>JBAIAC010000061.1:10177500-20177500 GCA_037349315.1 Chelydra serpentina
TTTCAGATGGTGTAAATCAGCATAGCTCCACTGCAGTTAATAGAGATATGCTGATTTACACCAGCTGAGAATCTGGTCCATTGGTATCTAAAACTGGAACCATATAAACATTTGTTTTGCATCATCAAGAGTTACATTATATTTATAAAATGTCTTGCTGATGTGAAACTGACAGTACATATTAATTCTACCCATGAATGAGACTAAATTACACAGCAAGGGGAACAGTTTGCTTTTCCCTCCCTTCTATAATCATATATGGGAGTCATATGTGGTCAGCCCTTGTATAGCGAAATACTATAACTTCACAATAAGAAAAATAGCTAAATTATCAAATATATTGTCAACAAATTTGAACCTTCTTCAGGATAGTCACTGACCATTTCATGATTCTCTGTATGTATATATATCTTCTTACTATATGTTCCATTCTATGCATCTGATGAAGTGGACTGTAGCCCACGAAAGCTTATGCTCAAATACATTTGTTAGTCTCTAAGGTGCCACAAGTACTCCTGTTTATTTTACTGTATTTAGGAACGTGAAATGAAACAATTTGTTTGTTTTTGCAATCAATGAAACTGGATTGGACTATACAGACCTTAGTGTTTCATTACGAATAAGTAAATATCAGTTTGGCTGTTTATTGAAGTGTTCAGTCAGTTGGTCTATTCTTCATTTAAGGAAAAGTGTATGGTTAAAATAGCTATGAAACTTGCCATAGTCATGAAATGTAACTATCATACAGCATAGTCTTATCAGCTTAAACCATATTCAGCAGTTTTATAGTGGCATACATAGAAGACATATAAATGAACAACAGGGAATAAGTTACCAACACTCAGGGATTACCAAAATAATGTTCAATCTTTTTACCAATTAGATGGTAACTGCTTCTTTTGTAATCTCACGAAGATCTAGTGATCATATCTAAGTCTGGTCACAATTATCAGCATGACAGGCGTGTCTTTTTTTCAATCAATATTTTCCAATTAACATTAAAAGACCAAGGTTGCTTTCTGTAAAGTTCCACCCTTCAATAAAAAAATATCTGTCATAGGTTTAATTGGCAAAACAATAGCTTTGCTACCTTGGTTTTCTCATAAAGAAATAATAGGAACAACTTGGTAGCACTTCTTTGGAACTTAATCACAGGCATTTAATAGCTATCTAGTAAGGCCACAGAAAATTCCATTGATGTCCTAAATGCCTCTCTTAATGTAGTATAACTAGGGATTTTAGTTTCTAGTTTAAATCAAAAACATCAATGGAAGTAATTTTCAAGAATTTGTTAAAAATAATGTTTTGAGGAAAGAACACTTATAATGGCAAGTTTTGTTTAAAGAGGCTTTCAGTTAAATGAATGTATTATTTTGCACTGTCTAGTGTAAATTTCATCCTGTATCACTCCTTGTCCACGCTGTCTGCGGTTTACTTTTGGTCATGTATTGCAGCAGCATGGTAAGTGGCTTATTTGGGAGGGGAGATTATTGTAGGAGTCAAACAATAAATGAAACTGTTTAAAAAAGGCTTTGAATATTAAAAAAACCCTTATGTTTATTTAATTGCTGATGGAATATCCAGTATCTGTGCAAATGTATGCTGTCAACATTTAAATCAATTTATATAAATTGATTTCCCTATGAAGTTACAAATACCTAACCAGATTTTGTTAGTTTATGATGATTTTCTGAAATGATTTTCATTTTCACTGGGCATGCTAAAAAAAGTTATTTTGGCACTGAAAAATATTTATGAGAATGAAAAGTAATGGGAAAAACAGATTGATACCTAAAGTAGAAAGAGCTTATTAAATAGCAATTAGACACAGCTGCAACAAGTCCTTTGAGCAACAGAGTAATAAAAAGAAGTATTTTGAGCAGAAAGAATTGATCTCTTAGCATCTCTCTCCTCCTACCTCCAAACATGCAAATATTGTATATCGTGAGTAACAGCTTTTTTGTGAGCCACTTTATTTATGTATGTTCCGGTAAAGAAAAATCTGAATATACTTCCCCAAATCTCTTTCTTTAAAAATATATAATTAACAACTTATATTTCTCACTCATCTTGGGTAAATAACAAATGTTAATATTAACAACTAAAATATTAAGTATCTCTCTAGATAGTACATAGTAATTATGTTACCAACAACCGTTTAAACTACTACAGGGATCTGCATGAAGTGAATCTATGCATCTGATGAAGTGGACAGATAAATAAACGCTAAAGGACCAATCCTTTAGTGTTCATTTATCTGTCTTTCTATCTTAGGTGTTTATATATGACACCCGCTGTTGTAGTATCTGAGCACCTCACAATCTTCAATGTATTCATCCTCACAACACTTCTGTGAAGTAGAGAAGTATAGTAGTACTTCCCATTTTAAAGATGGGAAACTGAGGCACAGAGAGACTAAGTGAATTACCCAATGTCACACAGGAAGTCTGTGGTGAAGCAGGGACTTGAACCTAAGGTCTCCTAAGTCTTAAGCTAGATCCTAGCCACGGGACCATCCTTGGCCAAATCTACACTAAGGGTGCAATCCTGCAACTGGATCCGCATTTAATTCCACAGCACAAAACTTTGCCACTTGAGCTAACACAGTAACTGAAACCAATAATAGGTTGCCATCCTTTATGTGGAGCACTTTCCCGGATCAATGCAGACAACCATAATTTTTTCCTGAAATCCATCATATTGACTACATTCCACTAAGGTTGTCTATATAACTAACACACACATACACAAAACGAATGTTAAGGTTGCAAAGCTAGAAGTTGGAAATGTCAGAATTGAGGTTGATCTTAACCTTAATTCAGCCCTTTGTGTATATGCATTATGATTCAGTCTTTAATTACATGATCACACACACTGTTTTCCAAAGGACCCCTGCCTCATTCAGTGGACAGGATGGACAGTGCTCACTGAATTAGCAGCTATTCAATATTTCATTTGACCCTCATTGTTTAATATATGGCTCCAGGCCTTATTTACTATACGCTATATATAAACTGTGCTCTGACTACAGAATTATTCATTTCCGCATGGGCTTTTCTATAGCACTCCTCACTATAGTATCTGAGTGTTTCACAAACATGAATACATTTATTTACACAACATATCTCTGAGGCGAGGTGATATTATCCACATTTTGCAGACAGGCAGTTGAGGCACAGAGCAAGTAAAGTCAAAAGTGTACACTAATTTTGGGTGCCCAGGTTGAGATGCCTATTGCTTGATGTTTTAGAGCACTTAGCATTCATTATCTAGTACTTTATATATTCAAAGCACAGCTCAATGGTAGCTGCGAGTGCTCAGCAATTCTGCAAATCAGACTCCAGTCTCAATCTGGGTCCCCAGAAAATGAAGAACACACAATTAGTGACCACCTGTGAAAAGTTTTATTTAAGTGACTGGCCCAGCATCATGTAAGAACTCTATGGCAAAGGCAGGGATAGAATTCACTTCTCCTGGTGGTATTCCACTGCCTTAACCATGACACCATCCTTTCTCTTCCTGCAATCCTCCACCCCATTCACTACACACCTTCTGACTTCTATCACAAATGAGGTAGGGTCCTACAGACAACAGCCTCCTGTACTACACAACCTGGATTCATACCCAGAGCAGGTCCATCTCGGGCACTGAATGAAGCATGGGGCCTGAGGAAAAACAGTACAGACGCTCCCCGGGTTACAGAAGATCCGACTTACGCAAATCCAAGCTTATGCAAAAACTTTCGTAAGCTAGAAATAGCAGGGTTCCCCTCCCTCCCCCGCCGCATAATGGTCAGAGATACGTTTCCGACTTATGCAAAATTCGACTTACGCAAGGCGTAATAGGTTGCTATCTGGTATGTGGACCAGCAGTAGAGAGAGATGTGTCATACCTTGCCAGTGGGTTTCAAAGATATTTGCTGATACCAGAGAAATATTGATTTAAGAATCGTGAGTTCTATTCCAGGTTCTGTAGGGAACTGTTCTCCACTGGGTACAGACTTTCTGCTCCTCTTCCTCTCAAGACTGTCCTCTTTTGTCTGTGTCCCCTCCAGTTTGTCCCTGTGCCAGTTTTGTCTCTTCCCACCAGTTCATCATCCCAGTCTCCCCACCTACCTACTCCAAGCCTCTCTTTCAAGACATTTCACCCAAGTACCAGCTGCTAACAACATAACTAAATTCAATCATCTCTGGGTGGAGGAGTTATGCCAAAACCTAGCACTATTACATTAAATTTGAGAAAAGAAGAGTTAAATTAAAATGTGTGAGCCAGTCAAAAAGGGCCGACAGGTTAAAACAAAATCTTTAGACTCAGCATGGAGACAATTCAAGTATTCTATATAACAGAGTCACAGAATGAACACATATCCCTAAAAAAGAAACAAGAGGCAAAAACATAGCTAAGCAGCAAGGCCAAAGATGTCACTAAAACCAAACAGGTACCCTTAAGAAAAAGGAAATTCAGATCAGTAAAGCTAATAGAAAGGAATATAAACTACAGAAGGTCACCTTTCTAATGGAAATTGAGGGAGACTTTGAAGAGCAAATAGCCAGGCAGAAAAATAAACAAGAAATTGTGTAAGTCCATCAATAGTAAGACTCCTGTGAGCAAACTGGTGGGTCTGTTGGACTGCCAGGGAGCTAAGAACAATGTGGAGAATCTAAATGATATCTCTGACTCGATGTTCATCACAGAAAATTTGGGGGAGATATGTACACTGGATCAACCCTTTGCAGATGAGTACACGAGGTACTTACACAGACTGCAGAGTCAAGACAGACGGACCTAGAACAAACTGACAAATTGAAGCACAGCAAGTGACTGGGCCCAGATGAAACAAGAGTTCGGAAGGAGTTTAAGAATGAAAAGTGGGATTTTTAAAGGAGCCTGAAGAGGTCATGCACTTAACTCCCTTATGCTCCCAGGGTCGGCTCCAGGCACCAGCCTACCAAGCACGTGCTTGGGGTGGCACCTGGAGGGGGGTTTTGTTTGTTTGTTTGTTTTATTTAAAAAAAAAAATGTCGGCGCTGGTGCCCCGGCTGGGGTAGCGGGGCTGTGGACATGCTGCACTCCCTGTCGGCCGGAGCAGCGGACATGCCACCCTCCCCACCGGCGCCCCGGGGCATTTCGGCGGGGCGGAGGCGCTGGGGGGGGGGGTGTTTTGGCAGGCGTTGGGGGGGGGTGTTTTTTTTGTTGGGGGTGTGTTTTGGCGGGCGTTGGGGGGTGTGTGTTTTTTTTGTTCGGCGCGGCGGGGCGGCACTTGGGTTGTTTTTTGTTTTTTTTTGCTTGGGGCGGCAAAAAAGTTAGAGCCGGCCCTGTATGCTCCTTTGAACAGTCAAAGTGGCTGAGCTGCTAACAAAATTGTGCAATCTCTCATTCAAATCAGCCACTAAGCCAGAAGACTGGCAAGAAGCAAATATTGTCCCTATCTTTGAAAAGGCATTGGGTTGGTCCTGGGAATTACAGACCAGTGAGCCTGATATCAGTATCAGGGAAGCTGGTTGAAATAATTACAACCAGAATTATAAAACCCTTAGATGAATGTGATATGATAGGGACTATCCAGTCAACGTCTGTGCTTCTTTCAATAAAATTAGCACCTGTGACCACATGGCTCTGAAATCCACCCCTCTGGTCTCCGAAATGCTGCACCAGTTTTGAGGAGCATAATATTGCTGTCAATCTCCAACATTCACCTATGGCACATGCTCTTCTTGTCCCTTGCTCCCACGCTATGAGTCCACTTTCTCAGTCCCTCTGATTGATGCTGTCACTTCTTCTGACTGGCTCCTAGGCAGAATGGAGAAAGGGATTCCAAACACAGGGATACTCCTTGCTTTGCCTGATGCATGACTATTAGAGGCACTGAATGAGCAGACCAACTCCCACAGTGCTAGCGGATGGAGATAGGGAAATGCGTGGGAGAAAGTGAGATGGAGCGATAGAATAAGAGTAGGGAAAGCAGGCAGAAAATGATAGAACCCTGACAGGTAGGAAGAACAATGAGAAAAGAAGGGGCAGAGCAGACAAGGGGAAAGGAAAGGAAATCAAGGCATGAAACAATAAAGAAAAGAGACATTGGATACAGGACAGGTGGGAGGAATAGAAGATAAAGAACAAAAAGAGGAAAGAAGCGAGGAGACACATAGTAAAGGAAGGTGAAGGGGACTGAATGTCAAAGACAATGAGTAGTAAGAAATTGGGAGAAAGGGGAGGAGCTAAAAGGTAGATGAGCAAATTCAGTCATAACTTTTCTCTCTTGGTGTCTCCAGTCTGCCAGCAAAACAATTTTTGAGTGAAGCAAGGAAGAACCATGACGTGGGCGTAATGCTAATCTATAAGGATGGACAGATATTACAGTGGGGAGAGATCCAAGGAAGAGAGGAGAAAAGCCAAGAGATTTCAGAAAAGTTAAGGGAAAACAGCCAATGCTTCAGGAGAGGTCAGCTAGCAGCTAATAAAGTGACAATGGAGTCCACAAAACAAGGAATGGCCAGCCAGGACAACAACTTGGCTACTGAATTAAATAGCACAATTCTGGCTCCACCTTGGGAAGGGAAAGGTTTGGCGAGTGAAAAGGGTCAGATGTATTTACTTCATGCATAGCTGAGAACTAGTCTTCCTTTTCTTTCAAAAGGACTTCAATCAAACCAAATCAGAACAGCAGATCCCTAACATGAGTAATGCAAATGATATTAGTTTATGACCACTGAATGGACTTGGCAATACTCTCTTTTTTGTTAAGATCAAGTGTGCCATCGGTACACACATAGTACTCATTTGTTTACTTTTAAAAATGCCACTTATAGTGCTTAGATGGAAACTACAAATATTAGAATAAAGTACACGGACCAAGATTTTCCAAACACGACTAAAGATTGTGGGTGCCTAACTTGTGACACCTTAAAGGAGCCTGATTTTCAGAAAAAAAATGAGCACCCGCCATATGAAAAAATCAGGTCCCTTTTATGTCTCAGTTTGGGCTCTCAAAAATTGTGGTACCTCAAATCACTAGTCAGTTTTAAAAACTGGCCATGAAGTATTTTGTAACATTTTTTCCTCTTCTTTTCCTGAAAATCACCAATAAAGGGCCCAATCCAACTCCAAAGCATGAAAAGGTTCTTACTGACCTGAGTAGGAGTTGGATTAGAATCTGGATTTTACTCCATGCAATTGGAATACCGGCACCTAACATTCCGGTCAATATGAAACCGAAGATGCCCGGCTGAAAGTTGTTCCTTACTGCTAGTATTAATGAACTGGAAAAAACAGCAGACATCAGAGAAAAAATAATCTGAGCTATCCAAAGCATTTTTTCAGGAAGCTAATAAAATAATGGTGTGCGGCCTGGCGTAAATCAGTGTACCACCACTACAACAGAACTAGATGCCTGGCTATGGGCACACAACAAATGGGTTAGAGAAAGAGAGAAGCTCTGCCCTTCCAGAAGTCACCTGCTGATCTTGCAAATATATTAATATACTTTACCTTATATATATGGGTGTGTGTGAGCGCGCACACACACAATGTACAAACACCACATTAAAAGGATGTTAAGATTACAAAGCCAAGCACTCAAAAGCTAGAACATCCCATAACAAAGTTTTCTTATGCAACCTTAATTCAGCCTCCTTAGTATGCATTATGATAGTCTTTAATTACATGATCACACACTACTATTTTCCACAGGTCCCGTCTCATTCAGGACACAGGATGGACAGTGCTCACTGAATAAGCAGCTATTTAATATTCATTGTATCATCACTGTTCAATGTGTGGCCCTAGGCCTTATTTACTGCACTATAATACACTGCTCTGAATGCAGCATTACACATTTCCTCATGGCCTTTTCTATGATGCTTATCAGTATAGCCTTTGAGTGCTTCATAAACTTTATGAATGGCTAGCCAACTACAAAAGCAGTTTCTCCTCCCTTGGTGTTCACACCTCAACTGCTAGAAGAGGGCCTCATCCTCCCTGATGGAACTAACCTCGTTATCTCTAGCCTGACTCTTCCCGGCATATTTATACCTGCCTCTGGACATTTCCACGGCATGCATCCGACGAAGTGGGTATTCACCCACGAAAGCTTATGCTCCAATACGTCTGTTAGTCTATAAGGTGCCACAGGACTCTTTGTCACTTCTACAGATCCAGACTAACACGGCTACCCCCCTGATACTTCACAAACTTTAATTATCTTCAGAACACCACTGTGAGGTAAGGGGGTGCTATTATCCCCATTTTACAGATGGGGAACTGAGGCAGTGAGAAAGTAAAGTTAAAAGTGTGCCTTAGATATGGGTGACCAGTTTGAAGTGCCTTTAACCTGATTTTTCTGAGCACACAGCATTATATAGCACTTGATATGTTTTCAGCACATCTCTCATTGACTTCAGCTGCAATAGTGATTGCTCAGAATTTCTGGAAATCAGACCCCAGCTGTTTAAAGTCAGGCACCCAGAAAATGAGAAACACACAATTAGTGACCACCTGTGAAAAGTTTGCTTTAAGTGACTGGCCCAGAGTTCTACAGGAACTCCGTGACAGAAGCAGGGACAGAAACCAATTCTCAAGGGCAGCATTCAACTGCCTTAATCATGAGATCATCCTTTTTCTTCCAGCAGTCCCCTACCTCATTCAGTCCACACCTTCCAGAGCCTCTTACGGCTCCAATATGACCATCAGATAGCTCTTTTACCTCCATCCAAGAGGACTCCCCCGAGACCTCTCTGAGCTGACGGCCTTCTACCAAGACCTCCTCAAGGATCTGGACGCTAGTTTCAGCGACCAGGTCCATAGTGGCCGCTGAGGGGGAGGACCTCCTAGCAGAACACGTGCTAATTGTGGTGTAGACGTTGGGGCTCAGGCTGGAACCTGGGCTCTGCAACCCCGTGAGTGGGGAAGAGTCCCTGAGCCCGGAATCCAGCCCAAGCCTCAACATCTACCCAATGTTTAGCCCCGTGAACCCGAGTCAGCTGATGTGAG
This sequence comes from Chelydra serpentina, assembly GCA_037349315.1. Lineage (NCBI taxonomy): Eukaryota > Metazoa > Chordata > Testudines > Chelydridae > Chelydra > Chelydra serpentina. The sequence goes on from JBAIAC010000061.1 coordinate 10,186,489, forward strand.
CCAGCCATGGACATGCCGCGGGTCTTAAACGTACCCAGAAAGTCCTTCGAAGCCCCTGCAGTCCCAGGCTTAAGCATGCTCTGTACAGATGGAATCTTCAGAGAATTTAGCTGCCAAATGCTAACAAAGTCTCTCCTGAACATGTGTGAACTGATATTCTCAGAGTTTCATAACTTGGCCATATTTGGGCAGATTTTTATGGGGATGGCCAAAAGCACCCTTGATACCAGTGTAACCTTCCTATCAAATTTCAATTTCCTGCTCCAGGGCTAAAGCTTCTCAATGAAATGGTTGTAAGAATTTTTTAACATGGACAAAACAACATATTTTCCCTTAGCTGTTTCTCAGAACAAGGCTAAACTGTTTCCCCCCCTGAAATTTACCAAAAAAAATATAGGCACTTGGCATGGAAAATTTCAGCCCAAATGATTAAAGTTTGGAAAATTTATATGGAACAGAAAACATGGTCTTACAATAAAAAGTGTCAAGCAACCTTAACTAGGCACACCTATAATACCTTTCCTATAATGCAGTCTGATCTACTGAGAAAACCTATTTTTTTAAATGAAGGTGAAATTTCTAGTAACATTCAATACTTCAAACTCATTTGCAAAAAATAAAAAAAATCAGGCACAAAATTCAGACATCTTCTCGCCATGTAAATGGGGCTCAAGCTTTTTTTTTTCCTTGTCAAGAAAAATAAAAAAAAATAATAAAAAAGTGTAGTTTTTTTGGGAAGAAAAAAACATTTTCTAAGAAAAAATACTTATAACTGCAGAATCAGGCTGGCCCAGAGAATAAAATTTGCCACATTCTAAATTCACTTATGTCTGTGAAATCTCACTCAAATCAAAAGGCAGAATTTGACCCAGAGGACCAGACTATTAATGGTGTGAATCAGTGAATGAGTCAAAATCTTTATCATAGTCATAATAATTTAGTCAGACTGAAGTTCTTAGTGAAACAAGTGCTGTGGTATCAGTCCAGTCTCTAATACACAATGGCTAGAATCACAAAATTACTGCACATAATCTGACACAACAGGCAATCTCTGCTTTGAAAAGATTTGCATAAAAATTAAGTTAGCTTTAATCTTCAGAGAGAATGGTCCCCTCCAGGTCACCACTGAGGTTACTGGTGGGGCAACGAGTCGCTGCAGCTGCCTCCACACTGAACCTAGTTTGCAGAGCTATGCTTTCCAATGTCACCAACATAATTCATTCTTATGATAAAAGGACACCAGTAAAAACAGCGCAACACGCTATGCTATAATTTAACAGGTAGTTTTGCTTTACATCCGACTAGTGTCTTAATATTTAAAAACAATGGTGCCAATCCTATACGGTGCTTGGAGCATTTCCAATGAAGTCTATGGGCCTTCTCCATTGACTTCAACAGAGGGAGAGTCAGGTGCTAGTAAGAGCTGATGGTCCAAAGCACCTTGAAGGATTGGAACATTTACTGTGGAAAAAATATTCTCTGTGGGCACTTGCCCCCGATAGAAGTTACATTTTGACCAAACACAAATTAATTAGTTTACTAAACCAATTAAAATATAAACATGGAAGATGAATTAAAATATTTTCTTATGTTAACTGCCATGACGGCCAACACTGCTTACATCACTCAGCTGCTTAGCGTGGGCTGGGGTGATTGTACTGGTTATCTGTTTATTCCCTGCCTTTAAAGCTGCATCTCTTCTTGCTTGCTCAAGAAGAACTCTTGCTCGTTCTTTAAGTTCTTCTTGTCTTGACAACATTCGTTGCTTAAAAATAAAGAAGTAGAATTAATGGCAAAGAAACCCCACCATATTCAACACCGATAGAGTAGTTAGTAGCCAGGAGCCTGCCTAAATAATAAAAGTCAGGATTCAGAGGATTTCTGCTTCACGAGGTGACATAACATTCTACAGCAATGGAAAATAACGATGATAAAAATGTAAAATTAAAAAATAACCTCACAGGCTTTTATGACGTAAACAGAGTTTCACTGATTTTCTATCAACATTTAATACCTTAAAACTAGAGCTGTCGGGGAAAAACATTAACTGGCTAGATGGAAACTATTTTACATCTACTACGTATTTAACTATTTAAAATATGTACATAAATGTAATTCTTCCTTGGCTACTGACAGCTGGTATAATTCCACTTCCGTCCCATAAAGGGGCCCATACGCAAGCTGCAAAACCAGCAAAAATATGTGCCTGTATTCTAGCTACAAACAGTCAGAAGAAAGTCTCTTATTTCCATTCGCACAACAGAGTAGAAATAACAGTGTGAGGAGCTCTGTGTAGGCACAATGGATTGACTGGAACAGTTACAAATGCATGTGCGCATAACCCTGACTCTTTGACTCTGTCCAGTTATGTGACTCCTGAAATGAAGTCCCTGGGGACATGGCCCTTCATGTGTTTTTAGGCCCTGGAAAGAAGGCCTATATATGAGCTAGAGCTGGGGCCATCATGCTTTGGAGGATGTGTTCCTGCAACAGCCAGGTTTATGTGCTGTTTTTCTGGCAAAGGCTGTGGCTGGTACAGCTGAGGTTTGAAGTTTGATTAACTGGTACAAATACTCAAAAGGATTAACTACCCGAGAAGGCCCCCTAAAGCCATCCCTTCGTCCTTCTTAGTCTATTTTCCCCTTGCACTGAAAATGTCAGTACAGAAGACACACAGCCTCTACCTGTTACGCTATTTTCTGTGGGCCAGATCACTCCCTCCCATTAAGAAACCAATTCACAGGGGAAGAGTTGCCAGAAAACTTCATGAGGTTCCACTGCTTTTGGGGAGGTGTTTGGGGCTCCCACAGAGTTTACAGTAGAGTGGCAGCTGTGCCACCTCTTCCTTCTGCACAAGCAGGGAGAGAGCTGCAGCTGGGTCTCAGAAGATGATCCTAGTCTAAATCATCTCCTTTAAAGAAGAGCTATTCACCTAACTTCTAAAAGACAGTGAGCATGTAAAAAACCACAGTGCAATATTCTGTGTCAGCTTAAGAAACACGCCTGTCTGTCCATCTAGCCAGCTCTTTTATGTCCACATCACTGTAGTAGTGTTCAATATAAGTACCAAATTTCTTAAAATAAAACGTACTTAGGTCACACTTCCTTGTGAAAGGAAAAAGGGCTCCTGAAAATGTAAAACACTGCTCCATCTGAACCAATGCACAACATGGCAGACTAGCCACACACATCTCTTTTCACAGCTAATGGAAACTAATCAAAAGAAAGCTGAAAACAAAGAAAGTTGTCCTCAGGAAAAGAATGATGGGCCTGATTTGGCTCTCTTGAACAGGAGGTTGATAACATTTTAGAAATATTTGTGTGACTGATTTGATTTAGTAGGATACAGGGAAAGACAAAAATAATGTTAGCATTTATGTAATGCTTTATGTCTTCAAAATACTGTACAAATATCAGCCACTTCATCCTCACAATATCCTTGGGAGGTATGTATGTATTATCCTCATATTACAGATGTGAAAACAGAAAGTGGTTAAATGACTTGCTCAAGGCTGCACAGAGCATCATCAGCAGAACCAGTTAGAACTCAAGTTCCTTGCTAACCGGTGTTGTGTTCAGTTCACTAGGCCATGCTACTTCTCAGATAAGATTTGAAATATTCCTGGTATATTTTGAAGCATTCAAAAGTTTAGAAACTGTACACTGTTGTATATGAATCAATGAATGAATGACTTTTTTCATGTAATGCTTCAGCATGCAATATTCACAAAAAGCTTGGGGGTTCCACAATCAATAGCAAAAACCTTGAAGCTAGACTCCTTCAGCTGGCTGAGAATACAATTTTATTTACTTTAATTGGAAAGGGAGAAAAGATTAACAGTAAGATAACTCCTTTAAAAAGAGTTGTTATGGATTTTTTTCATGCAATAGTTCTTTTCAACCTCACATGCTCTTTCCAAGTATTCAGCTAGTGAAGAATTTCTGGTTTGTCAGACAATAAAAACAAAACAAAACTCCATCTAGCCTGTCAAAGATACAATGAATTATAAAGGTGATGCATAGAAATTAACTTGAACAGTAACCCCATTTTGTTTCAACGACACATAAAGTTCAGATTTCTTACCTGTGCAGTTTTTGCAGTTTGATCTGCGTGATTTATAACCGTTCTGGTATCAGTGCCCGAATCGGTCTCTATTTGCTTCAGAGAAGCATGTTTTTTCTTTATAAGATCTGCATCCTTGTTATAAGAGTATCCAACTTTAGAAGTGGGAGATAAACTTGGTTTTTGGACAGGTGAGTCAGGATCTGATCTCCTGCTCTCTGTGGATACTGTATGTCGCAGCTTTTCTTGCTCTGAGAAACTAATGGTAGTGTCTGAACTCTGGTGTCTTTTCTTGTCAGTGTCTTCACAAACAACGGTTGGAGATTCATCCTTTTTTTGATCACTGACGTGTGGCAAGTCACTCAAGTCCAAAGTATCGACTTTCAGCAGTTTCTTCCTTCCCAGCAAAGGCTGTGTCTGTGCTGTATCTGCACTGCCGCATTTCCTGGCCTCTTCAGATCCAGAAGTCCCTCCAGAGCTCTGCTGGGATTTTTGTGGATCAGTGTCACTTCTAGTCCTGCGAGAAGAAGGGGAAGCTGTGCTTGGGCTTAAATGGTCATCAGGTGTCTGATGCTCACTTTCTGACTCTCCAACACCACTGTCATTTACAAATACAGAGTCATCCTGCGAAACAAAGTCTGCCAAACCACTTTCAGGCGGGTGCAGTTCAGGCTCTCGGTTCAGATCATTAAGCTCTGCATAGAACTTTTCCTGATCAACAGAACTGTTTGTGTCCGTTTCATAGTTACCTACTTTATATGTGCTTTTACTACTGTTCTCCTCTATCTGAACCACATTTAGTTCCTGGCCACTGAAATGTGCCCTTATTTGATAGAGATAAGTCATAACAGTCAGTTTGTCAGGAATTGCTAACAAAACCATGTCAGAAGGTTCCAGCAATCGGGATATTCCTATACTGGCAAACCCATCATATGCCTTAAAAATAAACAAAGCAAGGATTACAATACAGTAATTTCATCACATAGCATAACAACTCAAAAACGGCAATTGAAAGTTTCATTTGAAAAAACAAAACCGTTAAAAAGATCAGATATTGCAGGAAAGTCTGTGGACCTGATTCACGACTGTGATACTGTTGTTTTACTCTACAGGCTTCCACGGAGTAATATAGTTGTGAATTAGTCTTTTTGTATTTGCCACTGTATAAGCCAAGTTTTAATATATTGTCCATAAGTCTGTTATTGCACAACCTGTCAATTTTCTTGACAGATTCTACACAGCAGAATCTCCACAAGAACCTAAATCAGGAGAATAAAAACATGGCATTGCTTTTAAATATATTGTCATGCTATAGTAAAAACAACTGACATTACTTAGAATATAATAGACACATTCATGAACAAATGGATGTGTGTGAAAGTGGAACCTAAAAAAATTTCTTCAGTTTTCATTAACAAAGTCTATTGGCATCTTAAATGGTTCTCACTCAAGAAGCAGGAAACAAGCAAATTAAAAAAAAGTGTAAGAGTTGGAACAAAACCCGCTAAGGATGGGTTTTTAAGATAAGGAACAAAGATATAAAGAAACACTACACTAATCCATCTTGGGCTTTATCATTGGTGATCAACCTTCTCCCTTCTACTGGCCATGTAATTGCAGTGATTTGTGTTGATGAAAAAGTACAGCCAGATAACCAAAAAGAACTATACCCTAGATTACCTGATACAAGGTACAAGTCATATTGTTTAAGCACAGAAATGTATTTCTAAAACATCTACTTGACACTAAACTTATATAAAGAAAATAGTGAATTTATTTCTCACTTCATTTCTGTTTGAAAGCACTACAGAGCTTGGATACTACAACGTATGTGAAACCACACTGTATTTTTTCTGCTAGCCCTTTAAATGACTATGGTTGGTGCATCAGGTTTTTCTAGTTTTGAAGAATTAAAGCTGTTTCTCAATTTACAATTAATTATTACTCTCCTGGACTAACCCTGGAAGACAATATTGTGTTTCCAGGAAGCCTTTAAAAAGGCATCCTGTTGGTTATTTTAGATTCACTTGGGTTAAAGCATTAAAAATTCCCACTAGTTTTGTCTCTATTCCCCTCCCCCCTTAAATAAAAAAGGATCATTTTTCTAGCAGGTTCTAAAGGTCTGAAAATCATAACTAAAATATTCTGAATAAAAGGAACATGTTAAAAGCTGATTTTTAAAATGACAGCTTTTTAACATGATGATATGTTGAAAATTTATCTGCAGTTCCTAGTGCTTTTTAGCTTATTGTATCCCGGATGGTTTGAGGTAGGTCCTAATAGTTCTAAATTTGATTTTGTTGTTCTTACGGAGGAGACGTGCCTTTTAGGAATGTTAGGGTGGGGGTTGTTGTTAATTATAAAAAGAGAGCTGTGTTTAGATGCAGAAAGAGCAATGTTTAAAAAGATAAATGTTAAAATTTAAAAATAGAAAACGGCCGCCTTCTGACTTCGGGTTGATCCAAGAGCCCAGGAAAGGGTCTGGAAGGGGACTGGAGGGAGATATTGGCGGGGGGATGGAGAGAGAAGAGGGTGGCTGGGAAGGAACACGGATTGGGTGTAGGGGATAGGAGAGCACATGGAGGGTTGGCACAGAGCCATAGTACCTGGTCTTGGAATGCAGCTCTGGAAGAGAAGGAGAGGGAACATGGAGGGGGGCAGGACACTGGTAGGGACAGGGAGGAAGGAAATGAAGAAGATCTCAGGAGTACAGAGAAGCAGGAATACAGAGGGAACATGGAATAGGAATTTGGGTAGGTGGTTTAAGTTGAGTAGGGTTCCAGAAAATGAAGAGTTTTATGGCATCGGGGGGCTAGCTGGCTACTGTAGTGGAACAAGCTGGCTGTGTGCTCCTGTGAACCAACCTTATTAACAAGGGTTGTTGTTCCTTTGACAGATGTTAAGTGAGTCATGCTGACTCACTGGGGTAGGTGACCTATTACCCCACCATTGTAGACAGTGGGAGTAGCTCTCTAGAGAGTAAGAGGACCTAAGGGGTGGGCTGACAGAAGGTGGGCTGAGAAGTCCTGAGGTGGGAACCCAATTTGCAGCCATGCTCAAGGAGTAGGCCTGAGCTGAACTGTTTATGTTCTAGTGTTAATTTCAAAGTTCACAAAACTAAACCTCAGGAAGTGGGTGAGTTTTGACTCTACAAAATGTATGTGTGGACTGTGTTTTAGAGCAGGTTGGGAAAGGTTCACACTTAATAATGCTAAAGCAGAAAAATTTAACTATGAATGGTGGATTTAAAAAAAACCATATTCTTGACGTATCTAGGATTATTATTCAATGTCTGTTAAGTTTTGCTCTTTTTAGTGATGTTTCTGATTACTGTTTGCCAGTGGTTCACACTCCCTTTCTTTCGCATTCTGGACGAAATGTGTACTTTTGCTCATTTGTTTTTCCATAATTATTGACAATGGAGTCATGTCTCAATAACTAATTTCAAATCACACAGTTTCCAAAGCAAACACATTCACAACAAAGAATTCTATTCTGTAAAGGCCAAAATGCAGCTACAGGACATTACGTTGCATAATGTTGAAAACAATGAATGGATTATATAATATAATGCTACAATTGATACTAGAAAAGTTAGATTTCTAAGTGACTGGATGCCCAGTGGAATGTAGTTACTACAAGTAAACATAACGTTGCCTTTTAAAAATGGAAAAACATTAGAGGGGAAAAATCAGAGAGGAAAAACAGTTGAATATAAATATGTAGAATGGCACGTAGACTTTCGATTGCTGATAGTTCTATAAATAACAGTTGCATGTTGTGGATATATTCACATACCAGTGTATTAAAAAAATGTTTTTCTTCTTTTTTAGAAAATCCAGTAAAGTCTTGATTTTTAAGCAGATACACTGTAATTTTTGACTATAATCTATTACATGCTATTCACATTCTATAATGTTACTCTTCTGTTTAAGCAAGTAGGCATACATACATTTTATTAAATCTACACATAACTAAGGCCTGAATCCTGCGAACACTTATCTATGTGCTTTGCTTCACAGATGCAAGCATTGAAGTCAATCGGACATCTCATCTGTTTAAAATTAAGCATATGTGTAAGCGTTTGTAGGATCTTGTGCAAATATATGAATTTGGATTCCTGGCACAAAAATGTGGCTGTTACCATGAAGGCAGGAAGGAATTATCCATTTTTTTTAGTTTTTGCATAATTTGGGGGATTTTCTTTGATATTTTAAACTGTTGCCTTCCTTAAGAGGTCACTTATTTTGATAAGGCATTACTAATTTGGTACAAATTAACTTGATAAATTTAATATTAGTTAATCAATATAATGTAATAAATATTGGTTTACTATTTTCAATCAAAATATAGTGTTTATGTATCTTTAATTGCATTTCTTTATTAAGAACTGTCAATTATAAATGTTTATTACTTTCACTTTCGTTATTTCTCTTTATCATATAACCTTTTCACATTAATTATACTTAAAATAAGAGATACATTAATGCTCAAAAAAATTGGAAATTAGTACACAAAAATCTTTGTTAGGAAATAAAGTTAAAAGTGTGTCTCAATCTAACACGAAACAATACATTACAATTTCCACAACATAAATTCTTCAACCTAATAAAACCCTCTCAAAAATATAAAAATCTGGAAACTAACCGTTAAGGTTGCAACCACTTCACTCAGGCCATACATTCCTGCTTCACATACTCTCAACCCCATGGAAGTTGCATCCAAGCCTAGTTTAGTCCCCTTATCATATGTGAAGTGAAGAATATGTTACTAGGCAATTGTAAAATGCCATTTCCTTATCAAGGGCTATATTTCCAATATAGTGTAACTTTAACATATAGTTTGTGTTTACTTATTAAAAAACAAAACAAGATAGTACAAATATTAGTTGGTCAACATTATAGGTAAAGGTCTACAAGTACTAAGGTAAATGTAAAACACCATGGGCTAGATGGAACTGTATCTTTTTATGCTAGCTGAGAAACTATTCTCATATAGTTTACATATTTCATAATCCCAAAGATAATCACATTTTCTCTTTTAGTAATAAAATCATCTTAATACTCAGTCAACACAGTGCATTAACAGAAATCTCATGGAGCTCTGAAATATATGAATGCACCCTGAACTAAATAATTTATTTTTTGGAGATAGAAAAATGATTCTACAGAAATTATAATATATGTTCTGCACATTAGGTAACATTTGATACACTTGCAACCTTAACTATTTCTTAATTAAGTTTTTTTTATTTATTGATACATCCTGACAAGTTGATTGATGGACATCAATTGCAATCCCTCAGCACAAGCACCACGGGCAGTATTCTAAACATTTCCCAATTATGTAACACACTGACATATTGGTCAAGATCAGATGTCACAGGTAAATACCTTTTTTACTCAGCACTGCTTACTGATTAGGAAAATAATTAGCTTGGTTTATATAGAAACTCTGATGTTGTGCTTTTTTGTAACACTACATTTCAATATATAATTATACACAGCAATCACACTGAAATAGTTACCTCTTCAGGAAAAAACAACAACCCATAAACAAGGTCAAACACTTCTAAAAGGAATATTCCTATAGGTTAACCTTTACATCTATGGTCAGTAACCTTTTACCTTTTTCCCTGCCAATTGTCAGACAAGAAAACTGTCTTATTAATTCATAGATGTTATTTTAATTGGTTAGGAGGAGTCATTGTCAAATGTGTTACACATCTGCATGGAATTTATACACAGCCATTGTTCCCAGAGCTGCATTCATTCCAATGAAGGGCACACAGGGTTATCAGGCAGAACTGTGTGAGACCAGGAAATAAATCTGCAGGAAGCAACTGAGATACTCAATGTAGCTGTCAGGCAAAGGGTTGCAAAGTGATGAAAGAAAAAACTGCACAACAACAACAATTATTTCTTTAGCAATGGGAATTATATACTATTAGGGAGATTGGCTAAAAAGTTTTCATTATAGCTCATCATTTGCCATCACAGTTGTATAAATAAAATGATGATATAATTGATTTCACATTAACAGAGCATTTTTAAAATAGAACATCTATTCAATCTATGTTTTATAATATTACTTGATTAGCCCTTACAACCATGGGATCTTGACGTTTAAAATAACATGGTCAGAGAAAGCTCTGTGATGTCACAGATAATCCTCTTAGGTCATCACAGGACCCTACATATTATTATGAAAAAGATGTCAAAGCATGCATTGTCCCTGTCCAAAATCACAAGGGTAGATGGCAATAGATCAGAAATTCCTCATAATTTATTACACTTTAGCATTATTTTAATGATTACCTGCTTTTTGAGCAATGTGTTAGTATTCAGAATGCAAAAAAATATGACTTCCATTTGCAATTTTAACCAAGCCCTTCTACAGAATGCAAATGTATATGCAGTCCAACATTCTTCAGAGATATTTCCAGTACAAAAAAGTCATACACAATAGTTTACTAAAGAGATTTTATTTTGCTATACATTTGTTTTTTTCCCCAAATTTCTTAAAGTGAATATTTTTTTTAAAAGAGTTGAAAAATATAAAATCATAGTATCCAGAAGACACGCTATGAATAAAGCAATTTTGAACTGATTTTCAGTTATGATTTTATTATAAGTGAATCAAGTGGAAAATGAACATTTTAAAATGTATCCCTCTCAGGCCACGCCCATGCATCTTATGAAAATTAAAGTTTGTAACTACAGTCTAAGACACTAGCAGCAAACAGCAATAGAATGCTTTCTTGTAACCCCTAAACTGAGTTATGCTTAGAACTCAGATCACTGTACTTGCTTCAGAACATCCCTTTATAACCTTTACATCAAAAGGGCATTAGATTACCTAATGGAAAAGTGGATTAAAATCCGTGGCCCAGTACACAACCACATAATATTTCATTAATATTTTAGTCTTTTTAAAAAAAGTCATGTTTGAAAATATTTTTTTCCTAAATATGATGTGTAATATAGAAAATATAGCACATGGTACCGCCTAGTTTTATTGACAATGCTGGATAAAAGTGTGTGGGAACTTTTATTTTTTAAAAATATAAAAACTAGTAAAACAGCATTGATGATGGACAAGTCTGGAAGCAAGATAATTATAGAACAATAATATTTTGTATTTCTTTTTTAATTAAACGGCTGATTAGAAAAATAGAAATGATCACGAAAACTCTCTCTCCGTTTACATTAATGTAGGCCATACAAATATTAAACTCTAATGCCAGCCTGGCACTTGTTGTGAATGTTAAAGACTATGACAAACTAGAGTCAATAATGCATCTGATTTGAACCACAGGAGGCTGAATACCTTCTGTGAGCTGCAGTTATGACCTTACAAAACAACCTCTCTTTCCCAAAATTAATAAAAACCTGCAGTGAAGGCAAAATTGAAGCTATGTGGGTTTTTTTTTCCTGGCAGTTCTTACCTTTTTGTTGTTCTCTTTAATATCTTGAGGATTCAGGGACTTGTAGTCACTGAGGGGGAAAATGGCACAGTGGGTATGTACAGTATTTGATAAAAGCAGCAGTTTTAAAACAAACTGAATCTAAAAATTTGACATACAATAATATCCTACAGTAACTAGCAATTTCACAGCAATTCAATCAAGAAAACTAATAGCGTGGAAAATTAAATAAATAAATAAACCCCAGCGATTTCATGTTTCATTGCCTGAAGCCTTCCATCTAAAAGAGAAGTTAAGGCAGGGACTCGAGGCCGGCCTTGACAACCAAATTTACCATGAGGTAATCCATCGTCGCCAATGTACAAAGAGCTACAGGCTTATTTGTCTCATCTCATTTCAACACTAACACAATTTTCATAATCATCCTGAAGTCAGTTTTTTATATAAGATTAAGAAGAAGAAAAACGTATCATATGAAGGAGAGAAAGGATTGTTTTTGGAGGGAAGAACAAGGGAGGTCATAAAGTTTGGCCATTTGTAAATTACTTTTCCAACAAAGAATGGTGCCCTGTAGAAGAAAATTATAAACTAGACAAACATTTCAAGACCTAATAGTGAACAGTGGTTTTACTCTTCTGTACATTTAATTGCAGCACGTATATAAAATTTAAGTGTGATGGTATAAATGTTACGACTTACATTAAATCTGGCCTAAAGTGGTGTAATATTGCACAGAAAGATAAACCATTTCTCCACGATGTAGTAAAATTGGTGATTTTCACTCCCCTATAGTTTTTTGTAACTTCTTTGCACCATACAAGCAGTGACTGACTAGCATTTGGCTTTCTCCCCAAAACAGGACTTGGTACTGGGCTTGGCTGGAAAAAAAGAAAAGAGAAAAACATAAAAGAATTTAATGGAAGATGAGAATTAACATTAATTGACCTAACTAGATGATCTGCATCCTTTGATGTCAGTTTAGGTCCTTCAAAGCTGTCAGTTTACAATGACTGTAACTTGCAAAAGACACAAATCGTCAGTTATTATCTTCAGTTTTAGCCCTTGGCACTTGCCTCTAAAGGATGTAGATATACAAAATTCTAAACTTATATATGAAATCAGGCCAAGAATTGTACCAATGGAAACAACATGTTCAAGTGCTTAAATACTTAAGGCATACTATTGCAGTCTGTGCTACGTTACGCACCCTTACAAAGATTTTCCAAAATGCAGTCATGTAAAAGCAATCCCACAAGCCCTTTCACTTTTAATGAAGACAACATTCTGACTGGATCAAAAGCAAAGCATATCAGGGTCAAAGTTTACCACAATTTGTGATCTACTATTGCAGCACAAAGATCAAAGTCCCCGTGTGTGACACACACTTAATACATTAATCTTGTATACATTCAAGTGTAAAGTTTGCAGCTGTACGTCTCATGTTCAAATATGTTGTTATATAAAATGTAATGACAGCAAGATATTTTAGTGTCATTTATGAAAAATCACAGCAGAATGATTTTATTATAGCAATTTTTATTTGTTCTCCTATTTCCCTCTGTTTATTTGGAAAAAAGATTCAGAACACAAATGCTGAAGCTGGATTAGCTCTGATTTAAGACAACAATATTAACTAATAATGTTTCTTTTCCAGAGAAACAGTTACAAGGAAACAACATCTGGGATGCAATAGAGAATTTTATTTCAAGTATTTTGCATTTATCAAAATGTCCTTAAGTTTCTTGAATTTAAAAAAGTAATTACTAATTCTAGTTGATGTTTTCAAGAAAAATACATTTCCACACCAAAACCACTTCTTAGTTTAAAATGTTCTTGTGTATAATGAAAGGAGTTAACTTCAGGCATAAATCCAAAACTCCAGGACACTACTGAGAAAAACAGTTGAGCACATTAAAAAAAAATAGTGTAATTAAAAAATTATACATATACCAAACATGCCATTTGCTCATCTTAAGGCTCTGGGCCCTCCAAGTTAAAGTAAAAAGGGAGCAAGTCATTCACTATATCACAGCCACTTAAGTTTAACAAGTAAATCCTCTGTCCGTGCTGCCTGTTTGTGAAAGACCAATGATGCCCCCACTTGACTAAAGCATGTCAGTGCTAAACAATTCAAACTGTCAACCTCACAGCATCTGATTTATGTTTTTACTAATTGTGGGGAAGGTAACTTACAGTACCTGAAATAGAAATACCATGCAGTTAATTTATCATTTTTATTACTTGTTAGACTAATAAATTGTTTATATAAACAAACCTACCTCAGCATCATATTATTTATATTATTATAGCACACTACAGTTGCACTGCTAATTCAGAGTGCACAAAATCTATATTTTACTTCAATTTTGTTTTAATGTTATGTATGCATAGAATAACTGTTCACAAAGGGTTTTTCAATTCAGCTAGCAGTTTAAATCAGGGTGAACTAACTGTAGCTCTTTCGTTAATGATATGACAAGCATTCTCTAGGTTAAATGCATTAACATCTCAACAAAGGCTTACAAAATGAGAGAGAAAAAGAGGTAATATCTGATGTAATTTCATAAACTTTGTAAATATCAACACCATGGGCCAGATTCTGATCTGACGGATATCACGGTCTAGAGTCTTCAGTGAAATTACTCCAGGTTCACTCTGATGTAACTGAGATCAGATTCTGGCTTTAGGTCTTTCTCAAATATAGATTATAATTTATCACTTTATATTCTTCATCATAGAGTCCCAAGCTTTTGGCATCTGAGTATGAAAAAATGTGTTTGAGGTCTAAATAGTTATACACTGAAGTAATGTAGATGATAACATTATGGTAGTAATACTGTTATAACGATCAAATGTATTTTAGCGTTTTAAAACTCAGAAATACCTCTACCAAACTATACAATATTGAGTTGCAGACAAGATATTAGAAACTATTACTAAATTGAACTAGAAGGCCTTAATATTACGTAGGGTAAATTTCACAGATCTGATGACACCAATATAATTTTAACATGGATAGTGACAGCATTCACAGCTGTACACTTGTTGCTAAAACTCTCCACACTATAAAATGTTAAATATTCCAGTCAACATCTAGAATCTTTTGGTCAACTTTCAAATGACCTGAGGCAACACTGCCTTTTAAGTGCCTTGATTACAGATAATTAACTCATCTGATAACGATATTTTATGAAAATAGTTAGAGACGACTACACCTTTAAATCCATATTCCTGTGGCCAAATCTAACCTTTCATCATATTCTTTACAAATAATGTACTGTTATCAGATTTAAAATTTGAAATGACACATTGCTAGGAAAACTTTCATTAAATTGGAATCATTTGAGGGGGGAGGGATTTTGAACTTAAAATTTAAGCTGTCGTTTCTAAAATGATTTCCCACCCCAGAATGCATAAGACACTAGCACTGTATGCTGTAATTATATAGATTATCTTGTTTCCATCTAATAAAGAAGAAATTCTATGCCATTCTTTTCTCTTATCCAGATTTAGCACCTTAAAATATTTTGGAGGAGGGCAAAGTGAATGCTGTGATGTATATATGTCTCTCTCACACAACTCTAATCAGCGCTTTTGGTACTTAGCCTGTGATAAAGGCATTCAAATCAGTACATATTGGGGAAAATATGAACAGTAACAGAGTGATGAGCATACACTATGTGAGAGGGGGGCAAACTTGTTTTAATTGTTTAAAACTCTGTCATGGAAAACATTTCCTTTCCATAAATAAATGCAGTATCAGTAACAGTGGCACATCTCTGGCATGTACTTTGTTCTACAAGATTAACAAGAACACTACTGGTGGAGAAAATGAATACATAATGAGCTTTTTCCTGTTTAACTCTACCCTCCAACAAGCACTCACACACAATCAGTTCAAGTTCAAAACTCAAGCTCACTGCGCTGATTTTGGAAATACCTGTAAAAAAGCTCACACAACCAAACCAGGTTGCTAGATTTGGTCATAAATCTGCAGCTTGTTGAATCTAGTAAATATTTTGAGCTACAGTAGCAAAGTCTTCAAATGTTGCTTTCGCTGACAGAGGACTGAGCAACGGTTTAATATTAGGTGGTGTCTTAACATTCCAAGGTATCAGAATAATCATTTTGGCCCAGAACCACAAAGGGACTTGGGTATTGCAGTGCTGAGCATTGCAATGACTAAGGTTTAGGCACCTTGAAAATCACTAGAATCACAAACCCTTTGTTAGGTATCTAGGATCCCACTCCAACGCATGGAGAGGAAACAGACGCCTGAGAATGGGACACAAAAAAGCCAGCACGTGAGCCAGGGAACGACCTAAGATAGCCAACTGGAGATGCTGACAAGAGGGATGTGTCTCAAGCCCCACCCCGATCCTGGAGCTGGGCGCTTAAGTAATTCCAGGCTGCTCTGTTTGCTATCCGCAGCTGGGAACCTCTTTCTCGGAGGGGAGGTGCCTTAGGCGCCTAATTCATTTCTGGCAAGAACGGTGGTGGCACACATCTAACTCCACACAAAACAGCCAGTGGAAGGAGGTGGAGGCAGCCTGGTAGTTCGGGTACTTACGCAGAATGTAGGCGACCCTGGTTCAATTCCCCACCTTTGCCTGGTGACAAGAAGAGATTTGAATGTGGGTTCCCCACCTCTCAGGGGAGTGTCCTAACCCACTGGACTGTAGAGTCATTCTCACTCTTTCTCTGGCCCAACTGATATTTAATAAAAAGTGGAACAGCTTCAACACGAGTGATTGAGAGAGACCCACACGAGAATATTCCATAGTTCAGTGGTTAGGAGTGTATCCTAACCAATGGCCTTAAGGCTCCAAAGGAAGCCTCTAACCCCTGCCCCAATTTTGTGTGAAATGAAGTATGCTCATAGAACACCACCTACGAGGCCCTGTAGGCAAGGCATCCTGGGGAACACCTATCTCCACCTGGTTTGAGGATCATGCTGGGTCTTAGGCATGAGACAGGCATCTGAGCACCTGCCTGACACAGCAATGTGCATTCCCCCAGAGGCATAAACTTAACTACCTAAGGAATTTTTACAGCAAAAATGTAGTTCCTAAGTGAGTTTAGGTACCTACAGAGTAAGGCAGCAGCCAACCGGGGGTACTGTGGGTGCAGTGGCGCTTACATCTGGGACTTAGGCACCTAACTCTGATATTTAGATTCCTAAGTCCCTTTGTGGATCTTGCCCTTTGCTCTAAGGAATGTGTCATAGGGTGAGCTGGCCCTTTAAGGGGGTTGGGGCTTAGTTACACCTGTGCCAGGCTTAGCCTACCTTCCCAAGTGAAGGGAGTAAGTCTGGGGGTCATGTAATAGGACGTGACTCAGAACCAGGCTCACTGGGAGATATAAAGGACAGCCTGGTGACAGAGAGGAAGACTCCAGCGAGAGCAGAGCTGGAAGTGAGTGTGCTATTAAAGAATGGGAAGAACAGCCAAAAAGGGCCAGTGAGGCGCCCTATGCTGAGTGACTCTCCAGAGCTCTTATGCAGAAGGCCTGGGAAAGGAGCCTGCAGGGAGCTTCTGTAATCAGGGTGGTGGCCAGGAAACATGAAGGATTTTACACTAGATTGCTCTAACACAGTCAGCTCCTCACTTGGATATTTCCCTGTAACAGCCTCTATGCTCCTGACATGGGGCCATACCTAGTGTGCATAGAGCTCTGACTATTTGTGGGTACTGGACAGTCCCTTAGGAATTGCTGCAGCCCTAGCCTGTGTTAGCTAGAGCACCCCTTGTGACCACTAACTCCAGGGGCTGAACCTCTTCATAGCAACCCCAGAATCCAAGAGTTGCAAAGTTGGAATAAAACCGCTTTTGCATTCTCCACACTCCAGAACCCAGGCTGCCTGGGCACCTCCTGAAAAATATAGCTGAGAATCTGGGCCACCAGGATATATTGACAATTCAGGCCATTGTCTTCACTATAGTGGTAAGTCACCCAGAAATGGCCCTAGCAATTTTGCTGGCCAGGGTGGAAAATGTCCCCTCACCCCTAAATAGTCAGGGGGGTGGGGGATGAGCAGCACAGCAGTTTGGCGTCCCCTAGAAGTTGACAACCAGTGCGATTGCCCTGTTCACCCACACCTAGAACCAGCTCCGAAGTTGCCAAAATATTGCTGATAGCAAACAAAGCAAAAAGGGTCTCCTCCTTCCCCTTTTTTGATCGAAGGGTTGTTCAGCTATTAGAGATTCTTACAGTACACAGTCTGATATTTATTGGTACCATTTTCTAAAACCAAATTTTGGGGTTCTTGCTATGTGACAACCCTAATAAAAGCTGTCACCTTACATTTTGTACAGAAGTAGTCAAAGAGGCCCAGCCCAACCATGGTCAAATATTTTACAAAGTATCGCGTAATATCTCTGCTCTCATTTAACTTTCCATACTCAGGACAGGGAGAAACATGTCCGATCTCCTGCCCTTAAACAGATTATAGGGATTTACACAACTCAGCTGCTTCATAAAACTATTTTTACTTCCCACATGTGATTAATAGTAAATATAAAAGTAACTTCCAGATTTCTCCAGCATCAGACATTTAAACCTTACACCTCGCGCTCCCTGTTCTTCTAACTGTTATGTGCCTACAGCTATTATGGATATGAAACAAAATATATACTTTATCTTTAAAGGCTTAGTCATAAGCTTTTAATTGTTTTTCAAAAGAAGTGGTATTAAATAGATTTAATTTTATCACAACCAAACTATACAATGTTCAATCATAACCTTAATATTCAGACATCTGCCCAATTTAACATGAGGCTGTGGTGTTTGAAGCTGGAGAGATTTGGAAGGTGAGTAGGGGGGTGGAATCCTTAGGCCATGCCTAATGTTGGCTGTCAGTCACGTAAGTGAAATAATTTTCATTCTTATGGATTTTCAGTTGCCAACTAAATGTTTTTGGGGTCAGGAGGTTGGAGAGTGCTTTTTCAAAGCAGGCCTGGGAAAATACAATGAAAGCAGAAATAGTACGGCATATGCTAAGACTCTGGGATATGATATAAACAACTCTTTGTATATAGCACGAACAGCACATCCTCTCAGTCGAGGAGGGGGGGGGGGAAGGAATCACGTATGGCTGAGGATTCTACTCTCTTCCTCCGTGGTCTTCAAAATGATATTGATCTGCAGGAGGGGCAGAAGGCATTGGTTTACAGTACTGTACAGATTAGTGACATGCAGGGAAAATGGGATAGACGGTTAAGAAGGAATTTATTGCAAGGTATATCCCACCCTAATTTGGCCCGGATAAGTTGCTGTTGGGTTTTGGGTGCTTCCAGTGGGCTTTCACTCTTGCTGGGATCTAGAGACAACGTACTTCTTCAAGACATAATGTATGTGCTGCTCAGAGTCTAAACTATTGGCTTTAAACCCACAAGACAATCCTCGACGATGACATCAAGTAGAGCATATGACAAAACTAAGCAACTGTTGTAACCTTCATCATCCAAACCCCTTGATGACTGTTACTCTCTTTTGCTGAGTCACATCTAAATATTCTGTACTGGGAGCTCTATACGGATGGGTGCTGTGCAAATAACAGTAATCTCTGGGCACAGGTGCTGGGAATCTTAAACATACTAGCATCTGAGGGTTAACACCTCTCAGTTTACAGTGGAAAAGAGGTGGTGCCACACATGCATGAAGGCCTGACATACTGGGTTGAGGTGTTGTTATAACACCACTAGCCAGTCCCGGAGTGGGTCTCACCAGCAGTCCCCGCATTGGCGATGAGTGCATGTGGTTCCAGATAAAGTTTGGCAAGGCTTCATGCTTAGATTAGAGGTGGTTAATTTGGGTCAGTACATCATTAGTAAAACCAGAGTCCAATCTGATCTGGATGCATCCATCTTTATTTTTAGCCAGGCACATTGAAATTTCGCTTTGTCAGATGCATGACATGCATCCTCCCACTACACCTTTTAAAATAGCTGGCTCTTTAAAACGTTGCGACATGTGGCACTTACAGAGGTGGGGCTTGAGAGGGATTACATTTTACTGCATAAGGTGCAATTTGTCTTCAGAGGTTGGAATTATAGAAGGGCTAAAGGCCAGGACACTAATTCTGTGTATTAAAACACAAAGAGCTTCATATTTTACAGATGAAGGACCGAACTCACTAGCTCTGGTTCAGGGAAATGGAACTTAAACACTGCACCCAGGGGGATGTGCTCCAAGAGAGGGCAAGTACTGTTACTGTTGTTGCCTCACTTCATGGTATTTGACTGAGGATGGCTTTACTTTAGGGCTGGAGCTGCACTCCTGTCGGAAGACACTGCTAAGGAAATCCTCTGAATTAGGGGATCCCTGCCCGCTGTGCCTACGTCCCATCCATCCGGCATTTCCCACCTCTCTACTGATAATGCAGCCACTTTGCTCTACTTCAACCCCTTCCAGTAGCGCGCTCTGCTAGGATTTATGCAGGCCTACTCAGGTGTAGATCCCAGTGAATTGAGACCTTTGTTTTCCCCCTCCTCCATCGGCAATATTTCTTCCTTTACAACTATCTCCATATACCATCACTTGTTCCTCTTAGCTTCCCTCATTCACCTGAGAGGCAAGGGATTTTGTGGTTGCATTGCTTATTGCCATTAGGTTTCATTAGCACCACTCAACCCATCTGAAGATTTAGACAAACTATAACTAGGAATCCTAGCACAACAGGCTCCTGGCCCATGCCTGACACTCCTAAGTGCGACTATAATACAAACAATGATAATAATGAAGAGACCGTCTGGCTACTGGACAGAAGGGATTTTTTTTTTCCACTGTATCGACGACGCCTAAGATCCACGTACCAGCTTCAACCTGCCATTGCCGAGCCTTTCGTAAAGCCTCGTGTTATGGCACCGGCAAGCTGGAACATTCCTGACATAGCTCTGGGGGAACTCTTGCAGCCCTTGCACCCCCAGCTTGACAGACCTGAATGATGATTTGAGAAGACCAATGCGGATGAGCAAGCCAGGGAATTGAAGCACAAACTGGAGACGCTACAGGCAGGCGATCTGAGTCCCAAACAATCCCCCAAACAATCCCTACGGTGAATACACTAAGGGTACGTCTGTACTTACCCGTCGCGTCGGAGGCGCGGGATCGATGTTCTGGGTTCGATTTATCGCGTCTTGTCAAGACGCGATAAATCGAACCAGGAAGTGCTCCGCCGTCGACGCTGGTAATCCAGCTCGACGAGCGGAGTAGGCGGAGTCGACGGGGGAGCCTGCGCGCCGCGTCTGGACCACAGGTAAGTTCGAACTAAGGTACTTCGACTTCAGCTACGTTATTAACGTAGCTGAAGTTGCGTATCTTAGTTCGACAGGGGGGGTTAGTGTAGACCTAGCCTACGTTGGCACCACTTTCATCAAAGGTGCCAGATTTCCATTTTTATACCACTTCCTCTCAGGAATGCTTCCCTTGCTTTCTTCTAAGTTTTGGGCAGGGTTTTTGATGCAACTTCCTCAGGTT
Organism: Chelydra serpentina; assembly: GCA_037349315.1. Taxonomy (NCBI): domain Eukaryota; kingdom Metazoa; phylum Chordata; order Testudines; family Chelydridae; genus Chelydra; species Chelydra serpentina. The sequence goes on from JBAIAC010000061.1 coordinate 10,207,455, forward strand.
TTTTTTAAAGTAAAAATATGTGCAACTATCATAACCTATCCTTTCCCACTGCATGACCAGACTTTGAATCCTAAACGTTCATTATTGAAGGAGAAACGACTATCACCTGAACCACGGGAATAACTGTATTAACTGAGAGCAGAAGGTTATGTCCATAAACCACTAGAGGTGGATGCTTAAAAGACTTAAAAGGTGGGTTATCCACACACAAGTAGAACTACTTTACAGACAGCATAGCTAAAGATAAAAACAGGGCAAGCTCATTCTAAAAGGCAGTGTGGCTAAGTGGATAGAATCTGGCTCTACCACCTTAGATAGACAGGTTCTATGAACCTAGCTTGTGTAACCTCCTGCAGCTGTGAATCACTGCTTAAAAATAAGGTTGGAAGTGTATATCATTATTAACCAGTCAGTAGAAGTGAGTTTTAAACTCATACTTCTTCTGGTTCCTAGTTATCTATAATTTGTAAAAGGGCAGCATGAATAGGGACTGTCAAGGATTGGGGGCCTCATCGTTCTGCTCTCAGCAGATGGGAGAGCTCCTGACCCATATGGTGCCTCCAGAGGGGAAAAATGGGCTCCTGGAGCCATATCCTGAGAACTGTGAATGAGGAGAAGCCTGGCCCAACCCACCACTACAGCTGCTCCAGCAGGTTCCCAAGTGCATTGTATGCTGCTGCTGCTGCAGAAATCACTGCATGTGTAGAGTTTCTGGCCTTCTGCCAGGGTGAGAATGTTCACGGTTTCTGGCATGTGACCAAAATTAAGCAACACAAGCCACAGATCTAGATGGGAATTGGCAATTTTCAAAGACTTATAATTCTGTTAAATCCAAACTAAACTAGCAAAATACACCTCTCTGGCCCCAAGGTGTACTACTGACACCTTTCAAAGGCCTGCTGCAAACAATGGAGGTGTCAGAGCTCCTCAAAAAGGGCCACAAGATTCTTTATAATGGAAAGTGTTAAGCAAACTAAAAAGTGGTCACTGCCAGCTCCTCCTACAAGTAGTGACGTCTCACGGCACTAACTGAAGCTCCTAAGAAGCTTCTATTTTTCTGTTACACTCATTCCACATCAGTTCCAACAGGCATTTGTTTTTTGTTTGATCAGATAGTTCTAACACACAGTATCACATACATTCCATTGTTCTGGAGAGTTCTGATATTATTCCTGTTTTGGACCGCTGCGATTTCATTCATGTTAATTCACATCATAGACATTACTTTCCTAGATTAATTATTTAAGTTTACAGATATTTTAGTCTTTGAAAAACTTTGCTTTTAAATACACTGGAACCCTACTTAGATCCTGGATTTTCATAGGCATAACACCACCAAACTGAATAATCTTCATGCTGAGGGGCAAATAAGGGACATCTTTAGGGCTGGCCCTAGTTATCTAAGCAACAGATCCAACCCCTTAATGAAAGAAGGTCACAAAACGGGAATGGTTTCCACAATCTTGCAGAAGGTGCAATAATCCCTGTGACCTCAGACAAAATATTGTTGTCCTAGAAAGTGTGTGTTAGGATGGATATATATATGAATGGGAGTTTAATTGAACTGGGCTGGTTTTAGACTTGCAAACCAGATATTCACTTACTTATCTGAAACTAGTGTAGCAGCAGCACATTCCAGGTGCACAATATATTTCGCAACAATGCTGTGATGAACAATTCATATGAACTGCCTCAGATATATTGCTGAGGTTGATTGGTCTACATAGGACTTTATAGAAAGTGTTTTTATTAACACCAGGATCTAAATGTACAATACATGTAGGGACACTGGGTACATTTATGATGTTCCCAGGAAGCCATTGGCCAAGGTCCCTTGAGGCTGGATGAGCTGGGTTCGGTACAGAACTAGGGTGAGGGGAGCAAAGGTCGTTTTCAGCAACTTTTACATTCTCCCAATTTTGGGGTCAGCCTGGTCCCCTGAGTAAGTTACAGAAGCATGAGGGTTGCTCTGAGATTTCAGGGACGATAGGGGTCTTCCAGACACACCTCCTTACCCGTACCCATGTCTTCTATACTATGGGCTGCAGGAGCTAGGGATGTAAGAACAGCTATGGAAAATCTATGCTACTTGGATAGACTTAGGTAGAGGGAATCCTCAGACCGTCATTTATGCCAGCTTCCTGGATGCTTTGTGCCACTGGCAGGGAGTAGTGGATCCATAAACTATATATGTTATACTTATAACATCAGGCAACAGGATATTAGAAATGGAAGGAAATATACTGATCTATTTTATTTCTTGATCATACATGCTGATTATGTGTGGGAAGCCTCTAGTTTCAGGCAAAGATTTTCTCTCACACATATTGCTTAACATAGGTCTATGCTAGGCAAAATATTATGTAAGTAGAGATGCATACATTGGCATTGTTACAAGTTAAACAAAGACCATATTTGCCAGTAGCACTGCTTTGGAAAACTTGTCCCGTGGAGATTAGGGTGTAAATTGCATGGTCCTTCAACGTATAGAGATATGTCTGTCTATCTGAGGGCAAGTCTACACTATAGCACTACATCGGCACAGCTGCGCCACTGTAGCGCATCTGGTGAAGACGTGCCATGCCGATGGGAGAGCGCTCTCCCGTCAGCATAATTACTCCACCTCAGCGAGAAGAGTAAGCTATGTTGGCCGGAGATCGTCTCCTGCCGACGTAGCGCCGGTGTGGACAGAGTGAAATGTGCGTCACTTGGGGATAGGGGGAGCTTTTTCACATCCCTGAGCAACGTAAGTTAGATTGACTTAACTATTAGCATAGACCTGTCCTCGGGTATTATACTGCCTCCATTACCATAGTATTGGAACACGTCAATCTTTAATGTATTGATCGAGGTAAGTGAAGTAGGGAAGTACTATTATCCCCATTTTACAGATGTGGAACTAATGTACAAAAGGTCAGATTTTCAAAAGCAATTTAGTGAAGATAGGTGACTTTTGGGATTTTCAAAAGTGCCTCGCTGCTTATCATCCATTGATTTCAATAGATTATAATGGTGAACAGGGATCGTGAGTGTTCCTGAGACATTATATTTTTGAAACTTGGAAGTGTGTGTGCATTTTGTGTTACTTTTACCCTTTTGCTTGAACAAATCTTTACATCACATCTTCTGAATGCTCCTTGGTATTTTAACACACAGCCTAATAATATAATTTTAAAGAAATAAATATAATTTAAATATATACATAAATATATATAAAATTTATATAATTTATATAAAATGTGTATAACATAATACTATATACATATATTTATATAAAATAATCTTTTAAGCTCAGAGGAGTTGGACGTAAAACCTTACACTGAGCTTCAGGCCTGGTCTACACCAGGACTTTATGTCGAATTTAGCAGCATTAACTCGATTTAACCCTGCACCCGTCCACATTACGAAGCTATTTATTTCGACATAAATGGCTCTTTAATTCGATTTCTGTACTCCTCCCCAACGAGGGGAGTAGCGCTAAATTCGACATGGCCATGTCGAATTCGTGTTACTGTGGACAGAATTCGACGCTAATAGCTCCGGGAGCTATCTCACAGTGCACCACTCAGTGGACGCTCTGGACAGCAATCCGAGCTCGGATGCTCTGACCAGCCACTCAGGAAAAGCCCCGGGAAAATTTGAATTCCTTTTCCTGTCTGGCCAGTTTGAATCTCATTTTCTGTTTGGACATCGTGGCGAGCACAGCAGCACTGGCAACGATGCAGAGCTCTGCAGCCGTGGTGACCATGACATCGCAGAATAGGAAGAGAGCACCAGCTTGGACTGATCGGGAAGTCTTGGACCTGATCGCTGTGTGGGGCGATGAGTCCGTGCTTTCGGAGCTGCGATCCAAAAGACAGAATGCGAAAATGTATGAGAAGATTTCCAAGGCAATGGCGGAGAGAGGATACGTCCGGGATGCAACGCAGTGCCGCGTGAAAATCAAGGAGCTGCGACAGGCATACCAAAAAACCAAAGAGTCCAATGGACGCTCCGGATCGCAGCCCCACACATGCCGTTTTTACGAGGCACTGCATGCTATGCTCGGTGGTGCTGCCACCACTACACCACCAGTGTCCGTGGACTCTGACGACGGGGTCTTATCTACGGCCACGTCGTCTGACATTTTCGCAGACGGTGAAGAGGAGGAAGGAGAGGAGGAGGACGAGGCAGTCGACAGCGCTTTAAACGCTGATTTCCCCGACAGCCAGGATCTGTTCATCACCCTCACCGAGCTCCCCAACGAACCCTCCCAAAGCAGCAGCCCAGACCAGGACCCAGGCGAAGGATCGTCAGGTCGGTGTTTTAAATATTTATTTTGAATAGAATAGGCATTGGTTTCTTATCAATGTGTTTTTATTGCTTGCTTTGCAATAGGCGCTTCAGTTTTCAATCTTTTCAAAGGCAACTACTCGAATAGTCTGTCAATATGTATGGGGATAGAGGAGAAATCCCCATCGGAGATCTCCGCGAAACTCTCCTGTAGGTACAGTGAAAGCTTTTGCATCAGGTTCCCAGGGAGAGCGGCCTTACTATCTCCTCCATGGTAGGATACTTTTCCGCGCCATGCAAGCTGCAGGTACTCTGGTATCATTGCCTTGCATAGCATGGCGGCATACGGCCCTGGGGTTTGCTTGCATTCACGCAGCATGCGGTCTTTCTCTGTCTCCGAAACCCTCATCAGAGTGATATCAGTCATGGTGCCCTGGTTTGAATGGGTGTTTTTGTTAGTATAGTGACTCCTTGATTTTTCCTTTAAAGAACGACAACCGGCGGTTAGCAGACATGCGGGGGGGTGGTAGCAGTGAGGCTAACCGCTGAAACTTTGCGGTGCGCCGGCAGGGAGAGTTCCCTGAACCGGCCACGCGGAGGGGGTGGGGAGGCTAGGCGAGCTGTTAACACACAGGTGTGCGCAGGCAGGGAGAGCTCCCTGGACCGGCCACGCGGAGGGGGTGGGGAAGGTAGGTGAGCCGTTAAAACACAGCAGGTCGCGGGCAGGGAGAGTTCCCGGTACCGGCCCCGCGGAGGGGGTGGGGAGGTTAGGAGAGCCGTTAGCACACAGCCGTGCGCGGGCAGCCAGAGTTCCCTGGACCGGCCACGCGGAGGGGGTGAGGAGGTTAGGAGAGCCGTTAGCACACAGCCATGCGCGGGCAGCCAGAGTTCCTGGTACCGGCCCCGCGGAGGGGGTGGGGAGGCTAGGCGAGCCGTTAACACACAGGCGTGCACAGGCAGGGAGAGGTCCCTGGACCGGCCACGCAGAGGGGGTGGGGAAGGTAGGCGAGCCGTTAAAACACAGCGGGTCGCAGGCAGGGCCCCGCGGAGGGGGTGGGGAGGGTAGGAGAGCTGTTAGCACACAGCCGTGCGCGGGCAGCCAGAGTTCCCTGGACCGGCCACGCGGAGGGGGTGGGGAGGGTATCTGAGCCGTTACAGCACAGCGGTGTGCAGGCAGGCAGAGTTCCCTGGAACGGCCACGCAGAGGGGGTGGGGAAGGTAGTTGAGCAGTTAAACCACGGCGGGTCGCGGGCTGGGAGAGTTCCCGGTACCGGCACCGCGGAGGGGGTGGGGAGGGTATCTGAGCCGTTACAACACAGCGGGTCGTGGGCAGGCAGAGTTCCCTGGAACGGCCACGCGGAGGGGGTGGGGAAGGTAGGCGAGCCGTTAAACCACAGCGGGTTGCGGGCTGGGAGAGTTCCCGGTACCGGCACCGCGGAGGGGGTGGGGAGGGTATCTGAGCCGTTACAACACAGCGGGTCGTGGGCAGGCAGAGTTCCCTGGAACGGCCACGCGGAGGGGGTGGGGAAGGTAGGCAAGCCGTTAAACCACGGCGGGTCGCGGGCTGGGAGAGTTCCCAGTACCGGCACCGCGGAGGGGGTCGGTGGGGGGGGGGAAACGTGTGTGCGAGCCCTTGTAGCCGAGCGGTTTTGCCGGCATCAGGAACTGGCCACCGCTAGGACCTGTGCTTGAAACATGGGAGTACCGCACAGCTGTGAAGTTAGGTCACAGCAGTCCAAAGGCACTGGCTTACCATGGTCTCCAGGGAGCAGTTTTGCAGTGTCCAGGTCCGCTTGGGTGATCTGAACACCAGGACCCCTGGCAGTTAATACAAATACATAATATTCAACCTTGTACTGAGTGCACATGTGATAGATAGTATGCATGGTCTTGTTCACAGGGAAAGAGTATAGGCATTGTTCGGGAAAATATATCTTTCTGAGGAATTCACTTCCTTTCTCCCATCCCACAGCTGCGAGTGTCTCCCTCCCTACCCGTGGATCGCCCTCCCAGAGGCTTGCGCAGATCAGGCGGCGCAAAAAAAACCAACCCGGGACGACATGTTTTCGGAACTGATGGTCTGTTCCCAAAATGATGCTGCACAGCGGAGAGAGGACGTCTCAAGGTCCGAGCGAGCAGTCAGCGAACGGGAGCAGAGGGCTGAAGCTCACGAGGACAGGTGGCGGTTGGAAGATCAGCAGACGACTCAAACGCTGCTTGGACTAATGCGGGAGCAAACTGATACGCTCCGCCGCCTTGTTGACGTTCTGCAGGAACGGAGGATGCAGGAAAGGGCACCTCTGTATGTTCTTTCCAACCGCCCTCCCCTGCCACAAAGTCCTATTTCTCCCTCACCCAAAGTCAGTAGAACGAGGGGAGGCAGGGGCCAAGGAAAAAATCACTCCACCCCTGCGGACTGCTCCAGTAGCAGAAGGCTCTCCTTTCCAAAAATATAGATGGGACCTTGACTTCCCTCCAAACGCACCCCACCCCAGCCCCCGTCCAAGTGTCATCCTAAAATTTTGCTCTCCTTAATAAAAAATTGTGTTCTGAACAGTCCTGATTCCTTGACTGTCTTTCAAAGGGCTGTTGTATTGTGGGGGAGGGGAGGGGTGGTTTGTGATTTGAGACGATAGTCACATATAACGGTGGGAACAGGGGAAAAGGTTCATCAGAAAGTCACACTCACATTGCATTCACTAGGCACAGTTGCCATTCTAGGAGGGGGTTTTCCTATTCTCTATGGGGCGGGGGGGGGGGCTGTCACTTTCAGGTGGTGGAGGGTTGCTGCAGATCGTTGGCGGCAGGCAATAGCCTGCATGACAGATCCATGCAGCAGGGGATCAGTGGCCGCAATCCCCTGCAAAGAAGTCACACAGCCCCCCCCTCACAGACTTCCGAACAGGAGTGGTTGCAGGCTCCGTTGAAACAAGCAGTACACCATTGCGGACTGCTCAGGGAGCAGGAGCCTGTCATTCCCCGAGTTGGGAAGCGCCCTTTCCATCACTCCACCCGCTCCCCAACCGCGGTATTTGTCCCAGTCTCAGCATTTTACCGAGAAATCATTAATAAAGAAGATGGTTTTAATAAACAATGTTTCCTTTATTATACTTTTAAACCGAGGACTGAAGGGGGGGGGGGAAAGGGTGCTGGTAATTGTAGAGGATAGACAACGGTCACCGGGTAAAGAAACGGGGGCTGGTTCACCTTCAGTTTTAACAAGCGAAACAGTCACTGGTTACCCTGCTCGCTCTGGAATCTAGCTTTCAGGGCTTCCCGGATGCGCAGCGCGTCCCGCTGGGATCTTCTAATCGCCCTGGTGTCCGGCTGTGTGTAATCAGCAGCCAGGCGACTGGCCTCAGCCTCCCACCCTACCATAAACGTCTCCCCCTTGCTCTCGCAGAGATTGTGGAGCACACAGCAAGCTGCGATCACAATGGGGATATTTGTTTGGCTGAGATCGGAGCGAGTAAATAAGCTTCGCCATCTCCCTTTCAGACGGCCAAAGGCACACTCCACCACCATCCTGCACTTGCTCAGCCGGTAGTTGAAGAGCTCCTTTTCAGTGTCCAGGGCGCCCGTGTATGGCTTCATGAGCCAGGGCATTAGCGGGTAGGCTGGGTCCCCGAGGATCACTATAGGCATCTCCACATCCCCAAGAGGTATTTTGCAGTCCGGGAAGAAAATACCTTCCTGCAGCCGTCTGAACAGACCAGAGTTCCTGAACACACGAGTGTCATGAACCTTGCCCGGCCATCCAACGTTGATGTTTGTAAAATGTCCTTTATGGTCCACTAGTGCTTGCAGCACCATAGAAAAATAGCCCTTACGGTTAATGTACTGGCTGCCCTGGTGGGCCGGTCCAAGGATGGGGATGTGTGTCCCATCAATAGCCCCGCCGCAGTTTGGAAATCCCATAGCAGAAAAGCCATCTATGATCACCTGCACGTCTCCAAGGGTCACTACCTTTGAGAGCAGCAGGTCAACGATTGCATGGGCTACCTGCATCACAGCAACCCCCACGGTAGACTTGCCCACTCCAAATTGATTCGCGACTGACCGGTAGCTGTCAGGAGTTGCAAGCTTCCACAGGGCTATAGACACTCGCTTCTGGATAGTCAGGGCAGCTTGCATCCGGGTGTCCTGGCGCTTCAGGGCAGGGGACAGCAACTCACAAAGTTCCAGGAAAGTGCCCTTACGCATCCGAAAGTTTCTCAGCCACTGGGATTCATCCCAGACCTGCAGCACTATGCGGTCCCACCAGTCAGTGCTTGTTTCCCTGGCCCAGAATCGCCGTTCCACAGGATCAACGTGCCCCATTGCCACCATGATGTCCAGGGGCCGGGGTCCCGTGCTTTGCGAGAGGTCTGTGCCCCTCTCAGAGTTCATGTCCTCATGGAGCTTCTGTTGCCTCCTCGCCAGATTTATCTGCATCTGCCTCTGGAAAAGGTGGACGATAAGGCGCGAGGTGTTGACAACGGACAGAACAGCAGCGATGATCGCGGAGGGCTCCATGCTTGCTGTCCTGTGGCGTCCACGCTGTCAATCACCAGAAAAGGGCGCGATGTAATTTCCCGCCAGCGCTTTCACGTAGGGAGGGCGGGAGTGTGGGTCGAATGACGACAGGTTCCCAAAACCACCCGCGACACATTTTTGGCCCCAGAAGGCACTGGGGGCTAGACCCAGAATACCAATGGGTAGCGGGGACTGCGGGAACTGTGGGATAACTACCCACAGTGCACCGCTTGCATTGTCGACGCTTGCCCCGTTAGTGTGGACTCACAAACTCGAATTAATGTCCTTGGTGTGGATTCGCATGATCGACTTTGTAAAAATCGATTTCACAAGTTCGGTTTAAGATAAATCGAACTATTCCCGTAGTGTAGACATACCCTCAGAACCCAAGTACCTCACTCAGGGCCTGACCCGGAGAGATTCTGAGCGCCCAGAATTCTGACTTACGTGGGAGTTAAAAATGCTTGTTGCTTCTCAAGAGCAGACTGTCACACAGGAAGGCTCCCTCCCCACCCAACATATGTTCTTGATTAGTCATGAGGAAGTTTCAAAATCTAGGGATAAGGAAACTTTCAGTAATGAGATCAGGAGCCTTTCACCTCTAGGTCACAAGTTCAACTCAAGCTCAGATCAGTAGTCACCAAAAGTTACCACCTGATGGCTGTTTGGTGAATTTGGTGGCTTTAGTTCAGTTCCTAGTGGGCGAGTGTTCACATCATAAAAAACACGGATAGCTGCATCAGCTGGCACTGAGAGTCACTGCAGAGATGAGGAGGATAGAATGAGCTTGGAGACCGAATTATCCTGTCACTGATAAGTCCGTCTAAACAAGGGCTGGGCAGTAATACACTGCCTGTGAGGTACCCATTGCGGGGATAATCAAGTACTTCATTCACTAACACCTATCAGGGAGTATTTAAATAGGATAGAGCCAGATTCTGCCACCCTTAATCTTGTTGAGTAGTCCCACTGGGCTGAATGCAACTACTCAAGTAATAAGCTATTACTCAACATGGACAACGGTGACAGAATCTGGCCTGTAATTTGGGGTTAATACATATGTGTTTTGCATATTTTTACTTTGAGTATTATTTTTTAAAATTAATAATTAAAGGTAAAATTAACGGCAATTTAAATTTCACTTTGATCTTAATTTTCAAGGATGACTCAACTAACAGCTCTGGGGTTAGCAAAGAGATAAAAAAAAAGGATAAATGTTCCTCACTCCAAGGAGGCAGTGTGCCCTACTTTAAAAGGCCTGACATTTTTGTCCAGGATTTGCCATACCATCCAAATTCGCTTATTGCCAGGAACTGTGAAACTAAAAAAACAGAACTAAAAAGGTTAAATAAAAATGTCATTTTTGTTTTAAAAACATATATTTGCCAGTGTTCAAATCACAGTACTTACATCTGCTTGAAAAAATACACACTTAATTTTCATGCTACCAGTTAAATTTGGTGTGGTTATGCTTTAGCACTCAACATGTAAAAGCTTGTAAATGAAAAGTTGAAGCATAAAGGAATGGCAAGTATCACTTAAGAAATCAAAATCTTCTTAGGAAAAAATAGGAATTCACTCTTGAGCAAAAGTCACAGAAAAGTTGCAGTAATTGTAAAGTGCTTGCAATTAAGACTTTACACTGCATGCTTATTTTGAAAGTTTTTATTTAAGCAGATCTTGGTAAAAAACCTAATCAAACTGCCATACTTCATTCCCATATGATAGCTTGCTAACAACACTGCAACAGTTGGAAACTGTCAAAATATTTTATAGCTCAATTATAATTGCCATCCAAGTCTAAGCATGCAATAAAGTGGGTGTTAGCCATATCTTAGGGGATGTGAAGGCAATACCCAGCAGTGACTTTTCAGTGTTTCAGTTTACATGTGTAGAACTCCTCAATAACCCCAAGGGTTTACTTTATAAGATTTTGAATGAAATACATATAAGTACATCAACTACAGAGATACAGTATGGTAATTATTTCAACATTTTCAATATGATTGGTGCTTTCCTAACTACAGACCTTGATTGGAACACTTTTTATCCAGTTTAAATTTCCCACAAGAAAAATATAGTAACAGATGAATACAAAATGAACTCTATGACTAAAAATAAATACTGAAAGTTTTGTTCAAACACAAGATGTACTGAAACATGGTTTTGATTTTAAGAGATTTTGCAGTAGGATAGAAATACAGATTTTCTGCATTTAGCTAATAAAAATTGCATACAGCTAAAACTAGTAAGATTAAAATGCCACTACCATACAGGGACATTAGCAAGTTTTTTATAAGTGTTTTTAATATGTCTAATTATTGGTCAGCAGAGTATTCTACAATGTGCTAGGTTCTCCTTTATAGACAATACTCAATGGAAATCTGTCTTTCCTGTATAGGCATTTCTAATGCCCATATCATTCTGGCATCAAAGTGCTGGTTTTATGGTACATGGTTCATTGTGTCCTTCAAAACTATTAAGATCTATCAAATCAGTATGTATTAAAGAACACTAACACTCCACTGACAAAACAGACTATCTTACTGACTCCCTATCATTTTGCTATTCCCCGGATTAAGATCCTTAAAAGACATTCATGAAAACCCTAAATTGACAGGATACAACTGCAAGGAAGGACTACATTCTGACAGTGTCATGTGCACTAAATTGAGATTCTCGGCTATAATGTAAATTAACCAGTCTTAAAAGAAAGGCTATAACATGCAAAAAGCTACATGATCTTGAGGATAATGCAACACACAATACAGAGGATCTGAGTTCAGGACTCCAGATAATTCTCTTGCTCCCTTAACAGCATGGGCAGAAAGAACTGTAGAGGTAGATTACTCTGCCCAGGGGAGACGGGAGCAGTTTGCATCATGATCGTGCAATTCCTTATACCAACTATGGAGACATATGGGTGGCTTTGCAGGACAATATTGTTCAGCCCTTCTTGGCAACAAGGCAGCCTATTTAGTGTGGGGGTAAGGTCGATAAGAAGTGGGGTGGGGAATATCAGACTGCTCTCTAAAGAGCCACGGGGGGAAATTTGACTAAAATCAACAAACAAAAGCAAGAAATTCAGAGTTAAGCCTTTCACGTCACTTTTAACAAGTCTTATCGTGCCTGCGTATTCGTATTGCAGTATATACAGCACTTATTGCTCACAAATTTGGGACCCCTGCAATACCTTTAACTGCATGCACTCAACAGGATGAGTGGAGGACAGACTCCAGATGTTGTTTAACAGTTTGTGTGTATGTATGTGCATGTGTGCGTCTTAATACATTTGTAGCAGCACATCTAATTTCCACAGAAGGGGACGAAATTACTGTGATGACCTCTTAAATGGGGAAAAAAGAAGGAAGAATAAAGAGTTATAAGGGGCTTTGATAACATATCTCTAGTTATTAGACATCTATGGTAGGCAGGAAAACCATCATTGATACAGGACAGCAAACGGATCTTATGCTTGAAAAAATGTGCTTCTAACGTTTCATTGGGTACAATTCTCGTATGAAAAAATTAATAATAAATTATTTTAAATTACCTGTAGGTTCCAAAGATTGTTATTCCACCGTATACTACAAAAGCTTGACACAGGATGCTCATGAGACCAGGTACTGAGACACTGCCTGAATACACCTACCTTTTGCATCTCAATGGCGGAAGAGTTTTAAGGAATAGTTTACCTACAGTGGCCAGAAAGTGTAAAGACTACTTACATAAAAACTCTTGTGAGCAGAAAGATGGCTTGACAAAATGTACGGTGTGCTTGTTGGTTTCAGTCAATGGCTTAGTTTCTCAATGACATATTGGTTATTTTCTAATGCATACAAACATTAAAAGAACTTTTGCAACACTTGTCAGTTAATCCCTAGTCTGGCAGCACACACACAGTTATTAACTTTTATAGCTATATTGCATTTTAACTTTACAGTGCCCAAAGCCTGAAGGCCTTTAAGTGCCTTGGCAAAGGCAAAAAGGCAATATCCCAAACAAACCATACATCTAAGCAGAGCCAATAACTCCTCCCTTCATTTTTAAATGCCCTGCAAACAGGTACACACTGATGCTGAAAATGCAGGAGTATGCTGCATCATGGAGCACATGACTTATGAGGAGAGGCTGAGGGAACTGGGATTGTTTAGTCTGCAGAAGAGAAGAATGAGGGGGGATTTGATAGCTGCTTTCAACTACCTGAAAGGGGGTTCCAAAGAGGATGGATCTAGACTGTTCTCAGTGGTAGAAGATGACAGAACAAGGAGTAATGGTCTCAAGTTGCAGAGGGGGAGGTTTAGGTTGGATATTAGGAAAAACTTTTTCACTAGTAGGGTGGTGAAGCACTGGAATGGGTTACCTAGGGAGGTGGTGGAATCTCCTTCCTTAGAGGTTTTTAAGGTCAGGCTTGACAAAGCCCTGGCTGGGATGATCTAGTTGGGGTTGGTCCTGCTTTGAGCAGGGGGTTGGACTAGATGACCTCCTGAGGTCCCTTCCAACCGAGAGATTCTATGGTTCTATGATTCTATATTTTGTTTGGTTAGCTATTGTCCCATGAAAAGCCTACTATATGTACATTATTCTTGCCAGAAGCAGGAACAATTTGTGCAGGGATCCAAGGATGCAGAATTGGTACTGCCTGTTCAGAAGCTACATGCCCCGATTTATGTATCACGTCTCCAAACCCACGGTTCTTCTCAGCACCCGTCCCACTGCTCTGGACATGGAGGGGACGTGGAGAGGCCTTTCCGTGGGTTTTGAGCGTATGAGCCCAGAGTCGGGTGGAAAGCTTTCACCCCATACATCTCTTCTGTCCACTGATTTTCTGGTGTGTGCAAAGGCACACAGGGCCACCAGAATCTGGCCCAATATTTATTTGATTTGCCTGGTGCTTCTCCACAGTACAAGGCCCTGTCCCAGCATTTAGAGGGAAATAATTTTAAAGTCAGAAATTTACCAATACAAAAAGTTTCATTCAATGTTATTAACATCCTGAACATAGCGAAGACCTCTCCACTGGTGGACCCCAAACTTCTGAAATGCTTCTGAGAAAAGATGGGCTCTGAAATGTGTCCAGGAATGTAACCATTCTAGCTCCTGGCAGCCCAAGGATAGAGGTGAATTCTAGAGTCTCAGACCCCTCCTGAAGAATATCCTGCTGTCACCTCCCTCTCATTCATACCTAGTTATTCATTTGAAAATATTGTAAATCACGTTACTATATATAAACAAGTACAGCAGACAGATATTTGAGCAAGGACATGCTGCTAAAGTAAAATCAAACAAACTAATTTTGCTAAAAGCTTGACATTCTTGCTAGACAAGATTGTAAATATGGTTAAACTGCATTTAAAGTGAAACAAATGTCTGTTCCTTGGAAGCAGTATTTTCTTGTGGATTTTATTACAACCATGATCATATTTGATTAGCATTTTAATTGTGTAGAAAGGGTTACAGCTTCAGTTAAAATGATCAGAGCGTTAAAACAATATTTGGTTTGCTGTAGAAAAGCATGTTGATTGGGTTTTGGTCCACACACCTGTGTCTCAGAACGAACGATAATCTTAGACTGCTACCAAGTCTTTTTGCTCGGTCACTGAAAAAAAATCACCATATGCTATGTTGTTAGTACAAAGTGCCATTTGGGTACTTTAAAATGCACCAATTCCTCCTCACTGACCTACAGTGAGGAGGAGGGGAGAGGGAGCTAATAAAGAAAAGCTTCCGTTCACTTTTATCTATCTTCTCAGAGATCTGAAAACACCTTGGCAATTTTTTCACAAGTGCCCATATTTTAATTAATATCCTGGAGTAAATATGCAGAACTTAATTACTCTGGGACAGAAAGTACTTCAATTCATTTAATTAATCAAGTAATTTAATTCTGCTGATTCACCTAATTACTATTAGACTATCCAAACGGTTGGGGGATTTTTAGGCTTGCACCCACCTAATCAAGGAGCATAGGTACAATAAACACACAATGTTTCATTTATAATAAAAAAAATACCCTCATAATACTTCAGAAGAGAAAAACCCAAGGAAACTAACAGAAAAAATGAAAGGAGATTTATAAATATGAGGCTATATTAAAAAAAACACTTCTAGAGGAAAATGTTTTTCGGTATTGTTTAAAGATGAGAAGGGAGAGAGTGAAATGGATGTCAAGGGTCTCTAATTACACTAAAAGCAGGAGGCTGAGTGCTTCGGGGAAGGTTATTCTAGCACAGTGCCTAGAATACTATACAACGCACCCCCGCAGCCTCGGAGGCAGCTGGGCTTTGGCTGCACTTAAGGGGTTCCCTCTCCCCATGGAAGCTCAGCTCCCTGCTGAGTTTGTGAAGCTGAGAAGAGGGAACAGGCATCATCCTAACTGCCTGGCTGGTCAGTGAGGGCAGCAGCAGCTCGCTGGCTCCCATGAACCCAAGCCTCTTTCCCCCCTGGCCACGGTGCCATACATAGCCAGAACAACCGGTCCCATCCTTCTACCCCAGGGATTAATGTAAAATAGGGTTTGGGGCCTGCTGCGGGCATTGCACTAGGTGCCTTTTTGAGACTGCAAAGACATTTTCCCTTCACTGCTAGACTGGCTAGAGCAGGGTGGATTTTTCTGCCTTCCCCACAGGAGCCCAGGGAGACAGTGGGTAGATTAGCAGGTAAGGTTCAACTTGTTACAACTTGGCAGGTGTTCACTGCAGGTACGAAACCAGAACTGAAAGAGGATTTACAGGAAGACGTCCTCAAAAGAAGCTGGGAAATGGGGTTGTAGCTCCTAATGTCTGGTAGAGCGACAGGCTGGAACCAGCTATGGAAGTGGGGGCTGATGGTGGTCTGCCAAGTGATGGAACGGACTATGCATTGCATGAGTTATTGCTGGAGAGCTCCCAGACAAGTTTTGTTAATAAAATAGTAGCCTAATTCAACCTCCACCCCTGGGGTAGAAGGATGGGACCGGTCTTTCTTCCTGTGTGTTCTCGCAATGGATGGATGATAAACATACTCAGCTGCAACTGAAGTTCAGCATCTTGCAGAACTGGGCTCTACATGCTTATTTATGAACGATTAATGTACAACACCCAGGAATGTGTGTGTTCTATTTAATATTCTTACATTACTTGCATTTTATTTTAATGTGGTGGCGTCTCACTGTAGAATATTGTACCATGTCTGGGATTCAAGTCAAGACAGTTAATTTCCATTTCTGCACACCTGATTAAATGATACTGCAACACTGATTTTATGATTTAAACCATTTACAAGATTTCACCCCAGAAATATAATGCAATAAATACAATCTGCAGCATATTTTGTACCAGCCGACAAATAGAATGTGCCATTTTGCACTGAACGAGGGGAAAAAACACAAATGCAGATCTGATCTCACTCATGCTCCAGTAGTATCGAGAAGAAAGTGGGAAGTCTTGATGGGCAAAACCCAGGTACTTTTGGATTTTGGTTTTGGAAAATCTCAGTTAGCTATTGCTAGAGTGGTTCAGATCCAAGTCTCATTTTATGTGAATACTCAAATTTCTGGAATGATGAGTTCAGATTCTAAGTTGACCCCTCTCTGTGACTCTTCCAGTTAGAGGAAAATATCAATTTTTTAAAAGGTCACAGCATTCTTCAACTAGTTGCAGAACTGTTTAAAATAACCATTTAAAATACTGTTCTTAAATTTAAAATAAAAAATACAGATGATTAAAAAGTCAGGAAGCTGCTCTTACCTATGCCTACCTGTTCATGTAACTCGAGGCTAAAGAAATGTTGCTCACCATGGGTCTGATCCAAAGCCCATTGAACTCAGTGGCAGTCTTTTCATTGGCTTCTGTGGGCTCTGAATCAGTATCCATTTGAATACCTAAAGCAGCCCAGGTGTTTCAAAGTAAGGTCTATTATATCTTAGACATTTGCATCAATGAATGTATGCACATGATTTAGGCAAACAATTATGGACACGTTCTTGTGCTCAGTGTGTATGATCATGTCTCTCTGTGACAGATTGCAGGGAGTGAGTAGGTGAGCCTGCACTCTGATCACTTAGAGCAGGGGTGGGCAAACTACGGCCCACGGGCCACATCTGGCCCACAGGCCCATCCTGCCCAGCCCCTGAGCTCCCGGCTGGGGATGCTAGCGCCCCCCCCCCCCCGGAGCCATGCCGCCACGCAGGCAGCGCTCTAGGGGGCGGGGCTGAGCGCTCCGACCAGGCCACGCAACTGCCAGACACACTGCTCTGAGCGGCGTGGTAAGGGGGCCGGGGGGTTGGATAAGGGGCAGAAGGTCCCGGGGGCAGTCAGGGGACAGGGAACGGGGGGGTGGTGGTGTTGGATAAGCGTGGAAGTTCGGGGGGGGGGGCTGTCAGGGGGCGGGGGTGTGGATAGGGGGCAGGGCAGTCAGGAGACAGGGAGCAGAGGGGTTGGATGGGGGTGGAGTCCTGGGGAGTGATTAGGGTCAGCGGGGGGGGGCCTCAGGAGGGGGCGGTCAGGGGACAAGGAGTGGGGGAGGGGGTTGGATGGGTCAGGGATTCTGAGGGGGGCAGTTAGGAGGCAGGAAGTGGGAGGGGGCAGATAGGGGGTGGGGGGCCAGGCTGTTTGGGGAGGCACAGCCTTCCCTACCTGGCCCTCCATACAGTTTTGCAACCTCGATGTGGCCCTCGGACCAAAACGTTTGCCCACCCCTGACTTAGAGGCTAATTAGTGACCCAGGAGAAGCTGATCAGGGCTAATGAACTTAGGTGGCTCCATCAGCCCAGGGATGATAAAAGAGGCACAGGAAGTTTGTGCAAGCGGGAGAGAGGAGAAGAACAGGGCTAGCCACACAGAGGGCGACCTCTGCTCCCCTCAGGTCCCGCTGAGAGGACCTAAACCTTGGCAAATATTGTAAGTAGATGGGAGCACAAGGGACTGTGGTGACAGTGGTAAAAGGGACTAGAAATAAAGCTTCACTGAGAGCATGACTGAAGGACTCTGTGCAGTTTCTGCAGGGAAGAAAACAGGGGCGGAGCAAGGCCTCGTTACACTCTCCCTAATCGCTGGCCTAAGTGAGAATAAAATCTGCGATTTACAGTTAAACATGTTACTCCTTTAATTCAAGCGGCAGAGTTCTGTGGTTTTGGTGCTGAAGATCCCAGGTGCCAGCTCCCCTCATGAATATGGTGTCTATATGGGGCCATGATTTCCTACACAAGCCTAATTTTAAAAATTAGTCCGAGTCCATTTTACAGCATCTCCAGACACTAACTTATTACAGGATCCGAAGATACAGCTGCATATTTTAGAGCAGTCTTCTAGATTCCAGTGCTATCAGGCACCCGATCTTTTTGACAGCTGTTCAGAGTCTCTATTCCAGGGGACTAGGGAGGGGTTTGTTTTAGGGGGAGAAAATTGTTACCTTTACCTTGGCATCTGATAGCCCCCAAAACATGCCCTTGTCCTGCCCCTTAAAACTCTGCTCCAGCACAATACATGGAGGAAGTAGAATAGACTGTACAGGGGGGATATTCTACCATGTGCAGCCCATGAACCCAAGCAGTCTCTGTGCACTTAGTTACCTTCTTAATGGTAAAGTGTACATTGTGCTGTACAGCTTGCATTGTTTCCTTATATAGCATGCTTCATAGACATATTTCAAACACAGTTAGCCACACCCTCATTGGAGGTCAGTTCTTTGGGTAGAATACTTGTGCAGGGAATTAATCTGTTTTGATGTGGAGACAGCCTACAATAGCGGTTATCAAACATAGAATAGTTGCTGGTAGTCCTGGGAGAACGGGCTGCTCATATGGTGAGCAGCCCGTCTCTTCCTTTCAACTTGTTAAATTACACACATAGGCCCCTGATCCTATAAACATTTACCCACATGATCACCTTTACGCACATGAGTCATCCCACTGAGGTCAACGGGACCATTCATGCTTAAAGCTAAGCATGTGAATAAATGTCTGCAGGATCAGGGCCATACCTCCCTACTAGGATTTTTCTATGCTGTAGCTGCATCATTATCATGCGATAATGAATGGAGGGGAGCTGGTCTGCACAATCACAGGACGGTGTGGACCATGAGACTGTTTTACTATTAAGATATGGTCTGCACTATGAAAAAAAAGGAAAACCTGTTGAAATTGAAAAATCATGTACAAACATGAGACTCTCATACATTTTTAAAGTCAGAATGAGACACCAATTTCTCATTTATTTTAGATGTCAGATTGTACAACTGGTCTCAAATTATTAGCAGGAAGTTTGTCTTTAAAATGATTCTTTTAATCAAAAAATACAATGGCTAAATAGGATTTAATTATCAGTACACAATTAGTATAGTTTTTTCCTTTTGTTAACATTTTCAACACCTTTCACTTTTCTTCCTAAATACATGCTATCATTTGTTTTGCGAATGGGTTCCTTATCTCATTTTCTTTTTAAATTACAAACATTCAGAGCTTTGTTCTATGTTTTAACATATTTTAAAACTGTTGAATTCATTAACCCATTTATATAATGTAAGCTAGTTTACCTATAAAATTTGTCATGTTACCTGTTTTGTTTATACCTAGTAGAAGTTAGTCTGATTTCAGCTATTATGATGTTCATTTAGGTCCTGGTCTCACATCCATTGTAATCAATGGAAGGACTGTATTTGACTTCAATGGGCATTGGATCAGGCTCTTAACATTCAGGGTGGGCTCTTAACACATTCATTCAATGAAGTTTATTAACATTCTTTTTTATACCAGTAATAACATGTTTGCTTTAATTGTTTTGAATTGTCCTATGAATACCCCAGATATCTTCTCTAAAGACCCTTCTACTTACTCAGCTGAAGGACACAATCTTGCATGCTTTTTAAAGATGATTTATCCAAATTACACATTAGCTATTTTAAAAATGTGTGTGTTATTCATCACTACAGACTATGATGGATCATTTAGGGGATTAACACAATTATCTACTAAACTGAAATGCTGCTCTTTTCAGAAAAAAAAGTAGCTTTAACAGCATTAATTAATGGTGATGCTCAGAACGAAATAAAAAAAACCCAACCAAATGCACACATTTATAACCTATGAAAATAATTTACTAAACACATTAATCAAAAATATTGTGCAATTTCCATTTTTATATGGATTAAAATGAATTTAGATGATCAAAACATGTGGGTGCCCACAGTATAAGACTGGTTACAAATCTTAGATAAGAAACAGGAATGGATTAATCAAGTCTCACTGTATATAAATAAAATGTTTATTACTCAGTACTGTCTATCACAACTTTTACAGAGTGCTTCCATTGGCTCAGTTTTTGGAATACATCTATATGTTTTGTATTGTAGAAATCAAACTGTATTTTCAATATATCATATAAATAAGCAGGATGTGGAGAAATATTAACTTCAAATCCAGGAAAAATGCCATTATTCCTCCATCCTGTCCTTCCCTTAATATTTAGCCATATAGATTTAAAAAAAACTATTGAAGAAAAACTGTGGCTCTAATACCTGCTATACACAAAGACAGACGTAAGTAATTTCTTTTCCAGACACAGAGTGTATATACATAGCTTCTGAAAGGGTGGAATAATAAAAAGGACGCAGCGGATCAAAAAATATAGGCTGTTTGATTCCAATAAAATCTGGGGTCACTCCGGCAATTGAGATTGTTTTTCATCTATTTTATTTTCTCTTATGCAATTATTTTTAAAAAAATTCTCCCCCCCTCCCCCCACACCTTTTTGTCACCATAGACACTCCCTTTAGGCAACTGTGCATCAACAATCCTCCCACGTTCAAAGTCGGCTACATCTGTTGCTCTTTCCCATTGTTGAAAATTCCTGCCTTAATCCTATTTGACTTTATTCATGCAAAGGTCATCCTGAATTCAACAAATGGAGGAGCGATAGCAAGCACACTGTTGAACATGGCTAAAAAATGCTGTTGTAGAACATGCAGCTAGTGTGCCGGCACTATCTCAGAAGTACTTGGTTTATTATGCAGGCTTCTAGCCCTCAGAGCTGTGTTGCTATATGAATTAGTAACATATTTCCTCTAGCATCTCAGTATAAAACAATTTCTAACTGCTTTGATTCCTGGTATTTATAAAAAAGGCTTGGACTTAACTCAGGCTTGCTGGTGGATAGGTTCTCCTTCCCCCCCATGAAATATTTAAACTATTTCACCTCCACTGGAGTTTAGCTTCTGACAGGTGTTCTCTGTCCCTGTGTTCTCCCTCCCCACCCCTAAAGCTTAGCAGACCTCACACATCCACCATACACTATTAACCAATCTTGCTAAAAAAACCAGTAGACATTAGCTTTAAACAAGTTTAGCAAACTTCACTGTACCACGTCACTTACAAAGCAGGTTGGCAACTCCTGCTCAGATGAACTGCCTAATGCAGGGTTTTTTTACACTCACTCTTTTCCTTAAATAAACATGCACTAGCTCATCACTGAGATTTATTGTCATGGATAAATAGCTGACAACCAAAGAAACATTAATAGGAACATTAAATTAATAACCAAAACAAAGTTAACTATCAGATTGATTTATGAAGTTAGGATAACTTTTTTTAATACGTCCATAACTCATCATGACAGAAGCGAGAGAGCATTATTCACACAAGCTTATTTACAAGTCTAAAGGTGCCTGCCAACCAAGATGAACCAAGCCCAACCTTCAGGCAATTGAAGAAACAGACTATTGTTACACTAGTTTCTTACTAAGAGAAACATTTTCTACTAAGTGTTTTGCTGTTGGCTTAGAAAAGCTTGAATATTGTGCAGAAATTTAACAAGCTAAAAAGAACCCACAACAAAACCTGTTAATATCCAAAAGGTAAATGTTTTGAGAAGATTAGCGCTTTCAAATTCATTTAAGTGCACATTAGCTATAAAAGAATACTGGAAAGACTAAGATTTTACAATTTAACAATCGGGAGGTTTATTTTTTTTATTTGTGTGGCTTTTTTAAGAAGAGTGTTAGAGAAAAGGTTTGGGGGTTTTTTTGGTTTTTATTTACTTATCTTACTAGCTCAGTGAACAGACACTGATTTCTTTACTTTTTTTCCCAAAACAAAGCTTAAGAAACTAAACAATAGTAATAATTTGTGAATTCATGCATGTGAATCAAAGCCTCCTACACACTTTGAAAAGGTTAAAACAAATGGCAAAAACTCTCACATGCCTAGATACATACAAAAGGAGCCACCTACTGGCCTGTCATACAATCATGTGCACTTTTTTCTCTTTCCTTCCTAATGACAAGTCATTCTACAACATTAGGAATAGAGTCAAATAAAACTAAGGTAATAAAATAAAAGGGTTATGCCGGATAGAAGGATTTTTCAGATTATATATGGAAGTTACCCCAAATATTGTTTTAAGCTAATCAATACTGCTTTTTGCAGGATCTCTACATGCATGTCTCTCAAGTGATCAATATTGTTTATATCTAACCCTGCATGTATTCTATTTAAAAGAAAAACAAGGCTTGTGTAATGAAAATGTTCTTAAATCTCAAGGAATTCTGATGTAAAGCTCCTGGAGCTCCCTAAACTCTCCCCCTTGCACTCATCATTATGGACTAATTCAAAGCCACCTGAAGTGAATGAGTCTTTCCTTTGACTTCAGTAGGCTTTGGGTCAGTTTATATAAAATGACACATGCAAAGTTTCATTTTGTTGTCAGAACGGGCCGGTGGACAAGTTGGAAAATGTAAGGATTTTTAGCACTTTAAATTTGTTAAATATAAATGACATCACCATGCATATTTACAAAAAAATCCTCCAAAACCCCAACTTTAATTGTAAAGTGTTGGTTCAGATTTACAGAACAAAATATACATTATTTATTTTTGGTTACGGTATTTCTGATGGAATTTCAAAGCTGTAATTACATTCCGCTCTCCTTTGTTGTGCATAGGGCTGTGTATTTGTTATCTGCCTGGCTTACACCTCTGGCCTAGAGGTGGCTGCTTTTCCTTGGTGCTATATACTGTTTGTAAAGCACTCAGGGAACTTTCGAGATAATTGCTTTGTAAATGCATTATCAAAACAGAGATAAAAAGGTGTATTTTTTCCATAAAAAGGGAAGTGAATTTTTGACTAAGTTGACAAATTCTATTAATATAATAGTTTGAAAATCTGAATCCTATATACAACCATTTAGATGCAACAAAATATTTTAAATCCCTGAAGATTTCTCTATATACATATTTTGCTTTTATATGATGAAAAAGTCTTTAAAGGCCCGATCCTGTGTTCACTGAAGTCAATGGGAGTGTTTCCATTAATTTCAATAGTAGTTGGATTGTGCCCACAGTGCTGTCGTACCCTGAAGAGAAACTATGAAAATGACATTATGGGGTTTCATGTTTATCATCCCTCAAATTATTCTGTATCAGACTGGCTCAGTTTGCAATTAAGAAGATGATTTTTCTAGGTGTATGGTATATGAAAGTAAAGCTTGTGCACGGTTACTAGTAATAAAGATTCTGCAGCCAACACAGGGACTGAGCCTACAAACACTTACGCAAGTAGCACTTTCTCAAATGAATGGATCTACTAAAGTCAATCTGACTACTCCAATGAGAAAGGGTGATAACTTGGGAAAATGGTTGGGAGAACTGGGTCCTTATTCCGTTTTTGATGCATCAGCCATAAACTAATCCATTTTACCCTCTCACAGCTGCATTGGTTTTAAGTAATAACTAAGGCCATGTATCAGAGGGGTAGCTGTGTTAGTCTGGATCTGTAGAAGCGACAAAGAGTGTGGTGGCACCTTATAGACTAACAGATGTATTGGAGCATAAGCTTTCGTGGGTGAATACCCACTTCGTCGGATGCATGTATTCACCCACGAAAGCTTATGCTCCAATACATCTGTTAGTCTATAAGGCCATGTGTAAATCACAATTTCAGGGACTGCATGGAAATAGTGAAATGAGCCCAACATGGGATTTTCCCAACCACGGGGAGGCGGAACTTGAAATACCCACTTCCAGGGGCAATGGTGGGAGCACTGGTGTGTGTGTGTGTCTGTCTCCCATTCACCCCAATCTTCCCCTCAGAGCAGGGCCCCCTCACACAACTGTTCATGCTTCAAGTTGTGGATCCTGGTTTCAGCTCCTGTGGTATCGCTGGGTCGCTATGAGGTTGGCCGCTCTGGGGTTCCTAACTGCCGCATGTTGTGGGTGTTTCCCCTCTCCCCCTGCCGGGCAGGAAGCAGCAGTGGTGGTCTGGGCCAGAGCTGGGCTGAATGGCCGGTGCTATGCGCTGAGAAGCACCACCTCCCGTTATGGAACCTGCCCACCAAATGTCCACCCCACTCTAGGGCTGGACCAGCCTGTCCACCCCACAAGCAGCCATGGCCTCAGTAGGGAGGTGGAAAGTGGGATGCCTGTTTCCACCTCCCGGCTGTTGGAAACATTGTTGCCATTGGGGACTGGCTGGAGGTAGAAAAAAAGAGGGAAAATAGGCCACCCTGCCTATCCTGTGACATTAAAACACCTGTAACGCTGCCATGATTATTTTTTAAACATAATTTACACAGGGCCTTCGTAATAACAGGAGTACAAAGTAGTAAAAGCTTACCGACACAGTAGTAAGCAGGTAATCATTAGTATAAATACAGGGAGCAGATGTGTTGAGTTAAGAAAGTTCAACATCTTTGCGTGTAAACCACAGACAGCTGTGTAATTAGTATACATGTTACCTAGTTTTTTCCATGTTAAAAGAACATTAAGGTTGCAAAGGCAAGCATTGAAACTTAAGAAATTCTAGAATTAAAGTTGCCAGTGCACCCTTAATTTGGCCTCCTTGTGCATATGCATTATAAAACTCTTTAATTACACTGCCACTTACTGTTTTCCTACAAGACCCCTGCTTCATTTGGTGTGCAGGATCGATGGTGATCGATGAACGGGTATTCCTTTTTATTCTCGTAATTTAATATGTGGCCCCGGCCCTTGTTTAATGTACACCTCGAACTGAAAACAGAATTAATTTCCTAATGGGCTTTTCTATGGTGTTCATCTCTATAGTATTTGAGTGCTTCACAAACATTTAATATATCACCACAACACCCCTGTGAGGTAGGGAGATATTATTATCCCCATTTCACAGATGGGAGACAAAGCAAGACAGACCAAAACTGACAAGCGTCCATCAGTTTTGAGTGCCAGACTTGAGTTGGATAGGACTTGATTTCTGAGAGTGTTAACCACTTTTAGCACTTTATATGTTACAAAGCACAGTTCCCTCTCACTTCAGTTGCAGCTGTGAGTGGCTAGCACCTCTGCATGTTTAGCCCCAGTTATCTCAGGTCAGTCAAAGAAAACGAGGAACACAAAATTAACGACCATTTGTGAAAAGTCTGGTTTAAGTGACAAGCCCACAGTCAAGTGGGAACTCTGTGGCAGAGGTAGTGATCGAATCCATTTCTCCAGGGGTGGCACTCACTATCGGACAATCATGTCTCTTTTTGCAGCCCCTTGCCTCATATACTACAAAACCTGATTCATTCCCTGAGCATCATCCATCTTTTGCACTGAATGAGGCAGGGGTTTTGTGGGAAAAAAAAAATCCTCGGATGTGATCATGTAACTGAAGACTATATTATGGTGCATATACACGAGGGAGCTGAATTAAAGTTGGACGCAGCTCAGCTCTGGCCCCTCCCCAACGTACCACTGTGCCCAGTGCAGGACTATGCCAAGATGGCACAATCTAGTACTTAGATTGTAAACTAGATTGGGAGTAGTGACTGTGTTTGTAATGCCTTGCCTATACTAGGATTTTTTGGACCTGTAATCCCTAAAGTGGTAGCTCCCACAGTGGTCTTACTTACTCCCCCAGTGGTAGCATTAGGTTCATAACACTGTCTACACTGATACAGCTACCCTGTTGCTCAAAAAAGGACAACAATTTTTAGTGTAGACATGCCCTAAAAGGCCTCAGCTCCCTTGGGAAGAGCAGAAAGCAGCAGATGAAGCAGGGACGGAATCCATCAGTCTTTCTGCCATACACACCAACACTGGGACCACTGAGTGGGAACAGCATCAGTAGAACATTCCGCCAGCAATTCCCCTGTGATAAGCAACATTTTGAGCAAGACCTCCATCTCCAACCTTCGCAGAGTGGCCTATAAAAGGCCCTAGCTCCCCCGAGAGGAAGGAAGTCCAGCTGGAAGCGGCAAGTATATCAGCAGGGTATTAGGTAAGGCTCTAATGACAAACCAGATCAATCGGGAATGCTCAAAAATAGAAACGTTTTAAAAAGCAATACAAATAGAAAGCAAGGTTTAAAAACCAAACAACGAACAAGAAGAGAAAGGGGTACAATAAAAATATAAAAAAGAAAGTGAGAGAAAGAAAGAGAAATCAGGCAAGGGCTACAAACAAACAAAAAGGGAACTGAGCTTGTATTAACATAAACAGACAAAGGTTGCAGGAAAACTAAACGGGCAAAACAGGCAACGGCAAAACAAACTGAAAACAAATTCTTGTGTTGCATCAATTTCTCCTACTCTGCTTGCTTGCATATTGCCCATTTAGACTGCCAACTCTTCAGGGCAGGAGCCTGTCATACAGTTCTGTAAAATATCTAGCACACTCTTATAATCTAAAGAGTATGATGGTGTCATTTATTGTCAGAGTCACTTTTTAGACTGTTCATCAACGATGCCGGGGATTTATCATAGTAAGGGTTATGTATTTTTATAAACATTTTCAGTTAAACACTGAAAATACAGAATATGTGGAACTATTTATTGCTCTGGGTAATGTTTTACTGAATTGCACTTTAAGTCTTTTTAATGTATATTTAAATATATTATTTCTTACTGACATATCCCATTGTTCAGTGTTACATAATCCTGTAATGAAATATCCAACATCCTATCATCATGTCTTCAAGAGAAGCAGCAGAGTTAAGGGGACAATGGAATACTTACTGAATGTCCTAACTTTTGTGGGTTGTAAGATCATACATGCCCATTCCCAGTAAAGGATGCAATCTTTACTCTAATAAAAGACCCTATAATAGCTCACATTTGGATACTTTGGGTTAAAAATCCTTATTCTGACAAAAATGCCATCTGTTTTGGATTCTTTGGTTTCAATGGGATTTTTGACGCCTGCAGACTGTATAAAAATGACACAAAAGGTCCAAAGCACAAATATGTTTGTAAAGGAGTAAAATTCTGTTTTATTTTTTCAGCCATTTAACCAATTTTTAAATCACCAAAGACATTTCAACAATATGACAAAAAAGGCAGATGTATTAATGTGGACAGTAGCTAAATTTGGAATGATTTACTGTTTAACAGTTTGAAGTGGCATACTTCAGGGATATCTACACCTCTCATTTGCATAAGTAGTTGATATTAATATGAAACACAAGAAAAATAAAACAAGTGAAGAAAGGAGGCAGGTTTTCCCCCCAGCTATGATAGGTTAACTATATTCAAACTTAGGAGTTGAAGAATTAAATGTAATATTTGTAGCATTGTGATTTTGTAACAGATGAAAGGTTAAACCACAAAAGAGACATAACAAGAGATAATATTAAGGGTTTAAGTCAAAAGTTGTATTTTAGGTTTTACATATCCTACTAGGGGTGGACCAGCGAAATATTGCCTATTGTGGTCCCCTGCCATAATAATCTGGTCACCATGAGATGGTGTTTGCTGCTACTCTGATCAGGAGCAACGTATACCCAAGGCTAGCACTTACTCCTGACAGCACCACACATGGTAAAAACTGGGAGTTGACACATTGTAAGAACTGCAGACCAGGAAGTGAGTAAACTGATGGCTAAGGTTGCGAGTTTGTCATGGAGGTCACAGAAGTCACAGATTCCGTGACTTTCTGTGACCTCTGCAGCAGCTGGTTGGGTGGCGCTTACCTTGCAGTTTCCCCAAAAACGTCAACATGTCCCTCCCTCAGCACCTAACTCCGTGCTGCCTCTGCTGGCAGGCACCGCCCCCGCAGCTCCCATTGGCTGCGGTTCCCAGCCAATGGGAGCTGCAGAGCTGGTAGTGCGCTGAGCTAGAAGCTTAGGGAGGGATATGTCGCCGCTTCCAAGAAGTCGGGTAGGGAGCTTGGCAGCCCTACCAACCCCCCACCCCCAGCTCCAGCGGGGATCCCGGGTTGCTCCCACATGGGCACCCTGGGGCACCTCCCCAGCACCTGCACCCCCCATGTGCACCTGCCTCCCTAAGTCCTCCCCACACGCACCCACTCCCACCGATCACCCACGGCCCCCCCATGATCACCCGCAGCACTCCCAAGATTTAGTCAGGGGAATAGTACAAGTCATGGACAGATCACGGGCCGTGAATTTTTGTTTACGGCCCATGTCCTGTACATGACTTTTACTAAAAATACCCGTGACTAAAACGTAGCTGTACTGATGGCAACACCAGAGATTCCCAAACTTCAGGGATTCAGTCTCTCATGAGTGTCCCCTGTTTCTCCCCGTCCATCTCCTCCACAGCCAGCCCTGCTCCCAATCCCTGCTCGGCTGCCCCCAACCCCCTTGCAGCCCCTCCTACAGCTGCAGCCAACCCTTCTCTCTCCATTGTCAGGCCGCAATCACTACCAGGCTGTGCCTGCTGATGCCACTCGCTGGCTCTGCCCAGACCTGAATCCCTGTGCTGCTGCCTCCTGTTCCTGGCCCAGCATCCTGGGAACACATGGGGCAGAATGTGAAGGGGTGGGTAGGGCAGTAACAGGCATTCTGGGATGAGTTCATCCTCCAACTCCTCTTCCTGTGCCCTTCCCTTGTATGCCAGCCTGGGGATGGGCCCATTCTCCATCCTCTGCCCAGTACCTCCCCTTGTATGCCAGCCGCTGCTCCTGCCTGCAGAGAGGCACTGCCTCAGTCAGCTCCTGCTCTTTGGAATGCAGCAAGGCTATAGTAACGTTCTACATCACCTCCGGTCCTTGTGCCCCCATGCTAACCTTGTCACATACCCTGGGGCGTGCCCCACTGTTTGAAAACGTATGCCCTATATTGATCTTGAGCAATATGGAAGAATCTTGCCTTTATGCTTGGGAGGAGAGAAGTTCCCTGTACCTTCTTTCCCCTTGTGCACCAGCAAAAATTAAGGACAGGATTCACGTACTGTACTGAAAGCACTAAGGTTAAAGTCACATTTAAGGTTACAGTTCATCCATTACACACAGTAGTTTTTAAATAGAAAATGTTTGGTTTTGGTTTGCTGTAAGGTCTGAGGCCCCATTGATACATATGAATGAGGTCGTATAAGGAAAGTATGTGAAATGGCTAAATTTGTAGCACATATTTATAGTATACACCAGAACAGTTCTGAGTATTTGGATCCATAATGCAAACGTTCTAGGAAAAGTATGCATGATCAGAGGGCACTCTTTAAATCTCCCTGCCAATAAGTTTGAAAAGAAAAGGTTACTCACCTTAGTAACCGGTGTTCTTCGAGATGTGTTGCTCATATCTATTCCAGTTAGGTGTGTGCGCGCGTGCACGAACGTCGGAAACTTTTACCCTAGCAGCTACCCGTCGGGCCGGCTGGGGAGCCCCCTGGAGTGGCGCCAAAATGGCGCTCTATATAGTACCCTGCTGGCCCGACCCCCCTCCAGTTCCTTCTTGCCGGCTACTCCGACAGTGGGGAAGGTGGGGGGGAATGGAATAGATATGAGCAACACATCTCGAAGAACACCGGTTACTAAGGTGAGTAACCTTTTCTTCTTCTTCGAGTGGTTGCTCATATCTATTCCAGTTAGGTGAATCCCAAGCCTTACCTTGGAGGCGGGTTCGGAGTTACGGAAAAACAGCTTGTAGGATAGCCCTACCGAAGGCCGCGTCATTACGGGAATGACGGTTGATGGCGTAGTGCGATGTAAAGGTGTGCACCGAAGCCCAGGTTGTGGCCCTGCAGATCTCCTGAAGGGGGATGTTGGCCAGGAAAGCCACCGAGGAAGCTTGCGCTCTCGTAGAGTGGGCTGTGACTGCTGGAGTCGGCACCCTCGCCAGGTCGTAGCAGGCGCGGATGCAGGCTGTAATCCATGATGATATGCGCTGCGAAGAGACCGGAGCGCCTTTCGAGCGTTCCGCGAGAGCGACGAACAGCTGGGATGTCTTACGAAACGGTCTTGTGCGTTCTATGTAGAAGGCGAGTGCTCTTCTGACATCCAATGAATGTAGCCGTTGCTCTTTAGAGTTGGCATGCGGCTTAGGGAAGAAGACAGGTAGAAAAATGTCTTGTGACATGTGGAAGGGCGAGACCACCTTTGGAAGGAAGGACGGATGGGGTCGAAGCTGGACCTTGTCCTTATGAAAGATGGTATACGGAGGGTCACATAGGAGAGCCTTTAACTCGGATACCCTTCTGGCTGATGTGATAGCCACTAGAAAGGCGACCTTCCACGATAGATAGAGGAGGGAGCAGGAGGCCATTGGCTCAAAAGGAGGGCCTGTAAATTGAGAGAGGACGAGATTGAGGTCCCATGCTGGAACAGGTGGCTTTATTGAAGGGCGAACCTTTTCCAAGCCCTTGAGGAAACGACGCACCATGGGGTGCGCGAATATTGAGTGGCCCTCTGTTCCTGGATGAAAAGCCGAGATGGCAGCAAGGTGGACCTTCAGGGATCCAAGTGCAAGGTGGCTGTCCTTGAGATGTAACACGTAATCCAGAATAGACGGCACGGAGGCAAGGTGTGGAGATATCTGCTGTTGGGCGCACCAGAGAGAGAACCTCTTCCACTTTGCCTCGTACGTGAGTCTTGTAGAGGGCTTACGGCTCTCAAGGAGTACTCATCTAACTGGATCCGAGCAAGCCATCTCCGACCGGTTCAACCATGAAGTCTCCACGCTGTCAGATGCAACGAGTGGAGGTCTGGATGGAGAAGATGACCGTGATCTTGGGAGATGAGATGGTGGATGATTGGGAGAGGAATGGGGGGCTGTATTGACAGGTCCATCAGAGTCGGGTACCAGCATGACGTCCGCCTTGTCCCTGCGAATCTTGAGGATGACTTTGTGGATTAGCGGGAAAGGCGGGAACGCGTAGAGGAGATGACGTGACCACGAGATCGTGAAAGCGTCCGCAAGGGAGCCCGAGCCATGTCCTCTGAAGGAGCAGAAACTCGGGCACTTCCTGTTGGTTTGAGAGGCAAACAGGTCGAGCTGGGGAAAGCCCAGGTGCGGAAGATTGAATAGATCACGTCTGGGCGTAGGGACCATTCGTGAACTAGGAAGCGTCTGCTCAGCTTGTCTGCCAGGACATTCTGGACTCCAGGGAGGTAAGACGCCTGGAGAGAGACGGAGTGGGTCAAGCAGAGGTCCCATAGGAGAAGGGCTTCACGGCACAGCGGTGATGATCGAGCCCCGCCCTGCTTGTTCAGGTAGTACATGGCTGTTGTATTGTTCGTGAGAACCTCGACGCAGCGGCCCTGTAGGTGAGGCAGGAAAGCTTGGCATGCCAGACCAATCGCCCTGAGCTCCTTGATATTGATGTGGAGATCGAGCTCGTGCTGTAGCCACATGCCCTGCGTTGTTAATTGCCCGAGATGTGCGCCCCAACCCAGTGCCAATGCATCTGTCACTAGAGTTAGCGTGGGGAGGAGAGGCTGAAACGGGACTCCTTCGCGTAACGTCAGTGGGTCTAGCCACCACGAAAGGGAGTCCAACGTGTGAGGTGGAATTGTGACGACCATGTCCAAGTTGTCTCGGTTGGGTCGATAGACAGAAGCCAGCCACGCTTGCAGTGGGCGAAGTCGTAAGCGGTCATGTTGGACCACGTACGTGCAGGACGCCATGTGGCCCAGCAACTGAAGGCATTGCCTTGTGGTCGTGGTTGGAAACCGACGGAGTGAAGTGATCAAGTCCACGATGGCGAGGCGACGAGCCTCTGGGAGGAACGCCCGAGCTCTGGTTGCGTCGAGGACCGCTCCGATGAACTGGATGGACTGAGTCGGTTCCAGCACTGACTTGCTGGTGTTTAGGATGATACCAAGATAAGAGAAGGTGTCCATGATCATCTGCACGTGCGTTTGCACCTGTTGACGGGACCGGCCTCGCACTAGCCAGTCGTCGAGGTACGGGAACACGTGAACGTGGTGGCGGCGAAGAAACGCGGCTACTACTGCCATGCATTTCGTAAAGACACGGGGAGCCGTACACAGGCCGAAAGGGAGCGCTGTGAACTGGTAGTGTGTCTTGCAGACGATGAACCAGAGGAAGCATCTGTGAGCCGGTGTAATGGAGATATGGAAATATGCATCATTCATATCGAGGACGGCATACCAGTCCCCGGGGTCCAGGGAGGGAATGATGGTGGCCAGGGAGACCATGCGGAACTTCAGGTTGACGATGTATTTGTTGAGGTTCCTCAGGTCCAGAATGGGTCGTAGACCCCCCTTGGCCTTGGGGACAAGGAAGTAGCGGGAGTAGAAACCCTTTCCCCTGAATTCGTGAGGCACCTCCTCCACAGCTCCTAGTTCGAGGAGCGCTTGTACCTCTCAATAGAGAAGTTGCTCGTGAGAAGGATCCCTGAAGAGGGATGGAGTGGGGGGGTGGGAAGGAGGGGTAGAGTGGAAGTGGATAGAATATCCCGCCTCTACCGTCCGTAGGACCCACCGGTCTGATGTAATACGGGACCAGGCATGGTAGAATCGGGACAGATGATCCAGAAAGGGTAGAGAGGCAGGGCTGTGCGGGAAAGGTAGGCCGTCCTCGAAAGTCCCATCAAAATGGATGCTTAGCGCCCTGAAATGGCTTCTGTTGGCCTCTGTTTTGTCCCTGGGGAGGGCGGGCAGGCTTGCGGCGAGCAAAACTGGTTCTGCGTCGGGAGAAGTCCTGACGTGGTCAAGGGGGGAAGGAGCGCTGTTGGAATGGCTGGGGTTTGAATGGCTTCCTGAGCGTCGCCACGGTGTGCATCCCCAAGGACTTAATGGTGTTTCTTGTGTCCTTGAGGTTATGCAGCCGGGAGTCAGTCAGATCGGCAAACAGACCCTTGCCATCAAAGGGGAGGTCCTGGATGGTGTTCTGGACCTCCGCTGGCAGACCTGATGACTGCAGCCATGCGCTCCTTCGCATAGAAACGCCCGTTGCCAGCGTCCGGGCTGCCGCATCAGCCAAGTCCAGGGCGCCTTGTAGGGAGGTACGGGCCACCAACTTGCCCTCGTCAGCCATAGCCTTGAGTTCCGTTTTGGACTCGGGTGTAAGTTGGTCCTCAAACTTCATTACGGCTGACCAGGCGTTGTGGGCATACCTACTAAGGATCACTAGTTGGTTGGCGATCCTGAGGGAAAGTCCTGCGGTGGAATATACCTTTCTCCCAAAGAGGTCAAGGCGCTTGGAGTCTTTGGATTTGGGAGCTGGACCTTGTTGCCCGTGCCTCTCCTTGGCGTTAACAGCGTCCACCACGAGGGAACAAGGTGCAGGGTGGGTGAAGAGATACTCAAACCCCTTGTTTGGAACAAAGTATTTTCTCTCTACCCCTCTAGATGTTGGGGGGATAGAGGAAGGGGTTTGCCAGAGTGCCGTAGCATTGCCACGGATGGTTTTATTCATCGGCAAAGCAACTCTGGAGGGACCTTCTGGCTTCAGAATTTCGTCCACCATAGGGTCGTCCTTCTCCTCCACCACCTCCTCTATGGACAGGTTCATGCTAAGAGCCACCCTCCGGAGTAGCTCTTGCAGGACCTTAAAATCCATAGGCGGAGGCGCGGATGATGATGTTCCCGCCACGGCTTCATCGGGTGAGGAGGAGGATGTTGTGACAGGGAGGGGAGGTTCAGGTAAGTCATCCCGCTCAAGGGTGGGTTCCTGCTGAGGCTGGGAAGGCGCCGCTCTTTGCCCCGGGGTTGGGTCGCCGGGTGCAGCCTCCTCTACAGGTGGGCGGGTGATGGTCGCCACTGGAGGGTGGGTACACACCACCGGATAGGGAGGCAGAGGTGCACCTTGGGCCTCATGGTATGCCCAGGGTGTCCAGAACGGCCACTGGGGCTGCCAGGCAGCCGGCAGGTCTCGCACTGGGGCCAGTGGAGTTGTCTCTGGTGTCTTTGACGGCCCGGCCGAACTGGCAGACGATGGGTCATGGGACGGCCAAGGTGGGGCGGTGCGTGATGTTGGGTGGTCCCTGGAAGGTTTAAAGTGTGAAGAATGTGAATCACGCGACCTTGATCGGGACCGGGAGCGGTACCGCACCCTCTCGTCACGGTACCGTGGAGACCCGCGGTGCCTTGGTGGAGTTCGGCGGCGCGGTGCCGTGGGGACGCGGCTCGGCGCGGTGCCGTGGGGACGCGGCTCGGCGCGGTGCCGTGGGGACGCGGCTCGGCGCGGTGCCGTGGGGACGCGGCTCGGCGCGGTGCCGTGGGGACGCGGCTCGGCGCGGTGCCGTGGGGACGCGGCTCGGCGCGGTGCCGTGGGGACGCGGCTCGGCGCGGAGAGTCCCGGTGCCGTGGGGACGCGGCTCGGCGCGGAGAGTCCCGGTGCCGCGGTGAGAACCCGTGTTGTCGTTCGGGCTGGCGACGAGGAGAGTCCCAGCGCCGTGGAGGGTCCCGGTGCCGTGGGGATTCAGACCGGCGCGGCAGGTCTAGCCGAGATGGGAGCTCACGTTGTGGTGAGGCTCGGCGTCGAGGAGATGTTTCTCGACGCATTGAATCCCTACGGTGCGGCGATATTTGACGTCTGGATGGGCTCCGGCGTGTGGTCTCCGCCGAGGGTTGAGCCCGAGGTGGAGAGCGGTGTCGGGAAGGCGTCGCGCTCATCCTGGACACCGAGCGGGACCATGATATGGCAGACGAGGAAGACCTCGAGCGTGAGCGGCTCCGAGGTTCCGGGCTGCGAGACCCACGCCGCGAGTCCGACCGGCGTCGTGAGTCGGACTGATACACCATACGGTGCCGGGACTCCGAACGGCGCTGGGACTCAGAGCGGCGTGTAGGAGGCTGTAGCTGAGCTGACGGTCCGAGGAGTGTCGGCTTGCCTCTGGAGATGACCGGGGGCCGTGCCTGGATTGCTGCCGGCACGGGAGACGCCGTCATCTCGATTAAGCCCCTCGCAGCCTCGAAGGTGTCTGGCGTCGAGGGTGCGATCACGACAACGGGGCATGGGGGTGTCTGCGGGCGCGGGCTAACGCTCCTATGCTCCGGGACAGCGGGGCTGGGTGGTGCCGCAGCGGTGTCCGGTGCCTTGCGTCCGGAAGGAGAAAAGGAGCGGTGCCGGGGACGGCTCCGGGTTCCCGACGGCGCCCGGCCCCGAGGCGGGCAGGAGTCCTTCCGCGGTGCCGCAGCCGGCGCCGATGGAGGCGCGCTGCGCACCGAGACGCTAGAGCCCGCACCTTGAGAGGGGCAGAGTGCCGCCTCCATCAGCAACTGTCTTAGGCGGATCTCTCTCTCCTTCCTGGTGCGGGGCTTGAAGGACTTACACAGCTTGCATTTGTCCGCTGTGTGGGACTCACCCAGACACCGAAGACAGGAGTCGTGGGGGTCCCCGGTGGGCATGGGCCTATTGCAGGAACCACACGACTTGAACCCCTGAGAAGGCATGCTCTATGCCCGGAGGGCTCGGGAGGAGCCCGGTAACAGTAGAGAAAACTACTACTAATAAGCTACAACTAACTACACTAATTACTATAACAATGAGAACTATTTACACTAAATACAATGAAAACACACGGATAGCTAGGAGTAGTGGAGCACTTGCGAACAAGAGACCACTGTTCCAACGACCGTCACGGGCAGTAAGAAGGAACTGGAGGGGGGTCGGGCCGGCAGGGTACTATATAGAGCGCCATTTCGGCGCCACTCCAGGGGGCTCCCCAGCCGGCCCGACGGGTAGCTGCTAGGGTAAAAGTTTCCGACGTCCGTGCACGCACGCGCGCACACACCTAACTGGAATAGATATGAGCAACCACTCGAAGAAGAATAAAAACTAACAGCCAACCTACTACATAATTAGGCTATTTATAAAGAAAATGCTAGTATAGAACATTCTTAACTCGAAAGGCCCTAATCAAGCCATTATGATGGCTATTTATGCATCTTTACACTGCAACTCTCAAAACAGTCAGTTTAAGCAGGTTTGCACTCCCTGAAGCAACCTGAACAGTTACTCACAAAATAGTAACTAGCTATCCTATTGGTCATCACTGCTGAGTATACTGTCAAACCATTCTTATTCACAGTAAAATAAATGATGCATTGTTTTTGGTGGCTAGCTGCTTCACAAAATTAACTGTACTTTGATTAGTTGTATTAAGCTTCACCTTCATGTCCAGACTTGCTAGGCTTGTTCTTCAGGCATTACCAGTCACAGCCTCTTCTATCACCCTCGCCAGGGAAGTCGTTTCAGGGAGACTAAATGCAAATTCCAGCATATAAAGATAAAACATATGTTGGAGTTTGGGTTTACAGTGGAAACTGGAAGCATTTTGCATGAAAAGCCACTGTTCCTTTCTTCTTCGATCCTAAGGAGATGTTTCTTCCATGACAAATCCAAACATTAGCCAATATTAGATAACATATACTAATGTTTA
Organism: Chelydra serpentina; assembly: GCA_037349315.1. Lineage (NCBI taxonomy): Eukaryota > Metazoa > Chordata > Testudines > Chelydridae > Chelydra > Chelydra serpentina. The sequence goes on from JBAIAC010000061.1 coordinate 10,243,754, forward strand.
GCCAATGAAGTCAAAAGATGTCACTTAAGAAAGAATGCTGAGGCAATCCATTATTATAGTTGCATGCAACATTTTTTTTTTTTTTTTTAAAGGGGAGCCTTAATTATTTACTATTTGAAAAGAAAGGGTTACTCACCTTGTGCAGTAACTGTAGTTCTTTGGGATGTGTCCCCCTATGGTGCTCCACTGTAGGTGTATCCACGTCCCTGATCCTCACATCAGAGATTTTAGGTAGCAGTGTCCATTGGGCCTGCACATGCGCTCTACCTGTCTCATGCCTTGTCTTGAGGCTATCTAGCGCTGTGCAGGCGAACTGCCCTCAGTTCCTTCTCTACCTCAGAGCCCTTTATTAAGAACTCCGAAATAGAGGGGAGGATGACAGATTGTGGAGCACCCATAAGGACACATAACTCTAAGATCTACAGTTACTGCACAAGGTGCATAAACCTTTCTTCGAGTAGTGTTCCTCTGGGTGCTCCACTGTAGGTGACTCTATAGCACTACCTCTGATAGAGGGATGCAGCTTCGGAGTCGAAACCATTACTGATGATAATATTGTGCAGCCAAACATGGCATCAGATGCTGAGTCATGGATAATTGCTTAACACTACGAAAACGTATGAGCGGATGCCCAAGTCCCTGCTCTGCATATTTCTCTAATGGGAACATTTTTGATGAAGGCTACAGAAGTGGAAACAGACCTCGTGGAATGAGTTCAAGCTCCAGATGGAGGTTGACGATTGTTGGGCCGATAGCAATAGTTAATGCAATTCAATATCCATCTAGAGAGTCTCTGATTAGATATTGCGGATCCCTTGGTCTCTCTGCAATTGAGAGGAATAGTTTAGGAGATTTTCTAAAGTCTTTTGTTCGGTCCAAATAGAATGCCAAAGCCCTCTTGACAGAGTCTACGCAATACTGCTTCTGTGTTGTCACAGTGAGGCTTTGAGAAGAAGGTGGGAAGGTTAATAAGCTTAATTATTCGGAAGGTCAATGCTACTTTGGGTATGGTCTCAGTGTAACCTTATCTTTAAGGAAAAATGTGAAGTGAGGATGTACCATTAGAGCCCCTATTTCCACTATCCTCCGAGCCAAGGTGATGGCCACCAGGTTAAGGTCCAATGCTGGTGTAGGATGTCTGATTTGTGGGAAGAGGTTACTCATACTCTTGAGGAATCTTTTTGTTGCTGGATGAGCAAATATTGAGTATCCATCTATCTTACGATGAAAGGCCGTTATGGCCACAAGGTGCACTTTTACAGAGCTAAGAGATGGTCCTGTCTTCTTGAGATCTAGGATATAGTCTACTATTAGTGGGAGGGAAGACAATGTAGGAGTAACCTGTTTTGAGTCGCACCAGATTTGGAATCTTTTCCACGTCTGTATATATGTGTGACGAGTGGTTGTCTGTTATGTAATAGCACCTTTTTCACCTCCTGAGAACAGGATCTCTATGCTTTGGAACCATCGAGGAGCCATGCCTTGAGTTGACAAACTTGCAAATTTGGATGGTGGATCTGTCCAGTGTTTTGAGACAAGAGTTGAGGAAGTCACTGAAGACTAATTGGCGGGCACATTGCTATTTGCATAAAGTATGGAAACCACATTTGTCTTGGCCATGTCAGAACTACGAGAATAACTTTCGCTCTGTCTTTTCTTATTTTGAGCAGGACCTTTGATATGAGTGGAAATGGAGGGAAGGCATAAAAGCAGTCAGTTTTCCGTTGAAAGAGGAAGGCATCTTCCAATGAATGATGTCCCAGCCTGGCTTTGGAGCAGCACAGGGAACATTTCCTGCTTTTGAATGTGGAAAACAAGTCTATTTTTGGGACTCCACAACGGCAAAATATGTTGCGGAGCAGTCCAGGGTCCATTTCCCATTCGTGTTCCTCCAAGAATGTTCTACTGAGGCTGTCTGCTGTGGTATTCTGTACACTCGATAGGTAAGCTGTGGATATAAATCATGCTGTGCCAAATGCACGAATTCCCTAGTTTTACTGCCTCTGCACAAAGGGATGGTGATCTCGCTCCTCCCTGTCAGTTTATGAAGAACATACATGCTATGTTGTCTATCATGACTTTTATGTTGCCCTTGATCAATGTAGGAAATGTGCACAAGCATTCCTGACTGCTCTGAGCTCCAATGGGTTGATATGTAGTATTGATTTTATGGGGGCCCATCTGCCTTGAACCGTGTGATCATCTACATGAGCTCCCCAGCCCACTGAAGATGCAGCTGGTGTCAGTATTAATGTTGGAGGTGGCTGTAAGAATGGGAGCCCTGCGCAGACATTCTGTGGATCTTTCCACCATTCAAGAGAGATTTTGATTGTCGAGGGCATCACCAGTACTTTGTGCAATCTGTCCCTGTTTGGTGCATACACCACTCTAAGCAATCCTGAAGGCAACATGTGGAACCTTGCGTGACTTATCAGAAAGGTACCTGCCGCCCTGTGCCCAAGGAGCTGCAAGCAATTTCTGTCTGAGGGCTGGATTGAACGGTGTCGATTAAAGTGGTTAGAGTATTGAACCTGTGCAGTGCAAGGAAGGCTCCTATGAATTCCAGATGTTGTACTGGAGTCAAAGTTGATTTTTGGATGTTCAATTGTAGTCCCAACTGCACGGATACCTCTATAGTGTTTTCTGTGGCCCACAGGGCATCTTGGAAGGATCGTGCTCCGAGTAGGCAGTCATCTAGATACGGTAAATCATGATTACTAATTTGTGAAGATGGGCTGCTACCACAGATAGGACCTTGGTGAACACTCTGGGTGCGGATGACAGGCTGAATCGAAGTACTCTGTACTGTTAATGGTCCTGACCGTTGCTAACTGGTATCACCTCTCTACAGGAGAGACAGTGCTTGAAGCCAAAGGTGCTGAGCACACCACTTCTTGTGGAGGGGAGAATAATAATTTAATGAGGACAGAAAGCTAACAGTTTTCTAAGTCAAACAAAAAAAGGGGATTTTTTTTTAAGATGAAAAAGGGAAGGTAATAAACTAACAATGAAAACTCTATTAGCTACTATAAAACTGAAAACAAGGTCTAAAACTAATCAACTATTGGACTCTACTTGTTGCTCTGTCTCAGGCCAAGGGCGGTTGAGAAGAAACTGTTTAAGTTTAGTGAATTTTCAGTATATTAGCTCAGGTACCTGGTCATCTCTCTTTTCATATTAATTGTCATCTCAATCTTAGTTAGGCTAAGACTTGTATATCCATTAAATCTTTTTTTTAAACTGTGTTAAGGGCTATGTTACAGTGGCAGGTGAGTGATCCTTATATAAACAATATGTAAAGCTTTTGACATCCTTCATGCCAAATGGTGCTTGGGAACTGGCCTTCCCAAATAAGCCTCATGTGGTGAGAGACAGCCTATTGGGACCATGTAGTGGGCTGTTTTCAAATTAATTTTTTATTTTGGCCAGGATAGGGAATTCTTTGACTCTTCAAGGATCAGAAGCATCTAGTTCAGGTTCCTTTCAGCGGCCATTACAACCAGTTACTGTAGTTCCCTGGAGAGAGTGAACTGACACCAAGGCCTGACATGACATCTTCATCTTTAATAGGGAATCAAGAGTCCTTAACAGTAATCTGGGAGACTTGGACACTATGAGTTATTTGCCTGTCTTCTGAATGAAGGAAACTTTTCTCTGGTATGTAATGGTAAGCCTGGCAGAATTCGATTGTTATATTTTGATTATTTTGTCAGATATCGATTTTTATTTTTAACCTTTTTTTTAGGTTTTTATTGATTTAAATTTTCACAGCTGTGCAAAATTATGGGTTTTAAGCTTTTTTTCTTATCTATTTAAATTTTCACAGTTGCAGGAAATTATGGAAGGGGGCCAGACAATTATTTGACAGTAGATGTTGAGATTCAAAGAGTTCAAACTTTATAACTGTTAAAACAGAAATTGTCAATATCACATGTCAACATATACAAAGTCAATATCTTTAAATCAAACCCTAATAAGCGCTCAAGTGGTATTTTTCTTACTTGGCATCTAATTTGTTACTTTTGATGATTATTGATGGAAATTTTTTTAACTGATTTGTGTGTGTACAATAGTTGACAAAGTAGGGTGACCAGATAGCAACTGTGAAAAAACAGGACGGGGGTGGGAGGTAATAGGTGCCTATATAGGAAAAAGTCCCCCAAAACAGGACTGTCCCTATAAGGACATCTAGTCACCCTAACAAAGAGGCAGTTACACACAGGTTGGGAATGCACATTTTTACTTGTCTGGATGATCAAAGATAGTGAACATCTTAGAAAGAAGTGAGACAGAGCTCATTTTAAATTACAAAAGTCCCAGCTGATAACTGGTATACTGTACTTCTAGTAGGAACTCTGCTATACCCTTTGCTGTAATCTCTGCCCTTCTGTTCTCCTGTTTAGGCCTTTTCCACTCTCCAAACCTCCCTTCCCTTCATGCTACCTGGATAGAACTGGTTCTCTCAGCTCAGGCAGTCTCCTTAACATACACATTGTTCTGACTGAGCACAGTTGTTCACCTTAACTTCTTCTGATTGTTCTGTAGCTTCTTCCAGACAGAGTGGGTGATACCCTTGTCAGCCCATGGCTGACTCACTACTCATTAAGGCAGTCAGTGATACTGAAATTGCATAAAACTAAACAGAATTCATAAGAGGTACGATAGATTCTTCACATCATCTCAGGAGGTTTAGGAATTTCTGTAGTAGGAACTGTGTGATGCTGCCATTCAGAACCTGGTTTCTGAAGTTTCCTGCCTCCTTTCATGTTAGGAGCACTGATCTAAAGAATGGTGATCTATTACAACATGTATCTTTGAAGATAAGTACAGGGATGTCTGTTCAGATAGGGCCTGGAGTCATGTCCAAGGCTAACTTTCTAAAAATATGCCTCCGTTTTCAGTATATCACAAAACCCACATAAGTGCGTTAAAAATTAGCTGAGTTAGACACATAAGCACGTCTACAGAGAAACTCATCAAGCCCTTCTACCCTAGCAATCCACTTAGTTGTTTCTAGCTTAAGCCAATTTTCAATTGATAGACGTCCAAGTTTGCTGATGTGCTGAAATCCATGTTGTTCTTCCAGTTTCCTTCATTAGCACACTAAATGCCTCTGTTACATGTCCAAATAAGTTACAAAAGCCAAGTGTGTGAAGCCACATGGCCCTTCAGGGTAAAAACACCTTCTCCTACTACTTGGACAATGGTGAAGTTCCGGGTTCAAGATGGATTGCTTTGCAGTAAACAGAATTGAATGCATGTTAAAGTATTTCTACCAACTCAGCTGCCCACACTACAAGGTTAATTACAGTTGAAAATTGGACTTAGGCACTTTGGGACCAGACCACACTGTAGAAGTTTTAACTTTTGGATGTAAGCAGGCTTAGGAAAATCTCATTCTCAGATGCTCCATGCTGAAAATTGTGCTTTAGGGTTGCTTTCAAAACCACCAGGTCATTCTGATGGGTAACTGTGACAGGGTTGGACTCACCCGGCGGCTCCTCCTGCTGGTCGTCCTTGGGAATTAGCTCATCCAGCTTCGGAGCGCCCTCTTCAGGCCGTTGATCCATCTGACCACTCGGGCCCACGAGTCCCTCCCAGGACCCGGTGCCCCTTTAACTGGGGTGCTGCCTCCTGGCAGTACCCCCCAGATCTGGGTCTCCCCTCCCCAGGGGAACCCCCAACCCACTATCCCCACCTCGCCTCAGTCGTAGGCTACTGCCAGTCACCAGCTAGCCCCCGTGCCCTGGGGCAGACTGCAGTATAAGCCACTCATCACAGGCAAAGGGGGTTTGGACCTGCTGCCTTGGCCTACCCGTGGGTTGCCCCTGCAACCCCAGTACCTAGATGGGCTAACCCTAGGCCACAGCCTGGCGTTCTCTCAGGCTGGAGCTCCCCAGCTCCTCTGGCCTTCCCCCAGCCCTGCTCCACTCAAGGTACCCTGCTTAGCCCTTGCAGCCAGGTCCTTCTCCCTCTAAAGGCAGAGAGAGTATGTCTCTGCTCCAGGCCCACTGCCCTCTTATAAGGGCCAGCTGGGCCCTGATTAAACTGGCCCCTGTTTTGGCCAATCAGCCCAGCTTCCAGCCTCAGCCCTCTCCCAGGGCTGTTTCCAGCCCCTCAGGGCATGAGCGGGTATCCACCCCGCTACAGTAACACAGTTGAAAGTCTTTGGAAACTATATCCTGAATATGTACGTCTCATGTATCAAAGAAACCTTTCAGGGGGAAATTTCCACCCAATAATCTTAAGCTTTTTAGATCTATATATATTTGGCATGATGTCATTTGTAGTTTTATGTGACCAAGGAATCTGATTAACTTTCCATGGAAGAAAAACCAGTTACAAATACTCCTTCAAAAATTTGCAGCAGTGTCTACTGAATTTTCTTCAGCCTTCTTCTGCTCAATATCTTCAACGATGATTTAGATAATGGCATATAGAGTACATTTATAAAGTCTGCGGATGATATGAAGTTGTGAGGGGTTGCAAGTGCTTTGGAGGATAGGATCAAAATTCAAAATGATCTGGACAAACTGGAGAAATGGTCTGAAGTAAGATAGATGAAATTCAATATGGACAAATGCAAAGTACTCCACTTAGGAAGGAACAATCAGTTGCACACATACAAAATGGGAAAGGAAGGAGTACTGCAGTCCTAGTGGATCCCAAGGGGACCCCAAGCTAAATAGGAGTCAACAGTGTAACGCTGTTGCAAAAAAAAAAAAAAGCAAACATAATTCTGGGATGTATTAGCAGGAGTGTTGTAAGCAATTCTTCCTCTCTACTCTGCACTGATTAGGCCTCAACTAGAGTATTGTGTCCAGTTCTGGGCGCCACATTTTGGGAAAGATGTGGACAAACTGGAGAGAGTTCAGAGAAGAGCAACAAAAATTATTAAGGGTCTATTAAACATGACCTATGATGGAAGATTGAAAAAATTGAGACTGTTTAGTTTGGGGAAGAGAAGACTGAAAGGGACATAACAGTTTTCAAGTACATAAAAGAGAAGACTGAGGGGACATGATAACAGTCTTCAAATACATAAAAGGTTGTTACAAGGAGGAGGGAGAAAAATGGTTCTCCTTAATCTCTGAGGAAGCAATGGGCTTAAATTGCAGCAAGGGTGGTTTAGGTTGGACATTAGGAAAAACTTCCTAACTGTCAAAGTAGTTAAGCACTGGAATAAATTGCCTAGGTTGTGGAATCTCCATCATTGGAGATTTTTAAGAGCAGGTTAGACCAAACATCTGTCAGGGATGGTCTACTTAGTCCTGCCTTGAGTGCAAAGGACTGGACTAGAAGACCTCTCACGATCCCTTTCAGTCCTACAATTCTATGATTCCTCTTTAAAATCCTCAGGAAGGTCTAAAGCTATATTTATGCTTCATAAACAGTTTTAAGATTATCTATTAATTTCTGCAATTATTTTCTATGAAAACAGAGAAGTTAACTTCAGCTGTACTTTCTACCTGATAAGCCAGAATATCTAATTTTTCCACTTTCTGAACAGTCAGGGCTTGTCTTCTCTACCGGGGTAAATCGACCTAAATTACGCTATTCCAGCTACATGAATAACGTAGCTGGAGTTGACATAGCTTAGGTTGACTTACCCCAGTGTATTCATTGGGCTGCACTGATGGAAGACACTCTCCAGTTGACTTAACTTAATCTTCTCGGGGAGCTGGAGTGCTGGGGTTGACTGGAGAGCGCTCCGCTGTCGATTTAGCGGGTCTTCATTAGACCAGCTAAATCAACACCCGCTGCATCGATAGCAGCAGCGTCGATCTCCCTGGTAGTGAAGACAAGCCCTTAACCATGTCAGTTTCCCCTAAACAATGTAATCATTTAGACTCCTCCACAAAACTCTCTTTTATTTATTTTGAAATAACATTTGTTGACAGTTACAGCTCCTTTACAGCCTTACTGTTGTGCTTCAGCATAACAGCTCGCAAAATAAATCTAACAATTTTTTTTGATTATTGTTGATTATTTTTCAACATATTAACAGAACTTTCCAGACAGAGAGAATGATTGGATATAGATTGAGAGTGACTGGATTTAAGATCATAGTCTTCTGCTTTTGAAGTAAAATTGCATGTTGCAAGCTCAGCAAAACTCTCCCAGTCATTTCCCTATCTTTTCGGTTTTCTCTTCGAAATTCTCATTCCTCTCATATGTTAACCTATTATAACTTTCTGCCAACTCGGTGCATGGCATCACTTTGCCTACAGTAACTCTCTAGTTGCTGCTATCAATACCACCTCTTCCAGTGCCAACATGATTTGGGATTATTTACACTCTCAGCAGCAATTACCTTTTGCTGCTTTTTCTATAGTGTCATACCCGTATCTCTCAATTTGTTTCTGGACAATTCCATTCCTATGGAGTGTCCTTCAAGCTTCATTCAGTTTTTTGTGAATGATTACATTGTTTACATTATCTCTGCTTTCCCCTTCTTGCTATTCACCTTCCTTCTCATTTGGATTGACATAGTGGCACCTACTTTTCTAAACTTGTTAACAAGTAACTAGCGCACTCTTCAGTCAAACTGATTTACATATATAGCAATTTTCTGTTAGAGCAATGCTGTTCATTTGGTGGGGCACAAGTTAGAGGTGGGCCGAGAGGAATCAGCATCTGATGAGTAGCACCCACACCAGCTGAGGGTATGGCAAAATAGTGGGTCTCTGGGGCCCACTGGGAAACTAGGCAGGGGACGGCAGGAATAGCTCAATCCCCTCCTGCTGCTACTGCAACTCTGCCTCTTGTCTCTCTTCTTCCCTCTTTCACCCATCACCTAACCCCAAAGCATTTCCTAAATCTCATTTCCTCTGTCCATAGAGTGTTCAGCACCAGGTAGGGGGAAGCACCTGTTTAGTGAGCTGAGGGCTGCACAGGTGGGCAAAGGAAGGAGAGGTGAGGGAGAAGACATCCCACCAGCATTTTCCTCCCCTAACAGCACCAGCCTAACTCAACAATCCTAGCTTCACAAGCCTCCCATTCAGCAGCAGCAGTCCTAACCACAAAATGGCTAATAAATGACCATCTTGCGCCCCAAATCCCACAAGATATAGTGGATGAAAAGGACTCTAGGATGTGGTGGGTTTCAGGATTTTATTTGGCCATTTAGTGAATCACAGACCAAAGAATGTTGACGATCACCGTGTTAGAGAACAGAGAATTAATGTAAAGACAGCTGGATTCAATTCCTAGTTCGGTCATGGACACTCTGTGCACAGCAGCCTTGTACAAATTACTTAACAATTTAGTCACTTAATCTCTCAATATCTCAGTTTATTTATCTGTAAAATGGGACTGATAATATTATTCCTCTCGCAAGGGTGTGCCTAAATTAGTGTTTGTAAGTGCTCAGACATCCTTCAGTGGAAGGTTCTATGGAATTGCTTAACATTATCATTATTATTAACAAACGAGTTACTTGTACCAACAGTCCACCTCCCGTTTCAGCATTGCTTTATATTTCTTACCATGTGAGGCAACTAATTTTTTCATTTTGTTGTTTAATTGGCAGTAGTTTTTGTGATTACTCAATAGTGCTCATCAAATAAGAAGTTTTGTTCTATAGTTAATGATCAACTTAGAATGTAAAAATACAAGCAAGGAGAGAGACCATGCTAAAAGGACACTTTCAAAATTGTAATCACCTTTGTAATAGAAGTATAAATAATACAGAGTACGGGTTGCAATAACGAAAAAAATGTTCATATTGAAAAATACTTCAAACTAGGTACATTCTGAATATCATTTCACCCTAGCAATGATTCAAGAAACACCCCCAAAAAACCAAATCCCCCCCCTCAAGACACCCTGCTCCCGATGTCATGGTTTCACATTGCAGTTGTTCCACTGCTACTCAGATACTAAAAATTACACCAACAAAATTGTGAGTGAAGGCTGTTTTCCTTAAATTTCAGTGTATCTACGCATTGGTTGGAGGGTTGGACTAGATGACCTCCTGAGGTCTCTTCCAACCCTTATCTTCTATGATTCTAGTTTCAGAACAGTGCATGATGTGAAATTTCCATATTACACACAACAAACTGTGTTAAAAGAACATTAAGGTTGCAAAGTCAAGCACTAAAAAGTTAAGGAAATGCCTGGATTAAGGTTGCCATACAACTTTAGTTTGGCCCCATTGGGTGTATGCATCATGATATTTTCTAATTAAAAGATAACTCTCCCCCCCCGCCCCGACCCCTTTTAAACTTTAAACACTAACACTTAATGTTGATTTTTGTGTGCAACTTTCTAGGTTTTTAAAAAAGCAAACGGCAAAAAGAGACATTCCATCATGCAGAATCACATAGACATCCATATGGGGTCATCAGCACAGCTGGAACCTTTAAATCCACAACACAGATGTCTGGCACTTGAGCTAATGGAGTATCTGATAGCAGTAGTAGGTTAGCTCTCTAGTGGCTGGCCAAATAGAGGATAAGAGAGACATTTTGCAAGAGGGTTTTCACTGTTATTTGTTGACAGCAGAGGCGTTCTGAAGCTCAGGAATCTTGGGATCCATTTCAGACTCTGGAGGAGTGTGCACTCTAGTGGTCAGACACTTCTTCCTCTGTATTCCCAGGCCTGACACCCCTGCCTTTGTCCCCCCACAGCCTATCCATCCCTGTTATGTCTTTACCACACTCTCTCCCTGGCTCCTTGTCCCAGCCTCCTCGCCTAGCCAGTCCTAGTCTCCATCAACCCAAGCTCCTCATCATAGTCCAGTCTCCTTGCCAAGCTAGTCCCAGTCTTTGCTGGCTCCTAGTCTGAGCCCCAATCTTTCCTGCATCCTGTCTCCTAGTCCCAGTCTCCTTCCCCGGGCTCTTCATCCCAGTCTCCCTCTCAGGCTATTTGCCTCAGGCTCCTTCACTAGCCAGTCCCAGTCATAAGAACCAGGGCCGGCTCCAGGCACCAGCGTACCAAGCATGTGCTTGGGGGGGTGGCGCTCAGGGTTGTGGTTTTTTGTTTTTTCTTAAACGTTGCGGCCGGCTGTGAGAGCGGGCCGCCCTGCCCCGGCTGTGAGAGCGGGGGCGGGGCCAGGCTGGCCGCCCTGGCCGCGGAGCTCCGGCCGGGAGAGCGGGGCCCGGGCCGGGCTGGCCGCCCTCCCCGCAGAGCTCCGGGAAAGCGGGGCCCGGGCCGGGCTGTCCGCCCTGGCTGCGGAGCTCCGGGAGAGCGGGGGCCGGGCTGGCCGTCCTGGCTGCGAAGCTCCGGCAAGGAGAGGCGCTGGGGGGGGGGCGGGGAGGGAGGGAATTGTTGCCGCGCAAAACTGGGGGGGGGGGGGGTTCGGTGGGGCGGTGCTTGGGGTGGTTTTTTTTTTTTTTTTTTTTTGCTTGGGGCGGCCAAACAGCTAGAGCCGGCCCTGATAAGAACATAAGAATGGTCATACTCGGTCAGACCAAAGGTGGTCGGAGTTGTAGGGGAGGGATGTAGGATACCATGTGGAATGTTGAAGGGGGGTGTAGGAAGGTCCTGTAATGCTGTTTTCCATGGACTGCAAAGGGAGGCGAACCACAAGCCTGGGAGGCGAGCCTGTAGGGCCACAAGAGTCTGCAGCATCTGTTTGCTGCTGGAGAAGCCTCATTATGTCCTTGCATCTCTCTCTCTCAAAAATACCTAGTCTTCACACTGCAGGCTTCAATACTTTTAGTGTTAGTGCCATAATAATAGATCAAACCAAAGTACTGTACAACTTGATTTTCTTCCCTCTCATTGCACAGAGCTGTCCTGGAATATTTGATACCAGAAGCCCCTTTTCTCTTTGACATTGCAGTTGTCGCTGCTGTCATCAAGTAGCTTAAAAAAAAACAAACTGGCTCTACCACTGGTCTCTCAATATGCATATGAGTGAGTGAGAGGAAGAATAAGGGAGTGAGGGTGCACCTTATTTAGGTACATAGTTTTTACGATGACTTGTAGTATGTAGATGCATACAATACACACAGAGGTACTTTAATCAGCAATCACAACATTTGGTTATGAAAAACCTACCTTAGGAGAAGCAGAAAGCTCCTTCACGGCAGGAACAGCTGACATATTCTCCCTCATTCCTGTCTCTGTCTTTGGTGAGAGGACTGGTGGCGCAGGAGCCTTTCTTTTCATCTTTTCTGCTTCTTGCAGCGGAGAAACTTGATTATTTAAACCAGGGCTTGATTTTGGTTCATAAAATGGATTTGATCTAATTAAAAAAAGGGAAACATTTCTTTGCTATCTCTTTGCACTTTCAAAACAAAAATAATAGTTGATTGTTTTGATTGTGCTGTTGCTGCTTTTTTCTTTTTTTTTTTTTTTAAAGACTGATGAGTGAATTATGTACAGCCAGCAATTGCTTTAGGCCAGCATTTGCAAAACTGGGTATCTAAAGCTAGGTTCCTAAATCCATATTTATTTGCCTATAGAAAAGTGGCCAAGCATCCACAAGTTTCATTGAACTTGATGGATGCTAGAGGTGCTAAACAATCTAGAGACTTTTATTCACATAACTAAATGTGGATTTTGGAGCTCAACTTTAGATGCCCTATGTTTGAAAATCTTGGCCTCAGTGTATATACAGAGTCAAGTACATTTTCATTTCAGTCACAAACAGCCATCATATAATTCTGAGAACACTCAATGGAACACAAAACAGCACAGGAAAATAAATGGCTAATGTTGTTTGCATAGGTAAATAGCCATAATCTGTTTTGCACATTATTTGGCTAAACATCTTTCAAGAAACCCAGTCAAACATGTTCATGTGTAGTCTGATGCACTCTCTCTCTATGCTAAATAAAATAAGCACTTTCCTAGCATTCACACTTTTTAGCCAGGTCTCCAATGAGTCTTATGTCAGCTGATAATACAAGAGCTTCTCCTAAGCATTTAAGGTATTTACTCTCAGCATGTAAAATAGATAGCAATATTGTATCTAATAAGGGATCTTCTTCTGTATCAAGCTAATTTATTCACTCTCTCATTTTCCATATGTCAAACAAACCTCCACTTATAAAAATAATCATCTGATCCATTATTCCATCCACATTAATATATATGTATAATTTGCTGAACTCTGTGCTTCATGCAGTGACATAACAAATTCCCAAAAGACAGACCTACATACAATTAGTTGAAGTGCAACACGTCAAAAATAAATAGCCTCAGTCCCTTGTTTCCATCTAAAAATGAATTCAGTATTGTATCCAGCATTAGGTAAGAGGTTAAGCACCCATATCCAGTTAGAATTTTCCTCTCCGTGCTAGAGAATCAAACTGGTAGGCAGTTTTTAGACAAATGAAACTTTAAAAATTGAATTTTTATAATAAGTATTCTTCATTAATAGCTGATTTAGCACTCCATTTCCTTTCCTATTTCACTTTAAAAACAAAATACCCTTTAAGAATATTTTAATTTTAAAGTATTTTCCTCAAGTTATTGAAATGACTGATGCAAATCCTCACTTTTCTAAAGTAAGTTTAGTCAGCATAGCAAGTAAATTTCTGTTTACTTTGCTTGGTGTGTGTTCCCTGTGTTAAAGAAAGGGGTTATTCCTGTTTTTTCTGTAACTTTAAGGTTTTGTCCAAAAAAAAAATCCCTCTAAGTTTAAAAATTAAGTACCCTGTAAAATAGTTACCATCCTAATTTTACAAAAATAATTTTACCTTCTTTGTTTTAATAAAATCCTTCTTTTAAAAAGTTAACTGTTTTCTATGGTGTTAAAACCCCGGGGGTGGGTTTTTCTTAAATCACTGTGTAACCAATTGGTTAAAAAATTATTCTCAAGCTTCCCCAAAAAGGGGGGGGGGTACGGGCTTAAAAGGGTATTTTTTGGGGGAAAAAAAGCTTCAAGTGGTTTCCTTTCCTAAATTCCTGTTTAAAACACTTAATGGTGGCAGTAAAAAAAAGCATTTCTCAGGGTGCAAAAAATTTTGTACCTTGGGGGGTTTTAACCTAAGCTGGTAAAGTTAAGCTTAAAAGCTCTTCATGCGGGTCCCCACATCTTTACCCTAAAGTTTAAAGTAAAAAAAAAACCCCTAACATGGTGGCAGCGAAAGCAATTGTTGTGTTGCACTACAGAGAATAAGTCTACCTCTGAAGGCTGAAGTTTAGTAAACACATCTTTGGGAACGTGGAGAAGGGAGGAAGAAACTAAAACAGGCTTGGTGCAGGACGCACACCTTACTGTGGGACTCCTGCTGTTTATTACAGAGAAACATCTAGATGCCCAAGTGAAAGGAGAGATTAAGACTAAAATAACTAGTCTGCTGACTGAAGGCATCTTTGAGGTGTTCTCACTTCAGCGCTCATCAAATGCAAAAAACACCAGTGAAATCAAAGCTAAGGGTGATGTCAAAATAACAAAAAAAAAGGATGGACATGCTCCAGAGGAGGAGGAGGAAAAAGGACGATATTCGGTTTGGAACAGAAGACTCAACAGTACCTGTCAATTGTTCTAATTTTGCTGACAACCTTGTTGAGCTGTCTTCAAACATTACCGAGTTCAAAGGAAGGTGAAAATAAAAATGAAAAAAGATAAAGAGTGAAGAACAATATGTTTATAGGAGATCGCAATGTTTTCTTTAGTTCCACAATTTAGTCTTCTGACTAGCCAGCATGTTTTGACAGTGAACTAACTGACCCTCTACACCCTTACTTAGAATTACTTGAGTAAAAAGTTCAGATTAATGGGAGTAAAGAAAACTGAGAACTGTGTGGAACCACATTTTCAAATTAATTTTCTTACATCCCTGTTCTTAAATAAAGACTTTTACCACAACACAATTTACCAAGAAGCAAGGCCTACAATTAAGCAAGTTAAAGGCTTGTTTAGAATTTGCTTTAAACATAGGCTGAATCTACATTCGGTGTATATTAAAGGCAGAACACATTGACATTACACTTTTCACCTCATTTTAAAACCAGTCCTAAAAGTTTCTTTGAACTGTTAATTTTAATAAGATTCCAAAAATATCAGAAGCATGACACAGGCTAGGTTTCTAATGGTAAATTATAATGTAAAACCCACGTTTTGAAGTCAGTGGATTTACTCCAGATTTACAGATTTGTAACAGAGCAGAATCTGGCTCATGTTTGGTTGCCTGGTGAGCAAGACCAGGCAAAATCTGGCTGAATGAATCCTGGTTGGAAGCTATTAATTGGCGCATGCAGTCTGTGCTTCAACTATATTGTATAACCAACGGTTATAATGGAATTTATCTAGAGAGAAGCTGAACTGTCCATCACAAGATAAGGCACCCAGCAAACATCTCAGCAATCAGCAGTCATCAAACACTGTAGTTAGTTGCTTCTCTGCTCTACTCAATCAACTTCAAAAAGTTAGAAAACATAGTTGCAACTTTCATCAACTATAGTGCCCTCCATTAATTCAGTCTGGTTAATGAGAATAGAAACTATGGAACCAAATCATTTGATTTGAAAAAAGAACTTCCATTTTTTATTTTGATCTATTCAATACGTTTTGGGCTGGTATTACTGGCCAATGAAACTCATTTTATTGAAAGAAGAACTAAATTCCAAATGAAACAGAATTAAAAGAATAGGCTAAATGTGATACTATAAATAGTGCAATTTAAATAGGAGCGTACTTATGCAATTTTCAAATGCTTAACTTTATTAATCTTAGCAAAGCAACTATTCTTTATTAAGGACTAGCCACTGGCCAATTTTTATTTTTTATAAAAAAGGTATGAGTGGATTTTTAAAAATGCACAAGTAATTTTTGGTGCTTGCCTAAAATTAAAAAATGGCAAGTTAACTTTATTCAAACTTTGCAAACACTTCCGTCTTTGAGCTATGACCAAAATTTCAACCCACAAGAGATTTGTTTGGAGTTTCCTGACAGTAGAATATCCTTAGTAGAACATGTAAACTGTAGTATTGTTACCACAATATACTTATGATGATAAATATTTTGCATTTACATACATATTCTGATATCAGTGTACTTTGCAATCATCAATGAAGCAAGTCTCCATTAAGCATACCATCTTAAGTAAATATTTTTATCAACAGAGAAAATAAGGCACAGAGGTGTTATGTACTTTGCCCAAGGTTACATAGCAACTCTGTGGCAGATCTAGTATTAGAAATCAACTCTCAGGGCACTCTGATAGCACAGTTATGCGCAGGGCCGGCACGCCCACTAGGCAACCCTAGGCAGTCGCCTAGGGCGCCGGGAGGGTGGCTGGCCGCAGCTGCTGCCTGCCGCCCGGCTCCGCAGCTGAGCCGGGAGGGGCAGCTGGCCGTGGCTGCCGGGAGCTGGGGGGGCGTGGTGCCTGGCCGCGGCTGCTGCCCAACGCCCAGCTTCGCGGCTGAGCCGGGGGGGCACCTGGCCGTGGCTGCCGGGAGCCCGGGGGGGGCGGGGGCTGAGCTGCCGGGGGGGCGGTGTTAGCTGGGCGGGGTGGTGTTAGGTGGGTGGGAGGGGCGCAGGGGGTGGATTGGCTGCCGGGGGGACGGGGGGGAGGGGC
This sequence comes from Chelydra serpentina, assembly GCA_037349315.1. NCBI lineage: Eukaryota > Metazoa > Chordata > Testudines > Chelydridae > Chelydra > Chelydra serpentina. The sequence continues at coordinate 10,260,232 of JBAIAC010000061.1, forward strand.
AGTGTTAGCTGGGCGGGGGGGGGGGGGGGGAGGGGCGCGGCGCAGGGCCAGTGCAAGGAAGTTTTGCCTAAGGCGCAAAACTTCCTTGCACCAGCCCTGGTTATGTGTAGGGCTATACATTCCTTTAAACAGATTTCCTGATTTAAGTACAGTAAGTCATTCTTCCTTGAATTTATTCCATTAGGATTTTCTAATGTTATGGACATTTTGCATTGGCATTTAACTTAAAAAAAAAATCCCAGATCCCAGAGCTAAGTAATTTAACATTTAGCTATCACTTTTCTTAGGCATGAGAGATATCCAGAGTCATGGTCAGAGTTTAGTATAGGGCTTGATCAAAATGGAACCCGGGCCTCGCACTGAAGATATCTAATGGCATGAACTTTTAGTTAAATAAAAAGTTAGATTGCCATTATGTCATTGGCCCTACAGAAGCAAGTCCCCAGTCACATTCCAGTTCCCATTCCTGGCTACCAACCTCTCATGATGATAGTTCTAACATTTTTAAAATCATTTATTTCATCTTGTCTACAAGACTGAGTCCAAAATCCATGCTCTGCCCTCTCGAAAGGATAATGGCACCAGGCACCTGATTTTAAAAGTCTGCTCATCCTTATTCCTGGTAGTGAGCATCGAATTTAACATGAACACAGCAAGAAGATTACAGAGTGATTCATGAAGCATACTGAAAAAAAAAAACCCAAAAAACCAAAAACCCTTTTAAATGCAAGGGTAAAAATGCATTGCTTTTCAAGTGAGAAAGGGGAGTGTCCTTTGAGATCCTTTTATTTGTCGTGTAGCCCTCCTATTACTCTCAAAACCACTCTCAATGAGACGATGTATAAAGAGTGATATAGAAAATATTACTGAAAGTTTTATAATGCCATAATGCTGTTATATAAGTTATATAAGTCAATGGTCAGCCCTTATCTTCAACATGTGTTTAGGTCTGGTCACCCCATCTTAAAATAGATATACAGTAGCAGAAATAGGAGCATCCAGAGACGAGCGATGAAAATGATTAGAGACATGGAGAGACTTCTGTATGAAGAGAGATTGAAAAGGTTAGGACCAGTTAGCTCAGAGAAGAGACAAATAAGAGGGAACATGATAGAGATCTATAAGATAAATAAGGGTATAGCAGAGAGTAAATCAGGTGCTCCTAATTGTCCTTTTTTAAGGAAAAAGTACAAGGGGACATTCAACAAAATGAAAGGAAACATTTGAAAACTGTGAAAAGGAAATACATTTCACACAATGCAGACCTGTCACCACACAGTGCCACTGAGGCCTAAAACTTAGCAGGATTCAAAAAAGGTTACATATGTATATAGATAAGGATATCCACAGTCACATTCGATAGAATACAAAATGTACAAAGGGGAATAAACTCTCAGGCTTCAGGGCACAAGCAAACTGCTAACTTACAGGTGTGAGGAAAAGCTTCCCCTATATACTTATCATTCCATAACTGTTTTTCATGGGGTTTCTTCCATTTTCCACAGAAGCATCTGGTGATTGCTGCTACCTGGCAAAGGATACTGATCTAGGCGGATCACTGGTCTGCCCCAGTATACCAAGCCCTATGTTCCTAAACAGGCTTTGTGTCATAATCCAAAATGCAGAACTGCAAGAGTCTCGCTTGCAACCATTCTACTCCATACATTTAATAAACTGCCCCCACAACTTTTCCAAGGCTTTACCTCCTTAGGAACCTGTGAAGAAGTAGGACGGGTCTCCAGTAGCGACGATGATGTAAAAGTCTAATTTACTATGCTATTTAACTGCTTCACCCTCCATTTTAATAATGAAAACACAGGCCAGCTTAGGTTTGAACAACATTTATCCTTGGGGGGCTCATTTTTACCTTCCATTAAGAAAACAAAGCAAATAGGGGCTGTAAATCCCCCTAAGAGACTTGAAAAATACAAAATTGAAACAAAACAACAGCTGCTGTAACAAAGAGCTACTGAAATCCACAATCTCACAGACAGGAAGAAAAAACAAGCCTGCCCTTTAAAACACTGCGGTGGCCTGTTTGGCACAGATTTGTTTACGATAGGGATGTGGGTGTAAGTAAAATAAAGAAAAAAATCCTTCACTTGCCACTCCATTGTTACTTTTGCCTCTTTCCTCTCTTCTTCTCTTCCTCAGTCTTTACTGTTCTCTGTCCCCATCTCTTTGTGTATGTATATTAATATTTTCCCCTCCAGATCAGTGAGTGATCAAGAATGTCTAGTGTCACTGTCAACAGTGCAATCATACTCTGGGAAGATACCGCAGCCAGTGCCGTTTGTTCAGAAAACCAATCCCCCTCCCGCCCCCCCGCCCCACTCACACACTGAATGGAACTGGCAGAGAAAGCATTCCCTAATGCCAATTTTTCACAGAACAAAAACAAAGCACAACAAAAACCCGACAAAACTAAAAAACCAAAAATTTACGGACATAAAACTTAAGAGAAAATGAACCACGGGGTCCTATACGCATTTCTATCAGTGTGCCTGGAACTTCTTCAGTTTCCTAGAATACAGCTATAAACAGAGCAAACGTGAGAATGAAAACATGATACCTGAATTACTATTAAATACAAGAGCCATGCAAGTGTCATGCCATAATAAATCTCATCAAGGTCTTTACAATTAAAAGTTAATTACAGTTGTCGTCTGTAAAATTGCTCATGTATAATCACCATAAATCCTTGCATGGGTGGTGCGGTTGCTGAGTAATAACCATACTCCTAAGGTGATTAAAGACACACGCACACCTTACGTTTGTGCCTTCAATCATCCCAAATTGCATGGTTATTGCAAATGCCTTCACACCCTATTCTGCTTCATTACTAGAATATAAGACAGTCAAACACTGTCATAAAAGTTTTAGATAGGGTTCTTAGACTGCAAGACCAGAACGGACCATTGTGGTCATCTAGTCTGACCTCCTGTATATCACAGGCCAGAGAACTTCCCCAAAATAATTCCTAGAGCAGATCTTTTAGATAAAAACCATCCAACCTTGATTTTAGAATGGTCAGTGATGAAGAATCATTAAAAACAAATTCCAAAGAAGTGCACATGGTGTTTCTCTTTCATCCTTTCAAATAGTTGCTGTCTTTATGAGTTTCCCAATGATTCAACATTTGCTATATTTGGATTCCCAGGTCTCTCAGTTCACCCAAAGTGCACTCATTCCAGGAACTCTCACTTTCATTAATAGTAAACATATTTTGTTTTAAGAAAAAAATAGCGACAAAACAGGAAGGACCAAAGCCCATCAATCCTCCCTCTCTACTTCACTTGAAATTGCTCAGTGTTGCCGAGAAAGGCAAAAGCTTTCCTAAGGTACATGCAGAAAAATGCCCCCACAGATCCTGTCAACGTGCTTGGGAGATTGATGAATTCTGTCCTGTGTATGTGGGCAAAAATCATCCTGGTTAAATTCATTTATACCTTGAGATTATGCCAACAATCCCACTAATACTTTAAGATTGCTTCAAGATGAAATATTACAAATATTATACTTACTCATCTAACTCTTCCTCTTCAGTTTTAGAAGTATCTGCATAGAGGTATTTACTCATGTCCACTGGTCTTACATTTTTCCTTTTTGCAGGTTGTGGAGGAGAATCTTTGATAGTTACAAACGTTTCAGGTTCAGGATCTGGCTCATCAAATGGGTTCAAGTACTCTGGAGCACCTTCCTCTTTAAAGGGATTATAATTATCACTATAGTAAGAGTCTTCTGGTTTTGAAGATGAAGCTGTTTCAGTCTCGTGTTCTATAAAAAGCATTTTCAAAAGATTATTTAATATAGAATACATTCAAAACTATTTCAGCAGATCTTTATATTTTCAGGGGCTTCTGAATAAAAGTTTTCCTTGTAATACCTTGCTCTGAACTGAAACTTGGAATCTAAGGTCTTTGCCTTGAAGTGAATGTTAATGCTTTATTTACAGTATGACCTTGTTTAGCCAAAAATAAGGTGTGAAAGGTAATGTCCCCTGAGGGGCGGGGAGGGAGGGTATTAAACACTTTGGCTATGTCTACACTGCAATGAAAAACTTGCGCCTGGCCTATGGCAGCTCTTGGGCTCAGGTTAAGGGGCTGTTTAATTGCACTGTAGATGTTTGGGCTTGCGCTGGAGCCCAGAGTCTAGGATCTTGCAAGGTGGGAGCGTCCCCAGAGCTTCAGCCACAGCCTGAGTCCGAACATCTATATTGCAATCAAACAGCCCCTTAGCACGAGCTGGAGTCAGCTGGCACAGGCCAGCCAGGGGTGTCTAACTGCAGCATAGACACACCCTCTGAGAAGTTTCCCCACTTATCCAAAGTTTCTTTCAGCCACATTAGTCGTTTGTCCCTCATTCACTCATGTAAATAGGATCTCAATAGATGTGATTTTCTTTTAACGGATTTTCCCAATTCGGTTATTCAGGTCCCAACAATAAGGTTTTAAATGCTTCTTTGTACTCTTATAATTTATAGAGATTTCCTTACTGAAATGACATTTTGTAGGCCCTTAATGAGTGGTGGTAGGGATTGGGACCCCTCCAGGTCTTATTTAAAACACGTGATCTAGTAACACTGGAAAATCATTTATTAGGCAGGTTAATGACTAATCACACATTTTTAGTGTACATATCAGAACTGCTGCCATAGATTTTTGATAACAATAGTAAATACACTCTATTATAACAAGTTTAAATTATCGTTAGAGATGCACAATCAGATTAATAATACATAGTTTGGGATTTATAGCCAGCAACTCTTCACAATTCTTTCCAGCAACAGAAATTACAGGGAGAATTTTACATTAGGAGAGATTGTTGGCCGATATCTTTGTGACTGGAACAATATAAAAACATATATAGACAGGGAATGTTAACCACATTGAAATTTATCAGGACTACCACTATTCTTGCAATCATAAATGGTCAGGAGTTCATCTTACTATCTGATCTGACAAAATGGCATTATTGCAGGAAAGTGAGCACTAACCCAATGCAAGTAGGATCTTTACTAGCAGTTTTAACTAAAAACTTTAGTTGCAATAACAATTCACAGTTTATTCATGATAAGAAGTGCCCTTTATTTTTTGAGCTTTGAAATTACTGGGTTGACCATAATAGATCATTTCAATTTAAAAAGACAATATTATTTATATGGCACTAGAGGCCAAAGATCCCCAAAAGAGCCTTGTCCACACTTGGGATTTGCCCCAGTACAGCCACTGATGACTAGCCAGTATAGACAAGCAAAGCTGCTACTTGTGTTTCTTGGAGCTTATTCCCACTTGAAACCAGTGTAAACTGCACTGGTGTAAACCGTGGCTTAGAGTGATTTACCCAATTTATGTTAGGGATTTGCATGCTGATGGCTGGAGTCAAGGTATATCCCTACTGTAGATAAGACCTGAATTTTCGGAGGTTACCAGGATGAACCATCAAGTTGTACACATAGCAAGCATATGACCGCAGGAATGTATTACTGTTTAACTTTATTCTCATTTTCACTTTGCTCCTATTGTTAGTCATACTCACTTGTGTCTTGTCTTAAATTAGATTATAAAGCAGGCCTGCACAACTCGTAAAGCAGCGAGGGCCATATTACTCCAAAGAAAACAGCTGAGGGCCGAAACCCCCCGGAAACAACCCCCCCCCCCCCCCCGGCGCCTCCCGCCCCACGGAAACAACCCCTCCTTCCCCAGTGCTGGGATGTGGAAGCCTGTAGAGGGAGAAAGAACAGCGCGCACAGGGTGACCAGATCACCTGCCTGCCCGCTGCTGGCCTCTTACCTTCTGCCGCTGCCCCCGCCCCCTGCCACTGGCTCACCCTCACTCCCCAGCCTGCCACTGGCCTCTTCACCACCCTGCCCACCGGCCGGCCAGCCGGCCGTTGGCTTGCCCCACCCCGCCTCTTGCCTACTTCCCCCCCACGGGCCGCACAGTGAGCCCACGCAGGCCGCATGTTGTGCAGGCCTGTTATAAAGTGTTTGGGCAAGGACTGTGTCCTGTACATTTATACAGTGGCAAGTGTAATGGGACCCCAGTCTCAGCCCTGGTTCATCCTACCTGAGAGCTACAGGTAAGGAGCTTGAGAGATCTAATTTTAGGAAGTATCGCAGGACTCCTGTTCCTTGAGACAGTGAAACTTTTACATCTGAATTCCAAGAGTTACAATAGCATATTTTGTTACAGGTTCTTTCACTGCTGTCTGTCTCAGAAGAGACAGCTCATTTGCCCATCCTGAAATACTGCTACTGTCAGAAGAGGGGAGTATAAAAAGAGATTAACTATGTATTTCCCACAATAAAGGAATGAGACCTACAGATCATAACTGTACAAGCTTTATTTAAACTGAAGATGGGTGCAGAGAATATAAGAACCCTTGTATGATTAAGGAGGAGATCAACAGCACAAAAAATGGACTTTACCAAATTGCGCCACAGGTTCTATCTAGTGAATATATATGACATTTATTACTATATTCTATACCTCTTAATTATAGAGTGTTTCCAACTACCAATGATTATTCAGGCACTTTACATACAAAAATCCCTTTAAAAATCTCATGTGATCTGCAATCTCTCTTTCCTTGAGTGAAACCAATGCAATCTAACACAAAAGGAAGTAACATACAGTAGCTAAATTTAGCTCTACTGTATTCAGTAGTTAGTAGATTTAGCCATATTTACATTTTCAGAAAGTATTTAATTTTGCTCCAAATTAAAGGCTGGTGTTTAAAATGAGAATTGAATAAAGATAATTGATGCTCTGGATTTTAAAAAATGGATGAGAGGCAAGAAAGGGTGCTCGAAACAAAGTTATTTTTAGACTTATAAACAATCAATCACTAGTGACAATACTTAGCACTTATAGTCCTTTACATTTCCAAAGCACTTTACAAATTAATTAATCAAAATCTTTGAGTTTAATGTAGTTACAGTAAAAAAATAAATCTGAGATGTACGGATGTTACTAATCTTACATAAAGCTAAAAAGGAAGTGTGCTGTGTAAACTGGTGAATCATAGAATATCAGGGTTGGAAGGGACCTTAGTAGGTCATCTAGTCCAACCCCCTGCTCAAAGCAGGACCAATCCCCAATTTTTGCCCCATATCCCCAAATGGCCCCTCAAGGATTGAACTCACAACCCTGGGTTTAGCAGGCCAGTGCTCAAACCACTGAGCTATCCCTCCCTCCATTAGTCTCCCATTAGTAATATAAAGTAACATTAAAGTTTTGGCGTAGAAGAAAAGTATTTTAAATAGTTTTAATAACTTCAGTATAACTGGATTCAAATAGAGAAAGGCACAGTATAATAATGCTAAAGGTAAATTGACAAAAGCAAAGGAATCCAGAGTTACTGCTGAAATTGTATTTCAAAACAATAAAGTATTGTACCTAGGTCAAGCAAGAGTCTTGTAACAACGTAGTATGTGAAACGGCTCATATGTTGCAACTCAGTGTATTGTCAAAATTACATTTGATTTTCCTGGCTTTTGCCAGCTTGTGTCAGAGCCTTAATGTTTTAAATATAAATTTTCATTTCTTCCAAGTTAAAAAAAGACGTTTAATGATATTATTTATATTGTGGTAGCACCCAAATGCCGAGACAGGATCAGGGTCCTGTTGAAACACATGAAAAGAGGTACCCACTCCAAAGAGCTTACTGTCTTATGGCCCCAATTCAAGAAAGTATTAAGCATGTACATAGTTTTAAGGACATGAGTTGTACCACTGAAATCAGTGACTCAGACGCTTACAGCTACTCATGTATTTATAAAAAGAATGAGAAGTACTTGTGGCACCTTAGAGACTAACAAATTTATTTGGGCATAAGCTTTCGTGGGCTAAAACCCACTTCATCAGATGCATAGAGTGGAACATACAAACATACATACAGAGAGAGAGAACATGAAAAGATGGGGGTTGCCATACCAACTCTAAGAGACTAATCAATTATGTGAGCTATTATCAGCAGGAGGGAAAACAATGTTTGTAGTGATTCTCAGGTTGGCCCATTTCAAACAGTTGACAGTTCTTAGTTTTTTTTCGCGTGCTGATAATAGCTCACCTTAATTTATTCATCAGCACGCGAAAAAAAACTAAGAACTGTCAACTGTTTGAAATGGGCCAACCTGAGAATCACTACAAACATTGTTTTCCCTCCTGCTGATAATAGCTCACCTTAATTGATTAGTCTCTTAGAGTTGGTATGGCAACCCCAATCTAACAAATTTATTTGGGCATAAGCTTTCATGGGATAGAACCCACCTCATCAGATGCAGTGATCTGATGAGGTGGGTTCTAGCCCACGAAAGCGTATGCCCAAATAAATGTGTTAGTCTCTAGGGTGCCACAAGGACTCCTTGTTCTTTTTGCGGATACAGACTAACACAGCTACCGCTCTGAAACCTGTCATCATGTATTTATGTGATTTACTGAACCGCAGCCACACAGACATGCTTGTGGGACCTGGCCTCAAAAGATAAACATACAAGGGGAACGAGAGTAATGGGATGCAACATATGAAGAAAATAGGAAGGGTGATGATAGACATATGCCTTATTAGTAAGGCTGCGAATCTTTCACAGAGGTCACGGAAGTCACGGATTCTGCAGTTGCAGTGGCTGACCCCAGGGCCGCCCGCCCAAGCAGCTGGGGAGTCCCTGGGACCAGATGCACCGGCTGCTGCTCCGGCGACCCCAGGCAACTGGTCCCGGGTGCTGCCCCAGAGCAACGGTCCCAGGAGCAACAGCAGTGCCCCAGGCTGCCCCTGCCTGGAGGAGCAGCAGCGATGGCAGAGTCTGGGGCCACCGCCGCCCAGAGCAGCAGCAGTGACGGTGGGGCCCCGGGCTGCCCCCCGACCTGGAGAAGCAGCAGGGACAGCGGGGTCACAGGCCACCTCCCCGGGAGCAGCAGTGGCGGGGCCCTGGGCTGTCCCTACCCCAGGAGGAGCAGCATCCGCTGGAGCACCGCCTCCTCCTCTCAGCAGGTAAGATTTAGTTAGGGGTATCTTTTGTAAAAGTCAGGGGCAGGTCACTGGTCATGACTTTTTGGTTATTGCCCATGGCCTGTCCGTGACTTTTACTAAAAATACCCGTGACTAAATCGTAGCCTTACTTATCAGTTCAAGTCGTATTATTTATGTTGAACCTTTGCCTAATTTTTAACCAAAGCCTTTCCTATTTTAAAATTGCTGTTAGCTCTTAAAATATTTTCTCATGGGCGTGCACAAGAACCAACCCTGCACCCGAGTCCGAAAGAGTAGACCCCCTATGTCTATGTCATGGTTCCACACTGTGCCACACCTCTGATTTTTACACAGTCTCTCTGGAAATGTACTAATTTAGTGTTAGACACTGAGGCGTGCTGCCTCACTACCACAAGACAGGGTCCCTGGCTTCAGTACCTGTTTCTCACCCTGGCTCCTCCTGCAGGTCCAAGAGTTTTGACTCCTGTTGGAGACTTACCCCCTCGTGAGCTATTCCCCCCTAGCAGATGTTTGCAGCAACACAAAAAAGTCTTTTCAAAACAAGGCAATCTTTTTTAGTCAGCTGGAATACAATATTTAGGGTCCATAGCTTAGAATGGTAAAGCAAAGCAGACACTTATGTGCATGCTGGAAGCACCTCCTGCCTCTCTTGCCCATCTGTCCTAGATTCAATCTCCTCACAGCACCGGGCAGCCTTGTAATTATCATAGGGCATATCTAACACAGTGGTGTAATGGGGTACATGGCGGGGGGCATATCTAAAGTGGAGTAATGTGTTGCACATTAATTGGTCCGTGTAGACACAGCTGGTATGCACTAAAGGTTCCCTACCACACTTTAATGTAGAATCGTTTAAGCATTTCATGATGAGATACAGTCTGTGTGCAGTTTTGCTTCTGTTAGGGTGTAAGCGTTCAGGGACTCTTAAAATTTGCACTGCGATATCAAAAAGCATATTAGGGAAAATCCTGAAAGTAAAGACATACAGGAAAACAATATCTTTTAAAAGTATGCTTTACACTATTTTTAAAAAAATTGCATGACAGCATCTCCTGAAAACAAGGCTATACATATTTGTTTTTAACTTCATAGAATTTAATGGAAAAATACAAATAGTTTCTGCAAGTCCCTTCCGCTTCAACATTATAGGCCAAATTCTGCACCCCTTACTAGGGCCAAATTCTCACTGCCATTAGTTGCCTGAATATGGACCACAGGATGTAGCTCAATATACAGAGCACCCTAAAATGCCAGGCTGAGAAGAACCTCCACCATACAATTAGTTAAAAAAGATTTAATTTATTTCACATATATGCTAAAACGGAGGGAACTTTGTCAAAATCATTTTCAGGTCTCCTTGAAGCTGGCAACTCTGCAGACAAGTATAGGGTTTTCCAGACAGTGGCAGGCGCCTAGTTAAACTTGGCTCTTATTTCTCTCCTTCTTCTCCCTCTCTCCCATACTAACAATCCCGGATTCCTACTTATTTTTCTCCACCTTCCTGGAGGCACAGAGAGGGTCCCCACCCTCCAAGTGGGTGGGAGCTTCCCAGCTCAATGGACAGTCTGTGTAACATAAAGCTACTGTTATTTTTCTTTTTTAAACCATTTCTGCCCTGTCTCAAGCCAGCGACACGCCTCTCAGCCTCCCACCCCCGTTGCATGGTGCAAAGAAAGGGACCTTGCAACAGAGGGACAAGTCACAGGCAAACCACGGAGGTCTGAGAAAGGTTGACATTGGCTCCGCTCTGGAGTTCCAGACCTTCCTGAACCCTGCATCTGTACCCACTATAGGTCTCTTAAACCCTTCAAGACTGGCCAGTAAATGTAACACATTCTATGGCCATTTATCAAAGCCTTCGTAAAACATTTCAGTCTTTAGAAAACAATGTCAACCCAGATCAAATTATATTATGGGATAACAACTTAATAACTAATTCTGAAAGCTGCATACTTTCTAGGTAAGGACAGCTGTCAATTTGCAAAAGTGACTAGTGACCTTGGGTGTCTCAATTTTTGGGGACTCAACTTGGGACATCTTAAAGGGTGTCAGAAATTGTGAGCATCTGCCCTTGAAAAATCAAGCTACTTTGGGTTATTTCAAATTGGGGATTCAAAAATTGAGACACCCATAATCATTTTGAAAATTTAGGCGCCTGTTCGTAGTTTGAATCAATTCAATATTTTATTGGTTTGAAGTCTTTAAATGGGTAATAATAATTAGATCTGCTACTGAGCTGCAACTTGGCACATCAAGGGTCAACCCTACAATAATTTTGAGTAGCCAAGTAATAAACCTGCAAAGGTAGGAGAGACAAAAGAACAGATTGACGTACTATTTACAATTGACACACTGCCCGCTTTTGCCCCAGCTCCTGCCAACTGTACCTGGCATGGTTCCACTGACAGGAACTTCTCTCAGAAGTATGCATTATGTCTGGCAGTTAAATATCTGCAGAATCAGATGCTAAGTTCCCACAGGAACTAAGAATCATCACAAACCTGACCATCTTCCTTTCCCAGTGCAAACTGCACATGCGTTCTCTAACACACACACAGCAGCATACACATTTTTTTACAAATACGAAAAGCCAAGCCTACCAAAACATTACACTGCATGCACAATTTTCCACAGCGGGGGTTGGAGGAAAGACAGAATGAATCACATGTGACAGCATTACTTAATGCACTACTGAAAGGTGCTCAGATGCTAGGGTGATGAGGGAAGTATAAGAAAAAGAATAGAATAAGGTGCTATTTCCCTGTACTGTCAGGAACAATGACATAGTTATAAACCAATAAAGGGTATAATTGCTTGAACACGCTACAAAGATTCATCAAAACTTCAAGGCCTCAGAGGGATACATTTTAAAAAGAGGTAGGAGAGGGTCCTATTTCAGGGGGAAGGTGATTTTAGTGACCCAGCTAGATTTTATAGTGATAAAAGGAATTTTAAAAACCGATCCAAATAAACACTACACATTTGCAAAATGTTAGAAGCAAGCAAGCTCCATAAACCTAAAGAACAAGATATAAAATTGGCAGCAAAAAAGAGGTTAGGTAAGATTACTTCATGAAAAGGTTACAAAACACATATATGTTTATAAAAGGCCAAATGAAGCGTGAAATGTCAATGAGTAAGGGCCTTTAAACAAAGAGGATAGAGAGATAAGGGAAGAAAGAAGCATTTGGAAACTGTACAAAACAGAGGAGGAGAGCACTCAGGATTGGTCCAGTGGTCTTTTCGTCCACTCATTCACAGAATGTCTTATGAAAATATGTTTATTATTTTTATTACCAATAACAACCAAACAACAACATTTTAAACTTCTATCAGAAACAAAGAGGGGAACATAGACTGGGTAGTTCAGTGGATTGGTAATTGCCTTTCACTCTTATGTTGCCAAGCCTAGCCCAGGCTGATAATGACCAACAATTGTCACCATATGAAAGCTGGTCAGTGGCCTGCCTGAAATGAGTTTGGTAAGTTTCAACCCACTCCCCTAGTTACCACTATGCTAACTGGCACCCATCAGAGACCTCAAGGGCTGAGTGGGCATAGCAACTGAACAATCTTCTTATCCTTAGAGATGGCTCTCAGGTTAGAATTGAGGTACACAGACGGGAGTGTGACGGAGTGGGAATTTTTCTTAATATTTTGTATCAATATTGTGTGTGCCTCAGTTTTCCCTATGTGGTGCCTGGGTAACTATATGGTGGGAAAAGGTTGTTTACTCTTTGCAAAGACCCGGAGATACAGGGGTGACTGATGCCTAGCTGTTTGAGACCTGGGTCCCCATGCCCATGGAGAGCCCAAGTCGGCAATGGCCACTCCAATTGCCTGGATAATTGGCACATAGCAACCAACGACCACGGATGGCCACCCTCCGCAGGAAGCCAGCCAGGTATGACCAACTGGAGAACAAAGGAGCAGGGCCAGGTGACAATGTTTTCCTGGGAACAGGAACAAAGGACTGAGGCGGGGCCTTGTGGGGTTGTTAAGTGTGGGCTGCTGGAAGCAGGAGACGCTCCTGGACTGGGACTGAAGAGGGGTCAGAGGGTTCTGTGCTCTGGGACTGACCAAGGACTATGCTGTCACTTTCTGTTCTCTATGTTAACCGAGGACTTTCTACGCTGTGTTGCAAACATTTAATAAACCCCTCTGCTTTTACAGCGCTGGCTGAGAGTCACTCCAGTTTAAGGAAGGTGGGGGTGCAATGCTCCCTTTTGGGTGTCTATGTCTCTCTCAGGTGTCCAGCTCAGGTGGACTCACTGAAGGGAGCTCCCAGTGTGAAGCAAGGGTGCTGAAGGCTCCGAGGTTCAGTCTAAGGAGGCGGTAAAGCCAAGTGGGAGTGTGACAATAAAGTGGGTCCTCCCAGAGACTCTTCCAGAGCTGTTCAAGAGCACCGGACCTGTGGATCCATGACAGGGAGCATGGGGAAATTTTCCCTGATGCTCTTCTTTGTGCCTATGTAGAAGGCTTCAGACTCCAGATTTGTCAATCTGGCACCTTTCGGAAGCACTATTTTCATTCACATATTTTATATATTTGTGACTCTGTTTTGTTGTACTCTATATACATTGACTTCACATGGTGATTTTTCACACACTAACAACTCAAAACGACTTTGCAGAACAATGAATTGCATTCTAGTGTTGTCATACTGTGATTAAAAAAAAAGGCATATGCTCAACTGTACGGCAGCTACTGTAAGATTGCAAATATGTTATTTGGCCAGAATTCTGGTATTATCCCTACCATTAGACCGTCACTATTTAGTGGAACCACTAGACGAAGAGAGAATAAGCCTCAATTTGACATATCATCGGAGAAGCAGATGTTCAGTTTCCATTGGCAATTAAGATTCCTGATATTGCTGCCTGGGTGCATGTAATAATGTTAGTTTTTACGAGAACAACAATTTTAGTTTGTAACCTTAGGAAAAACAGTTATGCTTCATTAATGAGCCTGTAAATAATGATTAATTGTGTGAAATGAATTCACCACCTTCTGCATCAGGATCTTCAAATGGGTTTAATTCTGCTGCATCAAGATCTTCAAATGGATTCAAACTGGAATTGGCCAAGTCTTGCTCCTCTTCATCCAAAAAATTAAGCTTGTTGATAAGCTCTGGAAAAAAAACGAAGCATTGTTTCAATATGGCCACAGCCAACCCTGGATACTAACTGTTCACAAAACACATTTCAAATTCAGAAAATTCACACCAGTGGTCCCTGAGAACAATGAACTGGAACACATTACCAAGGGCAGAACTAAACTAATGTATTTTGTAGCACACCAACGTTTCCAGCCAGAAGAAATGAATTGAATAAAATATATGTTCATTGATAAATACTAACACACTACACTGCCACAGCGGCCTTCTGGACCTAATCTGATTCAATAAATTTTACAGTGGATCTAGAAAGTTAAATACAGCAACTTGATTTCAAAATATGAATGATTCATATATTTGTTCACTGTCAATTCTCTTCTTTACATGTAACATTCGTGTAAAGTGAGAGAAGGAACGTTTTGTCAAGTTATAATGGTTAAGCATTATTCACTGCACAAATTGTGTTTTAATGATGTGGTTTTTCTTTCCTATTCACAATCATGTGACAATGCAGTGGCTGAAGAGGGAGACTATCATGTTGTTACCTGTTGGATGTGCTACAAATTACTGAAAATCACATTGAATGGAAAGCACAATGATAAAACTGACAGCTGAATACAAGCAGAAGTCAAAAGGTAACAGGTCACAGTAAATACAGACAATTAGAAACAGAAAGAAAGGAGGAAAGCTCATAGACCTTCAGAGGAACTGGCTGATTTAGCTGAAGGCATATTTGCTTGCTTTATGCAGTCATCTTGATCTTCATCTAAGCTGCTCAGAGCATTCAACTGGTTTACAATTTCTGTAAACAGAAGCCAGTCAAGACAAATGTAAGGTAGGGTTATTTAAAGAAAAAGCCGTAGAAAGCATGCTATTACTAGAGAAACAGGGAAAGAGAAGACACTTATTGTTAATGAAAAGAATACATTCAGAATGAATCATTACAGTGATATATAATACACTTATGCACCTGTATGGAATATTTCAGTGCTATTTTAACAAGAAGGAACACAATAAGGTACATACTGAACAATTTCTGATGGGTGCCCACGACCAGCAGTCTCAAGGTTAACAAAAAACTTAAAATGAACACAGACATTAATCCAAAAACTAGGTATGCTAAATATAATTATTTTAACAGTTTCCCTGTTAGTAAGCAAAACTTGAAATTAATAGTATAAAGTTAGCTTAATACAAAAAGTTTGAGGCTACAGCAATATCAGATATACGCTTTGATTATGCCTCATTAAGAGCCAATCTCCATCAATTTTCTACCTAAAATACAATTATTATAAAATTGAGTGTAAACAACATGGTCACTAACATACTACAGAATAAAACAAGCTGCACTAATTTAGGGCCAGATTTTGCCACTCTTATTCTTAGTGAGTAATATCTTACTCATTGGATAGATGGCAAGGCGATTAAAGGGCAGGATCTGGCCCTTTGGGAATGGCTCTGAAACCAACATTTTAAAACAGAACCAAATAACCCCATTAAGGTTCCTTTTGAGTTAAAATAATCTGTGTATTGTTACTTTTAGGCTTTATGCACTTGCTTAAAATGATGCGCACTCAGGTTGGAGGAAATTAAGACATGATGATAAAACAATAGGAAAAGTAATGGCAATTCACGTGCCGCCAATTTACAATGAAACAAATACTAAAAACAGTGAAGAAAGTATTATGGAAGCACCACTCATGACTCCATAATTAAGCTTGAGTTGAGTTTGCACTTAAAGCAGGGATTCCACCAATGAATGACAGATGAATGATACAGTGTATTCTCCCAAATGTATAGCATTTATTACCATCTTGTAGAAACAACATGAGTTAAAAAAAATATGTAATACATCTTTAAAAATAAGTTCAATCTAATATAGGACTATGAACGATTATGCATTAAGCAGAATTGTATGGTAATTGCATAGTGTCATTACGAGGTGGAGATAAGGCTTTGGAGATCCTTGGAATGTTTTACCTTGAAGTTACTGATGCATACTCAACCTTAACAATACAGCACATAGTTTGTGTCTGGGAAAAGTAAAACTATCACTGGAAAATAAAGTTGCAACAATATATATATATATAACCCCGGGCAGCACGGGGCCGGCAGCCTGGAGCCCCTGGACTTCCAAGAGCTAAGCCGATCAAAGCAAGCATCTCTATCACATTGAGGAGATTTAAACTTCAAAACTCCTTATAAGAAATGGAAAGGGAGGTGGATTTTCTTGCTGTTTTTAAAATTAAATAGGTAGCTAGTATTGTTTTTAAAATTATGATGAAGAACAAGTTTAAGCTTTGTTGTAACGTGTGTTGTCTGCCTGGACTGCTATATATATATATATATATATATATATATATACATATACACAGTGGTTGCAACAATATATATAGTTGCTTTGTTTGAGCAACTTATATATATACTTACAATGAATCTTGTACAAGATGTGGCATGCAAGATGTCTATGAAACGGTTATGATTTGCTGGTTAGGATTATGCTATTTGTGTGCATGTTTCATTTTTGTATTTGAAGTTACGAATAAGGCTCTATACCTGGATTTCAAATGTTTGCTCCTGGGGTAACGCCCACGAAGCAGTTAGCCAGCACATCTTGGAAGGACTATTCTAATTGAGAGGCCCATCAAAAGGACTCTTAACTCACAATGGACCATGGGAGACGCCCCTCTACACTGAGTGGACTCAGGGCCAGTGGTATCACTAGGCGACCCTAGGCAGTCGCCTAGGGTGCCAGGATTTGGGGGGGCGGCGGGCGGCTGCCTCCCGGCTCCACGCTCAGCCGCTCAGGGTGGAGCCAGGAGGCAGCTGCGGAGAGCCGCCCCGCTGCCTCCCCGTTCAGCCTAGGGCGCGAAACTTCCTTGCACCAGCCCTGAGTGGATTGTCCTTTAAACGTGCTGTCTGGAATATAGGTAATGGCTTCCTGCAATGACTGAGCGAAATGGGGCATGAACATGACTTGCCCATGTGACTCCAAACACTATCTGGTCTCCTGTGATTCTCCACTACCTGTGCTGAGGTTTTTGTTTGAAACAATGGGTTTCCCTCCACATGGCTGAGGATATAAATGGCCCTGAAAACACCTCCATTTTGCCGCTGTCCTGCTTAAATCTCTGGACTACAGACTTACACTAATGGGAGCATTCTAACCAAGAGACTGAGGTCCTCCCAATGATTTGGAAGCAACCAGAGACTTACTAAGCCAGCAGTTTATTTCATCACTGCTACAAGCCTGAACCAAGAATTTTGCCATTACTGTATGTATTTGATTCTTTTAACCAACTTCAACTCTCACCTTTCTTTCTTTTTATGAATAAACCTATAGATTTTAGATACTGAAGGACTGGCATCAGCATGATTTTTGGGTAAGATCAAAGTTATATATTGACCTGGGTCTGTGGCTGGTCCTTTGGGATCAGAAGAACCTTTTATTTGATGAGACTGGTTGTAAAGAACCACTCATCTCTGAATCTAGTGTTTTTGGTGGTGACATAAGAACTGGAATGCCCAAGGAAATTGCTTTTATGACTTCTTGTTAGCCAGTGTGGTGAAACAGGAGTTTACTTTTGGGGCTGGTTTGGTATATCTTATGAAAGATATGGGTTGTATTTGCCCTATTTCTCAGCAATTCGTCCTGAATTTGGCATCCTCAGCGGTGAGCCATTGAGGCACGGTTACAGTTGCTCTAACTCAGTGGTTCCCTAACTGGGGTTCATGAACCCCTGGGGGTTTGCGAAATGTTACAGCTGGTTCCTGGGAAAAAATTCCCCAATGGCGGACGGAGCTGTCCCTAGGGACCCCGGGCAGCACGGGGCCGGCAGCCTGGAGCCCCTGGACTTCCAAGAGCTAAGCCGATCAAAGCAAGCATCTCTATCACATTGAGGAGATTTAAACTTCAAAACTCCTTATAAGAAATGGAAAGGGAGGTGGATTTTCTTGCTGTTTTTAAAATTAAATAGGTAGCTAGTATTGTTTTTAAAATTATGATGAAGAACAAGTTTAAGCTTTGTTGTAACGTGTGTTGTCTGCCTGGACTGCTCAAGACCTGAATGCTTGCGTAGGAGGAACTCTTTGAGTTGGCTTCTTAAATACCTTCATGCTGTTTCACATCTGATATTGCTTGATGAAACATAGGAGCCTTGTCTTAGAACAGGCTTATTCAAAGTGATACCAGCTATGAAAGTGAGATCTTGGAAGAGTGTAGCTGTTTCATAATGTAATACAAATACTGTAATGATGAATAATAAATAATAGTGTGTAATAAACATGTGAAAAACAAATGTTATATTTCCAAAATCACTGCTTTTATAATTTATACTCAGGTAAAGGAGAAAATCCCTGGAAATCTTCATTTTTAGGAGGGGGTTTGCGAGACTTGACATTTTAGTGAAAGGGGTTCACAGGTTGTTAAAGTTTGGGAACCACTGCTCTAACTGATACTGGCTGCCCATAGCTCAACAGTAAGGCTGTGAGTGTGTCACGGGACTCCATGACTTTCTGAAACCTCTGAGACTTCTGCAGTGGCCAGTGCGGCTGGACCGTGGGCCACCTGAGCAGCTCAGGCAACCCCTGGGCCAGCCACACCGGCTGCTGCTGGAGCAGTCTTGGGCCACCGCACCTGCCTCCCCCAGCAGCAGCAGGAGTTTGGGTGCGGGGCTCAGGGCTGGGGCTCCGGAGGGGACGAGGGCTCTGTGCGGTGCTTACCTCAGGGAGGCTCCCCAGAAGCAGCGACATCCCTCGGCTCCTAGGTGGAGGCGTGGCCAGGGGGCTCTGTGTGCTGCCTCCGCTGGCAGGCACCACCCCCACAGCTCTCATTGGCCGTGGTTCCCAGCCAATGGAAGCTGGGGAGTCTGTGCTAGGGACAGAGCCTGGCCACGCCTCTGCCTAGGAGCTGAGGGAGGAGGATGTCGCCGCTTCCAGGAGGCACGGAGCCTGCCAGCCCCGCCAACCACCCCCCCCCCCCCAGCAGTCCCGGGGGTCCCGGGCCAGCACCCCCAGCACTCACGGTGCCCCCCAGGCCCCCCCACCCCCCAAGATTTAGTCAAGAGTATATAGTACAAGTCATGGACAGGTTACGGGCCGTGAATTTTTGTTTACTGCCAGTGACTTGTAAATAACTTTTACTAAAAATACCCATGACTAAAACATAGTCTTACTCATTGGGGACGTTCTTACAACTGGATGCTGGTGGGATGTAGAGATTCTTTGGTCACCCCTATCCACTGGACATAAACCACGCACTATGCTTTGGTGCAAAGAAGCCAAATGCAGGGCAAGGATCTGGCACAGAATCTCTAAGTATTTAAGACATGTAGCCAAATTTGCTTTACTAAAAATCTTAGATTTGAATGTTTTGCTAAAACGTACTAACTCTTCCATATAAATACATAACTGATTTCCAAGTAGGAAGATGCAGTACAGTCTATTCTTAAGATGGTGCAGCCATCCCGAAACACATCTCAACCACATTAGCTTCCTAAACAGCCTTGGTTTTATAGGACTTAAAAGTAGTCAATTTGAAATCAGTCAGCTTAGGAGTCTTAAAGTCCTTCTTGTTCAGCTTCAACATACAAAGCCTTGCTGGAAATCTGAACAATGTAGTAGCTACCTTCTGAGATTTCTTTTGGACTCAAAACATAGACTGACAGATTTATTTCATTACTCAAAGGAAAACCAGAATATAAGCTTATAAAGCATAACTATGAACAAATGACTAGTTAAAACAGGATTCAGACATTGAATTATTTGATGTGGTTTGAATCATCTGGTCCCATCTGCTGCTCTAAACACTTATAAGCATTTCATTGTCTCTCATTATAGGATAAAATGGCCTATATTATATTTGAAGGGTTGAAATGGGAAGCAGAGGAATCTATGGCCTATATCCTCTTTTGTACATCTTATTATCTACATACTCACATTATCTTGGTCTATAAGTAACCCACTGAAGTAAATGGGACTTTTTGTGTGGTTAGGTGCTACTAAAAAGTAGTAAGGGTGTCAGAATCTGGCCCTAAGGGAGAATTTGGCATCTGGCAGAAGGTCGGGATGATCAGTATTACAATGTGTGATTCTTCAGAGATCTGTGCTTGAAGTACACTTGGGCTCAAGACTCAAAACTGATAACATCTGGGCAGACTGCTAAGTCCATATGGAACCCCAGTGAAGTCAGTAGGTCTCTGTGCAGATGCAGCAGTCAGCATATTATCAAATGCTGCATCAGGGTCTGGGTGCCTATTCAAAAACATTAAGTCAGTGGTTCTCAACTGTGGTCCACTGCTTCTTCAGGGAAAGCCCTGGCACGCTGGGCCTGTTTGTTGACCTGCCGCGTCTGCAGGTTCGGCCAGTCACGGCTCCCACTGGCCGCGGTTCGCTGCTCCAGGCCAACGTGGTGGACAGCACATCCCTCGGCCTGTGCCGCGTCCCGCAGTCCCCATTGGCCTGGAGTGGCGAACAGTGGCCAGTGGGAGCCGCGATCGGCCGAACCTGCGGATGCGGCAGGTCAATAAACTGGCCCTGCGCGCCAGGGGCTTTCCCTGAAGAAGCAGTGGACCACAGTTGAGAACCACTGACTTAAGTGAACAAATAAAGCATGCATAGCTACACTACTTTTCTTAATTATGAATCAAATGTCTTAAGTACATCAAAGGAACTTGTGCTCATTGAGGGCTAAGTATGACAATTTTGCAATTTTAAAATCTCTCTCTCTTTAAAAACCACAGTAGCTAAAATGTTTGTAACTTTACATTCAAAACAGGAACATGTATGTTATTTTCAAGTTCACATAACACAGAGTGGTTAAGTGGACTCTCTTTTGAAATGTAAAAAAAAATAAAATTAAAAATTAAAAAGCCAGGCTGTGACTAAGCATGAGATACTTTCACGCTAATGGATTTTAAAAAAAAGTTACTATGTAATGACAATAGGGTGTCACAATTGTGGCTTAGGCGGTCAGGTCTTATGGTCAGAGCAGTGGTGGACAGGTCTAGTGGTTTGAGCAGTGGCGGTCAGAGGCCAGGAACGGTGTCAGGAACCAAGAGTCAAAGACAGTCAGGAACCTAGGGTTAGGAGTCCAAGAGCAAGCCGACAGGTAGGTCTGCCACTACAACTGGCAAGGGAGACAATCTTGTTGTACAGACACTTCCTGGAACTCCTCTTGGGCTTAAATAGGGTGCCTGGGCCAATCAGAGGCCATGAGGGAAGCTGTCAGTCTGCCCTTCCAAGATGGTACTTCCTGTGGGGTTTGTTCCAACAGGATTTACATATGATAATACAAACAGCCCTACTGCAGCTGCTGGGTAGTGACATGGAAGTGTCAGCTGTCCCACAGGTCTGGGTTCTAGCCCCCACAGAGCCTCCCACAGGGCTAAGAATGGAAAGCATATTGCAACCTCAACTTTAGGGTCAATTCTGTGACAACAACAATTTTTCTCACATTCAGCACTCATAATGTGCTTTCAACCCGCAGATCCCAAACTGCTTTAGAGAGGTGCTTTCCTCATTCTATAGATGAAGAAACTGAACTTGTGTGTGCTTCAGTGACATACCCAAAGTCACACATCAAATCAGGGCAGAGCTAGGAGTAGAACCGAGATCAATCTCTTTACTCCCCTCATCTGTCATCTGAGTGGGTCACTCTAGCTGCCATGACAATTAAATTACAATTATTTATTTATATTACAGTCACATGTTGACCCAAATCCAATGCTCACAGTATACAGCAAAAGGAACAGAGTTTGCAATAAAATCCTCAGAGTTCATTCTACATATACATCCTTCAGTACAGCTATCTTTCAATCTCCAGGCAACTAAATAAACAGCTCTGAGTGATTAGACCTTGAGTCAAAAGTAAGATAACACTTAATACTACTATTTGTACAGTATGCTACTTTACATCTTCAAAGCTCTTTTACAAGCATTAACCAATTAATCCACAAAACACCCTGTGAAGTAGTTAGTGTTAGCCCCATTTTACAGTTGGGAAAACATATATAGCGAGGTTAAGTGGCCTAAGGCCACTCTGAGTCTGTGAGAACAGCCAGGAGTCCTTGTCTTGCAATTTCCTAACCAGGCAATGTGAGAGAAAATAAAATGTAGGCAGAAAACAAGTGTTCAAAGTGGCTGACAGCACTTATTCTCAATTAGCTTTAATGGCTCTGTACATGTAATTATTTTCAAAAGACTGATTTTTACAGTGCCATACTACCTCTTCAATTTCGTTTTCTTTTTTCTCTTTCTATATTTCTACACTTTTTCTAAAATCACGAACCTTTTCCAAAATAGCTGTGTCATCTGGTCTAACTCCATGTTTCCCCGTCTCTTTTTCTACTGTAGATATTTTCCTCCTTTGGTTCTTAGTTTTCCCTGGAGTTTCATTTCTTTCCCCTTTCAATACATTTACTGTAGCTCTTTTAGGACCCAATCCAACTTCCAAAGTCAATGGGAGTCTTTACATTGATTTCAATGGATATTGGAACAGGACCTTAATATTTACTTTTTCCTGATTACTTATTGTCCTTTCTTTATGCTATTTCATCTACTCTGGAAAACCACATGCACGCATTCTCCTCCACCCTCCCTCCCACTGCCCAATTCCCTTTCTCAAACAGGAGATGTTCAGTTAATGGCATAGTTCAGCATTTGCAGCAAACAAAACAAAACCGTCTCTGAGGCGGACCTTTTCCTTTCAGGCTTTTTACCTGTGGGTCGTATGACATGTCTACACTTACAGCGCTGCAGCGGCACAGCTGCACCTGTACAGTTGCACCGTTGCGGTGTGTGTGTGGTGAAGACACCTTATGCCGATGGGGGAGAGCTCTCCTGTTGGCATAAAAAACCCACCCCCATGAGTGGCAGAAGCTGTGTCAGTGGGAGATGCTTTCCCGCCGACATAGCACTGTGCACATTACACTACAACTTACGCTGGCATAAGCGCTAGACATAGCCCTAGAGTGCAACAGTTACAACAACAAAAAACAAACCGGCTTTGCATGGTAAGAAAATGAAACCTGAAAAACCTTAATCTGAGTACTGACGATATGGAATACCAGTAGCCATTCCCAAGTAGCCATTCTGAAGGCTTGTTACAATAGATACGTTTGGTATTTATATCACCAGTTCAGAGAGCAAATGCTCTCTGGGCCAGAACCGTGGGTCCAAACGGTGACTGGTGCAGGATGCAGGTGTGTGGAGGAGGGAAAAAGCAGCTTTAAGTTACACAAGGCCCTCCCAGGAACGTCCCTACACTTTACTTTGTCAAGTGGATGGCATAGACTTGACTACACTGGCATTAGACCAGTTGGGGGACTCCCACATCATCAGAGGAATCCCTGGTTGGCCTGTTAGAGAAGTTCTCCATCCCCCTTGAGTGGAACAATGCAAAAGGGATAGAAATGGGAGCCGGGAGCTGGCACTCTGCATCTGCCAGCCTGTTGCACCAGCACAGTAATATCTTGCAAACAACAAGGAGTCCGGTGGCACCTTAAAGACTAAGATTTATTTCAGCATAAGCTTTTGTCGGTAAAAAACCCACTTCCTCAGATGCATGGAGTGAAAAGGTAAAGTAGGTCTGCTCACAGGGTCTTTAGTGGGCTTTATGGAGCTTTCTACTCCTCTCTTTCCCCTAATTATAGGCGGCCTTGCTTCAGGTTTGTGGGTTTTTTTAGTTTTTGTTCTTGATTATACTTGATCTGTTTTGTATGTGTACCTAAATCCTTCTGGATATGGTGGAAAAGCTTCCTCTGAGAGGTGGGTCTTGCAGCATGTCCTAAAGGTGATCAGCCTGGTCTTATTCCACCCCTTGACCAAGAATGCTTGAGTCTCACATTTTATCCTGGGCTTTGTGAACTGCACTGCCACAGAAAAGTTCAGCATGGACGGAGATCTGGTCATGGATATAGCTGGGTCCTGACCTGCTGGGGCTCTAAAGATTAGGATCAAAGCCTTAAACCAGAAACTGAAGTAGCCTAGAAGCTAAACAAAAGTGATTGTAATGTTTCACGGGTGTTCTAAGTACCATTACAACACTAGAACCAAGTAGTCATAGCTGCTTTTGCCTGACCCATTTCAGTGCTAATGAGGACTAGAAGAACAATGATGCAACTCCAATGATTCAATTAGTCTTCCCAATGCAATCCCACAATACTCCTCGTGACACTCAGGAATAGCCCTTGTCAACTCAAGAGAACCATTTTTGCAACCTGTCAGTCTACCCCAGATGCCATCCCATTCCATACAGGCCCAACACAGCAGCTGAGTCATTACATGGATGGTTTTGGCTCCACTTGGCATCCTCTCACCCATCTTATTAAAATCACAGAGCATACTGTTATTTAGATTAACTTTTTCTTTTCTTTTTTATTTAAGGTAACCTGATACCTTAGGGGATTTTTCATGTGCCTTTTTTGCTTCTTTATGACTGATGGAGGGCACATGAAAGGCATCTTTCCTCTTCTGGAATCTTTTCTTACGTTAGACATTTTTATTGAACTCAAATGCCTGAATAGCAAGGAGAAGAACTCTTAACAATTCATCATCTTCATTGTTAAGGTAAGAGCTGAAAAGACAGCTTTCATTTCAGACTCCCAACAAGTCCATCAGAGATGACCTGTCCTGGCTTTCCTGATACTTCTCAGGGAAAAAACAAGCATGACTTACACACTTTAGAAACAAAACAAACAAAAGGTTTAAGGTCGTCTTTATACCACCCAACCTATTTTAATCCTTTGCAGGTCATCTTTAATCAGTATACATTCAACCCTTGAAACACAATGCAGAAAGGAGAGAGCTGTGCCTGAAATTGTGGGACAGGTGCCACAATACACAGGCATAACAATCGTAGGATGAAGCTTTGTGTTTGGACATGCTGATCTGATTTGCACTCACCACACTAGCCACCCTGGGCACACTAAACCCTTTTGGGATCAAGATGTTCAATAACCATTTAGCTATAATATGTAACTTGCAATAGCTCAGTTATCTAATGCAGATCATTCTTTAGACTGATTGGGTCCTGCCGCGGAGTGGTCCCCTGCTTGCTGATGATCAAGTTGGAACTCTCTATCCATTCACAGGACCAATTTAATTCAGTTCTTCTCCCAATATTTATTTTCCTTTTCTGCCCTCTCTCTCTCTCTCTCTCTCTCTCGTTTTCTCCCCTCCTGATTGTTCCCATCTCTTTTCCTGTCCTTCTACTGCTCTGTTTAAACCTCTCCTTGGCTTCCTTCTGAAAATGCAATACAAAGAAATCAAGTCTCTGAAGTTCAAAAAAATTAGCCTCATGTGTAGCTGTATTCTCAGGACATATGCAACTGGATTATCCTCAATTGCTGTTTTATAAGAAAGCAGAGTCACAATAGAAGAATAAAACCCATGGAACGTTCCTGATTACAGGGGAAAAAAACAATATTTTATTTATGTCCCTTTGTGATAAGACCAACCTGTAATTTTTGCAGCCTTTTCCTCCTGATTCACTCTGTTCTCTTCATCTTCTTCATTATCTTCCTCAAAATCATCTAAATTTCCAATGTCAGCTTGCTTCATACTCATCAAACTAGCCAGGCTTTGCATGTCTTCATCTCTATACCACAAATTCAAATACATCAAACAAATCATTAAAAGGCAATACTGTTCAAGTCATATTTGATAGTATTTTAATAGTAAAATACTATTTTTTAAAAGAAGTTTCCTTTTCTTTACTAAGGGCCTGCTCTAAAACCTTTTGAAGTCAAGGGATAGCCTTCAGTTGACTTTGATGGGCTTTGGAAGTAGTCTTTAGAATATTTATAAGAACAAAATATGACTGCATATGTTCATAGTGTTAATTTCTAGATTACAAGTTTCCCATTGCCAAAAACTTCAAAGCAAAAAATGCTTTTATTAAGGGTCAATTTAATCCTCTCCTCTTACAATTTTTTTAATCAGTCCTGAAGTTATACAAAACAATAATTTATTCCCTTTTTTTTGGGGGGGGGAGGGGGAAGGGTGTCATTCAATATAAGCTGAGGGTACTTGGTTAGACCTATTGCCTATGAACACCACCTTCTCCTGAGACTCACAATACTGTCAGCAAAACGAAAAGAAAGAAAGAAAAACTTGTAGCACCTTAGAGACTAACAAATTTATTTCAGCATAAGCTTTCGTGGGTTAATACCCACTTCATCGGATGCATGGAATGAAACACACTGCAGACAGACATTTATACAGTCAGAGAAACATAAGGTCCAGGTGTATAGACCAATCTTAAGAGGCTAATTAGTTGAGAGGAAACATGACAGCAGGGGAAGAAAAAGCTTTTGAAGTGATAAACAAGATGGTCACACAGGTGTGAATGAGGATCGTTAACTTAAGGGAAATAGATTCAATTAACATAATGGCCGAGCCATTCCAAATCTCGATTTAATCCGGAGGCAACGCAATCTAGTTTGCATATCAATTCGAGTTCAATAGTTTCTCTTTGAAGTCTGCTTTTGGAGTTAATCTGTCGCAACACTGCTATCCTCAAATCTGTCACTGAGTGATCAGGGAGGTTGAAGTGTTCACCTACTGGTTTTTGAATGTTATGATTCCTGATGTCAGATTTATGTCCATTTATTCTTTTGCGTAGAGACTGTCCGGTTTGGCCAATGTACATGGCAGAGGGGCATTGCTGGCACATGATGGCATATATCACATTGGTAGATGTGCAGGTGAATGAGCCCCTGATGGTGTGGCGGATGTGATTAGGCCCTGTGATGGTATCACTTGAATCGATATGTTGACAGAGTTGGCATCGGGCTTTGTTGCAAGGATAGGTTCCTGGGTTGGTGTTTTTGTTGTATGGTGTGTGGTTGCTGGTGAGTATTTGCTTCAGGTTGGGGGGCTGTCTGTAAGCAAGGATTGGTCTGTCCCCCAAGATCTGAGAGAGTGAGGGATCATCTTTTAGGATAGGTTGTAGATCTTTGATGATGCGCTGGAGAGGTTTTAGTTGGGGGCTAAAGGTGACGGCTAGTGGTGTTCTGTTATTTTCTTTTTTGGGCCTGTCTTGTAGTAGGTGACTCCTGGGTACTCTTTTGGCCCTGTCGATCTGTTTTTTCACTTCAGCAGGTGGGTATTGTAGTTGTAAGAATGCTTGATAGAGATCTTGTAGGTGTTTGTCTCTGTCTGAGGGATTGGAGCAAATGCGGTTGTATCTTAGAGCTTGGCTGTAAACAATGGATCGTGTGGTGTGTCCAGGATGGAAGCATGTAGGTAAGTATAGCGGTCAGTAGGTTTCCGGTATAGGGTGGTGTTAATGTGACCATCACTTATTAGCACAGTGGTGTCTAGGAAATGGACCGCTTGTGTGGACTGGTCTAGGCTGAGGTTGATGGTGGGATGGAAATTGTTGAAATCATGGTGGAATTCCTCAAGGGCTTCTTTTCCATGGGTCCAAATGATGAAGATATCATCAATGTAGCGCAAGTAGAGTAGGGGTGTTAGGCGACGAGAGCTGAGGAAGCGTTGTTCTAAGTCAGCCATAAAAATGTTGGCATACTGACAACTATTTCACATTTGGGGACAATATTTACCTTCAAGTCAGTGGCACTGCTATGGGTACCCGTATGGCCCCACAGTATGCCAACATTTTTATGGCTGACTTAGGCGACGAGAGCTGAGGAAGCGTTGTTCTAACACCCCAACTCTGTCAACATATCGATTCAAGTGATACCATCACAGGGCCTAATCACATCCGCCACGCCATCAGGGGCTCATTCACCTGCACATCTACCAATGTGATATATGCCATCATGTGCCAGCAATGCCCCTCTGCCATGTACATTGGCCAAACCGGACAGTCTCTACGCAAAAGAATAAATGGACATAAATCTGACATCAGGAATCATAACATTCAAAAACCAGTAGGTGAACACTTCAACCTCCCTGATCACTCAGTGACAGATTTGAGGATAGCAGTGTTGCGACAGATTAACTCCAAAAGCAGACTTCAAAGAGAAACTATTGAACTCGAATTGATATGCAAACTAGATTGCGTTGCCTCCGGATTAAATCGAGATTTGGAATGGCTCGGCCATTATGTTAATTGAATCTATTTCCCTTAAGTTAACGATCCTCATTCACACCTGTGTGACCATCTTGTTTATCACTTCAAAAGCTTTTTCTTCCCTTGCTGTCATGTTTCCTCTCAACTAATTAGCCTCTTAAGATTGGTCTATACACCTGGACCTTATGTTTCTCTGACTGTATAAATGTCTGTCTGCAGTGTGTTTCATTCCATGCATCCGATGAAGTGGGTATTAACCCACGAAAGCTTATGCTGAAATAAATTTGTTAGTCTCTAAGGTGCTACAAGTTTTTCTTTCTTATTTTTGTTTTGCTGACACAGACTAACACGGCTACTACACTTAAACCTAACAATACTGTCAGTGAACTACAGTTTCTTTCCTCAATGCACTACTACATAAACAAGAAAAATGTTTATATTTTATGGGCCAATTTCTATCCTTGCATGTATGCACCACCAGAGTGTGGATTACAACTGAATCTTGTTGAAAACATGGCTGCAGACAAAAGATTTAAAGCAACGAATGTTCTAAAGTGCTATTTCCATAGCAACCAATGTCTTCAAGTTCACAGTGTCATTCTCGAAGCGTGGTTGGACTCAATTTTTTAAAACTATTTTAATACCTTTCTATTGTTTAATCAAGATATTTTATAGCAGCTTTATGGTAGTCTTTTCACTTACTTGCAAATTTTTTTTAAATAGGCAAGTTAAAATATCATTAATTTCTCTCTCTCCATGTTATAAGTTAATAGTAGTAAAATAAGGTTCACAGATTTTGTGCCTGGGCTCATATATTTTCATGACAATGGTACAAAGTTATTTTAAAAGCCATCCTATATGGCAGTAAACTAAAGATCAAGTACAAACCAGGCCCCAATCCTGCACAAAAATTTACACGAGTAACTTTACACATCTGCATAGTCTCGATGAGTTCTGTATACTAATTAAATTGTGAGCTCTTTGGGACAGAGATAGTCTCTTCCTACATATCTGAAAAGCACATAGCACAACGGGACCCTGATCTTAGTTGATGCCTCTAAGTGCCACTATAAGATAAATAATTATGATTATTAAAACTAATATCCAAGAAATCACAAAGGTCCCTCTCTTACTGGTTTCAAATGGTCTTCACAATAAAGCACAGACACCGGCAACAGATAACTAGAGAATCTTCTAGTAGTTGTGAGGGGGAAAGTTCCAAGATAAGCACCTTTCAACTAACCATACTGAGAAGGACAATTCTCAAATGTTACTCTCCGTCTGGATAAC
Organism: Chelydra serpentina; assembly: GCA_037349315.1. Lineage (NCBI taxonomy): Eukaryota > Metazoa > Chordata > Testudines > Chelydridae > Chelydra > Chelydra serpentina. The sequence continues at coordinate 10,289,670 of JBAIAC010000061.1, forward strand.
TAATAAGTTCAATTCTAGTCTTTCAAGCCAAACAAATGAAATGAAATGTAGCATCAGCACAGCCAGAATACCACATTTTACAACTGCATATAAATTACAGGCTCACTATTCCTCTGGAGACAACGAAGGCGGGAGCAAAGAAAACTATCAAGCACATAAAGGACCTTGGTGTCAGGATGTAGCAGGTTATATTATTTTCCCTAGATATAAAGCATAAAACCAAGTCTAGAACAGATACGGGGATTCTGAACCTCACTTTACAAAGTTACAATGGCTAGGTGGAGATACAGGCTAATCCTGCAACTCTCTCTTCATCCTTGTTCCATCCCACCTGTTTTTTGATATCATCAAGCAGCACTTGCCTGAAGACAGTCTGATGCTGCTTCAGGCTCCAGTTCAGGAGAGCACTTAAGCCAGTGTTTCTCAAATGCAGCCACCAGGGCCTTTTCTTGTGGTCACAGCCATCTGGGCTGTGATGGGAGGGCTGTGGGCAGGGGAGGGGGGCACAAAGCAGTGGCCCCTCTCCCAAGGCCGCCAGCAGTGGTTGGGCCCTGCCTCCCTCCAGAGACACAAACTCTGGAGTTGCAGGCAGCGGTGAATTCCCCACTTTCCCAGGGGTAGGAGAGGCAGGCTTCAGACACGGTGTCACGGAGTATAGGGGAGTCCGGCCCTGCACCCCTCTTCCCCGGATTCACTGGGAGTCTCAGCCAATCAGTAGAACAGAAGGTTTATTAGAGATGCCAGGAACACAGCCCAACCAGAGCTTGTCAGTACATCCAGGACCCCTCAGTCGGGTCCTTCCGGGGGGCAGGGAGCTTAGACCCCAGCCTGGGGCTCCCTGCATTTCGCCCCACAGCTCCAACCGGGGCAGGGAGGCCAGACCCTGTCTGCCTCCCTCGCCTCTTCTCCGGCCAGCAACCAAAACTCCAACTCTCCGGCCCCTCCTCCACCTTTGTCTGCTTCCCGGGCCAGGAGGTCACCTGATCCCTTTGTTCTCACACCTTCAGCTCTCCCCTTTGCCGGGCAAGGGGCCGGGCCATCTGTTGCCAGGAGGCAGAGCCCTTCTCTGTGTCCAGGCCTCTGCCTTCTAGGGCTTTGTAACAATCATGCACCGTTGTCCCACCACCTAGATACTCAAGCACCGCATAGGGGAAACTGAGGCACCCACACAGTACTCAGGGAAACCTTAACTACAGTCCTAGTTCGTCACACACGGGGCTTTGGGCTCCATCCACGCAGTGTTCCAGGCTCCAGCCCCAGGCTCACCACCCCCGCCATTGTCCCAGGGCCCGACTGCCCCGCTCCCCATTCAGGGCTTAATTTGTCCCAGGGCTTGCTGTAGCTGAGTAAATCTGCTGTGAAAAGTGATATTAACAAACATACAAATATCACTTTTCACAGCAGAAGACTTACCAGCTAGCAAGTCTTAGCCCAGGGCTACACTAGGGGAGGGGGTCGATCTACGATACGCAGCTTCAGCTACGTGAATAACGTAGCTGAAGTCGGCGTATCGTAATCGACTTACCTGGCCGTGAGGACGGCGGCGAGTCGATCGCTGCCGCTCCCCCGTCGACTCCGCTTCCACCTTTTGATGAGGTGGATTTCCGGAGCCGACGGGGAGCGCTTTCAGGGATCGATTAATTGCGTCTAAACTAGACGTGAAAAATCGATCCCCGAAAGATCAATTGCTACCCGCCGATCCGGCGGGTAGTGAAGACAAGCCATGAGAAGAAGAAAAAAAAGCGCAACCAAAAAAGCAAAAGAAACAACAAAAAGATAAGAACATGCCAAGTGCCTTATTTGTGTTTCTATTCTGTTTAGGTCCAGTAAAGAATAGACACAACTGTAAATTATTTTTATTACGGAGTGTGAAAAAACCCTACATAAATAAATTACAATGATCTGGACATGTATATGTGTATATTTATTTGTTTTGCCTAAAGTTAATTATTTTAGGAAAAATTGTCAGCAAGGCCACCGGCAAGAGTTGGTGGCCGCACTCTGAGGCCACCAAAAAATTAGTTGTGAGAATCCCTGACGTAATCTCACCCCATGCTTAACTTTAAACATATTCTTGAGTCCCATCAATTTCAATACATCTTAAGCACATGCTTAAGTGCTGTCCTGAAGCGATTTGCTTTCATAATCAGGGCCCTAAACACCAGTATCCGGCAGCCTAAGACAGAGGCTCCTTGTTGATAGTCCAAAAGGAGGCTGGCAACCAGCTGATGGCTCTTTTCCCTCATTTCCAGCTGCTAAATTGCATTAAACGACAGCTATAAATACAATACTTTTCTAATATTTTTACATGTCAGTACATTCAGTAGTTTCCAAAGGGATGATATGAGATGGCAAATGGGAGAGAAAGTTGTCCGTGTAATTGTGAATGGCAGGATGGGTGGTCTGTAAGACAATCTCTGTGCCAAAAACAGTTCTGGGTAGAAAAGTGAGATATATGAGGGTGGGAAGGATCCACAGATACCATCAAGACAGCCAAAGCCGGCCACAGGCTGTTAACATTCTTGAAAAAAATCAGCATGTGAAATAGACCACCTTAGCAATGGCCTCCCTGTCCTACTGACTCTCTATCCTGCCAGCCCTATATTCTGCCATGAGGAAGAAAGAGAAAAAAGGGGCTAGTTTCCCGTGATGATTTGGGGAAATTGTACAATTTATGGATTCTGTGAGAGATTATGAAATCTCTATATGTATCTTTACCAAGGTGCAAAGGCCATTTTGAAAGTGCAGCTCTGTCTCTTCTCTGTTGTCCTTTTACCTCCATGTTGGACTGAAATTCCAAAGGATACTGATATAAGGCGGACAACAGAGGGTCATTAATCTGGTTGGTCCTCTATTCAAATACAAACATCCTAGACAACAGGTGGCCTCCCACCCAGAAGAATTGGTTTGTCTGGGGAGAGGCTGCCTGGCAACAAAGTAGGGGGTCTGATCACCTGAGGAGGCTGATGCAGGCATCAAATGACAGAGGGACTAGAGGATTATAAAAGGTCAGGAGCTTGTCTATTTGGGGTCGTCAGCCATTTTCACCAGCTCAAGCAGAGAGAAGCTGCTGCAGAATCCTGATGAGGCAGGGGGGAACCCTGCCTACCTGAACTATAGACAGTCCCCCCAAGGACTACAAGTGAAGGGAGAGCTAGAGTGAGGGGCACTGTGTTCAGGATGTTTGTTGTTTTCTAAATGAGCGGTACTTTCTGGTGTTTTCTCTCTGTTAAGTAATGAAAAATGGTATTTTAGAATCCTTTGCGAAGTGTATCTGCATGTGTGAGGTGCAACACTTATCACATGCCCCAGAAAAGAAACTGTAAACCAGATGGCTCACACCTTCCATAGGATTCTGGGGAATGTGCAAGAGCTGCAGGGGAAGTTTGGCAGAGCCAGCACTGGTTTCAGGGTATAGACCAGGGATGGTCAAACTTACTGACCCTCCGAGCTGCATACGATAATCGTCACAAGTTCACGAGCCATGCCCCGGCAGGCGTGCCCCACGAGGCTGAAGTCCTGAGCGCCCCTCCAGTCTGGTAGGTGGAGAATGGGGGAGCCTTGGCAGCTCTGCGAGCCGCACTTTAATGGCAAAAGAGCCACATGCAGCTCGTGAGCCGCGGTTTGGTCTCCCCTGGTCTAGATAGTTGGACAAGGGGGGTCTCCACTGCCAAGAGGGGTATCAGATAAGAAGTCTGCTCCGGGAGTAAATGCTAAAGATGCAAAGCCAAGGACAGTGCCAAGACTCTGCCCAAGCCCCCAGCAAACTAAGAACACCTGTAATTCCATGGCTTGATCCCTCACAGCAGTCTGGTGAACGTCCAAGTAGGGGCATTTGACTCCATTTGTAACATTTGCCAACCCCTCTACCCCAACCCATCTGAAAGCAAGGGATGCAGTGCCTTGAACCCTACAAATAAATTGAGGAGGGAAAGATGAAAGACCATTAATGTCTTCCTCTTCTCTGAAAGTGTGTGTGTGGGGGGGGGGGGGTGCGGGGGGACTGGGACTGGGAAGATCAATGCTCACGTGAGCTGGCTTCATCGGATGTTCTCCTGATCAACCCAAGAATGCTCCCTCTGTCTACGTCTTCCACTCCATCCTCACCCATCAACAAGCTTTGGTTCTCTGTGGGGGTGAATACAGTAGTGCTCCTGTCCAGCTCTGCCCATCCTCCATGCTAGGGGCGTCTCTAGCTGAGCACTGATGTTGCACTCTATACCCTCCTCCCCCACCTGCTCCCTTTCAAAGCTGTGAATATTTTTAGGCAGCTGCTTTTTAAATGTATTAATACGGTAGAAGAAAATGTCTTGATCTGAAGAACAGGAAACTATAGTCAGAGTAAGTAGTTACGTTTACTCAGCCACAAACAAAGTATGACAGGAATGATTGGTATGCTGAAGGATACTCTCAACTCCTGCCGTTCTATACAGCTAGAGTGCTTGCTATCCAAAGAGGTCTTTGAAAGGCAACACAAAGCAGCCTATCTGGTGAAAAACTTACGTGGCTTTTCCTTCCCTCAGGAAAATACACGATAATGAGAACTGAAGGGTGGCAGATACAACTTTCTTAGACAAAGGCTTGAATTTTAACTTGACATCTGTCTGTGTAGGCATGGGGCTTGCATATTGCTTCATGTTGATGCTGCTGGTGGCAAGTGCTTTTCTGCGTCCAGAAGGTGATTCCTGAAAGTAAACATAAACCAACATGAAATAACTTTACTTCTTTATTTTATTTAAGAGCTGTAACACAGAAACCAGTAGTTTCATAAAGAAAAAACAACTACCACCAAATAGATCAACCTCATTCTTTTTTTCCAGTGGAGAGGTATAGTTCAATGGATTGAGTAATGCCTGGGAGACTGAAACTCCTCAGTTCTAAACCTGGCTCAGTCAGAAAGGGCACGATCCAAAGCCCACTGAAAACAATGAGAGGCTTTTAATTGTGTTCAGTGGGTCTTATCAGCCCTTAAATCACTAAGGTTTAGATCCTGCACTATGATCCACATGGTGGACTATTACACTCCCTGAGGTCAATGGGACTCTGCCTGGGCATAAGACTCTACCCATGCAGCTCCATTTGCAGGTTCATGCTCCGGTTTCCCCTATGGAAAATGGGGCTGGTAGCACTTACCCCACAGAAGAATAGTGAAAATTAATATTTCTATGTTGCTTTGAAAAACACACAAAGTACTAAGCAGTATTAAGTAGACAAGTACTATTTTGAGCTGCTACTAGAGTTTAAGCATTTAACGTTGAAATGTTTTTCAAAGCTATTTTGTTTCTAACAAGTATAGTACATGTACAGCCTGAGTTGCAGATTTCTGAAGTTAAGACTGACAGTATTTCTAGAATGTCTATAAAATCTTTGGGAGAGAAAAAATTAGAGTAAGATCAAAGCTTGATTCACATTTGAAGATAGAGGTGTTCTAAAGAATGCAGATATATATTAATCTAAACTGCCTCTAAGAATCTACTACACAATTTTGTCTCCAACCCTCAGCATAACAGAAATGATATGTAATAAAGTTCTAATGGAGGAAAGAAGAAAAAAAAGAAAAACTGCTGTTAACTTTTGAAAAAATGTTCTCGTAAAAAAACCTACATTTTGCTGCAGTCGACAATTTGTCTTGAATAAAGACTACTAATTCAATCAAAACAGTCAAGCATCCCTTTTTCAAAGTACTTGACATTTCTGCCCAGTAGAATAAGTAAGAATGTAATATGTCATCCCCAAAGAATACCTTGTTTAAAAAACTAGCCTTATCTGTCAGATTATGCACAGGAATATTATACAGAACTATTAGTGCATGTAGATACCTTATGAATGAATTTCAAAAATGCACCAAACACTTGAGAAGGATTTAGGCCCTCGCAGAAGAAATACTTAAGAATATGCAAATACTCTCAACTGAATCAAGTTGAACAGATGCGACTATCGCAAACAATACAAGTGCTCTTTCCCTGGCCACAACTGTCAATCAAAGAATGAGATTAAGGTCCAAGGTTCTGACAATGTGTAAAATGAAGAGTATGATGAGGGAGTTTCAATCTATTACACTGATATGAACAACAATAATCTGTTATTGTACTGTACCTTTAGAATAGCTAAATACTACAACTAATTTAGGATTCAAGATTTACTGCAGCATCTGTTCTGAAAGTAATGCATGAGAATTGGCACAATTTTTTGCTTGTTTGTTCTTTACACAAATCTGAATAAGTAGTTTGCTTCTTAACAACAACATTTACCTTGCATAATAATTCTTTGCCTTTATTACAACACTGCAGTCTAACAGTACCACTGAAGATCAGTTGTTTTCATTGAAAACCTTGAAAGAGGGCTGTTTTATATTGCTATATTTGCAAGTTTCAGATTTCTCTGTTTATGGTCTGGATGCAATTTTTAATTTTAAACAATTGGCTAAACCTTTGCTTAGCTAATAGCTTACGGTATTTTTTAATAGTTTTAGAGAAAGATTATGTTTCGTAGCTTCTATTTTTGTCCTGTAGAATACCTAAAATGTTGTAGAAGATAGCATATGAATAATTACAAAAGTGTAATGGATATGGCAAAAACTAGAGTTTTATTCTCGCACATGTATTTTTGTCAAACAGAAAATAAAATAAAAATTACACAACAGTCTGAATTATGCTCCCATTTACAATGAGACCAAAAATATACTATTCCATTGTGTGAGCTATAATGATCAGGAAATATTTGTCGTATTTTGAACTCAGTTTCCTTTCTGAGTCAATTAGGATGAGTTCTTGCTTGCAACCATCACAAAAAAATCCCACCTTAGTCGGTTCTAAAATTTTATAATTATGGCAACATAGTTATTCTTATCTAGAGGGTTGCTATTTAATGTATATCTGGGGTTGCTTTTCATTATTTCAATGCTTTCAAAACCAGGGAATCTGGTTTCGCTTAAACCCATTTACAATAAAATGACAGTTTGATTGAACTGATGAGGCACAACTACAAATAATGCATTAGAATACATATCTTGTTAGGTACCCTCTCCTTTTCCCTAATTAACACACAAAAAAGAAACAGGCTAGGAAAAATTCCTTGACTGAGGAACAATGACAATTCAAAATGGAAATTTGCTTACCTAGTCACAGCCCTCTGGATAAGTTGCTGATCAGCAACAAAATACACAAGTGTACTGATCAACAGGTGTGTCTATTCTGATGCTGACAATGAAAACCAGTCTCCCACCTCAGTATCCTTGAAATCATGACCAAATGGAAAAAGAAATGGATGCTCACCCGGCCTGTTACTTGGCTGAATTCCTCCTGTCTCTGCTAGTTGCGCTCTATAATGCACTTTGTGAAGAGCGCTTGTGACTGATGCTGTTGGAGCTCTGCTTGCACTGAAGTATGGGGGTACAACTGTAGTTCATTTACAGAGGGGGAAGACCAGCTTTCATTTGTGACAACACATTTGAGATCCAGGTGGTCTTTGGCCAAGTTAAGTTTTAAAAGGTTTTTACCAGGCCAGCTTCTAGCCCTGCACTACAGCTGTTTTTGTGCTAGGGCAATGGTGCAAATCAGCCTCAAAGCCAGCTACCAGAGAATTCCCCCCATCATCCCCAGTGCCGAGAAGGAGAAGGTACACTTGCCATCCAATTGCTTACAATTTTCTTGACATTTCATTGAGGGAAGCCCAAATATCATATCATTTTCATCTAAAATTCCAACTTACTTATTTTGTAATTAAAGCCGTGCTATGGATGGGAAAACATGTAGGTAGGTTTATTTGGGACCTGCTTTCAGGTAAGTGCACTTTGGGGGAGGAAGAATGTGCTATGTGTCTGTTTTTTGCCCTGAGGCCAACTGAAAATAGTGGAGGGCGAGAGGTTCTGTTAGCCTAATCTTCCCCTTTAAAAAGGGACACTGTCAAGATGTTTAGAACCTAGATTGATTTTGCCATAAAACTTTTGGAATATAATTCCATGGAACGTACTCTACTTTTCTTACATTGTCTCTGTTAAATTTATTAACAGCCATCTCCGACAGCATTCAAATGCACTATACAAACAGACACGTTCTCAAAATTCAGCATGCTCTGAAAAGTAATATGGTCCAAATTACAGGGGCTGTCACTCTAGAATTGGAAAGGAACATCTTAAATCAGTAGAGAAAAAGCGATAAACCAGGACAAAAGCATACAGATAAGCTGTAGATGAGCAACTCCATCAACAAGCCAGGACGAATGGTTTTAAATCAAAAGCACAAATTTATAAAGCTACTGCACACAATATAAATATGGGCAAAATTATTAAAATACAGATTAGTATTACACCTGGTCTCTCATGAGGACGACATGGCATATTTTATAGAAGATAAACCAAGAAATCTTATCGTATTTGTTTTTTCATTTGCTCAATGTTTTTCAAAACATATTCTGTGATGTATTTTTATATATAAAATGGCAACCAGATCTTAAAACAAGGCTCAATTATCCCTCCAGATATATCACATTACACATGCATACAAATTCAGTTTACAAGGTACTTGACAATACACAGCCATACATTTGTAGGCAGGATTGAGCTCTTAGTACAAAACTTGCTCAACCACTGAAATAATATGGAATTAGTGAGGCATCATGTTTCTTTACAAATACCGATGCGGACATCCTAAATTACCAACTGGAAAATAATGATAAACATAAGGTACACAGCACAGTTAGAGGAAGCTAAGCCCATACTTGGGTATGAGTAAGCAGTTCTAGACTGCTATAAGAGTGATAGAGTTATCTAATGTATTTAGTCATTTACTTTTTCTCATACTATACGAGAGGGTGTTGAATCAGACATTAATTCTTGTATTGGGGTACATGGACCACTGGTAGTCTGCAGAGAGCTGGTAAATATTGGCTCCACCTCCTTACTTCCATCTCATTTTACAGATGTCAAGGCTCTTCACTGTAGAAAAGAAAGGAGAGCTTGGGCATCTAGAAAAACAGGCTGAATTCCCTCCTTTCCAGCTACCTCCATATAGAGGGGGGGGAAAAAAGGAGTAAAGGCAACATAAATATTTTCCTAATATTACTTTATCATGTAAGCAATTGCTATAGTTGCCACAGGACATTGTGTGAATTGGTGGGAATGTCATCTTTGTAATCACAACGGGAAGCGATCCACGTAATCACGAATGGGAAAGGATACAGTTCACAAGACCCCTCTGCTATCAAGATGAGTGTTACACTATAAAAAGAGCTTCAGATCCCCTCTGTTAGAAAAGGCCACACAACGATCAATCGTGAGACTTATGGGTAATTTGACAATATTTATTGACAATCACATAGGGATTAGAGATAATCAAGAATAACTCAAGATAAATCTAGAGTTCCAGTTATCTTCAAACACTCAAATATTGATATGCATTCAGATATTTGCAATATTTTTAAAATAAAGTGGTATGTCAGAAGCGCGCTGAAATTCCTTTGAGTTATGGTAGTTATTTGTACAGCTCTGCTGACATCAGAAAAATATAGAAAATAAGGAAAGCTCCTAGAAAGCACCTTAAAAATAATTCTAGAAAGAAGTTGACCTGAAAGGAAAAAAGAGCTCAAGTCTTGTTAAAAACAAAAACAAAACAAATATAAGCAGATAAAATAAGATTCCCATGATAAGCTTTCCGAAGCAGATGGCACTACGGTTTTTAAGATTACAGGTGAGTCTCATCTTACGCTGGGGTTACGTTCTGCAGTCAGCATGTAAAGCGAAAACCGCATATAGTCAAACGCTCATTGAGTTGAATGGCGGGCGGAATCGACCGCACTACAGATACAGTTTTAAAATGGTTATTTTTCTCATTTTTTCCCCGATCGCGCAAAGCTGAATTCACGCATGTTAAATGCGCATAAGATGTGACGCACCTGTACTGAGTAAGGACTGGTGATATACATAACTCTTTAGTTTTTCTGAAAAATGAAAACCATCAAGAAGCACCTTTACACATACACAGAAACTGAGTTAAATATATGCTTTTACACTCCCACACTACTTCAAGAGAAAACCTTCCTTGCTGGAAGATTCAAATGAAAGCAAATTTGTGAATACATTTAATCATATCCTCCTCACTGCCCCCAAGATGTCTGCTAACTATGAGTAATAAAAAGCAAAGCCTATTGTGTTACTAGGTCACTAGTGCAAAACCAACGCAAGTCAATAGTTGATTACTAGCAAGTTGATAACCTCTGACTATTCGGTGGCTCAAATGAAATGAGTTTCATGGTCTCACTCCAGTCCTCAGTGCATAAGCAATGACATCAAAATACCTTCACAAAATATCCTCACAATTGGGACTGTTGGCCTCACTGGCAATTTCAGGAGACAGGCAAATCTTTGAATGAGGATACAGACTCAATTATACGTTCACCGCTAGAGGTGGTCCCTTCATGTCAGGATGGATTTTCATGGGAACAGCATTCTGAGAAATGTATTAACACTGACAAAATCATAACTACTGAAGTCACTGAAGGTGCACCCAATTTTCACTACCAAACTTCTGACCTACTGATCATAGATATTTCAGGGTCCCTCGATACAGGAAGCACATTTCACTCTTTCTTTCACTGCATAAAAGACTGCAACAAGTATCAGACATCACAAAAGTAACCAAATCATAAGCTCCAATTCTGCAAAGCGATCTACATGTTACAGTCAGATCTCTTTGCATGATCAGGCTAATGTGAGTAAATACAACAAAATACCAGTATATTCTCTCAGACGCTATTAAGAGACTTGCGTGTTAGGTAGCACCTTTCTATTTGCCCACTACAGTGGACATTTCCCAAACAAAATGGGAAATTTTGGTCGGAGCTGGAATCAGGGGTCCAGGGCAGGGTTGGAGTGAAAAGAGTGTGACTAGACGCAGAGTAGCAGCAAGAGCCAGGCTGGAACTGGCTACGGCTTGGGGAGTCTGTTACCCTATCAGGCAGGAGAGTTCCAAGCCCTGGAGTGACACTGAGCAGACTGAGCTGCTGTTCCTCCCATGAGGCTTATACACCTGTTCTGGGAGACACCAGACCAGTTCCTGGCTTGTGGATTGGCGGCTTAAAACAGGAGTGACTAACCACCAGACTCAGGAAGAGGGGAAACATTTTATGAGTCATCTTAAAGAAAATACCTTTAGTTTTCAAGCATTGTACTATAAGGCCATTAGCATGATCAAAACACTTCTATCAGACTTGTCATTATGGGAAAAATGTTTATACTTGTGTGCCTAAGGATAGGCACCTGCAGTGATACAAGGCACCTATATAAGTAACCTGATTTCTCTTGAGGTCAATAGGAGTTGTGGGCTCTCAGCACTTTGAAAGTTAGCTCATGATTATAGTTTGGTCTATAGAGTAACACGTGACCGAAAAGACCATATCAAACACTACTCCTGAGCGAATTTTGCACCGCTGCAGAATTCATGTCCCATGCAGAATTCTTTTTCTCTGCAGAAAATGCATTCTGCTGGAGAGGTGCTGCAGTTACACCTTTCACCCACCAGGGGTTGCTATGGCACCAGAACAGAGGGCAGTCACTCCCAGTAGGGAGAGGGAGGAGAAGAAGCTGCGTTCCTCACAGCACCCTGTCCGTGGGGCCAGGTGAGGAGGCACAGGAAACTGGGGGGGGGGGGGGGGGAAAACGGACAACATGGGGCACATGGGGTTGCTGGGGGTCATAGACTGGGGTTCAGAAGGGCTAGTGGGGGTACAGACTGGGGTGGGGGGCTAAATGGGAGTGGGGGTGCAGGGCCACATGGGGACAGGAGGGAGGGGGTGGTGAGTGGGGTTAGGGTTACCACCGGGCCGGTATTTGACCAGTCTGGCCACTTTTTTTTAAGGATGTGCCAATTGACACAAAAATAATTTAATTTGCCCTGGGAGTGCGGGGGTGGGGGGAGGGAGGAAGGGGAGGTATTTTTGTGGGTCTAAAGATTTGCATTATCACAATACACTGGGATACGTAATGTTAAAAGTGTCTGTGTCCAGCTGAAGATGCTGCAGTGTTCCCACTTCCACAGTTTAAGTGATAACAGATCAAACCTGTTCAAAATACAGCAGTATTCTGCTCACCAACACACAAGCGCATCACGTGCATGTTGAAAGTGAGTTTGAGTCATGCGAGAGTGAGGAAAAGTAGAAGACATCTTTGTCACGGAGTGTGGGGGAGTCAGGTCCTGCACCCCTCTTCCCGGGATTCAATGCGACTCTCAGCCAGCCAGTAGAACAGAAGGTTTATTAGGGTTGTCAGGAAAGAGTCCATACAGAGCTTGTAAGTATGACCAGGACCCCTCTGCTGGGCCTTCTGGGGGGGGCAGGGAGCTTAGACCCCAGCTCTGGGGCTCCCTGCGTTTCACCACCCAGCTTCAAACTGAAACCAAAAAGCCAAACCCTCCAGCAGCCTCTCTTCCCCTCCCCCGGGGCCCCTCCTCTAGCCTGTCCATTCTCCCAGCCAAAGGTGTCACCTCCCAACCCCCGTCCTGGCTCAGGTTACAGCCTCAGGTAAAGTCTCGCATTTCCAATGCAGCCTTTCCCACTGCAGCCAGCCTCTCAGGTCAGATCCATCTCGCTCTCTACTCCGTCACATCTCTCCCCCCTTCGAGACTGAACTGAGCGGGGTCACTCTGACCAGTGGCCTGGGGAAGTTCAGGGCCCCCTCTCCGGGACAACGCATCCGCTATCAGGTTGGCGCTTCCCTTCACATGGACCACGTCCATGTCGTAATCCTGCAGGAGCAGGCTCCACCTCAGGAGCTTGGCGTTGGCCCCTTTCATCTGGTGTAGCCAGGTCAGGGGCGAGTGGTCGGTGTACACGGTGAAGTGTCGCCCGAATAGATACGGCTCTAGTTTCTTGAGGGCCCACACCATGGCCAGGCATTCCTTCTCGATGGCCGCATAATTCTGCTCCCGGGGTAGCAGCTTCTTGCTTAAATACACGATGGGGTGTCTCTGCCCCGTTTCATCCTCCTGCATTAACACTGCCCCCAGACCCATGTCTGAGGCGTCGGTGAACACCAGAAAGGGCTTGTCAAAGTCTGGGTTTGCCAGAACCGGGCCCCTGATCAAAGCCTCCTTCAGTGCACAGAGAGCCCTCTGGCACTCCTCGGTCCAGACCACCTTGTCTGGCTTCCCCTTCTTGCATAGCTCAGTGATGGGGGTGGCTATGGCGCTAAAGTGGGGCACAAATCTTCGATAGTACCCCGCCATCCCAATAAAGGCCTGGACCTGCTTCTTAGTTTGTGGAGCGGGCCAGTCCCGGATCACCTCCACCTTGGCTGGTTCTGGCTTTAGGTGGCCGCTCCCCACCCGGTGTCCCAGGTAGGACACTTCAGCCATCCCCACCTTGCACTTCTCCGCTTTTACGGTCAGCCCAGCCTCCCAGAGTCGGTCCAGCACTTGTTTAACTTGGGACACATGGTCCTCCCAGGTCTGGCTAAAGACACAGATGTCATCGATATACGCCACAGCGAAGCTCTCCATCCCCTTCAGTAGCTGATCCACCAGGCGCTGGAAGGTGGCTGGCGCTCCCTTGAGGCCGAAAGGCAGGGTCAGGAACTCGTAGAGCCCCAGAGGGGTAATGAAGGCAGATTTCAGCCGGGCATCTGCATCCAGTGGCACTTGCCAGTAGCCCTTTGTAAGATCCATGGTGGTAAGGTACCGAGCCCCTCCCAGCTTGTCTAGGAGCTCGTCCGGCCGGGGCATGGGGTAGGCATCAGATACAGTGATGGCATTGAGCTTCCGATAGTCCACACAGAACCGGATCGACCCATCCTTTTTGGGGACCAGCACCACCAGCGAGGCCCAAGGGCTGGACGACGGCTGGATCACCCCCAAAGCCAGCATGTCCTTGACCTCTCTTTCCAGGTCCCGAGCTGTCTTCCCTGTGACTCGGAAGGGGGAGCATCTTATAGGTTGGTGCGCTCCTGTCTGCACCCGGTGGACAGTCAGATTAGTGCGACCCGGCTGGTTGGAAAACAGCTGTTGGTACCGATGCAGCACCCCTCTGATCTCAGCTTGCTGGGCAGGGGTTAGCTGATCAGAGAGGGAGATCGTTTCTTGGGAGGAGCCAGCTCCTGTCTCAGGGAATAGATCTACTAGAGGGTCACTTCCCTGCTCCTCCCAATGTCCACACACGGCCAGCACCACATTCCCCGTCATAATATGGCTTCATCATATTGACATGGTAGACCCGGCAGTGGTGTGCCCGGTTAGACAGCTCCACCACATAATTTACCTCATTTAGCTGCTTGACAACCTTGAAAGGGCCTTCCCAAGCGGCCTGCAGCTTGTTTTTCCTCACGGGAATGAGAACCATCACCTGATCCCCCGTGGCGTAGGCGCGGGCCCGCGCCGTGCGGTCATACCAGACCTTTTGCTTCCTCTGGGCTCTGGCCAGATTTCCCTTGGCCAGGCCCATGAGCTCAGTAAGTCTCTCTCGGAAGGTCAGGACATACTCCACCACTGACTCTCCCTCGGGGGCCGCCTCCCCCTCCCATTCGCCTCTCATCAGGTCCAGGGGCCCCCGTACCCTCCTGCCGTATAACAGTTCGAAGGGCGAGAATCCGGTAGACTCCTGGGGCACTTCCCTGTACGCGAACAGCAGGTGCGGTAGGTATTTGTCCCAGGCTTGCGGGTGCTGGTTCATAAAGGTTTTCAGCATCATCTTTAGCGTCCCATTGAACCTCTCCACCAGCCCATTGGACTGGGGGTGATATGCTGAGGCCCAGCTGTGCCGGACCCCACATTTTTCCCACAAGCACCGGAGCAGGGCCGACATGAAGTTGGACCCTTGGTCTGTCAGGACTTCCTTGGGGAACCCCACTCGGCTGAAAATGGTCAGCAGCGCATCCGCCACGGTGTCTGCTTCAATGGAGGATAAGGGCACCGCCTCGGGGTAACGGGTGGCGAAATCTACCACCACCAGAATGTATTTCTTCCCCGACCGGGTTGTCTTGCTGAGAGGCCCCACTATGTCCATGGCCACCTTCTGGAAGGGCTCCTGTATGATGGGCAAAGGCCTCAAAGCCGCTTTCCACTTGTCCCGGGCCTTCCCCACCCGCTGGCAGGGGTCACAGGACCGGCAGTACTGATGGACAGTTGTAAAGACCCCAGGCCAGTAAAAGTTCTGTAGCAGCCTCTGCCTGGTGCGCCGGATTCCCTGGTGCCCTGCGAGAGGGATGTCATGGGCTAGGTACAGTAGCTTGCGGCGATACTTCTGGGGGACCACCAGCTGCCTCCTGATCCCCCACGTCTCCATCTCACCGGGGGGAGCCCATTCCCGGTACAGGAACCCCTTCTCCCACAGGAACCTCTCCTGGCAACCTCTCCACATGGTCCGCACCTCCCTGCGGTCGGCCAGGTCCCTGAGCTTCCGCAAGGAGGGATCTCTCTGTAACTCGGCCTGGAACTCAGCCGCTGGGGAAGGAATGGGAACCTGTTCCCTCGTGCTGTCTGTGTCTGAGGTCGCAGCCTCTCTGCGCCTGGTCCTGGGGTACTCCCTCCCCACTGGGCCAGGGTCTTGCGCCCCGTGCAAGGCACCCTCTCCGAGGCCCGGGCGTAGCGCCCCTTGCCGGCTCTGGCTACGGGTCACGACCAGGGTGTCCCGGGACTCACTGGGCCAGTCTTCTAGGTCCCCCACCATCAGTACCTCAGTGGGCAAATGCTGGTGCACCCCAATGTCCTTGGGGCCCTCCTTGGCCCCCCATTTCAGGTGTACCCTCGCCACAGGTACCTTGAACGGGGTCCCACCCACCCCTGTTAGGGTCAGGTAGGTGTTGGGTACCACCCGATCTGGGGCCACCACTTCGGGCCGGGCCAGCGTCACCTCCGCGCCCGTATCCCAGTATCCAGTGACCTTCCTCCCATCTATCTCCAGGGGAACAAGGCACTCTCTCCGAAGGGACAGCCCCGCGGCCACCCTATAAACCGAGAACCCTGAGTCCGGGGCATCCAGCCCCCCCGAGGAGCTGGTCTGGGGCCTTCCTCCCTCCGGAGCCGTTGATAAGCTGCCAGCCCCCCTCTTCTGGGCTGTCGGCCCCTCGTCCGGCTAGGTCCCTACCCAGTTAACCCGGTGTGGGTTTGGTCTGCTCAGTCTCTCTCTGATCTTGGGGCATTGGGACCGTAAGTGGCCCCTCTGGCCACAGTGATAGCAGCTCATGTCCCGTTGGTCCCCTCGAGCAGGTCGGTTGGTTCTGGTGTCGGAGGTTCCCCTCGGGAGGGGGTTCTCCCTATTTCCCCTTTGGTGGGTCCCGTGGTGACTCTCTTGCTGCCTCAGGGTGGGCCTGCTCCTTTGGGATTCCTCCCTGCCACCCCTTGACCGACTGTTCATGAACTGGTCGGCCAGCCGCCCTGCGTGCTGCGGGCTCCCTGGATTTTTGTCCATCAACCATACCTTCAGGTCTGATGGGCACAGTTCATACAGTTGTTCCAGTATGAATAGTTCGAGCAGGTCCTCCATAGTTTGGGCCCCAGCGGTCCACTTGCGGGCGTATCCATGTATCCGGTTGGCCAGTTGTAGGTACGTGATCTCAGGGGTTTTTCGCTGATCCCGGAACCTTTGACGGTACATCTCGGGAGTCAGACCAAGCTCGCAGAGCAGGGCCTTTTTGAACAGTTCATAGTCCCCAGTCTCCGTCTCTTTCATTCGGCCGTACACGTCCAGGCTTGCAGGGTCTAGTAAGGGGGTGAGATACTGGATCTTGTCTGCAGGGTCAACCTTGTGCAACCTGCAGGCATTCTCAAAGGCCGCCAGGAAGCTGTCTATGTCTTCCCCTTCCTTACGCCGGGCCAGGAAGTTACGATCAAACTTCCCTGTAGTCTTGGGTTCCCCCTCACTCACCGCAGCCGGGGCCTCACTGCTCCTCAGTCTGGCCAGCTCCAGCTCATGCTGGCGTTGTTTCTCCTCATGCTGGCGTTGTTTCTCCTTCTCCTGCACCTCACGCTGGCGTTGTTTCTCCTTGTGCTGACGTTGTTTTTCCCGTTCTTCCCGCTCCTCCTTCAGTTCCTGCTGTCTCAACTCGAGCTCTTTCAGTTTTATTTCCCTCTCCCAATCCAGCCGCCTCCACTGCTGGGATGGGGAGCTCCGCCGGGAAGATCCCCTGCTGGCCGCCGGGGTCAAGGTGCCCTCAGTATTTGCTGGGCTTTCCCCAACCTCTCCCCTGTGCAGAGGTGAGAGGGGTCTTGGGATGTCCTCGGCAGCAGTCTGACCCCTCCCAGCCAGGTCAGGCCCTGGGGCCCATGCTGCGTCTGTCGGGCAGCTTCCCCCAGGGGCAGGGATCGGGTCGTCCAAGCGATCCTTCTCCTCCAGCTGTGCAATCAGCTGGCCTTTGGTGGACTTCCCAACGCGCAGCCCCCTCTGCCTGCACAGCTCCACCAGGTCGTTCTTACGGCGCTTAGCATACATCTTCCTGCTGGCCACTCGCAGGCCTGTGCGGTCTTGGCCCCCACGGCTTCCAGGAGGAACCCCTAGTGTGCCAGCCCTTCTCACTGGTCACACCCCTCAGGGTTAAGCGTAACTCCTCCGCCCCCCGAAACCGCTTCTCTCTGCCTCTTCAGCAACCTGCTCCCCGTCAATCCCCCTTCGTTGTACTGCTCTCCAGTCACTTACTGCAGGAAGTGCCGTTCATGGGGTGCAGAAGATCCCACCACTGCCACCAGTTGTCACGGAGTGTGGGGGAGTCAGGTCCTGCACCCCTCTTCCCGGGATTCAATGTGACTCTCAGCCAGCCAGTAGAACAGAAGGTTTATTAGGGTTGTCAGGAAAGAGTCCATACAGAGCTTGTAAGTATGACCAGGACCCCTCTGCTGGGCCTTCTGGGGGGGCAGGGAGCTTAGACCCCAGCTCTGGGGCTCCCTGCGTTTCACCACCCAGCTTCAAACTGAAACCAAAAAGCCAAACCCTCCAGCAGCCTCTCTTCCCCTCCCCCGGGGCCCCTCCTCTAGCCTGTCCATTCACCCAGCCAAAGGTGTCACCTCCCAACCCCCGTCCTGGCTCAGGTTACAGCCTCAGGTAAAGTCTCGCATTTCCAATGCAGCCTTTCCCACTGCAGCCAGCCTCTCAGGTCAGATCCATCTCGCTCTCTACTCCGTCACAATCTTATGGAAGATAAGGGCAATGGTGCAAGTGATCTACTACACCCCCACCCAAAAGCTTGCATAAGAAACTTCACATTCAGTGACAACTGGCTAAATGAAATACACTACAAAGACAACAATTTGTGCTGATAAAACAAATTGTGTTATCAATGATGTTATCAATCTTATCTGTATGGGCTCTCTCTCTCGACACTATAAGTGGCTGTTGAAGGGAGGAGTAGATTGTGGAGTTGCCTTGTGGTTGGAGTTGCGGCAGGCTTGTGGAGGCAGCGGGTGCCGGGTTCTTTGCATTTCAAAGGTGGTAACCATACTGGGCGTGCAGGGATACATAGAGACAGCGTGGGAGGGGGTGGCTAAGTAGGGGTCCAGAGACACATGGGGACAGAGGGTGGCTGAGTGAGGGAGTAGGGCCTTATGGGAACAGGGGATGTCAGCTGATTCGGGGTGCAAGAATATATGGGGATGGGATTTGCAGAGAGACAGGACAGATATGCCTGACTGAATGAAAGACTAGGATCAGCCAGAGTCTGCATGGGAAAAGCTCCCCAAATTCCTAACAATCCCCTCCCCGCAAAAAACCCTGTTCCACACTTCTCCCACCTGGACCCAGGTTCACTCCCAGGCTTCTTCCCAGCAATTGCTTTCCTCTCACTCAGATTCTCTGTTATCCCTGACTCCGCGTGGTGAAGGAAATACATTTCTGTATAAAGAACAGGAGTACTTGTGGCGCTTTACAATGTGATACTGTGAAAAAGGCAGATACCATTCTGGGATATATTAACTGGAGAGTCGTAAGTAAGTCATGGGAGGTAATTGTTCTGCTCAGCACCGGTGAGGTCTGAGCTGGAGTACTGTGTCTAGTTTTGGGCGACATACTTTAAGAAAAATGTGAATGCATTGGAGAGAGTCCAAAGGAAAGCAACAAAAAATGATAGGTTTATAAAACATGACCTGTGAGGAAAGTTGGAAAGAACTGGACATGTTTAATCTAGGGAAGAGATGATTGAGGGGGTACCTTACAGCAGTCCTCAAATAGGTAAAAGGTTGTTGTAAAGAGAAGAGTGATGAATTGTTCTCCATGTCCACCAAGGGTGGGACAAAAACCAATGGCTTATTAGGCAGCAAAAGAGATTTAGGGTGGATGTTAAGTTACCTAGGGCAGTTGTGGAATCCTCATCATTTGATGTTTTTAAGAACAGGTTAGACAAACATCTGTCAATAATGGTCTAGCTATAATTGGTACTTCCTCAATGTCGGTGGGGGGGATGGTCTAGATAACCTCTTGAGATCCCTTCCAACCCTACTCTTCTATGATTCTATAACAGATCAAAACAGACGGTGACAAAGATTTTCAAAAATGAATATCTACAGTTAGGCTTGAGCACCCAGGAGCTCTGATTGAAAGTGACAGTATCAAAGTGTTTAATAGTCTTGTCCAGCTTTTGTCCAATTTTCTTGTGAATATTTCCTCTAGTGCCCTTGATAAGCATCAAGACAGCCTTACTTAGAGAGGCAGATACTTCAGTTTGGTCTCATCTAAGTCTGTTGATGAGTTGTTAAAACAAATGTGTGATTTCTTAGGTTTCATTAATCAGCTAGTCCTTTCAGTAATGTCAGAGCAGTATCATTTGTGTTAGCATGTAAACTAGACAGAAAACACAGTAAAAAGCAATGCAAACAAAGCAAAAGCAAGATGTATTTGAGAGATACCAAGAAAGTAGCTGTTATGCTGTTAGAAAAGGGATCAGTTCATTGTATGTCAAAACTATTTGTTCAGAATATGTTTTCTCTGGACAGTTTTGTACAGGAAAGCTTTAAAGGATAGTATGTCAGAATTTTCTTCGTATAGTAACTCACAGGTTGGAACTTAATCACACCAAACAGCTTGATTGCAGCAATGGCATAGCTAAGATTATACTGTACTAACAATGCATTTCAGTCTTCGTGTCTGGAACTTTCCATCTGATTTTCCCATTGGAGATTTCCAAGGATCATGAAGGCAGAAGACAGGTCTGTTAAGAGAAACACTTTGTTGTTTCCACCAAAAATTTAGTCCCGTAGAGCAATTTTGCAAATATGTTTGTCATCTAAAAGGTCCATTTCAATGAGTCTCTTCTTATCTGAGTGATTTCCTAAACTCCAATTGGAATTAAAAAAAAAAAAGAAAAAAAGAAAAGCAGCCTGTGGTACCACTTTTCATTTTTTTCCAGTTACAGAAAACATCCTCTATCGTTTGTTAGGTAATAAATATGGTACAGTACTTCCTATTTAATCATTCATCAGTTTATATACATTCACATATATAGGGTCCATAGATAGCTATTTAAGGCAATTTTTCTAACATTTTCATGACTTTCTTACCTTCCTTTTCCAGTCAGTATGCCTAGAACTCCAATTTTACTGACATGTGGAAGATTTTTTTAAACATTAAATTCTCCTTTCAGATACATCACAATTCTTAATAAATGTTCTGGATACCTTGAACCATCATTTGCTTTTAAACATGTTTTCAGCATAGATTGTGCTGTTTGCATTCGGCCCTCCAAATCTTCCATCCGTCTGTCTAAATTATTTTAACTGACATAGTTTCTAATTTACACTTTACAGATGAGAGCGCTTCCCATAGCTTGTCTATTTTAGCATTTAATTGCTCTATACTCTCACAAATTAAATTCTGTAGGGATCCATTTTGCTCTGCTAGCGAAGCAGTGATCTTTTCAGCATAGCATAAGCAAGATAGTGCTTGTAACGCAGCTTGAAGGGCCAGCATCCGGGCTTTGAAAGAGTCAGAAGTTCTGACTTATTTTTCTTCGGGGTGCTGTGAGTACATGTTTATTGACTTCATGTGCTGTGTGATAGCTTTATTTGAAAATTAAGTCACTTTGAATAGGGTAGCAAATGAAAGTAAAATCACCAATATCTGTGTCTTCCAGTGGCTTTGTGGTGCCAGTGTCAAAAATCTTTTAAGAAGTGGAAAGAAGACTAAGTTGTGTTGTCTAAAGAATTGTCGTCTGAGTTAGGTGTAAAGAACAGAATGCTTCCATTTAAGTTCTAGTTATCTTTCAGCAGCTCGGATAAAGATTGTGTGAAAAGCCAACTTCTGAGAACATCACTCTTTGTGCTCTGTTCATATTCAAGCACAGGGTAAGGGCAGACAAAGCTCTTTTGTTTCTATTTGACAAAATATTTCAAATTAGGAAACTTGTTATATTCCCCATTTAGATTTAATCTTCCTTGGATAATGATTACTACAATACTTTCCCTTTAGAAAAGAAATCCCTTTCAGAAAGAAATCAGTAGGACATTTTCTTTAATACTTAAATAATTATAAAGCATAAGAAGATTTTTCAGCCATAAGTTCAGTTTTTATTGAATGTAAACATGCTCTTTTGTGTTTTCACAAAATTTCTGTGTGTATAGGAAGGAGGACTATTTTATTCTTCATTTTCTGAGGTACAGGTTGGTAGAAGCAACAAGCAATGGAAACAAACGTAGGTAAGTTGAGCTCAGGTTTTAGGAGCTAAAGTTGTATTGTAGTGACTTCTGTCGCATTCCTTCTTTCCCATCATAAGTACATAGTGAGTGTCTTTTCAGAACAAAAATGTTCAAATTGTTTGACTCCCTAACTTAGTAGACGTTGGGAGGTGGTCAATTATATGGAGCTAACTCTTAGTGGTATATTCTTTTTGCGTTAACCTTAAGACTTGATATCAAGAAGTGGGGTAGTTACAGAAAATAAGCTAACTAGAAAGATTTTTTTATAATTGTTATAAATACTAAGGTTTGTTTAAGCCAAAACTCCATTAAAGGTTGCTGAATCACCATTTCAAATCAGGCCATTCCTGAGAAGCAACAAAAATGGGCAGAAATGCTCTGAGAGACCAACTGGAGCTTTTTCTGGAATTATAAAAGAGGTCAATAATTTGGCAGCACTGGACAAAGTGTTTTACTCCTGGGGGAATTCTGTGCCAAAAAAATTAAAAATTCTGCGCACAATATTTTAAAATTTTGCAAAATTCTGCATCTTTTATTTGTCAAAATAATACAATATAGTCATGCCAGTTTCAACTATTTTGGTAATTTATTTCAGAATACCTATCAGAAAGTATGTCTGTAACAATACAGTCAATATAAAAGATTCAGGAAATATTTTTGACAAATAGGATTCTTTACTAGGCATATTAATAGAGAACTTGGAGTAATAACTCATTTAAACTAAAATACAGACATTTTTCAGAGTAGCAGCAGTGTTAGTCTATGTCAGCAAAAAGAACAGGAGTACTTGTGGCACCTTAGGGCTGGTCCACACTGGGGGGGGGGGGGGGGTCGGGGGAATCGATCTAAGATACGCAACTTCAGCTACGTGAATAACGTAGCTGAAGTAGAATATCTTAGATCGATTTCAAAAGGTACTTACCCCGGTCCACACGGCAGCAGGCAGGCTCCTCCGTCGACAGCGCTTCCTCCGCTCACGGAGATGGAGTTCCGGTGTCGACGGGGAGCGGCTCTGGGATCGATTTATCGCATCTAGACGAGACGCGATAAATCGATCCCAGAACATCGATAGCTACCCGCCAAATAGGGCGGGTAGTGAAGATGTAGCCTTAGAGACTAACAAATTTATTGTTATTGCACCTTACTTGTGGCACCTTACTTTTTCACAGTATCACATTGTTGAGTCATATTCAATTTGTGATCCATTATAACTCCCAGATCCTTTCCTGCAGTACTGCTGCTTATCCAGTGATTATGCATTTTGCATCTGAACATTTGATTTTACCTTCCTAAGTGTAGTATTTTGCACTTGTCTTTATTGAATTTCATCTGGCTGATTTCATACCAATTCTCCAATTTATCAACATTGTTTTGAATTCTAATCCTGTCCTCCAAAGTGCTTGCAACCCCTCCTAGTTTGGTGTCATCTGCAAATTTTATAAGCACACTCTCCACTCCATCATCCAAGTCACTCATGAAAATATTGAATAGTACCAGATGCAGGACAGATCCTTGCAGAACCTCACTAGATACATCCACCCAGCTCGACACTGAGCAATTCATAACTTCTCTTTGAATACTGTCTTTCAACCAGTTACGCACCCATCTTATAATCATTTCATCTAGACCATATTTCCCTAGTTTGCTTAAGAGAATGTCATGTGAAACTGTATCAAAAGCCTTATTAAAGTCCAGATATATAATAGCTACTACTTCCTCCTGTCCAGTAGGCTAGTTACTCTGTCAAAGAAGAAAATTAGATTGGTTTGACATGATTTATTTTGACAAATCCCTATTGACTATAGGGTGACCAGATGTTCCGATACTTGGGGCTTTGTGTTATATAGGTGCCTATTACCCCTCACCCCCTGTCCCGATTTTTCATACTTGCTGTTTGGTCACCCTAGTTGACTATTACTTATCACCTTATTATCCTCTAGGTTTGAACAAATTGGTTGTTTAAGAATTTGTTCCAGAATCTTTTCAGATATAGAAGTTTGAATGATTGGTCTATAATTCCCCAAGCTCTCCCCCACCCCCATTTTAAATACAGGTACTATGTTTCTCCTTCTCTAGTCCTCTGAGACCTCATCCATTCTCCAGGAGTTCTCAAGGAGAATTACTAACAGTTCCAAGATTGCTTCATCTAGTTCCTTACATAACCTAGGATGAATTTCATCAGGTCCTGCCAACTTGACTACATCTAACATATCTAAATGTTCTTTAATCTATTCTGTCTCTGTTTTGTCCTGAGATCGTTCATATTGTGCTAAGCATCTGATCACAATTAACCTTTTTAGTGAAGACTGAAGCAAAAAAGGCATTAAACACTTCAGCCTTCATTGTGTCATCCATTATTTGCTCTCCTTCCCCACTAAGTAATGAACCTACCCTTTCCTTCATCTTTCTCTTACTTCTAATGTATTTCTAAAATCTCTTGTTTTTGACTTTTATGTCCCTAGCTAGTTGTAACTCATTTTGTGCCTTAACCTTTCTGATATTCTCCTTATATGTGTATGCTGTTCTCATGTACTCATCCTTAGTGATCTATTCTCATTTCCACTTTTTATACAATTACTTTTTGATTTTCAGGTAATGAAAGCGCTCCTGAGGGAGCCAATTTGGTCTCTTACTATTCTTCCTATCTTTCCTCTGCACTGGGATTGTTTGCTGTTGTGAATATAACAATGACCATACTGGGTCAGACCAAAGGTCCAGCTAGCCCAGTATCCTGTCTTCTAACAGTGGCCAATGCCAGGTGCCCCAGAGGGAATGAACAGAACAGGTAATCATCAAGTGATCCATTCCATCACCCATTCCCAACTTCAGTTTCCCACCATGGTAACCAAATTACTCAACTCCTTTCTCACCTCCGACACTGAACTGTACCTGACAGTATCTGTGGCAGCTATCTCCTTCATACTAAAAATGAAGAAAGATCACCCACTCTGGAGGCCTTATACACACACCCATTTCACTTCTCAGCTATGATAATATGTTTGAAAGCAGTTAGTAAAATTGAAGGGACTTCGTTATCCCAGCACTGAAACTCTGTTCAGACAGGTTTTGTAAGGCTGCCGACAGCTCTCATAGGGTATGTCTACACTGTAGCTGGAAGTGTGGTTCCCAGTGTGAGTAGACAGATGTGCACTAGCTCTGCTCAAACTAGCATGCTAGAAATAGCAGGCTGACAGGCCTACCCAAGGGGCCAGTGCAGGTTTGTATTCAGGAAGCTAGACTGAGCTGCCGCCCCTACTATCCCCAACGACACTTTTTAGCATGCCATCTCAAGAAGAGCTAGCATATGTCCGTCTTTCTAATGGTAATCCCCTTATGCCTTTCCGTTGAACTGTGACACTCACCTTGGATCAAGCTATTCACCAATACGGTGATATCTCTGCCTTCTGCATATAGCACACAAGTAATGCAGAGTTACTTGAAATCTAGTGCTACTTCAGCCAAGTGTGGAGTTCTGCTGCCCATTGGCTACATACTACATAGTAAGGTTAAATATCTCTGATTATGGCTTTGAACATCCAACTTATTCCTCTTCCCATTCCCTCACAACTTCTTCTTTCATGTCTGCCAAAATATTGCACTAAGGAATCTAGATAGCTATTAAATGTGAGGTTTCATAAAACTGTAACATCCCCTCTATTATGGCTCAAATCAATCAAGATACATAGTAATAAAACCTGGTGATGGGCCTGGATATGGAGGGAATCTGGACATCTGTTACTGCTCCTATACATCTTTCACTATCTCCCAATTGATGTTTCTAAATCAGGGGTAGGCAACTTATGGCATGCGTGCCGAAGGCGGCACACAAGTTGATTTTCAGTGGCACTCACACTGCCCAGGTCCTGGCCACCGTTCCGGGGGGCTCTGCATTTTAATTTAATTTTAAATGAAGCTTCTTAAACATCTTAAAAACCTTATTTAGTTTACATACAACAATAGTTTAGTTATATATTAAAGACTTATTGAAAGAGACCTTCTAAAAACGTAAAATGTATTACTGGCACATGAAACCTTAAATTAGAGTAAATAAATGAAGACTCGGCGCACCACTTCTGAAAGGTTGCTGACCCCTGTTCTAAATGAATATCACAGGACTTCCACAAGTCTGAAAGATCTGTGGCAACAACACGAGTTGTGAATTCACCTCACAATGCTCTGGCTCTCTAAAGAAAAAAGTGGCCTTGCCCTGCCTAATATACAGTTCTGTTACTGGTGCCACTTCATTGCCTCATTTAGTAATATTATTTCTTTATTTGAATTTGCACAAGCACCGTTTAAATTAAATTAGTGAGCTAATTTTCATGTGAAATTCTACTGCATACTGAAATCTAAAGCTACATGCTTTGGAACTGCAGGTTCAATGCACCTTGGCGTAGGGACAATGTTCACAGAGGAAAGGATCCCTGATTTGGTGGTCGTCTCCCAATACCATTTGAAATTGTGTGTGTTCTGTAGGGTGCCGTAGGTTTTTGGCTGCAAAACCCCAGAGCATGTGAAATTTGCATTTGAAGTATGATGTAATTATCAAGGGAGGGACCAATAAATACGGCACAGGGAGGCTCCTGAAGATTAAGATCTGCATGTGACTATCTAGATACATGAACGCTCACGCATGCAATGCTTCTGAAGAGTCACACCCTTTGCATGCTCAAGTTAATGAGGAACAAATGTACTGTGCACATGCTCTTATTCATATTTTCTTAAAACACACATTTCTCAGTGAGGACTGTGTACTGTAGATAGTCTAGGTTCGTAGTATTTTAAAAAGTGGGTTTTTCATTAACCACAAAAAACATCTGAACAACTGTCTTAAAGCATGAAAGACATTTTTCCCCTGAACTTAAGTTAAAAAAAAAAAAGTCTAAATGGATTTCTTCAAAAATTCATCTCTAGACGGACAAGCGCAAAAATTTCACTCCAAAGGGTGATTTAAAAAAAAAAAAAAGAAAAAGAAAAAAGCGGAAATAGCCTGAAAACGGGCTCATAATGAAGCTGCCCCTTCAACCATAACCACACTGTCACAGGAGCAACACAATCATATTTTCTGTGCAAAGAGGCAATGCATTTAACATTTTCTCCACTGTGTATTATCTATTAGTTGTGTTCATCAGAGAGATATGCAGAGACTCCCTGCAATAATAGGAATATGTGCTGATGGATAAAAGAATCCGTCCATATCTCTCTCAGCTTAGGCCTGTCAAAATATTTTGGTAGAAAACTTTCTGGTATTTTTTTTCTAGGTTTCTATGAAACTGTTAAAATGAAGAAATAAAAGCAGCCACAAGAACACATCGCTATTCGCTATAAATAATTAAATTCTAAACCACAGTACATGTTCCATTCTCCCTTGCTGCTTCCATGGAAAATCTCTTCCTAAAAACCGGATTCTTTTTTTTTCTGTGTACGCACAAATTAGTTATGGATGATTGACAAAGCATTCATTCTTTTATTTGCCTTGGCTGAGACCTGATCAGTGTCCTGTTCATGTGAAGAAAGTACTTCATTTTATGTTGATGAAATATGAAATATTGTTGATAAAAAAAGTCATACTCAGGTCCACAAAAGGTGTGTGTTCTTAGGCTAACCTTTTCTTAAAACCAGTTTTTCCAGCTTTTTAATTGTGAAAAACTGTTAATACAAAAATGGTTTTCTTGTCCCTGAACATTATTTAATAAAAATCCCTAAGACTTAAAGCAACACGCAACAGTCTCAGTTAAGAATGGTCATTTCTGCATGTCTGGCATAGTAATAATGAATTTTCAACAATTCTGCCTAACAATTTAACTTCTTTAAACATTCTCAATAGAGGAATATAACTTTGTTCACACCATAACATGATCTGTCAAAAAGAGGAGGAAGGAGACAAAGTAGAGTATATAGCAAAACCAAAGATCATATCCGTTTACAATTGTAAAGTGACAGCACAAGAAAGAGATGCTGTAACTTAGACCCCAATTCCGCAGGGTACTTAAACACACCTAACCTTAAGCACATTAATTTAGTCTTGAAGTCTGGCCAAAGTTAGGCATGTGCTTAAATACCTGCGGAGTTGGGGCCTTTTGCCTTAAGTTATTACCCTATACAGAACAGTAACAGTCAGATGCTACTTCTGGTGAATGGCATGACTTAAAAATAAACCCACTCGTACAAAATTATGCACAAGTACAGTGATTTTTTTTTTACTACCTAAAGATGCCCGTGTCTCTTATTTAGTTGTGAATTAGATCTTGCAGTGACTTATCTAACTTACTAGTCTCGTCCAACCAATGAGGTCTTAATCTTTTTTAAATCTCCCAAAAAGAAAGTTGATCTCCCATCTTACCAAAACCACCACAAAGATTTCCATGAAACTAAGCAACGTCACAGAAATGTACACATTTTAAAATAAAAATAAAACACCAGCAAAACCAAAAAAAGAGAATGGCATCTTGTTTTTCATCTGACACTATCCTGACAATAATGTTAGGTAGAAAACTGCCCAAACTAGGAAAGACTCAGTGTAAAATAATTTTAGAAAACATAGCTAATCCTAGGGACATAAAAAGCGTGATTTCATGAGGTGGCCCCAGGCAAGCAATAGCTCTGAGTCAAGGAGTGTTAGCAGAAAAGGAGGCAGCCGGGGTCCACGTCTTGAGAATGGCAGCGGAGGTCTGACCGATAGGACTAGCAGAGTTGAAAACCAATACTGACAGGGCCACATGGAATCTTGCTGGACTTTGGACAAGACTTTTGCTAGGAGCAGAATTGAAAGGATGCATATAGCAGGCCTTTAGACCAGGGTAGGAGGAAAGCATCTGTCTGTGAACCCAGGCTATGACCTGGCTGGGAACAAAAAAAAAAAAAAAAAGACTACATTTTTTGTTTGCTTTTGTTGCAAAATAGATCCACTTTGGGAGCTCCCCATCACTGGAAAATGGACCTGAACACAACTGGGCAAAGATACCACTCGCGGAGACCTTCAAATGACCTATTCAGGTGGCCTGCCAAAGTGTTCTGAACTCCCAAAAGGGAAGCAGCTCACAGGTTGATGGATCTGGCAATGCAGAAATTCCAAAGGAAGATCGCCTCCTGGCATACCTTTGTCAGAGGGGGCACCTCTTGTTTATTTGCATAGAACATAGCCGCTGTGTTGTCTGTGAGTACTAACAACTTCACCCCGTCATATGCGTAAGGAATGTCAGGCAAGCCAAATGGATGGCCTGTAGTTCCCTTATATTTATATGGAAGATTAGATCCTGAGGCGACCAAAGGCCCTGAGTCTGAGGGGGACCTACATGAGCTCCTCAACCTAAAACCAATGCATCTGTGACTAGAGCGAGCGCTGTTGTGGAGAGGCAAAGGGAACATTTGCAAGCTCTACCTACCAGTCCCAGGAGGACAAAACATGAGCAAGTTCTTGAACCACCATGCCAATATGACGACTAGCTGCTGAGAACACTAAAGCTAGCCAACCCTGTAGTTCCCGGAGGCGTAACCTGGCATGCTGCACCATGTAAGTGCACTCTGCCATGTATCTTAGAAGTCCGAGGCAAATTTAGATGTAGAGGAATGACCTGCATTGTTTGGAACTTCTGCTCGGGCAGGAAAACCCTGGCCTCTGTAGTGTCCAGGACTGCCTCAAGGAATTCTATCCTTTGAACAGGTGTCAAGATAGATTTCTCTGTATCAATTAGGAGCCCCAGCATGTCAAAAAGGGACTGAATAGTGGCTACTCTGGAGAGTACCTGAGACCCAGACCAGCCAGTTGATCAGACAGGGGAATACGTGGATTCCCAATCTTCGCAGAAATGTGCTACTACAGCCATGCATTTCCTGAATATGTGAGGGGCTGCTAAGGCAGGACTGCAAATTGGCAGTAGGATCTGTTGACCATGAATATGAGAAACTTTCTGTGTGTCTGGTAAATTGCTATGTAAAAATAAGCACCCTTGAACTCAGGAGCAGCATACCAGACCCCAAGATCTAAGGAAGGGATAATAGATGCTACAGTAACCAGCTGGAATTTTGTTTTTTTCAGCAATTGGTTTAGCTGCCTTAAATCTAAAATAGAGCTGAGAACCCGCTTCGTCTTTGGAAGTAACTGGAATAAAATCCCTTTCCTCTGAATGATATGGGAACTTCCAGCATGGCCCCCGCGAGGAGGAGAGTGAACCTCCTGAAGTAACATGCTCTTGTGAGCGTGGTCCTTGAAGAGGGGCAGAGAAGGAGGGATAGAAATAATTTTAAGGGTGTATCCCAGTTCCCCCACTCTGATCTGTGGCGATGCAAGTCCAAGCACTTAGGAAGAGGGATAGGCAAATGAATGGGGTGGGGACAGATGGCACTCTAGTAAGTGGCAGACTGCTCTCGACCAACAGGTCAAAATGGTTGTTTAGTAGTGCCCAACCTTATTTCACAGGAGGGTCACATAAACCTAAGCACAACCTTGTGTGGACCAAACAGATTCTACATATTTTAATAAGATTTAAAGTCACCTGTACTGATTTATGTTTGGCTTGGGACCGGGGGGAGGTAAGACAGTGACCTTGCTTCAGATACTTCCAGCACCTAGCTGATGTAGAAGGGCAGGAAGGGAGCAGAGTGGCTCTAGAATATAGAGGAAAGCCCCCGGGGTTCCAAATGGGCCTTTGATATGGAGGCCGGACCCAGCTTTGTGCAGGTCATTAGTCCTTAGAGTGCTGAGACCGTGGCTGGTACCATGGTGGGCTGGTACCCTTCTGGGGCTGCTGGGCATGCTTGGGTCCAGATGAATATGATCCAACCTCGGAGTCTGATGACGAGTCCGTTTCCTCAGACCACGGTGGAGCTGACCCCTTCGGCACTGGGGACACCAGTTCAGAGTCTGGAGATGAGGGTACCAGAAAGATCATTGCTGGTTTACCTCTAGTTGGAGCTCTATGGAGAGGTGCCACGCCTGTAGAAGCCGCCAGTACCGAACGGTGCTCTAGGGCTGCAGCTGGGACTGTGGGAGCATGCACTTCCAATACCAGTACTGTGGAAGACTCCTGAACAACAAGGGAACCTAGCACAGACCGGTTAAGAGACTCTCTGGCTGCCTCAAAAGCCTTGGCGTAGATTGCACCAGAAAGGGCTCCCGAGGGTACTGAAAAGCGCACTGGTCCTTCAGGCATTGGCCTCAAGGGACCCTTCATGGGCTCCGGAGTCAGCAATCCCTCCTGGTTTACCCACTCTCTGGGGGTGCCTCCTCTTTGTGCACACCTCTGAGTCCTTGCCTCTGCTTGGTGCCTTCACCGTAGACTTTGATGGCCCTGGTACTGAGTCTTTGGGAGACTTGTGGCTTCTCGTCTTTGGTATCGGCAACAACGCTCTGCCTCAGTCAGAAGAGCGGGAGCACTCCTAACTGACTCAGATGTTCTCGGTACCCGTTCTGATGGTGGGAGAAGCACCGACTCCTTAAGCAGGTACTTGAGTCTGGCAGTCCTATTCTTTTTCGATAGGGTTTGAGCCGTCTACAAATGTGACATTTGTCCCTCACATGTGCCTCTCCCAGATACTAAAGGTGGCTGGAGTGTGGATCCCTCACTGGCATAGACTTGTTACATGAGCGATAGGCTCATGAAGTCAGGAGAACAAGGCATTAGTCCAGTACCAAGCCCAATACCCAACCGGAAATCAGGAATTCCTCTCTAGAAAACTACTATCCTAAACTTATTCTTACATCTAAATATGCACAAACATATTTACTACTAAAGTAGACTAAAAACTAACTCTACACACACTATATACACTAAAAGAGGGAAGACTAGCAGATACAAATATTGGAGTGCCAACAACCATCCCTGGTGGTAGGAAGGAACTGGGGGGGGGGGGGGGAGGGTTTGCGACCCTTTATACCAGCATGTTATGCTGCAAGGCACCAGAGAGCGCTTACACTGCCCTGACAGGTACGGCTGAGGGAAAAATCTCTGACAACCGTGAACAAGATGCACACTCACCGACAAAGGAATGGACACGTGCAATCACTCAAAGAAGAACTGATGTGTGTCCCCCCTACCACAAATGATTATTTCTCTTCCTCTGAAAACAAGATGAGCTGTGAATAAACCTGTAGTATAAAATGCATAAAAGTCTAATCAGTGCCAAGGACCAAGGCCCATAATTAGTGATGGCATTGTCTGATTTGACTTACAGCTTCTGTGATTACTCAAACATGCCACAATTTCACACCTTAATCATGAAAGTAAACTCCTAGAAGACAATGGCAATTCACATGTTAAGAGTTACAGTATTTGGTCAATAGCTAGCATGAGCCATAATTACATACAACATCCCTCTTACTATCTGTATAACACACACAAACACACAGTGCAATGGAGAGACCAATTTCAATCAATATCTTTAAATTCTAAGAGTTTCATAGAAATTATGTATTCTGTAGTGTTACATACAAAAACATATTAAACACTTCTGAACATCCTATCCATAGCTTCACATGTGTATCAAAAGCAGACAGACACCATGCCAAGAAAAAAAGAAATCACACTGGTACCCAGGCTTACATGTAAGTTTAAAATAATTAAGATAAAACACAATGAAAAAAACTTTCTTCATAACTGAGTGATGAACTTGAGGAATCAAGTCAATTCAATATCCGTTCATTGAATATTTCCTCCATACATACTTGTAAATAAGCAAAGACTTCACAATTAATTGAAATACACAAACTATATAAACAAAAACAGAAGCAGAGGCTTAAGCTTATAACACCATTTGATGCAGGGCGGGGCGGGGCGGGGGGGGGGGGGGAAGAGTCTATCAAGTGTTTATGCTTCCTGCTGGAGGTATCGGTATGCTGACATACTCCGGCTCAGGCCGGGGTATCAGCAAGTCTTTAGTGATTCAGAGGCCTAGAAGGACCAGGAAGAGACACTGAACAAAAGGCTGTTAAGACTTGCCTGCTTCTTCTCAGGGTCAGTACTGGGTCCGACTGGGACAGAGGAGGAGCTCTCCTCATGGCTAGCCCAGAACCTCAAAGCCAGGTCAGTGCTTTACCTGCAAGCACTGCAATGAAGCGTTTGCCTTGGAAGTTTTGCTTGTTTACTTAAAAGGCACAGATAAATAAAAATAACAAACTCAGAAATTGGCTAAGTGCATAGAGACTGATAGCAAGCATCCGTCTCCAAGCAGGCAGCCAAAACTAGTGGACGAAGGCTGAAAGCACCTGCAGTATCCTGGTTGGCTCCACAGGGGACCCCGTGCAGCAGTCCCACCTGTGGCATACTCATAAGCAGAAAAACACTATTTCCACATTAGTCAATTATCAGAAATTAGTGTTTTAGCTCCAATTAGCTAGCAGCTAATATATACTACTACAATGAGTCTGATGTTTTGGCACAACTATAGTTGGAAAGAATAAAACTCAAAGTCATCACACTGTACATGTGACCTGTATGACTTGGATTATTGCCCCTAAGCTTATTAAGAGTAAAATCTGTCACTTGGACCACCCTGCCGCCAGTGAGGGAAACTAAGATTACTCAGCAATATAAATGGACAAAAAGGAGCGGTGTATTCTCAGAACAAGCAAAGGCACAGAGTGAACCACACACCTACTTTGACTATCTAGAGTGTAATTGGCTCACAACAGCAGCTACCCTGTTACGGCATTATTATTATCTAGCTCACATAACTGGAAATTCATGCTTGATTCTTTAAATTGGCTTGGACAACAGCATCTGCACCACTTTAATTATTTACAACAACTGACATACCTTAAAAGTAAATGCACAGATCTGAAATGGTAATGCACTGTAAGTAGCAATAGTAAACCAATATTAATCCAGGTCTAACCTAAATATAACCAAGTGTACAAAGTTAGGTTTTGGCTACACGAAGGCAAGTTTCGGTTTAACAATTTTTACTGTCTGTATAAGTGTCTCCAGAAAATATTAGAAATATGAAACAAGCATTCTGCCTGAGCAAATTGTAAGCTAGTTTGCATATATAATAGCCAATGACGTACCCCGCTAAACTCTGCGCGGTCAGGATTGAAGCTTGTAAAACCAAAATCCAATCACTTAACTCAGGCTACTTGTTTCTTCAGGGAATGTACACTCAAAATTAAAAACATACTCCAAGTACACAATCACCTCATTTATTTTTGTGTATATTCTATATAAAACACCACATATATAGCCAAGTGTCATACCAAGTTCAGAATACAGTTTTCTTCAGAAGATTACTATTGCATTAACTTCAATGCAAAATGTATATGAATTTCATATAATTGTATAATATTTACTTAAAATCTTTCTGCCACTTACATTTCTGAAATATACTAAAAATTAGTTTAATCCATTACCTTATCAAAACTAATACAAGACAAAGTTTAAACAAACTTTTGTTTTTATGTATGGTGACCAAAAATCCTTATAGAAACAAAATGAACTAACAACTTTTTTTTGGCAGCATGACAGCTAAGTCTGTTTTTAAATACTGTATACATTTTAAAGCAATTCCTTAACAGACTTAGTCATACTTCCTCCAGACAGAATGCAAAACAACGTGTACTCAAGATTTGTTGCGACTCGCTTCTGTACCGTTTCTGGTTTAAGGACAGATTTCATATTTGCGTATTTACAACCAGGATGCAAATCAGGACACCAGAAGCTTAATCTAGAGTCTGATTTGTAATGAAAAGTTAAATAGGCCATAATAAATAATGTGGAACTATTTAAACTAAGTCAATAAGATTTAATCCTCAAACATAACTCATGACTCAACACCTGGTATCCAAGATATTATTAAACTAGCCTTTGCCATTCATCTGCATCACACGTTTATCAGAAATAGGTTATATCCGTACATTGCACTTGGAAAGAATGGAATATAAATCCTCTGATACGAAAAGGTATTTCAGTAGTTTGGAATGTCTTTTTAGCCAAAACACAACCAAAAGAATCAACTGTAGCATGATTGGTTTTAACTTACAAAATCTTTATCTAACAATGCACATGAATAGCTATATTTATCACAAAATAGTCTTTCATGCTGTTTTATCATACATCAATTTTCCAAGACTGCATTCATTCTGAATATAACAAACAGGAGACAACATCAGGAAATTTGAAATCATTATTAAGTAAGTACCTGCAAGCCTGAACAACTGCAATACTGATGCTAATACAACAGCTCGAACCAACATCAGACATGCAAAAGTCGGTCATGTGAGAAAATTACCATTCTGTGTTTTTTTTATAAAAACGGTATACTTTGGAAAATGTGCTCACACTCATTACATACTTTGGGATGTATGTTTTAGGATGGCAAAGCTGTTTGTAATTGGCGTAATTTTAAGTTAAATACACACGCACATACATGTGTGTGCCTTATACGCCTCTGTGTAATTTTCAAAATTGAATATCTAAGGTGTGCTCATACATGCCACAGATACACACATGTGAAACACATCACTGCATACACAAATAGATTACTGAACACTGAGTGAATAAATACTCATTTTGCAGACACAAAAGATACAGGGACATATGGATTCTGCAGTCACTACTAAGACATCAACCTTTGAAAAATAGGTCCACAAATACATGAGAAATATAAAATAAAATTAGAGTTCTGATGAAATTGTGCTAAAAAATACCATATAATGGCTCAACTCTGACAGAGAGGTACTATAGTGCACAGTATAAGTTATTCTTTGGCTAAATACCATCACAAAAATGCTACAATATAAAGGTTGGAAGGATTAACACAAAAGGTTCCACTGCAAGACAAATGTCTCCTTCATAGTTCACTTCACAGCTATATGACTCCACAGTCAGTCCTACAGTTCTGAAATGTCCTGTATCTTTCTAATAATTGCATGTAATGTACACTTTCAAGTTGCTTTGTTGAGACCAGCATATTTTAATTACTTGTTATGTTGAAACAAACTTTATACCACTACAAAAATTCAAAGTAGTTACTGCTCACATCTTAAAAGGGATGTTGAAGAGGAATTTTGGAAGCGTATAATTGTCAAGGTTTATACTTTGCCTCCCTAATCCCTCTCTTCCATCCTCTCACCCACCCACAACCCACAAATACAAGATTTTCAAAGGAAGGGGTTTAATTTGACTATAAATTGATATTTTAAAAATATTTTTTAAATGTTTAAAATATAATTTGGTATTTTATAGGGGACCGTTTTAAAAATAGATATACTGACATAGTTCTACTGAACATGTACGAGAGTCTAAAACTCTGCTTATTCATTTCCTGCACCCAATGCAGTTGCAGGGAGATTTTCAAGCAAGCCAAGTGCACTGAGAGAATTAAATAAGAAATTGTACTTTACATTTCTAAACATGAAGTTAGAATTTTACATTTTCTTCCCTAATTATGCTGCTCCAGAACACTAGGGGAACCCTACGTTTCCTAAACCAATTGTAGCTGTATTTTTCTGTTTATACTGATCGCCCTGAATAAGAGGTTTTTGGGTTTCAACAACAAATTTGGAAACACATTCTCTAAAGTAGAAAAGGTTGAATTTTAAGGCGGACTCTCTTACCCTTACTGGTAGAGCAACTTTCAACTCCCCCTACTGGCATGTTCTAGAGAAGAGGGAAAGGGAAGCCCGTATTGAGTTTTCAGTGGTGAAGACAAAGGGAGAAAAATATTTTTCTGAACCCTCCCCACCCCAAGTAATTGGGCATGCAAATCTAGAAAAATATTAATTTTAAGCTGTGAGCATTTTTATCATATCAGCAAATAACTGTCATATTTGTCGTAAAGAAAGCACAGAGTATCTCTCAAAATAATTTTTGACTACTTAATTTACAGCTACTATTAAGTAGTCCAATCGTCTGTCATCGCTCAGATCAAAACAGGTCACTCCTTAAAACATAATACATGGACAGCAAGATCCTAAAAGCTCTCTCTGGAATATAACTCTACATGCTTACTATGCATGTGTACAGAAAAAAGCAAAAACATCCTGAGCTTAACGAGTTGCTACTTAAATGTCAGGACAGTGCTCTGTGAACCATTTTATATTAAAATTGGATAGTTCTAAACATCACACATACAAGAAGTATTGTTTGACACAGTGCCATTTTGATGATAAATTGCAATCTACAGCTCAAATAATTCTACCCAAGGATTAACATTTCAGAGGCTGAGCCAGAGATTATGTGTGTGGATCTTGAATTTCATCATCTCCCTTCGGCACAATGGCTTATTCTTCCTTTTTTCATCTATTCTCTCATGAAGGGTCAGGAAAGCTTAGCCTTGCTGTTTCATTCATTTCATCTCTACATTAACCAGATACCTTGCAGTCTTTAGTTCTTACAAGTTATTCCATTACAAATACTAGAGCTACACTGCACTATGCTATTACTAATGAGGTATGTACCAAATCAAAGGGTGCCATCAAGTGGTTATAGTACAATAAACAGCATTATGCAGAGTTAGTGTTCTGGAAGAGGTTTCACCAGGACATGTCTTCACCGCAGAGTCAGCCCAGGCTAGCCTAGCATTGGTGGAGCATCCCCAATACAAAGCCCTACTCGTGCCAGACTTGTGTGGCTGTATCCCCAATAGTGCTGTATTGGCCTGTTTGCTAGCCCAGATTTTGAGAGGATGCCCCATGGTTGTTAGCAGTGCCTTCAACCGGGCCACTCCATGAATTAATCTGCAGTGCACTGTGGGAGAACTCGCCCCTCCTTCCTGGGCAGAAATGCTCTTATGGGTCTTCTTGATATCACGCCACAGCTTTACCCAAAGGTAGGTGTCAGCTTCTGTCCAACTGGCAGCACAAGAGAAGGATTTCCTGGATGGCATCTCTGTTCAAACGCTGTTGAAGTGCAGCAGAAATGGAGCAGACAAATGTGGGGTTAAAACACGGTGCAGGAGAAGGGAGGAGTTAGACAAGAAAGTATAGACCAGGTGGAATTATGAGATAGGATCGGAGAACTAGACACCCCTGGGTTTGGTTAGCCTGCACTCTCACTGCAAAAACGGGTGGCTTGCCAGCCCAGGCTGAAGCAAAAAGCAAGCTCAACCCTATACCATCAACTGTGTCTGCTAGCCCACCTAGCTAGCACCCTCAAGCCTGGGTTAGTGGTTTTACTGTATGGGTAGAAGGGGAACTAGTGATGACACCCAGGCTTAGCCCTGGGCTAATTCTTTAGTGAAGACATATCCCTGATGGGATGGATTAAACTTTGCCATAACTGAAGGATTCCAGGAAGACTCAGATGACTAAAAGATAGTAACGCCACACACTGATTTCCTCCCTTTCAAATTCCCTTCTATGCAAGCTTCCACACATCTTTAAATTAGACCCAGACCAGCCGCTAACATCACCCTGCGAGATACATTCTGGTCTCTCACCATATGGGCCAGCAGGCTATAGGCGTGTTGTGAGAGTTGTGTGCTCAGCCACTGATTCTAAATGCAACTCATCACTATGCACCAGTGAGCAACCAGGTCTCAATCAAGGAAGGTTTCTGCACAGGGCCTGAGTTCCTCCACTGTGGACAGGGGGAAAAGAAAACACACGATATACTATTCAACTCAATTTCTTAAATTATTTCCTAATCTAGAAGCATACTGTACCTTAAGACCATTTCAAGGCTCTTCACTAAAACACTGAAGAAAATCTTTCGCATTATCACAACAACTGAAGACAGAAAAGACCTGTTAGATCAGTGGTCACCAACTGGTCGATCGCGATCGATTGGTAAATCCTGGGGACTCTCCCAGTCGATCATGATCTCCGGCAGTGGGCTTGCTCCTTGCCTGCCCTGGTCCCACACCACTCCCAGAAGCTGCCAGCGCAGCCCTGTGGGGTGGGGGAAGCAGAGGTCTCGGCACGCTGCTCCTGTCTGCAAGCACTGCCCTCGCAGCTCCCATTGGCCAGGAACGGGGAACTGTAGCCAATGAGAGCTGAGGGGGCGGTGCAGGCAGAAAGGGATAGCATGTGGAACCACATGCTCCTTGACCTTCCCAGGGGCCACAGGGCCATGTTGGCCCCTTCCAGGAGCGTCGTGGGGCTGGGACAGGCAGGAAGTCTGCCTTAGCCTCACCGCGCCGCCAACCGGTAGCCAGGGCCTCAGGGGAGGGGCGGGGCAGATCATGGGTTGCCTTTAAATTCAAAAAGTGATCGTGGGCGTAAAAAGATTGGAGACCACTGTGTTAGATCATCCCACAAGTGCTGGATTGCTCCCTAAAGTATATTCTCCAGAGCTTTGTTTGGTGTCGTTTTAATGACCCAAGTAATGGGGCTTTCACCACTTCCCTAGTGAGACTATTCACCAGCCTAATACACCTCACAATTAGCCATTTCCCCGGATACTCATTAATGATTCCTATCCTAACCACAGATTTCACAGGTTTCAGTCTTGTTGGCTCAGTCTGGTGAATCGCTGCAGCTGATGGCATAGCATGGTCAAGCAAGAAGCAGCAGGGGCGCCGACTTCGTGGGTGCTCCGGTGCTGAAGCACCCACGGAGAAAACTTGGTGGGTGCTCCGCAGCCACCGGCAACTCCCCGCCCGCCCCGGACCCGCGGCAAACTTACCGGGCACCGGGAGATGTTGCGGGGCCCCGCCCCCGACGCTGGGCTGCAGAGCTATAGAACCAGGGCTATACCAACTCTATTGTACGGAAGTGAAATGTGGGCACCGAGGAAAGCTAAACAACACTGGATTGATGTTTTGGATTCTCATTGTCTTCATAACCTGCTTCATAGCAAGTAGCAGGACAAGCTCCGAAATGAGGATAGTCAAAGGTGAACTGAGCGACTGCCTCCATCAGCACTGGTTTGATTTTGGCGGCCTTCTTGGTATGAACATATTAAAATGGAAGACCGACGAATTCCAAAGCATGTGTTCCAAGGAATGCTGCTACTTAGCTAGCCCTTACATCAAAGGCTTAAGTGGCGTGACAAGACAGCCAATGATTGACACAAACGGAATATACAACTTAAGCACCTTGCCAGAGATCGATCCAGCTAGTGCTCGGACTCATCATGCCAACATCACTCCAACAGAACACTCCCTGTGGGTGGAGCTCTTCCTGCCATCACCCACAGATGTCTTTGCTGTGGTGGTGTTAGAAAGGGCCCAAACACACACGCAGAAAGGTGGTGGTGTGTGACGGGGGTCAGAGACTGGATTCTTTTTCTTGGATTGACGCCATTCTCTGCCTAACAACTTGCAACACAGTGGGTAGCCCCCAGGGTGCAGTGGTGTTGGACCCACCACTACCACAGCAGGGAGCTCTTGTCAGGATGCGTAGATCCACAGTATGTGCATGTAGGGTCCAATAATGTCATCTTAACCCAGGCCCGGGGACCAGGTGTGTTTGGCAGTTCAGAGGGGGATTGGCACTCATCATGGAAGGAAGTGCCTGCCCTTTCCATCCTCCCCCATCCCCAGACCTCAAACACCTCTTGTACTCGCACTTAACCTGTTTCCTCTTGGTAGGACAGCCATCTTCCCAATTCAGTGATATACATGCTACCACAATACATTATAGATTTCAAATCAGAGACCATCTCACTAATATACATAAGGGTGGTATACGTACAATTTAATTAGGAGGCTGAAATAAAATGGGCCTCTGACATACTACCAGGCATCAATTCAGCTGTTTCCCAAAATTGCTGCACAGTAAGGAAGAGTTACTGAAATGTTTTGTTTTTGTTTTTTTTAAAAGAGAGAGAGAAAGAAGGAAAGCTTTATAGCTTTATAATCAGGAGAAGGCAGAGAGCAGCTTCAGAGAAAGGGGAGATAGCAGAGCAGGATGAAGAGGTGGGGACAAGAGCCTGATATCAGCCTGGATGGTTGTATTAAAACCAGGACAGTTGCAGTACAATCAGCCAGGATACTAGAATTGTCCCACAGCTAGTCACTCTTAATTGTAGAGTGTCTACACTAATTATTTAGCCCCAGTCTGCTTATTTAGTTCTTGTAATCTTTCCTTATCGCAATCAATCCCTTTATACAGCACAAATTATAACTAATTATGGGAGCAGGGTTTAATTGTCGGATTCAAGAAACAAGCACACCAACTTTACAATATCCTCTGCACCAACAGATTTTTAGGGTTAGGGTTTTTCCAAGTATTCCATACTTGTTCTTCTATAGATAAAATCCTCATTACTCAAATCAATGTACCCTTTTTTCTTGATAAAAGTAAATCAGCCTCATCAGCACTATTGATTTGGCTTCTCTCATTTACTAAAGGGCTACTTTTTCTTGAGTATTTCCTTTGCCCTTATTCCACTTTGGCTTGCATTAGGTCATTCTCCTCCTTTGCTGCATTTAGCTTCTCCCTGCAAGACTAGCTGACCATATATTTTCATTTGGTTTCTCCTTTCCTTTACAGATTTCAACATTAGCAACAAACTGCTGACAATTCCTTCATTTTAATTAACCTTTCGGTTTAAAAGTTTGTTTTTTTCTTTTTTTCATTCTCACTAAAAATAAATAAAAGCCTTTTTAGTTTAAAAGGAATAAAGATAAAAACATCAACAATTCCTTACCTGTATTACACACATCACTTCAAATTTCTTAAAATTCAAATAATTTCTTGCTGTTTAATTTTTACACTTTACTTAGTTTGGGTGATGAATGTGTAGTAAATTCATTATTTTAGACAGCATTGGGGTTTGTTTGTTTTTACATTTTATGCCCTATTGAGCAAAATATAAAGCTGGCATAAGTCAGAAAAGCGCCATTGATTTACATCAACTGAGGATCTGGCCACACAAGTGTCTGAAAGTAAGCTCTCTAAAACTAGTTTCCGATACTGGTATGTTTAGGTTTCCAACAATGTAGGGGATTTTTTTTCCGTAAATAATTTTCAATGTTTTTTTGTTTTGTTTTTTAAAGTTCACAGAAATATTTCTCTTTGTATTGGGCCAATTCCTGAGAGAGATGAAAACTTACAGTTTCCATTTGCTTTCAGGATAGACACAAGTGGGCTTTATAAAAAAAGCTGTTAATTAAACAAATTGAAGGCCTAGAATA
Source organism: Chelydra serpentina (assembly GCA_037349315.1). Lineage (NCBI taxonomy): Eukaryota > Metazoa > Chordata > Testudines > Chelydridae > Chelydra > Chelydra serpentina. The sequence continues at coordinate 10,331,282 of JBAIAC010000061.1, forward strand.
CTTGACACATTCAGTAATTTACTGCCATTTGCCAGCCTTCTATGTTTCTTACAGGAACAAATATTTGTTCAGCCTTCTATCCTACAAAAATTACAAGTGACATACAAAATTTACCACTTGATGGCACAAAGTAGGAGATAATTAATGGCTTGATGACACAATTATGAAAACATCAGTCTGATACATATCTTTACAATGCATCCTATAAAATATAACTAGCATTTATTTCTGTTCCTTAAGAAACCATTAAAATATCTCAAATAAAAATTCCACTAACAAGAACCAAAAAACAAACTCCAAACCATTTTTATTTAGAGATCATTGATAACATATTATTTGTATCCATGTTTTCTGTAGCTCAGAGACTTCCGAGGACCATAAACTGTTTAATGTCTCAACACTTTCTTCTGCAGTGAAGGCACTGACTTCAACTACCTTGAATGTCTGTCCTCCAAAATTCTCATGCAACATGTCTAGATACCATATTGTAAAACACAGGCAGCTCTCTTAGCTAACATTTTTGCTGCTCTGACTGACAAGGAGTCTCTGGTACAATAATTGTTTCAGTGTATATACAGATTCTAGGTGTCAACTATTTCACATGAAACTTTGGAAATCAAACAAGAATCATAGCACTCAGCACCATATTAAATCCAATACATTTTTCTCCACAGAGGAATGGGGGATGTGAACAGAACAGAGGTCTTTAAGCTATATATCCTACCTGGCTATTTTAGCCTGCCATCTGTCAGAGGTCATGAAGAGAACCCTGATAAAATACACAGTACAGACCCCTTCGAACATGTACTAAAGTACTCAGTGCAGCGCCAAAGTTGCTTCTTCAGCTCTGAGATTTAAAAGATTTCTAGCCACCTTTGAGGGGGTTTTTTTAGGGGGGCAGGTAGGACATCTTTTGCAATTACTGTGCTTTTTTACAGGACTGCGAGTGCCTGCTGCTTTTCCTCAGTCACAGCTTTGCCTCTACACTTCTCAAGCTGCTTGAAATAAATGCCACTGTAACTGCAGCAGTGAAAAACCTGGTCTCAACTGCTGGGAAGCTGCCAACAGGCCGTCATGAATTTCATGGTGGAACAGTCTCGTTCCTTTAGTTGGGTTGACCACAGAAAGGGAACTGTGTATCCAAGCAGGTCAGACCCTAGTAGGAGCGCCATTTTTCAAAAAGGTTTTCCTACCTACTCTAGCAATAACTTCTAGCCAAGCTGCAGTTGTCCACCTACGCCAGGAGGACAGGAGAAATTGGATGTGGTTTAATTAGGCTGAAATTTCATTTCTAAATCTCAGAGTACCCAGCAAATTTTTAAAAAGTGTCCAATGCAGGTAATTCCATAATCAGTTACCCACCGGGGGGCTGCCCCATTTACGCATCCTGGTCCCCAGCCAAACCACTTCTGGGACCTCGCCACCTCCCCCCTCAAATGAAGATTAAGGGGGCTATAAAGCAGGAGGGGTTAGATCCCTGCCATACCAGTCATAGTACCCCCGAACCTCCCTTGTTTCAGCTCCTTTAGAGAATACTTCCTTTAAATCCCTTACCAATCCATTTGATCTGATCACCGTATCCCTTCCCTATGGAGCACAGGCACTGGACACCCACCATATGCTTGCATAATGAGTTGCAACCTCATAGCCTAACCTGTTTCATGTCTGCTCCACCTAAGCCCTCAACCCTCTGTGGGGAAGGTGAAACATGCCCCCCACCCCACACACCTCACGTTGGCCAATCTGGCAGTGAGGGAAAAGATTCCTTCCCAGCCCCACCAAGAAAGGAGCAACTAACAATGTTCACAGCAGATCAAGACAAAACCTGGTATTTAACTACTTCCATAGGTGCTGCTCTGCCTGGTTCAGGTGAAAAAAAGCTTTTCCTGCACTGGTGTAGATCAAAGGACTCTCCCCTCTCTTCCAGTCACTTGGGGAGGGAAGGGTCAGCGTCCCCACACTGACCTGGTCGGAAGTTGCCCCAGCAAGTCACTCTCTGGCTGTCTGGCTCTTAAAGGGGTCTCACACCTTTCCCTACAAGCCAGACAACAGCTCTCATCTCTTCAGGTGCAGTGAGGTCATTCTGATGATAGACCCTAGAGATCAGAGCTTCACCCTGTAAAATACTCCTCCAGGAGAGTCAGAGAGAATTCTGCATACCTCACAAACAGCTGAGATTCAGCAGTCTGTGGATCAGACAGCACTCAGGATTTTACTTTTCATTGCAAATGTCACTACATCTACCTCCTGATGAGTCAAAAAAGGCCTGGCCTTTAAACTCCGTGTCAGTGCTTAAACATGACAAATCTGAGTCCATCTGAACACAAGAAAACGTGCTCAGGATTTCATATTCTAGTTTTTGTAAAAGCTTTCCATTTTGTTTTGTCTTCTGCTTGATTAGAGCGGAAAGTACTGTCTGGCGCTTGATGCTGTGATCTGTTGATTTCACTCAATTGAATTTATTTAAGAAAGGGCCAATTCTGATGTCCACATTTTGGAAAGTGATGGTAGAAAAGATAATGGCTTCTTTTGCTTCCAAGGCATTTGGTTCTGGGGTTTTGTTTGTTTTTAAAATGTTTCTTTGGCAAAAACAGACTGAGTTAATCACGGTGGGTATCTTATTAAACACTGTTTTTCAAACACTTGGGAAACACATGGTTACCAGATCACTGAGTGCAGACAACTGATTTAACCTAAACCAGCTCTTAGAACATGGTGAACACGTACTCATTCTCAGTGTTCTGCACTGAGATACTGAAAATGATGAATATGCTGTTCAGTACTTGCCCACTGTTCTCTTTCAGCTGCTGCTCCCCAACCCTATCCCAATTAACAGACTTCACCACCTTTTTACCAGACATCCCCTATTTCTACACGCCAGAATGGCCTAGCTCTCTCCCCCCCCATAGCTAAAGACTTACTTATATTGCTACCATTCAAAACATAAGAGCCAATAGAGTCTGAAACATTTTATTTTCAAAGCCCTATGAGATTAGAAAACAATGAAAGGGGAGGAGGCAAGAGTTATAAATTACATATAAAAATTACATATACACATAATTGAAAGTAGCAAGATGGCTAGCAACCTATTCTAAGAGGCTGATAATCACTCAGCTCTACTACCTTGCCACATGGCATCTCTAAAAGCATGTGTAAACCACAACCCTTTGGTCAGCCGGCCAGCACGTTACTGGTGGTCGTGTAGTTCACGTTACTGGTGGTCGTGTAGTTCACGTTACTGGTGGTCGTGTAGTTTTGATAATATGCATGGCATGAGGTCATGGTTATTGGCAACTATACCCACATCCAATTACTTAATGAAGAATTACAATTTTACACAACAATGGATATTCTGAGGGTTTGCTTTTGGAGACATTTTTGTATGTTGTTCAAATGCAATCGCAAAAGTATTCTCAGACTCATCAGCACGTTAACTGGACTCCCAAGCTATCTGCCTTAGGAGGCAACTTGTGTCAAAAATATTTGTCATTAAATTACACTGGCAATTTTCTCGTCTTCTTCTGAGTGTCTTGCGTTATATCCTTTCCATGACAGTTGTATTTGCTGAATGGTCACTGTCCCCCAGGGTCAAAAATGAGATTTGTATAACACAATGTTATGCCAGTGAGCAGCATTTTAATTAAAAAAATTTGCACAGTATCAAGAGAAAACTGTGTGTGCGCGCGTGTGTGTACACACATACACACAAACAGGGGCATGTTGAACATTCTTAAAACAAATACTTTTCTATTAAAAGACAAGTTGGTCAGCTCAGTTTACATCTGGAGTGAGATTAGAACCCCACTGTAAAACAATTACCAAGACACTGTTCTGATATTTGATGTTTGAAAAAGAAAAGACCTCATGCAGACTCAGTCTCTTGTATGCACTGGCAAGTATATTTTACTGCTGATTTTCTATGAATAAACATATGCTAAGAATTGTTGAAACACACACTGCTGGTTTTAAACATGCCTAATGTAGTATTAGAGGTTTGTTTCCAGAGCTGACTGCCTTATTTATCAGCTTCCTCCCTCCAGCTGGTAAAGAATCTGATATCAGCTCTGGTCAGCTGTCTCACACAGGACACTCAGCGCTATAGGAAAGATATTAGAAGGTAACTAGCAGGAAGTAAGACGAAAAAACCTAAACAAAATCGTTCCAGCAATTTAGAAAACAGATTGCGCTTTACTACTGTGAATCAATAATAACCATATAAATTATGTGTCATCAAACTCATTCCATTGTAAGTATTATGGTTTACAGCATTTATTGAGCTTATAAAAACTAGAGTGCAATAACTAGGCCATTCTATTCAACTCCCAGCATTCTCCCTTTTCCATCTTTCATCTATGAAACTCTTTAATGTAACTGTAGTATAAATATCACAAAATAAGATACTTTCTACCACTTTCTTACTTTAAAACTGAGATGTTTTAACACAATGAATGTAGTATTACATCCCCCACCAGCAAGGTCACCTAGTAAAAAAAAAAAGTTGCTTGATTAAAATATTTGATTCAATTTCTAGAGATTATTATAAAATAAAATGTTACAGTACATGGTCATTAACATTGCATCAGAAACAATTCTCAATTTATAGGATAGTTTGGGCCCGTTTCCTTTTTTTGGGAAAAGATTCAGTTTAACAGAAATGTTTAATGAATATTTTTCAAAAGTACAAAAGAAAAAAGATGGATTGAATTTAAAGATTTCCTGACTAATCTGTTTTAATTGCCCAAAATGAGTAAAATGTTAGCCGCATAAATGGTAACAAGTAAATTAGGTTTTAAAAGTTCTTTCAAATTGAATTATTAAAACTTGTATTTAGGTCAGAAATGGTGGGGGGGGGGGTTTTAACCTTATAGTGTCACTTTAACAAATGATTTAATATGAATTTCAAGAGGGTTAGATGATGTCTTATTTCAGGACACCTGGATTCATATTTGTTTTGTCACAAGTAAAACATCCCCTCCAGATGAAGTTACAGTACTCCATAATTTAGCACAATGTGTCACGACTGGCAGGCTTTGCTCAGGAATAAGGGTTGCTGCAGGTCAGAATTTAAACGAAGTTGTCTAGAAAAGCTTACGCAGCATTTGCCCACACTATGGCTAGCTCAGGCCAGTACTGCCCGTGTCTCATGTTCATGTGTTCTAACATTCAGAAGGAAAAACATCCACAAATACTGTGCGTAATCCTGCAGCTTTTGCACATCCAACACAATACAATGGGTGAAAACTTGATTCTGTTGTAGTCAATGGGAGTTTTGCGACTGACTGCAATACAGCCAGGATTTCACCCAATGTGTACAAGCAATGCTGAGAGGACGACTGTAATGAATGCAGGATCAGACCGAAACATTGGAAAACTCGGGAAGGTTTTCCTACCCTTTCCTTCAGAAACAGATCAGCCAAACAATACAAGGACTGTTATGAATTTTGCTCCAAAAACCTAATCTCAAAAATTTCTGAACTAGAACAAAAGTGCTAAATATTTAATGTAAGCAAAAAGAAAAACAACTTTTCTGATTTTCTATTAAATGTAAAGCAGAAAAAGAATGAGATGGCTGACAAAACAGCATTTAATTCCTAGCTATATCTAGACCAGAATACCCAGCCTAATTTATACAGCCAGCCAGTCACAGCTCACATAATCACATACAGCAGAATATGACAGGGGAATTAAAGGACCAGGAAAGCATGTCTGAACTATGAGCTTCCTATTCTAAAGTATTAAATGCACGCATTTAATTCTGAAAAAGGCTAACTTGGTTCTCTCTCATTTTAAGCCAAACATTATTTCATGAAAAAAATAAAAAAAGCTACATTGTTTGTTTTGTATTACTTTTTTTATAAATCAAATAGTCAATTTAAACTTAAGATTCCACATGCTTGAAAAATACGATAGAATCTTGGATATCTCTTCTAGTGTGACTGATCAGGAAGTAATTGATCACCTTATCAGATATTCCAGTTCTTTTTTGCAAAGCAAAGCTAAAAGTGCTACTAGGAGTTTCAAGTTACTGTGCTGTATTGGCATTTGTTTCAAAACATGTAGTACTAGAATTAGCCAGGTGAAGAGGTCTGCTGACATCCAGACCCTGGGTTTGAGTCTGGTATAAATCAAGAATAATTCCACTGAATTCAGTGTAGCAACACCAGCTTAAAACCAATGTCATTGAGAGGGGAACTAAACACCAGGATTGAAATTCTGGCTCCAATGAAGTCAATGGCAAAACTTGTACTGACTTCAAAAGGGGCCAGGATTTCAACCTAGGTCTCACCGGCTTTGGTTCTATCTTGTGTGATTTCCCCCCAGAAACTTTGGAAACAGTGCAATACTTCCCAGCAGCATTATTTTTCGTGTTCCCATCATCTTGAAGTTTTGTCCCACATTTCAGCCTTTAATGGTTCATAACTACTGTACATGGGGTTGAAACAGAAGTTAATTTGTTTGTCTTGAGTGTCACTTGATTTACTACTTCTAGACTCTACCCATTTAGTGTCATACCCTAGGGGGCATAAGTCTCCATTGACATGACCCATAACACTTGTTTGGGTTCACGGAAATTATATGAGAGCAACAGACAACAAAAGGGAAGAGAGCCCTAGCTCACTTTTCAGCTTAAATCAGTCAACCTCTATATTTATCTGCTGTAGAATATTACAAGCTTTTAGCGAGACAATCTTCTTCAGCCCAGTGAATTGGCAGGATATAGTTTTCTGAAGAAATTTTTTAAAATAATCTTGCTTGTTAAGGTATGTAAACACATCCAGCAACATGGGTGTATCTTATAAAAAAAAGATACACTTCTTAGGTCAAATTATAAACCACTCTCAATGTAAAAGGCTGGCATCTCTGATAAGAAGAATTTGGAATGGATTCAGCAGATGTGTCTCCTTCATGATGCTTTCTTCTCGTAACCTTCAAAAAGACTAAAACAGCATACCCAGTTGTTCTGAAAGGACAACCCTGAACATCAGAAAAATCAGCGTAGAAGATACATATGCAAAGGATCCAGGACAATATCTCACTATAAGAACATAGTAACAATTCAGTTTCAATCCCGCAGGTGACCTTTTGTAGGTGCACTTCTGTAGATCCCCAGTGTCAATGCAGCTTTGTGTGGGCATAGCAGCACACAGAGCACAGTCACTTCCAGGAATGGGTCCTCAGTCGGGAGTCTGCACTTGAGGATTGTATCTACATGTCAATGATTATTCTTTCATGCTACTCAAGGGGAAAGAGTTTTTCTTTATAATCCTGTCTTAAATCATCTTCAAGTGAAGATAGAGAAGTAAGAAAGAGCACTTCTCATTTGCTTGCAGGACCAGTGGTTGAAGGGTGGAAAGTCTGAAGCACTGCTCTTTCTGCATAATCGCAAAGATGCAGCTCAAATAAGTCTTGACCCTGTGCTATTTAACAAACTGTTAATGACCTGGAAGAAAACATAAAATCATTGCTGATAAGGTTTGCAGATGACACACAAATTGGATGTTTTCGCAAATAATGAAAAGTACAAGTCACTAATATAGAATGGTTTGGGTCACTTGGTAAACTGGGCACAAGCAAACAATATGTGTTTTAATATAGCTAAATGTAAATATACATGTCTAAGAACAAAGAATGTAGGCCATACCTATAGGATAAGAGACTATATCCTGGGAAGCAGTGACCCTAAAAATTATTTAAGGGTTTTGATGGATAATCAGCTGAAAATGAGCTACCAGTATGTCACTGTTGCCAAAAAGGCTAATGTGATCTTAGATGCATAAATGGGAATCTTGAGTAGGCGCAGAGAGGTTATTTTACCTCTGTATTTGGCACTGGTATGACCGCTGTTGGAGTACTGTGTCCAGTTCTGTTGTCCACAATTCAAGCAGGATGTTGAAACAAGAAAGTGGGTTCAGTGAAGAGTCCCAAGAACGATTAATGAATTAGAAAACTTGCCTTATAGCAACAGACTCAAGGAGCTCAATCTACTTAGCTCAGCAAAGAGAAGGTTAAGGAGTTATTTGATTACAGTCTAGAAGTACCAACATGGGGAACAAATATTTAATAATGAATGGGCTGTTCAATTTAGCAGAGAAAGTATAACTTCCAACTACTGGACTGTGTTAAAGCTAGACAAATTCGGACTGGAAATAAGTGTACAATTTTAACAAAGAAGATAATTAACCACTAGAACAATTTACCAAGAGTTGTGGTGGATTCTCTATCATTGACCATTTCTAAGTCAAGATTGGAGGTCTTTCTAAAAGATCTGCTCTAAGAATTATTTCTGGGAAGTTCTATGGCGAATGTCATACAGGAGGTCACACTAGATGATCACAATAGTTCCTTCTAATTTTGGAATCTATAAGTCGGTTGCATAAAAAAAGGAATAAGGTCAATGTCAAAGATGAAGCTATGACCACTTTAGTAATTTAGAGAAACGGCGCTGTAACTACTGCCCTATTTGAAAAGCATTTAGATAGTATGGTGATAAACATGGTATAAGGACCTATATAGAACAGAACAGTGAAATAGATGCAAAATATGGGAAACAGAGGAGCCTACTCTGAACCCTGGAAAACATTAACGAGACTTGGTTTTGGAGCTACATGTTTACTAGCTGGCAGAGAAACCAGAGCTTCATCAAGATCTGAACCATCATAAAGGATTTAGTTGAGCAAGATGATGAAGACCTGTTAAGCCAGAAACAACATGAATTTGATGGACACAGATTCTAGTAGTAGCCATTTATCTGTATCATAAAACCACGACAGAATTTGATACAATGGATGACCTTCTCTCAGAGGGAAGTCCTGCCTTTCTTCCTCATGATGTTTACAGGAAGATAAATTTTTCTGCACATATTAGGAAGGAAAAATCAGGGCTTTTTTTTACATTGTTTGAATTACATTTATTTCAAGCAGGTGGAGTGAGTGAAAGTTTTCAAAATGCTGGGAACAATTTGTCTTTAGAGGTTTCTTTTAGCAACTACTACAAATGCCATTTGTACTTCTGCCTCCCAGCTTCTCCCTGCTCCCCCATCCCTTTCTCTTTCCTTCAACCAGAAAATTTACGAATAGCACTCAATACAGCCTGTACCTAAGTGCCACTGCACTTTCCCTACATAACTGGCCTTTATTTGAAACTCACTACATTTCTACAATTGTGTCTTCTAGGGAGTTTTAAACAAAGGCCCGTGAGATGAGGAAGCTCGATTGTGCATGAACACAGGCTAGATCACGCACTATTTAAAATTTTTCTAAGTGCTGAAAGTATCCTGGAGACAAAAGCACTCTTGGATAATTATGCACTGTTCTCTCACTTAGGGTATATGTATACTTACCCGCTGCTTCGGCGGCGAGCAATCAATCTTCTGGGATCGATTTATCGCGTCTTGTCTAGACGCGATAAATCGAACCCGGAAGTGCTCGCTGTCGACGTCGGTAATCCTGCTCCGCGAACGGAGCAGGCGGAGTCGACAGGGGAGCCTGTGCGCCGCCGTGTGGACCAGTGGTAAGTACCTTTTCGTTCGAACTAAGATACTTCGACTTCAGCTACGTTATTCACGTAGCTGAAGTTGCGTATCTTAGTTCAAACTTGAGGGGTAGTGTAGACCAGCCCTTAGATAGGGAGGAGTTCTGAAATTCGGAACACAGTTTAAACTATGAGATACTAATTATGTTTTTAATAGACATCTCCCTCTGTTACTTATATTTTCTACTGGAAAGCCTCTTCTTGATCCTCTCCACAAGGAAGTGGTCAACCAAAGTCATTGCTTGAACAATTAACGTTGGAGGCCCGGACTTAGATCACAAAGAGAAAGAGGTTCAGCAGAGTGAAATACAGTACCTGTTCAAACTGCACTGCAGAAATGAGGGAAAGGATGATCATCTGTTAGAGAAAGCATCTCTCCGGGTTAGTTTGGCAATGAAGGAAGGTATTTGCTCTCTGAACTGAGTGGGTAAGAGAGACCAATTATCAATCCTTAATTGCTTGAAAAGCCATTACCCTTTAAGAGTATGGTACTAATTGCTAGCTATGGAACTCTCACTCTCCAACATGCAAAGACGATCAAAATGAAGAGACTGGAAAAATCTATCTAATGGGGGAAAAAAGCAGATAGCAAAATATTCATAGGGCGGCTAGAACAAGGTGAAATTGGGGACAATAGAGCCATCTATAAATATACAAAGAAAACAAACACTAAGGAGTGGGAAGAAGCTGAGAAAATGAAAATTTAAGTTGAAATATTAAGAAAAAGTTGCTGACAGTGGGATGGATTAATCTATGGAATCGTTACCCAAGGGAAATGGTGAAATTCCCTTTGTTGGGGCACTTTAAAACTAGACTAGACAAAGCATTAAAAAGTGCTGTAGGGAAAAATCCAGCACTGAACAGGGAGATGGATCAGATAAAGCATAGAATTGTAGATGTTAATAAATGTGTCATAAGCTTTTAAGTTAACAGTGAAATTATGGGAATTAATGGGCCATGTTGCACACATGCCACACCCACTGCTAATTAAGACAATCTGAACCAGGAATAATTTTGAATCAAGTTATTACTCTTAATCAACTGAGACCAGATGCTACAAATTTAAGCCAACTACACGTGATCTGGCATACTGGGCACAGTGGAACTGCCATTCAGAAGTATTGCAAAAACAATTCTTTGTTACTGCATTTTAGCTGGTTTGAATAATGTTCTGGCTCAAAAACTAGAGCTAAAAAGAGCTATTATACTAGGATGTAGATTATTTGGTTAATGAAAGAACTTCCTAGCCCCAAATCATTTTTGGCTTTACTATCACTCTTTGGTGGTGCTGCTAAATATCAAGAAGAAAAGTCCTACAGAATTTGAGGGCAGAGAAGCAACCTGCATAAAAACACAGGACATTAAAAAAATATATTCAACAATTGGGTGTTCTATATAACTGATTATTCTGAAGTTTAAGTAAGCATCAGTCCAAGGTAACAGAACTGCTAGTTTCTCAAACAGACTTACATTTCTTTGTTCACCACTGAGTGGTGCTATTCCCCTTAAAAAAGGATTCTGCCAACTTCTCAAGTATATTAGCAGATCAGGTTTTTTTGGCTTTACCTATAGCTTTCAAGTCTATCTCAAAACTACACCTGAGATTTAAAGTTGCTGTGCAGCTCTCAAATCACCTTTTACAAAACCCAGCTATTAAGACAGAGTTGAGGGACTGGATAACTCAGGAGACTAGTGAAAATGTAACTTTCGATTCCAGACTAGCTTCTCACATCAAGCATGTTTCATGGAAGCTGAACATTACCAAGCAGATGGGTATTTGGTAGCTTATGTGAAATGAGTCGGTGGCCTCAGTCCACGTCTGAAGGACACATGTATATAACAAAGAAAGCAGCACAACCATATTCTATTTGACTATTTACAAGACAGCTCTTTGTGAAAGCAGCTTGTGGATTGCAGTTTATTTTTTTAATGAACTTAAGGCCTCTTTCTTCATAATATTTAGTATTATCGCTGAGCTTGGAGTTGGATAAAAAGCAGAGCACAAAGACTAAAGGAGTCTGACAGTCAGACAAGGGCACTCAGTTTGGTGCATGAGGCGAAAGAAGTTCACTTTTGAAATTTTAGATCTCACAAACCTATAAAGAACTGGCTCCTAAGAGGAAGAAGTTGGTGATGAACAGATTTAGCATAGGCTCTCTGCCTCCTTACTTTGTCCCTCTTAATATACTGATAGATAGTTTTGACTAAAAAGTATTTATCTGGGATACATGTATGGTGCCCATTACTGTAATATTCGAGCACCTCACAATCTTTTAACCTCACAACACCCCAGTGAGATATAGGGAAGTACTATTTGTCCCCATTTTACAGATGGGGATCTGAGGCAGAGAGCAACTAAATGACTTGCCCAAGGTCACATAGGAACCCCAGTGTTCTGTTTTGGCACTTCACTCAGATGCTGAATGAAAGATACTGCCTCACTACTGTTTTTGGAAAAGTCTGCCTAATCTATACATATATAAGCTCAGGGCTGTCCCAGTGACAGTCAGGCTGCAAGCTACTGAGGGGAGAGGAATATTGAATCTAGCGTTACTTCCCCTTTCAGTGCCACTGCCAGAGGTTGTGGTGGTGGTAGAAATAAGGCTAAATTGGGAATTGCCAAGTCAAAACAAGACTGTAGAGCCCCTAAGCACTCACATGTGCTGCTCATTCCTCAGGATATATCCACATATCATATTAGAGCGCATGACTACAAGATCTTTCCCTATGTAAAAGGAAAAAGAGGTAGTGTCCTGCCAACAGTGCATGAAGTGCCCACTGTAATCTTTCAAAGAGAACTTACACAAAGGCCAAAGGAACCCAAATACAGTATACCCAGAAGGGTAGACTGAAGGGATGTACAGTGCATTGTTGCTTCCAGAGTACTTTGCTTAGCTCTGGAGCACTCTTAAAAAGGGGCGCTGGAGACTTCCCTTAACTAAAATGAACTAAGTGAGAAAAGGAAACAGATGAACAATAACTAAGCTACATCTGTCATAAATATAAAGGGAAGGGGGAGAGGGTCGGATGCAGTGCTATAAAATCCTCTTACCAGTAAAGGGTTAAGAAATGCAGGTAGCCAGACTGACAGCTGACCTGGCTGGCATCTGACCAATAAGGGGACAAGATACTTTCAAATCTTGGGAGGAGGGAAGGTGTGTGTGGCTCTTTGAGTCAGAGTGATCTTGGAAGACAGAAAGAACCTGCAGAAAAATCAGTCTTCTCACCAAACCTCACTTTTCTAAAGTAAGTGTAGTCAGCACTGCGACTAGGTTTTGTTTGTTTTGCTTGATGAGCTTTCCCTGTGTTAGAGGGAGGGGCTATTCCTGTTTTTTCTGTAACTTTAAGGTTTTGTTCAGAGGGGGAATCCCTCTGAGTGTGGAAATTGAGTACCCTGTAAAATATAGTTACCATCCTGATTTTACAGAGATGATTTTACCTTCTTTGTTTTAATAAAATCCTTCTTTTAAGAAGCTGACTGTTTTCTATGGTTTTTTTAAAACCCAGGGGGTGGGTTTTTAGATCACCGTGTAATCAATTGGTTAGGAGATTGTTCTCAAGCTTCCCAGGAAAGGGGGTGTACGGGCTTGAGAGGGTATTTTGGGGGGGAAGGGAACTTCAAGTGGTTCCTTTCCTGGATTCCTGTTTAAAACACTTGATGGTGGCAGTGAGAGAAGCATTTCTCAGGGTGCAGGGAATTTTGTACCTTGGGGGTTTTAACCTAAGCTGGTAAAAATAAGCTTAGGAGCTCTTCATGCGGGTCCCCATGTCTTTACCCTAGAGTGGGGAGGGAACCCTGACAACATCCTATTTAGCAATTCTTATAAACTAAAATAGAAACTTGACATTTAAAAACCAAGAGGATAAATGAACTCCTTTGCTGATGGCCCTTTCCTAGACAGACTGCTTTCCGCTTTTAACAGGATATTGAAATCAATGGAACATTAGAATATTTGGCATATTAAGCAGCACAACAGATGGATTCTGCTTTGATGGTACTATTAGGCAACCCAGAACACCCCTGTGTTTCCACTGGATGTATTTGAACTATTCTGCAGTAGTCAAGTAATTAAAGTGCGAATCTGCTCTAAAAAGTGACCATCAGTGGTACTGTGGAATACCATGTTTGTCTTGCAATAATTTCTCCATCAAGTATGTTCAGTTTACAAGAAAAAGGTACTTTTTTCTGTTAACTCTCAGAATCCAAGTTGAATTTGGAGGATTAAGTATGGTTCTTTCCTTATATTATAAATACATAAATATGAATGCACCATCACCCATCATAAAGGCTCTGCTGGCCATATTGTGCAATGTTGCCCATTTTTGCGATTTTATCACAAGTCTCTCAATATTTTAAGGGCTTTCTTTCTTAACTTTCATATGATCTCCCCATTCCTGCCTTCCATCTTGTGCATTTTCACTTATGCAAAATATTCATCAACTCTTCCTAGAGCGTTCTGAAAGCACATCACTTTTGTCTCAATAAGGGGAATACACAGAGGTCAACCTGAAGAAGTAGTCATCTTTTTTTAAACACACAAGACACACACAGTAAGATCTAGTGGAGAGGGCACTGGACTGGAATCCAGGACAACTAGGTTCAAATCCTAGCTCCATCGATGGCCTGCTGAGTGACTCTGGGCCAGTCACTTTACCTCCCTCTGTCTCAGTTTCGCCATCTGTAAAATGGGGATGATATTGACCTCCTTTGCAAAGAATTTTGGAATCCTACAGATAAACAGCACTTTATAAGCATTAGCTATTACCATCAGAAAAAGAAAAGAGCTGTACATGAGATCACGAAGAACTGAATGCAACTCAAGAACTGCAGGTTTAGTATCCCGCTCTTAACATACACATTCCCTCCAATGTTCATGAAATTAAAGCAAGAAGGATTCTGATGTTAAATTGCTTCCCGACATTGCAAAATATTTCTGCATCCCAACTGGATTTCAATACAGCCATATATAACACAGTTATTTTAATGAGGCAACTTTATTGTTATTATTGTGGTGTAATGTTTTAGTTTTCATTTTAACAGCTCAAACTCAACCCACTCCTTTTCAATAATCTTAATACGAGTCATATGAACCCTCAAAATCATTAAGTGTCACACACATAAAAGGAAAAAAATGACTATGTTCTGACTTACATTCTCTATGACAAATGTCCACTCTTTGTCTTCAAATTCCTCAGCATGGGGATCCTGGAAAAAAAAGAAAAAAATGTTAATCTAAAAATTACCCAGATATAAGAAACTGCAACTGACTCACCATTGCCGCTTATTTATTTAGGTTTCCTTATTTGATGGAGATGAGGCACAGAAAAAATATTTTAGCCAACACACAGCTTTCAGTCCGCAATACCTCCGCAACACTTTCACTGGCTGTGGACTGGTACAAACAAGAGATGTATTCAGAACAGATCCTAGGATTCTACCCCCCTTCGTTCACGTTCATCAATCTTTCAATTTAATTTATAAAACCCCTTCCTTCTTGATAACTACACCATAGTCCGACATCTTGCAGAGAACGGAGGCAGAAGCTAAGCTCCTGCCTAGATCAAACAGGTAGCTCTTGTACAGCAGAAGTCAGGGCCCTATCCTCAGCTTCACATGCCTAAGGCCCATCTGTGTGATCAGGGAACATAACGCAACTCTTCAGGTAGAATCTCTCATGTCACCATAAGTTACACCAACACCCATACTGCTTGAGAACGGCCTCCTTTTTCAGCCAACTCTTGTTCAGGGAATAAGACCACGTTTACCCCCCCACAGAAAGAGGCATGATGGGTTTCATATCCTAGACAGCAACGTGAGGAAATGAGCAGGGATCCTAGTTTTCCGTGATTAAAAAACCAAAGTTCTCCAATAAAAATAAATAAATTAAAATCTGTGTTTTTCTGTGATTAAAACGAAATGCTGAAGTTTAGTTTTTCTAGCTACACTATATGTAGGTATCAGCGGAATGCAGTGTTTTATTGAGATGCAGCAGAACCCCATTTATTCAAGCTTCCATTATTTGGCTCTCCGTATTAACCGACCCGCCAGCCACCTGGGACTGACAGTGACCAGGCTCAGGCTCTCAGCACCGGGCAGCTGGGGCTCGGGCTATCAGCCACCGCTCCTCCAATCTTAAAATAAGAGATAGAAAGCTCTTTGCCAATTCTCCTGATTATCCGATCTGGCCCCCGTTCCAATTAGATCGGATAAATGGGAGCACATTCAAAAATCAACTGCAAGACGGCGAGGTAGAGCATACTGAATAAGTGACATTGGTACTTTCAGTAAAATTTAGTTAATAGTCAATATGTTTTTATGTTTTCACAAAATGTAAAAACTAAAGAGTCTCTGTAAAAACACAAATTCCGCATTTTTCAGTGGAAAATGGATTTCTAGGATCCCTGGTAATAAGTTATGTCCATCTCAACTCAATGATCTACTGTACATTAAGGTTATTAGAAATTAAGAGCTGAGGAAGACATTAAGTGATTGAGTTCATGCCCTTTCCAACAATAATGCAGGATTTTCTCCACAGACATTTTCTACTGCTGTACTTTGTCCAATCTAGTTTTAAATATCTAACACAGCAAAATTATACCACTTCCCTTGGGAGAGTGTTTCTCATACTAACAGAACTCAGTTTTAGGATTTTTCCCTGACATTCAGACTTTTTCCATTCCTCAGTTTCATCCTATTATCCCTACTTATAGCCTTTGAACCATTCAATTATTCCTTTGCCACCTTAGTGTTTACCTCTTTCAAATACTTGTAGACAGATGTCATATCCCCAGAGTCATCATTTGACTATGTTATGCATAAATTCAGTCCCTTAGCCCTTTAATCATTTTTGTTTCTCTTATCTGAATCCCTTCTACAATTTTAATTAAAGCAATTTTATTCTATCACTGTAAATTGAAGTATAAAACTGAACAGAGATCTTTCTTTTACTTTCTTTACCCGAATCCATACCACCTCTTTTCTTTCAAGCCTGCTACAAGACTGTATTATCCTTCCTTCTCAACTCATTTTAAACTATTCTCTTCCTAACCATCCATGCTTGTCTTAATTTTTCATTTTGTTCAAGTTCAACACAGAATCATTAAGGAAGCACTGTGTAACAGTATTTTATCTTCTTTACAAATGGATCTGAGAGATCCCTTGACGAGGTATCTCTCTAAAATGAACAAATATAATTAATGACCTTGTAAATAACTAGCTTACAAATAACTACTGAAAAGGAATACTTAGTGATTTCCACATCAAAACCTCAGAATACTTACTCGGTTAAATAATTCCTCTTTTTTGTGATAGTGATTGTGTAGTTATATAGTGATTGTGATTCCTCCGTTGTGATAGTGTTTCTCTGGACGTGTCATATTACACACATTATAAATACTATGCTATGGAGACAGTTGAAGAGCAGTTCTTCCTGCAAAATCCAGCAGGGTAGGATCAATTTCCTGGAGAGTCCTTGGCACCTTAGCTAGACAAGGACTCACCTTAGAGGAATTCTACTAATGTGTCTCAATAGCACACAAACAATGAATAAATGCAGCAAAAGCGTCAATGCCACTTGTGAAACATCAGTCTGACTGTTAACTGATGTAATGGGGCTATATTTAATGGCCACAAAGGTCACAGCAGTAAAATGTGTGTTTTAAAATATGTATGTATGTATAAATATCTTCTTACTATGTTCCATTCTATGCATCCGATGAAGTGGGTTCTAGCCCACGAAAGCTTATGCTCAAATAAATGTGTTAGTCTCTAAGGTGCCACAAGTACTCCTGTTATTTTTGCTGACACAGACTAACATGGCTGCTACTCTGAAACCTTAAAATATATTTGACATCTATTACTTTTGGGTGCATTTTGAGCACTAAAAGTCAAAACAAATGTTGCCATCAACTAGCTACAAACCATCCAATATGACTTAAGTTAAAAAAAGAAAGAACTATTAGCCATAAGTTATAATGATTTAAGATACACGCACACACATAAGGTATATCTCCGGATAGCTCCATGCTGAAATTAAGGTACTTGTAATTATAAGATCACGTAATAACATGTACATTTTAATCAACTTTGTAGGACTACTGTACATAAACAAAATTAATGCAATTGTATGATGACTTGGATGACTTACTATACCTCATATCAATAGCACATAAATCATTTTCCACCATCCAGCTATTACTACTTGTCATTTTAATGATTTATCCTAAGGTTATTACTTCGTTTTTAAAAAAATGCTCTTTCATATAGTATGGAGGCTGCATAAAGAGATCATTAATCATTGTATGTTTTAATATCCTACTGCCTGATAAAATAAGTGACTAATATATTTAATATTTTTCTAGCCTTTTTTTGGGGGGGGGGGGGTTATTTTCTGTGTGAGCTTATACCTCTACCACTTATAAAATCAGGGCACAATCTTGCAACCAAAACCAATATTTTTGTTCATGTAGGATCTGATCGAAGGCCCTTTGAAAGAAACTGAAGCCTTTCCATTGACTTCAACTGATGCTAGATCAAACCTGTAATGACTACAGAATCAGGCCTTTTGATAGTGTATTTCTGATATCTTATGTATATGAATGCAGTACAGTTTTATATTGCAAAGGTTACTTATTGATTTAGGTGCACAGTTCTCACACACTGCTAAAGAATGAGGCAAGCACTTTTTCATATAATTAATAAAAATTTATTTAAAAAAATAAAATGACCAAAGTCAAACAGTTAAAATCAAACTACAGTTTTCCTTTTTTTTCCCTATTTCTCTAACAAAGTCTTACAAAAATAAAAATGCCAGAAGGCATAACAATACATCATTAAAAGGATTCATATTTAGCACACATGCTGTACATTTTATCTTTAAAGCAGATTACAAACTTTATGTACATGTTTTAATTAAAAATGTGTGTTGCTAATCTTTAATATCCCTCAAATATGGAAAACTCTGAATAACTCCATACACATACACAGGGCCGTCCCTCGGAGGGTGCAGGGCCGGGGCAGAAGTGATGAATCCGTCACTTCCGGGACTGACCATGCCGGCCAATCACACCGGCCCGCGGGGCCCCCCAAAGCGTAGGGCCTGGAGTGGTCACCCCGATTCACCATTCCCAAGGGACGGCTCTGCACTTACATCTCCGGGTTCTGATGAGATAGCAAACTACTCTAGCTTCATTCTTGTTGCTATAATGATTTATTTAGAATTCCACTGAAGTATATGTATTGTCACTTCCTAGTTACCCAACAACTTTGTTGTAGTAGTCATTAATAGGTACCTTTACATTTATGGTTGTAATACAGTATCCATTTCATTCTCATTTCCACATGCTCAGATACGTTCCCCTTTGGGGCTGACATTTTCAATGCTTGGCCTCTGCTAAAAGGTGACATGTTTAAAGTTGAGCAAATCCTTTCATGTGTTTTGGATTTACACTGGCAGAAAAAAAAAATTCATCTCCCTTCCCCCCCGCTTTCAAAATAAAATCTTACTTCCTCTCCTCACTACTATTGCCCTCGCAAAAAACTCAAGTGGCTGAAAAGAAAAAAAAAATCACTTTAGCCCATGTATAGTAACATCTAAGATTTTTAGTCTACTGAAGCCCATCCAGCAGACATACCACAATGCACGTATTCTTACCCTACTTGTGAAGGACCCAGAAAAGTACACTACAACTTATCACTTGTTTGTAACCAGGTTGTGATACAGTTGATTCAACATGTGGTGTTGGAAGAGCAGTTTTTCCTGTAAAATTCAGCAGGTGGGCTGAAATGCCCATAGCAACCTGTAAAACCTTGACTCACCTTAACTATATCAATGTGTCTCAATAGGACACACATAATGAATAAATACAGGAAAAGCTGTCTAAGGAGAATAAATTCCATACCCACTCAAAGGCAAATGATGCTTAAATCTTGAAAAACAGAGGCACACAGGTAAAGTTGACATTAAGCTGCTTTAATGTCCCTCCGAGCCCAAAACCTGTTCACCCTAGCCCCAGCACACAAGTCTACAATACACACAGGTTTTTAGTTTTGTTTTTTAGTTTTGTTTATCAACATGCCCTAGACAAACAATTACATTCTTTGCCCAATATTTATTATGGTTTCATCTAGAAGTGGGAATTAAAAGCCCTTAGATAAATGGACTGAAAGACCGTCAAATTTCACTTAAGCTTCTCTTCTTCTTTTACAATAAAACTTACTTTATAAATGTAAAAATTAGCGCTCTGAAGTTAACCTCTTATCTCATCTCTCTCTCCCCACCTTATCACACTCCTACCAACACACACCCTTGTCTCCACCCTCCACTAACTCCATCACATATAAATCTCAAAAACCTTTCTAGATACCCAATAGCCAGAGGGCTACTATGAAAGATGCCACCCAATGTCCAAGAGCAATACACACATGAGAAGCTAAGCCTCCCTGCAACTTGCTGGGGAAAGGATAGGGTTCTTCCAAAAGTTCAGCCCAAGGACCCTGCTTTTGGACACTATCTTTCTCAGCCCTGGCTAATAGTTCAGAAGTGTAACTGCTGTCCCCTCACGGGGTCATTACAGTGCTGTGGTATACCAGCTTTTCTGTCAGTACAGTCCCTGGCAGGGCTAGGTGATGGGCTCCAGAAATCTCCTGCCCCTCCCTGTTCCAGTGACCCTGTTTCCAACCGCCATGGAAGCTACATCCCTCCTGAGCAAGAGAAAGGGGAACTGCAGCACTAGATTCTTATGTAGCAGATTTATCACTCCGCGCTCTGTTGCTCAGAGCTCATCCCATTCAACACAGAATTTAACAGAATTAGATCCCTGCTGTAGAATCAATGGGAAGGTTCCAAAAGCCTAGAGAAAGGCTAGCTGTCTCTATTAAATTCTGTAGGTCTTTGGAGTAATTTCCATATTTGCAATGGTAGGAGGAAACAGCAAGAGAGAGAACAATAGCTGGGCAGCAACTTCCCCCATTCAGCAGCCATTTCGAGTAGAGTGAGGTTTGTTAAATATATCAGTCACCGCAGTACATCCTTTCCTACTCCCTTTCACTCGAGCTGTTGGAGGGTGTGGCCTGGTCTACACTACCTAACTCTGTAAGCGTCTACATTAAATGGTAGCTTCCACCAATGTAAGTTGCCCACTACACCGACTTAACAACACCACCTCCACGAGAGGTGCAGCGCTTAGGCCAATGTAGTTAGTGTGAAGCAGTGCCAGTGTAGACACTTACATTGCCTGTTGCTGCCTTTCAGACCCCTCTGGCTGTCAGTCCCTGGAAGCTGACTGCCAGAGCCCCGCCCACTCCAGCCATGCCCTGGGGCCTGAGCTCCAGCTGTCAGTGCCCCACAATGACCGTTAAATTGGTCTCAAGTATCAGAGGGGTAGCCGTGTTAGTCTGGATCTGCAGAAGCGACAAAGGGTCCTGTGGCACCTTATAGACTAACAGAGGTATTGGAACATAAGCTTTCGTGGGTCAATACCCACTTCGTCGGATGCAAGCAGTGGAAATGTCCAGAGGCAGATATAAATTAAATTGGTGCAAGCACTTCTGGTGAGGATGTGCACCGCTGACAGAAAGAGCGTAGTGTGGACACACAAAACCAATGTAATTACCGCAGTGGCTGTACGTCGACGTATCTTAAGTCGGCTTGATTTTCCCCCCGAGTGTTCAATTATGCTACTCCATACAGTCTCCAACCTTGGGTCCTCCTTCTGCCTCTGCATTTATGCACAGCTTTTCTAAGCTGCAGAAGATTGAAAAACTGTCCCAACACTTCTCAGTTTTACTGCTGCTTACAAGAAAGATCTCATTAACAGCCTAGAAAACCCGTCGCCGTTTTCGTTCTGCGGAGTCCCGGGAAAGCTTTCAGCTGCATCAGAGGCACTAGAGTTGTCCATCTGCAGATTCAGGAGACAGCACTGCACTGGTTTAGACTCAGTTCACATTTAGCTCGTTTTCGTCTCAATTATATGTCTCCGAAAAAAACATATTTTAAAAGGTGAGATTTTGCAGACATGTATAGCATTAGCCCCCCACAAACCCAGAAAACTTTACTGATCACAACAGCCAAGTACACTTGTAAGACCCACAAAGTCAAGACTTGACAACTAACACACTAGGAGGTCTACACTGCCATTTTCTCTACCACTGAAGATCCACCACTGTGTCAAGACAAGCCACTGTTCTCTTCTAAACTGATACAAATACATTTGGCATTTAAAGTGCAAACCTTAACCTCTACCAGAGAATCACATTAAATAGCAGACTGAAGGGAAGTCTCTCTTGGGGAAATACTTATTGAAGTCCCTATAAAAAGCTTGGTTTGATTGATAATGTTGTGGGTACTTGTTTCATTGCTGCTTTGTATGAATGGTTCTCGCCAAACTTTACTTTCTCATGCCGCACGTACCTCTCTCTATTCTATCCTTTCTTGTTCCTTACCTGGCAGTAATGGCTCCTTGGATTTCACCACAGAACTGACACACACAGTATTTCGGGATTACATTAAAAAGGGAGCTACTGCTTTAAAGTTCTCTGAGCTACAGCCTTCAGATGAAGTTGCTACTGCTAATTCTCTTCAAGCAGCAACATGAGCTTTAGACACTGTCATAAACATACAGCTAAGGGGTTAAGATTCCTCCTTACCTGTAAGGGGTTAAGAAGATCAAATAACCTGGCTGGCACCTAACCAAGAGGACCAATGAGGAAAGAAGATACTTTCAAATCTTGGGGAGGGGGAAAAGTTTTGTTTGTACTCTTTGTTTTGGGTCTATGTTCTCCCTTGGGACTAAGAGAGGGACCGGGCAGAAAATCCATCTCCTCCAACCCATCCTCGACCAAATCTCCAATATTACAACAGGTAAGGTAGACATTGTGTTAGGCTCTCTTTTGTTTTGCTTGTGAGTTTCTCTGTACAAAAAGGGAGGTTTATTCCTGTTTTCTGTAGCTTGAATTTTCCCTGTGTTATAGAGGGAGGTGTTATTCCTGTTTTTCTGTAACTTTAAGGTTTTGCCCAGAGGGGGGGACTCACTGAGTTGTGAAACTGAGTACCCTGTAAAGTTATTTACCATCCTGATTTTACAGAGATGATTTTTACCTCTTTTTTAATAAAATCCTTCTTTTAAGAACCTGACTGATTTTTCCATTGTTCTAAGACCCAGGGGTTTGGGTCTTTGATCACTTTGTAACCAACTGGTTAGGAGATTATTCTCAAGCCTCGCCAGGAAAGGGAGTGTAAGGGCTTGAGGGGATTTTTTTGGGGGGGAAGGGGAACTCCAAGTGGTCCTTTTCCCTGGTTGTTCTTGTTTAAATCACTTGGTGGTGGCAGTGGTTACCTTTTTTCAGGGTACAAGGAGAGAATGTGTACCTTGGGGAGTTTTTAACCTAAGCTGGTAGAAATAAGCTTAAGGGGTCTTCCATGCAGGTCCCCACGACTATACCCTAGAGTCCAGAGTGGGGAGGGAACCCTGACAGACACTTTAAAAGCAAACATACTTTTGGCACCTGTGTATATGTCACTGTGAATTCTTAATATTACAGTTAGTGACACTTATGTACCCAAAATAAATTTATCCTCTTTTCCCAGAGCTCTCACAATCAGGAGAGTCTGGTGGATGATTACTGTACCATGGCAAGCTTCAACATTTTTACCATTCTGAAGTAATAGACCAAACTCTTCATGCAGAGCATTAATACAGATCTTTGTTTTAGTATTCACATGGAATCACTTTACATTAGTCTTATAAAATAAAAAATCATTTTCACCCTAGATGCGGTGCATGGATATTGTCACATACACTTGAAGGAGCACTCTGACCTTCTCTTCACATGTGCATTGTACCAATTTAACTAAACCAGTTTAGAAATTTATTTTGTTTTGGTGCAAACCCCCTGTGTGGGTGTTGTTTAAGAGTGCCTTACATTGATTTAGCTTACTGACTTAATCTAAAGTGATATAAACCTATTTAAGAGAGTCCACACAAGAGGGATGCACTGATTTAGGCAAATCAGGTTTTAACAGATCCATTTAACTTGGTACAACTTTAGTGTAGACATAAAGCCTGTAACAGTTTTGAATGAATTGAGATCTAGGGCCTCTAATTCAGAAAAGAATCTGAGCATGTGCATAACCTATTCAGCAAAGTACTTAATTAAGCACATGCTTCACTTTAAGTTCCAATGGGACTTCAATACATGCTTTAAGTTAAACATGAGCTTACATCCTTTGCTGAATATGGAGGGACTGCTGTATTGAGGGTTAGAGGAATAAACACAAGTTTTGGGAAAAGGAACTAGTACTAAACTCTAACTCCAGCTCTACCATTGACTATTTCTGTGGGAAAATCACATAACCTCTTTGTTTGGTTTCCCCATCTGTAAAAAGGGGATAATATCTACCTCATAAGATTGCTGGTACAGTTAATTAGTTAATGCTTGTACAGTGAACACTTATCGTAAAGCAGTGAAGGCATTATTAAATAACTCCAGAATACGTATCCTGCTGTGGGGCATCATTATCCAGATTAGATCATTGCATTTTGTTTAATTAGAGTCAACATATACTTTTCAAAATCTGCATTTGGGTCTGACATGAGGAGAAAGAGGCTGGGAAATTTTAAAGGGTGGCCTAAATTAAACACTGAAGGGCTCTCTCTGTTACTTTACAGTCTAACAATAAACGTAAAATTATTAAAGACATTACTCCTTAGTATTTAAATATTATATCACAATTAATGAAGGTGGGAAAAAGCATACCACTAATAAATGACCGTGCTTATAAACTTAACAGGTTTATTATAAGCACTGTTTGCTCACACTATGAGTATTTAAGAATCAAGCAAAACATGACTGTACAACTGTTAATAACAGCTCATATTAAGATAATGACTCTAAAAACTAGTTTAAATTATGACTGGTTATGAAACAATCCCATAATTAAAATTCCACTTGGCCCTACAAGAATCCTAAAGCAGGTTTCAGTTTTCTCCCTATATTCAGCAAGTAATTTAGCATCCTTCTTCAAAGTGAAACGGGTGAGGGGAGAAAGGGATTTCCTTGTCTCGAAGTGAAGCTTTCTCCCATTATGAACTTTTCTGGGTGCTGCTGAAGCATACCTACTAGGATTATTTACAGTGAAGAGATGGGAGGGTGCCAAAAGTACTATAGCTTCATGGTGTCCTTCCCATAATTCCATTATTCTATGCAACACTATATATATCAGCCTAAAGAATGGTGTCAATTTATACTATATATAGTTAATATGGGCTATTGGCATCACAGTAATTTCCACTCTCAAGGATAGGAGAGAGAGGAATTCAAACCAAAAGAAATTAAACCAGTTAAATGGACTATTATAGTACAGGAGCATGCTTAGAAGGTGCATTTTTCTCTCAATTTATAGATAAACACAACTCTACATCATGAGGTGTACAAAGCATACGAGGAAGACACGGTTTTGTGAACACGGATTAGTCTCTTGCTTGGGACACTGTTTATCTAAAGCCATATTTTCATCAGCAAATTGAGTCTTTCTGCTAATGAGAAAATGGCCTAAGAAGAATTTAAAAGGCTTACATGAGAGGGATACTCCTTTTTTATTAGGCAATGAGTGAGTTCCCAGATGCGTGCACCATTTTTAGCTGGTGCACTGCCTAATAAAAACAGAGAACCCTGGTGCCCAATACATGCAGTGGAGAGTGCAAAAGGGAACAGAGGTGGTGAGTGCCACAAATGTATTTCCCCCAGCATCCTCCAATTTTAAAAATTAACTTTATAGGCTTTAGCTTCAGAGGCAGCCATCAGCTATAGATTACTCACACACACACATCCACACCCGTTCTGCTGTCTTTGCCATGAGGCTACTTCACACTTCTTCTCCTGACCTCCTGAAGATCCTGACTGCAACTTACTGTATCATCTTAAATTTAAAATGCAAATGTAGAGCTCTAAAACAGCTCCCAATTCAGAGTTTTTAAGTCAAGCTTCAGTCTAATGTAGGCCACCTTACGCCCACTCGGAGCGCACACTATCCACTACTACATTGTAACATGATCACCTTATACTGCAGAAGCCTCCCTTCCAGTGAGCTGGGTAGAAACTGCTTGTAAGTGTTTGGCATGTGAAATCAGATGGTAGCACTTGGATCAAAGCGTAAAGTTCATCTGTTAAGAGCTGTACTCTGGGTTGTCTGCAGGGGAAATTTCCACGGACCAAAGGGAAGATAGGTGTCTAATACCTCCGCCCACCCCCCACTTCTGCCTTTGAAAAATCTTCCCTTCAGATCTTATTTGATCTTAGTTACTCGTGTTATTGAAAACTTCTGTGCTCAGATGGGTGCCCTTTAACAATTCTAAAAAAATAAATAATTTGTGGATGTGAAAGCAAAAGAATGAGGAACTGGCAATCTTTTCCCTTTCTAAGGGCTTGTCTACACTACCAAGTTTTGTCGACAAAACTTATGTCGACACCCAAAAAGCGACAAAACAAAAATCGCCAAAGGGTGTTCACACTTACTCCCTCTGTCGACAGATCATGTCAACATTGGGGACACCATGTGAGCTCTCCATGTTGAAGAATGGCAAAGCGGCACAGCAGTCTGTCTCCCTCCCCCTGCACCAGCGTTCCAATGATTTGCTCTTTGTTTGTTGTCCAAACTCCTGGAGCGGTGCATATCTGCAGGGCAGCAGAGATCAAAATACTGAGCAGAGCAATCAGGACAGGCACTGTGGGATACTGGCGGAAGCCAGTTCTGTCGACAAAAATAATCAGCAGTGTCGACACTGGCTCTTTGTCGACAATAAAGGGAGGAGAAAAGACAAAAGTCTCTCGTAGGGGTGGAAGTTTTTTTGTCACCAAACCTGGGCGTTTTTCGTGACAAAAGTCCCATTGTAGTGTGAATGCTCTTGCTGGTTTGTCGCCAAAAGGCTATTTTTGGCGACAAAACTTGGTAGCGTAGACAAGGCCCGAGACCGTATATCTGTACGATAAACCATATGTACTGCTGACCAAAAAAAATACCACCATTATAGGAATGAAGTATATTCCTAGCCAGAAAGAAAGAGTAGTTTTTCCACCACAGTATTATTTTGATTCTTAAACCTAGGAATAGTGATACTGTGGCTTAAACCCTCACAGTTCTTCAAAAATAGTATATTCATATAGCCTTTTCGCATGTGACTTACATGACACAGAATACACACACACACACACACACACACACAAGTGATTTAAAATAAGTTAAACCTGTATTACATAGTGACCCTAAAAAAGAACTTCTAAGATACAACCATAGAAATATGATAAAAACATAAGCCAAGAAGCATTTCCTGTTCTATGAAAGCATTACAAATCACAAAGGTAAACAAAATAGATTTATTATTTCACAATACTTCTTTATTCCCATTTTGGTTGACAATTTCAAAACACAACTGAGACAGAATTGTAGAGTATGCTAAAGAAAGAAGACAATCTTATAAAACAGAAATAACTTTTTATTTAAATTAGCTAGCAGGACAGGAACTAGAAAGAGTTGAGAAAGGTTGATGAATTTATATTTTCGTATCATGCTTCCCTTAAATGACTCTGAGCATCATAAAGCTTTATCATCAATCCAAAAATCAATTTGATGAGTATCTTTTGAAATGGGACTGGGCAGGAGGAGGTATCACCTCTTCAATACACAGCTGTGCATCTGTGTGAAATACAAATATAATGTAGGAAACAAGCTAATAGCACAAAATAGGGACTTTTAGATAGCAAAATATCATGTCTCTTGACTAATCACATACACTTTATTCGTAAGTTCTCAAGTATACACTGGTGACTACTGAAGAGGATATTCTTAACATTCTCATCAGTACTTGAAGCCTAGACTTATCTCCTAATCCTACCAGTAACACATTTCAACAGCCACTTCAAATTCAGAGCCATTACCCTACTATCATTTCCCAAAACACATGGCTGTCTATTTTGGAATCTGTTCTATTCCTACACTACTATTTCAGATCACTGCTTACCAAACAGCAGCACTGTGTTAGTGCATTATCTTGGATTCTTATAAAGCTCGTAAGAGCAACATGTTCAGTCAATACACTTTGCCAACATGGATATAAAGCCAGCAGCTTGCCTGTGATCTTAATACTTTAATCAACACAAACAATTGCTGTTTGTTAGAAGACAGGGCCACATTGAATAGACTCATGCCAAGTATTAAATCTATAGCAGACTCTCCCTTCACACGGAGTTCTTTTTAGTGGATCTTTCACTTCCACTAAAGAGCTGTTAAGACTGACAATACTTTTTTGACCCTTAGGGCTTAAAGTGTTAAAGCTTCCATCCTTCTGGTTAAGGACCAGATATAAATATGATTGCCTTCCAAATCAATTAATCCACTCTTTAACTGTCCAGAAGGGTTGTTACTTTGTGACATTAGGCACTTCCTTTTTCACTTCTCCACCAGCCAGCCAATCCATGGGGTAAGTGTGATGGTCAGGAAGTGCTGCAGATGCATCTCAGCCCAGAGTGAGAGAGACTGGGAATCAAACACAAAACTTCCACATGGCAGCATACAGCACTACCACTTACCTAACTTGACCCCTGATGTTCTTTTTCTACTACAGAAGAGATTAAGGATTTTTCCCCCCCATTTTCAGGGGCCTGTAAACATATCTTATGGTATTTATTGGATACAATTTTTTAACCCACGTGTAATTTTCTTTTTGGGGGTGAGGCCAGAGAGAAATGAAAAGTATGGAAAGTTAAACTAAAACTGCTTTAAAAATGGATCAGGAGGAGAATGACTACGCCCTCTCCTTCCTGGCTGGTGAGACCAGGATTACACTGTCCCTGTAGTAAGGGTGCTGTCACTTCTGCTGTTTTCTTTGGCATAAAATTGATGTTTAGACCTTTTAGGCATAGGACAAGGTTTAACTACATTTGCTTACTGATAAAAAAAAAAACAGGGATCAAGTCAATATATCTGAATTATAAAAGCTGTGATTCTCACTTATACTAAGTACTCTGGTAGTGTAGGAGGGCCTTGAAATGGGTATAACTGTTATTTACACTCACTTTAAGATGACTTTACACTGCCAGACAGGGCCAGAGTTAGGGGCAGGTGAACTAGGCGACCATCTGGGGTGCCAGGCTTGGGAGGTGCTGGGCTTGGGTGCTGTTTTTGTTGTTAACAGAATGTTTGAAGTAAAATGTTTCAGGTATTCCATATGTGGATTCATTTTTCACTAACCACCTAGAATGTTCTGGACTTTGTAGAATCTCATGGAACCTTCCAGACTTTCCGAGAATTACATTTTCCTCGAACCTCCTTGATTGTTGTCAGTCATGTCCTCATGGGTATATAAGGGGCAGGGTGTTACCAGTTAGTCAGTGAGATATAAGAACAAAGTGAAGTGAGAGACCAACTGTGATATTGTGTAATTGTGAAAGTGTACTTGTGTGTTTAAGAGTGTAAGTAGTGACTAATAAAGGACATAGTTAATGAGATGCCAGAGATATCTATTGAACCCCTATCTAAGCAACAATATAAAAGAATACTGTTACTTCTTTTGCCGTGCTTAACACACAATGTTTGATGACTTTCTAAGACTGTGGAACAGACTTTTGCTCACCCTAATATTGTCTGGTTTTCCCCCGTAGAAAATAAAAGATGCTCCCCAAAATTGCCTTCAACAGCTCAGTATACGAAGTGAAAAGCTCAATTGCATCTAGTTTGCAGCAAAGGGCAAATTTGATGGGAAAATATCTGAAACAGGACAACACAGACCGGGCTTTAGGCAGTAGTGATCGTCTCAGCACAGAAGAAATTGAGGTGCAAAGCATAAATGATGGAAGTTCTATTACTAAGGAATTAGCAGATTTACCTGAAGATAAGGAATGGAAATGTGAGGAAAGTGATGGAGAATTGTCCAATTTTCCTGGTGGCGTAAAGGAAACTGATGATAAAGAATGTGGCTCACATAAAAAGGAGAGTAATGACAAAGAAAAATCTGGTTTACATGAAAAGGAGAGAAACGATAAAGAAGAATCCATCTTGCATGATGACAGAAACAGCAGTGAGAAAAGCTGCACAGACCAAATTGCTACATCAGATCCTTCTTTATGGCTGGTGATCCTAAACTCTGACAATATTGAATGAACAATTTTGAACGGACTCGGCAAAATCGAGGATATGACATTTCCAGTAAATGAGCAGAAGCAACTCTTCTCAAAGTTACACTGCGAAAGAGTGCTCGAGAAACTGAATTGGCGTTGGCTAGTTTACTCAATCAACTGACAAAGTGTTACATTTGACAAGCAAATCGTTGCTTGCACTATCTGGGTAAAATTACTGGCATAACTTAGCTGATGCTCTAAAGCAAGATGAAAAGTCACCCAGCCATTTTA
Source organism: Chelydra serpentina (assembly GCA_037349315.1). Taxonomy (NCBI): domain Eukaryota; kingdom Metazoa; phylum Chordata; order Testudines; family Chelydridae; genus Chelydra; species Chelydra serpentina. The sequence goes on from JBAIAC010000061.1 coordinate 10,361,214, forward strand.
TGGCCCACTCCAAATGGATGGAGGTCGAGTTCAGACTCAAGCTGAAAAAATAAACAGATGCAGAAAATCAGCACATTATTAATGTAGAAACACAACATTGCAGGAATGTACTCGAGTATCTGATCTCAATTACTCTCTTCCTGGCAAAAATAATTTGGCTTTCTGGGGCTGATAAGTTGTTCACTGAACTTAACGGTAATTTCCTTGGTTTGGTAGAGCTCCTTGGGAAATACGATGACGTCATGCATGAGCACCTACATCGAGTAGTTTGTAAAGAAGCTATGGACCATTTCTGCAGCAAAACAATTCAAAATGAAATCACTAACCTTATGACAAGGAATGTGCTTGATAACATATTGATAAAGCTTGGCAAAGCGAAGTACTGCACTGTAATAATGGACTGCACTCCTGACATTAGTCACAGTGAAAAGATGTCATTTACAGTAAGATTTGAAGATGACAAGGATGGCTGTATCCAAATAAAGAAACATGATCCGTTTCCGGTATGTGGACGACTCTACTGGAAAAGGTGTAACAGAACTGTTTATGAATGTTTTGAATGAGAATAAAATAAACCTTCAGGATTGCTGCGGCCAAGGCTACAACAATGGTGTGAACATGAAGGGAAGAAACAGTGGCATCCATGCAAGGATCCTTGCACTGAATCCAAGAGCTTTCTCATGCCTTGTGACTGCCATTCCCTCAACCTGGTTGTGTCAGATGCAGCAGCATCATCTTTAGATTCAGTATCTCTCTGCGGAGTACTGCAAAAGATATACGTCCTGTTTTCAGCATCAACTATCAGGTGGAAGATCCTCACGGACAATGCTACAAATCTGACCATGAAGCAACTAGGTGACACTCGCTGGCAGAGCCACATTGACAGCGTTAGGCCAGCGAGGTACCAAGTGACTGAGGTTTACAATGCCCTGATGGAACTGGTGCAGACAAGTAAAGCCGAGGCTGGAATCTGACACGAGGTTCAAAGCCTGGCAAACCAGATCATGGACTTCAAACTTCTGATCTAAATTGTGATTTGGCACAATAGCCTGTTCCAAGAAAGCACTGTAAGCAAGGCATTCCAAACGCAGTCAATGGACATCGTAAACAATACTACTGTGATGAGCAGCTGCTTTGATTTTGTTGTGGCCTACAGAGACAACGGATTTGAAGATGCCATCATTGCTGTCAAAAAAAAATTGGCAGAAAACTTAGGAAACATATTCATTGGAACAAGAGACAGTTTGGTTACAAGGGTAGAGATGAGGTGATGGGAAGCTTGGAGGAAAATCCAATGGAGACGACTTCTTTTTTTGCGCTCGCTCGTTGACACTGCTCAACTGTCCACTCAAGAAAGGTTTGGACAAATGAAGCACCACAAAAAGACCTGGAGTTTTTGTATGACCTTAGTCAGCTGCTGGCGGACAGGAAGACACTGTTGAACAATTATACGGACCTGCACCAGATGCAGACACATGTGTAGGGATATTAAAGAAGGTACTGAAAGTGATTCCCCAAATGAAAGTAACTCCCCATAATTTGTCCCCCACAGTTTAAACCTCATAGCATTACCAAGTAAAAGATCTCTTGGATCCCTTGTTAAACTTACAAGCTACTGTCTGTGTAAACCATTGATTGTATCTGTTCTCAGAAAGGTACTGTATTGCTATGAGAAACTTGCAAACAAGTTATTTGACTTTGTTCTTTATGCATGCTTTGTACCTAGAAACAGCACAGAAAGACCCCCACCCTCTTTGATTAAAGGGCAGGGGGTCTCAGATAAATTAGTACACACCCCGAAAGTGTTGAAGACAGTATGTCTGCTGATGAATGCTTGGTGTACATGAATGAATGAGCAGGGAGGTGCCAGCCTAGGAATTCAGTGACCATCGGCTGAAGGCGGCGTCAAAGTGGGAACGACCAGACAACCCCCGGAGGGTAAACTGGGACCCACCCGATCATCTCAAAGGATGGGAAAAACAAGATAACATCTGACACTGTGGAGCCACCAGGAATGCCATCAGAAATGTGCCATCTGCTGATTGATTCAGCAACAGCATGATGAAGCAATTCCCATAGACTGACAGAGGAAATAATTCCTATAAGAATGGCCTCTAAATACTGAGGACTTTGAGTCTGGTTCTGCAACCAACCTCCAGGAGCAACAGATGAATCTGACAAGGACTCGGCTCCACCCTCATGCCCAGGTTACCTGGCCAGTAACTTGGCATGAGCAACTTCTAGGCTGGTAACTATGACATCTATACAGAACGTGTACGTGTACGTGTGTGTGTGTGTGTGAAACTGAATGAAATGTTATAGCTATAACTGACTGCTTACTATGATTCTTTTTGTATTCACAATAAATGTGACATTTCATCTTATCCCCTTTAAAAAGATCCTGCTGGTTTTTATTTTATTGGTATAACACACGGGGACACTTTTCCTAATGTGTGGATAGCTTTGCGGATTCTGCTCACGCTACCAGACACAGCTGTGGATGGTGAGCGCAGCTTTTTGAAGCTCAGGCTCATTAAAACAGATCTTCAATCAACAATGATCAAAATGGCTTGAAAATGCCACTGGCCAGTCTTTGGACCTCCTTGACGCTGTGCTTCAGTTTGCAAGGGCAAAGGCAAGAAAAGTGACTTTTGGAACTAAAGGACTAGGGTTAACATTTTGAGGCTGGCACCTACTGTAACACTGTTTAATACTGGTCCACCCAATATTGGTGCAGAGTTCAGTTTCTTCATGTTAATACATTTCAGTTATTCTTAAAATTAAAAAGTTTCTATAAGCTTATAGGAAATGATTTTTTTTATTTGCTTATATATGGCATGAATAAATACAGATTTACAGATCCTGGCATGCAAATTTTCTGTCTTATATGACAGGGATACGATAGGGATAAATCATGCATCAAAGTCACAAAATGCAATTAAAAAAAAATATTCAAAAAGTTTAACAAATGGAGCGGGGGAGCCAAAGATGCTTCTCCTAGGGCGTCATTTGATCGAGGGCTGGCCTTGCTGCCAAAGCACCATACAGGGGCCTCAATGTAAATAAGAATTGGGACTAAATGTACAAAAACTAATAAGAACACAGACTGAAATACTAGAACAAATGACATTTCTTTAATCGGACCACACAAAGACCTAAAATTCTCTCTGTTATTCAAATATTCACCATCAACGTAGTTCTGTTTTCCAGCAATTCCTAAGGTAGCAATTAAACAAGCACTGTGACCTTTTTATAACATACTTGAAATGCTGCAATATTTGGAAATAGATTCTGTTTCAGAACAAATGTAACGAGGAATACGATGACTGTAACGATACAGCCCACAGTCAAGGCACAAATTATTTTGACTCCTACCAGCATAGTGTTTTTAGGCAAAACTGACTACTCTGTATTTCAATTGTATGGCAAATTAGACCGACATTCTGAAAACACATAAGCATGTACTTAATTTTATGGACGTAAGCAGCCCTGAGGAGTTCAATGGGACGATTTAAATGTGTTGGTAAATTAAGCACATAGCTAAGTGTTTGCAAGGGATCTTAATTCTCTCTCATACTTAAACGGTGAACTTGTAGATATGCAGATACTGACTTGACAAGAATTGCAGGATCAGACCCCATGAAAGAAGGCGTTTCTGTGTGTATGTTTTCAGGAAATATCATCTTATGCCTTATAAAATGAGTTTAAACGAAACATTAAAAACCTACCTTAAAAAGTGTCACAGTGATTTCAATGTTTTCAGGAACAGGCCACACCACCACACCACGGTATGGATTTTTAATTCCGGGTTGCCAGCTATGGGCCTAAAAGAAGAAAAGAAACAATTGAGTCAGTCCCTCATAAAAGGCCTGCTCCATCTCCCCTGGAAGTCAGTGTATGCATGCATTCGTGTGTACTGATGATTAGCTCCAAAAAAAAAAAACCCTCTGCTTTCCTAAATTAACAATTCTATTAAATACAGTAAGACAAACCACTGAGAACAAAAGGAATTCACACCATCGATGGGAGTCACACAAGCCTCACTCTAGCCAGGTGCTGAGTGAGCTCTGGTCCTGATCTTGCAAAGTAATTAAGCACAATGCCTACATCAGGGCAGAACATTGAGCACCCTGCAAGTACAAGTTCATAAAATGGTGAACACAGACCTTTGGCATATGTTTCAGACTATGAAATGTTTTCCTTTAAAAGCAAATAATTAAGAATAGCTATTGTGCATGCTCAGTAGCCATATTCAGATTTTAATAAAACTGACTTTTTGTTTTATTTGAAAAAAAATAATAAAGCACCAATTTATAGTACAGATTAAATGCCTCTGAAACATTTAAACCTATAAAGAATTAACATTTAAGTACTGTGACAGGGCAAGGCCAGATGGCTATAGGAAAGTAGTCCTATTGGGATCCGGGAAGTGGGCGGGCAAAGCCTGCCCACTGCCAAAGGATCCCCCTCTCCAGCCTAAGGGGAGGGATCCACAGGACCTGGATACCAAATGATTCCGGGGGACAAAAAATGAAAAAAACAGGAACGGGAGTGCGGTCAAAGGGTCAAACGAAGTGAGCCAGATGGGGACACCAAGCAGAGAACCCCGGACAGCGCCCACTGCTCCTCGAAGGCATCAAGGGAGCCAGTGGACGCTGCCCAGAGGAACTCTGCCCGGATGCACGAATGAACAGAGGATCGAAAATAGGCCCCACAGTCACAGGAGCCTCCATCGGCCAACCTCCTCACCCTGGTTTTGTAGATGGCCAGTTTAGCTAGGGCTAGGAGGAGGTTGACCAGGAGGTCCCGCGACTTCGTGGGGTCGCGGATTGGAAGTGCATAAATAAAAAGGTGAGGGGAAAAGTGCAACCAAAACCTCAACAAAATGTCTAAGAGGAGCCGGAACAGGGGCTGCAGCCTGGCGCACTCCAGATAAATGTGCGCCAGGGTCTCCCTCACGCCGCAAAAGGGGCAGGTGTTGGGGATAGGGGTGAACCGTGCCAAGTACACGCCCGTGCTCACGGCTCCGTGAAGAAGCTGCCAACTGACATCCCCGGCAGGCCTTGGGACTAAGGAGGAGTAAAGGCTGGCCCACCGGGGCTTCTCACCCTCTAGAGGTGGCAGGAGGTCCCGCCATTTCGTATTGGGGCGGGACGTGAGGGTGAGGAGATGAAGGGTGTGGAGCACGAGCATGTATAGATGTTTCCTTGGCGCGGTCTGGAAGCGGACCGGCTGCAGTCCGTGCAGCCGGCTCGCAGTGAAGGGACAGGGGACCCGGTTGGGTCCACGGGGCAGGGGCCCAATAAAAAGGTCCGGAGGGCTTGGGGTGAAGGGAGGGCGGGGTGTACCCTCTCGCAGGACCCAGTCAAGGTAAATCCGAGCAGCGGGCGGCAAAGCGGCCTTCACCTCCTGAAGTATGCGCCGGGGAGTACGAGGTCTGGAGAGCCCCATGCGCTGAGCGAGCGTCAGGGGATCCAGCCAGTCTCCCCGGTCGTAGTCCAGGAGGTCTCCGACTCTAGTGACTTCTGCCAGGATCAACCTCTGGCGCACCGAGGGGGACTCCGCCACCTGCACACGTAGCTGGGGGTTGTGTAGCAGGGGCTCCGCAAGGAGATCTGCCCCCTCGGTGGCCGCCACGGACCTGGTCGCTGAGAATAGCTTCCAGGTCCGGAGGAGGTCCTGGTAGAAGACCGGCAGCCCGGAGAGGTCTCGCGGAAGACCTCTCGGATGGAGATAAAGGAGCTGCCAGTCATATCGGAGCCCTCGGAAGCGGCGTAGGAAGGCGTGCGCCAATACGCTCCACGCCAGACTACTTGCACCATAAAGGAGCCTCTGCAGGGCCTGGAGACGGAAGACATGGACCTGAGTGTGTGGACACTTCAGGCCCTGCCCACCCTCCCCCAGAGGAAGATGGAGAACCCCTGCAGAGACCCAGTGCAGTCCTGACCAAAAGAACTCCAGAATCGACGTCCGGAGGCTGGCCAGGAAACCCGGGGCCGGGACCAGGGTGTTCAGCCGGTACCAGAGCATGGACAGGACTAATTGATTGATTACCAGTGCCCTCCCTTGAAAGGAGAGGCACCAGAGTAGTCCTGTCCATCTCCGGATCCGCTCTGTCACCCTGCCATCTAAACCATGCCAGTTCTCCGGGGGGGATGGATGCGTGGCAGAAAGGTAAACGCTGAGATAGAGCAGCGGACCCACGCTCCACCTGATGGCCTGAAGCGCGGGTGGGAGGGAGCTCGCCTGCCACCCGTCCCCTACCACCAGGCCAGAGCTCTTGACCCAGCTGACCTGGGCAGAGGAGGCCGCCGAGTAGATTGCCTGGCAAGCCTCCACCCGCACCAAGTCTCCCGGGTCCTGGACCACGAGGAGCACATCGTCGGCGTATGCCGACAGGACCAGCCGCAGCTCCGGCTCTCGGAGCACCAACCCCGTCAACCTTCTGCGGAGGAGACAGAGGAAGGGCTCGATCGCCAGAGCGTACAGCTGGCCTGAGAGGGGGCACCCCTGCCGTACTCCTCGCCCGAAGCTGACCGGCTCGGTCAGGGTCCAGTTGAGCCTGACCAGACACTCTGCGGAGGCGTACAGCACCTGGAGAAAACCCACAAACTGGGGCCCAAAGCCAAACGCTCGCAGAGTGCTCAGGAGGTACCCGTGATCCACCCTGTCGAATGCCTTCTCCTGATCCAGAGACAGAAGAGCGAATGACAGACCATCCCTACACCCAAGCTCCAAGAGATCCCAGACCAGATACAGGTTGTCGAGGACGGTGCGGCCCGGGACGGTGTAGGTCTGGTCTGGGTGGACCACGTCCTCCAGCACGGACCCCAGATGCAGCGAGATGGCCTTTGCTATGACTTTATAGTCCGTGCTGAGGAGCGAGACGGGACGCCAAGTCCGTAAATCGCGGAGGTCCCCCTTCTTCAGCAATAAGGCGAGCACAGCTCGCCTGCACGAAAGAGGGAGGACCCCGCCCTGCAAGGACTCGGCCCAGATGGTGACAAGGTCTGGGCCGAGGACGACCCAGAACACGCGGTAGAACTCCACGGTCAGCCCGTCCAATCCCGGAGATTTATTAGTTGGCATGCGACGGAGGGCTTCCGAGAACTCGGCCAGAGTGAGAGGCAGCTCTAGCCGGTTTCGGTCGCCCGTGCTGACCGTAGGGAGTTCGTTCCAGAGCACTCTGCAAGCGTTAGGATCGGTCGGATCCGGGGAGAAAAGGCTCACGTAGAAGGCCCTGGCCCTCCCACACATCTCCGCCGGATCCGTGAGGGGGGTGCCATCTTCTGTGAGGAGGCAGGTGACGTGTTTCTTAGCCCCCCTCTTTTTCTCCAGGGCGTAGAAGAAGCGGGAGCCGCGATCCATCTCCCGAAGGAGACGGATGCGGGATCGAACGAAGGCGCCCCGGGCCCGATGATCTTCGAGTTCCCGGAGCTCCTCCCACTTCTCCTGGCACGCCCCCACAGAGGGATGGATCCTCAGGGCTGGCAGCCAGATGCCTCTCCAGCTCTAAAACCTCCTGTTCCAACTGCTCTATCGTCGCATCCCTCCGTCGGCTGGCACCCCGGGTGTAGTCAGGGCAGAAGAGCCGGGCGCGCACCTTCCCTAGATCCCACCATCGCCGCGCCGAGGGAAAGGCACGTCGCTGCCCTCGCCAGGCCAGCCAGAACTCCCGGAAGGACGCCACGAAGCCCACATCCTCCAGCAAACTGTTATTAAAATGCCAATAGGCCGGCCCCGGCCTCTCCACGCAGAGAGAGGCCGTCACAGTAGCGAGATGATGATCAGAGAACGGGGCCGGCCGGACGCTGGAGGAGTGGGCCCGCGAAAGGTGAAAACGTGATAAATAGATGCGGTCCAACAGGGAGTGGCACTACCGATGGCCCTCCACCCGGACAAAGGTGAAGGTCGAGATGTCGTCCGGGTGGTGGTCACACCAGACGTCCACCAGGGAGTGATGTTCGACAATCTTCCTGAGGACATCCGCGGCAGCTGGGCACTGCTCGATCCCCAAGCGGTCCCGTTCCTCAAGGGTGTTATTAAAGTCCCCGCCCAGGACCAGGCACTCGTGAGGATCCAAGGTGCCGAAGAAGGTGGACGCCTGCTGATAGAAACGAAGCTGTTCCGGGCCCGATGTCGGGGCATAGATGTTGACGAGATTGACCACGAGCCCCTCCATACGGACCCGTAGGTGCAGCAGGCGGCCCGGCACAACCTCGGCAACCCCCCAGCACCTCAGGCCGTAGGTCGGGGGAGAACAAGGTCGCCACTCCAGCCTGGCGAACAGAGAGATGGCTGAAGTAGACTCTGTCCCCCCATTCCAGCCGCCAGCTGTCTTCGGCGGCTGGATCCATATGGGTCTCCTGCAAGAATACTACAGAGTACCCCCCCTCCCGAAGGAAGGAGAGCACCTGGCTCCTACGGAGACCCATCCTACAGCCCCGGGTGTTCAATGTTACAAAGTGGATGGGTGCCATGAGGAGGGCTGGGGGGGATCCTTGTCGGCAGGATCGCTCACGGCCCCTGTAACAATCCGTGACCCACCCCGTAGGTGAGTAGTGAGTCACGGAAAAGGCGGACCCGTTGGTAGGCCACGGCGGCCTGCTTCCCGGTCCTTTTACCCTCCCCCATGAGGGCACTCGCGGCCCGGAGGATTTGGTGGAAATCCCCCCATCGCTGGAGAGCGAGCTGTACTTTGTTGCGGGAGCCCCAGATGTCCTCCAGGAACTCCCGCAGCTCCTCTCGCAGCGTATGGGGGGCCGGGGTTACTGGCTCCCGGCTATCTAAAGAAGGGGCCCCTGACACAGCCCCGTGGCCCACCAAAACGGACAGGCAAGGGGCTGACCCTCGACGCAGCTCCTGCTGGGCAGGCGCCTTAGGGCCCACCCCGAAATTCGGCTTAGTGGGGGGAGGCGGCGGAGGGAGAAGAGCAGCCCCTGGTGGGTCGGGACGAGGGAATACTGGAGCTGCTCCCAGGGGGCTGCGGCAGCAGGGGGAGCAGCAACCAAGGTGTGGGGAGGTTCAGCAGCTAGCTGGTAACCAGATGGTAGAATAAGCTGGGGGGTGTCTGACCCAGCCAGGGGAGTAGCTGGAGCAGCAGCAGCGACAGCAGTAGCCGGGAGAGCCCAGGGCCTAGCAGCCCCAGCAGGAGCAGCAGCTCTCTACCTCCTTCCTGGCCAGATGGCTATAGGAAAGGAGTGGGAGATAGATATAGTAGCCCCAGGCTAAACAAATCCATGGTACCAGAATAAGTAAATGGAAGCTGCTCCAGGTCAATTAAGACACCTGGGGCCAATTAAGAACTTTCCAGAAGGCAGGGAGGTTGATTGAGACACCTGCAGCCAATCAGGGGCTGGCTGAAACTAGTTAAAAGCCTCCCAGTGAGTCAGTGAGGGGCGCATGTCAGGAGCTGTGGAAGGAGGTTGCGTGTGAGGAGCTGGGAGCAAGAGGCACTAGGAGCTGAGAGTAAGAGGGCGTACTGCTGGAAGATCCTGTGGTGAGGATAAAGAAGGTGTTGAGAGGAGTCCATGGGGAAGTAGCCCAGGGAGGTGTAGCTGTCGTGCAGTTGTTCCAGGAGGCACTCTAAACAGCTGCAGTCCACAGGGCCCTGGGCTGGAACCCGGAGTAGAGGCTGGGCCCGGGTTCCCCCCAAACCTCCCAACTCCTGTCACAGGAGGAGTTGATCTGGACTGTGGGTTCTACCAGAGGGGAATATCTCTGAGGCCAACAAAAATCCGCCAATAAGCGCAGGACCCACCGAGGTAGAGGAGGAACTTTGTCACAGTACCTATAACTAAAAGAGACGTGACCAGGATAAAATGAAGTTAAAAGACCAACTCTAAAGACCTGAGCAAATCATTCCAACCTGTGGAACTGCATACTTTCCACTAAAACAGTGAACACCATGAAGTGTGAGTTTCAGAATCTGGTTCAGTTAGTATGGAGGAAAACTTTAGATAACTATGGAAATATAAATGAATACATGCTAATACAAGGGGGGCAGCTGAGCAGCATGGCTGTTTCTAACTGTTTTTCTTATTTTGAGAACATTATAGACTATTGTTATTTGCATCAAATTAACTGAGTTTTTAAAATTCTACAATATCAAACATTGTTCATTTTAGTTATATGTTCTTTGCAACATCCAGCACTTCAGTGTATGATTTTTATAACACTATTACTAGCATAAGGCTAATGTAACTTGGGTTACAGGTACAATAAATTCAAGTGTAATTACCCTGGTTATAACACATTTGGAGATAGGATGGTGTTACTAAGAGTACACATCTGTTTTGTAGCAATGAATTGTCGTTATGGTGGCTTGGCCATGTCAGCAAACTATAATTTTCAAGAAGCTACAAAGAGTCCTGTGGCACCTTATAGACTAACAGATGTATTGGAATATAAGCTTTCGTGGGTGAATACCCACTTCGTCGGATGTATTCACCCACGAAAGCTTATGCTCCAATACGTCTGTTAGTCTATAAGGTGCCACAGGACTCTTAGTCTGGATCTGTAGAAGCTACAAACACGGCTACCCCTCTGATACTATAATTTTCAAGAGGGTTGTAAAAGGTCTCTTCTGGGTTAAAATTTAGCGCAGATAGCCCACCTCAAATTTAGCCAGCTGCCCAGTGGCCAATTTTAGCTACAGAATTCAATACACCATGGTGGGAAAGATAGTGATTGAAAAGCATCCTCATTTAGTAGGAGAAGGAAACTAATTCGCCACTGCTGTGCATTATAAACAGTGCCTTATCTCACATGAGAGTCACACACTTGGCAGCAGTAGCATAGCCGGGGGGGGGGGGGGGGGGGGGGGGAGCAGGGGGAGCGACTGCTCCCCCGCTGAGCAGAAGCAGCACCTTTTTTTGCTCCTGACGCCTTTTGCTACTATGCTGCAGCCAGAGCAGAGCTCTTTTTTTTTTTTTGCTCCTGGTGCCTTTTTTTAGCTCCGCTCCCCCTGTGTTCTAAACCTGGCTATGCCCCTGCTTGGCAGCCCCTTCACGCATTCCTGCAGCCTACATAGCTCCTCTCACATCCGCATTTATCAGAAGGAACTGTAATAGTTCCTTTAGGCCACCAGAGGACACTAAGTTGCCACTACTACAGGCAGCCTATTTGCCTTCTGGCTCTGTTTCCTCTGTTGATTCCCTGCTGTGTGGAGCCACAAGAGAAGTGGCAGCAGTTTCTAGCAGGGTGTGAGAGAGAAGGTCAAGAGATTGAGGGAGAGATGGAGGAGGAGGGAGGGAGTATCTAAGAATAAAGTCCTGCAGGGAGCCATTGGTAGGATCCAGCTTGTTTTCCATGCTGCCCAAAGCCATTTATCTTTGCCGATATATTTAGAACATTCTTATTGTTTTCCTGTTATTTTTCACGCCTACAGCGTTGCCGATGTTTACAGTTTCATCCCAAGTCTCGTGATATTTGGTGTATTTCTGAAAGCCCCAGCTACTGCAGGGATCTGGTGAGGTGAGAATCTCAGCTTTCCTTTAAAAGAGGAAGTTTCTCGCCCTCATGGTTGCAAAGTAATGCTTGAAAATGTGTCCCAAGTGCACCCTCAAGGCCAAGAAACCAGATGGCAAATAAAATGAACCCAGTATGTGGTGTGTTTTTTTAAACGCCATGAATTTTAAGTCAGCCTCATGATTTTTTGGGCCTGAACCATGTTTTTTGAACACTTGGAGTTAGCAATACTGTTTCCATTCTTATACTGCAAAAACATTTTGTACATACAATCAAAAACAAGCATTCTATGATGCAGCAGAATTCTGGGTACAGGGGGATTTACCAGTCTCCTCTCCTCATCAGGCTAGTTGGTGAGACAGTAAAAAAAATGGAGAATCCTAAAACAAATCAACATGCCTTACGGTTACTTGACATGCAGGTTATCAAAAGCAGAGAGTGGGAGACTGAAATTCCTACCTAATGAGCTTTTAAAGCAAAGCTATCCCCTTATTACCTGGATGATGTTATATGCCCATTTGGCTTTGGAATATAGGACTGCACCACCCAGGCAATATGACAGGCAATGATAACCTCAAAAATAAGCCCCTGGGTTGGTGCAGGAGAAAGCAAAGGGTGCAAAATAGGGGAAGGCCTATTAGTTAATCGAGAAGACTTTGAGTACTTAAAATTATCATTAAGAGTAATACAACAAAATGTTATGTCTCAGAGCAAGGGTCCCTAGATTGAGGGGGTGTTTGGGGGGAGGGGGGTGTACCCTTACAGACTCATCATGTAGGCATACAGCTATACTGACAATATTTTAATCATCTAAAACACAGGCCTTTGCTTTGGCAAATGGGCAAGATTTTGCCACCTACATGCTGTAAACATGCCAGCAATCCCAATATTACTCACTGTACCCATGTTCTGGATCCTGACCAGCTGTCTCTCGCTAGTAGCTGGCTGCTAGGCCTGATCATTAATGTTTCCACTGAAATCATCACCTCAGGCCACAGTTCCCACAATACTGTGCCTTCCAGATTCTCTTTCTTCCTCCTCTACACAGACTCTTTCCTTTTCTGCATCTTTCACTGCTTCTCTGTTGCCCTGGCTCCGATGCAGCCTGGATGGACAAAAACACTGCCACTGGCTGCCTCACTCCTTGTCTTCATCATCCCTCCCACCATCACCTGCCCCCTGAGGCTAGGGAGAGAGCAGCAGCCTGTATAGAGGGACCTCTGTTGTTGGCTGCCTCACTCACTAGCCAATCATCGGCAGCAGTAACCTTTTTTGGAAGGAGTACAGAGAAAAAAGCACCAACCCCGCAGGGAGGAAGTGAAGAGAAGCTGCAACATCTGGGTCACTTTAAATGAAGAAACACCCTGGAGGAGGGGAAAGATTGGTGAAATATGCCACAAAGATGCTAGAAGTGGCAACATGGCTCACATCACCCCACTCCTAGAAAACTGTACTGGTAGATAGATGAACAATTGGGGTGGGGGACAGTAATGTGTGAGAAATCACAAAGACTGGTGGTGGGCTCCACAGGTTCAGATAAGCATTTTAGGATCTCCTGGCCTTTGGCGTTCTCTCATGACTGTTTTCATTATTTACGTTTATGATGCTTACAGTAGGAATTACCTGATTTATACATACATTTATTTTTGCAAAGTTGGATTATCGTGACAAATAAGACTCCACAAATGGATGCATCATAATGGTGCAGTGTTTGAGCACAGACTAAGGCTTGGTGGGTTTTGGTTTCTGCCTTTTTTAAAGGACAGCTTGAAAACTATCAATTTATAGGCCGGGGTAATTAAGCTATTACTCTATAAGAGATCACTAGAATGCATACATAACTTGCTGGGGGTCTCGACGTTGTGCTCAATTAGTGGACTGCCCTGGGAAATTTCTGATCTGTTGAACATATTTCAGATATGGTTACAGAGAATTGCCTGTTTTGACTATAACAGATCTGTGCAAGTCTCAACACTTAAATAGTTTCGTCATTATCAACAATAGACACTCCACATGTAGCACACAGGAAAGTACTGGTTTTGCAGAACAGGTAAGAGAAGTAGTTGAGCAAATGGTCATGTTGTGGCTAAAAATAAGCTAATTTCTGCTTTACTAATGACTGGTGCAGGGGAACATTGCAAGCTCTTGGGTGAAAAAGTAACATGCACGTGCTTTGCTGCTCTGTACCTGGAGATGAAAGAGAAGGTTGAAGAAGCTCTAGCTGGCTCCAAATGTAGAAGCCCATTTCTTAAGCAACACAGGAGCATGAGAGCCCACCACTCCAGTGCTCCATGTACTATACTGGCTTCCCTGGCAATTACCCTCAGCGTGCCGGGCCCTGGCTATTTCCGTGACTGCCACTCTCCCTGAAACCAAACATGACAGAGGCAATGAACAAGAACCCTGCCAGCTTTCTTAGGGGCAGGCCCTCTACTTTGGAACCCTTGCCGGGTATCAGGATGGCCACAGAAGGTATCACCTTTGGAGCAAAATGAAAAACCTTTCCAAAATCGCAACCTAAAAATTCACTAGTGCCACTTCGCTGTGACGCAGTAGCATTTAGAACCCTGCCCCCGCTCCTACCCAGCATTTTAACTAGTACACATCTCTTACTTAAAAACACCACCACCCAAACAAAAACAACTAGACATGTCCTAATGTAATACAAGGCAGGATGGAGATTAGTCCTTCAGATGGATTTCTGCTCAGACACCAAGGTTAGGGTGCATTAGATACATCAGTCTTCATAAGGCCAAATGGAAAAAAAACCAACAGATTTTAAAGGTCAGCCAAAAAGCAGGAATACTGGTCTCATACACAAGGTCACTAAACACCACTGGGTAGCTCTTCATCAGTGACGTTTTGATGGAAGAAAGAAAAGCAGATACTTTTAGAACAGTAGTGTCCCACTTGTGGCCTTTGAGACTAATTATAGCAAATGAGGAAGCAAATTTATTTTTGATCATGAACTGAAAATACGCTCCACAAGCCATGCCCTGCAATTTTTAAACGCAAGTGTTTGGTTCAGCCCCAACACCACCTTCCTCCCAAATGTCTCTCACCACTTCTGCTGCAGTCCCAAAAGCATCCCTAATGTGAGCCCGCAATGCTCTGAGCAGGTGCTTTTCCTGCTCCACTGCAGCTGCTCCGCAGCAACTTGCTGGCTGCCTAATGCACTGCAAAGGAGGGAGATGAAAACAGCACTAGCTGCTCCATTGCTTACTTCTCTGCCAGGCTGCAGAAGGCCCAAGGAGAACAGGGAAGGTGCCGGACTGGCTCTGCCTGAGCTTAGGGGAGCTGTTCTTTCCTAAGGGCTCCCCTTCTCCAGTGTCATCAAGGGCACCTCAGGAGAGGGTGAAAAAGAGAAGCAGAGACCCAGCAACCAATGATCGCATCCTGATTCTCTGCTCCAGCACCAATGCAGCTTAGAGCAGCCTGAGCGGTGCTCTAACTTGCTCCAGCTAGCAACAGTTCCATAGGAACGATATACTATCTGGGGATGGTTAGAGTACAGCACAGTCCAGCCATTTCTCCTTCCTGGTCCAAAGATGGTCTCTCGAACCAGAGCTGTGGGAAGGGAGCACAGGAGCTGGCAGTAGTAGCTACGTGCCTGTTGAGGGCTTCCACACACCAGAGGAATCCCAAACAGATGACTTAAAGTGTCCACTAATTTTGGGTGCCCAACTTGAGATACCTATGAGCTAATTTTTCAGAGCACTTTATATGTTCGAAGAACAGCTCCAATTGATTTCAGTTGCCTAGGACTTCTGCAAATCAGGCTCCAGATGTCTCAGATTGGGTACCCCAAAAATGAGGAACACAGTTAGTGGCCCCGTGTGAAAAACTGGTTTATGACATGCCTAGCATCACGTACGAATTATATGGGTGAGGAAGGGATAGACTTCAAACTTCCAAGATGGCATTCAGCTGCCTTAACCAGGAGGGCAACCTCTCCTGCAGTCTTCTGTCTCCTTCAATACACACCTTCTACTGTCATTCCCTGAGCACTGTCCATCATGTGACTGTATTGAGGAGGGATCTTGTAGTAAAATAGTTTGTGATCATGTCATTAAAGACTTTGTCATAATGCATGCACACAAAGTGGATGAACTGAGCTTGAACAGGAAACTTTAATGCTGGCTCTTCCTAGCTTCTGAGTGCTTGACTTTGCAAGCTAAATAACTTTCTTTCAAAGTAGTTTTTCTCCTAAGTTTTAAATTTTTTTTGAAAAAACAGGAATTACACTATATTGAACTGTATTATTATAAGCAACCAAAAAAATGGAAAGTGTTTGGCAACGTTTATTCTAAGCAGAGCTATAAAGTTATGTAAATGTTATAATCTAATTGTGTGTTCAGTGGGTGTACAAAGTAGGCTTGGAAAGATGCAATAAGGTATGTGTTCTTGATTTTAAAGAAAGACAAAGGTACATTTGTACCTAACAAATTGACGTGTTTTGTAGGGGGTGGAGGGTTTGAAAGAAAAAGGTCAGCCAGGTCTTAAGACTTGCTCAGGAATTCTGCCAAATTTAGCAAGACTTGATTATCATCATGTGTTGTAAATACCAGTCCTACAAGTCACAATTGCCCGGTTACACAAACAAGTCATGTTTTGACATATCTGTGTAAATGTCTCTAAATTCAGATTAGCCCAAGGGAAGAGAATGCCAAAACAGGGCTCCAAATTATTTAACTTTGAATTAGAGTTGATAACTATTAGATGATGTCATGCTGGCATAATAGCTACCCATCATACATACCATCCTTTGGATAATGATCTCCATTAGCATGTTATTTTCAATATGGCTATTGTAATTTGGCTGCACCATTTAGCAAAACCTGTTGCAACCTAACATTTTTATGCAACCTTAGCTATGGAGTCATTACCAGTCCTCCGTAATAATCATGAACTTACTCATCTCCCAATAAGGTATTAAATAAAAAAAGGGCCGTGGATGAGGTCTCACGTTCTTTCTCAAGGCTGAAGTACTATTTGTAGTTTCCTTAGTAAGAATGTATGTGGGGCAAATGGCACCAACAACTTATTATATTAGTTAAATGTACTGTTCACAAGTTACACAATTGTTATCTTTATATTTGAGTTACATTTTTGTGGGCTGCAGTCATTTGTTAGGGGTGGGAGGTGGGTTTTCTGACTTCTTCTCCGTTTGTATTACATTGATTGCCTGTGAATAAAAATTTCTTCTCAGAGAAAACTTAACTGATGTCTCTTCCCTGTCCCACAAATAAATGAAAATATATAGGAACACTTGGGATATGATTAATGCTTAGGTACTTCTTGGGCACAGTGTCTGCACAAAATAAAATAAAAAGAAGTCTTGATTTGACTCACTTCCAAGAAAGCAATTAGATGAACAAACAACATATATAGCAAGGTGTTTTACTGGCAGGATGACTAAGGGTTTAGGAATCTTTATTGATCTATAGTCTAGGAGACAAACATCTCAAATGAAGCAAAATCATGTGAGCTATCAAACCTTAAAAAAAAAAAAAAAGCTAAGTCTTACTGTAGGTACAGTACTTGCAGACATTTGGCACTTTAAAAAAAATATCTGCGTAGGTCTCCTTAATCATCTTCTGATGATTTGCTACAGGGTTATTCTTAGTCTTAAGAAGATCAACCACTATATTATCTGCTGACATTGATAGGTTTGTCTATAATGCTGGATAACCAAAACTTTGGACATAGCAAGCAGGCGTGTCTAAAAATTCTGTAGTTCAGGGGATGCAAGCTCAGCTGAAAACTGATGCTCCATAGCCAATGATAGAGCAATTTTGTCTCCTGAATTAAATTAAAATCCTCAGTAACTAAGGCCCCAATCCTGCAATGTCATATGCATGAGCAGACCCCTGCATCTGGCCCTATTGAATTGTAGATATGCCATCTGTTTGTACACTAAACAAAAGTTTGAATATATTCTCTAACCCAGCAAACTAATCAATCGTGCCTAAATACCCTACAATCTAACAAGACATTTTTTGTTTAAAAACATGTTTGAGTTTTATTTTAGTGTTCTACAGTATCTTTTGTCACACTTCCATGCAGAAACTAAAGCAAAATTTAGAATGCGCATAGGAGATATTATTTTTTTGTACTGTGGTAGTATCCAAGGTCTCATTTAGGATCCTGGCTTCATTGTACTAAGCACTGTACAAACAGAAGGAAACCTGGAACAGTTTACAGTTTTGTTGTGTCTTGTCTTAAACTGTTGTGTGTGACAAACAGCAGAGAGCATGGAGATGCTAAGGGGCGAGTAACAGTAAAAAGAATACCATTCCATAGGCTGGTGAGCTGTACAATTAAATAGCTACAAGCCCTTCCCCATCTCAGGTGTCTAATTGTGCTTCTCTGTTCTCCTCTATATCTGTATAGAGCTGCCATTAATGGTATTCTGAGTTACAGTAACTCCTCACTTAACGTTGTAGTTATGTTCCTGAAAAATGCGACTTTAAACGAAACAGTGTTAAACTAATCCAATTTTCCCATAAGAATTAATGTAAATAAGGGGGTTAGGTTCCAGGCAAATTTTTTAAACAAACAATTGAATACTGGTACACAGCGATGATGATAGTGAAGCTTGGTTGAGGTGGAAGAGTCAGAGGGTGAGAATTTCCCAGGGAATGCTTTAGGGCGGACGAACTAGCACTCCACTGAGCCCTCAACAGTAGCGTAGCCAGGGAGGGAGCAGGGGGAGTGGCCGCTCCCCCTTGAGCGGAAGCGGCGCCTTTTTTTAGCAGCACTAAAAAAAGGCGCTGCTTCTTTTTAAGCGCCGCTTCTTGCACTCACCCGGCGGCGCTCCGGGTCTTCGGTGGCATTTTGGCGGTGGGTACCACCAAAGACCCGGAGTGAGCCGCCGAAGTGCTGCCGAAGACCCGGAGCGCTGCCGCGTGAGTACAGGGGGAGGTGCCTTTTATAGCGCCGCTCCCCCTGTGCTCCGGACCTGGCTGCGCTACTGCCCTCAAGGGTTAACTCTCACACTCTACAAGCCAGCAGGAAAGATGTGTTTCAGAGATAGAGATGCGCATTTCTAATTAGGTATCAAGAGTGGGGTCAGAAATACACTGCCTTGTTAATTAGATCAGCAAACCCCACAGCTGCAGCTTCTGCCTAAGGCAGCAGCTCCCTCCCTCGTGTGTGTCCCCTGCTCTATGGAAGATGGGGTAAGCAAGGTGCAGGGGAATATTAGCCCCCCCTTCTTCCCCTTCTCCCCCCATCAAGCAGGCAGGAGTCTCGGAGAGCAGCATATGGCAGTGGGGCAAGGGACAGCTGAACTGCCATTGACAGCCTGCAAACGAGGTTAGAAGGGTGCATTTCACAACTGTAAACGAGCATGTTCCCTAATTGATCAGCAACGTAAGAACGAAACTTTCGTTAACCGAGATGACTAAGTGAGGAGTTACTGTACACCTATGCACAAAGAGGAGATGAGACCCCTCTGTTTAATTGAAATAATTATCCAACGTTTAACAATTAATTTTAGAAATTTCCTATTATGGACAGGATCTTGTCCCATAAGAAGGCCCTCTGTAAAAGGAAAACAGGCAATGGTTGTGAGGAAAAGGAATCAGCAAGTAGATGTTATGGCACTTGTGGAAGCAGCAGCTACTATTGGCAACAGAAAAGAGTACTGGGTACAGCACGGTGTTTCTCCCATGCCACGTAGAGGTTTGGGTGACTCAATCAGCAAAGTGCACAGACCCGTTGGCCATGGTACTTCCATATCCCTGGACCATTCATATATTCCTGCTCTCTTGGTAGGATTTTTTGGCGAGCTGGGGCAGAGCGTCACACCATGGCACACAAGAGGGTATAGAGTTCTCATTATGATTACGTCTACACTTATGGCAGTGCGTAGAATACAGACAATACACATGAAGCTACATGCCACAGAGAAAGGCAGGCTGTGTCTACACTTGTCACTGGTGTGTAGCTACACACAGAGCAAGGAAAAGCTCCACCAGCAAGTGGGGAGGCGGAAAGACGCTAAAATTAGCACTATAGACATGGAAAGCACTGTTCGGCCATGTGTAGGATATATACCCTGGGAGTTCAGGCACGTATGACACTCAACTAACCTAAACCATGCCATACTATCTACACTGCTAACCTGTGTTAGCTGGGCATGCATTTTCTGTATTCTACATGCTGCCATAAGTGTAGAAGTAAACGTTTCTATTACCTGTGCCCTCTTGTAGTGCAAACAAGACGGTTCTCCTACTTTTGGGTTTTGATACCCCCACATGTGTATTTGTTAGTGTTTTTTGGAACTGGGAGAACAGGATTTACCCCACGATTAGAAAACATTATTTACTACATAAAAATACACACAAAGAAATAGCAGGAGTGTTTAGCAATGACTGACAATTTCAATGTCATTGTAATTTCCCAACAGAGGCCCAGTCTGTAGATACAACATCCAACTGAAAGAATCTGCTTTGGAACTTTCTGATTTCCGGGGCTGCGTAGTAGCAAAAACAGTCTTACTCCTCCTTCATATCCTCCTATTGCAAAGGTGGCACTTCTTTATTAATGTTTTTATTACATTTAAGACTTTTGTTTTTGTTACTTTTAAGAGTGATTCTTCTTTCTAATTAGATCTAGAAATTACTTATAATAGTTAATTATTATTAAGTTGCAAGCTGTGTACTTGGTGCTGCATACATACCTAAGATGACACTGTAGTTTTTTCTAGAAATGTTTCTATAAATTAGTCTCAACAATAAGAGAGGACGCATTTTAGGGCCAAATTCAGTAAGAATAAAATAAATGTCAATTTTTGTCTTAATAAATCAAACAGTCAACTGCACTTTTTACTGAAGTTGGGTATTACTAAGCAGTCAACTAACCTTAGAAGATTTCCTTCGGCTCCTTCTTGTCCAAACCACCACTAGTTTATCTGGCTGCCTGTTGAAGAACACACAAACACAATTTAATTTACAGTAAGACCATTAAATAAATGGTTATCATAAAAATTACATCCTCAGTGAACAAACTATATTTTACATATAGCATTATCTTAAAAGCACTCTCAAGCTTAGTCATTTAACAGGAAAATATTTCTGTGCTTACAGCAAATCAGTACAACAATATCAACCCGCATATTCTGCTCTCCCTGAATGCATACAACTCCCAAAGGCAAAGCAGAGTAGAGACCTGCTCTGTAGATCAGAAAACAGGATTCTGTCCACAGTTTGCTTTTTGAAAGTCTGGCTTCATTAAATGCAAGCCTTTGAAACAAATCAGCACACATAATAAACAAACACAAAATCCAGTTGGATTCCTAATCAGATGGTACTTAAAGAGGATGTGTGCAGAGGGGGAACAATTACAGTCATGGCTTTATTTTATATAGATTTATATTTATATATTTAAACCAAAAGCTTGAAAGGGCTTTTCCAAAAAAGGACCTTCCTACGCGATTACCTTAGAAATATCCAGAGCATCAAGTATTGTATTCCCCATTTTTGCTTGAGGTCGTCTTCAGGGATCAGAGATAAAGAGTTGGATCTTTCTCTGATCTTAATTGAAGAGACAAACGGTTGAATCTTTAATAAACAGATCTCTCCTGACAATCGTTTGTCAGGTATTTACAGTTGTTAGCACTTATTAAGTTCAACAAAGAATTTTAAAGAGTGTGAATAAAAATCACTTTCCCTTTCAATTTCTCAAGTTTTACTTCCTTGCTAATTGTTACAATCCTACTAGTCCTTGAGTTTTCCAAAAAGCCTTCCAGGGAAATCAGGGTAGAAAAACACCAGAAATTTCTAAAAGTAACATCTTCCCTCCCCTCTTTATTTTTAAAGGTCAGGTCTTCTCTAATAAAGGAACGTTTCCCAGTATGATGCAATCACAACACTGAGTAAATGAGGTTAAAAGAAGGACAATACTGCACGCTGAACATTTTAAATTGGTGTTATTGAATGGCAATGCTCAGACCATTTTCTTGTTGAATTTATAACAATAATTCTCCAATTCTTTTTAAAGTGAAAAACAAGCTGTTGTAGTAAGAGAGGTCCCTATGAATTAGCTACAAAATTTATGTACTTCCTCTTCAAACTGTTAGTAATTTCTGCAAGCTACAATAAGAACATAAGAACAGCAATACTGGGTCAGACCAATGGTCCATCTAACCCAGAATCCTGTCTTCGAACAGTGGCCAATGCCAGATGCCTCAGAAGGAAATGAACAATTACCCAGTGATATATTCCCTGTCGTTCATTTCCAGCTTCCAGCAGTTAGACGCTTGGGACACCAAAATATAGGATCGCATCCTTGATCATCTTGGCTAATGGCCTATCCGCCATGGACCTATCCGCCATGATGGACCTATCCGCCATGAACTTATCTAATTCTTTTTTGAACCCACTTATACTTTTGGCCTTCACAACATCCCATGGCAATGAGTTCCACAAGTTGACTATGTATGTTGTGTGAAGGAGTACTTCCTTTTGTTGGTTTTAAACCTGATGCCTATTAATTTTATTGGCTGATCACTGATTATGTTATGTGAAGGGGCAAATAACACTTCCTTATTCACTTTCTCCACACCATTCATGATTTTATAGACCTCTATTATATCCCCCCTTAATCATCTCTTTTCCAAGCTGAAAACTCCCAGTCTTATTAATTTATCCTCATCTCCCATATCCCTAATCATTTTGTTGTCCTTCTCTGTACCTTTTCCAATTTTAATACGTCTTTTTTTGAGATGGGGCAGATGGGTACACAATATTCAAGGTGTGGGTGAACAATAGATTTATATTGTGGCATTATATTTATCTATCCCTTTCCCAATGGTTCCTACCATTCCGTTAGCTTTTTTTGACTGCCGCTGCACATTACACAGATGTTTCCAGAGAAACATCCACAATCACTCCAAGATCTCTTTCTTGAGTGGCAACAGCTAATTTAGACTGCATCATTTTGTATATATAGTTGAAATGTTTTCCAATGTGCATTACTTTGCATTTATCAATATTGAATTTCATCTGCCATTTTGTTGCCCAGTTTTGTGAGATCCTTTTGTATTTCTTTGCTGTTTGCTTTGGACTTAACTATCTTGAGTAATTTTGTATCATCTGCAAATTTTGCCACCTCACTGTTTAACCTTTTTGCCAGATCATTTATGAAGATGTTCAACAGCACTACAGATCCCTGGGGGGACACCGCTATTTACCTCTCTACATTCTGAAAACTGACCATTTCTTCCTACCCTTTGTTTTCTGTCTTTTAACCAGTTACTGATCTATGAGAAGGACCTTCCCTCTTATCCCACTACTGCTTACTTCCTGCAGCTCCCATTGGCTGGGAACAGCGAACCGTGGCCACTGGGAGCTGTGGGTGGCCGCGCCTGTGGTCAGTCAATGTAAATAAACTGTCTTGCGGCCCGCCAGCAGATTACCCTGACGGGCCGCAGGTTGCCCATCACTGCCTTATAGACCCTCTGAGCTTTCAACTTGGTGTAAAGTGATAAACGAAATAAATCACTCAAGACGCATTTTTCAACTTCTAAATTTCTGCCTCCTTTGCGGGATACAAATAATTGGCTGGCATGCCCTTCAGCTTTCTCTAAAATCTCGTTTGGTGGCAGGCACAGCCTGTTCAATGTTGAAAACCCCTTGCTCACTTGCTATTAAGCACATTATGCTCTCATTCGCCTGCCTAACTCCCATTAATGCTAATGGCAATTGTGTGTGCGCGCCACTAGAAGCAAAAATATACCCCTAAGTGATTTCCTTGATGCAATCCAGGAATCCAATCCCCCGTCTAAAATAAACTCTCCTATTTCACTTTGTACTTTTAAGTTGACTGAGCCTCATTTAAAAAAATAGCTTGAGAGACAAATCCAATTTAACCTCAATAGGCCCAATCCTGAGCTAGTCTCTGGGGACCCAGTAGTGCCAAAGGCAGCAGAAACGCTTTATCTGCAGTGCCAGCGGTCAAAACAGAGAAGACCCCACACAGAGGAGCTCTGCACGCCCATGCACCACACAAAATGTGAACTCCACAGTGGGAGAAAACAAGAGGATGCTAACAGGGACCGCACAGATCCACATTGTTCTCCCTTTCCACCAAACAAGGAACAGCAGCTAAGCAGCAGGCCACTTCCACTAATCCCTCTCAGCCTAATCTAAGCATTCGTTGGCAACAGACTGGCAGCACAGGTGCCTCAGGTAAGAATAGCCCCTGTTATGCTGTGTTAATTCACAGCTCTGTGCAAACAGTCCTTTCACTTTGCTTTACTCTTTGCATCCATATCCCCAAAGTTTTCAATAAAGGGGGGGAAAACAGGTCTGAAAACCAAGTATATTAAATAAAAAAAGAAAGAAGAACCCCCTTATTCAGGCAATACCACCACTTAAATATGTTCACCATCTATTAACAGAGTAGATTTCCGGAGCTAATCAGTTATCTACTTCCAAGAAACGTTTTTACACACACACACACACACACACACACACACACCTCTCTCTCTGAAAATAATGCATTTTCTTTCGTACTAATATTCAAATATGACAGGTTTGCCCAGTGGCACTGGGGAGATTGTTAAAGGCACAAATGGGAGTTCGGCACCCATTTCACATTCAAAATCTCCCCCTCGTAACCAGATTTTCAAAGGAAAAACCAGGACCCCTGTCATGGAAAGGAAAGAGGGCTGGCGTCTTGAAAAATCATGTGTAGGGGATGCTGTCTGGGAGGCCTCACAGTTCACAAAATCCTTGGCAAAAACACTGCTTTTGTAAACCTGACAGAAATACTGCAACCAGTCAGGAAAACCTAAAAACATTCCTATTTTTCAGAGACATGGTCACTACTATCACTGCAGCAGAAACTCCTCTAGTGGCATGATGTTTACAGTCACATGGAGTTATGAAGGTGAGTCCACAAAGTAGAACAAAGAGTGGGGGGTGGGGGGGGAAACAAGAGGAAGAGTCTCAGGCTCTAGACAGAAATGCAGATGACCTCTCCACCTCCAAGAACAACACTGAATCTCACTGGGTGTTTTAAGAGCTTGTCTACACTTTAAAGTTATGTCAAATTATGTTTTTCTGTGTTAAGTAACTAATCAGGAACAACTGCTCTGAGCACAGGGAATCTATACTGTTTAATTACGGTGACTTAAACTACTTCAACTTTGATTCATTGTACTCACATAGCGATGCATTTTCTCCACAGCATCCTGGGCAGGCATCCCATGGTGCAATATTCCTCCACTATGCTGTATGCATGCTGAGACTTTTCTCACTGCACGTTGTGGGATACCGACTAGACGCCACTGGAATTCTGGGAGTTGGGAGTCAAATGAAAGAATTCCGTGATTCCTCCCCTTTCATCCCAACATTCATCTGGCTTTTGTGACCCAGCGCCATTTTCAAAGTGCAGGCAGGCAGCATGGAGGAAACACTGCTGAGCACTGCAATGCTGAGTCATTAATAGACACAGGCTCCTGCGCATGTATTGGCAGTCATGCAGCCAGATGGCTTTGGATGACTTGAGAGACACCTGTGGGGATGCCATAGCAATACAGGCACAAGAAGGAAATCAAACAGTTACTTCTGCATGAACTTTTCCTGAAGCAGTTTCCCTGGGTAAGCCACCGCTTCTAGACTCAGCCAGCTAGCACAGGCTGGTGGGACCGGATAGCACTGCTGACCTGGGATGACCAGCCGTGGCAGCAGAACTTCAGGATGACAAAGCCCACTGGCTGCAGTGGTGGAACACCTACACGAGAACTCCGGTCAATGTGAAGAAATCCATGGCTAATGCTATCTAAAAACTCACCACTCCCAGTACAGTCAGTAGCTAACCAGTTTGGTGTTTGCAGATCAACTGTCAGGGATGATGGTCATGGAGGGGTGTGCTGCTATCAGGAAAGTGCTGTTCTCCAGGTCATAAAGCCTGACAATGCACAGTGCTACTATGTCTCCAGAAGGCCTGCCTGCTTCTGTATCACCTACAGAAGTCCTTTTCTTTGTCAATGTGCTCCCTTGACAGCCTCTCGGACTGTTCCCTGTCCTCCTCTCTCTCCTTTGCATCATGCAGAAGGAAACCTTCCCTTCATTCTTCTGTCTTCTTATCCCGCTCCTGTGATGTGGCCACGAGGCCACCAACCATGTCCTCCTTTGTTTTCTCTCTTTTTCTCTGGAGATTTACCAAGTGTTCAGTCACTGGCAACAGTTGTGTCCACAGAGGCTGAAGAATTTCAGGCGTTAAGTGAGGTCAGGGGGGACAACAGAGAAACAGCACAAGTCGTTATTGTCCCAATTCTAGTCTTCATGACAATAAAGATAAAATTTTGCTTTTTCTGCAATTTAGGAATTCCTTCCCATGGGCTCTTCCGAGTGGGGTGAGCCTGTAAATGGTAAGACACTTTCCAACTTTCTTCCCCCTGGATACAGGGGCCCTGTACAAGGACTGAGTTGGTGGGGTTGGAGAGGCAGAAGGGGGCAATTACATGTGTACCTCTTCAGGCTATCCTTACGCCGCAGATGTTACCCTGAGGTGTCCCCCCAAAAGGCAGAGAGATGACGAGAGGCCCGTAACTCACATCAGTCCAACATGGAAGCACCCTGACACTATCCGGGAACAGAGTTGTTTAAATCCCCCTGTACAACTATATTGTAATATAGCACATAATACTTGCTGGAAGAGGTCCCCTCCCCAGTACGGTCAGAGCTGGGTCTCCATCTGGGATTTGGGGGTCTCGGACACTGTCCTGCCTCGTCATTTTGCAGGTTGAAGAGATCCTGGCAGTTCACAGCAATCTCTTCCTGCTTGAAGTCCTGGGTCAGCATCTGCAGAGGTGTCCTTGGTGAGATCCACAACATACTGACGCTCAGTGGTGGCCTCTTTTGAAAAAAATATAGTCCATATCCTTATAGTGGGCACAGACCATGTGAGCTCTCCCAAAGGACCTGTTTTTGTCCCGGATATTTTGACACTTTGTTGCACCACTGGATCGGATCCAGGAGTGAGCGCTCTGATTCATGTGTTTTCTATATGCTCTCATGTATCCTAGCATTCCAGTGACTGTTGTTAAGATGAGATGGACTGTTTCCTCTCTCTCCTCTCCCCAGAGGGCAAGGAAGTCCATGACCTCAGCACTAGACTACCTAGAAGCACAGAGCTTGGCTGCTATAAGTAGGATGTGACTCCCGGTGTGTGAACTTGCCATGAGCTGGAATCACAAGGTCCCACATCTATTTGCATGCCAGCATTAAACAGGGAGGAGACATCCAGTCAAGATGACCCGGGAGCAAGAAAGGGCACACAGATAAATAGATACTCTGACTCAGCAAAGCAATATGCAATAGCAGTGGGAGGACTTGCAGAGTCAGAACAGTTGATTTGAAATGGGGATGTGTCCACACCTATGTTATTGTAGCAAAACTCATCCTAAATGTCAGTAAACTCAATTCCAGAGTGGATTATTTAACTCGGGATATGATTCAAAACAAACACTGTGTATGAACGCAAGGCAATGTATCCTAAAAAAACACAAGTTAACCCAAACCAGCTTTCAAATGTAGACAAGCCCCAAGTTTCAAATTAGCAAATCCTATGAAGTTTGTTCAGATCCTGAATGCTCAGGGACTGGCAATAGCACACAGGCAGCTTATCTTCCATGATACTGATCTGAATGTGGCCAGGTTGGTAAATACCTTTATATATGATTTTTTTTAAACTACTTCATTGTTTGGTGGCCTATATGTAAGTAAAACAAAAAAAAGCTGGTGGCCTCAGTCCAATTCCTATGTGGATGGGTATCTATTAGGGCTGTCAATTATTTACAGTTAACACCTGCAATTAACTGAAAACAAAATGAATGTGTGCATTTTTTTAAAATGGCATTAAATCACATACCTCTGGGTGGAAGGGAGGAATCGGCTGCAGAGGGGCCTGACAAGTGTCTGGTAAGGCGTAGTAACCCTATCCGCCACCAGAGGGTGGAAAGAGGAGAGGAAAGAGGAAGTGGAAGTGGCTCCCATCCTGACTCTGGCGCAGAGGTCGGGATCCTGACCCCACCATGTCCCATTGCCCCTAGCTGGCCCCTCATTCCAGGCACTGCCTCCTGCCCCCGCACCATGCCCCATTGCCCCCAGCCAGCCCCTCGCTCAGGGGACTGTCCCCTCCATCCCCCACACAGTGTCCGAATGCCCCAGCCAGCCCCTCATTCTGGGGACCCATCCCAACTCCGTGCCCGTTGTCCCTGACCGGCCCCTCGCTCTGGGGACCAACCCCCTCCCCTGCACCAAAGATCACAGGTAGCGGCTTCACTAGTTTTCATAGCTTATTGTAGTTATGCTAAAATTTTTACATATATAGAAGTCATAGAAGTCAGGAAGTGCAGAGTAATGGTTTTCATAGCAGCTGCGACTCCCTTTATGTTTATGTAATATTACCACTATAGCAAACGGTCAAAGAAAAAGCAAATACGGTAAAACAATCCAAGAATACAGACAGAGTAAAAAGTGAAAGCATGGGCGACAGTGGCACCTAATCAAAGCTAAACCTATTTGTCTACAGTCTGGGTTTGCTCAGAGCATGCCCATGTGATGCAATGCACTGTACTGACTCCAGTGGAATTCTATCGTAGTTATAGTTCTTAATTCAGTTCTTCTGTTCTTAATAGGCCATGCCTCCAGGGACGACTTCTTTTGTAAGAGAGAACTGCCCTTACAAGGGAATGGACTAAATGACCAAACAAGTGGTCCTTTATATTTTATGTTGTTCTGACTATCAGCGTATTTAATACCATATCTTTGCTGGATTAACAGATTTTAAAGTAGAAGGATAATTTACCAGTTTTCTCCTTATAATACTTGATTCACACTTAATTGCTTTACAGATGCAAGGCATTTCTGATGAGATTGGGAGATAGTTCACAATTAATCTCAAACTAGAGACTTCTCTCATCCCTGAGGGGACATAACACATTTGAAACACAGTTTTCCTACATGCCTCTTATAATCGTGGCAATATATGAATTAAATTCACAGCGGGAAATGTATAATTTTATATTAAACATTTTAAATTATTAATTGTGATATGCTGTACATTAGCAAAGAAATCTGCCATTTATACACTACACTTATTACTATACATCAAATATTGGCTTCCCAATTTATAGAACTTCAAGGGCTCGCTCATCTGAAGGGATCCCACCTACCTCAGTAAAAGAAGTCTAACAGGAGTTAAAAGGAGTTTAATCGCACTGTTTAACAACGCAATTAAAACTGTGATGGAATCTCAATTAATTTTTTTAATCTCACAATTAATCGCGCTTTTTTTTTTTTTTAATCGCTTGACAGCCCCAGTGTCTCTCTCTCAAAAAACACCCACCACAGCTGGCCCCAATTGTTACCCTTGTATACAGTCTCAGCAGAGGCTCCAAGGAACTAATGTAGAAACTGGACTACACACTCAGTACATAAGAGGGTTGGGAGAGTTGAACAACATTGGAGGGGCAGAATGCGAAACATTTGCTCAGCTACTCTATGGCCCGAGCTGTACCAGTTTTGTAACTAACGAGTGGACTTTGCTTCCAAGGCTTTTAATCCTTAAAGGGGAACCACATCCCGACCTACTGAGTCAGAAAACTGGAGGGTCACCACAACTGGAGTTAGATAGGAAATGTAAAGAAAAGGAGTTGGGGGAGGGGGGGGTAGAGGAGCTCCTAGAGGAACCATTTCCCTCTCAACATACCCCTCGCAAAAAAAAAAAAAAAAAAAAAAAACCCTCCTTAATTTACTGTGGGTTTGGTTAAAAAACAACAACAACAAGTAGAACTTTCATGCTATGGGCCACGACCCCCTGATTTTAAAACTAGCTCTCCACACAGGAACCGTTTCACATACACAGCCTATAGTGCCCCCCTCTCCTACAACCTGTACACGTGCTTTTCCCTGTCAATACATCTCTGACCAGCCTAAAAAGGAAGCACAATTAATATTTAATCAACAAAAACAGATACAGTGTTAACATAGAGGTTTGAGTGCTAGGAAACAATAACTAATGATTCAATTTGCTTTTTATAGAGAAATATTGTCTAATTTAGAGGCCATCTCCCCCTCAAACCATAAAACTTAGTTGTCCATTAACCAATGCTAAAAAGCGAACAAAACCCTTCCAAAGCATCAGCTGCAAGATTACAGAACCATTGCTGTTTGCAAACTAAAAGAAATGATTCAACTATCTGGATAAAATATACTGCAGTGCAAGCTGAACAAACAATTTAAAAAAATACTATCAATTATAAAAATATTACATCTCCCATGTTTCATGTTGTGCTGCTCAGTCACCTAAAAGCCATTTGTTATGAAAATAACTAAAACAAACAGCTATTTGGAACATACTGACTGTTGTTAATCAAACAACCCAATACAGGAAGAAGGCTTGGTGGGGGGACAGCTTTCCTTAGGTAACAAGAGACAAATCGTCAACCTCTAGAACGCTGGTTCAAATTCAGCTTAGATCAGAAGCTACTAAACATAATTACCATCTTATGACCATTAGGTGGCCTACGTGAAAAGTCTTGGGGTGGTCTCAGTCCAGTTCATCGCAGACATGTGTCAGCATCATACACAAAAACCTTCCATAATTGGCACTAATTAATACGGAGTCTGTCAGACCAAACTGGCAGGACACGGAGACACAACACTGTAGTCGTGGTAGGTCATGGACAACCTGCATTAATTAGTTCTGTTCAAAGAAGAGGAGATGCTGGTCACGCAGATTTGAAGTCCTGCTGCCCCCGTTATATGCCTTTGCCCTTGCTTCCCCACATTCCTTCACACTCAATGGTCTGAGTTAAGCTACAGCTTTGCTTGTCTTTGGGGATGCGGAAGCATTGAATTTTAGTTGCACTACCATAACCCCATGCCAAGTAGTTGCTCAGATCTCTGGGTTTTAAAACTGTGAACCTTAGTGAAAGGCTAAAGCTGGAGCATACCTAAATCTAACAACATTAATTGGATGTTCTTTCCTCTTGTTTCACTCCACCTAGAGCCACAGAACCTCACAGATAAAGGCAGATCACTAGAATTGGAGTGGGGAGCAGAAGCCGCAGGAGACTGCAAATGAGGAGACATCAGGCATAAACAGGTGTGAGAGCCATGGGACCAGACTCAGAAGTGGGGAGGGAGCCAGTTGGGCCCCATGTATTATATTTCATAAAGCCCAGGGCAAACCATTTGTAAGTGTCCAGTGCTCATGCAGTTTCCACTAAGGGCTGGTCTACACTAACCCCCCAATTCGAACTAAGATACGCAACTTCAGCTACGTGAATAACGTAGCTGAAGTCGAACTATCTTAGTTCGAATGAAACGTACTTACCCGGGGTCCACACGCGGCGCGCAGGCTCCCCCGTCGACTCCGCCTACTCCGTTCATCGAGCTGGATTACCAGCGTCGACGGGGGAGCACTTCCTGGTTCGATTTATCGCATCTAGACAAGACGCGATAAATCGAACCCAGAACATCGATCCGACGCCTCCGATCCAGTCGGTAAGTGTAGACCTACCCTAGGAAGCTGTAGGCTATGCAGCGGATTTGTGTTTTCACACTCTATACCCCAAACTTTTTAGTTTTGCAAATCAGAAGTGAAAGATACTTGGTACTAAAGCTTTTCTGAAGTAGGATTTTACAATTTCAAAGTCAGTGGCCAAGAACAAAGCTTTGAGACTGCCCTAAGTTCTCTTATTTAAAAACACAGATTAATATTACATTTATAACTCTAACCGAGCCCTGCTTTTCCTGTTGAATGAAAGATATAACTATAGCTTTTTCCTTCCCTCCTTAAAGCAACTGATTTTACATTGTATATATTACACCCACCCACACCAATTATACCGGAACCAGAGCCGTCCACATCCAACATTGTTTAATAAAGTAGCAAAAGTCCTCTACAGTCTGGACAAACTATGTTGCCTGATCATCATGTTTTAGATAGCAATTTTCACTGATTGAAAGCTAGGTTGTGCAGGATGCAAGGTCTTCTGTGGATTGATTTGATCATTCCAGGAAATATTTGGCATGACGCTTTGAGTACACAACTCTTTAAATATCATTTGTGAAAGATTTGCATAAAAGGTTTTATCCCCACTGTTAGCACTCGTGTTGTAAACCTTTGTCAGCACAAACCGCTGATGTTAATTGTGAAACATACATAATTTTCCAGTAAGCTTACAGTTTGATAACTGCTGACAAGAGTTTAACATTTCGGAACCTATACTGGAAAGATAAGTACATGTGCTTAACTTTAAATCCACAGTCACAGTGAAAATCAATGGGACTATTTGCATGCTTAAAGTTAAGCATGTGAGCAAGTATTTGGACGACTGAGTTTAAGATTTTTTTACACAAAACGGAGAAAAATATAATACTTTTTTGTAACGAGGAGGCTCTTTATTTCATCATACACGACAAATCTTTAACACGCTTTCTGTTCAGTAATGCAATCTTTCCTTTGTACCAAGAAGAAATAATTTAAATTTATTTTGGCACTTAATATCATGAAGGATAGTGGTTTGGGAGCTTGGGGGGGGGGGGGGGGAGGACGCGGGTTAGATTTTCTGTGAAGGGGTTTTATTTTTTTCTTACTGTGTTTGATTTGAGTTGTATTAATTATTACAGCCTGCTAGATTACTCTTGTGAAGCAAGGATAAGAGAGTATAATTAACAAGAGAAGCAGCAGTGTTAGCACAATAGCAAGCAGATGTACCTATTGAAGGATAAAAATAATTACTTGAGGAGTAAAGTCAAAGTACTTCTGTGATAAGATTTTTTTTTTTTTTTTTTTTTTGGCCTTTTGGTCGCTTCTGTACTGTGCATACCAGTATGATGTGCTAGGTTTTCATTAAGAATCCCTCCCCCTACTACCTCCTTTCCCCATAACTCCTGGGATTTTGTCAAGTGCTTTTAATGATCTCTTAAAAAAATGTTTTAAGTTCTGCAAAACCATTAGTTTGAGCTGAGCATTATTTTTTCCTCATCTTAAAGATCATTTTTTAAGGGAGAACAGCCTTACTAAACTGAGAGAGCTTAAGTCTTTTGCCCATCAAGGTGCTGTATCACTCTGTGTATTGCCTTCACCAACAAGACACTGCCACTGGGGTGTCTTACATTAGACTTTTTCCTTCTGAAAATCCCCTTGTCACTACCACCAGTGAAGTTTCACTGGCAATAGCAACACTGGGAACACTAGGGTAGATCAGCCATCAGTATTTTAATATGGTCTAAACACACTGCTTGAAATGGTGCCATCTGCTGGTGGCTTTGCTAACATTAACATTCCCCTAGTAGAGCTAGTCTGGTGGTAGAAAGGTCAGACATTTCATGGAGAAAATAAAGTCTAGTATAGACAAGACTTGTGTGGGATAACAAAACAAGCAAGTTAATGAGGCCTTGCCTATACTAGGCTTTATTTTCCCTTTAGAACTCCCTATTTGTGGAAGCTTCAGGTATAAACAAGGTGCTGACATTTGCCAGTATTTTAACGACCATGTTGTCTTGACCTCACTATGGGAAGGTTTAGAAAACACTCTGGCTAAAACAACAACTGCCTATCAACACTAGAGAGCTTCCACAATCTCCACTATATACCAGGAGTAGCAACAGTGGAAATTTTAAGGAAAAAAAAAAAAAAAGTCTAAAGTAGACACAGCCAGATGGAGGTGTGGCTAGCACTCTTCCCTTCTCCACAACCAAATCATCGTAACACACTTGGCCTACAGTAGAACAATTCAAACCCTAAGATTTCAGTTTGCTCTCAAACCTTGGGTCTTAGGGTTTGGTCCCAAGGCTTTCAATCCTATATTTTTGTGGGCTGGCTATTTTTTTTTATGCTACAAACCACTCTTTCAAAACGGTCATGAAAAGTCATCAGCCAGATGCAACATATACTCACCCGCCCCTTACTAGGATGATTCATAATGGAAAAAAATTCATATTATTTTACTCATCCACCAAAAATTAACTATTGGCCGAGTCCAATTTTGTTGGGCTGCTGTAAACAGCATTTACATCTTAGCAGAAGGCATAAGTGACCATGGTCACTGGAGAGGCCACATTGAGATTGCTCAATCAGGGGAAACTGCAAAGAATAGGGAAGACGATCCCCCGAACTGGTGGTTTATTCTAATAACGAAATTTATCCAGCCAGTAAAAAAACAGCTTCTGTAGTACCTTACTGGTTATTAAGAAGTTAAAATAAATATAGCTCCCCTTAAGCAATCCAGCATTTGGCTTCCACCCCGAAAGTCAAGTCTAATATAGCGAGGATTACTTAAAGTCTTATTCAACATATATGAAATTCTACTAACCCCAAGAGATCAGACATTATCCACCAGGTCAATGAATATTTTGAATCTTACCCAAATACATGCTTACAGCCAATTCTTATTAACTAAACTAAGTTTTATTAAAAAAGAAGAGTGTTATGGTGGTTAAAAGTCTATTATACATATAAAAATGAATAAAGTTCTCAGGTCAGATTCATAGCAGAGATGATGAGCTCCTGATCTGTAAAAGTCCGTCCAGAATCAGTTCAATAGGCTAAATAGGCAGTTCACGTGCAGAGTTTGTTCAAATTCTTCCATGAGAAATTGCAGGGATAATCCAGGACATACCTGAAGACCTCAGTCTTGTGGCTTGAACTTTCCCTGACAAAGTTTAAGCAGGAAAGATCAGACCGGAGATTTGTATTTATTTTTATTTTTTTTAAATATAGTTCCCAAGCAGGCTGAGAAGCCTCTTGTCACAGCAGGACCTCCTCCCAAGGAAGAATAGGTAATACACATTGTTACTTTGAAGTAAATCTCTATTTCCTAGGCATACATTGATTACTAGTTGCATTGATTAGCATAAGGCAATTAACCAAACAGTTCATAGGTAGTTTACTACAAACTTCAAAAAGAAATAAAGACAATGATATTATTACACCACAAGTTTCATCCAAATGTTAACACCCCTTTTGATCTCTGAATCAACAGAACATAGAAATGAAACCTTACAGACAAGAACTGAAGGTTAGCATATACAAGCTTATTAGATCACATTGTTAAACTTCTTATAAGACATAGGTAAACAGAGACAAATACAATTAGTATCTATCCTTTGAGTCACTAACAACACAGGCATAAATATTAAAGAATTTAGTCTACTTAATATGGCTTTGATAACCATCTACAAGGAACGGCCCTGTTTACCATTTCAATACTTTTCCTTAAAGGCTGATTTTGGGCCATTTCGCCTGCTGGTCGTTTAACCCTTGCTGGCTCAGTGTTGCAGCATATGCATAGCATACGCATAACAAGGTTAAAGAGAGAGAGTCAATTTAAAAAAAACAACATCACCACACTTCTGTCTGAAATTGTTTTTTTTTTACTTCCTATCATTGCAGGTAACACCAAAATGTACTATAACTGAAATACTGCATCTCTTCCAGGTTTCTCCCCTCCTCTCCCCGACCCACACATTGTACATTTGATAAATCTGTGTGTCTAGCTCGTTTCTCCTGTATAGTTAAGTTCTGATTATGCTCCCATTGAAGTCAACAGCAACATTCTCACTGTGGGGAGGACACTGGCAGAAGGAGTAATACCTTATTATTCACACCATTGTAACACCCAAAGGCCTTGGAGTCGTTTGAACAGGAAACCAAACAACGAGGAGTCCTTGTGGCACCTTAGAGACAAATTTATTTGGGCATAAGCTTCCAGGGGCTAGAACCCACTTCATCAGATGCATGGTGCGGAAAATACAGGAGCAGGTATAAATACATGAAAGGATGGAAGTTGCCTTACCAAGGGTATGTCTATACTTACCCGTCGCGTCGGAGGCGCGGGATCAATGTTCTGGGTTCGATTTATCGCGTCTTGTCTAGACGCGATAAATCGAACCAGGAAGTGCTCCGCCGTCGACTCTGGTAATCCAGCTCGACGAGCGGAGTAGGCGGAGTCAACGGGGGAGCCTGCGTGCCGCGTCTGGACCACAGGTAAGTTCGAACTAAGGTACTTCGACTTCAGCTACGTTATTAATGTAGCTGAAGTTGCATATCTTAGTTCGATAGGGGGGGTTAGTGTAGACCTAGCCCAAGTGTGAGGTCAGTCTAACGAGACAATTCAATTAACAGCAGGATACCAAGGGAGGAAAAATAACTTGAAGTGGCAATGAGAGTGGCCCATTTCAGACAGTTGACAAGAAGGTGTGAGTAACAGGAGGGGGAAATTAGTATTGTGGAAATCAGGTATAGGTTTTGTAATGACCCAACCACTCCCAGTCTTTATTCAGGCCTAATCTGATGGTGTCCAGTTTGCAAATTAATCCCAGTTCTGCAGTTTCACGCTGGAGTCTGTTTTTGAAGACGGGGAGTGGTTGGGTCATTACAAAACCTAAACCTGATTTCCCCAATACTAATTTCCCCAGTATGTGTAGAATGATTTAGTATTTTAAAAAAAGTTAATAGAAATTAAGTTTGCAGAATGAGTTGAATTAAACAAGATCTGAATCCATCCATTATTCAGGACAGGCAATAAGGACAGTCTCAGATCAGCTGTTCGTTTTTTTTTTACAGCGCTATTGCAGCATAAGATCTTGAGAATACGATCTAGCAAAGTCTTATGTTAAATTCTTGTAGATGGGATTTTATATTACAAGGTATAGAAATTGAACTTAGCCTTCAGAAATTCTTTTTCTAAATGTCATGTTGGCAATAAAGTTGTCAGGAGACATAGTACACAGACTAGAAAATAGATCTGAAACCTAGCACGATTAGATTTTAAGAATAGGACCAGCTGCCCTACGCTTTGCATATGCAGGTAGAAACCTTTCCTACATTTTAACAGTAATCAATCAACATTTTTAAACAAGCTTAATTTTCTAAGTAAATTTAGTGCCCATAACGTGAACAGCACTTGCAGTGACTAGCCATGCTGCGGGCCAACATTGCACAACCTTGCTCACAAAATCTGACAATGTGATTCAGTCCCGACCTGCAGGAACCTCGCTATTCCAATCCTCATTCTCTCTTTACTAGAGATGGCTGATTGCAAAGTGAACGAAAGGGAGACTACTAAAAAACCAAATGTACTTTCACTTTAGACCTAATCCAGGAATTGAAACCAGGTTTCACAAGGTGAAAGGCTAATTCACTAACCCACTGTGTCACCTAGAGCCAGCAAGTGGACTTTTACATGACTAGCCTTACCATCACACTTGGTGAGCCCATGTTCTTTTGCTCTCTACTCTTAGGAGCCAGGAACTGCAGAGTTGTAATTCAAGCATTGACTCATTATGAGGCCTTCAGCAAGTTATTTAGGGCTTGGAATGAGTGAGATGTTGTATCCTGTTGTATCCTTGGGGGAGGGATAGCTCAGAGGTTTGAGCATTGGCCTGCTAAACCCAGGGTTGAGAGTTCAATCCTTGAGGGGGCCATTTAGGGATCTGGAGCAAAAATTGGGGATTGGTCCTGCTTTGAGCAGGGGGTTGGACTAGATGACCTTCTAAGGTCCCTTCCAACCCTGATATTCTATGATCCTCAATTCCCTTTGTCTTAAATTGGACTCTTATCTTCTCCATGTCTCAGTTTACCTCCGTGTGAATTGAAGATAATACTTCCCTACCGTGCTGTGGGGATCGGTAATGTTATTGAGTACATTAAAAATGAAAAGTGATATACAAATGCTAAGCAGTGCTATCATAAAATATGAAAAAGGGGAGAAGTAAAAGAATATCCAGTGTAAAACTGACTCAAGTTTGTTCCCTGTAATTTAACTTCAGCAAGCAAAACTAAACACCCCATATTAAATAATGTATTTGCATACAAAGAAAATCAAAGGGTACCCCTGGCAGAACACCTATAATTTCATCAGACACTGTTACAGAACAGAGACTTTTGTTCCATTTTGCAACAAGGGGTTTTTTTAAACGCAGGAAAGTAAAACGTTTATAAAAAAAATGCAACTATAAATATTTAGGAAAAAGCCACTTTGTTCCTCAGCATGGAAACCACAAAAATAAACGATCCTTTCTGCTGTTTCTATATAAACAAGAGAGAAGCGTATATACTGTGACCTGGCCAGAGTTTGAGAAAGTTTGATTATTCAGCTCTAGAATCTTCATCCTCTAAATCTTTCTAACCGTCATCCAACATAAGCTTCTCAAAAGTGTTTCAAAGTGGATCCCTTATCCTAACTTGTTTATCTTCACGTGTCGCATTTAATTAGGAAATGGCCGCAGGGATATTAGAGAGGAAAAACAAAGCAAGCATCTGTGACCTATTTATTGTTTGAATGAATTTCATGCTCATGAAAAGGTGTCAGCTTGAAAGTCCTGGAGAATTAAATCCTGGATGCACAGTCTAGATGCAGTAACGCAAGATTCCATATGAGACAACATGCTTAAACTGTGACCTAGAGGGACCAAACTTGATGAGCAAAAGAGCAATAAAGGTTTCCATGCCCATTCAGTTCTTGGCTTTGCTGACACTGAGCCAACAAAGCTGTCAAATGAGGTGATGATGATGGCTTTGTTTACTAGAAAACTGAACTGACATCACCAACTCATTTGAAATAGGCCAGAGCACAGGCGCTGACTTTCTCTGGCGCCGGTGGGAGCTCACGCCCAGCGTCGGGGGCGGGGCCCCGCCCCCGACACCGGGTGACATTGCGGGGCCCCGCCCCCGACGCAACGTCGCCCAGCATCAGGGGCGGGGCCCCACAACGTCTCCTGGTGCTAAGGTAAGATGGCGGCGGGCCCTGGGGTTGGCGGGGAGCTGGCCACGGGTCCCGGGGATGGCGGGGAGCTGCCGGTGGGTGCGGAGCACCCACCAATTTTTTCCCGTGGGTGCTCCAGCCCCGGAGCACCCACGAAGTCGGCACCTATGGGCCAGAGTCTAAAACATTATCTACGACTTTTAAACACCAGGGACACAATGCCTGATCCAGGAGGCCCTCTGTATGCAGAAGACCCTCCAAAGACACTGAAGTTCTACCTGCTCATGGAAGACCTGCAGGCCTGGACCCCTGAAAGTGCAGCAACCTAGAGATGAAAGATTCTATCTGTAGCCCATTCCAATCTCACATTTTTTAAACTCTCGTCTCACCCCTCAGGCCAGCCAGAACAATGACTACTACAGAGCAGCACACTCAGCCCTTGAGGAAGGAATGGAGCCTTGCATTGTTTAATTAGCCGAAAGGATTGTTATTGAAGAAATAGCCATCTATGAATGCCAAAGGCAGTCCAATCCAATTCCCCTGATGCAGGTTGACTTCTCTACAGACAATTCTGCTTGTTATCCTGTCCAACACATTTGTGTTCTGTCAAACTCTTTGAGGAAGGGATGCAACCTCCCCCAATTCTCCACCCTCTTTCATACTGAGCATTACCTTACTCAGTGAGGCGTCCAAAGGAAATCAATGTGACTTCTCCCCAGCTAAGATACTACTAAGGGTGAGTAAAGGTGGCATAATTCAGCCCTACATATGTTTTCACTATCAGAACTTATGGCACTATATTTGCACCTCCCTCCCACCCCCCCCTCCCCGCAAAAAGGGAGAGGGGGCAGAAGAGCAAGAGAATTGAGGGAATACATCCCTACCTAGAAAGGACATACATTCAAACCTCAAGATCAGAAGATTCTGAGCATCCAAAATGATTCTTAATGGCCATCAAGTGCAGTACAGTACTAGTGCTTAGGTTAACATATGCTTATCCCAAGTCACGTGCCCTAACTGCACACACAGTGAACATTCCTATTAGAGGTTTCGCATCTTTCATCAGACTGGTTTTGCTTGAGCAAACTAATAATACTAAAAAGGAGAGATGGAAATGGGACATGCTGTGCTACCGTTTTCCTCTACTGCTCCCTAGAGGATCAGGTCTTTGTAAATACTGTAAGGACTTCAGATACATCTGTAATGGGTGTGGTATAAACACACAAAGAATCACTTCAGATATTTGAGAAAATAAGTAACTGAAAGCAAGGATTAAGCAAAGAAATGCCTTCCCACTGTTAACTCCAGCATCACTCCTGTGATAATATCCAGCATACAATTATGAATCATCTGCCAACAGCAAGCTATCTAGCCCAGGGGAAAGAATATGCACCTCATGTTTTATTTCTCAATAGCTGTGACAACAATGAACAGAAACATGCCTTCCAGGTTATCATTTGTAGAGACATGGGTTAAAAAAAAAAAAAAAGTTAACGTAACACTACAAACTACTCAAGATTTCAGGTTAACACATAGCTTTAAGATTTCCCACCATCCCCTCAGTATCTTAACACTAAAATCCAGTCCCCAAGCAAAAAAATCAAACACTTACTTGCTGGGACAACACGCAAAAAGAGAAGCAACTGCTTCTATAAATCTTTTGTACCACGGTCCTCTACAAGTTTACTTAACGGGGGGGGGGGGGGGGGGGCGCACAGGGGAATGTTGATTGGCAGGATATATTTTTCATGATCAGTTGGTTTTATGTAGGTACTTTTAAAAACTGAAACCATCAATCTTTTTGCTTAATAAAATGCAATGCAAGTATAAAATGCAATGAATGCAAGTATTCATTCTTTCCACCGATTTGAATGGAATTAGATCAGCCCACTGGAAGGATTTTGTGCATGTATGCTCGCCAAATAATAAGAAAAAGTTAAGGGCTTCAGTTTCCCAAGCAGTGTTTTGACTACTGTTATGCTACTCCCCATGTGAGATCCCAAGTTTCACCACCATGACCATTCACCATTATGAAATTAAACAGGAGCAGCCTGAAGATAGAGATGTGGTCATCAAAAGCCATGACAAAAATTGCTGACAAGTATTTACAGCTGCTAGGGTGCTCTGACAAATAACAAAGTCAGAAGCCCTGATCATGAGAGTGCAAATTCAGAACAACTACTCCTCTTCAGTCTGTTGAAGTTGTTACAATGCTTCCATCAAGGATACGGGAATAGATACTGAGGGCTGGTCCACAGTAACCCCTCGATTCGAACTAAGATACGCAACTTCAGCTACGTGAATAACGTAGCTGAAGTCGAAGTATCTTAGTTTGAACTAAAAGGTACTTACCGCGGGTCCACACGTGGCAGGCAGGCTCCCCCGTCGACTCCGCATACTCCTCTCACAGAGCAGGAGTACCGGTGTCGACGGCGAGCACTTCCGGGATCGATTTATTGCGTCTAGACAAGACGTGATAAATCGATCCCAGAAGATCGATTGCTTCCCGCCAAACCAGGAAGTAACTATAGACGTACCCCAAGACTTCTCTTTGATTACAGAAAGTCAGCCTCACCAGCAGCACCTATCATTTCTATTTTTACATCACCAACTCTTCTGCTCTTTAAGCATCCCCGCCTCGAAATTTTAAAAACCTGGGCAATTTTTAGAAGCCTCAACTGGTTGAACCCATTTAATTAAATGTCCTTCAAATCACACACCCCTGGCACAGACCCAGCAGCAAACATTGACTAAGCACAGACTCCTGGATACACCCAGGAGACAAAGCAAACGAGCAAAATGCCTTGCCAGTGCTGGAGATGGATGTAGTAAACAAAAAGCTGTTCTAATGCCTCCTGCCTCAGGGACTTTATTTTGAAATAAAATCTAAAGAATCTGGTTTTGGATCCTAAACATCTTGTAGCTTTCAAAAACAGATTTTTTTTTCCAGCGGAAACATTCAGTTCCTTTATCATTTTGCAGATAAGAACTGGCATTTGTGTAAGGTCACTATTACATCACCCACTATGATTTAGTTTGCCATGCCACACACTCCAAAAATCAAGAAAGGCCAGAATTCAGGTCAAAGTATTTCACAAATTAATTGAAAAGGAAAATAAGAGTAAAACTGAAGAATACTGCACGAAAGAGAGATTCTGCCATTAAGCTCTATCAGGAATAAATAATAAACTAAGCGAGGATGTAACTAGCGCCCCTAAGACCAGGTAGGTTGGATAATAAATAATTAAATGTAAATCTTAATACATCTTAAAACATGCGCTTTATTTAAA
Source organism: Chelydra serpentina (assembly GCA_037349315.1). Lineage (NCBI taxonomy): Eukaryota > Metazoa > Chordata > Testudines > Chelydridae > Chelydra > Chelydra serpentina. Next base: position 10,402,707 of record JBAIAC010000061.1, read on the forward strand.
AAAATAGGACAGATAGCAAGGCTTAGTTAATATGGCTGCTCAAATCAATTACTTCTGCTCAGCCACAGAATGTGTTAGATTTTTACATTTGCATCTTGACCCAGCCTCCGCTGAAGTCAGCGGACAGACTCCTATCAACATCAATAAGAGCTGGATCAGGTCATAGATGCAGTATTATTAAAAGGAGGAGCGGAAATGACCCCTTTATTTAGTGGTCTATAGTCTATTATACAAAACGGTGCAACCTTTTCTTCGAAAAACCGTCACACCACATTGTTTGCAACAGACTTTGGCAAGGCACAGCTCTAAGGCTAAAGAAGTGCCTTGTTTTAATCCCACAAAACTCTGTCCAGCTTTTATTGACAAACTGTTAAAAATCATAATCATGTCCCTTTTCTCAGATGTGCTCCTCAGAAAACTGTCACAATATTGCCAACCCCCGGCATTCAAAATTCATGAGTGAGGCCGCAAAAAATCATGAGATATTTTAAAAAAATAGTAAGCCTTGGTTTCTCTTTTCCTTTCTGGTTTCTAAGCCTTTAGGGTACAGTTGGGTCATATTTTCAATCTTTTCTACACAATCATGAGGGATAGAAACTTATTTTTTTTAAAGGGAAGCTGAGATTCTCATTTATTCCCATCATTCCAGGAGCTATGGCGTCATGAAAACACACCAAATATTGTACGACATGTGAAAAAACCATGAGATGGCAACAGTGAGTTGGCAGCAGGCCAAAAAAAACAACCAGTGGAAGATGAACATCCTGAGGATGCACTGAGCAGCAGCTCCAAAAGCACCACAACCACACCACATACCAAGAACTGGGAGCTGCTGGAGCAACTACAAACCAATGGCCAAACCCCCCTTTCAGGGTACCAAATAGGATAAAAGGAGAGAGCAGATTAGGCTTCCCCACCCCCATTGACCCAGTGGTCCATTGCCTCTGGAGTAACAGCCTTCTCCTGCTGCCAGTGAATGTCATTAGTCCTGTAGCTCAAGTGTTTCCTGTACTGCAGCACAGTCAGCTGATTCACCGGAGGGGTGGTCACAGTTACAGGGGGAGGGGACCCATTTCCCGTTAAAAGTAAACAGAATCATACCCCAAAACAATCTAAATTAAAAGATTATTTAATTTGCCATGCGAAACACTCCAAAATCAGGACACGCCGGAATTAAGATTACCAGTGCAACTTTAATTCAAACCAACTTTTGCACAGGCATTTGATTAGGCTTGGCAGAACTTTTTTTTTTTAATATACAAAATATATAGGGAGGACGGATAGCTCAGTGGTTTGAGCATTGGCCTGCTAAACCCAGGGTTGTGAGTTCAATCCTTGAGAGGGCCACTTAGGGAGCTGGGGCAAAAATCTGTCAGGGGACAATACTTGGTCCTGCTAGTGAAGGCTGGCGACTGGACTCGATGACCTTTCAAGGTCCTTCCAGTTCTATTAGATAGGTCTCTCTCTCTCACACACACACACACACACACACACACACACACACATTCATTTTTGCTTTGATTTAAATGTTTACAGTTATGGAAAATTGGGGGGAGGGGGTTAGATAATTATTTAAGGACAGGAGACGCCGAGATTCAAAAAGAAAGCTTTGTAACCATTAAAACACGTATTGTCAACATCAAATGACAAAATATACAAAAGACAAATCCATAAATCAAGACTTGAATAAGTTCTCAAGCAGCATTTTTCTTACTTTGACCATCTGTACATTTTGTATTTTTCCATGGGTTTGTGTGTGTACAGTGAAATTGACATTTACTACCATTTAGCAATCAAAATCTAATCCTTTCAAGCCTAATTATGTTACAGTCTTTAACTAAATAATCACATACTCTTATTTCTACAGGACATGTCTCTAATTTGGTGCACAGGCTAGATGCACAAGACGAGGGAATTAAGGTTGCAAAGGCAACCCTAAATCTGTCATTTTCCAATTTTTGAGTGTTTTACTTTGCAATCTGAATAATGTTCTTTAAATACATATTTTTTAAAATATAATGGTTATTTATATTACAGTAAAACCTTAATGCTCCTCTGAGGTCACAGCCCCATTGTGCTTGGTAGAGTACAAACACAGAGTGAGAGAGAATCCTTGCCCCAAAGATCTTACAATCTAAACCAGGGGTAGGCAACCTATGGCACGGGTGCCAAAGGCGGCACGCAAGCTGATTTTCAGTGGCACTCACACTGCCCGGGTCTGGCCACCAGTGGGGGGGGAGGGGTCTCTGCATTTTAATTTAATTTTAAATGAAGCTTCTTAAACATTTTAAAAACCTTATTTACTTTACATACAACAATAGTTTAGTTATATATTAAAGACTTATAGAAAGGGACCTTCTAAAAATGTTAAAATGTATTACTGGTACGCAAAACCTTAAATTAGAGTGAATAAATGAAGACTCGGCACACCACTTCTGAAAGGTTGCCGACCCCCGATCTAAACACACGAGACTAACAAAAAGTAGGAGGAAAAACATTATCCCAATTTAATACAGAGAACTGAGGCACAGTGAGTCACTTGCCAGAGAGGATGTTTGTGACAGAGTTGGGAATTAAACCCAGATCTCCTGAGTCCCAGTCCAGTACTTGAACCACAGGCCCTCTCTAGTGTAGCACTGGGTACTTCACAATAACTAAAAATAAACAAACACCATCCTCATCAGATAGCCAAATGCCCAATTCTGCTTTAGCCTGATGGTTACCTTCGTTAGTGACAGATATTGGCACCATACGGTTTTAAAGTCACTTCTACAACCAGAGCAGACATGCCTGGATGCTGTCCAGGTTTTTTTATTAAGTGGATTTGATGTCTTGCAGGCTGGATTCCCATCTCGAACCATTAGATGAGGCAAAAGGATAAGAGAGGCAGAGCCCATCTTTATCCTTTAAAGTGTATGGCTCAACAGATTAAATAATTTTGTCTCACCCTAGGTTTCGATTTTAATCTAATCTATGCACATATGTCTGGTATGAAAGCAACTCTCCATGGAAACAGGAACAGAGGAGTTAACCAAAAAAAGGGAGACATGTTTGCTCCTGTAGCAAAATACACATCATGTAACAGCCTAATCTTAAAACGTTCTGAGAGTTCTCAACACAGTAGAAGTTGAGGGCTCTTACCACCATGGGTGATCAGGTCCTTCAAGGACCCTATATCATTTAAGTCAGTGGCAAAACTCCCATCAATTTTAACGTACAGAATCAAGCCATACATAAGAACAAACAAGAAAACATTTTATTTTCAAGCTTCTAAGAGAGTAAAACAGAGAAGCATAAATAAATAAATAAAAAATTAAAAGTGACAATTTTAAATGATACTGTTTCCAAAGTTTAAATATACTTGCATAGGTAGGGGCAAAGTAGCCTGCCAAATCAAGTGTCACTCTATAAACCAACCAACAAGGGAATGAAGAAACAATCTTGGCAACCCAGTACCTCAGATACATAACGGGGGGGGGGGGGGGGGGGGGAGAGGGAATTATACGCAGAATCATCAGCAGGGACAACAGAAATACGTGAGCAAATACAATCCTGGGATTGCGCAGATATAGCTTTTCTGTATATTTTACCACATACTGCAGAGAATTAAGCTTTCATTTTAAAAAGGGACATTTAAAATAGAAGCACCCAAATTTTAATACTGTTGGTTTTGAAACATCCCAAACACACACAAACTTAGCACTTCAAAAGGAAGGCGGTATTTGTTATAGGGCTTGTCTACACTTGGAAATTGACCGGGATAGCTATTCTGCAATACAGTAGAACCTCAGGAGCAGAAGTCATTCGCAACTCTGAAATGTCCATAACTTTGAACAAAACGTTATGGTTGTTCTTTCAAAAGTTTACAACTGAACATTGAATTAATACAGCTTTGAAACTTTACTATGCAGAAGAAAAATGCTGCTTTACCTTTATTTTTTTTAGTAGTTTACATTTAACACAATATGGTACTGTATTTGCTTTTTGTTGTCTCTGATGCTGCCTGTTTGTGTACTTATGTTTCCAAATGAGGTGTGCAGTTGACTGCTCAGTTTGTAACTCTGGTATTCGTAACTCTGAGGTTCTACAGTATCTCCCCTCATGGATGCTTATATTCTGGAACAAGAATGCCTCTGTCCAGTTTAGTTTATTGGATTAAGCTAACCCAGAAAAAGGAACTCTCATTCTGGAATAAGAGAGTGTCCACACAGAGAGATATTCCAGAATAGTTCTTGCACTTTAAATTCACACCCTACCTGATTCTAGATTAATTTCCAAGTGTAGACAAGCCCTTAGGGTGTTGGGAGTATGGCATTCAAATCCACATTTAGAAAAAGGCTGGGATTCAAGGTCAAAATCAGGTTTCAATCCAACAGTGCTGAAAACTTAAAAAAAGCACAACTCACTGGTACTAATCTGTACATCATTCAGACTGCCATGACCGTTTGGAGGTGAAGCAGACACATTGAGTAGATCTCTAAACATTACACACCAAATATATCCTGGGATAACTGTAAACTGTCCTTTACGGCCCACACGCCTACTGAATGGAAGTTCGGTTCTTTTAATATTTGCCATTTTCCAACCTGTTAGTGCCACTAGAAAAAACACAAAACCAAATCTTGTACTTGTCCAAGAAGCGTGTACTTAGAAACTACTGTAGTCTCAAACCATATTCCTATCCACTCAATGTAATGTTTATACGCTAGTGAGAGGCATAGTGACTCTTAAATAAATATCACCTCGTCAAAAAAAGACATAAGTAAAAATCTTGGTTTGGGTCCTGAACTGCAGATAAGCGATTATGCAGTCATTTCCCCATTCCAAGTTACCTTCCCCAGTTCACTTTACATCACCTACCCTGCTCCACATTAATACATTATTTAACAAAATTTCCACTCTGACTGAATTTGCATGCCAAATAACTGGATTAAACGTTCTTGCAACGGACTCCATTGTTTACATGATTTTTTTTTTTAAATGGAACAGTCTGCCTATTTGTAGGGCACCAATTACACTTGTATTCTCACTTCTCTTATTATCCAGCATTGCTATCGCAAACTTGCACCCAATCACTTCAGCAAAGAAACAAAGCCTTTGAAGCTCTGATTACTACTCCACAGAAACTCTGCCATGTCCTGTGCTCCAGTTTTTGGAGTTTCATCACGATTCTTGAGAAAAATCCTCTCTTCAATGACAGGAGAATCTCTAAGCATCACCTAGACCAATTGTCAAACAGAGTAGCCATTAAGTTGTTGAGTGTGATGTAGGGAACTTCAGACAGCATGCCAACACCCTAACATAGGGGTAAGTTCTTACCAAGACAAAGTATGGTCTTGTTCTCTACTATGTAGACAAGCCCATAGTAAGACGGTTCTAAATTCATGGCACAAGTTCTTGACCTCAACAATATCCTGTGGCAATGAGTTCCATAGTCTAGTTACTCATGTGATAAAGTATTTCCTTTCAATTAGTATTAGTTTTCAATTTGCCACCTTTTCATTTTGCTGAATGCCCACATTGTTCTGAAACAGGGTGAACAGAAATGTACAATGTACCTTCTCTACACCCTTAATTATTTTATGTACTTTTATTATGTCCTACTCCTTTGTCTCCTTTCTAAAGTAAACAATCCCATGCCGCTAATCACCCTGTGAAACCCCTCTAATTCTGCAATATCCTTTTGGAGATGGGGTGCCCAGTACTGAACATAGTATTCCAGAAGAGGATGAACCACTGATATACAGAATGACACATTTTCTGTATTATCCTCTAGCCTATTCCTATACAAACATGCTAGCTCCGCTTGAGCTAGCACATTAAAAATTGCAGTGTGGACACTGAAGCACAGGCTAGCCACCCGATACAAGCCCACCTGACCCCCTGGTAAGCAGGGAATATACCGTGTGTGAACTCAGGATTTCTCTTCCTTCCGTATAAAAATTGGTGCCTTTGAAAAGTAACATTCTTTCTGTGTTCCACCAGCTTTCAAACTAACCTCCTGTCCCTTCATATATATTTGGCTGCCCAGCATCCCCAGATAACAAATAGCTTCAATTTTCTCCGGAGCTAACAGAAATTTACTGACACCAGTACAGTTATAGTTCCCATATCTTGAGTCCACATTCAGGTGGCTACCCGGTACTGCTGCTCTTGCCACAATGTCTACACTGCTACTTTTAGTGCACTAGCTCAAGCAGACCTAACACCCGGGCTTGGAGCGACAGTCCTAGATGCGGCATAGACATATTCTTACAGGTTTTCCTATACTTTAAAATAACTCCAGGAAAAATGTTCTATAATTTTTCAGACCTTACCATTAACAATGAATCAGGGCAGAACCCTGCTTCTGACATTCACTGCTAAATCAAGAAGCATTTCACAATGTCCGTTCCACTTCTATAAAAATATTTTTAGGACAAATGTACTGAATTTAAAGAGTCAGCATTTTTTCTAGGAGGTGATAGACTTTTGGCGTGTAATGCTTTACCAGGGTTCATTCCCGAGTACAGAGTTGGGCCCTGAGCACAAGACCTCATACTCCTGTCCCCACTCGCCCTTCTACGCCCATGAGACAAGCTGGTGTAGCTGTCCGTAGTGCTAGTAACCATATCAGCACTACTAGATTTACTAGAGGCAACTAATACTGCTAAGGCTACCACCACCACCACGACGAGAGGGCATCCCAGGAACTGAAATAAGCAGGTACACATATATCTTTACTGTCCTCCTCCGGTGCGGTGCAGTCCTTCTTGGGGCATTGACAGCGGGAGGTAGGCTTTGGTTAACACCTATGGAGCACAGGGGCACAAGACAAATCAATTTAAAATCCATCCACTCCAACTGCTAGAAGAGGGGGCCTCACTCTCCCTGATTGAACTAACCTCGTTATCTCTAGCCTGACTCTTCCCTGCATATTTATATCTGCCCCTGGACATTTCCACGGCTTGCATCCGACGAAGTGGGTATTCACCCACGAAAGCTTATGCTCCAATACCTGTTAGTCTAAGGTGCCACAGGACCCTTTGTCGCTTCTACAGATCCAGACTAACACGGCTACCCCTCTGATACTCCAAAATACAGGTGACACCAAAAAAACACCACCAGATATAAAATCAATATAAAATCAGGGGTCAAAAAATTAATTTTGCAAACAGAAAATACACCAACATAAGAAGATGGAGGATATTAAAATTAAAATGCTCTTATCATATTGAAGGAATGGCACATTAAAAACACAGGCTTAATTTGCTCAAGAAAAAGGGCTGCTTACAGCTCTCACGGAACAGGGTAGTAGAAAAGACGCATGTTATACATTTAATTTTCAGCTTTAAAAGGAAGGTTATTTCTGAGCTGAAGTTGTGTGGAAAATATTACTTTGAAAAAGATCTTTCTAGAATATATTCTCCCACTCTCTCAAAGGCCTATACTCTTGTGGTGGAGCAGCTGGCATAATCTCTCCTTACAGGGATTCACCTTACTAAAGTTTTACTGCCATGGATTGAAAAAAGCATCAGGACACCAACAACAGATGAGATTCCCAGGACTTGCAGTAAGTATAGATGCTGAGGCTGCTTGTAACACCGTCCCCAATTTCTTCAGCTCTCAGTCAGCAACTCCTATGATTAAACCAGCCACAAAGAGAGCTTTCTGAACCCAGTGGTTTTACGATTACTGTTGGATGCATTTCAATGCTGATGAAAATTCAAGCAGCATGCAGTATATGCAAAAAGTCCGCAGGAATAAAAATACCTTTAATAATGGCACAGCCAGTTTCAAAATTGTACTCTGAAAAGACGTGCAGATGCTGGAGATTATAAGGCAGTTGTTTGAAGGGATGAAAAGTGATTTTATCAAGAGAATGCAAAAAAGCCATTAACAGACAAAGGAAGTACCATCACAGCAGATCTTTAAACTGTGTATCGGTGAGCAAAAGAAAAACTATTTTTTGCACGAGAAGCATAAGAAGTGTTCTTCATAAGCTAAAGTTACTGATTCTGAGGAATATGTAGCCTGTTTCCCATTAACTATGGGTAATAAAAAACTAGACTCCTTGGCTTTGTGCATCTAGAAACTAAATGACCGAGAGAGGCAGGCCTCTTCTATAAGGATGCTAAAAAGAGATCACAGTTCGGATACAGAAAGAAAAGAAAAAAAAAGAACCTTATGTTAATTTGCTTGACCCACAGACATTTGTTCCATCACTCAAAATAAAGGAAGTTCATGATGTGAGTTGAGTAGCAGTATACATTGCACTGCAAACTGTATTAACACACTGGATTCTCTAATTACTTATTTTATTTAATATGGGTTTTTTAATGCTAAAGTCATTGGGTATGCAAAGAAGTTTTCCCAGGTCGATTGTGTACATCACTGCCTTGCTATTTATCATGTTCCTGCTTTTGAAAAACAAGGATCTGGGTACTATAATTGTACAGGTGTCAGTAAATTACTGTTAACTCCGGAGCAAATTAAAGATAGGTGTTATTCTGGGGCACTGGGCAGCCAAGTTTATATGAAGAGACTGTAGGATAGCTTGAAATCTAATGGAACACAAAGTACAGGTTATTTTTCAAAGGCACCAATTTTTATACAGAAGGAAGAGAAACACTGAGTCCACAGAAATGTTTTATTGGCTGCTTACATTAAGTCATTTTAAATACATCACACAGAATGGCAACAACATATTGGATGTGTATGCAGAATAAAAGCATAATCCTGTTTATCCCCAAAATTATTAATATTCAGAGCCTTGCAGATCCCACAATTTAGTAGCTGTAGAATCCACCCCTTGCTGTAGAGTTGTGCTCTGGAAAATAAGATTCTTTTGTTTGTTAGTGTTTTGTTAAAGGAAAAGTCACGGTTGTGAAGAAAACTTCAACATGTGAACAGAAATAGACTTCATGCGACTACAGGCAGCCTGAAACACTAGCTCTGAGAGGTGTCTGTGAATGTCTTATTCAACTCAATGAGTTGTGAATTTAGAATCCTAAAGATCACAACCGAGAGGTCAGTGACGTTGGATATATATTTCTGCTAATTTTAGCTTGGGCCCCAGTCCTGAACTCTGCGATGCCTCCTCAGGTGCCAACAGTCAACTGTCAAAACCTCCAGCTTCCCACCTGACAACTTCTTTAAACACTGTGAATACAAAATGTGGCTTTTGTTGAAGACTGAAAATTTCAGGAAAGCATAAAACAGGGTCTGCTGTATTCACCATGTTAATTATTGGCACATTTATTGAAAACCTCCATTTTTCAAAATAGAAATTCTGCAGCTGTTCAAATTCAAGTCTCCTACAGAGGGCCACAGAACATAGGCACAGGTGGACAGGAAACCTTGCTGCTCTTCCATAGTAGCACAATAGCCTGCTGGAATTCTACTCCATCATCATGGAGAGGAAGATGCACACAAACTAAGTCCCTAGGTATCCAAAGCAGAAGACTTCACAGACTCTTAAGAGCAGACAGGGGGAAGCTTTTACAAATAAATAAATCAAACAGAGTTCCTGAACAGAGAAAAGCACACCGGAGCACCCACCCACGGAGTCCGTGCCTATGACCAGGACAGCAGGTAAGAGCGGGTCGGCTCCCGCACATCCAGCGCTGCAGTCTCCTTACTAGGCAGAAGGCAGGGGCCGTATTTACAGAGCCGAATGCACCAGCATAGGAGCACCAGCTGCACCGGCATAGGGGCACCAGTTTAATAATACTGCGTAGGGCCCCATAAATCCTAAGGACGGCCCTGGCAATAAGACATCCTTTCTCTCCGCGCTCAAAAGAAACGTATTGAAATAAAAACTGATCTATCTACAGTGGGTTTGTCCCATTATTTTGGGCTATAGTCGATGGGGTTTTTGTGCACAATTGTTTTTCCTATTGCTGGGACACTGAGTCAAGTCAAGAAATTCCAATAATAAATTCTGTTTCTCAGAGAAACACAGTAACACTTCATTACAGGACCAATACTGCAAAGACTTACTATTAGGCACACTGCTTAATTTCTGTAAATTGTCTCACTGGTAACAGTAAACACAATGCCCAGCAGCAAGTCTTTGTGCGATTGGGGCACAAGAATGCGGTATTGCCAATCCCAAGTATTCAACAATCATGAATCAAGCCCACAAGAGTCAAGAGATTTAAAAAAACAAATTCAAATCACAAACTCATTTTTAAACCAGCTTTCAGGTTATTTTTATTTGCCTTCCAATTTCATGGCCTCTGGATTTATATTTTCAAGCTTTTCTCTATAACCACAAGGGCTTCCATTTAATTTTTTTTTTAAATTGTATACATCATGACTTTAGGAACTAGGGTTTGAAAAACTGCACCAAATATCACAACACATGCAAAAAAAAAAAGGAGAGAGAGAGAGAGAGAGAATGAATGTGCTGTGGAAATAAAGTAATCTAGCCATAACATTTTAGAAGGGTAAAAGGAACAGTGCCAAGAGAATAATATTAAAGTAAGCCTTTTGCATCTACCTAGCAAATCTATCTATAAAACATCCTAGAGATGTAGCGAGAAACATTTCACACCCACCTCCAACTCCTCCCTCCCTTATTTCTAAACTTCTTTGGGGTGGGAGGGTGCCTTTTCCATGCAAGCAGTTGCTCAAAAGGGGAAGTGGCTACACTAAAGTGGTCCACAACATTAAAGACTTTAGGAACTCCGGATGTAAATTGCAGATTGACCTTGCCTTGCCACACAATTATCCTTACTGAACAATCACACCCATATGCTCATGAGACTCTCCCCTGTGGGCCCAATCCTGCAAGGCGCTGAGCACCTTCCTTCACTTGACAGGATCAGGCCCTGCGCAAGCAATCTCTATTTCTGCAACAGCCAGTAAACTCCAGTTCTTTCCTTCGGCGCTCAGGAGCTTGTTGGAAAGCAGAGATCGGAAGGCAGACTGACTAGAGTGAACTGTGGAATCTCAAAAAGCCTGAAGAATCTCTTCCATGCTCATTAAATGCCAAATCTTAAGTTCTTACAGCATCCAGTTATGAAACTACCATGGAGGAGAAAAACAGATGGAAAAAAAAAAAAAGTATTGCTTCATTTCCAAGAGAGAAAGATATTTTTAAGATGCCGGAACTACTCTAGAATACCTCTATTTGAGCCAAAAAAAGTTAGACATTTGTCACAAGAAGATTAAGCCTTTAGTCAGTGCGGGCAGTTTGAAAGAGAAGTCTAATCACTTTAGAAATGTAAAAGGTTTAGCAAAAAAGCTTAATAAAAGCAAAGGAGTTTTATACAGAAGGTGAAGGGTCTCTCATATATTGCAAGGAATAGGCACAATGAGGTGAATTAAGAAGCCACCAAAGTGGCTGGCACCCCTTACGGAGGTCACTCAGCGCTGTAACTAAGGTGGGGCAAGCAGGGAAGCCGCTCAGGGCACAGAAATGGGGCAGTGCGCAGGATCAGTCCTAGCAACGTCAGTGCCCGCCCCCCCCGCAGAATCAGGCCCACCCATATCAGCCAGATCCCAGGGTGCTCAGCACTCCCCCCCCCCCCACTCCCTTCACAGGCCCAATGCTCCCCAGTGCTAGGACTGTGGCAGGGTGCTGAGTGTACTGGTTGGCTCCTAGTGAGCATGCATACACAGACTGAGCATGCTCAGTAACATCTGCTGAAGGGGCCACCGAGAGGCAAAATCGGGGTGGGGGGGGTTTAAGAGCAGGGGTTAAGCCCATGGATGAGGCACTGCCAGAGGGTGGCAGCAGTTACCCCGATACGGTGAGACACCTGCAGTGTTTGCAAAAATAGGGTGGGGGCAGAGTGACTTATTTCCCCTCCTTCAGCACAGTCCCAGGGCTCTGTTTTTCAAGGCACAGGCATCCCAGTGCCTAGACACGGCAGCTCTTCTCTACCAGATATAACATACTGAGGTGCTGCAGGAGACTTGATTCCATGAAATCTCTCACACTCTCACTATTTAAAAGAATCCCTTATCAGTTTATATGCCTGCATAAAGTCTCCTAGCAGTTCATAAATCTGTTTTATCTGCAGCTGTAATTCCCTAACCTGTACTCCCTTTGTTGTAGTCCGTTTTAAATATAGGTTTGCGCCTTCTATTTGTTTACTTTTTAAAATGTTATTTTTATTGCTTTTAGCACTTCATTTACTTTTGTCAACATTGTGAAGACGGATATCATTGTGGTATTTAATTTATATTTTAATAGCAAATACTCACTGAAAATATTTATAAGCAAATAGTTGCTAGTATTTATAGCAATGACATCTGTGTTTCTAGCATAGCACTTACTATGTTTGTACTGTGATTTTTAATTCAATTCTAAATTTTCTCTTTTTACAGCACAAGTTTATTCTGTAGGGCCATGTGACTTCCAATCTCACTATTTCTTAGCCTGGCATCAAAACTTCATTTTCATTTGTTCCACCAATGGAGATTGCCTCTCTCACCATTACTTTGCCTCTCAATCCAGCTCTTAGTGCTTTTTTGCATGTCACTGCTTGCGAGTAGAACAATATAGTCACTAAGGGCAGTATACTATCTCATATTAAACCCTTCTCAAAGGCAAAATTCTCAAAGGCAAAAATCTCCTGTAAGTTTTACTGAACATAAGAATGGCCGTACTGGGTCAGTAATGGTCCATCAGGCCCAGTATCCGGTCTTTCAATAGTGGTCAATGCCAGGTGCTTCAGAGGGAATGAATAGAACAGGCAGTCATTGAGTGATCTGGTCATCCACTCCCAGCTTCTGGCATAGGCTAGGGATACGGACACCTTGAGCATGGGGTTTCATCCCTGACCATCTTGGCTAATAGCCATTGATGGACCAGTCTTCCAGGAACTTAATTCTTTTTCGAACCCAGTTATAGGTCCATGATTGCTTGTCGACCACAAGAATTCACAAATCATGAGGTATACACCCCCAAGTCATGACATGACCAAAAAAAAAATTAAATAAATAAAAAAAAATCAGTGATACTGGTTCCTTTTATTCGTCTTTTTGTTCCTGAGCCATTAGGGTGCAGGAGGCCCAGATCCACAAAAGTAGGAGTCTAAACCCCTGAGTGAATCCTGGCCTCGCCTCAGCTGTTTGCTGTTACCTCTCCCAAACAACTCATATATCCAAGGCCATATCTACAGTACAAACGTACGTTAACTCAAGTCATTTCAGCATACAGTCACCGCAGCTAGTATGTCACTTGTGTGGACGGCTACTTGACTCCTTGTGTTCGTGGTGAGTGTTCTCACGAAGAGCACTTGTACTGATTCAGAGTGCGGTGCACTATGGGTACGTATTAACCACCTGTCACAATTTGCCTTTGTCATCCTCTGGTGTAGGGGTAGCAAATTTGTTTTGGATAAACCCCGCTTCCTGAATTTTTTGTAACATCCTAGTGATGGTTGATGCCCTATCACAATATGCTACTCCTGGACCAGATGATGGGATAGGTGAGAGGGAAAAAATTGACAGGTGTACCTGGGAAGGCACACCCCCCCCAGTTTGAAATACTTCATGCTAAATGGAAGGCAGAAATGTGGGGAGGCGTTTGACCCCACAAGGCACCCCTGTGTCACTTCTAAGTGGCGCAAATACACTTGCTCGCCCCAGGTGCTAAAATACTTAGTTACAGCTCTGTGGTCGCTTATTATTTCTTCTCATAATCTCAGTGTTCTTAACAGTGAATGTGTTGCCTCTTGGGGTTAGAAGCATCTGATAAGAAACAATACATAAGGAGCTTAGCAACAGGTTTAAAATCAACTCTGTAAGATTCAGGCCTCTCTCAGCAGAAGCTTATTTATTATATATATTGTGGTAGCATCTTGGGGGCCTAGTTAGGACCCAAATTTGCTAGGCAACCTATACATGAGCAAAATAAAGACAGTCCTTGCCACAGAGAGCTCACTGTCTAAGAAATGAGATTGCGGATATCTCCTTATACACTATGGCCGACATGAGTGCCTTTCCAGACGCTCAAAGCAATCACACATTTACAGGGGAGCTTGGTCGGTTGGATTCTTCCATCAAGACTGACTGAGCTAGACATGCAATCTAACAGAGGGCACCAAATTACTCCCTCCACAGGTATTAAATACATGAATGTTCCAGATAGAGAAGAAGTTTTGCTCTGGCAACCCAGATAGTGCAACTGCTGGCTATTCAGGGGGCCTATATGAACATGAGTTTGGTGGTTTTCAGTCCAATTCCCACCAACGAAGTGTCCACACCATAAAAAGCACACCACCACTATTTGTACTAGATAGACTCAGAAGCTGGGCCAAGGATTGAATGGACAGAGGATAAGCTATCCCCTCCTTACTACATGTACTTCATCCAGGTTAAGGCTAAAGTACATTAGCAAGGCTGCAAAGCCTGTACTTCCCCCACCTGTTTTAGGGTAAGCAGATGATGTCAGATGCCAGAACCTTTTATACGCACTAAACTCATGTGATTTATGTAAAAAGATCAAATTTTCGAAGTACCTAGAGTCACAAATACACATTAAAGACCCAGGCCATTTTTTTTAAAACATGGGGAATCCAAATTAAGTGTCCTGATTTTCAGAGGTGCTGAACAGTCATAACTCTTAAATGCTTCAGTGGGCATCTGCAATGCCATATTTGAGCTCAGAAAAAGCAGGTTTGTTGAGTTAAACACCTGAAAATAAGATTTTATAATAAAGTGCTAACATCTTTAAATATACCATCACAATGATCTCTCTGGAAGTAACTGTCTATAATCATTAATAGCAGCAAGCACTAGAAATTACATAGACCAGGAAAAGCAAGACTGAAAATCCCTTCACTATGCTGGACATATGCTGCTTACCTAGAAATAATCCAATGAAACAGTAAAGCAGCAACACAAGAGTGTTTGTGACCTCCTACATAAACAGCATCGCTACCAGCTTGAGGAACAAGTGTATTCAGACCACCACATAAACATTCAGATCAATACAAGAAAAACAAAAATTTACTCAAACACAAAATGAAGGTATTAGAACTTTTCAAGAATACATCTAATGTTGCACAGTGCAACTGACCAATTACAAAACAATGAAATTCACAAGACAAATCCATTTTTGAGAAGTTAAAAGAACAAAAGATTATTTCTTCTTATCTTCAACTTGTAAATAAGCGTTCTTGCTGTTGAGTTCCTAGAGAATCTTTTCTCCCAGCCATATTTTGCTTTGGTTGTGTTTATGACTACATTGTCATTTATTTTAAAATATGACTGGATCATTATTTTCTTACAGAACCACTGTATTGTTGGAGTGCCAATACATTAAAATAAGACTTAGTGTTTATTACATTTCCCATCAAAGGGAACTTACAGCATGGATCTAAAAGAATATACTGTAGCCCTGTTGCTCCAATGCTGCATCATATACACATTAGGCCTGACTTCAAAAAGAGGCAGGGCAGAGACAGTTAATTTCTCATATTGTTGTCACTCATGCCAATTCTGCTCTTTACACCCAGCCATAAACTCAGATGCAGGCTTAAAAAAGGACAGCGTTGCTCACCAGCACACAGAAATTAGTGTCTATTTCAGAGGCAGAGAAAGCTGTACTTAAAATGTTATAAAAATATTTTTATCATTCCTGTGTTTTATACAGAATTTCCATTTGTGGAAGCAACATTTAATTTTAACTCTCATGCTTATGGAACATTTTTGTCTTAAGACGGTTTCCTCTTTTTTAAAAGAGTGTACAAATCAAGTGATTGTATAGGGTGGGTTTGCTTTATTTGTTAAAAGACTCGTCTCTGAAACATTTCACAACAGTGTGGTTATCCCAGTTACCAATATGGGCCCAGATCCTATAAACATTTACACCAGGGTAGTCAATTTTTTTTTGTCAAGGTCCAAATTTCTTGATCAGGATATAGTCAAGGTCTAGACTCCAGAGAAACATTTTTCACACTGCAATAACATTAATGACAACAAGTAAATACAAAGATTTAGCAGTCCATTCAAAAGCGTCTGGCGGTCTGGATTTGGCCCACAGCCTGCCCACTGACTGCCCCGATTTACACCTATGTAGAACCAATACTACCCACATGAATTAAGTTATGTCAAACTGACTAGTTTAGCTTTGTTGTCCAAGCTAAATGCAATGTAAAAAGATAACAGAAGCACAAGTGGTAAAATAAGCTTGATACAGTAATTAATGTGTCAGATTCTATAGCCTGTTCTATACAGGAGATCAATCTAGTTGATCATAGTGGTTTCTTCTGGCCTTAAAAAAAACTATTAAAATCAATTGGATTTTCTAGATTGTAAAGATTATTAAAAGTGAAATAGAGTTAATATCAAAAGTGCAGAGAACGCTTTTAAAAGTGATTTATAATTTGACAGTGCCCCTTTAAGATCGGGGTAGTATTATGATTCAAGTATGTTTGATTGATATTTCTAACAATTTAACTTAGCAGAAGCAATTACTCATAACTACTAAAAGCAGCCAGTGCTAGTGCCAAGGTGGCCAACAAGAAGAAAAGCCAAGTGATAGAAACTAAGTTTTAAGTTTGCCACAAATGATTTACAGTGCCGTTTTGCAAGTTTCCAAGTACGCTCACTTCCCACTGACATTACAAAATTGAGTCCATTATGAACATGAAAAATAATGCAAGCCCTCCTGGCCTACTAATATATAATTCCAGTTTTAGTATAATGCATTTTAATGTGATTTTTTTTTGTCTTTGCATAGTAAAACAAAAAACACCAAACACAAAACCTAGATCCTGGTCTTCCATGCAAAACAAGACAAAAAAAATCTAATCAGCTCTAGGAGTCCACTTTGCATAAGGAGAGAGGTGTGACTGGGACAGACCCATACAGTTAATTGGTTGCTGCAGTCTAGCCAGCTCTAAATATGTTCCACTGGGCCATTACAGCATGAAATTCTTGTCTGACTAAGCAAATAACTCAAAATAATTCACAAGGCTCTGTGTCCTCACTTTTCCCATTCAAAAGATGGAAGGGGAAAGAGAAGTCTGTAGGCAAGAAAAGTCGTATCTACCCAGAATAAAATAAGATACACTATCAGTCTTGAAAAATGTGTCAGATCCCTGTCCCTTTGATGTTACAGTTGGCTTATCACACCCATCTCTGAGACTTGTGGTGACATTTGGAAAAGTTTCCTTTAAAAATAAATAAATAGAAGGCTCATAAAAATCAAAGTTCATATCTAATTAATGCACAGTAATACTGCAGCATCCACCTAAGATGATCAAACTAGAGTGCAATAATTAACCCCATGGGGGTGGGAAGGCACTTGTTAAGAGAGAGATCTCCACCCCACCCAGCAGCTTCTTTGCACTGAAGGAGGGAAACCACATAGTGGAACAGGCAAGGGCCATGCTCCCGCATGAGCACCTCACTTGACCACTTCAACAGCGGACAATTCTTACCATTTCTTGGTGCACTCGACCATCAGCTCCTGGTAAGAGGCCACAAACTGGAACTTGGATGCATGTTTCCCAACACGTTGCAGTCTCTTCCAAACGGAAGCCATAATGAGGAGAAAATATCAGAGTCCAACACACAGCTGCAGCTCTTGGATCTAGCAAAGCAGGTTTAACAGTGCATGTGCCCAAAGCTCAGGGGCTCTACATATAAAGACACCCAAAATGATGCACGAGAAAGAGCTTGAGGTGATGTTTAGGGCTCATGTTCTATCTCTCCCTTTCACAGAGTAAATCCCAGACTAGGTGAATGGCACATTATTGGCTGGGTGCATCATGAGACATGACTGGGTGAATGAGTGATTGAAAAGAAGTTCCCTCATGGAGTCATCATTCCTTCTCATGCGCTGGGTGATCAGCAGACTGCCAGACTGGAAAACAAAGCAGAAACGGGGGAGAAACAGTGGTTAATGTGTTACACACTATGATGTTGCAACTGTACGCAACCTTGTACCTTTCATCCATAGCGGACCACGACACACACACACCATCCCCCAAATTAATTAAATAAATAAATAGAATAAAAATGCAGCAGCAATTTCAGGAATGCAAAGTCCATCTGGAAACATATCAACATGTCCTTTTATCAGCACCATCAACAACAAAAAGCGCAGCTCAGGGCCATCCTAAAGCCGTATGAAGCATCTCCTGGAAGCGGTGCAGAGAGCATCTGAGGTGCTGCCAATATGCACCCAGAGGGAGGGACAGACGAAGCAAAGACAAGTTCTTTGTCTTCCAGCTGATGACAAAAGGTGCAACAGTTGTTTCCTCCCCCCACTTTTCTCCCCAGGGGAGTGTGTGCACACACTGTATGCAAGAGGGTGTTGATGCTGTAAATGTTCATGCTAAGGGAAAGGAGAGACAGGGATATTTCCTGAGACAGGGCTGCCTAGGATCCCCATCTCCCTCACTGCACTCAGAGGCATGCAAGGGATGGTTAAATCCCCTCCTCCTGGGAAGGGGATCTGCTAGGGGCGAGGGGTGAAATCTCTAGTCTGTAAGAGGTGGAAGGAATGGCTGATGCCCTAGGTGGGAGATGGGATGGGATGAAATGGGGGGTTGGGGGAAGATGGGATGAATGGGGGAGGGAGCATTGGTGGGAGATGGGATGGGGTAAGAGAGGGTTGGTGGGGGGTGGGATGAAATGGGGAGTTGGGAGGGGAGACGGGATGGGATGAAATGGGGGGGTTGGGGGGAAATGGGATGGAATGGGGGAGGGAGCACTGGTGGGAGATGGGATGGGGTGAGGGAAGGTTGGTAGGGGATGGGATGAAATGGGGAGTTGGGAGAGGATGAAATGGGGGGGTTGGGGGGAAATGGGATGGAATGGGGGAGGGAGCACTGGTGGGAGATGGGATGGGGTGAGGGAAGGTTAGTAGGGGATGGGATGAAATGGGGAGTTGGGAGAGGATGAAATGGGGGGGTTGGGGGGAAATGGGATGGAATGGGGGAGGGAGCACTGGTGGGAGATGGAATGGGGTGAGGGAAGGTTGGTAGGGGATGGGATGAAATGGGGGGGGTTGGGGGAGAGGATGGGATGAAAGGGGGGAGCCTGGGGGCGGGGAGGGAGCTCTCCTGGCTGAGCGCGCCCCCAGGAGGCATTTCGCTGCCTCCCCAGACATGGGTCACTGTCACCGAGGAGCTGCTAGCGCCAGTCCCCAGCAAAGCAGCCGGGGGCAGGACCAGCGCCCGGGATGAAGCTGCCTGGGGCCGGCAGCGAGGGCTGAAGCGGGCAGGATGCAGAGGGATCCCGGGGGGGGGCGGGGACCCTGCCCCTCCTCTACCTACCTCCCTGCGGCTCCTCACTCGCCTAATCCCGGCCGGGCTGGAGCGGGCACCACGCACCCGGCGGGGCTAGCGCCGCTGCTGCCCATTACTGCAGCGGCACCAGGGGACCGGTCCATTCCTCCGGGGCCCACATGGCACAGCCGGGCACGAGCCGCTCCGCGCGCCTCTGTCTGTCCCCCCGCCCCGCTCTCCACAAGGAACAATCCGGGGCTCCCCGCCACCGCTCACTCCACAACCATCGCCCTCCGCCGGGAGAACTGCGCCGCTCACACTAACTTGCCCCCCACGCAACCGAACCTCACTGCTCTGGGGACGCCATTGGCAGAGGCGTGAGCCTGCCCACCAGCGCGAAAGGTAATTGGCGGACGGCCGACGTTAATCATTCCGTGGGCAGAGACGAGGACCTTGCACAACGAGGAGGGGGGTTCTGTCGCTCACTCTGATTGGCTGCTGTGCTTGAGGGCGGGGTCGTCTTTATTGCGGCGATTGGTGAATGATGTTGTCAATGAGAGCAGGATAACAAGCGATTGGTTGATGTCTCCAGGTGTCGGGCGGGGGGGGGGATTCAGGGAGGGAGGCGGTGGCTGGGGAGTTGTCACGCTGGGGGAGGGGAGAGTGACACGCGTGAGCGAGCGAGCGTGGCTGCCCGTCTGGGGCGAGAGGCGGGCGAGACGGAGGTTCCGTCACAGACGGACCCTGTCCCCATCTCGCTCGGGGGGGGGGGGTGAGAGATTCCCTCCCTCACACAGACCTTGCGCTGCCCCCGCCCACTGGGGGGAGGCTCCTTCACATGGACCCTGCTCCAGACCCCCCCGCACGGACCCGCCCCGTCACGGGGGAGATCCCGTCACACACCCCCTACCCCGGCCCCCCTCTCTCACTGGGGGGGAACCCTCCCAACCCTCCCTCGCTCGGACCCAGGGACCCCGTCGCGGGAGAGATCCCCGCACCCAGACCCTGCCCCCCTCTCTCACTGGGGGGTGGGACCCTCACCCCTCCCTTGCTCGGACCCGGGGACCCCGTCACGGGGGAGATCCCCCTCACCCAGACCCTGCCCCGGCCCCCCTCTCTCACTGGGGGGGGGACCCTCCGTCACATGGACCCGGGCCCCACATCATGGGGGGGATCCCCTCACATAAACCCTGCCCCGGCCCCCCTCTCTCACTGGGGGGCCCCCCTCTCTCACTGGGGGGGTCTCTCACCACACGGACCCGGGGACCCCATCACGGGGGAAATCCCCTCACACAGACCCTGCCCCGGGGCCCTTCTCTCACTGGGGGACCCAGTCACTGAGGGGGGAGGGGTCCCTCACACCAACCCTGCCCCCCCCCCCCCACTAGGGTAGGGGGTTAGGCCCCATCATGCAAATGCTGGGCAGAATTTAAAATTAAGGTTGCCTACCACTTTGACAGCAGGGAGGCCAGACAGAGTATTTATTTGGAGCCTTATGGTTTGCAAGGTACCATGTTTTAAAGCAGGCACTAGCAGGATGTGTTTGCTTTGCTTTGGTGCTGCCTACTGAAGGGCTTGCCTGCTTAAACTGGTGTATTCCTGGCTTCAATCACTTTAGCTTGTGTGGAATTAAGCTCAAGTGATTTAAGTGAGGGTTAAACCAGTTTAAGCGCATCTCCAGTAGGGGCTTGCACTGGTTTTAATTGGATTGATTTACAGTCAGGGTAGGTAAACTGGGATGAAGGATTGAATATAGGAAGTCCAGCACCTCAGGCCAGTTTAATTTTCATGCTATGAGTTTGGTTGACTTTCCTAATTTTATTGCCAGTCTTGTGATACTTGATATTTTACTTAAAGCCCCAGGTCCTGGAAATAAATGATTATGGGAGAATCTCACTTTTTGTTTTTGTCAAAAAGTAAGTTTATGGTGGTGCAGAAAAGTTTGAAAATGGGACCTTTGTGTGTGCTCTACAAGCTCAGAAAGCAGAAGGCAAATAAAAAATGCAAAACTCTTCTTTTTTTCAATCGGGATTTTTTTTCAAGTCAAGCTCATGGTTTTTGGAGGCCTGACTCATCATTTTTTAAATGCTGGGGTTGGCGATACTGCAGGGTTCCATCAAGTTTCAAAACATTAGCTCACCATCTCTGCAAGAATCATATGCAACGGAACACTTAAGGTGACGACATTTATGAGAGTCTGTTCACAGAAAAGTTGGATTCAAGTCCTGAATTGTTTCAATGCACTGCCCTGTGTAAATTGCATTACCAGCTACAGTCAAGGCTCCAAGTGCTCTGTATCAAGCTTGACCTAAATTCTGCAGCCAGTTCTCCTACTTTCTATAATGCTCTGGTGCAAATGACTGGAAATTCACTGTACATTTCAGGTAGGTAAAAAAATGGAAACATTTGATAAATATGAAAATGAATGATCAGCACAATATCTCTTCTGTTATTTAACATTAAATTCAGTTCATTTCATGTATCAGAGGGGTAGCCGTGTTAGTCTGGATCTGTAGAAGCGACAAAGGGTCCTGTGGCACCTTATAGACTAACAGAGGTATTGAAGCATAAGCTTTCGTGGGTGAATACCCACTTCTTCGGATGCAAGCAGTGGAAATGTCCGCTACATTCGGAAATTTCGCTACCCACGAAAGCTTATGCTCCAATACCTCTGTTAGTCTATAAGGTGCCACAGGACCCTTTGTCAGTTCATTTTATGTTGTCTCCAAACATTCCCTTTTCAGTGTGCTGCACAATTTTATATAGAAAACATATCTACACTGTATAAAACTCTATAGGAGTAAGTCTTAAGCCTACTATTCAACTACCTATGTAGCCAGGCCAGATATTGAATAGATATGCAGGGAGATGGGAGAGGAGGAGCCCCCACAACACAAGTCCTGAAGCAGCTACAGAGTTTACTCCATGGAAGCTGTTGAATCCTTATGACTGCACTAGACTTTGCAGGCTCTTCTTATTACATCCAACTTGCAGGGTGGAACTCTACAGGAATCTATGTAACTAGTAAATCTTCCTGTCCTGACCCCGCTCTACCCATGCTCCTCCTTGACCTTTTCCTCTGTACAGTTGCACTATAGGGAGTCCCCACAATCACCAGCTGGACTGACAAGAGATCCTCTGTGGCCATGGAGGTAGCGGTAGGAATTCCCTCATAAATAAGTGGTTTTGGGGGTGGAGAATGACTGCTATAAGAGGAGCCAACTATAGAGAGAGTACATTTGATGATGGGTATTGGATTGCTAATTTTATGTTTATTGCTGACCTTCCTGACTTTCACTTACATACCAGTACAGTATTCTTCATTCCTTTCCTCCTCACTCTCCTTTTTTTTTTCCTAGGCCGGGCTTATAACTTATGAGAATCCAAGCTACCAGACAGTGTGATCTGACACTGAGTTCCTTCCCCATATTGCCCCATCCCGGAAAGAGGATCTTCATTGGCAATAAGTTTCCTTAGCATAGTGTACCATTGCTGGCATGTGGATAGTGGATCAGCCTAGGAATTGCTGAGATATCACAGGACCCCCATAAATGCAGTTTCGAGTAGTCCTTTGTGTTGATTTGACGCTAAAGCTGCCCCCACTCTGTACGTTAGGAAAAGCAGATTTGCCAGACCTTAAATTTATCTTCTTAAAGTTACACAGTGTCCAGCTAATTCCTAATGTGTAGCTTTAGCCAATATTTTTATTTTTCTCTCCAGACTCAGACAGGCCATCCCTCTCCAGTGGAATAAATGCAATGGATCCAATGGTTGTTCAGCACTTGTGTTTCAAACATCATTATTTATTAACATTTTCCATTTCCTCATTGCTTTTAGGTTCATATTTCACCTAGGCCACAGAAGTTAAAAGCACATGCATATTAGTCTCCTTTGCCCTGCTCAGTGTGGAGAGTTTTAAAACACAGTAATAGGCATTTCTTACAAATTAGTTATTTAATTTCAATGTGTTGATTTGAGACTGACAATTTTATAACCTGCGAATGTTTGGAAAATGAGGGGGGGAAAAGTGATCTATTTGGAAGGCTGGGAGCAGCTATTAACCATGCAAATAGGGGCCTAGATCTTAGCTGCAACTGAGAAGCATGCAGAGCGAGTTGGGAGTTGGCAAAAGTGGTTTTAAGCCACCTTTGTGCTCCCATAATCCTGGGCCAGCTCTGTATTGGCCCTATCCCCAGACATAAATTAGGGCAGCCAGGGATTAACAGGTCCATGGCTGCAGCATCCCCATGTCCCTTTCCCCTGGGCTCACCCCTACATTGGCCGCAGAGGAAGGGATCATGTAGAAGCCCTAATGTCAACTACATCACCAGAGGATCCCTCTATACTGAGAAGATCCTACTATGGCTAACCATGCCAACTTTTAGGGCGGCTTTGTGCCAGTGGTGAAGTACGAAGCACAGCTCTGAATCTGACTCAAAAATCTAAAGAAATAGCCACATTTAATTTAAATGTTAGTTATTAATATTGGGTGATGTTATCAGCTTTATCATGGACATACGAGCAAAACTAGTTACCCAAACTGTCCAATACTCACTTTTAAGGTCAGTAGCTGAATTTATAACTCACATTACCTCAAACAGGCTTTCTGATAACAAACAAAATGATGGGTCATCTTCACAATATCAGATTTTCTCCTCTGCAATGGAGGAGTTTATTGTTTTCCATGGCCCAATAGTAATTTAATGAAAAGCATTAACAGAAAATCAAATATCCACATAATTAATAGGAACTTTTAAAAAAAAATTATTCAAGAACATATGAATATGTATGCCACTGCATGTTCTAGTTAAACTATATTCCTGTCAAAATTACTGCCTTTCATAAGGAAGGTAAAGTCCAGGAAGGTATGTTTGTATGTGTGTTTTGGCTATGCCCTCAGCTACAAAATGTTTGGAACCATTACATATGTTGAATCCAATTCTGAGAATTGTTCTAAATCAGAGAGGAGCTTACAGAGACAGACTCTGGAAATTTCCAGACTTTTGGGACTCCTTCCCATAAGCAACCAGCACCAGTTGCAGTCAAGGACACAAAAAGTCAGGGACTTCCAGCCTTCCCCAGCTGGCCAGACGCAGTGGGAACTGCCCAGGGCATCAGATCCAGCAGCCTTCCCTACCTGTATCCACATTTTATAGTTTTCTGGACTTTGACTCCTGATTCTTACTGGAAGAAAGAAGAGTTGGTTTCCCTAGTCTAATACATTTCTCCTGTCCAAACAGAAAGGTTTGCTATTCTGCTCCTCTGTTATTCCCTGTTATCCTTTCAAGCTACACATCCTTTCTCGTCTGTCAACTCCTCTTCATCAGAATAACTAAAGATAGGTTGTTCACCAATAAAGAAATGATGACCTTTGCTAAAAATAGCTATAATAATAAATCTGTTTCACCATTCCTCTGTATATGAATCTGTATGAATGTCACTAAATAAATTTATAAAAATTATGTTGGTTTGTACATTTTTATGAGGCTGTGTAATGTAGGTGAATGATATATACTGTGTCTTTCACTCTTACATGTCATACATTTTCATATTCCTACTTGTCACCAGAGGCCCAATCTTGCACCATAAAAGTCAGTGAAAGACTTTGCATTAACTTCAGTGGGTATTGGATCGCTTCCCAGATGCCTGTTCCCTCATACAAGTCCCCTTGCACAAACTGATCAGTGCCACATATTTGGTATTGTTTTATCTCTTCTTAAATACGCTTTCATATAATACAATTACATTAATTAAACAACATCCTCATTACTCTTAATGGGTATCCAAGTCATTGTATTCACTATTTTACTACTACTGCTAGAGGTGGGGTGTGTTTATGTCATGTCAGCAAACGTAATAGTATATACCAGGATCTGCCAGACTGGACAAGTTTATTTCATGGGCAACCTGGTGTAGAAGGAGGTTGTGACGGGATTCCCAGGGTGCAGCCTGGGCCTGTGGGACCGCTGTGCCCCCTTAACTCTTCAGCCTGGGCTGTCTCACACAATGCTTTGCCAGTGACAAGCCGCAAACCCCTCCAGGCGCTGTTTTCACTCAGCACAACCGCATGTGGAGCCGAACACCCAGCTAATTTGCATGAATGTTCCCAGAGCCACTCATGAATCACCCAGAGAAAGGCATCAGCCAGATCCCTCCGAGCTCTCAGCCTTGTACCTCAGGAATATACCGTCTTGCAAGCAGTGCAAGTTTATAAATTGATTCACCACTTCTTCAATGGAAAGTGGACGTACACCAGCCTTTGTAAACCTGAGCAGATTTACCAAACACTTCAGGCAAACTCACTGGTAAAGATAAACAGTAAAACCAGTTTATTGACTACAAAAGATAGATCTTAAGTGATTATAAGCAATAGGCAAAATGTCAGAAGTGATTACCAAAAGAAAAGAAAATATAAGCACACAGTCTAAACTCTCAACCCTATTAGACTGGGCAACATCTAGATTAAACAGTTTTTCCTCACCTCACTGGATATTGCAGTTCAAGTACACAGGTTTTACCCTTGAAACCTGGGCCAGTCCCCTCTGATGGAGTCTTCAGTCTTCTGACTGTCTTTGTTGCTTGCAGCGTAGGTGGGGGCAGGAGAAAAGCGAAGCATGGGGCCACTGTGTTCTGTTTTATACCCTTAGTCCATGTGCTTGGAGAACACAAGTCCAGGCATGTGTGATGGGCATTGCTGAATCACCAAGCAAGGTTGAGCAATTCCCCTGCTGTGGCCTTGTTCCAAGTGAGTCATTGAATTGTAGCTCCCTTGCTGGACAATGGCTGGT
The DNA here is from genome assembly GCA_037349315.1 of Chelydra serpentina. Lineage (NCBI taxonomy): Eukaryota > Metazoa > Chordata > Testudines > Chelydridae > Chelydra > Chelydra serpentina. Next base: position 10,428,673 of record JBAIAC010000061.1, read on the forward strand.
GATGTCTGTTCAGCACTCACCCGAGCATTGGTTACTTCCCTTGTCATTGTCTCTGGAGAGCTAGTATCTGGGTGCTTCCCAAACCCACAGCATATTTTAGTGAAAACCATACAACACAATTTTTAGAATTGTATATGCATTAATGATACACATATTTAGACGGAACAATGGGTTTCAGCAGATCATAAACTTTCCCATGAGACCTCACATGGCATGCTTTATATGAAACAGAGAACCGCGGCCAGTGGGAGCCGCAACCGGCCGAACCTGCAGAATAAACCAGCCGGGCACACCAGGGGCTTTCCCTGAACAAGCGGTGTCCCAAGTTTGGGAAACACTGGTCTAGACTATAGGCAGCCAGGGCCAGCGCACCCACTAGGCGACCCTAGGCAGTTGCCTAGGGCGCCGGGAGCCGGGGGGGGAAGGCGGCTGGCCATGGCTGCCTCCCGCCGTCCTGGCTCCGCGGCTGAGCCGGGAGCCGCAGGGGCGGCTGGAGGCAGCTGCCGCCCGCCTCCGCAGCTCAACCAGGAGCGGGGGGACGGCTGGCCGCGGCTGCCTCCAGGAGCTGGGGAGGCGCCGCAGGCGGGGCGGGGGGCTGAGCGGCCGGCCCTTGGGGGGGAGGGGTGAACTGGCTGCCATGGGGGGGGGTTAACTGGGGGGAGGGCACAGGGGAGGGGCAGTGTTAGCTGGGGGGGGGCGCGCAGGGCTGGTGCAAGGAACTTTCGCCTAGGGCGCGAAACTTCCTTGCAACAGCCCTGTAGGCAGCCTGGAGCAGAGCTCCTACAAGCTGCATTATTAAACCCCATATGAAGGCCACCACACCTCCATGTCTGGCCTTTTCTTAGCTTATTTTGTACTCTCTTGTTCACTTTCTTGATCTTTAGCCTGCCAAACTCTGAAATAGTTATGTGCCATTCACCTTCTGACACCACTGAGAATTATGTATACCTCAATAATGGCCCCTGTTAATTTCTTTCCTAAAGAAAACAAACCTGGAGTTCCTATATACTTTGCACAGATAATAACACTTGCTTATTGTCTTCTGTACATTTTCAATTCTTCAATACCCTTCCTGTGTGATCTCACCAGCTTTTTGTGCAGTGTTATTATGATCTCATAATATATCCTGCAGAATTAATAAAGTTAACTATGACTTTTTCCCCCTAAATTGTTATCAAGTAGCCCAAGTGCTAATGTAATTTAGCTGCCCTTCAGGAATAATGATCTTTATGTGATATCATCAGGAACATCTCACTTTTTCTCATTGATTTAATACTTTTTTTAACAGTTCCTTTAAGTTTCTAATATAGTCTCTCTTATTTGTAACATACTATTTTTATAATCTCATTGATTATTACTTTGACTATCTCAGATGCTTCACAGAGAGAATCAAAAGAAGCCAGGCAGGTGTTAAGACAAGGTAAAGAGAGGAAGTGACCTAGTGGCTAGAATTTGGAGAGAAAGTTCCAGATATATGTGGTAGCATAAGTAGAAAAGTGGCAGCCTCCCTCTGCAGCTATGAAGTCACAAGAAGAAGCCAAGTTTGTGTGAGCAGACGGGGGGAGTTGCTGGACATGAGGTAAGAGAAATGGAGCAAGTGCACAGAGAGATTTCTCACTGGCACACACTAGTTCTACACCAAAATACAGTTGGCAATTTGAATTTGTAACCTGGCTAACCTGCTGACAGTATAGCACATCTTTTCTTGCAAGCCTTTGAAGAGGTTGTAGGTTGAAAGATAGAGAGGTTGAAGATTGAAGGATAATTTAGGAAAGGTTTTATGAGATGGTTTCATAGAGTGCCTCTTATTTTCCTCCCATGGAAGAGTTTTAATTGGAAAATGTGTAATTGGAAGTATGATTAATCAAAGTATTGTACTGAAAATATTTAAGATCTTCTAACTGTTTCTAAATTTTTGGAGGAGACTACAGCTCTGAATAGGTGCCAGAGAAATCATAAAAAATATAATATAGCAATCTCCAAAGCTTATGCAAGAAGTCAGTCTCTCCTAAACATACTATTATATATCTTCCTTAAAGTGAATGGCCAATTAACTTTGGATCTACAACATCAGTTATCCATACAGTATATTATTAACAGAGGGATACTTCCTACAAACAGATATATTAAGAACGCCCAAAATGTCATATTCTTGGGGTTCATAGATCAAATTTGAGACCTTCCTGGAAACCTCTCTAGAGAAAATTACTTGTCAAATGTGATAAGGCCCAAACTAATATACAAACAGCAACTGTCAACAGTCTAAGAGAAGTTTATGTCTTACTATTCATTCACACATCAAGAACCCTGAATTGAATATAATAACATATCATAGTCTGAGGAAACAGAACTTAAATAAAGCACATAGTCAGAACTTTTTAAAAGTATAAGGCCCCAATCCAATGGATGTGTGAAACTATATGTACATGAGTGAACTCCATGGGCCTACATGTATGTATAAAATTACTCATGTACATATTCTACTGTTGAGAATAGTCCACTTCCACTTTAATTGAATTGTCTCGTTACCACTGACCCCCACTTGGTAAGGCAACTCCCATCTTTTCATGTACTTTGTATATATACCTGCCAACCGTATTTTCCACTCCATGCATCTGATGAAGTGGGTTTTAGCCCACGAAAGCTTATGCCCAAAAAATTTGTTAGTCTCTAAGGTGCCACAAGTACTCCTTGTTGTTTTTTTCATGTACATAAGTGGTTGCAGGATTGGACCTTAAATCTTTGAGAGGTGTGAGATGGTGCAGGAGACGATAAACCTTTTAATACTGAAAGAACAGGCAAGTGCACTCTTAAAATGTTTTTAAATTGACCATAAAGCTTTTATCCATTCAGGCCTTTTAAGTCTCCAAGACCACCTGGGTTTGTTAAACATTTCTAATTCAGCTGTAAATGAAAATATTACACCCAATTTACATAATTATAGACCAAGAATACTGCACCTTGGTATGTCCATCTTAATGCATAAATCATTTAAAAGGATGGTAAGTTATTTTTAACCGAGTTTGTCATTATAAGTTGTCAGCAAGTAATATAATTTGGCTACTCAGGGTTAACAAATTGGAGATACAATCTGATCTCCTTGGGAAAAAATTAATATGTTAAAACCTCAAAGTCAGAAAATACTGTTAGATAATTGATTGGGAATCCCTATATGCAGCATTAGCTCCAGCTTCATACATATACATTTTGTGAGTTTCCCTACCAGGTTCTCTGTAGACGATACAGCACCACATGCAGACAAATACCTTTTCCAAATGTCACTAGTGCAACGGTGAAAACAGCACTCTAATGCCTATGCGGTGGCAGTGCAGGCTGAATTCCTTCTGGCGATCAATCATTAAGCACTTTCAATAGATAAACCAACATTCTTCGTACAATATATTGTTGGCATTCACATCCACTAGAAAAAATACAGAGAGAAATCAAGTCATGTAGTGCTTCTTTTAGTTCTAATAATATAGACGAGAGCCAACCTTCCTACATCAGTACAAGAGTAGCTCAAAGAACTTGGGCATGATGCTGCGGTCCTTTCACACATGCGCAGTTTCATTGACAGGACTGGGCCCTTTGAAAACACATTTGGAATGAGAAAGGTGTGTTATACACCTAAAGGTAAAGACCTGAATTCTCAGGTGTGACTGATATCCCACTGTGCGTATCTTGGGGAGTGGGTGTGGTTCTCTGTTCCTAGAACCAGTTCTACACCACCCCTGGCCACAGCATAATATAAAACAAACTTCAGGGCATGCTTCAATGACCTTCACAAGTCAGTATGCCAGCCTTGTGCCATCCTGACTTGCACACTTTTGACATGCCAGGTGTGGGAGCTGGCTGTGCTGAGGAACACCAAATAGGGAGCCCCACACATCCAGGGAATCCCCATCTTGGGAAATCTGCTGGGTATGTGGCTTCTTTATAGCAATGAATTCTATTCCTTCCTGTGATTCAACAGTTCAGATGGTTGTTTGCATTTTATCTCCCTTTGCATAGTTTTAGAAGTCTTCTCATTGACTCTTCATGTGGGCTCAGAGCTAGCGAATGCTCTGTTGGTGCTAGAGAGTGGCAATTAAGAGGAAATTGCTTTCGTTTTTCCATTTCCTCAATGGCATATTACTGGTGCAACTAACTGACTGGTAATTCGGGTTTAGGTTCATCTTTAATTTTTAATTGTTAAAGGTTTTGGGGGCTTGGGAAAGGGTCATTCGGCCCCTTAGAAGTCCAGCCATTATTGCAAGCACTGTGATTGCGCCTCTAATGGCAGAATTTTTCCAATATTCAACTGCTGCACACAGAGACAAAATGTAATCACAATTGCTACAAAGTACTGCTTCTTCTCTGGCCTGACTTCTGCAATTCAACAAAAGAGAGAGATCCTTAACCTATATAAAGGTTGATGATGGCATCTCTACCTCTTTGTTCCTGGATCATCCATGCTATCAAAATGTTTCAGTTTGGAACACAAGTAAATCAAAGATTCTGGCAAAGGCTTAGGAGAAAAGACAAGTCAATGATGCTGAGAAAAAAGTATCAGAGACAGATTAGTTTGTCTGACTGTCATTTTTATGCTTTTTTCTTCTTTAAACACAAGAGCCCTTCCATGCATACTGAATTTACTTATAGTATGAATAAACCTCTTCTGTCTATAGTACTGTTCTGTAAAGGGTGCAGTTTTAGGGAAAACAGTGATCACTTATATCTGGCACCTACCCATTAACTGCCCACAAAGAGCCTTTGGACACTTATCTTGCACATTTTGCTTCCTGATTATTTTATATTTGAATGTGTCCTTATGGAAATAATACATAGATCATTTGCTGTGCTTCTCATTTCTGCAATCAACTTTTTCTTCAAGAACCATGCCACATAGATTTCAGATTGTGTTTCATTGTCATCTGATGTTTACGATGTAAACAAAGTAGGAAAAAAAACTTCCTCTGGAATTTATATCCACATTGACAGTGTTCAGAAGTTGTGCTTAATACCTGCCAGGGGATCTGGCACAAACACTATGTCAGCTAGCAGTTATTTGAAACAAACTCCTATCCTCCCTGGTGCACCAAACCATACTAGTTACAACAGACATTGACAACTGCTGTTAACACAGTTTTTCTTAACAGCAGATGATGTTTGACATCTGTTTTTAACATAGCCATACTTTGCACATTGTGGTTTTCCAAATCCAATATCTATGTGGGTCTCTCAGTGATCAGATCTCATTGCCCCCCAAGACTATCAGCATCACTTCTTATCCTGATACCAGTGCGGTCCACAGCGGTGATGACTTTGATGGGTTGTATATGTAACTGGCCAGATCCTGGCCTCTGTTTTGCCTTCTTTGTGCAACATTGACAGCACAAAGAAGACAGAAAGCCAGTTTAACTCCCTTGTTTGGGGCTTCCTTGGTATAAGGAAATTCCCAGGGAGTGTTAAGAGCTGGCACACCTCCCCCAGCCTTGACATAGAGGGGGTGGCCAGCAATCCCTGACTGGTGGAATAGCCCCAGAGAATATGTCTACACAGCAAAGAAAAACCTGTGGTGGTTGACCCGTGCCAGCTGACTTGGGGCTTGGGCTGTGGGACTGTTTCACTCCTGTGTAGACTTCCAGGCTCAGACTGAAGCCTGGTCTTAAGGACCCTGCAGGGTGGGAGGTTCCCGGAGCTTGAGTTCTAGCCTGAGCCCGGAAGTCTACATAGAAATGAAACAGCCCCACAGCCCAATTCCTGTAAGCCTGAGTCAGCTGGCACGGGCCAGCCACAGGTTTTCCTTGCTCTGTTTTACAGACCCTTAGGGACCATTGTATCTGGTGCTACTCAGAGCTAATCTGAGACTGCTCTAAGTTGGTCCTCAAAAATGGACCAGCACCCAGTGGCATGCCGAGTGCAGAAGAGCTGGTCCTGGGATCTGACTCTGACATGAAGCAGCCCTGTATTCCCACCCGACACACTACTGTAATAATCTTTGTACAAAATATACCTTGTGAGGTATCATTTGAAAACTCATAACTCACTGATCATTAATACTCTTGTGTGATGTATGTATGTGATGTGTATTAAGAGTTATGAGCTATGCTGAAATGATTACTACAATGTGTTTAAATCAGGCATGCCGAGGGGATGGTAAACAGGTCTATCCCAGACAAGGAATGTGTTTTCCCCATCTCGGAGTTACTTCCAAAGTACTTTGAAAGACAATGAAAATGTATTTGCATATCAACCCATCAAGCTAACCAGGGGTGGAGCAAAGCTCACACTAACAAGTAGGGGAGAAGACAGCATGGTGTCTACAACCAGCAGGAGAGAGAAGCTTGGTCTGAGTTTTACTTTTCAAAGAATGCATTGCAAAGGTTTGCTGGTCTATAAAGACAAAGGGCTGAATAAGCAATTGAATCCACTGATTGTAGATAATATTACTGTATTATAAAAGTGTATAGAGTGAGGTCTTGCCTGAAAGCTAATAACACATTGGTGAATAATATCATTGTGAAGTGTGTGTATTAACACTATAAAAGGAATTATGGATACATATTGATATTAAGATGTACAGTCTGCCCAAACAGGAGCGAATATCACAGCTATCTACCTTTCTTCTATTTATATTAAGTATGGTGGAATCAGAAACAATGGAAGACCCATTTCATAAAGAGGGATGGGAAGCCCACAGGAAGGGAAGAAGAGTATGAGGTCATCCTTCCTCTTGAAACAAGTTAATTGGACTTAGGAAGAAACGAAACTAAGGATAGAACCATCTTTGGCATCCATCACTTGACAGATACAAGGGAACTGAACTCTTACAAGTTGAGAAAGATGGGTCCTTCAACCAAGGGGGGCAGGGCTGAAGTCTCTGGAATAGAATATAGATGGGAAACTGCTTAGGCAAAGATCTTTCACCTAAGAAGACAAGGGAAGCCAGCACCTTGTACTTTTGTGGAAGGCCCTGACTATGGGAAAGTCAGCCCTGGCTGGGAAAAAGAATGACTGGTGAGAGAAACCATCCCGAACAAAGCCTGTATCTTAATAGATTAAGTTTTCAATTGTTAGATGCGTTTTCACTTTTGTTTGACTTGTAACCCTTTATAACTTTATTCTTTTTACTAGGCATCATTTAACCTATGTTTTATAGTTAATAAATTAGTTTTATCTTTACTATAAACCAGCTTAGTGATGTGTTTAAAGGGAAAGGTTTGTAATGGGGTCTACAAACCACATATTGAGCATAGACAGAAGGGGGAGAAGAGCCTCTCTTGTTTACAGGCAAGCAGCTTGACCACACCCCCATGCAGCTGCCAATCAGGGTGGAAGGCACCCACAGCTGCAGCCAATAGGAAAAACATGGCCTGCTATAAAGGGGAGAGTACAGAAACGGAAGGGGAGGCAGAAAAGCCTCAGACATCAAAGGGGCTATACCCCTGCACCAGGCTGCTTCCACAAATACAACCACGAGACTAAGGCTGACTGCTAGACTCAATTAGAAGTGAGGGTCCAAGTACCTCCCTGATCGGGGACAAACTAAGGAGGACCAATGAGAAGCAGCTGGTGCCCTGCAAAAGACTACACCAGGAGCCAATAACAACGTTGTACCAGAAGTGGGGTTTGTGTAGTTGTCCATCCCTGGAAAAAAGGGAAGCCAAAAACAAAACAAAACCTCCTCTCTGTTCTTCTGTATATACCACAGAACTATGGAGGAGGTGAATCAGCTCCTGCAATGGCTGGCAGACTCCCAAGCCCAAGAACAACAAAGACAACAACAGCAGTTCAAACAGAGGACAGCCCATCAGCACCAGTTGTTACAATGGATGGCAGAACTAGTAGCAGCCACTCCCCTCAAAGTCCTGTACCTATGGGAAACGCATCCCCCTTAATTCAGGCAGGTTTTCCTGCCCTGACGCTCCCCAAGATGACAAAAGGTGATTACCCAGAACCATTCCTGATAACCTTTGAGAGGGTAGCCGCAGCTTCACGCTGGCCACTTGCCAAGTGGGCAATCTCTCTTGCTCCACTCCTCATTGGGAAAGCCCAAGCAGCATACCAGGAACTGGACAACACAGCAGCCAAGAACTACGAGCAGGTGAAGGCATCCATATTGGACAGGCTAGGCCTAGATGAAGAGGCCTACTGCCAGTGTTTTCGCCACAAGTACTGCCTCCTCCCCTTCCCCAGGTACAGCCCCAAACGGTTGCCCAACGCCTTAAGGACTTCTGCTGGTGATGGTCAAAACTAGAGTCTCAAACAGGACCCCAGATAGCCAAACTCATAGTCCTGGAATAGTTCATACAGATTCTTCCACCCACTGACCAAGACTAGGTTTGTTGACACCAACCAGTAGCCCTAGCTAAGGCCACTGGCATCATGGAGGACTATATAGCTGCTCAAGCCATTTGGGGACCTTCTGTGGAGGAAATAATGGCTCCAGATACACCGGAGAAGGAAATGCTAAAGTTTGAGAACCGCTGATCTATAGCAAGGATTGGGACTCCCATCTGGACAAGGTAGACGCCATTCTCGGATCACTAAGAGAAACTGGGTTAATGGCAAACCCCACTAAGTGTGCAATAGGGAAGGAAGAAGCCCATTACCTGGGACACAGGGTTAGTGGAGGACAAGTCCACTTCTTGGTGGATAAGGTTCATGCCTTACAGGCATACGAGACCCCCACAACCAAAAGACAAGTGCATGCTTTCCTAGGCTTAGCTGGCTACTACCGCTGATTCATACCTCATTTCATGACGATAGCAACTGACTTGTCTAAGGAGGCTCCCCTCTCCCCCCCCCCCGCCCCAAGATGGATACTATGGACACCCTGTGGACTGAGAAAGGACCTTCCAAAAACTCAAGACCATATTCTGCAGACATCCCGTGCTATATAGACCAAACTTTGAAAAGGAATTCATATTACGAATGGATGTATTGGAGGTAGGACTAAGGGCAGTCCTTTCTCAAGAAGCAGATGTGGAAGAACACTCGATAGTATATATCAGCCGGAAACTCTTCCCCCGTGAGAAAGTATATTCAGTGATAGAAAAAGAGTGTTTAGCTGCCAAATGGGTAAGAGAGAGCCTGCAGTACTACCTCTTAGTAAACAAGTTCATGCTAGTTACTGACCATGTGACCTTGCACTGGGAAAATGTGATGAAAGAGGCAAACCCAAATCATACGCCTTTCGGACACAATACAGAGCAGGACGTTTGCATTGTAATGCCTATTTTCTGTCCATGGAAGTAGCATATGCCAGCCAAGGCCAGACCTTGGACTGAGGTCTACAAATGCCATACTGAGCACAGACAGAAGGGGGAGGAAAGCCTCCTTTGTTTATAAGGAAGCAGCTTGTCCACACCCCCATACAGCTATCACAGCTGCCAATCATGGAGGCAGGCACTCAAATCTGCAGCCATTAGAGGAAACGAGGCCCGATATAAAGGAGAGAGTACAGAGGAGGAAAGGGGGGGGGGGGCAGAAAAGCCTGGGACAACAAAGGGGCAACGCCCCCGCACCAGGCTACCTCTACAAACCGTCAAGAGTTTGAAGCTGACTGCTAGACAGTTAGAAGTGAGGGTCCAAGTACTGCCCTGACTGGGGACAAACTAAGGAGGGCTGGTCAGGAGCAGCAGGTGTCCCTCAAAAGACCATGCCAGGAACCAGTGACATGGTGTATTTACCCCAGTGAAATAGTTGTGATGTGTTTTTGTGTCTTTACAAGAACAAACAAACCATATTATTTCTCTGAACAGTATAGGAAAGGACTGGATATTGCAGAGCACATGGTTTGGGGGAAATTCGGGACTGGTAGTGTGTTGGGGTCATCTTGCTGGTTGTAACCAAGGCTGGTGGAAGCTAGAGTGGGGTTGTGGGTCTGTAGGCAAGCTGTTCGGGTCAGAGCTACTGAACCAGGGCTGTCTAAGCACACAGATACTCAGGGTGTGACCTGCATGCTTGTAGGTTGATTGTGAGTGGCTGAGGCCGGGAGCTCCTGCAGCAAAGCACTGTAAGACACCCAAGGGAAGTTGTAATACAACCCCTTCCTGGTCTGGATTGCACCTCTGAACCCCAACTGGACCAACACACTGGCCTACTATAGTTATTTGATAGACACAAAGGAATGTTGGGAATAAGAATTTCTGTGTTCTCTTCCTGTCTCTGGGAGGAGAGACTGATCTAATAGTTAGAACAATGGTTACAGCCAAGCATGTTAATGACACATTAATTCTAACAGGCACTGTCACTAAAGTGAATGAGACTTGGGTCTATTCCCAGATCTGCCAAAAGTGACCTTGTGCAACTTCTCTGTTACCTTACCTGCAAAATGAGGGGGTAATGATACTTGCCTGTCTTCTGAGGTAGGGCTATGAAGTTTTCTGAAGTGATAAGGTTTCTGAAGTGCACAGATTCACTAATACCATCAAATGAAGAGATAAGACTTGAACTTATGTTTGTGGTGATTCCCAGCCAGTTTACCTTCCCCCAGACGAAAGGGCACCTCAATAAGATTTGGAAGCATACACAGTGCAGTTGGAACATTCAGAACATTAACGGACAAGTGTTAAATAAATTCTACTGTGTATGTGCAAATGATGTTTTTCAGGGGGTTATAATTGACCCAAGTCTGGATGGATTTTCATGGGGCAGCAAGAGATACTCTGAACTCAAGACTATCCCCATGCAACATTTCAAGTTCCTGCTCCAAACTCCTAAGGTGGTAGAACTGCTCAGTTAACAGCCTTTTTTGTTTGTTTTGTTAACATTGACAAAACTACCGATTTTTCCTAACCTCATTCTTGGAAATAGTTGAATTGTTTCTGATTAAATTCTCCCCCACACACAAACACACATAAATGTTTAACCTGAAGCAGAATCATGGAACCAAGCATGAAAAATTTTGGCCCAAAGAATAAAAATTTCGCAAAGTTAAATGCAACTGAATAAAGGGGCTACAATGGAAAGTGTCAAGTAACCTTAACAATATGCATCACTGCATGTCCACCTACAAGACCAGACACAGTTACCCTCTTTGCTGTATGTGTTCCTCACTGTATGATAGCATCGCATTCAGTGAGACTAAAATAAAACCCCAGAGTAGCATAACACCGCTGTTAGAAAAGCAGTAATGTAGTTTACTGGTTGGTCCAAGAAGAGCCAAGAACAGATTAAATTCTTTAGCTAGTGGTCTGTAACAATGAAGGACACAGACAATTATTATGCATGTCTCTCAATTGATTGTTTCTGTGTAAAGTCAATTCAACAAATTAGTGTGTCCCATAAAGAATGACAATAATATCTATTTGAAAAAAAATCCATATCAAGATGTAGACTAATGCTAGATAAATTTGATTTTTATAGATGAAGTCTTGGTGGAAAATCAAGATTTTATTAGAGACATGGACAATCACATTACACGTTTATATTATAGAAACAATTCACTATTGCAACAAGAAAATTTTCCTCCATAACACCTATCAACTCTAAGGCAATAACCCATAGCTTGTCTAGTACTTCATCCTGTAATCTAATATCTAGATGCTCCCTTAATTCCTGTGTTTATTAATAGAAAATCTGAAAAAATATATAAGGAACCATTAAAAATAGTGAAAAAGCCCATATCTCTCTAAATAGTGGTTCGAAGTAAATTGCTTGAGGAATGTGGAAAAAAGGAAGCAGATTTGCCATGCATCTGGAATGGCAAAACATATTACTTCACTTCTGTGGATTTAATAAAATCTGACTTTCCATCAAGCTTTAATTTAGGAAAACCATACTTTTCCAAGACCTCAAGGCTCATAACAAGCTGGTATAGCGCCTATAAAAACAGCTACAACAGATTTAGGATCAAATTGCCTGAAGACTGTGAGCCTGATTTTGAAATGATGAATAAGCGAATGAAGAAAATTACTTCCAAACGTGGAAAGGGAACGGTCTCCCCCACCACTTCCAACCAAAAGCATGATAAATCAAGCACTCAGTGCATCGGCATGTAAGATGTACAAAGTACAAAGTGACACTATGGAGATGATGTGTAATCTGGACTTGTCAACAGAGGTAGATTAAGTCTAAATGGGGCCCAGATCCCCCAGTTTCAGGATGCCATCTTGTAACTTCCCACAAAAGCAGAGAAAATGTTGCCAGGTCTTTGAGCTGAGCTCAGTGGTACCTACTTTATGGCAGAGGGAGCTAGGGAAACCCTGTTCTCTACACAAAAGAATGCAGAGAGCTCTCTCTCTCATATATTTTAAGGTGTCCCCCAAACGTATTTCTTTTCATTTAGCTACGTAATAAGATGATTGACTTTATATATAAATTGCTAACAATTCTAGGACCAGATCCTTAGCTGATATAAAGGCAAAGCTCCATTGACTTCAACTTTAACTAAAGTTAAGCTCCCCACTAGGCGTCAACTCAACCAGCTAGCACATGCTAAAGTATACACTGCATTCTTTACATATCACTCTTACACGGTATTAGTTAAAACATGTTAGCTAACACCTTTTTCTAACATCACATCTTTACATTCTTGTCATCCTCCATCTCCCCTTGTTAAATTTTCAAACAAGCACCTTTGCGCTTTATCCCACGTGACCCCTCTCGCTTGGGAGAAGCTCCCAATAAACATCCGTAAAACAAATTCATTATCGTCCTTCAAAACCCTCCTTAAGACTCTACTTTGCTGTGACAACAGCAAGGCTGCAGATGTGCATAGACCGCAGCCGGTCATGGTGAACAACATTGTTTCATTATTTGCTTGTACCTGTCGGTCAGCCTGCATCCATCTGTTGTCTCTTGTCTTACACTTAATCAACACTGAAAAGTTATATTGGCATAGCTACATTGATCGGGGGGGTGGGGGCGGGAGGGGGGAGAAAGCCCACATCTCTGACCAATGTAGCTATGCTAATATAATCCTCAGTATAGACCCAGCTAAGTTGATAGAAGAGGGCTTCAGTTGACATACCTAACTTTGTTTGGTGAGATGGTATTCCTACACCAGGCCTGCACAACTCGTAAAGCGGCGAGGGCCATATTACTCCAAAGAAAACAGCTGAGGGCCGAAACCCGCCAGGCCTGCAGAAACAACGCCTCCCCCGCAGCGCCGTCCGCTCCATGGAAACAACCCCTCCTTTCCCACTGCTGGGGTGTGGAAGCCTGTAGAGGGGGAAAGAAACAGCACGCATAGGGTGACCAGATCACAGCAGTAAAATAGAACCTGCCCCCTCCCCGCTCGCCCCACCATCACACCCCTCTTCACCCCCCAGGGGTCACTATATTACTGCACTCAACAGTCAATCAATGCAGTTGTAGATAAATCTCTGCATCATGCATTTTTGTATAACTTTTATATGACTTTGTATTGAACCTTGGTAATATGTTATAGCGGGCCCCTAAGGTAGTATAATTAAGGTAAAAGAAAAATGTCTTTTTGCTAGAAGTAGAGTAAGATCTTCCCCCCACTTTGTATTCAATTGCCCTGTTGAATGAATGAGGTGTGAATGAGGAAGGCGTGGAAGGCAGCACCTCCAGACAGCTGCAACCCTTGGAGAGGGGATGGGAGCCAGACCAAGGACAATCAAACTTGTCACGTGGGCTGACTAGAGAAGAGCAGACATACTGAGGGCATCAGGGGTTAGAAGCAGGCACCTTCCTTTGGGAACACCCTCTTTGCAGCATTGGGACAACCCCCAGCCCAGAGACAAGCAGCAAAAAGGACCAATGGACACAGTCCCAGATTTTGGGCCGCACAGTGAGCCCACCTACTCACCCCCACCCACAGGCCACACAGTGAGTGCACGCGGGCTGCATGCGGCCCCTGGGCCGCATGTTGTGCAGGCCTGTCCTACACCAACAGAAAACCCCTTCTGTCAATGTAAGCTGCATTTACACTGCAGGATTATGCCGGTGTAGTCTCCACAATGGAGACATACCTTAGATCAGTAGTTTTCAAACTTTTCATGCTGTGTAGCCTCTTCCAAATAATGTAGTCTACCGCATACCCCCATCTGAGATAGGTGGAGGTGACACTTGTGGGGAGCCGCAGGGTCACAGGCCCCCCTAGATTTCTGCCTTCCATTTAGCAACAGCTTCTAGAGGTTTTCAAACTGTGGGGTGTGCCTCCCCAAGGGAGCATGGAGGAACATTTGGGGGTGGGGGGAGGACAGTGATGCCAGGCAGCTTGGGCCAGCCCTGCATGGTGAGGCTCTGGGAGGGAGTGCCACCTCCCCTTTCCCCCGACTCACCTCAGCAGGCCGCCCAGAATGTCTGGGTGGGGAGGGTGCCACTAAACATTGTAACTCAAAGGGGGAGGGCTCAGCTCAAAAAGTTTGAAAACAACTTTTTGAGCTGAGTCCCTCGCCCCCTTTGAGTCACAATTTTTGGTTGCACCCTGTGACATTCCCCTGGTGTTATCTGGACCGGTGATCTGCTAGGTCACTCCAATCCTCGACTCTGGGAACCAGCCTTACCCTGCTCTGCTGTGAGACCCCCCACTCCTGGGCTGTCCACGCACAGCCTCTGGCATGTAAGCTGCTCCTTAGATTGTGCAACCGAATGACACTAGCCAATATCTCCGGTCCCAGACACAATTCTAGGAACCTCCATCTTACAGTGTCCAGTTATGCCCACTGGATGCTGCAAGCTTATATGAACTCATCAATTTAATAAAGAAATGTATACGTACCAGGCTTGTTATCCCAAGGGGAGTCTCTGACACACTTCAAACCAAACATGCTGTTTCAGGTAGAATAAACAAACAGATTTATTAACTACAAAGATAGATTTTAAGTGATATTAAGTGATAGGCAAAAAGTCAGAGTGATTACCAAAATAAAATAAAATATAAAGGAAGCGGTCTAAACTCTCAGCCCTATTAGACTCGGCAACATCATTCTAGATTAAGCCATTTTTCTCACTCCACTGGATACTGCAGTCCTTAATATACAGGTTTGTTCCTTAAACCTGGGCCAATCTCCTCTGTTGGAGTCTTGTCTTCTCAGTGTCTTAGTTGTTTGCAGCAAAGGTGGGGCAGGAGAAGGGCCCAGTATGTGTCCACTCTGTCTGTTTTATACCCTCGGTCCATGTGCTTAGGGAGCACAAGTCCAGGCATGGCTGGGGGGCATTGCTGAGTCTCTCCAAGCAAGGTTGAGCAATTCCCCTGGTGGGGCCTCATGCAGGTGAGTCATTGCATTGTAGTTCCCTTGCTGGACAATGGCTGTCGATGGGTTGACACCCCACCCGGGCACTGGTTACTTCCTTGCAGTTGCCTCTGGAGAGCTAATATCTGGCTGATTCCCCAATTTACAGCATGTTTTAGTGACCACCATACAACACAATTCTCATAACTTCATATGCATTAATGATACACATATATGGAGAGAGAAATGACTTTCAGCAGATCATAACCTTTCCCCTGATACATATAAAGCATGCCTTGTAAGGTAAGATCACGATTACATGAAAATGAGGAATATGGGGGTTACAATATGCTCCCCCAGGGTATAGAATGTCACACACACCCTCCCCCAAATTCAGACAGGCTGGGGTGGAGGTGGTGCTCCCTCCCCGAACCCCCACCATGCGGGAGCCACCTGGCATCGCCACTCGCCACCCAAATGTTCCTCCACGCCCCGCTAGGGGGTGTGCCCCGCAGTTTGAAAACCTCTTATTCTGAGTCACACAGCAGGAAGGAAACATATGCTAATGCGGCTGCAGTTTTAATTGAAAGGAGATTAAATGTTGATTAGATTGCCAAGTCTTATTAAATAAAATGTGTCGTCTGCCATTACAGGATTTTTTCCCCATACCCCCCGATGAGAGCTCACATACACCAATTTGTAAACCATTGCCTTAGATTGTAAGCTTCATGGGGGAGCGCCTGTCTGTTTGTTCTGTGTTTGTCCAGTGACTAGCACAATCGGGTCCTGGTCCATGGCTGGGAGTCCTAAGCGCTGTGATAATACAAATAATAATAATAATTTTAAAAGATAATCCCTATGAGAAGAGGGACCATGTAAACCCAGCCTTACCCAGAGCCCTCCTTCAATGGAACAAGATAATGTGCCACTTTTAACAGTTTATGGGAGAGAGCCAGCGGTGTTTACATGGACTATTGATTTAAATTAACCAGTGCAGGAAAGTAAAATAATGCCAGGTCACTATGAAAACTGCTCATTGGCTGGCCCAAATGGTTGTATAACTGGCTGTCAAGGTGTTTCTTGTTCACTTGGTTGAGGACTTTGTAGTCTACAGTGTTCAGTCCTGATAAAGAACTTCCTAGAGCTCTCAGTCTCAATCACTGAGATACTTAAAATAAACAAAGCTAAAGGTGAATTTTAATATTCTACCATGCCATAGGCGTGCAATTATGATTCGTCCCATGGGGTCTGATAAGTGTTGTGTAATGTTTTGCCATGTCTTTTTCCCTCATCGTCTCAATAGTATATTGTATTTGTGGATTTTCTCTTTGCAGCTGAAAGGAGCAATAAGACATGCAATATAAGCCTGTGATAAAATTTGCAATATGTAATATATGGAGTGTTACGAATTAGGAGCTATGATGTCATGTTTTTTTATTTTTGGAAAGTCGTGAAAACATAATCTACATTCCAGTGAACCTTTAGGGTCTTAAAATACTTGTTTATATAGTAAAATATGTCAGAATTATATGGAGTATGATTTTGCATCATTTCCATTACACTATGATAAGGTAGTTAGCATGTATAATTTTTAATGCACTGAATTATTACAGAAATATTAGTATGCTAAATAAGAGGCTTTCCATTAAAATACAACACTTTATATTTTAAAGGTTGACATTTACTAACAGCGTAGTTTAAATACTGCAAATACAAGTTGGTTCTGGGAAAATAAATTCAATTTTCTTTCACAAGAGGTATATCACTAGTAATGAACCCAGACACATAATATTAAATGCATTATTCCCAGATGTCTGGGATAAAGGCAAGGATATCAAGCTGTGCCAATCTGAATGAAAAACTCCAAAAGAGTACTGCATGCGTGAGATGTTAAAACTCGTGGAAACGCCCAGCAAAATCATTCTTCAAAAGAGGAAGTTCTATTAAAAACTGGTTTTAATTAATGCAAAACAATATTACATTCAGAGCATACCGTAGTCTGAGTTCTCTCCAGATCAGGGAGACTTGGCAGCTCAGCGAATGCCTTTTCTGGGTTTGTTTGTTTTTTTTTGTAAAAACACATAGCACACAGGATTTTATTCCCTTTTTTGGATACTAATATGCAGCCAATTATAAACAGAGCTGAAGCATTGGATAATTTCCCCTGTTTGAATGCCAAGCAGCTCCTGCATTACATCAATGTGTGTGATAGCACTGACACTAACGGACTCTGTGACAATTTTTAGTAACAATTTGTAAACGATTTCTCAGCAGTTTATAAAAATGCTTAGCAAAGTGGGAAAGCTGTAGCAAACAACATTCCAAGGACCACTTTGTGTTACTGAATTTTAACCAGTTGGGTGTTCTGCTTAAAAATAAAACTAAAAGGTACCTTTTAGCCCCAACTTTGTCAGTGGAGGGACAGAGGGGTTCAGGTGAGAAAGGAAAAGTTGAGTATAATCAATGTATTGTTGCAGGAGTACAATTTTCACTCACACTATCTGAAATTCAGTCCTAGCACTGGCCCCAGGCACAGAGAAAAATGTCATTTACTTTTCACTTAATCTTCAGTTTCAGGGGTTTACTTTATTAGTTCTGAGTAGCTGACAGTCATATTTTGCTGTTAGGGCCTGGTAATCTGTGATGCTGAATTGTAGTGTGGCAGCTGAATAAGCTTTCTCCCAAATACATTGAGGCATTTCCAATCCAATAGGGGATGGATTTCATCTGATCTTCTCAACCTCTGGAATTTACCGCATCCGCAGTGATCAAATTACGGGGTGGAAGGGAGAAAAGAAATTCAGAGTCCTTTGCTGGCACATAATATTTCTTATTAACCTGCTTACAGTTTGGTGGGGCTGATGCAGGGATCTGGGTCCAAGACAGCCTCATTGATGGGGAGAACTACTCTGGATGAGGAAGAGGAGTGCAAAATGTCCAGCAATTTATGGTGGGACTCTGTCACCTCTTGAAGCAGTAATTGCAGTGTGTCTGCCACTCGCTGAGCTAGGTCTTGAAAAAGTCGTCCCCTAACGACGGCGGAGGGGGTATCACTGCCTCATCTGGTGAGGAAGATGAGATGTTAGTCTGAGGTGTAACCTCTTCCTCAGTGTTGGCCTGCTGTTCTTCCCTCATCTCTTCAGGAGGCTCAGAGGCTTTGGATGCGGAGGCAGAGGGAAGGCACCTCATAGGTTCCTGGCAGACCATTCTAGAATTTCAGGAGCCATGATGTCTATATGCCTGCCACAGATCCCAGTAAGGCCACTGGGATAGTGGGAAGGGTCCCAGTGGTTGATACCAAGGTTATCCATACCAGGGAGGCTGAGGGTCAGATGGACAGTATACCCGAAGAGTTCTAGCTTGGTAATGGGCACTATAAAGTTCATGAAAGGAGCGACAGGAGACTACCTCCACCTGCTCACTGTCTGACTCCCCACTGGAGAATGGGTGTGCAATGCACGATGCCGAAGGGGCATCTGGAGCTTGAGGAGCTGTTCCGGAGCCCCAGTACAGAGTAGAGGAGACTTAGGTACATCAGACACTGTGAGGTCTCTTGAGTATCTGAAGTCAAATGGTGCCATAGGTATCGGTTCTGGTGGTGGTTGTCGGTGCCAGGACTACTGTACTGATGGAGTTGGTGATGTTGTCCAGATTAAACAATCCAATGGTATTTGGTCCACCATTAACCGTACCGATGCCATTGTCCGCACTGATGGCGTCTTCGCCAAGGCAAAATTTTTGTCTTTGTCTCGCCCAGTTGGTACTGATGTTTCATTGCCTGTGCCCAATGGGTCCTTAGGCAGTCCAATGTGCTCCATTGGGATGGTAATGTGCGAGCTCTGAGTACCGCATTTGGACAACTTCAGTGCCGTCAGTACTGATGATACCGAACAAGCCGGTGATCTTTTTCAGCTGGTTTGGGGCTCACTCTGTGGACTCACAGCTCTCTTTTTAGAAGCCTTTTGTGAGTAATTCATAGTTGCCTTCTTCAGCTCACCTCCCTTGGACGTAGAAGGCTGTGGTAAAGATTCCCGCCGTCTGCGTAAATCTTGATGAAGGCCTGAAGGCGGTTGGAGAGCTGCTTCCATTAGAAGCAGTTTAAGCCTCAGCTCTCTGTCCTTTCGGGAGCAGGGTTTCAACTGTTGGCATAAACCACACTTCTGGGGAATGTGGTTTTTCCCAAGGAAATGGGCAGAATGAGGATGTCCATCCATCACCGGGATGGCTTCTTTGCAGTTGAGACACCTCTTAAAGTCCGGTGAATCGGGCATACCCCATTCTGCGATGGTCTCTGGACAACTGGGGGGTGAGGGGAAAGTTCAATAAAAATTGATTTTTTTTAAAAGAATGAAAAGAAAAGAAACCCAAAGGAAACTCTAAATAATATCCAGAAAAGAAAGTAAAAGAAATGATTAACCCATATTTAGAGGGCTAACGATCTGACAAACAGACAGCTAAAAGCTCCATCTCTAGCCCTGGACAACTGAGAAGGAACTGAGGCGGGTTTCCCGATGCAATGCTGGTTAGCCTCATGGTAGAGCACAAGGCGGGACAGCGCAAGTGCGGGGTGAACGGACACTGCTACCAAAGTTCTCCGACCAGCAAGCACACCTACAGGAGAGCTACCAAAGTTCTCCGACCAGCAAGCACGCCTACAGGAGAGCACCCGTTCAGACACTACTTGAAGAAGAAATTCTGGTTATGGACTCGAATGTGCACAGTGCTTGCATGGATAAGGAAGTAGGGAGGAGCCTCCCCCACTTTGCAGTCCTGCTCAGAAGCGGGGCACAGTGGCAGTCTTTGTGTTCTCCTGAGCACATGGACTACTTGTAGCTAGAGTCACTGCTAATTTGATGCCCCAGGGGAGGCTGGGCCATGATGCTGTTCCAGTGTGTACAAAGGGAATACATGCTGCACTCTCAGCATGGATGACGCAGTGGTCATGTTCCCCAAGGGCTCATGGAAGAGTTGCGTCAGTCTATTACTATTCTATATAGAAAGTGACTCCGTCTCTCCATAGTACCTATATAGAAAATTAGGGAAAGGAATGTTATTATAATGCTAACTCCAGTAAGACTGAATAGGATGGTTTTTCTGTTAATTTGAAGTTCAAATTAAAATTAATATCCAAAAGAGAGAGAGAGAAACAAAAAAATCGGATACTTGAGAACGTGCTAAAATAGTACTGCATCAGGGATAAAAAACACAGAAGACAGTATTATGAGCCATGGGCATGGTATCTAATGATCTGGTATGTCTAGACACTGCAGCCAGCATCTATAACTTATCAGGGAATTTCAAAACACTGTCTAATATAAAGTACATAAGATACTATGTGCTACAATGCCTAGAGACAACAGGATGAGTTGAGGACACTGTAGCCATCTCGCCTCAGAAATTCCTGAGATGTGAGTTTCTCTAATTGCTAATGTATATTTGCTTTTTCTAAAACAATTCTTTATGTAGGCAACAAAAAAGGCACGTGGTCAGTCACCCATCATAGAATTCCTAGGTCTAGATTTAATCCTTGGGGAAATGATCAAGAGAAAATTCTTTCCACATTGCAACCCATATTCCAAGTGATTTGTATGTGTGTCCTCCTTTCCCCTTCTGCTAGCCATACCACTCAGCTCCACATGATATTTTTGAGCAGGATGTTGGCATGTTGTCTTTGTAAAGGCCTCTATAGGTACAGAGATGCACAGGCCACAGCCACGGTCAACACACACAGGGCAGATATCAATTAATAATTAAAAATAAAAACTACCAAAAATATCCTCTGTTCATCAAGGTTCACAGCTGCAGAGAAGTTCAGAGGAGGCAAAAAGCTATTCAAAAGAACAAGTACATGAATTAATCTCTATTCCTTTGTTTATTCCCTCCTGCCCAACCCTCCCACTTCCTATGCACAGTTCATCTGAGGTCTGAGCAGCTGCACATGAACTTCTCAATGTGTGGCAATACAATACACCTTACAAACAATCCTGTGGCACAATAGTAGAGGTTTTTTTATGTTTCTTCCTTCCTTAGGGGCCTTAAGAGTTTTCATTAGAGCTTGCCACGGAATCCTGTTGATTTCACGTATTGTTATCATTCTCAGCCTGTTTGTGTAAAAATAATTCATGTTTCATAGCTATATTGTGCACTGAAATATAGAACATGCCAGAAATAACTTGCATACTTTAGATCAGTATGGTAGCATGCCACCAGTTTTATCAAGGCATCTAAACCACTTTAGACTTTAAAAGGTCCTCTCAGTGACTGATCTAGTTAATTTGTGAGTCTAACTAATTGGGCTAGCAAAAGTTATCAACCAGTCTCACAAGAGGCAATTGCTGTCACCTGCAAACTATGAATGTGAATATCTAAGCTTGTCATCCAAAGAGGGAAATATCCCATCTCTTAGTTAACAATGAACTTACAGCCAGACTCCTGTGACAGACCATTTTGCACACGAATGACTGCATAAGGGAGACTGGAGGAGAATGTCCAGGTACCAGATGATCACATCTGAGATTCTGGTGGAGGAGAATGGAAGAGAATGTCCAGGTACTATCCTGGGTACCAGATGATCACATCTGAGATTTTGTACTTACCATCATTACAGACAGCCCTCATATCAGTGGAATGACATGACTCAGTTTTGTGATTTGTTGACAGATTGACTGCTCGTGGTCTGATGGGAGTGTGTGCAACCAGTGGCATCTGGTACAGACAGAAATGGGCTATGTGATCAGACTTGCTCATAATGTGCCTTCCGTACTGCAGTGTGCTTAGGAAACTGATGTACAATACTGACTAGCCATTCTGGGAACAGTATCAAATAAACTGATCCATGGCTGACTGGCTAATACTTGTGTCTCTAGTGGTAGCTCAGAAGGGTCCTGTTGCTGGAATCCCAGAACTGTGGCTCCTTGATGATCACAGAATATATGACTCTGATTACGCTCAGGTTCCTTTCTTCTGCACACAGATTGAATATGGCTTGTCAAACGTGTAACTATGGCACGCTTAGTCCTCCGACAGTCTGAAAAGCGTAGTCTTTGGCCTCTGCTCATCAGCACTTTTGCGCTGTCTCTCAACTCTCCATGAGAAAATACATTAAGGGACCACACCCTCAGCTAGTGTAAATCAGCATAGGGCCATCTTGTGTTTTCCCTTTTCCTCACACCCGTAAGTCCCGTTAGCCTTCATGAGGCTGTTTTCTGTGAAGTGGTGAAGGAGAAAACGGACAGGATGACTGCTTTAATAGCAGTCATGATAGGTTGCCACATAGACCTAATCTGCTAACCCCATAGCCCTGACAGAGCACACAACCTGAATCTCAGTTACACTAAGGCCATTCTTTGCTGGCAGCATAAAGGGGAAGAAATGGCCCTGAGAATGCCTCCCGCACAGAGGTACACATAGTCATTTATCACTAGTGTAGACTTAGTGTTGGGGCTCTACACACTAACCCTGCTCCTGGTCCCCAGCACAGGGTGCAGCTTCGGGGGCTTGTCAGTGCACTGCACTACAGCTGTTCTTTGCTTTCCAGTTCAACCTGTGCAACCCTGGAAATGAGAAGAGATATTATGTAGCCTCAGGGTTCCTCTAATTTATACCAGAGACTGGACATGTTCTTGTTTAGGGCTCGTCTACACAGGGAAATTAGTGGGCAATAAGTGAGGATGTACATTTAAAGCACACTAGCTACTCCGCCCTAACTTCCCCCTGTGAGCACTCCTACTGTTGAGCTTAGTACACGGCCAAAGTGCATTACACTAATACACACAAAGGTACGGTTAGTGCACAGGTAGAGTGTTCACAGGGGGAGTTAGTGCGGAGTAGCTAGTGGACACCACCTCCTGTGGGTTTTTCCCCCCCCCAAGTAAACAAGCCCGTAGGCTCTCCCTACTGCCTATCACGAAGTAAACCTGGGGTAAAATGCTTAACAGGCCAAGTTTTCCCACCCAACACCCAGCCCAAATACCAAGCTACTTCCTAGAGGTCTCTGTGAGGGAGCTGGTGGAATAATCCTCCTCCATTAGGCTTGCAGTAGTCTCTGTGGCCCAAGTAAACCCACTCTGTGGGGAGCTGCCTAGCAGCAAATCTCACAGCTTCACCTGGCCTCCATGTACCTCCCACCCCCACACACACTGATATGAAGGGAGCCTCCGCAGAGTAGACCGGTTTCAGAGTGGTAGCCATGTTAGTCTGTAGCTGCAAAAAGAACGAGGAGGACTTGTGGCACCTTAGAGCCCAATTTATTTGGGCATAAGCTTTCATCTGATGAAGTAGGTTCTAGCCCATGAAAGCTTCTGCCCAAATAAATGTGTTAGTCTCTAAGGTGCCACAAGTACCCGTCGTTCTTTCTGCAGAGTAGAGCTTGCATATACCCCCTGCACAGCCCATCAAACTGGTTTCACTGCCCAGGGACCTTTATGAGCACAACCATGGGAGCAGGATTTGCTCCTACATGCATACATGCCATTATTACAGCCTGAAAAGCTAGCCCTCACTGCAGATCTAGTTTTTGGCTGAAGGGTATTTAATTGTATTTGATCTTAAGAAAGATTAGGTTATAGGAATATAGACTAGTTGGGTTTGAAACTGTAAAGAAAAGGTATTTAGGTTAAAAATGCTCCTGTGATCTGAAATAGAGCATTGAGCTGACTTTAGGTCCTGTTTTTCTTTTTCTTTTTTAAATCATTTTAATTTTGAAAGAGGGCAAAACTTTAACAACTTAATTATGGAGTATTGGAAGTGCCACTCGATGAGTTTCTGTAGCAATTTAGAATCCAAGAGCGATCACAAAGTACATTTCCTTAAAATCAAGTTCACTCCCAGGTTGAAACACATTTCCTGTTTTCTAACAGAACAGAAGTGTGCCCAGTACTCATAACTTTCTGTGGAACGTTTTCAGGAGAGCAGTTTTCAAACAAGGAAAACATCAGTATTTCTTTCCTATCTAGAACAGAGTTTGCCTTTTAAATTAGCTTCCAAACCCAGACACACACATTGGTCTAAAATAATATCCCATTTAGACTTTGGCAACAAGCAAACTGATTTAGGCTCTGCCCCACTAGGGCTTGAAACAATGTTTAAAATTGTTTTCAAATAAAGTTATGGCCAAATAGGATTGTAAAGAGGCCCTATCTACTCTATAAAATTTACAGTGTTTATGCTTTGAACTTAATCAAAGCAAAGACTTGACCATTTTATATTATGTTTTGATTTTGCCTTTCTGGATGGGGCTCTACAGTGTTATAATCATATTAATGAACCATGCTGGCATCCATGATGTTTCCATTTCCTTGATGTTTCGGAATTTCGGAAGTCAAAGGGTAATTTCAGCCAAAGTGAAACTCAGCCCAAATCACAAAGCGTTGCCAGTTTTAGGTCAACGTTTTGCATGTTGTCCACTCAAACCCATACATTGGTCCATGTTCTCTCAAAACTTGGTCTAGGTAACTGAACCTTCTGTGGAGCTCAGTGAACTTGGCCCAAATGTATAGGCATGTTCCTCAAAGGACCTGTGTTAAAAGTATGAGTTGTGGGTCCTCGCACTTCTCAGGATCAGTCCCCAGGTTTTGTAATGAAATTCAAACCCAGGCATATCTCAGCAGGTTTCCTTTCAAAAGGCTCTCTCCACAGCGCCAATTGTAACATGATTTGCATCCACACAACAGGATTCCATGTTACAACTGTGTTTATAGAGCTTGTTGTAAACCCAGCTGTACCAAGCAGCAGTCTCTGGTGTATAGTTTCTGCTACCGGTGATGTTTTTAAAATAATCTGAGCAGAGGGTGGGGAGGGAAAACCATGGATGAGCTCAGTTTTTGAACACTGCCACTGTGTGTATTATTTATAGATCAGAATTTTGATTCTTTCCTGTTTAGGTTTTAAGAAAAATAAAGGAAATGGGGAAGAGAGAGGGAGTTTTACAAACCACACTATTAATAGGTATATTTTTTCATAAAATTAAAAGTAAGAATACAAAACAGGCATGTCTGGATTTAAGCATTCCCCTGCACTGGGCCTGATTCTGCATTCTTTGTGCACCCAGTGGATCAAATCCTCAGCTGCTCTAAATCAACATAGCTCTGTTGCATCAATCTGCAAGCCAAGCCATGCAATGTTGCGCTAATGAATGAGAGAACTTGTAAAACTGACGAGTCTCTTTTAATTGTTGAAGCTGAGTAGCAAGTGCGATGAGTAAGCAAATAGCAGGACCAGTGAAAGTTTTCAGTTTCAGATTTTTCTAAGGTCTTATTTGTAAAGGCAAAGATTATTAAAAAAAATGAGTAGTGATGTTGGGTGCCTCAATTGTTTGATGCCCAACTTGAGACACCTGAAGAGGGCCTGATTTTCAGAAAGAGCTAAGCACCCATCCTCTGAAAAACAGGCCATTTTAAGCATGTCTCAAGTTGGGCACCCAAGCAATTGAGGGTCCCAAAAACACTAGTCACGTCTGAAAATCTTGGCAAAACATAGCTAGGGAAACTTTTTTTTTAAAATTTGATCTGGTTTTCCAATCTTCCCATCTCCTTTTCCAGATGCACAATCAGCCTTAAACTTTGAATTACCTACAGTAGCGTTCACTGTTTTGTACCACAACCTAAACATTAATAGACACAATGCTGACTTTTGTCAGAATTTCTATTCCAATGAAGCTAATAAATTAAAGATGAGTTAGTTCAATGCCGAGTGGCTTAATATAATAGACCTTGTGTGTTAATCCTGATGTACATGGTACTGGGTGTTTTGTTTTTGTACGCTGCTGCCTAGTAGATGTGATTAGGCAACAGTAATAAATCAGAACAAAGGAATGAAAGTATTGGGGCTTTAGGGAAAAATGTGTTTTAGAAGAAACTTGGCTTGCCACTAAGGGCAGTATTGCACTAAGATGCATTTTGAGATATAGGTGTAAGAGATCCAGACACAATTATATAAATAATCCAGGAACCTGCAGATCTGTGCAGTCCTCAAGTAATATTGCAAGCCACTGTGCCTTCTTAATTTCTATTCCAGCAGACCAAATGGGTACAGTGTATTGAAACAAATATAGTAGTGCAGCCACCTCTCCAGTAATCTCTAAGGGCTAGTGAAGCTGATTAGAATGAGGGCCGAGATTTAAAGAATCAAAATCGACCCAGGTATTTGACATATTGTTTTGCAGGATCAGAGCTTTCCAGCTTCAGTAGACATTCATATTGCAAATCAATGTCAGCTAGAAATGTGTCAGCTTGAGGAGTGAGTTATGAGGCGCGAGATCCATACATCCCCTGCACATGCATTATTGTGGAAGAGCTGCAGTTCTCACACGAAACCATGATCGGGAATGCTTCCAGACATCACTCTCAGCCCCTGGACAGGAAGGAGAGCTCCTCATTACTCAACAAAAGCTACCCTATGGTCAATATAGGAGTGGTATTGACAAGCACATCGGGCCAGATTTTCAAAAGGTATTAGGCACCTAGTGCAAAAGCAAGCACGAAGGTCATGTGATAAGACGGAGATTATTTACTCCTAGAGGTGACATTTTTCTAGCAGCTATTGAATCTGGAAGTTAGATGCATAACTTGCTCCAGTGTTTTTAAAAAATCCTACTAGGGACCTAAATACCTTTGAAAATCTGCACCTTAGGGTTTTCTACTAGCACCCATCATTGCGTTACCCGAGACCAGATCCTCAAAGGTATTTCGGTATCTAACTCCTATTGAAAGCAGTAGGTGCTAGGTGCCTCAAGACATTTGAGGCTGTGGTCCTGAGAGCCCAAATGGAGTGGAATCTCCCTCAAATTCTCTTGGCTTGTGCGATAGAGGCCATGGCCTGGGAGAGATTTGGGGGTAACATAAGAGGAGAGGAACAAGGGCATTTGCTGAGATGTGGCAGAGATGGGGAGGAACCTCAAGAGAATGAAATGGCTTGTGTTAGCCAGTCTTTTTTTTTTTTTTTCATAATGTAGCTTTTTTATTGAAGCCCTGTCCATAGATCTTATGCAAATCAGACTATTAATACACATTTCCAAAATACATTCACCTTGTGCTTTAATCTGGAACTCTTAGCTTTTGCCTTTTGTCATAACATCCCTTGTTCCATGTGTGTCAAGCTTAAATAAAAATTATCACTGGTATAAGACAAGGTATAAGACAAGGCTCCTAGGTTTCATCAAGGAGTATCAGATGTGAAACATCATGCAGGGATTTAAAAAGACCACTCAAATCAAGAATTCCGCCTACACAAGCATTCTGGTCTTAAGCAGTCCAGGCAAACCACGCACGTTACAAACCACACACGTGACCTGGACAGCACAGAATCCTACCTTATATCCTTATGCAGGCTACCTGGTCCTTGGCTCTGGGTGTAAAGGAGAAAGTAGAGTTAAAGTGCCTTCTTACTTTCTCCCCAGAACAGGCGGGCAGAAAATGGGTGGGGAATGGGATGAGGCCCAGTGACTGATTCAGGCCAGCAGCAATTATTAAAACCCTGGATCAAGGGTTGAGGAGAAGCAAAGGGAAAATTGTGGCTTCTTGAGACACTTCTGCATTGGTCCAGCTGCGCAGTGTCCCTTACTAGGGGCTGCGCTCTACAGACACAATGTAGCCCTACGAGTTTAAGTGATAAAGTGTCAAATATAAACAGATCGTGCAGTCTAGACGTGTGCACAGAGGGCAACATCAACATGCAGATCTCCCCTCTGTGGGGAAGGGGGAGGTCCGCCATCTCCCAGGTACTGTTTCTCCTTCCACACACACTTCTAGCCCCCCCCTGTAACTTAGTCAGCAAATATAACTGAAAATATCGTAAACAGTAAATCACATTAGACTAGAGCAGTGGTTCCCAAACTGGGGGTCATGAACCCCTGGGGGTTTGGAAATGTTACAGGAAATTCGTGGGGAAAAAATCCCTAATGGCGGACAGAGCTGTCCCTAGGGACTCTGGGCAGCACAGGGCCAGCAGCCCGGAGCCCCTGGACTTCCAAGAGCTAAGCAAATCAAAGCCAGCATATCTATCCCACTGAGGAGATTTAAACTTCAAGACTCCTTATAAGAAATACAAAGGGAGGTGGATATTTTTTGCTGTTTTTAAAATGAAACAGGCAGCGAGTATTGTTTTATAATTATGATGAGGAACAAGTTTAACCTTTGTTGTAACGTGCGTGGTTTGCCTGGACTGCTTAAGACCACAATGCTTGTGTAGGAGGAATTCTTGATTTGAGCAGGGGCGGCTCTTACAATTCTGCCGCCCGACGCAGGCAGACGTGGCGGGGCCCCGCCCCCGACGCAGGCAGACGTGGCGGGGCCCCGCCCCCGACGCAGGCAGACGTGGCGGGGCCCCGCCCCCGACGCAGGCAGACGTGGCGGGGCCCCGCCCCCGACGCAGGCAGACGTGGCGGGGCCCCGCCCCCGACGCAGGCAGACGTGGCGGGGCCCCGCCCCCGACGCAGGCAGACGTGGCGGGGCCCCGCCCCCGACGCAGGCAGTCCCATTCCGGAGCGGCAAGGGGACAGCGGCGGACCTGCCGCCCCTTTGCCGCCGCGGCAGGCGAGACTGGGGCGGCAGTCCGAGTCCCGCGGCGGCAATTCGGCAGCGGGAAGAGCGGACCTGCCGCCGAATTGCCGCCGCGGGACTCGGACTGCCGCCCCCTTCTCACCTGCCGCCCCAAGCACCAGCTTGGCAAGCTGGTGCCTGGAGCCGGCCCTGGATTTGAGTGGTCTTTTTAAATCCCTGCATGATGTTTCACATCTGATACTCCTTGATGAAACCTAGGAGCCTTGTCTTATACCAGGCTTATTCAAAGTGATACAAGCGACGGAACTGAGATCTTGGAAGAGTGTTGCCATTTTCATAATGTAATAAAGATACTGTCATGATAAATAATTAATAATACAGAGTGTGTAATAAGCACATCATAAAAACCAATGTCATATTTCCAAGATCACTGCTTTACTAATTTATACTCAAATAAACGAGAAAATCCCTGGAAATGTCAATTTTTAGGAGGGGGTTTGCGAGACTTGACATTTTAGTGAAAGGGGCTCACGGGTTGGTAAAGTTTGGGAACCACTGGACTAGAGTGACACTGTCCCACCTCCTGCTGCGGGGCTTTCACACCTGAGCACAAGGCCGCAACAAGACTGTAAGTGAAAAGTTCTTTAAGCAGGACACAGAAAAAAATGTAATGTGAGGCGGCTGCGAGAGAGCCCTGATGTTCTTTGACCCAGAGGAAGATGCTGTGCAGCTATGTAAGGTTGCCATCACTTTAGCTCTATGCTGCAGTTCAAAGATCAAGCCATTGCTGCGGCCTGAAACTCTTGTCTTAAAATTGTATTTACGGCTCTTAAAAATAAGCACATGGAAATAGCTACTGGCGTTTCCTATATGTATCGCCACAGCCATGCTGAAATCTCACACGCCCAGCTGGGCTTCAGGGCTCAAACAAGGATTCCCCTGAGTGGCCAACAATTCCACAGCAACATGTGAAAATGGGGCCTGAGTTTTGCTTTGGTAAAAGTGGGGCATGATGGTAAACAGTTCTGAGAACCACTGCAGTCGGGGCCCATTGCTGCAGGGTTTTCCAGAGGTGAGGGAACCATTTTTTCTGTTTTCAGAAAGAGGCGGAAATAGGAAAACATGCAAAATCTAGGCACTTAGTCAGCATGAGGGAACTATAGGCACTCTCACTAAGAGGTATGATGACTGCAGGCACTTGGAAGCTTTTAGACAAGGAGGCGTTCTAGCGATCACAACAAGGGACCACAGGAACAAAGATCAGGGTTTATTTTTTAAAAATATGGCGAAATAGTGTAACAATGTTCCCAGAGTTGGTTCATTGTGAAAGTGGGTGTCAGTTTGGCCAGTCATACCCCATCATTGCTTCAAATGAATGCCTGTGAAAAGCAAATTTAGAGTCTGTTGCTGTGAATCATTTTGGCCCCAATCATGCAAACTCATATGCTCAGGTGGACCATACACCTGTACAGAGCCCCATTGACTTCATTGGGGGTCTGCCCATGTGTAGGAGATTGCAGGGCCTCAAGAAACATCAAAATGAAATTTGTTCTGGGTGGAAGCAGAAGGACCTCCTTTAAATCAAGTTAGGCAATCAGCAAAGAGGAAACAAGATTTAGGTGACCTAACCTATAGCGCATAGAGAGAATTCTAGCATTGCCAACCCCACATGCTCAAAAATCGTGACACTGGCTTAGAAATCATGAGAATAAAATTATACATTTTGAATTCTTTGCTTTTTGAGCCTTGAGGGTGCATTTGGGTCAGATTTTCAAGCTTCAACCATGAGAAAAAAAAAAGGTTTCTAAAATGAAAGCTGAGATTTCCTAATTACATGATTCCAGGAGCTGTGGCTTCAAGAATATTGTGGGGCTTGTGATAAAATGGAGAGTGGCTAACACTGGAATTCCAGAGTTGACCAATCACAGGCATACTTACTACAAAGTACTAGCAAACATTCCAAGACTCAAATGTGTTCATAAAACCCATTAGACAATTTTGATTAATGAAAAAAATCTGTAAAAAATATGTATCTGTTTGCAGACACTTTACCAACAGGAGAAAAAGGTTAAGTTAGTCAGATAAATTACTCTCCATTAACAGCTCAATCATCTCTAGTTTGCACCTTGTACCTTGAAAGAATGTAGAATATACACCTTTATATTATCCTGGTTACACCATCTTCAGATCTAATGATTAACACACTCACTGTCAACCCTTTATTTACAACAAGTGTACACACCACAAAGCTATAAAAGATATGGCTGTGTAATGCATTTATTCAGGGATGAAAGTAACTTACAGGATTTACCGTACCATACAGAGAGGAGAGGCAGCCAGAACAGACAGCCCAATTGGAGCAGCTAGTGGTCTCATTCACCACTGTTGTTTCATCCCTACCATGACACGCTCACCTAGAACACCACTATATCGAGATAGCCCTGAGACTTTGGACTCTGAAATCCAAGGAGTAAAAATTACTTCTTTCATACCCTTTGATTTATCTCAATTCCATCTCATGTCTTTTCCTCTTCATGGAACAGCAGCAATTTGTTTACATCAAGATAGTTATCTCTAAGAAAAATCCTAATGGAGACAAGGCATGGGTAGTTTTTACCTCAGCATTGCTAGTCAAGGCCAATCCTGTACCCTCCCACCTGGGGTTTACCTCCTTAAAACCCATATCTTCCAGGAAGCTCTGCTATGTAGTTCTTGCTTCCTCTGACGTCTCCATCCGACTCTAGGGGCCCAACGCAAAGCCCATTGAACTCAATGGGAATCTTTCCATTGACATCAATGGGTTGTGGATCAGGGCTCTGAACTGCTGCTCATTCTTCGTTCCTGAGATCGTAAACCTTTGAAGGAAGGGATTATGTTTTGTAAAGCACCAAGTACATTTATGAAGCTACATAAATAATAGGACCATCCCTAGCACATGAATTATGCACTGTTAGACAGCTGCTACACTTCACTCCAGAGCTGGTGAGATTTTAGTAGTGGGTGAAGTGATTCAAACATTATACTGAAGTCCTAATTAAGTGGCAGATTGTGTCTGGCTCATTTGTTATCAGAGGGAGAGGTGGAAGGAGCTTCTCTCTCCTTGGGGGTCTCCTCAGGCTAGGCACATTTCAGAGGTGGTGACATTTCATACACTGCATGCCAAATTCTTGGCTGGTATAAACTGGATCAATGTTAATCAGCAACAGTGCAGACAAATCGCTCCCCACACAATCGGTGGTAAGCACTAAACCTGAGTGGCACTGGGACCCCATGTGCCAGGTTGCAAAGCCTCTCACTCACATTTGGCTCAGCTGGCCCTCTATCATTTTGGGGGCCCTTTCAAATGGGGGGGAACACTAGGGCAAACTGCCCCTTTTGCCCCCCATCTGAGCACCCTAAATGTACACTAACAAACATCCCATGCTCCTAGGTAGGAGGAGGAAGAGAGTTGGCATCAAACTGGGTTAACTACAAATAAATGCTTACACTCATCCCAACAAAATAATAGCAATAATGAATCAATATTCAGCACATCTACAGTACCTTGCATCCAAAGATCACAACATTCTTTACAGAAGAAGTAGTAACTCCCATTTTACAGAAAGGGAAACTGAGGAGTTCAATCCTTGAGGGGGCCATTTAGGGATCTGGGGCAAAAATCTGTCAGGGGACAGTACTTGGTCCTGCTAGTGAAGGCCGGGGACTGAACTCGATGACCTTTCAAGGTCGTTCCAGTTCTAGGAGATTGGCATATCTCCATTATTTAAAAAAATGTAATACTGTTTCAAAATTAGCCATTTGTAACAATAAGGGTCTAAAGCCCTGAGTCTGTACAGCAAGACACTAGATCTGCAATTTGTGTCAGCGGTAGAACTTCTTAGCACTGTCTTTGTGCTCACTGTTCAGGTTCCTACAAAGCCTGTATGTAAGTGGGCCCCCCATGTGCGAGACTGTGGTCAACTGACTCTCTCTTGTAATTTCCTCACTGAGTTTGAGTCCTGAGTCACTGAGCTTTGTTCTAAAAATCAAAAGCCCATTCCTTCTGTTTATGCATTCTGAGAGCAGAGTGGTTTCAGACAAGTAATAAAACACCATAACACTTATGGAAAATAAATGCTGAACCCCATCTCCCCACTCTTCCGCGCCTGCAATTTTCTCAGATGCAGTCACCAGTCTGGCCTAAAGCTTGTTTACCCACTTCCAAAACTCTTGGTCTGACAGCTAATGAGGCATTAATCACATTCCGAGCATGATCTTTTGTGTCTCCTGCTCTGTAGACATCCGTTAGAATCACAAGAGATTAATTATCACATCAGCTTGATTCAGAAATGTGGATTCTCTCTGTAGACCCATTCACTATCAGGCATCTTATCAGCACATTCAGAAACTACTGTCATCCTCAGACAAATTAACCGATTTCCCCCATTCATTCCACAGCATCCAATGTAAAACTGCCCACCTTGTGTTTCAACACTTCGACAGTTTTTCTCTTCTTAATGGACCTGAAATCTTTTCCCTCCCGTCCCCACCCCCTCTGCTTTGTCTAACACCAGCCTACTTTCTGTCTTTTCACAGTTTCACCATTGTCGGTATGAGAGCCTTCTCCTCTGCAGCACAAACCATCTACAGCAGCCTGCCCGTCAGTCCATTTCTGTTCAATTGCATCTGAGAAGGTACCCGTCCTCCCTTGCATACCTATCTGTGCCGACTATTCATTTTGGTCTCAAACTGTTTTATGTTCTAGAGCATTTGGGGGGGTTATGAAAGATTCAGACCAAAATAAAGGTGCTCTCAATTCAGGGTTCTGGGGTGATGAACAAACCTAGCACTAAGTGTTGGGAGGCATGTTCACCTGAGCTTGCCCACGGTAGATGAAAGAGCTGCACTTCTTCTCACTGCTTAAAAGAGCTTTGACAAATGGGAATGTGTTTGTTCTTGGACTTTGGGAAGTGGGCTCAGCAGTCTGGGAGGGCCTGGCCCAGCAGTGAGACACCAAGAGGTTGTCTGTGCACAAAGTTGTACAAGGGGTCCCTGGTGTACGTCTCCCCCTTATCCGTCGTTTTGTGTATCCGTCGCTCATCAAGAGGGGAACATGTTCCAAGTCACGTCGGTCCCGATCCACAAATCTGTGTGGCTTTTCTGTGGGTGCTTAGCACCCACCAGCAGCCAGCGCCCCCATCCGCCCCCAGCGCCTCCTGTCCACCGCAAAACAGCTGTTCCCCGGCTTGCTGCAGGCACTGGGAGAGAGGGGAAGGAGGGAGCGGATCTGGACAGGAAGAGGCGGGGCAGGCTATTATTTCTTATGGGGAAAAATTCCCCAGTATCCGTCATTTCGGTATCCATTGCCCTTTTCAAGAATGCAACCCCAACATATACCGGGGACCCCCTCTACCACTTTAACTATATAGATACTGTTATACTGGTACAACCCCCTTCTGTGGATCCATTTACATCCACGTAGATGTAGGTGCTTATATGGGTATCACTCTTCCTGTGTGTGAAGGGGAATAAGCAGTACTGGTTAAAGGAACTTTTATCCTGTTGTAAGTGTGTCCTCACTAGGGGGCTGTACAAGTATAACTTCTTTTTTGTTTGTTTTTTTTTAAAAACACTCACAACCCCTAACCAAGAGGGTTAAAAACTCACACCCCCTAACAAAGAGGGTTTTGTGCTGGTTTAACTGTGTTTAGACCAGGCCCAAGAATCTAAGGGGAAAATCAAGAGGTCAATCAGAAGAGAGGGATCGGGGGGGAACATCTCTCTGGATGATTGGGGAAGAAGGTCAAAGGCTCTGGAGGGGTCTATTTATCAACTGGCCTGAAATGTTGGTGGATCCAGGCCCCATTTAGGAGTCAATTGTGTCTGAAAGGCACAGCACAACTCTGCATTGCCCCAAAGGGAAGCACTGGGAAGCCTCATGACAAGGACAAACGGCAGTTATGTGACAATGTACAGCCTGGGGAGGCTTCTTGTACCCGCCGATCCCCTGCATATCCGTGAAGCAGCCACAAACAGTCTGGCCCGCACTCAATCCACTCCTGACCCCCACTGGTTCCTTCTAGGGAACCCTGGAGTTCTCCCCACAACCCTGCAGACATCCTATTACAACCACCATTCTTCTAGCTGAGGAAGACTGGATGAGGCTCGTTTGCACACCCATCAACACTGCTTCTTGATCACCAGAGGTATTGCTGACTGGAAGATGGTGTCTGGCAACCCTTTCTCCTCCTCTAGGAGCTCAGTTGTCCTCCCACTGGACCGGGGCGGCTCCAGGCACCAGCGCAGCAAGCGCGTGCCTGGGGCGGCAAGCCGCAGAGAGTGGGTCGCGGGCGGGCCTGCTGCCGCCCTCCCCGCAGCGCTCCTCCGGCCGGGGGAGAGCGGGGCCGCGGGCATGCCGCTCTCCCCGCCGGCGCCCCGGCTAGGGGAGAGGGGCGGCCAGTGGCTTTTGTGCCTGGGGCGGCAAAAAAGCCAAAGCTGGCCCTGCACTGGACCCAACTCCTGCCAACCCAGAGTGATCCATACAGCGTAACAGGGACTTAAATCCAGGTCTCCTGCAGCACCTGGCAGGATGGAATACACCCCTTTATTCACACCTCACACACTACTGTAATAATCTTTGTACAAAGTATACCTTGTAAGGTATCATTTGAAAACTCATAATTTGCTGACCGTAGAGTTTGATCAATGTTCTGCTGGAACATGTGGTGAGAAAGTTTGCTTTGCAACTAAGATAGTTTCTTAAGTAAATACTAGTGAGTATTATATTGTTATTTTTCTCAAACCATTTCTGCCTTTAGTGCCTCATTATGTGTACTCACTTAAAATCTCTCTCTTTGTAGTTAATAAACTTGTTTTACTGTTTTATCTAATCCAGTGTGTTTAAGTTGGACTACTCTATTTAAAATAGCAAACTGACACATTATTCCCTTACATGAATAACAGACTTCATATATTTGCACTGTCCAGGAGAGGGCTGGGCAGTACAGGGCATATGTTTCTGGAGGAAGATCCGGGACTGGGGATGTGTTGGGGTCACCCTGCAGCGTTACGCTGGTGGGTAAGAGCCACGCTGTGGCTGGCTGGCTGCAGCACACACATAGCCGAGAGTGCTTTACATGTGGAGGCTGTTTGTGAACAGTCCTGGTTGGAGGTTACAGCAGCAAGGCACTGCAAAGGGCACCCAGGGGTTACAGGACAGGGGTGACATTAGTGTGAATTGGGCCCTGGTATGTCACAGCAGGTCATTGGGATAGCTCAAAAATGCTATTTTTAATGCACTGAAACAGTAACATGCCTTGCGTTTTGATGAGACTCTTTTAGAGGCCAAAGGATGTTATTTAGTAATAGCAGGATTTTCTAGCTGCTGGCAAAGCAGGCATTGTACCCTTCCCCTAGCCATAAAAGTGACATGAGAGCGCTCTCATCTGGATTTTCACTTCATTACATTTGCAGGAAGCGTGAGACACCATATCACTTCTTTGCTCTAAAAAGGCCACCATTCTGCCTACCATCATAGCCTTACTCAGCTTGCAATAGGGATTTAAAAAATGCTATCCAAAGCTGTAGTTAGTATTAACGTGCTTTCATTTTAAATATTTGTTAAATCAGATAGAGACAATGCACCTTTGATGAACCCTGCACAATTATTTAAATGAAGAGGGGTCTAAATGAAACACTGTTTTTGACACCATTTCTGAATTATGTATATGATTTAAATGTTTCACATTGATCTTCTTTACAGTAAACTTCTGCTCAAGTCTGTATTTTTGGTGGGTCAAATCTTGAAATCCTGACTTAGTGCCAGATTGTGCTTGACCTTGTGGATATCAGTGTTACCAACTCTTATCACAGGACCCACATTAAAAAAAAATCAACAAGTATGATTGTGTGTGTTTGTTTTTTTAAAAACCCAGCTCCTGGAGTCATGTTATTATGTGAGAATCTCATGTTTTCATTTAAAACACAATAAGTTTCTAGCCCTCATAGTTGCAGAGAAAACTTTGAACACATGAATCCTAAAGGCTCAAACACCAAAAGACAAATTAACACCCCCCACCCCCCAGTATTTATTACATGTAAAATCAAATTACTCTGAAACCAATTTAAACACTTTTGAGGGCCTGATGCCTTGTTTCTGGGATGGGCAGTACTGGGGGTTAAATATCATACCCACCGCACTGTAAGGGAGCATGAGAAGGGGTTTACTCACTCCTTGTGGCCAGGTGTGGCATAGCAGCTCTCTCTCCATATGGCGCCCCCTGCCGATGGGCACTCCATCACTGAGCACTCCTGCCGATGGGCACTCCATCACTGGGCACTGGGCACTCCATTCCTGTAACCTCTGGCCAGGTGACGATTTAATCCACATAAAACAGTCCAACATCCTCTAGAGGGTCTTTGGCCCCAGTGCCTCACATCCTTGCCTCAGGTCTTTCCAATGTCCTTGGACCCTTCTCCTGACTCATGTCCCCTTACCAGTGGCTGGTTGGGGAACTGAGGCCCTCCCATTACTCTGGGTTCCAGCCCAGGGACACTATAACCAGCCACTAAGGCCTTTACACTCCACTCCTTGCTGCTGTTTCCATGGGCTCCTTCTTAACCATCCTCTCTCAGGGTTGCCCTTTTAAGCCTCTTACGCTCCACGTATTCTGTCCCTCCACAGAACCCCTCTGTCTCTCCCTGGCAGTCCAAGTCCTACCATACATTCAGGGCACACCACCAGAGCCTTCTCCACTCCACTGGCTGCTTTATGCCTCCCCAGCTACTTGCCAGCCTCCTCTATCCAGGCTAGGATCCCAGGGCTTATTCTCCTCCCCCCAGGCTTTCACCTCACCACTTTTCTACTCCCAGAGAGTGACTGCAGACTCTCTGACTGCGGCCCCCGCTTCTACTACAGATTTCCTCTCTTTATACCAACCAGCCTGCTCTTGCCCAGCTGGGCTTCATGATCAGCTAAGCCTGGCTCTCCTTCCAGGTGCAGCCAGATGGCCTCTCAGGCCCACATTAACCCATTCAGGGCCTATTTAGGGTACACACCCCATCACAGAACACCAACAGTGCCTGAAGTCTGACACAGCAGCACAGCGGTTTTCACTGACCAAAGCCTCCCGAAGTGTAGTGCTTTTCTAGTGTCTCCCAGAGAACTATTGATTTAAGCTTTCAGCCAGCCTTGCTTTTAATACACTTAGAAGTTTTAATCAATTTGACGGTCTCTTGTTGTCATACAAAACAACTGAAGGACCAAAGCTTGAGATGCGGTCCACAAAAACAAATCTTAAGAGCCAGACGCAGCAGATGTGGCTGGACAGTGTTGGGAAATGAATCATTTCATTTAAAAGGGTCTACTAGCAAGCTTCAAAACACCCTATGAAAGAAGTGATGGATACAAACAGAATAGATTAATGTCAGTCCATGTTTGAAGATTCTCAGTGAGGATTTTCAGAGAACTAGAAATGCTTGTGGAGGGGGAAAAAAGTAATAAAATCAATTTTACCCTGACAGGCAGGCAAGCTAGAACAGTGGGTCCTTTTTCAGACTGACCGCTCTTCTTGCCTTGCCTTTCCCTGACCGCTAACACCCCAGATCCACAGACTGGAGGAGCCTCATCAGTGCAATGCTGGAGTAAGGGATGCTGAAGAGAGTTAAAAAATTAATCATTAGTGTTTGCACATCTGCCCACGATTACTTTAAAAAACTCAAATAGTTCGCAAGAGATGGAGGATATTTTCTAAACTAAGCTTTACATTCTGATTCAGATGTGATGCCCACACAGGAGAGCAGAGGGGAATAAACCCCAATATTCTTTATTCCCCTGCCTGGGTTACCTAGACCTTTGGCTTGGGTGCACAAAGGTCAGGGGCACTGGGCCACCTTACTTCCGCAGTTGGTGAGCAGGGAAAGGTGGGGAATGGATGGAACCTTGACTCTGCTTCTCCCTCCCCAATACACCCAACAGAGCTGAGCCACATACTAGGTAGAGGCCAGAAATAAATTACTACCCCTCCCCCCCGGAGCGACAATTCCCCCCCTGCACGGTGTTACATGGGGTATGCCCATGGGATACAATCTTGTCTTGCATTTGAAGAACATTTTTAAACTATCCTCACTAAAATCATTTTGCGCATTTCCCCAGGAAATTCGAGACGGGTAATGTATTAAAGTCCTCTCCCCAATGTGTACGGGAGTTTGGTCATCTCAGGTACAAACTTTGGTGTGTACAGTCTAGTCCTGCTTTTCACACTGACTTGAGGTGTGATCTTTGCCAAATCTCCTAATCTCTACAGGCCCAGTTTTTAAAAGATATTTAGGTGCCTAAAGATGCAGATACGCACTTAGTGGGATTTTCAAAAGCACAAGGGGAATTAGGTGCATAGGCTCGCTTGCATAACTCACTAGATGCCTATCTGCATCTCTAGGCACCTAGCTACATTTAAACATTTGACTTCAGTGCCTAATCCTATTGACTTTCAGTAATACTTAGGGTTTGAACACCTACGCCACTCTTAAAACTGAATTTAGGCACCTAAGTGACTTGGGCACTTTTGATGATTTCCTCCCAAATACTTTTGCAACAAATATTTCATC
Source organism: Chelydra serpentina (assembly GCA_037349315.1). Classification (NCBI taxonomy): domain Eukaryota; kingdom Metazoa; phylum Chordata; order Testudines; family Chelydridae; genus Chelydra; species Chelydra serpentina. Next base: position 10,467,884 of record JBAIAC010000061.1, read on the forward strand.
CAGTTCGAACAAAATGAAAATAGCAACGTGGAGGAAATGCTTCTTTAAAGCACCCGGCTTCCATAACTCTAAACCAGAGTATATTTTTATAAAGTAACAAAAACGTTAAGAATACAAAATGTGACTGACTATAACCATTTCAATGCAGTTCACCCTCTCCATTAGACCCTGCTGGGGAACGGGGTGTGAAGATTGAGTGTTAAGCATGAGGTGTGTGGGCTAAAAAGCAAGTGTGTTTATTAGGCCACGATGGGGTTAGGAATCAGAGATATCAGAGACAGGCTCATAGGCAAGGTGCTTCTAGTGACAGTAGTTTCAGTATGTTTGCAATATAAGAGCTTCATCCTCATTCACCATTTTGCACGAACCAGGAAATACCTGCAGATTTGTGCACATGCTGCCAATTTTTTTTTTGGAGGACTTCATACGTGCTCTACAGATCTTATATTGACAATGTCTATAGTATTTGTGACCAAACGTATCATGCAAAGGCAGCCTATATGGAAAGCAGAGGGGATGCAGGCAAATGTTCAAGGAGATGTGACTAGAATAAGCTTTTTCTGAAGTCCTGTAATCACAAGTAATAATTTATTCTTTTTTCTCCTAAGACTCAGAATCATATTTTAAGTGCCTGCCACAGACTGTCAGCAGCAGCATTTCAAGAAGCAGTTCAGCCTTTATCAACATTCAACAGCATTGTAATTCAGTAATAATTAATGTAACATTAAAATACACTCTTACCTTTCTAGATAACAATGTGTTCAGTCTTTAATTCATTTCGTCTTTATTGCCATAACATGATCAGCATGAAGTAATTTAATACGTTAATTTCCGTGGAATTCAGTCGCAGCTCAGAAAAACACCACCTGCTGTCTGACTGGGTACCACATTCTAGTTCTCTGGAGCTCTTTTTCATTGTACCTAGCGGGTCATCATTTGATGTTACCTCGTGTGTCTGTTTTAAAATAAAAATCAAGAAAACATTACTGTAAAAGCCACATAGTGCATTCTCCATTGCTTTACAGTTTGTTGGGGGTTTTTTTTGATGGGGGGGGGGTGTTTTTGTTTTTTAAACACCAGGGTTTGTCTCAGATTGAAGAAGAAACTACAATTTTTAACCTTTGAAAAGAACATACAAACTTTTAGGTCAACCCGATGCCCATTTAGCAGTTTGAGGGCCTGATTACTACACCCTTTTACTCACAAGAGTATCTTCATTAATATCAACAGGATTAGCAGTCAGATTTTTTTAAAAGGTATTTAGGGATTTTCAAAAGTTTGGGGATTTGAACTTCCAAGTGTTTAGTATTTAGTTCATTTAAATTTTATCGCTAAAGAAATCACTCCATTTAAAAATTCACTTCAGTTGGAGTTAGGGAGTTAGGCATCTAGAGGGATCTTCTAAAGCCTGGGGTTGCTTATCTGTATCGTTAGGTGCCTAAATAACTTTAAAAATCTGGCCTTATGGGCATAAGGACAAGAGCTAAGATTTTCAAAGGATTCTAAGAGAGTTAGGAGCCTGACTCCCACTGAATTTCAATGGGATTTGGACAAAACGGCATAAGATGCCTTTGAAGCTCAAGTCTAGATGCACTGAGGCAAGGACTGTAGGACTGAGGCATATGATGCCAGCTGTACCAGCCAGGGCTTACTTTCTCCCATTCAACTCCATGTGCTCTTAACCACTATGGAAATCCGGCTGCTCCAAATCCCGGCCTCCTGATCAAGAGAGTAATCACAGCTCTGGGGCAGGGACAGCCTTCCTGACTACTGATGGGAGACAGCAGCAGTGGCGCACCAAGGCTCAGCACACCCCACGTGAAGCATTAAGGCCCAATTCTGCCTTTTCAACAGGACTACTCATGTACACTCAACTTATTGGAAGGAATGAACAATCAGGCCCTAGGGTAGGAAGGACAAGCTTATAATACCACTCTTAACAACTTGAAGTACCAGTACTAGTGATGTGAATCAAAACCACTGCTGTATCAGTGACTTTAGTAAACTGTCTGAAGCCAAGTATTCAGTGTTGTTGTAGCCATGTCAGTCCCAGGCTATTAGAGACAAGATGAGCTTGTCTCTCTCACCAACAGAAATTGGTCTAATCAAAGATATTACCTCACCCACTTCATCGCTCTGAAACCAAATAAATCTATTACATGCGCATCACATTTGTCTAAGCCAACACTTCTCATACAAATAATAGTGATGTTAAACAGTTTACTGTGCCATCAATTCACTTCACCCCTCACTTCACTGTACTACCTACAGACATGTGACCTCAGTACACTAGCTCTCACGTGGGACGGAGTGCTGGACAAGAAACTTCACTATGATCAAATGGCACTTCTATTCAACTACATGTCACAGTCCCTTCACTACAGCTATTTTGAAAAAACAAACAAACCCTTTACCATTCAAAATGGTAAATGAATTCCAATTCATTACCATTGAATTGGAATTCCATCAATTTACTTTTAACGAGCAAAAAAATGAAAGGAACACATAATGTTGGCTCTGTACAGACCGAGTACCATAGAAAAATGTAAATATTTCCATGGTCTCACTTGCTTAAAAGACTATCATTGGTTAAATAGAAAAGAATGTTACCCACCCACAGCAAATCAGATATAATGAGAGGCAGAAAACCAAAGTGTTTCTTTAGCTCGGGAATGGAATTGTTAAGGGAATGGAATCTTTAGCTCGGGAATGGAAATTGTTAAGCCAGAGCCATTCTGTAAATTTTAAGAAATGGCAATAAAAGTCAACAAGACAGATAAATACGAATTCCACAGCACACACAAAGCAGCAGCCTCACTCAGTCTCTGTGCAGATTAAGGGCCAGATTTTCAGTTATTTAGGTACCTAAAGATGTAGATGTTGCTTAGTGGGATTTTCAAAAGCCCCTAAGCAGGTTAGGCATCTAAATGCCTTTGAAAATCTGGCACTAAATCCCCACCTTTGAGGCTGCGTGTGCACAGCTCTGTTCTGCAGGAACCTCATCTCTAGTTTGGTCTAATCTAATCGATTCACTCTTCCAACTGTGCCTAGCTTTGCCTCCTGCACTTCCTGGAGTGCAGATACTATGAATGCCTTCCTGTAGTTGTGGTCTATTTCCCTGCTTGTGTCCTTCCATTGCCAATTCCACTTGCCATGTTGCTCCCCTGGACTCTTATTTCCAAAAGAGAGATTCTACCTTTTCTCGCCACACCTTGGAACATCCTCCTTGACCCTGCAATGCAGTCACAGCAGCCGCTGAGCAGTGTTACTGACTCAGCTATTGTGACTCGGTGACTTTGAACCTAAGTCATCAAAGAGGAACGTATCTTAGACTGGTGAGGTTCCATAGAGCACACACGCCTGAGGAGAGATCTTAAGAATCAGTTTCCCCATCGTTTTAGCCATGTAACTGCATATGCAGATGCATATGATTAGCTGTGACCATTTGCTGATGCAAATACCAGATCTGCGTACATAGCAGCACACGCCTCTACATTATGGAAATCTGGCCTTTAATACACAGTTCAGCTTCTTTTTAAACTATGCATGTGTCTTGACTGTTTGTACCAATAGCGGGAGAGCCACAGGAGAAAGAATTTGGCCTGGGATTTGGGATTAAGACACTTATATATGGAGTCAGTTGGGGTCTGATCCACCCTTATTCTTCCTGATCTCAATTCTCATCCTCATTCACTTTTATGTTAGTTTGTGTGTGTGGTAAAGTTGGTGCTCATGAAGTTAAGGACAGATTGCAATGGCTAAAGCCAGGCATAGTGTGCCAGCATACAGCCAGCATTTGAACAATGCTCTCCCAATGCATCTCAGTCCTGATCTGCAACACTTTGTAATTCTAATGCTAAACCTTTCCTGTAACTGCCATGAACGACAAACAAACTGGGATTCAGACTGTTGTATTGTGATTAGCTAAACTAGAAAGTGATCACACATGACCACATGGTCAAGGACCCATACCACATCACAACTACATTATGGATCATGCTTCATCACATCTAATCTTCCTCCCCCTTTCATGCTCCATGTGCATGGCCCGTTGTACATCCATTTAAAACAACCAGAGGTGTCAGAACACCTAATAGGTGTGGTTGATGAGCACACCATGGAGCTTGGAGGCATGGGGGTGTGCTAAAATGGCCTTTGTGTCCCTCCACCTGCAATTCTGGGCCATCTATGTGCTGGTCCAGTCCCTAAATGTAACAGCGCAGACTAGAGGCTGCTCTAACAGCTCCAAAAGGCCTGATCAACAGCTGGAGATCACTGGGGTACAGGGACAACATGGCCAGATCCCCCACACTAATTGCAGGAGGCTGGGGTTGGTGTAGGAGCCAGTCTGGAAGATGTATGGCACCGGAGGCTCCTTCTGTGCTCCATCTATACCAGCTTTACCATTGGCTTGTGCCAGTGGTAACTTGTGAAACAGTCAAATACAGTGCAAAGTCTGGTGTGTTCTGCTCGGAAAGTCCTGCTTGTCACACAGAAAGATGGTCCCGAGTGGGGTCAGGCTCAACACAGAAAACAACAAACAGTTTTTGCTTTGAAAGCCCGCTCCTCTGATCCTCCCCCTGGCCTCAGTCCGTTTCAAAACAGCCAGGAGAAGGTTGGCAGCTGCTCCCTCTATCCAGAGGGAAATTGAAAACTGCTCAGCAGGACCACACAAAATTACCCTCCGTCAATAACTTAGAGTCAGTCCCGTTGCCATCCACACACACAACTCCCACTGACTGCCAGGAGAGCCCCATGCACAGGAGGGCTGCAGGTTTGCGCTCAGAGTTTGCCATGATGGAAGGATATCAGCTTAACTCAGACGTGTCTTCACATCCAAATTCAACAAATACATTGCCGTGTTTATCGACGCGTACTCCACCAACTCCTGCTGTTTACAGGCATCCAACAAAACTCTTTCAGCACATACTTAATAAAGGCACTAATTGGCAAAACATGCAGCCCATGCCTATTAACTCCTGACTAACAGAAAACCACTTCTGTGCCAAAAACGCCCCCACACTTCAGCAGTAAGAACATGAGCAGCAATCCAGCACCACTATCAGTCCACAAAGCCAAAGGCAGCCTAGATGATTTTTTCCATGCTGTACCTTTCGTGGCAAAGTTCAGCTGAACTTTAAAAACGATTTTATACTTTTTTCTATTCAGGAATTGGAGCCCCAGCCACGCACGGCCTGCATCACAGGAATAATCTTTTCACTTTGATGGATGTCTCTGACATCACCATAAACCAGGATTTAACACCACTGAAGTCAATGTGTTTTACACCAGTGTAAGCAAGCCCACAATCAGGCCTGATGGGACTGCACATTAGGGTAAGACTTCATCATGCAAGTGAGGCTTTGCAGGATCAAGCCCCCATTTTAATAATTGTTTTATGATTTTAATTAAAACATTTTCATGTTTTCAATGATTAACATGTTCACATTTAATGCCAAAGACTGACTTGTGCTGGTCTAAAAATGCTAATGGTTTTATAATCTAGGCTTTTTAACAATTTGAGGCTGTTTCTTCAAATATAAATTATAGATTTTTTTTTAAATTAGGCATCAGGTTATTTTTTAATATTGCACATTTTTCCTTATGCAGAGGTCATAAGAGCAAGTTACTCGGAAACCGTAGAGTCCCAGTTCCTATTCAAGGACTCCATTTCCAATAACTGCCTAGAGCTAGAAACTCTGTGGGTTATTTGCATCCCTAGTGCAACTGCATTGCCTTCATTGGAGTTACACCGGGGCGAGTTCAGTCCTATGTTTATATAAGAACATGCTATGCTGGGCCACTGTTCTAGCCCTCATCCTCCCATCCCCCTTTCTTTGTCTATTGTCATCAATCACTGTGTTATGTGTAATAATGGCCTGATCCTTCTCCCTTTGATGTCAGTGAGAGTTTTGCCTTCAAAAAGAGCAGAACTGGAGTCTTAAAGCCCCAATCCTGCAAAGATATCCATGTGTGTTTAAAAAAAATACACATACCCAACTCTTTGCAGGACCAAGGTCTCAGATGGTAAGCTCCTGGAGTGTGGCACCACCATCTTTTTAACTGTCTGCAAGGCACCGTGCACACGTGTGGCACTGAATAACCAACAGTAATGCTTGTGCAACTACTACATCCTCCTTTCCCCCTTGCCATCTGCTTGGCTCTCTAGTTAAGAATTCAGATTGGTCTGGCTTCTTTATCCCAGACTTTTTGGGGGCAGATTTACATGTGCCAGAATTATAGAGGCGTTTAGAAGCTCATCAGCATGAGCCTCATGAAAGATTCCCCAGCTGCACAATCTCCTCACATTTTCATTTAGATTTTACACTGGCTCGTCCTCTTGCTATTCATTACTTCATTTATAGTTTTACATGAACCATATTTACTGTGTAGGTTTCCCATTTGGTGTATATAGGGCTTGTGAAACATATTTAAAATGTGGTTTACAGCACGACTGCCTTGTGCTGAAAACCTGCTAGCTCACACAAGCTAAGCAAGATAGGCTGACTTCACGCATGGGTGAAAAACCTTGACCTCACTCAGACGTTTTGCCATTGATGTTAATGGGATAACGATTTTCCCCCTAGGTTCTAGCACTGACCCAGTATCATGCTAGGGGACATTGTGCGTTTGAATGTGACATCTTTCAGTAGTATGTAAAACGGAGGCTCTGACAACTTGTGGTCACTGCTGGTCAAAAATAATTGAAAAGCTATTGCTGACAAAATATCTGAAATGGGCCCCAGATTGTTTTCCCAGCATTTTTTAATGATCTTTTTCCTTCCCACAAAATTATCAAAAAAAAAAACCATTGAAAAAAAGAAAATTGACAATTTTTTTTTGCTAAATCCATTTTGCTAAGAATGTTAAAGCACTAGATTCTTTCATGGAAAATTAAAAATGCTGACAATTTTACATAACAAATTCCATTTTCAAAAAAAAAAAAAAAAAAAGAAGCCATTTTTAAATGAAAAAACATGTCAGTCAGAAAAGGTCCATCAACTCTGCTTGGAATCATTAAGGTTCTGTAGTGCCTTTGTACCGGTCAGAATAGGGAGGTTAACCTAGGTGGTCCTGTCCTAAGTCCAACTCAGGTATTTGCATTCTCCTTTATTCCAATGAAGTTTCAACTGGAAAAGTCATTATATGCTTCTTGCCCTAAACGCTGCTGCTGTTAAACAGCTGGTGAATGAAGCAATTCTTCTGTATGGTATTGCATATCTGTTAAGCTGATGTGGCATTTTAGAATCCTTCAGGACATAATGCATTCTATAAATGTACAATCATAATTTCATTTTACATACATCTATTACATGATGATGTAGTGTACTATAAAGTCCATCAAAAATGCTGACAAAAAAACCCAAACATTTGCATCACACCAATCAGAAGTATTCTTTATATGTCACTGCTACTGAGTAAGCGTTGAGAAAAGTTTTAGAACATTTTTAAAAGTCGGATCAGGAACATTTCTTGTATCCATCCAAATGTAGAGCGCTCAGAGGGAACCATAAAAATCTCTAAAGTTATGTTTTTAAGTACAGAAAAAGTGACAAACGTAGTGCTTGTCTTTAAATATATTTATCTTGTCCCCACTAGCAAATGCTTTGGGACCTAACTTTGATCATTCTTAGGGCTGGTCTACACTAACCCCCCAATTCGAACTAAGATATGCAACTTCAGCTACGTGAATAACGTAGCTGAAGTCGAACTATCTTAGTTCGAATGAAAAGGTACTTACCCGGGGTCCACATGCGGCGCGCAGGCTCCCCCGTCGACTCTGCCTACTCTGTTCGTCGAGCTGGATTACCAGCGTCGACGGGGGAGCACTTCCTGGTTCGATTTATCGTGTCTAGACAAGACGTGATAAATCGAACCCAGAAGATCGATCCAGCGCCTCCGATCTATTCGGTAAGTGTAGACTAGCCCTTAGGGTGGTCTTGCCCAGCAATCCAGTCCGCTGCTACTGTTGCAACTGGCAACATGCAAACAAAATTAGAGGCGCTTAGCCACAGCCCTTCGTAAAAGTCAGAGGCAATGCAGATCTCCAGGATGCAAAGGGGAAGAATACCTGTTTTACCATCCCATGGGACATCACTGCATGCTCATGTTGCCATGGCTGGCCAGCTTGTGGGCTGGTAGAAAGAGGAGAGGGGTCAAGCAGCTGGATCCTGGGTGCTCTTCCTTGTCTTAGGAGTTCAGGGACTATGACTGGCCCTGCCCTGCTGTGGGTCTCACATGGAGAAAGAGGAAGCACCTTGCTCCCTCCCCACTGCACACCCATGCTAAGAACGGAGACAATTTGGCTTTAAGTTATTAGTCAGATTACTCCTTCATCCTTGTTTAACTACCATCGAGGGCACAGTATATCACCACTGTGCCACGACATTCTTATCCTTTGTATGACAGTAGGCCCCAGTCAGGATTCGTGTCTCACTGGGCCAGGTGCTGTACAAAACACATAGGCAGAAATAACATCTGTCTTGAAGAGCTTTCAATCTAACTAAAACAAAGTGAGCGTGATAAACAGAAAGAGGGGAGGGAGGCAGAGGTCAAGAGCCACAGTAAAACAAGAACCACTGCTATTCTTTCAGAAACTCATGTGAACCACAAGATTTGTCCACGCCACAGCAATCATTTCAGTACTGTAGCACAATTGTTTGGCTCTTAAACAAAGCATCACCTAATTTGCCTGCTTTAGCAGAGAGGAAATTGGCAAAGCTTCTGATGAATCAATTAACTCCATAGATGGTTCATCTAAAATAAGCAACTCATTCGTGAGGGTTATTGATGTGAACTGCAGCAGCGGACACGGGTTAACCTGTCCAGTCGGTTATCTGTCGGAAACTGAACTGGCACAGGACTCCTCAATCAGTGAGCGATGAACATCAAAGAGTATGCGAGGTTTGGTACAGATAGTCCACCTATAAGCTTCTCTGAATCCCTTGAGCCTACAAAACTGGGCAAAAGGGCTTTTTGCATGCAAGTTTCTAAGCTGTTTCGAGCTTAGAAATGGCATAGTAATATTTCAGTACTTCTGCTTCTAGTCTAGGATGTGCAGAGACATGCCACAAAAAAAAAAAAAAAAGTTTGAAAGATTCATTTTGAGTTTTATGCAATAGTCCAGATCGGTTCTTGTTTTACTCAAACAGTTTCATCCATCTGTACCATCACTTTGCTGAACCAACCTTTTTCAAAGCCAACTCCTGGCAAATCACAAAGCTCGAGGCATTCCATGACATCTGAAAGTATGAGGCCTCCTCCCTGTGTATTGATTACCAACAGAGCATTATAGCACAAGAAGTCAATCAGAAGCCATGTATCTCTTTGAAAAGTTCTTCATGTAGGGACTTTATTTTCATGGCTGCAGTTGAACAAACAAGCAAGATTGATTCCTCGCTCCTCTTACTCACCTCCCAATCCAAAAGTCATCTTTAGACTATAACTCCCTCCCCCACAACAGATCCCTTGTGTCCCCGTTGACGCAAATCTGGTCCTGGATTAACAGAGAGCAACAAAGCCAGAAATGGCTTGCTTCTTCCACCTTTGAATGGCCAAGAGACTCTCCATTCTTGTCAGAAGTTGACCTCTATAGTCCTCTACGTCTTTGCCATCTCAGGGCTAGGCTACAGTGTACTCTGCTTCGGGCTACACTTGATGGGCAGCAGGAAGCCACAGTTACTGCAGCATATGGCTGTTCACGTTCTGATCAGGCAGAACAGAGCAGCAGCTGCTGGCCGGGTGCCCAGCTCTGAAGGCAGCGCCACGCCAGCAGCAGCACAGAAGTAAGGGTGGCAACGTGAAAAGTGATATTTGTCAATATCACTTTTCACAGCAAACCACCATTACTTCTGTGCTGCTGCTGTCACCCTGTGGATGAAACCCTGAGCCCAGGCGGCCTCCTGGTGAGGGATTGGGGGATAGGAGAGCCCTGGCCCAGGCGGCAGGGCTCCGGCTGTCCTCTTTATCCCCACCTCCCGGGTGTTCACAATCCTTCGCACGAGCCCCAGCCACCTGGGGCTGACAGCAGAGCTCTTAACACCACACACACACACACACACACACACACACACCCCAAAACAACCAGAACACAGCTCATACCTCCCTTGACACATTCCTTGGGAGGCCCGCCCCATAGATTGAGAGCCGCTGAATTCTCAACCAATCCAGTGCTGTGTTTAAACTGAACTGTTTGGTAACTCCAATTAAATAGCAATATTTACCCTTTCCAGGGTTAGAGGGACCTTTAATGTCTGAACTGTCCAGGAGAGGGCTGGAGATAATTGACACAGGACTCCTCAATGAACGAGCAATGAACATCAAAGAGTATGAGAGGTTTGGTACAGATACTCCACCTAGTACATCTTGGGCAAAATTCTGGACTGGGAGTGTGTGGGGTGTTACCCTGTAAGTAGTAACCAAAGCTGGTGGTAGCCAGGATATGACTAGTGTGTGGCTGCCAGGTGACAGTTGCTGGACCAGGGCTGTAGCTATATATAGACGCTCTGGGTGTGACCTGAATGCTGGTAGACTGTTTGTGAGCAGCCCAGGTTGGGAGCTGCAATAGCAGAGCATTGTGTGGCAGCCAGGGTTATGGGGCAGGCGGTGACAAACTCTCACTGGTCTGGATTGTACCCTGGAATACGACATTCAAATTTTAATGCAACATTTTTCTTTCAAACAATTCAAATCTGTGTTAATTGCAAAGCTTATAAGTGAAAACCCAAAGCCATGACAAATAAGAATGGCTTGCTAACAGCTGAATTTGGAAACTAGTGAATACAGATTTCAGCGGTGTTGGTAACCCACATGTTTATTACCAAGTATCTCCTGTTTTAGGCCATATAGTACTCCTCATTTAATAGCAGATTGGACCTTCTAACAGGGCAGTTGAGATAGGAGTCTTGCTAGCAGTACTACAGGAATAGGAAAGGAACCTTCTAAATTAATTCTGAGAAGTCTGACTACCTGTACTTTAATCTTGGGCCACAGCTTAAACGCTTACTTCTTGATTTTAGGGTTTTGTTCTATTGTCTAACTTGAATGATTATTTTTCTTCATTGCAAGAAGCTCACGTGTAGGCTTTTGTCCAAATCAAGAGATTTATGTAGACTGTTGAGATTTTATCTATTTGTTCTGAGAATGTTCAGACACTTCCTATAAAAAGTTATTACTACAGCTGGTATTGCTGAGCTTGCTGAAAAATGAAGACCCAGCTGCTCCCCTAGATGAACTATTACTGCTTAGGCAAATGGAAACTCCAAATGTGAACATGTGCACGCTCTTTTGCAGGCTTCCAACTGGGGGAGGGATTTGGAGTTGGCAGCATCTGAAACCCCCAGATCCACTCGGCTGCCCTATTCCTTCACATTGCTTACCAGTCCCAGGGAAACACAGCTCCATAGCTATGCTCTTATAGACTCCCAGTTCATTGCAGTTCCCCAGACCACACGCCCCCACAGCCTGGGTGGTGGGGGGGAACCACAGTGCTATGGAGTAAAAGCAGAAGATCAGAACTGGAGCTGTTCCCCCCCCAAAAAAAAAGTCCTTTAAAAAAATAAAATGTTAAAGTTGTTTCTATTTTGCAAGTGTCTAAATGGAACAAGTTTTAATTTTTTTTAATTGTGAAATGTTCTCAAATTTTTAAATATACAAAATTTCTTTTTTCCTCCCTCCCCCCTTTTGCCTCCAAGTATGATAAAAAATGAATGAGGGTCGTCCAGATATTTTCATTTTCTGTTTTTTCTTTTGCTACTCTAACTTTGCCAAGGTGGGAGAAGTTTTCAAAAGTTATAAAGTGGTCAAAGGAACAAGAAAAAAGAGGCGCAGGGGGGGAAGTAACAGCTGGGCAGCATTCATTCTGTTGCAGTTAGAGCCAAAAGAGGAGGAAGAAAGGGGGCGGAAATAAAATTTGAAATTTCAAAAAAAGGAAATGGTTTGCAAAAAAATGAAACCGAATGTGTGATGGGTTCGGCCACAGAGACCCCCCTTGGGACGGTCACCTGACGTGCTGAGATTACCTCTGAGCCTGTTTTCCCTGCCAGCTTGGGACTCCAGAACCCTCCTTTGTTGAGCCAGACACGCTAGCAACAGAGACCAGGTCTGGTCCACACCCCCAAAGCTGCAGACTAAACAAAAACTGCTCAACAGGTCACCTACCTCCAGCACCCAGACCCCAATGGGATCCAAACCCCAACTAAATCCATTTTACTCTGTACAAAGCTTATACAGGGTAAACTCGTAAATTGTTCACCCTCTATATCATTGATAGGGAGATATGCACAGCTGTTTGCTCCCCCAGGTATTAATCACTTACTCTGGGTTCAATAATAAACAAAAGTGATTTTATGAAGAATAAAAAGTAGGATTTAAGTGGTTTCAATAACTGACAGAACAAATTTGTTAGTCTCTAAGGTGCTACAAGTTTTTCTTTCTTATTTTCATTTTGCTGACAGAACAAAGTAAGTCACCAAGCAAAATAAAGCAAAAACTTGCAAGTCTAAGCCTAATACATTAAGAAACTGTTTACAGATAAAATCTCACCCTCAGAGATGTTCCAATAAACTTCTTTCACAGACTAGACTCCTTCCTAGTCTGGGCCCAATCCTTTCCCCTGGTAGAGTCCTTGTTAGTTCCAGCAGACATCTTAGGTGGAAAGCAGGGGTGTTCTCATGACTGGCAGCTCCATTTGTTCTGTTCCACCCCCTTTTATAGCTTAGGCACGAGGCAGGAATCTTTTGTCCCTCTGGGTCCCCACCCCTCCTCCTATATGGAAAAGCACCAGGTTTAAGATGGATTCTAGTATCAGGGGACATGTGAACATGTCCTGTGAGACCCCTCCCAAACCTTCATTCTTCCTGGTCTGGCTCATAGGAACACAGAAAGGCTTGCAAGTAAACAGAACCATTTACAACCAATTGTCCTAGTCAATGGGAGCCATCAAGATTCTAAACCACCATCAATGACCCACACTTTGCATAAAATTACAATAGGACCTCAGAGTTATACTTTATATTTCTAGCTTCAGATACAAGAATGATACATACATACAAATAGGAGGAATATATTCAGTAAATTATGCTACTGTTATGATACCTTACAAGAGACCTTTTGCATAAAGCATATTCCAGTTACATCATATTCACACGCAGAAGCATATTTCCATAAAACATTATGGAGTGCAACGTCACAGAATGAAAATCTTTATTTCATTCCATTCCAAAGTTTCTCATTGAACAATTGTATTGAGAATTACACTTTCCTGCAAACCACTTGGTTTTTGATGAAACCCTATTTCTTCAGCAGGAAACTTCAACCAGCTCTAGTCAGCATTAGCCCAGCTCTGCCCCCATTAAGCTCAATAGGGAAACAATGCCAGGGCCATCCTCAACCCCCCAATCCAGATACAAAGAGGGACTCCAATGGGGTCCGGGGAGGTGGAACAGCATGCTATGCAGTTAGCACTCTCCATTCCTGTGCCTCCCCACGGCAGCTGGAATCAATGTGGTTTTGCTTCCCTCCCCTCCTGGAAGCGAACACTAGCACTGAGCCCTATGTCACTTGCAACCCTGACAGCATGGCAGCAACAGACTAGAAATCTGCTTTAGATAGCGTCAGTCTTTAAAAAGAAAACCCGAAAAACCCAAACCTTGTTAAAATATCAAACTCCGAAAGGATTAAAGGCTTTCTTCACTAGAAAGTGTCAGACTGAGCTAGAAAGTGAGTCTCTTCCGTGGTCGCTTTTCTGAGATATATTGTCCTCATCGGCTATTATAGTTCCATTAAGGGAAGGGATTGCTGGGCTGGTTACCAGCCGAGCTCCTGATCATTAACTGAATCTGTCGAGTGCGGGCAGGTTGCAATATTAGTGATCACATGGCAGAAGGTTCCATTAAAAAGCAGCCATTTCAGTCTGTTCAGATTCATTCTCTTTCACATCAGTGGGGTCTCCCCCAACTCAGGTTTCCTTTTTTGGCCAGGTGGGAATCTGATTTCTTCCTGTCATCCCCCTAAAGGCCTACAGCCTTCAGGGGCAACAGTACTGAGTTTAACTCCAACAGGCAGAGTCTTTCTGGCTGACACATGGAAGTGAACCCATGAAAGAACTAGATACATAAGAGTTTTGATCCAAGTTGCTTCTTCAACAAGGTCCATCTGCCACAGCAGCCAAGAGAGTACACTGTGACCACCTCCAAAAGGGCACTCTGCATATTGTGAAAGGTCGGGGCAGTTGCTGAGATTAGCTTTTCTTCCACCCCATCCCTCCTGCCATCAGGGACTTTTTGTTTCCTCTGACTCTGAAATCTGTAGGAGAAGAGCAGTGGGGAAGAAGGGGGAGGAGAATTCTTGGGCTCGTTCAGTCAAAGGCTGGGAATCAATAGCCCTGTAGCACTGCACTCCTGCTTGGGGAAAAGGGGAACATCTCAAGCTGCTGCCACCATGGTGGGGAGTGTGGTATGAACACACAGAAAGAAAGGCTCCCTAGGGTTTGTCTACACAAGAAAGGGTTTGGCGGTGCAGTTATACCAGTTCCCCAAACAAACAGGCTATAGCTGCTAAGGGCTTTTGCTGCCGGTATGACTGCATCTACAGCAGGGTGTTTGCTAGCAGAGCTATGTCGGTTAGGGGTGTCATTTTTTCACACCCCAAAACGAACACAGCTATTCCAGCAACACCTTTAAGAGTAGGCCAAGCCTTAGAATGAGCAAACTCCTTCAGAAGCAGGGCACACTTCCCAGGGCTTTCAAATGGCCCTTTCCAATTCGATTTCAAAATCTGGACCAACTTGTGCTGCTGCTGCAAAGGGTTTTACTTTCAGGGCAGTGAGCTCACAGGCATCGACAGCCAGGAGAAAACTCACCGAAGGCAGCATAGAGACAGCAAGACTAAGGAGAGGACTGGCAGGGAACAACATTGCACAAGAAAGGGTAGGAGCCGGAACAGGGTCTGGCCATTTCCAAATGGCACAGCAAATGGCTTTTTTGGGGGGGGGTAAAGTGATGGAAAAGCAAGTTTTTCCTGATGTAAGTGTTGTCAGGAGAGTCTTGAAAGCTAAGGATGCTGGTGTATGGAAACACCAGCTATTCCCATCACTGTGTCTCCCGCCTCCTGGGATGTGTTTAACGGCGCAGTGGAGAACTGATAGAACAGCTCCTCTGTCTGGGTCTTTGACAGGCGCGTCCATCCAGAAGCTTGGAGTGCAACACTCTTCCGCTCTGAGAGAGGCGTGCTCTGGACATTGTGGGCTTGGGCCCTTCTCTCATTATGTTTTCTAATACGATCCTACAGCCCCTCTCCTTTCTTTCTCTGTGGACTAACAGTTCATGAGAGATGGAGTGACCTGCAGAGGCTTAGTCTCAGGGCCTGCTGCATTTGCCTACACCAAGACTGTTGGGAAAGCTTACTGCAAAATGTTAGAAATCCATTCTAAGAAATATACATTTCACTTAGCAGCAGCATCTTAACGGAGGGGGCTGTGCTTGTAGACAGGAGATGTTTTGTTTCATCCTGCAACCCTTGCTGCTGACAGGGGAAACAAAACAAAAAACCAAACACCCTTTACATTGTAACTGATTTGATGCGTGCCACGTTTTAGCAGGATAACCAGAACCAGAGACTGCTTGTATTCTGGCTTCCGCAGCTTAAGCCTCTTGTTGAAATGTGTTGGGAGTCCATCAAAGACAGTGACAAAGATAAATCTCTTAAGTTTCCCAACCTTGCTTTTTCTGAATAAGCACTGGGGATGGGAATACAGGGGAGACAGTTTAACCCTCTGCAGCCTGTATTAAAACAGACTTCTATGCACTGGGAATCATTAGGTGCTTGTCACTGAACAAGATTTTCACTGGTACACACTTCACAGGAAACAAATCTAACCCTGTGGGAAGGCAATAATTAATTAGGACTGGATACAACAAAGCACTTAACCAAATACATAACTTTAAGCATGTCAGTTGTATAACTGGCTTCACTGAGACTCATTTTGCGTCAGTTTTTTGTTGGATCAAGACCTTAATGGTTATCCATTACTTTGAAGACCTAAAATGTTATGTAACTGCTTCATACTCTCGATAAGCAAATACAGAACTCCTAAATGCATAAATGATACTAATACCATCTCTCTCTGTGTTTCACAATGGTGCGTAAATTAATCTTACAGATGGACAAGCTAAGGCACAAAGCAGCATCTCAGCCAGCAGCACACACTGGACCAGGTATAGATAGGGTGACCAGTTGTCCTGATTTTGTAGGGACAATCCCGATTTTTTGAGTTTTTTCTTACATAGGCACCTGTCCCGATTTTTCCCCCCCCACCCCCTGTCCCGATTTTTCACACTTGCTATCTGGTCACCCTAGGTATAGAGTCAAGTCCTCCAACACTCAGTCCAATGCCCTCCGCAATATAATAGTGGGGAAATGTAGCTGTGCGCTCTCTATTCCTTTCATTCAGTACGGAAAGCTGACCACAAATCAAAAATTCTGTGTGAAATCCTGACTCCACTGAAGTCAATTTCAAAAGCGCCTATTTATTTCAATGGCTCCAGGATTTAACCCTCTGTCTCTCCTTTAAATGAAACAAAAGAAATATTCTGTCCCTAGAGAAATGCCAGGCAGTATAAAGTAAAAATCCTACATGGAAGTTGTAATCATTTATAGCTCCATGTCAAAGGATGAGTTACTGTATCCTTTTGTACAATGTAAATCCAGCCCAAGTGTTTCTAATACAATGGAAAATAAAGTTTGGCAGAAAAATTGAGATTAAGAAGAAAATGGGAAGAATAAATTGCCAAACTGAAATAATAATACAACAATACTTTAAGAAGGTCAGAAAAAGAGAAGCCTATGGAGAGTCAGTGGGTGTGCTAGAGTCCTGAGAGGCGAGGGGGCAATCAAAGATAAGGAGATTGCAGCCAAATTAAATGATTTCTTTGCAATCAGTCCGCACCAGGGAGGATGATTGGGGTTAGGGTGGGGAAGAAGCAATGCCTGTTCCAGAAGTCACTATTTGCGGTGAGGCACTGTCAGAGATACAGATATTAAAAAAGAAAAGAAGAGATGATGGAAAAATTCAAAACTTTCAATTGCAGTGAATCAGCAGGGACTAGAGGACAGCTAATTCTGAAAGAACAAAACAACATAACAGCTGAGCTACTAATAAAAATATGTAATTTATCATTAAACAGCTATTACTGGAGAGGGACCAAAATTACACCCATCTTTTTAAAAAGGAGCAAGTGCATGGTGATTCCAAGATTTATAAAGCAGAGAGCCTAGGAAAAGCTGCTGAGAAAAAAATTAAGTTACAGGACACCTCAGACAAAACGTTGCTGTTTGGAGCAGTCACCTCTATTCATCTATCTACCCCCAGTGATAGAGTGTATCAAAAATCCTTTACTTTTTTAGCCCTGAATCAGCAAGGTCCTTAAGCATATGCTTAACTCTAAACATCAAGACTGGATGTCGTTCTAAGAAATATGCTCTAATTCCATCCCGAGTTACTAAACTAGAGGCAGAAATTAATGGGTGAAATTCATGGCTTGTGTTAGACAAGAGGTCAAGGTCCCTCTTGCACTTCAAATCTAATGAGGTGCTTAGTCCATCCATCTTCAGCAAAGTGTGCAGTGCTGTGCTGAATTAAGGCCTTTATCAAGCGGAGAATTGAAAGTATTTCTATCCTTGCTGCTGTCCATTTCTACCGGAAATAAATTAGCCCTAAGAAATTAAAGCCTTCTGCTTATCCCAGTAGAAACAGTAGGTGACGACTACTTTTTTCTTTAGTACTGTGACATTCTGAAATTAAGTTTACCTTGGCGCCTTTCCCCTTAAAATGCATACTGCATAAATAGCAACAAAATATTGGTTTTATAGGAGTTCTCTGCTGCAGAGAAAAGAGTGTATTGTAAAAGCAATGGAAATACCACAAGAGAAGATAAGCAAGTCATTTGCTCCAAAGACGACAGTGATTATGACACAGGTTAATTCTGTCATTATGAGGACTTAAGAACGAAATGTGGCGTGTGCTTTTGTGATTAGAGCAAGATTCAGGGGAATCAGATTCTCCAGACTGTCTGAGCTGGGATGAGGAGGCAAAAGTGTCTAAGCCAGGTGCTGGGCTCAGTCCCTTATACAAGTTGGAGCAGCCTGAAGGCTACTTTACTTCGTGCCAGCTTCCAGAGGCTCCCAGGAGCTGTTCCAGCAGACAAGGATCAGCAGGATGCAGGAAAACTCCAGCTACACCCTTCCCACCAGCCACGTTCACTGCAAAAATGGAACCACATCAGCAGCTACCCAAGGATTTCACTATGCAAAGGCAAACGTCTAGTGTTCCTCAAGCAGTTTGGTGTCTTCATATAAGTGAATTCACCTGCATACAATAAAAGAAAACATGGCTCAGAGGGAGAGGGTACACTGTGTGTACAGATGTGGTGTGCATTTGGGTGCACTTAGGAAAGTGATGAAATTTAGAACAGCGAGAGCAAGAAACAAGAGAAAAATCTCATGATCTAATTCTGAAAGGGAATGATCATGAAAGAAATTCTTTGAGTTAGACTCCAGCCTTAAAGGATTTTCCTTTTCCTCCTTCTGACTGCCTTTCTATGCATGGCACTGTGTTTTCTCCTATTCCTGTGTTAGCACATACTGTCCTTTAGGGAAAAATACATTCCTACTAGAACACTGGCCATGATTTCGTAACTTCTATTTATGAAGTTAATCATACTTAGGTCTCTCAAGGCATCCATTAATCAGAGAGTGGCAAGTTTCTAATTATCTTAACAGGACAGGAAGATCAATCATGAATTCTATTACATGGCAGTAGGTTGCCATGTTTAATACTCAAGGAAAGAATAAATGACACAGACCTTTAGGCATGATCAATGAAGGCTGTTCAGTACTGGAACGGGCAATTTACAAAGGCTACTGAAACTGTTCTAATGTATTAATCCCCTTGTAATATTTTCCCCTTTCGGCCCACTAAAGCATCTCTGTTTCTTAGAAGAGGAGAAAAAAAGTCTTAGCACTGTAGGGTCAGAGCCTTATCTGGTGTAAATTTACCTGGCTCCATCAAAATCAATGGAGAGAGATCAGTTTACACTAGATGAGGCTCTATCCAATGATTTTTTTATAATACAAATTAGAACTACCAATTCCAGTGCATTGCTAATATCCACTCTCCCTTTTCATTGCCTCTGAATGATCAGGGTTGTGCGGCATATATTTGGCCCACATCAAGAGAGTACCTAACACATATACGGAAAAGTTCTCTATTACCCCATTGCAGCTTCAGTGGAGTTACAGCAGTCTGACCCAAAGTGAATTAATTCAAATTAAAGTAGAAATTCAATGTATAGTGCTACTTCAATACAGTCTTCAACTTTCCAGATGGCTCAGGCATGAAAGGTTAGAGCCATACTAAGCATCCCTTGATATATATATATATATAAATAAAAAAAATAAAATACACACACACACACGTATATTTTAAATGTGCTCAAGTACTTGTCTCTTGATCTAATAACAGAGGTTTAGAATCCCCTCTTTACAACTTGACATCCGAAGAAGTGGGTATTCATCCACGAAAGCTTATGCTTCAATACCTCTGTTAGTCTATAAGGTGCCACAGGACCCTTTGTCGCGTCTACAGATCCAGACTAACACGGCTACCCCTCTGATTCTTTACAACTGCATTTTATTATGACGTGGGTTGAATTGTCCAAGAATTCAATGTGTTTCTAATAAGAGTTCTTGTACTAGCTTAATGTTTATGACCCAATATGCTGCTATAATCTACATCTGCAGATGTGCAGTCAATAGTTCACAAAAGCAGGGAAAATCCTGTTGATAAAGTCAGAGTGGGAGAGGGTTTCTTTTCAGAGTCCTGTAGTAAACAGTTTCAGAGGACAGCAAGAACACACAGCACTCTGGGTTAGATGTTTAATCTTACCTCCATATCCATAGGCGGGAACAAAGTGGAGTGCAGACTCCAATTCACTAGAAAGTCTAGAAAATGATCACTTGTTTGTAACCTTCATGTTCCCAGTTCAAGAGCACTCATTATCTTGACTTTCCCCACTGACTTCTCTGGTAGTTTACAGATTTTTGTAGTATAAGACCAGGAAGGTCTTCAGAGGTATGTGGAGGTTTTTACACCTTGGAAGATGGCAGGTTGCATAGTTAAAAATTATTAGTCATGTTATAGTAGCATCAAGTGCCACAGGTGAGATCAAGGCTCACAGTAGGGAAGGATGGATCTGTGGTTAGAGCAGTAGCCTAGGACTTGGGAGACCAGGCTTCAATTCCCTACTCTGCCACAGATTTCCTGTGTGACCTTGAATAAATCACTTAGCCTCAGCGTATCTCAGTTCCTCATCTGCAAAAGTATTTCTTCACACAACGCACAGTCAACCTGTGGAACTTTTTGCCAAAGGATGTTGTGAAGGCCAAGACTATAACAAGACTATAACTATTCATGGAGGATAAGTCCATCAGTGGCTATTAGCCAGGATGCACAGGGATGGTGTCCTTAGCCTCTGTTTGCTAGAAGCTGGGAATAGGCAACAGGGGATGGATCACTTGATTGTTTTTTCTGTTCATTCCCTCTGGGGGACCTGGCATTGGCCACTGTCAGAAGACAGGACACTGGGCTAGATGGACCTTTGGTCTGGCCCAGTATGGCTGTTCTTATGTTCAAAATGAGGACATTAGCACTTCTCTACCTCACAGGGGTGATGATAAATACATTAATGGTTGTGAAGTGCTTTTAGATCTACTGCTGGAAAGCACTATGCAAGAGCTAGGTATTATTGTGCTACACACTGTACACATGTAGTAAGTCCATGCCCCAAATAACTTTGTTTAAAATGAGAGAGACTGGACAGGACTAATACTCTTTTGGGAACTTAATGAGTTGTTAAGGTCTTGTTCCTGCACCACTTGATGGGAACTTTGACCAGCTTTGCTTTGTATGGACACAAGGTACCATAGAAGAAGAAAAACCCAGTTTATTGATTGTAGAACAAAAACAAATAGCCAAATCCTGGTTACATTGGTGCAATCCCCTTGGTTTCAGTGGCATTGCATTGATGTAACTGAGTGCAGAATTTAGCCAATTATGTTTAAAATTAGAGGCTTTGAACTAGCATTCTACTGGCATGCCTCAGCCATAGACAGTGCCTCTTACAGGATTTTCAGGCAGTGTCAAAAATCTTTATTGTAACAAAGAGGAAATGTAGGTGCAGGAATAAAGAATGGTTAAAGAAAACTCACTCAGTACAGACTAGTCAGCAAACAAGCCACCTGAGCGTTTGCTATTGGTTAAGAACCTATATTTCGGGAACTAAATCCAAATGTAAGCATCTAACTGGCCAGAGTTTTCAGGGTGCTGAACACCTGCAATTCCCACTGAAGTCATGGGTGTTCTGTGTACTCAGCATTTTTGAAAATTAAGTCGTTTACATAGATGCCTAAATATAGATTTAGGTTGGGAAAAAAAATGTTGGCCTAACCCCGTAAGTAGTTCCTTACCTAAGTAAAAAAAAAAAAAAGTCCTCTTTGCCTTATGTTTTTTTAAGCAATCAGATTACAATTGTTCTCCTACATTATTTATTTAGGACCTAGGCCTCACCTTTTTGCCATGTGTGTGCATAACGCATGGTTTGCAGTGATACACCTCCACCAGCTGCACAATCTGCTCTGCATCCAGTCCTTGCGTGGTTTTAATTACACACAGCTGTATAAACGATGAGGAGTCCTTGTGGCACCTGAGAGACTAACAAATCTATTTGGGCATAAGCTTTCATGGGCTAGAACCCACTTCATCTGATGCATGGAGTGGAACATACAGGAGCAGGTATAAATACATGAAAAGATGGGAGTTGCCTTACCAAGTGTGAGGTCAGTCTAACGAGACAATTCAATTAACAGCAGGATACCAAGGGAAGAAAAATAACTTTTGCAGTGGCAATGAGAGTAGCCCATTTCAAACAGTTGACAAGAACGTGTGAGTAACAGTAGCGGGAAATTAGTATGGGGTAAATTAGGTTTAGCTTTTGTAATGACCCAACCACTCCCAGGTCTTTATTCAGGTCTAATGTGATGGTGTCCAGTTTGAAAATTAATTCCAGTTCTGCAGTTTCACACTGGAGTCTGTTTTTGAAGTTTTTTTGTTGAAGAATTGCCACTTTTAGGTCTGTTATTGAGTGACCAGGGAGATTGAAGTGTTCTCCTACTGGTTTTTGAATGTTATAATTCCTGATGTCAGATTTGTGTCCATTTATTCTTTTGAATAGAGACTGTCCGGTTTGGCCGATGTACATGGCAGAGGGGCATTGCTGGCACATGATGGCATATATCACATTGGTAGATGTGCAGGTGAACAAGCCCTTGATGGTATGGCTGATGTGCTTAGGTCCTATCATGGTGTCCCTTGAATAGATGTGGACAGAGTTGGCACTGGTGTTTGTTGCAGGGTTTGGTTCCTGGGTTGGTGTTTTTGTTGTGTGGTGTGTATTTGCTGATGAGTATTTGCTTCAGGTTGGGGGGGCTGTCTGTAAGCGAGGACTGGCCTGTCTCCCAAGGACTGAAGGATGATTCCTCACTCTCAGAAGATAGGTTGTAGATCCTTGATGATGCACTGGAGAGGTTTTAGTTGGGGACTATAGGTGACTGCTAGTGGCGTTCTGTTACTTTATTTGTTGGGCCTATCTTGTAGTAGGTGACTTCTGGGTACCCTTCTGCCTCTGTCAATCTGTTTCTTCACTTCAGCAGGTGGGTATTGTAGTTTTAGGAACACTTAATAAAGATCCTGTAGGTGCTGGTCTCTGTCTGAGGGATCACAGCAAATGCGGTTGTATCTTAGAGGTTGGCTGTAGACAACGGATCATGTGATGTGGTCTAGATGAAAGCTGGAGGCATGTAGGTAAGTATAGCGGTCAATAGGTTTCCGGTATAGGATGGTTTTTATGTGACCATCGCTTATTAGCACTGTAGTGTCTAGGAAGTGGACCTCTTGTGTGGACTGGTCCAGGCTGAGGTTGATGGTGGGGTGGAAACTGTTGAAATCCTGGTGGAATTCCTCAAGGGCCTCCTTCCCAGGAGTCCAGATGATGAAGATGTCATCAATCTGGTACAAGTAGAGTAGGGGAGTTAGAACAACGCTTCCTCAGCTCTTGGCCCCTAAGTCAGCCATAAAAATGTTAGCATACTGTGGGGCCATGCTGGTACCCAAAGCAGTTCCGCTGACTTGAAGGTATAAATTGTCCCCAAATCTGAAATAGTTGTGGGTGAGGACAAAGTCACAAAGTTCAGCCACCAGGTTTGCTGTGATAGTATCGGGGATGCTATTCCTGACGGCTTGTAATCCATCTGTGTGTGGAATGTTGGTGCAAAGAGCTTCTACATCCACAGTGGCCAGGATGGTGTTTTCTGGAAGATCACCAATGGACTGTAGTTTCCTCAGAAAGTCAGTGGTGTCTCGAAGATAGCTGGGAGTGCTGATAGCGTAGGGCCTGAGGAGAGAGTCGACATAGCCAGAGAATCCTGAAGTCAGGGTGCCAATGCCTGAGATGATGGGGCGTCCAGGATTCGGGGTAGCATATAGAATACCTCTGGTTGGGGCTCTAGGGGTGTGTCAGTGTAGATTTGTTCCTGTGCTTCTTTAGGGACTTTCTTGAGCAGATGGTGTAGGGTTTTTTTGGTAATCCTCAATGGGGTCAGATGTACACCCCAACATGATGTGGAGCTCAGATCCACTATAGCTCCTTCTCTACTCTATTCACAGGTGGGGCTACAGGATCGGCTGCTATGCAGACCCTCCCACTTTCCTGCCTCCCTACTGCAATTTAGGGCTGCAAAGTGGTTTCACCGCCTGGACAGAAGCAGGGATTTCCCTACATGCCCCCTTGAACTCCCCCATCCCCCGCCACCAGTGGTCAAACCAACCAAGATGAAGAACATACCAACAATATACCAACAGGTCATCTGAAGGTTCAAGTGGTGTATCTACATCCGAACAACCCGAAGCACAAATACAGCTACCTACTGAAGAAACACAGAGTCTCCACAACCTAAAGGCAGTTCCTGATATTTGTAGGTCAAACTTTTCCCATTTATGAAAGTTAAAAAAAGATGGCTATTGGTGCACCTCTTGCAAAAAAGCTTATGAAGAAGGAAAGCTTCCCACTGCTACAATTGGTAAAAGTGGAGGAGCTGGGTTTACCAAACCAATCAGCAAAGCCAACACTGACAAACTATGTGAAAAGGCTGCAAACCACCAAACCTCTGGACTGCATCCACATGCTGAAAGCCTTATAAGCCAGTCACTGTTAAAGCCAATTTTAGCAGTACTTTATGAGGCTGTTAAGAATGCTGGAGACACAACACAGTTTATGTGAACAAACATGGCTGTTGGTCGCATCATACTTTCTATTTAAGCAAGAGATACTGTACGCTGCAAACGGGAGGCTAATGTTAAGTGCATTGTCACTTGTTAACCCTGAGTTGGACACTGGTTCTGAACAAGACCAGCAAATGCTCACTATCTTTCTGCAAGAAACTCAACTGACTGGTTAGAAGCACATGGTGCAACAGTGAAAGACTCAGCAGTTGAAAAGGTGAGGCCATCTTAACTTCAGTACCCAGAAAGATAATGGAGTTAATAATTAAGCAACCAATTGGCAAACACCTAGAAGATAATAAGGTGACAAGTAACAGTCAGCATGGATTTGTCAAGAACAAATGGTGACAAACCAACCTAATAGCTTTCTTTGACAGGTAACAATGGAGTGGGGGGGATGTGGATTGGGGGCATGGGGGAAGCAGTAGATGTGGTGTATCTTGACTTTAGTAAGGCTTATTATACTGTCTCACATGACCTTCTCATAAACAAACTAGGGAAATACAACCTAGATGGAGCTACTACTGTATAAGGTGGATGCATAACTGGTTGGAAAACCATTTCCACAGAGTAGTTATCAGTGGTTCACAGTCAAGCTGGAAGAGCATATCAAGTGGGGTCCCATAGGGGCTGGTCCTAGGTCTGGTTCTGTTCAATATCTTCATCAATGTTTAAGATAATCACAGAGGGATACACTTATACAGTTTGCAGCTGATACCAAGCTGGGAGGGGTTGCAAGTGCTTTGGGGGATAGGATTAAAATTGAAAATGATCTGGACAAACTGGAGAAATGGTCTGAGGTTAAGAGGATGAAATTAATAAGGACAAATGCAAAATACTCCACTTAGGAATGAACAATCAGTTGCAGACATACAAAATGGGAAATGACTGCCTAGGAAGGACAGGGATCTGGGGGTCATAGTGGACCACAAGCTAAATATGAGTCAACAGTGTAACACTGTTGCAAAAAAAGAAAACATCATTCTGGGATGGATTAGCAGGAGTGTTGTAAGCAAGACAAAAGAAGTAATTCTTCCACTCTACTTTGTATTGATAAGGCCTCAAGTGGAATATTGTGTCCAGTTCTGGGCGCCACATTTCAAGCAAGATGTGGACAAACTGGAGAAAGTCCAAAGGAGAGCAACAAAAATTATTAAAGGTCAGAAAATGACATATGAGGAAAGATTGAAAGAATTGGGTTTGTTTAGTCTGGCGAAGAGAAGATTATGGGGAGACTTGAGACCAGTTTTCAATACATAAAAGGTTGTTACAAGGAGGAAGGAGAAAAATGGTTCTCTTTACCCTCTGAAGATAGGACAAGAAGCAATGGGCTTAAATTGCAACAAGAGAGGTTTAGGTTGGACATTAGGAAAAACTTCCCTGACACTTAGGAAGTTAAGTGCTGGAATAAAATGCCTAGGGAGGTTGTGGAATCTCTGCCATTGGAGATTTTTAAGAGCAGGTTAGACAATCACCTGCCAGAGATGGTCTAGATAATACTTAGTCCTGCCTTGAGTGCACAGGACTGTACTAGAAGACCTCTCAAGGTCCCTTCCAATCCTACGATTCTATGATCTACTCCAACTAGCACTAGTATGAGCTGCAGAATCTTAAAAAAGCCATACATTTAATGTCTTCATTATACTCTTTTCAACAAGAATCCAAAAAGACTGAACATCTTTAGATCTTTGTCCAGCAACAGAAGCTACACTTGGATCAGAGAGTTATCTATTGAAAACATACTGGAAAAATCAAAGACTTCAGTCCAAAAGTTGACTAATGAAGGCACTTGTATCAAATCCTTAAATGAAGAGGACAAGAAGTGTTTGTTAAGCCAGCTGAAAAAGTATACAGACTTGATTCTTACAAATTTACATCAGCAACTTCTGGATTCTACTCAACCTCTACGTAGCTTTTACAGAAGCCGGTCTTATAAAACACTGACAGTTGAGTGGAATGAGACACTACCAGCAATGAAGCTACCATGTTATCAGGACAAAATTGAGAATTTGAATACAGAGTGAAACGTCATACGACAAATGATTGAAGATTTGACTTCAGCTTCTTTTCTTATCATCACTAGTGGCTCAACCTGATCTTCGTGCTATGTTTTCTGGGATGAAAGAAGCAGGAATTCATCTCTTGCTACTTCCAGTCCCAAGAGCTACAGTTGAGCATTCTTTTTTGTCACTGAATAGAATTGTGTGTTTGGAAAGAAGTTGCATTCTGCCTGATCACGTGAACGAACTAATGAGCATATGAATTGAAGGACTGGAAGTACCTGACACACAAGAAGCCACCAAAGATGAACATGCTGCATTAGAGAAGTTCGTTAACAGAGTTGTGCAAAACTAAAACAAGAAACCAAGAACCATGTAGATTCGGTGCTTCATAGAAGGCAAGTTGGGTAGCCAACTTTAATTTGGGTGATGACTTTAAAACATGAGTTAAATCTAACAAAATGGTCATGAAACATTTTTCAGTTTTTACTGTGGTGCTATACAGCCCACCTTCGCTCTCATGATCTCACCCCTCGTCCCTCACCCTCCTGTAAATTTGAATACCCCATCTAATTTCAATTTCTGGGGAAAATACTGGATAGAAGGATTCCCCTCTGCATAGCTCCCCACCAAGAGCATAGCCCAGCCATACCGTGAGGATTTGCTTCTTTGAGAGCCGCCAATAGCCATCTTGTACAAACGGAAAAAAATAAATCTAAGTAGACACCATGGCCTGGATTCTGGCCTTAGTTATAAGTAGCTATAGAATCCTGTGACAGTGAGGATGCATAGGTCTAAATGAGGGCTGAATTTGTCTATGCATTTTGATGACTAAAACATAATTATACATATGTTAATGCAGATGTTGTGGTAGAGAAGCAAGATTTAAGATACACAGTGTGCCAACTATGGCAGAAGTGAGCCTTTGATGGATGTTCCAAAGCCACATTTTAAAAATTAAGAGCCTGATTCTCATTTATACAAAGGCCCCTTTACACATGTACAGGAGCCTTAAAATGAATGTAAATGTAAAAGGCTCTATGTATAAATAAGTTTCTGGCTCTATATTTTTACCCTTCCGATAGTTCTCTGAACCATAAGAACCTTCACTATTTCTGCAACAAGAATGTCATTGCCTGTTTTAACAGTTTCCCAATAGACTTAACAAAACTAAAAATTATTAATAATAAAGTAAGCACTATAGTCATTTTAACTGAACACTGAAGTGGTGAAATCGATCATCCTTTGAACTTGTTCAATGCTGTTGACTTCAACAAGAGCAAGATCCAGCCTTATTTGCCACCTCCTGGATGCTGATTTAAGATTAGAATCAGAGATATATTTAAACACATACACATGCTATGTGTAAATATAAATAAATAACTGGGGACTTCGAGCAGGCCTCACCAGTAGTAATAATTATTGCTTACCAGACCAAAAAAATCCTGTGGGTGTTAAATGAGCACTAGGCACTAGAGTGTTAGTGACAAAGAAAAATAAATGTTCTGCAAGCCAGGAGCACAGCTGTAAAATTGCTCTGGCAGAGGCTGTCAAGCTAATAACATGATCTTTTCAAACATGCATATTATAGTCTTTGTGGTATTTGTAATTTGTTAAAACTCTCAGCCTGTCACTTCTTTACTCCTAACAGTGGAAAAGAGCCAGTCTTTGTACCCTAAGCTTGTATGTGCTGACCAACACTGTATCCATGTTACAGTCTTTATCTTAAAAAAGGAAGAAGTTTATTAAAGGAAAAGCTGAGATGTGAATGATTTATACCTCACAGAGCTATGACCTCACACTCAGGGCTGGGATGTACTTTATGCACCCAGACAAAAATAATGTGGGTAAGACCCAAATCAACACATTTCATAGTACAGCTATAATGATTCAGGTGGAAAGATAAACCTCTGGCACCATTTAAATGAACTCTGTGTTTCTGAAATGCCAAATGTAGAAACTGCTGATATTAAATGTTGTTAGATATACTATATCTGGTGTTTATGGCTTAGTTTTGTTGCCAGAGAGCCCCAGGAGCATCAGTCTGGGAGCACAGCCAGTGTCTCCCAATTTAGTTGGACACTTGTGGATACACAGAGATCCAATATTCCTCTGATTTAAAGCTCACAGGCAGATTGTCAGAGACTTTTGTTTTATTTATAGTTAGCATGTGTGGAGAGAAATAAAACAGTAATTTAATATGCTGTGCAATTAAGAGTTTATTTCTTCCACACAGTTTCTCATTCCAGCAGCTTATTTCAAAGCATAAAGAATTGGAGTCCCTGGGTACTTGTGCCTCCATTCATATGTGGATAGACATGAAGAGATACAGCAATGGAATTCCTTTCCATTAAAAAAGAAAGAGACTAATATTCAGGCCTACTATAAAAGCTGAACACTTACAGTGACCATCTGTATAAATATGGGAACTGTTCCAGTCACGTGCAGTTTAATGTTCTTCCTTCCCTTACGGCCCACTTTTATATAAAGCCCTAAATTACCAGTTCAGCTGCTTCCAAGGCTCTGTTCTTTAAAAATATATGTTCCCCTTCTGCTTGAAATGGAAGAATCTGCTCACTAAAAACACACTACCTAAAATCAGAGGAAATCTCCTGTTCATTAAATTCACAAAAGATGGGTACATAAGCCAAAACACAATTAAATAGGATTAGCTGGAATACAGCCATATTCCATCTTTGGGGAATATTTTATGCATGTACATAAAAATTAAATATTAAACAAAGCTGTGAATTTTTTTCACTGGGGCAGGTAGGATGCTTGCCATCTGCTACACACACAGTCCTGTCAAATGTCACAGATTCACATCCTGAATTTGGAATTCAAGCGCACACGGCAAATCCATGCATTTCTTTTGGTATCCGCCTTCCACTGGCCTGCTCAGTTTTACCATTTCACTGTTAGGCTGTGCTACCTCCCACTATTTCTAGGAACCGAGGGCCCAATTTTGCAAATCTTCTCTATGTCAAGAGTGCTTCATCATGTGACTAGTCCCATTGACTGTCATGGAGATACTCATGTGACTAGAGACTTCACGTTTGACAGATTTGCAGAATTAGGGCTATAAAATTAGAAAAGTAGAATGAGAGATCAGGGTATCTGTGCAGAGTGACTGGCAAATGAGAAGCACATCATCATGTAACTTATAAGGAAAAATGTCTCCTTCACTTCTGAGAAAACAATCAATAGGAAAATCCCAAAGGTGTGAATGATAATGTGGAACTTTGACCTACCAACTCACACTGTGGGAAGAACTTCCATGAAGATCTGGCTTAATCATCAATTCACTGCCATACTTTTACTTCATGTCTACCTGCTCATGTCTTTCATAGGGTTACCTAAGAATAGTAGGGATATTGCACCAGTGGTTTAAAATGCATTAAATTATCCAAGACCAAGGTAACAACAATAAAATGAGGTTTCAGGCAATTCAATTCAAAGTGTACTGTAATGTTCTGAGACCCATTCCTTTTATAATGTTTCCTCAAATGTAAAAATTCTCTCTAGAACCACTCCTCACTATTTATATTTGCTTTCATAGGTAGTTTGTCTAGTCTTTGGAGCTTGATATTGGGAGTCTTATTCAGGACCCCTGGATTCTAGAATTGAGCTACATCATTTTGTCTTTTAAAATTTCAAGTTGATATTTTATGAGGAACATTTAGATTGATTGGCTTACCTTTCTTCTCATACCTGGGACTTATACTGAATCCTCTCTCAGCTCCTACATTTCAACAGAAAGTGCACACAGCATTTCACAGGGTCAGACCCTGGTGGAGTTTCCTTAGCTGTAAAATGGGCACAACAACACTTAACTACCTTGTCAGCTTTAATTGCTAGCAACTCCCACCCACTTTCACTCCCACCCCCCCTTCTGAACCCTTCCTCCCCCCTTACCTCTAGCTTCCTCCAAGCTGTCCTCCTCTATATCTCTTCTGATCAATTCAAGGAATAAGGTCCTGCCTCCCACATCTATTCCCACTGTTCAGGGAAACTCTGAAGGCAATCTGGTGCAAGCACCTTTTACTAGCACTAAACTTATGTTTATGGTTATATGTAAAAAAAGTTCTGTGTGTTTGTACTACTGAGCATGAGGGGGATTAAATATAAAATGGATATAAAAATTCTGTACAGTCACAAATAATTAATCTGTAGCACTCATTCCTAGAGAATATTATCAAGGGAAAGAGTTTAGTAGGATTATTTTTAAAAAGGGATTGACATTTATACGAATACACTCTGCAGTTACACCAGCTAGGCTAAAACTACAAGTGTTATCAATACTCCTGCCAAAAGTCATTAACTTATCATCAGCTGCAGTCAAGGGAAAAACAGAAATTGTATTTAAGGATTCCTCACTCTCCTCTGGGAAGACTGGGCCCTGAATATTTTGGTGAATCTTAGCAAACTATTATTCCTTACTAGGTCCTGTAGACACATGTATGTGGGATTAATGTGACCATGTTTTCAAAATAAAAAACAAAAAAGGACATTTTCGCAGTAACATTTTTTAAGTGTCATTAAATACTCATTCAAGAGGGAAGTGTCTCAGAATGGAGGGCATTTTCTAGTACATTTACCAGTTGTGAATGAATTCACCATGAATCGCTGAACAAGTGTTATGAACATTCAATCTAAGCCAAAGAAGGGCTCTTACAATGTCAACACTTGGCTTTTCTATCCACTCCAGCCACCATTCATTATTCATCCCATCAAACGCTCCTTCCGCTGCACTAGTCCCATAAACACAGAACTCCTGCTTAGTATTGCGATACTCCTCAAACAAACATGGAGTGGTCATAATACAATTAGGCTTTGGGGTGGCTGTGGTGGGTGGGACACACCCTAAAGCCACATGCACAGGCTCACTAGGGCACTAGCACCCCCGCCCCCAGCAGGGCCAGATTAACTCTCCTGTGGGCCCGGGCCCATTAGATTTTGTCTTTTTCCTAATTTAAAACAAAAATGATCACAATGATGGCATCGGGCTATTAACGCTATACGAAACTTGCCTTTTAATTACCACAAAGCTGTTCGGTGGTTACATTTCAGTCTTAAAACATTGTAGAATATAGTTAAGTTAATTCAAAATAGCCCACGTCTTACCTTAGAACAGCTGTTATACTGTACTAGTTATACTAGTTTCTTTCGGGGAGGGAGTTTGGGTGCAGGTGGGGGCTCCAGGCTGGGGCAGAGTGTTGAGGTGCAGGAAAGGAAGAGGGGTGCAGGCTCTGGGAGGGAGTTTAGGTGCAGGAGGGGATTCTGACCTGGGGCAGAGGATTGGGATGCAGGAAGGGGTGCAGCGTCTGGGTGGGAGTTTAAGTGCAGGAGGGGATTCTGACCTGGGGCAGTTCCTGGCCAATGGGAGCTGTGGGGACGGTGCCGGGGGTGGGGACAGCGCACGGAGCCTCCTCCCCCCCGGGGCTGCAGAGACGTGCCAGCAGCCAGCCAGCCGCTTCCGGGAGCGGCGTGGGGCCACGGCATGCAGGCAGCCTGCCTGAGCCCCGCTGCACTTTTAGCGGCCCGGAGATCGCGATCGACTGGCAGAGGCTCCAGGATCGACCGGTCGATCGCGATCGACGGCTTGGTGACCACTGCATTGTATAGAATTATGGATTTATTTTTGCGGGGCCCCCACTTAGCCCTCAGCCCCTAAAGCCCCTGTGTTAATCTAGCCCTGCCCCCACAGCCCTGGGGCTCTGCTCTGGGGCTGACACCAGCCAGGCACTGCCTGGGGGCAGCAATCCCGAATCAGCCTGAGCGTGGGGCAAGAACGTGACTCCCTAAGGAGCAGCATCCACCCACCCAGCCTTTGTGCACTGGGGAGGGTGAGGGCAGACTCAGGGTAGCGGGGCGGCTTCGATGATTGCTACTGCGCATGCTCGCGTCGCTCATGACCCGACAGGGGGCGTGGTCCCGCCCAGCTCCGTCGGCTCCTGCCGCCGGGCGGCTCTGCCCTGGTTGCCATAGCAGCGGGTTGGATGCGCCTCGCCCGGCCAGCATGGCGCTGCCGGATCCGGTCAGAAGGCGGCTCGGCTCCTTCAGCCGGACTGTGTTCAGCGACAGCAACCGCACCGGCCCGGAGCGCCGAGGCAGCGGCGGCAGCCTGGGTAAGGAACGGCTCCCCTGCCCGCAACAAAGATGGCGGCGGCAGCCTCACAGGAGGGGAGAGAGGGTCGCCGCCAGGAACGAAGATGGCGGCGCTAGCCTCGCCAAGGCGGGGGCCGGGTTCCACCGCGCGCTGATAAGACAGCGCGTTCCTGCCTGGCTCCGCGGTGTCCCCGCCCGCGCGCAAAGGCCCTGGGGCTCCGGGGGGGGGGACGACCCCCCCAGTGCCAACAGCTTCCCCGCACCCCAAGGGTGGCAGCAGCCGCAGCTTGGCTTAGGTACCACGCAGCCTGCCCGGGAGCCTGCCTTATTGGGGGCTAGACCCATGCTAGGGGCCCAGACTGTATAGACCCCACGTGTTCAGAAATCACAAGTCAGGCGTCCCACCCCCAAACTCAGGAGCCATCATCAAACTCATGAGATTTAAACAAGGAGTACGTCTGTGGTGGGTTCTCTTTGCCTTCTGGTTTTGAGTTTAGGTGTTTTTTAAAATCTTTTTTTGCAGTTTTTCGTGGCAGCCATGAGGGCTAGAAACCTCTTAAGAATGAAAGCTGAGATTCTCACACAATCACAGGACTCTGGAAGCTGGGGCTTTGCAAAAAGCACCAAAAATTATGAAACGTGTGGTGCATTGTGGGATACCATTAGACATCAGCCTAGGGCAAAATATATTGTGCCTTTCTGTGAAAATATTACTGTTCTGACAACCACTGATCCCTTCACACACTGAGCGCCTGGCTGAGTAACTTGCCAAATATCCAGATATCACAGAGCACTTCAAGAGATAAAATAAATCAGGCTTCCACTGCCACCAAATGTAGCTGTTTAAATTTGAGTTGGACCTGCTGAAACAGGGACACTTAACAGGAAATACAGGTGAGGCAATCATGAAGAGGACCTTCCACACCCACAAATGGTGGTGATTGCTGATTCTTTTATGAGTTGCACTTTGAGAAATGTGAGAAACTGCCAACAGTCAGCTTATTGATAATTAATTCAAGTAGATGTAATGTGATATCAATAAATTGGGCAATGGGAGAATGAAACTTGCCAGTTGAAACAAAACTGTTCCCTGATGTTCCCATTTTTTAAGGACTTGCTTTTTATACTTAAGTTAAAAAAAAAAACTAGAGACACAATGTGCAAATTCTAAATACTATAGAACTTCACCTCCCACTTAATATTGCAGGGGTCAAAGTTCTGTTTTTTTGGGTTTTAGCAGCTAATTTTCTTCTCTCCATAGTGTTTGATTTGTAACTCCATTTTCTTTAATTTACATTCCAATCTGGTGGTTCTCGTTTTAAAAAAGCACATTGGATTGACATTGCTGGAGTCTAGAATTTTCTATACAAAAGAAAGGTATTGTATGTAGACCAAGCGATGCAAGCGTCCCCGCCAGCATGCCTGAGTTCTGATCCTTAGGGATCAGTTTTAATTTGAGGATAATCAAATATATATGCTCACTTAATCCTAGGCCCTGTTGATGAGATTTAGCACTTTGCTATAGTCAGGCCTCAAGAACTCGGAGTGCAGGTCAGTTCGCCTCCACAGTCTACTGCTCTCCTGAGTTGGCCTGCTCTCCTTTTGAGCTTCTCCACCCATTCGTGTTCTGCAAATGTGGCAGCAGAACAGCTACTTAACCCCTTCCTTACTGGTGCAGGTTTGTATACACCTTCACATGTAGATCCTTTGGAATACAGTAGGGAATGATGTAGCAGAATTCTTCCCTTGGACCTTTTAACACACTATACTTAATGTTGAACTTGGTTGATCTCAGAGTCCAACCATTAATGTGTTGATTGAAGTGGCTATTTCTTAAAGTAGAGTAGCATCTGTCTCTGCTGTATGTAGGAAAGAGAATGTCTGGCACAGACCTTGGGTGATGAAGGTTTCTCTCTCTCTCTAGATAATGAAATAGTCTCCAGTTTGC
The DNA here is from genome assembly GCA_037349315.1 of Chelydra serpentina. Taxonomy (NCBI): domain Eukaryota; kingdom Metazoa; phylum Chordata; order Testudines; family Chelydridae; genus Chelydra; species Chelydra serpentina. The sequence continues at coordinate 10,502,331 of JBAIAC010000061.1, forward strand.
CATTGCAGATGTCCCTCTATTTCAACCTTTACTTTTTCCCATTTTGGTGGGTGAGCAGTGTTGTCATGCTTCAGCTGAAGGTAAGTCCTGACGGCACATATCCCCTCCAACATTTGTGGTGCTTGTCTGAATCTTATTTCCTCACAGTGTTTGTAAGACTGTGGGTTTGTCTTCACTACCGGGGTAAGTCGACCTACATGAATAACGTAGCTGGAGTCGACGTAGCTTAGGTCGACTTATCCTGATGTCTTCACTGCTGCGTTGACGGGAGACGCTCTCCGGTCGATTTACCTTATTCTTCTCCGGGAGCTGGATTACCAGAGTCCACCAGAGAGCGCTCTGCTGTCGATTTAGCGGGTCTTCACTAGACCTGCTAAATCAACATCCACGGCATCAATTGCAGCAGCTTCATCTCCCCGGTAGTGAAGACAAGTCCTAATACTCAGCCCTTCTACTCATTACCTTCAGCCCAGACATGGAAAGTGATACTTAATAGAGTGCAGTGTCTCAGCAGAAATGTCAGAGTAGTTGGAGGTACAGGAGTTCATGACAGAATTAGTGGCAGGTTTGGTTGGAGGCTGATTGAAAAATCACGGTCTACAGCCTGTCAGGTTTCAGGAACATTGGCAGCACTGCATGAATTTCCAGATAACAAATACCATAAGCTTCTGTAGAGCTGTATAAAATAGTGATAGTGCATTCCCATCCCCATGGAATTCTTACTTTCTTCCTTTCTCTAGTATCCAGTCTTGCCAGATTACTACAAGTTCATCCTGGTCACAGTAATCGTCCTAGTCTCTCTAATTGAGACCATCCGACTGTATCTTGGATACATGGGCAATCTGCAGGAGAAGGTATGTTCTGTTTACCTCCTTGAGCATCAGTTCAGGCGCCTTAGGGTGCTGAGTATGATGCTTTGAATTAGAGACATGTCACAATTGCATTCACTTATAAAGGAGAATTTATTAATTGGACTTGAACCGGGGTTCATGTCCCTAGGTAAATTTTCTGTCAGTTGGGGCTGGTCACTTTGGACACGTGTGCAGGGGCTCCTTTGTTTCTGAAGTTCACAAAAGGACAGAATCAGACCTGGCCTTTGTAAGCCTCCTGGAATAAACAAAAGACATAAATTTAGTCTTTCTACAATGTGGGGCAGAGGAGGAGCACACACACATTTCAAAATCACCTTCATATTAAATAATTTACTTCCCTCATTCTGGTTTTATGCATTTCTTCAGTCTGAGCCTCTCTTCCGCCAGTTATGCTCTTTCAGTGTCTGTCTATCCCTTTTATCCCCTCATTTCAGTTCCTCCCCGCTTTCTTGTTTTTTTGTTTTGGGGATACCAACCTCATTTTCCCTCTCTCTTTTCTTTTATTCCCGCTCCAGCGACCTCACGTCACTGAAACCATCCTCTTCAGCTTCATGCAGCTCTCTGGAAACCTTCTGTCATATGGTGGGTCTGCTTAGAAGTATTCTAGGATAGAGTAGCGTAGCATGTGATGCTCCTAGAGCTGGCTGATCCAGGGAGCAAGGGACCAGGCTCTGTTCCGTACTGACACTAAACTTTCAGTGCAAGTCTCCTTTTTCTGCCTCTCTATTTGTGGTTTCCTTCTGTCCTGGCTTATTGCTCTGATAATTTAATTCCCTTTGTACCTTGCCCTTGGAAGACCATGCTTCCTGCTCCAGCCTATAGCACTACCTTCATGATCCTGATAGAGGGAAACTGATGAGAATCAAACTATCCCCACTAGTTTTACTCTGCTGCTGCACATGTTACAAGCTGCTGAACAGCCTATAGACTTCATTGCCAGAGATGTAACCTTGTGTCCACTTCTCCCTGTCACTGTGGGAGAAGAGGGGTAAAGAGGATCACACTTGGCTGGCAGTTCTGGAAGGAACAGTGGGAAGGCCAGTGACCACATTTCACTCTGCTTCTGCTGTTTCCAGGATGTTTTGGACTCACTAGGTGCAGCAGCAGGGCTAGGACTTCTCTGCAGAGATTTTAGAAGGTGATGGGAACACCAGGGAAGCCCATGATCGTCCACTGAATTTAACTCCCTGAAGCCCTGGATTTAGTTGAAACAAAAATCTGAATAGTAAACTGATTTCAGAGTAATTGTTGGCTAGACATTTACGTTGTCTCTTTGTTTCATAGTAGAGCTGGCTGGTAAATAGGGTTTCCCCTGCAGAAAATTTTGACTTTTCCGCAAAAATTTAAAACCTTCAATTCAAATGCTACCACAGCACATCAGGGGAGTTGTGGTTCGGGTACCCCATGCTCCTCTTTTTCTCTATCAGCTTTGCTCACTGTTTAGACTGTCTCCTATGTGATACACCACTGTCTCCTCTCTTGTTTAAGGGAGCTGATGCATCGTGGAAGATGAAGTTCAGCTGGGAGCCAAGCCCATAAGAATGGGTGCATGAGGCAACTCAACTACAATTCCCATGAAGCACAGCAGTGGTATAGCCAATTCAAATTTTCAGATTTGGAGCATTTATTTTTTGATGAAAAGACAGACATTTTCCACAGAAAGGAAATGGGTTTTGGCAAATAATTTTGTTTAGTCAATCCCCCCAATTTTTCATTGAAAAATAGTTTAGACAGAAATTTTTCAACTAGTCCTATTTCTTAGCAATTCCATAGCATATGCAGGCTTCAGGGAGAGGGAAAATGGATTTTTACAGGATACACGTTTTTGGTATGTACGCCAACTGTGTACACATTGTTTGCATTGTTCAGCTTCCATGCTTTAATAACTGTTGATGTTAGACGTGATGTCTTTCTGTTGTAGGTCCCTGAACTGGCTGGCTTTTGGCTCCTGAGTCTCCTCCTGCAGTTGCCCATAATCCTCTTCTTGCTCTTTAATGAAGGTCTGAAGATCCAGCCACTGGAGCGAGCAGTCAACATCATTTTTGCCCTCTTCCTCACCTTCCAGGTCATTGCGGCTTTTCTTGCCTTGAAAAGAATGGTGAACCAGCTGGCAGTTCGTTTCAGCCTTAATGAATTTGACCAGCTGGACGATCATCCCACATCTGATTATCCAACCTGGGAGAAGAAGAGGGTGCAGGTTCCATGGCGGGTAGGACAAAAATTTGAGGAGGCTCCTCCATCAAATACTGATTGGGAGTCTGCACTCAGGGCCTGACAGGTTACTAAGATAGAGCCTCCGGATGAACGTCTCTTGCTGCTATACTCCTGTTCCCATTTCTTTGGCTCATTCTCAACCTTCCTATTTGTCAGAGAACCTAAAAGTAGTTCTTCTGCCATAGCTAACATTAAAGATGAGAGATTTGAACTTTTCTTAAGCATCAGATTGGCACTATTAGCTCTGCCAGTTTTACAGTTGACTTCATTTGTCTATAGTTATTCATTGGATGAAATGCCTGCAGCGTGGGATTTGTAGGTTTTATACTTATGCAAACTTAATTTTTTTTAAATTGTGTACAGAAGATTTTTACTGGTCATGATTTTGCACGAGGATATTTTGTTTACAATAAATTCATATTTTATTCATTTTAATAAAACTTCACACTATATAGCCTGTTCTATCTACACATCTGAGTACACTCTACAAAAAATGAATTTAGCCTCTCACTAGCCCAGTAAGATAAGGAAGTATACAGAAAGACACAGAAAGGGATGCAGAAACTACAGTGATGGCCATGCTATAAGAACTTAAAAAGCTTCAAGGACAAATATTCAAAAGTGACCTTTAATTTTGGATGACTCAGTTATTGGGAGTTCCAGTCAGAGAAACTGTTAATTCAAGAAAACACCATTTAGTTCAGCTGAAGTTTTGGATACCCAGCACCTCATAGTTAGGGCCTAGTTGTCTAAAATGGAGCACCCAATAATTGAGCCACACAAAATTACAGGCCATTTAAACATTTAGATATGTGATCTGCTCAAGGGAATACAGGAAATCGATGTCAGAGCCAGGTATATAACCCAGGTCTCATTTGCAGGTCTCTGTATTAATGGCTAAAAGTTTGTTTCTCAGTCTTTGATGATCAAAAGTTAAATTAGTTTAATTTCTTCATGTGGATCCCTCTGGCTATCAGCAGAGCAAAGGCAGTTGCATATGGGTGGAGGGCAGGGCTGGTACATGGACACAGGGTTAATGAAAGGGAGAAGGGCAAAGAGGATAGGAATCTAATTGCACTATGAAGGAAAGATGCCTTGTCTCATATCTAAATTGGATTTCCTTGGTGGGCAAGAGAGAGTGATGTTGGGTGACTAGATTCCGCAAAATTTTCATTTAAATGTTATCATTAAAATTCAAACCTGGTGGAAGCAAGTACTTGCAGCAGCGGTTGCCCCAACTTGCACCAGTTCTGGATTTGACTTACTTTGCAGACTTACTTTGAGAAATTGGAAGGAATTTGTAAGCAGGAAGTTACCAGGAGTATCTGAAGAAGTATTAAGATTGGGGTCCTTCATTCAGAGTCTGTAAGGGAGATACTGGTGAGGTTTAAGCATAGGATGTCTGGCCCTGCCCATGAGTTTTGTATTTAGAAGAGTTACACCATTTGAAAAATCCTTTTTTGCAATAGTCCGGGAATTCCTTTGTAAAATAAAAAAAATCTTTTTAACTGTGCAGTAGCACAAATTGTCATCTTGCCACTGTGTAACTACTGCACACTGCTAGTTCTCCAGTGCCTTCCCCACAATTCTCTTAGGGTCCCCCGTCCTGTAGTCTTGTCTTCCTATCTACTTGTTCCCTGCTTCCTGACTGAAAGTCACCTCCTGCTGCATACAGGTCTGCCTGGCCCTCATTCACCCACAGCGGCCAGTATCAGCAACTGCCCTCCTTCACGTTTGGTAGAGAGCTCCTGTTTTGTGATAATGATGCCAAAGACGACACATTTTGAGAGTGCTGACAGCTGCCGCCAAGGTACTGGTGAATCTCTAACTCAAGTCTTGCAGAGTCCACAATTTTGGGAACAAGAATTGAAATGCCAAGATGCATGATGACATTTTGAATAAACTGGCCAGGCGTAGAATTCAATGAACAGGACCTCAGTGCTGAAGAAAATCAAAGGGATTAAGATGTTTGTAACCGCTTGTAACTCGAGAGTGCCCCCTTGTGGACAGAGGTCGCTCTATGTCACCCTGCCTCTTTGGCCGTCATTTCTCTTCAGGGGCCCTTTAAGAAGTTGCATTTATCAAAGTACTTCAAACCAAAACACAACCAATGCAATCTTCTCCCCAGTTTCAGCTGAGCATAGCCCCATTCTCCCTGAGGGTCTGCTGTCAGGCTTTCCCTTGCTGCTTGGGCAGGGTCCCTCCAGGCCTCACTACCTCCTCCTTCCCCACTCAAGTCAACTGGGTCAAGAGCTCTGGCCTGATGGTTGGGAAAGGGTGGCAGGCAGGCTCTCTCCCACTTGTGCTCTGTGACATCCAGTGGGGCACAGGTCCACTGCTCTATTCGGGCATATACCTTTCTGCCAACAATCTACTTCCTGCTGGAGAACTGGACCAATCTAGAGGTCAAACTGTCTGGCCGGGTGTGAAGGTGGATGGGGCTGCTCCAGTACATTTCCCTGCAGGGGAGGATGCTGGTGATGAATCATCTAGTCCTCTCCATGCTCTGGTTCAACACCCTGAGCCTGTTACTGGGGACCCTGGCCAGCCTCCAGAAGAAGATCCTTGGAATTTTTCTGGCCAGGGCTGCACAGGGTCACTGCAGGTGTCCTGGGCGGCCATCAAGTGGGAGAGCAGACAGAGCCTGGTCTACATCCTCAGACAGGTCCACCCCTTCCACCATCAGGCCCTGCAGAGACTCCTTTACAGTGCAGGCAGTCGGGCATAGAGCATGCTGGTGCATGCCTTCCTGCACCCCCTCTGAGAGTGCCGATACAAGCGACCTCTCTGAGCTTACAGTCTTTTATCAGAACCTCCTCAGAACCTGGAAGCTAGTCTCAAGGACCAGGTCCGTAGTGGCCACCAATGGGGAAGACCTCCTTGCAGAATCCATGCTAAATTCACACCTTAGTCCCTGTTGGTGTGCCAGAGGCTGGTCTTGGTTGGTGCCACCAGACTCAGACCTCCTGGACTACGAATGGAGGGAATGGGTGGATGCTGTCAAAATTAGCCAGCACATGGGGCTATCCACCCTGTCTCATACTCCATAAAGTGAGGGCAGCCTTGCCTGATGCTTCGCTTACTTTCCTCGAGTGGGTCCTGCAGAGGGGTGCTTCCTGCCCACCAAAACTCATCTTCAAGCCTGTAACCCATGAGCCTCCCTTTTTTAACCCTAACCAGGCAAGCACTACCCTTCGTCACCCTAACCCTGGGCAGGGGAGCCCTTCTGACCCCAATGCTAACCCTAGGCTGAGAACCTAACCTTTGTAACTTTAACTCTATGCCGGGGATCCCTAGTAATACCAGGCAGGGAACCCTCCAGACTGCAACCACAACCCTCGGCCAGGAAGCCCGCCAGACCCCAACCCTAGGCCAGGGAGCCCTACTGACCCAGACGCTAATGGTAGGATGGAAAGTCCTACCCGTTCTAACCCTAACTGTAGTCCAGTGAGCTATTCTAACCCCAATCCTAGCCTTAATTTGGGGAGCCCTATTCACCCAACGCTAGGGTAGACCAGGCAGCCCTACCCTAACTATAACCCTAGATCGAGGAGCCCTACCCTTTGTAATCCTAACCATAGGTTGGGGAGCCCTACAGCCCTGAACGCTAATCATGGGTCAGGGAACCCCACTGACTCCATCCTGAATCCTAAGGTGGGGAGACCTCCTTTGTAACCCTAACCGCAAGCCATGAAGCCCTACCCTTTGTAACTCTAACCCTAAGCCAGGGAGCCCTACTGAACACAACCCTAACTCTATGCCAGAGAACCTTACTGACCCGAACCCTATCTCTAGTCTGGGGGCCATACTGACCCCAAACCTTACTACCCTTTGTAACCTTAACCCTTTCCCTGGGAGTCCTGCTGACCATAAACATATCCCTAGGCCGGGAGCACTACTTACCCTAGCCACTGGCCAGGAATCCTATGCTATATAACCCTAACTGTAACCATGGGAGCCCTGCTAACTCTAATTCTAGCTCGAGGCTGGGGAGCTCTACTGATCCAGTGCTATCCATAGACCAGGGAGCTGAACCCTTTTAAACCCTAATCCTAGTTCAGAAAGCCCTATGGAAAAGAACCCTAATCCTAGTCTGGGGAGCTCTGCTTACCCTACTCCTAGGTCGGGGGAGCCCTACAAACCCCAATGCTTACCCTAGGTCAGGGAGTCCTAGTAACCTCAACCTAACCCTAGTCCTGGAATCCCTATGGGCTGAATGCCAATCATAGGCTGGGAAGCTGTACCCTTTGTTACCCTAAGCCTAGGCTCAGAGCCCTATCCTTTGAAACCTTAACCTTAGCTCGGGGAGCCCTACTGACCCCAATGCTAAGCCTGGGCTGGAGCACTGCCCTTTTCAATCCTTATCCTAGGCAAGGGAGCCCTGCTGACTTCTAGCCTAACTATCGGCCAGGGAGCCCTGTTGATCCCAACTCTGACCCTTAGGCAAGCAGCCCTACTCTTTGGAACCTTATCCCCAGGTCTAACCCCAGCACTACAAGCGTTCCCTTTTCTAACCCTAACCTTCACCCTGGGAGCTCTGCCCTTTGTAACCCTAACCCTAGTCTGGGGAGCCAACCTTCATTGTGGGATGGAGGAGGAGCGCACACACTTTCAAAATCACCCACTATTGAGTAACGTACTTTCCAGATTCTGGTCTTTTATCTAAGCAGTGCCTCATTTCTGTCAGTTGTGCTCTCTCAATGTCTATCCCTTTCATCCCCTCATTCCAGACCCTGCCAGGCTTTCTTCTGTTTTTGTTCTGGACTCACTTCACTCTCTGTCTTCTCCGATTCCTGCTCCATGACTGAAGCCATCATCTTCAGTTGTATGGAGCTTTTCAGAAGCCATTAACTCAGCTCCTCCAGTCAGCAGTTGTTTGGGGACTGATTTATATGCTATTTTGGTATTCTATGATTTAAAGTAAGGGTAGGATAGGAGAGGGGAGGGAACTGGGGAAGTGGAGCTGAATCAAGATAAGAAACCAAGCCAAATTCACGCATGCAATGGTGAATACAATAGAATTAGAATCGAGAGAGGTGTGCAACACTAAAGGGTTCATATGCCATCAGACAGCCAGCGAATCACACACACAACTTTCAGATTTTCAGTAAGCTAAGTAGTTATTCTCAGTGGCTCTTCCCTTTAACGTAACATCTTTAAATGTCAAAGTTCTAAATAATGTCATTAAATGGAAAAACGCCCAGTCAGAATTCAGCCTCTCCCATTCTCAGATAATTTTACTTCAAGAAGCTAATTTTCCACAGGGGAAATTCTGGGCGTGAAAAGTAGTCGGCTTCAGTAGACATTTTTTGCTTCAGCCAAAGAAAAGAGGAGTGGGCATGTTTGCTGAACAGATACCGCTTCAGATTAAAGGTCAATTTAAAGATGGAGCATAGCTGCTGGGTTATTCATAACAGTGGGCTTGTCATATGCTCCCAGTCAAGAGCAAAAAACAAAAACAACTTCTGAAAAGAATTTCTTTAAAATATTGCCAACACTTTGGGGAAGGGGAAATTGTACTTGGAGGAGACTTCAGCTGTACACCTATTCTTCACTGGGACAGAGCTGATAAAAAGACAAAATAAGGAAACAGGTGCAGCATTAACCTTTCTATACCAACAAGTCAATCTCTCAGACTTCTGGAGAGAATTATATCCAGTGGAATGAGATTACACATTTATTCAGACCCTCATCAGCTATACTGGAATAGATTTAATATTAATCTCTAAATCCTTAATGTAGCAGCAAAATGTGCAGATATTGGCACACAGTCAGTTCTTGCCCCATTGGAAGTAATAAGAGAAGGTTACTTACCCGTAACTGGAGGTTCTTCAAGAGGTGTGGTCCCTATTGTATTCCACTGAGGGTTACGCATGCACACCATGCATCAAGAGTTGGAGAATTTTAAAGTAGCATATGTGGGTCCATGCATGTGCCCTGGCTTGCCTCGTGCTTCCGTCCAAGGCAATAAAGGGTGAGGTGGACCAACTGTATCTTCAGTTCCTTCTCTACCATGAATTGACCAATCTGCAGTAGAGGGGAAAGCGAGTGGGAAGTAGAATACAAATAGGGACCACACAGCCTGAAGAACCTCCAGTTACAGGTAAGTAACTTCCTCTTCTTCGAGTGATGGTCCCTATTGTATTCCACTGAGGGTGATTGACAAGCAGTACCTAAGTTGGAGGAGGGTGTGAGGATGAAGATCGAATGATTGTGTGGAGAACTGCCATGTCGAAGGAGGCATCTGCTTCAGAGTCCCACACGAAGATGTACTGCGCTGCAAAGATGTGTACTGAATGCCATGTGGCCGCTCTACATATGTCTACAAGCGAAACATCTTGAAGGGAGGCTGTGGTTGAACCCTGAGCCTTCTCGTGGAGTGAGCCCTGTAAGTGAGCTCACAATTCGTAGCAGAGTTTAATGCAACCAGAAATCCTTTTGGTGATTCGCTGGGTGGAAATGTCTTGCCCAGAGTCTCGCTGCTACTGCAACAAATAATCGAGGAGACTTCCTGATTGGTTTCGTCCTCTGCAGGTAGAAGGCCAGAGCTCGCCGTATATTGAGGGAATGGAGTCCATTTTCCTGTGCAGAAGCATGTGTCAGCAGCCAAACAGGTAAGTGGATGGCTTGACTGATGTGAAGATCGAGGATTGGTTTTCACCCGCCTTTTTGCTTGGGTATCAGGAAGTAAGTTGAGTAGAACCTATTCCATGATATTCTGAAGGAGTATGTTCTATTGCTCCCCTTTGTAACAAAGAGCTCATCTCTTGGGCGAGAAGAGTGTTGTAAGAATGGTCCCCAAAAGGGGATGGAGAGAGGTTTTTGGAGACACTCAATAGTATAGCCACGGTGGATGACATTCAACAACCATCTATCCATTATTGCTCTCTAATCATGGGGAAAGTGCTAAATGACCCCCACACGTAGTAAGAGTTTAGTGGTTGGCGGCTCTAGGGCTCGCATCAAAAATGCCTCTTGGCTAGAGGTTGGGTCTGTTAGGTTAAAGCCTGAAAGGAGGGCCCAGGAAGTGAGACCTCTGTGTCTTCTGGCATTTCCTTGGGGCTTATAAAGATCTCTGTGGATAGAATTGAGGAGACCTGTATCATTGTGTGAACGAATGTCTGAGGAATTTTCTCTTTGGGGTGGGAGTATAGATGACCAATGAACGAAGAGTAGCTCTGGAGTCTTTTAGTGTATGTAGTACTTCATCTGCCTTCTGCTTAAAGAGAAGGAATTTGTCAGAAGGGAGGTCTTCAATGGTGTTTTGGACGTCCTTAGGAAAACCAGAAGAGTGGACCTCTCTACGCATGACTATTGTCCATTGCATCTACCACAGACTGAAGGGTAGTTCTGGCCACGAGCTTCCCTTCTTTAACGAGTGCTGGAAAACACAAGCGTGATCTTGTTGTGGAAGTCTATCAGCAAACTCCTTGAATTTGCTGTAATTCAGGAAATAGGCATTGTTAGCCAAACACGGATCGTTTGTGATCCTGAATTGCAGACTGGAAAATGAGAATACTTTAAGACCCATACGATCTAAGCACTTCCCTGCTTTGTCTGCTGAAGTAGACTGAGGGTGCGGTTGTTTAGATCTTTCTGCAACAGCCTGGGCTACAAGAGAATTTGGACATGGGTGTGAAAAAAGAAATTCAGAGCCTTTGGCTGGAATGTAGTAGCATTTTTCCACTCCTTTGGAGGTAGCGCTGCATGTGGCCAGAGTGTGCCATACCATTCTGGCAGGTTCCAGTATGGCTTTGTTAATCAGCTATAATGCTATTCTCACCAGCACCAAGATGTGAAGGATATCCTGAAGCTTGTGCTGGGAATGTTGGATCTCCTTTAAAGGGATTTGGAGTTCCCTCACAACTCTCCTGAACAGCTCCTGGAATTGTCTGAAAGTCATCTGGAAGGCAAGGAGGTGATGCAGCTACCATGTCATCAGGAGAGGAAGAGGGGAATCTTGCTGGTTCCGGCAGAGGTGCTGGAACTGGGCTAAAAAGTTCTTTCACCATCAGGTCTGTATGCCTGGTGAAAGGATCCCTCAAGGGGGAAACAGGTAATGGTTCCCTTGTGGATTGGGCTGGTTCCAAGGGGGGGGTATTGTGCCCAAGGTCCCCAATATGGTTAATAGGTCAGACCCGATGGAGGTGGTGGGGGTCCCCACAGCATAGGGTACCATCATCTCCATGGTGGTTGGGGTGGTAAGCGTTGCCATGGATGAGGTGGTTTCCGTGGTGCATAAGGATGGTAAGCTAAAGGTTGTTCTTCTCCTGGTTCTGAGTTGTCAGAGGAGGAGAAGAAGGTGGATCCCATTTCTAATGGTGGTACCCTTGGAGCTGTCGGAAGAGTGTAGAGCATCGATGCAGCAGGTGAGGGGCCTCAAATTGAGGGCATGTCCCTTGGTGGAGATATAATATCTCTAGATGTGGAAGGGCCTGATGGAGGGGGGCAGGAATCTGGATCCAGGAAGGCAGAGACCTCCTGGACAGCAGCTATGGTTCTGGATCTTCCCGGTGTGAGAGACACTTTCTCCTTCTCAGTCATTGGAACCAGTGCTCAGGTCTTTTCTGGTGCGAGAGGGTCCTGAGCCTTGTGGGGTGCCGGGGATGGTGGTACTGACAAATTGGCACCCTGACCCACCAGGTCCCATTGTTTTGGGGTCTTTTTCTAGTGCCTGTGGGACTTAGACTGTACTTTGTCCCATTGGGCCGAGCTGGTGGAAGGAGCTTCCATCTTCTTTTTGATTTGCAGGAAGACTAAGTCCATGCCGTGATGTGAGCTTCTCCCAGGCAGTGGAGGCAGCATTGGTGGTCATCACTGACCAAGAAGGATCACGGGCAGGAGGCACAAAATTTGAAGCCTGGAGTCCTGAACATAGTCCAGTATCTGCATGTGGATACAGGAGTAGGGGGCATGAAAACCCCTAGACTATCTAAAACAACTGAAGCTAGCAACTATTAAAACTTTTAACATTAGAAAGAACTAAATCTTGTAATCTACTGTAAAAGCTGTTTAAAAACTATGTACAACTGTCATTTCTAGAAGTGCATCAGAGACGAGGACACAGAGTTCTGATACAGACCATATGACAGTGGCGGTGAGAAGGAACTGAAGATGTAGTCGGCCAGCCCCAGTGTTTATCACCTTGAACAGAAGCATGCTGCGAGCCAGAGTGCATGTGCAGACCAACAGACACTACTCTGCATGCATGGTGCGCTTGCATAACCCACGGTGGATTACAATAGAGACCATCACTAGAAGAAGAACGGATAGTTGGGATTGGTGCCAAAGATCAGGTTTTTTTTAAATGTTTCTATAGGACAAAGATTGGGTTGCAGCAATTAAAGACGACATTGTTCAATACTTTCAAATACATTTTGCAGACACTATAGGTCTTCTATGGGAGGAAGGTAAAGCAATAGTTAGGGACAAGTTTATAAGCAAAGCATCATAGAAGATTAGGGTTGGACAAGACCTCAGGAGGTCATCTAGTCCAACCCCCTGCTCAAAGCAGGACCAACCCCAACTAAATCATCCCAGCCAGGGCTTTGTCAAGCCTTAAAAACCTCTAAGGATGGAGATTCCACCACCTCTCTAAGGGCTAGTCTACACTTACCCGCAGCGTCGGAGGCGTCGGATCGATCTTCTGGGTTCGATTTATTGCGTCTTGTCTAGACGCGATAAATCGAACCAGGAAGTGCTCCCCCGTCGACACCGGTAATCCTGCTCTGCGAACGGAGCAGGCGGAGTCGACGGGGGAGCCTGCGCGCCGCCGTGTGGACCGGGGTAAGTACTTTTAAGTTCGAAATAAGATACTTCGACTTCAGCTACGTTATTCACGTAGCTGAAGTTGCGTATCTTACTTCGAATTTGTGGGCTAGTGTAGACCAGCCCTAAGTAACCCATTCCAGTGCTTCACCACCCTCCTAGTGAAATAGTTTTTTCTAATATCCAACCTAGACCTCCCCCACTGCAACTTGAGACCATTGCTTCTTGTTCTGTCATCTGCCACCAAATGCCATAGCTGTAATAAAGGAAAGAAAGAAAGATTAAAACTAGAACAGGAGATACAGATACAAGACATTCATAAAAACACAGGTTCAAAAAAGTATACAAACAATTAACTAATTAGGGGAGAATTGACTATGTTGATGATAGCTTTTTTCAGTGGCACCTATTAGGTATATGAAGCAGATATTTTATGAAAAAGGAAATAAAAATAAGTTACTGGTTCAAAAACTTTAAGGGTTTCCTGAGCAACTCACTATTCCACCAATTAAAAAAAAAAAATCAGCAAAAGCACCCTAATGAAATATCTGCTACTTTTGCTGCTTATTATGAAAACTTCTTCACTTCAGCTACACCAGGGCTTGAAGTTATTCAAAATTATCTGGAAGTACCCGGCTTGTCAAAGATGCATGAAACTGATAAAGAAATTCTAGATAAAGAAATAACAGAAAAGGACGATACCAACCTCCGTGGAAATGGTAATAGGGAAATGCCATGTGCCGTTTCAGCTGGACAGCGGGGCATCCTGCAATGATTTGGAAACCTGTGAACACTAAATAAATAAATAAATAAATAGCTACATTTTAAAAAAAGAGCACATCACAGCTTTGTCATGGCAATGAGCCACTGCCAAAATGCCCACTATTGAGTCTCATGGCCTGGTTCTTCTTCCTGTTACCAAAATGAGAGTCACATTAGTGCCCAACATTAGGTATGGGTCATTGCTCTGAGTTGGGTCCATGCCTTGCCATTGTTTGGAACGAAGGCTGTGGACAGAAACTGGCAGGTCAGAACTGGTTTATTTTAATGAGTCGCTGGGCTCATACCATTCCCACCTCAGGATCCCCAGAACGGACAGGCAAGTTCTTCCACTACATAGTGTGAAAGCGCTCTTAGAGCCGTGCAGTTTACTGAAGCACTATGAACCATAGGATGTGCCCCCTGAAATCGTCAGTCGACACACAACTGAATAGAGCACCAGCGTGGATTCAGAGCATGATAGCACACCCCACACCAGTTGTTCTGTAGGGCTCCCTTGTGATGGGCTAACACAAGGGAAGACACTTGCGAGTAGATCTCTCAAATTAATTATTGAGGGTAGACACCTTCAATGTTGGGATGAGCAAACTTTGAAAGGTTTGGTTGTAGAAATACCTGAAGTCCTGGATGCATTTGAATCTTTCTGATATTGCTTTAGCCTCCTGGGACTGGTAAATGCAGATGTGCATAAACACAAATTAGAAATCCCAAACCTATACAGCATCTCAGAAAAGGTTTGGCTCAAGTTGTATCAGTTTTTATATACAAACTAGTTCTCTCATCTGTAATCTTGGTAGACTAGCTCCTATCCTATCCTTCACTATGATCTAAACACTATATACTCCATGGCAAGCTGAACCAAAAACGCATGCAGCAGCTTCAAGATACATTTTTTAAATGTAAGGTTATTGAATTAAGTATGAAAATAAATGATATCAAACAGTACTGTACTCCTGTGGGGGGTTATTTTTACATTACGTTCAGTTCATTTTGAGATCTCCATCCCATTTCAATTTTCAAGATGGCATTGATTGTCAGCTTGAGATTTCAGAATTAAAACTCCATTGAGATTCATGAATGGAGAAGTTCACACACCTGTTCATAGACTCTGCGCAGACTCAGAAAGACATCCCTGCGTGGTTTTGCACTGTTCAGCTTTTCAAGGTTACCAGCAATCATGAGGACTAACAATATTTTTTAATGAAAGCGGAGATCCTGAAGCACAATTCTCTGGCATGGGATACATATTGCAATAAATTCCATGCCTGCAGAATTGTGAACGGGGCTCTGACTGTATACTACTATTGCTGCCATTCTGAAGTGCTACATTTCAGATACTGAAATACACCATTTCTAGATGTCATGCCAATGAACTTATGCTAATGCTTCAGTCCTTTCCCTCTTTTACCCTCCACACAAATGATTTGTATTCTTTTGTTCATTCATTGTATTCCATAGACATCAGGGATAGGACAATTTACCTGGGCAGATCATTCCCAGTGTGTGTGGGGAAGCCTTGAAAGATACAGGTTCACTCATCACAATCAGTTTAAGAGGATGCAGGTTCCTTTCCCTTTCCCCACCTTTATCAATAGGGACGATCTTTCAGGGGTCGGCTCTGGAGAACGTTGAATTTCTTCCCTACCTCTGAAGAAAATGCAATGCTGCCTAAAACAGACTGCAGCCATTAACTACATGACTATCTTTTTGTTTCTGGCCAGCTCTTGGAATGAGTGAACATAAAGGGCAGTAGTGACTTTCCTACAGGGGAAAAACTAAAAGCTTTGAGGGTGGAATGGACAAAATAAAAAAAAATGAATTACAAAAAATGACTGATAAGGAGTCAGGGAAGGGATTATTCAAGCTGGTAGCAGCCAGCAACAGTGAAATGTGACACAATAAAACCTGGGTCGTTGAGTTGGGACAGCCCTAGGACATAAAAGACTGAAATGAAGGAAAGCTCTGGATTACTTTGTTCTTGAATACTGAATTTTTTTTCAGAAGCATAAAGCATGAAATATTACAGTGATAAGCCAAGATTGGAAACACAGCCAGGGGGAAAAAAAGCTCTTGAAGGGATTGTTTTAAATGTTCCAAAAGAAGAATTTGGTTTGGTCCTAAACATCACAAACAGTAAATCGACACAAGGATTATGCAGAGTGACTGGGCACTGAAGGCAAATGAAGACAAGAGCACTGTTGTTTAACTTCCATATTTGGGTACAGGGTGTAGCAGTTATCGTGGCGGGGAGGGATGTCAGAACTTTGTAATGCATGGAGAAGATTTGTAAATGTTTGTATTCTTATTAATATTTTCAAGGACAACTTATAATCGTCCGTTGGGAAAACAGCTCAGTTTTACTTAGAGACTTTAGCGCTCTTCAGCAGAGTACCATATTCTCATCACAGCAAACAGGACAGTGTTCACAAGAAAAAATAAAGTACATTTTTGACTCAATGCTTGGGAAATAAGAGTGAAATTCCCTCGCCCGCCCCCCATTACACAAAGTCCCAGTTATAGGTTGTATCGAACTTCACAAGGGTTGGTGAAGATGGAATTTATACCCTGGCCAGGAGCAGGTCAGGGGCTATCAGCCTTTCCACTACTGCCCTTCCTCTCCTCGTGCACAGTGGTTCCCAGCTGCTGTATCCCTGGGAGTGTGCATCCCTGTATCACAGAATCATAGAATATCAGGGTTGGAAGGGACCTTAGGAGGTCATCTAGTCCAACCCCCCTGCTCAAAGCAGGACCAATCCCCAATTTTTGCCCCAGATCCCTAAATGGCCTCCTCGAGGATTGAACTCACAGCCCTGGGTTTAGCAGGCCAATGCTCAAACCACTGAGCTATCCCTCCCCAAATCTGTATTCCGGGCTGCCTTATTTGGAGCTGGCGTAGAGCACCCTTCCTGGCAAGTAGACCAGGGTGTGACAACCCCTTGTTGCACAGCCTCTCCACTCAGACCATTCTGGAGAAGGTTGGCAGCATGTAAGATCCTGTATAAATATCTTCTGGGCCTGGGCGTCCCCCATACCATAAACAAGAAGTAGCTGCATGGAAGTAAATGGAGGAGAAAACGTGTGTAATGGAGATGACAGTCAGGCCCCATTTGGGTAAACAAGCAAACTGTCAAATAAGAAACCCCAGCATGCAGTTTAACAGAAGCAGTGTTGATGAGTCCCTGCGCTAGGTCCTTGGGTATGGCCAAAATACACAACTCTCCATTTGTTTACACCAATTTTATGCTGGGGTAAATCCTTTGATGTCAATGGCGTTACAGCTAGTGAAAAACTGGTGTAAATGAGTGAAGCATCAGGCTTGCAGAATACAAGTCAAGAGGTGCGGTGCATGGGAGGCTTAAAGCTCTCCTTTGAACTGCCCTGCTCCTTGTGCTAGTCGGGGCCATGTTTGCCTCCCTGAGCTACACTGCTCACACAGCCCTGGCTAGTGTGCCAGAAGATTGTCCTGACCCCTTCTATACCTCTTCCACCACTGGGAGCTGCAAGACTGTTTGCTGCTGCTGATATACTCATGTTGGTTCATTGAAAAGCCAATGGCTAGAATCTTCAATAGTGTTTGTCATCCAGTTGCTGGGCAACAGCTTTTATGGAGCACTGGAGGCCCCTCCCCCAGCCTAAGGGGACGATCGACTAAACCCAGGGCTGAAATTATATTGGGGGACAATTAATAAGAAACACAGGGACAGGAGTGAGGCAACGTTCCCTCTAATTTTTGACAGGCTGTGTGCGCAAAAAAATGTCTTCTGTGCAAATTGTTGTGCTTCTGTGTACATTTTTGTGTGCGCGGTGTTTCGCTGTGTGCGCGCAGTGTTTCGCCGTGTGCACACGGTTTAGGATCTGTGTGCACGCGCACACGTGCACAGCTTAGAGGGAACAGTGGAGTGAGGTCATAGGGCCATAAGCAGCGAACCAGAGGGGGTTACCGAGCAGAGCGCCCCGGACTGCACCCACTCAAAGGGGGGTAAGGAGCCAGCTGATGCAGTGCAGAGGAACTCCGCCCGGTCGCGTGATCGAAGGGAGGAACGGAGATAGTCCCCACCGTTGCACAGCACTTCCCCGTCCAGCATCCTCCTCCTGGTTTCATAGAGGGCAACTTTGGCCAGCGCCAGGAGGAGGTTGACAAGGAGGCCTTGAGACTTTGTGGGGTCTGGGCAACAGCAGCTGAGCCAGCACTCCTGTCACTGCGGCTCTAATTAATTACTCCAGAGCAGACCTCATTAAGAGGAGCTTTGCCTAACTGATGAGCTGTTTGTGGACTTGAGCAGCGGCTGGAGTGAGCCAGCCCTGCCATGCCTTCACAGATATGGAAAGAAAGAAAAAGGTGAGAGTTAAAGTTGGTTAAAAGAATCAAATACATACAGTAATGGCAAAATTCTTGCTTCAGGCTTGTAGCAGTGATGGAATAAACTGCTGGCTTAAGTCACGTCTCTGGAGTACATCCACAGCTTGGATGGATCATTCAGTCCTTTGTTCAGAACCTCAGTTTGTAGCAAAGTTCCTCCAGAGGTAAGAAGCAGGATTAAAGACAAAATGGAGGTGTTTCCAGGGCCTTTTATAGCTTTTGCTCAGTCATTGCAGGAAGCCATTACCTACACTCCAGACAGCACATAGATAAAACAGTGAAACAAGATTATTAATTACAAAGAGAGAGATTATAAGTGAGTACAAGTAATGAGGCATAAAAGTCAGAAATGATTACAAGAAAAATAACGACATAATACTCACTAGCATTTATTTAAACTATTTTAGTTGCAAAGCAAACTTGCTCACCACATGTTCCAGCAGATTACTGATTAAAGTCTCAGGTCAGGAGCCCTCCCACAGAGTCCAATGGCTGTTTCCTTTTGTCTTCTCAGGTATAAAGACTGAGGTGGGGGGAGGGAGAGAAAGGTGCTTTGGGGTGTTGTTCCCTCCTTTTTATAGTTTCAGTCCCCATCTTGAAACAATTTCCATCCGAGACCCCCTGATGTTTTTTCACCTGTTTGAACATCCTTTGTTTTCCCTTCCTGCTTGATGACTTTATTTACTGCTTAAATGCAAATTAAGGCAAGCACACATTCCTTCCTTTGTTTAGGACAGACCTGACTTCTGCCCGGACACGGCTGTGGGGTTTGGAACATGTGTTAACAACATTGTACAGGGGAATCTTATATCTTCACATACAATGTTGCCACACATTTTACCAGGACAATACTGACCACCAAATTATGAGTTTTCTAATGATACCTTACAAGGCATACTTTGTACAAAGATTATTACAATAGTGTGTAGGTGTGAATACAGGGTGTATTCTGCCACAGTGCCATAGCTATATTCATCTAAATGTTAAGTGCAGACCAGGCTCGGGGCTGTCATTTTGGAGTATGTTTTTTATTGTTTTATATCTTAGTAACAATTGGCAGGCTTCAAAGCAGTGTTAAGAAAACCCTAAAAGCTGCAGCCTCTACTTAACGCTATGGTATGTGCCAAATATTTTCCCCCTCCACCCTCACTTCCCTCTCATTTGTAAACCAATCTGGATTACTGCATAGTTTGGAAAAATAGTTTAAAAATGAAATAAAAACAAATAGTAATAAAAAACAAACAAGGATCACACACAGTTCCATAGTCAATTACCTTGGGTCAGTCCAGAAGAAATTGCTCAAATGCTCAAAGTCAATCTAGCCACAGTTAATATGAGTCATTTCAAGGGCAGATCTAAAAAAGCACATAACTGAGGTCATAAAAATATCTGTGCTGGTAAGAAACTTCACCTCTGCCCCTTCAGAGCAACAAACAAAGTTTGCAGTGGAAAATATTTTGAACTGAAGTACCCTCTCAAACAAAAACAGTCTTTTCTTTCCTGTATTAACCATTTTGTATTAAGAAAGCCTTTGAAAGCCACCCTTATAGAAAAACTCTATAGAATGTACTTGGGATGAAAAAAAGAATGTTCTGTGGCAATTTGATACGGTTTTTATAAAAAAAAGTTACTCAAAACCTAGACTTTAATAGGGTGACATCCTGTATCTATGTTTTATAAAAAAAAACATTTTATAGAATTCTATTAACAGGGATAGAATTCACCACCGTATTCAATAGGGCAGTTCAAAAAACCTATGGAAAGGCTATTTTCCCTCTAGGTAGTGCCTGATTCTGAGAGGTGCTGAGCAACTTGATTTTGATGGGAACTGAGGGCACAGAGCACCACACAGGATCTGACCCATTTTTTCTTGGCATTGATTCTAATTCAGCAGCAAGTGGAAGTGAAGGGGGAAGATAAGTAAGTGAGTGTAGCCACGTCTTCACTGCATGGGGGTAATGGAGCATTTCCTGGGCTTGATGGCTAGAAATCCAGTTCTTCCAGGAAGCCAGAGTCATTTTCTCTAGTCAACAAGTAAGTACAGTCAGTTTTGCCAAGTGTGTGAGTAACCTGGAATTGCTGCCTCCAGTCATACAGAAAGTGTTGCAAATTCACGTTTTTGCTTCTTCCTGGATGGTCCTTCTAATATTAATGACTCAAAACAATGGAACCGAAAGCCTGTTGCATTAGAAGCTGAAAGGAACTGCTTGAAGTGCAGTGGCCAATATCAGGACACACAACAGTACATAAAAATCCAGCAAAGCAGCACTGCTTTTGAGGTTCTGCACTTACAGCATATTACACACAGAAACAACATCTTGGTTTTCCTCGGAAAAGGGCCCCTCTACACACTCCAGTCAGATGCCTACTTATCTAGTGCAACAACTACAAGGCAAGATGTACAGAACCCAATTCATATTGGTGTTGACACCATTTTTTACTCTAGGATCTCAAAGAGCTTTTGAAAGGCAAATTCCAATTTGACAAATGGAGAAGCTGAGGCTTAGAGGGACCCAGTTCGCCAATGCCTAGCACTATGTGTGGTTATTTACACCTGCGTATAGTGGATGTCCAAGGGTACGTCTATACTACCTGTCAAATCGGCGGGTAGTAATCGATCTATCGGGGATCGATTTATCACGTCTCATCTAGACACGATAAATCGATCCCAGAAGCGCTCTCCGTCGACTCCGGAAGTCCTGCTCGGTGAGAGGAGGAAGCGCAGTCGACGGGGGAGCGAGCCTGCGCCGCATGGACCCAATGTAAGTACTTTTACTTTCGATCTAGGAAATGTCGACTTCAGCTACGCTATTCTCATAGCTGAAGTTGTGTATCCTAGATCGATCCCCTGCCCCAGTGTAGACCAGCCCATACGGCCTCCATCATTGTAGTACCTGAATGCCTCACAATCTTTAACATATAGATCCTCACAGCAGGGCCGGCTGCAGGCACCAGATTTCTAACCTGGTGCTTAGGGCGGAATCGAGAATGGGGCAGCAGTCTGAGTCCTGTGGCGGCAATTCAGCGGCAGGTCCGCTCTTCCTGCCGCCGAATTGCTGCCGCAGGACTTGGACTGCCGCCCCATTCTTGCCCGCCGCCACAGCAATTCGGCAGCAGGTCCGCCACTCTTCCCTTGCCGCCGCGGGACTCGTACTGCCTGCATCGGAGCCCTGAACCATCTGTCTGCGTCGGGGGCGGGGCCCCACAATGTCTGTCGGGGGCGGGGTCCCGCAACGTCTGTCGGGGGCGGGGGCGGGACCGCCGTGACTGCTTGGGGCGGCGAAATGGTTAGAGCCACTCCTGCCTCACAGCATCCCGTAGGGCAGTGCTATTGTCCCATTTTACAGAGGTGAGGCTGAAGCCCAGATCCAGCCTTTGTCTGTCTATCTGGCCCATGGGCCTGATCCAGTAGGTATGCTCAGAGACCACCTATCAGATCAAGTCCCGTTCAAAATCTGGCTGGAGGAAGAGGCGATGCCCACCGTATAACTTTTAGTTCTGTGGTTAAAGCACTCACCTGGGATGGGGGAGACCTGGGTTCAGTGCCCCCCTCTGCCTGATATGGAGAAGAGATTTGATCAGGGATCTGTGGATAAATAGCATTGGACTAACAAGAGAGAATTGTTCTCTAGCCTGGGGGTTAGGACACCCATTTGGGAGGCAAGAGATCCAGGATCCACTCCCGCTGCTAAAATGAATCTTGTTTAAATACAGTGAAATAGTTTCAACAAGTTTCCCAAGTCCTAGGTGAATTCCCGAACCAGTGGGCCATCCTTCCTCTCTAACACACTAACTGGAATAAGCAACAGGTGAAATTGGATTTGGTAGCACTTTGCACCTATTTAGCACCAGTGTCAGGCAGTCGAGGCACAAGGCAGTGAAAAATCATGTCAATTAAATGATTTTCACAAGGTTACAGAGCGAATCACTGGCAGAGGAGAGAAGAGGCCTCCCAGCCCCCTGTTTTAACCTTTAGATCACACTGCATTCCCAATGAGGTTGGGGTCTCTTTTGGGGGGGGGGGGGGCGGTGTAGGGGAAGACAACAAAATCCCTGCTATCCAAGAATTCTCATTCTACATAAGATCTATAATTACATTTCTGTTCTAGTAATTATATGTATTTCACAGAGCTTAGCGGATGTCATGCGATACAATAGGTGCCATGAAAAGTACTCACTTATTAAGTAATTTATAGAATAATAATTAAAAGCTAATCACTTGAGAGTTAAGATTGTCTGGGAGCAGGCCCAATTCACAGCATGTGCTGTCTTTTTCCAGGAAGTCTTGTTATTTATATAGCAAGTTTTATCTATACAAACCAAGAATGTTTTGTACACTTAT
Organism: Chelydra serpentina; assembly: GCA_037349315.1. Taxonomy (NCBI): domain Eukaryota; kingdom Metazoa; phylum Chordata; order Testudines; family Chelydridae; genus Chelydra; species Chelydra serpentina. The sequence goes on from JBAIAC010000061.1 coordinate 10,524,667, forward strand.
GAACGGTGTATGTTCTCTCCCCCAACCCCCCACCTCACACTACTGATAATGATCTTACATCTACAGTATGTAATGGTTTCTAATGAAGAAATCAAACATTCTTCATGCTGCATAACTAACTCTTAGGGATAGGAAGAGAGAGAGGATGCTGTGTTCAGTCAAAACAGAAAATACAGGGAGACAGGCAGAATAGGCTTAGTATTTGACAAGGAATACAGTATAAGAAACAAATATTTTTACAGCTGAATAGCTCTGGTGTGTACTCTTTAACACAGGTACCAATTACAGTTCCTGCATTACAGTGTGTGCACCACATCCCCATCACCCAGTGTGTGTTGTATGCGAGGGAGCTATTTGACAGCTAAGAAAAGGAGGATAACTAGCTATATAATTAAGTTCCTTTTTTTCCCCCCAGAGTTGCTTGTTTGCTTTCCTCAGTCAACACCATGTAAAACCCGTTAGCATTTCTGAATCAGGCTCCCAGCAGAAGAGAACATATAGTAAATAACATTAAAATAGGAGTCGATAGCACTCAAAAAGCTTAGTGGCCACTTATGAAAATTATGGCCTGTGACCAGCTGAAGATCCCACAAAGTTTGTGGCAACGCCATGTCTAGGATCCAGATGACTCGAGTCCCGGTCCAGTGCCCTAACTAGAGCCAGGTGAATTTTTTTGCACTAATAGTTTATTCACCAAAAAATGAATAGTTAATTTGAACCTATTAGCAAATTTGACACAAATTTGCTCAGTGGGTCTGGTCATTTTTGTATGTGTGGGGATGGGGCTTTATTTACAAAACAGCAGGAGGAGCTGCCCTCCTAACTTTTTGTCCAGTGGTTAGAACACTTAACCGGGGACATGGGGAGCTGGGTTCTAATCCCCGCTCTGCCTGATGTGGAGCAGGGATTTGAACTTGGGTTTTCTAGCTCCTAAGAGTGTCCTGGCTATGGGGTATTCTGAGGTTCTTCCATGTTGCATGCAATACTTGAATAGTTGTTGGGCCAGAAAGAGAGAATGACTCTATAGGCTTGTGGTTAGGGTACTCACCAAAGGCAGAGGGGGAAACCCAAGTTCACCTCCCTGTTCCAATGACTATTCAAGTATTTTATACAAATGGAACAGCTTCAACAGGTGAGGCAGAGAGCCCTGCCCCGGGTTACCCCACAGACCCGTGCTTATAACACACACTTGGCAGGTGAGACACACCTATTCAAATCCCTATTCCACATCGAGCAGAGGGGGAATTGAGCCCAGCTCTTCCCCGTCCCAGGTGAGTGCTCAGACCACTGGGCTAAAAGTCATCACAGGGGTGGAGTCCACCACTGGCTCCTCTGGCCATGTTGTGAATCCAGCCCTTAAAGAGTAACCAGAAACAAAATGTTTACAGTTGAACAAAACGGTTAGCTTGACCCCAAACTGACCGTTGATTCGCTGAACATTTCTGAATATTTAGGATTCCGTTAGACTCAACCCTAATTATTTTTTTCAATTTTTTGCAACTGCTGGTGAACCAGAAAAAAAAAAAAAGATCAGTTTTTTACCCAGCTTTAATCCTAATAACCCCAATTTACAACAAGTAAGTATCATCCCTGTTGTACAAATGAGGAGACGGCGGCACAACGAGGTTAAGTGACTTGCTCGTTCAGCTCTCCATTTTTCTCAGACTCAAAGGAAAGCCACTTAGATGTATTTTCTGTACAGGAAAAGTTGCTTGCCTGGAAAGTTAACGTGCTGCCACTTTTCTCTCACACGGCACTAAGTTTCCACTGATGTCACGGAGATGACCCCACAGAATACCTCACCCGGTTCTGCTCAAATCAGAGAGAGAATGAATCAGCAAGTTTCAAAGCATGAGTCCATGTTTTCACATCACAAATGGGGGAGATGGTGGCATTAAGCAAAGGTTGCAGACGCTTCTTGCTAGTCTCCAGCCCTCACCCCACAACACCACAAAATACAACGGCTAGCTCGGAAGCGTTTCAAGTACAGGTATGTCTACACGGGAGCCATTACAGTGGCCCAGCTACGATTCAGCAGCTGTGCTGCTGTAGCGCCGTAGTGTAGACTAGGGGTCTCAAACACGCGGCCCGCAGGCCACATGCAGCCCGCAGAGTTATTTCCTGCGGCCCGCCATAGGCGCTGACTCCACTGGCAGCCAAGCTCCAAACATTACTGAGTGTTTATATTTTATTAAAATGCCTCTTTGCATTACAGTTTTTAAAAAGTTAATACATTGACGTTTAATAGGATACTATATTACTCTTCATTTTTGACTATACTTGTGTATCATTGTATGAAAAGGTTTCAGTGATGCGGCCCTCGGGCCAATTTACTAGTTCTCATGTGGCCCTCATGGTGATTTGAGTTTGAGATCCCTGGTGTAGACACTCCCTACTTTGATAGAAGCGGTTTTCCCATTGATGTAGGTCATCCATCACTCTGAGAGGCAGCAGCTAGGTTGACTGAAGAGTCCTTCTGTTGACCTATGGCGTCTGCACTGACGGTTAGGTCAACCTATCTATGATGCTCAAGGTGCAAAATTTTTCACAGCCTGGAGTGACATAGCTAGATCAACTTAAGTTTTAGGTGTAGACCTGGCCTATATGTTAACCTGGAGGCACGGGACAGCTTCTGTTGATGTGCTGCAGGGGCATTGTTTCAGGATAATTCGGGGGTGGGGGGGCACGTGCAGGTTAAAGACAAGGGCAGTGAAAAGAAACTTTGGACTCTGAAGAGCTACAACAGACATCTGGGGAGACACGCACACTGCCTGCCCCCTGGCTCCAAATAACCACATCTGTTGGCCTTATCCATCAACTCAGCCCTTCAGAGGGGATACAGATGTCAGAGCACAGCGCCAGGACTGAGTACACAAGCCAGCGAGGAGATGTCACTCCAGTGTGCCATTTGCTGCCTATGTGTGCACATCTGTCCTCGCCCATCGACCAGACTCCTGAGATTTATGAAAAGTAAATTAAAATTTCTCTTATCTTCCTGCCTGCTGGAAGAGAGAGAGATCACATGAGAGGATCTCCAAGGTCCTGAGGGAAGAGACTCAGACCCGATGCCAGATTTTAACATTTAGGTTTCTCCTGCAGCACATTAACATTTAATTTAAAAGCCTTAGCCCAAAAGCTGCTCAAGATGCAAAGCTTTAGGGGGCCTCTCAGAGATGGCCAAGTGCCAGAATCATTCTTTGTCTATCCTCTATTCCTCCTGTGCGCCCTCCTCCATACTTTCCCCTTGCAGGGTCCTCATCATTGGGTCTAAAAGGTTGCTCCCATTTTTTGCAGTATTATATATTCATAGGTCAGTATAGTGCACAATATTGCACTTGTAAAACTGCAACATCAGCACTCCCTTTGCAATGCTAATTTTCTCCCGTCCATTCAAATGACATTTCATAATGCTGCATTAAGCAATTCCTCTCCTGTAACTACCTAAATGCAGTTTAATCACAGATAGCCCAATGAAACCCATTGTGTTTTGAAATTTAACATAAAGACTCCAAAGTTGACTTTTTAACTGAACTTAACTAAACCACTGTGTGTAATGTACGTTATGATTGGCTGGGAGCAGGGGTGCTGGAACAAGGTTTATAGTGGGGGTGCTGATGATTGAAACCATGTATTTGGTGTTTGTTATTACTACTTCAAACCAGCAGTGTGGCAGCACCCCCGGCACCCCTAATTCTAGCACCACTGGCTGGGAGGAGCTGATGGCTAGAGGTCCATCCAGAGGCCAGTAATCCTAGCATGGCTGGTTAATTAGTAAGAGTTTTCTTGCACCTCATTCATTATTGGTATTACTGTTTAATGTTGAAAATGCGTAGGTAACCCACACTTTGCTCCTCTTCCCCCTCCTCCCCCGAGGCACTTAAATGTATCCATCCGCTGCTGCTTCTGGCTACAAGGCGTAGGGCTAGAGTCACAAAAGGACACGGGCACCTAATTGCTTCTTTAACCACCTAAATCCAACATGTAGGTGTCAGTGACATTCTCAAGACGACGCCTTAGCTGCCATTTAACCCCATAGGTGCCTGAAGTTTCTTAGGCACCTAGGTTTCCACTGGTAGTCATGTACCTAGCCTCAGCATGATTCTCCAACCAGGTATTCCCTTCCCCTCCGCCAGCCCTGTCTCACCTGTGGGACCCAATCTGGTTGGTGTGCTCCGAGCATGCTTGCTAGGTCAGACCCTGCACAAAAGACAGCAGGGAATTTTGGGGGCTGGCTGTGCGTGTACGCTGAGCAGGGACTTAATGGTGACTTTTGTACATCCCACATGAGGGCCCTAACCACTGGAGTAAAGAATCACTTTCAGTCTGTCTCTCTGGCCCAAGGAGTAATTCTTTTTATACAAGGTGGAACAGCTCCAAACAGGAGAGACTGGGATAATTGCCAGCCTATTGGGCATTCTCGGGTGGAGTTAAGGTGTTCAGCTGGGATGTGGGACACCTGAGTTCTTCCCTATTCCAGATCAAGCAGAGCAGTGATTTGAAAACAGGTCTCCCACATCCCAGGCGAATGCCTTGTCCACTGGGCTACTGGCTGTAATTGGGGAGCTCTCTTTCTCACAAGAAAGGTGACTAAACCTGGCTAGCCCTATCTCCAGGAGGGGGTTCTCCTGGCGAGGGAGGAGCCTCCCTTTGGCCTAGATTCACTCTGGTTGGTGTAGGTAATCTACCTCCCCAAGAGGCTGAGCGAGGTTGATGGAAGAATTCTTCATCCGACCTAATGCTATCTGCACAGGGACATAGGTTGGCTTAACTATGCCACTCAGGGGTGTGGATTTTAGTGACTTTTGGACTCCTCTTTGAAAAGCTATTTCTCATTAATGTACAGTAATCTGTATCTATTTCCCACCTATTCTGTACAGGAATGGAGACTGATCTTTGAACTCATCCTGAAATACTTATGTAAGCAATATAACATTTTATCCCATAGTGATCACTTAGTAACCTATATCTCCTCTCTTTAGGATTTTTAGGTAGCATGCATATATATTAGGAAGACAGGAATTTGCTATAACAGATCAGACTCCTTCAAGTTCACTATCCTGTCTCCAGCAATGGCCAATGCCTGTTGCTTTAGAGAGAGGTACAAGAGTAACTTCCCCAAAAGGGGAAGTTTCTTCCTAGGTCCCCCTCAGTTATGGCCTGAAGTATGAGAGTTTATATTCCTTAGCTGTATAATTCTATCCAATGTAATTGTAGATATTCTCATTATCCATATAAATACTTATTCTTTATTGAATCCTATTGCTCTTGACCTCAGTGATACCTTTTGGCAAGGAGCACCATTGCCTAATTATACACAGTAAAAAGTATTTCTTTTTATCACTTTCAAATTTGCCTTTCAAATGAATTTCCTTGAAGTTCCTTTGTTCTTGTATTATGAGAGAGTGAACAGAGGGGCCTGACCTACTGTTTCTGTATCATTCAGTATTCTATATATTGCTATAACCTCTCTTCATCTCCTCACTTGAACTAAGCAATACTAATCTTTTCAACGGCATACAGAAGTCTCTCCAAGCCTTTTATCATTTTGGTCACCCACCCCTGGAGCCTGCTATCTCTTTTGAGATGGGTGACCAACTGAAGCCATGCTATCCACCCAACTGAATCCTCCTCTTGGTCTCAAACCCTTTACACCTTCTGTATGTAAATGCAGAAGATACTCAGCTGTTAGTTCGGACTGGCTGCTGACGGGCCCTTTCCCAAAGTCTCAATTCACATTAGCGGCAATTGCACAGAATATTGCCTAGTTCTGATTAAATTACACAAACTTTGATGCAGAGTTTTAAAAACCAGACTACGTAAAACTGCCGTGTCAGGCATACAACAACCATCACCACATTACATTTTTACTAGCTCAAAACAGAGTCACCCAACCACTGAACCAAGAGTACTCCTAGAACCAGGAGCTTTCATAGTAACAGGACTTCTAACCCACCAATTGTCCTTTGTCATGACTGAATCCGCCTCTCCACAAAACTCATTCCAAAGGTCTTGAAGAAAATAGTATGAACCAACATGTTTTTCGTTTAATATGCTTCCACAACATGTATAAATGTGTTGGTGCAGCCCCTCCTGTTATTGCAGAACACTGCTTGACACACACAAGGAGCTCATACGTAGTGCTTAGGCAGTTCCCAGGTGAGGTTTAGTGTCTTAGAAAACACTTCAGACAACAGGGATACCTCACCCTGGGAAATTACTTCTGAACATAATTTAATAAAGACTGGAGTAAGTAGAGTGTCAGTTAGTTACAGAGATGCAGACATTTGGCTATAGTAGCTACAACACATGCAACATGTTACTAGAGCAAATACAGTGAGGAGTTATAAGCGGGGGTTGGAACAGCTACTAAAACTCTACCATGGAGTAGAAAAAGGAGGGTTGAGATGAGTTTTGAAGAGGCCTCTCTGGATACTGCTAAATTAACCCCACTATCGCTGTACCACCCTTCAAAGCACATGAGTTGTACGTTGTTCTACACGGTCTATAAAATTCAGTAATTTTTTGGTGTAAAATATAAACCTCTCCAGTGAAAGAGTAAACAAAGTAAAAGAAGCAGTTAGAGGCAGAGAGGCATCCTTTAAAAATTGGAAGTTAAATCCTACTGAGGAACGAAGAAACAAACAAACTCTGGCAAGTCAAGTGTAAAAGTATAATTAGGCAGGCCAAACAAGAATCTGAAAAGCAATTAGCCAAAGACTCAAAAACTTTAACTGGGGAAATAAAAAAGTACTTAAAATGTTTTAAGTACATCGGAAGCAGGAAGCCTGCCAAACAATCAGTGGGGCCACTGGACAATAGAGGTGCTAAAGGAGCAGTGAAGCTAAGGCCATTGTGGAGAAGCTAAATGAATTATTTGCATTGGCCTTCACTGCAGAGGATGTGAGGGAGATTCCCATACCAGACCCATTTTTTCAGATGACAAATCTGAGGAACTGATTGAGATGTCAAGAGGAAGTTGTGGAACAAATTGATAAATTAAACAGTAATAAAAGTTACCAGGACCAGATGGTATTCACCCAAGAGTTCTGAAAGAACTCAAATGTGAAATTGCTATTAAGTGCGGTATGTGACCTTTCATTTAAATCAGCTTCTATACCAGATGACTGGAGAGTAGCTAATGTGACACCAACTTTTTAAAAAGGCTCCAGGGGTGATCCTGGCAATTACAGGCCGGTAAGCCTGACTTAAATATCAGGCAAATTGGTTGAAACTAAAGTAAAGAACAGAATTATCATACACGTAGATGAACACAATTTTGGGTGAAACGTCAACATGGTTTTTGTAAACATGCTTCGCCAATCTATTAGAATTCTTTGAGGGGGTCAAACATGTGGACAAGGGCAATCCAGTAGATACAGCGTGCTTGCACTTAGAGAAAGCCTTTTACAAGGTCTCTCACCAAAGGCTCTAAAGCAAAGTAAGTAGTCATGGGTTAAGATGAAAGGTCCTCTCATGAATCAGTAACTGGTTAAAAAACAGAAAACAAAGGGTCAGTTTTCAGAATGGAGAGAGGTAAATAATGGTATCGCCCCAGGATCTGTACTGGGACCAGTGCTGTTCAACGTATTCATAAATGATCTGGAAAAAGGGGTAAATGGTGAGGTGGCAAAATTGGCAGACGATACAAAATGACTCAAGATAGTTAAGGGCAAAGCTGACTGCGAAGCGTTACAAAGGGATGCCACAAAAGGAAGTGAGTCGTGAGAAGACTGGGAAGCACATAAACGATAGAAGGGAGGGAGTGTGGGAAGAAAGAGAGAGCAGCCTGTTACTGCAGCCATGGGTGGGGAGTATTTGGTTCCGGCAGATTTTCTCCTCTGCCTGCCTGTGTGTTCTGGGGTGGGGGAGATCGTTGCATCTTCCTAGAGAGGCAGCACTATGGAATCTATTCATTCACTTACCCATTTGAACAAAAATTCTTCCACATAACCAAGGCAAGGGAGCAACACAAACTGCTAATGATGAAGTCCATAATGCAAATAATAATAAAGGTGACTCCAAAGGGGGGAAAGATTACAAAAGGAACAAAGAGCAGTTAGCGCCCCCTCCCCCCCCAACTCCTGTTAAAAGCCAATGGGAATTTGATGCCTAGATGCCATTTGGGCCTTTGAAGATCTCCCGCAAATGGTGATTATGAGCTGAAATAGCTTTATCACGTCTCTAGAAATGTAGTAGCAGGGGTGCTTCTTTTCCACCAATGTGTGAAAATGAATTTCCCTTTTTTCAATCCTCTGCTGGATTAAAATATCAAACCCACTGGTAGCATGCACGAAAGCTGCACATTTCTCCAAGGCGCCTTTGTTGCTTTTGATTTATGGTTGAGGCACTGGCCATGGCAACGGCGTGCTAAACGAACTGTCTGGATTTCTTCATTGCTTTTCTGGTGGTACAGCTGAAAATGGATTGGACAAGGGCTTTTCCTTTGTGTACTGTATGTATCACTCCATGTATTCTGTCTTTAGCCTGATGATTCATGCTTGATGACAGTGCTCTGCTGCTAAATGAGGCTATTACCGTCTGCTTTGAAATACAGAACCTCAAATGAATTTATAAGCATTTTGGAAACATAAGTTCAGCTAGGACTTGGTGAATTTATAAATCAATCTGTGTTCAAAGAATGTCTTTTCCCCTCAGCCCCCCAGGGTACCTCCCAGCTTCCAAATTAATCACAAGCCTTCTGAAACCTACTTACACGCTGCAATATCTCAGCCACAATGCATGAAAAATAGGTCCCACAGCAAAAATTGTACAGCGTGGCATATAAAGCTGCATGATCCGTTAGGTCATAAAGCCAACTGAGCCTGCGAAAGAACAGAATGCTGCAGTGCAAAGGGGCACGTTCATTCTGGATGAGAGAAGCAGGGGGGGAAAAAACAACAACAATTCTTAACAGGATTTAATGCAGAAATACAGATCTACCAATGCAGCAGATTCACTCTTTGTCTAGATCGACTTATCTAATTCACTCCATTGTGATTAAATGGGATCTGTAGGAAGTGCAGCCAGTGGGCGCTGATGCCCGGTCACATGATAGGAGTTTTAACCCCTGGAACTTGGATTCAGATCATGTGACCAGGCCAAGAAATGTCTTGCCAGAACTCTTGTGTGTCTAACTTTATTACAATACAGGTGGTCTAATGATAGGTCCAAGGGTCCTATTGGTGTCTCAGACTAGACATTTGTTATTGTAAAATAATTGTTTCCTTATTTAAAAAAGAAAGAAAGAAACTTCAAGTATAATTCAGTACATTGCATTCTAAACCTCAAAATGCCAAAATATACAGTTTAGGAAGGGCTGTGGTCAGATATGCAGCCAAACCAAATCCCTAGAGTAGTTTTTAATCTGAATCCAGATATGGGTTCAAACGTTGCACATTGTTGCATACACATGTAACAGTGCAATTGTTATGATCTCGTTCTCTTTCAGGGCTAGATACTCAGTTGATATAAATCAACATAGCTCTATTAAAAGCCATATAGCCGCGCTGATTTATGCCCATCAAGGATCTGTCCCCAGGAATCTGCTGTTTGCAGGATGACCTGCAGTTTGTAAGACAGAGCCGACACAGCATAGTTCAGAGGAGTTACATGCTGCCCTCTCAGGGAGTCTTTACTTTGGGCTCTGTTGTGTTGTCGCCCCATAATTGAAACATGACATGCTGGACAAACTTCCGTGAAGTGAGTTCAACTTTATTGAATTACGTTTAGAATCTTTGAAGTTCATTGTACAAAAATTGCAAATGTTTACAATATCACAATAGTACATATATTGCAGTTCTTCAGCAGGAAGACAAGATTCATGCACTCTCTGGAAGGCATTAGGAACCTCAGAGGGCTCTTTTGGAACAATACAAGTGAAATGGATTTCCTAGTAAGTACCTTAAGGAAAAGAGAATACAAATTCTCCAAAGCCAACTTTTTAAAGATACACCCTGGGGAGAGACACTGATTATATACTCATTATCTGCTACTGGAAACTCCAAATCAAAGACCCCCCAAACTGTATAAAAGGTGGACTAAACGTGTCACGAGTGTGCTTGTTCTGAGCTGAAGTGGTGATGAATTTGTATCCACAAGGAATCCCATGGGGAGGGGATTTCAAGGACTGCTCCTGCCAGAATCTCTGTTTTATTGTTTGTAATATGATTTTTCTGTAGCGCTTTTTTACATTAGAATACAGTAAGCTTGCTTAGAAAGCCCTGTGTGGTACTTCTGTCTGTTGACAATCACTCTCTTATCAGTCTCCGAAGGGAAAGCAACCAAGTGTCCTTAGGCCACCTGCCTGTGCTAAGAATTACACAGTGAAAGCAGGGAACTGCACAGCCTGGGAATGCCCTGGTCAGAAGGGAGAGGAATGTGGGTTGCCACCCAGGAGAGGCAACGGCTGGGGATCTGGAAGCCGGAGAGTGAGTGCCCTTGCTGAAGCACTGAAGGGAAACAGCTCCCCATAATCTAATTTTTTTTAAAAAAAATTCAGACTGAAGGTAGGCAGCTGCTCTCTGTGTATGCTAACCAGAACACCTGTGCTGTCGATGAGCTGCATCAAAACCCCAGATCCAAATGCCCCTGAATCTTGATGGTGTTTGAAATCCAGATCAAGATCCAAACTTTGTAGTGCCAGCCCTTTCCCAGTAGTGATAATGGAAGCACAAACCCTGAAGTTCTCGCGGAGATGAGATTTGTATTGACATCAGTAAGAGTTTTGCTGGAGCACGCTTTAATATTTCACCAAAAATATAGAAGCCGGTTCTCTCATGCCTTTCACCTTGTGCAGTCACTTACTCCTAACACACTAACATTCTAATTCACTCTCAGCCCAGGATGTTGGCTGGGACCTCAGCTGGCCAGGACCGCTTTCTAAAAGCCTTGGGACTATCCTGGCCAAACTGGGACTGTTGGCACCTCTGTAAATCTTTTAGAGGTGTGAGCTGAGACATGTATTAAGATTGCTCTTGCTTTGTCTCCCGCTCCAGGGTTGCACAGCATAATAATTAACGGTACTCAAACATTCTAAAATAAATCAGCCTTTGCAGCCAGCACTGTGTTGCTTGCTTTGTCCCCAGTCTGTCAGTAACCATCCCTTGGAACGCAGCTGCAGACAGCTACCAGTGGGCTCAAATGCATGTACTCTGTGCAGTAACAAGCAATCGTCTACGGAAATTGCAGTGCCATCCACATGACTCATTCTCTCTCTTCTTCCCTCGGACATGCCTCCAGGAAGGAAACGTGGTGTTTTCCACTTAGCAAGTCATGCACTATGCTGCTCCTAGCAGCAACCTTCCTGTTTACACAGACCACAGAAAAATTGTTCCTTTTTTTCTCCATTTTCAACCAAAACGAGATGACAAAATTTGTCACCTCCATGACGTCTGATTGTTTATGCCACAGTGCCCATCGTTTTCTCCTGATTGGTCCTCAGGTTCCTGTTTTGTATGTGTGCTGATCATTTAATAAATATCAGATTGTTTCCAGCATTGGGCATGCTGTCGCCAATACTTTCAGGGAGTGGGGTTGCTCTTACGCGGATTTACAGCAAGCATTTAAGACGTGCACGTGAAATATGAGCAAGTAGCTCGATTTAACATGGAGTATTTTTCTCCACAAATTGAAAGACAAGCCACGTGCCAAAATGTATCATCAAATTTAAATGGTGGCAAAAACTAACTAGGGAGATTATCATTCCAGTGTAGGTTAGCCCTGGTTTTAAACTTATGGTTTAGCTCTGCTGTTTCCTCATCTGATTAAAAAAAGGAGTCCAGGCTGAATCCTCAAATTAAACACCCCTTTCAATGTATTTTATTGGCAGATGAGAGGCGGGCTGGGAGGGACAGTCTCAGATCTGAACCTACCGCTATGGCTTTGGTTCTGGATCAGATGCAGAATAAGAAAGGGCCTATTTTTCCCAGTTCCTGTTTGCGCATAGCTGGAATCTTGTGAAAACAGCCATTCCTGGGAGATTTTCACTATTTGAAGTGATGGAAATCTCACAAGGTCGGGCAAGTTTGTGAGATTTCTGCCATTTGCGGCAGACATCCCACAGGCGTGGATCCCACTATTTTGGCACTCCGGAATCCAAGCACATACCTTAGCCCTGATTTTGCCTGAACCCAAATCCCAACCGGTCACTGAAACCCAATGCCACTGTGGCCCATCTCGGAGTGCGATGAGGTTTAATAAAATGCATTGATGATGTCGCTTACTTCCACATGAGACGCAATGGGCCCATCCTGCGAACACCTGTTGAATGGCCATTTCTCCCATGGAGCACCTCTCATTATTTGGACTGGTATTAATACCTCCCAGTTCTGTAGCCCCTTCTGTCCTAGGATGGGAAAGTGCTTTTCAAACATTAGTGAACTTAGGTTCACAGCATCTCCATGCATTAGGGTAAGGATTACTGTCTCTCTTACCGATTAGGAAAATGGAAACAACTTGCCCAGAAACCTACCCAAAAACAGAACCCCTCTCAACTTTCCGCCCTGCTATGCTTCCTCTGATAGCAGAAGAAACAATGGCATATTAACTTCTGTATGGATGTATCCAGGTCGAAATGGGGCCCAAGCAAGAACAGTGCAGATGATGTAGTAAGGTTTCCCAGAACGGCATCATCTTTGTTTTCATTTTCCCGCAATACAGCAGATCAGAGCAATTCACACAACCACTTGAGTCACTTCCAGGACCGATTTCTCTAGAAGTCCTGGTGGGTTTGTATTAATCACAAATAGCACTCTGTTAGCAGACAGTAAAGAATCAAATTTCAAGACGGTAAGCAAGCATTACTTCTTTCCTTGGGTTTATTATCTCAGTGGTGTACTGTAATATTGCTGAGGATATAGTTTGCAGCAATAGCACTGATATGAGGATGGACCATTAAGGGGAGATAATTCCACATAGAACAGAGCAGCCAGAAGTCCCAGCTGTGCCTCTGTCTTCTAGAAGATGATCTATGTTACTGCAATCTGCTTATTAACCACACTGCTACGACAGAATGGGCCAGAAATAAACATGCAGCATGAATCAGAGATTTTTAGCACTTAAAACACTTAACATCAAATATATCATAAATTCCATATGGCTTACACTCAGTTTCTTATGAAAGCAGTTGTTAAAAACAATTCCATACAGAATCAGTGTTTTTACACCACGGGGAATTTTTTTAAACTGGCATCTGAAATACACAAGACTCTCTTGTGGTCCCAAAGTGGGTAGTTAGTTGCACAGTTAACCAATGATTTGCATTCCCAGCTTCCGAGGCTATGTTTGAAAATTTTCCCTTAGCAGGGTGAAATCCTTCAGTCCTTGTACATCAAAAATTCTCACAGATTTCAAGGTAGGTAACAAATGCAGGACTGGGCCCTCTGCATATCACTTTCATATATATTTCCAGTATGATGTCATCCGGAGTTTCCATCTTTTAAAAGAGACTATTCGTACTGCTAAGACACAGTACACGACTCCTAATTCATTATTTAATAGAACAGTTGGCTTAATGTGCAATGACTTGCCCAATGATCTTGCAAATTCCTTCTGAAACAAAAGGTTGTTAAACCTGCCTTAGAATGGCTAGTTCTGTGGTTCTCCTCTGGTTAAAAGGCAGGGCCTTCCACATGCCTGGAGCCAGAGTCAGCATGCCTCCTGCAATCCCTACCCTCCAACAACTCTGTCTCCCAAGAGGGTAGGAGCTCATTTATGGAGCCAGAAGCTCAGTAAGGTACATGGAATCAGGTCCACTAAGGGACTTCAAACCCTACTCTCAGACTCAGTCTGTCCCTACAAAGACACACTGCAAAGCAGACCATCTGCACCAAGCACTGAGCTGCTCCTTTCTGGAGTACGAGGTATTGCAGTAGCCTAAGGTTCCAGCCACACTATGGAAAGTTACTCCTCTATGGCACTTAGTTACAACCAACGTAGCATCCACACTTTTAAAACCTTTGTCGTCCCCAATCGCGCAGGGTATTTAAGAAGGTACTTTAATCTCACAAGCAGTCCCATTGCCTTCAATGTTAGTAGCTCTACCCACGTGCTTAAACTTAAGATTCTTTGCTGAATTTAGATCTTAGTGAAGACAGGATTGAACAGAGCCTTTCATGGTGTAAATGGGACCTAACTGATGTCACAAAGGCACATGTCACAGTAATGAGATCAGCATGCGACAGACCCAGCTACAGCATGGAGTCATCATTCAGAGGGTAAAGCCAGTTCCCCTATGAAAGCCTTTCAACGGGATATCAAAGACCTATTTTAATGGGATGCGATCTTGAAACTAGGATTGGCAGATAAGTGAACAGTGTGTACTGTGTCGCTACTGGAGCTTTCTGTAAGAATATTTTATACTGATGACAGAAGTATCGCCACTAGATTGCTGATTCAGACGCCAATCCTGTTTTCAATGAACCTCTCCCATTGCCTTCAAATAAAGGTACTGTACTGAGTCCACACTACTGCCCTCAGATCCTTGCACAGCCAAAGCCACTGTTGGAGTTACTCCAAGGACTGGGCCCAACACTAAGTCACTAGCACCACTGCCTGCAGCCTCTCTCTTTCCCTGGAGGTCTCTACCAGCTACTAATCAGCCACAATTTTGCTTCTTCTGGGAGACGTGTCTGGGCACTACAATGGCCATGCATTGAGCCATGGATAGAATTCAGGTCTTCAAATGCCTCAGGTAGCCCAGGTTCCTACTACCTCAGAAGCCATCTCCCACTCAGCGGCCTCAACAGCTATTTTCATCAGGAAGAGAGAAATTGTCCCCCACACAAGCATGAGACTTATGAGCAGAGGAGAGGCAGAGCTTTCTTGGAGACTAGCCCACAGCATTGGAATGGACGTCTACCAAAGAGCGAGCACAAACCTCACCGGTTCAGGACAAAATACAAAGCCCCGCTTTTAGCCACACATTTCACACAGTGCTTTAAGAGCTTTACTTTCCTGCATGCCCTCTCCAGGGCCAGAGGAAGAGCACAGGGCCAGAGGTAAATCAGCTTTGATTAAGGCACTCAGTTACACAATAGTTAGAGAAAAATTCAAGGTAAGGTACTCAGACACTGCAGCAGAAAACAGGCTCCCCTTTTTAATAGATACACCAACATCTGGACACTAATAACAAAGGGCTCCCCGCTTCCTAGGGTGTTGTGTTTGATTTAGGCTCTTAAAAGAGAAAAGCAAAACCATTAAGCCAACAACAAATCTCACCTACGGCTGGACCACTAGCCCAGCTACTGCTTTGACCAGCCATAATAGCACAGTAAAGGAAAAAAAAACAACCATCCTAAAGTCATAGTAGGCTCATCCCATTCTGCTCTCTGGGTTGAAAGCCTTGGGGTGGGCTCCCTTGCCAGTCTCAGATCTCCTCCGGCCAGAGCCGGCCACTGTCAGCAAATTATATAATTCTTCAGAGCTAGGCTAACAAGAACGACCTACCCAACCAAGCTAATTGTGTCTAACCCCTGCTGGGCCTGAAAAAATCCCTGAATTAAAAGCAGGGGTACCAGGGTTTCTTACCCAGGGCCAATTTGGAGCATGGTGGTATCAACATTCAGTATAAATTACTACAAAGATTGGTCTAGATAGACCAAGATCACAGCCCAAGGTTGGCTACACCTGTCCTAGTCTTTAACCGCTATGGTGATGGTATAATCTTTCACAACACCGTTCTCCAGAGCCCCAGGCCAGGGTTCTGATCCTGAATTACCCCCTTGACTTTGACAGCAGCAGGATTTCAATTAAGGTTGCTTATCTTTGTAATTCAGTGCTTGAGCTGGACGCGTAGCACCTGCGTGTGAGGTCTGTTGGCTTGTTTATTATCTTTGCGCTTGTGTATAGGTTATTTCCTTGAACATTTAAAGACACTGGAAATAGCCGCTAGCCAGATGAACTCTTGAGTGTGGGTTTTGTTTGGATGGCTGCAAACATGAAAAGAAACTTGGCCTAGTCCGCAGGCCAGCTCTGCTCTTGTGACACACGCACCGGATTATTTCAAGCAATCAGATGACTGCTACTCAGTAACCCTATTAGACGCTCTTTTGTGGGTGATGCCTTATTCACATAAAGGGAAGAACAGCTCCCACACATGAGCCTCAGCACATTCACAAGCGGGGGTGAGCTTCACAATGCGCTGACCAATCGTTCTTGCACTGCTCGGCGCCCCCAGTTACAAACGGCCCTCTCTGGTCCCAACAACAGCCTCTTTAAGAGCCAACACGTTGGTGGTTAATCTGGCGTGCAGCCGTCCTCGTCACATGCAAGTGGGGAGAAAGCGGCAGCTTTTTCTTGCAACTCAGCAAACCAAGAAACAAAGAATGTTTGTAAGGAAGGGAAAGAAAAAGCCAGGCCAGGGAATGGCACATTGCTACTGACATATTAAAACAGCAAAATGTTGCTAGCAAAAGGTCTCTTCTTAGCATCCCAGTGGAACTCGTTGCAGTGAGTTACTTGTCATGCTGGGGTTCCTGTATACAGAATGTGCCTTCATGCTGAGAATGAAGTAGGTTCCAGGGCTGGCGCACAGGACTTGGAGTCAGAAGATCTGGGTTGTTGTTATTTGTATTACATAGCAGTGCCTAGAGGCTCCAACTGAGAGCAAGCCCCCACTGTATTAAACACTGTCCAAATACACAGTAGGAGACTGCCCCTACCCCCAAAGAGTTTACAATCTAAGCAGGCTAAAGCTGGGAGAAAGGAAGTATTATCCCCATTTTACGGATGGGAATAGAGAGGCTAAGGCCCAGATATACAAAGGTATTTAGGCTTCTAACGTCCATTGAAATCAGTGGAGCCTAAATACATTTGTAGATTTGGGCCTTAGTCTTTCTGTTCCCATCAGTAAAATGCAGATACTACTTCCTAAGTGACTTGCCAAAGTCACACAAGAAGCCTGTAGCAGAGCCAGGAATCAAACCCACATCCCCCGAGTCCCAGCCCAGTGCCTGACTCCCAAAACTATCCTTCTAGTCACAGATTTGCCCAAGACTTCCCATGTGAACTGGGACTGTCACGCGACTGCTCTCTGCCTCAGTTTCTTCATGTGTAGAATGAAGCTAATCCTCAACCTCAAGGAGATGGCATGACGACTGAGAGTTGTAAAGTGTGTGGAGAGCTTTGCTATATATAACACGCAGTTAAATACCATCTGATGGGCTGTAGTTCATGAATAGATCTAAAGCAATTACAGGTTTCATTTCATTCAGGAAATTTGGCTTGGTCAGTGCTCAGGCTCAGACTCCTAATCGCACTCAGTTTGTCCAGCTTCACTTTGTTTTATTCCTCTCAACACAGTCTTACATATTAAAATCCAGACGTTCTCTTCCTTTGCACCGGCTCTGTCCAGTCCTTTTCAGAGACCAACCCGAACAGCTGGGCACCAACGTCCAGCAGGAGATTGGAGAGTGACATCAGACAAGGCCTCCTTTGGTTCCTGGAGTCAGGCAGTGTCATGGAAGTAGCATCGTGCATACTGGCAAGGTTGCTTAAGAGTTCCATGGAGGTCTCCATCCCCCAGGAAAGGATATAGGTCCTTGGGAAGGGACTGACTGCTCTTCTCCAGGAAAAAACAATATTGTGCTAACAGCTGGACTAGTTATGAAATCCCTGTGATGAAGCGTCCCCGGGAAAGCCCAGCCACTTGGCCAGACTGACTCAGGCTAATTTATGCTAGTTAGTGCCTCGGCTGGTAGCGGCCCCCCTTAGCCTTTGCCCCAGGGCAGGGGATGAAATCAAACTAGAGGGACCAAAAGATAAATATTTAAAAGCCTGTAAGTGACAGCCAGAGTTAAATTATCAGGGCAAAACAGCGTAACCACGCTGTGCGCAGGGGAATTCTCTGCAGCAAGGAACCGAACTTCCCTCTCTCCCTGCAGGGAAACAACAGCATCCAGGCTGCACCAGGTTCTGTTACCGCAGCCAACCCCCACGCTGGCTCTTCCAGCCCCACAAAACCCAGCTTCGCAGCACGCCGGAGCTGCACATTCGTTTTCGCTTGGGCTCTCCACACCGTCCTTCCCCACCGCACGTGCTACAGAACAGCTGTCTGTCAGGCCCTAGAGGTGAGGAGGGAGGGTTTGCTTCTCAGTCGACCCATGCTGGCATGAGAAGCAGCAAAAGGTCAGGGATAGCTAAGGTAGGAAAGGGCTCTCTAGTTAATCTCTCTGCTATTTGCAGCGCCATTCATGGTAGGCACTTCAGAGAGCCTTGCAACATCAACCCTCGGTTTGTTGAGTGCTGATCTTATCCCGCAGAGCAAGAAATGGCATCCAAATGGAGCAGAAAATGCAAAGGGCGAAGGTCACGCCGGAGCTTCGTCCCAGCATCCACCCAGTGGCATTAGAAAGACAGGCAGTGACAAAGGGCAGACGCCAGGTGCAAGTCCTCAAGATAAGGTCGTGCTCCTGTACCAGATATGAACGGGCTACAGAGCTTGCTTACACACACCAGATGTGTTCATCCTAAGATCTTTGAACAGGCAGCCAGCTATAGGGCGAGAACTCAAGAAGGTATTTTACACACAGTGCCACCTAGTGGCCGAACCACACAGGACAGTTTAGGATCCCATTGCTACCATAAGGAGGTGAAGGATGATTAATGCTGCGACTCTGTCACGGATTCGGAGACTTTCCGGGACTTCTCCAGTCACCGGTGTGGCTGAACCCAGGGCCACCTGAGCAACTCAGGCAGCACCTGGGCCAGCGGCACCGGCCGCTGCTGGAGCAGTCTCTGGTCACCACGCCCCCACCTCAGCAGCAGCAGGAGGTTGGGTGTGGGAGGGGTCTAAGGGCTGGGGGGTTGGGGCGTGGGAGGGGTGGGTGGCACTCTGGGAGGCAATTACCTCAAGGGGGGGCTCCATGAAAGCGGCGACATCCTAGGCAGAGGCCGTGTGCAGCCTCCGCCTGCAGGCACTGCCCCCCGCAGCTCCCATTGGCAGCAGTTCCCGGCCAATGGGAGCTGCGGAGCTGGCGCTCGGGGTGGAGGCCGCATGCAGCGCTGCCTGGCCGCGCCTACACCTAGGAGCAGAGGGAGGGTGGTGTCGCCGCTTCTGGGGAGTCGCAGAGCCAGGTAGGGAGCCCGCTAGCCCCGCCACTCTCCCCCCCAGCACCAGCAGGGGTCCCGGAATGTGCACCGCTGACCCCCCTCTTCCCAGCACCAACAGGGGTTCCAGGCCACCCCCCTCAGCATGAGTGCTCTGTCAAACGGTTGTACCGTTGGATTTCTCCCAAGAAGCGTGTGATATGATGGACGCTCTTTGTTCAAATGCTGACAGTAAAGTGTTATGGGAACTGGGCGGGGGTAGAGAGAACACGCAGAAAGTCCAAAACACAATGGAATTAAACTATTTGAATCAGAAGGAGGCAAAAAGCAACATTTTTCCATAGATGATCTCAGGAATTCTTAATGATACTAGCATGCTTCTCCAGCAACACTATAACATTAGAGAGTACACCAAGAGCCAAACCTCTATTCATAGAGCTCTCCTTTTGCTATTATTGCTTATTTAATTCTGTAATATAATGTCATGTGTACAGAAGACTGCATTGTGGTCCCCCCCCCTGCGCTCAATGGGGGGGCACCCGTGGACTGTGGCCCCCAGACTTATTTCAACTGTAGGGCCTTAGCCTCTATCCATGACTCAGGCAAAACCATTAAGGTCAATGACTATCTCACCTGACTAATGACTCCAAGGCCAGGCTCTTAATTAATCCCGCATGTAAAGGAATCAAAAGCACCCAAAAAGCCCATTCGTTTATTGTTCTTTAGGTTCAGCATCACTTTATTGGAAGGTAATTTTATTGTATTTAATGTGATAGTCCATATAAGCACATAGCACATCAACTCAACGTTATTTCCTCAAGCCAGCATCTAGACAGAAAGATAGGAACTGCATCATGAAGCAAGTTAGGGTCTGGTTAGACGTACAGCACATTTGACACAGAGTCACACATTTCTGCTTTTGGAAGAGAAGAGAAACTCTGGGAAAAGAGTTAAAGTGTTTTTGGTAAATGCGAGAAGGTCATGCTGGAATTTATCACATTAGCAAAAGAGAAACAGCCCTCTCTGTACAGAAGTTATATCAAGCCAGACAAGTAAAGCATATTAAGTGACACAGCACCTGCTGATGCAGTCTTTGGATTTCATCTGATAAAAATCCTTTTCTCCCTTCTCTTCACTTCTGGATTTCTCTCTCCTTCTCCCATTATTTAATATTTCACTCTTTACAGTGTACACAGGTGGCAATAAACAAACCTAAGCTGTGTCTCTAACTAGCTAACATGGCCTCAGTCTTGCATAACAACAGGTTTCAGTTGTGTTTTCTATTTTCTTTAAGGGGCCAGATGCAACACTTTTCTCCTCCCACTACTTATCAAGTTAACAGAGATGCTCCAAGCACAACCCTGAGTCTGATCCTGCTTATGTCCCCCACACATCCTGTGGTATGATCAGATCTGAGCAAAGAATGGGCCTCGCTGGCACTGCTTTTGGACCAGACCTGGTCATAGACTACTCCTGGGGGAATTCTGCACCACTGCGCAATGCAGAATTTTACAGAAATTAACATTGTATGTGCAGAATTTCCTTTCCCCCTTAGAAATGGGCTGCAATGCTGCTAGCCGCCCCAGGGGCTGCTGGACCCAGCAGAGTCCAGCTCGCACATAGAAGATGCTGCTTGGAGCGGGGAGCTAGAGGGTTCCTGGCAGCATGCCCCGAGGAAAGGAACGAGAGGCACACAAGAAACTCCGTGCAAGCCTGGGACCGAGCATCAGGCTGTTTCTCCCTCTGGATCCCTGGTGTCTGGGCTGGGAGGGCCATGGCTAGGCTCTGGGGTGTGCGTGGGTATTTGGCTAGGGCGTCCCCACGGTTGGACTCTGGAGAGGGGGGGGTTCAGGTGTATTGGCTAGGGCGGCCATGGCTGGGCTCTGGGGGGGAGGGGTTGTGGGTGTCTCACAGAATTTTAAAATATTGTGTGCAGAATTTTTAATCTTTTGGCACAGAATGCCAGGAGTAATAGACTCAGGGAGCATGAACTGTAATTAACACCAGGAAGGAGTAGGGTGACCAGATGTCCCAATTTTATAGGGACAGTCCCGCTATTTGGGGCTTTTTCTTATCCCCGCCCCCACACCCTATGTCCTGATTTTTCACACTTTCTATCTGGTGACCCTAGGAAGGAGGAACTCAGTGCCTTAAAGGGGTACAGCGTAGATGGGGTATATTTTGGAAGGGAAGGAAATGTGAAAAGTGGGACAGAGAAGAAGTCTGCAGCTAGGAGTTTTTTACTTTTCACCCAGTAATTATAAGTCTGTGTAAACATGAATTATAGCAGTGTGTTTCCATTCGTATATTCCATCCTCTGTGTGAGTAAACAAGGGTGCTCATTGCTCCTTACTGACTGAAAGGTCTTACATATACTTGCATACTAAACATCATATAGAACATCCAGATATGTGCAGATGTGTGCCATATAAATGTGTAATAAGTATGGTAGGTAAGAGAAGGGGGTCCAGGACTCTAACTGGGCCCCAGCCCTGGCAATTCTCCCGGAGGCTCTGGCTCTCCATCACAACTTTCAGCTCACCCCAGTAACTCAGTCCTGGTGCAGCTAATGTCCCACCTCTCCGCACTTTGCAATCCTTTTCAATAGTGATCATATTTACACACCTATAGTGTTAGTGTATCAGCTGCTTTCCTTTTCAGCAGAGATGAGCACAGACCACCCTCCACCTGCACCCAATTTAGGGGAAGTTCAGAATGGAGCCAGGTCTGGATCTGTTGCTCTAATGGGCTGACCTAGAACAAGGACTCCAAACACAGAGGCTTGGGACACACAGATTCAGATCCAACTCTAGATCTAAATTTTGCAGCATGGGTTTTCGATTTACATTTCATTAAAGGGCTTGGTGCCACCTGAAAACATTCTTCTTGATCACTAGTTCCTAACACACCTTCCCTCCCCTGGGCTGTCTCTATGCCCATTAATGCTTCTGTGATCTGGGCAGGAGGTTGGAGGGGTAGCGCTGGGAAAGCAAAGGCAGGAAAGGAAGGGAGTGCCCAGCCATAGGGGAAGATGACCTGGCTCGAGTGACTCCCGCTCAGACTTGTTGAGCAATGGCTCTTTTCCCTGACCCCAGACCTTCCCATCCCTCAGGTGCAACACACGCTACAGAATGTAGGAAAGGAACGGTTAATACCCTTCAGGATTCACAAAAGCCTCTGGCCCCAGCTGTCCAACCAGTTTGGACTATTTGAAATTGCTGGCAAGTGCAGACATCTTCAGATTCATTAGTGCTGAAACTTAATCTCCCTCAACCCCCAGGGGCCGATTTAATGATAAAAAGTACATCCCGCTTCGCTACTGCCAAATCACACCCCAGCTGACAAACGTTGATCACTGCAGTTTCTCTGGTGTCGAGGGCCAGCTGTATTTTCAATAGAGTCAGGAGCAGCCTGGTTGTGCTCTGCCCTGCTATGAAGGTGGTAGGACAAAGCCTTCACTCAGCCCATCTGACAGGGCCTTGTTACACCTGAACACATCACCACTCACTTGCAGGAACAGGGTAGGGGCACCAGCCTTCCTGCTTTCCCCTCTAACAGGACCTCAACACCATACTCAATTATCTTCATGGCTGGTGTATAATCCTCCCTGTAGGGCTGCACAGCAGTGTAGGAAGTTCCACCCTCAGGCCTTACAGATGGTGGCTGTGATGCAGAAATAGGGGCAAATTCTCAGCACCCCACCAGCAATCCAGCAGGGGAAAGTATATATAGAAAAACGGTAGTAAGAACAACATTAGAGGGTCCAAGAAAGAGAGATAAGCAAGGAAAGTTAATACGAGCATGGGTTTACTCCCACCTATTGCCTAGTACAGATAACCTGTTTTGTTACTGGAGGATTTCAAACCAGTAGTAATACTCAGAAACAGCAGAGCAAGTTTAATACACAACAGTAGCTTAAGTCAGACCAGCACTGCTATTTTAACACAGTTGTTATACATAGTGTGGAAGATCCCCGTCTAAGGGGAAGCAGCATGCATTTGCTAAGGCCAGGTCTACACTCAGGGGAGGGGAGAGTGTTGACCTAAGATACGCAACTTCAGCTATGCGAATAGCGTTGCTGAAGTTGACGTATCTTAGGTCGATTTACCGGGCCGTCCTCACTGCGGCGAGTCAACTGCTGCCGCTCCCCCATCGACTCCGCTTCCACCTCTCGCGGAGGTGGAGTTCCGGAGTCGATGGGGAGCGTGCTCGGGGATTGATTTATTGCATCTACACTAGACGCGATAAATCGATCCCCGATAGATTGATCGCTACCAGGGCCGGCCCTAGCTTTTCGGCCGCCTCAAGCAAAAAAAAACAAAACAACCCACAAGCGCCGCCCCCCCCGCCAGGCCGGCCAAAACACCCCCCCCCAAAAAAATGCCACCCCCCCAAAAATGCATGGGGGGGCAGCGGGGAGGGCGGCAGGCCCGCCGCCCCGCTCCCCCTGCCAGTGGGGAGCGCGGAATGCCGGCCGCCCCGCTGCCCAGGCCGGGAGCGGAGCACGCCGGCCGCCCTGCTGCCCAGGCCGGGACGTGGGCGGGGAGCGGAGCATGACGCCGCCCCGCTGCCCCGGCAGGGGCGCCAGAGGAAGTTTTTTTTGTTTTTGTTTTTAATTTACAAAAAAAAACTAAAAACCTTAAGTGCCGCCCCCCGCTCCAGGTGCCGCCCCAAGCACGTGCTTGGTAGGCTGGTGCCTGGAGCCGGCCCTGATCGCTACCCGCCAATCCGGCGGTTAGTGTAGACATATCCTAAAAGTGACAGAAGACTCACTGCCATGAGAAGAACGATCAGCTGGCTGCAGAGCATTTTTCCCATCCTGTATTATTCCTGGATTAGACTCCCCTCAAGGCAAATTACTCATCATCTGTACCAGGCCCCACCTTGCCTCTCGTACCCTAGGTTTGGGTAGGCCGACTCAGCCAGCTCATTGTCTAGAAGACATTTGAGGCTTACAGTAAATCATCTCCTGAAATCTAGCACATACCGGGTGGGCTCTTCTCATAAGCCTAGAAGTCTCTCTTTTTAAAAAAAACCCTATGATAAGCCCTAGTCCCTGCACAAGCTCTTCCCAACCTTTCAGCAAAAGCACCCTTAAGTACAGCCAGCTGCTCTCAGCACGGCTGGATTTTGCTTGGGCCAGGAGCGAAAGCACAGAGCTCCCTCTGTGGAGCTAACAGCAACTCAGCAGTTTGCACATGGCTGACGAGAGGTGCTGAACAACATGTTGTCACCATTTCCCTGCAATGGAACACACTTCCCTCCCCACCACTGGGGAGAGTCACTAAATGACTCGTTTAAGTGTAGTAGCCGTGTTAGTCTGTGTCAGCAAAACGAAAATAAGAAAGAAAAACTTGTAGCACCTTAGAGACTTTCTTATTTTCGTTTTACTAAATGACTCGAGGCTGGGGCCATTCAGACTAACAGCAATGGTCTAATCTTCAGCATCTTGCAGCCTGTGCTAATGAGCCACTTTAGAAGACTCAAGGAGGAGGAAGGCTGGCCTCAGGCTAACGTTCGGCTCTGGAAGTCAGAGGACTTAGGTTCTTTTCCAACCTCTGCAGCAGACTGCCTGGGTGACCTTGAGCAAGTCTCATGATTGTCAGTTTCCATTAACCGTAATGGGACATGTGCATGCTCAGCACATCTGGAAAAAAAGCAGGCACTTGACAGCCGTGCCAGTTTCCTTATGCGTAACATGGGAATACACACATTTATCTCCCTCGGAGGCAGTGAGGTAATTCACCATTTGTAAATACTCAGGGAGACCATATTTCCCTATGCTGAATACGAGAACCCTCCCTATGCCTCTCTCACACAGGGGGAGCGACCTACCCACCCAACCCGCCCCGGTGCTCTCCGTGCTCCATGCTGGGCCCCCAGGATGGACCCGCCTCTCCTGGTATTTGGCACCACGTCTTCTCTAGGCAACACATGGGGGCACACAGGGTCACATGCCCCCCCCCCCATTTCTGCCAGGGTTCACACCTCGATGTGGCCAGCAGCAGCCTTTCGGCACCGTGCGGGAGGGAAGCTGCTTCCAGATGCAGGGGAGGGATGACCTGGCCCATGGCTTTGCAGAGCTCATGTCTCCCCCCCTACCCCCAGGGATGGAAGTAGCTTGTCCCTTCCTGCCCACACACTGTTGAAAGGCAGCTAACACCTCCAGGCTGCTGCTGGCCCCTGACATAACCCAGATGCCTCCTGTCCCCTGGCTACAGCATGGGCAGGAAGGGGTTAAGCTCTAAGGCTGCATTGTGCACCATGGCCCAGGGAGCCTGACTGCAGGGGCTTCAGTGAACCCGGCCAGAGAGGTGGCTCAGCAGGAGAGGGTGCCTAGGGGATGGAGCAGGCCCGTGCTCCATGCGGGCAGGACCCAGGGTGTTGGGCAGGGTGGGGGGAGGGGGAAGACAGGTGAAGAGGGTACTAAGCCCCTGCCCAGGGGGGCTACTGCGGAGCCTGCAGGGTCAAGCATGATCAGGCTGGAAATCGCTTCCTCCCCACCCCTGCAGAGCTGGGCTGGAGGGGGTGAAGGGGCAAAGGCAGGAAGAGGACAGCCAGAGGGGGAGCACATAAAGGGCAGATAGGTGGGCAGCAGAGGTGACAGAGCTGGGCCTCCGCCTGGTGCCTGCCCACACTCACCAGTCACTGCCGCTCACCGCATGCAGCCAGAACTGCGAGAAAGGGGACGGGGCCCTGCTGGGCCAGAGCTGGCAGGCAGCGGGGGCTGGGCTGAGGGACCAGCC
The DNA here is from genome assembly GCA_037349315.1 of Chelydra serpentina. Lineage (NCBI taxonomy): Eukaryota > Metazoa > Chordata > Testudines > Chelydridae > Chelydra > Chelydra serpentina. The sequence continues at coordinate 10,550,457 of JBAIAC010000061.1, forward strand.
CTGCATGCTGCAGCTTTGCCCCACCACCAGCCGTGCACCCCCAGCCCCCTTGTCAAAACACTGGACACCCCCCCACACACACACTCACTGCTGGTGGGCAGGTGACTGGCGAGCAGGGATCTGGCCAGCAGAAGTACTCACCAGTACTGAAGGTGCAGGGGGGGGAGGGGGAAGCGGCAGCGAGACAGAAAATATGAGACAATTTGCCTGTTTTTAAGGAGAAGTCAGGACACCTGTAGGAGGGCTTAAATACAGGACTGTGCCTTTAAAAACAGGACTTCTGGTCACCCTATAAATACTTCGCATAGAAGATGGTTTGTAAGTGCACTGTTATTTAATGGGGAGGTTACATCTAATGCAGCAGCACTGGGATGACCCTAGGAGGTCACTTCTTGCCTCATTACAGGCAATATCCAATAATGCTGAATTCAGAATAGGAAGAACGCCAGGGGTGGGGAGGAAGCAACTGGAACTGCTCCGTATGCCTCGTTAGTCAGAAGCTCTCATGTTAGCACAAAGTAACTTGAACTAGCCTTTTACACCAAAGGAACGCAGTCACCTTGCACCAAAGATACCACACAGCCAACTTACCAGACAGAGCTGATTAGGCTACCTCCATTTTTGGATGAGGCTTTCATATCACACTCTTATAAGCTTCGTGACAGAGAACCTCAGACACTGGCCCTTGCATGCACCTGTAGTATTTCACCCCAGTTCAAGTGTTTGTGAACACAAAATCCTGGCGGATTAAAAGGGGCAGGCAGCATCTCTGTGCACTGCATAAGTACCTAGGAAAGTCAGTCACAGCTCAAAATGGAACAATACAATGATAGATGGTTGCCATCTGAAAGAAGAAAACAGTTGAAGTAAAGTGCAACAGTAGCTGTAAAGTTACTTTCCAATGGCTGGCCTCAGCTTCCAAACAAAGATGGTCATTGGTTCAGATGTCCCCTATGTGATGGGACTCTGATGGTTAGCCATGCTTTCCCTCCTCCTTAAAAGGAAGGAGGGTTTAGTGCATTTCCAAGTTATTAGGCACAGGAAGAATCATTGAAGCAGGCACTGTGCCCTAATAGCTTATCAAAAGTATATAGCAGCTGATTTTTTCCTGTGGAAAATACTGACCTCTGGTGGTATAACAGAATTGCACTGATACTCAGTGAGCTTTCTTCCAGAAAACATTCAAATAGAGTTAGATAAAGAGGAGAAATAATATTTGAGCAGATTTGCTACCATCTGATAGGTGGGAAAGATTGAGGGAGAACTAGGCCCCACTAGAATCCAGTGACGTTACGGGGTTTTCCCCTCCCACCTTCAGCATAGAAGAATTGAGTACAATTTTGGCTTTAAAAGCCCTTGATAATTGACATCTGATATGACCATAGGCATACCCCTTCTTACAGAGCAGAAGTTCATGTTATGTCACATCACTGTTCCCCAGGTATGTTTGGTTTTTGTTTTTTTACACAGGCCTCAGATCTGTGGTATCTGAGTGCCTTGCATCTCTTTGCCAAGAACAGCAAGGTCACAAGTTATGCTTCTAAATAAGGGACCTAGTTTAGGAGAAAGCACTGAGCTAGTCCCTACGTCCATGGCTGGCAATGAGCGCTGAGCACTTGTGAAAGTCCGGACACTCGCTTAGAAATCCTATTTAAACGTCAGATAAGTGGGGGGCGGGGGTGCCTTGCTTCTAGTCCCCTTAGGGGAGGAATATATCTCCCCTCTCACTTTGGCTGCACAGGTCAGAGAGACTGGTTTTCATCCAGAGAACAAGCTAGAATGTGGCATCTGCATACTCAACACATCAGGCATTGTCTGGAGTCTGGCGCACTGCTGAACAGGGGCTGCAGGGGAGCTGGTTCTCTGGATCAAGATCCCAGGTTTTTCTTTCACAACCTAACCTTGTGATTGGCCCTATTGAGTTACAAGGACCAGCACATCACAACAAGGCACTGCCATCCAGTGAGACTGGGTCAGGCGGAGAGAGGATGTGATAAGGGCAAGCTTAGAGAGGCTGAGCAGCTCCAACAGGAAATAGGCCTGTAAGGCTATTCTTTCATTACCTTCAGTGCCTCACAATTAAGTTGCAGTCATTTTTTAACGTCTAGTTTATTCTAGCGCAATGACAAGGATAAGACATAAAGATCCTCCCCTCACTAAGTAGGATCTCAGCCCCCCTCCAAAAAAAAAACCCATAAAAATTTCATGCACAACATATTTTCAGACAAGTCATTTCCATGAAGTTCTAATTTAAAATGATAAAGCTGGAATTCTGTACAGCTAGAGTTTAGAGGCAAGACTAGATGGGACATTTGTTATTAAAAAAAAAAAAGACACCAAATGTATGTAAATAAATCCATTTTACTTAAGAGCATGTATGCTTAGGAGGATTAGGTTGGATGGTAAAGAAACCTAGGCGCTCTGCAGTCCACCTTGCCAACAAGAAAAAAAGAGGGTGCCAGGAAGACCCAGGGCAATACAGTTAAGAGATGCCCAGGTACTGCTTTAATTTACTTCTAGTTTTCAGTTGACTTATTTGCTTAACAAGAGGCAGTTAACTATAATCCTTTTCAGGTGTCCCTATAACTGAAGTCTTCCATCCTTCCCCACTCCTTCCTTGCATCTAACAATAGCACGCAAGGTGTACATTTTCCATGCATAGTGAGATACCAGTTTTATTTACATGCCAGCTGTTTGAAGAAACAACTCCTTCAAGTTACAAAGAATCAAAGATATGAAACCGACAGACAGTACAGGGGTCAAGAGCCCAACCAAGAACTAAAATAAATTTTCTTTGAGCCACAGCACTAGTCACTTCAGCCAACAGGTGTAGGAGCTACAGGATTGTTCAAGTTCTGTTGACGGGAATAGGCCATTTCAGCTCATGAATGGTAAATAAGAGGCTATCAGTAGAAAAAACCTCAAACTTTCAGCATAGGTTTGCTTTACAAGCGTTCAGATTGCTCAACGGAGATTCTGTAAGTCTCATTTGGGTTGGCTCGCACTTGTGATGTCCATTCTGGGGGCTTAGCTCGGAGCTTTGGCCGGAAGGGGTCTAGGATCAGGTGGTCACCAAGGTTATGGAGATCAATAGAAGATGCAGGCAGCTGAGACTGTGCTGAAGAAGATGTCCCACTTGCAACAGGCTCCTCAATACAAGCCTTCTTTGTGGGTCTTTTCCGGAGTATTGTGCACAGACTGCTTGCCACCACCACAAGGACGAAGATGAAGAATACTGTAGTACCTACCAGAATCTCCATGTAGCTGAAGAGACCACCAATACCTAAAGAGAAAGATGGCAGTCTAGATATTCAGCCTCACACCCAAGTTTATGGGTCTTGTGTTGAGAGGCTAACTGCAGGTGGGGCTTTTAGTCTGAAGGCAAATCACATTCAGAATGACCCTACACAGCCATCACGCTAGGTAAGACTTTCCAAAGCAGGGAGCCAAAGTTCTAATGACTTTCAATACCTCACTTTCCATTTTCAAAAGCGACTTTGGAGCTATTAATGCATGCAGTGTTGTGGCAGCTCCCAGGATATTAGAGATAAGGTGGATGAGGTAGAAATTGGTCTACAGGACATTCCCTAACCCACCTTGTCTCCCTTTGAAGCTATTGAAAAAAAAAATATGAATGGGACTTTGGCTTCTAAGTCAATTAGCGGACTGAACTTTACCCATTAACTGTATGTTTACTCATTAATTACAGGCACCTTTGAAACAGCTGCTCTATGCTCTGCTATAGCTGCAAAGAAGTCCAATTGCAGATTCTTACTGTGATGTATGTTATGTAGTCTGGGACAAAGGCAGTCGTCTCCTCATTTCAATCCTCTATCTGGCAGAAGAATCGAGACCTATGAATGGTTTCCAGACCCAGCATAATATGTTACTCTGATTCTCTTAATGGGGAAGAGCCCCAATGGAAGAAATCTATTGGAATTTGAGACCCAATTTATCTATTCTAGTTCTCATAGGGGACAGAGAGGAGCTCACCTGGTAGCACATGGGCATTGATTTCAACTGCCCATTTATTCCCTACAAATCCCACTGAAATGTTTAGAGTGCATTTTGTCCTCATTAGTTTTGTGGGGGGCGGGGAAATCAATATAAATAGAAAAAGGTAGTTTGGTTATTAACTAGAACTGGCTGAATAAAGGGATTTATGAATATTTGAATACGGGCACAGTTTCATTTGCCTTTTTTGTTTTTGGCAAAGACATCTGGCCAGCCAGTTTTGTTAAACTGTCTGGCAAATATTTATGAACATTTCAGAAGTTAATTAATTTGTGAAGCGTTAGGTAACAAAGGAAGGGGCTAAATAAATAATTTACAATTATTCAAATTGATTAGATTAACTCGTTATAATCTGCGCCATCTGTTTTGCCTTATGAGACCATGCCAAAGAAAGAGTGGTGTACACACGCGAAGAATCTGAACCCGTTTCTTGCTGAACTCTGCAGAGTGCCACTAAAATATGAACAATTCCAAGGCAATGGGGGGTAGTGATTAGGGTTCCTCAGTCTCATTGGTCAATTCTTTTGCAAACCCATATGCCAAATTCAAGTTGTAACTCTGCAAGAATGGGTAGAAAGTCATAGCAAGTAGATAATTAATGGAGTGAAGCCCGTCAGCCCAGGACAAACGCGCCAAGCAGAGCCTTATTCTGAAAGCCACCATGCTGGATTTTGAAACCCCTTTATTTTCATGTACTGCAGAGTTGGGCAAACTACAGCCCGCGGGCCACATCCGGCCCACAGGACCCTCCTGTCCGGCCCCAGAGCTCCTGGCCTGGGACGCTAGCCCCCAGCCCCTCCCCTGCAGCCTCAGCTCACTGCACTGCCAGCACAATGCTCTGGGCAGCAGGGCTGCGAGCACTTGCTGGGCGGTGCAGCTGCAGAGCCGTGGCCTGACCCGGTGCTCTGTGGAGGGTGACCAGACAGCAAGTGTGAAAAAATCGGGATGGGGGTGGGGGGGGGGGGAGAGGAGGGGTAATAGGAGCCTATATAAGAAAAACCCAAAAATCGGGACTGTCCCTATAAAAGGTCGGGACATCTGGTCAGCTCTGTGCTGCGCGGTGATGTGGCTGGCTCCAGCCAGGCGGCGCGGCTGCCTGTCCTGGTGCTCTGTGCTGCACGGTGGTGTGGCTGGCTCCAGCCGGGCGGCGCGGCTGCCTGTCCTGGTGCTCTGGTTGGCATGGCTGTAGTGCCGCCAGCCAGTGGTGCTCCAGGCAGCACAGTAAGGGGGCAGGGAGCAATGGGGGTTGGATAGAGGGCAGGGGAGTTCAGGGTGGTGGTCAGGGGTGGGGGTGTGGATAGGTGTCAGGGCAGTCAGAGCGCAGGGAACAGGGGGATTGAATGGGGGCAGGAGTCCTGGGGGGCCATCAGCCTCCCCTAACCAGCCCTCCATACAATTTTGGAAACCTGATGTGGCCCTCAGGCCAAAAAGTTTGCCTGCCCCTGATGTACTGGCTACTGCTTCACATCACTGTACCCAGCCCTGAAAGTTCTCACAACAATATTGTTCCTCACCTGGCTCAGTAGAGTGTGTATATAGATTTGATCGTCGGCTGTTGAAAACCAGATTCTCTTAAAATTCTCTTTGAAAGAGAGAAGGGGAAAAAAAAAAAAAAACAAAAAAAAAACAAAAAAAACTCTTCCTGACTTACAATTTACCACTAGAGAATCTTGCTCTGAACAATAGCAAACTAAAGGTGTTCTTTTAAATTGATACAAACCCCTCCGTGGGTGCTCATCCTCACTTTAAAAGCAGCTGATTTCTGTTCACTTTAGATCTATTAGAAATCAGTTTAAGATAAGCCAAAGTAGGAGTTCTACTTTCTCAGGGAGAACAGAGTACATCTGACATGGCTAGGCATTGATGGCCCAATATATACACAGTACTTGAATAACATTTCAAATACAAGAGCACAAAGCTGCATATTTAAGATGCAACACTACTCAAAGAAAGGAGTATGTAATTCTGTATAGCAAGTATAATTCTATTCCCTCTACCTGATTGTGGAATGCGGACGCACAGTGTGCCAGATTTCGTCAGAGAGCGATCTTCATACTCTTTTTTACAGCGACATAAATAAGTGCCATCTTCATTGAGGCAGTCAGCCTCATCACCACACATTCCAATTCCAGAGCTGCATTCATTCACATCTGCAATGGATAGAACAGGTGGAGCTGTTAAGCCAATTACAAGGAGCAGCAGCAGCTTTAAACAGTTCAATATTGCAAAGCACATACCTCTAACTGACAATAAAGCCATCTGCAACTTCTCAGCTCCCACAGATTTGCCAATGAGATCATTCAGTTGAGAATGGAGTAAGACAGACATATTCCTTTCCTCTGGTTTTAAGTGTAACCAGAAAGTGAATGTTGGTTTTAGGTCATTTGTCCTGCATTAAAGCAAAGTAACTTCAGCTAAGCTGAGAAGAGAAACATCCATCTGCATATATGTTATTACTGAACTGGGCTCCATAGTAGGAAGTCATTCTCCATTTATCTACAGATCAAGTACTGGATTCTTCCTCGGATATGTCTCAACCCTCGAGGGACTACTTCTAAAGGGGAGAGAGATGTTTGTCATTTTCCCTTTCCATTCTTGGTGAGTTGTGATTGAGACACCTCTCCACATGGAGCTGGATTGAAACCACTAAACTTGTTTAGTAGGCCACAGACTGGCCATTAGACAACAGCTTTCAATCTCAACCAACCTCAGGTAAACCAACCTAATGTCCTTGATTGTTGTGGGTTCCCCCCTGCCCCTCCAAACTTACCCTCAGAAGCCGTCTTCTACTACCATGTGCTATAAATGTCAACCAGAAACTGGGAGGGACTTTTAGAATCATTCTATTTTAATCCACACCAATAAAGCCTCCATGCAACACTACCTTAGGCATTAATTTTTGCCATCTCATTCCTATGGGATTGCATACGACAACCAATTTGAAGTACATTAAAAAAGAAAAGTTTTCCTACTCCAAGGAAAAGCCATATTTGCAATCCAAAGTAGAAGTCTTGCTAGATCATTGGTAGATGGAGGAGGGATGACAAAGTTAGAGCAGATAACTAGCATCTACATTTTCTTTTTATGAAGAATGACAGTTCTAGATCAGACACTGCATCACTTGCATTTAAGTGATTTTGAGTGGGTGTAGGTGTCACCCAGTATTGGATTATTTAGTCAGACAGCCATACCTTTTGATTTCCTTTATCTTGATTTCCTTGACTTTGCTTACCAAGAGTTTCAGGTTCTTTTGTATCTGCAAAGTAACAGAATGTTGATTTTCATAAGGGGATGGCCAATGCTTAGCCAAGTACTGCTGTCAACCCTAGTCTAAACAGACTTCCTTACCAAGACAGAGGTCTGTATTTTAGTGGTTGTATAGATGGGGTGGGCTGCCTGGGGAAGAAAAAAGTTAGTCACCAATCTAAGAGGAGCCTTCCAAAGAATACAGGACTCATGTCCTCTAGACCAGTTCTCGTGTCCTCTAGACCAGTTCTCAACCTTTTCCATGCCAGACCACTCCCCACCTTCCTTTAGTTCTGAGCTTCCCATATTGCTGTATGGGAGTCCAGGGGAACTGTAACCTCCCCTTCCCCTGAGTACCATATCTCAGAAAATGTTAAATCCTGTAGTAAATTTGTGACAGCTGTTTTGACTACAAACAGTAGGCCAGGAAGATTCCGTACCTGTTTCTTCCTTGCAGTGAGTCAGGCTAGGAGGTGAATACTGTTAGACTAGCTGTGTTAATGCCAAACACTGAGGTCTTATCTTCAGTGGGAATTTGCCCAATTCCAGCCATCAGCTAGCTAGCCACTAGTGAAGACAAGCAAAGCAGCTATCTGCACAGGTGGAACTTACTGATGCTTGACGCTAGATAAGCTGCACCCACCAAAGACAGCAGCTTTGCCTGTCTACACTAGGGATTTACAGTAATGCACCTATAGCAGTAGCAAAAGTCAATACAACTCCTCAGTGGAGCCAGTTTACCCAACCTGGAGTATATGACCTATGGCTGGGTCTTACATTCCAGACATTAGGCACAGAACTGACTAGTTATAACTTCATTCCAATAGAGGAACGAGGTGTCTTCAAAACAGCCACATGTAGCAGCCTTAAAGGCCAATGTCTGTAGGTCTGCTCTCTAAGTTAAGTAGTGTTCAGTAGCAGCTACTGTTGCAGTTAACACTCATTTTTGAGAAGAAATTAAGACCATAAACTGACTTTATGTTGTCTGAACATTGATCTTTGGGTCATATGCCAATCTATGAACTTATAATTTTATAGTACTTTGAAAATTTACCATAGACTAAGCACTGTCAGAAACGCACTGGGGCAAGACACTGGACTGGACACTACAGGGTTAGTTTTGGAACAAAATTAGCATATGGTAGCAAGACACACAGAAAGGGGCATTTAGAAGGTCTCTGGATGTGAAAGCTGGGACATCCGAGAGCCACAGTGCCCTGGGATGACCTTGTCTCAAGGCAGTTTAGTAATATAAACACATTCATCTTACGTGAAGCTTAATGGATTCCATGAGAGCCTGTTTCAGCTCATTTCCACTACGTGGGATCCATCCCTTGTGTTCAAGTTCACTAGTTACTTCAAATAAGACATCTGTCAAAAGAAATGAAACCCAATAAGACCTTAGCAATTGTATTGGATTTAGTGGTGTAATGATGATTTAAGTAACACTTCTATTTTGTGGTTGCCAACACACAGCAGGGGGATAGAATGCAGCCAGAAGAGCCAAGCCAAGAACATTCTTGAATAAGTCAGTCCCATATTAGGTTGATACTTTTAGAAGTTGTGCCACAGACAGAACAAAATGTTTGAAACAATCACAAGTTAGGTTACTATTATGCAGTAATGTTTGTGTTATGCAAGTATTTACACCTTTTCACCCAGAAAGGTTACATACTTTGTGTAATTTAGAGTCAATCTGTATCCTTCCACTCACTACCAACAATGCAGTCTCCTTTAGGATGACAAGCTGTTTTACACGGATATTTTGCCTCTAAGTAAAGCTGCACAGAGGGTGGTTTAGGTAGGTAGACTGCTGCAACTGCAATTTGGATAGGATGCCAAAGTTAAGACTACCTGAATGCATGTATATTTATTCAATGACATTTACCCTCTTCATATACATGAATGTAGATTAGAAAAATGTGGATTTTGATTGTATTTTTGCAGGTTGGTTCTTGGCAATCTGACTTTATAGCTGTGTTTTTAGTTGCTTTTGGTCATGCAAGGCACAGGTTGTTATATCTGTTCCCCCAACTGGATGAGCATCATTTGATTGGGTTTCTGGCTCAAGTTCATGGAAAGCATGGTGACTTTCTAAGAGTATTGGAACACAAGAGATTAAAGTTGCTGTCTCCCAACAGTCAGGCTGGTAAAATTTCGCACCATTCATAGACTGCTAACAAATGCATGAATACAACTGAGGCTAGTTCTTAAGTATCCAGGGAAGATGTCTGTAGTATCCACCCAGTTCTAGTTAATACACCTCCTCTTAGGAATCATGCTTTGGGATCTTTAACATAAGCAAGCAAGACTTCCTTTTTAAAAAGGCACAGATGAGATACTAAGCATCCTTCACCCTATGCTGTTCCCACTGAGATCAGATACCTCCAACAAGTTATAATGAAAGCACATCAAATGAAGGTCCATTGGCACATTGCATGAATAACTACCGATGAACGGGCACTAGTTTTAACACCAACACCACGCAGCTTGGTGCTTAGAGGTATTGATCCCCCAAAAGCACATTCCACTTTAATAAGCTCTCTCTCGTTGCAGGCAAGTCCTACTTACTGGACCTGTGCTCCTTTGGAATTCAGCGATAGCGGTCAATTCCCCAAACGGAGTCAACCTCCTAAATATAACTCAGTGGGGGGGATCTCTAGGGAAGCTTTGTCTCCAGATGAGGAATAAGCAACAGGAGCAAATTCCCTCCCTCCTTTTGTGAGTTTGAGAAATGGTTTCCACAGAGACAAAGAATGTCAAAGGAACAAGTTGGTTGCTAATGTCACATACAGGCTCCCTTTCTCCTTCCCCCAGAGGCATCAGCTGCTTCTTATTAGTTAGAGTGCATTGAATTCTGCCATAGTATACACCATACAATTTTATTGTTCATATTTAATCAAAAAACCCTGATGAGTCTTCAGTTGTTATAATTTACGACTATTAGCTGGAAGCAAGTGGTTAATTTCCCCATCTTTAATCTGGTTTCTGAGCAAATGTTAAATGCTTGTCACATGTTTCAGAATCTCAGCCATGATAAAAAACACTTCCCCCACCCAAGTCCATTACCTCCAGGATTGTGCTGGGATTCCAACATGGTATCATTTTCGAGAGATGTGAAGATGGAAGCGATATCTGTCAGGGTTAAAAAGAGAAAGGCCAATTTCATAGCTGTTGTGTAAAGCTAAAAGGGAAGGACACAGTCTTACAATTCAATTATACCTTTAATAGAAGGGCCATTTGTGCCCATGTGCCATGAAGAATGTAACCTGATCACTAGGCCTAGCTGAGGTGCTTCCGCAATGAAGAGCCCCGAGAGTCTAAAAAGAGACAAGTTACACCCCAAAAGCCTAAAGAGGTTTTCCAATGTTCCTTTGAACTTGCTAGAGCAGCTGTGCCATAGCAGTGTTCCAAGTACAGAAGTTCTACTTAATCAACTAGAGTCTGGTACCATGTGCTGGATCCTCACAATGAGAGGCCAGTAAACTAAGGGCACGTCTACTCTGCCCCACGGTTTGGAGTCAGAGTTAGTGAAAACTCAGGACCTTTACATTCATACCCGCAGCATCCACATGGGGGAGCTACAGCATAGCACTCGGGTGCTCAACTATTCACACTCCCTTAATCCAAATTGCAGGGCAGCAGAGGCATGCGGGAAATTCTTCCCCCACCTCGTGGAGTAGCAGGAGTGTTCAAAAGATGTTGGACTCTAGTGAACCTCCACTTTGAAGAGGTCAGTTATAAAGTTTGATTATTTTTTTCCCCTACCAATCAGTTACAAACTGAACCTGTGAATTTTGAGGCAAGTGGAAGTGTGGGTTTTAGAGGAAGTGAGGCAAGGAAACAAGCAGACAAATGCAGACTATTGCAGTTTTAACTGCAGAGAGTCTGTATAAGAATCTCAAGAAATATGGCAGAAATGTAGGCCCAAATCCTGTGAAACACTATAAATGCTGAGAGAAGAACATGAGCCTAGATGTCTAGTCCATTTAAATAAATACATTTCCTTCCTCCAAGACAGCTAGGCACAGAAGAGGTGGATAAAGGGACGTGCTGTTTACGTTCAGAGAAATGGGGATAGTGAAACTCATGTCAAGTCATCCAACACTTCCCAAAGTTATTTCTGACCCTGACAAGAAGCATCTTTCTGAAGCAATAAAAAGCCACACCCATAGACACTAGAAACACGGTCTTAGCTATTGCTTTAATATGACCATATATCTGCTAATCCACATAGATAATCTAACCATATAAACTTTGTTTAATTGGACCAAACTACTACTTACCAAAGGAATCTTTTCCATGTTCTATTTTCAAGGATGCAGTGTCCTTTGATACCCCACCAGAAGAGGGATAGGAAGGATGCGATTTTGTGCTCATGATCAGTGAAGGTTCTTTGTCTTGGGTTACTGGGGTGCCAAGGTGTGCAGTAGCAGCAGCTGTCTTCTCCAACAGATCACTTCTGGTGCTGCTCAGGAGAACAGGTTCGAATTCAGTAGCAGTGGTCTCTGCGTGGTAACTGCTGGAGACATCCAGTGTGTTGCGTAGGGCTACAGTAACCAGGATGGACTCTGTTTTGAGAATTTTCTTAGGCGTTCCCAAAATAAGAGGCTCAACATTAAGTTTAACATTTTTGAGGGCAGAAGCTGGCTTCATGTCTAGGTCACCTTTGTCATTTCCCTTCTCGTGTGTTTGATGACTTTCTTTAATGCTTCTCTCCAAGTTCATCATACGCTGTAGTGGACTAATTATTTCTTGACCATCCCTGCTCAGACCGGCATTAGACTGGAAGTCTTCCACAAAAGCAGCAGGATGACTGGCCACACTCTCATCCCTCACATGGTTTGACTGGAGCACCTCTCTGTCTTTGATCGCTGCAGCTCTAAAGCTTTGAGAAGAGGTCGTTTGAATGCTCGGCTCTTCCTGTGTGCCTTGCAGAGATTGAAAGCCATGATGAGGAATAGAATTTCTATGTACAGCTTGTCTTGCATCTGGCTGTAGGTCTTCCATACTAGCTGGTCTCCAGAGAGCGGCTGAGCTGTGCTGGGGTCCTACTGACTTTGTAGTTTTGACACTTCGCAATTCCACAGATTTCATGGGCTCCTTTAAACGCAGAATCTCAGAGCGCAGGTTCGAGTGGATTGTTGGCCTGTGCATAAGTTTACCAAAAGCAATAGTTTGCTCTTCTTTATTTTGGATATTTAGCCTCAATGTATTTAATGCTGGCGTTACCATTAGAAAGTCAGAATGTTTTTCTTCCCTACTGTTTTCATTACCCAAAGATTTCATAAACTGCTGCCACTTCAGGTCATGAGTACTGAAGGTCATGTTGTCCGTGGCTTTTAAGAGAGGGATGTGTGTGTTGTTCCCAAGAACAAACTTTAAGAAAGCTTCTAGTCTTGTTGAGCTTCCATTTTTGTCCCAACCTTCTTTGTCTAACGTAGGCAGCTTGCTAAGCAGCGGATTTTCATTATGAGCTGTGCTGGTCTTTACAAAATCCAGAAGACCCCTGTAGTGTTTTATGGGTGATTTAGGGTAGAATCGGATACTGCCATACTTAGTTTTCCTAGTTTTTTTCTGAACTGGCTCTTGAGTATCATTTGTAGACCCTGAAGTTTCATAGTCTTTGAACACATAATACTGTCCTTTGAAATATTTGCGTTCATGGTTTAAGGAATTGCCCTTGGACAGAAACACGACATGGACAGCCAAAGCCTGAGTAGCAAAGATCAGAGTACCTTGGTTCTTACAAGCATAAACTACTTTTCTTTCCACACTTGACAAGACTCCTTGAAAAATTATTTTATCTGGGTTTTCATCACAATCTTCCTTCCCCTGAAATCCCTTTATGTAAATCAGGATGTGTTTTTGGGGGCCTGCCCAAATGGTCCAGTTGCACCAGATGTTGGTTTGAATACCAATACGTGCTGGCGGGGAAAATGTCCCAATTTCATCTTTCAAGGTGACGTGGCAACTTCTTATAGGAAGATACAGCAACAACCATGGTAATTCTGGCACTGAGGAGGAAGGATAGTGTGTGGAAGGAAAAGCAAAATCAGTAAGATCAATTTTCATTCTAGAAACTTTTAAAAACCACCTTGTTTACAAGCAAAGCCAATTCCTTCCATCATAGGAAGAGACTGTCGTTATGACCAGAGATAAGTTGTCAGTCTAATTTTAAATTGTTTCCACCAGCTCTATAGTTGGGCAGACTGCCGGGTAAATCATTTGCTTGATTAATTGAAACAATCAAGTATTTGCTCTTCAGCCAGCTCCATTTAATATTGGCAATATCCACCAAGACCCATGCTAGCTGGATAGCAAAAATCTGTCCCCCAGGTAATCAGGATCTGGCAGTAGCAAAGCTGTTTAGTGTAAGAAACTTTGCACCAGTCCTGTCTTGGGTAACACCATAAGTTCAAAAGAGTCTCACTCCCAGGATTGGTGGGAAGATGAGAAGTCTGCAGAGGGACAGGAAGAAAATAGAGCTCATCGAGCACCCTTTTTGGTGATCACAAGAGGGCATAAATGATCACGCTCCCAGTAATGCCAGTCACGAGTCACAAGAACAGTGCGGTCCAAAATTAGACTGCAAAGAAAAAAAAAAGTTATTCTATTAGAACCAATCAAGATGGGCAGTCAAAAGGGGACACATTGCTCTTCGGACTAGTGGGTGGGAGGAAGGATTCTGGCATGTGGGCTGCCTAGTTTTAGGAAATGAAACATGAAATCACAACTCCCTGACTGCCCCTTTAGACTAGAGCCAGGATGCCAGTTCCACAATCCCAGTCATTAGCATTCCTAAACTATATTGCATGTTAGTGCAAAGAAACCCCCATTTCAGATTTCTCTTGGACTCATCTGCTGAATTGATCTCTATTAACAAGAATAATTGGAAGCTGGTAACTGCATACTTTGCACGGCAGCTGTAAGCATTCAGCATCAGACGAGTGTGTCCAGACACTTCTAATTCAGCATCAAATATCATGCTGTAGTACTGCTAATGTTGTTACAACAGCAGAGGGCTACAGAATCCACAGCATCCCCCACTCCTCAACCCAACCATATGGTTACTCAGGATTTAAACCCCAAGGGACAGCAAGATTTACCTAGATACACAGTAAATGTTAAACATACCAATATAGTTCAGGGGGACTCTTGCTTCTGAAGTTGATGCATTCTCAGGTGCGCGAGCAGAAGAGGATTGGACAGGATGTGAATCTATGCTCTCTTTCGGTGCCAGTTTCTCAGCTGGAGTCAGAGCGTTATTATATGCAGTAGCAGAGCTCGGAGAGGCACTGCTCCACTCAGTGGTTTGCTGCACGGTGTGTTGTTTTGTGGTATCTGGGAATGTGTGTTTCAGTGTTGTGTTACTCGTCTCCTTTACAGGCTCAGTCATTTTCACTTTAGTGTTCATGGCTATGTGCTCCAGAGGTGGAGTAGCCCTAGTGCTAGAAGTCATAAGAGCATTTTTAAACATTAGCTCATTTTGCTTGACTCTATTCGCCCTTGTTACCTCCAAGGGTGTTTTAGCGAGGTACTCAGTTACGGGAGAAAGTTTACTTGTATGGCCCTCAGATCGAAGAAGTCCAAGCTCAGGTTCTGCTTTTAAGGCTTGCAGCGGAGTGGTGTTTGAGAAGTTGCCGGTGATGAAGTTTGTGATTAAATTCCTTTCACCGGTCTTTCCAGGTTGTGCGGTTTCTGCCTCATGGATGCTCTCCTCTCTCTCACCTTTTCGTACTGATTGTTGGACACCTGTTTTCCTTTCTTGAAGGAAGGAATTAAGCGACGGTGTTGTACTTGGGAGGGCATGTCTATCTTCTGTAGCAGCTGAAGCCCCATAGCAGTCACTGTATGGCTTTGAGTGAGGCTCTCCTTCCAACAGGTCCTCCTTCTCAGCAGCTAGAAGAAGCAGCACTGTTGTACTTGGATGGATATGATCTAGCTCTGTGTCCATGTAGGGGCTGCTTTTTGTTCTCAGAGGGAGCTTGTTTCTAAATGCACTAGCTCTCTGAGCAGTTGGAGGAAGGGATGCTTCTCTACTTGGGATGACAAGCTCCAGTTCCATAGCAGACAAAGGAAAGGTCACTTCTGTACCTGGGAAGAGGAGAGGGCCCAGATCTGAGGCAGCTGGAGGAAGGGATGGTTCTGTACTTGGGAAAGGGGTGGCAGGCTCCAGTGTGGAGGTGACAGACTCCATTTCTGTTGGAAAAACAGGAAGGGACACTTCTGTGCTTGGGAAGAGGAGAGGGCCCAGTTCTGAGGCAGCTGGAGAAAGGGATGGTTCTGTCTGTGGGAAGGGGATGACTGGCTCCAGTTCTGGGAGGAAAACAGGAAGGGAGGTTTCTGTATGTGGGATGCGCTCCAGTTCTGAGGCAGCAGGAGGAAGAGAAACTTCTGTACTTGGAACAGGCTCCAGTTCCATCACCAGGCCGACCTGCTGGGTGCTTTTCATGCCCAAATTGAGCACCTCTGACACATTTACTTTAGCAGCTAGACGCAGGGACACATCTGTACTTGGAAGGACACTTCCTAGTTCTGTAGACGCTGAATCCACATGTTGGCTGCTTTGGACCCTCACATGGTGCTCACCGTCTGACAAACCATATGGTGCTGCAGTAGCCAACATGATTTTCAGCTGGTCAGTGACTTCCATAGAACTTTCCAGAACAGAAGCATCAAGAGGGTTAATATATTTGCGGGTCATCGTTCTCAGATCCAGTTCACTCAAAGGGCCAGTGGAGATGAGTCTGTAACTGGAGTTTATTTGGTAACTTCCAGCTTTATCCATTCCCCTTGTCTCAGGTTGTGACTGATCACCAAGCACCACTTGACCCTGACTGGTCATTCGGAGGCTAGGCAGTGAATCTTTCACAAGGCTATCACTGGGACTGCTCATCACCTTACAAGCCAAGATGTTTGACTGCAAAAGATTTTCATCCTTCACCAAGGTAACCCTGCTGAGACTCTGGAAAGGGGTAGAGCCAATATTCTTGTCTCCTATGGTTTCCACTCGGTCATGGGCTATGGAATGCGAATAGGAGGCCAGGACAGGGTAATGCAGAGGTGTTGGATTTATGTTCAGTTGTAAATCTCCCACATTAGTTTGCCTCCAACTAGCGAGTAAAAAGGACATTCCACTCTCTGGTCCTTCCAACGCCATAGATTTCAAGGGTTCAGTTAGATGAGAACTTAAGTATGGAGTCTCTGAAAGAAATTCTGGAAGACTTTTTGGCCTGTACATCTGGCTAAAGTCCCCCAGGACTTCTTCACACTCTGAGGGTCTCAACTCCCAGATATCAGCTGCTGCAGTTTGGGGTAGACTTCCAAAAGACTTTCCTATGCCAAGACTCTTTCCTTTGTCCGTTGCTGTTGTAGACAAATTGAGAGACTCCAGCAAGCTATAGGCTTCTGCTTTTAAAAGTTGAGTCCTTGCATGATGCTGAGGTATAAGCTGAAGAGAACTTTCAAGAACTGGGACATTTTGACCTTCACCCCCTACCTGTAATAACCCTGTGTTATTAAGTACAGTTGTCTTGTTAAGGTTTTTGTTAAGATTCTCAGTACTTGAAGCTGTACTAATGTTTGCATCATCTGAAATCTCTCCATGGTATATTACTGATACTTTGTTAGATCTGGGAGTGCTGTGACTAGTTTTCTTTGATTTTGGAATAGGGGCTTGAGAAACCAAGATATCTTCAGAAGAGGAGTCAATGTCACGGTGTTTGAATATATAATACTTTCCTTTAAAGTATTTGTTTCTAGGGTTTGAAGAATACTTCATCAGAAATACTACATGGACACCCCGGGCATAGGTGGCAAAGACATGTATCTTCATGTTCCAACAAGCATAGATGACAGTGTTTTCTACTAACGAAGAGACTCCTTGAAATAGGATTTTATCCTCATTTTTGTCACAGTCCTCATCGGTCATAAATCCTTTGATATAAATGATTATGTGTTTTCTGGAGCCTGCCCATATGGTCCAGTTGCACCAAATATTTAGCTGAAAATGGTTATATGTTGGAGGAGAAAACTCCCCAAACTTTTCCTTCAGGACTCTATGGCAACTTCTCACAGGGACATACACCAACATCCAAGGGAGCCTCAGCTCTGGAAGACAAGATGAGATACAGATTCAAGCTGAAGCCTTCCCAGAAAGATAAAGTTTTCCCCTTCATCTCAGAAAGATTTCCACTCCCGCTTCATACAAAAAGTCTTCACCCTCCCCTGCACCTTTCCCCTCAGTGACCAGGTGTATTATAAAAGTCCATTACACTAAAAAGACCATGCAAGTAATTCGATAGGAGCCAAGGCCCAGATCCTCAGGCGTATTTAAGTGCTTAACTCCCACTGAAATCAATGGGTCAAGCACCTAAAAAGCCTTTGAGGATCTGGGCTTAGCTGCTGTGGCTTTGGAAGCAGAGACAGAGAGAGAGAAGTGTGAAAATAAGGCCATGTCTACACTAGTGATCCTACAGCGGTACAGCTGTACTGATGCTCTCTCATGTAGCCACTTGCCAATGAGACAGAGCTCCCCCGTTGACATCATTAATCCACCCCCAACAAGAGGCAGTAGCTATGTCAGCAGGAGAAGCTCTCCCGACATAGCACTGTGCACATTACTGCTTATGTCGGCATAATTTATGTCCCTTGGGGAGGTGGAATACTCACCTCTGAGCAACATAAGGTTTGCCAGCATAAATGGTAGTGTCGACATACACTTACCACTAAAGAAAGTCTTGGGCTAACATGGGTAGGGCTTGAGTTACCCAATAAGTTTTATAGAATGATCACACCCCAGAGGGCAGCTCTGAAGCTTTCCAATTCATAGATGAAGGAAAGTTATAGACAATCCACATCTAGATTTATTGTGATTTAAGGAAAAATTACCTCCTGTCCTGGGATGGAGCTAAGAATTACTCATTTCCCAGCTGTACAAAATTTTAAGAGCTAGTCAGGTACTCAGAGGTCAATATGGTTAGAAATGGAATCAGTAAGCAGTGCTCCATATGGTCCAGGGCTTCTCAGGCAAGTTTGAGCCAGATATTTTACTTTTGGGGGTAGGAGATTTGGACACTGATAGCATCTAGAAGCAAACAGTGAGAGAGCATGTCCCCCTGCCTCTGCCAGTGGGTGGCTGAACCCCAAATGGCTGCTGAACAGGGAGACAAGTTACTCAGTGGTTTTGTAATAGGAACCAATGTCTGAAGAGAAGGTTAAAACTATCCAATGGCCTGGAGATGATGCTGCAACTTGCAGATTACCAAGCAATCATATTTGGCACATCCAAATTTACCCAGATCACTATGGGACCTTAGCATTCGCAGTTACACTGAAATCCATTTGGATGCACCACGCATTCAAGGGGGACATGCCTTGTGTCACATGGACTGCAGTTACACTTCTTTTTTGGGAGACTGCCTAATTATAAACTTCTGCTTTAGAGAGAAAACAGCCAAAAACAAAGTGGTGAATTGCCACTTGCATCATCAGCATTAGGCAAGGTCATAAAAATGCAGTTTCACTTAGATTCAAAAGGCGTCACAAAGGCAAATGCAATCCACTAGGAGTGAAGTGGTTAACAAGTCCTTACGCAAACACTTCCATGTATACAGGCGCCAAACAGAGGCAAGTGCTATTAAGGCACAATTTTGTTGAGCAAGGTAGCTTTACAACTGCCTCAGTAAGTTTGTCAAGCCCTTTGACAATCATAGAATCATAGAATCTCAGGGTTGGAAGGGACCTCAGGAGGTCATCTAGTCCAACCCCCTGCTCAAAGCAGGACCAACCCCAACAATAAGGGGAAAGACTTAATGGTTTGTCTCCTATCTCTGCTCCTACAATTGGGACATTGATTTAAACTCTCCATATCTAATTGCATTATGCTGCCATAAAAAACAAAACCAACACTGCATTTGAGCATTTTCCAAATTCACTAAGGTGACCGCAATGATGCCATACTGCACGTACTAGCGTAAAGAGCTAAAGATGGCAAAAAAAATATACATTTTTACCCCTTCTGACACTGGTGTTTCCCCTTTAATGAGTAGCAGCAGCTTCCCAGAGGAGGAGAAATCAGTGACAGAGTTTGGGTAGAGTCGAAGTGTAATTTGTTTTATTTACATTCATAGATCAGTCCTGAAAGGAGATGGTCAGACAGCATACAGGGAAATCCATTCAAGGAATCTCAGCCCAACACCAATACCCCATTCCTAGGAAGCAGCTTTGCTTCAAGAAGATCACAGCAGAAAAGCAAACTCTCCTGCTGCTTGCACAGCTCCTTCTCCCGGGACCCTGCCTCTACACAGAGCCTTGCATAACAAGTAGCGACACCACAGCATCTCTTTCCAGGTTTCAAAACTTGCTCACACAGCAAGGAAAAGTACTTGGAAGACTAACAGCACCACTTGGTGAGGCCTGCCATAAAATGATGCAAGGGGGATTTACTTCTGATTCTATCCTTATGCCAGAATTCATAATACAGGAGCTAAAGAATACTCCCAATAGCAAGGGGAGATTTTTTTTGGAGCAGATGGCCCAGTAACAGACATCAGTTCAGTAGTTTTGGGGAGCTGTTTCCCACTCCTAGTCCTCATCATTTTAAGAGGGGGTAATCTAGCTGGAAAGCCATTTGATTTTGTGAAGGAAATTAAACTAGGGGTGGTAGAAAGAGGCTAACTCAATGAACTGGAAAACCCATCCCTTGTACAGGAAACGGTTCACCAGTTGCCATAAAAATATCTTTAAGAAAGAAGGGCCCATGAGGCTTAATGTGTGTTCAACCTAGAGACCTAGGATTGTTTTGCAGCCTGGCTCTGCCAACTGATTTACTGATTGTTTGTGGTAAGAGCTGCAGTTAAGTGTTTCTTCCTTAAGGCACCAATTTTCCAACAAGAATCTCTGAAGTGTTCTGTAGTTTGGGGGTGGAGAAAGGACTTTTCTTTTCCCTAGTTCTTGATGTAAGGTGCCCCTAAATACCACTCTGCAATATGCAAGTTCTGCAACCATCTTTATTACTGCTAGCCTTTATTCCCAAGCCTGGGGAATGTGCAAATTTTGGACTTAAACTGAAAGCTTACTTGGCCTAAACAATAATGGTGTAGTTAAAATTTAATTCTTACCTGGTTTCACCCGTTGAGACTCTTGCAGGGACCTGTTTGCCTGTAAAGAAAACAGAGGGTTAGTTCTTGTTACAGGAAAAAGCCACTGATGGTGTTCACAGCTGTCACTTTAACCAAAACCTTGTAGCAGCTGATCACTACCTCTGCCAGGGTTATAGAAAACTAGCTTTGATGGTTTCTAGTTTTCATCTATGGTATATGAGGAAAATAGGATTTATAGAGGAACAAAGACAGGATAGCAGACAGCTTAGTTTACTGCATTATGGGGTGTCTTACATGTTGATACTCAGGACAAACCTTCTACTGTTCTCTAGTACTTACCCTCTCTTCAGCTTGATTCACATCGGGGCTGGACTTCACCAAGTCCCCGTGAACCTGCTCATTAAATACCTGTCCCAGGGAAGAAAAGAATAGAAGGAGTGCAAATACTGAGAAAAGCAAAGGTTTCATGGCAAAGCTTTACTGAGAACCTACATCAGAAAGAAAACAAACCAAAGCTCCCACCCAACAAATAAGCAACCAGGTCTCTCCAGACACAGTTAGCATGACAAACTGTATTGCTATAGATTTCCTAGTTCATCAGCTCACCCTCCCTCTTTGGAAAATACCAGCTTATTATAGAAGGGATGGGGGGAGAGGTAACTAATTTATACACCGCCTGTTTACTCAGGTGTTATCTATTATCTAATCAGAGCTGCCAAGTAGCATTCATTAGGAGGAGGAGAGCTTTCTCCTTTGGCATGAACTATAATGCGTATTTAAAGATTCTCTCCTGCTGCTGGAGGATTTTGCTGTGTGTTTCAATGAGACATTTAAAGGGACACTGTCAGGAGGTTTATACTAAACAAAGACTTTGACCTTGTAAACATTTTTGGCATATGATTAACTCTACACACCTGAGTAGTTAATGGGGGCTATTCACAGCCATACAGTTAAGCAGGTTGGGGGCGAAAATTAGAAACAAATCAATTAAGTTTTTTATAAAACCTACTATAAACATCAGGGTTGTCAATAACATTTTTAAACCTGCTGTCAGTGAAAGTTGAGATTTACATCTTTCCCTTACTGTGTTTGTAGCCCAGGCCTGGCAGCATTAAGCTAGTGGATGAGAAAGGGAATCAGACTTGAAACACGAGTGAATCTTCTCTCATTGTATAAACTGAATGAAGCACAAAAAGCAAGTAGCAAGAATAGTGACGTGTAAATTAGATGTTTACAATTCTTTATGCTGTAATACTTGTAACATGTCATTAGTAACACACACACGGCAATTAGAGTTTTTAACTTGGTAGTGTCAATTTAAAAGGTCAATCATAATTTTTAAAAAAATCTTTCAAATTGTCACAGCTGATGTTCAGGTAACTGCACATCTCATCTCTTTATTCTGACGACAGGACTCACAATTAAAAATCCAGGGTGGTGGCGAAACCAATGTTTGATTTGGTTTTCTTTACAGCAGGGTCTGGTTCTTAGAAGGTAAAGCTGATGGCCCTGCTCTTGCAATGAGTTCGGTGTGGGTGGATCCCTGCACTTGTGCACAGCTCTCTGTGGGATCAGGGCCTAACTCATTTAAGCCCTTCGTCTGCACCTGCACCCAGCTCCATTGACTTCAGTGGGGCTCCACTGGGGGCACAGAGCTGCCTGCCTGGAGCTCAGGGCAGGATCAGGACCTAAGCAGTTGTACTTTAGCTCAGGGGTGGTTGCATTTCATTGGCAGGCGAAGTGATCCCTGCTTATAGCAATTTGCAAGGTATATTTGGGTCGTTTGAAATGAAAGGCACTTGTAATGATCATAACACTTATGAGAAGTAACCTATGAAACATTCATGGTGGTGTAGTGATGCCCTGGCCAGATCACCTGCAAGGATCAAATCCAGGACATCTGGATCTAAATATATACGCCTCTAGGTCAATGGTGAGTAAACTATGGCCCAGGATCACATCCGGCCCTCCAGATGTTTTAATCCGGCTCTCGAGCTCCTGCCAGGAAGTGGGGTCTGGGGCTTGCCCCACTCTGGTGCTCCAGCCGCAGAGTGGGGTCAGGGTCTTGTCCCATTCCGCATGGCTCCTGAAGCAGGGGCATGTCCCCCCTCTAGCTCCTATGCATAGGAGCAGCCCGGGGGCTCCGCACGCTGCCCCTGCCCCAAGTGCTGCCCCCACAGCTCCCATTGGCCGGGAACTGCAGCCAATGGGTGCTGCAGGGGCAGCGCCTGTGGACAGGGCAGTGTGCAGAGCCGCCTGGCTGCACCTCCTCATAGGAGCTGGAGGGGGGACATGCCGCTGTTTCTGGGAGCTGCTTGAGGTAAGTGCCACCCAGAGCCTGCCCCCCTGGTCCCCTCCTGTGCCCTCCAAACCCCTCAGTCCCAGCCTGGAGCACCCTCCTGCACCCCCAACCCCTCATCCCTAGCCCCACCCCAGAGCCCGCACCCCCAGCTGGAGCCCTCCCGCCCTCCAACCCCCAATTTCGTGAGCATTCATGGCCCGCCATACAATTTCCATACCCAGATGTGGCCCTCGGGCCAAAAAATTTGCCCACTCCTCTTTAGGTCCAGATCCACAAAGGTATGCAGGCGCCTAACATCCACTGAAATCAATAGATGTTGGGAGTCTGAATATCTTTGTGGTTCTGGGCCCTAGCGCCTATGTTGAAAGGCGAGGTCCATTTTCTTGAGCACAGTAGAAGACACGTAAACATTTAAGTCAGTAGAGGAGACAAAGAGACACACGATGTTACACTTGTGAAACAGTATTAAGGCTTCTACTTTATACTCTCTGGAGCCTACAGCCTCTAGTGAGTAATTAGATCAGCCACACTTTCAAGGTGTCGGTACTTAGCCACTAGAGTGTGCCTGGACCACACACAGTTGAGCGAGTCTGACATTCCATTCAGCAGAAGGCAACTGCACAAATACACACTGGGGAGGACAAACACAAACTGAACTAAACTGCGGGACAGTGGCCTGATCGTAAGCTCACTGAAATAAATGGGGAAACTCCCATTGACTCGAATGGGCTTTGGATCAGGGCCCCAAACCTGAAATCCTAGTTTGGACAAAATTATTTTTTTTAAAGAGTTTGCCCAAGTGTGGACGTCAGGCACTGGTTGACTGGGAGTTTTGCATGAATAACGACTGAATGAAGTCTGGGCAAGGATTTCAGGAATTGTTGGAGACCGGATTTGTGTGCAAATACTTGTTATTCACATCCCTCCTCTGTATAAAACAGCAGGCAGCCTATTAAGGAGTGTATGGCTTCATTGACCAGTCACCCCACCAATCCTCAATTCCATCTGGTTGAAGATTTAGACAAAGCAAATAGCTCGCTAACAGCCCAAAGGCTGAGCTGTGTTCTCATAAATTGTTCATCGGACATTTACAAATAACAAGAAAATGTGTAAAAATCAAAGTCTGTCTGTCGATAACCCACAAACTGAAAAGGCGGCTACCTTCCCCGGATACATTATTTCACTGAAGAAATCGAACTGCTCTAGTCCTGAGCAAGACTTCCAGCCAGGATCAGGAGGGTTTTCAGTTTCTTAGGCTGCACATTCTTTTTTTTCCAGGCTGTGACGTTTGTTGATAACATCTAAACATGATTGCCAGAACGCCCCCTTCTTTGCCATCTTAGTTTTTATCCTGAAGTTGTTTCTCCCGAACTGGCTATAAACAGGACTCTTCTCTGGCCCTGCTCAGTGTTGGCAGCTGTTGGAACACTAGATACAACTGCTGACAGGTGCAGTTTAGTAACGCCACCCAGGACACAAAGGAGGTGGTAGTGATTCTCTACGTGGAGAGACAACTAGGGAGTTAAGATAGAGGATGGATTAGAGAAAACCTTAGGGACAGCCAAGGTCAAGGCTGAAGTTCATATTGTGCCAACAAATCCAGCCCCCCTGCTTTCCTCCTGCCCCAACCCTGGAAGGGGATTGTTTGGATGCTAAGGCCCTGATCCTGTAAAGACTTAGGCATGTGCTTAACTGTACTCCCTGTGAATACCCCTACTGATACTCCCAGGGTGTACAGTTAAGTATGTGTGTTACGTCTCCCAGGGTGTACAGTTAAGTCTCACTCAGGGTCTGTGCGCTCTGCTGAAGATGAGGTATAGATTCAGCCCATTCACAACCGAGTCTAATCAGAAAAGCTAAAGTTTAATTTCTTTCAGGGATAAGGAATTCAGCCACCAGGGCTCAGCTTCCCCATTTTAAGGTGTTAGGGCTCAGCTTTTCTATTATTTATATTGCACTAGTTCCCCATTGTGCTGGGCTCTGTACACACATATAACAAAAAACCTAGTCCCTGTCCCAAAGACAAGAGACAGCAGGTGACTGTGTCAGATGGATGCGGGGAGGTACAAGGTAACATTGAGGTTATAGCAGTGATCAAAAGTACACTAGCTGTCTAATCATTATCAAGGCTTTTATAGGCATCACAACGGAGGGGAGTTTTAAGAGGAGACTTGAAGGAGGATAGTCTAGTGACCTGGCAGATTTTTACATGGAGCTCCTCCCATTCAAAAGGGGTAGCCCGGCAGAAAGCACGAAGGAGCTTGTGGGAATATTGGGCTGATGGGTGACAGAGGTATCATTGGTGGAATGGAAGTGGGAGTCAACGACTGAATAGAATATAGGAAGAGGAGATAGGCAGGGTGGGGATACAACATGAAGGGCTTTTAAAATAACGAAAAATAATGTGTTTCATGCTGCGGAGCCAATGGAGGGATACAAAGAGTTGGAGGAGTGACAAGGTTGAAACAACAAGCCAAGGAGATGGCCTTTGCAGCAGTGTTTAAAATAGATTTTTTTTGTGGGGGGAGGTAGGGGGATAAATGGCATTTGTCAAAGCCAGAAAGGAGGAGGTTGCAATCAGCCAGGCTATTCCTGCTTTTAGATAAATATACTTTGCAATCTGTCATTCCTCTTCTATCTTCATTTTTCTGGTTGCTGTCAGTGGATGCACATGTCTGGCTCTTCCAGTTAAAACTTCCATCAGAATCTGGATTTTTTTCTGTCAGTGAGATTTCTCCATCCATAATCATGTGTGTTATCTTTGCACTCTCGAAAATATGAATTGTCTCATTTCTTGCGCTTCTGTTCTACGTGTGTGTCCATGAAGAGGTAACTGCTGGTTTTGTGGAGAATAGCGTGTATGGGCGCACAGACCCAAAATAAATTTTTAAATATTATATTTTAAATGGGTTTAATCTTGATGAGCTTTAAAGCAACTGTTTTATATCAAGATTAAGGTTTCATAAGCTGTGTGACCTATAGCCCAGTTAAAAAATAGGAAGTTTACTGTAATTGGCTTGTTTGCACAAAGAATAAGAACATTTCTCTGTTTCTAGCTTAGTAAATGAGAAAGCGTAGATGATGACATTTATCATAAGTCCGAGTTTATTTTTATTTTGCTGATGAATAAATGTTTGAGCAACAGTTTTTTTGGTTGGTTGGGCTGGACCTTTTCCCATTAGTTATTTTTAGAAGTGTTTTATTTGAATTTTCCGTAAACTAGTGACAATGTCTTTTAGAGAGCCGAGGTGGGTGAGGTAATATCTTTTATTAGATCAACTTCTGTTGGTGAGAGAGACAAGCTTTTGAGCTTATCTCTCTCATCAACAGAAGTTGGTCCAATAAAAGATATTACCTCACCCACCTTGTCGCTAATATCCTGGGACCAACACAGCTACAACAACACTGCATATGTCTTTTTAGGACATTTGACCCAGATAAAACCATGTCAGCTTTCTCAAGAGTGGTCTTTTATGTGTGGATTTTTGATATTTTGGGGGAGTCAAAGACCAATAGTCTCTGTGATATGAAAAATATGGAATATTTTTTAAATTGCTGGCTTAAACATGGTTCTTCCAAGTTCACACTTGCTAACGATAACTTAATTCAAAGTTGATTGAACTGAGTTACATGCTTCCAAGGAAGGCCTTGCAGCGGATTTGTCCAAAGACCTTGGAAGGAGGTATTGCAAGGCGGAGTGAGCAAAAATATTTTAATTGAAAAAATTTCAACCTGCTCTTAGCGAGAGCTAAAAGTAACACATTGGGCCAATGTCTATGCAGTTGTAAATGGACACAGCCCAAAAAAGCTACGCTTATTTACGCCAACAGACAGTCTAGCTCTCAATGTTTAGTTGATTATTTTGTGGCTATAGTAGTTACTCTCTTATACACAGATGCAAAATGATTCCCTCTCGGGAGACCTCTGTATTACCTTCCCTGAGTTAAGCATCAGTTGCAACTCCCATTTTTTTGCTTCATTGGTTAGATGGAATTGTTTTATGTTTGCAAAATTCAGCGATCTTAGATATAATGAAATATAAAAGATTTCTCAAGAGATATTGCGTAACTCTTTAATGCATGGATAATTGACTTAACAAACCTTGGACACCTTGGGCCAGGACTTAGGGCCTAAATACCTTTGAGGATCTGGGCCCTAGTCCATCCTCCTGAATTGTTCCTAGCAATATAGTCATTAGGCTATGTATAGAGTAGTTTTAACATACTAAAGGAATGAGTCTCCAGTTTCCATGCACATGACATAGCTTTATCCACTTTATTATTTCATATCTTTTGTAATGCCACTAAATAAAGCCTGGCCACATTTTACAGTCATCAGATTCCCGAAAGAATTAGTGCTTTAGTTTTTTCTGCCAGATAAATACATAAAATAAACAAGCACGATGTTTTTTGGAACAGAAATCTGCAGTGAAGCTCTTTTCTCAGGGCTTTCCAATAATTTCAAGCAATTGTTTGTCAATAGTCTGTTGTTTATTTTCCCAGAGCTAGAAGACCAGGGTCCTCATTACCTTTGAGAGGAAGTCATAGAATTGTGGCAAGGCAAAGTCTTGCTTAAAGATTAGCTATAGTAATCTCCTGAAATTCATCATATTTACAGGCTGAATCATTTTTAATGGCAAGTAAGAAGCTTAACATGTGTATGTTTTCTCTATAAAAAAAAATGAGACAGAATGCACGTTCTTGAAGAGGACAGTAAGTTGCATAACGGCAATAACCGAGTAGCTCTGTTAGCAAACCACGTAAATATACAGTGCCAGTGTACAAGGAGCTGGCTCCAAAGTAGAGCTGAAACTGGTATGCAGTGGGTTATTTAAAGTCTGCGTTGCTTGCTAGGAGGAATATCTGTTTCTTTTCAGCTCTGATCTGTTGGCAAGGTTAGTCCGAAATGAAGACTGTTGAATGCAAGCCAAAAAATTGTTGACAGAGCACCTACAACAGCGGTTCCTGATGTGGAGACGTTCCAGGCGTTGTGAAATGGATGAGCAGCACATGATTAGCAACACAGTCTTAGAATAGCATCCTGATTTGTCAATAGTAGTAGGATATTTTTAAAGGGGGATTGTTTCTTCTATCTTTCTTGATGAGGGTAGGCATTTCTCCAGCATCAAGAAAGCTGGGTAAAGTGGGTCTAAAACCTACAAGGTATGAGAACTACAGACTGTGTGGAAACCTATGTTATTTGGAAATCTCTTCAGCACAGATATCCATTAAAGTAGAGTTGATTGCTAATAATACCAACTGTGATGAGCAAGATGTTAGCTTTAAGATTACATTGTAGCTACAGGATGTTTACAGCTTGTTCATGTAATTTAATTTGTGCTAGTTTCACAACACACTAGTCAAAAATCATACACCAGCTAACAGCATGAGGGATGGGGATAGGGTGACCAGATGTCCCGATTTTATAGGGACAGTCCTGATTTTTGGGTCTTTTCCTTATATGGGCTCCTATTACTCCCAACCCCCTGTCCCTATTGTTCACATTTGCTGTCTGGTCACCCTAGATGGGGAGGATTGGATTGCTTTTGGGATTTGAAATATAATCCAGAGTTTTCACATCTAAACTAGTGGTTCAAATTTGGCCTACGTCATAAACATCTGAAAGCTGTTTTATACCATCAAGTGACCTGCAATGTCATGAGTGAGATGAGAACCCTAATTGTAGTGGGAAAACTGCTGATCTCCTGGATTTGCCCAAAAACTCACTAAATGAGTCAAAGCAATCCAGTCACTGATGCCAACCCATAAACAGGCTATTTACAGAGAATAGTGTGGAAGCTGCTTGTGTTCCCCACGCGCTTATTTGTCGGTCTCCGGGCCAATTGGCTAAACCATGGGAACAGCAGACCCAATAGGCCAACCAATAGGCTATTTTGCAGAAAAGAGAGTGGCTAGAGATCCCATGCCAGGCTGCCTAGGTATGTTGCGCTGATAGAAGCAATTCCAATGATAAGTGATGCAGAGACATTGTGGGTAATGGCACAGGCAAGTAGTGCAAGGGCAAAGTAGAAATGGTCAAGTGAAGAGACTTTTTAAAAGCCTAGTGGGAGACAGCCTGAAAGAGGATTTGGGGTAAAGGAGCATGGCGCATTCATGACAGACCTAATGGCTTTGGAACCATAAGGCCATATAATGAAGTTTTTTAAATGAATGGTGATACCCACTCCATATATGGAAAAAGCGGAATTTGCCTCAGTCCCTGTAGCTAGGCTTCACGGCCAGTGGAGATCTCTGGAACCTGTCCCCTCTCAGAACACTGCATTGCATGGAACTGGCCACTGCATCTTTACAGGACCAAAATGAATGCAAATGGTCATTTGAATGTAATTGCGCTGTTGAATGCATTCTTCACCTGCTTAATAGGGGTATCCAGCACATATGCCCTGATTCAAGGCGCATTAAAGTCAATGGAAATGCTCCCATTGACTTCTATGAATACTGGGTCAAGCTCATATTCAGGAGGTCGGCGAATTATATATTTTTTCTTTACAATTTACCTTTAAAATGTGAATGTGAATAATCTTAGGGTCTTATTGATCATAAAGGTCCTTCTTAGCTAGGCCTCTGGCTGGCTTGTAGAAACAGTTAAATACAAAACAACATGTTGACATGCAATGAAAGGTCAAAGTTCACCCTATATAAGTAAATAAGGATAAGGTCTTCTTTTAGGGACCTCAGAATCCTACCATTAACGCCTCCTGTTTGTGCCTTGTGCAATACTTCCCTCCAAGGTCATTGGACAAATCTGCTGCAAGGCCTTCCTTGGAACCATGTAACTCAGTCCAATCAACTTTGAATTAGGTTATCGTTAGCAAGTGTGAACTTGGAAGAACCATGTTTAAGCCAGCAATTTAAAAAATATTCCGTATTTTTCATATCACAGAGACTATTGCTCTTTGACACCCCCGAAATATCAAAAATCCACACATAAAAGACCACTCTTGAGAAAGCTGACATGGTTTTATCTGGGTCAAATGTCCTAAAAAGACATATTCAGCGTTGTTGTAGCTGTGTTGGTCCCAGGATATTAGCGACAAGGTGGGTGAGGTAATATCTTTTATTGGACCAACTTCTGTTGATGAGGCTTCTAGCCTTTCTGGATGTAACCCAGTACACTAGCCTCTGTTTGCCAGAAGCTGGGAATAGGCAACAGGGAATGGCTCACTTGATGATTACCTGTTCGGGCTAGATGGACCTTTGGTCTCACCCAGTATGGCCATTCTTATGTTCTTATGTCCACTACTGTCTTGGGGTAGCTGATGAAACAGATTGAAATAACAGCACTAGGAGAGCAGTGTAAGGAAAGGAAAAGAAGGAGCTTTACAAAAAGAGGAGCCTAGCCCATTGAAAGAGAATGATATTCACTTAGCAACCTCCACTACAGCTTCCCTATACACAACATAACTCATAGCTATATTATAGCATTTCCCTCCTGTACCCCTCATGAGGCCATAAAATCCTGCAGTCAGCAAGGAATTGTCACTATTACTAAAGGAAGATGGGCCACTATAGACATTAGGGATGTTTGGATGGAAGGTGACAGCTAAGGGCAATGTATTGTCTGTAGGAGACAAACTCCAGTCAATACCTTTATTTTTGCTATGCGGTTTTTTTTTCTCTCTCTCTCTATATATATTTCATTATGAAGTCGATGTCTTCACTAACATTTAAAGCAGAGTAAAATGCAAAGGAAGTGTTGTTCCTTGCTCTGTTTTGTGATGGAGAAAAACAATATTTCCATCAGGCCGGCAAAGACCCTGGCAGTCCCCTTTAAGAGTGACCATTATTTCATGAACCCTTCAGCAACAGAGCAGTGTCCCTAATACAAGAGCCCTCATACCAAAGTTCTAATAGAACTGCATGTAGCTTCTACAGTCTAGCACACGGTGTCACTGTTGGAAACTAGTTTGTTTTACTTTAGCTTTACCCGGTTGAGTGTTTTTCCAGTGCCTTTCTTCAGCTCCGTGTCAGGAGGGAAAACTCCTTTCTGCTATGTCACTTGTTTTCACTTTATTAAGGGAAATGCAAATACCCACATTTGCTCATTTTCAGCGGCGATCTTAGAGCCTATAGGCCCAATTCACCTCTGCGCTACTAGTTTTATGCTGGTGTGACTTTGACCTCAGAGGACACAGTGGAGAAGTCAGGTGATGACTGAGTCCCGCTCGGGAAATGATTAGCAGTTGTTCCTGCACTTCGTATGTGTGGTTTGTATTCCTTCCCTTAAACGTTTTGGTTAGTCTGGTGCGACGCTAAATCTCGATAGCCGAATAGGTGGAATGCTGTGTGAAAGCTACTGGTGATTGAATTCCAAAGCTAGAGAACAGTCCTGTTTACCTTCCTCCCAGGCGGTTGTAGAGATGAACTGGCTGATGGCTGGCTGCAAAGTGCTCTGAAGAGGTTCTGTGATGTAGGACAGCTAAGCGGGGGTGCTATTATTATTACAAACCTGGCCAGGGTCTTAGGACCAGACTGTGCATCTGAGAGCTCCCCAGCACTCCCCAACGCATCGTTTTTCAGAAGGATGCAGAAGGTGCTCCTTTGTGCGGCTGATCAGCTCTGCTAGATGGTACGGAAGGGTGCCAGGGACATAATCCTCCCTGCCTCTTTTAGCATGGCGTGCCCCAAACAGCTCTAGCAGGGATCTTCGTCTGTGTGGTCAGGAGCGTGCAGGGGCTGCAACGGAGCCTGTCACGTGAGCTGGGGTGGGGAAAAGCTCCTTGGGAACCCGTCCAGGGACCAACCACCATCTGGCCCCTAAAACGTTGGCCCCTACAGGCCTCACCTATATATGTCATGGGAATGAATTGCCGTGACTTCGTTGGCCTGGAGCAGGAACTGCTGCTGTGGCTTCAGCGTGGTAGAGACGTAAACAGCCCACTGAACGTTCTTGGAATTTCTGAGCTAAGAGCACAGAGAAAAATCTTTCTCCACTGCCTCCTGGATGAAAGCGATTTGGGGAACCCTCTCTCATTATTTCTTAAGGGCTTTTCTACCAGTGGCAGAAATGGGAGTAGGGGGAGCTCTCAGTGCTCCTGGCAAGAAAGAGGGGGAGCTGCTGCTGCTCAGCCAGGCCAGGGAGTGGAAGGGGAGCTGCTGCTCAGCCAGGCCGGGGAGTGGAAGAGGATCTCCCTTCTGCTCTAGGACGGGACGATGTGCTCTCATTTCCCCCCTCCCTACTCTCCTTTTCTTAAGCCCCTGCCTGCTGCCTACGCGTGTTACCATGTAAATCTTACCATGTTGGGATATGTAGGGGTCAATACCAAGCCACATGCCAGCATTTCTGTTTTTTCAGTTTGCTTTTTAAAGACCTAGGAAGTTATTCACAAAAGAACGACAGGAACTCCTCACTTAACGTCGTCCCGGTTAACGTTGTTTCGTCGCTGATCTATTAGGGAACATGCGCGTTTAAAGTTGCACAGTGCTCCCATATAACATTGTCTGGCAGCCGCCTGCTTTGTCCACTGCTTGCAGGAAGAGTAGCCTGTTGCAGCTAGCTGGTGGGGGCTTGGAACCAGGGTGGACTGGCAGCCCCCCATCAGCTCCCTGATCCCCTAAATTCCCTGTGCAGCAGCTGCCCAGCAGACTATTAATTGCCGGCAGTTCAGCTGTCCCTCCCCACACTGCCATGTGCTGCTCCTGCCCTCTGCCTTGGAGCTGCTCCTGGGAGTTTCCTACTTGCTGTGCAGGGGTGGGGGGGGGGGGAAGAGGGGTGCTGATGTCAGGGTGTCCCGCCTCTCCCCCTGCTCCTGTACCCCATCTCCACAGAGCGGGGGGGGGGAGAGGGGGAAGGGACACGACAGGGCTCAGGACAGAGGGAGCTTGCTGGCAGCAGCTGCTGTCTCAACCGGCTGATCTACTTAAAAAGGCAATGTACTTAGAGTGGGGTCAGCATACTTAAAGGGGCAATGCACGTCTCTCTCTCTCTCTCACACACACACACACACACACAGTCTGTGTCTGTCTCACACACACATGCACCACTCAGCACTTTGGAAAGTGGAGGGAGTGGTGTACTCCAGTGGGATAGCGTGGGTTCATCATCACGTTCAGTTTCCGCAGGGAATGTTTGCAGCCACTGCCATGCGTCTATTGTGTCTCCTCCCTCCATTTGTGCTGCCTTGTAGAGTGTGAGGCTACATTAACAACAATGTGTTAACCCTGGAGGGCTCAGGCGAGTGCTAGTTCATCATTTAGCAGCAAGGCATTCCCTGGGAAATATCCCACCCTCTGACTCCACCAAGCTTCACAATCATCCTTGCTGTGTGCAGTATTAAATTGTTTGTTTAAAACGTATAGTGTGTGTGTGTGTGTGTGTGTGTGTGTGTGTTTGTGTTCCCCCCTGGCCTAACCCCCCTGTTTACATTAATTCTTATGAGGAAATTGGATTCGCTTAACATCATTTTGCTTAAAGTGGCATTTTTCAGAAACATAACTACAACGTTAAGCGAGGAGTTACTGTACACTACAAGGGTATTACTAAAGATTGAAAAGTCAAGCACTCAAAAGTCAGGAAATGGCAGAAGTAAAGTTGTCTGAGCCCAAATCTTACATTAAATAAAGAATTCCTAATTTCTTCATGGGCTTTCCTATGGCACTCACCACTATCTCATCAGTCACACTGCAGATGATCTTTCAGTAGAAGGCCACACTGTTATCAATGTAATGCAATCAGAACATATTATAGTATCAGTTCTGCTAATTACATCTGGAAATAAGGGAGTGGAAGGTTCAATGATTGGACTAATAGAAACCTTTGGTGGGTGTCTCCATTAATCTTATGTCGAACAGCTTAGTTTCCTTTCTTAAATGATCAGTGGGAACACAGTGAGCTGCTGGAGCATGGGATGGCAGACTGTTTCCATGGTGCTAGAAGAACAACATCCAGGTTACTGGGAATAAACTGATGTGTAATAGGATAAAAATAAAATTCAAAAACACTTTTTAAGAACATCCTGAGGACTTGGACTCTGACGCCAGCCTCTTTATCCTCATCACTGCTTTGCTGAGGCCATTAGCCAGGGGCAAGACTGTTTCTTATTCGGTAGTGGAATTCCCATCTAGAAAACAGCTCTCTAACTCCGAGTCTAAATCAGCCAGAGCGTCCTCTGGGAAGTCACATGACTAAACCCCATGAGACAGTGAACAGCCTTTCTTCAGAGCAGTGCGGAAAACAACCCAAACCATCTTTTGCGCCTAACGAAAAAGCTCCACTTGTTTTCACAAAGGTAAAAAAAAAATTGACGCTTAGGCTGAGGACCAGCTACAGACGTCAAACTTCAGAGGCAGAAGGGTTTTTCAAGGGGGCACCCTCAGTCTCTAAGGGGAATCTTGCAATAGCCTCAAGTGACTAGAGGCCAGTCTGAGCAGCAAAGGTCAGACCTGGAGCTAGATCCAAATTGGCACATGGTTTAAGAATGATCAGATTTTGGGCTTGTTTTGGCCACCTTTAGACAGGATCGAGAAGGTCTGGGTGTTCAGCGCTGACATTTTGGTTGTGTTCCATCTCTGCACCCACTCCAACCTTGGAGGAATCTCCTTCTCCAGAAGGAAAAAATAACACCCAATTCCCTAATTATTGTAATGGGCTGTTATCACAAAACTAGAAGTAACCATACCAACTGTAAAAGGCTAATTAATTGAAAGGAACTGTTATCAGTAGGGGAAAGAGACTTTTGAAGTGATAATCAACATGGCCCATTATGGACAGTATATTAAAACCTAAATTAATGGTATCTAGTTTGCATATTCATTCAAGTTTGGCAGCTTCTTGTTGGAGTCTGTTTTTGAAGTTTTTCTGTTGCAAAATTGCCACCTTTAAGTCTGTCATTGAGTGATTAGAGAGGTTGAAGTGTTCACCTACTGGCTTTTGAATGTGATGATTCCTGATGTCAGATTTGTGTCCATTTATTCTTTTGTGTAGAGACTGTCCAGTTTGGCCAATGTACATGGCAGAGGGGCATTGCTGGCACATGATGGCATATATCACATTGGTAGATGTGCAGGTGAACGAGCCCCTGATGGTGTGGCTGATGTGATTAGATCCTATGATGGTGTCACTTGAATAGATATGTGGACAGAGTTGGCATCAGGCTTTGTTGCAAGGATAGGTTCCTGGGATTTTGTTTTTTTTTGTATGGTGTGTGGTGGCTGGTGAGTATTTGCTTCAGGTTGGGGGGCTGTCTGTAAGCGAGGACTGGTCTGTCTCCCAAGATCTGTGAGAGTGAGGGATCATCTTTCAGGATAGGTTGCAGATCTTTGATGATGCGCTGGAGAGGTTTTAGTTGGGGGCTGAAGGTGACGGCTAGTGGCGTTCTGTTATTTTCTTTGTTGGGTCTGTCCTGTAGTAGGTGACTTCTGGGTACTCTTCTGGCTCTGTCAATTTGTTTTTTCACTTCAGCAGGTGGGTATTGTAGTTGTAAGAATGCTTGATAGAGATCTTGTAGGTGTTTGTCTCTGTCTGAGGGATTGGAGCAAATGCGGTTGTATCTTAGAGCTTGGCTGTAGACAATGGATCGTGTGGTGTGTCCTGGATGGAAGCTGGAGGCATGTAGGTAAGTATAGCGGTCAGTAGGTTTCCGGTATAGGGTGGTGTTTATGTGACCATCACTTATTAGCACAGTAGTGTCTAGGAAATGGACCGCTTATGTGGACTGGTCTAGGCTGAGGTTGATGGTGGGATGGAAATTGTTGAAATCGTGGTGGAATTCCTCAAGGGTTTCTTTTCCGTGGGTCCAGATAAATATCCTCCCACTGTATGTTCCATTCTGTGCATCCGACGAAGCGGACTGTAGTCCACGAAAGCTTATGCCGAAATAAATGTGTTAGTCTCTAAGGTGCCACAAGTACTCCTGTTCTTATTTTCTTTTTGCTGACACAGACTAACACAGCTACTACACTAAAACTAGAAGTGTCGTTCTGAAGTGTGACTTCACACAAATGCTTAAAAACACCGTTAGTGGGAGGAGGGAGAAATGTGAAGCAGACAATTCATAAAGACCAATTTTCCTTTTTATTACTTGTCTTACAATAGCGCCTCAAGCCCTGAATACACAAGGCTCTGTACATACACATAGGAAGAGCCAAGCCCTACTCCAAAGTGCTTACAATCTAAACCGCAGTATTATCTCTATTGTACAGAGATTATGGCTGGGGCTTTCAAGGAACCTAAGGGAGTTAGACAACCAAGTCAAAGTGTCAGTGACTTACCCAAGGCCACACAGCAAGTCCGTAGCAGAGCTGGGAACAGAAAGCTGATGTCTCGAGTCCCCGTTCAGTTCATTAATCACAAACCCAACCGCACGTTCACTTCCAAGAACCTGCCCCCATAACGATACATGCGCCATTATCCGAGGGTGCCATTATCCAAGTTAGCGCAAGCAGGCAGCACTTCTGCCCACGAAACCAAGAAGCCGTCCCCGACTAGTCCGTTTGCATATGAAAATGTGACATGTAAGATTCTAGGTGCATAACGGTGTGGAGGGAAGCCAGCTTTTGTTTCCCTTGAAAAACAGGTTTGTAATGGTTTAAACTACCTGAGAAAATGAAACTTTTAAAAAAATGAAAGTGGTGACGCTGCAGTTATGAACTTTACCAGGCACATCTGATTGAAAAGCATCCACATGTCAATGAAAACAACAGCAACAAAAGGGCAGAGTTTAACAGCAGATGCTGTTTCTATTCTAGGAGCACTTTACTGGTATAGCAAATGCTCCTAGTATGGATGCAGTTATCCTGGCAAAGCTGGGCTTTCTACTGGTGCAGTAAAACCACTGCCCATGAGCAAACAACTTATCCTGATAACAGTTTTGCCAGTAGAGCTGCATCTACACCATTAGGGACCTCTGTTAGCACAGGGACATGGGTGCTAGAACTAGGGGTCCGGGGTGGGGGCGGGGGTGCTGCAGCACCCCCTGGCTTGAAGTGGTTTCCATCATATACAGGGCTGATAGTTTGGTTCAAGGGCTCTCATCACCCCCATTATACAAATTGCTCCAGCACCGCTGGCCAGGGATCACATCTCTTTGCACCCCTGACAACAGAGCGCTGCCAGCAGACACCTGTAGTGTAGCCATAACCACAGTCACAAACTGGAGCAAAGAGAATGAAAAGTCCTACTCTTTTGTCAGCTCTGTTGGAACTGGTAGACGTCTCAAGTCATTTGTTTCCCCTTAATTTTGCAAAGACGTTTGCTGCTGGGCCAAGACCTTTCCTGCCAGCTTCAGCAATCAGCAAATTTGCACGGCTGCTGTATAAACTCCTCAAAATCGGGGGCTGTAAAGAAAATGCTGACACAGCCTCAGAGAGGGGGCTATGGGGTGCTGCCATAACAGTGACTCAGCTTTTTATTGGTCACTTAATTATGTCATGAAGCCTAACGGCCTGTTTGCAATGCTACTGCGTGAAGTTAATGGCCTCAGGATCAGGCTGGGCAGCAGGGAGTAGATAATGATTTCCAGTAATATTCTGACCAAGAAATCTGACTGTTACCACTTACATTCAGAGCTTGCCTGCCCCTGGAGATTTGCTTTAATTACAGCAATTTGCATCCACTCATCAGTACGGCTGTACCAGCACAGCCTCCTCATGTATGCTGTGTCTTCACTGCAGGGTGAACTCAAGATATCTACACTCACGGTAACGCCTCGGAAGTTAGCCTAGCTCAGGGGTCTCAAACACGCGGCCCGCAGGCCGCATGCGGCCCGTGGAGCTCTTCCCTGCGGCCCGCCGGGCTCCCCGCGCCCCCCCCCTTTTTTTTACCCCCAGGCAGTTGTTCTGGCAGCGGAAACTGCCTGGGGGTAAAAAAAAAATTTTTTTTTAAATGGAGGGGCGAGGGTGGGGCATGGGGAGCCCGGTGGGCCGCAGGGAAGAGCTCCGCGGGCCGCATGGGAAGAGCTTTGTGGTTTCTGGGAGGGAGGGGGGAGGAGCGGGAAGCCGTGCACACAGGGGAGGAGGCGGAGAAGGGGCGGGGCCTAATGGAAGGGGTGGAGTGGGGCGGGGGCAGCGAGGGGACGGGGTCAGTGATGCGGCCCTCGGGCCAATGCACTAGTCCTCATGCGGCCCTCGTGGTAATTTGAGTTTGAGACCCCTGGCCTAGCTAGAATGAGAGTGGCCACCCTGCAAAAAAAAAAAGAGCCACGCATAATGACTGAGTTAGTAGCTGACAAGCAGTGCTAACTTGAGCTCTACCCTGCACCCCCAAACAGGCCAGCCAATTTAAGTTAAAAGCACCACCACACTGTAGTTAAAGGTATTTGTGTTTGGATGGGATTTGAGTTAGGGTCAACACTCATGTTA
The DNA here is from genome assembly GCA_037349315.1 of Chelydra serpentina. Lineage (NCBI taxonomy): Eukaryota > Metazoa > Chordata > Testudines > Chelydridae > Chelydra > Chelydra serpentina. The sequence continues at coordinate 10,588,442 of JBAIAC010000061.1, forward strand.
TAACTCAAGCTAACTTTGCAGTAAAGACAAGCCCAGAAACAGTGTAAACCAGTATAAGCCACAACGTTTACTGTTTCATGCAGGGATAAACTTCACCAGTGCAAATAGCGGCTTTCCCTTCCCCACAATGGGGGTTTGCACTAGTGAAGTGACTCTAGTGGCTGGCTAACAATGGCTGGAATCGGGGCAAATCTTCATAATTAGAGACAAGCCTTTGCTGACCTATTTGCACGGATTCATTAGGTAATATGTGATGCACCAGCAGACAGAGTTGTAGGAAGGAGATTTTTCTTGAGCATGCTGAGGGGCCTGGATTTGTCCGGTAGCCTGGCCACCAGCTTGCATTCCTGAGCCTCTGGTGTCACAAACAACTAAGTCCCTCCTGACACTTGTCCCTCTTTATCCAGTCCCACTCATCATACAATACGCATGATAAAGACCTTTGTCAGGGCCGGCGTCGCCTAGGGAGCCGGGGAGGCGGCTGGCCGCGGCTGCCTCCCGCTCTCCCAGCTCCGCGGCTGAGCCAGGAGCTGGGGGGCGCCACGGGCGGGGGGCTGAGCTGCCGGCCCGCGATTGGGGGGGACTGGCTGCTGCGGGGGGGCGGGGCGCACGGCTGGTGCAAGGAAAACAAACAAACATTGGCCAGAGAAGCAGGGGGGGATCAGTAGCGTAGCCAGGGGGGGAGCAGGGGGAGCGGCCACTCCCCCTGTGAGAAGTGGCGCAAAGGCGCCGCCCGAGCCTGGCTGCGGGAGCCGGGCTCGGGGGGCGCTTTAAAGGGCCAGCGGCTCCCCGCAGCGGCAGGAGCCGCTGGCCTTTTAAAGCACCCCCCCCAGCCTAGCTCCGGCAGCGGGGCTGGGACACCAAAGTGGGTCGCGACCCTGTTTTAATGGGGTCACCAGGGCTGGCATTAGACTTGCTGGGGCCTGGGGCCGAATCCCCAGTCCCACCGCTGAGGGCCAAAGCCAAAGCCCGAGCCCCAGGGCTGAAGTTGAAGCCTGAGGGTTTTGGCTTTGGTCCCCTGCCTGGGGCAGCGGGGTTTGGCCGGGGTCAGGCTTCAGTTCCCCCTCCTGGGGTAATGTAGTAATTGTTGTTGTCGGAAGGGGGTCACGGTGCAATGAAGGATGAGATCCCCTGACCTCAGTTCTCAGTTGTAATGTATCTGCAAATCAGATTACAGAGCACACTGAACAAATGAGTTGTCAGCTAAATCTTTGGAATTAAGTTTCTCTGAGATTTCACCAGTTGATCAATACCTGGAGTAATTGGTTGGCACCGTGTTTTTGTCAAAATAAAATACTGTTCTGTACCCAATTGTGCCGCTGTCTCATGCCACCATGTAAGACCTTCCTACTCACTCATCCCTCATATGTCAATAAGATTCACGTTCTGTTAGGATTATGCCAATCTCAGTGGGCTCAGAGTTGTATCAGGGTTCATGTAAACAATTTCTTTGGGTTTAAATGGGGTGAACTCTTACCCCAAGTTTTGATTTGAGTTTCACTGATGTGGAACTAAGATGCAACTGTGGACTTTCAGCTGGTTTGGTGCTGAAATCATGTGAATCTGAAACATTCCAGGCCTCAGCTGGAGTATTGTGTCCCGTTCTGGGTGCCACATTTCAGGAAAGATGTGGAGAAATTGGAGAAAGTCCCGAGAAGAGCAACAAAAATGATTAAAGGTCTAGAAAACATGACCTATGAGGGAAGATTGAAAAAATTGGGCTTGTTTAGTCTGGAAAAGAGAAGACTGAGAGGGGACATGATAACAGTCTTCAAATACATAAAAGGTTGTTACAAGGAGGAGAGAGAAAAATTGTTCTTCTTAACCTCTGAGGATAGGACAAGAAGCAATGGGATTAAATTGCAGCAGGGGAGGTTTACGTTGGACGTTAGGAAAAACTTCCTGTCAGGGTAGTTAAGCACTGGAATAAATTGCCTAGGGAGGTTGAGGAATCTCCATCATTAGAGATTTTTAAGAGCAGGTTAGACAAACACTTGTCAGGGGTGGTCTAGATCATACCTACTCCTGCGTTGAGTGCAGGGGACTGGACTAGATGACCTCTTGAGGTCCCTTCCAGTCCTATGATTCTATGATTCACATGATTTCAACCATAAATTGACCCAGGCTTGACACTTGGCCCTAGGCCGACTCTGACTCAGGTTCACTGGAAAGCTCATGAGCCTCAGTGAACCATTTCAGTTAATATGGTTTGAATGTTCAGACTGGAACAAAACAAGTTGCATGTGGTTTGACGTACCCTCACCACCCTTTTGCACAGCTGTCGGCTCTGTTGATTGATGGGCAGGTTGATTGAGGGGCCTTACAGGAATAGTCCCCTTGCACCAATGGGAATACACTTGTGAATGGAATAAGGCAAGCAAGATTTGGACCTAATAATTTTGAAAAATATTATTCAGAAGGAGAATTCTTACCCTCTGGAAATCAAATCAGGTCTCCAAACTGCACTGTTCGATCAAGGAAACCTGACAGAAATCTCTCTCACTATGAGCACTTTCAAATTTGTCAGGGTGAACCTACCAAGAAGTAAACACCGGGCTATGTCCCAAGCTAAAGGGCACCGTGTACACAGCTGAGCGGAAATCTTAAAATGCCAAATGGTTTATTGATTTACGGTAAACATTGCCCATAAGGTCTGCGATGGACATCTCTGATATTGAAGGACAATTAACTAACATGGGCACATTTTACTTGGCAGAACTCAGCATGGAAACAAACACTTCAGAGAGCAAACTCTGTTGTAGATGCAATCAACAGTAGAGAAAATGCCATCATGATACTAAACTGCTCTTAATAATTAAGCTAAGAAAATGAGCATGCTCATTGCTGATTGTATGCAAGAGTTCATCACCCATTCCAGTTCCCAAAGAAAATACATTTTCCCATGCCACTTCAACCTTGGCTATAAAAGATATTAAGTGAATGTCTCAGCCTTTTTCCTTCAAATGTCCTTCTGTTTTGGCAGCAAAAAAAAACAGAATACATTTCTTTATGTTCAATGCCTTCTTTGGTTCTCAGACTGCTATGGATATTTGCTACTTCAGGCCAACAGCACCATTACTCTTACAGTTCTCAGTCTGGGCTGGCCTTTCTGGTCAGCACTTGAAGTCTCTCTATCTCTCAGATCTCAGGCACTTATTTTAAAAAAAAATGTATTGGCTCCTCATCTTCTGTACAGTCCCCAAATCCTGACCTCATAAGAATGAGTGTGATTATCTGACAATTCTAGTTGGTGATTTAAAGGAAAACTGCAATCGATAACAGAGACAGCTAACTAATGTCCTGATCCTACAAATATGTACATACCTGAGTAATCTCTTGAATCCAGTGGAACTATTCAAATGCATAAAAATTATTCACATGTATAAGTGTTTGCAAGATCAGGAGCACAGTGCTTAGCGGGTAAGAACACAGACAGCACATCAAAACTGACTGAATAATTTCTAGCGGATAATTTGATGACATTTGCATCTTTCTATGTATAAGTTGTTAGCAAGCAGCTCAGATTTATTCACTGTTCAGAATGATTCCTGAATACTATCTGCAAATAACCCTGTTTCTTGAACAGCTCATTCCTAGTATTTGATATTGGAAACTCAAGATGTGCTAGTTTTGATTTGACACATACAGAAGGTAACCTGGTTTTGGTTTTGTTCTCGGACTGTAATGATTATGAACAGCTTCCAATACATATTCTCAGGTTTTTACATTCAAAATTTGTTTTCTGCGGCTGTACTCTAATATTTATTTAAAATTCACTGTTTACATAAACATTCCTGTGGGTCATGGGTTCACTTGAATACTCTAGAAAACAAATACAAAAAGGTCTGTAAAAACCACCAGATTCAATTATTTATTCAAGTAAATATTTGCAGAAACATTTCTGCCCAATTTCCACTCTCAATAGAATTTTTTTTTTAAATTTAGAAATACTTGTCACTTGCTTCAGTAGCTTGGGCCTGGGCTCTCTACTCATTTATACCCATGTTGCTCTGTGACTGTATTGGAGTGAGTTACTCTTGATTTACACAGCTGTAAACAAAAGGAAGAATCCAGCCCTTATATCCATTGACTAGTTGCTGCTGGTGTAACGCCAACAGACCCCAGTTGAACCTGGGACCTCTGGAGCTTAGTGCATGAGCCTAAAGACAACTAACTGTTAGCTAAGACTGTAGAGCAAAATATCTCTCTCTCCCTCCATCCCCGCCCCAGCCAAACCCCAACTTGTAACGCTGACAGACCCCCTCCCTGGTGAACATCACTTCCTGTGTCCTCCCTGATATCGTCAGACTCTTAGGCTACCTCCCTTCCCCCACATTTGATTGATCACTATGATTTGAAAGATGTTTTCATGTTTTTCACAAGTTACTTTTCTTAGCAATTAGATGCTGGGATGACATTTCTCTGTTACACTTCCCCTCGGGACGGGTTTAAAGAGTTCAGTATTTTGCTCTGGTTTTTCCTGTCGCCAGTTTTAATACTGATCTCAGTTCACACCGCGTGAAATTCACTCCTGGGCAGAAGGCCTGGGCATCATTTTTAAGTCCTACTTAAGCCTTACTTTGAGGGTTTAAGTGGAACATAGGCCTGGTGCTGGTCCTTCAGACAAGGGTGGATTTCCCCCAGGGAGCGTTGTTCTAGGACACCTACGCGCCCTTCAAAATCGTATCTTTGCTTGTCACTTCAGCTAACTCCCGATCCATTACATTTGTCAAGTTGCATTTGGCATCCACCTCCTCCACCCAGTCCCGCATGGGTCTCTCTTCTGCCACGCTGCTGGTAAAACAGGCTGACGCGCTGCCAAACTGGCAGGGCCTAGTCATACTTGCCAGCATATTCACACACAATAAAGTCTGCAATCCTATAAAGATTTGTTCTAACTCCTGGGCATGTGTCATGGGGCGTAGAGACCCCATGCTGGCCAAGCAGCCCCTGAGTCGATGCGACAACTCTCCTCAGCACTGACTGGCAGAGCAGCTAAGAGAACAAAAGAGCTGAGAAGCAGAGGGGTGAGTACAGTGACTGCCAGAGGCAAGCAGGCTAGAGAAGGAAAGTCCTGCCAGCAAACTGGTAAGAAGCCACCCAGACAGCAGCACCTCAGAGAAGGGACAATCAGAACCAATGTCTGGAGAAGCACCAAGGGAGGTAGGAATTCACTCAGGGTACAGCAGGAGGAATTGCTGAAGACTGTTTCTGCCTGCCTGGTTTAAGGGCCCTGAGTTGGAACCCAGTGGAATGGGTGGGCCAGGGTTCCCATAATGATCCCTCAACAGAGCCTTAAGAACCACAAAGGGTTTCCAGACCCTCTGAGGACCAGAACCAGCTAGCCCTAATATCAGGGGAAACCCATACTCTCCAGCGGGACTGAAAGTAACACCCTTCATAGTCCAGAACAGGACTGCCAGAGACCCAGTTGGGTACCCTCACCACTGGATACAGAGTCCTTTGCGCTCTGTGTCTGGCCCAGGGACTGTTTAAGTATTTATTCACAGTGGGATAGCCAATGGGCTAGCAAGAGCAAAAGGCAAGAAGGAGCGTTGACTCTGTGCAATGCTCTGTCTGACCAAAGGGGGGCGCTGACACATTAGTACATCAGCCAGCAGCGTATTCATGTCCTCTGCGATTAGTCTGGATTTACTGCCCAAATTTAAAAGATTAGGAAATCAAACAACAAACTAACGAAATACTTATTACATCACAGTTTTTATTATGAGCCAAAGTAAACGGCATCCCACTTGGGTGGCACATAAAGCTCATCTCTAATCCTCCCAGCACCAAGGCTGGAAGTAATTTGAATGCCTACAGCATCAACACATGAGTGAGCAATACACTCAGAAAATCCCCCGCTATGGCATCGCACTTGCAGTGTTCACAGTACGCTGGTCACAGGGCCGGTGCAAGGAAGTTTTGTGCCCTAGGCGAAACTTCCTTGCACCAGCCCTGTGCCCTCCCCCCAGCTAACGCCGCCCCCCCCCCCCCCAGCCAGCCCCCCCCGGGCCGCGGGAGCTGAGCGTGGAGCTGGGAGGCAGGGGGGCGGCTTTCCGCGGCTGCCTCCACGCTCAGCGGCGAGCCACCCCCCCAAATCCTGGCACCCTAGGCGACCGCCTAGGGTCGCCTAGTGATAGCACCGGCCCTGGCTGGTCACCCGCCACATGTGACCTCGGACCCCGTTCCCAGAGCTCAGACAGTGGAAGAGGTCATCTGTTTCCAATACGTGGCTGTCCATGAAATGTGACCCACATGCCGTGGGAAGGCCCAGTCCCAGAGTACAGGCTGCAGAAGATCAGCTGCATGGGGAAATGCCACACCAGCAACCAACACAGAGGCGGCTGGTCCTCAAGTTCATTTCAGGTTGTGGCATTATGGACAATGGGAGCAAAAAGTAAAGCCAGAGACCAGAGTGGGGAGGCTGGTGGTGAGCAGGTAGGTGGTCTCCAGAAAGCTTATCTTGAAAGCTGTTGGATGGGTGTGCAGGTTGCCTTCCATTGAGGCTATCTGAGGGAACAATTAAATGCCCCTTTGTTTAGTGATAGCCGGAACAATGGAAGACACCACCCTGGGGACTGATAACAAATGCCACTGCCAAAAGACTAGACTGACTGCCAGTGCAGTGGGGCTGTGGATTGATTTGATTGCACCTACATTACCACTGAGCTCTAGGAACGGGGTCCGAGGTCAGGCCAAAGATCTTTGTCAGGTGCTCGGATACTACTGGGCCATATAAGTACCTAAAACAGATAGATTTACCCCTGTGTAAGAGATCAAAATCGAGATATTTAAATTTGCTCCATAGCTCTCACTTCTGGGGGAATGGGCTGCTTCCTTAGCTGGTTTTGTTCTGGATTAACCCATTTTCCTTCGTCTCAAATGAGGATACATTAGGAAGATGGACTGTGAATGACCTGGGTTGTGAGTGGGAAAACGTTCTGAGGAAAACCCATGCCCTTCTTTCTTTTCCTGGCTGTGCAAACTGCAGCAAAGGGGAGTAAAATTCATAGCACCTCTGCTGCTCTGCTTGGAGTTCCTTAAAAAGTTAATAAGAACAGGGGGTGGGGGAGGGAGAAGAATTATATGTGACCGGTTAGCCACAGGAATGCAACAAGAATTCAGAAGCACAGCAAAGCCCAACCTTTTGAGGTGTTAAGCCGTGCCCGTGACTGGTTCAGCACCTCCCAGGAGCAGGCCCGTGAAGTACACAGGATTACGGTTGTTATGACCAGCCACAGACAAAGAAATTTAACTTTTCAGTGCGAAAAAAGCTTATTGTGGATTTGAACAATTTCCCTACCTCACTCACTGGGCATGTTTATGATACTTGTCAAAAATATCGGTCTGACCTTTCTCCCTTTCCCCTGCCTCGCCGCTTTTCCTCTGCCCTGTGGTATTAAGACTCTGAATGTTCCAGAAGGTGTAGTTCTACATGGCTTAGTTGATAATTAAAGGCTAGACCCTGCACCCATTGAAGTCTGTGGGACATTTGGCACTGACTTCAGTAGAAGGCAGGTCAGGGTCTGGGTGCATTTAACATCTCTTGTCCTCTAGGGCAGTGGTTCTCAGACGTACTTGATCACGCCCCCCTTCTTAGTGTCTGTAGTCATTTACACTCCCCCCGACCCCCGTCACCCCCCTGACAAGTCCATATACCGCCACCCAGCACTGAAGGCAGCGCAGACGTAAGGGTGGCAACGTGAAAAGTGATATTTCTCAGTGTCGCTTTCCGCAGCAGACTTAGCGCTCCCTTGCTGCTGGTGCGGCTGACAGCAGGATCCCCGTCACCCCAGGGCTGACAGCAGGAGCCCCATCACCCCGGGGCTGACAGCAGGAGTCCCATCACGCCGGGGCTGACAGCAGGAGCCCCGTCACCCCGGGGCTGACAGCCGGAACCCCGTCACCCCGGGGCTGACAGCAGGAGACCCGTCACCCCGGGGCTGACAGCAGGAGCCCCGTCACCTCGGGGCTGACAACAGGAGTCCCGTCACCCCGGGGCTGACAGCAGGAGACCCGTCACCCCGGGGCTGACAGCAGGAGACCCGTCACCTCGGGGCTGACAACAGGAGTCCCTTCACCCCGGGGCTGACAGCAGGAGACCCGTCACCCCGGGGTTGACAGCAGGAGACCCGTCACCCCGGGGCTGACAGCAGGAGCCCCGTCACCTCGGGGCTGACAACAGGAGCCCCGTCACCCCGGGGCTGACAGCAGGAGACCCGTCACCCCGGGGCTGACAGCAGGAGACCCGTCACCTCGGGGCTGACAGCAGGAGACCCGTCACCTCGGGGCTGACAACAGGAGTCCCTTCACCCCGGGGCTGACAGCAGGAGACCCGTCACCCCGGGGTTGACAGCAGGAGACCCGTCACCCCGGGGCTGACAGCAGGAGACCCGTCACCCCGGGGCTGACAGCCGGAGCCCCGTCACCTCGGGGCTGACAACAGGAGCCCCGTCACCCCGGGGCTGACAGCAGGAGCCCCGTCACCTCGGGGTTGACAACAGGAGTCCCTTCACCCCGGGGCTGACAGCAGGAGACCCGTCACCCCGGGGCTGACAGCCGGAGCCCCGTCACCTCGGGGCCGACAACAGGAGCCCTGTCACCCCGGGGCTGACAGCAGGAGACCCGTCACCCCGGGGCTGACAGCCGGAGCCCCGTCACCCCGGGGCTGACAGCAGGAGTCCCGTCACCCCGGGGCTGACAGCAGGAGCCCCGTCACCTCGGGGCTGACAGCAGGAGTCCTGCTGCCCTGGGGCTGACAGCAGGATCCCCGTCACCCCGGGGCTGACAACAGGAGCCCCGTCACCCCGGGGCTGACAGCAGGATCTCCGTCACCCCAAGGCTGACAGCAGGAGCCCCGTCACCCCGGGGCTGACAGCAGGAGTCCCGTCACCCCGGGGCTGACAGCAGGAGTCCAGTCACCCCGGGGCTGACAGCAGGATCCCCGTCACCCCGGGGCTGACGGCAGGATCCCCGTCACCTCGGGGCTGACGGCAGGAGCCCCGTCACCCCGGGGCTGACAGCAGGAGCCCCGTCACCCCGGGGCTGACAGCAGGAGCCCCGTCACCCCGGGGCTGACAGCAGGAGTCCCGTCACCCCGGGGCTGACAACAGGAGCCCCGTCACCCCGGGGCTGACAGCAGGATCCCCGTCACCCCGGGGCTGACAGCAGGATCCCCGTCACCCCGGGGCTGACAACAGGAGCCCCATCACCCCGGGGCTGACAGCAGGAGCCCCGTCACCTCGGGGCTGACAGCAGGATCCCCGTCACCCGGGGGCTGACAGCAGGATCCCCGTCACCCCGGGGCTGACAGCAGGATCCCCGTCACCCCAACGCTGACAGCAGGAGCCCCGTCACCCCGGGGCTGACAGCAGGAGTCCCGTCACCCCGGGGCTGACAGCAGGAGCCCCGTCACCCCGGGGCTGACAGCAGGAGTCCCGTCACCCTGGGGCTGACAGCAGGAGTCCCGTCACCGTGGGGCTGACAGCAGGAGCCCCGTCACCCTGGGGCTGACAGCAGGAGTCCCGTCACGCCAAGGCTGACAGCAGGATCTCCATCACCCCGGGGCTGACAGCAGGAGCCCCGTCACCCGGGGGCTGACAGCAGGAGCCCCGTCACCCCGGGGCTGACAGCAGGAGCCCCGTCACCCCGGGGCTGACAGCAGGAGTCCCGTCACCCCGGGGCTGACAGCAGGAGCCCCGTCACCCCGGGGCTGACAGCAGGAGTCCTGCTGCCCTGGTGCTGACAACCAGAGTCCCACGGCTGCCTCCAGGTGAGGGAGTGGAGGGGAGAAAGGAGAGCCCACGCCTGGGCTGCCTCCCGGTGAAGGATTGGGGTGGGGGAGAGAACCCAATCCCAGGCAGCAGGGCTCGGGTTGTCAGCCCCAAGTGGCAGGGCGCCAGTTGTCCCCTTTTTCCTCTCCCTCCACCTCCCAGGTGTGCACAGCTCTCCTGCACGAGCCCCGGCTGCTGGGGCTGAGAGTCTGAGCCCTGCCACCCGGGGCTGACAGCAGGAGCGCTTCAAAAAACCAAAGGCACACAGCTCGTGCCTCTCTTGATACATTCCCACACCTCCTCCTCGCCTCAGAATTTGAGTATCGCTGCTCTAGAGGGATTTTCATCCACCTGCACCTGTGGCACCAGATCCTGACTCACACTAAGGTCCCTTTTCAGCGCTAGACCAACAAGGTACTTGAAAGCGACCTTAAGTGAGCAGTCGAGGTGTGACAGAACAGAGCCCCGAGTGCGCACCCTACAAACGATTGTAATGTTTGTACAAGGCACGCCTTGTGGGGATCATTTAAAAACTCAGAATTTGCTGTCAACAAAACCATGGCAAAATCACAGCAGCGTTGTACGTGAAGTTAGAAACACGCTGAGATCATGACTAAAAGTATGTTTTCCAGATAGCTCTGGGGAGTGGCCAAAGCAGTCCCACAGAGGCAAAGGGCAAGCGGACGCCTCAGCCCGGTGTAAACAAGGGTGCTGGACCATTACTTGCCATTCTTTGGCAGGACAGGGGGCAGAGGCAAAAATCTACATCTGAGCAAAGAAACAGCATGGAGTTTCCTTTCACACAGACTGCCTGTCGCCTCGCTCCCAGCTGGAAATGCTTCTTAGAGGAGGGGACAGGACTCTACAAAGTAAGGGCAGACACCCCAGGACACACCCGCTCTCTCCCTGCCCATCCCATTCTCTGCACCTGAAAAGACAAAGGAAGCAGCTGTTGGACTCTGGGGTGGGGCGGGTCCTGACCTTGGTCCGTAGGACTGCCGAAAGCATGTGCTGAGAAAACTTTGCTTTGAATCCAATATAGTCTGTTCAGTTAGGCACTTGCTCTTTATTTTACTTGTAACTATTTCTGATTTTTTCTGCCTCGCTGAAAATCTCTTTCTGTGTAGTTAATAAACTTGTTTTATCCAATCCAGTGTGTTTAAACTGAAGTGGCTGGATAACTTGTTAAAATACTAAGCTGGTGTCTTACTCCCTTTAAGGAATAATGGATTTAAAATATGTGTACTTCTACGAGAGGGCTGGGCAGAACAGGACATACATTTTTGGAGGAAGATCCAGGACTGGGGGGGCAGGGTGTTGGGATCACTCTGCAGCATAACTAAGGCTAGGAAGAGCCAAGGTGTGGCTGGCTGGCTGGCTGCTGCACACACAGACATAAACTGGGAGTGACTTACATGCTAGTGGCTGTTTGTGAGCAGCCTGGGTTGGAGGCTACAGCAGCAAGGCACTGCCAAGGGCATCCCAGATTACTGGACAGGGGTGACACAGCTACTCATTAGTCTGGATTGTGCCCCGGCATGTCACAGTGATACAGTATTTCCCCAGTGTGGAGAAGCCTCAGCTGCTGTAAAGGTCACATAACTGGCTCTACCCCTGGCCCTACCACCCCATCAGCAGAGGGGCTGGGCGGGAGCATTTTGTGGACCAGAGGAGGTAGAACCAGAGCACTATGGCAATGCTCACTGGCAACATGGCCTCCATCATAAATCAGCTCAATTCAGGGCAGCTCTTGAGCTGCTCTAGCTTGTACTGGGGACTGGATCAGCCCCAGGATGGGGGCTGGTGGGGAGGGGGGCAGAAAGGTGTCTCAGAGCCACTCCCCCCACCGGCTGCACTGAGGGTTGTGGTTGGGTGCAGCTGTGGATTGAGCCCAGGATGTGGTTCAGTTTGGTGAGGAAGCCCTCCCGTGACACATCTGTAAATAGTGGGTTCCTGGAATTAAGGGCATAAAGCCAGTGAGCTGTTCTCAGCATGTTCGTATTTGACATTATTTCTTTGCAACAAGGAGACAACTTGGTCACAGGCAGCGTGTGCCCTGAGCACAGAGCACGCCTTACCCCTGGATTACCTATTTGGGATGCAAAGGAGACGCCGCTGCTGTGAGCCCACCTCAACTCTACAAAGGATCAGTTCAAAACCAGCTGCTGGGGGCAGGAGTCGGGCTACCGCCGAATGATTTGCAACCTGTAGTTGTGTCAAGTGAACACAGTGCAAAGGAACTATAGCTCCTTCAGTGGATTCAGCTGGCAACCATTCAGGTTTCTAAAATAATGATTCTATTACAAGTATATGCCATTTTATAAGCAAGGGAGCTTCATCCAGGGTGTATGATCTAACCAAACATGTGCACAAACACACCCACACACCGTGGGTGTGTTAGGGCACTCGGTTTCATTTCAGCACACCCACGGTATGTGCGTTTTCTCTGACTGACACCCACATCCTATCATGAGTTAGCTGCTTGGTGCTTCATTTTTCAAAGCACCTATCTAATTACTACTACCACTGCGCGGAGAGGTTAACGCGATTTGCCTCACACCACACAGTGCACCAATGGCAAAAACAGGATTAGAACACAGAAGTTCCCAGCTTCCTGTCCTATGCTCGGTCTGCTAGATCATGCTGACTGGCTGGGTTTAGGACCTGAAATCAAACTCCTCCAGGCAGACATTAAATGTCAGACAGTTGCCAGCCCAGAGGTCATTATTGCTTAGTTATTAAAAGCCAAAGAAGGATTTCATCTGCAGTTACAAAGAGCCAATTCCAGATGTGTTATTAAAGAACTTAATGGATCATGTGCAATTCATGGATATAGTTTAAATTAGTGGAACATGTCGGCGGCAATTTGTCAGGTGTTTCATTCTCAGGATAAAGGTGCCCTCTTCTCCCCCTGCTGAATTCAACTAATTTTGTAAGGTGCACAGCTGACTAACAATCCCATAAGTTTACACAAGGGAAGGACTTTGGTGTGCAGCGTAAAACCTCCATAAGAAGTAAAAGAGGGCAGACTTTGCAAAGTGCAAATCTGCAGCTGTCTGCTGGAACACAAGATGGGTCAGAGCTGGCTGGGGGAGGGACTAATTCCCTGGACCAGTTATTTGTTCTTGAGTGAGTGCTGGTTGCTTGCCAACCCCTTCTGAGTAAACCCCGCCGTTTGCAGTACATCTGCCAAGTACAAGATTAAATGGCTGTGATACAAAAACCCAAAACGCAGCAGTAAAGGGATTCACTTGGCACAGCAGCCAGTGACTGCCCACCCTCTGTGTGCATGCTGCCAAAGCCTCATTGCACCTAGAAAAGTGACACAGCATGGCCGGGAGGGGCATAAAACACACAGGTACATGACTGCACAGCAACAACCTGCAAAATCCAGCAATCCCCACTAGCCTCCGTCACTAACCCTGCAGCATTGTAACTTCTCGGCTCTAGACCTGCGCATGAATCGGGTTTGGGAAAGGAGAGAGGTGGCTTGGGTCACACAACTGCATTTCCTAAGAGCAGCACTTTAGCAAGTGGCTGTTCCACAGGGCTTGTCTACACTACAAAATTAGGTCAATTTAAGTTCGGTTGAGCTACAGCCTTCCGCAGTCATTCAATCAGCTGTTGGTGTCCGGTGGTGAGCGTCCTCATGGGAAGCGCTTGCATTGACTGAAGTGGGGCATTGTGGGGGCACTGACAGCTGTGCGGGGCTCACAGCTGGAGTCCCCCATCCTGGAGGAGAGCCTACCCAGCAAGGAAATTGATGTTCTTGTCAGTTTCATGTCTGCTATTGTCTCTTCTCCAGCAGTCAGCAGCAAGGGGCTCACAGCTGGAGCCATGAAACTGACAAGAATGTCAATTTCACCGCTGGTAGGCTCCAAGCTGTGAAATTGAGCCCTGCACCTGGTTTACAGCTTGGGGTGTAACCCCAGGGGAGGGGCTCCAGCTGGGAGCCCGGTGCCCAGCTGAAATCTTTGGGGATGGGGGGCAGCTGTGAGCCCAGCACTTGGGCTATCAGTGCAAGGGCAGGAGGGGGCCCCAGCTGTGAGTCCCATAAGTAACGCAGTGTCTACATGGACACCGCATCACCCTCACTACCTCACTATCGTGGAGATGAAAGTTATGATGTCGGGGTAGCGGGCCACTTACTTTAGTGGAAGCAGCATGCTAGTGTAGACACTGACATAATTAGGTCTACGTAAGCTGCCGTATGTTGACCTAACTCTGTAGTCTAGACCAAGCCAAAGCGGTTAGGATTCCGAATCTGCACCCAGCCATTGACGTTCTCTGTGGGATCACAGTAGTACCACCCCCAAATGTTCAAAAATCACAAGATTGGTTATAAAAGAACCCAACATTTTGGGTTCTTTCTCTGTCTTCTGGGTTTTGAGCCTTTAGGCTACACCAGGGTCACATTACCTTTTTTAAAAAATGAAAGCTGAGATTCTCACGTATTCAAAAGACTCCAGGAGTTGAGGCAACTTAGAAAAACACCAGCTATCATAACACTCACCATAAAAATCATGAAAGCTGCCAATACTGGAATGGTACACGTTTAGATACAATGGTGATGAATATGGTAGGCTTATTTTGTTGCTCTTTTGAACGGGAAGTCAACAGTTCACATTTGGTCACCGGTTTGATGATCTTAGGTTGTGGTTTCTCACTTAACCGGCTGGACTGCAAGAAGGGTTGTGATCCTCCACCCCATGAGGCTGATACAAACACCTACGCAGATGATGAGAACATGGGTTCTCAAACTGGACACATTATAATAGTTCAGTGCCTTAGTTTTCCATCTGTAAAATGGGGCTAATACTTCCTCCCTCCCTTTGTTTGTCTTGCCTATTTAGATTTTTTTAAAGTACTACAGGGCAGGGCCTGTCACGTATTATGTGGTTGTATAATGCCTACCACAAAGCTGCCCTCACCTAAGCTGGAGCCTCAAATAAATAAATAATCTCCCTGCTCTAAAGAATAGCCTCAGATCACTTTTCTATCAGAAATTCCCTTTCGTCACCCCACAATGAAGAATAATCTCTGGTCTCACACATCCTTTCTGTCACATAAAAATGAAGACTAGGCAAACAAGAGGCAGACAAGATGTTTGCTAAGCAGCAATCATATTTATAGGAACCAAGTTTCACTGAGGCCTTCTGATCTAAGAGTGGGCTGGTGATAATGTAATGTCATTTAACTAAGTAGCTCTCTGCCTGCAAAATGAGGGGAGACTAATCACGGAGGGAAAACATATTATATTTTATGACAGCTGAAAATTACGGGCCGAAGTCATCCTGGTGTAATTGTATTGACTTCCCTGTCATTATACCAGGGCTGGCTTTGGCCCATTTTGTGTTCAGAGAAATGTCACTACATTAACGATCACTTGCATTACAAGGAGAAATTTTCTGTCTGCACCAATGCCATAAAATGAATGTTACCTTCAATGCTACTGCAAAGGGAGAGGGTGTGTTTATGTTTAATAATTTTCATTGCACAGGCCACAATTAAATTTTTATTTTAGAAATCTATGTCACATTTCAATCCCAAACAGCATGTTTGGCCTGGATCTTTAACATGCATTCAGATTATTAAGAACCATAAAGCTCAATCCCACTGCAAGAAATCATAAGTCAATGACAGAATTTGCTATTAAGTCCTGCCTCTGTCAGCACTTCTAGAGGAGCAGGGATGCTGATGGCTTCACTCTCTAGTTCTTAGAGGCCACCAGCCAGGATAGAATTCCAGGGGGCAAGCCAAGTGAACATACACTGGGTCACATTTTGCATCTTGTGCCCCCTTCGCTAGCACATGCCGCACACAAGTGAGCTAACTATACCCTTTGCCCTGCAGACCAAGCTCTGTAGAGTAGCGATTCTCTAATGCGGCCACTGTCCGCATGCAGCCACCAGGGGCTTTTCTTGTGGCCACAGCCTCCTGGGCTGTGATTGTGGGGGGAGGTGTGTGTGTGGGGGGGGGGGAGGGGGAAGCAGCGGTCCCTCCCTCTCCCTGGTGCTCCTGGCTGCACTGCCTTGGTGTTGGTTGCTGGGGCCACCAGCAAGGACTGGGTCCTGCCCACCTCTGGAGACACCTGGGGTACTATGCTGGAGGAACAGGCAGCCAGTGAGTTCCCCACCTTCCCAGGGGTGGAGAGGCTCAGGTCACGGGGCTTCAGACTCCAGCCCCCCGCAACCCCCCATCCACCCGCCCTCATTGCCCCTGGCTTCACTGCCTCCCCCAACCCCGCATCCAGGGCATAATTTGTCCCCAGGCTTGTAAGGGGCTGAGTAAGGGCAGGTCTACACTACAGTCGGGATCGACGCTCTGAGATCGATCCACTGGCGGTTGATTTAGTAAGTCTAGTAAAGACCCACCAAATCGACCGCAGATCACTCTCCCGTCAACCCCTGTACTCTACCCCCGACGAGAAGAGTAAGGTAGTGTAGACCCTGCGGTAACTTAGGGTGACCAGACAGCAAATGTAAAAAATCGGGACGGGGGTGCGGGATAATAGGAGCCTATATAAGAAAAAGACTAAAAATCAGGACTGTCCCTATAAAATCGGGACATCTGGTCACCCTACGGTAACCCTAAGGTACGTCGACTCCAGCTACGTTATTCATGTAGCTGGAGTTGCATAGCGTAGGTCGACTACCGTGGTAATATAGACACAGCCTACGTCTGCTGTGAAAAGTGATTCTTGTATGTTTGTTAATATCACTTTTCACAACAGAATTACTAGCTGGCAATAAATACATTTATTTAGTTGTTTGTTTTTCCTAAAGCTAATCAAGTATTTTAGGGAAAAGTGTGAGAGAGGCCACCAGCAAGAGTTGGTGGCCGCACTCTGAGGCCACCAAATAATTTGTTCTGAGGACCCCCCTCTGATGTGCCAACCAGCCTGGAGAATGGCCATTGCACCTGTCATCGCTGTTCTGAGAACTGAGGAAAGAGCTCATTCTGCTGTTTGTACAGGAAGGGAAGGAGCAATGTGCAGCAGAGGGAGGAAGGATCTAGCTCTAACCACATTATCCTAAGTCCCACTTAGCAGTCAGACATCACTGCCAATTGCAGCATGGACACAACCCGGGGTGAGCATTTAAAAACTGCATGACGACTGAAGTATTCCCAGATCGGATCACGTTCTATCATTCAACGCAACAACGCCAACGTTACAATTTTTGGACAAACCCTGGCAAAGTCATTTTCCAAGAAGTGGTTGAGTTACCCTGGGAGTCATAGTTAGTTTAAGTTGGTACCGTAGCTGACGGAAAGCGTATGTCAGTTTGTGGCAGGATGTTGTGAGCTCCATCACATTAGCAATACGCTACCTGGAGAGCAGAGTACGGGGTGGGGTTTGCTTCCTATCTATGAATTTGCACATGGTATTTCAAGACGTGACATGACAATTAATGATAGTGTGCCATACACTACAGCTGCTTAAAGAAGGCAGGTCTGGGTCTTACTAGTGTAACAAATACAGTCCAGATAAAACTCGAATATTCTAGATCAATGGCAAGTCCTGCCCCCTGTCGCTTGGGAGGGGCTGTTGCTCTTCTGCCCTAGTGGGGAGATCAGGATTTAGGGGAGGGGAATGTAAACAGGATGAGTTCCCCTGAGCTCTGCTCTGCTGCAGCAAATTGCAATTTGTGCACTAACATGTGAGACCACGTGGGCAATCGAGGGGCTGGGCTTTGCTACTATGCGTATCCTACCCCCCCTTTATCCCCTCACTCACTCAGGGCCCTGGCAGTGTCAGGGCTGTGGTGACATCAGAGGAGCACCTCCAGCATATCTCCCAGGCCCAGCTACCAGGACCAGGGGGGCCAGTGTTCGTCCCTTAATGCTCAGGAGCAGATAATAAGGATCTTCCCAGCACAGCTACAGCTTCCGAGTAAGCGATTTGCACATAAAGCCACATAAGGCAATTTTGGCTTCTGCCGGTTTCCGCACAAATCTGGGAAAATCCCTTCCATGTGGTGTGGCTTTCCTTGTTTTCCCTGGGGGAGGATACTCAGCCTTTTCCTGGAGGGGCACTGATCCTAACAGTGATTCAGTCCTGTGACAACTGAAAGTATATAGATATCATTGTAACCTTTGATTTTTATTTGAACGGTGTAGGCATTATGGGGATAACATGATCTTTAATGTCAGGGTTTCCTTATCTTTGCCAAACATGGGCTTGCGGGTGACTTCTCACTCAAAGTCCAGCATCATGTTTGTAAATCATTAGAAGCTTTGTCAGTAATTTTCATTTTGAAGTGCTTTTTATTTTTTAGTTTAGTTTCATATGGGCTAGTCCCTCCCCCCCCCCCCCATACTAGGCACTTCTACAATGCAAATAATTAACGACAATGGGGATTAATGGTGTTCCCTCTGACTTATACAACCCCCATTACTGTATCCGAGCACCTAATAGATACAGTGAATTTTTCCTCACCACACCTTGGTGAGGCGGGGAGTGGTATTATCACCCATTTGACAGAAGGCATATAGAGATCAGATGACTTGCCCACATCCAGGCAAGAAGTTTGTGATAGAAATTCAACCCAAGTCTCCTGAATTCTAGTCCAATCCCTTCCCCGCAAGGCCATCCTACACTATAACGTTTAATAGGGTTTGTAACAAGGCAGGGGCACAGTTGATGCTAAGGGCTTGTCTACACTACCCGCCAGATTCGGCGGGTAGCGATCGATCTTCTGGGGATCGATTTATCATGTCTCATGTAGATGCGATAAATCGATCCCAGAAGCGCTCCCCGTTGACTCCGGTAATCCAGCTCGGTGGGAGGAGGAAGCGGAGTCGACGGGGGAGCGATCCTGCGCCGCGTGGACGCGAAGTAAGTAAATTTAATTCGATCTAAGATAAGTCGACTTCAGCTACGCTATTCTCGTAGCTGAAGTTGCGTATCTTAGATCGATCCCCGCCCCTAGTGTAGACCAGACCTAAGTGTGGTTTATGTCTTCACACCACATGGTTAAAACTCAGTTAGCAACTCTGACAATTAACCAGCTATTGCCTTTGCCAGCAGCCTAGGTTGGCACGTTTGTCTTCTTTATCCAAGTTGTAACCCTGATTGTGCTGTGTTGACAGGAGCTTTGACTATCACTTGTAACTGAGTTGGCTGATCCTCCTTGCTCCCAGCTCCCAGTGTGGGAGGGCATCCCTGAGTGCATTGCCCCATGTGTAATTTTTGCCACAGTATGTGCATTGAGCACTCTATCCCTGCTTCCACCTTAATTGAATTGGCCTCGTTAGCACTGACTCCCCCACTTCGTAAGGCAACTCCCATCTTTTCATATATATACTGCTTGTTGTCAGATGTCACCGGCGTGGTGCTCTGCTCTGATCAATGTTGATAACAGTTGGCTGCGTGCGTGTGTTCCCTCTGTGTGCTGCCCCCTCTGTGCAGATAGCTGACACAGCAGACCCCGAGAGAACCCCCAATGACCATAGACTCTGATAAGGTACAAAGGCACGTCAGCCAGGTTTATTGTCAAACGAAGCACAGTAATAGTTTCCCGCAGACTCTACAGGACATACTACGAATTTGTGCCCCCTGACAATGGACACAGCTCAGTCAGTGGCGGGACCCCCCACTGCCTCCTAGGCTGAACAGAGACACCACCCCAGGAATGCATTCTTATACACAGGAACAAACAAGTTACACATCATTCCTGACGTATTGAGGTGCAACCCCTCTACATAGCAAGGTACAACCCCTCTACGCAGTAAGGTGCTGCCTCTCACCTTGTACATGTTAGTTCGAACAAAACAACTTTATCCATCATACTACCCTTTTGCCCCTGTCTTTTAGGATGGGTCAGCCTGTTCCTCATTATCTCTGTGGAATGTATTCGTACCGGAATGTTCTGGTGCCATCCTGGCACATGTTTATCTTATTAGTACTTGATACCTTTTAGATATGTGTATACGTCCAATTAGCAGCCTTTTTCTCACAGCTTACACTTTGGCTCACAGCTTACCTTTGCTTTATGTTAGCAAAGTCTTGACCATTACTTTAGTTCAGGCCTCAGGCCTCATACTGGGCCTCTGATACAAGGGTTTTTGTTTCAGGGCCTCATCTTACTACACTGCTTAATGTATTTTTCACTCCATGCATCTGATGAAATGGGTTATAGCCCACGAAAACTTATGTCCAAATAAATGTGGTAGTCTCTAAGGAGCCACAAGGACTCCTCATTCTTTTATCCCTGCTGAGGCGCTATGGAGAAGCTGGCCCATTCTTTCTAGAATGCACCAGAACAAACATGATTGGGCAGCCTGGTTGGGGGTGGGGGCGGAATTCATAAATATTATTAACACATGGAGGTGTCAGGAACAATTCAACCCTCTTTGAGGTAACTAGATAACAGTGTCATCCACTGTTTACAAAACACGGTTGTACTTGTCGTGTACATAGGGCCTTGGTTTCAGATGCAAGCTGATTAGCCATGTTATCAAATCAACCTCCCTCCTTAGCAAGCTATCAAAATCTCTGTTAAAGGAGTTCTTGTTTCCTCTTTCTACATCCTTCAGAATTCTGACCCTAATCCATCTGGGCTGGATGCTTTGTCAACATGTAACGGAGATGTCCCTTTCTTATCGCTAATCAACTACCCTTTCAACATTTCATCTTCCCTTCCCAGGAAAAAACACACAAACTTGGTGTCCAGACTGTGACATTATTACATTAGTATTATTAGCTGTATTGCAATAGCACCGAGGGGCTCCAGTCATGGGCCAGGAACCCATTGTCTCCCTTCATGAATGGGATCAGAGTCGGAATCTATGGGCTCAGTCCTTTGCTCCCAGTCAAGAAGGCTCACCAGAGACCCTGGCCCTGATTTTGAGCTTTTTGGGGGTTCCTTGCTCCAAAACACTTCAGCTTTTGTTGTGGATACTGAGCCAAGGATTCGTTCCTTCTCCTAACAACATCAAGCCTATCTTTCACCAGCTTCACACACGTGAATACATCAGAGAGATAAGTACTAGAGAGGGGGAGGAGTTATTTAAGTTAAGTAACAATGTGGACACAAGAACAAATGGATAGAAACTGGCCATCAACAAGTTCAGGTTTGAAGTTGGACAAAGGTTTCTAACCATCAGAGGAGTGAAGTTCTGGAACAGCCTGCCAAGGGGAGCAGTGGGGGCAAAAAAACCCAACCCCTAACTGGCTTCAAAACTGAGCTTGATAAGTCTATGGAGGGGATGCTTACAATGTTATATTGTCAATCTGCAACTGCTAGTAGCAAATATCCCCAATGGCTGGTGATGTTATACCAGATGGGGAGGGCTATGAGTTACTACAGAGAATTCTTTCCTGATGTCTAGCTGGTGGGTCTTGCTGAAATGCTCTGGGTCCAACTGACGGCCATATTTGGCAGCGGGAAAGAATTTTTCCCGACTCCAGATTGATTTGGGGGTTTTTGCCTTCCTCCGCCACATGGGGCATGAGTCACTTGCAGGTTTAAACTAGTGTAAATGGTGGATTCTCTGTAAACTTGAAGTATTTAAATCATGATTTGAGGACTGCAGTAACTCAGCCAGAGGTTAGGGGTCTATTACAGGAGTGGGTGAGAGAGAGTCTGTGGCCTGCAATGTGCAGGAGGTCAGACTAGATGATCACGATGGTCCCTTCTGACCTTAAAGTCTATGACTCTATGAATCATACCTGATTTCTTGCATGGCTTTTTGGTTCACATGTAGAGATGTTTCCCTTGGGGGAAGGCCTCAGAGCCTCTAGCATTTATCTCATTTTTTTCTCTTTTCTAACTTCAAACTCAAACTACTCTTTATGAAAACTATCCTTCAAGATACGAACAAGTAGATGCAAATGTCTCTGGAATCTGTCAAGACCACTCCTGAACCTACATGAGGCCTGGGCCGCTGTCCAGCAATGCAAAGTGCTCTCCTTCCCATCCCACACCTAGGGCTGAATAAAATGGCCCCAATTTCTGGATGACACTGGACTCCCTTTATGTTGACTCTGCACGGGAGAAGGGATCATACAGTTGGTGGACCCAGCCCCAGGGAATACTCATTAGGTGCATGTTCTGGGTTTCGCCAGGGAAGTGGGGGGTAGACAAAGTGCCTCTCTATTATTCCAGGTATTCTTAGCTGCTGCAATGGCTCCTTCTGGCTGCCCTAGTTTATCCCAGAGACTGGACTGGTCCCCAGATGACCCCAGAGAAGGCGGGCACATAGGTAATATACAACCACCTTTGTGCCCCCACACAAACTGCACACAGCTGAGCGTGACCACAGCTCAAAATTGGGGCCATGGTCTCTGCAAAACCTTCCTGACTGGGAGCAAAGAATTGAGCCCGTAGATTCAGATTCTGACCCCATGCACAAGGGACACTGTGTTACCTTATCACTAAACCAGGGGTCCTCACATATACATACAGTGTGGATCACATCTGAATAGATTATCTAAGGGACGACACCTCCCTTCCCACTGGTGTTCCTCACTACGTGCATCACCTCCCTTCCCATTGATGACCAACTAACAACCTTGTGGCAAGCACAGCAAATGCTTAAATGGAAAAGTAATGTTAAGGAACATTTACTTACTATCTATCCTAATTCATTTTCTCTTTATACGGCATTTACTCGTCTAGACGTCTCTTCCATATTTTTACACTGCGAGGCCCTGATTCTCCTCTGTGTCTATGAAAATCTACGTCTATGAAATCACGCATTAGGTCAGACGAGTGTGAGAATCCAGCCCTTATTGTATATGTTTGGTCATTCTCTAGCAATGAGGCTTTTTAAAGACGATCCAGTTCACGTGTGTCAGCCATGCCTATCACTCATTGTTTGCATCACGAAGGGAAACCCATGATATGCAGAGCCTGTCTATAAAAAAAAAAATCACCATGTTGTACCCAAATGTGAGTAAAACATGTCTTTGCTTTGCAGCACAGATGGGAGCTAACGCCCTTTTCTATCCAAGGCAACAGCACAATTCTGGAACATCATTACAACATAATTAAGTCCTGTCTGCACTACAAAATGGAACTGTGTTTTAACTGTGTAAAGAGACAATGATACTGTATCTGAGTCCTCTGACATGGTTGCTGTTCTGGTATAGACAGGCCGCTGGGAGGCTGAGTTATACCTAGACACCTTCATGAAGGCTGATTTTATCACTTTGCAATTGCCCTCCTACTTCCTTGCTGAACCGGCCCTGTGTTGACACAACTTTTCCTCTGATCAGAAGAACTGGGCAGGGCCCCCTTCAAAGTCTCAAATGATGTTTCAAAGCTATAATCAGGGAAGTTAAAACAGACATATTACAGTAAAATATTGTATTTCTGTAGCGCTCGCAAATCATCTCAAAGACCCTTCACAGTTACTATGAGAAATATTTGTGCATAGACAATCCTAGGACACGGAGTCCCAGCAATTCACAGGAAAGTTACTCCATCAATTCTATTTATGGGAACCTTCCCCCTATCCCAGTGGTTTGATAGCGATGAAAATTTTCTACCATTTGACAGTTGTTCAGTGTCTCAGTGATGAGTTTGTGGGTTCCAATCTAGTTGCTAGTAGACAAGCATTGCAAAAAAGACAGACTGGCAATCTCAGTATTAACTGAGCACCGAGACTGAACTACCCTTCTCAGCCCTAGACATGGTTCCTCCATGTTCAGGACTGAGGCACATTCTCTGGGCAGTGCAGGGAGAGATTGCCTGCCCCTGCCACTCTCTCTGCATACTGTTCGGTGGGTTAGCCCAGTTTCCAGCACTAGCAAGCCAGAGTCTTTAACAAAAAGGATTCTAAGTCCCAACTACTTTTGAGGGAAGGGTCCAAGTTCCAACCGACAAGCGCATTGGCAATGTATTTGCATACGTCCACACGGCATGCTTTCAGCTCTCCTATTTACTTCGCTAAACTTGTTAAGTTTGTCTATAAGCATTTGTTTTTTCCATAAGGCAGCAGTGGCGTGGGAGGGTGAGAGAGAAAAGGGTTCTGGAGTTCATTTTCCTCCATAAATCCAACATTTAATCTGCTCTGTCACTAACTTCTTCAGCAAATATGTGACTGCATAATTCTCATATCCAGTCCTAAGAGTTTCTTTTTGTTCACATGGCAGCACTCTTAAAACATCTGCTCCATTTCCACCCTTCCTCTCCTGTCACCCAGACAAGCACCTCCTCTGTCCTCCCCTGCATCGCGTTCTGTATAGCAAACACACAAGCCTGCCCCTCACCTCTACAGAAAGATCTGGTCCTTCAACACACACCATAACTGCCACCCCCACACCAAAATCTGTCCCTTCTCCTCTTCCCCGACACAACACACCCACTCCTTGCCCTAAAAACACCTGTACCAGCCTGAACACTTGTACATTTTGCAATGCCGGAGGCTGCTTGAGAAATGTGAGTCACCATCAGTGCCCAGATTGTGGGTGGATGAGGGGTGGGTGGCTACAACAACAGATTTGCAAAGCAATGGGGGTGAAAGCAACCTGATTTGTCAATAATGATTCCATGCCATGGGCATGGAATGAATCCTGCACTCTTGACTCAAGTTGTTACTCAGATGAAACCCTGATTGACTCCAATGGGCAAAGTCACAGGCCCAGGTCAGACCCAATCCATTTCCACCCCTTGCCGCTGCAGAGAAAAGTCAAGCTGTGTGGTACACATAGACTCATAGACTTTAAGGTCAGAAGGGACCATTATGATCATCTAGTCTGACCTCCTGCACAATGCAGGCCACAGAATCTCACCCACCCACTCCTGGAATAATCCTCTCACCTATGTGTCAGGTCTGCCTGCACAGCATCACTGCGGTCTGGGCCCCAGCCTGTCTGGCGGGCACTGCATCCGTTTCAGTGCATCGAGTGCAGCCGTTCTCAAACTGTGGGTCGGGACCCCAATGTGGGTCGCGCCACCATTTTAATGGGGTCTTCAGGGCTGGCATTAGACTTGCTGGGGCCGAAGCCAAAGCCTCAGCCCCACCACCCAGGACTGAAGCGGAAGCCCTTGGGCTTTGGCAGGGCTCGGGCAGGCTCAGGTTTTGGTCCCCACTCCTGGGGTCATGTAGTAATTTTGGTTGTCAGAAGGGGGTCGCCGTGCAATGAAGTCTGAGAACCGCTGGTCTGGTGCTTTCTACACACATAAGAGAGATGATGGGTAGCAGGAGTTGGTTCTCTCTGATAATGCTCTTGCAAGTAAAACCCAAACATCTTACTCTTATGAAACACCTTAACCTGATCTCGGATATTGTATTATTTTTCTATTTGAACTCAGATTGACATGCATCGGGAGTCCGGGTTTGGGATTCACGTGAACCTAAATCAATGTACATCCTACTAAAGGTTTGTGCCGTAGGGACTGTAAAAGGAAGAGCGCTTTCACCCAGAAGTGACTAATAAATAATGTAACAAGGATGTTTACAGACTTTCCCTTTGCCACTACCATCCTCTCTACTTTTAATTAATCGCTGGAAAGAGCAATGGGTTTGATGGCTTCTGTCTTTTTAAAATCTGCTTTCATTTGTGCACTGTCTCTAAGCTCCTGGGCCCAGCACTCTTGCAAACTTCAGATTTCAATGCTTTATTGGCTTGCCACGGAAGCACTTTGAACAGCAGAGGCAGAATAGCAGACAATTCCTCCCCCCCACCCCCCACTGTGGAGTAGGGTGACCAGATGTCCCGATTTTATAGGGACAGTCCCAATTTTGGGGTCTTTTTCTTATATAGGCTCCTATTACCCCCCACCCCCTGTCCTGATTTTTCACATTTGTCATCTGGTCACCCTACTGTGGAGTCATAAATTTACCAACACCGAAAGCACGTCTGAACACGATCACGTGACTGTTCTGCTGGAGCCTCCTATGCAAATCCTTATGAAAGCCATATAGGGATGTGGCCAATCTGTAACCGGAGTTATTGAGTCAGCTAGTGCTTGGTTAGTCAGACTGGAAATAGCTCCTAGAGATGAATGCACACAAGAGCTGGCTGAGGTTCAGAACATTTGAGAAGAGAAGACCCAGTCCAGGAAGAGAATGTTTGAAAGGGGTAGAACAATTTTCTGGAATACATGAGTGGAATTCAGCCTTTGTTGGAAATGATCAAGGAAGGCAGCTTCCAGTTCTCTGCACTATGATAATTTTCTGTTGATGATGCAGAGTTAGCAGCACAGTCTCCCATTTAATCAATGGGAATGTTGCAGTTGGCTACAACGGGAGCAAAAGCAGGGCAACAGTCACATAAACTCCACACTCTGATGTTCAGTGCATTGTTGTGCGGTAAAGGAGAGGGGTAGTTGGCTGTAGGGGGGCAGGACAGGACAGCTGCTGAGAGTGGAGAGTCAGGAAACAGCATTGCTTGTGTGAACTGCAGTGAGTTGCTGAATATTTTCCGGTCTCTTTCTGCACACGCTCCCCTCACAAACACCAGCCTCCATCCCTCCATTGTCTCCTTCTTACACAGACATCTCCAGGATTTCTATCTACACTGCTTATTCTTGGGATACTTTCCCTGAACCTATTCGCCAAGCCCCGTCTCCCACCACATTCACATCCCTGCCAGAAACTCCCTTCTGCCACGAAGCTTGAGGAAGGAGGGGGAGGAAGCTCTCTTTTCACACATACGCTACTTAATGGAACCACCAGGATGTGTATATGCCTTATTGAGGAGTCATGTGATACCTTGTCCTTATCTCTCTGTTTAGATCCCTCGCTTGTTATGCCATGCTGAACTCCGTTTGTAGGCGCTCTCGGGCAGGGACTGCACTTTTCCAATTTTGGGTGGTGCCCTGCTCAAAAAAGAAATCAATATTTTAAACTTTTTCGAGGAGGGCAGCCCAGGAGAAAAAATTACTTCTTAGCGATGGGCTGAATCCAGACTAGAAGAACTCCCTCAATACTTATGAGCCGAATAACCTACAAGCGGGTGTGAAAAATACCTGCACACCCAGAGAAAGGAGTGGCTGCTCCGCTTCTGAGCCCTCTTCCTCCCATCCCTGGGTCATTTTGCTCCTGCTCCCTCCTTCCCCTCCTGAAAAAAAACAACCTGCAGTTCCTGAGCTGTTCTGCTTCAGCTCCTGCTTCCTATCCTCTTAAAGGAGCAGCTGCCCCGCCCCCTGGGACACTCTTTAACTCTTTTCCTCCACTGCCTCCATTCAGAGAAGATGCCAGTTCCCCTCAGGGTTCTGCTTCCTCGCCCCAGTCAGCCCACTCCATGTTTCTAGCCTGAGGGCAAGTGATTTTTTTCAAGTATTTTTGAGCACCTGCTTCTGCCACCCACCTAGACTGAGCCTGAGCCTTTTGAGAGGCACTAGTACTGGTATTATTATTGTTATTTAGGTTTTGTATTACAATTGTCCCTCAGCACCTTGATAGAAGAATCAGGGCCCCGCTGTTCTAAGTGCTTTACAGACAAATCACTCAAAAAACAATCCCTGCCTCAGAGAGCTTACGTGGCTATTTCCCTTTAAATCCACATTTTCCTCACATAAGATGCAATGCAGCTTCCTTTGTCATGAAGGGGTAAAAAAAAAATTATGTAACTGCGTTGAAAATAACATTATTCCCTGTGTTTCATACAAGCAAGCCGTAATTGAACCATCTGGGACCAATAAAGGCTTGAATGGTATTGGAAGAACAGAGGTAAGTTGTTATTGTAATAGTAATTGCTTTCTTTTCTGTTTGCAAAGTCATCACATGCAGCAGCATCACCACTGCACCTAGGCTGAGCCATTCTCGGGGCCCATCCTGCAAGACGCTGAGTATCCCCAGCGGGGTTTCCTGTTCTTAGAGACCAAATCTTACACCACTGCCTTCCCATTTACCTTTGTTGTGGAGTAACTCAAGGCAGCTGTGCTGAGTAAAAAGCAGCTCAGCCTGTGACTAATCAAATCTCCTGCAGGGTGCTCAGCTGTCAGGCCTCTTGTGTGTCTCTCAGCTATGATGAAAATGAAAGATGAAGAATTGTCCTGGTTTCCCTGGGTGGAAATGTGCACAAAAGGAGTTCTGCCAAGGAGTCCTTAATAGTTTCACAATCCCTAAAGACATTCCGTGATCTGCTTTTTCCGCTCTGTCATGTTTTAATTCCATGACAATACACTGAGAGGGAGGATGAATATTTCTTTTTACTTTTTTAAAGGAAGTAGCCATAAGGAGCTGAAAGCAATCTGGAAATGCTTGTTTCCCAGGGAGACTTTCTGAGCTGGCGGTGTATAGCCAGGGATGGCTTTGTTTAGAGCAGGGGTCAGCAACCTTTCAGAAGTGGTGCGCCGAGTCTTCATTTATTCACTCGAATGTAAGGTTTTGCGTGCCAGTAATACATTTTAACCTTTTTAAAAGGTCTCTTTCTAGAAGTCTTTAATATATAGCTAAACTATTGTTGTATGTAAAGTAAATAAGGTTTTTAAAATGTTTAAGAAGCTTAACTTAAAATTAAATTAAAATGCAGAGCCCCCCGGACCGGTGGCCAGGACCCGGGCAGTGTGAGTGCCGCTGAAAATCAGCTCGCATGCCACCTTTGGCACCCGTGCCATAGATTGCCTACCCCTGGTTTAGAGCAATGTGGCACAACAGAGGTTTTGACAAGCAAAAAGGTAAACAGGCTACATAGGAAAGCCCTCTGTATTCTTTTCTTTCTTGTCAGCTCATTGTAATGTCTTGGGGATCTTCCCTCCATATTCTGAATCAGGACTTTGGAACAACCAATAAAGAGACTGACACCAGAGAATCCATACCAGCTTTTACCTGGAGGCCAGGACATGCTAGTAGAGGACTTTGGGAGCTTCACCTGTGTTGTAGAAGTGCAGACGTGGTCAATGATGTCCCTACTTTGTGTACAGTACTTCACTAATATGCGTAAGTGCTTTGCCCAGGGAACCCAGAGCCTGTGGAATTATCATGACATCTGGCCTGGCTTGAATAAAGCCTTCATTTGCATAAATGGCCCCTAATTCATTATAGTCCCTGATGTGGAAGGAACTGGTCCCTTCCCTGTTTTAAAGGAGCGATCCTGTTCCCAGTGAAGTTGTTAGGAGTATTGCCTGTGACTTCCATGGGCGTGGGATCAGCCTTAACTCTGCTGCCACCCTTATTCTTGTGTGTATTGCTATTTTATTGCTTTAACTCAAGCAAAAGCCAACAAAGGAAACGCCCGTGCTGAGCAGCCGCATGTCGTCGGTCCAATGGCCGTCTTCCACATTTTAAGAAATGATCTGAAAATAATCGTTTGAGGCTGGTTTCTTGTTTGTTTTGAAATGTGCAATTATAAAGACCATTGTTTTTTCAAAAGCACAATACGATGGCAGCTTTAGACCTGTGAGGCCACTCTGTCCCAGGCAGAGCTGAGACAGACACTATGCTTTAGGGCAGGGGTGGGCAAACTACGGCCTGTGGGCCACATCCAGCCCGCGGACCCATCCTGCCCGGCCCCTGAGCTCCCGGACGGGGAGGCTAGCCCCTCCCCTGCTGTCCCCCCTCCCCCGGAGCCACGCCAGCAGCACTCTGGGAGGTGGGGCTGAGCGCTCCGACCGGGCCACGCGGCTGCCAGAGACGCTGCTCTAAGTGGCGTGGTAAGGGGACTCGGGGGTTGGATAAGGGGCAGAGGGCCCTGGGAGGCAGTCAAGGGACAGGGAACGGGGGTGGGGGGCGGTTGGATAAGCGTGGGAGTCCCGGGGGGCCTGTCAGGGGGCGGAAGTGTGGTTAGGGGTCAGGGCAGTCAGTGGACAGGAAGCAGAGGGGTTGGATAGGGGGTGAGGGATCTTGTGAGGGGGCGGTCAGGGGACAAGGAGTGGAGGGGTGGATGTGTCGGGGATTCTGAGGGGGGCAGTTAGGGGGCAGGCAGTGGGAGGGGGAAGATAGGGGGTGGGGGGCCAGGCTGTTTGGGGAGGCACAGCCTTCCCTACCCGGCCCTCCATACAATTTTGCAACCCCAACGTGGCCCTCGGGCCAAAACGTTTGCCCACCCCTGCTTTAGGGAAACCCATGGATTCCCTGGGGTCTCAAGCATGCAGGAAAAGCAAACCTAATGCTAAACCCACAGTATCATATAATGAGACTGGATCACACCATTGTGACCGCATTATCTCCCTCTAGGTACAGTATTGTAGGTACCGTGGGGAAACCCAGCTTGCTGGCTTTCATGCGTGACACTCTCAGGAATACCGCCAGAGATACATACGCCAAAAAAATACATATTTCAGTAGAAGCATCTTTTTTACCGTTGTATCTCTTCCCCTGTCACTCTATTATAAAAGATTCATATGTATTACCATCAAACATAATTACAGGTTTCAGATGCTTTTCCATTTCCTCTTTGTGCAGGAATAATTGAGTTGTCTCTGGCTTCATTATGACAGAGGGAAAAAAAAGTCTGCCCCATTTCATAAAAAGCTGCACCTTAACTAAAAAGCCACTGAAACCATCACCTCAGCACAGTCAAGAGGCACAATCTGATCTTTGTTTGAGAGCCAAAAGCAAACTCCATCACAAGAAGAATGTTTAAACTTTGTGTACACAAGCTATTGCTCTGTGAACGGGCCTTTATTTGTAATCATGAAATAAAAAAAAATATAATTTAAATCTGGCTGCAGTGGAGTTCTCTTAAAAAGAAAGGCACTTGCTGTAGGCTGGTCTTGTTTATCTCTCTATATACACCTAAGTTGATGCTCTGTTAGGCATTAACATTTTCTAATTGATCCCTGTGGAATGCTTCAAGAACCTGAAAATGTTCTAAATCATGTCCAAGCGCCAGAAACAAACTCTTGCCCAAAGCTGTGTCAGAGTCAAAGAAGCTCTTTTTCTATTTATGCTGGGTCAAGCAAAGTCACTCTAAATATCGTGCAAGGTCTCTAGGACACTCTTACGCGGCTATTTTAGCCGTTCCTCCTGCCACTGTCTCTATACTATCCATCTTACCTAAGTAAAAAACACGTCAGCACTCCCCATTCATGAAACACATGGGAAGCAGGATCACAATATTTCTTAGGTCCCCTCTATACTGTTTGCCCTGATTCCAGTCACCCGTGTGCCTGCACCAAGGCATTCCCAGTGCAGACAGGCAACGCTACTGTTTGTATGGCCAACACACTGGCTACCATGGTGGCCAACACACCGGGGATTGCAATGGGGATCTCCAGAGCGAAAAGCATAAGCTGCTATAGCTTGAGCTAAACTACTGTTGCCAAGGGCTCTAACAACTCAGACCCTCTGTGGTCTGGCACAGAGGGGGAGCTGTAGCATACTCACTAGTGAGATGCAGCTGCTTCAGTGAAGGTTATTATCGTTTCAAGCACAGCTAAACTCCACCGCTGCAAACAGGAGCTTTGCCTGTTGACACTAGGGATTGCACTGATGCAGTCACAATTATGGCTGGCCACTGCTGGCTGTGATCAGGGCAACCCCCCCAATGGAAATATAAAAGTGACTTTCCATAAAAATCTGAGGAGGGTCCTTCGGCCCTTACTTCAGCTTAAAGGAATTCACAGCAGGACTTAAAACTCCTCAAGCCCATCCCTGGCCAATACATGCCTTGTCCATGTCTGTGGTTCTGCTTAACGAGCCCAGTCCATTACTCACATACTGGCTCCTGTTGTGCTTTAACGTGACACAGACTTGATTATGTACGGTCACATACAGCAGAACATGCCTAATTGCATGTAACGGCCACATTCTATAACATCTTTTTCCTTTCACTTTTGTCCTGTGAAGGAAAGTACCGGAGTGACAGTCCTGGAGAACAAAGCCCTTGACTTATCCACAGAACAGGTGCAGCAAGCCCAAAGATAAACGCCGTCGTCCCTCAGTCCTGATGTGAGAAACCACCCTCAGGAAATACGACGTATTTAGTCCCCACAACCATTCAGTTCTTGGCCTTTGTGCTGAGACCGCCAACGGGGGTGGGGTGTGGTGAGGTGGGGGAGGGTGCTAATTAGTGTAATCTCTGTGGTGCAGATGCCTGCCTACTGGGAAACTACTGACTCATTTCAAACATGCTACTGAACTGTCAAGAGATGGTAACAACTGCACATCTGGGTGCAACTGGAACCAGTGACTTAGATCACACCAATTTCCTGAGCCACTCAGGTCTGACCCCTTATTAACAGCTCCTCATAGGACTACCTCTCACCAAGGGTGCGTAGGCTTTTAATTATCCAGTACTGATGTAAAGAGTGAGTAGAGCATCTCTAGGGAGTTCTGGTTGGAAATACTCTTCTACTTGCCTCAAGCCAGGTGCTAGGCACTGTCCCCACTGGCACAGGATGTGAAGGGCCATTTAGATTTACAAACCTTATTTTAAATGAGAAAATTGTTTTTATAGAAGAAATGACGTAAAAACAGAGAGATGATTGCAATATTTTTCAAATATCTGTATTTATATTCTGGGAGTAACTGGTATCAAAATCCATAGACTGAAAACAACTAGAAACCTAGAGACAGCTGGTGTCTGGCCCTGCGCTAGTGCAAGGTGGCAAAGCTGACATGCACCATGCCTCTGTGCAGAGGTCACCCACAATGCCAACACCGGCACAGTGCGAGGCTAGCACTACGTTCCCCAGATGGACGTGTGCAGGTCATGCATCAGCCAGTAGAGCTGTCCCAGCATTGATGGAAGATGGCACCCACTCAAAGGTAGCAGAGATTCTGGTGCAGCGTGTGCTCTCCCATAGCCCCGGTTTGAGTTGTGGCCACATGTGACAAACTGTACCCCTGTATTCACCTCTTGCATGCTGTTGTAATAATCTTTGGTGAGGTATCATTTGAAAACACATAATTTGCTGGACATTATTGTCCTGGTAAAACACGTGTAGCAACATTGTATGTAAAGTTATAAGATTCCATGGTAGGGTGTTACTAAAACATGTTCCAAGTCTAGAGAGCGGCCAAACCAGTTCCTTAGAGACAAAGGGCAAGCTGACGCCTCTGCCCGGTGTAAACAAGGTCAATGGGCTATTACCTGTTAAATAGCAGGAAAGGGGGCGTGGGCAAAAAAATCTACATTTTAACAAACAGCATGCGGTTCCCATCCACACAGACTTTTTGTCTCCTGAATCTTAGCTGGAGATTCTTCGCAAAGGAGGGGAGAAGACTATAAAACGAAAGGAGAGACAAAGACAATCCAAGACCACCCCTGCTCCTCCTCTCTGTTCATTGATTCACTGCACCAGAAGGAACAAAGGAAGCAGCCAGTAGGACTATGGAGAGCATGTGGTGAGAAAAACTTTGCTTTGAATTTAGCATAGTTTGTTAAGTTAGATAAAACACAACTAATGCCTTTCTTTTTTTCTCTTGTAACGTTCCTGTTATGCCTCATAACTGGTATTGACTTAAAATCTGTCTCTTTGTAGTGCTTAAACTTGTTTTATTGTTTTATCTAAACCAGTGTGTTTGAATTGAAGTGTTTGGGAGACGATGTGGGGTAACAAGATTTGTGCATATCATTTGCATTAATAAAATGATGGACTTTATATGAGATTGCATTGTCCGGGTGAGAGATGGGCAGTATTAAGGCATACTGGGGAAAAGTCTGGGACTGGGAGGGTGAGGGGGTCACCCTGCCATATAATTCAGGCTGGTAAAACCCTGAGTGTGACCGGCAGGCTGCAAGTGCATAGAGACATAACATGCTGGAAGCTGTTTGGGAGCAGTCTAGGACTGGAGGCAACAACACCAAAGCAGTGTAAAGGACATCCCAGGTTACAGGGGTGACAGAGCCACTCACTAGTCGAGACTGTATCCTGGGTATGTCACAGCAGGTTAATCAGAATTCCTTTAAGGGCTGCAGCACCCCAATCAAATGGCTGTGAATTAAGGCACAGATGAATAGATTAAACAAAATGTATCACTAGTTGAAACACATTCAAATATCTTAGCAAACAAATGTAGGAACCTAGCATACAGAGTTTGCCTTAATTAAATTATGAAAATACCGGAAATATGTCCAACAATCAAATAAACTCATTTAATCTCTTCCTTAGTGATATGGAGCCAGACTAGCTCAGTTTTCACTTCCATCCTTATTCAGGCAAAAATCCCATTGACTCCATTCTGCTCCCTTTCAACCTCTCCTTCAGTCTGTGCATCTCTTGGTATGGTGGGGTGGGGCTGGCTGATCCCAGAGCAGCGCCTTAACCCCTTGTTGCCCAGTGTGGGGTTTGTATACCCGTCATACCTCCCTATTCCTAGCCACCAGTACGAAGTAAAAACTTGCCAGGCTGACTGATTCAACCGGAGTTTGTAAGGGTAAGGACTGGGTGACACGGAGTAAGGACTGCAGGGGTTGGCCAAGGGTTCTTAATAAAGACGTTTTAAAGTATTTGCAAGAAAAGTGTGAGTAGTACTAGGGAAAGGGTTGACGTTTTGAACATTATGTTGCATCAGGAAGCAGTAAAAAAAAATGTTTTTTTCAAAACCATAAGATTAAAAACACGTCACCACCTTTTCCTCTTATGGTTTTGGGTAGTTCAGACTATGCAGATGGCAGCTGTTCTTGGTAAGGATACAGCACTTCCTGTTCTCGACATTATTGAGTTTGTCTTGGGGAAAATCGGACAAACAGAATAAATCAAAAGCTACAGTATACACTCCAGTACATCCATCACAGCAGAGATTGTTATGGACTGTAGTATCAAAACAG
This sequence comes from Chelydra serpentina, assembly GCA_037349315.1. Lineage (NCBI taxonomy): Eukaryota > Metazoa > Chordata > Testudines > Chelydridae > Chelydra > Chelydra serpentina. Next base: position 10,622,831 of record JBAIAC010000061.1, read on the forward strand.
TTAAAGCGGCTAAAGAGATTAATACTCATTGATGTCTATTAGAGAAGGGCAAATAACTGATAAATAATGTATTTGATGAGTATCAGCTGTTTTTCGTTTGTGTCTGATCCAGGTACAGATAATATTTTCAACTTTGTTATTCAAAAGTATGTGTTGAATATTTTCAGTGAATAATTCTTGGTCACTGGCTTGTTAACAAGCAATTTGTTACAAATATTTGAAGTGAAATCCTGTCCTCAACGAAATCAATGGCAAAACATCCACAGACTTCAGAGGGGCCAGGATTTTACCTTTGATGTTCTAAATTCAACCGGTTTTGATCAGACATAAGTCATATTGTGTGTTTCTGCTCCCTTGGTTGGAGGAGTGTAACAATTAGAATCATGTTTCTGATACAAACACTTGCAATTAAAAAATTAAAATTCACTAATAGTTTAAAACTGTCTGTTTTGGTGAACATTACAGTCATATTAAAATTGTTTGCAAGAATATTCTGGTCAAGTGAACACAAATGGATATGAATATGCTTGAAGCAAAACATTCAAAGAAATGGGGGAGGGATAGCTCAGTGGTTTGAGCATTGGCTTGCTAAAGCCAGGGTTGTGAGTTCAATCCTTGAGGGGGCCATTTGGGGATCTGGGGCAAAAATTGGGGATTGGTCCTGCTTTGAGCAGGGGGTTGGACTAGATGACCTCCTAAGGTCCCTTCCAACCCTGATATTCTATGATTCTATGAAATATTGTGCGGATTCTCCCCCTCCTCCCCCAATATTCAACCTCTAATCTTTTTTACTGCTGCTACAGCTGTGGAATTCCAGATGTTAAAAATAATATGCATGCCAAAGGGCTATTCTGAACCAGATGTAACAAGTGCATTCTTAATCTAAGTGCAAATCTATGAGGGTGTACCCAGCTATATATAGATCCTGATTATGCACAGAGAGTAAATTTTGCACTAGTTGAAGTAAGATTAATTCCCAAACAAAAATCTTTAAGCAGCAGTCAAGACTGCGAATTGGTTTATAAGAAATTCAGAGAATGAATTTAGTAGAGTGGTCCAGTTTTTTTAAAGAGAAAAATCAGATAGCCAGTTAAGGGCATACTTTAAAATATTTGAAAATTTTAAAAATACTGAGCTATGGCAGCCCAAAGAACATGCCTCTATCCCTGCACCAAATTCATGAGATAACACTGTGCACACCACAAGCCCTAACATGGGGCAAGACGTTGAATCCCTTCTTCCCACTGATGAGAAATTCCTCAGGAGAGCAGTCCCACTGATGTCAGTGGGAGCACTTGTATGAGTAACTGCTCAGCAGGGCCGGTAATGGGCTCAAAATCTCGTTCATAGCCAATTCATTTAGTATCAATACATTTTTTTAAAGGAGCCAACAAGGTGAGTCCATGATATTAGGCACATCTCATAATCTTTCACTTTTGCAACCCTCATCCTTCTCTACCCTTTCCTGACTCCCTTTGTTTATTGTCATCACTTGCTGTGTTAAGTCTCAGTTAGGGTTTGATCTCTCATTGACTGCAATGGAAGCTGGATCGGATCCTTAGACTGCAAGCTCCTTAGAGCAAGGACCTGCCATTTAAAATACCAGGCACCTTGCTAGCCTCACCCAAAGAGCGGACGAGAACACATTATAACGTTAGAAAGCCAGCAGGAGAGCCCTCATAAATATATTAAACTGCCCTCTGTCAGTGAAGTGCCTTCCTTTCACTCAACTTCGTAAAGATTTGGCTGGGATATTTTCTTGGCTCGTACACAGCTGCATAGCTCTTCATTTGTGTGTCTAGTAGCTCACAAATGACAAGCTGTTGATTAGCAATATGCTTATCGTAGACCAGAGTGACTGAGAGGACCAACCACATTCTTTAAATTCAGAAGTATTTTAACAGCATTGCTACGGCGGAAGATCCTAATGAAAACCAGATGAGTCTAACATGGGACTAGGACTACTCAGATGGTATTTTGCGCTAAACGAGCAAGATCATGTGACAGAACTAAAAAGGGATCATTTGAGTCTGAAAATCAGCTAGTAACAGAAATAGCAAACTCCCTGTTTCTAGGTGACGTTTTGGAGGCTTTGGTTTATTGATCTCCCTCTCAGAGAGAGCATACCTTACTTTAAAGAAGTGACAGTGAGGCTTTACATCTTTTGGCGCTTTTCCTCTCCCTCCCGCATCCGCATACACAACTTTACGTTCAGCCCTAGAATGAGTGGCACATGTGGATTTGGCTCTGGGCTATCTGAAGGCCCACCCTCCTGCTGCCACCCTGCCTCAGCAATTGAGACCACCAGATACTGAAGCTCCCAGCTCCCAGACTGAAACGCCTGGAGGCTGCTGCACCAGCTGTTCTCGGTGTGTTTTGGGACAATATCTTTTCCAGGAACGACTTAAGAGAACAACCTATTAGAATGTTGCCATTTTAAAAAACGCATGCACACACATTAGAAAGTGAACATACTCCCAGTTTACACTATGTAATCCACACACCTCCTGGGTGTGGTGTTCTGTCCTATCTAGCGGCACCAAGACCACTTAGAGCAGGGGTGGCCAACCTGAGCCTGAGAAGGAGCCAGAATTTACCAATGTACATTGCCAAAGAGCCACAGTAATACGTCAGCAGCTCCCGCCCTCCAGCCCACAGCGCCTCCCGCCTGCCGGCAGCCCCACCAGTCAACGCCTCCCGCCTGCCGCAATCAGCTGTTTTGCATGTGCAGGAGGCTCGGGGGGGGGGGGGGGGAGGGGGGGAGAGGGAGAGGAGTGAGAGGATGGCAGGCTTGGGGGGAAGGAGCAGGGGCCTTGGGGGAAGGGGTGGAGTGGGGGCAGGGCCTGGGGCAGAGCCAGGGGCTGAGCAGTGAGCATCCCCCGGCACATTGGAAAGTTGGCGCCTGTAGCTCCAACCCCAGAGTCGGCGCCTATACAAGGAGCCGCATATTAACTTCTGAAGAGCCGCATGCGGCTCCAGAGCCACAGGTTGGCCACCCCTGACTTAGGGAGAGAGATTAATGAGTCTGCTCTACAGTCTTAGTTAAGAGCCACATGGCTTTTAGCTCATTCAGTAGAGGCTCATGCACTGAGGTCCCAGGTCCGATCCCGCCTGCCAACAACTGGGGTCTGACGGTGTTACAACTGCACTTTTAAAACAACTCAGGAATTTGCCATTACGGAAAATCAGAGGTAAAATACTTTAAACAGCCTTAACTTCGTCCCCAGCCACTCTGTAGACTGTGCATGTAACATAAAATCATTAAGCAGAAGTCAAGATTGCAAATTGGTTTATAAGAAATTAAGAGAACACGTTTAGTAGAAGGTTATCAGTTTTCTAAAGAAAAAATTAGAAAGCTAGTTCGGGGGACACTTTAAAATCATACTTGAAAACATTTTATATAGCGTAAAAGAAAAAAAATGACCTAGAATTCATCGGGATACCCGCAAAGCTCTCCAGACCCCCTGGATACATTTTTTTTTAATTGGCCCTTTTCAAATGTTAGTGTAACCTCCTTCCTCCACTGAGCTGTAGGGGTAGTGATGTGGACCTGTAGGGGTAGAGAAGTGAACCACTCACACTAATGCAAGCATGCGCTGTAGAGTGGACACGGGTTTCCATAGCAGTTGAATTTAAAACTCTCCTTTGCCATGATGTCTATAAAACAACTTGACAAGTGAGGCAGCTGATGGGCTACAACCACTGCCTCTCATGTTGACCGATATTGTTTCCCTTGTGCTTCCCAGTCTGTCTGCCTGTATCTACTTATTGGCGCTTCGGGGCGGGGACCATCTTTTCATTCTGTCTGTGTACAGCACCTCGCGCAACGGAGCCCTGGTCCCTGATTGGGTCTCCTGGGTGTTACCACTATATAAACAAGTTGGAGGTGGTGTAGCTGTCAGAGGGAAGCCTTCGTCCCTGTGTGTGAAGTGAAAGGCTCATTTGACATTTGCTTTAAGTGGTTATCTTGCCGCTTGTGACTCGCTGTCCTGCTCCTGTCGCTGTTCAAGACAGCTCCAGATTTGTCCGACTAAAGACGGTGCTTGGGAAGACCTGGAAGCTCCTTCTTCCTACAACATGTCACAGGGGTTTGCTGGCGTGTGATCAGGAGGGACGGGGGAAGGAGACCAAAGCCCCGAGGTAAGTGGGGAAGTGGGATACCGGGAGGAATCACAAGTAGGTGAGTGCAAGAGGGGAGGGCTCCTGCCCCATACTGGGACAGCAGGACAATCGGCGAGTTATCTTAAATGCCTATACACAAATGCAAGAAGCCTGGGGAACAAGCAGGGAGAACTGGAAGTCCTGGCACAGTCAAGGAATTATGACGTAATTGGAATAACAGAGACTTGGTGGGATAACTCACACGATTGGAGTACTGTCATGGATGGATATAAACTGTTCAGGAAGGATAGGCAGGGCAGAAAAGGTGGGGGAGTTGCGTTGTATGTAAGAGAGCAGTATGACTGCTCAGAGCTCCAGTATGAAACTGCAGAAAAACCTGAGAGTCTCTGGATCAAATTGAGAAGTGTGAGCAACAAGGGTAATGTCGTGGTGGGAGTCTGCTACAGACCACCAGACCAGGCGGATGAGGTGGACGAGGCTTTCTTCCAGCAACTAACAGAAGTTACTAGATCACAGGCCCTGGTTCTCATGGGTGACTTTAATCACCCCGACATCTGCTGGGAGAGCAATACAGCGGTCCACAGACAATCCAGGAAGTTTTTGGAAAGTGTAGGAGACAATTTCCTGGTGCAAGTGCTGGAGGAACCAACTAGGGGAAAAGCTCTTCTTGACCTGCTGCTCACAAACAGGGAAGAAATAGTAGAGGAAGCAATAGTGGATGGGAACCTGGGAGGCAGTGACCATGAGATGGTCGAGTTCAGGATCCTGACACAAGGAAGAAAGGAGAACAGTAGAATACAGAGCCTGGACTTCAGAAAAGCAGACTTTGACTCCCTCAGGGAACTGATGGGCAAGGTCCCCTGGGAGAATAACATGAGGGGGAAAGGAGTCGAGGAAAGCTGGCTGTATTTTAAAGAAACCTTATTGAGGTTGCAGGAACAAACCATCCCGATGTGTAGAAAGAAAAGTAAATATGGCAGGCGACCAGCTTGGCTTAACAGTGAAATCCTTGCTCGTCTTAAACACAAAAAAGCAGCTTACAAGAAGTGGAAGATTGGACAAATGACCAGGGAGGAGTATAAAAATATTGTTCAGGCATGCAGGAGTGAAATTAGGAAGGCCAAATCACACTTGGAGTTGCAGCTAGCTGGAGATGTTAGGAGTAACAAGAAGGGTTTCTTCAGGTATGTTAGCAACAAGAAGAAAGTCAAGGAACGTGTGGGCCCCTTGCTGAATGAGGGAGGGAACCTTGTGACAGAGGATGCGGAGAAAGCTAGTGTACTCAATGCTTTTTTTGCCTCTGTCTTCACAGACAAGGGCAGCTCCCAGATGGCTGCACTCCACAGCACGGTATGGGGAGGAGGTGACCAGCCCTCTGTGGAGAAAGAAGTAGTTCGGGACTATTTAGAAAAGCTGGACGAACACAAGTCCATGGGGCCGGATGCACTGCATCCGAGGGTACTAAAGGAGTTGGCCGATGTGATTACAGAGCCATTGGCCATTATCTTTGACAAATCATGGCAATCGGGGGAGGTCCCGGATGACTGGAAAAAAGCTAATGTAGTGCCCATCTTTAAAAAAGGGAAGAAGGAAGATCCGGGGAACTACAGGCCAGTCAGTCTCACCTCAATCCCTGGAAAAATCATGGAACAGGTCCTCAAGGAATCAATTTTGAACCACTTAAAGGAGGGGAAAGTGATCAGGAACAGTCAGCATGGATTCACCAAGGGCAAGTCATGCCTGACTAACCTAATTGCCTTCTATGATGAGATAACTGGCTCTGTGGATGAGGGGAAAGCAGTGGATGTGCTATTTCTTGACTTTAGCAAAGCTTTTGATACAGTCTCGCACAGCGTTCTTGCCAGCAAGTTAAAGAAGTATGGGCTGGATGAATGGACGGTAAGGTGGATAGAAAACTGGCTGGATGGTCGTGCTCAACGGGTAGTGATCAATGGCTCCATGTCTAGTTGGCAGCCGGTACCAAGTGGAGTGCCCCAAGGGTCGGTGCTGGGGCCGGTTTTGTTCAATATCTTCATCAACGACCTGGAGGATGGTGTGGACTGCACCCTTAGCAAGTTTGCAGATGACACTAAACTGGGAGGAGTGGTTGATACGCTGGAGGGTAGGGATAGGATACAGAGGGACCTAGACAAATTAGAGGATTGGGCCAAAAGAAATCTGATGAGGTTCAACAAGGACAAGTGCAGAGTCCTGCACTTAGGACGGAAGAATCCCATGCACTGCTACAGACTAGGGACCGAATGGCTGGGCAGCAGTTCTGCAGAAAAGGACCTAGGGGTTACAGTGGACGAAAAGCTGAATATGAGTCAACAGTGTGCCCTTGTTGCCAAGAAGGCTAACGGCATTTTGGGCTGTATAAGTAGGGGCATTTCCAGCAGATCGAGGGATGTGATTATTCCCCTCTATTCGGCACTGGTGAGGCCTCATTTGGAGTACTGTGTCCAGTTTTGGGCCCCACACTACAAGAAGGATGTGGATAAATTGGAAAGAGTCCAACGGAGGGCAACAAAAATGATTAGGGGGCTGGAGCACATGACTTATGAGGAGAGGCTGAGGGAACTGAGATTGTTTAGCCTGCAGAAGAGAAGAGTGAGGGGGGATTTGATAGCTGCTTTCAACTACCTAAAAGGGGGTTCCAAAGAGGATGGATCTAGACTGTTCTCAGTGGTAGAAGATGACAGAACAAGGAGTAATGGTCTCAAGTTGCAGAGGGGGAGGTTTAGGTTGGATATTAGGAAAAACTTTTTCACTAGTAGGGTGGTGAAGCACTGGAATGGGTTACCTAGGGAGGTGGTGGAATCTCCTTCCTTAGAGGTTTTTAAGGTCAGGCTTGACAAAGCCCTGGCTGGGATGATCTAGTTGGGGTTGGTCCTGCTTTGAGCAGGGGGTTGGACTAGATGACCTCCTGAGGTCCCTTCCAACCCTGAGATTCTATGATTCTATGATTCTATGATCCAATTCTGTTTGGTTTTCCCACAGTGGATTCCACAGTAATAGCAGAAACATGTTCAATGTCACATTTTTGCTTTAAAGAACCCCATATCCTTTCACAGGAAACCCGAACTCTTGCATTTCCTAATTTTTGCATGTTGAATTTGCAATCCAAATAATATTCTTTTACCGTAGTTTGAGTGTTATTTATATCATGCTATAGACAAGCATGGTGCTTCACAGATAAAGTGCAGATTCTGCCATGCAGTGTTCAGTCAGCCCAAGTTATTTTAATTCCTTATAAGCCAGCTAATAATCTGGTGGATACTATGGGTCTTTTGAGGTGTCAAGTAAGGACTCTTGCTGGTGTAGTGCGGGACCCCTCTCTGCTGTGTTTTCCGAACTCTTACTACCTTTGGGGAGACAGGAAGGCCCCCAGGAATTGCTCCAAAGCACAGATCTAGCTCAGTGCCTTTATTAGCCTATACAAAACCCCAGTGTCATTGCAAAGAACAGTCAATAGGAGTATGGCATAAATCCCAGATGCCTAGAAGTAACTTTGCCTCCATCAATCACCAACTCCACTGCCCCGCCAGGCTTAGAATCATAGAAATGTAGAGCTGAGGGGACCTCAAGAAGTTATCGAGCCCTGCAGTGGGGCAGAACCAAGTATGCCTACCATCCCTGTTCTTAAAACCTCCAAGCCTATTTCACTGCTTAACTATCCTTACACTTAGAAAGTTTTTCCTAACATCTAACCTAACTCTCCCTTGCTGCAGATTAAGCCCATTCCTTCTTCTCCTACTTTCGGTGGACATGGAGAACAATTGATCACCATCCTCTTTATAACCACCCTTAGCATATCTGAAGACGTATCAGGTCCCCGCCCCCTCAGTCTTCTTGTCTTGAGACTAAACACACCCATTTTTTTAACCTTTCCTCATATGTCAGGTTTTTTTAAACCTTTTATCATTTTTGTTGCTCTCCTCTGGACTCTCTCCAATTGGGCCACATCTTTCTTAAAGTTTGGTGCTCAGCAGAGGCGATGCATGGGGGAAGGAGGAGATGGGGTCACGTCCCCCCGATTTCTGCCAGGGTTTACCAGCCCTGCTTGGTCACATGGTGCGGCTGGGCCCCGTCCCTGCATGGCAGCTGCCGGAGCCAGCAAGCTGCACCCCACCGGGAGAGGCAGGAGCAATAGCTCGGAGCTTCAGGGAGGGGCCGCTGCTTTCCAGGAGGGGAGACTGGGAGTAACGGGGGGAGCGTCATAGGGGGACATGACTTGAGCTGTTCCAGGGGTGGCTGAACCATTAAATTGTTCCCCCCCACAATCATCAGGTACAGTTGTCTTTGGTGCCGACCTTACATATGACTCCTGTTAATACACCTCACAATGATACTAACCTTTTTTGCAACTGCATAACACTGTTGACTCATATGCAATTTGTGATCTACTATAACCCCCAGATCCCTTTTAGCAGTACTACTGCTTAGCCAGTTATTCCCCATTTTGTATTTGTGCATTTGATGTTTTTTCTTCCCAAGTGTAGTACTTTGCACTTGTGCTTGTTGAATTTCATCTTGGTGATTTCTTACCAATTCTCCAATTTGTCAAGGTACTTTTTAATTCTAATCCTGTCTTCCAAAGTGCTTACAACCTCTCCCAGCTTGGTGTCATCCACAAATTTTATAAGCATACTGTCCACCCCATTACCCAAGTCATTAATGAAAATGTTAAACAATACCAGACCGAGGACAGACCCCCTATAGGGCACCACTAGATACGTCCTCCTAGTGTGACAATGACTCATTGATACCTACTTCTTGAGTATGGCCTTTCAACCAGTTGTGCATCCACCTTATCATAATTTCATCTAGACCACATTCCCCTAGTCTGCGTATGAAATTGTCACATGGGACTGTGTCAAAAGCCTTATTAAAATCAAGATAGATCACAACTACTTCTTCCCCCCCCCCCCCCATCCACTAGGCCAGTGACCCTATCAAAGAACAAAATTATGTTGGATTGGCATGATTTATTCTTGACAAAGCCATGCCGACTACTCCTTATAACCCTAATATCCTCCAACATACAGATTGTTTAATCATTTGTTCCAACATCAATAAGCAGGGCAGGAAGGGCAATCAACTGTGGGTTCAGGAGAACAGAGGGCTGGCAGGAGGGAGAATGTGAGAAGCTGGGAATTTCAGGGCACGTGAAAGGAAAGTGGAGGGAGAATGCAAATGGGGCAAACCAATGGATGGCACAGGGAGGGGGCTGCTTCTACCACCCACCCTCACACCCAATCCACTGCAATCCCGACTACGCTTGGAATTCCCCCCAGCCCACAGCAGAGCAGGAGTCTTGGGCAAAAAAAGGTTCCAATAGTTTGTCAGAGGAGCTCCCCCATGGACATTTGTTGGACTCAGTCACTGGCTCGGGAATAAAGGCCTGTGCTCCAAAAGTTACAAAGGGAAAGTAGACAAAACACCAAAACTACTACACCAAACATTCACAAGTAATAGTGTGGGGAAGAGGCAGTGTGGGGAAGGGGCATGCAGAAGATAAGGCCCGAGGTAGCCTGATGTGATTGGTAAAGGAGGTGCTGCAAGGCTAGGTACGTAGTGTTAAGGTATTGGTGGGTGGTTGGGTACAGTAGTTGTGGGTATTTGCTCATGGGTGGAGAAGTAAAGGTTATGTATTGTTAGGGGGCTTAACTTTTCATTTCCTGTCTTTTCTGGGTTTACGTCAGGTACACGATGCATAACAAACGTAACCGTTTCATCTCAACTTTTTTGTGGAGCAACCAAAAGAAAGGCTTGCTCAGTACTCCGTCAGAACAAAGAGCTAATTTGAAATTGAATATACAACAGGCTAGCCCACAGCTGGTTTGACAACCCCCTAGTTTCTGTAACCTTCTTTAAGTCCTGTAGCATAGAAATTTTGAGGCAGGACTAAAGCTTATCTTCCCTGTATGCAGTTATTACATTTTAATTATTTAATTAATTAATGTTATTATTGTTATGGCTTAAGATTTAAAGTATTTAGCATTTTCTGTTGGAATGAACATTAACTCAGATCTATAGCTTCTATTAGACTAAAGCCTGGGTCTACATACAATATTAATATTGGTATAACTATTTTGGTTAAAGAGATGATTTTTTTATTAACCAAAATAGTTATAGCACTACCACCTACAGTGTGGATGCAATTATATCAATAGACAGGTGCTCATAGCTTATCCCTGTATGGCAAGCAGAATAAGGCACACAGTGGTGAAAGTAATTTACAGGTACACCGGAGTCCTGAGCAGGGGGGCGGGGCCTCAATGGGAAGAGGCAGGGCCTCTAAATCCCAGGGCCCTTTAAATCCCCACAGCGGCCGGAGCCTCAGGCCTTTTAAATCGCCGCCACCGCCGCTACTCTGGGGCTCCAGCAGCGATTTAAAGGGCCCAGGGCTCCATCTGCTGCCAGGAGCCTCGGGCCCTTTAAATCGCTGGCCTGGGGAAGCTGCCCCCTGCTGGTATGGTCGGCTGTGTACTGACTCTTGTCGGTACGCCGTACCAGACCGGCTTACTTTCACCTCCGAAGGTACACCAGTACAAGTACTTTCATACCAATATAACTGTGTCCCCACTTGGGGACTAACTATACCATCTTTTGGTGCAGACAAGCCCTCAATTTGGTACACTATCCTTACATTATCTTTCTAGGTATAACTCAATTTCTACCAGACCCAGGGTTTCCCTTTCCAAGTCTGGCAGAAAGCTAGCTCTAGCTTCCAACTCTCACAGTCAAGTTCTATTTAGCAAAGTACTAAAAACACGCACATAAAAAAAGTCACGTCATTTAGGATCTCTTTGCCAGGCAGTTCATCTGGTGTAGTTCAAAGCAAACAAAACAATGAGATAGGACTCTCTACCTCACTTTTCAAGTATGCCTCAATGGGCCTCATAAAGCCAGTGTAGGCGGATTCCTCAGTTTAGTAAGAGGGCTCCTTGCCCACACGTTTGGGTTTGGTTCTTTAATCCTGGACTAAAGCACCTCCTCCCATTTGTTATAGTTATTACAAATAACTATAATTTGGGGGGGGGGGGGAAGGACAGCTCAGTGGTTTGAGCATTGGCCTGCTAAACCCAAGGTTGTGATTTTAATCCTTGAGGGGGCCATTTGGGGATCTGGGGCAAAAATTGGGGATTGGTCCTGCTTTGAGCAGGGGGTTGGACTAGATGACCTCCTAAGGTCCCTTCCAACCCTGATATTCTATGATTCTATGATTAAATGCAATGGAGGCTCAGAGGGACTTGCCAGGCCTGTCCCCCAGCCCTAAACTCGGACACCCAGCCTGCTGTGCCCCTGCCATCCTGCAGCCCAGGCAGCCCCTTTTTAAATGGCAGCACCACTGTCCAGTCAGAGGAGAGATGAAAGGAGAAGTGGGATTTTTTCTTTTGCCAGCCCTCTAGCCATCCTGGGCTCACGTGGGAGGAAGGCGGTAAAGACCCAGTTTTTCCTGTTGGCCCAACCACAGGCAGGGCTCCTGGGCCTGCCCACATAGCACTGCCGCTGGCCTGTGGCGTGCGGGCGCCGCATTGGAGTGATTCCTACCTATCCTCCCCAACAAACCTGTCTCCCCCAACCGGTTCTCAACCCCAATCACTGGTTCTATTCTACCCCATTTGTCTAGCTTCCTCCTTCCCTAGTTTCCACATTGTGCTTGGTTCTCACCTTCCCCTGCTCGGTCTGTTTCCTCTTGCCTCTGCCTGATTTTCTTCCATTGCTGGTTCTCCCTCCCTTCCTTGGCCTCATTATCGCCACCTGGTTCCTCTTCCTTCTTTCTGCCTTTCTCTGCCCGGTTTCACTCCCTCCCTCTTTCTGATTCCTCCTTTGCTCTGTCCAATGACTCAGCCTGGCCTCTAATGTCGCCATCCAATACCTGACGTTAGCTGTACACTAAGATGGATCGTTTCAGGATTTAGCCTGATTCAGCACCTAAGTTCCCTCTAAGCCGCACGGCCGCCCAGCAGGCTATCAAGTGCTGTGCACTCCAGGTGTCCCTCCCCACACTGCTCCTGCCCTCTGCCTTGGAGCCCCTGGCCAGCTGCTCCCGGGAGCCTCCTGTTTGCTGCGCAGAGCAGGGGGAGGGGTGCTGTCAGGGTGTCCCCCATCCCCCATCCCTGTACCCCATCTCCACAGAGCGGGGCGTGAGGGATGGAGGACACGACAGGGCTCAGGATGGAGGGAACTTGCTGGCAGCTGTTGCTATGTCTGAACAAGCAGGCTTCAGACTGCCGAGTGCTGATCTACTTACATTCCAGAGGGTTGTGATGTCCCCGTGCCACAGAGCGTGGCTCTGTGTTTTCCTTTAACCTTCCCCATTTTTTCAAAAATTGATTGCTGTTTAATAAATTGTATTTGCTTTGTACCGTATGTAATGATCAGTGGGTCAGGGAAGCATCCAGTGCAGAGAGAGCACCCTGGAGTGGGGACACCCTAGACCCCTGCCTTAAGTGACCACAAGATTGGGGGTCGAGCCCCCAGGAATCCTGGGCCCAGCCTTGTTGGGGTTCTGAGGACTCTGCCACACAGGAGAGTGGAAGGGGAGCCCTTGAGGGCAGGGAGGCCTCTGGTTAAAGGAAGTGGGAGCGAGGACTCAGATCCTTTCGCTAGCCCATTTCACCGGGGTAGTGTATAAGCCAGGAAAGTTCCCCACAATAGTGGGACCATTCCCCCGCTTACATATGCATTTCATAATTTTTATTTCGCTCTTATGCTTAAATTTAATTCTTTGAGCAGTGAGTTCTTAAATGCCTAACCTGTCCTGGCTAGAGTAATTATCCCTAGAGTAACTTTTAAAAAAAAATTATTATATTTAGGTTTTTTGTTTCTATTGGTGGTGCAAATATCATTCTGCATATGGATGGAAAAAATCAGAGGGAACACTGCTCAGCACTCTCCTAATGATATATTGTTCTAGGAACTAGTCTATAGTTCTCATTTCTTATTGTGGGTTTATTGGCACACTAAGTATGGAATAATGGCAGTGCCTGATACATGCCTTTATCCCTGACATGCTTATTTTTAAAAAAAAATAGATCTCATTTTTCATTATTAACCTTTATTTTTTTAAATGTTATTTCCTTTTTTCTTTTTCTTTTTTAGAGTCATAGAAGGCAATTCAGTTATACAGCAGCATAAATTGCCACATCATAGTCCACCTTTTTGAATTTGCCAACATTATGAAAAAAGTCTGTAGTTCTCATGATTAAAAAGCTAACCTTTAACATATGAATGGAACATAAAATTATGTTTGCTTGAGTCTGCACACAGCTTTAAAATAATTCCACTTCCATTAAAACTCACTGGGGTGTTGATGCTGGCGACTAATGAAGATAGTCAATAATATAATTCAAAGTATTTCATTGCCCATCATTTTAGCAGAAGCATTATGATAAGGTGCTTATCACTCGTTGTTGGATGCAGCAGGGGCAGGGAGCAGTGGTGCAGTGACCTGATGTTAAAATTTCACTGGGATGAAGAATTCAAAACCCTCTCCCAAATGTAGTCACCTCCTGTTCTTACCCAACATCATCTCCAATGCAGTTATGCATTTTCAATACACAAACCTGCAGTACACTGAAAACAGAAAGCTTGGGGGCAGCATAAAATACATTTAACATGAAAATAAATTACAGTGGACACTGCTGATTGGTAGAGCGGTTTTGTTTCATGAAGGATGTTGAAATTTGGCTTCATTCTGAATTGGAACAAAACCTGAAAATTTTGAAATTCTCCATGAAGGAAAATTCTGGGGAGAAAAAAATCATTTTGGGTCAATTGAAACATTTCAATTTTGACTTTTCATTTTGGATTATATCATCAGCTATAATACTCTAAAATAAAGAATTCAAAACAAAAAGTCATTTCAAAACAGATCAAAAAGTTTCATTCCCAAAGTGTCAACATTGTTGGAACTTCCCCCCCCCCGGAGTTCTGAAACAGAATTCCGATGAACTGACCCAATTTCACAAAGCATTTAGATTTCAACGGCGCATTCTAACAGAATATATTTCTGTCAAAGTTTCTCTGACCAGCTCTACTGATTGGACTGTCACATAATTCTGTGTTCCCACTTCCTAATTTAGGCCTACCATGATACAAAGAACATGGGGTCTTGCTTGCACCATTTACCAATGTGAGTGTGAAAGAGTCTACACTTAGAGGATGAGAAGCTATATTACTTCCCTGCTTTAACGCATATATTCTTCCCTGCTCCTGTTAGATGCTTTTCTTGCTCCACTCCTCTTTGCAGGTCCCTTGGCATGTCAGTAATATCAATTTAGATTCCCTTAGACCTAGAGGAGAAAATGGAGAGAGGGTGTTGTGTTGGGGGAAGGGCAAGTTTCACGTCAATAAGTGAGTGAGAGTCTAATGAGTCTGTATGAGTCAATAAGTAGGTCTCGGCCCTGTCTACATGCAGTTGCTACCACCAGTTCAGCTGAACGGATGTACGCATCAGTAGAATTCCCAGTGTAGGCAGGGACAGATGAAAGAACTTTGGAGTTGTGGTCACAATGGAAATTGCCCCGCCCCCTTAAACTAGACAGATCACATGATAGTGGTAGTAGAGGGATACAAAGTCCACTCAAACCTCTCACGGCAGTTATGAAGCAGCAATAGCCTGAGCAGGCTTTGCTTCTAGCGAAACAGATCCCGGGGCACGTTCCGTGCCTTCCATGGCCAGCAGCAGGCCACAAGCTCCACATGGAGGATGCAGGAGCAACACAGTGAGATCAGGAAGGTGCGGGGTGACAGGGAGGCGGTAGAGGGGAATTCGTCCCTTCCAGTACATGAGGTGACGAGTCATACAAAGTGATCTGGCAGCCACAGGTGGCCCCAAGGCTGCCAGTTACTCATCCGTTTTTTCCCCGGTGGTTGGGGTCCCTCCTGAGGTAGGGCCCCATAGCAAGTGCAGGAGTGCACGTTGGTTAATCCAGGCCCGAGTGTAGGCAGTGCTCCAGTGGTCTGCAGTGTTTTTAAACTAACCTGAAAAATGTTTAAGCCTCAAGCCATCAGAGCCACAAATATGAGGGCTCTCACCAGTGTAACTGAACTGGGGTAGCAGCAGTGGGAAATGTTTTGTAGAATTCCCTCATGCAGACAAGGATCAAGCTGGTCTAACACACATGTTGGTGTGTCTGAAGTAAATTACAACTTACGTTACTTCTAAACTGACTTGTCTCTGAATTTGGCCCTTTGTTGACTCTCTCTCTGCAAAGCACCTATGGAACTGTATAAATAATACATAATCATGTTTATAATATGGCAAAAAGTTTGCAGAGTTCAGAAGTTGTATACAATATTGCAAGCGGCTCATTTCCTGCTACCCTACCATCCATCTTCATCAAGATATTGTACCAACAACTGCAAGCCACCATAAATGCAAGCACATTTCTCTCTCTTTATTGATCTCCATGCTTTTTATTTCTTTGCTGTGGAAGTAGGCCAAACCTCCTACACAAATTTACATTGGATTAATGCTGTGCCAGACTTGACTCTCTTTGAAAAAGTTTTTAATTTGTCTGAGAGACCAATACTAGACTCCCTGGTCCTCAGTCTCAAATGTCCAAGTATACAGAGGGCTCTCTGCAGGTTAGAATAATCAGTTCTTTCTAGGGAGCTTCTCTCTATTTCTCTCTGTTGCGGGTAGTCGATGGGTCTATTTATTTTTAATGATAAGTCTCCATGCACTTTGTATGTTTGGTATAATTATCCCAGGCTGTCCTGAGGATTGATGGGGCTCCGTGTAAAGTATTATACCTTAGACCCTAGCCAATTCCTCCTCCATCTCTGACATCTCCATCTCTGTGTATCCACAACACACTTGGCTGCCTCCTGTCTTCTTGCAACTGTCATCATACTGCCTGTTTTTCCTAAAAGGTCATATTTCTCTCCCCCCATCTTTTATTTTGTTACATGTGCTTGATTACCTGAAACCTCACTTGTCCAAGTTTATCTAGCATCCATAGCATTTGAGAGATGGGAAAAGTATCACTGATCAGGGCTGCTGCACAGTCTCCATCAATGAATTTGCAATTTATGTGAGAAGTAAATGGGACCAATTCAGGCACATCCGAGTCCTACTGCGATTTAGGCTATTTGATTGCCTACAACTTCTCTTATAATCAATCATTCAGTTTCTTGCACCCCACTAGAGGAGACAAGGCATAGATGCCAGCTAGGTAAGGAGACAGGAGATCAAGGTGCAAAAGAAGCAGAGAAAGGAGTAAGGGAAAGATTGGAGGGCTTAGATGGCAAATTTATATGCAGGCCAGTGGACAGCTCCAGAAAGTCCTTGCTGGCATTCAAGCATCAGGAGCACTGTCAGAAGGTAATGTGCAGTCCTATTGACTGTACTCATAGGCTTTAAGGACAGAAGAGCCCATCATGATTATTTAGTCTCACCTCCTGCATATCACAGGTCACAGAACCTCGCTCACCCATTCCTATATAGCCCATAACCTCTGGCTGAGTTACTAACATCCCCAATCTTGACGTTACAGAGAATCCACCTCCCATTCTATTTTAGTTCAAACCAGCAAGTGATGTGTGCTCCATACTGCACAAGAAGGCAACCCCCCGCCCCCAGAGTCTCTGCCAGTTTGACCTGAGAGAAAACTCCTTCCTGACCCCAAATATGGCAAGCAGTTAGACCCTGAGCATGTGGGCAAGACTCAGCAGCCAGACACCTGGGAAAGACCTTTCTGTAGTAACTCAGAGCCCTCCCCATCTGGTGTCCCCATCTCTAGCCATTGGAGGTATTTGCTAACAGCAGTCGCAGCTGGGCCTTTAGTGGGAGCATGATTAGGCCTTTGCTCTCTAAGTGGTCTGGATAAGTGAAGAACATGCAGATAACACTGTCTTCCTGTTGGGGCTACTCCCAGCCCAGAGCACTGCTGCCTCTGTCAGTTTCACAATGCATGAGAACCAGCCCTGGAAAGAAAGTAGACACCATTTATTAACTATGGCTTTGTCTACACTACCACCTTTGTGGGTAAAACTTGTGTCAGGCAGGGGTGTGAAAAAACCACGCCCCTGCCGGACAGAAGTTTCACCAGCAAAAGTGGTAGAGTGCACAACTCTATGGCTCACCTTGCTCGTTGGGGATGGTTTAATTATGCAGGCAGGAGAGCTCTCTCCTGCCGGCAAAGGGCAGCTACACAGAGACCTTAGAGCGGCACAGCTGTGCTGCTGTAAGGTGCACACTGTAGACATAGCCTATATTGTATGAGTGAGAGTCATCTGGTCTGGGCATGCTTTAAGGATCATCTGACCGTTCCGTACAAGAAAGGAAAGCCACGATTTTTAAAGGGCAGTAAAGGCATCATTTTTTAGAGGAGATAATTTTCCTGCGACTTTTAGTGCTATGTGGAGCAGCTCCTCTGGTCATACAATACAGTCTTTATTTTGTTCTTCATAGCATGTATCAACCGAACCATGCTCGAATAGTCATGTGCCTCGCCACACAGACTCTCGGACTTTTTCAGAAGTAATTGGCAAGTAGGGGCTGTGCACGCTGCATGCGAGCAAGACTCTGCAACCCTCCAGTGCCTCCATGGGCACCTTAGGCGTGCTGGAAAGTAGCTCCCACTGCGAGAAAAGTTTCATGTTTATCACTTCCATCCACTCAGCCATTGGCAGCCATTCTGGAGTCCGTGCAACAAAGTTTCCATGTTCCAGCCCGGACAGATATGGCTAGGGGAGAAGAAGATAAGCCCAGCAAGACAATGGCCACAAACCTTCCCTCTACCCCACCATAGCATTCCCCACCAAAAACTTAGGGAGTAGCTACTTTCTCATAAAAATCACAAACAACCCTAATGTTTTACATGAACATGCTTAATCTTTAAATACTAATCGAGCTGTTATTGTCTGGGAAGGTTTACCATAAAAGGGACTGATTTTTGTTCAATTTTTGTTGTGATTACAATCGGTAAATGTAGTACATCAGATCTATAGGATCAATGAAACTTGGGGCAGAAGAGGAAACTGAGTCAGAGGGGTAGGGTGTGTCCTCTTTTCTGGTTAAAGCAGGGGGCGCTTATGTGAAGCTGTTGCCCAGGGTTTTTCCCTAGATTTGCCTTTTGTGTTTGTGATTGTTTGATGGATAATAAGCAAGCCCTGAGAAAAGGGCTTTTAAGAGACTGAGGCTTGGAGACACTTTTCTACTGTCTGACTGGTGCAACTGCCCAATTATTATATTTTGGGGAAAATCAGTGTAAATTCTTTTTCTTTACCTCTTTTTTAGTCATGTGATGTTTGATAAGAAAGGTATACATTGAATGACTTGCTTTGAAAATGCTGATCATTAATATCGTCTATGCATTTATTAAGGTCTTGATTCAAGAGCCCTTTCCTGCATATCTTCCTCCCACTGTAGTTGATAGGAAAATACCTGTCATATATTTCATCTTGTACTGAAAGCCGCCAAGATTTGATTCTGCAAACACTTATGAACACGTGCAACTTTATTTCTATTAAAGTCAGCGAGACCAGTCACATGAGTAAAGTTACATGCTTGTATTAAGTGTTTGCAGGTTCTGGGCCTTAGCTGGTAAGCAAACTCAAAATCATGTATTTCCAATTCATATTACTCAGCTATCAGGTTTTCCTGAGAATTTAGTTCCATTAAATCTTTTCTTAGCTTACTCTGAGTACATGTGTGTGGAGTGTTAGTGCTGTTAATTGAATTGTACATATATTCATAAGGCATTTCTAAGATGTTCATCCCCCTCACATCCCAAGAGTGAGTGCCTTTATATGGAAGTATTATCCCCATTTCTCAGCTAGGGATTTGAATTATCGAGATTGAGTGACTTGCCAAAAGTCACACAGGAAGTACGTGATACAGCTGATAAAAGAACCCACACCTTCTGATTCTTAACCCTGTGCCTTAAACACAAGACCAGCCTTCATCTGAGGACTTGCTTACAAGGAGTTTAACATAACTTAGATTTTTATATGTACAAAGATTCCCCATTGTACAAGCTGGACTGACAACATATCATATATCATACGTATACAAAAGACAAGGCTATCCACTGTAGGATTTTGGATAGTCCAGACCTAAAAAGGAATGTAGTAAGAAGAATTTGAAGAGGTATTTTTGCAAGTAAAAAGGTGGGATTGGCTTTCAAAAGGAGTGTTAGTCAAGCTATATGAGTGTATTTAAGCAGCCACTGGAAGACTTAATGGAATGTAAGATAAAGAGTTTTTGTGCTTGGGAGCAGCCACATGCCTTTTTGGAAAGGGGTGCCCACAGTAAAAGTTTCTGTCCTCATGGTGTTTTTTTCTCATGCTGGATTTTTGTCATCATGGCAGTGTCCTTGCCCTCTCTTGACACAAAATAATAAAAATTATTATACGCAGAGCTAGAAGCTCTGCTAATACTTAAAGTTGCCTGACACTCCCATTGCAAGAACCTGTTTCCAGTTGCTTATAACTTTACCAGATTTTAACCATTTGGACTTATGTGCCAGATGTCTACTTCTGTCTGAGTTTTCTTAGGAAAAATCTCAGCAAAATTGGTTCAAACTATTTCTGAGAATGACATAGGGGAAAAATCAATTGTTTAGCCCATATTAAAAAAGAACAAAAAACCCTACACAACTTACAACTGCTTCATTGAGAAGCTGTCATGCAACCCTTCATTCTGCACAGTCCCCCCACTCCCGAAACTGTTAGAAAACAACCAAAACTTCCCACTTTCAGTACCTTAAAATGATCTCTTTGGCTAGCTAGCTATCCACATTTCAGTGTCTTCAAATATCAATCTCTGGCCAGATAACTACATTTTTACTATTTCCAAAACTCTTAGGTGCTCATATTTTGTATTAGATCATTTAAACAAAAGAGGATGTTGCCTAGAAAATATTGTCCAAAATTGTTCAGTATCGATAGAGCTACAATATGCGGTCACCATTTATGCCACAGCATCTTCAGCAAATTCAAACTGCTACTTACCTTAAGGTAGCACCTGAAGTCTGCAGCTGACAGCAAGGTTCCATTACGATAGAACCTTTATGTACATGCAGTGGGAGACAGCCCTTAAGAGTTTACAATCTAAAATAGACAAGACAGAGTGTGTTAAACAGAAGCATGGAGGGGTGACGTGACTTGCGCACAGTCACACAACACATCAGTGGCAGAACCAGCAACAGAATACAGGTCTCCTGACTCTCAAGCCAGTGTATACATTTTGTGGGGGGCCTACCAACTAGATCTCTCCAGTGCATACATTTTGTGTGGGGTCTACAACACTCTTACCACTCTATTGATTTCCACAGTTCTCAGTTTACTCACTTTAACATGGTAAGAGATCACAACATATTAGTAATTTGAGGTGTTATGTTCAATGAAAGACCAACTATTTACTACAGTACTTTAGGACATGATCCAGAAAATGCTTAAGGGACCATACCCTAGTTGAGAGTTGCTTAAGGAAGCACTGGGCTGTGTTGTGTTCATGGCATACACACAGAGAGTTAGAAACAGAACAAACACTCTCCCTGAAAGGCTGCAGGGTAACATTACTTTATTTCACAGAATCCAGAAATCTGACACACAACATCCCAAAAGAGAGAGGGAGATCTGCTACTGAAGACAGAGAGGTCCTACTCAACCCACCTTGTTCCAGACAACTCTTTTGCGGACCGAAATCTGAGGACCCAGATCACACGCTTCCTTCAGTGTCCCTTAGCCTGCAAGCAGGACCAGGAAACCCCTGAGAATTTAAAGAGATAGCTTGTCATTTTAACAGTTTTCAATACATTGCAGTTGCCCCTTCCCTACTCCTGCCATGCTTCCTCCTGCTAGGAGAATTCTCAACTGGCCAGCTGTGCACATTCACACCACTCAGGCAATGCAAAGGGGACTGAACTGGGGTTGAAAATTTTGGCCCAAAGAACCTATTTTGCCATAAAAAAGTAATGAAGAATCAGTTTCCGAGTTAGTTTAAGGGAATCTTGGAAAAATGTTTAAGAACATTTTTAGATTAATGTAAAGTTCCAAACCAACTCAAATTTCCCCAAAACTCTTCCTACCCAGAAGCTTGCATTGCAAAGCTTTCCTTGCACCCCTATGTAACTCTGATTTTTCCATTCTTCTAATGCGGTGGTTCTCAACTGTGGTCCACCGCTTCTTCAGGGAAAGCCCCTGGCGCACCAGGCCAGTTTGTTGACCTGCCGCGTCCGCAGGTTCGGCCGGTCACGGCTCCCACTGGCCGCGGTTCGCCGCTCCAGGCCAATGTGGGCTGTGGGATGCGGCGGACAGCACATCCCCCGGCCCACGCCGTGTCCCGCAGCCCCCATTGGCCTGGAGCGGCGACCGGCTGAACCTGCATGTCAACAAACCGGCCCAACGCGCCAGGGACTTTCCCTGAAGAAGCGGTGGACCACAGTTGAGAACCACCGTTCTAATGGCTAGGCATTTTCTTTCACACTTACTATATTGACATCTAACCAGGGCTCTACTGGAAAGTATAACTAAAATGGGAGTACCTGCACAGGAAAAACAGCCTCATTCACTAAATCCTGGAAACTGGCCTTTTATGAGGTTACTAATAAAAGTTATGCATTCGCTTTTTCTGTTTAATGAAAGACCACATTCCTATCAGTCTTAAGTTGTTCTCTTAAGAGTCTTTGGGGGCTGATCTACTGCGGCACCTCTGGCAATGCTCCAAAAAAATAGAATAAAGTCACAGTAAAATAGGTGTACCTTCATGCCCATTCTGCGTGCCATTTGCAGCTCTGAATTAAACAGAATAGCTCTTTCAGATGAAAGATCCCCATGGGGCAATTTTGCATAGCAGCAGGCCTTTTTTGAAAAGCCAGGGAAGAACACTGAACCATACAAACTCTTCAGTAATATGCAATGTTGCCAGCTCTCCAATTTCACTTCCAATTTTATTGCAAATATTGTGATTTTGGTGCTTTTCTTAAAGCCCCAGCTTCTGGATTCATGTCATTCTGAGAATCTCATTTTTCATTAAAAAAAAGTTTCTAGCCCTCATGGTTGAGGACAAAAGCTTGAAAATCAAACCCACGTGTCCTGAAGTCTCAAAAACTGGAAGGCAAATAAAAAGCCCTCCATTTTTTATTTTTATGCCGGTCGTGATTTTTGAATGTTTGGAGCTGGCAGTGCTGAATAAAGACACATTAGAATTCCCCACCTACCATGTTAACCTAGAGCTGCCATTGGTTTTATATTTCTTTTCATAAAACAGGGGTTCTCAATCTAGTGTCTTGGTCCTAAGTAGTGCCTATGAGAACTTTCACGGTTTCACACTGCCCTCTGTGCACCAAAATCTCAAATTTGTGTTTTGCCTACTTCTTATGAAATTCATCCTGATTTCCAGAAATTGCGAAACCATTCCTTACACCTTAAAATATTCTTGAAAAGCGATATGTTATATTAATTTCAATGTAATTGATTTTCCTTTAGAGCACATTAGATCGTGCCAAAATCAGGTAGATTTATTAAAAATTCAATGGGGAGGATGCCATTGGCCCCTCTTACAAAGAGAGTTCTCTGCTAAGTAGTTCGGTCAATAATTATTAGATGATCAGAAGTTATCACCCAGGCTACCTGGCATCTGCCAGAAAAAGTCTTGTGTAAATCCCCAGGCTGGTCCTTCACATCAGCACCAGGAAGACTGAAGGGGAAGTGTAACATTTTGGCAAAGTCATCTATGTATATATATATATATTTTTTTTTTTTTAAATGAATCATCACATTGTGCACTAGTCTTCAACGAAGAGCCACGATCTTATCGAAGCTGTCATTTCTTCCACCTGTCTTGTTACCTCCCCATCCTGTTGCCTCATGCATGAAACTGCCTTGTATGCCCCTTCGGGTAAGGAACATGTCTTCTCATCAGTACTGTGAGGCACTTAGCACACTTGGGTGTTGTAAAATAATAAATACTAATAATTACCAAGCGTTGCAAGGGGTCATGAATTTTGTAAAAGAAAGGAAAAAAAAGATAAGGAGTCTCTGAGCTCAAGAAATATGTTTACTCTTCACTTCTGAACCATGTAATTTAATACATACAATAGTTTAAATATCAATAAAATGTTAGTTTAAAATGCTGGACAGTTTCTTCATTCTGGTCTCTGCTTGCAAGGTGAACTTTTAGTAAATATTGCTGCAAGAAGTTCACAAGCTGGTCTTCACCTCCATGCCCACTTTAATGGAATACTGAGTCACATATCCTCTCAAACATTATCACAACAGAATGTTAATGTGTACTGGAAAAAGACTGGCTGTAAACTGTTAAGGAAAGGAACAATCTAATAGAAATACAGGAAAGAAGTGCAGTCAAGTGTGTTTGCTGAAGAATTAAATTGTGTGCAAAGCTAATAAAACTCTAACTCAAACTGACTGTTCAAGTCCAAATCTTGTTCTCTTCAAATGAAATCACAGGTTTTACAGCTACTAAACTTCCATGCACTCTAGCTGGCCTGACAGCATAACGGATCATATGTGCTTTCCCCACAAAAGACAGAATGTTCTGATCTGAATGATTGGCGCCGTTAGAACAGGAGGAGTGGTGGTAGTGGTGGCAGAAAAGGGAAATGCAGCATTTCTTCAACACATGGGGAAATGTTTAAATGAGTTCAACACGCACAATCCCCTGCACAGCAATAACCTTCCAAAATAGGAAAGCAGACAAAACTTGGCAGAGACATGCATATGATAAATAATCTAATTCCAACACATGTTAAAGTAACTTACCTATGCAACATGTAGCTCTCAGCTACAGAAGCCTGACAGTTTCTATAGGTGTTACAATCCTGACAGACCACAGCTTTAAATAACTCCTGTTGGGAAGTTTGGAGGCAGAAGTATTGTTTATAGGAAACAAATGACAATGATAGCTTTAACCAATGACAGTAAATTCAGACAAAGGAGGCTCAAGACCGCATTCGTGTCTCACCAGTTTTGCACCAAACTTCACTGACTGAAATGGAGTTACCTTTGATTTAGGCCCATGTGAGACGAGAACTGGGAACTTTGTGTAATAGAACTGTTTTTTGTTCTAGAATTTGTTGTTTTTTTCCAGTCTAAACTTCTAGTATCAGAAATATAACGTTTGTCTAAAATCATTACTTTATTCATAACCTGGGGCATGTTACTGAAAACATGGAAGGTTTCATGGCTCTAGGTTGCTTAAAACTCTACTCATTCTGCCTAAACTTGATTAGGATCTGTTCTACCTATAAAATCCCATTCACTTGAATGCTTATACAGGTGTCTATTAAAAGGTGGTAGAGAAGAAGGCAGTTTGGCAAACTGGAGTCGTATTCTGACTCAGCCACTTAGTCTGAAAGTTCTTCTTGCAATAGGTGAGCGGGTCACCGCAGTCAAGGAAGGTAGAGAAGGTCAATGACTGACAATAGAGAGGAGGGAAGAAAGGGCAGGAGTAGGGGACTTAGAGCAAAGTAGTAGTATAAATGTTGACAGATTAGAATTCATCCAGCGCTGGATAATGGGCCACGGAAGAGAGGGCAGGTGAACAATGCTAAGAGAGACATAGTGGTAGTCAGATAGGGAATTCAGCAATGAAAAGTGGGAGAGCTGATCCAGGGTGACAAGTTAAGCTGAGAGAGAAAGTGAAGGAGAAAGGAGGCTAGTGGGGTAGGAACTTTATCTGTACAAAGTTCTAAATGATACAGTTTCATTGCTTTATAAGGCACTAATATCACAGAAAATCCTCATTTTTGCTGTCTTGACTGGATAGTCCGTGCATATCAGCGGAAATCTATTATGTGAAAGGATCAGGGCACAAACAAAAAATGTCCTGATTCTTATGTGTAGGGCAGTGATTCTGCAGCCTATTGCATATACAGGTCTATACAAGACTCTGAAACATACAACATTTAAGGGTTTTTTTTCTTTTCCTCTGTGATTGGATGATTTCTGTGTGTTTCAACACAGTCAGTGATGTGTCAACAAACTTAAGACCACTATAGCAACGCCCCTGGCTCTGAAACCAAAGTTTGGCACCAAGTTTGCTCTCAACTTTAATAGAGAATTTTAGGCATGAAGTCTCTGCATTTTGGAAACATATTTGCATCAGAGAACTTTGAGACTCCATGATTCTATGAAAAAAGAGTCAACTGTGTGTTCAAAGCTGCCAAATGCCTCAATACCACTGGGTACCCAGAATGATATATAATGGTTTGGAGTCTAAAGTCCCTGAGTACGACTACAGCACAAGCAGGCTAACTATAGCTCCCTAATGAGTGTGGAAACAGGGGAAATGAAATTCATGTGAAGACCAAGGGCTTCAAATTTTGTTAGAAGGTGATTTCTTGGTGAAAAATCACTTTTTTTTATTCAGAGCCACAATGGAGACGTCTAGTAAAGGAAATTCTGGGAGAACCAAAGATGTTGCTGAGATGATCAAGCGGGCTACAATCTGTGGGGAGTTCCTTTGCAGATTAGTCAAAGGATTTGATCACTGGAGATATGCTGGTCACACAAAACGCTTCCTAAGAGGTCTAAAGGTATAGAACAGTAGAATCGTGTGTGTTTCTTCCAGACTCTCATAAAGGTTCACAGTAGGGCTGTCAAGTGATTGAAACAATTAATTGTGATTAATCGCACTGTTAAACAATAACAGAAAACCATTTATTTAAATATTTTGGATGTCTTCTACATTTTCAAATATTCTGATTTCAATTACAACACAGAATATGAAGTGTACAGTGCTCACTTTATATTTATTTTTGATTACCAATATTTGCATTGTAAAAAACAAAATAAGTAATATTTTTCAATTCACCTAATACAAGTACTGTAGTGCAATCTCGATCATGAAAGTTGAACTTACAAATGTAGAATTATGTGCAAAAAATAACTGCATTCAAAAATAAAACAAGGTAAAACTTTAGAGCCTAGAAAGTCCCCTCAGTCCTACTTTTTGTACAGCTAATTGCTCAGACAAACAAGTTTGTTTACATTTGCAGGAGATAATGCTGCCCACTTCTTGTTTACAATGTCATCTGAGAGTGAGAACAGGGGCGTCGCAAGATATTTAGGTGCCAGATAAAGATTCGTATGTCCCTTTGTGCTTCAACCACCATTTCAAAGGACGTGCATCCATGCTGATGACGGATTCTGTAGATAACAATCCAAAGCAGTGCAGACTGATGCATATTCATTTTCATCATTTGAGTCGGATGCCACCAGCAGAAGGTTGATTTTCCTTTTTGGTGGTTCGGGTTTTGTAGCTTCCGCATCACAGTGTTGTACTTTTAGGACTTCTGAAAACATGCTCCACACTTTGTCCCTCTCAGATTTTGGATGGCACTTCAGATTCTTAAACTTTGAATCCAGTGCTGTAGCTATCTTTAGAAATCTCACATTGGTACCTTCTTTGCATTGTCAAATCTGCAGTGAAAGTGTTCTTAAAATGAACATCTGCTGGGTCATCATCTGAGACTGCTATAACATGAAATATATGGCAGAATGCGGGTAAAACAGCAGGAAACATACAATTCTCCCCCAAAGAGTTCTGTCATAAATTTAATTAATGCATTATTTTTTGAACGAGCGTCATCAGCATGGAGGCATGTCCTCTGGAATGGTGGCCAAAGCATGAAGAGGCATACGAACGTTTAGCATATCTGTCATGTAAATACCTTGCAATGCCAGCTACAAAAGTGGTATGTGAATGCCTGTTCTCACTTTCAGGTGATATTGTAAATAAGAAGCGGACAGCATTATCGCCCGTAAATGTAAACAAACTTGTTTCTCTTAGTGATTGGCTGAACAAGAATTGGGACTGAGTGGACTTGTAGGCTCTAAAGTTTAACATTGTTTTGTTTTTTAATGCAGTTATGTAACAAATAAAATCTAAATGTTTATGTTGCACTTTCACCATAAAGGGATTATACTACAGTACTTGTATGAGGAATTGAAAAATACTATTTCTTTTGTTTATCGTTTTTACAGTGCAAATATTTGTAATAAAAAATAATATAAAGTGAGCACTGTACACTTTGTATTCTGTGTTATAATTGAAATCAATCCATTTGAAAATGTAGAAAAAATATCCAAAAATATTTAATACATCTCAATTGGTATTCTACTGTTTAACCGTGCGATTAAAACTGCGATTAATCACAACTAAATTTTTTTAATTGTGATTAACTTTGAGTTAATCGCATGAGTTAACTGTGATTAAATCGACAGCCCTAGTTCACAGAGCCCAAAATGGGAATTGCTGAGATAAACTTATGTCTCAAAAGATACCTATGGCCCAATTCTTGTCTTGAACCAGTATAAATGATTACACAAGGTGCAAAGAGTGAAAAGGGAGGAAAAACTCTGCCAAATCAGAGTGGGTGAGAAGTTTGGCATAGGAAGTGCACTGTCATCCTGCTAGACTTTAGCTTGAATTAATTAGTAATCGGGTTCAACACTTGTTTAGACATGTCTTAGCCAAGGCAAATACACTATAAAGGTGTAATTAGATTTCAGCAATGAAATCACACACTGAGATTAACCAAAAGGATTTAGACAAACTTGCCAAATGTCACCTATCTCCATTTGCTGTCAAGCTGCATAGCAGCTGTAATATCATGCACAGCTGCAGGAGAGCAAGACAAAGGAAATGCTGCTTGCCCTTTTGGGTTGTTAGGAGTAAGAGTAATAGCTTCTCCCCCCTATGCTGCTCATACACAGTGTGTCCCTACTCCCTTCCCTCCTAAAAGGGAGCAGTAGTTTGTGAGTCTTCTTCTCACAGCCTAAGCCTTGCTAACCATGACTGAGCCTCCGGAATCTCCAACTGCAAGTTAACTTCTGTCTGAAGCTCCACCACCATGCTGCCCCTCCCCAGATCCTCATCTTGAGCCAGCTGCTACCTGGGGGTCTGCCTCTGATGGCTCCAACCCCCAAGATGCTAGACACAGCAGCCCATGCAAATCTAAGGAAACGTACATCACCCAGAGGAGGAAAAGGGGGACTGTGTAGATGCAGAGAACACAAGTGCTCATGTTAAAGTCCCCATGATAAAAGGAACCCTGGCACATCAGTCGCTGTCTCTACAAACAAGTTGTTTTCCCTCCCCTTACCTGACTTTGCTTGTAGGGTTTGTGGCATGATGCATCTCCTGCTGACGGAGCTGACTTGCAGTACAAGTTCTGTAATTGCTGATGGGGGTCCCCGAGATGACTGCCAGAAAAATGGAGACCTTGCTCATATTGGAGGCATGATCATCCTGAAGGTGAAGGCTAGAGTTCAGATCCTTGCTGAAAACCCAATATGCTGTTCAGCAAAACAGAAAGCAGCAGCTGACTACATACTGTCTACATCTTTTGGTGCCTAAATAACTTTGCAATATGGCCCTCCATGTCTCCAGCAAGAAACTGACGACTAAAAGGGGAACCTTTGGTGTTATGGAAATTCCCATCACCACCAATCCATTCAGTGTGAAGGAAAACTTTTCACAGGGGAAAAAACCCTAATATGGGACATTCTCTCAGAAGAGGAAGCATGCACGCGCTTTAATGGAGACAAAGAGAAAATGGGGAAGGTGTCCAGGTGCATAGCTAGGTTCAGCACACATGCTAGAAGATTTCAGCTTAATAAAAGGGAAGTCTGCCTCCATTCAGCTGGACTGGGCATTACATTATTACGTCTGTCCAGAGCTGTTAAACCAGTGCAGGAGAAAATGGTGGTCTCTAACATTTCTGAATAATCTTCCCTTTTGGGGGACCTGTTCATATTTTCTCTTTCCCCACTCTTCTGAAAGATACAGTTAAGGATAAAGACCCAGTAAACAAGTCGCTCCAAAAAGCTAAGTCTGGCATAGACGGATACATCTACCAGGGAACTAATGCTGCTGCCTCCTCCTCTCTCCCTTCTCTGTTCTATTCAATAAGCTGCAGCCAATGCTACTTTCCTTGCCTGTCATGCTGAATGTATCACGCTTGTTCCAGATCTCGGCTCCCACCATTCATTTCCTTCTGAATCCTCAGCAAGGTTAAACTTCCTTACACTCTACATGGTGCAATCTTGGCTTGCTCCACACACACTCTAGTTAGTTTACTTATTTTAATTAAAATGCCCCTTTAATTTTTGCATTTGTCATGCAGCTCTCTATAGCTGCAAGTCTCCCTCCTCCATTACACCAAATAATGTCACTCCTCTCCTTCAAATCCCTGCTACAAAGTTTTTTTATATCATTCTACCAGTAACAACTCACCCTTGTTCTTGCTTCATCTCATGTCCCTTTAATTTAGCCTTCCAACACACTGCCTGCCAACTCAACTGCATCACCACTTCACTTTTATACTAATTAGACTGCATGCTTTCTTATGTTTCTGAAGTACCCAGCACACCAATGCTGCTATTATGATTAAACAAAATAAGGAGCCTGAACAATTTAAATTCCCTGTTCTATTCCATTCTGGCCTCTAATACATCCTTTTTCCTATTGCTTTCCTATTCCCACTACCAAGTGCCTAGTCTCTTCCTCTCTCCCTCCCCTCCCTAATCACTTTGGGTCTTTCAAATTCCTTCCATACTTCCCTCTTTCCACAAGGTCCTCAATCTTTTCACCGCTATTCTTTTCCTGAGCCCCCAAGCTGTTCCCTCTATAAGTTCCTATCATTCTTTCCTTCCCATCACCCTGAAGCTGAAATCAGATGAGGCTGAAATTTAAATCCATCAAGTGCTGCACTCCATTCCAGAAAGCAAAATTCCTAGAAATATGAAGGGAAATTTTTCACAGGGGGGAAAAAACCCCTAGTATGGGACATTCTCTCAGAACAGAAGAGGAAGCATGCTATCGCCTTAATGGAGATAGGCAGCTTCCCCATTTTCTCTCTAGGTGCTAGCCCTTCCATGTCTAGAAAACAAACTAGCTAACACCACGTACATACGCTTACCCCCATCCTCACCTACAAACATGCTCCATTCTCTACACACATGCCACTCTATGGGTACATCTACACTGCAACAAAAGACCTGTGTCGCTGGCCCCCTTCAGCTGACTGAAGCTCACGTGCCTTTGGCTGCAGGGGTATAAAATTGCTGTGTAGACATTCGGGCACAGGCTGGAGCCCAGGCACTGAGACCATGCGAGGTGGTGGGTCGCAGAGCCCAGGCTCTGAATGTCTTCACTTCAACTGTATAACTCCGTAGCCTGAGCCTGAGTTAGCTGACCCAGCTCAGCCAAGGTTCTTTTATCGCAGGGCAAACGTACCCTATGTCTCTCTACCCCACTCATTTGCAATTCTGTCCCTCCCCCCTCCTTCAATTTCTGTCCCCAGTACTCAAGGTTTCCTTAACTGTCTGCCCTCCTTCAGCCCAGTTCTCCCCTCATCTGTATTTCCCCAGATCTTTGCCAGTCTCTCCAGTTCTCTCCTCCCCTGTCCTACACCAGTTCTCTGCTCTCCTCACGTTTGTCAACCCCTGCCCTGTCCAATTTGATATTAACCTCCCCCAGGCCTCTGCCCAACCTCAGTTTTCTTTCAGTTCCTTATGGGGATGCCACAAAACCCCGAGGGCTAGTAGGGCACATGTGCGCTACTAGCTTGTCCAGAGCAGGAAGGAGAAATGGGGATCCCTGGGAACTCTTTTGGAAGGGAGGCAGGCTTTGCAACAGGCAAAGGCAACGCAGCTCTAGCAATACTTTAAGGCATGCTAAGACCCTTGGCCCAGCCCGAGTTCTGCCTATTGACTGGGAATCTCAAGTGTACGTGGGGTAGAGGTGGGGATGAAAGGCAACGTCACTTCCTTCAGGGAGGGGAAGAACAAGAGTTCTAACGTGTGAAGAAGACCAGCCAAAGTATTGTGGCTATGATTTTTTTTTTTTTAATAATCTTTAAATATAAAATGCTGGGCACAATTGCCATGCTTTAAATTCATCCCAAGTTTCTTTTCAATATCCCCTTTCCATTCTGCTCAAAAGCATGGAGGTCAGTATGAATGGGTCCGGTTTCTAAACCCCATGATGTTCCTCCTAAGGATGTTTAAAAAAGTCATTAAAAATTATTCCTGCTCCTTACTATTTAATGTTGTCTTAATTTACCTGTATTACAATGCCTAGGAAGTTAATACATACATTACCTTTCAATTAATTAGCCTCTTAACATTGATATAGACACTCCCACCTTTTCATGTTTCTCTGAATGTATAAATATCTGCTTACTGTATGTTCCATTCCATGCATCCGATGAAGTGGGTTCTTAACCCACGAAAGCTTATGCTGAAATAAATTTGTTAGTCTCTAAGGTGCCACAGGTATTTTTCTTGTTTTCTTTTTGCTGACACAAACTAACACGGCTACGACACTGAAACCTGTCATTCAACATCTTTCTTCAGTCTCTATTGCATTCTAGGATTAAAACAGGAGTATGCTGAATAATAAACTCCTAACTGATCATAGTCTTTAAAAAATTCTTTAATATAGCTTGTTACTGATTATGCAGTAAAGTGTTTGATAGTTTTACAGCTTTGTATTAAATACAGAATATACAAGAGTCACATGAGAACTACTTAAATCACAATTTTATTTTTCAAATTCAAAAACAATTAACTGTATTTAACATGTTACATCAACAGATTTAAAATATCATGCTCTATTTAAATATCTGACTGACAACAATGTATACAAATAAAATGTTACACAAATATATTTAAGAAAATGTTTTGGTCTTCAATCTGAACAATAAATAGACAGGCACTCCTTTATATACAAAGAAGGGGTCACTACTTAGAACAAATTCTCATATGAGCAACATGTGGAAATATGGCAAGAAAAGATTTCTGGAGTTTTGTATGACACATCATGCAATTTCCAAATCTCACTTTCAAAACTTGAAACGTTTAAGATGTACACTGTTCTAAATTTATCATCAGTTTATAGAAGAGATCCAAACCAAGCCTTCCTGAGTGATGTGCAATTTCAGACTTCAGTTATCCATATCAAATCAAGCTATCTGATGATTGTTTTAACACCAATATAGAAAACAAGGACTGGCCAGATGAGCCTTTTATGTAAATAAAATGAGTGACAGAAGAACTTTGATTTGTAAAGCTTAACTGAAATTCAAGACAAAAAACTGCCTATTAGCAAAGCCCAACATAAAACCTACCCTCTCCCTTACATGTCCAGCTTTTAAATTTTATCCCATTTGAAATTATATTGTAAATGTTATAAATATAAAGTATCATTAAATAAAAGGTAGAGATTTAGTATCCTTTCAGATACAGGCAGACACATTTTGCACAGCAGATCACATTTAAATGAGAGAATACTGTTTGGGAGTAGCATATGATAGAGGAAGAATTACAAAATCGAAAAAACCTTTCAAGAATTAGTGTAAGTTTTTTTTTTTCCTCTCTTTTTCTTCTTTTTTTACTTTGTATAAAAATTAGACTTCCCCAATTTCTGAATTTTTAAGTTACAAATGCTATTTCACACAGACAAGTTTTCTCAGGAAACAAAATCAGTGTTTAAAGTTTCTACCACCACAATTAAAATAAGATGCACTAGCAATGAAAATGGGCAATCCATGCTTTCAACATTATGGTGACAGCTAACCATGAATCAATGAAGAATTTTTAGTTTTAACTTCTGAAGTCTATTTTAAAATTTGTAGATGAAATATTGAAACATAATAACCACTAAGACAGCGGAAAGATTAGGACTGTCTTCATGCCATACTCTCAAAAATGTGTTATTTTAGTATTATTTTTACTTTTAGAAGTACTGGACAAATGTTTCTAGCTGATGATTTTTAAGAGAAGTAACTTTAAAAACCATTAAGTGAAAACAAAGAGCAGTTTTAATGATTCAGTGAAGAAACTAGACCCAATCTTGGAAAATAAATTGAAGACACTTATGCATGTTACTTTAAACATTTAACAATTTAAGTGTGGATCCTGCAAGCGTGTCCAAATCTTAATCATTTCTTGAGGTTTTCTGCTATGTACTAACATTAAGTTTGTGTAGGTACATATGTTATTCCTGTGTTTCTCTTCAATATCAAATGTTTTGAAGCCTTTGTGTTTTTCCGGAGCAAGCCCAAGTTTCTGAAGACACATTCCAGTATAAACGTCATCAATAGGATAGAGAAGGACCTGGTCAGATGCACTGTTCAGTCTTAATGCCAGATCACCAGAGTATAGAAACCCACCACCTCCTGCATATGGAGGATAAGAACCTTCATAAACACTTTCTGGAATGTAGTACTTTAATTTTTTTTCTCGATGAGGTCCAGCATCTTTGATCACATCACCTATAAATAAGTCTTTGGCTTTGTCCTTTGATAAATTCTTCAAGTAATCCAGGATCTGATGGGTATTCACAAAAACATCATCGTCCCCCTTAAAAATAAACTGGGCATCTGGACACGTGCTGCTGACCCATTTAAGAAACAGCACCTCTTTCAGAGTCAAGTTGAAGAAAGTGTCTCTGTAGTTCCAAAGAAGAATGTCTTCGTGGGTTTGACTCTCAAATTTCAACATGTCTGAAAGGTCAGGAAAGTTATCTTCTGGAGGGGTCTGTCCCAACAAAAAGACCCTTACAACGGTTACATCCCCTGATTTTATTTCTTTACCCCAAGATTCCCTAATTGCTTGCCTTCTATCAAAATGTGGTATAAGTGACTTGATAGCCAGCAGCAGGAAAGGTTTATGTTTGCACTTGTTTGGTTGATCCACTAATAATGAATAATTTCTACATCTTAAATAAAGCAGGAAGTCTTTAAATCTGTCTGGCAACTTTGCAAAGTCTTTAACCTCTGAAGTTACTGATGGATCAGGGTCACAGGAATTCGGAACACTAGTATTAGAAATTAAGGTTTCTTCCAGAGTCATATTGGAAAGCAAGGTCAAAATGGGGTTGTACAAGAGGTCCAGCTTCTGTTGCTGTTTGTTCCAATAGGCCTTGTGAGGAGTGTATTTCCTCCAGAATTTGCTGCTGGGTATTACAACCCGTCCTTTTGAATTCTTCTCTTGCCCACCACTTTTGGAGACTTCCACAATCACATAAATAAAAAAGTTTACCATCATCAGAATTCCCAGCAGCTTTAGTCTTCTGCGACCAACACTCATGTCTCATATCTGAAAAGAAAAATTACAGATTTTATTCAATCTTTTTCAAACAGGTTTCTAATTTCATAGGAATACAAGGGTTTTTTTACTACTACTGCTAAACCTCAAAGTGTACAAAAAAGTCAGCAAGCCAAGACATTTACACACTGAAAATGAAAAATGAATTTGTCACCCTCTACTACACAAGCTCTCTCTTGCAGCTATAGGGGTTTTGGTTCCATCAGAAATGGAAAATTTGTCAATCAAGAGAACAAGCAATGATGGAAAGTTTTGCTTGAATTTCTAAAGCAGAATAAAGCATTTGACCATGCATCTAAATTATTAGCAAGTGATCTCTTTCCAAAAGATGTACATGAGATACAATGTTTGACTATACAATAATCAAGGCTTGAAAACTCATTTGTCCTCAGCAGTTGGTAAGCGTCTCCTTGGTAATAAGGTGAGCTTAAGGCTGTGTTGGGTTGAGAGAGTAAGGTTGGGTTGTTGTTGTTTTTTTTTTAATTCTTTTTATTTTAGTTTGTCTTTTTTTAATTAAGTCTCTACCGCTTATGGTTGTGACATCCTTCCAAATGTGAACTGCTGCAGAGCTCAATTTTGAGTCTACAGTTTGTCACTGCCCCTAGCTTTCCCAAGCAGAAGCCCAAGTGAAATTGACAAGCTTGGCCAGTTTCAAAGCTGCTATTCAGCTCTGTGTAGGCAGCAGTGAATCTTGTTTATAATTCTGAATTTCATTCTCCTGCTGGGGAAGAAAATGAGTTGTACCAGAAGGCAGCACTAGAGTAATCTGTAGGAGAGAAGGACTACCAAAAAGAAGAAAGGAGGAGGGTATAGGAAGCCACTTTCCTAGTGTGGCAACCAAAAGGGTAGGGAAAGTAGCTAAGACCCTCCTCAACCCCCTTGCAGGGAGGATTTACTACTACTACTTTTCTCTCTCTCTGAGAAATTGATCCCTCTTCCTTCTAGTAGCTAGACAATTGGCGGAATGAAAGCTTTGAGTTTATCAGACAAGAGAGGCTGAGATGAAAGATGAGAAGTATCTATAAGGCTGGTTGGAATTCCTGTGCCTTCCCTATGCTGTAAGATGAGCTTTTCATCAGGATATTGTCCCCAAACTCACTAGTACTCCCTCCTTTCCCTCAAACATATAGACTCATAGATCTCACCCACCCATTCCTGCAATAATCCTCTCACCTATGTCTGAGCTACTGAAATCCTCAAATCATGGTTTAAAGACTTCAAGGTGCAGAGAATCCTCCAGCAAGTGACCCATGCCCCACGCTGCAGAGGAAGGCAAAAAACCCCCAGGGCCTCTGCCAATCTGCCCTGGAGGAAAATTTCTTCCCGGCCCCAAATATGGCGATCAGCTGAACCCTGAGCATGTGGGCAAGACTCACCAGCCAGACACCCAGGAAAAAATTCTCTGTAGTCTTTTATACTAGCGTCTGATAAATTGTAAGAGCCCTGTGCATTCTATAATTGAACCCAAACTAACTTCGTTTTTTCTGTAGTCCTATCAAAAAAAATAAAATTGAACAAAATAATGAGTCAACAATTTACATTATAAACCTTGCAGCAACAGCTTGTCAACTCTTTTAAGGACTTGTGTAATACACACACACACCCCAATAATACCCACATTATGCAAACTACATGAAAATTCTAGAGACACCAACATAAGTGGGACATTGCCCAAAACATAAGACCATATCAAACTATACATCACAAATTTTAGAAAACTAGTGTTTCTTTCATTTTCTAAAGAGCTAACAGGGACACCCAAGCTAGCAGCAGCCAATGTAATGGGAGAGAGAGACCTGCCATGTTCCTTCCTATCCCCTTCCCCAGAAGTAGCACCAGAGGCAGACAAGAGAAGCCATAGAACAGACCTTATCAAGGTTGTCAAGAGGATTCCCCCCACCCTCTTTCTTAAAGACACAGTACCTACTAAATAGTTTTCTTCCCTCTTCTGGCAGGAGTCTTAAAACAATAGTCTAGCATCAAATAATATTGTTTTCAAGCATATACTTTCATCTATCATATGAAATGAAACAAATACTTTTTAAGCTTTGAATGTGTTGGCCAGATATTTTATCTAATTTTCTCCACCCATTACTACCTTCTTCTTGCTGTGCCTGTTAGTACATCAAATTACACAAGTAACACAAAATAACAGTTAATAGATCACATCAAGGATTCTCAAACTTCATTGCACCGCAACCCTCCTTCTGACAACAAAAATTACTACATGACCCCAGGAAGGGGGACCGAAGCCCGAGACCGCCTGAGCCCTGAGCCCCACCGCCCCAGGCAGGGGGAGCCAAAGCCCCGCCAGCCTGGGCGAAAAAAGCCAAAGCTGAA
Source organism: Chelydra serpentina (assembly GCA_037349315.1). Taxonomy (NCBI): domain Eukaryota; kingdom Metazoa; phylum Chordata; order Testudines; family Chelydridae; genus Chelydra; species Chelydra serpentina. Next base: position 10,659,392 of record JBAIAC010000061.1, read on the forward strand.
GGCCCAGGGCTTCATCCCTCTTGGGTGGGGGGGCCTGTAACCTGAGCCCCGCCCAAGCCTGAAGCCAAAGCCTGAGCCCCAGGCAGTGGGACTTGTACTTCAGCTTTGGCCCTGCAAGGCAGGATGCAGGCTTCAGCCCATGGCCCCAGCCAGTCTAATGCCAGCCCTGGCGACTCCACTAAAATGATGTTGCGACCCACTTTGGGATCCTGACCCACAGTTTGAGAACCGCTGGATTACACTGATGCATATAAAATCCGAGATGATGATGTATAAAAAAAGAAACTGTGCTAGAGACCACTGAGGACAAATAATTTATCCTCCAATATGGCCTGGGGAGTTGTAGCACAAGTTACCACTAATATAATAACTGCTTGGGACTCAAAAGATTGACAATATGGAAACCAAAACAGACACATTAGAAATAAATGAGCACTAAAAGGAAGTGCAAGAATGTGTTTCAGAGATGAAAGGGTAACTACATTTTGGATAACTAAATCAGACATAGCTGAAAAACTGGAAGACTGAGAACCAAATTAGAAGGGAAAAAAATCTAAAAGTGGGTGGTAAGCTACTTATATTCTTCTTTGAACGGTGCATTCTTGCTGCACATAAAATGTAAGTGAAAAATTATAGGATTAAAATTGGACAAGCACAGAAAGTCAAACCACTCTTGGAAACAAAGGAAAAACTCACAGCCTTTACCGGTCAACAACCAAACCTGCCCACCACAATAATTTTCAGAGCTGGGCCTGTGGGACTTGAATTCAGCCCCTTGTGTGTGCACACATTATGATACAGTCTTGAATTATATTATTGAATACTATTTTTTCCCCTTCACAGTACTCCTGCCTCATTCAGTGCATAGGATGGGCAATGCTCTCAATGAGCATCTTTTCAATATTTTGTTTTCTCTCATTCAACGTGTGGCCCCACACAGTTCAAACCCTGCTCCAAAGACAGAATTCTTGATTTCCTCATGGGTTTTTGCTATGGTGCTCTTCATTATAGTATCAGAGTGCTTCAAAAGCATTAATTAATTTATTTTCACAACACCCACCATGTATGGCTATGGGGGTGGTATTAATTCCTCATCTGTAAAATGGGAACGAGGCACAGAGAGATTAAGGTCAAAAGTGACTACTAATTTTGGGTGCCCAATCTGAGATGCCTAGGATCAGATTTTGCAGAGTACTTCATTGCAGCTGTGGGCTAGTCTATACTGGCAACGCTAAAGCGCTGCCGCAGCAGCACTTTAACGTGGCTCTAAAAAAACCACCCCCACAAGAGGCGTGGCTCCCAGTGCTGGTGCACTGTTTACACAGGCACTTTACAGCACTGAAACTTGCTGCACTGAGGGGGGTGTTTTTTCACACCCCTGAGCGAGAAGGTTGCAGCGCTGTAAATTGCCAGTGTAGACAAGCCCTGTGAGTAGTCAGCACTTCTGCAAATCAGAATCTATGGTCTCAAGCTGGGCATCCAGAAAGTGAGGCACACACAACTGGAGACCACATGTGTAAAAAGTCTGATTTAAGTGACTTTTCCAGTGCCACACAAGAACTCTATGGCAGAGGCAGGGATAGAATCCAGGGTGGCATTTCACTCCCTTAACTATGAGACCATCCTTTCACTTCCTGCAATTTCCCCTCATTCATTACATACTTTTCAACTTCTTCAAAAAATAAGACCGGGATCCTAAAGCCAGCCTCCGTCACTACCAGAGGTGGTTGAAAATTTTCTGATGGAATTTTTCCACTGGCAACACTGACTAGACAGAAGCTAAATGTTCCATGGGAATGTGCTGATTCTGTTGAAAGTTTTAATAGGAACCAGGCAGCTCCCCACTCTCCCAGCAGACATTCAAGGCTTCCCAGACTGCCCACCTGGCAAGCTCTCCAGTGAGCAGGCTGCCAGGCTACTCAGTGTTCCAAGCTGTCTGGCTTCCTACATTCCCCAGGAAGCAAGGCAACCACATCCCCAGGTGGCTGGCTCCCCAGATTGCCTGGCTCTTCAGCCAGCTTGCCAGGGAGCTGGGTGGTTAGCTGGTCCAGAATTTTTTTTAAAAATTCTGTTTTTTTCTGAAACTGAATTTTTCAAAAAAGTTTCTGATCTGTAGACAATTTCTCATTTCTGACATTTCATTCTAAATGGTACTCAAAACAATGTAATAAATGTGAAGCTTTTCATGGGATGGAAATTCCAGTTCCTGCACAGCTCTATTCACTACACAACCGTGATTCACCTCTAGAGCAGGTCCATCCTGTGCACTGACTGAGGTGGGGGCCTTGTTGAAAAAAATAGTATGCCATCATGTAATTAGAGACTATCATAATATCTATGCACAAGAGGGGTGAATTAAAGTTACACAGGCAACCTTAATTATGGTATTCCCTAACTTAAGTGCTTGTGTGTTTGCCTTCGCAATCAATGTTCTTTTAATGTAATTTTTTGGTATTTAATTTCCTAGGATTTTCATAAAGTAAACTGTTTAAACAGATTCCATCACGTAGCATCATATTAAACACCCATCCACCCACCATTCATCAGCAGAGTTGGAACCTCTAGAACTGCCGCCACAGACCTTGGCCACTTGAGCTAAGAGAGTAACTGATAGCAATAATAGATTGTCATCCTCTATGTAGACCAGCACTAGAGGGAGATGGCACACTTTTTCAGTGGGTTTTACAGATATTTGCTGACAGCAGATAAATGGTGAAACTCAGGCTCAGAAAAGAAGTGTGCTTTATTAAGCATGTGTGAACTACAATTTTTTTCCCCAAAGTCTTAACTTGGCCAAAATATTATGGATTTTCACAGGAACAGCAAAAGGTACATCCTTGACACAAAGTCCCTGCTCCAAAGCAGGGCTAGAGCTTCTCAAAGAAAAGATCACCAGAATTTTAGCTATGCAAAACAACATATTTTCCTTTAGCCTCATTCTTGGAAATGGCCAAAACGTTTTGGCTGACACTTTCCAAAAACAGTCAACCTGAGGTAGACACCAAGCATGGATAATTTCAGCCCAACTGGTTAAAGTCTAGCAACATGATAAGCAACTGAAAAAGGATCTTATAATGAGAAATGCTGGTCAATCTTAAGAGTCAGTATTGCTGGCCCCATCTATATTCACATCAGCAAATTTCATAAGAACATAAGAACTGCCATAATGGGTCAGATCAATGGTCCATCTAGCCCAGTATACCATCTCTGACAGTGGCTAGTACGAGAGTGAGAGAGAGATCGTACAGAACAGGGCAATTTCGGAGTGATGCACCTGTGTCTTCTACTCCTGGCTTTTAGACGTCAGAGGTTTAGGGGTGCCCCAAGCATGGGATTGCATCCCTGACCATCTTGGCTTATAGCCATTTTTGGGTCTATCCTCCATTAACTTAGTCCAGATACATGCCCCAATTGTGGGAGCCCTTGGCGCGTGGGACCCCCACAACGAGTCGGTACTGAGAGCGTGCGGAGTCGGTCGATGCTACGCCCAACTCATGAGACAGCTCATGGTGAGACACCATCAGGTGGTCCAGAGATATCTACACGGAACACATCACGGGCCACCGTCAGTACCAGGTCAAGTAATCGAAACTGCCAACCAAGGAAATAACCCATTTCCTTCCCTGATGAACCGAGGGACGCACCCCACCCATGTACTTATTCTCCACACCAATACTGACTTGGACTCAATACATTCCATGAGTGGTGTACCCAAGCCCACTTATCCACTGACGCTTTAAAAACTCCCACACCCCAATCTGGATCTATGCTGGTTATGTGATAGGTATGTACCTCGTTAACCTTGTAACTGATACTTGCAATCCCCCATAACCCAAACCTGATCCCAGATGTACAGTACCTTCCTTCTTAATTTGTGTACATTTTGATTTTAAACATTAACTTTAATAAAAATTTTAATATCTAGTTCTTTTTTGAACCCAGTTATTCTTTTGGCCACCACAACATCCCATGGCAGTGAGTTCCACAGGTTGACCATGCATCGTGTGAAAAAGTACTTCCTCTTATTTGTATTAAACCTGCTGCCTATTAATTTCAAGTGACCCCTGTTTTTTGTATTGTTGGAAAGTGTAAACAACATTTCCTTATTCACCTTTTCCACACCATTCATGATTTTATAGACCTCTATCTCTTTCTCTCTCTCTCAATCACACCCCCCCCCTCTTTTCTAAGCTGAACAGCCCTATTTTTTTGGGTCTCTCCTTGTATGCAAGCTGTTCCATACCTTTGATAATCTTTGTTGTCCTTCTTTGAACCTTTACAGTTCCACTATATCTTTTTTTAGATGGGGTGAAGAGAAATGGACACAATATTCAAGATGTGGATACACCATGGATTTATATAGTGGCATTATACCTTGTGTCTTATTTTCTATCCCTTTCCTAATAGTTCCTAACATTCTGTTAAGCCTTTTTGGCTGCTGCTGTGCATTGAGCAGAGGTTTTCAGATAACTATCCATGGTGACTCCGAGATCTTTTTCTTGAGTGGTAACAGATAATTTAGAACCCATCATTATATATGTATACTTGGGATGGTTTTCCAAACTGCATTACTTTGTACTTAACAACATTGAATTTCATCTGCCATTTTGCTATCCAGTCATCCCGTTTTGTGAGATCTCCCTGTAACTCTTTGCAGCCAGCTTTGAACTTAACTATCTTAAATAATTCTATATCATGTGCAAACTCGGCCACTTCACTGTTCATTCCTTTTCCACACGATTAAATGAATACACTAAACAGCATAGATCCCAGTACAGGTCCTTGGGGGACCCCGCTGCTTACCTCTCTTCAGTGCGAAAACTGACTATTTATTCCTACACTGTGTTTCCTTTGACTTCAATGTATTTTAACTACTGTTATATTACTGTTGCTGAAGAGAATGTTCTAAGTACAGCATCCACCAGCAGCAATCACTATTGACAAAAAAAGATTCAGTTATAGTTCATTGTGGGATAAGTATAAGCCATTTTTAAAAGCAAAGTTCCATGCAACAATGCAAGTTGTGTGAAATATTTTGTTGAGTAATAAAGATCTAATAAAGGAAATAAGAATTTTTTTAATTAAAATTTTATGAACATACTGCTTTTTTGTCGTTTCTAACTATAATTTACATATAGTATGATGAATAAGTTAATAGCTTGCAAGACAGAAATAGGTCGCTTTTTTTAAACTACAGCAATTAACTCTTGAATACATTATATTTCTTCAAAAAAGTGGTTTTAGTAAGCAGAAGGAAGAGAGCCATTTGAACACTTGTATTATATTCACTATACAGTATAACTATATACTGAGTCACTCAAACTAAAAAGGCAAGAAGTTTAAAATGGAAGAAGAAAATGTTCTCTTAAAGGGTAAGTCAGTAGAACTCATTGCTGAAGGATTATAATTTTGACAAGTAGCTCAGTAAGTTTCATAAAAAAGATAGCAACTGCAGTTGCACTAGATAGACTTTACAATTTTAAAACTTCATGCTTGAGGACATAAGATGACGTAAGGTTGCCAGTCAACCAGGGGAACTGGATTTATAACTCCAAAACCAGTAACAGTCCGCCACATGTTTTTCCATGGTGTAAACAGACACAGCTGTGTCTTAAGACCACTCTCGTTTTCCATCTGGTCTGTTGATGTTGCACTGACTGACCAAAATGCTAGTGGTGTGAATTTTGAGTTCGGGAAGTTTGCCAGCAGCAACAACTCCAGCAGCATAAAATGTACTAGAACAGTGTTTTTTGCCACTTACACTTTAGTAGTAGCAATCTGAGCAGGTCATGTGGACAAATTTTACTGAAGAGGTTTTAACTAGAGCCAGAGAGGAGGAGGAGTTAGTATCATGGAAAACCTTTGCCATTCAAACTAGATGACCATAATGGTCTCTTCTGTCCTTAGAATCTATGCATTATAAGAACTGAAGAACAAGAAGTAAGCCCAGAGGAAGCCAGTGTGCTTCTGACTCAGGCTTTGTCTACACTGGATACTTTTACATCGGTGTAGCTACACTGATATAGTTGCATCAGTGCAAATCCACAACAGAGACATCTACCACTGTTTCAAATCAAGGAAAAATGCACCAGTCCTGTTGCACTGGTATAAAAAGATACATACACTAAAGATCTACACCAGTGCACCTTTGCCAGTGAAAAGTGTAGATAGTACCTCAGAAGAAATAAGAATGATCCCTGCTGCCAGCCGCAACAAAGAAAGAGAAAAACCAGTAGATTCTATACCTTCAGCAGTAGTCAAGGACTGGTGTAGACACAAATTTTCATCTGTTTAGCTAAAGTTTAAACTGTTTTGAAAACAAACCTTTAGTTAAAACAGTGCAAGTCCATGGGTTGATAATGCCTGTGTCTGGATTCTGGAGTTTCTGTATGACCCAACAGGAGCAGTGACTGAATCATCAATGTCATGCTTCTTTTTTTGGTTTCAGACGGGAAGTACTATATGCAGAAACAGATATAATCTGCTGCTAAGGGTGCTCAGTAGGGATGAGAAGGTCAGGCAAAAAAAGGAGGCAGGGAGGAGAGGAGAATACAGAAGACAAATGGCAAGCATAGTAGCTTAGTGGCAGTACATTTAAGTTTGGTACTGAACTATATTCCTCTCTCTTTGGGCTGAGAGCAAAGCACTGTGAAGGCGGTGAGTTGAGTTAGTGCAGCCAGTATTCCTCTAACACCTTTCTGTGAGATTTAGATGCTTTTCATTTAGTCTAAGTTGATGGGAGGGTAGCGATAACCCATAACCCCAATTCAGAGGCAGAACTCTGAAAACTTCAAAATAGAAAGAGGAGGAAAACGAGACAATTGTCAGAAAGCTGGCCAGTGTTCTTGATTACCTAAATGCCTGTCTCTAAATTTTAAGAAACTACAGAAACCACAGTACTCTAGGAAGGAATTAAGGTTTTCAGAAAAGTTTTGCTCAAGGTAAGGACGTACTTCAGCAATATTTCAAAACGGTGATAAGCAAACTTGTAGACAAGGGAGGTATAAAAACGGAATAGTTTGGAAGACGAGTTAAGATCTGAATTAGGGAGAGCGACTGTGGAATCTGCAATGAGACAAAAAGGACTTATTTTTTATAGATTTTTAAGGCCAGAATGGGCCATTGCAATCAACTAGTTTAACCTCCTACCTAACTCATGCCATAACATTTCACCAAGTAATTACTTCAGCAGTCCAATAAGTTGTGGTTTAACCTATAGGACCGCTTGATTTGAAGATTTCAAGTGATATAGAATCCACCTCATTCTTCAGTAAGTTGTTCAATACCCTGAATCATTAAATTCAGTACACCTTAATTCTGAGTTATATGATTAACGTTTCAACTGTGTTTACCACTAATACACTCCCCTTTTGTTGTAAATTAAACACTTGACTACTCTAGCAAGTCTATCACAATGACTAGTTACCTTGCTATTAAGTTGGTGAATACCCAAACTATGCAGCCCCTCTCCCCTGTGGAAAAAAGCCCAATGCTCTATAAAATGTTCTACATTACACCACTTACCTAGCCAATAGTTCTCACCTTTGAAATATTTAGTAGGAAGCAGTGACCTAGCCAGGATCTTAGTTTTTAAAAAAGCAAGCCAAAAATCTTAAAGAGTGTGCGCAATACAAAGTAGTGTCATCCAAAGCAGAAGTCAGAAATTCGAAGTCAGAGGGAAAACAATGTACAAAGGAAATGCTAAGGACAGAATTTTAAGGGGGTCGGGGAGGGAAAATTTGTTTTTCATCCGTAATTTCAATTTCTCCTAGTAGATTCACCTCTCTGGACAGACTCATAGGTACTCTTGTACAACCTAGCAGAATTAAAGCAGAGTTCCTTTTTTCTCGAAAATGAAAAGTTCTTCCTGTTGGCAACTAATCTTATCCTCCCCAGACACACATTTACAATGTAAAGGACACACAACTTGAATCCCTTCCCACACAGAATCTTCTCCCAATGTTTCTAACCTTTCTTGTCCTTCTCACCGTTACTATTTTACCTTTAGAAATCAGACGAGCAAGACTAAAACCAGTGCTGAAGATGAAAAATGCCCCCTTCAGTTTTTACTATGCTATTATGTTTTCTGGATTATTTAGTACCTCATAGCATGGTGCCAGAAAATATATTAAGGATTGTATATTCATAAATTCTTAGCACCTAAACTTTATTACTCAGCCTGACCAGTGCCCATGGATAACTAGGGCAAGCGATGAGATGTTGTCTGAGGTCTCATTCTTTACTTATCTGGGATGTACCTGGGATGTACATGGTTGAGCAGGAAAAAAGTAATTAATGTTTATATTATTCACTTCCCAATACTCAAGCAAGGTATTCGGTACAAAATGAGCTTAATAAGTCCTATTTCTACTGCATATTCTTTTGAAAGTATTTTACAGTTGTAACCCAGTACAAATATCGATAGACAAAAATTTGTTTTTATTCCTCTGCTGTGGATCTCTATTCTGGATGTAGTTTATAGTTATTTATGTACAAGCCACTGACAGAAGAGAGTTATTAGATGAGAAATGTGACTTACATTAGTTTAGCTTAATTAAGCTCAATCAATACAACTAAATGTAAAACAATGTAAGTGTCCATTCAAGGGCCTTCTGTGATTTAACTAAAATGGATTTAAAAACTAACTTATGTTAAATCAGTTCAACTTCTGTATGTGGACAGGACCTTAGTTTTACTAATTTGCCCTTTGGATATTATGCATTTCTCATCGACTAACACACTTCTTTTAGTATTCTCACATGTGCTCATTTCTTTCTCTCCACACTCATTTTAGCCTTCTCAGATTTGGTTTGGGGATCTCTGATTCTCCTCCAAAGACAGGAAGACATCTGCAGAAACTTCTGTCTTCTTCCACACAAAACAGCTTATGTATCTATCCCTCCACTGATGAGAATGGAACACTACTCCCTTTGGAACACAATGCTCTTCCATAAAAATCACTGGGAAGGGTCACCAAAGGACAATGTAAGGAGTGTCTTACTCTGGTACCATCACTTCCCTGTACTGTTAATATTTGCAAAAACCACAGGGAGTCCGGTGGCACTTTAAAGACTAACAGATTTATTTGGGTATAAGCTTTGTGGGTAAAAAACCTACTTCTTCAGATGTTGCATCTGCTGTTCTTCTGTTGCATCTGAAGAAGTGGGTTTTTTACCCACGCAAGCTTATGCCCAAATAAATCTGTTAGTCTTTAAGGTGCCATCGGACTCCCTGTTGTTTTTGTGGATACAGACTAATACTGCTACCCCTGATGTTAATATTTAAATTCTCCGTCCATCCTCTACTAAAATCTTAGAGGGAAATCCTGACCAAGATTATAAAATTGATTTGATCATAGCTCATCTTTCCTGACATTTTATAGGCAAAACTCTCTTTGGTACTTCATCTGGGGCAGGGGTGGGCAAACTTTTTGGCCCTACGGCCACATCGGGTACAGAAACTGTAGAGAGAGCCGGGTAGGGAAGGCTGGGGGAGGCTATGCCTCCCCAAACAGTGAGGCATGGCCTGTCCCCATCCCCTATCCAGCCCCCTGGAACCTCCCCCTGCTCCCCACCCATGACTGCCCCCCGGGACTCCCGCATCATAGAATCTCAGGGTTGGAAGGGACCTCAGGAGGTCATCTAGTCCAACCCCCTGCTCAAAGCAGGACCAACCCCAACTAGATCATCCCAGCCAGGGCTTTGTCAAACCTTAAAAACCTCTAAGGAAGGAGATTCCACCACCTCCCTAGGTAACCCATTCCAGTGCTTCACCACCCTACTAGTGAAAAAGTTTTTCCTAATATCCAACCTAAACCTCCCCCTCTGCAACTTGAGACCATTACTCCTTGTTCTGTCATCTTCTACCACTGAGAACAGTCTAGATCCATCCTCTTTGGAACCCCCTTTTAGGTAGTTGAAAGCAGCTATCAAATCCCCCCTCACTCTTCTCTTCTGCAGGCTAAACAATCCCAGTTCCCTCAGCCTCTCCTCATAAGTCATGTGCTCCAGCCCCCTAATCATTTTTGTTGCCCTCCGTTGGACTCTTTCCAATTTATCCACATCCTTCTTGTAGTGTGGGGCCCAAAACTGGACACAGTACTCCAAATGAGGCCTCACCAGTGCCGAATAGAGGGGAATAATCACGTCCCTCGATCTGCTGGAAATGCCCCAACTTATACAGCCCAAAATGCCGTTAGCCTTCTTGGCAACAAGGGCATCCTATCCAAACATCCCTGCTCTCTGTCCCCTGACCATCCCACCTGTCTTCTATCCAATCCCCCCTGCTCCCCACCCCCTGACCGCCCCCCTGCAGTCCCCTATCCAACCCTCCCTGCTTTCCCCGCCCTACGTTACCTGTGGGGTGGGGGAAACGGGGGCTCAGACCTTTCCCTGTGCGTTTCCCCTGCTCATTTGGCTGCTCTCCCTGGCAGTCGGGCAGGGCTCGCTCCCTGTCTGGACTTGGCTGCTGAGGACGGGGCCAAGCATGCTGGGGGTGGAGGCGGGGGCCTGGCATGCTCTGCCCCGGCAGCAGGGCCCGGGCCCCTTGACCGCCCCCCAGCAACGCCCCCTGCTCCTTGCCCCCCCAGAACTCCCCCCTACTCCCCGCCCCCTGACCGCGCCGTCCTGGAGCACCAGGTTTGGCGGCGCTATAGCCATGCCGCATGGCCAGAGCTGCAGCCACGCTGCCCGGGCACTAGGGGAACTGTGACTGTGAGGGAGGACAGCAGAAGGGGAGGGGCCAGGGGCTGGCCTCCGCCCCCCCCTCACATGCTACCGGGGAGTTGGGCTGGCTCCTCCGCAAGCCTGTCCTGACCCCGCTCCCTGGCAGGAGCTCGTGGGCCAGCGGGAAAGGTCCTGCGGGCCGGATGTGGCCCACGGGCCGCAGTTTGCCCCCCTCTGATCTGGAGTGTCACCATGATGTGGCTCGTTTGGAGAATATATGGAGAAATGGGAATTCCAGAAGACCATCTTAAGAAGTAAAAGAGAGGGGAAACCCACAGATGCACAGAATCCAAAGGAATGGTGGGGTCAAAGATCCAGAGTAAAATTAACTAACCAGACATTTAAGGAAGAAACCTTACTTGGATTTTAGCTATACCTATACCAACTTCATCAAGGAAGGGATAACAATGGAGATTTTTGCCCCATTCCCCTCCAAAAATAATTACGTTAAATGTTCATATCGAAGTTATTCCATTACCTGACTACACTCAGCATACTTTCAGTAACATTAACAGAAGAAGTGTTTTATTGCCCAGCTCTAGTATCACTGACCTTGAAGTCTGCTGGCAGTTGCTAAAAACAACAACAAAAAGAATCCAATTTGACCAGAACCAAAAATAAAGATTTTTGGAAATCAAACGAAGTCAACAAAAGTTACATTTTAGATCAAACTAAACATTTTGTTTCTGGGCATTTTTAACCTCTCTTAATAAAAGCAGAGGAGATGCCAGGCTAGATTCACAAAACTGGAAGAGAAGGTGCCCCCCTCATACCAAATAGCCCAGTCATTAGGGCACTCACCTGGGATATGGGAAACCCAGGTTAAAATCTCTTCTCTGGAGGAGGGACTGTATGCAGGTCTCCCTCCTCAAAGAGGAGTGTCTTAACCATCAAACTATATAGGCTATTCTGGGGTAGGACTCTCTCTCAAGCCCTCCCATTGAACCCGTTCCACTTTATAGTGTCTGGACCAGAGAGAGTGAGAACATTGAAATACAGTGTACAATGGAAGATTTATATTAACACCTAAATAACTTTAATTCCTAATTATCATTTTGGATAAAAGAATTTATGGATTCAACACATTCCTTTTAATAAAGCATCAGAAGTTAATATAAGCATCCCTGAGCCATCCCAGAAGTTCTCCAGCAAAGGTATGGAGAAAGATACTTGACATTTGTGAGATTTCCAAAGTAAACAAACAGAAATAAAAACTTTTCTTTAAACAAAAACAGGGTGGATTTGATTTAAATCATGATTTAAATCACTAGTCAGGAAGACTCGATTTAATCATGGATTTCTACATAAAAGTGCATTCTTGTTGGTTGTTATAACCTTAATACATATTCTTCACAACTCAGAGATAGGTGTAGGTTTCATTTTTAGAAGGTACACACTATATATTTTTTAAGTGATTTATTTTGAAAACTTTTCAGATTAGTTTTATAGCTATATCGGAAAATGAATGATTGTTTGAGTATTTCATTTATCAAAGATAATTGAAGCAGATATTTATGAAGTCATTGGGAGGTGAACTATCTCCAATTCAGCAGGTTAATCATTAATATTTGCAGGATTTTCTTGCCATGCTGTATTAGGAGGAGAACATCACCAGACAGACATTTGAATTGTTTTATTTAACTAAAACAATAACGTTATGTATTCTGGATTTTTTTCTTCAACAGCAAACATATAATATTTACACAAAACAAGCACATGAATTTTTGAATTTAGTTAAACATTCAAGTTTTTTAAAATCAGGTTTGTTTTTGTTAAATCTACTTTTAACTAAAATAGTTGAACAAAATATTTTAAAAAACAAAAATTAAATCGACTATGTCAGCCAACTCAACATGAGAAACTTAAAATATTGGTTTCTGCAGCTAACTCAGTCGTCTTCACCTTCATTTTCCTGTTTGTTCATAATCTGGAAAAGGAAAACAAGCTTTCCTCCTTTTTCAGGTCCCAAACGATTTCTCAATTTGAAATTAATTAGTCCAAAGGAAGAAAATATTCTTTCTACACCAGCAGAAGAAGCTACTGCTGTTAAAAGTGAGATCATTTCAACAGTCTCTGAATCCAAGTGCTTAAGTGACATCCATCAGGTCACTGGTGTGACTTTCTTTAAAACATCATCAGCAAACATACACTTCTTGAATGGTTCTTACTCCCAAACTGGGTCTCTTTTACAGCCTGCTGCCATTATAGGTTGTCCCTTCTAGTGAGAGAATGGTATGGTAGCACTCAAAAAGACCTCAAGACTTCTTGAATATGCTACTCAATCAGTTTCACTTTTGTTTCCACTGCCTGTCCCTCCCTTCTCACATTTATCTACAGACTTCTTCTCCTTGTCCAAATCTATTCCACCTCCAGCAATCTTCTATTCATTGAACTTTTTGAAACTTTTCACTTTTAGAAAAAGAGGTAAGAGATTGACTGCGTACACAAATTTTAAGAGGGACAATAGGGTTGAGGTCTGTTATTTCTCACCTCTGTTTATTATTTATTTAAAATATTTTTGCTGTTAACAAGCATGTTATCTCTGGGGACACAAATCCACAGTTTGAGAACTGCAAAACTAAGCATCTCTGCTGGTATCTTCTAGACTGAGCCCCATTGGGTAGATAGAAAGATTAACCTAAATAATCTATACAGAAGCCCCTGGAACCCCATAAAATTGGGTCCCTAACTAAATCACTTTCAGACATTACGATAAGAAGGCAAAATCTCAATTTTAAAAAAAATGCTTTGCAGGTCACACAGAAGTCTCTCATACAGCCAAGAATGCACCAATCTCCTGAGTCTCAGGCCAGTACCTTAACCATTAGACTATCTTTCATCTCTAATTCCACCCCCATATATTTAAATATTTCTCAAATTCCCATCTTCCTGCAGCACTAAAAAAGTAACTTAGCAATGCTTACCAATTCAACTAAGGGAATCTGATCTTCTCTTGTGTGGAGGACTGGAGTAGATTCACAAGCTTCTTGGTTTGTTCCTGGACTTCTTCCAATTATGAGAGCTTTCACCACCCTCTTAAGAAGCTTCTAGAAGCCTCTGAAATCACCTGAAGGGCACCTGGAGAGACGACTGCCTCATCTTGGAAAAATAAGGATGTGGCCCGTGGAGATGGGAGTTCAGCCATGGGTGCTATCTTCTCAGGTTCTTCCTCTTGGTGTTGAAGAGGAGAGTTCTTGAACGGGGTTGCGGTGGCACAGGGTCAGCTCTGGATGCTGTAGCTGAAGTAGACAGTCTCTTGTATTGCTCAGTTCTGCTCTGGAAGTATCACAGACCCCAGTGGCCACACTGGAACTGGTTGATATGGTCCCAGTGCCTAGACTGTAAGAAATCAATGCCCTTGTTCTGATGACAGAATGTCCCAATACCTAGCTCTAGAGGAAGGTCTCAGTCCCACATATGATGATGTTGTGGCCACTTTTGAGGAGAGCACATGTTTGAGGCTCTATCATCATCACTTTCAATGAGGCATAGTCCGGTTCCACTGGAGGAGCCAGGTCCTTCAAAGTAGAGGATAGGGCTATGGGCATCATTAGTGCCAAGGAGGTTTGATGTCTTGGTGCTGATACAGCTGCCAATGTTGGTAAGAGAAGTGATTCTGACTCCAGAAGAATTAAGAGGTTCTTCAGTGCTATAAACCTCTGGGATGCACAAGTGTCTCAGTTCTGATTTCTCCCTCAGCGTCAGTTCAGGCTTCCATGAAGAGGCTGATGGTACAGCACACAGTGAAGAAGGCAGCAGTACCAGAGCAGGTTGTGGAATTGCTGATGTTGATGATACTGTATGAGCTGCTATAGGTGCTGAGTTCCTTGCCGATGATGGAAGCTTTGGCAGTACCACCTTCCCTCAGCCTTGCCGGAGGTGCTTCAGTGCCCAGATGAAGCGGAGCTTCAATAGTAACTGCTCATAGTCATGAAGTCTCAGACTGAGTGGTGTCAAGGGGAAGCTCTGCTCAAGCTCTTAGTAGGAAATATGCTTCCCTGGCTTACCACTTCCTTAGACTTTACTGACGTATTGGTGAGTCTCAGCTCCCAGGCTCCTGGGTTCTGAGGGGCCACACAAGGGGGGGAGGGAGGAGTGGGAAGTGTGTTTCAAAGATGCCAGGTCAGATGCCAGCCTCAAAGATCTATTCATTAAGATCCGCAGGCAGGATTCCCTATCCTCTCTCATACGTGAGTTAAAGAACTTGCAAACTGAACATCTTCCAGTGACACACAATTCCCTGAGGCCATCAAGACACGTGTCCATCAGTCAGGGGCACAGTTCTGTGATATACACAGCAATACTTGAAATTAGGGGACATGGAAGAGGCCACTCTGGAGCTAAAACTACATTTGAAATAGAAATAAGAACGCTTAAATACACCCCAAAACACTAAAATAAAAACTTGCCAACGGGCAAACTAACTACGAAAAACTAGAGTAACTACATGGGTAGAATAGTTGTTGGCAGTCACATGGACAGCAAGCACTCAAGTCTCAAAGCCGAGAGGAGAGGAACCGAGTAATGGCTAGCGCACTCCGCCATTATATGCCCTCAACGTGAAGCATGAAGATTCTTAAAGTGCATGTCCAGATGTCCAAAACACTCCAAACATGAGAGCATGAGTCACCTGAACACTAGTAATGGAATGTACATATGGACAAGCACTTGAATAAATTAAAATTTAGAAAATATTCTCCTTCAACTAGATCAGTTCAGTGACTAGTTCATTCAAAGTTGAGAAATGACTGGGAGTTTAGAAAACAGGAAAAGCTTGTTTTCCTTTTCCAATCTATGAATAAAAAAGTAGGTGTGAGTGGATGAACACTACTAAAATCTTGAAGGACATGGTGACCAGAAAGAATCAGTTTAATTCACTACCTACTGGTAATACTTTCTTTCTATAAGAAGTCATATAAAACATGTTTTGTTTTTAAAGTTGTTTTTTTAATTAACTAATAAAAACCGTTTTACAATGCTGTATTTGTGATTTAATTGTATTCTAATTTCTACCCAGAGAGTGACACAAATCATAAAGTTGCACCAGCTTAATTAAAGGTTTTAATTGTTTAGATCAACTTAGTTAAAACAGTGCAAAAAATTGTGGGGACACTCTTACTTTAGTTAAAACCAGGTTTATTTTGGTTTAACTTAAATCAATTTTGTTGTCGGAAATAAAGAGGTTGGCACTGTTGTTTTAAAACCAATTTACGTTGTTGCAACTTTCTTGTGCAGACATAGCCTCAGTTTCCTACGCATTCAGTCCAATATTATATATACTCTGCATTCACTTTAAAATATTTAAAGAAAAAAATTATGAAATACTTAAGGAAGTCATGAAGTCAACTATTGGACTATGAAGAGTTATTAGTTTGAAATGTTTAAAGCTCACTATTTACAGCCTTTTAAAGATGCATTTTCAGACATAAGGTGAAGTACGTCATTAACCATAAAAAGATGAGCATTACGCACACAGGTTACTTGCAACAACCTTAACTTTGGCCATCAGCCAAGAAGAAATTCTGCTGCCAGACTGAAGCAGTAACACATTCTTTGTCTAAAACATATACTACCAAGTTCTTTAGTTCCAAGCTCTAACCTACTTTAATCAGACATTAAAATAATGTTAAAGGCAGCCCACATCTAAATAAGTCTCTCCTCACCCATCCCACAACTAAAGCTATCACTTTATTAGTGACATTTTAAAAGAAACTTTGTTTTGATCATGCACTTCCCTTTGGTGCACTATTCTCAAAGTAGTGCTGACACTGAATTCTGGTGCATAAGTACATAAAAACAGCAATATTAGTATCAACTCCAACTTCAAAACAAAGGAAAACCATATTTACCAAATAAAACTCAGTGAAGGGGAAAATGGTCAAACTCTTAACGGTATTATATGAAACAGTTGGAGGGAAGTAGGAAAGAATGCAAAGACTTCAAAAATGCACTTTAGAATAATTTCAAATACAAAACCTAACAAAAAAAAAATCCATGTTCAAACAAAACCTACTTGATTGCCAGTTATATTTTTAAATATGGAGCAAGCAAATTTTCTACTCCTCAGCATGCCGTTGATGTACTTTACATCCAAAATTGGAAACACACAGAATACAGCCTATACTGCATTACATTAGATTCACAAGCAAATGTAAAAAATTAACCCCTTTTCCCTCTGCTTTCAATTTAAAATAAAATAAAATTGTAATCTGTTTGATTAGTTTATGATTATTGAATTTAATCAATATCTAAAATAACCAATTGTTTTTCCTCAGTTCCTATATTCTTGGAAATAATCTAAGGCACAAGTCTACTAAGGCATTCTAAGCAGGTGTTTGTAAAATTTAAAATAAAACTATTTAACATATCACTGTACTTTTTCCTCCTCCACAATCCACCGCCCTCAATATCAAGGCCACCATCTTGGTGGCAAAGAACAGGACAAAAATCTGCTTGGAGCCATTCAAAGCCAATCTAAGCTACAATTACAATCAAGTCTGAGGTCCCATTTCAACTCTGATATGCATTGTAAACAGGACTTTATCTCTGTTACTTAGCCAAGCTAAAAGCCTTGGATGTTTCCAACAGAATTAAGATCCATTCTTCACTACAAATTGGAACCATGTTGTAAGCAGGTCAGGCGATAACTGTGTTGTAACTGGACCCTCTGAACCCTGTAATCACAGTGTAGAAAGGTGTTTAAACTGGTTGAAGGTATCATTGAGCAATCCAGAACATTTTCAGATTCCTTTGAAATTACTTCTACTCCTGAGCACGCCTTGCTGACCTGAGGAGTAAGATGCTGAGGATCAGGTATTTCATGTACATGTATGTCCCATACAAATGTTCAGAGCAATACCACCAAGACAATGCTTGAAAAATTAACTTGATACATACAAGCCAGAAGTTGCCATGAAAGTTGGGGAGGCCCCCCCCCCCCAACATGGTTTAGGGCAGGGGTGGCCAACCTGTGGCTCCAGAGCCATGTGCGGCTCTTCAGAAGTTAATATGCGGCTCCTTGTATAGGCACCAACTCCAGTACTGGAGCTACAGGCACCAACTTTCCAATGTGCTGGGGAGGTGCTCACTGCTCAGCCCCTGGCTCTGCCACAGGCCTTGCCCCCACTCCACCCCTTCCCACCCCCTCCCGAGCCTGCCGTGCCCTCGCTCCTCCCCCCCCCCCACCCGAGCCTCCTGCATGCCATGAAACAGGTGCGGGGAGGGAGGGGGAGGAGCTGATTGACAGGGCTGGAAGGCTCTGGTAGGGTGCTGCTGGCGGGGCTGCTGACGTATTACTGTGGCTCTTTGGAAATGTACATTGGTAAATTCTGGCTCCTTCTCAGGCAGGTTGGCCACCCCTGGTTTAGGGGCAACACCATGGTAAGAAATCCAGGCTCCCTGTCCTCTTCCACCCATAATGCTGTTGGAAAGGAAGGGTGCTAAGATTCCTATCTGGGTGCTACCCCAACCTAAAGCATCCTGGTATCAGCCTCTTACCAGTAGGTTTATGATATCTATTAAGTGTCCATCCACTGACTACTGGAAGGAAGAAGGAACTTTCCACTTCCCATACTTCTACCCCTAATTTTGGAGACGTTCGTTAACTGCTACTATCCTTCCCCTCAGCATACATTTCTTTGGATCCTCACTTGTGAATAACTCCAGTTGCTTATCTTCTCCTGTCCTCTAGCCCTCCAAGCAGCAGCAAAGTGAAGTTAACATGAATACCAGATTTACTGCTGTATACAGAATTCTGAATAGCAATAGTTAATCTGTAGAGTTTTGTCAGTTTCACTTTGCTGCTTAGGAAATTTATGAGCAGCAGCAGGCACGCTAAAGGTATCTGCAGATTTAGAAAGGCAGCACTGCATCAGTTCATATTCATAAGATTATCCTTACAACCACAAGGGTTAGATGTTTTTCTCCTTCATTGTTTAAATTTTGCAGAAACTGATGTTTAGCCCCTCTCGTGTGCACCTCAGAGAAAGTTTTCTTCCTGACATTGGTATTTCAAAACCACCATGTCATAAAGCCTTCAACTGCAGATGAGGTGCATATGCCATATTAAAGAATCACAGTTTAAAAATCAGAAATATGTATCAGCAAAAATCAGTGACCCCCTAAGAACACACCAAGCGTATTCAAGTTTTGGTGTAATACATGTGTCTTTCATAGTAAGTAACTTATGTCATATCTTCTTATTCCTCAAATTGACTGCTTACATGTCTACTTTGAAAGGTTTTGAGTATTCTTATTTATAAATATAGTATATGCTGCAGCTAGAATTATAGACTTTTTGGCTGTGATAGTGTGGGGGAGAAGTTAGAGAATAACTCATGTAAGACTAAGGCCCGATCTATACACAGATCTTGTACCAATATAATTATTTTCAGCTAGAGGTATGTTAGGGGTGGACATAGTTATACAAGTATAAAAAAGCCTTATGCCAGCATCGTTTATTCTCAGTCACATAAAGGAATAAGATGCATCGGTATAATCACTTTTATGCTAATATAACTTTCTACACTGGGAGGAGTTGTACTACTTTAACAATTCCTGTACAATTAAGTGGTATAACTTATGTGGTTTGACAAGGCCTAAGGATAACTTAATTTGCTAACATGAAGGAATCACCAATAAAAGTCATGGGTTTTGCTACTTTGAGCAAGTTTTCAGTTAAGCTTGAGTGAAACACCAACAATTCACAATATTTTTTTTTTTCCTGAATGGCAATTCAACAAGTTCTCACTATTAAAGTTACAAAAAAACTAAAAAAAAAAAAAAGTTTTTCCAAAACAACTTTTTGCTGACCAATCTGATGAAATGATTTCATCAATTCTCCCTTTGCGTTAAATAAACCAAACACCACACCCGTCACACTCTGGGATTTTTTCTCTCTCTTATTTAAATGCTAATTGCTTCTCATGAGGTTTCTATTCAATCACTCTTTTGCACAATTCACCATAGTACATTTTAATGATCCAGCCCTTTCACTGCATTATACATGTCCTGGAAAATTTTGAAGGTTTATGTGCCTCTTTTAAGCCCAAGGCCCCTGATTCCCCACCCACTCAAAGTGGAAAAGCTTCCATGACTTGATAGGTGCAGGATCTGGCCCAAAATCCCCACAGAGTATTTCTATGAGTAGAGGAACCAAACATTGCTATCTCACATCTGTTTAGATGTGCATACTCCAATTTGCAGTCAATGACTTGTAATTTTTGTGCTAAAATGAGAAAAAATAGTTCTTAATATGTTCTCAAATGTCACTCTTCCTTCTCCATTCCAGTTTACTGACACTACTTTTCTTGTAGGCAAATAGAAATTTCATCATGCAATCACTGAGCGACAGCAGAAAGAGATAAAATATAACACATATCCCCCATAAGGTGACAATATGACATAACAAATGTATATTGACAGGCAGACTAAGTTACAGTGGATTTTAATTGTATTCTTTCCCAGAAAAATACACATTTCTTACTAATTTTTCTAGCCAACATTCATTTAAATGTAGATCTAGAAAATATTTTACACTGTACAAAATACCCAATAGTAATCCAATGATTTCTTGTGTACTAAGCACAAGGACCCTAACATTTTGTTAAATTAAATTAGAAAGGTTTTATGCGCGAGGGTTCTTTCAAAGAGGTATTAAAGATTGAAACAAAAATTAAAACTGAGCCTGTTTGTATTCTTTTTTTAAATTTTATGGATTTTTCAAAGATATTTTCCTTTGTTCCTTTCCAAACTCAGTGGGGTCCAGCACTCAAGTAACTGAACAAAACACATACACATGAGAGAAAAACAAAAAAGTCAGCTTTACATTGTTAGGTTATAAGTAACAGGCAGACAAAAATATAAACATAAAAATGCACATGCTGACTGCTTATTTTAAAAGGCTCAAACTACCAGACACCAGTTAAATTTGTTGATGTTGTTTCCACTATGAAAAAGTATTCTGATGGAATTAAATGAAAACTGTTAGACCACCATATCTGCATAGTTGATGAAAGAATATATAAATAAAATAAATAAATAAATAGGAAAGCCGACAATCATTCTTGTTAGGTCCATCCTCAAGAAAAATTCAATTTTCAAGCAGATTTTTGACAGTACGTCTTTTGTTTCTTTCAAGTTACATACAGAAAAAACAACCCCTGGCCTTAAATATTTTGACTAAAAAGGATAAAGGAATAGTAGTCAACAGCATCAAAAGCTTAGCATAACACAAGACAGGGTTGAAATATGCAAAATACAGGTCTAGAATATCAAGTTCAGTCACCCCGGATTGCGTTTTACAGTGTTATTAACAGTCATGTGCCATCAAAACGTGGAATGTGGCAGTGTTTGGGATATGAGCCACAAAGCTGAAGTAAAAGCTCCTCCTGTCATCTAAAGCAGCAAAGATTTCTCAACACACTCTGGACAAACACAGATGTCAAAAATTAAATCTAGCTACAGAGAAAACAGAGTGACAGTTCAAAATAGAATCCTGAAGAATAATACAAATTTAAGAAAGGATTTTAGATTTTAATAAAAAAGTAGCAGAAAATCTGAAATGAAATGGGAACTAAAAAAAGTGGTGTTATAGTGTGCAGCTATATAGCTAGTACTTTAGGGGATAATGCTCTCTTATTTTTTAACCTGTAATGCAAACCTAACCCAGTCTGTATAACAAAAACCACCCACATAATTTTTACTCAAAAGGAGACACCACAACACCGCTATGGTATTGAGAACACAGACCTTGCAAGTTTCTTCCCCTAAGATCTCACACCATTTCAGCTACATGAGTGGGAGTGCTAGGGTAGATTGCCTATTTTCTCCACTGTGTCATCTAGCCCTGTTCAGAACAGGTCTAGACTCAGTGGTAAAGTCAGTGACAAATAGTCTAAACTAGTCCTACTACAAGTAGAACTGCACCAGCAGGCTCTAACTGATAGGTGATTTTAAGAACAATCCCCATGAAAACAAGCTCTGTAGTCAGATCCTCTAAGTTAAATCCCTCTTAGACTCACTTCTTCCAAACCACTGATAAACAGACAAAAAACCTCAAGGCCCCAATCCCAAAAATTATTATGATCAATGGGGCCTACTCAATACGGAAAAATTAAGTATGTGCATAAATTTTTGTGGGATTAGGACATAAAAATATGTTCGCCTAGTGCTCGTTTTATCCTTATCCCTTTAGTTGTAACCTTCCCATAACAAAGACTACCATTATATTTGAGTCCTATCCAACACCAAGAATACCATCAGTGCTTAAAAAACAACAACAACGGATACGCACTGAGTTTGTCACCAATAGTGGAGAGAACACATTTCTGGTACTATTACTTGCAGGGCTTTGGAGCACAGCCCATGGAGCAGCTCCGGAGCAGTGGAGCTGCAGATTTTTGCCTGGAGCTGGAGCAGAGCTGAAGCACAGCTCCAAAGCCCTGACACTTGTCTTGCAAGGAAAAAAACAATCAAATCTTTTTGTGACAGCCAGTCCCTTTACTTTCTCAAAGGCAAATAAGGACACAAGAGAAACTGAGCACCACTAACTGGACAGAGCACTTGATGAGGTGTCAGGAAACCCAACCTATTCCCTGCTCTACCACTGATCTGCTGTGCAGCCTTCAGCAAGTCACTTCACCTCTCTATACTGCAGCTTCCCCTTTCTGAAATGGGGATAACAACATTTACACTCCTTTATAGACAGCTTTGAGATCTATGGATGAAAGGCACTATACAAAATTAACAACTATATTCAGTGCTTCATAAACCCACTCATCTCCATTGTGAAACTTTATCACAGGAGATAAAAACAGGCAGGTAGAAATAACATGATATATTTAAAGAGAATCAAGCACAAAAGTAGGATTTGCCTTACCTACCAAAAACCTCCCAGTAGTAGTCTCAAGCTTATTCACAATTAAACAATGTTAAAACATAAGAGAATTAAGGAAGAAGACATCCATATTATCCATATTTGGATTAAAGGGACACTACCATTTTCAAAAAGTCAGACTTCATCTAATTTAAACAATTACTACAAGCATCACTTCTAGTTTACTAGCCCTTAAGGAGTTTAAAATAAATTTCTCTGTATTTTTTAATTTACTGCGTACATTTGATAGTACTTCGGGCCTGATCCAGATCAATGCGAATCCTTTCACTGACATCAAAGGGCTTTGGATCAAGTCACGAGTTTAACTGCTTTCCCTCTACATGGTGAGTTTCTCATTTGCTTGTTGGGGGTCTCTCTCAATTGAGAATGAAACAAAATCTGAAAACAGGAAAACTTGATTGTGAAGACACAAGAATTATCAGGGAGAGACGGGGGGAAATGTAGTTCCTGAAACTACTTTTAGGGTAGTTTTTAAAAACTGACTGGAATGCAAATTGACAAGTGTCCCTTTAAAATGAAATATATATATAGATATATCTAGATAGATAGATTGTGAACAACTAATCTAGGAGTTTTCCTAAGAGGAGTTTTATATTCATCCTTTCAAGGCAATATTGAAATTGCTATTTAGAGAGCATGATAATACATGCAGCCTTTTCAAATGTAGATTTTTAGTTTTCCTGAATGTAATCACCTTCAGTGTGTCAAAATCAGGTAGGGACTTTAACTTTAAAAGCAGTGTATGAACTCAAGTCCTCAATCCAGATCACCGAGACAAACATCAGAGTTAATTATTAAGCTCTAGCAGTGTGGAATATTTTCTGGAGGTCAAGCTAGAGGGTTTCTTGAGTAACTTTCATCATAAATTTTCCCCGGATGACTAAGGAATTGTGTGCTGCATTCAGAGCAAGTAACCTAATGTCTCCTAACAGAGTACAGTATGTCTCAAGAAGGACTAAACAGTGTGATTTCATTAAGGAACATATACATTTGGGACAAATTCTGCCAAGAGTAGCATGTTTTCTTCCTTTCAATGTACACAGAAGCACATATCCCTAAAGACTTCAACTCACCAGAAATCGGTTTTAAGGACCTAGTTTGGGTAACAAAAACAGAGGAGAACGGGAACATCCTGCACCTTGCTGATTTCTATGGCAGTGAGAAACCAACGAAATCCGGCGTGAGGTGTCCCTCCCCCCCGCCCGTTTCTCTCTGGCCGCGTAGGTCCTTACACAACACCCATCACACCGCCACATCCTTCTGCCAGCGCTTTCCCCAGAAGTGCTCAGCCTGCCCGAGAATCCCCCGCCCCGCCCCAACATGTCAAACGCGGAAACTCAGACTGGCTGGCGCAGACGTCGCCCCTGCCGGCAGATGTCAGGTAACTTTCCACAGCGAGGGGGTGCGCGGGTTACAGCATCCGCCGCAGCCGATGCCGGGATTTCACTTCCACTCCCGGCCCGGCCCGCCAGCCCCAGACCCCACCCACCTGGCCAGCGGCGGGCCAGCCCGTCCCCAAAGCAGCTCGCTTCGGCCTGAACCTGTCCGCGGGCAGCTCGGGGGGCCGGCGAAGCGTTACGGACCCGGGGGCCTGTCAAACCCCACTCCCCTCCCCCCCCTTTGCTCCCCGGAGTCGGGACCTGCGGTGTAAACAGCCTCGTGCGCACCTTGCCAGACAACAGCTGGGCTCCGCGGCGGCTGTTCCTGTGGCGCGTTCCGGCTCCACCATGCTGCTCACTACGGCCTCAGCAGCCGGGCTCCATCCTGCCGCCGCGCTCAGCCCCTGCGGCAGGGCGGGGGCGCCCGCCGGCCAGCGCTGCTCCCCGCGGGGCGGGCGGGCCGGGTCTCGCCGCCGGGGGAGCGGGGCAGGCGCTTCGGGGGACGCTGGTCTCAGTCCCGGCGAGGAAAAAGGGACGGGACGGCTGGGCTGGGCGGAGGCGCCTCCGCCCCTTGCCAGGAGAGTCCCCGCCGGCTCGGGGCCACCTCGACCCGGCGGCGGCCGCGTCTCCTCACCGGCCGGGTCGAGCTCTCCCCGGGCGGATCTCAAAGAGCGGGCGGCGTCGGCACCCGCCTCGCGGGCGGCAGGAGCCGCCGCCGGGACATGCTGGCGGGAAAATGACCCACTTGTTGCCCTAGCGCGCTGCTGACAGCCGCCCCGCGCCGCTCGTGTGGCCCCCCGCCTCGCGCTGCTCTGCCTCGCGCGCGCGTGCGGCCCCCTCCTCCAGCCTGCCACTGAGGCAGGCGGCGCGAGAACGAACGACTGGGGAGCTACGGCTCGGGACCCGGCAACCTGGCCGCGCGCTGGGGGGGGGAGAGGAGTCGTCGCCGCGGCCTTCGAAGCCCCGCCTTTCAGCCTGCCTTCCTAGCCAATGAACAGATTCCATCAGTGGGAGGGGGGAGGGGTGCGGAGGCTCCTGAAGTCGTGGGGAACAAGGGGGACGACGGGAACTTTGGGGAGGGGGAGGAAAGTTCGCTCCGTGCCCGGAATCCGCGATCGTATTTGTGTTTGACGTATTTTAGGGGCAACGGAAAAGCCGGGGGGTTGGGCGTGTGCAGAGAAACCGAAGGGAGGCCTGGACTTTACACATGCCCTGCGCGGGTGGTTCATTCACGCCAGTGCCAGGGCCCCTAGTTCCTTCAGCACCTCACCACTGTGGGCACATCGCTACTTGTCCTGCTACTGGGGCCCGCTGCAGGGTGACCAGCTGTCCCCATCTTATCGGGGCAGTCCCGATATTTGGGGGTTTGTCTTATATAGGTGCCTATTCCCCCCCACACACACACACTCCCTGTCCCGATTTTTCACCCTTGCTATCTGCTCACCCTACCCCGTTGGGCCAGCTGGGATGTTTGGGCAAAGCCCTGCATCATTGTGGCACCTCCCAGCGCCTCATGGCCCTGACAGGGTGTCACAGTGTGCTGGCATCATGCCAGTGGCATGCATCTCCCTCTGGGGAGCCTCGCCAGGCTCTGTGCTGCACCAGCCCCTCAGGTTCCTGTCTCCATCCCAGTGCAACGGCTTCTCCACACACAGGGCCCAGCATCGCTATAGGACCCCGTGTCGCTGACTCTTGCAGTTTGATTGCAAGTCTTGTGCTCGTGGTTGTTTTTCTTAAAGCCTCAGCTGCTAGCCCTCCCCCTTGCAGAGAAAAGCTTGAACACACCAACCCAGTACCCCCTAAAGGCTCAGAAACCAGATACAAATAACCCAACAGTGGTTAGGTACAAACAATCTCCTAGGTTTTAACTGGAATCTCATGATTTTGGGGGTCTGACTCCTGATTTTTGATCACCTGGGATTGGCAATATTCAGGACCCACCCTATGTCTGATGTCACCGCACGATGGCGTTGCCCCACACAGGGCCTTATCTCTGACTCCACAGCCCAATAATATCTCCACATGTGGGGCTCAGCATCACGGCAGTACCCTCCCCGTCCTCACACTCCTATCACCACATCACAGCATAGGAGTTTCCACAAGGGGGCCCCCGCATCTGCCCAGCATCCCTGTGTGCCTGACTCTGCAATAGACCCAATGGGATCCCCACACCACACATCAGCCCCTCCTCAGACCAGCCTCAGGGCCCTGACTGTACCTGCCTAGCCTCAGGCTCCTGTTGCACTTCTCAGACCTGCCTCCAGAATCTCATGGCCTTCCCTGTGGTAGCTACAGGAATACAATAGGGGGAGGGGGGAAGACAGAGAGATGGACCTGTTCAGGCAGACAGAAGTGAAGACAATTCTTGATCTCTTGACATCCCTCGTTCCTCAGAATCCCATGAAGTAGGTGAAAATTTATTAGTTTTTTGGACATAAAAGAAATTTCTTTCATTTCTTCTGTTATGCAGCCAACAGACACCCTATGCACAGATAACTGATACGGGGTGATCTGAATCGCTTGGTAAACTGGGCACAAGCAAATAATATGTTTTAATACTGCTAAATGTAAATGTATACTCTATTCTGGGAAGCTCTGACTGAAAAAGATGTAGCCGTCATGGCGGAAAATCAGCTGAACCTGAGTTCCCAGTTAATGCTTTGACCAAAAGGGCTAATGCAATCATTGGATTCGTAAACAGGGAAAGGTTAAGTAGGGGTAAAGAGGGGTACATTTTACCACTGTATTTGGTACTGGTGCAACTTCTGCTGGAATACTGCATCCAGTTCTGGTGTCCACAATTCAAGAAGGATATTGATAAATGGAGAGGGTTCAGAAAAGAGCCAGGAGAATGACAAAAGGATTAGAAAATATGCCTTATAGTGATAGACTCCAGGAGCTCAATCTATTTAGTCTAACAAAGAGAATGTTAAGGGTTGACTTGATCACAGTCTATGAGTACCTACGTGGAGAACATATATTTGATAATGGGTTCTTCAGTCTAGAAGACAAAGGTATACACGATCCAATGGCTGGAAAGTGAAGCTACACAAATTCAGACTAGAAATAAGGCATACATTTTTATCAGTGAGGGCAATTAACAACTGAAAAAATTTACCAAGGGATGTGGTAGATTCTCCATCATTGGCAATTTTTAAATCAAGATTTTTTATTTTTTTTTAAGATCAGCTCACTCTAGTTCAAAAGGAATTATTCTGAGGAAATTCTATGGCCTGTGTTTTTATAGAGAAGATATAAAAATTTCAGCCTGAATAGTTAAAGTTTTAAACAACTGAAAAAAGGGTTTTATAATGGGAAACATCAGGAACCCTTAATAATAGGTGGCCATGCCAGCGCTGCCTATAAATAACATATACACAGACAACTTTTTTGTTGTTAAAATTCATGACAAACTGTGTCTTGTTTACTTACATTCTTGTTGCTTTTCTTATAATTAATATTGTAAATAATTGTCAGAAACTTAGTCTCATGGATCAGTCAGTAACTGGTTAAAAGATAGGAAAAAAATAATAGAAATAAATGGTCAGTTTTGAGAATGGAGAGAGGTTAATAGTGTGACCATTCTTATGCAGTCATGGACATTTTGCAATATTTTGGATGGGAAAATGTTATTACCTATATTATGTGAAACTTAGATATAACAATAACAATCAAATATTCACCCAACCCTTTTTTTTTAAAGGGAGTAATCTCTGTTGTCTTCCTGGGCGGCATCTCCCTAAAGACCAAGATTGCTTCCATTGTTTCCCTGAGTATGTACTTCCCCATTAACGTTTATATTAGCTCCTGTCATCTCACTCCTTTATTGAATATATTCCAGTTATTTCCATGACTCTAACTTCGGTATTGAAAGTGAGGGGATTTCTGTCATCTCCATGGGCCACTCCTCCATATAAGGATGCGGAAGGCTACAGTTGGCTCCATTTCATGCAAATTAGGTATGGTCCTCAGGCTCCCATGTACTGATCGTGCACCACTGAAATCCATGGGACTTTTTCTACTGATTTCAATGGGAGTAGGAGTGGGGCCACAGTACGTTACCATTGACATCTTCAATTGGGCAATATTTGAGAGTTCCAGATTTTGGAGACTTGCCATCATAAGCCAGTGGAAATCCTGTATGACTCACTAGTGTATTGAGAGAGACAAGATGGGTGACGTAAAATCCATGGGCGGTGGGTGAAGCTTCCCCTAGGGGAAGTTAGCTCCCTGTCCTGCCCGCCAATTCCGCCCGCGGCCTCACCCACAATCTGCCCCCACTTGGCCCCATACCCTGCCACCGCTCGGTCCCCCCGTCTCTATGTCCCTCCTCTTCTCCCCCCCCGCCCCGCAAGGCCCCCATCGACCTGCCACATCCCTCCTCTCCTCCACCCCCTCCCCTGTGGCCCTGCCGCTCGTGTCCCTCCTCATCCCCCCCCACAAAACTCCGCTGCGTCCCTTCTCTCCTCTACCCCTCCCCGTGATACCCCCCACCCGCCGCTCGCCATATCCCTCCTCACCCCTCTCCTCTAAGACCCCACCGCTCACTGCATCCCTCCTCTTCTCCACCCCTTCTCCTGTGAGACCCCTCCGCCCGCTGCTCGCTGCATCTCCTCACCCCCTGCTGCTCGCTGTGTCCCTCCTCAACCCCCACCCCACAAGACCCCCCCCAGCCGCTAGCTGTGACCTTCCTCATCCCCCTCCCTCATGAGACCCGCCGCTCACTGCATCCCTCCTCTCCTCCACCCCCTCCCCACGAGACCCCCTTGCCCACCGTGTCCCTCCTCTTCTCCACCTGAGGCCTCCCCACCTGCCACTTGCCACGTCCCTCCTCATGCCCCATCCCATGAGACCCCTCCACCTGAGTGGGTGAGGGATGCGGGGAGCAGTGGGGACCTCTGGAGAGGGTGGGTGGAGTGGAAGAGGAGAGGAGGGACTCACCAGGCAGCGGCTGCAGTGGGGGTTTTGGGGAAGAGGCAGAGTAGCGAGTGGAGCGCAGGCCAGGCCACCACGGCCCATGGTAAAATCTTTTACTGGACCAATTTCTGTTGGTGAAGAGACAAGCTTTCGAGCTTCTCAGAGCTCTTCTTCAGGTCTGAGAAAGGTACTCAGAGTGTCACAGCTAAATACAAAGTGGAGCAGATTGTTAAGCACAAGAATAAGCAAATCACCGGTGGACTGTAACTTTTCTCTTATTTCCCACGCTGTTGAGACTACAAACACTGATCAATGGGCCATATAAAAAAGTGAGAAATCTTTCAGATTGAAGCTGCTGACCTTAATAAAATACAAAAATGTCCATGAGCAGCAAAGGCTGGTGAGGTCTCACTCCTCATTCTAATGCTCTCACAGGCATGACATGGCAAGACCAATTTCAGCATATATACACACGCATATATATTAGTTTTTTCATATTGGTCAGCTGCAGATACATTTAGTGCTTTCAAGGAGTGTCAATGTGGAAGCTGGTTTGCTTACATAGGGAGGGAAGGGAACAAAGAGTTTCGGGGGGGGGGTATCTTATTTTATTTTAATATTGTATTCTTGATCCATCTTACAGCAGAAGCCCAGATTTTTTTTAAATGCAAGCAACTTTCTCAAAGTCACTAGGCACAATCATTTTTAAAATGCCATTCACATTTTCCAAGAAACATACATGCTCCAGTGGTCCACAAAAATAGCAAGTACACACTTGTACACCCTCGATTGTGTGGCATGAAGCTCCTTAAATCAAGGCACTAAGAAAAGAATCAGTATTGAAGTACATGACTATAAGTATGATTAATTAAGAACACATTGCATGAGGCTCCACAATGCACTTACAACTCCCCAAATCCTGTTCCGGTAGGTATTGCACTCCATCTTAAAACTTGCAATGGATTGTCTGGGGTCATTCTCTTTGGTTGCTCCAAAATTCTGGTCAGGAATCTAGAGGTAGTGTCCTCAGGATATTACATATTGCAGCCCCATTGAAACATTTCTGTATATTTTTTAGTCGTGCATATTTGAGTAAAGTTTTCCTGATTTCTACTTCTTAATGATAGTTCCAAATGGGAGTAAAAAGATTAGGCTACGCAGAGGTATACCTCTGGCCAAATGAGTGTCATTGACCTTTAAATTCAAAAGGAAGCTCCAGACTGAGCTGAAATCAAGCGTGAGGGTTTGCTGAACTGCAGGTTTCATTTTTATCTTTTTGAGTTAAGTTAGAAAAATTGGGAAGGAAAAAACCAGACCTAAATAACATTGTTCCTACCCAACACTTTTTCCACTGCTTGCATCCGATGAAGTGGGTATTCACCCACGAAAGCTTATGCTCCAATACCTCTGTTAGTCCATAAGGTGCCACAGGACCCTTTGTCGCTCCTACCCAACACTGGTTCTCAAGAGTCTGGAGTCTCTCTATAATGCAAAACCTTATACTAACTGTGATTACTCCATAAGTGCTCCTGAATCCCGCTAGCCTGGAAGTAAGGCACTGACCTTGACCTTGTCACTCACCCCACTCCTTATACTGCTTAACAACTAGATCAAACCCCAAATCTGCTCCTTAGCGATAACAAAACCATCCCAGATATTACTTTGTTTTTTTCTATATCAGACTTTCAGATAACATCTTTTCCCTCAAGAGAAAAAATCAGTAGAATTAATCATTGTAATGTTGAGGGATGACATCTTTTGGTCACAGAGGAGAAATAAATCTTTTCCAAAGAATCCATGTGGCTAACAGCAATAAACTTGGTACTGAGCCAGTGAATGCAGGCAGGGTTTACTTCTATCTCCAGCATCCAGTAGTGCCTCAGTTTCCTTCTTCGGGCTGGTACATTTACACACAAATGCGTCGAGTTTCAGAACAATGTCTCCCCTTCTGGGATCTGGTTTAATAAAGTTTCATGAACACAGAATATATCTCAACATTTTACAGGAAACCCTCCTCCCAGCCAAAACTTCTCCTCGTGCTTGATTCCAAACAAGCATCTGTTTGAAGCTCTACAAACCATCTCTTAGACCTCCATAGCCTCTCACTAGGGTCAGGGGAAATGTCTTCTATAAGCCTTGCCTAGACCAATATTTAAAGGGTGATGTTAGTACATTAACTACCATATACTAACAAACACATGTTAAAAGTCTAATGTAGACAAAGCACATGCCTTAACACATGCTTAACTAGGCACATTACAGCCTAGGGGGATCCTAGACTTTTAACTCAAGCCGTTTAGCAAATGTTAAAGGTGGCTAGACTAGATTTAAAAACACCTATCATCACACCTTTAATCCTACTCTAGACAAGGCCTACGTTAAGTGATCACAAGTCCTTCCCCTCATTTTTCACAGCAGTCTTTACCCCGCCCAAGACTCATGTCTGAAGAAACTTCACAACTGCTGCTTTTTTCCAGGAGGTCTTCCAGTGGCACACCACCCAAGTCCTTCTTTTCACCAGACCCCATTCCAGGAGTGGGGGCAGGCCTTTTATAGCCTCCTTTCCCTTTCCCAGCAGGCCTTGTAGTCTACAGTCACACAGTCTAGGAGGAAACATGGCACAGATAAGAGCTGGAACCTCAATCCCTCTTAAATGCCCAGGCATCCCATGACATGACCATATACATTTATAATGAAAACCTATTGCCAAAAGCATCCATCAACTCTGCTTGAAGTCTTTTTTTGCTTTAAATAAGCCAAGTAAGATTATTCCTGTCAGCAGGACTGGAAGAAACGTATTTCTGCGTTTAATTCTCATGGTTCCCCTCAGTGCTGGGCAACATTATAAAAACCCAAACGGATAGAAATATTTAAAATAAATCCAGTCTTGCCAACTCTCGCAATTCTATCACGAATCTTACAATATTTGGTGTTTTACTCAAAGCCCCAGCTTCTGAAATACAAGAGAATATGTGAAAATCTCACTTTTCATTTTATTAAAACAAAGTAAGTTTCTAGCCCTCAGAATAGGAGAGAAAAGCTTGAAAATGTGACTGAAGTGCACCATCAGGGTCCAAAACCCAGAAGGCAAATAAAAAGAACCCAGCTTTTTTTTTTAATTTCACAATTTTTAAAGCTCTCTCATAATTTTGGGGGGCTTGACTCATCTCTGAACATTTGGGGGTGGCAATAGTCTAAACCACTAAATATACCTCAACTTTTGAGTATCAAGTGACATGTAATTCCGGACCCACCCTGGGTTTGCAGAGTCCCGTACAAAGGAAGATATAAGGGGGCCCCATTCTGTCAGAATTCAAACTACCTTCTTGGGGGAGAAGGGTGGTCTCGTTATGGGGCAAAGCACATGTTGACAACAGAGCCCTCCAAAACTTAGTGCTAAGCTAGAACTCGTCTCCACTTTGTATCAGCAGGAAGGAGTCAGAATTTTCACTTTCCAGGTTTGTAGAGTCTGTGTGGGTATGTCTACACAGCTATTCAACAGCCACAGCTGACTCGGGCTGTGGAGCTGTAACATTGCTGTGTAGACATTTGGGCTCAGGCTGAAACCTGAGCTCCGGGACCCTGCCAGGGGAGAGGGTCCCAGAGCCTGGGCTCCAGCCCAAGCCCAGCTTTCTACACGGCAGTTTTACAGGCCAACAGCCCGAGCTCAAGTCAGCTGATCCTGGCCAGCCATGAGTGTTTAATTGCTGTGTAGACATGACCCACCCATGGCCACAGAGGGTATGCTCAGTCTCTAAAGGAGACTGCATAGCACTTTGGTTACTACTCTTGCCTATGACACATACATAATGATCTTTCCTTTTTCTCTGATGTCGAGAGACAATAATATACATTTTTAAATTATATTAGTCAAAAATATCACCTTTTAATCACCATCAGAATGCAAATTAGCACGTTCAATTTATAGCCCCTGTCATTGCACTGCAAAGACTTAGTATACTATTAACAGGGTGGTTATAGTATAGCTAACGTCTCAGGGTATCGATACCGTGTAATTTAATGCCACAATATACAGCAGTCTCTCTGCCAGAGTTTTTCTCCCAACCCATAGATCATTTTGTAAGCACAATTGCCAAAAGAACTGGCTTTTAAAGGAATTAAAAATCTGAGCTTTGTTAAAGGTGAAGATTGGCTGAGAAAAGCAGAACTAGTATTATGAATTTGGATTGACTATATTATAGGGAATGATGGATTACCGCATGGGTCCACCGGCCAGACCAGGGGACAGGACCTGGGGGAAGGGGAGGAGCAGGGGGCAAGGCCCTGTGGTTGGGGGTGGGGTAGGGGGCCCCAAATGCTCTTTGTGCTCAAGGCCCCAATAAATCTTAATCTGCCTCTGATTATAGATTTCAGTTTCCTGTTGCTGGAAGTGGCCAGTCTGATGACTAATGGTCCCATGATCGTTATGATCATAAGCCCTTATGAGTCATATAGTTCTGATTTTAATCTAATTTGAATGACCCACATTTCAGGCCCCTCACTCTCTATTTTAGGGGTTTCTATAGCTCTCATCACTGTAATATCTCATGCAGATTACTCAGCTCTAATAGTCTCTCAGAATTTTAGCTAGGTGTTTATGCCACATTCATCACCATCTAAGCGACTTAAGATATATGCGGTTACATTGTGGCATTTAGCCACTGCCTGCCACAAGGGACAATATGGGACTGCCCATAGCTCCCCGGTTGCACTGGAGAGACAGCACTTCCAACCCCCCCACCTCTTTAAAAGAATACAGCATACTATCCCATGCACATAGAGGCTCTGTCTACTCCCCACCCCTTTCAGGGCTGTTGACAGCCTCTGTACTTCCCAAATGCAGGGCTGACAATTCTGGTTGCCCTTCATACAGGCTATGCAAGAGTTCCAGTCATTCGTGCAGCATCCATGGTTTTGACTAGTGAGATGGAAAAATGAAGCTAAAGCGTAAATTTTGTGATGGAACAGAAGGATTTCTGGGAATTTGACCCTAAACTCCCACAAATCACCGAGAGGAGTGATGGCATCCCTCAATGCATAGCAGCAGTCCCACAATACACTGCAAAAATTTCCCACAAGGCAATGCTCCAGATGGTAGCGCAGAGGACACAGGGATGCCTACCTACAGCGCCATTTGTCTTCTGTCAATGCAACCTGATGCTGTGAGGATACACTGCAACAGCAAAGACAGCCATATGTGGACTCAGTGTGTGACAAAAGGAGCTATGTCAGTAGCTGTCTGCCAGCAAAACTTTTGCCAGTAAACATTTCTAATTACTTTCTAGTCCTTAATTTACTTGTAGCTACTATTACATGATGTAGTTACAAACTCTTAGCCCAGATATCTTGCACAGGCACACATGTATACAACTACAGTATTTTAGTCATGACTGTATATTACTATCTCATGATGGGAAAATATTTGGACATGTGGAAGCATAGTATGTCATGGACAGAAGCAGATGCTTCAGACACATTGCAAGAAAAATGAAGTCGGTTTCAACAACTTTAACTTTATGAATATAAAGAATAATCCTCTGTCCATTGAAATATACACACTTCTCAAATACTATTGGAAGCAAGGACAATTTCAACAAAGCACAGAAATACAGTACACAAGATAATACGTAATATCTGGCATTGAGCTGAAAATCTGTGTAGAAACACAAAGTTGCAGAAGCCTTGCTGGAAAAACTTTAACTGAAAATCATAAATAACTTTAAATAAAACAGTCATTAGGCACATCAAAAGACTAGAATGGGCAAAGTAATTGGAATTTATAAACTTACATAATTAATTTTTCTTTGTAGGGAGAACAAACATTCCAATGTCCCAGCTCTGTCAGAGCCTTTGACAATTAGACTCCTTTTTATAAATATATTATGTAAGTTTATAAATTTCAATTAGTGCTTGTCCTAGTCTCTTGCAGCCTAAGGATGTTTTCATTTTGGGTTATTATTCAGGCAGTGGATGGAACCATTTTCCTTGGTGCATCTATAAGATGATTTCAATGAAAATCCTTTTAACAAAATAAAAAAGAATTGGATTATAGTTTGACTACTAAGATTCAGGAAAAGAAACATGAATTTGCTTTTACATTGCAGAGTTCAATAGAATATGTCTATACGATAGATCGATAGAGCAATAGATTCTATACGTAATAGAGTTACCCTATCCAAGGGTGGGCATTCTGAATGTATGAATAACTGTACTACTATGAGTTCAAGACTATGCTATATATCATTTATATTAATTTTTCCCTACTTTTGCAGTAAGGTCTCAGATTTGACGAATAGCCTTGATATTACAAAGTATTTGAATCTAAATCTGTAAAACGTAAGGCTGTACTTAATGAGTTGGCTCATATCCTTAGCTGGTGTAAATTAGCATAGCTCCATTAACTTAAGTAGACTACTCAGATGCATAGGGTTAAGCATATGCAGGATCAGGCAACAAACATGCAAATATACAGTAATTTGGTAGATTTACCAGCATTTTATTAATTCATGAGGCTAAATCTCATTGGCAGAATTTGTCAGTTTCTAAAGTTTGATTTATTTATTTACCATGAGCATATCCATTCCTTAGAGGTGTTGTTCCACTAAAGTACACTGAAGAAAAACTATGATTTACTTATTCCGATTATGCCAGAGTTCTTAACTTAAGCTCTAAGCACATAAAATCAGTCTTCAGACAAATTCATTATTCAGTCACCCGTGATGTAATGTTAATACTAAAACATGGTGTTCAGTATATTATTTCATTTGGCTATGCCCTGTTTTTTTTCTGTGAAAGTTTACTTAATGATTATTTCATAAAGAAATTAGATTTTTTTTTATATTCTTTGATTTATTTTAGACTGGTAGCTGTATTAGTCTGTATCAGCAAAAACAACAAGGAGTCCAAAGTGCCACAAGGACTCCTTGTTGTTTTTTCTTTAATTTATATTACTTATAGTAAAAACAAAAGTCTAATTTTTGACAAGTTGTATAATAGCTTGATAGTTTAATGTCCAACACTGGTAGGGTTAGCAGACAGAAGCACAAATGTCAGGGAGAGGTTTGAGCCCTGGTACAATCGGGCTACATTCTTCCTGCTTTAACTGAAAGGCAAATTTACACTCGTCTACCTCAACTGTAAAATTTCACCCTGTCAACCATACTCCACGGTACTGATCTTGCACCAAGTCAGAGGGACTTTTGGCTTTGATTCCAATGGTAGCAGGAGAGGGGCCCAGGAGGGACCAAAGTGTGGTTCCCATCCCAAGCTACCTGCAGCTTTCCATACCTGTTAATACCCCTCTAACTCAATATTCCAGACTGCAGCAGGAGAAATGTTCCTGCCACTGGTTCTCAGAACCCATGAGTGAGAGGAGGTGATAAGGAATAAGGGGTACAAAAGTAATGAGGAGGAAGAGTGAATCAGTGAAGAGGGAAGATGGAAAAGAAATAAGTAAATGAAAGGATGGCACAAAGTCAGAGGGGATGAGTGTGAGGGTCAGTGTGTGTGTAGGTTTTTAATTTGTGTTTGGTCAGCTATTCATTTCATACAAAGGACAAAATTAGAGGCACTACGCCAGACCTCTGTATGCATGTGTTTCATTTGTGTATGTGCACGGACACACACACACACACACACACATATCTATATCTATCTGTGGAATTCAAACAACAGGGAATTATCCAGGCAAATAGTTTGACAGTATTCAAAGCAGTTGCATGAGAATGAAAACATTTGCACCTGCTATAATAGATCAAAAAGATCTAAGGGAAGTCAATTAAGCTTTATGCTTTAGAGTGTAGGCTGATTGTCTGCACGGGCTGAGAAGGAATTTTCCAACCCTTTGTTACAACACTGCAAAAATCAGTCAGGTGCTCTATCAGCTGCCTTTCTTTGCAGCATCAGGTATTGGCCACAGCTGGAGGCAGGACACTGAACTTGTTGGACCAATAGTCTGCTCTGGTATAGTAACTCCTACAGCATGTTCTTCAGCAAAGAAAGAGTCAGCACCCGGTCCCTGAGGCAGTGCAATATGTCAGCGAGACAGAGAGAGGCAGGCTGGGACAGCTGCAGCTCAGAACTTCAATTTGTAATGACTGTCTGACCCACAAGCCAAAACCTTGGTGGTGTTTTGCTTTACTGAAGCTACACAGGAATCTCAAAGGCTTAGTAAGATACCGCTTTCTCCAGTGAGAAGGCTGCACTCTTAAGCACTTGCCAGGCCTTTTGGAAGCTTCTAAACATAACTAAAAGCTTGTTCTGCACATTTCAATTGCTCATTTTTGTTGTTTACAGAAATGTCTGTTCTCAGTCCAAGAATCTCCAGAGTGCTGCCATTTTGAATCTCTGTATAATTCTGCACAAATGACTATTTTCCTTGGAGTCCCATAACAAAAAAAAAAAAGCATTTTGAGACTTCTAGGGCAATGGTCGCATCTAACAGATTCCTGACACTGGACATTTTAAAAATCTAAGTTATTTTTGAGAGTTGGAGGCTTTTGCGGGTGCTCCAACAAACCTGAATTTAATCCAGTACATTTTTTCCCCTAAAAGTGAACTATTGTCTCACCTTCTAAGATAGCCAGCAACAGATTATTGCCTAACATTTTCCTACTATGTAGCTTTTAGATGCTGTAAAATGCTGGTAGAGTGGTATAATGCCACTGAATGGAGGTGAACAGAATAGGACTTCAATAGGAGCCTTGGCAGTGAAGGAAATAAGGCTTTACCAGGCCTCATAATGTATAGGCATGTTTTTTGTTTAAAAAGGAATTATTGTCCTATGTCTACTTGTGAAACAGTTACTTTTCAAGTGGATTTTATTCAGTCCTCTTGCCAGCATTGCTGGGTTTTATATTTGTGTGTAAATAGGACCCTTTCTGAAAAAACATTAGTTGCAGTATCTTTCTCCTGGTGAGGGCAGGTGGGGAAGTCTCTTTGGGTCAAGGAAAGCCTAGTCAGGGTCCACCCAGTGTAGGAAACACATTGTCCAGGTCCACCCAGTTCAGGGAGTAGTTAGGTAGCCTAAGGGCATCTGATCAATGAAAGCCCAAACTAGGTCCACCCACATCTTGTGAAGTCCAGCCTGAGTCGGAGAGCAGGGTTGAGTGCTCTTACTATAAACTAAAGGTTCAGCCAGGTATCAAAATCACATGTGCAAAGGTATCTCCCTTTCTCTTGCACTCTTCGGTTGTCTCTTTCTACCTCCAGTCCCTTGGTTGCTGTTCACTATGGCCCCATTTTGCCATCCACAATGCTTCAGAAATTAGGAGCAAACTTCATCCCTGACGTACGTGCTGGAACTAGGGGTGCTACTTCAAGCATTCATTGATGGCTTGAAGTAGTAATAACAACCCAAATACATGGTTTCCGCCGTCTGCACCCCCACTATAAAAATTGTTCCAGCCCCATTGAGCCCTGGCGTAACCCTGAGTGAACAACTTCACTGACTACCTTGACTTTAATGGAGTTACCACAGAGATTAAGTTAGTCCAATCTGACCTTCACTCTGATGCTTGTGGACAAAGCAGAGTTGAACAAGTTGTATTAGCAAGCTAGTCTAGGAAACGATTTTGCAGTATTTGCTCTGATTACATTGGTTTGGAAGGAAAAATCATTGTGTGAAGAGCCAACTGAAATATTTTGTTTACATACCTAACTAATTGACAAATCCTAATTCACCTCAGGAATGAAAAGATCTTTCCCAGTTTGAATTCTATATCAAAACCTTTGATGAGTTTTTATTCCTGGTAAAACTGAATTACTTTAGCTTAAATTATGTGTCTTATTGTTAAACTATACTTTTATTGAGGAATCACTGGCTAAAACGAGTGGGCCAAGTTCTCTTCCCTCTTACACCAGGGTAAAATTGGAATAACTCCTAAACTTGCTATGGAGTTATTTCACTGATTATTGTTTTTAATTCCTTCAGACAATTGAAAGACATCATCATCTAATCCCCAAATCTATGTCTACAAAAATTAAAAAAACAACTGAGGCCAAGATTTTCAAAATATGAGCCTTAAATTAGGCTCCTAAAGCCATACATTGGGTCCCTTATTTAGAAATGCTGAGCAATCGGCTACTTCCAGTGAAATCACTGGTTACTAATGTTTAAAAATCAAGTCCTTTATTTAGGTGCCTAAATATGGATCTAGGAGCCCAAATTTAGGTTTCTGTTTTTTAAAATCTTGTCTCTCTGCCCCAATCCCGCAATCTCACCCAGACAGACAGATTGCCTGTGGAGAGCCCCATTCACTCCAGTGGAACTCCACACAGGCATAATGGTCCATCCATGAAAATGAGATTGTAGAATCGGGTCTAAATCAAATACAGATTTAGCATGGTAAAGTCACTCCAGGTTTACATTGCTGTGACTGAGGAGACTTTGACTCAATGATCAGTAAGCATATAATTTGCAAAAGATTGTTTTAGCATAGGTTTGTTAAATGCACATATTTCCATAACACTTGCGTTGCAGTTGGATTAATATATGGAGATATGCCTACCTCATAGAACTGGAAGGACCTTTCAAGGTCATCGAGTCCAATCCCCTGCCTTCACTAGCAGGACCAAGTACTGTCCCCTGACAGATTTTTGCCCCAGATCCCTAAATGGCCCCCTCAAGGATTGAACTCAACCCTGGGTTTAGCAGGCCAACGCTCAAACCACTGAGCTATCCCTCCTGGCACAATGGGCTGAGATTCATAATTGGGGCCCCAAGGCACTAACATAATACATATAAATAAATAATAATAGATATCCAGGCAACTGGTGTTCTACCGTTAGCTCTTTGAGGCAGGCCTAATCTTTGTATTAAGTGTTTGACAGTGTCC
Organism: Chelydra serpentina; assembly: GCA_037349315.1. Taxonomy (NCBI): domain Eukaryota; kingdom Metazoa; phylum Chordata; order Testudines; family Chelydridae; genus Chelydra; species Chelydra serpentina. Next base: position 10,699,143 of record JBAIAC010000061.1, read on the forward strand.
AGCACAATTGGTCCCTGATCTTTTCTTGGGAGCCCTGAAGCATAACGACAACACAAATAATAATATAGTGTTGTATAAGTTTCCCTGCCTGAAAATTTCCTGGAAAATGTGGAGGGAGAAGGGGGTGTGATGTGATGAAAATTTCCTGAAAGTCACAAAGCTGTACAAACAATAATAAAGTGCGCTGTGACCATCCAAAATCTTATGCTATATTTGTAGTAGATTATTTGGTTTTATTACATTTTGTTTTTAAAATAGACATAGTGATTTGGTCTATATTCTCTTTGTCTCAAAGATTTAACACACACCCCCCTCCTCCCCATCAGACCTTCAATTTCCTGCCCAGAATCTTGTTTTCTATTTGTTTATCTTGTCTCAGATTATAAACTCTTTAGGGTGGGGGCCATATCTAAATCTGTGTTTGTATAGCATACTGTACATTTCTGGCACGAGATCAGTTATTAATTATAAATAACTAGAGATAAACCTGCGGCACACAGATCAGATTATGAGTTGAGTTTTTGGTTCAGCTCCATCCTTAATAAAGACCAAAGAAATGTTCTAGTAATGAAACTAGCTCCCCTGTTAAAAAACCTAACTAGATCTATTCAAGAAGAGGTGTAGTTATTATTAATGGTCACTCTTGTGACTTGAAATAATGAGACACAGGGGCAAATTCTTCAGTCCACTGACCACAGGGTGGAATTTGACCCATATACTCGATGTGAAGCTGTTTTCCTATAGTATTATATATATACACAAATTCAATATTGGAATTACAGGTTCTCTATGATGTAAACTACAGCGCTGCTTTTGTTCTTGAACAGGTAACACGCAAAGCAGATTGGTTAATAATTTATTTCCTGGTTGCCAGGAAACATGGATTTATTTCATATCTCACTTCTTCCCTTTTTCAGGAGCATGAGGCTCTCTCAACATCTGTCCCTCCTTAGTGTTTTTCATGGTGCAGTAGGTAACTTCAGATCTGATGCTGCAGAATGTTGAGCACCTACAACTTCCATGGAAGTCAATAGACATGGCTGTGAACTGCCCATTCGGAGAGGCTAGCCCCTGGCCTCACCCCTTCTGCCTGAGGCCAGGCCCTTCCCCGGCTGGAGCCAGACCTTCCTCACTGCGGCCGCAGGCCCCCCTGCCCCAGCCCCGGGCCACCCAAGTGCCTGCAGCCCCAGAGTGCTGGGTAGGCAGCACGGTCCCAGCGCCCCCTGCCCTGAAGCGTTGGGTGGGCGACACGGCCCCAGCGCCCCCAGCCCTGGAGCGCCAGGTGGCGTGGTCCCCCAATGCCCCCAGCCCTGGGCAGCGCGATCACCAGCCCCAGCGGCCCTGAGTCCCGGCAGCAGGCCAGCCCGCCCTAGTCCCAGCCTGGACCAGAGTGGAAACTGGAAGCAGGCAGGGCGGCGCGTGAGCGAGGCCACTCCTGGCTATTTGGGGAAGCTCAGCCTCCCTTGGCCTGTGATACCCGCCGCCCATGTAGGATGCTCTCACTCACCACATGACCCTTTTAACCGTCCTAGTCCTTGATTCAAATTGTGTCTTAGGTCACAATCAGAATGAGTCTGATGGCTTCTTTCAAGCTGTTTGTCAAGATATGTCCCCAATGCAAAGAGGGGGTCTAGAATGGAGAGTGGTGGCATAGCAGGACAGAGACATTGCAGAGTTGTGTGTGAAATATTTAGCATATCTACCCAGAGCTCCAGTCTCACGCCCTCCCTCTGAAAAGAGGAGGTGAAAGAGGGGCATAAAGGCAACTTTCAGTATCCTTTCCATCCCTGGAAGCAGAGCCAAGAAACTGGCCATATGTGTCCGGATTGGATGAGCTGAATCTTTGGGAGACATCTGCAGCTTCATCACTCCTGAAGTAAATGAAGAAGAAAAAAAATCAGGAGAGATTCTAAGGGCAGGTTTACACTTTAAAGCGCTACAGTGGTGTGGCTGCAGCTTTTTGTGAAGACGCTACTATGCCAACGAAAGAGTTTTCTCCCATCGGCGCAGTTTATCCACGTCCATGAGAGGTGGGGGAGCTTCTCCCATCAACATAGTGCTGTCTACACTGGGGGTTAGGTCGGTAGAACTATGTCTCTGAGGGGTGTGGATTTTTCACACCTCTGAGAGATGGAGTTATTCTGATGTAAGTGTGTAGTGTAGAACTGGCATAAGCCTCATGTATAACATCAAAAGAGGTTTAAAAAAAGATGTTTCAAAAGAAGCTGAAGTCACCCATCACATTTGGGTAGATCAGCGTTTCCCCTGAAACTCTGGTCAATGTTCCTGGAATGCAATTGGTGGGGAGTGGCTATGGATTTTGCAGGTGTCCACATTAAGAGATGTTTGCAGAAGATTATAGGCATAGTTGTACGAAACATTTTTATCCAATACATTTCCTTAAAGAGACATTTGTTGCTCATTTTCAAAGTAACTGATTTGTCTTGCAGTTTGCACAATACAGGCTGGATAATTTAGCGGGATAACTGCCACTATCAGCACCAGACTTGGATAATCTCATATTAACACAACATGTGGCCAGGGTTGCCAAAAGGCCAGACCGATCAAAAATATGGGAGAGAAATTACATAACATGCTAACCAAAAGATTAACAACTTGTCTGGGGCCACAGAGCTCTACTCAGATATGATGCTTTGCTCAGACATTTTGCTTTGATCAGTGTGATCATCACAAAACTTTCTGTCCTTCCCTTCTATCCATTGACCCTTCCATCCTCTTCAGAAAACATAATTATTTCAAGAGTCCAAAATACTTTCAGCATTCACCTTTCAGATCCCAAATTTTAATTTTAATCTCTGATACTCTCCATTACTTAATCTAGACCCTACATACACAAAGACTTTGTAGGCGCAGGAACTGGTGCGTTAGTATGGTTGGTAGAGTGAGTTAAAAAGCAGCGTATTAGCAACTGGGTTTTAACAATACAGGGAAATTATTTGCACCAAATTGTACACAATGTGTTCTATTGCTTTGCACAGCAGACTTAAAACAGAGCTCTCCAACTGCATAGACACCTAGACCTTTCACGTTGCCATTGGAAAAATGACAGACTCATTGCCCATATATAATATTCAGTAAAGCCACCATCATTAGCCAATATGCTCTCCTAGAAGACTGCCCCAAAAGCAGAACCAGCCCAGTAGCTGTGGCTTCCCTGCAACCACAAGTGTTGCTCCCCAAGCTACACACAAGGCTGCAGAGGCAGCAGGCACTCGGCTCAGAGCTCCTACCCCCAACCATTAGGGGATGCTGCAAATACAGTAGCTGGTTCTTCCTCCTGGTCCCCGCTAGCTCTTGCTCTCATATACAGATGTCAAAGCTCAAACTCCAAGTTATGTCGCCAGAAGATGGCGTCTGTTTCAACAGAGGCTAGGCATTGTAGGATGCCCTCCTGATGTTGGAGTGAGGTCTGCCACCACAAGAGCTATTGTCTGCAATGTGCCCAAAGTCACAGAGTGGGGAAGGAAACCAGGCCACGCTGGCGCACAGTAACTTGTGTTCACTCTGGTTGAGCCAGAAAGTAGCCGGTTGAGCCTGGTCCAGGATCGACAATCAAGGGGACAAGGAGGCACGGGCGCAGCGATGGACTCCTGAATTTAATTCTCTTTCACACCGATGCTTCCACTCTGTAAGGATATCACTTGCGGATCCCTGATGACACAGATTGTCTGTGCATGGCCAAGGGCCAGTAGCACTCGGGTCCAGGCGTGCATGAGCTGCTGTCCCAAAGATCAGCCACGATGTCACACCCCGGTCTTCAGGAGTGAGATTCCTCCCTTGAAGACGAGCAGACCTTCAAGTTGGTGTTGCAGGTTGTTCCCCGGCTGAGAATGGGGCATCAGTCAACCGGAGATGTAACCTCATCCTCTGTCGCAGCTCTCCAAGCAGACTCAACAGTGATAGCATTGGTCCTTTAGTCATTTATACAGCTGTACTGGCCCGGGTGTTTGCCCCAGCCGAATGCTGCTCTGCAGTCTGGGGGCACAGCCGCTGCGTTCAGCTTGTCGACATGGCGCTGAATTTGGCCCCTCGTATTATTCGTGGCTGTTTGAACCATATGCGAACCTCCCACCGGTACTCACTAGGGCACATAGCTCCACCAGACTATTGATGAGGTGCCGTTACTGTTACGTCTGTGTGGAGAGCTTCAGCAGAAAACCCCCCATTAAGGCTAGCCATGCAGGGCAGCGGAGATGGCGTTTGCTTGCTTGCACAGGGACACTGAGCAAGAACGTGCACCAGGTAAGGCAGGGAGAGAGGTGGAGGAGTGGGCATGGGAGGCAGATGGGAAGGGAAGCAAGGACTGAAGGAGCAGCAGGATGTGGGGAAGTAGTGGGAGAGAGGCTGGAGGGGCAGCAGGAACTGTATGAGGGAGTAGGGGGGTGGGTGTGTGTACTAGAGGTCCAGAGCTGATCTTGGCTACATGCCAAATAGTTGATATGCAGTTAAGGGGGCAGGGGGCTTGTCTGTGAATAATAATAATAATTCCTAGCTCCTCATTGGTCAATCTCAAAGCACTTTACAAAAAGGTAAATGTCATCAGTTCCATTTTACAGAGCGAGAGACTGAGGCACAGAGCGGTGAAGTGACTTGCCCAAGGTCCCCCAGCAGGCCAATAGCAGAGCTGGGAACCTAGGTCTCCTCCGTCCCAGTCCGATGCTCTATCCACTAGCCATCCTGCCTCCCGGTGTGAGCGGTGGTGATGTGTAAAGTGGATGTGGCAGAGGATGTGGTACGTAGGAGTGGGAGCAATGGGGATTCAGTCCCCTTTGCTAGGGAAGTGGCTCCCACCCTAAGCAGTTCTCACGTTTCTTCAGAAAATTGGCAGAAGTATCTCTGTCCCAAGGTAATCTCAACCCAGCTGAATGCTTCATTGTTCGAACACCTACATGAAAGATCACCAGCAAAGGGAAAACAGAGGGGTTGTGATCTTTTTTGTTTCTTTAGGATGTAAATAGAAAAAACCTGTAAGAATTTTTGTTTGTTTAGCAGATTTTTTACAGTTAGCAATCTGAGGCATCGCACGTCTTCTATCCCGTTCTCTCAACTGCTTGTCAGGAGCTTGAGTTACATCAGTGCTAATAAAAACAAGCAAAATTTCTAATATAAAAGCAAGCAGAACAGTCAAAAGCTTTTTTGTTTCATTGAGAGGGGAGAAATTCCCTCTTTGGTCTTTATATATCGAAAAGAAGGAAAGCAGAAAAGAAAGGTACAAACAGTTTTCTACCCATTTGCAGTTCATCTTTAAAACAACCAATTTTTTCAGGTGCCTTGAGTTTTCTTAAAATAGCATTCACTGTGATTTGTCTCTCTTGACATTCCTATAGGCGTTCTCTTCATTTGTAATGGATTTCATTCCTACAGGCTACCTATCAAATTAAGAAACTACAACCAATGTCAGATTTAAAGGAACTCGCACACTCTGCTTTAGATAATCAAATTAATTCTGAAGAGGAAACCATTGCTTCTTAGGCCAGATCTACGCACAGATTTCTGAGGCCAGGTCTACACTGGGGGAAGGAGGGTTGACCTACGATACGCAACTTCAGCTAAGTGAATAGCGTAGCTGAAGTCGGCGTATCGTAGGTCAACTTACCTGGCTGTGAGGACGGTGGCGAGTCGACCGCTGCCGCTCCACGGTCAACTCCGCTTCCGCCTCTTGCCAAGGTGGAGTTCCGGAGTCGACAGGGAGCGCGTTCGGGGATCGATTTATCGCGTCTAAACGAGATGCGATAAATCAGTCCCCGATAGATCGATAGTGAAGATGTACCCTTATTGGTATAACTATTTTGATGAGGGGTGTGATTTTTAAAAAAACCAAAACAGTTAAACCAGTATGACTCCTGATGTGGATGCAGTTATATCACTGTAAAGGTACCTTACGCTAAAGGCTCCCTTCTCAGAAGAGAAATAAGCACCTTTTTTACCAATATAACTGCATCCACATTTTGCGGGGGAGGTTGTATGGCTTTAACTATACTGGTATACAAGCCCTCGTTTTTTTCCCATTTCAATATGTGAAAGGGAGAAAGTGTATAGTGCAGGCAGTATTAAAGCTTTACCAGTGTGACCCGTAGGAGGCCTGAATAGGAAATATCGACTGTGCTGCACTGTGTCAAATCTTCCGTGGGTTAGGATGTAGAAAAACTGTGACTGAAAAGGATTCCTGATCTGCAGGGGTAAAGTGAGCTGCCTTCATCAATCCACTGAAATTCCTAGCCCAAGGGTGGGTGATAAGAACAAAAAAGCGACAAAGGGTCCTGTGGCACCTTATAGACTAACAGATGTATTGGAGCATAAGCTTTCGTGGGTGAATACCCACTTCTTCGGATGCAAGAAATGGAAATGTCCAGGGGCAGGTATAAATAAGCAGGGAAGAGTCATTTATACCTTTGCTTATTTATACCTTCCCCTGGACATTTCCACTGCATGCATCCGAAGAAGTGGGTATTGACCCACAAAAGCTTATACTCCAATACGTCTGTTAGTCTATAAGGTGCCACAGGACCCTTTGTCACTTCTGCAGATCCAGACTAACATGGCTACCCCCCTGATACTTAAGAACAAAAAAAGGGGGTCTAGAGTTCCCTAGGGCCCAACATCTGATCAAAAGTCTAGTGACGGGCTATGAATGAGATTAGCTCTCAAATTATAAAATTCCTTCGTCATTGGACCTTGTGATCACTCTCAACAATGAAAGGATTCAAATGGACCGAGCTAATTTCTTTCACGGCACCCTGGTTTCAATCCAAATACTTTTTACGGGCTTGGTCCCTCCCTCAGTGAGATACTCCCAGTTAGCGCTGAAGCTGGGAGTGCTTCATTATAAAACGGGGGTTATTAGGGATAAGACGCTTTGTTTTGCAAAAGACGATGGGTTGACAAATGTTGAGGAGAGGCCAGTTCTGAATGGTGGGGCTCAGACATGTTCTGGGTGATGAGGGAACTGCCAGTTTAATTTCATCCGAGGGAAATACGGGAATAGTTTCCAGGGGTGGCAGGTTTGTATAATTTTTGGTGGTGCCTAGAACAAGTCCAAGCCCCATCCACCTCCATAAGAGGGGTTTGGGTTGTGGGAGGGGCTCAGGGCTAGGGCAGAGCGTTGGGGTGTGGGAGTGTGGGCTGCGCGGTGGGGCTGGGGATGAGGGGTTTACGGTGCAGGATGGGGCTCAGGGCTGGGGCAGAGGGTTGAGATGCGGGGGAGGGGCGTGAGGGCTCTGGGGTGGGGCAGGGCTGGGGATGAGGAGTTTGGGGTGCAGGCAGGCTGCCCCGGGGCTGGGGCCAGAGAGGAGGACTCCCACCAGCCCTCTCCCCACTGGCAGTAGCGAGCTCTGGAGGAGAGGTCCCCCCTCTCCCCCAGGGCAGCACATTCACCCCACACCACTGTCACTGCACATGCTCCTAGGGCCCCTCTCAGGTCCAGGAAGCCCCCTCGCCTCCCCTGTGGTGGGTGCCCGGGGTGGGGCTGCCACAACCTGTGCGCCTCCTCCCTTTGCACAGCCGCCACCTCAGCCTGCTGCCGGCGCCGCTCCCTTTCGTAGCCAGGAGCGACCGGCGAAGGAGCGCAGTGCGGAGTGGCAGGGCAGCCGCCCGCTGCCCAGGGCGCAGGCAGGGATGCTCCGGGGGAGGCAGGCGGGGCGGCGGGAGAGACACAGCCCCGAACATTGGTGGAGCCGGGCCCCCGGGCCCTGAATATTGCTGACGCACAGGCACCACGGGCCCATACAACTCGCTGCCCCTGATAGTTGCCTCAAGGTTGCAGGAAATGGAGACCTGAGTTACAAATCTTGAAGATACGGACCCAGCACATCCCCTCATGTGCTAAAAGCTGCAGGCGTTGAGCTGTCTGAGGTGAAATCTCAGTGAGCATCTCCTGGCAAAGATCTCCCCATATCATCATGTCAGGGGCCCCTCCACCGGCGGAAAAGGCTGCCAGGCAGAGAGTCTGTGGGAGACTACAGCCCCTGTATCTGCACACTGGCTCTGACCCCTGGCAGCAGCCACCCGGCTCCCAGACATTGCTATTAGAGTGTCCCCCTGGCATGGCAGGCTCTGTGGAAAAGCCGATACAGCATGGAGTTGTCGTACTTTCACCGAGGATTCGGTGGGGTTCACATTCCTGCCCAGCTCAGACCCCAGGCCACTCACTGCTACAGAGGAGAGAGATTTTTAAAGGCGGCAGTGGACATGTTGGAGAACAGAATAAAGGTCCAGACCTGTTTCCAGGAAGATCCCTGCTGTAGTCAGCATGATGGTTTTCAAGCTCCCCGGGTAACCAGGGAGACCACACAAGGAGAAATGTGGTGACTTGTTGCCTCCCTCTCCCGTTTTGCTGATGGAAGCGGGTGGGAAAGGTTATGACTATTGCGTCTCTTTCCAGGCACTGCTGAAGGAAAAGATCAGGCTGCCTTCTGAAAGCAGGGCCCTAAGGCTAAGCAGCTGCTTGCATTGCATGTGCTTAAGGCTGGCTCTGGTTCCCAAGAGCATAAAGAATGGAAGTCCTGATCTCTCCCCCCCGCTCCCACTTCTAGTGCCAGAACAATCCTAACTACTGTGCAGATATTTTTGCAAGGAATAATGTGTTCAGAACTTCCAGGCAATCTTATGTTTCAAGTCTCACATTGGGATTTAACCACTTTATATTACTGAACTGAAAAATGCGGCGCATTTATAGAGTGTTTGTTTGACATTTTGAAAGTGCTTTGCAAACATTAACTAATTAACCCTCACAACACCCCTGCAAGATAGATAAATGAGAATATCTCCATTGGACAAATGGGGAAACAGACAGAGAGGTTAAGTGACTGGCCTAAAGTCATATAGTCACTGGCAGATCTGGGATTAGAAGGTAGGAGCTCCTCACCCCTCATCCCACGCTCCTGTCTCTCTAGACTAACGTGTCTCCCTCAAGGACAAAACACTATGCTGAAGCCAAGAGGATTTGTTGAGCACTGAGTGTCCAGCAGTTGTTCAAATATCTAGTGAAACTTTGCGTGGAATGTGGAAGACACACATTATTATACATCCCCTTCCAGAGGCCAGAAAATTCTGAAGTCCTGGCCTTGTTTAAGTCAATGAGAGTTTTGCCAAGCTCATCATCAGAAGCAAGCTCAACAACAGACCTGGGCAAACCGCCTCAAAGCAGCACCAGACGCTGCCAGAACAATAGATGCAAAAATCTGTAGCCATATTTTCAGTGCTATGCTGATCAATACCTCCCATAGCACACCTTTCAAGATCCATGCGTCCTACACGTGCCTATCGCAACATGGGGTGTACCTCATCCAGTGCATCAATAGCCCAACAACAACTATGTGGGTGAAACCGGACAATTACTATGCTCTTGAATGAACTCACACAGAAAAAGGATAAAAGACAACAATATCACCATATCACCCATGGGCAAATACTTTTCACAAAATAATCACTTGACATCTGACCTCTCAGTCCTCTCCTGAAAGGCTACCTGCTCCACACCTTCAAAAGCCACGCCTGCAAGCTTAAATTCATAACTCGGCTGGACACCAAAAGTCATGGACTCATGGGAACTGCAGAGGAGGCCTGGGGGCAGAGCGTGGGTGGAACCACACCGGGCTGTTTGAGGAGGCACAGCCTCCCCCTGCCTACGATACCCATTGCCCATGTCCCCAAACTATATTAGCTATGTTGATTGAAGCACACTTCCATTGAGATAGCTGCGTCTACACTGGGGGTTATGTTGGCAAAGCAATGCTGGGCAGGGATGTTGTTTTTAACACCCTGACTGATGTCACTAAGCCTATATAATTTTAAAAGTGTAGGTTTCAATGCAGTAGCCGTGTTAGTCTGTGTCAGCAAAAAGAAAACAAGAAAAATACCTGTGGCACCTTAGAGACTAACAAATTTATTTCAGCATAAGCTTTCGTGGGTTAAGAACCCACTTCATCAGATGCATGGAATGGAACATACAGTAAGCAGATATTTATACATTCAGAGAAACATTTAAAAGTGTAGAGACCGAGCCTCTAAGAGTGCCTTTTTGCAGTTTAGCTTAATCCACATTCACTTCTATTCCTCACTATTTCTCCATGTAGACAGGCCCTTCATATGACGTTCCAGGAGGGAGGGATCAGAAGGATCTAGCAGAGGGTGCTGTGCACTCCGGAATTTTTCAGAAAACTTGTTACAGTGTGAGAGGGTTTTCTTAATTCCTTGCTAATCTCGTATATATGCCTCAGTTTTAAGATTTGAATGTATCTTGAATAATTTGTGGAAGACATTTCCTTGGTTTGAGGGATTAATGTTGAAAACCCAGTATTTTTTTTTTTAAATGGGAAATGTAACTTTTGCAGGCATGCTGGAAACATGGCATTTTATACATATGGCCTTTCTCTGCTTTGGGATTCAGATATTAGGGACCAGAGGTTTATAATACCTACATAGCAAACTAGAACAGATTAGAGTACACATTTTATCCTGCATCTCCTGAGCCAGAGTTAACTAACAAACAAGAATACTTTGCATGTATAGATAGCACCTTCTATTTGTAGAATGCTCTGCAAAAATAACAAAATAAAGTCTCACAATAGCCCCACTGTGGTTGGCAAACATTATCATCTCCATTTTACATACGGGAAAACCGTCACCTAAGGCCACAGAAAGCCTGGCGAGATCATCCTTCTACATGCTATATCACAGGAACCCGCCATTTGACTTCATTTGACTTCACCAGTAACCCGGTGGCTCAGGCTTAGTAACCAACTGGAAAGGATGATAGGTTCCTTTTCTTAAATCTGGTGAGTTGTGAGTCCAGTATGGCCCCTGTGGGATTGTTCAGGAGTCTGTGTCAGGGAGCAGACACCCCTCAAAGGTTATCTGTCATCACCCAGACACACAACATGTGCGGGTAGGGCTCAGGAGAAATGCTGCAAATAATGACAGCCCTGGAAACAACTGACCCCCATCCGGCTCCTCCACGAAACTGGAATAGCAGGTTTAGCAGCAGACCGGGCTGCTCCATTAACATGCTGAAAGCCTAATCTGAAGGGAGCACCCTAGGGGTAAGAGAGGAGTTCATCCTCAAGCATCCACATCTGGCCAATCACTGGTCTCTCTGATAAAGGTGCCATTAGTGCTCTGTAAGGGGCAGAGCACTAATTAGCTGCTGGAACCATTCCGAGCAATCAAATACTGAATCCAGGCACAAAGGAGCTGGATTGCCTTCTCAATGTAAACCCTTTATCACCATTTGCTGCAGCTCAGCAGAACCAGCTCACTGTCCCCAGCGCTGATCCTAGGAGGTTGTTTAGTCACTGCACTGCCTTTGACCTCTTTAGAACAGCAAGGCAAATAACTGGTTGGGAGAGTAGAGTTGGCAGAACTCTAACAGGTCCTGGTATTATACAATAATCTTACACAGGACAAAAGACCGGCTTTGCAGTGTAAACCGAGACGAAACTAGTGAGGATTACCAGCTCCCACTGAGCGCCTCTATAACAAAGCAAGTAGTAGAAGAAAAACACCTGCAGAAATGTCTGATCCAGACAATACATCAAACTAATGCCAACACACAGAACTGAACACACCCAAAAAGCCCTACTAAACCTATTATAGATCAAATCTATACCCCCCTCCCCCACACCTGCGGTTTGATCTCACTTAACTACATCTGGATAAATACGACACAGACTCATCACTACCAGGATTTTCCACCGAGATAGCTAGCTCACGTTAATGATCTTGCTGTAAAACACACATCTTTTTTGGCTGTGATAGCCTTAGATACTTTTGAAAAAGTCATTCGTTATCACTTGTACTTGTATTACAGTCGTGTGCAGAGGACCCAGCCAAGATCAGGGTACCAGTGTGCTGGACCCTAATATCAGTCTACTTTCTGTGCTATCCCCAATCACTGGGTTCCTGCTAGAAAAAGACCAGAGTAAATACCCATTGTATCTACACTGCCTAGAAACAGAGTATAGATTGTAGCCACTTTGGGGGCTGTCTTTCTGTTCTGTCTTTATACAGTGCATAGCATAAGGATGTTCTGGTCCATGACTTGCGCTCCTTCGTGGTACTACCGCGATGCAAATAATAAACAACAACCCACCAGATAGAAGTCAATTGTGATGGGGTAGTCAGCCCTTAAGGGAAACAGTGCCTAGTGGTCAGCCCACCCCATCACGTGGCATGGTCTCTTAAGGATTTGAAAGGTCCAACAGTTTTTTTATATATATATATAAATATATGGACAGGGGGGGGGGGGGGATATAGATAGAGAGAAAGTGGTCCTGGACTACTGGGAATGAGTGGGAGGAAATCCTGTCACTGTGTCTTTAAGGGCCTGGGGCCAAGGGCCTTGTGGAGACACAGGTCATGACTCCTCTCTCCCACAACCAACTGGGGATGAACTGGAACAAGGGGAGCAGCAGCATAAAGGCTGCCTCCTCCCTCATAGCAGGGCAGACCCCGGGAGATACCAGCAGGGGATGGTGGCCTGCTGAGGACCCTGCAGCCTGATGGCTAATGGAGGAAAACAGCCATCTGAAAGAGGAGCTGGAAAAGCCAGTGCCAGAGAGAACATAGGGCCCCTGTTTAGGAAGGACCGGAGGAGCTGATTAATAGAAGCCAGGTAAAGAGGGAAGAGTGGCTTAAGGAGAGAGTGAGGGACTTACACTACAGCCCACATCCAAAGAAGAGAGCTGGGGACTCCCGCTTAAGGAAGGACTGAAAGGAGAAACCCAGAGACAGCACTAAGAAGGGTTCCAGAAAGAGAGTGTTTCCCAGGCGTGTGTGGAGGGGCAAACAGGACACCCGGCAGAGAAGGGATCAGGCACATGAAAGCAGGGTATCCTCAAGGAGAGAGCCAGAGACGGCTAGTTGGACTGAGCCCAAGACAACAAATGCCTCCAGGTGTATCTCAATAAAGTGCCACTTGAGCTTTTGACGTTTGTTAATGCGACCTTTGGAAGGGGGTGCTCTTTGATAAAAAAAGGTTTGTCTGGATTTGTTTATAACCCAGGTGAAGGGAAACCGAGGCAGGGGCTCAACTGTGGCGCCATGCCTGACCAAAGGGAGGCACGCTGGGGTGACCTCTGCGCCATGATATCAATCAAGAACAAAATCATGAATTTTTCAGAAAAAAATCCCAAGGCAATTCAAATTCTTATTTTACCGTTATGGAAATAATCCAGGCTCTAAATCACACAGCGCTAGGCCTCACAACAGACACGCTGGGGAAGTTCAGGGGGCAGACAAAAAGGTTACAAGAAAAATCTCTGTGGTTCCTCTGTTATTAAAACAAACAAAACAAGAGAAAAATATACCCCTGTAATAACACTACTGCTTGCACTGTCTGATCATGTAATGCAACCTCACCACACCCTATTCTTTGGGACTGAAGAACTTTCCCAACTATGGTTGAAGAGCTCAAGTAAGCCAATTCTTTCACAGGCCATATGAAAAAAGACACTATTACCACCATCTCAAGCAACTCAACATACCGAAAGCACTGGCTGACCAATAGCAAAAAAGGGATTAACACACACTTCACTTGTATGCAGCATCTCTCCCAGCCTGCCAAGACCCATGCTACAATCAATTGATCATATGCCAAAACAAATAATGCTGCGGACATTAACTCACAAATATACTTATCTATAGTTTTATATTCATAAGAAATATATTGTGAGTGAAATCACAAAATGACATGCTGGGAATAACATCAGAATCCACAATGAGCTAGACCAGTGGTTCTCAAACTTTTGTACTGGTGACCCCTTTCACATAGCAAGCCTCAGAGTGCGACCCCCCTAATAAATTAAAAACACTTTTTAATATATTTAACACCATTATAAATGCTGGAGGCAACGCGGAGTTTGGGGTGCAAACTGACAGCTCACGACCCCCTATGTAACCTTGTGACTCCCAAAGCGTTCCAACCCCCAGTTTGAGAACCCCCGAGCTAGACTGATGTACAGTGGCTTCTTGAGAAGCTCCCTTACCACAATGAATGAGCAAGACACAATCAGGCTATTATGAAATACAGAATCAGCTGTTAGAAACTGAAACACAGAGATGTGAGAGACATTGGAAATCCAGGGAGGAATGGTTTTGTAATCAACGAAACAAAAAGTGTCTTCTATGCCACTGCCAGAAATAGAGTGCACAAGAAACTCACTTCCGCAAACCATCAAAAGTAAAAAGATCTTCCCCTTAAAAACTGAGAAAGAAGGAACTGAGCACTGAGTAGCATTCTGGGAGAAATAAAAGTAAAGGTAGAAATTTTCTTGCAGAATGTGGCAATGTGCCTCAATTTGGAATGAAAAATGCCACCCACATGGAGCCATAGTCAAAGAAACCCACTGCTGTTGTGAGCCTCTCTTAGTCAAACCCTTGTTTGTTCTATCCCTGTAACATTGGTAACTTGTATATATTTTGTCAATAATTTGTATTTAACTCAATAATATACATTAATTGTAATGCAATGGGACAGATTCATCCCTGGTGTAACATCAGTGACTTTGGTGAAGTTACACCGGGGATGAACATTGTTTTGCTCTCCTCTTGTATCTCGTGCTCACACCCTCTTTAGTTTGCACACGCAATCCAACGTAGTTTGGAACTGATGACACTGATCTGGCTGGAACTCATTGCCACACGCTGGATCTCCTCTCTGAGGTGCTCAGCTTTTCCTTTGGTGTTCCAAAATCCTCTAGTTGCCGTAAATGGAACCCTGTGCTCACGCACAGATCTTGTTGCATGATAATATTGTCACAGGGTGAAAACAACATGCATTTCCTCAGCAAGGGAGAGAAGGACAGAGGAAAAAAACCAAGTGCAGTCCAGAATCTGTCCTCAAAGCGCAGGTTCGTTCTCTTTCTGGAGCAAAGACAATACACGCCACTAAAAGACTGGACAGGGTTCTAAAGACTGTGGGAAGGATGAATTGGTTATGAAACACATCGGCACAAATGACTCGACCTCCGAAAGACAAGGTGGGTGAGGTAATACACCACATACTGCCTCAGAAGACACTTTGCAGATCATTAAAAGCTTCAGGGATCTTGGAAGGGAGCTGAAGGAGAGGACATTTCATGTGATCTCAGAGAGTCTTCCAGTCCCACAAGTGAAAACGGATAGACAGCCGAAGATACTGGCAGTAACCCTTTGGCTAAGTCAGTGGTGTAAGTGGAGGGGTTTGACTTTGTTGAATACTGGGCCCCGTTCTGTAGGAAGAGGAGAATGTACAGCTTGGCCCACCTCCATCTGAGTAGGAGGGGAACAAATCTTCTGGGTAGTAGACTAGCTAGAGTAACCAGGAGGGCTCTAAACTAGCATCTAAAGGCTAAATTGCTAAGATAATAAACCCAGTACACATATTCAAACGTAAAACCCAGACTCAAAGTAGCATGAATGTAAAGAAAAAAAATGTATGTAAACAACAAATTCTTCAATTGTCTAGATACCAAAGCTAGAAGCCTGGAGTTAGAAATACTCATTTACCAACAGAAATGTGACAGTTGGTATTACTGAAACTGGCTGGAATGATTCACATGAGTGGAATGAAGAAGGGTGTGTGTGTCACTCATCAAACATGCTGTTACCAGCTTGAGAGTTACTGACAATTCAGAAGGTCAGGGCCTGGATGCTTATTGTAAGGTGATGAGTCACTCCTGTGCTAGGCTCCAGCCAATCCACAAGCCAGGAATTGGTCTGGTGACTCTCAGGGAATGTATATAAGCCTTGCAGGAGGAACAGCAGCTCAGGTTGCTCAAGGTCACTCCAGGGCTTGGAACTCTCTCTTGCCTGACGGGGTAACAGGCTCCCCAGGCATTAGCCTGCTCCAGCCTTGCTCTTGTTCCCAACCTGTCCCTACTCTTGCTCCAGCCTTGCTCCAACCCCACTCTGGACTCCTGATTCCAACGCTGACCCTGGCTCTAACCACTAGACCTCACTGCCACAGTTCCAACCACTAGGCATGACTATCCCCATCACAGTTTCTGACCCATATGATCAATATACTGCCTGATAAATCACAAGATTGAATACCGGTGGGGGTCTATTATAGACCACAAATCAGACAAGGGAACAGCTCCTTTAACATCCAGCTAGAACGTATAGAAAGAAAAATTGTACTTTCAAAGGGGATTTCAATCTGGGGGACATGAACTGGAGGTCTCATACTGCCACTGGCAAGGAATTTCTAGAAGTTATAGATGTTAACTTTTTGACACACAAAGTACTGCAGCCAGCTCAGGGTAATTCTGTATTAAACCTCACTCTGATGGATAAAGGTAAATTGATCACTGAACTAAAAACTGATGGCTGGTTAGCTTCAAGTGATCATGTTCTAATTTCAGTTGCTGTATGCAGACAGAATATAGTCCGAAACGGAAAAGAATTATGAGAAAGAGTGAGAGGAAATATTTGAACAAATAAATGTGAATGATAATTGGGAAATGTTTAAGACTGCTTTATTAAATGCCCTAAAGCCCAAAATTTTGCAGTCACAAAAGAAGGCTTCTTTAGTTAAAAAATATCATGGTTATGGAAGGAGGTGAAGCTAGCAATAAAACTTTTTTTTAAAAATGGACAAATTGGAAAATGGGGTAGCTGATTGCAATGTGTATACATTGGCAGTTAGGAAATGTAAACAATTGATAAGGGAAGCTAAAAGTATCAATGAAAAGGCAAATGTGATCCTGGAATGTATAAGCAGGAAGGAACATCAGTAGGAGTAGGGAGTTGGTATTACTTCTGCATGTAGCATTAGTGAGACCATTACTGGAGAGTTGTGTCCAGTTCTGGTGTCGACACTTCAACAAGGATGTTGACAAAGGTGGAAAGAGTTCAGAAATGAGCTACAACAGTAGTTTTCAAACTTTTTTTCTGGCAACCCAGTTGAAGAAAATTGTTGATGCCCGAGACCCAATGGAGCTGGGGATGAGGGGTTTGGGAGGGGATCAGGGATATGGGCAGAGGATTGGGGTGGGCCTGGGAATGAGCGGTTCAGGGTGTGGGAGGGGGCTTTGGGCTGGGGCAGAGGATTGGGGTGTGTGTTATACCAATAAAATAAAAACCAGCAAGATCTTTTTAAAGGGGATAAGACAAAATGTCACATTTATTGTGAATACAAAAAGAATCATAGTAAGCAGTCAGTTATAGGTATAACATTTCATTCAGTTTCACATTCATTCACACACACACACACACACACACACACACACACACACACACAGGTTCTGTATAGATGTCACATGCCAAGTTACTTGCCAGGTAACCTGGGCATGAGGGTGGAGCCGAGTCCTTGTCAGATTCATCTGATGCTCCTGGAGGTTGGCAGCAGAACCAGAGACTCAAAGTCCTCAGTTTCTAGAGGCCATTCTTATAGGGATTTATTCCTATGTCAGTCTATGGGAATTGCTTCATCATGCTGTTGCTGAATCAATCAGCAGATGGCACATTCCTGGTGGCATTCCTGGTGGCTCCACGCTGTCCAAAGTTTGTTTTTCTCATCCTTCCAGGTGGTGGGGTGGATCCCAGTTCTACCCTCCGGGGGTTGTATCGGTCCACTTGAAACCTTTCTTCGGCGGATGGATACTCCCCTTCTAGGCTGGCACCTCCCTAGCCATTCATGTATATCATGCATTCATCAACATCCATTCTTTATCACAACTGTTAAAGTATTGCTTTGAGAACAGGCTCTTTGTCTTAGGATGTACTAACACAATCAACAGCTTGCAAGTTTCACATAGCAATAAAGTATCTTTCTGAGAACAGATACAATCAATGATTTACAAGCTTTACATAGACACAGACAGTAGCTTGTAAATTAACAAAAGAGACCCAAGAGATCTTTTTACTTGGTGAAGCTGTTGGATTCTAGACAAGTTATGGGGGGGTCACTTTCACTTGGGGGAATCACTGTCCGTACCTTCTTTAATATCCCTACATGTGGGGGTGAGGGCTGTGGGATGGGGCCGGGAATGAGGGGTTCAGGGTGTGGGAGGGGGCTCTGGGCTGGGGCGCTGGGTGCAGAAAAGGGACAGGGCTCTGGTCTGGGGGGTGCAGGCTCTGGGGTGGGGCTGGGTAAGAGGGGTGTGGGGTCCGGGAAGGGGCTCTAGGTTTGGGTGGGCTCACAGCTGGGGCAAGGGATTGGGGCATGGGCTTACCTCGGGCGGTTCCCAGTCAGTGGCGCAGTACTGGGTTGAGACCTGTAGTTTGAAAACCACTGAGCAACAATGATTCAAGGCCTGGAAACATTCCTTAAAATGAGAGACTAAATAAGCTCTATTTATCCGAGAGAAGATGAAGAAGTGACTTGATCACTGTCTGCATGTACCTACATAGGGGAAGAGATATCTGATAGCAGGTGCTTCTTTCATCAAGCAGAGAAAAAAAGCATAATGAGAACCAATGGTTGGAAACCGAAGCTAGACAAATTCATATTAGAAATACAGCACAATTTTTTAAACTCTATATTTATTTTGGAAGTTTTAAGAGGTTTAGAAATCCTTGCCATGTACATATCAGAGCAAATACAATCATTATTCCAGCAGTGAGCTTTTGTTTACAGAAACATCGTATAATAATATAATAATTGGATCTCTCTTTAGCAGCATCTTAGGTTACAGAGCAAGTACGAGCTGCTTTTATGAAATTGAATGAAATCTCAGATTACTCATATTTAACAAACTAGGCACATCGATCAAATGTTAGTATTCAAAAAGCTATTCAAGTGTGCTGCTTTTTTTGTTTGTTTGCAGGTGAATGTACTTGTCTGAGTATTGAATAAATTGTAACCAAATTTCTATGTATCTACTTGTCCTCTGTCTATTTTGCTGGTTATGTAATTGGTGTGCTGATTTTTCCACAACAACCTCCTCCTATATTTTTTGTGAATCATTCCTCTAGAGTTGGACTATTTATCTTTTTCCAATGAGAGGCTATCAATAGCTTAGCAGATACTAGCAGACGTGAGATTAATTCTTTAGTTCTCTTTGTGTGACTATTTCTGCCAGGAAGCTGCAGGTGAATTACTAAAGGATCATTTGGTAATAAATATCCAACAATTTGTGATATTTGGTTCCAAATTGCATGCAAGTGCTCCTCAATGACTGGACATGTCTGCCATATATGCATAAAATCTCCCCTTTCGCCAGAATTTCTCCAACGCTTATTCCCATTCAATTTATATGTATATACTTAAGCTGACTGTATGAAGTGGCATTAAAACAGTATCGTAAAGAAATTTTCATCTATTGTGCTACAGATGGAGGTTGCTGATCCTCTGTTCCAATCGAAACTCCATTCCTCTGGGGGGTAATTTCTCTATCCAGATCCTCTTTCCAGTGTGTCATATACGGCCTTGTTTGGTTTGTTTTTGTTAGGAAAGCTGTCTGCAAACATTAGTTATAAATTAGTAAGATAGATAGATTAGATAGATATTGGATTGTTTCCTAATTGACAAGATGCCATCACTTCTATTTAAGGCCTGGTTTACACTACATGGTTACACAAGGCAGCTTACCTCGATGTAGCTGTGTGCATTTACACTTAAATTTCACTCCCGCTAATGTAACTGCCCATTACGCTGACTTAATAACACCACCTCCTCGAGCGGTGTAGGGTCCAGGTCAATGGAGTTCGGTCGACGCAGTGTCAGTGTAGACACTGAGCAGGGCCAGCTCTAGGTCTTTTGCTGCCCCAAGCAAAAAAAATTTTGGCTGCCCCCCTTCGCTTTTTTTGTGTGGCTCCGCTCCCCTCTCCTGGCAGGAGGCGGCGCAGAGGGGCGTCCTCTGCAGCCGGGGCAGGGCCGTGCTACCGGCTCCGCCCGTGGGAGAGCGGCGGGGCCCCACTCCCCGCTTAGGCGGCTGCCTGCCCCACCACAGCCGGGGCAGGCTGCGCTACCGGCTCCCCCCTGGGGCGGCCGCTGCCCGTGGGAGAGCATTAAAACAGGGTCCCGACCCACCGTTTGAGAACCACTGATCTAGGGACTACAGCCAGGTTAAGCATTTTTAAATACAACGCTCCCTGTCTACTGTAGGTGCTACGTGATGTTTAACAATGTGTTAATTAAAATGTTGTTTGCAGTTTTGTAGTCGAGTGGTCCTAGGATATACGAACATGGAGTTAACATGACTCCTAACACCTCATTTTTGCACTGTAAACAACAAAAGAACGTTAACGTTATTACATAAGATAACAGCAGTCAGACATCAACACAGAAACGTCATCTTTGTGTACACACAGACAGTTAAGTATGTCAGATATGTCAGCTCATTGTTAAAAGACTTCCCAACACACCCTGTCACAGGAAAGCGTCAGGATTGAATTTCTGACTGGTTTTTCAATCAGTCTCTTTGTGCTGCTTTTTGCATTACTTTGTGAATAATCTAATATTTTGAAAGAAATGGATCGTAGCTGGAGCCTTTCCAATCAGAAGAGTTATTGCCTAAGAGGAAATACTTCTTCAAACAACACACAGTCAACCTGTGGAACACGTTGCCAGGGGATGTTGTGAAGGCCAAAAGTACAACTTGGTTCAAAAAAGAATTACATACATTCATGCAGTACAGGTCAATCAATGGCTATTAGCCAAGATGGTCAAGGATGTAACCCCGTGCTCTGGGTGTCCCTAAGCCTCTGCCTGCCAGATGCTGGGACTGGATAATTGCCCTTTCTGTTCATTTCCTCTCAAGCATGTGGCATAGGCTACTGTCAGAAGACAGGATACTGGACTAGATGAACCCAGTATGGCCATTCTTATGATCGTATGACTATTTTTCTAATTGCAAACCACATGAAAAATAATCAGTTAAGAGTTCCCAGCTACTGCTAAAAAGGATCTGAGCCTTGTCATCACCACATGATATCGCTATCTTAACAGACTCTCTTTGTAACTACTGTAACTCTTTTCAGCTAAGCTCCTCTTTGTAAATATTTGGAATAAAACGAATCAACTGTTGAAATGTCTGAAAGGAGCAAGAAGCAAGGAAAAATTTAGGAAAGAAACAAGCATAAAATTGAGAGATTACGTAATACTAAAATAGTTATCAAAAAGGATTGTTTTTCATTCTAGAAAAAGTTTCTCCAAATAATAAAATTGGAGTGAAAATTACACATTAAAGATAGAGCAGCATTATCCATCCTCTGTTCACTGCTTCAAAATTTTAAAGGGGCAAGATTCCTCTTTCCAGTAACAGAATGAGCTGAAGATGTTACTCCTCACAAAATATGTGTTAAGCACATGATCAGAGAAAGGAATCTCCTCATGAACACATGCTAAACAAATACATCAAGAGACATCACAAGGATTGAGGAATTGGATTTGGGGGTGTGTAGGAGAATACTTTGTTAATATATGAACCTATTTATCCAAAAGTAAAACATAAATAAGAGACTCCATCAGCCTCTGATTCCAGTAACCAACAGGGTAAGAACCCAAATGAAATTTCCAGTTCTACATTAGCAAAATGATCTACATCAAAGAGACTGAAAAAATATGGAAAAGTGGAATATTAGTTGAGGCCAAATAACTTGAACAATGGGAACAGTTATGGAGTAAATCAAAATCAACCTAAAGTACTTGCTCTGTTATTTAACATGCTCCAAAGCTTTATAAAATATATGGTACATGCTTGGCTCGTTTTTTTCAGAAAATGTGGCCCGGCTGGGTTTTTATAGACAAACGGTGGGGGAAATACTCCAAATTTTGAGTAATTCCAGGAGCAAATAGCCCAAGAAAAAGAAAATCTCACTGAAAGAACTATTATCACAGAGCCGTGAGGTGAACCCCTTTGGTTTGCCAATTCATTGCTATGAGGTTTGGCTGCCATTTATAAACTTTATACAAAAGTAACAAACAACCAGGATTGGAAAGAATTAAGCGACTACTCTTAATATATTCAGCATCAAAACTACATAGTAAAGAGGCTATGGACTAGATTCTCCTCTCACTTACAGTGGTATAAATGAGTAGTAACTCCACTGAGGTCAAAATGGAGTTACTTACATCAGCATAAAACTGGTGTAAATGAAAGCAGAAGCAGGCTCTAAGTATATCGCTTGAAACCACTGAAACCTAAGAAAAGAAACAAGACAAACGAACACACCAGTTAACTGTGTATTTTATTTTATAGTAATTCCAGGTACAATTGGGAAGAAAAATGTTCAAAAAAGGATTTGTAAGAATAGTGACAAATACAGCTCTACCATTCTGTCAAACCTGGGCTCTGCTCAAGAATCAAGGAGTGGTAACTCACTCCCTGATGGATCCGCCTCTCACTTATAATGACTGGATCTTGGGGAAAGAGAGAATCTGCCCCTAATTTTTTTATTTACACCATCATATCTTTTAAATGTAATTGGCTAAAACAAATGCACAGGAAAATTAATGCACTCAGATTAAAGATTAAATTTATAAAGGTTTTATCCTGTATATTTCAGGTACTTTTATGGTTAGGCCAAATTCATCCCTTGTGCAACTTCACTGGACTACACCAAGCAATAATTTGGCCCCTTACATCAAACCATGACGTTTTCCCTCCATGGGAACACAACTGTATTAACAAGTCATTTTCGTTATGCTAAGCTAGGTTTATAGTGATTTCTGAGAATCTGAGCCAGATTTATGTGAAACTATAAACATTTCCTAAAATGTCAAAATCAATTCAATAATCTGACAAATTCACCAGATAGGTGGGAGTGATGCAAACCATCAGGTGTCGTGTTTGTAAGTGTTCCACGTGTTCCAACAGAGGCACAAAAACCATTGGGTCAGCTGTCTAGTTTGTTTAATTCTTGGTCACATTTTCAAACCATTGCATCGGAATGAGTTTTTTTACCCACAATGTGATCTTTGCTCCCTAGATACACTATTCACATTGGATAGTGTTTGCAAAAGTGCCCAAGAGACTTTCAAAGGCATTTAGGTGCCTAGAGATGCAGACAGGCACTTCTGAAAATCTCACAAGGCACCCATCTCCCACTGATTTCAGTTGAAGATCAATGGCACTTAGGCTCTGTAGTCACGCCGTTAGTCTTGAAAATTTTGCCCATTATCTATGTGTATTAAAATTCTATTTCAAATCCTGACACAGAGTTAAAACCAGACTTCCATTTAGTTCCACCTAAATCAGGTTAAACCTGAGCTCACTTTTATAGAGGAAACCACCTGATCTGTGACCACCCACGTTAACCTAGCATTAAAGCACTCAGTTGAAGTACAAAGTTTACTGCCAATGGCAAATCCTGCAGAATGGGACAGTTTTTCCTTTCCAGTCACACCCCTGCAACCTCACTGAAGGCCAGACAGAATTTGGCTCACGTCTGCAAGATAATTTACAACTCCCTGGAAGAGGAAAACAAAAGCATTAGATTAGACAGAGACAATAAACGTTAGGGAGAAAGTTGCTGAAGTCCATGGAAACATGCTTCTTTTTAGCTTCCCAAGTTCTTCCTGGAAAGCACCCAATTATTTCATAAACGACCCCAGTGTTTTGGGTTTTTTTTGTCTCAGTAACCTTGTCTGGTTAGCCATTTCACATATTTATTATTCTTTTCATGAAATAATACTGCCTGACATCTGTTCTAAGTTTGTTTCTCTTTAATTTCCATTTATATCACATTTTCCTATCCTCTGTGCATGTTAAAATAAAACAATTACCACGCTTGACATGATGGAAGTTATTTAAGATTGTGAGTGTTAACTGACCCACCTATTTTTTTTGTTTCAATAAAACCTTGTTTAAAATGTATGAGGTCATTTTAATAACTTTCATTAGCTCAGAGAATCAGCACCGAGTCCCTGGTTCTAATCCAGTGCATGTTGATTATGACCAAGGCCATCGCTAGTAGCTGGCCATCAGGAGGCCTGTGTGAGAAATGAGTTTGGTGGTCACAGGCCAGTTGCTCGCTGATAGGTATCTAGTGCTGTCAACTTTAATCTCTGAAAACTGACAAGTCAGGTCCCAAACAATAATGAGATTGTCTTAAAAATCATGAAAGAAAATATTCAAGTCTGGGTTCTTTTTATTTGCCTTTTGCTTTTTGAGGCTTCAGGGTGCACTCGGGACCTTTTCTCCAGAATCATGAGAGCAAGAAATTTACCAGATTAAAAAAATAAATAAAAAAAAGAAAGCTGAGATTATCATGTAATCACTTGACTTCTGGAGGGGGAAGTGGGCCCCGAAGAGGATGGTGTGGGTTAACCGGGAAGCTGCATTTATATTCTGATTGGGTGGGCAGGAAAGCCTGTCCTTTCCCCATTCTGAGAAGGGAAAAGTTGAGTTTCTAAGTTCAATCAATCTGGCATCTTCACAAGCACTAAATTCACTTGCAGAGACAATGAAATGCACTTCAATTATGGCACTACTGTATTGTATGTTGTCATCACCATTTCTGTACTAGCACTTAATATCATTTTAGCTCTATCTGCTGCTTACAAAGCGAAAATAAATGGAAAGAATCAATGGAACCTTTACCCTTAATATGGATTCGTTTTTTGTCAGTGGTAACAAGAAAAGCAAAATAGTCCCTATTGAGCAGCGCAATGGAATGCGGGTGACCAGGCAGAGCTGCAAGAGAGGATGGGGCTTGATTCACAAAGGGACATTTTAGGGACCTGACCACCCAGCACAATTCCCCATCCTGAGTTTAGGCACCCAGGATTCATAGGGAAGAGAGAGGTGCCTAAGAAAGGGATTCACAAAAGCCAGCAAATGAGCAGAGAGCCCCTAACATAGCCAATAGGAAATGATGAGGAGAGCAGTAGGTCCTAAGCCCCACCCCTCAAAGGCAGTTGGGCACTCAAGTCCAGGACAGAGGGAGGTGCCTAGCTCCACCGGAGATTCACAGCCATGTATGTCTCCTGGAGTTAGGCGCCTAGGCCAGGTCAGTCCTATTTTACAAAAATGTTGGCAGAATTGGTGGTGCAGATATCTCCTTACAACTTTTAGCCCAGCATTTAGAGCACTTGAACAGGTTGCAGGAGACCTGTTGTGGAGCAGTGATTTGACGTTGGGTCTCCTACATCCCAGGAAAATATCCTAATTGCTGGGCTCTGGGATAGTGTAGGGCAGATGTCACTCAATGTCACCTGTTCAAGCTATTCCACTTTTTATAAATAATGAAATAGTTATTGGAACAGGGACTTGAGTCTCCCTCCTCCCAAGGGGGTGCGCTAACCACCAGGCTACAGAATCATTCTCCCGCTCTCTCACTGGCCCAATGACTACTTAATTATTTAAACACACTGGGTGTTACTGAAATATACGTTTTAGATAAATAACTGTATCTATATACAGACACACACGTACATGTGTTTCGGAATTTGAGGGCTTCACATTCCATTCTTTCATCCTGGCCCCAAAGCTACGAACAGAGACAGAGCTTTTATTAGGATGAGGAGTTAGTTTATCTGAAGTGAGGTTTATTTTTATTGCACTTAATTTTGCCATCTTGTCCAATCCCATCCCTCCTTTTTCCACGGGTCAGCATCATAGCACCTCACCGATGTTCTTCACTACAGTAGCAAAGAGTAAAGGCTGGGAAATCTCCATGTCAAATCTTTAGGAGCAATGGATCTTGTCCCGTCTGTGGAGTTTGGATCATGGCAGCCCCATATCAGAAAAAGGGCTCACAGCCCATTTCTGGAAAGGAAAAGTTACCAAACTTTAATGTGGTATGAATACTGCTGAATTAACTGAACAGCCTGTTGGTGGGCCAACAAAAAGGGAGGAAGGAGGTTGGAACGATTAGGATTTGGTTAAACTAAGCCTCCTAAAAATAAACCTTTATTCAAATCATAGCAGTAGAAAAAACTCTCTGCCTGTATAGAGCCTCACGGTCATGGGGTGCCAAACACACCAAATTTAAAAAAATGGGTAAGTACACACATATTGTTACAGTTTGGATAAAAAGAAAGGGGCTTAACATAAGGGCCATTGACTTCAGTGGGAACAGAATGGGCCCTACATTTACAGATCAATAAAAAAATTAAATACAAGTGTTCCTTTGATCAATATGCTTCTGATTAGACAGGGCACTACAAGAGTTAATAGTAATGAGAAAATTATTCCTATATAGTGAATCTTGACAGCATTTGTTTGTTTAATTTCTGTGTACAATAGAAGCTACTGAAATGATTATGGTTAAGTGACTGTGGGCCACATCCATCCCTGGTGTAAGCCTATGAAAGGACTCGGTACTCTGCAGGGTCAGATTCTTTGTGGGCAAATACATGTTAGAAGCCATTTGCTGCGTGGTAAATCTGTTAAATTGCAAAGAGGTCTTTATCAGTGACTGGAGGATTATTTCCTGTCTGGGACCTAGGATTTTTGCTACGATATTTATAGCCTGCTTGAGAGAGAGGGGTCAATATGATGAGAGTTCTTCTCTGTGCTTTGGAATGGCTGATGGGTTTGCTTCCCTTACCGAGTTCGATAACGGTTTTCAGTAATGTACTATATGTATGTGTTAGTGAACTAGTTAAAAAGGTTCTTTTATAAGATTCAGGGTGTGATGGGAGCAGGTGTACTAATCAGAGTCTATCCAGAGCTTTAGGTCTCTGCGTTTGACTGTCTATTAAACTTCATTAGCAGAAATTTCCTGATTCGGTTTTTCCTTTATGTTTTTCTCTACCCGTGGCAGTTAAACCTCTCGTCTCACCTATTCTTAGTTGGTTGACATTGTATTAGTGCACAGCCACAACAGACTTTGACTTAGGCCCCAGTTTGCCCCCTTAGGTTCCAATGAGAAAGGGGAAGAATTATCATACGAGGTCTTTACTTTATAAGGAGAAATCTGAGCAGCCGTTAGATTCTCTGTCTGTCTTTTTCCCCTGCCACAGGGCCGTTCAGTTTCCCTTGGATACTGACTGCAGCCCAATATTTCTCTCAAGAGTCATCGTAGTCAGAAGATGACTTGACAACTCATTAAGAGGCACGAAAAGGAAAGCCACGCTACTCTAACATGAAGGGCTTGATTATGCACAGCCTTACTCAGCTGTTACGCACTCAGGCAAGTAAAGTAGCCCCATTGAATCCAATGGGATTTCTTGTCTGCGTAAGTGCTCACAGGTGTCAGAGTGGCACAACTGAGCCCACAATATTTTATTTTATGATCAAATATCACTAGAATATTGGTACCAACTTCATATATAAAAATAGAAATTATTGACAGGTACTGAGGCCAGCTATGTTCTGAGTCACAATCTCTTTATTTATCTTAACCGTCAGGTGGTCTGTGTCAGCGCCGTGATGCTCTCTTCAATCTCTGACAGTTTCTTCAGCATTTGAGTCACCTTGGCCTCATCAAATTCCAAACACAGAAATTCAGATTCCTAGAAAATAAAAGGGGAAGAGTGATATTTAGTTAAGTAAGAATATCGTTCTTGGTGAAGAAAAACTGTCCAGGTCAGAATGATTGCTGGAGAGGACATTGCATTTCATTGCGGGAGATCCCCATAATACTTGACATCACTGAACAGTTATGTCTACTGACAATTAAGCAGCAGCACTGATTCGCTCTGAAAGGCCGAGTCACATCATTCACAAATATAGTTATTCTCAAGTGGGGTATAAATCAGGATAAACGGAGTGGAAGGGATCCTGTCAGGGACAGAGAGAATAAACAACATGAGAAAAAATAAAATGTTTCTAACCACGTGGAATTAGTTAATAAAAATCAGCAGGAAAAAGACCTTATGAGATTTCTCTCCCATCAGTCCTACTCATCAATATATCTGAGTTGGATAAAGTTCCTTGTATAATTTGGGAGATAACATTTAGATATAGCAAGTGTACCCGGCTGCATTGTAAATGCAAGTCCAGGTGAAGCTGCACCAATGGTAGAGAAACACTGGGAAATAATTACAGACACAGCTACTACCCAATGTCACAGGGACTGCACATCAGACACGAAGGTCAGAAATAAAACAAGAGTGAAAACAGAAATCACGGGGGTTGCACTTTTATATCACAAACCTCAGGTGTCTTCAAATGCTCAGTTTTGAAAAACAAAGCAAACCCCATCTTCAAATACAGTGATAACTTCTTATACCATGAAAGGAGTGCTCTTACGAATTCTTTATATCACAGCACAGAGTTTACTAGGAATTGAAGGGCAGCCTCAACTCTGATTTTTTAAAATCAGACTAAAACCTCTACCATTACTTCAAAATACATTTGTTTCAACATTTAGTATTTTTCAGACTTAATTCTATGCACTTAACTGATTAACAGATAAGATTAAATCACCAGAAAAATGCAACTTGAAAAATGTCTGAGGTTGATTATTTCAGAAAGGCATTACATGAATTTAAAACAAAGAACAGATTGTTTTTCATATGCACATGAAAGCAACTTCATTACTTGCTTTCTTTTTTTAATACAGTAATCTTTACTGGTTTTTCAAGGAGAAAAAACAAAAAGGTAGAGAGACGTGCAAGCAAAAGACAATATATACACAAAGAAGTTGCATGTACAAATCAGGAATATGGGTTCAACTGTACAATTTGCACACACACATTTATGGTAACTGCAATTGTGCCACTGAATTTTTGAAAATCAGACCCTCACATTTTAAAGTGTTACTTAACTCTACATTTACCATGTGTCTTCAAAACCAAAATACACACTAGCAAAACCATTAGCAGAGTTCTATTTTGACATTTTAGAGAATTTGACTAAGCCACGCTACAGTCCTATGGTGAAATCCTGACCCCACTGAACTCAATGGCAAAACTCTCATTGACTTCAGTGGGCCTGGGATTTCACTTTTTAAGTAACAGAGCTACAATTATGCAATTAAAGCTTCACTGAACACTACTGATATCAACAGGTGTCCACAGAGATGCAAAAGGTCTGTCTGTGCAGATCCAACTGTGGATCAGGGCCTAGGCCTGTAACACAACTCACCCTACATGGTCAGTGTGAGGAACTGAGCCCATGGTTTCTGTATCAAGGAGCTTAGTCTAAAAGGCAAACAAAGGAGGAGACCCACAGGATGCTGATAGCTTGGAATAATGGGGCAGTGATGGCTTTATCTTAATGTGGGCTAGCATGTCTATGCCTTTTCGAAGTGATGTGAAGGAGAAAATATGCACAGTAAATGGTCCTAGATTTTATTGTACATACTTTTATTACTGTATTGTAAACTATTGGAGCTTCCAAATGGATGCAATCTCCCCTTTGCAGTATGATAAAGGACCATACAGTATAGGTTGCTTTACCTAGTCACAATAGTAATGCATTGAAAGGTGACATGCAAATAGGACAAGAGAAGTTGGGCCCTTTTGACTTCACTATGATATATAAAGATGGGCCATCTCTCTTTTTAAATAACATTTGTTTAGAAACAGATATAGTTAAATTTAACTACATCTGTTTTTAAGGTATTTAGGCCTTGTCTGCATAGGAAAGGTTATTCAGTAAAACCGAAGGTATGAATTTAAACGGATACAATTATGCCAATATAACCACCCTCCTCTCCCCTCCCTTCGTGATGACAAACTTATTCCAGTGTTAGAATGCCTTTTTTTCAGTTTAGGTTCTGTCACTTGGAAAAGTTTACGTTAACTAAAAAAAGTGATCTCTTATACCAGAGGAAGTGTCTACATGGTGTAACTATACCAGTGTAACAATAGCTAGTATATCGACTAAAACTTTCTCATGTAGATAAGATCAGAACAGTTTTTTTGAATAGACAAGGCCTGAAACCTGAGCAATTGAGAGGAGCAGGGTTTTTAAATTAGTCTGGTGTTGGGTTTTGTTTTTGTTTTTAATAGAAAACCAAATTCTTGACAACCATTGGAAGAAAAATAGCTTTTTTGTGAAAGATTCAATCCTCATCCCTTCATTTGAGAGCTAAGAAAATCTGTAGTTCAATTATTTAATGCCCTAAAGAGTCCTTCAGTAAAGAATGGGAAAGCAAATTTGATATCCCTGATATTTCTCAGGTAAAACAAGGAGCAGAAAAATAAATGGTTACATATAAAGCATGGTTAAGGCTGTCTTAAGAAGCTCTGAGGCACGGCTAAAGTTGATTATTAGGCCTGTGAGATGGAGGCCTGGATTTCAACTGACGTCTTAAACTCATGGCTGGACTGTGCCAGCTGGCTCGGGCTAAGGGGAGGTTTAATTGCGTGTAGAGATTGCCCTAGCTCTAGGACCCTGAGAGGTGGGAGGGTCCCAAAGCTGGGCTGCAGCCCAAGCCTGAAGGTCTACACTTCACACCTCAATTAACCCACCCCTTAGCTCGAGCCCTGCAAGCCCAAGTCAGATGGCACGGGCCAGCCGGGGGTTTTTAACTGCAGTGTCGTCCTACCCAAAGTGTTACTGCGAGGCCATCAGGCAAGTCAGGTACAATCTTTGAACTCACACACAGAGTTATTTAAATTTAAAGCTGCCTCTATTTACAGAGCTTCTAAAAATGTTAAGACTCATAGAATTTAGGCCCTACCTACACTATAACTTTAAACAGTAAAACGATTGGCTCTAAACATGGTCTGAGTCCACATATATCAAGATTAACGCTCCCTGTGTAACTGTAGTAACAGTTAGCCACATTTAAACCATATCAGTGGCCTGGCTGGCACATAACTGGTTTCCTATAACTAGGTTTTAGCACCTATTTTTGTAAGATTTCAACTGGCGCCGATGTAATTGTGTTAGCTAGTCTTCTTTCTTACCCTATCTCTGTGATGCCCTACATTGCCTCATGCTGCTGTGTGCATGGACTTTGGCTACGTCTGAGGCAGTGTAGGACAGCTGTCCATGTTTCCCCAGAATACAAACACAGTTAGGCACCATGGTAGAGGCACCGATGCATATACTTGTGTTGTGAAAATAGCTGCTGTGTGGGCACAACTCAACCTTGTTTGTTGCAACCTGAACAGAGGAGAATGTCATGACCTGCTTTCCGAGGTCATGGCATTCCTTTTAGCACAAGTGATGTTTCATAGACTTTAATATGAATCACTGACTGTGCAAAAGACGGAACTGATTTAGCTTCTTTAACGTCACCGTATATTTTCTTCTTTTTGCCAATGTTTTTTGCAGACATTAGTATCTCTTTTTGAAATGCTGGCTTGACTGGGATTTCTTTGAGACCTCACCCCTGGCTGTATAAGGTAAAAACTCAAATACAAAGTGCAACAGGAAAGCCCCCAAACATCTTGTGGCTCTACGCTAGAGATTAAGAACCAGCATTAACTTCTGACCTTCCTATAGCTCGTTACCAAAACCTGTAAGTGGTTTTAAAAAGCACTAGCTGTTAAGTGGTTTTACATTCACACTTAATGACAAGAAATACATTATTAATTTCTGTTATCTCTATTTATTAATTGTGTGTAATACTACAGTACACAGAATGCTTTTCTGAGAGTAAAGTGGAATTATGGAAGCCAGGATTTCGTTAAAAGGCAATATCAGAAGTGCTTGAGTTCAGAAGTATTGTTCTTTGTTCCAATCTCAAGTCAAAGTAGTCAGTAGTAAGTGATTAAATAATAGGAGAAATGAGTTGATAATTTTTCATTGTAATGTGATGCAAGAAAGGCTGAACCAAGCAAATTTCTGTAAATTACTCTAGATGTATTCATTTATTGCATCTCCTTTGGTGACATCACATTCCTTTATGGCTAAGCAAAAAATAATTAATTCTTTAAACTTGGATACCATTTTCCCTTCAATACCACAGAGTGATTTACAATCAATCAAGCCTCACAAGACTCCTGTAAATTGGAAAGCATAACCATTTCACAGATTTATAAACAGAGGCACAGATATTAAAATGATTTGCTTAGCAGGCCGGGGTAACAAGAACTCAGGAATATCAGCTTCCAGACCCTTGCTCTGTATCTTAGCTAGGACAGTAAAAATGAGAGAAGAATTCCAAAACAGTATAATAAAATTCTGCCAAAACATGTTGGCAGGTAATCAGGCAAAACAGATAGCTCCATTATGCTGGCTATCTGATTAGAGATTTCAGGAAACACTGAAACGTGACCAAGGAAAACATTTTAGAGGCGCATCCCAGAGCATGGGTCACAGGGTCTTAAATTAAGGATGGCTATGATTGGTTTCCAGGAGTTTGTGTGCAGGTTAGTCTGTCCCCAATCCTGCCATCAAGCTTTTGCAAGTAGACAGCAGTCCGGACTCTGCCCACTGCATGGATCCTCCTGTGTGGATTATACTGAAAGATCAGGGTCTCTGTCCTTTTGGTCTGCCTCCCAGTCCCATTTACATTTCTATTTCAAATTTAAGTAGAATTATATTTAGAAACATGAAAAATATACATGTTAGCTTAGTATGAACTAACTAACCACTACCGGTCTTTAAACAGAATTATCAGCATCATTGGGTTTAGCTACATTTATGCCTGGCAAATAACTTTCTTCTAAACATTAAAATAAGGGACTGGGAATCTTGCTTGTGTACGGACAGCCGGCCTGGATCCTGGTGGTAAACCAGTGAGCAATTAGTACAGTACTTGATGTGTATTTTAAACAAAGTTTACTTTCAGTACAAACACTTGAGTAAAGCTTGCATCAAAACAGCTAGTTGGGGTAGACAAAACTATTACAGAATTCAAGCCACACAAATGTATGGTTGAAAATGGTACAGCAAGTCACTAATACATCATATGACTCTGTTTTTTGTGATCATCACGTACCAATATGTACTTCTAGCAAACACTTAAGTGACTGAAATGTCCAAAGAAATATTAATCTCCCATAGCAACGTCTAGAAGCAGAAGCAAACATCAGAATGTTAGTTTCCAGGGTATTAAGCTAAAAAGAGAAAGAGGATGTTTAAACCATATATCCAGTATACAAAATGACTATCAGCTGATGCATTCAATGGACTTTGTTCACATTGGCTTAACTGAAGATATACCTATTAAAAATATCACTTAACTTGATTAAGTAAAGTTTATAGATGTAATTGGATGTAATCTAGTTTAGCGGCATGTGTTAGTTTAGTGGAAAGAATTTCAAACAGTTTCTGTTTGTCATACTTTCTAGAAAAGTACCACTTACATCTATTTTAATAATTTTACAGAGACATGGGAGAGGTGATCATATAAGCAACAACTCATATCACATCTAGGTGATTAGCCGGGTGGGAAAATGGTTACACGAACTACATATTCTATAATGCACTATATAGTTAACACCTGATTCAAAAGGAAAGCTAGGCATATAATGTAAAGAACACACATTTAAAAGAACTTGCACGCTCATTTATATATATATATCATAACATTCTGAATGGCATATACCAACACTCTTGTCTCAGAAGTAGGTAGTCATGGGGGGGGGGGAGGGATAGCTCAGTGGTTTGAGCATTGGCCTGCTAAACCCAGGGTTGTGAGTTCAATCCTTGAGGGGGCCATTTGGGGATCTGGGGCAAAAATTGGGGATTGGTCCTGCTTTGAGCAGGGGGTTGGACTAGATGACCTACTAAGGTCCCTTCCAACCCCGATATTCTATGATTCTATGGGTTCCATTTCCACTTGGGGATGAGGACTCTCATCAAATACCAAAACTACAGTGATTTTATCTTGCCACCAGATATGCATAATGGCTCCAATGTGCTGTTTATAGAATCATAGAAATGTAGGGCTGGAAGGATCTTGAGGTCATCTAGTCTATCCTCTTGTACTGCACCAGGACAGAGTACACCTAGACCATCCCTGACAAGTGACTGTCAAACCTGTTCTTAAAAACCTCAATGATGGGGATTCTACAACCTCTTTTAGAAGCCTATCCCAGGAATTAACTATCCATACAGTACAGAGGTGGGCAAACTACAGCCCGCGGGCCACATCCGGCCCCCGGGACTGTCCTGCCTGGCCCTTGGGCTCCCAGCTGGGGATGCTAGCCCACTGCCCTTCCCCTGCTGTCCGTCCTCCCCTGCCCCCCCCCCCCCCCCACTGCAGCTTCAACTCGCCGTGCCGCCAGCGCTCTGGGCGGTGAGGCTGTGAGTTCCTGCCGGGCAGCGCGGCTGCCAGACATGCTGCTCTGAGCAGCATGGTAAGAGGGCAAGGGGCGGGGAGCTGGGGTTGGATAAGGGGCGGGAGTTCCCAGGGGGCAGTCAGGGGACAGGGGGGGTTGGATAGGGGGTGGGGTTTCAGGGGGGCGGTTAGAGGTGAGGGGTCCCAGGAGGGGGTGGTCAGGGGACAAGGAGCAGGGGGGGTTGGATAGGGGGTGGGGTTTCAGGGGGGCGGTTAGAGGTGAGGGGTCCCGGGAGGGGGTGGTCAGGGGACAAGGAGCAGGGAGGGTTGGATGGATTGGGGGGCAGTCAGGGTGTGGGAAGGGGCCAAGCTGTTTGAGGAGGCACAGCCTTCCCTACCCGGCCCTCCATACAGTTTTGGAACCCCGATGTGGCCCTCAAGCCAAAAAGTTTGCCCAACCCTGATATAGTAGGAAGTTTTCCTAATATCTAACCTGAAATCTCCCTTGCTGCACATTAAGTCCATTACTTCTTATCCTAGCTTTAGTGGACACTGAAAACAACTTTATGACCGCCCTCTTTGTAACAAGCTTTTACATATTTGGAGACATATCAGGCCACTCCTTATTCTTGTTTTCTCAAGACTAAAACATGCCCAATTTTTTCCAACTTTCCTCATAGGTCAGGTTTTCTAAACCTCTTATGGTTTTTATGAACTCCTCTGGACTCTCCCCGATTTGTCCACATCTTTCTTAAAGTACGGTGTCCAGTCCTGGACACAGAACTCCAACTGAGGCCTCACCAGTGCTGAGTACAGCAGGACAATTACCTCCCACTTGCTATGTATGACACTCCTGTTAATACACCTCAGAATGACATTTCCCTTTTTTGCAACAGCATCACATGGTTGGCTCATATTCAATTTGTGATCCACTATAACCCCCAGATCCTTGTTAGCAGAACTACTGCCAAGCCATTTATTCCCCATTTTGTATTTGTGTATCTGATTTTTCCTTCCTAAATGCAGTACTTTACCCTTGTCTTTATTGAATGTCATCTTGTTGATTTCCGACCTATTCTCCAATTTGTCAAGATTGTTTTGAGTTCTAATCCCCTCCCAACTTGTCATCTGCAAATTTTATAATCATACTCTTTACTCCATTATCCAAGTCATTAATGAAAATGTTGAACACCACCAGACCCAGGACAGACCTCTGTGGGACCTCACTAGATATGTCCTCCCAGTTTGACAATGAACCATACTTTGAGTATGTTTTTTAACCTAGTGATGCACTCACCTTATAGTAATTTCATCTAGCGTCTAGACCACATTTCTCTAGTTTGCTTATGAGAATGTCATGTGGTACTGTCTCAAAAACCTTACTAAAATCAAGCTATATCACAACATAGGAAATTTCCCCAGCATTTTCATGTGCTGGTGGTGAAACTTGTCTTAATTTCAGAGCTGTGGAGTTAGGTACATGTCACTATTGCATGATGCAATATTATTAAGGTGTGATTGGGTACATTAGTAAATCTGAGGGTATTCCATTAGAAGCTGAACTTTTCCATTTTCCATCTCTTTTAACCACCTCTTCCCAAATAGGCTGTATCAGCATGTCTTCCTGTATTGGTGACTGTCCTAATCTACTTAGAGCTTCATTCTGGAATTCTTGATGCTTGTTGCAAACCATTAGTTTTCCAACTGTAGTTTACAGCCCTTGCTGGCAAGCCATGGAGATCTGGCTGGTCACATGGTGCTGTTTTGTCTCATTTCCATCTGCTAAATTGGATTAGAAGACTGTTTTACATACACAAATACTGTTCTAATATTACTTTCCATGTAAACAATTCCTGTAGCTACCACAGGAATGTTATGCAATCATAAGTGAGCCATACTCAGTCCTCTCACCCCCCCCCCCCCAGTGGAAGATTACCCAGTCTTGACTCTGCATAGCTACTCAGAGACTGCTAACTACTGCTCTGCTGAGTTCATTTTGCCTGAGGATACCTGTCATTCTTAACCGCTCACAACCACAACAAATTGACGTAAAAAAATAGATAAAAACATAAGTTGTCATGACAATGTACAATAAAGTGTGAAGGGTACCCTGAAACGGGAAAAAATATTAATTGTGCCCACTTTTTTCCCCCCCGATTCAGGATGAGAGTAGCACATAGTTTCAAATGTGATAAGTGGGGATATTTATGTTCATGAGCATGCTGCATTTTTGCGGTTTAAAATGTTCAGATTAGACGCAGCCACTAAATGGCAAAAACTAAAAACCATGCTTTGCATAGAGTTGCCTCTCATAAGGCTCACGCTAGTGCAGCATGGTGTAATATGAGGACGTTGCATTGAATCATCTATCATATTGCATCATATCATGAGCACATTGTAGGCCTCAAAAGATATTTTAGGATCCATTAATATCCTGCAAGATACAGCAGGATGTGGGATGATCACATCAAAATGTGGATAATCCTAGAAAACTGGGATGGCAATCCTATTTGCCCAGTTGGCCTGATAAGAACACATTTCTGACACTCTTTGTTTATAATCAAATTTAGAGCTATTTTTATACGACGCTTTTAATTGTGACATTCAAAAACCCCAGGGTAAAGTGCAAGGAATTTCCATAATTCTTCATCCAACAGACACAATGAGTACAAACACTTGGTATTCAGAGCACCTCCCAGTTTCTCTTTATTATTTTGGCATTACATGAACTGAGACTCTCTCAAGCTAACAATTATGTCAGCACAGGAAAAAAAGTTACCTCTCTTTCAGATTTTTTTTTAATTCTTTTAATGTAGAATCAATCATGTAATCTCACAGATTAAATAGAAAAGATTGCAGAGGTTGGAGAAATTCCAGGAGCACGAGGCTATTGGGTATTGTGCAGTAAATTTAATTTAACTGCTTTTATGTTATTAATGTATTGAAAATTTTCCATCTATCATTTTGAGCCTTAAATGACAGATTATTTACGAGCGTACACACACACACACACACACACACACTAACCTTCTCATGCTCGTACCTCTCAAAATGTCCCACTAACTTTATGTAGGGAAAATTTTGCTCCCATCAAAGTGTTACAGGAAAACTCCACTGTATCATAAAATAGATGTTAATCAGCATATCTTATTACAAAGAAAAATATATATATTTAAATGTTATATAAAATAAAGAATTAAACAGAAAGCTGACATCTTAACAGTTTGATGCGGAAAAGTTAGTTTTTGTTTGTTATGCTCTTTTTTAATCCATGACTATTTTATACATGAGTTTATCATTATTTCCAGCCCTTTCCGTCTTCCTATTTTAGAGATCACATTTAACCTATTGCTATTTCCCTTTTTAAACAGTTGCTCACTCCTATATCAAATTTTTACCCTAGGTGAATCCTTATTCCCTGCTACCAGAATAGTGGCCTGTTTCCTCTACTCTCCCAATCAATGCCTTTCAATGAGGATTTCTTATACATTCTCCCAACTAAAGAAAAAAATGAAATCAAGCCACAATGTGTAAATGGGAAGCCTGATACCAAACAAGTCATGTATGCATAATGTCCAAACCAGTCAATTATCTTGCATTTGTGATTATCCATCTCATGTTTCTTTTCATTACCGAAAAGGGACCTGAGTCATAACTACTGTGAACACCTGCTTCCAGATGTTGCCAGGACACTGTTCATTCATTATTGATTGAGATTAGCCGAACCTTTGGATTAGCTGTTTTGGACAAAAATCACTAATGTCCTTTTCAAGAGCATAAAGCAATAGTGTTAGTATGTCAGAAATAGCATGAATAATAAGACAGTTTTCTAGATATAGGATAATTAATCTGGATAATGGAAAAATTATAGTCACAACAGCAGTGACAGAGGGGCCCAGTCTTCCTTTATGGTACTAGCACTGTGTGCTTCACTCAAGACATGTTAACATGGGGATACTCAGGAAAAGTGAAGTGAATCAACTAAGGCCTAGGCTACACTTGCAGATGTACAGCGCTGTTAGTTAAACCCGTGTTCGTACAGCTGAGTAGGGAAAGCGCTGCAGCCTGTCCACACTGGCAGCGGCCAGCGCAGTAACTACCACTGACGTGGCTACATTTGCGGCACTTGCAGCTGTATTGGGAGCGGTGCATTATGGGCATTCAGGTAGCTGCAACGTGCTTTTCAAATCGGGTGGGGTGAGGGGGACTTTGACAGGGAGCGTTTTTGGAAAAAGAGTGGATTTTTGGAATAGCCACAGAGTGTCAGCTCATTATTTCCACACCTCCACATCCCCTGCCTCTCTCTCAATCACTGAAAGCAAACAGCAGGGGCTTTGTTTGTTTTTAAAGAGCAGATAAAAGAGAGGAAACGGAGCCTGTGATCAGCAGCTTAAAGAATGCAGCTCTGAACTCCAACCAGGAAGTGCCGTTTCAAAACAAAGGCAACTTCGGGAGATCATTAACTCCGTTGTTCCTGGCTATACTGAAAGACCAACGTTCCACCCACTTCGCAGCAGCTGTTATTCCTCTCGGGGAGGTGGAGTACATGCAGCGCTGTATCTGAGGAGATACAGCGTTGCACGTGCCTTGCAAGTGTAGCCAGTTAATGAGTTACAGCGCTGCCGGCAGTTTTATTACGCTGTAACTTGTAAGTGTAGCCAAGCCCTAAAGCTGTGAAGTCAAACTGCATAAGTTAAAGTGCACTAAAGCCTGTGGACGTTCTCATTCAGGAGTAAAGTGGTCTTCATTCAGTGTAATTGCTGTGAACTAAGGCCATTTTACTCCTGAATGAGAGCATCCATGTGAGGTGAGGTGGAGTGGAATGTTAACGTGCATGGACTTCACACCTTTAGTTGAGTCACCTTTAAGTTTCTGAGCACTCCTGGGCAGACAAACCCTGATTATACTGTCCTAAAAGGGACATGAACTCCAACAACATTAGCAGAAAATAAAACGTTGACAAAATATCTTTACTCACTGAAAAATGTGTACGTTCCTATCAACATACACCTAGAGTGGGCACAAAAATGTCTTCCAGGTCAGTAAAAATTGATGTGAATATGAACACTGTATTATACACTACAGACTATTGTTATCTAGCAGAAACTTTAAGAAAATACAATCCTGTTCTGTGGTGGCCGGAAGATAATGCAGACATCATTACTATAGAATTAGCAGTTATACTCCAGTTATACTCCATACTGCTTGAATCCCAGGGTTATACATTAATGTTTAGGATAGAAACAGGCAATTCAACATCTCTTATCAGAGAGAAAGACTCAATACTTCCTCCTCCACTGCAGAACACTAAAAAAGAGATCATGTAGATGAGAGGAAGGGGTGCAGACAAGAAAGAGAGACGGGAGAAAAGAGTAGAAAACAGAAGAGGAGAGTTGCAGAAAATTACATCTTGCTAAACAGTGCACTCTGTAAGCCATGGCACCTGGCCTATAAAAAAGACTAAATTCCAGTAATAGATGAGGCAAAAGCAACAGGCAAAGGCTAGAATCAGTTTACCTAATGTAGGAAAAATCAAATGGGAAGTAGGTGTCATTAAAATACTTCTAGACTTCACCTATTTGTCAATTATTTTTTGAGGGAAGAACTCTGGAGCTTGAGTCCCAATGGGAGAGCTTATCAATTCAGCTTCTTTCCTTGTCTTTCCTTACACTTTCTCTCCCGCTCATATAATTCTGAATTTGCTGCAGTGGTGGTCACAGGGCTTCACCATACGCAGCAAGCAAATCCTTTCCGAAACTAAGAGACTCCCATTTTATTAGTAGAAATAAGCCAGAGTTGAAGGATGTGGCCTGCTTTGAAAAGATATTATCACCACCGGTCTTACTCCAAATGTATGCTTCAGATAACACTTCAGGCATATAGCGCCTTGAGCACGAAAAGCCCTCTATGGAACCACATTTCTTCCATTCCATATGTTAGATTTCTTCTTTCTTCCTTGCCAACTCTTGCTAATTCCAAACATTCAATTGGGAGACTACAACAAATCATGATATTTTGATTCCTTCCCCCCCTCCCAAACTTTAGGGGGAAGCCACCTGCCCCACATTAGTGGATGAACATCTTAGAGTCAATATCCAACCTTGAATGCACACACAAAAAAGCAAGCTCCCTGTCCACTGAATGGAGGGGCACTTAATTTATGCTCTCCTATCCTCTAGGTGAGGGGACTTTCCATTCTATCCCTCAGCCTAGCTGGGCTGGATAGAAAACTACCCCATACATTCCCTCAGTCCTCTGTGCCCTGCCTACCACTATTCCCAAATCTTGCTATAGTTGGGTTTTTTTAAAAGGGTTCTCATGAATTTCTGATTTCTGCCAGAGTGGTGTGAAGAAACCTTACTGTGAATGAGAAATGGGCATTGTGTTTAGAGTCTGTTTTCCAGACCCTTCCTCATCTTTGTGCCCTGACTGCATGAGCTACAAATAGCCAGCAGGGTTCAAGAAGTCTTAAAACAATTAAAAATACTGTATTAGATGCCAAATACACCAAGTTCTGTACAAAACAGGCACTGTTAGCATTATAGATAGGAAGGGCTTTCACAACTAAATGAAATTACATTTATTTGGAATGCCACTCCCTTTGGATCAATACATACATTTAAACATACATTTGAAGGGGATAAGCTATGTTTTTGGCAGAGCATTAGCTTCCTGTTTTATTTCTTAATTACACTGTCTCCAGATGATGTTGGCTC
The DNA here is from genome assembly GCA_037349315.1 of Chelydra serpentina. Taxonomy (NCBI): domain Eukaryota; kingdom Metazoa; phylum Chordata; order Testudines; family Chelydridae; genus Chelydra; species Chelydra serpentina. The sequence continues at coordinate 10,739,816 of JBAIAC010000061.1, forward strand.
CCCTCCCTCTGCCAGACTTCTCATTGCAGGTTCTCACAAGGATAGTGAAGAACAGAAAGCACCACCTTCATTTATTGTAGTTCTGATGCGTGAACCATTAACTAACAAAGAGGCTGTCAGAGCCAGGGCTGCAAGGATATGTGAAGTCTCCTAAAAGTTTTCCATTGAGGGATAATGGATCCTAGAAGCACATTTCCTTCCTTGTTTACAATAAAGATGCTTTACTGTGTTCCCTCCCGTGCAAATCTGAACGTTTCTTTCTATTCCTGTTTGACATCTGTGTTGCTTTGTTTAATCTGTTGTTGGGCTTTTTAAAAACACACCTGCAAAGCTGAAGTGCCACAGCCATAGCTTTACCAACCAGTGCTTAATTTCTAAATATCTAGGTCATTTTCTATTTTCAGGTCTTGAAACATCCAGCATCTGCTATGACTATGGGGGTTGTCTACAGTAGGCTTTGATTTTTTCTGGCTATTTCCCACCATGGTTACTGCCAATTCAGCATGGGTATGGCAGGGTGGTCACCAGCATTTTAACCACCAGATAATCTAACCCACCTCAGAGCAGATTTAAATCAAACAGTGGTTAAATGATAAAACTAGCACTGCTTTTGTTAAAGATGAAGGGCAAATCTAAAATGAAAACCGAGCTGATCCCAGATATATATGCTGTCTCCAGTGCAGCGGGAGGCAGTCAGCACAGAAATGTACATATCGTTTTAGAAATTAAATGTCAACTACTTTGAAATTCTCTGGCACTTTCATAGACCTCTACACAGAAAAGTTACACTGATTTAACAAAATCTGTTTATTTCATTAACCGCATCATGTGTGGACACTCAAACCAAGATGGGGCAATTTGTATGTGTAGTCAAGGCTTTAAACACCTAAACCCATATTTAAAGCTTTTATACACACAAAAGTTGATTAACATCAATTATAGTGGCATAGCAGTACAACCACTAACCTGTATAGTTACACTGGAACAACACCCCTAATATGGATACAGTAATACCAGTATATGCCCACGTTTATGTATTTATATCAGTATAACTTACTCCTGTGTGGGAAGGCAAATACGCTATACCAGTATAAGGCACCTTTATATTGGTATAACGGCATCCCCAGACTAGGGGCATGGCTACACTTGCGAGTTGGAGCGCAATAAAGCAGCCCCATGCACTCTGACTCACAACGTGTCCACACTGGCAAGGCACGTAGAGCACCCGGACTCCGCTGCTGGAGTGCTCCTGGTACTCCACCTCGGCGAGTGGAATAACGTTTGACGTGCCCCCGCTGGGGTGCCGCAGCACTAGTGTGGACGCCCTGGTCTGTTAATGCGCTCTGATCGGCCTCCAGAAGTGTCCCACAATGCCTGTTCTAGCCACTCTGGTCATCACTTTGAACTCTACTGCCCTGCCCTCAGGTGACCAACTGTCAGACCCCGCCCTTTAAATTCTCTGGGAATTTTGAAAATCCCCTTCCTGTTTGCTCAGCCAGGCGTGGAGTGCTCTCAGCGCATCTTTCCAGATGACCATGCCTCCACGCTCCAGGCGATCCCCAGTATGGAGCAATGGCGAGGTGCTGGACCTCATCAGTGTTTGTGGGGAGGAAGCTGTGCAGTCCCAGCTGCGCTCCAGCTGTAGGAATTACGATACCTTCGGGCAGATATCAAGGGACATGATGGAAAGGGGCCATGAGCAGGACGCACTGCAGTGCAGGGTTAAAGTGAAGGAGCTGCGGAATGCCTACCGCAAAGCGCGCGAGGCAAACGGCCGCTCCGGTGGTGCCCCAGTGACCTGCCATTTCTACAAAGAGCTGGACGCAATACTTGTGGGTGACCCCACCTCCACTCCAAGGACCACCATGGACACTTCAGAGCCCAGTTCAACAAGGCAGGAGGAGGAGGAGGAAAGCAGTAGCGAGGGTGCTGAGGAGGAGGAAGACACCCAGGAATCCCTAGATGCATGCAGCCAGGAGCTGTTCTCAAGCCAGGAGGAAGGTAGCCAGTCGCGGCGGCCAGTGCTTGGGGAAGGACAAACACCGGAGGAGGTGCCTGGTAAGTGGCTTTTATTTTGGGAAGGCAGTTATTCGGTGTGGGCTCTTGGGGCAAGGAGGGTTAGGGCTGCATGTATGCCTAGATCCAGAATAGGGGGTTGATATGCTCTCACATCGCGGTAATCTCTTCAAAGGTCTCATCCAGAAGTTGGGCAATGCGCTTGGCAGGTTTCTTGGGAAAGCCACTGTGGTCCTTGTCCCAGACAGGCAAACATGTCCGCGCCACTGTGCTGTGAAGGGCGGGGAGACCATTGCTGCACACAGGCAAGCTGCATATGGGCCAGGGCGGAAGCCGCATTGCAGTAGAAGACCCTCCCTTGCTTCCCAAGTCACCCTCAGCAGCGAGATATCTTCCAGGACAAACTCCTGTGGAAAATGTGGGGATTCAGTATAGGGGCCCCCTGTAGTTGTTGGCTCTCCCCAAGGCACAGAAACCCAGATAGGGTGACCAGATGTCCTGATTTTATAGGGACAGTCCCGATTTTGGGGTCTTTTTCTTCTATGGGCTCCTATTACCTCCCACCCCCTGTCCTGATTTTTCACACTTGCTGTCTGGTCACCCTAAACCCAGAGGACAATACGGCCGTGAAACAATTAGTCCCCCTTGACCCTGTGCTTACTCACCATTTTGGGGCTCCTGTGGGTTATATGCACTTGCTTTGGGACGGGCAAATTATGCTATTGTGTAGACTGTGCTTGCCCTTAAGTATGGGGGAATCATTGCTCTGTCTGGTGTGAACAACGCTGCCTCTGTTAAGTGTTGCATTTTGCCTTTACAGATGCAACCTTGAGATCTCAGCCGTCCGTGTTATCACCGGCCAAAAGACTCCAAGGAATTAGGAAGAGGCCATGTAGAAGCAAAGAAGACATGCTGCATGAAGTAATGCAGCAGTCCCTTAACGAGAATCTAAAGGTGTAGGAGTGGAGGGAGAGTGAAAGGAGGATCTGCCAGCAGAATGAGGAGCACCGGCACAAAAGCGCGGCACTCGGGCAGCAAAGCATGGATTGGCTGATAAGCATCATGGAGCGCCAAACGGACTCGATCCAGATGCTCACCACCTTGCAGGCGGAGCACTACCGCGCCCGCCCTCCCTGCAGCCCTTGTCCCAAAACTCTTTCCCTTGTGCCCCCATGTCACTTCCAACCCACTTTCCCCAACATCCGGGTTCTTATTGCCACCAGTTGCCTCCAACACCTGTAGCTTCACCACCCAGCCCTGAAAACTACGACCCTTCCCCACTGCACTCAACCCCCATCACCATGCATTATAGCCAGCCTGAAGTGCAGCACTCATTGCACAGCACTCCAGACAGGAAGACTCAGACTTTGGCTACTCTTGAAACTTCAAAGCGCTGCCGCGGCAGCACTCCTGCGGCAGCACTTCGAAGTGCGAGTGTGGTTGCGCGCCAACCTCCATGGTACTCCACCTCCATGAGGGGATTAGTTTACAGCTCCCAGCGCTGGGGCACTGTTTATACTGGCGCTTTACAGCGCTGTAACTTGCTGCGCTCAGGGGGGTGTTTTTTCACACCCCTGAGCGAGAAAGTTGCAGCGCTGTAAAGTGCCAGTGTAGCCATAGCCTCAGTATGAGAACAGGACATACACAAATCTGTGATTGTACCGGGCGCCACCCCACCCCCTTGCCCTTTCTGTTTCCCAAGCTGTTGTGTTTCTTTTCAATACATGGATTTTTTTGGCTTTGAAAACATTCTTTATTATTGCATAAAGTAAAAGATACCTTAGCCCAGGAAAGCAACAGGCACTGCAAGTCGGCGTAGGAAACTCAGATTCCTACTCCTGTGCAGGGCGCCAGACATTACTGGTGGCTTTCAGCCTCAAATTGCTCCCTCAAGGCATCCCTAATCCTTGCAGCCCCACACTGGGCCCCTCTAATAGCCCTGCTCTCTGGCTGTTCAAATTCAGCCTCCAGGTGTTGAATCTCCGAGTTCCATGCCTGAGTGAATCTTTCACCCTTCCCTTCACAAATGTTATGGAGGATACAGCACGTGGATATAACCGCGGGGATGTTGTCATCGCCAGGTCCAGCTTCCCATACAGAGAGCGCCAGCGGCCCTTTAAACGGCCAAAAGCACACTCCGTAGTCATTCTGCACTGGCTCAGCCTGCTGTTGAACCGCTTCTTGCTGCTGACAAGGCTCCCTGTGTAGGGTTTTGTGAGCCACGGCATTAAAGGGTAAGCAGGGTCTCCAAGGATCACAATGGGCATTTTGACTTCCCTACGGTGATCTTCTAGTCTGGGAAAAAAGTCTCAGCTTGCAGCTTCCTGAACAGGCCGGTGTTCCGAAAGATGCATGTGTCATGCACCTTTCCGGGCCAGCCTGCGTTAATGTCAATGAAATGCCCATGGTGATCCACAAGCGCCTGGAGAGCCATAGAGAAATACCCTTCTGATTAATGTACTTGGAGGCTACGTGGGCTGGTGCCCATCTATCACCCGGTGCTCATCTAGCACCCCTCCGCAGTTAGGAAAACCCATTTTTGCAAAGCCAGCCACAATGTCATGCACGTTACCCAGAGTCATGGTTCTCCTGAGCAGGATGTGATTAATGGCCCTGCAAACTTGCATCAAAACGATTTCAACGGTTGATTTTCCCACTCCAAACTGGTTAGCGACCGATCGGTAGCTGTCTGGAGTTGCCAGCTTCCAGACTGCAATAGCCACCCACTTCTCCACCGTCAGGGCAGCTCTCAATCTTGTGTCCTTGCGCCGCAGGATGGGGGCAAGCTCATCACACAGGCCCATGAAAGTGGCTTGTCTCATCTGAAAGTTCTGCAGCCACTGCTCGTCGTTCCAGACTTGCATGACGATGTGATCCCACCACTCAGTGCTTGTTTCCTGAGCCCAAAAGCAGCATTCCACAGTGGTAAGCATGTCCGTGAATGCCACAAGCAATCTTGTGTCGTATGCGTTACTCGAGTTGATATCATCGTCAGAGTCCTCACTGTCAGTTTGGATCTTAAGGAGTAACTCGACTGCCAAATGTGATGTGCTGGCGAGACTTGTCAGCATGTTCCTCAGCAGTTCGGGCTCCATTCCCGCAGACCGAAAGGAAAGACAGTGCGCAGTACAAAAAACGTTGAAAGATGGTGCCAAATGTGGACGGAAGCACAGGGATCGCTGGGATGCAAAGCGATGCATCACAGGGCATTGGGACAGGACCCAGAATGCCCTACATCCGCTGCCCCCTTCCCACAAGCCACAGCGCCAGAATTGGAAGAGGTGCTCTGTGGGATAGCTGCCCATAATGCACCGCTCCCAATGCCGCTGCAAGTGCCGCAAATGTGGCCACGCCAGTGCGCTTGCAGCTGTCAGTGTGGACAGACTGCAGTGCTTTCCCTACTGCGCTCTATGAAGGCTGGTTTAACTCAAAGCGCTGTACATGTGCAAGTGTAGCCATGCCCTAGGATAGCACCAGTATAACTATTTTAGGTGAGTTTGTGTGTATATGTGTGGAGGGGGAAGGGAAGGGAAATCACATTCCTAACTGAAATAGTTATACCAGCCCAAAAACCTGCTTACAGACCAGCCCCACAGGCCTCATTTTCAGAGGTGTTGAGCAATGTCATTGGGTTTGAAAACTTGGCTTTAGATTGCCATTTAGCTTTAACAAAGACTCCATTAGTGGTTTGTTCCAAAAGCAAACAAAAGACTAAATTACTTTAATTTAACAGATGTTACAGACATGTTGTTCTAAAACTTCTCTTTTGTCCCTTTCAGAACGACATGTGCTTTTGCTCTTGTATGGAAGGTCCAAGATTACATGGGTTGATTGGAAGCAGAAGAGCAGATGGATGAAGAATAGAGTTTTCTTTGTTTATGTTTTTTCATATTCTAAAGGGAAAAAATATGACCATGAAAAATGAACATTGTAGTAAGATTCACAAATTCGTACCGTCACTTGGACCATGAGACTCTCTTGCTGGATTAATTGATTGAGTATTGTGTGGCCAAACTTTTATAAACCCTGTCTATGGGCAGGTCTACACTGCAGCTGACAGGTGTAATTCCCAGTTCTGATTGAGCTACCACGTTAAAAATAGTGGTGGGCCTCAGCGGCACTGGTGGCGGCTTTGGTTAGCTGCTTGACTACAGTCCCACCTGAGATCCTAGGTACGTGCTCAGGCATTTAGCCTGATCTGCCTTGGCCACACTGCTATTTTTAGTGCGCTAGCTCAATCAGGCCTAGCCTGTGTACTTCTTCCTGAGCTGGGAATTACACCTCCCAGCGGCAGTGTGGATGTATCCTACAAGTTCAATCGAGTTTTGTTACTGGGCTCTGACATTCATTTGACCTGGTTCTAACACACGTGGTTTTGGCCACATGGCAGTTTTTGCATAAGAAACACGTCACATGTTTGTGCCTCCACCTCTGTGTAACACAGTGTTGCTGGAGCTGGGTTGGTCCCAGGGTATTAGAGAAATAAGGTGGGTGAGGCAATATCTTTTATTGGCGTTGTAGCCTGGAAACGTGTCCCTCTCACCAACAGAAGTTGATCCAATGAAAGATATCACCTCACCCACCTTGTCTCTGTGTAACACTATCTCTCTAGCAGCAGTGATGCAATGAGCCACTGCGCTTTAGGCTGTCCTACTGCTGACCTAGAAACACAGACATGACAATACAGCAAAACAGCTTCTCATCACCTGGATACAAGAATTCCAAGCCTACGCCACTGGTAAGGGCACCATAGGGTTAGCTGCCATACACACTAACCAAGATTTAGCTGTGCTGCATATGAACACAAAACATGCCACTAGCTGCAAGACTGCTTAAAAGTTGATATAGATAGGGCAGAAGCGTTCGTCTAGATAATTAAAACAACAGTTTGAAAATCATTTTAAAACTTGCTCGCAGTTCAGCCATGCTATGAAAAAGTTCAGCCTGGCCATTGTGACCTGAATTAAAACGTATGCCAGTGTGTTGTGTTCTTGCCAGGCCTACCCTGGGTATAAATGGGCTAAAAATAAAGTTTTTGCTTATGTCTTTACCTTGAGCTAAAAGATGGCTTTTTAACTTAGTTCTAATATCCATGTAGGCTGGACTGAACCGTATTATCTCTCTATTGTTCAGGAAGTGCTATTAATCTGTATTGCCGTTCTCTTATTTATTTTGGCCTGGCCCATACTAGGAAATTTTTGCATTTCCCATTGTTGCACACTGTCATTCGGCTCCAGAGTCAGAAATGTCAGAAATGCTAGTGCGGACTGGCTGCTGGTGTTTTAAGCATTGTAATATGTGCACCTTCTCCAAAGCAGAGTTAGATGAAAGGGTTATTAAAATGTCATCAGCTACTCCATACCAAGGCCCCTAACATTTGCTCCTCTGGGAATTCTACACCAAAGTAATATTGCAAAATTCTGCAAATTTTATTTGTCAATAAATAAATGTGGAGGGTCCAGTATGGCAGCACAGGCCACTGGCTGCATGAAGGTGGGAGATCATCCTGCAGCCCCCCCCTCCTCCCTACCCCTCAGGGACATGGACTCGGTAGTGAGGCTGCATCTGACCCTGATGTAGCGCAAGGGCTGGGCCTGCCCCTCTGTACCAGGTGTGGGCAGGCAGGCTCAGCCCAGCAGGATCCACGGGTAGAGGGGCTTAGTGTGGAGGGATCCACGTGTGGGTTGTCAGGGTTCTGGGTGGGGCAATCTGGATGCGGGTGGCTCTGTGGGGGATCTGGATGCACAGGGGCTCTGTGGGGGCTGTCCCAGGTGAAGGTGGTTGGGGCTCGGTGGGGGGTGTGTGGGGGCTTACCGGGGGGTCCCGGTGCTGAGGCAGCAAGGCTTGGTGGGGTGGGGGTCTGGGTGCAGTTGGTTGGGGCTCAGTAGGGTGGGGAGTCTGGGTGCGGGAGGCTCATGGGGGTGGTCAAGGTGCAGGAGACGGGGGGTTTGTCTGGGTGGGGGTTCAGTGGGCCTGCTTAATGGGGGAGCCCGAACTACAGCTACTGCTGGGGACACTGCAAGTTGGGCTCCCACTCCCCGCCCCCGATTGCCCTATCTCCTCTTTTCCACCTGCCCCCTGCCCCATCCGCTTCCCCTACCCACTCTCTCCTGCCCCCTTCCCCTCCCTTCACTCCACAAACCCCTCTCCCTGCCTTTCCCCCTCCCCACAACCTCACCCTCTTCCCCCATTTCCCTCATCCCACCCCTCTTGCCCTACCCCACAACGGGCACTCACTGTTTTACAGAAAACAGCACACAGAAGGGGAGCCCGAGCAGCACTAGGACCCAGGAGTCGGCATCAAGTTGCAGAGTCATCAGGACTGAGTGGCACCCTCCTTCAGCCGGGCAGCTATCTGCTTGCAGAAATGGAGGGGGCAGTGGCACATGACCCCGGGTACCCACCACGCTTCACCTCTGTTTGGGGTGTGGGTTCCCTGTCACTTTCTGCAGGAAAGCAAAGAACTCCATGGGCCCACAAAATTCCCCCCGGCGTAAACACTGGAGGAGAACCATGGCTCATAATGATTGGGAATTTATACAGTTTCCCTACAGGAGACAAGTCCTTTATATAAATGACAACTTAGCCTGCAAGTTCTTCAGGACAGGGATCATTTCTGTTGTACAGCGCCAAGCTCATTAAACAAATGCATAACCACCCACCACCTTTGAAAGATCTCATGGGACTCCCAATATCATGGAACTTGATTTTAAGCAACTTTAAAAATTGTAACTTAAAATTCATAAGAGTGCTCGCACCTATTCAACAGCGATTACAAAAGTGTTTTCAAACACCTGAAGAACCGTATAAATCTCACCAGCAGGTCAGGGGCACTCAAACAGTGACAACCCACAATAGGCGTCATGAGGCACTGGCCAGCATTTTTACTATAAACAGAAAGTATTGTTACTATAAACAGAAAGGCTCAACAGTTAAAAGCACCACTAATTACACTTAAATAATATGAGAACTTCCTTTTACTACTACACTGAAGGCTTTAAAATACTGTTGCATTGGATAAAGGGATTATTAGAAGTTATATCACTATTGCAAAGCACAAATCCTTATTAGGACCTACATAATGAGTTTAATTTTATAGAATAATTATGAAGTAAAAGCAGACAAAATATAGAGGACAATTTTAAAAAGGACAAGACACTGAATTTTTTTTTTTTCATCTGGTCTCAGACTAACCATGAGAAATGTCAGTGTAAAAGTTGTATATAGAGAAAGCTCCAAATCAGGATTATATTGGAAGCTATTTTATAACCTGAAGTGGAGAGGCATTGCTTTATTACAGCTTCAGGACTTTCTGCAGGGAAGTATCAGTAAAATTGCAGCTCTTGTTGGCCCACTGGAGTCAAAGGGAGTCCTGCCACTGACTTCAATGAGCTTTTGACGATGCCCACTGACAGACACCTGCACCATTTGCAGTCATGGAGACAATGAAAGAGTGAAAGGTTTCTTTTTGGGGAAAAAGAATTAAAGATTTGCAAATTTTTCATCGCTATTTTACTGAAACTCACACTTGCTAATATCTATAATAAGTAACTACCCTACTGTCCACCTCTTTTTCCTCATGGAGGGAGAAAAGCTAAGAAACAGGACGAAAGCTGAAGCTACGAAACTATGAGCATGCCTGTCCTACAAAGAGACTCTATCCATGCAGAGTCCCATTGACGTCAAGGAGCTTTAGGCTCTCCCCTTTGCCTTAGTTAATACTATAAACTTTGTTTTATTAAACACGTAATTTCATAATTTGTTAGAGGAGTGAACGAAGCTGTGAGTGAAGTTCAAAATCTGCATTGCAGTCACTGCACCCCACACATCAGATTTTTAAATAACGGAATCAATCAGGACAGATCAGAACACCATTTTTCATTGTGCCCTTAAAAAGCAGCCTTGCCATGACGTTTTCTCTTTTTAACTCACAATATTTCACGTTCCTTTTGACAGACTTCACACTTAACTACATCTTTTCCGAAGGAGAGTTGATTCAGAGGAAAATGCTCTACATTTCTGTTTACATTCAAGGACAAGTAGTAGTAAGTCAAAACCATTTTCATAAGAGAACTGCAGAACAGTCATTTAACAATTTTAATAATGATCCGCTGTTCGTATGAAGTCACTCACATATGAAAACTGCAAATATTTGTGCATGGGAAAGTACAAACTTCTGATACTACCCAGCAGCTATTTTTAGCAGGTCATTCTCCTCCCCCACTCCACACTTTGGCAACAAGTCATGTTCTTAAAATATCAGGACAGGACCTTGAAAATATGTGAGGACTTAACCCCATCTGAAGTGCATGTGAATGACTGAGTTAATTTTGTGTAATTTCTACTCCGAAAGCAGGATTATCTCCGCCCTGCGCCCCTGTAACCATAAATTCCAGTCTGTATCCTCACTGTGCAGTTAAGCTTTTACAGGACTTATTCTGTGGTACTTATCTGTAAAGTGCCTTCCAGTTTTCTATAGGCTCCCTTATCAACCGGACGTCTTGGGATTTGGAACTTTTCCCTAGGCAGATTTAAGGTCATTGCTCCTGCTGAAGAGCTACAGTAACAGGATGTTTCCTTCGCTTTCATGCCTGTGACTAGACAATACACGTTCTCCCCAAAACTGGGACCTCCAGTGGATTACTCCAAGTTGCCTCTGTGACCATGACTTTCTATGACAGTTACGTTCCAGCAAAATAATTGAAATGTCCATCTCAAGAGTGAAATTTGTGTATGCAGGAGACAGAGCCTTCTGGCAACTTACCCTGGAACTCACTCCTGAAAGACATCAGGCTGACTTCTAACTTCAGCGCTTTCAGAGCAAAACGTAAAACCCACCGAGCACTTCCCACAATAATGACATCACAAAAACAGTCCAGTACCCACTGAACAGAAGTGAGAGAGAACGGAAAATGTATTTTTATGCACGTGCCTCATAATTCGTGGGGGCACCTGATACTTCAGTGGTGAATTATATCATCATACAAGATAGAGAGATAAATGGCATTGAGACAGAAGGCAGTGCTGTTCTCTCTTTTAGGAAGGTGGGCAACACAAAAGGAAGCAATCCAGAATAATTTACTCTTAAAGGGAGAGGCTTTTGGATGTAGCCTCCTCATAACAATAAGGCTATAGCAGTTCAAGTTACAATACTCACTATACTCACATCAGTTCAACACCTGATTAGATTTCTAAAAATCTACAGGTAGGTTCACCTATGAAGCTGGTTGATCCCTTAGGCATCCTGCTATCAGACAAGCACCGTTTCACTCTAGTCCTTCACAGGAACATTAGAACTGCCATACTGGATCAGACCAATGGTTCATTTAATCCAGTATCCACTATCAGAGGCTTCCAAGGAAGGTGCAGGAAGTGGACAGTTATGGAATAACTTATCTCTGTGAGAAGTTTCTTCCTAACCAGCAACCTCTAAACGTAGAACTGTTCAGGGGAGACACCTGTGGGATTTCACCTCCCTCCAGTGACATGGTCTTGGGGAAAGAAACTGTAGGGAGGAGCTAGTTAGAGACTGAAGACAGAAGATGATGTCAGAGTATCATTGAACAATGTCAACAGGACAGTCTCTGCGTTATGTGAGTGACTGTTTGCGCCAACCCCCTCCCACCACCTCCTCCCTCACAATGTCTTCACCTCAGCATCATCTTCACATCTTCCCCTCATACCTGCCTCCTTCCGCTCCTCCCTCTTTTCCTCTGCCCTATCCCCCTCACCCTCTTGCCCATGATTCTCTCTTTTTTCTCCTATTTTTTCATGTAGCTAATCCCCACAGAACCAAATACCACCCATTTAAAAAAAATCATGGCATTAAGCTGATATTTGTAGATCAACATATTGTTCACTCTGCTTGTTTGTAATATCCCTTTCTGCCCCATATCTCTTTAGCTTGTAAGCTCTTCAGGGAAGGGACTGTCTGCTACTGTGTTTGTACAATGTCTAGACACAACCCAATTCTTGGCTGGTCCCTAGGCACTGACATCATAAACTCGACTATCAAAAAATAAAAACCCAACCCTTTATTTTTCAGAGATTCCAAGGCAAGAAGGGATCGTTGTGATCATCTAGTCTGTGCTCCTGTATAACACATGCCATTGAACTTCTCCAAAATAATTTGTAGGTTGGTTTATATCCTCAGGCACTAGGGTTTACATTCCTTTCCAACTCTGAAGTGTTTTAAACTTTTGTAATCCTTACAGATGTAACTCTAGGGTTCCCTTTAGTCATATAAGTATGTGCTATCCTTTTAAAAATGCTGCTAAGCTCTTTGGCACAAGGTATCATTGACACCTTCTGTTCCACAGACAAATGGTGTATTATGGAAACAAAATATTGGTTTTAAATGTCTTGCTTTTCAGTTTGGTAACTTCTTGGATGTCCCCTTGTTTTTGAATGATAAGAATGGGCCCTTACCATTTACCCTATCTACCTTCTCTTCATCATTCATTACTTTGATATAATTATAATGTCCCCTCTTACTCATCTCTTCTCTAACACAAGTAGAGTCCCAATCTTTTTAATCTCTCTAATTCTGGAAGTTTTCCCATATCTCTAATTATTTTCACTGCTTACCCCTGAACCCTTTCTATTTCTATCGGCTTTTTTAGATTAGATGACCAGAACTCAACACGGTATTACAGGTGAGGGCATATCATTTTTTATTTGCCGTTTTATGGCATCCTAACATTATGTTTGCTTTTAATTGGACAACTGTTGCATACTAAGCAGTGAGTTTCTCTGAACTATTCACAGAGATGCTCACCTCTCTTTTCTTGAATTGTTAGTTAATGCAGAACCCAGTGAAGTATACAAAAGTTCACCTTATTCCCACCGATGTACATTACTTTGCCTTCATCTCTGGAGATTTGAAAACATACGTAGCTTCATTAATTAATGAAGCCGGTTCAGTTGCCTCATGCTGGTGCTCATTTGTGCCCCAAACCACCATCACAACTTTCAGATACTGCCTACCCGTTTTCAGTGTTGTTGGAGCCCTGTTTGTCCAAGGATATTAGAGACACAAGGTGGATGAGGTAATATTGGTTATTGGACTAACTTCTGATGGTGAGAGAGACAAGCTTTCAAGCTTACACAGAGCCTGAAGACCTGAAGAATTCGAAACCGTCTCTCTCACCAACAGAAGCTTGTCCAAAACCCAGTGTTGCCTCACCCACTTTGTCTATCTATTTTCAGGAAGAACTTGGGGATATAGTATTCGCAGTGAGAGAGAGAGATGCATTGCAAGAGATGCACGAAGAAGTTTGGAGTGCGCTAGCTACATTATGCTTGACTCAGAGCCAACAGTGTCTCACTTTCAAGAGCTCTCAATTCACTCACAAATTTAAAAGAGAATTCAATAAATAACTAAAGGAGTTTTGAGAAAGACATACATGGTGGTATGCTTGACTTGTATTAATTCTTGTCTATTGCAGACTTGGTAGAATGCCACCGAACATCATAAAATGGGTCTTAATAATTCCCTTGGATAAAAGGATTATCCTGAGATAATGTGAACAGGGTATTAGTTTTGTATTTAGAACTGCCCCTCTCCCCTCCAGTCCCTCATTAATGGCTCTTGAAACAAGTTATGAACCCATATAGAAAACAATTCTAAATATAATAATATAGGAGGGGATTGTGTGTCTGCCTGAGGCTATGGCATATGTTTTTGGGATCCCCCTACATTTCCCCTTAAACTGTTAAATTAAACTAAGTCAGAATGGTGCTAGGTTTCTATCTTCTCTGTGATTCTCAAAAGAGTGTGTTCTTTGCTAGTACTCAAAATTAATATTTAATCTATGTACCCTACTTCGATGAATCTGTTTATCATCATTCAATTAATGAGTCTTTATTAAAATCATCCTGTGATGCGACAAAGTTCAGATTCCTACCTCTTCAAATTGTGGTAATGGTAGTTTTGGGTTTTTTTTAATTGTACCAGTGCTTAGGGCCACCAAATAGAAATTAGAGCCCCATTGTAATAGGCATCATTCATATAAATAGTCCCTGCCCCAGAGAGTTCACAACCTAGAATTTAGATAATATGCCAAAGGTAATAAACAGGGGGTAATAGAACGGGACAAGTTAACAAAAGAAACGTTTTGGCTTGGTCCCATGGTTAGTGCTGAGGAAGCTGTTTTGCTGATGATTGCCTTTGCTAATATCCATAATGGTTTGATCTTTTCAGTATGTTCAAATAAAAACTAATCATTCTGCCAAAAGTTTATAACAAAGGCACTTAGCACATGATATAAACACACACACACTTTACCTGCAGTATTATGAAGAATATGATAGAAAATCCCAAGTGAAACAACCCAGGAAAACTTTATAAAAGTCTCTCTCTTAAGGTGCCCTTGAAATCAGTGCTATTTTGAATGGGTTGATGCAGGTTTTAAAACATTAATTACCCAGTTCTCCAAGGATGATAAAATAGTAACAGCCAACTTTTAACTTGTCAAATTTGGTCTTTTTTATTAATGTCACTGGGTTTACCTTCTGACACTGTTCTTTTTATATTCTATTTTATAAAGTATAACAAATTACAAGAAAAGCATTAGACAACTGTTCAGGGATTCTATCTTTGAAACCCTCCAAGGGCTGGTATACTGATTTGGCTGTCATGCAAGTAGAAAATGTATTAACTCACCAGCTCAGACGAAGCAATTTGTGATACAGTAGTTATAGATATATATTTTTTAAAAGTAAAACTGAATCTCACGGAGAGAGAGATTAACTCCCTTTGAAGATTAACAGCAATGCTTTTGCAACAGCTGGCAAATGTCTGCTTAGTGTTTCTCCCTTACCACTACACCAGCTCTGACCTTCATTAAAATGAGGGCACCGTGTCCTTCATTGATGCACTGGGGCCTTTTAAAACCTCTCTTTCTGCTGTTACATCATTTAATTCTACAGCATTGTTATTAGTACAGAGACCTGAACCCCTTTATGCTGACATGGCCAAACTCAAAACATGGTTGGTCATTTACATCTGACATTAGCTACCCAGGTGGTACATTTGGTTTCACATATGGGAGCAACTTAGTCACAGAATCCCTTATAAATTCCACTTCTATTATCATGAAATTCTATATTTCACCTTGAGTCTGGAGTTATACAATGGTTAGGTGTGACACTCTATACCCTAGGGGAGTGCCCTGAAATCCATATTCATCATTTGTATATAACTGTGATTTTGCATGTAAAGCATGCTTTGTAAGGGATCATGGGAAAAGTTATGATCTGCTGAACCCTACTGTTCCATCTAAATATGTACATCATTAATGCATATGAAGTTATAAGATTGTGTTGTATAGTTGTCACTAAAATATGCTGTGGTTTGGGAAGCGCCCAGATACTAGCTCCCCAAAGACAATAACCAGGGGGATAATTGATGCCCGGGCGGGTGTAGAAAAACCATCAACAGCCATTGTCCAGCAAGGGAACTGCAATTCAATGACTCACCTGCATAAGGTCACAGCAGGGGAATTGCTCAACCTTGTCTGGGAACTCAGAAATGCCCACCAGACATGCCTGGACTTGTGTTCTCCAAGCACATGGACTAAGGGTATAAAACAGAACACAGGGGCACCATGCTTGACCTTTCTCCTGCCCCCACCTATGCTGCAAGCAACAAGGATACTCAGAAGGCTGAAGACTCCAACAGAGGAGACTGGGGTTTCAAGGGTGAAATCTGTGTACTATGAACTGCAATACCCGTGGGGTGAGAAAAACTGCTTAATCTAGATGTTGCCCAGTCTAATAGGGTTGAGAGTTTAGACTGCGTGCTTATATTTTCTTTTGGTAATCGCGCTGACTTTTTGCCTATCACTTATAATCACTTAACATCTATCTTTTGCAGTCAATAGGCTTCTTTTACTGTTTATCTTTACCAGTGAGTCTGCCTGAAGTGTTTGGTAAATCTGCTCAGGTTTACAAAGGCTGGTGTATATCCACTTTCCATTGATGAAGTGGTGAACCAATTAATAAAACTTGCACTGCTTGTCTTGAGGAGCGCAAGATGCTATATTCTTGAGGTACAGTGCTGGGAACTGGGGGGATTCAGCTGGTGCCTTTCTCTGTGTGATTCATGAGTGGCTCTGGGAGCATTCATGCAATCTAGCTGGCTGTGGGGCTCCACATGCGGTTGTGTTGAGTGGTAACAGCACCTGGAGGGGTTTGCTGCTTGTCTGCCTGCCTGGAAGGGTGAGACACAGCCCAGCTGGAGGGGTGAGAGACAGCCCAGGCTGGAGAGTTAAGGGGGCACAGCGGTCCCAAGGTCCCAGGCTGCACCCTAGGGATCCCGTCACTTTAGGCATGGCAGAATTTGATTTTTTTAAACAATTTTGACAGATATTATTGATTTTTTAAAAGATTTTTGTTTAGTTTATTTAAATGTTGACAGTTGTGGGAAATTATGGGGGAATCGGACAATTGTGGTTTCAGACTTATTTAATAACAGGAAACACAGATTAAAAAACCTAAAACTTTGTTTTAACAGTTATAAAATGTCAACATCACATGTCAAAATATACAAAGTAAATATCCTCAAATCAAACTCTGATAAGATCTAAAGCAGCATTTTCTTATGTAAATTTCAACTACCATTTCTTTTTTTAATCGAGGTTTGTACCTGTATGGTGAAATTGACAATTACTTACACTTACTGACAAAAATTAATCAATCCTAACAATGGCATATTCTGGTACCCCTTTTAAACCTTGGTAGTTAGCCAATATTCAGAGGCTTATAGGTTGTTTCCATTAGGAGGAGAAACTGATGGTGAAGTCAGGTATTTCTTTGATGGCATCATGTTTGTTTATCGCCACAAACCCCAACTTCAATGATCCCAAATATGGGTCACTAACCCCATCCTGTACCCTCCAGGGGCCCACCAAATTGCAAAGAAATGTCAATTTTAGAAGACTTAGATAGGTTGAACTTTAAACAAAAGTTGTGGCACAACTTTAACTATAATGGCAGTGTTGTACCACTGTAATAGTAAATAGCTAGTTTGCTTTTTGGGGGCAGACCACTAGCCAGTTAACAGCAAGATTCACCAGTGACTACGGCAGCAACTTAGCAAAACAACCAGGTGACATCTTTAGGGGTTGCCAACTTTCTAATCACACAAAACCGAATACCCTTGACCCTCCCCTGCTCACTCCATCCCCACTCCCTCCATCGCTCACTTTTTCCCACCCTCACTCACTTTCACCAGGCTGGGGTAGGGGGCTGAGAGGGGGTGCGGGCTCTGGGGTGGAGCCAGGAATGAGATGTTTGGGTTGCAGGAGGGGGCTCCAGGTTGGGGCAGGGGGTTTGGGTGCAGGGAGCAGGCTTTGGGAGGGAGTTTGAGTGTGGGAGGGGGATCAGGGCTAGGGGTTGGGGTGTGGGAGGGGGCTCAGGGCTCTGGCCGGGTGGCACTTACCTCAGGTGGCTCCCGGAGGTGGCTGGCATGTCCAGCTCCTAGGCGGAGGGGCCAGGGGGCTCTGTGCGCTGCCCACGCCTGCAGGCGCTGCCCCCCGCAGCTTGGGGTGGGGGCAGCGTGCGGAGTCCCAGTGGCTGCCCCTGCACCTAGGAGACAGACATGCCATCCGCTTCAGGGAGCCACACAGAGCCAGGGCAGGCAGGAAGCCTGCCTTAGCCCCGCCGACTGGACTTTTAGCTGCCCGGTCAGCAGCGCTGACCAGAGCTGCCAGGGTCCCTTTTCGACCAGGCGTTCTGGTAAAAAACGGACGCCTGGCAACCCTATTATATACAGATCCACACAGGAAAACATTTTTCAGATGTTTTTGCCCATTACTTTCATACCCTTAGCAAAGAAGCTGAGAACATCTAAATCAATCATCCTGTGAAATGAATGTGGAAATTATTCTTGTTGGGAGAGGGGAAAAAATAGCTCTTACTGTATCCTTAATGATGCCACGCATTGCAAATCCAGCCACCAAGAACTTGTACATAAATCATGTTAAAAATTTCAAGCTATAGGAACCCAAATTAAGCGCTTGTCTTTTTGCCTTTTGTCTAGTGACCCACATGGAGACATTCAGACAGTTAAATGAGACTTCTGAGGCTTATTTTTCATGGTGCACAATGCAGTAAGTAGATGAAAAACTAAGTTTTGAAGCAACTTCTAATTAAGTTTCCTGCCTTGCAAACAGTCTCCTAAACTTCATCAAGGCTATGAAGGTTTGCCTCTCAAGTTTTCAGATATCTGCTCTCAGTAGTATGCATTAGAAAATGTATCATTCATTAAAACTCCTCTAGTGTGTAATGTGTTCCAACATTTCAAAAGTTTTATCATACAAGATGAACAAAACAACACATGTACAGAAAAACTGTTCTTTTCCCCCCTGTTTATAATTGATTGCTTCCAAGAAACGACTCATCTGGATGTTGCAGATTTCCATTATATTGAGATCCTCTAATACTATGACAGGAAATAATTTTACTACAGTGTTTTCATTATCTGCTTTTCAGAAGCTTCCTTTTGAGAAGTCCTTAAAATGGTATAGTTATGTGCGTAGAATTCTGAATAGGCAAGCACAGACAAAAAGGCACATAATGGTATTACGGTGACAGTAAGTGAAGGTAGCTGACAGGTTTTAAATATCCACTGTACCATAAATTATAAATAACTAAAGATAGCAGTTGCAGGAAGAGTTGTTTAATTTTAACTATATCAAGGAATAATTTTCTTACCAAGAATTTGATCTTTTGTATCACTGGTGTGAAGTATGGTAATTAGTGCAGTAGAAAGCAAATACTCTTCATAATGGGAACAGTTATACTCATAGGCAGGTATAATCTTAGCAGGGAGATCTGCACAACAGCTTTGCTTTAATGATCCACATCATTCCAGCTATTCAAACATTGGGTTGCCAATTCCTGGAAGGCCTCTTCATAGTACCAATGGGTGTCTTCCTCTGTCATGCTTTTCACAGGTGAAAATTCTTCATGCATGGAAGTAGTTTACACCTGGTAAGCACGTAATCACCCGTATTATTTTAACTATATTATTTGTAGTCATGAAATAATCCAGTCCTTATTTCTTAAAATTCTAGCCATAGTATTTGACTCACCGACCACCAGCTACAAAGAATTCTACATTATTGCATAAAGTGAGAATAATTTGTATGGGTATGCAGACCTTATACAAAATTTCAAACGGGTTTCATCTTGATGAGCTTTAAAGTAACTTTTCCTTATCAAGATTTAGTTTTCTTTCCTCCCTTGGGGGCTAGTAAAATACACATTTTCTCAAATAACCAATCCAAAGCTTGCCTAGCATGACTACCCATCACGAATTGGGCAAGACAGTCCTCAAATCCAGAGTTCAAGTCCTGTTCCTCGGCTGAATTACTCTGAGACAGCATTTGTTTCAGATTCCCTGCAGTGCTGCTCCGCACCTGCTCAAGGCTCAGGGGCAGCGCCAGCCTCTTCCAGGAGAGGGGGGGAGGCTGAGGTGGGTCTTAGTCCCCTCCTCACCATGAAGCCTTGCCCCCTGCTTCTCCTCTAGGTACCACCCCCTGACGAGGCCAGAAACTGGAGCTGAGCAGTAGTAAGAGATGCCCAGGGAGCCCAGGCCACTGGGGGGAGCCCCAGACCCTCCACTTATGCCCTGGGCAGTTTGTCCACGGGGAGGGGGCCCTGCTACCAGGGCAGGTGGAGGGTCCAGGGCTCCCCACAGCAGCCCGGGCTCCCAGGGTGGCTCTTACCATGGCCCAGCTCCAGCTTCTGTCCCGGCCAGGGGGCAGGGCCTCAGGGGGAAGAGAAGGGGCAGGGGAAGGAACGGGGAACCGCGGCCAATGGGAGCTTCGGAGGGGGTACCTGGAGGAGCAGCCAGGGCAACACACAGACCCCTGTACCCCCCCCCCCCAAAGTTCCGGCTGCTTCCCAGAGCGGCACGGGGGCAGGGTGGTCAGGCAGGCAGGGAACCTGCCCTGCCCCTGGTGCGCGCCGGGCTGGAGCCACAATAGGTAAATGCTGGGGGGGCGGGGGCTGCAGGGAGCTGGTGGGCTGCAGAAAATAACCCCGCGGGCCCTGTTTGAGACCCCTGATATATAGCATATAGCAATATTTTATGTTATATTTTGTTATAATCTCAGACTCACTCCTAGAGCTACTTGTCTTGAGGGTTTGGTTTTTTTCTTTTCCCCCCCCTTTCTGCTCACCAAAACTGTACTCATTCAAACAATTTAGCTATTCCTGGCTAAATACACGGTCTCCATTCTGTTCTAATCCTCCTTGATCTTCTTGTGGCCTTTAATACAGCTGATTACTCCCCCCATCTTCCTTGATATGCTATACTTGCCTGGGTTTTGTGACCCTGTCCTTACTGGGTCCCCCTCTCTCTCTCCAAATGTTCTTTCGGTGCCTCCTTTGGCAGCTCTTTGCCAAGTATCTCTCAGAGTCCCTCAGGACTTCACTTCATTGGCTACTGCTTTGCCCTTCGCTCCCTCTACATCCTACTCCAGGGTAACTTCATTTGCTCAGTGCTTTGATAATGAACTACCTCTCTACACTTGCCTTGTTCCACTCTTGTCCAGTCTGGCATATTTCACCATATCTCTGATATATCATCATCAAGGGCTTGCCATCACCTCAAGTTTAAGGTAGTCAAGCTTAACAATACCATTCTGCATGTCCCTAAAACTTACATCTGTGGTGTCATCTTTGACTCTTCCCTCATCTTGTCACCAAATCATGATGAGTTTTTCGCCACAACCCTTCTAAAAATCTACCTCTTTCTTTCCATCCCAATAGCTAAAACGCTTGTGTCATTTCCCACACTAATTACTGTAACATCCTCTTTTCTAGCCTGCCTGACAGCCGTATCTCACCCCTCCAATCTACCCAAAATGCAAAAGTCTAAATTATCTGTGTTGCCTAACCAGGCCACATCACTCCTCTGTGAGAGCTGCTCCCCTGGCTTCCTGCTGAACACCATATCAATTTTAAATTTCAAGTCCTCACTCCCACGCCCTCCGCCACTTTGCCCAACCTACATATTTCTGCTCATGCTGGGTGTTGAGACTCAGGAGACAGAATCGTGCATTGCTGATACATTTAAGGAACACTTCTTGTTTGCTTATCTCTGAGTGTGGAAAGATTAGTATTGGTAAGTGAAGTTTTGTCACCTATAGATCAGTAACCTTGATGGGTTGTCTTGGGACTTCCTGACTCATTGACCTTAAGTCCCTTCACTGAGACAAACTGACAGTATACTCACCAGAACTACAGGACCGTGCTTTGATATATGTATCATAAAAGTCTATTGTATTAATTAGAATATACATTAGAACAGTGCATGAGAGCCTAAGCAGAGGGTTCCCAAAGCCTTAAATCACAACTATGAGAGATGGTGAGAAGATGAGGTGATCTCCAATTCATGCCAGCCCAATAAGGGAAGGACAAGCCAACAGTAAAGACAATTTTCAGTGTAGTAGCCGTGTTAGTCTGTGTCAGCAAAAAGAAAACAAGAAAAATACCTGTGGCACCTTAGAGACCAACAAATTTATTTCAACATAAGCTTTCGTGGGTTAAGAACCCACTTCATTGGATGCATGGAATGGAACATACAGTGAACAGATATTTATACATTCAAAGAAACATGAGAAGGTGGAAGTGTCAATACCAATGTTAAGAGGCTAATTAATTGAAAGGAACTGTTATCAGTAGAAACTTTTGAAGTGATAATCAACAGGGGCCATTACAGACAGTTGACACAAAGGTGTTAAGGGGGGAAATAAATTCAATTAACGTAATGACCGAGCCATCCACGGTCAATATTCAAGCCTAAGGTAATGGTATCTAGTTTGCATATTAATTCCAATTCCGCAGTTTCTCGTTGGAGCCTGTTTTTGAAGTTATTTTGTTGCAAAATTGCTACTTTTATTTCTGTCGTTGAGTGATTAGGGAGGTTGAAGTGTTCACCTACTGGCTTTTGAATGTGATGATTCCTGATGTCAGATTTGTGTCCATTTATTCTTTTGCGTAGAGACTGTCCAGTTTGGCCAATGTACATGGCAGAGGGGCATTGCTGGCACATGACGGCATATATCACATTGGTAGATGTGCAGGTGAACAAGCCCCTGATGGTGTGGCTGATGTGATTAGGTCCTATGATGGTGTCACTTGAATAGATATGTGGACAGAGTTGGCATCAGGCTTTGTTGCAAGGATAGGTTCCTGGGATAGTGTTTTTGTTGTATGGTGTGTGGTTGCTGGGGAGTATTTTCTTCAGGTTGGGGGGCTGTCTGTAAGCGAGGACTGGTCTGTTTCCCAAGATCTGTGAGAGTGAGGGATCATCTTTCAGGATAGGTTGTAGATCTTTGATGATGCGCTGGAGAGGTTTTAGTTGGGGGCTGAAGGTGACGGCTAGTGGCGTTCTGTTTTCTTTGTTGGGCCTATCTTGTAGTAGGTGACTTCTGGGTACTCTTCTGGTTCTGTCAATCTGTTTTTTCACTTCAGCAGGTGGGTATTGTAGTTTTAAGAATGCTTGATAGAGATCTTGTAGGTGTTTGTCTCGGTCAGAGGGATTGGAGCAAATGCGGTTGTATCTTAGAGCTTGGCTGTAGACAATGGATCGTGTGGTGTGTTCAGGATGGAAGCTGGAGGCATGTAGGTAAGTATAGCGGTCAGTAGGTTTCCGGTATAGGGTGGTGTTTATGTGACCATCACTTATTAGCACAGTAGTGTCTAGGAAATGGACTGCTTGTGTGGACTGGTCTAGGCTAAGGTTGATGGTGGGATGGAAATTGTTGAAATCGTGGTGGAATTCCTCAAGGGTTTCTTTTCCGTGGGTCCAGATGATGAAGATGTCATCAATGTAGCACAAGTAGAGTAGGGGCATTAGGGAACGAGAGCTAAGGAAGCGTTGTTCTAAGTCAGCCATAAAAATGTTGGCATACTGTGGAGCCATGCGGGTACCCATAGCAGTGCCGCTGACTTGAAGGTATATATTGTCCCCAAATGCGAAATAGTTGTGGGTGAGGACAAAATCACAAAGTTCAGCAACTAGGTTAGCCATGGCATTATCAGGGATACTGTTCCTGATGGCTTGTAGGCCATCTTTGTGTGGAATGTTGGTGTAGAGGGCTTCTACATCCATAGTGGCCAGGAGTAAAGACAATGTTCTCAAAAAAGGCCTTTAAAGGATCAAGCTGAGTGATAAATGCCTGGAAACTTAAATTACAACAGACAGATGTTCAACTACAGCAGCACAAACAATGTAAAATTAAGTATAAGTGGTTATTTGTGCAGGAGCTGTGTAAATTCTAAAAGGAAGAGGATTAAGAGAGGTGGGTAAATGCTGCCAATTGTCAATTTCTCCCTCGTCCAAAGAAACAGAATGACCACGATTGTTTACGAATGTTAAATATCACTTGCGGATAATAAAACAGAGTGAGTGAGTGAGTGAGTGAGTGTGTGGGGGTGGTGGTGGGGGGGTGGCTGTAGCAAGGATTTCAGTGTGCAATTATTCAGAAAGAAATATTAACTAATCTGCAATATGAGCAAATATTTGAAAACCTGTAATGAATTTCAACTTCTCTAAATGACAATTAGCGTCTGAAGTTTTTGTGCTTTTAAGTTATTACTCTAGTAGAAATTAAGTGGTAAACACTGAGAAAATACTTAGATATTCATCAAAATTCAAACAAATAAAATAAAATCCTTCTACATCCAACTAAAGGTTTCGCCTGATTACATGACAGAAGATTTCACAAAGCAGAAATGCTTGTTGGCTGCTGACAACGCTTAGATACCTCTGTGATAGCCACTCAATTTATCACAAAAACTCTATTCATGAAGTTTTCCTCTCCTCTGTACTATCCTTATGCAATTCAACTAAATCAGCAGTTTGTATTTCCATTTGCACTCTTTTGAGCACTCACGCACCTACCCTTCAGGATGTGAACAGGTTTCAGGAACAGACAGTGCTTGCTCAAGTGCACGTGTCCAGTGTATGCAGTGAAGGAAGCAATACTATACCCTAGCTGGTATTTCAGTGAGTCACGTGCCTTTGCTTTGATCCTGAACATCTTGGAACTCTTCAAGACTAAAGTGACCATATGTGAATTCTGTTCTCAAATTCCTCAATGAATCTTTATTTCAAATAAATAAAAATGTGGGCCCAGTCACTTAACAGTGTCCTTTTAAATATGATGCAGATAGGAAGTCAGAAAATAAATGATAAATTAATTTAAAGGGAAACAGCATGTTAGCTTTAATTTTCAAGACATATACGATTTATTCTGTAAACCAGTAGTTTCAGGATTATAGTCTACAGGCATCCTAGGTTCAGGAACTCTTTCTGCTGATAAACAGAATAAAGTATTTTGAGAAATTATCAATGGGAGTTGAAGGAAATGCATTAGGAGGTGATCTGTGAATGGATCTTCTTCTTATAAAATGGAATGGAACAACTGAGGAAACACTGTTTTAGAGTCTAGACCAGGGGCAGGCAAACTTTTTGGCCTGAGGTCCATACCGGGTTTCCAAAATTGTATGGAGGGCCGGTTAGGAGAGGCTGTGCCTCCACACACAGCTGGGCATGGCCCAGCCCCCGCCCCGTGTCCGACCCCCCCCACCCCCGCTTCTTGCCCTCTGACAGCCCCCCTGCAGGACTCCTGCCCCATCCAATCCCCCCTGTTCCGTGTCCCCTGATGGCCCCCGGGGATCCCTGCCCCACCCGCCCCTCCCTGTTCCCTAACCGCCTCCGGACCCCCCTGCCCCTGACTGCCCCATCCAACCCCTGCCCCCATTCAATCCCCCTGTTCCCTGCCCTCTGACAGCCCCAACCCCTATCCACACCCCCGCCCCCTGACCAACCCCTTGAACTTCCCTGCCCTCTATCCACCCCCTTCCCCGCTCCCTGCCCCCCATACCGCGCTGCTTGGAGCACCAGTGGCTGACAGTGCTACAGCCGCGCCGCCCAGAGCACCAGGACAGGCAGCCGTGCCGTCCGTCCGGAGCCAGCCACGCCACCGCGCAGCACAGAGCTGGCGGCACAGTGAGCGGAGGCTGCAGGGGAGGGGGAACAGCAGGGGAGGGGCCGGGGGCTAGCCTCCCGGGCCAGGAGCTCAGGGGCCGGGCAGGAGGGTCCGGTGGGTTGGATGTGGCCCATGGGCCGTAGTTTAACCACCTCTGGTCTAGACCTATACCCTGTGCAGTCAGTTACAGATTACCAGATTATTAAAGCAATTAGCCAGAGCTAAAAATAATTCATAACCTTTATTCTTATTGCTTCGAGAAAAGATCATACCAGCTCTACCAGACAGAACTTCCCAGATATTTCTTTTCAGACTAATGTTTCAAGTCAAGGAATCAAAAAGCTAAATTTTAGCTACTGCACCTTTCCCCTTATCTCAACATCAGTTTAAAATCCTCAGACATTTATAGCAAATCCAGTCTGCTGTGTTTAAGAACAGATACCTGCTCTGCAGCTGCTTTTTTGTGTATTAAGTGAAAAAAATAACAGAAATAGAATCTCACTTAGCATATACATAATTTAATAGCCCTTGAATATTATTAACCTGAAGGGCAGGAAAACATACAAAATGGAGTTAGCTCAGAAGAACAAGGGGAGGAAATGTCATTCTCTCTCTCTTTCTATTGCTAGCCTCTTCAATCAGATAGAGAGAGAGCGAGAGTGTGTGAGTGTCAGTTTCAAAACCAAGAGTTAAGTCCCTGTTCCTGACTATGAAAACTCTTACACCGTAATTTACAAGTACCGTTGATAGGTAGTATCCATAACAAATTTACAAATTTAATAATGAGGCTTGTGATACAGGCCAAAAATCTACACAGCACACTTAATGCAAAGTAGAATGAGCCAAGTTTTATTTCTCAAACAAGGAGAGTTCTTTAATTTCAATATATTTTGTTTATTGTTTTGGAATTAGGCGTTCAAATACTAATGTGATGGGCTAGTGCTAAAATGTAGATAAAAATAAATATTATGGTAATAGTGGACTGGATTAATCTCTGGGGTACCTCCATTTATTGCAATGGTTTTACACTAGGGATTAATATGGTCTGCAGTGTTTTAAGAAACTTCCACATAACAAAGAAGTTATATTTATTCTACCATATTCCTTTAAAATTAACCTAGACATTGATGTTTTTTCTTTCCTTTAAAAAAAAAGTGTGAATTTAGTGTTATTTAAATGATGGAATTATAGCCCTAGTATAGAGACAATTAGAGTGTATCACAACATTAGCTTGAGCAAGGTATAGTGTGGCCAGATACTGGGCAAACTTTCATGTGCGCAGTAGTAATTCTGCAGCCTACTGAGGGATCTTAAACTCCATCCCTTTAGCTAACCTTCTAGAAATCAGTTGCTGGAAGGAGAGAGATGCGTCTTAGAAGAACATTGGAAAATACACCTTGTCCTGAAATGTTTTTCTAAAAGCTAATCTTGGAAACCATTTGAGGTATCATTATTTTGCTGGTCAAAATGCTTTAAAAACAGTCTGAGATCTGCCCACTAGGTTTTGACCTAGTTTTGAATGGTTTTCAACAACTATAGTTTTGCTGTATACACAGGTTGCCTAACCGACAAAACAGCATTACCTCAAACGGTTTTATCACTGAAAAAAATGTTTCAGGACCAAGCAAGGTTCTCTTGGAAGTCAGGCACTGCATTAAAGATTGAATGCTACAGAAAACAATATAATGCCACCTCAAATATGAACAAGCTTAAAATTTTACTCATTGAAGTCACTGGGACTACTCATGTCAGTAAAATTAAGTGTTTGCAGGATCAGGCCTACATTTGTAATGTACCAATGCCTAAGATACTCTATCAGTGTTGTGCTGAATAAAATGAAAGAAATAATGTTAAATCTCCATGAGATACTATTCCATTGGCCTGCTAAACCCAGCGTTGTGAGTTCAATCCTTGAGGGGGCCATTTAGGGATCTGGGGCAAAAATTGGGGATTGGTCCTGCTTTGAGCAGGCGGTTGGACTAGATGACCTTGTAAGGTCCCTTCCAACCCTGATATTCTATGAATCTATGATTCATACTGACATTCCAAGAAGCCAACACCTGTTTCCTGTTATAAGATCCCAAAGATGAAAGAGACTGTGCAGATTAATCTGATCAAAATCTCCTCAATCCTGATCTACAACACCCCATTCATTGCAGTTTTGTGAAAAGTGATTGCTTTGTGTTTTTGAATAAAATCTACATAAAACAGAAATTAGGTCAGTTTCATTTAAAACAAATAATTGTGGAAATTAAATACTACCACTTTAGATACTTCACAAATGCTCTTCTAAGAAATATTTTAAATAGGGATATTAAACTAATCTTATTCAACTGTAAAGGCACACATGGGACAAGACGAGATTTCAGTCTGTAAAGTGACACAAAATATGGCACTGTCCGCTTCCATGTTTATTGTTTCTCATACATTTTCATATCAAATATGCTCAATTCAAAGGTAAAATGGGAGACTTTATTTCTGTCAGACTCAGGACGTAGCTGCAAACTCATCCTAAGATTGAACAAGTTCTTTCTTTCACAGGAATTACTACCAATACAAAAATTCTGTAGGCCAAAAAACAGCATACAGTTACACCTTTGCAAGCAAAAGTGAACTTTAATGCCCCATTATCTTAATATCTTGGTTCCAATACAAAAAATAAAAACTTGCATTAAGGTTATCTGTAAAGGACGCTGTTCTTTTTCACTCTGTCTGGCTTTTTTTTAAAAACACTCTCAGCCAATGGGAGCTGCAGACCAGGCGCTTGGGGCAGAGTCAACGTGCAGAGCTGCCTGGCTGCGCCTCCACCTAGGAGCTGAGGGAGGGGGATGTCGCCACTTCCAGGATGGCGTGGAGCCAGGTGGGGAGCCTACCAGATCCGCCAACCCCCTCAGCATCAGCGGAGGCCCTGGGCCGCCCTCCGCTCCCCCAGCACCGGTGGTGCCTTCGGGCTGCCTCCCCCAGGACACGCAGCATCCCCCAGGCTGCCCCCCCCCCCCCCGCTCCGAGCACATGACCGAGATTTAGTCAGGGGTATATAGCACAAGTCATGGACAGGTCACGGGCAGTAAACAAAAATTCACGGTCCGTGACCTGTCCATGACTTTACTAAAAATACTCATGTCTAAAACGTAGCCTTACTTATGGCTAAGTTAGAAACTCTGATAATTAGGGTTTATAGTGCAAATTGCACCACTAATTAAGCACTATCTGCTTATGAGAATAGTGTCACAGAGTGCTTGTCACATTCTCACGACAGGGGGTGTATGAGTTTGGTATATAAAGTCAGTGCTAATTAACAATTATTGCAAGTCTTACTGTATTGTCATCCCCAGCAACATTAGGTTCAATTGAGCACTCCCTACTCAAGGCAAAACTCCCATTGAACTCAATGGGAGTTTTACTTAAGTACAGAATGACTAAAGAGTACTGAACAGGGCTCTTCATTAGTAACTGTAGATGATCTGCACTTTCAAAGGTAAAATGGGTTTGTCTCTTTCTTCCCCTGCTTTTCTGATATATAAAAATGGGATTTTTAAAACTACATAATAGGAACAGTACACAGAATATTTCTATATCGTAGAATCGTTCAATTTTCACAAAACTTAGACTGAATTTGGCCCATACATGTAAGACCTATTTCTGTTGTTTGACGATCTGTATTCTAGTAATGCCTGGAGGTTCCAGTTATAAGCAGGGTCCCATTGCACCACACCTTTGAACACCCTCATAGTAAGAGAGAGAATCCCTCCTACGAATAGCTTAAAGTCGCATTTTTCTGGAACATAACTATAACGTTAAGTGAGGAGTCCCTGTACTTAATGATGGACATTGAATGACATAAACCCCACCACCACCACCACCCAGTCATTCAATTTTTTTAAAAATTTACCACGAACCTCAAAATGTTTACCATGGACACTTGTGTCCATGTACGGACACGTTGCTGACCTCTGTTTGGCTTCCTGTTCAGATAGGAAGTAGAGGGGTTAATTCCTCTTCCTGCAGATGGATGTTTGGAAGTTTAATGGAGCTCCAAAGCTTCGAGATCCTCCGATGAAAAGTGAAAATATAGGGCCAAATTCAGCTTTCCTTTACAGCCATGCAACCCCACTGAATCTGTGTGAGGGTTTTTTGTTGGTTTTTTTTTTGGGGGGGGGGGGGGGGGAGAGGGGAGGAGGGAAGATAGATTGTTTTATATTTACAATGGCATTTATCAAGTAATGTAACATTAAATTACCCTAACATTTTTGTGTAAAATGAAATCAATAAAATGAAACGCACTGTATAATCAAATTGTCATGTTACCTAGTAGAAATGTTATGGATAGTTAGAAATAATGAAGGTAAATTAATTTAAAATTCAAACATTCAGTTATTGTTCCAGAATTCTGAAGACACACAAAAGTTACATTTAGCAAAGATTAATACAGGCAGTAAGATCAGATCCCAGGCAAAACAACAAAAAAGATAGAATAGCATGAGAAAGATACAGGGCACAATAGATTTAATATAGAGTTTGAAAAGACAAGTATCATTTAAGTGTTTGGACGCAGGTTTTAGGAATCATGCAGAATTGCACAGTAAGAGTTCTTTGGTGGTACTTGATCCATTTGTACTTGAAGGATTTGTTTCATTTAGTACATATAAAATGAAGAATATTTTTTCTTGTCTATCCCTAATTTGAAAAGCTATTATCCATTCTCGCACTGTTTCTATGATGGACCTATTTCAAAAGTGTAATTTTACTCACAAAACTGTGTTATCTTGCATTATCTCCTATTTAAAAAATGTTTAAAAAACCTGAAGTCTAAAGGACAAAGTGATGCAACTTCCAATAGGAAGAAACAGAACACCACACCTAAAACTGGAGGAAGAGGACAAACTCAGGATCAGTTGAGAGCTGGGATAATATTACAGATGGTGTTATTTGTAGCTTTTGTAAAATTAAATATCTGAGC
Source organism: Chelydra serpentina (assembly GCA_037349315.1). Lineage (NCBI taxonomy): Eukaryota > Metazoa > Chordata > Testudines > Chelydridae > Chelydra > Chelydra serpentina. Next base: position 10,769,801 of record JBAIAC010000061.1, read on the forward strand.
AAATATATTACTCACTGAAGATTGCTTTGGTGGTACATCCTTCCTTCTTCTATCTACCACTAGGGATAATCAAGGTTATACGCCACGATCACTCCACCTACCAGCAAGGAAGCTGACAAATAATCTGTACATAAGCCTTGCAATATAAGGCTCCTCCAAAAAGAGAGATTTGCAGTGAGAAGTTAAAAGAGAAACAAGAGAAGGGTACAAGAATATAAATGGCACTTCCCCTTGGGGGAGGATGTAGATAGGAGAAGAAAGGGCAGTAACAGGAATTCCTAATGAGTAATCTTGTCATACATGCACCTCCCATCCTATCAATATGGAAAGTGAAGTACATACAGTGGATGTAATGAACAGTAACATGTGGAAGTTTTCCTTATTGTGCCACTTGAACTCTGAGGAAGAGATCCTCAGATGCAGACAGATCTAGCTGACAATGTTTTATGTACGTTTGTAGAGTGAGTCACATCGTCACCTTACATTTCTTGAAAGTAGCGGCTTCAATCTCATAGCCCAGGAAGTCACGAACCCTCTAGCATCCTTTTAGCCAAGTTCGATACTGGTGTTTGGTTGGCTTGTAAGCAGGTAAGAGAAAGTCCATTGCCTATCTGGTAATAATGGTTTTGTGGAAGACTTGCTGTTGTTGCAGCTTTCAGAACAAACAAGCATTAAATCTTTCTCAACTTCTGAACAAGAGACGTAAGACTTTACACACATTTAACCTTCACAGGCCTAAGTCATCCAGTCTGAGGAGACTGGTCAGGTAGGAAGAAGAAATTTGTTGAATTGTGTGCACTTCTGAGATGAACTTCGGTGAAAGACACAAAAGCCACTACCGCAAGACTACTTAGCTAAAGTGCATGTAGACATGCCCACGGAAAAGGATGGAAAGATACTGGGCTATAGCAAGGATAGAGCTCAGTTCTCCCCACCTGTCTGACCAAAGAAGGAATGCTACGAAAGCAAGTTTAACAAAAAAGTAGAAAGAGGAGGAGGAATCTAATATTAAAGGAAGTGAAAGGGAATTTTCTGACCCTGTTCAGAAGCGGGGAGGGGACAAGTTTCTGGAGTGCTGGGGAAGCAGGTCCTTATGGGATTGTGTCTTTTGGTGGTTCTAAAAGAGCTTGGACACCCTTTTTGGGTAGGTGAGCAAGTTTGGATTTTGCATCCACTTCAGTATACCAGTTCTTCACTCAAATGTGGTCCCACCCCACTATGGCTACTCCATTATCCCATTCTACTTGCATCAAAGATGGAGTCACAAAGAAAGGAAGAGGCCTGAGTGGAATCAAAGATCATGTGTTATGAAGCAACTGGCCATCCTAGTTAGGGTTTCTTCCCTAAGCAGCAAAAAAACAAAAACAAAAACAAACAACTTTTGTTCAGATGGCCTGACAGACCATATGCAATTCTTCTAGTCTGGATCTAACAAGACAGTTTGCAAAAAAAGATCTTTTCTAGGTCCACCTTCAGGACCCTGAACAGAAAGGCCAAGTGGGTGGCAATGCAGAGGGAGACAGTCACCATTTCTTAGGCACTACAGAGTGATAGGTCAGCTTTCTGGCTGCAGAATTTAGCAGGACAGCCAGAAAGTCTGTAAAGCGTGGACTTGGGTGAAAACTTTTGCATCCATCCTAGGGACATGGAACATCCTCTCATTTGTTTCAGCGTTTTTATTTTTGTGTTTCTCCCAGAAGAGAGCTGACCCAGATGATAGATTTTTTGTTTTTGTTTTTTAACCTTCTGGCATGTCGTAAGTTACTTTTTAATGTTCCTTATCACTGGGTCTTCATATGACTCATAAAATCCATTGTCAAACTACAATTAGTGTAGGTTTACAGATGTTAAGTGCTCATTAATTTGTTTTTCATGCTTAACAAACGTAACTGCCAAAAATAAACTCCAAATTTATTTTGATTATTAAAACCAACGTATGCTCCTGGTCTGGAACATTTAGCAATTACATTAATCATGTTTTGTAGAGATGGCAAACAATTTAGAACCAGAACCATACCCATGCTGGATCAGAACCAAGGTAGCTACAGCTATGTTTTTAAACAGGATTGTTTCTAGCAGTTTTCTTGATCAGTGTGCCAATTTTTTAGAATAATATTAGCCAAATTACACTACAGACTGCTTCCTCATACCCCACAAGCAGTCTATAATAGTATTGTATATAAACATAATTCTAACACTATTCTTGAATCTAAAGATCCCTTTCCACACCGGTAAGAGGAAATCATACTAGACCCTGCTAGTCACAACCACGTTTAAATGTGGCTATGTAGCCTGATTCTTTAGGGGTTATAGATTATATTTCCAATTAATTCTAATTCAAAGAGCTGGGGGACTGTAGGGTTCTAGTACCAGAACCAGGCACAACAGAATAAAGGTTATTAAGTTCAATATCTGGTCAGGAACTCTGGTGAGCACAATGGAGACACTCACATTGAGGGCAAAGCAAAGCTTTAACCACTTTTATAGTGCAATTAGTAAAGACAGAAAAGCTCCACCCAACTTAAAATGCCAAAAATACAGCGTTAAGGTGACAAAGGGTCCTGTGGCACCTTATAGACTAACAGAGGTATTGAAGCATAAGCTTTCGTGGGTGAATACCCACTTCATCGGATGCAAGCAGTGGAAAGTGCTTATTAAGGTGATATTTTGTACCATTCATCTCACACATGCTCATATAGTCAAAGGCCCAGCTCCATTTCTGGCATGCCAAATGAGTCCATTGATCCAGATCGACTGAGAATGACCACCCACACACTTATACGGTGGTCTGGCCTATTATAGGGCCTAGGGCCTGTCATGAATATTCATTTGAAAGCCCAGCCTCTCTTGTTCTTATCTAACTTCCTCACCCTAATGATGTCGGGGTGCTCTTTATCCCATAGGTTAGTATGGTGTGGAAGTCGGTAGAGGGAATTTGGATGCAGGCCTCTATCTGAGCAAGAGTCAGGCTAACTCTAGCTGTAATAACGCGAGAGTTGTAGAAGCAGGGCTCACGTCAGAAGCGGGTGAAAAGGCAGCAGAGTAGAGTCAGCGTGACCCAGCCTTGAGATAGCTATGTTTTGAGAACACAAGTGAGAAAATACAGGAATGGGCAAGACATAATATAAACAAACTGTTGATCATTACTGTATGTAACAAAAAGTATAAATGCTTGCCTTAATTGTTTATCTTTTGAGAGACCTGCCTAGGAGGGGGAAACCCTGTGTCCTAGTGCACTCTCTCCCTCAATTTCAATTGCTTGAGTTAATAAATGTATCTGCCTTGCTGCACCCAAAGAAAGAGTGAGAACTCTGTTTTTCTCTGACAATGGTAACAAATTTAACTTATTACCATATGCATCAATTAGTTGCCACGGCAAGTTCAAGTAAAATGTTCCTGTGGTTACCTGGTAGCATTTTAAACACCGACCCGCTTAAGTTTTAAGTTCCCCAAAACTCAGGGTAATTGTTGTGCCATTTATCTCTGCTAAAGGTCATAGGCCTCAAAGCCTTATGCTAACTTACTTATGCCATATGATAACTGCTTAAGCCAATATCTGAAAGGATACAGGCCTGTAGTTTCCTTGTGTTCTAGCAAAATAAAATGCTAAATCTGGCTCTATAGGCTACAGCTATAAATACGTATTTGATACTGATTCACATGAAAATCAGGGAGATATTTCCATCTCACTGTGCAGCACATTATAGTACAAATCCTTATGCCTGTACTTACGACCATTCCCCTAAAGCTATTGCAACACAATGGAATGAGCTGCAGATAAGCAGAGAGCTGTAAGCAAATCATTACAAATGAGTTTCTTCTAAATTAAATACAAGAACTTTGTGGTTGGAATTAAGTATTTCTGAGATTTAACCATCCCAGAATCAAAGCAATGAAATGTTTATAAGCATTACAGGCAAGTCTCATCTTACGCGGGGGTTCCGTTCCGCGGTTAGCGCGTAAAGCGAAAAACCGCGTATAGTGAAACGCCCGCAGTACCGATGCTGTTTTAAAATGGTTATTTTTCTTTTTTTTGTCTATTTTTGCTGACCGCGCAAAGCTGAATTCGCGCATGTTAAATGCGCCTAAGATGCGACTCGCCTGTATTTGACAAGTCCACATTGGTTCTGTGACAGTATCTAAGCACACTGTGGTATCAGACTGGAATGCTGTAGTGTTTGACCACAATCCAGAAACCCGCAGGTGTTGCAAGTAAGACAAGCTCTGTTTTGGATTCCAGTTTCCTTAGGAGAAAAAAAGAGCAATTAATTCCTGGTGTTGTTTGTTGTAGGAGACAAGTCCTATGTACTCTAAAAACAGCAGGATAACATTTTTGGTCTTTCCTTTTGTGCCCACAAATCTTAATTATGATGGTTGCTTTGGGCACTCATGTGTATACAACATGCAATCACGCTGTAATTTAGCCTACATTAATGTCTAATGTACACACATACACACAAAACCCCCTAGATTACTCGTAGCCCAGAAAGAGCTCAAATCTATTCCTGAGGAGATGATGTAAAAGAGAAGTCAGGAGAATTAAAACCTCTGAAACAAGAACATTAACAATTATGCTGCATTGTAGGGGTAGAATATATTGCCTTAATAAGCTTATAACCACAGCCATTAAATCCCAGACATAACATCCAGGACTAAACCCATAATGAATGTGCTATTATCACAAAATCATGGGTTTTGCCCCTGCCTTGCAAGCCGATTGGCTACACTACAAGGGTACGCTTCAGGCTCCCTGCCTTGAAGCAGCAGGGGGGCTGGAACAATTTTTATAGTGGGGGTGCTGAGAGCCATTGAACCAAACTGTAAACCCTGTATATGACTGAAATTACTTCAAGACAGGGGGTGCGTGCATCATCTCCAGCACCGCTAGTTTCAGCACCTATGCTAAATAGTCCTGCCAGGAAAAAGTGAGGGGCTTGGGACAGGGAGAAAGAATTGTGGCACAATTTTATGCAAACACTGATTTTGATAAGAATTAGCAACACAACAGATCTATATTTTACTAAAGATATAAGGTGACCAAAAAACACTGTTCAAGTTGTAGCCCTAACATATGGGATTACTTTACACATAAAACAGGTACGTTATTACCGACACACGGCTGTCATAATACAGCAAGGCTAATTAGGGGATATCAAGGAACACACAGGTAACACTTTTATCAATGTGGGTGAAATCATAACGTTCCATTGACTTCTACAGAGATCATCAGGTTTGCTATGAAACTTCTGGATGTTTAATCCCATAAGAATCTAAAATCAAGTAACACCTTTATATCCATGGCCCTATCTATACTGGAAATTTGCCCCAATTCCAGTAATTGAGGGACAGCCACTGGAGTAGCTGCTTACAACCAGTTGAGCTTATCCTGATCGTCTATTCTTGGAGTTAGCATCAGTACAGCTAAATCAGTGACTGGCCACCGAATGGCAGATCATCCGGGGCAAATTCCCAATGAAGATAAGGCCTGTGTGTGAATGGATGTGTACAAACCCATTGAAGGAGAGTTACAAGAGTATCTGATAAATTATAATTAGCTATTTTCTAACCAGAAAAGTGAAAATGCCACAGATGGAAAGGAAAACAATACAGTCCCAAGACCTGGAAAACCCAGAACGGCTTGTTATAGTCAGATTTGTAAGCAAATAATGAGACCATATTTACAAAACTCAAGATATATCTTATACCGCTGGTAAATATCAAACACAACTTGTTTAACAAAGCCTTCGCTTCTTTTTTTGTGAGATGATTTAGCTGTCAACAATACAATGTGGTACTTTCACTGTGTGGTTGAAGGCAACTCTACTGAAAAATGTTAAGCCTCTGCCATGCTTCTAATCAGGGTAACTTACCCAGAGTTATAGACGCCATTCCTTTTCAGTTTAGATTTTTATACCATACCCATAAACTGTAATACCCAAGTACACATCATCCACAAAAACATAGGCAAAAAACCTGATGAAAAGTCTCCTGCTTATACAGATCATATGCCTAAAATGCTCATCTTGGACTCACAAAAGCCTCATTTTTCTCCACTGTTGACTTTTCCCTTCTCAAATTCTCAATGTATGTATCTTTGCTCAGCTCTAAACTCTAGATGAGTCTAAAAGGCAAGTTCTGAATACAGTGATGGGTAAGAGACACAAAGGCTATAAATGAAGTATATATTCAAAGTCTCAAGCAAAAGAAATATTTAAAAGCATTTGATACTGTGAGGAAACAGTTGAGGGGAGTTTCTTGTGGGTCGTTTTAAGCAAAGTCATAAATGAAGAGGCTAATCCAACTCCTGTTTCAGTCAATTGGAGCTTTAGCATGCCTTACAGTTTTGAATGCTACAGTGTTAGCATAGTTTAATAGCATTTGCCACTAGAAAAGCAAACTGATTTCAGCACAAAACACAGAAGTCTTCCAACATATTAAACCATTCTTTTTTAAATAAATGTATGTCACTTTTCATATATTCCTGTACCTTGCTCTTCAGTCTCAAGAATTTATATTACAGCGAGTCCAACTAAAAACCACAGCCTGATAGAAATATTAGTGGGGAGGCAAGAAGATTTGTGTATAAAAGTATGAACAGCATCCTACAAATGAAGCACAGAAAATGAAACCGTGGACACCTTAGTCAAAGGATATTCAAAGAAATGATCTACAGCTACATCAAGCCCATGCACACTTGGTTTCCTTGGTAAATATATAAAATTCCTAAACAACATTTAGTTAAGTTTAAAGTTGAGGTTGCTAAGTGATTCTCTGTTTGAAAGAACAGCTGTGAAAAATCTGATAGTTAAAAACAAACATGCAGATACATGGCAATTCTCAGAGAAGGTGGCAATGAAGCACATAATAGAAATTCGAACTGTTAAATGCACAGCCTTAGTACAATATACTTCACTTATCTGCATAGTAGATAAGTAATAAGTAGATAAATAGATCACAGTCTATTTACTTATACACATGTAAATATCTTACTGTAATGTATCTTACCTCACCCAACCTCAACCCTGTCTATTTATCCATCAGGTATGCTGGTCATAGTCCTGCACTCTGAGGCAGGACTATCTTTGTTTTACTCATCAGCACAGCATCTGGCAAAAAAGGTCATCTAGGCACTAACACAATATAAACAATAATAAATCAATCTAACCAAATTATGCCCTTCAGGAATATGAATTTAGACGTGAAGAGATTACATACAGTACATTAAAAAGTCAGGTAAAATAGATTATTAAAATGAATATTAATTCACCCAAAACATACTATATGTGAAATTGCTTCACCTACAGATTCACATGAAGATTTCTCCACTATTCTAAAAAAAGAAAACATTTATATTTAACTTTAGCATATTTACAACTTTTTGGGGAAATAGTTTTTAATTTAAACTTAGAATAAGTAACTTTACATCACTAACCAGGCCACATACAATGTTTATAAAACAGTGGTATTTTTACATATTAGTTCCATGTTTGTCACATGGGGAAAATGGAAGCCGCAAGGAAAAGATGAGGCTGGCTATTTCACATATATATTTATTTTTACATAGGAGCACAAGTTTTTTGGCATACTATAACACTTATTAAACTAAGAGGCAGTGGATGGACTAGGAAGATGGTAACAGGGAAAGAAAGGAGGGCTTCTAAACCAGCGGTTCTCAAACTTTTTTTCCCCGCAGATCACTTGAAAATTGCTGAGGGTCTTGGTGGACCACTTAATGATCTTTCCAAATGGTGTTTGTACCATTAGCTAACTATTGTAAAGCACTTTGGATAAAAGTGCTATATAAAGAAAAAAAACCTTAATAATAAACTTTTTTTGTTCTACAAATAAAAGCACATAACTCATATTTTCGTATCAGAAGTTTTACCTTTCTAATGCGATACGTGTGCCCTCTTTCCCCTGCTGCGGCAGCCCTCAAGCTGGGGCTGGGAAGAGGGGCGAGGGTTCTCCCTCTCTCCCCCACCGCAGCAGCCCCTGAGCTGAGGCTGCGACGGAGGGGGGGGGTCTATCCCCCACCATAGCAGCCACAGAGCTGAGGCTGGGAAGGAGGGCCATCTCTCCACAACAGCCGCAGCCCTGGAGCTAGAGAAAGTCGCCTCTTTCTCTGGCCGCCGCAGCCCTGCACATCCCAAATTCCCCCCACCCCTTCTTCTCACCCCTCTGCCCCCCTCCCTATTCCCTCCAAGGCCACCACCTCACCTTACATGTGCATCTTCTCCAGGGTCCAGGCACTTAATTAGTGGAGCCACACCTGTGTGGCTCCACTAATTAGGTGGGTGGTCCTTCATTCTCTTGTGTGTGGCTGCCCAGGAACTATCCGCGGACCACCTGAACGGAGCTTGCAGACCACTGGTGGTCCATGGACCACAGTTTGAGAACCTCTGTTCTAAACTATTTCCCACCCTATGCACAGGGAGGGGTTAGTATTTCCTTTCCAAACACTCTCATCTTGAATTTTCTTTAGCTGCAGTTGTCCCAGCTATATTTTTTTGCTGAGTCTTACAAATGTCAAGAGTGTGCCTCATTTATTTGCATACAATCCTTAAATACATTTATTTAACTATAGGTAAATGTTCATCTGTACGCATAGGAGGTCCAAGTCAAATAAATATCTTTCCACAATCTGAGTATTCTTTCCCAACCCACATTGCTATCTTTAAAGAAAACTCAGTTAAAAACAAGACAGACTTTTAAAAAAAGTTCGCTACGAACCAGACAGTCGAAATAGCTCTGTTCCATGAATACCTTCTCTGTGCGCCAAATCAAATATATTTCCCATCACAGCAGAGAACTCAAATGAATATCAGTTAACACAACTGACCTTTTTAAACATCTTGTTGCAACAAGGTTTTCCAATAGTAAGATTATTGTACAAAAAAAGAAAATATTTTAGTACTTTTAGCAAAGATTAGTTTTAAGAAAACACCAGGATTAGCAAATATTACAACTGAATTTTTCAGAATCTAGACAACTGCATACATATTACATTAAATAAAACCTATTTGAAAAGAACATTAAAGTTCCAAAGTCAAGCACTCAAAAATTAGCAATGCCAGAACTAAAGTTCTCTGCGCAACCCTAATTCAGCCCCCATGTGCATGTGTATTATTATATTCTCTTTAATTATACAACCACATACTATATTTTCCATGGGACCCCTACCTCATTTAGGGTATAGGATGGACTGTGCTCAGGGAATTAATCAGGGTTATGTAATGAGTAGGACTGTTGTCTGCAGAACCTCTGCTTTATCGGTTACAAAATTGAAAGGTATGTAGTGAATGAGACAGGGAAATGTAGAAAGAGAATGGATGATCTCACGGTTAAGGCAGTTGAATGCTGCCCTGGAAGACTGGATTCTCTCTCTTCCTCTGCCACAGAGTTCCTATGGAACGCTGGATGAGTCAAACTTTTCAAAGGTGGGCACTAATTGGGTGTTCTTCATTTTCTGAGTGCCCCACTTGAAACATTTGCATCCTGGTTTGCAGAACAACTGAACACTTGTGACTGCAACTGAGTCCGGAGAAGTTGTGCTCTGAACATGAAAATAGTATGTAAGTATTGTGCCTCATTTCCTTATCTTTAAAATGCAGATTATAATACCACCTCACCTCATACGGTTCCCGTTGAAGATAAAGTTTATCATTTGTGAAGCACTCAGACAATACAATGGTAAGTATTATAAAAAAAACCATGAGGAAATGAACAGTTCTGAATTTGGAGCAGAGTATGAAAAGTGCTAGGCCACACAAATAATGAAAACAAAATATTTAACAGCTGCCCAATTCGGTGAACTCTCTCCATCCTGTGCAATGAATGAGGAAGTAATTCCGTGGAACAAATAGCATATAATCATGTAATTAAAGACTATGTGCATGCATTATTATACAAAGGAGCAAAATTAAGGCTATGTCACAGTTACCAAGGCTAACTTCACCTCTAATCGCTCATCATCTCTTTGAGTGTACGACAGATATGGTAACTTTCTGTCACATCCATAGGAATTTTTAATGAATTACGTTTCATTATCTTTGGGGTCCACTGCATTAAATGAATGGTTTATGTATTACTGTGGGCCGGGATTGTATATAATCTCTTCAGGAGGAGATGTGACAGGTGTGATATGGGTGTTCCAAAAAAATATACTGAAAATGTACCAGACAAAAATAGACTTTTGTGACATTAAATGTTAAGTGGATTTCCTAGGGAACACCTAGGGCACAGATCCCCAAATGGTGGGGTGAACCCCCTGTGATGGTGTTCCCCATAAAACTTTATGGGGAGATGCTTATAAATGTATATATGTAACTAGAATATGTTTTATGCTACATGTGCCATGTAACATCTCTGTGAAAGTTATGACCTACTGAATTTATTCCTCCTGTTCGTATGCATGTATCATTGTTGTAGTTGGAGTTATGAAGATTGGTTTTATATTTGCTGGTTTTGTGCATAGCCTTTGTAAGTGCATGGGATCATCTTTGGAGCAAAGAATGTGCCTAAGTGCGAGCACTTAACAGACAAAAGACGTTGCAGACCCCAATCCACATTGGGGCCGGGTCTGGAATGCAACTGGTTAGGCTGGTTGCGGAAGGGTGCATGGACAGGTGACTGGCCCAGGTGATCCCAAAACTCCATGGTAACAGGATGTTACACAGGGAGGGGAAAAAGACTATAAAAGCCCGGGGGAGACCCTTCCATTTTGTCTTCAGCTGGCTAAGGAAAGAAGCTCTCCACCCCCCAAGGAGACCTGAAAGAGACTGAACAAAGGACAAAGACATTAGGGGGGTGAGTGATTGCTGGACCCAGGCTAGAAGGAAGATAGCCTGTTTACTGGACCTAGTGAGGCTTTTATCTGTACACAGGGTGATTAGACATAGAACTGCGTGTTCTATTTTATTTTATTTAGTAATTCACTTTGTTCTGTCTGTCACTACTTGAAATCACTTAAATCCTATTTTCTGTACTTATTAAAATCACTTTTTACTTATTAAATTTCCTTGAGTACGAGTTGGTACCAGGGGAAAGCAAACAGTTGTGCATATCTTTCTATCTTTGAAATAGAAGGCGAACTATTTATGAGTTTACCCTGTATAAGCCTTATGCAGGGTAAAACAGATGTATTAAGGGTTTAGACCGCTTAGGGAGCTGGGCACCTGGGTGTCAAAGGTAAGAGCGCTTCCAGGAGTCTTACAGTTGTTTGTGGACTTGGTTCGGACCTGGGTCTGTGTTTGCAGCAGATCAGTGGAATCTGGCTCAAAACAGACAGAATTCGGGAGTCCCAAGCTGGAAAAGGCCTGGAGGCAGGGACAGAAGTAGCGCTGACACACCAGGTGGCAGCACCAAGCAGGTCTCTGTGACCCCAACCTGTCACACCCCCCTAGTGGGGGTGCAGCTGGCCTGGGCCAGCCCCTAGAGTGGGCAGGGAGTGCCACCCAATCCCACTCCACCCCCAGCTCAGCTCTGGCCCCACCCCCAGCCGTGGCCCTGGCTCCTTACTCCATCCTGTAGCTCCACATCTCTACTCCTGTGGCTCTACTCCTGGCCCTGCACACAACTCCAGCCTCAGCCCATGTCCGCAGCTCCGTTCCTGGCCCTGACCCCATCCCCAGTTGGGGCCCCAGCCTGGGCCTCCTTACCCCTGTCCACTGTTCCCTCTAAGCTGTGCGCGTGTGCGTGCACACACAGATCTGAAACACCGTGCGCACAAAAGTTTGCACAGAAGCACAACAATTTGCATAGAAGAAATTTTTTGCGCGCACGGCCTGTCAAAAATTAGAGGGAACATTGCCCCTGTCTGTATTCCTTCCCCCACCCCACCCTCGCCCCAGAAGCCCAGCCCCAATCCCAGCTGTGGAGGGGCGCAGACAGGGGTGCAGACAGGGGTAAGGCGGGGTGTGACCCTGAAAAGTTTGAGGACCACTGACCTAGGGAGCAGTTAATGCAAATTCCCCACCTGTGGTGATACAAAAACACAGCCTTTTGAAGCTATGCCTTGAGGAAAGGGTGATTATCAGCTGATTACCTGTTCCAGAGACCAGAGATCAAAGGCCTGAGCTATATAAAGAATGGCTGTATGACCAGCTGAGGTTCTGGGCATGTGACAATTATGAATTTGTAACCACAGTTGTGCATTTTGAATGACTGACACCTGCCAGAGCCTGAGGTTGGAGCCAGGGGTGCTGGAACAATTTGTATAGTGGGGGTGCTGACAGCAACTGAACCAATCTGTAAACCCGGTATATTATGGAAACCACTTCAAGCCAGGGGGACGTGGCAGCACTCCCAGTTCTAGCACCTATCTTTGGAGCTGGAGGTGACCTCTGCTAAGCTTTTTAGCATGCGTACAGACTCTTTTATTGGTTTTAATATGTTTTCTCTGTAATGCTTTCAACTTTCTTAGAAAGAGTTGTGTGGTAACATATAACTTCAGGCAATGCACTGGTCATAGCCTCTGGAGAGAAAGCAAAGCACAGACACAGCCCTTCTCAGCAACCTGGCTTGCTAGGGATATATCAGTGTAGCCAGGGAAATGCAGCCTTAAAAAGATTCCCTGGATAGGAAGGAGTGAGACATGGGTCTCTGCCCAAGAGAGATGATGGCTGGGAGCTAGATACCTAGAATGGGTGCCCTGGAGGGACCACGAGGGGGGAATACAGGTGCAGTTGCCCTAAAACTGTGACACAGCACATGCCCCTTCAGGTCTCAGGCCATCACTTCTCTTGGGATGGAATCACACAACTCTCCCACACTCAGACTAGACTTGGGTTGCAGTCCCCTGTGTATCAACAGGGCTTACCTCAGCAGGTCTGACTTGTATCCAGCACCTGCAAGTTTGTACCTTCTGGGAACGACGACAGTAGCAAGGAGTGACTAAAAAACGTGTGTAAAACAAACTAACTATTATTTGTTTAAAACAAAAGCATTGAAGAGAAAATAGATCTTAAAACATACTAGACACATGTCAAGCTTTCCTAGATATCTTCCATATGGGATCCTGGAAGATCTAAGCTTCCTATAGACTGGTCTAAGCTTCTTATAGACTGCATGAGACCTCTAGAGTCTCCCTTAAATTACAAGCCATTTCTTCCCCTCCTGCTCTGTTGTTCAGTCTTTCTGATCTCCAAGTTCCCAGCCTGGTAAAACAAGCTTTCCTCTTCCTTGGAGACAGGATTTAAGATCCTTAAACTGGCACGTTTGCCCATTGTCTTTCCAGTGTGTGCTGCGGTGTCCTTATCTGGGGCCTTTGTCTTCATCCAGGCTGGTCTTCCCACAGCCCACTATTAAACTAGATCAATGCATTCATATAGGTAAGTCTTATAACCCAATATACAGTAACTCACCCTTACCTACTAAGTCACATACAGTGTTCATAAAATCATTACATCTCAGAATTAGATTACTATGTACCAATTCCACAACCATCACAGGTTGCAGTTGGAATTTTCAAACTCTAAACTGCTTTTCTTAATGTTCTTTTACTGTGGTTTTTTTGTACATAACGTATTTAGAGAGGTTTTCTATTTCCACTCCTCCATTTATGTGATCTATATTTTATCCCTATCACACATGTAGATTTCCATTCAGAAACAGGTCTCTAATGCAGCAGACAGCAGTAGCTTCTCTTTCAATGTGTACTGACATCAACTCAATACCCCCATAACTATTTTCCTCACCAAAACAGTGAAGCTGTAATTACCAGTCTGTCCTCCTATTCTGCATAAATCTCCTATAAAATGTAGTTTGTGTGACAAAGTTCCTCCTCTATCTTGGTGGGTCCTGCGCTTATTGGCGGATTTTGCTTGCCTCAGAGATCTTCCCCTCTGGTAGAACCCACAGTCCAGATCAACTCCTCCTGTGTCTGATCAGGAGTTGGGAGTTTTGGGGGGAACCCGGGCCCGCCCTCTACTCCGGGTTCCAGCCTAGGGCCCTGTGGATTGCAGATGTTTAGAGTGCCTCCTGGAACAACTGCACGACAGCTACACCTCCCTGGGCTACTTGCCCATGGACTCCTCCCAACACCTTCTTTATCCTCACCACAGGATCTTCCAGCAGTACGCCTTCTTACTCTCAGCTCCTAGAGCCTCTTGCTCCCAGCTCCTCACACGCAACCTCCTTCCACAGCTCCTGACATGCGCCCCTCACTGACTCACTGGGAGGCTTTTCACTAGTTTCAGCCAGCCCCTGATTGGCTGCAGGTGTCTCAATTAACCTTCCTGCCTTCTGGAAAGTTCTTAATTGGCCCCAGGTGTCTTGATTAACCTGGAGCAACTGCCATAAGGTATCAGGGATTTGTTTAGCCTGGGGCTAACATACTGGTTCCTTTCCACTTCCCTATAGCCCTCTGGCCAGGAAGGAGGTAGAGGACTGCTGCTCCTGCTCATCTTTCTGAGGCTGCTGCTAGGCCCTGGGCCCTCCCAGCTGCTGTTTGCTGCTGCTCCAGCTTCTCCCCTGGCTGGGCCAGGCACCCCTCCCACTACTCTACTCTCTGGTTGCTGGCTGCCTGGCAGCTGAACCCCCCCCCCCCCCCAACACCTTGGTTGCTGCTACTCCTGCTGCTGCAGCAACCCCTTGGGGGGGGGGAGCCTGCTGGCCCTCTCCCCAGAGGAGGGGTGTGAGGGACCCCTGCTCCAGCTGCTGCTGTGACCACCACCATCTGTGAGGGGTCCTGACTGACCACCGGACCACCGCCTGGAGTTGCTGGAGCTGCTGCTGCAGCCCTGTTTACTGCCAGGAAGCTGCTGGTACCCAGAGGAGGAAAACCCGGAAGAGCGTCGGCGGAGACTCTGCAGACCACCGTGGAGGGGGCCTCCAAGAACTGAGTAATTTTTCGAACTGTGCTCTAGTGGTGGGGGTATTGACTGTGTTTGTAGGGGCACAGGGTGTGTGGTGTAGAGCCTGCCCCCTGGTTCATCTGTGCCCCCTCCAACCCCCACCACCACCGCTGCCCCCTCCTCCACCACCACCACCTCTGCTGCCTGCTCACCGTCTGCCTTGTGCTCCGGCCTCTGGACTTAGCTGCTTCCATGGCCCGCCACCACCTTTTAACATCATTTGGGCCTGCAGTGGCAACCAGCCCCACCCATTGACTTTGTGCAAGCGCACGTGGGTGCACGTGCCCCCTCCCATACCCCTTGGACTGACCCTCTTCCCCCCAGCTGCACGTCCCTTGCTTTGTCCCATGCCACCTGCCCCATTTACCCCTTGCAGTTGTTTGCGCCCCCCCCCCCCCTTTTTTTTTTTTTTTTTTTTTTTTTTTTTTTTTTTTTGGTCCCAGCCCCTTGCTATTTTCAGTTTTGCCTGCCCCGCCCCTCTCCATCTACAGCCTTGTTTGTTTGCCCCACCCTAGCCCTGAAACTAGTCCCTTGTTTTTCTGCCCCATTCTTAGTTGGTTGTCTCCCTCCCCCTGAAGCTCTGTTTGCCCTGATTAGCCCCCCGCTTTCGTGAACCCACGCCCCCTCCCATGCGCTTGTGCCCCTCCCCTGTTTAATTTTGACCCTATCTCACTGCACCCCCATGCTGTTATATCATCCCCTCCCCTAGTGCAACAAGAGGAGCCGGATTTCCCATCTTGAGGGGGTGACTGAACCCTACCCCCGCACTAGTCCAAGATAAATCTGAACCCTGTCCCCACTTTTAGTGCCCTCCTCCCCTGCCTACAGCCTAGCAGGGAGGAGTGGTGACCCCAATTCCTCTCCCCACCCCCCCTCTCAATAGCTTTCCCTTCTTCCCCTGCTCATCATGGCAGGCGAAATGGAGGGAGAAGCCCCTCCAGACGGCACGGCCTCCCCTCCTCCGCCTGTTCCCCCGTCACCCTCCCAAGCCTCTACCTTAACCGCCGCTGCCGAACCATCTGCTCTCGCCCCCGCTGGGGCACCGGCAGCGGCGGACACTGAAGAGACCTCCGCTGCTGCCACGTCCCTCGCCCCCCATGATTCTGGGGGAGCCCCCCCAGCCGGCAGGAAGGGCCAGGGTAAAAAGAAGGGTAAGGGCCCCGCGACAAAGGCCAGGCCCTCCATGGCAGAGGCAGCCACTACTGCCACGGCATCCTTCCCTGCTGTTCCCTCTACCAGCTCTGCGGGTGTCCCACCCCCGGCCCCCAGAGCATACGCCCAGGTGGCGGCAACCCCCCCACCTGCCGCAACGTCACCTAACCCGCCCACCGCCTCAGCTACCATCTATAGCGGCCGGGGCCCCTTTCCCACCTTGACCAGGAGGCATGGCGTCCGTTGCCTCCTGGTACCCGCCTCGCCCCACGTAGAAACCTATGTGCGGGCGTTGGCGAGGGTGGTGGGGCCCACAGCCATCGTAGCGGCCTCCAAAATGTACGGAAAGGTAGTCTTCTTCCTCGCATCGGAGGCCGCGGCCCAAGAGGCGGTGGAGAAGGGCCTGGCGGTGGGGGGCGTGTTCGTCCCATTAGAGCCGCTGGAGGACTTGGGCGTCCGCCTAGTCCTCACTTCCGTCCCTCCCTTCCTCCCCAATGCCGCCCTGTTACCTGCCCTCTCCGCCCTGGGGAGACCCATGTCTGTAATCAGCCCTCTCCCACTGGGCTGCAAAGACCCCACCCTCCGTCACATCCTCTCGTTCCGCCGGCAGGTGCAGCTCCAAATGCCGCCGGCTGCACGTGACGGGGAGGCGCTCGAGGGGTCCTTTATGGTCCCCTATCACGGGGCCCGTTACCGGGTATATTATTCCACGGGGGAGGCTCGGTGCTACCTCTGCCGGGCGATGGGACACGTCCGGAGGGACTGTCCCTTGGCCCGGCAAGGAGGAGCATCCGAGACCCCCGAGCCCCGGCAGGGCGTCGGCCCTGTCATCGCCGGCGCCCCTGAATGCCCGGTGCCCAGAGCCGCCCCTCCTCCTTCCCAGTCCACCGCTGCTCCCACTCGGGCCCTGGGAGTACCTCCCCCAGTGTGCCCAGACGAGTGGGAGAGGCCCGCCGCGAACAGTCTGCTGAGGCCTGTGGAGGAGGGTGAGGCAGGGATACCGCCGGGCGTGGGAGAGGGCCAGCCCCAGAGAGATTTTTCCCTCCCTTATGCTGCCCCACCACTACCTCCCCGAGTCCCTAAGAAATCGCCCCTCCCCCTTGACCCGACCCTTACTAGCCAGCCCCCAGCTGAAGCCATGGAGGACTGGGCCTTAGTACAGGGGAAGCGGGGCAAGCGGAAGGCTCGAGCCCCGCTCCTTTCCACCGATGCGGAAGCCCCCCGGAAGACCAGGAAAGGGGGCACTGATGCCGAGCCTTCCGCTTTGCCCCCGAGCGGATTTTGTCCGCAAGAACCAGCTGGGAAAGACGTGGCAGCACCGGAAGGTATTACGGCCCCTCCCTCGGAAGCCCCCGAAGGAGCCCCTTCTGCTCCCTTTGTTGACCCTGCGCGCCCTGACCCGAGCATCGCTTCAGGTGCCGGAGGAGAGAACCCCGGGGTGGCAGAAGGTGACCTGCCCTCCATCTACGAGGAGATCGAGGCTCTGGGTCTGACCCCAATCACCCAGGGGGAGGACGACCCTTTACCAGCAGACCTCGATGTCAATGACCTCACCCCGGTGCCCCTTTCCCCCCTCTCCCCATGCTCCCTCCCCTTGACCGTCGGTTCCGCTCCCACCTCCGAGGATCCCCTGGGCTCTTCCACCTGCCCGGTCGCAAGTGACACCTCGCTGACGGCCGCCAAGCCTCCTGACGCGACGGCCGGTGCCCTGCGGCCGGGACCCGAATCCCAGGGGGTACCCCTCATTGGGGTGGGACAACGGTTCTCCTTCCCAGGCGGGGACCCCGCAAATGTCTGTCCACCTCCCGATGCCGTGGCTGTAACACAAGCCATCATACCAGAGCCCGGCATCGTGGGGGGTCCCCTTCCCAATTCCCAGATCCCTCAGCCACACCAAGAGAGGCCACCTCCCAGTGGCCCAGCTCCTGCGGCTCAGGATCCTCTACCCGTTCCTCAGCCCGGCACTGCTCATGTCCCTTTCCCTGCCCCTACTTCTGATCCCTGCCCTGCCCCTGATGCCGTCCCAATCTCCTACACCTCCCATGGTGACACTGCCGCCCCTGGGGCTGTCTCCCTCCCCTTAAAAGAGGATGACCCCCAGGGAGCGGCTCCAGTCTTTCCTCGTCCCGAACCACCAGAGTCTGCTCTTCTCCCTCCACCACCTCCCCCAACTAAGCCGAATTTTGGGTTGGGCCCTAAGGTGCCGGCCCAGCGGGAGCTGCGTCGAGGGTCCGCCCCTTGCCTGTCTGTTTCGGTGGGCCATAGGGCTGTGTCAGGGACCCCTTCTTTCGATAGCCGGGAGCCAGTAACCCCGGCCCCCCATACGCTGCGAGAGGAGCTGCGGGAGTTCCTGGAGGACGTCCGGGGCTCCCGCAACAAAGTACAGCTCGCTCTCCAGCGATGGGGGGATTTCCACCAAATCCTCCAGGCCGCGAGGGCCCTCATGGGGGAGGGTAAAGGGACTGGGAAGCAGGCCGCCACGGCCTACCAACGGGTCCGCCTTTTCCGTGACTCACTACTCAGCTACGGGGTGGGTCACGGATTGTTACGCGGCCCGATGGGGGCCGTGAGTGAGTCTGCCAGCAAGGATCCCCCCCAGCCCTCCTCATGGCATCTCTCCTCTTCGCAACATTAAACACCCGGGGCTGTAGGATGGGTCTCCGCAGGAGCCAGGTGCTCTCCTTCCTTCGGGAGGGGGGGTACTCTGTAGTGTTCCTGCAGGAGACCCATACGGATCCAGCCGCTGAAGACAGCTGGCGGCTGGAATGGGGGGACAGAGTCTACTTCAGCCATCTCTCTGTTCGCCAGGCTGGAGTGGCGACCTTGTTTTCCCCCGACCTACGGCCTGAGGTGCTGGGGGTTGCCGAGGCTGTGCCGGGCCGCCTGCTGCACCTACGGGTCCGTATGGAGGGGCTCGTGGTCAATCTCGTCAACATCTATGCCCCGACACCGGGCCCGGAACAACTTCGTTTTTATCAGCAGGCGTCCACCTTCCTCGGCACCTTGGATCCTCGCGAGTGCCTGGTCCTGGGCGGGGACTTTAACAACACCCTTGAAAAACGGGACCGCTCGGGGATCGAGCAGTGCCCGGCCGCCGCGGACGTCCTCAGGGAGATTGTCGAACATCACTCCCTGGTGGACGTCTGGCGCGACCACCATCCGGGCGACATCTCAACCTTCACCTTTGTCCGGGTGGAGGCCCATCGGTCGTACCACTCCCGGTTGGACCGCATCTATTTATCACGTTTTCACCTTTCGCGGGCCCACTCCTCCAGCGTCCGGCTGGCCCCGTTCTCTGATCATCATCTCGCTACCGTGACGGCCTCTCTCTGCGCGGAGAGGCCGGGGCCGGCCTATTGGCATTTTAATAACAGTTTGCTGGAGGATGTGGGTTTCGTGGCGTCCTTCCGGGAGTTCTGGCTGGCCTGGCGAGGGCAGCGGCACGCTTTTCCCTCGGCGCGGCGATGGTGGGATCTAGGGAAGGTACGCGCCTGGCTCTTCTGCCGTGATTACACCCGGGGCGCCAGCCGACGGAGGGATGCGACGATAGAGCAGTTGGAACGGGAGGTCTTAGAGCTGGAGAGGCGTCTGGCCGCCAGCCCTGAGGATCCATCCCTCTGTGGGGCGTGCCGGGAGAAGCGGGAGGAGCTCCGGGAACTGGAAGATCATCGGGCCCGGGGCGCCTTCGTTCGATCCCGCATCCGTCTCCTTCGGGAGATGGATCGCGGCTCCCGCTTCTTCTACGCCCTGGAGAAAAAGAGGGGGGCTAAGAAACACGTCACCTGCCTCCTCGCAGAAGATGGCACCCCCCTCACGGATCCGGTGGAGATGTGCGGGAGGGCCAAGGCCTTCTACGCGAGCCTTTTCTCCCCGGATCTGACCGATCCTAACGCTTGCAAAGTGCTCTGGGACGAACTCCCTACGGTCAGCACGGGCGACCGAGACCGGCTAGAGCTGCCTCTCACTCTGGCTGAGTTCTCGGAAGCCCTCCGTCGCATGCCGACTAATAAATCTCCGGGACTGGACGGGCTGACCGTGGAGTTCTACCGCGTGTTCTGGGACGTCCTCGGCCCAGACCTTGTCACCGTCTGGGCCGAGTCCTTGCAGGGCGGGGTCCTCCCTCTTTCGTGCAGGCGAGCCGTGCTCGCCTTATTGCCGAAGAAGGGGGACCTCCGCGATTTACGGAATTGGCGTCCCGTCTCGCTCCTCAGCACGGACTATAAAGTCATAGCAAAGGCCATCTCGCTGCGGCTTGGGTCCGTGCTGGCGGACGTGGTCCACCCAGACCAGACCTACACCGTCCCGGGCCGCACCATTCTCGACAACCTGTATCTGGTCCGGGATCTCTTGGAGCTTGGGTGTAGGGATGGTCTGTCGTTCGCCCTCCTGTCTCTGGATCAGGAGAAGGCGTTTGACAGGGTGGATCACGGGTACCTCCTGAGCACTCTGCGAGCGTTTGGCTTTGGGCCCCAGTTTGTGGGTTTTCTCCAGGTGCTGTACGCCTCCGCAGAGTGTCTGGTCAGGCTCAACTGGACCCTGACCGAGCCGGTCAGCTTCGGGCGAGGAGTACGGCAGGGGTGCCCCCTCTCGGGCCAGCTGTACGCTCTGGCGATCGAGCCCTTCCTCTGTCTCCTCCGCAGGAGGTTGACGGGGTTGGTGCTCCGAGAGCCGGAGCTGCGGCTGGTCCTGTCGGCGTACGCCGACGATGTGCTCCTCGTGGTCCAGGACCCGGGCGACTTGGTGCGGGTGGAGGCTTGCCAGGCGATCTACTCGGCGGCCTCCTCTGCCCGGGTCAACTGGGTCAAGAGCTCTGGCCTGGTGGTAGGGGACGGGTGGCAGGCGAGCTCCCTCCCACCCGCGCTTCAGGCCATCAGGTGGAGCGCGGGTCCTTTGCTCTATCTCGGCGTTTACCTTTCTGCCACGCATCCATCCCCGCCGGAGAACTGGCAAGGTTTAGAGGGCAGGGTGATAGAGCGGATCCGGAAATGGACAGGACTACTCCGGTGCCTCTCCTTTCGAGGGAGAGCACTGGTAATCAATCAATTAGTCCTGTCCATGCTCTGGTACCGGCTCAACACCCTGGTCCCGGCCCCGGGTTTCCTGGCCAACCTCCGGACGTCGATTCTGGAGTTCTTTTGGTCAGGACTGCACTGGGTCTCTGCAGGGGTTCTCCATCTTCCTCTGGAGGAGGGTGGGCAGGGCCTGAAGTGTCCACACACTCAGGTCCATGTCTTCCGTCTCCAGGCCCTGCAGAGGCTCCTTTATGGTGCAGGTAGTCCGGCGTGGAGCGTATTGGCACACGCCTTCCTACGCCGCTTCCGAGGGCTCCGATATGACCGGCAGCTCCTTTATCTCCATCCGAGAGGTCTTCCGCGAGACCTCTACGGGCTGCCGGTCTTCTACCAGGACCTCCTCCGGACCTGGAAGCTATTCTCAGCGACCAGGTCCGTGGCGGCCACCGAGGGGGCAGATCTCCTCGCGGAGCCCCTGCTACACAACCCCCAGCTCCGTGTGCAGGTGGCGGAGTCCCCCTCGGTGCGCCAGAGGTTGGTCCTGGCAGAGGTCACTAGGGTCGGAGACCTCCTGGACTACGACCGGGGAGACTGGCTGGATCCCCTGACGCTTGCTCAGCGCATGGGGCTCTCCAGACCTCGTACTCCCCGGCACGTACTTCAGGAGGTGAAGGCTGCTTTGCCGCCCGCTGCTCGGGTTTACCTCGACCGGGTCCTGCGAGAGGGTATGCCCCGCCCTCCCTTCACCCCAAGCCCTCCGGACCTTTTTATTGGCCCCCTGCCCCGTGGACCCAACCGGGTCCCCTGTCCCTTCACGGTGAGCCGGCTGCACGAACTACAACCCGTCCGCTTCCAGACCGCGCCAAGGAAACATCTATACACGCTCGTGCTCCACACCCTTCATCTCCTCGCCCTCACGTCCCGCCCCGATACGAAATGGCGGGACCTCCTGCCACCTCTAGAGGGTGAGAAGCCCCGGTGGGCCAGCCTTTACTCCTCCTTAGTCCCAAGGCCCGCCGGGGACGTCAGTTGGCGGCTCCTTCACGGAGCCGTGAGCACGGGCGTGTACTTGGCGCGGTTCACCCCTATTCCCGACACATGTCCCTTTTGCGGTGTGAGAGAGACCCTGGCGCACATTTATCTGGAGTGCGCCAGGCTTCAACCCCTGTTCCGGCTCCTCTCAGACATTTTGTTGAGGTTTTGGTTGCACTTTTCCCCTCACCTTTTTATTTATGCACTTCCAATCCGCGGCCCCACGAAGTCGCGGGACCTCCTGGTCAACCTCCTCCTGGCCATAGCTAAACTGGCCATCTACAAAACCAGGGTGAGGAGGTTGGCCGATGGAGGCTTCTGTGACTGTGGGGCCTATTTTCGATCCTCTGTTCGTTCACGCATCCGGGCAGAGTTCCTCTGGGCAGCGTCCACTGGCTCCCTTGACACCTTTGAGGAGCAGTGGGCGCTGTCCGGGGTTCTCTGCTCGGTGTCCCCTTCTGGTTCACTTCGTTTGACCCTTTGACCGCACTCCCGTTCCTGTTTTTTCATTTTTTGTCCCCCGGAATTATTTGGTATCCAGGTCCTGTGGATCCCTCCCCTTAGGCTGAAGGGGGGGATCCTTTAGCAGTGGGCGGGCTTACGCCCGCCCACTTCCCGGATCCCAATAAGAACATACTGGTTCCTTACCACTTTTCTATAACCCTCTGTCCTTGCCCCGTCACATTTGGGAAAGAAAATCTCTGCAATCTCCCACCTTCCTGAGCAGAAAACAGCAACACAATCTGTTCAAGTGAGGAAGATGGCCACTGACTGCTATGTAAGTTACAATTTGAATACTGTATGATACAGCCAAAATGACCTAAGCCCTTTCTAGTACATTTCTTCACAAGCATTAATATTTTATCAGAACACAGAAGTTGCCAAAGTGGACCAAATCAATGGGCCATCCAGTCTCCAATAGTGGCCAGTACCCGACGCTTCAGAGGAAGAAGGTGCGTGAAACGTCCTTATCTGACAGAGATGTAATGACCTGCCTATAATGGAGGTGCAAAGCACAACAGCACATCAAGTATTTTTATGTAAATTCAATAATAATTTTTATATGATTCATGCAGTGAGAGACCGACAGGTAAGTCAAGCGTTCTTTGCAAGTCTCCACAATGCTTTGCACCGCAAACAGTTTTTCAAACACTGTCCATTTGTTCCCAACATATAAACACGATATTTGTAAGCTGAAGCAGGTTCCAATCTAATTAAATTTGATCACACTCTAGCTTTTTCGTAAACAGTCCTACTTCATAGCCGTCTTTCTAAGCACCCTGATACTGGGATATTTAAGTGCTCTATTTCCATAAAAGCAGCAAAAGCAGGCAATTTAAAATTAACCGCGGATTATTTAAAATGACTGCTTCGAGCAGAAGTGTAATTTTCTAAAAGGGGTTATTGCTTCTGACCATGATACACTGCACTGATGATCTGTCATGCCTCCCTCATACATTACTTAAAATCAAATATATTGGGCTACTTGTAACTTCCTACATAATGTTGCACTGTGGCTCTATTCAAGCATGGGTTCTTTTAAGATGCTTCCTTCCAGGCTGCATTCTTGAAAATGACATCATCATGCTAATTCTTCCAAATCCTTTGTCATATTTACAGCTTAAGTGCAACGCAAATGTTACAGTACCTTAACGTGAGGTTCTGCTTTAGAAAGTGATTCTATAAAAATGGCATCCTTGAATTTAACATTTATTGCCTCTCAGTGATCAAATATGATCAGTTTACATGTCAAAACAATTTTTCTGACTACCAGGAATCTTGCAAATTCAAATGAGGCTCAAAAGCCTAGTCTACATTTGGGGATTTGTCCCAATTCCAGCAATCGGTGGCCAGCAACTGATGTGGCTACACCAATGGAAACCCCAAGTGCAGACAAGGAAAGTTGTGATTTGCATCAGTGGAGTTTAACCTTGCTTAACCATAGGCAAGCTGTATTCTCTCCTTATCACACTTCACTGAAGTAACTGACGGCTGACAGTCCAAATAATGCTTTCAAACATGCCTATGCAACCTTGTTGCTTATAACAGATTTGCATGGGTGCAGCTGATTAGATAATTGATACACTGGAAGGAATAGAATCCAGCTACTCTTAGGGCTTGTCTATGCAGAGGTTTTAAATGGGATCAAATTGAACGAATATGGTTTCAAAAGACTTGCATGCACACAACACAACCCATCACTGTACACTACACATTTATTATGAACGCTGGAGTCCTCTTGCAAAGTGGACTAGGTTTGCTTCGAACTGTATTCGTTCGGTCTTTTGTTTCTCTGCATGCGATTGCTGTGCACCATTTTTTGCTTGCTTCTGACGGCTCTACCACAGTGCTTTGCAGGTTGACAGTCACTAATCTGTCCATTTACTCGTGTGACCTCCCTGCCCTGGTGTCAAGTTTCCAGGACTACCCTTCCCCCTTTTAAAACTGCAGAGCCAGATTTTGCCCCCTTTGCTTCTGGATCCCAGTATATCATCATTCTGGTGATATAACCTCGATAGCACTCCAGAAGCCCCACAACATGCCTTGCATAGCTGCCTGGAGCCGTGCTGTGACCACCATCTGGGAGAAGTGTCGGTAGAGGAAGCTCTTGTGGCTCGCGACAGGAACAAGGACCTTTTTGTGGGCATAGCAAAGCAGATATCCACTAGGAGTCATGATTGGGACGCCAACCAGTGCCAGATAAAGAGCAAGCAGCTCAAGACAAAGTACACTGAAATGAGGGATAACATTAGGCAATCCAGCAGGGGACATGTGACTGGCACATTTTTTGGTGAACTGGACAAGATTCTACAGTATTGTATGACCCATCCCAGGCACTGCCCGGGACCTGCTGCCCACACTCTCCTCCACCACTAAGGACAACCAGCCGAACCCATCATGAGATGAGCAGGAGAATGCCTGAGAGCCAGGATTTACTGGGGACTCAGGAACCTGATGACGGCCGGCTGGAAAGCCAACTCCAGTCCTGCCCTGCATGGCCTAAGCCCAAGTCCCAGACAGAAATCTAGGCCAGGACTGAAGAGTCAGATCCTCTGGAGGAAACTTTAATATGTAAGTACCTATCATTACAATTTATTACTTATTAATTATTATTGGTGATGGACTTGAATTAGGAGCAACCTCTCCCCCTTTTGCTGTTTGAAAATGGCACCAATCATAGAACCGAAGTATTTTAAAAACTGATTTAAAATAAAAAAGTTCTCTTTCAAACCTGTGATCCCCTATGCGCAACTGCTTCTAAAAAACCAAAAATGTGTGTTCACCCCCAGAGAGAGTACAGGGGACCTTAAACTTCAACTAGACTGTATTTTAAGATAAAAAGAAAAAGAAAAAAAGAAGGGGGAGAGGGATGTACTATAGGCTTTTTTGAAGGAGTTAACAGAAGTAATGACAATAATAATCAATTTGCAGTACCCGGTTACATTTTGAGTAGAAAAGAAGGACAGGCTAGCGGTTAAAACCATGTCTAAAAGTCAGGACTCCTGGATTCTATTCGATTCCCTGCTCTCTCAGACTTCTAGTACGACCTTGAGCAAGGCTGTTAAACAATCTATTCTTCAGTTTTCCTCACCTGTAACTGGAGAAAATAATAGTTCCCTCCCTCAGAAAGGGCAGTGATGCTTAATTTATTAACGTTTCTCAATGAATTTCACTGAGATCTGTGACTAGAAGACACTAAATACGTGAAAATTATATTAAACTCTTGCATGATCTAAGACAGTAAGGGAAACAGGTAGGGCTGCTAGTTCAAATGAGAAAATACTGTTATAAAATTCTTTTGTTATTCACTATGTTTTTGTGCCCATACAGAATCACACAGCATTCCTAAGCTTCCTCAGAGTCAAGAGTCCAACATTAAGCTCTTCCTGTGGGAGTGTGCCTCAGTTTCTGCTAGGTAGTAGCATTCTTTGAAGAAATATCAAGCATACAAGATATTATTAAAAAAAATAATTGGGATAAATCTGGGGCCTAATAAATTGACGGAGTCATTTTTATAAAAGATATCACTAATGGGGGGATGGGGAAATACATTTAGTTGAAATGCTCTGCAACTGAACTAGACCATTTTTATTTTAAAAACAAGCTTAAATAGCAAAGACCAAGTGAGATAATATTATGGATGAGTAGAAAATTTAAAATATTCCATTCAATGTTTATCAAAATGTACTTTAGAGCTGAAAACATATACTTTAGTAGGGTTGACTCTTAGATCAACAACGTACTTTTAATGTTGCAGTGATGCACGCAAATGCATACAAATGAGACAACTGCACCTGCAGATGCACGATACTAAAAATAAGCATAAAAATTTCCTGTGCAAATTCCAGCAGCCACCTGCTGAAAACGTGACCTATAAAGCAGAAGAGAAGTAGACATTTAAAGATACTAACTTCGTTGTTACAGTATCTATATGAAAATGATCATATTTTCTACAATACTAATTCCCTCCCCCTAAAAGGAGCTTTGCTTCTCCCAAAATATTTTCTATAGTTCCTAGATTTTATAAATAAAAAGTTCACCTTCCTTAATATTTACACAGGGTGAGGAGGATCACACCCCCACACTGGCCCAGTTGCTTTTGTATTGGACTCCAGCATGGTGTCATTTAGTAATCTAGTGTACCAGGACCCAGCTGGGCCTCTGAACTCTTCTTGGCAGTGATGTAGCATATTACCAGTGTGGGGGAAGGTCGGTCAGCTGGTAAAATGCTGTTTTGATATATTTGGCCAGATATGGGGCAAAAATTGGGGATTGGTCCTGCTTTGAGCAGGGGGTTTGACTAGATGACCTCCTAAGGTCCCTTCCAACCCTGATATTCTATGATTCTATGATCCCGGTAATACCAGGATGCCTGATCAGCCATGTGAAAAGCATTCACATTTACAACAATGCTTCTTTGTTGAGTTGTCTAAGAGACAGTTTCTTATAAATGTAGATACCTTGACTGCTCCCAAGAATGGAGAATGCTGACAGAACATGACAGAGCACAAACTAACGAAATCACAAAGAAAACCAGCACCTTGGATTTGCTGTATATAGGCTAGCCAGTAGAGAAAATTTCTAATTCGTTGTGTTGCAGAATCAGGCAGAACTTTTTTTTTTTTGGTAAGTTAAGCATTAGATCCCCCAACCCTTTAATATTTGTGCATTCCAGAGATAAGTTATTTTACAAATATATATATATATATATATTCACAGTTTCATGACTGAAATTTTTGCTGTATAAACTTTATTCATCTCCAAACACGACTAAGAATGACACATCCCTGTAGTGGAGGATGCCTAACACCGGAAAGAGGCTTTCTGGCCTCTCAGGAGCTGGAAATGCAGCACTCAACATACACAATCTGCGTGTAAGTACTATATCTTCAATGAGCAAGCAGGTAGTTACTCAGCAGGAAGTGCAATCTGCTGTAGCTGTTGCTGCACATTTGCTATTAGCCACAGGAACAGAGATAAAGATTTGGTTGTTTCATCCATCTGTTCTATTTTGCTTTGACCTTCTCTACACTGATCACCTAAAGACTGTGTCTATAAATGTGGTTCTACTTCAGACACTTAAGATCTACCTTCTCAGGCTTTATAACTATATGATAGTTAAAATCTAGTTTAACCACAGCAAGGTTAAATCTCCATTTGGTAAGCACGGACGGGGCCAAACTGTGCTAGAATAACCCTGCTCTCTAAGCCTAGGTAGTGACCTAGGCTAGAACAGTGTTTCTCAACGACCAGTCTAGATGGGCACCGGTCCCTGAGAATTCCCTGACACAGTTTAGGAAGGCAACAAGCCAATCCCTGGTATCAAAAAGGTTGAGAAACACTGGGCTAGAACACATTTTGTTAATAAGCTGCAGCACAGTTTGGCCTCATTCAGGCTGGCCAGCCAGATCCTGTTTCGTAGCTGCTGAGTTTCATGCAGCTCCACAGTACATTTTGTGCAAATTTGCAATAAATTTGCATATAAACACATGCTCAGTCTTTAAAAACTGTGGGGATTTCATGCTGTTGAAAGGCAGCCATACTGAATGAAGTTCTGTATCTACAGCAGGGTAAGCTTTGCACACAAACTGCCCTGCCAGCATGTCTCAACCCTAATCTGAGGGAAACTTCCTCTATGGGCATGTGACAGGGGGTCTGTCCCCTAGGGTAGTAGGACTGAAGGGTCATCTTATCTATTTCATGGTGTGGCCCCCCCTTTAAGGTTTGGTATCCGAGGGTCAAGGAAAATGACAAAGGCAGATATGGGGAGAGAGGAAGCGGACCTGGGGAAATAGGATGTGTTTGACGAAACCCTGTGTTTCTGTTCCTTTAATGGCCCAGGATTAGGAGCCTTGTACAGAGAGTGGGACAAGGTTGTCCTCCCTCCCATCCAATCGGAATCAGCTCTAGAAAAGATGGCTGTATATATGCTGCCTCTTCCCTCAGATCAGAGACACACCAAACAGAAGGCTGCCTGCTGAACCCTTTGAGCCTGGGGACTAATTGGAGACAGGCACCCGCTGAAGGGGAGAAGCTGGTTGAAAGCCACAGCTGGCCTGAGGTAACAAACACAGCCAAGAAGGGGACCTGCGCCAAGAAGGGAACGGCGTGAGAAAAAACCTCAACCCCTAGAATGAGAACCCCTGAACTGGAGGGGAGAATCAGTGTGTCAGGATCAGAATCTCAGGAGGAGAGTGGGATGATCCCTGGATCTGAGGGGAGACTACAGACCATGGAAGCCAGGACCGAAACACAACACATCACACAAACACACACCCACACCAAAGAAAGAGGGCTGAGAAGACCCCTAATCCTAAAAGGGAGCTGAGTGCTTTGGGGGAAGCTAAACCCCAGGAGAGGGAGAAAATTGTTTAAAGACTCCAGAGGGAGAGCATATTATTTCTGAACCCCAGTAGAGGCAGCGAAAGGAAGTGTGCCTGCTTAGCCAACAGGGGGTGCTCATCAGAGCAGGCACTCATGTTCTATGACAAGGTAATGGGGCAGTTCAATCTCTATGGTTCATGAGGTTCTTGGCTTCTCTGCTGAGTCGGCCAACTAATGCAAAGCATGTGATGAGTTTATGATGTGGGAACTGGAATGGAGACTCACTAAACATCCTGTACAGGAGCTACCAGTCATCAATCAGATGGGAATAATTGTTAATACCTATCAAATTCAGCTGAATTCAGAGAGGCAAAAAGCTCTGAAGCTCATTAGCATCTCATAAGGCATCCAATCCCCCCATATGTGCTAGGGACACATCTTCAAGAGTGAAGGCCGTTTTCTGGAAAGGTAAGTTTATTAAAACAAGTTCTGAGCTTTTCGGAGTTTGCACAGAGAGGATTTACCACTCGGTGAACATGGGCAAAATCTCCCAAACATTGCTCTCAGTCTCAAATACACTCAGTCTGGCACACCACGTTCTTAAAAGGACATCTCCCCTTAACCAAAGTACAGACCTCTTATTTTACCTATCTGAGTAATGAGGGATAAAAGGGGTGGAGGGAAGAAGCATGCGATTATCCTCTGTGACAAACAATCCATACCGAGAGACTTTTTTTTGTAAACTAGCATCAGAATGTTGGGTATCAGGATTCCTGAGTTCTGTTCCTGGCTCCAGGAACAAACTATGATCTAGAGTTTAGAGACAGCGCAGATAAATGTAACAATGCCAGTTTGGGTCATCTGCAGGGAACAGAACCCAGGACCTCTTGATTAAAAGCATAAGCCCTGACAAAATGAAAATTAGAATTAAGCTTACATTTTTGTTAACGGATGCCTCAATCCTATACTTTTAGAACCACAACATACTGCATAAAGAAATTAAAGTTCTGCTCTCGGTGATATACTACATATTTCTTTTTTGCTGAGGTTTCAGGAAAGGATATGAATCAGCAAAGTGAAGAACCACCACCAGTACAATGTGTTGTGTTTAGCAAAATTCAGTTTAATAAATCAGTTTTGTTCTAGTTCTCTCTGAGCTATGTGACCCATTGCCCTTTTATGTTTTTACATTCACTGTACCCAGTTATGTAACTGTTCCCTCTAACTTGGAAATTTCCAAGGCGAACAAAAGCTCAAGTGATTATGTTCTTCCTGGTCACTAAGGTGATTTTTCACTAACTTCTACTCAGTGTTTTTACAGTTTTAATTGCAATGTCTATTAGGCTTGCTGTGGTTAGGCTGATTGATTTGTCTGGACTCTAACTGAATGCACATTTCAATCTTTGACTGAAGCAATAGCTCCAATAATGTAAGCTTAGACTAATTTAAGGATGTTGGGAGAATAGGTACAGTATTTTTTTCACTGCACACCATGTTCTCTTTATTCTGCAGTTATGGAATCTGGAACTGTTTTACCATGGCAAGCATCTCTTTGCATTCTACAAAAATAGATCTGTCTTTTCAGAACATACAGTCTATTAAAAATAGGAAATTTGTTCTCTAAAATTACCTTCAGAAATAGCTAGGTTGCAACCTGAACGATAGCGTTTATCCATCTTTGGCAGCAGCAATGGCAGATTTAATTGTTTCCTACCCATAGCACGACTTACTCATAACATATCCTCAGCCTGTTCTTTAGCTATTGCTGGAACTAACCACGAACCACAGAATCCAAATTTCTTACAGAGGCCTAGATTTACTATGTAAGGAACACCAACTAGCTCACTGGCATTCACGATCTGTAATCTTAGTTATATGATGAGATTCAGAGAAACTAAATACTGGAACTTTGATTACATTATGAAAGGATAGCCTAATCTTTTTATATTTGTGTGTGTGTGAGCCAGTGTACAAATGCCTGCATACAGTGCATATGCATCTTAGATCATCATCATTTGATTAAAATATAAAGTTAATCCATATTAGGATCTCACAATTTGTGTAGAATTTAACACATCAAACATGTCAAGATGAGTTTCTCTCTCCTCACTTTTCTTGCTTTTGCTATATCATAAGGTTACTGTGGTTTACCTTGGAACATGTTTCATTTTCAATGGACAACAGAGCAAGCCCACAAAGTTTTTGCAGCCATGCAAGGTAAGAAGGTCTATCATGTCTCAGGCTTCAGGGTATAATCTTATCACCTCCAAAATCAAGAAAGCATTTCCCCTCCCCATGTACTGTACAACATTACACAATTGTCTAGTTGCATTATGGTTTTCCCCCTCTCCCCATTTTTCCTGAATTATCAGGTATCTGACATGGCCAGAGGCAGGATATTAGACTTGGTACAGCTATGGTCGGATGTGGCGTGACAATCAATCAGTTTTATAGCTGGTATGATCCCTATCTGGGAACTACATCCAATACTAGTGAGCGGATGACTTCCTCAAATAGGTCTTTTCATCTCTAACTTCTACAAATTCATGATTACAGCAGTCACCTCCATTCATCTAAATAGCAAGCACTTTTAAAACCACTAGATTGGAATTTAGTAACAGGTTTTCATGAAGAGCATACACCTGATAGATGTATTAATGCTAACATTTGTCTATTCTAAAATTTAAAAACCCACTTCTTTGGTTCATATGAAGAGATAGACATTCCTGTCTCCTTTTATCTTTTAAAATGGCAGCAGAATCAGAAAAGGAACAGCTTCTGTTGACCTTAATTTAAATTTGAGAGAAACTTTAAACTGCACAGAAATTGTGAGAAGTTGTAGTGAAAACTAGACTAGCATTCATTCTACTTCACAAGCATTAACTAAGTCTTACAACATCTCTTCTAGGTAGGCATTTCCCACTTTTAAATTGGAAAATGGAGGCCCAGACAAGTGATGGTTGCATAATTTTCTAAAAAATTTGTTTTGCCAATGGTAAACAGTTTGGTTTCAGAATAGATCATTTCAACAGAAATACCTGTCTTTCTCTGATCAGTAAAGCAAAGATAGCCTTCACAACAGTGCTTTTGAGAGGTCTATAGGGGTGAAGAACCTATAGTGGATTTCCAGATATAAAAGTAATAAGGCAGAAAACACTATTTTCTCATAGAACATGATTTCCTGCCCGCAGAATTCCAGGAAAAGTGTGATTTGGGGCTTTATTAATCAATTTAAATTATGAATTACTGCAATATAAATATTCAAAATAAATGCGTGTTAAAATTACACAAATTTCTAACAGATCAACCACTAGAAAATAAATTACAAAACCTATAATGTAATCAGTCTAAGATATTAAAATATAATGCATGGTGTGTAAGCGAGGAGATAAAATGTGTTTTTTTAGACAAAAGTAAGCCTGGTCTACACCACAAAGTTAAGTCGATGCAAGGCAGCTTACAGTGACCTAGTTGTAAGAGCACCGTTACGCCAACATAGACAACTTCCCTGAGAGAGACAGAGCCAGGGTTGATGTATTTAGATCAACCCAGTTGTACAGCGAGCCAGGACCTGTTTTTGACTCCACTGCAGTCCAGTCAGTCAAGCACAGGCAGGCGTGAGGCAGGGGAAGGAACCTTGCACAGGTGTGTAGATAAATTTTCAATTACAACGATGACACCCCCAAAGTAGCAGGACACATATTTTGACTTTTCATTACATTTATTTGTGCTAGAAGAGGTAGTTATACAACCAAGAGGTAGAATTTCTATCTACTTTTCATTCCCCTCTAAAATTAGGCGGTGGGGGGCGTGGGGGGGAGACAGGACGGGGGACAGGATGGACGACCATGCAGAGCAATTTTACATACACAGGGATGTCCCTTGAATCCTCCTGAGAGATCTCAATTAAACTTTCATGGTAGTACTCTGCAATCCTCCTCCAAAGGTTTCTAGGCAGGGACACCTTATTTCTTTCTCCGTGGTAGGACACTTTCCCATGCTGCTCAGCGATAACTTCAGCAGGCACCATTGCAGTAAGCAGGCTAGCAGCATACGGACCCATGTGGCTTCAGGACGCCAGCAGAAGCTGTGGTCTCTCTGCCTGTGTTACCCTCAGGAGTGAGATATCAGCTAAAATCACCACCTGTGGAAAACGGTGCCAGTATTCAGTGCCACTACCCTATACTACTAGAATCACACAACCGAGCAATTCCCCTCTCATTTCCCCAACCCCCGGCGGGCCATACTCACCATGACTAGTGCTGCGACTGGTGCTGTGCACAAGCAATCCCAAGCAAAAGTGAGGCAGTAGTGCTTAAAATTTTAGGGGAGCAAGGGAAGTGAATTCAGCATCTTAAGTTTCACTTTCTGTCATAGAATCATAGAATATCAGGGTTGGAAGGGACCTTAGAAGGTCATCTAGTCCAACCCCCTGCTCAAAGCAGGACCAATCCCCAATTTTTGCCCAAGATCCCTAAATGGCCTCCTCAAGGATTGAACTCACAACCCTGGGTTTAGCAGGCCAATGCTCAAACCACTGAGCTATCCCTCCCCCACAAATACCAATATGCTGACAAAGGTACCTCTATGTGTTGTATTTGCAGTTGCTGCCATTGCTGCCTTCAGGGTCTCCCACTCCACACCCACTGAACCTGAGCCACATAAGGAGGAGAAAGAAGAGGACTCAGGATGACCTGTTCATTGAGATCCTGCAAGCCAGTGCTGCATTGGACAATGAGCAAAGTGCCAGGATGATGAACGTTGGGGACAGCCTGGAGAAGGAAAGAGTGGACAGGAGAACAGCCCAAGAGTCCCAGCAGGAAAAGGAGAGGGAGATGCACCAGGACATAATGGGGTTTCTCAGGCAGAAAACACAGATGCGGCATACTCTGGTGGATCTATAGGTTCAACAAACCCAGGCTCGCCTCCCTGTGCAGCCTACTGATAAATCAATATTGGGACTTCTCTATACCCCCCCATAACATTCCACATAGCATCAGGGCAGGGGTGGCAGGTTTGTATAATTTTTGCTGAGAGTCACAGTCTTGCATGGCAGGAGGCGATTAATGGCCCTACATACTTGCATGATAATGGCACCCCCAGTGGATTTCCCAACTCCAAACTGATTCCTGACTGACCAGTAGGAATCTGGCATTGCAAGTTTCCACAGTGCAATCACCACTCACTACTCCACTATCAGTATAGCTCTTGCTATCTCGTCCCTGCACTGGATGGCTGGAGTGAGCTCAGTTCACAGATCCAGGAATGTGGCCGTGCCCATCTGAAAGTTCTGAAGCTACTGCTCATCATCTCAAACCTACATTATGATGCGATCCCACTAGCCAATGCTTGTTTCTCGGGCCCAGAACCAACATTCACCACCCTCAGCAGCTCCGTAAACAGGGTGGATAAAAATCAATGTTTTTTTTTTTTTAATCAAACAAATAGGTTTTTTTTCCTCAAAAAGCATTTTACCAAAAAAATCCTATTTAAATAAAAAAAATCCTATCTAAAGATAGTTTTAATTAAGATACATTATAGCTCAAAGATATCTCACCATGGAATAGGGATTATAAATTCTAATTCTAAAGTATGAGACAATAGATTCATGTAATGTTTAAGAAAAGTTTTGTAAATGAATTCCGATAGTTCATGGATTAGGGACCCAATCTTACACGGTTCCAGGGACTGCTGTATAGATTATTTAGGTTAATCTTTTTATCTACCCAATGGGACTCAGTGCTCAGTTTAGAAGATACCATCAGAGATGCTTAGTTTTGCAGTTCTCAAACTGTGGATTTGTGTCTCCAGAGATAACATGCTTGTTAACAATGTTTTAAAATAAATAAATAATATATAGAGGTGAGAAATAACAGACCTCAACCCTATTGTCCCTCTGCAAATTTGTGTACACAGAGTCAATCCCTTACCTCTCTCTAAAAGTGCAAAGTTTCAAAAAGTTCAATGAATAGAAGATTGTTGAGGGTGGAATAGATCTGAACAAGGAAAAGAGTCTGGAGATAAATGTGAGAAGGAAGGGACAGGCAGTAGAAACAAAAGTGAAACTGTTTGAGTAGCATATTCCAGAAGTCTTGAGGTCTTTCTGAGGGTTGGTCTACACTTACCGGCTGGATCGGAGGCGTCGGATCGATGTTCTGGGTTCAATTTATCGCATCTTGTCTAGACGCGATAAATCGAACCAGGAAGTGCTCCCCCGTCGACGCTGGTAATCCAGCTCGACGAACGGATTAGGCGGAGTCGACGGGGGAGCCTGCGTGCCGTGTGTGGACCCCGGGTAAGTACGTTTTCATTCGAACTAAGATAGTTCGATTTCAGCTACGTTATTCACATAGCTGAAGTTGCGTATCTTAGTTCGAATTGGGGGGTTAGTGTAGACCAGCCCTGAGTGTAGCCTTCATTGATTTGAGATCTACCATACCATTCTCTCACTAGAAGGGAAAACCTATAATGGCAGCAGGCCATAGAAGAGACCCAGTTTGGGAGTAAGAACCATTCAAGAAGTATATGTTTGTTGACAATATTTTAAAGAAAGTCACACCAGTAAACTGGTTGAAGTCACTTCAGCACTTGGTTTCAGAGACTGTTGAAGTGATAATTTCACTTTTAACAGCAGTAGCTTCTTCTGCCGCTTAGAAAGAATATTTTCTTCCTTTGAACTAATTCATTTCAAATTGAGAAATCATTTGGGACCTGAAAAAGGAGGAAAGCTTGTTTTTCTTTTCCAGATTACGAACAAACAGGAAAATGAAGGTGAAGATAACTGAGTTAGCTGCAGAAACCAATATTTTAAGTTTCTCATGTTGACCTGACTGACACAGTCGATTTAATTTTTTTAAAATATTTCATTTACAAAAACAAACCTGATTTTAAAAAACTTGAATGTTTAACTAAATTCAAAAATTCATATGTGTGTTTTGTTAAAATATTATATGTTTGCTGTTGAAGAAAAACTCCAGAATACATAACGTTGTTTTAGTTAAATAAAACAATTTAAATGTTTTTCTGCTGTTGTTCTCCTCCTAATACAGCATGGCAAGAAAATCCTCAAAATATTAATGATTAAGCTGTTGAATTGAAGATAGTTCACCTCCCACTGACTTCATAAATATCTGCTTCAATTACCTTTGGTAAATGAAATAACCACACAATCATTCATTTTCTGATATAGCTGTACAACTAATCTGAAAAGTTTTCAAAATAAATCACTTAAAAAATGTAGTGTACCTTCTAAAAATGAAACCTACATCTATCTCTGAGTTGTGAAGAATATGTATTAAGGTTATAACAATCAACAAGAATGCACTTTTATGTAGAAATCCATGATTAAAATGAGTCTTCCTGACTAGTTATTCCCTGTCTGTAAATGCCACCAACAACCTTGAACTGGTTTTCACTATGTCCCACAGCAATCTGGCCTCCAAGGAATCGTCATGTTCCCCACTCATTTGGTTCTTTTTGTGCTTGCAACGTTCATGAAAATAGTGAAGAGCCCTTGTCCTCAAAGGAAACACATACAACACCTTCAAAAGATGAGTGTGGCAGTTTAAATTCATGATTTTGCTAGACAATAGAAATCAGACGCAATAAAGATGCTGGATTTATGGCTCACTACAACAATCTGTAACCTGCTAACTCTCCTTTGTTTTACAGACTGAAGTGTTAACTGCCACTTCACCTTGAATGGTCTCTTGCAACATGTGTTAACTCCTTATGCTTATCAATCTGTTCCAACTTGTATTTAGCTGTGATACTCTGAGTTCCTTTCCCAAACCTGAAGAAGAGCTCTGTGTAAACTCTTAAGTTTGACTCTTTCACCAACAGAAGTTGGTCCAATAAAAGATATTACCTTACCTACCTTGTCTCTCTAAATTCCAGAAACTCAGAAAGAAGTTGTGACCACCTTAAACCACGCTGATTTTCAGAGAGTATGTCATACTCTTCAGTGCTGGACTCTAAATTACAATAAAATACAATGAAGTATTGTTCTCCTTTCATGCCATGACCAGCTCTTTTGCCTTTAAAGCCCTCAACGATGCAGCCAGTAATTAACATCACCCATTCTTGCTGGTCTTTTAAAATAAAATATCAGAGGGGTAGCCGTGTTAGTCTGGATTTGCAGAAGCGACAAAGGGTCCTGTGGCATCTTATAGACTAACAGAGGTATTGAAGCATAAGCTTTCGTGGGTCAATACCCACTTCTTCCCCTTTGTCGCTTCTAAAATAAAATAAAAAGTCTCGCATGAAGAAAAAGAATTGACTCTTCAGTAAAAGAAAAATGGATAGTGTTAGCAATGCATATATTTTCTCTATATGTTTCTTCTGTCAAAGACAGAAGGAGTGGAATAGCTGCCGACTATTCATTATATAAACAGAAGTTTGCCTTCTCTGGTAAACTGGAGAACCTCAGTGACAGGTATACATTGCAAGTGACTATATGTAAATAAAGCATTTCTAGTTTGAATAGTTTGCGGTTGATTTATAAGTGCACATTTCTAAGAATACGATTAGCATTAACTGGATTTGTATATTGGATGGAAAGTAAACAGATCTAGGGAAAAGGGAGAGTCTCCTATCAGAGGACACTCACCCAGACCAGAACACAAGTTTAAGTGTATATGGCCCAGCTCCAAGGCTTAATAGCAAACCGTAATACAAAATCAAAACATCTACCTTCAATGTATCCTCCCAAAGAAAGACTTCAGAGGAAAAAAATAGTTATGAAGAAATAACAGAGAGGGAGAATGAGATGAAGAGGTATAAGCAAAGGAGAAAAGCTACACAAAATTTGAAAACAGAGTCAATGAGGTGTTCAGAAACAAGAAGATACTTTTAGATGGCAGAAGATAAGACTTGTATGAAGAGGGATAAGGGTGTTAGAAAGCACAGCAGATTAAGCTTACAAAGGAAAGAGAAAAGGCTGGTGATAGATGAGCAGAGAATGGCATGAGTAGATAGAGGAAAATGTCAAGGCTGAAGCAAGGAAATTTTAGGACAGTTTTCAGTCAGCCCCTAACATGAACTGGGAGGGGCTGACTAATGTTTTTATCCTCTTTTGAAAACCATATATAAAAAACACGCAACAGCAGCATTCTGAACATACAAGAGACCAAAAATGTCAAAGTACAGCATTCACTTGAGAAAGTGCCAAAATGCAAATCAAGATCATAGATGCCAACTTCCTGAAGTTAGAGGTGTTAGTATCTGTGATTTTGGTTTGGACCCAGCTCTCAGCATTTTTAGCAATGCCTAACTGGGAAGGAGGGGCGGGAAAAACAACTAATTTCCCCCATATTGTCAACAGTCCTTAAAGTGGTCTGAAAAAAAAGCATGTGGGGATCTGTCAACCTGGGAGCAGCAGCTTTGGTAAAGTGTTTAAAGTGCACCTCCTCGGCGACCCCGCTCAATTTCCCCCTCTTTTTCCTGTGTCAGCCACCTCCTTGCAACACACCTCATTATAAGCACTGAGTGTCACAGCTCCAAATGACATCAATAACATATATTTATGAGTTGTAACGCAGTCACAGAAGCATAGCAAGCTCTGCCTGTTAGTTCTTAAAAAAAAAACCTTTCAGACATAAGACAATTGACTTTGGTTTAAATTCAGAGATGGCAAACTATAAAAAGTGATTCCAGTTATTGACACATTTACACTTTAAAGCAGGGGATAACGGACATTGCACTGGAACGTCCTATATCCTGTTTAGTGGTTCTAAACAGCTGCAGACAAAGATCTATGAAGTATCTGTTTGACTGATTTTGAATACTGGAAAGATGCACTCCCTACAGAGCTTTTCTGTTTAAACAAATAAAATATTTAAGTTAATTTGTTACACATCAACACACACATATACTGCCGCTATCAGGTGTCCAAATGAAAACAGTCTGTGCTGAATAATTTATTCATGAATCATCAGCTAGCTATCTTAAACAAATCCAAGAAAAGACCTTCAAAAATGTCATCAAATATATCATCCACATTTTTACTTTAGGGGAAAAAAAGCCCTAGCTGTTAAATTTCAGACTGGCACTAATACATGTATTTTCTTGACCACAGTAATAAAAGTACTACAGACTCCATATTTACTCAAGACATGAATGTAACAATGAGCAATTAAGAATAAACCCCACAGAGAGATCAATGAAAAAACCATAAAGCTATTGTGACCCTAACCCAAAGATTCAGTGAAGCAATATTTAAAAACATATACAAATTTAACTCAAAGGTTACCAGCTGAGAAACCTAATTAAGCAATGTGTGGTTGCTTATTCAATTAGAGCTAGATTCCAATCTATTTATTCTAGGGCTGTCAAATGATTAAAAAATATAATTGCAATTAATCACAGGATTAAAAATAACAGAACTGTGATTAATTGTGACTAATAGCACTGTTAATAATAGAATACCAATTTAAATTTATTATAAATATTTTTGGATGTTTTTCTACATTTTCAAATATATTGATTTCAGTTACAACACAGAATGCAAAGTGTAGTGTTCACTTTATATTATTTGTACTGTAAAAAAGATAAACAAAAGAAATAGAATTTTTCAGTTCACTTCTTACAAGTACTGTAGTACAATCTCTATCATGAAAGTTCAACTTACACATGTAGAATTATTATTATTTTAAACAACTGCATTCAAAAACAAAACAATGTAAAACTTTAGAGCCTACAAGTTGAAGCATGAAGGGGCATTTGAATGTTTAGCATATCTGGCAAGTAAATACCTTGCAACACCAGCCACAACAGTGCCATGTGACCATTCGTTCTCACTTTCAGGTGGCATTATCTCCCGTAAATGTAAACAAACTTGTTTGTCTTGACGATTAGCTGAACAAGAAGTAGAACTAAGTGGATTTACATGAGGTGAATTGAAAAATACTATTTCTTTTGTTTATCTTTTTTACAGTGCAAGTATTTGTAATAAAAATTAATAATTTAAAGTGAGCACTGTACACTTTGTATTCTGTGCTGTAATTGAAATCAATGTATTCAGATTGAATAGTCCCTTAACTCACTGAGTAGATCAGATTTTGGACTTAATAAAGTAAATGAGAACTTGCTGGATGTAATTTAGAAAAAATGCTAGTTTAGAAATATATATCCACAATCCTCTGTCTTAAGCATATTTGAAATATGAAACAGACTTGCTAAGATAATTTAAGTGAGTCATGAAATATTGTTTATAGAAATGGAATCCTTTTGCTGTGTTTTTTTTTTAATAGAAATCAAATTTATCAGAAATGCCTGTTACGTTTTCCCCTCCTGCACAATGTTTCTTTTGCCTGCCTCACTCTCAAGAATGACAGACTATAAAAGTATTTGTAAATTAGTTTGCTATTGAAGGAATCCAGTGAGGGTAAAAAATAATTCAACAACGACTTATAACTATAACTAACTAACTAAACTATATAATGGTCAGGGGTTTTTTCATTTGCTATTAATGGGATGCACTCATTTTTAACCTTAAGACACGGGAAAAAATGATAAGATTGGGTAGAAAATGTTAAAGCTCTTACATATTATAGTGATGGGTCACTTTAGAAATACATAGCTAGAGAATGTTCACTATGTTGAAACTGCACAAGAAAATGGACAAAAGATGAGGATCTAACAAAGAGGGTGTCTCACATAAAATACCATTCATTAAGCAAAGTGAATGCTGCTTCAGTAGGATTCTCATTCTCTCTGTTTGCACACCTTCTAGTCACATTCTGATCTCAGTTAGAACTAAGTCAGTGGGTACTAAGGGCAGATGTAATGGGGTAGAACTTGACCGTGTATGCTTAGCATATGCTTGGTTTTGCTTTAAAGTGATATTTGGATTTTTTTTTTCTAATTTTGTACTAAACTGAGAGTGAATCATACTAACTATGCTGTTAAAATAAAAGATTCCAAGGTTTGAAAAAACATTGCAAAGCAGAGATATCAAATCTAAAACCATTTCCTATCTAAAGAGAATAAAAAATAATTAATAATGGGAAAACAGGTTATTTGGTTATCTAGGTAACTGAATTATAAATGTTAAAAATAGAGCTGCAGACTTAAAAATTGAGAAAAAAAGCTCAGGTTTCCTGCAGTTGGGTGGAAGAAGTCCTCTCGTTCATACAGATTGTGAATACATAGAGTAGCAGTCATAATGAGAAAACTGCAAAAAGAACTTTATGATTGGTCTTTATTTTATTAAAACTATCTTTCACGAGGCTAATCCTAAATTAAAAGCATCTGCAGATTTCCCCATAGTAAATATTGCCCATAGCAAACCTGGTGCCTTGTAGTTGTATCCAATACTAGTATTTGCTTAGAGATAACAACAACATGCTATTGTTTTAGCATATTCTGTGTATGACAACAGAGAAAACTTTCAAAATAATTCTAGCATAAAAACCAGGAAGGCTGAACGAGTGAGTGTTTGCTTTCTACACCTCAAGAGGCCCTGAGTTGAAATTAAAAAGATTAGGAATTGGATTTGAGAGCTCAATTTTGGACTATGTGGGGAAACCAGATTACACCAAAGAAGGTGAGAACATGTGCAAGCACAGTGAGAAGTTGGGAG
This sequence comes from Chelydra serpentina, assembly GCA_037349315.1. NCBI lineage: Eukaryota > Metazoa > Chordata > Testudines > Chelydridae > Chelydra > Chelydra serpentina. Next base: position 10,811,254 of record JBAIAC010000061.1, read on the forward strand.
GTAAGAAGGGGAATATAACAAGTATAATGACTGGGTTTGGATGCATTCCATTAATCAATAGGTAAAATGTTTTAGTGTACGAGTATCCCAATATCAGATCTTTTAAGTTTTACAAAACAAAGAGATGGCTCACCTGCCCATTTTTTCCCAGCTCCATTTCAACGATTGCAACAGGGGTGTTTATTTGATCGATGTGTCTTGACTGCGATTTCAAATCCACTCTCCAGTTCATGTTTTTCACGGTGTTGTCCCACCTACTTTGATTTATCAGACTCTCTCGAATTTTTGTTCTGTGGTTTTTCCAAAATTTTGCAATGACTGCAGCCTGATCTGCTGTGATACCTCCCTGCTTTTTGGTTTGGGCAGTAAGAAAGGCCTCCAGCTGGTTCAAATCCATGTCTGCTGAAGCTACAGACTGGGGAGAAAAAAAGAAAGACAAGCCTGCTTGAATGTATTTTTGGACAATCTAAACCAGGGGTCTCAAACTCAATTTACCACGAGGGCCGCATGAGGACTAGTGCATTGGCCCGAGGGCCGCATCACTGACCCCGCCCCCTCACTGGCCCGCCCCCACCCCCACTCCACCCCTTTCATTAGGCCCCGCCCTTCTCCGTCCCTTCGCTGCCTCCTCCCCTGAGCACGCGGCTCCCCGCTCCTCCCCCCTCCCTCCCAGAAACTGCGAAGCCGCCAGACAGCTGTTCTGGCGGCGGGAACTACTGGGGGTAAAAATAGAACCTTGGAGCAGCGCAGAGGGAACGGGGATCTTAGCGGCCACAGAACGTAACTGGGGGGGGAAGGGGCGAGGTTGAGGGGAGTTAGCAGCCATAGGACGTAACTGGGAGGAGGGGCGGGGGGAGCCCGGCGGCCCACCTCTTCTCCCCCCCCCTCCCTGTATGCGCGCTTCCCGCTCCTCCCTCCTAGAAACCGCAAAGATGCCAGACAGCTTTTCTGGCGGCGGAACTTCAGAACCTAACTCAGGGGGGCGCGGGGAACCCGGCGGAGCGCTTCCCTGCAGCCTGCCGGGCTCCCCGCACCCCCCCCCCCAGCGCCTCCTAGTTACGTTCTGAAGTTCCTGCGGTTTCTGGGAGGGAGTGGGGAGGAGCGGGAAACGTGCACACGGGGGGGGGGGGGAGAAGAGGCAGAGCTCCCCCCCTCCTCCCCTGTGTGCGTGCTTCCCACTCCACCTCCCTGCTCCGCCCCTTCCCCCAGACCCCCACCGTTGCCCAGTGAGTCCCTCCTCTCCTCCACTCCCCTCCCCTCACCAGATGTCCCCGCCTCTCACCACGTCCCTCCTCTCCTCCGCCCCCACGAGGCCCCCCCATCCGCCATGTCCACGAGGGCGGTGGGGGTCTCACAGTGGAGGGGGGTGAAGAAGAGGAGTAATATGGCGGGCGCCTCGCAGGGGATGGGGTGGAGAAGAGGAGGGATGCGAAGAGCGGTGGCAGGGGGGCCGAGCGTGGAGGGGGTTTGGGGCAGAGCGGCGGGGTGGAGTGTGGGCGGGGCTGTGGGCAGAAGAGGCAGGGCCACAGGAGGAAGAGGCAGGACAGAGTGCTAACCTCCCCCCAGGGAAAGCTTCACCTGCTGCCCATGATGTTCAGCTTATCTGTGGAGATGGTACTTGTGCAGACATATGCTGTGAGCGGGATCTAGCACTGGAGTTGTGTGGAGAACATGAAATGCAATTACCTGGGAATTCCAATATTTCAAAAGTTGGTTTTGTTCCAGTTTGGAATAAAAACCAAACCAGATCTATTTAACATGCTCAGTGCAGATGAACTCTTCAGAGAATTTAGCTGCTAAACTAACAAAACTATTGAGCAGGTACAAACAGATTTTTCAAAGGTTTATAACTTGACCAAATTTGGGCAGATTTTCATGCAGATAGCAAGAAACATATCACTGACACCAGGGAGACTCCGCTGTCGAATTCTGAGTTCCTGCTCCAAGTCATGGAGGGTCTAGACCATCTCAACAAAACGACTGTAGAAAAATATATATATATTTTAACATGGATAAACTATTTCCCCCAACCTAGTTCTCTGAAATGGCCCAACTGCCTTAGATTAAACTTCTCCCCTACTACCCTGTCCCTTCCCCCATCAAAAAGAAAAAAGAAAAGAGAAAAGAAAAGAAAAAAAGCCTAAGGCAGTCACCCGGCATGGGAATTTTCAACCCAAATGGTTTACATTTGGCAAAGTTGTAAATAACTGGAAACAAAGGTCTGATAAAACAGCAGGCAACCTTATCTGTAGGCAGCACTTCTTGGACTACCTACAATATGATTTATGGTCTCTTTATGATTCGTTAGCTATTGGTTCTAAGTCAAATTAGAACAGTGCCACAGGACTGAAAGTTGGCATCCAAGACTGAGATGCTAATAGACAAAAAATAAGTAGAGTTCAGTTATGGTGCCTGTTCCTCACAGGAAGGGACTTTGCAGTGAAACTAACCACTTTGTCAAGTTACACTTTGCCACAAATCAAGGGACACAGCAAAGAGCTCCTAAAAAGAGCAAGGACTTGCTAAGCTGGTCCATTTCACTGCAAAGTTCCTTACTAAGCTCAAGATGCAGTATAACTGGGACTTTGCTAAAGTGGGTCCATTAGAGAAGAAAGCTTATTGCTACTTTTACCATTTTAAAACACAAGGACGACAGGAAATAAATATTACAACTTACAGCGCACAGCTAACTTGTTCACATTGCGCATGGGGTCTGTATTTTGACTGCTCGTTATGTTTCAATGTAAATTATATTTATAACCGCATGTTTTCATATAGTCAGAGCCTGTCATAAACACTATAGTATGAAACAAAGGAAGAAAACCAAACATTCTAAGTAGCAATTAAACTATATATGTGCAATGTGGACCGTTAGCATTGCTATGGGAACCTTAATTTTTTCCCATCCCAATTGTATTAAATTTGCAACCATCACGAGGCATTAACTTTGTGGATTTTTTAAAGTTAATTTTGCATTTATCAGATGCATTATATAACAATATTTCTGCATATATTCAAAATGAGTAAACATCTGAATTTGGAAACAATCGATACCCCCAAAACTTCTTTAGGTTTACAACTATGGAGGAGGAATTTTGATTTTTTTGGGTATAAAGAACAACTAAGTATTCTTCTGTTTTTAATTGTATATATACTAACAATAGGCATATTTTCTTTAAAATACTTTGAATTACAACAAAATATTAGATCAAAGACACAAGAAATACAATGTAACATTAGTTTGTTTTGATATTCCTTCTCATCATAACTCAATTATATTTTGTTTTGAGACAAGAAGACAGATGGAAGTTACAAAGAACCTGGCACAGCAATTAAGGTGGCTGACAAGCCTTTGTTTTCTTTGGCATATGAATTGTTCCTGCTACTTATGCAATCTATTCTTTAAATATCCACAAACAATTCCATTGTCACTTCATAGTTATGTAGGAATGACAGTGGTTCAATTCTTGATCACTTTATTAAGTCTGAGTCAATGTTTTAATTTAAATTTGCTTCAAGACATGATTCTATTCATACTGCATGCAGCATCAACAACATTTCTTTCAGTTATGAGCTCTTACAGCAACCATTCTTAACAATGCCCATTCAGTAATCAACCAGAATGCGTAAGTACAGTGAATACTCTTTTTTGCAGTGTCTATGGACTAATCTTAATTTAGGTTAGACGGTTTTAATTTTTAAACTAAGATGATATTGTTATCCCTGATTGTGCATTTTCCCCTCACGCTCCATGTTCTGGGAATTATGATGATCATTTAAGGTTCTGCTTATACCAGGATATTGACTAGTTGCTACCAACCTTCATCAATGGGTCCCCCCAAACCAGTGATAAAAATGGCATCACTGCCACCAAAAACAGTACAAACTCATTTCAGCAACATTACAGGAAATGCTCTTGAGACTCAGTGGTGTCGAAGAATGCTTTCTCCCATTGGCGCTAGCAGTTAATTTTTAATACCGGTTCAGGAGGATGCACTACTAATTACAATCAGTTTCCTAGTGTAGATGGAGCTTAAAGTGGAAGGAAGGTCAGGTTACCTTTCTCTACAAGCATGAGGCAAGATATCTGACTTGATTTACAGGATGTTCCAAAATGGCATATCATGTGTTCAGAGACTTAAAGGTGACAAGCAAAGGGGGAGGTAGGTGGAAAGGATCGGGGCAGCTATAACTTATTTTGTTTATTCATGGAGTAAAGAGAACCAGAATGTTTCTCAAAAAAGAAAAAAGAGTAGGGAGTGGGAAGGAGACTGAGGTGTTAGCTTGAGTTTTTGTTTTGTTTTTCTAAACGCATTCCCCAAAAAGAAATTAGGGATTCAATTTGAGAAGGGAGAAACACAAACTGCTGCAAACTAAAAAGACTGCTGTTCATTTACAACAGCGCATGATAACAGATAGTCAAGCATATGTCCACTCAACATATGTCCACTCAAAAATCATACATCATTAATCATGGAGTCTTTGGAGTAGGTGTTTATTCTTCCAACTGCATATCCTTTACAGAACTGAGGTGTTTTAAGAAAACTGCGCTCAATTTGCAAGTACTTCTTGCCAGGTTACACAATGGAATTAGACAAGTCTGCACTTGTACAGAGCCTTTCATACTCCAGGGAACCCAAAGTGAATTATATTAGCAAGTTTGAGGGGTTTTGCACAGGTGTAACTCCACTGAGTTCAACAGACTTATTACTGATTTATTCCAGAGTGAGATCAGAATGAGGTCCATTAATTGTAAACTATATTTAAAGATAATGACTGAATATAGTCAAAGAAGCACTTCCTTCTAACTGACAGGCAGCAACATGATCTAGAGCAGTGGTTCTCAACTGTGGCCCACCGCTTGTTCAGGGAAAGCCCCTGGCGCGCCGGGCCTGTTTGTTGACCTGCCGCGTCCGCAGGTTTGGCCGGTCGCGGCTCCCACTGGCCGCGGTTCGCCGCTCCCAGCCATTGGGGGCTGCGAGACGTGGCACGGGCCGAGGGATGTGCTGTCTGCTGCGTCCCGCAGCCCCCATTGGCCTGGAGTGGCAAACCGCGGCCAGTGGGAGCTGTGACCGGCTGAACCTGCAGACGTGACAGGTAAACACACCAGCCGGGCGCGCCAGGGGCTTTCCCTGAAGAAGCGGTGGACCACAGTTGAGAACCACTGATCTAGTGGATAATATACTGGAATAGAAATCAAGAGAGCTGAGCTCTATTTCTGGCTCTACTTCATTTCTCTTCATTTCTCCTTCCAGCTTTTTGTCTCTCTTGTCTATTTCAATTGAAAGCTCCTGGAGGCAGGGTACTATCTTCTTAACATGTTTGGTCAGCACCTAGATAATGCAGTCCCCACCGCTCAGATGGGGTGTGTAGAGGCTATAAATACAAATGCAAACAATAACAAAGTCAGAAAATATTTTTTATTTTGGCTAAGTACAATTTTAGAGCTCATAGAAGCAAGAGTCCAAAATCCTGCCCATAGTACAGAAATGCTAGTAAATTACAACACAGCAACAATCAATATGGTCAAAACACAATTTGGTCTTGCAGGAGGTTGTGATTTTCAAAGCCACAAAATGCATTTAGTCACACAACTTTCATTAGTTCCTGAATTTACTATGATTAAAGAACACCCTACACTGCAAGGCCACACTGCTTTAACTTGTCAGGCACTACCATGTTGTAACTGGGTCCCGCAACACAATGGCTTTTTCTCATGGAGATGGGACCTACTGCAGTATCTTGACCTTGACACACGCAAGCACTATGCAAACTTTGCCAACACAGCCTCATCAATGGCTCTACACTGACCTAGCGTACTCCTGCTATACTATCAAGGGCCTCTGTTGAGCAGACACTGTTCCATAATTCTGCAGTTCTGTGATGCACATAAATGAGGAATAAGATAAAACTAAGCCATGTGAAAAATATTTATCCTGGCTCTGAACTCCAATTTCTGATGCTAAAATACTCAGCGCACTACTTATCCTGCACATGTTTACATAAAATACTTACTATTCCAATAGAAAAGATTTTTTTATTATTAAACCACCAGCATGAGGGCAGGAAAAAAGTCCATTAACAAAGGGCTAAATCATACTCACTTTATTCATGTGAGTAATCTCATTTAAATTTGTATGACTATTTACCTAAGCAAGTAAGAGGAGCAAAATCTGACCAATGTATTTATAACGGCATTCTCATTCTGCCATTGTTTTGTGAACAGATTATGCAAATTTTTACAGGTATGGTGACCTTGTGCTACAGATTTTAAAATGTAAATTATATTAAAAGCAGATGTTTTAAATAGAAATTGTTTATAGAAAGCATTTTGCACTATATTATGAGCATTCAAATTCCTGTCCTGGCTACAGTTTTCTTTCTAGAGAACAGACAACTGTATACTAACAATGACAAATAGTTTCTTCAGAGTTTTTTCCTTTCATTCATCTTCAGCTTATTTCCGTTAACTCTTACAATAAATCAGCCAATAAAAATGTTACTTCAAATACCATTTCCTTAATGGAATATATTTGATAATCTGGAGAGGTTGGAATTTGTCTAATTTTCATTAGAACTATTAGACATGTGCTCTGGTATGCACAGCAGGAAATACAGATTTAAATTCATTACTTTTTCTGAGAAATAGAGTCTGACAAGCATGTAATACCAGCGAGAAACAATTGGTAAAGTCCAGTGGGAAAACACTCAGTTTCCAGAAACAAAACTTTACTTGTCAACAGTTATGGCGGGGTTCCAAGAATTTGCCATGGCAAGACCTGCAGGCATTGTCTTTAACTAACCCTCAAAACTGCAGACTGCTGCCAGTTTTTAGCACAATGAAATCAAAGGCACATAGAAACAAAAACAATTCAGGTCCATGTACCATATTAATAACTTGCCTCATTGGATTGCTTGTCGGCAAGGGTGGGAGGTGGTTGTTTTGTCACAAATAGTTTAATGATGATTCTCCTAGAAATAGAACCTTTAACACATTTTTAAGGTATCACAAATTCAGCACATGTAGGGAGAGCGTGACCAAATTCAGAGATAAGTAACTAGATGCAGCTCCATACCCTTTAATGGAGCTGCATCAACTCACATTAGCTCTGAATGTGGCCCAGTATGTCAAAACACTTCATACTTCTACATACAGTTAATCGCCATTAATATTAAGCAATTACACATGTCCTTCATTAAGTGTTTTTGAAATAGGATATTTGTTGGATTTAGAGCCAACACTGGACCAAGCCGTGCCTTCATTTAGGGCATGCAGCCGCAATACCACTTGTGTCTGTAGTACATGTGGGGGGAAAGCAGGGGAAATGGCTGTAGGATCCAGGTAGTCCTCACTATCCTCCTGCACAGGGGTCCTTGTGAAGTCAAACCAGGTGCCCAGCACTGTCATATATGTTCTGGCGTTAACAGGAGTTTCAGTCAGGAGAAATATCACAGGATTTCTCCATATGCAGCTATCGTCTCTCATCTCTCCAATCCTGTATTTCCACCCCAGATTCTCTCCCATGGTTGCTAAAACATCCATCTCCATCACATTGAGCTGTTTCCCATAGATGTGCCCTGAATGTTAGTCAAGTTCACTTTCCCAAGTTTCCCACGATACAGAGGCGTCTTTCAAATATTTGGCAGATTGTGCCTCATGCAAATTATTTATTTGAGCGTAACCGGTCTCTTAAGAGAATCAGCATTAAGGCAAATTAAATGCAATGGCCTGTCCATCCCTTTTTTCTTACCTTATGAATGTGGCAAATGACCCTCTGAATAAAAGCGAACATCTTATTCAGAAATCACAACACACAATCAACCTAGTAGGTTTTTTAACTGTTCTCTTGGTTTTTTAATCCATTGGGGGGCATTCCAATTAAAGGTTTACTTTATTCTATTTATACAGTAGCTCACAAAATTGTTTTGATTCAGCCCCTTACTGAGCTGTGATTCATGTTTAAAAGTGAAAAGAAAAAGTGTTTATTTGCAGGGAAGAACGGATTTTTTAGATAACTACAATGAAATTCATGTCAGGTTTGCCACCAGTAAATCCAAAAGGGATATCACCACTTAATGCTCAGAAGTTTTTCTAGAGAATAAGATTGTTTGGAATCTTTATTTTATCCTGATTTATACAGCTATTTGACCATGGAAAGAGAGACTGCCCTGGTTACATCACTGTATATTCAATGGATGTGTGTGTGTGAACATTTTTTTTCTTCACGTTGTTCTGGTTTCTTTAGCCTTCCAAAAGAAGAGGTTACACAGGCTACAGAGCGGAAAGGTGGATAACTAACTTCTTCTGTTAACAACCAAGATCTGTAAGCATTTCTAAAATTTCAAACAAAAATAGCCCCATTACATCTTTCCTGCCTTTCTAATCATATTACTAAGTATGATTTCATACACCCTTCTTACAATAGTTCCCATCTCTGCATGGGGAAGAAAACAAACCCTTTCCCACATATCACTGCTATCCTTCCCTACTCTTCCACTTTCTCAATGCTACTGGTAATTACTCCTCCATAACATTCTAACGCATGATTTTTTTTTTTGACTCCTTAAGCGGAAGCTTTTCACCAATTTTTTTTTTAATGTTAACACTAGATCGTAATACTGTTGCTGTCTGGATTGATTCACACAGGCTGAGACATTTTTAAGTCAAGACTAGCCCACAACTGAATGTGAAAGAGCTTGCTATTGTTTTTAAAAATCCTCTAAAGTGGCCACATTTTTTCTCCATCCTGCCTCTACCAGCAGCCGGTCTTGCATTTCTGACAGTTTTAAACTGGCACTTCAGGGAAGCAGTGCCTCCTAAAGTTACCCACCCCACTGTGACATGAAGAGTTGTTCTGGTGACAGAGGAAGGATGAAGGACTTATTAAAATACAACCACCAGGTGAACAACAATCTGAGACCCTCTGCTGTGGTCACAAATAGTATTTCCTGCAAACCTACCCATCAAGACTCAAAACTGTAGCAAAAAAGAAAATTTTCTTTAAACGAAGGATTAGACCCTATGGCTTATCTGTTTGGAGCAACTTAAAGTTTCTCTTATGTGCTTTACACCAAATGAGCAACAATTAAAAAAGGAATGCTCCCCACCTACTAATAAGGTTAATTATAACAAATCCTGTCGGCATATGTGAAAAATTTAAGGAGAGAGCTTTCCTGTGTGAAAGTAGAATGAATTATATTGTAACTATACTTCATTAAAGAAATGCTGCTTGTTCTTGCTGTTTGTTGAAATATAGTTGTCAGGAAGAGAAACATTAAGGTGTGAGACAATGGGTCCTCTTAAACTAATGAGCTTAAGAGCTCCTACTGAGCTAGGAGATTGGTAAAAGTATGCAAATAAGATATGTATGTATATTTGTCTGTTCCTTATGTTAAGTTTGTCTCCTCTTATCTGTATATATAAGATAGCTTGTGCCTTTGCTTGGGACTCACATATCTGGGTGCATTGGCAAAGCGCTTTGCTAATAAACAGAGTGGTCTGACAAATTTTGTGAGTCTTGAATCTGACTTTGACATCTGAGAAGATATAGACTACAGACAGGTGAGAGACAGAGCATGCGTACACAAATGTACGGAGAGAGAAATGAAATGCACATACATACTGAACATAACAGCTATTACTGTAAGGGTCATAAATGAGGATGTTAAAATTTGAAATGCTTTGTCTACCCGAGCTTGTACTCAACTGAGCAATCTCCATAAACTTCATTTCTAGCTTTGCTATCAGTTCTCCCACAGTTTACACCAATCTCCTGTGACAGTTTAAGAGAGGGTTTGTAGTGTGCTGCATTCCCACTATTTCTTTAATGTATATACTGTACATGGGTGATTGGTTCCCACAGCCATTTTATTTATTAAAAAACTGAAACACTATTTCTATGGTTCTGTATAATCAGAGGACATATTTTCTGTAGGCCTTTTAAAATCATATTATACTATGATTCATTCCAAACTATTTATAGTTCAATATTCCCCATCCCCATGAAGGAGCTATATTTGAGATTTAAAATATTCAACAAATTGAGATTATTTGCAGTACTACCTCTTAAAAATGAAGAGAAGGCAGAGAAAATGCACAAGAGCAAAAATAGATTCAGATAGAGCAGAAGAAACACTGGGTGAGAGAGAGAAGAAAACTCTAGGGAAGGGACTCGGAGCTGGGAAGAGACAGCGAGAGGAAGCAGTGGAGCTTGCTATATGACCTGCCTTGCTCCAAAAAGGTCATGTGACTGCCCTTACTTCTCCTTCCCTCTCTCCTCCTTGAGAAATAAAATAATAAGCACTCAATTTATCAGGTTTCTCCAAGCATTTTGGGGAAATTACTTGCTGCTCTGGACTGCTGCTTAATGTCTAATCTGGTTTCACTCAGTACAGCTAAAAATAGAAGTTAGGTCAGCTCATATTTTGAAGACATGAGGGAAAGGAAGTTTTAGTCCTCTCTACATTTATCATGAGGCACTGATTAATTGGGGTCATTCTTGGCAATTATTACTGTGGTATTTTGCATGTTAGGGTTCTCACAACAAATGAAATCAGACAAAGTATAAGCTCCTACATAGTGATTTCCTCTCTGTTACTTAAATCACAGCAAAGACAATGAACAAACACTTCATTTTCCTGCATCCTTCAATCAATGTCAATTGTTCAAAGCACTTCATCAGTCAGGACAGGAAATTAACTCTCCATCTTTGCCACTCAACGTGTTCAGCTTTCTACAAACATGTCTGCTAGAGACCACCTTGCCAACTCAAAACACTGCTGATCATATTTTAAATAGAGCTATAGGCTGCAAGTGAGATCAGGCCACCAATCAACACAGCTATAATTGCAACCAACTACCGTCACCAGAACGCAACAATCCATTCATCCTCTAGTACCTTCAAGCTTCTATCAGTCATGTTGACATACGTCATGCAATTCTGGCTCCCTATCCTGCTTTCCCTCATTTTGTGGTGGTATTCTGCATCTGTATAGCTCTGGGCAACAGCCAGCGCACTGCTAATCAGTTGGGAATGGGACAGGAAGAAAGGAGGAGTTCTTGTAGGTGCTACCACGATCATCTTCAGCCTGAAGCTGCCACCTTCCATAGCAGTTGAGAGGTCAGAAAGCAAGAGGAGGCAAAGAAAAAACATGGGGGGTTGGAGAGGAAGAGAGCAAACAAATGGGTACAAGAGGGATATAAGAGAGCATGGAGGAAGAAAACAAGGCGTTGAGCAAAACTGGGGGGGAGGGGAGAATTTGTGTCATCACTTCTATACAAACTTTATTAAAGACACTCTACATACACATATACATACATACACACACAACCTAATTCTTGTGTCCAGGCAAGCTGGGCTCCAGACAGGCCGCAAAGGTGCAGTGGGGTAAAAAGTAGCTTTAAGTCCCATATGCTTTCCCCAACGCTCAGAGCTACTGCAGCCTGTTAGCCCGCGCCCCGTGTAACATGTACCCCTGAACAGAAGCTGTTCTTCTATCCTACACCCACTAGTTATGTTAAGCAGGGTTCATTGGGTTGGGAGATCTTGAGGGGAGTGATGAATAGACAACTATTCTGGCTCTATGCCAACCAGGGATTCCCCCATACCCAGGGAATCCTTGGTTTCTTAATTAGGGCACTGAAGCAGTACAAAGAGGCCAGAGCAGGTGAGAGGATCTGGCCCACTGTATGTGTAAAATAAGTAATATTTCTTAGAAACTACAGCACTGTAATAAATTCTAAGAAACACTTAACAGAAAGTTAATATAAAGATTGTGACGTGTCAGTACAATCAGCTGAAGGAAGATTGCAGTCGAGCGTAAGCAGAGAGTGTCTTTAATAAAGCCTGTATAGAAGCGATAATACAATAAGCAATAACCCATCTAGCCTTGACTTTCTATAGATCTAGAAAGCGCCAAGCATACTTATAAATAATAAGTTGCTGCCCCTTTGCTTTGCGAATGTGAATCTCAAAGAACAGGTGTTTTTGGTCCTTGTACTTGAAAGATACCTCTGGGTAAGAATTTCCAAACCACTTGATGCTGGTTAGAATCTTAATGAACTATTCTTAGATGGGTCCTGTCACATAGTATCTGAGCATAAGAGATTGTGACCTGCCCCAGAACAGCTAATAACCTGATGGTTGGGGCACTCACTAGGGATGTGGGAGGTCCAGATTCAAGAGCCTGCTATGTCTGATTTGGAGCAGGAACTTAAATTATTGAAAGAATTAAAATAAATTCTAATCCCGCATCGTAACGATTAAATCGCTAAGAAAAATATTAACTATCTCACATATAATAAAAAATAAATAAGCAGCAGCCATTCTGACTTTAATGCAGCTCATCCAAAAATAGAGGGATACATTTTAGATGAATCTTAGGTCTGGGCTACACTAGACCTACATCAGCCTAACTACATCACTCAGGGGTGTGAAAATTCCACACCCCTGAGCAATGTAGTTATACCAACTTAACCCCCGTGTAGACAGTGCTATGTCGGTGGGAGAGCGTTTCCCACAGATAAACTAGCACCTCTTGGGGAGGTGGATTAATGACGCTGATGGGAGAGCTCTCTCCTGTTGGCATGGAACATCTTCTTCAAAGCTCTGCAGCTGAGCCAATGCAGTGTTTTAAGTGTAGACTTGCCCTCAGTTTTAAAAAGAGATGCAAAAGTCTCAACTGAATTAAATCTTTTCCAATTACTCTAAAAAAGCAGCCTGTCTCACAAAAGAGAATGGACAGAATCCATATCCCACATCTGACATTTTTTGAAATCCCCAAGTCAAAAAGAGAGATCCAGTCCCACAGCACTTGTTAACTTATCACCAACTGTAACCTTATAGACAACAACAAATAAAAATGTATAAATAGGAACCATTTTAATTTTCATAAATAGCTCTCCATTTACTTTTTTTAGGGTAACAGCCATTACATTATATATACTTTAACACATTTGATAGTAAAGTAACTTCACTCTCAATCTTTAGCTAGTTTAAACCTTCAAAGAGAAAGCATATGTATTAAAAACAAATATTTCCACCCTTTAAGTTTTATTAATGATGACCGAATTAGATAACAATACTTGCATACAAAAAAATCAATTAAGAAAGTTGTCACAATGTCAAACTTCTGAATGAGACAGAGGGTACCCAAAAAAGATCCACATAATAATAAAAGATGTTTACAACTTAATAGTACAACATTTAGCTCTACAACAGTCTGGGATTGTGTGTGTGTGTGTGTGTGTGCACGTGCGTGCGATTATATCTATGGAATCATGGACAGACAACATCATCCGATTATTTTAACCAAAGTGACAGGAAAAACCCAAAATAAGAGGAAACTGTACTGTGATATTGGCAGGTCAAATCTGTCTGACTTTGGATAAGACTTATTTCATAATGCTAGGAATTACATGAGAGAGGCAGGTAGGAGTTTCAAATATTACTGTGTTTTAAAATAATCTGACAGCAGAACCTGCCTCATGCTTGAGTTCAATAAAAAACAGCAAGAGAAGAATGACAAAATCCTCTTGCTTCTAAAGGGAAAGTACATCCTGAGAAGTGTTTAATGAGGTATTTCAACATCCAAGCAGCTTAGCCATCATCTTCCCGAGACAAGAGCTGTAAAGCTTTATTCTTTGGAGGCCAAGCTAGGGAAGGGCTGAAGCAGAATAGTGAGGATATAGATCAAGGCAAAGTATTCCACTCACCATTCTCTCCAACATGGTGGAGACACTAGAGTTTAATCACCTTATTTATGTAATGCCAAAGGATGATTGACTCTTTCCAGACAAACAAAAGGGTGTGGTCCCTGCCACAGAAGAGCTTTCGATCTTTATCACTTATTTGACATGGATTTCAACAGGATTGACTACAGAGCTCATGTTGATTAAGTTCTTGAACATGAACAGCCCATTTGCACAAGGAACTAGAAAAATCTGTCTGGCAGACACTTATAGTAGATCCTTTGGAACAGCAGTGTCCAATAGAAATTGGATGCTAGCCACACTGGTAGCCACACTTGTGGTTTTGAAATTTTATTAGCCACATAATAAAAAAGCCACATGAATTAGCCACAATTCAATAGCCTATTAGCCACATGTGGCTAGTGGCAAACGAATAGGAGTTTAGAGCTTCACTGTTGCAATTCTGAGATTTAAAGTAGTCCTAGGAACACAAACATTACTGTCCTGTCTGAGGAGGGAGTAAATCCTCATTCTCTAACCTTGTTCACACGGATCTTGGACTAGAAGGCAAAAGAATTACGCTACTTACACCGATGGGAAGAGTTCTCCTAGCAGCACAGGTAACCCACCTCCCCGAGAGGCAGTAGCTGTCTACACCAGGGGTTAGGATAATTTAATGGCATGGCAGTTATACCGACCTAATTCCCTAGTGTAGACCAGGCCCTAGACACTAAAAATCATGGTTGTAATAAAGATACTAGATTTACGGTTATTACAGCAATCTGTAACTCACCAGCCTTCTTTTTTGTCCTATGACTGCAGAGGTATTAATGGGCGACTTCATTTTGTACGGTGTTGTAGAATGTGTGTTAACTACTTATGCTGAACAATCTGTTCCGTTTTGTATTTCACCGTTGAGGGCATTATGCACCAAAAAGATTAACATTCTGTGCCAAAAAATTAAAAATTCTGTGCACAATATTTTCAAATTCTGCAAATTTTATTTGTCAAATGGGGAGGCTTCAGCATGGCACTGGGGAGCACAGGTCACTTGCTGCAGCGAGGTGGGAAAATCACTGTGCTGCTCCCCACAGGGACACGGACTTAGCGGGGAGGCTACACCCGACCCTGACACAGCCCAAGGGCCAGGCCTGCCCCAGAAACACCCCACGGCCCTGTCTCTGTGTGGGAAGGCAGGATCCAAGAGTGGAGGGGCTTAATTTGGGGGGATCCAGGTGTGGGTTGAGAGGGTTCTGTGTGGGGCAATCTGGGTGGGAGCAGCTCAGTGTGGGATCTGGGTGCAGGGGGTATCTGGATGCACAGGGGCTTGTTGGGGGGCTCTGGGTGCAACGGTAATGAGACTGTAGGGGGATCCAGGTAAAGGTGGTTGGGGCTCAGCGGCAGTGGGTGTGTGGGGGGCGATAGAATTTGGCAGGGGGGTCTGGGTGTGGGGAGCTTAGTGGGGTGATGATGCAGGTGCAGCTGTTTGGGGCTCGGTGGGGTGAGGATCCAGGTGCACATGGCTCACAGGGATGGCCCAGGTGCAGAGGGAGTGAGGCTCATAAGGCGGGGGTTCTGAATGCAGGGGGGGAGGCTAGGCAGTAGGGTCTTGGTATGAGGGGGTCTGGATGCACGGGGGTTGGGTGGATGGGGGAGCAGCTCTCTGTACAGGAATCCCTCCCCCTGCAGCTGACGAGCAATGGGCGCAGGAAGTGGGATGGGGGAGTTTGCTGCAGCTGGAAGAGAAATCGAGGGGTGGGTCTGACCTGGCCCCAGATGCCGTGCAGGGGAAGAAGTCCCGTCCTCCCCAGCCCAGCCGGGGCTAGCAGCTGAGCTCGGCGCAGGTTAGGAGCCACCAGCCGGATTTTCCCCAGTCCCACCTCCTGCCCAACAGTGATTTACCTCTCTGCCAGCTGCCCTGGGCACCAAAACATACTGCTGGGGTGGGTTGCATTACCGTTCTTGTGGCTTCCCTTTGCTTCCCCATCAGAAAGTCATTTTTTCTGCAGGGAAGCAAAGAAATCTGCGGGGAACATAAATTCTGTACATGTGTAGTGGCGCAGAATCCCCACAGGTGTAATAGTATTTAGATGTGACATTCTGAGTACCTCTCTCAGACCTGAAGAGCTCTGTGTAGCTCGAAAGCTTATTTCTTTCACCAACAGAAGTTGGTCAAATAAAATAAATTACTTTGTCTCTCTAAGGGCAGGTCTACACTACAGGGGAAAGTCAATCTAAGTTACACAATTTGAGTTACATTAGTAGGGTAACTCAAGTTGACGTAGCTTAGATCTACTTACTGCAAGGGCCACACTACGCTATGTCGATGGGAGACACTCTTCCCCGACTCCCCTTACTCTTCTTGTTCCGGTGAGCACACCAGAGTTGACAGGAGAGCGATCTGCGGTTGATTTAGCAGGTCTTCACTAGACCCACTAAATCGACCCCCAGTGGATCGATCGCTGCAGAATTAATCCACCGGTAAGTGGAGACAAGCCCTAACATGCACCTTGTTTACAGAAGCGTTTCAGAAGAATTCAGTTTGAGAGCACCTTTCAAAAAAAACCACTAAGTTTTCTGACTACTGGATATGTAACAGTCAATGCCAAGATAGTTTTGAGACTATTTTAGTAAAATGCTTTAGTTTTCCTCTCTGGATAAATGGGTACTGCACAGATTTTGTCTGTTTTAGATTTAGCTCTTCCTTAGTAATTCAGAGTACTATACAAGTGATTCTTTAAAAAAAAAATAGGGAGAAATTACAAATAATTCTATTTATAAAATGCTATTCCAAAGCTGGACATTTTATATGTGCTTTGAATTTTGTACAAAGTTAAAACATTGATAACTACCCTTGAAATAAAGATGTAGAAAACAGAGAAGTGAAAAATGTCCATTGTATGTGACACCACTCTGGAAAGAGAAAGGAAATGCATTTACAATTCTCAGAAGAGACTTAAGTAAAAATGTCTGTTGCTTAGTTGCCTTTTACAAAGATATTACTTTCATGTTTGCCTTTATTCAAGGAACATGTTTCATAATCTTGACACCAGAGTTTATGGAGACTAGAGAAACAACCGCCCACCAAAATGAGGTAGGAATCTTTTTGGCAGAGACCCACAAACATCTTCATAGAACTAAAAATTCTAACCTTATTTGGAAAATGTAGAATTTCAGTCAAACTATATTTATACTATAACTGTTCTTTAAAAAAAACACAGTTCATAGAGCTGGTGAAAAGAGGTGTATGAAAACCAAGGTCATCTTTATAAGGAGAAAGAGTTGTGAAAAAAATCAACCCATTATAATTCTAAAAGAAGATGTCCGACCACCTCAGGCAGGGAAATTTTATTTTGAAGCTCACCCCGCTTTATACGTTCCTGGTTTCCTTCAGTAAGGCTTATTTTTATTTAAGTGGCGTTATAGGTAAGTGTTGTGAATTGGTAAGTGCAGAGATTGCTGAAGTGTAGCCAGTAGAACAAACATACTCCAAGGTCATCCTCATTTTTAATGCTGAGAGGTGCTGTCCTAGCATGTTAAGATGAAAAAATAGGCCAGTGAGTGGCTAGGCTGAGCAGCTGCTACAGGACTACTATACTGTCAAATTACTGCTTAGGAAAACAAGTGCTCTGCTTCATAATGGATAAAGTACTCTGGATTATACCTTTGGTTACTAAAGCTACACATGAGTTTGTGCACTTTAAACAAGACAATGTGGGCAAATCCTGCTCACCTTATTCAAGCAGCCCCACTTAAATCAGTGGGTGGATAAGGCATGTGTAAATGGGGTTAAAAAATGACTTGATATAAAGAAATTAGGCACTATCAACTATACTAATGACGCTTCAAGTGTTCAGTTAATAAACTTGGACCAGAAACAGATTCCACCTTGGCCAGAACTACATTACAAAACCTACCCAAAATAATGTTAATAAATAATTTAAATCAAATGCATACAACCTCCCGTCAATTATTTAGGTTTCACTTGCTATGTTGGAGACAGCAAATAAGCCTATTAGTTATCCAATCAACCATGGTCTTTCAGAAAAAACAGGGTAGACAATATCTACATTTCAAGGGTACCAAAATCTCCTTCTTTATACATTACATAGAAACAAAAAGGGGTCAAAACCCATTTTTCCCCCCTTTGCAGGTTACATTTAAAGTTTAAAAAAAAAAAAATCTAAGGGAGTGATATTCCTAGAGATTACTGTGACAGGTCTGGTTGAGCGCCCTCTCTTGGCCACTCACAAGACTGCTATCGGGGAGATGCAGCTACTGAATCCACAGGTATTTTAACCCTCCCTCCAACTTGCCAAACTGGTGTCTCAGCTCAGTCACCCTCCTTAGCACAACTATAATGTGGTCAAAGAACAGTCATTCCCTATTGCTCTTGGTCTGGGGAAGACCTGATACAGTCTTGCCAGCAATTCTGGGATCCACAAAGCCAGAGAGGCAATGTTCATCGCGATACTTCATACTATCAACCTGAATTTGTAAGTTGTGACGATTTGGGAATCTGTACAATTATCTCTTCTGAAGTCAATGGCAATAAGCTTTCTTTCCCTCTTGGGCACTTTCCTATAATTCACTGTATACTTAACTTTAGCAAATAAAAATAATTTTGCATTAAGATTAATAAACAATTTATGAAAATACAAGTAATTCTTGGAAGCATACGCTTTCTAACATGTATCTTATGTGGCGTTTAATTAATATTAAGACATGTAGAAGTATTTGCCTTGCGGCAACAGACCGCAAAAGAGAATCCCAATCCCACAGTCCTCACTCAGACAAGATTCCCAGGAATCTTGCCTAAATAAGACTGCAGGACTGGGTTCCATAACATGAGCACAACCAAACTAAACTATCTCACACAACCCTTCATCTGCCTTTTCCTCCCCCTGCCTTCTCCTCCTCCTCTCCCACCCCACCCCTTATAAAGCTATACTAAACCAGGGGCGGGCAAACTACGGCCCAGGAGCCACATCCGGTTTTCAAGCTCCCGCTGGGGATTAGGGTCTGAGGCTTGCCCAGTTCTGGTGCTCCGAGCGGGGTAGAGGGCTTGCCCCATTCCACACGGCTCCCAGAAGCAGTGGCATGTCCCCCCTGTGGCTCCTATGTGTAGGGGCAGCCAGGGCAAGTGCCGCCCCTGCAGCTCCCATTGTCTGGAAACCGTGGCTAACAGGCGGTGCAGGGATGGTGCTTGCGGACAGGGCAGCACGCAAAGCTGCCTGGCTGCGCTTCCGCATAGGAGCCAGAGGGGGGAAATGCCGCTGCTTCTGGGAGCTGCTTGAGGTAAGCACCGCCCAGAGCCTACACCCCTGACATCCTCCTGCGCCCCAACCCTCTGTCCCAGCCTTGATCCCCCTCTTGCCCTCTGAACCCCTCGGTCCCAGCCCGGAGCACCCTCCTGCACCCCAAACCCCTCATCCCCAGCCCCACCCCAGAGCACATACCCCTAGCCGGAACCCTCCCCCCGCCCGCACCACTACCTCCTGTCCCAGCCTGGACCCCCTCCTGCACCCTGAACTCCTCATTTCTTGCCCCACCCCACAGCCCGCACCCCCAGCCAGAGCCCTCACCCCCTCCCGCACCCCAACCCCCAATTTTGTGAGCATTCACGGCCCGCCATACAATTTCCATACCCAGATGTGGCCCTCAGACCAAAAAGTTTTCCCACCCCTGTACTAAACAAACAATTTTCTAATATTTAAGAGTAAGTGCAAAACATGCTGGTTTTGTTAATGGCACTACTTATCAGAAACATTACCAACTGATATTGCACAAGCCCAAAGAGGATGTATGTTTGGGGACAGACAAAATCAACATAGTACATTGGAGATTGGTCCTGCTTTGAGCAGGGGGTTGGACTAGATGACCTCCTGAGGTCCCTTCCAACTCTGGTATTCTATGATTCTACAAAGCACTGCTAAAAGAAAATCCAACTTCTTAGCAATGACAAACTGATCAGGAAATTCATCTGTTAAGAATATGTACTTTACATCATTAACAGCAGGTGACTTGGGCTTTTAACTGTAATTTTAAAGATTTAAATAAAATAAAATATGTTTGGCACAACTATAAATTTCTTGAAAGATAGAAAACACAACAGGGCAATACAAGCTAATAGGGCCAAAGCAGTTCCCATACCTCACTGCATTAGGACACAGGAAATACTGCTATTCTGGCTACTCCCTTCTCTCTGCTAACCAGATGTGTTTGATAAAGCCATAGATAAATCAGATAGCACACAAGAACACAAATGAAATTAGGCTATCAGAGAGAAAAATAGCACATTTCAATTAAGTTAAGTGGCACCGTGGGTTAGTGCATCAGCCTTTTAATTTTGGAGACCCTTCATACAACCCCCAGATTCCTAAATAACACGTAGGTTGCCAGGAAAAAGTGTGTACAGTGAGATCAGCCTTTTCCCAATTTGTTCAAATCACAAAATGTACCTCCCAATTTGTCCCTGATGGCAATCAGAGATTAAGATACCCTGTTCTGGAACAGGTCCATTGGTATAGGTGCTTGTGCAATGCTTGTCCATACCATGCCATGTTCAAGCTAATGCATTAATCACTCATTGTTATGGCCATTAAAATTCATCCATGAATAAAATAAAGATCCAAACTATTTCCCAAAGTTCACACAATTAACTGGAAAATGATTAGGGGAATGCTTAAGTGCTGCAAATAGCTGGTTACTAATTCAGTAATAAACATTTTGTCTTGATCGCAGAATGAATTAATGCCCCTGGGTGGTGCTAAAGGGCACTGTGAAGCTGAGGGTACCATAAAACCAAGGTTGTGACAAATTGCAGTCATTAAAGGTCGTGTGGCACTTTCTTCAGTATTAAGGGTGTTACTCCACGATCTGTCCCACTGTTATGCCCATGAGAAAGATTTGAACCGATCTGGCCAGGGTTCTAAAGTTTCACCCCATGTTATATACAGAAGTTCTTTGGGGGCAACCCAGATTTCCTTGCAAGGGGGAAGCCTTTGATATGGAAGGAGTGCCTGCACAGGGCCATTTTCACATTCACTCAGCTCTGTGCCAATGATATTCTTTTATTCAGAGCTTGTTATACTGTACTGTTCAGCTTGCAAAAACAAAAGTAGTTACAGACCCCTTCAGCCTGGATGCACTTGGAGCTGCAGAAGTTGCCATCTTGTTGACCTTACGAGACTGGATTTAATAGGGGACCTGATTTTGCCATTTACTCTATTATCAATACCCCAGAGGTCAGCCTGGAGCCTTTAAAAAAATCATATGGACAGAAACTTACAGTTTACATCTATTTTTGGCCTCATTAAATGACTCTCTCTAGACCTCTGCCTCAAACTTATTCAACAGAAAATACAACTCTGATTTCACTGGTCTCCAATCAGAATGAATAAAATTAGAATAAAGAACAACAATTCCTGCTGTTTCCGTCCAGTTAAAGCAGACACGGCCTTACACGTGCTGTGGAAATGCTACATGGCTCATGATTTTGGGAGGTAGCATGACCAGGGGTCAAGCTTTAAGATGTGGTCCTATAAATAGAGCCCTGCAAATCTGCGGATATCCGCTTTACATCTGCGGATTGGATGCAGATACAAATTTCGTATCCACGCAGGGCTCTACCTATTCATACCACAGCTGTTCACACTGGGAAATTCCACCATCTCTGGATCTCATGTGCCTTCCTAGTAACTTAAAGAAAAACCATATTTTAGACCTCAACTTCCCCACTTATAGAGAATGTATGAGCTTTGCAATCTGGCAGCCCCAGAAAGGGCAGTATATAAAAGACTTTAGAGTAGAACATTTTCAAAACTTATGGTCTTCATTGGCATGTATAATCAATACACCATTGTTCAGCTGTAAGCCTCTTGATCTAACTTCCACTTTAGATGCTCTCCATTCACAGAATGCCCTGTGGCCAGTCTTCTCTACTTCCTTTTCCCCACCTCCCCACCATTGCTTTTCTTGTGACCTGCATCTGGTCTTCTTTAGATTGATCGTACATTTATCTACAATCTAATAAAAAATTAATAAAATAGCAGGGGTGCTATTGTACTGTTCTAGACAAATTACAGTTTGGGTAATAATATTTCCCATTCCCTTGCATTTCCAAGTGCATAGGTACTCACTTTCTACCCTAAACTTTTGTGTAGTGTTTCTGTTAACTAGCTGCTGCAACCCAGCAACAGGTAAAGTGACTCATTACAAGCACTGAGCCATCAGAATGAAATGTGTACTGCTATATAAAGTACGTGGGTAGAGAGAAAACGTCTCCTTTACATACAGTACACATTTCTACAACTTACAACCAACTTATTTACTTTACTTGTAACTGCAGAGTAGGTTCATTATGTCATCCCATCCAGGATTTCTACTGTTTGAGTCTACTAATAAAATTGGATTTTAAACATAAAAAGGAAGTCAATATGTTCCATATTAAAATCTCTTGGGGCTAGGTGTCTTGAAACCAATTTTCTGGCTTCTATGTTATCCAGTATAACAACAGAATGTTAAGATCATTATCTGAATTACTCAGTTCAAAAAATAAGACACTACTTTGTTACATTCATACAATTCCATATCATAACCTGGAGATTCCTCTGGAGAGGGCCAATGAGTACATACATGTGCTTTTTGGCCAGCTAATGTAATTTTTAAAGTACATCGTTTTTCCCTTTCAAAATCCTAGTGATGATGTTATTTGCATTCCTGAGAATCCTCTCCTCCACTTCCTTATTTTTTTTCTCTTTGAGCCCCCTTCTCTGAGGTGACTTCAAAGCAGTCAGTGCTGCAGCTGGAATCACCCATCTGGAGTAACTGTAGAGCAGCATGTGGCTGACCATCCTAGCCCAGGACCACAGAGCCAGCTGTAAGTATCATGAAATCCCATGCAAAGTAGTGTACAGAACCCCATGTAGGTTCTTCCCAGAGACATTTCCCTCTACTTCCACAACTCCTCCTGTCTGCACAAAGCTATCTTTGACAATGCTCCCCAATCACTAGACTGCATAACATCTAGTGATCTGCAAATCACATTTATCTTAAGAGGAACTGAGTTCCCAGACACAAAAGGGTGGTCATAGACCGCAAAGGTTGCAGAAGCCTGGAGGGGAGGAGAGTCATACAGTCAGTGGTGCCTTCCCAAAACAGAGTGCACTGAAGCATGAGGGAAGGGCAAACAACTGACAGAAACCACACACCCTAGAAGATTTCAAATGCTGAATTATTACTGTTTTACATTCAGTGTAAAATGTACAGTTCCAATCTAATGGAGGATTAGGCTGCAGAACAAGATTCTAGAACTAGCTATCTAGCCTATATCTTTCCCTTGGAATCTGGCAGCCTCCACCAGGAAAATTGCCATCTAGAAACTACATGAATTACTAGGCTTTGTTTCTTTTCAGTTTGCTGAGGGATTGCAATACATTTGGGGGGGCAGCCCCTCTTCTAACAGGAAACCATAGTGCCTCTATTCCTCACAAACCATTGCCAGTAGAAACCCTGAAGAGTAGTTTTAAGGCTCTGAGCCCACAGAAATGAGTGATTTCCTCTCTGCCCCCCTGTCCTCTGACGTTAGAACTATCTCCTTGCAAGAGAATCAAGACACTCCTAACCACAGCTCCCAGTAAAGTGGCAGCAGTAATACTTTAGGACTCCCCTCTCTGGGTAAACAACAGCAGCTTCATAGGGAAGGAATCAGATCAGTCCCTGGAGGCAACATGACACTCTTTAGAGAGCCAGCACATCATCATAGAACAAATCACCCTTTACAAGCATCTGAAGTGTGGCACTGCTACTCCAGAGCTACTTTTGTATTGGCACAGTTTTAATCACTAGTAGCTTTGTGTTCTACCCCACATGCCCTTAAATCACATTTCGATTAAAATGTTTCTTATTTAAGAGATGCTGTCAAAGGATAGGGAGAAAAGTGATCACTAGAAGTAGCAGGGCACGTCACCTGGCCTCAAGACAGCAGTTACATAAACTGTGTATGTTATTGGCACAATATTGCCAAAATACCAATGGCACTACCAGCCTCTTGACCGATGAACAGTGAAATTAAACAATCAGACAAAGTCCTGTACTGAAACAGGCATGCTTTCCAATACTTCTGAAAAGACATAAACAAGGAAAGGGACAAATATATTTAACAGGAGTTAAATGTACAAGGATGTTGGATGCATCTAATAACTTAAGAGCCTTTTGTTTATCACATATAATTTGTATACACGTCTGATTAATATTTTACCATTGAAATACCAGAATATTTATTACAATGTTAACATATACTCAGCATTTGCAGAAATGAATATTAATAAGTAAAAATACAAACCCAAATATTTAGAATCTTAAGGCTGAATGAAATATTTGTATTGTCAAGCGGCCAAAGAATACAAATTTTGGTTTGAAGCAGAACAGCCAGTGACAGGAATACTTGAAGAGTATTTATTGTTTCCAACACAATTATCAAGTACTTTGTAATCATTTGAGGCAAAGCTGGTATTCTACTGCCATCTACAGGAAGAGAATGGAACTGTTTCCAATACAAAAAAATTCCACAGCAAATCATATAATTACCGAAAATGTCTACACTTCCATTGTGGTATGCAGTGTTTATGTAGCCGTGTCAGTCCCAGGATATTACAGAGACAAGGTGGGTGATGTAATATCTTTTAACGGACCAACTTCTATTGGTGAGAGATACAAGCTTTCAAGGTACCCAGAGCTCTTTTTTCCCCCCGCGACGACACTGATGTTAACACTTCACCTTGGGTGGTCCCTTAGAACGGTGGTTTTCAAACTGCGGGTTGCAACCCAGTACTGGGTCGCGGAATGGGAGGCACTGGGTCGTGGCGGCTCTGGTCAGCACCGCCGACCGGGCCGCTAAAAGTCCGTCGGCGGTGCTGCCCGGCTAAGGAAGGCTAGTCCCTACCTGTTCTGACACTGTGCTGCGCCCCAGACGCAGCCAGCCAGGTCCAGCTCCTAGGTGGGGGGGCCCTGGGGCTTTGCGTGCTGCCCTCGCCCCGAGCA
Source organism: Chelydra serpentina (assembly GCA_037349315.1). NCBI lineage: Eukaryota > Metazoa > Chordata > Testudines > Chelydridae > Chelydra > Chelydra serpentina. Next base: position 10,835,987 of record JBAIAC010000061.1, read on the forward strand.
CCAGCTGGACACTCCCATTGGCCAGGAACCAGCCAATGGAAGCTGGGGTGGTGGTGCCTGCGGGCAAGAGCCGCGCTTGCAAACCTCCGCCTAGAAGCTGGACCAGACCCCCCAACCTGAAACCCCTTCCTGCACCCCAAAACCCTCATAGCCAGTTTCAGCCCAGAGTCCTGACCCCCCACACACACACTCCAACCCCCTGCCCCAGCCCTGAGCCCTCCCCAAACCCAGAGCCCCTCCTGCACCCCAAGCCTCTCATCCCTGGCCCCACCCCAGAGCCTGCACCCCCAGCTCAGAGCCCTGCCCCCCTCCCGCACTCCAACCTTCTGCCCCAGCCCTGAGCCCTCCCATGCCCCAAACCCCTCATCCCCAGCTCCGTTGGGTCGCAGGCATCAATTCTCTTCAACTGGGTTGCCAGAAAAAAAGGTTCAAAACCACTGCCTTAGAATATGTACTAACTACTTATGCTAAACTACATGTTCGCCCTGGTATTTCGCTGACTCTGAGGTTATGTCTACTACAGCTAACATAATTTTATGTTGCTCAGGGGTGTGAATAAACCACCCCCCTAAGAGATACAAGTTACGCCGGCATACGTGCTAGTGTGTACAGCGCTATGTCAGCGGGAAAGCTTCTCCCGCCGACCTAGCTTCTGCCACTAGTGGGGGTGGGGGTTTTATGCCGCCGGGAGAGCTCTCTCCTGCCATCATAGAGCGTTTTCACCACAAACGCTGCAGCAGCGAAGCTGTACCAATACAACTGCACTGCTTCAGCGCTGTAAAGCCTTGCCTACACAACACAGTTTTGTCAACAAAACTCAGCTTTCATTGACAAAACAGGGAAGGCGTACACACTACAATGCTCCTCCCGACAATTTAACTCTCCTGCTACGCCGACTAAATAAAACCACCTTGACGAGAGGCGTAGAGCCTTTTGCAATAAAGTTAGATCAACACAGCATCAGTGTAGACACTGTGCTTGCTTATGTCACCGTAATGGCCTTCAGGAGGTGTCCCACAATGCCCATCCTGACTGCTCTGGTCAGCAGTTCAAACTATATACACACACACAGTATAAGGTTTAAACAAACAATTTAATACTGTACACAGCAATGATGATTGTGAAGCTTGGTTGAGGTGGTGGAGTCAGAGGATGGAAGAGGATGGGATATTTTCCAGGGAATGCCTTGCTGCTAAATAATGAACTAGCACTCGACTGAGCCCTCCAGGGTTAACACATTGCTGTTAATGTAGCCTCACACTCTACAAGGAAGCATGAATGGAGGGAGGAGACACAATAGACACATGGCAGTGGCTGCAAACATTCCCTGCGGAAACTGAACGTGACGATGAACCCACACTATCCCATTGGCGCGAACCACTCCCTCCACTTTCCAAAGTGCTGGGTGGTGCATGTGAGAGAGAGAGAGAGAGAGAGAGAGAGAGAGAGAGAGAGAGAGACGCGCATTGCCCCTTTAAGTACACTGACCTCACTCTAAGTACACTTCCTTTTTAAGTAGATCAGCAAGTTGAGACAGCAGCTGCTGCTAGCAAGCTCCCTCCATCCTGAGCCCTGTTATGTTCCCCCCCTCCCTGCTCTGTGGAGATGGGGTACAGGAGCGGGGGCAGAGGGGGACACCCTCACATCAGCACCCTTCTACTCCCCCCCCCCACTCTGCACAGCAAGCAGGCGTCTCCCGGGAGCAGCTCCAAGGCAGAGGGCAGGAGCAGCACAACGCAGTGGGGGGAGGGACTACCTGGCAATTGATAGCCTGCTGGGCAGCTGCCATACAGGGGACTTAGGGGAGCTGATGGAGGGCTGCCAGCCCACCCTGGTTCCAAGCCCCCACCAGCTAGCTCCAACAGGCTGCTCTTCCTGCAAGCAGTGGACAAAGCAGGTGGCTGCCAAACAACATTACAAGGGAGCACTGCGCAACTTTAAACGAGCCTGTTCTCTAATAGATCAGCGACGTAACAACAAAACAATGTTAACCGGGACGACGTTAAGTAAGGAGTTACTGTATAACACTTATCACACGATTGGTGAGCAGTGCAGGATCCATGCTTTCAGGCAGAGATGGAGGGCATGCAGTTTACAGGGGCTATTGAAAAACATCACGAAACATAGTCGGAAGCCCATGGACTGATGGGGTAGAAAAAACTGCATCATGGGATGGTGAGCCCACACCCATCATGCACAAGTTGCACAGTGGGATAGCTACCTACGGTGCATTGCTCTCTCTCGATGCTAGAGCACCAGCTGTGGATGCACTCAGCTGACACAAGGAGCATTGTGTGAGCATGCACAATCAATGTAATTATAGTGGTTTATGACCATCGGCATGACTTGCGTTGACTTAACACTGTAGTGTAGACATAGCCTAAGTGTAGACACTCCCTGAGGGCTTGTCTTTGTGTACAGTGATACAGCTGCGCAGCTGCACCAGTGATGACGTTACTATGCTGACAGGATAGCACTGTCTACACACAGGGTTAGGTATAACTACATCACTCAGGGGTGTGGATTTTTCACACCCCTGAACGACGTAGTTACACCGATATAGGTCTGTAGTGTAGACTTGGCCCGAATACCTTTCCCAGACCTAAGGAAGAGCTCTGTGTAGCTTGAAAGCCTGTCTCTCTCACCAACAGAAGTTGGTCCAATAAAAGATATTACCTCACCCGCCTTGGCTCTCTATACTTTCATTGAATTATATTTTTGTACTAGGGTCCCAACTTCAAAATGTTTTCTTTTTAGGAGACAGAAGTGCTTGAAAGTTACAATGGCCACATTAGAGCTCCCACAAACTGATCATCATTTTATTTGCCCATATTCCTAAACTATTCTGTAACCCAGTGGTCCCCAACGTGGTGCCCGCGGGCACCATGGCGCCCACCGGGGCATTTATGTGTGCCTGCTGTCAGGGCTGGCACCAAGGAACGAAGAGGAGAGGAGCGCATCTGCCGGAGAACCTGCCACCGAAATGTTGCCAATGAGCGCTTCTGGCAGAGAAGCGTCGCCGCCAAAATGCCGCCGAGGAGCGCTTTCGGCGGAAAAGCTGTCGCCAAGGAGTTCAGCCACTGGAGAAGCGTCGCCACCGAAATGCCGCCGAGAAGTGTCACTGCCCGCCACACTCTTCTGAAGGCATGAATGTGCTCTTGGACACAGAAAGGTTGGGGACCACTGCTGTAACCTTATGGAGTAGAAGGCTATGGAGAACTCAGCCATGAAGAGATAAAAGACACTAAAATGAAATGGAGAGAAATCTAAAAACAGATTTCTTCAGTGCATGCAGTCCAATAACATTGGCCTCCTTGCCACTAAGCACTACTTTCTGACAAAACAAAATTGGCTGAAAAAATATTTTTATAATCTCACAAGAAACTAACACCCTAGAGGAGAATTTTGAGGTTCTGGAAACGAAGGTCAGATCATTTAGCCTACAACTAATTGCGCTCTACGGAAAAAACTGAGATCAGGGGAAAAAACACACACAAGTGGAGAAGAAAGAGTGTTCCAGAAACAAAACAGTGGCTGATTTTGTGTCTCAGAATAAACACTAATAATCATGAGTCAGAGGAATGAAAAATCTTATCAGCTGGCATAGCCCAGCTTTACAAGATATCATTTGAATATGTCAGCTGGATGAAAGTAAAAGTCACAGCTCAAGAAGACCTACAGCCAAAGGAAGGACCTTATTAAACAGTATGCAAAGTGGTGTTACTGCATACTATGGAGAGGAAAACAAAAGGTAAGCGAGAATAAAGAGCAACAATACTGCTTCTCTACCAGACATCACACACAGAATCTAATGTTTGGAAGAGCAGACCTGGCAGTAAAAAGGACTTTCCCAGCTGTTGTCTCCAGATCTCAAGGTAATTTAATAGAAAAATCTCAATTGTGTTAAATCTCAATTGTGTTATTCAATGAGGATATGACCATAAAAATTCTCTCTCGTGCAAAACAATGGGTAAACTTCAATAACGTGTTTGGAGATGCAGAACCTGAAACACAGCTATCGGCCACACATAAAAACAATATATAAGAGAATTCTAAGAACCATGACTAGAAAGGACTCCAAAGTTTGGTTTATGGCTGTTACAAAGTTGTTTTATCAAGGATTATGGTTAAATTCTCTGTAATATTTGTTTGTTGAAGAAAAATAAACAAAGTGCTTCCACCTTGCTATCATTATCCCTAATGGAGCAGCAAAATTATGCAATACCATATTCAGGACATGTTATTACTAAAAAATCAAGACATGGATTAACACCTCCCCTTTCTTTCATCCTTACCTCCCACAAATGGTATGTGGACAGGAAAGGAAACTGTAATAAGAAGTGGATTGTTAAGGCCCCCCCCCCCCCCTTAGGATTCTTTATACACAAAGGGACATTATGCAGAACTTTGGTGAAAGAAAACATTTAAATGCTTATTTCTGCAATAGACTGATACAGAGTTTTGGGTTTCATATTTAACTGCCTCCAGTAAAATCAATATTTTTAAAGTATACCACGGTTTCCACATGGAAGCAGAGGGGTACAAGACTGCCTTTCTTCTCATTTGTTGATTGCAAACACATTCAAATACTAGGCCTAGATTTTTTTATTGTACTTATTCCTTAAAAACAAACAAACTTAGGTCAGGTTTACACCTGAACGATGCAGTTATACCAACTTAACTCCCAGTGTAAACAGCGCTGTGTCAACGGGAGAGCTTCTCCCATCAACACAGCTACCGGGCTCTCATGGAGGTGGATTAACTACACCCAACAGAAGAAGCTCTCCTGTTGGCATAGTAGCATATTCACTGCAGCACTATAGTGGTGCCCAGTGCCGCTGCAGTGTTGTAAGCATAGACCTGCCCTAAGAGTGATGTAGGTAATCAAATCTCATGCTTCACAGCATCAGGTGACTGGACTGCATGTGGGTGTCGGAGAGAAATTACGCACAAAGTGCACAGCATTGACCAGTTGACTAAGTGCATTATGAAGTAAGGAAGCCTGGAGGTTGCCTTCTTCTGAAGCCTCAGGTACTTTTCACTGCCAGTGAAAGGCCAGTGCTCTTAGATGAACAAGTACTCTGATTTACTATGACAATTCCTACTTTCCTTTCCATCTCCTGTAACGCACCAATGGAAGGAAAAAAAGCAAAGCATCAGGGAGAAATGCCCAGCATTGTTGTAAACATCACAACCGTGGGGGAGATTTTCTAGAATTAATGGAAAATCAAGATATGGCAGACCTACATCTGGGAACAGATTTGACAACTGCTAAGGAGATGATGATCTGACAGATCTTCAGGTGGAGCCAGTCATCCACTCTGCTCTTGACGCACCCAATATCCAATAAGGGAAAGGAAACCCTCATTGGCTTTAACCCCAACTGTTCACACCATTTTCCTCAGATGGTTGCCATGGCCATCATCTTCAGATTAAGATCTATGAACCTGCTAAGAGAGCTCAAAAGGAGGAAGCATAGATATAACTATTATGTTGCTCTTTTTAAAAGAAATTTTAAGGAAAGCTAAGATAGTGCTATTCTTTCCGGTACCAGCTTCTTCTTCCCAGTAACAGGGCTTAGGAGTCCCTTATAAGGTATATCTACACTGCAATTAAAAACCTGCAGCTGGCCTGTGCCAGCTGACTTGGGCTCGCGGGGCTCAAGCGTTGACATCCAGGTTTGGGCCACAGCCCGAGCTCTGCGACCCTCGCAGGGTCCTAGAACCTGGGCTCCAGCCCAAGCCCGGACGTCTAAACTACAGTTAAAAAACCCCACAGCCCAAGCCCAAGCCCAAGCCAGCTGGCATGGGCCAGCCGGGTTTTTTTTAACTGCAGCATAGACATACCCACACTGACCAAGTAACCTCTTCAGAAAGTTAAGGAGCAGCTTTCACCGGCTCCTGAATTAGTCTCATCCCTAGCATTCTCACGACAGACTGTACATGCTTTCTCAATGGTCTGCCCGATGTAAGTGCCTTGAACCATTTTCTTCTTCAGTTATACTCAGCAACCTAGGGCTTCTGGCTAGTGCAGTTTTGAGCCTGACAATATATTACCATTGAAGTAAACTGACACCGAGCAAGGGCAAAATCTTGATATTCCCAAACCATGTAACCTGTAATGAAGGAGAGGGAGACCGTCTGGCAATGGAACATGTGGAACTGGCCTGACATATCATGAGATCCCTGTTTTAGTGGAGGAGCTTGAGACCCTAAAGTCCACACCTATTACCTCTCTTTTGCATGTTACTCCACATTTTACTCCACTCCAAATGCACATGCAGCAGAGAGAATCAAAATCTCAAATTAACGATCAGAATTTAACCTACTTTCACCCCGCTATAAGCAAATACAGAGCAGCAGCACAGCATAAACATAATGGGGAGAAAAAACAGGGACAACAAGGGGGTGGAAGAGGGGCAGAAGGGGAAATAAAAATAAAGGATGCTTCCAATCTGGACCAACTCCAGTTGGAAAATAACCCCTCTCCCCACTATGTGTTGTCATCTTCCCAACCCACATACCTCAATAGTGTGACAATTATAGGTGAAGAGCAAGGGTTAAAAATAAAAATAAAATTTTTTAGAAAGCTAGGTAGAACCCACTAGTACCATTTTGAACATAATATTGTCACATATCACAAATTAAGAGTCAATCTGAATCAGTAATTGAAGTCTTCCAAGTACTTCTTGGTGCTGCTGGAAGCAGTGTTCAAGATTCAGCTCATGACAACTAACCCTGTGAGTCAGTACTGAGCCAATGCCCCAGCATGATTCTATAGGCACTTTGCCGTTGGGCCTGCCTTAAAAACAATGAGGAACTGAACTCATGTAGTCATTAAAGAAAACATGGGACTTGCCACAAGAAAAGCGTTGTTAACCCCAGTATCCTGGCCAAACTCCAACTCTAGCAATTACATTCTGCCAACCTAAATCCCCCTTGCTATTTCAATTGGATGTGACATTTTTCTTCCCTTCCAGACCTGAACTGCAATATAGTATTTTGCGCTGTTGAATAGCTGCCACATTTCAGTGGTGGTGAACATTATCTACAGAGCTACATACACATACATGGAGCAGATGAAGCACTTTACAAACTTAGGGATCTTTGGAGAATTACGATGCTATATACATTTAAGATACTACATTTCATCTTTTTTTGCACTCACTTCCAGCTTTTTCTTTTTTCCCTACATGGCACTCAGATTAAAAAGTAGAAGTATAAAAAGTCACAAAAAGGAAAGAGAGAGGAACAAAAAGAGGAGACATGAGAAAGAGGCCCAATGAAAGACTGAAAACAAGACTTAAAGGACCAGACACAAGAAAAGAATCTCAGAGCAGGTCTATACTACGGGGTTAAGTCGATCAAAGTTACGCAATTCCAGCTATGCGAATAACGTAGCTGGAGTCGATGTAGCTTAGGTCAACTTATTGCAGAGTCTACACCACGCTGAATCGATGGGAGAAACTCTCCTGTCGACTTATCTTACGTTTCTTGTTCCGGTGCAGTACTGGAGTCGACAGGAGAGCGATCTGCAATCGACTTAGCGAGTCTTCACTACCCTGAAGGCTTGGCTATGCTATCTCTTAAGTCGATGTAACTTATGTCACTCAGGGGTGTGAAAAAGACACCCCCTAGAGTGACGTAAGTTACATCGACTTAAGTACTGTCCACAATAGTGCTATGCACATATTCACCAGATGCGGTGCAGCTGGACCGATGTAGCCCGGTAGTGTAGACTTGCCCTTATACACAGTACACTGGACACACCCAGAACCAGAGACACAGAATCAAAGAAAAACAAATCAAGAATTGAACAAGAACCATCAGTCAAAATATAGGCAATTAAAAACTCCTGATTGCAGCAGAATCAGAAACAAAAATACAGAATGGGAAGAATTATTGTGATGACAATAAGCCATATTTACAATTTGCGAGGGAAGGAAGAGAGGGGAACATATAACCAGGTCATCCCAAAAATTACTCACTGTCACAAAAACAGAAAAAATAGAATATTTCCTTAGTAAAATTATGTAACATAAATAGTGTTTTTGATCTGCAAAGAGCTTTACAAAATTATAGCCTAGTGCTGCAAACACTACTAGGTATCATGAGTAGTGGGAAATTAATAAGGTTTGTGCATGTGAGAAAAGACCTAAAGGGACAGGTCCTTAATCCTCAAAGGTCATGTGAGGGAGGTAATATCCCCATTTTACAAAAAGGGAAACTAAGTTCAAAAGGTAAAGTGACTTGCCACAGGCCACCGAGGGAATCAGTAGCTGGAATTAGAACTCAAGACCTTTTGGTTCTTAGTCCCATACCCAGACCATGACTCTCAGTTTAAAGTGTTATTTAATTGTGAACACTATTTGGCAAAAGTGTACGTAACTCCTTAGTTTACTGACAAAAACAAAGTTTGCTATGATTTGCATTGCAGGGCCAATATAGCCATGGAAGAACAAGCAGACTTCGCAGCTCGTGATGATGGGATTTGAAGCAACAGCTCATATTTAAGATACTCAGTTGAGCGTACCCATATACAGAAACCAAGTTATTGTTTTCATAGACTCAAGAGACTTTAAGGTCAGAAGGGACCATTATGATCGTCTAGTCTGACCTCCTGCACAATGCAGGCCACAGAATCTCACCCACCCACTTCTGTAATAACTCGCTAACCTATGTCTGAGCTATTGACGTCCTCAAATCATGGTTTAAAGACTTCAAGGTGCAGAGAATCCTCCAGCAAGTGAACCGTGCTCCATGCTGCAGAGGAAGGCGAAACCCCCATAGGGCCTCTGTCAATCTGCCCTGGAGGAAAATTCCTTCCCAACCCCAAATATGGCGATCAGCTAAACCCTGAGCATGTGGGCAAGACTCACCAGCCAGACACCCAGGAAAGAATTCTCTGTAGTAACTCAGATCCCACCCCATCTAACATCCCATCACAGGCCATTGGGCATATTTACCGCTAATAGTCAAAGATCAATTAATTGCCAAAATTAGCCTATCCCATCATACCATCCCCTCCATAAACTTTTCAAGCTTAATCTTGAAGCCAGGTATGTCTTTTGCCCCCACTGCTTCTCTGTTCTTTTTTCCTCCTCTGTTACTTCCAACTGATGCGTCCCCAGCTTATAACAAAAATTCTTATTATTAATCACTAAATGCATGACCTTGCACTTTTCACTATTACATTTCATCCTATTACTATTACTCCAGTTTACAAGGTCGTCCATATCTTCCTGTGTAATATCCCAATCCTTCTCTGTATTGGCAATACCTCCCAGATTTGTGTCATTCACACACTTTATTAGCACACTTCCACTTTTTATGCCGAGGTCAGTAATAAAAAGATTAAATAAGATTGGTCCCAAAACTGATCCCTGAGAAACTCCACTATAACCTCCCTCCTGCCTGACAGTTCACCTTTCAGTATGACCCGTTGTAGTCTCCCCTTTAAGCAGTTCCTTATCCACCTTTCATTCTTCATATTGATCCCCATCTAATAATTCCCCATGTGGAACCATATCAAATATCTTACTGAAATCGAGGTAAATTACATCCACTGCGTTTCCTTTGTCTAGAAAGTCTGTTACCGTCTCAAGGAAGATCAGGCTGGTTTGGCACAATCTACCTTTTGTAAAACCATGTTGTATTTTGTCCCAATTACCATTGACTTCAATGTCCTTAACTACTTTCTCCTTCAAAAATTTTTCCAAGACCTTGCATACTACAGATGTTGATCTAACAGGCGTGTAGTTACCCAGATGACTTTTTTTTTCTCCTTTCTTAAAAATAGGAACTATGTTAGCAATTCTCCAGTTATACGGTACAACCCCTGAGTTTACAGATTTCTTAAAAATTCTTGCTAATGGGCTTGCAATTTCATGTGCCAGTTCCTTTAATATTCTTGGATGAAGATTATCTGGGCCCCCCGATTTACTCCCATTAAGCCGTTTGAGTTTGGCTTCTACCTCGGATGTGGTAATATCTACCTCCATATCCTCATTCCCATTTGTCATCCTGCCATTATCCCCAAGCTCCTCCTTAGCCTCATTAAAGACCGAGGCAAAGTATTTGTTTAGATATGGGGCCATGCCTAGATTATCCTTAACCTCCACTCCATCCTCAGTGTTTAACGGTCCCACTTCTTTCTTTGTTTTCTTCTTATTTATATGGCTACAGAACCTTTTACTGTTGGTTATAATTCTCTTTGCAAGGTCCAACTCTACATGACTTTTAGCTTTTCTCACTTTATCCCTACATGTTCTGACCTCAACAAGTTAGCCTACAAGGCGTGGAAGATGAGAGGGATCAGCAAGGAAAGCTTTCTGCTTTTTCTTAATCTCCTCTCTGAGATGCTTGCTCATCCAGCTTGGTCTACAACTCCTGCCTATGAATTTTTTCCCCTTTCTTGGGATGCAGGCTTCTGATAGTTTCTGCAACTTTGACTTGAAGTAATTCCAGGCATCCTCCTCCTCCTTTAGATCCACAAGTTCTTCAGTCCAATCCACTTCCCTAACTAATTTCCTTAATTTTTTAAAGTTAGCCCTTTTGAAATCAAAAACCCTAGTCACAGATCTATTTTTGTTTATCCTTCCATACAGTTTGAACTTAATTAGCTCATGACTGCTCTAACCATGTCCTCTATTAGGTCCTCACTACTCACCAAAACCAAATCTAAAATAGCATCCCCTCTTGTTGGTTCAGTAACTACTTGGTGAAGGAATCCTTCTGCTATCTCATCTAGGAAAATCTGAGCCCTATTATTATTACTAGCACTTGTCCTCCAATCTATATCTGGGAAGTTAAAGTCTCCCATGATCACATAATTCCTATGAGTATTTACTTCATTTAAAACATTAAAGAGGTCTCTATCCATCTTCAAATCAGATCCCGGTGGTCTACAGCACACCCCACGCACTATCCCAGGGAAGGTTCTAGTAGCTTTCTTCCCCAATGTGATTTTTGCCCAGACAGACTCTGTTTTATCCATTCCATCACTTCTTATTTCCTTACAGTGTACTCCATCACCTTTACCTTTATTTCTGTCTTTCCTAAGCAGCACATACCCTTCAATACCTGTACTCCAGTCATGACTACTATTCCACCATGTTTCTGTTATCCCTATAATATCTGGGTTCACTTCCTGCACCAGTAGCTCTAGTAGTTCCTCAATTTTATTTCCTAGGCTCCTCGCATTGGGGTACAAACATCTTAATTTTTGCTGTTTAGCTTTATTAACATTCTTTACCCGATTAGGCACAGACATTCTACCGCCAGTATCACCTATTAGACTGGTATCTATACTACCCTTCCTCCTTATGTTCATTCTCCTACCCACAGCTGTATCCTTTCTTACTTTGTTTTCTTCCCTCTCAATGTTAAAATCTGGCGTGGAGACTACCTGGACATCTCCCAATCATCTCCCCCAAATACTTAGTTTAAAGCTCTCTCAATCAGTTGTGCCAGCCTCCATCCTAGAAGTCTATTTCCCTCCCTACTCAGGTGCAGTCCATCCCGAGAGAACAGTCCTCTGTCCATGAATGCCTCCCAGTGGTCATATATCCCAAAGCCCTCCTTATAGCACCACTGCCTGAGCCATGGATTGATCATCATAATCTTGTCACACCTTTGTTGCCCTTCTCTAGGAACAGGCAGAATCCCACTAAAGATCACCTGAGCCTCGATTTCCTTAAGCATCTTTCCCAGCCTGGCATAGTCTCCCTTGATACGTTCCAGCGAGAATCTAGCCATATCATTTGTTCCCCCATGAAGGACAATCAGTGGATTCTTTCCCACTCCCGTTAGGATCCTCTTCAGCCTCAGGTCCACATCCCATATTTTAGCACCTGGCAGACAGCACACCCTTCTGTTCTCTGGATCAGCTCTGGTTACAGGCCTGTCTATCCTTCTCAGTAAGGAGTCCCCATGTAGACCTGCCTTTTCCTGGTGGTGCGATTCTCCGGTATATCCCCTGTTCTGTCTGGCTGCAAGTCCTCTCGATTCCTATTCTCCCCTGCAATCCTCTGCAACCCATCCTGAATCCTCCTGGGGCTCATATTTGGTGTTATCTCCATTGACGCTTCCCCTTTTCCTATAGGACTAGCTGCTCTTCTCTTCTTCCTTGCCCTCCCATCTTCAGTAACCACCTGCTGTACCCCTTCTTCATTTTCCAACTCCGCAAACCTGTTCTTGAGCTCTATTTCTCCTTCACTAGCCCATCTTTTCCTCTGCCTGGTTCTCTTAGTCACGTGCTTCCACTGTCCATTTTCTTCACCCAGCAATCTCCCCTCAGAGTCCTTTGGTCCTGCTTCCATCTGCAAGTCTGAGCTTTTCCCTTCAGCGTCCTCATGTCTTTACTCCATCATCTGCTCGAACCCCCTTCTAAATTCAACCAGAGTTTCCACCTGCATCTCCAATCCTCGGATCTTTTCTTCCATCAGCTCTATCAGGCGGCACTTCATGCAGATGAAATTCTTTTCAGGTACCTCCTCCAGGATCACGTACATACCGCAGCTTCCACATCCAGTCATCTTCATTGTGTTCTCCACTGCTTGGGTCACTACCACTGCTGCCTCTGTGTCTGTCATAGCCTTCCCACCTAAGTCCTGTTAGTCCAGAAACACAAACCAAACCAAAACACCACCACCCACAGCAAAACAAACCCCCCACGAGCACCGCAGCACTGCCAGAACACCACACACTCCCTTCACTAGCCTGTCTGTTCCTCTGCCTGGTTCTCCTAGTCTTCCCCCCAAACTCCTCCAACAGAACTCCCACTCCAACTCCCCGGTTTACAGCTCTGTTTACTGACTCCTGTGCCACTGCAGCTGTCTATGTCACTAGTAAACTGACAATATTTCATTTCAGAAGTAACTGATAGCAAAACATGGAACAAAAAGATGATGCCTTTTATAGCATCTTTTTGTACAATGCCTACTTTCAACCTCAATCAGAAACAACAAAAAATTCTATAAAGCCATTTACATTTATTCTTCCCTGCTAGTTTTTGCTCCATAAGAAGTCCCATATAGCAGTCCCAAATACTTCATAAGAGCCACAACTACTGATCAGAAAGACAATAATCTGAACAACAAGCAATGTTGAAGAATGGTTTAGTCAATTTGAACAATACAAGTAGTATCTAATTAAAAAAGTGACACATTGAGATGGTACAAATATAGGGTACAACGCACTTGTTTTGTATTTATACAAAAAAATGGTTTAGGGGGAAAAGTACAATAGAAACATTCATTGCACAACACTGTTTACAGTATGCAAGCCAACTAATGTTTTTAAATACATTTGGATACGAGTATCCCCCAAAGCCATTAGTAGTAATAATAAAAATCCCTAAAAATATAATTTGAGAAATCTAACACTTTCCCCACTAGATGGCAGCAATGATTTAGCCATCTGTGCCAAATGAAGATAGAATTAATTGGCTGACTATTGTATACCTCTTAATTACAGTCTAAGCAAAGCATCACTGTCCGCCGCAGTCTGCTAATAATTATAACTTCCTAGTAGGATCTAGACCTAGTTTAATTCTCAAACATTTGTACTGGTGACACCTTTCACATAGCAAACCTGAGTGTGATGCCCCTTATAAATTAAAAACACTTTTTAATATATTTAACACCATTATAAATGCTGGAGGAAAAGTGGGGCCTGGGGTGGAGGCTGACAGCTCACGACCCCCCCATGTAATAACCTCGCAACCCCTTGAGGAGTCCCGACACCCAGTTTGAGAACCCCTGACCTAGTAGGACCTAGAGATTAAAACTCCTAAGAAACATTTCTACTTCCAATGCCAGATGAAAGTTTTCCTCCTCTACTAGGGATACCTGATGAAAATCTGTTTGCAGGGTAAATAAAATATCTTATTTCCTACTCAGTTTATGCTGGGAATGAGTTATTCACTGCAGGCATGCTTATTACAATAATTATTCAAACAAACCAAGGAGTACATACTAGTTACTTTTCATTTTTTTTAAATTATATAAAAGAAAACGTTTACAGAAACTGCACTTTGTCCTGTGCATTTCATATATTAATCATTTTTTAAATAGTCTATTATTTTGTATGTGTTGTTATTATCTGCATCACAGTACTGCATAAAGTCCCCCAATGAGATCAGTGCTCCATTGCACTAGGCACTGTACAAACACACAGTAGAAGCCAGTCTCTGCCCTGAAAAGAGCTTACACTCTAAATAAATAAGACAGATATAGGGTGAGAGGGGAAACAGAAGGACAAAAGTGCTGTTTGATTTGGGGCAAGTAACTTAAATTTAGATGAGCGGGAAATAGAACTCCAGTCTCCAAAGTCATATTCCAGTTTCCTATCTGCTGAACTACACTGACAGACGTAAGTGTAGTTACGTCTGTCAGTGTAGATCTCATTTCTGTATAGTGAGATGTACAGTGACTTCAGGTAGTAATTTGACATTTTTATAGAGGCTGATCAGTTCCATTTTCCCTACCTGCAGCACAGAGACATTGTGTCAATAGGGTACCAGGGTACAAATGCCCTCTGCCAACTTTTCCTGTTCCTTTGACGTGCCAGAGTGTAAAGACACTCTCGGCTGCAGCCAACTCCAGCCTGCTCCTATTAAATGTTGCAGTAATACCACAGAGCAGAGAGTATTCTGACAACTCTTTTCTGCTTTGCAATATGTGAGTTCACTTATTTGTTTGACAGAGCGACTGGCTAGACACACAGATTTAGGCAATATGGTCAGTCATATAATGGATAGTTAAATTCAGTGTAAGAAATACTGCCCTGGAGAGAACCAGATTTTTCAGAAACTGGAAATGCGATTGAGCCTTTAACTTCTAAATCACACGTTCACATCCAAGTGAATCACCTGACCCTAAAATTGCATCTGTGCTGATAGACCCTTGTACGTACATGGAGATGATTGCAGGAGCATGGCCTTAGACTGGTAACACCTAATGTTCACTCCATGTGATACCAGTTTTCATGTATATGTAAAATGGTTTGGTGGCCTGAAGCACAGTCCAATGGACAGCTGTTCACATCAAAAAACCACCACCGCTGACACCAATTGGTTATTCTGCTGCCACTCTCAACTGAGACATCAAAGAACAAATCAGTTTAGAAACAGAACTACCCTCTCACCTCTTGATATTATCCCTCCACATCAGGCCTGAGAAAATTAGTGGGACACCACAGGGGAAGCTTTTGCTACTCCTGTGTGTAATGTCTAAGGCCCTAAGACCAGCCCTGCCCCCGCCAAAGTGACAACCCCCACAATACCCTGTGACCCTCACTTCTGCGCTGCCATGGGCAGCGACACTGACTTCAGAGCTGGGCACCTGGCCAGCAGCTGCTGCTCTCTGGTCGCCCAACTCTGAAGACAGCGCCCCTGCCAGCAGCCACACAGAAGTAAGGGTGGCAACCCCACTGCTCATCACAACCCCCTGTTGTGTCACGACCCCCCCCCACAGTTACAACACTATGAAATTTCAGATGTAAACATTTGAAACCATGAAAGTGACTAATTAAAAAATCCTATTACCATGAAATTGACCCAAATGGACCATGAATTTGGTAGGGCCCTTGTTATGTCTAGCCCAGGGATTAGCAACCTTTGGCACGCAGCCCGCCAGGGTAAGCCCCCTGGTGGGCCGGGCTGGTTTGTTTACCTGTCGTGTCCGCAGGTTCAGCCGATCGCGGCTCCCACTGGCCACGGTTTGCCGCTCCAGGCCAATGGGGGCTGCGAGAAGAAGCGCAGGCTGAGGGATGTGCTGGTCGCCGCTTCCCGCAGCCCCCATTGGCCTGGAGCGGTGAAACACGGCCAGTGGGAGCCACAATCGGCCGAACCTGCAGACGCGTCAGGTACACAAACTGGCCTGGCCCACCAGGGGGCTTACCCTGGTGGGCCGTATGCCAAATATTGCCACTCCCTGGCCTAGTCAGTGGCTAGTCAAACCAGCCTCAACCAGTAGAACATTTAAAAGAAAACGTAGCCTTCTTCCATCTCCGAGGCGCTAATAACCGCACGCCATGCCAGCCACATCCCATGGTTTTACCCACCAACCTGTCCCAAATCTCGGTTGTATGAATCTCCTATGACTGGCTGAAACTGCAACATGGCAGAAGAACAGACCTGCAGGAGATTTTTTTTTTTTTTAAGCGAAGGGGCAGGCACCCCCCCCCCCTGCTCCTCTGAGGTGTCAGGGACCATCCCAATTGCCTTGGGGCAACGCCAGCACCAAACGCTGCTTGATCGCACCAATGCTCAGGGGGCACTTTCAAGAGAAGACTGAGGAGTTGGGTTTGTTTAAACAAGGAGCCCTTCGTGTCATGCCTGTAACTCCCGGCGTCAACTGTCTGTCCCGACACTCCCCTGCCACTGGCCCCCCGCCCAGCTTGTCCCTCCGTCCCTCGCGGCCCCCTGCCCCAAGCCCAGCTTGTCCCTCCGTCCCGCCCCCGCCCAGCTCGTCCGCCTGTCCGTCCCGCCCCCCCCCCAGCCCAGCTTGTCCCTCCGTCTGCCCCTTCCTCGCCCCCGCCCAGCTTGTCCGTCTGTCCGTACCGTCCCAGCCCATCTTGTCCCGCCCCGCTAGTCCATCTGTCCGTCCCGGTCCCCCAGCCCAGCTTGTCCCTCCCTCCGTCCCGCCCTCGCCCAGCTCGTCCGTTTGTCCGCCCCGGCCCGTCCCTCCCCCGCCCCGCTAGTCCGTCGGTCCGGCCCCGGCTACCTTGAGGACGCCGCTCATCTTGGTGAGCAGGGCCCGGAACTCGTGCGGCGCCGCCTCGGGGTAGAGCTGGCCCCGCAGCAGCTCCTCGGTGATGCCCGCGTGGCCGTGGTACGCGGCCTGCGCGATGCCGCTCAGCAGCCCGCTCAGCGGCTTAGCGCCCTCGGGCTGCGGCTGCTCCGCCGCCATGCCGGAGCCGGGACTCTACCCGTGACGGGGGCCGGGCGGGGACAAAACCCAGCGATGGACGGAGCCCGCCGCGCTCTCCACAGCGACCCCTGCTGGCGCCTCTGCACGCCGCCTTGGCCCTCTGGCGGCCGCCTCGCCCCAGCGGGCCAAGGCTTGGAACGCTGGTGCCTGGAGCTGGCCCTGTAGGGATGCCCTGCTCACTGTTCCTATTCCAGCTCCCTGGCAGTTGAGGGTTTCTTGGGCTCAGGCTGTGTAGGGAGCCCATGGTCTGCTGTAGGTTATTAATTAAGTCTCCTTTAGACATCTCCCAGCGGTTCTGCTCCAGAAAAACCTGGCAAAGCTCATCACTGGGGGAGAGAAGGTGAGGATAGTCAGCCTGGGAGGAGAAAGGTGACAAGAGTCCACTGAGCAAGTCTAAAAGTTGTGCTGGGATCAGAACATCCCCTTCTGATATTTGGCCACCAAAGGGATGAAGGTAATTAGAAACCTTCTGTAATAGATTAAGTGGATTAAACCCCCCATAAATTGATGAATGAAATAACTGCGCTTTATTCAGGTTAAATGTAAGATGCAATAGTGGTCTCCAAGCCAAAGGCCTAGTCAAGCCATTAGGAATTTTAACTTCTTGGAAGGAGGGATTTTTGCTGAGTGTTGCCTGGAGGTAAGGGTGTATGCCTGGGCGAGTGAAGAATCAAGATGGAGAGAGACAGACACAGAGCCTGAACAAGCTGCTGGGAGCACAGCCCTGGAAGAAGCCCAGAGAAAGAGCTTTTGGGGGTAGTGGTTGAAAGAGTTGGTGGTGCTGTGAGCAAAGATACTGTCTCCAGTTGTTTGATTCCTACTGTGTTCAGGGAAACAGAACTTTGTGTATGTTGCATCAAATAAATACCTGACTCTGTTATCAATTTCTCCTCCTAACAGAAACAACTTGCTAGATGTTGGCTAACCGCTCGGATCAAGAATGAGTAAACACCAGTATAATTCCATTGAAGTCAATGGAGTTGCAGTCGTGTAGCACAGAATTTGGCCCCTTGTGAGTTGCTAAGAGCTCTAAAGGTGACATTTCTTACACAGAGGGCACAGACACAGGACTGGCCACGGCCCTCCCAGTTAGACCCATGGCCAGCCAACGTTCACCTGCTTCTACCCCATGCTACTTGTCTGCTGATTGCCATCCTGCTCAAATCCAGGTGGAGGAGGAGGAGGCGTGCCTGGTCCCCTCTCCTCCGCAGCCAGAACCAGGCTGCTAGGGCTCCTAGCCCAGCCCAGCCCAGCCATGGACTGTCCCCTTGGCAGGCATGCCTGGCTGGGCTACGGGTGGCTCTGAATGCGGCAGCAGGGAAGCTGTAGGGCAGGTTGTAAAGCGGCGAGGGCCATATTACTCCAAAGAAAACAGCTGAGGGCCGAAACCCCTCAGCCCCGCGGAAACACCCCCTCTGCCCCCAGTGCCGTCCGCCCCGCGGAAACAACCCCTCCTTCCCCAGCGCTGGGGTGTGGAAGCCTGTAGAGGGGGAAAGAAACAGCGCGCTTAGGGTGACCAGATCACAGCAGTAAAATAGGACCCACCCCCTCCCCGCTCGGCCCCACCATCACACCCCTCTTCACCCCACCCAGGGGTCACTATATTACTGCACACAACAGTCAATCATTGCAGTTGTAGCTAAATCTCTGCATTATGCATTTTTGTATAACTTTTATATGACTTTGTATTGAACCTTGGTAATATGTTATAGCGGGCCCCTAAGGTAGTATAATTAAGGTCAAAGAAAAATGTCTTTTTGCTAGAAGTAAAATAAGGTCTTCCCCCCACTTTGTATTCAATTGCCCTGTTGAATGAATGAGGTGTGAATGAGGAAGGCGTGGAAGGCAGGCGGCACTTCCAGACAGGTGCAACCCTTGGAGAGGGGATGAGAACTAGACCAAGGACAATCAAACTTGTCGGGTGGGCTGACTAGAGAAGAGCAGACATACTGACGGCCTCGGGGGTTAGAAGCAAGCACCTTCCTTTGGGAACACGCTCTTTGCAGCATTGGGACAATCCCCAGCCCAGAGACAAGCAGCAAAAAGTGACCCACCTGGCCAAAGTGACCCAAAGTGAGCCCACCTGCTCACCCCTCCCCCTCGCAGGCTGCACAGTGAGCCCACGCAGGCCGCATGCGGCCCCCGGGCTGCGTGTTGTGCAGGCCTGATGTAGGGCAAAGGCAGAAAGGAGAGTCTGACTCCGGGGACCTGGATGGATTCTATGACTAACCCAGGGGTGAGTCCTGCCTGCTGGAGGGAAGATGCAGCATCTGCTTAGCACCAAAGTGTGGGGCAAACCTGGCCAGAGCTTTGGTCTACAACCCCCCAGACTTGCTCCAGGGACAGGGCAGGAATTCACCGTAGGTCAGGTGCTTCCCAGCCACCTCCAGACACAGCAACACAGCCCAGAACACCTCCCTTCCCCATTTCTTCTCTTCCCCCAGTATCCCTCTGTGACCCAGGGATCTCTTGGTACCAATGAGCAGAGGGCACAGGGGTGCATAAGGGTTACAGGGATCCCCTGGGTCTAGTATCATCCTAGTTTACCAAAGAATGTCAAGTAATGTCTCTACTGAAGCCCTGTGTCACACTGGTCCTCATAATCATTGCAGAATGTGTGTATGGATAATGGGTAAGGAGTTATGTGTATATAATAAAAACTATGTTCTTAACATCTGTGACTTGGGGCCATTCACCAAAAGGCAAGAAACAGGTTTCTTTCAGGCAAGATGTGTTTATCTTTCTGTCTACAAATAATGTAGTATTGTATACTTCACCATGAACACCTATTTACAGTCTGTGCAAAGTGCTAATTAAATTAGTACAAAGTCTCCAGGGGAGAATGTGGGCAGGAAAATACAAGCAACAGAGGTTATCCTGAATGAAAGAGAAGACAATGGATTTTTGACCCTATAACTGTAGGTACAGAGACACAATCTGCATCTTTCAACCAGGAAGTAAACTGACAATGAGCTTACTCATGAATGGAAGGATTAGAAAACACAAGCCGAGTGAGTACTGATAGTCTGCAAATGTCAAGTTAGAGCCATGATTTGTTTACAGAATACCTGATCTTCACTGGCCCAGGGAAGATGAGTATCAAGGTAGCTTGTATATCTGGGTCTTATCTCTTGCTATGCACTGCAGCACCCCTGGCCAGCCACTGTGCTTGTTTAAATAGATACATATTTACTTCACCTTCAGAGCCAGCAAGGGCCAGCCTGGCAGTCTGGAGGCAACATAATGTGCTGTCAAATGGGGAATCCATGTTACTGTCCCATGCTTGATCCCACACTCTGAGGCTTGTAAGGCCTAGAATCACTGTGAGGCCAGCACACTCCATCCTTTGGGAGTAAGAAGCACATTACGGTGCTCTTGTGAAACCTTCTGCAGCCAACACAGGAGTGTTTGTTATTGATAGGTTCTGGCTGGGAGCCACATCCTGACCTCCTTCCCTAGAAGGAAGGGGTATCCTGATACAGGAACAAGAAATAAAAGCGGGGAATTTCTCCACACACACACACACAACCTCAAAAAGAAAAACAACAAGATGCTTACAAAATATTGTCCTTGCCTGAGTGCATCAACACAGAGATAGGCTGCAGCTTCAAAACTGCAGGATAACCATGGGCGGGTGGTGACCTGGCCATAGGAGGGGCCATGCCCAGCTGTTTGGGGAGGCACAGCCTCCCCCAGCCTGTGATACCCGCTGCGCATGAGGATAACTTTCCTGTATGGCACTACTTCCTTCCAATGAGGTCCTCAGATGCACAGGAAGAATTTCTGAGGTACAGGCATTGGTATGGGCAGCAATGCCCTTCTGCAGAGAGATTCGGTTCTCTGGGGGCACTGGGACATCACTATGGACTCTAATCACTCACCACCCACAATTAAATTAAAAAACCTCTAACACCATTCTTCATGTTTCTGTCTCCCTTGAACAAAAGCTGAACCTCAGCATTGAGGAATGTACCAAAAACCCATTCCAAGTGGGCACAAACCGAAAAGGATTAGCTAATGAACTCTGCACTGGTGTCAAACAAAGAGAGGCCTCATTCTGCCTGGAAATCCACTTGGAATGAGGAGACTAGTCTGGACAGGGGGGAGTGATAGCTCAGTGGTTTGAGCATTGGCCTGCTAAACCCAGGGTTGTGAGTTCAATCCTTGAGGGAGCCATTTAGGGATCTGGGGCAAAAAATTGGGGATTGGTCCTGCTTTGAGCAGGGGGTTAGACTAGATGACCTCCTAAGGTCCCTTCCAACCCTGAGATTCTATGATTCTATGACTGTATTTCTGTGCCCATTTAAATTAACCCATGTGTAGTCCCTGACTCCAGGATGATTCCAGTCCGGTACTATGTGAGCTCCATTCCCCATCAGCCACCGGCCAGTTAGTTTGACTTACCTATTCACGTTAACTTCTCTTCTATGGTCACCGTCCTCTGCACCACTTGCTGTGTCTTCTGACCAGAGTGGGCATTGCTATGGGCAATGTTGTGGATATTCTGGGGGCTCTTCATATCAGTGGAAAAGTGGTGTAGCCTGTGGCTGGTCGCCCTAGGCAAAGAGGCAGGAGGTGAATTTTTTGTGTTGGGCATGAGCTTATCCCTCTTGCCCGTCCTACTGTCCACCACAAATAACCAAACATTGAATTAAAAAAAATCAAGTCCCAAACCAACAGCTCTTGAAGTGACTGCCACTGTGGTGGTTCCCCACAGGGTATGTAGAGAATGCCATCATTAGGAAGGCGGGTGTTAGTTAGGGAGGTTGCTTTTGATGTTAACTAGCTGAGAACTTTGTTCAGTCTTATAACAGGAGCATGGAAGCTTTAGCTTCCAATTTATCATTATTTATCATTTATATTGTTGTAGCACCTAGAGCCCTCAGCCAGTGGGGCCCCATTGTGCTAGAACTTTACTGATATAGTAAATGACGGTCCCTTCCCCAAAGGGCTAATAATCTAAATAAACAAGACATAACACATGAAAAACAAGTGATTAGGGGAGGGGAGGGTGTTGGACAGGGCTTCAGATGTAGCAAGATGTTTTAGTACAGACTAACCTTGTGCACGCTTCTTAGCCAATCAGTAGCAGTGATCATAATTTGCCCCCTGCCTAGACATCATCGGATGGCCGTTTTCTGTAGGCAGTTCCACCCATCTCATAACACTGACATGTATGATGCACTGTAATTGCCCTTTCTCTGACCAGGTGTCCTATTTAATGACTACAGTGGATTGTCTCAATTTCAGTCCAGAGGAGAATCCTGACAGTTTGGAGATGGTCAGCCAAGCTAGTTCTACTGCTGCCCTAAAGGCTGGGAGGGGAAGCAGTGTTGGTTATGCACGTTTAGGACACCGCTGACCTCTGTGGAGATGTGCAAGGGGTGGATGTAACAAGGCACCTCCTCATGAACCTGCATACGGGCTAGTCACAACTGCAGTGTTTGGGCTCCTCTGAGTGAAAAGACTGCTCAGCTCCAGCCACACTGTTGGACGAAACTCCTCAACTGAACAGGCAGGGACAAGACAGTGCATACTGCACCTAGTCTCTGGATGGCACAAAAGCCATGCTTCCCTTTGCTCCTGCAGGGATTGTGCTCACAGCCCAAGGCCACCTTTTTATGCTGAAGCGTCCACCATTGGTAACAGCAGTAGATCTGCATCGGTGGAGAAAACACTTACAGATTTTCCTACTTTACACAAGGCCTCTCATGTCCAAATCCTGCAATCTTCACCATGCTCAGTGGCAATCTGTATGCAAAGCCAAATGTTATCTTTCCTTCTGGATTGATTGGATTATGCTGGCAATTTAAAACTCAACAAAATTCTCTCTTTTAAAAACAAATCACTTGCAGTTAGTTCTTTATATCTTGTTGCGGACCATCTATTTTTCTCATTATACTGTAATTAAAAACTTATATGCAATGCACCAAAGCCATCTATCCTACCCTTGATGTGGACCGTATACAAAACCCATTAACTTTAATAGGGTGATTTGCATATATTGAAAGGAGAATGGATACCATTTTATTGAATATTCCAGGTTCTCTTCACTTTGGGAGATAATTTTACCCTAGACGTTATCTAACCTAGAGACCTTGAGACAGGTTTAGCAGTTCAGATGAAATTCACCCTGTGGAGAAAGGCAACATAAGGTGTGATTAATTACATGCCTCCTTTCTCCCATTACATCAGTGATGGGGAAGCCAGTAGGCATATGAGAAAACGAGAAAGAATTCTCCATTGGACTCTGGTTACTTTAGTGCCACTTTGCACAGTGTGAAGTGGCTTTAGCAGACTAGAGAATCCAGACCTACTTGTGTACATTTATTTAAGAGATTATGATCCAAAGCCCATTGAAGTTTACAGAAACATTCCCATTGACTTCAGTTGTCTTTGGATTAGTCCCATAGGGAACTAGTGGGTGAAATCTTGGCTCATTTGAAGTCAATGGGAGTTTTGACAATGACTTTACTGGGGTCAGAAATTCACTCTGCTTGTGTAATTGTGTTTCCAATGTTTGGCATATGTACATAGTAGAATTTTTTTTCTGGATGGCCCTGATCCTGAAAACATTTCTTAATGTGTATAAGTACATGATTAGTTATATGTGTGCTAAACTTTAAGTATATAAATAAATGCTTTCAGGATTGAGGCCTTTATGAGTAAGAGTGTTGAATTTTCAGGACACAATAACACTACTAAAAGTTATTTACCATTATCCCTCAATGGAGGACTGTGATGGGGCGCACTTGCTTGGTACTGCGAGGGTTAACTCTACTCTCTGGGCCAAGCAGGCCACGCCCCTGCGGCCCTGCTGGGCATGCTCCGGATGGAGACTGCATATAAAAGGGAGCAGCTTGGCTCATTTGGGGTGGACTTCTGAAGAGGGAGGATGTATTCTGTGAGCTCCAGTTTGAGAATGGTAGACGCCCCAGATGGCGGAAGCTAGGGATGCTGAGACTCCAGAGGATGCCCGAGGCATGACGGAGCTGCTGGCAGCTGCACTGAACGAGGAGCCCAGAGACCCTGGAATTGCTGGGACTCCTGCATCAGGAACAGGGTAGGAAGTAGCTCAGGGGGGCTAGTTATTGTGCTGAGTGGGGTTAGTGTGTTTTGAGTGGATTCCGTGCTGCCCCTGTGGTGAGCATACCTGCTGTTGACAGGGCCCTGAGCTGGGACCCGGTGGAGCATGGAGGGTCTGTGTCCCCCTATCTGGTGGTCACCCACTCCCCTGACTCGCCACTAGGCCATGCAGCCCTACAGAAGGGGCAGTTATATTGAATCTGGCTATTGGGCCATGCAGCCCTGAGAGAGGGTGGCCCTACAGACTCTGGTTGCTAGGCAACACAGCCCTCCTGAATTGGGAAGTTATATTGTCTCTGGCTGCTAGGCCATACAGCCCCACAGAAGTGGGCTGGCTGTTAAACTAACTATGGCCACACTGACTCTGACCACTAGGCCATACTGCCTTGCTGAGTCAAGTGGCCACACTGACTCTGACCACTAGGCTATATGCCCTGGCCGAACTGGGGAGCCATACTGACTCAGGCCATTAGGTTCCACAGCCCTGTGGGAAGGGGCCGTCACCGTGACTCTGGCCATCGGGTCACACAACCTTGAGAGAGAGAGAGTGGCCATAATGACTTTTACCACTAGGCCACTCTACCCCAAGACAAGGTGGTCGTAAAATGCAACCATGGGGAAGTAAACACAAGAGGGGGCAGAGTGCACTTGCCCTGCGACAAGGACTAAAATGTGACATAAGAAACTCTGGGAAAATGAATGTAGGCAGTCATTTGAAAATGCCCATAAACAAATAATATTTAATAAACCACCTTTGTTTTTATTTGGAAAGATTAAAAATACAGTTTACCTGAACTTTTAAAACATTTCTTAGCGTTACTTTTGAAATGCCTGTGGTAATGTTAGGTCAGGAACAAAACCAGAGAAGAGATTCTCAAGCTGCAGCCTTTGAAAGTTTGGAATAATTTTGCAGGTGGAATGCATCAGTTTCTATGACTGAACTATTATAAAGTATTTTTCAGAAGGGATTTAAAGTTGCAAGGGTTTAATCTGGTTACATATCAAGAGGCAGTCCATGGGGGGAAAAAAATCATTCATAAGGCATTTGTTGTTAAAATTGAAGACTATGTTTGGATAGAACCACTGTGAAACTCTTCTCTGTCCAGGGATATGTGAGCATTATGTAAACAGAGTTGCTGCTTCCTGTTACATTTCCAAAAAGTAGGTTTTAAATTTGAAGTAAATACTATCTTGAGTTTTCCTGGGTGGAAGTAAAACAACTGATTTGTTGGTTTTTAATAAACTCACTATATAAAGGATAAGGAACAGGCTGAATATAAAAACAAAAAGCCCAACTTTTGACTTCGTTATTATTTACTGGTGGAATGGACCAGTCTGATCTTCATTTGTTTATAGCTTTGTGTGATTTGAGACAGTGTGCCAATATGAGCCATATGCAAGACAGGCAAAGCACAAATTGAAAAAATGCCAGATAGCAGCTCCACACAAATTTCAGTATGCATTTTTGATTTTTAATAAGCCTATTCATTCCCCCCCACCCCCCTATTGACTGTGCTATAAGTAGTTTTGGAGGTAAAATACACTTTGAAATCCAAGCATGAACAACCCACTAAAACAATTTTTTCCATAAATGCTGCACATGTACTCTTTTATGTGCTGATTAATAGCATAGCTCATATAACTACTAGTTATGTAACATAGTTGCCAATCCTTATTTCTAATTTAATCATCAGAGCTGAATTGATTGTTCCCATAACCAAGGATATTTCTCTGTTAGCTCATTATAAATGACCTATAAAAACTTTTACTTCTCTCCTCTGAACAGTTTAAAATAAGCAAACACAGAATCTCAGTAAACCTGGAACACAAAGTAGAGAAGAATTAATCGCTTTCATAATTCCTAGGATGCAGCATGTCACACCCAGACTTGTTCAGAGGCGCTTTATACACTGTTGATTTATTCTGTCATGAATCTGAATGAAGATAAAGTAACAAAGCTGTGACTTTCCTGCTCTTTAGATGGGATTTCACATTCTGCTTGCCAGCTCATTAGGAGTGACATAAATCTGAAAAAACTTGAGGACTGAATTTTTATTATGTTTAGTTTCCTTAATCCTGAAACAAAGAGCTTTACAGTGCTCCGGTGCTCTTATATTCACCAGAACATTCATTAACAACAAAAAAAAGAATTCCGTAAAGCTTTAACTATTCTAAGGAGTTCTAGAAGTAAATGTTTCAAACTGTTTAACTAGATGCCTGTAGAAACTTATTAAACAATCACAATGCATCACCCACACAATGTGCTGAAAATGTACTTCCAGCTTTTAATGAACAGGTATCTTTGTAAGAGTCAGACAGTCTGGGAGAAGCAAAGCAGAAGAGGATAAGATGCTTAGACTTCTATAGTTAGTCATTATTCTGTGCCCTTTTCATGCCGTTTGCAAATATTCAAGATTATGGAAACCAGGGATTTTGTTTTAGTTATGAAATCTGCAATGAAGTCGGCGTTGTGCTTTTTACTTCTGTCTTCTTTCAATTAAATGTATTTCTCTGAAAAAAATAAAACAATAACCATAGGATGTGTTTAATGAAGATTTCACCTGTGAGCGTTTCATAGCATTGTTCAATCTCTGCAACTGTTCTTTTGTTCCATCCACATGTAGTGGGATATCCTACTTTTCGTCACTGCAATATGGTTACATAAAAAGTGTAAAATTATGTACATAAAAAATGGAGGATCCCCTTATTGATCAGTATGAAATTATTTCCATTTCACTTATGGGACTACTCACATGCTTAAAAAAGCATGTGTTTAAGTTAGGGCTGGCTGTGGCTTTTTTACCGCGCCAGGCAAAAAAGCCGCCCGCTGCCCCGGCTTGGGTGCCGGCGGGGAGGGCGGCATGCCCCTGGCCCTGCTGCCCCGGCCAGGGCGCTGGCGGGGAGCATGGCATGCCCGCCCCCCGCTCCCTCCACCGGGGCACTGGGAAGAGTGGTTTTTTGTTTTGTTTTTTAATTAAAAAAAACAACCTTAGCACCGCCCCTCTCCAGGTGCCGCCCCAAGCATGTGCTTGGTCGGCTGGTGCCTGGAGCCGGCCCTGGTTTAAGTGCATTGATGGACTGGTGTTTCCTGCTGCAGTCGTCTTTAGTACGTTCCTTATTTTGGTCCCACATTTGGTCTGATCTGCTCTGAGGTATGAAGAGAGGTAGGATAACATGACAAAATTTCCCCATCCAGCTTTAATTGTTTAGTATTGAACAGTTCAAGTTAAAATTAAAATGAATACTATAAAAATCCCTCAGCAGAGCATAAAATATAAATTTTATACATAGAAATATGTAATTTGCATGAAACCTAGAGTTACAAACAGAAAAGGTCCCTTGAAAGCTGGACACTTTAATGATCTATATTCAACCTGTTGGTGCAAAAAGAAAAGTGGAGTGCCTATAACTCTGATTGTTACTCAGAATACTGTCTGAGTGTAAATTGCAAGGATGGGGGAAGCAGTGATTTACAGATTATTGTTCAAAAGCTCAGAATGGGCATCATGATGGCCGACAAAATTCACTGATGACAAATGCAAGGCATTTGGAAGGAATCATTTGAGCCACCTATACATATTAACTGTAACCACTCAGGAAGACCTAGGTGATACTGTGAGCAGCACAAAGAAAACCTTTGCTAAATGTGCAGGAGCAATTAAAAAGGCAAACAAAACTACAGAATAAGATGGAAAATAATATTGAAACCCTTTATAATGGAGGCTGTCAAATAATTACTAAAAGATTCTTAAATGTATTCTTGATCAGTCTAAATATCATGCTCAACTGTAAATACTGAAACTTCAGATAATTCATATTTTTAATAATCTCATACAAATAGTGTCTTGACCAGATGTCCCAATTTTATAGGGACAGTCCCGATTTTTGGGTCTTTTTCTTGTATAGACTTATATTACCCCCCACCCCCTATCCCGATTTTTCACATTTGCTGTCTGGTCACCCTATGCTCTCAGTTCTATCATAGTAAATCAGTCAGTGAAGTCACACCATTGTGAGTGAGAGTACAATCAGGTGCAATGTTTATCGTTATTTTAGAACTAAATTCTGTCATGATCATAATTATTGCTGTTTGCCTGTTTTCCCCACCATGTCATGCCTCCCCTGGCCCTCTTATATGAAAAACAGATCAGCATTTTATGCTTTTTTAAATATACTTTTTGAAGACAAAGTTGCATTGTTTAAAAAAAATCTAATTACCATGGCTAAATAAACCAGAATTAATTACATTGTGGCTACTTGACATTTATAGTTAATTAGTTTTATCTAGCATAAATTGTGAAATAAGTACTTTTCATCTCTGTGTTTTATCAACTGTGCTGAAATCTTGAAGTAGTCTCAAAAGGGTCACACAAATAGCTAGTTTGGCAAAACTCATTCGACTGCACTAATGAAGGAACATGTTTCCCACATCTTCATCTCTTCAGTTTCAGCTATCAAAGATTATTGTTATTTGCGACTTTTGGTAATGCCCGAAGTTCCCAATTAGGGCAACTTTGAGCTTTGTGCAGAACAAAAAACAAGCTGTAACAAGTGAATCTAGGAAACAACGGGGTGTGTGGGGAGGGGAGGGATGATAAGGGCAATAGTAATTAGATTAACCAGTTATGTAGTCCAACAATATGCTTAATTGCTCCAAATCATTTAAAAACATATATTTTTTCAAAACATTGCCCATTTCTAGTTCTTCTTTATTTTAATCTCTGCCTGTTTATACACTTTTAACCACAATCTAAATATTACGTCCATCCAGTCTGCATAAAACCTGCACAGTGAGTTCTGCACAGCTGGTGGGCAGAATGCTTGGGGTGATGAATTCACACACACATGCCCACAATCCAGAGCCAAGGAATGGGTGGCTGTGCTGTCCCCTCTCCTTCCTTTCCCCCCCCCCCCCGGTGAATATACCAGCCTATAAGATGAAATAGTGGTATACCCCCTCTGTACCAGTTATGAACCACAGTCTCTCTGGATCTACATAAAGTTGGATCTGTAGCCCTTCCCTTGCCATTCAACATCCTACTATAGAGGTAGGCAGTGTGGAGATCTTTGCCACTTGTTCACCAGTGCAGCCTATAAGTAGTGTGGAGAGCCTAGTGCTAGCCCTGAATTTCATCCTAAAAATAATTGCTCCAACCACCACACCACACAGTTTCCATTTTTCTAAGCCTCTCCTCTTGCTGCCTGGGGGTTTATTAGCATGCGCATGGAGCTGAAAATAGGCCACAAAATCTGGTAAAGATTTTATGTCTTTGCTCTCAATGTGCGCAGTGTAAAAAGAGGAAATATTTGTGAAGCGAATGTGAGTGTGTCCCCATCACTGCTGCTTTTACACAGCCATTGGTTCCACCGCTTTATGAGCCGGTGGCCTTGTTTACTCCAGTAGTTCCCAAACTTTAACAACCTGTGAACCCCTTTCACTAAAATGTCAACTCTTGTGAACCCCCTCCTAAAAATGAATATTTCCAGGGATTTTCTCCTTTACTTGAGTATAAATAATAAAAGCAGTGATCTTGGAAATATACTTTTTTATAACATGCTTATTGCACATTATTAATGATTAATCATTACAATATTTTTATGACGTTATGAAAACGGCAACACTCTTCCAAGATCTCACTTTCGTAGCTTGTATCACTTTGAATAAGCCTGTTATAAGACAAGGCTCCTATGTTTCATCAAGGAGTATCAGATGTGAAACAGCATGAAGGTATTTAAGACGCCAACTCAGAGTTCCTCCTACACAAGCATTCAGGTCTTAAGCAGTCCAGGCAAACAATGCACGGCTACAACAAAGCTTAAACTTGTGCTTCATAATTTAAAAACAATACTAGCTTCCTAGTTAATTTTAAAAACAGCAACAAATATCCCCCTCCCTTTCCATTTCTATAAGGAGTCTTGAAGTTTAAATCTCCTCAGTGTGATAGATATGCAGGCTTCAATCTGTTTAGCTCTTGGAAGTCCAGGGACTCTGGGCTGCTGGCCCAGTGCTGCCCGGGGACCCTAGCGACAGCTCTGTCCGCCATTAGGGATTTTTTTCCCGAGAACCCCCTGTAACCTTTCGTGAACCCCAGTTTGGGAACCACTGCTCGAGACTTTTTGTTAAAATCTCCCCTCTTTGCAACCCAGCAGCAGCAGCAGCAGCACTGGGAGCATTAGTTGAGACTGTCCACTGAGATTCTTTCGGCCAGAAGGGGCAAGGGGCTAAATGACAACAGCTGATCCATGCTATCCCTCCCACTTGCGCATCTGCATTGGTGCTACACCAATGGTGGGAGATACGAAGTAAAAGGCTGGTGTAAAAAAGACACTAGTTGCATGAAACCAGCCTCAAACACATCCACTGTTAAGCTCCTTCCAGGGCTGTCACTCAGTGATCACCCTCATGTGGCCTTGACTAATTTGCAAAACAAAAGGAAGCCTTCCTGAATTCAGATATCAACAACCCTCCATTTTAAATCAGGGTCAGATGTTAAGGGTCTGAATTTGGTCCATGGGTTAGTGTCTGCTCTAAATAGCCAATCAGTTCAAAGGCAATTATTGTCCTCCCTAGTTAGCCCAACTCATTACAGAGCTAGGTGCTAACTCTTCTTGCAGGTTCCCATACTAGATATTTATTTACTTAAGTTATTGGTTTCATATTGCTCTTGCCTCAACACTTTGTCAGATCCTACACCTTCCCGACTGAAGCTGTGTGTAACATCAGCCACATCTACAATGCTGGCTCTATTTCTTTTTCAGTGCTATCACTTCCTATCCATCCTAAATGCCATTGTCAGTACTCCAGCCCACCTCACCTGTACCGTTTTTCAGGAGATTTTTTAAGAACAAGTTAGAGCAACACCTGTCAGGGATGGTCTAGGTATACTTGGTCCTGCCTTAGCACAGTGGGCTGGAATAGATTACTTCTCAAGTTGTCTTCAAGCCCTACATTTCTATGATGCCCCAGGATATACTGCATCCTTTTACAGAAGGAGTTCAAGAGACAATGGTGATATCAAAAGAAATTGCTTGTTCCTGCTTCTTGCAGGAAGGGAACAAAATGTCTTTATAAGGGACTTCATGTTAGGGAGGAAGTGTCCTTCCTAGTCATTCATTAATGAGCTACCTCTTCAACAGGTCAAGTGGGTAGTGAGTAGAAGTTCAACTGGCCTCCCACACAGATGAGGCTTGTAGCTGAAGATTTAGCTGTAGGAAGGCTGGGGAAAGTCCTATTTAAAGAAAGCGAGCGTTCTCTGCATCTCCAATCATGTAAGTCCCATGATTTTTACCATGTACACAGGGATAGCTCCAGGCACCAGCTTTCCAGGCTGGTGTTTGGGGTGGCATCGAGAATGGGGCGGCAGTCCGAGTCCCGCGGCGACAATTCGGCAGCAGTTCCGCTCTTCCCGCCGCCGAATTGCTGCCGCGGAACTCGGACTGCCGCCCCAGTCTCGCCTGCCGCGGTGGCAATGGGGCAGCAGGTCCGCCGCTCTCCCCTTGCTGCCGCGGACTCGGACTGCCTCCGTCGGGGGCGTGGCCCCGCCCCCAAAGCAAGCAGACGTAGTGGGGCCCCGACGCCTGCTTGCGTCGGGGGCGGGGCCACGGCGACTGCTTGGGGCGGCAAAATTGTGAGAGCCGCTTCTGCATGTACTGCTACCAACTGCCCTATATAAATGACAAAGTAACAATGCATTACAGTAGAACAGAGAATTCTTCACATTTGGTATGTTTATCACTGTGGTAATTACTGATCATTTAGTAGTTTTTCTGTCCTAACATATTGAATAGGATGTAACCTGGTAACACTTATGGTTTCATACAGATGGTTCCAAATTGGTTCTGGATGTTTGGGCTTCCCCTTTATTATTATTGATTGATGACAGTGCCATCTGTCCCTTTTGTAACTTTTCATTGGGAATATTAGCATAACACCAGTTTGATTTACTGCTGTGTAGAATATATTCATTCCTCTCACCATTTTCTACCTGTTTGGGTTAATTTTCTTCAGTTTTATTAGGCAATTCCAAGTGCCACAAGTACATTGTAAATTATTTCTTACATTATTTTGATAATTTAATTCTAGTACTAAAAATAAAATAAATAATTTATTACAATGAAATCAAGGCTCACCCTTTATTTACATGAAATTGCTTGTCTGACTTTTTGCGTATTTCTTTTAATGTTCATCACTTGTGCATGCCACCCCATCTCTCTCTCTCTCTCTCTCTCTTTTTTTTTAATCTTGCATATAAGCTGGGATCCCATTTGTGAGCCAAGAGAAGTATGTTGATACATGTCAGTTCTAGCCCCCAGTCCTGTAACTGTTCCCAGGTCTCTGTCCGATGGAGCACAGCCGCCAACTTCCTGTGGCGTCGGTGGGTGCTGACGCCCCGCCCCCGACGCCGGGCGCCGTTGCGGGGCCCCGCCCCCGACGCCGACGCAACGTTGCCCAGCGTCAGGGGCGGGGCCCCGCAACGTCTCCCGGTGCTCCGGTGAGTTTGCCGCGGGTCCGAGGCAGGCTTTTCCCCGTGGGTGCTCCAGCCCCGGAGCACCCACGAAGTCGGCGCCTATGCGATGGAGCTCCACTGTCTCCAGGGGGCAGAGACAGGGATGGAAGAAGATGGAGCATGGGAATTGCTGCTCTCTGGGACACTTTCCTTGGCCTTACTCCTGGATTTCAAAATGGGAGATGATATAGCTCCTTCCATTTGGATCTTATCTGTGGTGCTATTCTACAGCCAGAGAGGGACTCAGTTACTGGATTAGGGTAGAGAGTCAGTCTATGGCTACACTAGCTGAGCCGCTCTAAGCTCTCCTGCCGACGTAGTACTGTCTGCACCGACACTTACATTGGCATAAGTTATGTTGCTCAAGGGGGTGTCTAAGTCACACCCCTGAGCGACATAACTTATGTTGACTTAAGCTGTCATGTAGCCGTAGCCTCAGGAATAGTCTTTTTCCTATGAACATGCGTGGGGTGGTACAAATATTGCCTTATTCACATTCGTAACCAATGTATTAGAGCAGGAGGTCTACCAGCTTTTTGCTCCCTCGCATGCTAATTAGTAGCTTATGGCCAGTATTAAATATGGTACTTCGTGAACTATAAGTTCCTAAAAGGAAGCTCTCTCACATTCCCAGAGTCTCTTTCTCAAGCCAGCCCAGCCTTGATATAACTAAGAGCAATGCTAGTATCAAGCTGTGAAGCAATAAATAAGCTTGTTCATTACAAGTCAGGTGCTTACACTTAGAACTAACAGTGGCAGTAAGATGGTCTAGCAAGTTCAGTCTGGGTCTGGGCTGAGGCTCTGCCAGCTCCCTGTATGGATCCTAATAAAGCCTCGAGTTGTTCTGATTGTGTCTCATTCTTTCAAAGACTTATCGACTTAAATTATATAGTTTCAGTCACAGAATACACTGGGGAGCTGGTGGTAAATCACACCAGCTCTGATACTCACTGTGACTGTAACTTTGCCGGCTCTGGTAGACTCAAGCTGGCTGTACCTTTTTTTTTTTTTTTACTGCTCTTAGAGCTAGACTGGCTGTGGGAAAACCCTGGCACACGTCGTGCTGCCCTATGTTGGCAGCCATGGCAGGAGTCGACAGCCAGCTCTTCAGTGTTAATACAGTCACCGTCACTGACCGGTCCATCAGCCCTCACGGAGAGAGCGCCGATCACAACACGTCGGACGTGTTGTTCTAGCCAGTCCTCCAACTACCCACTGGCCAAGCTGTCAGTAGCACCGGACACCCGATTGACATAGCGCACAGCAGCCTAGAGCTCCTGAGCGATCTGCCAACCGCAACCTCCCAAGCAGCTGGGATTACAGGCGCGCGCCACCACACCAGGCTGTTAATACAGTATTATGTCCATTTCCTATTCATCCTCAGTATGGTGAAAACTTTCTCTTCCAGGATGACAGATATCAATGTTATGCAACATGCCCCAAATCAAAGAAATACAAGCACATTTACATCAGCTACAGCTTCCATCTTCTCCATGCCAGAATTCCACGCTGGAACACGACTCTGCATGTATGTTCACCTTCACTTCCTACAATATCCCATAGATGTAGCTGCTACAGGTATGAGTTATGTACCGCAACCAGAGATGAGAAAATAGATCCCGAGTGTATAAAGCCTCAGATGTATAAATCCCCTACCCCCAAATAGTGAGATGAGAACAGAGCCCAAGTCCCCAGCCCCACAGGGCAAGATGAGAACTGTTCCTTGGGAGTATATGCCTCAGCCTCACGTGACACAGATGTGTAAAT
Organism: Chelydra serpentina; assembly: GCA_037349315.1. Taxonomy (NCBI): domain Eukaryota; kingdom Metazoa; phylum Chordata; order Testudines; family Chelydridae; genus Chelydra; species Chelydra serpentina. The sequence goes on from JBAIAC010000061.1 coordinate 10,870,280, forward strand.
ATGCAAACATGGATTTAAAGCTGAAGTAATGGTTACTTTTATAAATAACGCCCGTTTCTTCTATTGCTCTTCATTCCCGCTTCCACCTGAGGAAGGGTGAGCTCTAGACAAGCACTTAAATCATTTAAAATTACCATTATGTTTCATATTCTTCAGTTTTCCAAGATCAGGGCTCCATTGTGCTAGGCACTATGTATAGACACACAGTAAAGACAGTCCCTGACCCCAAGAGTTGTCAGTCAAAGGACTAGATGGTAAATTCACTAATACCCCCTAAGAGACAGCTCATAGTTTCTTTCCTCCAGGAACAGACTAATAACTGACTTGTGACTTTCTGAGAATTGGGATTGCTGGGAAACTGGCCAAGTATTTAAAGTCAGTCTTGAAAATATTGAACAAATGACTTCTTAATTTTTACCCCATTATGATGCACCTCAGTTTACCCTTTACAACAAAAACAACAACAAAATCCTGAGGTCTTCCTTGTTGCCTGTCCTTCCAGGCCCCAGTAAACATTACGGTTTCCATTTCAAACCATTGCTACAGCAGATAAAATCCAATTTCTACAGATGGACTTTAGCTAAGTGAATGTGTCGATGGGATAAAAAATGAATACTCTTCCTACATGCTTGGAACTTGATTCTCCATTGACGTGCACCCCACGTAGTCATTGTCACCAGTGCAAAGTAGCTGTAAAAAGCTACTGCTCTGATTTGGTAGCCTTTTGCTCCCACTTTGCACTGGTATGACTACACAAGATGCAGGGCAAGGAGAATCCAGTCCTTGGTTCCTATGTCAAATGCTTCCTTGCCTTCTCTTTAGTAAATTCTTTGAGAAATTTTGATTCCTTGTGGTCCTTGCTTAAATGAAAGACGTGTCCCCATATTAACCTTGCTAAATAACCACAGCCTGTGAGGAAATCAGATTGGAATACTATCATTTTAAGAAATGCTACTGGGCAGCCAGATCACATGCCAGGAACCATTTCTTCAGGGAATTCATCTTAAACTCATTTTAGGCTAACTCAGACCAAGCTATACATTACCTAAAGAGCCCACTAACCTCTTATATCAGCTGAATGGATTGAAACACGTTACTCACACAGTCTCTTGCTATCTGGACAGTTATATCCACACAATGTGTGTGGGGGCGAAGAAATTGCTACAATCCAAAAGGTTTCTTAGCCCTACCTTGAACTTAGGGCCAGCTGCTGGAAACTTAAACATGAAAGATATTTCATCCCAGAATTTGTTCAGTCCCTTCTCCAAGCTAAACAGAAATTGGATATATGACAGAAAAGCATGCTATCAATATTTGCAGCATCAGTGCAAACCCAGTTAGCAACTCTTAATGGAGAAACTGGTTCTGCTTGGAGCCCGAACCACAGTGTATCTTCTCTGAATCTGCATGTGACAGAGAAAACTGGGATGTAAAAGCCTGTTTGGAAAGGGTTAATACAGAGGAGTATTCATTAAACCATAATTGAAACCTTACCTAGAGTCCCAACAGGACGGAGAAGGGCACTCCAGAGCTGTTTTTCCTTTTCTCCTACCCTCATATTGCAAAGACCTCAGGCACAGTAGCGTAGCCGGGGGGAGCGGCCAGCCGAGCCTGGCTGCGGGAGCCGGGCTCGGGGGGCGCTTTAAAGGGCCAGCGGCTCCCCACAGTGGCAGGAGCCACCGGCCTTTTAAAGCGCACCCCCCCCCCCCAGCATAGCTCCGGCAGCGGGGCTGGGGGGGGGTGCTTTAAAAGACTAGCGGCTCCTGCCATTGCAGGGAGCCGCTGGCCCTTTAAAGCGCCCCCCCCCCTCAGCCTAGCTCTGGCAGCGGGGTTAGGGGGGCACTTTAAAAGGCCGGCGGCTCCTGCTGCTGTGGGGAGCCACGGCCCTTTAAAGCGCCCCCCTAGCCCCGCTGCTGGAGCTGCCGGGGGGGGGGGGGGGGCGCCGGCGGGTGAGTACAGGGAGAGCGGGGAGGCGCTTTTTTATAGTGCCACCGCTCCCCCTGTGCTCTACGCCACTGCTCAGGCATATGTATTTTAATATTATTATTATTATTATTATTCGGAGTTTCCCCTAGATCAAAGATCGAGGAGGGCTAGCTGATGCACACCCTTTTAGATCATGCCAGGAGGCTCAGGAGAGCTAATGATGCTTGATATTGGCCCCCTTGGCATCATATAGTGGCACAAATGCAGCTTTGCATTAAGCCAAATGCGAAAGCTCCAGAATGTTAAGGCTGGATTCTGGTCCCCCTTCTCTGACCTCTATATGCTGCTCTGATGGTATATATGGGCCACAAAGAAGCCGAAAGGCCCTGTGCTGCTACTCCTCACTGGCCCTAGCATAGTGGGTATACAGGGAGGAGTAGGAGCCGAAAACAAAGGGCAAACCCCCTGAGCTGCTCTAACTTATGCCAGGAGCCATTCTGGCCCCCACAGTAATCCATCATTTGGATGGCACAATAGAGTCATAAAGCCACTTTTAGCCACCCTGCCACCTCGGCCTTCTGTGCCGAGTTTCTGAAGCGGCGGACCACAGAATCCAGCGCGTGCTCTGTGGGTTTGTACGGTCTCCTGTTAGGACCACGAGTTGTTCCTTGGGCTGAGGGATGTGCAAAAGCATTTGCAGGTGCATTCCTGCTGTTGATCCTGATGAAAGCTGTGGTGAAATGTCAGACTACCGTGGCTGTGTGGTATTGTGATTGAAATTCTCATTGTAGTCTTTGAATACTGAAACCTCTGCTATGAGTAGCGTGGCCCACCTGCCAGGGCTTTGCATGCCTGCATAACTACCAACAATGGAATTTAATGAGAAGGTAGCTGCATGTGACATTGTTCCAAACAGCTAAAATAGGCTGTCATAATGGAACAGAATCCCATGGGAGACAGGAGCATGTGAAGTTACAGGGTCGTATATTCATACCGTAAGAGCATTTTGAGGCTTGTATTCACAGGTCAATTTTCTAGGATGTTTCCCCCCAGGATCTGTTCTCTAACAGAATAATAAAGTGACACGGTATAAAATCAAGATATTGTTTACCTCCTTATGAAGTGCTCTGAGTTCTTCAGGTGAAAAGTGCTGTATAAGAGCTAGAGAGACAATGTGCCTGGAAAGCTTCTCTCTCTCAGCAACAGAAGTTGGTCCCATAAAAGATATTACCTAACCCACCTTGCCTCTGTAATATCCTGGGACTGACATAGCTCTTATATACTCAGTGTATTTGTTGCCAAGTATTATTTAAATTAAAAGGAATTAAAACTAACGTGGGGAGCTGGATAGGTTGGGGGAATTTAGAGGCTTTTACCTTACATGATGTAGGCCCCATCCTGCAAGCACTTAGTCTGTGCTTAACTTTACATTGAAGTCAACAGGACTACACTTGTGCTTAGAGTCACCCGTACTGTACGCAAGTATTTGAAGAATCAAGGTCTAGTGATGAAAGTCCTCGGTTTATGTAGGCCCACTACAAACAATGGTTTCTTTATTAACTTTAAGTGTTTTTGTTTACACCTCCTACACAACAGATTCAGCAAAGGTGGTGACAAGGCAAGCTTCCCTACCACATCTTGCTAACCAGTTTCACCTCAGCAAGTACGAGTTTCTCTGTCTCCATTCAGTCCTTGGCTTCTCTGCTGCGATTGCCCTCTGAGGTATTATTTAATGCTTACTGTGATGGGGAATTTTTGTAGTCAGAATTAGATTTGTAGGTACATTATTACACTTTGTAAGTATCATTTCTACTGGGTGTTCCCTGTCTAAAAATTCAAAGCTTTCTCCCCTGCAGAGGGCATATATGTCTGACAGTTGGATTTAAACCTAAATACAGGAACTGAACACCCCTGTTCTGTAAAGTTGGGGTCCAGATTTAAACTAGATAACTTTCTCTACAGTGGGCTGAATGAAACCTTGAATCTGAATACCCTGAACTTTGGGGAAGTTTAGGTCTGGGTCAAAATGTCTCTCCAAATATTGGGAGAGCACCTCAGCTGGTGTGAAGCTGTAGACAGGGCTGGTGCAAGGAAGTTTCGCACCCTAGGCGAAACTTCCTTGCACCAGCCCTGCGCCCTACCCCCTCCCCCCCCCCCCCCCGGGGCCAGCTAACACTGCGCCCCCCCGCCCGCGGCAGCCTCCCCAGCTCCCGGCTCAGCTGCGGAGCCGGGAGGTGGGAGGCGGCCGCGGCCAGCCGCCCCCCAAATCGAGGCACCCTAGGCGACTGCCTAGGGTCGCCTAGTGGGCGTGCTGGCCCTGGCTGTAGATTTCAATGGACCTATGCTGATTTACACCATCTTAGGATCTGATCCATTATGCATGAGGCCCATTTCTAATGTGTTGGTTTTAAATGTGTATAATCTTAGGATCACTTTCAGTCCTGGTCAGAGGAGCCTCTGTGGGCAGAGCCGTTGGACATGTGGTCCCAGGGATAGAGCACTGAGCTGGGTTCTGTTGCCAGCCATATCACTGATCTGCTGTGTGACCTTGGGAGAATCACTTCACCTCTCCCCAATTTTGTTTCCCCTTCCACCCTTTATCTGTCTTGTCTATTTAGCCTGTACATTCTTCAAGGGAGGGATTCTCTCTTACTACATATATGTGTAGTGCCCAGTAGAAAGGGGTCTTCATCTTGGTTGCAGCTTCTAGGTAGTACTTTAATAAAAATCATAAAGAAAAGGAAGAATGTTTATATATACTAGCCTGTGCAACATTTTAATGGCACTGTCCTTTATTATTCTTTTTGTTTTTCTACTTGTACAATTATTAGAAAAAAAATAGTTTTAAAATGTTTAAAAATTGCAATGGTGATTTTTTTCCCCTTCTAAAAAGAGAGATTTATTTATACACCCAGTAATAGGTTAGTCATATTACCACACATTCATAAGCTAAGAACAGATACCAACAGTCAGGTTTGCTCTAGACAATGTGAGGAGAAAATGGGATTATTGTGGTATCTTTTTCAGATGAAGTAATAGGGTATGATTCCAGCACTAAAAGTCTGTAGAGAAAAATAGAAGCTATACTCTTAGATAAAATCATAGTAATAATTCTCTCCCTGAACAGAAAAAGATTTGTGTTTGAGTCTGATATTCCAGGCGCAGATAACACTGATACACTCATTTATTTCTGCAAGACTCTAAGGAAGTGACTAAAGGTTATGTGAATAAGAATTGTTAACATTCATGAGAGTGCCTTGGTGCTTTGTTGCCAGGGAACCATAATAAGACTATACCAATGCCCAGGTTCGATGATATGGGGCTGCGACATTAATCCTGCGTTTCACACATAGGAGATCTATATCATTTGCAAACATGAATACACCCGCAGGAACTTGGAAAGGTCACTTCACTAACAGATATGTAAAACATTTTAAAAAATGACTCCAAAATGAATTCCAGGGAAGCTTTACTGTCTCTTAGTATGAAATTCAGTGTAAAATGAGAAGGTGAGCTTATAGCTCTCTGTCTGTGAGCGTGGTGCCTTCCAGGATTGTACTAGGGATAGCATTATATTCATCACTTACATGGTAGAAAATGTTTGTTCAAGGCCCTATGCTGTGTCTGCATAGCAAATTATTACATTGTTACAAATAACATCATGTCATATCCTACTCTTCTGCAAAAACCTATGCAGAGGGGGAAACATTATACACCAGTCTTCAGCTTTTGAAAGCCATATCAGCCTTTTGCACTAGGAGAGGTGCAGGAAAGCTGGGGCAATCCTGACAAAACCGTAGAGCACAAGGATTCACATGAAGAATGGGTCAAATTCCACAGGCCTTCAACATTTCTCATCTGTTTCTGTGCTGTTTACAGCTAACCTTCCCATCTCAGCACCAGCAGTACACCTACAATCCAGGACCTGCTGCACATTGCAGCCAACACATAAACATACACGTTTGGTTCCTTTAACGCCAGGTTAGACCCTATACAGCTCATATCCTGGTATTTTTACAAGATGTGTTCGACACAGTCCTCTTTATAGGCTCCTATTGACTTCAAAGGGCTTTGCATTATGCGCTATATGGGAGTAATGAAACTGCATAAGCATTTTTTGCTTCTGTTTGCTGGGGTTTTTTTAATACTTTTGAATAGGGATCTTTTGAACTATTCTAAAAAAATATTCAGAAAAGTAAATCAAGAAGAATTATTTTTGTAAATGCACAACAGCTGTTTCTGTCAGTTTCAATTAATTCCTATCAGGAAGCTGGGAGTTCTGAAAAAAATTAAAAAATATATAGGGAAGAAATGTTAGTATTTTTTTTGCTCCAGAGTCTCATGCAATATATTTCTTGTCATTTACAGGTAGCTGATTATAAGAAAAGAAGTCTCTTGATGTCTCATTTTAAATGCCCCCTTGTTGAGGCAGGACCAAGTATACCTACATCATCCCTAACAGGTATTTGTCTAACCTGCACTTAAAAACCTCCAGTGATGGGAGTTCCATAACCTTGGTAACTTTTCCCACTAATTAACTATCCTTATAGTTAGAAAGATTTTCCTTATAGTTAAGATTTTCCTAATATATAACCTAAATCTTCCTTACTGCAGATTAAGCCCATTACATCTTGTCCTACCTTCAGTGGACAGAGAGAACAATTGGCCTGCAAATGACCTGTGCCCCATGCTGCAGAGGAAGACGAAAACCCCTCAGAGTCTCTGGCGATTGACTTGGGGGAAAAGTCCTTCCCAACCCCCAATATAGTGATCAATTGGACCCTGGGAATGTTGGCAAGACTCACCAGCCAGACCTCTGGAAATAGAATTCTCTGTAGTAACTCAGAGCCCTCCTCCATCTAGTGTTTGGTTAGGCTAAATAAGCCAAGCTCCTTGAGTCTCCTCTCACAAGGTAGGTTTTTCATTCCTCTCATCATCCTAGTAGCCCTTCTCTACAATATTGCTTTTTCTCCAGTCAACTTCAGTTATAGTAACTCTATTTGTTACCTATAGTCTCTACTTGGGCAAAAGTGCCCTCTTAATGACTTCAACCAAATTGTAAATGCCTATGTGTGACATTTTCAAAGTTATTGAAGTGACTTAGGGACACAAACTGATTTCCAATGGCATTTGTGCTTCTAATCACTTGGCACCTTTGAAAACCTTGTCCTTCAGGCTTGTGTAAGTTATTAACAAGTCAAGCGAAAGCCTGTTTTGGGCAGAACCATGGTCCAGTGGTTAAGGGGCTAATCTGGTCATTAGTGGTTCCTGGTTCAATTCTCTGCTCCACCACAAACTTCCTTTGTGAGTTTGGGCAAGTCACTTAGCCTCTCTGTATCTGTTCTTCATCTGTAAATTGGGGATAATAACCCTGCTTTACCTCACAAAGGTGTGTCATTAAAGATTGTGAAGCACACAGATAGTGGGGACCAGATAAGTACTTAAAATAAGTCAATTAAGGCCTTAATCCTGCCTCAATTGAAATCAATAGCAATAATTATATTTATTTCAAAAGATGAAGAATGAGGCCCAAGGTCTTTGTACTGAGTCACTAATCCCAGTGAGACAGCTTTTCCAGGACTGTTTCCCAGTCCTGATAGTCAAAGGGGGAAAGGCTGAGGGAGGTGGGAATGTGGTGTTTAGAGAAGCAGGCCCCATATTGCATACCACGGTATTTTGTCAGAGAATGGAAAGGACCTAAAGCTGTGATTTTTAAAGAGGCCGAAACGAGTTAGGCACCCAACTCCGGTTAACTTTGTCACCTAACTCTGTTAGTCCACTGAAAATCCCGGTTTGAGTTTTAAAATCAATGATCTCAGACTATGACACACAATGTACACTTAGACTGGTCATATGTCATCCAACTGTATTGCAAACTCTTTGTGCGTAACTAAACTGCTACCTACCACTTTATATAACAATGAAAAAAGTGTAAAGTTCATGTGAGTTTTTTAGAATTTCCCTGTGTTATTACTGTACATTGCCATTTTTCTTCCTAAGTGCAATTTAGTCTCCGTGCTGTTTGTGTGTTCTATAATAGTTTGCCACTAGAGGAAGAATAGGTTATATATTTGTTAATAATATCCCCAACAAGCAGTTACTGTTTTTCTTATTTGTGTGATCTCAATATAATTTTTCTCATTGAAGAACCACAGAGAAGTATGAATTAAAAGCTGTAGTCTTATTAAAAATACATTGGTTTGGTAAGAAGGAAAACGACAGTAAACTACTGTATACACTACAGTAAACACTGCATAATGCATTCTCTTCAGATATTAGTGTCAATGAAACAGTTTTGCAAGTTTAAAGGTTACATAAACAACCACTCTTTTTTTTTTGCGTGTTAGTTTGTTGTTTGTAAAAGATATTTCAATCAGATGATATTTGGTATCTTGGGAGAAGAAATCTTCTAGAAATGTTTGGTTTCTTGTCAGGTTCCTCCCAAAAACACTTAAAAACCCCGCCAGCATACTGGTCATGAAACATGCTAAACATTATGTGAGTTATTTATAATTGGCTTGTTCCATGTGTTTTCTTTACTATCCCCTTTTTCTGTTTATTAAGACTATATGAAATCCTCTTTTGCACTGTTGATCTGAAAAGAAAACTAAGTGTTTCTGATCAAAATGACCAACTGTAAGCCATATACTAACAGCTGAGTTTGGGGGCACTCTTAGTTCTCTCAGTACTTTGGTATGTCATAGAAGGGACCATACCCTTTATGGAGATTGATCCTTTCCAGTTGAACTGCAGTATGAAGCAGCTTTGATGGTGACTTTTTGGAGGGCACAGTGCATTTCACCTGACTCTCTTTGCCATTATTCCTTATTCAGGCCCAACTACATTTTGAAGTAAATGGGAGAGACAAGGCAGGTGAGGTAATATCTTTTATTGGACCAACTTCTGTTGGTAAGCAAGACAAGCTTGTCTCGTATCTTGGGACCAACACAGCTACAGCAAAACTGCAAGCAACTTTTGAAATAGAGTGTAGTTTTGCTTGACTAAGGAGTAGAGACTAGGTTTTGTCTAGTGATATAAAGCAGAGGTTGTTCTACATATTCTCAGAGGACAGGCAGGGATTGCCTGAAGAAGGTGCAAGCCCTGGGCCCCTTGTCATCTCCTCTTGCTTGAATAAATCTTCCTCCCTATGGCAACTCATCACTACTTGCCCTTAGCATGAAGCGGTCTTGTCTGTTCTTGCTGTAGCTCAGCTCCCTGAAATCACCATCCTCTGGAAACATAAGAACCATCTTCAGGCCTTCACAGCCCTCACTCTCTCTGTGCAGGTTAGTGATCGGCACGCATCAACCCCCGAGCGCTCCCCTGCAAGGTCCAGCCATTAACTGCTGGACACTCACAGAAATGACCAGGTTTGCTGTCCAAGGGAACAGTATACACACAGCTTGAATGTTACAACTCCGGATAAGGCCTTTCAGAACCATCAGAGCACTAAGATATGATTGTTTTCATTATAAATATGTTTTCAACAGCTAAGACTAAGACAGTGAGTCAAGATAATGGAAATAGAAATGGTTACATGTACTTTTTTTTTATAACATGCTTACTTGAGTCTAAACTTAACTTTAGCAGGCTAAACCCTTGTCTAAAGAAGTTTATCTCACCTAAAGCAGTTTTTCAGCAGCTCCACCAACCTGGCTGAGATACCTCTTTCATGAATGCAAAAAGTGCTGTCCTTTTTCCTTCCTCGGTGATGGATAAACAAGTTTCCTTTTGCCTTTTCCTTATCTTCCCCCCCCCCCCCCACCCCACCCCACCCCAAATTCACTGTTTTGTCCTCAGTCAGGATGACCTGCCAGGGTTTATTCCCTGGTGTGCTAACCCCACGCTGCCTTCAGAGCCTCATGCTGACATCATATGCAAATAGAGCTTCTTCTATTCTGTTGTCTTACAGTGCTTAATCCACATGTGACCCAAGGCAGACAGGTGAATATATTTTCTTTGTCTGGCAAAAAACTGTGTATCAACCCTGCCTTGATTCAGATTTTAGAAATATATTTTCATTATATATATATATATATATATATAATTTTTTTTTTACATAATATCAATACAGAAATTTCACAATGATAGTAATAAGCAGCATGATCTTGGCTTTCATTTAAGATCTTACATGACATCTTGTATGGATAAACACCATGAAAGCAGTGTGCTAAATGTAGCGAATTTACGAGGCCTGATAGGAGTTGCTGTTATAGAACCCTGACTTTCCAGTGTACAATCTTATTATGTCATTACCAGTTCTTGTGAGCCCACCAATAGAAAGTTGTTGACTATACCTTGGCTTTCTGCATTTCCTTTTGACACTTTTGGGGTTGTGATAAGTTATGGGTAACACTTCACATCACTGCTCATCATCTTAGGACTTTCTACCATGAAAAAGAGAATAGTGACAATACTGGAAATACGTTGTGGCATGGAAGTTTCATTCTTCTTCGTTGTCTTCTACGAGGCAGCAGCCCAACACTCTAGGCTCTCCAGAAATGCTTATACCTACCTGTCATATTGAGTTTTTATAATTTTAAAATGGGAAGGCACATGCTTCAGGTTGTGCCTGAATTTATGCAAATATATGAAAAATAATGCAAATTTGTATTCTACTTTGTTTTTGTTACAGGCTCTTGTCAGGCACACACTCTTGGTGCATAAGTCAGCCAGGCATGAAGTATCCCACGGCTATTCTGGAAGGACAGTTTCCTCCACTAGACAACAACGTGCCAGCAGTCACCAACCAGCTCCCGTCTCTGTGGTGGCAGAAAGATGCCCTCAACAGCTGTTAGCCCCTGCTGCTAAAGTTGTCAGCATAATAATTTCTCCTGTCTCTCTGAATCCACTGCCAGTAGGTATGTATGCTACAGGCCTCCCTGATCTTTCAGGCACTTCAGCTTCTTTAGGTGCAACTTGGGCGTTAGCTTCTACTTCTTGCTATTGTAGATCGGAAGAAGTGTCTCATGTAACAGGTTGAGAGTGTGCCATCTGCAACCACATAGTTCATGCATCCCTAATATCCGCTTTGGAAAAGAAAGGAGTGAGGGTCAAGAACAATCTATCAACTCTCTAAGGCTCTATCTGTTTATAACAGTTCAGCATAGGTAGGATCAAATAATTTTTAGTACCTATTATCGAATGTGAGGGAGACACAGACTTGACAGGATAGTTGGTCTCATGGCTAAGGTACTGGACTGGCATCTAGGAGATCTTGTCTCTGTTCCTGGCTTTTCCACAGCTATGCTGAGTGACCTTGCAAAATCATTTAACCGTGCCTCAGTTCTCCTTCTATAAAATCAGGATAATAATACTTCCCTACCTATTGGGTGTAGTGAAGATAAACTGATTGACTGAGGTGAAGTGCTCAGATCCTCATAGAAAATCCTATAAATAAAACTGTTTTTGACCCAAAGCTGAAGCAACAATGTGTTATTTCCTAATGAAGATGCACCCTAATAGCAGTCAGAAAAATCTAACTAATGAATGAGAAAGGGCCTTCATTTTCATTCCTGCTACAGGTTTCCCAGTGCTATCAAAAGGCCACTTGAAAATCTTGTCAGTAATGGTGTGGTAACTCAGAAAAAGTTATTAGACCTTTCTGCAGCTTGCTTGCTTATCGAGTTTTGTCATATTACCTTTTGACATAACAAATTGCCTTCACGTTAATTGGGAGATATAACAATAACATGATGAACAATAGAGAGATTGCAGGCTGCTAAAGCATATGAATTTTGAAGAATGAGAACTCTACAAGGAAAAGTTATCAAAACATCTCCCTATTATATTTAATAAAGAAACAACAAATTGCTACATTCCTGGATGGTTGGAGGATATAATGAATTGAACAGACAATCTCATTTTCTCTCTCCAACTGTGTAGAAATTAAATGTCAACTATAACCGCTTATTCTTCATTCCCTTGCTATGCACTGGACTCTTTCTTGTCAGGATCCTTAACTGAAACTGAAACAGGGGGATGGGACCTTATTTCTGGCAAGCCAGTGTTCTCCTTGTTATACTTAAAGGGCTGTGCGATGGAGTATACAAACCCCTCACTGGGCAACAAGGGTTAAGGAACTACTCTGGGCTCAGCTAGTCCCTGCCCTGCCTGCAGTTAATGCATTAAGAGGAGGAGTAGTTAAAAGGTAGGGGAACAGCTCATTTGGTGGCAGACTAGGAAAGAGAAGACTAGGGAACCTACAGCTCCAGCAGAGAAGAGCTGAGGGGAAGGTAGAATGTCTCCCTAAAAGATCTCCCCAAAGGACCTGCTACAGAGGCAGCCTGAGAGAGAAGCATTCCCCTCTCCCTCTCCTGTTGACTGCGGGTTTAGTAATTCCCTTTGTTTTGTTTGGAGTACCCCAGCAGGGGAAAGCTCTAGGACTGATCGGGCCCAGGAGGGTGAGCCCCACTGCAGGAGGAGGCAGTTGCCTCCCGTGAGGGAGAAAGCTACCATGCTACACACAGCCACCCAGAAGGTGCTTTGTGGTGAGTGGACACCCTTCATGCCACCTCAACCCAGATGGTGACCTTGGGATAATCCCAGGGGGGTGCTAGAAAGTGGCCCATGGAGAGCAGCCTTAAGTGCCCCTGGCTGTCACATCACTGATAGCCCTCAAAGGGCCCTGGGTCAGAGCCCGGTGGAGTGGGAGGGCCCACAGGCTCCGCTACTAACAACCCCCCTCCAAGGCACAAGCCTAAGCCCCAGTCCACTAGGAGATGCTCCTCTACCAACCCCACCCCATGTGAGGACCATCAGAACTTGGTGGAGAACGCTGGTACTTTCCCACCCCTGAGAGAGGGGAGGACTGACTGACCTAGACAGCCAAACAGCCTACAATAAAATAATGTCTGACCCACCAGTCCGCGTCATGGATCTAGAGTGTCTGCTGAAATGGGTGCCAGAGAACCAGCAGCAGCAGCCCAGCAACAGCTCCTGCAGCAAATGGATGCCCCACAGCAGCATCTGGTTTGGGACCGAGGCGCCCAACAGGAACAGCAGCAATGGTTGGTTCAGCAGTTCGTGGCCTTGATGCACCCGCAGAAGCCTCCCGGGACTTCTCAACCACACCACCAGCCCTAGAGCACGGGCACCTTCCATGCTGATGAAACTCACAAAGATAGGCCCTGAGGACAACCCTGAGGCCTTCTTGACAACGTTTGAACAGGTGGTGGTGGCCGACCAATGGCCACCTGACCAATGGGCCACCCTGATGGCACCAATCCTGACGGGGCCGGCGCAGGCTGCATATCAGGGGCTGGATGCTGAGTCTGCCTGAGACTATACCCAAGTGAGAACAGTCACCTTGGACTACCTTGACATCATGGAGGAGACCTGCCAGAGGTTCTGCAGAGAGGGGTACCCTACAATACCCTGACCCCATGTTGTTGCCCAGGAACTGAGACCTGTGTTGGAGGTGGCTAAAATCAGAGGAATGGACAGAAGTAGAGGTGGCTGAGCTCATTCTGTTGGAACAGTTCACTCATATTTCTGGGAAAGCCAAGCACCAACAGCTGAAAACATAGTGCAGTATGTTTTAAACTTATGCGAGAAGCGGGAGGCTATCTGGGCATATAATAGAGAAAATCTCAAGGAAGCACAGGACAACAATGACAGTATAACCAAGGGGCACAGATACATGTCTTTCAACTGGGGGACCGAATCCTGTTTCTTCCAAGCCCTGAATCAAAGTTAATGGCCAAGTGGCAAGGCCCTTATGAGGTGATAAAGAAAGTAGGGATCGTAGAATATTTGATCAGACAACCAGGGAAGAAAAGAACAAATTTACCATGTGAATTTATGGAAGCCAGGGAAATCCTTTTAATCATACTGTATCCTGAGGAACTGGAACTAGGACCCCCCCCAAAGGCTCAGTATCCTCAGAAAGAACTTCAACCATATGCAAAAGGAACAGGTGTTCCAACTCGTGCCCACTTTCCCATGGGTATTCTCAGCTCTTACCTGGGAAGACATTCTTAGCACAACACCACATTAATACAGAACCTGGTAAAGTAATATGGGAAGGACTCAGGCCATCAAGAAAGAAATCAGGACCATGTTGGAATTTGGGGTGATAGAGGAGTCCCAGAATGACTGGAGGAGTCGTATTTTGCTGGTCCCAAAGCCGGATGGCACACTATGTTTTTGTACAGATTTCAGAAAAATGAACACAATTTTTAAATTTGACTCCTATCCCATGTCAAGAATCTTAGACCAACTGAGAGAATCCCAATACATCACCACTTTGGAATTGACAAAGGGGTATTAGCATATCCCCTTACCACTGGATTCTCAGCAGAAAACAGCATTTTCTAGGCTGCTTGGCCTATTTCATTTTAAGAGAATGGCCTTTGGGTTACACAGGGCAGCATTTGATGGACCGATTACTCTAACAGCACAGTCAATATGCAGCAGCATACTTGGATGACATAATTATCTATAGCAAGGATTAGGACTCCCATCTAGACAAAGTAGCTGCTGTTCTCTGATCACTGAGAGAAGCCAGGTTAACGACAACCCCCACTAAATGTGGAATAGGAAAGGAAGAAGCCTGTTACCTTAGGGTTGGTGGAGGACAAGTCTGCCCCTTGGTAGATAAGATTCATGCCTTACAGGTATACAAGACCCCCATGACCAAAACGCAAGTGCATGTCTTCTTAGGCTTCGCTGGGTACTACCGCCAGTTCATACCTCATTATGTGATCATAGCAGCCTCGCTAACTGACTTGACTAAGGATGCCATCCCAAGATGCCCCACCTGCAAAAGGGTATCAAAAACTCAAGACCATTGTTGACATTACGACCCCTATTCTTCATAGAAATATGTTTATGATATGTATGTATTCTTCAATGTATTAAGCTTAGTTTGCATGTTTGTTTTATTTGTTCAGTAATCCACTTTAAGATGTATTTTATGCAAGATGGGTCATGTGAGATATCAGTGGAAAGGTTATGATTTACTGAATATGATTATCCAATTTCTATGCATGTATCATTTCTGTATCTGAAGTTAGGAATATTGACTATGTAACAATTACAACTGTGTGTACACTTGGGGAACGCTCACCGGACAGTGTGCAATCAGCCTGGATGGGCCATTAGGAAGGACAATAGGACTTTGAAGATGCAAATCTCCCTCTTTCCCGAGAAGTTTCCTGGGATGCTGCATTGACACTGCAGGGTCAGGTGCTCATGTCACCTGGTACTGGACACCATATTGGACTTTTAGTATTTTTCCATTAAGAGAGGTTGGGGGACAAACTGGGAACAAAGGATTCCCGCCATATACAAATCCTGATTAAGGCTGAGGAGTGAGTAAATCTTGGTTCTTCTCCACTGCTTCCCCGCCCAAGAAGCCTGCTGAAAACACCTGAAAAAATAAAGGAACTAAGCTGGGGGAGGTGAGGTGAGGGAGCAGTGGCTGAGCCTAGGCAAGAAAGGTCAGCCTGTGAAAGGAATACCTGGAGATTTAAGCTGCAAGCAGTGCAGTTTACCTTTAAGAAACTCTGCAACCTGCATAAAACAACATTTAGGGGGAGAAATTACTATTTGTAGCCAATTTCTTTAATGTATTAAGCCTCATTTGCGTGGTTGTTTTATTTGCTCGGTAATCTGCTGTCCCTACGTGTGTGTGTGCAGCAGGACAGGGTGTAGCCGAACTTCGAAAAGGAATTTGTATTACAAACAGATGCATTGGAGGTAGGACTAGGGGCAGAAACTCTTCCTCCATGAGAAAACATACTCAGTGATAGAAAAAGAGTGCTTGGCTGCCAAATGGGCAATAGAGAGCCTGCAGTACTACCTCCTAGGAAACGCGTTCACACTAGTCACTGGTCAGGCACCCTGCACTGGCTAAATGTGATGAAAGAAACCCAAGGATCATGAGATGGTACCTGTCGCTACAATCACGTGCCTTTTGGATAGAACACTGGGCAGAAAGTTTTCATCATAACACTGATTTTCTGTCCAGCAAAGGAGCCTAGGCTAGCCAACACTGAGCACAGACAGAAGGGGGAGGAGAGCCTCTCCTGTTTACCAGCAAGCAGCTTGACCACACCCCCACACAGCTGCCACAGCTGCCAATCATGGAGGCAGGCACCCACAGTTGCAATTTATAGAGGAAACAAGGCCTGCTCTAAAGGGGAGGGTACAGAGAAGGACTCAGTTAAAAGTGAGGGTCCAAGAACTGCCCTGACCAGGCGCAAGCTAAGGTGAACTGGTCAGAAGCAGCAGAGACCCCCCAAAAGACCACACCAGGAGCTGGTGACACAAGCTTATTCCTTTAATAGACTGAGTCCTTTATTTTTTAGTCATCAGACTATTATGTTTGGACATTCTACCAGCAAGAAATAATTCCTCATGGCACTCTGGTTAGCTGAGGTTCAGTTATAATGTCTAGAAGTCTACAACAAGGAGTGCCTGTATTTGAATTAAAGAGTCAGCTACAGCCATCTACCGAAATACAAGAGGCGTTAGGGCACAGCGTACCCACTCATTTTTAACTGTGGTGCATATGTGCTGAATGCATGCTGTACACTTGTTTCTGCAAGTCAGAAATGGAGAGACACAGATACATGTTTCATTGACTCCAGCTTTATATCTACATCTGGAAGATGGTTTGAAAACAAGTTGCTGCTCAAAAAGAACTAACTCCACATAAGGATTAAATAAGTGTTTACATACAGCAAAGAATTCTGAACTGGGAAGGTTGTTTGTTCCTCATGTTTTGACAGAAGAGACAATAAAGGAAGCCTGTCGGTAGATCTATTCTGATAGTTCAGATGCAGAAGTTCAGCATGAACCTCGCTGGGCTATGAAGAAATGACATCTAGTTCTGCATGTCAAAACAGATTAAAACAGCACCACGCAGCTTACCGCAATTACTGAGAGAGAATAGATCAGCAGATGAAGCTGCACTCATTTTCTTCCCAAAAGAGTTCAAAGGACTCAAAGATTAGGATAATTTCTATGATGAACTGACCTATAGCTGTGAGAAGGTGACACGGTTCCCAGCTTTGGCTAGAGAAGAGCCTCTTGCTGGTTTCTGATGAACTAGAGATCACTCTTTTTACAGAGATGACAGTTCTGCTTCCTGAACCAAACTGTGAAATACAAACGCAGGCTGTTCAGTCAAACTGATGCTCACTGTGATCTAAGACAACTTACAGGAAGGCCTGCATCCACTATTAATTCACCAAGATTTGCAAAGGGACCGAGGTGCTGCAATACTTAGCATTACAACGCTAAATTGTAGGCACCCTTTCCCATAGTGGAATTCCCAACCCTGAGCTATGCACCCAGGCTCACTATACAATGCTTGGGGAGAGGTAGGTGTCTAAGAATGAGATTCACAAACGTGAGTATGTGCTGAGTGAGGACATGCCTAGTTGATAAAAAATGCTGAGGAGATGGGAGTGGCCTAAGCCCAGACTCTCAAAGGGAGCTATATGGCTATCTCCATTTGGGATTCACAGCCATGAACCCTCTACTGGAGTTAGACACCTCAGCCCTTTCTCACAAAAAAACAGAGGCCAGAAGGAGGAGGTGCCTCCCTTATAACCTTGAGCCCAGTGGTCATAAAACTCACATGGGATGTGAGACCCAACTTCAATTCCTCCATCAATTGATGCGGGGAGAAGGGATTTGAATGGATCTCCTTCCTCTCAGGAAGTTATGGGATTACAGAAGCATTACAGAGGAGGTAAGTTTTGAGAAGGGTCTTGAAAGAGAATAAATAGGATTTTAGAGAAGGATTTATACGGCTGCAACCACACGGCAAGCTCTTGCAACATGAACTATAAAGAACTGCTTAGTGAGGAATGAAAGAGAGCTTTCACAAACACAGCATGGGACAACAGCAGCAACAATATTAAGACCAATGTTATGTAGAAGCCTTTCACAGGAAAAAGTAGTTAGGATACAACTAAAATATAAGTAGGTGGAAGAAAAGATGAAATACAAAATGCATCAGTGAAAAGTGATTGGTATTTGCTTCATTAATGAACATTTCAATGAAGTCTTTGTGATGGGTTGGACCCACCTTCTGGGATGTCACCTGATGTACTGGAGTTTCACTGAACCCCTCCTGCTCCACCAGCCTGGATTCCCTGTTTTGCTGAATTAGGCTCTCTGGCCTCTTCCCCCGCCCCCCCCCCCCATCAACTGTGTGTGAGAGGATTCACCCAGCACTCACCCCTTTTGGGGAATAAACCCAAAATAATTCTGCCTTGCGCTGTATAGAAAGATCTGCACAGCGCAAGCTCATAAAAATGTGCCCTCTCCCTCATAGCTTCTTCCCCGCCCCCAATATGGACTGCACAAACTGGGTTTAATAATAAACAAAAACAAGTTTATTAACTATAAAGGGTAGATTATAAGGGATAGCAAACAGAACAAAGCAGATTACCCAGCAAATAAAACAAAACACACGTACTAAATTTAAGATCTTAAAGAAACTGGTTACAAAATATAATTTCTCACCCTAAATGTTGACTTAGGGAAGAGGCAGAGTTGCTGTAGTTTATGTGGCATTTCCCCATTGGCGTCAGTGTGAGTAGGACGGGCCTCTTCTTCACGTCGTTACTTCCTGGCATTATACCAGAATGTATACTACTTTTATTATGGCACTGTGCAGCGCCAAAGCCCATTAGTAAGACTCCCACTGCTTTCGCTGGGTATGGAGCAGAACCTAACCATCCTGCTCCTCACCCCATTCCAAAGTTACAAAAATACTGGCAGCTCCTCTTGGGTCAAGTCATCATCTGCGATATCTATCTATCTATCGGCCTGGGATGATTGCGCCACTGCAGAGCTCATCAGATCTTTAATTAGGGGCGGGCCTGGTAACTCCATCGTCTGGGATTAGGTGCGGTGTGGGATTACACAAACCCTACAGCTCTCCAGTTCATCCTCCCTGGGATGAAAATGAAGCAAACAGCTAAATCCACCACAGCCCCATGGGGGGCAGGAGTCTGTACCCCCAGGGGACAGGCTTGGCCAGTGACTGCACCTGCCCCCCGGTCCCTGTGTGTGTGGTGGGAGACTCCCTCCCCTGTGGCCGTGCTCCCCGCCTGGGCTCGAGGGGCTCGCTGCTCTGTGAGCGGGTTCCCGTCTGAGGGGCACTCCCAGGCTCGCTGCCCCCGCCCCGCCCCGCCCCGTGCAGGGAGCTCCTCGGTGGGCGGGGCTCCGGCCGGCAGCCAGGGGAGGGGAGGGGAGGAGTAACGCGTCCTGCGGCGGTTTGTCCCTGCGCTGGCGCCGTACCAGTGGTGCCCGCCGCCGCTGCCCCGTGACAACAAGGGGAGCCGGCCCGGCCGGCGCAGTGACTCGGGCGGCCCGCCCCGCCGTGACGGTAGCATGCAGTAGCGGCGGGGGCGGGGATGTGGCCTGTCCCCTAGCCGCCAGCCCGGGGCCCGGGCAGGGATGCGCCATGGCGTCGGTGAAGGTGGCTGTCCGAGTCCGGCCCATGGACCGCCGGTGAGTCCCGTGCGGAGCAGGCGCCTGCCGCTCACCTCCCGCCGTCAGGGCTGCGGGCTCGGGGCTGTCCTACCCACTACCCCCTTCCCTGGGGGCGGCGGGGCGGAGATCCGCCCCTCCCGCCCCCATCCCCTTTCCCGGGGACTGGTCCGGCTATGCCCTGGGGCGGGGCCGTCACTGCCCTTATTCCTCCTTATCCCCTTCTCTGGTGGGGCAAAGACCGTTCTGCTATCGCCTTACCCCCCCCCGCCCCCTTTGGCTGCTGGTCGGGGCTGGGACTAGTCGCTGGGACTAGCTGGGCAGACAGCACCTGTCAGGGTTGGTCTAGATGAGACTATTAGTCCTGCCGTGAGTGCAGGGGGCTGGGCTAGATGAGCTCTCGTGGTCCCCTCCAGTTCTCTGATTCTAGGATTGTCCTCTCTTAATACCCACCTTGCGTGGTGGCTGCTGAGTCAGGGCTGGGACAGTTTGAATGCGATCCTCAAACAACGAGGACGTTTTAAAAACAAACAAACCCAGCTTTCTGGAACAGAGCAGAAACTCTCCATTCCCACAGTGTGAGACCACGGAAGATGCTCTGTAAAGTTCTCTCCCCGTTCACTTCCCAGGATAAGTCAGATTGGGTGTCAGGGCTACATCCCGCTGAAACACGAGTTACAATTGCTAGAACTATGTTGTTATTCCCGATCTTCCAGATTCTGTATCTGGAAGCTTTAAAAGTTTGTGGGGACATAAACGTCTGAGCTGCCAGAACATACAATGCCTGTAAGGGCAGGGTTGGCAATAACAAGTATAGATATGGTAAGAAAATCATGTCTGTGAACTTTAAATGTCTCTGATATGCAGCCAAATATTGCACTGCAAGAGCTACTTCAAAATTGATTACCAAATGAGGTCCCCTTCTTTCTCCTCTGGTGGACTGAGAAAAACTTTTGCGTTGTGCATAAAAGAGGGATTGTTTTGTCAGGATCCTTTACTGAAAGCTTTGTCTTCCAAGTCATTAGTAGTTATATATGTTTGTTAGTCTGATACTTTTATAACTTTAAGAAAGTTTACAGTATTGTGAGAGACAACAGACTGTTGAGCACACTTCCTATCATCTGAAGGTTAAAAGAAAATAGAACACACATTATTTGTTGGGCCCATATGGGTATTGCAAGCTGCTTTGCCTATTTTAGTAAGAGGTATTTTGGCATAGTACAAATATAACTACTCTTCGTCTGCAGTAGGGGGAAGACGTATAAAATGTTCGTTCAGTTGCTGTTGAGAGGGCTTTTTTTTTTTTTTTTTTAAATTTAAAAACGGAAAAAAAGTAGATGAGTATCTGGAAAGTAATACTTGGGACACTTTCAAAAAGTGACCTCAATCAGAAGTCTTTATAGGTAATGACTGCTAGTTGACTGCTGAAAAAGACATTAAAAGGACACTGCCTGGACTGTTTGCCATGTTGATTGTTGCAAAATGTACACATGTTGAGGTAAATCCAGAAAATAAAAGCAGTTTCCCTTAATTAAACTTTTAATGTACAGAGTAAATATAGTAACTTTTTTTTAATGAACTAACCCAAATACTGCTTTAAAGAGAGAGACAAAGACCCTCTTTCCCCCCCCACACATATTAAATTCAGTGGCCTCTCTTGGCAATCTTTTCATTTATTCCAGTGGTCTGAAATGACGTAGATTTTTTTTTATACAAGAAAAAGATATGCTTTAAATTTATAAATTGTCAACCAGGCGTTTATTAACTTCCACATTTTACCTACTTTAGATATCTCCTTATCAATTTGCAAAATCCTTAGGAGATCTGTAAACATTTATAAGGGTCTTGAGACCATGGGTTGAAAGGCAGAATAAAAATGCAAAGTATTATATATTTGTATTGTGGTAGCACCTAGGAGTCCCACTCATGGACCAGGACCTCATTGTGCTATGCACCTTACAAATACATAATGAGAAGACATTTATGTCTTTGAGACAGTGACTAAGTACAAAACACAACAAGTGGATGCAACAGATAGATTAGGAGCACATGGAAACAATGGAGCAGTGCTGGTGTGTTAAGGTTCAGAGAGTGAGCAGGAAGGAGAACCAGCAAACCAGTTTACAAAGACATGGTTAAAGATTCTTGTTTGCATGGCAATAAAGTGTTACAACTTGTTTACAGGAAGACAGCTGTGTGCCAGCCTAGGTTACTAACCAGGGCAACATGACCAGCTGCTGTGGTTTCTGAGAATACTAACCATTAACTGGTTACAAATTAAGGCATTGTTCATCTTGCCTTCCTGGTTGAAGCAGTCTCTGCACACAGTAAATTGCAGAAACCTTGAAATTATGGTGTAGGCAAGTCCTCACTGTCAGCAAAAATACCACCTCAGACTGTGTTCTTATCACATTTGTAAGGTTTAGCCTGATCCATATTTAAATGAGAAAACCCAGGGTTCAGGAGAAAGTTGGTGGTTTTTTAAAATGGCACTATTCTCTTTTGGTCAGCTTGGTTTTATGGGCTGCTTTGCTGCAGGAGGTGCTATCCTTGAGATGAAGTGTAAACCCAAGATCCTGAAACCTTAATAAGAGTCGCGATGTTGGTCCCTGATGCATAAACCAGTTTCCAAATGGGATAATTACTTTTTGTCCATATACATTTCTGTTGTATCTTTATTTGGATATGATATCCTTTATGTCCTTTCCTAAGCTGTTGCTATGCTCTTCACATCTGCTATGCTGCTCAAGTACATAGTCATAAATTGGTGAAGGGACTTTTTTCTTTCATTTACAAGTTTATTTTAATTAAGCCTTACTGTATCCCTGTTTTTTTTAAAACTCTAAGAACGGTATACATAAAATAAAAATGACTTTCATTAACTTGTAATTTCTTGTAGATGAAGCTTAGTACATCTTTGGTTTGTTTTAAGTTTAATATATTATGCAGCTTATTTTATTAACAATCTATTCAGGTCATTTGTAATTAGAGCAGGCCGGGCAGTGTGTGGTTATTTACAAATGTCTGTTGGTAAGACTTCTTCAGCAAAGCTTCAAATGCTTTGGTTTTTGCATGAAATCCTGTTGCAAAATATGAAAATGGAGATGAATATTGAATTATTAAAAATAAAACTAAATTGGAAGTTACTAATATTTTGTAAAATTTGTTTCAATTCTTCCTTGGATATTTGTTTTCTACATGTAGCAAACCAACTGAAGGAAAAGATAGAAACGTATCGAGGGTATGCTGCTCAGGCACATGAAGTAATTCACAGCTATTGTAATAAATCAGTTTTACTTTAAGATAAACAGCTTTAAAATGTTAAAGTGTTGCGGGTTTCTCTCTAAAAGAAGCTTTTAAGTGGCTCTAGGATTTGGTTGGATTAATGTGTGCTGTGTCAATACTTGAAATTTGTAGGCCATATTTGTAGGTTGTCTATTACAGAGATATGCAAATTAGTGCAACAGCACCATTAACTATGTTGTCTATATGCATTTTGGAATGAGTCAACCAGTAGGAAGGAGCATATTACTCTATTAAATATAATTTGCCATTCCATCATATAGATGACTAACTTTAATGCACTTCCCTCCTTTCTGTGGTTTTTAGTCAGTGGCATCTGTCTTTGATCTGTCCTGAAAAGGGACACATTCATTTGGGAGCCACTATAGTCTGCCTCCTTCCTTCCCCCTGTGCCTCCCTAAAAATAATTCACATCCCAAAGTGTATCAGCTGTAAGAAGGGTTTCTGACAAAACTATGATTCAGCATCTCTCCTGCTGAATAATATAATAGTAATAGTATGGGATATAGAGAAGGTTTAGGGGCTAAACAAATTATCTCTTTGAAACCAAACTGCAGGTGTGAGCTCATGTAGTTACAAAACAGTTTAGTCACGTTAAGTCTCCATGAAGCCTTCGTTTTACTCTCTTGAGCATGTGTATGTGATTTTCTGAAAGTGGAGAGGGACAAATGTAGTTACTATTGTAGTGTGACAGCAACCTTTAGGTCTTTGCTAAAAAATAAATAAAAAAATCCTGGCAATATAAAATAGCTTAGAAATCAATCTTTTGAGCCACAGAAGGAAATAGCAGTTGGTTGCTTCTGGGACTAAAAAATATAGTAGGAGTTCATAAGTGACTGAAGTTATCCCATTGGCTTATGGAATGGTCTTAGTTGTCACTTACCTGTATAAAGTTACCTATGAGGTTCAGTTTCAGAAATAGTTATTAACACTTCAGCCTGTGAGGAGTTGGGTGGGAAGGACACTGAAGAAAGTAGGGTGTTTATAACAAGTGACTGTCATTCCTTGGAGTGGTGCCCTGTTTGCTGTGCTTTAGAAGTTCTCTCAACTCTCTTTTATTTTTGTTGCCTGAGAAAATATCAGAGAGCTCCTTATTCTTCTCTGTTCATTGCTGGATAGCATCTTGAGCCAGTTGGACACTTATGTGGTTTTCTGTTGACTTAGAATCAATTTCATTTAATAGTAATTTTGTGCTAGAATAAAGGCAATGTTTTTAACATAAAAGGATGCAATTCTCTTACCAACGTCTGACTTTTAATTGTTTTTATGGCATAACCGCACAATCATCTTTGTTTATACTCAACACCCCAAAAATTATACACTACTTCTGAATGAACCTGGTATTGGAGAGGCCTGGAATACAGATCTAAATAATCCTCACTGCTACACTTTGACAACAGTGGTACTGAAAATATCAAGATTGTTGTACTCACTGTTCTGTTCATCCATTTCAATGGACATCTTCATTCAATGACTTATCTGATGCTGAAGAATTTGAAGAAACTGACTACTTCTGTTTTTAAGATGAGCACACATCTTTTTCTCTCATTACTTAATTCTTGACAATGTTTACATTTTACTCATTTTTCCAAAGTCAGTAATTTTTATGCCCTTGATCTGCATGCCCTTCTTGATATCAGCTGGAGTTGTGCAGATAGATGGAAAGCATTATATGACTCTTGAGATCCAACTAAAGCACTGGTAATAATAAGGAATGGAAAATCTGAAATAAAAATTCCATTGGTTTGTAAACTGCACTTAAAGTAGACATGCTAAGCTCTTTTAACTTAAAAAAAAAGTTAATAGAAATAAACAACAGAAACTGTATTGTAGCATGTATGTGTATTATACAAGGAGAAAAGATATTGAAGTAGGAAAAAACGAGATATTAGGATGTAATATAGTAAAAGCGATGGGTGTTAAAGAAATCCATGTTGCTGAAAGCACAGTTTAACTGTGCTGGGTTCTAATACAGTTTTTGGCATTCTCTTTGGGGACAAATCATGTTTTAAGTGGACTAATTTATTTTTTTAACATCATTTAGCCGAAACCACATTGGTCAAATGAACTGTTACAGCTCAGTGCAGCCACAATTGTATGTTAAGCCGTGCATAAACATACATAATATATTTCTTTAAACTTGGTGGTTTCCCCATGTAGAAAGTAAATGTTAGTCCATTATACCTTTATAGCAACGCTTCTCAAACTGTGGTCCGGGCTAGTGTTAGACTTGCTGGTGCTTTGTCCCCCCCCCCCCCCCCACCCGGGGTGGCAGGGCTTGTGCAGGCTCAGGCTTTGGTCCCCCGTCTTGGGGTCTTGTAGTAATTTTTGTTGTCAGAAGGGGGCCATGGTGCAACGAAGTTTGAGAACCCCTGCTTTATAGCATAGACAGCTGCATCTTAGTTTCTGATCTAGCATGGTATGCGAACAATCACTTATTTAAAAAAAAAACTTTTTAAATATAGTTACATTAAGACTGTTATGAAAAAGTCAACACCACAAACTATATAGAAAAATATTGGTTTCTCATATTAGAAGAACTAGAAGTCCTAGTTAAGGCAGCCACTCCACTTGAAGGCACAATGAACAGGTTCCTCCCTGTCATCGTTGTCCTCCTAAGATGTGCTAAGTTTATGTCTAGGTACTCTATAAAACTGCGTGAATGATGATAATTTATTATCTACTGTATGTTCAGATTAATACCCTGTGCTTACATTTCAGTCGCTTTGTTTATTGCCCCACCTTTTGGTACTTTGGATCAGTGCTTGCTCAGATAATCTACTAGGATTTTTCCGTATATTTGAGCAAAACCTAGTTCCACACTTGACTGTTCTAAACGTTGCATTTAGAGCACATATCTTTTTAAAACAAACTTGATTTTGTAATCAGTGATAACTGAATCTTTGCTTTTACATCTCGAGTCTCATTTCACTGCTCCTTTGACAAGAATCACTAAACAGCCTGACTTGTACCGTATATGATATTAGTTAGTTATCAATCAGTGTGTTGAACTTGAAACTTTTGGACACTGAAATTTTTCAGCAATCCCAGCAAAATCCTCAGGAAGCAAAACCCTTGAAAATGTGTCATTTTCCTGGAGAGTTTCAGCCTTGATTTCAGAATTCTATATGTTACTCAGAGGCCCTGGAACATAACCTTTCCCTTAGTTCTAGGTTACACTGGTAACAAAAGGTTATCTTTGTTGTTGCACTTGTGAATTATATAGCCACACACTCTTATTTTCTCACAAAGTGCGTATTAGTTTAGCCATATAAAGTTGTCATGCAAAACTTCTTAGCCTAGCCATAGAACTTGCTATTTATTGCTAGGCTTAACTTTGTGATGATGGTGTTGGCAGTCAGTGGGAGAGAATTACTTGGGCAAGCAGAATTTTCGAAGGCTGCTCCCACCTTCTCTAAATCATTCACAATTGGCCAGATCCTCAGCTTGTGTAAATTGTCATAGCTCAGTTGAAGTCAATGGACATATGACAACTTGTGCATATATTTGTTCACTGATATCTTTATTTATGGAACTCTGTCAACTTGTTACAGTTGCTTTGGATATTTTGAAATCAGTTACTCTGCTCTCTTATTAGCTTCTAGCCAAAACAAATGGAAGTGTCATTCTGAGGAGTGACAGTAGATAGTGACAGGTTACAGTGTAGTAGCCGTGTTAGTCTGTGTTAGCAAAAAGAAAACAAGAAAAATACCTGTGGCATTTGCTGTGATGTAAACCTATAAGCTCATGATACAAAACTCCAGGGTTTGAGAGAGTTTATTTCTTTACAGTTTTTAAAAATGAAAAGATGATTGAGGACATCTTACTAGTAACAAACTGAACATTCTCTTACTTAGAACTTAAGATGCCAGTTCCTACATCAGCTAAACCCAGTCCATAGAGCGGCTCAACTTCACAAGTATAAAAACCAGAACTTTATTTAAATTAAAGAACTGATCTTTAAGAGGTAGGAAAACCATGGCACTTTGGTTTAGCAGTTTTCTCAACCTAACAAATACAATACACAGGCTTTAAACAGAATTTTAAAATTTTCCCCATGACATTATGATTTTAGAGAAGGTCAGATTTGGGGATTTTAACTTTTGAAGTATTCTTTTAAGTAACAAGTATTTGGACAAATATGAACCGTGGGCTTTGTGGTGTGATATAATTTTCTTTTCAAAAGAGAGAATTTGTAAGGAACAACCGTTGGTCCTAAATAGAGATGCCTCAACTATCTTCTTAAATTCTGGATTGATTTTCTTTTATTAGTAGATAACACATTGTTTGAATGGCCATTAAATGTTTTACTATGGCAACCTGTTACTCAATAGTAATGCTACTTCACTTTTACCCTGATTTTTCCTGTTTTCTTCATGGAATAGGCTGTAAAGCTGAGAACTACACATGTTCTATTTTAAGAATTGGCAACAGCTAACTTTGTAAATAAGTAACATGGATGAGAACGCTTTCTCCTCTCTATGCAATACATTTCTGCTTCTCATCTGTTGACTTTTGAATATAAAGACATTAAAATAAATTCACTGAGCACCTTCTTGGGCTAAAGAAGGACATGTCTTCAGTGTCCTGTTAAAAGCAAAGATGACTCTTTACACACTTCATTTTAATAACTGGTATTTATGGAATGTTGTGCGTGGAACTTTGCAAAGACAAGAAATTGTCCCTGGTTCAAAGAGTTTAAATCACATTCAGGCGGGCATATACCATGCCAAGGATACAATTTTATATGCAAAGTTTGTAGGGAATGATGACAACATGGAGGAGATTGTTGGAAGATTACATCAAGTGAAAGGGTTAAAGAGGAATTGGACTTGGCTGCTTAAATTGGAAGCTGTGCTAAAGGTAAGGGACAGAATGAAAAACAGGGTGGGCTCAGAACTGGAGAAACAGCAGGTTAAAATGTCCCAGGGATTGGGACGTTTTCTTTCAGTTTCCCTTGCACGGTCATAACGCAGGCTAACCGAGTCACGGTGATATGGACTTATGGGACCTGGTGAGGGAAAGGCAGCCAAGTATTTTGCTGGTGCCTCCTTATGGCAGATGTCCAGTACAGGTACTTGGTATGGGTTGTCAGATAAAATGGATTGGAAAAGGATTTGAAGGAAAACATCCCTTAAGGGAGCAGAGTTGGGGGGCAGGGAGTTTGGGGTTCCTGCATCCTGTACAGCAGGCCACCAACTATCCTCCTGTTATAGCCCCCTTTCACCTGATATAAGGGGAGGATGGTGAAGTACCAGCAGTAAGATTGCTGGGACTTGGTTGGGGATTATGTGGAAATGATTAAGGAAAGGAGTACTGTATTGGGTATATATACTGCACCTAAAATACAACTACAATAAAGTAAATACAGTTGCAGCTTTATTAAACCACATCCATTGCCTCTTGTCAATGTTAGGCTGAGAACTGGAGAAACATCCCTAAGAGGCTCTGACCTGCTAAAAGAGCATGTGTTGCAACAAGTTGTCACGTAGTGGGAGTGCTCACTGGACTTCATAAGAAAGAGATGCCTCTGTCAACAATTCCACAGCAGGATGGAGCTGGGGGGGCACTGACTAATGATTGCCATCCTCTGGAGCTCTGGTGTGGTGCATGCATTTCCCCAGTCTCTCTCATCTGACAAGCACTAAAGCTAGTAGTCTTTCATCAAGCACCCCAAACGTTTTTTCCCCCCTCTCCCTTGGTGCTTGCTGAAGCGTTGCTATTTAGAATGTGGGATCATGATGTGCTATGATATGGCCTCAGAAAAGGGCAATGCACTTTTGGCTTCAATGCATGGAAGCATTGCATCAAGCTTTAAGGTTCCTTTCTATGTGGCTCCGGTATGACTATACCATGAATGTTGTGTTCAGTTCTGGGCACCTCATTACCTGAAAAATATCGACCAATTGGAAGGCATTAAAAGAGCAACAAAAGTGATTAAAGAGATTGCTTTGAGAGAAAAGACTGAACTAAATGTGTAGCTTTTATAAAGGTGTGTTACGACTGCCAGCAAAGATTAGAAGACTTAAGTCAACAACTATTTTGAAGGGTATAAATATCAAGGAGAAGGAGGTATTAATTCTTTAGTTATAGCTTCTTATCTGAGGAGCAACGGGATGAATAATAAAGGACATTTAAACTGCATATAAAGAAATACATTTTAATATGGAGATTTCTTTAGACTGTTGAATAGTCTCCCAAGGTAAGAGTTGAAAGTTTGGTCAGTTGGAGAATCTACAACTCTCTGATAAGATATTTGACAACATTATAGAGAATAATCTCGTACGATCAGGGAAGTGACTGGAACTAGATGACTAGACTTCCTATTTCTGACTTTCATATGATTTTGTGTCCTTTTGTAATGTGATGTATGTACAGGTCTATGCATACCCTGCAGGACACCCAGTACATTTCTTGCCATTTGTGTGTGTGTGCAAAGGGTAAGGGAGAGTCCCACAGATAGGACTTGGTCCAACTTTAATTTAAGTTAATGGTAAAACTCCTATTGATTTGAATAGAGCAGGATGGAGCCCCTCATGCTAATAGGCTAAGTTTTGTGTTCCTTTAATTGAATGGGTGGGCTGGCAGTTAAACTTGCATACAATATGGAAGTACAGGATGCCTCTGTTTACACATGCTTGTTTTCCTGAGCTTTTCAATGTTTGTTGATGCTAATGCCTCATATTTTTCAAGCATTATAATGGATTATCTCAATTACTGTCCTGTTTCCACCAGTCTCCTATGTAGCATTAAAGAACAAAATGCTTCCAGTTCCAGTGTGACAGGAGCATAATGGCAGTGTGGGAACGTGTGGTGCAAACTTAGTTACGTTTCTGTTTTTAGAATTCTTAATTTATGCAGGCTAAACTGTTTAAAATATTTTGCATACTGAATATTCAAATTGTATTTATTTTATAGTGGCTTATATTAAAAACATAAGCATTTATTTTAGTGATTTTTATCAAATACACTTTTGAGGCACCTGTGTGTCTTACGTAAATGTGAATTACAAAATTAACTGACACCTCGACTCCTCACCGCGAACTCCCTGCAACCATCCCAAGAAAAGATAGTGAATCATAAGGTTGTAAATCTAAATAGGTTGGGGGGAGGGATAGCTCAGTGGTTTGAGCATTGGCCTGCTAAACCCAGGGTTGTGAGTTCAATTCTTGAGGGGGCCATTTAGGAATCTGGGGAAAAAATTGGGGATTGGTCCTGCTTTGAGCAGGGGGTTGGACTAGATGACCTCCTAAGGTCCCTTCCAACCCTGATATTCTATGATTCTATGAAATCCCTTGATGAACTAGAGAGAGAGAGAATCTGTCACAACTGAGATTTGATTTGGAATTAACACTGATTTTGAGATTTAGACCATAATTTTTAAAATAAATATTTAAAAAGTTGTTACACTTGTCACAGTTAATACAACTACACTCATTGAACTGGTTTCTCTGAAGTCTGAGTATTTCAAATGAATGACAGGTTTCAGAGTGGTAGCCGTGTTAGTCTGTATCCGCAAAAAGAACGAGGAGTACTTGTGGCACCTTAGAGACTAACACATTTATTTGGGCATAAGCTTTCGTGGGCTAGAACCCACTTCATCAGATGCATAGAGTGGAACATACAGTAGAAAGATTTTATAGAGGATATATATATATATATATCTTTTCATGTTCTGTGTGTGTATATGTATATATCACAGAGAACATGAAAAGATGGGGGTTGCCATACCAACTCTAAGAGACTGATTAATTAATGTGAGCTATTATTAGCAGGAGAAAATAACTTTTGTAGTGATAATCAGGATGGCCCATTTCAAACATTTGACAAGAAGGTGTGAGCAATAGCAGGGAGAAACTTAGCATGGGGAAGTAGATATCAATTTGTATAATGACCCGTCACTTCCAGTCTTTATTAAAGCCTAATTTAATGATATCCAGTTTGCAAATTAATTCCAGTTCAGCAGTTTCTTGTTCAAGTCTGTTTTTGAATTTTTTTTTTGTTTTGAAGAATTGCTACCCTTAGGTCTGTTACTGAGTGACCAGAAAGATTGAAGTGTTCTACTGGTTTTTGAATGTTATGATTCCTGATGTCAGATTTGTGTCCATTTATTCTTTTGCGTAGAGTCTGTCCGGTTTGGCCAATGTACATGGCAGAGGGGCATTGCTGGCACATGATGGCATATATCTCATTGGTAGATGTGCAGGTGAACGAGCCCCTGATGGCGTGGCTGATGTGATTAGGTCTTGTAAGGATAGGTTCCTGGGTTATGTTTTTGTTGTGTGGTTGCTGATATTTGAATGAGTCTTTATATATATATAATGTGTCCTCCCCCCCCGCCCCTACTACACCCTTCTATGTCACTTGTGATTTTAGATTATAAAAACTCTTTGGGGACAAAGACCATGTCTTCATAAAGCTGTTGATCAAAGCCTCTCGGTCTTATTAGGATACATGTATTGAATGATAACTTTAGTCAACTAGCAATTACCCTCTTGTGCTCAGTCTTTCACACATTAGAATGAGTTATAGGTAGGGCGAGCTGTTTGAGAGAGTCCTTGTGTTTAGACTGGTTAGATACAAAATACAGAGGTACCATAGCTATTGAGAGTTTTTTCTTAAACTGGGAGATGCTCCAGAAATAGTGAAGCTCTGAAAGACTGAGCACAAGAGGGTAATTGCTAGTTGACTAAAGTTTATCATTCAATACATGTATCCTAGTGATACCGAGAGGCTTTGGTCAACAGCTTTATGAAGACATGGTCTTTGTCCCCAAAGAGTTTTTATAATCTAAAATCACAAGTGACATAGAAGGGTGCAGTAGGAGGGGACACATTTATAATTTTTATATGGACATATTTACATTTTCAAATGTTGAATTTATTCTTACTTATAAAAATGTGTAAGTGCCTAACAACCCCATCTGCTCTTCAAGGCAGACTTGTATGTATCACAGCTGAGGAGAGGTGGGAAGAAATATGTGGTCTTGTTCAGGGAGAGTGCTCAGTCTTGAAGACACTGTTCAAGTTTTAGTTGTTTGTTTAAATTATCTTCTAACTTAATATAAAACCCAGTAACAAGTCAGAGTAAACTATGGAGATAGGATACCAACATCAGTTTAATCAAGGTGGGAGCTACTCAGTTTTCTGCACTGAGGGTGTCTCATACAATTACTAGTCCTTAACTTGTGACCAAGTGGTACATAGTGCAGATTATGGCTTCAGAGCCCAGGCACAGAATCTTGAGGCCAGAATTGCTGAACAGAGACATACTTATTTTTAGAGGGACATATAAGGACAGCGTAGAACAAATCCATCTCAGAACTGGCCTCTCTGATCTCCAGTTGAGAAAGCTTTTCTTATTTTGGGGAAAAAAAACAAGTATACGAAGGAAGAGTGTCTTGTCATTTCAGAGGTGAAGTAGAATGTCTGACAATGAAAGAGGATGCCAACATAATAGGAATTACTGAAACATGATGGAAAGATGAAAATTAATGAAATAATGTAATATTGGGTTATCAACTATGCAGGAAGGACTGACTAGGTCATAGAGATCAGGATCATGGAATCTTTTAGTTTTACAAATAGAATGTTAATGACTTGTTTGGATATGGATAGAAATTATAAGTCATAAAAATACAAATATAGGCTAAGGTTACACTACTCTCCTGATTAGGAGAAGAACATTGAATACATAATGTTGAAGGACTTCAAAGAGACAGTTCAGTCTAATACAGTACTAATGAGTGACTTCAGCTACTTGCATGCAAACTGGTCAGATGTCACAATTGGACACCTTTAATTGTCTTGTTCTTGTAACATAGGGCAGGTCTACAATTAAAATGCTGCACCTGTGCTGCTGTATCACTTAAGTGAATACACTCCTATGCTGACAGGAGAGCTCCTGCTGTTGGCATAGTTAATCCATCTCTGCAAGAGGCGGTAGCTATGTTGATGGGAGAAGCGCTCTACTGCTGACATAGTGCTGTCTACACTGGGGGTTAGGTTGGTATAACTACATTGCTCAGGGGTGTGGATTTTTCACACGGCTGATTGACGTAGTTATACCAATATAAATCTGTAGTGTAGGCCTGGCCCTACTTCTGAGCGCCAGAGGAAAAGCTGTTCTTGATTAAGTCCAAAGGGATGCAGAGAAGTGGTTCAGGAAGTAACTATAGTTGAGCCACTAATATCTATATTAAGTTCAACCTTGGAGAGTGCTATATAAAAATCTAGTAGTGTGATATTAAATTTTACAAAGGAGAATTTTGAAAAAAGATGAAGAAGCTAGTTAAAAAGTCATTAAGTCCGAATGTAAGGAAGCCAAAATCTTTAGACTCAACATGGAGGATAGTTAAGCAACCCATAAGAGTCTCACATATAGGGGGTTTGTCTGTTTTTCTTCCCCTTTGCTTTCTTGCTTTTTTTGTTAATGTTGCCTTTTTTGGGAGGTGAGACCATAGGTGAGAAGCCAAGAGGTAGGAGCCTAACCTGTTGCTGGAAGATACAAGATTAGGAGGGATAAGGGGGGAATTTGAGGAGCAAATAGATAACACATAGCAAATTATTTAAGTATACTGTAAGGAAGAAGCCACCCACAAGAGAATTGTGTGTCTGGTGACCTACCAAAGAGTAAAGATTGCTGCTGAGGAACATACGGACGTTGCAAGGAAGCTAAATTACTTTTTTGACCCAAGCTTCACCAAAAGAATGTTGGGGAGATCATCTTTATTTCCTGAAAAAGAGTGGAAGTGTCAAAAGAGGATGTCCTGGAACAAACTGATAAATTAAGAGCAATAAGACATTGGGACTGGATAGTATTTATCCATAAGTTCTGGAAGAACGGAAGAATGAAGTTGCTAAAGTGCAAACAAAAATATAAAATCTCATATTAAAATCAGTCAGTTCTGCAAAATCTTGGCTGTTTATACCATATTGCCTCAACAAGGATAGATGGTCTGGAGGAAATGCACATAAACTGACACGACAGCATGTAAAACAATGCATTCTAGGATATCTGACACCACAGAGAACTGTAAGAAAGGAGGACTGGGCAAACCAGTTACACAGGCATGATTTGAGATTCCATCTTTGCAGAGTAAAAATAATAACTGCGGAACATCAAGACAAACGTGTCTCATCCCAGGCAGCTTACTGCTTGAAGGCTGACATAGTTATTAACCAAACAAGTCCATGGCATATATGGATCGAACTCATTTTTAGAGCCATCTGTCGTTAATTGTTCACAGATTTGATTAAAAGATGGTATAGACAGGGTCTTAATAATCTCCCCATTTTATTTGGCTGGGTTTGTTTATATTCACCCCAATCTCATGAAATATGTCTTGTGCTGGTGACAGCAAGGGTTGGTCAAACAGGGCTAATAAGTGTAATTAATACTTAAATAATTGGGGGCTCTTTCATTTTTATAGTGTTTCTCCAGCTTCAAGGCAATTTCACGGTCATAAGATTTTTAAAATAATAATAAAATAGTGTGGCATTCTCAGTGTGGTCCATCCCAGGCACCCGATCACAATATGTGACTTCATTGACTCTTTTTCAGTCACCTCAAAAGGTCCTTTCCAATAGTCCTGCATTTTGCTTTTCCTTACTGGTATCAGCACCAGATTACCAATATCAAAAGATCTTTCTTCAGTCTGCCTATCGTACTCAGTTTTCTGAGTTTTCATTAAATCTTTCCACAAACCTATTAGTTTCTGGGTGGTAGAGTGCAGCCTTCAGGTGCTCCACTCCACACAATTCCCATAACGTTTTAAAAACAACAGACATGAAATTTGACCCACAGTCTGTCAGGATTTCTCTGAGAAAATATACTCTGCTAAAAATTGTAAACTGGTCATTATTTTAGCTTCAATATTAGACAAGGCAGTGGCTTCAGGATACCTGGTGGCAAAAATTCACCACCACAAGTATATTTCCCCCTCTCCCCCCAGAAGGTTGAGTAAAAGGCCTCACAATATCTACAGACGCTCTGGCAAATGCCTCTTTTTAATAATAGGCAGAGGTTGCAGAGGTGCCTTACTATGAGATTTTCTTTCCAAAGGGTAAACCCCTTTCTTTACATAATTTTCTAAAGTCTTTTGGGTTAAGATCCTCAGATGATTGTGGTTCACCCATTGTGACTAGTCTTTAACCCTTAAAACTCTCAATATCAAATTTAAATAGTGTTGGGTTCTAATCTTTAAGCCCAATTGACTTGTGGCATGTCAGTCCTGTTTGACTACTCCAGTTGTCACACGGTCTGGTATGATTTACAGTCTCAGGTCAGTCTATCAGAAAACAGGACCGACACCCCAAACTGGTGGTATATTCTATAATTAGATTTCACCAAGCCAGTAACGCATATGTGCTCCTGGATTACTGTATGAGTCTTACCATGGAGCAGACAGTCCACTTATGCTCTCCAGCCCCTCTTTACTACGCAGACAAAGTGTACTTAGTGATGAAAGTTTATTAAAACAAAAAATCCCCTCACATTAGGTACTACCAACCCCAGAGGGTCGGTCACTTACCCCCCGGTTAATGTATACTGTGGATCATACACCAATTTCTCTAGTAAACTAAGGCTAAGTCTACACTACAGAGTTCTGTTGACAACAGTTATGCCACTTTAATTAAACTGCTGTTGCATATCTACACTATGCTCCTTGTGTCAGCAGAGTGCATCTTCTCTAGCAGCTCTTGCATTGACACAGAGACCAATGCACTGTGGGTAGCTATCCCACTGTGCAGCTGGCCACAGGGTACTTTGGGAAGGGTTTGCAATGCCTTATGGGGCAGGTACAGCATCACATGATGCAGGTTTCTTAAGCCCATCTTTCCATGGGCATCCTACTAGATTGCCAGCCGCTTTTCAACTGCAATGGGGGGGAGGAGGAAGGGGAGACTGTGTGACGGAGTGTGTGTGTGTGTAAGTAGGGTTGCCAATTTTGATTGGATGTATTCCTGGAGATTTCATCACATGACATAATCTTTAATTCCTGGAGACTCCCGGCCAATCCTGGATGGTTGGCAACCCTAGGGGGAAGAGGCAGAAACAGTGGGTCCTGGCCACCAGTCTGGGGGGGCTCTGCATTTTAATTTAATTTTAAATTAAGCTTCTTAAACATTTAAAAAACCTTTATTTACTTTGCATGTAACAATAGTTTAGTTATATATTAAAGAGTTATAGAAAGAGACCTTCTAAAAACCTTAAAATGTATTACTGGCACGCGAAACCTTAAATTAGAGTGAATAAAAGAAGACTCAGCACACCACTTCTGAAAGGTTGCCGACCCCTGGTCTACACTGACGCTTTGACGGTTTAGCTTTGCTGCAAAAAGTTTTATGCCTCTTGTTGAGGAGGTTTTATTTTTTTGGCAAAACAGCAGAGTTTTGCCACCAAAAGTAGCTTTGTATTGTGTACACCTCCACTGTTTTGTTGGCAAAAGGCAGCTTTTGCTGACAAAACTGTGTAGGGTAGACAAGGCCTTACTAAAGGTTTCTTAGCTAAGAAAAAGAAATGAGTTATTGAGAGGTTAAAGGAGATAAAATACACTAACAGGTGATTCCAAGTTTGTAAGTCCAATATGATGACAGAGATGTAGTAATCTGCTAGTTTTTCTTAAATCTCTCAGGGTTACCTAGAATAGGTATGGGGATCTCTGTCCAATCGCTCAGTATTCCAGCCTGTCCAAATCCATCAGTTCAGAGATACAGGATTACTGTCTGGATCCATTCTTATAGCTATCTTCCCCGGAAAGCGATCTGGCAAGTGTCTCCATTACAGCATAGGCTTTTCCTCTGACTAAACACAGTCTAAAACAATGACTCATGCTTTGAAGTTAGAATGCTTCTTCATTTACAGTTCCAAGGCTCCAATCCCATTTGATGCGTAAATGTAATGTAAACACAATGTGATAGCCAGAAACAATCCTTCATTAGTTTTCACAACGCTTTACAGATAAAGTAAAATCAAAATCTCATCCTAATATTAACACACCCTTGATTTAGGATCAGGGTGGATTAAAAACCAGTGATTTAAAAAAAAAAATCAGATTTTTTAAATTTAACTTGGATTGTTTTGATAAAATGCTATTTGAGGGGAAAAAATTAAAAACTATCTTTACATAGGTTTTTTGTTAAGATACATTATAGCTGAAAGATATCTCATCATGGAATAGGGATTATAAATTCTAATTCTATAGTATTAGACAACATATTCATGTAACCATGAAGGCTAGGACTATAAGAGGGTTTAAAAGAGAACTGGATAAATTCATGGAGATGAAGTCCATTAACGGCTATTAACCAGGATGGGTAAGGAATGGTGTCCTTAGCCTCTGTTTGTCAGAGGGGGGTGATGTTAGGTCCACTCACTCCGGGGCACCAAGCATTGGCCACTGTTGGTGGACAGGATACTGGGCTGGATGGACCTTTGGTCTGACCCAGTACGGCCATATTCTTATGTTCTTAATGTTTAAGAAAAGTTTTGTAAATGAGTTTCAATAGTTCATGGATTAGGGACCCAATCTTATGGGGTTCCATGGGCTTCTGTATAGATTATTTAGGTCTTTCTATCTACCCAATGGGACTCAGTGCTCAGTCTAGAAGATACCATCAGAGATGTTTAGTTTTGCAGTTCTCAGACTGTGGATTTGTGTCTCCAGAGGTAACATGCTTGTTACCAGCAAAAATGTTTTAAAATAAATAAATAATATAGAGAGGTGAGAAATAACAGACCTCAATTCTATTGTCCCTCTGTAAATTTGTGTACACAGAGTCAATCCCTTACCTCTCTCTAAAAGTGCAAAGATTCAAAAAGTTCAGTGAATAGAAGATTGTTGGGGGCGGAATAGATCTGGATAGGAAGAAGAAGTCTGGAGATAAATGTGAGAAGCGAGGGACATATGCTTGTTTTGTTAAAATATTATATGTTTGCTGTTGACGAAAAAACTCCAGAATACATAACTTTGTTTTAGTTAAATAAAACAATTTAAATGTTTTTCTGCTGATGTTCTCCTCCTAATACAGCATGGCAAGAAAATCCTCAAAATATTAATGATTAAGCTGTTGAATTGAAGATAGTTCACCTCCCACTGACTTAATAAATATCTGCTTCAATTACCTTTGGTAAATGAAATAACCACACAATCATTAATTTTCTGATATAAAACTAATCTGAAAAGTTTTCAAAATAAATCACTGTTTAAAAATATATAGTATGTACCTTCTGAAAATGAAACCTACATCTATCTCTGAGTTATGAAGAATATGTATTAAGGTTATAACTATATCTATATCTATATCTAAATAAAATGGAGATATGCCAATCTCCTAGAACTGGAACGACCTTGAAAGGTCATCAAGTCCAGTCCCCTGCCTTCACTAGCAGGACCAAATACTGTCCCCTGACAGATTTTTGCCCCGGATCCCTAAGTGGCCCCCTCAAGGATTGAACTCACAACCCTGGGTTTAGCAGGCCAATGCTCAAACCACCGAGCTATTCTCCCCCCCCCCCCCCCCAAGAATGCATTCTTATGTAGAAAACCATGATTAAATCGAGTCTTCCTGACTAGTGATTTAAATCATGATTTAAATCGTGATTTAGATCAATTTGATTTAAATCAAATCCACCCTGTTTAGGATTGTATAATTACAGGGTATACACAATGTAACTACGGGTAATGTGATAGCAGACAACAGAATACAGAAGGTGAAAACAATACAATAATCATTCCTTTTGATCTGTTCTAACAAGTGAATTGGCTTGAACACACTGTGACCTTTTAGCATTTCTTTGATATTAACATACAAGTGAATTTCCCTATTGCTCTAGCCTGAGCTGACAGCCTGCTGGACAGCACCAGAAGGGCACCAAGTGGTACCTCAGTCTGTGAAAACTTAGGGAAGGGGGTCTCAAACTGGGGGTAGGGGTCCCGAGGTTATTACATGGGGGGTCGCGAGCTGTCAGCCTCCACCCCAAACTCTACTTTTCCTCCAGCATTTATAATGGTGTTAACTACATTAAAAAGTGTTTTTCCATTTATAAGGGGAGGGGGTTCGCACTCAGAGGCTTGGTATGTGAAAGGGGTCACCAGTACAAAAGTTTGAGAACCACTGACTTAGGGTATATCTACACAGCAGAGAAAAACCCACATGTCTAGTTGCTGTGTAGACATACCCTTAAGGTCTCCCCTTTTCCTTACAGGCAGCTGCCAGCATATCCCGGGTCTCATTTACCTCTGGAAGCTGACCCTTGTAGCCTTTATCCATAGGGGATGCAAGTTGCAACAAAGTAAACATCCGTATATATCATCTAATGTGAAAATTCTTATTCCTTTCAGCCTAAACTGTGCTTTCACAATGCAGTGATGCAGAGAAGGTGAAAACCCTCTGAACACCCTCCTAATTTGTCCCAACAGGAAAAAATTGCTTTCTGATTCCCCAAACAGGTGATCAGTCAGACTCAAGCAACCTGGGACCACAGCTCAACATACCTAAATCACGATGTGGAACAGAGTAGCAAGAGAGCTGCCGGGACACCTGGGAAGGCTTTAAATTGACTGAGAGTTAATTGTCTTCCTCTCCCCAGCTGGCCAATGGCAGTAGTGAAGACCCTTCCCTTTCTTAAAGCACAATTCCACGTGCACTTTGAGGCACGAGGAGGGGCTAAGCTGCAGAATGTTTGAGCACTTCCCCTCTGCCTCTCTCCAGGAGTTGGCTGTCCTCCTATTGATCCAACCCAACTCCTTTTCTTCCCTATCTTCTCATGTTAAGAGAATAGTACAAAATTCTACATCTGCTCTTCAATTAAAACCAGTACTGCTTAGTGTTGGATTAGTTGTCTGCGGTTTAGAATATATTCATGGGAATTTATTACAGAACCTTTTTCCTTTCCTTTTAGCATGCTTTCAAGGAAAATTAGTAGTATCTTTTATGAGAGCAAGGCTCAGTAGGCAAGTTGAGTAGTCTCCGTGCTGCCATTCTGCAACTGCCTTGGAAGTGCTATGAAATAGATCACCTTTAAATAGATCACACTCTTTTTGAAATGGGCTTTGATTTCTGTGTGTATTTTTCCCCCTTTTTGTTTTTTATTGATAACAAAACACGTCTTGTTCCTGGTACTGGTTCTCTTCCTAAAATTTTTCTCTGTGACATCACAATTGATTACTGTATAAGTAATTCAATGATAAACATAAAACCTTTGTGGGAGTAAGCATCAAGAACAGATGAATACCTAACGGGTAATCAGATAATAAAGAACAAAGACAGCTGAATTATTTCTAGGTGTTTTCCAATTTTCAGCAATATCTTAAAGGTGAACTGTGAAGCAAAGGCAAAAATTGTGTCCTTTTGCTGCTCTTTGTATAAAAATGATGTCCCAAGATTCCCCTTCATTTGTTTGTGTTTGGTATGCCAGGACTTTCCAGTTCTTGGTTCCCTTTCCTTGTGGGAGAAATTTGACAAAGACTTGTGAAGGAGTGGAATAGTGACATCACAAGAGGATGTAATGAGGTGTACTCTCTCCCTTGAAATGTGGGGGAATAGTGTTAATGGTTTGGCTTGGATTACATGCCCATGCAGTGGAGAAAACTCCTCTTATGTGGGCTGGCCAGATCTAAAGTCCGAGTGTATAGGAGTAAAAAGGACTACTTGCCTGCTTTCTCCCTCTGTGGAGCAGTCCCTGTGGATTCAAGGAACTAGAATCTTGATGGGGAATGGGTAGTAATGCAGTGCATAGTGAAAGCAAGGGAGGAAACATGACTCAGAAGTGTGTCTCTAAGGGTACGTCTACGCTACCCGCCGGATCATCTAGTGTAGATGTGATAAATTGATCCCCGAGCGCGAGAGGCGGAAGCAGAGTCGACTGGGGAGTGGCAGCTGTTGACTCGCTGCCGTGAGGATGGCCAGGTAAGTCGACTTAAGATACGTCGACTTCAGCTACGCTATTCACGTAGCTGAAGTTGCATATCTTAGGTCGATCCCACCCCAGTGTAGACCAGGCCTAAGTCACAGTTTCTCAGTTCTACTCCTGGATCAGTACAGTTTATGTATCAGCCCACCTCATGGCCCTGCCTAATGTTGGATCGTAGCCCTATAGAAGTGAAGAAGAATTATTAAATCTGTGAGCAGGTAATCCACTTGTCAGACATGCAGACTAATGTTAGTGTACCTTAATTTCTGATGTTGGTACTCTTGATACTGAAACAAGGGGCTGATACCTATAATAGTTCTCCAGAACTTTCCCCCCCTATGGTCTGGGTGAATATCTGAATTTAGTAGTACTAGAGGGAGGGTTAATACGAAATACTTAGTTGAGATATTTCTTGACTTCTGTGTCGAGCAGCTTACCTGCCTTGATTACTTTATAACATTGGTTCTGAGCCAAGAGGTCATAGGTTGTAAGCTTAATTATAGAGCTTAGCATAGTGTATGAAGTGGCAATGGTGAAAGGTTGAAAATTGGAGGAAGCAGTAGCTTGAGAATAGATCTGATTTCAGAGGAAACAGGTTCTTTCAATGCAATTATCACGCCATTTCATGTGAGCTCATTTTGGTAGCTTTTCCCTTTATTTTACTTTGTATAATCAAGGGAAGGGAAATAGAGGCTTGTATCTTATTTTTGGTGATTTTACTTTTCATTATTTATTCTCTTTACATTTGCATTTCACTCAGTTTAGACAGTGAATAGTTCAGATCCTACATTCATTTTTAACCATGCCCTCACCCCAAGAGTAAAATCCCTTATTTTCCTTTTGCAGGTCACCTTTTTAAGAGGCTGCTTTTGTTTAAAGAGCTCTGAATCCCAATTTTATTATGGATAGCCTTATAAATTGATAGGGTAAAAGAAAAATGCTGAGACCTTACATTTTGTCAGTGTTACCACAAAAATAAGTGACTGAAGATTTCTTGTAAAAATAATATGTAGTACATTTTTATATTTAAAACTCTTTTTGGCAACACTGCAAATATTCTGTCTGGATGTTTTTCATTACCACAGCAGGTTTTGGGTTTTTTTGGGTGTGTGGAGCTAACTAAATTTAGTGAAGCTACTGTTGACTCTTCCCCCATTCTCCTTTTTTCTCATCCCTTCCAAAAAATAATGAAGATTTAAAAAAAAAAAAAAATCAGTTGAAAAACTAGGTAATCCTGACCCACGCTTCTTTCCAGTGGAAAAGAATGTCTTGCAGAGTTCTACGTGTGAATGGATTGCAAAATACTTCAAAGCAAACTTTCATATTAGTAACACCACTTGTTCAAGTGACTTCAGTGACACTATTATTGTGAGCAGGATGAGCAGGAACTGGGCCCTTGTTGCACTAGTGTTGGGTGGTGGCGTAGGAGACAATCTCCGTCTATCTCCTGGTAACAATACCACTGGAAACCTTTCTCCATTTCCCCTGTCTGTCACCAGTACTAGAATTATTTTGCTTCAATCTGTAAATATAGAGCTGGTCATGGAGCTGGAAGAGAATGTAAAACAAACCAAAACATCAATGATATAAAGAGATCATCCTCAAGGGCAGTTCTAGTGTTTTGCTCTGGTAAACCTAAATTCAAATTACACCATTAACTATACACTATTAGAAGTCTGTTTTTATTGGGTTAGAAAATAATTTAGTCATGTATTGATATTTAAATAAGCATCTTTATTGGCTTATCATTTACTATCTTTTGTTCATTGACTGAGGTTTTTAAAAGGGCTCTCATGTTCCTTCAGAATTACTTCTAGGAGACTGAATGGGGTAAAGGGTGACTTATCAATGAGCAAGGATTAAGAAGTGATGTTCCAGCCTACCATTTGGAGAGAAATATTAAACCAAAAGTCTCTCCTTGGTCCGCTTGAGCTTGGCAAGGCTATTCCTTGGCTGGGAGGGGAGAGGGAAAAAGTTACTCCCTGATATTTTTCATTTTAATCTGGCCTATGTAAATATCAAATAATCATGAAAACACAGTTATTATTTTAACCCCTTTTACTTTGCTGTGTGTCAGTCAGATATGATTATTTATTTGCTAGGTGACTTGTCGATCTGATATTTGTAGCAGCTGATGTGATGTTTTGACTAATTTTGAATATAATTTTGTCTAGTGTACAGCACTACTT
The DNA here is from genome assembly GCA_037349315.1 of Chelydra serpentina. Lineage (NCBI taxonomy): Eukaryota > Metazoa > Chordata > Testudines > Chelydridae > Chelydra > Chelydra serpentina. The sequence continues at coordinate 10,913,068 of JBAIAC010000061.1, forward strand.
GCTCTTTTAGTTTAGCTTTTATATTTCATATGGATGTTATCTGTAACAATATTTTTAATGGGTAACTTTATTAAAACAAATGTAATTACAAATATACATGTGAACTTCATGTTTTATAGTTAGGTATAATGAAATCAAATCTCTGCAACAGGTTGGCACATGGTGTTCCCAGGAACTGAGTTGGCCCTTTCCTGATATTTCAAACAGGCAGGAATGCTGATTATAATATAGTTGCTAACAGTTGAGAATGTTTTCAAAGATCAGTTATCCAAATAATTTTCCAAGTCGCCAGCTACCAGAGGGGTATATGTGAGGGAAACTAATCTAGTGAGATTGTAGCTTGCTCTTTCTTTGGTGTCTTCCGGTGTTCATGGGAGGGCATGTGTCAGAGCTGTAATTTGATTATCCCCTGCCCTGTCCTGGCTTTTCCAGGATTGGATCTCCTTTATGTCTTCCTCACTCTGCTGCAGAATTGGACAGTTTTTTGTGGAGCAGCTGCGGGCGGGGGAAGGCGGGGAAGGGCAGTTAGATTACAGGAGGAGAAAAGCATGCTCCCTGTTGCTACAGCCAAAGTCCCTTGAGCTGCCAATCCCAAATATTTAAAACACTCAGTCTCCCCCTTCCCCCCAATCATTAGAATTAAAAAATACATTTTGGGTTCTTGATGTTTGCCATGAAGTGGGCAACCTGCGGCCCAACGGGGTAATCCGCTGGCAGGCCACGAGACAGTTTATTTACATTGACCGTCCGCAGGCACGGCCGCCCGCAGCTCTCATTGGCCGGGAACAGTGAACTGTGGGAGCTCTGGGTGGCCGGGCCTGCAAACGGTCAATGTAAACAAACTCTTGTGGCCCGCCAGCGGATTACCCCGATGGGCTGCGTGCAGGCCACAGGCTTCCCACCGCTGCCATGAAGGCTAGTTTGTTGTTTAAATGAAAGCTGAGATTCTCAGGTAACAACCCGATTCTAGCAGCTGGGACATCACGAAAAACACAAAATATTTTGAGACTTTTCAAGTACAATTGCAAGCGTTATCAACGCTGAGTCTCTAAGGAAGAATTGCAGTTAAAACAGTACTCAGTCCATTACCTAGGCCATGTGGCCAAGTTGGGTCCTGGTTCAGGCCAAAACAGAATTGTTGCCAACTCGGTGGAAAAAGTTAAGGTTTCCTTCATAATTCCTTTAAGAATTAATTAGAGCCAGCTGGAGAATGCTCCCAACAACTTCACCAGGCTTTGGATCAGAACTGCCAGTAAGAGAGAACTATTCATTTAGGTGTCTAATCAGACTTCTGGTGTAGATGAAAACTACCACATCCTAATCTGGATCTATGCTGGTTTTGTGATATATATGTACCTTGTGAACCTTATAACTGATACTTGCAATCCCCCATAATCCAAGCACGACCCCAGATGTACAGTACTTTCCCTCTTAACTTGTGTAAATTTTGATTTTAAACATTAACGTTAATAAAAAAAAAAATCCTAGAAGGGAGAAGGGACTTGGAAACAAGCCCAGGCAATACAAATATATCAGAAATGTAAAGCAATTTGCCTCAATGAAAAAAGAAATTGACTAATATTCATATACAGTGCTAAGCAGTTTATATAAACAGTTCATCTTTGATTGCTATGTGCAATATAAAGTTTTCTTCAACATACTGAAATCATGCTTTTAATTTACAGGGAAAAGGACCTGGATGCTAAATTTATTATTTCAATGGAAAAAAATAAAACAACAATCACAAATTTAAAGGTGAGTGTTCTCATTTGGGAAGGAAAAATTATAACCAAGTTAGCCATCAAAATAAGGTGGTGCCTATTTGATATTAGGGAGAGGCCTTTGGTCTCTGGCTTATCTACATCTTTAGAGTGCTGTCTTGAGACCAAGATAGGGAAGTTACTATTGTTTGTTGTACAAATTTCCATTCCAAAGGCAATCCATAGGATCTGTTTCTCAAGTATTTCTATTGCTGTGGCCATTCACTTAGCTGGAGGATGAGTGCTTACACTGGAAAAAACATTTATACCCTGTTCCTAATGAACTCCAATTTTCCATCCTGCTGTACAAACAGCCTTCCAAAATTGTAGTGAAAATTTACTAAACCAGGTGGAAGGTCTACTTGCCGCTATTTACTAGGATGATTTTAAAATCTTATTAAATTTTTCTCACTTGCCAAATGACAGCTAACTGCACCAGGTATGCAGAATTTTTCAAGGTGTGCAAAACTCACCTGTAAATATTTAAAGATATTAAAGGTATGTGGATGTTCTGAAAGCCCCCAATGACAAATGTAAAAGAGGCTTTTAACACATAACTCATTTAAAATCCTAATTGTGCTGACCATCTCTTCCCTAAACCATTCTATTACATCCGCTATCAGGAGTTAAGCTGGATGTATAAATACCCCAAAGGGATTATACCATTAGATTTGTATGTATATGGAATGGCTTTACAAAGACTTTCTTAATACACATGGCTTCTGGGATTTAAGAAAAATGTATAAAATGAAATATATTGTGAATGTATGTGAGATACATGAAAACATTGGTGAAAGATAGCATTTTATGGCAAGTGATCTGCATGCACTCTTGCTATCCTCACCACAGATGTGATATCCCAACATTGTGTATAATCGGGCAGCACAGGAGTAGAAATTGGTTGGTTGAGATTTTTATTTCAAAGGAATTTGAAATGGGAATGAGGGAAAGGTACAATAAAGTTAAAATATGCTAAATAATCATGCCTCTGTTACTTGATGGATTCAGCACATTAACATACTTTTAACTCATTTAACAAAAAATGCAGGTCTTTACTTTAAACTTTTATTATTTAAATAATATATATTGCTACATAATCAAACATCTTTAGATGTTTTTCTTTGTGCTATTGTAGCACCTTCTCATCAGTGCTTTATAAACACTATTCCAGTGGTTCTCAACCGGGGGTCCGGGGCCCACTGGGGGGGCCATGAGCAGGTTTCACGGGGTCTGCCAAGCAGGACCGGAATTAGATTTGTTAGGGCCAGGGCAGAACGCCAAAGCCCCACTGCCTGGGACTGAAGGTTGGGGCTCCAAGCCCTGCCACCCATGGCTGAAGTCAAAGCCTGGGCAACTTCGCTTCACAGGGCCCCCTGTGGCATAGTGCCCTGGGCAATTGCCCTGCTTGCTATCCCCTAACACTGGCCCTGGCTTTTATATATAGAAAACCAGTTGTGGTGGTACAGCATGGGCCATGGAGTTTTTATAGCATGTTGGAGGGGCCTCAGAAAGAAAAGGGTTGAGAACCCCTGCACCATTCTACCTGATGCACCTTTCATGTACACAAGCCTTACAGCCATTTTATAGCTGAGTAAACCAAGGCACAGAAGTTGAAATACTTCCCTTATGATGACATAGTGAAACGAGTGGCAGAGCTGGAGACAAAATCCAGTATACGTGATGCTTAATCCCCAGCTCTTAACAACTACATTATGTTCCTTCCACGAAAGGATAATTGTATCTGTGACTCAGATAGTAGTACATATTGCTAATGTCATGAGAAGTCTGTCTCCAGCATGGTAATAGCCTTAAGCTGGAGCCATATATGACCATTTAAATTACATCTGTGCTTTCATATACAATTCAGTTTGTACATGGCAAAGTGCTTGTTCATTACATAAATATTTGGAATACTGTCTTAAATTCTGTGTAGGAAATTCTAAATTGTAATAACTAGTAATGGTAAACATTACATATACATAACATAACAAAAATGAGCCATTACATTAAAAGTAATTTAAAATAAAGAGTAACATGCCTAAAGTGCTCTTTTAATAAGACTATCCCTTTCTTATGAAAGCTGATGTTACTTGCTAACTTTTTTCACCACTAAGTATTGTATGTATATTTGTTAGAATAACAAAAAGGGATAGCCTTTCATTAAGATGCTCTCTTTGTGTGCTCTGTATGAAGTTTGCATTCCAATTATCTATATTGCAAAATGTCCTTTGAATTAATTACTTTATCACGCAACATGCCAACTCTTTTTTTTGTTTTGTTTTGTCTTCTGTAGATACCAGAAGGAGGAACTGGAGACCTAGGAAGAGAACGGACAAAAACATTTACCTACGACTTCTCCTATTTCTCAGCAGATAGTAAAAGTCCTATCTATGTGTCTCAAGAAGTGGTAGGCTTTCTAAACTTTTAGAATTGATTAATTTTTTTATATTGCAAGAATAATGTGACGTTTTCTTCCTTTTACGGTTCTCTCTGCCCAATTTGGAAATTCCATACATGTTTGAGAGAAGCGTAACGACAGCCAACACAGCTAGCTATATGTTTTCTCGCAGTACAGAAGGAATGTCCATTGTCTGGTTCTCTTGTCTGACTTATTTTGTTAGGTCAGGTTAGTGAAATCCTAATAAAGATATTATTCTGCTGCCTATATTTGTCACCTAAAAGTTTAAGAAAAATCACCCTCTGAACATCAGATACATCTGCTTAATTCAAAAAGACACAAACATTCTGTTTTTCCAGGTAAATCCTATTTGAAAAGATTTATTAAGCATTTGAGAACCTGCTTGAAACAGGTTTTTGATACTTCTCCCCAGAATCAGAGGGGTAGCTGTGTTAGTCTGGATCTGTAGAAGCGACAAAGAGTCCTGTGGCACCTTATAGACTAACAGATGTATTGGAGCATAAGCTTTCGTGGGTGAATTCTCCCCAGAGTATTACATGCCAGCTTTCTAATGTAGAGTTGTAGACTTTGCTCTCTAAATTACCTTTCTTCCTTCACCCACAAGACAGCATATCTGTCCTCCATAATTATGTAGATCTGGTGACTGTCTCCTCCACCCAAGTCTAAACGTATGGAGACAGTTTTTCTGAAGACAGGCTTGTGTAATTGCATGCACACTACATATTTTCACTTAATGTAGGCACACAAATGTATGTGCACATTTGTATTCTACTAACTTTGAAATAGGTCACACTTGCTTTTTGTAGGCCCATTGATGCTTGTGACCTTCCCAATTCCTTTTCAGACCCAAATTAATTTATCCAACACAATTCAAACGTTTTTCAGTATCGGCACTTTCCTCTTTTGATCCTGTACCAACATGTTGGGGCAATTGCTCTTCTCCTTTTATACTGAAAACTTTCTCATATATTTAAATAATGGAAATTCCTACTGAATTTATGGATACCAGTGAAGACCTTTGGTACCTAGAGTTGCTGCAGATACATTGCAGGTGTGAATGTGGTGATACTGGTGATTTAGAATTAAATGATACTGGTGAGCCTGATCCCTGAAGGCATGTGGGTTAAAATTAACAGGAAGACTAAAATACCTTTTTTTCTACTTTAGGAAGTTATTTCAGGCCAAGATTAAGGTGCATTATTATAACACACTATTTTTATTGACAATGCTAACCAATATGGCTATCTTGAAAGGGAATTTCCACTCCTGGTTTTCTCTCTAACCATTTAATACAAACTAGTAGATCCCATTGTTAAAACTTCCTTGTTCATTTTCATAAATTAAGTAATACATGAACCTACAATTTAATTCAAACGTTTGATTACATGTGTAACTAAGGAAGTCATTAATTCTTGGCAATTTAAATTTTTTTCCATTGCAGTAGTTGCCATTGTTTTCTTAGTTTTCTGCTGATAATAGTGCCTCTTAATTAATTAGCCTCTTACAGTTGGTAAGTGTACTTCCACCTTTTCATGTTTCTCTGTATCTATAAATATCTTCCTACTGTATGTTCCATTCTATGCATCTGAAGAAGTGGATTGTAGTCCACGAAAGCTGATGCTGAAATAAATTGGTTAGTCTCTAAGGTGCCACAAGTACTCCTGTTCTTTTTGCTGACACAGACTAACACGGCTGCTACTCTGAAACCTGTCATTATTTGTTTTTGTGCATGTATACTTTTGAAAAAAAGAGAGAAAAAAAGATACAGTTAAGGATACTAAATGAAGGAAAGACTATAATTGAAAACATTCATAAAAATCCCCAAACTCAAACATTGAAGCCCCAGTCCTGGAAAGCATTCCTGTTCAGAAAGGGTGCTTAAGCATGTGTTAAGTCCCAGTGGTGCTTAAGCTTGTGCTTTTATAGTTAAGCATGTACTTAAGTGCATTGATGAATAGGGATAGATTTAAGCATGTGAATAGTTGCTTCCCCGAATTAGAGCTTGAAATCTTAGGCCATGTAAAACTTACTTATGCTTAACTTTAAGTATGTACGTGGTCCTATTGGGGTGAATGGAACTCTACATGTGTGTTTTGACTGGGCCCTTAACTTGTGATTACACAGTAACATGATTTATGGCTACATGAACATTGACAACTGATGATCACCTTAGTGCCCAATTCTTGCTCATAAAATACATGATTATGTGTGAATAAATATTTTCATTGGGACAAATATTGGAACACCTGCATAGCTCACTAATGTATGGGAGTAATGTGATTGTCCCAAACTCTTGATAAATCCTTCATAACCTCATTATGTTTGTATACTACTTCCCCACCTCACCTTCCTCCGCTGTCCTCCCCAACTGGTGGATCCAGAGGTATGAAATGCTATGTAAAAACAAGCCCTTGACAATGTTTAGGGTTATTTTGTTCTTGAATTTATTAGTTGCCTGTGTAGGCTGTATATTTTTAATGTGTCTAAGATATTTTACATTTTATTTATATACTCAAAGAGAAACTGCTAATAGGGGTTGGTGTATTTTCTGATTCTGTGGGTGCTGGCTTTTTTTCCGCAGAAGCTATGGGATTTTGCTCCAGAATCTGAGCTTTCGCTAAAAAAAGCAAAATATTGTCCTTAACCCTCATTTGTAATGAAAGCCTTCCAAACATGAACAGGATGTAAAGTGATAGTGTATCTGTGGGAGGATTTTCTTTCACTATAACTGCACCAGGGCAAACCCCCTATTGTAGGCATGCTGCACTGGTGTAATACTGATTTGTATTAAAGTGGTTTTGCCTCTGTTTCAAACTAGGGCAAAGTGCATTGGTACAAGTCACTTGGACACCTGTGGAGGATTCCTATACAAGGTGCACTGCTTGTGGAGGAAAAAATGCCAGTGAGGAAAGACCTGAGGCTGCAGCAGCCTGAAACAATCGCTCCTAGAAGAATGAACTGTACCATTCATATCAATAGGATGTTAACTGTGAAATCTAAAAATGACTTTCTTAAATGTCAGCATTCACTATTGATCTTTACAACAGACACACCCAATTTAAGTGCATATCCCACAATCCAAAATTGCCTCCCATGTCTTCTTGGGTACCAAAAATCCCAACAGTTCCCTGCCAAGCTATCAAAACCTCCATTGTCTATCATGCATTTGTGTTAAATAAAAAGTCCTGTGGCACATGGAGAACTGAAGGCCATCTTCAAATAAATTGACTAACTTCAAAAATAAATACAACACAGGCTGTCTTCCTTGTATTATTCATTTTCATATATAATTGAAAACATTTGTATTTTAACTTGCATCAAGCTGCTACAGAATTTCCAATCTACCACACCAGAGTACTACAGAAACTTTCCTGTAGAGTTCATGTCCAGCCCGCTGTAGAGGACAATGGATACTTGCATTACTGCTGGACACTTGAATTACTAGGATGTTTGGTCCATTATCATTAAACTTTTGCCATGTACAAATAGCTGAGTGATAAATGAAACTGTATTTAGCTTTACATGTCCTACAATGCCCTCTTGTGGACATGAGTTGGGCTACAGTGACTCAGAAATTAGACTAGAGCATTTTACCTGCTGATCTTTAACTGTATATCTGTGCAACAAGAATGAAGATAGATTTTTGGTCAGTTGTACTGGCCTTTTGAAACCACTAACAGAATACCCTAGTGGTTCAGTCCTAAGTGTTAACGGTATGTATTGTTCAAATTGATGCAATAATTGGGCAATAATTCAGAAAATGGTAACCTCTGGTTGCTTCTGTCTAAACATCGTTGACTTACTTTAACCTGATTAAATTTTCAAGAGTCATGTAGCATAATACAATTTTATGTTGTATAAAGATGTTCTTGTTCCCCTAGAGAAGCCAGATTGTATAGTAAGAAAGAAGAGACTGAGGGTACGTCTATACTTACCTCCGGGTTCGGCGGTAAGCAATCGATCTTCTGGGATCGATTTATCGCGTCTTGTGTAGATGCGATAAATCGATCCCGGAAGTGCTCGCCATCGACACCGGTACTCCTGCTCCATGAGAGGAGTACGCGGAGTTGATGGGGGAGCCTGCCTGCCGCGTGTGGACCCGCGGTAAGTACCTTGTAGTTCGAACTAAGATACTTCGACTTCAGCTACGTTATTCACATAGCTGAAGTTGCGTATCTTAGTTCAAACTGGGGGGTTAGTGTGGACCAGCCCTAGTACTAGATTAATGGAGGGATTAGGGATAGGAACGGGGCTATAACCAGGGTGGGATGAGCGGGGCAGCTGTCTAGGGCTCAAAGCCACGGGGGTGGTAAAATGGGGCGGAGAAATGCCTAATAAAAATCAGCAGGGGGTGCAAATATGCTTGCTTGCCCCGGACGCTAAAATGTCTAGTTACAGCTCTGTATAGAAATAGTGAGACACAACGCTATGAGGATTTTGAAATGAATGAGGTGTCTGTGGAATTATTTGGTGATAATACAGCTTCACTTTTTTGAACATTTGGGAAGATGGATAGTGGCAGTCTTCAAACACTAGAGTCTAGAGATGGTTGAGGGGCAATCAAAACAACATGAAATGTAGGTATGGATGAGGATTTCAAGAAAGGTACCATCAGAATGGCATTAAATGGAAAACACTCTCTTCAAATAACAGGGAGAGAGTGAGAGAATTGTGCTTAAGATTGTCTAAGACAGGTTCCCAAATCCTGGTACATGAGCTTGTTGAGAGTGGCACAGTATAACAGGGTGGTTTGTCCTCTTTAAGGGGTAATGGGGCCTGGAGCCATCCAACCCCACCACAACAGAAAGGAACCAGGCACACCTAAATGGCTATGTAGATGATCCAGGAGGATGGAGTGCTCTACAGTGTCAGATTTGATGAAATTTGAGGGCAAAAGGAGAAGGGGCTATCTGAGGAAAGAAGGTAATTACTATAAAGAGAACCTGTTCTGTGCTTTGGCCAGAAGAAAACGGAGATTGAACTCAAAATTTCTGTTACATATGAGGTGATTGGCGAGAGGAAAAAGGCCACTTGCCTCTTACAATTGGCTGAAAAAAGGCCACTCATAGTCTCAGGATCAGGGAAGGGTTTTATTTTTAAGATGGGAATAGAAACTTTCAAATTCTGTACCATTGGGGAAAATATTAGAGCTGTAAAGTAACTATAAACAATAGCAGAAAGATGGTCATTATATAGTGCCTGAGATTAGTTTTAAAAAAATTGGGGAAGATCTAGGTTTGACAGAGAAAGTGAAAAGAATACTTTGGCACTGCTGTAAACGAAACATACTAGTAACATTCTGCATTTAATCAAAATGCTTGCTAGCTAATTCTCTAAAGCAAATATCACTGGTCCAAACCGATAGCTTATGTGTGTTGTTGTATTGGCAATGCTGTGTTGAATAGAATACATTAAACTATAATTAAAACTACTGCAGATATAATTTAAGCTGTTCAGTCTCTTAAAAAAGCTTTTTTTGTTTTTGTTTTTAGGTTTTCAAAAATCTTGGCACAGATGTCCTTGCATCTGCTTTTGAAGGTTATAATGCTTGTATTTTTGCGTATGGACAGACTGGATCTGGGAAGTCCTACACTATGATGGGAAATGCTGTACGTTGTGTTTTGCAGACTTCAGTTTTATTATGTTGTTGGATTCCTTTTGGAACCATCATTCTCTACCTTGTCTGCATATTTGTTATTTCCATTTTATATCTAACTTTTAGTAGTTAACTTAGGGAACTTGGAAGACTCCCAGGTATGTGGGAGAAATTTTAAATCAGAAAAAATATCTGTGTTGCTGTTACATCTAATAATAAGCTATTTGTCATGCACAGATCAGAACAAAAATCTTCTAAAGTGACTAGTGATTTTTGGGTACTCAACTTGAGACACCTTAAAGGGGCCATGATTTTGAACGTATGTATGTCAGCACTTTCTGAAAGAGTCTGCCTGGTTCTGAGGGGGGGAAAAATCAAGATGACTGTTTGATTTCTGTTTGGAAAACAAAACTTCAAGTTGGGAATGGGAACTGAGAATGATCATGGCTGAGTTTGAGTTTTTAACCCACCATTTAAAAACATTATGCAGACTTTAATTTTAAGGATTAAAGTTCTGGCTAAATCTGGCACAGGACCCTTAGCAAAGGAAAGTCCAACTGGAGGGACATTCTGACAGGAGGAGAGTTGCCCGCAATTGACTCCATTGAGGGGGGATGCTTGCTTAAAAGGGGAAGGAACTGGCTGAGGAAACTTTTGAGCGGTGCAGCCAATGGCATGCTGATTAAGTGCATCCCAGAAGCATCCCCTGCTGGCTGGACTCCCTTGTAATCCTTGGCTAAAATAATAACCACCCTCCCCCAGCAGAATTTAAGAAGGGAAGGCTGCCACCTGCCCTCTGCTAGTTAAATCCTTTTTGAGATGTAATTGTGTCACTAATTTTTCACCGCCCTGAGCTGGCAAGTGTGAATTTGGCGCTGTCTTTTACTTATTACTATACACTATACAGAATATACTATATTACTATATTAATATTACTATATATACTATACTATATTACTATATTATTATATTACAGAATATACTAGATACTATACAGAATAAGTAACTTCATGTATAATGTTATGAAATTTTTTCCGTGTGGTGAATAAGGATAATAAAATGTTAGGGCCAGAGAACATTTTATGAATGAAAGATCTAAATTGTTAAAAATGGTGTGCTAAGTAACATGCATATTGTGAGACTTCCTGAGTAAATCTAGTGGCCATTATCCTCAAGAGATGTTGCTATGATATAAGTAGCAATGTTTGTTTGATCCAACTCAGAAATAGAGCTCTACATTGATTCTTCTTGCTGTGGGCCATAATGAATCTACTTTGGCTGTATATACAAGATTATATAAATTGATAGACAATGGCAGTTGACTCAGAGTCACTTATGTAAAACATTTGACCCAAGACTCTACCTATAATAGAAAAAGATATCAAGTTATAAGTACATAATTTCCTTTTTTTGCTATTCCTTAAAGTACTAGTACTAAAATTCTAGTCAAGGGACTCTTCACCCTCCTAGAGTTTACAGTGCCATTAGCAAATATGCATTGATTGCCAAGCTCTGTAAGTGGCACTAATAGTATGTGATCATATTCTAGTAACAGTGTATTCATTAGAAGCATGGGTCCCCAGATAAAGACTTCACTAGTGTGTAATCATAATTGGTTTTAGAGGCCTGCTTTTTTTAGATTTCTGTTAACTTTTAATTAATTTTAATAAGAAATATGCAGCTATATTACCGACACAACCACCAAAACCCCCCAACTTAAAATTGATGGCTCAATTAAATAGAAATATAAAATAAAAGAAAGGTGCAAGTACATGCTTCTTATATCTGGGGCCTGTAATTAAGTTTGCTCAACACTTCCTATCTATTAAGACTGTGTTTTCAGTATGGTAAACTTTAATTGTCTTGGACTGAGATTTGCCATACTGCGTGTCTGCTTCAGGCTCATTTTATATACACATGCACAATTTTTTTTGCTAAAACTATTCAGCTGTTAAAATTAGAACAGTAGTTCCCAAAATGTGGATTGCAGTCCCCAGGGGGGTTGTGAGAAGTTGTAAATCTATGCAGGGTTGGACGAGCCAAACCTGAGTGGCACTCTATGGTACCCTCAGCCAGATGCACAGTGCATACCTGGCTCTGTCTGGGAAGATCCTGGCCTCCTTCCTCCCTGGGGGAAGCAGAATCAGGCTTCCTCCCCTTCTGCCCCCGCCTCCCAGGCATACCACAAGAGAATTTTTTGAGGCCACCTTGGGCAGGGTGGACTTACTTATCCTGGGGCTCCTGTTAACAGAGGTGAGCCTAAAAGGGGTCATAGCATGATAAAGTGTGGACACCACAGCACTGAAGCACATTCCCCTCCAGTACCTGGAAGTGAACTCAGGATGTTGAAACACCAGAATCTTCTGCTGCTAGTAAATATCTGTGAAACCCCTTGGGGAAGTGTGTCAGCTGCCTCCTAGTGGTTGGTCCACATAGAAGATAACAACCTACTACTGTTATTAGTTACTCTGTTAGCTCAAGTGGCAGGGTTTTGTGCTGATAAACCACATGGGTGTGTTGGAATAGCTGGAATATATGAACCAAAGGTGTTAACCCAGTGACTGTTATGTTAATATTTTTGGCAGATATATTTCATTAAAATTAATATTATATTTTTGGCGGGCTTTTACGTCTTTGTCTTGATTTTATATTTTTCCCCATCAACAGATGTCAATATGATTAAATTTTTGCATATGATTTTTAAATTTTCACAAACCTAGGATATTACACACAAAAAACTGTGCAAAAAGAACATTAAGGTTGCAAAATAAAGCACTCAGAAATTGGGAAATGCAAGAATTAAAATTGCCTTTTGCCCCCTTGTGCACATAGATTATGATAGTCTCTTTAATTATGCTATTGCATGCTATATTTTCTGCAGGACCTCTGCCTCACTCAGTGCGGAAGATGGATCTGCTCTGGGGATGGATCAGGGTTATTTAGTGCATGAGGCTGTTGTCTGTAGGACCCCTGCTTTTGTTGCAGATGTCCGAAGGTGTGTAGTGAATGAGGCAAAGGGTTTCAGGGAGAGAAAGGATGGTCTCATGGTTAAGGCAGTTAAATGTTGCCCTGGATAACTGGATTCTGTCTCGGCTTTAAGTAGGTGAGATTTGTATGGACCAAATGTGTAGGGCACAGGATAAAATCTAACCCAAAACTTAAGGGCCAGTGTTAGGATGTGAATTGCAAACTGCTTAACCTCCAAGTTGCTATGGCCTTAATATCACATTTAACGACTATTTGCTAATAATTTCCTGCTGTATATCTGGCACAATGACTGTGGGTATTGTTAATTTCAACTAGTGATTCCTTCTGTTTTTAAAATATACAGTGCGTGCATGTAGCGATGTAGAAAATAAAAATTATTGTTGCAGGGTGATGCTGGTTTAATACCTAGAATTTGTGAAGGATTATTCAGCAGAATAAATGAAAAAACAAGATGGAATGAAGCATCCTTTCGAACAGAAGTCAGGTAGGTTTTGTGTATGTTACAAAGATTGCTGGGAATGAATCTAGTCTGTTATAAACTCCTTGTTTTCACGTTAGTATCTTTTAGACAATGTGGCTTTAGGGATGAAACTTCTTCTTCTTCTCAGCCTGAAATGGATTTTTGTGGAAAGCTCTGGTAAAATGTTTTCAGGACTGGGCCTCCCACCCATTTTTTTTATTTTTATTTTTATTTTATTTTATTTAGTAGTGAAAATGTTCATGCTTTTATAAAGCATCCTTCTTTAACCCTTCCCCTTGCATTCAAAAATGTCACTGCAGACAGAGACCAAACCTCGGAAGCTTCATCTCAGATGGTGAAAGCTTGATATGATTTATAGTCAGTTGAAATAGCTCTTGAGAATGGAAACACTTAAACAACCTTAACTTCAGCTGCTGCTGCATGCGCCGTTTGTAATAATATTTTAAAATTATTAATTATATAATTCTGCGGTTTTTTGGCTTTTTGTAAGCAGCAAGAGTAATAATGATGAAAAATATTAGATTTTTCTACCTTCTATTATCCCCTGATCATGATGAAAACAAGTTTTTAACCTTTTTTACTAGACCATTTTCTAATGTCCAAAGTATAAAAAGGAAAGAAGTTTAACAGCTTACTTTATTTTCTGTTGCTACAACGATCGGTACTAATAGGATTTGCATCAAGATATACCAGGTCTCAGTGGTATTGGGCTAGGAAGCATATTACAGTAAACAAAACACCAGGAAAAGCATGGAGATGTTTACATCATAATACGATCTTTAGAAGTTCTGTTACCATAGAGCTTATATTGTAAGTGGTATCATAACTTGGTGAAAAAGTTACAAATTAGGATCTGTCCTGTAGAATGCCTCCATGAAGGAGTAACTGAATAGTCATTTGGACTCATGTGGGTGAAGTCACTCCTGTGTAAACTTGCAGGATTGAGACTCAATTCTACCATCTGAATGAGCTCTTTCCAGTAATTTTGCTTTTTAAAATCTTATCATTCAATATTTTTTCTAAATTCAAATACTTTTGTTTCAGTTATCTGGAAATCTATAATGAACGTGTGAGAGATCTGCTTAGGCGGAAATCATCAAAAACGTTTAATTTAAGAATACGAGAGCATCCGAAAGAAGGGCCTTACGTTGAGGGTAAAATCACTTAATTGCTTTCTACTTCATGAATGTTTTCAGGTTTATGTTTAATTGTATATCCCTGTTTTTGTTTTTAAATTGTAAATGCAACTGAAGATGAAGGTGAAAGACAATATATTTCATCATCTGTGTAAAAGCATTATTTGGAACAGCCTTTTTTATTTTGTACAGTTCTCATTTCCAAACTCTTCTAAAGTACAACACTTTTTTACTGAAGTGAAGCTCTGCTAATTGATTTCAAATCAGCGTTGGGGCTAACTTATAAATCGTGGATGTTTGAAATAGTTAGATTCTAATAGATCCTTTCCATCTTAGTCTACCACTCTGCCAATGCAGGTTCTTGTCCCTTGAGAAGTTAGACATATATTATATGCTTTGAAGATAAGTATGCAATCTTTTTAACTATTCCACTGTAAATATTATAATAATAGTCTGAAGAAGTATTCTTCACACAACGTCTCATTCCTCTATTTAAAAGAAATAAAGGAAATCTGACTATAAATGCTTTCTGTGCTATTTCAGCACTGCTGCATTGTACTGAGGTGGACTTGAATGTCAATCAGTTCACAGTACCTTCATAAGTATACTTATTTTCATTTATAATCATTTTTGCTTCTGTTCAGATTTGTCCAAACATTTAGTACAAAATTACAGCGATGTAGAGGAACTTATGGAAGCAGGAAACATAAATCGAACCACTGCTGCAACTGGAATGAATGATGTTAGCAGCAGGTCTCATGCCATTTTCACGATCAACTTCACTCAGGTAAAAAGAATTGCATTGTCTTTCAGCATTTGCATGGAATAAATATATTTGCTAACTGAAACGTGTAGCTGTCAGATCAGCAACTTGGGAGACCCAGTTACTTCTGTTGATGCAGACACAGTGACGAAACGAAGACAGACACTTGGATGTGTGATTTGCATAAAAGTAGCACATAAAATTAGTGACTGCCTTTTATGCTTTAATGTTGGCCAGACACTCTCATGGCCCAAACTGGTCTCCCATTAACTGTTCCTCTTCTGGCTGCGTGAGTCCTAACTTGAAGATATATTCATCTCATTCATCCCTGGATTAATGGGGGTAACCAAATACATTCTTCTAGGTATTTGTTTTCCACTCCAATTCCCAGTAGCAGTCAACCTTAGAAAAGGGAGTTTACTATTTTTTATTTTTTTTTAATTTCATGGGGGTAGTAGGCCTATGAAGATTTTTATAGAGGGAGGATGGAAGGAAGGTAGAATTTGGCATGGATGCAGTTTTTGTGGTTGGTGTGTGTATGTAAATAGCTTCAATGCTTGGAATATTACTTATGAAAATTAGTTAAATGGGTATTATGCAGCTGCTTGTGAACAGAACTCCTTTCTTTGTACATCTGACTTCTAAAGCTCTAATACTGTAAACACATTAATGTAATCTTAAAACATGACCTGGAAGATGCAAACTGAATTCAGTAAGATTCCAGAACTTTGTAGCTTAACCCATTATTTTTTATTTTCTTTTTTGTGTTTTTCTTTAGGCTAAATTTGATGCTGAAATGCCTTGTGAGACTGTTAGCAAGATTCATTTGGTAGATCTTGCTGGAAGTGAGAGAGCAGATGCCACTGGTGCTACAGGGGTTAGATTAAAGGAAGGAGGGAATATTAACAAATCTCTAGTCACTCTGGGAAATGTCATTTCTGCCTTAGGTATGTTTCTATTTCAGGGGCGGGCAAACTTTTTTTTGACCTGAGGGCCGCATCTGGTTTCAGAAATTGTATGGAGGGCCAGTTAGGGAACGGGGTCGTGGCCCGGCCCCCACCTCCTATCTGCCCCCCCACCCGGGACTTCTGCCCCATCCAACCCCCCCCCCCGTTCCCTGACGGCCCCCCTGGAACCCCTGCCCCATCCACCCACCTCCCACTCCCTGTCCCCTGACCGCCCCTGGAACCCCCGCCCCTGACTGCCCCCTGCCGCCCCATCCAACCCCTCCTCTCATTCCTAACGGCCCCCGGGACCCCTGCCCCATTGAACCACCCTTTCTCCCTGTCCTCTGACTGCCCCCAGAACTCCTGCCCCTGACTGCCCCATCCAACCCTCCCTCTCCCAACTGACTGCCCTCCTGGGACCCCAGCCCCCTGACCACCATCCTGAACTCCCCTGCCCGCTATCCGACCCCCCCTGCTCCCTGACCCCTTACTGCGCTGCCTGGAGCACCGGTGGCTGGCAGCGCTGGAGCCGGGCCATGCCGCCGCCACCACCGCGCAGCACAGAGCACGGGTTAAGCTAGGCTCTGCAGCTGCGCTGCCCCAGGAGCTCCCAGCCCTGCTGCCTAGAAAATTGTGCTGGCGGTGCGGCGCGCTGAGGCTGCGGGGGAGGTGGGAACAGCAGGGAGGGGCCGGGGGACAGCCTCCCGGACCGGGCGGGCCGTAGTTTGCCCACCTCTGCTCTATTTTCTTTCATGCTCAGTCCTCTTTCTGCATTAGTATTATATATCTGTTTTTGCAGTTGGTTTGTGTTGAATCCACTGCAGTGGGTAATAGCTCAACGGTTTTAATTTCTTTTAAAAAATTAATCAATATACTGAATTGCTTTTTCCCCCTCTCTCACAGCTGATTTATCTCAGGATGCAACAAATCCTCTTGCAAAGAAGAAGCAAGTATTTGTGCCTTACAGGGACTCTGTGTTGACTTGGCTGTTGAAAGACAGCCTAGGAGGAAACTCTAGAACGATAATGATTGCCAGTAAGTGTTTTAAATTACTTTTCTTCATTCTTAACACTTTATACAAATTAGCTGTAAATATTTTGATTCCAAATGCCTCATTAAGAAATGGTGTTATTTACACCTTGTTAAATTAATGATTACTTTGCAGAGCAAAGCTTTCTAATACAGTCCATACCCTTTCGTTAACTGTTCTCTTCTTCATAAAGTATGATATGAACACTGTTGTCCTTTTAAAAAAAAAACAATTTTAGATTGGGTCCCTAGCAATGGAACGAGGACATAAATATTTTTTGCTTAAAATAAAATAAAAAAACAACAACCGCAAACTATTTTATTACTAAATATATACAACCAAATTTTCAGGTAGACGTGCACAGTTGCAGATATTTGTGTGTGCAAATCAGGTGTTTGCATGTGCATGTCACTAGCTGTGTCTAACTCAGGGATCTCAAACTCAAATCACCACGAGGGCCACGCGAGAACTAGTAAATGGCCCAAGGGCAACATCACTGAAACCTTTTCATACAATGATACAAAAGTATAGTCAAAAATGAAAAAAATGAAGAGTAATATAGTATTCTATTAAAAGTCAATGTATTAACTTTTTAAAAACTGTAATGCAAAGAGGGGTTTTAATAAAATATAAACACTCAGTAATGTTTGGAGCTTGGCTGCCGGTGGAGTTGGCGCCTATGGCGGGCCGCAGGAAATAACTCCGTGGGCCGCATGTGGCCTGCGGGCTGCGTGTTTGAGACCCCTGGTCTAACTGATCCTGTATGCCAGATACCTAGTTTATGTGCATTCACTGGGCACTTTATGCATAAATAGGGCGTGCACAAATGTATGTGCATAATTTCAACTACCACTTTTTGTTCCTCCTTTAGAAATTAATTTTCTAAATCTGTACTGTTTAGCTAATCTGATCAATTAAGCCTGAAATCAAACATCCCTATTATTTTGTGATTCATTTGCCTCCCAGACAACTCAGTTTACTTGTGTGCGTGTTTTAACTGCTTTCACACCAGGCACCCTCAATCCGTGATCTAAAAGACAAGACTGTTTCTCCCTCCTTCTGGCTTGTGTATCATCACCAGTAATAAAGATCCAGCAATGTGAATATACCCAATAATTTTGTTGATGTGTGAGCTAGCTTACTTTGTCATAACTGTGTTGTACCTGCAGCATTAATAGGAGAAAATAGTAATAAAGAATAATTTGCTCACATTTAACTCAGAATACACACAGGAGGGAGATCTGTTGAGTAAGAATGTGCCATCTCTACATAGTTACTCTTCTGACATTAACAGCACTTTAATCTGTTGTGTTAAGCTTCATTATTTATAAGCTGCTCTTGTGAGAAATTGTTTACAGTTTAAACAAAAAGTTCAGTAATGGCTCTTTTCGCTCAACAAACATTTACCTCTACATCACACGGCAGATGTGCCATGGTCTCGCTTATTGCACAGTTCATCAGCCCATTGAAATGTCAAGTATGTTTCCAAACAAGATTATAAAGAAATAAAACCGCAGTGAGATTGGGGTGTGTATGTTGTTTGTTTTTGTGTAGCACAACTGAAGAGTGAAGGACAATAAAAAATTACTTGTCCTTTGCTTATGCAAGTGCAGTGTAACTCATCTCAGTCTTGGGTTCTTCTGGTGCTGGGGGAAGCGTCTGGAAGGTGGCAGATAAAGTTGTGGTTCTTCAGTGAGAACTACCTAGTGGACCGGCACTCCCAGGATAAGTGCTTCTAGTTCACAGTCTTGAAATCTTTTAGAAATCTGTGCCACTCCCTCCCCATGTGCTGTCTTTTAGGAGTCTAAACAGGAGGTGTGGCCTCCAGCCCCATTTAGTCATTTCTGAATGTCACAGCAAGTCTGCTCACAACGCTACTTGTTTCTTTCTTTGAGTATGTTTTGTTGCTTGAGGGGTGTGTGTGTGTTTTTTTGTTTTTTTTTAAATATCTAGTCAATCAGTTTCTTTTGTTTTAAAAACAAGTTTTCAGTGTCCATGCCATTATGGGCATCATTCAAGACACTGCGCTCTTTGGGCTGCTTCCCTCTCTCCCGTGTAGTTCTCTCTCTCTCTTCTTACCTACACGGTGGAAGCATTTGAGAGCCCGGTGCTTGTAATGCCGTGATGTCTGTTACTGACACCTAAGTTTGGTATCTGTAAAAAGTCACACAGCCTAAAAGTGTTTAGTCTGCCTCTTCTTTAACCAAACCTGCAAAGACCAGGAGGGCCACCTCATACTACAGATGGGAGAGTTTTTTTTAGGTCCAGTTGACTGTTGTGGGAATCTTATATGTTAAAAGCACCTAACACTTAATGGGCACCACTAGAAACAAATACAAAATAATTACAATCCTTTTTGCCTATTAAATACTATAAAGGATTTTTCCGTAATGGAATTGTGACATTTCTCAGGATACAATCTGGATGGTTGAACCCCTTAGTTCTCCAATTGGGGTACCTTTTATACTGCTTTGCTGTGAGAATAACCACTCCTGGTCTGTTTACACACAGACTCTAGCATGCAAAATCACTCCCAGCTCAATTATAAGAGTGCTTCCAGCCAGTCACCCCTGACTTATATTACAGGGTGACACCAGCAAATTCTCAGTTCCAGACTTGTCCCCAGAAATGTGCGTCTTGTATTGCCCGGCACCCTCCTGCACAATACAGGCTCATAGAAAGTCTGTCATTTCATTAATAATAAATAATATGCACAAACTCTGTTTATATCAAATGGAGGTTTCCAAACATGTCCGTTAAAACACACACTGGTTTAGATAAAACAATAAAACAAGTTTATTAACTACAGAAAGATAGAATTTAAGTGATTAGAAGTAATGAGGCATAAAAGTCAAATTTTGTTACAAAAAAAATAAAAGGTAAAACATGAATTAATACCTAACGTAACAAGCTAAGTGAATTTAAAGCAAAAGGTTTCTCTCATCATATGCTTACAGCAGTCTGACTGGATTCCTTCAGCCAGGACCAGTCGCTCAGTTCAGTGATGCTCCTTTTGTCTTTCAAATGTTGATGCCATGAGTAGAGGATGAGGGGAGAAAGGTGATTTGGGGCCTCTGTTCCTCATTTTTATCTTTCACTCCTCTTCGAGAATCATCTCCAGCTGGGGTTCACGCGACAGCAAGTCTTTCTGCCATGATGTAAATTTCTCACTCAGACCCTTCTAACTGTCAAAGAATAACTGCTTAACCAGGTGATAGTCCGTTTGAAGTTGTTGACACCTGGCTGAGCCATCAGTTTGCCTTTCTGTCTCTGAGGAAGTGGTCTGGGCTGCTTTTCCAGATTTGGAATATGCCTTAGTAACATCGTACAATAGAATCTTATAACTTTACATACAATGTTGCCACATATTTTACCTGGACAATACTGATCAGCAAATTACGAGTTTTCAGTTTGTACTCTGCACAAAATGTATCATAGTTTTGTAAAAGTGGTGAACATAAGGTTACAATCTATCACAGGAATGAGTAGAATAAAGGATGAGAGGGGTAGCCGTGTTAGTCTGGATCTGTAGAAGCGACAAAGGATCCTGTGGCACCTTATAGACTAACAGAGGTATTGAAGCATAAGCTTTCGTGGGTGAATACCCACTTCTTCGGATGCAAGCAGTGGAAAAGTCCAGAGGCAGATATAAAGGAGTGATGATAGCAGCTGTGGCAGTGTGTAGCATAAAGAAATATAGGGCAAGAGCTGAGGGAGATGCATTCCATCCCCCTCCATCCCCAAATTTGTGAACCACTGATAAGGGAAAACCCATACATTTGTGATAAACACAGGATGAGGCAAAGAGAAAATACCACATTCTTCTACTGATGATTGTTTAGTTACCTTCTCAGAGCCCACATGTTCTCATTCTGCTATTCTCCTATTCAGTCTTATAAAGGTGTTAAACATCTTGTTAGTGAAGGTCCGTATCCCATCTCTTCCCTGAGTAGTGTCCTCTTCTCTAGTGCTATGATGTTAGATACCCCTATGGAATATCTGTCCCATACCTTGCTACTTGTATTTGAGGATTCACTTTTTAAAAAATCTGGGGACTATCTTGTCCATTTGCTTTTAGAAGCAGTAATGAATGGCTGCCATATTGGAAAAATATGTGAAGAAAAGACCATTTATTGACACATTCAGTAAAATGTTCTTGTTCTTTCTCATTAATTTGCCTCCGTAGAAAAGCACTATAAGAGTCCTTCTGTGCATCACATGGGCCTTGGAAGCAGTTAGTTCAAGAATAGTACTGTATGCTGCCATACACCCACAGCTCAGACCAAAGACTAAGTTTATAAGTGGGTGCTGTGGCTTCTTCTCTGTTCTTTTTTATGTCTAGTTTCTGTCAAGGTATATCCTATAATTTTCTTTAAAAATGAACAATTAATGTTGTCGTTTGCTTAAATCAACTTCCTTATTTGAAGATGGTATTGAGACTTTGAATAAACACACTGCTTTCTCCTGTTCTTGAGTTTGAACTCTGTTATATAGGGTATACATTCAAGGAGCATGGTATGCTCACCATTGAGTTGATGAACCTCTGAGTTTTATAAAAATCAGCTAGGTTGATGGCAAGCTTTTTTTTACAAATCTCTGAATAATCTACCTTGTTTTCTCTCCATCCACAAGATGCTTATCTGACATTTAAATTACAAACCAACTTTATGAAATGAAACATCTGGTGCTGACTAAACTATTTCTGAATTAATTCTCAGCTATTTCACCTGCTGATGTCAATTATGGAGAAACCTTAAGTACGCTTCGCTATGCAAATAGAGCCAAAAACATCATCAACAAGCCTACTATTAATGAGGATCCTAACGTCAAACTAATTCGTGAGCTGAGAGCTGAAATAGCCCGATTAAAAACCTTGCTCGCTCAAGGGAATCAGGTTAGTTTTAGATTTATGTATAATTTTCTTTGAGTAATAGAATCTATTTCTAGATTCTAATGAGATCATCATTATCTTTTTTCATTATATTGACCTGAAAAAACACGCACTGTGAAGTCATGAATGAATGTAATTTTCTTCTTTGAATTGGCTTCCAATTGGCCAGTGTGATATCTGCTTTTGTGTAAAACCTTGCCTTGATATGATTAGAACATAATTATATGTTTTGGGTGAGTGTTCACTGCAGCATATGGGCATTTAGGTGCACCACCCCATTAACAGTAAAGAATTAGGTATGCCTAGCTTGATGGGTTGAAAAGATACCTTTGTACATTTTTTTCAGCACAAGAATATTCAAGATACCATAAAATATCTGAACACATACTTTGTAAATAAGATTAAATTCATGTTGAGACTTGTAAATATTATACTGTAGAGAAAGGTAGGGTATTTGAAAAGCTTGTAACCACAACGTCTTTGACTATGTAGTATTCCAGAGAGCAAATAGTGTATTTAGTAAACATCTAAAAACATTGTTGATACCTCCATATAGTACAAAGTGAAAACTATGAATAAAATAAACCGATTATTCAATAAAGATAAAAGGACACATTCCACCTGTTTTGCTCAGTCTTTTAATCAGAAAGTTCAGAACGTAAGACCTGTAAAATTTATTAGAAAAATAGTTGTTTAATTAGTCTTTCTATTAGTCTGTTGCTGGTTATGTTTTAGGGAAGTGATATTTTGGACACCTAAAAGTATGGGAGTCTAATTAAAGATGGTAAAACAGGTTATATTTAGAAGATAAGCTCCAGGTTTTACATTTCTTTAACACTGAAGGTTTTTAATTTTACTAAAGCAGAAAGTTTCTAAAAGTAGTATTTGATATTGGCTCCCATACTGCCAAACCTCTCACCTGTTTTGGCCAGGTGACCATTTTCAATAGGTTAAGAAATGCCAGTTGTTAAACTATAGTTTAATTTGTTTATCATTTATGCAATGTTGTTTAACCTTCTAGTTGCTGGACTGAACAAAACTTGTTTCCTTCTTAAAGACATTTTGTAGGAATCAGGCTGGATTTGAAATATGTGATTCATCCAGCTACCAATGAACCAGTAAAGAAATTGTAGGTGTTACAGCTCTGTCAACCTAATAGTCTCTCTAAATAACAACAATACATTAATACTACTGAAATGAATGTATATTTTTCATAAAGCTTCAGTGTTTGATTCCCTCAAAGGCACCCTTGATTCCACTCATATGGAACGGTTAAGTCTAATAATACTGTAAATATAGATGGATATTATAGATGTAAATATGGATTGATGACACGATAGGTAAGGTTTGTTCATCCTAGGACCCCTATTCAGTTGAGGAGTACTTGTATTCTTCAGTGCACAGTTTTGAGTGTCAAATATGCATATTAAGAGATCATAGATAAAGAAGCACAGCTTCTTTGGAATTATGCTTCATTCCATACTGAAGGTACTGTATGGAATGCTGGTTGGCATCAAGAGAATTCTCTATCCAATACTAAGCAGTACAGTCCCTCTATTTTGTGTTTCTATTTATCCTTGTTCTGTTTAGTTTTCGTTATCTCTTTTGGGTGCCATAAACTGTGATTAACTTGAATATCTGTCCTTGGATGACAAAAACAAGCTAACATTAGCATGGTGATTCTTGAAATTAAGGAATGTGGTTTAAAGGTCTATAGTAGAACCTGGCTAATTGAGACTTCCAAACAATGCTATTGTGGGCTACCAGATTTTGTAATCGAACAAACATGATTGGGAGGGTGCGAATAAACTATATTAAAAATTGTACTTTTTAAATTTATTTTATAAGTACAAATAATTTTGTTTAATTATGGTATGAAATATCAAAAGCTAATCAGTGTAGTAGGGGACTTTTTGTAAAGTAAAACAAAATGAAAACGTAATTGTCCACATTATCCTGCTTAAATATTTGCTGAGAAATGGGATGAAGTCCCCCTGCATATTTTGTGAAAAATATCAGGTTTGCGGATTACTAAAGGAAGTATTAGTACGATTCTGCTGTATTGTAAATAGTAAAACCGAAAACACTCCATGAGGGTTGAATTACTCTGTTGTACTCTGTGCTTTGTCCTGTGCTTGTCTGGGGGAAAAGTTGAGTGATTTTGCTGGCAAACTGACAATTTTTATTTCTGAAATACGGCTTGACTTTGCAAACTCTGGGTACACATATTTTAGACTGCTTTGAAGATCTAATACTTTGACATTGTTCCAAGGTGTAAAAGAGTCGATATCACAAAATAAATATGGCTATGCTATGAAGAATTCCAGAGAATGTCAAATCTTATGTTTATAAGTGTCTGTGAGGGATACAATGCCTAGCAAGACTAAATTAATTGAATTTGTGCTGCTTGGTAAAACAGCAGGTGGTGGTAAAAGTGTACAATAGAATATAAATCCCTGTATAATTTCTTCTATGGACAGTCTTTATATTCTCAGAATATTGTATTGCAAATGCCACCATGGCTCATTGATAATTATTTACCCAAAATCCAACACTAGTCAACGTTACAAAAATGTAAGCAGTTTTGTTATATAAGTATTAGTAATTTTCATGTTCCGCAGTCAAATTAACAAGATATATTTTTACAAATGTCATACACATAGAAATGTTTATAGCAGAATAGTTAAATAGACACTCATTCATAGTAAATTGTCATCTACTGCATTTTAAAAAAATTGATGTTTGTTTGAAGAGCCAATTTGTCAAAATGTTGTGTGCCTTCAGCAGAATGTGAATGTAGACAAATCAGTAAAAGTGTGTGTGTAAAATTATAAATTACTGATTTGTATTTCACATTTATACTTTGACAAGATTGCCACTAATGTGAATGTTTTATATGGATAAAGATGAAATGTCATCCATTCCAGATAAAGACTAGAACAGGATATACTATACAAATTTATTAAAATACCCGCAGAGTAATATTTCATACCTTCGAATCCACCATCCATTGTACTGTTTATTTGACTATATACTAATGTGTGGTGTTTTAACAATTTAGATTGCACTCTTGGATTCTCCAACAGCTTTAAGTATGGAGGAGAAGCTTCAGCAGAATGAAGCAAGAGTAAGTTATAATTTCATATTTATTTTAGAGAGAAATGTGGTCTGGATGCTGGAGCAGTAACAGCTCATTTTCAGGAACTTTTTGGTATATAGGCTTTTATAAAGACTGGCTTTAATGTTGTGGTTTGTTTGTCCATTTATTTGTTTGTTTGTTTTATTTTACAAAGCAGCATTTTCATGAATTCAACTAGATGTAAAAACCTCAGATTTATTTTTTCTAACTTTTTATAATAAACTAGAATTTGTAATTTTATTACTTGTTGCACTGTTGATGTGAAATAAAGTGCAACAGAAGAAAATAAATTATCGATACTCTTGCATGCTGTCTTGAAATACATTTAACTGACTCATGTTTGAATAATGGAAAATCTTGTTCCCTGGGCAAATTTCCGTGTCTCTTTAAAAATGTATGTATTAAACTTTTTGAGAAAGATAATAAGACTATAATATGGAGAGTCAGAAAAAGAATGCAATGCCCACAGAAAAATGCAAATTAAATTCTGCTATAGTGTTGGACTAATTCAAGTTTCTAGTTTCTAAACTTGCCATACTGTGTTCTAAGAATCTGGGGCAAGTTTTCAGGAAGTAATGTTGGTCTGTCTTCAGATCTGGTATAACCATATGCAAATGGTTATTTAGATACCTAATCAACTATTTTAATGTGCAGTAGTGGTCATTGAACATGTGAGTCTAGACGTAATGGACCTATATCTTTCATATCTGAGAATTTAACCCTCTTCTTAATCCTTTACTATCTGCTTCATGTTGATCATATTTAGACAATAGCAGACGGTACAAAAAGAGGTAGCATTAATCAGATTTGTGAAGGGGGGAGTATTTCGAACCTTTATGGTAGGTGTCTGGTTTTCGACGGGAACACCCGGTCAAAAAGGGACCCTGGTGGCTCTGGTCAGCACTGCTGACTGGGCCGTTAAAAGTCCAGTTGGCCACCTGTAGCAAGGCAGCCTACCTGCCTAGCTCTCCGTGGCTCCTGGGAAGCTGCCAGCATCTCACTCTGGCTCCTAAGTATGGGAATGGCCACGGGGGCTCTGCACACTGCCCCTGTCCTGAACCCCAGCTCCACAGCTCCCATTGGCCAGGAACCACAGGAGCCTAGCCTGGAGCCCCCTCCTGCATCCCAAACCCCTCATCGCCAGCCCCACCCCAGAGCCCTCACCCCCTCCCGCACTCCAACCTCCTGCCCCAGCCTAGTGAAAATGAGTGAGTGACTGAGGGTGGGGGAGAGTGCGCGACGGAGGAAGGGGGGGATGGAGTGAGCAGGAGCGAGGCCTCAGAGAAGGTGTGTATAGGGGCATGGTCTCAGGATAGGGGCGGGGCAAAGGTCTTCTGCAAATTGAAAGTTGCAACCCTACCTTAAGGATCAAATGTGGGTGTATGGTCTTCTAAAAACATTGGGCCAGTTCCTTTGCTGGTGTAAACTGGTATAATTCCATTGAAGCTGGTTGAGGATTTGGCTCATTATAATTATTCAGTCTGCTAAAATCTGTGGAGTTAGTATATCCCTTAGGAAATGCATTTTTGATTTAATTAATTGATACTAAGCATTATCTCTTTACATTATTATGTATGACTCTTGATCATAATACTAATTTTTAGGGCAAGTTGATGTCTGAAAAACTACATTTACATTTTTGTTTAAAAAAATGAAACTACAAATTATCTAGGTTTCTCTCTCTTTATTTTTTTTTTTAATTTTTATTTTTTTAAACTCAAGCTCTTCCAAAGAGTTAAACTAAATTTGATACCAGCATAGATAAAATAGTAGATTCACTGATGTTAAACCAAGGAGAATAAGGCCTCTTGTAAGCCACGTTTCTTCCTGGAGCACATTTATAATAGTTATCCTATCCTAAAAAACTAGCTTTCTGTACTGTGCTCAGTACTTGTGGCAGAACGTGAATAATAGTAGTTTGAACATTAAGTTACAACAATGCTTTTCCTCCTTAAAATATTTGTTTTAAAAATACTGATTAATATTAATTTGTGAACTTGAATCATAGTTGAATAAATATACATAGTGTTCCCTGAGTATTGTTCTTATGAATGTTTAAATGGGTGGTAGAATGTATGGTATTAATTGGAATATATTTTTCATGCTCTGATAGTATTCATTGCTTGTCCTATTCAGAAGTGTTGTCCTCGCTGTGTGGGATGTTTATTGAGTATGTTTTATTGTCCACTGTCAACCTCATAAATACATTATGCGATTGCTACTTAAGATAATTACCACAAGCATAATTACTGAATTACTGCAAATTCTTAGCACATATTACAAAGGGTCAAGTTGTTCTATAACTGAATGGCTGCAATAGTGAATTTGATTCTAAAGATCTAAAGACTTTATTACCATATTTAAATTGACTAGTGCACAGTAGTTCTCTTGAATGAATTAATTGCTGTGTTAGAGGAACTATTTTAAACAACTCGTGTGCATTAAAAATTCTCCAGAAATGGTGAAGGTAGAGGTGATGAGCATCAGGATTCCCTAATATTTTTTCTTTAAAAAACAAAAGAAAATACGTGACAATACTAATATTCTGATTGTCAGCATTCTAGACCTAGGTGGCACAGTGGAGAGAAGTATTATCTTTTCCTCTCTGAGGCCTTGGCTACACTTACGAGTTACAGCGCAATAAAACTGCCTGCAGCGCTGTAACTCACTAACTGGCTACACTTGCAAGGCACGTGCAGCGCTGTATCTCCTCAGATACAGCGCTGCATGTACTCCACCTCCCCGAGAGGAATAACAACTGTTGCGAAGTGGGTGGAACGTTGGTCTTTCAGTGTAGCTGAGGAACAACGCAGTTACTGATCTCCGGAAGCTGCCTTTGTTTTGAAACGGCACTTCCTGGTTGGAGTTCAGAGCTCCGTTGTTGAGGTGCTTTACAAAAACCCAAACACAGCTACTGTTTGCAGGTGGGGGGGGGAGGGGCTCCGTTAGGAATGCCGGCAGCAAAGTTGCCTTGGACAGAGATGGCGTGTGGGGGGGGAGAAGAACGGTGGGGGGGAGGGGGAAGGCTCCGTTTCCTCTCTTTTTTTATCTGCTCTTTAAAAACAAACAAAGCCCCTGCTGTTTGCTTTCAGTGATTGAGAGAGAGGCAGGGGATGTGGAGGTGTGGAAATAATGAGCTGACACTCTGTGGAGATTCCAAAAACCCACTCTCTCTCCAAAAACGCTCCCTGTCAAAGTCCCCCTCACCCCCCCCATTTGAAAAGCACGTTGCAGCCACTTGAATGCCCATAATGCACCGCTCCCAATACAGCTGCAAATGCCTCAAATGTAGCCACCTTACTGCACTGGCAGCTGCCAGTGTGGACAGGCTGCAGCGCTTTCCCTACTCAGCTGTACGAACACAGGTTTAACTAACAGCGCTGTACATCTGCAAGTGTAGCCAAGGCCTGAGTTTAAATCCTAGGTTACAAGTGAAAATGAGCTACTTATTTCATTTATAATTTAAACTTATTCCCTGGTGGGCAGTTGACCATATTATGTAACTACCACACAGTGCATCTTAATTTGTAGTCTGTCCACAAATAAAGCCGACTGTGAAACTGAAGGATACGGTTGCAAATGAAGATTGAGGTCATTTGGGCAGAGCTGTGAAGTGAAGCGTTGCTATTTGTCCCTCCATGATCAATTTACATATACATCTTAAAGGAGACAGAAGCAATTAGTCTTGAGTTTAAGCATTTCACCACTTGAAAGTAGATTCAGATAGTAAAAGATGTATAAACTTAATTCCAGGGTAAAAAAATCAAGAGAAGTAATGATCAAATATTGCTTGGGAATCAAAGACCGTGTCCGAGGACAGTGAACAATTTATACTAACTGCACCCTTGTATGCATTATGTCACCTATTTAGAGAGCATGGGATAAGTGCTTTTTATGTATATAAATCAAAGAAATATAGCCTTCATCAGGGATTTCAGTTTTGAAATTTAATTTATATCATGGGGATTAAGGTAACATATGACAGGTGTGCCATTGTACAAATATGCAGTTACACGCATCTAAGATTTGCTGAGCCGTAATCTGAATGTATTTATAATGGTGCATTCTAAGATACTCTTATTAAGAATTTGAATTTTTTAAATTGAAATATATAAACACTTTAAATAAAAAGATTTATACTCTTTAGTTTGTTACATAGTCTTAAAGTGAATATAAATCCCATGCATTGGATGAGTGGAAACATAAAAATACAGTAAAAGCTGTGTTATCCAGCACTTTACCAACCAGAAAGCTCTATAAACTGGCATTTCTGATCTTCATTGAGAGTCCGGTTTATAGTCCGGTCAGTGCGGGGCTGGCAGGCTCCCTACCTGGCTCCGCATGGCTCCCCGGTAGTGGCGACATGTCCCTGCTGCTCCTAGGCAGAGGAATGGCCATGAGGGGTTTGGAGTGCAGGCAGGGTGCGGGTTCTGGGAGGGAGTTTGGCTGCAGGAGGGGGCTCAGGGTAGGGGTTTGGGGCACAGAGGGGGTTCGGAGTGCTGGATCTGGGCAGCGCTTACCTCAGGTGGCTCCCCGTTAGCAGCGACATGTCCCTGCTGCTCCTAGGCGGAGACGTGGCTAGGCAGCTCTGCGTGCTGCCCCAGCCTGTGCGCTGGCTCCACAGTTCCCATTGGCTGGGAACCACGGCCAAAGGAAGCTGTGGGGGTGGCGCCTGTACGTGGAGGCAGCGTGCCGAGCCGCCTAGCCACCCCTCCACCTAGGAGCAGCAGGGATATGTTGCTGCTTGTGGGGAGCTGCCCACAGTGAGCGCTTTCCGGATTCGGCACCCCGCAGCCCTCCTGCGCCCCAACCCCTTGCCCTGAACCCCCTCCTGCAGCCAAACTCCCTCCCAGAGCTTGCACCCTCTCCCGTGCCCCAACCCCCATCCCTGAGCCCCATCCCGCACCCAAACTCCCTCCCTCTTAGTTAACCGGAATTTTTCTGGCATCCCCCCCATTCCCCAATATGCCAGATAAGAAAGCTTTTACTCTACCACAAAAACATTTATGTAATTATTAGCTTTTGTAAACCGTTTTTGGACAATGTATGGCCTGAATCATGAGTATTCTGACCTTACTATGCATAATCACAGTGACCGTTGATTCTAAAATTATTCCAGTTCATTGTAAAATTTGGCTCTAACCTTCAACTCTTTCTGTGGTTGTAGATTTTATAGGTTTGACTAAGCACTGCGTGTAATAAATCCTTTTATTTGTTCTAAAATTGCCTGCCATTATTTTAAATTATTTGAAACATTACAAATAGGAGTTTTCACTACGTCCTTCTTCATAATCTTAAATATCTTTTCCTTTCTAAAAAGATAAAAATCAGAGGTATGATAGCCCATCGTTTTTGTCGTCTTGCTGTATATTGGGTAAATAATTATTACAAACAAATGCATAAGTAGCACAGGCTTTATTTTGGTGGGGAAAGTTTAAGTGGCCACTGTAACAGATTTTGGTGAAATTGAATTATTATCCCAATATTAGAAGTGCAATCAGTTGCAGGGAGTAACAAACTTGGCAAATATTTGGCATTTTAAGTTGTTCTCTGAAATTCTGTGCCAAGCGTGGTATTTCAAACAAGACTAGTTTAATATAGGATATTATCTTTTTGTTTTATTTCATAGGTACAAGAGCTGACCAAAGAGTGGACAAACAAGTGGAATGAAACCCAAAATATTCTAAAAGTAAGGATCAGTTAAATGCACCATCTTCTCATTTGACATTTTAAGTAAACTTGTAAAAATGCATTTTTTTCTTTAAAATAGGGTTCCCGAGTTAACCGTTGTATTCTATTCTTAAATGTTGTTGAGTGTGTGTGTGTGTGTGTGTGAGAACCTCAGTCTGATTTGACTATTTTGAAAATAGCTTTTTGAGTAAAAGCTCATGAATTTTTATATTTTCAAATAACATTTAATAGGCCTACAGCACAACCTGTTCAATTTTTTTTACCGATGCTAGATCATTTCCATCTTGGACTCTGCCAAAAGAGAGATCTGTTTTGAATATTTCAAACATTTAATCTGCTTTTACTGAGCTATGTGAAAACAAATCCGAAAAGAAACCACCTTCTGCTTTTTCCTGTCCTTTGTGTGGTGACCTCCCATGGCAGTCGGTGGCACCATTATATATATATATGTCTCAGTATCCATATATATATATATATATATAATATAAACGTTAGTGGATACTGAGACAGTTTTTGGAATTTCTGAATGGCTAAGTTTAGGTTCCAGATTTGCTTTTTAGCTTTATTTCAGTAGTAGTGTTCAGCAGCAGTTGTTGAAAGTTTTCCTTCCAATCTATGCTACCATTATATCCAATCTTAGACTATCCAAGCTTAATTAAATACTTGTTCAAATTTTTTATTCTCCCCTTTGTCTGCTGCTGCCAGCTTGTGTAAAGACTGGCCATCTAGATTTGTATGAAAACGTTAGGGGGAAAGTGGCACAATTATTTCATAGCATGCCCACTAAGAAAAAGCACATCTGTTCCCCCCCCTCCCCACTCTTATTCTAAAATATCTTATAAAATTGGAAGAGACTTTCAATGGGACTTGTGCTTCTGAATCACTTAGGTGCTTTTGAGAACACCACCCAGAGTAGTTGTTCTTTGTGTAAACTTTTGTTACAAATTCTGTTTATAATCAGAATGGCCAAGTCTTAATCTAAAATCTCTTTCCTCATTCTCCCTACATGGATTTTCTAGTGCTAGTTGACTATTGATGAGTGACACTTTGAGTTGCTATTTTTAACAGACTAACTTTCTGATGTTACCAGTCCAAAGTGTAAGAATCTCTCTCTCCACTTGATCTCCCACACAATACAGCATAGCATTTCGTGCCAAACACCTTTAGTTGATCGATTAAGTTCAGTCTAGTACTTATTTAGTCCTACCTACATACATATGCTGATTGCGCTGTTGCTGATGAGTTCTGAAAATAACACGTGCAAACAATTGAAGAGGAGATCCCAAAATTCTATTTTATGACTCTGATTTGAGACTTTTGTTTTTTCGTATTGATTTTGCTATGCATCACTTTTTGATTCCTTTACTTCAGTATTTCACAATTCACCCCTGGGCCTTTTACTCGTTATCTGACTTACAAATAACTTGCTGTATCCATGCTTCAAAATAAAACACAGGTAATTTTGAGTGCGGCACAGAATTGGAAATGCCTGGCAGATGGTATGACAAAATGGATCAATTTTGTTTAATGTCTGTCTAGTAATTGAACTTGGACTTCATATTTGCATATTCTTCAGAGACAGTTTTCCACAGTTAGGTTTCTCCATGATATTCTACACAGAGCTCTGTGTAAGCTCGAAAGTTTGTTCCTCTCACCAACAGAAGTTGGCCCCATACAAGACATTATCTCACCCACATTGTCTCTCTAATTTGACTAGAGGCAATCATTAACATACTCCTGTCCCTGGAAAAATGGAAATCTATAAAAAGATTTGTTGGTTTATCTGCTGTCTTTTACACCTCTTTAATAAATTAATTTTCTGTAATATTAATATTAAAGATATTCACATGTATTGGGAAAAATGAATTTGAAATTTGTTTTTAAAAATTATGGGCCAAAATAAAAGCACAAATTAGAACACCTCACATATGGGCTTTAGAACCGTCACTGGCTCCCCACCTAATTGCAGATCCAATCCAAAATTCTGATCCTAATCTACAAAGCCCTGGGTTGGCTGGGACCTGGGAATATTAGAGAGCGTTTTCCCACCAACAATCCACCCATACATACAGCTGCATTCATTGAAGGTTAAAAAGCTATTGAATGGTCCTAAGTACAGAATTGACTACCAAAAGAGATTAGAATGGGCCCAAATCTCACCATATTTGGTTACAGAACCCTATCTCTTCTCAGGCCTTCCCCATTATACCAGAGCTGAATTTTCAGGTATTCCTCCAAAGCTTTTCTCTATCTTCTATAATA
This sequence comes from Chelydra serpentina, assembly GCA_037349315.1. NCBI lineage: Eukaryota > Metazoa > Chordata > Testudines > Chelydridae > Chelydra > Chelydra serpentina. Next base: position 10,946,171 of record JBAIAC010000061.1, read on the forward strand.
CAGTGATTCTCTAACTGTGGTTTACTGAGCATTTCAGGTAATCTTTGGAGTTGATTTTGTCACAGTAGTGAAGCATCTGTCTGTTGTCAAGCAGAAATGTTTCCTGCTGAATAGAAGTAGCCCTGGACCCTTCTGGACTTCCAGTTCCCAAAGGTTCTTTTTGAGGGTGCAGAGAACTCAATACTCCTTTATATTCTTTGCAGCTGCTTATTGTATGTCATTATTAGCTGTCCTTTTGATTTAAATTCAGACTTGATCAACTTTGCCAGTGAAACATAATTGGAGGGCTTGCAAATGTATAAGACAGCAGAATCAATCTAGCACAGTGACCTAGGAAAGTTAATGGTGGGAAATGCATGCAGAGACCAGTATTGATACTAATACAACGTGCAACCCTACACCTAGGAAGAGGAAATAAATAATCTCAGATCCAAAACATGGAGACAACCCACAGCCACACCTATCCCATCAAACAAACTTATTTCCATCCTGTCTTTAAAGGTTTCCCAAAATCACGTTGTTAGGATTTGAGGTATTGAGAGGGGGATATTCCACTAGACGTTTATCTATAGGGATAATCCAAAATGTATATGGGAATTGAAGCTGGTGCAGAGTTCAGTGGCCTGCTTGCGAAGTAGTGTTTGTTGTCATGAGCTCTATGACCTGCACTTGTTTTCTGGTTTCTGGATTGACATTTTTCCCCAGCTGTTGTTGGTTATTGTTGATGGCCTCAGGGCAGTCCTGCAAGTGTCCCCTCACCTCAGTTTCCCTCTTCAAATAACCTTAGAACTGCCTTTGGAGTATATAAATAGGCTTTTTATGGGGTTAATTTATTATCAGCAGTCCCACTACCATAAACCAGAATCTCCCCAGCACAGTCCAAATAGTTCATTCATCACAACAATCCAGCACCAAGTATGGCTTTGGCATCTCCCACAGTGCCCCAGCTGAGCCCCTTTACCAGGTGTATTTCTCTGCCCTGTGTCCTTCTCAGGTAGGGTTCTAGCTTTTGCCTAGAGACCTCAGCGAGCTCACTCTCTATCATTCCCCAGTCTTCAGCCCTCTCTGCCCTCTGGCTTCAGCTCAGAGAGCCAGCAGACCTCTCCCTCTGCTGCTCTTAGCAGTCTGACCAAGGCGTTCCGGCCTGGTGAAGTTTGTGGGTGACCCCCTGACTGCTTTCTGCTTTCATCAGCCTGATCTGGCTCCACTGCTCAACCAGGGAACTCACTCATTGAGGAGCATCGCTTCCCTGAAGCTCCCAGCCCATATCTGCACTTCCTCTGAGGTCTCTTTACCCTCATGACTGGACTGTCTTTCTTCTCTTAATTCAGGGTTCTAAACTCTCCCTCTAAACGCCTTCTCAGGCCTCTGGACTTTTATTTATAACTGCCAGAGGCAGCACCACCTCCCTGTTACACCAAACTAGGCACACCTGGACTGTAATAGGAGAGCTGAGCCTAACTTCGTTTAAGGGGCCAGCTATCCTGTTATGATGACCTATAAAGCCCTAAATGTTGTGGGGCACTCTATGTTAAAGGACTTGTTTACACGAACAGTTAGCCCACAGCAAACTGGGGCATGAATCTAAGCCCCACTAGCCTGTCTCATGCTAACCATTCCTTAGTGTGCTTTGATCTCGTCCCATTTCAAAATGGGGTAGATCAAAGCAAGCTAAGGAATGTAACTTAACAGTGGCCACATGAACAGTTAATGTGCAGCAGGCTAGTGCAGAGCAGATTCATACTTCAGCTTGCAGTGGACTAACTGTTTATGTAGACAAGCTGTAAGAGACTCTCTGTGATGTATTGCTAAAGTTTGTCAGCAGGGCATTCTCCATTAAAGCCTTTGGAACTTTTCTTCTCCAGGTCTGGAAGAGCCCATGTTCTTTCATCTTCAGGGTGTAAGACTCACCTTTTCTCCCTTGCTGGGTGAGGTTTGACTCTTATGTGGACTCTGAGAGAGAGTCAGTTAACTCGTTATGCTTATATTGTTGCTGGGTTATTTGATTTATCTGGGGTAACTAGCATGTCTTTGTTTGTTTTGTGTATTTTTAAGAGATTATTGGAGAGCTCAGAATTGGGTGGGACTTTTCCTGTAGTTTTATACACTCTTGAAGAAATAAAATATTAAAATGTTTGAGAACTGCCTCCTGTAATGTTTGAAAAAAATGACAATATTGAAAATGTCTCCCAAATCCATTATCAAATGTTGGAATAACATTTTTTGATCTTTTTACCTCTGCTTATATAACATTAAATGTGGAAAGGGAAACAAAATGGCGATAAAATGTCAGTGTTGGGAAGTTAAGCTTTCAGAAGTTAGGAACCTTCAAAAACAGAGTTTTCCCCACAGCTTGAACTTGGCTATATTATGTCCTATATATTTTATAGTTTATGTTGTTACCGTCATGTATCAATTTACACTTTACAAGAAAAATAGGATTGAAAATGTCACAGCTGTGAAAAAGGCAAAGTTAGAGTTTCAACAGAAACTTTTACTTTTTTACAATTTCTTGACTTTTTTGAGAGCTTGAGTTCCCTCCCAACTTTAAAATGTTGCTTTAGTACAGGGGTTGGCAGTCTTCGGCACACAGCCCATCGGGGTAATCTGCTGGCGGGCTGCGAGACATTTTGTTTATATTGACCATCCGCAGGCACGGACCCCCGCAGCTCCCAATTGCCGCGGTTTACCGTTTCTGGCCAATGAGAGCTGCAGGAAGTGGTGGGCCGCGGCGGGCTGCGGCGGGCCGCAGGGAGGTGCTGGTCTACACTACAGCTGCAAATGGACCTGTTACGCTACTTCAGTTACGTAACTGAACTCGAAAGCAACGTAGGTTGATTTACAGTGGTGTCTACACCACACTGTGTCGACAGGAGATGCTCTCCTGATGACTTACCTTACGCTTCTTGGGGAGCCGGAGTACAGGAGTCGATGGGAGAGTGCTCTGCCATCGACTTTGCAGGTCTTCACCAGACCCGCTAAATCGACACCGCTGCATCTATCACAGCAGTTCCGACCTAGATGTAAATATAGACATGGCCAACGTCAGGGTCTGTTTAGCACCCAGTGTCCCAGCAGTTGTCTTGTTTCTGGGAGGTTTGGGTTGTGGTGAGTTGAATCTAGTGTTGAGAAGCCTTGTTTACACTGTGGACTTCTTGAAATTCTCCCACTGCTTCAAGCATTAGGGAAATTGACTGGTGGTAGGGCGGGGTTGCCAAATCTCCCAACTTTATCACGATTTATGATATGTGATGTTTTTCTTTAATCCAATTCACCAGAAAGTGGGGTGATGAAATGGAAATCTCAGTGTTTTGGTTTTTTTAAAGTAAGTTCCTAGTTCTTGTGTTTGGGGAGAAAAGCTTCAAAAATGAATCTAAAATTCACTGGCTTAAAATCATAACATTTAAAAAATAATCTCTTGGTGTTTGGAGGCCTGACTCAAGATTAGTGGAGACTGGGGTTGGCAATATTGTAGAACAGTGATAGTAGAATTTAGAAAAATCCTGATGTAGACACATTCTAAGGGAACTAGGCAGATTCAACCCAAGGCTTTTCTCCCTCTCCATGGTGCTTCAAAGGAGGATGCCCTGTCAGGGAACACAGGTTTTTGGGAAGCCCTGCCTCTGGGGAGAGCAGGGGAGAAAAGAACCTGGGCAGTAACTTCTAGTGGTAATGTAAATCTATTGTCCTACCTGCTACCTTTTTCCAGTTACCTTCGTCTTCCCCCTACTTCCTCAAGTAATGGGGATTAATTTTCCATTTTTTCTTAAACAACATTCATCTGCTGCTTATCCTGGGTTAGGAGGTATGTTTTTTCTGATTCTTCCATTGGTACCTGATGGGGATAGTGCTGGAGTGTTTCCTGGTTCCCTCCTGTTTTAATCCAGTTTTCGTGTGCCTGAGAGTGCTTCATCCTCTTCCTTCCACCCAAGCTAGCTCTACAGAGGTTCCTGGTACTGCTTGCTCCCTGCCCCGTAGTGGCTGCAGCGAACTGGTTTGTAGAACTAAATTGCTTTTTGCCCTTACATGCTCCACCATCCTTTGTTTCAAAGCTGCTGAGGTTGTAAATTCCTGTAACCAAATATCTGCTGTTAACTACTGCTAACATATGTCCAGTACATGCAGGTGTACATCTAATATCCTAATGCTTCCCACGTTTTATTATGCTCAGTCCCACATTTTCCAATATTTAACATTTTTGTAAAAGGATTTTTTTTCAGCTTTTAGCAGAGTGTACAGCTTCTTACGGGCTATTCGCACATCCAATTTGAAATGTCCAAGTTTGGATGTTTTTGTATGATCTTTACAATAAATCATTAATGTTTAACTCCACAATGATTGATGGGATTTTACTCAAACATTCTAAAATGGAGACCAAATATGAAAAATTTCAGTCTAAATGGTGAATGCTTCAGAAAGTTGTTACCCTTATTTTCACATGCTGTGTCTACACTACTAAAAAAATTGACCTAATTTCGAAGTCGATTTTTTTGGGAGCAGATTGAATAAAGTCGAATGTGTGCATCCTCACTAAGCGCATTAAGTCGGTGGAGTGCATCCACAGTACCGTGTCTAGCATCAACTTTTGGAGCGGTGCACTGTGGGTAGCTATCCCATTGGATAGCGGTGCCCATTGGAATTCTGGGGTGAGCTCCCAAGGACTGATGGGACAAAAACATTGTCGCGGGTGGTTTTGGGTAAATGTCGTCGGTCGCTCCTCCCTCCCTCTGTGAAAGCAATGGCAGCCAGTCGTTTCGCATTTTTTTTCCTGTAGTGCCCGTGCATGCGCCGTAGCTCTACAAGTGGGAGTCCCCTCAGATCACCGCTGCAGTTGTGAGCATTGTAAATAAACACCTCACATTTTCCGTTTCGTCTCCCCATACAGTGATCAGATCCAGTATCTCCCGTTTGGTCCATGCTGGAGCTCTTTTGCAGTTCTGGGACTGCGTGGTCACCTCTGATGATGAGCTTGCCACGCTGGTCAAACAGGAAATGAAATTCAAAAGCTCCTGGGGGTTTTCCTGTGTACCTGACTAGTGCATCTGAGTTGAAAGTGCTGTCCAGAGCGGTCACAATGGTGCACTCTGGGATAGCTCCCGGAGGCCAATACCATAGAATTGCGTCCACACTACCCCAAATTCGACACGACGCTGTCGATTTAGTGCTAATCCCCTTGTTGGGGAGGAGTACAGAAATCGATTTTAAGAGCCCTTTAAGTCGACAAAAATGGCTTCGTCAAGGGTTAAATCGATCTAACGCTGCTAAATTCGACCTAAACTCAGAGTAGACCAGGGCCAAAATAAGAAATTGAAAATGTTTTGCAGCACCATAGCAGTTGTAACAGCTATAATGTGGTGTGTGTGTGTGTAACTTAAACTTGAGCATCACAATGTTCTGCCTGCATATTGCATGCAGCTATATAACATGCTCACTGTTTATTTCACTTTCTGCTCTGTGTTTTTGTAGGATTCATGTATTTAATATATGTCCTGAATGATTTCCCACGCTGTACTGTGACAGTGCGCTTATTCAAATTGAATATCATGAACTCTTTTGTCTACTAGTGCTGCCAGCTTTTATATAATTCTTTGGATTTGATTCTGGTCCCACCTAGTTTGGTATTGTACCCAAACTTCGGCACGTTGGGCCCAGTCATCCCGACTACCTCATGTGGACAGGTGCCAGATCAGATGTTTCTTGGGGTGGGTGATATAAAGAGTGGGAGCAGCTAGTCTGGAGAGTGAGTCTTTCTTCCCTTGATTCTGAGGAAGCCTCTTTGCTGGTAGGTTGCAAGGGTTCGGGCCCTAGTAATCAAGAAAAGCTGTGATTGTGTATTGTGGGGTGTATTATAGCTGCTACACGGATTTACACCTGCTGGGTATCTGACAGTATCCTACATGGCAATGGCCTGTAGCATTGGTGAGACACGTGAAAACCCTATTGGGGTGAGAGAGGATTTAAGAACAGTTTCATGAGACAACACCATGGGAGCATAGCACTTAAAAGGGGCCATGCTACCATGTGGAGGGGTTGCCATCATAGCTGTGCTGGGCTTCTGCAGATGTCTCAAGATTCAGATGGATCTTGTCTGCTGATTTATAGAGCCAAACTCCCTGTTCATTATCTGTGATGGAAAGATTAGGAGGAAACACCAAAAATTGGCTCTTAGATATTTTCCCCATCTTCTTAGGAGCATCTGTTGTCTTTCGAGCATGTTAGCTTCTTGGCATCATTACATTCTGTCTAGAATGAAAAGCATTAGTTTTGATGCTGAGCCTTGTGGCTTTTCCATTCACTGGCATCCTTGTACTTGAAAACAGCTCACAGTAATATATTATTACAATCGGACCTTGTAATCTGGTTATAAGAATCTGCCCTTGATCACTTTATCTAATTCAAGGAGAATGCTTTTCATGCCACATTTAATAACCATATGTATATGTTGTTGGTATTGCGTAAAATGTGGCTTTGAAATCCAAGTAGATTATGTTGGTTGCTTAAACTCCATCTGCTTTGTGTCTTCTCCACAAATGTCATCAGCATTGTCAAGAGAAGACTTGCAAATTATGAAACAATGCTTTGTGTCCTGTGTCAACATCTCTTACTACCTTTTAGAATTTTGCTTACATCAATGTCAGACTTAAAGGTTTTGACTCTTGCCTGTTCCCGTTCTGAAAAGTTAGGTTTGTTTGCTCTCCTCTGTACTTAGCCCATCTACAGTGTTTTATTAAAGATCAATTCTGAGTTCCATAATTTCTTTAGACATCTTCTAAGCTATTAGTGTAACCCATCCAGCTGTCAATCTTTGCTTTTCTTCGTAGACTTTAATTGGTACAAAAGTCTTTTGATGTGGCTGCTTAGTTCTACTAAATATTTTCTCACATTCTTCTAGAGATCATTTCCCTTTCTGGAATCTTACTTTTGTCCACTTGTTTCAAATATCTTCCACTAACCTTTAGAAGTCCCACAAAGCAGTTTAAGATAAAACTTCTTTAAATACATGAAGGAAGGTGGTGGTGGGTTTTTTTTTTCTTCATTTTTTTCGCCTTTGCAACTTTGCTTCAGATTTCCTTTTTTCTTCGTTAGTGTTTGTGGTACAAATCAGTTTTACACTCTCAGCTTTCTTCCCCTGCATTTCACATGATTCTTGCACGCTTTTGCTGTATTTATATCTGAAAAAAAACCAACCCCTCTTTTAGCATCTAGGAGCCCTAATCACGGATCAGGTCTCCATTATGCTAGGTGCTTTACAAACAACAAAACAGTCCCTGCCACAAATATCTTGCAATATAAGTATAAGACAAGAGACAATAGATGGAGACACAGACTTCTTTTATATCATTGTCCTATCTTTGGCCCCAACCTTGCAATGAGCTTTAGGTGGAAGGGCTCAGCTGACTTTTGTGGGGCACAGAGTGTGTGTCTGCACAGAGTTCATTAAAAGACATGGTCCTATGTCCTGACTTCTCATGTAATTATCTCCGTCAGTTTAGTAGCCTTATTTCCTGAGCTCGCACTGTTGTTTAGGGACATAGCCATATTTTCATCAATAATACTAATTCTGCCTTAGTCCTTTACCACATGTTCTGCAAGGAAGATATTGAGCACCTATGTCTATCCAGCCTTGTTCTCCCTTGTGCCCTTTGGTTGTATTCTACCCTAAAATCCCTTATTTTCCTTTAAAATCCTCATTCTTTTTTTCAGGACTGGGTGGGAGAAGTGTTCCATTTTTTTCTTGTCCATGCTCCAAACATCTATCAGTCTTTAAGTATTTATGCCTCGCTCTCATCCTCCAAAGTTCGTGCAGCAACTTTCTTTTCCACTAAGGAGTGGATAAAGCTCACCTTAGAAACAATTAAATCCATTCCTAAATCAAGCTGCTTGACGGTTGCAGACTCATGCAGAACACTCCCTTGTCTTCTTAGGATATGGAATATAAGCACTGGAGAGCTGCCTTTTGATAACTCTCAGCCCCAACCAATCAGGGTATTGAATGATCAAGAGGCCAAAACTACTTTGGCTTTCTTTGTAGAACACTGACTATTGTTGACAGGCTATTAATTTTCAGAATCACTTCCTTTCCCCTCTTGCTTATTTGCTAATATTTCCATAATAAACCCTGGCATAAATCTTATGCTGATCTGCTTAAATTCCACCCTAACTGCATTATATTAATAGCATTAACTGTGATAACAATAGAAACACCAAGCAGGAATAAAACACAGACTTAAAGGTGTTCCCTCTTCTCAACTCTTTTAGTTGCTTCTCAGTTAAAATGCACCCCTTCAACAAATATCCTGTATGCTTACAAAGAGCCTTTCCCTCCATTTAGACCAATAATCAGCGGTCTACTTAACAGACTTTTAATAGACAAGTTGTTCAAACTAATTAGGCTCTTGAAACCACAAGCCATAAAACTAGCAATATATCTCCCATTGCCAGCTGTTGATGGCAACTCATGATTGCAATGCTTATTTTGTGTTTGAATTACAATAATTGTGACATGTGCACAGTGGGTGTCTTCAGCAAACAAAAAAAGTATTTTTAGCACAACTTCCATGAACTGCTAGCGTGCTAGAACCCTAATGCACAATGGGCTTAGTAGTCAGAGTCCACTAATACACACCACTTCTTTAAACCTACATAATTATTATGTTATCACAAAATGATAAGGCCTTAATTTTGATGATTAATGTAATTTCTCATTAATTTTACTGGTCAATTAAGCAGTTTTCACTGAATAGTTACAACACTTATTATGTAAAGTCCTGATCCTACAAACACTTACAGGGGCATAACTTTGTGAGAAGTCCCACTGAAGTTAAGTATGTGTTTTAAGTGTTTGCAGGATGCAGGTGCTAAGTTGTAAATATTTAGGAGTTGAATGAGCAATGGACATAATGATACAGTACAGGGCCAGCCCTAGACCAAATGGCACCGCAGGCGAGGAGGATCTTCGCCCCCCCCTTGTTAAATTTTTGAATACCTTATTTTTTATTGCGTTTGTAGCCCATGTCATGACTTTGATGCACAATTTGCATGCATGATTTATCCCTGTCATATAAGATGGTAAATGTACATGCTAGGATCTGTATATATTCATGCCATATATACGCAAATAACAAAATTTGTTTCCGCTAAGCTTATAGAAACTTTTTAATTTTAAGAATTACTGAAATGTAGTAATATCAAGAAATTGAACTGTGCACCAATATTGGGTGGACCAGTATTAAATAGCGTTACAGTAAGTGCCAGCCTCAGAATGTTAACCCTAGTCCTTTAGTTCTAAAGGTTGCTTTTCTTGCCTTTGCCCTTGTGAACTGAAGCACAGTGTCAGAGAGATCCAAAGACTGGCCAATGGCATTTTCAAGTCATAAAATAGTAAGTGTCTCTCGTTGGCCATCGTTGATCCAAGGTATGTTTTGATGAGCCTTCACTTCGAAAAGCTGTGCTCACCATTCTCAACTGACTGGCAGCGTGAGCAGAATTCTCAAAGCTATCCACACGTTAGGAAAAGTGTCCTTCAGCTTTACATCATGAAGGAATTGGAGAACTTGGAATGCAGGGTGCTTCCTGTGTGGCAAAATGTGATGGATGTTGACCAGTTCAACATAGAGGTCTTTATTATTGGTGTTCAAACATTCTCCATGTGTCAGCAACCACTGAAGATCCTTGCAAGTGTTCAAGAGTATTTTCCTGTCCACTGCCAGCTTACTAAGGTCAGACAGAATTCCCCTGGGTCTTTTTGTAGTGCTTCATTTGTCCAAACCTTTCTTTGATGGACACTTGAGCAGTGTCAACGAGTGAGCAAAGAAATCCCTCTTGAATTTTTCTTCCAAGCTTTCCATCACCTCATCTCTGTCCTCGTAACCAAACTGTCTCCTCTTCTTCTGAATAAGAGTTTCCTTGAAGACAGGCTCACCTCCTAAGTTTTCTTCCACTTCTTTGGCAGCAGTGATGGCATCTTGAAGTCCATTGTCTCTGTAGGTCACAACAAAATCAAGGGAGCTTCTTATCAAAGTAGTAGCTGTTGCAATGTCCATCAACTGAGTTTGTAACGCCTTGCTTACAGTGTTTACTTGGAACAGGATATTGGGCCAACCCACAGTTGAGACTAGAAATTTGAAGTCAGTGATTTGGTTTGCCAGGCTTTGCGCCTTGTGTCAGATTCTGGCCTCGGCTTTACTCAACTGTGTCAGTTATATCAGGGAGTCCTAAACCTTAGTCACTTGGTACTTCACTGGCCTTACGCTGTCAATGCAGCTCTCCCAGCGAGTGTCACTTGGCGATTTCACAGTTAGATTTGTAAAATTGTCCATGAGGATGTTCCACCTGATAATTGATGCTGAAAACAGGACGTATATCCTTTGCAGTGCTCTGAAGAGAGATACTGAATCTAAAGAAGATGATGCAGCATCCGACACAACCAGGTTGAGGGAATGGCAGCCACAAGGCACTAAGAAAGCTCTTGGATTCAGCACAAGGATCTTTGCGTGGATGCCATTGCTTCTTCCCTTCATGTTTAGGCCATTGTTGTAGCCTTGAAGTGGCATGAGTGAATGAGAACAAGTGAATGAGAATAAAATAAACAGTTCTGTTAGGCCTTTTCCAGTAGAGCCGTCTATAGAGCAGAAACAGATAAAGTGTTTCTTTTCTTGGATACAGCCATCCTTATTTTCAACAAATCTTACTGTAAATGACATCTTTTCACTGTGACTATGTCGGGAGTGCAGTCCATTATTACAGTGCAGTACTTCGCTTTGCCAAGCTGTATCAATATGTTATCAAGCACCTTCCTTGCTGTAAGATGAATCAATTCATTTTGAATTGTTTTGCTGTAGTAATGGTCCATAGCTTCTTTACAAACTACTCGACGTAGGTTCTTATGCATGACCTTGTCGTATTTCCCAAGGAGCTCTACCAAACCAAGGTAATTACCATTCTGTTCAGTGAAGAACTTATCCGAGGAGCCCTGGAAAGCCAAATTATTTTTTGCAAGGAAGAGGGTAATTGAGATCAGACGCTCGAGCATGTTCCTCCAGTACTGGGTTTCTACATTAATAATGCGCTAGTTTCCCGCGTCTCCGCATTTATTCATCTTGAGCTCGGACTCAACCTCCATCCATTTGGAGTAGGCCGTAAAATGGCCAGGTGACTTTCATGTTGCTTCAGAGCATCAGCTAAGTTATGCCAGTAATTGTACCCAGATAATACAAGCAACAATTTGTCACTCTTGTCAAATATTTTGCAACAAAACCAGAACACTTTGTCAGTTGATTTCAAGTAAACTAGCCAACTCACCATTCTTGAGCACTCTTTCGCAGTGTGACTTTGAGAAGTGTCGCTTCTGCTCATTTACTGGAAATGTCATATCCTCATTTTTGCCTGGCCCATTCAAAATTGTATGATATCGGCAGTGTTCATCAGCCATAAAGCAGGATCTGATGTATCGCCGGCCATAAAGCAGGATCTGATGTATCGGTTTGTGGTGTGCAGTTTTTCTTACTGCTATTTCTGTCATCAGACGAGACAGATTCTTCTTTGTTTCTCTCTCTCCTTGTCATGTAAACCAGATTTTTCTTTGTCATTACTCTCCTTTTCATGTGAGTCACATTCTTCATCATCACTCTCCTTTATGCCGCCAGGAAAACTGGATTATTCTCCATCACTTTCCTCACATTTCCATTCCTTATCTTCAGGTAAATCTGCTAATTCCTTAGTAATGTGACTTCCATCATTTATGCTTTGCTCCTCAATTTCTTCTGCACTGGGATGATCACTACTGCCTTAAGCCCGGTCTATGTTTAGATATTTTCTCATCAAATTTGCCCCTTGCTGCAAACTAGATTGCAATTGAGCTTTTCGCTTCCTATACTGAGCTCTTGAATGCTGCTTTGGGGGCATCTTTTGTTTTCTTTGGGTAAAAACAGACAGTATTAGGGAGAGCAAAAGTCTATGTTCCACAATCTTAGAAAGTCGTCAAACATTATGTGATAAGCATGGCAAAAGAAGTAACAGTATTTCATTTATGTTGTTGCGTAAGTAGGGGTTCAATAGATATCTCCTGCATCTCATTAAATATGTCCTTTATTAGTCACTGCATACACTCTTCAAGTCTTAAAACACAAGTACACTTCCACAATTACACAATAATACAAGGTTCACAGTGTGGCAGCCGAGCTCTCACTTCACTTCAGTTTGTTCTTATATCTCACTGACTGACTAGTGATGCCTCTCCCCTTATATACCTGCGAGGGCATGGCTGACAACATTCTAGGAGGTTCAAGAAAAATGTAGTTCTGAGAACATCTGAAAGGAGAACCACAAAGTTTTCATGAGACTCTACAAAGATCCAGAACATTCTAGAAGGAAGGTTAGTGAAAATGAATCCACACATGGAATGCCTGAAACATTTTACTTCAAACATTCTACTTTCCCTTTTGTTGCTAACAAGAAAAACAGACCCCCGAGCCCGCTGCCCCCTAGGCCTGGCACCCCAGACAGTCACCTGGGTTGCTTGCACCTATACCCGGCCTTGATAGAGTATATTTGTCAGCATACGGATGTTTACATTACTGTATTGAAATATTTTTATACTCAGCTTTTGCATATGTTTGTGTACTTGAAAAATATTGGAAGGAATAACTATTTCACTTAAACCTTAAATCATTTCTGAAGATTTTTTCAGATTTTAGCAATAAGTGAGTCCAGTTACTATGAAACTATTCTTGACTGACATGTGTTGGTTAGTGTATTGGTTAGCATGTTGAATTTTAAAAAAGTTATATTTCTAACATGATCATTCACTTTTAAAAGGACACAATCAACATAAGTTAACACTGTTGTCTGAACACTATTTTGCCTATTGTTACTACTATAACTAGCAGAAATTATTTTTACATTTTTCGATTTGCTTTCTATCTCTGATAACACTTTATGTATGGTCAGTTTGGCTATATCCCTTGTATAGACAGTTTTCTTTGTTTAGATCTTTAACAAAGTAATAGGCTAGAGAAAATCAAGTAAGAAATAAGAAAGTATGATTGTACAGTTGTAATAACTGGCAGGGAGATTCACGGGCAGGTACTATACTTGAAGCTTTTTTTTTTTTTTTTTTTTTAAATAACTAGATTTCAGGGTGATGGGGTTTGTTTTTTTGGTTAGAAAGCAAAAAAAGAATGTATAACATTGTTGCATTTATCAAACTACATTTACTACATGGTAAAGATAGTTTGCATCAAATATAACTTCTTATTTACATATTATAAAATTTTCCCCATCAGTTGCTTTGGAGGCTGTGGGGGAGGAAAGATGTTAGGGTTTTTTTTAGCTGCTACCATTTATTTCTCAGTGTCTGTACCTTCTCGGTGATTAAAAACCCAACAAATTACCATAGCTTCCCCTTTTTTCTAAAAACCCATTTCAGTGCTTTTTTGTTTTTCGGCACTAGATGTCACTGCGGATATCAAAATCCGCTTTCCGTGGCTGTTTAATTCACAGACATTTCGAGATAAAACGGCTTGCAATATCATGACTGTAATTGCCATGTTGACATTCTGAAACATAAGAACATGAGACTGCCAAAACATTGCTGTAGGGACAAGTCCTGATGAATCGCACAAACTGTTTTGATAGAAATGCTGTCTGACCAATTTAAAAAACTGGGTAAAATGATTATTTATATTTACAGGATGATTGCAGCTATTTGTTGTCATTTTCAGCTATTTTTTTAAATACTGTAAGAGCTAAAAAGTTTGACTTGTACTTCTTGAGCTGAAAGCTTAAGAGACAGTATGTATTTACTTTCTACTTACAGTATCTTGTGGTTGGAAATGCCAATGGTATCGATATATATTTTCCATTTCTAACTCTTTTTTCAGACATTCTTTTTCTCATCAACTACGTCAGCAGATTCATAATCATACTTTAAGTAGTTAAGATTTAATTTGTTTTTTTGCCTACTCCTTCTAATGTCCGCTACCTGCATCTGGCAGTTGTGACCGAGGTTCTTTTACCAGAGTGGGCTGTTAACAATCAATTTTTGATCATTGCAAATCCTTGTGCAGTACTATTTTTTTTTCTGGTGATGACGTTTAATTAATATTTTTAGCATTTTATTAGAAATGTATTGCCTGTACCTGTGCTTTCTTTCTTAGGTTACTGGCTTATCATTATTTATAAAATCAAGTACTGTGGCTACACACATATTGATTACTTTCATGGGACTTAAAGTTGAGAGAACTTGTGGTCATTAAAGAACACACAATTTTCCTACTCCCCCAAAGCCTATATAGTTGGACTTGTTGTACTAATGGGGCCTGGTTTTATAGAAGGAGAGACATGAGAAATACCAATATATTTTAAAAAATTGGGCTGAAATAGTTCTGAAGTAGTTGTTCAGTGTGACATGTATAGAATAGAGGGTTGTCGTATGTGTTTTACCAGCCCAGGAGCTATTGTTCCACTACAAACTATACAGATTTTGATTTTTGAATGAGAGTTTGGACATAGATTATCCAAAACAATGTTCTCCTATACCAGCTGGATCTTTGGATGATATCATACCAATGCTTAATGCCTCACTGGATCATCTCACTTGCTTATTGCTGGTACTTATTCGTATGCATATGTTAATAAGAGGGGAAATAATATAGTAGATACAAGTATTGTAAAATAATTAGAAAATCATAAAGGATTCCAATTCTGCTCCTGGAGCACAGCGTATTTCCTCGAGGAAAACACTTTCCTCCCTCCTCACTGCACTCAGCAATGATTTCTTGGTGCCTTGTCCAGTTTCAACTTGGACTTGCATCTGTGAGGAGGAGGAGGAAAGAGAAATTGGGAGCTGATCTGCTCATAGCTCTTTCCCTAATACAAACACTACTGAAAGTGGCCCAGCCACCTGGGGAACACTGACTGCAGCAGTGGATTTCAAAAGAAATAGTTGCCCGATTCCAAGTCTCCCCCTGCTAACTGAGTTAACCTTGTTAGGAAAACTCCCTTCTCTTTCCTCTTCAGCTGCCTGCAATGCCTTCTTGGTGCTCGGACCACTTCTAACTTTCCTTTTCTGCTAGATAGTCTAACTCAGTGGTGTCTTATGTTTCTGATTGGTTTTCATTTCAGTTTAAAGGGTTTCTTTAAGTTAAAACCACCTGGGCTATCAGAGAAGCACAGTTGAGAGAACAGCAGTTTCTGAACTCACCAGCAGTGGATTGGGGCAGGATTGAATACATTAGTTGATTCAGGCTGTGCATTCCAAAGAGGGCCCTCAAGTTTCTGGGAATGTCTGTGCTCGGAAGTGTCTGGCCTTCTGCTTATGATTGGACCGCTATGTTTGTGGATTATCTAGGCCATGCTTAGCCTTAATCCATCCCTGGGGATTGCATGCCTTTTTCAAATGGGGGAGAAAAAGCTGCTTATAAAATTCCTTTTACAGCCCAGATGCCACTTGTTCAGCAGTTCTTTCTGGGGAGCTGGATTGCTTTTCCATTCATTTTCTTGTGAAAATATGCTAAATTGAAAGCAGAGTGATCTACCTTTTTAATTTTTTTTTTTTTTAAAGAGAAGCAATAAACTCTGATCATAGCCTATCTGCTAAAGAAGCAGCAAGTGTTCTGGAGAGAAGTAGAGGAAAGAGGCAAAGTGGAACAGGCAATCCTATTTTAGACTTGGGTATGGGAGGCAGAAGAAACTCTTAAACACCAACACTTCAAAAGAAAGATGTAAACACACATTTCCCCCTCTCTCCTTTTCAAATTAATTATTTCCAGTAGTTGTATGGAAATATCTGTTCAATGAGATTAGTTTAAACTAATGTAAACTACCAGAGCCACTTTATTATATTCACATTCCAGGATGTGTTTAGTAGTTCCGTAATACACGACTTGGGTAGCTGAAATATATAATGCCGTATTGTACCTAATATGTTTATTAACTGGCAGCTAAGCATATCCTGGACTTGTATTGCAACTCTAATGCATTTAGAGATGAGGCTTTGGCCCTATACCCTGCTCAAGTATATGGACTGTTTATGAGATCCACTAGAGGATAAATCCACCTTTTAGATTGGCAATACAACCACTATGACCACTACTGCAGCCTGAGAATATTCCCAACTGAAGGAAGGGGAGATCTTGTGGTTAAGGCACTGGATTTAGGAGATCAATATTCAATTTCTGAGTGCCAGAGACTTCCTTTGTGAGTTTGGTCAAGTCACTTAATCTCAGCGTCTCAGTTACCTGTTTGTGAGAAACATCAAAGATATGGTGGTGGGGACTAGATAGAAACTCCTACTGCCCCTCTCTCTCTACAGGGGATTTTGCCAGTGGGCCCTCATAGTCCTGAATCCACCCCTATCAAAGCACCACCGTAGGCTGAGGTCTAGATAACTCCTTTGGAACTTGACTGTGTAGCACATGCTCTCAGCGTGTTGCTCAGCCTCCCTGAGCAGTGAGTGCAACTTCTGCTGCGTTCAGAGCAGGCAGGAAAGGAGGGAGATAAGGACTGAGAGAAGAATTTGAAGCTAACTACTGTAAAAGTGTAATGGTGGCTTTCTAGACTGAGTACATTGGCAAAAGAAATAAAGAAAACCAGTGAAATATTTGCAAAATTTAACTTTTAAAATGGGAAATTGCATTAACCATGAGACTTCCCTTTTATCCTCCTACAATCCATCGCCACATGTACAACTGGTTTAACTCAGTGTTACTTCTAAATACAAGCTGGAGCAGATGGTTTAGCATAAGCAGTTAACACACAATCTATAAGACCATTCAAGGTGAAGGGCCCGTTAACACCCCTAGAGTCATAGGAAGGAAAGAGAGGTGGAGGAGGGGAGGAAGCAGCTGGGAGGGCAGTTGTAAGTGGGTTATAGATTGTTGTAATAAACCATAAATCCAGTGTCTCTGTTCAGTCATGATTTTTAATGTCTAGCAAAGTTCTGAATTTAAGCTCCCAGGCTTGTCTTTTGAAAGTGTTGTGCAGGTTTCTTTGAGGATGAGAATTGATAGGTCAATTCATTAAAGCACTACAGCAGTTCAGCTGTATTGGTGCAGCGTTTTAACTGTAGACTTGCCTTGAGTTAGTTTCCCAGACCTAAAGAACAACTCTCTGTAAGCTTGAAAACTTGTCTCTCTCACCAACAGAAATTGGTCCAATAAGAAATATTACCTCATCCACCTTGTCTCTCTCTAATATCCTGGGTCCAACACAGCTACAACAACACTTCATACATTGAAATCAATGAAAGTTTTGTCCGTGCAAAGTCAAAGATCAGACATTTAAACTTATTAAATTGAGCCACATAATTCTAGGAACGAAGACCAAATTTCCTGAATAATGATTTGTGTCTGTTAAAGGTTTATAATGGAAGTGCTCACAGAACGTTACTTGCCGTGGCACTTCTGGGTGTCATTAGGATAATGGTAGTTTCTATGTGTTAATAAACAGCTGTAATTCTATGGCTACCAGATTTTGGGAGACAGAAACAATAAATAATGGAAAAGGTAAGCTGACCTTATAAGGTGTATAACTGGTCTTGTAATTCCAATATTCTTGAAAGGAATAGCATCATTAATTTCCCATCATTTTAGCTTCACTATGCCAGTACTCGCTCATTTGGACAGTTCTGCATTCTGCATCTGCCTTTTTAATTGACATTCATTTCCGAGAGCTGTTGATGCCTGCGTGGGCTGCTGCCGCAGCACCTGCATTTCACAGTAAGCCGTTCACAACAATTTTCTGATCTTGGTAGCTGCAGAATCTTTAATGGGGTTTCTTGATTGATGAGGGTGATATGGCCTAAGGCACTAAGACAGAGAAAAATCTGATTAGGAAGTTTCTTCTCAGTTGTGGTTTTCTTTGTGGCTTTGAATAGTGGAAGTTAGTTTCTTCTAGAGGAGTAAAGTATGTATATTGTACCTCTTTTTATAATGCAATTGAATCCACTAGCGAGAGAGGATCGTTTTATTGCTTTGCACTGTTATTTGGGAGAGGGGGATTTGGTGGTGATTTGGTGGTTTTATATGAGACTCATTACATATGTATGTAAACATCAAAAGTCACAGTGAATGATTATATATTTTTAATATTTCTTTTTAAAAGGCAATTTTTCTTTAATTTTCCAAAACATTCTAATAAAAGCACATTATAGCACATCACTCAGAGTACTGGGTTCGTAGATTACTAAATACTCACTATAGCATTAGTGGTGTGTTCCCTATTCAGCACAGAAGATAGCAGCAACTTCTAACAAAGCTTTGCTATGCTTGGCAATTTAAATGCGCAAAAGCAGAAAATTCAGAATTACTGTTATTCTGGGAACAAGAATTCAGTCTCAGTGAACATATAAAAGTAGGACATA
The DNA here is from genome assembly GCA_037349315.1 of Chelydra serpentina. Classification (NCBI taxonomy): domain Eukaryota; kingdom Metazoa; phylum Chordata; order Testudines; family Chelydridae; genus Chelydra; species Chelydra serpentina. The sequence continues at coordinate 10,964,532 of JBAIAC010000061.1, forward strand.
AACTTGATGGAATATATACAGTATTATACAATATAGACAAAGAGTCTTTAACAGACATGGGTAATGAGGAAAGCAGCCTCTTTGGTACAAGACACAGTGAATCAGTTTCTTCCTTTTTAATGGGTGCCTTGTCATTTTAATGGGAATCTCAGATTTGTCAAAGTCATTTTCTTGGAACGGTTTTTGGCTGTAATTGTCTTGTCAATCACAATTAGACACAACTGAATTTCTTGCAAGTGCTGCTTTTGTCTTGACTAGTCTTGCTAAATGATTGCAAGGGCATTAATTTTCTCCCATTTTTGTGGTAAGATGCTTGTTGCGGTCCCGGCTCTCTTGCTATGACAAGGTCTGTCTGATTTCTCCTCCTGGATGTCCTGTCACCAACTCAAACTCAACGGGTCAGATATTGAACTTGTCATCTCCCCTTTTCATTTCTTTAGAACCATGCCAATAAATCCACTGTCTTTCTATTCACCTATGCTCACAATCTTTGGTGTCTTATCTAATTCCTCCTCTGTCCTTCCCTCCACACATCCAAGCTGTGGCCAGATCACATCAGTGCTAAATGCTCTCTCACATTCAGCTGGGGCAATGAGAATTGTAGCTACTGATGTTTTAGTCTTCTTACAGTCCTTGCCTTTGCAGTCCTTGCATTCTGAACCCTTGTATTGATAGTTCTGCTAATATTGAAGGTGTTGCAGAGACTTGCGTCCTCACAGAGTGTGTCATAAGTAGGAAACCAGCTCTTCAGATGCCAGTAGCTCATGGCATTGTCCACTTCTGAATATTCAGCGGTGTAAACATGAATATTACATGCTGGGGTGTAGCTTTGTGAGCATCAGCTTTGTTTCCAAGCTGTGTTTCAAACTCCTGGAAAACTGTCACACACGAATTTGTGCATATCTTCAAAGATGCAATTCGATATTCCCAAAATACAGTGTCACCTGTTCTGCATTTTTCAGCATATGGCCTTGATGGGTTACCCATTGCTGCAAATACACAAATCTGCATGGATATCTATCTGAGAGTGGTCTGGTAATTTTATGTCATTTCTCTGCAGCTGTCCTAATAGCTCTCCAAATTTCATCCAGTGACTGACATAATTGCTATGTTATGCAGGAACTCTGAGGTTCAGGATGTTTTTCAGGTCATTATATTTGGGATTCGGTTTTCTTGGTCTGTGAAGTCTTCACTGAAATGTTCAGAGCACAATGTAGATGGTCCAGACAACCTTGATTGATAGCTGACTTGATCCCATCCAGAAGATATCCAAGATCTTGTCAGTGGTGATCAGCTGATCCACTGGACTCAGCGTGGGCTCAGCATGAGTTCATTCTTATCCTTGGAGGACAAGTTATAGAGGGCCTATAAATCATCACTGAACACTGTCCATTCTGTGCACTGAATGAGGCAGGGGACCTTTGGAAAAGTGTGATTATGCAATTAAAAATTGTTTTATAATGCATAGGCACAAGGGGGCAGACTTAAGGTCGCACAGGTATTTTTGAACCTTTCAGTGATAAACTTTGCAACTTTGGCATTCTATTGATGTTGGGGTTTTTGAATGTAAGTTATTTTTATTACAGCCAAAACTGCAGAACCTAGCTGAAGTCAGAGTCCTATTGCTCTAGGTACTGTACATATGCTTGGCAGGAGACAGTCCCTGCCCTGAAGAGCCTACAATCTAAATAGACCAGGCAAGCAAAAGGTAGGACAAAGGAAATATCCTATAGGTTGAAAAGTAACTTCTGGCAGACTTAGGGCTTTGTTTCAGCCATGCAGGAAGACAGACAAAATACAAGGGATGTGGTTTAAGTTAATAAAGTTATGGCCTAATTATCTGGGAAATACTTAGCAATCTTTCCTGAATCATTTCCACTTATTTGAGAGGGCTGCCATTATCCCTGCCTCTCTGGTTCCAGCCTGGCTGGGACTCTACCACCCTCTCTTTGTGTGTGGGTTATGGGCCTTTCCCCAAATCCAGTTTATCAGGGTCCCATTCCCCTATGGAACAAGTACCTGTACTAAATATTTGTCTCAAAGAGATTCCAGGTTGGCTGCCTCCTCACCCTTGACTGGGTTTCCAGGTAATTAAATATTCCCTACTGAATATCGGCCAAAAATATATCTGCTCCCCACTCATAATTTGTACCCCCATCAACTGTAAAAACCTGGGTACCCCATATGATATTTTCTGATGGGTTATTATTCATTCTCCCCGTTCACTTACAAATTTAGCCCCTTTTTGATTTACACACCTTCTGGCTTTGTAAACCTGTGGAGGCTTGGCAACTCCCCACCATGGTCTCTGCTGCAGTATTTCACAATACTTTATAATCACTCCAGGAAGAGGTCCTGGATCTTCTCCAAATCTTTCTTTGCCCTGATTGTATTATAAAATTTCAAATCATTCCCATCCAGGTGAACAGTAATCACATCGGGTGGCTATTCTCTGGCTCCCTAGGAGAAGAGGGAAAAGTGACATCTCAAAATTAGTGTCAGGTTTGGTTATCTCTAGGCCTAGCATGAAAGGCAACAAAAAGCTAGTTGTCAGTACAGCTGGGTGGTAATGACTTTTCCACCCAGTGAGAATTCGAGATTTTTGAAATTTTTTTCCTATCCCAAATAGGTCAAAAAGGCAAAATCTAACCAATAATCTGAAAAAAATCAGATTGGTTGAATAGGTTTGTTTCAATTTCAACATTTTCACTTTTTTTTTTACTTTTTTTTTAAACTATAAACTATTTTTAACGTTGGACTGAAAAATTGAACTTTATTTCAAAAATGTCAAAATGGCACTTTTTGACAATTTCAGAACTATTAGCAAAAAAAATTTAAAATTGGAAATTTTTTGAAACCAACCTTTTCCCACAAACAGTTTTGGTTTTGATGAATCAGCATTTTGAGATTGAAAATTCATCTTGTGAAAAAATTCTCAACCAAGTCCAATTGTCCACTCCAAAGGTTGGGTCTTGGTTCACAAAGCAGGACAATCTCACCACCACAGAGTGCTGGCAGAGGTAAATAGTCTTCATTCACTGGTTACTGGTTTAGAAACTATAAAATGTAAACGTTAAGAACCCTGACAAAATGCATGAACCAGGGGGCCAGAATCTTGCTTCCAGGTTAGGAAAATGCAATGAAAAGAGGGGTTATGTCGGAACTTTGTTTTGTGAGCAGAATTTCTGCTGAGAAATTTTTTAAAATTAAATTCAGAAGTTAAGACCAGGATTTTCTAAAGTGATTAGTAATTTTGCATGACCAATTTGTTTTTGGGTGCCCTACGTGAGACACCTTAAAGGAGTCTGATTTTCAGAAAGTTCTGTGAGTACCTACCCTCTGCGAATCAGAGCCTTCTAAGGTGTCTCATGTTGGGCACCCAGAAGTAAAAGAATCCTAAATTGCTAATCGCTTCTGAAAATTTCTCTAATCCTGGATGACTATTCAGCAAGTTGCTTTAAAGACAGTAGTTGGAGAGAGCTTCATGGTCAATTGATGGCTTCCTGAGGACTGGAAAGACTATTGCATTTTTCAAGGAGTATAACAGGTTTGCTGCTCTTAAGGAAACATTCATAATTTCTATTAGTAGTGGGTGTAGTTGTTCCTCACTGGAAGGAATATGGATCCAAAATGTGTAGGTCACGTTGAAATTTGGCAAATGTGATGAGGCCAAGACTCTGCCAGGGATCATGGGATGGGTAATGCAATATAGACAGTAATGGGAATTTTCTCTCCTGGTTACTTCCATTCAATTTTTTGTTGATGTTTTCAGCAAAGCAAGTTGAGAGCTCTTCATAGCAGTCAGTACTTAGATACAATGTTTGGACTATGGAGGTCTGGGTTCATTAGTGAGAATATTTCTGCTGACCTTAACATTATGGAATAATGCCAGATTATTCATCTACAAACGTAGATTCATTTTGATTTTAAGAGCAGGTTATTCTAAGATGGGGTTCTCAAACTGTGGGTTGTGACCCTCTGGGAGTCATGAGATTATTATGTGAGGCTTGCGAGTACATGCACGAAACAGAGAGTGACTGCTATGAAATATATAATTTAAATCCATCCAGTAGCGTAGCCAGGTCTTGAACACAGGGGGAGCGGCGGCGCTATAAAAAGGTGCCTCCCCCTCCCCCTGTACTCACCCTGCGACGCTTTAAAGGTCCGCTGCAGAGCCCCGGCCCTTTAAAGAGCCGCTGCCGGAGCCGCTGGCAGGGCCCACGCGCCCACTAGGTGACCCTAGGCGGTCGCCTAGTGCGCCAAGATTTGGGAGGCGGCGGGCAGCTGCCCTCTGCCTCCCCACTCAGCGGCTGAGCTGCTGAGCGGAGAGACAAGGGGCGGCTTGCCCTGGCTGCTCCTTGTCTCTCCGCTCAGCAACTCAGCGGGGAGACAAGGGGCAGCTTGCTGCGGCTGCCCGCTGCCTCCCCCCTGAACTGGGAGACAAGGGGCGGCTTGCTGCGGCTGTCCCTTGTCTCCCCGCTGAGCTGTTGAGCCGGGAGAGAAGGGGCGGCTTGCTGCGGCTGCCCGTTGCCTCCCCGCTGAGCTGTTGAGCGGGGTGAGAAGGGGCGGCTTGCTGCGGCTGCTCTTTGTCTCGGGGAGCCGGAGGGCAGCCGCGGCGAGCCCCCTGCCTCGCTGCTCCCCCCCCCCTCAGCGCCTGAGCGGGGAGCCGCCTCGCTGCCCCCCTGAGCCGCTCCCCGCTCAGGCTCCGGGGGCGGGGGGCGCTTTAAAAGACCCGTGGCTCCCTGCAGTGGCAGGAGCCGCAGGCCTTTTAAAGCGCCGCTCTGGCAAGGCTCCGGCGGCGCCTTAGCGCCGCTTTTTCTCATAGGGGGAGCGGTCGCTCCCCCTGCTCCCCCCCCGGCTATGCTACTGAATCCAGCATTTTAGAAAATTACACCTCTTTCTGTTGCAATGTAGTGCGTTTTCTTGAAAAAAGTATTGCAAATATAAAATGCAGTGATCACTGTTCCTAATCAAAATATATATTTGTATTATCACCACTTTAAGGAAATTGGAATCTGCAGATTGTAGTATCATGCCCGCAGGTTTTTTGTCTTGAGACTGAAAAGGTGGGACTTAGACAACATTACAGGACTTGATTGTTAAGCAGCTGAAAAGCTGCATTAAACCACAGACCAGTCAGAACGCTGAGATTGGCAAAGAAAAAGTAATTTATAATGCAACAGTCAGACACAAAGGTAGGGTGCCCTTGCAGGGGCTACAGCCCCCCCAAAATTTGCCCCGCCACTACCCCTTCCATCACAAAGGTCAAATGTTACGCAGAATTAGAAGTGGCATGGTACGGCATTGCCATCCTTGCTTCTGCAGTTCTGTGTTGCTGCTGGCGGAGGCGCTGCCTTCAGAGCCGGGTGCCTGGCCAGCAGCTGCCGCTCTCTTGCCTCCCAGTTCTGAACGCAGCACCTGCCTCCAGCAACAGGGCAGAAGTAATGCTAGCAATGAGGTGCTAGCAAGTCTGCTGTGAAAAGTGATATTTGTATGTTTGTTCATACCGCTTTTCACAGCCTCCCAGCTAGCTTGCAAGTCTGCCGTGAAGTCTGCACTAGTAAGTCTGTTTGTGAAAAGTGATATGAACAAACATTCAGATATCACTTTTCACAGCAGACTTAGCACCCTATTGCCACCCTTACGCCTGCTCACGGTGGCGGCACAGCTTTCAGAGGTGCCAGCTCTAAAGGTAGTGCTGGCATCAGCAGCAGGGCAGAAGTAAGGGCGGCAATAGGGTGCTAAGTCTGCTGTGAAAAGTGATATTGACACAGTTTCTTCGCGCCTCCCCCTCCCAGTATTAACGAGTAGCTATTTTAAAAAAAACGTTCATACTCATAACAATGATTAGATCAAAATGTTTGTCTTAATTTAAAAGCGGTGAGAAAGGTAAATTTATTCAGTAGGGTTATAAATTTAGCATTTAAAATAAGGTTCAATATAAAAAATGTGATTTTAGTTTATAAAAGGGGTTGCACTTAGAGGCTTGCTGTCTGAAAGGGGTTGCCAATAAAAAAAGTTTGAGAACCACTGAAGTAACACGTTTTCCCCAGGGAATATGTTTTTGGGAGGTATTATTTGTATTCCCATCTTTTGATCTTACTGTACATACCTTATTGCCTATTGCTCTTGTTTGCCCATTGTATTTTATGAATACCTTTTATCTTTCGTGCCACGAATCTGTGCACTTCATTGTCTTCCATATCTGAAATGGAGGCCCTTCTATCATGGTTATAATTCAACATTTGGATTGAGACACTGTTAATTCTCACATGTTGCTTATTGTAAACCTCCTAATGCTCTTATCGGATAAATAAAATGACGTTTTGCTTCTCTGGTTTATAGACTTTTGTGTCTTTTCTCATGACTTTTACACTGTATCTAGTAAAAATTCTACATTAGATAATGACTGAGTATACTGTATATAGAGTATACTGTATCATTTATAATTGCATTAGTAATACAACTTAAGTGTGTGCCTAGATACTGTTGTTTTTTTCCCCAGTGAAATAAACAATTAAGGGCAGATTCACATACCTGATAACAGGAGTTTATCCTTCTTGCCCTGAGTGAACCAGGATTACAAAAGAAAAGTATCAAAATCCATAGCCATGTTATGACTCATCACTAATTGCTGATGACATTGGTGCTAGAGCGCCACTTATTTTCTGCTTTGAGTACACAATATCAAATTGATAGTTTTAAAGGGCATCTTATTCTGTCCTTGTAACATCTTTGATCGTTTGACTTGGGATCAAAAGGAATATATTTTTTGCTATTTGTTGACCTTTTAATAGACTCTTAATTTGCTTTCCCATAAGTGACAGCCTGTATTTGATGTCAGTGCCCTGGTGAAAATAAGCAAATTATTTCTGGGAAAAATGTAAGATGAGAATGCTCTCATCAACTACCAGAAAAGCCATTATAAGCTCTGTTTCCCACACAAAATTAATGCAAAAACCTGTTAAAATTACCACTAAAATGTCTTGTAGAACTAAACATTGAGAGCTACATAAAGATGTTAGATTCAGAGTTGCTATTGTGACCTTTTTCACATCATTATGCCTTGGTGAATTGTAGAGGGTCTCAGAACCATGCCTGATCTTAGTAAATGGGCTACAGTATACAGGAGCACTGAGGAGCTTTAAAGATTGAGGTCTTTTTATTTGTGAAGTTAGTCTTCAAAACATAAATCTGTATTAACACAAATAAGTTGCTAAGTTGAAAAGTCACTGACTTTAAAGGTCAGTTGTTTTCATAGTCCTCTTCCACTTAGTTAATATTTGTAAAGCTTTTGTTAGTGGTGGTTTCTAGAGTTCAATGCTTGTGGCTACAAAGGATGCACATAGGAATTTCCGTACTGGATTAGACCTGAGGTCCTTCTAGTCCAGTCTGCAACCCGACAGTGGCCAGCACCAGATGTTTCAGAGGAAGATGCAAGAAATAGTTGGCTTGGTTTAAGTCATGATAGGCTTTCAAAATTTGTTAGCATTAACTATAACTCTGCATGTCTATGTTATCCATATAAATGCCCAGTCCCTTCTTGAATCCTGCTAAGTTTTCGTCCTCAGAGACCTCCTGTGGCAATGAGTTCTGCAATTTAATTGTTCATTGTATGAAAAATATTTCCTTTTATTTGTTTTGAATTTGCCACCTCTTACACTCTGATCGATTGAATGTCCCCGTGTTCTTATGAATAAGGACCTGAGAAAATGGTGACACCATAGCATAAAACCAACTGCCACGTCCCCACCCATACTGGGGCTGTGACATGTTGCTGTCATACATTAAGAGCCATGTGCCATGCCCACTCCCGCCTCCCCCCAGTTGGAAAGATTGCAGTATTTGACTAATTTAGCAATTTCTGTGCATTCTGTGAAATCATGGTTTTTATAGGGCCCTGCTTATGAAACAGGAAATACCAATCCCTCTAGAATGGCTTTTGAAATAAAATACCAAAGCTTAATGCAATTATTTCTTATAAAAAGTATTGTTTTAAAGTTGTCACTACTTTAATTTACAACTGCTGGTGCCAAAACACATTAGAATCCAGTCTGCGGTATGTTCTGCCTTTGCAGAGTGGCCTCTAGTGTGATCTCTTCTGCAGTGACAAATGTGAAAGAAGAACTTTTTAATGGAGAGAAACAGCTCCTCATACCACCCTGCTGAGCCGTACCCTGGGGTACATGTTGTTATGGCCCATGTAATCATCTGGTGTCTAGCATTTTTACAGAAAATCCTCCTTGTATTTAGTTGCATGTTGCTAGCCAGTCATAAAGCCAAACAAGCTGAGTTATAGATCAGTGAAGTTTTATAGCACAAAAGAATGCAATTTTTCTGGATGAATTACTAGCGCTTTCATTGAAACAATTGAAATATTCAAACGAGATAATTCTGTAGACATTCACATTCATATATAGTTTTTAACATTTTAACTTGATTATCAGATATTGTAAACAGAAGCTGAAATCAAGAAACTATTCTTTTGTATTTGTATGTGCAATTTGAATGTTTCATAGTGTTTAAAATTTATCTTTAGAGTTATCAAATTTGCCTACTTAAATTAAGTTTCTCGTTGGGATCTGTAACTTTTACTTTTCTGTCTATATCATTCTTTGTGTTTATCCATATTCACTAGGGCTGTTAAGTGATTAAAAAAATTAATCACGATTAATTGTGCGATTAATTTTTTTATCATGCGATTAATCGCGCTGTTAAACAACAATAGAATACCATTTATTTTAAATATTTTTGGATGTTTACTACATTTTCAAATATATTATTTTCAATTATAACACTGAATACAAAGCGTTGAAATATTTGTGTTGTAAATTAAAAAAAAGTATTTTTCAATTCACCTTGGGCGACCAGACAGCAAATGTGAAAAATCGGGACAAGGGGTGGGGGGTAATGGGAGCCTATATAAGAAAAAGACCCAAAAATCGGGACTGTCCCTATAAAATCGGGACATCTGGTCACCCTAAATTCACCTCATACAAGTACTGTAGTGCAGTCTCTTTACCATGAAAGTTGGGCTTACAAGTGTAGAATTATGTCAAACAAACAAACAAACCCGCATTCAAAAATAAAACAATGTAAAACTTCAGAGCCTACATGTCCACTCAGTCCTACTTCTTGGTCAGCCAGTCACTCAGACAAACAAGGTTGGTTACAATTTGTAGGAGATAATGCTGCCCGCTTCTTATTTATAATGTCACCTGAAAGTGAGGATAGGCGTTCACATGGCACTGTTGTAGCTGACGTTGCAAGATATTTATGTGCCAGATGCTCTAACGATTCATATGTCCCTTCATGCTTCAACCACCATTCCAGAGGACATGGGTCCATGCTGATGATGGGTTCTGCTTGATAATGATCCAAAGCAGCGCAGACTTACGCATGTTCATTTTCATCATCTGAGTCAGATGCCACCAGCAGAGGGTTGATTTTCCTTTTTGGTGGTTTAGATTCTGTAGTTTCCGCATCAGAGTGTTGCTCTTTTAAGACTTCTAAAAGCATGTTCCACACCTCATCCCTCTCAGATTTTGGAAGGCACTTCAGATTCTTAAACCTTGGGTTGAGTGCTGCAGCTGTGTTTAGAAATCTCACATCGGTACCTTCTTTGCGTTTTGTCAAATCTGCTGTGAAAGTGTTCTTAAAACGAACATGTGCTGGGTCATCATCCGAGACCGCTATAATATGAAATATATGCAGAATGCTGGTGAAACAGATCAGAAGACATACTATTCTCCCCCCAAGGAGCACAGTCACAAATGTAATGGACACTTTTTTTTTAACAAGCATTATCAGCATGGAAGCATGTCCTCTGGAATGGTGGCCAAAACATGAAGGGGCACACAAATGTTTATCATATGTGGCATGTAAATGCCTTGCAACGCCAGCTACAAAAGTGCCATGTGAATGCCTGTTCTCACTTTCAGGTGACATTGTAAATAAGAAGCAGGCAGCAGTGTCTCCCATAAATGTAAACAAACTTGTTTGTCTTAGCAATTGGCAGAATAAGAAGTAGGACTGAGTGGACAGTGTAGGCTCTAAAGTTTTACACTGTTTTGTTTTTGAGTGCAGTTATGTAACCAAAAAAAAAAATCTGAATTTGTAAGTTACACTTTCACAATAAAGAGATTGCACTTCAGTATTCGTATGAGGTGAATTGAAAAATACTATTTTTTTTAATTTTTAGAGTGCATATATTTGTAATAAAAAATAATATAAAGTGAGCACTGTGCACTTTGTATTCTGTGTTGTAATAGAAATCAATACTGAAAATGTAGAAAAACATAAAAAAATATGTAATAATTTCAATTGGTATTCTACTGTTATAAGTGCGATGAATCACGATTAATTTTTTAAATTGCAATTAATTTTTGAGTTAATCGTGTCAGTTAACTTCGATTAACTGACAGCCCTTAATATTCACTAATTTATTGTTCTGGAAAAGAAAAAGCTTTTTAATGCAAATGGGATTAAAAAAACATTTTCTTTGTATTTGTTTGGTTTCTGTTTAATTAAAAAAGCAAAGCACTTCAGCTAATTTAGATAAAACATAAACACTTCTGCAGTGTGTAATTCCTTTATCATAGCTTTTAAAATACTCATTTTGTATAAGGTTAAATTCTAAATTCAGTGTTAAGCATGTGCTTTTCTTCATAAAAATACCTCCACAGATACTGTCTTGGAGTCGCATCCCATTCTTCATGTACATCACAAGAGTTAAAAGCGATACTAGTGTTAGGATATGATCCAAAGCGCACTGAAGTTGATGGAAAGTCTCCCATTGACTTCAACAGTCTTTGGATCAAAAGCCCAGCGAACATCCCAGCTCTTGCCAAGACAAAGTCTATCAGAGACATGATGAGAACCAGTCGTACAAACTTGTATATGTGATGTGAAAATTATGTTGGGACAGATCTGTGTGTAATCCTTAGCCCCAGCTAACCAGTTCCATCTCTACGCTACTTGCTTTCCGCTTCACGCTCCATTTCTTGTTCGCATTCTCTCCTTCACATGCTTACCCCTTGCTTTGACCTTTCCAAGTTGTGCATGTGCACTTCTCTGTCCTGAGAGGTTTGATAATGCCCTTAAGTTAGTGGGAGGTATGTGTACACCAGGAGTGCAGGATCAGGCCATGTATTTATAATGAAGGAAGTTATCTGATTCTTCTGAAAGATAAGTGCTACATAAACTGAGGATTAACTTGCCTTACAGCATAGCAACATAAAGTTTAAGTATACTGTATAGCTTTTAATAGCATTAATTCATTTTCATTTTATGTTCATGGTATTTTTTAACTTTTTGAAGGCATAGTTATGAGACAGTTTTAAAAGGTTTCACATAGAATATTAAAAGAGATGCAAACGTATTCAAAATTAAGATACACTAATGTCATGAAAGCCTAAAAAAGCAAGGAAAACTTTAGCTGACTCTATTCCTGTTCCTTTGTGCTTAAAATTGTAGGGGTTTAAGTTCAATTTGAAATTGTATAGGAACTCCACTTATCTATAAACAAAAGGCCACTGTTTCACTGACTTTTTTCTCTGCATGCATAGCCTATGTAATTCTTTTTCCTCTGTAAATAATTAATTTATTTATTTTGAAATTAAAGAAACAAACATGGTTTTAGCAGCCTGGCATTCATGAGCAATCCTACAATATGCAGAATGATGGAGACCTTTTTCTTTTCAGAGGAAACAGATTAGTTTCAAGTTTCCAAGTATTTAAAAGGGATCATGTAAAAACATAAATATATACCTGGAGGAAAACCAGTTATGAATTAAGAACGTCTTTTGTGTATAGTTATGTATGTATTTTTTTTAAATATGGCATTAAACGTTGGTGCCAGACCATAGAAAACTTTCAACCATTGTGAATCCAGAATATTATAGAACATTTTTGTTCAAATACACCTAAAGTTCCTGTTACCACAAGAATCTTCTCTGGTTATGGAGTCTCATTGACTACTAATGCAGGGACTTTTGCCATTGCATATTTTTACACATAATTTCTTTATTTTGGAATTATGCATTTTTGCATAATTTAAATATAGACATCTGGACAATTTACTCAGCCAATGTAATGTTCTATTTTATCAGAAATGTCTGCGCAATGTGTTCTCTGAACTATGTGCCAGCAGTTAACTGTTTAATATTTAAATAAATAATTACATTTTTGCAGTGGATAGTGTAATGAAAATTAAACTGTACCTCTTGGAGTAGATTATTAAAAGGGCAGAGTCATAATTATTTACCATTTTAATATGCGCAGTGTCAATAGCATTAGAAAGTGTGACTAATTGGATGCTTCTTACAATATTCTACTACTACTTATACTGATCAGGGAATATTTGAAGTGTACTTTGGACCCTCTACATTTCTTCAAGTAACTGTACTGTTGGCTTTAAAGAAAATGTATACGAGCTGTCATTTGCATTTTCCATACAGGTAAAGGTAATAAAACAATGTTTGAATTTCTACCTGCACAAACTGCATATTTTGTGGTACACATTTTACATGGTTCAACATACCTAGCCCAAAGATTCAAACAAGTATTTGAGAACCATACTTTCAAAAAATGTAATGAGTAGATCTTCATTGCGGGATTGGGTCATAAAAGCTTTTACTCCTAGTTAGCACTACAGACTGATATAGTTCTGGGGGAGTGAATGGGATTCTGTTTTAGCACTCACGTCTTCTACAGAGTTGTTAAAGAAATTGCAATGTTTCTGACCATGTGAGAACAAGAAAGAACCCAAGGCTGTCATTTAAATAAACAACTAAAATCCCTTGATTCAGGAAAGTCTTAAGCATTCCTCAAATTAAGTGTGCTGAAGTGCTGTCTTGAATAGGGATGCTTTCCTGAATCTGGGCATTTACTTGTCAACCGAGCATATTTGAGCTGGAAATTGGTGAGATTCCAAAAAAAAATAATTTTTACAAAGTCTCACTTTTCAGTGTAAAACTACAGCTTATTATACTATTGTTTGATACTTTGTGTTCTACTCTTTGGCCTTTTTGTATTATTTTCAACAGCCCATGAATACAGTGATATTTTTTTCTGTTTAGTGATAAGTGAAGAGTCGATGCATGCATCATCTTCCGGTTTTAAAAATAAAAACCTGAGTTTTTATTCATTTTCAGAATTATAATTGTTGAGCTTTTTCACTCTGTAATTTGAATAATTGGTTCACAGCTTTTGAAAAACTGCTGTACAAATCCGGGTGAATCAAGCCATGGAACAAGCCTAAGCGTTTATTTGCCTCATAAATAGGGCATGCTTACAAAACTTTTGACTTGTTTCAAATGAGGATCCTGCCCCCATGGGAACTGACCTTATTGTGACCTGTGGGATGATTCAAGGGCTATTTCTGTTCGGCTGGCCTTCCTTCTTCTGGTGCCTTCCCTTTACTTGTTGGTTTTCCACAGAGGAGTGGTTGACCTTTGGGTGACAGCATTCCAGTGACTGTGTGTGTGGGTGGGGGGGGGCGGTGGGAGGAGAGGAGGAGAAAGACAGCAGTGAGGGAGCAGTAGCAGGTCTTGGCACAAAAACTCACCTGATCATTCCTTATGGCAATGAGTTAAAAGAAGATGCCAGTAGGAGTAGGATTTATTCTTGCTCCCTTGCTGACCCTATCTCCCCTACTCTGGCAGGGGTTGCAGTAGGGAAAGACCACTTTTCTTGTACTGACATAAGAAAAGTGTGTGTGTGTGTGTGTGTGTGTGTGTGTGAGAGAGAGAGAGAGACTATTGCTTTCATTGAGGTAGTAATTGATAATGATCCTTCTTTGCAACATGCTCAGGATAAAAATGATCACTATATTTGGGGTTAGAAAATTTCTCTTTCTCGTTAACTTCCATCCCCACACCCACTTACAGCACACTGATCAAGCTAGAAGGGAATTTTCACTTTTCTCTATAGTATTGTGTAGGGCTCACCTGGCTGGAACCGATGTTGGAAGAACCCAAGAGAGTGCCCCCATAATGGCTATGGATGGACTGATGCAACCCTAAAGAAAAACTGTGTGCAATTGTACTTCTGAGTTCTACAGTTCAGAGAAAGTTTCTCTTCATGGTATACTTTTTTTCTTAAAAGGTGTCCCAACTTCATGTGGAGGGCATCCTTGAAGTTGGATGTTGTGCCTTCCTTTCTCAGAACTTTTGTTCATGTTTGGGAGTCCGTGTACTAGGGACAGTGTGGGGATGACATAGGACACTCTGGAGATCCTTTTAATGTGCTAAGGTTTTTAAAAAGCAATCTGACAAACACATTGTATCATATGTAACCATATTGACCCCCAAAGAGGGCATTGGCAGGAACGGATCTTTTAGATCTACAAGACAGACCTCTACTGCTTGCGCTAATGGAGTAACTGCAGTAGTAGGCTGTTGTCCTCTATGTGAACCATCCACTAAAGGGGACTGTAATTCCTGGTGGTTTCACAGGTCAGGCAGCTTCTTTCTTCTCCACACTGCCTGGGTGCTAGTAGAGGGTTATTGAGAGCAGAAGAGAGACAGAGCCCTCATTTTGGTTCCAGTGCCCAAGGAGTCCCTGGTTGCCAGGAGGAGCAATTGCAGGGAAAGCCCTGCTCAGTCCTGAAGCCCCAGTATGGAGAAAGCTCAGTTGCCTTTTGTGGGGATAGTGCATATGTAACCCACGCACATCCTGGGTGTGGTGTTCTGGCCCATCTAGTGGCACCTAGACCACTTAGAGAGAGATTAATGAGTCTGCTTTACCGCCTTAGCTAAGAGCCATATGGCTTTTAGCTCGTGTGGTAGAAGCTCCTGCCTTTAGCTCTAGCGGTCCCAGGTTTGATCCCACCCGCTGACGACCAGGCTCTGTCAGCGTTACACATCTGCAGTCTGGCCAGCAGCACAGAGGAGCTATGTGGGGATGGAACATGCACAGTGCAGATAGTCTTGGGAGAGTAGTTGCCAAACTCTAACATGCCACCACTAAGAATGTGATCTTTGATTATTTTTTTTTTCCCCAGAGGCTTTTCACACCGCCAAATTTGAGTGGATTTTCATAAGGATGGCAACATGTACCTTCCTGATACTATGGCAACCCTTTACCAAATTCCAAGTCTCTCCTCCAAAGCATTAGAGGTGCTAGACCCTCTCAATTAACTTTTGTTAACTTTGGTAAAAGTGTGTTTTCCCCCCAATCTTATTCTCAGAAATGGTTAAACATTCTAGCCAAAAGTTTCAAAACCCCACCCTCCTCAGTGTGAGGTAGACACCTGGCATGGAAGATTTTCAGCCCAAATCAGGCCCGCTGATTGGGGCAGGGGAGAAAGGGGGCAATTGCCCAGGGGCCTGGGCGATTTAAAAGGGCCCGGGGGGCTGCCACTGCCGCGGTAACCCTTTAAAATCGGTCGGGCAGGCTGCAGGGCTCCTAGGCGCACGCGGGATGGCGACCACTCCAGGCCCCGTGCTTTGGGGGCCCCCGTGGGCCGGTGCGATTGGCCAGCCCAGCGCGGTCGGTCCTGGAAGTGACAGGGTTGGTCTCAGAAGTGACGGATTCGTCACTTCCGCCCTGGGCCCCACACCTGCCCAAGGACAGCCCTGAGGCCTGGAATTGCTGTTGGCGGGCCTGGCCCAAATGGTTTAATTTCAGCAAAATTGTAAACACCTGAAAACAGGTCTTAAATGGAAAGTGTTAGGTAACATTAACTGTGGTGGGCTACAAGCTCTGTCTGTAATACATACACTAATAGGATGCATGTGTACGTGTATGTAATTTTCAGGAATATCACCAAAATAAGATTGATAATGGAATTCAGTTGATTTTCTGTTTTTAGATCTGAATAAATGAACAACACATCACTTTTAAATCATAATTAACCAATTTATTTTTAATGGTAGTCAGTAAATTTAAACTTTGTTTACCAGCCGAAAGAAGAAGCATTTTCCATTGCTCTTAATTATTCATAATTGATTTTCTCCCCCCAGTTATGATTTCTGTACATCCTAGCAAGCCTATTTTTGCCTCAGCAAGGGATGTTAGCAAGTGATTTGTTCTGCTGAAAAAATGTTTAGCTCTAAATATTTCATGTGTTGCGTTGGGCCAAACCTGCCAGCAATTTGCAAACGGCCATCAACCTGTAGTGTTTTGAAGTATTCAGTCTTGTCATATAGGAGCGTTATAAATTATGTATATCAGTAGATCTTACTCAATAAATATTTAATATGTGATAGATGTTTTTGTCTGAAATTACTTTTTCACTCGAACAGTGATTTAAGCTCTACATTTTAGTTTTATAAGGTGACATTTCTACAATATCAAGGAGTTGCTGAATGCAGTTTGAATGTCAGAGAGCTGCAGGGCAGCATTAATCACAATTTCATTTGTTTTCTGAACGCTTGAAAACTTTAATTCATATTTTACCGTTGTGGGGTCTTTTTGGTTTTTGTTTGGGGGTGTTTGTCTTGTCATTGTAACATTTTGGCTTGACGGAGGCAATGTTGGAAAATATTGTTCAGATTTATGTCATCCTGCTGTATTTAGGGGAACTTCCATAGCAAGTCTGCCCACATGTGCAAACATTGTAAGGTCTTGCAAGACCCTATAGGGTAGATATCAATTAAATGAATAGGCAACACTCATTCCACTGTCACTAGACATATCATTTGTGTGTTTAGAAGTGCCACTAGAAAAGTGCATGCTTTGTGATACACGGCTGTGAGATTTGTTAATTTCCCTTTTTTACAATGTCAATTTCACTTGTATAAGAAAAATAAATCCTGATTCCTTTGGAGTTTTTCTGTGTGATTTTTATCTTTATATCTAAACCTTGTTTTTTTAATTTTATGTAAATATTATACTAAACTTTATTTCAAAACAAGCTATTGTTTCTAGTCTTGTTATATGCATTAAATACATCAATATAGTATTATGCTTTAAAGATGTTACCAGAAATCATTTATCATTGAAAGGTTGCACTTTTACTCATGCTGAATGGTACTTTTCTCTGAGTAGTCCCAATGGAATCCAGCACTTGAGGAGTTGTGTACAATTGAAATTATGGCTGCAACTGTTTGTTTGTTTGTTTATTTATTTATTACTGTCAATAGTCTATGCTTCTGTTAATTATAGGTTATGCTAATTACTCAAGCGTGTTGATTTTTCAGTCTTCCAGGCTCATTATTGAGGAAGATTGTTTGTTTATTTAAAGTGTGGCCAAATAGAACTCTCAATTTTCCATCCCTTATGCTTACAAATGAATATCCCAACTCTTCATACAACACCA
This sequence comes from Chelydra serpentina, assembly GCA_037349315.1. Lineage (NCBI taxonomy): Eukaryota > Metazoa > Chordata > Testudines > Chelydridae > Chelydra > Chelydra serpentina. Next base: position 10,981,795 of record JBAIAC010000061.1, read on the forward strand.
AAAGTAGTACAGAACTTCCATTCAGCCAACATTACTATAGGGTTCTTTTGAGTAATCCTCCTAATCTGCTATAATGCAGCTGCTTTACTGACTTTTCCTAAATAACACATTGAGAGAATTTCTGAATAGCAAGCTTGGAATTCCCATTTGAAAACTGAAATCTAATTTTTCAGTCTTGTTTATTTCCTTGTGACCTTTTGTACAGTGTCCAATTTGAGGTACGTCTAAGCTGCATATTCCTTTTGAAAGTGTGTAGAATACATAGGCTACATGCCCTCCTAACATGGATAAATAATAGTGTAGACAGTAGAAGCGACAAAGGGTCCTGTGGCACCTTATAGACTAACAGAGTAGACAGTGAGGCACTGCTTAGGTGAGTAGAGCATAGACTTGCTTGAACTCTGTGGGTATGTACCCTACTGGGCTGTCGTACTCGCCCAAACAGCGCCTACGCCCTCTAAAAACAGCAGTGTAGTGTCCTGCAGCTGCCTCCCCACTGCAGAGAAAGACTCCGGCGGTGGAGAGAGGCTCCAGCAGCTCCGTGTGGCGGGGAAAGACTCCAGCACTGGGAAGCTGCTGGAGATTTTTTGCACTGCAGGGAAAGTCTCTGGCAACAGGCTCTGGCAGCTCCCCACTGACCAAGACTTTCGCTGTAGGGGGAAAAGCTCTGACAGGGAGGCAATGGGGAAGGGCATGGGCAGAGGGAAGCTGCCAGAGGCTTTCCCCTCTGCCTCCTCTGTGGTCACAGCTTGCTTTTCTCCACTACACATACACATACATACCCTACACGCAGGTGATGTGCAGTGTAGACGTTGCCTTACTGATTCATTAAAAAGTGTGAATTAAATAGAGAATTAACAGTAATACCCTTTTTCTGCTTTGAGGATAAAGTTCATTTTGTCATTTTTGTCATTGCAGGAACAAACCTTAGCCCTTAGGAAAGAAGGAATTGGTGTTGTTTTAGATTCGGAACTGCCTCACCTCATTGGCATTGATGACGATCTTCTCAGTACTGGGATCATCTTGTATCACTTGAAGGTAAACACATTTCTGTGCTTCCGCAGTCTTTCTGCCTCATGCTTTTTAAATGGACAACTTTAATTATAGTATTAATTTATAATCTACAGTAAGTGATCATTACATTTCTCCAGCTCTGTGACGTCAGCTGTAAAAAGGCTATAACCTGTTCAAATTAAAATACGAATCAGTTGACCCTCAGGATAGACCTAGGTTCTAACTCTTTAACCAACAATAGATGTATGACTTTCTTGTGAGCTCTGTTGGTTTTTCATTCATCTTGTTAGAAAGCTTGAATTGAAATCCAAATATAGATTAATTGCCTAAGAACCATCAAGGTGGTTTTGCTCAGTCCAAGCAAAATTCAAACTAACAAGGTTTTATAATAAAGATTGTCTGATAAAGCAATTTAAAATTGTTACTAGATAATTGATCCGAATAATTTGATCCGAAGTACTGTGTTTGTGCAAATGAGTAATAAAAAATGTATCCTATCTTATTTTTGAAGAGTTAAAAAAAAAACAACAAACCTTTTTCCTTGTCTAGGAGGGCCAAACATATGTTGGCAGAGAAGATGCTGCGACAGAACAGGATATTGGTAAGAAAGTTGAGACATTTTTCACATCTATCCTTCCTTCTAATGTCCATTTCTCTTCCAGCATCCAAACATACGACATGCTTAAAATTTCCCCTCCTCTTTAGTTACTGATATTCATATATTTTTCTGATTATGAATGTACATTAATACTTTTTAAAAAAACAAAATGCACAAGAGAACTGTATTTCAATACAGTGATTTTCATTATCATAATTCAGTGGGACTTGGTTCAAATAGTGTCTAATAGTATAATTTTTAAAATAGTTCATGGGTTTTGGCAGACCTTCAGATCCATGCACCATGAGATGTATTATTAACCTGGTCATTGTAAAACTGAAATAGTGCCCTATGATAATATTGTCCCTTTCTGTGTAGTAAACTGCTGTAGTCAAGACCACGATCATTTGCTTAACCTGTTGGCATGCTGACAGTATTTTTGTATGGTCTTATTGGAAGCTCCTCAGGCTGACAGAGACAATGCCTACTTAAACTGACCTGCATATTCTCTTCATGTTGGAATGAGCGCTAATTCTGGAGTACTGCATGGCATATGTTATGTCAAGTGACATCAATAGTAGTTTCTGTTGATAAACCATATCCTTAGGGTATAATTTGAGAAATTAGAATTGGGCAAATATTTATAACAGGTTTCTTTGGTCAAAATATGCCTGGTTTTGTGTTTGTAAAGCTTCCATTAAATTAGAATGGGTCCCGGACTTTGAAATGTTTGACAAAATTGCATATGATTATCTGATTATGGTGAAAAACACAAGCTATTTTACCATGAAAATTCACATGGGAAGTGAGAGGGAGAAGGAAAAAAGTTACATGGTCTTTCTAGAGGATTAAGCATGGGGGCGGGAAACCTGAGGGTCTGTTCTATCTTGACTATCCTTTAATAATTGTGATTGCAGACAAGTGTTAAGTATTCTACATTATAAACATCCTCTATTTTCAGATTAAATGTAATTGTCCCCAAGTTACACATGCAGATAAAAATAATTGCTCCCCCCAATTTAAGATTTGTCTGGAAGGCAATTCCAGTGGAATTAGAAGAAAAGTTGTCCCTACCAAAAAAGAGGCAAATTAAATGTCCACATGGGTTGGTGGAGAGGACACAGAATATTGTTCAAAATAAAGTCACTAATATATACTGGTGATGCCTGATAACATGCACCCACAATCAATGAAAAAAAATCCAAGTCTCATTAAATGCTAAGAAAATAACTCTTTTTCTTTGCTCTGGGGTATTTTAGTTCTTCATGGCCTTGATTTGGAAAGTGAGCACTGCGTGTTTGAAAATCTCAGCGGTACAGTGACTTTAATACCACTGAATGGAGCACAGTGTTCTGTGAATGGAATTCAGATTAACGAGCCCACACAACTCAACCAAGGTATTTGCTCAGAAAAACATATTTTCTTTTGTGATGTTTTGTTTCTCCCTGGCGATCGCCGTGAAAGGCCTTTGCATCGTAAAGATACAGTTGTTAAATTCAGCTTTAATTTTACTGTTCCATTCTTCTTCCCTCACTACCCGAAATAATCAGTAGAGCCTTTATTTTAGGTTTCTTTGGTTGAACTAGAGAAATGTTATTTATAATGGAAAGAGAATGTTGAATAAGCTTAAACCGTTGTTATGAATTCACACTCATGGTTATTAAATATTTGAATGTACAGATTTGTATACAATAAGAGAAGGCTATGAAAGGTTAAAAGTCAGATTGTTTGTGTATCTATAATAATGAAAAGGAATGCTAGTCCATGTTTGTTACTCCCCCCCCGGGCTGTGCCCCCCCACCGTCCCCAAGTCCCTAAAGACCAACAGAGCAGGACTATTTTGGAGCAGAGGGAGTTTGTTCCAGAGCTGCAGGCCCTTCATGGAGAACACACACTCCTGCCAATCCCTTTTAAATAGATGGCGATCCAGATTAAGCACCTCTGCTGACTGCAGCTGCAGGAGAATGGTATGAGGAGAGGGGCGATGTCCCAAATAGGAAAATTACAAGCTGTTTAGGGCATTTATAAATTAAAAACAAAACCTTAAACTTAATCGAGAAACCAAGAGGCAGCCAATGTAGATCATGGAGCACAGGTGCATTGTGCTGCCATTGGGAGGCACCAATTGATACATTCTGCATCAGCTCAAGTTTTCAGACTGATCTCAAACAGAAGTTCTCAACCTTTCCCATTCCAGGACCACCCCAAACCCCCCCATTCATATAGCAGTGCATGAAGCATTGGGTGGTTGTGACACCTCTGTGGGTCACAATCCCCAAGTGGAGAACCCATGGTGGGCTTCCCTTTAATAAAGTTCATAACTTTTATAGTCTCATAAAGTAACTCTCTTTAGTTCCACTGGTATTGTCTTTGCCACCAGAACTTGGTGGTGAATTGAAAATGTCCAGATATCTTGGGATGCAATAGATGGGAGTCTAGTCACAAGGCCACTGTGTTTTCCTGTCCTAGCTTGGGCACCATCAGTGCAAATAGCAGCACAAGGATGCCAATCCAACCCAGCTTCAAGAATTGATTGTTGGAAAGCTTCAGAGACTTTCCCCCCAGTAGCATGTCCTGCGTCAGTGGACAGCAAAACAAGAAGTCTTCATGTGTGGATCTTTCCCACTCATACTGAGCAAATGTTAATTTGGGCAGAAAACCCCATCAGTATTTTCATATAGAAGCACTGTCTCTCCTGAACTCCTGTAAATAACTGTTCTGCAACACTGGCAGCCATGTCATAAATTTGTCAGCTAATTGCAACATAAGAGGGGAAATGCTTTTACTTGACTGGCAGTAGCCTGTCCCAGCATGATGATGATGACGTCCGAAGCACAGAGTACAACACTTCCCAAACTGTATGAGGCTCGGTAATTTTCATTATTTGTAGTGTCATCCAAATATGAATGAGGACTTTCATGTTTGCAGTATTGCCATTTCATTCACCTCTTCTGTAAATTTTAGCCTGCCTTTATCACTGGCAAGAATATTTTTTAAGGTTGTTTGCACTTTTATTTTTCAATTTATTTTAAGCACCTAAAATCTTAATCCTAACTTTGACTAATGCTTACGACTAAAAATATTGACATTAAAGGGCAAACTGCACTGTAACAACTGAGGTGTGGAGGAGTTCAGTTTCAGTGTAATGCCTGCCTCACCTCAAATGGTAAAGTTCAGCTGGGCCCTAGAGGAAGCTAAAAATTTGAACTCCAGTCTCCTCTCGCAAGCCTATGTAGTGATTGTTCCTCTCATGAGGATTAGGGAAAGAGACAACAGATCTAGTTGGCTTGATTAGGGATTGTCAAGCCTGCTCATTGATTCAGTTGGGTCACCATTCCAAAGGGCTAGAAGCACATTTCTCCATTCCAGCAACAAAAGCGCCCCCCTCCACATGCTTCCTAGACTCCCCCAAAATTGCTGGTGTGGGAGGATGGTTGTGTGATTTGGGATTAGCTATAGGCAATTCAATTAGATGTGGTGGCACAGTTTTTGCCATGGAAAGATGGCATCCTATAGGGTTTAGGTGATTACCATTTGAGGATGAGAGAGAATTTTTCTTATGGTGCACACTGCAAGTACAGTTATATTTTCTTGATCCCTTTACTTTTCTGGAGTATTTGGTGTAAGGTGCTGCGTGGCTTTGCATTAGGTAAGTTATAGAGGTTGTTGGTTTGAACCAGGTTTTTGGCAAGCAGCTAGCTTTTCCCCCAATAAAATACCTAAACATTTTATTGCAGCTTTGTATTGTCAGTGGTCTGTTGTAGACTTTGTGAAATTTTAGTGTCAGAGCATATCCCAACCCCAAGCACATAGAAAGAGTTCGGATTTGGGGAGGAGCCCCTTAGTATACTGTGCGGCGTGAGGCTCTCCTCAGTAGTGCTGAGTCTACATGAGAAGGGGCAGATTGGAATTGCTGAATGAAATCAATGCATCAGATAAGGTTTTGCTGCCTCATATAGGAAGTTTGCCCTTGTTAAAATTATTTCATCAGAATTTTCTGCTGTTTGCTTACACCAGTGATTCTCAAACTGTGGTTCACGGAATGCTTGCTGATGGCTTTTAGAGAGCTATCAGGTCACATGGTGCAGTGTAGCTGTTTCTGTATCCATCTAAGCATTTAACTGTAAAGGAGCTGAAATAAGCAGGAGCCAGCCTAGCTCCCTTTACTATAGTCACTAGGTGGGTGTGTTGTGTATTTACTCCGGGGGTGTGGAAGAGGTGCTCCTGGAGCGGAAGGGAGTTTCCCTGCTACATTCCTGCACGTGCCGTTTTTTGGACAGAGATGCCTGCAGACAGGGGCGGCTCTAATGTTTTTGCCGCCCCAAGCAAAAAACAAACAAACCCCAAACGCCACCCCCCCCCAACAACCCCCCCCCCAACGCCCGCCAAAACAACACCCTCCCCCCTCCTACCTGGAGCGCCGGCGAGGAGGACGGCGTGCCCACCGCCCAGGCCGGGGCGCTGGCGGGGAGCGCAGCGGGCCCGCGGCAGGCCCCGCTGCCCCGGCCGGGGCGATGCCGCGCTCCCCAGCTGCCGGGCGCCGGCGGGGAGTGCGGTATCCCCGCGGCCCCAGTCCCCTGGCCGGGGCGATGCCGCTCCCCGCAGCCGCCCCGGCCGGGGGGCCGGCGGCATCCCCGCTGTCACCCCGCCGGCCGACGGGGAGGGCGGCTTCCCCGCTGCCTGGGCCGGGGCGCCGGCTGGGAGCGCGTCTTCCCCGCTGCCCCGGCCGGGGCGCAGGCGAGGAGGGCAGCTTCCCCAGTGCACCGCGGCCCCGGTCCCGTGGCCGGGGCGATGCCGTTCCCCGCTGCCCCGGCCGGGGCGCCGGCGGGGAGCGCGGCATCCCCGCTGCCGCCCCGGCCAGGGCGCCGGCTGGGAGGACGGATTCCCCGCGGCCCCCGTTCCCCGCCCGGGCCGATGCCGCTGCCGCCCCGGCCGGCGTGCCAGCGGGAAGGGCGGCTTCCCTGCTGCCCTGGCCGGGGGACCGGCGGGGAGCGCGTCTCCCCCGCAGCCCCGGCCGGGGTGCCGCCTGGGAGCGGGGCTGGCCCGGGGCTCCGCTGCCCCAGCTGGGGCAGGGAGCGGGGCTTGCCCGCTGCCCTAGCTGGGGAGAGTGTTTGTGGTTATTTTTTGTTTTTGTGGGTTTTTTTTTTTTTTTTTAAACAAACCTCAGCGCCACCCCCCTCTAGGTGCCGCCCCAAGCACGTGCTTGGTTGGCTGGTGCCTGGAGCTGGCCCTGCCTGCAGAGCAGACTCCATCTTGGCCACGAGGGTGCTAACGTTTCACACACACACACACACACCCACACACACACACACACACACACACACACACACACCCACTCATGAGCTAGCTAGTTGTCATGCTGTTCTGTAATACACATATCTTAGCACTGATTATTAATGTTTACTTTCTCAACCTGGAATCTCAGCACCATTAAATATCTGCTCTAGGTATTTGTAATTTACCGCTGAGACTTTTAAATGTGTCCTTTCATTAGTAAATTACCATTTATTTGGAAATGTGTTAGTGTTTAGATTTCCCTAGGAATAAATGCACATAATTATCACTTCCTTCTCCAAATTACTTCAAACATTTGTAAATTCTAGTTAATGTGCTTTTTGTCTAAATACAACCTACTATAATATTTTCACCTAATAAAAACATCTTACAAGATTTTCAGCAGCATTAAATCCATATTTAAATGTTTGACCATTTTCTGTTTTGAATAAATCCAATTTGGATCCAGACTTAGGCCAAAATACCATCATTTTTATTTTTAAAAAATCCTTTTTTTAGAATTCAACTAAAAATAACTTTTGCCTTCCAACCAGGAAGATTCTCACTATGTATCAGTTAGTTTTAATGGTTGCAACATTTTTTTCAGTATGGTGGGGATATATGTGGTGGTATAATGTGTGGAACATGCACATTTTATTTTCATCCAAATGCTTTTTTTCCTGTTGAAACTGGATATGAATGGGGAGAAATCAATTACATTACCAGATAAGAATTACGCAAGTGGTAGGGAACATGCCTATTGATGCTGTCAGATAAACCCTTTCCTTTGCCACTTACTCCCACTCTTCCTGAATGTAGGTACTTAAAATTAAAAAATTAATAAATCATGCAACCCATAGCAAATCCAGTTGTTTCCATGACAACATTAACTCTACACTTCTCACACGTGCATTCTGATGGGGAGTTGCATTGCTCAATATTACATGATTGTACAATGTGACCTCTTATTTAGCAAATATTTTGCAAACTTTGGTTAGACTCAGATATGTTTTTTGTTCCGTTTTAATGTTGATACTAACCTAAGTAAGTGCTTTCAAGTGGGAATACAAATTTTATAAGCATGGCTAAGTAATAGAAAGAATAATACTAAAACGTTAGTTTGTAAAATGTAAATCCCCATCTGTAAAATGGAAATAATAACATTCCCCTACCTTACAAGGGTTTTGTGAGGATACATACATTAAAGATTTTGAGGCATTCAGATATTATAATGATGAGGGCCATGTAAGTACCTTAGATACATAGGAATCTAAATGTGCAGCTAACAATGGAGTGTCCTACTTTGTATGCGTAATCACCTAGTTTCAAACATTCCTATTTATTTTTTAAACCATTTTGTCAGATTTGCAGAAACAATAATGCTTATCTACATACTGATTCTGAAATTTCAGTTCACTTGTTTGTTTTCATTTGATCACATGGAAAGGTGGTTAAAGTTTTACAATGAGTGATTTTTACTTTCACTCCGAAATAGATTAAGGCGTTTAACTGAAATCAGTCCCCCTCCACCCTCTTAAAGTAATCAAAATGACCTTCCAGCAGAGACCAAGAATGAAAAGGAATATATTTGGGAAAATTATAATGATATGAAATAGTAATAGAATGGAAATGGTTTTACAACTTAAGCTATTAGGCTACAGTGGTTATGACCCACAGAAATCTGTTTAATGTGCGTTCATAAAAAAGTATACCCAATGCATTTCATGACAGAAAGACCAACTGCATCACATAAATTACAGAGATGGTATCGAGATGACTCTGCAACACAAACCTTCGTGAACAGTAAATCTTTTTAAGATTAGACTGGGATGAAATGCAATAGCACTATTACTATAATCCAGAATTGAAAGCAAAGGATGTTTGATTTCACCTTTTTGTTTGATAATGCCAACATTCAGTGCCGTCTGCAAAGGATGTTTATATTTTGCAAGTTTTTTCTATATTGATTTCCATAACGAATTGAGAGCACAACTACATGCCCCAGGTATTTAAATTCATCTCTCATCAACCATCTCAAGAAGAGAGTTGTCTGACAGATATTTTATGAAGACTGCTGTGCCAAAATGAAACTGTGTTCTTGCCATTTGCTATTAAAATATTGCCTGTAAATAATCTTTGAATTTTGTCAAAAGCAAATTGATAATTTACGACAGCAACTCTTGGAACAAAGCCACTGCAGTATACAGTTGTACTGGCCACTAATAAATGACCATCTGGGAGGAAAGATGGTCTTCTGTTTAGATCCTTAGACTAGTGCTCAGGAGATCTAGGTTTAATGTCCAGCTCTGCCGGAGGCTTCCTGTGTTCCTTTCCCACCGCATGTGTCTCAGACACTCTGTGCCTCTGTTTCAAATTGGAGAAATGGGGATAACACCCCCTTTCTTATTCCCTTTTGTCTGCCAGATTTATTTAGATTGTAAAGCACTTCTCTATGTGCAAAGTACCGAGCATAATGAGAATCTGTAGGCATTACCAACATACAAATAATATCTACAAATACATTATTAAAACTTTTTTTTGCCAAGTTTTGTTCAAAGTAGAACAAAAGGGAAGGGAGGCCATGGAACAAGATGGCATCCACGTTGTATACAATATACACAATAACTTACAATTGGAAACAAACACGAATGCTTACTTTAAGAATTAGTGGAGACTATACCAATTGATACTTATGCTCTTCTAAGTATTCAGACAAAATATTAAAGATCTCCCACTAGACTGGAAAGAAACTTTTGCAAATTAGCAAAATTGCTCACATCTGAAGATGTCAGGTTTACATTTTAGTTTATAATTATTTTGGCCAGTAGACTTGCTGCTCTCATTACCAGCATATATACATTAGGAAGTCTAGATCACCTAAAGTAAATACCATAACCACAAGTCTAACAGGAAACTCCAGGAGAGCCGTTTGTGGTACTGCCTGTATACCAGGAATGAAATGCTGACCTCATCAAAGTCAATGGGAGTCTTGCTATTGACTTCACCGGGGCCAGAATTTCACTCCAGATTTTTATTCATAATTATTAAAGACCATGTAAATTGTGATCACAGTAAAACCCAACTTGTGTTCTCATTATGACAAATTCATAGAATCATAGAATATCAGGGTTGGAAGGGACCTTAGTAGGTCATCTAGTCCAACCCCCTGCTCAAAGCAGGACCAATCCCCAATTTTTGCCCCAGATCCCTAAATGGCCCCCTCAAGGATTGAACCCTGGGTTTAGCAGGCCAATGCTCAAACCACTGAGCTATCCTTCCCCCCCCCCCCCCTTGATTCTCCTAATCAAGTGGAACATTCATATCTAAGGGCAGAATTTGATCCTAACATACTTGGCTTGTTGAAGTAAAATATGACACCTCTCCTCTAGCTTTGCCTGACTGTGCTGGCAAGTTTTTCGTCCATAAAACCAGGTAAATCTATGGCTATTTAAAAAGTTTCTATTTCATTATATCAGTAAGACAACACTAACAACACAGTTATTATTAGAGTATTATTAAAATTGGCCTTAATATCCTCCAAATCTGGCAGTAGTTGCCCAGAGATGTGTTTTCATTTGTCATCTGTAATTGATTAAACACAGAACATGTTGACCTATCTGAATGTAAGGGGCGGGGGGGAGGTTATTGAATAATTTGAGATATTCATGGTTTTGATTCATGAAATAGATTTTCAGTGTCCTAGTCAGATGACCCTGTTTTGGATAATGGAGAGTTTTGGATCAAGGTTTATCTGTTTCTGGTTGGAGAAATGAATGACTGAGAGCACAGATGATGACGGGGTAATGGAGTCTTCTGAATGTATAGTAGCTGGTTCAGATCTGTCTCAGATCATTAGTGATTGAAAGTCATTGCCATTAGGAATGTGTTTTCATCTGTGTTTGAGTAGTGGACAAGTTACATTTGGCAATAACTGGCACGTTTCCGAAAGGAGTCCAGAGATTAAATGGGTTGGAGACTGAACTGTCCTCTAACCATAGAAGAGATCTCTCCAAATGGGCCTTGAGTTATACATAGGTAAAGCAGTGCGAGAAAGCTCCTACTGCCATCTCCACTGCTTGCCTGTGTTCTTTGGATAAAATAGTCCAGCCTTGGTTAGTTTATATTTTGTAAAAGACATAACATCTATGTATTTTAAAGTAGTAATACGGAGGAACAAGGTATATATTACAACAACTATTAACACAGCTCCAGCTCAGTCTAAACATTAAAAAAAAAAAAAAAAAACACAACCAAAACCTTAGTTGTTAGAATAATGCTTTTTCATTTTTGTCTTATGTTGTAGAAGTTAGTGCTCTTGTCAGATGACTGAGAAAATTATTGGAGATCTCCTGGTACAGTATGCTGTCAATAAACCTGTGTGTGTGTTTTTCCTGCCAGGTGCTGTTATATTGCTTGGGAGAACCAATATGTTTCGTTTTAATCATCCCAAGGAAGCTGCCAAACTGAGGGAAAAAAGAAAGGTGAGTATTTGAGGAATTCAAATCTTTTAATAATTTTTGTTTCTAATATGTTTAAATATTCACTGGTTTAGATTATTTTTTGCATTGCGTCACATCAAAATAGTTCATATTTACCAAGTAGAAAAAGTGATATTTCTGTAAGCACAGCAGTGTTTCTTTAATACTAGTAATAATCTTTTAATTCTGTGTTCTGTTAGAGTGGACTACTGTCTTCCTTCAGTTTATCTATGACAGATCTTTCAAAATCTTGTGAGAACCTCTCAGCTGTCATGCTTTATAATCCAGGGTAAGTATATTCTAAACAGTAATTACACAAATAGCAATAATTCATTCTTGAAAAAGTTAGTTTAAATGTATTTTTAAATATCAATTTAGATGAAGTGTTCAGTTCGTTAATTAACTTATTGTGTACGCTATGATGTTTGTGCCAAAAATGTAGAATAATTTTTGTAAAGATTCCAAAGTGGCTTAGGCTCCGAAATCATTTTTGAAAATGGGACTTAGGCTATTAAGGTGCTACTAAAGTCACTGAAGTACTTTTTGAAAATTTTACCTGTATACCAAAATGTCTACTTTACATAGGAGGAGAGCATTACATTAGTGAGTAGCCCCTGCCTGGAGCTCAGCCCCCAAACATGAGAACAGTCCTATTCTAGAGAGCAGCCTCACACACCTAGGAGTTTGACACTAATAAAATTGCAGTGTATGAAGTTCATAAGGCAAGTTTTGCCAGTGCAAACAAGACAGTTCAGTAGAATTCATGATATAGAAAATTTTCCATTTGTCCTAATTTCCCATGCAAGATATTTCTCTTTAAAAATTACATGTGTATAATTTATCCTCTCCAAACAAAATATTTAACTGCAAATCACTCAAAGGGCTGGTCCACACTAGGGGGAGGGTGTCGAACTAAGATATGCAACTTCAGCTACGTGAATAACGTAGCGGAAGTCGAAGTATCTTAGTTCGAACTTAAAAGCACTTACCGCGGGTCCAGACGCGGCAGGCAGGCTCCCCCGTCAACTCTGCTTTCTCTTCGCGCGGAGCTGGAGTACCGGTGTCGATGGCGGGTGCTTCCGGGATCGATTTATCGCATCTAGACGAGACGCGATAAATCGATCCCAGAAGATCGATTGCTACCCGCCGAATCAGGCGGGTAGTATAGACGTACCCAAAGTTGCTCAAGTGCATGCAAGATCAATAAAAGCATAACAAGGCCAGGAAATCAGTGTCTCAAGTCCTCACCCAGCCCGTTTAGCATGTAACAGTGACTTTGCTAACTCTGTATTATGACACAAACATACCACCCATAACACATGCTACTTCTCACCCCAACCAGGGACTGGGGATCCCTGCCGATGGGTGGTATGCTGGGTCCTCTGGTGGGAACGGGAAATGTGTGGCCGCAAATCAGGGCACCCCAACAAGCTTCCAGCTGGCCTACAAACTCCTCACAGCCACCAAGAGCAGGCGTCCTAATTTGGAAAGGGAGGAACCCTGAAGTGTGTGTATGCTCATGGTACTGCATGTACACTGCTCTAGGCTGTGTGGATTCTGCAGTAGCTGAGTAGTAGAGCTGGGGTAGCAGACTGGAGGCTGAGGCACAATCATTAAATGTGAAGGCTTTTATTGAAATAAATGTGGCAAAGAATAGTACAATAAGTAACAGCCGCCATGGTGCTAATTATTTAGACATGTAATTTACTGCTCAGTTTCCAGTGTGCCACAGATTTTTGCATTGATTATGCATAATTATTCTAGGGGAGGCTGATAGTATTGCCCATTAGTGAGGCTGCACAACACACTAAGACCTATTATAAGACCTTGATTCATTTGCTTGTAGCTTTGTCAAACTTTAACAGTTTGGGCTGAAATTGTACATGCTGGTTAGAAACTGTCAGCCAAAACTGTTCAGCTGTTTTTGAGAACGTGGTTTGGGGACAAATAAGTTGTTTTGCCCATCTTAAAAAAATTCGGAGACATTTTTCCCTTGAAAAGCTGTAGAGCCCCCGTGCTTTAGAGTAGGGACTTAAAATTTGGCAGAGGGGTGGCCTCGTGTTCGGGTTTTTCCAATCCCCACGAAAATCTGCCCAAATTTGGCCAAGTCACAAACCTTGGGAAAAATCACATTTCATATGTACTCAATAGAGACTTAGATTTTAGCAGCTAAAAACTCTGGCAATTCTGTCCATATGCCAGAGGTTGAGCAGGACTTTCTCTGCTGTTGCAGGTCTGGGCTGTTGTGGGCTAGGCTGTTACCAGGTCTGGGCACCATAACCGAGAGCAAGGAGGTTCTGTCCTGTGCTCCCAGTGTCCTGCCACCTAGGCTCAGAACTGTGCTGGAGGCAGCTGCACATTGAAATGCAGAGGGGACAAGAGCCAGACCTGGGGGTGGAATATTGAATAGATTAGGACAAGGAGCCTCAGGCAAGGGAGAAACTGGGATTGGAGGCTGACAGGGGAGTGGAAAAGGGGATGGAATTTGGGCCTGGGAGCTGAGGTCTGAGGAGCCTGGTACTGGTTAAGCAAGCAGAGTGGGATTGTGAACTGGGTAGGGGAGACTGCGTCTGACAGTGACTGGGACTGGGGGCTGAGGCAGAAGCTAGGTGGGAAATTGGGATTAGGAACAAATAAGGCAGAGGGAAGGAGGTTGTGGGATGGTGTACACTGAGATTGAATGAGGAGATTGGGGAGGGAGACTGGGACTCAGAGCCAGTGGGAATGGGGAATATGAGGGGATGGGCAAGGAAGAAAGAAACTAATCGGACTAGGAGTCAGGAAGCAGGGAACTGGGATGGGCTGGATAAGAAGGCTGGGGATTAGGAGCTGGGTGGGGTAGGGATAAACTGGGGATGGCTAGTCCAGGAGAGTGGGTCTGGGAGTAGGGAGAAGTCTGGGACAAGGTACAAGGGGAAAAACTGTGACAGGGAGTCCAGGGATGAAGATTAGAACAGGCTGGGGAATCAGGCTTGGTCTGAGATGAGAAGCATGAGGAGTGGAGATGGGGTCTGCCAAGGTGAGGAGAATTGGACTAGGACAAGGAGCCAGCCTGAGAAAGAGACAATATTGGGACAAGGAAAGTTTGGAGGGGATGGAGTAGAAGGGGTCAAGCTTGCAGGTAACGAGCAGAATCATCTGTGCCCACTGCAGCACTTCCCTACCATAACCAGGAATGGAACCCAAGGTTTCTGAGTCTCACAATTCCTCTGCTGTCAGCAAATATTTGGAAAACCTACTGGCAAAGTGTGTATCTCTTCCCCCTCTAGTTCTGCTCTGCACAAAGGATGACAACGTACTACTGCTATCTGTTACTCCAATAGCTCAAGCATGTAGTGGATGTAAAGGTTCTGATCCTGCTGATGACCCTTGTGGTGTCTGTATGATGCCACACAATGAATTTGTTTGATTTTCAGTTTGCTGTTTTAAAAACCTAGCTAATTGTACACAAACTGTTAAAAGAACATAATTACGTTTGTAAATCAAGCCCTCAAAAGTTAATAAATTCCAGAATTAAGGTTGTGTGGGAATAAAATAATATATGATCATGTAATTAACGTCTGTATCATAATGCATACACAAAAGGAGGCCAAATTAAGGTCATGCAGAAAACCTTAATTCTTGCGTTTCCTTGACTGCAAGCTCAATTTTTAACATAGATTTTTTTGTGTATAAAATGTATGCTTACCCTTTTTATGCAAACTTAGATTCTGCACCACAATTATGAGGCAAAGATTTGATTCCCCTGCAAAATCCACCATTGCAGACTCAGCATTGCTAAGGCGATATAGAGGTTATGAAATTGACAGGATGAGGAACATCCAATAGCTCTCCATCTGAGCTAGTCATCCTATTTGAAAATATATCTGCATGCTTATAAGGCCCATCCCCACACGTGTGAAAGCTAATTAGCCTTACTGTTGACCAATCCTTGTCTGATGATTTGCAACTGAGCTTATCCACAGTAGTTACTTCCTATAAACTTTATCACAATTTAATATTGATGCTAATGGGAAGACTGTAGGAGAAGATGTAGCATCAAAACAATAGGTCAGTGTAAGTTAATGGCACTGATGTTATGAAGTCTATGTCAAAAAAATATTTCCAATCTACACAGATCATGTTATGATGTCAAGATGAGATTGTCATCTTAGGTTACCTTTGATTTAAATGGGCACTGTCAAGATGAATATTGTATACTTAAGAATTTATTTGAAAATCTTACACCCCCCCCCCCCCCCCAAAAAAAAAAGATATTACCCTCCTTGTTGTGCTTTTTCTCCATGTAGTCTTTTCAGCTTGCAGGGTAAGAATTATCCCGGAAGGTCAAATATGTCATGTCCTTGGTTGTCTCCTATGCTGCAATTATTTTTTGCCCTTTTCCTACATAGGGAAGAAGGACCTAGAGGCATGTTTTAATTTCCCACATTTCTACATTTAGGAGACTGTGTGATTTTAAGGCTCTTGCAGGTTACAGCTGAACAGGCAGACCTCAATATTAATTTAAGAATCAAAACTTCCTTTACCATCTCTATTATGCCTTCATCTATCCAATTCTAACAGTCATTTTCACAAGAAATAAGTATTCAGAATTCACATTAGTAGCTAAAATAAAACATGATTTTAATTTAAGAGTTCAAAACCTTTTACATTGTAAAGATGCAGTTAGTGTGTAGGACAATGCACTAACATTTGGGAATACTTCTCCAAAGCAACACGTTGAAGATACAGAAGTATGAAGCAGTGAGAGATGAAGTTCTCTGTGGGTTCATAAATGTAGTTCCTATTAAGATGTAAAGGTTTGACATTTTATATGGATCCAAATCTCTCTCGTCTCTATCCCACCATCTGGATAGGAGTGGTTTGAAGTGCTCTTTTGCCTTCCATCTTCAATTGATTTCCACAAGGGCCTGTTACTTTCATGGTCCTTCTCTGGGTTCAGCAATTCATAACACAAGGGCTGGTAGCTAACTTTACAGTTTCCATAGATTGTAATAAACAGCTTGTAAGGTCTGGTGTCTTGGACAATCAGTGGCAGAAGAGCCTGTGGGTTTCTGTTCTCATTTTCTGTGATCACTTATAAATTAGAGTTGCTTATTGCTAGCTCCACTGATGAAGTTGGGTTCCTATTTCTGAGAGCCATTTGGAGGTCATCCCCTGGACTCTATAAAGTTACCTGTGCCATAGGAGGTTTCATTTTAAGATTATATTTCTCTCTCTCGGATTCTGTCTAAAGCAGCAAGTAGTTTTTTGTTTTTTTTAAATTGGATTCTAATAGAGCTGTCAAGCAATTAAAAAAATCGAGATTAATCGCATTTTTAATCACACTGTTAAACAGTATTCGAATGCCATTTATTTAAATATTTTTGGATGTTTTCTACATTTTCAAATATATTGATTTCAATTACAACACAGAATACAAAGTGTACAGTGCTTACTTTATATTATTTTAGTACAAATATTTGCACTGTAAAAAAGATAAACAGAAATAGTATTTTTCAGTTCACCTCATACAAGTACTGTAGTGCAGTCTCTTTATCATGAAAGTTGAACTTACAAATGTAGAATTATTATTATTTTTACGTAATAAGACAATGTAAAACTTTAGAACCTACAAGTCCTTTAGAACAGAAGGAGGGTCTGGGAGGGGACAGGGGAATCACGATGACGGGGGTGGGGGGGGTGGGGTGTGCATTAACTGCGATTAATTGACAGCTCTAGATTCTAATAAAATTATAACAACCTGAAGTTGATCTTAAGACACTGCACAGCTAGTTTAACCAGCTATGCTTTCAAAGCAGGTTGATAGGCTGTATCCTAATATTAAGGAGCAGGTGGAATTGGAATAGGGTGGACAATAAGTCCTACCTTTCTTCTCTAGGTGGAAACACAGCTTCAAATGTAAACACTTTGCTTTTTAGATTCTCACGCCATGTAAATTCAGCCAGGTAGTATAAAGAGCTTTGACTAGCCAGCTTGTTAAACTTTAGTAGCTATTAATGCAGGTAAGATTACTTGCTTTCCTACTCTTGATGTGTCTTCAGAATGTGCTTCTGACATCCTAATGCTTATCAGAATTACTGTATATGCACATACCCTAGAACCTCAGAGTTACAAATACCTTGGGAATGGAGATCATAACTCTGTAATGTTTGTAACTCTGAACAAAACGTTATGGTTCTTTCAAAAGACTACAAGTGAACATTGACTTAATACAGCTTTGAAATTTTACTGTGCAAAAGAAAAATGCTGATTTTAACCATCTTAATTTAAATGAAACAAGCACAGAAACAGTTTCCTTACCTTGTCAAATCTTTTTTTGAAACTCTGTCTTTGTTTAACGTTTAAGATAGTACTGTGCAGTACTTGCTTTTTTTGGGGGGGTGGGGGTGGGGGGTGTGTCTGCTGCTGCCTGATTGCATACTTCCGGCTCAAAATGAGGAGTGCAGTTGACCAGTCAGTTCGTAACTCTGAGATTCTACTGTACTAGGTTACTTTATGCACTTGTAACAGCACTTGTTTTATTCCCAGTTGACAATCAAGTTTTGCAATCAATACCTGGATGCAGTAAGTGTACATCCATTATTTTTTTTTCTACTTCAGAAGACCCGTGCTTAAATGTGGGTCTTTAAAGGCTATCTGCAAGTCCTCCTTCAGCTCGTAAGCAGCTCAAGCCCTTCTGAAAGCTGTACCCCTCTGGAACCAAGGCTACTGAATGAATGAGTGTCAGCTGATCTTTGTATGAAAAAATAAAAGGTAGTTGTGGGGGAAGGGGATTAGCTACCTTTTAAAGAATAAAAGCTTGGGAGTGAAGTGAACAGGGAAAGAAAATAAAGGAATGAAGTAGGTAGAGAGAAATACATAGAAAGTAAGAAAAGGAAAGTGGAAGGGAGAAGTAAAGAAAATATTTCATAAGAGAATACAAAAAGGGAACGGGATATAATATACAAAAGATATAAAAGAGTAGGGGAAAATATTAAGATGGGGAATAACTTCTATTCCCTCAGTGAACAGAAGAGATGAAAGATGTAAATTGCTATCTTTTAAAATTGTACCTTGTCAACATTGCAGTTATTTAACTGCTTAAGTATTCATTGCATTGGCATGACATTTCATGTATTAGCATTGATACTGCAGCTAAACTGGACAGTAAGACAAACCAAAGGTGCAAAACAGGTAACAATAGCAAATTTGGTGCATTTATTATGAAGGCAATTGTCATCTTTTGTGGCATTAAGGATTAACATAATTGAATGTATTATGTACATTTAAAACTGAGAATTGCCATATTGCATTATAAAAAAACTTTTTCAAATTAGGTTTTTTCTGTAGCAGAGCCAGAACTTTATCTAGGTTTACTAGTACGACAGTAATGTAGTCTGAATTAGTGGTTACAGTTAAAAAGTTCAACAATTGCCAACAGTGTTACTTGAGACAGATTAGTCCATGTGTTATCCTAGATACCACTGTGTGGTAACTATTGCTAAATGTTGGCTGATTACTGGAGATTGCTGTACTTTCTGCACATTTTCTATATAAATGGGTCTTTCTTTTTGCGGTTTTCATACAGTGAGAATTTTGTGTGCCTCCATAAAGAGAGAACCTTTTGTATAATAATACAGTTCTCTAAGGAATTTCTTAGGGATTCTTTTTGTTCAGTTATGATGCCTTCAGGCAGGGTTAGTTTTACTTTTGTTGTCTCTCTGTAAAATGTTGTGCCATATTAAATAAAATTTTGGTTTAATGTCCAAAATGTTTTGTTCTGTTTATTTTCACCCTTCGTCTCTTATCCGGTGTCATTCAACACTACTTCAGCTAATAAGTTGTGGATAAAAGAGAGCTTTTGCTCATAGATTTACATTAAAGATTTCGCTTGAGAACCTTGTGTAAGTTGCATTTTACTATAACTTTTTAAAGTTATAGTATGAGAAACCTAGGTCTTGCCATAGATGTAGCTTTTTTGATTAGGCATATACATTGGGGTGCTACACTAATATTGTAACATCTTTGTAGTCTTGTTAGCACTCAGTCTTGCCTGCATAGTTGTGCATCAGTAACAGTACACGTTGTGCTGCCTAAATTAAGCTGTTGGAGTATTGTGCTAGTAGAACTGGCTTAATTTACTCTGCAGCATGTCCACAATGTAAGTACTTATCTGGTATATAGTATACTGAAAGTCTTAGTTTTTTCAGGGATAATGATGTCCATTTAACTCAAAATAAATCGGATTAAATTCCATTGTGGGAATTGTGCAAAAGAACAAAGGGCAGCTTTTAATCCTTATTTTAAAGTTAATGTAGAATTTCTTCAGTTTGATTATACGGCTCATGATTTTAATAACGTATGTACGTTAAGGAAATATAAGGATTTTTTCACTGAAGAAGAAAAATGAAAAAAAAAAAAAAGCAAGTTACTTTGCTTATGCTTGTAAAATTGACAGTGACATGAGATGGTAGTGGTGATATTTCTTTTTTAATATACATTCTATGCATTTCAAGCTGATTTTAGTCATTTAGTTTCACCTAATACACTCCAAATGCTACTAACAAATAATAGAGGATGTGGAAACAAACAGCTATAAATCATATAAACTTCAGCTGACCTTTTAGTTGGTCTCTCTTGGGAAATTAATAGAGTCAGAGCATTTTTGAAGGGCTCTGAGGGAGAAAGCTTTTCCTCTGATGGATCACTGAGTTGATGGTTTGCAATTCTATGCTACTCTTTTATCCTTACCCATTGATGAGGTGGCCTATATACACTGCCCTCCCTGACTTCCCTTCAGAGTGTTCAGGTTCACAGATGGCCTGCAACAACTGAAAGAGGAAGGAAACGATGAGAGCTAGAATGATGATGGAAGTCTCAGAGGGAAACTGGTCAACTCATAAAGAATTAAAAAACGTATGCAATAGTTGTGTGGGAAAGCAAGTGGAGGGTCTTTGTCTGTAGGAAGGATTTTGCAACATTCCCAATCAGTTTTGTTTTGGGTTGTAGACAGCTTGGTGAATCCTGGCTGTGTCCACCTGAGTGCTGATTTGAGTACCTTCTGTTGAACGGAAATTGTTGTTTTATGGTGAAACTGCATTCTGATTCAGGCCAAACTTGGTGCATCTTTGTCACGAGGAGGCAAACCTTACCTCATCTCTGCTTGAGTTTTAATCAGTGGCACTCTGAGGTACTGAAAGTGTTGGGAGAATATGAATCCATGTCTTTACTAGTTGCTGAAGGCCAGCAGGGAAATGCTTCCCCTTGTATTGATGGAAATTGTCAACATTTCCTTTTGAGAGAAGCTGGCAATCTGATGCATTTAAGAGTCTTTGGTATGACCTGTGCTCAAATCACAACTCCTTGTGGTAAGGATTACTGACAAGTTTGTTGCAAGATAAGTCACGGTTGGTAGATGTCTCAGAATTCTCTGACCCTTGTCTGGGTACAAACTACTACTTAGTGATATATGAAAATCAAACGCCAGATATTCATCTGGTTTAAATCAGCCTAGCTCCATTGAAATCATCGGTATACCAGTTTACACCTGGCTCCAAGTATTCATGCTGGTATTAGATCTCTTAGCTGTCTTTGATACGATTGACAACGAGATCATTTTGACATGCTTTTGATCTTGGTAAGAGTTGATAGTACTGCTTTAAGTGGGCTTGTTCCAAAGAGGAACTGGTCTTCTACCAGTATGAAGAAGGCTGCTCTTGTATGAAGTTCCCCGAAGTTCACTTTTGTCCTCTCCTTTGAATAATATATATATGAATCCACCAATAAGGAAGCATACGGTTGCGTTGTTGTTTTTAGTATGCAGTATACCAGCTGTATGTAGTATGACCCCGACAATGCAGTTGAGTTCCTTTCCCAGTGTCTGGTTGAGGTGTGAGTGTGGATGAGAGTTAACTGTCTGAGGCACAGTCCTGGTAAAACAGAGGTGATATGGAGGAAGGCAATGAGAAATATGGCAACTGTATGTCTGTTCATGTCTCTCAGGCACGCTTCCCCACTGTATTACCTGTGTCCGCAATCTGATAGTCTGGTTATATATCTAGTTCTTGTTGGATGGTCATTTTTTATTGGTACCCAAGGCAACTTTTCACTTTCATTTTTTGAAGAGGTTGCATCCTTTCTTTCTGTTACAGACTACACTGTTGTAATTCATGCTTTTTATTACCCTGACACTAGACTACAACATTGCGCCGTATTTAACCCCATTTCTGAGCTAAAGCTAGAGCAGACTATGGCAACATGCCTAAGTGAAGTGTCCCATCAGGACCATATACAGCCAATGTTTCATGATCTTCTCTGGCTTCTTGTGTGTTTCTGGGTGGAGTTCTGGGTGTTGGCATTGACCTATAAAGTTCTAAGTAGCTTAAGGTCTATCTTCTGGAGAGACCTCGTCTCTTCCTGTACCATACTACTGAAGTTGAGATCAGCAGAGGCACACTTAGGTAGACATCACCTTGATGTGAACACAAGTGGCTTATTGGCAAGATAATCTTTGTGAGAGTTCTATTCCTTTGGAGTATGTTTCTTATCTTGGTCTACAGTAACTCAAACCAGTTGACATTTAGGGCATGCTTATCCTCTTCAATGGAGCTTTTTTAGGATGCGGGATGATTAAGGCTAAGATTTTTGTCATGGATATTTTTAGTAAAAGTCACGGACAGGTCATGGGCAAAAAAGAAAAATTCACGGAAGCGGTGACCTGTCCGTGACTTTTACTAAAAATATACCTGACAAAATGGGGATCTTCGGGTCCCCACACTGCCTGAAGCAGGGTAGCTGCGCAGGGGCTAGGAGCCGCCTGCAGCAGCTGGGGGCTAGGGGGTCCCCTGCTGCCTGTCAGGGCCAGGAGCTGCGGGGTCCCCCTGCTTCCCATGTCAGCCGGGGGCTGCAGGGTTCCCTGCCGCCCACAGTGGCCAAGGGCTCAGGGTTCCTCAGCCCGCATTGGCCGAGGGCTTGGGGATTCCCCCGCTGCCTGCAGTGGCCGGAGGCTCGGGGTCCTCTGCCGGGGGTTTGGGGGTTCCTCCGCTGCCACTGGTGGCTGGAGGCTCGGGTGTATCCCCGCCAGCAGCAGGGGTTCCCCCAGTGGCCGGGGGCTTGGGGGTTCTCTGCCAGGGGCTCGGGTGTACCCTGGAGTTCCCTGCCCCCACTGGAAGTGGGGGGTACCCTGGAGCTCCCAACCACCCAGGCTGAAGTCACGGAGGTTACCGGAAATCACGGATTCCGTGACTTCTGCAACCTCCTTGACTAAATCGTAGCCTACGGGGGGATACCTACAGAAAGTGGGATTTGTTATAATTCGTTTCACAGTCATAAAGCTGTGTGTATGGAGTGTTGTGCATTTTGTTGTTGATTTGTACTGTATTTATGTGATTGATAGAGGTGCCTAGAGTACAAGAAATCCAGTTTTTCCGCTTTTTATTTAAATATACACATATATATTTTATCTTCCAGTTTCACCTGCCCTATACAATACCTCTTTTTCCCTTTCTCTGGTGGACAGTTGTACTATTTGCAGAAAACAATATTAAATGAAAGCATATGTCATGTATTTATACTAATACTGTTCAACTGAGTCCTTAATATGAAAATATTTCTTATAAAAATGTAGGTGATGCCCCTGGGCATGAGTCTCTTAACCAATATTTTATTTTATTTTATTTAGATTTAAGTAGTGGGGGTGGGGGGGAAAGACTTCTGTTCAAGAGCTTCAGGCACCTGACACTTCTAATGTTACATAATATTCCCAGCAGTATTAAAAATACCAACAACACCCTCAGTTACCGAGAACCCCGATAATCTAAATATTTTGATGCCCTGAAATGGGGTTTTATACCATGTTTCATCTTATGTCGGCCTGATGTTCATTTTGTTAGCTATATTAGAATGACTGAATTACAATGATTATTTGCTTATTTGGAGAAAAAATCGCTTTCATGCTCCATTTAGGTCCTTTTGAAATTCAAATATACCTTTAGCCTTCTCAAATTTGTGCCAGGTTAATAAGCTAAAGGAACATGAAAGTTGAATAACAATCATTGGCATATGAAAAGCATGCTTAGGAAAAAAACTGTTTAATTTATGTGAATAGCTGTTTAGTTTAGAGTTACAATGTGATTGACTGTTGCTTGAAGAATGTGAACCTAACAAATGTAACCTTTCAGAAAGCAAAGCTAATGGTCTGAGCGTTTGCTTTTTTAAAAAGCTAATTTTGTAGATAGGTTGTTGGCTTTAAAATATTCTTTACTGCTTTTCTCTTGACGTTTTTTCTATCAGTTCCTTTCTTAATTGATCACTTTGTTTCTCTCTACCTCCTGTGGCAGTCTATTCCCTGTAAAAGGACCAATCTGTCTAAGGTAGAGAAACTCAATTTCTATATATTGATTGCCATGTCTGCATATAGTTAACTTGCAGAGGCTGTGCTAATTATTTATCTGTCTTGTTTAACTTTACTATATAAATAGTTTCTTCCCAGAAATTCATTTACTTTTCAGCTTCCGTACAAGTGCCCAGCAGCACAGAATCTAATTGGTGGCCATATTTAAGGAAATGTTTTCAATTCTTACTGAGCATATTAAGCTATTGTAAAACTTGCCAGGCCACAATATTAATGTAAACTTTTAAAACAGACACCATGATGTAAAATGTACCATGCTTTATTTCTGTTCTGTAATTTTCAAGAAATTACACTCCTTTTTCCCTATTTTTTTAATTAGACTAGAATTTGAGAGACAACAACGAGAGGAACTGGAAAAATTAGAAAGTAAAAGGTAACTTCTATCTACTACCCATCTGAGGTATTTATGTCCCCCATAATCTCAGTGTCTGAGTGCCTCACAATCTTTAATGAATTTATCCTCAGAACATTCATGTGGAGTAGGTAAGTACTATTGTCCCCATTTTACAGATGGGAAACTAAGACAGAGAGGCAAAGTGACTTGCCCAAGGTCACACAGGAAGTCCAGGGAGTTGAAGCCCAAGCCCTAACCACTGGACAATCCTGCCTCACTATACTCACTGTGGTTGAGTATATATGAAGGCATATGTATTATTTGAGTTCAGATTTTGTTGTCTGTTTTCTGTATGTATTTTCTTTTGTTCTCTTGTCTTGTCTGAGTTTGAATATTTTACTTATTCAAGGCTAAATGATTGTACAGCCAATGTCATTATACTAATCTTCAGACCACTGCACTATCCAGATATGTGTAGCTTGGCGTTTTCTACACTCCCTCACAATTAATCTTGACCCCCCCTCCTCCTGCCCTCAGAGACTGTTAGAGGAGGATTATATTCTGTATAAGGAAGAGAAGACAATTTGTCTCTGGGAGACAGCAGCTATTCCCACACTTCCAACCAAATGTGCCAATTACAAGAGGAAGTTCCCTAAAAGAGTGAAATTTGATGAATTAAAACAGTTGACTCAAACAAGATTGGAGAATGTGAATTTTTAATCTAATCATTGTGTTCATGCCTGAATCTTATTCTGCAGTGCAGTCATGCAGTGTGTATTTAATGAATATTATTGCATTGGATGGAGTTATTGTGGTTTAAACATGTAGTGCTTTTGCTACTAACATGAATTGACTTCATGTAATTTCATATACCTACAATTTAAAGATAATTTATTGATAGTTTATTATATGTCAATTCTGTAGTGTATCTGCTTGTCAGGTAAAGCTTTGCTTGAAATAATTTGGATCTGATAACTGTTTTTCTCCAGAAATTGAGTTAAATATAAGTTCCTAAATTATGAAGGCATGTTCTTAACATGAGGCAAATGAAAAAAGACTGAAATAAAATTGTCTCTTTAAACAAAACGATTCAAGTTAGATCCTCTTCCAAACCCTGTTAACTTTTAGAAAAATATTAACCATATTAGGGAAAGGGAAGGAATGTTTTGAAGATATTAATCTGATATACATATTGTACATATCTTATTTTAGGAAACTGATAGAAGAAATGGAAGAAAAACAAAAATCTGACAAGGCAGAACTAGAAAGAATGCAGCAAGAGGTGGAGTCACAGCGCAAGGAAACAGAAATAGTACAACTGGAAATACGAAAACAGGAAGAGAGCCTGAAACGACGAAGTGTTCACATTGAAAGCAGGTTAAAAGACTTGCTGGCTGAAAAAGAGAAATTTGAAGAAGAAAGACTACGAGAACAGCAGGAGATAGAACATCAGAAAACGAAACAACAGGAAGAAATTTTTACTCGAGTTAAAGAAGAACTGCAACGCTTGCAAGAGCTTAATAATAATGAAAAAGTTGAGAAAATGCAGATTTTCAGAGAACTAGAAAAACTTAAAAAGGAAAAAGATGAACAGTACATCAAGCTGGAAATAGAAAAAAAGAGGCTTGAAGAACAAGAAAGGGAGCAGGTGATGCAAGTAGCTCACCTAGAAGGACAGCTTCGAGAGAAACAGGTCATGATACAGCTAGTCAAAAGAGGGGATGTGCAAAGGGTTGAAGAAGAGAAAAGAGAACTTGAAGATATCCGAGAATCTCTCCTGAGGGTCAAGGAAGCTAAATCTGAAGGTGATGAAGACAGTGAAGAATTAGAAAAAGCGCAGCATAATTTTATGGACTTTAAAAGAAAGCAGTTGGAACAGTTAACTATTTTGGAGAAAGACTTATTTCAACAAAGGGATCATCTAGAAAAGGAAGTATCAGATGAACACGAAACTCTGGACCATTTAAAATATGCACACAAAGAACGGTTAAACCTCCTCAAGAAAGATGATGAAAATGTTGTGGATGCTGCACTGATGGTTGAAGAATTTGACAAGATAAAGCCAGCAGAATACAGGCTACAGTATAAAGAGCGCCAGCTTCAATACCTGATGCATAATCACTTGCCGGCTTTGTTGGAAGAAAAACAGAGAGCTTCTGAAGTCCTTGATAGAGGTCTGCTAGGGTTAGACAATACTCTTTATCAAGTTGAGAAAGAAATGGAAGAAAAAGAAGAACAGCTTGCGCAATATAGAGTCAGCACCAATCAGCTGCAGCAGCTCCAAGAAACATTTGAATTTACAGCCAACGTAGCTCGTCAGGAGGAAAAAGTTCGGAAAAAAGAAAAAGAAATTCTCGAATCAAGGGAAAAACAGCAGAGAGAGGCACTGGAGCAAGCAGTAGCTAAGTTGGAAAGGAGGCACTCCGCTTTGCAGCGTCGTTCCACAATAGACGTTGAAATTGAAGAGCAAAAACAAAAACTTGCAATTCTGAACAGCAGCTGCAGTGAACAGGCAGGTCTGCAGGCTAGTCTAGAAGCTGAACAAAAAGCCCTGGAACAGGATAGAGAAAGGTGAGTATTATGGGGAACATCAATTTAATAGACTCTGTACACAAAGAAGTGTGTTTTGCCTATATTTTAGATTGTATAAAAGAGACTTCTCTGTTTCTTAGTATTCCATTTCCACAGTGCACGTAAGGTGGATGCCCCCAGAAGTGAGAGGGTGTAGTTCTGAACTCTTTCTAAAGCCTATGTTTCTTGCTTTTCAATTAAGTTTTGTTCAGCTACTTATCCTGTCTTCATCAGCAGAGTATTTGTGTCCATTATCAGAGTATTTAAGTTCCTTATTTGAACTTGGTTGTTTCCTATCCAGAGAGCTCAGCTGAGCAAGGTGCCAACCACACATTCTGTATTCATACAGAGACAATTCTCATAAGTGGTTTAAGTGCATGCATAGATGTTGCTTTCCATCTTTAAAAATAATTAGAAATCAAGTTAAATAAAATATAAATGAAGGAATGAGGTCATGGTATTGGGTAGCTCATCTTGATCGGGTAAAGCATAGCTTTTGCACTGACTAAAGACTACTTAGTCATTGTAATTGAAAACTAGAGAATAGTCAGAAAGCACCTAGTTATCATGACAAAGTAAAATGATATAAAAGTTGGGAATTGATATGTATGGTAAACGTCAAACAGTAATTCCTTGATGGGGCTTAACATCCTCTTACATACTTTTTTTGTCTTAAGAGTAAACAGACATGGTATTTAATACTTTGGTAATTTACTATGAGACTAAAATCAAAGACTAAGCTCATGTTGAAAACACCCTAATGAAAGATTCCTACAAAAAACTAATGTATCCCCTCACCAGCCAGTCAACATTAATAGAATCATAGAATTGTAGGACTGGAAGGGACCTCGAGAGGTCATCTAGCCCAGTCCCCTGCACTCATGGTATGACTAAGTATTATCTAAACCATCCCCTACAGGTGTTTGTCTAACCTGCTATTAAATATCTCCAATGAGATTCCACAGCCTCCCTAGGCAATGTATTCCAGTGTTTAGGAAAATCTTCCTGTCAGGGGAATTAATGTCCAACCTAAACTGCCTGTGATGGGTCTTCCTGGCATGCAACCTGGAAGTGGGGGTACTGCTGGGCCCTCTGTCCCTCCAACCTGGGCTTCCTTTCACATTGTGGTGCTGTTGCTAAGCCACAAACCTCTGTCAGGTACTGTACTTACGCAGACATGCACAGTCAGGGACACACCCAGCTGAGTTATGTGAATGTTTCTCTCCGTTCACTCATGAACTAACAATAGAGAGGCTCCAGCCGATTCCCCCAGCTCCGCAGCCTAGGACGCCAGGGCTGTACCATCTTGCCCTGGTCAGATGCCTGATCAGTATAAGTTTATTACCCAGTCTGCCCCGCCCTCAATGTGGAGAGGACATGCACCGATTTTTGTTCCAGAGCAGATTTTCCAAGCACTTTAACCAAAATGCACTGTTTTTAGATAAAATATAAAACAGATTTATTAACTACAGAAAGATAGATTTTAAGTAATAAGTGTGCAGATCAAAGTTGGTTACCTACTAAATACAAGTAAAATCGCAAACTGAGTTCTATAAATTAGACAGGATTTGAATCAAGCAGTGTTTCACCTGGTAGATGGTATAGTTCTTTAATACACAGGCTGGGATTCTTCTTTCCAGCCTGGGACCACTTCCCCCATTCCAAATATTTGTCCTCCAGATGTGCTTCCAGGTGTTGAGTTGTGGAGGAAGTAAGGCCAAGTGATGATGTCACTTCCCCTCTTTTATAACTTCTTCCAGCTTACTAGAAAGAGCCTTTGCTATGACGTGGGTCAAGCAGTCTCTAGTCTACGCGTGCTACCTCTGAGAAGTTCCCATTGTATACAGTTCCTAGGATAGTTGTTGTGAATGTGGACTCCCTTTAATGGGCCATCAGCAGCATCTGGCTGCTCCCTTTTTGTACCTGACAGGCTGGTTGTGGGTGTTCCCAACCTTAAAACATAATTCTGTAACACGCACATAGCAAAACTTCATAACTTTCCATACAATGATAGCACATACAATCCAACAGGAACATAATGCTTAACAGGTCAAGACTTTTAAATTGATACCTCAACGAGGCATACTTTGTTCAGAACATATAATAATTATACGACATGCAAATATGGTGGTTCCAGGGTACTGTTTTGAGCCACAGCATGGCACATCATCCTAGCTGCAATTTAAGCCCATTGCTTCTCGCCCTAACCTCAGAGATTAAGGAGAACAATTTTTTCCCCTCCTCCTTGTAACAACCTTTTATGTACTTGAAAACTGTTCTCATGTCCCCTCTGTCTTCTCTTTTCCAGACTAAAAAAACCCAATTTTTTCAATCTTCCTTCATAGGTCATGTTTTCTAGAGCTATACTCATTTTTGTTGCTCTTCTCTGGACTTTCTCCAATTTGTCCACATCTTTCCTGAAATGTGGCACCCAGAACTGGACACAATACTCCAGTTGAGGCCTAATCAGCATGGAGTAGAGCAGAATAATTACTTCTCGTGTCTTGCTTACAATACTCCTCCTAATACATCCCAGAATGACGATTGCTTTTTTTGCAACAGTGTTACACCGTTGTCTCATATTTAGCTTGTGATCCACTGTTAACCCCAGATCCCTTTCCGCAGTACTCCTTCCTAGGCTGTCATTTTCCATTTTGTATGTGTGCAACTGATTGTTCCTTCCTAAGCGGAGTACTTTGCATTTGTTCTTATTGTATTTCATCCTATTTATTTTAGACCATTTCTCCAGTTTGTCCAGATCATTTTGAGTTTTAATCCTCTCCTCCAAAGCACTTGCAACCCTTCCCAGCTTGGTATTGCCCTCAAACTTTGTAAGTGTACGCTCTATGCCATTCTATTAACTATAGAAAGATAGTTTTTATGTGATTATAAGTGGTAGGCATAAAGGTCAGAGATAGTTACCTTAAGAAATAAAAATAGAAACACACACTCTAAATCTTAAATGTTTAGTCTAAGCAAAAGTTGACTCAAACAGCGTTTCTCACTCTGGCAAATGGTAAAAGCAGGTCACAGTTCCTCAGTACATGAACTGGGACTGCCTTCCAGTCTGAAATCAAACTTCCCCAGTTCAAAGCCTTTGTCTTCCAGACGTGCTTCCAGGTGTTGAGATGGGGAGAGAGAGGCCAAGTGATGGTGTCACTGTCTCCCTTTTATACTTTCTTCCATCTTGCTGGAAAGATCTTGGCTGTGACGTTCGTTAGTCTGCCCCCATGGTGTATGTGCCTTCTCCGAGAAGTCTCTGGGATAGTGGATTGCGTGTTGATGAGCCATTAACGCCTTCTGGCTATTGATGGCTATTCCTTTGTTGTTACTGAAAGGCTGGTTGTGAATATTCCCAATCTCACAACATATTTTCCTAATACATATAGCAATACTGCATAACTTCCCATACAATGATACAAGGATATTAATGTTCAGCAGATAGAGATTTTTAAAATACCACCTCATAAGGTATACTTTGTACAAAACATATCATAATATCACAGAGGTGAATATGGGGGTTCCAGGGTGCTACTTTGAGGTACAGCATGTCACAATGATGTCATCAATAGACTTTTTAATATTCTATCTTCATCTGTTGGCTGGGACTATACTCCAGCACTTGGATGAAGTATGGAAGAGGTCAAACATAGGGAATTCAGCTAAGGAAACTTTACCTTTCAAAACATGAGAAATGTTTCACAGTATCTAGGGCCTGAATTAAATCCCATTGAAGTCAACGCATCAGGCCCATATTGTGTGGAAGAAGGGCACTACTGCATTTAAAAAAAAACATAATTATCATTGTTGTCTGGAGATAAAAGGGAAGTTTTAAAACATGGCTTTAAAATGGCCATTTCTTGAGAGAGCTTGAAAAAAAATTTTTTTTTTTGAAACCCAAAGTAATTATCTGATCCTTCTTTCTCACACACTTTACACTGCTGCTTTCTTAGAAAATAATTCACACTGAATAGGTCAGATAAACATTTACCTGTAGCCAAACTGATGAGCTCTTCTCCATTGTTTTTTTCCCCCCAAATCATTATTTCAAAGAATGAGTTCCTTTTCATCCTCCTCTCTGGAAGAAGTTACTTTGATACCAGTTTATGAAGTCTACCTTATGTGCATGTGCAATTTAACAGGTTTGATGTTGCTTTATAGTTTTTCTGCTAAGAACTAAATATTGATGTGTTTTTACTTCCCCTAGCCATCTTTTGTACATGAGTAATTCAGTTGCTTTCTGCACATTCTGTAGCTACTTACACTCTACTTGTTTTAGTAACACTGATGTTTTATTATTCAATTAAGCAACCTGACAGTGTGTGTCAATATGTATACAGATTAAGATGGAAATAAGCTAAGCTCAGGTTTATGAAGCATATATAGTTGTCTACAACTTTTATATCTCTGCCTAGAATTCTGATTTTGTAAATGATTTTCAAATGTACTGAATATTTATTAGACTATGTCAAGTTGAGGCCCAAATTGCTCTCATTCTCTGAACAGGCTAATTAATGTAAACAGTTTTGCATCATAACTGGAGGTGGCTGCTATAGTTAAATGTCTAATAGCCTGTTTGGGGTAGAGGTAATGTCCTTTCCTTGCTTGGCAATTATAGAGCATACTAAAAGCAATAACTTTTCAATAAGAAATAATTTTAACAGTTCCCAAAAGTGTACAAGGCACGTTACAGAACAAATGGAAAAGCTTGGTCCCTACCTTGGGGATAGTATAGAATAGTTGTGTATATTAAGTATTTAACTTGACAACTATAATGTGTAGTTAGCTACAAATAAGAATTGCAGAAAAAATAGAAAGACGTGATTCTTGCCCTGAAGAGCTTGCAAGTGGAGAAAATAAACCATATGAAAGGGATTGGTTGAAGAAAGAAAACAAGATAACCGTGTCAAGATCACATGGTTAACCAAGGAGAGATTTAGGACCACAGGTTCCCTTAAATCACTTGTGTACTTTTTGAAACTCCCTCCTTTAGTTTAGTAATATGAAGATTTTGATGGTTCAGTGAAGATACTGGCCCTGATTCACTTTGCACTATCACCACTTTAAACCATGTTGACAATGTAAAGGGGTCTTTTTACTCCTCCTCCCTCTCTGAGACCATTTAACACAGAGGTGGTGGTATAAAGTGGTCTTAGTAAAAATATCAGGTCCACTGTATTGATTGGGGTACATGTAGTACAGTGATGAGCCACTAGATATATAAATACTGTTTTTACTCCTTGACGCTCATGGGAAGTCAAGAGAACCTTAAGATTAAATTAAGTAAGATTGTAAATTCTTCAGGACACTCATATTGTACTTTGTTTCTGGTTTTCAGAGTACAGCACATAGTAAAATGGATTCCCAGTCCTGAAGGGAGGTGTTGGACAGTAATGCATAATAAATTATACACATACACATATGTGCACCAGATACAATGTTTGTTTTTTATTGTTTAGTAGATATTGTCATTTGTTTGTTTTTCAGCAGCTTCAAATGCTGTCTAAATCCCAACCAGCAATAAAATGTCTCGCATTGTCTATTTTATGACATCTTGCTGCATATGATCTCTGTGATGATGTCTCGTTAGGCTATCAGGGTATGAAAGGAGAGGCTCAAATTTGTATTAGCTAGACAAAACTGTTAAGTCCAGTTTTCAGTTAAAGTGATCACTTTGTGGTGAGCTGTCAGTCCTTTGAAGTTGGATACACATCTTTTTTCTGAAGTTCTCATACCTTGTTACTAAATTATTTGTAATTCCAAATTCTCTCTCACCTATTTGTAAAGTATATATTTCGGGAAAATAAAGACTGCCAAACAATGGTTACAGCAAGTGAACTTGTGCTAGGATTAAAATGCATGCAAAATTGTGTCTCAATTGGTAGAGTATTGTCATTTACCCCTAATGCAGTAGAGAGAACACATCACCCGAATGCCTGTTTTATTTTTGAGTTAGTGGGCTCACATCACTCTAAAGTAGCAAAATGTATTACAGTTGCAAAGTGAAGAATAAATCGCCCAAATGGATGAATTTCAAGTTTATTTGCCTTGGGAAGTAATGTGTTTTGCTCATCAAACATTTATGGCCTGAACAAAACACAGGCTGTTTCTTCTGAAATTTAACTTGCTCTTGAAAGGTTAATACAGCCAGAGTATCAGAGTCTCCCATGAACTTTCTCTAAAGATTTTTTGCCACACTGAATAGGTTTGTTATCTTCTGGTCAAAAGGAACTGGTGCCTTCTGGCCATGGTGCTAGAGGTATACTTCTGTTTAAAAGTTAAATAGAACGTAATTTATCACATCCCCAATCCACTACGTTCCTTCCCCATTTGTATTTTTCTGTATAGAGCAGTAGTGGGCAACCTGTGGCCTGCGGGCTGCATACGGCCTATCAGGATAATCTGTTTGCGGGCCACGAGACATTTTGCTGACATTGACCGTCCGCAGGCACGGCCCCCTGCAACTCCCAGTGGCCGCGGTTCGCCATTCCTGGCCAATGGGTGCTGCGGGAAGCAGTGGCCAGCACATCCTTGCGGACAGTCAACATCTGCAAAATGTCTCACGGCCCACAATCAGATTACCCTGATGGGCCGCTTGCGGCCCGTGGGCCGAAGGTTGCCCACCACTGGTGTAGAGCAAACTCAGTACTGTACATTTGAGGATATATGACTGAAAACTGTGAACCTGTAAAAGAATATATATCTGCAAAGATCAGAATGTGTATAATTTCCCTCTCATTCACAGTGATCTTTTTCATTTTGTGTTTTTTATTTTTAAATTACAGGTTGTTAAAAAAAGAGCTACCTTAGAGACAAAAGTTGTACAAGAAGCAGGGAAGGCTACACAAACCAATCCATAGGAATATACAAGCTAATTTAGTCTAAATTACAGTACATCTGAAAAATGCAGATTACTTAGTTGAATTAACATTTATTATATGAAAACAATAAATATGCTAGGAAGTGTTTTTTTTTGTAATACTTGGTGCCTAAAGTATTTTCAGAGCAAAAAACTCAACCAGAATCTGAGCGACTTCTTATGTGCATCAATCAGCTTTTATACAGTTAGAGAACGTGAGGAAACTTGTATTTTGGAAAAATGATCTATTAGTCATTCAAAATAAATTCTAGCTCTGTATGTTGTTTTAAAAGGGTACATTTTCAGATTACAAGATACCTGAACAAATGATTAGATTTACATATTTTATTGTGCAATTTTTATGGTGTTTTTGTAAATAGGCTGAGTCATGTTGTTAGATTTTCTTCATTTCTGACTCTAGTATTGTCTTTTGAGTTGAACCAATTTTTCCAGACTAGCAGCAGAATAATTGAAATCATTGATGGAGTTCTAAAATGAGGTAAGGTTTTTCAAGTGGTTCTAATAGGCCAAGTCTTATGAATCAATCTAACTTTAATGAGCTAACTGAGACATTAGTTGCATTGAACATTACAGATGTTGATTTATTGAGCTAAAATGTGTCTATTGTAGTCTGGTTTTCAGATAAGTGTATACTTCACTATCTAAATATGTATTAATAAAAGAAGATTTATTAGTATTTCTATGACTACAGACATAAAGACCATAAGGGGTAAGATCCTGATTTAATTATACCACCACCTATTTATCTCCAGTCTTATATGTATGGAAATATTTTTGGAAATCAGTGTGTTGTAAGCAGGGAACATAAAACACTGCAGATGGAAATATTTTTTATTTTGAACAACTTAGATTTTGAAATATATTCTAAAATCTACTTATAGACTGGACCAGGAAATTCAACAGCTGAAGCAGAAGATATATGAAGGTGATGGTGTACAAAAAGGGTATCATGGAACAGTAGAGGAGAGAGTCTCTCTCACCAATTCCCCTACCAGCCCTACAAAGTCACAGTCCCATTTTATTCCACTGGTCGATGACAGGTACATATACTAATTTTATTCAGACTTAGTATGATTTTAAACAATAGTGTTAAAGTATCACTGGAACATTCCAAACTTTGCATAAGTGTTTCTTTATCTAGTAAATTATCAAAATGGTACTTTAATTGCAATCTAGATAAAAACATGCTCTGCTTTTACCACTTTGAAATGTTTTTATGATCAGTAGGCTTCTTTGAAATATATGCTGTATTACAATAGTATCTGAAGAAACTTTACATTTATATTTATTTTAAATAGTTCCTAAATTTAATTGTTTAGATTTGCTTAAATGTCTACATGACTTACACCTTTGCATACTAAAAGTGACAAAGTAAATAAAATTGTATTAAGGGAAGCAGCATAGCAAAACGTTAAACAAATTAATTCCATTATTTTCTCATTTCAGTTTACACTTATGCACACAATAATTAGTAGACTTTTGAAACTTTCACTATGTCTGCAGGCCAAAATATTGTTAGTCTGCTTATTTATAGTGTGCATGTTGGCAAAGTCATGAAAGGGAACTGCTAGGTTAAAAAAAATGTAAAATACAAATGCAGCATGTAAATGGAGAGAGACATTTATCAGATGCTTAACCAAGGGTCCACTAATTATCAGTTTCTTTTGCCTTTCTAAGTTAAAGAAAAACTGGTGAAAAAATCACAACTTTTGGGGAGCCAATAACATCTGTCCACAATGTTCTTATATTTAAAATTTATACAATGCCTAAGATGAATAAACTATTCAAATAACACTTTAAAATACCTATATTGATTGTCTTGAGAATAGATTTTTTTTATTGGATGTCTATTCATTTTTTAAAAGAATAAATGCATTAATTGAAGAAGAAGTGCAAAGGCGTCTTCAGAATATTCACCACAGATCTGAAAATAACAGTATGGGCCTGTCTGAGTCTACAGAAATTCTAAAGGTGAGCAGAGTCAGCTAGGAAACATCACTTTTAAAGATACCTTCAAAATCATTGATTTAATTCCTTTATCCACATTCCTCATGTTTTCTCTGGATTAATGTAATTTTAGTTTATCAAATAATAGAACTATACTAAATGTATGTTTCAAATTATTTTTGAGGAATTTAGTGTTATATCCTGAGATTAAGTCGTCTAAGAGTTGAAATACTTTGGTTTCAAACAGCAGTAGATCAAAGCGTACTAAGGAAATTGTACATGGTAGCAGGGTGTACACAACTACTTAATGCGCAGCATGCTAGTGCGCTGTAGATTCACACTCACACACACACCCCAGCTTGTCATACGCTAAATCGCTGACAGTCACTAATTAAAATTAAGCAGTAAAATCCCAGCTCCATCAAGGTCAATGGGAGTTTTGCCATTGGGCCTGGGATTTCACCCAATATTTCCATGTTGTCCTGCATTGCGGTTCTTTTTAGTGAACTGCATCTTAATCTAAGTTTTTTCTTAGATATGTAGTGCTTAATGAAGATATTCTCTAAATGGCAGCAAAGCCTTTAACTTTTCCAAATTAATATGAAGAGTATTACTCCCTTTGCCTTTTATTATGCTTCTGTTGATGACAACAAAAGTTCCATCGAAATGAAGACTGAATATTTTTAATAATACATGCTTAAAAATGAACAAGCCATTCTTGTTAAAATTCCCTTTTTCCTAATTGGAAAACTGAATAGTTTAATTCAGCTGTCAGGCAGTATCTTAACAAACACCAGTAGAAGATAATGCATATTTTTGACAGTTAAACTGATTATTTAGGTCTCTGTTGCTATAAATAGTTCAACTTTTATAAGAAGGAAACTTTTTTTAATCACATGTACCTTTTTGATTCTTAGGATAATGAAACACTTAATGGTATTGCTCAACGCAAGTTGAAGTATGAGGTAGGTTATAATTCGTCAGAATTAAATGGGTGTCTTAAATTATGGCATGCTCAGTAATTAAATTTCTTAATGTTTAGCTGCATAATTAGAATTTCAAATTCAGAGTAAGATTAATAGCTAATAGAGAAGTCAAGCTATTTTTCAGGCAAAAAAATAAATGGAATCTTGCATGTTGGGTACAGTTCTTGCTTTATTTAAGTAGCATATTTTTGTGGTGAAGGACTTTTTTTTCATAATTCTTTATTTGGAACAGTATCCCTTTCCTAGCTCTATCGGACAAAAACAATTTATGATCAGGAACAAAATTATTATTTCTAATCAAAGTACCCTTTAACAGGTCTAATTCCCAATTGTCTCACTACTGTCAGAGGCTTCAGAATACTAGTAGTACTAGAGTGCAAATATTTGTGAACATGTCTTGAAGGTTTAATGTTAGGCAATCTGGAAGTATTTTACCACTAAGTGTTGTAAGACCATAATGTTTTATTTGGCAATATCACATTTTTCCCTCTAGTTCTTTCCTCATTTTTCTTATCCTGGTTTAGATCTTGAAATTTTTTTAAAGCATATAGAAAATTAGTTATCCTATGAACATTCTGATTCTTTTGAGGAAACCAAATGCAGTACTAGACAAAGTGAAATGGATACTGTGTACACACACACACACACACAAAATGATGGGTGTGGGGTAAAGACATAAAGATTGTTCCTGAATCAGACCTCAATCAGTCTAATTGGATTTGGTTTCACAGTTTTTGATTACTTGAAAATGAATGCACAAACCTAATTAAAATTAAACCTCAATTCAAGACATTTTCAAAGCAGAAGGTACTTCCATTTCCCTGTTTTGACTTTTTAAACAGAAAAGACGACCTTGGCAGCTACATTACGGCCTCCCTTTTGACTTTAAAGATGATGATATTGACTCTAACTTGGCTGGAGAAGATGCAACAGTAGCAGACCTCAAAAGACACAACAAATGTCCAGAGATGTTGAGCTTATTTTCTATTCCTGAACAAATCTTTTACCCCTCTCCATTACAAAAGGGAGTTGGGAATGACAGGAACCAGTCAGAACTGCATTGCTTTGATTGCCTATATGATACTGAATGTGAACTGAATCACCCTAGAAACACTAACCTTTTTAATGGGGAGAAAATTCATTATAAAAATATTACATTCACTTCTCTGCATAATCATGATATGGGCAATGTGGAGCATTCACAATATAAAATGGTGAATCTCAATAATCCTGAATATGCAAAAAATACTTCTCGGGATGGGGACACCACAAGGACTGAATTTGATTGTTCCCATTCACATCTCTCTGGCTCAGAACCTTTAGCCTGTGGGAATGAGCAGGTTAGCTTTAGCAGCACATCTTGCTTAATTCTCTCTCAGTCCAGTATACTTTCTGAAATAGCACCCAGAGAGAACAATCCATTTAACACAGCATATCGCACTATTCCAGACCAATCTCCTATTTCTCAGCAGCCAGCTGAAGAAGACGTGGATAGTAGCAAAATAAGCTCCCCAAAATCAGAAGCGTCATGTTCAGATGTGAGAACAGAACAGAGCTATGGCTTGGGCTATCTTTTCAGCAAGCTCTCTTGTCTTTACAAAGACACTCGTAGTCAAATGCTCAACAGTGCCCAAGTTATTAAACAAATAAAGGAGTTGGGCAGTCTGTGTGATAGAAGTGAGAGATGTGCACAAGTGGCATCATTGCTGAAAAGTTTGCCATTTGTAAAAATATTACACGTAAATGTACCTTTCAAATCAGATATGAAGAAGGCTACGTCTCACTCCATTAATGAGGACAAAGCGCATATTGACAGCAGCATTCGGTCGGAAAACCTCCTGCCAACAGAGAATATTGTGAAGTGTATATCCTCAAAAATCTCAAGCGCATATTCACGAGATTCTTCTGAAGAATCTATGTACTGGTATGGAAATGAAGAAATGAAAAAGAGTTTAGTGTCAAGGCAAAAACTTGTGCATTTTCCAGATGAGTTACTGAAACTTCAAGTCTGTTCTCTTGAAAGACTATTGGAGTTTGTGATCTGTGCCTTACCACAAGTTTCTGCCAGGATGGATCAATTAAAAGGTGTATACTGGCTTGCTGTTGGCAATTGCAAGAAACCTGATCCAGAGCCGGCTTGTTTGCTTTTGTTCAGCTCTGTTTTGTATGCTGTTGTTTTATCAGTCAACCAAGAAGACAACTGCCAGGATTCCTTGGCAATTTTTCATGTTCTTCCAATCACCATGATAAGAGAAATTGAAGTTGGTTTTGCTGGACAGAGTGTTAGACTTGTATGCTGTACTGAAGATAGTTTACTCACAATATTTACCTATAACAAAGACTTCACGCAGAGAATATGCAATGATATACTGAGTATTTTGGTTACAACATCAGATGATGATGCTTGTTTAAATCACCAGCTGCTGAAAGGTGATTTGTTGCAGCTGTCACTTCACTGGACATCAGAAGTCACTGACTTAGTTTTTGCAAGTGGAGTACGGTTGTCCTGCAAATTCCAGAGCGCCTTAGCTGACTTGGTGTACTTACTTCATGAAAATATGGAAACTAATAAACCCCCTTTAGGAGATGTTCATGTATTGCTGTATACCACAGTGAAGATAGAAGACCATGTTAAACACATGATCTACAGATCACTAGTTCTTACAAC
Organism: Chelydra serpentina; assembly: GCA_037349315.1. NCBI lineage: Eukaryota > Metazoa > Chordata > Testudines > Chelydridae > Chelydra > Chelydra serpentina. The sequence goes on from JBAIAC010000061.1 coordinate 11,020,939, forward strand.
TACTCATATAGGACTCATGAAGGAAGATAGGGTTTTCTATCCTGTTCCTAGTTTTTTGTACACTTTACCTCAGCGGTCCCAGTTTGACAAAATTCAGTTATACTGTTTGAATGAACTCCGGTGTGTGGTTGTCCCAGACAAAGAGAATTTAACAAGAATTCAGCTTGTTTTTTCTAAAATGAGCAAGGTTGGATCTGATTCAGGGATTGGTTTTTCTAAACCCCATACAAAAGAAACAAATACTCAGCTGACACTTATTCCATCATTTTTTCAAGACAATTTAAATGTTCCATTGGAAACCTGGAAAATAACGTTCAGTTCAAGTGAAGAAGCCATTTGGCTAATTATGTATTTGACTAGGCACAGAAATCCAGATACATTTTAGATACAACAAAAGTAGACAGGCTAATGGATATTGATATAAAGTACTTTTTATCACTGCTGTTAGACAGTAAGCAAAAGAGTAAATTTAGGACCTTTCTTTGAGTCTTGTAGAGAATACCATAGGGTACATACTAGGGCTGTCAAGTGATTAAAAAAATTAATCACGATTAATCGCGTTATTAAAAAAATCGCCGAATCATGAAGGGGCATATGAATGTTTAGCATATATGGCACGTAAATACCTTGCAATGCCGGCTACAAAAGTGCCATGTGAACACCTGTTCTCACTTTCAGGTGACGTAAATAAAAAGGAGGCAACAGAACTCCTGTAAATGTAAACAAACTTGTTTGTCTTAGCAATTGGCTGAACAAGAAGTAGGACCGAGAGAACTTGCAGGCTTTAAAGTTTTACATTGTTTTGGTTTTGAGTGCAGTTATATAACAAAAAAATCTACATTTGTAAGTTAAATTTTCACGATAAAGAGATTGCACTATGGTACTTGTATGAAGTGAATTGAAAAATACTATTTCTTTTATCATTTTACAGTGCAAATATTTGTAATAAAAATAATAATATAAAGTGAGCACTGTATACTTTGTATTCTGTGTTGTAATAGAAATATATATTTGAAAATGTAGAAAAACATCCAAAATAGGTAACGTCAGTGGCATTCCTTAATGACGTTTCCATATTGGATGTTTGTAGGGCGGCCACGTGGTCATCCATATGTGCATTTTCGGACCCTTATGTGATCACTGCTTCTTCCAGAGCAGATGCTAATGTTGGAGGAGCAGTCCTGCAATCCTTACTCAGGTAGACTCTAAGCTCTGCCTCCAGATGGGGGCACTATTTACTAGTCACCTACTTGGAATACGTCTGCATCTACTCAAAGAAGAAGAAATGGTTGCTTACTGTAACTGTGATTCTTCGAGATGTGCTGCAGATGTGTATTCCATGACCCACCCTCCGTCTCCTCTGCATCTGAGTCTTCCCATGGACTTTTAGTGCAAAGGAACTGAGGGGAGTCGGGGCAGCGCTGCCCAGGGGAGGGGCAATAGGCATGAAGCGCGAGCACTGCCCCCTACAGGTACCGCTAGCAAAAGTCTCTGGCTCCGGTGCACGCGGCTGCACACACTTACTTGAAATGCCCAACTGCATCACATCTTGCAGAACCACAGTTACACTATCAGGAGCTACATTAATTTTACTGTCTGTCCACACTCTGTTTTTTCTATAGGAAAAGAATAATTATAATCCTATAAAGTAAAGAGAGGAATCTATGTGATCCCTTAGTGAGCCAGTTGTTACTTAAACATGATTCATCATAGGCACTTACATTTCACAAGTGTTGTAAATCCTTAAAGTAAACTTACAGAAAACATACAGGTATAGCTTATAACTCTTTTTATCGTACATTATATATTGTAATCTTTAATAATTTTTTATAGTTTGGGGTGGGAGAAGTTGGACATCTCAAAACCGTATAACATATCATCAGAATGTATTTAGTTCTTTTTAACCAAAGTATGTCATGGTTGTATTTGAGTGATTTACAGTTTTACAAGCAAGTGAAAGTGAACTTTATGGTGTCATAAATATACAGGGAAGGGGTTAAGAAGCTCTGATACACTACTATAAAATTATCTTACCTGTAAAGGGTTAAGACTCAGGTAACCTGGCTGGCATCTGACCAATAAGGGGAGAAGATACTTTCAAATCTTGGGAGGGGGGAAGGTTTTGTGTGTGGCTCTTTGTCTGAGTCAGTGTGATCTCTGGGGACTAAAACGACCTCCAACCCAACCTCATCAAACCTGCAATATTTCAACGTAAATTAATCAGGCATTGCGAATAGGTTTTGTTTGTTTTTGCTTCTGGAGCTTTCCCTGTGTAAAAAGGGAGGTTTATTTCTGTTTTCTGTAGCTTGAACTTTCCCTGTGTTAGAGGGAGGGGTTATTCCTGTTTTCTGTAACATTAAGGTTTTGTGCAGAGGGGGAATCCCTCTGAGTTTGGAAATTGAATACCCTGTAAAATAGTTACCATCCTGATTTTACAGAGATGATTTTTACCTTCTTTGTTTTAATAAAATCCTTCTTTTAAGAAGCTGACTGTTTTCCATTGTTCGAAGACCCCGGGGGTGGGTTTTTTTTTGATCACTGGGTAACCAATTGGTTAGGAGATTATTCTCAAGATCCCCAGGACAGTGTATGGGTTTAAGAGGGTATTTTGGGGGGAAGGGGAATGTCAAGTGGTTCCTTTCCCAGGTTCCTGTTTAAAACACTTGATGGTGGTAGCGAGAGAAGCATTTCTCAGGGTGCAGGGAATTTTGTACCTTGGGGGTTTTAACCTAAGCTGGTAGAAATAAGCTTAGAGGATCTTTCTTGCGGGTCCCCACGTCTATACCCTAGAGTTCAGAGTGGGGAGGGAACTCTGATATATCAGTATTCTGTAATTCGTATATTTCTAATTGCCAAACCATAGTTTATGGCTTCCTTAAGATGAGACCTTGATACTTCTGTCCAGTATGCAGATATGCACTGACAGATATCTAATCACACACATTCCTTTAGTAGTGCAGCCATTTTCATAAGATCTAATGATGTTATATCTGACTGTCATAACGAAGGATCAAGCCTTAAGATAATTATGTGATTTCTTTCATACATAGAAGGTCAAACAATATAAACGTGGAGTTTTTAAGAAAATATTTTTGAAAAATTATTTTTGGGAGTGGGGTGAGAAGCTAGAGTTATGGTTAGGAATAAATCATAGGTAAAGGACATAGTGACTCTTTTTGACACTGAATCTTATTTACTATTTTAAAACAAATTGTTCCATAATCAGGATATGCTCAGTTGCCTACATTTTTTAATTGGTTTGTCTGAGTCCTTTGAATGTAGTATTTTATCTATTTTCCTTACTTCTGATGCTTTAAGAAGAGCTTAAGTGTTAGATCCTCAGCTGTGGCCAACATATTCTTGGGGTGGGTGGGGGGATAAGATAGCTGTAAGCTATTTGTTCTGTTCCTTTGATCCTGGGGGCTGATCTGATTTCTGATGTAATTTAGAGTAGTCTCAGGATTGCACTGTTATCCCTGACCGTCCACTGACCCAGGGAGCTGTTCTGGCAAGCTGGATTTACTGGGTCTCAGAGTCATTCTGCCGATCTCCTCTACTTAATGCCAGGAGAAATGTTGCTGTATGCATCCAAGTGGGGTTTCTGTACACCTTGAGTGAGGTGGTTAAGCAGACTTTTTAGCTGCTGTGCATCACTGAAGCAATGCAAAGCAGACAGCTCAGACCTGAGAAGCAGATCCTTTATTTGAAAACCCAGTTTTTGGACAAATATTTCGCAACTTGTCATTCTCCTTATTCTTAGAAGGAAAAAATATGCATGTATCTTTTTTGACTAAATTGCAAAAAGATTGTCTTAATATATTCTTAGTGTAGGTACTTGGACACTGTGATTTGAAAACAGAGGAAATTAGATGAATGCAAATATATCAGAGATTTAGTTACAGATATGGGTTATGTTTAGGTTTGCATTTTGCACAATGGTCATGCTTCAGTAAGAGTGGTTGCACATAGGATTGCCAACAGTTTCATAACAAGTCTCACACTTTTAACATGGTCAGCTGGCAATCCAGGAAATTGGGGATACTGCGCTAATGCTTCCCAACAATTAAGAATAGAAACATTTGGCCCTTGATGTCTTTTCACAAGACATGCCAAATGCCAGTCCTGGAACCCAGCTGAGAGTCCTGTTATCTCTTGTCTGTTTGCTTCCGGACCCATTGTATGACGCTGTGTGGCACTGAATGACTTCTTACCTCTCTCTCTTTTAAGATCCCACTCCAGCAGCTCTGCAGCCCGTTTATATGGGGGAGGAAAGGAAAGTCTGCATGCCCAACCTTAATTTCTGCACAATTCTGCATTGTGCAGTGGTGCAGAATTCCCCGAGGAGTATTATGGGCTCACATAATACAACACAATGATGTTTCAGTGGGACATATATAATCACTATAACCCATTTAGGCCTAAGACCTTGACTACACTACAGAGTTTTGTCGACAAAGGTTATGCTGCTTTAATTAAACTGCTGTTGCGTGTCCACATGATCCTCCTTGCGTCGGCAGAGGGCATCCGCACTAGCAGCTCTTGCATTGACACAGAGAGCAGTGCATTGTGGGCAGCTGTCCCACTGTGCAACTGCCCATAGGATGTTTTAGGAAGGGTTTGCAATGCCGTATGGGGCAGATACAGCATCACACGATACAGGCTTCTCGATCCCATTGTTCTGTGGCAACAGTTGCCAGCCACTTTTCAACTGAAGTGTGTGTGTGTGGGAGGGGGCAGGAGGTGGAGAGACAGAAACAGAGTGTGTGTTGGGGGAGAGTGTATCAGCATGCTGTCTCTGTGAAATCAGACAGCAGCCTGAGCAACCAATCCTGAGGCAGGGGGAGGGGGACACCCCCCACAGCAGCCCCCAGCTCTGCACAGCAGTCTCTCCCCCTCACCGCAGCAGCAGCCCTCTCTGCCTGGCTGCCTATGGTTCTGTGATTCCCTGTGAGTTCTCCCGCAGCCTCCTCAGCTAGCGGGAGCGGCCTCCTCAGCAGCTCTGTGAGCTCTCTGTGCTGAGGAATGTCAAAGCTTCCTGGAGCTTTGAAAGGGGAGGGGTGCTTGCCTGCGTAGCTAGATGCAAGGCAGCCGAGTTCAAAACAGTGAGCAGAGCGGTCACGGCAGGCAATGTGGGATACTGGGGGAGGCCTGTAATGGCGACATAACAAACAGCAGCATCTACACCAGGGGTGGGCACACTATGGCCGGGGCCACCTCTGGTCCTCCAGACATTTTAATCCTGCCCTCGAGCTCCTGCCGGGGAGCGGGGTCAGGGGCTTGCCCCACTCCGCGAGGCTTCTGGAAACAGCAGCATGTCCCCCTTCTGGCTCCTACATGTAGGGGCATCCAGGGGGCTCCACACGCTGCCCCTGCCCCAACCGCCTCCCTCGCAGTTCCCATTGGCCGGGAACCCTGGCCAATGGGAGCTGCAGGGGCGGCACCTGCGGACGGGGCAGCGTGCAGAGCTGCCTGGCCACACCTCCGCATAGGAGCCGGAGGGGGGACCTGCTGCTGGTTCTGGGAGCTGCTTGAGGTAAGTGCCGTCCAGAGCCTGCACCCCTGACCTCCTCCCGCACCCCAACCCCCTGCCCCAGCCCTGATCCCCCTCTTGCTCTCTGAACCCCTCAGTCCCAGCCCGGAGCACCCTCCTGCACCCCCAACCCCTCATTCCCAGAGCCCACACTCCCAGCCGGAGCCCACACCCCTTCTTACACCCCAACCCCCAATTTTGTCAGCATTCATGGCCCGCCATGCAATTTCCATACTTAGATGTGGCCCTTGGGCCAAAAAGTTTGCCCACCCCTGATCTACACTGATGCTTTGTCAATTTAACTTTGCCTCAAAAAGCTTTATGCCTCTCGCTGAGGTGGTTTTATTTTGTCGCCAAAACAGGAGAGTTTTGCCACCAAAAGTAGCATTATAGTGTGTATCAACTGTGTAGTGTAGACAAGGCCTTCCTGATGCTGAGAAGACATTCCAAGTGAGTCTCATTGGAACTTAAAAAGTAAATAATTGTGAGAACTACAGTTATCAAGGTTGGTATGTGACTATACATACTGTATGTAACACTTTTTGGATTCTATAGAAAAATTCTACTGTATGGTTGCATTTGGTTAGATACACCACAGAATTTCTATACTCTTATTTGTCTTCAAATCTAAGGCAATGTAAATTCTACACTTTTCATGGAACAGTCTTACACTGAAACTCGTTTTGTTCCACTGTAATTTAAATGTTATTTGATAAACATTGATGGTTGTCAAAGCTTTGTTAATTTGTTAGGAATTCTTTGCCAAATACTGTAGTGTATTTTGTTTGGTACTATATTATTTATTTTTCTAAACTATAATTTGTATGTAAATTCTCAGTAGAAACCGTATATTTTCCACAAAGATGAATAAATGATAAACACCCTCTGTCACAGTTTTAACTTATTGAGAGTAACTTTTTGTGGTATTATTTTATAGCCAGATTAAACTAAAGTGTCAGTCTCAGGGAAATGAACTGTTTTTCCTTTCAAAGTAGATATTAACTAGTGTTAAACCCGAAAAAAATCAGACCTTTTTTTCCCTCCTTTTAGAAATCAAAAACCACTGAGATGTTCAGCTTTTGCCAAGAACTTTTGTTTTTCAAGTTTAGTTTTCAAATGAAAAAAATGAACGTTTTCAAGAAAGCAGATGCTTTCTGTGAAAAATGTCATTTAGCTGAAAGCCTAGTTTTGTATTGGAAAAAGATTTTGGCAAAAAGTTCATGACCAGCCCTAATAATATTTAAAAAGATTGAGATTGGGATTAGTAATGGGAGAGAGAGATTTTTGCTCTAGGTGGCCAGTTCAAGCCAGATAAATCTGTAAGTAACCAAAAGTTATCTATGGCAGATACTGCAGAAAGAGGCCTATGTGAAAGAGTTGGTAGTCTTGGTCCAGTTCCTGTTAGATATAAGTACACAGCACAAAAATCACCATCACAACTGAAACCAACAAACACCCCGTGGGCAGTTGCAGTGGAGAGACCAAGGAGTCAGTGAGCTGAAGACAACTACACTTTCTCTCACTCTCTCCTAGATATAGTTAGTGCTGGTCAGAATTGGGGCCCTTAAGCATAGGGGCTGATGCAATGTGGTGGCTTACTTAGGTTTCTAGGATTGTCAGTCCAACACGTGATGAATATGGATTTCACTTACTAAAGTAACAGAAGATTACCTTGTCTTTTTTGCTTTAAAAGATTGTTTATATGTGGTATAGAAATAGAAAACATTTAACAGGATATTTTGGTTTTGGAGATCAATTTACTATACAATAAAAAGTCAGATGTTAATAAATTGGAAATAACACCTTCAACTGGGGTTTTAGTATTTTTCATAGAAATAAGACCTCTAAATAGCCTGTCAGCTTGCTCTGGAGCAAAGAACACAGAGTCTCAGGTGGTCATTAGTAAAGTGTTGAAGATGGGTGACGGTCTAGATTATATAGATGTCCTTGGGTAACATCATTATGTATAAAAATGGAATATGACAGCAAAATTAAAGCTGTTTTTTAAATCTATATTATAAACTTGTATTTGTCTCAGTACTATTGCTTTTTAAAATAAAAGTGAAATTACTAAGATTTTCAGACTAAACTCTTTCCACTAAAAAGATGGAGAACTTAATGGTACCAGAAATCACATAATTAATATATTTATTCATTACAAATGCTTATGCCACTTTTGGACACAAGCATTGCAAAACATTAATATCTTGAGTTGCAAAAATATTTTAATTTTTGACACAACTTTGGAAAATACAAGATTGCTAAATTGCGGATCCTATTAGCTCTTAGTCAAAGGAATGTGCTCTCATTGTAGCCTTATCTGTAAAGATGTCTGTAATCTCCAGCACCTTGCTGTCCACACCATGAACATTTGTCATATTTGACTTTTCTGTTAATCAGATGCGGCTTAAAGGATATGATAGGAAACTGTTTTGACAGTGGCTTAAAGTGTTATCTGTACCTTATTGAATTATAAAATGCCTTAGGATTTAAAATATTTTTAGGATTGCCCAGATTCTCTCAAGCTTTGCATGATGTCTGCAAATAGGTCTCCTATTTAAAACAAACAAAAAACAAGGTTAATTTCTGGTTGTAAAGTTCTAATTCATGTGTTTATATTTTCAAGTAAGATAAAAACAAAAAGTTTAATGCTTCTTTTTAGCTTTTGACTTCTAAGCTGCAAATGCCTTCAAATATTAAACAACAATTGAAATGGCTTTATCACAAAATTTTTCATGTATGTCTAAAAGAAATGTGAGGGTTAATTAATAAGATGATTACCATTTTTCTTTCAAAGAATCCTTCATGTTTCTAAGGGTATGTCTATACTACCCGCTGGATCGGCGGGCAGCGATCGATCCACGGGGGTGGGTGTCGATTTATCGCGTCTAGACTAGATGCCATAAATCAATCCCCGAGCACTCTCCCGTCAACTCCTGTACTCCACCGCTGCGAAAGGCGCAGGCGGAGTCGACAGGGAAGCTGCAGCACTCGACTCACCGCGGTGAGGCCACTGCAGTGAGTAGGTCTAAGTATGTCGACTTCAGCTACATGAGCGTAACTTAGATTGGACCCCACACACACACCCCCAGTGTAGACCAGGCCGAAGTAACCTTTGCCTCCTTTATGCTCTTTTATCTACTCCTCTGTCCAAGAGCATTTTCTTATTTCTAGCCAACTAAAGTATTTTCCATATAGTGATTCTGGTCTTCCTTTGTTCTTCTTATTTAATATCTACTTGATAGCGGATGTTCTGTCGCTCTCTGGGAGCAAATCCAGATGACCTAAAGGATCCAATTAAAATTAGCATTCCGCGCTATGTCCTTTGTGGGCAGGGAAAAGATGAGCACTATGAGTTTGAGCTAAAGGTACGTGTTTTTCAGTTACTTTCTTTAACGTTTGGGTTTCTTGCACGCATGCTGCTTTGTTATACCATTACCGAGTGACAGAAAAATGCAAAAACGCCCCAGGTTCACAAGCAAGTGGTTATGAGATTGCTCTACCGATGTCACAAGCAAGCCAAGAGAAGTAGACAACAATCTGAAAAAGGGCAAAAGTCATTTCTGGGCTGAGATCTTGTAATCTTAAGAGTGTCAGCCCAGAGTGAAATTTTACCGCTCATTTATAATCCCTGAAATATATAATTAAAACAAACAATGAAATGACCTGAACATTATAGCTGCTCGAACATTAGTTAATTATTACCACATGTATCATTTTTGCATTGTGAGTGACATCCTATTATAGTCTAACATTTGCTTAGATTCTTAGTGATGTTATCATCTAGGGTAAATTATAAACATTTTGTCTAAAAGGTTAATGTTCTTCAGTACATCAAACTGTTTGTTGAATCTTCATTCACTGTTTACAGTTTGAAATACATATATACTGTAAGTGCATTCAGGTGATTCTTAAATCCTTGAGATATTTATTTAAAAAATATTGTGAGATGCAACTGGGTATGAATTGTTTATAAGAAAATGCAATGTGTCATGCAGAAATGTTTATTGTGTTTAAGTAGCATTTGATCATATTTGTGACATGAAAGATGGATTTTATCAAAAAAAATTCAAAGAAGTGAATGGTAATGAATTTGCTTATTAAAGACTTGAAGCAGTAGAAAACTCACATTCTCAACTATGTTAAAAAGAGAACTGAATATCTTGAGATCAATTTGTTACATACTCTTATTTTTTCTAGTTCCTACGTTACACAATGCATTTATTTTTCCTTTCTCAAAATTTTATCACTGTGTAATTCCACTGTTGTATGCACATCAAGAGGGAATGAAAAGGTCATAGTTTATATGGTATTAATGAGTTAGCTGTGGCCAAATAAGTCACTCATACACAAGCTCCTTCTGGTTTTGCTGTTCCAAGTTCTTTTCCCCCTCCCCTATTATTCCATCTTGTCTGCTTTTCTCCAGTGCTGTAACTATACTATATGATCAATAGTGACCAGTAGTTATTTTAGATTTACTTTGGTGTTAAAAGCCAAACCCAGTTCTTTCTGGAATTAAATGTTGTTGACGTGTTTATCTTTGCCCTCCATGCATAACAGCAGAAGTTCAAGTGCTATAACTCTTATTAACCAGGTTAATAGATTTAATTTAATACCAGGTGTGTATCTATGTTAAGACTTTGGAATTGCGATCATTTCTACTAATTTCAGAGACTATCAACGAATTTCTCAGTTGAAACAAGGAGTTCAGGTATTCTCAATCACTTAGGATAGATTGTGCAGCCCTTAGTGACATTGATAAGTACCTACTCAAGCAATAATTCTGTTGGCGTCAGTGAAACGACTCTTATGAGTAAGGTGCACACCCATGTGAGTAAGGGTACATATACTGCATTTTGAAGAAATATATTCAATTGAAACCTAGAAAATTACATTACTTTTATAATGTAGCTTACAAATGTTAAATATACTCTCATGCAATAATTTACAGTGTGAATGTGCGTAATATATATATGTATAGCAACACAAAACCAGAGCTGTGTGCTATGGTGCAATGGATTATCTCATTCATTATTTTTAATAATAATTTTGGTATCTAAAGGCACCATAACTACACAGTGAAAGGTTTTGAGAGGGTATTTTCACATGCATATAGATTTGTGAAGCCACTCTGGAATATGCAATTAAAGTGTTCAGTCTCCGTTACTGAATAAATATGGCTAAAGATTTCTTGTCCCTGAAACCAAGCAACTAATTCTGTCAAAAGCTAGTTGTGCTTCTCTCACCCCCCCCCCCCCAATACATTCTGCCACCGTAACAACTGAAAAAGTAAGTAAACTTATCAAAATATGTAGTGTTGCATATGGGAACTAATGTTGCCTGCTTTATATAGCAACTCTATTTGCTGCATTCTTTTTAATGACAAACTGTTTTTTTGTTTTTGTTTTTCTGATGAATAGATAACAGTCCTGGATGAGACCTGGACGGTATTCAGGCGGTACAGTCGTTTTCGAGAAATGCATAAAACTTTAAAGTTAAAATACCCAGAGGTAAGTCACTGGGAAACTTCTTTTGGGGGAGAGAGTGGGAGTGAGGCTTGAAAAGAAAGGTGCTTTCAAAAGAAACATGCTGTCTCAGATCCTTATCCTCAGGTCTGTGCTCCTTGCATAGGACTCGCAGGCCCCTGCAGTAGTCTGAAGTTCCAAAGTCACGGGGTCCAGCAAGATAATCATTGCACTGTCAACAAACCACGTTGCCTCTAACTATTAATTCCTTTCTTAGGGCTGACTGGAGTTGGTCCCTGCAGTTGCTGTGCTCTACTCTGCAGTTGACTGCAACATACCTGTTGTCTCATTGAGTCATTTTGACAACTTCTTATGTTCCTTAGTTATTCTTTTATAATAGTTCCTTGCAGGTTGTTGTAAAATATAAGATTGTTCCTTCTGGACACCTCTGAGGTTTTGAGTACTGAGCCTTTGTTGACGCGTAATGTCTTACAGCGCCTTAGTTCATCGCAGTGTGCGTTATAACATTCTAGTCTTCACTCTTAACATTTGATTTTTGGATTTTTTTGCCCCCCTCCCTTACCCTCTCTTCCTTGGATGTCAGAGAAAAAGCATCCCAGCAGCTTCAAGAAGTATCCTTGTTTGAGGCACATCACAGGCAAAGATGCCTGGTTTATTTCAGTGGAGACCATGCAATAGAAATTACTGTGGTCTTGCCAGGCCCTGAGATGTTCTCCTTCCCTCCCCTGGTATTTCCTATAAATAGAAAAACTAAGCAATTTGGAAGGCTCTGAGACTGAAAGTCTAAAGTAGACCTGGATAGAAACAAATTTTCCATTTTGCAGGAATTTATAAAAAAATTTAAAAAAAGAAAGAAAAAAAGGTTCCTCCCGCAGCCAATTGAAATTTCCCCAAAATATAATTCCTAAAAACCAACATTGTTTCTAGTTTTGACTTATTTTATACTACACTGTATAATATAGAATTAAAATAATTGAAATGAAAACAGAAAGTCAAAATGTTCCTGTTTAACCTTATCAAAATGCTATTTTTCAATTTCTAAATGAAATGTTGTTGAGCTTGAAAAGTTTAGCAGAAATATCACTTTTGACAAATCAGAATTTTCCAACAGAAAAAAGTTCCATCCAAAATTTTCCAAACCGCTCTACTCAAGTCATATACCTGATTTTATGCATTGACTCCAATGTCAGCCATGTCTGTGAGAGTGCAGGTTTGATGTGATAGGTCCCAGAGTTATACACCATAGCCTCACAGAATCCAACTTCATAGGATATTACAGTGTTACAGTCTGTGTCAAAGTTATTTCTGACTGCCTTTTATCTGGCAGGAAAACACAACACTATCACAGATAAACTTTTCTGAGAGACACAATTGTTGATCTTTTGATCAGGGGGATAGTAGATGAGATATTTACCATTACTGTGAATGCCAGAGTGCAAATCACCATATAAAGACTTGATTATAGACGGATGCTTATTAAAAATAGATTATGAAAGTTCACATATGGCTTTCTTTGGTATTTCTTGTAGCAAAGGTACTGAACAAACTCAGGTGAGGAAGCTGTTTGGACAATCTAACGACATCCTGTTGCCTGATACAAATCCATTTGTCAGCCCTATTATTGATAGCAGTTTCAGGTTCCATATTAGACTGAGTCTTTTTGTCACACCAAACCAGATCCCCCATATAAATCCCAGCCTGGGATCCCCATTGTTCCAGCATAGCTCATGAGAGAGTGGAAGTGCAAGGTTTGGTGTTTTAAGTCCTCTTAGCTGCTCAAAAGATCTACCTATGCAGAGCCATCTACATGCACCTCCCGCCTCCCTCCAAAAACAAACCCCATGCTTGAATAGTTATCATCTGAGTCTGGGTTACAGACATCCTCCCTGACATTACAGTCTCCCTTCAACAGCTACAGAATATCTTCTCTGCAATGTATAATGATCAGATTCAGGAAGAGCCTGTTGCTCCGAAAACACCGGTTAAAAAGCCCCTTGTGTCATGGAGTATTATTGTGACCTTTTTGAATGAGATAAGACCTCCTTTTTGAGCCATACTCTAGAAGATTTGCAGGACAGAAATATGGCATTTGCTGCACATCTCATGAAGCATTATTGTTTGTTCACTGCCTGAGCAAAAATCAAAGTCGGGCTTGCTGGTGTTACAGAACTTATTTCTCTTGCCACCTCCTAATTTTGCTGTAAATATTTTTAAGATATCTTAGCTCCCTCTCTCCTCTATATTTGAAATGTAATTTAACGTATGTTTTTCCTTGCAGTATGTCTTTTACTGTCTGTTGCAATATCTTTGTGTGGTGTACTTATATATTGTTGAAAGATGGCACTTAGAGTAGGAATCTATTACAACACGTATCTTTGGATTAGAGATAATGTAGTTAATGTTATCTGACGAGATATAACCAGATTGACCACTACTTACCTGCCCACAGAGTGGAACATTCTATAATCCTTTAATAATTATTTTTCCAAATTTCACAAATTTCCATTTTTTACTTCAAATGCAGTGATAATTGGAAGCTCTAGGTGTCATTGCAACTCCACTACAGGGTTGGCAAGTGATGCCCCCTGCTGGAGCTTGCCGCTTAGAACTTTAAGCTTTGTGAGTTTCCTACCAGTATTGAGCTGTATGTAGTACATCTATACATCTTCAAAGAACAATAATTATACATAAGTAATTATCGCTTCTCCTCTGGAGAATATATGTTTGAAATAGAAAGCAATTTTCCTCTTCTCTTTAGCCCCTTCCCTTCATCATACTTACAAGGTCATTATACTCGATGCTGGTTTGTTGTTGACAGACTTTCCATTTTGATACACATGGCTAGTAAAATTTTTGGGATTGGTCTAAGGTTGCTTTATTAATGAAATACTTATTTAACCATGCAAATGATGATAATATAAACTGACATACACGTTCCCTTAACTATTTTCACTGACTATCAGCCACAGTATATTAGTCATTGCCAGATCTCATGGTACATGATATTTTCTTAAAATATGAGATACTTTCTTAAAACATCATAGTAATAATTTTTGGTTTAAATATATTATATTTAAGAGAGAATGTATAATCCCATTTATTTCTAAACAATGATACTATAACTTTAATCACTATGATCTTTTTAGTACTTATTTACAAAGGTGACAGTTTCCATTTGTATATAACCATAGATAATTTCTAGATGTTAACATACCTTGGGGCAGCGACCAGGTCGTCTTGTGTGGGTGTTTGTTTGGGGGTGGTTGTTTTTTTCAGCACCTGACATAGTGGAGACCCAATTCTATCTTGCAATTTTGAGCACTACAAATAATACGTGACCAGTTTGTGAGCAAAAGAGGTGTTTGTTAACATCTACACTTGATTTCTAGTTATCAACATGTCCACAAACTGCTGTGTCTCTTTTGTGAAACATGCTTATTTAAGGAAGTGGGGGGTGGGGAAGAAAAGAAAAGAAACCTGCTTACCAAATCATAATGAACATGAGGCAACCAGGGTGGAGAATGGGTTGTGGGGTTTTTTTGGTTTTTGTTTTGTTCCACTTTTTCAGGAATAGCAATGTAGCGTTAAATAGGTGAGTTCTGTATGGCCTCCAATATTTTACCTTTATTTAAAATACCTTTTGAATTGTACTACTTTTAAATGTAATTAACATGTAAAGGAGCTATCTCTGTTTAACTCAATGAAAATCACCCAGAGATTTCTGCTGATCCCTCCCTGACATAAGTTGTCACTGAATTATTAAACAAGTGCATAAATTTAAAATTTGGAAAAGTAGCATCCATGAATTATTCCAAATAAATTCAATTCTGAAAAGCAGCTGCATAAAAATCTATTTGGGTTGAATTATTTCATGTAGTTCACCTTCCAACTCTAAATTATTTATTATAAACAGAAAATATTGTGTGCATGTTTAATATATACAGTGCCCTGCTTTTGGAAGTGAACTTTACAACTCATTAGTTGCTGCACTTGAATTACTACGTCAGTATTTTAGTAATTTGTCGATCTTGCAGTTTGTGTTACTGCCAGTGAATTCCCGAAAGGAATGTATTGAAAAACTGATTTATTGGAAAGGTAGAGTGTCTAACATTTCAGAAAGAGGAACTGCTTAATGTCCTACAGTCTCAAAATATGCAGTAAATTATTTTACTTAGCAGCACATTTAAAATTAGATTAACAAATAGATTTTGATAACTAATTGAATTTATCTAATTGAAATGTGTTGCATTGAAATTTTAGAAGACCAAAGTGGCATGCACCAGTGTGAGATTTTAAGTGCTACAGGCAATGCTGTACTTTGGTGTTAACTGTGTGTATTGTATTAAATGTGCGCAATAGTAGTAGACAGTCTCAGGATTTTCTTTTACATTGATTCTTTAGTTACTTTTGGAATTTTAATCCAGACAATACTTGCCTTTCAGATATAGTAGCACTTGTAATTAAAGTGTTTTTGTTGTTCCTTTCAATGAAGAAGCCTGACAAGCAGGTACCTTAGTTGAGAAGCAAGAACTTTTAGAGCTGAATTCTTTTTCTTTTTTTTAAAGCAGCCCTTTTTATGTAGTGCTATATCATGGTTTTACAATTTCCCCCAAGTAATGGGTAATGCAGGAAAAGATTCCTTCCCTGCTCCCCACCTTGCTTCAGACAGGCACATTACTGGTATAGTAATCATCCTTTTATGGCAAAACTGACCATCTCATTGGGGTTACTCCCTGTCTGGTGCCCAAAAAACAGGTGGGTGGGATGTGAGCACAGAAGGAAAAGTAGGAAGTCCCTATTTCTCTCTCATGCCTGAACCCAAGGTCTGGGTGTCCATTTATCGGCATCCGGATTGGGGGTCTTTTCTCCCTCTTATGTTCCTATTTACTGGCATGGTCTGGCCTATGGTTATCAATGTAGGCTTCAGTCAAGGAGGGACAAAAGGCTTGTTTTCACTACCAGGGTTAGTCAACCTAAATTATGCTACTCCAGCTATGTGAATAACGTTTTACACTGGTGTCTTCACTGTGCTGCATCGACGGGAGACGCTCTCCGGTCGACTTACCTTAATCTTCTTGGGGAGCTGGAGTACAAGGGTTGACCAGAGTGCGCTCTGCGGTCAATTTAGCGGGTCTTCACTAGACCCACTAAATCAACCTATGCTGCATTGATTGCAGCAGTGTTGATCTTCCCATAGGGAAGACCAGCCCACTGTCAATCTTCCTTTGGGACTTTTTTGCTCACTGTTCCTCTAAACATTATTCAGGGAAGCACTGGATGGTTGAATTGAAGGATTTCTTATTCTTGCTAGTGTGCATCTTTAAAAATATGCAGGATCCACTAAAAATATGAAATACTAAATATTAAATGTGCAGTAGCTGAGCATGTGCATGCACTAACATGACTGTTTCTTATATTTATTTTCAAAGCATTTTGTGCAGTGATTAAGCTAACCCTTCTCCTCTGCACCTTCCTCCCCACTCAGCCTGTCTTTATACTTTGGCATAACTGGTTGGCTATAGAATATCCAGGTTGAAGGAGCAGAGTGCATAGTGTAAACTTGTGCCTTCAGGAGAGGCCTGTGTAGCATGTGACCCCTTTAATTCATCCAGGCACATGAATTGGCTGGGATGTACTACACAGTCAGAGAACATTCCATGAATAAGTCTATTGAACCCTAGGTAATTGGAACTGGGCACCATTATTGCAGTGATACTCTACAGAGGCTATGGAATTTCAAATTGCATTATGTCTCAAACAATAAAGATTGCATTTTATAACCTCCAGGAAAGTGTTTCTGCAATAATAGTATTGCCAATGTTTTATCAATCTAGCCTTCCAGAGGAAAGACACTTTCGGTAGTGTGAATAATAGTTGTATGTTCCTGAGATACCACCTCTTCATTTCTGAGGTCAGTGACCTCCGCTTATCAGAAGCTTTTGTCTGACAGATTATTGTGTTATTGTTTGACAGGACCTAAGGTTATTGCCAACTGTGGTTGTTAATAGGCCTTTCTCTACTTGTTTGCTATGATTATACGAATTATTTCTGACTCGGAGCAGAAAATGTTTCTGAAAGAGTTCAGAGGTACTGATGCATAGATGTAGAACTTAACTTTCTTTTTCTTGGCGTGCCGGGATATAAACTGCCAAATGATTTTATTCATATTAAATTGAGAATCTACACACTATGAAATTACTATTCCCATAAGTATTTAGTGTACTAGTGAAGTCCCCCTCCACTTTTTTTTAGAACCACACATTATACATAAACACCTAGCTTTATTTAAGCCTTTGATATTAACTTATAAAAATAATAGGTTTTTTCCTAAGTATTCTTGAAGTGGGTTGTAAGGCCCTTCTTAAAACTTCTTCAGAGAGGTATATAAATTATTATATTAACGATAATATGAAAATATAATAAATAAACCTGAAGATGCATGAACTACTCACTCAAGTAACAATATGATTTAATTGTTTTAATCTTTGTCTTCCTGAGCTCTCATTATGTGTCCTCTGCTTTTGTTAACTGACATTGTTAGTTCACCAGGGCAGGGACTCTCTTGTGTTCCGTGTACACTTATGTTGATTGTCGCAGGGTTCATTCACTGCTGGTGGCAGTTCCTGCTGGTCATCCTGGGGATTAGCTCCAGCCAGGTGTTACGCCCTCCCCTGCATCTCTCCCATCGTCCCCTCGCCCTGTGGACCCTTCTTGCTCCAGGAACCACAGCCTCCTTTTCATAACTCGGCCCTCCAGCCAGGTCACCATATATGTTCCCCCCTTTCCAGGGTATCATAGTCCTTCTTGGTAAATGGGCTCAGGAAGTCTTCCTGCCACTTGCTCGCCAGTGCCACTTTGTCAGCGGCTGGTAGGGGGACCTGGGCCCACCCTCTTCTCTAGGTCCCAACTCAGGGGCCCTCTCATTGACAGCCAATGTCTGACCTACTCCATATCTCTCTGCTCTTTCCCCTGAGCCTTGCCTACCTCTCTGGCTCTCCCCCTTCTCTGGGCTTGCCAAGCCACACTCCCTCCTCCCAGGGAGTAACTGTAGGTTACCTGCCTTTAGCCCCAGATACCCCTCCCTTCTTCCAGGGAGCGGATGAAGACTCCTTCCCTCCAGCCCCTTCTGTTGACAGCTTTCTGGTTTATATAGGCCCTGCCTGTTCCTGCTCAGCTGAACCTGTTCTACTTAATCCCCTGCTTCCTGTCTCCTCCAGGTGCAGCCTGGGCAGATAATTGGCCCAGTTAGCCATCTTAACTTTTCCAGGCTCTGTCTGGGGGGAACACCCCATCGAAGTGATCTTGACCAAATGGCAAGGGATGTGACACGGGGGGGGGGGGGGGGGGGGCGCACACACACACTTTGGGAGTGGGGGAAATATGAGCACATGCTGAACAAGTTGGAGGCTGCCCGCATCCCTCTCCAGACCCTTTACTTTCCCATTGTCTGGGGCTGTGGCGACTAGCCCAATCAATGTAGCTTTTGAGCGGGGAAAAAATTAAACGCCTATTTAAACTCTTCTGGGTTTTTCAAAATACTTTTGCCCCTGTTTCTTTTGGAACCCTAAATATTCCATTTCCTGACTTTCCAATTTTTAACGGTGCAGCTGTAGTTTCATTAACACAGCGTTTTGTATTTAATCTCATGGGATTATTTTAGCAGAAACAGGGTGAGGAGAGAAATAACCTTGTGCTACTTAGCTTGCAGAGCTTTTAAGCCCATTGCCATGCAGCTATTGAGCGTCTAGATTTTATAAACTGCTGTGCCAGCAGAACTTGAAAGCTCCTTGCTTCAGAGCTATTGAGACGGAAGCTCTGCTGGTTTTGCAGTTGTAGTGTGTAATTTACTGGCTTTTACTTACTGTGCAGGCATATGCAGCATATGTGCACCAATGTGGAGTTTTTGGATTATTTTGCTGTGTTGTGTAAAAGAGGCATAAAACACAATGCATACATTACTTAAATTAAACACTTGTCAAATATTTCTAATGATTTTGTTTGAAATGTGTTACTAAGGCGAAAGCCCTGATTCTGCAATGAGCTCAGTGTACGATTGGGGCCTTTAGTCAATACATTTGAGACTTATTCGGGTTTTATAAGTTGTATTAACCAAACCAAAATTCAGTGGTGAACTAAAGAAAGTTACAAAAAGTAAATGAAAGATATATTAACAAGAATTAAATTAGTTAATACAATTTATCAGTTAAACCAGTATAGTTTATAACTCTATGCTACTGTTGTGTGAACACAATTTTTTGTCTTCATATGGATTCTTACTATAGATCATTTTAAAGGCAACTAGCCGCCTGACAATTATCAATGTGTGGATAACATTTTCAAAAACACCCAAGTGATTAAAGATCCTAAGCCCATTGCTAGTTTTGAAAATTTGACCCAGTGACAATCAAAATAAACTCTAACATATTGATTTTAATTGATACTTACAGAATGCTCCCTAATATGAACAGTGTACTTAGATTATTTTTTTTAGCAGTTGAAAATGTGTTTTTATGTCATTGCCCTGTGACTCAGAGAAATGAAAGGATTTTGTTCAGTTTCCCAAATTATATATACAGGGAATTATATTCACCTAAAGGCAGAGAATGGAATGGCAGAGAATTGAAAAATTGCAGTCCAAAAGATGAATATTGCAGAAAATTTAGTGTGAGAACACAAGGTTAAAATGGAAACTGTTTGCAGCATTAACTATAATGCTTGTGATTAGCAAGCATTATAATACATATAAAGATGCCCTTTGGCAGTGTAATTATGTCAAACAAAGAAAAGCATTAAGAAGATGGTATATGAAATATAGTTCATAAAAGGATGAATTACTTAATTTTAATTTTCCTGTTTAGCCCTTTGCTAGTCTTAGTGATGCCACTTTCCATAAATATTGAAAGCAAAATAATAAAACAGTAATATTAAAAATGCATATGTCTATAAACATTACAATACTTCTATAAAATAATATTAGTCATCTCCTTTGTTCAGCACAAATTACAATAATTACAGTATACATAATTTTCCATTTTTCCATTTATATTCACATCTCATTCAAGTATTAGTGGGGAATGCTTTGGTAACAAAAAAAAAAAAAATCACACACGCTTTTCCAAATCAAACACCTTAATTATGAGAATTCTACAGGCAAGTAACTCTCCTTTCCTTTCTTTCTGGTACTCATAGAATAGTGTGTATTAGAACTGAGAAAATAACTGATTTTTTTCAGGGGCCATTTTTTAAATTTTTTCATTTTGAATCAGTCATTTATGGGTGGCATTTTTGCCCTTGTTTTATGGGTTTTTTTTTTTAATTAGGCAAATTTCAAAACGCAACGCTGTTTTGGAACAAAAGATTAAACTAAACATTTTTACTTATTTTTTTCAACCAAAGCAATTACTTGAATACACAAATTGTTTTCGAGCCCTCCAAAATGCATTTTTTGCAAAAATGCTATTTGCTGAAAAAAATGTACACAGCTCTAGTTTAGGTGCTCCTCCAACATCATCTTTTAGTTTGCTACGAGTTACCAGAGCAGCTAAATAAAGAGGCCTGTATAAAGAGGCTAAATAAAGAGGCTCCACACTGTATTAGCTTAATTTTTGGGGGGGGGCTAATAGGCATGTTCTGCTATAGATTACTTAAAAGAAATTGATACCAGTCTGTTGAGCCCATCAGTCTGAAAATGTATATGAACAGGAGCATTGCTCACCATGAATAGACTGTAAAATCCTGTTCATGTTTGTTGCTTCATACTGTTCAATGCAAGATTCATGATGGTGTCACCGAGCCTCAGTGGGTCACAACTGAGGATACCAAATTCAGTACAGACTGCTGAGAGATAAGACCGATTCACCCAGAACTGGTGCTTATGCTTATTCTATCTTTAAACTATACCAGGTCAGTAATAAAAGTGAACTTCTGTGTCACCACACTGCTTAACAAGAAGTCAAAAACACAGCCTCCTTAGGCATTCCGGCCCTTGGCTCACCAGCCAGACTCTGGACTTTATGATGAGTGGTTATTGAAAATCAATTTCATCAGATATAGGGCCCTTCTAATCCCAAGAGATCACTTAGCCAGGTCAATATATAACTCAGATCTTACCCAATAACCACACTGATGCTAATTCTTTAGTAACAAAAGTTAATAATAAAAGAAAAGAAGTTAATAGGTCATATACATACAGATGTTTTTTCAGAGTTCATAGATCAAAATCATAACAGTGGAATAAACTGCTAGCTTTCTGGAAATTACCCAAACAGGTTGGGGGTCATCAGTCCTTGTTCGAAGTTTCTTTGTTAGAAATCCGGTCCAGAGAATTGAAGCAGGAAATAAAGGCAAAATGGAGATGTCTCAGGTGCATTTTATATCCTTTGCCTTGTGCATGGAATTTTACTGTCTGAAACAAAGCTCCACAGCCTCTGTTTATGGAAAGTTACTGGCCCAAGATGACAAAGGGTCCTGTGGCACCTTATAGACTAACAGAGGTATTGGAGCATAAGTTTTCGTGGGTGAATACCCACTTCTTCGGATGCAAGCCGTGGAAATGTCCTGGGGCAGATATAAATGTGCAGGGAAGAGTCAAGCTAGAGATAACGAGGTTAGCTCAATCAGGGAGGGTGAGGCCCTCTTCTAGCAGTTGAGGTGTGAACACCAAGGGAGGAGAAACTGCTTTTGTAGTTGGCTAGCCATTCATAGTTGGCTAGTTTTGTAGTTGGCTAGCAGTTTCTCCTCCCTTGGTGTTCACACCTCAACCGCTAGAAGAGGCCTCACCCTCCCTAATTGAGCTAACCTCATTATCTCTAGCCTGACTCTTCCCTGCACGTTTATATCTGCCCCTGGACATTTCCACGGCTTGCATCCGACGAAGTGGGTATTCACCCATGAAAGCTTATGCTCCAATACCTCTGTTAGTCTATAAGGTGCCACAGGACCCTTTGTCGCTTCTACAGATCCAGACTAACACGGCTACCCCTCTGATACTTGGCCCAAGATGGAGTCCAGACTCACGGGAGTATATCACATGTCCTTACATGCTTTGACTCTGAGGCAGCCATTGCCCCTCTTCTTTCTGAGGCGTCCATAGGCTTCACTGTTAGAGTGAAATGTCCTTAATGGGCCATCATCACATAGCTGTCTAGCCCTGTATACCTTACCTGGTGTGTGTTACCCAGAATACAATACATGCATAAGATACAAGTCCATGGCCAATATTCACAGTTTTAGATACAAAAATGATGAATGGATTTAACCAGTATAATCATATTTGATGGATTGTAATTTTGCCATTGACACCTTACATGACATACTTTGCACAGAAATTGTATAACAGTATATAATTGTATATCAACGATATAAATGGTCATATTGAATCATACAGCATCACAGATGGTAAATGTGTTAGTCACCAATTGAACTGAGACAAACTCCACCAACTTTAAGTATAGCCCAGACCTGATTGGATTAGACTGCAGGACCAATGTTAGCATATTTGATTCTTGCATGATATAAAATTCAGCATGACTAGGAAAAAGATCGGGAAAGTGGTTTTTGGCTATGATCTCAAATGCAAGAGGTTTCTTTCATAGAAACTGGATCTGAATGACTCCAGCTTGTGTGAGAGCCTTGGGATAGGGTTAAGATGGAGCATGTGCTGGTCCATGTATCACTGTAGTGAGGCGATGACTCACCGGCGCGGGGCGTCCTGCTGGTTGTCTGGGAATTAGCTCTGTGCACCAGCCTTGGAGCGCCTTCTGCCAGCCGGTGTCTCGCCTATCGCTGGCCCCCCGAGTCTCTCCCGGACCCCGGTGCCTCTTACCCTGAGGTTCTGCCCCAGCAGTACCCCCACACTCTGGTCTCCCCTCCCGAGGGGAACCCCCAACCCTCTAAACCCACCTTGCCTCAGTGGCTACTCCCAGTCATCATCTAGCCCCCGCTCACTGGGGCAGACTGCAGTCTGTCATGGCCACTCATCATTGGCAAGGGAGGTTTGGACCAGCTGCCTCTGCCTAACCCCGGGCTGCACCTTTGCAACCCCAGTACCTATTTTAGCCCCCCTCACCCGCTCGTGGGCCGCAGCAGGCTCGGCTCTCCGTCCCCCCGCAGGCCGCGGCAGGTTTGGCTCCCCGCCCGCGGCAGCTCCCCCGGCGGAAGCCAGTTCCCCGCCCCCCCCAGGGCAGCTCACCTTCGCAGGTGGCCGCAGCTCCTCGGAAGCTGCGTTCTCGGCAACGTTTCAGCGCCGAATTATTGCCGCCGAGTCGCCGCCCCCAAAATCCTGGCACCCTAGGCAACCGCCTAGCGTCGCCTAGTGGGAGCGCCGGCCCTGCACAAGGCCTGCAGCCTGGGGAGTTGCTAGGCTGGAGTTCCCCAGTTCCTCTGGCTCTATTCCCCCTCACTGCTACAGTAGTACCTTCCTGGTCCTTAAACCCCCAGGCTGCAGGCCTTGTTAATCAGGCTGGAGCTCCTCTTGCCTTCCCCCAGCCCTGCTCTACTTTAGGTACCTTGGTCTCAGGCAGCTCGGCCCTCTCTCTCTACAGCCAGAGAGACACTTCCGGCTTCTAGCCCACAGCCCTCGTATAAGGGCCAGCTGGGCCCTGATTGAGCTGGTCACAGCTGTGGCCGCTTCCCCAATCAGCCCTTTCACAGCCTAGGTTTGCTGCTTTCCCCAGCCGCAGCCCTATGGATGCTCCC
This sequence comes from Chelydra serpentina, assembly GCA_037349315.1. Classification (NCBI taxonomy): domain Eukaryota; kingdom Metazoa; phylum Chordata; order Testudines; family Chelydridae; genus Chelydra; species Chelydra serpentina. The sequence goes on from JBAIAC010000061.1 coordinate 11,044,651, forward strand.
CTTCATGTGCCCCATACACCTTTGATCAGAGATTTTTGGTAACAATGCCAGTTCAGCCTACACATGCATTCCAGACATCCTCATGCTCTGTATTGAGATTGTGTAGAGCTGCTCAGGCAAACTCCCTCAGTTCCTGCTTTGAACTTAGTTCAGAGCTTAGAATTTACTGATTAGTTTAGTTTACTAATTTCCTATTGTTTTTTAACTTGGCTTTAATTTTATATTATCTTAAGGGGTTTTCTTCGTTTAATGCACACCCTTTCTTCCTCCTCTTGCCCCTCTGAGGGGCTCTCTTTGAGGGTCATCTTCTTTGGGGTATGCTGGGGTTCCTGGTATTCAACTGCTGCATCACCTGCAGAGAATCTATACCAGTTAGCGACAGACATTTAGCCTCTGCTGTCTGGAAGACACCCATGTAACAACAGAGTGTAAGATCTGTTTATCTTTTAAAAGCAGATCTTGAAAAAGCAGGGAAATTAAATTTAGACGTTTTATGATGGAGCAATCCAGGCTCAGATAACCTCCTCTATATCAGTCTCCAGGCGCAAACAGCTCCCCATCAATCTCATACCCCACTCATTGAGTTCTTCATGGTATAAGAGTACGGAGGGTACTGATAAGGTTCCCAAGAAAAGGACTTCTAGATGTCCTCGCAGAGAGCCTCCATCAAAGACGGTTAGGACACTACCAAAACTGACGATTTCTGATACCTCATGTCCCACACAGGGTACCACTGAATGTCCAAGCTGCTCCAGTACTGGGAGTTCATCAAAGACTTCAGGTTCTTCCAGGAGCCAGGGTACCAAACTTACCACAGTACCTAAATCATCCTTGGTACTGAAATCATCCTTGGCACTGAAGTATGACCGCTCCAACAGAGACTCTAAGCACTCACTTTGTACCAAGGAAGCCTGTGCCATCTTCAGACCCCTGAGCACCGAAACAGGGACTTCCACATTAACCAAGTTATTCATCTTCCTGTTTTATTGCATCTAAACCACATCAGTCTAGAGAGGAAGCTGTCCTTTCGGATATATGCATTGGTGGTGCAAAGACGCCACTATGGTGTTCAACAGCAGCGGCAGCACACATTTGGGCAGCCTTTCCCTCCCCTGAGACAGGGGAACTACCCCAGAAAGGGGCATAGATCCCATAGGAGGAAACAGTCAGTCAGGTTTGGGGTTCAGACAGTCCACAAAACCTCCACCTTCAACAGCGGCTGATGATTTTAAACAGTTTCAAGAACTGTTCCTCAGGATTGCAGACTCCCTCCAGATCCCACTACATGAAGTTAGAGAGCAACAACATAAGTTTCTCGATACCTGACTGACCTCCACGTCAGCAAAAATAGCACTCCTGATCAACAAGGCCTTATTGGACTCAGCCAAGGTAATCTGGCAGACCCCACCATCAGTTCCACCTACCTGTAAATGAGGAGACAAAAAGTACTATGTCCCCATAAAGGACATGGAATTCCTATTCTCCCATCCTACTCCCAGCTCCCTCGTGGTCAATGCGGTGCATGAGAAAGGATGACAACACCACTCCAGAGCAACCCCATCTGACACAGACTGGAAGAGACTAGATCTCTTCGGTCGCAAGGCATATTCCTCAGCTATGCTGCAGTTTGGCATTGCAAATTATGAGGCACTTCTAGTAAAATACAATCATATGAACTATTCAAAAGTCACTGAATTCATTCAGAATCTCCCAGAGGACAAAAAAGAGCAGTTTTAGGCCCTGGTGACTGAAGGACAACTTCTTGTACAGCGCTACAAGCCTCTCTGGATGCCACGGATACAGCAGCCCAATCCATCATGACATCTCTGGTGACGAGACGGGCCTGATGGCTGCCCCTTTCAGCGTCCCCCAGGGAAATGCAGACCACTGTGGAAGACCTGCTGTTTGAAGGATCTAAACTCTTTGCTGAGCACATTGATGAATCCCTTCATTCAGTGAAGGATTCTGTAGCTACTCTGTATTCATGTGGCATCTCCACACCAGCACTGAAGAGAAGACAGGGTAGATATCAACCAAACCGAAGATCTCGACCTCCACATTTGACCCTTACGATCCGGAGACCTCCTCCAGACATCAACAGAGGCGACTACGCCCCCCCCCTCCCCCTGATCCAGAGGCTGTAACCCTCTGAATTGCTCTATTAGTTGGCAACTGTTTGACACCTTCAACAAGTGGGTGTTACAATCGTCAGCAGCGGGTGTTCAATTACATTCCTCTCTCCCCTACCCTCCTTGTCCCTCTTCAGGGACCCTTTTCACGAACACCTTCTGCGAGAAGAAATGAACCATCTTCTGTGACTGGGAGCCGTAGAATTGGTCCCATGTAACACAGTGGGAAAGATTTTTATTCCCACTATTTTTTTTAATCCCAAAGAAGTCTGGCGTGTGGAGACTTATCCTAGACTTGAGAAACATCAACAAATGTGTCAAACTACAACGATTCAAGATAGTCACCTTATCAACAGTCATCCCAGCACTGGAACAGGGGGACTGGTTCTTGTCCCTTCACTTCCAAGATGCGTACTTCCATATCACCGTACATCCTTCTCACAGGCTGTTCCTCAGATTTGTCCTGGGGTCTGACCATTACCAATACAAGGTACTACCCTTTGGCGTCTCCCTCAGCAGTATTTTCCAGAGTCCTCACAGTGGTGGTGGCGCACTCCGCAGACAAGGGATTATAATATCCCCATACCACCTCCTTCCCTAAACCACAGGGCAACCAGCATGAGGCCACGCTACACACCTTGTATGTCAGACAAGCACTAGCCGTTTATCTTGACAGAACTAAATCATTCAGACAATCACCACACCTATTCCTCTCTGTTTCTGAAAGATCCTGCTTGGAAAGATTGCTGGGACCCAGGCCCACCCTACTCCACAGGGTCCCAGCCCAGGGCTCTAACAGTGGTGGACTGTTCCACCACTGAGTCAGTGGGGATCCAGCCAAAACACGCTGACCTGGATTCAGGCAACAACACAACCTGACTATCATCTGATATCCCTGGGCTACTTCCTATACACCCCTTGCGGTGTATCTGTATCTCAGGATTGTCGTCGTCCTCCCTGTGGTACACCGCCAGCGGCAGTCCCAGCAGCTCCTTGGCATCCTGGTTGGCTGGCAGCTCTGGTGAGTCCTCAGCCCTGCAGGGGTCTTCTTCAGGCTCCCACTCCAGCAGCGGGTGGGAAACGTCTGTCTTGTCTGGCGGCTCCAGCCCTACTGAGCTGCAGGGCCCACCTTTTATACTTCCTGTCCTACCCCTCGTCATCCAGCGGGGTGTGTGTGGGTGTCCAGGCTCCTCCCCATCAGTCTCGGAGGGAGGCCATGGACCCTCACTACACAATGCAAAAAGGGACTAGGGGGCAATATCTGCTCTCCACTCAGCCTTCCCTGAAAAAGAAATACACAGATAAAGTATAGGGAGAGCACTGATGGGGAAGTCAGATGGTTCTAAATTACAGGCATTCCTTCCCCCACCTCTTCCCCCACTCCCCTACATGCAGCCATCTGCGTTTTCTCACAGCTCTTTGATCTACTACGAGAAAGCTCTCTCAACCCATTCCAGACCATTTAGAGGATTAACTCCCTGGCCAACTGCATCAAACAAAGGAGAGAGCTCCTGAGGTTGGGGGGTGGTGTCTTCTGACCATGATGTGACATCACCCTTAATGCAGAATGTCTTGCCAGGTGCCTTAAACAAAGCTGTTAAAAAGCCTATGTCAGCCAGAGATCTACCACCACCAGATTCTTAGAAATGGTGGCTGTGACTATCTTTTATTAGAGTAGCCCATAGGCTTGAATAAATGTATCCTAGCCAGATTTGGACAGTCATGGGTTTTGAATATGTCTTCCAGTGTGTATTAGAATAAAAACTTCCCTTTTGATCAAAACTCACATGTCCCTTATTCCATTCAGGTTAAATGATTTTCTTGTGAATGTTAGTTCACCCACGGTGAGAGAAACTTTTCTGTCCTGTTCTGGGCCATGGGGAACAGCATAGCATTTGCTTCTTTAAATAAATAAAGGTAGCTAAGGAAGAGGACTAATTTCTTAGGCACTCTGGAGCTGAGAACACTGTTTATTGTTTGTAAATTGGAGAATATTTAGTTTTGTATCAGCAGTGAGATCTCACTTTCACTGTTCTGAGAATGAGGTCTGGATTGCTGTAAAGTAAATACAAAATCAATCAAGTGAATTCTTCATCACCTGTCTCTGCAGCATACAAAAGGCAGTTTTGCCTCCCAAGAATGTCTACCCCTCTACAAAGCCCAAAGCAAGAGATTACAGTAAAAGTTATTAAAACCCCTGCATGACAAAATCAATAGACTACAATCTTTCATGGCTTAATATAAAAATAAACAGAGAAACAGTGGCTCGAGTGAAAAATATTGAGCTGCATTGGGGAATTGACAATTTCATGGACAAAGCAGAGGTGAAAACTAAAAAATGAGCAAAACCATCCAATTTGCACTAAGGAATATATCAAAATCATAGCCAAAAAGTATGCTGCAATGGACAGGTAACTGGAAACCCCAGGGAGAAAAATATCCATTTTGTGGAGAAGATGGATGAGGGTATCATTTATATAAAAAGTACCCATCACATTCCAGTCTGTTAAGTACTTTTGTAGGTAGTGTTAAAACAAATGGATAGAGAGGTAGGGAAAGTGGCTATGTGGTTAAAGCAGAGTACTTGGAGTCAGATTCTGGTGCTTTTCTTGACGCTGCCACAGACTTGCTGTGTGCCCTTGGACAAATCACTTAGAATCTGAGTGATTTAGCACCCATTAAAGTGAACAGAAAGACTCCTATTGACTTCAGTGGGCATTAGAGCAGGCCATCTCTGAATGTCGGTTTCAATCTGTAAAATGGACATAAGACCATGAGCAATAAAAGAATCAATCTGTCTTTAAAAGTCAAGTATCAGAGGGGTAGCCGTGTTAGTCTGGATCTGTAGAAGCGAGAAAGAGTTCTGTGGCACCTTATAGACTAACAGACATATTGGAGCATAAGCTTTCGTGGGTGAATACCCATTTCTTCAGATGCATGTATCTTCTACGTGCATCTGAAGAAGTGGGTATTCACCCACGAAAGCTTAGGTGCCACAGGACTCTTTGTCGCTTTTAAAAGTCAGTTTCTTCTAATCTGGAACTATAGACATTATGTGCTGATCGTAATTGTCTGGTTATTCCATGGGTGGAGTTAAGGTTGTCTGGGTGCCTCAGTTGTGTATTTTCATGCTGTTGGGATTTCTTTTTATGTTTAAGCGTAGTCCTGGATTTCCTAGGTTTGTTAAGCTTGTGTTGGAGAGAAATACAATAGCCCCGTAATGTTTTTAAGCATAGGTGTCTGATATGTACTCAATTTTAACTCCAGTTATAACGTAATTTTATCTGGGAATAAATAATCATATCATTAACACTAAAGTCAGGCAAACTATTAACCAACACAAAATTGTTTAATGATTTAATATGGTAGGGGTTCTTCTTTGCTTATTTAAGTGTGTATAGTCTCTCTTCCAGTTGTGTTGTCTAACTGAACTCAAAGATTTCTCAATGATAATGTGTCATTCTGAGATGGGCTCTGTGTGTCCTGAGGATGAAGTTGCTTGGCAAGGATGTTTTCAAGCAATTATAGCTTTGTATTGCCTCCTTACCCGGATGGATTAGCAAATCCTTTACAAATGGGTTGACACCAATAAGTTAAATTGGCTGCGTAATACTTGTTACTCTAGAACTATTGTAATATATTGCGCGAGCTATGACTCAATAGTCATGCAGCTTGTGAAATTGACTTATGTCCCAATATTGCCAGCCCCAAATGTTCAAATATCATGAGTCAGGCCCCCCAAAATTACGAGATTGCTTTAAAAATCAGAAGATTTTAAATAAGAAATCTTGGGATCTTTTTCTTTGCCTTTAGGCTTTTGAACTTGTTGGGTCACACTTCCAAAGTTGTCTCTGAAACCACGAGGTCTAGAATCTTTATATATATCTATATCTATATCTCTCTATATAGATATAGAGAGATATAGATATTAAAGTAAAATAAATTAAAATGAACGAGGTGGTGTGACCGGGGTCCTGGGAGGCCTCACTGAGGTTACTCAGGGCAAACGGCAAAAAATGGGGCAGACAGTCCCCAAAGCTGGTGGATATTCTAATGCTTAGATTTACCAAGCCAGCACAAAACAGCTTCTATAATACCTTTCTGGTTGCATAGAAGCCAAAACACAGTTCCCTTATAGCAACCCAGCCTTGGGTGTCCACTCATACACCCAAGTCAGATATGATGAGGATTACTGAAAATCTTATTCATTATATAAGAAAGTTCTACCAATCCCAAAGGATTGGACACATTACCTCCCAAGTTAATGAATATTTCAGATTTTACCCAAATACATGCTTACAGCCAATTCTTATTAACTAAATGAAAATGTATTAAAAAAGAGGAGAGAGTATTGGTTAAAAGATCAGTATACATATAGATAGGAGTACCATTCTGAGATCAGTTTTATAGTAGAGGTGGTGAGCTTTGTAGTTGCAAAGACTTCTTTCAGAATTAGTCAATAGGTTATAGTCCAGTGTTCAGATTCAGGGTGATCCAGATGGGACTAGAGATTTCAGTCTTAAGACTCAAGCTGCCCCTGCATAAAGCATTAAGCAGATCTGAGATAAAAAGGATCAGGACCCAAGGGTTTTTTATACAGTTCCAGGCCTTCTCTTGACAGCTAAGAGTCCTTAGGCGAACAATAGGCAATCATCCAGACTTTGAAATAGACCTAATTCCTAAGCATCAAGCTATAAACTAAAAATCTTATTTTTACATGGTGCTTTAAATGTAGATAGCCTACACATATGTTTAAATTTATGTTTAATCTTTAAACAGATTAAACACAAGATTAAATACACACCATAAAACCCCATACAACTAATTTCCACAAACCATCAACTCTCATCTGTCTATGCAAAGGTGAAACTCAAAAGATCTCCAGCTGTTTTCCACCATTTGCAGGTGATCTGCTATATACTTCAAAGAGAAATCATTACAGTGATATCCCTATGTTTACAATTCATTTAAATGTTAAAATCTCCTTTTGATCTCTGAATTAACAGAATACAGCATAGACAGGAGCTGTTTAATTACATTGTCAACCTCTAACAATATATATGTAAACATATAAAAACACAAACATTATCTACCAATATGTCCCTAAAGGTTGAATTTGGGTCATTTATTTTGCAGGATGCTTAACCCTTTCTGGCCATGTGTCACAGGTGGAGATTCTCATATATGTTCATTTGACTCTCGGATTTGAAGCCTTAAGAAAAATATTGCAAGACTCACAATAAAGTAGAGAGTCACCAACACGGATGCCCTCTGTTCCCCACAGTTGCTTGTTCCCCTTTGACTCCAAACTCCTTCTGCTCCAAGTATTTTCCTGAGAGTCCATCTTTTCATAATATAGCTGTCCAGCTAGGAGAGCTTACTATCTTTTGAGTTTTACTTTTGCGTAGACAGATAAGAGTTGATGGTTTGTGGAAATTAGTTGTATGAGGTCTTATGGTGTGTATTTAATTTCGTTCTTAAGCAGCCAGCTTTATAATCTGTTTAAAGATTAAACATAAATGTAAATATATGTGTAGGCTATCTAAATTTAAAAATAAGGTTTTTAGCTTATAGCGTCTTTATTTTGAATGTTTCCTTTTTTACCATTCTAAGCAATGTAGAAAGCTATTTTATGTCTCTCAGTAATAAGCCTAGTTAATCCTGAAGATTTGCTGCTTTATGCCTACAGCAAATCAAACTTAGAGAAGTACTGCTTATTTATTTGCAGGTATATTTCTCTGCAACAGCTGTTTTTTAAGAACCTGAGATCTGCCTTTAATATTGAATAGTAAGAAATGCAAGTCTGTTCAGCAGAAAGAATTATTCCTGTCCTTTGAGTTTTCATTATTAGCATTTCTCAAAGGTAAGGGTGAAATTTACAGCATTAGTCAGTCGCACAAGAGAAGGAAGTTTCATAAATGCAGCCAGATGTCACTTAAATGAGCTTGTATGCAATATATCTGGATGAACTGTTAAAACTGCTGCAGAGGGTTCTTATCTCTGAACTTAAGTCAGGCATGTTAGTCAAATGGCAATACGTTGTGTAAGTGTAGCGCTCCAGGGGCCTCATTATCCTGTCAGTTTCAGTGAAGTCAATGGGAACTGTGAATACACAACTAACAGACTGATCAGGTCCTGGTAGTGTATTTGGAATGGGAATATTATGAATTTAAGCCCAAATAATTACCATAATAGGAAAACACATACAAAGGGCAAGAATTTCCCCAAGGCTTCCACTAGAGTAGTGGTCTCCAAACTGTGGAGCATGGAGGAATGTCGGGATGGGGCACGGTAGGGCCCTGGCCAGTCCCCACAGGGGGGTGGGGAGGGAGTGCCACCCAGCCCCATTCTGTCCCCAGCTCTGCTCCAGCTCCGCCTCCAGCCCCTGGCCTGGCTGTCAATTACGCTCCTGGCCCAGGAGGAGTGTGGACACATTCCATTACTGGTAAGGGGTGGGGCACGAGCGGAACAATTTGGGCACCACTGCGGTAGATCATACTTTAGGGAGTTGGGGTTTGTCCTCCACCACAATCTTGATGAATAAATATTGGGTTCACTTCCCAAAACATGCAGGTCTTGTGTGAGCCAGCAATTTTTGCCTTTTTTCTTAAGAAAAAACAAAAAGGCAAAATCACTCTTCGGAAACTACATAGAAAAAGGTTAAATGAATGTTACTAAGGTTGCAAAGTCAAGCACTAGAAAACTAGGAAATGTCCGATTCATGGCTACTGTGCAACCTTAATTCTTGTGAGTGTGAATTATGATAGTCTTTAATTGCAACTCAGTCGCAACTGTATTTCAATATTCAATAAAGGTGCAAACTAGTTTACAAAACCCAGACAAGAAATTGACATTTTGTGAATATTACCTTTGCATTAATATTGAGGTTCCTCTTACATTTTTAATAAAAAAAACTGATTAATAAAATAGAATTTATTTTTGCAATTGCATTGTTTGTTTAGGCACAAATATATGTACATATACTTATAGGTCAGGCCTTTTTGAGCTTTGCAAAAAATTAATTGGTATTATAATGGTTATACCCCAACCACACTATTGAAATAGTGTGGTTCCACTTATATTTTAAAAAAATCAACTTTTGTTGCAACAAAATTAAAACAGAAAAGTAATCAGGTGACACACAACATACAACCCAGGACAACATACATGATATACAGAACTAACTTACGATTAAAGACAAATGGCTCCAGAATTGTATTAACTATAAAATATAAGGCATTAAGAGCTTAATTATTAAAACGATGCATTTTAGAAAACAGACAAACAAAGGAGTTAAATAATTAATTGAGCAAGTTATTACCTTTTTATTTAAAACTTTTAATAAGAATTGATAAGTATTCATACTGTTATTTGCCCACTTGTATTAAGTCAACAACTTAAGACATTGTCGTTGACTTTATATTACTATTTATTTTAAAAACTCTGCTATATGGAATTAGGGAAAACCCATGTTTTAAATATTAGTCAGTGGTTAGAATTAGAAGCAGAGTATGCATTTCTGTTGCTTGGCAACCATATCTTCAAGAAAGTTAGGAGTGTTTTCAGTTGCTTCTTCTCTTTCAGCGATGGAGGTTTCTGTAATAACCAGAACTTTTAACTTTTAAAACAGAGAGTGGTGAGGAGGGGTAGGATGGGAAAGCAACCTAGGAAGGGAGGGAGACCTGAGCCGAGGGAGATAATTTGTCAAGTTATCTTAAAGTATAGGCGGCAGCAGCATGTTTAGCAAACAGAGAGGCTATAAAGAAAAATGTAACTAGTATGTTAAAATATTTGAGAAAGGAGGTTATATTATTACTCTGAGCAAGAAATGGGGCTCCATGGGTTAAAGCAGTTGGTAACCCGTACACTGGTTTTTAATCCTGGTTTTGAGAGGAGAGTGCGGGTTGTTATCTGCTCTTGCAAAACCTCAATTTGTTCTCTGTGTCGGTTGCGTTTGTCTGGATTGCAGGATTGCCTTTCTTTGCTTTTGGGGCATGGATCAGCGTTCTTGTTACACTCCCTGTCAGTACCTGGCCCGAGCCGGGGAAGCTAACGATCCAACCAGCGGACCAAATTAGTGATGAATCCTGTTCACGTGCCACCTGAGGCATATTGCGCATACATTAAGAAACTGCTGTTAACTGTTTCTAGGCAAATCCATGCATGAACGGATCAATTTTAGGTGTTAACACGCGCACTCTAGGTTTTTCACCTTGAAATTATTTTTTATCCACTCCCCTGCGATTAAATTGTAGCTCCTGTCTCCTACTGTTCTCTGTGAACTGTTCCATTTTTTCCTTTTCTCTGATTTACCAATCCAGAGTCTACTTCCCCCTTCTGCGCACGCACTTCTCCCATCCTGACAGGCACCAGTTTTGGTCTCATAAGAACGGCTATACTGGGTCAGACCAATGGTCCATCTAGCCCAGTATCCTGTCTTCTGACAGTGACCACTGCCAGGTGGTTTAAGTTTTACTGGAACCTGGCTCTTATCGTACGGTGGTGGTTGCAAAGCAGTTGTTAGGTGGTTGTTCCGGGTCATTCCATGTGTCCCCATTACAACACCCATTCCAATCATACCCCGTTTCATCTTTTAATTTTGCTAGGGCCACCTTTTTCCATTTCTGTCCCCATTCTTCAGGCACTGTATAAATACCCAAAGTCTGTTGTAGCCCAAAGAGATTTATAACGGGGGACGGCATTTCCCTTCTTTGCAGATTCTCTACAGCTCTTTCCAATTTCCTATTTTGTTCCTGTACTTGCTGTACCATATAATGTCTCTGGACTGCTTGCCACCCTGCTAAGAGAGAGCTTTCCAGGGCTCTCTTGCTTCTTTTAACTCTTTTTTTTTGTTTCTGATATTTGCCCCGCCAATCTGTGGCGTGTTGTCTTAACCATTTAACAGTCATGGCTATAGTTGGCAATATTCTGCCTTTTTACTCTTATTGTTATTTTTAAAGCTCAGTTTCTGCCATCACTTTACATATTCCAGTCCATGATTTTCCACTGTTTTTTTTAAACTCATATGGACTTCCTTTGCTGGCTACCCAGCGCCTCCATACCTCATCAAACACTGTGGGGATTTGAAGGGAGGGGATAAGGGGGGTTCCCTAGGTTGGAGTTTTCTGCCATGTTAGATCGCGATTCCTACAGAGGTCAGCTCGCCTACTTACCAGATGAGTGGTCGGGGTCACCAGTGTTAGTTGTTGGTGGTGTGTGTTCTCTCTGTGTGCTGGGCTGGCTCTGCGCAGCTAGCCAGCCCAGCAGACCTCGACTGAACTGCCCAAAGAGACCATAGACCATAGTTGTGACGGCGCTGGGCCAGATTCATTGTCAACGAAGCATGGTCCTAGCTCCCTGGATCAATGTCTGCAATTACACTACCACTTGTATGCCTGTTAAAATGGACCGATTCAGAGAGTGGCAGGACTTTCTGCTCCCCTCTAGGCCGGAAGAGGGCTAGGGCGAGGTATCTCAACATTTATAAATTGAAACGAAACAATCTGGGATAAACAGCTTATGTACCACCTTACATGTTTTGGGACATGTTTGTTACTTCCCCTTGTACCTTTCTCCTGATGTTTAAGACAAAGCTTCCGCATTCATCACTTCTGTCAAATCATCTTGTGCTGGCTTGGGGTGTCCTTATGCTGATCAGCTGGAATGTGTTTACATATTCAAGGTGTTTTAGCAATGCTGCTGGTACTTGTGCCAAGTTCATGTACCGGAAAGCATCTGCTTTTGACAGGGCCTGACTTTTCTTCATAGCATAACTTTTGCTGACTTTGGTTCAGGGCTCAGGTCTTGCACCAGGCCATGCTTTAGGCTCTCGCTTCCTACTACACTACCAAGTGGCTGGTAGGAAACCCAGATCCATCCTTTACATGGGGTTTCAGTCCAGGTAGCCTATAACATGAAGCCAAGGTCTATATCTCTAAGGGCAGGTCTACACTACGGGCGGGGGTCGATGTAAGGTACGCAACTTCAGCTACATGAATAATGTAGCTGAAGTCAACGTACTTCGCTCGACTTAACGTGCCGTGAGGACGCCGCAATGTCAACTGCCGCCGCTCCCCCCGTCGACTCCGCTTCCGCCTCTCGCCGGGGTGGATTACCGGAGTCGAAAGGAGAGCGATCGGGGATCAATTTAGCGCATCTACACTAGGCGCGAAAAATCAATCCCCGAAAGATCGATCGCTACCCGCTGAATCGGCGGGTAGTGTAGACCAGCCCTTAGTCCTCGCTGCAGTTTTCCCTGGGCTTCTCCTGCCTTACTAGATTCTCCCCTCTCTGGGTTTGCCATGCTCCAATGCCTTCCACTCAGGAGTGACAGTAGCCTACTTACTTGCAGCCTCTCCCTGCCCTTGCAATAGTCAACAACCTGGCTATATACTGGCCCCACCTGCTCCTGCTCAGCAGAGCTTACTCCTAATTAGTGGCCTGCTTCTTGGCTCCTCCTCCAGAACTACTCAGGGGGTTTAATTCGCCTGCCGGGCCACCTTAATCCCTACCAACCCAGCATGGAGCAGAGGCCCCGTCACATATGCTAACACACATTAAAAGAGCACTGATATACAATCTCCATTCTGACATGTCCTTGGATTATTTAATTCACCATTTTTTTGAAGTTCAGCCAGAAGAGCTTCTAGTATTTTAGCTCTTTGCATGTGAATGTGTGTGCAACAGAATTTGTATCAGGATGATAATATAATTAAGTATGGTAGAGAAATGCCTCTGCAGTCAAAATAAAAATTAGAAATCTTGCACACCACATGTAGATGCTTCCCCTCAGGAAATCACTCTACCTCACTATTCCTGTCAAGCAGGGTATGAGTTTGTTAATTTGCCCTACAGAAAACACATCATCTCCTCAAGCAGCCCAAGAAAATGACAATACATCCAAACTGTAGAACTGCTGGCAAACATTTTCAACACCACTGCAGCAAGGGAGGGGAAAAGTCATGCAAGAAGAAACCTGGAGCAGTAAGAAATTAGAACACTTGTGCTGCTGTCTAAATGTTTGGCATCGTTTTAAATTGTTAATGAGAAAAGTTGGTCCTAGTAGCTAAGGTGTGGCTGCCTAGGAGTTCAGCTGGATGAGAGGGTAAATGAAAGGTCAGTTGATTTTTCAAAGGAATGATTTTATATCCCTCAGAGTCTTCAGATCTGGATACTATATACTTTTTTTTACAGTTGTTTTAGCTGAGACAGAGATCCATATACATAATCTACCCCCCTCAGACATCCTGTGCATTTGAGTCCATGAACAAGTGAATGCAAGTGAATTTCGGCGATGTATAAATATCAGGAGTGTGATAATCTCTGGCAAATGTAATACAATTTGCAGCTGCTTGACAGTTTCTTAAAGGCTTCCCACATTGCCAGTGAAAATTCACTGTATGCATTAAAATGTTGCTACCATTAGTAGCTCAAATCCCAGTAATATTTTAAAAACTTCCTAGTTCCAGATACATTTCCTAGTTTATGCCTGTAGAGACAAATTCTTTTTAACTTTCGAACTGTCAGGTTGCTGAATTGAGTGAAGTTTTCCTTTAATGGATTCCGAACCTCATGTTAAACTACGCATCAGAACATAAGCTGCTTGTACAAAATTATGGCAAAATTTCTCATGGCTGGTATGTTCAAATTACTGGGCTTTCTTTTTTTGTTATAACAGCCACAGTTCTAATATAAGAATCGCTGTCATGTGTTCATACATCACCTATTTAGTAGAATCTCTTACTATTAATGATTTCCCCCCACAAAAATGCAAAAGATCCTCCCCTTTTTACCCTAATCAGTTGTACAAATGATGGCAGCTGTAAGGAGACCACTACCAGTAATATATCAACATTATATACTCTACCACATAATTACAAATAATGTTTACATTTCGTCATAATTGTTAACGAATTTGTCCCCACTTGTGTAATATAAGAAAAGGGTTTCTAGCCCTCATGATTGCAAAGATGACCTTCAGAATGTGAATTGGATATTAGCTGATGGCTTGATATCTGCCGGAGTCTGCAGCCAGTCTGAAACATGAGTTCTAAATGGTTTGAATGTCTCCCTTTTGTTCCAGTGCGCTGTTAGTAATGAAGATTGACACTGTTTCTGCTAAACTTATAAGCAGTAAATGTCAATATTGATTACCTTTCAACAGTAACTTCCGATGCTTTTCATTGTAGAAGTTACTGTTGAAACGTAATCAATATTAACGTTCACTGCCTATCATTTTAGCAGGAACATCAAGTTAATATGCATGCTTTTGTGTGTCGTTGGTTGTTTTGACAGATATTGAGGTGGAGTGGGATAATTAATGGCTTTCAAGAATTGCTGTAGTGGGGAAGAAAAGATTCACACACCCCCCTTCCAAGTTTAACCCTTTTCCCAAAAGTGGGAGGGAGGAAATGTTGTATGTGCTCCCTAGTACCAAAAGCTTGTCACTTGGAAACCATAAACCAAAGCCATCTCCCACATCATTTTAGGGAAAGAAAAAAGCACCAGCTGTTCCCTACCCAAATGCCAAAACCTTCAGGTGTCACTTACCTGGATGCCAAAGCCTCCAGATAGCTCATACAGTGATGTTACTAGTTGTCAGTATACTGACAAAGATATGACAAGTATTTGCAACACATTTAAAATCTGGGTCAATGTAAAATAAAATCAATTGGGGGAAATGGTGGGGAAAATCAAGGAATATAATTTTCAAGAAAAAGAGGTTGATGTAGTAAAGAGACTTTCCACCACTGCCCCCTGGTGCACCACTTCAGATTACTCACTTGAAGATGTCTAGACAGGAACTAAATGTAACATCTCTCTAAATTATCCAGGTTAGGGTTTAACAAGAGAATAGGGTTGAAGAATATTGCTGAAAAACTGGAGATTGCTGAAGAACTCTACATTGAGTGTTTATGTTCTAGGGCAAAAATAAAGCTTGTAATTCAATATACTGTGCTTCTGCATATTGTACGCAAGCATAAACTCCTTACAGCCCTAAAATATACTTATATACTAGGCGACCGCTCTTTTATTTTGTTCTCTCTTGACATCCTCAGGCAGCCAGTTTGAATTTGTGCGGAAAGAGGCAATTGCTTTTGGAAGTGCCCCACTTTGAACAGTGACTCTAACAATGAAATTGTGTGGTTGCATGTTTGTGTCTCAATTATTTCCTCATTTGACATGGTCAGTGATGTAGTGAAGATATTTTTCACTGCCATCCCTGCAGACCAAACTTCAGCTTTAAGAGTAATGGTGGTTTCTTTCCTCCTTTGCATCATTACCAGAAATAAGATTATAGGGGCCAAATTACACTTTCCGTGACACTTGTGTAAACCTATTGTCTTTTATGAGTTTGAACAGATATAACTGATTGACTGGAAATTAACAATTGTATTTCATGCACAAGAAGGGAGTAGAATCCTATTCACTCTCTTTTAGCTGACTTGGCTTCTGCAGTTCCTACAGGATTAAAAAGTAGTGACGTAACCAGATAAAATTCTGAACATCTACATGGAGTGCATCTATTGCATAGATAACAGACATCTTTATATAGTCATTTTTCAGAATAAAACTGTGCTGCTGGTAGTTTTCATTTTCCGTGTGATACATAACCTTTTACCGTATTCACATGGATTCTGTTTGGACACACTAAAATTAGCCCGATCATTCAGTAAAATACCCTGATCATAGGTTAACTGGTCTTTATGCTCACCTGCGGTGACTTTTAGTAACAAGCTTCCACTGACCTAGGGTCACCTGAAGCTCAGCATAACTATCCGCAAAGCATGACTTCAGTAAAAGCTCTCAGATTTAATGATGGAAACAATATAGCTATCATAGACAAAAGAGAATGAAAGAGATGGTAACACAATCGGAGATAAGCTTACAATGATTTTAACAGATGATTCAGATCTTTAAAATATACAAAATTCCTGAGCAGCTCATATTCTCTTCTTTGCAGCCAGTGTAATATGCAGGTTCAGTTTACAAACTTTTGATTTTTATGTTGGTAGATGGAGTCATTTGAATTCCTGTGTTTGCTTTGCCATTATTCACTTGTGACAGTACGATCCTATTGTTTTAGTACAGATTGGATTATATTAACATTAGTAGAACAGCATAATGGCGTTGGACCTAATGGCATATACTGTAACTTGTGAATATTTTTCATTTTCTCCTCTCTGATCACTTTGTGTTCTAAAGAGAAATTTTTTCAGCTTAGCTTATCATTTACAGTACCAATTAATTCTCTTAACATCTGTTACAGCTTGCTACTTTAGAATTCCCTCCAAAGAAGCTATTTGGAAATAAGGATGAAAGAGTGATCGCGGAACGGCGGAGTCACTTAGAGGTAATGGTCATTTTTTAACAAACTTTTGAGAGTGTATTTAGACAGAGTTCTGTCTGCCTGACCAATAGGAACCGTTCCCACATGGTAGAAGTTAAATAGTCTCTTTGTAAGTGTGAAGTTACTTGCTGCTTCATTTACCACAGGAAATGGCAGCAGTTAGATTGCAAAGTAATGAAACATGCTTATAAAAAAAATCCTTCTGGTCTTAAAAAAAAAAAAAAAAAAAAAGAAGGCATCTTTAGTTTTGTTCATAGGAGGTATAATTTATTTAAGGAGGAAAAGGTGGCAGATGAGGTGAAGTAACCGTTCAGTGTAGACAGATGGTCTTTACACAGTGTAAGATTTTAAAGAAGATTGCCTACTATGAACTCAATTCATTAATTGAAGATTTGCAATATTTTATCTTAATTACTATATCAAAATATCTGGGGATGAAGAGGCAAGCACTCTTTAGACTTCATTGAGCTTTATTTGTAATCTAACTTCTTTTTAATTTACTTTGTTTCCTCTCTGAGCTAGTATTAGAATTAAGTTTGATTGTAGCATAACAATGTTTCTGATACTTTTCATTTCCTCTTGCGGTGGTGTGCATACAGTATACAGTTCCAACTGCCAAATCCTTCTAGCTATTCTACAGGGCACCTGTGAGGATTCTGTATTTCATCAATAACTCATTCATCATTATAGTATAGCATATTTGTGTGGGGAGGGCGACCAGATGTACACCACTCTGCAACCCTGTTATAGCTAATGGGGTTGCACAGGAATGGATGCAAGTCAGTACAGAGTTGGAACCATTACATTTAAGTTAAAATAATAAGTGCTGTTTAAACAGAACAAAAAGAAAATTTTATCCTACTCTGAACCTTCTGATTCTGACTTTTAGTTAATCTTTTTCTACATACCACAGCATTTTGTGAAACACAAACATCTCTTCCCATTGACTTTTGAAGGGCTACTACCCAACAGTGCAATTTCAAAATCTGTTTCCTGCTTCAGATTCTTCTAGAGTAGTTTTAAATGCTTTTCATATTATTAAATCTATGGTTATATTCCATTCTCAGTGCTGGAATTAGCTTCCATATTTTGTGTCCCACACTGTAACTTAATCTCTTGCCTTTGTTGATTTTATTGCAATGTTTATACATGTACATCTAAATAATCTAACTGCTGTGTAAAATGATGGGTTTTGGTCTTGGTTATATAATATTTATAACCTTAGATATACTCATACAAATAGTCTCTAACATTTTAATTAAACCATTTAAACCTTGTTTATTAGCTACATATAGTTCAGCTATCATAATATCTGGGCACTATTTACATAAATAAATACACTATTTCCCTGTACATACTGTACATATTCCCACATTACTCAGTAATCCCCAACAAGAAAGAACCCAAACTAGTGATACTAAAGAGGCCAGTGTCTGAGCAAGGAAACAACAATGCCTGAATCCAATGAAGAAGAATCCTAGAGTTGGTAGTCTTCAACGTATTGATGACATTGCACCTCATAATACGTCACAATCTCCCCTGGAGCCTTGGGAGATGATACGCATCAAAACATTTATATGACCTTATCTTGTCGTTTGAGATGACTGATCTAGCGTTAATATGACCTTCTCATAAACAAACTAGGGAAATGCAACCTAGATGGAGCTACTATAAGGTAGGTGCATAACTGGTTGGAAAATCGTTCGCAGAGGGTAGTTATCAGTGGTTCACAGTCATGCTGGAAGGGCATAACAAGTGGGGTCCTGCAGGGATCGGTTCTGGGTCCAGTTCTGTTCAATATCTTCATCAATGATTTAGATAATGGCATACAGAGTACACTTGTAAAGTTTGCTGACCATACCAAGGTGGGAGGGGTTGCAAGTGCTTTGAAGGATAAGATTACATTCAAAATGATCTGGAGAAACTGGAGAAATGGTCTGAAGTAAATAGGATGAAATTCAGTAAGGACAAATGCAAAGTACTCCACTGAGGAAGGAACAATCAGTTGCACACACACAAAATGGGAAATGACTGCCTAGGAAAGAGTACTGTGGAAAGCGATCTGGGGGCCATAGTGGATCACAAGCTAAATATGAGTCAACAGTATAACACTGTTGCAAAAAACCCAAACATCATTCTGTGATATATTAGCAGGAGTATTGTAAGCAAGACATGAGAAGTAATTCTTCCACTCTACTCCGTGCTGATTAGGCCTCAACTGGATTATTGTGTCCAGTTCTGGGCAGAACATTTCAGGAAAGATGTGAACAAATTGGAGAAAGTTCAGAGAAGAGCAACAAAAATGATTAAAGGTCCAGAAAACATGAGATATGAAGGAAGATTGAAAAAACTGGGTTTGTTTAGTCTGGAAAAGAGAAGACTGAGGAGGGACATAACAGTTTTCAAGTACATACAAAGTTGTTACAAGGAGGAGGGAGAAAAATTGTTCTTAACCTCTGAGGATAGGACAAGAAGCAGTGGGCTTAAATTGCAGCAAGGGTGGTTTAGGTTGGACATTATGAAAAGCTTCCTAACAGTCAGTGTGGTTAAGCACTGGAATAAATTGCCTAGGGAGGTTGTGGAATTTCCATCATTGGAGATTTTTAAGAGTGGGTTGGACAAACACCTGTCAGGGATGCTATAGATAATACTTAGTCCTGCCTTGAGTGCAGGGGACTGGACTAGATGACCTCTCGAGGTCCCTTCCAGTTCTGTGATTGAATTGTCTCCCTGAAAAACAAAATGTTTACATTATTTTCAGAGTCTCTATACTGAGTTTATTGGATACAGCCACAATTGTGTTACACCATACTAATGTTCTGCATGAATATTGAACTTGAATTTTTCAATGTCATATGCAGACCAGAAGTAGGTGTTTTCCTCCGGTGGATGACAAAATCTGGTCACTCTTTATAAATTATATTCAGCTGTTTACATTCTAGTAGTGTTTGTAATCTTGAACAGACTCTGACTTCTGTCACTATTTCCTGGACAACTTCTATCAAGGACAGGACAGAACCTGATGACTAATCAGATTCAATTAGTATCTCATCTCTGGTGAGCAGCAACAGCTTCTTTCGAGCAGAGACAAAGTTTAGGTTTTTCTTACTTTTTTTGGAATTAACCAGACAGCATCAAATTAAAAACTTTTAGTTCAGTATCTATCCATTTACGGATTAAGGCATCACGTACCTTAAGCAAACTCCCATGTCAGGCTAAATTCAGCAGTTTCTCCACAAGAATTATCCCTTGAATCATCAGCAGCTGAGATGTCCTTGTGGCTTCCTCACTTTGCATCAGAACCAGTTTGTAACTAGTTGCAAGATTTGGCCATGGCTGTGTTCTGAAACATAGAAGACTCTCCACGTGGAACTTATTTTACAGGTATGATTTTCCACTGTTCAACTTCAAAATGAATTCAACGTTGTCAAGGCTGATTCCCCACTCTGGCACTTTGAGTGCAGAAGGTGGGTGCCTGCCAGATTTCAAAAAAATTAATACTGGCCACTCCAGGCTTGTATTAAACTCCCAAGGTTACAGCTTCTCTCTGACCTTGGATGGGTAGATGCTGCCACCACCCTAATGCAAACCCCTTGGAACCTAGGAAGGCGCACTTGGCAATTCCTTCCTTGGGGAAGAGCTGAGAGAGAAAACAAAGGAAATTAGCTGTTGCCCCCAGCTAATTAAGCAACATATGTACAAACCTCTTAGGACACAAAAATCCAAATCCTGTTCTTAAAAAAAGTAAATTTTATTAAAAACTAAAATAAAGAAAATACATCTAAAAACTCAGACTATTGCTAGGTTTCAAAAGAGCAATTCCAAAAATTAAGCACCCAAAATAGCTTTCTTGGGGGTTCAGCTTAAAGGTTACAAGCAAACAAAAGCATCTGGGTTTAGCACAGAGGAGTCCATTAGCCATAAGAAATAAGCAGAAATAAACCTAATCGCGTCTTTCTAAACATTCCTGATCTACTTACATATTTGGGTTGTTAAAAGTAGTTCTAGCTATGATCTGATGATTTTCATATCTGGCTTAAAGCTTCTCACAGCATAACTGCTCCCTGTTCCCCTCTTTCCTGGAGAACAACCACAGAGACAAAGGGGAATTTCCTCCCCCCATTTTAAAAAGTTCTAGCCTTCCCATTGTCTCTTTTGGTCAGGTGCCCACTCCCTTTCCTTTACCTGGGAGACTTTGTTAACCCTTTACAGGTAAAGCAAGCAGAGAACAGCCACCAAGAGGGTTTCCATAGCCAACTGGCTGGCTGCGTGTCAACAAAAGGGAGCTATCCCCCCTTTCATTTATCACAAACATATAATCTGAATTATGCAGTAGCATAAACTATTTGATGATTAAACACACTTATTTTAATTGGCTTACCTTAACTGGCTTTGGTCAAGGAAGTTTTCCGCATGCTTGATGATAGCAACCTTTGGCAGACGCATTCTTTTTCAGGAACCCCTGGTAGTTAAGTAGCAGTTTAATGTAATTTTCATATACTTCTGTTCTTTCTGGTTCCAGCCAAAACAGGAAGCAAAAATGCTGAAGTAGTATGAGGATTTTTATGGCATTTTTCAACCCAACCAGGGCCAGAATACTTCTTTGGAAATTTCATGCGAGACGTCTCTTTTTGGCTTGGGTTAGTGGGTGGCATTTGAGAGAGAAGCTGTGTTTTGAGAGAAGGAGACGCAGAAGGTTGTGGTCTGCATAGGTCCTCGTCACATGTTGGGGCCGTTTGGATGAAAAGGGTCCAGTCAGCCTCAGATTAAAGTCATGGTTGTTAACTACAAAACAGGATCATCGTAAAAGTTACTTGAAGTTTATATGTATCTTAATGTGTTCTGGTCCTCAGAAGTTCAAAACTTTTTCAGTGCATTCCTTGATAGGAAAATGTGACTTAAATTATCCAAAGAGTAGTCTCTGTAACCTTTGACCAGTCTAAATATTTATAATTCAGAAGCTTTTGGCATTGGATTTTTTAATATAACACAGGACATCTACGTCTCTTGTGACTATATTGAATTACTGCTGGTAAGTTTGCACAGAGAATTCTCTTTTCTTCTAGAGAACTGAGGGAGACTAATTGTATATTCAAAATTACCTATGGTAGATTTAAATTCTGGGCTTTAGCAATACATGTTCTATTTGTAGTCCATTAATTGTTTCATCAGAGACCTGTTTAGGGTAAAACTCTAAATTAATTGTTCAGTTGCTTAACGACTGTAACTTCACTTTAAAGCCAACTTTGCTTTATTAAATCTGCCTTATCTGAAACAGCCAAAAGTTTTGTTGATTAATATTGTTGTTAAGTTAGTGTGAATTTTTTTCCCATCATGCAATTAGATTTCTGTCAATAAGGATATACAGTACTATCCTATTTTTGTTGATAAAACTACAAGAAATGTATAGAGTTTGGGGATTTATTTATTTTTAAACTGGTAAAGAAACCAACATGGAAACGATGTTTCAATAAATTTGTCTGTTTCCATTTTGATTGCAAAATGTGTTTTCAGTAGAATGTAGTTGCTTATTTGGTTGGCTACATGTATTCCCTTTAGGAGGGATTGGCTAAGGAAATGTCACTACACTCCAAGCGTTACTTGCCCCACCCATTTTCCCAGTATATCCCATTTGCAACATCCACTGTTTTTCTTCTAAACACGAAGAACTACACTCCAGTTTATTTAGTAACAAGGTTTAGGTCCGTAGATCTCAAAGCACTTTACAAAGATAGATTAACACCATTATCCTGCACTTTCTGTATATTTGAATATACAATGCAGGCCATGCAAGTGCATTAAATGGGTGAGGTGTTTAACACCCCAACTCCAATCTGTTTATCTGAGGTAACCTAGTTCACATTATTTACAGGCAAATTGAGAAGATGAGTACTGTATAAAAAAAATATGGTAATCAAAGTCAAGTGTGGTAAATAAAGTTGCCTTTTTCTGGTTGACTTTCATGCCAGTGAACCCAAGTACAAAGAGCTGTCAAAGCTACTGATTAGATGTCAGTTCAAAGTGATTATTAAAAGACAATTGTTAGATTCTAGGGATGAGCTTGCAACAGTTTCCTTAATATCAGAGTTTTAGGAAGAGCTTTAAAACCAGCTTCTCATTAGCGTGGTCCTTCCAATTTGATTGTAGGCCTATGATAGTATGAAAGTAACTACTGCCCTTAGAAGCAGCTCTCCCAGGTAGTTTTTAAAGTGTTAAGAATAAATTTAGAAATCATTCAAAGAAAGATTGAAGCTTTTCTTTTCATTATACATGTGCATATGTACCTGCTCATTTTGCTATTGAAAAAGCAAACAATATTGGAGATTTGCAGCACTTGATTGTACCGGAGAAGGTGCCAGTTGCATGGTCTCAAAGTCAGTCTGAACTTTGAAATGTCGCTTGTTTTGGAGAACCATTTTTTTTAATTCCCCAAAATAAGAGAGGTACTGTAATGGAGGCTCCGACAGGAAAGAAACCAACATTAGCCCAGAAAGGAGAGCATAGCAGGTTGATTTTGTGAATATCAAATATGTTAACGCATTTCTAGGATGATTGCTTTAGCTATAGATAGCTAGATTGGGCCTCTTATAACCTATATTTGCATTAAGAAAATATTTTTTAAAACAAAAATAATAAATGAAGCCCTGGCTTCCATGAAGGAAATAAAATCTATTTAGTTAGCCACTTTGAAGCTATATGACATATCAGGTTCAGGTTCATGACTCACGGGGCACCACCAGCGTTGCCTAGAGGCACCTGGTACATCCCCTTTGAAGTGGCAGTGTTCATAGTGGGAGTTGTAGCAGCTGTCAGCAGTGAAGAGATTAAACATTCCAACATTTTTGGGTGGCACTGTCATCTTTGTATCAGGCACCGTCTTCAAAAAGTGAATGATTTTTCCTAATGATGACATTTAATTGATACAAATAAGAAGAAACTAAGATTTCTACATGCACCAAACACTTGCATACTTGCCCTTAATCTACATGCAGGTTACAAAATATAGAGTGAATAAACTCCATTGAGATTCAAACAGAGCAGAGCATGTACAAAATATTCTAATAATATTGATGGGGGAAGAATTGATTAGTTCGTGAATGGAAACCTGGGATTATTTTCCAGAAGAGTTCAGTTCAAACCTCCAAATTAGCCCTAAAAAGGGGTCTACTAGACTTGAACGGATCGGTAACTGGAAATAATCTATTGGATTGATTCACTTCAATCCAATGACCAAAAGTAATTTACTGTCGGGCACTTGCAGAATTGGATTTGCAAACCTGATTTGCAAACCTGGATGTCTAACGTTACTTTTGACTGTTATAAATACCCCTAAAACAGCTTTTAGGTTCCTAAATATGACTTCAGTTGTTTAACTTCAGGCACCCCCTCAAGTCATAAATTTAAGACCAGAAAGGACTACCAGATCACCTAGTCTGACCTCCAGTATATCATTGTCATTAAACACCATCCAGCCATCTCCACACTACACCCAACAATCAGACCAAAGAATTACAGCATTCAGGAGAGTGAACTGTTGTGTGCCACAGGCAGAGAAAATAGGCGGGACCAAGTTGCACTGGATTTTTTGCAATAAAAATATAAACTTTTCTGTGCAATACATTGTCTTTTCAAAGGAAAAAAATAGGATAAATAATTGAGAATTTTCAGCCTTTTCACAAATTTTCTTTAAGTATCATAAAAAGGAGGGAACCATTAATGTTGATTACAAAATTTATGAGTTACCCTATTTCAGACTTAGTTTAATTTCACATTA
The DNA here is from genome assembly GCA_037349315.1 of Chelydra serpentina. NCBI lineage: Eukaryota > Metazoa > Chordata > Testudines > Chelydridae > Chelydra > Chelydra serpentina. The sequence goes on from JBAIAC010000061.1 coordinate 11,068,904, forward strand.
GTGTTTGCAATAGTTACATTTTGTTTTTCTATCAGTTCAAGACATATTCCTCAACGTCTCTTGCAAAGCAAGTTGAATAGTTACCATACCTGTATAGCTTTCCAATAACGACCCGCCACAGTCCGGAGCTGAGCGTATCAATAAAGTGAGCTCTCAATCAAGGACACAAGGTGCAACTCAGTGCTGTCCTCTTTTGAGGCAAGTTTATCAGTCATCCTCCAGTTTTTGATTTCACCAGAGGAAGTTGAAGGTGATGCATGTCAAGTACTTTGGTAGCTATTTGCCAAGGCCACTCTAGCAGATGACATGCTGTCACTGCTGGCCAAGGGATGCGTAGTAAATTCAATTCCTTTGTTGCCGTCTGTGAAGAGGTTTTGACAGGATTTGTTTTGACTTGTGCTCTGGAGAAAAGATTGATTTCCTTCACTAGCTAGGTCTGTTTTGATCTTTTTAATATGGCCTTTTACTTCCAAAAGCAGATTCACACAGATATAGCAACTGTAAATCATAGTTGTTCTGTGGCAGGCTATGGGTATGGTTTTTATTGGAACTACGTAAAGCCAATGAATGTAACCTTTTAACATGCAGACATTGTAAGAAATATTAAGTCCCATAGATTGTAAATGAATTTCATTTGTTAAAGTGTAATATCAAGCAGAATATTATTGCAGTTCATGAACTAGACTGACTTTAGAAGTTAATTCAACTGATGTTGGATAATAATAATTCAACATAATGTGCTCATGCTGTTAGACTTGAACAGAAAAATTATCTAAATAGCTATAATGAAAAGTTTGGTTTTGCAAAGATAGAACAGCAGCTTCACCTTGAATTTTAATCAGCCTCTGACTGAATGCTTTGTATGTTAACAAAAATTTAATATTAATGTATTGAATTCAAGTCGTTTGTTACCACTCTGACTAAAATTGAGTTTTGTTGGGACTTAGTCTCCTGAGTGCCTAGGTCAATTCTGAAAATTGCACTTAAGTTCCTAAGGGTATGTCTACACTACGAGACTAGTTCGATTTTTCTTAAACCGAACTTGTGAAACCGATATTGCAAAGTTGATCATGCGAATCCACAGCAAGGACATTAAATTGAATTTGAGAGTCCACAGTAACGGGGCAAGCGTCGACATTGCAAGCGGTGCACTGTGGGTAGCTATCCCACAGTTCCCGCAGTCCCCGCTGCCCACTGGAATTCTGGGTGTAGCCCCCAGTGCCTTCTGGGGCCAAAAATGTGTCGAGGGTGGTTATAGGTAGATGTCGTCATTCGACCCACACTCCCGCCCTCCCTACGTGAAAGCGCCGGTGGGCAATTAATTCGCGCCCTTTTCCAGTGATTGACAGCTCGGACGCCACAGGACAGCCAGCATGGAGCCCTCCGCGATTATCGCTGCTGTTCTGTCCGTTGTCAACACCTCGCGCCTTATCGTCCACATTTTCCAGAGGCAGATGCAGAGAAATCGGGCGAGGAGGCAACGGAAGCTCCGGGAGGACATGAACTCCGAGAGGGGCACAGACCTCTCGCAAAGCACGGGACCCCGGCCCGTAGAAATCATGGTGGCAATGGGGCACGTTGATCCTGTGGAACGGCGATTCTGGGCAAGGGAAACAAGCACTGACTGGTGGGACCGCGTAGTGCTGCAGGTCTGGGATGAATCCCAGTGGCTGCGAAACTTTTGGATGCGTAAGGGCACTTTCCTGGAACTTTGTGAGTTGCTGTCCCCTGCCCTGAAGCGCAAAGACATCCGGATGCAAGCAGCCCTGACTATCCAGAAGCGAGTGGCCATAGCCCTGTGGAAGCTTGCAACGCCAGACAGCTACCGGTCAGTCGCAAATCAATTTGGAGTGGGCAAGTCTACCGTGGGGGTTGCTGTGATGCAGGTAGCCCATGCAATCGTTGACTTGCTGCTCTCAAAGGTAGTGACCCTTGGAGACGTGCAGGTGATCATAGATGGCTTTTCCGCTATGGGATTCCCAAACTGCGGCGGGGCTATTGATGGGACACACATCCCCATCCTGGGACCGGAACACCAGGGCAGCCAGTACATTAACCGAAAGGGCTATTTTTCTATGGTGCTGCAAGCACTAGTGGACCACAAAGGACGTTTTACCAACATCAATGTCGGATGGCCGGGCAAGGTTCATGATGCTCGTGTTTTCAAAAACTCTGGTCTGTTTAGACGGCTGCAAGAGGGTGTTTATTTCCCGGACCGCAAAATCACTGTTGGGGATGTGGAGATGCCTATAGTGATCCTCGGGGACCCAGCCTACCCGCTAATGCCCTGGCTCATGAAGCCATACACAGGAGCCCTGGACACTGAAAAGGAGCTCTTCAACTACCGGCTGAGCAAGTGCAGAATGGTGGTGGTGTGTGCTTTTGGACGTCTGAAAGGGCGTTGGAGAAGCTTACTTACTCGCTCCGATCTCAGCCAAACAAATATCCCCATTGTGATTGCAGCGTGCTGTGTGCTCCACAATCTCTGTGAGAGCAAGGGGGAGACGTTTATGGCGGGGTGGGAGGTTGAGGCAAATCGCCTGGCTGCTGATTACGCACAGCCGGACACCAGGGCGATTAGAAGATCACAGCGGGATGCGCTGCACATCCGGGAAGCTTTGAAAGCTAGCATCCAGAGCGAGCGGGGTAACCAGTGACTGTTACGCTTGTTTAAACAGAAGCTGAACCTGCCCCTGTTTCTCTTTGAAAACCTCCGACGACGTGGCCGTAGATAAGACCCCGTCGTCGGAGTCCACGGACACTGGTGGGGTAGTGGTGGCAGCACCACCGAGCATAGCATGCAGTGCCTCGTAAAAACGGCAAGTGTGTGGCTGCGATCCAGAGCGTCCGTTGGACTCTTTGGTCTTCTGGTACGCCTGTCGCAGCTCCTTGATTTTCACGCAGCACTGCGTTGCATCCCGGCTGTATCCTCTCTCCGTCATGGCCTGGAATATTTTTTCATAAATTTTTGCATTCCGTCTTTTGGATCGGAGCTCGGATAGGACGGATTCATCTCCCCACACAGCGATCAGATCCAAAACTTCCCGATCAGTCCATGCTGGAGCCCTCTTTCTATTCTGGGATTGCATGGTAACCTCTGCTGGAGAGCTCTGCATCGTTGCCAGTGCTGCTGAGCTCGCCACGATGTCCAAACAGGAAATGAGATTCAAACTGGCCAGACAGGAAAAGGAATTCAAATTTTCCCGGGGCTTTTCCTGAGTGGCAGGTCAGAGCATCCAAGTATGGATTGCTGTCCTGAGCGTCCACTGAGTAGTGCACTGTGGGATAGCTCCCGGAGCTATTAGCGTCGAATTCCGTCCACAGTACCATGAATTCGACATGGCCATGTCGAATTTAGTGCTACTCCCCTCATCGGGGAGGAGTACAGAAATCGAATTACAGAGCCATTTATGTCGAAATAAATAGCTTCCTAATGTGGACGCGTGTAGGGTAAAATCGAATTAACGCTGATAAATTCGACATAAAGTCCTAGTGTAGACCAGGCCTAAGTCACATAGGCACTTTTGAAACTGTTATCCTGATCTTTGTGCTGTGTGTATATTATGAAGACATCTGTAGCAACTCTGGGCCAGATCCTTCATTAATATAAATTGCCATAGCTTAACTGGAGCTGCACTGACTTGCACCTTCTGAGAATGGCGTCCTCCACAGTTCAGGTTGTGCTTAGATTCATAGTTCCAATGGGGGTTAAATCCTTTTTGTAACTTAAGCAGAATGTTATGGACGTGCACCAGAGTCACAACACTTGCTCTTGGGCAGAGTTAATTTTTTGGAAAATAACAAATATTTTCAGTTACGTTACTCATATTTTTAAAAACTTAGACTTAGAGTCTAATATTTCCTTCAGGTCTCACAAACAAACGGGTTGCTTCTAACATGTTGAAATTCAGGTCTATGTACCTGCACACAACTCAGACATAGGCTAGTTTAAAAAAAGTTATTAGCATTATTCATCATAACTGTTGTATTCATGCTTTCCTAGCAAACACAACCAGTTTACAGCAGAAGCAGTGACACTCTGTCTGTTCTGCAACACACACACACACACACACACACACACACACACACACACACACACACACACACACACACCCCTCCCCAGCAAGTCTGTGTCTCTCTCTCTCTCTCTCTCATACACACACACACACACACGCTCGCTCTCTCTCTGATTCCTTCTCCCTGGGGAGTCCCTATAACTGCAACCTTGGATTTTCTTCATTAGCACATTGTAGACATCTGAAACCTGTCTGTCAGCAAGAGAACATAATTTTGGCCAGAGTTAAGATTGCACGTGTGAGATTTTGAAGAATTGGTTATGTGCATTATGCATGGCTGTATGGTGGAACTGCAAGATAGTTTGTTGTGGAGATGAGATGTCTGAGTGGGTGTTAGGGATTGTAATCTGTGGGTGGTAAATAATGCAAATTGAGGTTGATCTGGATATTAAATGGTGATTGTCTTGATTTATGTTTTACAATTGCATTGGTAGGAAATATGTGTAAGCAGCCTTAACTCTGCTAACCTTCAAAAGCTTGAAGACACCACTACAAGGAAATGGTATTGCTTGGGAGGGAGGGGCTGGTGATGCGATTTAGCATTAGGCTGAATCATGAATTGAGTACCAAAGGTTTTGCTAAAGGAACCCGTTTCATATTTTTTGGTTGTATAGCGTGAGGCCAGTTCACCAAGCAATGGACCCAATTAAAGCCTGGAATTTTGGGGCAGGTCACCCTCCCTTTAATATTGTAATTAATGCAGTTGGGGTGTGTCGCTTTAAATCCACTTATGTGTCATTCTTCTTTCTCCTGCACGTCCTGATCAACCTCTTATCTTTGTGCGTACACAAATTATCTAATTGCAGGGGAAGGGCTCTGGTTTAATGTTGATGGATGTATGTAGAATTATAATAGAGGTTTTTACAGCTTCTTTTATTAAAATGAGATTTCCATAACTTTTGTGACAGTGCTGTTTAGTCCTTTAGTTTTGTTAAAAGCAAAGTCCAGAACTTGATTCTTTCCCTACAAAAGATACAGGACCAGATGATACTGTAACATTTCTAAAAATGTATCATTTGTGCTTAGATTTTCAAAGAAATAACAGCTTTTACACACTACATATTTTCTCAGGCACTAGGATTTTTCCCCCTTCATATAAAATTGAAACTGCCCACAGTGACCTCAGTGTATATACAGTAGTGTGGGGATCTAGAGGTGACTAATTACTATATAAAGTGCATGAAATATAACTCGATATTGAATAACACAAGCTAGTATGCACATATATCTTACTTTAGAGTTGATTTTAGGATATCTTGCAACGTGTTCCAAGATACATTGGCATCCGTTCTTTTCCAAGTTATTTTTAGCAAGGGTGGGTGAAGCAGTGTTGTAAGAAGAACCTTGAATGCACGTCTGCCTGTTTAACTCTTAGAGACCAGGTGAGTGAGATACAACCTTGTATTGAACCAGCCTCTGTTGGTGAGCGAGAGAAGCTTTCGAGCTTACACAGAGCTCTTCTTTAGGTCTGGGAAGCACACCCAAGGCAGGTCGACACTACAAATTTCAATCTGCACAGCTGCGCCTCTGTAGTGCGTCTAGTGAAGACACTCAGCAGATGGGCGAGAGGTTTAAAAACTCCACCTCTGTGAGAGGCGGTATCTATGTCGGTGGGAGAAGCCCTCCTGCGGACATAACACTCTCTACACAGGGGGTTAAGGTCAGTATAACTACGTCACTCGGGTGGGGATTTTTCACACACACCCCACCCCGGGGATGTATTTATACTGAAGTATGTATGTAGTATAGACCACGCCTCAGAGTGTCAAAGCTAAATACAAGGTGGAACAGATTGTTTAGCATAAGCAGTTTACATTGAATGGCTCCTTGAAATATGTGTTAAGTGGGCCATTAACACCTCTCCAGTCATAGGAAGGAAAGGGGAAGCAGTTGGGAGGGTTGTTAGTGGGTTATAGGCTGTTTTTATAAGTAATGTATTTAATAATAAATCCAATGTGTCTGTTCAGTCCATGATTTTCAGTGTCCAGCAAAGTTATGAATTTAAGCTCCCAGGCTTGTCTTTTGAAAGTGTTGTGCAGCTTTCATGTGACGATGAGGACTCATAGGCCAGATATAGATTGATCGCTTTAAGTGTTCACCCACAAGTGATGTGGTGTTTTTGTCTTCTATCATTTTCCTGGTGAGTTCATCTGAGAGCGTATTGATTGTCTGGTTTCACCCACATAGTTGCTATTGGGGCATTCAGTGCATTGGATGAGGTACACCGCATGTTGTGAGAGGCATGGATCTTGAAAAGTGTATTATGGGGGCTGTTGATCATTGTAGCTGGAGATATGTCTGCGGGTTTTGCATCTGTGGTTCTGGCAGGGTCTGGTACCGCTATGAGTTGATGTGTCTTGGTCTGTGGGGCGTTTGCTTCTGATTAAGTTTAGAGAGGTTGGGGGATTGTTTGAAGGTCAGAAGAGGGGATTTAGGAAAGATGTCTTTCTTTCCCCATCAAGTATGGATTCCAGTGTCGGTGGTAAGTAGCAACTAGGGGTGTGCGGTTAGAGGGGGTTTTATTTCTGTATTAAAGTAGGCTCCCTTGGGATATTTGGGTGGACTGTTCCATAATACAGTCTACTTCTCTGGTGGAGCGTCCTTGTAAGGTGAAGGTGGTTTTGAGCATATTAAGGTGTATATCCCAGACTTTTATCCTCAGAGAATATTCGGTGGTATCTGAGTGCCTGGCAGTAGATAACAGATTTTTTGGGTGTGTTTGGAGTGGTTACTGGATTTATGAAGGTAGGTGTGGTGATTGGTGGGTTTCTTGTATATAGTTGTCTGTAGGGTTCCATTGCTGAAGCTGATTGTGGTGTCCAGAAAGTTGATGCTATTGTGGGAGTATTCCAGAGAGAGTTTAATGAGTAGGTGGTGTGCTTGAAGTTGTAGTAAATATCTATGAGGGAGTTTGGCATCTGTCCAGAGGATGAAATAAATCACTGATTTTATCATGCATTTGTCCATAAATTCTTCTTCAAGGTTGCCCATGAAGAGGTTGACATATTGGGGAGCCATCCGCATAGCTGTTCTCATAGCTTGGACTAAGTGTTTGTTGTTGAATGTAAAATTATTATGAGTGAGGATGAAAGGGATGAGTTTGGAGATGTGTTTGGGATGGATATCTGAGGGTTGTCTATTGTCTGGTAAATATTGAAGGGAGGCAGCTATGGCATCATTGTGAGGGATGTCGGTGTATACGGAGGTGATCTGCTTGGTGGCAAGGATGGTGTTCTGAGGGAGGTTGTTAATGTTGTGGAGTTTGTGGAGGAAGTCAGTTGTGTCCTGGAGGAAGCTGGTCCTTTGTGTGGTGAGTGGTTTGAGGATTGTTTCTGTGAGTTCCGATATTCCGTCAGGGAGAGTGCCATGGCCAGATATGATGGGTCTGCCTGGGTTCCCTTGTTTGCATATCTTGGGAAGCATGGAGAATGTTCCTATGGGTTGTTTGTGGGTTTAACTCTGAGGCAGTTGGGGATAAGATTGCTATTTGTAGACAGCACGTGGCCACATCCTACTCCACTCCCTGCCCTCTTGAGCTCTGACACCTTCCTGCTGCCTCCAGGCTATGTGCCAGTTCTTCCTCTGATCCTTAGACTGGAATGCATAATAGACATACTTGTCCCATGCTGTTCACTAGCCTAAGGGCTGGATCAAGAAACAATTGTTAGGGTGATATCAGGGGGCCACAGTGGAAGGGAGACCTGTGTCATATCAGTCAGGATTACCGGCTGCCAGAAAACACAGCAACTTGGGACTTGCTGCATATAATAGTTCTAACCCATCCTAAGTTCCCACTGCTAGCAACCTTCAATGCCCTCCCATTCCCACCCTCTACCGGTTTCCAAATAGCCAGTTCCAATGTATTATCTACCTAAGAACTAGATATTGTCCCAATGGTTCAGAATGAGTTCAGTTTGCAACCCCCTAGCTCCATTCTTCCTTTTGAGTACCATCTTCGTTCTTTTCCCTCTCCATGATATGTATAGCTATGCCTGCTGCCTATTCTTGGGCCATCACACCTCCATTTACTGAGTCTCCTTCCCTGTGGCTCTTACTCGTTTGCAAGGAAGAGAGGCCAAGAGAGCAATCAGAAATGACTAAATGTTGCAAAGCCCAGTTCTAGAGAGCGGACATGAAACCTTAGCCCTCACCATTCCTTTTGTAGGATCACCTCAGCTCATGCACTTTGCAAATCCTGTCTCTCCATGAGACATTGCCTCCAGTTTGTGTGTGTCAGCATGCCAGCTCCGGAAGGCTGCTTCTTAACAGATTCCTGTAGTTTGTAATAATACCTGACATTTTCTATAGCGCTTCACATCTGAAAACCACTGCAGAAAAACATCAGCTACTCCTCATGACAACTCTGGGAGGGAGAGAGAAGAACTAATATGTTTAACTTTTTAAAAATTAAATGGTAGAGAAAACGCCTTGAAGGTGTTTCCCCCTTTCCCCTATTGGATGGATCTAATGATTTGAGGAAGATTAAGCTGGCTAACATTCTGACGTGTGCAGTGACACTAGATGCCTGAACAACCAGAGTCTTTTAGAATCTCGGCCATTGAAGTAGATCTTTCTTTTTGTCACTGCTTGGAAGCCCTCATAGCTAACCGTACTCTGGTTTACCTGCTCATTTTGCACTAGATTCTAATACCCTTATTCATGCTTAGGCGCGTCCTAGGCTGAAGTACTCCCATTGAAACCGCATGTACTAATTGCAGAGTAATGTGTTATTCAGAGGGAGTGAGCTTGAAATCTGCCCCTTTTTATAATATTTCCATCTTTTCTGTAGAAAATAGTCATGTGTGTTTCCTCCTCTGTGAATAGTTTAAACCAAGATTTGGCTTAAAACTTGCAACACTCGACTCTCTTGTTAACAGATTATATAGTAGTTATATGGCTGGGTCTGAGCAATACTAGCATTTTAATAAAGGGAAAGATGGTCCAACGATAGGAGTTGGATTAACAAGATAGACACTCCTTTTCCTGAGTCTGCCATTGATCCTTTGTGAGACCATGGGCAAATCTGTTAATATCTGTACCTCAAGTTCTTCAACTATAAAGTGAGGATTATTCCTTGCCTCACCAGGCTCTGTAAGGCTTAACTCATTAAGGTCTGTAAAACTCTGTGAGCTCCTTTAAATACAAGTGCAAAATATTTCATTATTGTGGGGGTTGTGAAGCCCAAAGCTCTAAAGAATTGCCAATTTACAAGAAACCTGCCTTAAAAATAGTTAGCAAGTTTGGGAAGGATCCTAGAGTCCAAACTCAGGATGCTGGAAGTTTCTTTAACCTTCTATAAGTACTGCAGCTGATGAGTTTTAAAACAATGCAAAGTTTAATACAAAAAAAATCTAATTCTTACTAAACTATTGGTCTCCAAAGCTGTCACTCTTTGTAACATATGAGAACAATGTAATTGAGTTGTGTTCCCTGTTAATATGCCACAACCAAATGGAAGATAAGAATCCTTTTACATTCCAGAAAACTTTTCCATTTTAATCGTTTTAATACTGTAAAATTAAGTTATGGATTCATGTTAAAATATGTAAAATTATGAGGTCCCCACATAGTGAGGTAGTGCACAAATCATTAGAATGACATTGCACATCAGATGAACACTGGCCTATGGTTATAGAATGAGCCCTGTTAAAATAATAGTTTTTTAAAACTTTAAATGGTTATAATTTCACCATTCATCAAATGAAAATGGAGGAAAAGCAGCTTGGCCCATTCAACAAAAGAAGCCGCTTTGAGGCTTGCATAGCTTTCTAAGTTTTTCTCCCGCAGGGAAACTTGTCATGCAAGGTTAAAGCTTTGAGCTTTAAGTTTGTGTAGTTCACATAATATAGATCTCAAGTTAGTCAGTCTAAAGGACTTGAAAATGTAGGACAAACCAAAAGGTTGGAATCATCACTTTTCAGATGTTGGGGACACATGCTTTGAACCTAAGAATAAAACAGAATGGATTCGTGCTTTAAACATTTTCTTACATAGTGGTAATAAAATTCTTTTACATAGGAATCTTCCATACTTCTTCCATACTTGGACCAAATGACTGATAATATATATGCATGTTAAAGTGTTTAAGTATAAGGGCTGTCCATCTAATGATGCCAAGATTCCATGGCATCATTGGAAAACACACAGATATTTACAATTACAGTGGGTGTTTTGGAAGCCAACAATTTAACAATGTAAACACCAGTAGCAACGTGAACTCAGGAGTACGTTTTGAACACCGATTGCTAGATTAAATAATCCAGAACAAACTAATATTGTAATCCTTGCTGTTCTGAAAGCATTTACCAGAATGAAAAATAAAATAAATCACGGGAACATGTCTCTTGGAATATTTGTAATAGTGAGTTTGATTGTTAACTTTCAAAGTTCACATGGCAAGACTAGAAATAGATGTTGATATACTGCAGTACATGCCACATTTGAGGGATAGCAAGGCATTGATTTAGGCACTGTTAGTGTAGTGCCTGGCTAGGAAGTCATGACAACAATGTGCGCAGCCTTAGTTCACATGTGGTCTAGGACAGAGGTGGGCAAACTACGGCCCGTGGGGCCACATCCAGCCTGCGGGACACTCCTGCCTGGACCCTGAGCTCCTGGCCCCCGGCCCCTCCCCCGCTGTTCCCCCTCCCCCGCAGCCTCAGCTCACTGTGCCGCTGGCGCAATTCTCTGGGCGGCGAGGCTGCGAGCTCCTGGTGCAGCTCAACTGCAGAGCCGCAGCCTGTCCTGGTGCTCTGTGCTGCGCGGTGACGTGGCTGGCTCCAGCCGGGCGGCGCGGCTGCCTGTCCTGGTGCTCTGTGCTGCACGGTGACGTGGCTGGCTCCAGCCGGGCGGCGCGGCTGTCTGTCCTGGTGCTCTGGGCGGCACGGTGACGTGGCTGGCTCCAGCCGGGCGGCGCGGCTGTCTGTCCTGGTGCTCTGTGCTGCGCGGTGGCGTGGCTGGCTCCAGCCGGGCGGCGCGGCTGTCTGTCCTGGTGCTCTGTGCTGCGCGGTGGCGTGGCTGGCTCCAGCGGGCGGCGCGGCTGTCTGTCCTGGTGCTCTGTGCTGCGCGGTGGCGTGGCTGGCTCCAGCCGGGCGGCGCGGCTGTCTGTCCTGGTGCTCTGTGCTGCGCGGTGGCGTGGCTGGCTCCAGCCGGGCGGCGCGGCTGTCTGTCCTGGTCCTCTGTGCTGCGCGGTGACGTGGCTGGCTCCAGCCGGGCGGCGCGGCTGTCTGACCTGGTGCTCTGTGCTGCGCGGTGACGTGGCTGGCTCCAGCCGGGCGGCGCGGCTGTCTGTCCTGGTGCTCTGTGCTGCGCGGTGACGTGGCTGGCTCCAGCCGGGCGGCGCGGCTGTCTGACCTGGTGCTCTGTGCTGCGCGGTGACGTGGCTGGCTCCAGCCGGGCGGCGCGGCTGTCTGACCTGGTGCTCTGTGCTGCGCGGTGACGTGGCTGGCTCCAGCCGGGCGGCGCGGCTGTCTGTCCTGGTGCTCTGTGCTGTGCGGTGGCGTGGCTGGCTCCAGCCGGGCGGCGCGGCTGTCTGTCCTGGTGCTCTGTGCTGCGCGGTGGCGTGGCTGGCTCCAGCCGGGCGGCGCGGCTGCGTGTCCTGGTGCTCTGTGCTGCGCGGTGGCGTGGCTGGCTCCAGCCGGGCGGCGCGGCTGCGTGTCCTGGTGCTCTGTGCTGCGCGGTGACGTGGCTGGCTCCAGCCGGGCGGCGCGGCTGTCTGTCCTGGTGCTCTGTGCTGCGCGGTGGCGTGGCTGGCTCCAGCCGGGCGGCGCGGCTGTCTGTCCTGGTGCTCTGTGCTGCGCGGTGGCGTGGCTGGCTCCAGCCGGGCGGCGCGGCTGTGTGTCCTGGTGCTCTGTGCTGCGCGGTGACGTGGCTGGCTCCAGCCGGGCGGCGCGGCTGTCTGTCCTGGTGCTCTGTGCTGCGCGGTGACGTGGCTGGTTCCAGCCGGGCGGCGCGGCTGTCTGTCCTGGTGCTCTGTGCTGCGCGGTGGCGTGGCTGGCTCCAGCCGGGCGGCGCGGCTGTGTGTCCTGGTGCTCTGTGCTGCGCGGTGACGTGGCTGGCTCCAGCCGGGCGGCGCGGCTGTCTGTCCTGGTGCTCTGTGCTGCGCGGTGACGTGGCTGGTTCCAGCCGGGCGGCGCGGCTGTCTGTCCTGGTGCTCTGTGCTGCGCGGTGGCGTGGCTGGCTCCAGCCGGGCGGCGCGGCTGTCTGTCCTGGTGCTCTGTGCTGCGCGGTGACGTGGCTGGCTCCAGCCGGGCGGCGCGGCTGCCTGTCCTGGTGCTCTGTGCTGCACGGTGACGTGGCTGGCTCCAGCCGGGCGGCGCGGCTGTCTGTCCTGGTGCTCTGGGCGGCACGGTGACGTGGCTGGCTCCAGCCGGGCGGCGCGGCTGTCTGTCCTGGTGCTCTGTGCTGCGCGGTGGCGTGGCTGGCTCCAGCCGGGCGGCGCGGCTGTCTGTCCTGGTGCTCTGTGCTGCGCGGTGGCGTGGCTGGCTCCAGCCGGGCAGCGCGGCTGTCTGTCCTGGTGCTCTGGGCGGCACGGCTGTAGCGCCGCCAGCCACCTGTGCTCCAGGCAGCGCGGTAAGGGGGCAGGGAGCAGCGGGGGTTGGATAGAGGGCAGGGGAGTCGGGGTGGTGGCCAGGGGGCGGGGGTGTGGATAGGGGGTGGGGCAGTCAGAGGGCGGGGAACAGGGGGGTTGAATGGGGGCAGGGGTCCCGGGGGGGCAGTCAGGAAGGAGAAGAGGGGTTGGATGGGGCAGCAGGGGGCAGTCAGGGGTAGGGGGGGTCCGGAGGCAGTCAGGGAACAGGGGGCGTTGGATGGGGCAGGAGTCCCGGGGGGAGGTAGCAGCGGGGTTGGATAGGGGACAGGGGCCAGGCCATGTCTGGCTGTTTGCGGAAGCACAGCCTCCCCTAACCGGCCCTCCGTACAATTTCACAAACCCAAATGTGGCCCTGTAGCCAAAAAGTTTGCCCGCCCCTTGTGTAGGATATCAGGGCATGTTTCACTGTATTATGGACTTTTTAACTTCCAACAAGCACATCCGGACCAGCCGGTATGGGGTGAAGGGCACAACAATCCCATACTGCACTGCAACATCAGTGCTGCATACGAGCCCTGATCCAGAGGTAGCACATACTGACATACAGTATATGGTGTTACTAAAGTGCAGTATATGGCATTGAAATCTTACTTCACAATGAAATTTCAGCAAAAACATATGGGTGGAAGAGGGGGTAACATTTTCACAATTTGTTTTCCACTTTCCAGCCAGCTGTAGTGTTCCAACAATTATTTCTGTGCCGATCTGGAAAAATGATGTGAAACAGTAGCTGCTGCTGTTACCATTTTCATTTCACACACATATACTCGCCTAACACAGGGCTTCTTTGTACTACCATTAGAATTGCCCAGCCTACAGCAAGAATAGTGGCTTTACAGGAAAGGCATGGCAGTAAATCACCTGGCCACGCAGACCAAGGTGAATACGATTTCCTTTCTAATGACTGTGACTAAAAAAACTGGTACCTTCTGCAAACCTTCAGATCCAGTAAACTGGAATGACTGCAGTAACTTTCCACTACTAACACTTGAGCAGGGTGTTGTATTTTTACATTTGATTTACTTCCCTATTCATCCTTCAGGCTTTATTGGGCTGGGATTTTTTTTTAAGGGACCCTACTTCGTGAACTAATTATGACAAATGTTGTCACAACATCTGTTGCCTGCTTTAAATGATCTCCTAGTCTGTTGGAATTCATCTTGAAGGCATTTTCGTAATGAAATATTTTTTGTGTGAACATTAATACAACCCGTGGGAGATTTGAATAAAAAAGAAAATCCACCCGTCCTGCCAAGAGAATAGCTTATGTGCCAACTGCTTTTTTGTTATCCTGCATTCCGTGGTATTAATATAGTTTGTTTCCAAGACTCTTAACAGCAAATGGATAAATAGCTTGCTGTATTATGGAGAAGTTCTTCTTGAAAAGAGAGCAGGTAATGTGGACTTTGATTAGGGTGATTGCTTCCCAGAATGGATGGATTAGGGCTGTATGCTGCATTCAGGTAACTGAACATCACATTCATCATAGGATATTGTACTAAATAGATTTCTTCCCCCTGAATACATGATTAGTGTGTAATATCTAAAGATATGACAAGTCAGTTATCTTTTTAATCCGGTCTGTAGCAGAGCAAAATACTTTATCCTTTTACTTTAGATAAGATTTCCCTTGCAGCTATTTGCATGGAATCGGCGAGGTGATATTTTTGGTTACTCTTTAGTACAACTCTGTGTGTCTGCCTCAGCATATGTTTTATCTACCACATTTCAACCGAACATGTCAAGTGCTGTTTGTTAAATCGCACTAAATGGTCATGTTCCCCCAAAACCTTACGTAAAGAAAACCCCATCGGTTTTGCAAAAGTGATCTTTGTGTTGTGACTGTTACAATTTCACAAGATACAAATGGATACAATTTGTGGAATGGTTGGTAAATATTATCGTTTGGAACTGGAACACTTCTTGCATTTTGGGTTTCTTTTAGACAGTTTTAGGGTGCATTTCACTAGAAGGACCCAGTTCAGAGATAATTACTGCACCACACCTTTACGTGGTGGGGGGGGCACTATTGTCCGGCTGGCTGAAGGAAGGGGCAACAGTGCTTTACAGGTGGAGAGAGAGGAGAGTCAGGGGCTTCTATGAATTGTCCAACAGAGAGCCAACCACCCTTTCTTATAGTCCACCTTAACCCTCCTACGAGGAGGGGTGGATAAGATCCCAGCAATGGGTTGGCAGGGAGACCTAGATGGAAAAGGTGGGTGGGGTGGCAGAAGCCCCTGGGATAGTCATTGAATGAACATGGACTGCACTGTACACTTTTATCTGACAGATTGTCCCGGACATTTAATAATAGAGTTGCAGCCTTATTAAAATCATATCACATGTCTCCTGTCCTTTCGGTATAGCCGGACAATAAGGAACACATGTATAATTTATACAGATGACCTTGATAAAAACAATTCCCTTTCAATTTAATCATCATGGTACTTAAGTGGTGAAAAGATTTCTTAAGTTCTTTTGCATCCATATTTAGTGAATTTCCTACAGAATAGCTTTGAGTTTTTTCGACCTGCTGCAGTATTTGCTAGCTTTGGGTGTTCTTTTCCAGGCATGTTGGTAAGCCATGATCAGCGGAGAATATTACTCTGGATGTAGAGCAAAATAGTAACAATCCTGGCAGGGGAAGAATATAGTAAATATTTCTTTGTATTACCTGACCACAACATAAACATTTCAGAGACACATTTTATAGGTTGGTATTTAAGTATGGTTAGTTATTAAAATGAACTTTTCCAAGTTCACAGAGATTTGTTTCACTTTTTTTATGTTGCCTTGTATTTAACTCTTCAAAATGACTGTAACCAAAATGATCATGAAAACACTATGACAGAGTGGATTTCTTTCCCCAGAAATACCTCAGGAACTTTTTCTGCATGATGCTCAAGTCTCCATCGTCTCCGTTACACATTGATAAAGTGGGACCAACCCTGTCAAAACACACCATCTGTGAGTTCTCCCCATTCTTCAAGAAAGGAGTGTTTGACTACAGCAGCCACGGGACCGGCTAACTGTGGAGCCTGGGACTCTTTGCCAGTGGAGCAGAATCCAAAGCTGTGCCTTCCATTCTGTGGTGTCAGAAAAATGCGAATAAAGAATCAATCTCCATGCCTGAAAATTTCCGTCCGAAATTTTGCCAGTTAAAAACAGATATGCAACAATGCTGACCTTCATCCTTTCGCGGTTGTCGTATTTAGTGCCTGCATTTTCTTGGCATGGAATATACAAACATTTGTTAGCACCAGTTGCTCTGGTAACGATGTACAAAAATTCAAATTCTCATGCTGTGTTGGGATCCACTCATTAGTGAAAGTGCTTCCTTTACATTTGCTCAGACAATTCATTATAGTACTGCAAGATTATCTCCTGTTTACTGTGGTTATGTAGTCATAAGGGGAATTTTTCTAATGTTCAGTTTCCACCAAGCTGTTTCTTAAGATTATTTCCTGTTTTTCATTTCCCCTTAACATATTGTGGCATTTGAGAGGATACTCACGCTCCATTGGTATTTATTTATCCCAAGAAGCACAGTTTAACTATTTGATTGTACAGTTTTCCTTATAAGAATCAAAGGACCTGTGACTTGAACGTTTACAAAATATGTACTGCAGAGGATTTAATTCAAACTCTGTAAAAGTCTTCCACGCTTGATTATACAGATGCAGAATGAATCACTTGCCATTAATTAAAAAAAAGGAAACAATAGTTATTCAAGAATGAGGTCAGCATCTTTTCTCATTTTCTAATGACCTGGAATGTAACTGTATACTGTGCACTTTACAGAGCTCTCAGCAACGCATAGAACTAAGGTAAAATGCTATATATTTTGGAATAGATGGTTTCTTCACAGTAGAGTAACACTTATCTGAATTTTAGTTGCACAAATTAGAATTTGAGGTTTTACTAATACTTTAAAATTACTCAGGACTTGTTTAGAATTGCACATGTATATAACAGTATAGTATCCATTTTGTATTAGTATAGAACAAAAAACCAACAATATTAACTGGAATGAAGACATGTACAGATTATATATAATAGATTGTGTAAAAAGTAGAGCTGTCAAGTGATTTAAAACATCACGATTAATAGCACTGTTAAACAATAATCACATACCATTTATTGAAATATTTTTGGCTATATTGATTTCAATCACAACACAGAATACAAAGTGTACCGTGTTCACTTTATATGTATTTGTATTGCAAATATTTGCACTGTAAAAAGCAAAAGAAATCGTATTTTTCAATTCACCTCATACAAGTACTGTAGTGCAATCTCTTCCTCATGAAAGTTGAAATTACAAATGTAGAAATATGTACAAAAAATAACTGTATTCAAAAATAAAACAATGTAAAACTTTAGAGCCTACAAGTCCACTCAGTCCTATTTCAGCCAATTGCTCAAACAAACAAGTTTGGTTACAATTTGCAGGAGATAATGCTGCCGCTTCTTGTTGACAATGTTACCTAGAAGTGAGAACGGCATTCGCATGGCACTGTTGTAACCGGCATCTCAAGATATTTACGTGCCACGTGCACTAAAGATTCATATGTCCCTTCATGTTTCAGCCACCATTCCCGTAAATGTAAACAAACTTGTTTGTCTTAGCAATTGGCTGAATAAGAAGCAGAACTGAGTGGACTTGTAGGCTCTAAAGTTTTACATTGTTTTGGTTTTGAGTGCAGTTATGTAACAAAAAAAAATCTACATTTGTAAATTACACTTTCATGAGAAAGAGATTGCACTACACTACTTGTATTAGGTGAATTGAAAAATACTGTTTCTTTTGTTTATCATTTTTGCAGTGCAAATATTTCTAATAAAAATAATGACATAAAGTGAGCACTGTACACTTTGTAGTGTGTTGCAATTTAAATCAATATATTTGTAAATGTAGAAAAACATCCAAAAATACGTAATACATTTCAATTGATATTCTATTGTTTAGCAGTGCAATTAATCTTTTTGAGTTAATTGCGTGAGTTAACTGCGTTTAATCGAGAGCCCTGGTAAAAAGCAGACTCAAACAACTTTCAGATATTAAAATGTGTCATAAAATAGGTTTTCATGCTCACTTTCATGAGTACAAAATGTGCCATCTGGTTAATCAGAACTACAATATGAGTTTCCGTATATTAGGTCAAATTAGCCATGCTACTTTATATTGTGTGAAATGGTCATACAATTAAACCTGGCCTGACAAAGTTGACAATGTGTATTTGACAGTCTAAATTGTGGCAACATTAACATTATAAACACCAGGAGAAAAAGTGAAGACTACACATTTGTGTTCAATCATTGTGACAGTTCCTCTTTTAGAAACCTTTCAAACTTAAAAGATTATGTGAATAAATAGAATTGTTCTAATAAGATACACCTCTGTTAGTGCATATTCCAATTAGTAAATATTAGCGTTCAGGTAAAATGTTTAAAAGCACCTATGTGATTCAGAGACCTAGGTCCCATTTTTAAAAGTGACTTAGGAGCCTAAAGGTATGTTTACACTGCAAATAGAAAAGTGGAAGTGAGTTTGAGCCCAAATTCAACTGACTCGGACTTTCACTACAGAGCTAAAAATAGCTGTGTAGACATTCCCGCTTGGGCTGGAGCCTGGAGTCTGACACCTGCTGAGGGGAGTGGGTCTAAGAGCCCAGACTCCAGCCCAAGTGGGAATGTCTACAGTGCTATTTTTAGCCCTGTCGTGCAAGCCCTACACCCTAGTCAGTTGACCGGGGCTTTGATAGCCGCTGCTACAGGTGGTGGTTTGTTTTCTTTGTGGAGATACATATACCCCAAGTCTTACTGAAAGTCAAGAGGATTTAGAAACCTGTTACATTTGAAAATGGGACTTAGGTCTCTAAATCATTTAGCTGCTTTTGAAAATTTTACCCTAAAGCTCATTGCAGAAGGAAGACATTTATTTTCTTCTTTGCAATAAAATATTATTTTAAAATAGAACATACTTTACTGCATGCTATTTATATGAAAGAAGCTGATGTACCAAAGAATCCTTTTTACTTGCTTCATTATACCAGTTTCTGCAAACTTACTGTACAGACTACCTGCAGTGCTGTTTAGGTTCATCAGAGTGCTTTCCCATAAAAAAGCAATGAAGACGTACTTGTCAGGCCTTCCTGGGTGCAATTGTGATGTGCCACGCACAAAATATATGCCTATTGCAAGAGCTGGAGAGATTCCCATAGGTAAGTCACATATTTCACATTTTAGATTTTGAAAACTATGTACAAACAAGAATCATATTTGGAAGAGTGGCATGGATGTAGGATTAACTGTAGTACCAAAATCTGAATTAAAAACCTGGCAATATTCTGATACAGACCCAAATTAATGAATATAGAGCCAGACTCTCAGCTGATCTAAAGCTGTGTCAGTAGAGCTATGCTGATTTACACCAGTTGGGGATCTGGCCTATAGTGTTGAATGTGTGTAACAAACATAACAGAATAAAAACTAACCACATACTTGTTTTTAATTTCAAAATATGTCATCCGTTTGGAAGCTGTATGAGTAAATGTGTTGTTATTAAAAGGCATAATGAAATCAGTGCTTGGAAACTGAAGCAAGACAAATCCAAACTAGAAATAAGGCGCAGATTTTTAACAGGATAGTTAACCATTAGAATAACTTACCTAGGGAATTGGTGGATTCTCCATCACTTAAAGTCTTTAAATCCAGACTGGGTATCTTTCCAAAAGAGAGGCTATAGCTCACAAACGTTATTACAGAATCTGCAGTTTCTATGGTCCGTGTTATGCAGGAGGTCAGACTAGATGATCATAGTAGTCCCTTTGGCCCTATAATCCATTAATCTGTTCTCTGGATAGTGATGTAAATTTCAAAACCCCTGAGGGAGCGGGGGAGCTAAGGTCCTTATTAAAGGAAAGGAATGGCACTATGTTTTCACACTGCTTGGACAATTACGCATTCAGGCCCAGATTTAGCAACCACTTAAGCACATATTTAACTTTGATCACACGAGTAATCATATTGACATCAGTGGGTCTACTTACATGCTTTAAGCAAAGTGTGGTTAAGTGTTTTACTGAATCGGGGCCCTACTTTTTACACTAGTTAATTGAAGTTGTGTGCCTCCATTCAATGCATTGTACTACAAGGAATCAAACCCTGGCCAACACCACACACACTTTGTGCCAGCAGAGCTCCACAACAAGGCTACAAAGTTGCCTTCAATTTGCACCTGATCATTGCTCTATGTGAACTGCTCAGTCAAGAATTGAGACACACTAGTCAAAGCCAAAGAGCAGCCTCCACATTGGGCCGCCCCGCCCCCAAGGATGTCACCTGAGAGCCATTCTGCCTGTTTAATGGCTGCTGCTGAACCTCCCCCAGGCCCAATTTACCCCGATCACATCACCTGCAACAGAGGGCATGAAATGAATTCTGCTTGTGTCAGCAGCTGTTGCTTCTGAGCCACCTTCACACATGGCCACACAACCAATGACGACACAGCCTGTTAGGAAGGGAACAAAAGAGATTCTGCCTGTTAGCAATAAGACAGAGTTATATTGTACCACTAGTTTGAGGCTCCAAAAAACAAACAAAAAAGAGGCTCCAGCCTATGTGAGGCAGGTTTTAAGGTGGGTACAGACAAAATAACTCTTCATTTCTTTGCCAGAATTGTTGGGAAAATTTGCCCCTACATTATCTCTAAGAAGGTCTCTATTGTCTCCGTCTCTTGCCATTTTGAGACAAAGCAAAGAGAGGAGAGAAATGTGTAGAACGTTGCTGGTTCCTTGTATTAACACTCTTGGAAATGGTGATTAAAATGTTGAAATGAAAAAAGAGGAAAGTTTTATGTATAAAGACATTGACGGTTCATCTTTCCCAAAGTCGATCAGGAGATTCAACGCCATCGTTTTCCACTTAAATCATTGAGACTTCAGTCCATTTTCTGTTATCTAAACTTTGTATTATATATGAGAATAAGAAATATGTTGTCTTAGATTATGATAGGGCCTGCAATTTTTTGCTGACAACTTTCTTCTCCATCTTCAATTGAAGACCAAAACTTGGAGGAAATGAATTATTTTAACTTACCAAGATTCTTATCTTCCTGATGTTTGAATTAAGCCAACCTTCAGTTTGCAATTTTACTGGATTATATACAATTTTCTTTTGATGTGATATGGAGTGATCATAGGTCCCATTCCTCCAGTCAGATCCACGTGAGTAGAAACGTATGCTCTGTTGAAGTCCAGTGGAGCCCTGTTAAAATCCGTGGGGCTCCAGTAAGCACTGATATAAGGGTCTGCCTGTATAAATCCAATTGCAAAATCAGGTTCATAATATGTTTTATTAACAGCATAGTTTTTGATAGGCCAGTTACTACTGACTATATTTTTCTCTATATTTTTAAAATAGAGGATTTGTTATAATTAGCCATATTGTGTAAAAGTATTTTTAGATATTCTGTCTTTTCAAAAATAAACATAATAAAGCTCATGTCTTTAGGGATGATGAGCTGAAACCTGGATATATGTTTCTAGGAATGAAGTGTGTAAAGTTCCATGAAATCAATGTGTACAGTGTGTTTACATCCACAGATAAACTTGTTCCAATATGGCAAAATCCTAGATCGCATATAGTAACTTTTAAATGATATTCTTTTGTCTTTTACAGATTGAGTTTAAAAATATTTGATAAAATGTATAAAAGGTTCTCACTAACATCTAATAAAAGAGAAGAAAGATGTTGGAATAGCATGTGTGGTATTTCATCTGTAGTGCATAAAACATCTTAGCAACAGAAATACTACAGCATCTGTACTAGTCCCTATTTTTTTCCCTATTTTCTTCCTCATACATTTGTTCTCTTCATAAACACCTCTATTTTTCTCAAATGCCGTGCTGACAGCAGAAAAGTGCCAACTCCCTGCAGCGTAACTTGTGTGTTCATCCACAGATTCAGCAAGATTTTTTTAAAAAATGAAATTGGCAGGAGCTTCTGGAGTTACTATAGTACTACAGACCTTTTCCAAAGTGCTTTGCGCAGATCTTTTTAATAGCTCTTTCCATCTTTACATAACACAATCTAGCCTGAATAGCTCATTCTTATGCTTCCTAAATTAGATTAATTAGATAATTACCTTTTGTTTACTTGTTTTGTACTATTTTGAAGAATTTGGAACGTGTTTTTTTAAAAATACATCATTTTAAAAAAGTGGTTATAAGAAGATCTTCTGATCTAGAGAAATGGAACCCAATTTCATTGCTCTTTTTCATAGTTTGAACCTCTGAGTCTCCAAAGGTCTCCTATGCTACGGCTTCTGGGGGCATTACTATATGGTTTTCCACTATATTTAACATTTCACAAGAGCCATTCCTCAAGCAATATGTCAGTCCCATGCTTCCGACCTAATTATGTCTCGTAGTTTAGACCGGGGTAGTCAATTATTTTTTTGTCAAAGTCCAGATTTTTTGGTC
The DNA here is from genome assembly GCA_037349315.1 of Chelydra serpentina. NCBI lineage: Eukaryota > Metazoa > Chordata > Testudines > Chelydridae > Chelydra > Chelydra serpentina. The sequence continues at coordinate 11,091,055 of JBAIAC010000061.1, forward strand.
AAAGTATAGTCCAGGTCCAGACTCCAGAGAAAATAATAAATATTAACAATGATAAGTAAATACAAAGATTTTGCAGTCTGTTCAAAAGCGTCTGGCATTCTGGATTTGGCCCGCAGTCCACCTATTGATGAGCCCTGGTGTAGACCCACATTTAACTGCTTTCTGCACAAACAAGCTTTCTCATTTTTCAGTATTGCAAATTATTTACATCAGAAAAGCGGAATCTCAAAAATGAGGACATAAAATTTAGATTATGTTGTAAATAAATTAACCCCACTGATTTTTTTTAAGCTTTCTGCATCATTATTTCTCTCTTGTCCTACATCTGGACCATTAGAGGCTGAGGTGTATGGTCAGAAGCATGATTTTTTTTCTCAGTCCAGTTGAACATAGTAATAATGAGGGCTTTAAAAACTGCTCGGTGAAAACTCAAACTGCCTGATTTTCAAAAGTGCTGAGCACCTTCCCTTCACATGGACTTTGATGGAAGACTGGATTGCTCCTCACCTTTGGAAATCAAGCCATGACGCTTCTCTGTCTATATCCAGCTCCATCCCTCATCACTGTAATGTCTGAGAAACCTGGTTAGCGCACTGGACCAAGTAGATATTGTTTGTAAAGCACTCTGAACGTGAAAGATACTGTATAATGTGTATCCTTCGAGTGATTGTCCCCATGTGTAGTGCACTTCACGGTTGTGCATGTGCCCAGGACTGAAGAATTTTCTTTAGTAGCGTCCATGTAGTCTGCGCATGTACCCTGCTCTCATCATCTAGAATTGCATGCAGCTCAGCGTAGAAGCGGCATGTCTGGGGCTCTGACTTGGAGCGGCCGTTTGACTCTTTGGTTTTCTGGTACGCTTGTCTGAGCTCCTTAATTTTCACATGGCACTGTGTTGCGTCCCTGCTGTATCCTCTGTCCATAATGGCCTTGGAGATTTTTTTCATATATTTTGGCATTTCGTCTTTTTGAACGGAGTTCTGCCTGCACGGATTCATCTCCCCTACAGTGATCAGATCCAGTACCTCCTGTTCGGTCCATGCTGGAGCTCTTTTTCGATTCTGGGACTGCATGGTTACCTGTGCTGATGAGTTCACCACGCTGGCCAAACAGGAAATGAAATTCAAAGGTTCCCGGGGCTTTTCCTGTCTACCTGGGCAGTGTATCCGAGCCCCGAGTGCTGTCCAGAGCGGTCACAATGGTGCACTGTGGGATAGCTCCCGGAGGCCAATACCATCGAATTGCGTCCACACTAACCCTAATTCGACACAGCGATATCGATTTTAGCGCTAATCCCCTCGTCGGGGAGGAGTACAGAATTCGATTTTAAGAGCCCTTTATGTCAAAATAAATGGCTTCATTGTGTGGACAGGTGCAGGGTTACTTCGATTTAATGCTGCTAAATTCGACATAAACTCTTAGTGTAGACCAGGCCACAGATATTGAGCCCAACCCTGGTTGCTGCTGGCTCCACCTGTCAGAAGGGTGGAACCTAATAAGCCTTCAAATATGTTAAGAGCTGCTATAAAGTCTGTGATGATTTGTTGTCCCTGTCCACTGAAGGTAGGACAAGAAGTAATGGTTTTAATCTGCAGCAAGTGTGATTTAGGTTAGATATTGGGAAAAAGCGTCCTAATTATAAGGGTAGTTAAGCTTGGGAATAGGCTTCCAAGGGAGGTTGTGGAATCCCCATCTTGGAGGTTTTAAAAAACAGGTTGGACAAATACCCGTGAAGGATGGTCTAGGTTTACTTGGTCCTGCCTCAGCACAGGGGTTGCACTTGATGGCCTCTCGAGGTCTCTCCCAGCCCTATATTTCCATGAGTCTTCAAGGTACCATTGTGATCATCTAAGCTAACCTCTGGCATAGCTATAGAACTTCCCAGAATTCGTTCCTGGTTCAAGTCAGATAGCTGTGATAGAACTAGAGAATATCTTTTAGAAAACCATCGAATCTGGATGCTGGATTTCTAGCAGTGGAGAATCCACCACAGCCCTTATTTCTAATCTGATTTTATCTAGCTTCAATTTCTAGCCATTGGATCTTATTTTGCCTTTGTCTGCTAAAATGAAGAGCCTTGTGTTACCAAAGTTGTGTTCCCTGTACTTATAGAGTATTAACAGACTGTGAGCAAGTTACCCCGCAACCTTCTCTTTGTTAAACTAAACAGATAAATCTTCCTGAGTCTATCGCTATAAGGCATGTTTTCCAATCCTTTAATCATTCTTGTGGCTCTTCTCTGAACCCTCTCCAATTTATCAATGCCCTTCCTGAAGTGCAGACACCAGAACTGGACACAGTATTCCAGTAGTAGTCACACCAGTGCCAAATACAGAGTTACTAATCCCCAATCCTACTCGATATTCCCTTATTTACACATCCACGGATCGCATTAGACCTTTTGGCCACAGCACCTCACTGTGAGCTCATGTTTAGCTGATTATCCACCATGACCTCCAAGTTCTTTTCAAAGTTACTGCTTCACATGATAGAGTCCCCTGCCCTGTAAATATGGCCTACTTTCTTTGTTCCTGGATGTATGATTTTATATTTGGCCCATTTAAAAATGCATATTGTTTGCTTGTGCCTAGTTTATCAAGTGAGCCAGATCACTTAGTGACCCGTCTTCTTCATTATTTACCACTTCCCCATTCTGTGTCATCTGCAAACTTTATCAGTGAAGATTTTAAGTTCTCTTTTCCAGAACATTGATAAAAATGTTAAATGGTGTAGGGCCAAAAACAGATCCCTGCAGAACCCCTCTAGAACAGACCCACACAGTAATGCTTCCCCATATACACTTATATTTTGACACTTATCATTTAGCCAGTTTTTAATCCATTTAATGTTTGGCATGTTGATTTTGTATCGTTTTAGTTGCAGTACCAAGTCAAATGCCTTACAGAAGTCTAAGGGCTGGTCTACACTAGCCCACAAGTTCGAAGTAAGATACGCAACTTCAGCTACGTGAATAACGTAGCTGAAGTCGAAGTATCTTATTTCGAACTTTAAAGTACTTACCCCTGGTCCACATGGCGGCGCGCAGCTCCCCCGTCGACTTCGCCTGCTCCGTTCGCAGAGCAGGATTACCGGCGTCGACGGGGGAGCACTTCCTGGTTCGATTTATCGCGTCTAGACAAGACGCGATAAATCGAACCCAGAAGATCGATCCAACGCCTCCGACTCTGCGGGTAAGTGTAGACTAGCCCTAAGTGTGTTACATCAACACTATTACCTCCATTCTCCAAACTTGTTATCTCATTTTTAAAAAGTATCATGTTAATTTGATATGATCTATTATCCATAACCCCATGTTGGGTGGCATTAATTATATTTTTAATCAAGTCCAGTATCAGTTCCATTAATTTGCCTGGGATCAGTGTCAGGCTGACTTTCTTATAATTACCTGTGTCATCTCATTTACCCTTTTCAAATATTGGCATAACATTAGTTCTCTTCCAGTCCTCTGAAACGTCCCCAGTGTTCCAAGACTTATTGAAAATCAACATTAGTGGTCCTCAGCCAGCTCTTTTAAAACTGTTGGATTCAAGTTATCCGGAACTGCTCAATTAAAAATGTCTACATTTAGTAGCTGCTGTTTAGCATGCTTCTTAGTTCCTGTTAGGATGGAAAGTATTTCTTCATTGCCATATGACATGAATACATCATCTGGCATTTTCCCAAATACAGAATAGAAATATATACTGAACACTGCTGCCTTTTCTCTATTATTATTATTGACAATTCGGCCATTTCCATGTAGTAATGGACCAATACCACTGGTAAGAATTCCTTTTGCTCCTATAATACTTAAAAAAAAAATTCCTTATCCTTAATTTTGCTGGCCATAGAATTTTCCTTGTATCCTTTTGTTTCCCTTATCAGTTTTCTACATTCCTGACCTTTATGCCAGCCTGACCACCAGCAGCATCCGAAGCCAGGTGTGGTGCAAAACTTGCATGATCTCGAAGCTGAAGAAGCCAATTCTCAGGAAGCAGGTCATTCTCGGGCTCCTCAGAGTGGGAGGTTGCCTTTTTCAGTGCTTCTAGTGGGACCTATGTGAGGGCTAGAGCAGAAGAAACTGGAAAGGGAGGTAGGGATGAGGCAGTGAAAGAGGTGGTGGAGGAGAGAGACAGGAGTTGATTCTGTACACTCATTCTATGTGGTCTAAGCTTTCCCACCATCCCTAGTGTAACCTGACAGTACCAGACAGCTTGAATCACCCAAGCCTCTCTGTATGCCCTCAGTGAAGCTGTGCTCATCTAAATACTCATCTGTGTGAACTTACCAATCATTTTCTAAGACTTCCGCACAAATTACCCCTAAGAGCTTGGTCCGTGGTTTCTCAGGGAGTTTCTAACTATGCTTGGTTTCTCTAGTCCCTTCAAAGAGTCCTTTTAGATGTACATAATCTTTTAATCCCCGTTATTTTGGAGGTTAAATGCACCGCTCTGCAGTGATCATCTTTAATTCCTGTAGGTGTGATTCTTATGCTATCCACTTATTTGCAGAGATGCAAAATAATTTAATGCATCTGCTGTTTCCTTATTTCCTCCCCGTTTCTTGAATATAATTGAATTCAAAACCCCACAGTTTTCACCTTGGAATAGCAATGCCTCTTCAAAGACAATTTCACACTCTGGTTGCTCTCCAGGTGACTTATTATTTTCATTCCCTTATTATTAAACCTGTGCTTGTAACTGAAACTGACTTCTCATCCCTTTTCAAATTAACCCCGTGGTGCAAAATGTCAAGGATTTCCCAGCTCCATCAAATGAAAGTTACTGAAGCCCTGAACCCATTGACACCAAGGGGTTAACCTGTGATCCATTCTTTAATGTCCTAAACTTTTCTCAGTAGAGTTACAGCTAGATCACCAACCTGTTAACACTGTCATAAAACATCCAAGAACTTTCTAATACCTGTTCTGAAATCTTTTATTCTGGCTTAAGCTTGTAAATAGACCACACATTTTGGTCCTTTCCTTGAAAAGGAAAACTAAGTTTGAGGCTCTTAGTGGAAGCCAGTGACCATTAAAATAATAATAATAATTAATAATAATCCCTTGTTAACATGCTTCAGGGCCAAAGCCAACCATTAGCTAATGGAGAGTAGGAGGAAACTTTCCTCATGAGCAAGTTATTCCACAACCACACACTGCAGGGTCTTTTGTGCCTTCCTCTGAAGGAGCTGGTGCTGGTCACTGTTAGAGACAGGGTAATGGACTAGATGGATCACCGTATGGCAAGTCAGATGGTCCTGTGTTGTTCAGTTGACAGGGCAGTCTTTTTGTAGGTGGGAGGGTTCATTGAACTGAGTTCACTGAACATTGTGAACTGTACTTCAGAGTTTAGTAAGATTAACCCCTCCTTCCCCAACTACTGAATCATGACTAATTTGGGGGGAGCCCTTTTTTGTGTGCTAAGCTGCTCCTGCCACCCCAAAATCTGGTAGCTAGAGGATTAGAATCACCCAGAAGTTTTCTCTGCCTCAATATTCAGCGCAGCTGACAAGAAACCAGTATGTGAGCACTTCCGGGATGGCTACTGACATTGCGGTGAGCAGCTGCTCTGTGGACCCCAAGGGGGACACCACTTGGAGGCATGGGTGTAGCCTATTGCAGCAAGGGTCTATATGGCCCTGTGATGGGGTATTGGCTATGAAAGGGTTAATGTAGATTGAGAAGGGGGCCCACAGGCTGCAGGTGAGAGGAATCCAGTGGCTAAGCAATCCCCTAACTCAGGGAGGGAGCCCAGCTAAGTGGGGGACAAGCTGGGCTGGATATAGAGAGAAAGGAAATTGGAGACAGAGGGGTGGCTGAAAACGTCTGCAGTCACTCACTGGGAGAAGGGAGGTGTGTTTGAAGGCCGCAGAAACTGGTCGCCTACATTTACTCCCTGGGAGGAGGCAGTTGGGAGGCTAACAAGCCCAGATGGGGGTGGGGGAGCCGTATGGTAAAGGGCTCAGGGAAAGGCAGTAAGGTCTAGAATGGAACAGACTTCAGCTGCTGACTAGAGGGTCCCTGAGCCGGAACCCAGAGTACAGGGCGGGCTTGGGTTCCCTTGCCAGCCACTGAGGGGCAGTGAAAGGGAAGCCTGCCTGAGACTGCTGGTGAGAGGGGACTTTGATACACCCCGGAAGGGGAAAGCACCGAGTAACGTGGCTGGAGGGCCAATTCACGAAGAGGCAGCCGCAGCTCCTGGAGTGACACATAGAGAGAGAGAGAGAGCTCTGAGAGAGAGAGACTGAGTGCAACAGTAGGAAGGAGCATCCGCCTCGCGGTGCTAATCCCCAGAACCACCAGGAGGCGGCGCTGTCTGGCGGTGGGTAGAGTGCCCCGCCCACGCAACTCTTCAACCTTTCCCAGCAATGGCGCTAGTGTCAGCTTCCTGCTGCAGCCAGGTACTGAGCTCAGAAGCGTGACTCCAGAGATCCCAGGGGTTGCAGGAAGGCTCTTCCACCACAGCGAAGTGACAGCTCGGTGAGTGGGACAAAGAAACTGTCCCTGGCTGAATGCTCTGAAATGGATGAGGAACTGGGCATTCAGGGAGAGCCCCCGACCATTCTCCACCGTGTGAAAGGCTGGGATTCCATCACCAACCCTTCTTCCACCCACACACTGTGGCCTGTAGTAACATCCATGTTAGTGAAGGAGGCGGTAGTGAAGGAGGCGGTCTGGATTAGTGAAGGCCATATGGTAGTGAAGGAGGCGGTCTGGATTCAGAGATGGCTGTTTATATCCACACCACCTCCCTAAAACAGCCCACGCAGTGGGCTTGGATCTTCTCTATCCCACATCCCCTTCCTGGGTTGACCATCTTGGTTTAGCTGGTACAGAATCTTGTTGTGTGACCAAACTGAGCAACTCTGTTTTCTGGACACACAGACATGGTTTAGTCTGGAAACATACAAAGTGAAGACAGTATTGTAGGTAAGTGGGTGGGCAAATGAGGCGTGTGGGGGGTGGGGGTGGAAATGGAGGTCGAGGTTGGAAATGCACTGACTCACAAATCTCTAGGCACTTAAAGGTGAAAAAGGCAATGCTCAAAAAGAATTTAGGTGCAGTGTTTTGTTCTTCAGATAGACACTCTCCAATACTTATTTGAAGATCTTTCAGGCTGGGGTTGATCAATCTCCTCCTATATTGTTCAAAAAGTAGAGTCCCTCTCAGTTTCACCTGGTATTTATTTCTTCTAAATTGTCCTGGTGAGACATCAGAGAATGCATCCTACCAAATCTGAGCTGGTATCCTTTCTTCCTAGGCTTCTGAAATTTGCTTAAGAAAATCCACTTGCCCTCCCCCCTAATTCTCTCAGTACATTAAATTAGGATGTTAGTAACTAATTTATAATGCACAAATTGCCATTTATATCACTGTATAACTCTCTTCACCAATCAACAATTTTCATGATGATGATTCCAGTATTTTAGATAAAAATGTCAGTACACAAGGTAAATTATGTATTCCTACCTGCGATTTTTGCCAAAGATTTACATGTGCAGAATAAATGATTTTCTACTTCTTAAGTGATAGCAATCATAAGTAATGTGCTGAAACATTCATAACAATGGTCTAACATGAAAGGTACATTTTTCTCTGTAACCTGCTGTAATTACAGCGTATATCAGTTCTGCCATAAGTAGATGCACTAGTTTTTTCCCACCCCCTCATACAGTTTTAATGACTTCCTCTGCTTGGAATGCAAACATTTTAAATTAAAAAATTAAAAATTTAAAAGACGATTGTTTCCTGGACAAGAGAGAGGTTAGCGTTTAATTCTCTTCTGTGTCATTTGTAAACAAATACATATTGTAGCTGATCCTAGTGAGATAATCTGCCTAAAGCTAATTGTGCCATTACAAATATTTTGAGTCTGAGCCTAACACCGATCACGGTACTTAAATATGTATGAACTGAACTAATATGACCACCTTGCTGCTTAGTAGCATATTGGTAAAACCATCCTTAATTGGACTATAAAGATATCACTCAACTTCTGAAGTGTGTGGTTTTTTCCTTCCAATTTACGGTGTTCTCTTCTGACTTAGTAACTTATTAAGTAGTGTGAACTGTTTGTTATGATTTTAATTTTTGCTCAGTCTCTCCCTAAAAATGTGAAATCTCTGGGTCAGAGGCTCAACGGGTGTAAATTGGCATAGCTGATATGGCTGACAAAACAAAAACCGGCACAAAACACGCTCTGCGCATCCGTGGTGCTGAGCACCAGCAACCAAGTTCCTCAGCTCCGAATGATGTCGTTCAGTGGGAGCTGACGATGCTTAGCACTTTGCAAGAGTCTTACAGAATGTTAAGAGAAATCATTTCAATGGGAGTGTTGCCTGAGTAAAGACTGAGTAACGATTGTACGATTTGATCCTTTAATTAGTAACTGGTAGCCTGGAAGAGGAGCACTAAAGATGGAGTTGTGCAAATGGACTGGTCAGCAGCTCTAGTGAGAATACTGTGCAAGCCGGTCTCTTCAGTCTTCTCTCTAAAATTAAGTAGGTGTCACTTAAAACTGACAACTCACCTATTTACAGTGAAAACACTTCTTAGCCCAGGTCTACACTGGGGGGGAGTCAACCTAAGATACGCAACTTCAGCTACGGGAATAGCATAGCTGAAGTTGACGTATCCTAGGTCGACTTACCTCAGCGTCCTCACAGCCGCAAGTCGACCGCTGCTGCTCCCCCATCAACTCTGCTTCCGCTTCTTGCGGCGGTGGAGTTCCGGAGTCGACGGGGAGAGCATTCGGGGATCAATTTATCGCGTCTACACTAGACGCAATAAATCGACTCCCCAAGAGATCAATTGCTATCCGCTGATCCGGTGGGTAGTGTAGACCTGCCCTTAGAGGGGGACAAATCTATCCTTGTTTCAGTGCCATGCCAGCCTTCTCCGTAGAGTCCCAAGCAAATCAAGAAGCTTTGTCTTTGCCTATGAGTGCTTGTACCTCAATCAAATCCATTGGCTGGCTTTGAGATAGCATCGTGTGAGAGATTTTCTCGTGTTCTTTTACTTTTGGGCAATTTTTTTATGAATATGAATCGTTTAAAATACAATAGGGGGATGAAAATAAAAAAAAGGCTTTAAATATCTACAGTATAAAAGGACAGAAGATGAAAAGAGAAATGCAACTCTATTTGTAAGAAACGTTGTTTCAGCCTGCGTGGCTTCGCTGAGAGACTTCATAATCTTATGATGATTTCTCTGATGAAAATAATCTTATTGTGACTTCTCTTCGGTCTTCCCACTCCTTCCTCATTGCCCGTTTTGCCTCATTGTGTTGTGTGAAATTAGGTTACAAACTCTTTGGGGCAGGGACCTTGTGCAGTTTATCTATAGGAAGCCAAGCATACCTTTTGGATACCTTAAAATAATGCGTGCAAAAAAAAAAAGGAGATGGGGAGGAAAATGCTAGGGTATTTGGTCCCATCATTTTGCCCTATACAGAGGTCTATATAATAAGGTAAATCCTATGGAATAAACTAATATCAGGATGTGAACTGTCCTTTCTCAAGATGTCCCTGGTGTAAATCTTGCAGCTTGCCCTGAAGGTCAGCTGACTCAGGTTCTGTCAGACCAAGGTGGTGAACTGAGTTTCAGAGTCAAGGGTCCTTCTTCCAAAAATCTCCTGCTGGCTCCTCCCCGCTAGTTAAACCAGTGAGCATCCAGTTTAAGCACTTCAGCCGATCTCCATCACTGAGGTAGTGCTTAGTTTGCACTGCTTAGTTTACATCAAGGGAGTTTTAGGTCGGATATGAAGAAAAACTTTCTAACTATAAGGATAGTTAAGCCCTGGAAGAGGTTACCTACATAGGTTTTGGAACCCCTGTCCCTGGAGGATTTTAACAACAGGTTAGACAAACCTGTCAGGAATGGTCTAGGTTTACTAAATCCTGCCTCCGTGCAGGGATGGAAGGGGCGATGGATAGATGACCTCTTTAGGTCACTGCCAGGCTTACATTTCTGTGATTCTAGGTATTCCCTGGCATAATTTATACTGTCTGCAGCAGACGCGCAGGGATTGGTTCACTGACCAAGGATCATGGCCACTATCTGAGAGGGAAGGAGAGTGTGCACTTTTTGGCTGCTCTGCACTGGAGTAAGAATCTGGCCCTCATCCGTCTTTTCGGCAGCAGAACAAAGTGTGAAAACGAAGACAGACAGGGCCCTGTTGGTACAGGTGTCTGGGATGCACAAACCCAGACAGCCAGGTGAGGTGGACACACCACAGCTTGGTGCTTTCAGGAGACAGGCTGGCTTGTAAGGCCTCTGTGTACCCCAGCCTTCATGTTAGGAGTTGTGCTAGCTGAGAGATCATATTCATTAGTTCCTGCATCATAGGCCTGATCCGAAGCCCGCTGGAGTCAATGAGAGACTTCAGTGGGCTTTTGATCCAGCCCACTCTTAGGCTGGAGAAACACCACATCTGTGGTTCTCTCTCCTGCTGGGTTTGTGCATCCCAGAAGTGTGGGTAAACATTTTACAAGTCCCTAGGTCATGTAAGTACCTAAATCCCATTGACTTTCAAAGGGACTTAGGAAGCTGAGTCCCATTTTCAGACATGCCTAAGCACTTCATTCTTCTGAAAATTTTACTTTCTTCTTTTACTTCTAGTCTTAGTCCCGTCTGTATGGGGTTGGCTCTTCGAGTCCTCCTTCCCTCCACCAATCTGTCTTGAAGCAGTTCCTCAAAAATGCCACAAGTAATAAAATCCTTATGTATAACATCCATTCATCTAGTTTTGGGCCTTTCAACCCTTCTCCTACCCTCCACTTCTAAGTTTAACACTGCTTTCTGTATATTCTTGCGATCTTCTTTTCACATGCCCAAACCATCTAAGCCTGGATTCCCTCAGCTTGTCTGTGATGGATGCCACCTTCACAGTTCCCCTAATTGGTTTGTTCTGAACATGATCTATCCTTGTATCTCCAAGTGGCCATCTTAACATTTCATTTCTGCTGTAATCAAAATCTGCTCCTGTTCTCTTCCTCAGTGTGCAGTATTAAGCTGTACAAAAGTTCAGGCTTAATTCCCATCTTGTAGATCTGATGTGGCATTTGATAGGCATTTCCTAGTGCAGATCACTCTGCTCACGTCTCTCCATTTAGTCCATGCCTTTCCTGTTCTGCTCATAAATTCATTGCTCAGGTCACCATTATCCTCTATTCAACTTCTGTACCAAAAGGTAGTGACTTACAGTCTCATTGTCTTTCTGCAAGGTATCATCAAATCAATAGACCATATACCCTGATTTTCTTGCCATTTCTTTCAAGTAGGCACCTCCATCTCTCTCAATCTTCTCCCCCTTCCTCTTTGCTCTCCCCCATCAGCACGTCACCTGCAAAAAGCATGCACCAGGGTGCCACTCTACGGATGGTTTCTGTAAGAGCATCAAGCACCAATGCGAACAAAAAGATGCTTGGTGCCGAGCTTGGATGTGCTCTGACTCTCTCTAGAAATTGTTCAGTTTGTCCATAGGGCCTTCTCGCTGTGGGGACATCACCCCCGGACATGTCCTCAGGTAGCTGTTTCATTCTCATACCCCAGCAGATGACTTCTCTCGGAACGTGGTCATAAGCCTTCTCAAGATTGATGAATACTATGTGCAGGGTTTTCCTCTTTTTTCTATATTTTCTCACAAGCAATTTTGACGGGCTTGGTGTGAATACAAGCTGATTGTCACTGACCTTTACTTCTCTTCATAGTGTCGTTTCAATAACTGTGGTTCTTTCTGAGAGTCACTTTGTTACCCACCACGTCTCCCGTGAGAGAGAGAGAGACTTGCTGATGTTTAAGTGGGTGTCAGCACCCTGACACCACCAGCCTGTTACCACCCGCCCAATCTCCTCAGGGGAATGCTAGCCTTCAATTTGCTTTTCAGGATAAAAATAGGAGCACCCAAGTCCCTCAGCACCTTTGAATCATTCCCCTGTGATATCCAGTCCCTGACACTGGCTACTCAGAAATACCAGGTTTACTGCTGGTTACTTTCTGGGGTGAAAGCCAGACTGGTGAAGAGTTATCACCTCTTACCCTGTAAACCTTAAGTACTTAAAGTTTTGCTACTGTAGCTCTCTGCCTGGGGTGTCCACAGCCCACAGTAAGTATGATATGTATCCTTAGTCAAGAATCAGCATTCTGTGTTGAGTTGCAATGCTTTCCCCTGGGATGACCTTAGTTTCTGATGTTCTTCAGCTCAGCTTAGTTTACTAGGAATTAATGTATCTGTGCCTCATATTATCACTTGTATAGGTAGTCAAACGGTCTTGTATGTCAAAATGTTACCTTCTGTTTCTCTTGACAATATCTTCATTACAATTGATTGAGTCTTTTCATATCAAAACATTTGACTTCAATTCTTTAGAGCCTGATTGATTTTGACCAATTTTGGTAAGAGTGATGGGAGAAATAATAAAATGATACCCATTCCTTTAAAAAAATTCTTACAGGAGTCTCCAAAACAGATTTTAAAGAGCAATAGAAATGTTATATGAAACTTTATTTTTAATCTCAAGCTTCTTTTCAGGTTTTATGAAGGGATTTGGATTTACAGGTTCTTTCAAAATTATTAGTGGTTTCAGATTAATAATGCACATGCACCAGTGAGTTTAGCAGTAAATGGAATGAATTTCTTAAGATTAGGTCCCTTAGATTTCTGATCTTCAGTTTTAATATTCTTTCATTTCTCATGAAGCGTAACCTAATCCAGCTGAAATGTATTATTAGGTGTTTGCCACTAAATCTGTCTGTCTTTAGTACTGGTGCAAAGTTCCTTCTTGCATTTCTGCTAGCCAGAAAACTGTGCCCACTCCTCTGTGGTGAGGCTGTAACAACTGACTGTGATCCAAACCTCTGTCACCTCCAGCTCAGTTCACTGTAGCTCATTTTACTGGGGGTGGGGGTGAAGATAAAGGCCCGGTGGAGACTCCTACATGTACAGCATGCAGTAACCTGCCACATGAGATAAAGATCCGGGGAAATAAATCTTACTGAGGACCTGTGCATTCCAACGACGCTCTCTCTGACTGAATCCAATTCAATGTCCAGATATCAACATTAAAGGTCTTGAACAGACTCGGGCCTGCTGTCCTAGAGAATATGGGCTATATCCCCACCTAGCATAGACGACTGTAGTTCAACTGAAGTCAATGGAGCTATGACACTTTACATCAGCTGAGGATCTGGGCCCATCTCTCTGTCTACTCTGCTCAGCAGATAGGGTGACCAGATGTCCCGATTTTATAGGGACAGTCCCGATTTTGGGGTCTTTTTCCTCACATAGGCACCTATTACCCCACCCCCACCCCCCCACCTCCTGTCCCGATTTTTGACACTTGCTATCTGGTCAGCCTATCAGCAGACGAGATGAAGTGGAAGGTGACATTTTTTGGAACGCATTCCTAATAGAATAGAGCATTCTCAGTGGCAGACCCTAGAGTGTGGAACGTGGTACCAGTAATGATCAGGAGGAGCCCAGACCTAACCACATGCAGGCCATGTGCCTAGGTCCACAATGACAGTATGTTGTGATAGGTCATATTGATGGAGGGAGAAAGGAAGTTAGGAAATAGAGCTTAAAGAAGCAGAAGCAGTGGGATGGAAGGAAAGAAAATCAGAACACTAAGGCCTGATGTACACTAGAAAAATTATGGGTTACTGACAACAAAAGGGTTTAGCAATATACTTTTTAACTGTCAGAGTTGGCCTGGACAAACAGTACCTCTGAAAACTCTACTTAAGGCTTCCTTGGGTTTAATGAGGTGAAATGGTGCAGCACATAGCTTGTCTTTATCTATAGTTGTGATTAATCTGAGTGCAGGTGACACCCATTGTCAGCAACAGGTAATCTTCTTTAGTACAGACGAAGCTAAGCAGCAGTTGCTAAACCAAGAAGTTGAAAGCAAAATCATTAGCAATGTTCTTGTGTGACTATGAGGTTTGTCTTCACACCTAAATACCACAGTGATTAGTTACTTTATAAATAGTCCACTGGATGGATGGGCTTAGTACACAGGAAAATAGGAAACTTTGTGAGCATTACAAAAATTTATTCTTGTACTTGATCATTGTACTTTTGTCTACAGAGTTAGATACTCTGACATGACAGTCTCAAAGGAATTCAGTACGTCTCACTGTAAACACGGAGTGCCATACAGGACACATGTAAATTGTAGTAAAATCATGTTGCTTGAAGAAAGATCTCTAAGATCTAGATCACTTTTCAACTGAGGTTTTTCACATGTAAAAGTGTTTGTTTTTTTACTACATGGCAGAATATAGTATATGGCCCCATCTGCATGCCACACACAGAATGTTTCTCATGGCCCTTCCAATCTGTGCTAACTACAGCTAGCTAGAGAGTGCTGAAAAATGTAAATTAGCAATAAAAGTTCCTCATGGGGATGAGGCGTTTGGGGTGTGGGAGGGGCTCAGGGCTGGGGCAAGGGTTGGAGTGCAGGGATGAGAGCTGTGGGGTGGGGCCAGGAATGAGGGGTTCAGGGTGCGGAGGGGGCTCTGGGCTGGGGAAGGGGGTTGGTGTGCAGGAGCCAATCACAGGAAAAATAATCAGTGTTTGTATAGGTGCTTGGTCCCTGCTGTAACCACTAAACTTTATTCTCTTTACAGTTAGATGAGTTACTGTCACTGATTTGTCGCTCTGAGCTTGGGTTGGTATTTTTTCACCCTTTCATAAAATGAAGCTATTGTGCAGTCTGGAGTGGTTCGGGACCATGAGTGCCAACCTCAGGGCAGACTGTCAAAAAGCAGGGCAGACACCCCAAACCGGTGGTATGTTCTATAGTTAGATTCCACCCACCCAGTAACACACATGAACTCCTGAAACACTATAACGGGCTGACCATGGAGTCACAGACAGTCCAGTTAGGCACTCCAGTCTATCTTGCCACCCAGGCAGGCTGGATTTAGTGATAAATGGTCACTTAGACCAAAGATCACAAAATATTCAGGTTGCTCCCAGTCCCAAGAGACCAGTCACTTACCCCATGTCAATTTGTACCTCAGATTGCCCAAAGACAATGCTTGTAGCCAATCCTATTGTAAACTAATGAAGGATTTGTTAACTAGGTCAAAGAAACGAGAGAGATATTCACAGGTTTAAGTGGGCAACATGTATGCACAAATGAGTTAGTTTATAGTTCCAAAAGGTGATAGAGATGTAGTAATCTGTCCACTGAATGTCTTCTAGGGCTAACCCAGGTGGACCCTGGGGCTCTCTGCTTTTGTTTCCTAACTCCAGCCCTGTGAGTGTTCAAACAGCAAAGAGATGAAGAATTTGCTTGTCCACTATCTTTATTTCTGTCTTCCGGAATTCAAGTTGGTGGGACAAGCTTCCTTGCATGTAGCACCTTTGTGGGTGTGAGAAGGCCATTAACCCAGTCTTTGAATTGTGATGCTTCACAGTGGCCCACTTAGTTTTGGTAGTCCTCCGTGATGGTCACGGGGAACCCTCCTCCTGCCTGGGTTCATAAGTTCAGAGCAGACATTTTCACAGTTATAAAGCAAAACTTACAGATTGCTTCATAGCATGGAATATAGGCATTACAAGTAAGTATAAAATGCTTGCATTAATGAGTCTAAATACTAAACACAGCCTTACAACCTAACCTCTACCTTGAACACTACTAACATACTAACAGGTGAGCTGGTCTGGTTTCTAGCTATACATTTGTCAGTGCTCAGCTGATGCCTACAGCCTTGGCAAGAGCTGGCCCCTGGTCTGCCAGCATCACAGAAAGGTCTAGGACTAAACCTTTGGGGGTTGTGTTTACTGCAAAGTTAACTCAGGCTATAACTGGAGTGTTGCCCCTAACTCAAGGCCTGTCCACACACAAAAACCCTGGCTGAAGAGGGGGGATAGGCTAAAACACAAGTGAGCGCAGCTCATCAGCTGCTCTCGGTCACGCAGGTGCCACTAATCCTCCAATGCCTTCCCACAATTTCCCCTGTGTGCCCAAAAGGAACAGACAAGTTTTCCCACAATTCACTGGGAAAGAATCATAAAGCAGCTCATTTTACTGCAGCGCTCGGAACCTGTAAGCCATCGTGTCACACACACACGATGCTAGTGTGGGACACATCAGCTTGAGTGTCATTTTCATAGTGTGGCTGCCCTCCTTTGAGTGTAGATGACTTGAATTACTTTTGCCATGAAGACATGCACCAGAATTTGGGAGCTGCTTTGATATCTGAGATTTGCACTGAACGAGACGGCGAAGGAAGAGGAAGCCGCTGTTAAGAGAGTTATGAGGGCTCAAGTGAGTAACTGACAAATCCATTTCTTCAGTCTTTGCCTTGGTGGAAAGCTGCAGTGAGAATTACGCCCTTAAAGACACTTAACAATCAGAAACTTTCATGTCTTAATGGGGACATTAAAATGGATGTGGGGCCGCTCTGCCAAGGCATGCCAAAAGTGGATCGTAGGTGAATGTGGATGGGAAAATAAGAGCTTTCCGCCCCCGCCCCCCCCCCCCCATATAAAATGATGGTAAATATCCCTAAAGAGCTGACCTGAAAAGCAAAAGTTGAGGCTTTTTATTAGTTAGTGGGTTTCAAAATTAGGAAAAAAATATGCACTGTGGGGCTGCTAGCGTGTTCGTTCAGTAACACTTGGAATTTGTGTGCTTGGCTCAGAGAGAAAACAGAGCAAGTTCGTTGGATCCTAGAGCCATGTCCAGAACCTCCTGTGTTTGAACTCTTCAGAGGATGTGCAACGATGGCTTTAGGGGAAACTGATTTGCTGCCCGGGCAAGATGTGCATGTGCACTCCTGATTTGCGCACACGTGCCAATATACGTGTCCAAATCAGGGGTTGCGTGTGGTTATTGGCATTAATACACATATGCAAGTCAGGCACGTGCAAAGGAGCACGTGTGCTATTGAAAGTCTCGCCCACCAGAACAAAAATGAGAGTGGGAGGGGATTTCTGCTTGCAACCGCACGTGTTGCATGGCCTTAATCAGCCCTGCTCACTGCCTGTACCTAACTCATGAACATTGAGGGCGAAGAATATCACTAACTGGAGCAGACTGGAGAGAGAATCCCAGAGAAGGTCACAGGCAGCCCCAGGGCTTTTTGGGGCAGGATTGTTTTGAAGGCTGGAGCATTCCGCCCAGAACATACACAAGTCCAGATCCACAAAAAGGATGACCTCATTGAATGGATGAAACAAAGCAGCAGATAGAATGTTCTGACGGCAGATGCTTGGCCCAAACCTGTTAAAATGCTGCATTCATCCTGCAGAGATGGCATGAATGAGACTGATTGACAGATCACCTAAGCGTCTCACCTAAAAGGAGGGAAGGACTGGAAAAGAATGAAACAATACGAAAGCAGCCCCATTCCTCTTGTGGTGGAAGAACTCGTGCAAAATACTCTGAGCCTAGAAAGAGGAATTTCCGCTGTTTGTACCAACAGTCAGAACATGGAATCAGTGGTATTAGCAACCCGGGTGGTGTGAGTGCTACAGGTGAACCACAATGAGTGTTTCATATATTTCACTGATAAAGTTGTAAGCTTGAAGAAATCCAGAAGGATCTGTACAGAAATCTGACCTGTATTTAGGGAAATAATGTGACTGTGTCTGCAAACTGAAAACAAGGTTTCTCAGAGCTGTGCTACCAGCATCACTAAACCTCCAGGGACATAATCATGCCCTTGATCCGTACAGTATAACTGTAAATCAGCTCAGCAGCATTTATGCTGCCAGCATTTGAGAGAGAGGAGACTCTGAAATATTCTTTCCCACACCCTATTGTATCAGCTGGATTAGTTTCTTTTTTTTAAATTACTTAGATAATCTTCTTATTGCAGTATGGAAATTTTGCACAACAAAAATAATGCCTTGGAATTGGTGTCAAAAGAATTAACCACTCTTTCAAGAAGAACATATTAACACGTACAGCAGGAAATCAGAAGAGGAGATCAGAAGTCGGGAAGTGAACAAGGGAGTGTATAATTAGATTGTGAGGGGTTTTTTTTTACAAATTTTACCAAGTCATAGGTCTGTTCTAAAAGTAGGGATAAGGGTTAATATTTTCAAGTGTCTAAGTGACTTAGGAGCCTAAATTATATTGATTGTCAATGAGACTTAGGCTCCTCAATGCCTAAGGACTTGTCTATACTAAAATCTTATAGCAGCATAGCTATGTCTGTTAGGGGCATGATTTGTTTTACTGACATAACTATGCCAGGATAAACCCTAGTGTAGACACACTAAAAGTACTTTTGTCAGTATAACTTGGCCTAGGCCTGGTCTACCTGGTTAGGTCAATGCGAGGCAGCTTCCATCAACCTGCTTGTGGCTGTGTCTTCACTTACATTTGGCTCCTGCTGACACAAGTGCCCCGCTACGTCGACTTAATAACACCACTTCTGCAAGCGGCATAGAGTCACGGTCAACGTAGGTAGGTCGTCACAGTGATAATGTAGACACTGTGTTAATTACATTGACTGTTATGGACCTTCAGGAACACCATTGTGAACTCCGCTGACAGGAAGCCACCCCTTCCCTTTAAAACCCCCCACATTTTTGAAATTCCTTTTCCTGGTTGGTTGGCTTGGTGAGCACACCTAGCAGCTGTCCATTGTTGAGTGTAACTGCCCGCTACATGCTCCAGACGCACTTCTGCCTGGAGTGCACAGGAGGTATTGGCTCTCCTGGGCCTGTGGGGAGAAGAAGCTGTCCAGGTACAGCTCCGATCCAGCTGAAGAAATTTGGCCATCTATGAGCAGATTGCTCAGGGGGATTCAGGAGAAGGGCTACAACAGGGCTGAGTAGCAGTGCCACGTGAAAGCCAAGGAGCTACAGCAGGCACGCCAGGGCAGCCAAAAATCGATCTGGTTCTGAGCTGCAGACCTCTTGCTGAACTCTTTTTTACAAAGAGCTGCAAGCCATCCTCGGCAGCAACCTCTCAGAGCACAGTGGATACTTCCATGGGGCCCAAGTCGCAGGCCCCTGTCATGAACAGCGCGGAGGTGGATGAGGAGGAGGAGTATGGGGGACAGGCCACCAGTGGTTCCATTTGCATCAAGCCATGACAGGGTTTTGATGCCACCACAGTCCAGCCAGTCCTGAGAGTTGAGCACGGGCGAGCCTGATACGTGGGAAGGAACCTCTGGTAAGTATGCAGTTTACTTCGCAATCGTGAGCGTTGGCAACACTGGGGGAGAGACTTGGAGGAGAACCCACGTGCAGGAGGGGGAATCGTAAACTCCTTAGAGGACTCTGGCCTACGCCTAAAGAATCCTGAAAAATGGTAAGGAAACTAAGTCAGGGAAATGCATACAGGTGTTTCTTATTTTGCCTAGATGTGTGTATTTTTCATGCTAAGTAAAGAGTGTGTTTAGGAACCCTTACAAAGTCTGGGTGTCTGCTTCACTTTCATGTGTCCCTGGAGAGGTGAACTGTAAACCCAAAGTTCCCACATGATTGGAGTTCTGTGTAGGGTGTACTTATGCAATTAGGGTGTCTATGGAGGGGGAGTCTAGGGCAGCTGGGTTCTGTGATCCCATTTCCACGAAGGGGTGACGCACAGAGTGCCCGTGCCCACGAATTATGACAGAGAAGCTAAGGAAAGAGTCAGTGATGTAGCCTACTCCGAAGCAAGGGAGGCTTTGAGCACATGGGGCTAGATATATTATTTATCATTATCCTTTATTTACATTGCTTCAGCCAGTTTGCCATCCACGTGGTATTGTTCATAGATAAGTTAATTAATTGTCAATGGCACAGTAAGTTAATTAGCTAATTGCCTGCATGCTAATGGGATATTTATCAGTGACTCTACCTGGATTTACATGTTCAGATTTTCCAAGTATTCATTTACCTGCTCTATAGTAATAGAGTAGGAGGATTTCCTTAAAAAAACCCAAATTTCCCAAATATCTTAAACCACCATGTTTTTGTCCTTAATCCTCTCATTATCTCATTTTGTTGTTCTGATCCCTGTAAGCCTTAAATGACTTTATTGCTTGTTTGTTTCTCTTAAAGAGTATAAGGGGAGAGGAGGGAGAGAGAGACAGTGGGTAGGGGTCCTTTTGTTCATCAGGGTGTCATTGCTCCAAGTACAGACCAGACCGTAATCTGTTGTAAATGTATAGAGAGAGAGAGGGAAGCACCAGACAACATGACAATTATAGAACTAGCTAATTGATTAATACACAAGACAAGATCCTCACAGAAATGTTTGCAACTGGGTTAGACAGGAATTTACCATCAATTATTTATCCTCCCCAAGCAGACATTATCTTGCTATGATATCAGGAAACTGCTGGATTTCCTGTGGGCAGGGGAGACAGGGAGGTCAAGAGCAAGCTAGCACCTCATGTTTTACTACTTGCTGCTGCTGTGAAGGCTCTCAACAGGGTCAAATTGCCATTTCTCTGTGGCACGCTCAAAGCATTCTGTTTCAGGGAAAGATTTATTAGCTGGGTAAACATTTTATATCCCTCTCCCCAGTCATCAGTAATCACAAACAGGCTCTGCTTGGATTCCTTTCCCCATGGTTAAGACAAGACAGTAGACAATAGGCTCTTTGCTAAAGCTAGTGGAAGAAAAAGTTAGTGTACATTTCTTTGGGGCCAGGAGAAGAAAGAAACAGTGGAGCAGTAACTCTCAGAGGCAAAAGTCTAATTCTTGTGTATTTTTCTACTGTTAGCCTGAGAGAATTCATGTATTTTTATTCGATTCTTCTTTCTTCAGTAGTAGAAGGACAGAGCCTGATGCATGGGCCTGGTGAAAGACCTGAGGCCTGAACCACAGTCAGTAAAAGTTATGCTATGTGTAAAAGGCAAGCCCTGTCAGAAGCAGATACTTGCCTGCAAGTTCAGTGTCTGGTACATGAGCTCCACACTGGGTATTGCTAGCATTTCTAAAACACACTGAATATGTAAACAGATTCCAGCAGATTCTGTGGTCTCTTTGGTCAGTTGGATCGAGGTCTGCTGGGCTGGCTACCTGACACAGAGAGAACATACATGCAGCCAACAACTGACAACACTGGTTACCCTGACCGCTCATCTGGTAAGTAGGTGAACTCCCCTCTGTAGGAATCACAGTCTAACATGGCAGGGAACTCCAACCTAGGGAACCCCTTATTCCCTCACTCAAAATCGCAGTAGAGTTTGATGAGGTATGGACCAGCAAAGGAGGTCCATCTGAATTTTTAAAAGATAGTGGGGAAACATGGACTGGAATAAGCAATGGCAGAGACCGAGGCTTTATAAAGTATTAATAAAAGTAAGAAATGTATATTGCAGTTAATGGCCATGGCAGTAAGATGGCTTAAACAATATGCCACACTACTGGCTGGACAAGTAATGAAAAAACCAAAAGAATTAGAAGAGGCAATCTAGGCTATTGAGCTCTGGAAGGCCCAAGCCCTTTTAGCAGGACAACAGGCAGTCCAGATGCCCTTCCTCTCCTCAGTGTAAGAGTCCAGACCTTCATGTACTGACCCCTCTCTGCCCCAATCCCAACTATTCTACAATCTCCTCTGCCCACCTCACTTAAGTGCTGCTTCCACTGTTGTCCGCAGCATGCCACGTCTCTGGTTTTCAGTGAGTGCCCTCCCTGAGCATGCTCTGCCAACCCACCTCACTTCTTGGAGTTCCTGACCCAATAGTTAGATGAAGCCCTCACCCACTACATTGATGGGCATCATGTAAGTACATAGTTGGATCAGAAACCAACCAACAGTGGAGAGGCAGGTAGTGTGGGTAGTACCTAGCAGAAGATCAGGTATGGGATAACGGTCCAGACTCACCTTGCCTCCTTGCTGCTGGAAACCTTCTTTGATCTCTGACACAATCTCCTCCAAACTGTACGCTAGCTCATTCCTCCGTGACACGTGTGGAGGGGGTACATTGTTTTTAATCATAATCAGATCCATGGTTTTATCCCTAAATCTGTTCTCTTAGAGTTAAGAGTTGAAATAAATCTAATCTCTCTAATGGATTAGATGGAAACATCATTGATTAAAATTCCTGGGAGAGAGACATGAAGCTGATCATACCTAAATTAATTTATATTGAGCACTTTTCCTTTGATCTCTGTCATTTTCCAGCAAGAAGCTGCATAAATTGCTTTGTCATTTTAGTTGACACAGCTTTCAGTTCTAGCCTTTTGCCATTGTTCTCTGAGGCTTGAGGGGGTAGTAGTAGGTCGAAACGATCTGGCATCGGCCATGTGGTTTAGCATAGTTGAAGAAAATGCCTGAAGTGGCATCAGAATACGCACTTGCTGAAGCAGAAACCCTACATCCTTTGGTTTTACTGAGATAGGGGAAGTCCTATAAAGATAATTGTTTATCTCCATTCTCTGTAACTCATGGGAAATCTAGAAGGCAACAAATTCAATATAGTGTAGAGTCTTCCAAAAATAGTTTAAAACTAGATATTAATCTTGCTACTTGCATAATTTCAGCCTGTTAAGATAGCATGTAGGCAAACCATCCAGGGGAAGGATGTTAGGAAAAAATGGGTTTGATTTTTCCCAACCAAAATATTTGTGTTAGTGCTTGTGAAAGGTACCAGTGTACTTGGTCCGTATAACACCACCACCAACAATCTCCTTGTGACGCTGGTAGACCAGCCAACCTGTGTATGACCCATAACCAGAGGCGGATTAAGGGTTTGTGGGGCCCTGAGCCAGAGCAAGTGGGGGCCCCTCTCCACCCTTTCTGCCTGCAGTCCTCCCCTGCCCTTCCTGGGCACTCCTGCTGGGGAGCGGGGTCGGGGCACGGGGACTTCCAGGGACGCGGGGGAAGCACCTGCACTCTGACTCCGCTCCCCGGCAGGAGCACTGGGCAGGTGGAGTGGGGCGAGCCCCCACAGCCCAACGCCGCTCCCGGCGGGAGCACCAGGCTGGCGGGTAGAGCAGGTCAGAGTGTGGGGGTGTCCATTTTTCCGGGGCCCCCAATTGGCCGGGGCCTCTGGGCACGGGCCCTGTTAGCCCAGTGGCTAATCCGCCACTGCCCATAACAACTTAACAAGAGGCATTGCAATTGTGTCGAGACAATTCACTTGTATATACATTTCAAAGAGATGTACTAGACTAGCAATCGTCAATTCATTCATTTGTGGTAACAGAAATCAAGGATAGATACAAAGTGTATTTGTGTTTATCTATATCTTGTTAGAAGTTTAACAATGTAACCAGATTAGCTTGTAGATGCTAATTCCCTTTCATGTCTTAATTTCCTTACTTTATGTGTGGGAATATGTTCAGTTAACCCTAAGATCGAAGATGTGAGATACTGCAGGAAAACTAATATTATCTACATTGCCTTCAGCTTAACTATCGGTATTATAATGAATGACCAGTTGTTGTCACATAGTATAACTAGATGACCGGTGTATGCATAGGAAGTTGAATGTTAAACTTCAAAAGTGATGGATCAGTGTGTGCTCAACAAAGAAGAATCCTCAGTCACATGCTGTGCTCAAAACACTTAACAGCCCACTTCAGCTATAAAAGAGAAACCTCAGGCCTGATCCTTTCATCTCTAGGCTGCTTAAACTTTGAACAGGGAAAGTGTAAGCCATAGGATGGAGATCTTCCAAATAATTATTTGGAATACCCTGGAAAATGCATGGAAAGACTCTAACACAGTGGTTCTTAAACTTTTGTATTGGTGACCCCTTTCACACAGCAAGCCTCTGAGTGTGGCCCCCTAACAAATTTAAAACACTTTTAAAAATTATTAACACTATTATAGATATTATAATAGGTCTAGGTTGGATATTAGGAAAAACTATTTCACTAGGAGGGTGGTGAAGCACTGGAATGGGTTACCTAGGGAGGTGGTAGAATCTCCATCTTTAGAGGAGGGTGGCAGGAGGTCAAAGTGGTCAAAGCCCCGAGAAAGGGGACAAGTTTTGTTTAAAAGCCCAAGCACAGGGCTAGAATGTACAGGGCCCAGGGACTGGGCTGAAGACCCCAAAGAGGGTCAATCACCTGTTGAACTTTTTTACATCCCAGAATGGAACTGAACTTGGAGTGACCTGATTGGAGCAATAAGAACCGATGAAGCAAAGAGTCTCCAGAGAGAAAGCCCTGGGGGCAGTGCTCTACGCCAGGGCAGACATGGTCTTAAAGCTAGCCCACAAGGGGCTCTGAGGATGGAGCCCAGAGACAGGGCTAAGAACTTTAACAAGGGCACAGGAACAGGCCCTGTTGGACCTTTCACTCCGGAAGAGTTTTGTTCATCCATTTTAGATTTTGTGTGACTTAGCTGGAGGGCTGAGCCATTGAACACCCAACTGACGAGAGCAACAGCTGACAAAGAGCCATTCACAGATGTCCTAGTCACTCACCAGTCTTTAAACTCCACTGCCACTCTCTTGTGAACCTAGATTAGAGAGCCTTTTAAAATTTAAAATGTAGTTTCTGGGTAGTAAAACCTGGCTCATTTTAATAATAGACATAAAGGATGTTGCAAATGGGTCTGTGACTCAACCATTTCCCTAGACACATTTTGAAAAACCAAGACCACCAACGATTAATGCTTAGCATTTCTTACTCTTAAATCAGGGGTACTTACAATTAGATTGGTCGGAGAGGAATTAGTAACATATGGACCCTCATAAGGTGGCGTTCTCGCCTCACAGATATGGGAAGGAATAGTAGGAATGGACTGGGAGTTGGCAGCACCCTTTGGGAATGTACCAAGCTCATTGCTGATGGATATGGATTCCCTGTCAGGGCTATCAAGCTGTTCTGGAGGAGAGCGGATGCCAAACACCTTATTCGAATTAGCAGCTACTAAGGAGGGAGCTGCAGGTGAGATGCTTCCCTTAGAATTCTTGGACTCAGGCCAAACTTGCCATAACCTTCTCCAACTTAACCTTAACATCAAAGAAAGATTCTTTGATTTCTGAAACATCATATCTATTAACTTCCCTCTAGACTGACAATACTCTCAACAGAGAACAGGCTCTGCTAACAATCATGGGGAAAGAGCAATATTAACTCCCTGTATTTGGATCAAAGGAATCCGACACTCTTGGGGAAGGTATTAAAGGGAGGAAAGCATGAAGTGATGGCACTATCAGCAACTAGACACTCATAGACTTTAAGGCCAGAAGGGACTATCATGATCTTCTAGTCTGACCTCCTGCACATTGCAGGCCACAGAACCTCGCCCATCCATTCCTGTAACCTCTGGCTGAGTTACTGACATCCTCTAAGCATGATTTAAAGACTTTAAGTTACAGGGAATCCACTGTTTACACTAGTTTAAACCTGCAAGTGACCTGAGTCCTGGGCTGCTGAGGAAGGCAGAAACCCTCTCAGGGTCACTGCCAATCTGCTCTGGTGAAAATTCCTTCCTGACCCCAAATATGGCAGTGAGTTAGACCCTGAGCATGTGGTTAAGACCCAGCAGCCAGACACTTGGGAAAGAATTTTCTATAGTAACTCAGAGCCCTTTCCATCTAGTGTCCCATCAGTAGGCGCTGGAGATATTTGCCATTAGCAGTCACAGATGGGCTACATGCCATTGGGCAGTCTCATCATACCATATCCCCATAAATGTATTAAGCTCAGTTGAAGCCAGTTAGGTTTTTTTGCTCCCACTGCTCCCCTTGGAAGGCTGTTCCAGAACTTCACTTCTCTGATGGTTAGAAACCTTTGCCTAATTTTAAGCCTAAACTTGTTGATTGCCAGTTTATATCAATTTGTTCTTGTGTCACTTAACTTAAATAACTCCTCCCACTCCATGGTATATATCCCTCTGATGTATTTATAGTGAGAAATCATATCTGCTGCCTCCCAAGCCTTCGTTTGGTTAGGCTAAACAAGCAAACTCTTTGTCTCCTCTCGTAAGGTAGGTTTTCCATTCCTCTTATCATTCTAATAACCCTTCTCAGCACCTGTTCCAGTTTGAATTAATCTTTCTGAAACATGGGAGACCAGAATGCACACAGTATTCCAAATGAGGTCTCAGCAGTGTCTTGTATAATGGTACTAACACTTCTCTGTCTCTCCTGGAAATACCTTGCCTGATGCATCTTAGAACTGCATTTGCTTTTTTTTATAGCCACATCATATTGGCGATTCATAGGCAACCTCTGATCAACCAACACACCCAGGTCTTTTCCTCTGTCACTTTCAACTGATAAATCCCCAGCTTATTGCAAAAATTCTTGATAGTCAGTCCCTAAGTGCATGACCTTGCACTATTACATTTCATCCCATTTGTATTACTCCAGTTTTCAAGGTCATCTAGATCATCTCATATGATATTCCGGTCCTCCTCTCTATTGGCAATACCTCCCAACTTTGTGTCATCCACAAATTGTATTAGCACACTTCCGCTTTTTGTGCCAAGGTCATTAATAAAAATATTAAATGAGATGGGGCCCAAGACTTACCCCCTAAGGAACTCCACTAGTAACCTCCCTCCAGCCTGACAGTTCACCCTTCAGTATGGGTGGTTGTTGTCTCCCCTTTAACCAATTTCTTATCCACCTTTCAATTCTCATATTAATCCCCCTTCTTCTCCAATTTAACCAATAATTTCCCATGTGGAACGGTGTCAGATTGCCTCACTGCCATGGGATTGAAGGAGGAGATGCCACAGAAAGTGTCCATCTTCCTTATTACCCTCTTCCACAACGTGGAGTCCTCTTTCCATGGAGCTACAGTCCATCTCCCCTTCTAGGACTTCCATTTAAAAGTTGTCAAAAACAGCACCATTAGCTTTGTAATTAGGTCTGTTTTTCCCAGGACTGTGATCTTCAACCCTCTAAACGACTTGTAGGTCTTGAGCAATAGGTTCAAAGACTAGGCCAGTTAGTTTCACCCGAATAACAGGATATATTCTAACAGAACCTTCTTGGATGACCTGGTCATTTATTTTGTGGTTAAAAGAACACTAATTTCTTTTGGTTGTACATTCATAGACTGTTTCCTTTTGTACAGGATGGTGTGACGGGGTGGATCAGGCCCTTTGAGGCCCCCTGCTGGAAGTCTTGTGGTGCTACCACACCCCACCCCAGAAAAGGAGCAGTGAAGGTGGGTGCTCCAGGCCTGCTAGAAAGGCTAAAGGGAAGCAGTCAATCAGAGCTGAGCTTTAACTTAAAAAGCTTCAAAAAGTCTCGTTACCTGCTTGTTGGGCATATCCATTATCAACCTTGGCTATATGACTGCTTGGCTACACAAATGCTTTACAAGCATTAGTGGTGCATAAATCTGCACAAGCTGTCTCTTATTATGTTCGCAGTCCTCATATGCTATACATTTTCAACCCATCATTGGCTACCTGCCATTGTGCTGCATGATTTACATTAGGCTGATTGTCAACTGTGAGTTCCCTGGCTAGTTTTTAAATGATCAGTTTGAATTCTGGCGCCTGCATTTCCTTTAAGTCCTCCGGAACCTCCCTCCGCAAGCTTTTCCACGACGTCTGCTCTCAACTGAAAAATGTCCTTCTGGTCTTAAGTTTTAATTAATTGGTGAGGTTTTTTTGGCTTGGCTTCTTCTTCACTCTAGTACCTCCCTCCATCCGATTGACTGCAGTCATAGTTGAGACGCAGCCAAATGTCAGCTGCTATGTGTTTGCTGTCTCCTTTAGAGACAAAATAAGGGATTATTCACTTACTACTTAAGTAATTTTACCATACTCTTTCATCTTGTTTCTATGGTCAGATAGTGTTTCAGTTTCCCTTGACTGAACTCTACACTAGAAAAAAATAATTCTGCCGCTATCTCTTGGTATGAAATAAAGATGTGATTTAGGTATAACATTGCTGGGAAGGAGCTTGATGGCTTTGTATTCCCTTGGCAATCTGGGGTCCCAATCCTAATAAATTCAGTACTCCTCCACACTATATTTAATTGATTGTTCTGTTCTGAGCTTTGTTAGCAAGATGTATGCAAAGTGGCTTTGACACGGACAGCTAGGTTTTATACCATTCAAAATATATGTTATATATTAGCAATGGGTTGGTGTTCATGGCTCACAGACCTCCATGAGGGAGGTAGGGGCAGGTCCCAGATTAAAAGGAGGAGAAGGAGGTTCCCTTGGACTGAGCTAAACAGAGCTGTTTCTTTAGCTCAGTGCTTGTATCACACGAAAAGCTAGAAACCACTGGTTATAATCAGGCTGTGGCTTCTCTTAGCATTTGTTGAATCAAATGCCTGTGAACCTTGGTCCATGAGGGAGTGTGTGCATTAAACCTCCAGAGAAAGCCAATCTCATAAGGAAATGGGAGTGCACCTGTCTTTAAAACAAATAGCCTTGCAATTGGACTTTCCTGTTTATAGATTCATAGATTCTAGGGCTGGAAGGGACCTCGAGAGATCATCGAGTCCAGCCCCCTGCCCTCATGGCAGGACCAATTACTGTCTAGTAAATATGTTGCAGCATCAGTCAAGGTGACCAGCAAATGTATGAAACAAGACAACAAATGCCCACACATAATTAAGAGCTGGAATAGAATACCTTTGCTCTCTAAATAGTGCCTTGCAATATGTGTAGTTCCACTGAAGTCAATGGGAGCATCTGAGAAGTCAAGTACTACACAAGGTGACTGAGGGTGGCAGAAGCTGACCCTGAGGGAAGAGTGTCACTCGGCAACATATTTGTCATGGTTTCATAGAGTTCACGGCCTGAAGGGACCATGAGATCATCTAGTCTGACTGCCTTCATATCACAGGCCATTACATTTTACCCAGATTAAGCCCCAAATCTTTAGTGAGATTAAAGCATTTCAGTCCTCAGGAGGCTAAACTGTTGTGAGCCACAGGAAAACCGGAGAGATCAAGGTGCCACCCATGCCTGAGGCCTCTGCAAGGGCAGGGAATTAAGTAGGTGAGATATCCCCAGATTATCCCAGCAGAGGATCCATGAACCGTTTACGGGTTAAGCTCCACCTCAGATTGTTCTCAGCAGGGCACCCCTTTCTGCTCATGCATTCTCTGCTGGTGATGTCGCTCTAGGAATGCTTGTGGAGACACGAGGCAGCTGCTAGGGAGGGTAAGGTAAATTCTGATATATTGAGTGCTATTAAAAAGTGGAATCTTACTGCACTGCAGTATTTATTATAACTGCAATGATTGCAGCATTCTCTGCCTTTACAGTGGGAAATACCTCAACTGCCCAGGTAAATTTGACCTCTGCAGGTGCAGAGAGTCCAACGTTTAAAGCTGCCCATGGTGTTTTCCCAATATTGCACATTTTAGAAAGTTGTGAATAGTTTTGTTTCATGTATCGCCCAGGCTATAAATGAAGAACTTGTAACATGTTTAAGTGTGCAATAAAGCAGGAAAAAGGGATTTCTCTCCATAAGCCTGCGTTCACACTTAGGATAAAACAAGAACTCTTTTCACCTGGAAAAACTCCCATTGCGGGAATTTTAGACAGCTATGGACAAAGGGAAAAATTTTCTCCTGGTGTAAATGAGCACCGCACTGGAATTCTGCCCATTGTACCAGCAGAGAATTTGGTCCAAAGCCCTTCAGGGTCAAATTTCTGCCACCCTCTTCTGTACTGTGAAAGCCCTTGCTCTGGGAGTAATATCACCTAACACGTATATATGACTTGTCATCTGTAGATTTCGGAGCACTTTATAAAGGAGAGGGTAATGATACCGACTGTTTTACAGATGGGGAAACTGAGGCGTAACGACTTGCTTAAGGTCACTCAGCAGCAGAGTTGGGAATTGAACTTAACTCTTCTGAGTCCCAGTCTGGTGCACTATCTACTAAACACCATTCCCCCTAATGGTTTCAGTGGGGTCGTTTGCAGAGTAAGGTACAGCTCCCTATGCCTGCACCCATTGATGGTGAGAGCAAAGCGCCCAGTGACTTCAGTGATGCAAGATCTGACCCTTATGCAAGTGTGGCAAAACTGGCCCTAAAACCAACGAATCCAACAACAACAAAAAAGCCCAGGCACCACCCACCCAGCCTTTTCTTTCCTCAGGCACAGGGCAACCCAGCATGTTTGGCCAGATACACTGCAATAGATGACTTTTCATGGCCCCGTGCTGCTCTTCCACAGAGGGGTCTTATGAAGAAGGCCATGTACTGTATTTTAGGTTTTGTCGTGTAGTCTCCTAATTTGGAGGTGGAGGCTTCTCTCAGGCCTTGGCTACACTCACGAGTTACAGCGCAATAAAACTGCCTGCAGCGCTGTAACTCAGTAACTGTCTACACTTGCAAGGCACGTGCAGCGCTGCATCTCCTCAGTTACAGCGCTGCTTGTACTTCTGCTCTCCGAGAGGAATAACAGTTGTTGCGTAGTGGCGGCAACGCTGTTGCTTCAATGTAGCCAGGGAATTCCTAGTGACTTACCTCCGGAAGCTCCCTTTGTTTTGAAACGGCACTTCCGGGTTGGAGTTCAGAGCTCCTTTCTGTGGCTGCTTTACAAAAAAAAGCAAACACAGCTACTGTTTGCAGGCGGGGGGGCTCCGTTAGGAATGCCGGCAGCAAAGTTGGCTTGGAGAGAGACGGCGGGGGGGAGGGGGAGAAAGAAGGGCGGGAGGGGGAGTTGGAGGGGGCGGGCTCTGTTTCCCCGAGTTCTCTTTTATCTGCTCTTTAAAAACAAACAAAGCCCCTGCTGCTTGCTTTCAGTGATTGAGAGAGAGGCGGGGGATGTGGAGGTGTGTAAACTTAGGAGATAATGAGCAGACGCTGTGGATACCCCAAAAATCCACTCTCTCTCCCAACACGCTTCCTGTCACACTCCCCCTCACCCCCCCCCCCATTTGAAAAGCACGATGCAGCCACTTGAACGCCCTTAATGCACCGCTCCCAATACAGCTGCTAATGCCTCAAATGTAGCCACATTAGTGCGCTGGCAGCTGCCAGTGTGGACAGGCTGCAGCGCTTTCCCTACTCAGCTGTACGAACACAGGTTTAACTCACAGCGCTGTACATCTGCAAGTGTAGCCAAGGCCTCAGGCTGTGAGTTACAGTGCATCGTTACTGTGCCTGGATTCCTCTAAAACGTCTTTCAGTGAAGACAGCCAATAGATATAAAACTTTACAGGAACAGTGCTACCTCTGTTCCCTGCTGTAAGTCAGAATGGAGCTCAGGTGTTGTCTCCTACTGTCAGTGTTGCAGTTAACTGTGATTTGTCCAGGGGATTTAAGGAAGAAAAGATGCCGTCAATAGGTAGGTAATGTGGCTTGGTATGTTTTTGTTGTTACCGATGGGGGAGGGAAATGTACCTAAATCAAGAAATTAACCCTGTTTTGTCAAACACATGACGGAATCCTCTTCACTCACATGAACACACATTAAAAACAGTTAGGATAACAGCATCTTCGAGTTACGGACCAGATCTAGGGTTAGATCCTTCCCTTGAGAAGTCCCTTACTCCATGAATGATGCCATTGATAAGTGTACATTGGTGAAATGTTGTGGTGAGCAGCCCACTATAATACAAGAATCATAGTTGTTGCCACTGGAAAGTGATTTCACGTATGCTTCTGAACCTATGTTCCAACTGAGAGACAAAATTGTCCCATTATCTGTTTTTCACTTCAAATACTGCTGATTATTATTTTCTGGCACAATGTTAGGTGAAAGCACCTGTGGCAATATTTTGCAGAGCATGTGCAGTGAAGAAACACAGCTGTAACTGCAAATAATTGCATAGTAAATAGCAGACATAGAAAATGCTTATCGGTTGCACAGCACGTTCTGCCAGATACCGGGTAAGTTATGTTTGAAATCCTTATGTCAGTCAAAGATGGATTAATCTTCTTTCTGCTAAAACGACGCAACTGCAAAGCAAAACTGCAAAACTGGCTTAGAAGGGATGAATAACTGTGGAACTTCTAGTTTTAGGCATTAGAATAAAGCTCATGCTTAGAAGATAGAAATGATCAGTTATTATACCATTACTCAGTTGTTTCCATGTACTTACACCGTATTGCAGTGTTGGTGCCATGAAATAAAGCAATACTGAAGGGAAATTTCTGTGTGCGCGCCTAAAGAACTCCATTGCTCAGCACACCTCTCTATGGATGATAAAACTATGCCATACTCTTGAGAGAAATATACATCTGATGGCCACGTGGGAATCTGTGGCTAGAACCCAATCCCTCTTGTGTCAGAATTGCAGGCCCCTATCACTCGGGCTAAAAAAGAACCTCTATTGGCAGAGGAAGGCCTCTGACGCAGATGAGCAATTCTGACTGCATGAAATAGCTTTCAGTGGCATGTGTATGTACAAACACACTCACTCTCTCTGGCAAAGTTATAACAGTGTCAGCTCTTGCGTGTTTCAAAGGCTTTATTGTAGACTGCCAGACAACAACATGGCCAAAAATGATAAAGGCATACTTTGAACTGAGAGATGAAGCAGAACAATCACTATACAGATCTCTCTGCGATTCTCCCTTTTAGGTGACTCTCCGGTGTCTCACACATAGTAACGTGTAAGAAAGCAAAGTTGTTCAGTAGACAGGGCATCAGGAGAGCTAGGTTCTCTTTTTGGCTCTGTCACTGACCTGGTGTGTGACTTTGTGTGAATGGATTCACCTCATTGTTTTAGTTTCTCATCTGTAAAATGGGCATGACAACATTTCCCATAACTTAGCTTTGAGATCTAAGGAGCTCAGTATTATAATTCACACTGTGCATACTGTCTATATGAAATGGGGAAACTCAGATGAGCTACATCAGGGGTTGGCAACCTTTCAGAAGTGGTGTGCTGAGTCTTCATTTATTCATTCTACTTTAAGGTTTCGCGTGCCGGTAATGCATTTTAACGTTTTTAGAAGGTTTCTAGTTATATGTTATAGACTTATAGAAAAACTGTTGTTGTATGTAAAGTAAATAACGTTTTTAAAATGTTTAAGAAACTTCATTTAAAATTAAATTAAAATGCAGAGCCCCCCCGGAACGGTGGCCAGGACCTGGGCAGTGTGAGTGCCACTGAAAATCAGCTCGCGTGCTGATAGGTTGCCTACCCCTGAGCTACATGAACTTTGGACATGTTCGGAGGAGATGCGAGAACGCCCTGGTAAGATCTCTTGGGGAAAATAAACAGCTGCATATCTTCTTAGCGTGTAGTTCCAAACAGATAACTCAGTTGTGTTTTATTGTTTAAGCATGTTAAGGTTCCATTTTTATGGCCAGGAAATCATGTCTTATAAATTACTCCAATAATTTTCTTCATGAACTGAAAACTGATAACTGTGTTCTTTAGCAAGAGTTTCTGATACTTAGTTAAGGCTCTCTAATTCAATTTGACAAGCACTTGTAAAGTGGACTGACGTGCCAAACTCCAATTTATGTTTTTATGCAATTATGAATGGAATGTGAATAATTTCAAAATTTACTGTTGGAGTGGCATGGAGTCAGACAATGTGTTCCTACATTTATTTTTCCATACATTTTATCTGCCCCTCATGAATTGCTAAGAGCATGTTGTTGTTAGCAATTTCCATTTGGAGCAAAGCACTGTCTCTGATGTCTCTCTAATAATTGCCAACATTTGTCCCAAAAGAAAAAAATGCTTCTTGACTCTGAAATGTCACACTTAACCGTCTGTTCAGTTTCTACCCCGAGGCTTTGCCTAAAGGCTAAGTGTAAGAAAAGGATAACATGCAACTGCCCATCTGTTTAGGTTCATCAGGCCTGAGGCAATTTCTGCAATCTGACCTTCTGGTTGTGAGTACTGATTTTATTTAGTTCTCCTCAGAATAGCTTATAATGTGTTTCTCACAAACACACTTAAATGACATTTCAATATCTACTCCGTAAATGCTTGCAAACAATCTCCCCCTTCAAGATAAGATTCTCTCACTATGCAGAGGGTTTGCTACTCACTTTCCCGTAGTCGTGGTACAAAAGGCAGGGAGATGGTTGTGTGGCTAAGATACTTAGCTGGGTGTTGAGAAAATGGGTTCAAGTCCTGGCTGTGCCAAAGACTCCTCCTATGACGGCAGGCAAGTCACTGGAGGTAACATTTTCAAAAGCACTTAAGGCTCAGATTCACAAGGACACGTCTGTGTTCCAGTACCCCAGGGATAGAGCCACAAAGATTTAAGTCCAAAATTTAGATTCCTCCCAAACCCTGCTCTGGTGGTAATACTAGTGCCACCTCCTTATGCCCTGTAGCCCAATGGTGAGAGCAGTCAGCTGGGTTCAAGTACCCAGTTTGCCCAGTTCAGAGATGCACACACTTCTTCCACCCACCAGATGGGTGCTCGAATCCCTGGGCTACAGGGGATTCTGGGAGCTCTCAGTCTCTCCTGTGGAAGCTGTTCGATTTGTATGAAATACTTAAATAGACGTTGAAGAACGGACTGGAAGCTGGCATTCCCAGGAGAGTGTGCTAGCCCCACACGCTGTCTGACCCAATGAGTAGTTACGTATTTCATACAAAGTAGAGCAGCATAATAGAAGAGAGTGAGCGAGGAAGCCCTATGCTGGAATGTCCTATAGCCCAGCAGTTAGGGCACTCGAATGGGAAGTAGGTGACTTGGTTCCAGTCCCTGCTGACAAAGTTGGGACTTGAACCCAGGTCCAGCCACACTGAATGTTCCAGCCAATGGGCTAAGAGTTACACGGAGGGCATCATACCATCGCCTCCTCCAATGGGTGGGGTTTAAGCATGGGGCAGAGCACATCTACCAGATTGCCTTGCCTTTGGGGCCCAGACAGGGAACACCTAGTTAGTGAATCCTGTTGGCACTTACGCAGGAGTTAGGCACCGAGCTGCTGGGTGGGGTCAGGACTGAGGCAGCTGTGTGCATTCCTAAGCCACTGAAATGTAAGTGCCTTGAGGACTTTATTGGAAGACACTTAGCCCAGGTCTACACTAACCCCCCCGTCGAACTAAGATACGCAACTTCAGCTACATTATTAACGTAGCTGAAGTCGAAGTACCTTAGTTCGAACTTACCTGTGGTCCAGACGCGGCGCGCAGGCTCCCCCGTCGACTCCGCCTACTCCACTCGTCGAGCTGGATTACCAGCGTCGACGGCGGAGCACTTCCTGGTTCGATTTATCGCGTCTAGACAAGACGCGATAAATCGAACCCAGAACATCGATCCCGCGCCTCCGACGCGACGGGTAAGTATAGACATACCCTCAGGCACCTACAGAGTAGCAATAGCTGAGCAGGGTTTTCTGAATGCCAACGGTGCCTCAATGTTCCTTGTGAATCCTACCCTCACTGTGTACGGTGCTTGCAACAACCCCGCTTTATTCTGTGTCTGATACCGACGTATCAGGGATGCTCAGTCCATAAATGCACAACCCCCAATGCCACAAAACTCCAGTTTGCTGATCTTCCAGGCATGCAGCAAAGCACCGTCTCTAGCTTCTCAGGATGGGCGGGGTGAGGGACTCTGGAGCGTTTGCGTGTGGGCTATTAGTCCGGTGGGTTTTTTAATGGGCTCTTTGTGTTATCTATAGGTATGAGAGAGTTTTGGGTGGCAAATCTTTGTATCGGGGATGTTGATCCTTTTGTACTTTTAACTTTTAAAACGTGTGTAAATACAGGTGCCTTAAATAAAATTAATGCAATTAAAGGCAGGTCATAGTCTTGCAAACACTTATTCAGCAAGGAATAATTCCATCTATAATTAATCCCATTAATTTAAATGGGAATACTCGTGAGTAAAGGTGGGCAGAATCAATCTCCTGAGGAGAAGAAGTGTAATCTTCATATGAACGAATGGTCGTTTGGTTATTCATGGCCAAATTCTCTTCTCACTTGAAACAATGAAAATGCAGATACATCATCATTGAAATCAATCAATGGAATTACACTGGATTTTCATCCTTAAATGAGAGCAATATTTGGCCCTTTATTTTCCATACAAATAATCGTCGAGCCTGATTCTGCTCTTACTTAAGTCCCAGTGTAAATCAATGAATTTACATTGCTGTCAAACTCTTGAGACCCCCCCCCAGAAGCAGGCTCTTTATAGCTCAAATTTTAAATAACACCCTTAGCAACACTGCTTTGACCAAATACCACGCCAATAGTCAGTGGAGATGAGCTCACGTACGAGCGCTGCTGTATAAGCTGAGTACAAACCAGGAGGAAGAAGAGATCATCCATCGTAGGATAGTCACACCCATGTGTTATGTATCAGTCGGGCTTGCCGCTTCTTATTCAGAGCTACGGGCGCTAGCTAGATCATGGGAGAGTCTGCAGTTTGTTTTCTTTGAAAAAAAATTATTAATGCGGTTCCTCTGTTGCACGTTAGCTGGTTGTAGTTCGGAGGACTGGCGCTGTAGTACCTTTAGGGTACGTCTACGCTGCAGCGGGGAGGGTGCTTCCCAGCACTAAAATAGCAGTGTAGCCATGGGTAGCACTAGCTGCGGCTCAGGCCAGCAACCCAC
Organism: Chelydra serpentina; assembly: GCA_037349315.1. Taxonomy (NCBI): domain Eukaryota; kingdom Metazoa; phylum Chordata; order Testudines; family Chelydridae; genus Chelydra; species Chelydra serpentina. The sequence continues at coordinate 11,127,397 of JBAIAC010000061.1, forward strand.
GTACGTAGCCGGGGGATTGGGGAGGGTTTGTATTCAGGTGGCTGGACCGAGCTGCTACCCCTAGATATACTGGTATTTTTAGCATACCAGACCTAGCATGTGCCTGTATATCTGTGCTGGGAAACTCCTTCCCAGCTGCAGCGTTGACATACCCTTACAGTGAACAAGGCTTTGATCCCCCAACATATGGCACCAACTGCACTTCTCACAGAATAATTAAGTGGATTAATTTAAATGAGCCATAAAATGAAAGGGCCGAGGGCTACACTCACAAGGGGGACGTAATCACTCAACTGCCCCTTGAGGCTGCGAAGTCCAAGCATTAGGCACCATTGGCATTCACAAAACCTTAAGTTTCCAGCAGTAAAGTTCCCTAGGCAGCTACATTGCTGCTGGTGGGCATAGGCAACGCTGCCTCAGACTTGACTCCACCGAGCAGTTCAGCATCTAGCTTAGGCCTAAGTGCCATTGGGATTCACGCATTAGACGTTCCCCCACCTATCTCACCTGTGGGGCCTGAGCCAGTAGGTGTGCTCTGAGCAGGCCGACCCCTCAAGTCACGGTGCCCCACCCCCTGGCCAGTAGCTCATTGGTTAGAGTGCGTCCCTGGGAGGTGGGAGAGCTGAGTTCGAGTCCCTGCTCTGAATCAGGCAGAGTGGGGATTGCAATCCAGGTTTCCCACATCCGGGGCTAGTGCCCTAACCACTGGCCCAGAGGACACAAAGCAGTATGGGCACCACCTTCCTCCTTTGTGAGAAGGCTGCCTAAGGGCACGTCAGCGCTACAGCGTGTCTGGTGAAGACGCGCTATGCCGACGGGAGAGCACTCTCCTGTCAGCATAATGACTCCACCTCGGCAAGAAGCAGAAGCCATGTCTGCAGGAGAATGTCTCCCGCTGACCTAGCGTCGGTGTGGACAGCGCGAAACTTGTGTCGCGGGGGGAGAGGGAACCCCCTGAGCGACATAAATTACATCAACTTAGGCTATAGTGTAGACCTGCCCCCGGTCAACCCTAACGCCAAGAGAGGGTTCCTGGCTGTGAAGTCCAAGTAGAGCTAGAAGCCTCTCTCCAGTCTGATGTTAGACACTTAGCTCCCTTTGAGGGGTGGGGCTCTCCTCAGCACTTCCTACTCAGTTTTATTTGGGCATAAGCTTTCGTGGGCTAGAACCCACTTCATCAGATGCATGGAGTGGAAAATACAGGAGCAGGTATAAATACATGAAAGGATGGGAGTTGCCTTATCAAATGTGAGGTCAGTGTAACGAGACAATATTTTGCTGATACAGACTAACATGGCTACCACTCTGAAACCTACTCAGTTTGCCGGCTTCTGTTAACCCCCTTTTAAAGCACCTAACTCTCCCCACACAATGCATGGGGAAACCTGCACAACTCACTTGAGGCTGTGAATGCCCCTTGTTGGCAGGGCACCCAAAGTTAGGTGATGCAGCACCTAAGTCCACTTTAGAGTAAAGAGAAAGTATGATGCACAGGCTGCCTTAATCCTGGTAACTCACTCGTTCTGGCTTTGCAGCAGCTTTATTCATGTCAGATTACGTTAGCCCTTCCCACAGACTTAAGTATTCTGAATTTAAAGGCATTTGCATTATATCCAGGTAGTCTTTATAAGCAAGCTCCTGAAACCACTGAGGAAGAGCAATCTGACACCTCTGCCTCTCTGTGCATAAAATACAGTGCAATAATAAATTAATTGAAAGCATCTTGCCCCTTTAATTTAAAGATCCCAAAGCATTTGACAGACATTTATTAATCACAGTAACTCTATAAAGAAGTTAAAATATCTTTATTTTGCAGATGAGTAAGCTAAGTTACAAAGAAGGTTAAGTGATTTGCCCACTGACATACTGCAATTCAGTGGCAGAGCCTGAATTAAAAGCTAGTGCTGAAATCATAGCGCTACTGACATCAATGACAAAACTCCCATTACCTTCACTAGCACCAGGATTTCACCCTAAGGACCCTCCCCTTTAACCAAATTTGTAGCCCAAAGCTTGATCTTGAGATAAATATTTTTCCTTGTCCTTAGATTTGCCTTAACATTTAGAATAATTTTCATATAAACCAGTGACACTGCATAATAGGGGACAACTCCTGAGATAATTACTGTGCCAATTTTATTTACAAGTTTACTGATAAAATTATACTGGGCATGGAAGTCAAGGAAGTTATTGATTTTTTTAAAATAAAAAATGTGTATCCGTAGCATTCTAAAGAAAATTCAATATTGTTTAGCAAGCGGCACTGACCTTTTTATATTTTGATATTTTAAAATGACATATTAGAGATGAGATTAAAACCTTCCAGTATATCAGTAAATTCCTTTAAAAAAATCTTATTGATTCAAAGATATCAAGTCTTGGTAATAAAGGCCTTGAGATCTAAACAAATACAAATGAAAATTATTCCATTATTTTCAGCATCAGGGAGAGGTTACGATTCAAAGTATATTTTGGAAATACTTCAATAATAATTATCTTGACAGTTTTTCAGTGCACCACTAGCAAAAGCTACCTGAATGCTTGGGGTCCTAGTAGAGTTTGTTAATAAATGTTACTGTTTTGGCATCTGAAGTTTTTCAGTGAGTACTGTCACTCGGTTTTCACTGTAGCTAGCATCTGCTGCTCATGGAATCATCACTCTCAGAAAACACAACTGAGGATTTGTTCAAAATTTTAATATGGGGCTACATGAGAATAAAGGAAAGTTTTCAATCCCTTTAGGAGGAAGGGCAGTTTGGGCTCTAAAAGTTGCTGGTAGGGCCCAACTCCTGCAAAGACGTCAACAGGATGACTTAAGGTGCATAAACATATGGGCATGTGTAAGTCTTTGCAGGATCAAGATCATGTAAAGGATCAAAGTGTAACGGGGTTTCTATTCAGCATGGCATCCTGCAGTCTTACATTTTTTTAACCTATATGGCAGAAAACTGGTTCTTTTAAGGAATCAAGGACCAGATCCTCAGCTGAGCAGGGGTGTAGTGAAGACCAAACAACGAGGTGTGTGTGAGAGCATGGATTTTATAAGTAACTGGAGAAAAGTGCTCACTTACACCTTCAATGAGGTTTTAAAGTTCTTCATTGCAGAGCAAGGAAATAGAACAATGCTGCTACACTCGCACTAGAATGCTCGATTTGCCACTTTGGCAATGGTTGCAGAAATAAAGTCATTGTTTTCAATTATTTTTTAATCCAAACTTTTTTCTAATTATATATTTAACCGAACAAAAGAGTCCAGCACGATCCTGCCAGATGTAGTTTTTTTATGGTTCTTTTAGGACCTGGGAAAGTGTAATAGGTTGGACTTACCTTCATAGCAGCCCCTCAGGCCTGGAGATGGCTTGGCAAGGGTTCTTCATCTCATGTGGCCTCTTCCTAGGCCCTAGGATGGCCTTTCCCAGCTCTGAGACTCTACGTGAGCATTCTGTGTCCGGCCCTCTTGCCAAATCCCATAAGAGTTCAGTCCCCTTCCAGGGGTAACAACAGGCTCAAATGAAGTCCAAACAAATCTAAATAATTATTCTGTCCAGTGCTTAATTTGTAATGAAAGAGGTGCAGGGGCTCAAGCAATTTTTTTACATTCATAACTGGTGCAGCAAGCCCAATATGAACACCCATGTCTAGTGGTGCCGGGGCTCAGCCCTGGCTAGCCTTGGCACAAATTAAGCCCTGATGCTGACCCTTTGGGGCAATAGAAATCTTCTACTTCTGGGCCACCTACTCCCAGGCCCTGCAGAGTTTTTCCTGTTACTTTCTTCTAGCAGATTTTCCCCACCACTTCCAGCAATGATCTCAAGTTGCAGTGTGGGAGGTCTAGGATGGATATTAGGGAACACTATTTCACTAAGAGGGTGGTGAAGTACTGGAATGGGTTATCTAGGGAGGTGGTGGAATCTCCATCCTTAGAGGTTTTTAAGGACAGGCTTGACAAAGCCCTGGCTGGGATGATTTAGTTGGGGGTTGATCCTCCTTTGAGCGGGGGGGGTGGACTAGATGATCTCCTGAGGTCTCTTCCAACCCTAATCTTCTATGATTCTCTTCCCTTCGGAGTCTTCCTGTTTACCGCTGGAGTCTCACTGCTTCCACTTACAAACCCTACCTCAGGACTCCCTCCCTCAGAATGAATCAAGCACTAGGCTGCAGAAGCAATGTCAAATCTCCTTAAATCTTAGTCCCGCAACCAGAGACTGGACTGTCGCATCATCCTTCATAACTGGGAACTCTGCCCTTAACTAATGCTCTTGATATTCATGCATGATCATTGCCTTGCTTTCAACCCATGCCCATCTGTTAGGATGGCATTATGCCTGCTTAGAGTAGCATGCCAATTTAATTGAGGCATAAATGCCATCCCAAAATAGGTTTAGATGGGCAGGCGGAATATGCTGCTAGTAGCAGCCCTTCTGTAATCAGACACTTTCTTTGTGACCCTGTGGTACCAAAGAAACCTTTCCACCTGCTCACAAGCAGAGAAAACACAGGAACGGTGGGTACTATATGGACTACTGAAAATACATGTTTCCTTCAGGCACACGTGAAGCTTTTTGGCACTACATAGAATGTAGATATGTAAATTATACTCGTAAGGTCAGATTTTCAAAAATTGTCATATGCCATTATAGCTGCCTAATTTGTACATGAAAATATCTTATTTGCATACACATCGTTGGTATTTGAATGCCTCATGGTCAGTTGAGTGCCTAACTGGTCATCTGTACATGCAAACATCCAATTTACGTGTAAGAATAAAACTTGTATCTATATAAGCATGTATAACTGCATCAATAACATTGCACGCGCCTAATTTTGAGTCTAGTGCTTTATTTCTATATTTATTTCTAGTGCTATATTATGGTTAGTCATCTTTTTAAACATCAAAAGTCTATTTTGCTGGAAAACTGGGCTTTCAACTAAATGAAATTTTTCACAAAAAGGTGTCTGCTTTCCACAGAAAAATTTGGCTTTCTGATAAAAAAAAAACACCACCAAAAATAAAAAATAATGAACACATGAAAACCGAAAAGGTTTTGATTGACAGATACCACTCTGGTGCCTCCTAGGAGTTTTAGTTCAGATATTCATGCCTCCAGTCTCCTCTCTGGGCTGGATTCTCCAGCTGGACTTCTGTAATGTCCAGCACAGTGTCTCAGCAAGACGAGACGATAATGCAGCATGCAAGATGTAGTCTGGCCAGGGAGCCCAGTCCTTAGAGGAGAGGTGCATGAGGTACCTAAACTAAAATTCCCAGGACTCACCACAGCTACCCTGACATTTTGGCTTTCAGAAAAAAAATCAATCAAAAGCTTTTGGATTTGTGGTGGCAATTTTTCAGGTTTTGAATTTTCACTGAAAAGTGGACATTTCCCATGGATTTTCTGGTCAGGCCTACAATATATGTTCTTAGTGTCTGTACAGCACCTTGGACATATTATCCACACGGTCACATCAGGATTCTCTGTTGAAAGCCAAGACATTTACAACCAGGACCACTGATCTTTAACAAACAGAGCTGATGGTTCCTTCTTTGCCTCTGTTGTCCTCTAACCAGAGAAGCGGGCAACAAGTCCAGGGCACATAACCCCTAACTTCTTCTTTTTCAAGCATTTTATGTCCTTTCATGTGAAACTAAGGTCAGGTCTATAGTGAAATCGCTGCAGCATCATAGCTGCAGCTGTGCCCTTGAAGTGCTTCAGTGAAGACACTACTAAGCCGATGGGGAAACGTCGCCCGTCAGCGTAGTTAATCGGCCTCCGCGAGAGATGGTAGCTATGTCAACGGGAGAAACTCTCCTGTCTACACTGGTGGTTAGGTCGTTATAGCTACGTTGCTAGGGGGGTGTATGTGGATTTTTCACAGCCTTGAGTGATGTAGTTATTCTGATGTAAATTTGTAATGTAGACCTGGCACATCTTGTAATGTAGACCTCCGCTGGGGTAAATTAGCAGAGTTCTGTTAAAGTCAAGGGAGCTACACTGGTGACTTAAGCTGAGGATCTGAGCCACCATTGTCGCTCTGTTTAATCTATTTGTGGGAGCCACAACTGGGGAGGGAGGTAGAAAGCAAAATGCCAGGCAATGGAGGGAAGTAGACTGACAAAGCTGGAGGGTGATCATCATGATACAGGGTCTGGATTTGAAAATGCTTGTTGATAGAACAGAGAAAGTGCACATATTTTACAGGGATACCTATTTCCCCCATTAAGCTCAATTAGCTGTAGTGTGTAAACAGTCAGGGTCTGTAAGACCTCCTGTATGATTGACACTATTCTCTGGGAACTTGCTGAGTTCATTTCTTCGCTCACCTGTCAGGCACTCCCTTTAATATACAGGAATAAGGGACAGTGCAGGCTTCAAACCATCATTACCAATACAGATAGCGGCAGCCCACCTCCCCCGCCCCCCAGAATAAGTAAACTGTGGTTCCTAAATCAGGTTTACACGCCAAAGCAATACATGCCCATGTAGCTTGCCATGGCTAAAACTGCATTACAGAGATTAAACAAAATATATAGGGTCTGGTTATCCTCTGGCCGTCAGTGACATGGCGTAAAACGGAACTAACGCAGTGGTGAATAAGATCCATAGAGACCATGTCTGACAGTCTTTTGCTATGAAAAACTCCTAGCCAGCAAGACTGAAGGGCTTTAAGACCCTTGACTGGAAGACAAAGTAGAAAGATTAAGTATTGCGCAACACCCAAGAATTTGGCTCTAAGCATTGCTGCTTTTTCCTGTTAACACCAGCTAGCTCCTTAGGAGAGTAAAGGGGTTTTCCCCTTCAAAGGCCCCATAGAGTCTAGACTGCTCAGCTCTATTCATTGCTTGCAGTAGCTAGATTTGAATTGGTTATTTACTGCTTGTAGGACTGGCTTGACAAAGTAACTTGCCGCATTTCCTAGTGAGCATAACTGGGTATGTGACTGGAAGGTTAATTTGTAAATAGGGGCTTGACAAACGACATGCTGGAGTCAGGATGTCTGTGCTAGCTAAGATAAGCCACAACACTTTGATGTTAGGGACTGTGGACAAGATAAACCGGGAAGGTAAGGACCAGGTTCCATGTGAACAGCACATGGACAGAGCATGCTGTACAGGGATTGGTTCCTGAAAAGTAACAAGCCAATCCAAAAATGGGTGCTGTTATGTATAGCAAATGTAATGTAATGTGTAAATGTATATAAAGGAAGAGGTTTGCTGCGTAACTTTGGATGTGTGAAAACAACGAGGAGACGAACAAATGTATTTGGGCATAAGCTTTCGTGGGCTAAAACCCACTTCATCAGATGCATGGAGTGGAAAATACAGAAGCAGGTATAAATACACAGCACATGAAAAGATGGGAGTTGCCTTACCAAGTTGGGGGTCAGTGCTAATGAGCCAATTCAATTAAGGTGGAAGTGGGTTAGTCTCAACAGTTGACAAGAAGGGGTGAATACCAAGGGAGGGAAAAATCACATTTGTAGTGCTAATGAGTCCAGTGTAATCAAGGTGGCCCATTTCAAGCAGTTGACAAGAAGGTGTGAGTATCAGCAGAAGAAAATTAGATTTTGTAGAGACCCATCCACTCCCAGTCTTTATTCGGGCCTAATTTGATGGTGTCCAGTTTGCATTTGCCCTATGCCCACCCCCTATGATCAACTCAGCATAGCTCTGCTGTATGCCAAATAAAGGAGCCTGCATGATGAAATCCAGAGTTGAACTGAGTGTTTTGGATCCCAGAGAACTGGATGAAGTGTTCTCCCAGAACTGGACAAGGTGTTCTGGATAAGCTGAGTGGAATAGGTCTCGGAGGGAACATTATTGGTGCTGGACTCGGATTGGATCCATTTGTCTGGAATATATAACATATAATAAACCATATTTGTAGCTTTACTGTCAAGGTTCACAACCTAGCAGTTTAGCAATGGAATTGGAACGATTTAAATTTGGGGAGGTTTCCAGAACACGGGAGGAGTGGGTTGGATTTAAAGAGGTCCCCATGGATTCCCCTGGGAAGTGATAGAAGTAGACTGGAACCAGGTGGAAAATGAACTCCAGTAAATAGTATTAGACAAGAAATGCAAGAAAAAGAAACAAAAACACCATGTTATTAAATTATAGTACAGACATCTCTCCTAAAGAGAAATCCAGAACCATAAGGGGAATACTTTGGAAACATAAAGGGAGGTGTTTTGGATTCATATGTAAAAGAATGTTGGCAGAATCCAACCAAGGTCTGTTGAATGCCACTGAAACTTTAAAGAATAAGACCCAGGGGTGATCATGGAGGGAACAGCAGTTTGCAAACAAGCACAAAGATAAGCTCAGAGAAATCAGCTGAGAAATGTGTCACTTTGGGAGATAAGTGATTCAAGGAAAGAGATTGAGGAATTTAAAAGTAGCTTTTGCACAAATTAACATTACAGAATTTGGAGGGAATTAAAGTCAGGGGTAGTGGAAAGAGTGAAAGTATTTTAGGAAGAGAATGCTTGGTTTGATGATAAACCCTGGTTTATGGCAGTACAACTCAGTGCAGTCTTGCCCAGTGGAACTCTGGTAGTTAAACCAATTATGCCAAGGGAGGTCAGATAGTGGCTACCACCACTATCTATGCATAAGCTTTCGTGGGTGAATACCCACTTCTTCAGATGCATGTAGTGAAAATTTCCAGAGGCAGGTATTTCTAGAGCCTGATTCTTGCTTGCATATTGATATTGGTATCACTCCAGATGCTTAAGATGGCTTTGGTATGTCACCCATGTCTCGCGCCCAGAAAGAAGAGTTGGGATGACTACTGCATTGTAGACCAGGATCTTAGTTTTCATCCACAAATCTCTGTCAATAAAGACACAACAGAGCAACTTTCTGAAAGATGCGCTGGCACAACTGATCCTATGTTTGATCTCCACATCAAGATTGGTTGTCTAGGATAGGTGGCTACCAGGTCAGGGAAATGCTCAACAGGAGAAGAGGGGCAATTTGTCATGGGGCAGGCTGATAAAGCACCTTAGTCTTCCCAATGTTGAGGGAAAGTCCCAGGCTATGATAGGTGCTCGAGAAAAGATCTACGGTGGATTGCAAGTCAGACTTGGTGCGAGCAAGGATAGCACAATCTTTCAGCATACTGAAGGTCAGTAATAACAGTCCTGGTGAGCTTAGTTTTAGAACAAAGATGCCTCAGATTGAAGAGCTGGCCATCCATGCGATACTCAATCCCAATGCCAGAAAACAGGCGGTCATGAATAAGATTCAATATCACAGCAAGACATATAGAAAACAGGGTTGGGGCAATAACTATGGACTATGGAGAAGTTAAACCTGGAGTCTAAAGATCAGGTTCTATGTGAACAGCATATGGACAGAGCATGCTGTACAGGGATTGGTTCCTGCCAAGTAACCAAGCCAATCCAAAAATCTGTGGTGTAATTGTATAGCTAATGCAATGTGTAAACGCATATAAAGGAAGAGCTTTGCTGTGTAACTTTGGATGTGTGATACGCCCTATACCCGTCCCTTATGCTTGAGTTTGATCAATTCAGTGAAGCTTTACTGTATGCCAAATAAAGGAGCCTGCATGATGAAATCCAGAGTCGAACTGAGTGTTTTGGATCCCAGAGAACTGGATAAGGTGTTCTCCCTGAACTGGACAAGGTGTTCTGGATAAGCCGAGTGGAATAGGTCTCGGAGGGAATCCCAACACAGTTTAATAGATTTGAGGTGGCTGGTAGTCTGGGTCCGAAGCCAAGAAAACAAGAGAAGTTGGCCCTACCCAATTTGGCATTTAAAAAAGGAGGTGATGGTGATTCACCTCTTAACATTTTATTGTTTTCCTCCCTTAACACCATTTTGAAATCATTTAGAATTTTAATGCTGAATATATTTTAAACTATAGCTGGGTTCAGATAACTTAAAATCAGTTTGCCTGCCTGCTCTGAAATTCCTGACAACCTGAGATTTCATATTCCTTGGCTGGATGTAAATTCTTATTTTCAGTAAATGGATTTTTCTTGTTTTATATGGATGTGCTTCCCCCCACCTCTGCCCCACCATCTTTGAAATATTTTTTAGAATTAATCTACTACTCTTGAAGGCTGCTGGATTGACAACCCTGGAGATTGAAGTTTTCTATCTCCCACATGGACAGGCAAAGCATGAGCAGCCACAGTATGAATGTCCCCCTGCTGCCTGGTAATGTGTTTCATGCCTGGAGTACAGGCAGTGCCTCTTACTGCAAAAGGCTAGAGTGTGGGATTTTTAACTCCGCTTTCAATCACTTCACTGGGAGCAGAAATAAACCAGCATTGAATCCTTTTGAAAAATCCTACTCAGAATGCATAGGACTGAATCCTCTATTGTACTCAGCAAAATGAGAGGATATCTTATGAATCAGATACCTTATGAAGTGCATATTTTCTGACTCACACAGACAGTCTGAGATACGCATCCCAACAGATGTACATTATCCATGGGATTGCATGATATGACCCTTAATATCAGTGAGTCTGTGGTACTGGATATACGGTACTATTATGGGTTTTGGCCCAAATTTTGCTTGCCTTGCCTAATTCATGTGGCTAGTGATTTCAGTGGGACTATTTGCATGAGGTAGGCAGGCAGAATTTGGGTTTGTGTATATTTTTAAAATGTTATTAAAAAAGACCTCTGCGCAGCATCCAACATTAAAATAGTAACTTGGGTAAATGAAAAAGTACATGGGACTAAAAGTTGTTTTAGGATTGTGAGAATGATTGAAAACTTGCATCATGAAACTGGAAAACTTTCGTATCTTCTCTCCTTTAGCTTCAAAATGGCCAAGTAGATTTAAAAAAAACCCAACAAAACCACTTTAACTCTTCACACAATAAATACATAGATTCTTTAGCTGAGATCTTACCCCACAGCCCATTCATTTCAGCCCACATCAAGTGTCTACAGCCACGTTATAAACCTCAGAGGGCTTTATAATGGAAATTCTGACATAGCATCATTAGCCATCATTCTGCTGGCTTGCATCTTGCTATGATGCAAGAAAAATAGAAGCGTGGTCAGATAAATAGATGTTCCACTACCTGCCAAGCTCAAGACCAGCTGCAACCATCATTAGTTTGACCACTCCTGTGGCAACCAGCTCCATAAACAGTATAGTGTGTAGGGAGAGGAGAGAATGGATATCCATGTGGGGGTGTCCTCTTCTCACCAGGCCCAACCAAACGCTTTTGTCAAAGGCGATGCTTATCTTGCTCAAGAAGCTAGATGGGCTAATAGTGGGATCCTAATATACAGCCATCTTCTGCTTTAAAATCTCCACCACCACCCTCTTCAACAATAGCTACCTCACCCTGCAGCCCAAAGGGGCTCAGAGTCCCCTTTGAAAGTGTAACACAGACGCTCCCCGGGTTGGCCAAGACCTGCCTTACGCAAATTCGCACTTATGGAAAAAGTTCCGTAAGCTAAAAATAGGAGGGTTTGGGGTTTGGTTTTCTTTGGCGTAATGGTTGTTTCCCACTTGCACAAAATTCGAGTTACGCAAGGCGTTCCAGAACGGCACGCTTGCGTAAGTCGGGGAGCGTCTGTATCATTGTGCCTGCTTGCCAGCTGCCAGCACCAATTAAGACTGTGACTGGGGAGTTCTAACCTATGTGATCTGCTGCAGTTGTGCAGAACAAGCGAGCCAAGGATGCCTATGAAATGGGGACAGGCAAGACGCCCACGAAATAGGGACAGGCCAGTGGAAGTCATTTTGCTCCCATTGAGCCCTCCAGATCTCCCCGGCCTGTTTTATGAAGGCTGAGGGATTCCATCCTGAGGCAGAGCCAGGACATTGGGCCTGAGTGGTTTGGCCAAAAGAAAAGCATTTCCCCTCCACACATGCAAGTATCTTATGTCTGAAATATGATAGCTTCCCATCCCATAAGGGCAGTGATTGCTTGTTATGATGCTTGCTGAACATGTTATAAGGCCAGTTTTCAACTAACATTCTAATTGTCTTTTTCCATAGAAATTCTCTCTCGGTGTGTTGCATACACACCATGTATCACTAAATACAACAGGGATCAACTCAACAACACTCATTTTTACACGCATATGGATTTGGGAGTAAAGGAAAAGTAATGCAAGTCCATACTGTGCAAATGTCCCTCTACATAATGGCAGATGCACCTCCGTTCAGACCTGCAATTGCCTCTGTGATCTGAGCAATGGGCCTCAGTTATGCATCCTTATGATTGATTTCACTAAACCATCTATTCCAACCTCAGTTACAGATGGAATAAAACCCCTGAAAAAACTGTAATCTGTTGGTGACCAAGCAAAGCAAACTCCACTCTTCAAAAAATGAACATTCACCTCCTATGCAACTCCCCTCATTCCTGCTCAGCTGTTTCCTGTTTGCGTCCCCCTTACATTGTCCCTCTTCCAGATCTAACTTTTCTGAGTTTTGTGATCCTCTTTTTCTCACATGATTCCCTTATATTGGTTTGCGAACATTGTGCAGATGTATATAGGCATTACCAGTGCTGGTGATCTATGTGCTGACCATTTTTATCTCTCCCCCTCAGAGTCATCCCGACTGGGTCTAGCACCATTATTTATTTGGCCTAAGAAGCAAGGCTGCCAATGCTATTTGTTACGCTCAGTATTCCTGATGCTGATGTGTAGCCATAAGGGGATAACATTTCTGCCTGGATGGCGTGAGACATTCTACCAAGAGTTAAACTACTCAGCCCTGTAGAAGGTATATTAGCTGATGGTTCAAAGCCAGGGATGTCCAGGCTACAAGCCACATATGGCAGTGGTTAGCTTCACAAAGAAGAACACAAATATTGGTATTTACATAATGCCTTTTCAGCTGAGATTTCAAGCACTTTACAGAAATTAGTTATTTAGGTTAATAATAAATAATAATAATAATAATAAATGGAGATATGCCAATCTCCTAGAACGGGAACAACCTTGAAAGGTTCATCAAGTCCAGTCCCCTGCCTTCACTAGCAGGCCCAAGTACCGTCCCTTGACAGATTTTTGCCCCAGATCCCTAAATGGCCCCCTCAAGGATTGAACTCACAACCCTGGGTTTAGCAGGCCAATGCTCAAACCACTGAGCTATCCCTCCCCCCCTAGGTTATTGGTCCCTGCACCAAAGAGACCTATTTTTTGTTCTACACAAACCTCTTCTATTCATCCTACATGGTCAGCACCTTTATGCATCCATGAGCTGAAAACAGGTTTCTAACTGAACCAGACAGCTCTGGTCCTGTCACTCCTCCATTCTTTCATTTCATCCTGTTTAAACCTCTCTCTTCTGACAGCTCTTACCGTACAGCATTTTTGGCTTCCAGTGAGACTGACACCAAAGAACCATCCCACAGGAGGTAATCCCGTATTGAGCAGCTAATGCGGGCAGCTTAGAGCACAGGAGTGTCTCTCCCTTGACTCTGTGGTGTTTCTCTTATCCGGAAGCAAGAAAACAATGTAATCCAATTGGGACACCTACTGAGTGCAGTAAGTGAGTGGAAGTTCATGTTATACTATACTGTTAGGCAACTTAAGACAAAACAGTGAATTTTCTTAACTGTTGAAGTGCAGCATTTGGTGTGTATCTGCATGCTTTAAAAGAACAATTTTCAGTACCTTACTGAACATTTGTAGTAAGCGTTCTCTGCATACGGCACTGGATAATGGCCAATGAGAGATTCCAAATGCCTGGCAAATCATTAATTCACTGCAAGAACAAGAGGTGCAGAGATAAGCTCCTGCTTCATATATTCCTCTATAAAACAACTTTATGTACAATCATTTAACTTTCATGACAGCTAACCTACTTGCATTTCTCATGTGGAAATGCTCAGTCTTAGTTACACTTGGCACAAAGAAATGGGAACGTGCCAAAACAAGCCTTCCAAAAAAAAAAAAGTTTTTTTTCTTTTACCATCTACAATATGTATCTGTCAGAGCTATAATACTACTTTGCATTAGAGAAGAATTCCTGGCTAATGTACAGTAAGAGCACTCCTCACTAAAACCTTTTAGCTGCTAGCATACAATATTCAAAGAAATGCAAATTTATGGGAATTGTCTGATTAAAAAATTGTTATAATCAATGCAACTTCCCATTGTGTGGATTATATTGGTACCGGCCTCCTAAAAAGTGTGGCAAAATATTTCCTTATGGCTTTAGCAATCAGACAGGCATCTTTAAAACGTCCTGGGCCAAATTCTCTGACAAATTCTCTATAAGGTGGTGAAGCGCCATTGACTTGAATGGAGCTGTACTGATTTATGTCAGCAAAGAATGTGGCCCCATGATTCATATATCTGTCCGTATGCCAGATTGCTTATCAGAACTTGTTACTTAAGTTTAAACATTTCTCATCTTTTCAAGCAGGCCACACACTTAGCATTGGCTGGTAGATCTGAACTCTAGACCTTTCTTAATAGCAGGACATGCTTTCCTTTTTCAGATTGTGCAGCAATGCGCTTCTCTCCCATGGCCATCTCTGCTGTTACCTCCCTTCCCGCATAATTGTCTTCACCACCTCCCTAATCCCTCTCCAGTGCTCAGTAGACTCTCTGCCTCCAGCCAGGTTTTGCTATCACATGTATATTTCATAATGTAGAGACTTGTTCACTTACACCAATGTAGCAACATTGACTTCAGCAGAGTTCCTCCTGATTTACACTGGTGTAAGTGAGAGATGGCTAAGATGCGGCACATTTAACAAAATTATGGAACATAAGTTATCAACACGTTTCCTGTCTAGTCTGGTTTCCTCCCTACTTTCAACTACTCAGGCATTTTGTTTGTTTCCTTCTGTCTTTTACCTCCTCCTACCCATTCTACAACCTCCTTAAACTCTGGGCGGGGGGGGGGGGGGAGTTAAGACAAAGAAGCATTCTGCGAGCACCGAGAATCATGGTCATTCTGTTCTGCCATGGATGCAAGTTTCACAGTCACGGGCCAACTTCAGAAAAAACTCAGTCTCTAATCGGGTGATTCAACATATCCATAGTTCCCAAGGACTGTATCTGTTAAGGGACATCATTGCTTCAAAAAAGAGAGAGATTAGATTAGATGGCTAGAGAGCTAGATGGATGGGGAGGTGGGGAGTGGGGAGAAAGGCAGTGACCTTCCTCTGTTATTTCCTTCCTTATCTAACATCCTGTCTCTGTACCCCTTCTTCCTCCTGTACACACATCCATTGGCCACCGATAAAACACAATTTTTGATGGTGTTTTGGAAGATGAAGTCCAGCCAAGGAGCCTGGCCCATAAGGGATGATTGCAGGGCATGAAACATCCAAACTACAACTTTGATCAGGCACTGTGGCACCATAGGCAGACAAATAGTTTGATTCAGTTTAACAAACCAAAATATTTCAAATCAGGTCAAACCAACTTGAAACAGAGCATTTAGTTTAGAGTTTCTTGGTGGAAGAATGGAAAATTTTGGCAAATTCAACATTTTCCTGTGAAAAAAATTTGATTTTGCCAAAATTTGCATTTCCCCATCCCCACAAAAAAACGGATAGAAAATTCTCAACCAGATCTAGTATTTTCTAGGCCTTTCTAGCATTTAAAAAAAACCAAATGTCATGTCAATGAGAAAGGAGACCCCATTCATTTAATTAGAATTTTATATCCGTCCCCCCCTCTGAATTTCACATCTTGAGAGGCTTTGGAGCAGGCAGGGGGAGGAGTGAGTTTGCAGTTCCTATTTTGTTCTGGTGATTTAATTTAAGCAGTAGTGAAAACTCAAATCAAATTTAATTTGTAAGAGTGTCAGTGGTGGAGACAGACCTGAAGGAAAACATTCCTTTCTGCATTGCCAACTTCACTGGGGATTTTCCTTCTGTGCTCCAAGCTAGTCTTTTTATAACGGCTCCTCCAGTTTGAAACGTATAAGGACCTAGACGGAAAGGAATTTATTAAAAATCTTGGCAATCTGCTGCATGTCATTAAACTTCACTTTTTGTTATAATGCATTTTACTAATTTGTGTATGATACGTTTGATTTAGTAGTTCATACACCCAGTGCCAAAAGCAATAGGAAAAGGCTAAAAAATTCCAGCTTCTTGACTTGGGTAATAATGTGATTTAGCCTTTCCTGTTTGGCAAGTTTACATGAACAGTATTAAAATCTGTAACAGTGTCACTCAGGCAATAATTGAGTTCCCCCTCAGACCACACGAACATACCTCAGGGCTTTAAGGAGGTCAAGCATTAACGACTTGGAATAGCACCCCTGGTTCTGATAAGGATGTGGGTTTGAGACTAAGGCCTGGTCTGCACACAAAAGTTACACCAGTTTAACTGAAATCATTAAAAAAAATCAATTTAGTCAAATCAGTGCAGCTCCCCACATGGAAACACATGAATAGGTTTATGGCTCATATCAATTGAGCTTGATTTGGTTACTGGACTTGTGTGTGTAGATAAAGCCTTAGAGGATGTTACAATGGTGGTCATTTTAAAAGTCAGCATTTTCCGAGAGCAGGTCCAGAGACTCCATTTACAGGGCTTGGGGAGGGAAGAACAATTCTAATGTCAGGCCCTTTAAAGAAGGTTACCAATACAGTAGGGTGAATACAGCAAGATATTTTCTTTTTGCTCAAATGTAAAAATGAATTTGCTTCACCTATACTCATCCCCCTTTGAGTTCGCTAAGCAATCCAGTCTGGCAAGGAGTGAATGTCTACTCTCAAATGCTCAGGAATTTTAAATTTGCAGTCAAATATATTTGTATTAAATATATATATATATATTTTTTAAATTGCATCACAAGTTATACTATTAAGGGAAAATGTAGGAACTGTTTATACAGGGTTAATGAAGAATTCATAGATGTTTTAATAAATGGTCAATCAATTGTTATAGAATCTAAGGGTACGTCTATACTTACCCGTCGCGTCGGAGGCGCGGGATCGATGTTCTGGGTTCGATTTATCGCGTCTTGTCAAGACGCGATAAATCGAACCAGGAAGTGCTCCCCCGTCGGCGCTGGTAATCCAGCTCGACGAGTGGAGTAGGCGGAGTCGACGGGGGAGCCTGCGCGCCGCGTCTGGACCACAGGTAAGTTCGAACTAAGGTACTTCGACTTCAGCTACGTTATTAACGTAGCTGAAGTTGCGTATCTTAGTTCGACGGGGGGGTTAGTGTAGACCTAGCCTAAGAGGTTTATTATAAACATACAAGTACATCAGTAGAAGGTGCTATAGAACCAGCTATGACACATGCTGCTCATGTCTTATAACATCTATGCATCATTTATTAACTCTTTATTCACTCTTTATAAATGTACCCTTAGTAAAAGGCTGACCAGAATCTCTTTGCAGGTGGGTGAAGTGTAGGGAGGGGACAGGGACAGAGAGAGACGAATAAACACGCGTTGCAGTGTAGAGTGATAGACCAGCAGCCGATGAGTGGGGTCCCATAGCAGCTGCTATGAGATTTAGCAGGATTTCTGACTTACGCCGGGGTCTCAGGGGCCATTCACTTCCCAGGAATCCGATGGTGTGATTAGACAGACCGACCATCACATGCCAGCACTGAGTCCACCTCCAGCTTTGGCACCATTATTTGCACACCAAACACTTCTACCATGTGAAAGAGAGGCACAGCCTTAGAAGTGGGGCTGTCACCAGGCAACAGCTGCTGGGAAGGGGGCCTGGAAACCACCAGCAAGGGAGGGAAGGGGCAGGAAGGGGATGTGGAGGGCTTTCCAACTGCCTTTGATGGCAGCATGTCACACCCGAGCATTGCTGTTTGCGGCTGGATGACTGTTCTTGGAGTGCGTGAGCAGGTTGTGGGAGATGGGGAGTGGGTTTCGGATGAGAAGGCGGCCGCCTTGTCCCACAGTCAGCTGGGCAGCATCTGCTGACAGTGGTGGGTCCACATGCACAAAGGCACTCATGATGCAGAAGGAGTTAATGCTGGGAAAACCTGCTACTCTACTGCATAGGGAGAGGAGGGAGGTAGACACCCAATGGGAGCAGAACGCCAACAGAATGGAGCAGCATTGTGGGACAGGCCTTTTGAGTCGAGGACTCCAGATCTAGGGGGATGATCCCAATTGCCTTGACCATCTGCACAATTTGGGGGTCAGCCCCCAGTCCGCCTCCATTAAAAACAATCACTGCTCCCCTCTAAAGAGAGCTCCAGCTGTCTCCCTTCACTGCTTGAAGCGCTTATGGAACGACGCAAAGTGTCCAGGAGGTGTGCAGTATAGCAAAAGCAGAGCTACATCCACTCAGGACAAGTCTTAAGTCCATGCACAAGTGCCCAGAAGGGTCTGCGAGATTTTTGTGCTCCAGTGCAAATGTGCGGAGGTTCAGCATTAGGGGCTTGAGCCGAAGTCAACGAAGAGACTGACTTCAATGAATGACTTCATTGGTCTTTATAATGCTCTTCAATGAGCAGAAGTAAAACTCAAGCCCAACACAGACCCACTCTCTTGTTCTAAATATTGGGGTGTAGGTTAGCCAGGCAGAGAATGGGAGTGCTTGAGGAATCATAGGCTGACGTGTGACACTCAGCATGCAGGAGGCAGGTAGCTGAATACCACTCTCCTAGCACCACACTCCTTAATGCAGTTTATATCCCCCCTGCCTCTTCTTTCCTGCTCGCTATTTACCTTGTACAACTCTCTGCATTAGTGCTGTGTCGGGAAAAAGCCCCCAACGGGTTCCTCTCTTTCACTTAACCTTCTGTTTACAATGGCCCATCAAGAAATGAGACATGACATTAGTGCTACCAGGCACTTTATCAATCACAGGCAGCTCTAACTCGGAAAAGAAAAGTTCGTGTGGAAGCAAAAATGACAACACGCATTAAAGGGGAAGGCACAAAAGTACACAGATAAATAACTACCCAGGCAAAGTTGATTCAGAGAGTGATTGTGTCACCTTCAAGGTTCAAAATGAACATCAAGCTAAAGTCGCCTATTGGGGCTTCTTTTGTTTCCCTTCCTGCTTGATGACTCTGTTTACTGCTTAAATGCAAATTAAGCAGAGCTCACATTCCTTTGTTTGAGACAGGCCTGTTTGCCAACCACATGTATTAATCACAACATACAGTGGACTCTTGTAACTTTACAGACAATGTTGCCACACACATTTTAGCAGGACAATAATGACCAGCAAATAATGAGTTTTCAAAAGATGCCTCAAAAGGCGTACTTTGTACAGCGATTATTACAATAGTCTGTAGGGTGTAGACACGGGGGTAACATTCTGTCACAAGGCTGTTCAGCATCTCATAGAATCAGACCCTTAAGGGTTCTTATGCTACTACTGAATGCAACAGAGATAATTAGTTTTCACTAGCTTAAAGTAGGGCAGGACTTTACAGGCAGACTAATTTCTACAGCTGTCAGGGCAGATTTCTTATCTAAAGCCAAGAAAAAGCTTTGGAATAAATAGTTCTACTCCACAGCATCTGAGATAGCTACTATCCAGCACGTATTCAAAGTGCATCCTCAGTGCACTTGATGGCCTTGTTATACATAGGACATTAGCTTAATACTGCTAGCACTGAGCATCTCACTTATGGGGGATGGGGGAACCCCCACAATTTGGAAAATATCCCAGATTTTACATCTGTTGTTCTAACTCACCATAGAGAGACTACAGCTGAAAAAAGAAAACGTGAGGGGGAAAAATGAATGCAAACTGCTGGAAAATTGTGGGCAATTCATCCCAAAATCTCTCACTGGCCAGCCATCAGAAAAGAAATTACAGTGAACAGCCCCCGGTCAAATTGCAAATCTGCACATGAGCTGGTGCAGATCTCTCTGCAGAAAACGCCATACCACAGAGAAAGAAAGACAAATAAGAAATACGTTTGCAACCCTGTTCCTTTATCTCCATTTCTCCTAGCACCACACTTCCCTCCCCCTTAACCATGTTCTGGCAGAGATGCTGAAGGAATGTTTTTGTTTGTAAATACAAATTTGTTCAAGTGGATGTGGGCATTTTGGTCAGTTAGAAGGTGGAATTAATGGAGAACTTTCAGGGTCTGTTTCCCCAGGTAGAAGGCGCTTCAACTCCAGCCTCTCTCTTACTGTTGCCTAAACCAAAGGCTGTAAGTGTTGCCAACTCTTGCTGTTTTAATCACAAATGGTGTATTATTTGGTGATTTTCTAAAAGCCCCAGTTCTTGCAGATGAATGATTACATGAGAATCTCATTTTTTCTAGTCCAGTGGTTGCAGAGAAAAGCTTGGAAAAATGATCCAACCGAAAGACTCAGAAACTCAAAGGCAAATAACTTACCAACATTTGCTATTCAAAACATTGTTTTTTAAGCCAACTTCAGGATTTTTTGAACTCTGACTCT
Source organism: Chelydra serpentina (assembly GCA_037349315.1). Classification (NCBI taxonomy): domain Eukaryota; kingdom Metazoa; phylum Chordata; order Testudines; family Chelydridae; genus Chelydra; species Chelydra serpentina. Next base: position 11,147,721 of record JBAIAC010000061.1, read on the forward strand.
GAGTTCTAAATGTTTGGGGTTGGCAACAGTGTAATGAGCACAACATAGCAAACCATCCAGACAGACCTGGTCAGACTGAATATCTGTCTATCTATCTAATCTTCTGCAGAAAACTGACAAAAACAAAATAATTGCCATAAAAAAAAATGTCACTGGGACATTTTGAAATTTGAAAAATTAGAACCCAAAGATTTTTTTTGGCAAATGACATTTTTGGGCTGAAACCTGCTGATAATCATCAGGTTTTGGCCAAAAACATTTCAACTTTTGGTTTCCCAATCAAAAATTTTCAAGGAAAGCAGACACTTTCTGTGAAACGGTTCATTTTGTCAAAAACTCAATTGTCTATTTAAAGAAAAAGTGTCAGCAGGAAACTCGACCTACTTTCGCCCAGCCTTACATCCACACACCAATCTCTGGCAGCAGCAAAAGCAGAATTTTTTATCCTCACAACTGATTTTAGAAATGGGCTGAGGAGATATGCAGGATTTATGTTCTCCCCATGGACTTGATTGTCCTTGTATGGGTGCTCAGGACTGGAGGAAGGGTTCAAGGAGCCTAACGAAGAGCCAGAGACAATTACAAATCATTTCAAAGGGAGCAGGAAGGAAGATAGGGAAAGGGGAGCATGCTAGACCAGTGGTTTTCAACCTGTGGTCCGCTGGTGGTCTATGGACTATGTCTACAGGTGTGCGAACGGTTGTTGTTACCATAGAACGGTGGTTTTCAACCTGTGGTCTGCAGATCCCTGGGGATCTGCAGACTGTGTCTGATTTCCAAAGGGGTCCACACCTCCATTCAACATTTTTTAGGAGTCTGCAAATGAAAAAAGGTTGAAAACCACTGTGCTAGACCATCCCAAAGACTGGTGCACTGTGCTCACTCCTCTTGCGTACATTCTGTCCTGGAACTCTCTCTGATGCAATCTGCACCACCCCCTTATTCAGGCCTTGGCTACACTTGCAGCTGTACAGCGCTGTGAGTTAAACCTGTGTTCGTACAGCTGAGTAGGGAAAGCGCTGCAGCCTGTCCACACTGGCAGCTGCAAGTGCAGTAAGGCGGCTACATTTGAGGCATTTGCAGCTGTATTGGGAGCGGTGCATTATGGGCATTCAAGTGGCTGCAACGTGCTTTTCAAATGGGGGGGGTGAGGGGGACTTTGACAGGGAGCGTTTTTGGAGACAGAGTGGGTTTTTGGAATCTCCACAGAGTGTCAGCTCATTATTTCCACACCTCCACATCCCCTGCCTCTCTCTCAATCACTGAAAGCAAACAGCAGGGGCTTTGTTTGTTTTTAAAGAGCAGATAAAAGAGAACTTGGGGAAACGGAGCCCTCCCTCCCCCCCGCTCTTCTCCCCCCCCCCCCCCCCGCCCGCCGTCTCTGTCCAAGGCAACTTTGCTGCCAGCATTCCTAACGGAGCCCCCTCCCCCGCCTGCAAACAGTAGCTGTGTTTGTAAAGCTGTGTTTGTAAAGCACCTCAACAACGGAGCTCTGAACTCCAACCAGGAAGTGCCATTTCAAAACAAAGGGCGCTTCCGGAGATCAGTAACTGCGTTGTTCCTCGGCTACACTGAAAGACCAACGTTCCACCCACTTCGCAACAGTTGCTATTTCTCTCGGGGAGGTGGAGTACATGCAGCGCTGTATCTGAGGAGATACAGCGCTGCACGTGCCTTGCAAGTGTAGCCAGTTAGTGAGTTACAGCGCTGCAGGCAGTTTTATTGCGCTGTAACTCGTAAGTGTAGCCAAGGCCTCAGAAATGTGTGGCTAAATGCTACAATCTACTCCTATATATTCCATGTTGCATTTTGTCTGTAAATTCCCTAATGAGATGCTACAGTTGCTATAGCAATTCCACTTCAGCTTATTAATAAATGAAGAGTAACAATTAACACAGGGAAAATGAAAACATAAAATATTGATGTCTGACTTTTGTTTTGTTATTGCTAGTTTTCTTGTTTCTTATTAGCAGTACAAATAATGATGGGGTGGGGGAAGAATATATATTAAGATTCCATTTGGTAAAGGACAGATTGGATTTCTGTCTTTGAGAGCTAATTTATGTAATTAATTCATAATACTAAAAAATGAGCATCAGCTAAAAGCCAAACGTATATGATGGTTTTGTATTGTGTAACCATAAAATGCACTTAGTAAAAGGATTTATCGATCACCTGATAATGAAGGAACAAGAATAAGCTTCCAAAATGCAGCACCCAATCTATATAGACTGATAGGCATAATTGATTCCTTTCAATGTGTAGGTGTTAACGCAGGAAAAGATTAGGTTATCTGAGTGGAGCAGCCTGAATGTTTAGATTTGCTATTCAATACCGGCTTTGTATGATACCAGCGGTTAGAGAGGCCTGTTTCATATTTTCAATCTTATCTGTCAACAGCTGTGCATAATCCTCCCTGAGTGGATCGATATAAACCAAAGGTATTGAGTTACAAGGTAGTAATTCCTCAGGAAAGGGAGCATGCATTTAAGCCTTCTTTGATAGTATTGATGTTAGTGAGCAAGCTAAAAGCTGGTAATTATCCTTCCCTCCAAAATTGATCATTTAAAAGTTTTCATGGTTTGGCAGCATGTAGAACATGTGGAACACAGGCCCAGAGGAATGTAGGAGCAACCCAAGCCAAAGGAAGAGAAGGCAACTGCCGACATTCCTGAAGCATGCGCTAGGCCAGACAGTCCTCAAGATATCAACATTGCCTGCCAACAATCTTGCAAATTACTTGTTGAATCTCTAGCCTCCTTTTCCTGGGAATCCTGGGAAAAGTGGCAATGACCCACACTCACTCAGCACTGTTTTAGCCTCTGGCAGAATCCTGTACTCCTCACAAACAGGATTCGGGGGGGGTCCACACCACAGAGATGGTCTCATTAGTACTGATGGATGGCTTCTTTATGGATATGTACAGAGGACAAATATTCAGTCACATTTTACTTCACCTATCCACAGATTTTGACGCACTTGGCCCAGACACATCAGGGACAGCTTACTCCTGGAGACCATACACGTGGGACCCGATAGGGCACAAACATATTCCCTACAGCTTGGTGAAATTGTAAAGTGCCACAATTCCACCAAAATGAATGTATATATTCTCAAAAAACATTGTGTGTGTCTGTCTATGTTATATTCTTTCAAACTCTCAAACCAGGTTTTCCTTTACGCAGCACCGTCCCTGTGAAACAGTGAATCCAGAACAAAAAGCCTCCTAAAGTTTTCTGGCTCTAATAACTATAGGAACAAGACCACACATATTTAGAGAGTAGCCAGGCAAGGCTAGGAAAGATTACTAGAGACTTTTTGAACCACAATATTTCCCTCAGGGGTAGGGGAGCAGAAAAAATAAGCTGGAGACAGGTAACCCTCTAGACAGGAGAGTCAGAGACGAAAGGTCCTAAAATCATCTTCTGTAGATTCCAAGTCCAACTGCTAGTGCTAGCAAGGCCCTTGTGGGGAGAGACTTCAGGACAGGGGGACTGATTGAGTCTGCCTTCCTCGTTCCAGTCAGGAGCAAGGAAACGGAGAGATCTGGTTAACAGTCAATTGCTGTTTAATTAGAGCAGCCTACACAGCCTCACCAGACAGAGACTCAGGGGTTCCTGGGAGACCCTTACCATATTGGTATGCAACTGATCCACGCATCACTGAAATTCCTTTTTTCTGTCAATGGGCCCCATTGGCTATAAGCAAGCAAATGTTTGTGTACTGAATGCATCCTGAATCAACCATTAATAACAACAGCAAATAGTAATACCTAGCATGTATATAACATTTTTCATCCACAGATCTCAAAACACTTTACAAAGGAGGTAAATATCACTATGCCCATTTTACAGATGGGGACACTGAGGCACAGGGAGAGAAGTGACTTGTGATTTAGGAGGTTGGTCATGTGTAAGAAGGATCCATTCCGTGGGGAGTCTTGGAGGAGACACTGGTATTAGTCCATTTGCATTGAATTCATTTAACCAGTGTTTTCCTACACTTTCCTATCGCTATGTTAGTTTAATGAAAGCCAGTGAGGGTGGGCTGTCTATTGCATGTGTTTTCACTATCCAGTTTGTGTGTTTATGTGAGCAATGCTCTTATTCATTTCAGTGGGTTGCACTTTGTTTTCCCATGCCATTTCCTGGGCATACTGAAGCCTGCACTCAGTGAATGCAAACTCTTTCCCACACTGCCTCTTTTAAAGTTAGGTACTAAATTAAACACCTGGAGAGCTCTCCCAACCTCCCATGAAACCTAGGTCTCCTGCTGAATGCTTGAGGACGTCTGCCCAGAAAATGTCCCACTCGCCCTTGAGGTGAGTGAATGGAGTCCCTGGAAAGCAATGTTATAGCCAAGATTTTCAAAAGCGGCTAGTGATTTTCAGTAGCTACCCTGGGATATCTTAAGGGGGAAAGTGATGCATGCCCACCTTCTGCAATGAAAGTGCCCTAAGCTGGGCACCCAAAATTACCTGTCACTGTCGAACATCTTATTCTGCATACGGTTGATTAATTGCCATCAGTGGTAAACAGGACCAATGGTCAGTGACGGGGTGTTAGAAGTTACTACAGAGAACTTTTTCCTGGGTATCTGGCTGGTGAATCTTGCCCACATGCTCGGGGTTCAGCTGATCGCCATATTTGGGGTCGGGAAGGAATTTTCCTGCAGGGTAGATTGGCAGAGGCCCTGGAGGTTTTTCGCCTTCCTCTGCAGCATGGGGCACGGGTCACTTGCTGGAGGATTCTCTGCATCTTGAGGTCTTTAAACCATGATTTGAGGACTTCAATAGCTGAGGCACAGGTGAGAGGATTATTTCAGGAGTGGGTGGGTGAGATTCTGTGGCCTGCATTGTGCAGGAGGTCAGACTAGATGATCATAATGGTCCCTTCTGACCTTAAAGTCTGTGAGTGTATTTATTTACATATGCAATGCATCCATTGAGATGGGTAAATGTCTAACCTGAATTGCTGTGTGATCTTATGAGTGCACCCTTGTTCTACCTCTCCCCAGCTCTGCCTTTTCTTTGTTAATTTCTCTCACTTGCTCTGTCCTCCCCAAATTTACTCTGTAAGTTCTTCAGGGGAAGGACAGTGTTTTCTATTTGTTTCTTTAAAGTGTGCATCAGAGATAAGGGAATGAGCCACATCCAGGGTGAAACTCTTGGGAACTGGAGGAAAAACATTTTCAGTGAAGGGTCCGTCAGTGTGGAACACCCTATTGGAGGAAATCAGCATAGGCTGTAGCCTGGCTGTTTTCAGAACCTGGTGCAAAGCCCATCTTTTTGAAGAAGCCTGCCCAGAGTAACAGAAGTTAAGAGGAACAAAGAGAAGGAGGCAGATGGAGGAGGAGAGGGAAAGATGGAGACCACAGGCACCGACTTTCCAATGTGCCGTGGGGTGCTTGACTCCCGGCTCTGCCCCAGGCCCCGCCCCCACTCCACCCCTTCCTCCAAAACCCCATCCGCTCCCATCCTCTTCCTGCCCCGTTCCACCCCTTCCCCCGAGCGCACCGTATCCTCGCTCCTGTCCCCCACAGCCTCCTGCACGCCATGAAACAGCTGGTCGTGGTGGGCGGAGGCATGGAGAGGGAGGGGGAGGAGTTGATCGACGGGGCACACCGGCGGGCAGAAGGTGCATGCTCAGCACCCACCATTTTTTCCCAGTGGGTGGTCCAGCCCCGGAGCACCCAGAGAGTCAGTGCCTATGATGGAGACAGTGTGGGAGGAGGAAGAGGAGGAGGAGAAGAAGAAATCGCCATTTACCAGCACCCCAAGCCCTGAGAGAGAAAAGGAGCATCTTGATTATATTCTATGTCACTCTTAGTTCTATATTTTGGTGTCTCAATTGAGAATCCCTTCCTTGCATTAGTGAGCAATTACTGACACAAATAATCCCACTGGCTTCAGTGGAACTACTTGTGTGAGTAACTGCTCACCAGTGTGAATAAGGGACTCACAATTTGGCCCAAGGTGACTGGCATACTATAAATATCAAAGATCTGATTTAGTTGTGATACTCTGAATGCCAGGTCCGGTTGCATTAGCTGGAAACCGTGTCTTTTCATCAATAGAAGTTGATCCAAGAACAGAAGAATGGCCATATTGGTCCATCTAGCCCAGTATCATGTCTTCTGACAGTGGCCAATGTGCTTCAGAGGGAATGAACAGAACAGGAAAATCATCGAGGGATCCATCCCCTGTCATCCACTCCCAGTTTCTGTCAGTCAGAGCCTGGGGACACTCAGAGCATGGGTTGCATCCCTGATCATTCATGAACCTATCCTCCATGAACTTATCTAATTCTTTTTTGAACCCAGTTATAGTTTTGGTCTTTACAAGATCCCCTGGCAATGAGTTCCACAGGCTGGCTGTTGTGTGAATAAGTACTTCCTTTTGTTTATTTTTAACCTGCTGCCTATTAATTTCATTGCATGACCCCTGGCTCTTGTTTATGTGAAAGGGTAAATAACACTTCCTTATTCATGTTCTGCACACTGCTCATGATTTTATAGATCTTCATCAGATCCCCCCCCTTAGTCATCTCCATTCCAACTTGAAAAGTCCCAGTCATTTTAATCTCTCTTCATATGGAAGCTGTTCCATACCCTTAATCATTTTTCTTGCTCTTCTCTGTACCCCGCAATATAAATGTGATACTAGTTTCAATACCTGTTAGCATAGAACGTCTTGGTTCCCTTCAGGTTTGCATAGTTCAGTACTGTCCCCTTTTAAATTTCCTCTTGTCCAAAGGATAGAGACTAATGGCTAGAGAAGGTTAGTCTCTACAACAGAGGTGGGCAAACTATGGCCCGTGGGCCACAACCAGCCAGCGGTACCCTCCTGCCCGCCCCCGAGCTCCTGGCCCAGGAGGCTAGCCCCCGGCCCCTCCCCTGCTGTTCCCCCTCCCCCGCAGCCTCAGCTCACTGTGCTGCCGGCTCTGTGCTGCACGGTGATGTGGCTGGCTCCAGCCGGGCGGCGCGGCTGTCTGTCCTGGTGCTCTGTGCTGCACGGTGACGTGGCTGGCTCCAGCCGGGCGGCGCGGCTGCCTGTCCTGGTGCTCTGTGCTGCACGGTGACGTGGCTGGCTCCAGCCGGGCAGCGCGGCTGTCTGTCCTGGTGCTCTGTGCTGCACGGTGGTGTGGCTGGCTCCAGCCGGGCGGCGCGGCTGTCTGTCCTGGTGCTCTGTGCTGCACGGTGGCGTGGCCGGCTCCAGCCGGGCGGCGCGGCTGTCTGTCCTGGTGCTCTGTGCTGCACGGTGGCGTGGCTGGCTCCAGCCGGGCGGCGCGGCTGTCTGTCCTGGTGCTCTGTGCTGCGCGGTGGCGTGGCCGGCTCCAGCCGGGCGGCGCGGCTGTCTGTCCTGGTGCTCTGTGCTGCACGGTGGCGTGGCTGGCTCCAGCCGGGCGGCGCGGCTGTCTGTCCTGGTGCTCTGTGCTGCACGGTGGCGTGGCTGGCTCCAGCCGGGCGGCACGGCTGTCTGTCCTGGTGCTCTGTGCTGCACGGTGGTGTGGCTGGCTCCAGCCGGGCGGCGCGGCTGTCTGTCCTGGTGCTCTGTGCGGCACGGTGGTGTGGCTGGCTCCAGCCGGGCGGCGCGGCTGCCTGTCCTGGTGCTCTGTGCTGCGCGGTGACGTGGCTGGCTCCAGCCGGGCGGCGCGGCTGTGTGTCCTGGTGCTCTGTGCTGCACGGTGACGTGGCTGGCTCCAGCCGGGCGGCGCGGCTGTCTGTCCTGGTGCTCTGGGCAGCGCGGCTGTAGCACCGCCAGCCACCGGTGTTCCAGGCAGCGCGGTAAGGGGGCAGGGAGCAGGGGGTTGGATAGAGGGCAGGGAGTTCGGGGTGGTGGTCAGGGGGCGGGGGTGTGGCTAGGGGTTGGGGGGGTCAGAAAGCAGGGAACAGGGAGGTTGAATGGGGGCAGCGGTCCCCGGGGGGCAGTCATGAAGGAGAGTGGGGGTTGGATGCGGCAGCGGGGGACAGTCAGGGGCAGGGATTCTGGGGGGTGGTCAGGGGACAGGGAGAAGGGGTGGTTGGATGGGGCAGAGGTCCCAGGGGGCAGTCAGGAACGAGAGGAGGGGTTGGATGGGGCAGCAGGGGACAGTCAGGGGCAGGGATTCTGGGGGGCGGTCAGGGGACAGGGAGAAGGGGTGGTTGGATGGGGCAGAGGTCCCAGGGGGCAGTCAGGAACGAGAGGAGGGGTTGGATGGGGCAGTGGGGGGCAGTCAGGGGTGGAGGTCCAGTGGCGGTCAGGGGACAGGGAGGGGTGGATGGGGCAGGGGTCCCGGGGGGGGCCGTCAGGGGACAGGAAACAGGGGGTGTTGGATGGGGCAGGAGTCCTGGGGGAGAGGGGGGCTGTCAGGGGGTGAGAAGCAGAGGGGGTCGGATACGGGGAGGGGCTGGGCCATGCCTGGCTGTTTGAGGAGGCACAGCCTCCCCTAACCGGCCCTCCATACAATTTTGGAAACCCAATATGGCCCTCAGGCCAAAAGGTTTGCCCACCCCTGCTCTATAACATTGTAGGGTCAGCATGATCCACAGCACTCACTGGTCAGAAGAAAGTGTGCTAGGACCATGCCAGCAAGAACGGTGTTTAAAGCAGGTGGTTTCAACTCTCATGCGGACAGCCGAGAGCTGAGATGTCGCTGGCCCTGCATGGCTGTGTAAGGGGAGGGGGGACGTAAAGAAAGGGGCACAAGAAGCCTCTCATCCTTACACCTGTATCCAAGAGCCACACACAACAGCAGCCCTTGTGCTTACTCATTTGGGGGCATCAGCTCGAGAACTGAAGGCCAACACCGCATGTGGCTCATTGCTAGTACTGAAGGGTAGGGGAGGCGGAAATTGTGCGGCATTATTAGCAGTGCTGTCTTCCAGGTGAGATGTTAAATAATGTTCCCTTGAATTTGTCCAGGTGAAAACGGCAGTGCCCTTATCACTTTTCCAGCAGGCTGGGGAGGAGGGGAATTGGCACCTTAGCCAACATTTAGAATAGAATAGGCATATCTCCATATATTCTATCTCATAGAACTGGAAGGACCTTGAAAGGTCATTGAGTCCAGTCCCCTGCCTTCACTAGCAGGACCAAGTACTGTCCCCTGACAGATTTTTGCCCCAGATCCCTAAATGGCCCCCTCAAGGATTGAACTCACAACCCTGGGTTTAGCAGGCCAATACTCAAACCACTGAGCTATCAAAAATAGATTCTGATACTTGAGGGTCTGTGTAGGCTGCTTACACAGAGCAGGACTCATAGACTTTAAAGACAGAAGGGACCTTTGTGCTCATCTCTAGTCTGACCTCCTGCACATTGCAGGCCACGGAACCTCTCCCACTCCTGTTATAGACCCCTAGCCTCTGGCTGAGTTACTAAAAGCCTCAAATCATGATTTAAAGACACAACGTTACAGAGAATTCACCATTTACACTAGTTTAAACCTGCAAGTGCCCCGTGCTGCAGAGGAAGGCGAACTCTCCCCCGGACATTCACCTATAAACTCATTGTTCTACCCGAAGCACCTTGGGATATGCTGGATCGGATCAGAGTGGCTCCACTGAACTCAATGATGTTATGTTAGGATGTAGCCCCCCCTAAGCTGTGTAAAGGGTTCTTTGCATTTCAGCCTTAATGTATGTCCTTAATTCTTGCAGGTTTTGATCTCAAATGGACCATAAGGTGTTCAGACGACTGCGCTAGCCTTGTCTAAACTAGAAACATTGAGTGAAATCAGTCTAACTAAACCAGTGCAAACCCCTAGTGTAGACACATTTACACCTTCTTGACCCTTATTAAATCCATTTAGTATGTCTGCATTTGTGGTTTGCACTGGCTTAATTAGAGGGGGTTTTACATCAATTTAAGTGAACCAGTACAACATTTCTAGTGTAGACAGGGCCACATGCCCTTGGCAGTATGAAGAGTGTGAAAGACTGTTAGGAACTTAAGCTCTCTTCTCTCCTTTAGAAGCAGCAGCAGCAAAATGTTACTTATGCAGCCCCAGAATGGAGGAGGAAGTCCGTATTCTCCATGGTATTCTGGTGCTTATCGCCTGTTGACCTGATCTGGGCTGGAATAGGTTGTCTTCATGCATTACGTACCCTTCAACTTTTGTTTAGCCTGATTGGGACTGGTGACTTAAATAACAAGCCTTCTCAGAATGCTGTCCTCGGGAGCCTGAGAAGCAAAGTCACAGACACGGAGAGGCATGTACTGTAGCCTATCAGGAAACAACAAAGCCGTACATCTTTCCAATGAAGACAATGTTAATTAAAATTCTTGTAAATGTTACTAGAAAAAAATGCTTCACACATTCATTAGATATTTTAATCTTACAAATGAGGGACAGGAAGTAATATTTGGCAAAGGCTAAAGAGCTATTTTGCACTCTGATTGCAGGGTTTGTGGCATTCTCTCTGACAACAGAAAACAAATTTCTCCAATTCCCCCTTAAATGAGGGCATTTTTCGCTCTTTTGCTGCTGCTAATGGAATGCTGTTATTTTTAAATTTCCTGAAGCGGAGGTGAAGATGGCTCAGGTTAGTTAATGCAGTGAGGCCAAAGCATAACATGACCATGCTACAGCCATTCATGCTCTTTAATGCTTTGAAGGCTTGCACATTGTAGGAATCAGGCCAGAATAATAGTGCTAGAGTTTGCAATTTTATCCTCATCAGTTTTAATGAAGATAAAGGGGCTCACGTAATGTGTCCACTTGGGCTTAACAAATTAACCACACTCCTGAAAAGGGGTGTGTGAACAGAATATTTGTCCTCATAACATTCATTAGGAAGGATAAAGTTAACTAACCTTATTCTATCTGTCTCTAGCCATTGCTATCTATTTACCCTTCTGCCTAAAGAAGGCCATACAGGTGACATGTCAATTCTGATCTTATTCCCAATGTGTCTTTTACTAAACCCTCTGGTCCATTATCATTTAGCAACCTTAATACTGTTTTAAGCATTTTACATTTAAAAAAATATTATGTTTGTCCGGCACCATCCTGACTTTCAGATGAGCAGCATCAATTAACCAACAGTTGGTCACAGTTTTTGACACTCACTCAAGTTTTCCTTGAAAATAACCACTGGAATAATGTTAGAGAATGTCTCGATTCCGTTGCCCGCTTCCACTGACTCACTACATAATCATGGGCAAATCACACTATCCTTGTGTCCCGGTTTAGCCACCACCTGTAAATTAGGGATAATAATATCTGCCCTACTGGGCTGTTGTGGCAAACTAGTTTCAATCTGTCAGTAACTCGTTTGATATAGAGCAGAACTGACGTTACGAGGGAAGGCTAAGAATCATATGAGCCTCGGCTCTGTTAACTCAGAGGCAAAGCAGACAATGAGTTTATCTGCTACTTTAACACTTTTTTTTCACGGACGAGAAAGTCAGTAGCCTCCTCAAAGACACACACTCACTGGGATATGGTAGAGGGAGGGTTGCAAATGTGGGTTAAAGCCCCCATTTGCCTGGAACTTCCTTCAAAGGACGATTTAAGGTGATAACACACAAAGGTGTAAGAAACAAGAACTGAGGTGTTGTCTAGACTAGGGATTAGGTTTCATTTCAGTAGTCTGTGGCCAGCCACTGGTGTAGCTGCACCAGTGCAAACCTCTTGTGTAGCTATAGGCAAAGCTGCTATTTGCACCAGTTGGGCCAGTCCATGCTTGAAACAGCTGTCAATTCCCCCAGTGCAAATCACAACTTTCACAGCCAGCGTTTGAACTAGTGCAGCTGATGGCTGAAATCTCCAGTACAGAAAAGCCCTACTTAGGTCCAGCACTGAATAAAATCCTGAGGGAACTTGCAAACAAGCCCTGAGGAGAAGGGTGTAGGGCCTGATAATAAGCTAGGCATATCAAAGAAATCTGAGAGAGCCCCAGGCCATGAAGAACACTTGAGCGACCTAAAACCAGAGGCGACGTGCCGGGGAGGGGAGGGACTGTGGGGTCACGTGCCCCCTCAGATGTGCTGCTTGGCTTGTACTGAGCATGCTCACACGGACTCAGCATGCTCAGTAACACTTCTGAAGCTGGCTGCCCTCACTCTGCCCTCTCCCCCGCCCCCACTATTGGCAGACCTGGGTTGTCTCTGCCTAAAACCATGAAGATTTTGCTCTGAAAGGCTGGGAGGCCAAAAAGGATCAGAGTGGGAAAAGGGGCCAGCAAGGTCTTCCGATTGAATCAGCAGTTGGTCAAGGTATAGTAGGGAAATTTTAGTATGGGTCTCCAGTAAGGTCTCCATGGACACTTAGTGTGCTGTATGCTGGAAAAGTGTAAATTTACACCCCAGCTTGCCGCACAGGAAGTGTTCACGTAGAGATGCCAGTGGTATTGTTTTATTCAATATCACCACTGGAGCGAATAATGGATTGTTTGGTTTGCTGGTAATTCCAAAAAAATCTTTAAAAAAAATCAAACAAACAATTGTGTTGGGTAATCCCAAAAATATTCTTTTTCTGAATTTTCAGTTAATTGAAAACATTGAATTTTTTTTTTTACTTAGGGGTTAGATGAAACGTTCCATTTAAATTTTGACCAATATTAAAGGTTTTAGATTAAAAAAAAAAAAATTAAAGGAACTTTCAAAATGAAAAGTTGTTTTGAAGCATAAAAACTGAGACATTGTTTCAAAAATGTTGAAACAAAGCATGTACATGTTTTTGTACTTTTTTTAAATTGCCAAAGAAGTTTTAGCCAAAAACGTATGATCATCACTAGTCACTCCACCTAAGGCGATCCTATTTAGATGAGTTTTGTCAGAGAATCAGGGTAGTTGCTCTGTGGTGACTATTTCTTTCATTTTAATCTGATCTCCTCTTTATTTTTACTACATCTGTTTTTTAATTAGTCCATTTGAGTCATAGGCCATGTCTACACTTATCGGTAGATCGGCACTGCTGAGATCAATGCAATAGGTGTCGATTTAACAGGTCTAGTGAAGATCCACTAAGTCAATGGCAGAGCGCTCTCCTGTCGCCTCCGGTATTCCAGCTCCCCAAGAAGAGTATAATAAGTCGGCGAGAGAGGGTCTCCCGTCGACACAGCGTTGTGTAGACACCACAGTAAGTCAAACTAACCTAAGTTGACTTCAGTTACGTTACTCACAGCGTTATTCACCGCAGCAGTATAGACAAGACCTTAGCCTGACATATTGAAGGGAGGGGATATGGAATCTACCCCGTTAGGGAGCATCGGTCTAAAGGGCACAGCCTATGGAGTCCTCTTCCATAATGTGGGACTTGTAGGTCAGCAAACACCAAATGACCACAGATAGGAACTGGGGTTAATAAGCAAAACATGACAAGTGTTTTGTAAGGTTTGCGTAATAAATATTTCCAGAGTGATAGTTGATTCTCAGCTGATGGGCACTCTATGAGCTCACTCCAGATTGTTTAAGTGCAATGCCCTCTGCACGGGGCTACTCTTAAAAAACATACACAATGTCAGTGAGTGCAGAATTCTGCTGCCAGCCGTTTTAGTGCATTGTTTTATGGCTGGAGCATAAACTGCACCATAGACTGCTCGGTCATTCATTTTGCATCTGAGTGCAATTCAAGGTGATGGCCTATATAATTTAGGCCCTTACTTGCTCACTGTGCTCCATCCTAATACTCGAGATGAGTTGGGATGCCCAGCCTGATATTTTGCAGGGATTGTTACAGCTGGGGACCAGAGAGAAGGCATTCTTGGTGAAAGGCCCTTGACTGCAACTTGCTTCTCCCGTGGGTCTGGTTGATCTTCAGAGCCCATTGCAAGGCATATGCATGCTGAGAGGCTGTGTGGTCCAATGTATAGAGGGGCAGAATTAGAATTAGACTGGCTTCTCTGTGCCCCACATTCTCTAACTTTGAAGTGGGGAATATTGCTATTTACCTCCTTTCTGTGGGGCTTTGAGATTGACGTATGAAAAGGGATGGGCCCCTTTGTTGCATCTCCACCCCACAGTGGAGATGCAACATACGTATCTCCCTGAATGACATTAGATGTGCTGACAGAAGCACTCTTCTGTCGGCAGAGTTGCATCTCTACCAGGAGTTTTGCCAGTGTAGCAATGTCAGCCTAGACAAGATCGCTATGCCAGCAAAACGTTGTAGTGTAGACTCAACCTCAGCTTTTCTCCAAGGTGCTGACATGCTTGAAAAGGTGCCTTGAGACGGGACTGAGGTTTTTAGCTCTTTTTCACTGTTGACATTGGGTAAGCTAGTTATATTTTAACGTAGGTAGATGTAATGATTGTCTCATATAAATTAGCGGCTACGGCCAGCGCATTGTGTAAACTGAAGAAACAAAGGATCCCGAGCTAGAGTAAACCAACCTGACTTCACTGGATCTAAGCCAATTTACAATCCATAAGCATGTATAAAGAACCCATCCCAGAGACTAGGCACGGCAGGCCTAGTCACTGGTGCGCATTACAGCCTACAGGAGTAATCACCTTGAGTTCTTGAAAAGAAAGTTCTGCCCCAGGCAGAGCAATAACAGAGTTAGGTGGCCAAAACAGGAATGGCAAAGTATGATTATTAAACCAAAATACTTCAATACCTCATAAAAAACACCGAGGCCAAAAGTTAAACTACTAATTGGATCAGTGGTTATTTCTAGAAAGGTATTGACATTCTGAATCAATCAGCAAGGAATCCAATTCCTCAACTTTAGAAGAATATCATTTAAGAAGAGTAGATGGTGATTATTTCTGAAATATTTGCAATAACGATTTCCCACCAGTCATGAGCTTGGAAGGAAGAACAAAATTCTCATCCTTTATTGTTGTCAGCGCTGTCTTTTCAATGATAAAATACTTATTTTCCTCCTGTCTCTTTCCAAGTGAAAAGCACTGATCAGCAGGAACTCCTCGTTAGCCTGATAATAAAGCTATCCCTTTGCTGAGCCATTTAAAATGTCCCCCCAGGTTCCGAGGCCTGTCATTTCAATCTCTGGGTCATGCCATATTATTTTGTCTTGCCAGCAATGGCATGCAGCTGAAAAAAATTCAGAAAACCTGACTCAAGCCGGAGAAAAGATCTGAGTTTTCATGCCTTTTGGGGTTAATTGTACTGCAAATCAATTTGATGAATACTGTGGATTTTTACCCCCTTCCAACATTTGTAAAAGTGGACCAGAAAATACAATGTACTTGTTAGCTTTTCATGCTCCATCTATCTTTGTTTGCTTAACCATCTTTGACCCCTTGATCTACAGTGGATGTATCTAAATAGACGTCTCCCAGCGATTGGTTACATAAAGGATTCAGTTTGCTCAGCCCTCTCAGACTTTTCTGAAGAGGGATGTAGGCAGCATTACCGCCCTCTATGGTGTGATAATACATTAAAACCCCTCTTTCATCATCTCATTTATGATCTGAAATTACATTGCACTGTAACATTAGAAGATCCGCTATCCACTGAGCTAGGCTAATTTTAATGATTAACTGAGGAACTGTTAAATTTTACTTCAGTGCTCTACTGTCATTATGGAATTAGTATTAACAGCCATGTACTGTGAGCATTATAATGAGACCAACTATAACTGACAGTACCAAGGAGCACAAATTCTGTAAATTTAGACTGAGTTGATATCGTTTAAAAAAACTAAAAAAAACCAAGACATCCTCAGTTCGATGCTAGGATGTTTCGGTCCCCTGGCAACGTAAAACCCAATAACATGTTTCCCTTCCTCTCTCTAGCTGATTTTAATTGCACCTGGATGAAATTAGCAGACAGAAAATCAACACTTGTAAAAATGTCTCATTACAGAATGATGGGGGATATGTCCCTGTAAACTCCAGCAGTTTATTGTACCTCAGCCATAAAATCTTTAATGGCTCCAAGCGTGCCTCTCATGTCTACTTCAGAAAGCCTGTGAGAATAGGAGAGGCATAGGGATGCTAACTATAAGGATTGTACATCCTTTTATCTATATTTTTATCCTTCAGAATTACTATTATCAGGATGTTCCATTTTATTATTATTCTGAACCCCATGATACCTCTATTATTCTCTTTTACTCTCTCCTTAAAGACCAGCCCAGATCCTCAGCCAGCATAAAATGGCATTGCTCCACTGACACACACCAACTGAGGACCTGGTCCCAACCTTTCGGTGGCACCCTCTTCCAGCAACAGCAACAGCAACCTGACTTCAGCTCCCTTTGAGCACTATTGGTGCCATTCATTGTACCGTTTTTCTTTGCCTTTTGATTGTAGCCTAATCTGTAATAGTAAAGTTAACGCTAGTTTACTAGGCAGTGGTCTGAGAAGGTGCCCCCCTCTGCCCCCAGATAAGCTACAGGAGTGAGCTTGTCATTAGAACAAAGACCCTGAAATACACACGGGAAACCGTTCAATACTTTCACCCTTATTTGCAATTTATGGTCAAAATAAAAAAGATCATGCACACTGCAATAGAGCAAAGGAGTGAAAGATAATCCAGAATGTCCAATATTTGCATGACTCACATCATCCCTTGCAGGGAGTCCTGGAGTAGACAAGGTGATGCCTCAGGTATCAATAGGTGACCTCCTGGTGTTCCCCATGGCACATAGCCCAGGAAACAGCTTTTATAATGTGTTACGCTGATGCCCACCGTATCTTATACAATAAGGTTTTTCAGCCCTTTTTCCTTATCTGTACATCTTATTTTGGGGTCCCCAATTTCTATAGGTTAATCAACCATTTACTTCACACTCATTAGCATTTACATCACTTGGTTGCTATAGTGTTAGGGCAGTTTAATACTTGAGACTTTCAATTATACATATTCCTTAAAACTATGCAAACATAACAGTAATCCATGTTTGTGGCTGCTTGCCCCATACCAGACATCACAATCCAAAATCTTGTGATTTAAGGTCATTTCTCTGCCCCTCAGTTTTGTCAAGCTAGGCCTTGATTAGGTATGCTAAGCTGCTTTACAGACCTTAGGCCTGCTCGTCCTGTACTTGTGTTACAGCATCAATGAATGCTCACACAATTACTGAGCTATGCTACGCCTGGGGTCTCAAACACACGGCCTGCAGGATTCTTTTGTGCGGCCCGCCAAGCTCCCCGCGCACCCCGCCCCCCCACCTCCAGGCCAGGGGTGGGCAAACTACAGCCTGCGGGGCTGGATCCGGCCCACGGAATTGCCCCCCGTGGTGCCGTGAGCCCCGCACTGCTCCCTGAAGTGGCTGGCACCACATCCCTGCTTCCCGGGTGGGCGGGGGAGAGGGCTACGTGCGTTGCCTTCGCTTCCAGGCACCGCCTCCCGCAGCTCCCATTGGCAGGGAACGGGGAACCGCGGACAATGGGAGCTTCGGGGGAGGTACCTGGAGGAGCGGCAAGTGCAGCGCATGGAGCCGTGTGCCCCCCCACCCCCAGGGGGCCGCAGGGACGTGGTTCCAGCTGCTTCCTGGACAGGGCTGGCCCTAGCTTTTTGGCCGCCCCAAGCAAAAAATAAAAAACCCCACAAGCGCTGCCCCCCCCCAACGCCGGCCAAAACACCCCCCCCCCCGACAACGCCGCCCCGCCAAAATGCCTGCAGCGGGGAGGGTGGTATGCCCGCCGCCCCGCTCCCCCTGCCAGTGGGGAGCGCGGAACACCGGCGGCCCCGCTGCCCCGGCGGGGAGCGGAGCACGCCGGCTGCCCCGCTGCCCCGGCGGGGCCCCAGAGAAAGGGTTTCTTTTTTTGTTTTTTTTTTTAAACAAAAAAAACCTAGAGTGCCGCCCCCCTCCAGGTGCCGCCCCAAGCATGTGCTTGGTAGGCTGGTGCCTGGAGCCGGCCCTGTTCCTGGAGCGGAGCAGCACGGGGCCAGGGCAGGCAGGCAGGCAGGCAGGCAGGGAGCCTGCCTTGGCCCCGGTGCGCGCTGATGCCACCCTGGATCCCGAACCCCTCCTGCAGCCCAACTCCCTGCCCTGAGCCCCCTGCCGTACCCCGCATCCCTCCCGCACCCCAACCCCTTGCCCTGAGCCCCCTGCCACACCCTGCACCCTGACCCCCTGCCGCACCCATCCCCTCCTGCACCCCCACACCCCAACTCCCTGCCCTGAACCCCTGCCACACGCCACACCCCTCCTGCACTCCCTGGGGGCAGGGAGGGGGCAGAGTTGGGGTGGGGGCTTTGGGGAAGGGGTTGGAATGGGGGAAGGGAAGGGGTCGGAAGAGGTGGAGTGGGGGCAGGGCCTCATGGAAGGCATGGGGGCGGGGCCAGAGGCAGCAAGTGGGGGGGTCAGTGATGCAGCCCTCGGGCCAATGCACTAGTCCTCATGTGGCCCTCGTAGTCATTTAGTTTGAGACCCCTGTGCTACACAATGCATATCTCCTTTCCACTCTCCCTTCCCCTTGCAACCTTGAGTTTATCCTCTGCTTCACAGCTTGTCTAGTTCTCTCCTGAATATGCTGGTCCTCTGACAATCCAGCTCTCACGTCATCACTTGTTGTGGCTGTTTTTCACTTTTCTGTCATGAGACTTTGATCTACACATTGGAGCCTCCTCTTCTCTGAAAGCCATTTATGCCTCATTCTCTCCTTGGCGGTTTCATTTTTCACTCTGTCTTCACGAGTTGATCTTCATGATCCTTTTCAAACATTTGTTTTCAAAGTTCATTCGACTCTCTCTCTCTTTTTCCATGTGTACATATTTCATGTCCTGGTAGAATCCTTGAGAGGATGCCCATGTTGAACACCCTTCAGTCTTGTATGGTCAGTCTGCCTCCTGTTTTCAAGGCTGTAAAAGCCTCCTGGCCGTAGGTAATGCATTATGTGACTCAACAGCAACCTAAATGTGATGTTTTCTCAATGAAGTCTAGTCCTTTCCTGCCAAACGGAAAATGCCATGATGGCAGAGGCTATAAAATGGAGAAAATGGGGGACCTTCTGGCACAGAGTAATGCACAGAGTAAGAGGAATTATCTCATTTCCCCCCAAATTCCCCTCCCCCAAAAGAAAAGCCAAGTGCAGTCTCTGTTGTTACCTCTGCCTTACACATCTTAGCTTGAGGTACAAGGATTTGCAGCAGAATAGTCAATCTACTCTATATCTGGTTCTACCATGAGCAGAATCTCTTTGTGTCTGTGTTCCTCTATTGTTCAGGAATCTCATGTGGTTTTATTTCACTGATCTTGAACTGCAGCTTTTACATTCTTAAATTCCTGTTATTTTGGCCAGCGGCTTTATTTAGGGCTATGTCTACACTGCCCTGCAGTTTGGCCTATGGGGGTGTGAACAGCAGTGTGCACTGAAGTGCTGCTTGAGGAGGACCACATTACTGCAAACGAAGGACCTCTAAGTTTGCACCTGCAACATCCAAATGGGGGAGTTAGAGTGCAGCCCGTTGGTGCGTGCTGCAATTCACCTCTCCGTAGTTTCATGGTCTGTGTTCCACAACACAACAGTTCTTATCTCAATTCCTTCTCCTGCCCTGGGGTCCAATACTGAACTAAAGTATGCATTCCTTTCACCAAAAACTGAGACAGTCTATGCATTTGCGGCACTACGGGTGAATTCCACAAACATCTTCAGGCATTGCAATGGCTTACTCCTAAATGCCCTGCCATCTAGTGGAATTCATAGCCCAGACTTAGGTGTCCAAGCTCCCATACGATGCATGGGGAGATCTGGGTGCCTAAATGGACTCTCAGAAGCCAACAAACTGAGGGGGGAGCTGCATAAACTAGCCAGGAATGAAATGCAGTAAGGCTTTAGGGTCCCGGTCCACAAAGGTACCTACATGCCTAACTCCCATTGATCTGTAGGCACCTATCTCTGCTCAGGATGGTCAGCCATGAACCATCTCCTGGTGTTAGATGGCTAAGTGAGTCAGCCTGTGCCTTAGCAGGCAAAACCTCAGACCGTTCTCATATTAAACCAGAGAGAGAGAGAAACACCCCCCATTTTAGTTAATAGCCCAGTAGTTAGGGCAGGGACTTGAACCTGACTGCTCTAACCACTGGGATAGAGTCTCTCTCCATCCAAATGACTATGTAATAAATTATACAAAGTGGAACAGCTTAAACAGGAGAAATGTGAGAAAGACCCACCCCACAGTACACAAATGTCTGGTGGCGAGGACACTCCCCTGTAATGGGAGAGACCTGAGTTCAAGTCCCTCCTTCATATAGGAAATATAGGGATTTGAACCCAGGTCTCTTACTCCTCAAAAAATTCCAACCAACTCACCCCTGGCTGTCTTTTGTGACAAGTATCGGGTCTTAGACATGATCTGGGCATGCTTATGGGATCAAGTCCAGTGGAAGGCCCCTCATTTGAGAATCCTGCTTCAGGGCCACTGCAGCTTTGCCTTCAGCTACAAGCAACTTGTTGACTGTGGGGCAATGTCCAGGGGCTTAGCTGCCTAGGGGGTTAGATGGCACCTGAGAGAGAGAGAGATTGAGAATGTCGATGGCACCTAAATCATGGTTTTAGGTGCTTAAACGGGCGGTGAGGTGCCTAGATACATTTGTGGATCTAGCCCTAACTGCATGTCACGTACCTTTTTCTCAGATTCCCTAATCCCACCTCTTTTCCATACTCCCCCTTATGACAGCTCTGTAACCCTTTAATGGCAATCCTTATTACCACCACCACATTTACGCCATGTTAATCCCTGGTTTGTCACAAACTGAAAATCCTCAGGCTCTCAGGCTCTTAAATGCTCTGCTGTGTTTCCTGGCTTGGCTATCGAGGAGCAAACACCTCCATTCATAATGGATGCACGTTGGTGATATGTATTCAAAAGGCATAGGCTCAAATTTCCAAAAATGCTTCCTGATTTTGTGTGCCCAACCTATGATCCCTGGGTCTGATTACTGGAGGTGCTGTTGAGCACCCCAAGTCCTGTTGGCTTAAACTGGGTGCTTCGAGTGGGAGGTCAGCACCTGTGACAATCAGGCCAATGTGTCCCATGTTGGGCACGCAAAACTGAGGCCACGTTTGGAAACAGTGGCTACCCTTACTGAACTTTCTTAAGCAAACTGTAGAAACAGCCTTAATTTACAGAAAGGACAAGGCCAACCAGAGTAGAGGAAAGAAGCCAGATAACAGTGGATTATACTAAAAACTCAATACTGAAAATGAGCTAAAGGAGGATTTTTTCTTTATATGGAGGAAAACCTAGTTACAAAAGGTAGTATCTAAAGTATATTTATCATGTATAGTCCCTTCTCTTTGAGATCTCAATTAGCGCTCTATGGCTCAGTAAGATCACTAAAACACAAGTGAATTGACCTGGGGTTTCGTCATGAACTGGCGCCTGGTCTGCCAGCATCGTAGCAGAATGCATTGCTTGGGATCCACTGATGATACCTGCCAATGTTTGAAATCAGGTGGGAGCTACTGCAGAATGGCTGCAAACAATCAGATGCTGGGATGGCAAAAAACAACATGGGTTGCCATTAAAACAATAACAATTCAGCCTAACGTTTAAAGGTGAACTCATTTATTACAGGGTCAGACATGTCTGCTTTCAGTTCTCCTGTAATCTGGCTAGCCTTTGTCATGGAGAGACACACTGCGATCACGAAGCAGCTGCAGCTGCTACCTTTTTTGGTTCCACCGAATCCACCCACACAGTTCACCAACTAGTTAATGGCTATGTA
This sequence comes from Chelydra serpentina, assembly GCA_037349315.1. Classification (NCBI taxonomy): domain Eukaryota; kingdom Metazoa; phylum Chordata; order Testudines; family Chelydridae; genus Chelydra; species Chelydra serpentina. The sequence continues at coordinate 11,169,291 of JBAIAC010000061.1, forward strand.
TGATGAGTTAACAACTCCTCTCTTTCTTTTACAATGCACGCACCCCCCAAAAGCCATCATTCTAGCAGTCCAAGGTAGTAAATGTTCCTAGGACTTAGTTTTAGGTGTAGCAGATGGGGCAGAAAAGAAAATGTCTCTTGGAGCAGCCTCCAAACCTTCAGCTACACATTGCAGGAGACATCAGCTTAAAACACAAAAGATGGAGCCATTTAGAGCAATGGTGGGAAACCTGCAGGCCGCATGCGGCCCATCAGGGTAATCTGCTGGCGGGCCACGGTACAGTGTTTACATTGACCATCCGCAGGGAGGTGCAGGCCGCTGCTTCCCGCAGCTCCCATTGGCCGGGAATGGTGAACCACAGCCACTGGGAGCTGTGGGCGGCCGTGCCTGTGCACGGTCAATGTAAACACTTTCTCATGGCCCGCCAGCAGATTACCCAGATGGGCTGCGTGCACCGTGGGCCGCAGGTTGCCAACCACTGATTTAGAGTATTTGATCCATTCCTCACTCTGTGCAATGTAGACAAACACCATAATCAGAAACAGCCCATTCTGCCTCTGATGTTTCAGCTAAGTGATAATGTTCTTCTGGGGCCCCACACCAGTATACAATGTATAAACCACAGCTGGCAAGTTTTATAACCAGTTTTACATGTCTCCTTTTTTGCTCCCCATTGCTTCTTTTGTTCTTGACCCAAAGCCCACTAAAGTCAATGGGAATCTTTCCATCCACTTCAATAGTCAATCCCTTAGGAATCTGAAAACCCGCTTCCTTAACAATTTTAAAAATACTTCCATATACCATTTATTGTATAACCTTCCGCCCCTCCTGCCCCCCATGCCCCCCTCCCCTCCCTGCACTCTAAATTTTACAAAGCACAAGCAGGGAGACTGAATGGGATTCTGTTCCAACTTCAAAACAACCAGCCTTCTCAAATGCCTTCACTGGCGCTTCTACTTCTCACTGCAGTTCTCCTATCTTTCTTTCCCACAGCAATTTACCCTTCTGAACTTAGGCCTTGTCTACATTAGCTATACTGGCAAACCTCTGGGGAGACGCAGCTTATAATGACAAAAAAGTTCTTTTGTTGGTGCAGCTTACACCGGTTCCAGAAACAAGTTATTCCAGGAAAAGGACATTTTGGCAGTATAACTGTGTCTACAATAGAGCTTTTACTGGCATAGCTGTATTGGCTAGGGGATGTAAATCATGCTGGTAAAAATGCTGGGTGTATACCAATCTGCAAAGAAACTCAGTGCTCAGCTGCATTTGTTCACTGGGTCCTCATCACTTCTCTCTTTTACTTTGAGATGTTCCAATCCTGGATGCACCACATTCCATGAGGCTTGGCTTTGGAACACCAGGGGCACATTTTTCTTAATTGCTATTGTAATTTTTCATAACACAAATAAAAATCACATGGCACCCCATCTCTCCAGATCCACAGTGAAACACCAGGTCTTAACACACAGGTCAATAGTTTAGAACTAAACGTCATGTCCCAGTATGTATTTATTCAGCACAGCATTTTATATTATTATTATTTGTATTACAGTAGCATCTAAAGGCACCATTGTCCAGACACATGTGAGACAGTCCCAGCCCTAGTTTAGACTCTAAATAGACAACACAGACAAATGGTGGGAGAAAAGAAGGCTTATTATCTGCAGTGTACAGATGGGGAAATGAGCCACAGAGAGTGAAATCCTGGCCCCATTGAAGTCAATGGCAAAACTCCTACTGATGTCATGATTTCCCCTTAAGTGATTTATTTACCCAGTATATTTACTATGTTCATGAACACCCAGCACTGGTTTTTTTTATTATCACAGAACCACGGAACCAAAACAGACAGAAGAAAAACAACACACATAAATCAAGTTCAACACGTGCTTAAATTCTTTGCCGAATAGGAACTGATGTGTGCAAATGCTGTAAATTGAGCACATCCCATGCTGAATTGGGGCCACACTGATACTAATCTGCAAGTCATGCAGATTTTGGACTTAAAATATTTTCTTACCCATGTTAATTACAGTGCCAGCATAAGAAACTTTATAAGGAAAATAAATCATTCGCCTCGATCAGTTTGCCTCCTTCCTTTATCTGATTACTAGTTTCTTGCTTTTCTTTTTCTTTGCCCTGTGGTCAGAAACTCAGCTCCTCTCATATGCATCTTGGTTTTCCTTATTTCAGTTTCCCCTTTCAGAACCAAGATACTGCTATGTTAACTTTTTAACCACTGAAATTCAATGGGAGTTGAGTGTTTAACTCCCTTAGGTCCTTTTCAAAAAATCTCAGCTTTAGGCCTTAACCTTTTGTTGACCATTTTCTATCTATTCCCCTGTGTTCTTTGCCTGTTGGAAGAAGAAGTTTTCTGGAACAGTTATACCTGGCCTCTATAATTTAGGCACACCTCTAATTTACTGCAGGTATTTTAAACTTTAAAGCCAATTTGGAGTTAATCCTTTATCCTAATAACCTTCTAATTTTCAAGACATTGATCTGGTGCTTTATCCCCATGTTTTTATGGGTCGCTTTAATTGTTTTTTTAAAATTGATTCTGTATGCTTGCAATACGGGTATGCCTTACTACAATACAACAACGTTAACAAAAGATTTGGGGGAGGGGCAGCAAAAAAAAAATCAATTTCTAATTCACATGCCCGCAGCCTCCCTGTTGGGAAAGTGAAGCTACTCAATTTTTCCAGCTCGGCCTCATAATTTTGAGCTCTGAGTTTGAGATACTGAGCTGTCCCAATGATTTTTCATCTCCATTGTATCCTCAAAGGATATTTCCCTTTTTTAAAAGTCTACTGACTGGTATTGTATATAGCACTCTTGTGTAGCTCTCCTCAGGATCTTTCACAGTAACAATATTGTTTCCTTTGATTTGTGCTCTTGTCCTCCTAACAATTCAGCACAACTTTCTATTGCTTTTGGCTGGTTACAGTGACATTGCCAGGAGAAGCAATAATTCTTTTTTGAGTTAGTGTGCTGCAAAAAGTTCATTGCTGTACACTAACATGGGACTGTCCACATTCAATGTCCTTTGCCCACTGAGCCTCTAGTATTGGGCTGCCTAATTCCTCATTTTTCTTGATCTGCCTCATAAATGTAAATGTACTTACAGACCTGGAAATCTCATGTGCCAGCATCATGGTCACCTGGAACAATCATGATTGTTGCTAAGCCTTTCACGATTGTTGCTAAGCCTTTCACTTTCACTTTTTATTTGATTAACACTGAACAGCCAGTAGAGCACTTTTACCCAGCATACTCACAAAGGGCCAGATCCCAATCCCAGTAGAGTTTGGGCCCACGATGCTTCAAAGGTTGCAGGCCAACTTCATCTCTGGTCCTTCAAGTGGAGATAGACTACGGAGGAATTCAGCCCTGTATGCACAGAAGAGACTCTGTGTGGTTAGAGAGAAATCAGTGTGTGTGAATTAAATACTTTGGACCGGATCCTCAGCTGGTGTAAATTGGTGGCTCGCTACTGATGTCAATAGAGTGATGCCCATTTACACCCGCTTCAGTTCTTAAGAGCTCTTTGATTCCAAACCTGTTAAAACGTTCCAAGGCCTCAGCTACCATCTGTACTAGCAACAGTGTAACCTGTCTGATGATAACAGGACCATCTGCTTGTCAGTGCTATCGCCTCACCCTTCCTGGCACCTTGCACTCCAACCTTTTCTCTTAGTCATATGAACATTAATCGTATATTTTCTTCTACTCTTTCAACCTCTCTCCCCTCCATTTTTTCCACCTTCTTCTGTGACACTTGCCAGTTGACCATACCTGGCCCTTATATTCCTTCTCTCGCCTATTCTCTTAGTTTTATTCACCCCTTTCCTGCCTCACCATTAGTCCTCTCAGAGCACGGCCTCTCAGCTGACTCACTCCTGATTTTTTTCCCCAGACATCAGCACTTCAGCTGCTTGGAAAATGCAGGAAAAAAAGAGAGTGAATGCTTTTCAAAACATTTTTGCGCATACTTTTCACTGAAACTTCAAATTCCCCCCCGCCCCAAATCAGACCTCTCTCTAGAAGCTAGAAGAGAAAAAGCAGTATTTTTAATGAACATTTTTCATTGAAAAATCATTTTAACAGAAAATTTCCAACCCTCTCGCTGTCTATGTACATGATGTCAAGTATCAGAGGGGTAGCTGTGTTAGTCTGGATCTGTAGAAGCGACAAAAGGCACCTTATAGACTAACAGACGTGTTGGAGCATAAGCTTTCGTGGGTGAATACCCACTTCGTCGGATGCATGCAGTGGAAATATCCAGAGGCAGGTATAAATATGCAGGCAAGAGTCAGGCTAGAGATAACGAGGTTTTATATTTATACCTGCCTCTGGATATTTCCACTGCATGCATCCGACGAAGTGGGTATTCACCCATGCAAGCTTATGCTCCAATACGTCTGTTAGTCTATAAGGTGCCACAGGACTCTTTGTCACTATGTACATGAGGCATTTCTCCCAGTGAGGAAGGTAACAGCTAATCTGCACCAGCACAAATTCCACATGCAGGATTTTTAGGAAAAGGAGGGTGAAATAATTTAGCCAATCAGGAGGACATGGGAAAGTTAGGTAAACAGAATGCAATTACCTGATTTGGAATTTCAAAGGATACCAGAGAACTTTCACCCTTATGAAAAACCCCTAGGAGACCTTTGATGACCACAAGTGTATGAGACTTCTGTTACGTTTCACCCGCAGCATGACACCTCTACCAACAAAATGTCCATTAGCAGTATTTTGGGGAATTGGGTTAGCACGGATGAATAGGGACAATGTCTGAATCACTGACACCCACTTTCTGTATCACCTACTTTGTTTTTTGAAGGACTTCTGCCCCAATTCTAAACAGCCCCAGCTCTCCGGAAAGTTTCCTGAATAATTGATAAGCTCCATTATGCTATGATACAATAATACCAACTGGAGTGAAGTAGTATAAGGTCCACTATGATGATCTGGATCTTAATGCCTGGATCAGCAGAAAAGAAAGAGAAGCAGGAGTCTAACAGAGAGACTGAAATTCAAGGGGAAAGACACAAAGGAAATGAAGTATATTTTGAGACCGATGATTGCGGCTCCAATTGTTGCAGCTTGTGGGGGACCAGAAAAGAGCACAGTGGGAATAAAAAGCTAGAACAGTGTGAACAAAAGAAGAGATTGACTGTTTCTTTCGTTCTCTGAATGGCTATGTGAAAAAACAGAACAAAAATAGAAAACATCAGAGGAGTGGGAATGATTAAAAGGGCTACAGCAGAGAAATAAAGAAGTATAAATATTTGATAACAACTGCTGAGGTTGAACAAAGGGAGATGGAACAAAGGGAAATAAAGACAAAAGAAGATCAGAACTCATAAAGTACATGAGAAACAAGCAATCAGGCAGGGTATCTTTGGGGTTACTGTGGAATAAGTAAAGGAAAGTTGGTAATAAATGAGGATGATATTGCACAGAGCTAGAATTAATTTCATGCAGCATTCAAAAGGAGAAGCTGAAAGGAACACCCCCACGATAAGGATAAACTTTCCAGAGAAATGGGGGAGGGAGAAGGCAACATTGGAAGTGCTAATGGTTTTCTGAGAGGTGGTAACAATACAATTAGAACTATTAAAAGGCACTGCAAAACAAAGTAGTTCACATGTGGGCCAACTAGGGTGACCAGATGTCCCGATTTTATAGGGACAGTCCCAATTTTTGGGTCTTTTTCTTATATAGGCTCCTATTATCCCCCACCCCTGTCCTGGTTTTTCACATTTGCTGTCTGGTCACCCTAGGGCCAACCCTACTAAATGGGAAGACTTCCACTGACTTCAATGGATCATACCATGGGATAACATACAGTCAGTGATGGCAGAAAATTACTGAATGATTCTTAGTTGTCTGAGTAACTGTGAGAGCTGGGCTGGGTGCATGTTGCTAGTTGCCTAATATAGCAAACCCCCTACCAATCAGGCTGCCCTAAAGAGCTGTAGCCCAGAACTTCAAGGAAGCAGAGTTAAGTAAATGAGCAGGAAAACCATGAAGAGTGTTTACTTTTAAACCAAATGTTTGATGGAACAGAGGACTAGCGAGTGGCTAATGCAATTACTACATTTTGCAAAAGACTCAAAACATTTAGAGAATCTTAGGCTGAAATTCTGGCCCCACTGAAATCAGTGGTGGTTTTGCTATTGACTTTAATGGAGCCAGGACTTCACCCCAGACGGTTTGTGAGATACGCCTGAAGTATGCACTGTTCTGAAGGAAACAACTAGTCCCATAAACATCTTGTGTTAATAGCATTTTTCCAAAGCTAAAGGCGATGAGCCATATCTTCCATTGGCACATATTGGCACCGCTCTATTGGCTCCAGTGAATTCACACCAGCGGCAGGTCTGGCTCCAGAGCCATAGAGTATGGCTATCAAATAGGCCATATGTTGTTCAATCTGGTTTCCTTGACACACAAGATGGCATACACTGACAAAGGCAGTAGTGGCTGTAAGCAGTGTTAATTGGTCCAAGTTGGATGGCTAGATACATTTTTAGATCATTGGGCAGCCTTTCAGAGGGTACATTTTCTAGCTAGAGTTTTGAAGCCTTGGTAATAAAATACAGCACCCTAGGGTTTCATAAGGGCCTTGCTTGTGGAGGGCTAATAATAATAGTTTAATATATTATAGTAGCTTTCATGTAAGTACCTGAAAGGGCTTTACAAATATTAGTTAATTGAGCTCTATGGCACTCCAGTGTGGTAGGTGATTGTCCACAGTTAAACAGCTAGTGAGTGGAAGGGTCAAAAATAGTGTGGGAAACGTTAAGATGTTGTTCTCACACTTAAGAAAATAAATCAAATGCCTTAAAAGGAACAGACTCCAGTCTGGAATAGTTTAAAAATAAAATATTACTGGGTAATTTTTTAAAATGAGTTCCTCTTTGAAGGTTTGGTCCCGAACAGTAAAAAGTCAGGGGAGTTTTGCCCTTCATTTCAACGGGAGCAGGACTGGTACCTTAATGACCCTTTACTCATTTCCTGATTGAAACATCTGGAAGGATTCTTTGGGGTTGTGACCTGGTACCTGGATGGGCCACACTGGGAATGCTACACTCAGGGCAGACTGCAAGAATCAGGACAGACAATCCCCCAAAACTGGTGGTTTATTCTATAATTAGATTCACTAAGCCAGTAACAAAGGAGTTTCTGCAGTACCCCACTGGTTAGCAAGAAACCAACACAGTCCCGTATAGGCATGCTAGTCCTTGGCTCCCATCCAGATGAACAGGTCTAATATAGTGAGAGGTTACTGAAAACCCATTTTACCATATCTGCAATTACAAAGGATCAGACACTTACCCTCAGGTCAATATGTATCTCAGATCTTACCCAAATATCATGCTGTCAGCCAATCTTTAGTAAATTAACTACAGTGGTATTATTAATAATAAATGGCTAACAGTTCATATACATACAAATGATTGCAAAGTCCTTATATCAGGTTTGTAGCAGTGATGGTCTAGACTGCTGGCTTGCCAAAGTCTCTCTGGTAACTTCCAAAAGATTGGAAGGTCCTCAGCCCATAGTTCAAGATACTCCTTTTGGTTGTAAACCCACAAGCCAGAGAATTTGGAGCAGGAAAGACACAAAATGGAGGTGTCTTTTCTATCCTTTGCCATGTGCATGGAAATTTACTGTCCCAAACAAAGCCCACAGCCTGTGAATGGAAAGTTACTGGCCCAAGATGGGGTCCAGGATCACATGCCCCTATATGTTTTGCTGAATCACAGGGGTGGCCATTGGCTCCTTGCTGTCTGAGGCATCTGCGGAAAGATCTACTGAGCAGGAGGAGTTTCTTCAATTGTGAGAGTAGAGTGTCCTTAATAGGCCATGAACACATAGCCATCTAGCCCTGATGTAAATATATCTGGGGTGGGGGGGGAGGGGGGAGTGTCACCCAGGCATATAACAGTCGAGATACAGCTACATGGCCAATATTCAGAACCTCAGATATAAAGATGATACATGCATATAAACAGGATAATCATACTTAGCAATTCATAACTTTTCTCTTGATACCTTATGTGACATCGTATGTACAAGATTTATGGAAACTGTGTAACAGTGGTAACAACAGCAACATACATGGTCACCTTTCTTCTACACAGCATCACAGGGGTAAGTGGGGAGGAGCAGGGGGAAAAAGTCTGGTCCCCTGGGTAACCTTGCTGGGTCCTGGAGGCTGCACCAGTTGCACTAGGACACGTGAAAGCTGGTCACTACAGTCTGTGCCTGGACTACAGGGGTGTAAATTGTTGAGCGCTCCAAAGTGTTGCACTCTAACTGCCCCATGTAGACCCTAAAATGTGTTAACGTAGTCGTGTTTGCTACAGGACTACATCAATGTGCACTAGGTACCTTTCAGAGCATGCTAGCGGGGTCTCCATGGGACAGTTAGAGCACAACACGGCAGAGTGCTCTACAGTAACCGCAGCTTGTGGCTCGGGCTGTGAAGCCAACACCCAAAACCCCATTGAAAATCCCTGCAGCTTTGCTTCCAGTCAGACCTTCACTGCAGTCTGTACGTGTCCCACAAAGGCAGCAGAGACGAATGCCCTGCTGCTAAAACCTTGACGGCGCAGTCTGCGCATGTGCCACACGGGCGGTAGAGAAGGATGTCCAGTTACTGAATACTGGCTGAGTATCGATTTGCAGGTGGCTACAGATTTGCTGTGTTTGCGATTCATATTTAGACACACACTCACACACTTTGTTGGGGCAGTGCCCCAACACCCTTTATACACAAGCCACCACTGTTGACACTACACCTCATAGACTGTCAGTAATAGTTCACAAGTGACCCAGGTAGCTTTGTCTGCCCCTTTCCAAGGTCTCAGCAGATGTCCTGAATGAACTAGCATCTTCAAAGGGCTCTTCCAGGGGACTGATCTAGAGCCCATCAAAGTCAATGCGCGTCTTTGAATTGATTTCAACAGGCTTTGGATGAGGCCCTGTGCTGCGGATCTTCAAATGTATGAAGGAACTGGGCGTAGTCTTTTAAAATAGTTTCCAATGAATGTCAGACTGACTGATAATTTCTGATCTGCATGTAAAAACTCATTGCAAATAATGCCCCGTGAGGCCCTTTTCTAAACTGAGCAAACTTGCCTACTTTTCATTTTCATTCCCTCTACGTTTCATAAATGTATGTTAGTTGGATCCCACACTTGGGTAATTTGAAGAGCCTCTGGCCTCTTCATAAATAGTTCTTGCATCACCCCACACTTTTCTATCCCTCATCCTTGCTCCCTCAAGATACTCACTCATTCAAGCAGAAGAGTTCATTAAAGAGAGGCCTCTTTGGGGAGGTGCCATTTCACCATTTGCCCTCATTGCTTCCTCGGCATGTTACGGACTCACAAGCCAAATATTAAAGGACTAGCTCTGGCTGAAAACGTAAAGCTGAAAAGTTAAAATAAAATTGAAAATGTGCCCAATTTGCACCAGAAGGGAGCCGCTGTAATCTATTTTGTTGGAAAACAGCATCCAATCAGCAGCACACATATGGTGCAAGTGTTTGAAAAGTTGTAGCCTGGCAAGCAGAGCCACTCCACTCTCATCCAAGTTTGCAACAAACAGAATGGTCCATCTGTGAACTAAGCCCTTGTTGGTTTTTTGTAATAAGTCACAGTGTTTCAGGGAGACAGTGCAGACAGCACGATCAGATTTATAGCATTTCCACTATCTGCTTCTCATTAATATTGATTTTTGTATATTTCATCTCTTACTGCAGACATGGTGCTTAAAATTCCTCTCTTCTGTTTCCAGCCTCTCATGAATGAGAGATATTTGCTTTATTTATCCTAAGCAAAGCATTTGTTGCTCCTCTACATAGTTAATTACGGCTTATCACACAATTACTTTATAGAGAGTACCGCTAAACAATTGCTTAAAGTTTATCAGCAAATTCTAGTATTAAGAAACGAATGTCTTGAGTCAGGATTACATTTGCTGAGTCAAATCATTTTTAGACTTCAAATCATGTTTAACAGTTGCTCCTTATAATGCAATATAATTTAGACTAGTATTGTTGATCCTAGGGAAATGACATATGGAATGTGCAGGAATACTGCATCACTGTTTCACACCAGGAGATGCTCTCCGTTATTGCCAATCTGAAGTGATAAGCATTCACAAATCACTCCCCCACCCCCAAAACAATCATGAGATTGGCTTGAAATGATAATATTGGATTCTTTTTATTTGCCTTCTAGTTTTTGAGCCTTTAAGGTGCACTCAGGTCAGGTTCTCTGCAACCACAAGTGATAAAAAGCTACTTAAAATATAATAGCATCTGAAAGGTCTCATTTAATCACATGACTCCATGAGCTGGGATGGAGGGGACAGATCCTCAGCTGGTATACATTCTCATAGCTCCATTTGCTTTGCTGAAACTATGCCAATTTACACCTGGGGAGGATCTGCGTCTGAGAAAAACATCAGATATCACGAGACTCATGATAAATTGCAAGAGGTGATCACACTGTCTCGCCATGTCAGGTTTAAGACGGATTAATAGGGTGGAGAAGTTGGTGCTGCATCTTCTCATGCTACACTTGTTCTGTGGGTAACCAAAGGATGTTAGCGTTTCCAATCTGGTAGTCTGGCACTTGTCATAAGAATAAAAAAAAATCACTTAAAAAAATCTACATCTTAGAGGTTCAGACATGAGAGGTGCTAAACATTCTCAGCTCCCATTGACTTTAATGGCACTCAGCCTCTTAGGACTCAATCCTTCGGCCTACTCTCCATGCTTTATACTGGTGTAACTCTACTGATTTCAGTGTAGTTACTCCTGTGAAAGTGAGAGGCGAATCAAGCCCATGAACAATGCCACTGGACGTCAAGTCAAGTAAAAAAGTTTTCGCATGGGACATTATTTCCTTTACCGAATATCCCAGAAATTCCACTTTAAAGCTGGTCTGCAAGGGGGTAAAATATGTGTGTGCCTTCTCCCCTATTCATAGCCCCTTCTTTATGACGTTTGAAGAGCAACTGAACGGTATTTCTTTTTAAAAAATCCACCTCTTCTTTACATCAGAAACACAGACATTGTCTACCCTGACTTCTATGTATGACTGGAGAACTATGCATTATGACTAGCATTATGACATCACTGATACCAACCAGAGCCGTAGCAAGGAATTTCAGCGCCCGAGGCAGTCAGGGGCACAGAAGGGACTGGCGGCATGCCTGCAGGAGGTCCTTCCTCCCCTGCCGCCAAAGCCGCCGTGGGTTGCCTGTGGGAGGTCGGCCAGTCCCATTCTAGAGTATACCCTCCACCGAATTGCCGCCAAAGCCGTGGGACCGGCGGATCTCTCGCAGGCAAGCCGCGGCGGCTTCGGCGGTGGGGGAGGAGGGGGAGGACTGCTCACAGGTAAGCCGCGGCAGCTTCGGTGGCGGGGGGAGGAGGAGGCTCCCCTGACTGCCGTGTGCCCCGAGGCGAGTGCCTCACTCGCCTCGCCCTAGTTACGGCTCTGATACCAACCAAATAAAACCTGACTGAGATTGGAAATGATTTTTATTTAACATTTTAAAATCTTCTTTGTTTCTGTTAATGTCTACTTAAGACAAATGGCCTAGAATCTGTTGGGAGAAAAGATCAAGCTATTATCGATTCAGCATCCCTTACCACTTCAGGGATGGGGTGAGAAAGCTCCCAGTACACATCTCAGATGCCCCAAGAAGATCTGCATCGAAACCAGGGAAGGCCGGAAGCATTCCTGCCATTTCAATCATAAAAAACAAGCAGGAGGTGGCAGTACCCTCCTAAGAAACCAAGCCTCCCCCGCTAAAATAAAATCAATTTTCAGTCCTTTAGAAAATGAACATAAATGAAGTATTCCTGCCTTTGTAGGTCACCTTTAGTCAAATATACAAATGAGTACCTATTCTGTTGCAACTCACTAGGAGCACCATTGTGCCCTTAGACACAGATAAAAGAGGGTGGTGAGCAAGGTGAACTATCCCCAGGGTGGCCCAAGGAGACATTATGACTCCTAGAACCACAATTCCTCCCTCGTGCTAGAGCAGTGGTTCCCAAACTTTAACAACCTGTGAACTCCTTTCAATAAAATGTCAAGTCTTGTGAACCCCCTCCTAAAAATGAATATTTCCAGTGATTTTCTCCTTTACCTGAGTATAAATTATAAAAGCAGTGATCTTGGACATATAAAATTTGTTTTCATGACATGCTTATTACACACTATTTATTATTACAGTATTTTATTACATTATGAAAATAGCAACACTCTTCCAAGATCTCACTTTCGTAGCTTGTATCACTTTGAATAAGCCTGTTATAAGACAAGGAGTATCAGATGTGAAACAGCATGAAGATATTTAAGAAGCCAACTCAGAGATCCTCCTACACAAGCATTCAGGTCTTGAGCAGTCCAGGCAAACAACACACGTTACAAACAAAGCTTAAACTTGTTCTTCATCATAATTTTAAAAACAGTACTAGCTACCTATTTAATTTTAAAAACAGCAAAATATATACACCTCCCTTTCCATTTCTTATAAGGAGTCTTGAAGTTTAAATTTCCTCAGTGGGATAGATATGCTTGCTTTGATCTGCTTAGCTCTTGGAAGTCCAGGGGCTCCAGGCTGCTGGCTCCATGCTGCCCGGGGTCCCTAGGGACAGCTCTGTCTGCCATTAGGGATTTTTTCCCCAAGAACGCCCTGTAACATTTCACGAACCCCCAGGGTTCACAAACCCCAGTTTGGGAACCACTGTGCTAGAGGACAATAATTTAGTGCAGCCTTGGAAAAGTTGCAACTTAGTTCCTCTTTGCACCCAGTTGTGTCCCCTGGTTGGTGTGTGTGTGTGTGGGGGGGGAGGAGGAGCTAAGGTTCTAGCCACAATCAGCTTCGCCCTGTCCCCACTTCACCTACTTGCTTCTGAGGGAATGGTGGAGACATCGGCCCTGCCAGCTAGCTCTGATTCACCCTTACCCCATGTATGGCTAAGTTAGGGTTAGGGACAGTCTAGCCCTGTGTCAGGGTAGGTCTAAACTATAAAGACTATGGGCTTGTCTACACCTGAAATGCTATAGTGGCACAACTGCAGTGCTGCAGAGTAGACACTACCTGTGCCAATGGGAGGGGTTCTCCCACTGCTGTAGTTAATCCACATCCCTGAGAGGTGGCAGGAAGCTAAGAATTCTCCCGTCGACCTAGTCTACACTGGGGTTTGGCTGGCTTCATTATGCTGCTCAGGGGTATGGCTATTTCACAATTCTGAGTGATGTAGCTGGGTTGACCTATCTTTTTAGTATAGACCAGGCCAAAACTGACATAGCTATGTCAGTATAGCCCCATAGTTAGGGTGACCAGATGTCCCCGTGTTTAAAGGGACAGTCCCGTTTTGGGGGACTTTTTCTTATATAGGCGCCTGTTACTCCCCCACCCTGTCTCATTTTTTCACAGTTGCTATCTGGTCACCCAACCCATAGTATAGATGCAGCCTACACCTACAAAAGGGTTTTCTGTTGGTGTAGGAACAGCACCTCCCGAAACAACATTAGCTATGTCGATAGATGCCCTCTGTCACCAGCATAGCTCCATCCATAATGGAGGTCAGGTCTGCAGAGCTACATCAGTCAAGGGGATGATTTTTTTCACTCCCCTGACCAACACAGCTACGCCAATATAACTTCAGAGCAGACCAGGCCTCGGTAACATTCTTGATTTTCTAACCAATTTGTTATTTGTGTCTGTGATTATTACAGCTTTGAAAACATGGATTAGATTGAGAAAGGACATGGATTAGATTGAGAAAGGCCACACAACCAAACCCCTTGTAAGACTGCCTCTAGTTTTACGTTTAATATAATGCCTTCTGTGCACTGGAACGTCCCTCCCAGCTATCTGTCTTCCTCATGCGGCTTAAATGCTGTTTAACATTTTCACTGTATCCCCTTCACCCCCTTACAGACAATAGCCCTAAGCACGTGGTTTTTTGGTGACATTTACGGAGGCCAGGTCTACACTAAACTTGCATCAGTATAAATACATTGTTCAAGGGGTGTGAAAAATCCACACCCCTGAATGACAGAGTTATACTGACCAAATCCCAAGTATAGACAGCGCTACGTTGACGGAAGAGTTTCTCCCATCAACACAGCGACTGCCCCTTGAAGAGGCAGACTAATTATGCGAACGGGAGATGCTCTCGTGTTGGTGGAGGAGCGGCTTCACTAAAGCAGTACACCAGCACTGGTTCAACTTTTTCAGAGTAGACCGGCCCTGAGGCCAAAGGACTGAATTAGATATTTTTTTTAAAAATCCCCTTTCAGTAAGTGATCTGCTGTTTAAAATGGAGCCTTTCCATACCAGATAACGTATTTAATGGCCGTTCACTTGTCCACAGAACAAGTCACGGGGCTTGTTTGGAAGTGCATTTACTGTCTGATCTCCCCACATTTGATACAGCTGATTTGGCATTCAGTACTTTCTAATGCAAAAACTGATGATTAGGAAATTCTGCCAAGAACATCTGGGGACTGAAGATTGGAATTCCAGTATTGACACTCTTTCAGCTGCTAGATTATTTGTATGATTCTTAGCAACATAAAATTATCAATAGTTTTCATGGACGTTGTCTGTGCTCATTGCTTCGCTAACAGGCAGGAACTTTAAATTGGAATGATTGATTGGTTACAGAGCAAGCTGTAATCGATATGGCACATTTGAATGAATATTACAGCTTTATACTTAATTAGAAGTGACTTGGTTATTTAGTATTTAGAGTCAGTAAAACGAAGATCAACTCTGTAATTTGCTAACAATGGAAATATTGCCTCATTTTGTGGTCTTTGTTTCAATTTATGCTTATGCAGCTCAATTTCGGTATTTGCTTTTGCTGTTTATTACATGAAAAAAGGGTCACATTTTTGGTGTTTTGTAGATTAAGATTGCAGTCTTTGTCTTTGAGGGAAATTTGCAATAAAAGCCTAATCTGCAGCTGAAAAACTTATTTTTCCTCTTACTGGCAGAGACATAAAAAAGAAAGCAATGTAACTTTGTGTTACATTGTAATTGCAAGTAACACCAGACATCTGTATGAGCGATTAGGCTAGTATGCTTTACCAGATCTTTCATGGTAGCCTTATGAGAGAATTTAAAGTATCATTTAAAAAAAAATGTTTCTAATCCTTATAGTACCAAGAAAATATTCTGTATGTGCATTTCTTCTCAGCGTATGCGCAACATGCCTCAGATGACATGTGACCAGGATTCATCACCGAATTTGGTCTGCTGGTTGGATCATTAACTTCCCTGGTCTGGGCCAGGTACTGATAGGGAATGTGACATAGATGTGCACTGATGCACCGTTTTACTAATCTGTCTAGGGATTATTCCCGTCTCAGTTGTCAACTGCATGTCGGTTGGGTGTTATCTCTGAAGCCTAAGGACAAGCACTTAAATAGGAACTTTAATTTAATTATTTCAGTGCTGATTATTTTAATAGAAAGCATCTAGTTACTCAGGGATTGTAAGCAAAGCATGTGATTATGAGTGGGCCTTGTTTACACAATAATCTGACCTCTAAGTAACACAAAAGGATGGCATTTTGATTACAAACATTTTCTACGATTTATAGAAGGGCTTTGGCAATAGACTCAGAGATTAAATCTATCAGTGGGACTCAGATGTTGGTTCTGTTCAAGAATAGGGCCCCGTTAAAAGAATCTTCTGCTCCTGTTTTCCAGTAAGAAGTAGTGTGGATCCAGTTGATAGATTTCACCTGCCTGTTACTGCCTATATACTTGTAGCACATCATGAATTGTGCTGTAGCTGAATCCGAGTTCTGCTGCAGAAACATTGGATTAGGGTTACACTTTATGGCTTAAAATGCATCAGCTACACATGGGAATTGTACCATATGATAGTTTGCTATACACTATCAGCGCCCCCACATTAGTTGGTGTCCCAACACAGCTGCCCTCTATGCAGATTAAGAGAAATGCCACCCACCTGCCTCAGCGGGTGGAGGAACTTGATGGGGGTGAAAGGGGACAGCCCCAGCAACAAGGGAGGGAGACACTCGCTCAGGGACACCAGGTAGCTCCTCACCCTCCCACCCCAGGAGTCTCTGGCACCCATTGGCTGGCTGTGGGGAGTGGGGCTGATTGGCCAGCATTCCCCAGCTCCCAGGATTCAATTTGGAACAGGGGCCACGTGGTGCCTTTTTCAGTTCCATTCCAGCAGCCCCACCCTAGCCGCCCTGAAGTGGGAACGGGAATCCTGCCTGACAGATTATGTGGGTTTAGCCAATTGGGGGGTCAACAATGGTTTCTTTTCTCCCAGAGGGCAATGGGTAGAGGACCTAGGAGTTGTTTTGCCTTCGTCACAGCACCTTCAAGCCACAGTGAGTTAAGTAAGAATGTGCTTAGCACCTAACTGGGGTACTAGGTGAGTTGTTAATTCATCACACCTTGAGGACGGTGCAGTTAAAAAGGATAAATTGAATGGTTTTGAGAGATAAAAGACCTGGGATTTTGGTGATGGGCCTTGGGCTCATGGGAGAGGGTGAGACCTTGTGGCCCCCACAGGTCAATGTCCTCACCCTTCTTCACACTCTGTCCCACTCACAGTGGCAGGGGTGGGGGAGGTGGCAGGATTCAGAGATAACTCCTGGGAGACAGGCAAAGGAAAGCCTACCCTGAGTTATGGGTTATATGGTAGGACCCTTGTAAACCCCACCCTGGAACCAACTAAATGTCTGGTGTAGAAGTGTATGGGTGGTGGGCGGGAGCACCTCTCCTCTATGTTAAAGTTTAATAGAAATTATAGCCTTTCACTTAATATACATGTGTCTGTCCTCAGTTCGCTGCTGTGTCTGCATCCATTTACCATCATAGAGATGAGACCAAAGAGGCAAAACTTTTCATGTAGGTTCAGCTAATACAATCAACCACCATTGCAGTAAAATGGGCTCATAGAGGAATCCTACAATGAACTAGAATCATAGAACTGGAAGGAACCGGAGAGGTCATCTAGTCCAGTCCCGTGCACTCAAGGCAGGACTAAGTATTATCTAGACCATCCCTGACAGGTGTTTGTCTAACCTGCTCTTAAAAATCCCCAATGGTGGAGATTCCACAACCTCCCTAGGCAATTTATTCCAGTGCTTAACCACTCTGAGAGTTAGGAAGTTTTTCCTAATGTCCAACCTAAACCGCCCTTGCTTCAATTTAAGCCCATTACTTCTTGTCCTATCCTCAGAGGTTAAGAAGAACAATTTTTCTAGGCAGTCATTTCCCATTTTGTATGTATGCAACTGATTGTTCCTTCCTAAGTGGAGTACTTTGCATTTGTCCTTATTGAACTTCATCCTATTTACTTCAGACCATTTCTCCAGTTTGTCCAGCTCCTTTTGAATTTTAATCCTATCCTCCAAAGCACTTGCAACCCCTCCTAGTTTGGTATCGTCCACAAACTTTATAAGTGTACTCTCTATGCTACGTAAGTACTAGCATAAGCATAGGATTCCTTTGATTATAAGAGGCACTTTCAGTATGTGTCCCTTTTCAGAAAGAAACTTACATAGCATATCAGCTACTGTGTCTCCTCATCTGTGAATGCAATATTCCTGTGCCCTGTTCATGTTCAGAGTGCACCTCCAGGGATACCATCTGTGAGATAGCAAATGACAAATGGACCCCTGACAGCATATAACAATACATGAGTTCTCTGCTGCTTTGTCCACCCTTTTCGTCTTTAACAGTGCTATAGGAAACTTTAATCTGCAACAACTGCAATCTATGCCAGGGCTCCCAAGCAGCACAAGAAGAAATAGAAAACTGGATTAGGTGTGTATCTAGCTCACTAAGGTGCACCCCCATTTAAATTTTCTGCTGTCATAATGCTTTTTAGTGTTGAAGTTTGTCAATTAGTTGTCAATCTGCTGCCCAGAGAGCAAGTTCCAGGCAAGGCATTTGATCATTGTCAGAGGAGGGTGTGTGTGCTTGTGTGTGTGTTGGCTAGCACGTAGACATGTGGTATCTTTTGAAATTTGTGCAGGTGCTTCCTACCTGCTGTGTCTCATTTCAGAACCCAGTGTTGGCACACTGAACCCTGATGTTGGTTCTTTCAACTATGCACCATGGTGCATCAAATTTGCAGCTAAAAAACATTACCCCACACTGTAAATTGGTACTTGTCTGACTGTGAAAACTTGCAGTGTCTTCGTTGATATTTTAGGCTCTTTGTTAGTGTGTGACAACTGGTAGCTTTTTTTTAAGCCCAGCAGGTGAGCTTTTCTAGACATTGTTCAGCACTCAGTGTTTCTCCCAAGAGATTACTGAATTGCTCTTCTACAGAGACTGGGGCCAGCAGGAGAAATTGGAGAAATAATGCAGTGCTAAATTGTAACAGGAGCATTTCAGTGACTTCTTATTTTCCCTCACACAGTGTGTGAAAATTAACTTCAGAAGTTCCCCTACCTACAATTTTCTTTGTTGGCTGATTCCTTACACTGCCTGATCAGTCATCACAGACACCTACTTCAGTGACCTGATTTTCAAGCTTGCTTAGCAACCAGCATTTTCCATTGGTCAGCCCTAGAGCTCATTGAACATACGGAAAATATTTTACAAACTTAAAAAAAAACAACCCTTTTTAAAAAATTCAAAAGATCTAAAAATGAGTAAAAGAAAAAATTTGACCCGGTCTAACAGAGGAAATTTCTCACAAAAATGTCATCGATTTTTCCCCCTGATTTTAAATATTTTTTGGTCAACATTTCAAAATTTGAAACATTTTGATTAAATCTCATCAGCACATTTGAAAATAAGAATTTAGGAGCCTAATTTGAGGCTCCCATTTTTGACAATCTTGGCCTAGGTTGCTAAGGTACCCTAAGCATCTTTGGAGCCAGTGTCCTTGGGTGACAGAAAAATCTTTCAGTGTAGTAGCCGTGTTAGTCTGTGTCAGCAAAAAGAAAATAAGAAAGAAATGCTTGTGGCACCTTAGAGATCTTTGTGATAAACAAATAAATATGGTTGGCATCAAGATGACAAGATGGGGCTACTATCATTTACTGAGATGATGGCTGTGGCCGTGTTAGATCATCCTTATTTTCGCACTGAAATTACTTTTCTGTTATCTGGAACTGAGTTTTAGAACAGGGAGCCATAGGGCAGGATAAGGTTGCTAAGCGAGTAACTCCTGAAGTTTTCTTTGGTCATAGTGGTCCCTTCTTAATCAGAATGGCCCCTTTTGGCCTTAAAATCTTTGAATTTTCTTGCAGTATGGAGACCAGCTTGCATTTCATACAGACGAAGTGGTTTCTATCCCCAGGGAATAGAATCATAGAATCACAGGGTTAGAAGGGACCTCAGGGGTCATCTAGTCTAACCCCCTGCTAAGATGCAGGATTTGTTGTATCTAAGCCATCCAAGACAGCCTCCTTTTGAAAACCTTCACTGAAGGAGCTTCCACAACCTCCCTAGGCAGTCTGTTCCATTGTCCCACTGGTTTTTACAGTTAGGAAGTTTTTTCTGAGATTTAATCTAAATTTACTATGCTGTAGTTTGAACCCATTGCCTCTTGTCCTGCTCTCTGTGACAAGAGAGAACAACTTTTCTCCATCTTTTTATGGCAGCCTTTTTGAAGGCTATCATATCTCCTCTTTTCCAAACTAAACACACAGTTCCTTTGGCCTTTGCTCACCTATGGCTTGCATTCCATGCCTTTGATCATCTGTGTCGCTTGCCTCTGTATCCTTCCCAATTTCTCTGCATCCTTTCTACACATTGGTGACCAACACTGGACACAGTACTCCAGCTGAGGCCTAACCAGCGCGTAGTAGAAGGGTGCTATCACCTCCCATGACTTGCATGCTATGCCTCCGTTAACGCAACCTAAAATTGCATTTGCTTTTTTTGCAACAGCATTATATTGCTGACTCATGTTGTGGGTGTGATCCACCACAATTTCCAGATAATTCTCAGCTGTGCTGCTGCCAACCCAGTTATTCATTACCTTTCTTTTATGAATGAGGCTGACGCAATGTTTTGAACATCAAAACAGAAATTTCAGAGAGTTCAGCTTTACATATTTGTCCCCACAACCCTGGGTTATCTTTGGAAAACCCATATCCACTCAATTTCTCCTCCCGTCTCACAACCTCGTTCTTCCGCTTACTTTATCCCTCTCCATGTGTGGCTAGATTTTCCCTACACCATACTGCCTACAGAGTGGTTGGGATGAGAGAGAAGGTTTGTCTGAGGAGTCTTTTCCAAGAACAGTCAAACTGACCTGCCACCTCCAAAGACTAAGCACAACTATCAGAACATCATTCAATGCACACAGGCAGCACCAATCATCTTCATCTCACACTTCCCAGGCCCCTATTAGTGGTAGGTTTCGTAGATCACAGAAGCAAGATCTTATAGTGGCTATAGGAAATCAGTAAGAAACAAAATGGGTTTAATCTTACCAACAAATAGTCTTTTTATTTATAGCCATTCCTCCTCCCCAGCAAACTCCTAAGTCTCCTGAAAAATGCGGCAATTCTAGCTTGGAGGAACAGGTTGTGGGCTACTGCCTGTAACCAATTTACAGGAAACCACTGTCTGCAACAAATGTTCCCACCTGGTTTAGGTAAGGTGGTGTCAGGGTCCACACAGGTCTGGAATGCTGGTTCACAGGGCTCTTAGGAGCTAGTAGGTACTAATCCAATGTGCTGCTAATAGTTGCTAGGATAGAAGCTGAACCCTAACAGAGGACTGCAGTCCAGGAATCTGGCAGAATGATGGGGGTCCTGATTGGTCCACAGCTTCTATATAAACCCAGCACAGGAACAGGAAGTTGGTCCATCTTACTCTGGACTGTGTGGCTTGTGCTTCCTGCTCCCCAGCCTGACTCTGAGTGCCGATTTGTGGTTCTGCTCTCAAGTTTATCTTCTGCTTCTGATCTCCTGGTAACCTGACTCTGCCTGCCTTCTGACACTTGACATTTGGTTTGTCCTGTCTCAAACTCTGACCTCCTGGTATCTGACCTGGCCTGACTCCCAATTCCTGCTCTGATCACTAGCTCAGGCTGCCCTTGTCCCGGTTGTGACAGGTGGGTGATCACTGAATAATACCAGATTTAGTTTTCTTACCTTTTGCAGGCAGCTGCTCTTAGGATCACCACGAGACCCATTCAGTCAGCATGATCAAGATTCAGAAACTCATTGTAATCATCAGTTTAAGTCCCTAATGAAGACTTAAACTGGCAGCGATAAAAGCAAGGGGTGAACACACTAAGAGCTGGCTCCTTCAGGTTTGTCAAGCCCACACTTCACTTTCAGCTAACGATCTTTCATTTTTTGTAAGAATGAATTCATCTTAATTCCTTAACAGTTTCATTTGCATGTATTGATTCAGTGAGAGGCAGGAAGTTTAGATTGGAATGATTGATTGGTAGAGAGTTAGCTGTAATCGATATGGTACCTTTGAATGAATGAATGTAGTCGTTTTACACTTAATTAGAGGTGACTTGGTTATTTCACAGAGCATTTCAAGTCAGGAGAGTGGTCAAATTTAATTGGTTAATTTGTTGCAAAGGGAATCATTGCCACACATTACACAAAGAAATAAAATTAAACATCTGACTTCCCCTCTAAAGCCCTCCTCCACAGCAGCCCATAGCTAATAGTCCCACCTTTCTGCACACCCTGAAAGTCAACAGACTGAGGTGGTTTTAGAATGGGGGGGGGGGGGGGGGCTGGGCCTGCGGGGCTAGAATTTGTGCCCTAGCACCAGCCCCCTTTTCTTCCAGCCTGAGCCCCTCCGCTGATTGCCGCAGTTGTGGCATCATGGAATGGAAAACCAGTAAAATCTCAACCCATTTAGAACATCACCGATCAAAACAAACGCCTTCCATTTAATTTGGTACCCAACAGGTGACCAGTGCAGAGCACAGAATACCAGAGAATTAGATCTGTGGCTAGCTCTGTAATATCATAAAGTAGAAATTCACTGTGCACAGAGGATGCCCAATTCACTTCACCGTATCCCATCGCAAGATCCTTAATGGGCACAGAACTGAGGACATTTCCGTGCCTATGGGGGAAACACACAATGCAACTTTCTCTGCAGTAAGAATGACAAAATTGCAATCCCAAAGTGAAATAAAGAAATGCCCTCAAAGCCTTGGAGACATGGAAAAGGATTCTCTGGGATGGTTACGTAGGAACCTATTTACTCAACCTAATGAGTAGCTTTAAAATCGTCTAACAGATACATGTCTAAATGGACAAAAATAATTGTCCATGTAGTAGGATACAGCAGGGGTGTACCCCTGAGAAATGGCAGATGTTAGGTAGAAAAATTAGAGCATCTGACAGCACTTGCATGCTCTTCAGTCACATAGGAACCTAAAGCATTTTACCAAAATAAGTAAGCATTACTACCCCCGTTTTACAGATGGCACAGCTAAAGAACAAAGAGTTTAAGTGATTTACCTAAGGTCACATGAGTCCATGTTGAAGTTCAGAATAGAACCCTGGTTTTTGACTCTCCATCCCATGCTCACATCACTTTATTCATTATTTAGGGCCAAATATTCAGATATGGACATCAGAATTGCATGTTCAAAATGTGTGAGCACTCATTATGCATGCAAATCCATTACTTGCATATATAAATACTTAAACAGTATATATATATAAATAAATATAAATAAAAGTGTAGGATTTACAAACACTTCGAGTGCATGCAATATTTTTGAAGGCTCAACTTAAAGTCTATTGTCTGAAAATGTTCCCCTACCTGTCTAGAAGCACCCCGGAATACCAAAGGGCTTTGCTTTCTTTGTGGCAAGCAGATAACACAAACAGGTGCATTTTCACACACACAAAAAAAAAATGACTTGGGGGAAATTGAAGCATACTTTACACAGATCCACAGTACAGCTGGAGAGAGTGTCAAGAGTAAATCAATACAATCTTCAAATGACTCAAAGTGATTTCGGAAACACATTCCACGATTTCATTGCAAATAACTCAGTTATAGGTTCCCCAAAATCCTCATTCTTTTCCCCAAATGCATGTTTTCTGAAGCTTTTCCAAAGAAGTTTAATTATTAAAATGTTTCCTTTTGTATCCCATTGTCCTTTTAGCTATGATCACCCCCATGGTAAGTTAAAAGTCTATTGCTTTGTTACAATCATACAGGCACTGTTCTTTCTCCAGGAATACATATCATGGAGAAAGAATTGATCTCAATATCTGTCTGACTCAAGACTTCTCAGAAACAAATTCATGCCCTCTTTCATAATCCCACACCAGGTGGAAACAGAGTCCAACTGCTTCATGGCATCAACAATGTAATGTAACTTCGATGTTAATTTAACTGCTCAGGAGATGCAAGATATATGTGATGCAGACACTTGAGCTTAGTAACTCTCTGACACTTCTTCATCTCTCTCACACTCCATGTTGGAAAAAATAATTGTGGTGCGAGCCTTACTCATCAATTTACAGAATTAATGAAGATTACATATGCGAAACCCACTCCAGTAAAATGTAGCTCCTTAGTGCTTTAAAACACACAGCAAGCAGCTGTGGACATAAAATGAAATAATGAGCCAGAACAGTCTGGCATGCTCCTTTCCCGAAACCACAGCATTCCATCTCATACTTCCACACCAGAACACTATCAAGGGGGGGAGGGTGTTTGTATCAGAAAGCTGCTGCTTCAGAAAAGCCCCTAGCTTTCCATAACACTGTTCCCACCAAATCCCATCTGCAAAACTCACACAAGAGGAGCAGTAGGTCAACCACACTGCAAACAGCTTACTGGAAACAATGGTGTATTCATCTGTTCCAAGAGCTGGAGAGAAAATGTAGGAGGCAGCCCACCTAGTGGTTTTAGAAGAGTACAGGAGGAATCAGGTTCTAATTTCCCACTCACCAGCGGCGTGACCTTGAGCAACTGTAGCCGGGTGATCGCCTGCTCCGGCCCTGACAGGGTTGGAATAGCCCTGGGAGAGGGCTGTGGCTGGGAGAAGGCAGCTACGGGGCCAATTGGGGAAGCAGCTGCAGCTGGGACAAGCCCCAATCAGCCCCCAACTGGCTCTATAAAGGCTGTTGAGGGAGAAGGGCTTGAGCAGGATACCTGAAGCAGGGCTGGGGAAAGGCCAAGGGAGCTGGGGTGCTCTGGCCTAGGAAAGCCCCAGACTGCAGGCCTGGTAAGGCTGAATAGGTACTGGGGTTGCAGGGGCAGCCCATGGGTAGGCATAGGCAGCAGGTCCAAACCCCCTTTGCTGGTGATGAGTGGCTGATATTGCAGTCCACCCCAGTGAGCGGGGGCTTGATGGTGACTGGCAGTAGCCTACGACTGAGGCGAAGTGGGGAAAGTGGGTGGGGGTTCCCCTGGGAGGGGGGAGACCCTGAGAATAAGGCTGTGGGAGTATTGCCAGGGGGCAACACCCCCGAGAAAGGGGCACCGGGTCCTCGTTGCGTATGCGAGCCAGCTCTTCAAAACTGAAATTTGCTGGTGGGGAGAGGGGAGGCTGGAAAGAGGAGTGAATCTATTTTATTAGATAGGAATGGTAACTTTTAAAACTATTAAACTGGGGTACATTGCTCCTGTGGGAGCAGAGGATCTGAGATTTCTCTGATAAGCCAGTATCATGGGGCTGAGTATCACAGGGGAACAATTCAAAGGGATTTGGGGGTTGGGGAACATCTATTGTTAAGCTGAAAGGTGGAAAAAAAAAGGGCTGGCATAGCCTGAAGGAGAGTGGTTGAGTGGCTGACAGGCAATGGCATGCCATGACAGTTTTAGTGAGGTATGCAACAACTCACTAGGTGGTCCAAAATGGCGTCCTCCATGAGGCAAGAGCAAGGTCACTCTGCATGGAGGTTTGTTCTACAAAATGGTGTCCTCTGGGGGTGGGAGGGGTGAACAGATTTGGCCTGCGGGCTGCCACTTGGACAATGCACAGCCAGTGGGACATGCAGGGCATGCCTGGCATACATAGAGGGCGGCCGCCACTGCAGACAGGCTGATGGAATTAGGGAGCTAACGCCCAACTGCCAAAGGCAAGACTGCTTCTCATAGGGAAAGGTAATACTGTGACTTGCAGTCCTGGGTACCTTGGGAACTGACACTGGGATAATAGACAGTTACCCTCTGGCTTTGGGATATATGGGGATAAGAGGAAGAAGAAAAGCTACAAAGAGTGCAGGTATCCTTAAAAATAGAGGGTATCGTGGGGGGGAGGGGGATTAAAACAGACAAAATATATTCAGAGTAGTAGGGCGAAGGTGTTATTAAACTCTTTTTCCTACTCTTATTCTTTTATGAGGAGCTACTTTTCATAGAGGAATAAGATGTTGTGCAAAGCCCACCTAGAATGCTTTAAAGTATTTTTGTAATCTGAAATTGAAACTCAAGGAGCTATTTTGTTTAATAGCGATGAGTCTTCTGAGGATGTTCATTAGTGGGCGCTTGGAACATTTCATGGGTGGTTGAAATTACTCCGCTTTTGGCTGCATGCCTTACAAGACAGCCAAGGTGTGCATTCAAGCCAATATTTTCAGTCATGGCCACTGAGTATGGGTTGCCCCAGTTTGATGGACTGGACCTACCTATCAAGGAGAGTGAGTACCCATATCTCCCATTGTCTTCAGTGGCTGTTGTAGGTACTTGGCACCTCTGAAAATCAGTCCTGGGTCTCTAGTTAGGTAGTCTAAATTGGTGGCCCCTTTTTCCAGAATGTGGGCCTAATACAGAGTATGTTGTGTCTTAATGCTACAGTAGACAGCTGCTGGGCATAGAAAACTGAAATGAAACTCGTAATGAATGCAACTGTAAAGAATCCCCCGTTTTGTTTTCCTTCTGAAAACATGAAAGGGAGACCCGCAAGATCAGTAAAGTAGTTTGACTGAGTCTTTTGCATCGGTCTTCCCTATCTGCTGACTGCACCACGTAAGGAGGCTGGTCCTGTCCTCCGGTGACATGCACAGGGAGCCCTTTTAACAGAACAGGTTTTGTTCACTCTGTTCTCCCATGTATTTCAGCTGTATTTATTTTGATTAAAGAGATCACCTCCCCTTTCTTCATCCTCTCAAGAAAGCCTGATCTTTCATGAACACAATAAACTCACATTAAGATGTTCTCTGTAAAAGACTCCCGCTTCTAGAAGGCACTCAGACATCACTCCAAACCCCTCTCATCCTACTAAGCTCTGTTGTACTACTGACTGAAGACAGAGCACACTCCTAGCTATATGTTCCTGGGAGAGAAGGTATTTGATTTTTTTTCCAACTTGGAGAGGTGAAAGGCAGGAGAGGGCATGCCCACTGCATTCTCTTATGCTGTACTTAGGCCTGGAACCTCTGTTGATACCATTATGTTTTGAGCCAGCAAAATCTGTTTGTCTGCTTGCCTAAATACTTCATAATTTATGTCTCTAGAGCTTGGAATTTACTGTCTAGATTATTGTCTAACTTCCTTACAGTTTCTCTCTAAAGTGGATTCCTGGATCTGACAGCCAATTGCATTGACCCTGGACCTGACTGCGTGACTTGGGCTGGAACTTCTGCTACAACGAACAAACACATTTAACTTCTTATAAACCCCTCAGAAGGTTGCAGTGACTCCTCTCTCTGTGAGCTGAACTCACGGCATGCAAACGTCCACATTTCACCAGGAATTCGCTGTGACTGTCAAAAATGAATGAATCATTTCTAATATCCTTTTGATTAGTCACAACGGGCGTGGCTTTACTGGAGAAACAAAATGGGAGGGGCATATGAGCCTTTGCCGCTACAATATCAATTGGTTTGATTGCCAGTGTTGGATTTTAGAAAATTCTCTCTATCCCTCATACAGCACTAAACTAGAGCAGCCCATGTGCAGATGGGCAGCATGTGGGCACAAAACCAGTCTCCTTTTCGTGCTGCCTGAGCAAGCATCACAGATAACAGCAGCTCATGCAAGCATGGACTGTTTTCCCCCTCCTTCCTCCAGCAAGCATATTGCCAAAAAGGGGGTCAGAAGGATGAAGGGCCCTGGCCACAACCCCTTACTCCACACTGGTCCTTGGATAGTAAAGCCAATGCATGCAGTAGAGCAATCTACTCAGTAGCGTAGGCAGGTCCGGAGCACAGGGGGAGCGGCGCTATAAAAAGGCGCCTCCCCAGGCTCCCCCTGTACTCACCGGGTGGCGCCTCCAGTGGCGCGCCAGGTCTTCGGTGACACTTCAGTGGTGGGTCCTCACTCGTTCCGGGTCTTCAGTGGTACCCGCCGCCGAAATGCCGCCGAAGACCCAGAGCGCCGCCAGGTGAGTGTAAGAAGCGGCACTTAAAAAGAAACGGCGCCTTTTTTTAGCTCTTCTAAAAAAAAGGCCCCACTTCCTTTTTAAGGCGCCGCTTCTGCTCACAGGGGGAGCAGCCGCTCCTCCTGCTCCTCCCCGGCTACGCTACTGAATCTACTCCATCCTATTGGATGAAGACAGTGAGCATGCCTCGTGATGTGCCTCATGATGCCCAATCTCTCCTTGCGCTCCTCAGCGCAGATGGGAGCCAACTACCCAGGACCATGTGAAAATGCACAATCCAGCCTATAACGTGGTCTGAGCTGCTTAAATGTTTGTACACAGCAATCTGCCATTGGTGGGGGGTTTTTCCATTCAGTGTCTGCAAAATTACATGCACTTGGAGGTGAAAGGAGGCCGTTGGTCAGAAGAGCTACAGCTGTTTGTGACTGAGCGACTCTAAAAGTACAACAGTGTGCACAGTCCTTACCACAGCGTTAAAGGAATACATACCAAAGACTCAGGGCTTGTCTACACTTAAAACACTACAGAGGCACCATGGCACTGCTGCAGCTGTGCCGCCATAGCATTTCAGTGTAGACTCTACCTACACCAACAGGAGGGATTCTCCCCAGGCATAGGTAATCTACCTCTCTGAGAGGCGATAGCTAGGTCGACAGAAGAATTCTTCCGTTGACCCAACGCGGTCTACCTGGGGACTTAGGTCGGCTTAACTATGCTGCTCGGAGTCTGAATTTTTCACACTCCAGAGCGATGTAGTTTTTGCCAGCCTAATTTTCTAGTGTAAACCAGGCCTCAGTGCCTGGAAACCAATATTCATTTCCAGGGTGAGGTGCCCAAAATGCTAAGCAGCTTGCTTAAGAAGATAGGATTAGCCATACCCAATTAGACCATTGTTACTTCAATTCTTATGTCCTGCTTCCAGTTGTGGCCAATACCTGAGATGTCAGAGGAGGAGGGAACCCTTGGGATTTGGTGGCACTGGGAATGGCTGGTGGCAATGGTAGGTCTTGAGCCCTGTAATACCAGCAGGAAGAGCAGTAGAGGTAGCGAATAGGGCCCCCTAGGGCTCTCTGGGACATGCAACACTCAGCACTTTGGAAAATCACGCCATTTATTTAGGCATCTAAATATATGACTTTTGGCGCTTAAGTTTAGGCACACGTGAAAATCTTAACCCTGGTCTCTGCACACTCCAGCAAATCTTTAGGGACGCCTGTGGTCGAGCATGTTTCATTCTAGTCTAGGTTTCCACACCAGCCCATTGTGCTCTTTTCCTCCAGCTGCAGGGCCGGCTCCAGGCACCAGCCGACCAAGCACGTGCTTGGGGCGGCACCTTCGGGGCAGCCAATCTTGGCGCTCAGGTTTTGGGTTTTTTGGGTTTTTTTTTTTAAAACACACCTCGGCGGGGCAGCGCTTGGGGGAGGGGTGGGTTTGTTTCGGCTGGGCCCGGGGGTCGTTGCGGCACTCGGGGAGGGTTGTTGCGGCAGGGCGGCAGCGCTCGGGAGGGCTGTTTCGGCGAGTGCTCGGTGGGGGGGGGTTGGTTTTTTTGTTTCGGCAGTGCAGCACTTGGGGTTTTTTTTTTGCTTCCTTGGGGCAGCAAAAAAGTTAGAGCCGGCCCTGTCCAGCTGACTGGGGTATGGGCGGTTAGGCCTAGTGATGGACGCTGGGTCCGGGTGGGCAGAGTCCAGGGAAAGAACTGAGGGTCAGTACTGGAGGGCAGAAGCCAAATGCCAGAGCTGGAGGGTCAACCAGCCTCATAAACCAGAGGCAGAGCCAGGCATTGATGCCAGACGTGTGAAGCCAGAGGGGAGCAGGGGCTGGAGCGGAGCCGGGGGAGAGATACGGGGAGGGGCTGGCGCCAGGATTACGACGACAGCAAGTGCAGCTGTGGACATAGTAAGCGTCGAGCAGCCGTTGATGTGCTCACAGGCGCCGCCTTCTGGCGGTGCCGGTGGGTGCGGTTGCCCGGTGTCGGGGGCGGGGCCCCGCAACATCACCCGGTGCTGCGGTGAGCTGGGTGCGGGCCCCAGGGCTGGCGGGGAGCTGCCGGTGGGTGCTGAGCACCCACAAATTTTTCCCCATGGGTGCTCCAGCCCCGGAGCACCCACGGAGTCGGCGCCTGTGGGTGTGCTGTGGGGGCCAGGCTTATAAGCAGGGTTGCTAAACCAGCAGCCCGTCAGGGCTGTGGCAACTGTCCGCGCTAAGGCCGTACGGCTGGGTGAACTGGTTGCCTAGCAGCGAAGTTAGCCAGGGAGCAGGCCAGCAGCTGGTCCAGTCCCTGACAGTTCCTTACCCTGCTCTGCACAGTCGAGGTGAGTGGACAAGTTAAATTCTGTAGTTATTTCTGGCTTCGCTTTCTGTCCCTAAATGACAACAAGCCAAGGACACGCTCGGCCAGATACACTATTGCAGCGTTACAAGGCTGGCTGTTTAAAGGACCTGAGATCCCGCAGCAGTTGTCAGCTGCCTTTTCTGAATCATTGCAGGACACACCACAGTCCTACGGCTGGCATTGCAATGCCTGGGCATTTTTTCTCTGGCGTTGCTTGTTCTTGGCTCATCCGTCTTTACAGACTGCGCTGCTTATCCAGCTCCAGCGCTCTGCCAACAAAACCAGCCTCTACCTGCTGGTCACGGTGCGTCCCTCCCTGCTCTTTGTAGAGAGCGACATACTATTGTGAATATCCATGGAGCAGTGCTGAACAGAAGAGAGCAGCCATACAGTGGGCAGGAGTGGGAGCAGAACAGAGACAGTGTAAGACGTGGCAGACGGAATGTGACCAGAAGTTAGAGGCAAGAGGATACTTCAATATGCCTTTTTAAAATCTGCTCTTGAGAAGACACAATCAAGTAACGATGTAATTATTTTGATTCCCCCCGCCCCTTTCATCCTGCAATTGCAGCTGCTCACAGGCAATTTTAAGGAAAAACGTCTCTGGGCTACGTTACATTTTTTAATGACCCAGTTCATTCCCAGGGACTCCAAATTTACATCAGTGTTTACCTGAGGTCAGAATTTGGCCCTACTGTTTCTTTACGAGTGGCAAACAGCATTGGACAAATTATTTTCCTCATAAGAGGTAAGAGCGTAGTCAGATACAGAAGTCAGGTAAATACAGCAGTATACGTTCTTCACGTGAGTGTACATGTGCATTCCACTCTAAGTCTGTGCGTGCCCCATGCACAGGTGCTGGAAATTTTCCTCACAGTGGTACCTGTCGGGGTGGCTTGAGAGCTCTCGGCTGCCAGGTACTGTTAGCACTGGTATAAAGCACCCAGCTGACCCCACATCCCCTCAGTTCCATCTTACCGCCCATGACAGTCGCTGGCACTGCTCTTCTTGAATTCACAAGTTCTCTCAGAGGACTTTCTTGGTTTAGTGTACATCGTTAGTTAGTTTTACTTACGCTAGCTAGTTTTAGTGAAGTTTAGCAAATTAGTTAGTTATTGTTTAGTGGGGGATTTTGTCTGATCCCGTGTTGAGGGATGCCTTGGTCACTGGGTTTCAAGCTGTGCGCCTCCTCCAACAAGTCTATGCGACATGCACGCATGCTACTTAAGTGCCTGGGAGAAGCTCAGACTGGGGACTGTTGCCAGATCTGCAAGGACTTTAAGCCTCGTATGAAGAAGGATGGGGAGGCCAGGCTGAAGCTCCTGCTCATGAAAGCAGCACTGGGACCTCCATCAGAGCCAGGTCAGTCAGACTCAGCGCCGAGTACCTCTGCGTCAGTAAAGACTGCTCCTCCTACCATACTGGAGTCCCAGCACCGATCACCATCCCCAATGCCTAGAAAAAGGCATAAGAAACAGCCTGCTGAAAGGAGGCAATCCCCAGTACTGAAGACGGCCAGGCAGGGGGATCAGAGTAGCGTGCAATCTAAGCCAAAGCACTCCTCTGCCTCGGTACTGCACAAGCCAGTGCCGTTGACTCCGGCATCTATGCAGGCACCGTCGAGTCCAGTACCAAAGAGCCTTTTATATTGGCGGCACAGTGCAGTACTGATACTATCTCAGTACCCACCATACCGGAGGCGTTTGCAGATCCCAGGCACCTTCTCTCGCTGTCAGTACCAGTACTGCTGTAAGTATGAGAGTCGGCATGATCAGTGCTGGTGGACAGGAGTGAACCTGCTGTGTCATCTCAATGTTCGGTACTGTGCACTTCGGTTCTGTCAAAAGGGAGTCTTGCAATGCTTGCCAGGAAGTGGGTGGGTGAGATTCTGTGGCCTGGGTTGTGCAGGAGGTCAGACTAGATGATCATAATGGTCCCTTCTGACCTTAAAGTCTGAGTCTATGAGACCTCTCCACCACACCGATCTCTGGCGCCATTGGGAATGGCACCTCCATTGTCACCGGAATCAGAGATCGGGTCTTACTCTTCCTATCCTAGAAGCCATTCTTGCTACTCCTCCAGGCATTTCCACCCTTCCATGGATCTGGGCACAGGAGTACCATTGAGTGATTGGCTAGGTTGTCACTGGGGAGCTACACCGGCCAAGTGGCCCTTTTGGAACCCTTGGGTTTTCCCTCCAGTTTCCAGTGCATATTCTAAGCACTCCTATTCAGTGGCCTTGGAAAAATGTGCAGAACCATCCCACCAGATAGTACCCAGTCCGGTACTGAACCCAGTTCTGAACTCCAAGAGCTGGCTCAATGGGATCTTGCTTATGCAGAAAGGGAGGAAGAGCACCCACCGCCGGTGCTGGCCTCCTCTTCCTTCCCTGATTAGGCATGTCACCGCCTCTGGATGACTATAAGGCTCATCAAGAATTGTTTAAGAGGGTGGCCTTAAATCTGGGTGTACAGATGGAGATAGTGAAAGAGTTCTTCCATAGCCTAGTTGACATTTTAGTCACTGCAAGCCCTTCTAAAGTAGCCCTGCCTCTCAATAAGGCCGTTATGGACCCAGTTAACACTCTATGGCAGACCCTGCATCCCTTCCCCCCACTTCAAAAAGGGCAGAACAAAAATACTATGTTCCTGCTCAAAGTTAGCTCTTTTACACCCATCCCTCTCCTTCCCCACCCTGCCTGGGATCCCTGGTGGTCTCTGCCTCCAATGAGAGAGAAAGATTGGGTCATCAGGGTGCAACCCCCATATCAAAAGACTCAAAGATCTAAGACTTGTTCAGGAGGAAATTTTATTCTACCGAGGGGTTACAACTCAGAACTGCAAACCAGCAGGCGCTGCTGGGCAGGTAGGATTTTAACTTGTGGGACTCCATGCAAAAATTCGAAGACTTGCTGCCACAAGAGGCCAGGTAAGAGGTCTCCTTGCTAATGGATGAGGGAAAATTGGGGGCGAGGGCCTCTTTACAAGCTGCTCTGGATGTGGCTGACTCAGTGGCCAGGTCCAGGGCTTCAGCAGTTGCCATGCACAGGAGTTCATGGCTATGGTCCTCTGGGCTCCTGCAGGAGGTCCAACAAACTGTTCAGGGCCTGCCTTTCAAAGGAGTTTCATTCTTTTCAGAACAGACAGACACAAAGCTTCGTGGACTAAAAGGCTCGAGAGTGACCCTTAAGCCCCTTGGATTGTACACTCCGGCTCCTTCAAGGAAGCACTACGGGCCTCAACAGGCACTCTGCCCTTGCTGCCCATCAGGACCTGCAGGGCTTAGGCCAGCTCCGTATGGCAGGGCCTGGGGAGGGAGCGTCACCTCCACCCTCTGACTCACTTCAGCAGGCCACCCAGCCTGTCTGGGGAGGGGGTGGGGGTTCAACCAAAAATTAAGGGAGGGAGGGGGGCTCAATTCACTCAGGCAGGAGGTAGTTAGGTGCTGTGTTTGGGCAGGGGGGGTACTCAGGGTACAGAGAGAGGGGTAGTGAGGGGCTGTGTGCAGGCAAAGGGATAGTTCAGGGTGCAGGCATGGGGGTAGCTAGGGACCGTGTGTTGGGAGGGCCCCCACCTGTGGTCACTGCTCCCCGAGGGCTCTGCCTGCCCTGGAGCCGGGTCCCCCTGCACAGGTGGTTCTCACCAGCTCTGTGAGCTGGCAAAGTGGGGTCGGAGCTGAGGAGCAGCCGCAGCCCTGGGCACCAGCACTAGGAGGAGGAGACGGGAGTACACTGCGGCTGCCCGCTTCATGGCACCAGCCAGAGTAGCAGCTTCACCTCACTGCCAGGCCCTGGCTTCTCGCCCCAAACCAGCCAGAGGGTGGGGCCCCATGGGAGAGGAAGAGGTGTGGGGAGGGGTGGAGCTGCCCTCTCCGCCCTCTGCCTGGGCCCATCCAAATCTACTCAGGGCTCGGGGCTTCTGGTGATTCAAAATCCAGTTCAAGACCAGCTGTACTGCTGCTGCCTGCGTTTCATTCGCGGGCAGTTTTCAGTCTAGCATTGATGGAATTCTTGTAAGGGTACGTCTATACTTACCTCTCGCGTCGGAGGCGCGGGATCGATGTTCTGGGTTCGATTTATCGCGTCTTGTCTAGACGCGATAAATCGAACCAGGAAGTGCTCCGCCGTCGACGCTGGTAATCCAGCTCGACGAGCGGAGTAGGCGGAGTCGACGGGGGAGCCTGCGCGCCGCGTCTGGACCACAGGTAAGTTCGAACTAAGGTACTTCGACTTCAGCTACGTTATTAACGTAGCTGAAGTTGCGTATCTTAGTTCGACAGGGGGGGTTAGTGTAGACCTAGCCTAAGAAAAGTTCTTGGCAAACCGCTACTGCGGTTTCCTGAAGGGAAGCCAGCTTTTAAGGGTGTGACCTTCAGCTTTATTGAACATGCTACAATGCTCTCGCCAGTGCTACCGAAAATTGCGCGGCTGATATTGGCTAAATGGCACACGCACACACACCGACACACACATCTGAAGAGCGACCCAGTGCTTTGTTAGGAGCCTGAAGCGTGTCCATTAGAAACCAACAGGTGCAGCCCAGGAAGGACTAAATTGTTGCCACGTTTAAACGAATTTAATGAAAGCAGCCCTCGGGTGTGACCTTACCCCAGCACTGCTTATCACAGCCGTCAACCTGACTCTTTAATTAATGCTGCCCTTGAACTGGGGCTACTTCAAACAACGTGATTGTTTGGCGTAGTGGGGCCTGGTGAGGAGCAGATAGGGGACTAAGAGACCAACAACAACTAAACGCGAATGTCATCCTACACCTGTGCTAGCAGCAGCCTCTAAGCCGCTTGCTGTCCTGTGCCAAGGTCTATACATGCCATTTAAGCTCCAGGAACACTACCTCAGTGGATTGCATTTATGCCTTTTGTGCATTGACCCAGAGGAATTTCTAACGCTGCAGTGGAACTATGCTGGGATCCAGCCGGTTTATAGTGCCCTTTATAGAACTAGCTGAACGCGAATAACCTAAAGGCTGCCACAGAACAGAAGGAGAGACTCTGCAAAGATTGGACCAAATACTCAGGTACAGTTTCATGCCTGGGGAAGGGAATACATTCTGTGCCAGACGCTGAATAATAATGATAGGAGCCAGTCTCCACTTTCTCTATTCTTCTTTCTTTTGCTAATTAGATTTTTGTAGCAACTCCTGGCAGCTGAGCAGTGGCTCTTTGTCATTTACTCACTATTGTAAGCAAGGGCATATGGCAGTGGAGCTTTCACCTCTCACAGGTAGCAACTTCTTAGCACAGCTATGATGATTTGTGTGGGCTTTCATCTACCACTTCGTTTTCAACTGCTGTTTTTCCCTGTGTGCTCCCCTCACGCCAGGTGCATACAAGATTCCTCACTCCCAGCACACCCCCACTTGTTTAATGTGAGAGAGCCAGAGAGCCCAAGCACAGGGGGACATAATAGAAGAACAATTAACAGCAAGCTGGCAAATTCAGAAGCAAACATAGGAAATGCTTTCTCATGCCACGCACAATTAGCTTGTGGAACTTGTTGCGACAGGATTGTGTTGCAGCCAAGAGCTTAGCAGGATGCAAAAAAGGATTCAATATTTATAGGGAGAAGAAGAATATTCAGAGAGTTATTACAGTAAATGTTAAAAAAAACAAAGCCAGAGCTTGAGGAAGGATAGAAATCCTCAACCTCTATATGCGCGGATTGAGGACACAGCTGTCTCTGGGGGCAGGTTAGTCCTGCTGCAGGGTTTCTTGCATTTCAGCTGAAGCATCTGGTTCAAGCCACTGTCAGAGATAGGATAATGGACCAGCATCTAGTAGCTACAACCTTCAGCTAGTAATATTTTCCATTTGATCTGTCGCCCCCTGCTGGGGAACCTTGCTCCGCAAGTTTGGTAGAGCCGCCGCCGCCTCACGGGCTCAGTGACCCACCTCACAGCCAATTGGCCCTGGTTTCCTTGCACTCAGTCCCTCCGCCATGTGGCAGGTGCACAAACTAACAGACAGCCCCTATGAGCTCTATGGCATTACAGATTATAATTACAGGGAATCAGGGAAGAACAGAGTGTAAGGATTAAAAAAAAAATTAGTCCAGGGAAAGATGAAGTAAATTACAAAAGAGAACAGGGACAAAGGAACCAGGCAGGGGAATCAAACAAACAAGTAGTCAGCGAATCCCATGGAAATGATTAAACACTCCTTCCCTCAAAGACTTGACAACAAAGCATAGAAAGCCATCAAAAATCTCCCCCCCGGCCCTAGCTGGTTGATGGATTTGGGGCTCAGAGAATAGTTGTGGCTGCCTTTACTAGGAAGCCTTCACTACTCTCTGTCTCCCAGTGCAGGGTAGGCCAGCGGGCTGGTACCAGGCAGCCCCCGCTCAGTCCATCAAGACAAGATGGCAGCTGCCCTTCTGCTGCAGACAGCAACTCAGGAGCTGCATCCTCTCCTGCTGCCAGACTCTCCGCAGCCAGCTCTGTCTTGCCAAAGTCTGTCCCTGCCCAGGCTCAGCACGTGTTGGAGCAGTTTTAGTAGGGTTGCCACCTGTCCGGGTTTTACCAGGACAGTCCGGTTTTTGGCTTTTGTGTCCGGGTGCCATTTGGGGTTGGAGGCGCCAGGTCATTAACCCATGCCAGTCCCAGTTCAGCCGGGGCTGCCTCCTACCTGCTGGCAGGCTCCTTGAGACAATTCAGCAAGAGATAGGGTGGGGCTTGGGGGAAGAGTTGGGGCAGGGGCAGGGCCTTGGAGGAAGATGTAGGGCAGGGACCTGGTGCCTTGGGGGTCTGGTTACCAGCAATTAGAAGGGTGGCAACTCTATGTTTGCTGCTGGCTATCCAGGGACTACAGTTGGTTGTTCTGATATGTCAATCAGGCCTCTGGCCTGGTAATAATGCCTCTTCTCATTCCTAGCCCCCATTGCTGGACTGGGTCTCAAGCACAAAGTCGACAGGCAATTTTACTTAGCCAGCCTTTGCCAGCATGCAGCTGTCTGTCTCTGAGAGCTACTACTGAGCCTCCCAAACGGTAAGGGGGTCTCCATGTATGTTTTGCCTCTATTTGTTCCTCACCTATAGTGCTGCGTATCCATGTGGTATGTGTTTCTTTACTTTCCTGTAACTTTGCATGAATGTTTTCACTTCTATGACTGCCACCGATGTCTCCTGGAAGAGCGTAATCTGTCCATAAGAAGGGGGTCTTTGGATGGTTTGTTTAATCACTGCACCACTGCTACTTCTAGCACTCTTGGCTTATAGTCTTTCAGGGCAAAGTTGAGATCCTGCTCCCTTTTGTTTCCTGTATATATTGTGGTCTTGGAACATACTAAATGATGACAGATGCTTTAAAAGCTGTCCCAGATAAATCAAAATTCAGGGCCAGATCCTCGGCTGGAGTAAATCCATTTATCTAAATAGAGCAATGCCAATTTACACCAGCTGAGGATTTGGCCCATAATTGCTACCTAACATTAACTCGGTAATTGCAAGAGAGACTCCCCCAGGCTTTCACGCTTACAAGGAAACTACAGGCTTGCTATGAAGACAGAGATGAGAAAGTGGTGTGTGTATCTTGGATAATTCACCCATTCCACCAGCATTCTGGCCTTCACTCCACTAACAACATCACTTCACTGGTTCTATATACATTTCCTGGTCTCCACGTCTTCTCTGGAGCTCACTCACCAGGCTGAAAGCCCAATCCCAGTCTTCACTGTTGTGGCCCTTTTCCTGTCAGCCTCATTCTGAACATTTATCCGAGACACCAGCAGGTGCCCATTCTAGAATTCGGCCAACAGGTTTACAGAAAATTATCCCTTAACCCTAGATGTCATCTTCAAGCTATCTCAGGGCTGCAGATTACCATGTTATCACAGCCACCATTGTTCAGTCTCACTAATTACATACAGCCTGGGACTATTTTCAAAGGTCCTAACCAGCTCCCCGTGACTTTAATGAGATTTATAGCTTGGCACTTTTGTAAGTGCAGCCAATATACATCTGTGTAGGTTATGGTAACTGAAGATGATGGACATCAATGTTTTTCCCAATTAACTTTTGTCTGAGAGGAACGCTAGTAAGACATGGGATAATAAGGCATATAGAACCCAAGATACTGCATTTTAGCTATAGCTGTTGAAATTATGTCAAGTTGCTGCCCCAGTTGTCCAAGAAGGAACTCTTGTAATTTCATGATGGCAGTTTAGGCTCAGTGACAATGGGTATCCTTAGTTCTGGAAGATAGATTACAGCACTGATTGTAGGTTGTTGATGCTCACATAGCTCAACCACAAGTTGATGGGGTAGATTCAAGAATCACTGAGTAATATCTGAGGCCTGGAACTGAGACTAGATAATCCATTAGGTTCCTTCTTTGCCTTTAAAATCTGTGAATGTGTAAATCTCTCTACCTGTCCTAGAGATTAAGTTGCTTACCTCATCAGTTTATATTGTTACCCATTTTGATCTGAGCAGTCAGCCAATATTCAGGGTCTTGCAGATTGAGGAGAAATTTGTGATGGACTCAGGTATTTATATGCTGCAATCCTGTTTAGTTACAAAGAATGTATATAAAAGCCCTGTTCCCCTGAACACAATAGGAATCAAACAGCAGGAGACGGTTCATTGCTAACAATTTTAAACCTCTTTCCAGCCAACACTCTACCCAAAAGCTCGCTCTCAGATTTTTTTCAGGGTCATACTACATGTGCTTCCTTGACTGTCTCTGGTGCTTCCTTGCTGCTTTCTGCATGTGCTCCTGTGGTGTTTCTGCTGTTATTCTCATACATACACAGTTCCATCAGACAATACCCATACAACTCCTGCATTGCATTCAGCTCCCAGCAAAACCCATCCACACACATAATTCAGACTCATGATGGGCCTTTGCATGTGGCCTGTGTTTTGGGTGGTGGCTTCTATTGTTTCAGCTATCTATTCTATAAAAAAGCTTAATTGCTTTTTACAATGTATCCTGAAGGAAGGGCGGCTGTTACGCTTACCAGCTTCAACAAGGCTTCACACAACCCCAGGCATAACGACATATTTACTAAAGGGCATCAGTGTTTCACTCGAGGCAAATATACTTTATGCAGGGAAAATGTGTTCCATGTTCTCCGTCCGCAATACAAGATGAAACATCTAGGAATTACCTGAACCTGTTTCCCCTCCACAGTAGCAGTTTAGCATTTTTCCAAATTAAAGCAAAATTCTGGTTTTATATTTCATGCTTGGTGGAAGAGTTGACAAAAAACAAACAAACAAACAAGCAGTTCAGTTTTCTTTCACGAGCCTTGAATTTTGTTTGTCACATTTCAACTTAACCACATGGAGCCAGATTTTGATCTCATCCACACAGATGTAAATCAACACTATTGACTTTACCGATTGTGGGATGAAAACACAGCAGATTCAAGACATCTGTGTGGTCAACACCTGAGATCAGAAAGCGAGCTATCTTCTCTAATCCAGCCAGTGAAATGGACAGAGTTTAAGAAACGACATCACGAACAACATTTCTTAATGTTCTACTTCAATGCTGTCAGATCACTTTTGCTGTCTTTACTATACTTTATAATGTTTAAATTGCATTTCTTCCTCCCACCAAAACAAATTTGAGATAAATATGAAGGTAGTAAATACATTCTGTAAGGAAAAGGCACAAGTTAAACACACAGTGGTTGACCTTTTGAGGGCAAAGCTCAGAGGAATTGATTTCTGCATATGCTCTGCACATCATCATCCTGACAGGTAACATAGCCTTCTGGCAGAAGGACAGTCCAGCCAGCTTAGATAACCAGAATGTGAATCAGCTGCCTTGCCAAAGTGAAGGAAGTCACTGGAATGAGCCAGACCACAACTGCAGCAAGAAATGGAGACGTTAAAGTGAATGTTACTATAGATAGCTGCCACTATGTGAACATTAAAATTCAGGGATGTGAACTGAGCTGTGGAACAGCTGTAAATGATAAAAAGGTGAATGCTGGCATCAGCCCAACGAGGTCTCCTTGAAACTTTGCAGAAAGGGAGTCACACCACAATAAAGTGTCTTTCTGTGTCGTCAGGGGATGGAGTGGGGGATCCATGACAATGTGCCAAAGACTATGCTGATGAACTGTTCTGACGTGATGTGTTTAAGAATGACTTCAGGATGAGAAAGCGCCCACTGGGTCTGCCAGCAACAAGCTTTCCTTGAGCTCACCTGGTTGAGCTGTAGCAGGAGGCTCCTGGATGGAATCTTGTCACCATGCACATTTTTTTTCACAGCAAATCCAGTAGCGGGACCGTCTATTGTTATCAATCAAGTCAATGTAATGCCCGGATAGCCACTGAACAAAACTCCGTTGGTGTGAGAAAGCTGCTGGCATTTTGTAAGACCAGAGTTCTGATACCAGGTACCATTATCCCTACAGTGGCATATCATGGTATCGTGGACAGACTGGTCTGTGTTTGAAGACAAAGGAATGGAGTTAGTGTGGATTTACATACAAATATGCAAGAAGGAAAAAAAGGTTTTCTAGCAAAATATCCATATGTCAGAGCTGTTATGGACCAAGGACGGACACACAACATCGGCTGCCACAAACACCTTTGACATATGCGGTGTGGACTTTATCACCAAGGCAAGCCCACGGTATTATCTCGATGCACGTGTTCCCCTGAAAAGCTATGAGGTGGGGATAAGAAATTATGATGTGGTTTGGCATCTTTTAAAGCCCACTCTTTGATCTCAGAGAGGACTTTGAATGAGTCATTGTGGTGACCCTCCCTCCTGAGCCTAAGCATTTCCACTCCCAGCGGAATGACAGGTTAGTGTTCTCAAGAAGCCTTTTTGAACGTATTAGCTCCATGTCTAATTTTACAGTGGAGGGGCTGGGCCTAGGATGCCTTCTACCTGGCTGTCTTATAACTTGGCACAGTGAGTCAGGATTTCCTGTTGGTTAAGTGCTTGCCACTGCACAATGTGTTAGCTCTGTGCAGAGTAGGTGCTCTGGGCCAGACTGCAGAGCTGCTCTCAGTTATTTTGACTGTTCTCTATCCCACTTCCAGCTGGGCCATGCGATGTGGACGAGTCTCATTTTTAGATTTAGCTTTTGCTGTTGATTTGCGCAAATGCTTTTGAGAACAGATTTTGAGGAGGAAGCTGAACACAGCCACTGAGTGTTCCTTCTACACATTTATATGTAAAGAACCAAGTGTCCTGTTTCTATAGCCACGGAAGCAGCAAAATAATCCAGAGCCCCTTTATGTGCATCCAGCCATCTATGTTATATTATAGATGGAATATTTATAGGATTCTTTCCCCCTATCAGTTACTATCTGCCAACTAATCCACACCATTCTGTCTTGGTTTTCATTGTATCCTGTTTGCAGTTAGATAAAAATAACATTGCATTAAATGTACATAGCTCCTTTCAGTGTGAAGGATTCCAAAATGACAGCACTCCTAGAATGAGGAGTCATGCAAGACTTGCCGGATCAAGTCTGTATACGGTTCAGAAAGCACCAATGAAATACAACCACCTCTAGGGCAGAGTCAATGAATAATTTTCGGTAAAGCTTTTTATTGATGGAAACTGCCTTCTTCCCCAAAATGGCCACGGTCACAAAAAAACAACAGCAGCCCTTCCATTTTCATCAAAGACATTCAGGTTTCTGTAGCTAAACTGAAAAGCCAATCTCCCAAAGTTATCCTTTTCCGGCAGCTATCCTACTCCCCCTTCCAACATTTCCAATTGAAATATTTCCGTTTTCAGTAGCTGAAAATGGATTTTTTTTGTTTTGTTTTGGGGTTTTAGTCAAATGCCTCAAAAGTTAGGCGAAAAATGTGTGTGTTTGTTAAAATTATTTGCAGGAAAAAAATCATTTGCTCACCAGCTTTATCTTCCACAACTCGGCACGCTGTACAATAGTGTGAGAAGGAATCTGAAATCTTCAGGTGTCACTCATGTAGATAATCTTGGTAAGCGGTGGTGAGGTGAGCTAGCCCCTAATTAGAAGGGATGGCTATTGGAGTGTGTCTATAATACAATTCAGAGTGATTCTCAAGAATGGAGGAGTATGAGGCTGCTTTTGGTACAAGAAAATAAAGAGTTAGATTAAC
This sequence comes from Chelydra serpentina, assembly GCA_037349315.1. NCBI lineage: Eukaryota > Metazoa > Chordata > Testudines > Chelydridae > Chelydra > Chelydra serpentina. The sequence goes on from JBAIAC010000061.1 coordinate 11,211,034, forward strand.
AGCTGATACAATTAGTGTGCAATATAATTCACTTCCCAGGGTTCAGAAAAGTCTCAGGGTATGTCTACACTACGAGAGTAGTTCGATTTTTCTTAAACTGAACTTGTAAAACCGATATTGCAAAGTCGAGCATGCGAATCCACACCAAGGACATTAATTCGAGTTTGTGAGTTCACACTAACGGGTCAAGCGTCGACATTGCAAGCGGTGCACTGTGGGTAGCTATCCCACAGTTCCCGCAGTCCCCGCTGCCCATTGGAATTCTGGGTCTAGCCCCCAATGCCTGCTGGGGCCAAAAAATGTGTCGAGGGTGGTTTTGGGTAAATGTCGTCATTCGACCCACACTCCTGCCCTCCCTCCGTGAAAGCGCTGGCAGGCAATTAATTCGCGCCCTTTTCTGGTGATTGACAGTGCGGACGCCACAGGACAGCGAGCATGGAGCCCTCCACGATTATCGCTGCTGTTCTGTCCGTTGTCAACACCTCGCGCCTTATCGGCCACCTTTTCCAGAGGCAGATGCTGAGAAATAGGGCGAGGAGGCAACGGAAGCTCCGTGAGGACATGAACTCTGAGAGGGGCACAGACCTCTCGCAAAGCATGGGACCCCAGCCCCTAGACATCATGGTGGCAATGGGTCACGTTGATCCTGTGGAACGGCGATTCTGGGCAAGGGAAACAAGCACTGACTGGTGGGACCGCATAGTGCTGCAGGTCTGGGATGAATCCCAGTGGCTGCGAAACTTTCAGATGCGTAAGGGCACTTTCCTGGAACTTTGTGAGTTGCTGTCCCCTGCCCTGAAGCGCCAGGACACCCGGATGCGAGCAGCCCTGACTATCCAGAAGCGAGTGGTCATAGCCCTGTGGAAGCTTGCAACTCCTAACAGCTACCGGTCAGTTGCGAATCAATTTGGAGTGGGCAAGTCTACCGTGGGGGTTGCTGTGATGCAAGTAGCCCATGCAATCGTTGACCTGCTGCTCTCAAAGGTAGTGACCCTTGGAGACGTGCAGGTGATCACAGATGGCTTTTCTGCTATGAGATTCCCAAACTGTGGCGGGGCTATTGATGGAACTCACATCCCTATCCTGGGACTGGACCACCAGGGCAGCCAGTACATTAACCGTAAGGGCTATTTTTCTATGGTGCTGCAAGCACTAGTGGACCATAAAGGACGTTTTACAAACATCAACGTTGGATGGCCGGGCAAGGTTCATGATGCTCGTGTTTTCAGGAACTCTGGTCTGTTTAGACGGCTGCAGGAAGGTATTTACTTCCCGGACCGCAAAATAAGTGTTGGGGATGTGGAGATGCCTATAGTGATCCTCGGGGACCCAGCCTACCCGCTAATGCCCTGGCTCATGAAGCCGTACACAGGTGCCCTGGATACTGAAAAGGAGCTCTTCAACTACCATCTGAGCAAGTGCAGAATGGTGGTGGAGTGTGCTTTTGGCCATCTGAAAGGGAGATGGAGAAGCTTACTTACTCGCTCTGATCTCAGCCAAACCAATATCCCCATTGTGATTGCAGCGTGCTGTGTGCTCCACAATCTCTGTGAGAGTAGGGGGGAGACGTTTATGGTGGGGTGGGAGGTTGAGGCAAATCGCCTGGCTGCTGATTACGCGCCGCCAGACACCCGGGCAATTAGAAGATCCCAGCGGGACGCGCTGCGCATCCGGGAAGCTTTGAAAGCTAGCTTCCAGAGCGAGCAGGGTAACCTGTGACTATTACCTTTCTGTAAGCAGAACCGGAACCTGCCTATGTTTCTTTACCCAGTTAATATTGCCTATCCTCTCCAAATTACAAAACCCTTCCCCCCCTTCATATACTGCTTTAAAAAGAAAATAAAGGACTCGTTGTTCATTAAAACCGTCTTCTTTATTAAGGATTTCTCGGTTAAGGGTTTAACCTGGGACGCCTACTGCGGTTGGAGAGCGGGTGGAGTGATGGAAAGGACGCTTCCAAACTCGGGGAATGACAGGCTCCTGCTCCTTGAGCAGTCCGCAGTGGTGGACTGTTTGTTTCAATGGAGCCTGCCACCTCTCCTGTTCGCAACTCTGTGAGGGGGGGCCTGTGTCACTTTTTGGCCGTGGATTGCGGTCACAGATCCCCTGCTGCATGGCCCTGTCATGCAGGCTACTGACCGCTGCAAAAGATCTGCAGCCACCCTCCCCCACAAGAAAGTCACAGAGCCCCCACCATAGAGAACATGAAAACCCCCTCCCAGAATGACAAGTGTGACTAGTGAATGCAATGTGAGTGTGAGTGTCTGGTGAACCTTTCCCCTTGTCTCTACCCTGGTGCAGGCACCTATCGTCTCAAATTACAAACCCCCTTTCCCCCTCCCCCTAAATCATACCTTCCTGTAAAAGGAACTCAAGGAAATAGCACTTTACAGAACAAAATTTTTTATTAAGGAGAGCAAAGTTTTGAGATGAAACTTGGACGTGGACTATGGTGTGGTGTGGTTGGAGGGAAGGAAAGGATCCATCAAATTTTTGGGAATGAGAGCCTTCTGCTACTGGAGCAGTCCGCAGGGGTGGAGTGATTATTTCCATGGCCCCTGCTGCCCCTCGTTCTAGTGACTTTGGGTGAGGGGGAGATTGGACTTTGTGGCGGGGGAGGGCGGTTGGAAATCACATACAGAGGGGCTCTTTCCTCCTGTCTCCGGTCCTGCAGAACGTCTACAAGGCGCCGGAGCGTGTCCGTTTGCTCCCTCATTAGTCCAAGCAGTGTTTGAGTCGCCTGCTGGTCTTCCTGCCGCCACCTGTCCTCGCGAGCTTCAGCCCTCCGCTCCCGTTCGCTGAATGTTCGCTCGGACCTTGAGATGTCCTCTCTCCGCTGTGTCGCCTCATTTCGGGAACAGACCATCAATTCAGAGAACATGTCGTCCCGAGTTCTTTTTTTGCACCGCCTGATCTGCGCAAGCCTCTGGGAGGGTGATCCACGGGTAGGGCGGGAGACAGTCAGAGCTGTGTGATGGGAGAAAGGGAGTGAATTCCTCAGAAAGAAACATTTTCCCGAACAATGCCTATACTCTTTCCCTGGTAAAAAGACCATGCACACTACCTATCACATGTGCACTCAGTACAAGGTCGAATATTATGTCTTTATATTGAGTGCCTGGGGTCTTGGTGTACAGATCACACAAGCGGGGCTGGACACTGGAAATCAGCTCTCGGGAGACCATGGTAAGCCGTTGACTTTGGACTGCTGAGAGCTTACTTCACAGCAGTGCTGTACTCCCATGTTTCAAGCACAGTTCCTAGCGGTGGCCAGTTCCTGCTGCTGGCAAAACCGCTCAGCTACAACGGCTCGCCTACCCGTTTCCCCCCCCCTCTCCCCACCGCGTGGCCGGTCCCGGGAAATGTCCTTGCCCGCGAACCGCTGAATTTGAACGGCTCGCCTACCCGTTTCCCCCCCGATGCGTGGCCGGTCCCGGGAACTCTCCCTGCCTGCGCACCGCTAAGTTTCAATGGTTCGCCTCCCAGCTCCCGGCCCCCCGCGTGGCTGGAAACCGCCGGGTATCGTTATTTAAAGGAAAATTCAAGAAGTCACTATACTAAAAAAAACACTCATTCAAACCAGGGCACCATGACTGATATCACTCTGATGAGGATTACGGAGACAGACAAAGACCGCATGCTGCGTCAATGCCAGCAAACCCCGGGGCCGTATGCAGCCATGCTCTGCAAGGCAATGATACCAGAGTACCTGCTGCTAGCATGGCGCGGAAAAGTTTCCTACCATGGAGGAGACAATAAGGCCGCTCTCCCAGGGAACCTGATGCAAAAGCTTTCACTGTACCTCCAGGAGAGCTTTGCGGAGATCTCCGATGGGGATTTCTCCTCTATCCCCATACATATTGACAGACTTTTCCAGTAGTATCACTGGAAATGACTCAAAACTAAAGCGCCTATGGCAAAGTAAGCAATGAAAACCCATTGCTAACATACCATGCCTATTCTATTCAAAATAAATGTTTAAAACACTGACCTGCTGATCCTTCGCCTGGTTCCTGGTCCGGGTTGCTGCCTTGGAAGGGTTCGTAGGGGATCTCAGTCAGGGTGATGAACAGATCCTGGCTGTCGGGGAAATCAGCATTGAAAGCGCTGTCGACTGCCTCGTCCTCCTCCTCTCCTTCCTCATCTTCACTGTCCGCAAAAACCTCAGACGACGTGGCCGTAGATAAGATCCCATCGTCGGAGTCCACGGACAATGGTGGGGTAGTGGTGGCAGCACCACTGAGCATAGCATGCAGTGCCTCGTAGAAACGGCATGTGTGGGGCTGCGATCCGGAGTGTCCGTTTGACTCTTTGGTCTTCTGGTACGCCTGTCGCAGCTCCTTGATTTTCACGCGGCACTGCGTTGCATCCCGGCTATATCCTCTCTCCGTCATGGCCTGGGATATTTTTTCATAAATTTTTGCATTCCGTCTTTTGGATCGGAGCTCGGATAGGACGGATTCATCTCCCCACACAGCGATCAGCTCCAAGACTTGTAGATCAGTCCAAGCTGGTGCTCTCTTCCTCTTCTGCGATGGCATGGTCACCATGGCTGCAGAGCTCTGCATCGTTGCCAGTGCTGCTGAGCTCGCCACGATGTCCAAACAGGAAATGAGATTCAAACTGGCCAGACAGGAAAAGGAATTCAAATTTTCCCGGGGCTCTTCCTGTGTGGCTGTTCAGAGCATCCGAGCTCGGACTGCTGTCCAGACTGTCCACAGAGTGGTTCAGTGTGGGATAGCTCCCGGAGCTATTCGTGTCGAATTCCGTCCACAGTAACCCGAATTCGACATGGCCATGTCGAATTTAGCGCTACTCCCCTCATCGGGGAGGAGTACAGAAATCGAATTAAAGAGCCGTTTATGTCGAAATAAATAGCTTCGTAATGTGGACGGGTGCAGGGTAAAATCGAGTTAACGCTGCTACATTCGACATAAAGTCCTAGTGTAGACCAGGCCTCAGTAATGTGGTTTTTTAAGACTATGGGAAATATACATACCAGATTTGCAAGTGTTCCTTATGAAATCATCCTAAAATAGAGTTAATATTTATAAAGGCCTTAAATTCTAAAACCTTTTTACTGTATTCAAGAAAATTACTCCTCTGTTGCAGTGAAACCACGGCAATAAAAAGACAGGGATTTCTAAATAAACTGTCCTGGGTTAGTTTTACTTAGCTATTATAACAGATCCCAATCCACACAGGATTTCACAGTTGTTGCAATGCTGTACACCATGACCACTCAAAATTTCATAGCAGCAGTGGAACCAGAACCCAAATCCTCTCATTCCAAAATACCACAGACCCCAGGAACAGTATGGGCATGGCTGCATTGCAATTAAAAACCTGCAGCTGGCCCATGCAAGCTGACTCAGGCTCGCTGGGTTGTTTAATTGTAGTGTCCTACCTTGCAGGGTCCTAGAGTCCGACTCCCAGCCCCAGAGCGGAAGTCTATACTGTAATTAAACAGCCTCCACAGCCCGAGCCCTGTGTGTCTGAGTCAGTTAGCATGGGCCAACCGCGGGGGTCTAACTGCTGCATAGACATACCCTATATGACCTATGACTAGGACCCTACCAAATTCACGGCCATGAAAAAGGCGTCACGGAGCATGAAATCTGGTCTTCCCTATGAAAACTGGTATTTTGAGTACTTTTATACTAGGGTGAAAGTACACAAAAGTATCCCTTATCCAGGGCGACTTACAAACGTAACAGTAGTGCAGTACAATACTTGCTGTATACATATGGTATGTATACATCTGTGAAATTTGCTATTTATGCTGTGACCAACCCACAAAAATTGTCTGATTTTGCCACAATTTAAGTAGACCCTTACCTATGATGTGCCGCAGAGCATTTCTGATGCCAGCCAGAAGAGGGCACACACTCATGAGTTCAACAACCATAAGTAATCTGCCCCTTCCAGATCTATGCCAATAACACCTTTACATCACATAAGTCAGCAGTTAATTACTATCTTGCAGGGGCAAGGGAGAGAACTGACTCTCTGAGGGTTGCGGTCAGGGCAAAAATGTGCTTGTCCACCATATTAACCTCTAGCAATGTAATGCATTGTTCCATATTTTGATATGTACAGAAGTCCATCAAAATGAGCTCAGCCCCCAGTTTACGCTCTTGTCCAAAGAAAGCACATTTTGACAGGTATGGCTCTCGAAATGGGCTCTCCTTGGGTTTCGGGGCGGGGGAGGAGGTGTGTGGAAATGAACCAACACATTTTTATGGGCTCCGCTACCCATCGGAATGTGTCCTCCTCAGGGCCTGAGTCCACATGCTTGAGAAAGCGAAACACTCACGGAAACTGAGGGCAAAGGGTAGGGAAAGGGCCTGGACTTTGCTCAGTTCCCTTATACACATATTTGCACACCCCGCATGTGCTTGCTCGGCTTGCACAGAGAAGCATGCACACACTCAGCAGAAAAAAGGGCACACTTGTCTGAGGAACAAGGCCTCCCAGGGCTGCTCCTCAATTGGTACAGCTTCCACACCACCCCTCTTTCAGGGCTGGGCCTAAAGCGCCAACCTCACCCTTGCTGGTGAGAATATTGCCAGGCATGCTATTCATAATGATAAATTTTGCAGCCTATCCAGGGTGTGAAATTGGAGCCAACAGACCATGTGTAGGGCTGGCTGGAAAGCAAGAACTCAGTTCCGAGACAAATGGCAACATTGCAACGTTTGTTTTCGCTCCATATTGGAACAAAAAGCAGAGCTTTCGTGAAAAGCAAGACCCTGTGATGGCTATTGCCAATGGTTAGCTCTGGAAGACCCAGGTTCATGCCCCTGATCAGACTGATTCGGACGTGTGCCTTACCCTCCAGGCTATAGAGTCTATAGACCCTATTGTGGCTATTGCCAATGGTTAGCTCTGGAAGACCCAGGTTCATGCCCCTGATCGGCCTGATTCGGACAAGTGTCTTACCCTCCAGGCTATAGAGTCAGTCCCTCCTGTTTCAAACTGTTCCACTTTTTATAAATAACTAAATATTCATTAGGCCAGAAAAGAGACAGTGACTGTTTGGCCTGGTGGTTCGGACACGCATCAGGGGAAACCCAGGTTCAAATCCCTGCTCTGCTCTAACTCCTGGGCTACAGTCCTTCTTTCTGGTTTTGACCAGAAAGTCCATCCTGGAGCTGAGAAAACTTCCTGATGAAAATTTTGTCAAAACAGATATTGCTTCACAAAAAACCTGTGTTTGGATGAATCAACATTTTCTGAGAAAAGTTAAAAAATTCCCAGCCAGCTCTAACTGTAAGGCAGGGGCTGTCTTTTTGTTTTGTTTTATGTCAACACATAGCACAACAGGGTACTGGTCCATGACTAGGATTCATATGTGCTGTGGTAATAAATAATAATTGGAATATATAAAAACATTAAATAGTAACTGCTAAAGGTGGTCTCACAATTGAAGGGATTCAGTACATAAGGACCTGGCAGGTCACATGCGATTACAAAGCAATACAAGCACTAGCTACATGCCAGGTACCATAAAATATAACATTTCCAAGAACTGTAACTAGATGGTGAATTGTTTTAGTATTGGGAGCAGGGAGGCTAAACTAGCTAGTGCCAGGTTATGAATGAGCAGCGTCGAAAATGACTAGACCTTGCTTGCTAATTGGGAGGGCGTTCGTTTGGGATATTGTACTATTTACCTAGAAATAGGATCCTGAGTTTTTCTAACCCCAGGAAATAAAAGGAGAAACAAAACCCTAATTTTTAATTTAACAAAGAAAAAAACCGAAGAGAAAAGCTTTAGGAATGTAATAAACAGGAGCTACCTTACGAACGAAACCAATCATGGTTCTTGTGTCTTCCCACAGCCCTGGCTGTGCTGCAAGGCTGGCAATGTATTGAAATATCATTTATAGCCATACCGCTTCACAGTGCTAAATGTATCTACCCAAGCTTTGCTTCTCTTCCTATCTGCCCCTCTCGTCCCCACCACTCCATCGTAACGATTTTATTATAAAACAAAGCATTTTTTGTGCATGATTGAAAAGGCTGATTAGCGTGCAGGCAAATCCATCTTCTGTGTCTCGTTTTGTTTTAGTCTTTTAATATAAATGGCCGTTACTCATAGAAGATTAATTCATCTCTCTAGGAATAGAGTCTTTTTCAAACAGCTAAGAAACCTTGTTGCTGTATTTAAAAAAGGAGCAAGTGCTAAATGCTATGGATTGATTTTCTTGGCAGTTTTATCCATCACATCATTTTTAACAGGACAATTATTTTTTTTTAAAAAAACCTCAAAATAAAGGCAGAGCTCAAAAACCGTCAATGTTCAAAAGCATAGAAACATGGGAAAGCGATGAAAGGAAAAGGGTAAGCACATATAGATCATGTAGGTTGGCTGCCAGCAGTAGCGTGGCCGGGGGGGAGCAGGGGGAGCAGCCGCTCCACCACTGAGCAGAAGCGGCGCCTTTTTTTGCTCCCGACGATTTTTGCTTCTACGCTGCAGCCAGAGCGGAGCAATTTTTTTTGCTCCCAGCGCCTTTTTTTGCTCCCGACACTTTTTGCTCCCGGCGCTTTTTTTTAGCTCCCCCTGTGCTCTAAACCTGGCTACGCCACTGGCTGCCAGTATGGAGGGCAATACAAAAATAAATGATATGTGAGATTCTATAATGCTTTTGTTTCTCAAGAGAAGCAGCACCTTATCATGTTTCTCTGACTGTATAAATATCTGTCTACTGTATGTTTCATTCCATGCATCCGATGAAGTGGGTTCTAACCCACGAAAGCTTATGCTGAAATAAATTTGTTAGTCTCTAAGGTGCTACAAGTTTTTCTTTCTTATTTTCGTTTAGCATTAATAGTGTTCGTCTTTTAACTTCTGAAGTTATCCACTTGTTGGTTTTAGGGGTATTCGTAATACATTTTGCTTCATTGAAATGGCAGTTCCTCGGCCCTTAGCAGTTGACATGCCCTGTGTCCCTGTCTTTTACAGCCCCAATGCTTGGAAGATGGGCAGAATTTCAAAGTAAAGCAACATGAGGGAGCCAGAAGGTATAGGCAATTAATGCATTAGTGTTTCTTGTCTGAAGACCTTGGTACAAATCCGGGTTGGGGTCACAAGTGAAAATGAGTTTGATGAACTCTGGTGGAATGACTCATCAGAAAACAGGAGCTACACAGGAGCAACATCTTTTCCTTGAGGGAAAATAATTACAACAAGAAAGCAAGATAAATTCACAGAAAATTCCCCAGCTTGGGGGCTCAGCCAAGTACTATTACCCAGGCTACGGAGCCCTGTCTTTTCGAAAGCGTCTTCTCCCTCTTCTGCATCCCAAGCAATCAATTTAGAGGCCGTTCTCTGAGCACCTGCACACCAGAGGAAAGGGAAGCTCCACTGGGGACTGAGTAGTGCCCTGATACGTGGCCACTTCATAAATTCTTACCATACATGTTCAGTTCACATTAGATTTTTCTTTAGAAGACGAGGGCCCCCCGCCGCTGAAGCCGCGGGCCGGATCTGGTGAAGCCGAAGCTGCGGGCTGGATGCGGCCCGCGGGCCATAGTTTGGAGACCCCTGGTGTAGAGCATGGACTAGAGAGGAATAGCCAAGACCGAGGCCCCACGGTAGGTTCCAACGAGAACCTCTGGCAGCAAAGGTCCTATGTTTACTTCAATTTAAAAAGAGGCAAAGATAGCACGGGGGCAGAAGCAATAAAAAATATGGCACGCTTCATGAATTTGCATGCCATCCTTGCACAGGGGCCATGCTCATCTTCTCTGTATCGTTCCAATTTTAGTATATGTGCTGTCGAAGCAGTAGCAGCAGAGGCAGATGCCGTAATCACAGTAAAGTGCATGGGGTAGCGACTGCATTAATGGCCAGCGTGAACAGCATCAGTAAAAGATGCTGCCTTTTCTCTCTCTCTCTCTCTCTAACTAGGGGCATCAAATAATCCTCTTGTCTCTTGAACAACAGGATTCTCACTCTAGTAATGCACCTGCAGCCGCTCTTGAAATAACCACACAGAAACACTCGCTGAAGGCACCGATGTTGGTAGCTTCTGATTGCTGAGGGGATGTGTCACCATTCACCTTCAATGAGCGTTAGTCAGCCACAGCCTCTGTACTAGGAGAAGCGCTTCTGCAGCATTCACTAGTTAAAATTGAAATGTTCGTCATCACAATATGTCGGGGGGCAGTGGTGTTTGGGGGAAATCAGTAATCTACTTCATTTCAGCAGCTGGTCTCCAATTTCCTTTTCCTCTGCAAAAATAAAAAAATAAATCCCGTGCTGGTGCTGAGATGGTGTGACATAACTGGAAGGTTAGCAGAGGGAATTTAATTTCACAACACCCCTCTGATTGGCCAGCTGGCTCATGGATCTTTTCTGTTATGTCTAATTGATAATTGGATTAACTCTTGGATCACATGCTCTGTCTCTGACACATGAAAATTGCTTTCATCCTACTTCAAAAAGATAATTCCCGGGGACTCCTGGGGAAAGGGGCTAAAGCACTTTTTACCTGTAGGTTACCATTTCAAATCCATCCTCAAAGGGCAGTGATCGAACGACATTCCCATCCAACGTCTCTCCTTGCAGGCCTATGTGAAATGAGTTGGTGTTCGCAGTCTGATTTCAGTTCCATCTCACAAAACCACCATAATAACTGACCTCTTTGCTCAGTGGAGAGGGCAAGGACGAGATATGCATGGAGAGAGCACAGCCTAGAGGAGGCATTTCAAAGAATTAATAAGGAGCTTGCACTCCGTTGTGGTTCAGTAGGGGATGTTAGTACCTCTGCTATCAGAACCTGATTTGGTGAGGAGTTGAGTGCCCTCAGCTCTCACTGAAGTCAGTCCTAAATTCAGGGCTTTTCACAAGCATCACATTAACATGAAAATGTAACCATTTCCAGGTAGGAGAGAGAGAGATGGGTGATGGGAACAGTTCGGAAGTCTCAGCCACTAAATAAAGATTCACGATCTAATCACTAAAATAAAACATAATCCTCATGCAGCATTAATCCCATGCTTTCTGTGACATCACTTCCAGATTATATGGGCCAACACAACCAGATGGTGCAAGAACATAACTACATTTATCAGCAACTTTCCATCATGCCCAACTCATGTCCCATTACATCTGCTACATGACAAAGACCTTATGATAGATATTGTGAGGCATCCTTATCCTGGATCAAGAATCACCATAAGGGCTCTGAAAAGCTCCTTCAGTCCTGTCCTCTCTCCCTCCTTCTTCCTCACTGATGGTCTTTGCTGTGCTTACCATTGTGTAAACTGGTGCAGTTAAAAAAATTACTTCAAAAATATAACTTGTGTAGCCAGGTCTGTGAATGAATGCAATTACAGAGGTAAGGCAAACAGCGTAGAAGGTCTGATCCAGAGATCACTGTAGGCAATAAGGTCTAGCTCCAGAATGGGATTTAGGCACCTGTAGGCACCTAAACTTACTCAGTGCCTGAATTTTCAATGTAAAAGTTCCCAAGTTGCCTAAGTTTCTACCTGAGGGCATGCACACTACTGCCGTACAGATGCATCTGCATGCACATCTCCCAACTAAGCTCCACTGCGATCCTAAAACCACATGTGAAGATACAGGTTGACCCAGCTAACTCGCCTGCATGACCTTATCTGCTAGGTGTGCTCTGAGCATAGCTAACTCCCCCAAGTAGGTAGCGTTCTCACCCAGGATGTGGGAGATGCCACTCCAATCCCGCCCTCTACCTGATGGAATTTGACCAGGGGTCTCAGAGTGTCCTAATCACTGGAGGATGGGATATTCTGATGTGACTCTATCTCAATCTCTCTTTTTGAAGTCATTCCACTTTGTATTAATTAAATATTATTCACTAAAGTCATCATCTTCAATCAGGTACATGTGGCTATAGCTGTCCACCTCAGAAATGCAGAGACATCTAAGGACTGATTTTTCAGGTGTGCACAATTTCCAAGGAAGTAAACAGTGCCCACTTATGGTAATTGCAGGTCTACACCCATTTGGAGTACACTCACTAAGCATATCTTCTGCTTTACGGTGAGCTTTTACCTCTTCAACTGGCTTGACTGCAGTTTAATAGCGACTTTCCCCCCCCAGAGGAGTTCATTATGATTAATGTTTTATCAGTGAATTCCTAAGAAATTAACAGTGATTTGCCACTTACTGCAAAGTGTTGCTGATCATTCTAGTGCAACGCGCTATCTGGGTATTTAAACATCTCCTGATATTTTTATTTAAGAAATAAGGAGATACAAGACTCATTAAAATCCCACAGTACAGCTTTCACCTCCAGAAATGGATAAAGGTTAAAAAAGCATCTTTACAAACATGCATTTGTGTGCAGAGTTTTCTACTACATGGGGAAAAAAATCAACACCAATTTAAAAAGTGCTCTCAGCTCATTTAGGAGCAGTAGTTTATGAACAGACTGGTATACCTACTCATATAACATCAACTCCTGCATGGTAACCAGAGAGTTCTGCTAAGCATCCTTAACTCATATGGGAGACAAGAGTGTCTGTATATCACAGGAGGGATTTAGGCCCAGATCCTCAAAGGTATTTAGGTCCCTAACTCCTATTGAAATGAATTAGAGTTAGGCAGGGCCATCCCAGGGGGACGAGGGGGGTCACCTGGGACATAGGCACCGAGTTTCTAATCTGTTGGGGGGGTGCCCCCACCGGCTCTGCCCAGGCCCCGCCCCCACTCCACCCCTTTCCCCAAGGCCCCACCTTTGCCCTGCTTCTTCCCATCCCCGCTCTGCCCCGCCTCTTCCTGCCCTCGCCCTGTCCCTTCCCACCTCCGCCCCTTCCCACCCTGTCCCTGCCCCACCTCTTCCCCACCCAGTTGCGCCCCCTCCGCTGAGCGCTGTGCTCTCGCTCCTCCCCCCACCCCAGCGCCTCCTGACGCCATGAAACATCTGATCCACGGCAGGCGGTAGGCGTGGTGAGGGAGGTGGAGGTGCTGATCAGCAGGGCCCGCTGGCGGGCATGATGCACGTGGGGGTGGGGGAGGTTCTGGTAGGGCGGACGCCTTGCCCCCTTACGCCTCCGTGCCACTCACCTCCCCCATTTGCCTCCTCCCAAGGGGCAGCTCTGGAGTTAGGTGCCTAATACCTTTGAGGGTCTGGGCCTTAGCACCTCACCTTTGACATTCAGGACTCTGCAAACACTTAGGCCTTCTCTACACTACGGGGGTAAGTCAATCTAAGTTACATAACTCCAGCTATGAGAATAATGCAGCTGGAGTCAACGTAGCTGAGGTCAACTTACTGTGCTCTCCCGTCGACTTCCCTTACTCTTCTCCTTCCGGTGGCGCACCGGAGTCGATGGGAAAGCAATCTGCGGTCGATCTAGCGGGTAGTCACTAGATCCGCTAGATTGACTCCCAGTACATCGATTGCTGCAGCATCAAGCCCCGGAAACTGTAGACATTCCCTTAGTGAACTCCATTGTCAACATTTTGAATATCAGTCTTACAAAACTGCCATGGAAACACACTAGCCCAGCCACATTTATTCTGCCACCTCCCTATGTCAACATAATTTGTGTGGAGGTGGCAGCTTGAGACAAATTACAGACTCACATAATAAATTGCAGACGTGATAAAGTGCATTTATCATACGTGTCTTCCTGTCTCATCTGGCTCTGCCCAGCAATCCATCTCCAGTGGAAGAAGACCTTGTAACATTCCAAACCTCTAAGCAGCTTTAAATGTCTGCCATTTTTGTAAAAAAAAAAAATTACCTTGCTAGAGGAATGTTTCCTTCTTACTTTTCCAAAAGTGGAGCTTCTCTCCCAACATTACACCTGCCAAAGATACGGGATGAATGACATTTGGTCCTACATGACTAATGGATTTAATGTCCCTTTTCTTTTCTTCAAAAATATGACTTCCTAACATTTCGTTGATATCGTTGGAAAGATAGGCTTCCCAGCTTCATAATAATGGCGCTTCCTTCTAGATTTGGAAGTTTCTGGGTATTGAAACAGTGACATTTATGCATTGAAAACTATATCTCAGCAACCTACTGTATATAGTTTGACTCACTGTTACTCAGCCAATGCTTATGGGTGGAGAGCTACAAAAAAATCCCAACAATAAACACCCCTTCTCTAAAACATTTCTATCGTAGTTCTTTTCTGTAAAATATGTGGCACACAGAATACATGAAGGTGCCAGTCAGGCCAATAAAAGATTTGTATCACACTATCAAGTATTCTTTCGCTTTCCATTCTCTTCTATACACTTGACTAGTGATTTTGGTGCCCAACTTCAGACAACTTAAAATGGTCTGATTTTAAGAAAATGTTGACCACCAGTGATCTTATAAAATCACTAGTCAATAATGAAAATCTTGCCCCTCTGCTCCCCCCACCCCATAGACAGTAGGCCTGCTTATCTATTACTCTGTATTTTGTGTTGACATTTACACTAGTGCGAAATGGGTGTGAAATGTTACCATTATGATTTTGCAGCACTTTTTCACTTTGATTTGATGTAAACGACTTCATAAGGTGCAGAGTGACAGAGAATCAGGATCAGTATATCTGCCAGGATTTTTATAAAGTCTCTAGTTTAGTAATATGATTAAACTGATCAATCTTTCCCCCTTTAAACTGAAAAGCTTTCATTTCACTGCCGATTATTGTCTTCCAAAAATAAAATCCTTCAGCATTATCGTTTTCTTATAAGAAATAACTAGCAGATGACAGATACATTTAAATGAGGAATCTGAAGTGCATAGTTACAACCAGATTCAAAATCTGAAATGAACATTATTAATCACAAAATTGACTGTTGCATAATCAGCAAAGTTAGAAAAACACAAGCAATGCAGTCTTGTCCTCAGAACAAGTTTTATTAACATTTTGCTTTAACAAACATTGTAGTATGAAGGCATCATTAGTTTAAGTTTTCAGATGTATGGCACAGACAAAAGAAAAAATAACAAATTCATAAGCAAATTCAGCATGTAAATCTCAGATTAACAAAAGAGACATGTGTTAACCTATTTAGCCACTACACCATATATTTTGCAAGCAACAGACTACATTTATTTGCATTTAAGTAAAAACATATTTTTGATCAAGAAAATTACATTTTTCTGACTTTCCTTTATATCACAAATGTCAGGGTAAGGCAAATCCTTGATGAATCGTATGATAAAAACCCCTATTCCCCAAGAAAATATATCCAACATATTCTGCTAACTTTGTAATTTTAAAAGCAAGCAGACATGCACTGCATATAGAGAAATATCTTTTTTAATCAAATGCATAAAGCAGAACAGTGTTAATTCACAAAGAGGCTTTTCAGTGCGTCATAGAAAGATTTACAATTAGCTGTAGTGAATAATATGTGACCCAATATTACAGACAGTGTCTCAGACATCTCCTTTGTAAGCCTGTATGAAAGGAAACTTGTCCATCATCAGAGTAATCACTAGCTGGAGGAAAAATAGATTGCTGCTCCTAATTATAGAATAAGCACTTTTTTTTCAACTGGAACATTGAAAGCATATTCTAATATTTGGATGCAAACACCACTAATGTAGGGGTTCTATTTTCTACATAGAACATACTGTGATAAAATTTTAGTTGTTAACCAAAACTCCTGTTATAGTGGCATTAATCCATTGCTGATATTTATTCTTCTACAGAGCCTACTCTCTACTTCTGTAGCTCCAGCAAAATCAACAGTGGCCACATTCAGGGTGCACCGGTCCAGCAATAACCAAAGAGCTCGGAATCATATTGCCTAACTGTGCGTAGATAAGTTTATTAATGTTTTTATTAAAAAATCCTAAACAAATGCAACCCCAAAGCCACATTAACAAAAAAGCAAGGAAACCAAGCTACACACTCATGACTGAAAATTGGACTGTTAAGATTTAATCAACTCATACATTTTCTTACTCTACACTTCCTGCCTGTGCTTCACACTTGCTGCAGAGTCCTCAGGCAAAAGTTCCACAGCTTCAAAGAATCGCTGCTGTTAAAGAGAACCAAGGTTAAACGAGGGTAGCAATGAAATTACTGTCACGGGTTATAAGGAGAGCCTCTAACCTGAAGTATTTGTGGAGTTAATTATTTTTAATATCAGTCAGTATTGCCAAGGAGTTTAAGGATTGTCTTGTCTCTCTGTATATTTTTGAACACACCTCTTTAATCAGTCTCTCGGATTGATCTTCCTCGTCTGCTCCTTGCTGAGCCTGAAGCTCACTAATGTTTGAGGGGCACAGAATACACGGCTAGCAGCAGCCTGCAGTTCTCTAGTGTTGTACGTGGAAGACTGTGAAAATCAGACACGTACAACTTCAGAATTAAATACACAGGAACAGATCCATGACTTGTGGATATTGCCCTACCTCAGCCACACTCAGTGGAGCTGTGGCAATTTAAATTAGCCGAAAATCGGAGTTTCCCACCAGGCTTTAGAAAGCTTACACCAATTGACTTTCCAAATGCTTTATGGAGGAGTTTCCCTAGCTCTACAAACAAAGGGAGACCTTCACTCTTTGCCTTTTTAAAGAGAACACACAAACGGAGAATTAACATTATTGTTACCTAATACATTTCTCTTTTTCCCCAGAGATGGTATCAGTTCTATTATGACAGCCTATTTAAAGAGAAATCATTTGATAATGAAACATACTGTATGTGCATCATGCAAAAACACAATCTGCTGGTCCTTTGACTGCTGCAAATGGAATCAGCCAGAAACAAATGTAGAGACAGAAGGAAAATAACATTTAGGGGTGGGGTCCGTGTGGGGCCCCGAAGATACCTTCGGTCAAGCTAATAGGAATGGAAAAGGAAAGAGGCATAGAAGCGTCTAACGGTAGAGGAAGGGATGTCCAAAATGCATTCTGACCCCACATAGCAAGTATAGTACAATCCTGGCACTGTTTTAACAGGAACTAACAGGATTAATTACATCTGAAACCTAGTTTCTTTCAAAGATGATCATGCTCAAAGCGAGATATCTACTAGCCTCCAAACAGAAATCCAAAAGCCTTGGAAGCCCCCGCCTCATGTTCCCTAACAATGCCACAGGAAGTGACCGCAGACAATGCCCTCCTCCCCCCTGGGCTCATCAAGTGGCTCCAATGCTAGAGGTACATAAAAGCAGCTTATTGGAAGATATCAGGCACTAGTAGTCGCCACACTCTCCCAGACAAATCTGGGGGTCTTGTTTTAGATCCCGGTTCGTCCTGTCATTATTTCCAATTAACCTGCAAATGCCAGCAGCCATCAAACTGTTTATATACATATAGGGCTCACAGTTATATCAGTAGAAGCGACAAAGAGTCCTGTGGCACCTTATAGACTAACAGACGTATTGGAGCATAAGCTTTCGTGGGTGAATACCCACTTCATCGGACGAAGTGGGTATTCACCCACAAAAGCTTATGCTCCAATACGTCTGTTAGTCTATAAGGTGCCACAGGACTCTTTGTCGCTTCTACAGATCCAGACTAACACGGTTACCCCTCTGATACTTGACACCGTGCAAGGCAGTTATATCAGTGTGAATTTGGCACAAATCCATTGATCAGAATAGGGTCAATACATTTCAGTCTCCTTTCACTTTTTTTTTTTTTTTTGCAAGCCAGTCAGTAATAATTTCAGGATTGGGGGGAAAGAGTGTACATATTCAAGCAAAACCAGAATCTCAGAATATTAAAAAAAAAAAGCTCTAATTGTTTTTAACACCATTATTATATTTTGCAGAACATCAAACCCTGGACACATGCTGTGTGTTCCTTCAGTCTCGTGTATCAATTTAATTTACAGTACTGTTGAAAAAATGTACATAAGCCCTCTTTTCTGAATGCAGCACTTGCTGGCAGAACAAATGACATATGGTAAAACATTCTTAACCAAATAACTGTTAATTGCATTTTTAAAAACCATGCATATGCAGTAGAAAATAGAATGAGGGCTGACACAAGGTACAGTGATGTTGTTAAATCCATAAACTATATTTAAAGATGTGCTGGATGCAGAATGCCTGTTATCCTCCATTACTCACAGGCTCTGCAAAATATTAGTTGCCCACATGTACTTTAAGTGCCCACTTAAAATAGTGATTTACTTTAGAAGTGCAAATTCACTAGAAGAGAACTGCATTAGGTCATGTGGCATTACTTTGCGTCACAGGCTGAGCTATGACTAGATACAATGCAACGGATATGCTAATCATACTCAAGATTTAAAGAGATCAGCAATGGGCAACAGACGTCTCCATTCTCCCAGTGAGCAATACAGCAATATGACATCCTGACGCATCCAGATTTCCAAGCTTATAGTGTGACACCTATAAGGTTGGATTCTACTGTGCACTAGGAAACCTCCTTCTAGCTCTTTTACTATCTCCATAGTGGCAGGGGTCATTGTTCTAAAAGCTCTACATATTTTGCACTGGAACTTACAGTCAGGAATTCCTGACTGATGTTGTTGGAGATGGGCACTGTGCTATAACTTCACTATCAATACAGTGATAGTTTGGAACAGCTGTTCTTAAAATTCCTAAGATACACAGTGTTCTGTGGTTTATGATGCTTTGTGGCAGTCCACGTCCTCAAGCCAAATCCCCAAATTTATCCCAGAGAATACAAAAAAAACCCGTTCCCACCAGTTGCTTGGGTGATGTGCCCTCATTGGGAAATGAGATTCACAGGCTAGTGACAGGGGGAGGATGGTGGGGGGTGGGGAATAAGCATCTCCAATATTATCCAGGACCAGAAGTTGCTGTAATTGCCAGGACAATGCAAAAGATTGTTTGAAGTGGGACCATCATGACCAAAGTAGGAAAACTTTTTTAGAAAAACCACGTTTACAGAACAAAATGCAATTGAGAATTAAGAGGAATTAAAACAAAGATTCATTTTCCCTTATCTCCCTGCCCCTCCCATCCCATGGGGAACCTTCCGATGCGCTTTCTGCCGATAGTTAGAATGATGCCATACAATGCTAATGACTGCCGTTCACGTTTCACCCCATTGTTCTCTTCTCTCATATTGTTCCTCTGTGATGGGGAGAGAAAAAACGATATGGTTCATTCAATCAAAATTCAAAGTTTTCAGGGACCCAAATGGGCCTTTTTAATACAGTTTCCTAATGTCTCTGTTGCCAAACACACGTGCAAAATATGGGAGGCATGTAACAGCAGTAAAATAAGACACTTTAGAAACACATGGGCAGGGGCAGGGTGTTATCACTACGCAGAAATACTTGACTAGTTTAATACTTGCTACTGTTCTATGAGCTAATTACTAAATCACGCTTTCAGGCTGTCGTCTGTATATGAAATTAGTATCTGAACCACTTTTGGTGCCCATTGCTCCATACAAATGCTAACTCACAAGATATTAGACTAGGTGGACCACTGGTCTGATCCTGTTTAGCAATTCCTCTTGGACCTCTGTCAAATCTCTGGGTAGGAACGATGGCCTCTTTCTGCCCTTCCATATTTATTGAACTAGAGCAGTGGTTCTCAACCTGCGGCCTGTGGCCCAATCAGCAGACAGCTGCGGCCGATGTGACATCCTCAGGGCCATACAGGAAGATTTGGATGCGGCCCACAGAACACATTGTGGGCTGCATATGTGACCCACAATGGTAAAGAGGTTGAGAACCACTGCACTAGAGAGTCAAAGATAGCAAGTTTCTTCTATGGCACTGAAAGCAAACAGGTAAGGAGCAACAGAAGCTTTTCTTTTCTCCATCCTGCAATACCCCTGACCCGCAAGGACGCTTCCTCCTACTCTCTCGTCTTGTGTCTGTCAGTGATACATTGAACCACAACTGACCACACAAGGACACACCTTTCAGCCACAAAGCCAGCATCTCATTCTCCCCCGCCCCCAGATCATAGCCCATAGAGCTGCAAATGTATGTAGTGGTTTACAGTCATTAAAAAAATTAACATGTTTTTTTCCTGCACAAATTCCCCACCTGCCATTGTAAACACTGCAGCATGAATTCCTCATGCCAGTGCCGTGGAAGTATTTGATAACACAATCCTTAAACAGAGTGAAAATAAAACGGCACGAAGCAGCTGTGATTTTGGCACTAGCAGCAACAAAGTGGGCAGGAACCAACATGGCTGTAGTCCCAAGCGTACCTGGATGCATTAATGGTGCTGGTGGCTGACATTATTGTGTAACAGTGATTAGAAATTCAAAAATTCCATAGATGCCAAGGCTATAAGTGACCCTGGTGCTCATCTAGTCTGACATCCTGTTTAGTACAGGCCACAGAACTCCCCGCAAATAATTCCTAGAGCATATTTTGCATTTTTTAAAAACAAAATGCTGAATAATGTGTCATGTTTTTTGACATCAAGGGCACAGTAATCATGATAGAGTTCTTAGGGATTTTTGTTATGTATTTTGGGAATAGTGTATAGAACACTCTAGAAATAATAGTAAACCACTGTCCCAAAGATATCTGCTTGGTCCTAAAGATCCTAGACAGCTCAGAACCTTTAAAGTTTAACAAGATGATCAATTTTTCACAGTGTGGACCTGGCTGCTTGCAATTAAAGCAGAGAGGCAGTGTGGTTTGGGGGGACTGAGCAAACAGCTGAACATAATTCATGCCTAAGTTCTAATCCTGGATCTGTCATTAAAATACTACAGAGACTGGGCAATTCACTTTCACCCCTCTGGCTCAGTTTTCTTCTCTGTAAAATGGGGGCAGTACTGCAGTACCACACATTGGAATTGAGAAAATTAATTTGTTTAATGCTAAATACTGTATTATTAATGCAGGATTCACTTCCATAGAGCAGAGTTTAAATGATCTCATCCCAAAACATATGCATATACTAATTTTAGTGAGAAAACAATGTATGAAAGACAATTTTCTTTCCATTTATGAGAAAGCAGTTATAGCTGATAAATATAGCTGATAAATAAATTTTTAAAATCAATGACGGTATTAGCCTTTTAATCTATTTTTAAATGGTAAGCGTTTTAACAGAATGCATGACCAGAAGCTAATAAAGGGTGAAAAAGAAAGGGAGAACTGCAAAAGTAATACTTTGATTGTTGAGGTGTTTTTTATTTTTGCTTCACTACTTTTTAATGGGGAGCCCATCAGCCATATTTCTCTCTCTCATGCAGCATGGCAGCATATTGTCAATATACTGACAAGGACAAAGGGGTATACACAGTAATAAGACCTTGCTTTTTAAATCTCTGTGACACAGCTGCCACTGTTGTAAAGCTTCTATATTTGGTCTTGAGCTACATGAAATCCCATTACAAGCATAAATAACACATCTTGCTGTATATGATATTGGCATCTTATAATAGCCTTATACAGGGGGAGAGGTGTGTATTAATGCTTTGAAACTGCATATCTTCAGCAGGGATCAACATTTTCTTTTGTAATTGGGGTGTGCCAGAGACTTTTTATCTCTAGCAGATTACTCATTTTTATTGAGGAGTCAGACTGCTTATTGTCTATGAACATAACTATTCTTTTCCATTTCTGCTGCAATAACAATTGTGCACTCGTGAAATGGCACCATCATTCAGTATATAAAGCAGTAAAGCTAAAAAAGGCAACCAACTGACTTCAGCTTTGTTTTACAGCAGTCTAGTTAGAAGTGACGTTAGGCATTGTAGAGCCAAGGGCATAAAAGCCTCATGACACAAACCAGTTGTTCCCAGAATACAGATTTCAGAGAACTGAACTTAATCCCAACTAGTATAAATTGCTTTTCATTTTCCTAAGCAATGACAAAAAAACATTCACTCAGTTACTCTTCCATTGCTAATATTGTTGCTATCTGGATTCTGCTGATCTAAAACCATACACAGTCTAAATACGTTGCAGCTGCAGAATGCTCTTATATTATTTGTGACAATTAATGTCACATAATTAATACTTTCCCCCTGTGTTGCTTTTTCTAATTCTGTATATTCTAATTAAGGTGACCAGATAGCAAGTGTGAAAAATAGGGACACTTTTTGGGGGAGGTGGGGATGGGGGAAGGGATGTAATAATTGCCTATACAAGACAAAGTCCCTAATATCAGGATGATCCCAATAATATCAGGCCATCGGGTCATCCATAATCATAGTAATTAGATCTGTTGTAATAATTGGGCCTAAATATGAGCTCAACCATAAAAATATGCAAAAGTTCAGAACATGTCACAATAATCTATGATACTAAACGTTGATGGGAAAAAATATGAAAAGGAGACAGTCCTTTAACTACATCATTAGGTCCTTTCGTTTAGTTTTTCTATCTTAAAATAATTCTTAGTAAAAACAGAAGACGTGGAACTGGAAATTAACGAACCAAAATGTGTGTGTCTGATATTAGCCTAATTGGTGGATAAAATAATGAGCGCCTGGGCTGTTCTATCCACCCCTCCCTTTTTTGGGTCCTTAAAGAAAGAGACTTTGCGGAGAGAATATGGAAGAACAGACAGAGGCTGCCGGAGCAAGCTTCACCGTTATGGTTGCCACCCTACTGGGTAGCACACTGGACCTTTTTCGTCCTAATCCTGAGGGACCAGGCCAGAGAGATGGACCCAGATGACATCACCCTCCCTACCAGCTCCAGCTGAATCCCAACCACCACCTGGGATGAAACGGGATTGGACTTTAACAGCACCAACAGCAGCTTCACCTCATCTCAATTAACGTCTGCTCTTTTCCCCAACAGGACCATTATTGCCATCTTTCATACCATCTAAGGGACTGTCAAACAACGGTGTGTGTGTTTCCTTCTAAAAACTCTCTCCAGCTAAAGGAACACGAAATCTTGTTAAAATGAAAGCCTTATTGAATTCTTTGCATTTTAAATGCTTTAACTGTTTTCCCTTCTTTTCTGTATCTTTAGTAAAAGGTTAAAAGAATTTTTAATGGTGCGTTTGCCATGGTACTAAGCAAGCTGAGGTCTCTGTACACGAAATCCAAGACCTTGTTTAACACTGTTTAATGTTAGACAGTGATTGGGTCATGTTTACCCCTTGGGGCCATTAATACAACAGATCTTTTTTTCAAATGGAATCTGCATGGCTATGCATACTTGCAGTGAAACATTGGTCATAGGAGACTTACCTATTTGTTAATCTTCTGGCTGCATTTCTGAAAGTTCATTTATACTTTCAATCTGACTATTCATTTCAGCTGAAAACAAAACAATAAGGTTGTCAAGCTTCAGTCAAATTCATCCTGGCAAGTAATGAACCTAGGTAGGTCCCTGCTCCTAACCTAAGGGAATAGAGCACTAAACTACCTTTGCTGTAAGTCTTTGTAGCTTTTTCCTATATAAGATCTTCTTAATGGTTTCATTATTTAATGTAGGTTATGAACAGTTCTGTAATAAGATACACATCAAAATTATTAGAGAACCTCTGAATCTAGATTCCCCCCCAGACCTTAGGTCTAGATCTGAATTTTCACAAAGTCTCTATAATAGCCCAAACAAAAATCTTGGATTTGAACACCTCAAACTTTGGGGAACGTTTGGGTCTGGATTCTGACCTGAACTGCAGAATTTGGACCCATCGCTAATTACATCACAATTAAATGCTGATCTCACATTTTTTATGGTTTAATTAATGTAACATTAAATAATAAAAAAGCATCATACACTTTTCATTAAATATAAAAAACAAGGTATAATTCAGAAGGAAGGTTGTCTCACTCTCGGTATAGTGCCAAAGGAATCACAGAACATGTGGCACAGGAGATTTGTTCATGAGGTCCTAGCTATACTTAAATAAAATGGGATGATTTCAACATGCACTCTCAGCCTTTGTTCTGAACTGCTTTATTTTTGTGGGTTTTAATGAGATTCTTTATGGTAAACCCATTTTTGTAGTTTATTTTTATTGTAGTATCAGGGCCGGCTCCAGGCACCAGCTTTCCAAGCTGGTGCTTGGGGCGGCAGGCGAGAAGGGGGCGGCAGTCCGAGTCCCGCTGCAGCAATTCGGCGGCAGGTCTGCTCTTCCCGCCGCCGAATTGCTGCTGCGGGACTCGGACTGCCACCCCATTCTCGCCTGCCGCGGTGGCAATAGGACGGCAGGTCTGCCGCTCTCCCCTTGCCGCCCCGGACTGGGACTGCCTGCGTCGGGGGCGGGGCCGCCGCCCCTGCTTGGGGCGGCAAAATTGTTAGAGCCACCCCCAGGTAGTATTTAAGTGTTTGGTATGGGCATTTTTGTGCATCCATTGCTGATAGTTGGAGTCTCTCTGGGAAAACCTTAACATCCAAATGAAAGTTTTGAAAAATGAGCAAAAAGGAAAAAATGTTCTGCTTCAATGCCGCAGGGTGTGAACCTCCTTCTGACTCAATATCATGTCAATACACCTGGTAGGATTTTGATGAGTTATTTGTGAATGATTCATCATGCATATTCAGAACAGACACGGTAATAGCTCCTTTGGTGTATGGAATGAATGTGTAATAGGAAAAGTATCCACTCCAGATTATGGAGAAATGATGCAACATGTGTTTAGCCATGGTTTGTGGATTATTCTTAATAGGCTTTTGCATAGCAGAAATGGAATGCATAATAAAAAACATTAAGGAAAGGAGTCGTGCATGGGCAGTAGCAGCTCTTTCAAAACCTCAAAATGTCAGCCAATTTAATGTGGTTGTTTTTCTGAGAATACCAAAAGACCTAGTTCATATTCTAAACTAATTACTTGTGAAATTTAATTCATTTCATTTTTAATTAAATGGATGTTTAGTTATGTCAGACCAAAGCATCAAAAAGCCTGCCTTCATTTTTTCCCCTGTGACAAGCAGCCAATCATCTCCCTGTGGACACTGCAATCCTGCTCAGATGTGAGGGGTGGGGGAAGTGGGGCTTGGGGGTGCTGATGGGGAGATATACTTCACATTTATCAGCAACTTCTTTGGGCAATTATGGAGCAGCACTTCAGGCTTTGATGACAGTCTCATCCAATCCTCCTAGAGCTAGACTGAAGGTTGCAACAAGGACTCCAGGATTACAGTGCAGAACAGGGGAGTTCCACAGGTCTTCACTTGGGCCACGAGTGAGAAAAACAAAGCCCTGCATGGACACAGTTCAGAAACTGTGTAAATTAATTTCACTCCCAGGCAGAACTCGTGACTGGAGGTTCTCTGCCAGAAGTGGACACTGTCAATCGCCTGGACAAAGAGGATGCAGTGGATGTACTAATGCAAGAGCAAGTCCTGAGAAGTGCTAAGCACCCATACATCTCATTGAAGTCTATTCCTGGTGCGGTGCTAGTAAGCCCTGCCGTAACAGCAAGAGTGCTATCCCAGTTCCCTTGAAGTTACTGGGAATTTTGCGGTGGAGTTCGATAGGGCCAGGATTTCACCCAGGGCTGGAGAGCTTCTAAAACAATCAATGGGTCATACTACAGTAACATAACCTTACAAGTGTCATGGAGGGGATAGGTTAAGGGCCTAGGGTGTTTTGTTCTACGTACCAAAAGGATCACCTCGTAAGTCTGAGGCTCAGCCTCACAGGGCAGGTTGAGAATTTCAGTGAGGTTGAACATAAACTCAATGAACATCAACTGGGAAAGGGATTTTTTAAAAAATGAAGACGGGAATTTCCCTGGTTTTTTTCAGAAAGATTTTTGTGTTTTATATTCCCAGATTACCAATGAAAGAAAGGAGTTGAATTAAGCCACTAATTCCAAACATCTTTAGTTTCTTCAGATATTTTCTAATAAATATTTAATCCTTTTAATATATTTTTTATATTCCCAGATTATTACAAAAGGAGTGCATTTATTTATGGTCAGAGTAAAGTTGTTGTGTTGTGACAAAATATTCATTTCTTTTTACTTGAGAGTAACATGCTTATGTTCATTATATGGATGGTGTAAAATCTGTGATGTCATTAACTGCTCATTTGCTTGCTTTTAATTGCATGGCTTTTGCAAATGATGTGACAGGGAAATTGAAACAAAACGGAAACTTTGAAACAAAGTTGTTGGTTTTGGAATTTCCTAAGGTATCTTTTCATCTTTCTCTTATTCCTATTGTGTCAGTAAATGAAGATGCAGGTTTACAAAAAAAATTGAAATAAAAGGAATGGAATGGTTACCACATTATTAAAGCAGTGAAAAGAGTGAGCTGGCTGGAAACCAACATCCATATTCTCTTAGTAAGCTGTTGAAAATGGCCCTTTGGATGAGCCAATATTGAAAGCTGTCTGATCTGTATATCTAAAATATCAGCATTTATAAAGCACTTATCACTGTGGAATTGTACCTGAAATTACAAAACCCAAGAGCTAGGATGCCTGAGGGTAGCTACTAAAATCTTTATATGTTTTGAATTTTATAATGGGACAAGAAACATTAGACACTTCACAATTTTTTTTTTAAAAAGGAGCCATTTTCACACACACGCCTTAGATAGGCATCTCTACTAGTTCTATGTAGTTAGTCAGCATGCTAGACTTGTTTTGTTTTAAAACACCAAACAACCATACCATCATTACTTGAAATGTTTTCTGTGTCACACGGATTTTCAACTGTCATTGCCTCTGCAGATAGCTTCCCTTTCCCTTGTGCTGCTCCTAGAAAAAAGCCAAAAGGAGAGAAAACAACATGTACACTATCTGATTAATGTATAATGGTCAGATTCAATATGTGCATTTTTTTGGATAATCCACTGATATGCTATTAGCTGTATAGACTCTAATGTTCCGTAGTGGCAGCCATTAAAGGAAAGGGCAGGGGATGTAGGGAGAGGACATGGTTTAAAGGAATTGCTTAAAAGTCTATATAGATCTGTGCTCTTTTTTTTCTAGTGGGATTGTTAAAACCACATCATAATGTGTGATTTTGCCTCCCTGCCATTCTTTTCTGATCATTTTTGAAGAACCCCTTCTGTTCATAAAATGCAGTGTAGGATGGGCACCTAATCATACATTTAATGTTTCTCTATCCAGCAGAGTGAAAATAGATACACTAAGAGTTCATACACACTGAATAGTTATACACAACCTAGAACTGAAATGTACAAAAATGTATTTTATGCCTGGAACGCAACATTTTTATCTCTTCTGCCTCAGGCTTGTCTGGAAGCTCAGATTCAATCTCCTAGCAATATTATAAATGAAAAACATAGACGAATTGCGTATGTTATTCCATTCATGGCTCTCTCTCCAAATTCTACCAGTTAGTATTGCTGAGAGACCAATTTTTAGTTAATTTCCATTATGGCACTTTGGTTTTTGGTGGCAACTATAAAGCTCATCATACCTACCCCGTGGCTAAGCTACAGAATTTCAAACGATTGGTTGCTAAGCAATTGAGAGAATTTGGTAGTTATTCTGAGCTAGCAAAGTGTACCGAGCACAGAAAAATTTCAAAATGGAACACTTTTAAATGGGAACAATTTATCTCTTCAACAACAGAGACAGAGAAAGCATTCTAGAGTCATATAAACAGCACTCCCCCCCCACCCCCCCGCTTCGATAGAAGTCTAGGGAGGTGGGTTTTTTTTGTATTTATGAGCTTTGAGGTTATATGTTTATTCTGTCCATAGACATGTATGTACCACTAAGGTTGCTTCAATGAATTTGCTTTGCCATGGTATCTGCCAGAGACAATGCATTGTGATGGAGATTTTACTCTCCTCTGCAATGCCTGCGGTGACAATGTTAATCTTTTAAGTAGCCTTAATTGCACTATTTATGGCGGTACTGCGAATAAACACAAAAACAACAACCAATGAAGCAGAGAATACAAAACAAGAAAACATAACCAAGAAGCAGCTTGACAGGGACAGACTCAATTAGCCATTTGGATGGGGAAACAGGCAGCATCTAAGTGTCCATGACTGAGCTGTCACCGACTACTTTGGTAGAATCCTTCTTGACTTAAAAACCCTTCAGTGAACCGTAATTTTAGCACTTTCTCCTCCTTCATAGTTGTGTAAATTAGCCCCCCTCCTAGATGAATGAAATGCCTGTAAACATCTGTGAGTTTATAGTTTGCATGTCAGTGAAGTCCTGAAGTGACAACTTTGTACGCATGTTAAAACGTCAAGCCTTCTCCTGAGAATTCTGGATAGCAAATAAAGTTTCCCTCCTTGAGGTTTGTTATACACCAATGAGCCTAAACTTCCCACACACTTCACCCATCTCTGTCTTTGACTCTCATGTAGGACAAAACCACGTCATTCTGATGTTGAAGCATACACATATTTTGCCAGGAATTTGTCAAGTGCAAGACCGAAGGTGTACGTTCAAAGTCACTAACCAATTTCTTCCAACAAAATCAATGTGAAATTTGGATTAGCGTGAAAACACTGATCAATGAAGAAACACTGAATGGTCTTAATAGGGTCTTGCTACGTTTTTGAACGGCTTATGGAAAGGGCTACTTAAAAAACAAAAACTCAGAAAAACAATCATTCTGCAGTCAAAGCATCAGGCAGAGATTTCAGACGTTTCCTACTGAGACTTCCCCAACATCTGATGTGTGTGTTTGGGATCCCTGATAAATATCAACACATTTTGACTGACAGTTGATGCTTCATGCATCAGACTTTTCCTCCTTTAAAAGACTGTCTATTAACCAAATAAACTAGACATGATATGACAGGCTATGCCTTGGCTCCCACTTTCTATAACATTTAGAGATATCTAGCTGTGCTGGTATTGTCAGGCACTAAAGATGTCTGTGTGAAGTTCACCGGTTCTCTCCCAAGAACTCCCATTAGCTAGCCAGCATGCACTTCACTACACTGAAGAAAGGTTTCTCTGTTTGAATTTCAGAAATTCTCCTGTGTAGCTGGTGGGCATACAGCATTACTGGCAGTGTGCTGGGGAAAAGATAGAGCTAAATTAAAGGAAAGACTCCCGCTAATTGGGGCCTGGTCCAGCATGAGTGAACCAGTGGGAGTTGAGGGCATTCAGAACCTCATGCTGCATCTTGCAGGATTTGGCCTAGAGAGAGACACTGGAAAGAGGAGCAATAGTAGCAAATTAAAAAAAAACAACCTCACAAGAACTATTTCCATGTTGTCTCTTTCACCTCCTTATTTCACAACAGAGCTTTCAAGGAGTTCTGGATCATGCTTTATATTGCCAGTGGTGAAAATCATTGTCAGAAGCAATGTTAGGACCCAGTAGTCCACAGAGGAAAAGGTAGAGGGGGATTTAGAGCCTTTAACACATACAGCAATTCTGCTGCAGGACTTGTAAAGTGGCTCTAGCCTCTATCTATTAGATCAGCAAGTTTTCCAAAGGACTGTGACGCTCTGCCTATGTAAATCTTCATTTTGTTCAAACTAACTTGCTAGTGTGTGTGTGTGAGAATGGTAAGCATTCATTATACTGACATGCCTGTGGAACAGGTATTATTCCAAACTGCTTCTTTCCTGCTGTGCAATAAAACTGAGTGCCACAGAGAAATGAGTCCATTTCACATAAACAGCTGAATCGGATCAAAACAAGAACCACCTCGACAAGCAATTTGTTCCACAGTTGTTTCCCCCCCCATTCTCAGTTTGATTGCTGCAGCTCAGAGCACAAACAAAAAGGTGTATTGCAGGGCTTCTAGCAGGAGATGAGAGATACTAAAATGGAGGGAGCCTGGGAGATACCACTTTCAATTTCAATTACCATTTCCAATTGTACTACTGACAGACTAGATTATCCTAACTCTTTGTAGGCTGGTTATATTACTAGGAAAACAGTAAATGAAAGCGGGCATACAGTACAGGAAGGATGCTAGAATGTATGCAAAATGCCTCCAGCCAGCTTTTAAATACATAAGGCAAATGTTTGCTCAGAACTTGGAAAATCCCATAGGTATTCTTTTTAAACTGTTTTCTGTGGTTACAATATGTCAATAGCTCCAAGCAGCTGCAGTTAAATACAATTATTTCTTTGAACAGATGAAGTCCTAAATTCACCTGCAGTTCACTAAATTAAACTGGAGATGTGATGCATGAAGGAGAATACCCATTAGTATAGTTTTTACAAGTGTATGGGTACAGAAAAGAGACACCTAGGCTGATTTTTCATGTTTTCTTGATAATCTAATAATGAAAAGGAGTAAACAGACCTCTTCACCCAAGGTATTATGACCTATACATAATTTTGCATCTATACACACTGAAGATATTAGGTTACTATATATTCTTACAGGCCGTTATATAGTGAAACCCATTAAACTTGTTATTACCAGATGTGAATAGCTCAATTAGCTTCTGCTATGCTGAAAATTAATCAAATATTGATCAAATCATACATGGAGCAAAATGTACATGGATGCTTTAATATGAAATCAAATGAATTAGGCAAGTGTCATGACAACTGTTCACACACTATGGATTTGATCCAAGGGCCACTGACGTCACTAAGACGATTCCTAATGGGTTTTGGATCACTGATTGAAACCTCACTCCTACAAAGAGCTCTATGTAGGTGGACCATAGCACCCGTGCACTGCTCATTAGAGGGTCATGGACTAAGTTTATTGAAGCAAACTTTTTTTTTAATTGCTTACATTATTAAACAAACAATTCCAAGATCAATGCCCCTACTACGATATCAACGAGATAACATATTGCCTGCTCCTCCATTCCAAGAACTCTGCCCTTCTTCCTGGAGAAAAATTTCATACACGTTTACTTAACACATGAACCCCTCCACATTTTAAAATGTCCTGATCCTGTTCAACAATTATCCAAGGCAGATATTCAGAGAAGTGCTTGCTCCTTCCTCCTCCATACCCTCTGCTTACTCATGTGGTGAAGAAATTGGACCAACTCCTGACATGGTCAGCAATTTAGCATTGTAATCCTGCCCCTCCCAAATTCACACAGTGCACACTGGCAGCCCTGGCAATGGATAGGCATTAGGAGGTGGGCTTGGGATAGGGCCTGTGTGTTTCAGTGTGTGTCATCCCTTTTTCCTTATCCACCTGCTTCCTCTTTCTTGGATTCTATCTGCTCCTGGAATACATGGATCAGGTGGTTGTGCAGGTATGGGTCCCAAAGTAATGGTACTTTGAGGAAATTATTTGGAGTCTATTTTGGGAATAAGAGAAAAGATGGCAATAATAGGATGCACCGATTTCTGAAACGACATTGATTTAAACCGTAAGAGGTTATAATGTTACAAACACAGAATGACGATTTAAATTTGTTTCAAATCAAGTCAAAAAGTCAAAATCTTGAAAATGTTCATGAACCAAAAAGAAAAGATAAAGAAAAGAGAAATCAGTTCAGGTCCACCCATACATTTTGTTTCAATGTTGACTACTTTTAACTTTATTTTTTTACTCTAATTAGCGTACATTTCTAAAAGAAAAGTTGTTTCAAGCCGAAAAGCCAGAATTTTTCATTTGCTGAATGTTGAAATGGGCTGTTTTGACTATTCTGAAACTTTTTTCCAACATTTTTTTGAGTCAAGAAATTTATTGGAAACTGACTCTTTACCACAAAAGATTTCAGTTTTGACTAATCGGGACTTTAAAATGAAAAAATATTTGGTTGAAAATTCCTGACCAGTTCTGATGAACAAGTTAACTAGAGCTGAGTGAACACTGCTTGCAATAATCACTTAGATTTCTGAATAAATTTGCTACAGGTATGTTCAATCCCCTTTTCCAGGTCCCTTTGTATAAATATTTCAATTGATATATTTCAAGTTGTTTCCAGACATATATGGTGACAGAAACAGCAAATTTTAAACATATTTTGCAGCATACTTGTGGGAAAGTGAATTTGCAATTCGTAATCATGAATTATCATCAAGAACATTGATTCCACCAGACAAGAGAATAACACCATGTGACCTGCCTGTCCAATTAAATAGCTCACATTTAAAATTCTGAATAGTGTGGTTTAAATCTGGTTCCTCTGACATCAAGGGCAATGGGGCCAGGATTTCACCCGGAATATTTGCAAAAAGCACACTTACTAATGACTGGAGCTGACTGGGAATTTGTCGGCAAAACTCTTTTTTTTTTTTTGAAAATGGAAAATCATAATGCATCAAAAGGACTTAAGGGTCCAGGATGGAATTTCTGGTCAAGGGGAGACACCTACCTCAGAATAGCCAGTTGGTTAGGATACTCACTTGGCATTGGAGATACTCGGTTTCAAACCCCTTTTCTGTCCGATTCGAAGCAGAGATTTGAAACAGGGTCTCCAACAACCTAGGTGATTGCCCTAAATACTGGGCTATAGAGTCAGTTTCTCTCTGGTCCAATTAATATTTACTCATATAAAGTGAAACCACTCAAACAGGAAAGATTTGGACTGATTCCATAGTCTGGTGCTTGCCATGGATGTGCGGGATCCAGGTTCAATTTCCTTCTCTGAATCAGGGAGAGCTGAGATTTGAACCTGGGTCTCCCACATTCCAGCTGAGTGCCCTAACTAATTGTCTATTCCGGCATGAAAATCAAAAGATATCATTGGAGATTTTTAAGAGCAGGGTAGACAAACACCTGTCAGGGAGATAATACTTAGTCCTGCCATGAGTGCAGGGGACTGGACTAGGTAACGTCGCGAGTCCTATGATTCTATTATTCCATTTGTGTTCTGATGCAGGAATTTTTTTTTAAAAAACCCTCACTTATTTCCCTGAATTCAGACAGTCCTAGTAATGAGCTACAGACCAAGGTTTCTATCTGTAATTGGATCTACTTGGGTGTTGCAAAAGACAGAATTATTCACAAAAACTCTGACCAATATTTGTGGGTAATGAAAACAGTAATTCTGAGAAAATATCATATTCTGTTCATGGACAATTTGGGAAAAAAAAGATAAAATTCATTATTTATTATGAATTATTTGCCCGGCTCTAGAAATAGCTTACCCATTTCAATCCTTGTTGGAAACATCTTTCAAGCCTCACATTTTGTTTATATAAAATATGAAATCTGTGTTGTAATTAGTCTGAATGACCCAGTTTCCACTCTACCTATTACATAAAACTGAATATATCTCAATGTTAGGTGTAAATGTACTTCTCCTAATTAGGCAGAACACTGAAAAAAAGGGTCTTTATTCTTCTGGCTAAAAGCAAATAGCGCAATTTTTCATCCAGAGCTGCAAAAAATAAAAGACAAACTCTTCTGACCCCCAGCTGCGTTGTCTTGTCTGTCAAAAACAATTCCATTTTTCTTATTCGTGCAAGTAGGCAGAGCTGATTTTTTTCAGTCATTTCACTGTGGCTCTTTGCTAATGTTACTGTCAAGCCTTCATGTACTTTGTTTACTGCTTTGTTTTTAGTAGCATTATAAATGCTGCCTTGCTTAGAAATTGAAGCTCTCCGTGAAACGAGAGTGATTTTGCTCGGTTTGACTTATGTTTGGTACATCCTTTCCTGGTGACCTACCTTTCTTTGACCAAACCAATATTATAACTCCCAGAAGATTCACGCTACCTACTTTATATACCTACTTATATATCATCAACCATAATACTGATAGCACCGTGAGACTGAGGACATTCCAAATCCCTTTTTGTTATAATTTTGAGAAACTCTATGGACAGATACACTCACCAACCACAGCTGAACCTACAGGAGCTGAACCAGTGTCAATGTACATACTGCTGCTGAATGCAGCTTCATTAGTGACAAACCTCAGCATCTGCTAATCAGGAGCGGTTTACCTTGATCAAAACCTCAGCACTTAGGCATTGCAGGATGAAAAGAAAGGAAAGCATGCAGATTTCAGAGGCGTTTGAACTTGCTGTGACATAAGCTCATCTGTTCCTTCGAAAAAGGCGAGTGCTATCTCTTGATGCCAGGCTGAGGATGTCAAGACTAGTGACATTCACACAGCAGCTCCTTAGTATTGGGAACAGAAAGTTTACCTTCACCCTCTGGTGTGCTGGCCATGTCATAAGGCTCCCTGTACCTCCAGTACACTAGGCATCATGCCAGCTGTGTACGTCTGTGCACGTGGATCTGTATCTAAAAGCCGAAGCACTGCGCTGACATTTATAAAAGGGGTGGGGGGGGGGGCTGCGGCTCCCAAGCACTGTTATGAAATATGGAAATGGCCGGTTTTATAATGTGACTTTGAAAGTGTCTCAGACTAGCGTCTCCCCGTTCCCTTCCAGTCCTTGATCAAACACATTCTTGGGAAATCTCATTATGCCTCCCTTCCTCTAAGGTGGTGGCAGTAACGGGAGGGCAATGAGGGCTGTCTCTCATCAATATGCTCCCAGAGGAGTCAGACAAATTGGGTGATTCTCAGCTCAGTAATGCCCGTCAGGAACTCTTTGTACCTTTTGTCTCTCTTTAGCAACAGCATAAATCTATATACACAGCAGGCTCTTAACGAATGCCGGGGCATGTGATTTTAAGAAGAGTCCTTTTCAAGTTTTCACTCTAATGGGGTCTTAGCTGCATTAGGGGCCATGGTGGCACCAGCTTTAGTTTTCTTCACTAGTTCTTGATATGAAATCTCTCATCAGAAAAGCACTTTACTGCAGGGAATAACTAAAATGGAGCGCTCGGAAGCTTTTGTTACATGCTTAAATTGCTTGTCTATTAACATGACTAAAATGTTGCCTGCTTGTATTAAAAATCGTAGAATTAAGACACATTATCTGCCCTGAGGAGTTTTCAACGTAAGGACCCAGTGCTGTAAGCCTTGCTCCTGCAAGTAATCCCTATGTTTTCATTGGATTTCATAGAGGGAGGTGACATGGAGAGGATGCAATATGAGCCATTAGAAAGGACATGACTGTGGGAGTCAGGAGACCTTGAATCCTCTTCCGAGCTTTGTCACTGACTTGCTGTGTGACCTTGGGTAAGTCATTTTACTTCTTAGCTTCTGCTTCCCTATGTGTAAAATGGGGGTGATGATACTTACAGACTACACAGGGGCATTATGAAAATTAATGTTTGTACAAGGAAAGTCTTACAAAAGTACTATGATTGTTTCCCTTTCATTTGGTTGGTAAGCTAGACGCAAGCGCACAATATGCATTTTTATGGCTAAATATAAATGTATACATCTGAGAACAAAGAACGCAGGCCATGCTTACAGGCCTCTCCTGGCAAGCAGTGACTCTGAAAAAGATTTGGGGGTCATAGTGGCCAATGAGCTGAACATGAGCTCCCACGGAAAGGCTGTTGCCAAAAGGACTAATGTGATCCTCGGATGCATAAACAGCAGAATCTCAAGTAGGAATAGAGAGATTATTTCCCCTCTGTATTTGGCCCTGGTGTGACCGCAGCAGGAGTACCATGGCCATTTCTGGTGTCCATAATTCAAGAAGGATGCTGATAAATTGGTGAGAGTTCAGAGAAGAGCTGTGAGAATGATAAAGGATTAGAAAACCTGCCTTATAGTGATGGAGTGAGCTCCTTGAGCTATTTAGCTTAACAAAGAGAAGGTTAAGGGGTGACTTGATTATAGTCTGAAAGTACCCACATGGGGAACAACTATTGGTTAATGGGCTCTTCAATCCAGAAGAGAAAGGTACAACATGATTCAATGGCTAGAAGTTGGACAAATTCAGACTGGGAATAAGTCATACATTTTTAAGTGATGGTAATTAACCACTGGAACAATTTACTAAGGACTGTGATGGATTCTCCATCACTGACCATTTTAAAATCGAGATAGAAAAACATCCTAATAGCTGTGTCCTAGGAATTATTTTGGGGAAGTTCTATGGCTTGTGTTATACAGGAGGTCAGACTACATGATCTCACTGGTCCCTTATAGCCTTGGAATTGATGAATTCCCATTTTTGACCTTTTGCTAGGTTTTCAAAACATTTGGCCAGATCCTAATCCTAAAAGCCAATGAAATGGGACCAAATTACACCAGCTGGGGATTTGGTCCCTTTCAGTTTAAACAAGTCTTTTCTTTTTCCCAGACTATTTTTACCTATTCTATTATAAAAACGAGAAACTACCAGTGTCAATGTGTGGAACACAGGACATTTATTTTCAAAATGTATCACTTGTTTGTAGTTTAGGATGGGCACAAACCAAGGGGATAATGCAAAGGTGTGCATTTTCTCTCTCTCTCGCTCTTCATGGTTTACTTTCTTGAATACTGCATCAAGTTCTGGTTTCTCCATCACAAAAAAGATATATCAGAATTGGAAATGGGACATAGACGGTCAACAGAAATGATAAGCAGTATAGAACAGTTTACATACGAGGAAAGATTAAAAAGACCGGGACTGTTCAGCTTAGAAAAACAACGACAAAGGAGAAATATGATAAGGTCTATAAAAGCATGAATGGTGTGGAAAAAGTGAATAGGGAAGTGTTATTTGCCCCTTCACATAACAAAAGAACCAGGGATCACCCAATTAAATTAACAGCCAGAAGGTTTAAAACAAACATAAGAAAGTACTTCTTCATGCAATGCACATTCAACCTGTGGAACTCATTGCCAGGGGATGTTGTGAAGGCTAAACGTATAATTGAGCTAAAAAAAGAATTAGATAAGTTCAAGGAAGATAGTCCCATAAATGGCTATTAGTCAAGATGGTCAGAGATGGATCCCCATACTCTGAGTGTCGCTAAACAACTGACTGCCAGAAGCTTGGACTGGACGACAGGGGATGGGTCACTTGATAATTGCCCTGTTCTGTTAATTCTTTCTGAAGCATCTGGCACTGTCAGAAGATGGATACTGGGCTAGATAGACCATTGGTCTGACCCCGTATGGCCATTCTTATGTTCTAATGTAAAATGAGAACTGGCCTGAAGTTTCGGTCAGACTAGAGTTTGGCTCTGTCTGCAGGTTCCACTTGGAGCTCAAAATTTCGGCTGTGTGAACTCATGTTTGGTGCTTATCATCTCTGGTGCTCCCTCATCTAGAGGAATGCAAGTGGCACAAATAAGTCTTAATCCGGGCTGAAGACCTAGTTTCTAATTTTGAATTTCTGGTGAAGGTAGCCAATAAGTCTAGTGGGCCTTCTGTACTCTGCTCTTACTGCATCTTCAAAACCTGGCATCACTTTGGGATTTCCTTTAGCTATTTCCCTGAGTGAACAATATGCCTCAAGAGAACCAAATCCAATTCAGTCATGTATACACTACACTTCCAAGGTGTTTTAAATATTCTTGGAAGCAACAATAGGAAAGCTGCAGATAAAGCATATAAAGAGAGCGGCAGAGAGGTCCTGGATCTCATAACTAAGCCAGATGATGCTGACAAAGAGGGCCTTATTATTCCAGAGAGAGAAAATGACCCCTCTGGACCTCTCAAAAGGAGCAACAGAAAAGAGACAACTGTGTACGCACTCAGTTCTGTGTAGCTCCTTGAAGAGTGAGCATCAGTTGAAAGACTGGGACAACTACAGATACGAGACATCTGGACTTACTGTGATGGGGATTTCATGGGGAGACAGACACTAAGGATTGGCTAAGAACTGGAGGAGGGAAAAGTCCTTTCCAAGAGGTGTAAAATTCAGTTAAGTATGGGATAAAACATGCAAATCTTTTGAGATTCATCCACCAGTGCTTATACCAAGGCACAATGGAGAAGCTAGGCATGCGGGTACCAGGTATCATTAGAGCTCCGTGTCTGTCATGGAAGTCACGGATTGATGACTGTCTCGGGTGCCACGGGAGCAGCTGTGGGAGTGGCGGTGGGTGGGCAGCTCTGGGGGTGGCCAGAGCACCCGCTGCTCGGTGACCCCCAGCAGCTGGTGCCCTGGCCCTGGGGCCCCCTCCCCGAGCAGCAGCCCCCCGAATTCCCCAAGCAGCGGTCCTTGAGCAGCAGCCCCTCGGGGCCCTCCCAACTAAGATTTAGTCTGGGGTATTTATAGTACAAGTCTTGGACAGGTCACGGGCCATGAATTTTTGTTTATTACCCAGGACCTGTCCATGACTTTTACTAAAAATACCCATGACTAAATCGTAGACTTAGTTATAATGCAAAAGGTGGACTGTGCCTGAATGATTGGACAGAAAAGGCAGGGTGTTCGGCATTATGATGGCAACAGTACATTTCTGGGGTCACTGCTTTCAGTGAGAGATTATGGCCGAGTCAAATAACAATACTGGAAAACATTCAGCTGGATTCCTTGTGAAGGGAACTATTGCTGGATACAAAGAGCTTAAAATAACAGAAAAGGCAGCAAAAGGAAGAAGATAAATAGGGAAGATATATAGTTTAGGGGGAAGGATAGTAACAGAAATTAATAATGTATGTGCTATGATGAGAAACATGATTATTGTTTATCAACATTACAGAAATACCAAGACTAAACTTTGCAAATTCAAAGAGAATAAAATAATGTAATCCAGGAAGCAGAAGAAGCTCAAGGTAGAACATAAAGAGCTATAAATATATGTGACCTTTCAAGTACACTGTAGTTTTACATTTTTTTTTATACAAGGATATAGAAGACAGCATGTGAAAGTCAAATAGAGAAACCTTAATAAGAACCTGAATAATCAGAACTAGAATGCAGAAAACACCAGGTTGAAATGTCTTTGTATTTAAACTTGATATTACCAGTTAACAGGGTTTCTGTGACTGTGTATATATAGCAAGGCTGTTTCCATCCCAATGACTAGTCAGGTACAGTATAAGCACTCTGTTTTAAGTCTGTATTTATGTTGGATTTACACAGCCAGCGTGGGCAGGGTGTGACATTCTCTTGCTTTAAAAGGAGCAGTGACTGACCTACAGAGAGGCAAGAATTTCATATGTTCAGTAATGTTTTGGTATAAAAAAAGATCAGTGAACATTCTGCACCTTTTTAGAAGAGGACTCTCCTCCATTTAATCAACCCCCCATCTTTCAATTCTTCTTTAGCTTTATTAGTTTATGCACAGCAGCTGGTAAACACAGATCTGTTCTAAATCGGCACACAGGAATTGGGCTGTTATGATCCTCATTCTGCAATTGGATCCTTTCGGGAGTAAAGGTCTACCTTTGCACATCTGACTGCTGGACTGAAGCTACTCAGAATATCGTATTTTTAAAAATAGAGACAAGTCCATATAGCATATGGGATAGTTTTTTAAAATATACATGTTCAAGGGCAGTACTGGAATGCTTTATAAATAAAATGTCGGGGTTCATTTTCTTTTCTATCATGAAGTATGTAGAATGTCTCAATGATAAAAGATGAAGCATATGAAGGAAAATTTTCCTTCTCCTTTGAGGAAACTTTAAATGAGCTGTACAGAAAAAAACAAACAGTTTCTGAATTATGGTTTCTGGACATTTGTGCTGCGTTCACAGACATGATATTTTACCTACTGATTTCTGCTCCAGAGGCTTCCATCAACAGAGCAGTGACTGAACAAATACTAGTTAGCCTTAGAGGAAGATGGGAAGCACGCACATCTGTCGTTAGAGCATCCTATATGTAACAGCTGCAGCTGTAACTTAATGATTTAAGAAACAAACTTCCGAGCCAACCAAACTGATTAAGATCTCTCCCAAAAATCAATATTGAAGTTCAAGAATAACTATAAACACCTGACGCTGCGCGTTCTGCTCTAATTAAGGGCTCCAGGCCAACTCATAAGCTGTGTGTAATACCAACTGCCACTAAACTTAAGAGTCAGTCAGCACTTTCCTGCTCAACCCTCATTTTCAGGGATTTATTACCCAGTCAGAAAAATTCACATTCTGAAGAAACCTAGTAAGCTAAATGTTTACTTCTACAGTGTTTTCTTTCCAACCAGAGGATTATTGTACATTCACAGAAGATACTTTATACTAAATTCAGCCTGATAGATGAACCAACACTTGCAAGTTGCACACAAGATGGGTAGATTGTGACTTGGACTCAGTGTATGCTCAGGGAGGGAAAGGGTAGAAGAATCCCTCTATAACCTCTATACCACCCCATTTTGGAGTAGGTGGGCAAGGAATGGGCTGGAAGGGGTTAGAAATTATGGAGTGTCGGCTTCAACCTGACCAGCACAGCTAAGCCAATGCAGATGGCATTATAATTTTTGGCTGGCCTATACAAGCAACAAATTATTACATCCTTTCACTGACCCAGAGTGGGAGTGGGGAGAAATTGTGCCCCTTCGGGATGTCTTTAAATAATAATGCATCCTGGAGTTATTCCTGGAATGGTCCACTTTATATACCATCCTTTACTCAGGGCAGTGCCTAAAGGTAATTTAATTACAAAGTATGTACATCCCCCTCTCTACTGGAAGCATAACGTGTGTATTCATATTATTGTAAGGCATAACAGAAAAGAGAACTTTAGTGGGAACCACTCACATGAGTAAAGTTACACACTTGCTCAAGTGTTTGCAGAATCAGTGGCTAAGAGTTTATGAATTCTGAATTAAACCATCACATAACGGAATGGCTTTGGTTGGTCTTTCCGGGCAAGGCTGGAGATCAGATTCATAAGGTAGGCAAACTGGTGACATTTATTTGCCACACTCGAAAGAGAAGATTATAGGGCAAAATTCAAGATTCACGGTGCTGACCAGAAAAGAAATGAGAATTTTGCCCTTGGTGAAGCTGCTGGAAATCCAATATGGCAAGACAGGGAAAAGCAAGACTCCATATGAAAAAGTCACACGCCTGCTTTTTGTCTTGAAAAGAGCTATTCTGCAATGTTTTCTAAAAATGTAAATGTTCTTTCTGCCTCACAATGGGAAGTTAAACTAATATGCATGTCAGGGTTTGAAATAAATGTGCTGTGGCACTGTTATTCTTTGATTTTCCTTCCTTTTATATCAGCTCTCAGTAAGAGTTACATAAAGACATGACTGCAGTCCTGAAAACTTTTTTTTCAAACTTTGTCCTTTGGTTTGTAATTTTTGGGCTCTAATGAGTACCCGTATTTGTATCCAGGGAAAGTTACACCAAAGACGGGAAATTCTAAGTATTCACACTACAGGCAAGAAGTTCATGTAGTGATAATCATCCTTTATTTCAAATAGCTGGAGTTTTTTCCCCCACTGACCATAGTTTGTAGAACAATGATGGCCAGGCTTAACTATTGATCTATCTTGGTCTAAAGTTTTAAGTTTTTTCTTTTATATTAAATATTATCTTCTTTGGGACTCCCCTCCCCCGCTTTAGTTTCTTGCCTTCTTCTAGGCTCTAAACCAGTGGTTCTCAAACTGTGTGTTGGGACCCAAAATCGGGTCGAGACCCCATTTTAATGGGGTAGCCAGGGCAGGCTTAGACTTGCTGGGGCACACGGCCGAAGCCCAAGCCCCACTGCCCAGGGCTGAAGTCGAAGGTCTTTAGCCCTGGGTGACGGGGCTCAGGTTATAGACTCCTTGCCTGGCCTGCAGCCCTGGGCGGCGGAGCTCGGGTGGGTTCAGGCTTCAGTCCCCCATTCTGGGGTTGTGTAGTAGTTTTTGTTGTCAGATAGGGGTCGTGGTGCAAGGAAGTTTGAGAACCCCTGCTTTAAACCAAAGCCTATCTCACTGCTGCTGTGCCTTCCGGCAATTTGCTATCAGCAATCTCTTTGTAGCCCAGCATCTACAGAAAGGCATTCAGCAGGAGGAGGATGGGGAAGGAATCAAAACAGGAGGGATTTCTTGCAAGTAACCTGGAAGGCAAGAGACAAGTCTCCCCAGACACCCTAAAAAGCCTGATTGCTTGGGGCAGATCAGATACAAACTACTGTGCATACCTCTCCTCAAAAGACCACAGGCAAGTCTGATGGGCTACGGAGAAGCAAAAACCCAGAATGGTAGAGCTGGGGGAGCAGCCCCGGGGAGTTCCACAGGCCAGTTTCACCAGCTCAGAAACCTGCCCCCATGAGGCTGATCTCCCAGTGCCTCTGGAGAGCTTATCCCCACTCACTAGAATTGCTGTTGATCTTATGTGGGGGATGCAAATGTCGGTTTTTGGCTCTTCTAAGTAGAAAAATCTCTTTGGGCTTCAGTAGCTTTGTTCCCAGCCACACCAAACTGCTGCAGGGGTTTGTTCCAGATGTCACCAGAGGTTCTTTGCTGATGAAGAACTTCCTGTGGATCCTGTGACATCACAGAACAAGGGAGAGGAGGGCTCATTTTAGAATTCGGATAACGATGAAAATTTAGCACAGACCCCATAGAAAGTAACATTTAAAAGAGAAATTGCTGTTACAAAGCCAAGATTAATCTGACTAGGCCTGATCATCGCTGTTGTACAAAATGAGGTTCAGTGAAGAGCAGCCAAGCTTCATTCTGTTAAACTAAAGTGGAACTTCTGCTGAACTCTCTTGCCGTTAGCCTGTATTATTACAGATGCCTCAATGCTCGTAACATTTCAGGGGCACCACAAAGAAATTGGAAGCCAAGAATACAAACCTTAGCAAAAGCAGCCTCAAACTGTCGGCAAGAAAAATGAAACCTGCAGTTCTGTCTTTATGTAACTCTTAAAATAGGATAAAAATAGATGAAGATTCTTCCTTTCTCCATCGGAGAGCATGTCCCTTCTTCCCATGAAAGACTACTTTGTCCCACAGACTTTTCCAGAAGCCAGCAGACCAAGGTCAAGCTTTTCAAAAATAGATGCCTACAGTTAGGATCCTAAATTCATTTTTGGTGCCCCGGATTTTCAAAAGGGCTGAGCACCCGGCAGTTCCCACCGACTTCAAAAAGTCTGGCTTCAAAGAGAGCTGTTGATTGCTTAGCTGGTCACTTATATAGGAACTTAAATGTGGATATGAAAATCATGGCTCAAGTGACAGTCCATTTACAATTACACTGCTGTACTACTGAAACAGAGCCTAAAACTGTAAG
This sequence comes from Chelydra serpentina, assembly GCA_037349315.1. Taxonomy (NCBI): domain Eukaryota; kingdom Metazoa; phylum Chordata; order Testudines; family Chelydridae; genus Chelydra; species Chelydra serpentina. Next base: position 11,253,692 of record JBAIAC010000061.1, read on the forward strand.
TGGTGGTCAGTGAACTCGAGGGACATGTTACACTGACCAAAGGAAATAAATTAAAAAATCTCTGCAAACATCGGCTTTTGCCTTCCCCATACCAAAACTAGATTACAGAGCCCCACCTGAGATGTCGAAGAACGGTTGACCAATAAACCAGAGTCCCCATCATGTAAGCTGTCAGACTCTTGGGCTCAGCAAGATGACTGTAATTTTTGTTGAATGAAATCTGCAGTGTTTCCTGAAATCTCCTGCTGGCCTGAATTATTAATAGGTTGACAAGATTCGGGACCAGGTGAGGTCCCAGGCCTGACCAGGGTCAGCTGGCATAGGGCTGCCGGGTTTGTGAGATACTTAGAAATACCACCTGTAATTTTTAATCAGTGAACTACGAGGCCAAATGCAGTAGTGTTTGGCACTTCTATAGTGTCTCCCACACACCTGTGGATTGTCAGCAGGGCTTCAACCGAGGACCTTCAGCACCAAATCCCTGACCTCTACCAAATGAGCTAGAAGAGTAGCTCTATTAACTAGCAGCGATAGCAGGCTTCTATCCCACTAGAGGATGAGGCATGCACTTAAAAGTAAGTTACACTTCCTCAGGCTACACTCCATGCTAAAGAAGGACTGCAGAGTTTGGACCAGATTTCATGATTTATGTATAAAGAAGGGCTTCTTATCTTGTGGCCTTTCAGACAAGCAGAATCCCTGAAGTTTTCCTTTAACATACATTTCCACTACACAAAATGTAAAAAGGCCAACCTGAAAAAGTGACGCCACCTAACTGGTAGCAATGTCTTTTTCAGATTACCCATACTAGCAGTTCACCTCAACTACTAAGGAGCCTCCAATGGCACACGGAGCCTAGGTCAGAATTAGCCTCTAATGGATCTAGTAGTACGGGGGAGAGGGATAGCTCAGTGGTTTGAGCATTGGCCTCCTAAACCCAGGGTTGTGAGTTCAATCCTTGAGGGGGCCATTTGGGGATATGGGGCAAAAACTGGGGATTGGTCCTGCTTTGAGCAGGGGGTTGGACTAGATGACCTCCTAAGGTCCCTTCCAACCCTGATATTCTACATTAATTCTTCTGGTCAAGGTCAGAAAGAACTTGTAAGTCAGTGTGAGGATTGCCATTTTCCATAGAGTCTCCCCAAATCCTTTAGCATGTTTTACTTTCATGGGAACTACAACAGCTTTCCAAAGACTGCAAAGATTGCTAATCTCGTGGTGCAAGTGACTTCAGCCTTAGCAGACATTTTCCCAGGGTCAGATAAAACTGAAGGATTCAGCCATAAAGGATTAGGAGTGATTTCACCTAGAATTAAGGCACTGGCCTCAAACCATGCTTACTATATGTACAGCTCTGCCAATAGCGGATGTTAGTTTCAGTCTTACAATCAAGGTTTATCAGTTTTTGGATTTTTTTATTATTATCTCTTGATATTTTTAATAGGTTTAAAACTCTGCAATGTGTGATGTTGTTTACAGTTTCCATTTTTCTGCGCTGCGCGGCTTTAAAATAAAAACGACAAACAACATAAAGAAACTCAACAATGGACTTCCCTCCAATAACTATACACATTGCATGTATACAGTGAATGCTGTTAAAAAGTCAACATTTGCTAGCTGTTAGCACAGAAAATCTATTCTAAGTATTATTATTATCATTTATATTATGGCACAACCTACAGGCAGACACTGTACATATATAGAGTAAGAGGCAGTCCCCTGCCTGACGAGCTTACAATTTAAATAGCAAAGATACAGAAAGTGTTGCTTTCTTATTTAGCTTGTGATTCCTACTGAAGCACCTAAATAAGGAGAAATATTTTTTTCAAAGTGCTCTGTTCCTATTTAGGCACCTCAATGAGATGGACTGGATTCGTTAAATGCTGAGAACCCATTGCTGCTAATGGGAATGGCTAGGTGCTGATCACTTGGGAGTGATGGGAACTGAACTTGGGAAAACCATAGCAGTGATGGGAACTGAACTGAGATCTCCTGAGCCCTCATCTAGTTACTTAACCACAGAGCATCCTTGCGCCTCCTCAGCCTATGGTAATTACCACTATATGGTAATGTTGGCTAATGCTGATTAATGACCACCTCTGTGCACAGATATGTACAGCGAGAGTGATGCAGAAAGGGTGATTTTCCAGGACTAAAGTCCACATCAGTTTCTAAATTAGAATGTGTGTTAGATTTATGGTTTTGCAATAGCGAGAAAATTCAGAAAAAATACAACCTGAGCCAAATTTTGTGGGCCTCTCAAAGCGGCACCTCGCCTTCCCCAGAGTTCGACACTTTGGAAGCTGCCTCATCCTTCAAACACACAGCATGGCTGCAGCTCCCAGTGACTCTCTCAAACACCCATGCAACAGATTCTCCCACAGACGGTAGGGTGACCAGACAGCAAGTGTGAAAAATCGGGACGGGGATGGGGGGTAATAGGAGCCTATATAAGAAAAAGACCCAAAAACTGGGACTGTCCCTATAAAATCAGGACATCTGGTCACCCTAACAGACGGAGGCAATGCACAGGCCCAGAGCACACAAAATTGGTACTCATCCACAGCCAGCCCTTTGCATAGATGATGCCACTGCTACTGGTACCTGCAGCATCCCCTTCAAAGACAGGGGAAACATCTCGGTAAGAGGGGGAGTGACTAGAAAGGAACAGCTAGAGTTGCTCAAACATTTCCCCTTAATGCTTTTTCAAAAAGAAGAGAGCTTTCATGTCTAAATAGATATTTTTCAGGAATGTCTGTTTTCAAGAGAGTTTCTCAGAATTTCATAGGACCCCTCTTTTTCTCCCCCCGCCCCCCCGAAAACTAAAGAAGTTTCAGTGAAAACATTTTATTTTCAGCAATTTTGACTTAAAATTTGTAGTGTTGTTTTGTACACAAATCCCAAACATTTAAAAGAAAAACAATTTTTTTCTTGTGGGAAGGGAGCTGAGCAGCTCTGGAAACTGCCTGTGGATGGCATCTGTCTAAGGCATTTCTGTAATGCACGTCTGCAATGTCTAAGGCTAGGTCTACACTAACCCCCCCTATCGAACTAAGATACGCAACTTCAGCTACGTTAATAACATAGCTGAAGTCGAAGTACCTTAGTTCGAACTTACCTGTGGTCCAGACGCGGCGCGCAGGCTCCCCCGTCGACTCCGCCTACTCCGCTCGTCGAGCTGGATTACCAGCGTCGACGACGGAGCACTTCCTGGTTCGATTTATCGCGTCTTGTCAAGACGCGATAAATCGAACCCAGAACATCGATCCCGCGCCTCCGACGCGACGGGTAAGTATAGACATACCCTAAGTGCTGTACTATGTAAAGACTATGGGTCACGAGAGAATTCACTGGTCAGATAGCCAAGGAAAGGGGCAGACCTACTGGAAGGCCATGGAGAGGAAGCCCCAAATGGTTTGATAAACATGCAAAAACTATTGAGCTTGGACTGTAAGCTCTTTGGAGCCAGGACTGTCTTTTGTTGAGTTTGTACAGTACCTAGCACAATGGGGTCCTTGTCCATGACTGGGGCTCCCAGGCACTAATACAAGTAATAAACAAACAACAACAACAATAATAATAATATGAGACGCTGCAAAAATGCCATTGGGCCTTTTGCACGTCACTTACCAGCAAAGTGTTCATATTCCTTCATGTATTCAATGTACTTGCAATTCATTACCCAGGAAACTATTTAGTATTGTAACAATTACTGTACAGTGGAAAGCATAATGGTGAAAATAAAAATAGACCAAAATTAAAGCCAGCTGAAGTGGTTTGGAGAAAAATAACAGAGCTCCTCCATGGTGATGTGTTTGTTACAACAAACCTCAAGGGTCAGATTCATTTTACTTCTGCTTAACTGAAAGTCGACTAATTCTGAACTAATGAGTCTTCTCCGGCCCCAGGTGACTCTGGGTGACACAGTACTACATTCCCCAGAGTGAGTCTGTGTAACAACATTTTGTGTCATTCATCATCAAAGTGCTGCCCTTCGAGAGCTGCTGTTTTGATCGCGTGCACTAGCTTTTTGATGAGATCGTACAGTTTGCCAGCAAAGGCCACCTCTTCAGAGTGCAATGCAAAAATGATTAGAATATCACGCCTAAGGAATCATTTTTTTCTCCACACATGCCTTTCAAAAGCTGGAAAGTGGGCAAATAGATTTAGCCCGTGTGACCTGTAGCAACACTTATATAATGTCCTGCAGTGATAAACCTCTGAAATATAAATATGCTGTTTTGCTGAAGCTGAAATGTTTTGTGGAGATGTATTGGGTTCCACTAAACTTTTGTTGGAAAGGGTTTTGGGCTTAGGATGCAGAGAGAGGCGGCTATAGTTAGGTGATTAGGGTAGTCACATGGGAGAGCCAGGTTCAAGTCCATGTTCTGCCTGATTCAGAGTGAGCTGGGATAAAAAAACCAGACATCTCTCCTTTGAATCAGGTAGAGCCAGGGCTGGGTCCCCTACACACCAGGACAATACTCTAGCCATCAACCGATGGAGTGTCTCACACATGCGGTTCATGAACATGTTCAACAGGTTTTATTTTTATTCCAGTGTGGAAGAAAAACAAAATTTGAAAGCTTGAAAGTTGTTATGAAATGGGATTGTCATCCGCCAGTCAGTTCAACGTCAACGAGCTCAGATATTCACCACATACAAGTTGGAGCAGCAATAGTAAACCAGGAGAAAGCTAGGCCCACACGCTCATATTCTGTTGTAACACTTAGCCACAAAAGGAACACCTGGTGCCTGTGCTCCTGGTTGGAAAATCCCCACATTCAGCAGTCTGCCCCTAGATGGCCCACAATAGGCCCCCATCTCCCCATAACTCCACCATTCTTCAGCTGGAGTGGCAGCAGAAAGTATTTACAGGCTGGGAGGTCTCCTGATGTCATCCCTCCTTGCACTCTCAGTGGTCCTACCCAGTCCAGTATGTCCCGTCATCACCTCTGTCCTCATTCTTTCCTGCCTGACGACCTCCATACATTTTCCCTTTCCTTTTATCCCATGAACTTCACCTCTTCCTCTTCTCACCTCATATCACCTCTCCATCTTCTATAGGCCTACCTCATCTAGCACTCCTTCCCACAAAATAGCCAACAACTTACAATGATCAAAACATACCAAACCAACCCAGAAAACTTCTGCCCTTTGCAGAACTATGTGAAGCAATTTTTGTGTTATAACCCTGGCCTCAGCATCTGCTTTTCCCTCGCCAGTTTTGCAGTCTTATGCTTCTAGTCTAGGCTTAGCCAGTAAGTGTAACTACTCCCACAACCACTGTTTCCCTTGTAAGATCTAACTGCCTCAGCTCTTCGTCTGAGGATGTATGAGTAAGGCTAAGATTTTGTCACAGATATTTTTAGTAAAAGTCAGGGACAGGTCACGGGCAATAATGAAAAATTCACGGAAGCCAGTGACCTGTCCCTGACTTTTACTAAAAATATCCATGACAAAATGAGGAGCCTGGGCAGCTGCTAAGGGCTGGGAGCTCCAAGGGCCCCCCCACCTGTTGGGGCTCAGAGCTCCAAGGTCCCCCTCCACTAGCAGCTCCAAGCTGCAGGGGTCCCCCCTGCCGCCCGTGGAAGCAGAGAGCGGCGGTGGTGCCCCATTGCCTGGGGCAGCCGCGAGCAGTGGGGGTCCCCCTGCCACCGGCGGCTGGGAACTCTGGAGGTCAGGGGCGGCAGGGGTCCCCTGAGCTGCTGCGGTTGAGGCAGCAGGGAGTGGCCGGGGTTGGGGGCAGTGGAGACCAGGAAGTGGTGGGGGTCCCCCCCTGCCGCCCACGGTGGCCGGGAGCTCTGGGGGTTCCTCCTGCTGCCCACAGTGGCTGGGAACTGCTGGGGGCTCCTGCCTGGAGGGGGTACCCCACAGCTCCCTGCTTACACAGGTGACAGAGGACCCTGCAGCTCCCAGCCAGTGCTGGCTGAAGTCATGAAAGTCTTTGGAAGTCACAGCCTTACGTATGAGCCATATACAGTTGCGTGCCCTTCTTATATTAGCTGATAGCAACTACAGGACCTGCTTTATGACAACACAGTATCACACAGAATTATTTAGAGTAACTGCTGTCAAAGGGTAATTATTCACTGAAACGGACTGGTGTCTTTTGTTGTGTAGCTAATTTAATCTTATACAGAAAGAAAAATCACCTCAAGGTACACTAAAACAGCTTTGTTTCACCTGTGATGCTGGCTTTGTTCAACTTAGTATTATAGGGGGGGCGGGGAAATCTATCTTCTCTCACCTGAGACATGTATTATTGAAGCTTATTAAAGTACAGTAGAATATGTTATTGTAGGCTAAACTGCAGCATTGTCACAAACTCTGAATGAGGGACGATACATAGTTGCAAGACTCCTCAAAGCCAGTTAATGCCCTCCAATCCCAACACCCCTCAGTGCCAGTTACTGCCCCCCACAACTTTGGGAAGTAAGGCAAGGGTACTTTGTGAGTTCTCAGGAGTGGATTAATACATTTCTAGTCAAACGCTATTCTGAAATGCTTATTCTAGTGACCATTTTTTAAATAAATTTGATTTACAATACAATATTTTCTTAAAGAGCCAAAAGTCACTTGCCAGCTTTTCAAAGAACTAGACACCTAAAAAGACTTAATTTCTACAAAACAAACCTTACTGTGCATAATATGCCAGAAGCCATAACATTTGTACCAAATTTGGAGGTTCTAAAACAGAAAAACACGGTTACTCACCGTAGTAAATAGTGTTCTTCGAGATGTGTTGCTCATATGTATTCCAGTTAGGTGTGCGCGCGCGGCGTGCACGATCGTCGGAAGATTTTTACCCTAGCAACACTCGGTGGGCCGGCTGGCGCCCCCTGGAGTGGCGCCGTTAGGTGCCCCGATATATACTGCAGCCGGCCCATCGCCCCCTCAGTTCCTTCTTGCCGGCTACTCCGACAGTGGGGAAGGAGGGCGGGTTTGGAATACATATGAGCAACACATCTCGAAGAACACTATTTACTACGGTGAGTAACCATGTTTTCTTCTTCGAATGCTTGCTCATATGTATTCCAGTTAGGTGACTCCCAAGCCATTCCTAGGAGGTGGGGTCGGATTGTGATACAGCAGAGTTTAGGACCGCCGAACCAAAAGCGGCGTCGTCTCTAGAATGTTGCACTATGGCATAGTGCGAGGCAAAAGTGTGTACTGACGACCATGTCGCGGCCCTACAAATGTCTTGTATAGGTATGTGTGCCAGGAAGGCAGACGACGAGGCCTGAGCTCGGGTAGAGTGGGCCGTAGTGTGCATGGTGGGGACACCTGCCAAGTCATAGCATGTGCGGATGCACGAGGTGATCCATGACGAGATGCGCTGGGAAGAGACGGGAAGGCCTTTCATCCGGTCCACCACGGCGATGAACAGCTGGGTCGACTTCCGGAAGGGCTTTGTCCTCTCGATGTAGAAGGCGAGGGCTCTCCGGACATCCAGGGAATGGAGTTGCTGCTCCTTCCTGGAGGCATGGGGCTTAGGATAAAAGACAGGTAGAAAAATGTCTTGGTTAATATGGAAAGCCGACACTACCTTGGGCAGGAAGGCCGGGTGTGGCCTGAGCTGTACTTTATCCTTATGGAACACCGTATAAGGTGGTTCCGAAGTGAGCGCTCTGAGCTCAGAGACGCGTCTAGCCGAGGTGATGGCTACTAGAAAGGCCGTTTTCCATGAGAGATACAGCATGGAGCAAGTGGCCATGGGCTCGAATGGGGCACCCATGAGCCTGGTAATGACTAGGTTGAGGTCCCATGTAGGGACCGGGCGGCGCACCGGCGGGTGTAGCCGTTCTAACCCCTTAAGGAACCTGGTGACCATGGGGTTGGAGAAAACAGAACCCGCCCCGTCCCGGGGGTGAAAAGCTGAAATTGCCACTAGGTGGACTTTTAGCGACGAGAGAGCCAGACCCTGCTCCTTTAGTAAGAGGAGGTAGTCCAGTATGGTGTGAACCGGCACCTGCAAGGGGTCAAGGCCCCGAGTGCCACACCACAAGGAAAAACGTTTCCACTTAGCTGAGTAGGTGGACCTGGTGGAGGGTTTCCTACTGCTCAGCAGAACGTGCTGGACCGGGCTGGAACATCGTAGCTCCGACGGGTTCAGCCATGCAGCAGCCACGCCGTGAGGTGAAGGGACCGCAGGTCGGGATGCTGGATCCTGCCGTGCTGCTGCGTGATCAGGTCCGGCCATCGCGGAAGAGGGATCGGGTCTGTCACGGACATCTCCAGGAGCGTGGTATACCAGTGTTGCCTGGGCCACGCTGGAGCAATCAGGATCATCCTGGCCTTGTCCCTGCGTAGCTTGAGCAGGACCCTGTGGACCAGTGGAACTGGTGGGAAGGCATAGGCCAGGTTGTCTGTCCAAGGATGGAGAAAAGCGTCTGTCAGGGAGCCTGGGGAGCGACCCTGAAAGGAGCAGAACACTTGGCATTTCCTGTTCTCGCGAGTCGCGAAGAGATCTATCTGGGGAAACCCCCACTTCTGGAAGACAGAGTGGATGACGTCTGGCCGAATGGACCACTCGTGCGTTTGAAAGGACCTGCTCAGGCGGTCCGCCAAGGTGTTCTGGACTCCTGGGAGAAACGAGGCCACGGGGTGAATGGAACGGGCTATGCAAAAGTCCCAGAGCTGAGTTGCCTCTCGGCAGAGGGGAAGGGAGTGTGCCCCTCCCTGTCTGTTGATGTAATGCATGGCCGTCGTGTTGTCTGTAAGGATGGAGACACAGCGGCCCTGTAAGTGTTGAGCGAAGGCTTGGCAGGCGAGACGTACCGCTCGGAGTTCCCTGACATTGATGTGTAATGTCAGCTCTTGCTCCGACCACAGGCCCTGCGTTTGGAAGTTCTGCAGGTGAGCCCCCCAGCCGAGGGATGACGCATCCGTAGTCAAGGTGCGGGAAGGCTGAGGTGGATGAAAGGGAATACCTGACATCACATGTGCGGGGTCCAGCCACCAGTTGAGGGAGGCTAGGACTTGCGGCGGGACCGTCAGAATCATATCGAGGTTGTCCCTGTGTGGTCGGTATGCGGAGGCCAGCCATGCTTGGAGGGGCCGTAGGCGTAACCTGGCGTGAGCTGTCACGAAGGTGCATGATGCCATATGACCCATGAGGCTGAGGCAGCAGCGGGCTGTCGAAGTTGGGAAAGCTTGGAGGCTGCGTATGGCGGCTGCAAGCGTTTGAAAGCGAGCCTCTGGGAGGAATGCCCTGGCGAGGGTAGAGTCCAGTATAGCCCCTATGAAGTCTATTCTCTGTGTTGGGACCAAAGTGGACTTTTCGATGTTTAGTAGGAGGCCGAGACGGTTGAACATGTCCATGGCCTTGTGAATGTGGGACTGGACCTGGTTGGCGGAGTTGCCACGGAAGAGCCAGTCGTCGAGGTAGGGGAATACCTGAACTCCTTGACGCCGAAGGGCGGCTGCTACCACTGCCATGCACTTTGTGAAGACTCTCGGTGCTGTTGAGAGGCCGAATGGCAGGACCGCGAACTGGAAGTGTCTCTGGCCCACTACGAAGCGCAGGAAGCGTCTGTGAGGTGGGTAGATGGCAATGTGGAAATACGCGTCCTTCATGTCGAGGGCGGCGTACCAGTCTCCCTGATCCATAGAGGGGATAAGAGTGCCCAGGGAGAGCATACGGAATTTCAACTTTACCATAAACTTGTTGAGACCCCGTAAGTCCAGGATAGGACGGAGCCCCCCCTTTGGCTTTGGGATTAGGAAATAACGGGAGTAGAATCCCTTGCCTCTGAGATCCCTTGGGACCTCCTCCACCGCTCCCAGAGTAAGGAGTTCGTGCACCTCCTGGATAAGGAGTTGCTCGTGAGAAGGGTCCCTGAAGAGGGACGGGGTGGGAGGGTGGGAGGAGGGCGGGGAGACGAATTGCAATCGGTATCCCCCCTGGATGGTATGTAAAACCCAGCGGTCTGTGGTGATATTCGACCACGCCGGGGAGAAGGGGGAGAGGCGGTTCAGAAACAGGAGTGCGGGATCGGAATGGACTGGTACTCCGGCCTCGAGCGCCCCTTCAAAAATTTTGTTTGGGCCCCGACGATGGCTTGTGGGGGCCCTGCCTCTGGCCGGTCTGCCGGCCAGGTTGCTGTCTCCTACCCCCTCGACCACGCGGCCTTCTGTAATAGTCTTGACGTGGTGGGGGAGGGAAGTAGGTGCGTCGCACGAACGGCCTGAAGGGCCTGCGCTGCGTCGCGGGGGTATGCATCCCCAGCGTGCGGATGATGGTACGACCGTCTTTTAAGGTCTGCAGCTTAGGGTCTGTCTTCTCTGAAAACAGGCCCTGCCCGTCAAAGGGTAGGTCCTGGATAGTGTGCTGGACCTCTGCTGGGAGGGTGGAGGATTGCAGCCAGGAGATGCACCGCATGGCGACTCCGGAGGCGATGGTTCTGGCAGCGGAGTCGGCGATGTCCAAGGAGGCCCGCAGCGATGTCCTGGCCAGCTTTTTGCCCTCCTCCACGAAGGCTTTATACTCCTGTCTGGACTCTGGAGGTATAAGCTCTTTAAACTTGTCCATCGTGACCCAGGTGTTGAAAGCATAGCGGCTCAGGAGTGCCTGTTGGTTCGCCGCACGAAGCTGTAGGCCCCCTCCTGAGTAGATCTTCCGGCCAAACAAGTCTAGGCGCTTGGCGTCCTTTGACTTCGGCGCCGGGGCCTGTTGGCCGTTCCTCTCCCTCTCGTTGACAGGTTGGACCACCAACGAACACGGAGGGGGGTGCGTATACAGGTATTGAAAATCCCTCGGGGGGGCCATGTACTTTCTCTCTACCCCCCTGGCAGTGGGGGGTATTGAGGCTGGTGTCTGCCAGATGGATGTGGCGTTGGCAAGGATAGTCCGCACAAAAGGTAAGGCAACCCTAGTGGGGGCATCGGTCGTCAGGATGTCCACCACGGGGTCCTCCAGTTCAGGGACCTCTTCTATTTGGAGGTCCATATTCAGGGCCAACCTGCGGAGCAGGGATTGGTGGTCCCTGAGATCGATGGGAGGTGGACCGGATGATGATGCTCCAGCCACTGCCTCATCAGGGGAGGAGGAGGAGGACAGGCCTTGGGCGAGCGGGTCCTCGACGGGTACTTCTTCGGGGCCCAGGGGTGGGGGCTCCGATTCAGGCTGCTCTACCTCTGGCGGAGGCCTGGAGACTGTAGCCTCTGGAGGTCGGGAGACTGTAGCCTCTGGCGCTCGACGCTCCAACGTGGTTGAGGTAGGAGCTCTTGCTGGTACCCTCTGGGCTTCATAGTATGCCATGGGGGTCCAAAATGGCCACCGCTCCTGAACCTGCCCGGTCTCTGGCAGGTGACCCTGGTCGCTGATGGTGCGGTCCTCCGCATAGAGGTCGCTGCCAGCTCTGGAAAAGCGGGATCCAGAGCGCGAAGGCCAGGGTGGGGCAGAATAGCCATGCAGTGACGTCTGCGTGGCCAGGGTCTGCCTCCTTGGTGGGGTCCGGTGCCGGGATGGTATCCGGTACCGGGAGCCTGATCGGTGCCGGGATGGCGTCCGGTGCCGTGAGCGGATCGGCGCCGGGATGGTGTCCGGTGCCGGGAGCCGGATCGGCGTCGAGAGTCGGATCGGCGCCAGGATGGGGAGCGGCGTCGAGAGCCGGATCGAGGGCGGGACCTGGATCGGTACCTGCGATGATCTCGGTACCGTGACATGGATTGGGACCTGGAACGTCTCGGCGATCTGCGCGTCGACCGGCCGCGGGACCAGGAGCGGCACCGAGAGTCAGGATACCTCCGTGCGGATGGAGACCTGGAGCGGTACCGCGAGTAGGAACGGCGCTGGGATCGTGATCGGTGCCGGGACTGCGAGCGGTACCTTGGAGACGCACGTGGCTGCTGCTGGCTGGTCTCCGCCTGCGGCACCGGGTGGAAGATGGCCGGTTTGCCGCGTGATGTGATGATCCGCACTGGCGGTACCGTAGACGGGGTCGGTACCGGAGCGGTCATCTGGATCAGGTCCCGCGCCGCTGCGAAGGTGTCCGGCGTGGACGGCAGCGGAAGCTCAACCACGGAGCGTGCCGGGGAGCTGGCGGTTACCGAGCTCAACGGCCCTCTCGGGACCGGAGTCGTCGGTACCGGAGCCTGCGGAGGCTGACCTGCACTCAACGGCCTCTCGGGTGCCGGAGTTGGCAGGGCCGGCGCCGGTGTTGACGGCGGCGCCGGACTCAACGGCCTAAGGAGGGCCGGAGTAAGTGGCACGGAGACCACTGGCACCGAACTCAGCGGTCCTTCCGGTACCGGAGTTGGCGGTGCGGGCGCCTCGACAGACCTAGGCTGGTCTGGAGCTGGCTGCGCATGCAGCGGCGCCTTAGTCGGTCCACCCGACTTCTTGGCTCTCGGGGACAGAGAGCGGCTCTGTGAAGTCCCGGGTAGAGAGGGACGGTGCCTGGGTTCTTTACCGGAGGTTGGACGTTCCGGTGCCGCAGACGTTGAGGCCGCCGGGGCCGGTGCCGTGGTACGATGCGGCGCCGACATCGGGCTAAGAGACGCCTCTAACAGGAGCTGCTTCAAACGAAAGTCCCGCTCCTTTTTGGTCCGCGGCTTGAAGGACTTACAAATACGGCACTTGTCCGGAAGGTGGGACTCCCCGAGGCACTTGAGACAGGAGGCATGCGGATCTCCTGTAGGCATCGGCTTCTGGCATGCCGAGCAAGGCTTGAATCCCGGTGAGCCAGGCATTGGCCCGGTACCGGGTTGGAGAGAAGGGGAGAAGCCCCTAATCTCCAGCTACAATTGTCACTGAGTCTAACAACAACTATTAACAACTAATTAACGGTACTTTAACGGTACTTAAACTATCCAAAAGATAAACGAGTGCTGTAAAGCTAGGGCTGTGGAGGTCAGCGAGCTGCTCTCCACTGTTCCAACGACCGACACGGGCGGTAAGAAGGAACTGAGGGGGCGATGGGCCGGCTGCAGTATATATCGGGGCACCTAACGGCGCCACTCCAGGGGGCGCCAGCCGGCCCACCGAGTGTTGCTAGGGTAAAAATCTTCCGACGATCGTGCACGCCGCGCGCGCACACCTAACTGGAATACATATGAGCAAGCACTCGAAGAAGAACAAGATGATTATGACTATGGAAAATGGGGCAAGTAGCTAGCAGTAGCCTGGCAAAAGGGTTGCTGCATTTTATTGCAGAATTACAGATGCTGCCAGGTTTGTTTGGCATTATCTTGAACTATTACATTTTAGCAAAGCATTCTTGTTTGTAGAGCTGAAACACTCCTTTCCTAAGTTTGTGGAGCTTCTCATTTGCCCTCACCCCAAGGAAAAAAAACACATTCCTGTACCATTTGGTATCTAATAACACATAGAAAAGAGGTGGGATGGGATGGGCTTTTAACCAAGTTATAGGAAGATTTTTAAACTTTGTTTTTGGATCTTAATGGCGGTACTTCTCACTTAATGTAGATGCACATAAACCTGTTTAATTCTCACTTAAATGGGTTTAGTTTAATTTAGTAATTTACTAGTACATGATGAATGGGTCCAAGTGCATCTACTTTAGGGGGTATCACCTATTTAACTACACAGACTTCAAATTAATTTAGCTAAGACTGCACAACTTTTCTAATATAGACAAGCCCCAAGTATTAGGACACAATTGCAAATAGATGCACATTGGATAAATGTCAGTTTGTATTTGTATAACACCACACTGAAACTGCTCATTAGGTTTGCCTCATTTGAGTGTGCAATCAGTTTTCTCTTTTAAAAATAAAAAGTCTCTGAGAAAGTATGTGCGGAAAGCCTACCTACAGAACAGGTGAGACATTTAATGAACGTTCCTCCGGCTTTTTTCTACATGATTTTTCTGTGGAGAATTTTGTTATAGAAAGGAATCAAATATGACAAAAAAGTTTTCCAAAAGGCAAAGAACAAACACTTCCTTTAACTCTCTCATGCTGTTCTAATGAATCAAAACCATCTTGCTCAATCACACCTGCTCCCTGGGAGGAGGAAGAGAGAAGAGGTGGAGGGGGCAGGGCTGGAGTGTCCAGTTTTCAGCAATTAGAAAGTTGGCAGTCCTAACCCTGATACACAAATCTTGCTGGACAAAATGCAGCAATTTACGTCAAACAATAGATTTCACTGAGAAAATCCCATATTTTCCTATAATCTAAAAGATGATTTTTTGTATTTACCTCTAATAATTTTAATTATACCCAAATATTTATCTCTAGAGCGGCTAAATTAGTAGGTACTTAATTGTACTGATACACAACACCTGATGCTTGGGTCCTCTCACTTGCCTGCACATGCAAAGCACAAAGTATATAATTCAATTATATGCCAAATGTCCACAAGGCATCTGTGGTGTATCTGACATCCCACAGAAAATCTGTGCTTCAGACATTTTAGCAACTTCCTAGTGTGCGGTATGAGAAAAAAGATTTTTGTAGAAGCCCTTGGCCAATTAGATATATGGATAATGGCTTAAGATTAATAAGAAAAGTACATATGTGACTATGCAAAAACAAATGCTGTTCCATGTCAAATACAAAGCAGGATGCAAATTGGTTTTTCTGTTAATTAATCTAGCTTTCATTGCAACTGCTCTGATCTGTAAATAAAGCTCACACGCTAGTTTCAAACAACTCAATAATAATAATAAATACCCAACAGATTCTTACAGAGCTGGCTAGCTAATTGTGTTTGCAGTTTTCTGTTATTCAAGGGTGCCTACACAGCAGCTCATGATTGAAATCAGTTAAAAGCATCTGAACTCTGACCTAGCCTGAGGGTCAGAGTCCTCAGTTAAATACTGCCACCTATCAAATACACACAAACACAGACAGAAACCTAGGAGGCTTCATGACTATTCCGAAAATGAAAAATAGAAGGCAGGGAGAAGAGAGCGAGCAAGCAAATGGTCTCTGCCACCAAATAATATTGTGCTTTCTTGCAGATATGCCTAACCTTTCAGGATTTGCTTTTCAAGCTCTTTATTGAAATTGCTCAGGTCTTTAACTGATCTCCCCTGGGGGCTGAAAAGCCTTAAGCTAATTAAGCACGGCTGAGACATGCTTGATGAGATGGGAAAAACATGAAGCTTTTGAAAGGGTGAAAAAGCTCTGGCCATCTGCTAGTGGTGTTGCAAAGAGGACAATGAGGAAGAATAAAGGGGACAGCTAGCCCGAGTGAAAAGGTACAGGATTCCTTTAATTACTAGGTCAATGAGACCATTACTGCTTGGAACGCCTGTGAAAGCCAGCAAACAAGCTTAGGAGGCTCTGCAAAAACAACAGCTCTTAGCAAAAAAACAATTTGAAAGAAAGTGAATTGGGTCAGCTTTCCCCAAGAAATGTCTGTTGATTAAAAACCATGGGTAATCTATGAGGGAGGGAAGGCCCCTTAATTGGAATTAGATTGTTGAACAGCCTCATCTCTTTTTCCTTTTATTTTGTGGTTCTCAGAGGCCCTGCAGATGGAGCTCTGTTTAAATGGATACCACACAGCCAGCCAGAGAGGAGTTTCCGTTGTATTTGGCAGTACATGTAACACCAACAGACCCCAGTCGTCGGCGGGCAGGATCGAACCTGCGTCCTCTGGAGCTAAATGCATGAGCTAAAAGCCATATGGCCCTTGGTTAAGGCTGTACAGCGAACACATTAATCTTTCTCTAAGTGATCTCGGTGCCACTAGATGGGACAGAACACCACACCCAGGACGAAGTGTGTCCTGAGCTTCAGAGACTTCCCAGTTGAAATCATGGACGAGCCCCCACTTGTAACACTGACAGACCCCAGTCGTCGGCAGGCGGGATCGAACCTGGGACTTCAGTGCATGCGCCTCTACTGCAGCGGTGTCCAATAGAAATTCGATGCTAGCCACACTTGTGGTTTTGAATTTTTCTTATTCACCACATTATAAAAAAGGATTAAAAAACAGACTACAAATGACATTTCAAATATCAAAAATAAGTAGATATTACAAAAAATATATTAATAGGTACTACTAACACAAAATTACTATATCCTAGCCACATTAACAAGCTGTATATCAAAGAACGCAACCTGTCTTCCAGTACTGCTGTCTTCAATATACCAACGCATTGCTCATGCATTAGCCACAATTCAATAGCCTATTCGCCACCTGTGGCTAGTGGCGAACATATTGGACACCGCTGCTCTACTGCATGAGCTAAAAGACAACTGGTTCTTAGCTAAGGCTGTAGAGCAGACTCGTTAATTTCTAAGTGGTCTTGGTGCCACTAGAGGGGACAGAACACCACACTCAGGAGGTGTGTGGGTTATATACAGGTGAACAGCCTGCATTTAGGTTTTAAATGAATGCCCAGTTGTTTATTCAATATGGCAAACAGTTCAGGTGCTGCAGCCTCTTAAGACCTGGTTAAGGTTCCTCCGTGTTTTTCAGTCTTTTACAATTCACTAGAAAAATGTGTAGAGTAGGGGGACACTTTCTTAACATGCAGTATAAATCTGAACGATCTTAAGTGGCGTTGTCAGCCATGTGAAATTCATGTGAAAAATCACAATTGTGATCTAAATGAACACACAGATGTTCTCTCGTCTCACAAATTATTGGTATGAGAGTTAGGTTGACTATGGCTGCATGCTAGGGATAAGCAAGGTGCTTCTGATGCAATAAGCAGTGACCGAACCCTTGCCAAAAACCAGAATGACAGTAACTCTTTGTTAGAAATGTGAATATGTGCAGATCATCTTTCCCCATTATTTCTGTTTGATGTCATTAAATCATGTTGTGCTGTGACCCCGTCATATTTCACAAGCTAAACAGGATTAGGCAAGGTCCGTGTTTGGATAGGAGACTCTTAAGGATCAATTAGGAGCTGCCAGAAGCGGTAATGACACTCCATTATTGGAAGGTGCTGTCTTTAGGCTGAGACATAAAAACAAGGTCCTGACTGTGACGGAGTAGGGAGTGAGGTGGATTTGACCTGGGAGGCTTGCGGGGGAGGTTCGCTGGGACCTGCTGCATTGGGAATGCGAGACTTTACCTGGGGCTGTAACATGAGCCAGGACGGGGGTTGGGAGGTGACACCTTTGGTTGGGAGAATGGACACAGGCTAGAGGAGGAGCCCCGGGGGAGGGGAAGAGCCTGCTGGAGGATTTGTCTAGGGAGTTGCAGTTTGGAGCTGTGGGGTGAAATGCAGGGAGCCCCCAGGCTGGGGTCTAAGCTCCCTGCCCCCCAGAAGAGCCCGACTGAGGGGTCCTGTTGTACTGACAAGCTCTGTTTGGACTGTGTTCCTGGCATCTCTAATAAACCTTCTGTTCTACTGGCTGGCTGAGACTCCCAGTGAATACGGGGAAGAGGGGTGCAGGCGCTGACTCCCCCACACTCCGTGACACTGACTACTTGTAGTCATTAAAAATGCCATGTCAATTTATGAAAAAGCAATGGTGTTAACCCCCAGAGTGTGCTCACATTTCAATTTGCATTCCTCCGCCCCAAATGACCCTTGCAGTTCCATTTGGGAAAGGCACTCTGCACGTTGTGTCTTAAACCGTTGCACATTCGTGTAGCATTGTTGCTAAATAATTGTGGTGTTTGATGCCGGGGGGGGGGGGGGCAGCATTTCAAGGTCGATAATGTGATCCCCGGATAAATCAGCTTGTAAAACAATGTGGGATCCTTTAGACAGGTGTTGTGTATATCTATTTCTTATTACTATTTTTTCATGCTTATGCACTTCCAGCTGGTACCTGAAGCAGAAATACAGCCAGAAAGTCTGTTCTCTCAGAATTTTAGGACCAACCCAAAGCAGGCAATACAAGAAATATTGTTTAAAAGACTTTTCTTGGAATATGTCCAGCCCAAAGCTGCAGATCCAAGGTCAAATAGTTTTAACAAGCATGGAGAGATATGACCTTGGAAGACCAAGAGAATAAACAAAAACCACTGAGGATACCAGTTTAGCCACATCTGGACTCTAAGGGGAAGTTGTTCACTATACCCACTTACCACTGTTTTAGAGTAGAACAGTGGTTCTCCAACTATGGGGCCTGGGACTATGTCAAGGGAGTTGCAAGCTATCTGCTTTTTTTTTAATGTTTTCTGAAGAGCAGGGATAAAAGGGACAGCTGGAGCCTCAATCCCCAAGGCTGACAGCCAGATCCCTGACGCTTGGGCTCTCCTTCCCGCCCTCCCAATCCCTCATGAGGAAGCAGCCCTGGCTTGAGCTCTCTTTCCCCTCCTCCCCCCATTCCCTCACCGGGAGGCAGATAAGCTCCGGCTGTTAGCCCCGGGGCAGCAGCAGCAACACAGAAGTAAGGGTGGCAATGGAGTGCTATGTTTGCTGTGAAAAGTGATGATCAATATCATTTTTCACATTGCCACCCTTACTTCTGTGCTGCTGCCTTCTGAGCTGGGCGCCCGGCCAGCAGTCACTGCTCTCCGTTCTGCCTTCAGAGCTAGGCAGTGGTATATGTACTTGTGGGGGGGTGGAAGGCATAAACGACTACAGACACAAAGAAGGGGGGCCCGATTAAATAAGTTTGAGGACTGCTGGTGTAAAAGAACCCCTGAGCCCCCTGGTGGGATTTCTGTAAGCTGTACCTCACCCTAAATAGGCCCCACAAGCCAGACAGTGGCCAGACAATGGGTTTAATTTGGGTCTAGCTAGGGTGGACTCCCTTAGCTGATGAAGTCAGGTGCAGCTCAACACAGCTGTGCTTAAAACAATCAGAAGATAAGAGGAAACAATGTGCTGACCAGAATCCAGGCCAAGAAGCTCTGTCCTCGTTATGCTCGCTTGTTTGGTTTTGGATTGGTGTTCACAGACTACCAAATTGCACCAAGCAAATGTGGGCAGAGACGTTGCTGGTTTGTGTTATTTTGATTGAATAAGAGGCCTGTAAATAAACTGGAAACCCAGTATGCATGTATCATTTTTGTATTCAAAGTTATGAATATTGGCTGTGTACTTGTTTGCTTTTAAGTAGCCTCAGTGAAGCATTTGGTCAGCTTCTTGAGAAATGACTATTCTCAATAAGTGCCCAATCAAGAAACACGAAATCTGACAATAGACTTTGAACTTTGATAGACACCAATCCACATCTGAGCTTTACTGAGAACGTTCCTGCAGAGAACTAAATCATGCATGGACATGCGACTTGCCCAGGTGACTCCAAAACTCCATCTTGTAGAGGGGATTCTACACAGGGGGAGGGAGGGGTTTTCACCCACAAGAGAGAAACTATATAAAGCCCCGGGAGACCCCTCCATTTTGTCTTCAGCTAGCTCAAGAGGTAGCCTCTACAGCCCCAAAGGATACCTGAAAGAAACTGGAACAAAGGACAGTAACTACAGGGCTTTGAGTGATTGCTGGACCCAGACTAGAAGAAGGCTAATCTGTAAAGGAATCTTACTGGGACATCTCTGAGGGTGAGATTTCAGCTGTAATCACTTTCTTGCTATATTAGGCTTAGACTTGTGTGTTTTATTTTATTTTGCTTGGTAATTCACTTTGTTCTGTCTGTTATTACTTGGAACCACTTAAATCCTACTTTTTGTATTTAATACAATCACTTTTTACTTATTAATTAACCCAGAGTATGTATTAATATCTGGGAGGGGCAAACAGTTGTGCATATCTCTCGATCAGTGTGATAGAGGGTGAACAATTAATGAGTTTACCCTTTATACAAGGTAAAATGGATTTATTTGGGGTTTGGACCCCATTGGGAGTTGGCTATCTGAGTGCTGGAAACAGGAACACTTCTTAAGTTGTTTTCAGTTAAGCCTGCAGCTTTTGGGGGACATGGTTCAGACCTGGGTCTGTGTCTGTAGCAGGCTAGCGTGTCTGGCACAACCATGCAGGGTACTGAAGTACCCAGCTGCCAGGGAAAACGGGCTCAGAGATAGTCTCAGCACATCAAGTGGCAGTCCCAAAGGGGGTTTCTGTGATCCAACCCATCACGGGCCTATTCTCCTTTCGCCTCAGAATCCAAAACATTTTAATTTGTTTAGCTTATTTTTTTAATCCACGTGAGAAAACACTGGACATATAAACATGCCAGCTTAAGAGCTGACAGGTAAAATAGATATTGAGTGTTTTTTGAGGGCTCCGCTAAATGCCATAAAGATGTATGTGGTCTGTTTATGTCAGCTAGCAAGCCCTGTACTTTGAGCAGGAACATCATTTCTGTGACATATGATTAGTAGAGAAACCGTACACACCACAGCAATGATTGAACACAACAGGAAAATTTTCAGACCCTCAAAAGGACTGAAACAAAGACATCAGTGCCCAGCATTTCAGGATAAAGACCCCACTCCATTGAAATAATAATGTAGGTGGTTTTGTGGTTTACCTTTGTACACTAAGGAAGGCACTGGGAGTCAAAGTGTTTAGGGCTGAAAATGATGGATGACTTCTGAATACATGAGAAGAATACTCAAAAGGTTGTGAAATATTTGAACATCGAGTTCTGTTTAGAAAGTGTTAGCTATGGAACAATTACAGTGGTAAGCATCCTGCTCAGTATAAAGTAAGGGAGGAGAAAAAAACCACACAATGCAAGGTCAAGGAAAGTGTGGGCCCCTTACTGGATGAGGGAGGGAACCTAGTGACAGAGGATGTGGAGAAAGCTAGTGTACTCAATGCTTTTTTTGCCTCTGTCTTCACAGACAAGGTCAGCTCCCAGGCGGCTGCACTCCGCAGCACGGTATGGGGAGGAGGTGACCAGCCCTCTGTGGAGAAAGAAGTAGTTCGGGACTATTTAGAAAAGCTGGATGAACACAAGTCCATGGGGCCGGATGCACTGCATCCGAGGGTGCTAAAGGAGTTGGCCGATGTGATTGCAGAGCCATTGGCCATTATCTTTGACAAATCATGGCAATCGGGGGAGGTCCCGGATGACTGGAAAAAAGCGAATGTAGTGCCCATCTTTAAAAAAGGGAAGAAGGAAGATCCGGGGAACTACAGGCCAGTCAGTCTCACCTCAGTCCCTGGAAAAATCATGGAACAGGTCCTCAAGGAATCAATTCTGAACCACTTAAAGGAGGGGAAAGTGATCAGGAACAGTCAGCATGGATTCACCAAGGGCAAGTCATGCCTGACTAACCTAATTGCCTTCTATGATGAGATAACTGGCTCTGTGGATGAGGGGAAAGCAGTGGACGTGCTATTTCTTGACTTTAGCAAAGCTTTTGATACAGTCTCCCACAGTGTTCTTGCCAGCAAGTTAAAGAAGTATGGGCTGGATGAATGGACGGTAAGGTGGATAGAAAACTGGCTGGATGGTCGTGCTCAATGGGTAGTGATCAATGGCTCCATGTCTAGTTGGCAGCCGGTATCAAGTGGAGTGCCCCAAGGGTCGGTGCTGGGGCCGGTTTTGTTCAATATCTTCATCAACGACCTGGAGGATGGTGTGGACTGCACCCTTAGCAAGTTTGCAGATGACACTAAACTGGGAGGAGTGATTGATACGCTGGAGGGTAGGGACAGGATACAGAGGGACCTAGACAAATTAGAGGATTGGGCCAAAAGAAATCTGATGAGGTTCAACAAGGACAAGTGCAGAGTCCTGCACTTAGGACGGAAGAATCCCATGCACTGCTACAGACTAGGGACCGAATGGCTGGGCAGCAGTTCTGCAGAAAAGGACCTAGGGGTTACAGTGGACAAAAAGCTGAATATGAGTCAACAGTGTGCCCTTGTTGCCAAGAAGGCTAACGGCATTTTGGGCTGTATAAGTAGGGGCATTGCCAGCAGATCGAGGGACGTGATTATTCCCCTCTATTCGGCACTGGTGAGGCCTCATTTGGAGTACTGTGTCCAGTTTTGGGCCCCACACTACAAGAAGGATGTGGATAAATTGGAAAGAGTCCAACGGAGGGCAACAAAAATGATTAGGGGGCTGGAGCACATGACGTATGAGGAGAGGCTGAGGGAACTGGGATTGTTTAGCCTGCAGAAGAGAAGAGTGAGGGGGGATTTGATAGCTGCTTTCAACTACCTAAAAGTGGGTTCCAAAGTGGATGGATCTAGACTGTTCTCAGTGGTAGAAGATGACAGAACAAGGAGTAATGGTCTCAAGTTGCAGAGGGGGAGGTTTAGGTTGGATATTAGGAAAAACTTTTTCACTAGTAGGGTGGTGAAGCACTGGAATGGGTTACCTAGGGAGGTGGTGGAATCTCCTTCCTTAGAGGTTTTTAAGGTCAGGCTTGACAAAGCCCTGGCTGGGATGATCTAGTTGGGGTTGGTCCTGCTTTGAGCAGGGGGTTGGACTAGATGACCTCCTGAGGTCCCTTCCAACCCTGAGATTCTATGATTCTATGATTTGTCTAGTGCCTTTCATACAAAAAAGATTCATAGAACATTTGGCAGCTGATTATAGTCTATCTAAAGAATGTGCAAACTATGCTGGTTGCAACACAATGTGCAGGCTCTGTAGCCTCTGAGAGTATGGCAGGACAGGAAGACAGGGGTGGAATGGCCATGTTTCATCAGAAAGGCTCAGCAAGTTGGTTCTGATAGTTTTAATAGCGGGAAAGGTTGGCAAAAGGTACTTGCAGAGAGAGATGTTGAACACTTCTGATGAATCCACTGACCCCCTGAGGGATAGAGGTGGGAGTGGATCCCACAGCTTCATGCAGTTGCTGTATGTGTGTGTGTATATATATCTATATCTATATATATAGATATAGATATATATACATATATCTCTAGAGGGAGAATGAGAGATGCCCTTCAAACCCAAGTCCCCTGCCCTTGCTGGCAGATTACTCACAATAACTGGAAACAGAGTTATCGTAGGTTTCTTCCCTAGGACTAGGGCACAAGCATACTGAGGGTGACCTCACACTCATCTTGAGATGAGATTTGATGAGCATCAGCCAAGGGCAGGGAAGCTGTTCCAGATGGTGAGGTCTGAATGCTCAGCTGAATAAAGAAAAGGTGAGGGGACAGAAAGTCAACTACTGGAAAAGTGTGAGTAACAGGCAGAAAAATGGAAAGAAGTGGGTTCAAAGAAATGAGGAGAGGACACTACCACGGAAGAGCTGAGTGAGGACACTGCTTCCCTTGCTTGGGTTTTCTACTGGTTAGAGACCATTTTAGTTTCTATCGGGTTGCCACAGGAGCCCTGCTTCCAGAGACTGCAGCAGAGATGCATTCTCCAGAGTGCATTCTCCAGCTTAGTTGCCCTGGACACATCACCTCCTCGGCTAGAACTGCTCATTCTTTGGATGGTGATGGCCCTGTGCGCATCTATCTCTGTGCAAGGGAGGATGTGCCTGCTTTGTGACATCACAACTTGGGGCTGTGCAGAAGCAGGCATAAACTACGGAAGAATCTGGCCCTTGGTCTTTAAAGAGAGGAGCCTGGGACAGAACTGCAGAGGTGGAGGAGGGAACAGAATCACGGATAACCCTAGTGGGAGAGGAGAGATAAGGGTCAAAAAAAGGAAGGGATGACTGAGAGGATATTTTTAGACAGCCCATCCCACAACTGCATTATTCTTATGGACAATGTTCTTGTTCTACACCTGAGACAAAAGAGACCTATTCAGTCTTCTCCTTCCACTGCTTGCTTTCCTCCATCTATTCCCCTGTCTCTGGGCCCTGGGGGAGAGGGGAGGATCGACCTAAGATACGCAACTTCAGCTATGAAAATAACGTATCTGAAGTCGACGTACCTTAGGTCAACTTACCTCGCGTCTTAATGGCGCGGGATCGACTGCTGTCGCTCCCTCGTCGACTCCGCTTCCTCCTCTTGCTGTGGTGGAGTACAGGAGTCGACAGCAGAGCGATCGGGGATCGATTTATTGCGTCTACACTAGATGCGATAAATTAATCCTCAATAGATCGATCACTACCCGCCGATCTGGCGGGTAGTGTAGACATACGCTGGGTCTTCTTAAGGTGTAGTTATGAAAGCATCCTACAGAATTTATTTAATGAATATTGATTAGCTGTGTAGGGTCTTGCACCTTGCGTGGTCATTAATACTTGTGCAAGGTAGATGTAAAATGCTACCACCTAATGCTAAAATGCATGGCATACAGAATTCTGATTTGGTAGTACTTTACCCCCACTTTTCACAGGTTGAAATGATTACACAAAATGTAAGGCAGTGAAGAAGCAGTTATAGATTCCTGTTAACGCCAATTATAGACACAATTGAATTGGACCCAAGCATGTAAATCCATTCCCTGTCCTGGACTAAATCTATCAATGTGAGTCACTAAAAAAAACCTTGAACTCTCACTTGTTGAATGCTAAGAAGCACAAAGAGTTACACATGCTGGACCAAATTCTTCCCTGATGTGACTTCCCTGATATATCACGATGAAATTACACCCGGAATTAATGTGGCCTTTTGGATCTATTTTACTATGCACATGAAGTTCCTGTTATCATTCATAGGAGTTAAACTCACAATTCAGTGGAAAGAATAGATTCCTATATAATGTAATAAGTTCATTGTTTGTGTAAAAAAGTAGTGCCATATTTTTCACGTGTTCAAGCTAATTTCCAGATGTGTTATTAACAATTCAGTCCCTATTTCTAGGGGGAAATTTTTTCTAAGATAAATATATAAAACCTTCCTGTATTATTTTCGCTATGTACTTGGATGCCATTTCGCTATGTACTTGGATGCGTTTTGAAACAAGTATGTGTTTCAGTTGCATGAGCTACTGCTGATTCTCTGGGGATTTACGCTAAAACCAAAGACTGGTAATCTTCAACACAATGTGAAATATGGATTCCATTATCTACCCATTTTTTTATGTTAAAAGGTCATTATCACTGTCTTAAAGCTGTTTAAACCATGTATGTCACAAGTACAAAACATCTCACATCATAAAATAATACCATAAACATATGAAAAGTTAAAATGACTTCATATCATCTGCTTTTCAGTGGGATTTGATATAATTTTATATGTTTATTGGCACTAGTACTGTGGTAAATATCCAATTTCTCATTAGGTTTCTCAGAGATTTTCTTTTCTTTGGAAGATTCCTGAACAGTTATTTTATTAGATGTAATGTTGAATGTGTTTCTGTTCAGTACAAAAAATTAGTTATGTGAACAAAACAAAAGTCACATTGCAAAAATTTTCCAAATTAACAATATCTTTTAAGTGGAGAAAAAAATGGCTAATTCATCTTGATAGCATTTCTGTTTTGCTTGCTTGCAAAATGAAGAAAACAATCAAACATTATAAACTTTAAACTGCCATCACTGTAAAAATAGTTGCTTGTCTTCTTTCTTTTTTGTTCCCTACTATCAAAGCAGATGTCATAAAATGACTGTGGCAAAATGTTTGAGCTGCAAGATTCTCTAATGGTTTCTATTTTTATTAGAAAAGCACATTGAAAAATGGAATCCTCCCAGTGAAAGAAATGAAAAATAATTAAAATTTAAAACAGAGCTTGTACCACCTGTTCTTTACATATACTCATTTTAGCCTGATATAGGGAGAATAATGAAAAGAAACAGAAATTCTTTCAGTTATTGAGAAGAATATCACATTAGTCTCTCCTAGAGGAATGTAACTGGTGGGCTTCTTTTAGGGCTTCTTGAACTTCATCTGAAGTAGCTGGCATGGGCCGCTGTCAAAGATTAGGCAGACCAATGGTCGGATTCAGTACAGCAATCACTTTGTTCCCAGTGTTACCCTTACCCATGCCTGCTTGGTATGGCACTCTGTCCCCCTCTAGTGGCACCTAGCTAGAGATTGATGAGTCTGCTACAGTCTTAGGGCTGGTCCACACTGGGGGGGGGAATCGATCTAACGTTATCTAAATAACGTAGCTGAAATCGAATATCTTAGCTCGATTTCAAAAGGTACTTACCCCAGTCCACACCGCAGCAGGCAGGCTCCCCCGTCGACAGCGCTTCCTCCGCTCGCGGAACTGGAGTTCCGGTGTCGACAGGGAGCGGCTCTGGTATCGATTTATCGCGTCTAGATGAGACGCGATAAATCGATCCCAGAACATCGATAGCTACCCGCCGAATAGGGCGGGTAGTGTAGACGTAGCCTTAGCTAAGAGAGATGTGGCTTTTAGCTCATGCAGTAGAGACTCATATTAAGCTTCAAAAGCCCAGGTTTGATCCTGCCCGCCGACGACCGGGGTCTGTCGACGTTACACTAGGACAGCTCAATAAACACATATGGAGTTTCTAATTTAAGATATTTTAGATACATGAAATTCTAAAATAGATTAGATTTTTCCAAAAAACCAAAACTTCTCGTTTTTAAAATCTTGCCTCCCCACAAGTCTTGTCCATTTCAGCTCTTTGGAGAAGGTGTTGGAGGTGAGGAGAAACTGGGTTTATAAAAAAAAAAAAGCTAGTTACAACTACTGTGGCTCCACAATAAAGATGTCAGTCTTGTTTCAGAGATTTACTTTGTTTCTTTATCATTGCAAACAATGACCTGGCAACGAATTTATGACTTCCGTCAATATCTCCAAATGTATGTGAAAATCCTTGAAGCAAGTATATATTGGAAAAATTGAGACATCTTCCTCACCAGATTTCAAGGATAAACTTTCCTCAGCGTTTATACTGCAAAGGCACTTATTCATTTCTAAAGAATTGATGGGTGAAAGACCTGGAATTCAGCTGTTCAAATTAAGAATGGATCAAATGATGGATAAGCAGCTACTTGCCTACTCACTGGTAGCTATATTGGCAGCTCTGGATCAAAATTATAGGTAGGACACTGTAATGTGTCTTAGCCTCTACGTGGATTCATTACAGCACTTTAAAAAGTGCCCTTCAGTGGTGGGTTGTGTCTGACTATTCAGTGAAGTTCTGCTTCTGCTCTTTTGCAGACCTCTACAGGAAAGTAAACATTTGTACTATATAGTGTAGGCAGTGAGCAGCGACCTGAATTGGATCCTTCATTTATAAGAATTATTCCATTAAATTAGCAGCTGTGCGTTGTGAATTTACTTTCTCACTTTTCTGAGTGGGGCAGCACCCCCGGAGTCACAGTAGTAGGACCTCTACTGAGGATATTCACCTCACACTGGGGAGGTGATGTTGGGAAAATGGCACTGGTTTCCAGACTAGAACGAAGAGACAGTAATCTCTGAAAGAACTGCTCTGACAAAAGAGGAGACTACAGACATGTTTCTGAGCTATCCAAAACGCCAGTAATTGTAGGGTGGCAATAAGAAAACAGACAATATTCTACCCAACATACAGAAAAGGGGCACAATAGTCAAATAATGGATACTTCTGTTCACATAATAGTGTCCTCCAAGGGGTAGAGCAGGCTCTAAGGGTGACAGACGAGACAAATCATCAGATCCAATATCTTTATATAAGGAGAGAATGAGTATGTAAGTGGGGAGAGTAGGCTCAGAGCGGGAAACAGTTATATATACATCCAAGTAATATGACTTTCATTTGTTATAAATTATTAGCCCTGCAAAAAAAACCCTGAGATGATTCAAAATGCCACTAAAGCCTGCACGTCCATCCATTACAAAAGGATGGCAACATTTCCAAGCGTATATATAATAATTGCCTAATTGAAGATTAAAAGCATTTGTATGGTATTTCCCGTATGTCCTATTTGGTCAGCGAACATAAAAGGATTTGAGATTGTTCCCTAATCTTATGAGAAATGCAGGTTTTCATTATTGTTCTGTAGACTAGAATTGAGTGGATTCTAATACCTGAAAAAAGTTACTCTAGAACGCATCTTGCTTTATCTCTCTCTTTTTCTTTCCTTGCTCCCAAGTAATATATTAACCTTTAGTTAAAGTATGAAAAAAGGTACCTCTATAATATTAATCCTGATTTTTATCAGTGTTTCAGAAAAAAATATTTTTGTAGAACACACACCAAGTGTTTTTCATTGTAAAATACATTGAGAGAACCCCAAGCTTGCATTACAAAATATAAATGCACTAGGTTTATTCAAATAAACAAATACAAAATATTCAACCTCAACCAATAAAATCTATCTTAATATATGGGACGGAAATGAAAGATCTCATTTTCATACAGTATCAGAAATGTACCCAAAGAAAAAATGTGTGTGTTTGGATGCATCACCGCATAAGCCTAGGTTCACCCCCATTTAGGGTGACCAGACAGCAAGTGTGAAAAATAGGGGCAGGGGGTGGGGTGAGGGTAATAGGAGCCTATATAAGAAAAAACCCCCAAAATTAGGACTATCCCTATAAAATTGGAATATCTGGTCACGCTACCCTCATGGGCACAAGGAAGTGCAAGCTGCTGGCTCAATACATCCCAGGGAAAGGCAAATGGCATTTCAACCTGCTCTCCCCTTAGCATTCTGGCACAGGATGGCAGCACTAGTTTCTGCCAAGGGTTCCATAACAGACCGGGCAGCAGAGATCACTGATTCAATGCTGCTTCACCCAGCCATCCTGTCACTAGACCCGCTAAATCGACCCCTGGTGCACTGATCGCTGCAGCATCAAGCCGGGCCCGGTAAGTGTAGACATGCCCTCTGACTAGCAGCCACCATGTTTCAGGTTGCGGTGGCTACCAGTGGAGGAGAGCTTGAATATCCAGACACCCTTCCACCAGGGTCTGCATTGGCAAGGGGAATCTGACTCATATTATCCATTTAGCTGGTCCCATACCTCCATTGATGGATGTGGAATGGTCACAGACAACTCCCATTAATCCAATCACTCCTCTTAGGGCAGGACTGCACAACATGCGGCCCAGGGGCCACATGCGGCCCGCGTGGGCTCACTGTGCAGCCCGCGGGGGGTGGGGGGGTGAGTAGGCAAGCGGCGGGGTGGGGCAAGTTATACAAAAATGCATAATGCAGAGATTTATCTACAACTGCATTGATTGACTGTTGTGTGCAGTAATATAGTGACCCCTGGGTGGGTGAAGAGGGGTGTGATGGTGGGGCCGAGCGGGGAGGGGGTGGGTCCTATTTTACTGCTGTGATGTGGTCACCCTAAGCGCGCTGTTTCTTTCCCCCTCTACAGGCTTCCACACCCCAACGCTGGGGAAGGAGGGGTTGTTTCCACGGGGCGGACGGCACTGGGGGTAGGGGGGGTGTTTCCACGGGGCTGGGGGGTTTCGGCCCTCAACTGTTTTCTTTGGAGTAATATGGCCCTCGCCGCTTTACGAGTTGTGCAGGCCTGCCTTAGGGTGACGCAGTACATATCATCCCTCTGAGTTGAGCCTAATATCTCGCCTAGTCCTAAGACGGAACTGACGTTGAACAGACAAGGATGGCATTCTGCACTTCTTGAAATTGGAATACACATGTAGTTTTACCACAGATCAAAAGCACTATTTTTATATCAAAACAAAGTAGTATGACGGAATTTTATTTCACTAGAATAATACTCCAGTATTATCTTCTTTTTCAGCATTGCTAGTCTAAAATAGGTTATTTTGTTCTACTTCCAATGTACTGCAGGTGCTGCTGGAAAACATTTAACTGAATTAGTTTATGAGGCTGCACTCTGCTTAGATGAGAAACTGTTATATATAAAATCTCTTATTTATGCCAGGTGAACTCTTGCCATTAGAAGTCTCTCTGGGACATACTCATTGTACTATTTTATCTGCATCAACTGCTGTTCAATTCCCCACCCCCCTTTCCTTTCAAGATCCATCTTACAAGCTGACTAACTTTGAAACCTAATGTTGCAGCATCTGTGCACATCAAACCTGAAAGCAGTTTACAACATGTGTTGCGAAGATTATCTACACGTTTTTATACCCATTAGAATGAAATAAAACAAGGGAAAAGCCTTATTTTCCTTCCCTTGTCTGGATTTTTAAAAAGCATTGATTTATTTCCCCAGCCTGAGATATTTTAAAGGAGGGTGCATTTCAAAACAAACTATAAGAAACATTTATAGGTTTACCCAAGTGCAGTTTACCCCATGTGTAGAATCAGCACAGTACTTCCTCCTGTTATGGGCCCAATCCTAAACCCACTGAAGTCAATGGGAGTCTTTCCATGAACGTCAGTGACCTTTGGATATGTAAGTACCATTAATACACCTAAACCACAATGCTCTGAAATGTTCAGAAAGACCCTTTAACTTAGCTGATCCCAGAACTTTTTAAATAAGGGACAGGAAAAGTGCCAAGAACACCTCTTTTCTGACACTACCTTCCTTAATGCTGCATATTTTAATACTAGGTAGAACAGATGGTGAAATCTAATCTATCCACTGAGACCTAAATGATAGTCACTCGCTGCAGGGGACAGTAAAGTATTAAAGAGAAGGAAATGTACAAATATGAAAGTACACTGTGCAAAAGTTGCTTTTGATGAGACAAAATAAAATGTAAATAATTTCTATTAGGAGGAAACTAACATGATGGCTCTGGTATTTGCAGTTAAAATGAGTCCATATTATAAAACCTGGATTTGAAGTTGAAGGAGAGGAGTACCATTTACCTGGATTTGAAATAAGTATTATATTGATTACAATTTATCACTGTCAGTAATAAAATACAACACAGATACCATTAACATTACTTGTAAGAAAGAGGTGTGTGATTAGTATCAACTTGGATTTGCATTAAAAAGAGAGAGAGAGAGAGAGAGAGAGAGAGAGAGAGAGAGAGAGAGGATGCTGTTAAGCTGGATATGAGCAAAAAGGAATGTAACCTAGGTAAGCAATGAAGAAAAGTGTCAATACTACGAACATGGGTTTTCAACTAAGTCAGTGTCAATGTGCTTGGCAAAAGGAGTTCATCATTAGGAAGATCTAGTTAGCATTGACCTGGATTTCCAGCAAAGATCATGTCTGGGTTTTTAATATGAAGCTGTAATTGATCTATATGTTCTACCAAGGAAGGTCATATAATTGCATTTGCTTTACAATTAGAGAATTATTTACATAATATATTGCTTTTTTATGTGAGCATGACTTTTATAAATGATTGGCTGGATGTAGGGCTCCCACAAGAATTCCCCAAACTCTGAAAATTCAACTTCTGTGTTTCTTAACAATAGAATAAATAGTGATTAAATACTGTACTCTCGGACAAGATTACTGCTTCAGCAGGACTCTATGTGTGTGTTTTCCAAATATTAGCTTCTTTACTAGAATTACTAGCTTCAGTTCATTACTTGTTAAATCTCTATTTATGACCTCATAAATCATTTAAATATCCAGTTATTGCAACTACACTCAGCATTGTACTTCCAATGAATTTAAGAGAAAGGATACTTAAATATAGATAAACTGCTTCTTTAATCAGCAGTTTTCGAAGGTAAATGTAAAAAACCCACAATAAACAGCTTATGTGTTTATTTCAAAGCCATTTTGAAACTTGAGTATATCACTTTCCTGCCCCTTATGTTTTCTTGTGTGGCTTCCAACCAAATACATAACAACATTTTAACGCCACCTGGAAAA
Source organism: Chelydra serpentina (assembly GCA_037349315.1). Lineage (NCBI taxonomy): Eukaryota > Metazoa > Chordata > Testudines > Chelydridae > Chelydra > Chelydra serpentina. The sequence continues at coordinate 11,285,042 of JBAIAC010000061.1, forward strand.
AAAGATGTAAAATATCACTAGTAAATTTTGTTGTAGTAAAACCAAAAATAGCTGTGCTTACCAACACAAACACAGCTTTCAAGAGAACCTGGATTCCATGCAGCAGCCTACTTGAACTCTCTGCCTACCTCTAATGTATAGAAAGTCTTACCTGTCTCCTCTTCTTTGCTTTCTTCATTATTTTCAGCTACTATAGGAGTCATTGGTTTCTCAACCTTGACTGCATCCTCTTTATTTGACAAGGGCTCTGAATAGGATGTGATGGGAAACAGAAGTTAGATAGTTTGTTGTTCAGAACTCATGGAGAATAAAATGATTAATATATGCTACAATGGTCATCACTGAAAACATCAGCATAGAACCAGATTGTAGAATCCTTCTCACATTGCTGAGTGTTCATGTAAGCAGTGCCAGTGAGGCTGAGGGACTATTCCTGTGAACATGGGTTCAATCCTGCACGGGGCACTCTGGCCCCACTCCAGTAAAGCACATGCTTCACTTTAAGCTTAACTAGTCCCACTGAAGTCACATGCTTATAGGTAGGCCTGTGCTTAAATATTTTGCTGGACTAGTACCAGAGTGTTCATCACCTGGCGTGATAGGGACCTAAGTGCTCACTGTTATGAGTCGGGGTTGCGCAATCTAGCCCTTAACTTTTTACTTTTACAACGGATGCCATTAAAAAGTCAGCATTTACCACCGAGAGCTACTGGAGACACCACTGTGATTTCCTTTTCTGAGCCAAATTTGGATCTGGCATAAGGAAGGGCAATTCCATGAATGTGGCCTTCTAAGTATAAAGAAATAACTGTGGTACCTCAAATGCCATAGCATAGCTTCTGTTGATAATTAGTCACGAGTCACTGTTATCTTACTCATTGTTTATACAGCATTTCTCATACCTTCTGTTTCCATGCAGGAACTCTGGGAATCTGGCTGAGTTTTCATTTCATCAGTTGTGGAAACATCCTGTTGTCCTGTTAACATCAAAGATTGGAAATAACATCAATGGGATACTTATGTGCATACAGAAGAGAGAACACTAAAACTGGGTACAAAACCAATATACTGCATATTTCTCTAAAGCCAGCTTGCTTGCTTTCTAATTGGCAATTATAACATTGGGGTCACTTTATAAAAGTTAAAAACAAATAGCTTTAAAATGTATTAAAGTCCCCCCCAGTATTAGTATTTAGTATGAAGTAGTAGTTAAAACAGACCACACTTAATGGAAACTCTGGACTATTGTGTTCTATTTTTTGTGAGCAGACTGATTTTGATGGTTCAGCCATGATGAATTGTCCATCATTGGGAGCTCTAAAGCATTCTCTGACAAAGAGTTTTGGCTGTCACCAGAGTATCAACTAGCAGCTGTTCCGAAACACCTGTACTTGACTCTCAAGTTACATAAATAAATGAAACCAATATAGCAGGCTTCTGGTAACAAAAACATAATGCTCTGGGATGACCCAGAATCAACATGGCTAAAATAAGTTATTTGGAGGCCTGTTCCTTTTACAGTAACACTAGAGACTACAGTATCAAGACTGAATGACATGTAACATCTACTAGTTGAAGCCTATAGACATTTTCCAGAGGCAACAAAGGTCACAGGTGAAAAAGTTGAATGCTATAACTAAAATAACGTAGGTTCCCAATTGATTTATTATTTGCAGCTTAAATAATTTCAACAGGTAATGTTACCTTCATCTTGATCTTCTTCACACATTGCATGATGTGCTGGGTCATTCTCTTGTGTGGCTTTGAAATCTTTTGAGGAATCTGATAAAAACAAAAAATAAAAAAACCTTGAAGTTGTTTTCTGGTGGCAAAATCTGAAAACTACTTAGGACACCTGAATCCAGCACTTAAAAATACTGCATTCTTATTTGGTTTTAAATTACTCTGATGGAATTTCTTTTTGTTTAAACATAATATTAAATGTAATTTAAAAAAATATAGCACAGGTGTAAATTGCTCAAATTAATTGCAGAAACTGTACAGTTATTAAGTGTTACGTGGGCTGCATTACTGACTTCTAACAAGGAGCTAAGTGTAAAGAAAATATAAGAAAATCAGAGTGGAATCACAAAATTAATTTCTAAAGAGACAAAGATATGGCAAAGATATGGCCAATACCAGGAAAAATAACCCCTCTACTTGATTAACTATATGATCCATTTCTTCAGAATAACAGTAGTGTAACACCGACATATCCTGGTTGCCAGCGGGTGGGATTGAACCGGGACCTCTGGAGCTTAGTACATGAGCCTCTACTGAAGAAGCTAAAAGCCATAGGCCTATTAGCTGAGGCCGACGAGCAGACTCTTTAATCTTTCTCTCTAAGTGGTCTCGGTGTCACTAGATGGGGCAGAAAACCACACCCAGGAGGTGTGTGGGTTTCAGTAGCACTTTTCATGTGTGGATCCCAAAGCACTTTAAACACATCAACTCCTATTATATCTTAGGTGAAATTCTAGCCCTAGTCAATGGCAAAAGTCCTGTTGACATCAGTGGTCTCAAACTTCACTCCTGATGATGATGATGTTATTACACTTGCTTTATACATGAGGAAACTGAAACCCAGACTAGCTAAGTGAATTGTCCAAGATCGTACACTGAGCCAGTGTCATAAGAACAACTAGACCAGGAGTCTGAACTCCCATTCTTCTGCATTAGCTACAGACCTCATTAACATACAAACAGAGCATAATGTTAATAAGATATGAAGGACAATGTTTGAAAATACAGCCCACACCGTTACGGTTTCATTTATAGGGTGAAAATAACATAGAACTATATGGTGGTATATTGTTCAACTGGGCCCATAAAGTCTATGTTTTTATATTCCACCCACCACCGAGACATTTGGGGATCATTATCTGCACAGCTTTGCATTTGATCCTTGCTAGCACAGGCCACTGAGTCAAAGGTGAATGGAAATGTTCCAAATTTTAGGGATAAATACTCCTATTGAGATAATAATAATGCCAGTGATGATAACAATAAGAGCGGATGTGTGCATATGTATCAAGAGGAGAACATACCCCATAGTTGTGCCAGTCGGTAAAACTGGCTGACAGATTCCTATAAGGAAACTTAACAAGTAGAGTTATGAGAAAAGTTGTTTATATATCAGAGTGCTGCTTCCACACATTTCCTTCTTCTAAAATAGCACACAGGGCCACCATAGGACACCATTCCTTAAACCTGCTGAGAACAATCTTTGATGGATACGTGAGAAACCCGGGTAGTTAACATCTGATCTAAATGTAATAATCTGCAGAGCAGGTATGCACCGAAAGTGTGTGGCTTTAATTAACTGCAAATAATTCTCCAAGGCAAATATTTAATTACCTGCACACAGTGGGCCTGTGGTGCCCGTGCTCCACCAATATGAGAGCACAGGGGCCCGGCTCCACCACAGTTCGGGGTCAGGTCTCTCCCCCGGCCCCGCCTGCCACCCTCGGGTGATTTAAAAGGGCCCGGGTCCCCACCGTCACCACCAGCAGCGCAACGGGGCTCAGGCGGCTTCCTGCCCACCCGCTCCGCTTCTGGAAGCGGCTGGCATGTGCCTGCAGCCCCTGAGCGCGGGGAGGGTTTCTCCTCACGCTGCCCCCTCCCCGAGCGCTGGCTCTGCCAACTGCGTCCAATGGGAGCTGCCCCCCCTAGGAGCTGCTGCCAGAGGGAGCCTAGGAGCTGCTGCCTGAGGGAGTTGCCCAAGGTAAGCGCCACACCCAACCCCCTGCCCCAGCCCAGCCCCCGCATCCAAACCCTCTCCCGGACCCCGCCCCCTGCACTCCCTCCCACACTCCAACTGCCTGACCCAATCCAGAGCCTGCACCCCCCACCCAAACTCCCTCCCAGAGCCCACCCCCTGCACTCCCTCCCACACCCCAGCCGCCTGCCCCAACTCAGAGCCCGCACCCTAACTCCTTCCCAGAGACTGCCCCCCCACTTCTGCACCCAATCCCCTGCCCCAGCCCAGAGCCTGCACCCCAACTCTCTCCCAGAGACCGCCCCCCATCTTGCGCCCCAACCCCTGCCCCAGCCTAGAGCCCGCACCCAAACTCCCTTCCAGAGCCTGATCCCTCACCCCTCCCACACCCAAACTCCCTCCCAGAGCCTTAGGCAGGTGGTGGGGGACGGGACTTGGCCCCATTCTGGCACCACCAAAAATTATACAAACCTGCCCTCCCTGCCTGCACAGCTTCTCATTTCATTCATAGAATGACAGTAAGTTTGAAAGTAGAATGGAACATGTATAGATTTTTCAAATTATCTCGCTGGTATAAAATCTGCCCAAACTAGCCCTTGTTGAACTTTTTGTTGTTGTTGTAGTTTGGACTTAAACTGCTACATATTGATATCAGCTGGACTGCAGTTTGTGGTCTCCTTTCATATTAGGACTGCACATTTTGCTATGATTTAAAAGGGATTATTCAGTTCAACCTGAATCAAGAGCTACAATAAATTAGAATTTCATCAAATGGTAAATTTAATCAAAATATGAGTACTTCACAATTAAAGCATCTCTCCAGTAAATGGGGGTGGCAATACAAATCGACATGGAAAATGTCAAAGTTTACACCAAAGTGTACTGCGTTAAATTATGGTCCCACTAAAGTAAATGACAAAAACGTCAAAAGCACCAGGCTTTCATTCACTGTCACTGTGTTTGTTTATGATCAGGACATGTAGAGTTATCGCCTAAATTGCCATTGATATTCTTTTTGGTTGTGCTTTAATTCAGTGTTCATAAAATGTGTTGTACTGACAGTGCTAGAGAAGGAAGCCCTCTGCTTACCTACAGAACAGACATGGCCTAGGCACATAAAGCGGGAGTGCAAGCTTCCCCACCGCTATACCAAACTACCACACAAAGCTGCCTCTACCCTTACTACAAGGTACCGCATCTAGGTGTGAGAAAATAGCTTCGCTGACCTATTCAGTCGTACATCTGTGCTGAGAACACCAACAAGAGTGACAGTTAATGCCAGCTGTCGTGATGGGGACGCCTAGTGGGAGACCATCACATTTATTTTATTTTGGCCTTCAAACAGTCCAAAAAGGGTGTTGGATTAAAACTAGCGTCAGAGGTGAAGGACACTATTTGCCATTTACAACCCTCTGAGCAATCCAATCCCATACCTAGTGCATTCTTCTTCATACTGCTACACCTGTGACGTCAATCTTGGTTTGATTGGACCATCTTGCTCCAAGTATGAGGAATGATTCCAATTTCATGTAAAATCAATTCAAGGTATCCAAAGCAACAATTACAAACACTGGTCAATAACAACAAATGGAGTTTTGGAGCCAAATTCATACCTAATGTAAGTGGGTGCTGCTCTGTTGTTTTCAGTGGGGTATCAAACAGTTTACATCAGACCAATATTTGGCCTGCTGGCTCGGGGTGAAAATATAGCAGCAAACTAATACCACTAGACTGTCAGTCATGCTGAACTTCAGCTTAGGTACCACAGCTAGAGACCCCTATGTTATTTGGCACGGTTTTCAGATTTTAATATAACATAATTGTCTGTGCATGACTGACTGATATGAGATTGCTATTATGACATAGTTTAATTTTTTTCATTAAACAGTTTTTCATTTCTGAGTTGTAGAAAGCAATATAATAATATAGGATTCTAAATTATTCTCGATAATCTGCAGTGAGGATTTTGTATTACTTTTTTTTTGTGTGTGCAAAGAAACTAACATGGACAAGAGTTATTGCCTAATTGTGAGAGTCAGTCGATGTTATTTCAGCAGCAGAGATCAGGCATTATGCAGATTTTGACTTTCAAAATCTTTAAGGTCAAGACCATATCAAAGATTTTTTTCCCCCCGAATGCAAATATTACATCAAATATTCAAGTTAAAGGGGCCAAAGATAGATTTACTTTTAGGATTAACACCAATAAAATACAGGAAAGAAGTAAACCCAGATTTATAAAGGAAATCCAGTTTATTGAAAATGTATGACAAGAGTAAAAATAGAAGATGTAAAGCACAGGGCATGAAAAGCTGTTCCTACAATGGATATGAGGACAGATCTTCAGCTCTATTTCAATGGGGCAAAGCAGCCAGAAACGCTGAGTAAGGGAATCCCTAGGCTGCATTCAGATACTGTAGTGATTCTACATAGCTGCCTCCTGTGCTCTGGTGATCCCTGGATGTTAAACAAACCCTTTACGGCCATGTGCCGCTGGGCATAAATTAGAGCAACCCTGGAGTTGCTTTAAAGCATGCCAGGAACTGGGACTACCCTGGCAAGCTCCATGATTGTGGAGCCATGAAGGTGGCATAAAGGTATTGTTGTTCCCCCAGCTACTTAGCTGCACTGAGCATATTTCAGTTGCCAGCTCATGATATCCATTTAAACTGTAGTGTGCTCGATTTACCCACCGTTACCACCTAGTGGTGTCTGAGACACTACAGTTTTGTTCCTTAACACAGAACTGAAAATAACCATACTGTACTATCTGACTAGCGGGAGAGGACTGACTGTCTAATGATGATCTCTGTTGGTGGCCACACACATGCAAATGCAAGTGGACAAATGACAGGCCACTTTCATTTACCTGAATACAAAGCTCATGGATATTGATGACTATATGGTGAGAATGATACCTGGGGGGGATCACATTGTCCCAGTTCACAGCTTTTGAGATGATTATTTTATACACTATATGGAGCTCTCCTTACACCACACACCTCTTTCTTGACACTGTTCTTCCCTCCACACTTCCTTCTTGCTGGGATTGTCCTCCCAATCTTCTTTAACCCTTGTGCTAAGGCTGCCCGGCAAATAACTGCCAACAATTCAATGTTACAGCACAATGCTAAAGCAGAATGTCATGTTGTACCATGATGGCATCATGACAAACCACAGCACCCTAAACATCGGAAGCGGAGGAAATGATTAGCTAATTGGGTGATTAAAAGATTAATTTCTCTTTTCCTATTTGTGGTGCATTTGGGATTTTTTTTTTTATATTACTAAATGGAAGAAAATAGAGACTGCCCTGAAAGCTGCATGCTCTTGCCTGTCTTTATTGTAGCCCTTCAGCACACTTTTGTCCTGTTCTATGGGATTCTGAGTACCCCGGCGATGCACTTATGTACCTGCTTCATTTAAATCACAGGGACACTCACATTGAAGTCTATGGGGCTACTCACACTGTTAAAGTTAAGCAGGTGCTTAAGTGCTTTGCTGGATCAAAGCCAGAGCGCTTATCACCTTGTAGGATCGTCCCTTGTCCTCTCTACCCTTCTTTTACCCTGAGTCTTTCTGTTTGCTCTTCCTGCTTTGCTTTATGTTATTGCATGACCTCTTTCTTTAGATACATAGGCCTGTATATATACACACCACCTGGGAGTGTAAAGGAGCCTTAATGGGGCATGTAAATGTCATTCAAGCCCACTTTCTCTGAGGTCGATTTAAATGGCCAGAGACGTGAGAAGGAACCTTACTGTAAATGAGAATCAGGCCCTCAGTCTCCATTTTAAAATCAAACCACTAGCAGCAATTTCCAACAGTGATTAACTCAGGATCGGCAACTACAACATTTAATGTTTTTAAAAAACAGAAAGCTAACCCAGGGTTGCTTACAGGGCTCCATTATGTTTCTTTTGTTTTTGATTTTAAAAGGGTTTTTTTGTAAGAGCAACAGTGGCTTTGTGATATTTCGAACAGCAGCAATGTGATTCTCTCTGTGCTCTCTTCCCACTTGTGCTAGTGAGAATAGTTTTGATTTAATCTTTTATTACACTAGTGGCTACACCTAATAGCTGATACCTCACAACAGGGATTGCAAGGTTCAGACTTATAGATCATGTGAATAAACCACATGTATGATTTATGAACTTTTAGAACGCTGCCTATTTGTGAGATACAGCCCCAGTGGAGGTATATGGATTACAACAAACTATCACCACTATTCTTACTGCAAATAGGTATACATTACTTTATCTTAAAGAGCATCCTTTCCCCTGTCTGTCATACCATCTCAGCATATATAAGGCAACATTGCTCAAACATAAAATTTGCAAACATTCCGGAAGAGGGGGAATGGTAAGATCTGAATGTTAAGTGGCTTTAATGATCTTTTAAGATTCATTTCCCCAGCTATTCATTGCATGGCTTATTTACTTGTCATTTCTAATGTGCAACACATCTGGTTCTTGCATACACTCTGGATAAATCACCATGTTTTAGAAAACTAAAGAGGGGGAAAGCAGGCCACTACGAATGAAAAAGGTTCACTGCATTTTATTTTTAAGTGTGATCCTGCGAAAAATGACTGGAATATTTCTAGAGTGAAAGAAATCAAGCAGGTATCCAAAATTACAGGTAATGGTGCGCCTGGAAGCTGGCCCATGATTAGGGTATTCTTGTGCCTCATAAATTGAGAAAAATGTGTTACAATGGAATACAATAAAATGGTGATTTATGAGAATTTAGGGAGATATTCTTGAGCTTTGACTTTAAAATGTTATTTTTGTATCTGCCAAGATTTCATTTTAATCCATCTTTATGGAGTCTAATCATTCTAGACTGGAATGGAGGAAAATCTCCTCTAACAACTCAGGGAGTTTCCAAGAGGAGAGACCATTTCCTGCTCGCGACAGAATCAGAGTGCAGACCACAATTAATTATTTATATTGTGGTAGCATCTAGAGGCTCCATTCGGGAGCAGAGCACCACTGTGCCATGCACAATGCTAAGCCCTGTACAAAAACAAAGCGAGAGATGGTTGCCTGCCCTGAAGAGCTTTCAATATTATTAAAACAAGATGCAACCAACAGGTGCACTACAACCAGATGGAATGGGAAAGGGAGGCTAACGGAATCGTGTTTTCATAGGCCAGATATGATGACTGCTAGATGGTTTCCAGTCAGGGAGTATTTAACAAATTAATAAGATACATAAATAAATCAATACATTAGATAATTGCCAGAAAGTCCAACTGCCCATGCTAGTGATTAGCACCATGGAAGGCCCTAGTGGCAATGGTAGCAATTAGTTCAGTAAAAAGTCCTAGAGACCATGCTAGTGATTAGTACAGGAAAAGGCCCTAGTGGCCATATTAGCAATTAGTACCATAGAAGGCCTGTAATGGGGTTAATGGTAATAGACAGAAGGAAGAGGAGAGTCTTTCCTGGTGACAGACAGTCAGGTTGATCGGACCCCCCATGTAGCATCCAGGACTGTGAATGGTGGAGCCATGCAACCACAGCCGTGACCAATACAGAAAACAAGCCCAACTACAAAGCAGGGAGAATAGAGAGGGAAAAGGAGGCAAAAATGCAGATGGGCAAGAACCTCACGCAAGGCTGCCTCTGAGAAACCCACAAGGAGACAAAAGGAGCCCTGGAACTGAAGGGCTGATTGACACAATTTAAGTTAATAATGTATGGACTGGTCTAATTGCAGATGAACTGAAAGAAACCAGTTAGGAAAAAGCTGAGTCCCCTAGAGAGACTGCACCAAGGCCGTATTGATCATGCTAGTGATTAGCACTGTGGAAGGCCGTATGAGCCACGATAGCAATTAGCACGTCTGAAGGCCCTACTGGCAATACTAGTGATAAGCACCATGGAAGACCCTAGTGGCCACACGAGTGATGAGCACCATGGAAGGACCTAGTGGCCATGTGTAGGTCTGGCTTCATGTAAGTAACTTGCCTCAATTCTTAGTGGGCATAATTGGGAATGTGAATGGAAGGTTAAGTTGTAAATAGAGGCTTGACCAACATTATGCTAGCTAAGAAAAGCAACAACACCTTGATACTAGGGACTATGGACAAGATAAACTTGGAATGTAAAGATCAGGTTCCATGTGAACAGCACATGGACAGAGCATGTTCTACAGGGACTGGTTCCTGCAAAGAAACCAAGCCAATCGAAAAACGTGCAGTGTAATGTATAGCAAATGCAATGTAATGTGTAAATGTACATAAAGGAAGAGGCTATCTGTGTAACTTTGGATATGTGGCTTGCTGTATACCCACCCCCTAAGCTTGAGTCTGATCAACTCAGCATAGCTTTGCTGTATGCCAAGGAACCTGAGTGATGAAATCCAGAGTCGAACTGAGTGTTTTGGATCCCAAAGAACTGAATAAAGTGTTCTCTGAGAACAAGGTGTTCTGGATAAGCTGAATGGAAAAGGTGTTGGAGGAATTCCCAACACCATGCTAACAATCAGCACCATGGAGGACCCTCCTGAGCAGACTAGCAATTGGCACCATAGAAGGCCCTACTGGCCCACTAACAATTAGCATCGTAGAAGTGGGTCTCAATGGCTTTACAGACAAGTTTAGGGAAGCTGATCCATGCATAAGGGAGGATAAAGAATATAGTGCTAATCTCCTTACAGGAGAAGCAGACCAACAGGCAATGGAGGCCGATAACATTAGCACATTACATGTTTGCCCTGAGCAGAGAGGTAAGGAAGAGCTGAAATGTGAAAGGGCCTTAAAAGGTAAGGAGCCAGAAGCCTGCATCTTCTGCAATGGCAAGTCAGAGAAGGGACACAGAGTGGGTAGGGATGACATGGTCAGATTGCCTGGCAGGAAGATTATTTAGGCAGCACATTTTCATGGATCAAGGATTGGTACCAAGAAAAACAGGTAAGAGGAGGTTGCTATAGTCGAGATGGATGAAGATCCAGGTGTGAGTTTAAGCTGTGTGGACAGAGAGAAAAGGCCAGATCTTGGAGATTTTACAGAGGATAGAGTGACAGGATCTGGACACAGCCTGGACATACTGAGCTGGGAAGAGGGCAGATTCAAAGACAAAGTAAATAATGAACCTCCTGTATTTCTAAAAATGATAGGTGTGAGGGGCACTATGAAAAGAAACATTTGGCAGGCTGGTAATGGCTGGGGATCCAGACTGTTCATGCTCAACAATGTGGCTTCCTATAAATCTTTATACATATAAAAGAGAAAATATGATCATTGCAACTGGAACACATGGTTACAGGTATAGTTAAGGCTGTTGAAACTTTTCCATCTAAAAGGTTTTTTTTCCTATACCTGAAAACATTCCAGGCCTGCCCATGGGTGAAATTTCAAAAAAATCAATGGTAGCTGCTTGGTTCGCTGCACTTTTGAAAATCAGGTCGCTCATTTTGGTGCCTAAATATGGACTTAGGAGCCTAACTTTAGGCACCTATTTTTTTAAAACATTGGGTTTTGATTCAGGTTTTATTCACCCACTTACTGACATGTAATTTATACCAACTTACATGACGCCCCTGAGTTTGGACCATTTATATCTTTTAGTGACTTGTTTATCTTGGGTTGATTCTTGAATATTTAGGACATCAGGACTCTTTCCATAGTGAGAACTACAACTGATCAGACAGGACCTTTAAGATCCATGAGCATTTACATATCCCCGGGGTGCTTACAGTTCTCTTTATGACATGAACTGAGTTTGTTAGAATCATAGAGCTGGAAAGGCCTTGAGAAGTCATCAAGCCCGGCCCTCTCCTGTGGCAGGATTAAGTGAACCTACACCATCCCTAACAGATGTTTGTCCAACCTGTTTTTAGAAACCTCCAATAATGGAGTTCCACAATTTCCTTTGGATACCTATTCCAGAGCTTAACTACCCTAGAGTTGGAAAGTTTGTTCCTGTGATCTAACCTTAGTCTCCCTTGGTGAAGATTAAGCCCATTACTCTTTGTCCTACCTTCGGTGGATATGGAGAACAACTGATCACCATCCTCTTTATAATAGCCCTTAACATATTTGAAGACTATTATCAGGTCCCCCTCAGTCTTCTTTTCTCAAGCCTAAACATGTCCAGGTTTTCTAACTTTACTCACAGGTCATGTTTTCTAGACCCTTAATCATCTTTGTTGCTCTCCTCCGGATTCTCTCCAGTTTGTCCACATCTTTTCTGAAGTGTGGTACAAAGATGTGGACACACTATTCCAGCTGAGGCCTCACCAGTGCCGATTAGAGCAGGACAATTACCTCCAGTGTCTAACACACGACACCCCAAAACATATTCCTAATTCCAATATTACAGAGAAAAAACATCCTCTAGCTGGCTGACATTTTAACAGAAATTCAATGAATGCAGAAAAATAGCAACATGCTTTATATGGTTTATAGTTCCCAAAGGAACACAGACTTCCACGAACACCTGGAAATACATTAATTGATATTTTATTTTTAAAATTAATTAACATATGATTTAATTTAGTTGACCTTCAAATGTAAATTAAGTTCTTATTAAGTGCTAATGAATTAAAATTGGTACAGTATGTACAGAAACTCTGATAGGGTTACATAACACTCTTTAGTTAGGCCTAAGGCTCCATTTTTGTTTTTGCTGCAACACAAAACCACTGTTAAATCAGGGCACAAGGGAACTGACGGGGCAAATGACTTGTAATGGGATAAAGAACCTCTCTCCTCAAAGTCAGAGATTCAAAACCAGCGTAAACCAATATCAGAGGAAAGTCATTATTATATAATGGCTGTTTAGTGGCCTATTTAAAATGAGTTGGCAGTCCTGATACAATTCTGAATGAGCAGTGTGATGGGGCAAGGCCAGATGGCTATAGTAAAGTGGTGAGGAACCAGTATGTTAGCCCCAGGCTAAACAAATCCCTGATACCTTGGTAACCAAATGGCAGTTGCTCCAGGTTAATCAAGACACCTGGGGCCAATTAAGATCCTTCTAGAAAAAGCAGTGGAGATAGCTAGATTGACTGTGACACTTGAAGCCAATCAAGGGCTGGCTGGAACTAGTTAAAAGCCTCCCAGTTAGTCAGTGAGGGGGGGATGTCAGGAGCTGTGGAAGGAAGTTGTGCTATTGGAGAGACACCATATCAGGCACAAGAAAGGAGGCCCTGAGGTAAGGGTGAAGTGGATTTTGAGGAAGTGGGGGGTTCTGTGGGGGAAGTAGCCCAGGGAATTGTACATGTCCTATTTCTAAAAGGTCAGCTACCATAGCTGATACTATTAGGGTCCCTGGGCTGGAGCCCAGATTAGAGGGTGGGCCCGGGCTCCCCCCTTTTGTCTCCCCCCAATAAATCACCAAGACTGGGCGACAACAGAGACTGTGCAAGGGAGGGTAGCTTCTCCTCACCTCCCTCGCTGGTTTATGATGAAAATGGCTCAGTAGGCTGTGACCCTTGCCACTAGAGAGAGAAGAGCTACAAGGAGGGTCACAGTGAACCTCTGAGGCTAGCACAAATCCGCCAGGAAACGCAGGATCCATGGAGACAAGGACAAAGCTTTGTCACAGCAGGCATAACAGACTGTGTGCAGTCTGTCTTACAGGTATTTTACCTGCTTTATAAGTACTAATCATTCTGACCACTATGTTCTGTGTTTATAAATAAAGCATCTCTAAATTGAGATATACTATAGATAAAGAACCTACTTTAACGTGTCAAGTATCAGAGGGGTAGCCGTGTTAGTCTGGATCTGTAGAAGTGACAAAGAGTCCTGTGGCACCTTATAGACTAACAGACATATTGGAGCATAAGCTTTCGTGGGTAAATACCTTCTTCTTCAGATGCATGCAGTGGAAATGTCCAGGGGCAGGTATAAATATGCAGGGAAGAGTCAGGCTAGAGATAACGAGGTTAGTTCAATCAGGGAGGATGAGGCCCTCTTTTAGCAGTTGAGGTGTGAACACAAAGGGAGGAGAAACTGCTTTTGTAGTTGGCTAGCCATTCATAGTCTTTGTTTAATCCTGAGCTGATGGTGTCAAATTTGCAAATGAACTGAAGCTCAGCAGTTTCTCTTTGAAGTCTGGTCCTGAAGTTTTTTTGCTGCAGGATGGCTACCTTTAAATCTACTATTGTGTGTCCAGGGAGATTGAAGTGTTCTCCTACAGGTTTTTGTATATTGCCATTCCTAATATCTGATTTGTGTCCATTTATCCTTTTGCGTAAGGATTGTCCAGTTTGGCCGATATACATAGCAGAGGGGCATTGCTGGCACATGATGGCGTATATTACATTGGTGGATGTGCAGGTGAATGAACCGGTGATGGTGTGGCTGATCCGGTTAGGTCCTGTGATGGTGTTCCTGGTGTAGATATGTGGGCAAAGTTGGCATCGAGGTTTGTTGCATGGCTTGGCTCCTGAGTTAGAGTTATTATGGTGCGGTGTGTAGTTGCTGGTGAGAATATGCTTCAGGTTGGCGGGTTGTCTGTGGGCGAGGACTGGCCTGCCTCCCAAGGCCTGTGAAAGTGAGGTATCATTGTCCAGGATGGGTTGTAGATCACTGATGATCCATTGGAGAGGTTTTAGCTGAGGACTGTACGTGATGGCCAGTGGAGTTCTGTTGGTTTCTTTCTTCGGTTTGTCTTGCAGCAGGAGGCTTCTGGGTACATGTCTGGCCCTGTTGATCTGTTTCCTTATTTCCTCGTGCGGGTATCGTAGTTTTGAGAATGCTTGGTGAAGATCTTGTAGGTGTTGTTCTCTGTCAGAGGGGTTAGAGCAAATACGGTTGTACCTCAGTGCTTGGCTGTAGACAATGGATTGTGTGGTGTGTCCGGGATGGAAGCTGGAGGCATGTAGGTAGGCATAGCGGTCGGTGGGTTTTCGGTATAGGGTGGTATTAATGTGACCATCGCTTATTTGCACTGTGGTGTCTAGGAAGTGGACTTCCTGTGTAGACTGCTCCAGGCTGATGTTGATGGTGGGGTGGAAGCTGTTGAAATCGTTGTGGAATTGTTCCAGAGTTTCCTTCCTATGGGTCCAGATAATGAAGATGTCATCAATGTAGCGTAGTTAGAGAAGGGGCATGAGTGGATGAGAGCTGAGGAAGTGTTGTTCCAGGTCAGCCATAAAAATTTTGGCATATTGTGGGGCCATGCGGGTGCCCATAGTGGTGCCACTGGTCTGGAGGTGTATATTGTCACCAAATTTGAAATAATTGTGCGTGAGGATAAAGTCACAGAGCTCAGCAACCAGTTGTGCTGTGACATCATCATGGATACTGTTCCTGACAGCTTGTATCCCATCTGTGTGTGGGATGTTTGTGTAGAGAGCCTCTACATCCATGGTGGCTAAGATGGTGTGTTCTGGAAGATTACCAATGCATTGTAGTTTTCTCAGGAAATCAGTGGTGTCACGGAGATAGCCGGGAGTGCTGGTGGCATAGGGTCTGAGTAGAGAGTCCACATATCTGGACAGTTCTTCAGTGAGCGTGCCAATGCCCGAGATGATGGGGTGTCCAGGATTTCCAGGTTTGTGGATCTTGGGTAGTAGATAGAATCACCCCGGTCGGGGCTCCAAGGGTATGTTGATTTGTTCCTGTGTTAGCATAGGGAATGTCCTGAGTAGATGGTGCCGTTTCTTAGTGTATTCCTCAGTGGGATCTGAGGAGAGTGGCTTGTAGAATTTGGTATTGGAGAGTTGTCTAGCAGCCTCCTTTTGGTAGTCAGACCTGTTCATGATGACAACAGCACCTCCTTTATCAGCCTCTTTGATTATAATGTCAGGGTTGTTTCTGAGGCTGTGAATGGCATTGCGTTCTGCACAACTTAGGTTATGAGGCAGGCGACGTTGTTTTTCCACAATTTCTGCCTATGCACATCGGCGGAAGCATTCTATGTATAGGTCCAGACTGTCATTTCGACCCTCAGGAGGAGTCCATGTGGAGTTCTTCTTCTTGTGCTGTTGGTGGGAGGGTATCTGTGCGCTGTTCAGTGTTATCTTGAAAGTATTCTTTGAGTTGGAGACGGCGAAAGTAGGCTTCCAGATCACAGCAGAACTGAATCATGTTGGTGGGGGTGGTGGGGCAAAAAGAGAGTCCCTGAGATAGGACACACTCTTCTGCCGGGCTGAGTGTGTGACTGGATAGATTGATGATATTGCTGGGTGAATTGGGGGTACCACTGTTGTGGCCCCATGTGGCAGGTAGGATTTTAGACAGCTTGCAGTCCTTTTTCCTTAGTAGAGAGGTGAAGTGTTTAATGTAGATCTCCTGTCTTATTTTAGTAAAGTACTAAGTACTTCAATGTAATGTACTTAGTAATGAAGCGCTACCAAAGATGTTGTGTAGAACTGCTACCTTACAAAGAATGAGCTAGTAGCTATGCATGAAGCACTTCAAAGATAAAACAGCAACACTTCTTTGGGGTGTTATCTATATTTGAAAGTATGATTCAGTGGGTCAAGGCAATGTTCCCGATGCTATGATGATGTAAATGGACAGCTGGCACGGACTGCAGTAATAGGATACTTCCAGAGAACAATACCTAATGTCCATGTATGCTTGTAAGAGGAAGAAATACTGTTTAGCAGATCTGGATATCTAAAACTGAATATGTCTTGTTTTACTGTTGAGGAGAGGCAGGATACCAAGGATGCATCTGTTTAAAGACCACAGGAAAAGAGAAGGGCCCACATTGACCTCCTTGTTAGAATGTTCCTCTAAGTAACCTCTTTTCATCTGTATCTCTCTCACTTGGGGAAGGGAAGAGATATTCTTTCACAACAATATAAGCAAGGAAGTTTTAAAGTAGTCTATAATATTAAGAGCCTTCCAAAAATGCCTACTGCACTGTTCAGATATGCAGGCCCTATTAAAATCCTTTAATATCCGTTTCTCTCTTTTCTGTAAAATCACCAATAAAAAGTGAGAGAGAGGACCCAAGTAAGAGGCTTTAATTCCAACTTCTCAAAAATTGCCACCACCTTTTGGCCCCAATTGGCATTCTTGTTCTCAATCTGAGGCGATGCTAAGGACGAAGGCTTCAGTTTAGGAAAGCACTTACACACGTGCTTACATCCATCCCTATTCAAAACAGAATGTAGGGATGTATTTCAAACCCACTGAAGTCAGTGGGACATAAGCCTGTGCTCAAGTTAAGCATCTGCTTAAGTACCATCCTGAATAGGGGATGTGTTCTTGAATCGAAGCCTGAATTGGCCTGAGAACTGAACTACCCTTTTGCTTCTAGTGATGGGTCCTATAGAAAAGGGTGGATTCATACTTAAGGAAGTTATGAAAAGTTAGAGCACAGACTGCAACAAAGGTCTCAGTCATTATCTGTCCAGGGCTATCAATATGGCACATTTCATAAGCATTAAGTTACATTCAGATTTATGAAACAATATATATTTACATATATCAAAACAATAAATAAAGGATTCAATTTATTTCTCATTTTTCTGATTCCCATAGCGTGCTAACAATTTAGTAGAGAAAAGAGAACTGCTTACAACTAGAATTATGATACCTGTTCTATTATGGAATTGTTATCAACAAATCTAATGTACTGAAAGACGCTTTTATATTTTCATAGAATGGGGATAGTAGATGTGCTAATCTCAGTAGTTTGTCAGTGGTTCAAGCTATGCACAGCTATCTCTTTGAAGCTGTGTGGCTCGGAAGGAAGGTATTTGCCACATACCTTCC
The DNA here is from genome assembly GCA_037349315.1 of Chelydra serpentina. Classification (NCBI taxonomy): domain Eukaryota; kingdom Metazoa; phylum Chordata; order Testudines; family Chelydridae; genus Chelydra; species Chelydra serpentina. Next base: position 11,302,450 of record JBAIAC010000061.1, read on the forward strand.
TTCATATTTATAAGGTGAAAGAACAGGAAAAATACAATTTCTTAAAACATTTTACATTCATTTCAGTTAGCTGAAGATAAATTATAAAGTTTCATAAATCCAGGATCTGGCAGTTTTTGGCTGTTGTTAACTCAGTGGGCAAATCGTTAGAAATGCCAGGATTTCATAGAGGTACCATTTTCCTGTCTGCTAATAAGAATTTTGAAAGTTATTATTTTTAAACTGACTAAAATCAGCAAATATAGAAATGTTGCGTGTCTGAATAGAATTAAAAGGCCTTGATCCTTGTAGTGGGGTGAATAACCCGCTCCTGCCCTGAGGGGCTGGAAACAGCCCTAGAAGAGGGCTGAGTAGGAGAAGCTGGGCGGAGTGGCGAAGCAGCCACAGCTGTGGCCAGTTAATCAGGGCCCAGCTGGCCCTTATAAGAGGGCAGTGGGCCTGGAGCAGGAGAGAGCCTTCCTCTGCCTTAGAGGAAGGAGGGCCTGGCTGTAAGGTACCTAGGGTGGAGCAGGGCTGGGGAAGGCCTGAGGAGCTGGGGAGCTCCGGCTAGGAAGGCCCCAGGCTGCGGCCTAGGGTTAGGCCCATCTAGGTACTGGGGTTGCAGGGACAACCACAGGTAGGCTGAGGCAGCAAGTCCAAACCCCCTTTGCCTGTGATGAGTGGCTTATACTGCAGTCTGCCCCAGGGCACGGGGGCTAGCTTGTGACTGGCAGTAGCCTACGACTGAGGCGAGGTGGGGATAGTGGGTTGGGGGTTCCCCTGGGGAGGGGAGACCCAGATCTAGGGGCACCGGGTCCTGGGAGGGACACGGGGCCAGAGTGGACAGGCGGATCACTGGCCTGCAGAGGGCGCTCCAGAGGCTGGTGAGCTAATTCCCAGGACAACCAGCAGGAGGCGCCGCAGGGGTGGTCCGAGCCCAGCTACAATCCTGCAAAGGGTTCTGGGGGTAAGAGGCAGTGATCTACCCATACAAAGCCAAGTTACAGGATTAGGGCCTTGATTCTGTTTCAAAATATATGTGAAAAGCAGCTCATCCTTCATTCTGTGTTTCTCCTGCAACTGCTGTTATTTCACAAAATTCTCAAATGGCACGGAGAGCATCACTTCTTTTCCCCTAAGAGATGTATGTGATGATATCTGTTGTAAGCGAAATGCAACCTATCCTCTGAGCACTGGTTTTCCCAGATAAGGGTAGAGGAACTGATTTGAATTTATTTCATTTTAGAATGCATTTATCTGTCAGTTCTAACTCCTTACATACATTTAGGATTGGCAGAAAGCAATTTTTATTTTTTATAATTTGGACAGATAATCCTGATGTTCACTTTTAAGCTATTTTTTCTGTTTGTATCAATTTACATTTTCACAGTTGTGGGAAATTAGGGGGGAGAGGTCAGACAATTATTTAATGACGGTGGACACAGAGATTCATAAAGTTAAAGCTTTATCTTTAAAGTTCAAACACAAATTGTCAACATAATGTGTCAAAAAACACAAAGTAAATGTCCTTAAATCAAACTTTAATAAGTTCTCAAGCAGCATTTTTCTTATTTTGACTATCTGTAAATTTTTATCATCATCATGGCCAACTCCTTCCAAGCCTACCTTGGTTAATGGCTTGGGATCTTAATTACATTTTAAAATGCAATATATATTTTTAAAATTATGGCCATTTATTTTAGGTCTTCAGAAGTTTTGGTTCAATGCTCTCTCCAACTATGCATTCTGTCTCATGGGAGTTACCTCCCAATTCTTCTATCAAGGGTATGCTTTGCCTCTCCTCCTTCTCCAGTGAAACTGGCAGGGTGGCTGGCCACCAAAGGCCAGGGAAGCATCCAAACACGAATGATCCATGGGCGTGATGGGATCATGGTTTCTCAATGAGCTCCCTCTAGGATCTCTCCATGGTCGTTCCCCTAACAGAAGGGGAAGGCATGTACTTTGTCAGCACTGAATTGCATGAGGCTGGGACTGGTGGAGAACAATGCTGTGGTGAGCTGCAGAGAGGGTGGGAGGAATTTGGAGAGTATGCCTCATCACCCTGGGACGAAGATACAGATTAGTGCTCCCACATGGCTCCCCTTCAGTGCGAGGGACTATCAGCACTAGTATTTTTGGAATAACAGTCTTAACAAAAATTATGTGCTGTTCTTCCTCAGGTTGTACCAACTCCAAACATCAGACAGGTTGAAAGGTAACTTACACACATCAGTGCCAGACATTTGAATCTCTCTGAAACAGTGTAATACAAAATCCTACAGTCCAAGAACAACCCCACAGTACACACTGGTGCTATATGGGATTTTTAAAGGCACATCTGCGTCAAAAATATACTATGATTATAACACAGTGTAAAACGGTCTTTTCTCTACAACATATACACATAGGGCTTGATTTTCAGTGACTGTAAGGACCTTTCGCATTGTTCTGCCAGCACAATGGAGTCTCAGAGAGAGTGAAACTGGTCCCCTGAGTAGGGGAGGCAGGTTTGTATTATTTTTTGGTGGTGTCCAAAATGGGTCCAAGTCCACCTCCTGCCCGCCGCCTAAGGCTCTGGGAGGGAGTTTGGGTGTGGGTGCGGGCTCTGGGCTGGGTCAGGCGGTTGGGGTGCAGAAGTGGGTGCGGGGGATGGGCTAGGGCAGGAGGTTGGGCTGCGGGGGGTGCTTGGGGTGGGCTCTGGGAAGGAGTTAGGGTGTAGGCTGGGGCAGGGGGCTGGGGTGGGGGAGACGGTGCGGGGTGCGGGCTCTGGGAGGGAGTTTGGGTGCAGGGTGCAGGGTCTGGGCTGGGGGAGGAGGCTGGGGTGCGGGAGAGGGTGAGGGGTGCAGTGTTTACCTCAGGTGGCTCCTGGAAGCGACCCGCACCTCCCTCTGAAGCAGCTCCTAGGCGGGGGGACGGAGGGGTCTCCATGTGTCGCTGCCCGCAGGCACCTCCCCTGCAGCTCCCATTGGCCGCAGCTCAGGGCGGAGGCAGCACGCAGAGACATGCCCCATCTAGGAACCACAGGGACGTGCCAGTCGCTTCCGGAAGCGGAGCAGACGGGCAGGCAGGAAACCGCCTTAGCCCCGTTGCGCTGCCAGTGGTGGTGGCGGGGGCCCCAGACCCTTTTAAATTGCCCGGGGTCGGCAGGCGGGACTGGGGGAAAGACCCGGCTCTGAACTTTGGTGGAGCCGGGCCCCCATGCTCTCATATTGGTGGAGCACGAACACCACGGGCCCATACAATTCGGCACGCCAGCCCATGAGAATACCCTCTGCACAAAGGGCCTCCCTGATTGGTGTAGGGCTGACAGTAAGGATTCTACGCTGGCTGCAGGGGTAGGCAGAAGGTAGGAGTATGGCCAGACTGCGCTGCAATATGACTATTCTTGGCCATGGAAGCAGAGCATGGGCTGCTTTAACTTGCACCATGGACCAGGCAGGCACTGCATTGCCCCACAATATGGAGAATGCAAAGGTGGCTTTAAGCCATCTTTGTTCCACCCCATCCAACCCTGCACCATGCTCATGGATGGATTAACTAGGAATCTGGTCCTTAGAATCTTGTGTGTGAGATGCCACAGTACCGTAATACATTTCTTTGCACGATGCCAGATTTTAAGCACAATATCCTTACTTCAGTTACTCTAGCAACATGAAGCGGTTAAACTAACTTTTCCATTCATATTGTCCGCAGTGAGAAAATCTGTTCCCTGTTTCCAGACAAGAGTACATTAACACTTTGGGTAACGTTAGAAGAATGGTTACACACAAAGATGATAGGTAATTTCTATGGGAAATAAATCAGTATGCATTCACTTCACAACTTAACATGCACCCAGAAGGTTCAAAATCAGGAGCAAGGACTCAAAGTACAGTAACTCCTCACTTAACGTTGTAGTTATGTTCCTGAAAAATGCAACTTTAAGTGAAACGATGTTAAACAAATCAAATCTTCCCATAAGATTTAATGTAAATGAGGGGGGTTAGGTTCCAAGGAAATTTTTGGGGGGCTGACAAAAGGCATTATAGACTGTACAGTACTGTACTGCGGTTGGGAGGTGCTCCTGGCTTACCCCCCACAGGCACAGCCCGCTGCAGGCAAGGACGTTAGGAAGCACCTTGAGCAGCAGCAGCGGCAGCTTCCCCCCAGAAGAACAAGCACCGACTTTGCTGGGGGATGCTCCCGTCCCCGTTCCACTCCAGGGGCACCTCTTCCCACCCCCACTCCACCTCCTCTCCAGAGCACGCCGCGTCCCCGCTCCTCCCAGAAAGTCCTAAGTGCCGCCAAACAGCTGTTTGGCGTCGGGGGAAGCACTGGGAGGGAGGGGGAGGAGGCAGAGAAGAGGAATGTGTACAATGCTCCCTTGGAAAGTCACTGCTCTTCCACAGAATCTTACAAGCAGTGGACAGAGCAAGTAGCCAAACGACGTTATAAGGGAGCATTGCACAACTTTAAACGAGCATGTTCCCTAATAGAGCATCAACGTAACTTCAAAACAACGTTAAGCGGGAGGACGTTAAGTGAGGAGTTACTGTAATATCTAAATTTCAAGATCTCCATTAAGACCCAAGAAAGCAATAAATAAATACAATACAATAAAATAAAATCCTGCCACTCATGATACCGACTATAATAACATCTCTTCTGGAAATGTTTATAGACGGGGACCTCATCAATAGGCCATATATCAGTAAAGAGGAGGCATAAATGAAGGTTAATCACGAACCATGCTTAGAATGAACCTTCACTTTATCTGAATGCTGTTAGCCTTGCTGTGACCTTAATCTAGGAGGATTTCAATGGCAAACACAAGTATTGTGGCCAGGCTTTTTAAAAACATCTATATGGTGTTTCTATCAGCCAGTTGAGAGAGCAGTTAAATCACCCTAAACTGGGCTTTGAACCATAATCAGGTAAAGACCGTGGGCTCTTTAATATGCTGTTTTGGATCAAAAGAGTTAGATTTCAGATGCACTTCCTCACACTATCAAAATAAATAAATAAATAAATAAAAAGAGAGGGAGCATTGAATTAAACATTAACTCTTAAAATAAATAAGTTAATGGATGTTAATAATTATGTTATCTCAGTAAAATGCATTAAAATTCTCTAGTAGTCTTACTTGAAGGCTGTACTGATGGACTATATTTATGATAGATAACATAACTCCTGTTTTGAATTATCAGCAGCAAAGGTTTTATAAATCACCATGGGGTTGGGGTTTTTTTACACATACCAAAAAGAATTATAAGACAATCTAGACTACCATGAGCAATTAATAGTGTGATGCCATAAAAAGGATCAAGAACAGTATGTCTCTGTGTTGGTCTCCTATCTGTAAACCAAACAACAAAACGGGAAAATCCCTGCTTGAAACATTAAATCGCCTCTCTGTCTTGTTTCCTAAACTCTCTGTCATTTGGCCCTGTGACACTTTTAAATATTTATCACAATCTAAATGATCTGAGTGCCCAGCACAATCTGCACAAGATAAACATTACTTTCTCTCTCTCAGTTATGACTTCATCTCCTTCTGCCTCCCCATGATGTGTTTATAGTTACGGTTTTTATCTTTTTTTCCATCAGGACAGAACTAATTAGGGCCTTGATACTTCAAAGATTTATGCATGCACTTAACTTTACGCACAAGTCATCCTACTGAGATCAGGTCTGGGGTCTATATCTGATGCTTCAAGCATGGCATTTTTTATATTAACTCCATAATGCTGAGAGCTAAGATTTCATGGCATCTCTCAACCCGGCACAATAGCAGTTGCCAAATGTTGCATTAGAAAGGCGTTTTGAAATTAAAATCTAAGTTTGTAGCTGATTTCTGATTTTTTAAGTCTCAGTCTGGCTTCTTCCAGACATAAAGGAAAATATGGTCGTGTGAAGTATCCTCTAGGGATTGAGTAGTTTGAGATGCATCTTGCTATCTGTACCTTTATCCTCGCACAGCTCTATTCCTTCTTCTGATGGTGGGCTGGGTACAGCTGTAGGTTTTGCCTCATCTGTACAAATGGAGGAAGAGAAAGAGAAATAGTGGTTATTTATTAGATAATAGGATGGATGGACTGGTACCCCTAATGCATCTGGGGGCCTTTGTGGCTAGAAGACAAGTCTGGGGAGTCAGTACATCTTGCTTCTATTTCCTTCTTTGCCATGGGCTTCAGTTGGCCTGGTCCAATGGCCATGAAAAACTTCAGTGGTGCTGGATTAAGCCCTAAATCTCCACTCTGCTTCCCTCCCTGTCAGACATGGATAATAATAATAATACCTATCCATCTCATGGGCGCGTTGTGCTGCAAGATCCTTACTTTGCAAGCATGACCGGGGCTTGATCTTACAAGTACTCTGGACCCAGTCCAGGGAGCATTTAAGCATGTGCATAATCCTTCTATATTGAGAAGAGCATTTAAACCAGTACTTTAAGCATGTGTTTGATTCCCATTGACTTCAATGGGACTTAAAACATATGCTTAAGTGCTTTCCTAAATTGGGCCTAAGTGCTTTGGTAGCACCTTGAGGGATCAAGATGTAAATTTTGCAAAATATTAATGCTATTTTAATAAGAATCCGGTTAGAAGATTCACATGCAAACAACTCCTCTGGACAATGAAATGTATTGACCACTAGAGCAGAGTGAAATTTTGTCATTCATAGGGGCAGTTCACATTGTTTAATGACAGTGAATAGTAATTGGGTGAGGGAACAAGAGTAAGAATGACTCAATATCCTGGTGGTCAGGGCGCTCATCTAGGATTCGGGGGACCCAAGCTCATGTTCCTGCTCCACTGACCAATTATTTATGAAAAGTGGAACAGCTTCACCGGGAGAGATTGGCAAAGACCCAAACCGAAAGCACTATGTCACTTTGTAGCCTCTAGCTCAGCAGCTAGGACACTCACACGGGATACAGGAGACCCAGGTTCAATTCAATAGCTCAGAAGCTAGGACAGTCTTCTGTAACACAGGAGACCCAAGTTCAATGTGGAAATGGAACCTGAGTCTCCCCCCAGGAGTTTCCTAACCGTTGTGCTAAAGGCTACAAACTGATGTAGTGCTTTTTAAGATTATTAACTCAGATGTTTAGTGATGATAGTTTAGATTCTTTTAGAATTTTAAAAGTACTGTAATACATTTGTGATGTGTTTGTTATTATCCCCTGAAAGATCTTCCTTTTGATTTACAAAAGACAGCCGCCTGAGGAACAAGAATTTGCACACTTGAAAAGCAGTTAAAAGGTTGCTCCTAACTAACTTCCTAATAATAAGCATGTTCTTCATAATGATTAGAATTTTTTGTGTGTGCACCTGACTATATTTTCTACATTTTGTCAACCATTTCAGCAATTGTGCATGAAAATAAGGTAATTTCAAATGTATATTGCCAAGAAAACAATGGACAGAAATAGAAGTTGTCTTAAAAGTTCCGTGCATTATTTTGCCCCACCGAATAATGCTGAATCCAACAATAACCCTACGATCTGAAAGTTTAGTCATGATACACTGAGTATCAATATTATAAATTATAGTAAAAGAATGAATGTCATGTTTCTGATAAACTGAGTGTAACAGTTCGTAACAGTGACACGTCATAATGACACTTCTGAAAGAAACAACACGCTTTTAGACACCCAAGCAAAAGCTAAGTAATAGTTAAAAAAGGTAAGCATTTTCACAGTTGCTTCCCATGGGAAAGATGAAATGCAGCTCATTGCAACTTAGTTGTTTCATGAGTTAATGAACACAGGAAATATGCATTTAATCAGAAGATATAGCTAAAATATTTGAATGTCTAGTGGGCCATTCAGGGTATTTTTAGAAGGTAATTTATCTAGGTTGAGCAGAAACCTCTGGAGTTTGGACTGCTTTGAACTACAAGCAAAGCACTATTTTGTAAAGTTAAAAGATGAATACTGAACTAATAGTTCATCAGGCAAAGGTTATGCAGAATTTTCAAAGCATCTACATGCTGGTACTGCAACTCGCTACTACACAAAAGACCCAAATTCAGTGATCTCATGACTCTTGCCCTTTGGCTGCTTAAGTCTATGAGCACTGCAGAGGTAAAGCTGTTAAGTAGGAAAGGAAGTGTGGTTGGCGACTGGCTTTGTTCTAAATCTCTTGTATGATACTGTAGTCTGTAAGGAAGCTGCTTACCCTGGTGGGATAAAAGGAGAGTCCAGAACTTAGGGGCCTGGATCCAAGGCCCACTGAAGTCAATGGGAGACTTTCCATTACCTTCAATAGGCTCTGGATCTGGCCCTTGAAGAACATGTTAGTGCACATGTGTTTTTGTTGTGGTAAGATTAAAGAAAGTAAGAACAGGGAGGAGAGGTAAGTGGATGAAAGCTGCTAAATTGTGAGCATCCACGAATGGCCTCCGTTTAACAGCGAATGGAATAAAACAAGCGTAGAATGCAGAGGAGAACAGGGAAAGCCTTTCACACACAGTGTTTCCTCTATGGGGTGGAGCAAAGGGGGGAAAGAAGTTTATCGCAACACAAATTTTTCTCTTCACAAGGAGCCACAATGCAGTCAACAGACCAGATGACTCAGTAATGTAGGCAGGCTACCTTGTGGCCTCACTCTGCTGCATTTACTGACTGCCCCTCTCCATCTCCTAGGTAATAATAAAAGCTTTCAGAGCTGATTGAAAAGTTCTAAGTAGAGAAGTTTCATGCTACCTGAATTCAGTATGTGTAGGCAACACACTGTTCCAGTATATTAGTTAGCTGGTACCAATCAGACATAGTACAATATTTAAAAAAAAATAAGAAAAGTACTTTATTATGTAGCAGTGGGTTGGAAATCCAAAGGAATAAGGGTATTTATAGTGGTTTTTGACTTACCACTTCAGTTATTTTGAAAACTGCTCAATTCCGGTTGTCATTTCTGTTTGCTGGATACATTTGGAGCAGAGTACTATTTTATTTATATCCAATTCATAACTTGTAACATACATTTATGAACACACCATTTGCAAATCTAGTACTTTATGAACTCTGCCATTTACTTGCAGGTTTTGATTTTCACATGTAGGCTCTTTCTGTTTGGAAGTAAATCTTAATAATCCAATTTTCTGAGGTCAGCAGAGAAATTACTGGGAAAAAATAGTTATTACAATCTAAAAGTACCGTTAAAACCTTGAAAGACCAGTTTTAGATCTCTCCCTCATCTCCCCAAACTTATTTTTCTCATTATTCTTTCTTATAGAGTGTTACACTGATGTAAACATGCATGGAAAATGATTTTTTCTACTTAGCGGATTAGCGAGCTATATTCCAATTTAAAGAAGGAATGTGGAGCTAGTAACTTAACAGGAAAGTCTGCATTCCTGCACTGCAACAGATTCATTCATAATGAATGGAGCTGTGGTCTCCAATGGGAGAACTGCACAAGCCCTGGGTTAATCTGGTGAAAACGTACAAACATTTTCAGTCAATAGCATTGACTAAGGTTATTGTTCACCAAGGTGGATAAAGCCTGGGAGAATGCTTTAAAGAGCTCAGTACAAACCTGCTTCTTGGCTCTGGCCCTCAGTTTCTTCATTACGTTGCTTCTCTTCTCTGCTATTATCATCTATCAAGAAAACCACACAACATTATTTATGAAGTACCTTTTTATTGGTAACCAGCAGCACTGAAATTAATTGCAACCAATGTAGCATAAACTGTTAATTTATGACAGAGCCCTGTGATAAAGCAGGGAGAGATGTATAGGTAGGGGGAAACTGAAAAATTACAAACATAAATAGTTGCATTTAGAGTTTTCAAACTGTCTGGCAGATTAAAGGTTTTATAGCAAAAGGCAGAATTATTCCATAACCCTGGAAACATCTACATATTCCGCAAAGTTGTTTTTGCTTATGGAACATCTACAGTGGATGTGTTTATTGGCTGATTGTGTTTGACTTGTTCTGCTAAAAGATTATTTTTTCCAGTCACATTTATATAAGAACTTTGAAGTACCCAAATCTTACACTTGAGCAACCTATTTTAATCAGTGCTACGGCAGGGTGACTGTAGCTTTAATCAGTACTATGCAGGGTGACCATAGCAGGGAGAGAAGTGTCAGAATTTTACTTTCAAATGTAAAGCCTCGAAGAGACTGAATGTGGAGATATCGAAGATACAGAGGAGGATACATTAAAAAACGCACAACAAATGATGAAAAGGAATATAAGAGGAAAAAAACAAAAGGAAGAATGCAAGAATTTATTGCACAATTAGACTTTTTTGCATTTACATTCATTCTCCAGTGACTTTCTGGCATCAGTTTTTTCTCTCCCCTCCCAGCTCCTTACTGAAGACAGGTGCTAAACAATGAATTACCACAGGGAAAGGTACACAACAGAGAGAGGCCAGGGAAAGAGCACCAAGCTCTCTCAGCCTTATGAGTGAACTTATTAGGAAAGAACCAGGCAGTCTGTATTTTTAAAAACAGAGAACCCTATTTTAGACTTGTAACAATCATAAAGTCTGCAGTGTAACATACTGCATCAGATGTAGTTATTCTGACAGAGTTGACAATTAGTTATCGCCTTTAATGAGGAATTGTAGAAACTGGTTTGTGAGTGTATAAATAATTAGAAAAGTAATTAATTTCCAGATTGTGGAAAGCAGGGCCAGCTCCAGGCACCAGCCGACCAAGCACGTGCTTGGGGCGGACAATCTTGGGGCGGCGCTTGGGTTTGTTTGTTTGTTTGACTTCAGCAGGGCGGCGCTCGGAGGGGGGTTGTTTTTTTGTTTTTGTTTCGGCAGGACGGCGCTCGGGGGTGGGGTTTTGTTTCGGCGGGACGGTGCTCAGGGGCGGTGCTCAGGGGAGGGGGGTTGTTTCGGCGGGGCAGCGCTCGGGGGGGTTGTTTTGGCAGGGCGGGGCGGCGCGTGGGGTTTCTTTTTTGTTTTGGCAGGGCGGCACTCGGGGGAGTTGTTTTGGGGGGGCGGTGCTCGGGGGAGGGAGGGTTGTTTCGGCAGGGCGGGGTGGTGCTCGGGGGAGGGGGCATTGTTTCGCCAGGGTGGGGTGGCGCTCGGGGTTTTTGTTGTTGTTTCGGCAGGGCGGGGGGAGTTGTTTCGGTGGGGCGGCGCTGGGGGTGTGGTGTGGGTTTTTTTTGGCAGGGCGGCGCTAGGTAAATAAAAATAAATAAATGGAGATATGCCAATCTCCTAGAACGACCCTGAAATGTCATCAAGTCCAGTCCCCTGCCTTCACTAGCAGGACCAAGTACTGTCCCCTGACAGATTTTTGTCCCAGATCCCTAAACGGCCCCCTCAAGGATTGAACTCACAAGCCTGGGCTTAGCAGGCCAATGCTCAAACCACCGAGCTATCCCTCCTCCCCAGTTTTTTTTTTCCTTGGGGCGGCCAAAAAGTTAGAGCCGGCCCTGGTGGAAAGGGCCTCATAAGGATAAACATGAATCCTGCTGTCTCATGCTGCTGTGATCATATCTCCGACTTGATTTTCACTTTTATAACTTATATACCCTATTGCAGGGGTCAGCAACCTTTCAGAAGTGGTGTGCCGAGTCTTCATTTATTCACTCTAATTTAAGGTTTCGCGTGCCAGTAATACATTTTAATGTTTTTAGAAGGTCTCTTTCTATAAGTCTATAATATATAACTAAACTATTGTTGTATGTAAACTAAATAAGGTTTTTAAATGTTTAAGCAGCTTCATTTAAAATTAAATTAAAATGCAGAGCCCCTCAGACCAGTGATCAGGACCTGGGCAGTGTGAGTGCCACTGAAAATCAGCTTGTGTGCCGCCTTTGGCATGCGTCCCATAGGTTGCCAGGTTGCCTATCCCTGCCCTATTGCTTTAGCACTCCCCACCTTGGGCACCTTACTTTCTCTTAACACATGGGAGTCTGCTGCAGAGAACAGTGGTAGTAGAAATGCATCTTGATTGATGGAATGAAAAACAAAAAAACCCTAAAGAGAATGTATTTTTCATAAGTAAATACCATGCAACTTATAATATACTTGATTTAGCTACCATCCGTTCAGACATTTTGTTTTCCTAGTCCTTTGGCAGGTATTACATCTTAGAATCCAGTAGGTGGAACTAGTGTAGAAGTATTTTCTTTCTAAGCCATAATTCACAGAGTTACATTCTTAGCCGATCAGATTAACGTGTTTTACAGAGTTTCTGGGACATTTGGAGCCACATTCTCAACTGGTGTAAATCGATGTAGCTGCGCTGACCTCCGTGGAACTACACTGATTTATATCAGCTGAGAAGCTAACCCATTAGTTGGTTTGTAACTTTTCATACTGATGTTAACTGGTCTAAATGGACAGCTAGTTCGCTAGTGGCCTTCATCCTGTAAAAAAGGTCTTCGTCCACTGGTGGGCTTCAGCCTGTAAAATCACATTACAGGGATGACCAGAAGTATTTGATAACACCAGCATTTTATTTGTCGTCCAGCTACAAAATGGGGAGCAGACAAAATGGAAAGTAAACCACACTAGAATTGAAACTTTTTTTAAAATACGGATTTTGGACTTTGCAAGGCTTGCAGCAAACAGCTAATACGTTTGGGGAGAATCCTTTGCTTAGCGTATGAGAGAGTTTTCAGGGAGATAAGGTTGTTTAGTTCAGGCACTGTGGCATGAGACCATATATTCAAGGTTGGTGGTAAAACAATATTGAAATGGTCACTAGTAAACTCTGAACAAGAGCACGGCGTAGCTCAAAAGCTTGTCTCTTTCACCAATAGAAGTTAGTCCAATAAAAAATATCACCTCACCCATCCTGTCTCTCTGGGACCAATGCAGCTACAACATCACTGCAGCCAGTAAAATCTGCACAATTCTCATTTGCAGGTAATTACCAGTAATGTCTACATGGGAATATTGGAGTGCTACTAACTAAGCAAAAAACAAAACAGTAAATGATTTCAATTGTGACTGTTCGTTTCCTAAATGTGCACTGCATCATGCTTAGTTTTGCACAGTACTTTACATTCAGAAAAAGCAGGTCAGGCTGTAATGGTAACCACTGTGATATTTAGTACTGAAAACTATTCCAGTAGCTAAATTACTGATGACTGGACAACACTTCTAGCCAACATTTGTTTCTATGTTCAGTAAAAACAAGTCAAGTACCAATATGGCTATTATTCATTTTGCTAAAATCAGATTTTTTTTTAATCTTATTTGTTTCCATGTTATTCAGTTTCTCATTAATTCAAATTCGGAGTAAATTCATATTAAAAAAGAAAGTTTTAAACTAATCTCAGCCTGACTCATCAGTATGTTACTCCAGTTTTAAACTGGTGTAACTCTAGTTGATTTCACTGGAGATATACTGGCTTAAAACTGGAGTAATATAGATGTAAATAAGGTCCTAAACATTAAATTTTTACTGAATGCAAAGAAAATCAGAAATGTAAGTGAAACTCCGATTTTGTATTCTTTTTTCAAGCCAGAAAAATACAAGAGATTTTAAAGAAAGGCTTTATTTCTTGCATTCCTCTCTTCCAGCAAACTCTCTGGATCATGTATCTATCTATAGAATGCAAATTCATCTTACACACAAGGAGCAGTATTCTTAAAGGATGTGTTGTGCCTTCAGTGGAGTGGGGCATGTATTTGCTTTAATAAAAGTGGGAGGGTGGAAAAAATGAAAATCCTTTCCCTTGAGGCTTGAATAAAAAGTTAGTAATCAAGGGCTTGACTACACAAACATTTAGCTCACAGCAAGCTAGGGTGTGACTCTACCCTGCACTAGCCTGCTGTACACTATCTGTCCATGCGGCCTCTGCTGACATGCGCAACAGTTCCTTATCACGCTTTGACCTACACTGCTTTGAAACGGGACTAGATCAGTTTGCACAAAGGGATTGTTAATGCGTGTCAGCAGGATCCACGTGAACACGTAATGCAGGGCAGGGTAGTGTGGGGTAGGCTCACACTCCAGCTTGCCACAAACTAAATGTTTATGTAGACAATCTCCAAGAGTGAATAAGTGTTTCTAAGCTAAATAACATACAAACTTGGAAGACCAGATTCTCTCCTATGGCCAAGCTCTGTTTGGCATGGCGAGAGTGGAGCATCAGGGAAACCTATGCAGGGAGCCTTGGGAGATGTAACTTTTGGGAGATGCCAGGATGATGACCACTGGTGGTGATAATGATGATGATTGTAAAGATGATGAAGAATATGACTAACACTTTGGGTCCTTTAGCAAGGTATGGTTTGGTGTGTTTGTAACTTTGCTAACTGTGTTAATAAAACTATTACAAATACAGAAGGTTTTTTCCTAAGTGGGAGTGTTGCAACTGTGCATGTCAGAGTTCCCAACTAAACTTTAATTTTAAAAATACTGGGTCTGCTCATGGACAAGAACCTACTGAACCTCAGAGTGTTATCTGGGAATTTTTAAGCAATCAACATAATCAATACATCAGGCAACAGCATGTAGCTACATGCTGCAGTGAAAGGCAGGCTGCATCTATGCTTGTTACTTTGGTGTGTAGCTACAGGTGCAGTGAAAGGCTTCAACAGTGGGGAAAGTGTCGTGGAATTTCCTGCTGCTGGAGCCTTTCCTCACTGCCTCACCTCTGCCAGAGCCTTTCCCCACGGCCAGAGCCTTTCACTATGGCAGAGTGTGACGGGGCGTCTGCCCCGCACTGGCCCTGATAGGGTTGAAACCCAGCCTTGAGGGCTGCAAGGAAACAGCCAGTTAGGGCAGTGGCTGCAGCCAATTAGGGCAGTGGCTGCAGCCAATTAGGGCAGTGGCTGCAGCCAATTAGGGCGGCATCTGGACCAGCCAATTAGGGCCCCGTCGGCCCATATAAAAGGAAGCTGAAAGCCAGAGCAAATCAGTCTGCGGCAGGAAGCCCAAGCAAGGAGACTGGTCTCCTAGAGGCCTGCAGAACTAGCACAGTGAACAGGGTCTGCTAAGATTTGCAGGGCCAAGGCCCCGGGATAGGGTGACCAGACAGCAAATGTGAAAAATCGGGACAGGGGATGGGGGGGTAATAGGAGCCTATATAAGAAAAAGACCCAAAAATCGGGACTGTCCCTATAAAATCGGGACATCTGGTCACCCTACCCCGGGAAGAGGGCGAAGGAACCAGAGGCAGGAGCCGAAGGTGCTATAGCTGAGGGGAAGTGGCCCAGGAGATTGCGAGAGAATGGTGGAGAAAGAAAGGAGGGGCAGTGGGAAGCTGTGGTTTACACGTTCCCTGGGCTGGGACCCAGAGTAGTGGATGGGCCTGGGTTCCCCACCACCACTCGCCGCTGCAGAAGCGGTCAGGCTATGGACTGCCAAGCCACTGCGAGGCGCGGCTAGACTGTCACGGAAGGAGTCCCCTGGAAGGGGGGAAACCTGGATTGTGACATGGCCAGAGAGCTGTGTCATGAAGTAGAGGCAGTGAGATTGGAACTGCAGTGAGTCTGCAGGCAGAGACATGGACGGGAGAGCCACTACCACCGGAGGGCACACCCGCTGACCAGAGCTAATTTCCAAAATGGCCAGCAGGAGGTGCCAGTGTGGTGAGTGACCCCGTGACACAGAGAGAGGCTCCAGAAACAGGACACTACACTGCTAAAAATAGCAGTGTAGATTTGAGAGGCACTTCTCGGGCATGCAAAGCGCCATGGAGGGTTCATACACTAGGGATTTCAAGCACGAAGAGCACTCTACTCACCTAAGCCATGTCTCTCAGTCTACACTGCTGTTTATACCCGTGCTGCTGTAAGTACAGACATAACCTTAGTGCAGGGCTGGCCTACAACATTTTGGCACCTGAGGTGGGGAGCTCAAAACTTTGAAAGGTCTCAATTCTGCCTTCTTCCTGTTCTACTCCTCTCATGATACTGCTCTGCCACCTACCCCAATAAAGGAGAACTAACAACTTAAAATGTCTTGTTCAAAAACTTTAAGTAACACTTAACTTTCAAACACCAGAACAGCAAATGTAACTTTTCTTGTCTGCATAGTAAACACTGGCATTTTTATCGGTTTGAATAATCAAAGTGGTGCTTTCCATGCCTTATTGGTTGCAAAGATTTAAACTGCTTCCTGAAGGTCCACAGTCTGGGCCAGCTCATGCTGTATTGAGATGGTTGCAAGGCCGACCAGCCTCTCCTGTGTCACTGTGGAGCGTAGATGTGTTTTTATTTACTTCAGCTTGGAGAAGCTGCGTTCTCCACTGGTAACTGTTACAGGAAGTGTTAGAAGTATGCGCAGAGCAACAAAAGCATTTGGAAAGAGGGTGGTCTATTCCAGAACACCCTTTGGAGTTGATCCTGCTGAAATGTATCTTGAAAGGGCTTTCAGTTCATCACCTAAATCACTCGCATCAATATTGCGCATGTCATCATGTGTCAACACTATCTCTAGTGCCCTGCATTGCTGGTGTAGATCTTCTTCAGGTATAGTGAGGAGTTTTGGAATATCATACAACATCCCAAATATACTGCTGTGTTCCTTGAGCTGCGTGAAATGTTCTTCAACTGACTGTATTGCACAATCTAGCACCTGGTTAAAAATTTCAACTTTGAATTGTTGTTTGGGGTTTCTTATGGGATTATCCCGTGCCTCGTAACCAAAATGTCGTCTTCTTCTTCGGTGACTCTTATATTCTTGAATGGGTGGGAAAATAGCTTCAGTGTGAAGTTCCTCTGCCAACTTCTATGCACTCTTCAGAACGTTTTGAAATCCCTCATCTGACCAGTAGGACTATAGGTATGACTTTGCTTTGTCCAGTTGGTCCATTGCTCCAGATATATCAAGGTCAATACCTTGGAGTCTCTTGCTTACAACATTTATTTCAAACAGTATGTCATGCCACAACACTAAGCCACACATTCATTTGAAGTTATGTATGTTTCTGGTGATTCCATTTCCCTCTGCCACTGTTCTCCCACAAACAGTTCCTGACATAGCATTATCCTCCATAATGGCAACGATGGCATCATCTATCTTCCCAATTTGGTGTTTGATAGGCTTTATTGCCTCCACTCGACTTTCCCATTGTGTGGCACTCAGTGGTTTCAGTGTCAGAAAGGATGTTCCCAGATGTTGCTTCAAAATTTGCCATCGATGAGTTGATGCAGAGAAAAATACATAGATGCTTTGAATTACATTAAAAAATTCAGCAGCTTCACTAGAAGCTGATGCTGCATCACTGACCACCAAGTTCAATGAATGAGAACTGCATGGGACAAAAAAAAGCTTGAGGGTTTAACTCTCGGATCCGTGTCTGCACTCCTCTGTTCTTTCCTCCCATGTTGGCACCATTATCGTAGCCCGGACCTCTCATGCCAGCTATCGCAATTCCCGTATCTTTCAGCTTCTTAAGAAGCACATTTGTCATACCACCTCCTGCAGTATCAACAATGTCAATAAATTCTAGAAAATGCTCTCTGACAGTCACCATTGCAGGGACATTTTCACTAGGTTCTGTTGTTGTTACAAAATGCACCATTAAAGTCATTTGTTCCATATGGCTGATGTCAGGTGTGCAGTCCAGAATAACAAAATAATATCTTTTCGACTTCAGATCTGCCACAATCTTCTGTTTGTCTTTTGTTGCCAGTAACTGTATGATCTAATTTTGAATTGTTTTTCCAAGGTATTGGAATGTGTACATTTCTTGGGCGGTGACTCTTCTTAGATGCTCCTGGAGTACAGCATCAAACTCAGCCATCAGCTCCACAATTTTAAGGAAGTTTCCATTGTTTGGCACGTATAGCTGATCTGAAGTGCCATGCAGCGCTAGGTTTTGGGTAGCAAGCATTCTCACAATGGCAATGAGCCTTTTCAGAACATTTTGCCACTAAAGAGACTCTGATGCAATCTTCTCTTGATGCTGATCATGTATGGTGGCCTTTAACCTTAGGCTCATCTCAAGCTCTTTCCACCTATGGAATGCTCTCTGGTGATTTGCTGCCTTCTCATGGCATGCCAGATTTCTAGCCAGATTTTTTGAGTTCTTTGTTCCTGTAGAACCTAATGTGGCTAGAACATTAGACTGGAAGAGTTTGCAACAAAAACAGTATGCAGCATTCCGGGGTTTTGAGTACATAAGCCATGGCCTCTCCGTTTTGTCACCATTGGGGATTTCACACCAGTAATGTGTTGGATGGAAACTTCTATTTTCATTGTCTTTGGGGAACATGAATTTTTCACTTGCTGTGGCCCATGCAGTATAAGGAAGTCCCTCAGACTACTGCTCAAGTGGGTCCACAGTCCTGGATCATCTAGACTTAAGGAACTAAACTCAGCAGCAGCTGTTTCTTGTGCCTCCACCACACTCTTCTCTGATCTACACTTTTCTTCAGGAATGTGCATGGTTACATCAATTTGAGATGGAGATATGGAAACTGCAGTAGCTGCCAGGTCACCTGCACTCTGACTAACTGGGAGATCAGGCATCTCCTCACCACTCACATCCTCACTGGGGCCAGAAGGCTCACCATGAACATTTGTGTCTATGTATCTCAGGAGAGCTCCTTCCTGCTTAGATAGAAAAGCTTCCTTTGCTTTCTTTCTTTTTCTAAATGCTGCCCCGGAGGGGAGTTTTCTTCTTTCACTCTTGACTGCTGTTCTGTGCCAGCTAGAGTGGCTCTCATCACTCAATTGAAGGGGACAAATAAGCAGGCTGGTAGCAGGGCCTGAGTGAGGGAAGATATCAACGTCTTAAGGGCCTAACTGGCTCCTACTACTTCAGTTGACTGCCTGTTCTCCTCAAGTGGGTTCAGGGAAGCAGCAGGAAACAGGAATCTCCCTGAGAAGCTTGTGTTAATCAGTCCAGGTTCTTGGGGGTGCTAGAGAGGTACATAAGAGGCTCCTCCTCTTGCTCCCTGCAGCTCCTGCTGCTTTCTGTTATTCCCTCTCACCTTTTCTCCTGCCTGCCTGTTACGTCTCTTGTGCCCTCCTTCCTCCAGCACAGCACAGCACTCCACCATCTCTGTGCATCTAGAGCAGAGAGAATACATATGCACCAGCAGCAGACACAATTTTTTCACTCTGGGTCCTAGTGGCACTCCCCTACAGTCTGGCACCTGAGGCGGCCGCCTCAGTTCGCCTCATGGTAAGGCCAGCCCTGCCTTAGTGTGTGCCACATTGGTGTGCTACAGAATTCTCACTCCTCCAGTGCACATTGCCACACCGTGTAAACGAGCCACTTTTGAAAATAAGACTTAGGTGCTTTGAAATTGTTTACTGCAAGCCCATAGTGGGCCAAATTAAACCCTGATGTATCCCCGGTTACTTCAGTGCAGTTATGCCAAGGATGATATTGGCACATTATATTTAATATACCTTGTCATAAAATAAAAAAACCAAAACACGTGGCTAGTGAGAATCATTCTGTCATTAGGGAAAGGGAGGAAATAGAGTAGAAAACAATAGAAAGGAAAGAAGGACAAACACAATATGGAAATACTAATTAAACTTTTGACAAACATTTTTAACGAGTTTCTCACATTGGGCATCTTTTATTGATGAGGTTCTGCCTTTTGGTAATTACTGCTCCCCATCAAAACTGGGAGCTGAGCAAATGTAATGGTTTTTAATAGTGTATGTATGAGGCAAAAACATTTTAAAAGGGTAGCAACTACCTCTTTTTCTCCAGTAGGCAAAAGCAAGGCCTAATATATTTCCCATGAGCCATCCCTATGACACAATTAATGATAAATACATATTTTTCTTTGGATGCCCTCTGAGATATCTGCCATCCTTCTCTTTCCATTACAGCAGCAGTTGGCAATTGTATTTCCTTTAGGTGACAACTGTCCTCAGAATATCTACTTTTCCATTATGCTAGTAATTGAGCAGCAATCTGTCACTCAATCTGAAGATGATAGAAAGACTGGAATGTGACATTTTGTGTTATTTTAGGCCAGTAATTGTAAATGGTTTTGAGCCACATCAAAAGACAAACGGGAACATCTGTTTCTTTTCCCAGAGAATGGCAGGCATTCAAAAAAACAGGAGTACATGAGTTACAGTAGCGTAATATGGACAAAATAAGCACATCAGTCTCTAAAGTATAGACTTTTGGCAATCTATTTTTCCTTTCCCTTGCCAAACTGGCTACTGATTGATAGGCGCTTACTCTCGTCTCACTTGTTTCTTTGATGACAGTAAGGAAATTCCAAAGAGGATACACACCTTCATTTTATATCTAGTAGTAAGCAGATTAGCCAATGATTAATAAGCAGTAAAAGTAAGAAACAATAACAAACTAAAACGAGAAAATATGAAAATCTGCAAGGGTTTGCCCATTTTGTGCTAGAGAGAGGTATTTAGTATGCAGGGTCATATGCCTGCTGTAACAGCATCCCCAAAACGAAGCAGCTGATACAATAATAAGCAGAAAGTCATATGAGAGAGGGATGAAACAAGAACTCTAAGAAAAACCAGGAGATAATCTCACAACTGGAGCATGAGAGAGATTTTAGCATTTTCCATTTTCTCTGTAATTGCTCTCTGGAGAACAGATTGCTACACCATTGACTGTTCTAGTTCAAACAGGAATTAATTCGGGAAGTCCTCTGGTCTGTGTTATGCAGGAGGTCAGACTAGATGATCAAAATGGTCCATTCTGACTTCAAAAATCTATGAATCTAATGGGGGTCAGAATCTAACCATAAAACATCAGCAAAGAGCTGGAATATTTTTTTCCAGAATATTAAAGAGCCAAAACTGTACCACATTTTTGAGTCAAAGAGCTAAATTCTGGTTAACCAGTGAAACTGGCATTAATTCCACCCGCCAAATAGGACAATAAATGCCCTGCAAAAGCACATATTTTGTCAGCAAACAGCATGAGAAATGCTTGTTCTATACAATCTGTTCCTTCTTAGGGCTGGTCTTCACTACGGGAAGATTGACGCTGCCGCAATCGATGCAGCAGGGGCTGGTTTAGTGACGACTCGCTAAATCGATTGCAGAGCACTCTCCGGTCAACCCCAGCACTCCAGCTCCCCGAGAAGATGAATGTAAGTTGACCGGAGAGTGCCTTCCGTCGACGCAGCTCAGTGAAGACACTGAGGTAAGTCGACCTATGCTATGACCTGACTAACGTAGCTGGAGTAGCATAACTTAGGCTGATTTACCCTGGTAGTGAAGACAAGCCCTCAGAGTAGAAATAGAGTAGATGCCATTGCAATCTTTTGGGAAGTTGTTCCAGTGGTTAATCACCCTTACTGTTAAACGGCACATGAAGGTTGATGCAGCGTCATATCTTGCTTGTAACAGTCACATGTGTCCATGTGGACCACATCTAGGAATTCTGGGTCACACCATATGACTCTATGACTCCTGTCATGAAAGCCCTGGACATGCTCTCTCTGGGTTTCCAGCCAGAAACGGCATGGCCATCTTCTAATCAGCTCTCTGGTAGTAACTGGCCCTCGTTTGGTTGGAGATGTATATGCAAGGTAACCCAAGATTTGGTCCATAAGGAAAAACAGGATTATTAACCTTTTAAACAGAAATAATAACAATTACTAATTAATACATTAATGTATATTATTATTACTAATAATAATTATAATTAATTAATAATAATAATATAAAGTCCACGTGGGATAATGAAGGGGAATAAACTCAAGGGTAAATTAAAAACATAGTCCCCAGTCCTGCAATCACTTATACCTATGCTTAATTCCCTATTGACGTCAGTGGGACAATTTACATGCAACAAGGTATGCATAAATGTTTGGTTCAAAATCAGCACCTCAGACAGCATTTCATTTCACAGTATCCCAGTGGCAAAAAGATATCAAAATTACAACAAAAACCACACACACACACATAAACCCCATTATTACAAAGCTACAAACGCATTAAAACAAAATCATTAGGGTGGTGGCCTAAGGTTACTGAACATTTTCAATCTGCATTTTAATTTCTTTAATTAAATTATGATTTAGGTCAATTTTAATCACCACTTGTGTATAACCCTATGGGGTAAACTTTAACAGGGGTTAGGAAAGAATTAGCTCCAGTTATTGTTTAATGCAGTTATGAGACTTATTCCCTGCTCGCTGTTCTAACAATTTACCTCAGTGCAGTGCCAGAATTTAACACGCTCCTATCAGTTTGCCATGACTGCTAAGTGCTGGCTAGGAGCACCTTGTTACTTTTTCATTTGCCTGTAGCATTTTAGTCAGCAAATGTAAGGTTCTGTGGGGAGGAGAAAATAGTGTAGTGCAGGCGAGTTATCTCAAAGGTAAAAATAGCAATTACAATGTAATGTACTTTATATATTCAAAGCACTGAGCAAACATTAAGGGACTGATTGAAGGCCACTGAAGTGATTGGGAGGTTTCCCATTGACCTCAATAGGCTTTGGATCAGGCCTTGACAATAGCCTTGTGAGATAACTAAGGGTTAGGTCTGGTAGGATGGTTCACTAGACAAGGCAGAATGTGATTTGTGAGGTCTATTCTTAGGGTGACCATATTTCCCTATGCTGAATACGGGACTTTAAGGCTTTAGGGTTCACATGGGGAGAGGTCACACACACACACACACACACACACACACACACACACACACACTCTCTCTCTCTCTCTCTCTCTCTCTCTCTCTCTCTCGGCACCTCACGTTTTCCTCAGCCGGATGATGAAAATAATACTACAAACCTTTGTCAAAGCACTTAAATCTAAAATAGTGCTGTGAACGTGTTGTTATTGTCATCTCAATTTCACAAATAGAGGAACTAAGCCAAAAAAAAAAGTTCAGGTGAGTCGATCAAGAGCAAACAGCAAAGCAATGGCAGAGTTGGAAATAGAACTCAAGCAATCTTGATTCTGAACACTGCGCCCATCTTTCTAGGAAATTCTGCCTCTGATTGATTGGTTGATGGGTAGGCAGCTATAATTCAATTCAGAAACAGTCAGGATTGCTTCTTCAGGATCAGTGGTTTTGCATTTACTGTATTGATCTATTAATCATGTGTATGTAATACAATGTATTTTTGCGATGAAGTGGTTAATACATTGTTAACAATGTCCTGCTAATAAGCAGAACACAGCGTGTGTGGGGTTTTTTCTCAGAACCACAGCCAAATAAAGCCTCCAGTGACATATTATGATTGCTCACATACGGCGTATGCAATTATGTGGGTGCAGAGGTGTAACAGGAAGAAGAGAAGGCCAGAGAAAGCAATGTATGAGATTAGATATGTTGAAAACAACATGACCTGCTTAATTAAACACACACACACACACACACACACACACACACACACAGAGCCGGACCTTGTTCACTAAATGTACATATTACTAATTTGTTGCGTTAAAATTTCATAAGCAGTGGGGCCAGTGCTGCCACTGCCCTGAGTTTGAATAATCAGAGTGGTTTATTGTTATTCACATAATGGATAGAAATGTGAAATGATTTCCTTGACAGATGAGTACCCTGGAGGTAACTTGGCATGTCACTATATATAATTCTTCTCTGACAACATTACATGAGTCACTTTAGTGACTTAGTACTTTGCAACTTATACCATCTCAATAGTGGGAAAATCTACTGAAAAATTATTCATAGTGAAAACAGCGATCTCAGCTGTTTACCTGATAACAGGTGTATATAAAATTGTAAAAAAAAACCTAAGAGGGTTCTCAGAGAGGCATAGGAGGAATGATCAGGCCTAGCAACATAGATTAAAATGGGATGCATTTTCAAAGCTGTATTAGGCTTTACATTGTAACACTGTGGGAAGCAGCAATTTAATGAAATACTAGCAGCCACCGAAACACAATAAAGAATCTTTCAAGAAGTGTTCATTTTGAAAGTAGAAAAAAAAAAAGACACTGTCAATATTTTTTGCCAGCCAAATGGAAACAGATCATCTGATTTCTTTAGTGCTGTAATCAGTCAAGACAGATGGCAGACTTCAAAATAAAAACGAAGTAACAAGGCACCAATCAAAGTAGAAAGGGGTTAACAACACCCCCTTAAACATAACTATTCTACATTAAGGAGAAATGTTTCAAGGTCCCTTCCAGTCCTATGATTCTCTGATTTTCTGCTTTGTATCCCCAAAATAACTTCTTCTATGATATCTTTTCTGAGTTTAAAATACGCTTTTCGAGGATACATGCAACACACTGCATTTAACATTTTTAATATATCATGATTGTAGTTCAGGTTTATAGCTCAACCTGAACTTCATTGTCCTGTGGGGTATGACAGAGAGATACAATTACCACTTTTCTACTCAAAGGGCAAAACAATTATTCTCTATACATTTTCAGGACACCCTGAAACTTAGTCAGAAGGGGAATGTGAGAGACTAGTTAACACTGGGTCCAAATTTTAAGGAGGAGGGAGACTGCCAACTGGGCGTGGAATTGGAAGACATTTAAGGACGTGTTAAACAGAGTTAATGATTACCCGTGTCTCTCTACTGGAGAATGGTAAGTACCAATAGTTGCTAGATGGACTTAGAGGCCAAGATTCAGCAAAGCCCTTAAGCCTCCATTACTTCCAGGGACTTACGCATGTTCTGTTGAATAGGGATGGGATTACTCACATCTTTAAAGTTAAGCATGTGCTTGAGTGCTTTGCTGAGTCAGGGACCAGGAGTGGAAAAATACATCAGACTTAATCTCTAACCAGATACAGTTCTACCAGATACTAGGAATAAGGCAAATGTGAGTCGTTACTCCCTAACTGAGAGACCACTGACTCTAGATGTGGGTATCATAAATGTTCTCCTGATGGAGATAAATGTTTTGTCTCTGGAAAAATCTCTTTTTCTAGAAAAAAATTATCTGTTTACCAGATCTCCTGAGCCAAAAGAGCTATCAAAATTAGATACACTTCAACTCTCAACTTCCTGTACACGCAAAGCAAAAGAGAACACACAGGTGACACATACACTTGGCTCTGTCTGAATGAGGCAAGAACTTCCATCTATCAGTGAGCCTGGGTCCCTGCCCACTTTTGAACAATATTTCAGACATATGATGTTAGACTTGAAAGCTAAGAGGTCTATAGTCAGATTACCTCATCAGGCAAAGGAACTCTCCTCAACCTAGTGTTTTTAATATGATTTGTGTACATCTTGACCCTTATGATTTGGATCATCCATCAAACAGTTTTCCTTGTCAGCCAGGTGTAGAGAAAACAGAAAGAATTTATCCAAGATGCACAATTCCCACAGACAAGCTGCCTCCTTACATGGGGTTTAGGCTTCAAATTATTGTCTCTTGATGCTAACGGTCTGCCCATCTATCAAACAGTATCTAATCTTTAGTTTTTGGTAAAGATTATGGAAAAAACTGCAGCAGAAGAGCTCCTGTATGCCTTCAAATCCTCTGTGCAATCAGGATTCTGACCCGGGTAAGGCACCAAGATGGCTCTTCTTGCATGGGTTAATTATCTACTCCCGGTAATAGAGAAAGATCAGGTGTCCATGATGATACTGCTAGATCTATCAGTTGCCTTTGATATTATGAGATCACGTTCATACATCTAAGGTGCTTGGCAGGAGTGAATGAGGCTGCTCTTCAGTGGTTTGGCTCTGTTTTTGCCTAGAGATTCCCAATGGAACTGATGAGCAACTGCTCTTCTTCCTTGCTATACCAGAAGTATCTATTATTTTGTCCTGATCAGGGGCGGCTCTCACAATTTTGCTGCCCGAAGCAGTTGCCGCGGCCCCACCCCCGACGCAGGCAGACGTAGCGGGGCCCCGCTACGTCTGCTTGCGTCGGGGGCGGGGCCCCGCTACGTCTGCTTGCGTCGGGGGCGGGGCCCCGCTACGTCTGCTTGCGTCGGGGGCGGGGCCCCGCTACGTCTGCTTGCGTCGGGGGCGGGGCCCCGCTACGTCTGCCTGCGTCGGGGGCGGGGCCCCGCTACGTCTGCTTGCGCCGGGGGTGGGGCCCCGTCCCCGACGCAGGCAGTCCCAGTCCGCGGCAGCAAGGGGAGAGCGGCAGACCTGCTGCCCCATTGCTGCTGCGGCAGGCGAGAATGGGGCGGTAGTCTGAGTCCTGCGGTGGCAATTCGGCAGCGGGAAGAGCCAACCTGCCGCTGAATTGCCGCCGCGGGACTCGGACTGCCGCCCCATTCTCGATGCCGCCCCAAGCACCAGCTTGGAAAGCTGGTGCCTGGAGCCAGCCCTGGTCCTTATTACTCAAAGTGAACATAAGTCCATTAGCAGAGTTAGAGAGGGGAGACAGGAAAGTTCTTGGTTTTGCTGTGTGGAAAAGAGAGTGATGGGAGTAACGTGTGCTGACTCGTGATAGGTATGTTTCATGTGCTGTTGTTTTACCTATGTATTTATTTTTGCATTGTGTTTTTAATGGAGGCAAAGTGTACCTATAGCTTTGGATAGGCATAGCTTTAAAATTTAGTTAATTCCAAATACATTAATAAAGCAAAAAGACCCATGTCTTTCAGGGCATTTTGATTTTCATTATCTTGGCTGTCTACAATATCACTTTAAAAACCTTACATTTATCAAGCCGCCAAAATACTTTTTGTAGTGGAAAACTTGTTTTTCATACTTCAATTTTTTTTAGACTGCCAATCTCTGAGTGCATTTGAGTGATGGTAAAGTAAAAATTACAACTGTCTGATTTTACCCCTCAGTGCAATTGTAAAAAAATGTTATATATATAGACATATAAAATATAATATAAACAGGACATTTGCATATGCAATAGTTGAAATACTTCAGGAAGTTCAAGAATAAAGAGCGTCCCGTCTATTCCTGCACTCCCAAATAATGTTCTACACTACATTATAACACGTACACAATGTACTAAATGGCTGATAGCAGATTTTTCTATGCAGTTCACACTTGCTTCTCTCTCAGTGGTTAGAATACATAAAAAAATACTTTTAGTAGCATAAAAAGAGAGACCATTAATACTTTAGAGGTTCAGTATAAAATTACTTTCATTAGCATGCCAAGTGTATACTTTAGCTTACTACAAAACAAACTCCCTACAAACAGACATTTATTTGACATTACTTCATTGCAGAGGGGGTAACAATACAGGAATCAATTTCCCATGATCTTCTGGGAAGATTTTAGATGTACCGAAAAGGTAGTACTACATTATCTCAAACACCAGTGAAGCAGCTGGGCACTTTGTAGAAAAAATATTACTCCAGAGCAGGGGTGGGAAAACTACTGCCCGTGGGCCCGTCCTGCCCGGCCCCTGAGCTCCCGGACTGGGAGGCTAGCCCCTCCCCTGCTTTCCCCCCACCCCGGAGGCATGCCGCCGCGTGGGCAGCGCTCTGGGGTGTGGGGCTGCGCGCTCTGACCGGGCCGTGTGGCTGCCAGACATGCTCCTCTGAGCGGCATGTTAAGGGAGCTGGGGGGTTGGACAAGGGGCACAGGGTCCTGAGGGGCAGTCAGAGGACAGGGAACGGAGGGCGGTTCAATAAGCGTGGGCATCCCAGGGGGCCTGTCAGGGAGCGGGGGCGTGGATAGGAGTTGAGGCAGTCAGGGGACAGGGAGGATTGGATAGGGGGTGGGGTCCTGGGGGGTGATTAGGGTTGGGAGGGTCTCAGGAGGGGCGGTCAGGGGATAAGGAAGGGGGGGGTAGGGGTTGGATGGGTCGGGGATTCAGAGGGTGGCAGTTAGGGGGCAGGGGCCAGGCTGTTTGGGGAGGCACAGCCTTCCCTACCCGGCCCTCCATACAGTTTTGCAACCCCAATGTGTTGCAACCCCAAAAAGTTTGCCCACCCCTGCTCCAGAGATATCATTACTGAGCTCAATGGATTAGTATTACAGGTTGCCATCTGGGGACATGCACTGAGGGTGGAGTCAGTACGCTGTTAAAAGAGTGAACCTTGGCCTTGCTACATATTCCCACCATTATTTTAAATGGACACTGTTAGTACAGGACAAAATCCTACAGAACTTGAAATTTACACAGACTCTTCTTGTGGTTTCTATGGTTCATTATTATTATTCCCCAGCTTGGGGAAAATAATATTTTCCCTCTAATGAGTGTGCAGTATATAAACAGAGCTATGCATATGCACAATCCTGGATCATGCCACATATTCACAGCTTTGTTCATCTGCAGGGCTTGCCATAAGATTTCATTTAATTAATTAGAAACAACATTGTAGGTAGTAATTAGATCATTAGTTTATGGCTAAACTCTGTTCTCAGACAAATGTGTGCAAATCCTTGGTACTTAAATTGAAATAGCTCACAGGGTGTTACATTACAATCTGGCCACTTTGCAAGTTTTTAGGAATTCAGTATCGGGGGCCTAAACTATATGACATCTCTTTTAAACTGAGGCAAAGGTAATTCTACAGAAACCTGATCCAGAGTCTCTCTCGCTCACTCTGCCCTTCCCCCTCTGTGGATGCTTTAATTACTTTTTTCCATCACAAGGACTCTTGAGTATAAATTTAGACTTTCAGCCCTTACGCATTACAACCTGATTTCTGCCTAAGGAAAAGAGAATTCCATCACCAAATAGATTAAATTTTGCAGCAGTGATTATGTGTTACAGGCCTCAATTCTGCATCAGCAAAATCCACGGAACAGCATCAAATTCAAGGTGTCCAGACATTCTACAGTTCCAGGGTAACGTAATCATTCTCCTGCCATGCTATTTACTTCACTCTTTCAATGCATTTATTTGTGTTCCACAAAGTGAACTGTAGGTCATGAAGAAACATCGACAAGAATAGTAAAACTGGAAGGTCTCATCTGGTACAGCACAAAAGCAGTTAAAGGAATATTATCGTCTCTCCAATAAAAGGGAAAAACGGGTTTACAACATCCAACTTCTTCTTTATTTTTATATCTCATACAATGTTAAGTTCTAGTCACTTCCCAAGCAAAAACATACCATAATCTATATTATTATTTATCCTCATTAGGGAAAATGATATCAGGCTTCAATTCTCTATGATCTTCCAAAGCCATCTGCCTGTATCCAAATGGATGCATTTATTTTGGCATTGTGAAGGTTCTCTCCTCTAGACATGAAATTGCTACTATATTTTTAGGTGGCCTCAGTGCATTATTATATGGTGAATGAGAAAGAAGGCCAGTTAGGAAAAGATTTCTTGGATCCCTCCACACCTCCAAGGTGATGACATCCATCGCTTTAAGTACTTGCCACTAACAACCATGTCAGGATGTCAGTGACAGCATGTTACTGGCAGTTACTTAAATTGAAGGATGTTATCATCTTTCTGGGCTTTATGATTCATACGTTAGGAACACTCCTCACAGCACTAAGTCAGAGTGATGAAGATCATGTAGTAATTGGGTTAGGTGGAGAATGAAACATGTCAACGTTGGGTCAAAGGGATCCTGTGATGAGAAACTATCATGGAAATAAAGGATGAAGGCTCCCCATATGAATTATCTCACCATGAGGGCACTCAATAACAAGTAAACATTCTTCTGACGAGCACATCCCAAAACAACCTGAAAACCTGCAATATGAAAATCGATTACGTTACAAATCGTTGAATCTTTACGGCATGAAGGTCTACAATGGGAAAGCTCTGTGAATGAGATGTCAGTCCACTTAAAATTATTGCACTTTGATCCAATATTAGAATGGCATCACTTCAGAACCCTAGACTGTGCTACCTCTGCGCACATGTACTAACTTCACTCTATAGGCTCCAGTTCAGGAACACAATCCTGCTCAAGAAAGCACATAAGCATGTGCTTAGAGTTAAACTCTTTAAGTGCTTCCCTGAATAGGGATGGACTTAAGCACTTACATAAGGGCTTTTCTGAACAGGGGCTTTATCTGCATGATGTGTAAATATATATACTAAATTTTCTTCCAGAAAGGAAAAAAATATATTTGGGTAGATAGTGCACTTATCTGAACAGTTAACCCAACAGGACTGCGATGGGATATACAAACCCCACACTGGGACGGAAGGGGTTAAAGACAGTACCGGGTCTAGATAGTCCCACTCCTCCAACCCTGGAGAGCATGCTCCAACTGGAGAAAGGGTTGAAAAGGAAGTAACACAGCTGGAGAGGAGTACAGACCTACCCAGAAGGCTTCCCAAATGGGGCTAGAGACACCTCCCTGAACCAGGACTGTAAGCTGAGCCCAGCTGGGGCTGACGGACTCAGGGCCGGCTCCAGGCATCAGCCTACCAAGCACGTGCTTGGGGCGGCACCTGGAGCGGGGCGGCGCTCAGGTTTTTTTGGTTTTTTTTTTAAAAACATACTGCGGCGGGTTGATGGGGCGCTCCGCGGCGCTCTGGCCATCCGGGAGAGCAGGGCCGTGGCCGGGCTCGGTGCCCTCTCCACGGCGCTCCGGCAGCCCGGGAGAGCAGAGCCACGGCCGGGCTCGGCGCGCTCCCCGCCGGCACCCCGGCTGGGGGAGCGGAGCAGCGGGCGGCTTTTTTGCCTGGGGCGGCAAAAGAGCCAGAGCCGGCCCTGGACAGACTGGTTTCCTTTTCCTCCCCCACCCCCATCTGGGACCAGAAGCAAAGAGAAGACATGGTAGGAAGTGAGCCAGGGATGGTAACTCAGTGGGAACCCCACTCCCTAGAGGTCTAACGCTGCCGACTTTCCTAGGGACCAGGGTCAGAGCCCGGTGGAGTGAGTGGGTCTGGGGTCCCCTACCACTGCCCCATGACTGAGTGCATGTTAACCACTAGGCTTCGTAGCCTATCGAGTACCCTATTACAAGGACAATGTATATTACTTTTGGCATCATCAGTTACACAGTGTCAGAGCATATCACAAGTATAGACAACCATAATTTCCCATATTACGGGAACAGTAACAAGTAGAGCATTACGTGAAAATAGCATTTTTAATTTTGAATCTACATTGACATAAAACACACCTGTATTAGAACTGCATTCCCGTGACCTAAGCCAAAATTATATTAGCAAGGGGAAAAACCACACATGCATAGCCAATATACATTGATAGGGATATTTTAACATGAAAGTACTGCATAATTTAAAAATGAAGATCAATGAATAAGAACTTTAATACCACCTACCCTCATTATCATCCTTCAGGTTCTCAGATGTCTTTGCTTTGCACTTCATGAGAGATGGTGACTGGCCTTTTTGTTCCAATCCCTCTGAAAGCACAAAATATATTATTTCCGAGTAATATTATTTTATTAAATATTAATATGCAGGCTATTGTAGCAATAAGTGTATTTTATCTCAGCATTCCTTTCAATGTAGAATGCCTACACTTGCATTTTGAAGATTCAGCATCGCCTCATGTGCTGTATTAGGGGCCATAATAGGTGTGTGGGGGTTCAAACTGACAGTGATAGCTCAATCTTGAATAAAGCTCATATGTAAATGGTTCATGCCTTCGCACTGTCACTCTCTCCAGATTTATAACATTTAATAATATTTTAATTTGTAGCTGTTTTTAACCAACGTGCATCATACTGTTATGGACTAGTGGAGGAATATGTTCAAGAAGAATGATGTCTGTTAGCAGCCCAATTTTGCATTCATTGCCAAAATCCACTAACAAAGGAATATTGACCTAAAAATTGGCAGTATGGATGTGAGGCAGAGGTAAAAGTTTGATACCAAGTTTGAAGTTCATTAAAAAAGGGTTCCTTCAAATAAGAAATGTTCAGAGTTGAAGAACTCTTCCCATTTTTTTCTTCCCACTTTTCCATAATAAAAAAGCAAGAAAGGAAGAGATTAAATTTGGTTTGCTGGACTCACTTATAGTAGGTGAGCGCTAGCGTGCAGAGGACTTAAAATTAGTTGATTAAGCTTCAAAAATTATGAAGACTTAATATATCAACAGCTTACGGTATATGTAACACTGGAATAAAATACACTTGGCACGGCTGTGACTGGCCTGGGTCAGCTGGCTTGGGCTTGGGGCACTCGGGATGTAAAATTGCTGTGTAGATGTTCAGGCTCCAGCTGAATCCCGAAGGTCTACGCAGCAATTTTACAGCCCTGCAAGCCTGAGCCGTGCAAGCCCGAATCACACGTTTAATTGCTGTCTAGACGTATCCAGAATGGCTTGTCATGTCTGACCACCTTCATGTATAGTGCACCAAATGACTGCTGGAGACCCATGGTCAGACTTTTAAGAGTACTCAGCACCCATACATGGTGCTGGATTGGCTTAAGAGTTCAGCTCCCGTTTATGCACCCAAATGAAATGACTAGCTTTTCAAAAAGGACTCAGAACCCAGCAGCTCACGTTGTTCTCCAGAGGTGCTGAGCATTTTTGGAAATCTGGCCATTTCATTTAGACACCTAATGGGAGCTGTTGGGTGCTGATTTCTATTGAAAATCTGGCTCCTACGCTGATGCTTAAAAAAACCCCAACAAGTAAGTTTTGAGTTCTTTTCCTTGCAGAGATAGACCCAAAAGTGTAAATTTATTGTTAGTGAGGCTTCTTAATAGAAAAAAGGAGACTTTTTAGAAACAATACACGTGCACTCTCAACCTAATTTCACCTTACCAGTAGTGTAGCTCTACGTGAATAAATGCATCAAGCCTCTCCATCTCACTGTACTAACTTATAGTGACCCTGAAAAAGATTTGGGGGGGCACGGTGGATAATCAGCTGGACATGAGCTCCCAGTGAGGTGCTGTGGCCAAAAGGGCTGATGAGATCCTGGGACGCATAAACAAGGGAATCTTGAGTAGGAGCAGAGAGATTATTTTACCTCTATATTTGGCACTGGTGCAACCACTGCTGGAATATTGTGTCCAGTTCTGGTGCCCACAGTTTAAGGATGTTGATACATTGGAAAGAGTTCAGAGTCTGATAGTGAGAGACACAGGCGCCAACTTCTGGCGGCGCCGGTGGGGGCTGATGCCGGGCCCCGCCCCCGATGCATTGGGGGCGGGGCCCCGCAACATCTTCCAGTGGTGAGGTGAGCTGGGCGCCATCCCCCGGGGCTGGCGGGGAGCTGCCGGTGGGTGCTGAGCACCCACAAATTTTTCCCCATGGGTGCTCCAGCCCCGGAGCACCCACGGAGTCGGCGCCTATGGAGAGAGACTCAAGAAGCTCAAGCTATTTAGCCACTTGCAGCATGGGAATAAGAGAACAAACCTCCAAATAGCAAGCAGCCAGATTGTGGGGGAAAGCTTGCACTTCTGTACCCATCAGGGCCGGCTCCAGGCACCAGATGGCAACGCACATGCCTGGGGCGGCGCCTTGTAAGGGGCGGCAGTCCGGGGATTCTGGGGCGGTGTAAGAGTCTCGGTCTACGGCGGGGTGGTGGGGCGCCAGCCCGCCTCGCTGTGCTCGGTCGAGTATCTTGGGGAATCGGCGGTCTCAGACCCGAACTCCTCGGGTCGGGTCCGGTGCGGTAGCGGCTAAGCCCTGGCCAGGGCGGGGAACAAACAGCCGAGAGCTCAGGCCCTCAGGCAGGGGCTGAGCAAACAGCAAGTCAATGAGCCCGGGCCCTGGGGCAGGGCGGGGCCGCAAATAGTTCAGAGCTCAGACCCTCAAGCAGGGGCTGAGCAGACAGTAAGTCAATAAGCCCTGGCCCTGGGGCAGGGCGGGGCAGCAAATAGTTCAGGGCTCAGACCCTCAAGCAGGGGCTGAGCAGACAGTAAGTCAATAAGCCCTGGCCCTGGGGCAGGGCGGGGCAGCAAATAGTTCAGGGCTCAGACCCTCAAGCAGGGGCTGAGCAGACAGTAAGTCAATAAGCCCTGGCCCTGGGGCAGGGCGGGGCAGCAAATAGTTCAGGGCTCAGACCCTCAAGCAGGGGCTGAGCAAACAGTATGTCAATAAGCCCTGGCCCTGGGGCAGGGCGGGGCAGCAAATAGTTCAGGGCTCAGACCCTCAAGCAGGGGCTGAGCAAACAGTAAGGCAATAAGCCCTGGCCCTGGGGCAGGGCGGGGCAGCTAACAGTTCAGGGCTCAGACCCTCAAGCAGGGGCTGAGCAAACAGTAAGTCAATAAGCCCTGGCCCTGGGGCAGGGCGGGGCAGCTAACAGTTCAGGGCTCAGACCCTCAAGCAGGGGCTGAGCAAACCCAGGTCCTGGTTCTGGGGAACCTGGGAGAGGGGGAGACTGCCACCCACACCTTGGGTGGCAGGGGGGACGCAGGCCCACCCACTCCACTGCGTCCCGGCCCGGGGCCCTAACAGCGGCAAAGGATCCGCCGCTGGGTCAGTGGGGATCCTGGCCGCAACACACTGACATGGGCTCTGGCCCCGGTGCAGCCAGACTGGGGTCGGCTGTCCCCGGGCCACTTCCTAACTCCCCCTCGGGCGGTACCTGAGTCCAGGGGGTGTCCTCGGCGGGGTCTAGCCTCATGGGCTCCTCGTCCGACTCGCGGTCACTCGGCAGGTCCGGCAACTCTTCTGGAAAGTAGCCGCTTGGCAGTTCTGG
Organism: Chelydra serpentina; assembly: GCA_037349315.1. Taxonomy (NCBI): domain Eukaryota; kingdom Metazoa; phylum Chordata; order Testudines; family Chelydridae; genus Chelydra; species Chelydra serpentina. Next base: position 11,336,714 of record JBAIAC010000061.1, read on the forward strand.
CCACTCCTCTGGAGAGGGGCCGCTCGGCGGGCCCGGCCACTCCTCTGGAGAGGGGCCGCTCGGCGGGCCCGGCCAGTCCAGGCGAGTACCTGGGGCCACAGGGGTTTCCCAGTCCCGAGGTAAGCCGGCTGCGTCTGGTCTCCCTGCTGGCTGGGTCCCTAGTGAGCTCCGCAGGCCCGCCTTTATACTTCCGGGTCGCTCCCTTCTACTTCCGGGTCGTGCCATTCTACTTCCGGGTCGCGGCCCGTCTCTGGGTGGAGCGGGCCCTGAGCCTCCTGGCCCCGCCCACTCTGGCCACTGGGCTGGTGTTTCACTCTGCGGGGAGGTGGGGCGCCAGCCCGCCTCGCTACAGGCGGCCATGTTTTTTTTGCTTCGGCAGCGGCCATTTTTTTTTTTTTGTTTTGCTTGGGGCGGCCAAAAAGCTGGAGCTGGCCCTGCTACCCATTAGTCAGGATTTGGGAATAGGATTTGCTACCCCTGAGCAGTAGCCAGGATTTGGTGGGGTGTTTACAGTCCCACTTGGCCCTCACCAAGAAGCCTGGGGAAGGGGTGAAATCTCTCCACCTGCTTGGCTGGGACATTGTTCTTTCTGAAGCATACCATACTCAAATGTGGCAATACGCCTCACCAAATTCTGAGTCAGACTCAGTCTGAGTCTGTACGTTACAGGCAGTAGAAGCCCATAATGCTTGGAAACATAAAATGAAGACCTGTATTAAATACAATTTTAGGGAATTAACACTAATAGTTAATTCAACAAAATCTCAAATTAGTGATTCTTTCTATATCTTCCCATTGTATGGGACTCTTGTATTCATCAGTTTACTGCAATATGAAAACACCCCCAGATTTGCTTGGTCTCAGGAACCTTTCCTTTCTAAAGGTTAACCACTTGACAGAAGACTGTGTTGCATGCCAGCAGATGTGATCAACTAAATTGGAAATTTTAATACTAGATTTTGAAAAGAAGATATGAAATTAAGATCCTTGGAGTGCTAAAATCAACTTGCCTCTTCCCTGGCTGGTGGACGTGCAAACTCAACCACAGGGAATAAATATCAGGGAGAGAAAACGACTCAGCTCTTCAATCTACATAGAGTCAGTCAGAAGCAACGGCCATGTTCGACACATGTGGTTAGTACGAAGGATTGAAGTTGTCAGACTTTAAAGATTGATTGCTGCCCCCTCTGCCATTCTTTAAAAAAAATTGAGTATTTATAATGAACTATATTGACGCGGGGCCTGTCTGGCTCTAATGCCCCCATATGCTAGCTGCTGTTTTCCCTTTTTGGCTTGGCAATGCTTCACTCTAGGAGACCAAATCAATATGAATATTTCAATCACCACTCTCCCCTCTGAAGATGAAGTTATCGTCTAATCGATCTGTGAGGCTTCCTCTAGTCTCAAAAATCAAATGCCAATCAAGTTTTAGTGTTAAGTATCCATGTATAACATGGCTAGGCCTTCCTAGAGTCTCTGAATACATCAGAAAATAGATCTAATGTCTTAATTGACTGCAGTAAGATGGGTGTGGGAGGATGAGCGAGCTTGCATGGGGAGAAGTTAGAACAGTTACTATTGCCAAAGGAACAGTGTTTCTCCGTTACTGAAAGAATCTTAAAATGCTCACAAAAAGAATGTGGAGGAACCATCTCAGGAGAATGTGATTTCAAACACAATTTCATTGCTTTCTAGCAGACGAGTAGATTTTCCCTCACTCCAAAGACAGAAAGGGATTTTTGTAAGCTTCAAAAATGTGTATTTGTGTTATGGCCAAGAAATAAATCTTTACCCTTTCAGTTCTGCAGAGACATACACGTATCATGAACAGAGCTGGTCAAGAATGGCAAAAAACAGCGCTTACAACCATTTATTCGAGTTTTGAATGGGTGTTCAATTTAACCACTTTTGTACCCTTTATTATTTGTGAGCATTCATGCAAAAAGGTATTTACTCACAATAATATTTGGGGAATGGCTATTCTCCATGGGTCAAACCCACAAGGCCAATGTGCCACTTAAAGGAGCCATTCCCAGCTCCCAAAACATTCACAAATCCTGCTCAGTGACAAATGCCTGACATTTTGCTCTCAGTCAGAGAAAAAGCTCCCATCTAAGATGAAGTGCCCTGACATACACACATGTATATATCGGAATGTGCAATCTGACAGTTGATGTTCAGGTGGGCTAGTTTACAGAAAGGTTTCAAAGCTAGTGTGAGTAGGGAATATTGGGTCTACCATCTTGGGTAGGGAAGGTTTCTGATGCTGGGTGGGACTAGGCAGGTTGCACCCTTGGTGGAGAGATAACTGGTAAGACACTTACTTTGGGTATGTAACAGAAGGGTTGACAGGAATCATGGCAGGCAAGGGACTTATCACTGGGATAAGGTCCAATTGCTTTGGTAGCTAGAGCAGGGGTGTGGTTAGGTTGGGTAGATTTTCCCAGATGAAGGAGAGCAGGACACTTATAATTAGTAACGGGTCTAATGAGGTTTTGGAAATTGAACACTGGGGGAGGCTTGTTTGTGTGTTTTTGTTCCCCCCAACCCAAACACTAAGGAAATTAACTTTGGCTATGGGGAACAAACCTTATGTTACAGTGCTGAAATATGTATTTGCAGAACTATGCTTCCCATAATAGCACATGGCTGCATAATTTGCATATGCCATCATTGAGCATAACTGTGGTAGCATTAGAGGTATTTTTGCCTTCCTCTATGTCTGAAAACATAAGTGTACAAAAGCCAGGTAATCCAAAAGTGAAGATTTACAATAATGTTTCATTAATGTGGTATAAAATGATCAGCTTTATGGCACTACAGTATTAAATCAGGTAAGTTAAAGATGGACAAAATCTATCTGATCATTTAGTCTTTTCCTCTGCCAGTGCAAGATATAATTCTCAGATAAAGGACATATCAGATACCGAACTGAAAAAATCTGTAGCTGCCCTTTTGACTTAGCCATTCAAACAGCAGACTGTATGAAATATGATAACATCAGAGCACTTTGAGTTGAACATAACAGTATGCTAACAGCTGTTACAAGATGCTGCATCCTGAAAAATAAACCGATCATCTAAAAAATACTAATTAAATGCCATTAGAGGACTGGTTTTGCGTGTCTCCTTTAAGAATAGGCTATTTTTAAAATAAAAATATTGTTTCCTAACTTACTGGAGATACTCTTGTCCAGTGTCATAACTCAGAGTAATGCTCATCGGTGCCAGTTCCGCTTAATATAGTGTTATCAGCAGGTATCACTGGAGATCATCTGAGACACATGCAATTAAAACATCTCTCTGTTTACTTAAAAAAAAATTATGAAGAACAGAGTTTCTAAATGTAATAAGATACGCACACTCCTGAGTGGTGGAGACATAAGACAGAGAATACACTCTCAGCATGTTCATCTCCCCATAAACTACACATATGGCCATCTGCAATTCCTTACGTATGGCTGAGTCCTGCAGCTGCTTCAAAGGCCTGATCTGGTGTCCACTGAAGTCAGTGGACATATTCCCACCGACTTCAACTTACACTAGATCAGGCCCTAAATGAGGATGTGAATTTTTTTCTACTAGCCTTAGCAACTGTGTTTAATTAGAACTGAGTCTCTAGATTGAAAGAGCCCACATGAGAGGGCCTGCTATTACACCCTCCAGGAACCCCAGAAGTTTTTAAGGCAGAAACATTAGAGAAACAACCCAAAGATGAGCTCTGAGTACAGATTAGATCGGAATGGCTCAGCAGTTCAGGATCTTCAGCTACTGATTCTGTCTGCAGGAGTCGTGACCTCATGAAGTCAAGTGGAATGAAAAATGAGTATTCATTAACGACTGAAAGTGTCAAATAGCAGTTGCAACCTTATTTAAAGACAGATTAATCAACTTTCCCCACAAAGCATTTAAGAGCAGACACTCTTCAGCATGGTGACTAAATTACCATAAACAGAGCTCTCCCCTTAATGCAGAACTCATGTGTTTATGACATTTATGCAAATGTTTCTTACTAATATTAAGCACTTACATCAATGAGTCAAAATGGCATCGCTCTCTACTGCTAAAGGATATATGAAGGATACTAAACTTTGGCCGCACAAGTATTAATGGCACATCCAACATCTAATTCTCAAAATATAACTCAGTAGTAGGGCACGATGCAAAATAAGGTGCTGAATATGTGGTACCCCATCGGCACCCTGTGAGAGAAGCAGTGATCTTGTTTACTTGAAATCCACACAGGAGCAGATATGCAGCAAAATGTCCCACTCAAATGATCTAATTCTGTGGTGATTTGCAGTGTAACCCATGTGTTAACTCCATTTAATTTAATGGGGTTACAAAGGAAGCAAGACAAAAGAACTGGTACTAAGTCTTATTCTCGCTATAAAGTGGAAAAGTTATTTTTAATTTCTACTATTAAATACTTTTAAAATTCAATTTAATTTATATATTTTAAAAAATTCTAAACAATATAGCTAATAAAAATACATATGCATTGGTTCCAATAAAAAGTGAAATTGGAGATATCACAGTTTTTAATGGCCCCTGTGTTCTTTTGCACGTGTATATTTTGTACATCCAACACAATACCAAACATATTAGTATTTACAAAAGCTCCATCCAATGCACTAGGCAGAGAACAATAATTATTAATACATGTAATAAACTCAGAAGGCCAAAATACCATAAATATGTCCTGCCAACTCAGAAGTATCTCTCTCTCTCTCTCTCTCTCACACACACACACACACACACACACACACACACAGTCAATGACTACACACACACGTACAAACACACAGAATCACTGACTGCAAATGTCCCCAACAGTTGCTCTGCATTCACACCTTAATAAAATAACTAAACTGTGGAACCATAATTATTTCCCATTCATGTCTAAACTAGTTGTTAATAAGAAACGTAATTACAAACCAGAGGGCTACAATGGATGATGACTATAGTACTTAGTAAGAAGGTTCACCACGGTCATGTGATTCATTTTAAAATGTTTCTCAAACCGTTCTATAATTTGCAGAAGTATGTTTTTGACAAACATTTTCACACACCTGTATCCTCACTTATCTCAGTCTCCTCTTCATTATCATCATCTGCCAAAAAATGAAATAAAATGATTACGAAAAAAAGAGAAGCATTTGAAAATAATGTTGTATGCTTCAAATTGCTTTTATTTTCGTTTGTTTCCTGCTGTCCAAAGTTTTACATTTACATTTAGAAAAAAATACTAGTATGGTAGATTATTGATATCTAGATATCAAAATTCAGGGAGGTAAAATTCCGCTTTGACTTACAGACAGTGAAACCACATTGTAATCTTTTTAATCGTTTTTCATTCCTAAGGGTGAAATTAATCTAATTTTACTTGTCAAGCTCAGGATTCTTTGTTTTTGTTGAAACAGCTGGTAACGTTAACACTAAAGTTGGTTGGAAGTTTTGTTTTTTGGAGGAAAATATATATGAGAGGAAAACATTATTTTTTTCACTAAATTTTCCAGAGAAAATGTAGACTTTAAATCTCAAAACTGAACGTTTTGGGGTTTTAGCCAAAAAGTGTTTAATTTTCAGCTGAAAACTTTTCAATTTGGGGTGTTTCTATTAAAACTTAAAATTCCCAAGATAGCAGACTCTTATACCCATATGAGTCAACTTGAAATCAATGGACCAAGATGGCACCCATGGTTAATGAAATGTCTCAGCAAAATGCTTAGAAAACATCCAGTAAAGCAAGAGTTACTTAGCCACTAATTTCCCTATAACATGTTCTTTCCCATGACAGCATTTGTAGTAAAATCAATGTAAGAATCATTGAATCTAGAAGGGAACTCAAGGGATCATTTAGTCCATTCCCCTATGCTGAGGGGGGGATTAAGCACACCTAGATCATCCCTGATGATGTTTCTTTAACCTATTCTTAAAAACTTTCAATGAAAGAGATTCCACAACCTCCCTAGGCTACCTGAATAGATCAAATTAATCTCAGCCTCCACAGTAAATCATCATAATGCAATAATATCTTAATATACCTAGCACCAGCAGAGCTTCTGTGGAAGTTCTTACTTATAGTACAGTAAGTGGCTTGGAATATGAAATTCCCAAAGCACTAGAATATAGCGTAAACTAGCAATATTGGACACACAGGCAAGGAATATGACATTAAAAAGTAGTGAAGTCTTAATGCAATACAAATATGAAATGGCGAATACTGCTTTTGTGAACTAATGGGCCACCTTTCTAAGGAAAGGACAGGGTTATTGCTCCTATAGAGCAAAAAGGAGGATGCATGTTATGCCTGTCCCAGAATCTCACATATCTTAACATCTAAAATCTCAGCAAACTAGGTATAGAGGGGACATTATTGTTTATCCTGTACAGCATGGTTTTAACCGAACAAATCAAAAAGTTTAAATATATACATAGAGACAGGCCTAAATCTAAACCTTGGAGCCAAACCCCCAGTGACCTTTGGAGAAGTCCAGCAGTAAAATTTTCAAAAGCACCTAGTTGACTTCGGAACCTAGTTTACATTTTGAAAGGTGACTTGGGCACTTCAAAGTCTCACTCAAAGTCAACAAGGTCCCTAAGTGCCTAAATCACTTTTGAAAATGGGACTTGGACTCCTAAGTCACTTTCACATTTTTTTACCCCAGCTCCATATTTGACTGACATTTTTGACTCGGACCCCTCTTCTCTGGTAACGTCACAACTGCTCCAGAAAATGATAACACATGAGGCATATGAAGGAAGGTGGTTACATTTCAGGCAACACAGCAATTTCTTTGACCTCGACTTGGCAAAGACTGCTGAAGTGACAAACATCTTCCTTATTCACTAGACCTCCATTACAAGAATTATCATCTTATACCGAGATAAGCTCTTGCCATGTTTTAAGAACCCATTTCCAAAACACAGCTCATTTCTCATCCGTATGAACTATGTCAAGGTCAATTCCTGAGTGCATTAATTACCGAGAAGCAGAAGCAAGGCAAGAACTCCTTGACTGAAGTCCAGTCTAAGTTGTATAATTCGAAACCCAGATCCATGTAAATTACATAGTTTAGACAGTAGCTTCTTTTTCCTTTTGACAAAACCATGTTTTCACCCCATCTAGGCTATGGACAGAGTGTTATCCAAAGGTCCAGGTCTACTTTAACATATTGATCATGGATTGTGTCAACCTTAAAGTTAAGTTTAACCATTAGGACCCAGGAGTAGAACTTTGATGACAGTAAACATTTCCTTATACGGTCACTATTAGGTAAATCCCAAACTAACTTACTTTCTTAAAAAAAACCCCAACAACTGCCCCCCCAAAGCATTTAAAATTCCACTGAACCTGTGACCTCTTTTCAAAAAGGCCTTGAACAACTCACTGCAGCAGCAGAAGTGCGGGTGATACTGTGTGTGTGCATCCAGCTACTTATGGGTCCACTGGAAGCAGAAGAGTTCCCCGCTGCATAGCTTCGCCATTAAAGCCCTGCAGCAGGGAGCTCTCAGAACTCATTCCCTCAAGTCCTGCTGGCGAAAGGAGAATGAATCTTGCAGCCCGGGGCAGGAGGATCACTGACAGTGACCCCCACATAAAACTGCCCTTGTGGCAGGTGTGGCCACTGAGATGCCACCCTGATGAAGGACTCCCTGGAGACCGTAGCAGACTCATGTGGCAAGGAAGACATTTATTCCAACATGCGTCCCATGGGTTAGAGAACGAAGTTTCCAGATAACAGTGAGTCTAAAGTATATAAAATATATAAATAAGGCATAAAGTGCATGACACACATGAACAGCAGTGTAAGAACAAGCTAAGTGTAAACAGTGTAAGAACAGTTAAAGTTCAGATTTTAGCCTATGATTGAAATATGCCCTTATTATTCATATTATTTGGGATAATTACATCTATAAAGACCTGAAAGCAGGGGGCTGGGTGCAGGATGATCAGAACATCCCTTTGTAAAATCGCAGGCTCCCTATTAATTCATATATCATGCAATGGTTGTCAGGCTCTCTTTCCGTAATCTCATTTGCTATCCACAGAGCTCTGTCGAACAGAACGATTACACTGCTTTTTGTACTATTGAGATTGGAGAAGGAGCTTCTCATATCCCCTTTTTCCCCCCCTGCCTCTCTCAGGTTCTCTCTGGCCCTGTCTCAAGTCATTCCACACAGGCAAACAGCTGCCAGTTTGTGAAAACTATCTAACTGCTAGATTTGAGCTGGCAACAGGCTCTAAATACCATTACTAATCCAAAAAGCCATCAAACCTCCACCCACTCCTTGCTCTTCCCTCTTTTTATATTGTTAAGCAAATACATTATTTTCTGTTTAACTATATCAGCATGTAATCAGAGCTCATAAACCACTGCAGCAGGCAGCTCTCTGTTCTAATCTGCATTCCTGTGTCCCCACCGCCTTACATAGCCCCATACACTGTGGACTCTCATCTTTCACCCACTTCTTCAACACTCCTTTCTGATTCCTTTTTGCCTTTCTCCACCTTTCTCCGGTTTCCTTGTTACCTCTCTCCTCTTCCTTCACTCACAGTTTCTTTTATCTCTATTTCTTTCCCACCCGTTCCCAGTTGTTTCTCCCCTTCTTCTCAGCCTACCCTGGCTTCTTACTTCTCCTTTCACAAGTGTAGATCTTCATATTGCCCATAATCTTTAAATGTGTTGTGAGCACGTTGTGGGATTCGGAGTGAAACGTGACAGAATTCTTAGTACCCAGCGCTTCACGTGCTGCCTGAGCACGCAGAACAAATTAAGGAATAGAGCAAAGAGGCAGGAAGTGCTAGTTATAAAGGAGGAGGAATAGAGCAGAGATGAGTTTGCAATTACATCACTGATGCCTTCATTTAAAAAAAACTGAATCACAAAACCTGTCAGTACTGACAGCTAGTTAGATGCCCTACTGGGCTTATTTACTGTACAAAAATAGGTGTCCTGCTGAAAAAGTTCCTGCCCTTCGGCACTTAACTAGCAGGAACTTCAAGATATGACTGTACTGTTTCTACTAAGATAATGAAGGATGTGCAGTATAACATTGTCACACCATCTACAGAAAGTGAAAACCAAAATGTGTAATTAAACTTTGGGGATTTCTCTGTTTAGTTGCCAACTAAACCTTCTTATTAGTTGGTGCAGGTTGAAATGGGGCCAGGGTAATACACCAGTGAAGTCAAATCAAACCATCAAAACTAAATTTAATAGGCTGACAAAGTGGTAAACACTATGTGTGCCCTTCCCCCCCAACTCTTCTTTTCACCATCCCTGTGCTCTTTTGCACCTACAAGGATGCAGACAATCATCCACTTGGTTGCCCTTCTGTAGTTTTACATCCATACTGACAACTGCCATATTTCTCATTATCCTTTTCATGCCTTTCTGACTGAGAGGCACTACTACTTGACAGGACACCATTACTGCCAGCCAGATGAAGTCCCCTGTTGGGCCTAAACTGCAGAAGCTCCTTTCCTAACCAGCCAACAGAATACAAATTTCCTCTCCAACTTGACCAACAGAAGTCAATGTAGTAGCAGCCTACTGAAATCCTCCCCATTGCCTGAGGTTTGAGAGAGGGGACATATTGGGGCACTAAATGGACTGGAACCTAGTTATCTGTCTTGCCCTTCATGAACCTTCTACCTCATCTCTCCACGGAGACAATGCAGCTGGGTAGACTACCAGATACTGGGAAAAGAACATTTTCTCTGGCAGGAACCCCAGCTTTGAAACTCCCGGCCAGAAGAGATCAGACTGAGCCCATGCCTGACTGTTTTCGGATCAAGGTGTAAAACAATCTTTCAATATAGCCTTCCCCAGATTCAATGCTCTTAAGAAAAAAAGGCCTTTAAACAAAAAGTCACATTCCCCTGCTTCAAAGGGTGAGAAAGAGGGAACAGTTTTTAGGTCTGGGCTTTTGTGTTCCTAAATTTGGAGCAGTAATAGGATACCAGAGTGACAGGTGCTATTGAAACACCCCTTCTCATGCAGAGCAAGTTTGATCAAATTTTGCTTTTGCTGTTTTTATTATGAAGACATTTCTACTGATACGTGCAGTATATCTAAACCTCACTGCAGCATCAGTACAGTTTCTCTTCGTGGGTTGCCTAGCTACGTAGCCTCACAACACAGGAGTGACACTGAATGTAAAATGTGTTTGCAACTTTGGAGACCACATGAAATGGAAATCCTTAGTACCCAATTGCTAAGACATCAGATACTTTTCTTTATGCCACCTCAGAGATGGCTGCTTTTATGTACTGCATTACTTGATGTGCAGCAGAATATACATACTCTGCAGCGTGAGTCTAGCCTACTCGCACAGAATACGTAGTAGCTTCTACTCCAATTGCAAATAAACTGAACCAAATTGTTTCACTCCAATAAAAAGATCCACAGCCATGCTCAGATTTGGAATTCTATTTTACAGATGCTGACACCATCCATACCAAGAACTGGGTGACTAATGAGTTCAAAATGCATCAGTTCAGAGAGGAAATCGGTTTCAGCTACACAGACCTCTCTTGCCCTTCCCTCCTCCCCCACCAAAGAATGAGGTGATTGAGTTTCACTTACATGGATACTCACTCAAGTTAATTTCAAGCTCACCTGCAGGCTGGAATTTTCACACCAGAAATAATATGCTCTGTGTGGGGTGACACACTGTTTGACAACAGGGGTGAGGTTTCTTAAAAACACTCAACAGTGGCCTGGCACAGAGGCAACTCAATGAGTCAGGCAAGATTTTAACCACAGTCTTTGCGACCAGGATCATTCAAGCACATGAAGCTACTTTTTGTTGGTGATGACAGAATATTGCTGAGCAGTAAATGCAAGGCCCTTGGAATGTGTTATGGGGGATGGGACACTGCTCGATGAAGCAGAGAGAAAGAATCATTATAACAGGATGGCAGACCATAAGGTCTTGTCTACATGGGGATGTTACAGCAGTGTAACTTTAGCGCCTTGCATTCCCACACAACCTTTTATTTAAAGTGAGGTATTTGACATCTTAGGCCCCAGTAAGCGATCCCCCTGGGAACATCGTAACCGCCCATCTCAGTGAGTTTGTTCCCTTTAGGATTTCTGCTTCTGTAAGGCCTCCCATTGTTATCCTACACTGCGATGCTTCACTTCTGTGTATCTGTTCTCTCCACAGCTCCAGGGGCAGGGGTGAAAGTAACTTAAGGGACTTACCAGTACGCAGGGCAGCTGGGCTCCCGGGTAAGGTCAGGGGAAGGTGGCTCTGGGCCCCCAGAAGGGGCGGGGCCTTGGGAAGAAGGGGCGGGGCTGTGACCAAACTCCCCCAGCCAGCCCTCCAGCGCTGCCCGGTCTGTGGCGCCCAGAGCTCCAGTGGTGATTTAAAGGGCCCGGGGCTCTGGCCACTGTTGGGAGCCCTGAGCCCTTTTAAATCACGAGGCCCTGGGGCAGCTTCCCCTTTTGCCCGCCCACCCACCCTGCATCAGCGGCCCTGCGGTACGGTGCTTAAAGTGCTGCCGTGGCAACGCTTTAACATCGGCTGTGTCCCGGCCCGTACCGGCGGCCACTTTCTTAACGGTACGCTGTACCGGCCTACTTTCACCTCTGTCCAGGGGTCATCTTGACAAAATGTAACCTCTCCGTTGAAATGCAAGCACTCAGCCTCAAGAGCTCCCTTTGATACGAGGTAGTGGTGAGTTCACATACCATTATAGCAGCCAGGCACCCCCACCCACCATGCTGCTCTGTGGACTGGACTGCACTCTTGGGAAAGATGCATGTCCTGTCCCAGCTTGAGAAGAGTCACTGGAATGCAGACATAGACAGGACACCGTCTGAGCAAATGATGAAAAGAGGGGCATTACCAGAGCTGGTCCCAGGGTTGAGTGAAAGCAAAGGAGCTCTGGGAGGAGTAATTGAAGGCACCGGACCCTACCAAGCCCCCCAGTAATGCTCCCACTACCATGCCCATGCATGACAAACTGGACTGCATTTTTGCAAATGATGCTACTACTGCACCCAAGAATGATATGAGAATGAGTTTTCCATAAAGCACTCCAGACAACATGGCAAGTACCCTTGACACCACGTAAGGGATCCCACCAGGAGGAGATTTTTCTAGAAAGCCAAGAACTGTATGATCTAGCAGTCTCAGAGGTTACACAAGAATCCCATGCAAATAACCCGACAAATGGCTGTGGAAGAGAGCTCTACCAGCAACCAGCCTGAAAATGCTGCAGTGTAGCGTTCATATATTATATGAAATACAATGTATAGGGGTGCTGGTTGTTCACCATTGTTCACTAATATATGCTAGCTAACATATATATCATATTAATAATATGTATTATCCACCCTGTGTATATGTGGTGGATGATACACACACACATATATATAGGGTGGATAATATATACATATGCATTAAACACCAATAACATTAAACAGAAATATTGTAACAGTGATATAGCCTAAACTGGTTTATACCATAATCCTGTTCATTTATGCCAACTATCCCATAACTCCTTGCATTTGCTGAAATAAGCATTTGGCATAAGCAGATAGAAAACTTATCACAACCAAGATACATTTGGTTTTATGTCTTAGTACAAGCAAGGGAAGTCCCTTCATGAACCAGTACCTGGAATGCTACTATCCAGAACAAAGATAAGGAAGGAAAAGAACGAGTTAGGGAACTGGAACTGATCAGTTGGGTTTTAGTGATGTGTAAAAGAGATATGTAACTTGTAAAATCATCATATCAATAATACCAAAAATGTGAATTTGGGGAGCACACCGGCTATGTACAGTGAATGCAACTGTGCTGCATGACACAGCTTCCCCGAGACTGGTATCATATACATTTTCCATACTATGTTATTATTGACTTACAGCAATAAACCTGACTGACATTGGTTTTTGGCCTCTTGAACATATTTCATAACAAATCAAAGGGTGGACAAGGAATGGACTATCCAGTTTATCAACAACCACCAACAACCACCATGCTGGGCAGAGCTAGAAGACTCTCTCCACTTGCTAGACTTTTAATGCCTTTCCCCCACAATATGCTTAAAATGGCATCCATGCCGGAGATTTAAAGCTATAAAACTTTATTTCCCTGCACTATCATATCCCACAACCACTGACCACATTTGCTACCTCCAAACCCTGCTTTCCACCTTGCTTCCTGCTCGCTCCCCCTCTGCCCCATCCCTTGCCAACCTCCTGCCCCTTACTCATGATGCTTGCACCAAGGAGTTTGAAATAAATTGAACGTACTGCATGGCAGTCCTGTTTATGGTAGGAACAGATGCAGGAAAATAAAAAAGCAGTAGAAAAAAACTGACATTCTTTTATAAACGCCCTCATCTTTTAGCTAACTTGAGATTTGAAGAGGTAAGTTGTCCCAAACAGACATTTCAAAATGCATATATTTGCAGCCATTATTAGGCATTCCTGGCTATCTGACACAATTATTGAACAATACTCTATTTTTGTGTTTCAGTGCACTTTATGCTGATCTGTGGGTGTCATAAAAGAAAACTTAAGGCGAGGATAGTGCTCTATTTTGGCATGCTCATTGCAAGGCACTACTGCTCTCTTGGGACTGCTCATTCAGCTAACATTTCCCTTCCATTTCTGCACCAGCTGTGGCAACACCATCCTGGCAAATATCAGTTTTTCATATCTTCCCTTCAATGTCTCCTGCAAGCTTGTCTCAGGGTAACATCCTCCAATGTAAGGACAGCCTGAAGAGGTGCACATGGGCTAATCTGTCCCTGACTGTCCTCCATCCAAATAAGCCCCCCCCATACGTCATACCTATACCCTAAAGGCCTACATGCAACTATTCCACATATTTCGTTCACCTAAAACTACCAATCCCAGAATTCCTGTAGGCTCCGATATGCTGTGTTTCCCAGTGGATGTTATAGAAGCCTATTTATCAATAAAAATCAATGGATAGAACACTGAACAAGGATTCTGTTAGACGGAACAATGGATTCCAGCTAAGCAATACAAACATTGGACTCTTTACTGTAACATTTACTCATGTGACTGGTCCACTGAAATCAATGGTGTGAGTAAGAACTACCTGCGTGAACAAGAGTTGCAGGATAGGAATCCTGATTTGCTGGAAGTCATGTGGCAATACATTGTATCTGTACATTCTTGCGGACTAACAGCTGAGGGGATTTCACAACATATCTGGATTGAAAACCTCAGAGCTGTTTTACTCCATAGGAAGATATGAAACAGAAAGAAAGACTGGCTATTTCTCTTCCCTTTTAAGTTAGGACTAAGCTATTGCTCTAGGCACAGGGGAATGTCTTCCTACAGCACATTTTTCTACGTTCATCCTATTTTTTCCCTGCTTACATTTTAGAAGTTTATCGGCAAAAGAACAAAACGTTCAACAGAAAAAATTGTTCATAGAAAAAAAACAGTATTTTTCTGTGTCAGTGACCATGAAACATTATGAGTGGGCTGGGCCTGATCAAAGCCTACGTAAGCCTCTCACTGACTTCACTGGGCTTTGTATCAAGCCCTGACCCACTGACTACAGTGACTCTAATTCAGAAATGCTTAGATTATAACAATGACGACCAAACAACTACATTCATACACGAGAGTAAGTTATGAATTATCCATAGATTCATATTACCATAGAGATCTGCTTTTCCCCCTATAGATATTTACTCTTTACAAATGACTAGGCTTTTGGCATTACTCAACTAATTTTTCTGGCACTCCACTTGCAAAATATGCTTAATATTATGTCCCAGTAATGAAACTATTTCCCTATATCTATATTCCACTTACTGAAACGCACTGAGGTATAACTCTAGCTTCATACCATTATCACTTGACTGGCTCAAGTATTTGGATGTCTTTTTGGATGTATTAATGCAGCAAGTTTAAAGTAATAACTATTTCTGTAGATAAAATCATGAAGGTATTGCTTTTCTAAGTAACCTGGTCCTCACATGTTGAAGTGGAAACATTTCTTAGAATTTCTGAACACTAGGTTCACATCTGAAATCTCAACAACTTTTCTCTCAGTTTAAAGAAACACCCTGGTGAATACTAAGATAGAGCACTATCAATTGAAATACATGGCAAACCAGGAACACTGCTGCTTTTAAAAAAGTATTTTTCTTTGCTTTAAGAATATATGGAATATAAAAAAACCATCAGTATAGTTTATGAATCCCTCCAGAATATAATCTAAATGGCAGAAAATTATTGCCAGAGGCAGTGACTGTAGCAAGCTCCCTGTCATGGAACCATATTAACAAAGTCCACTATGCAAGAAACAGGTCTTCCAGAGATACAGGACACCTTTAAAGTCAAGGCATCTGCACAGTAATTGTCAGTGTCTTTATATGTAAATCACAGTGAAAGAAAAGCCAAATGAAGATAGCTCACAAAAGAGCAAAAAAAGAATAATTCAGGAAATGGGACCATTATTCAGGGGTATTTTTAATTTCTTTTTTTTTTTTTTATTAAAGTGAATTTAATGCTGGTGAGAATTGCTGGCTTGACATCGCCGGAAAAGAAAGTGTTTATTGTCTCCACCGGACAGGCCTGGCATAGGCAACAACATCGCAAGATTTGGCACACTGCCCTAACACTGTGCCTCAGTCCTGATTGGAATGAGAATGTGGATCACTTTTCAAACCCATTCAGCCCTTATGTCTCTTCTGAGATTGCCAACAGAGGTATCAATTAGCCCTGGTCTACACTACGAGTTTAGGTCGAATTTATTAGCGTTAGTTCGATTGATCCGTGCACCCGTCCACACGACGAAGCCCTTAACATCGACTTCTAGGGCTCTTAAAATCGATCTCGCCACTCCACCCCCAACGAGAGAATTAGCGCTTAAAGCGATATTGCCGAATCGATGTAGGCTTAGTGAGGACGCAATTCGACAGTATCGGCCTCCTAAATCTATCCCACGGTGCAACAGCTGACCGCTCTGGACAGCGGTCTGAGCTTGAATGCTCCTCCCAGGTAGACAGGAAAAGCCCCGCGAACTTTTGAATTTCATTTCCTGTTTGGCCAGCGTGGTGAGCTGCAGGTGAGTGCAGATCTCATCAGCAGAGGTGACCATGATGGAGTCCCAGAACCGAAGACGAGCTCCAGCATGGACCGAGCGTGAGGTACTCGATCTGATCGCTGTTTGGGGAGATGAAACCGTGCTAGCAGAGCTAGGGTCCAAAAGAAGAAATGCCAAGACATATGCCAAAGTCTCCAAGGGCATGCAGGACAGAGGCTACAACATGGACGCGCAACAGTGCCGCGTGAAAATTAAGGAGCTCAGGCAAGCCTACCAAAAAACCAGAGATGCAAACAGCCGCTCTGGGTCACAGCCCCAGACATGCCGCTTCTATGATGAGCTGCATGCCATTCTAGGAGGTGCAGCCAGCACAGACCCTCCCATGTGGTTTGACTCCGTATGTAGATCATCAGAACCCACAGAGGAGCCTGATGATGATAATGATGCCAAAAATAGCACACAGACCCAGCAAGGAAGCGGAGAAGCCCTTTTCCCCGACAGCCAGGAACTCTTTCTCACCCTGGAGCCAGTACAGTTCGAACCCTCCCAAGGCGTGCTCGATGCAGGAGAAGGGACCTCAGGTGAGTGTACCTCTGTTTAATTAATACATGTTTTATAAGCAAGCGTGTTTAATGATTAATTCGTGGCCAGTACAGCCACAGCTACTCGAAAAGTCTGTTAACATGTTCGGGGATGGAGCAGAAATCCTCCGGGGACATCTCCAGAAAGATCTCCTGGATGTGCTCCCAAAGCCTGTGCAAGAGGTTTCTGGGGAGGGCAGCCTTATCCTGTGCTCCGTGGTAACACACTCTGCCACGCCAGGCAAGCAGCACGTAGTCTGGAATCAGTGCTTTGCAAAGCATGGCGGCGTACGGTCCCGGCTTTTGCTGGCATTCAAGCAACATCCTTTCTTTATCTGTGTATGTTATCCTCAGAAGAGTGATATCATTCATGGTAACCTGGTTGAAATAGGGGAATTTTAGTGCGGGGGCATTCAGAGGGGCTCCGTCCCTGCTGGGCTGTTTGCCTGTGGCTGAACGGAAATCTTCCCCGCTGTGACCCACGCGGTGGGGGGAGGGGGCACAGCAAACATCTTGCATGGGTGTGTGTGTGTGGGGGGTGATTAGGTTCTCGCTGCATGTTAACCCGAAAACCGCCGCCCCGCCTAACTTTTCAATTGCTAACCTGTTTGTTTTAAATTGCCAGCCCACGGGATGTTTGTTATGGGAAATGAGGGGGTTGCTGTTTGAAAACATTCCCGCCTGTTGTGAAGCTTAAAGAAGCCTATAGAGTGTCTTACCATGGCTGTCTGCAAGCCGAATTCTGTTGCCCGCCGGACCTGCTTGTGTGATCTCTCACACCAAACCGGCAGACCCTCAATATGAGGCACAGTGCAACCTTGGACCAGATGCACATGTGATATGTAATGTTTTGTTCAAACAAAATGTGTCTTTTACATTTGTCTCCCGTTTGCTTCCTCCCACAGCTGCAAATGTTTCAACGCCACCCCTTTCATCACCATCCCAGAGGCTAGCGAAGATTAGAAGTAAAAAGAAAAGGAGTCGAGACGATATGTTCTCAGAACTCATGGAATCCTCCCACTCTGAGGCTGCCCAGCAGAATGCGTGGAGGCAGACACTGTCTGAGTCCAGGAAGGCAGAATTTGATCGCTTGGACGCGTGGTGTGCTGAAGACAATGACTGGCGGGCTGAAGAGAGACAGCGGCATCAGCGTGCAGAGAGAAGGCAGGATGCAATTCTGAGGCTACTGGAGGATCAAACGGAAATCCTCCGGCTTATGGCTGAGGACAGGCGTAGGGTTCAGGAAAGGCCGCCTGAGCCCAGACCGCCGCTACAGCCCCTGTCTAACCAACAGCCCTCCTTCCCGAGTCCCATAACCTCATCCCCGAGACGCCCAAGAACGCGTTTGGGTGGCCTCCGTGCTCCCAGCCACTCAAGCCAAGAGAACAGTCCAAGCAAGAAAGGGCTGGCATTCAATAAGTTTTAAAGTGCTGTGTGTCCTTGTCCTTCCCTCATCCCCTCCTCCACCACCCATCCTGGTGCTTCCCTTCCTCCACCACCTATCCTGGGAGACTGTGTCAGTTACCCCCATAGTCCCCCCTCTGTGTTTTACGAATCAATAAAGAATGCATGATTTTTAAGCAACAATTACTTTATTTCCTCTGCAAGCGGTGATTCGAGGGGGGGAGGGCAGGGCGGTTTGGGTAAAGGGAAGTAGAGTGAATGAAGGGGCGGGGCTTTTCATTAGTGGGGAAAAACAGAACTTTCACACAGCATTCTGGCCATTCATGAAACTGGTTTTCAACGCTTCCCTGATGCGCAACGCACCCTGCTGTACTCTTGTAATAGCCCTGGTGTCTGGCTGCGCATAACCAGTGGCCAGGCGATTTGCCTCAACCTCCCACCCCGCCATAAACGTCTCCCCCTTACTCTCACAGATATTGTGGAGCGCACAGCAAGCAGTAATAATAATGGGAACATTGGTTTTGCTGAGATCTAACCTAGTTAATAAACTTCGCCAACGCGCTTTTAAACGGCCAAATGCACACTCCACCACCATTCTGCACTTGCTCAGCCTATAGTTGAAAAGGTCCTGACTACTGTCCAGGCTACCTGTGTATGGCTTCATGAGCCGCGGCATTAATGGGTAGGCTGGGTCCCCAAGGATAACTATGGGCATCTCAACATCCCCAACGGTTATTTTCTGGTCTGGGAAGAAAGTCCCTTGGTGCAGCAGCTGAAACAGACCAGAGTTCCTGAAGATGCGAGCGTCATGTACCTTTCCCGGCCATCCCACGTTGATGTTGGTGAAACACCCCTTGTGATCCACCAGTGCTTGCAGCACTATTGAAAAGTAACCCTTTCGGTTTATGTACTCGCTGGCTTGGTGGTCCGGTGCCAAGATAGGGATATGGGTTCCGTCTATCGCCCCTCCACAGTTCGGGAACCCCATTGCTGCAAAGCCATCCAGTATGAGCTGCACATTTCCCAGACTCACAACCCTTGGTACAAGCAGCTTGGTGATCGCCCTGGCTACTTGCATGACAACAGCCCCCACTGTAGATTTTCCCACTCCGAATTGATTCGCCACTGACCGGTAGCTGTCTGGCGTTGCAAGCTTCCACAGGGCTATCGCCAGTCGCTTCTCTACTGTGAGGGCTGCTCTCATCTTGGTGTTCTGGCGCTTCAGGGCAGGGGAAAGCAACTCACAAAGTTCCAGGAAAGTGCCCTTACACATGCGAAAGTTTTGCAGCCACTGGGATTCATCCCAGACCTGCAGCACTATGTGGTCCCACCAGTCTGTGCTTGTTTCCCGGGCCCAGAATCGGCGTTCCACTGTATCAACGAGCCCCATTACCACCATGATGTCCACCTTGCGGGGGGGCCTTTTTTGAGAGAGGTCTGTCTCCATGTCCTCATCACTCTCCTCAGGCTGATGCTGTCCCGTCCTCGCCTCCTGTTGCTCTAGCAGCTCCCGGTTCTCGGTCTCCATATACTGCTGGACAATGCGCGTGGTGTTCATAACGGCCATAACAGTTGCGGTGATCTGATCGTGCTCCATGCTTCCCCTGGTACGCTGTTTGCAGGACAGCAGAGTGGGAGCAGAAGCGGCGGGTGGATAACAACGGTGGCAGCAATATGGCGCCCGCACGAAAAAAGGCGCGAAAGGATTTTTCGCTCCCCCCTCAGGTGCTTTCATGGAGGGAGTGGGGAGCAAGGGTTAGGCTCATTTCCTTCTAGCTGCAGATAGTACAATATGCGGTGAGCAGGGGTTAGGCGCCTTTCCTTCCAGCTGCAGATGGTACAATAAGCTCTCCTGACCCCCTCAAGGATTGAACTCGCAACCCCGGGTTTAGCGGGTCAACGCTCATACCGCTGAGCTATCCCTCTGCCCGTGTTCCAGGCAGTGCTGGATCTCCCTTAAAGAAAACGTTAAAAAGCGCCCCCGGCCAGCCACACCAAAGGCCGCCGGCCAGGAGCACTGTAATGTCAAGCATATTGTACGATCTGCAGCTAGAAGGCAAGGAGCTTCTGTTGTATGGTCCCGCGACCACAACCATTTATGGCATATTGCACGATCTGCAGCTAGAAGGCAAGGAGCTTCTGCTATATGGTCCCGCGACCACAACCAGTTATGGCATATTGCACCATCTGCAGCTAGAAGGCAAGGAGCTTATGCTGTGCAGTCCCGCGACTACCAGCCTCAGGCGGAATGGCCCCCTCAAGGATTGAACTCGCAACCCCGGGTTTAGCGGGCCAACGCTCAGAACGCTGAGCTATCCCTCTGCCCGTATTATACCGTGACTGAATCTCCACTAGACCTAATGTGAAGGCGTACGCTGGAGATGCACGGTAATTGTGAGCTGAGCAGCCTTCCGTAGCAAACATGGAAAGCACGCAGACAAGGCGCGAAAAAGATTGCTTTCAAGGAGGGAGGGAGGGATGTTTGATGGCCTGATGACATGTACCCAGAACCACCAGCGACATTGTTTTCTGCCCCATCAGGCTTTGGGATCGCAACCCAGAATTCCAATGGGCAGCGGAGACTGCGGGAAAGCTACCCGCAATGCAATGCTCCGAAGGTCGATGCTAGCCTCGCTACTGTGGACACAGTCAATCGACTTCATGGTCTTAATGCCCTTTTAGTGGGGACACACACAATCGATTCCATAAATTCGGGTTTTAATATATCGACTTCTATAATTTCGACCTAATTCTGTAGTGTAGACGTACCCTTACTGTCCATGGATGTCCATCAAGTATTAAATTGACATTTTCTATCATATCTTGCTCAGTTCCTGCAGTGTGGTCAATGTCCATACTCAGGCTCTGCTTATTTCTCTGCACATGTACAACTCGGCTGAGTCAGAGATCTGTGGGTAGGAAACTGAGGCACAGAGACACTAATGGCCAGTTTTTAAAGGTATTTAGGTACCTCGCTCATTTATTTCATTGGGAACCAGGCACCTAAATACCTCTAAAAATCTGACCCTAAGTGATTTACCCAAGGCCACACAGGCTGTGTGTAGCAGAGCAGAGACTTGAATCCAAGTCTCCTAAGTCCCGGGCAAATGCCCTAACCTCTGGGCAATCCTTCATCTCTTGCTAGGGCCAAAATTTTCAAAACTAATTGGTGATTTTTGGTGCCGAACTTGGGACACTTTAAAGTGCCTCCTTTACAGAAGGTAGATGCGCTGCTCTTTCTGAAAATCACCCCTCCCCGCCCTCTAAGGCAAGCTGGGGACCCAAAAACGGAAGCACTCGGAATCACCAGTCACTTTTGAAAATCCTGGTCTATCTGAAGCTCCTTTTAAAAATGGGCCCTGAAAATCTGTCCCCACCTGTGAATGCGGAGTGCTCTGTGGAAGGCACCCTGCACAGGAGCCGAGCTTAACCTTTGTCTGTCCACACCTCTTTCAGCAGTGCTCAGCCGCCTGCAGCACTGAACCGTTAGGGGGGCTTCCCCCTCTTCAGTTTACTTTATACACTAAGCTCATAAACACCGTCCCATACACTTAAGTAATTCAAGTCCCTGTACAACAAATAATCAATGTAATGTGTCAACAGGACAATAAAAGCCACTCCACCCCAGCGATAGCCACCCAAACGGAAACCCCTTTCTGTTCCAAAAGAATGAGCGCCATGTGGGCCTTTCAGCAGAGGCGACGCATGCAGGGAGGGAATGTAGGGTCATGTGCTCCCCCCCCCCCCCCCCCGATTTCTCAGGCCGCTTTTCGCTGGGACGCCCAGCGGAGAGGGGCTCCAGCAGCACTCGCCGTGTGTCCACGCAGTGTAGGGGGGAGGACGCAGCAGGACGGCTGGCTGTGGGCTGAGCTCTTCCCCCCGCCCCCCTACATGGAGCTGCTTCTCCTTCCCTGCTGCTGGAGTCCTAGCGCTTCCTGGGGCCCGTTTTGCAGACGGCCCACTGAGGTGAGTCAGGGGAGCATCTGCGAGATGGGGTACGGGAGCTGCGATGTGGTGCTCAGCGCCAGGCAGCTCAGGTGGAGCCCCATCCAGCCTGAAAGCCCTGGGGGTGAGTGAAGGGAGCAGGCTGGGGTGAGGGAGTGGGACAGAGGGGGTGGACCCTCAGGGGCGGCTCTCACAATTTTGCTGCCCCAAGCAGTTGCCGCGGCCCCGCCCAGACGCAGGCAGACGTAGCAGGGCCCTGCCCCCGACGCCTGCTTGCGTCGGGGGCGGGGCCCCGCTACGTCTGCTTGCATGGAGGGTGGGGCCCCGCTACGTCTGCTTGCGTCGGGGGTGGGGCCCCGCTACATCTGCTTGCGTAGGGGGGGGCCCCGCTACATCTGCTTGCGTCGGGGGCGGGGCCCCGCTACGTCTGCTTGCGTAGGGGGGGGCCCCGCTACATCTGCTTGCACGGAGGGCGGGGCCCCGCTACGTCTGCTTGCGTCGGGGGCGGGGCCCCACCCCCGACGCAGGCAGTCCCAGTCCGCGGCGGCAAGGGAAGAGCAGCGGACCTGCCGCCCCATTGCCGCCGTGGCAGGCGAGAAGGGGGCGGCAGTCCGAGTCCCGCGGCGGCAATTCGGCGGCGGGAAGAGCCGACCTGCCACCGAATTGCCGCCGCGGGACATGGACTGCCGCCCCATTCTCGATGCCGCCCCAAGCACAAGCTTGGAAAGCTGGTGCCTGGAGCCGGTCCTGTGGAGCCTGCTGCTGCTTCTGGGGGTGCATTGAAGCAGCAGCAGCCTTCAATATGCCTATCAAGGGGAAGGTAGTTTTGGGGGGTGTCGTGTTCCCCCCCCCAACAAAAAGCGACTGATAATTCTCCAACCTCCTTGTTAAGGGAGACGAACCAGCCCCAAGCACCATTGCCACCCACCCTGATGGGGCACGGGGGGACTGTGCATCCCAGCTGTGTTGCCCCTTTTCTTTGTCTGATTTTGAACACTTGCTAAATGGCTTGAGGACAGTTCCGGCAGGGAGGGATGCCGGCAAGCTCTGCAAGGGGCTGGTCAGCCACAGGACAGGGAGCAGGAGGAGGTAGTTGCTAGTGTATGTTGTCTGCATAGATATCAAGTTTCGGGGGTGGGAGAGGCAGAGGCAATGTGTGTGATGGTCACATGCCCCCACAGAACCTTTCAATTGCGTGCCCCCCGCCCCCAATCCACAGTTACCTGTCACCTCTGCCTTGCAGAATGCTCAGGAAGTCAACAAAAGTCAGGCTGTGTCAGATCAGAGTGGAAGGAAATTCCATTCCCTTTCTCCTCCGAGTATGGGGCCCTGAAGTTCTAGGCTCTGAGGCAGGGGAGTGGTTTGCTCAATATCAGAGCCCGCAACAGAACACAGATCTCCTGAGACCGAATCCACTCTCCTATCCACTGGGCCGCATTGCCAAAGAGTAACACACTGAATGAATTATAAGCTAACGCAGTCTTTGGAGCACATGCATAATATACTCCAGACACAATATATTGCTAAGTAAGTGGATAGCCACCGTCTGTGCTAGCTGAAGTATTCAGGGGGTCTTCAATTGTAGCCTCCCTGAGAGATCACTGCAATAATTGAATCAGGAGGTGACAGAGGCATCTACAAGAATAGTGAGATCAGGCCGAGAGGTCACAATTTCCTTGACAC
Source organism: Chelydra serpentina (assembly GCA_037349315.1). Lineage (NCBI taxonomy): Eukaryota > Metazoa > Chordata > Testudines > Chelydridae > Chelydra > Chelydra serpentina. The sequence continues at coordinate 11,360,385 of JBAIAC010000061.1, forward strand.
AAGCCCAGATAGGAAAAAACCCACTTTTGGCCACTGTGAGTTTCTGAATAGCCAAAAAGCAGCTAAGATCCTCATTAGCTACCTGGGGCCTGATTCTCATTTACTCTGTGGCCCCTTTACATCAACCTGGCAGTGTAAAGGGGTCTTCTTCTAGTGGGTGCACATGTAATTCAGGAGGATCAGCCTGCTAGAATCTGAACGCTAAGCATAGGCAAGAACATCCCTCAGAAGAAGCAATGCAACAGAAAGGACAAAGCACCGTACAAGCAATAAAAAGAAAAAAAGCAAGGTAGGGTTGAAAAATAAAACAAATAAAAATCCCTAATGATGGACACAATAAAAATAAATCAGTTACTCTGAGTTGTTTTTTTTTTTTTTTTCATTTACTATCCATTAGGTTTTCTTACATTCCAAACAGGAGACTTCCATGTGAGACACAAGACAAATTACTAACATTCCCTAAGTGCTCCAGAGAGCTGCCTTTCCTCTGATTCATTTTTGTACAGGGACAGCTCAAACTTTAAGTTCCCATTCAGGTTTTAGCTCCTGTGATATTTTTTCAGTCACAATGAAATCGTACCAGCATCATTAATGAAGAGAAAACATAGACAAAGCACATGAAAAAGCCATAAACACAGATAGCCTTATTCTTCCCTCACTTACATTAGTGTAAATCATTTCCTTCTTGAAGTCAGTGTTTGGTGCTATAAAACTAGTTTTAATGACTGGAAACAGAGCCAGCAGAGACGTGGAAACAACCAATTTTCAATATCACAAAGTTAGGCTCCCATCTTACAAACACATTTTTGCATGTTCTGATCTTTGCTATCATGAGTTCCATTGATTAAAAAAGTTAAGCATGTGCATACATGTTTGCAGGATTGCAGTCTTGATATGTAGTTGAGTTTGAAAGAAAGCTAACGTTTTAATTTTTGCTGTGGCATGGCAAGAAGATGCCAACTGCTGTCTTTTTACTGCCCAGTTTATGAAAGTCAGAAGGCAGTTAATGACTGCACATACCTGTGGGGAAATATTCGCTCATTTTCTTCTTGAAAATTTTGTAGTCGACCTCCAAAAAGACGCAGAAGATGACACGCTCCATCTGTAAGAAACACAATTATTCACAGTGAAACCAAAGTAATAATAAAAAATGTTAAGAATAATATTTGATAACAGCATAGAAATGTTTGAACTGACATTTTGTATGCCAGCTAAGTGGGAAAACATTGTGTTTTGTGTTTACTGTATGAGCTGTATTGTAATATGCAAAACACCGTTTTTAACTGCAGTTCACTACTGTGTTCTTTGTTAAATGCCTACTGTTTATGCAAACCACCTCTGAGCATGGTATAAATGTGCTCTGACATTCCAGCTGAGTACCTAGATGCAGTGGTTGATGGAAGTGTCACCTAAGTGGTGTCTAGCAGGAGAACAATAGAATAAATGGGTAAGCAAAGAGCTCTTTATTCAATCTTTGCCCGACAAACATATTTGCAAAACTGTTTAGCATTTTAGAATGGCTTGAAAAGCTTTCGTGTGGTTTTAATTTACATGCAACTATTTACTCTCAATATAATATAGCCAGAAATGCAACAAAAACAAAAGCTGTTTACAGAACAAGCAGCACACAGGGTAAATAAAACATTTAATATGCCATATAGTCAGTGAGGCCAAGCGTATAAATGGCACCATAACACATAATGTGTGCAGCACCCGCCACCTTTTAAAAATAAATTGCCTGGGAGATCATTATATGTGAAAAGGTTTCTCTTAAAAAAAGAGAGAGAGAGAGAGAGAGAGAGAGAGAGAGAGAGAGAGAGAGAGAGAGCAACAACTAAAGACTGAAAAATTGCAGGAGGCTCAATTCAACCCTTGCTTATGTTTGTACCAGTCAGCGTAACCCAGGGCACAAGGCCCCAGTAGCAGAAAGATCACCTACCACGGGGATGCAGCACATGTACCCAACACATGTCCAGCCTGCACCTAGCCAGCATTTCCGCAAAAGCAAGTGTTGCTAGCCAGAAAGATCAGAGCAATGAGGAGTCTGCCTCTATGCTGACAAGTCCCCTATGGAGACCTCACCACAGCTGAAAGTTGTCCTCCCCCTAGCGTAGGGTGACCAGACAGCAAGTGTGAAAAATCAGGACAGGGGGTGGGGGTGGGGTAATAGGAGCCTATATAAGAAAAAGACCCCCAAATCGGGACTGTCCCTATAAAATCGGGACATCTGGTCACCCTACCCTAGCGGAACCTCTGACAGGCGCACACGCTGCCTTCCCCTGATGGCCAATGAGGAGCTAGAGCCAAGAACTGTCAACATGAAAACCCCCCCACCTCCTAATCTTGAAAATCTAGAAAATCTTGGCCTTTCAGAAAAGCAGCTTCTGGGTAGAATTTAAGGGCCAGATCCTGCCCCCTTTAAGTAGTGAGACAGCTGGAAACGGGTGGCTAGCGACCAAGGCACTTGGCTGCATGGAGAGGCCTGATCAGAGCTAACCTAGGTAGATTAGCATGGATTTCCCTGAGGGAAAGCACAGGGCTAGGACGCTGGTTTTGTAGGCTGCAAGTGTTAGAGGCAAAATCCAGCAGAAAGCCCGGAGAAACCTGTGAGCGAGACTCTGAGTCAGAGCTTCTTGAGCACAGAGTTTGCTGGGGAGGCACAATGTGGTATTTCTGAGCAAGGAAACTGCCTGCTATTGTTTATTTCTGTTGTATTCAGAGAAACAGGACTTGGTGCACATTCTTTGTAAATAAACAAGATTACACCAGAGAAATACTTGATTTGTATCATCAGTTTCTCCTAATGGAAACAATCCCGAAGGGACTGAATATTAGCTAACTGCTCAGGTCAAAGGGGCAATGATACAGTGTTTTAGAATGGAAGGCCACAATCCAGCAAACATTTACATAAGTGCTTCGCTTTATCCATGGGAGTAGTTCCACTGAAGTTAATGGGGCTACTCACAAAAGCAAAGTGAAGTGTGTGTGTTTGTAGGCTCGGTGCTTTACGCTTCATTTCCTTAATTTACATTTATTGTAAAAGTTGATTTCCCCAGTGAACGTCAGGCTATCCTACATCATCATAGTCTATCTTCACCTCCTGGGCTTATTGGACCGGGTACTCGGATACTGTAGTGATGGGCCCGACCTAAGGGCGGTGATAGAAAGCCTAACAAGCCCTGCATCTACAGGCTCTTATAAATCAGAGAATGAATTTTAGTCATGCACACAGAAGTCTATGGTGGTCTACACGGTCTCGGTGTGTCTAGTCTGTTATACAATCCACATACATTCACAGTATTTTATTTTAATTTGGCTTTATTATATGCTCTCTCTCAATTTTTTTTCTGTACACAGTTGACACCCTTAAAATATTCCATGAGTGTGAAGGATTGTAGTGTTCCTAATGTAATGCTCTAAAAATAAGGAATCTCTCTGGAAATGGCAGCATCTTTCAAACTGGTGGAACGTTTCCAGTGTCCTCACTGTACATACTCTATTTATAAACCTGTTCAGTTTATTCTCAGTGTGTGAACAAGTGTCCCGTTTTTAAGTATGCATAAAAATGCTGTAATGACAGCTGAAATCCTGTGTTTATCTGATTGAATGGCATGTGTTGGCAGATAGTAAATCTGAAATTAAACCAAATTCTAGCATCCTGCCAGTCACTGAATATTTTATCTGACATACCCAGCTAAAATAATGTGAAATTAGCTATGGAAAGTAACCCTTGTCCTCACCACTTCCATTCCAACCACATCAAGTAAAGGTTTAATCCAGCATAAAATCACTTGGCTGCTGACTCACAAAAGCTCAGCAGGACTTTGGGGACCTGCCTTTGAGTTGGCTACTCCTTATTCTAAAGGGCAAATCTCCTCTCTTGTGGCTGCGGAATGCCAACTTGATTAGATATTTCATGCTGCCCCTTCACGGAGGGAAGAGAAATAATATTGAGGGACTCTACGTGGTACGCTCAGGGAATCGCCAATGTCTTACTGCAGGTGCTAGCTCTTCCACAGCTGAATGAATACCACTCAATTGAGGAAAGGGTTTAAAGGGGCTTCAACTTGAGGGTATTCAGGCTCATCCTTGATGGACAGCTCTGTCCTGAAGGCTAGTCTAGGATGCATCCTTCCCCTCTCAGAGCTTGATTAAATTCTGCTGCCTGCACAGCTGTGAATAGGTGGATCAAAGAAACCCAAAATTAGGAGCCCTGCATCACAGGAAGCAGGGAGTTAAATTGCATGAGTCATTTGCTTAGCAGGCAGCTTTACAGCTCCAGGTTATGCAACATATTGATTTTTTTCCCCTTGGGAACCTATGCTACTTGACAGTACAGGCACCGGTTAAGGTTGAGAGGCATACCTTTCTTCTGATTTGGTTAGCTGCACCGGATGCATGATCTGCAGCCTTCTAGGCCCTGCGTTATTTAGAAGACTGAAGCTGTTTTACACAGGGCTGAATCCTGAGTCAGACATTAAGACCAGGTACTTTATTAGAAGGACACCGCGAACTTAAAGATCACATTGAAAATGTTTAACTGACTCTGGCTACATGTAACACCTAAGATGGTCATAACTTGAAGGTGGCGAGGAGGAATATTGTATCCTATTTATTTAGTTTTGTTTCCAACGTGAATTTGAAAGCACTTTGTGTCGAGTGAGTTTCACCATCTGGTTCAGGCGTGGGCAAACTATGGCCCGCGGGCCCATCCTGCCTGGCCCCTCAGCTGTCGGCTGGGGAGGCTGCTCCCGGCCCCTCCCCTGCTGTTCCCCCTTCCCCGCAGGTAAGGGGGCGGGGCTGCGAGCTCCTATGGGGCAGCATGTCTAGCTCCTGCAGGCCACGTGGTTGCCAGACATGCTGCTCTGAGCAGCATGGTAAGGGGGCGGGGAGCGTGAGGGTTGGATAAGGGGCAGGGGGTCCTGCCGGTAGTCAGGGGACAGGGAGAAGGGTGCCATTGGATAGGGCGAAGGTTCTGGGGGTGGTGGTCAGGGGTCAGGGGACAGGGAGCAGGGGGTTGGGTGGTGGGATCCTGGGGGGCAGTTAGGGTGGGGGGGTCTCAGGAGGGGGAGGTCAGGGGACAAGGAGCAGGGGGACTTATATAGGGGGTGGGGTTCTGGGGGGGTGTTTAGGAGCAGGGGAGGTCTCTGGAGGGGATAGTCAGGGGACAAGGAGCGGGGGAGGATGGGTTGGGGGTTCTGAGGGGGGCAGTCAGGGGGTGGGAAGTGGGCGGGGGTCACAGCATTATTTGTAGCTGTCACTGGTGGTATGGTGTCCGTCAATACCAGCATTACTCTGATATTTTCTTTGGGGTATTGCAGAATTGTACATATATATCCAAACCCCTTTTCATGCACAGTTTTAAAGATAGTGCTCTGTGCATTTCAGTGTATATATTTAGTATTATTTATATTATGGTAGTGTCTTGAGGCTCCAACCAAATCAAGTCCTATTGTACACTTTACATACACATCAAAAATAATCCCCACCCTAAAGAATTTACAGTCCTAACATACAAGAGACAAAAAGGCTGAGAGATAAGTAGTATTATTATCCCCATTTTACAGATGTGGAACTGAGATACAGAGACACGAAGTAACTACCCATGGTCACAAAGGAAGAGCTGGAAACTGAACAGAGATCTCCTGATTCCCAATCTAGTGCTTTACCCAGAAGGCTATTCTTCCTTTTTAAAAGAGTCACTGTGTTCTAGTGACATTAGAATATTGTCGCCTGGCCACTTAGAATCATAGAAGTGTAGCACTGGAAGGGACCTCGCTAAGTCATCTAGTCCAGTCCCCTGTACTGAGGGAGGACTGCGTATTGCCTAGACCATCCCTGACAAGTGCTTATCTAACCTGTTCTTAAAAACCTTCAATGAGTGAGATTCCACAGCCTCCCTAGGTAATTTGTTCCACTGCTTAACTACCCTCACAGTTAGGAATACAGCAGCCTGACTGCCGAGCAACACATTTCACCCGCTCCCCACTGAACACAGAGTCAAAGTTATGGGTACTATCGCCATTTTAAAAGCCCTGCCTGGCACTGGTCCTGGCTACCTGAGAGATTGGCACTTACTCTACTTATCTGTCTTAGGTACTTAATTGGCCCCCAATATTGCAGTATCTGAGCTCCTTGCAATCTTCAGTGTATTCATGCTCACAACAGCTTTGTGAGGTAGGGAAGTGCTGTTATTCTCATTTCCCAGCTGGGGAATTGAGGCACAGAGAGGCTAAGTGACTTGCCCAGAGTCACATGGGAAGTCTGTGGCAGAGCAGGGAATTGAACCCAGGGTCTCCCAAGTTCAGATGTAGTGCTGTTACCACTGGCCCATTCTTCCTTTTGGGGACTGTGATTTCTCATGACAGCTGCACTCCATAGAAAGAATGCTACTGCTGACAAACAGAGGTACACTTGTAACCATGGGAGGCAGAAACTTCACAGAAGTAGCACTAAGAACACAGAACTCACTGGCTGAAGAAATAAGAATGACCACAAGCCTGACAGCGTTCATCCTTAAATGCAACCCGCACATGTTCATGAGGCTTTCCCACACCGGTATCCTCTTCCTCACAGATTAAGGAAGAAATAAAACCACACCTCAAACTGCTTAAAGCCTGCTATAGTCCTGGCAGTTGAGAGAGAGCACATGCATGTGTGAGCATAATCATCTTATAATGTATGGGAAGAGCTCAGCTATTAAGGTGATGAGGGCTATTTAAGTAGTTAGATACATTCTAAATTGTAGAACATCTCAGTTTTAATCTCAGCTCTTGTGCTCTGGCCTCCAGCCAATCATTTCTCTGACTCAGTTTCCCCATCTGTGAGACGGGGATAATAATACTTACTTGCCTTTCTAAAAGAGTATGTCTACATAGCAAAAGCTGTGCATGGATTAGTCTACCTTCAGCTAGCACTGGTAACAACAGAAGTGAAGACGGCGCAGTGCAGGGTTCAGAGCAGGCTAGTGAGAGAAGTATGGACCCAGGATCCATGCTTGGCTTGCGCATTGAGGCCTATGCTAGGCTTTCTTCACACTTGTTATCTGAGCTAGCTGGATTACAACTAGCCTGGGTATGTACTGTCTGTTATTAGATCGCAGACTGGACAACAATAAAGAAGGGGATTCTTAAAGGAAGGACTTAATGAAATGAGGACTTGCACACTGCACTACACTTCAGAATCGACATGTATATTGGCCAAGACTAGAACCGTTGATTCACACTCCTTTTCCAGAATTGAATGGATCAAGGTCTAGATCTGAACCACATCCTGGGTTGGTCCTGTGTATCAAACCCTGCCTCCTATTCTGTTATTGATTTGTACCTATGAACAGCCAGTATTTGTGTTTCAGTAACGGCAATCTCCTTTCATGTCTTTCTGCCTGTTCGCTCCTGTACTCATGGTTACAACCACAGAAGTGCTCTTGGACAGAACTTCACTCAGGTGTTGATGGCCAAACACAAGGGTTCTGCACCAGGAACGCTGGAAGCTCCCTACAAGTGTGTGTGTGGTGGGGCCCACCAGCACCCAACAATGGCCCATTCTGCACCTGCTGGGCCTCTTCCCCCGAGGCTTTGCCCCCTGCTCACACATTTAAGTGGTGCATAGGCATCATTCTGACCCTCAGTATAGGGGTGAATTTGACTATTGATGAACAGTGTGCAACTTTCTATACTGAAACTCAGCTGCTTTCAGGTTTCATTACAAACCTGAAATCCAAGCCCAGGTTTACTAAGGTTCACAAACCTTTCGAGCAAAAATGTATTGAGTTTGCCTAAAACCAGGTAAGTTTTAGGCAAACACAGGCCAATGCCTGGGTCACCCTTCAATGCTCTTGCTTTCTACACAAATATTTATGCTTTCAAAGCAAAACTTATTAGTTCTGAGGTTCACCATTTTGAGCTTGGGGGTTCTTTGAACCTGAACCTCAAAGCAAAACTGTGGGTGAGAACCCATATTCCACCCCTCTTGCCAGGGTGGAACTGCAGAATTTGCATTACTCTAATAATGGTATTCATTTAGCACTACCACTACACCCCAGGAGCAAATAGCTGCAGAAGACTAGCTGTGAGGAAGTAACTTCTTATTTAAGACAAAAACACCCACAAAGCAATATTATTAGTGGTCTGATATTCTAGTTTATGAATTTTATTCTGCCTGGAGTGAAAAGTAATTAAGAGACCAAAGTCAAAACAATCACCTGACGTTTATGATGAGTTTAAAAGATTAATTCATACAACAGCATTTAGAAGTGTCTAAACTTCACAATAAGTTTAGGCACCCCTAACAGGATATGCAATGGTGATGCACTGAGCCATGAAATCAAGATAAATGCAAAACATTGTCAAAACAGCCCTCACCGGCTAATCAGTAATCCTGAGGGCAGGAGTCCTTTTACCCAAATCACACGAAGAACAAATTAAGTCTCTTGTGGGTATTGCATATACCATCAACAATTATTTTGGCATAAATTTATGGCACATTTTAAAGCAAATGAATAACACCCCCACTTTCCACTTGGGGTGCTTTTTACTGTAGATCTCAAACACAGGTACACAATACAATCTGATTAAATGTATAGTGTAATTGTGGCACAGAGTGGTTATATAACTTGCTCACAATCACAAAAAATGCTAACAGCAGAATAGCAGTAGAATCCAGGTCTCCTCAATCCCAATCCTATATTTTATCCCTTGAACCAAACTGCTTCTGAAATAGGCCTTCAGATTCATGTAGGAGGGGAACTGAACCATAAGACTAAATTTAGACCTGACATAAAGAGATCCAGTTTCACTTAATACCATCAATCTGGCACATTATTTCAATGCATAATTTCATTGAGCAAATCCATTACAATCCCTTCTCTAAATCAGACTGTTTGTCTTTACATCGGAAAGCGTGTTCCCCTCTAGAGAGCACATTGCATGTTTTCAGTATTTTCTCCTTCCCATTTACTGTACTCTATATTCAAGTGTATGTACAGCATTCTCTTCTGGCGCCTAACTGTGCTGAAGTGTTATTCACTTTATTTTTGCTAATGAATCATTTGTCATTCAACTACAGCAGCTTTCCAAACATTCAAAAGAAGCAATCTGGATTTAAAATAGAAATAGCTAAAAATCAAAATAATGGTAATTCCTGAGCAAATTTGCAAGTTGGCTGCAATAAAAGCTTGCTTGTCCTAGCTATCTGCTATTGCATATGATCACAAGACTGAAACAAACAAGGAATTAAAAAAACCCAACTCCTCCTATTGTTTACCCTGTGATCACTTCCAGTTTTTAAATATAACATACAAAGCAGGAACTTCTTGCTGCAGCGGTCTTGTTGCAGTGCGAATGCTGCAAAAGGCATGATGATAGCATGTACTGCTAACAAAGACAGATTATAAACTGATTGGTTGTTAAAAGCACTGCATGTCTGCTCTTTCGCTCAACGGTTAAAAGTTGCTCAGTAACTGAAAGACGAAACAAACCTGTAAAAGCTAGCCGGTTTTTAAGGAAACATCTCAGTTTATTTATTCTGATGGCAACCGAAACGCATCAGTTAAGGGGCAAGATAGTACTTTAAAAATGCATTTGTTTTTACCAAGATAGCCATTAATCTACAGAATTCAGTTTCATGCCACACAAATATGATGACATAAGCACCATTAACTGTTTTCAGCTTAATACCCACTGCCCCTTGAAGAGGCATGTTTGGAATATCTGAAGACGACCTCCATTTTTCACAGTTACCAGTCAGGGCCGCTGACACAGCCAAGATAATCCTGTATTCAGCGATACTAGGGGAATGAATGGATTCTGATGAATGTAATTTGCTATCTCAATGACAAATGGCAAATGTGAAGAGAGGGTATGCATGCAAATATAACTGTGATAAATAAGGGCTTGTGAAGGATCGTACTCAGGAAGTATCTGGCAGACAGTTTTACAACAGCTATGCATTTCTCAGGAGATAAATCATCATCTTAAATTAAGTTATCATTATACCTTCATTGTGAATCTCCATTGGAGTAAGACTGCATCGTGGCACAAAAATCAAGCAACATTTTATAATCAATGAGCTAACTTTTAGCAGTATTCTCCTGTTTTAGGACATAAATTATTCAACACCACACAGATTAAACCCATTGTAGTATAATTGGGCCTACCTTTTCAAAAGTGACGGGTGCTTTTGAGTTCCTCAGAGTTTTTGGATCCCAATTTGACACAACTTAAAGGGATCTGATATTCAGAACACACAGAGCACCCACACTCTGATAATCAGGCACGATGTTGGACACCCAATAGCTGAAGCATCCAAAACCACTAGCTACGTTTGAAACTTTTGGTGGTTTTAGTATTTTACAAGCTGTTGTAATGTTGAGTAATACTTTGCAATGCTGAATGCGATAGTTTCTTCTCTCCGTGTATTATCAAAAGGCCAACATGAGATACAGCATCACTTGTCAAGAACCAGAGCTCTGTATTTATTACCTAGGATCAAAATCAAAGAATGCTTGGGGGCATATAGAAATGTATCCCTGTTCTACCTCTTTGTATGAGTCCGTTTACAGCTGTTGCAAGATCCTGGAATCTCTAATGGATACTAGATAAAAAAAGTCCATTGTCCCATGGCCCATGTTATGCAGGAGGTCGGACAAGAGTATCACAATGATTCCTTCTGGCCATAAAAATGTATGACTTTGTGAATCTTTTTTTTATCAAACATCTGTTTTAATGTCTGATGTGTAGAAATATAGATCAGATTGGGAGCCTTTTAGCAATTCTCCAGGATGTTCCTTATGTTACATCTCTAAAAATCCCTCTTTCATTACATTTCCATCTTGATATGAAATTCTATTTTTTTTATTGGAAAATGATTCACATTCTATTCAAATTGTAACTGTAGAAACAGACAGCCCCAAGGAATACAGATAAGAAAATAACAAGACTTGCTGTACATAGGATTTGCAGAAAAAGAAAAGATGCAACAGAATCTGGAAGGAGCATGTGTCCTGTTAAGTTGAATCACCTTGTTGATAAGTCATTGCTGACAAGAAGTGAAATAGAAATGGGAGATTTCCCATTGTCTTCAGTGGGGCCAGGATTTCAACCAGGGTATTTTGTTTTTTTGAGGGGTATAACAATTTCTCATTTGCACACTTTTTGTTACTCAAAGAGATAATTTAAAACCCCCATATAAACCAAAGCACTGATACATTTCAGTGCATTTCTATCCACTCCCTTCAAACTCAAAAAGAATTATTACATATTTCCATTGATCCGACTATAAAATTACAACTGTGTGTAAACTTAACAATATATGGAGATCAACCTCCTTTCAGAAATCCAACACAACTGTGGCACTCCAAAATAGTGCAACTGAAGATATTTGGGGGCAGAGGGGCTTACATGAATATACATTACTATTTAAAAATGCAACATTTATATTTACACTCTTGGGTCCCCATTGTGCAAAGTTGGTTCATAACTTTATGTGAGTAGTGGATGGGACCACTTCCATGTGCAAAGTTATAAAACATACCTAAATCTATGCAGGAGCTGGCCTTAGTAATGTTTTTGATATATGTAATTTGTTTTTTAAAATCCATTTTAGGCCAAATAAAATGGACACTATCCTTTTCTAAGGATCCCATGTTGAGTTATTGCTTTTATTTTTCATAGCTTAGTTAATCATTCTAATCTTCATCCTGCATTTAACTAGCATTCAGACTGGGCCTGATCCAAAGCCCACTGACATCAATGGAAAGACTCCCATTGACTTCACTGGCTTTTGGATCAATGGTATTATGCCCGAACTATCCTAGCAAGAAGACAATGATACATCAGAAATAGCATTTTTGACTCCGAGTATATCTGGGTAGCCAAAAATGTAGTAAGTGGCAAAAAATTACACATTGAGTGATGGAGTGATAATTTACTAGGGGTAGGTCTACACTTACCCGTCGTGTCGGAGGCGTCGGATCGATGTTCTGGGTTCGATTTATCGCGTCTTGTCTAGACGCGATAAATCGAACCAGGAAGTGCTCCCCCGTCGACGCTGGTAATCCTGCTCCACGAACGGAGCAGGCAGAGTCGACGGGGGAGCCTGCGCGCCGCGGTGTGGACCAGGGGTAAGTACTTTTAAGTTCAAAATAAGATACTTCGACTTCAGCTACGTTATTCACGTAGCTGAAGTCGCGTATCTTATTTCGAATTTCGGGGCTAGTGTAGATCAGCCCTTAGATACCGAAGTTATGTCATCATCACGCCATTTGCAACCTTCCATTGCGTATTTCAATGCCATGGTCCATGGCCCTCTCTGCCCTCTTTCTCTTTCACTTGATTAAGATAATCTCTAGAGGTAATGCTGATATGAGAAATGAATAATTACTCTCTGTCACGATAATTAAAAAGTACATGCCTGCTACTAATGTTCTAAATACATTAAATGCATAACACATGCATTACAGTTATAAAGCTATCACCCAAAGATTTTGTTGTTCATTGTTAGGTAGAAATCCATCTTTCTGAAAAGCTCTGTACAAGAATGGGCACCACAGAGCACAACTCACCAGCAGCAACTCAGCCAGTGTTCGCATTAGAACCCACACTGAACCCTACACATGTAAATATTACCTTATCTCCCTCCTTGAAAGAAAATGTATCAATTTAGCTGTCACTTGCACAATTCACTTACAGATCAAACTAAACACATTAACATGAGCCTTTAAAGAGCATTTCTAAAGGACAAAAGCTGATTTGCTCAAAATACTAGTCCCTATCCATCTCTCTCATCCTAATGTAGGAGCTAATCTTTGTGATCAGAAAAAGCAGAGCCAGGAGAGTAGGCGGCTAAGAATGATTTTCAGCACTAGTGGAAGTGACTCCACTACTCCTGGGATACACAAAACAGCATTTCTGGCCTTGGCTACACTTGCGGATGTACAGCGCTGTGAGTTAAACCTGTCTTCGTACAGCTGAGTAGGGAAAGCGCTGCAGCCTGTCCACACTGGCAGCTGCCAGTGCAGTAAGGTGGCTACATTTGAGGCATTTGCAGCTGTATTGGGAGCGGTGCATTATGGGCATTCAAGTGGCTGCAACGTGCTTTTCAAATGGGGGCGGGTGAGGGGGACTTTGACACGGAGTGTGTTGGGAGAGAGAGTGGGTTTTTGGAATCTCCACAGAGTGTCAGCTCATTATCTCCTAAGTTTACACACCTCCACATCACCTGCCTCTCTCTCAATCACTGAAAGCAAACAGCAGGGGCTTTGTTTGTTTTTAAAGAGCAGATAAAAGAGAACTTGGGGAAACAGAGCCCTCCCTGCCCCCATGCCGTCTCTGTCCAAGGCAACTTTGCTGCCGGCATTCCTAATGGAGCCCCCCCCTCTCCCCCCCCCACCTGCAAACAGTAGCTGTGTTTGGTTTTTTGTAAAGCACCTCAACAACGGAGCTCTGAACTCCAACCCGGAAGTGCCGTTTCAAAACAAAGGCAGCTTCCGGAGGTCAGTAACTGCGGAGTTCCTCGGCTACGCTGAAAGACCAGCGTTCCACCCACTTCGCAACAGTTGTTATTCCTCTTGGGGAGGTGGAGTACATGCATCTGAGGAGATACACCGTTGCACGTGCCTTGCAAGTGTAGCCAGTTAGTGAGTTACAGCGCTGCAGGCAGTTTTATTGTGCTATAACTCGTAAGTGTAGCCAAGGCCTCTGTCTCAGTGAAGAAGGTCGGTACAGGATCCTTTACTTAACAAGTGCCATGTAAACTAAGCACTATTATTAAAACATTTTATCTTCCTCTGTCCTACCAGACAGTTCTCCTTTCTTTTTGTACAAGATGGCTTTACATGGAAGTAACTGCATCCAGTATTTGAGTAAGACATTGGTGTGGTTAGGACAAAATAATAAACTTTCACTGTGTTGAGGTGTTACGAAGAATTGTAGAATGATGAGTTATCAGCAATCCCCAATTCGTAGTGCCAGCAGTCCCATCTCTCTGCAGCACCAATTAGCAGAAGGACCACCAATCCTATCTCTCCCACCACTTCTAACAAGCAAGACTAGTAATCCACAGATCTTCTACCACATCCAGTAACAAGACTGATTAGGGTTTTGGCATATGATCGTGGATTATTACTTGGCCAAACTGTCCCCATGTTAAAGATTATTAAGCAAGCTTGATATAATTGACAGACATCTTCGGTAGAGGACATTGCAACTTTAATATACTTCATTCTAAAAACTCTGCTAGGATATAAATATCAACTGTATGCCAACATTTTTCATAAGGATTGTGGTGGGGGGGAGGGAACCATCTCTAAGGAATTACTATACAATTAATTAAGAGGCGGTAATAGAATGACTGCTTTCCAAAAATAGCAGATGTTCCAGCATTTTATTAAGTCTTGCTGCCTAACCTTTGGTACAGTAATTCCATAATATGCATCTTCTACACTTAATTCTGCTTCGTAACTGGAATGCCAAAGATAGTGGCTGTTACTGATTTCTGCTACAGGTCACAGTGAAGAAGCAGCAGAAGCAAACAGGCATTGATTTACATTTATTAGAGGGGAAAAGAAAACACCTCATTTGCATTTGTGCTGTACACTGCTAACCGTCCATCTAGTTACTCACCATCAAGATAGAAGAGGTTCATATTACAAGGATGTTGTTCATGTGCAATTGACAACAGTAGCACAATTTATATCAACTGCCCAAGTGCACTGATGTGTACAAAATGCTCAAAGCTATTTATTGTCAAACTGTCACTGCTAAATGCACAAAAATGTATCTGTCATTAATTCATGAAATAAAGTATGTTTGCACAGCCCTCTGAAAATGTAAAAGCACTTTGAACAGCAAGGGCTAACCATTATTATTTTTACTTGTGTGGACTTACTATATAAACCATAAACCACTATCACCTCTTGTGGAAAGTTCCTAGCCCAGTATATGGCACTTCTGATCGAATACAATATCTGTCAATGGTTCTATTTTGATTTCAGCCGAAAATTCTCTTTAAGACATTCATTGCAATGTTCTTCACAATATGTATTAGGTAAAATGTACTTCATGGCTTTGCAATGATATACAGACATTTATGAAAATAAGCCAATGTTTTATTTCATTTTTCTCATGTGCCTAAGACACCTCAGAATGCTTTCTCCTTCACCCCAATTAACCCTGACATAAATGGTGCTATAGGTTGTGTGTGAGAGACACCGTGACGTAGTGGCCAAAGCACTGCATTGGGACTCCAGACACCTTCATTCTATTCCTGGCTGGGTGATCTTAGACAAGTAATTTCCTCTCTCTGTGCCTCGGTATTCCCATCTGTAAAGCGCTTTGAGATCTGCTACCAAAAAAGCACTATTTAAGAGTTACCTTGGTATTATTATTACTACTATATATTCTCATTCGACAGCCACCGAGTTTCTCTCTGCTGTCCCCTTCTCTGATCAGCCAACTTGTCTTCTGTTCCTTATGTCTGGATGACAGAGCAAACTGGCATAAATGTGGATCTTTCTCCTGGTGTGAGAGCCCAGAGGCTGCTCACACAAGACTGCATGTTCAAAGGGCTCCCTTATCTGTACCTACAATATTTATGAGAAGATCCATTTGCATAGCACTTAAAAAAAATCTATTTGCTTGTGAATGATGAGTAGGAAACTTTAACTAAGTTACCAGATTCTGCAGAATTCAGAATCATGTAATCATCGGTTGTATTTTTGGCCCTTATAGTTTCATTAGTAACCTTTTAAATGTGAACAAAAGCAAACCAGCGCAATGTTTACTTCCCAAGTGTCTGCAACTATGTAGCCACTATGTGCTAGAGACAATGCATGAATGTAATCCCTTAAGTAATGTAAGTAAAGATAGCTAAGTGTAGCTCTGTCACTCCAAGCACCAGCTATCAGAGCTGCAGTGCTCGCAACTTCATTAAATGTCCTTTTAACTCCAAACATCTGAACTATTTGGCCATCATGTCTCCCTACATTGTCCTATGCTGCCATCCATGGGTTCAACACACTTGTGAGGGAAGTATAAAATAACCAGAAACCGACAAAACTTTAACATTTTCATTCCTTGATGAGAGGACAGGAGAATGATGAGTTACAGCAGGATTGAGAGGCCACCGGCAGACTGCAGGCCTAGTATTTGTAGAGGCTTTGACACGCTGGCTGGGAATATTCTGTCTGTGTCATAACTCTCCAAATCAGAGAACATTTTATGCCTAGTTAGTATTTGGTTAAACACGTTCTCTTCCATACTGTGAATTCAGCTGGGTGGGTTTAATCTACCCAAGAACATTTAAAGTAAATGATCTTGTTAATATGCAGTTAATAAGACTAACATTTATAGCTCATACGCTTATTGAGAGGGGAAATATCTGACAGGGTTAACAACAAGCTACTTGAAAGAGAGAAAATAAATTGGATTTTTAAAAAAAATATGTTTGAACTGACTTACAGCAGATGGAACATTTTACTATGCTTAAATGTTAGAGGAGCTAAATGGCAGATCTTATCCATGGGTTAAACATAGCATCAAACTAAACATAGCAAGATCATCAGTCAGATTCTAGAAAGGAGCAGCTCTACAGGACTAGCGCACCATTCAGCACAGCTGAGAATCTGTGGTCATGAAAGGCCTTAGGACTGGGAAAGGAGGCGTGTTGCAGGCATGTCACACATGAGGTGAATTTCTGGGACTGTGTTGGAGGCTTGCTCAGCACCTGCTCTGAGGCCTGGTCTTAGGGTGACCAGATGAGAAGACCCAAAAATCGGGACTTGAGTTGTTGAGCAAAAAAACAAAACAAAAACAGAAGAAATCGAGCATCGGTCGGGACGCGGGACAAAAGATGAAAAATCAGGACATCTGGTCACCCTACCTGGTCTACACTAGAAAGTCAGGTGTGAAAAATCCACCCCCCTGGGCGCAGGGCTGGCTCCAAGCACCAGACGGCAAAGCATGTGCCCTGTAAGGGGTGGCAGCCCGGGGATTCTGCGGCGCCCATTTCTTTTTTTTTTTTCCCTGGGGCGGCCGAAAAGCTGGAGCCGGCCCTGCCTGACCTATGTCTCCGTGTACAGTGCTAGGTTGACAGAAGAATTCTTCCATTGACCCAACTATTGCCTCCCGGGAAGGTGGATTATCTACGCGACAAGAGAATCCCTCCAATTGGCACAGGTAGTGTCTACAGTGAAGTACTACAGTGGCATTTTAAGCGTAGACAAACCCTTACTCTGCCTCTAAAGCACTCAGTATTTCATGGGGGTCACTGAAATGTAAAATTATCTAATTTCAGCTAAAAACAAAAAGGGAGAAAATACAGGGGTTTGGCTCTTGTGGATGGAACACAATGGCTCACTGGCATAAAATAGCACAGCTCGATTGACCTAAATAGAGCAACCCCAACTGACACCAGCCAAAGATCTCTTCCCAGCATGTCAACTGCATGCAAGTGAGGCGCATATTCAGTAAGTCTCTGTTAAAAATCCATGTGGCACATTCGGTATCCGGCATATACATTACTATCTGGTATTGGAACCAAATTAATTATTTGGATTTAGATGACACCCACCCAAAACTTTACAGCCTGATGGAATTTTAAAATATCACCTCCTGCAAACATTTTTAATGAAGTAATCCAGCCTAAAATAACCCACCCATATCACAAAAGAAGCAACCAGATACTAATCAACCTCTCCTCAGTAATTCCTGCCAATCTTCAGTTTTCAGCGACTGAAATACCTGACAAAACAGATGGAACTACACATCAAACTCTGGGTAATTTTTGGCATGTTCCCCATTAAACACTAAGGATCTGTACACTTGAAACACTTATGCATGTAAGTAACTTTACTCATGTTGGTAATTACTTGACTTCGGGTAAAGTTACTCATGTGCATAAGTGTCTGAAAGGTCAGGGCCTAAGTGATTATATCAACTGACATAACCCAGCAACAAATATCAATTTTTAATATTCTAGGTGCAAACTAGCACCTGAAACATGTCAAAATCTCTAAAAAAAACAAATCAATTTTCCCACAGATTTTTTTCCCCTGAAAATATCAGCTCCCGGCTCTTGCTCAAAAGTGAAGTGATGGCATACAGTTAAATTATAATCCTCTAAAATAGTGGATTTAGAATAGAAATTAAAGAAATCCTAGACCTATAACATTACAGATGTGGGACTACAACAGATCTAAGCTTTCAAGGAATGTTATGCTTGTGGTTTGAACTGCATCTTGCTGCACCATGAGATGCTGCTTTCTTGGGGGCAGAAGTATCTTCATTATCTTCTCATTTGGGTACAGAGTAACTAGGTACCTTCTGTCTAGCTAGGAACGACCTTGTCTATGAATAAAAAGATCTGGTTGGAATGATGAATGATTTAACTCCTAGTTATAATGCAACTTTCATGTCATCATAAACTTTCATCTCTCTGTGGCACTGTATGTGTGTTACTGTCACGCACTCAGTACTGGCAACCCCAAGCATTCAAAAATCACGAGACTGGCTTACAAACCACGAGATTTTACAAAAATAATAAAATTTGAATGATTATTTGCTTTCTGGTTTCTGAGTCTTTAGAGCGCACTCAGGACACATTTTCAAGCTTTGTGCTGCAACCAGGGCCATCCTTACGAGGGTGCAGGGCCCAGGAAAAATCAGCCCCCAGTGGCTTGGGGGCCCCGCTCTCTGGGGCGCCTCTATGATTTGTGCTGCCCCAAGCACGGCAGTCAGGCAGCCGTCGGTGGCATTCCTACAGGCGCTCCGCCGGTCCCGCGCTGTTGGCGGACCAGCCGCCGAATTGCCGCCGAATCCGCGGGAACGGCGGACCTCCCGCAGAAACGCTGCTGAAAGCTGCCTGACTGCCGCCCTAAGGGCGACCGTCACGCCGCCCCCCGCGGCTTGCCGCCCCAGGCACGCGCTTTCTGCACTGGTGCCTGGAGCCGGCCCTGCCTGCTCTGCATCGGCGGCTGGGCTGGATCCAGCCTGGTGCTGGGCCGCCTGCTGCTGCTGGCAGTTGCTGGCGCCTACCGCGGGGCTACTGTTGTTCATAGTGCCATGGTGGCTCAGGGCTCCGGCTGGGGCGGGGGACTCGCTGCACCGAAATGCGAGCAGTTGAGCTGGGCACGGTCTCTGCTAATTGCCAACAAGATGGCGGGCCCTGCGGAAGTGACGAATTCGTCTTCCAGCAGTGGCGCTGGACCATTTTTAGTAGTGGGGGTGCTGAAAGCCAGACCCTTTACCCCTGTCTTCCCTCCCTCCCCCCACCAGAGCTGAGGCCGGGAGCAAAGCCCCAGGCACGTGGCCGGCAGCCGGGACCCCAGGCGCGGGGCGGCAACAGAGCCACAGTGTCGCAGGGTGGCAGCCAGGACCCTGGGCATGGGGCGACAGCAGAGCCCCGGGCGTGCGGGCCCGATAGCCAAGACCCCGGTCGCGTGGGTCACCAGCTGAGACACTGGGCATGAGGTGACAGCAGAGCCCCGGGCGTGCGGGCCCGACAGCCGAGACCCCAGGCGTGCAGGGCCAGCAGCTGAGACCCTGGGCGTGGGGCTGGCAGCTGGGAGCCTGTGGGTGCTGAAGCACCCCACACCTGAGTTCCCGCACCTATGTTTTCCAGGACCGACTGCGCCGGCCCATGGGATCCCCCAAAGCATAGAGCCCAGAGCGGTCGCCTCAGTTCGCCCTACCCAAGGGATGGCTCTGGCTGCAACCATGAGGATAGATTTAAAAAAAAAAAAAGCTGAGATTCTCAGCTAATCATATGCTTCTGGCAGCTGGGGCTTTAAGAAAAACGTCAGCTATAATGAGAGTTGGCAGCAGAATCTGCTGTACGTTGCACTATCCTTCACAACTCAAGCAGGAGAACCGAGAGGCAGCAATTTGGGGAGAAATCAAATATTTATCCGAACGTGACAAATAACATAGCTCTTTATTCTCAAGTTCTCTCTGGCCACAATCCATTTCCACTAGGGCGACCAGACAGTAAGTGTGAAAAATCGGGACAGGGGCTGGGGGGTAATAGGAGCCTATATAAGAAAAAGACCCCCAAATTGGGACTGTCCCTATAAAATCGGGACATCTGGTCACCCTAATTTCCACTGAACTCAATGGGGAACCTTCCATTGACTTGAATGGGATTTGGATCACGCCCTCTCTGAGACTTCTCACACACCTATGGTACCATACACAAAGGGTAAACAATAAAGGCCCAGTTTTTCTCCCAGCAATGTGTGTGGACATCTCCACATAGGCATCTCTACATTGCTATGCTGAAAGGGGAATTGTCAATTCTGTAGCACATTCCCGGTCCCTGTCCCTCCCTCATGGATGCCATTTCATGGACCCCCTTCTCCTCTCCCCAACACAAAGGCACAGAAGGGATTCAGTGGGTTTCTGGAGGTGGCACTCTATGTGGAAGGAGGAGGTTGATCGGGGGATGGTCTATTCTCGGTTGGTCTGCTTCCCACTCTGCTTCAGGATTTCCAAATGGAGATCTGGGCAGGAAGTAATGCGACTCAGAGCTCTATGGCTGCCCCTCTGGATTCCGTCCAGCGCTGCTACTACGCAGCAGCGAGGCGGCTGCACCAGTGAGCACGAGGTTCTTGCTGTGGCTATGCTGCCAAGGAGAGTGGGCCCAGCAGAGCAGCAGTTATCCCTGTGGGATGGCTCAGTCCCAAAATCCACAAGGCAGGCCTGCAAAATCTGCAGCTTTCATAATCCTTCCTGCATCCAGAGGAGAGTGCCAGGAAAACGCTGCAAGGGGACTCTTACCAAATCTTTTGTTTTCCATTAGCCTATCCTCCCTGCCAGGAGATTTTCCTAAAGAGAACACACCAGCCAACATATTAGTAATAGGTCTACCAAAAAAGTGACAACTTCAATAACATTCTCCACTATAAAGTCCATTGACAGTATGTTGCAGGGTTTGGAAGTCCATTTTTCTGGATGTTTGGAAGGAAAGTGCTGCAAACAGGACTCCAGCAATACATTTCAGTATCCAAAATGCTAGCTTTACAATGAACAGCACAGCCACAGACAGATTTTGAAGGCTGCTACTAAACACATTTTGGCAACAGAAAGGAGTTAAGAAAAACTTTCATTCACAGAAACTGAAATGTGTTCTCTGGTGAAATGCGACAAGTCTGTAAATCGTTGTGTTTTTTTCCTCACCCAGTCTTAAGCTTTAGATCCGTATTCTTTCATTTTATTCATGTTGTGTTTATTTAAAAGGTTCAATCTGCCTTAAGTCAGAGCAATTTTGAATGCAAAATGGTTTTTATCTTTCTTTTATGTGCTGTTTTTTCATGCAGCCGGGATAGAGTGGCTCATCAAAAGAAAGCAGGGAGGACTGAATTTTATCTTACTATTATTGTGATAGAGCTGCAGTGGGCAATCCGATCTCATCAAGATACAATTGCAGTAAAGATGTCTAAGTGGATGTCACAGCATAGCTGAAAGATACTAAAGTGAAATGAACCCAAAAAAGCAATCTTTCCAATGCAAATCACAAAGTTAAGTTGCAGGGATTTGTAAGCAGAAAATGGGGTGGGGGAGAGATGGCATCCTCACGCATGTCTGATTAGCACTTTTAAAATGATTTTGAACACATTTGGTGAGTGTATAATTAAGGGATTGACCACATTAAAACCTGGAGCTTTGTGCAGCAGTACACTAAATGAGATGATAAGGAACAAGGGAAAGGGTGAATTATACCTCCTCCCACTGCCATTTGAACTACTGTCTGCTAAGATTAGGGTGACCAGATGTCCCGATTTTATAGGGACAGACCTGATTTTGGGGTCTTTTTCTTATATAAATAAAAAATAAAAAAATAAATGGAGATATGCCAATCTCCTAGAACTGGAAGGACCTTGAAAGGTCATTGAGTCTAGTCCCCTGCCTTCACTAGCAGGACCAAGTACTGTCCCCTGACAGATTTTTGCCCTCAGATCCCTAAATGGCCCCCTCAAGGACTGAACTCACAACCCTGGGTTTAGCAGGCCAATGCTCAAACCACTGAGCTATCCCTCCCCCCCCCGGTAATAGGCTCCTATTACCTCCCACCCCCTGTCCTGATTTTTCACATTTGCTGTCTGGTCACCCTAGCTACGATAAACACTACTGATTGTTTTCAGGCCTCCTCTCTAGTAGACAGAGACTACTAATTTTGGCAAATCGATAATAAAAGACAGCTAAGAAACTCAGGCTCATTTTACATAAGTCTAAAAATACAATGGGCCAGATCTTCAGCTGCCGCAAATTGGAGCAGCGCTGCTGAAGTCCATTTTAACCACCTAAGGATCTGCCCCCTCCTCTCCAGGCGGCGATTTTTTAAAATGCTGCATTGATAACCACAAACTATTATTTTAATTTCCTGGTCTAATAGATGTTTCTCATCACATGGGTGTTTTACATGTTTTTCTTTAGTGTTCAATGGGCTTTTAGGGTATCAAACTTAGAAAAGAAACTCTAAGTGGTTTACCATAGTATAGCTTTTCCCAAGCAAACACTTCTGAAAGACCAGGAATTGCATGATTGGCATTTAATTACCTGTGTGCATGGCCGGCGTGCCCACTAGGTGACCCTAGGCGGTTGCCTAGGGCGCCGGGAGCCGGGGCGGCGGCTGCCTCCCGCCCTCCCGGCCCTGCGGCTGAGCCGGGAGGGCGGTTCGCCGCGGCAGGGCCATAACAGGGCACACTGCTGGCAGGGGCACCCTCTCCTCCCCTGCCGCCGCCGAAGCCGCCCCAGCTTACCTGTGGGAGGTCCCTTCCGCCGAAGCCGCGGAACCAGAGGACCTCCCGCAAGCAAGCGGCTTCGGCGGCAGGGCGGAGGTGCTGTTAATAATACCCTCCGCCGAAGCCTTGGACCTCCCGTAGGCAAGCGGAAGTGGTTTCGGCGGAGGGTATTATTAGCAGCACCTTCGCCCTGCCACCGAAGCTGTTTGTCTGCGGGAGTGGTCCCACGGCTTGCTGGTCCCACGGCTTCGGCGGAAGGGACCTCCCGCAGGTAAGCTGGGGCGGCTTCGGCAGCGGGGGAGGAGGGGGCGCCCCTGCCAGCTCCCTGCCAGCCTGAGCGGGGAGCTGGGGGGCAGCCGCGGAAAGCTGCCTCCCTGCCCCCGGCTTTCCACTCAGCTCCCGCGGGTGGTGGGGGGGCTGAGCGCCCGCAGCTGTGGGGGGAGGGCGGCATTACGGGAGGCAGCATTGTGGTGGGGGGGAGCAGGGCTGGTGCAAGGATGTTTCGCCTAGGGCACAAAACGTCCTTGCACCGGCCCTGCTCTGTTGGTCTCTGGGCCTTTTTTAAAGGAACATATCACAGAAACAACATGGACAATGCTAAATGCACTGAAGTGGATATACACAGAAGACATCATAAACCACTTTCAGGCAGGCACCTTGCATTATATACCATCCACGATGGCCAATGCATCTTCCAAGAAAAACACTAACACTGTCTGAACACAAGCCAAAGCATGAATAAAAGTTAGACATAAGCAACGTTCTCGCCTTCTGCTTCCCATTTAGAGAGACGACCACTACTAGGCATATTATTTCCAATACACAATTGGATCTCCTATAAAGAAATAGTTGTGGTCTTTGCTTGACTTTCGCAAGTCAAGGAGTTGAACTACTCCTGACTGCTTGGAATTCACATAATTTCCTCTGAAAATTATTGCGGTTTACCGTAATTTGACATTGCTGTTCTTATAGTTAAACTGGGGATGGCCATCACAGGATAGTGTTAAAACAGCAATTCCACTGGTCGCTCTCTTGTTAAAGCCATTGCCTGTGGTCATTTGACCAAAAAGCATCATTTAGTCTGACAGCAAATTGTTTAAATGAATGAAAGGAGAGGGGGGAGGGGAGGAACTCACCTCTCTCTAGAGAAAGGCCAACACTATACACATTAATCTCAGAGTTAAACCTATAAATGACAATCTCATGAGAATACTGTGCGAGTTTTTAACAAAGTAGCCATAAATACTCATACTTATTTTCTCTAAAAGGAGGATGGGAATTTCAGCCGATCTGAAGTGGCTGTTATCTCAGTAGAGATTTGCTTAGCCACATCAGTTCCCCCCTGAGTGGGAAATCAATAGAACTACTTGTAGACTAAGGGCCTTGTATAGCCATCCAACATCTTGACAGATGAAAGGAAACAGGATGAAGTCAGTCAGTCAGTAGTGCTTGACAGTGGTGTGGGAGAAGAGCCTGAGGCACCAGCAGGGCCGGCTCCAGGCACCAGCTTTCCAAGCAGGTGCTTGCGGTGGCATTCAGAATGGGGCAGCAGTCCATGTCCCACGGTGGCAATTTGGCAGCAGCTCCACCGCTCTTGTGGTGGCGGCAATTCAGCGGCGACTGCTTGGGGTGGCAAAATTGGTAGCGCCGCCCCTGGGCGCAAGTGGCAGACCTTCCAGAGTGGCTACAGGTTCACTCGCTAGATGGAGGATGGAGAGCACACTGCTTCCTGGCTCGCCTGCAGGCCTCAGGCCGGGGCTCCCTGATGGCTCTCCATGATGACTACATCAGCCTTCACCCAGCTTCTTCAGACTGAGTGGCTGTGGGCAGGGTTCTCCAAGTTGTCAGTGGGAATGCTGAATTTCTTGAGATCTTGCTTGACCTTGTCGTTGTATTGGAGCTTTTGCCTTCCTTTGTGGTGCGGGCAGTTCGTGAGTTGGACATAGAGCACAGCCAGACAATCTTGAGGCATGTGCTCCATATGTTCCAGCCAACGAAGCCTACGAGCATCCAGTGTGGTCTGACTAGACTGTAGGGTGGTTCTCTCAAGGATCTGGTAGTGATCTGTTGGTCCCAAGAGACTCCAGAGATGTTTCTGAGACCGTGAGGGTGGAAGCTGTTTAGTCTCTGCTCCTGCTTGGAATACGTGATCCAGCTTTCACAGCTGTAAAGGAGAGTACTGAGGACACAAGCCTGATAAACGGACACCTTTGTGTTCAGGGTTAGCAGCTTGTTGTTTCAGACACATGAGATAAGTTTGCCAAAGTTGACAGAGGCTTTGCCGATTCTCATATCAAGTTCTCTATCAAGGCTAAGTGAGCTGGTTAGAAGTGAGCCAAGATAGCAGAAGTGATCTACATTGTCCAGAGCTTCATTGCTTCATTACTGACGTAGATTTTAGGAGGGATGTTACTGCCCTGTGACATGACAACTGTTTTCTTGATACTGATTATCATGATACTGATTATCATGTTCATACATGCAACAGAGAACTTATTCATCATGATCTGCAATTCATCAGGTGAGTTAGAGGCAAATGCAGCATCACCTGCGAAGAGTAGATCCTGAATAGTGAACTGCGTGATATGGCTTTTGCTCTAAAATTGTCTGATGTTGAACAAACTGCCCTCCATTCTTGATTCAATTAGTATGCCAGATTAATCATTTCCAAAAGCACACTTGATAAGAATAAAGAAGAATATGCCAAAGCCAGGAGGTGCTAAGATGCAGCCTGGCTTCGTGCCAGTATCAATGCTAAACTCAGACAATGTTTCATTTTCATACTGGATAGTTGCCTTCATTCCCTCATGGAACTCCTTAAATAGGGAGAGCACTTTTTGAGGACAGCTAATTTTCAACAGGATCTTGTATATGCCATTTCGGCTAACCATGTCAAAGGCCTTTTGTATGAATACTACATAGAAAGATGCCAGTTCACAGCTTTTTTCTTGCAACAAGCACATTGTAAAGGACATATCAGTCATGGAGCGTCCAGCTCTGAATCCACACTGGCTCTCAGGGTAAACTCTCTCAGCAAGGACTTGGAGTATTTTCAGCAGGACTCTTGAAAGCATCTTGCCGACCATGCTGAGCAGAGATATCCATTGGTAGTTGTTGCAGTCTGCTCTGTGCCCTTTATTTTTGTATGAAGTAATTATGTTTGCATCTTTCAGATCCTGGGGCATTTTGCTTTCTTCCCGGCAGGCGAAGAGAAGTGGGTGGATGTAGCCCACAAGCATTCTCCCCTCTGCCTTTAGGAGCTCCAGAGGTATCTGATCATTGCCTGCTGCTTTCCCAGGCATAGTCTCTTTGATAGCTTGATCTACATCTTCACGCGTTGGTATTTGGTGCAGCTCCTACATTGTTGGAAGCTGGGGAATGGCAGCTAAGCCAGTATCACAGATAATGGAATCCTTTGAGCAGAATTCTATGTAAAACTCAATCCATCGGCAAGTTGTTCTTGCCTGTCAATCAGGACGGTACCATCTTTCGCTTTCAGGTTTGCAGTCTTTTTACAAGTTGGTCCAAATGCCTTTTGATTCCATCAGAGGTACCATGTAGGTCCTCACGTTCAAAGCAGGTCTGAATCGTTTTGCACAGGTCTGGCCAATACTCTGGGCACATTCTCTGGGAATAAGGGTCTACTCATTAAGAATAAGAGTGGCAGAATCAGCCCTTCTGACTCAACATGCACTCCTGTTCCAATGCAATTCTCCCTCTTAGTTCCACTGTCTGGGACAGGCACATTGTTGACTGCAGTAAGCTAGAAACTAGTACAGATGAGCAAATTCCAACAGATACATGGTACCAGTGTAGAAAATAAAGTACAGAGCAAATTAAGGATGCAGTGATTCCTACTCATAGGCGCCGACTCCATGGGTGCTCGGGCGCTGGAGCACCCGTGGGGCAAAAATGGTGGGTGCCCCCCTATCAGCTTCTCCCCATTCCCCCATTGCCTCCCACCCACCGGCGGGCCCTGTGGATCAGTGCCTCCCCCCACCTCCTGCCTGCCGCAATCAGCTGTTTTGCAGCATGCAGGAGGCTAGGGGGGGAGGGGAAGGGGCGAGGAGTGAGGACACGGCGTGCTCGGGGGAGTGGGCAGAAATGGGCAGGAAAAGGTGGGGCAGAGTGGAGCGGAGACGGAAAGAGGTGGGGTGGGGCTTTGGGGGAAGGGATGGAGTGGGGGCGGGGCCGGGGGTTGAGCACCCCCCAGCACTTTGGAAAGTCGGCACCTGTGTTTCTATCCCACTGAAAATATTACTCCTGGTGGTGCTAGCCCATTGGGGGCCCTAAGCAGGAATATTTTTGGCCCCCCAACACATACTAATAAAGCAAATAGGAGGCCCCCGTTGAGCTGCTCAGGGTCATAAGCAATTGTTTAGTCTGCTTATGCCTAGCGTCGGCTCTGCCTGGCCTGGAGTATGCATTTGCAGGATCAGGCCTTAAATCAATACAGGGAACTATTTATTTTAACTCTATGGCTGATGCAGAGACCTATTTGTGGACTCCTATTGCATTCCTTTTTCCCGACTGGCAGAAAAATAAGTGCAGCATAAGGGTCAATAATGAATTTCAGAGCTGTAGTGTTCCCTTGGTGCACTTGCAGGGCTTCTGGCAAAAACACGGGTGGCAGTTGTCTGAGCTGTAACTCACAGTGTGATGGGTACTACTTCTGATCTGACAAAAACTCCATCCTCCTAGAAAAATATTATGAACATGTGTAAGGCTAATTTATTCAAAGAACTCCTCCAGTATTCACATGAGACTGTCAGTTATGTGGTTTGGACTACTAAG
Organism: Chelydra serpentina; assembly: GCA_037349315.1. Lineage (NCBI taxonomy): Eukaryota > Metazoa > Chordata > Testudines > Chelydridae > Chelydra > Chelydra serpentina. Next base: position 11,387,914 of record JBAIAC010000061.1, read on the forward strand.
AGAGCAAGGGACTGCTCCACAGGAGAAAGGGTACTGAAATGGAAGAATATAAACAAATAGAAATTAGTAACAGTTTATAGGGCAAAGTAAAGAGTAAAACATTGAAGAGTATTAAATCTGAAACAGTTTTAAGCTATTTAAACCAGGTAACAGCTACTGAGAAACCTAAAAACTACTGAGATGCTCAAATATCATGGGAATGGAGGTGGCGTAAAAATGTAAATAGATTAGCTTAGGATAGATAAGACCTGGTTGGAAAAAAAAATTCTGCTAACATTTTGACCTTTTGTTGAAGACCAGAAAAACAATTTTTTTTCATCCAAAAACTGCTGAAAACAAACAAAAAAAATGGCCGGATTTTTTTTAAAAAATAGTTTTTGGGTTTTCCAACCAAAAAAAAAAAAAAACATTCTCAAAAAAAAAATGAATCACTTTCCACAACAAAAGATTTATTTACCTGAATCCCCACATTTCTGTCCAAAAAAGTTTTGACATACAATTTTCAACCAACCCTAGTAAGGAGAGACACTGCTTATCCTGATGCTTAAAATGCAGGTGCCTCCCAACTGCATTTGACAAATTTTTAGACTGAATACCTGAAAATGAAAGAAATCCAAGCAAGAATTAGGTATCTCCTAACTTAACAACATTACTTGTAAGTAAATAATAGGTATACCCTGAGTGTAGAAAACAAGGCTAAGTACAAGGAGCATCTGACTAACAAATTACTGGTCTATGTAAGCCTTCATTAGTATGTATAATTTTCAGATAGCACATTTGTTATGTTCTATTTCTTCTTACTATCTCTGTAAAGATGTGTTAATACCTCGTGGTGCTAATTTTAAATATATACACTTCACTTTGACTGAAACACCATTATAGGAAGACAAGCCTTTGAAGTGGCATTAGAAAATGTTACAATGGGTATGATAGTCAATGGCCTGAAGTGGCAGAGAGGAAAGATACAACGAATATTTTATCAAACTGAACGTTGAAGGCTTGCTTATCGGATATATGTATTGCATATCGTACTGCATATTTGTACATACACACACACACACACACACAAACTAGAGAAAATAGTGCTGTATAATATTCTACAGGAGGAAATAAAACTAATTTTCAGCATAGAAAAAAGTTCTTTTCTTGCTTAATGCACATGACCAGCATATCTAGCATTGCAACTTCCTTGTCCTAGTAGAACTCTACAACAAATGAGAAGTGGTGCTTCAGTACATTAGTTTTATTTGTATAATAGGTCTATTTAATGTATTACACTGCTAGAATAAGTGCAAAATTTCTTCTTCATTCAACCCTGTCTTTCACTTATTTTCTTACCTTTTTTTAGAGCGGTAGCCGTGTTAGTCTGTATCTGCAAAAAGAACGAGGAGCACTTGTGGCACCTTAGAGACTAACACATTTTTATGTTCCACTCTATGCATCTGATGAAGTGGGTTCTAGCCCATGAAAGCTTATGCCCAAATAAATGTGTTAGTCTCAAAGGTGCCACAAGTACTCCTCGTTCTTTTTACTTTTTTTAGTCTCTCTTAAATAAACACCCTCTCCTAAATCCCTTTGTGTTTATCAAGTTTTATACTTTTTGACTTCCAACCAATCTACTGCCCTAGTAAACATCGTTCCACTTGAGCTACATGCTCCATCCATAGAAGTCTTATCTTTACACTTGCCGGGCCCACTATCGCTATCCTATAGCTTTCTTGTATTCATGATTTCCACTTCCAGTGTCTCAAATGACTGCTCTAACGCAACTGTTGGGCTCTTTTTTTTCTCTTAGTTTTACACCTTCAACCATTATTTACTAACATATGTCCTAAACACTAAATTTCCTGATGTTAGCACTCTGGAGATGCAATGGATGAACTGAGAACCACAAACTCACTTCACTGATATCCTAAACCAGATTTGAACTCAAGTGCATAGTAATGGCAGCATCTTGTCTTAGCATGCTCTCTAAATCGTTTTAATGAAACTACTTAAAATAAATCCAAAACGGTTGAGATTTCGTTTAACACCTTGATGTATAACATATCGACCCTGTCTAAACATATGCCCTTTCCCAAAGGAAGCATTTATGTCAGACAAGGGTGTGAGCTACTTTTATCACTCAAGGCACTGTTAAATAACACATTTTAGCTACAAAAATAAAACATGGCATTCATCTTACATTTTACAATTTCTAATGGTGTGATGATTCATGGCTATGTATGACTTATATGTATGACAGCTAATTCCAAGTGGAGAAAAAGATCAATGATTTCTTTTAAATAAAAATATGAGGATTTTTTAATCAATTTTTTTTATTTAAATTATATTCAGGCTTATTTTTTAAAAATAAGCCTATTTAAAATAAATTTTGAAATGGACAACCTACATTCAGCTCTAAACTTATTATAACCTATTGCAGCCATTTAAATTAAATCCCCAAACCAATATTCAGCAGTATAGGTTTCCTGTCAAGTTTTAAAGGAAGTCAGGCCATTTAACTGGTAGAAGTCACTGGCTAAGGAAATGGAGCTAGAGCTTGCTGAAGTGCTAAACTCTCAGCAGCCTCTACTGTAGATGCAGAGAAAATATTTTCTTCATTCCAGTTTATTCAACTAGTTCAGTTTAATGACCAGTTCATTCAAAATTAAGAAACCATTTAGGAGCTGAAAAAGCAGATACGCTTGTTTCCTTTTCCAATCTATGAATAAAAACCAGTTGTAAGAGGATGGACATCTACTAGTTCTAAAACCATGAAAGACATGGTGACCACAAGAAATCAGCTCAATTCACTAACTACAGATATTTCCTTTGTTTAATAAATCAGTTAATTTTGAATACAAAATATTTTTGATCATTTTTTCTGATAAACTTTGTTCTTATGTATCTAGCACATTTAAGGTAGTTTTATTTAATAAAACAAATTAATTGTTTTTGTGCATTTTAATTACATTTGAATTTCCATCCAAATAGAGATTGTCACAAATCCCAAGTAAAAAAATAATCATCTAGTAAATAAAAAATGCATCATTCATCATTTTCTAATGTAATAAAAAATGTAAAACCTCAGAATCCAAATAAATGTATGTTAAGCTATATAATTGCTTAAATAAATGTGTATAGATATAATGCATCTTCCTGGTTAGCAGAAAGAAGCACCACATTCAGTGTGAAGTTGATATTTAGTTGCAAATCAACATGTCTTAATGCTTACCAACCACTGAGAACCAACCTTTCTTTAGGAAAATAACTAAAAGTACAAAATGCAAAACACGATTAAAATCGATTATTTAAATCAAGGTTCCCTGCTTGCTGAAAATCATGATTAAATTCAGTGATGTAAATCGCTCCACCCTGACTAATTCTGTCTCTGCTGCTTAATAAATGACCTAATTTATACCAAAGGTCTCTTACAACGACTCACTATGTCTATTGAATTTTGTCAGCAATTTAATTTGGAGCTTTTGCAAAAGGACATACATATCCCCTAATGTGCCAAAAAAGGGAGTCTAAACAACAACCTTTACTATCACCATCTCTCATAAGGAGGCAGATGGGAACTGTGTAGGGACAATTACTCTGTTCAGAAGAGGAGAATTTTGTGTGTGTGTGGTGGAAGTGGGAAAGGGTTTTCCAGATTATTGCTGTGCATGTATTCACTGGCCATGTATCTGTTGATTTGAGGTGGGAGAAGAATTTTAACATGACCTTTACACCTTGCTTTGAAAGTTCCTACTGGTGATCCTTCAGTAATGACCTGTTGAGGGCAACTGAATGGTGACTATGGGAGTGGAGTGGTGCTGTCCAACACTAGGGGATTTGTAGAAACAAGGAAAGGATGGACTCCCAGGGTTTATCAGACCCTGCAATCCCTATTGTGACGAACACAAAGAGATTAAATAGGAGAAGATTAATTCCCATGATGTTGGCAACATGTTGTTTGGCTTTGAATCTACTGATAAGTTTGTTTTCATACATTTACATTTCCTCACAGGCTTATGCAATGGGTGCTTGTACTCACGACCACACATACTTAAATCTTACGCTTGGTTTTGCACCTCTTTCATTGCAACATTGTCTGGCACCAAATACAGAGTATGTTATCTGCTGGCTGTTAAGGGGGTTCACCGTAGCTTATGACTTTCACATAGTGAAATTCCAATTTTCAGGCAAATTCTCATTACTTTGCCCAATATGTAAATTCACAATTTACAAAGGCGACTCGTGTAAAATATTTTTTTCACCTGAGAATAGCAACGAAATCACCTGAAAAAAAACTAAGTGAAAACAAAATTATAAAATAAAGACAAATAGTCATCTCTACCCTGTAAACCCTACAATTTGGAACACAGTCTATGAAAAAGACACATAGAAAAAGGGTCAAAAATGATAAAGCACCCCCCAGGTGCTTTTTATGTGGCCAATACTAAAGCTTGTCAGAAAATGGAGGGGGTAACTGCTGAAAATGTTGACTTCTCAGTGAAAGACAAAAACCAAAATATTTCCTCAGGAAACCCAAATAGTTTGATTCAGATATGCTACCGTGGTGCCTCATGAGAGTTGTAGTTCAAGTGCTTCATGTCCCATTTCTCCTCTATATGCCAGGCTCTCTGGTCAGACTACATCTCCCAAGATGCACCACTGTCTTTCCTCTTGGTGCGGGGAAGTGTTGCATCATGGCATTCCATGGCCCTGGTGCATCATGGAAATGTACCAGGGCCATAGAGGACAATGGCAACATGAGACAATTAATCTACAACTCTCATGAGGGAGCACGATGGCAGCATATCCTATTTGAAATATATGGGCTTGGGTCTGCTGGCATTTTCAGGAGTTTGGGGGTTTTCTGACAAACAAAACAAAACAAAACAAAACAAAACAAAAAACCCTGAAAAATTCCATGGAAACCAGACTTTTTTTGGAGAAATGTTACATTTAGCTAACAGTCTGCCAGTGAACAGTTTTGACAGAAAATTTTCAACCAGCCCTAACCAATGCCTTGTCTCCTCAGAGTTTTGCTATAAGATTTGTAAGTAGCAACAACAGAACCACTAACCAGAGCCTGCTTTAATGCAGAATCTCTAAAGAGGCATTCAGAGTTGGTTTATTAGTGTGAGACCAGCAAACCATGGTCATTGTCTAGTAACAGACATAAAACATTTGTCTCTTTCTGACAGTTAAAGTGTGTTGAAAGATTTGTTATTCATGCTCTCTCTAAACGTCTGTGCTGAGCCTGTGACTGGGGACTAATATAACATCTACTGAAAAAACAACACGTATATTATGCTGTCTGTTTTACTGAAAATTTGCTATAATGAATTTCATTGGGAGAAGACAAAAGCAGTATCAAGGCATTTAAATCTTACAGTTGAAGATGAAAATATGATCCCAGAATGAGAGGTGTGTGTGTGTGTGTGGGGGGGGGGGGAAAGGTCTTGTTAACTAAACGCCAGTGGAATATCTGAAAGGATTTCCTGAATGCATTGGTAGGTTAAATAATACACACACAAAATATAATCTTTAGGACTAGACTTGCTCTTTGCAATGTTCAGATGGAGTCTAGACTAATTTATACCGCATAATAGCAGACTGGGGCAGCAGGATATTCCCATAGAATAAACATTAATTATAATACTTAATGTCGCCTTTCAAAAGCATAAAGCTAAAATTGTGCTTGTTACATTTTTTCCCTTTTTGTAACTTTTTTTTTTTAAAGCAGACCCTTTAATTCCTTCTTCAGTATTTCGAGACAGCTGTAAACTAGCTTTGGAGATGATCGATGGAGGAGTATATATAATTCATAACATATTGTTGTCAAAACATTTATGCCTTACCTAGCAGATGGCTAAATAAATAAACTAAGAACATCAACACATACAGAGAATAGCTGTTCTTTAAATACAAAGTATGAACCCAATCTCACAAACCTTGCAAATTCAAGTAGTCCAGCTGAATCAAATCATAGAATCATAGAATATCAGGGTTGGAAGGGACCTAAGGAGGTCAGCTAGTCCAACCCCCTGCTCAAAGCAGGACCAACCCCACTAAATCATCCCAGCCAGGACTTTGTCAAGCCTGACCTTAAAAACCTCGAAGGAAGGAGATTCCACCACCTCCCTAGGTAACCCATTCCAGTGCTTCACCACCCTGCTAGTGAAAAAGTTTTTCCTAACATCCAACCTAAACTTCCCGCACTGCAATGTGAGACCATTACTCCTTGTTTTGTCATCTGTTACCCCTGAGAACAGTCTAGATCCATCCTCTTTGGAACCCCCTTTCAGGTAGTTGAAAGCAGCTATCAAATCCCCCCCCCTCATTCTTCTCTTCTGCAGACTAAACAATCCCAGTTCCCTCAGCCTCTCCTCATAAGTCATGTTCTCCAGCCCCCTAATCATTTTTGTTGCCCTCCGCTGGACTCTTTCCCATTTTTCCACATCCTTCTTGCAGTGTGGGGCCCAAAACTGGACACAGTACTCCAGTGGTGGCACACGTAGGAGATATTCCTGAGAGTGGCTCTTGCTTACACCAATGCTGATATTGGCCCATTGAAAAGTTTCTTGAAAAGGAGTTGCAGGACCTTATGGTGGGATTTTTGAAAGGTGTCAGCACTCACCTAACTCTCTTCCCATTGAATGAGTTGGAATTTTACCCCAGCTTTAGAAGCAGGTAGGCCAGTGCAGAGTGGTTTTGAAAATTCCACCTGCTATGTCCATTTAGGCACAGTCCAAAGTTGGAACTGTGAAAAAAGGCTAATGCAGTCCTAGGATGCATCAGGCGAGATATTTCCACTAGAGATAGACAAGTGTTAGTACCATTATACAAAGCACTGCTGAGATCTCATCTGGAATACAGTGTGCAATTCTGGTCTCCCATGTTTAAGAAAGGTGAATTCAAACTGGAACAGGGGCAGAGAAGGGCTACGAGGATGATCCAAGGAATGGAAAACCTAACTTATAAGAGGATACTCAAAGAGGTTGGCATGTTTAGTCTAACCAAAAGAAGACTCAGGGCAGATATGATTGCTCTCTATAAATACATCAGAGGGATAAATACCAGGAAGGGAGAGGAGTTATTTAAGTTGAGCGCCAATGTGGAGACAAGTAGAAATGGGTATAAACTGGCCATGAACACGTTTAGTTTTGAAATTAGGCGAAGGTTTCTAACCATCCAAGGAGTGAAGTTCTGGAATAGCCTTCCAAGGGGAGCAGTGGGGGGCAAAAAAAACCTCTAACTGGCTTCAAGACTGAGCTTGATACGTTTATGGAGGGGATGGTAGGATGAGACTGCCACTATGGCATGTAATCCATCTGCGACTGCTAGCAGCAAATATCTCCAACAGCCAGTGATGGGACACTAGATGGCATAAGTGTTGGAACTGGGACTGCTGGGGGTGCAGCCACACCCCTGGCTTGAAGTGATTTCCATTATATACAGGGTTTACAGTTTGGTTCAAGGGCTCTCAGCACCCCCACAATAAAAATTGTTCCAGCACCCCTGATAGATGGGGAGGCCTTTGAGTTACTACAGAGAATTCTTTCCCAGGTGTCTGGCTGATGGGTCTTGCCCACTGCTCAGGGCCTAACTGATCGCCATATTTGGGGTCATGAAGGAATTTTCCCCTGGGGCAGATTGGCAGAAACCTGAAGGGTTTTTTGCCTTCTTCTGCAACATGGGTCATTTGTCAGTAACTCAGCCAGAGGTTAGGGGTCTATAGAGGAGTGGATGGGTGAGGTTCTGTGGCCTGCGATGTGCAGGAGGTCAGACAAGATGATCAAGATGGTCCCTTGTGACCTTAAAGTCTGTGAGTCTGTGCAGAGCTACATCACCCCAAAAGAAACATTGACATCATTCTGCCCCTGGAATTCTTGTGGGGGGGGGCAGAAGTTGCGTACTTGCCACTACCTCCCACGTGTCTGCCCATCTCTATTGGGCAGCATGTGCAAGGGGAAGAAGTGGTGGCACAGCCATGGCCCCACATCTTCTCTGCCCTCTTTAGGGCACCATGTACCCGCAATTCTGGGATCCAATTCGGCCTAGCCCGTATGTGGGCAACGTGAATTGGGGGAAGGCTATGTGAGCCCTCCCATCCCGAGTGCACTGCTGCATGGGGAGCAGGCAGAATCTGGCCCAGCACAAAGAGGGCTGTGTGGGATGGGAATGTAAACGCAGAAATGCCAGAAAAGTCAACAGTGGGAAAATACAATCAGAAAAATCTCCACCCTTAACTTAATACTTTTTAAAAAGTAGGAATCATTTGATTGTTCCTACATATAAGGGCAAAAAGCAGCTTCAGCTACCAACCTCATTATTTTTTGCACTCTCATAACTTACAGCTCAAACAAACTGCTCTCAGTTCTAACATTTGTTTCCGGTTTCAGAGTAGTGGAAATGTAATTTCCTTCTCCCCCAGAGCAAATGTCAGCACAAGCGGGATCTGAAATCTGTTGCTTGACACCTGCAGCAAAGAGCTAAATTGAGAGTAATATTTCAAAGAGGTACTTGGGAGGTATGCACTTAAATTTGGTTAACAGACAAGCAGTCTTGCGTATGTTCCTCCTGCACAGAGACTCTAAAATTTGTCCCCAATGACTCTGATTGACATAAGGCAAAGGAAAGAAAACTCTTAGAACTTTTCTGATTGGAAACATGCAAACTGAATTCAAGGCTCTTGTGACTTTTTAAGCCTCTCTTCAGAAATTGTTACGATTCTGCAGATTTTAAAAATGGGTTAGGAAACACTATCTACCTTTAAAGCAATTTGCTGGACTAATGATGAAAATTGTCCATAAAAACATGTCTCCTTCATTAGATTTCAGATTAAAATCCAAAGGGCCAAATTGTGGCTAATTTGGTGAAAGAAGCAATAACCTACATCACTCCTGCATTCATCACATCGGCTCATAGATGTTAGTTTCTTTGCAGTGTAACATGAGTCCACACTCTGCCTGAAACCCAGCTTCCTTGTACATTCGAGTCCTGCTAAGGGTAGGGATAATTTGTATTTGCATATGATCTGTGATTAAGAGGGTTCATCGCTGGAGTGCTACTGAGGTCCACCATTTCTGGCTACCGAAACAGCCCCAATATACATACTTATTCTGTTACACAAATATTCTGTAGCAAATGATCTGGTATAATACAGAGGCTGGACTCTGCCAGGTGTGGGTTATCTCCACCTTGGTATCGACCAGCCTGAACTCCCACTGACTTAAAATATGGAAGGCATATTAATCGTTATCCAGGCGTGATACCATCGAGTAGGGAGCAGCAAACCTAAACAAACACAACTAAACAAAATAATAATAAATAATACTTTGCATTACAATAATTTCTATTTGAGGCGCTCAAAACACATGATAAGAATTGATTAATTAAGCATCATAACACTGCTGTGACATACATAACTTTTATTATTCCATTTTACAGACGGCCAAACTGAGTCACGGAGATGTATTTAGGGATAGAGTTAGGTGTAGAAACCAGATATCCTGATTCCTTGTCTTGTGCTACAAACATAGAACCACAGGCATATTCCTATCACAATTAAATACTGGGGCCACATCCTGTTTAAAAAAAAAAAAGAATGAGACAAATCCTAAATTGGTATCAACTGACATAGCTCTAGTAAAGTCAAATGACCTGAGGATCTGGCCCATTATTGTTTAATATAAATAATATTGAAAATATTAATGATATGTTAAACATTATTAAGAATTATACCGATATCCTGTGGAGCTCTCTGTAATCTTGAAATCAAGCACTGTCTTAGTCATTCACTGGAAGGTTGCTATTACTTTTGGTTATTTTCCTCTAAAGCTGCTAAAGAACCATTAATTAGTGTAAGGGGCATATTATGCATATGGAATAGTACAAATATTTTAAAAGTTATTATTTAAATAAGAGAAAGGGTTGCCTACAGCCAGCTACCCAAAGGGGTAGTTTTACTATTTTAAAGTCAATTAGTTCAACTTCTTTCAAAAGTCAGACCGTTCTCTCCTCGTTAGTGGTGACAAACACAGTTTACTGCGTTTATTATTCCTTTAGCAGCTCATTAGCACCGGAATACATTAGTATTAGAGACGCTAAAGGTCATATATCAGCAATGTATTTTAATTAAAAAACAACAACTTGTAATCTGCAAAAAGACTGTGAGTAGCGTACATAGGACGCTACAAACTATTTCCATCCCAGAGACAATGTTCCTGTCATGTCATTCTGTTACGATTTAACTAAATCTTTTATTCTGAACTCCAATTTTCATCCCCCGGCTTTTTCAAATCCCATTTTGCAGAAATTTGATTTCTGGTTGTCAGTGTGGTGATCATTATTATTATAGTTTGGTATAAAGCATAGGTTTTATTTAAAAGAACCTTTAAAAAACAACTATTTCTAAAACAATCCTAAAGAAAATGAAAACCTTCCTGTTTCTAAACGTCTACACTGGCAGGAAGGATAGTTTTGTTCTCAAAAGGCACAGGCTTGGGAACCAGTTCAATTCCCAGCTCTGCTATGATTTTTTGTGTGACTTTGCACAAGTCATTTTTCCTCTCCCTCCGTTACTCAGTTCCTGGGAGAGGGGGAGAAGGGGGCAAGAATCATTATACTTCTCTCACAGAAGTGTTATGAAGATAAACTTAAAAATACTTAGGAGATGCTCGGCTACTACAGTGATGAGGGTCACATAAGTACTTACGTCAAACAGAATTTTGTCATAACCAGCCTTTAAAATGTAAATACTCTTCTATAGAATTCTATGGTTAAAAAACTCAAATTTGCTATTAAATTCAATAATTTTTCAGATTAACATCCAGAATAGAATTACTTTCACATTCTGTTTGTTTAATCTCCATCAAATGTTTTATGTCTTTTCCATAAAGGTAGTGTGAAAATTTTAAAAAAATTAGATCCATATTGGGAAAGTTTTAGTTGAGTTTTCATTGGAAAGATTTAATCATTTTGTAAATTACAATAATTTAGCAGAATTATGATATGAAGACAGGCTAACCCGTATTGAAAATTCCTACAGACTTCAATAGAGTTTAAACCAATTGGGTCCCATAGAAAATCCTCTGAAAAGCTATGATATCCTTTTTATATGTTCTATCCATGAGATAGAATTCCCTATAAAATTCTGTAGGAAGATTTAAAAAAAAACTTACGGAAATATTATCATTTTCTGTTAATTGTTATAGAACTTTTACATAAAAGAAGCACTTTTCGTATATGGGAAAACTTTCAATGTGTCCAAGTGATTTTAATGCATATTATTTTAAAAGAAATTGGACACGCACAACATTGTTAAAAACGATGTGGAATCAAAATTACTGGAAGTGTTCAAGCCTAGTGTAACACAACCCCTACTGAAGATGAGCCAGTGATAATAGCGTATGAACCAGCAAGTAGAGGGCTCTGTTGCTCACCCTACAGATGTACATGTATGTAGACTACACGGTGTCTCCATGGCATTGTTCCACAGGGATCTATGGTAGGGACTGTGTTGACCATGTTAGCATTAATTTGGCTGTTTTCCTCCTCCACTCTGTACAATACCTCCTAGAGAATTCCAAGGGGAGTGGATAGTAGGAAAGACCCTGGCAGGAGCCATGTGGCATATACCTGGGGAAAGTAGAGGAATGGGATGCATATGGAGATTCTCAAGACATCTGTGGGTTTGGGGACCAAAAAGACTGTTTCCACAAAAATAACTTGACTGAGTTTCCTGTGTCCTATTTGGGAGTAGCCCATACAGGGGATGAGAGGTTCAAAGCCAGGAGGCAATTTAGTATCAAGTCTAAAATGCTATGATTTGGTAAGAAAATGTATTCCTTGGATGGGATTTTACATGCCAAGTTTTACTTCCCAGACAATTTTTATAGCAGAGTCATAAACTTTTTAAAATAGTGTTATTATAGAAACACTGACAGACTTAACTATAAGGATACTAGTGGAGAAGCCTTATAACCTTGAGACTTATAACCTTATAGAAGCTTCTAATTTTACGTGAGCCCATGAAGGTCAAAAAGGTTATTGTTTAAAAACATGTCTCAGGATTCACTGATGCTTGAACAGCATTGATGCCATCAACTTTTTCCACTTTGGAAGAATTATATTCCTTCCCTTGCCACCCTCTCCCCCACCACACCTAAAAATAATTTCACTAAAGCTCAGCGGGGAAGTACAATGGGCAAGGTCGGTTAAAGGTCTTCTGGATTTTTTTAAAAATAAAACAATAATAAATATATTCAGAAGAGACAGTGACTCCATTTTTTAAATGCAAAACTGCTGTTCCATGTTTAAAATGGCAAAATGTCACTATCAAACTGGGAACCACAAACATGTCAAAAGCACTATTTTTATGAAAAGGCACTATTAGTTGCTCTATAATGTTCACTGACTGAAATAAAAAAAAAATTATGCAGATATACACTATAAAGGGGTGTGTGTGTGTGTATAAAGATAAAGCTACAGGGTCATATCCTCAGCTGGTATAAATCAGCCTAGCTTTATTGCTTTCCATCTAGTTGTGTCAATTTACAAAAACTGAGTATCTTGTACACGCACACACAAACACGCAGAGTATCCATATGATTTTGTTCCCAGTACACAATGCTGTACATAATCAATACCACCTGTATATACATGAATAAGTACAGTATATGTACTATTCTTATCTCAAATAATAATTCTTATCTCTTGAACTTCATAGGAAAGAATTTATTGTTCTCAAATGCAGCCAAGCTCAAAGTCCAGTTTTCAAGATTTGTAGTTAGGGATATTTTACAAGGCACATTTGTTGAGCATTGTTAATATTCTATAAACTCTTTAATCATGTTGTTACTAAATAAAACGCTGAAGAAAACATTCTAAAATTTAACAGATTTATGAGGCAATTGTGAATATATTTATATGGGATGTTATTGCCTCACTGCTATAAACTATTATTACTCCAACAGATTCTGATTCATCACTTTGCTTGCAGGTGTAAAAATTAATGCAAACAAGGAAAAACATTGGTTTATTCGTCTTCCATAAGATCATTAAGGAAAGTTATGTTTAATTAATTTATACACAAACACATAAATATACTAACATTACGTACACAGGTATGATATATGCTGATACCTCTGCAGTGATATCATTCGATCAAGAGGGAAAACTTCTCTTTCCAAAACTAGTTTAATTAATAAGGAGGGGTCTCTTGTAGCTAAGCCAAACAGATTGTAATAGATGTGCACTAGAAAATGTGCCTGTTTATACACAACTTCTTGTTTCCTAAATAAAGATAAAATCCTCTCCCCCATGCTCAATCTGAATAACTTGGCTCGGTGATGGGAACTCCCTAGGCTGCAAAGAAGGAAGAATCCTCCTCACCAGGCTGCAGAGGAGAAGCAGAGATGTTCCATATCTGCTTCTTTTGCTCAATGGCTGATGTATAACGGCCCTAGTCTGTAGAATGGGTGCAGTAACAGATCCTTTCCTGTCCCTGAGCATAACAGCATACAGGGAGCACAACTGTGCAGGATATCACAGATGCATACCTCCTCTTCCCCCCTCCCTGTAGAAGAACCACATTTGTTGAGAGAAAAGAGTTCACACTGAAATGTACTGTGAAGTGAAGCATTGTGGATTCATACAGCAAGAGAGTAGGAGGGGGGAAAGGAATCAAGATGGGTCAAAGGGAAGATGGGAAGCAAGAGGAAAATAGAAGGGGATAAGTGAAGAGAAAAAATGAATAAGAAGCTTATTATTTAATGTATAAGTTAAAAGCAGATATTTATTAGAGAGGTACGCACTGGGTATGACCTAGCCTTGGCTTACAACAGTTTCTGCCAATGTAATACAGGGCTAATGCCCTACAGGACAGTGGCAGAAAGCGTATATGGAGCAGGGTTGCAGCAATGGCTCCATAGCCCTTCCATTCCACTGGGAGGCCCACAACCAGCCCCAAAGCGGGAGGTGCTGGTAGGGGAGAAGGTATTAGCAGCGGAATAAGAAATTTAGGGCATCACCCAGGTAGCCAATGCTGACAGTTTCTATGAAGCTCTGGCCATAAACTAGAGTTTCTAGATGGATGGCAAAGTCAGGAATGCCAAGGACAGCACCTAGTGCCCCTGTGGATATTGAGAAGTGTAAGAAGAGAGTCCAAGAAGTCCTATTCCCGTTAGGTATAATAGACAAGTATCCAGGTGTGAAATCTGCACTAAATACAGGAATATGAGCAATCCACTGAAATGACGTGACGTTTCTGATCAGCATCAATCCAAAGATAGCAAATTTGTGTTCAATGGGAAACATCACCTCTTACGAGTAGATCCCTGAGGAGGCCCAGAAGACATCTATACCCATTCAAAGAGATCCCCATCTCTGTGTTTCTCAAGGTGCGCTGACAGAAGTATCACATACCCAAACCCAGTTAATGACAACAAAATTCAGGCAAGATGGACATATTTCCAATAAAAAGCAGAATTTGTCAGTGCATTCAGGTCATCGACACTGACCTCCATCCTAGACTCTCCATCGGTGTATTGTACCAACTGGCTGTATTGATTTCTGGCTGTTACTTTCTATTGATATTTCCTTTGGTTTTTGAGAAAAGAAAAAGAAGGAAAGAAAAAACAGTAGGTACTGGAATGAGTGGATAGAAACCCCTGTCATATGACAGGGAAATTAACCCATTGTAATTGACCCATATAAGGTTACTCTAGCCAAGAAATAAAGTTCAGTCTCTCTTACATCTTTGTGTGGCATCTTTAGTACAGAGTGGAAACACACAGGAAAGGTGATTGTCCTGAACTCCACAAAAAAGAAACGAGACACCTGAAAAGTGGTTTAACTAGGCCGAAACTTTATTAACTTAGCAGATCTGGGAAACTATCCAGCAATAACTTTCCCAGTGAAGGTCAACCTTCCTTCCATAATTCGTAATCACCTGTGGGATGGCTGTCCCCAGGTCCACCCTATCCAAGCTATCCCTCCCCTATTGAGGAGGGATAGCTCAGTGGTTTGAGCATTGGCCTGCTAAACCCAGGATTGTGAGTTCAATCCTTGAGGGGGCCATTTAGGGATCTGGGGCAAAAATTCGGGATTGGTCCTGCTTTGAGCAGGGGGTTGGACTAGATGACCTTCTAAGGTCCCTTCCAACCCTGATATTCTAAGCCTTTAACCTGGTTCCAGCACCATTTCTGAGATCCCACTTCCCTCCTCTTGTATGAGGGTTGAAGGTCTGAGGAAATGGATTGACTCCTTTCTGTACTAGACATTAGGAGCCCATTTCCCACTTTCTTTAGGGGATGCCCTCCCCTAGTCCTGCATTCAATTCTGGTTTATGTGGGAATCAGACCCAGAGCCTATTGAAAGAGTACCTGCATTGTGCACCTGTCAAGTTACAACAACGCGACGAACATCTTATCTTTTAATCTGCTCTCCGAGTTCTCGGGCTGCTGAGAACCAAACAAAAAACCAAACCACAAAACCCCCAACCCACACCACTCTGACAATAAGGGAAACATTCTTTCCCACCGTCCAAAAGGCGACTAGCATGATACTCGCTAGCCTGAAAACCAAGTCCTACTTAATCACAAGGGAGAAAGGGGAGGAGCTTTTGCTCCCAGGCACAAAAGGGCATCTTGGGCAGGAGAAAGCGTGTATAAGCCTTTCCCTCAGATGTGTAGGAGCTATGGGATTCTGCGGCACTCTTCAATCCAGTCTATCAGCCCAGGAGCCCTTCACTCTTCTCCCCACGCTCACGAGGTAGCTGAGAGGAAGGGAAGGAAAAGGGAGGAGGCACTCCTTAAAGAAGCCCAGTTTTTTTCCTCCTATTGCCCCAGACAAAGCCACCCCACCTCTGAGACTGTGACCGTTTGTGGAGAGGAGGAAGGGGAGCAATGTGGTGAAATGTTAGGTTGGTGGTAGGACTTATGCATGTACTTTAATAGACAGGGGTGAGTTGTCAACCAAGAAATTAAGAGTTTAGGCTTCTGGCTCCATGAAAGTTCATTTAGGTCTATCATGATGAGGTTTTAAGAACAGCATGAGATATACAGCAACATGCCCAAATATGGTTTGGTGATTAGGCACATTTGTATGAGTTAACTATAGTGAAATTCTGAACTCTCACTTCCTACGATTTCCTGAGTTTAATTCAAACCATTATCATTATTTTAATGAAGTATATTTGCATTTAATAATATTTTCTCTAATATAAGGCTACTGTACCCTGGCTCTGGTCCAAAGAACATTAAATTCACTTCAAATCTGGAGTGTAGGAACTGATATAGTGGAAAAGACCAATGGTCCAATTAGTCCAGTAGCCTGTCTCTGGCAGTGGCCAATGCTAAATGCTTCAGAGAAAAGTCTAAAATCTCCATAATGGACAAATTCTTCTCCCAGTTACTGCAATGTACCATTGAACAAATCCACTGACGTGCAGAGAGCTACTCCTGATATACATTGGTGTTTCTCAGACCAGATTTAGGCTCTGATTGTACAATTCGCAGGATAGGAAAAGGGGGGGAATTCTTTCTGACCACAAAAGATGATTAATTTATGCTCTGAAGTATAAGGATTGATAATCATTGTAAATTTATTATAGTTAGTGCATCCAATGTAGTATTTGGATCCCGAGAATAAAGTTACAGGGTAAAACTTTCAATGGGTCTGAGGATACTAAGTCACTTAGGTGTTTTGGAAAATGTATCCCATTATCTCCATAAAGCTACAGAGCAACCAGGCTTTGCACAGTAAGCTCCAGAGGGCTTTTTGTGTGGGAAAGAGAAGTTCACCAGAGCCTCTGAACTGTGGGCAGACACTCTACCCTCTGCAACTGCTGTTCTAACCTACAATCTAGAGTATGGCTGCTGCTACTCAGTGTCCCATGCATGGTCTCAGGACCACTGGGTCCGCATAAATACAGGAGCAGTAGCACTTCCTCAGATCTGCTCACAAGACCTTTCCCCACAATAGCCGATTTGGGTCTAGCATGGAGCCCACTTCCACAGCTCACAGAGGTTGTGGAGAAGTCCCTGTGTGGCTGCTTGACCTGTACCTCCCCAGCAGGTCTTCTAAGGCAATGTTTTTCAAGCATTCTGATACCAGAGCCCAGCTTGCTGCCTTCCTAATCTGTGTCAGGGACATCTCAGGGACCGGCGCCAGTCCGTGGACCGGTCATTGACAAAACACTGTTCTAAAGTATGGAGGACTTTGTACAAGCGCTCTGTAGGTGGGTACATTTCATCCATTGTGCATTTTATGGCTTAAAGCTGTCTCTGCTACAGGCTAATGTTGTTCAGTTAATTTAAAAAAAACCAAACATATTCCACATAGACACCTTGTGGTTTACTTGGCTCTCTAAACAGCTCATCAGGATGACACCTTCCTTGTATCATTAATCAGAGTTCACTGACATAATGTAAGGCTGTTCCACATATTTTGTTTTTTTCTCTAGATTCTGCTGGTCATATATTTTACCTCAGATTAAATCTCCATTTCCTAAAAATTATAGGTTTTCTTTGTTTGTTGCAGGGGAGAGGGTTAATAACTTTTCTTTAGCTCAAGCTGATGCTGATCTCTGGCCTTTCCTTTTACATGGCAGTCACATCGGAATGTTAAAATGATATACTTGGAACAAGACATGTTCAATTTACTTAATCCAGGTTTTGGGAGTATATTCTTAATGTGATGAATGGAGTAAAGCCTCCTGTGTTCAGGTAGCAATGTACTCCTAAGTCTGTGCAGATGGACTATTTTATGTCAATGCTAAGGGAACATGAATATGGATATCCAGCTGTACCAGTCGGTTGTAATCAGGAGGGGAAATGCAGAGACACAATGACAGGAAAGACATCGATTTTTGTTCCAACAGCAATCCCTACCAGTGGTGCAGCTGACAAAAGAGTTGGAGGGAAAGCTGAGGATGAGAGAAGATAAATACATTTCAAGGTAAAAATATTTATTTTATTTCAGGGAAAAGCGATGCCAGCACATTCAGAGAGCAATATGCGTTAGAATGATCAGCCGCAGAAGGTTTGCTGACTAACAAAGCAGTAAAATAACAGGTTCATCATGACAGAGAACGTGTTGAAATAATGCATTAAATAAGACGAAATATACCCACAGTTGGAGTGTGTGTGCATATGTATATTCTTAACCTGATTGATGGAGTAAAGTCTTTTGTGTTCACATATCTTGATATGTGTATGTATGTACACAACCCCCCGTGTATACATATAAATACACACATTTTATGTAAGGGCTAGATTCTCCGCTGTACCTCAGAACAGGCCCAGCACACAGGCGGTTCACTCAGGAGGAGCATTAAGTCACCTTTGCCCTACCAAGATTCTGCCTCAACAGTAGTTCCGGGAGCCGCTCTAAATTCCAGAAGCCTCCTTACAATGACCAATGGGCTGCTCCACAGCCCAGGATGACGATATTGCTCAGTGCTACAGTCACTCCTTTTCCTGCTCTCGTGATGTTGTGGACCCATTGGATCTCCTGTGCATCACAAGAGCAGTATACAGGGGTTGCAGCAGAGGCCAGAATCGTCCATATATAAATCTTCCTTATCTCTTCCCACACATGTATACATAAGATACACACTCACACACATACGCACCCCTATATAGTCAATGTATTTAGCTATTTAAGTCTACATTCAAAAATGGCATTGTGACTACAAGTGCACAAAGCCAGCACCATTGTCACTTGCAAAGCATGCCACAGAAAAAGAATATAGTGCATATAACTGAGTAAACTTGCTTTGCTCTGACACACCACCAAAGCATAACTAGGAATTGGGAGAGCATTATGAAGTACAAATAAACTACCATTTTAAATCAGGATTTTCTTGTCTGGACCTGCCAGTTTAACAAGACCAATGTTGTGACAACATAAGCCAGAGGATTATTGTGGCTGCTACTATTCTACATCCTATTTATACTTATTTAAGAAATTTTAAAAGAGCAATGTTGCTATCTGCAAAATGAAGACTAGATTTGATTTAAAATGGCTAAAAGCAATCCTTTTAAAGAGTAGCTGTATCTTATATCTAACCCATATGAACCATTACATCTCACCCAGTACCAGTTAAAATAGGCATTATCTGCAAAGTGGTACAAAAGGCAGAACTGTTGATAACAATTTACAATAAATAAATCCACAAATCTTGCCACCTGTGTACCAATATCTATATTCCCATATAATTCTAATTAGTCCGCTGAACAATATAACTCTTGGTAAACAGAACCCTTAATTACTCTTAGATGTTATCACATGCTAGGGGAAAGTGCAGGAAGATAGTTTATTCTGCTAGCTGCTACGCATTTTCAAAGTGTACTTAAATGACACTTGTATAGCTCTAGGACGCACACAGTACACTAAAGCCCTTCCAATCAGTGGAAGGAAAACAAGGGCCTAGGGGATGGCACTCCAAGAGATAGCTGCCAGAAGAGAAGTCTGAATATTATATGAGTTTGACCACTATCAACTAACTGAAAGATGAATGAAATAAACAAATGATTATAAATGCGATGGTGCTTCTGAAACAAGACCACATCCCCATTTCTTTTCACCATTTAAATGCAGCACTGAAAAAAGAAAGTAAGATATTGACCCAAGGAGTATCTTTCTCACGACAACAGCAAGTCACATTATCACCATTTTTATTCACTTAGGGTGACCACAACAAACGCCGCAGTATGTACATCTACACTATATTATGAAATCCTGGCCTCAATGAGGTCAATAGCAAAAGTCCCACTGACCTCAATGGGGCCAGGATTTCACCTCATGTGCGTAACTGGAAACATACTGCTCCAAAATAAATAAATAAATAAATAATAGCACATCATATAACAGTGCCACCTGAAGTACCTTATTGTGTTTGTTTCAGTAGTTTCATTTCACACCCCAGAATTCATAATTTAGATCTAAAAACCAACTTTGTGATAAAATGCAGACTACGGTAGAAGATGCCTTCTCCAGAATCCACTTTTTAAAAAAACATACATTCAAAGAAAAATATCAATTTAATCATTTCAAAATTTTATTTTTGAATCAAAGATGTTTATGGGTTTTGGTTTGTGTGGGGGTGGCGTTTTTTTTGGGGGGGGCGTGTAATATTCACACAGTAACACACTATATAACCAAATCAAATCACAAGTGGTTGTATACTAAAGGATTCAGTTTTTGCTACATAAAGATCTTTTCAATCTGTCTCAGATTCACACTCTGCAAGAAGCTAATCTCTCTTTTACTCAGTTATCGCACTCTGTGCCTCATAATAATGCCTTTTTGATTAAAAAAGTATTACAGTAAATAATAATAGGATAAGAGTGGAGTATCTAGGTTTTAGGACCTGTGATCTGTGCTTCTGACACTTACATATATTGAAACCCGTCCTTGAGTCTTTACTGAGTGAAGACTGTAGAACTGGGCCTGATATTGGGACAGCAATATTTAGGGACATATTTTAGTGAGCCCCTAATTTGGATCATACAGATCAAACCAGAGAATATCATCAAATAATAGATATTCATGAAGACAATGGTGCACACTAACTAATTGGGGCACTAATGGCAGCCTCAGCAGAGAGGCCAAGGACTGAACAACGTGGAGACTGTGGAAGTCGGTAAAGGGAATTTAGATGCAGGCCTCTATATAAGCAAGAGTCAGGCTAACTCTACCTGTAATAACGCGAAATTTGTAAAAGCAGGGCTCACGTCAAAAGCAAATAAAAAGACAGCAAAGTAAAGTCAGCGTAATCCAACCTTAAAATAGCTATGTTTTAAAACCAAAACAAAAAAATACAAAAATAAGCAAAACATAATTAAAACAAACTGTTAATCATTACTGTATGTAACAAAAAGTATAAATGCTTGCCTTAATTGTTTATCTTTTAAAAAACCTGCCTAGAATAAAAAAAACACTGTGTCCTAGTGCACTCTCTCCCTCAATTTCAATTGCTTAAGTTAATAAATGTATCTGCCTTGCTACACCCAAAAAAAAAAGTAAAAACTCTGTTTTTCTCCGACAAGACTGAACAACTCTCTAGTCCCTACATATGCCCATTTTACAGGTCAGGGTTGAAGCAGGGCTGGGGGGTTTTTGTGGGAAAGTTTACACTGCCCATGTTATGCCTATTTTGTGGAGAAACGGAAGAGGGAAATGTCAACCCAGGAGCCAATTCAGGAAAACACTTAGAAAGCATATGCTGAAATCCCACTGAAGTAAAATCACATACAAAAATGATGTGAATTTAATTTAGGAAAAATAACTCATTATTAAACTCAGTAGACTTACCACAAAATACTTTCATCTACTGTGTATATCAGTGGTGATCGACTGGTCAATCCTGGGGACTCTCCCAGTTGATCTCCAGCTGCAGCGGCGCAGTGGGCTGCCTGCTGCTAAGGCAAGCTCCCTGCCGAGCGCAATCCCACGCCACTCCAGGAAGCGGCCAGCGCAGCATGCCCCCACGGAGTGGGAACAGGGCTCTCAGTGCATTGCTCCTGCCTGCAAGCACCGCCCCCACAGCTCCCAATGGCCGGGAATAGGGAGCTGTGGCCAATGGGAGCTGCGGGAGTGGTGCCTGCAGAGAGAGGAAGCACACGGAGACCCCTGCCCGCCCCCTCCAAGCCTGCCTTAGCCCCGCTGTGCCGCTGGAGCCCGTACCCCAACCTCCAGCCCTGAGTCCTCTCCCGGAGCCGGCATCCCATACCCACTCCTGCATCCCAGCCCCCTGCCCCAGCCCTGACCCCTCTCCCAGAGCCAGCAGCCCATATCCCCTCCTGTATCCCAGCCCGGACCCCCCTCCTGCACCCATACTCCCTCCCAGAGCCCACACCCCACATCCCCTCCTGCACCCCAACACTCTGCCCCAGCCTAGAGCCCCCTCCTGAACCCAAACTCCCTCCCAGAGCTTGCATCCCTCACCCCCTTCTGCACCCCAACCCCCTGCCCCAGGCACAGCCCGGATCCCCCTCCCACACCGCGATCACCTCGGCCCCAGCCCAGAGCCTGCACCTCCTCCCGAACCCCAACCCTCTGCCCCAGCCCGGTGAAAGTGAATGAGGGTGGGGGAGAGTGAGCAACAGCGAGGGGGATGGAGTGAGCAGGGCGGGGCCTCGGGGAAGGGGCAGGGCAGATCCTGGGTTGCCCTTAAATTCAAAAAGTGATCTTGGGCCTAAAAGAGTTGGAGACCACTGGTGTATGTGTAGCAGCCTGAATATCAGATTAAAATGAAACCTTTTTCCTTTGATGTTTTAATAAGTAGATAACGTTGTGCCAGCTAGAATGGCAGTGTCTCTTCTCCTCGTGTTAGTATCTTTATGGCTGCCCAATGGAACTATGCCAATTTACATCAGATGAGAACGTGGCCCTTTATGTTTCTGGCACTCTAGACGCTTTTATGCACTGCTTTTATGCAATCCCCATGGTGATCTTTGTTTAATATTCCTAAATATGAAGAAGTTTCCCCTCAAAATGTGACTTGTCCATAAACAGTGATTAGGTTCCATTCAGAAAATATAAGCACATTAAAGTAAACTATCTTCAGATTACAGAGGATCCCTCTACCTGGCAAAATCAATCTTTGCTCAGGAGAGACTTAGGACTGCTGCAGTTCAAGAATGATGTGCTACACAGAGTGAGGCATTCAAAAAGGGAGAGGTATAAAAAGGGTAAGAGGCAGACAGAGTAAAGGAAGGCAATCAAAGAAAGTCACACACGAAAGGAGGAAGTAAAAGTAATAAGATGGGGATAAGGACGTGTTAGAGAAGGAAGTGCACAGAAATTGGCAGGAAGAAGGAAAACACATGATAGAGACAGGAGAAAAAGAGCAAAGCCAGGGAGAGAGAAAATGGCAGAGTAGACAGAGATGAAAATGGACATGGTGCTTTTATTTTAATAGTGGATAATTTTCAACCAGCTCTGTGCTTGGCCACAAATCTTGGATGGACGTAACTTCTCAAGCCCTTACTTTTGACCCAAGAAATTAGAAAAAGAAAATTAAATATTTCACTCGTTCTTCCCTGACTCACAAACAAGAACATGAACCACTCATAAAACACTCATAATAAAAAAAAAAGCGTTGCAGGAGAGTTCTTGCATGGATGAAAATGAAAACTAAAATCACATCAAAAGTGTTGGTCCAAAGTCATTTTCAGTGAACCACAACTGTTATTTCACATGCCAGCTGGGAACATAAGGGGATATTATTAATGCATAATTTTTGCATTTACCTCATATTTCTGAGTTAAAATAAATTAGAAACAGATTTAAAGGCCCAGTTACATAGCCTGAAGTAAACAAATGTATTCCAATATATGTGCTTCCCAAAGAGGATTAAATTCAGTAATAATTTGTTTCATTTGCTTACAACAGACAACTTTTATTCTTTAAAAGGATAAAGAACAACACAAATCTCACTTAACCTTCAAATAGTAAGAGTGAAGTTATTATACTATCTGTTATCTGCTTAGGCTTAGAAAATAGACGGGCTACAGGGTTTAAAGCTGGGAGGTTTTAAACTGCGTTATATCAATTTAATCCAGAATTATATTTTGGTAAACACTACCCATAGTGCATCCAGCACTTTGTTTAGCAAAGGAGCTTCCTCTACAGGTGATCACTTTTGCACAGAATTTTTTAATTAGATTTCTTTCTTTGTTAAAATCAAGCATGCTCAGAATCAAGTTTGATTTTCATTATTTTACACCTCTGGCTCAAAGATACTTCTAGTTTAATCAAAATCTGTAAAAAAAAAAAAAGCTTAGATCCCATAAACACTTGTGAAATATACATATTTGAAAATCAGGTTTAAATACCAATGTCACTGTGCCCTGATTCAGCAAGGTACTACATAGGTAAATGAGCAGTCCCTCTGACTTCAGATGGATTACTCAAATGCTTACATATAAGCATGAGCTTAGGTAACGTGTTGAACTGCGGATTAAAATACAATTGAAGCACCCAGACTGCACAAACCAAATAGTGGAACCCAAACAGCATAATTCACTCATCGTCCCAACTAGAGGCGGTGCAGAGCAGATCTGGTTGGAAAACAGAATTTCTGTTCCATGGAAAATTCTGACATTTCAAATTTGTTTTTGTTCCAAATCGGAATGAAAACTCAAAATTCCAAAATTTTCAATAGGACAGAAATTCTAAACTTTTTCGATTTGGAAACACTGACATGTTTCATTTAGTTAATGTCAAAACAGTATATTGTTATATATATATAACACTACATATAATATATTTAATACATGTAATAACATTAAATATTAAAAATAATATTTCAATTAAGTCTAAACAAAATGCAATGAAACAAAGTTCAAACGAAACGTTTTTACCATACCAAAACAAAATGCTTCAATGGTATGGACACAGAATGAGAAAACTGTAACTATTTATTTTTACTTTTTCCTGTGAAACATGTCATAGGAATCAATATAGTCTCACCAAATGTTTTTATTTCAATGAAACTGAATTTTCTGACAGAAAACCATTCCATCTTTTTTTTTTTTTGACCAGCCCTAGTGTAGTGCCACGCCAGCACAGGGAAAGCACTGCGTTAACCCCTTCAATGGGCTTGTGTGTAGGGGGCAAAGAAGTGTAGCATCTATGTGTTTTGCTGAATAAGGATGGACTTAACTATGTGCTTAGAGTTAAGCACATGACTAAGTGCTTTTTTGAACCAGGGCTTGAGAATGTAACTTACTCTATGGAACATTGCAGTAGGAGACAAAAACACTGTTACCTTTAAATTAAGGTTGCTATAGAATTGTAACATATGTACAGCAAGGGACATTACAGTTAAACCTACCCACCACACGTTGTAATGGGAAACTCATATGGGGTAAAAATACTACTATAGAAAGGTTAATGGTTCCTAAAGGCCACCTCCTAAAGCTTTTTAGATTTCCTCCCTAAAAGTCCCCTCCCATGGCTTGCCTTGGGAAGGGATAATCAAGCCTATTGTTCAACACCAGTGATTTGTTAATATTTACCTAGCAGTAAGAGCTAGAAATGAACATTTGATTTTAAAAGAAAGCTGAAATTGGCATTGGCATTTCAAGGTCTCCATATATGGGGGCTGAGAAAGAGGAAATGTGGTCATAGGCTTTGTTGGGACAGCTCTGTAAACACCAGATTATATCTGCTCCATTTTACACCCCATGCAACTCCATTGCAATCAATGACAAGTTGGGAAAGAATTTGGCCTGCGGTTTGGACGCATTTCTGCCTTTTGTTTTCCCTGTGGGGAGAGGAAGAGAGAAAAAAGGAAAGAGTCACTTGGTAGTTGCTAAATGTGTCACTCAGACTACGTCCACACTGTGACGGTGTTCCCCATAAAACTTTATGGGGAGATGCTTATAAATGTATATATGTAACTAAAATATGTTTTATGCTACATGTGCCATGTAACATATCTCTGTGAAAGTTATGACCTACTGAATTTACTCCTCCTGTTTGTATGCATGTATCATTGTTGTAGTTGGAGTTATGAAGATTGGTTTTATATTTGCTGGTTTTGTACATAGCCTTTGTAAGTGCATGGGATCATCTTTGGAGCAAAGAATGCCTGTTAAATGCGAGCACTTGACAGACAAAAGACTTTGCAGACCCCAATCCACATTGGGGCCAGGTCTGGAATGCAACTGGTTAGACTGGTTAGGGCGCATGGGCAGGTGACTTGCCCATGTGATCCCAAAACTCCAGGGCAACTGGATCCTACACAGGGAGAGGAAGAGAGGCTATAAAAGCCCTTGCAAGACCCTTCCATTTTGTCTTCAGCTGGCTAAAGGGAGAGGCTCTCCACCCCCCCAAGGACATTCCTGAGGGGAACTGAACAAAGGACGAGGCACACTAGGGGGTGTGAGAGTCTGCTGAGCTCAACTGGACCCAGGCTGATTCTACAGCCTGTAAAAAGGAAAATATCCGAATCTGGTGAGGCTTTTATCTGTGTTAACTTTGAATAGACATAGATGTGCGTGTTTTATTTTATTTTACTAAGTAACTTGCTTTGTTCTGTCTGTCACTACTTGAAAATCACTTTAATCCTATTTTCTGTACTTATTAAAATCACTTTTTACTTATTAAGTTTCCTTGAGTACGAGTTAGTGCAAAGGGAGAGCAAACAGGTGTGCATACTTTCTATCTGTGAAATAGAAAGCGAACTATCTATGAGTTTACCCTGTATAAGCTTTATACAGGGTAAAACGGATTTATTAAGGGTTTGAGCCTCCTTGGAGTTGAGCAGCTGGGTGTCAAAGGCAAGAGCGCTTCCAGGGGCCTTACAGTGGTGAGTGGACTTGGTTCGGACCTGGGTCTGTGTTTGCAGCAGATCAGTGGAATCTGGCTCAAAACAGACAGGATTCGGGAGTCCCAAGCTGGAAAAGGCCTGGAAGCAGGGGCAGAAGTAGCCTTGGCACACCAGGTGGCAGCACCAAGCCGGTCTCTGTGGTCCCAACCCGTCACACACACTACCCGCCCGATTCGGCAGGTAGTGATCGATGTTCTGGAATCGATTTATCGCGTCTCATCTAGACGCAATAAATCGATCCCAGAACCACTCCCCGTCGACACCGGAACTCCAGCTCGGCGAGCGGAGGAAGCGCTGTCGACGGGGGAGCCTGCCTGCTGCCGTGTGGACCGGGGTAAGTACTTTAAAAAATCAATCTAATATATTCGACTTCAGCTACGTTATTCATGTAGCTGAAGTTGCATATCTTAGATCGATCCCCCCCCGTAGTGTGGACCAGCCCTTAGTGTGCTACTGGAAGACACTCAAATACCTTGGTGATTTGTGTCACAAACACAATCACTTCATTTTCAAAGCAGGTTACTCTACGTGAACTGTATTTTCTCCCCATCCAAAATTTCAGAAGGATGTTTAGCAAGCAGACTTACTTCACATCCAGAGCTATCTTATTAAGCCAAAACAATCATTACAGTTTGTATGGTTCAGCAGTGTCTGAAATGATAAACCATAGGATTCCTAAGCATCAGTCAGCACAAGAGTCTGCATCTATGCATTTACGGCCTGACCCAAAGGATGGGTGGCGCATGAACTGGCTAGACCCCGGCCCCGCCCCTTCTGCCTGAGGCCCTGCCCCTCCCACTGGAGTCCAGAGGCCTCCCCCCACTGTGGCTGCCAGCCTCCCTGCCCCACCCCCAAGCCCTCTGAGTGCCCCCAGGCTCGGAGCGCTGGGCAGGTGGCCCCAGCACCCCGTCCCTGGAGCGCCGGGCAGGCGGTGCCACCCCAGCCCCAGAGGGCTGGGTAGGCAGTATAGCCCCAGCCCCAGGAAGCAGGAGGGAGTCTGGGTTGAGCATGGGCAGGGCCACATCTGGCTGTTTGGCGAGGCTTAGCCTCCCCTGACCTGTGATACCCGCCGCCCATGGTCCAAACCTTATTAATGTTAATAAAAAGACACCCATTGACACGCCCACCGACAGAAATTCCGGCCCCAGGGCCAAAGCCAGGGCCATCCCTAGGGGGGGTGGAAGTGATGAATCTGTCACTTCTGGGACTGCCCATGCCGGCCCGCAGGATCCCCCAAAGCGCAGGGCCCGGAGCTGTCTTGTGCACCTAGGCACCCCGCAGCCCGCCTGGGTGATTTAAAAGGGACCATTGTAGCGGCGGCGGCGGCCGGGGGTTCCCAGGCCCTTCTAAATCACCCAGGGCCGTGGGCAATTGCCTCCTTTCCCCCCTCCTCCACCACCGTTGACAGGCCTGCCCATTGACTTCCGTGGTCTTTGGCTCCGGCCTTTATGGTATGTGTACACGGCAACTAGACACACGTGGCTGTCCTGTGCCAGCTGACGTGGGGTCACAGGGCTCAGGCTGCAGGGCTGTTTCATTGCTATGTAGACTTCTGGGCTCAGGCTGGAGCCCAGGCTCTAGGACCCAGTGAAGTGGGGAGGTCCTAGAGTCTGGGCTGCAACCTGAGCCCAGAAGTCTACATAGCAATGAAACAGCCCTGCAGCCTGAGCCCTGTGAGCCCACATTGGCTGGCACAGGCCAGCCACGGGTTTTACTTTGCTGCATGGACATACCCTTGGAGAAGAGATAACAACAGACTTTTGAAGGTACCCTTACTCACTGATACCTTTACTTTCACTGAGTAGAACCTTATCTATTAAAGTCATTGGGGCAGAGTAAGGTACTACCAAATATGTGTGAGGATATCACACTATGGCCCTGAGTAAATAATGGACTATGTAGATAACCATCTTTTAAAAATATGTTCTACTAGTCATATATCTGAGAAAGGCATATTAAAGAATATAGAATAAATAACATTCTTAACAGTTTTAGCTTACATATTTATGACGAACATCGTGGAAGACACTGTAAACTAAGATGAGATGCAATGCTTGATTCTTCTCTCACTTTCACTGGTATGACTCAAGAGTAATGACTGAAGATAAGGGAAATACAGTGTTGTAAAGCAAGTGTAAATGAGAGGATAATCCAGCCCATTGTTGTGAGGCAAGTATGACATTTCAACCCAGATTTGTAGCTGTGATTCAGAATTCCCCTACTTTTGCAATTGTAAAGTGAGTCCCTAAAATTAAGAATACTTGACATTTTGTTTTTCTGTGGTAGCTTTCTCAATGGAGAAATTAAACTAAAAGGTATTAAAGAAAAAATAAGTAGAAATTACAATAGATGTATTTCAAATTAAACACACAATAAAATGTTTTAACATATATATTACTTTTTTTTTTAAATAGACAACAATTGTTACAAACATTTTTGTGGTTTTTAGCAGCATGAGCACAGATTTCCATAAGGGTATTACGGGTCTGATTCACCATTATTTTACTCCAGTTGTGCACCAGCATAACACCTGTGAAATCAATGTGGTTACATTTGTGTAAAACTGGAGTCATGCATTGATGTATCAAGCCCCTTATTATAAAAGGCAGACATGACTAATTAATTTATTGGGATCTATTCATCTTCCAGTGAACATGCACAACACATAATAAACAATACCGTAAAATAAAACAAAACTTATTAAATCATCAGTGAGCACCTCTGGGATAAATATCTTCAGAAGTGCTGAAAGATTAATGAATCGGGTCATAGATATAAATCTCTTATTTCTTAAGTGGATTCTCTGTTTAGTTCCCATGCATGCTGCATCTTGAATAATGGAAATAACTGTATGCCTTGCCCCTTCAAGCTGTGTGACCTGACGTTTTCATTGAATAGTCTCTTATTCATCATACAAACAAGACAAATCACAAATGCAAAAGCAAATACAAAACCCCCCAGCTATAATCACAAATTGGAAGGAAAAATCATCAACTATATAGCAGGTAGGGCTTAAGGCCACTGAATTCAGGTGTTAAACAACCATTCTAAATGACCTTTCATTACAGCATTATGTGTACCGTACTTCATGGATTACTGGCATTGGCAATCTCATGAGAATATTACCTGCCCTTTACTAGGCAGAGGTATTATGGAGTTCTAACATTGCTCATTCAAATCAATATAATGTTACAGTATATTTCTAAGAAAGCATTCATTGTCTTGCACACACATAAGAGACAAGAGATGGTATCTTTTCAGGAGTACATGACCTTTTGAGGCTGTACGCTTTATCAACAAGCTAAGCAGTAGAATTAAACTACTGAGATATTGACAATCAGATGATATCTGAATGTACATTTCTGGGGCTTTGGGAGCAAGGCCCCTTGGGTAAAATTTTTGGCTCCATTTCAGAAAAGCACTTAAGTATGTTCCTGAAGTTAAGAACGGCTTAAATCCTATGGGACTTAATTGTGTGCCTAAAATTAAGTACATGATTAAGTACTTTCCGCAGAGATATGTTTATTGAAGATTATAATGTAGAGATGCTCCCTCATAAGGGACTGTGTTGTGAGTGTGGGAAATTGGAGCTGTGTCCTGGAGACGGGGGCTGGGAACACCACATGGCTGTGTGCAGCAGCTCTCTGCAGAAGTTCTCCAGTTTGTTTTATTGAAGTTTGATTCCTCTCTCATTCACTGGCTTGTTCTTTAAGGAACCCCGGGATCCTTACATGGTGTCAGAAGTGCTGAATGAAAAGGAAACTGCAGTGGTTTTGAAGTTAAATCCTGTGTTTGCAACTGAAAGCAGAGACAAAGGGAGGCACCAAAGGACCACATGGAGCACCAGGCACAGAGCGTTTTGCATGTATTTGGTGAGCACAACAGTAGCTTGGAGTTTAAGGAGGAGGAGTGGGGCAGCCAAAAACAGATGTGTTGCAACCTCCTTCCAGTCTGCAAGTGTCAGACAATGTTGCAGAGAACTGGAAAACAATTCAAATCTCTGTCTGATTTTATTTATTAGCCAGTGCATCCAAAACAGAACGAAACCTTAGAGAGAGACAATTTTTGACAAGTATGCAAAAAACTGATGACGTCACAGAGCAAAGTCACAGAATTAAGGAAACTCAGTAAAACCTGTGACTTTGGTGAGGTAACAGAGTCTCTGATCAGAGACAGAATCATTTGTGGCACTAAAGACAATGTGTTAAGAGAGAGACTGCTCCGTGAAGCAGATTTAACTTTAGAAAAAGCTCTCCAAATATGCAGGACAGCAGACACTGTGAAAGCACAAATCAAAGAGCTGAATTCACCAGAAGGGGTTATCTATGTACTAAGTATTGAAGAATATAGCCGGACTATGTCAAATCAAAAAGTGGAATCACTCGCTATGAAAACCACTGCTAAGGGGAAAACTGGGCACAGATGGTTACGTGGAAGGTGCGGGTCACAGCATGGCCCCAAACAATGTGTTGCCTTTGGGAAACTCTGTCATAAATGTGGGGGAAATAATCGTTTTGCAAAATGCTGCAGATCCCAAATGCTGTACAGTCGAGTGCATTCAGTTAAAGACAATCTGGTTGAGGAGTTTTTCATAGATATACTGGGATCTAGCAAGCCTGATGGTATCCAGTGAATGGAACAATTATTCCACTGAAACCGGACACAGACGCTCAGGTTAATATTCTGTTTGAACAAGATTATGTGAGACAGAAAATAAGACCAAAACTGGGACCAACAAAAATAAAAGTAACTGGTTATTCTGAAACAAATATACCAGTGAAGGGGAGGTACATTGCTAGCATCAACCATAAAAACACCATGTATAGGCTCCCGCTCACTGTAATACCAAAAGAGGTGACACCAATTTTAGGCCTGGATGCATGTGAGAAAAATGGATGCTCTCGCTACAAAATCATATGAACCTGGCTACGAGGCACTCTTTTGGGAATGTCATGACCTGTTTCGAGGGTTGCGTTGCTTGCAGGGTGAACAAAAATCTGGATAAACAAGCAGGTTCCTCCAGTTATCCATCCATGTAGAAAGGTGCCATTGCACTCCGTGATAAACTCAAGGCTGAGCTTGCAAGGATGGAAGTAATGTAAGTAAAACAAAAAATTGAGGCACCAATAGAATGCGTGAGCTCCCTCGTTATTGTGAAGAAAAGTAACAGCCAGCTACACATATGCTTAGATCCCAGAGACCTCAACAAGGCTAAAAAAGGAGAATATTTCAAACTACCAACCAGAAAAGAAAGTATGGCTCAATTTGCTCAATATTTCAGTAAATCGGATGCATCCTCATGTTTTTGGCAGCTAAAATTAACTGAAGAAAGCTGAAAGCTATGCACATTTAACACCCCATTTGGAAGATACAGATTCTTACAACTACCCTTTGGCATACCTTCAGCACCAGAACTGTACCACAAAACCGCATATATGATCTATGAACATATTAATGGTGTTCATACCTCAATGGATGACCTCATCATCTGGGGCTCAACAAAAGAGGTGCATAATCATAAACTTTGGGAAGTCCTGGATGCAACTAGAGCTGCAAACCTCAAACTATATAGGGAGAAATGTATTTTAGAGGTTACAGAACTGACTTTTGTTTGGGACATTACTTCCAATGAAGGTGTAAAACTTGATAAGAGGAAGATTTCAGCCACTAACATGATGCCACGTCCCAAGTCAAAGAAAGATGTCCAACAGTTCCTGGGAATGGTTACTTATCTTGGAAAATTCAAACCTAATCTATACACCAAAGCAGCAGCTTTGAGAAAATTCCTAGAGAATAAAAATGAATGCGGTGCAAAACAGGAGGAATCATGGGAAAGTTTAAAACAACAACTGATACAAGAACCAGTGCTGAAGTTCTATGCACCAGGAAGGCCTATTGAAATCTCAGTCTGCTTCACAGTATGGGTTAGGTGCAGTGATTTTATAGAAACATGAAGGTTGTTGGCAGCCAGTGGCACATGCATCCAAATCCCTGACTGACGCAGAAACCAGATACACACAGATTGAAAAAGAGCTTTTAGGAATATTGTTTGTGAGAGATTCAAACAGTATATGCATGGACAGACTGTGGAAGCTGAAAGGAACCACAAGCCCGTAATAGAGTTATTTCGCAAACTGCTAAATGACTGTACTGTAAGGATTCAAAGAATGATGATAAAGCTGCAAAAGTATGATTTGGTTGTGACCTACACACCTGGTAAATTCATGTTCACTTCCAGAGAAGACTCTAGAGACAGAGATGCAAGCCTATGTAGATCTGATTGTACAGTCAATACCCTCACTAACAGGAAACTGTAACAAATAGGAGAGGAAATGGAGAAAGATGAATCATTGGGAATCCTTAAAGAAGTGATCATTAAAAGGTGGCCTGAAAAAATAAGCAGTTGCTGCCCAAGTATAAGAGACTATTGGAACTTCAGACATGAACTTACTGTGATAGATAGATAGGGTGATTTTCAAGGGCAGTAAGGTTGTAATTCCAATGAGCCTCCGAAAAGAAATGCTAAGGAAGATCCACGAGGGTCATTTAGGAATTGAGAAGTGCTAACAATGAGCACGAGAGGTGCTGTATTGGCCGCAGATCAATCATGACATCACTAATGTGGTAGGAAACTGCTTTTCCTGCTTGAAATACAAGCCATGCCAACAAGCAGAGCCACTGAGACCTCATCCAGCTCCACAAAGGCCTTCTGAGAAGGTCGGCATTGACTTACCTGGCAATCAAGGATTATTTAATAGTTACACGTTATTATTCTCTGTATCCAGAAATTTGCACATTGCACAGTACTAACAGTAAGTCAGTGATAGCCAGCATGAAGGGAATCTTCTCCAGACGTGCAATTCCAGATGAAGTTTCTAGCAATAACAGGCCACAGTTTTCCAGTGAAGATTTTAGGCAATTTGCTATAGATTGGAATTTTCATCATGAAACGTCAAGTCCAAATTACCCCCAATCACATGAACTTGTGAAAAGGTCTATACAGAGAGTAAAGAACCTTACGAAAAAGACTTTTGACAGCAGGGATGATTTGTATAAAGCATTACTGGTTTACTGAAGTAGACCCCTGGAAAATGGCTTTTCTCCAGCTCCAGCTGTTAATGGGAAGAAGGATCAGATTTACTTGCTGAAATCTCATAACAATTAAGCCATACAGAACATGAAAGAAAATCAGAAGTGGAAGCAGAAATATTATTTTGACAAAAGGGCCTGTGATCTCCCATCTCTTAACCCCGATTGAGTGTGCCTGAGGAATCACACCTCCAAATCTTGGGGCCAAAAGGGTATCATTAAAGAACAGCTGTATTCAAGGTTTTATATAGTCCAGACAGATTAGGGGGACACATTTAGATGTGATCGAAGGGATCTACAACTAATCCCAGGAAGTTCCAACACATTGACAGCAGATGTGGAATCTGGCATTTCCCCTCTGACTGATCCTTTATCATCAACGCACAAAGGAGAAACTGTTAATGAACAAGAGAACTCAGACTAATGCAAGGGTGATACTGAGAAGATCAGAGTGGGAGATTAAACATCCTGAAAGACTCCTAGAGACTTGCTAACCTGCATGGAGAAAGGGTATTTGAGGAAAGTGAGTGGTAAACACTCTGTCAAGAGTGATGTGCTGATAACCTCCCCTCCCTAGGGAGTTAACATGTTGGATTTCTGGAAATGTATTACATGGGTTGAGAATGTAATGCATGTGTTATTAGATAGTTGTTAGCTGTGTATGTATATAAGAGTTAATTTGTTTTTCTTTAAGAGGGAAGATGTAGAGATATGTTTGCAGAAGATTATAATTTAGAGACGTTCCCTTGTAAGTAAGGCTAAGATTGAGTCATGGGTATTTTTGGTAAAAGTCATGGACAGGTCACGGGCAATAAATAAAAATTCACGGCCCATAATCTGTCCATGACTTTTACCAAAAATATCCCTGGCTAAATCTCTACTTCTGGGCAGGGCTGGCTCCAGGCACCAGCACCAGCAGGTGTTTGGGGTGGCCAATACCAAGGGGCGGCACTCCGTCTGCTATTGGGGCGGCACGTCCGGGTCTTTGGCGACAATTCGGCGGCGGGTCCCTCAGTCCCTCTCGGAGCGAAGGACCTGCCGCCGAATTGCTGCCGAAGAGTGGAGTGGCGCGATCGCGCTGCCGTGGCTTTTTTTTTCCTCCCCCCACCCCCGCTTGGGGCGGCAGAAAACCTGGAGCCGGCCCTGCTTCTGGGGGGGTGGGAGTTGCTGGGGGGGTGAGGGCTGCTCCAGTTCTGGGGGTTGACTGCCCCCGGCTGCTGCTCTCGGGGACCACTCTCTGGATGGTCTCCAGGTGCCTTGGGCTGCTGCTCCAGCTGCCCCGGGACCACTGCTCCAGCTGCCCCGGGACCACTGCTCCAGCTGCCCCAGGGCCGCTGCTCGGGCCTTCCCCAGAGCCAGCCACACCGGCTGCTGTTCCGGCCGTCTTCGGAGCCCGCTGCCCGGGGCCACCTGAGCAGCTGCCAGTGGTGCAGCTGGCCCCAGGGCAGCCTCCAGGACCACTGCTCCTCAGGACCGCTGCTCAGATGCTCCCCAGAGACGCCCCCAGGACCGCTACCAGCCGCACTGGCCTCTGCTTGCACAGTCCCCGAAGCCAGCTGGCCCCAGGCCTCCCGAGCTGTGGCCAGTGTGGCTGGCCCCAGGGACTGCCAGAGCAGCTGGTCCCGGCCGGGTCGCTCCAGCAGCGGCCGGTGCAGCTGGCCGTGGGGCACACGAGCAGCTGGCCCTGACGTCAGCCGCACCAGCTGCTGCGGAAGTCACAGAGGTTGCGGAAAGTCACGGTATCCGTGAAAGAATCGCAGCCTTACTCATAAGGGACTGTGTTGTGAGCGTGGGAATTTGGAGGTGTGCCGCGTAGGCGGAGGGGAACACTACATGGCTTTGCACAGCAGCTCCCTGCAGATGCTTTCCAGTTTGTTTTATTAAAGATTTATTCCTTTCTCATTCCCGGGTTTGTTATTTAATGAACCCCAAGATCGTTCCATTGTCCTGAACCAGGACCATAGAGCCTGATCCTGCAGTAGCTGAGCCCCTTCAACACTAAGTAGATTGAAAATTGAGAATGCTCAGCACCTCGCAGGAGGCACACAGTGACTGTCACGGTAAGGTATACACCTGCCAGCTGTGAAATACATCTATAACATAACTGAACAGAGGTAGTTCCTTTGTTAAGGGTGAAGATAGCTTGCTATTGCGAACCTTCCCTAAAAAGAAACTTAGCTCACCTTGACATTTGGTATGCCACATTTCGTCCATGGGAAGAGAGGGGGCGCAGGAGATCTGAGGTGAAAGGACAAGATGTAGGGAAAGGACAAAGGGAAAAGAATGTGTGAGGGAAGGGGGTAAAGAGGGAAGGAACAGATGGTTTGGGCCTGGCAGTAAGCGACTAAAGTGAGTTTCTAGATAGTCTAATATTTGGGTGAGGATTGTTTGTTTGGGGAGGTATTTGTAAGAGAAAATGTAATCTGGGGTGACAGTAGCTGAACCCTGCTGAATCACACTTTCATCCTTAACTCTCTGTAACAACTTGTATTTTAGTTTCTGGATTAGCATTTACGTTTATTATTTGTCCATTTAGATGGGGAGAAGCACTTCTGGGCAGCTGTAATAGCAGAACACTCAGAAATAAGAAAGAGTTTGTTAGAAACTCAAGCACTTGAAATGTGTTAAGTGGTTTAAAAGTGGTGCAACTTGAGCGCAGGGTGAAAGTGTAAGTAGAGACCTGGCATATCTGACAAATGGAGTTTAGCTATCCAAGTTTAACAAGTGTACACTAATGCAACTGAATGTCAAAACAGAAATGAGATATGCCACCCTTGGAAAGGCAATTTTTTTTAAAAAGTGTACTTGAGATGTTAAGAATGCATATTTGATTGCTCATTAAAGTGATTATTGTTTTAGAACTGGATTTTTAAAAAACATCATGCTGCATCTTTGAGGGTTTTTTTCATCAAAGCCATTTGAAGTGGGGTTTTTAAAATAAAATACGCACCCTTTCGGTAATTTAAATTTAAAAGAAATCGGTGCACCTCAGCGACGGGGAGTTCAAAAAGGTAAGAAGCACTTCTTAATAATGAATCAATGGTTACATTAATCTGAAAATGATAAAGACATAACACATGTTATTCTGTATAATTAGGAGGACAAAAACCTCTCAAACAAAGCTAAGTGTAGTTTCAAATGCATTCCACAGCTTACTCATAGAAGTATTTCTCACCACGTGAACTTTGAGGGTTTTATGCTAACCAAATGGGTAGGAGTTTGTTTTAAAAGTGGATTGCACAAACACAGTCCTCTCAAACTTCTAAGACTCAAACATGTGACACAGACATATGATAGAAGCCCCAAATGAGACATACAACAGCAAAAAATAGACACCCATTAATATCAATGAGGTTTAAAAATCAACCCATAACAAGGTTTAACCCAGCTCCTAACTACATACATATACACACACACACACATATATATATATGCACACACACACACACACACACACACACACATATATATATATATAGAGAGAGAGAGAGAGTGCTATGCATGACACCTTACAAACATACAAAACAGGGTCCCCTGCCATAATAAGATTGGTCTTCTAGATTACAATCTTGTAACACTTACTCATGTCAGCTGTCCTTACTCACTACAAGTAAAGGGTCAATATTTCTATTTGCATGAACAAGGTCTACATGTACAAATAAAGTTGCAGGACGGGACCTTAAATTAGGGCCTGACCCTCTAAATCCTGTCAAGAATAAATACATTAATTAAATAATTAAAATCCCAAAGAAGTCAATATGTCCAACAGAAAAGGCCAGTTTTTCAGGAGCTCAGCTCCGATTTAGCCACCTACATAGGCACACTGGGTACTGAGCTCTTTTGAAAAATTGGCTATAAAGGTCACAATAGGAACTGCTGGGTGCTGAGCACTTCTGAAATCTGTCCCTTGTATAGGTGCCTAAATGGGAACTTCTGGAAACCTGTCCCCAACTATGTGTACTGAGCTCTTGAAAATCTGTCCCTGAGCTCTTCTGAAAATTTGGTCCCAAGTGCCTGCAAGATCCCTCCTCCCCTTTAAACTACTCAATGACAATAGACAGTGGTGGGGAGAAAAGGGGTAAGGACACTACCAAACAATGTAAAGCTATTGTTTTGGAAAGAAAAGGATTCATATATACTTGGTTGTTATGTGCATTTCTTGCTAATAGTTTATAGGAATTAACAGTGAAAAAATTCAAGTTGTGTTGGGTCTAAAATGAATGATGTATTTCATGCTGTGATTCAGATGGGAAAAACACAGGAGTGGGACGCTGAGGAGAACCGCGCCTGCCCTGAGGGCCTACACGAGCTTCCCGAGACCCCTGCCACTCCCAACGCTGAGGAACTGCTACCGCTACCCTGGGCAGTGTATCCTGTGGAGACTGAGGACAACCCCTGGACACAGGTACACCTGAGAGTGAGAGTGGGAAGTAGCCTAAGGAATCTAGACAACAGTCTGGTTAAGAGCTGGCCTGATACAAGGTCAGCGTGTTGCACGCGGATCCCCGCTGACCTAGTAGCGAACCACTCTGCCACTGTTAGGGTCCTGGGCTGGGATGCGGTGGAGTTGGGCGGGCCTGCGTCCCTCCTGCCACCCCATCCCTGGGGTGGAAGTACTCCCCCTCCTGAGGCCAACGGGCCTGTGCTCTTCAGACACCCCTCCCGGAGCCCCATAAGACCGTGGTTGGTGCTCACCCCTGTCAGATCCCCATAAGACCGTGTTTGGAGGTACAGCTCTGCCAGACTCCAGGCCAGAGCCCTGACTGCTGCCCCACCCTGCGTGAAGGCTGGGCATATGAACTATTACAGCTCTTCCAGACTGCAGACCAGAGCTCTGATTGTTTACTGTCCCACCCTACTTAAAGGCTGGGCTTATAACTTAGTACCGCTCTGTCCTGATCACTGGCCAGAGCCCAGACTGTTTGCGGCCCATCCCTGATTGAAGGCTGGGACCCATCGAGCAATGCTAATCCCCCGTCTTTGTTTTGAGCATACCCTAGCAGACCAGACTGGGAGGAAGCAGGGCCTCCCTCAGAGGTGGACGCAGAGGGACGGCCCCACCCGCCTACAGTGTACTTCCAATGGGGTTCCACAGGGATCAATGTCTGGCCCTACACTATTTAACATTTTTATCAGTGACCTGGAAGAAAACAAAATAATCACTGATAAAGTTTGCAGATGACACAAAAATTGGAGAAGAGGTAAATAATGAAGAGGACAGGTCACTGGTTCAGAGCAATCTAGATAAATGTAAATATGATCATCCAGGAACAAAGAATGTAGGCCAGACTTACAGGATGGGAGACTTTCTCCTGGGAAGCAGTGACTCTGAAAAACATTTGGGGGTCATCATGGATAATCAATTGAACATGAGCTCCCCTTGTGACACTATGGACAAAAAGAGCTAATACGATCCTGGTATTCATAAACAGGGGAATTTTGCGTAGGAGTAGGGATTATTTTACCTCTCTATTTGGCACTGGTGCGACCACTGCTGGAATACTGTGTCCAATTCTGGTGACCACAATTTAAGGATGTTGATAAATTGGAGAGGGTTCAGAGAAGACCCATGAGAATGATTGATTAAAGGATTAGAAGACATGCCTTCTAATGATAGATTTAAGGCCCTCAATCTATTAATCTTAAAAGAGAAGGCTAAGAGGTGGGTTGATTACAGTCTATAAATATATTCATAGGGGAAATATATTTAATAATGGTCTTTTCAGTCTAGAAGAGAAATGTATAACAAGCCAATGATTGGAAGTTGAAGCCAGACAAATTCAGACTGGAAATAAGGCGTACATTTTTAACAGTGAGAATAATTAAGCATTGGAACAATTTACCAAGAGTCATGGTGGAGTCTCCATCACTGACAATTTTTACATTATGATTGGATGTTCTTCTAAAAGATCTTCTCTAGGAATTATTTTGGGGAAGTTCTCTGGCCTGTGCTACACAGGTGGTCAGTTTAGGTGATCATAATGGTCCCTTCTGACCTTAGAGTCTATGACCATGAAAAAACAAATTACAGAAGAGCTTCTGAAAGGTCTTGCACGCCAATGTGTCCCCCATATGAATGCAAAAAGTTCTATGCAGACAGATCCCTGCAACCTTACAGATCTCAGCTGAGGTCAGTGTGGAACCCCATGCCAGGTTGGGGTCAGAAATGATACCTACACGCACACTGTGTTATTTTTCTGCTTATCTACTGCGACTTTCTTGGATCTTCATTAATTCTTTACTATCTCAGATTGATTTGTTTTTGTTATAGTAGTAAAGATCAAGCCAGGGGCAGATGTATTTAAATACTCCCATGTTACCTTTCAACAAGCTATTCAAGGCGTAGTTACCATATGGCACAACACTAAAGAATTCACTAACATTTCTTTTGTTTAAAGAGCTTACCTCGTTTGGATGAATGAGACAGATCTGTCTAATCACTGCTACCCCC
Organism: Chelydra serpentina; assembly: GCA_037349315.1. Taxonomy (NCBI): domain Eukaryota; kingdom Metazoa; phylum Chordata; order Testudines; family Chelydridae; genus Chelydra; species Chelydra serpentina. The sequence goes on from JBAIAC010000061.1 coordinate 11,427,780, forward strand.
GATAAAATCAAAATGCTTTTCAAATCTTAAAGTCTACCCAAAACAACGTTCTTATGAGAAAATAGATACTACTTTAGGTAATGTACTATAAACTGGAAGGCATCCTCGTCGTCACATTGCAGTGACTGAAAAGGAGCTGAATTTTCAGAATGGCTAATAATATAGAAATTGTGTTTCATTGTTACTTTGGTTTGTTTTTTTGCAGTGGATCCGCCTCATCCGGTCATCTGGGTCTGTCTCTTACACATCGCCCTCTCAGTTCAACAGGAAGTCAGATCAACATAGTGGTATCCCCAAAACTTTTACTTTTTGATCTTCCATTAATTATCAGCCATTGTATTTATTAATTAATTAGTGATTCCATCCCACAGCTTGCTTGGAGACACACTCCTCTGTAAATCATGCTATAAGAAGACACTCCTTGGTGTATATGATCAACACCTTTGTCATAAATATAAAGGGAAGGGGGAGAGGGTCTGATGCAGTGCTATAAAATCCTCTTACCAGTAAAGGGTTAAGAAATGCAGGTAGCCAGACTGACACCTGACCTGGCTGGCATCTGATCAATGTGGGGACAAGATACTTTCAAATCTTGGGAGGGGGGAAGGCTTTGTGTGTGGCTCTTTGTCGGAGTCAGAGTGATCTTGGGAGACAAGAAGGACCTGCAGAAAATCAATCTCCTCAACCAGTCATCTTCTCACCAAACCTCACTTTTCTAAAGTAAGTTTAGTCAGCATTGCGAATAGGTTTCTGTTTGTTTTGCTTGGTGAGCTTTCCCTGTGTTAGAGGGAGGGGTTATTCTTGTTTTTTCTGTAACTTTAAGGTTTTGTCCAGAGGGGGAATCACTCTGAGTTTGGAAATTGAGTACCCTGTAAAATAGTTACCATCCTGATTTTACAGAGATGATTTTACCTTCTTTGTTTTAATAAAATCCTTCTGTTAATAAGCAGACTGTTTTCTATGGTTTTTAAAACCCCGGGGGTGGATTTTTAGATCACTGTGTAACCAATTGGTTAGGAGATTATTCTCAAGCTTCCCAGGAAAGGGGGTGTACAGGCTTGAGAGGGTATTTTGTGGGGAAGGGGAACTTCAAGTGGTTCCTTTCCCGAATTCCTGTTTAAAACACTTGATGGTGGCAGTGAGAGAAGCATTTCTCAGGGTGCAGGGAATTTTGTACCTTGGGGGTTTTAACCTAAGCTGGTAGAAACAAGCTTAGGAGCTCTTCATGCGGGTCCCCACGTCTTTACCCTAGAGTTCAGAGTGGGGAGGGAACCCTGACAACCTTCCTCTCCAGGGACATAAGGGTGTCTTCTCAGTTTTCAGTGTTAGTTCAAAATTAAACGTGAATGATAAAATCAGGCAGTTTGGAAAGCATTGCCTATCTATCTATGATACTTATATCACTGTAGTCTCTGAGTGCCTCACAATCTTTAATGTATTTATTATTTCTCACAATAGTCCTATGAGGCAGGCGAGGCATTCAACAGATGGGGAATTGAGGAACTAAGTGACTTGCCCAAAGTCACAGAGGAAGTCTGTGGCAGAGCAAGGAATTGAACCCAAGCCTCCTGAGGTCCTAGCCAGGGCCTAACTGCTGGATTATCCTTCCTCCCTGCACTATCTTTCAGCACAATTATCAGGGGCAATGTACAGCAGCCACTTTCCGGGCTAAAATCCTCCATACCATGTTAGGTTCAAGGTCTCTCCATTATAATCTACAAAAGATGTGTTTAAAATAAAGGATATGGATTCATCTTTGAAACTGACCCTTCACATTGATAATCTGGTTGATTTTATGTAAACTGCATAGCGGGTCTAATTTAGGGACACACTATAGACTTATGCAATGGTTTGTATGGTGATCTTGGTGATTAGAGGATGGGGAGGCCCGAGAAAAGGGCATGCTAGCCTGCTTCGTGCAAAATTCCTTCCAGGACTACGCAGGAATGCATGCTGTAATGGTAGTGGTGCCACCCTTTGAAAGGGTGCAGAATGCACTTCTCCCTATGCCAGAGATAAAGTTGACATTTGTTGTTCCACAGCTATGGACTTCATGGGCCCTAAACCTGGGTTCTATTTAAAGTAAATCAGCGCAGGTATAACTGTATATAATGAAATGGCAGGTAACAAGAATGCAGAAAAAAAGAAAAAGCTGCCTCTCTAATAGGTCAAATGCTTCTGAATGGTAACTTTTGTTAACAGTTCAAATATATTCGTATACATAGTTCCAACACTCCTCGTACCGCAAATACTTCATGTAGTGTTTGCCTTGCAGTTTTTGATCCACTCCAGTTCTCATGGACTGCAGGACAGTTATTTCTTATCGGCTCCAGGAGTGTTGCAGTTGAATTACTGCACTACTATCCAGGTATTATTGTCAGAGGGGATAGCTTAGTGACCTATGAGTCAGGTGTGAAATATCTCGGCTCCCCAAAACCACACATTCAAATCCTAACAGGGCTGACTCAGTCTTTCATCCGTCTGAATTTTTTTTTTGAAAACCTGTACACTTTGGAGTCATTCACTTGGAGACCTTAAAATGGAGATGGTGTTCTATAAAAAAACAAAGTTGCTTGTTTCCTTGGTCAAAATTCCCATTACCACTAGTGCACTGCATGATACTAAACTGCTAGGGTCCTCCACCCCAAACTTTGTGGTAGTTATATAGCACTGTATGAATATTATTTAGAAAGCATTTGGTGATCCTTTCATAATGAAAAGTGCTACATAAACATAAAAGAAAGACTGGAGAGGACCAGTACTACAGCATCACTTTCTTAGCCAACTCATTGTTAGCTAATAAACCTTTGAGGATTTGCTGCCAGATTGACACCTAGAAGCAAAATAAAGTTTAGATCCGCTGTACTCTCTTTTTATGACATTCCCAACATATTCAAGATTGTGTTTGCCTGCAGCGTTCTAGAGTCTAGCAAATACAGTGCAATCATTATCTCCACAGCCCATAGGTTTATTGAGTGGAATTTGATATTATATATTCAGGGTTCTCTGTTCAATATTAACAACTAGTATCTCAGGATTATGGTCAGAAATAAAGCTCCTTAGACTGAGGTTCTTTGCTTATGCAGGGAGACTTAAAGTATGGATCTTCTTTCATCCTAAATTGTACTTCTAGAAATCCATACTCTTGTCAGTGGCCTCAGAGTTTGAGAATTAGTTTTTAATTTGCCTGTTTTAAAAGACGTTTACATCCTTTCTTCCAATGAGGTTAAAGTAGTCTGCATAGTTATCCCATCGAATAGGGCAACTTGTTGTCAAGGTCATACACCCCCAAAGTGCTGATGTTTTTAAAAATCTGTCCCTAGGCTTCTGAATTGCTTGAGTCTCAATGAGGGTGAGTATGTCTCATTTTACTAATCTACGGAGGAGAGGATGTTCTTTAATAGGCATCTAACCTGAATCACTCAATGGGAGTTTCTTGTATCCTGCAGTAGGAGACTCAAAAAACTCAAAAAAACCTTCAGTGTGTTCGTGTAAAGTTCCACTAAAGACTTTCCCATATCGGATCCTTTCAGAGGAATCAGAAGCTGTAACGAAGGCCACACTGGTTGTAGTATGGACTATCCCCTCTAATGGACAAGTCTGGAAAATGAAAAGTGAACAAAACTTCAAACCTTGAATTGCATTGTATATCCTGCACAGGATATGAATGCATAGGGAAAAATAGATAGTGGACAATTCTGGTACCCTTATGTTAAATATTACCTTAGCTCAGTGAGTAACCCTATTGAAATCAATGGGACTTAGTTTAAAGTAACATGCTGATCATTGTGAATAAAGGTAGAAGGTAGAATCAGGTTATATGTTTTATGGGGCCTGTGGTGGGGAGGGTGCCCCACCCCCCTGGAAGAGTGAGCTAAGACAGGCCAGAGAGGCTGCGCAAGGCAGCAGCCAATCAGGGAGGGCCCGTTGGAGAGCCAATCAGGGCTGAGCAGGAGGCAGACAATCAGAGCCAGGCTCAGCCCTATATAAAGGCTGCCCAGGAGAGGAGCAGGAGTCTGTCCCAGGCCTGTGACAGGGGCAGGTCAGTCTCCAGAGCTGGGAGACTAGCACCACGGACAGCGCAGTGCTGGGCAGGCTCGGGGAGCAGAAGGGAGCTCTAGCCCGTAGCCTGCCAGGCTGCAGGCCCTGAATGGAAGGGCCTAGTGGGTGCAAAGGGCCATAGGGGAACTGGCCCAGGGAAGTGGACAGATGAGGGGAGCGAAGGAGGACAGCGAGGCTGCTGTCAGAGGGCCCCTGGGTAGGGACCCAGAGTAGAGGGTGGGCGTGGGTCCCCCCTTCCCCCCCTGTGCAGTACACCCAGCCATCGACCATAGGGAGCGGCCATTACAGACTACACCAGATCCCTGACAAGAGGGATTAGACTTTGGGGGTGTGGTTGGACATGGTGGCTGGGGTGCAGAGAGACTGCTGATCAAACCCCTCCCCCCCGGAAGGGGGTGGGGATGGACTATGGGGCATTGCTGGAGGGCAGTGGTCCCAAAGAGGATGCCGCGAGCTGGAGAGTGACGCAGGCTCAGATGCCAACCCAGGGCAAGACAACGGGTGGGACACCACCAGGAGAGGGCGCTCCACTGGACTGAGCTAATTCCCGGAGACAACCAGCAGGAGGTGCTGGGTGGTGAGTCCCGACCTTATCACAGGGCCTTTTAAAAAAAAGTGAATATAAAGATCAGAAGCTGTCGATACAATTAAAACTTCAGCACAGCTCAATGCAAATATTTTATATAGCCATACAGACTGTGTCACTTATAATGTGATCTGCTTTGAGGCATTGGAATGCACCAGGGAGAGATTCAGGAGGCACAATCCCCCTTCCCTTCCAGCTCCCTAGCACTAATGCAAGTTGGGTGTGGTGTAGCTTGTTTTTCTCATCATGTCCTGCCAACTGCTGGCTTCAAACCACAATTCCTGGCAGAGCGGGGTAAGAGCAGGATCTGCCCACTGACCCTTTTCAATGATCTAACACCAGTGAAGAACTAGGGTAAAGCAGTTCCAATGCTCCTCTGTGCAAAAGGGATTTCTGTTTTGCCTGGCCCTTATGCAGAGGATGAAGAAAGGGGATGGAGGATGAAGAAAGAGATATTTGCTTGTGTCCTCTTCCTTCCTGTGCACTGGTCCTAGACACGAATCTCTTCAAGAGGGAGTTATTAAAAGATCAGACCGAGAAACAATAATAATATACATTTATGTTCTAATGCAGTCAACTGTGAAAAAAAGATTAGTAAACACAAAGGTTTTATGCATCCTTAAGCCAACTCTGGTGTTCTAAACACACTCATAATACACCTATATGTTATAGTTCTGTCACTTAATTTGAATAGTTAATGTCAGGATGAAGAAAGCAGTCACACTTCCTAGGTAATTACTGTATATCTATTAAAATGAAGTAAGTCCATTGAAACTGCTTGTTTGGTCCATATTCATTCTGTTAATGCATATCTTTTCCTTCATTATATCTAGGAAAATGTCAAGCCAGCTATGTTGGGGAAAATCAATAATTAGCTAGCTTTACAGTCATTACCTCTAATAACACACATTCTTCCTTCTTAACACAATTTAAATCCAGTGAATTAAAATTTACACTAACAGAGAAACACGAGCTTGACAACTACTAACCCTCCCAGTACAAATGTATTGGTGCGATGGTCATGACATTACAGGTTGAGTTCAATGCAGAATATTTCACATACTATTTTGGGTAAAAGTGTTTGCATATTTGGGGTAGTGGAAGATGCAAGATGGAAACTAGTGAGAAACCATCTTAAACAGCACTATCATGAAAATAATAGGCATCCCTAAATAGACCTCAAAGAGGCCGTAATCAATTTCAAGTAATGTAAATAAATATTTTCTCTCTCATGATCCAATATAAGATACAAAATGTTAAATTTGGAAGCAGATCTAACATGAATGTAAATACATAATGAAATTACATTCATATTAGAGCCACCTACATTTATATATTTAACACTTTGTATCATGTATTGAATTCAATGCATACAGGACAGGATACTACGTGTTTTTCACAACAACATTAATTGAATATCTTTCCTTCTTTATCTATTAATTTAATATATAGATACTAATATCAGAAAACTGAGTAAGCTGTGAGTGTAGATAAGGACAAACCAAGTTCAGCACCAATTCAGCTAAGCATTGTTAAATTGTTATAGTTCACTTAACTATTGTTTGTAAGGCCCAGCGGGTCTGTAAGCGAGGCAGCAGCTATAACTAGCTCACACTCCATGACCCATGACCTGTGGCAGACACAGACCACAGGAAGTCCCACCTCAAGGAGTCCAACAGGCAGCAGCCTCGTGGATCCTGATTGGCTCCCCATCCTATATAAAGCCAAGGGATGTTCCAGGAAGTGTCCATGCAACACTGCTGTATCTGCCGTGACCATTCTTGCTCTTGAATGACTGGCTTAGAGCTTGGCTTGATTTGGATTTTGCCTCCTGACCCAGACCCTGATCCTTGGTATTGACCCCAGGCTGTAACTTGATGACTCAGCCTCAGCTCTGACCCTTGGTCCTGACTGCCCTTGTCAGGATCCTGGCGTTAATCTCTGTGGGTCAGCAGCAACTGTTTTGATGTTACCTGCAATGATTCAGTTTTACAGGGAAGACATCTTTTGTCCCGCGTCCCGACCGGTCTTCTTCCTTTTTTTGCTCAACAGCTTCAGGCGGGAGAGGGGTTTTTTTTTTTTGCTCAACAACTTCGGGCGGGAAGTCCCGATTTTCAGGTCTTCTCATCTGGTCACCCTAACATTTCTAACACTCCAAAATATGAGGTGTTTGGAGTTTTACTTTGGGCCCATTTCTGGCTATTAATAGGTTCATGAATGCTAAACTACCTGCCTGTGCAGAATTTAAAGAGACGGCTTAGTCATGATTGTTGAGATATATATATATGTTTGTTGTTCTGGAAATAAATCCCAAAACACTTTGGCCTTGTTTACACTATGGAAATTCCCCTTCCTCCAAAACCAAAACAAAAACCAAAACAAACAAAAAAAACTGAAACCAAACACACAGGCTGGAATAACAATGTGGGCATGGCTCTGGGAGCCATTTTCAAGGTCACATCTCTTAACATATCAGGTTTAAGCCTTCTCCCATTGTAGCAAGTGAGGAGTACTGCCATTTAACTACATTGGGTATTAGAATTTGGCCCATTCACTGGAAACATGTGATGACTCAAAATAAAATCTTTTCTAGGTTGGTGAAAGGGCAATGCCATATCAGTTTATTAACCAGCATTACCACAATCGACATAGTCATGGACTTATCATACTCCAGGGAATAAGTATCTCTTTAAGCCTTCACTAACACCATTGCTCATACCTGAGTAATGATGGAAGAGCCCTTGGCACTGAGGGGTGAGGATGGCTTTATGCCACCTTTGTGTTCCCCCAATCTTGGGCTGATCCTTTGGTGGCCAGTTATGCTGGTTCTGGGGCAGCTCTGTGATGGGGACAGGTGGGTGTTGCACCATTGCTAATGCAGCTGAGGATCTGGGCTCATGTATTTAGCTGTCCTTCCCTGTCGCTTATACCAAAGACGGGACACTCCTGTTCAACAGCCCTGATAAGCCACTAATGTTCACTCCTTGCCATTCAACATTAACCAACATCATGCTATACTTACTGAAAAACAAAACAAAAACACACACACTTCTTGATATCTAAGGTGGAGGAAACAAATTTCTGCCCATTTTACTGAAATTGTGATGACTGGCCTATGTTTTACTACAGTTAGTTCATGTAATCATATTAATGATTTCTTTGACGGTTAATAAGGAAGAGCTTTTAAAGTGAAACTGCATAGGAAACAGGGTAGTGAGACAAATCAGGTCTGCTGCCTTCTCATTGCAATTGACTAGCCAGGCTCAGTGTCCCTTGGGGTGGGACTGCCACTCAGAAAATACTGCCTTGCTTAATAACTCTGGTTTTGGCAATGGAAAAGTACTTCTCTAAGACAGGTTTCAGAGTCAGTTCTGCTGCCACTGAACCTGAGGAAAGTGTTCTGCATTAGGGTAACTGACCCTTGAGATAATGGTATTTCAGATCCTCAATATACTTTCAATATTGCAGTGTTCGGGAAAGGCTAAAACGTGTGGAGTGAACTGGAGCAGAGCGAACTGTAATCATAGGCAGAAGAGAAAAATAAATGAAAAGACCAGAGACATCTACTGTGAGAAGTACAGCATTATCTACCAACACTTAACATAACTATCATACACTGCACGGCTTAGACCTTTCTAAATGATTTTTTTCCTTTTTAGACACCAATTTATTTTTAACCATACCTCCTTTCTACCCCCAAATAAAAATAATAATAAGAAAACACCACTAAAACGGAAATAGTCTTTGATTGCTATCCTATAGACTGTACATTGAGAACACCAGCAAAATCATTGTCTCTTGACCTACATGGGAAGCTGTCCTATTATATTGAGGTAGCACAGGAAAAGAGAGAGAGAAAATGCTTTACCCTGAAACATTTGTGAAAGAATGCAGACTTGCTATGTGCTAAGTGAACATCTAGTACTTCTCTTTCAAATGCAGGTTTTTCACTTAGTGCCCCCACAGTATATAAACAACAAATCCAGTAAAAACACTTGAAATGAAACTGAAGTTGAATTGTTTCCATCTTTTGGATTTTGTTGCTGGATAGATGTTGACATTTCCCTTGACTGAATCAGTGTTCATCTAATCCATTATTCTCACCCAGACTGTAAATTGTACATTCATTAAGGGAAAGTGGCACCAGCTTCTGAACTGGTGCCCTGATTGTATTACAAGTGGGAAATGGAATTGTAGCAGTCTTAAAAAACATTAACATTATTTGAGGTTTGTAGGCAATGAATTATCCATGGATACTAAATTAACTACTGATCACTGAAATACCTTCTTTTTACCATGTGCCTATAAACTATTTAGAAAAGCCACATCTTCTTATATCAGAGTTAAATTGGCATCAGCTATCTGATCCTGAAAATAAACGTACTTTTATTTGATGTTTGGCATTTGTGCCATGTAACTTTACTTACACTGTGTTACTGTGGGTCATATCCCCCTCATTTAACTCAACAAAACAAACCCCCTTTATTTTCTGACAAAATAATCATTATTTAGTAGGATGCTTCAAAAGAGCTCTAGCAGAAATAACCAGTGTCAAGATGTCCGTAGTAGCAGTGCCGTATTGATAAACTATCATAAATTTGCTACATTTAGTACCTCATGGAACTGATAGGTATTTTGACTTATAGAGGTACAATAACTTTTAGAATCATGGTGTATAACTATTAGTTAGTTTAAAATGATTATAGTGAAACTTAGGAATTCCTTCACTCACGTGGTAAGCCTCAGTCACAGAAGAGTCATTCAATTGTTATAAAAGTAAAAGACAAAGGAAACAGTTATTTATTTGCACAGTGCTGTAAAAGACCTAAAACAAATGAGATTCGCCTGTCCTGTAGAAATAATAATCTAAAAGACGGATAGAGAAGAGAAGATACACCGGGAAATCCAGAGCAGGGAATAACATCAGTTATTACCTCCCAGAAGGAGAAATGCACACCAACCATAAAAATCAGTTTGCTGAGTATTTAACCAAGTTCAAGTGTTGCACTTAACTGCCTTCTAAGCCAGTTTCTAAACCAGATTCATTCTGGCTCACTGGGTTATTGGTCCTCAGTGCAGATATTTCCATAGACTTAGAGGCCCAGGATTTTGGCTATGGCTGAGGGGAGCACAGCACAGTTGAGGGTAAGTGCACAAATACCGGCATTTGTGTGCTGGGCCAGCCCCCAGCACACGTGGAAGGCTGCTCTAGGTTATGCAGGCTTTAAATGACCAAAATGGACTGATGACTGCTGGGGATCAGAAGGAGATAGAGAAACTCCAGTCACACCCCCTATACTGTACAAGAGTGAGAAAGGAGCTCTCAGTACCACTAGAGAATCTCACTACCCTGGCTGGCTATCCTGGCAGTGCAGTACAACATGGATATACTTGTATTGCACGATCTGGGCAAACGTCTCAATTTCACTTAACTCACACCCTGGATGGAAACAGCAGGGCTGCTTCAAGTCCTGAGTGTGGTTAGGAAAAGTTTTGTTAGAGAGAGAGGCCTTCTGGTACTGAAAAGTTCCTTTCATGCCTGGAGAAAGTTGGATTCTGATCCCTTTATGTAACAGCTACTACAATCCTTATCTCTAACATCTGATATACTCAGGAGACAGACAACAAACATTCATTTATTTTTGCCATTGGGCTGTTTCTATAAATTTTTTCTAAATATTGCTTCACCCCTGAACAGCAATTCAGAGACTGACTTCTCAAATGAAAGTGGCAGCATTACCGCTCTCTTTCCTCTCCAATAAACTGAAAAGACTTATAATAGAACTCTTGATTTGATCCTGCAGCTTATCAAGTTAGTCTTGTAGAATTTGTTTCCCTTCACCATCGTGGTGACCAGAAATGCTCTATGAGCCCATTTATTTTGCAGTATGTCAGATCTCAAATCTCATTTATCTCTACAGTCCTTGGTACCAAGTTTCTAAGGCAATCGGTCTTGTAGTGAACTGGTTATATTTTTGGCCCAAAACAATATATTTTCTCTGTGATCTCCTGCATTAACACAAGCACAGCATTATTTTGCCATTTGTTGCAGTGTGGGAAAGTAAGTCCTGAGTCAGTCAGTCAGCCAGTTTATGCATCATGGTTTTACCTCAAGTCCAAACTTACTACGTCTCACTGAGCTGTTCATATTGCAGAACCACTCTTTAGCAATCCTTTTCTAAACAACTCAACTTCAGGTGAAAGGAAATTTCTAATTGTTTTTACAATACTAAGAAAGTAATGCCAAAACTGGGTTATCTTAGAACATGACCTGATACTTAAGCCACACCCCCAATTAGTTTTTTAAAGAAAATAATTAAAAAAACCCAGTTTTTCCAGATTTTCTCTTATCATATTAAACATACACTTCTCACAGTTTCAGCCATACACAGTATATAACATGAAAGCTTCCAAACATGTTGGCATTGGTAGAAGGCTGAGGCACTTGAGTGAGGGATTTCTGTCTGGCTGGTATGTATGGTGGAAGATGAAGGATTTAAGCTGTATTTGTTCGCTGACTGACAATTAGATGAGGTATTGGTAAGGGATCGAAGGAGGAGCAGCACAGTTGCTTTGCATAATTCATGTTTTATAACTCCTGTGCTATTGTCTTTTTAAATAAGAATGGCCATACTGGGTCAGAACAAATGTCCATCTAGTTCGGTATCCTGTCTTCTGACAGTGGCCAGTGCCATATGTTTCAGAGGGAATGAACAGAACAGGGCAATTATCGAGTGATCCATCCCCTGTTGTCCATTTCCAGCTTCTGGAAGTCAGAGGTTCAGGGACACCCAGAGTATGGGGTTGCATCCCTGACCATCTTGGCTAATAGCCATTGATGGACCTATCCTCCATGAACTTGCCTAATTCTTTTTTGAGCCCAGTTATACTTTTAGCCTTCATAACATCCCCTGACAATGAGTTCCAGAGGTTGACTGTGCATTGTGTGAAGAAATACTTCCTTAGATTTGTTTTAAACCTGCTGCCTATTAATTTCATTGGGTGACCCCGGGTTCTTGAGTTATGTGAAGGGGTAAATAACACTTCCTTACTCACCTTCTTCATGCCATTCATGATTTTATAGACTTCTATTGCATCACCCCTTAGCGGTCTCTTTTCCAAGCTGAACAGTCCCAGTCTTTTTAATATCTACTTATATGGAAACTGTTCCATACCCCTAAACATTTTTGTGGCCCTTCTCTATATCTTTTCCAATTCTAATAGATCTTTTTTGAGATGGAGCAAACAGAACTGCATGTAGTATGTAATGTGTGGATGTACCATGGATTTATATGGAGGCATTATGATATTTTCTCTCTTATTATCTATCCCTTTCCTAATGGCTCCTAACATTCTGTTCATTTTTTTTAATGTCATTGCACATTGAGCAGATATTTTCAGAGAACTATACACAATGACTCCAAGATTTCTTTCTTGAATGGTAACACCTAACTTAGAACCAATCATTTTGTATAGTTCAGATTATGTTTTCCAATGTGCTTTACTTTGCAGTTATCAACATTGAATTTCATCTACCATTTTGTTGCCCAGTCACCCAGTTGTGTGAGATCCCTTTGTAACTCTCCGCAGTCTGATTCGGACTTAATGATCTTGAGTAATTTGTATTATCTGCCAATTTTGCCACCTCATTGTTCACCCCCTTTTTCAGATCATTAAAGAATATGTAGAACAGCACCAGGTCCAAGTACAGATCCTTCGGGGATCCTACGAATGACCTCTCTGTTGTGAAAATTGACCATTATTCCTACTCTTTGTTTCCTATCTTTTAACCAGTTATTGATTCATGAGAGTACCTTCCCTCTTATCCCATGACAGCTTACTCTGCATTAGAGCCTTTCATGTGGGACCTTGTCAAAGGCTTTCTGAAAATACAAGTACACTATATCCACTGGATCACTTTTGTTCACATGTTTGTTGACACCCTCAAAGAATTCTAGTAGATTGGCAAGGCATGATTTCCCTTTACAAAAGCCATGACTCTTCCCTAACATCGTGTTTATCTATATGTCTGATAATTCTGTACTTTAATATAGTTTCAACCAATTTGCTTGGTACTGAAATTAGGCTTACTGGCCTGTAATTGCCGGGATCCCCTCTGGAGCCTTTTTAAAAAATTGGCATTCCATTAGCTATATCTAGTCATCTGGTATGGAGGCTGATTTAAGCACTGGGTTATATACCACAGGTAGTAGTTCTGCAATTTCATATTTGAGTTCTTTAAGAACTCTGAAGTGAATACCTTCGGGTCCTGATGACTTATGACTGTTTAATTTATCAATTTGTTCCAAAACCTTCTCTATGAACACCTAAATCGGGGACAGTTCCTCAGATTCATCACATAAAAAGAATGGCTCAGGTGTGGGAATCTCCCTCACATCTTCTGTAGTAAAGACCAATGCAAAGAATTCATTTAGCTTTTCTGCAACAACCTCATCTTCACTGAGTGCTACTTTAGCAGCTCAGTTGTCCAGTGACCCCACTGTTTGTTTGGTAGGCTTCCTGCTTCTGATGTACTTCAAAACAAATTGCTGTTAGTTTGTGTCTTTTTTTTTAGTTGCTCTTCAGGGTCTTTTTTGGCCTGCCTAATTATATTTTTACGTTTGACTTATCAGTGTTTATGCTCATTCCTATTTTTCTCAGTAGGATTTAGTTTCCAACATTTTTGCTATGTCCTTTAGCCCTGGTGGCATTTTTTTTATCCTTACTGCTTTTTTTATTTTGGGGTATACATTTATTTTGAGCCTCTATTATGGTGTTTTTAAATTGTTTGCATGCAGCTTACAGCCATTTCACTCTTGTGACTGTTTCTTTTAATTTCCATTTAACTAGACTCCTCATTTTTGTTTAGGTCCCCTTTTTGAAGTAAAATGTTACTCTAATGGGTTTCTTTGGTATTTCCCCCCCTACAAGGAGGTTACATTTAATTACATTACGGTTGTTATTACCAAGTGGCTCAGCTATACTCCCCTCTCGGACCAGATCCTGTGCACCATGTAGGACTAAATCAAGAACTGCCTCTTCCCTTGTGGGCTCCAGGACTAGCTGCTCCAAGAAGCAGTCATTAATGGTGTCTAGAAATTGTATCTCTGCATCCCATCCTGAGGTGGGTACCCAGTCAATATGGGGATCGCTGAAATCCCCTATATCATTACTGGGTTTTCTGGTTTTGTAGCCTCTCTAATCTCCTGGAGAATTTCACAATCACAGTCACCATCCTGGCCAAGTGGTTGGTAGTATATTCCTACTGCTGTACTCTTATTATTGAAGCACTGAATTTCTATCCATAGGGATTCTATGGTACTGTTTGATTCATTTAAGATTTTTCCTATATTTAACTATGCTTTTGTTCACATATAGTGCCACTCCCACACCAGTGCAACCTACTCTGTCATTCCTGTATTTTGTACCAGGGTATTACCTTGTCCCATTGATTATCATTATTCCACCAAGTTCCTGTGATGCCTAGTATATCAATATCCTCACATAATATCAGTCACTGAATTTCACCCACCTTAATATTTACACTTCTAGCATTTGAAAACAAGTACTTATAATATTTATCAATATTTAGTTGTCTGTCTTCATGTGATGTAACTGAATGGGGCTCTCTCATTTAACTGTTTCTCTTCAGTTCCTACCTTTACTTCATCAACTTTTATTATCTCCTCTTTACTAGGATACAAAGTATCCCCTTTAATAAATCCTCCCCTCAGGGATGTCTTTGTCTGAACAGTATACATCTCTGTATGGCAAGCCCACGCTCATCTTTGGATAGATATCCTTTGGTGTGAAAATTCTGGACTCCAAGACTATTATTTGGCACGTTCAATATAGCAATTATATCAGCTTTGTGAGGTTTTACATAGTACAGAAATTGGAGCCCCTGGAGGATGGTAGCCTTTCTCTTCAATAAATGTAATCTTTCTTATTATAAACATATGCAGGCTTTGTAATATAAAACTTTTTCAGGCATACATTGATGTTTTCCCTCATGGCCTAAATTGTGGAAATTAGCTAGTTTAAAAACTGTCAAGATGACATAAAACACTTATTTTATCTGCTTGCTACTTCACTGCCAATGGGCAATATTGTTCACAAATAGTCTACGTTCAAACTGATACTGCCCACAGTAATGCAAACCCACAAAGCCAAAGGGCAATTAATGTATTCTAAACACACCATAAAGTCTAACCACATGTGCAGCTGCACATGAAAATAAATGGAAATATTTTCAGACCGCAAATTAAGTAACCAGTACAACTGGAACTAACTTAAAGTTGAATGCTTATTGGACACACAATTACATAGTGGGTAGTGCTGTTGGAAATGTCTTCCATCCAAACTGTTTTCCAATGGAAAATTAGCTTTTTGATTAAACAATTTGTTTGCAAAATGGGTTTGTTTTCTGTGGGAAATTTTCAGATTTTGGTTAAAAAACAACAACCACCCCACCCCAAACACCAGAAATTTGAAATTTTCTAGCCAGAAAATGAAAATCTTTGGCCAAATCCTGAAAATTTAAAAATGCCATCTCAGTGTCTCATGAGAGTTGTACTTTGGTTGCTTCATGCCCCTATTTTCTTTTAATGGCTGGGTTCCTCAGCTGGACCACATCTCCCATGATGCACCATGGTCATGTTACTCCCATATTGCATTTGGCATCTCAAACAGGGGAGATCATGGTGTGATGTGGGACACGCAGTCCAGCCAGGGAGCCCAGCCAGTAGAGGAAAATGGGGGCACCCAAACTACAACTCACTGAGACACCGTGGTGGCATTTCTGAATCAAAATGGTCCGTTTCCAAATTTTTGCTGAAAAGTCAACATTTTCCATGAAAAAGCCATGTTTTCCAATCAGCTCTAATAATGGAGTTTTAAACAGGCTCACCTGAAAATGTGCATTACTACTACATTTTGTCCATACAGTTGCATACCAATCATTACCCTCTTGCTCATTAACACAATACTCTCTCCCATCTTCATTGCCTGCACACCATTTTTAACTTCATGTTCCCACTTCACGTAAACAATGGCCGCAACCAAAAGGAAAACCAGCAGCAAGCAAAAGCCTATTTTCTCTAACGCAGTTATGTTAATTATATTAAAATATGAACAATTTCCTCCCCCACCAAAGTTTCTTTTCCCCTTGCCTATACACTCCACATTTAAAATGATAAACAGCCTTTGTTATCCTCTCTAATTCCCCCCCCCCAATATATATGGTATGATGGAAACACATGAGATTGTTGGCACATGGAAAAAAATTGAAGCTTGCGTGTTGGACATAATTAGAATATGGATAAATTATCAGCAGGTTAGATCCAGATGAGATGAGGCTTTTTTACAACTATGGGCCCACCCTTGAATACTGTCACTCAGTTGAGTAATGCTTACTCACAGCAGTCCCATTGAATTTAAGGAGGTTTTCACAAGAGTAACACACATAGAGATCGGGATTATGTTTCCTGTGTGTGATTCACACTGTTCCATGATGTCTCACACTGTTTCTTTTTTAAAAAATACTTAATTAGTTCAAAATTAAATGTCTCAGAACCTTAATTTGTGGAAAATGGAGACAAAACATTAGAAACGGTGTTTTCAAATCAGAATTACTATACATGCAAATGGCTCAGCTAAATTTGGACACGTAATTAGATATCTAATTATGTGAGAAATAGAATTCCAGATTGCAATGTACACGATCAGGTCCCACGTTTGCGAAATGTAATAGTGTCTTTGAGTAGTTTAGGGAGGAAGTTAAACTTTCCATGCAAATAAGTGACTGATGGAACCAGCAGCAGCCCAGCATAGCGTGCGAAGGTGTTGACTTAGCTTCCGAATCCCCACAGCCCTGCCAATGCACTATGATTCTAGCATCGCTCCTGCAGCTGACAATGCTGTGGTAGACCTGAGCCCACATGAACCCCACAAGAGACTGCCTGTAATGTAAACTGTAGGATCGGAGCCCTGGTGTGTAAAATGTCTACTATTTCAGAAGTGAAACTCTCATAGCTGGATCGGCGGGTAGTGATTGATCTATCGGGGATCAATTTATCGCGTCTCGTCTAGACGTGATAAATTGATCCCCGAACGCGCTCTCCATCGACTCCGGAACTCCAGCTCGCAAGAGGCAGCAGTGGTCGACTCGCCGCTGTGAGGACGGCCAGATAAGTCGACCTAAGATACGCCGACTTCAGCTACGCGATTCGTGTAGCTGAAGTTGCGTATCAGATCGACCCCTCACCCCCAGCCCCAGTGTAGACCAAGGCATAGAGTTTAAGGCCACAAGGGACCGTTAGATCATCCAGTCTGACCTGCAAATCACAGGCCATTACATTTACCCAGATACCCCTACATTAAACCCAAAACTTTAGTTAGATTAAAGCATTTCAGTTCCCAGGTGACTAAACTGTTGCATGCTACAGACAAAACACAAGAGAGACAGAAGTGCCACCAGAGCCCGAGGCTCCTACAAAGGCAGGGACTTGATTAGGTGAGATACACCCAGATGACACCAGCGGGTGATCCATGCCCCATGCTGCAGAGGAAGGCACAAATCCCGCCTCACCCTGCAAGGTCTCTACCAATCTGACCTGTGGAAAAATCCCTTCCCCACCCCAAATCTTGCAATCAGTATAACCCTGAGCAAAACACATCAGCCAGGCATCAAGAAAGAGGATTCTCTAGGCCACCTCAGAGCACTGGTCTACTCTGTCCAGTAGTCTATCTCCAGTTGTAACCCCTCTATGATGCTTCAGAAGAAGGCAAAAAAACCCATATAAAAAAACCCAGCACTCATCTAGACAGTTGTGCATGTGGAGGGAGGGAGGGAATTCATTTCTGACCCCTGCAAGACAACTGGCTGAAGACCTGAAGCAAGAGATTTGATTATAGACATTATCGTAATTTAACAGCATGTGATGAGGGAAATGCAGACAGTCCTGTTCTACCAATGGCACATGAAGGAAGGGAATGAACAGGGGAAGTTCTAGATTCACAGATTCCAAGGCCAGAAGGGATTATTACAACCATCCAGCCCACTCCCCTGCAAACACCAGCCACAGAATTTCTCCCAGAAGTTGGATTAAAGCATTCTTTTAAAAAAAGATATCTAATCTCATTTTAAAGACTACACAATGGTAAATTTACCACCTCCCATAGTAAGCTGTTCCAGGGTTTAATTACCCTCAGAGGGAAGAAATTGTATCTAATTTCAAGGCTGAATTTATCTAACTACTTATTCCAGCCACTGGATCTTGTTATGCCATCTCTCGAGACTGCCCGTTGTACCCAATTATATCATCATTTAATTTGGACTAATTCTAATGGGCTAGATCAGGAAGTCACAGTCTCCCTCCTGGGTTCCTTCCTGTCTCTGGGAGGGAATAAACTGCACCCAGTCTATTCTCCTCACAGCTATGCTGCCTGATGCTCTGGGGTGGCTATGCTGCTTGGCACGTTGGGAAGGGGAAGGGAGGAGTGGAGCCTCCCATGCCGTGGTCTATTCAACCCCCCACCATCCCACCCACCTGCATGGATGGGGGAAGAGGTGGGAGACAGGGAAATAGCAGCTCTGCAGAGCCTACCTCCACTCCTGCTGCTACCTAAAATGGCGCAGAGGTATAAGGGGATCCCCATGCTGCCATGCAAGCTGGGCAACAATTCAGCTGGCGGGAATTAGTTTAAGATCACTAGAAAAGAGGTCTTTCCTAAACATGATCCTTTGGAGGTAAAAATCTGTTTGGCTCTTTTAAACATTTCACACAAACCTTCCTGAGTTGCTGGTGAAATTGAGGCCTGAATCCAACCAGCAAAATGTAGGGTTTGACAAGGGATGAATAAAAAGCAACGTTCAATGTATAGTAATAGCAACATTTTGCTGTTGATAAAACCTATGCATTTTTTGAAGATGTTTGAGAAAATCTTACATAGTCCAAAATGTGCAAACCAAAAGTTAATAGTTTAATGTGGTTCTAACAACAAATTAAAAGACTTTTGGATTAATCTAGCCAACACAAACCATGCTTTTTGCAACAGGACTTTACCACTTAACAATTTCTTCCAACGTCTCTGTGTAGGAAACATTACCATTATTTTCCTAAGGAAATTTAAAATAAATCTGGCCCCTTGTAATTTTTTTCCAAACCAAACACGTAAAAATGTAATTTGTTATTTTTAAATACACTGAATACATTTGAAAAACGATTTTCCTAATTTGCTTTGCCCACAAAAAGATTTTAAAATGTTACAGATCGATCAACTGAGTGACAGCAATAGCAAATGCAGCTGGCACTCCTATTCAATGTGTATTCACAACCACAGCCAAATTCCTCTTCATACGGTCGTGTTTTCATTTACTTCTTGAGCATTTTGTATCCTGTGGCACCAGCATGAGATTGCTGCAATTGATTGATTTAGTTGATGCCCAGGGTTACAAATTAACAGCAACAACAAAAGAGCGCTGACAAAGGTGTGTGGTGGGAGGAAAGGGGAGCAAGGAGATGAGCCTTGGCACAATTAATATGTTTAGCTCGGCAATTTCAGCAATGCCAGCTGTGTCCTAATGGCAAGATCAGATGTGGTGGTGATATATAGCATATATGCAGGCGTGTGTGTGCATGTGAGAGAGAGAGAGAAGGGGGGAAATGGTCTACACATCATGTGGAATCTTTCCTGATTTCCCCTGGGGAAGACTGGCCCTTGGTTTTTAATTTCCTTTTCACATCTCTCGGAGATATCTCTTAGTCTGAAAAACTTAGCAACACCTTTTACGCTATTCAGGCCAGATTCTGCCACACTTATATCTTACAGAGAATAGTCCCATGGTAATCAATGGGTCTTATTCATGGAATAATGTACTACTCCAACGTGAAGAAGGATAGGAGCATTTGTCTCTTAATTTGCAGTCTCCGGCCACCAATTTTTCCAAGTATACAATAGCTGGACTGGCAAAACACCACCAACAGATTTGTTTCTTCTCTGTAGCATCTTTTCTTTTCTAGTCCTCTTTGACTTCTCTCACACGAATGTTCATGTTATTCCTGTTTTCAAAGAGCTTATCTTGGACACCAGATTCCACAGATGTTCCCCATCTTCTGTTGTGCCCATGCTTTGTGGTAACTGATATTTTCCATGGAAAGAACAAAGCAGAATCACACTGTAACCCCACTTGTTCTTTGCTAGCTCCTGGAATGAGCTGAGGTCCTGTGGGGGTCTTACTCTATGGACTTCAACAATAAGGACTACCAGAGTCTGCTGCATCCTTTTTGGCCTCCCTTTTGGCCTCCAACATGGGGCAATATGGACAAGCAGTTGGAGGGGACAGCCAGACTCAGAGACAAGGAGACTAGTTTAGTTTCAGCTTTGATCTTTGAGTTTAGGAACTGAGAATGAAGTAGAACAGCTCAGTCTCTAATTAACTCCTCCTCCCCAGAGAGGGAGTCTATGAACCTCTGTGAGACCTAGTGCATGGATCAGGCAATTCCAGCCCCACAGAGACCAGCTGTCAGAGTGGCAGAGATCTGACCCAGTGCCAGCTGCCAACAGCCAGCCAAGACCTCCACAGGATTCCAGACCAGGGAGCCAGGAGAGGACCCTACACCACCCAGAGATGAAGACACAGTAAAAGGGACCTTTTTGCTTAAGTCAGCGAATGTACACAGCAGGGCAGTACTTGTCTCCAGACTCATCCTCAGTGTAAGATCTTCCATGGAAAGTGCCAGGGAGGGAGCTGGCTGGTTGGGAAGAGTAGTGAGGTGGGGAACCGGTTGATGTTTAGTACTTATTAGTTAACCCTAACCCTTATTTTCCTGCTCTCAATTCAGTCCCTCCCCCTTTGTTATACTGTTACTTTTGAACTTGTCATTTCTTTGCTGAGGGTTGTGTGGACGTACTTTATTGTTTTTGGTTTACTGGGTTATTTATACTCCTTGCCAGCAGTGGTAGCACTATTCATTTTCCCAAGACACAGCACCCCTTGTGTCTCGGGTACAGTAAGGAACCACCTTGGGGGAGGCACCAATCATCACAAAAAAGAACCTAGAACCCAACCTATGTGAGGAGAGTAGCAAGCACCAAGGAGGTGGCTTGTTGGTCCATACCTCAGGGGAGAGACTATAACACCAATTTCACTCCCCACGGAAGTAGACAAAAGTGCTTAATTTAGAGCCACATAAAGAATGGACGTGGCTTGAAATGATTTATAAAACAGGGTTCACTGTATCCCATCTCATGTGAAACCCTTGGTAGTAAGATCGTTTAGGCAACAGACTCTGTCAAAATCTGTTTCAGTAACACTTTGGTTGGCTCAGCAATCTGCTCTCATTTAGCACATTCAATGCTTTCTTCCTGATCATTTACAGTACATTTCTTTCTCCCACAACTGTACTGCTTTATCACCCTCAGCCTTATGGACAAGGTAACATATCTAATTCATAGGTCAAGAAAAGTGCTGAACAATATGAGGCAGTGGCTTTAAGGTTCTTCTAAATTGTTTGTGCCTTTAGGGTGCCAATAAGAAGGAAAAAGCATGACCTGGGAATGCTTCCTGCTTTAGCTTTCTATTTACAATGTAAAATAACATGCATGCACTCTAGCTGTCAAGAGACATAGTATTCAAATTACTTGAGTATATTTAATATTTTGAGCCCATACTGAAACCAGGTTAACTAGTTTGTGTCAGATTATCAACCTAATCCAGGGACTCCAAGTGTGTAGGTTAGATTAACGGAACATTAAACCTAGAGGATTTTTCTCGTGAAGGAGTAAAGGCCCTGGTCTTGCAAGAGTGGAAAGTGTGGGAGTCTGATTGGAAACAGTATCAGGAGATAAACTATTACGATCAACTCAACCCTTTGTCGTATTAGGCAAAAAAAAAAAAAAAAAAGAAGAAGAAAACTCTGAGAAAAAGCACTTAAATGTTTTGTGCATTTTTGTTTTTTAAAATAAAGTATTTTAGGAAATTTAATTTCTAACAGAAATCATCCACCTGTTGATTGCTTTGGGGGAGTATATTTATTTTTGGTTGGAAAAATGGATCACTGTTTTATTTTGTTTCCCTGTACGTTCTGTCTTTTAAGTTGAGAGAGGCAGGGGAAAACAGTGGGTTTTGCAGTGAGAAGCATTTATTCAAGGTGCTCCCACGGTGTGCTTGCAGCAACATCAGCTAATAAATATTAATTGTTGCACTAAATGAACAGCTACAGCTAGCCCCCAGCTTTGCAGAAAGGACCAACAATACAACCATTAAGAAGGGATTGGAAATCACTTAGTTATCAGGATGCTAAGCCCAGCTTTGCAAGTATACACAGTCCACTCAATGGAACTTCTGCAAGATTGCTAACTGACCTTGTAAAAACCACCAGAACAACAGGTGCACCAGGTATGCAAAAGTGGCTTTCCCCATTATCCCACATGAAGAATGCCAAATCTTCATTTCCAATTGAAAAATAATTATGAGCGGTGTGATACTGATGTGCTATTGCAATAGAATGGTACTTATTGTAAGTCACACTACACATGGTGTGGCCATCTGTCCCCCTCTAGATGACATATAGAGGTTTTTGTGTCTGCTACTTGCCTTTGAACTAATGGGTCTGGTTCTTTAGCTCATGCAGTAGACACACGCTTTCAGATTCCAAGATAAGAGGTTCACTCACTGTGAATGACTTGTCCTAAAGTTTGATTACTTTATCGATACCGTATTTTCAATTATTCCAAATTTCTGATTTGACAAACTTACCAGACCATGTAAAATTGCTTACAACTCAACTCAAAACTCCCAGATTCACTTGCTTCCTGTAGTCGGACTGCCCTCTCCACTACTTTATCTAATTGCCAGTAATAATTTTAATATCTCTGGAAAGCTATATTGATGAGTTAAAGCCGATTTCATTTGTGGGATGAGATTTTCAAACCAACAGGAAAAAAAAACGTGGACTCTGTAGACTCTCTTCCAGGTTACTTTATCTGATGCCGAGGCCTTTTCTAGTGAAGGAGAGTTTCTGATTCCCACCAAAAGGCAAGTATACCAGATGAACATCTATGCTGATGCACTGACCTATAGTTTTTCAGCAGGGGCATTTAAAATAGGGTGTAATGATTCCAGAGATACTCCTGGTGAGACCTTGAAATAACATACTTGAGAAATATTTTTACACACTGACCTATCATTAAGGGTGGGGGAGCTGGTTTTGATAAAATGCAATAAGAAACGCACTCTCACACATCTTTTGCTGCTGCTTCCTTCCCCCATGGCTTTGAAATATTCAACTTTTCTCCCCAGTTTTTACTGATATTTGCAGTTATGCATTTTGGCTGGGACTGGAGCCATTAGATTATTATTGTGGTATTTCCATATGGGAATGGGAACAAAAGGATATTGGTCTCTCACAAGAAAGCAATAAATTCCCACCACTTTTTTGCAGACTCAGAAGATCTGGATAAGTTCCAGGTAAGCAACCAAAGTTTTGGATGCCTGAGAGATAGTGAGAGAATTCAGTCATTTCAGACTGAAACATGCCTTCTGGATTTTTATACTAAAACATACTATATCAATTCGTACATACAAGACAGACAGAATTTCCAAACCTTCTCTCTGAATCGTTTGATGTTTGTTATTACCTCTTCACATTAGTACCAAGTCTCTGGAGACACCACTCATGACTGTGCAGTTAACAACATCTGATTCATACAGTATTTGCAGAGAAGGTAAACCAAGTGATCACTGATCAGAACTTACCATTTGTTGACAGGCATGCAAGGACAGCTATTTTCTACCATCATCTTTACGTATATTAATATTAGTTGAAATAAATTAAAGGAAACTCAAATGTTTGAGAAAGGGATTCAGAGTAAGGGCTCTTGTAGTCTTTATTTTTTATTTGTACCTGGTACAAATGGTAAGGAAGCCTGATGACAGAAGACTACAACCAATATTTGATGTAAGTGAATAATTGACCTGCAAATTTGTAAAACTAAAGTCAGTGAGCACACTTTTGGGGATTCTGATATTTACCCTGCTGTGAAGCTGATATATTAGGAGTATAGGGCAACTGATTAACCACTGAGGGGATGATTACTCAGCAAGAAAATATATTTTACAGTCTTGCAATGCCCCCTCTACCTTAAGCATTTGCTCTATGACCAAAGATTGCATACCACATTGTACAGTTAATAAACAGTTTCTCTGAGATATGTCTTTTGAGGCACGGTGAGATTATAGATTTCTACAAATACAGTTGACCTTTCATGGCACTTAATTCATGGGTAGTATCTAAAACCTGGGGACTCACCTGCAAAGTCCTCCTTATATCAACTTAAATGTTTGACAGCTCCAGCAGATTTGACTTTCATGGAAGAAGAGATATAGTAAGTTTCACTGTTTTTAACAATCTTATCTCTATTCACATTTTGAATATGATGATTAATAGTCTCTTTTCTTAACCCACTGCCATTTTAAAGATAGATCTACAGTTATCCAGTGTTGAATGTACCTTAAAGTAAGGTTTAAAAAATTCACACTGAATAGATATTTTATTCAAGATCAAAAGATAGGCAGGTGTCAAAATACATCTTTGGTAATAATTGACTATCATTTAGTACCAAATCTTTCCTAAAAGTCTACATTTCTCCTTTCTGCTATGGCAACGTTTTGTACAAAATGCAGTATAGAATACCAACGTTCCTATCTTCCTATAAAGCTGATTTTAATTCTTGTACCTAAACCTTTATATAAACTAAACTTTGGCTTGGCATTTTTGATAGTATAAACAACATTAAAAGCTATACAGCAGACAAAACCATATTTTTTTGTATTCCAGACTCTATATCTTATGCTGTAAAGACAAATAGGCTACCATAAATGCCCATTTAAGATATGTTATTCCTCTATACTGTATACAACATTTGCTCTGAATGGGTTACTCTCCCAGAATGAGATTATATCATTAACATAACAGAATGAGTTTAGGTAAATTAATGGTACCCTGTACCTACATTTTCAGGAAAGTTGTAACACTATTACATACAGAGTGCTCTATGCAAATTTAAGTAAGATTTAAATCAATTCACAACACATCTTGTGTGTTATAAAAATAGAAAAGAAAATGGGTACATCTGGTGTGAGATGACCATCCCTTTGGGAAACACAAATAGTGATCATTTTTCTCCTGGCATCTGTTAGATATTACAATAAACGAAGTTAAATATTTGATATATTTTGCTATGGCTGTCATTTGCCATGCTTTCTTGGGGCTGAAATCACCTTTCAGTATCACAATATTTACCCCTTCTAATATCTGTCCCCAGTGCTTCAGCAACAACAGCTGGACTTCACTAATCATGAGGCAAGTTTGCTCCATGTTCACTTCTGAACTCAGCCATCAAAATGCCTTTAGCAGTCTGGTGTTTCTCTAATGAAGGGACCAGGAGCTCAGTATAAATAGGCTTTTTCCCCCTTTCCTTCTTTCTAGCATCTCATCTCTTAATACTCCTTAGGGCAATGACCTATTCAACACTGATCGAGATATAGAAACTTGGAACTTGTTTCCATGGACAAGTACTAAAACTCAAGGCAGTCTTAGAAAGAATAAAGTTCAGTTACAGTTCTACATATGAACACAAAATGTTACTAAAAACCCTGAACATTTAAAAGCATAGTAATAAACAGTTAAAATATGGTAGATAAAAATTTAAATATGCACACCACTCATAGAATAACTTCAATAAATGTGTGCTTAAAATATCTGATTGCATATTCTTAAAACAAGCTTAACTCTTACCCCAAAACCCCACTCAGCCTCAGCTGTTAGAACACAACCAAGCCAACAACATATACATTTTGAATATAGCCCACATCTTCCTCAGGGCCGGCTCCAGGCAGCAGCAAAACAAGCTGGTGCTTGGGGCGGCAAGTTTCTAGGGGCGGCATTCTGGCGCCAGCCATGCTGCCCCTAAAAATGTGCCCCGGCCGCCCTAGCTCACCTCCGCTGCTGCCGCGCGCCGCTGCTGGAGGGGGAGATCCCCAGCGGCCGCAGTGCGCGAATCAGCTGATTCGCACGCCGCTGCTCCCCCTCCCTCCCAGGCTGTCAAGCCTGGGAGGAAGGGGGAGCTCCTGAGTGGCTGCGGCGTGCGCGCCGCTTCTCCCCTTCCCTCCTAGGCTTGAGAGCCTGGGAGGGAGGGGGAGATCCTGAGTGGCCGCGGCGCGCGAAACAGCTGATTCGCGCACCGCTGCTGGAGGGGGAGATCCCCAGCGGCCGCAGCAGCGCGCGAACCAGCTGATTCGTGCGCCGCTGCTCCCCCTCCCTCCTAGGCTTGAGAGCCTGGGGGGAGGAGGCAGGGCTGGGGATTTGGGGAAGGGGCGGAGTTGAGGCGGGGGTGGGGTAAAAAAAAAACGGGGGCGGCCAAATTTGTTTTTGCTTGGGGCGGCAAAAATCCTAGAGCCGGCCCTGATGTTCCTACATGACTCACCTATCAACTACGGCCCAAAGCAATAAATAGACTATCCCACAGTTCATCCACCCATTATTAACCAAAGACACCAACATCTTGCCTTTTAAATTTCAAATGCAGATCAGAGATTCTATTTCCCACTCCACCCTGCCTCAATCCCAACTACCCACTTTGGTGGAGAGATCAGAACATATGATTCTCCACAGACAGAAACAATACTTTTTGTCACATTCACTCTTTCACTAATCTTCCCCACCCATCCTCCGTACGGGGTTTGAAAGTTCCATTGCACCTTCCCTATTTATGCCCCACACACACACACACACACTATGATTAGGAGGCCACGCCTTCCAGATGCAAACCACATATCCAACTTCATACAACACAGTCTGCAAGCTGAGAGCTCAGAGTGCTGCGTTCATTTGTTCATTAATATTTCAAAATAGGTTTTCTGGGGGATTTTCAAGAGTGCCCATCAGTAACTTAACTCTGTTCCCATTCACGTCAACAGGAGTTTTACCATTGTCTTCAATGGCAGCTGTTAGGCCAGGCCTTTTGAAAAACTCACCAGTCATTTTAAAAACATCCATACGTTAAGAACAGTTTGATCGCCCCCAATTTAAAGAAAAAAATAATCACAAATACTACTTTCATACAAATATATGAGGATTTATAACGGAATATATGAGGCTTTATAACAGCACTCAGGTGGGGAGGGATAGCTCAGTGGTTTGAGCATTGGCCTGCTAAACCCAGTGTTGTGAGTTCAATCCTTAAGGGGGCCATTTAGGGATCTGAGGCAAAAATCTGTCAGGGGACAGTACTTGGTCCTGCTAGTGTAGGTGGGGGACTGGACTCCTTGACCTTTCAAGGTCCTTCCAGTTCTGTGAGATAGGCATATCTCCATATATAACCTTTGCTGAAAACTTAACTGATGTTACTTCTAAGTAGCTCCCTTTTCAGGGTAGTTTTTAATGACACGTAATTTAAAAAAAAAAGTTTAAGCATTTTTTTGGTTGCAGAAAACACAGTTGGATGTCATAATGCAAACAAATCTATTGTTACAAACTGAAAAACAAACAGCATCTCTAGTTAAACCACTCAAACTTGTAAAGCTCGGGGTATGTCCACACTGCAATCAAGAGGTGTTACTGCATCATGTGCAGACATACTGAAGATAGCTTTGATTTAATACCAATAGCAATGACACCATGACAGAACAGGCTGGACAAGTCCACCTGGAGACATACGTCAGCGGTTAGCCCATGCTTCCAGAGCTTCACTGCTATTGTCATTCAAGCTAATTCAATCAGTGCCACCTCAGTATGTCTACACAGGCTGCACTCCCACTTCTGATTGCAGTGTAGACATCCCCTCAAACCAGAAACCCTATTCTACAGCTCCAAAACCATGGGCCTTTGCCACTTGAGCTAAGGGAAAACGTCTGTCAGAAGGGGGATGTATGTTCTCTCCAAGTAGCAACGAGCCACTATAGGGCAAACTACTCACTAACATTTTATAACCATACAATGAGCTATAACAGTTAGTAGCTTTGTTTAATTTCAAGATATTTTCTTTAAGTACAGTCTACGCTAGAGCTTTCCAGGAGATTTACCTATATGGAAAGGCTGAAGGATAGAAACAAGACATTTTTAGACATAAATTCAAATATCTAAATGAAGTAATTATCTAGGACCAGATTCTGCCAGCCTAATTCACACTGAGTAGTACCGTACATCTCTAGTAGACTTCAGTGAGACTACTTGTGAAACAATGCACTACTCAGTGTGAATAAGAATGGCAGCATTTGGCACTTAATATAACTCAAAAAACATGTGACAAACTACAGAAAAATTCTACTAAGCAAACCAATTTTATTAGCCAAAGTCACAGGCTGACTAAAGGGAGGCTTTATAATGGAACCTGGAGACACACTCAATTTGAGACTATTGTGTGCTCATAATCTTAAAGACTAGTTAAATATTTTTCTATATTTTGTGTCAATGCCTTTCGGATACTAATTCAGACCATTATGAGAAATTAACCATGATTACTCCTGTTATCGGACCAGTCTCCAGTGCAAGAGGTCCTCATTTACTTGCATTTACATTTCTTTTGAGATTAAAAATAGAATTCACAGTTTTATAGAATGTCTTAATCATCCAGATTAGGGCTTGCTAGCCTTTCTTTTCCTTTCAGGTGCAAAGAGGCCTAATAAATATAAGCCAAAAACAGGCAAAAAAGAAATGGGGGGAGGGGAATTACTCTCACTGGGCAGAGTTTACAGAGACCTAAGAAAGATCTAATTTTGATCCAATTGGGCAAGAAGAAGCAGTTCTAATCCATCGCACCAGTTATCAATTGCCCAGTTAAGCATACAGTGGGTATCTCAGCTCTCTGATTTGAGTAACTTGTATTAAGGGCTCTATCATCATTTCTGTTTCTGGTGCAGATCTGCCCTTCTATCCATCAATGGGAACTTCACAAGAGTCGAGATCCACAGATTTGAAGGGACAAACCCATTATTCCAGCAAAGCACTTAGCATCAGCTTAATATTAAGTCAATATGCTTCGCTAAATCCTGGTCTATATATTTATTATACATTTTTTTTTAGCACCCAAAAATCTGATAGGTGCCTACACAAAACAAGCACTCAAGAACCTAGGTGGAGAGCAAGGAGCTAGTGCTGAAACACAGACTCCCTGGTTAGCACAGGATGGGCTGGTTTTGAGGCTTGTGCCCCTTGCTGATTCCGCAGGCTGGGAGGAAGTGGGGAAATGACCGCACCACACCTTTAAGCAGGGAGGAGTTTGTCTGGCTGACTGAACAAAGGAAACAGTAATTGATGGGGGTTGGAAAGAGGAAAACTTCTGGAAAAGGGTATCAGGAGCCAGCATGGTGATGCCGATTGATCCCCTGGGAACCAGATGGGCAGAAAGGTTTAAAAGGGGCAGCCCGGTGTGTGAAGCAGGCTGAGGCAGCACCCACCGTCCCTCCCCTTCAGGTGGTGAAATACCAGGTTTAGTCAAGGCCTGATGTGGGCAGTGTAGTAGCAGCCCCTTTTTTGGAGGGCTGGGAAGGAATTTTTCCCTTACCACCAGATTGGCCTAGGTGGAGTTAGGGTGTTTTAGTAGGTTTAGGAAGGGCTTTGTTCATGCACGGCATGAAGTGCAATAGGCTATATGACACAACTCATGTAAGTATGTGGCAGATGTCCAGTGCAAGTACTCCATAGGGAAGGTATACAGTGACCGGATAAATGGCTTGGAAAAGGACTTAAAAAGGAGATGTTCATTAAAGGAACAGGGGTGGGGTTGAGGAAGCCTATGACTGGTATGGCCAACTCCGCTTTCTTATAGCCCACCTTAACCCTCCTACAAGGGAGGTGGATGGTAAAGTGCCAGCAATGGATTGGCTGGGTGGACCTGAATGGAAAAAGAGGGGGAGCTGGTGAAAACCCCATGGTAATTATAGAATGAACATGGGGTTACACTGTTATTTGCAGGGTTGTCCCAGGCATCTACTAATAAAGTTACGGTGTGATTAAAACCACATCAAATGTCTCCTGTCCTTTCAGTATAGCCGGACAATCACATTGCCTTTTAAGTGAAAAATGAAGATGAACCCTTTGCAAGTGGAAAGTCAGAATTTCCTCTCATACTGGGATGTAAAAGACCTTAAGAAACTGATTTGGCGTAAAACAATAATATGCTTATTTTCAACCACTAAAAGTAGTTCTTGACAGGAGAGGGAGGGCAGAATGGAAGCCCCTGAAGATGCAGCTATTGTAAATGTGGGGAATTTCTTGGAGAGTTGTTTTATTGTTTTGTTTTTGTTTTCCTGTTTCTAAATTAGAAACATAGGTGTGGCTGTAAACTCCTGGGACACTGATCAAAGCAAGTCAGCATCCCATGCGAAGCAGATCACCTGATCTCCATTTTGTATCCACAGTATCTGGTCAAACCACCTAACAAGACACATGTCTGACATCATAAAAGCAGAAAGAGCTTTCTGTAAATGATAACCAATGATCCTAGAACTCTGTTTGCCATGCAAAACATGGGAAAATGTGGAATTTGCATTTTTACAGAGAATCTTTAGTTTTTACATTTTGCGAAAAAAGAAAACCATATATTAACTATTAACTACATTTTACTGAAAATACCAGTATCACTTACTCAATGTGCACAACTCTCCCCCTCTTGTAATCGATTTCTTAATGTGCTTCACATTTACATAACTAAATATACGCCAATAAACTGCTATCATCGTATATTATAGAGTCTACTCCACAGCGCATAGGGCTTAGTGTTTTAATGCATCTCAAATTTCACTTCAGCCTCCTGACATGAGTAATTAAAGTTATGAAAAAATGCTGAAAACTTTAAAAATCACCCCAGGTGTCGCTGAGTTTGACAATGCCATCAACATGAAATTTGTCCATGTGCTCTTCTGTACTGTATGCAGGAAGGCTGTAGATTATGTTTAAAAGCAAACGAATGCAATTTGCAATTTGAAAGCAAAACAATACAACAAATTGCAATTCTATTAATTTAATTTGATTATAATTTATGGCACTGGTAGGCTTTGAACTTGCTTAAAAATTGTAAACAGATCAATAATATATTGTGTTCAACTAATATCTATATATATTGTGGCTTGGGAAACGAAAGTTCAGCATTTCATTTTAATAGTGGAAAAACACAGATTTTTATATTTTGTTAACTGGAGAATTTTGATTCATCACAGAAAACCAGGATCCCTGATGATAACCTTACTCTGAGGCTACAGGAATGCTTTCTCAGGATGTTTTCAGGCATTACTTGGTGTCACCCAATTAACATGAGTATACTACTAAGCTAATACAATACAATCTAATGGAGGACTTCAAGAATGTGTTGCCCATTAATATGCTGGTAATGAAGCATATACAAACGTATTAGAGTCATGAGGTTTTTACCATGTTCTGTAAAGGTAAAATTCTAATATTATACTGCAATACACATTTACTGTCAGGAAAGTGCATACATTCTTCTACAGCTCAGAGCTTGCTAAAACTATTATACAAATATCACCTGCCATTCACACTCAAAGCCTGTGGTATTTGTTCTTTAAGAAACTGTCAAGTGTATATTATACATTTACAACCTAAATCAGAATTAAACATCTATTTTAGTCAATATCACTGATGTATAATAATTAGGCTGTCAAGCAATTAAAAAAATTAATCGCGATTAATCGCACGATTAAAAAAATTAACCACGATTAATTGCGCTGTTAACAATAGAATACCATTTATTTTAAATATTTTTGGATGTTTACTACATTTTCAAATATATTAATTGAAATTACAACACAAAATACAATGTGTACAGTGCTCACTTTATATTTATTTTTGATTATAAATATTTGCACTGTAAAAAAAATAATATATTTTTGATTCACCTCATACAAGTACTGTAGTGCAATCTCTTTACCATGAAAGTTGAACTTAGAAATGTAGAATTATGTACCAAAAAACTGCATTCAAAAATAAAACAATGTAAAACTTTAGAGCCTACAAGTCCATTCAGTCCTACTTCTTGGTCAGCCAGTCACGCAGTCAAACACAGTTGGTTACAATTTGAAGGACATAATGCTGCCTGCTTCTTGTTTACAATGTCACCTGAAAGTGAGAACAGAAGTTCGCATGGCACTGTTGTAGCTGGCGTTGCAAGATATTTACGTGCCAGATGCACTAAAGATTCATTCGTCCCTTCATGCTTCAACCACCATTCCAGAGGACATGCTCCCATGCTGATGATGGATTCTGCTTGATAATGATCCAAAGCAGTGCGGACTGATGCATGTTCATTTTCATCAGCTGAGTCAGATGCCACCAGCAGAAGGTTGATTTTCTTTTTTGTTGGTTTGGGTTCTGCAGTTTCCACATCAGAGTGTTGCTCTTTTAAGACTTCTAAAAGTATGTTCCACACCTCGTCCCTCTCAGATTTTCGATGGCACTTGAGATTCTTATACCTTGGGCTGAGTGCTGTAGCTATTTTTAGAAATCTCACATTGGTACCTTCTTTGCGTTTTGTCAAATCTGCTTTGAAAGTGTTCTTAAAACAAACATGTGCTGGGTCATCATCCAAGACTACTATAACATGAAATATATGCAGAATGCGGGTAAAACAGAGCAGGAGACTTACAATTCTCCCCCCAAGGAGTACGGTCACAAATTAAATTGACGCATTATTTTTTTAACGAGCATCAGCAGCATGGAAGCATGTCCTCTGGAATGGTGGCCGAAGCATGAAAGGGCTCATGAATGTTTAGCATGTCTGGCATGTAAATACTGTGCAACACCGGCTACAAAAGTGCCATGCAAACACCTGTTCTCACTTTCAGGTGACATTGTAAATAAGAAGCAGGCAGCAGTATCGCTCGTCAATGTAAACAAACTTGTTTGTCTTAGTGATTGGCAGAATAAGAAGTAGGACTGAGTGGATTTGTACGCTCTAAAGTTTACACTCCCCCTCTTGTGGGAGTGTAATAACACTGTTTTGTTTTTGAGTGCAGTTATGTAACCAAAAAAAAATCTGCGTTTGTAAGTTACACTTTCACGATAAAGAGATTGCATTTCAGTACTTGTATGAGCTAATTTTTGAAAAATACTATTTCTTTTGTTTATCATTTTTACAGTGCATATATATTTGTAATAAAAATAATAACATAAAGTGAGCACTATGCACTTTGTATTCTGTATTGTTATAGAAATCAATATTGAAAATGTAGAAAAACATCCCCAAATATTTAATCAATTTCAATTGGTATTCCGCTGTTATAAGTGCAATTATTTGCGATTAATTTTTTTGAGGTAATCGCGTGAGTTAACTGCGATTAATTGACAGCCCTAATAAGTATTTCTCTTTGTGGTATAGAAAATTAATCTTTGCACAGTTTCATTCATGAAAGGAAAAAAAAAAGATTTGTATTTCCTCTTTATGTGAGATTTTCAAATGTTCCCCAAAAGAAGTTTACAAACAGAGGAAGATATAGATTTGTTGTGTGTTATGCTTGCATTGGGCCTGTTCTATATTGATGTTCAGAAAAGCTTTGGACTATATGAATGAAATGTATGGGTATACAATAGAACAAAAAAGAAAAAAACAGAGAATCCTTCCTTGCCAATGCTTAAATTCATTCTTCTCTGTTTAGAGAGGAAGGATTGTTCAATAGTTAAGAGTGCTACAATGGAACTCCAGAGACATAAGTTCAATTCCCTGCTCCATGACAAATTTCCTGTGTGATTTGAGCAAGTCACTTAATCTCTTTGTGTGTTAGTCTCTAGGCTATAAAGGGGGGGGGGGGGAGGAATCTCAGACCTTACAGTAATGGGGGACATGTAAGTACCAAAGATAGATTTGTAATATTTTGGTGCATTCTAAGCTAACCTGATGGTTGGGTGATGATGGGGTGAGTTTGGATGGGATAAATTGCTGTCATTTGAATATTATAGCACGTATTGTGTTTTTATTTTTTAAAAATATAATACAATTTTAATTCCAACAATATAATTCACAGGTTCATTAAAAGTTTATCCACAAAATCATGTTATAAGTACTCATGTGATGAGGATGTTTTACAATTAAGATGAATTACTTTAGGGTATAAGATTATTCTATCCGCATCTATATCATCGCATGTATTTTAATTTTTTAACCCTGGATAAAATTATCAACTAATCTCATTAGCTGATAATAGCATATCCCTACAAATTATTTTTCCTATACTACTATACATCTCATTTTTATTATGATTTTTTTGTATTACATGTAGAAACTCTAATCAAAGCACCATTACAAAAAGAATTAAACTTTTGATTTACACATTTGAAGAGTTTAGCTTTAATTCAACAAAAATAAGGTTCCTGTTCTCCTGAGCTAGCCTTATTAAGTTTTTTAATATGCTGATTTCACACTGTGTATGCTGCAGGACAGGAACTGTCTCTTCCTCTGTTGGCACTACCCCAAACTAAATAATAATGTTAATAAGGATAATAGACTATTTTATAGGCAATGAAGAACATGTTTCATAGAAGCAGCCTACATATTTGACACATCTCTAACCACGGCAGCTACACTGCCACAAATGTTCTCACAACTAGTTAACCTCCAATTTCACCAGACAGTCTATGCCTGACATTTAATTAGTGACCCAATTATATCTTTTGCTGTTCTCAGCTTATTTTATCATTTAGGAGCAAAAGAACTCAAATTGGGCTTCAATAAAGAAGGAATTACAACACCCATTATTAGCTCTTAGAATACTCTCTCTGCAGCGGTAATGAGAAAAGGACTTTGACTGTTTCCCTAAAATTAGGAGGAGTGGCTCAGATTCCAGGAAATTATTTCTGGGGATCCTTTCAGTAGTTTTATGGGAATGAGGCAAGAGGTACCAGTGTATGCACGATGGACTGGTTATAGTTATGTTAGCAATATTAATATACGGCTTGTCCTCCAAGGTGGGATAAAGAATGGTCAGAAGGACAAGAAGCTTCTATGAATGGATAATGAGTAGCAATGTCAGGACCTACACAGAGATTTCTTTCCCTTTCTTTATAATTTATCTCCATCCTACATACATTTTACGTAGCTATCCTTCTTAGAGTTTTCTATAGCATCTGTTCAGCATGGTATCTTTATGTTGATAGTAATGGGTGTATCTTTAAAGATACACTCAGTACTATCTTAAATGTCAATATTCTCACAGCTTTCCTTATGCCCAGTCTGCTTGTCTGAATTTTGATGGAAAACACTCTATCCAATCTTCTTCCCTTTTTAATCCCCTTCTTCCTCCCCTCCAACCTTCCCAGCAATGGGTTGTTTCTGAAAAGATGCTCTTTCAGAGGGAAGGCCTTACCAAACAGGTGGACCAGTCTAGTTAAAGCATCCCTGTGATAGTTTTGGGACTCAAACTATATGAACATGTGGATTCCAGTTTGATTTTATGAATAGGGCCCTACCAAATTCATGGTCTGTTTTGATCAATTTCACGGTCATGGGATTTTACAAATTGTAAATGTCATGATTTCATAGAATATCAGGGTTGGAAGGGACCTTAGGAGGTCATCTAGTCCAACCCCCTGCTCAAAGCAGGACCAATCCCCAATTTTTGCCCCAGATCCCTAAAGGATCCCCTCAAGGATTGAACTCACAAGCCTGGATTTAGCAAGCCGATGCGCAAACCACTGAGCTATCCCTCCCCCCTTCAGCTATTTAAATCTGATATGTCAGGGTGTTGTAATTGTAGGGGTCTTGACCCTAAAAGGAGTTGTGGGGTGGTCATAAGGTTATTGTAGGGGGAGTTGTGGTACTGCTACCCTTACTTCTGCACTGCTGCTGGCGGTGGCGCTGCCTTCAGAGCTGGGCAGCTGGGGAGCGGCGGCTGCTGGCTGGGAGCCCAGCTCCAAAGGCAGAGCCACCACCACCAGATACACAGAAGTAAGGATGGCCTAGTATGCTATTGCCACCTTTATTTCTGCGCCGCTGACTTCAGAGCTGGGCCCTCAGTCAGCAGCTGCCACTGTCCGGCCACCCAGCTCTGAAGTCAGCACAGAAGTAAACGTGGCAATACTGTGGTCCCCCTAAAATAACCTTGTGACCCCTCTGCAACTCTCTTTTGGGTCAGGACCCCCAATTTGAGAAACGCTGGTCTCCCCCTTGAAATCTGTACAGTATAGGGTAAAAGCACACAAAATACCAGATTTCACGGTCCGCATTTTTCATAGCCGTGAATTTGGTAGGGCCCTGTTTATGAACTCCCTGTATGATTGCAACCTTCATTATGTCTTTCACTGTTAGTAACATGGTGGATTGAATCAGGACTTTAGTGTTAGGAGGCCTAGGGCCTAGATGTCTGATTCTGAACAACAGAGACTTCAAGGACCATCAAAAATGGAATACACTTGTCCTAGCATGACATAGAGGCTACAGACCAAAGACTATTTGTCTTGGTAATGACTCTTATCTATTAAAAGGACCCTGTATGCCAACAGCCCAGGGATCTGGGGGCTGGGTGTTGGCAGACTAGAAAAATCCCAATGGAAGGAATAAGAGACAAGTGGTTGAAAACTGATTTTTAAAAGACATGCTCTAGCAAGGCGAAAACCATTGCCACAAAAACTGAGTCCTGAATTCCCTGACAGGCTCTGACTAACACCCAAAAGGAGGGTCTTGCATGCAGGTGCTTGTTGTTTTTTCATAGATCCGCACATCTCTTGTGATTTTTCTAGGAGTAAAGTGTATATGGTTTAGAAATTCCCTTGAGTCCTATGTGTTCCTTTGCTTTAAGTGTTGTGAGATCCCCAAACAATTAAATTATAACCCAGAGGGCTCATGTGGGTGGAGCTTTGGAAAGGGCAATCTTAAGATTTCAGGAGACCTTGGGGAAGGTTAGGACTGGTCTTGGAGCCTAGGGCAACTGAGGTCTGGGACTCCACAACCCAAGAAGGGGTTCTAGACTGGGAGTCTGCATCCCAGGAGTGGGCCCGAGAAGTCAGACAAAGACAGTGTCCAGACGCTGCTCTGACCCAGTAGGCTTGAAAGGAAGCAGGAACCAAATGCTGGGTCCAAATGCTGGGTCCAATGCAGCAGCCTGGTGTTCGCCCACAAGAGGGAACTCAGCTAGAGCTATAACAATCCTTATGAAGCATAGCTGTCTTGGAGGGTCATGAATGAATGGGTAGGTGGGCTCTGAGATAGGTCAGATCCAACCCTTTAAGGTCTCGTAGGAATAAGGGGCCTGATTAATGGTCCCCATGGCCTTTTTTGCCAGTATAAAGGGTCCACATAGTCCCGGAAAATACTCCAGTGCAGAAGGTACTCTGCTGCATCTCTGTGCCTCCTCTGCAAAGGTCTTTAGTGAAAGCGATGTTCCAGGAGTAGGTGGGGGCCAACCAGGGCTGTTTGTCTGGGGTAGTCCTTGTTTTATAAACTAAACAGAACCAGGTACTGTATTTGAGCCAGCAGCACTTCAAAATTATTGATGATAAAAACTCACACTTCTGCCAGCATTAGCTCATTGTTCAGGGCTGGGATTGATATCTCTATGCCATAAACCAGTGTGAATCTTGATTCTGCATAGTCTAGACCCCCTGGAGGAAGTTAGGTGCTGTTGGAGCTTAATCACTACCACCTTCTCCGTGACTTTGTACAAGAAGGTAGGCTGGGAAATGGGTGGTAATTTGCAAAGTTCTCTGTGTCAGATATGGCTGAACTACTGCATCCTTCTGAGTGGCTGGTAGGGAGCCATCTTTGAACGAGGCATTGATGATGTCAGCAGGAATGGGGACCCAGTTGTT
The DNA here is from genome assembly GCA_037349315.1 of Chelydra serpentina. Lineage (NCBI taxonomy): Eukaryota > Metazoa > Chordata > Testudines > Chelydridae > Chelydra > Chelydra serpentina. The sequence continues at coordinate 11,465,244 of JBAIAC010000061.1, forward strand.
CTAGATTTGCCTTGACTAGCCAGAAGCGGAACAGATCTGACACAGCCCACAGGTGGTGGATCAGATAGCGCTCAGAACGTCATTTTGAGCTATATACTCAAAGTCCTTGAGGTTAGCTGGAGAAGGCCATGTTTGCTTCTCCCCCCCCCCCCCCCCCCCCCCCCGTCCTTCCCATGTGGTTCTCAGATTCTCTGCAAGACTATTTCTGATTCTGTCAATCTTTAGGAAAGATTTAGCCAAGAACTCTTTGCACCCACATAGCTGCAAAGTCAAGGTTGGGTGGAGGTATCCAATTTATATCTTTACTATTACCTAGCAATCAGAGGTTTCTTTTAATCAATTAAAGAACTGTTCAGGTCACAACCAGAAGGGGCATCAAAGAAAATTTGTGCTAAGGATATTTTATTAAAAGGTGTGTTCATTCTATTTACTAATGCTTCTTACTTTTACTTGTCTTTCTTTGAAATCAGTTTGATGAAAGTGATCAAACACGTATAATTTTCTCCTTTGCAAAATTAAAGGAAATATTAAGATGAGACAATTAAAGAGAAAGCTTGCAGCATGTTGTGAACAACATAGTCACTACATTATAAAGATCAGTGAATGACAAGTTAATAGATGAAATTTAGAGATCACATATGTAAAAGGCAAATTATTATTAACCCCTGTGTTGCTAATAACTATAGTCCATTGCTATTCCATTTAAAATCGGTGGAATATCAATATTTACATTGTACTCTTGAGGGCAGTAAAGGAGTTAATGAACATCTGGATTTGCCATTTTTAAAGATCATAAACATACTCAAAATACATTATCTAGGGAATGACTCGGTATATCTGATCTACTGTGATGTAAACTACAGGAACTGTAAGGTACTGTAAGTTAATAGTTTGAGGGGGAAAATGTTTCCAGCTGGAACATGTAATAGTTCCCATATTTTTAAAAATAAAATCTAGTAAGTGGTCTTCACAAAGGGAAAGGGGCTAACTCATATTGTTCAATGCAAGAATTAAAAACACTCCAATGGAACTAAAAGGTCATCATACATACACAACTAAATAGGAATTTAATTTAATATCAGTGTTTTGACCACAAGACTTTTTCAGTAATAAGCTCCGCTCTTCAGTTTTGAAGAACAACATGGTCAAGGGTAGCTACAGATCATCCCTGGTAACTTCCTGATGGGTGGGATGATTTTGTTACCTTAATTTTCTATTCCCAGAATAATCCATTTAGTCCCTGTGCATGGGACACTTTAGCCAGGCTCACTGTTGGGGGAAACTGACCTATCTATGGGTAAATTCAACAGAACCACAGAAGTTCCTGAGTTTTGTCAGGGCAGCCAGGAATCAATGATTTAAACAAGCTGTAGAAGATGGGAAAGTACTCTCTTTAATCTGGAATCCGAAGAATTTGCCCACCTTGCATACACAGTGTTTCAGGTCCCCAGAGCCAGAGCACAGTGGAATTCTGGCTGTCAAAAGCTTTGAGGTGGCTAACCACTGTCCCTTTTTCTTTTGTAGAGGTTCAGTGAATTATGGTCACACAGTGACTGGTGCAAACTCGGTCACAACTTTTAGGTCTCTGTGCTGATGCTGGCGAGTAGTGTTTGAAACACAATTTCACAACCCACAAAACAGGGTTTGAGGGTGAGATAATGCTTCTCAATCGAAGCAAGACTTGTAGATAGAAATTAATTGCCTCTGCAGCATACCTATATGTAGACAAACCTTCTATAGGAGATTTGTCTACATATAGGCACAAAACCTCTTTAAGAGAATAGGACACTGCACGGACACTACATCTTTTTGCCAACAGGATGAGTACTGAGTGAATACTTGGTCTGGACATTTTTGTGTCTCCCAGCAATACGCTTGAAAAAGAGAGAGAGACTATTTGGACTGAGTCCAGCATGTACAATTGCTGCAAGGAGTGTCTGTTCACAGACAGTAAATTTACATTTTGAACTTCTGACATGCTATACTTTACTAATGGAATTATTTTTACCCTTTTAAAAAATATCCCAGGATATGGCAAATAATCGAATCTTTGAATGAATGAATGAATGAATGAATGAATGAATGATTTTTTTAAACTGACTGCCCAGATGATAGCTTTATTGGTTGGGTGGAAGAGCAGTGCCTCCAATGGGCCATTTGTGATGTTGAGGAGGGGAATAATCTGCAACAAAAACCAACCTTTATTATTATTTGGGCTCAAAATAAGACAGAGACCTGCCACTAGTCCACTAGATTCTCAAGCAGCCATTCGGGGACAGCAATCACATACATTCCCCAAGAACATTTTGAAGTTAGTTACTGATGGTAATGGGCTCATAAAGTGGATATATTCTAACCTAGCAGGCTAGAATGAAGGAATCTACATCTTAGTTCTCAAATCTGAAAGAGAATACTATGGAAATCTGTTCCATTGTCTCAGTCCAATGGCAGCCAAGAGGTTCATCTTGGTCTCTTTCATGTGGGGTGAGAGGACCATCAGTTCTGGAGTCAGATGTTAGGCTACGATTTCTAGGAATGAGTTAGTGCATGTTTTATTAAGTCTGCTTTCATCTCACTCAAACAAAACTATCCAGTAGCACAAACTATTAGGCAGTTTTGGTAATGTAGTTGATATATACTGTAATATACTTTACTGTCCTATGTTGTATGATTTCCCCCAATTAAAGAATACTAATTAATGCTACAATTACAATGTTATTTAACTGCACCATATTTAATGCTATAGCCTCTTACAACATTTCACAAAGCTGTGCACCTTGGGAAAAAAGAGATAAAGCTGTTTTAGCCCCATTAGCTGGTCAGACAGAAGATCATTTGAATCAAAGCTTAGAGTATAGGGAGAAAAAAAAGGTCTCACTTCAAGGCAGCACACTGTATCAGTCCAAGGGCAACTGTACCGATGTTGCACCCTTGCATATTAGTCAGAGCTTCAGTCTTTGACGTTTGTGTGATGCTATACTGTTGTTTGAGAAAAATAATATGTGATCATCCCATTAATGGCTGTATCATGACTGTACCTTTTAATATCCTTTGTCTTTGTTGCTTCTTTAAGTCGTCCTTTTCCCTTCCCACAGTCCAGTTTTTATTTCCTTCCATTTTATATCTTTTATCTATTCCTCCATTTTTCAGTCTCTCTCTCTCTCTCTCTTTATTTCCTTCTCTTCGTGAATCCCCTAACTGCTCTGACCACAGGGAAATCTGGCTGTACTTACATGCTTTTGGAGCTTAGAGAGTCTTTCACGGAGGTGGCTGTGGAGCCTTGGTCACCATTGCTCAGCCTGCGAGAACCCCCGGCTTTGCTGGGTTTTTATGGCCTATTCCAAATCCCTCTGAAGCTAATGGGGAGACCTGTAGACTTTGGATTCACTGGACTTTGGATCATGTCCTTACTGAGTGACATACAACTGTACACTTTTACAGTAGATTTTACAATGAGCAAGAGTGAGTTAGGCCCAGATCTTCAATGGTATTTAGACACCAAATTCCCATTGACTCAATGGGAGTTAGGTGCCTAAATACCTTTTAGGATCTTGACCTTATTAACAGTGTTGCTCATGATTTCACAGGCTGCAGTATGGACAGAATGGAAATATGCAACTTTGGTTTACTTAAAAGCGGTATTTTTCATAAACACCCCTCAGCAGCTCCCCACCCCTATCTATGGGTATCAGCTTAATCTTCTAAACAGAAGCACTCTGTTTTGGGAAAGCATGAAAAGAATCCCTATAAAAATTAAGTTCTGACTCACTTTCGGTTGGTTCAGCAAAGAAAAGGCAAAGACAGAGCCTCTGTCCTTCCCAACTTTTCTTCAAAGAAAAGTTCTGCCTACACAGTTCAGAGATTGAACAGTGTTTTAATTTCAGATAAAAGCTTAAAATGGTCGGCAGATTTGTTCTAAAAAATCTTCCAAAGAAGAAAAAAATTATCTTTCTAAGATGATTTGTTTTCATTTCATTCCACAATAACGAGAGGCAAATTTAATCTGTGCATGAAATTAAGCTTGCCTGACAAAGCAGTAAAATGGAAATACTTAATCGTCTTTAAAAACGTTTCTTTTCCCGGTTGGTCTCATTTTTTTGTATATGCCTCAAATATATTTCAAATGTATCTCAATATCAGCAACAAATTATTGACTGTTTAAATTCAGACTTATTTCAGTAAAAATACTAAAATTTTACAAAACATCAAGGTAATTTCCTACTTGAAACATATAGATAGGGCTTCTGATTTTTTGGTTTTAACTGATAAACAGGAGGAGACAGCCCCAATAAAAAAACCACCAGAAAAATATTGGAGCTGCTTACTTGTACCTAAGGGTTTGTCCACACAGAGCAGTAATGCAGACTACAGGATGTGATTTCTAAAGCATTAACTAGTCTGTGTAGACCTGGCTAGTGTGCTCTAAAGGTTCCCTACTATGCTTTAAAACAGTACTACACTGAAGTCAGGGCCGGCTCCAGGCACCAGACGAGAAAGCACGTGCCTGGGACGGCACCTTGTAAGGGGTGGGAGTCCGGGGATTCTTGGGGCAGCCGTGATTTTTTTTTATTATTTTTTTTTGCTTTGGCAGTTCGGCTGCCCTTTTTTTCCCGCTGGGGTGGCCAAAAAGCTAGAGCCGGCCCTGACTGAAGTGCACTAGGGAACATTACAAAGCGACTACTCATTCATTACATTATATACAAGGAGAAAGCCTTGAAAACCCCTAATTTTGGGACCTCTACATACAATGCAAAAATTGCTAAAAAATAAACCCAGAAAATGAAATTAATAAATCTCAAAACAGAAGCCCTATTTACAGATTATAGGTGTGGCTGCAATAGAGCCATATTTTGACACTCTCATGGTATCATTTCAATATCAATCTCTAGTATTATTTTCCTCTGTCATATCTAGGCACAAAAATAGGTTTCCCTTCCTACAGACACCAGGGCTAACTGATTATCCAAACTAAGTTGGATTAAGTGGCTTTCTTTAAAACTTTGAAAATCATTTGAGTCAGACAATTTTGCCTATAGAAAAAAACCACAGCATGTATGATTTAATTACTAATGTATCTGCATTAAATCAAGATATTTCTTTGTTAGTAATCCATTTGCTCCTGGATGCTAAAGCCATAATCCTCGGTGATATCAAAATGGTTGGGATGGAAACGATTATGATCTCACAAACAAAAGATTCTGATGACTTCAAACTGAGAATAAATGCAAGCTCCAAAGAGCTTGTAAGAAACATAAGCTCCTGTTTTCATGCATACACTCATCATCGTAAAAACGAGGGGAAATGAAAATGCATGAAGTATCCAACAAATCTTTTTCAAGGTTATCCCAGGCGAGTCAGCATCACAGCTCTGTAGGGTCAACGTTGCCACCTGTGTACATATGTTTTGCAATTAATATGGAGAACTAGCACAGAAGATAAAAATAAGGATGGGAAATTAGCTTGATCAAGAAAATCCTGAAGGGTTTCCATTCAAAGAGTAACTTCTAGTCATATGCCTTTAAAGAACAGAGAGAAAGAAGTATACCCTTTCAATTTAGAAGGCCCCAAACTACCCGTGTTAGTATTTTTTTAAATGTTTGACATACGAATTGTCAGATGTCACAGTCAATACATATCTTCGGTTTTAATCTGTAACACATTAGCATGTACCAAAATGTAATCTTTTGCATTCTTCTTGAAAAGAACCTCAAACAAGGATGGTATTACATATTGACGCATACACTAATATAATCCAGTTCCTTCTGATCCAACTGAAATAAAGTCTTGGCAAAAACACACTAATTAAAAATGTGAGGTGCAAGTCTATCCAAAAATATACGCTCTAGTGTTTTCCCTATCTTTGAAAGCAACAAAAAGTACACATATAAATCTAATGAAAGAATTGCTCAATTTATCCAAGCAGAGATGCTGGTAAAAACCTTGATAGAATGTGCAGATACTCATTAAACAAAGAGAGTAGCTCACAGGCAAATGCACATAACTTTCTCCCATGAGAACATACAGCAGATGATCAAAGACAAGCAAACAAAAATAAAATGGGCTAATATGACAGTCAAGGCTGAATGGATTTGCAGAGATAAGAAAAGGTTCTCAGTGTTCTGGCAAGTGCATTGTTGTCAAACATTCAGAGTTTTCCATTTACAGAGTGTTGTTTCTTCCCCCCCGCCCCTAATTCCGGAATTAGCATATATATCACAAGATGAATGCTGCAGCTTTTGCTTTTTTGCTAATCAGAAGCACATGTTTCACTGTCTTCTGATTTAGGGTATCACATAAGATATAAATAGAAAAAAAGTTCTCTCCCTTCCACACCACACACACACACACGCTTGAAAAGTATTTACCATTTATCGTGGTTGTCGAACACAGAGAAACTCTGATGATGGAAACAGAAAATGCGCGCCTGAGAGCTGCAGCGTATAAAAGCTAATTCCCAAGTTATACCAAGAGAGTAACTTACAACAAGAAAACAAAAATGGACTTTCCCCCCTTTTTATTCCCAGTATAATTACACACTATTTATACCCGTTACTGGGGAAACAAATGGTAAGGAAGGAAGAAATAACTGCAGTGCAAAAAGTAGAATAATACTCTGCTCCTGTGCTGAAGAAAAATTGGTGGAATGAAAGTAGTCCCAGCAGAATAATAAATCATTGCTCCATGATACCATCAGAAGTATAAAACTGGGTAAACTATTAGAAACTACAAACTCAAATACCACTTGGGGACAAATTATGACAAAAAGAAATGATAGACAGTTGTGTTATGAAAATATTATATTACTTCTTTAATGTTTATATGACCTTAGTGATTTCAAAAGAAATGTTTTGTGCATAAAAGACATAATAATAAAAAAATTCTACTACTTCACAGGATCTCATTTTTGTGGAAACATGGGTTCTTCTCCCATAAACATTTGATGCACACATCTGCTAGAGATAAAAGGAAGCTATAAACTTCTTTTAAAGAAGAAAATCAGTATTAAAATCTATATATCTCACAAGCATAATGCAGTCAGCAAACAAAACTGTAGATAATCTTCCCCTTGTTAAACTAGTACCCTAGTGAAATTTAAAGGATTACAAGCTTCCTTACGAAAACGCCTTCTTTAAAACACAATATTTTGAAAAGTTCATCATTTTTATTGTACGGAATATATTTATCTTCTAACAACAATACTATGATGTCATATAATGGACTGAATTCTATGGATGAGATTTTAAAATTAAAATTAATGGGAATTGCGCATTCAAATCCCAGAGGTGATTTGAACATCTCAGTCTATATGTTCAATCGGAGAGTTTTTAACCTTTTAAAACAAACAAATAAATAAATAATCATATGCCGGATTGGTGCAGCCATTGGTGTCCCAGGATATTAGAGAGATGAATGAGGTACCATCTTTTTATTGGACCAACTTCTGTCTAATATCTTTTATTGGACCAACTTTAGAAGTTGGTCCAATAATATATACTACCTCATCCACTTTCTCTCTCTAATAATAAACTGACATTTCCACCAACATTGCTTAGCCCTGGTCTAAACTGGGGAGGGGGGAAAGGGGGAGGATCGACCTAACATATGCAACTTCAGCTACGAGAATAGCGTAGCTGAAGTCGACATATCTTAGGTCGACTTACCTCGCGTCCTCTTGGCACGGGGTCGACTACCGCCGCTCCCCCGTCGACTCCGCTTCCGCCTCTCGCCGCAGTGGAGTTCCGGAGTCGATGGCAGAGCGATCGGGGATCCATTTAACGATTTAGTGTAGACGCGATAAATCGATCCCTGATAGATCGATCACTACCCGCCGATCCGGCGGGTAGTGTAGACGTACCCTTAGTAATTTACATCAATAACAAAACAGACCCAACCACACATTACGGACTAAATTTTGCCCTCACTGAAGATGCACAGGGTGTAAATTCAGAGTAAAAGTGTGACCAAAAATGTTACATTTTCATCAGTGGATTCTGGTTATTTCCTAACTAACAAAAGCAAAGCTCAAATGGGTTATTGATATTGCCTGAATGGAATTACAGGGTCAGATTCTTAGCTGCTGTAAAGTGATGTAGCGCCATGGAAGTCAATGGAGTTATGTCAATTTACGCCAGCTGAGAATCTGACCCACAGCTTTTCTTTACATACCACTTCAGAATAAACAACTTTCTTCTTATAAATAGTTTTTAAAAGGGTTTCATGGTGGGGTAGATCAAAGTGCAGGGTGGAACTTTTAGTGCACATCAAAAAGGTCCACACGGTTAGTGAGCGGCAGACTAGTGAAAGGCAGATTTACACCCCAGCTTGCTGAGCACTAGCTGTTCATAATAGACAAGCCCTAAGTCTCTTTTCACAGAGTAGTGCTTTTAGAGCATGCCAGCAGGATCTACGTGGGACAGTTAAGTGTGCAGCTTCTTAGAGCGCTCTACAAATCACACTCCCTAGGGTTGCCAGGTGTCCAGTTTTTGACTGGAAAGTTCGGTCAAAGGGGGACCCGTGCAGTATCCGGTCAGAAGTACTGACCAGACACCAAAAGTCCGGTTACTGCCCGCAGGGGCACCGGAACGGGAGCCAAGGCACCACTCACCGCAGCATGTGTGACCGCAGCAGGTTAGTTGCAGAGAGCTGGGTTCAGCATGGCTGTGAGCCAGGTGGGTGCCAATACACGCCGCGGGATTGTGTTTGGATCACATGCTATTTTCCACCCTCCTCTCTGCTCCCTGGCACACAGGGCACCAACCACCCCTGTACTGCATTAGGAATGGCTGTAGGAACTACCGGGCCACCACTTTCCAGACTGGAGCTGGCTGCCCCCCCTCATCTCATGAGCACTCCTTTCTCCCCCTCCTATCCTTTCAACACCTCATTCACAAGGAGCTTCTGCCCTTCCCCCCTCTTTCCTCCAGTCATAAGCCAGAAGGCTGGCTCCTGAATAACTTACTAAATACTTACTTTATTTAGTGCTGATTCCCACAGGGCTGATTGAGTTTTTCAAAGCGATCATGCAGTTCTAAATAGAATACTTTATGCTGAAAGGGACACAAATCCATTTGAGCTCCTGAGCTCTTGAGTCCATAGAGGGTTTAATGCAAAATATCTTTTTCTTGCATAATTGGTTATCCAGTACGGGATTATACTGGATAACCGGTATAACCAGAGCAAGTATCAGACCCCCATGAGCCTTATCAAGATGAACAGTTATGAAGTATACACGTCGGACATATGAGGGGGAAAAAAAGGGCTGATGCATACAAACTATATTATGGGAGTGCCCCACATTTTAGCCCTGAAAGACAGGGTAAAATTAAGGCCAGATTCTGGAGGGATTCAAGTCTGGGTGGGAAAAAGATGCAGGGAGCCTCCCTCTTCTGCCCTACACAAGGGCCAGCCATAGTCCTGGTGCTTGTGTTCAAGGGGGATCTATTGCTGCTGGCTGTGCCAGAAACCGATAAGGGGGCCAAGGGCCAAGCCCAATTTCTGCACTGGTGGGGAGTGCCCATTGAATCCTTTCACAGACCCCTGAGACACTGTGTGCCTGTCTCTGACAGAGCCTCCAATGGTCCCGCCACTGCCATACTGCCTCCCCTAATTGCCTCCTCTATTCTACTCACAGCCAGTTTTATCCAGTTTTATCCTAGTCTACAACGGTACCTTCATTCTGATTTCAAGTTAATCACAGCGACATAAACCAAGAGCTTGGACAACCCGGCAATGGAATGTTTTCTTAAGACACTTGAGCTGTCAACAGCCTCTCTCCCCTCAGTTCCCCCAATCTTTTCTACGTGTAAAACGGCAAGAAATGTGGATAGAGCTGCCTGGTGTAACATCATTTTAGAAATCTCTACGGTTGAGTAAGAGGCCTTCATTAGGCTGAATCTACTTCATATTTATTAACAATTTTTTCAGCCATTTACCAGTCTGCATGTGTAGAAGGAATGAGGTTTAAAGTAATTCGTGACCAATTTCTTTCAAGCAATTACTATTACATTTGATAAATGTCACCTACAGTTACTGAAGTGGTAACTACAGGTCCCTGTCATATTTCCAAGTATTCTGATTTAGAGCAAGCTATTCTTATAAGAAGAGAAATCCCTCATGCACATCCTTGCAGAGAGTTTTCCCAATGATTGATATCTTATTTATATCACATTGTCTCATCTGTGCTATGAATTCCGACCTAGGGTTTTCTGTAATATTTGAAGTCTTTCAATAAAAGTTAATGAAATGGGATTATTTCTTAAAATACTGCTCAGCATTTTCGTCATAACAGTTTATACAATTCATTCCTAAAACAACTTTAGTCTGTTGTGAACAATTATAATGCAAAATGACTCTGCAAAATAGTCTGCATATTATGCTAAATGCTAAAAGAAGTTTAAATATCTGTACTAGGCAACACTACTAGCTGAAAAACACAATGATTTCTGCATGAAACTCAGGGAGGAAAGTATTCATTTATTCATGGTATTCTAAATACTTCAAACAAAGTACATACTGGTTGCCAAGACAAGCTAAGCTAGTGTCTTTTAAGTTTTACACTAACTATTGCTTAAAATATCTGAAGGAAACTGTTCATTAATTGCCTATTTTATTATTATGCTCTGAAGCAGGTTAATTACTATCTCCTTAGGTCACTTTTAGCGAGAAAGATTTACTGGGTTAGTTATAGGGCGTGATATGATGGCAAGAAAGCCCTGACTTATGGCTTTTATAAGATGACTAATATGAATTATTACCAGAACTGAGGATGGCTGGAGATGACAGATCTTGCAAAATTAAATACCTTTCATCTTAGATCTGCTTATTTTAAAAGAATGATCTCTTTTTAAAACCCATTATGTTAACAGTGGTGGTAAGCAATCCACTAGACATTACAGTAATACAAACAGAAGAAACCACCAAAACATCTTTTGTCAGTAAAGTACGATAAGGAAAATTTTCAGCACATTGTTTAGTGCAACTCAAAACTGTCAGGGGTAATGAAGCCTCACGCAGAGGTAATGATGTGTCAGTCTCTGGACTGCAAATACTAAATGGCAGATAGACATTTTTAGTTACTTATATATTCACTACAGGTAAACCGAGCATCTTGTGGGCAAGGTGGTTGAGTTCAGACAACTAGTTTTATTCTCTATATATGCTACTAGCAGCCCATACACTCCTGGGTCTTGTTCTGCATGAATAAGAAAGATTTGACCACAGAATTTCTAGCAACCTTGAAGTGTTATGCTGTTTATGCCTTTACAGCTAACACTCATCATGCTTCCTAAATCATATTATAGGATAGTCTTTTGAATGCCATAGGAACTGCTGGTGAGGCCAACCTGATAAACTGACATACTTCTTGCTGCTGTAAACCTTCCTATCTAGGCAAAAACAAAAACAAAACCTCACCTCATCTTTAATTTTTGAAACTTGCATGGCACAATTCTGCTCTTCCAACCTGTGCAAACTGAACAAATTGATGTATTACAAAATTTCCCTATTGAATTTCTGGCCAGAAGACCAAACAGTGAAATGTAAAGCTCTGCATTGTAATTCTACATCTTTTATATCAATTCTGGAAGATTTCCTAGGTTAACTGCTTTAACCAGTCTTTATTTAAAACATGCTATAAGGGTCATTTTCATCACTGTTCAGAATGCACACCCTAGAATCAGCTATTAGACGTAGATTTTCACATACAATCAGAACGGACGGAAACATTATTTCTGTAATTTAAATCAAGGCTGGGAACTACAGTCTACTACTCTCCCTCCTCTCCACACATCCAAGCTGTGGCCAAACCCCATTGCTTTTCCCTCCACACCATTTCCTAAACCCATTCCTTCCTTTCTCCCTCAAATGCCAAATCACTGGGCCACGCTCTAATCACTTCCCATCTCAATGACTGCAATCTCCTTCTCTTTGGTCTTTTTAACATAAACCTCTCCCCAGTCCAGAATGATGCTGCAAATATCAGCTTTGTCGCTCATCACTTAACTGGTTCCCTTCTCTTAAATTATTTTTATACCTCTGGTTTATAGATGCATGCTAGCATACTGGAGAGCACAGGATACCTTCTCAGTTTGTTCTCCCAGGTCATTCCTCAAATGTTCACTACATTTCAACTGAAATTTTGAAACAAATCAACTCTATATTGCACAGGAAAATTTCAGGGGATAAATACTCTGTTGGTGTCAGAGAAGCAGACTCATACATGAGTGGCTCCCCGAATCTTGAAAACATAGTGAAATCAATAAAAACATAATAATATAAAACAATTCAATAGTGTGTTAATAAAATCTATCTATATACTTCAGTTCTTATATGGTGCCCATCACCATCGTATCTGAGCTCTCACAATACCCCTGGAGGTAGGGAAGTACTATTTGGCGTAATTTTATAGATGGGGAACAGAGTCAGAGGGGCTTAATGAAGACTCTAAGAACACATAAAAGCCCAGCTGGAACCAGATCCAGTTCCTAGTGAAATTGATGGCAAAGCTCCCATAGATTTTCCAGAACTAAAGTGTAAGAAAGTTCTCAACCAGCTGACTGCAGAGCCAATGTTGTTTCACTGGTCTCTCAACCAACTATTCAAAAAATTCAAATCAGTTGTCTTTAACAACCCATCTGAACAAATGTGTTTACTTTCCCCTTTTCTGATGATTCTCAAATTAAGAACACATTTGAACAAAGCAACTGAAATTTGTATTGTGCCTTCCATACAACTTGTATCTAAAAATGCTTTGCAGAACTAATAATTCAGTTCATGGGACTGTATAAATTACAGAAAACAATGGAGAGACATGGGCCCATATTGTGCGATTGATTTTTCAGCAGAACTCCCAATTGAAATCAATAATGAAATCTGCTTAAAAGTCAGTGACACAATGTGGTCCATTGCATCGGAATTAAATAATCAAAATAAGAGAATCTATTAAAACGTTGATACTTAAACACTCCCAAATCACTAATATCACAGTTCCTGAAACTCAACTTGACTAGATGTACGGAGAATCTTTGACTCAACCTGCAGTACTATGAATTAATCTTTCAGCTCTAAACATATCAGAAAAGACTTGGACAAATTATTCCAAAAGTTGCAACCTTATAAATGCACAGTATATGTTGCCAGAAAATGCTTTAAGGCCATTATTTGCATTTATGAATAATACTCTTGATGCACTATTAAAATGCAAGGGAAAAGAATGTCTAAAATAATATCTCCGGATGGAGAGAACAAACTGTTGAATTAATAAAACGATCTGCAGCTCTCCTGTCTAATCATCCAGTTTTGATTTCTCCCTAACCAAAATTCAAAGTGATCTTCAGTCCTCCCCTGGGAGATTGTTAGTATAAATTATTGGTGTTATGCTGAAATGATATACAAAAAATAGTTATCATTGCAACTGAGATTAAATCAGGGCCCAGCTCCACCCTCTGCAGGAAAGTGGCACTGGCAATGCTGAATATAAGCCAAATTTAAAGATGATTAGTTCTTATGAAATCTTCCCATGGGTAAATAGGAAAAGAGTTTTAAGTAAGGAGTTTTAGGTACTCAATAAACTCTATAAACTGTAAGAGATAGGAAACTGGATTAGATGGACTGCCAATCTCGTCCAGTGGGGCAATTCTTTTGTTCCTATGTTTTGGGGAATTTCTTATTTTCACCAATCCAAAACAAATCTGCATTATTTTGCCTTTAGTAAAAATGTAGGCAAAACCCAAATGCATTTACAGTCTACAGAAAACATGTGTGCTGCTATTTTATTGGCATTAGTTCCATTTCTATAATATACGTAAAAAAAGGTTGTTAAATACTATGATTATCCTACCTTGCCATGATAGGTGAAATAAAAACTAGAAACAAAGTAGAAGAGTATTTGCTAACTTCAGATATAACTTTATTGTATTTCTATTAATATTATACAGAAACATTCTGTGAATAAATTCAACTTCTGGTTTGCTTTACGTGACACATAGTGCATTAATACTCATATGCATGAAATTAACTTTACTGCTGTAATGTCTTAAATTTGTTGGAAAGAGGGAAAATAGCAATTTTTTTACAGTACATAAATAAAGTTAATAGCCACTGCTCCTGACCAAATGATTAATCTCATGAATGGTGTTCATTTGTTTAGACATAGTTCTTCAATAATCATATAGAATAACAAAGGAAGTAGTTTAACTGGGGTTGTGTTGAAGATGTAATATGTAGGCGTCATATTTTTGAATGTTATTTTATCCATTTACATTCTTCCATATCTTCTATAATTAATGCCTTTTATAATATAATATCTGGGACAAGCATGATAATGTTGTACCTGCACACACAAGAACTGTGCAGGAAACGAAAAGGAAAAAAGTAAATTGCTTTTTCAGCTATCAAGCATATGTATAAGATTCCTTCCACTTCACACACAATACACCACGTAGAGACAATTAAGCACCTTGTTAGCTTAATTAAAAACACAACACATGAAAGTGTTTCTGTGGATATCACATTCCTATAGGGAACAAACACAAATCGAACCCTGACCACTTAAAATATTACCACTAGCATCTGAGGTTACACTTGCCTACAATAGGTTCTTACAGTTTGTCTTACAAAGATAGCTCTTGTTCTAAATATTATCTTCATGTCTTCAGAATAATCAGCCTGCTGAACTGTTTTCCACAACTTTAAAACCAGGGAATGTTTATCTTCTTAGTTTATTATAAGGCAATATAACCCATCATGCACCAGGAACAAAAAGAAAAAAACATTTATTTATTTATTCAAATACCTGAAATGTACTGATCACAAATCTCTAAGTACATGTGTATACAATTACAATAATAATTAACATCCTATTCATGCAAACACTAATTCATGCACTTAATGTATGCCCATGGGACTACTCATCTGCATAAAATTAAGCCTCCACATAAGTGTTTGTGAGATCAAGGTCTAAATCTATAACAAGAAATGGAGGGATACAAACAAAAGACCCAAACACCCGCCCCTCCCAGTCAGCCGCCATGCCAACTTAGCCCTCAGTTGCCTTTGAAGAAAACACCTTGAAAAAAGATGAGTCTTGCAGCTTGCCCGGAAGGTCAACAAATCTAGGCTATAGCAGACAGCTTTTAAATGACACGCTGTGCAATGATCTACTAAAGCAACTGTTGATCATTCATATCTCCTAGATTATTTGCCAGCCTTAAAATTTTAAGCATGTACATAGAAAATTCAAGATGACAGTAAAGTTTAGGGATTCCAGTGATACAGTACATTTTGCTTGGACAGATGAATAGCTCAATTAAACAAATGCAGAACAGAGTTTTGATACTTAAGATTTTATACCTCTGATGTTTGTAAGAACGGGTTTATATTTGGGATGTACAAACTGACAAAATAAAATCCAGAGCTAGGCACTTTTGTTGGAATTAACCAAAAGATTGAGTAAATTATGGAACCACAAAAATTGTCAAGATTTGTACTTTTCAAAACTGGTCCCCGCATTACTGATTTATTAGCAAGAAATTCAATAGTTTGTGATAAAGATCAATAAAAGAGTATGGATGGGTGCATAAATACCTATCCTTGATGGTTCTAAAATACACTATTTGCAGTGAACTGGGAGATAGAAAATATGTGCTGAAATACTGCTATCTAGCAGAGAGAAACATCAGAACTGATAACACTGCTGTAAACAGTACAAGCTAAAAGCCATTCCCGAAAGATGGAATGATGGAAAATCTTTAGATGCAGCTGACCAATGTCTAGCTCTAAATTACAGTCAGTGGAAGTACCATAAATGACTTGCCTGCTATCTGATCTCAAAATGTTTCTTAGGAATAAGAGTTAGCCCATCTTCCAAATACATTAAAAACAATAAAGAAAGCAGAACCAATGCTGAAGGTACATGCACTGGAAGAAAGTAGGATGGCACTACAAGTAGCATGGCAAATTCAGACCAGCAAAACCATATAGTCCTGGATAGCATATAAAATATTATTCACATGGTGTACTATGTACTCTTCGCACCTGGGTTCTAGTCCCAGGTCTGCCACTGGCTTTCTGGGTGACCTTGGGCAAGTCACTTCCCTACTTGTGTCTCAGTTTCCCCATCTGTAAAACGGGGAAAACAATCTTTATGAAGTGTGTTGAGATCTACTGACGAAAGAAGATCTGTAAGAGCTAGGAATTATTATTTTACTATGAAATAGCGCTAGCAAGTGTGAAGTTAGACAACAAACAATGTGGCTATTCAGAATTACTTGTCAAGAGAAGCATTTCAGCTAATTGCAGCCCACAACAATCAAATATCTCAGAGAAGGTAATGAATCAACAATGGCGTTTTGGCTGAAATCCTGACCTCACTGATGTCACTGAGAATTTTGCCCTAATTTCCATGGGGTCACAATCTCATCCTCTGTACCCAAACCAATCATTCTCTGGCCACACAAGCCAAATGCTTATTCATTTTTAACCATGGCCCCTAATTTTTCACCTTGTTGGCCTGCTATCTTGGAAAAATTTTACATAAAGTAACAGATGTGAAGGCTGAAAAACTAGAAGCACAAATTTTCAAACCCTTATGATGAAGGGACTAGTTTCTTTTTTAAAACATTCTGCTTTTCTGAATCTTCTTTTGTCTTGTGCTATACTAAGGAGAATACCCTGGCATTGGAGTATACAGTACACTCAGCTAACTGCTTTTAGAGTTATCAAGTTTGAAGTTAACATTAAATTGCCCGGAAGAGTCATTTATTACCTTGAATACTCCTCCACCCTTACCATTCTTCCTTAAAAATAACTATGCAGCCTAACTTACAAAGCTACCGGAACAACATATTTTTTATAATTACAACTACTTAACCGGGAATACTTTACTGAATACTGACCTTTTAAACTGCTGATTAAAAGTTAAACTTTCTTAATGTTAACCCCCCAAAAATATACATATATTCTTATTAAATGTAGTAAGTATTGTTAGCTAATGCAGCTAAGCAATGGCAGAACTTATGTTCTTACTAAAGGAGGGGCGGAGGAACATCTGAGTTAAGTAAAATAGATAATTACTTTCTTAATATTTATTTTTAAGGTGAGCAGATTCTAAAACGGGATAATGTGAGGCTGTCACTTCTGGGGATCAAGAGCATTGCAGAGGGGCCTGTTTCTAATTCTTGGTCAGGGCTCTGTCTGAGATCAAGTAGGAGGGTTAGCAGCAGAGGTAGCAGATGTGCCAGATGGCCACAAGGCACATTCTTGTGCGGCACCAGCACAGCGCTTCTGATCTGCATAAGAAACCAAGAGAAGTAAATGACTTTCCCTGCCTGCTCTAAAACAAAGCCTATCCCTATGCTCTTGTTTTCACCCAGGTGTTTGACTTTATTAATGACGAATTAAACAATAGGGCAATATAAAGATCAGTGCGAATCTTCTCCCCAGGCTTCACTGCTGCTAGGATTCCTACCTCCCAACTGCTCAGCCCTACACTAAATATTTTCTTTAGAGCCACAATCCCCTCTCCCTTTTTTATCTGTAAGCATCCACAGAGCCCCCTTAACCTCTCTCAGGAGGATCTATGCCTGCTAAGAATTTGGTGTTTCAGGGCAAACATTGCCACCTTGTACCTTGGAAGAGCTGAGGATGGCTGGCATTAATAAAAGGGTTGCCCGGACTATTGGCATCTCTGTGGATTGCAGGCGATGCAACAAGTCTACAGAATCCCTGCAGGCCAACGTGCAGAAACTGAAGGAGTATCACTCCAAACTTATCCTCTTCCCAAGGAAGCCCTCTGCACCCAAAAAGGGAGACAGCTCTTCAGAAGAACTCAAGATGGCAACTCAGCTCTCTGGACCTGTTATGCCAATCAGGAATGTTTACAAAAAGGAAAAGGCCCATGTTATCTCTGAGGATGAGAATAACTTCAAAGCCTTTGCCAGCCTGCGTAGGGCCCGGGCAAATGCCCGTCTCTTTGGAATCCATGCTAAACGAGCCAAGGAAACTGCAGAGCAGGATATGGAGAAGAAGAAATGAACTGTTCGCCCTCGAACTGTCAATAAAAGAGTGTAGAAATGTTAAAAAAAACAAAACCCCAAAACAATGCCTTTGGGAGGAGGGGCAAACCTGACTGGAAGGCTGGGACTGACTCTTGAAACAGGGAGATTTACAGTTCACCTATATACTCTCCCATGGTATTCTCCTATCAATGCGCTGAGAATTCTACCTGCACATACTGGCCACAAACCAGGACAAATTCAGACTTTCTGTGGATTGTTCAGTGGTAAGTACTTACTTACACCAGGTTAAATTTGGCCTTTAGGGAGGAAAACTGTCCTCCTGGTTCCAACATGTGTGTTCATTATTTTTTATTTAAAAATTGTAAGGAGACACAGAATCTGATTGTGCAGTCTACACATTTAGTCAGCCATATAGTCACTTGTGATAAATCTCTCAATTTAACCAGAAATTAAACCATTTTTTGTTAAAAGTCTTTTAAAAATATTCTTTAAATTATACTCTACCTTTAAATGAAGGTCAGAACTGACAGTTTGCCTTCTTCTCATTCTATTTCATATTTGGAATGAATAAGGTTGCATTATATGTCTAGCACCTTACTATAAATGGTGATCTGATGCTTAAGAATTCCTTCTTCTATAATTATGCAAATAGAGAGAGCGAGAGATTGGAACTCACAGCAGCCAGTCAGAATTCATTATGCTAACTTACCATGTTATGAGACAAACAAGTCAACATTATCTGAAAGCACTTTTATGTAACTGTTCAGATACTGATAACTATGGTAAAATAATACCCATTTCATTTTATAGTGAAGTCTCAATTGGAAAGGCTTAACAGCTGATGACTTAAATGAAGCTTCACATCACCCACTAAAACAAATCTCCCCGGATATCTTAGTCTAATTTTCTTTTCCTTTTTATTTTTTTTTAATTAACATTGCTTTAAAAAAATACTGCGCCAAAAGTTGTTGGGTTGATAATCCAGGAGACCAAAGTCCTCCATACAAGCTTTGTCACAATGTGACCATACCTCAAACTTGACTTTGGGAGCAAGAAGGTACTTTAGTCTCCATACCTATTCAATCTTTGACCTCTGTAAAGTCTGTCCTAAAGGACACCATCCAAGACCAAACATGTCTGTAGTTCTGAGATGTTGACACTTGTCCACTACAAAGTGGACTGAAACCACCAAACTCATTTCACACCATGGACCAGCCACAGATGTCAGTTTTCTCTCACTACTGACTAGGGCCAAGGCCAAAATGAAGAGTCTAACTAGAGATGAAAAACCCTATCTATAACCCTTTACCAATCCGCCATGATTTCTAAGATTAAACACACGGTATTAAAGACAGATTGCTTATTTACAGCTTGAGTTAATTCTTGGTTGTGATAAACTTGAAAATAGCTTCTCCGTGGCACTAACTGTAACAATCACGGTTGTGGCTTCTAGACAATCATTCTTTTAGTTTCATGTTGTTAGATTTTTGTGCTAAAATGCAAAGTTTCAGTTTGCATTGTTACAACAACATGCTGAGCTTCATACACAGAATAATGACTTCATTTCAGTTTAGAGTCCCGATGCCGCTTTAAACAGCCTGAAGCACACTTGAGGCCAGCTCTTGATCAGGCTGCAGGCATTAGCTAAAACTAATAAACTCATAACTGGAGACCAGACCAGTTCACATGTATGTTAGTGTTGCTCAAAATAGGCATTAGTTTTATAAGAATGTAGTTAGTGTTTAGATTCTATGAAATGCTTGTAAGTTGCTACGTTCATTAATCTCACCTATAATATTATATGGGCACAGTGGCGTGCGCCTGTCATCCCAGCTACTTGGCAGGCTGAGGCTGGCGGATTACTCAGTGGTTCTCGGCTGCAGTGTGCTATGTCGGTCAGGTGTCTGGAGCCACTGATAGGGGTGGCTGAAGGACTGGCTAGAACATCACGAATGACGTATTGTGATTGGCACTCTCTCTGTGAAGGAGGATGGACCAATCAATCAAGGTGATAATGTCATATCCCAGGCTCTAAGGACATATGTACATTTAGCTTTATAACTTTGAAAATGTTTGCTCTGAACTTGCAAACCCAGCCACGGAAATTGTACCCCTTTCTGCCCGCTCATCCAGAAGGACTATCAAAATCAGATGGGCCAGCGTGGATCATCGCAATACAAAGGATTGGTTAATGGCCCTATCGCAGCTGAGAAATGCTACATGCCAGGAAGTTACAGGAAATTTTTCCATCTTTTTGGCTGTTTGAACTCTGACAGGGACAGAGACTCTAAACTGAAGCCAAAGATCCCAATGGGCTGTCCCTTGGGTCCACCTTGGCAGACATTTTGAACTGACAGATCACAACAACTCTGTCCCTCATAGGATATAGATGATAATTCATCTGTGTATATATGTCTGTTTGCTTGCTTTAACCCGTAAATAACTCATTTCTTTTTCCTAGTTAATAAACCTTTAGATAATTTATTACAGGATTGGTTACGGCATTGTCTTTGGTGTAAGATCTTCGGTACCAATGGATCTGGAGTAAGCGACTTGTCTCTTGGGACTGGAAACAAACTGAATATTTTGTGGTTTTCGGTGTGTGACCAGTTATCACTAAGTCCGGTTTGTCTGGGTGGCAAGATAGACTGGAGAGTCTAAGGGAATTGTCTGTAATTCCATGGTAAGATTGTTATAGTGATCCAGGAGTTCACATTTGTTACCGGCTTGGTGAAATCTAATTATAGACCACACCACGAGTTTGGAGTGTCTGCCCTGTTTTTCAACAGTCTTTCCTGCGGTAGCACTCACAGTCATGGGCCACTCTGAACAGTGTGACACTCATGATTTATGTAGCGCAGAGAAAATGTTGAATGACTTACCACGTGCATGTGTGGTTGGTAGATTGGAAACAGGAAGTCAGCCTTATATCTAATGTGGACTACCAGCACATGCTATAATAAATTTGAAGTCCATAGCCAAGCAATGTAGTGACTTATAATGCCTCACCTGCTGCTACATATTTTCACAGTTTGTTGCTTAAAACTAATGTGTTTATATGCAGCAATGCCAGGAGAGGTAGCATGTAAACGTCTGATATATCCATACAAAGCACTGAATTCGCTCTTTCTTCTGTGGATATGGGCTCTGTTAACAAAAGTGTGATAGCACCATGATGATTTCCCCCTCATCAATGTTGCTGACAGACAAGTTTTTCATCTAATGGATAGTGTATTTGTGTCCTTTAAAAAAGGGAATATCTCCATGCACATTTGGGAAAATGTCATTTAGAAACTGAGCTATGCGGCTGTCTTTCAACCTTACAAGCTACATCATTAGTCATTTTCAAAGTCACAGGGTTTAAGGAACTTTGAGAAATCTGAACTCTAGATGATGCATATTGCTGGGGAACTGAATGCCATGTTATTCACTTGTCAGCGAGCAACAGCCATATCAGTTATATTCTGTGACATCTCAAACATATTTTCTGTACTCGGTTGGAAGATTGAAATCCTCTTCAATAGCTGATTCTCTGAGAGATTTTTTTTTATCTCCCAACTAAGTTAAATGTAGCAAAAGTATATATATATATGGTGTTGCAGAAGTTGTAAACATTTATAAATGTATTCTTTGCTGTATATATGGGAAAAGTTCTGGCTTGGAAACAGCTGAAACTAACTATATAACAAATCATGGGTTTTTATACTTCAGATGTCAATCCTACTGACAACGCTAAACAATCAGCTTGTCTAGCACATCCTAATTGGCAGCAGCTGAGCTCCACAACAATTAATTTACCTCTAATGAGCCAATCAAACTGTATATGTAAATTTATTCTTCTGGTTTTGATTATTGGTGGTATATAATAGTGTGTGTGGGGGGGGGAGTTTCTTGGGCTCTAAAATAATCTCCTATCTAGATTGACAGAGACAAATAACAAAGTCTGGATTTTAGCTACAGGCTATCCAGGCATAAACTTCAGTTAAAAAAATATTCTATACAAAATAAAGCAACGTTTAAAATTCTGATTTAACCCCATAAAAGCAAGGATATGCATATTTACATACAATAGTGTTTAAGGCCATATTTTAAAAAATATATATTATAAACAGACATTCTTTTATTTTCACAATGAATTTTGCTATATCTGGGTCCACTTATGCCTCCCTTGCTCATGAATGAGTAAGCAGTGTCATTTTCCTTAGTGGGATTACTTGTGAAATAAGGCAATATTAATACAAAAGAGGGTTGCACAATCAGGGTTAGTGTAATTAATGCAGACTTTTAACAAGGGTGCCATTACGTGTCATAGTATAATGGGTCAGGACTTTCTGCATGTCAAAAAATCCTCACTTCTAACATCAGGAACTTTTCCTGAAGACTAACTTTCCAAACAAATGTTTATTGCTATCTCCGCAAAGATCTAAGGGCAACTAGCCATAATGGATGCACACACAGGAAAAAGAAAATGCAAGTTATGGTTGTGCAATTTGTCTCTGCAGGTCTGATGCAGGAAATCCTGACTCCAGTTGGCACACAGTTTAGAACTATAAATTTGGTTTATCTAAGATGGAGTTGAGAAGACGTGCTAGTGTACGAGCCTCAAAAAAATCACAAAGTGTCTCCTTAGAGAGCAGGAAATGTATTCACCGTGTGTCTACTCTAGCAGTCAATTTAAACAGAATGGTCAACCATTGTCAGCAGTTAAATAAGCTACTATCAAAATTGTGGGACTAACT
This sequence comes from Chelydra serpentina, assembly GCA_037349315.1. Taxonomy (NCBI): domain Eukaryota; kingdom Metazoa; phylum Chordata; order Testudines; family Chelydridae; genus Chelydra; species Chelydra serpentina. The sequence continues at coordinate 11,487,997 of JBAIAC010000061.1, forward strand.
CTCATAACTGCTTCTAAGCTGTCCAGGGTGTCTCATGCTTATCACAGTTGTATGGCAAACCAATTCTTTTGTCTCTGCTGGAGAAGACTTGAAAAATTAAGAAAAAGTCATGAATTGGAAACAAAGTATTTCAATAAATTCTATTAAAATGTCTGTATCCATGTAATACTATTTACCTCAGTTCATGTACTCCACTCTGCATCTAGCCTCAGTAATCATGCTAGGCACAGGGGCTGGTCCTGCTGGGAATAGAGAGGCCTGTCCTCTGCACCATGCAACATCAGTGGAACAGCGAGGCGTCGTTACAGGAGGTTTTGGAACAAATCGATAAATTAAACAGTAATAAGGCACCAGGACCAGACGGTATTCACCCAAGAGTTCGGAAGGAATTCAAATGTGAAATTGCAGGACTACTAACTGTGGCTTGTAATCTATAATTTAAATCAGCTTCTGTACCATATGACTGGAGGATAGCTAATGTGATGCCAATTTTTAAAAAGGGGTCCACAGGTGATCCTGGCAATTACAGGCCAGTAAGCCTGACTTCAGTACCGGGCAAATTGGTTGAAACTATAGTAAAGAACGGAATTGTCAGACACATAGATGAACATAATTTGCTGGGGAAGAGTCAACATGCCTTTTGTAAAGGGAAATCATGCCTCACCAATCTACTAGAATTCAACAAGCATGTGGACAAGGGGGATCCAGTGAATATAATGTACTTAGATTTTCAGAAAGCCTTTGACAAGGTCCCTCACCAAAGACTCTTAAGCAAAGTAAGCTGTCATGGGATAAGAGGGAAGGTCCTGGTTAAAAGACAGGAAACAAAGGGTAGGAATAAATGGCCAGTTTTCAGAATGGAGAAAGGTAAATAGTGGTATCCCCCAGAGGTCTGTACTGGGACCAGTACTATTCAACATATTCATAAATGATCTGGAAAAAGGGGTAAACAGTGAGGTGGCAAAATTTGCTGATGATACAAAACTACTCAAGATAGTTAAGTCCAAAGCAGACTGCAAAGAGCTACAAAGGGATCTTACAAAACTAGGTGACTGGGCAACAAATTGAGAGATCAAATTTAATGTTGATAAATGCAAAGTAATGCACATTGGAAAACAACCCCAACTATACATATAAAATGATGGGATCTAAATTAGCTGTTATCACTCAAGAAAGAGATCTTGGAGTCATTGTGGATAGTTCTCTGAAAACACCCACTCAATGTGCAGCGGCAGTCAAAAAAGCTAACAGAATGTTGGGAATCATTAAGAAAGCAATAGATAATAAGACAGAAAAAATCATATTGCCTCTATTTAAATCCATGGTATGCCCACATCTTGAATACTGTATGCAGATATGGTCACCCCTGTCATAAACATACAGCTAAGGGTAGCATAAAATCCCTCCTTTACCTGTAAGGGGTTAATCAGTTCAATTAACCTAGTTGGCACCTGACCAGAAGGACCAATGGGGAAAGAAGATACTTTCAAATCGGGGAGGTGGGGAAGGTTTTGTTTGTGTTTCTTTGTGTTGTTCTCTCTCGGGACAGGTAATCAAGCAGGTAATCAACTCCTACTGGAATAATACATCTACAATTACAGAAATTGTAAGTAAAAGCAAGGAAATGCATTAGATTATCTTTTGTTTTAGCTTGTGAATTTTCCCTATGCTAAGAGGGAGGTTTATTCCTGTTTTTGTAACTTTGAAGTTGAGCCTAGAGGGAAATCCTTAAATAAAATTCTTCTTTTAAGAACCTGATTGATTTTCAGTGTCCTAAGAACCAGGGATTTGGTCTGTGCTCACTTTGGTAGCCTTTTGGTTGGGATATTATTCTCCAGCCTCCCAGGAAAGGGGGTGAAGGGGCTTGGGGAGATGTTGGGGAAATAGGAACTCCAAGTGCTCCTTTTCCTGAATCTTTGTCTAAATCACTTGGTGGTGGCAGGAATACCATCCAAGGACAAGGGAAGAATTTGTGCCTTGGGGAAGTTTTTAACCTAAACTGCTGGAATATAATCCTAGGGGGCCTTTCATGCAGGTCCCCACATCTGTACCCCAGAGTTCAGAGTGGGGAGAAAACCCTGATAGCCCCCTCTCAAAAAAGATATATTGGAAATGGAAACGGTTCAGAAAAGGACAACAAAAATGATTAGGAGTACGGAATAGCTTCCGTATGAGGATAGATTCATACGATTGGGACTTTTCAGTTTGGAAGAGAGACGATTAAGGGGGGGATATGATAGAGGTCTATAAAATTATGACTGGTGTGGAGAAAGTGGATGGGGGAGTGTTATTTACTCCTTCTCATAACACAAAAACTAGGGGTCACCTAATGAAATTAATAGGCAGCAGGTTTAAAACAAACAAAAGGAAGTATTTCTTCACATGTGGAACTCTTTGCCAGAGAACATTGTAAAGACCAAGACTATAACAGGGTTCAAAAAAGAACTAGATACATTCATGGAGGATAGGTCCATCAATGGCTATTAGCCAGGATGAGCAGGGATGGTGTCCCTAGCCTCTGTTTGCCAGAAGCTGGGAATGGGCAACAGGGGATGGATCACTCAATGATTACCTGCTCTGTTCATTCCCTCTGGGGCACCTGGAATTGGCCACTGTTGGAAGACAGGATACTGGGCAAGATGGACCTTTGGTCTGACCCAGTATGGCCGTTCTTACGTTCAGCCACTACTGTACACCTCACAGCAGCTCCCACCATTTCTGCCCCTCTACACTAGATCCACATGCCACAATCCAAATTTGACCCATCCTTAAATAGCACTACATAGTTGCATATGGTCCCTGCTTAAGCTTCACAAACCCTACCCCAATATCCACCCATGCCGCAGAACTGACCTGGTTCAACTTCTCATACAACTGAGAACTTTAGCTTCCATAGAAAAGGGACAGGATTTTGGCCTTTGAGGACTAATATTATGTCTGTCATAATAATGGCATCGAGAGGGCACATCTGAGTTGGATGGTGAATTGAACAAATGATTCAATTAGGAAATCCTGTCAGGATTAAGAAAAGCTCTGCATTTGTTATGAAAATTTTTATGTAAATTATTTGGAGACGAACACTGAGCAGGTCCTTTGAACAGAGCAATTTACATTCTTACATAATATCATGTATGTGCCATCAACATGGTGAGGTGGGTGGGAACACCTGTTGTGTGAACAACTTGGGTTTTACTTCTGAAAATCAATGGTTTATTGCTGAAAACACAAAACAAAAAGGTGCCGTCATGTGAATCATGCTTAAAGGTGAGTGAGGGGACATTTAAACACATTAAATGCAAGTAACAACTGACAGAGTGACATCTTGGTATGCTGAAGTCAGTGATAAAACTCCCTTTGACTTTAGTGGGGCCAGGAATTCTCCCATAGTGCACGTGCTTACATCAATTTTTATGTCCCCTTTCACATAAAAGATTGTCCTAGAAACTACCTGAAAAAGTTGAGATAACTGGAGAGCCCAAGATTTCAGGGTCATGCACAGCTTACTGTTTATAACAGGATATTTTCTGAAGTGGGAAGAAAAACTGCTAATGGAAATGTTTGGTGCCTCATACACATGCAGTTATCTGCATTCAAATGCTTGTTTGCTGCTACGACTATACTTTGTAAATTTTGAGGATGAAAATTACGCACCCAGGTTTGAAAATATATCTCCAGTGTATTAGAGCATAGGACTGGCCCCTTAACTTAACTGGCGTAAGCTGGTATAGCTGCATTGACTCTACAGAGCTATATAAATTTACACCAGCAGGGGATCTGGCTTGTACTATTTACTCTTGTTTAATAAAATAGTTACAGATATTCTTAGAGAATCTACCCTGTATTTTTCCTCAATTCTGCATGCAGTTGCTTTTGGCTATTTATCCTATTGTTCTAGCATGGAAGGGCTGTTTATCTCCAGCTCTCCGTGGACATTTTGACATTGCTTTGGATGAATATATATAAACAGCTGATATTCATTTACACTAAGCCCTTTGCTTTCCACGTCTATATAAAAAGAGGCCTAAAATTCCAGATACTGGCAGAAATTGCTCTAATCCCTTTTCCAGTATTTGAAGATAGAAATTCACTATTAGGCTCTTTTAAAGATGTGTGTAAACAAATGCTTGATGAACAAAGGTGGCAATAATGTGCTTCTTTATCTGAACATTGTCCCGAGGCTTTACAGAATAGAGCTATTTAGTCAGTGTTCTCAAACTTTTTGTAGGTCATACACATTTATTATTCTGATTTGAAACTGAGAGAGTACAACAGTATCCAAAGGACATGCATAATTGGTACAGCACTACTCATTTATTATGGAGGGAGATAGCCATGTTTATCAAAAGTTGCCCACCATTTCATTCACAGCAGGGAACAGAGAGTTATGAAAAGGATACTAACTAGATGTACTAAGTATTATCTATGTATACAAAACAACTTCATTATAAGAAGTGGTTTATTACGTCTGGAATTACAATTGCAGGGAATATTGACAGTCACTGAAAAAATATGGGACTTTCATTGTACTTGACTATGGGAAAATGCCCCCTATACCACACCACAATATACTGAGCACACTGTAAATAGGTGCCACTCTGCATGTTGTCGGCTCTGAAAAATCATTTATACTCATATATAATACAGCATACCTAAAAAAATAAGACCAGTGGAGGAGATAAAAGCACACAGAGCTATGGGTAGAACAGGAGATGTTACAGCAACCAGTGTGTATGCCAGACAACGAGGCCTACCTAGAGAGACAGAAAGGAATGACCAGAGCAGAAACGCAGCAACACATGCTGCATAAATATAAGATCACAAATTCTTGCTCCACTATAAAGCTGTGACAGCTAACTTTATCATAGTGACATCGTATGTTAGCTGGGGTTTACAGGAAACACTCAATATATTATATCACTAGCAAGAAAAAAGTCTCTCTCCAAAGCTTATGGGAGCATATGTTTTCCTGAACATATGGAATAAAAGTAGTAAGTTGTGCCATAAAAATATACTTTATTCTAAAATATGCCTGTAGAGTTCAAACAGATATCTTCCTTTAAATAACTAGCTGCAATATAATTTTACACAACTTTTAAAAAGTGAAATACAACCCATGAATAACCCCTTTCAAATCTCTGTCACAAGAGCGAGTTCTCAGGTGTTATTACAAAGCACCAGATAGCGACTCCCAGAATCTAAGCCTCAAACCACTTGTGAAAATTCAGCCTTTCAAACCAAGTGCCCCGACTCTATTACTTCCAGCTGCCTGCATCTGCCCAAATATATAGATTCGGACACACAACGCTTGTAAATCAGAAAAGGGAACTGAGGGGGGTGGGGGAAGGGGAGAGAGGAATGAGAGTACCGGGACTCAACAAATATACTGAAATATAATTTGGTGCTGTTAGGTTCCACTGAATTCCATATATTTTCAAATACAGTACATGAACCAAAATTCCTATATGGAACGCCCCAGAAAAGGAGCCATTTCAGTCTTTAAAGCACAATACATTTCAAAGTAGTTTGTCTCCTACAAGCAATACATTAACACAGTCAAGAATGATTTTGAAGGCAATATTACAGTAAATGTGTTTCCAGTGCATGATATTTTAAATATTTTCATGCATGACAACAAGCAAAAGCATGTGAAGGGTGTCTTTCAGTCTATAAAGATAATATACTTGAAGGAGAAAGCCTAAACACGTATTTAGCCAATTGTAAATAATTTATATAGTAGTTATCAGCTGTAAGAGTGTCATCATCACAGTCTATGATATCAGCCCTCCAGGAAACATTTGTTTAACGTATGGCTGCAACCTCTGATGGCACTTTTAAGTGTCAGACAGCAAAGTTGCCAACTCTTGTGATTTTATTGCACGTCTCATGTAACTTTTCTTAAAACCCCAGTTATGTGAATATGTGAAAACTTCATTTTATTTTTAAAAAGCATGTTTCTAGCCTCCTGGTTGTGGAGAAAAGCATGAAATTGGGCCCCAACGCACCTCTTCTCCCACACTGGCAAGTTTTCTGTGTAATCAAATCCATATCGCTAGGCCTTAGACACAATTATTATATACATCACACGTACATCGAAGACTAGAACCTTGGTCTTTCAACTTGTAAAACCTAGGTCTCTACCACCTGAGCTAATGCAGAGGGGCTCTAATTGGTAATAGTAGCGGGGCTCTCATCTAGTCTTTGGCTCAGCCACTAAAGGTATGTCTACATGAGGATAAAAGCCCTGCAGCACAGCTATGGGCTGGCCAGGCTCACACCAAAAATTGCTGTATAGATATTCGGGCTTGGGCTGGAGCCTGAGCTCTGGGACCAGACACCAACCTCTGGGACCCTCCCCCCTTGCAATTTATCAGCCCACAGCTGACTCGGGCAGCTGCAGGTTTTTTATCCATGTGTAGACATACTCTAAAGGGCAACTTCTCACACACACATACAAGAGGCCAGTATTTTGCATCCTCTCCCCACCATAATCTCTGCTGGCTCCCTTTTCAGATCTTCAATGGGACTCTCTACCCAGGGAAAGGAAACAGGGCTAAGCGACAAGATTCAGGCTTGAAAATAAATGTAAAAGGTCTGTTTTCCATCACATATCTTCAGTCAACTGTGCCTTTAACCAACACAAATCATGTAGAAGTTTTGATCTTTCAATCACCTTACGCGTTGATGCTTATGTACAAATTATAGAGAGATGGCCTAGATTATAGCCAGATTCTGCCCATTCTGGCAAAGTTTTATGAACTACAGCTAAACACAGTGGATGGCATTAATGGGAGTTTTGCCATTGACTTGACTAGAGCCAGGATTTCACCCAGTGGGTGCAAACAAAATAGCAGAGGTTCTGAACAGATAACCAATTAAAAGAGTACAAATTCAGAGATGAATTGATAGATGACCTCAAAGAAGGCTATTTTGCTTCAGAAATGTGTAATAATCGAATCTTTCAGCATAGATCTTCTGCTCTGTCTGCTTGCATGCCCATCTTCCTCACTAGGGTATTTTTAAAGGCACCTCGCACCTCTAGCTGTTAATGTCAAAAACACACTGTGGCTTATGGCACACCAGTATTAGTTGATATTTCTAGCCAATTAAGTCTTTCCTGATTAACATGGTAACCATGATAGCATCAGCAGAGATAGTATAATGCTGTGGGGAGTCAGAACATACTGAAGTGATGTCTATGCAGTGCTGACTCAATAAAATGATTAACTTTTAGTGATCCACTGTCGCAAGTGGGGACTCCCCTGTAAAAGCAGCACGTCACAGGCAGAAATCACTGAAGTAGCTGTTCCATCGTTCTCTCCAGCACTGTGTGCTGTATCTTTCTACTCTGAAGTCTGACTATTCAGGAATATATACATTTGAAGGAGGGGAAAAAAGAACCCCGAGAAAGGTATGTTTTGAGACTTTACACCATACCTGTTTCCTCTCATGTTAACACTTTCATGGACGTCATCGTAACTCATTCAGAGGTTTCAAAAATACCTAATTTGGTTTTGAACCCTTTGCATTATAGTAGACTTCCATGAATGAATGTTATTTCATCCAGGAACATTATTTTACTCATTTAAATTTCAAAATCTTATTGGATTTGGGTACTTATAGTATTATTTGTAATTATTAGTTCAGCACAACTTTAGCAAGTAACACCAGTGTTTCAGTTATTTGGAGACTGAAATTCATTGATTTTTTTTTTCTAGATTGGAATTATTACCGGCTTTACTCCATTGCAGATCCAAAATACAAAGAGATAAGATCCTAATCCTTCCTACTGATGGCTTTTAAAAAATCTATACATATTGTAGCCTTAGCAACATCTGTCCTAGGACTTTGAGTACACAAAGAAACTATGACACGACCTTTCCCAAATCCATACTATATACAGAGCTAGCCTGTTCAAACACCCAGATCACATGTGCTGGGTTTCAATGGACCCCTGCTAGATCACAGCAAAAACTGTCTCTAGACCCCAAGGATCTGGCCATCTGTACCTCTTCAGGGATCAGTTGTAGTCGGGCATTCAATGACGCACACTGGTCAACCTGGACAATGAGCCAAATACACAGCTATGCTGGGTTGAGGGGTCATCGGAAAGGTTGGCTCTTAGCCACCTTTTCGTTAGCCCAATCATGGGGCTGAAACAGCTCCCAGCATAATTTAGAGCAGCTTTAAGGGTAGTCTAATTTGCACCTGCTGGAGTGATCCCATTGGGACTGCTTCACTAGTCAAGGATTGACCAGAAAATTAGGTGCACCCCAGTCTTGTCACCGTCAACCTTTGGCAGGACCCCTCCAACATGTCCCCTACAGAGTCAGAGTGGGGAGCAGATGTCATCCTCATGCCAGCTTTATGCTATCTGCATAAGAAGAGTCCTTGGCTGCCCATGTATTGCATCTAGAACATGGACAATAGGTTTACAGATACTCATATAATAAATATCCATACGATACAAAATAAATACTTATAGAAGTAAAATAGGGAGGGGGAGAGAGAGCATGCTGTACAAGATTTCAGCTGTAACTCTCATTATTACTCTCTGTTCCAAAGTATCCAGCGATAGAAGCTAAAACGGGGAGATCAATCAAACTCTACCTCATCTTTCAAGGAAGAAAGAACAAAGGAAAGATATAATGACCCCTTGTGGGTGGTTTCTCAGTTTGTCTGCAGAGACAACAAACAGAAGGATTGCATCTGCTTCTTTTGCAATGAGAAATTAGTGTATTTCCCTAATATGTGAATGAGTGATTAAGCAGAGTGAGTTGACTCAGTTGTAGGGTACATTGCAGAGGCGATATCAGGTACACTTGCAGAGTATAGGAAGAGAAGAGAATGGTGTCAAAAATACAGGCCAGAGGTGCCCTATAGATTAGTGACCTAGTTACTACAAGAGACAAAGAAAGAGTGGTTAGCAACATTGAAGGAAAATTAATTGTTGAGGCAGTCAGTGTAGAGTTCAAGGTATTCAAGGAGGATAATCTGGTACATAGTCCTTTGTGTTCAACACTGCACTGAGGTCAAGGAGAATAAATTGTGGGAGGAGCCACTGCTAGAAGAATGGGGAAGTTAGTTTTAGGATGAGCAAGGTGGTTTCAATTTTGTGGAAGGTTGAAATAGGTGAAGGATGCTGTGAGCGGTAAGATGACTGGACAGGAAACAGAACATTTCTCCAGTATGTTTCTAAGGGTACGTCTTCACTACCTGCCGGATCGGCGGGTAGCGATCGATCTTTCGGGGATCTATTTTTCGCATCTAGTGTAGACACGATAAATCGATCCCTGATCGCTCTGCTGTCGATTCCGGTAATCCACCCCAGCAAGAGGTGGAAGCGGAGTCGACGGGGGAGCAGCGGCAGTCGACATTGTGGCGTCCTCACGGCGTAGTAAGTCGAGCGATTTATGTCGACTTCAGCTATGTTATTCACGTAGCTGAAGTTGCGTACCTTACATCGACCCCCGCCCCTAGTGTAGACCTGGCACAAGAAAATGAACTTAATTATGGGGTAATGGCTGTTGAGGTTGCTAAAGTCACGGGTGGGGTTCTTAAAAAATGATATGGTAGCTGCAGTTTTTAAACGATGTGAGGGACAGTGCTATTAATGTGGAATTGTTGCCATCACTTTAAACAATCATCAACTTACATTTATTTAAAGTAATTAGACAAATTAGCCCAGCACACATTAACATTTAATCAGTTTTGCCTAAGGTTAATATACTGAACTCTAACCATTTTTCTCAATCCTTTCTTGCAATCCAAACTAGTATGCAGAAGCTCTTTATACACCAAAGCACTCATGTCTTTGCTACATACTAGATAGGCCATCACTTTTTCAAATGAGGCACTTAACATGCCAAGTGAGATATAAAAAAAGGTGTACTTCATCGTCAGAGTCTGCCTAACACTTGCTAAGAATCCAAACTATAAAAGTCCTCCCAAAAATATAAAACAAATGACATCAGTGAGACCTAAAATGTCAACATGAAACATTAAGGCAACTTCTCTTCCATGCAACTGTGACCATAACATTTCAAAATGTCCAAATCTGTCATTTCAAATAGAAAAGAATGGATCGCAGCCACAAGATACCCAACTGAACTCATTCGCTTATGACCTGCTTCCATGCTCAGGGTCTCAGACATTAGCGGTCTGTGTCACAAGTTAATCACCATTATGTTGAGTGAGCTAGCTCTTAAATGGAAAAAGCCCATGTTAGACTGCAGAGTGTGACAAGGAAAAGTTCCTAGTTTATTTAGCTGTAATGTAACAAAGATCTACATCTAGTTAGGTTAAAAACTTAAGTCAGCACTCCTAACAAAATACTTCTTGGAATTTTGTATGTTTTTAAAATTGTCACTTTGGGGAACCAAACTCCCAAATGGAGTCAGACGAAGAGGTTCTCTTCCTTAATTGTGTATAAGGAGCTTCCATTAAGCGCTCATGAGAATTAGATGTCTAAGAGAATATACTCTAAAAGTTAAACTATTTTTTGCTCAGACAGTCTCATTTTAAAAACATGAAACATTTTGCAACCATATGTCTGTAGCCAAACATTTAATTATATTTTGCTATACAAAGTAGTAAAAATAAATATCCACTTTAAATATCATTATCTTAATGATGGTAATAGCTTCAGGAGAGACCCACAGAATTACAGGCTGATGATATTAATCTGTTGAGTTTTATACAACCATATAGCCCCAATAGCAATCTAATAACAACCAGATTTTGACAGTAGAATGGTAAATATAACTGAAACAATCCATACAAGTCAGGGAATGCTGCTAAAAATCAATGAAAGTCTTGTCCTGGAAAAATGTGTTTTGTTTTACAATGAATCACACTGAACCGGAGATGGGCCATATGCATTTTGCCAATTTTTAAAACTCACTCTGGCTTTTTAAGTTCTAATTTTTGCTAGGGAAATAAGAGTTCCCACATTTATCCCGACAAAACACAAGTTGACTTTCTGGCTTGTAAGCACAGGTTACTTACTTATTGATCTGGAGTATTAATTACCTCCTGGGGTCAACATTTCATGTGCTGCTAAGTACTTCAGAATAGCTTTCTCAAGAAACTTCCAACCCATATTTGCTGGCTGCTGCATTGTGAAGAAAGGGTCAGCAGAGAGGAGGAAACAAAAGTATAGGGGAGAAGAGGTAGAAACTAAGATTTGAATGAATAAAACATAGAACTTTTGTACAAAGGTGCAGCAAGGAGAGAGAGAGAGAGAGAGAACAATGGGAACAGTCTAGCATCCCACCATGTCTCTGCTGCTGAATCTGAAAAATCAATGCACCCGGTAAAAAGCCAAACAGGAGAAATAATACCTTGGTGCCATACTACTACAGCTGACAAGTTCTTGCTCGTTACAAGATACGGCACAATCTGTATGTTAATAGTTTTATATCTTCCTTACTTCAAGATGAGCGTCTGTCAAGAACACCCTCCTCCATTATGTTTGTTATATAAGATTTACATCAAAGTACAGAAAGTGGAGTAAGTGGTGCCTATCCTATATCTAATCACAGTAGCTGCTAATGATGAGGCCCACGCTCATAGTGACCAATCTGCACATGATAGTCTCAGTAGGCAGATGAGTCTTGTCTGTATGGTGTCTTTTCTGAAGCAGTAAGGGTGCTAAGGAGTCTCACCAAAGTGCAAGCAGAGGAAGAGTCTTTCATCATGTGGGAACATGTCTGAAACCAGCAGCATGGCTGTCATTAATCCCTTCGTTGCCAACACCACACCTTGGTCTGCCACCAACAAGACCAATCCTTCAGTTAAGGGAGAGTTCAGCTTTCACCGGGGAAGCTATAATTGCCTAAACACATGCATTAAGCAATTTAAAAAAACATCTGACAAAAATATAAAAGTCTTCCTTTGCACTTAAAAGAGAGCATTGGCTCTCACTCAAAAAATAGCTCAAGTGACAAACCTTAATGTAATTCCAGTGGAAGACAATGCCTTAAGCATGCAGGGCACCAGTACAGAATTTCTATGAGACATCATTTCTCTTCTTTTGAAACTCCAAGCTGAGGGGAGAGTTGTGTGTTTCAAGCAATCAGACACTAGACAACATCGCTCTCGTTGGTTTTTGTTCACCATATCCACTGTAATCACTTGTAAAGTCCCTCTGAAAATGGCCTGGCTCTCTATTAAAGCCTTTGGAAAAGCTCACACAGTTTATTTAATCTGCAAGGATTTCTGTGAGAAATAAATCCAATGTTTTCTTCAGAAGGGCTGAGAACGGGGTGCATGACAATGATCCAGACATTGTTAAAGTACTTGAGGATAGTGGCTTTCAGTATGTGGCATGTTTTATTAACTCATTAAATCGTATGGGTTTGGGGCTTTATGAGATGGAATAGCAGGTTCAGAATATGGCTTCAAAAACTGTGTGCCCTTTCAGTCATTCCCAAAAGCTTTGAATAACCTGTTAAATTCACAAATAAAAATAAGCTATCAAAAAAACCAAAAACCCACCACCAGGCTGTGTCTAGAACATACAATTCTATTCTGCATATGTTACAGCATTTTACTGAATAAAAACAAACTGCGCACACATGCTGTTTACAGAGATTACCACCTGCAGGTAATTTATTTTGTCAGGGTCCTTCTTCTCCCATCCTGCAGAAGATTGTAGAAAATCAACTTTATGCTGACATCTACCAGGAAGCAAGGGAAAGAACAGTGAAAGGATAAGAGGAAACCCCCCTGCCTACTAATAACAGACAGTGGTTGGCAACTCCTATATCAGAGAGGGTCCCCCATAGCACAAGGGAAGGAGGAAGGGACCGAAGGTAGGAGAAGAGGAGCAACTTTGAGAAATGGAATTATAAGTGAATACATTTCCTTTGTCTTTTGTCTTCCATTCCTGTCCCATCTTGCAGAATATCCCAAGCAATTAGCAAATGTGTCAAGCAGTCCCAAAGGAGAAAGTGGGTTTAGCTAAAAGGCAGGTTGGAAAACTTTACAAGCTAAAGGTTTGTCTACAAGGTGCCTCAGAGATGTGTAAATTTTAATCCACACTAGTGGGTTGTATGCTAATTAGCCTATATGGACCCTACTGGTGGAGAGTAAAAGCTCCCGGTGTGTATTAATGAAGTCCCGTTTCAAACAATACCATGTTAATATGCACTAGGACCTTTTAGCGCACTCCAGCAGGGTCTACATAGGCCAGTTAGTGCATGACACTCTAGTGCAGATTAAAATGTACACCTCTGGTGCAAATTAAAGCACTGTGCAGACAAGCCCTAAATTTGCCACTGCTGTTTACATCCACTAGGAGGCGGAAATACCTCAATTCTAGGAAGGAGTCAAGCTGGTACATTGACTATGTTGCAGCTGTGGGAAACAACGGATAGCACAAAAGCAATGAATGAAAGCACAATATCTCTTGCTGAATAGCAATGAAAGCCACTGCAGCACTGAAAAGCACACCAGCGAGAGAACTGTTGGAGTGACAGAGAGGAGTAGGGGGAAGATAAAAGGACCCCAGGTGGGGCAGTTGATTGCATCTGTCACTGCGAAGGAGACAAAAGAAGAAACAAGGAACAGTAGAAGCAGGTGTGTGTTTGTGTTTATCCTCAGCCTTTCACTATTCTTTTCCTTCTTGCTTCCTGATAGATGGTGCCATAATGCTGACTATCTGGAATCTTCTGCATAATGGGAGAAGAGGGGAGAGACAAGCATCAATCATTGTACATTGATAGAATTTGATAAAGCAAAAAAATGAGGAGTCCTTGTGGCACCTTAGAGACTAACACATTTATTTGGGCATAAGCTTTCATGGGCTAAAACCCACTTCATCAGATGCATGGCGTGGAAAATACACAGCACATGAAAAGATGGGAGTTGCCTTACCGAGCGGGGGTCAGTGCTAACAAGCCAATTCAATTAAGGTGGAAGTGGCCTATTCTCAACAGTTGACAAGAAGGGGTGAATACCAAGGGAGGGGGGGAAATCACGTTTGTAGTGCTAAAGAGGCCAATGCAATCAAGGTGGCCCATTTCAAACAGTTGACAAGAAGGTGTGAGTATCAGCAGAGGGAAATTCGTTTTTGTAGTGACCCATCCACTCCCAGTCTGTTGATAAAGCAGTTATGCATCCTCCTTTGCTCACTGGAACCTCAAGGGATATGTCTCCTGAGTCAGCCCCCCCAAGTTATTCCCAAATAACATGTTATTACCAGGGCCGGATTTCCAGTTAGGCACAGTAGGCACATGCCTAGGGGCGTTGGTGTTCTAGGGGTGCCTAAAACTTAAAAGTGAGTTAAAAGTTTCTTTCTGTGTGGAAAACACAAAGATCAGCTGTAGGCGGCGGCGGGGGGTGGGTGGGTGGGGACTGACGATGCTATGCCTAGGGGCGCATAAAGTGTAAATCCAGGCCTGGTTATTACTCATATATACATGAAACACAAACACATGGAAAAGGCAGAAGTCTGGCTGAATGACTGCGGGGGTGACACCATCTTAAACAAGGTGATCAACTCTAAATATCACATGCTTTCTCCACCCACAAAACCTGGAGTGAAAGCTTCCCTCTTTCCATGTGACCAGGCAGAAGACACACACTGGAACTGGCTAGTTATGGAACATGGGGCTGCAGGCAGGATAGACGGATAACTGCCACCGCAGAATTTTCGGAGAAATTTTTGAGCATAGCACTAGCTGTGCTTCTTCAACAATTTCCAGTTCTTCCCTCTACTCAGTGTTTCTCAGCAACTCCAATACCAGCAGTTCTGACTGGAGATTTTACAGACATCAACCTCTGGAGAAATCTTGCACAGATTGCTTATACCAATCCAGCCACAGGCTGAGCAATCTGTTCCTGCAATGTTTTGCTTTTACCTCAATGAGTTATTTAAAGGTACTGCAAGCTGTTCGTTTCCATATTGGAAAAAATTAAACAATCTTGCTGACCTGAACTTGCAAGTTTAGCTTTTGAATTCTTAAGTTGCCCACCAACAAGTGCATGCTGTAAATGGATGGTTAGCAGAGCAGGAGATGATATAACAGATATAGATTGCTGCCAGAGAATACAGAGCATTTGTCATTTCTGACAGCAAACCATACAAGACTGACATATACGTCGGACTGTAAATTTGCTGACAACACAGTGGCTAATGCATTGATAACTACATTTTCAGAAGCATTTTCATGCTATCAAGACGGTTGGTAGACAGATATACGAAGGCCTTCCTGCAATGGCATGTCTGGCTAACATGGTCTCTTCTCAGCTCCACAAGCAAAAGATTGGCACAAAGATCTACAAAGAGATGTGTCCCACTGGAGGATGGTCCAAACTGTCCCTCCATGATCCAAGGACCACTTGTGCAGAGCTATAATGACACAAGAGGTGTGACCCAGGGCCTCTCTACTTACCAATGTATAACATGATTGTCCACTTGAAGCAGGACAACCTTTTGAAATAAAGGTCTAAAACCATGTTATTTCCCCCATTTTACAGATGAACAACCAAAGCAGAGATTACCTGATTTAAAGTCACACAGAAGTATGTGACAATGCCAGAAAAGGAACACAGATTTCCTAAATCATAGTCCACTGCATTAGCCACAACACCTCTAGGTCAATATACACAGTCTGTCGGGAAGTAACTTCTCGCATCTTGTGACACTATCTTGGTTGTGCCTTGTAAAGTTATATTATATGATGCCAGGGATTAACTGCTCTTTGATGCCTGATTTACCAAAGATTAATAAAGAATTAAATGAAAATAATATAATTATGGGTTTATGGAAAGTAGATCCTATGAAACTAACTTGGTATATATTTTTGATGAGATAACAAGTTCAGTTGATAAAGGTAGTATTGCTGATTAAATAGATTTAGACTTCTGTAAGTCTTGGTACCACACAACATTTTGATTGAAAAACTAGAATGATATAAAACTAACATGGCACACAGTAAATGGATTAAAAACTGGCTAACTGATACATCTCAAAATGCAACTGTAAATGAGGAATCATCACTAAGTGGGTATTGGTGTGGATTGGTTCTTTACTCTATGCTATTTAACATTTTTATCAGTGACCTGAAGAAAATGCAAAATCATCACTGATAAAGTTTGCAGATAACACAAAAATTGGGCCTGTGATAAATAATGAAGAGGGCAGTCACTGATACAGAATGATATGGATCTCTTGGTAAGCTGGGTACAAGCAAAGGGTATGTGTTTTAATGCGGCTAAATATAAATATATATACACATCTAGGAACAAAGAATGCAGCTTACTTAAGGCATACACAGAAGGGCTATGATACACTTACAGGATGGGGGACTCTCTCCTGGGAAGCAGTGATTCTGAAAGAGATTGGGGGGGGTTGTGGTGGATAATCTACTGAATTTGAGCTCCCAGTGTGATGCTGTGACCAAAGGGGCTAATGCAATCCTGGGATGCATAAATAGGGGAATCTCATGTAAGAGCAGAGAGGTTATTTTACTTCTGCATTTGGCACTGGTGCAACTACTGCTGGAATATTATGTCTAGTTCCATAATTCAAGAAGGATGTTGAAAAATTGGTGAGGGCTCAGAGAAGAGCCAAGAGAATGATTAATGCCTTATAGTGCTAGACTGAAGGAGCTCAATCTATTTAGTTTAAAGAGAAGGTTAAGAGGTTACTTGATTACAATCTATAAATACCTACACAGAGAACAAATACTTGATAATGGCGCTTCTGTCTAGCAGAATAAGGTATAACATGATCCAGGAAGTTGAAGCTAGACAAATTCAGATTGGGAATAAGGTGTACATTTTTAACAGTGAGGGTAACTAACCATTGGAAGAAGGATCGTGGTGGATTCTCCATCATTTACAATTTTTAAATTAAGAGTGGATGTTTTCTAAAAAATATGCTAGGAATTATTGTGGAGAAGTTCTCTGGCCCATGTTACACAGACAGTCAGACTAGAGGATCACAGTGGTCTTTTCTGGCCTTGGAATCTATGAATCTACTCTTCCCACCTAAAATTGATTAAACCTGGGGATAGTAGCTTGGTTAGTCCCTTATACAGGTACATTATATCATCCTGCCTTCACTCCTCTATGCCTGCATTTCATAATCAACCTCTTAAATTCATACTGATCTTTGCTGACGAACACCTAGACTAGTCTCTATGTAGATCCATGTAGAAATAGTTGTTTTTCACTAAAATGCATTAAGATAACATCATGTACTAGTAAGGCTATGCTGGAAACCAAAAACAATACCTCTATTGCCACACTTTTTCCCTTTAATATCTTGGTTGGATTATTCCTGAATATTTAGTTTGGTGCATGTTATGATGAATGCTATAAAAGGTACTTTACTTTGCAGGACAATATATAGCAGTTTCCCCATCGTTAAGAGGGAGACTGAATGGTCAATAGTCAGTGGTCAAATTTTACTTATATTCCAGAATAGAAAGATAAGACGCATGTAAAGTTTATATATAGTTCATAATTTCTTCATTTTTTTCATAGTATGGTCTTCCTTTTATGCAGAAAAATATGTTTTAATGGAATCCTTATGAAAGCGAACACGGATTTAATTATGGCGGGGGTTGGGAGGGGACAAAGTTTTCACAAAACTCCAACAGATTTTGTGAACTCCAAAATGTTTGGGGTAAAAAATTGCCAGGCTTATAAAACTTCAAGCTGCACTGGGCACCCTGTTCTGACTCTAAATGTTAGCTCTCTGAACATTTTCCCATAAGGAATATGAATTAAACATAAGAGGCAAAATACAGCTTGGAGAAAGCAGGCGCATCTCTCATGATGCATCTAGCCTCAATTCAGTTGTGATCTAAGTGGTGGTGTATATTACATATCAGTGATCCGACTTCAATCGTATTGATACTAGATTAAATCAGGAGTGATTCCTGTGATGTTCTTAAATTATGCTGATGTAAACCATAGCATGGGAGGCCAGAATCAGACCCTGGGTGTTGAGTGATAAAAAATGTGTGAAAGTATCAAAATAGTGTAATGTGCATGGATACAATAATCAATGGATGCATTAACATGGTGTAGCTTATATCCCCTGTGGGCAGAAAGAGTAGATGTAGCAAGACACGTAATTAATGGGAGGTTGTAAAATAAAGCAGTTCTTCCCCTTTTAGCTTATGCCTGCACTATATCTCCAGAACCAAATCTTGGGAACTTCAATGGGAGTCAGACCCACCTACAGGATAGCCGAATTGGACCCCACAGAATGAATACTGATAAGTGTAAATTCTATTTATATTGTATTCTCTTTCAAACGCCTAGTGCCTAATCACTACAAATTACATTACTTTTTCACTTACATCTCAGATGTGTTACTCACATCACCATTCACATCAATGAGGCATTTGGCCCATAAGGTGGCATTGTTGAAAAAAACAGGTCAAGTCTTCAACTGGTGTAAATGAGCATAGCTCCTGTGAAATCACTGGTTGAAGATTGACACAATAAACTTTTGTTTTCATAGCCCGAGTGCCTACTGCAAGATGCTGAAGTGCTCCGAATGCCCATTAAAGTAAGAAATAATTGAGCACAGCCAGAACGTCACAGGAGGGGCTCAACACGTTGCAAGATTGGGCCCCAACTATAAGTCAAATCCTTCATATAAAGCCTGCTAAAGGAGCTTTAATCAGAGTTTTCCGTGGAGTCAGAATCCTCCCAGGGACCAAGTCAACGTTCCCTCTAATTTTTGACAGGCCGTGTGCGCAAAAAATTTCTTCTGTGCAAATTGTTGTGCTTCTGTGCACATTTTTGTGCACGTGGTGTTTCGCTGGGTGCGCGGGGTTTAGGATCTGTGTACGTGCACATACGCACACAGCTTAGAGGGAACAGTGACCAAGATGTAGAGCAACCTCCAAGTTGAAAGTAGCAGCCTCAGTTGATTAGCTTCCCCTCTCTGTGGGAGTTTGAATGAATGATTCTGCTAAGTCATGGACCACGGATTCGCTAGTCATGCTCTCTTCGCTCCCACCTCTTATCCCTGCTCACCAAACCCCAGAAATCTTCTCTTTTACCATGAATAGAGCTGCCGTGGAGTAGTGCTGAATTCCCACATCACCGTCCTTCCCCAGCACAGTGGCACCATGGCATTTCCTTTGTTTGTAGGGGCCTGCTCTCTGATGGAGGACAGAACAAGATCTTGCAGTTTGCTTAGGTTTTTTAAAAAAAATGACTGTCAATGCCAGGCTGGCAGATGTTTTATTTGAAAACTATCATTCTGCACAAGTCCTGTACGTATCTACACAAATCCTATTCACACAACAGAAAACAGAGCTGGAGGCGATGCGCTACGTTACAGGATGACACTCGGTCTCTGCTCTCCAGTATCACAGAAATGTGCTCAGACTCCACTGGTTGTGTATCCACACTGTGTTGTTTATTTATGTTCCCTCCACAAACATGTTTGCAGTTTTGTGTAGCAATACTATTGACAACGTTTCTTGTATCCTCGGCCCTTCTCCCAGAGCCCAAGAGGAGAAGAGATCTCCCCTTCTGGAGATTTCTCTGGCTCCCGGCTCAGGTAGGCGTGCTCCTCTCTCTTGTACTTCCTTTCGGTGCCTTTTTATGAGTCCACAGCTGATGGGCTAATTAATACTTTAGCTCACCCAGCCTGGTATCTTCATTAGCTAATTACATTTCATTCCCCAGTCAGACCTCTCTGGGGAAGCTAATTAGCGTCAGAGTGATCAGAGTGTAGGCTCACCTGTTTACTCCCTGTACTCTGTCACACACCTCCACAGCATATTGGTAAAAGAATACTTATTTATAATACAGATACGTAGAATCCCCCATAAAATGATAAACTCCAGTGTTTATCAAATTCTGGGACCTACATTATTTGGCCATGTTTCCTTAACAGGCAAAACATGCAAACAAATAAATCCGCTTATTGTAATCTGATAGTTATTAATGTATCATTCTAATGGAGTGGGGGATTTTAAAAGTATGTAAATACAAAACAAAGCAGATACTGGCTGTGACTGAGATCACAATGCACAATTCTTCCACCAGGAACTAGTATGGATAAAGGCACCAAGAGACGTGCTTAGTTCAGTTTTCAAGGTTGGGAGCAGCAGAAAAGAAAGTTGCATCTAGCTCTAGGGGAAGTGCACTATCCCCACAGAGCCAGAAGAACTGCTTTTTGTGAACCTGGCACTCAGAACTGACTTTATTCACCCTTGTACTGTACATCAACATTTGTCTGAAATAATGGACATCAAGTAAGAACTGATGTCATAATCCTGTAAAACAAGGGATAAGTGGAAATCCTAGTTAACTCTGAGTACATTGATTTAGAACAATAGCTAGGCTTCTTCCTATTTGAGAGCATACAGTTCCATCAATTATGCATGTCTAATAGGATGGCTGCAATACACAGATCACAGATCAGCATCCCATTGACTGACAGAGCTATGCTGATATAACGTTTCAGCCTAGACCAGGCCCAAGGACGGGCTCAATTGTACAACAAATGGATTTGTTTTACTTCCTGTCCAAGCTGTCTGTTTATGGAGGATTCAGTATTATTGGGTCCGGTTATGAGATTTGCCGTTTTCCCAACTATTACAATCCATTTGACATGTCAAAGTCTCAAAGAAATATTCTACTATTGTGGTGCATAGTTGAAGTTAAATTTGGAGATAGCAACTACCAGGTGCTTGGGAAAAAAGAAGAATGAATATTTGTGAAGAAGTAGATAAAATTAATTGAATCCTGAATACCTAACTTGCAGAAATATCTGTGATAGAGTATCTATTATTTTAGTTATATCACCTGATAAATCCACTCTCTAGATAGCAGAACTACTGGAACTTACTTCTTCTAATGATGTATTTTAATTTTATGTCTTTTTACGTAATTCTCCTCTTTTCCTGCTCAAACATGAATTCTTAATTCATGAACATAAGAATCTACTCACCCCCCCATGTGACGCTGTATGAAATATGGGAGACACTTTATGATACTGTTGAAACCAATATTATAAAAGTGCAATGAATCTTACCAGATATACCAATTAAGGTATCAGTAGAGGAGTTATAATTCACTAAATAGGATGATCTTGTTTAAATGTTTGTATCATCTTTGTATTGTGAGTTATAGATATGTATGGTATATCTGTGTTTCCAAACTTGTGCTTTGTTTCTGGGTGACACCCCCAGATAGATTGGCATCAACTGCCTAGCCTTTTCAATGGTCATCAGCTGTACAATGAGCCCATTGAAAGGCCAGGGACTACACCCTATGAGTCAGCAAGGCATGTGGCATGCCTGTGAACAAAGATCTCTAAGGCCTTTCCATGACGTGTGCTGTGAAGGTTGTGTTTCGGACAGAAGTAGTACAAACCATGTGGCAAAAGGAGTATAAAAGGCAGCTACATCATCTCCATTTTGTCTTCAATCCTGCTTCTTACCTCTAGAGTAACTTTTCTACAAATGAAGCTCTGAACGAAGGACTGAATGACCCATCCCATCTGTGGATGTGTTCCAGAGGGACTTTCAAGCCATCAAACTCACCAATACTGCTAAGAATCTGATATATGGACTTTGAAGTTTTAGACACTAAAAGATTGGATGGCAGCGTGGTATTTTGGATAAGATACAAACTAATATTGCCCTGGTAATGTGCCTAGCCCTTTGGAGTCAGAAGAACATTTTGTAAAGTGAGCACAGTTTTTTAAATAACTTCTCACTGTACTGGACCTATGTGCTGATTAAAAGCTAGAGAACTGGAATGCAATAAAGGGGGTTGGTGTGATTTCTTTGGTAGTTCCCCCCCCCCCCACCTCCCGCTTCTTGATAACCATTATAGGGGATCAGGAGCACAGTTTGTGACTTGCTGATGAGTCTAATTTCCGTATTAACCACTAGTGTTTGGGAGAACTGGCTCTCCTTTTTGCAGCATTTTCAGTGAGGGCTGCCCCAGGCACACTGGGTCACATCCCCTCTCTAGATAGCAGAACTACTGGAAGTTACTTCTTTTAACAATGTATTTTAATGTTATGGCTTTCTATAGCTACAATTACATAATTCTCCCTTTTTCCTGCTGAAACATGAATTCTTCATTCACTAACAAGACTTTGCTCAACCCCAGAACACGGATTTAATATTGTTTGTCGAATAAAACACACTATAGCAGTGGCTCCTAGTTAGAAAATAAGACAGATAAATCCCCTCACGTTCAGCCTGTCTGTCTTCATTAGAGAGAAGTAAGGAAATGTAATTGACTCTCTCAGTCCATCCATTCACAGGTTAGTGGCATATTGCCTATGGCGAATAGGGCGAAAAGTTAACAATGATTTTCACACACACGTTCCAGGTTAAAGGCACATTTCATCTCTGAATGCCTATAGCAATGCAGTTGAGTAGCAACTGCTGGTAATTATTACTTGAGTTATTAGCAGTACCGTACAGATCATTGCATGGTCCTTAATGAGTAGACAGATGTATGTGACTAGTATTTCATTTGTATTGGGGAGTCCAGAAGTCTGCAATCTCATTTATATTGCTGGATGTTTGCAGACATGTAAAATACGCAAAACAGAAATGTGATTACTAAATGTGCTTCATAGAAAAATATATTTCCAGGTAAGTGTCTTACTCAAGAAACTGTCCCTACCATTGCAGGCTCTAATGGGAAATAATAGTGAAAATCCAATATGAGATATGCATCCTTAGCTGAAAACAAGACTGCATAACAGCATCAAGGTCTATTATCTCCCACCAGAGTATGCAAAACTAGAGGATTATTATGTTAGTACTCTATTTTTTTAAGTTAGCTAGAAGTTTTTTACTGGATTTTTAAAATCACGTTTTAATGCTAATACAATTAGTGGTGCCATTGGGTAATGCAATTTAGAAAAAATTTAAGCAAACTGAGTGGTGAAACCACGTGGAGAGGATAGCTAATCTATTCTGTGAATTTAATCAATGTTCTAATTAGGGATATGTGTTTTTTTGCTTGTTGCCTATTTTAAATGTTTTAAAACACGTTTTGTATATGTTTAATTTGTAGGTACAATATTCTTATTTTGCTTTTAAATTTTCTTTTAAATTCTGATCTCCCTAATTAGGATTAACTCCACTGAGTCAATGGAGATATATTGAGGTATCACTAAACTGAGATAAGAATCAGCCCCCCAGTCTTAATTTAGCGGGATTCACATACTTGTGTGCCTTTGCTTTCCATCTTGACTTCAAGAGCAAACATCAAAGCTTTATACCCCTTTAAAATTCTTCCTGTTCTATATATAGCATATTTTATTTAAAGTGTGTGTTTTTTAAAACAAACACACAAACAAAAACTCTTGTTGTTCAATTGAATTCATCTTCCCAGTATAGGACTGTACGTTATCTGTAGCCCTGGCAAATGCCAAAGTCTTAGCTAACGTGGAAAGCATAGGGTGTGTGCATAGAAGGGAATTGGAAGGATGATAAACAAATCAAAAATAAAGTACACAGTTTAAAATGGTCTGTTCATGTTTCTTTTATGGACAGAACCACACTGCTGTCTGGAATGATTATAGACAATAGGTATATGATTTAAAGAGAAAGAAGATCTTTTTCTTCCTACTCAACAAAGGTGAGCCTGGACAACTTAAAAAGACTGATCAATACATGTATACTGTGGACTAGGATAAGATTTTCTGTATCTATCAATGCTACATTCTAATTATTTATATATTTATGTTTGCTTTACAAGTGGCAGCTGTTGATATGAATTCACAGAAGGTGGAGATGTTGAAACACGTGTTTAGGAAGGTGAGTTGCCAACAATAGTAATGTAATTCTTTTGTTAAACACAAGAAAAAAAATGTACAGTAACTGAGACTTTGATGAGATTTTGTATGAAACAATCTCACTAGATTAGAAGGTTGGGGCCTTAAAGGATACCATGTTAATGTGTTTATCAATGAGCATCTAATGCAATTTATTTTACCACGTGATTAGGGAAAAAAAGTCTCTTTCAGATCTCGGTAAAAGGTTATTTCAAATCTCTAGAAAAGTTCCTACTTACATTAATATTCTATAGCTCTCTGAAAGCAGATCCTACAAAAGATTCTTACATTTAAACATTCCTTTTCTTGTACAGTCTGTAATGAAAAAATATATACCAGCTGTCAAATATATACCCATTCTCCATTAACACCGGACACATACACCTCATCTCAGCATATTCTCTCCCTCAATTTATAGAACTCCTCATGCGTGCAGGAAGGGCCTAAGTTATTCCCTGTGCTCCTATACAGTCTAGCAATAAATTCTGAAAATCCTCTGAAGGACTCAGAGTGAACTTCATCCCTATTTTAAGGTCTTCAGTGGAACTTAAGAAGTGTTGGGTAGGTCTGGTGCTGACCCTCTATGCAGAATTTAATTTAACCCATAATCTCTGAAAGGTCTCTCAGGGCCAACACTGTCAGAAAGTTCTTAATTAGGACTTCATGTTTTTCAGTGGTCTCTCCAGCTGAAGTTAAAGGATCAAAGTACTTAATAATGACCGAAGCGACAAAGGGTCCTGTGGCACCTTATAGACTAACAGAGGTATTGAAGCATAAGCTTTCGTGGGTCAATACCCACTTCTTCGGATGCAAGTGGGTATTGACCCACGAAAGCTTATGCTTCAATACCTCTGTTAGTCTATAAGGTGCCACAGGACCCTTTGTCGCTTCTGCAGATCCAGACTAACACGGCTACCCCTCTGATACTTAATAATGACCTTAATTTGAGCCATTCATTTCTTTCTAGCTGGCCACAGGCTGATGACAATCTATTCATCTGCAATTGAAGTGTTAAAAAAGGAAAGTGGGCCCAATCTTGTAGGGCGCTGAGTTGCCATCAATTCATCATCAAATTGAATCAGTTTAATTCAAGGAAAGCTGAGTGTGCTCAGCACCTCATAGGATCAGACCTTTTTATTCCTGATACCCACTTTATGGGATTAGGACTTGCACTATATCCTAGAAATTAAGCAGTCTGACACAGACTGTTTAAAGTCTCTTTTATTCTTGTAGTGAGATTGCTAGGGATCTCTGTTGACTTTCTCCTGGGATTCTCTACCATTATACACATGCCAATTGTCCCATAGACTTCAACGGGTCTCCTCACATGACTACGTATGGCTCAACACGAGAAAGAGTGGCGAAATGGGCTCTGTCCGGTTACATGAGTAAACTTTAAAATGATAGAGTTGAAAACATAACACTATGGTAAACAACCACTTCCTGCTTTACTTGATCAGACTTGAGCTCAAGAACCTGTGGTTTTCTTGAACCAGATAAAGGAGTTGCATTGGCTGCTCCAATCTAGGGGTTAGGATAGTGTCATCAGTAATTGTGGCAGGAAACCATAGAGCTCTGAAACGAAGTCTTGGCTTGTAAGAAGCATTTTAGTTCGCCTTTAAATTAATAAGGCTTTTAAAAATAGTGGACTAGCGAGAGGAAGGCTGGACTTAATGTTAAAATGCTGGACTGGGATTCAAGAGGTCTACGTTTAGTTCCCAGTTCTGCCACAGACTTCCTATGTGACTTTGGGCAGACACAATCTCTCCGGAACAGATTTTCAAAAGTAATTAGCACCTAAACATGCAGATACACCTACAGATAAAGATACTACTGAGATTTACCAAAGTGTCTTAGCAGGAAATTTCAAAGAAAAACATTTTCAGTTAAATAAGTATCTGTGGGGAGAAAGAGGGGGGAGACATGCAAAAGATGCCTCCTTCCAAGGACACATCAGGAAACTTGCAGAGTGGGTTGTGTTTAATATAAAAGCATAATTCCATGCCCAAGGTAGGTTCCTAGACTGATGTGAGAAGATGAATAATAGTCAGTTCTAGGCTTGAATATATAAGGAGAATTTTAACAGCTTATAAAAAGAATTCAATTTTAAATAAAATTGCCATTAGCCCCTTAAATCCTGATGAAAATGAAAAAGACTAATTACTGTAGCTATGCTGATTTTTTTATTATATTTTATGTCAGACTGTTAAGTATTCATATTGCTTTAGGACTGTCACACTGATGTGAACTAATGTGACATATAGTACATGAAGAAAAAACCCATAACTAACACTGAATGTATTTATTACAGAAAGGGTAATTGGCTGTGACAACATAATCCTAAATTTTTCTTACATTTGTTAACAAAATATAGTTAGAATGCCAAGGATTTTATAATAATAATGATGATAATTCTTCAGGCTCATGTGTTTATCTGTAAACTCCCATTCTATCCTTCTGTCCCTGCATTTTCTCTGCAGACATCAGCATATTCTTCACAAACTTGCTGATTGCTCACATTAGCCTGCAGTATTCATCTCAAGTTGTAATCAGACACCATTTGTCTTTCCAAAGCTGCTTTTTCTCTCTTGTTTTTATGTGCCTTACCTCTTTCCTCTGGCTTTTATCTAAAGGTATTCCTGTAACGCACTTTTCAACATACTCCATATCACATGGCTGTATAGCATGTTGGGTAGATTTCCCAAAGCTCTTTGCTTCTTTGTTGCACAAGCAAATATGACTGAAGGGACTTCTGTTTCTGAAACAGGTGCTGACCCGCAAAAGGAACTATTTGATGAAGATCTTAGGAAATAAATCAAAGAGTCAGCTATAACGAGGGACCCAAAATCAAACCAAAATTTGCATTTTCTTCTTAATTAATTTTCAGTTAACTCAAGCGACAAAAGTGATGTACCCAAAAAATCAAAAGGCAAGAGGCAATATAAGTTGCTAAAGATGTTCAAAAGATTCTGTCAGCTTCCAGTGAGTTAGAGCCTGTTACATTTGGTTGGTATCCAAGGAAGAGGTGCTTCGAACCCATATGATGTACCCCCTTCAGGACCCAATTCACTGTCAACCTGCATGCTGGGTAGTCATTTATACCAGTGAAAAGTGGGTATCAAATGCTACCATTGCGATCTGAGAGCATTTTGCACCCACTTTGTGCTGGTGAAAATTATTGTACAAGCAGGGGCGGCTCCAGGCACCAGCGCTGCAAGGACGGCACTCAGGCAGCCTTCAGCGGCGTATCTGCGGGACGTCCAGTGGTCCCGCTGTTTTGGTGGCAATTCGACGGCGGGCACGCCGACGGTGCGGGACCGGCGGATCACCCACAGAAACGCCACCGAATCCCCGTGAACAGCGGACTGCCCACAGGCGTGCCGCCGAAGGCCGCCTGACTGCCGTGCTTGGGGCAGCAAAAAGCATAGAGACGCCCCTGTGTACAAGTTGTAGGACAATAGTGAATTGTGTCCTCTGTCACAACCATACTGTTCCACAGGGTGGACAGGTAACTATGGAACTTAAATTTTTTTTGATGGGGGACTCATTGAATTGCCCCTCTGTAAGCATATTGGGATAAGTGCCTTTGCAATCTATACTCAACCACGGAAATTTTATTTTAAAGGAGCCATGGCCCAAATTTATTAGCACTGATGTGCTGCCAATATGTTAGCCAAAGTTTCCCACTACAATGTCCTCCTTAAACCGAATGTACAAGAGCCATCTACATTCGCAGCAAGGAGGGACAAATGAATCAGTAATTATTTATTTTCCTACAAAAAGAAAAGCACTCCTTCACAACCATAACTGAGAGGGAGACAGAACATAATCCAAAGTCTATTAGGTTCACTTTGCTATAGATGTTTATATTTTGTTTCTGAAAAAATATACAGATTATACTAGAGTATTGCACAGATTACAGTTTACGTAACCTGAAAAGGGAGAGAAGAATTTAGATGTTTTAGGGCAGTCTAAAAATTATCCAGGTGAAATGTTTTGGAAGTGTCTGCCATTTTGTACAATCTGGTCTATTCCAAAGACAAGATGTGTTTTCATAAATATGAAATAAAATATTCCTGGTGAAATCCTGGCATTACTGAAGTACAAATTATTACAGTTGTACAGTTCCGCTCTTCAGAAGCAGATAAGCAAGAAGTGAGACAACAGGGCGATGTGTGGAATAGACACCTATTATTGCGTTTGTAGATTCATAGATTTTTAAGGCCAGAAGATTATGACCATCTGCATAAAACAGGCCATAGAATTTTACCAGTAATTTCTACCTCAAACCAGAACTTCTGGTTGAGCTAGTGCATATCCTTGAGAATGAGATCCAGTCTTATTTTAAAGACTTCAAATGACATAAAATCCACGACACCCAGTAGGTAAGTGGTTCCAAAGTTTAATTAGCCTTCCTGTTCAAAATGTGTGCTGTATTTCTAGTGTGTGTTTCTCTAGCTTCAGTTTCCAACCCATTGCTTCTGATTATGCCCTTTTCAGAAATCTCTTCCCTTGTAGGTACTAGTAGACTCTGATCAAGTTCCCTTTTAACCTTATCTTGGATAATTAAGTAAACTGAAATTCTTACGTTTCATTATAAGACACGTTTTCTAGACCTTGAATCATTATTATAGCTCTTTTCTGAACCCTTTCCAATTTTCCAACATCCTTTTCAAAGTTATGGTGGCCAGAACTGGACAAAATATTACACTAATGGTCTCACTAATGCTGCATAGAGGTAATACTACCTCCCTACTTCTACTGGATAATCCTTTGCATACATATTCAAGGATTGCATTCTCTCTTAGCTACAGCATCACATTGGGAGCTCATGTTCCATCAGTTATCTACCACTACCCTTAAATCCTTTTCACTGACACTGCATTCTAGGATACAATCCCCCACATCTTGCAAATGCAACCTACTTTCTTTGTATAACTTTGTATTTGACAGTATTAACAGTCACGCTGTTCAAGTGTTCACCAAGCAATCCAGATCAGTCTGTATAATTGACCCATCCCCATCACTATTTACCACTCCACCAATTCGTGTGTCATTTGCAAATTTTACCAGAAATGATTTTCTAGTTTCTTCCAGATGATTGATAAGGTTGAATAGTATTAGACCAAAAACCACATCCCCGTGGGACTCCGCTAGGAATGCATTAACATGGGCATATCCCCACAGTTGCCTAATGTTGGAGGCCTGCACATGGGACATACTGCAGTATTAGGCTTTAGTTTATTCATGTACAATTCTGATTCCTACCCATTAGCCCTAGATTCTCTCTCTTTCTTTCTCTGACACACACGTGTGCACACACACTAGGGCAGGGGTCTCAAACACGCGGCCCGCGGAGTTATATCCTGCGGCCCGCCATAGGTGCCGACTCCACTGGCAGCCAAGCGCCAAACATTACTGAGTGTTTATATTTTATTAAAACCCCTCTTTGCATTACAGTTTTTAAAAAGTTAATACATTGACTTTTAATAGAATACTATATTACTCTTCATTTTTTTCATTTTTGACTATACTTTTGTATCATTGTATGAAAAGGTTTCAGTGATGCGGCCCTTGGGCCAATTTACTAGTTCTCATGTGGCCCTCATGGTAATTTGAGTTTGAGATCCCTGCACTAGAGTGACCAGATAGCAAGTGTGAAAAATTGGGACTACAGAGTGGGGTATAGTTGCATATATAAAACAAAGCCCCTAATATTGGGACAGTCCTGATAATACTGGGACATCTGGTCACCCTAAAACACACACACACACACACACCCCTCTCTGATATTTTTAGCCACATGGATTTAAAACTGAACATAAGAACATAAGAATGGTGCTACTGGGTCAGACCAAGGGTCCATCTAGCCCAGTATCCTGTCTTCTGACAGTGGCCAGTGCCAGGTGCCCCAGAGGGAATGAACAGAACAGGTAATCATCAAGTGATCCATCCCCTATCACTCATTCCCAGCTTCTGGCAAACAGAGGCTAGGAACACCTGGCTAATAGCTATTGATGAACCTATCCTCCATAAATGTATCTATCTAGCTCTTTTTTGAACCCTGTTATGGTCTATATGGAAAATGAGTTTCTCAAAGCCATAGAATTTCTCACTGGCGGTGATTTTCAACAGCAAGAGCAATAACTTTCACTATAAAGTAAAAACTCCAGTTTATAAAGCTTGCATTATGCCTTTCAAAATGCAGTTTTGCCACAAATGCGCTACGTCAGTAGTTACCCATTGCTGAGATTTCTCTTACTTAGCTGAAAGCGTTATAAGACTTTCTCAGCCAATAACAAAAGCCACGCAGTAACTGCTGTAGGTACCTTGGATAAATATGAGAATTGCCCTCAACAGTCATAACTTGCTATTCACATTCACTTTGAAATTTTGCTTTTGATCAAAACATTGTTAAGCATACTTTCCACAACACCTGGGCACATTTACAAATAATCATATTGCTTCTATTTTCACTCTAATGTCTACTATCAATTTATCATTTGAGTTTTTATCGATAAGCCTAAAAGGTGGCAGTACATAAGCCTGAAACTGCAAACACTTATGTGCCTGCTTAACTTGAAGTCAATGGGCTATTCATGTTAAGCATATGCAGAAGTGTTTGCAGAATCCGGGTTTAAGATTGCATGCTGTTTGGGAAGGGAACCATTTTTTCTTGATATTTTTTGTATGGCACCTAGCACAATAAGCTTGTGATCCCTGACTGTGGCCTGCTTACCATAGGAAAAAGAGTAAAAAGGTTTTCTGTTTAGGCTACAACGTCATGTGACCTTGTCTTTGCAAAATGCTAGCCTAAACGTTAATGATCAGCTATAATTATCAAACTATTTTAGCAATATGGAGATGTATTTATACAGTGCCTAACGTGCTGAGGTCCTGATCCATAGCTAGGGCTCCTAGGCACTATAATAATGCAAACAATTAATAATAAATATAATAAACCAGTGTGGCAGCATTAAGGATGCAATAAATATAGTAGCTCATGTAGTATATTCTATAGATAACATTCACACATCCCTATAAATGCAGGGTGAATAAAAGCAGGATTCTCAGATTTGGGCTCCCAGTTGGAAGGGGACCGAGGGAATTTAAAAAAAAACAGAAACAAAAACCCAAATGTGAAAAGCTGTTTTTTGCCTTATTCAAAGCAGCTTACATGTAGCACATAACGTGGCAAAAGCAAACATATGTCTTTCTAGTCTTTGAAATATTTTGTATTTCTCTAAAATCATGTAATAAAATACCTTTGGAAGAAAAGAGCACAAGAAATCCTGATGCTTTAGTTACTATATAAATAACTTGCCTTTACAAATGGTGACTACACAAATAATACCACAATGTGGGTTCAACGTTAACTCTCCCCCCAACATCCATCACTGACCAATTGTAACAATTCAATATTTTAACCTGTATTAAACTTAAATTTGAGAGGTTCAATGATCTTTTCAATCATTTAACAGCAAATGCTGGGTTAATAACTTCTTCCTATTGAATGTATTCATTATTTAGACTTTTTGGAAACAACCAATCCCTGACAATTTTTTTATAAGATTTAGATTGCATGTGTGAGGCAATGTTGATTTTAGAAAGCGAGGAAGTCAAAAGAGAAGCCTGTAAAAGTGTGTTAGTACTTATTAGGCAAATATAATCTCAGTTTATTATACTTCCTCCTGTGATAATCAGGAAGGTTATAAATTCCCTTTAACTGTAAAAAAGGTCATTAAATTGTCATCTTGATATAAAGTCTCACTCTGATGTATGTCTCTTGATTGCCATTTTTACCAAATGGAAGATGTGTTATGAGTTCTCAAACTCAGATTAGAGACTTAATTCTGGATTGTTTTATTGACGTGAAGGCTTCTTTTCCAAATGTCTCAATTGTATCTTAAACATTAGATTATTGCCAGGTGGTTACTTTAATGCTTAAACATAAAGCTGGATGTGCCATAACAATTTCAGGTTTCATTCATTATTTTAGAACAGAATGCTCCATTGTAGGTGCCACATTTGGGAGACGTACCATAATCACTTTATTTGTGGTGAAGCCAAAAGCATCAATAGCATAATGTCGTGGAGAAAGGATAATGCTATAAACGTTCTAATTCTCATTTATTTAAACACCAAATGCACGTGTAGATCAAATATTTTAAGACATATAATCACCATTTTGATAACTTACAATTTACTCCAGAGATAGCGGCAATTTACTTACTCTTGTTAGATTTTCTTTTATAAGAATAACTAGATTAATTTCATTTTTTCCAATCTATTATTCAGCATAAAAGCCTGGTTTCTTATGTTTTTGGGATTCAATGGATCCCAAAAACATCACTCATGCTGTAGTTTTCATTCCTCATGAAATGGATGACTTTACCCAGTTAGTTTACGCTTAGAATAAGCTACTCCAAGCAGTGCATTTAGTTCTGTGGAATTTACTGCATTCTTAAGTGCATGTGAAGCACAAAGCCAAAGGCCAAATTACCTTAGCCACCCAAGGTGTGCGCACACAAGACCCCTAGGAAGCCAAAGCTCACTGAAGTCAATGGGAATCCTGAATTTTGGATCACATCCTAACTGTAGAAACTATCGCGTGACTGAAGTGCAATGGGAATTATAAAACAAAATTGAGGAAAATCTGTTGAAGGTATTTGGTTTATTATGGATTATTCAAAGGAGCATGACATTACAGACAGACAGTAACAAAGCTCTTCTTTGTTTCTTGAGTTCTACAGCCATTGGCTAAACAAACAATAAAGGACCCATTTTCACATCGGATCCATTGTGAATGCAATACCCAGCAAGTCCAACTGGATATACACACACGTCTGAAGATAGCATACTGCTGTAAATGTTTTTTTCACATACAAGATAAAGTTAACTTGCTATCATGAAAGGTAAAAGTAAAAAACAATGACACGTGCAGTATATGGGAAATATATGCTATATAAAGTAAAAGAGGCCTTAAGTGACTTAGAACAAACAAGGCTGTCCTGTTTTATAACCACAGTAAAGTTAAAAATTTTGTACAAGGGAAGTAATACTAATTGGTAAGAAAATTAACAAAGGTCCAATACCATGAAGTTCAATGTAAAAAGAACTACAACTCATCTGGTGTGGAAGAAGTTTTTTCTCCTGCCTCAAATAGTGTTTCAAGACAATGCAAGGTCTGGAAAGCCCCAAAACTCTACCACTATTTTCACCTGCAGATGTGTAATGCCTTACAGACAGAGTTGCTGGCATGTGGGTTCATTCTGGGGGAATAGACTCCAAATTGCACAGTACAGCTGAGGCACTGGGACACTGGCAAAGTAAAAACTGCCTATGCTGGTGTGGTGGCTGAAGATGACCACTTCTGGTATGACTCAGGGAATGTTATTGTCATTGGCCTATGTTCTGTATCACACCTACATTTCCTGTAGTGATAAATGGATAAATGGAAGGATTTGTATGTTTTGTAGCAGTTTTTATAGTGTAATTAAACTAAAAGCAAAGTTAAAATTACTGAAGGATACTTTGATGTGGGATTACACCCTGATGGATTCTACCAGAGGAGGTGAGCTTGCACCTGCTGGTTCGTACTTTGAGCCTAATATTAATGGTGGTTCAACTGATTACCAGTTCTGTAGTCTTAGGTATGTGTTACTAAGTGGTAAACATGAGAAAGAGCACAAAGTTTGGAATAGGATACAAATGAAATGAACACTAATATAAAAAATAAGAACATAAAAGGAATGGCAATGTAGACCTTGCTTGACATAAGTAACTTGTCTCATTTCTTAGTGGGCATGATTGGGACGGTGAATGGAAGATTAAGTTGTAAACAGGGGCTTAACAAGCAGTATATGTTGGCGTCAGGATGCTTGTGCTAGCTATGAGAAGCAGGAACACTCTGATGCTAGGGGCAATGGACAAGATAAACCTGGAATGTAAAGACCAGGTTCTACATGAATAGCATGTGGACAGAGCATGCTGTACAGGAATTGGTTCCTGAAAAGTAACCAAGCCAATCATGAAGCATATGATGCAATGTATGGTTAAGAATGCATGTGTTATTAGTGTTAGTAAAAATCGATATAAGGTAAAGTCTTGTGCAACTTCAGATGTGTGGTACACACTATGCCCACTCCCTGCGCTTGAGTCTGGTCCACTCAGTGCAACGTTGCTGTATTCCAAATAAAGGAACTTGAGTGGCAAGACTGGAGTTGAACTGAGTTCTTGGGGAAATGAATGGGAGAGGTCTCGAGAGAACCCCAATACATGTATCCTTTAAAATGTGTCACGCAGAGTACTGCTAAGGGAGATTCTTGCATACTCATTGAATTGAGAATATCAGCGCATTCAATCACTAAGGTAGTATGGTCTTCTGTTCCAAATGCCTACCAACTCCTGCAAGAATCATCCCACACTTTGACCCAATGAAAACAGAGTGGAAAAGATCCTTCAGAAGACCTAAAACACGATGGCTGGAGGGCGTCAACAGACACCTCTCTACCCTACCCTATAATGCACCAGATGTGGCTCAGGACAGAACACCATGGAGAAGCAGAACACATTTGGTGGCCCATATGCTGTCCAAGTGAAAGCATGAGAACTAACCGTCAGCCACCATAGAAATCGATGTGCACTGTATGGACTGTCCAGGAGCTATTATTAACCAAGTACGTTTTTAACAGAGATCTTTAAATTCAGTTTAACAACCCCCATGAGCAATCCCAATACTATTAACTTCAATGTGAGTTGTAAGTACTCAGGCTCCCTGAAAACCAGCCCATTTACCAGGGGTGAAAGTAATATTAAATTCTTACAGGTACGGAGGCTGGCTCCGGTCCCCAAGAAGGGGCGGGGCCTCGGGCAGAAAGGGGGGCAAAAGGGGCAGCAACGTTAAAGCACTGCTGCGGCTGTGCTTTAAGGAGGGTCCTTTGCTGTGGCAGCACTTTAACATCGGCGGTGTATGAGCCGGTACCGGCCCACTTTCACCCCTGCCCTTTACTTAGGTGCCTAACTTTCCAAGTCTAAAAAAGGGCAGTTTTCCTCCTTTCTTAGAGGAAAGTAAAATATCTATGACCAATCCTCTATTACTACTACTCTATACATGTTATTAAAGCTTGGATTATTTAAAATGTATATAGTTGCTTGGAGCAATAATAACTGTCCTAAATCATAGTACAGAGGCTGCAAAATAAAATAAAATTGTAGATTAATAAGATCCTTTTACCAGGGTAAAAATAAAATGCAGTGTAAATATGTTTCAGAGAAGGTTTTAAAGTTCTGCCTCAATTAAACCATTTAGACCAGTTCTACAATGGCTCTATGAGGCTGAGATGGGGAGGAGACACTCTGCCTATGTAGCAAAGGGGTAGGCCTACTTGCTTAGGATTGCTGGGAGAAGGGCACTGAGCTGTAGCAGTCACTAGATCTGTTGCACAGCGGTAGCCAGCACTCACCTGGTGTTTTTCTGCAGCAGTGGGCCTGCGCGCTGGCGTGCTGTGTTCGGAAGACAGGGCCCATGTGTGGGCTCTCACTCAATGCCTACAGGCACCCTCATGAGCCTGGAGCACTGTGGTCAGTGCTGCCCAGCACTCTGAATCAAATTACACCTGCCTGCTGCAGGGGATGGGGTTCCTGCCCCCAGTGTAGCACATTTACTTGGGGAGACCACAGTTTAACCGTGAGGCCCCAATGAGCTCTGTGTGGGTGTGCCCCTGCACCCATGAGAAGCCCCATTCATGCCACTGGGGCTACATGCCAGGGCAGAAGTCCACTCACATAGTGTTGACTGCAGGATGGAGCCCTTAGTATTTAAGGGTTAACTATGCCGCCTCTAGTAACAGAGTGATAACGAGCCTAAGAATTGGAATTGTTATTAAATTTAGTCTGGGGAACTTGGGAGGATTTATGTTTTCTTAGAGGCGTTTTGCAACTCTGTTCCTGCCAATTACTTTGGAAGTCATCAGAGGCTAGGACTGGATGACGGGATGGATCACTCGATAAATTGCCCTGTTCTGTTCATTCCTGTGAAACATCTGACACCAGCCATTGTCGGAAGACAGGATACTGGGCTAGATGGACCATTGGTCTGGCCCAGAATGGTCGTTCTTATGTTCTTAAGTGAAGGACGTAATATGTTTGTAGCAGTCAGAGAAATGAGAAGTGTTTTCTACCAATAATGGGGA
Organism: Chelydra serpentina; assembly: GCA_037349315.1. Taxonomy (NCBI): domain Eukaryota; kingdom Metazoa; phylum Chordata; order Testudines; family Chelydridae; genus Chelydra; species Chelydra serpentina. The sequence continues at coordinate 11,523,979 of JBAIAC010000061.1, forward strand.
AATTACAAACCCTACCTGGGGAAATAAGTATTTTCCCTTTTGTCAAGTAGATGGCATTACAATCAGTGAGAGATATTTCGGGGGGGAAGGAGGCAGAGGACGTGTTCTGTTTGTTCTTTCCAACTATTGCAACAGGGGTCCTGGCACAAGAGATTTCAGGACACAAATCAAATCCCGCAAGCATAAAAAATGGCAGCACAGAATCTTACCACGACATGTACTTAACAATGGCTATAAACACCAGAGAGTCTCTTCCTAACAAAGTGAAGATTAAACAAGCCTACATTATCAATCTGTCAAGAGGGACTCACTGTGTCAGAATGAAGTCTTGCAGGGTCACAGCGTGAGACAGCGATAATGTGCATAGACAGCAGAGACATTATTATTCCAAAAAAGCAACTGGATAATTGCTTCATCTCATGTCCAACACGCAGTGATCAAGAACTTTTGGAGTAATTACACTCAGAAGCCCAAGTCACTTCATATTGCTCTTATGCCTCGGACTATCAGAGAAGGATGGTCTTGTGTTAAAGGCACAGGACTGGGGCTCAGGAGAGCGGGGCTCAGTTTCCTGCTCTGCCACTGTCTATTTCTCTCTCTACTTCATTTCTGTAAAATGGGAACAAAAATATTTTCTCTCATCCTATTTGTCTTTTTTATTTCAACGGTGTGTTCCTCAGGGCAGGGACTACACTATGTGTTTGCACAGTGCTTAGAACAACAGGGGCTCCAACCTTGGTTGGGTGTCTATGTGCTACTATGATACAAATTAGAAATAATAGAAATACCATCTAGGCCTTAAAAAGTGTATACACTTGCAGTCACTGTAACATGATTTGTTGATTTATGGATATGGAGCTATTTTCAAATAGCAGCTCCTTTTCCAGCTTGCAAAACCCCATTTCATAATGGCAGAGAAAAAGATACTTTTAATAAAAAAAACCCTGTCACTGCAGTTCAGCTAAACTCTAGGTTTTACTACGAACTATATATTTTCAAACTCTCCCAATTTAAACATCATCTGGATAACAAATCATACTCTATTTTATTAGCATATTACATTTCTAAACCTTTCAAAATATGGGAACCACATTTTTAAAACGGCAGATTTTAAAAGGGGGATAGTTTTCAGATTTAAAATGAACAGATAGGAAATTGTAGGGAAATATTTTCTTCTGGCAGCTCATACATTCCATATGTTGAGAGAGTAGCTTAAAAACTGTGCTACCTCAAGACTCATTAGCTGGTGACTTCACCCTCAGACAGACAGACAGAAGAGAAAATGAGGAGAGGAATCTTTTTAATATTTCATTAACTCTGCTATTAAATTATTATGTGAATGTGCCTCAGGAAGGATTTGACTGTGGTTTTTTAGACTGTCGTTTTAAGAAAATGATAACAGATCAATTTTAACATTTACAACATTGTGTTTCAGTTTCAATAACTCATTTTCTTTCTCAACTGAGTACTATCAGAAATAAGTAACTGTTCCCACTTCATTAAAACTTTCTCTAAGAATCTGAACAAAAGCTCTCAAAAAGTTAAGTTTCTGTATGAGTATTCTTAAGATACACCATCTTTTAGTCAGCAGAAATCTTCCCACAATGTCACATGAGGTGTAATGTCATCTGGCTCTTAGAGCAAATTTCTTTTGTCCACACTAGAGCATGCACACATCATGCCTCATTGTTTCTTTCAAAACAGTCCTGTTTTCCTCCATATTCTCACGAAGTCTTAACTATTCTTCTGTATTTCTTGGCAGTTGGAAAAGAAAGAGCAAATCTTTTCTCCTTAATAATTAACTGAATTGTTTTTATTTTTCCCCAAATAGCTATCTACAACATGAAGAGGTCCAAGGCAGTACACACATCCTCATTAAAACCATCCAGCATAGTTAATTATAATCTCTGTTCTCTTACTACAATGTTACACTAAGATCTTTTTTTTCTTTCACTACCTATATTTAAAGGGCAAAACCATTCTGGGCCATTCCCATCGTAAAAATAATTAGAGACAAAACAGCTCCCCAATGTCATTAAGAATAATAATAAACCTAATGAAACATGCCATATCCTTTTTGGTGGAAAGGTAGATGTTAATCAACAGAGTTTCTAATAAAGGTAGGGTAACATTTTCAAAGGGACTAAACACCAGATTTACAAAGGTATTTATGCACCTAAAGATGCAAATACATACCCAGTGAGAATTTCAAAGACACCTAGGCACCTAATTTCCTTTGAAATCAATAAGAGTTAGACACCTAGCTGCTTCTGAAAATCCCATTAGGTGCCATTTAGCATCTTTACATACTTAAATACCTTTGAAAACCTGGCTCTAAGTGACTCGGGAACCTAAATCCCATTCTCAAAAGTGACTTTGGCATTTAGGGGCCTAAAGTCTCATTCAGAGTCGATGGTAGTTAGGCATCTAAGTCAATTAGGAAGTTTTGACAATGTTCTCTCTAATGTCTGCTTCGGGAAATATTTGATTGCAGTAAATTATAAAATATGATTGATAGATGAAATACACAATTATTTATGAATGAAGAAAGATATTGTATTGTTAAAGTTCTGTGTCCAGTCAAGGAACTTGACTTGAGCATTTGGGCTGTGTATATTTAAGACTAAACTAGTCCAGTGTTGCCAACTCTTGTGACTTTATCAACCACCCGTCAGGGATGGTCTAGATAATACTTAGTCCTGGCATGAATACAGGGGATTGGACTAGATGACCTCTCAAAGTCCCTTCCAGTCCTATGATTCCATGAGTCTGATAATGTTTGGTGCTTTTCTTACTGTCCCAGTTCCTGGAGTCATGTGATTATACAAGAATTTCAGATTTGTTTATTTTAACAAAAAGCGCTTTTCTGTCCCTCATGATTGTGGAGAAAAGCTTGAAAATGTGAACTCTTGAAAGCTCAAAACCCAGAAAGCAAATCACTCCTCCCCCCCAAATTTATCATTTATTTTAAATGCTCTGATTTTTAAGTCAATCTTGTGATTTTTTGGGGCTTGACTGATGATTTTTAGAATGCCTGGAGATGGCAATAGGGTATTCTGTAAAACATCTAGAACTTGGACTTAACTCAGATGTAAAGTTTCTTATGCACAGAAGAAAGGAGAGGACCATTACTATTTTTCAGTGTTCAACTTTGCTTTTAAAAAGTAATTAATTTACAGTGAGACGTTCCATCTTTCATATCGTAAGATGTCACAAAGTGCAAGTTCCAATGAAAATGAAGTGTTCATTCAGAGCTAGCTATCTAATTAAGCATGAGTATAAATTGCTATATATGCAACAGGGAAAATTAAATGACACAAAGTTAAAATCAATGCATAAACAGCCATGGTTGAACCCTGATTCCACTGAAATTTGTTGACGTCAGTAAGACCAAGATTTAAGCAGCTATCATGTGGCGGATGAACAAATCACTGTTCCTGACAAGTAAGCAATTAAAACCCAGCACAAGCAGCCAATATCCATACAGCTGCAGCTAACAATAATATTCTCCTAAGGAACTCCATACACCTGATCATTCCGTCAATCGCACATACACAAATCCCACTGAAGCCAGCATGAAATTTTAATTATGTCGAGCAACAACAAAAACACATTTGGAAAACAAGCCCATTTGGATCTAATCTAGAACCAAAACTGTTGCCGTGGGTTTATCTCTGGAGCTCTAGTTTGACTCTATTATTAATCGATCATTAAATAAATGGTGATATTTATAGAGATTTTAGAAGAGCTGCACGAATGTAAATTGGGACTCACCAGTTCAGGACCCTGTTTTTGGCTCTACCACAGACTTCATGTGTAGAGTGAAGAGGTGAAATTTTTAGATCAAATCTTTATTCAGCTAAAAATGCAGATTCAGCAACAGAAACATTTGATGAATTGGTGTCAATTTTGCCAAATTGTTTTGGTTGGGAAAAAAATTAGAAAATAAAAAAGTTTCATTTTAAATAAAAAAAGAAATTAAAAAAGTTTCAAGAAAAAAAGTTTCATTTTAGCATTTCTGAAATGAAACATTAATTATTCAATATGACTTTTCCTTTTGAAATTTCCTTTAATTTTATTTGAAAATATTTAAAATATTAAATGCTTGAAATAAAAATGAAATGTTTTGGTTGTTAGTCAACCTGAAACAATCTGTTTGGTTAATTTTCAGAATTGCAATCAAACTGAAAAATCTGCATTTGCTCAGCTCTCAGTGTGTGCGATTTTGGAAAACTTATTTCTAGCTCTCAGTTGCTCATATTTCCCCTCTGTAACATGGACGTAATAATACTAACTGTACCTCATGGGGATGTTATGAAGTTAGTAGGTTAATATTTGTAAAGGATTTTGAGATCCATGGAATGACGGTAATAAGTGTAAAGTCTTATTATTGATAAAATCCCTGGTCCCTGCTCAGTACTTACTTAGGCAAGATTCCCACAACATGCAGCTTTTACCAAATAAAGCCTTCAGGATGGGCTGATAGCGGTTATCAATGGTGCTATAGTATGACAGTTATTTTCCAAATGCTGGCTAACAGGAATAGTTATATCCAAAGTAAAACACTATGTAGTTTTAAACAGTCAATGCGGTATTTATTTGCTAAAATAAAGGAAGTAACTTGTGAGTTAACTCTGGCTGTTTTGGACACAGGACAGGATTTTTGTTCCATATGATTGAGGAAGACAAATTTTATTGTTTTTAATACCAATATAAGAAAATATATATAGCGGGAAAGTTAGATATATTGTCAAGTACTCTCTCTCTCTCTCTAGGTAGACATGAGAAATATAACAGACATTTCCATGAAATTATTTTCAATATAACTATTTTACTGCAGCTAACAACATGTTTATTAAAGATTCGATGATCTAAGATAAACTAATCTTTAACTATTGTTGACAAATGATTTCTCAGGGACTACTGCTCACTTAATAAGATGAGTTTGCACTGCCCACATTTCTCTTCGCAATCATACCATAAACTATTTTCATGGCATCTTCCACGCAATGCATCACAAGGCACATTACATTATAGGACTAATCAGCAGCTAAAACACCACTGGAGCTTATAACTCTGACATAAAATTCAACATCTAGTACAATTTAAATAAAAAAGATACATTTTCACCATAGATTTAAACAAACTAAGAGAAACGTGCCCTCTGCACTTGAGGGCAAGAGAGAGAGGTCCAGAGATATGCAGTATAGTAGTTCAAAGCTAGTGTTCGATAAAGCTTGCAGGTGAACCTTAAACTAGAGCAAAGTTTACCAGAAGAGATCTAAAAGAATGGTCTACAACAAGAACGGTCTACAACAAGAATGGTCTACAACTGAGAGGGGACATGATAGTGGTCTTCAGGTATCTAAAAGGGTGTCATAAGGAGGAGGGAGAAAACGTGTTCATCTTAGCATCTGAGGATAGAACAAGAAGCAATGGGCTTAAACTGCAGCAAGGGAGGTTTAGGTTGGACATTAGGAAAAAGTTCCTAACTGTCAGGGTGGTTAAACACTGGAATAAACTGCCCAGGGAGGTTGTGGAATCTCCATCTCTGGAGATATTTTAGAGTAGGTTAGATAAATGTCTATCTGGGATGGTCTAGACAGTAATTGGTCCTGCCATGAGGACAGGGGGCTGGACTCGATGACCTCTCGAGGTCCCTTCCAGCCCTAGAATCTATGAATCTATGAATAAGGGAATGAAAATGTTAGACACTAAGGCCAGAAAACCCCTTTTATATTCTAAGAAAGAATAGCAGTTTTCCAATGTACAGTCTCATCTAACCAAAAGCCTATTAATCACTTTCAAAAATCACCTAATGTTTGATCCCATAATCTCCATTTTAGAAGGAAACAAGCAGCTGCATCTAAAATCACAGAACTTCTCATATCCTGTTAGTGGACATGCTATTGGGAGAGCAAGGTTTTTAGTGGGAAAGCTAATTTGTTGAGAAACCAAATGAATCAATATTCACTATATTTTGTAAATCACAGCAGCATCTGACATTCTAATTTTGAAAGGTTCCTCAAGAGACAAAGCAGAATCAAAGTTACCCATCACAACGATCGCCACCTTCATTAGTACTATAGTCAGAATATTGTAATTACCATCCAGGGTATCGGTAGACAGTGGAAAAGAAGATAAGATGATGATTAAGATCAAGGAACAACATTTCAGTTTTATCACAAAGATATGTGAAAACATTCAGTGAGAGGTAATATGGAAAAACCCAATTAGACAGAATGATGGCAGCAAAATTTACAGCCACTATATTACACACACACACACACCCCTGAGTGTTGCCCTCTCACAGTGATCATCCAGATTGTAATGGCTAAGGCCTCAATCTCGTAAATGCCAGGTTCCACATGGTGTCCCAATGTGAGTGTGGAGTACGGATTTGTACTTGTGGAACCCCTTCCATAGCCTGGGTAGAAAATATTAGTTAAGAAGATAACCCAAATACAGGGCTGTCCCTATCCATACTCAAAGTACGCAGCTGCGTAGGGCACCAGGAACTCTGGGGAACCAAATTTTCTGGTGCCCTATGCAGCTGCATGTTGCTCCAGCCCCTGTGCCGCCTCTTCCCCATGGCCCCCGCCCCTGCTCTGCCCCAGCCCCGCCTCGTCACACCCCCGCTCTGCCCAAGCCCCACTCCACCCCTTCCCCAAAGCCCCCAACCCTGCTCTGCCCCAGCCCCGCCTCTTCCCACCCCAGCCCTGCCCCCACTCCCCTGAGGACTGCAGCAGGGTCGGGCCTACACTCACCGGTGGCAGGAAGTGGAGCGAGCCTGGGAGCCAGGGGAGCAGGCTGGGGCCGGGTCACTCCACTTCCCTCCGCCCTGTTAGTGCGGGGTCAGGTCACTCCACTCCGCCGGCTCATGCTGGGGGGCGGTTTCCCCCTACCCCCCCAAGCCTGCTCCTGCCCCCCTGTGGGGGTCTGGGGCCAGCCCCCCGTGGAGGCCTGGACCCCCCCACTGCCCACCCGGGAGCTGCATAGGGCACCAAAATGTTTGGGTTGTGGGGTGGGGACGGGGTGTTGAGAGGAGTTACAGCGCTGTAAAGCGCCAGTGTAGCCAGTGCCCACTGTAAGCTATTCCCCTCGTGGAGGTGGAGTGCCTGAAGCACTGGGAGATCTCTCTCCCAGCGCTGGCGCGACCACACTCGCACTTCAAAGCGCTGCCGCTTTGAAGTTTCGAGTGTAGACAAAGCCTCACTCCCCTTTTTTGTTCCATGACTGCAGAGGTGCTAACTGGCCACTTCACCCTGAATGGTTTCTTATAGTATTTGTTAACTACTTATGCTAAATCGTTTGTTCCATCTTGTATTTAACAGTGACACGCTGAGTACTTTTACCAGACCTGAAGAAGAGCTCCGTGCAGCTCAAAAGCTTGTCTCTTTCATCAACAGAAGTTGGTCCAATAAAAGATATTACCTGACGTGCCTTGTGTCTCTGAACTATATGAAATGTTGAGACACACAATAGAAACAGACATACTATTGCTTAGAAAAATAAAACTAAAAGCAGCTGGTCTCTGGTAGTAGCTAATTCATAACTGACCCGTCACTTAGCTGATATCACAAGGTTCCTGGTGAGATATTTATTTATTTATAAGCATTATCATAGAGATTATTACTATAATATATGAACACTCTAGATGTTACACAAAACTGGACTTAAAAAGATTTCACATAAAGCATTGTCTGGAAACATTTTAACCTTCAAATTCTCATCAGAAGACTTTCCCCAACCAATAATCAAATGTATACAACATCTCTTTTGTAGCTAATGAGGGCAGAAGAATCTCCTATCCCAGGAGTGCTTCTGGAACCTGTAATTATGAACATAAATCTCTTGAGGTCTAAAAATAATTCTGTATGTTATAGTAGGATTTGCATGTTAACAATAAGCATATTTCCAGCTGTCTGCTTTGACAGCAAAAAGATCCCTATAATTATATTCTTCTAAATCCAACTTTCATATTACTAGAAACCAGTTAAGTCCCATCTGCAGTCAAACATTTTTCATTGCTGCAGTCACCCTAGTACTTGGCTTTCATGAAAATCCAACCTACACATCCCTCTGCCTGCAACTCACAGAAGAGAACACACTGTGATACAGTGATGGAGAAATGTATCTTCTTTTTTAATACAGCAGATGTATAACGGTGTACAAAAGTACAGGGGAAATTCAATTTGTATATTTAGCTGTAGAACTAGAACAATACATATAGTTGCTGAGGTTCTCATTAGTTCCTTGCTGGCACCCTAAATACAGTATAGTGTTGGTGATACCATACACTACACTTAAGCATCCCAGGCCATCATGTTTCATTCTAGCACTAAAATAAGAGTCTCGCTTTAATAATACCGAACCAAATAAACCTCTTTTCAATCTGGACGTCAAGATGGGATTTTCAAAAGTGCTCAGTGTTGGCCAAACGTTTGCTCCTACTGCAGGCAATACTAAAACTCCCATTGACTCAAGCAGGAGCAAAGTTAGGCCAAAACTGAGCTCTATTGAAAAATCCAACCTCAAAGTCTAAACAGCCTAGTATTCTAAATGTAATTCCTTACTATTGTTATTATACTAATGATATTGTTATGTGTATTGTGGAAGCATGCAATAGTGCAGTGGTTCTCAAACTTTTGTACTGGTGACTCCTTTCACACACCAAGCCTCTGACTGTGCCCCCCCCCGCCCCCCCCGTAAATTAAAAACACTTTTTTATGTTTAACAGGGGTGGAGGCTGACAGCTCTCAATCCCCATGTAATAACTTCATGACCCCCAGTTTGAGAACCCCTGCAATAGTGTTTGTTTATACAGCACTTGTAACTATGAGGCCCTTGTCCTGAACCAGCCAAGATCACTGTGGTAGGCACTGTACAAACAAATCATGACAAGATCCCTCCTTCCTGGCGTTTACAATCCAAGTGCATAATCCTAAACCCATTGACAGGCGTCTTTCCATTAACTTCAATGGGCTTTGGATCAGGCCTGAACTGAAGGCAAGATGCAACATGTGAGTGTGAAACAACAGGAGGGAAGATGAGGGTGTGGCACTGGCAAACCAGGTCCCAGCTCATGGGCAGGAGCTTAGTTTCAGTGTCACTATACACTGCCAAATGCATAGCTGCAGGGCATGCTTTAGGCCAATTTCCCCGATTCCGGGGAATCGGGCTCCATGCTTAAGAGGGGCCCCGCAACGTCTGAGAGGGGCCCCGCAATGTTCGTTGGCGGTATTTCGGTGGCAGCTCAATCGCCGTCGCTCCCTTGGCGGTATTTCGGCGGCAGCTTAATTGCTGCCGCTGTCTTGGCGGTATTTTGCCACCAGGGCCCCGTCTAAATCGGGCCCCGCACTTTGTAAAGCCGGCCCTGCATAGCTGGAAGCCAGTCTGTCTCTCTTGTGTCAATATTTTTAAAATAGGCATTGGGCTTGTATCAAAGTGTATAATGTTTCGATTTTATGAAATGCTTGTAAATTGCTGCATGCATTACTTTCACTTATAACCGCTGTATCCCATGCTACAAGGTACTACTTAAGTGTTTATTCTATAACTGTAAAATGTTGGTTCTGAAACTATGTAACTCACTAAACTGGGAAAAAAACTTCACCTACTGCAAAATGCTTGATTCCTATACATCCTGCCCATCAGGAAGGACTATTGAATCCAAATGGGCCACTGTGGAACAAAAACTTTGTTGATCGCCTCCCCCACAGCCCTGAAAAAGGTATATGCCCAAGCCCTCATCCCATCCCAGCTTGAACAATGGAGGAAGGGAATAAAAATGCCTTTTAAGGAGAATTTATTACTCCTCTGATGCTTGGATTCTGAGGGACAAGGCTTTCTAAGCACAAGCAAAGAGTCCTTAACTGTTTAGCTTGGGTTAGTCCTAAAAGACACATAAAGTTTGCTTATTATAGAATTTTCTGTCATCATTTGGAGTTTAAAACTAACTCGTGTGTGTGTGTGTATGTTACCTGATTTGCGCTTGTAAATAACTCTCTTAGTTTGCTATAGGATTGGCTAAAAGCATTCTCTTTGGTGGGAGATCTCAGGTGTAAATTGACCTGGGGTAAGAGATTGGTCCTTTGGGACTGGGAGTAACCTGAATATTTTGTGATCTTTGGCTTAAAGTGACCATCTATCACAGAGTGAAGCTTGCCTGGGTGGCAAGATAAGCAGGAATGCCAAGGGGACTGTCTGTGACTCCCTGGTGAGACTGTTATAGTGCTTTAGGAGTTCACACTTGTTTCTGCGTTGGCGAAATCTAACTATAGAATATACAAGCAGTTTGAGGTTCAGGCCCTGCTTCTTGACAGTCTGCCCTGAGGCTGGCACTCCTCATGGGCCACTCCAGACAGCGTGACTTGGTAACAGTAATCAGGCTGTGTGGTTACCTAGGCCGGTCACATGTACGTGACAGCGCGCAATAATTTTAAAAGGAGAGTTTGTTTACTTTTAAACAGTCCTGAGATAGAGCTGTGATCACGATATGGAGAGGTCAGAGGGCACCTGGCTCTGGGGTGAGCTGGAGGCTGTGTGGGAGCCAGCGTGGAAGGCTAGAGGTGGCAGCATGGGAGCTGGCTGCGGAGAGAATGCTGGGCAGGTTGGGAGCTGGAACTCAAAGGCTGAGAGCCAGGCTGGCATCCCCCAGCAAGCAGGCCAGTGGAAGCTGCAACAGGAGGACACTCAGGAGCAGCTTGCAAAGAGGAGGACGAAAGGACTGAAGTCTGGCTGGAGGATCTGTGATTGCCCCTGGGAGAAAGGCGTCCAAGGATGTGTATCCCTGGCACTAGGCCGGAGCAGCCCCACCTTGGTGTTTCTGTGCTGGCCTTCCCAGAGGGACTGAATTAGGAACTGTTGGTTCATATTTTATTTGTAAGCCAGAGCCATCGTGCCTAGGGTAATTGCACTGTTTACTACCGGCAGTCCTACAACAGCTGTTATTCATCAGACTCTGTGAGTGCTTATGGGAACCCACAGAGAGATAGAGCCTGAAGGGCCAAGAGCATGGACACAGAGCATTTGGTGGCACACCCAGCATGCGGCCGGTCATCTAGGGGACTGGTCTATCACAGCCACTTCCTGTAGTGGGGTCAGTTACGGTATCCTTTGCAACAGTCTAATAATGCCGGTATAACTGTCTGCCTGGCTGGTACATACGCCTTCTGCAGACAACAAGTGGCTTTGTTGCAGGCCCAACAGTGGAATGATGGAAGAGAAAAAGTTCACCAGAGCCTGAGGTTTGAACACTCACTGATTAAGGTTCTGTTACAGGAGTTCACTTGACAAAAGTCTCAGAGTTCACTTCTTGCAACATTGCACTCAGAAATGTAAAACAAAAAGTACAAACCACACATGCAGAGCAAGTAAACCACAATCGGGGTGGGGGGGAGTGGGTGAGGGGGGAGGGGAGGAGAGTTATGCACTCCAAATCTGGTCCAAGAAGGACATAGAGACTATAACTCAGAAGTAACAGTGACCGTATATATGATTGAATGACCTTGCAAGGTCTGACTGTGTTATGCATAGCATTGTATATGGCGTTGAAAGGTCAGAAATGAAATTGCACTACGTCAAGATCTTTGTATGGCTTTGTATGATGTCAGAATTGTAGGGGCAGCCATCTGAGATGGAAATGGACAAAGGAGCTGCAGTATCACTTGTAACAGATGCAGCACATCATAGCTAACTCAGACAACTTCCCTTGCAAACTGCCAAAATAGGGCTGTGGATAATTACAGGGGAACAAGTAACCATTATAGGGGCCATGGAGAGCAAGATGAACACCATTAACAAAGAGCTGGATTGCAAGTCTTTGTGATAAAGAGTGATTGACTATCCCTGCTGGGCTGAATGTGATTTGAAAAGATGTGGCTGAATTGGCCAGAAATGTACAAGATGCTGAAAGGTGAAATAAGTTTAACTGGAGAATTGCAAAAGTATGTTTCCATTTTCATGGGGAAAATAGGTAGCATGAAAGATATCACAGTATAGTCAGATAAAAAGCGAGGTAGGTAGCTCAGGTGTTGCAAAGCGGGGATACTATATGTCATTAGACCAAGACTGAATTGGATTTGTAACGTCTAACAAATGAAAGTTTGGTCATGTGTCACATGTAAGCAGTAAGGACCATTATCACATACAGTGAACACTCCCAGTGGTTTTACATGACAGAAACATGAAGATCAGCTTTTAGCATGTTCACTCACTGGAAACACGCACACATCACTGGATGAACAACCAGAAGAATTTCAGATCGGGACCTTACGGATGAGACATTTTCAGAATTCTTCCCCTACAGAGCCCTCTCTATAATCAATGTCAGAGTAGAACACAAAACCGAGAGTGTACACTTTATTGTAAATATAGCACGTAGTTTAACACAGAGCTGTGTAGAATGCCAAGGCTATATTGCTACTGCTCTGTCTCCTTTACACTGGAAATCAGCTGAGCATGGCATAGTTACAGTAGGAGTTTTGAGCGCTTTAAAACCATTTCAGCAGCAGCCATCTTAAGTACCTTTTTTAAAATAAGAAAGAAGGAATTTGTTCCTGACATGCAGCTGTTTGTCTTTTGTTAGTCCAGAATCTATTTATGTTCCCTGCCTAATAACCAATTTATGGTATTTAACTATACTAAGTAACTGGTAGTGGAATGTGGTTCCTTACCTCACTTGTGGGCAAAGCTCAACAGCAAGAATACAGCAGAAAACCAGATGTGGCTAAAGACAAACATCTGGCAAAAAATTCAGTAAGTGCTGACAATACAGTATTGATGAAACCTTACACTACAGTGAGAAGTAGATGGTGCCCCAAAACCAGCAGATGGCACTAACCGTACTCTCCCTATCAGCAGCTCGGAAATGATGGGCATTAGATTAGGAGATTACAAATTCAAATGCAGTAAGTCATAAAACGCATGAGCAGTGAATAAAGAAGAGGTTCTTTGGTAACATTTATCAATAAGAAAACAAATTTGCTATCTGCATTTCATTATGACTTACACAGCTAACTACCTTTTTTTTTAATTCAAGAAGTGTTGGGGCAGTGACACGGAATGAGGAAAAATCATTATCTGGACGTATACTGCTAAATGGGAACTGATGGTTGAGAGATATATGCACAGTTAAAATGGTGAGCTGGAGTTATTCACCCAACTGAGTCATCAACATTAGCTTCAAAAGCAGTCAAAACAACAGTGAAACAATGGAAGCTGCTATCCTCACGTAGAAGAGACCTTTATCTACTCGGCCTGGCAAAATTGATTCAGTCTCACAGTTGGGAATAGACTTTTGTAAACAATATCAATTTAGGGAAATGAAATTCAAAACAGCATTTACTTTAAATCTTGTATTTAATATATGTAATACAGGAGTTTCTCAGGCTTCTTAGATTTCGTCTCTATCAGGCGTTAAAAATCTCCCGTTAATCTCCCTTCCAACTTCACCCTGGTTCCAAGGGTTTTAAGTGCATCAAACTCAAAGCAGAAGATGAAGAATGAAGCCTCAGTCTAAGGTCAATACAGGAGCATTCAGCAGTTGCAGCAAACCATGTCCTCTGCAGAAAATGGTTATTCATTCTTGCAGAACTACAAAACTTTTGACACAGAGAAAAATGTCTTTCCCAATATGGACAGACCTTTTGCAGTCAAACATAAAATTACTCTAGTGTGATAAAGACACAAACTCCAGCTGGAACAGCATATAGTAGAAAGCATAGGACCAGAATTGTATCTGTTACACTGGAACAATGAGGAGTCCGGTGGCACCTTAAAGACTAACAGATTTATTTGGGCATAAGCTTTTGTGGGTAATTGTTTACCCACGAAAGCTTATGCCCAAATAAATCTGTTAGTCTTTAAGGTGCCACCGGACTCCTCATTGTTTTTGTGGATACACACTAACACGGCTACCCCTCTGATACTTGTTACACTAGAGTAAAATCGAGAGTAACTCAACTGACATCACTGATGTAAATGAGGTCAGTATCTTGCCCATTCAGTCTAGGAACACAGCATGAGAAAGTCTCTTCAGATCATTCTTTCAAGAAAGGAGAAATATTTGAACAAGTGAAAGAATGAGAAAAAAAGTTGTTAATATATATATATTTACAATATCTATCTAGAAAATAAATCGTATTCTTAATGAAAGAGAAATACAAACAATTAAAACAATCATTTATAAGAAGAATTAGAAAAACAAAGCAGAGAGAAATACAAAACAAATGAAGAGTTCAGTGTAATATTAGCTACCTCTCAGCCTTATCAGCCACTAAGCAAGAGGAATCAGCCTTCAAAATATAATGTAATTATTTTTCTTTCTCCATCTTCTCTCAACCATGATCTTCCTCAGGAAGGTTAATTACCCTTGTCTAACACTGAAAGCATATATCAAAACCTTTAACTATGGTGCTGCAACAGTGACCGCATAATACAGAAAATCAAAACAAATCTAGACAAAATTTAGACTTGATCAAACATTTCAGTTTACAGGCACTGTATTTTAGCAATATTGTAGCAGGAGCTAGGCATAATTCTGTTTTAAAAACACCCCCACCTTTGTCCAATCAAGAGATGAAAATCCATAGGCTGGCAAAAATTCTGGCCCAAACAACTTAATTTTTCTGTGCCCTTTAGCTGCATTTGCCTGTAATAAAAATAATCTCGTTTCCAGACTTTAAGCATGACATAATGGATAGAATGGTCTGTCCCTTATAAGAAGTTAGATTTAGCTAACTCTCTCATATATGCAACATTAGGCAAAATAGAGATAAAAAACAATTTGGTTTTAGCAAAGTTCATAACTCTTCTGGTTTCAGATGCTCCCAAGGAGAAATGACTGAAGAAATTTGAACAAAAATGCCTCCTCCTATAGATGTTTGGGGTCATACCTTATTTAACTCCTTTTATGACATGCAGCATATAACAAGAGGTTTATATGAAAGCCCTCTTCAGAAAATTCATGCCATACACCCAAAAACCTGCCAGGGGCTATGAAAAAAAATCTTCAAAAATATAGAATACTTTCAAGAATAAGCTCCTTCTGTATAACTCTTAATACAGGAAAACATACTTTGAAAAGGGATTTCTGAGCTTTCCTTAAAAAGACTAGGGAAATTATGATTTTATACTGCTTTCTACCATGGTTACTTCACAAGAATTCATCACTGTTTGCCTTGGGTGCCTTGGGGAAAAGGAACTGTGATTATGTAGTGCAAAATAAGCAGCATTAGCCTTGAGGTTGGAGGCAACACCTAAAGAATTCGGAATCCTTTCAAGGTTATGAAAATGCACATTGACTTTTTTTTAATAGGATGAGTAAGTTATGCCTAAGGCCAGTAGAAATCAGAGTAGCTTAGCTAAGGAGTCTTAGCGCTAGTGTGATTACTCATTTTCTTCTCCTGAAAGAGTATTTCTAGTTCCTATATATTCATAAAGTATCCCTTAAACACAAATACAAATGATATCTTCACCTTTAATCAACCTGTGCTTATGCAAAAGGTAATTTCACACAAGTGCAAATTATAGCACTGCAGACTATTCAAAAAAAACATCAGGATTTGGCTAAATTATGGAGAAAATAATCCCAACACTTAATATACTACATTATCTCTTATCAGAGTGTATATGTTCTAGTTAACATATAGTGAAGTGCAACCTTTGGGCTTTTAATTTTCCCCCCATTTCCCACTTCATGAATTTAAAACAAAAAACAAAAAATAACCCACAAAGCATTTGTAATTGTTAATGTAAAACTTTCAAGATGGGTCAGTTTTTCTGTCTAACAGCCTTGACAGTGTTTTGGGTTTTTTAAATAAAAATATGGAAAGGCTATATTGCAACTTATTCTATTTGGTCTTATTATAAGTTGATAAATTACAATACTATAAACAAGTGGCAGAAGTTGGTCAAAATATTATTTGGTGATGGGGTTCATTTGTTTGTGATTTATAATTGTGCACGTTGATTTGTAAAAGTGTTTGTGGCAAACATTCGTATTGTTATTAGTAGAAACATTACCCTCTCCTCCTCCTACTCCTTTCAATCTGAGAGTTAGTATATCATCACAATGAATACTTGCACATTGAAAAGCCCTCATCCCTACTGATTACCCTGCCAGAAAGGGTAGTTTCAGTAGTAAGAATGTTTATGATGTTATCTTGTGCAATCCTTATACAAACCTAGGGATGCATACATGATGAGAACAATATACATTTGAAAATCGCCAACAGTTGTTTTCAACAACAGCAGGTGTTTAATAATGTGGATGACTCTGTGCCGGTGTTGTATTACAGCAGCACCAAATCAAATACCTAGGAACATCCCACAACATTATTCTAAGCTAATTCTGTACATAAAATAATATTTATCCTTTTAAAAATGCACTGTTTTAAAACTTAAGTTAAACAAGTTCTTGTTTTAGTTAAAATACTACTTCCCTTGGAAAAAATCTAGTCATCAACAGAAAAAAAATGAAATACTAAGGTTTGTAAGGCAATGAATATAGACATTATTCATTGCAACTGAAGGCACCCTTTCAATAAACAAAGAACATGCTTTATGATATGAATTCTGAAAAATTCTCAAGCAAATAATGAAACAGAAATAAAGAGAATGAAAGGAGTGGTTGCTACTACTACCCACAACTAGGAGTTTCCATGCTTTTCTAATGAGTTTTGAAAAGTGGGCAAGGCTTGCAAATCTCAAAAGCATTTAACCAAATTGCAAACTAATATGCTATATATCAAAGGTGAGTACCATCAGTACCTATCTCAACCTTTCTAGCTTGGTAGAATCCAAACAGAAAACAGCTTGACAGCATTCTAATCAGGTGCGTATTTTTCAGCTCAAGGTTCCACCAAACTGTTTCTAACAAACTGAATTGTAGGCAACAGCTCTCCTAGAAGGGCTTCTAGGTGAAAGCAGATCTTGCCTTTTACTACATTCAAGTCAAACGTCAGTAATGAAACTATAGTGGAATAAGAACAAAAGCTTCGCTCATTTAATCATCTTTAAGTCACACTTTCTGGTACAAAGTAAAGACGAATCTCACAAACACAGGCCCAGATTCTGTGGTTTGGCTGAGTTGCTCACACCAAGGACAAAAAAAAGGGTGGGGTAAAAATGAGTTTGCATGTTAAAGGCATTATCCTTGTTTAATTCGTCTTTCCTTATATCTGATTGGCTGTCTCCCTGTGGTGTGGGATGTAATGTCTGAAGGACACAGTAGAGCCCATCTAAAGTTTAATAGCTGTGGATAACTGTTAGACACACACAGGACTCCTGTCAGTCTAGACAAATTAACCACCAGTTTTCAAGGCACAAATCCCCCTTTGAAATAGTCTCACATGTGAATACACAATTTTCCATGTTATTAACAAATCCTCCAAAATTATACAGGATCTCCCTAAGGTGAGACATGAATCTTAAATTCTCATAGCAGAGCAGCTTGAAAGCCTGCCAGTTTCCATAAATATCTTGTAATTTGGTAACATTCAATTGCAACTCTCATGAGGAGACGTGCCCCATTGAATAAACCCGAATAATTTCCTCTCCCCTTAACGAGTGTACCTACACAGACCCTGCTATCCCTGGCACAGGAATTTTACGTCATGTGTTCTATACCTCAGTAGTCTGCGAAGGGGTCAGGCCGCAATGTTAATAGTATCACATGCACAAAAACTCTGTGGAAAGATTGTGAAGTCAAGCCCCCAAAAGTTAGGAAATGGCAGAATTAAGGTTGCCTACAACCTTTAATGACATGATCCCATACTATCCCCAGAACCCCTGCTTCTATCCGTGCTTGGAATGGACAGTGCTCATAACAGTCAGGAAGAAAAGGGATCAGTGCATTGTAGGAATGGGGGTGATGGACTATGGAAACTCAAGACCTGGGTCACGCTCCTTACCTCTGGTCCACACTGCAAATGGGCATGGGTACGGGGATGTGACATAACTAAGGTGTGTGCTTACCCACAACCCTCAGGCATCCTAGCTTGTGCACCCTGTACTCACCTTGAGATAGAGGTTTGGATGGGGGCAATAGCGGGGGTATGGCATAATCACATGGACAATCGCTAACACAGACGTACCCTTAATGAAGAACCACTCAATATTTTGTTTTATCTTCGTTGTTCAAGTGTGGCCATTGCCCTATTTACTGCACACTATTCAAACCATGCTCTGAAGACAGAATTATTTATCTCCCCATGGGCTTTTCTATGGCACTCGTCACTACAGTATCTGATTGCTTCACAAACACTAATGAATTTATCTTTCTAACACCCGTGTGGTATTATCCCCATTTTACAGATGGGAAACTGAGGCTCAGAGCAATTAAGGTT
Source organism: Chelydra serpentina (assembly GCA_037349315.1). Lineage (NCBI taxonomy): Eukaryota > Metazoa > Chordata > Testudines > Chelydridae > Chelydra > Chelydra serpentina. The sequence goes on from JBAIAC010000061.1 coordinate 11,542,329, forward strand.
AAAAGTACCCAGTTATTTTGGGTGCCCAATTTTAGACACCTAGAAAGCAGTTTTTAGCACTACGTAGCACTTTCTGTGGTTAAAACACAACTCCCATTGACTTCATTTGCAGCTGCTCAGCAAACCAGATCCCAAGGCTCAAGTCAGGCACACAAGAAAATGAGCAACACACAATTAGGGCCAGCCTATGAAAAGTATAACTTAAGTGACATGCCCAACATTGCATATGAACTCTGTGGCAGATGCAGGGATAGCATCCAATTTTCCAGGACATCTTTTTACTATTTTAACCACAAGACCACACTTTCTCCTCCTGCAAACTCATATTTCATTCACCTTCTGACTTCCACAACATATGAGCAGGGGCGGCTCCAGGCACCAGCGCAGCAAACTCGTGCCTGGGGCGGCTAGCCACTGCGGGCGGCCTGCCTGTCGATGTGAGGGTGGCAGCCAGGCAGCCTTTGGCAGCATTTCTGCGGGAGGTCCGTTAGTCCCGCAGTTTTGGTGGCAATTCAGTGGCGGGAACACCGAAGGTGTGGGACCGGCGGATCACCCACAGACACGCCGCCGAATCCTCGTGACCAGCAGACCGCCCGCAGGCATGCCGCCGAAGGCCGCCTGACTGCTGTGCTTGGGGCAGCAAAAAACGGAGCCGCCCCTGCATATGAGGCTATCATCCTACAGACAACAGACCCCTTCAGTACTCTGCCCTGATTCATTCCCAGAGCAGGTCCATCCTGGGCAGTGAATGAGAAATGGGACCGATGGAAAAACAGTACGGGATCAAACAGTTAAAGTTTGGCAAACTATAAGCAACTGGAAAACACTACCTTATAATGGGAAGAATTGGGCAACTTTAATATAAGAGTCACTACCAGCTCGGCCTGTAATAGAGGCCTTAGTAACTACAGATACTCCCTTCTCTCAGGTCATCGTAGTATGTATATGTATTTTCTCATTGTGCATGTCTATAAGTATAATGGTATGTCTACAGTTGGAGCTGAAGGTATCATTCAGCTTGTGGATACATACTCATGTTAGCTCTGATCAAGCCGGCATACTCACATTAGTAGCATGAGCGGCAGGAGGGGCTAGCCGCCCCACGTATATAACCGTCGGAGACATGAGGCACAAACTCAGGGCAGCTAGCCCCTCCTACCGCTCCTGTCACCATGGTGACATGCTATTTTTAGCATGCTAGGCATGGGTACCCTCGGGCTGGAATTTTTACCTCCCCGGGGTACATCTGCAAGGACAAATCCTTCTTCCTCCTCTGCAAGAGTGGAAGGGTCTTCTGCTGTGTTCTGCCTCACACAGGGGGCATATGGGGAGACTGCATAAAGAGTGCGTACCCCTGCACAAGAGAAATGGGTCCACTGGAGGCAAGTTTCTAGAGAGCATATGGGCTTAGTTTAATGATTAGTAATATTATTGAGTGTGTCAGATCTTGTTCAATTTTTTTAAAATTAAAAATAGAAAAGATAAAGTGAAAGTATTCAGACTGACAGCTCTGGAAACTGAGGGCCTATTCATCCGCTAACTCTTATAGCATGGGCATTCACAGTGCAAGCTTACTGCCCAGCGCTCTGCCAGTGCGCCTCTCCACCATAACCTGAAGGGACAACCAGTCTGTAATGTATGTCCATTCAATCCTTCATCTCTCCTGTGAGACTGACAACAAGGATACTAATTACTGCCAACTGTGAGAACTGTTTTTGTGTTGTGAAGTGGATAGCTGTCTGCTATGCACAGGGCTCAGATAATCAGCTCGTTTCACTTAGGCCAAAAGCTGGCAAATGGAAATGACTTTTGGTCACTATAGGTAGGGCCTCTATGTTCATCTCTGCTGCACCATAGGGAAAACCTGGTAATTATGGGAAAAGTCACGGGGATACCACATGGAGGGAAAAGCGGCGATGCGAGATGTCACTCCTTTCCCCCACATAGTTATTATGCATTCCCTCCAGGGGTCATCCACCCAGCCAATGAGGGCTGCTGGAAAAAAGAGTTGTGGCCAAGGAGCTAGGGGAAGAGCTGCTCTAAGCAGCGTATGTTTTCCTTGTTCATCACAGGTTATAGTTAGTGCTGCTAGCATTAATCACCCCTGCATGTCCTGTGACTCTCAGTGGACGAGCTGGGGAGTGGGGGTTCTGAAAGGAACATGGGAACAAGAGACTCACCATGTCTGTTATGTTTGGGGTTCCTTGGAGATCCCCAGCTTCCATTCATTTTCCTGGTCTAACCCCTGCCATGTCTGTTTTCACCAGTCCTGTAGTCCAGATGGGAAGGGAAAGAATGGGGCCCAAAAAGTGAGCATGTCTAAAGTGATGGCTAATTTTGTTCCCCTCAACATGTTTTTATCTGGGAGTGGAACATACGAGCTACAGGGTGGGTTGGAGCAGATAAGGTGTCCTCTTACTAGTGCCTGAAGTCACTCAGCCCTCCTTCATCTTGTTTAATTATTTTTGAAATGAAAGAATAGTTTAAATGAAATAATTTTTAAAATGTTATTTTACACACCCACACAAAAAGCTCATATGAGAAAAGGTCATCGTCATTAATGCTGTTAATGTGTCCCCAATTCCTTGATGTTTTGCCATATCTTTGCAAAAATATTTTTGTACTAAAGACTCAGTGTTATTTCAAATACTAGTGTGAATTCTCTTCCGTTTTACAAAAGAGCATCATTCAGTATTATTATGCAAGATGATTCATTTATTTAAAATATTATTGTCTTCTAAAATTATTAATGTTTATCAAAAGAAAGAAAGCAAACAAAATTCCTCCATTTTATTCCTGAAAGAGGTGGTTACGGAATGATACATAAGGCAACTACGGTGTTTATTAGCAGATTTACACATTGTCCTTAGAAGATTTTTTATTATGCTTCTGTTTTCACCTATCTAGCCTCTCAGATCTCTTGAGAATTGTAAAAGGAAATTTGCATTTGTCATGTTTTCTATTCAGTACCTCTGTGAAGCAGGTTAGTTACAACTTAAGCGAAGATGCTTAAAGGTGAAATGTTGCATCATTTGTAAAAAGAATGGTCAAGATACCACCTGTAAATATAATCTGATCACAGATCCTGTTGCAACCTGTGCTCTCTTTTCTTAGATCTGCAATCTAAGTATTTCTTAACTGAGGAGCATGCAATCACCTGCATTTTACCAGTTCCATCTGGGATGCAGAGACCACATCCAACACACTGCTATAATAATCTGTATCTAAAAGATATCACGTACAATACCACTGGAAAACTAATCAATCTCCAATCATTAATATTCATGCATGATGTATGTACAGTGTGTGTATAGAGAGTTATCAATATGTGCTAGAATTACGTTCTTAAAAGGTGTTTGGCAGACACTGCATAAAACCAGTCTGGCTAGGGTGACCAGATGTCCTGATTTTATAGAGACAGTCCCAATATTCAGGGCTTTGTCTTATATAGGCCTCTATTATCCCCCATCCTCTGTCCCTATTTTTCACACTTGCTATCTGGTCACCCTAAATCTGCCCTAGACAAAGGAATGTGTACTACTTTGTCAGGCAGAGATAATGAAGGTCCATTTACATATAAGGTAAACAAAGCTATCAAGTAGGGGAAAAGACAGCATGGTATCTACACCCCTGTAGGTGAGAGAAACTTATCTGGGCTATAAGGATGGGGGATGGTGGTCTGAACCTCAAATGATAAACAATAGAATGAACTGATTGCATACAATATTATTGTATTATAAAAGTGCATCAAGTAAGGTCTTGTCTGAAAGCTAACAACACACTGGTGATTAATGTAACTGAAACGTATGTATTAACACTATACAAGGAAATATGGATGCTTAATAATATTATGCATTAAAGTCTGTGATCAAACACAGAGATAAACAGGTTTTCCCCCAGACAGCAGGGAAGGCAGGATCTATCTACCTGTCTCCAATGAAATTAAGCAAGGTGTGACCAAAAACCTTAAAACCCCCATTTACATGAGATTCAGCAGGGGGATGGGAAGTCCACAGGAAGGGAAGAACAGCATGAGGTCATACTGAGTCTGGGGACAAAACAGTGAGTTTGGGAAGATATAAAGGGAGACAAGAAGCCACCTTGGCATCCATCAACAGAGAGACACAATGGGCCAGAGCTCTTGCAAGCTGGGAATGACGGGTCCCTCATCCCAGTGGGTTGAAGTCTCTTGGAACAAAAGATTGGTAAGAAATCTACTTTTAACCAAGTCTGCAACTTGTTTAGTCTTAGCCATTAGAAAGCATATATTTACTTTTGTTTCCTTGTAACCCTTTCTAACTTTATTTCTTTTACTTGGCATCACTTAACCTATATCCTTTTCTTAATAAACTTGCTTTACTTCTAATCTAAACCAACTCAGTGTGCTTGAAGGGAAGGGTGTATTTACCCCAGTGAAGTTAATAAGCTGTAATGTGCTTTTGTCTCTTTAGAGCAGCAAACGGCCTTTATTATTTCTCTGAGTGGTCCAGAAGACGGCTGGACATGTCAGGGCAGATGGTTTTGGGGAAATTGGGGTTGCGTGTTTGGGGTCACCCCCGCATAACTGGGTGACAGACTGGAGTGGCGCTGTTGTGTTGTAGGTAAATTGCTGGGGTCAGAGTGCTGCATAGCACACAGACACTCAAGATACTGCATGCTTGTCTGCTGGCTGAAAGCTACAGCAGAAGAGCAGTTAAGGCATGTAGGACTACCAGGCAGGTGATGACACAATCTCTCACTGGTCTAGATTACACCCCAGAACATGCCACAATCATACATCTGTTGGTACAACAACCCCCAATGTGCTTTAGAGCCTAGTTCCATAGATACTATGTCAGATGCACAATAAATCATAACAAAAGTAGGATGAAGCATACAAAAATATAGTTCAATATGCAGAGGGAGCAACAGTAGAAGAAAAAAGGAGCAGCCTCATTCATATTCCTTTTTTTCATCATTTTAAATTTCTCTACATATCCTGCAGTCTGTAACACAATATGACCTACAGGCACTTGCTGTCAAATGCCTGTTGATGTTACACTACGTTTAACTGCCTAGAAGGACAGCAACTAAAATGTGCTAACAATTCTTAAATGTTAAGTTAAATGAAACGGGAGGTTTGGGGCTGTAGTGTAATATACTTACTGAGACTCTTTACTGTTATGGTTAAAGTGATAGCAACTGACAGTATAATTATCTTCCAAGGACTGCACTGGTCTAACAAATATTATTGCAGCATGTCACATGCTGTTGATAATAAACTGGGACATGAGAAACCATCTGGAAAAAATCTGAGCATAAGGAAGTTTAGGAGATCTAATCCAAGTCCAGGTTTTGGCTGATTTAGTTCAGTTCATTCAAATCTCATTTAATAACAAGAAATAACATGCACAAAAAAGGAAAGCAAAAATGCTGTCCTTAGTTGCAGCTGTAATTAAATAGAATCATATGTATGGAAACTTGTTTAAGCTGTTTCTTTTTCCTTGATCAGTCTGGTAGCATAAACACTGCGGTGCACACATCTTTTAAACAACTTATATCTAAATATTTGTATTAAGTCCAGTGCATTTCTAATTTTTAAATGTTAGAGAACACCAAAATATACCAGCTTATCTCTTTGATCAGTTTCCTGTTTCCTCTGTTCTACTTATGTTACTAATAAAATGGGGGAGGGGGAAAACAAAGAAATTTAGATTTTCTTTATAATTCAGACAACATTATTTGCTGTCTCTAAAACAGAGTCAATTGCTCAGGGGATTTAATACTGTCGGATTTTACAAGTGTTTTTGTAAGGTTGCTTGTGTCACATAGTATTATATTATGTTCCTTCACTCTGTATGCAGCACCCCATGACTCCATACACCACAAATACTGGGTGAAATGCGGAAAGTGCTCCTTCAGAAATACCAGTAGATAATTTGAACGGATCCCTTCCAAAACTATAGCTCTACAGCATGCATATGATAATAGGAGCCTATATAAGAAAAATACCCCAAAATCGGGACTGTCCCTATAAAAGCGGGACATCTGGTCACCCTAGCCTAGTCCTACAAACAATTATGCACATGACTAACCCAGTGGAACTTCTTACACCAGAAGAGAGACACACATATGCAAGTGTTAGCAGGATCAGACTGTGAGAATACAATACAGGGCTAATCCAGGGAAAAGAATGTGGATTACTTTATTCTGTTATCCATGTCAATAGAAATATTTTAATATACCAGGGAAACATTTTAAAGCAAATGTGTTCTTCATATCGCTATAAAAAGTGGCAGATATAGGCCATGTTCTGCCATCCTCACTCATGTAGATAGTACCTTACTGCTGAAGTAGTGCCCTTGAAATAAATGGTAGGTTTAAGTGTAGTAGCCGTGTTAGTCTGTGTCAGCAAAACGAAAATAAGAAAGAAAAACTTGTAGCACCTTAGAGACTAACAAATTTATTTCAGCATAAGCTTTCGTGGGTTAATAGATGGAATAAATGGAATTTATCATGGCATAAGTAACTACTCATAATATGGTTGCCAACCTTCCAGGATTGTCCTGGAGTCTCCAGGAATTAAATATTAATCTTTAATTAAAGATAATGGCATGTGATGAAACCTCCAGAAATTCAGCCAACTAAAGTTGGCAACCCTAACTCATACGGATGTTGGAATCTGGTCCTAAATGAGGCATTTAAGGATTGCTCTGAGAAAGGAGATGTGTGAAGAGCTTCTACAGACTGGACAGGGAAACAGCTCTGGCCAAAACAGAATTGGGAGCTAGGCCTGGAAGGAAAATATTCATTTAAGTATGTGAGGGCACAGCCTCATTGGAAGCTAAAGGAAGACTGCAACTGCCTCCATAGTTCCTAAACCCAGTAGAAGTGGGGAAAGGCAGGCCTTCAGGATGGTTGTTGGAAGACAGGTCAGGGAAACTGAAACTGAACTCTGAGCCAAAGCCATAGATGTATTCTCTCTGTTTCCCAAAGGTGGAGGACATGGAAGAAGAATTGGAATGGGAAATGTTGCAAGCATGCACCAGAAGGGTTTGCTTCAGGAGAGAAAAGCACCATCAGGTGCTTAACTGGGCTTTCCCTGGAATGAGGACCAGAGGCAGAGATAGGGTGGACTGGCAAAAACCTCACTTACACTATGGGTTTGATCTTGCTGACGCAGAGGTAGGTGGCTAAGCGACTAAACTAGTCCATGCTGACGGTCACTAACTAGGAGCAACTGGAGGCAGTTGCTAAGTGGCTGAGCTAGATGAAAACTATCATTACATGAAAAGGAGGTTTTGGCCATTGTTGGATGGAGGAACCCAGGCAGCACTGAACTAAAATGGAAGCCCAGAGCTGTCACTTGATGCAGGAGGAGGGCTCTGTGGTCCCACTACCGAGGAGGCGGTTGCCCAGGTAACACAGTGCATGTTCTGATGGCGCCACAGAGGAAGACAGTCAGGTCCCAATAGTAGAAGAAAGTAAATTACATACAAAAGCAGAGAATCATGAAGTCACTGCTATCACTGAAGGCAATATACTGCGGCTGGCTCATACAAGGCTTCCAGGAAGAAAATTGGTATAAGCCTCCATAGCTGAAAGTGGATATGACAGCCCAGTACCTGGTCTGGATTGGCAGAGGGACACTCAAATGATACATAAAACAGCAACAGTGTGGAAAGAGGCATGTGAGGGTAATTTCATCTGTATTCAACTGTATTGCTCCACCACCCAGCTTCTACACTCCACCACTGATGCTAGCATACAACATCAATTTGTCAGCTTCTCCCACAAGCACTACCACACTCCTCCTTCCTAGCAGGGAATACATGCCCATACTGACATATTTCAAATCCCTCTTCAAGACTCCCTGCTGGTGTGAAGACTACAAGAAATCAGTGAACCCATTATGGCCAAGAGGGGCATCAGCTGGGCATAGTAGAGAAAAAATAAGTTTTTTTCACTCAATCAAGGCATGCAACAAATAACCTAATGTAACCATGTAATCTTATTTTTGTAAACCATCATCTCTTTCCATTCCCTTCATCTGCCACACTCATTCTTCAAATTGGAATGTCAATCTTCAAGGCAAGGACTACATAGACCAATGGGCCCAGATCCTGACTGGGGCCTTTCAGAGCTACCATAATAAAATAATATATAATAATAATAAATGTTTAGGGAGCAAAATGGCTTCTTGTTTAACACAAGGATGTCAAGCAGAGATGATGCAATAGCTCAGATAACACAGCAGTTTTGTCTGGTTCTTATTTTAAATCCCTCAACATCCCTCTGGGTTCATATGGCTAGAAAGGAAAAAACAGCTTGAAGCCACTGTACATGCCTGTCTAATGATAATTACTGCTAAATAATTTACCATAAAACAACAAAGGCTAAAGACGTTATCTAGAAATTCCACTGCAGCATTCTGTGCACTTTCTCCATCTTCAGTACAGAATGATTTTATTTTATTTTTATCCAGAGGCCAAAGTCACTGCAGACTAGAAGAAAAAGTGCTGATTTCAGAAAACAAAGCAATTGTGGAGATAACAGCATTTAGCTTTGGTCTACTGGTGGCAGATATGTCACTTTTATGCAGCTTCATATAGAAGACACTAATAAAACATGATAAAAGTCTGCGTTACTTTCAGAGTAATACAGCTGAATAACCAGTAATAAAAGTGAATTTTAAAACAGTCAAAGTTGTAATTTTGCTGGCAATTTATTATTCCACAACCATAAAATACATGTATTTGGAAAAAGTGTTTGGTGAGTATTAATTTATATTCTATGCTACAATATGGTTTTCAATGATAAAAATATTCCAATAACTTACTGTTAAGTTCACTGCAGTGCAACTGAAGATTGTCAAATATGTCACTAAGAAATTTTTCAGTATCATTGCCCTTTTTTTTAATTGTAACATATATAGAAATATCTTTCAGGAGAAATGCAATTTATTGTATAGTAACCACAATTTAATGTTAGTTTACAGCTACATTATGGTTCACAATAGACAAATATAGAAAGATTCAGGTTTCATACAGAGAAAATAGACAAAAGTTTGAAAGTTCATTCATTCTTCTAAAGTGCACAAAACTGGTCTGGGATTCTCATAAAAATACTTTTCTTATGCTAATTTACTTCTCCTGTTTCCCATACCAGTGTGATGGGGTGTATGTATCCCACACTGGCCCCAGCTAGGATTGACCACACACTGTGGGCTGAAGAGGCCATGCCCCTCACCCCTGCTGGGCATGCACTGACTGGAGACAGGGTATAAAAGGGAGCAGCTCAGCTCGGTTGGGGCTGGCTGAGGAGGAGAGCAGATGCACGTGGCAGGCTCTTGCCAGAGAGTTGCTGGAATTCCAAACTGCAGAGGCTGAACTGGCTAAATCAACAGCGGAGCCCCAGCCGACCATGGAGGATGAGAGAGCTGAAGGCCGTCAGCGCCAGGGGAACTGATGGAACAGGAAAGAAGGGTAGGAAGTGGTCCAGGAAATGTGACTGTTGAATTTGGAACCCAACCTTGAATTTGGAACTCAAGGATTACAGGTTCCTAAAGACCCTGGGTTGGGACTCAGTGGAGTAGGGTGGGCCCGGGTCCCCCTACCCTGCCCTGCACCTACCACTGGGTGTGGGCACTGCCCAAGGGCAGCTCTGAGGACTCTGGTTGCTAGGTCCCATTACCCTGAAGGTCAGGGCAGCTTTAAGGACTCTGGCCGTTAGGCCACGCTACTCCTGAAAGCAAGGGCAACCTCAAGTACTCTGGCCACTAGGCCATGTTACTCTGAAGGCTAGGGTAGCAGTATTGACTCTAGACAATAGGTCTTGTTACCTTAAAGACAGGAAACAGCCCTAGAGGCTTATGCCACTTGAGCCGTAGCTTTCTATTATTTTGTCTTCCTCGAGCTTCCTCAATGTGGTGTACCTACCCCGCGACAACCAGCTAAAACATAAGAACATAAGCATGGCCATACTGACTCCACCTAGCCCAGTGTCCTGTCTTCCAATATAGTTACTAGTGCCAGATGCTTCAGAAGGAGTGAACAGAACAAGGCAAGTATTGAGAGATCCATCCCCTGTCATCCAGGCTCAGCTTTTGGCAGTCAGAGGTTTAGGGACATCCAGAGCATTGGGGTGCATTCCTGACCATCTTGGCTAATAGCTAATAGACCTATCCTTCATGAACTTTTCTAATTTTTTCCTGAATTCAGTTATACTTTTGGCTTTCACAACATCCCCTGGCAACGAGTTCCATAGATTGACAGGTGTGTTGTGTGAAGAGGTGTTCCTTATGTTTGTTTTAAACCTGATGCCTATTAATTTCATTGTGTGATCCCTGGTTCTTGGGTTATGTGACGAGGTAAATAACACTTATGTATTCACTTTCACCACACCAATCATGATTTTACAGACCTCTATCATATCTCCTCCCCTCCCCCCATTAGTTATCTCTTTTCTAAATGGCACAGTCCCAGTCTTTTTAATATCTCCTCATATGGAACAGCTTCCAGATCCCTAATGATTTTTGTTGTCCTTCTCTGTATATTTTCCAGTTCTACTATATCTTTTTTGAGATGGGACAACCGGAACTGCACACAATATTCAAGATGTAGGCATACCATGGATTTATATAATGGCATTATGATATTTTCTGTCTTATTATCTATCCCTTTCCTAATGGCTCCTAATATTCCATTAGCTTTTTTGACTGCTGTTGCACATTGAGCAGATGTTTTCAGAGAACTACTCACAAGATCTCTTTCTTGAGTGGTAACAGCTAATTTAAACCACATCATTTTCTATGTATAGTTGGAATTTTGTTTTCCAATGTGCATTACATTGCACTGATCAAAACTGAATTTAGTGTGCCATTTTGTTGCCCAATCACCCAGGTGTGAGAGATCCCTTTGTAACTTTTTGCAGTCAGCTTTGGACTTAACTATCTTGAGTAATTTTGTATTGTCTACAGACTTTGGCACCTCATTGTTTACCCCAAGCACACTATATTAACTGGATCACCCTTGTCCACATGCTTGTTGACACCCTCAAAGAATTCTAGTAGACTGGTGAAGCATCATTTCCCTATATAAAAGCCGAGTTGACTCTTTTCCAACATATCATGTTCATTTATGTGCCTAATAATTCTGTTCTTAACTATCATTTCAATCTATTTGCCTGACACTGAAGTTAAACGTACCAGCCCACTAATTGCCAGGATCATCTCTGGAGCCTTTTTTTTTTTTTTTTAATGTTCAGAGATTCGAAATGAAGAGCTGCAAAATAATGACAGACATTGAAACCAAAATAAACTGAAATTTTTCCCATTCCAAAAGAGACATGGTTTGTGAAACTAAGCCGCCTCTTATTTTTATGTGAGTCAGATCACCTATCCCTAATGTTTATCTATATCTAGGAGATGAAAACTAATATCTTGAAGTCTTTGAACAATAATCACACAATACTCTGGCCAGCAGAACACTGGTGATCAACTGTCGAGCATGTACAAGAAGCCCTATATACATATTTACCTTTTGCACTCAAACAACAGCTGAACTAAATGAAGCATGGTGTTTTGCCAGCTTTCTTCATTTCAGCCATGATTGTGGAAGAAAATGGAATGTTAGGTATTTTCATTCATTTTTATATAGTAAATCCTTTTTTTGTCACAGCTGCTGAGAATACTTTCCATGAACATTTGGACAAATGCTTACAACAAATGAATGGCTTGCCGGGCAGGGCCTTAAGACCACCACTAATGTCAAATCCTGTCCTGGAAATGGGTAAGAGACAAAGACAAACTGCAAGTTTCTTGGTACTGAATAAACATTTGTGACTCCAGCCAATATAGTATTTGACATTGTTTGTTTGTTTGTTTTTTAGATCCGATGGAATTTCCTAGAAGGTTTCTCCTTCTCTGTGTCTCCCTCAAATCCAAACTCCAGCATATTCAGAACCTTTGAACATATATTAAAAATTTCTGACTCCTGTAAATATCAGAGTCGAAACATTTGGGACCATATGTCTGATAGGCTACAATGAATCATGTCTCATATACTGATTTGCATTTTTACCACTTTCAGACTTCATCTTATTTTCTTTACTGCATCTGTATACACAGTTTTCCCTCTCTGGCTGTGTGGAAATCACTGTTTATAACTCTAAAGAATTCTCTCTCTGCCTTACCTCTCACTGTAAAGTAGCTTGTGATACTTTGGTAGGTGAAATATTAAAATAAATTCTATGGTAAATATGTTTAGAAGGTTACATGAAAACAGATTAACCAACAGAAAGATCTAAATAACTCCTGTTGGCCAAAGACAAACAGTGTAGTAGTAAAGTGACATATCATCATCTTGGTTCATTGGATTGTGGAAATGTATCCTTCCTGTAGAATATTGTCATCATAGTAATAGCTCCTTTTTTATACATACAAATATACCACCATAATAAAATAATGTTTCATTTTATTATAGAATGTCAAATTTTAGAACAGACTGCATCCACAGCAACAATCAAGATTATTTCCTACCCAGCTACCGTGTAGGACTTCAGCTCTTAGGGCTGGCTGTGTAAAGCAGAAAAAGGAATTAATGTCTGAAGACTTAAGTTACATATACACACCTAATTCATCAAAGTACTTCGGCACTTGCTTAAGTGCATTTCCTATTGAGCAAACTTCTTAAGAATGTGTTTGAGTGCTTTGCCAAGTTGGGAACAATTACAGAGATCACCATAAAGACTTTAGCATTTACAACAGTTACCATGCAGTGCTATCTGAGACACCATAGTTATTTTCCAATTATAAGTACAGGAAATAACTGCACCATCTCAAAGAATGCTGAGGCATAAAGGTTGGAAAATGATGGGACTCTCATGGCAACCAGCGTCTAGGGTGTGGGGGAGGGAAGGTGCACAGGTGTGAGCACAAGCACATACTAATGTGTGAGTATAGGTAGAAAGATTCTGTCCATTCTAGGGTGTATGGGGATTCTGTGTACTAGCATCTCAATGGATGTTGCCAGGGCCGGTGTAAGGAAGTTTCGCGCGCTAGGCAAAACTTCCTTGCACCAGCCTGCGTCCCCTCAGCTAACATGCCCCCCCACGGCAGCGAGTCTCCCCCGCAGCAGTCTCTTCCTGCCTGCAGCGCTCCCCCAGCTCCCGGCTCAGCCGCGGAGCCGGGAAGCGAGAGGCAGGCGAGCCGCGCCCCACCCCCCACCAGCTCCTGGCTCAGCCGCGGAACTGGGAGGGTGGGCGGCAGCCGCAGCCAGGTGCCCCCTGGGAGGGCGGGCGGCAGCTGCGGTCAGCCCCCCCACCCCGGCTCCGCGGCTGAGCCGGGAGGGCAGGTGGCAGCCGTGGCCAGCCACCCCCCTGGCTCCCAGCTCAGCTGTGGAGCTGGGAGGGCGGGCGGCAGCTGCGGCCAGGCTCTCCCCCCCCCCCCCCCCCCCCGGCTCCCTAGGCGATTGCCTAGGGTCGCCTAGTGGGCGTGCCGGCCCTGGATGTTGCTGTAACAGTATGATACACACCAACAGCATACGTTTCTTGGATGCTGAATGTCTGACAAACAATGAATGGGAGACATGCTTTTTCATTCAGAAATTGAACATTTCTCTCTCTCTCTCTCACTCATACACATACACGGTATGTGCATGTATGCACCAGCACACACTGGTTGATACACATACATACAAAACACTGACCAAGGCACAAATGCAAAAGTACCTTTCCTGAATTTCCCTCTGGTTTCTCCTTTTCTCTCCCTTCTTTACAGTTTAACCACCAATTGAAGGGAAAAGACTATAACAAAGTAATTTTCTTATAGTATAAAATATACTCTAAATAGATACTGTAAATACGCTAACCTATTTACACACACGTATATATATATTTTCACATGTTAAATTATATCAACTGAAATAAATTCAGAAATACGAATGCTAAATTTTAACTAGCTCTCCAGAAGTTAAAAATCACTACCACATTGTGCTACATATTTTATTATACTCAAGATCACTGAGGGGGAAACCTATAATCATAAATAATGTACTACATTTAGTTGAAACCTATAAAAGAGTAGTACATCAAAATCTGCTATTTACTCGACACAATTTGCACAGTGAGCTCATTTTTGTTGTAAGTAAATCACCTCAATATAAACAAGAACTTTGGAAAAACTAGTGAGAATTCAGAGTATTACTCAAGAGAGTCATAAATCTTAAGTTTCTGAATGAAAAAGAATGACACAATGCCATTTCTTATATCAGATTTTTAGCATCCAAGAAATATATCTTCTTAGTATGTATCATACCATTTACAGTACTATTGATTGAGATGCCAGAACACAGAATCCTCAAACAGCCAAACATGGACAGATGGGTAAAGCTTCTTACGATGGTCCCTGAATGGCTCAAAGATGGTTCATGACATGCCTCAAAGAAAACACAAATGTATATGACCCTTTTAAATTTTTCTCCACAAACTCAGTAGAATTAGAAAAGATATAAAGAAGGGCAACAAAAATGATTAGGGGTAAGGAACATCTTCCATATGAGGAGAGATTAAGATGACTGGAACTATTCATCCTTGGGTACGTCTATACTACCTGCCTGATTCGGCAGGTAGCAATCGATCTGGGATCGATTTATCGCGTCTCGTCTAGACGCGATAAATCGATCCCGGAAGTGCTCGCCGTCGACACCGGTACTCCTGCTCCATGTGAGGAGTAAGCGGCATTGACGGGGGAGCCTGCCTGCTGCATCTGGACCCGCGGTAAGTGCTTTTTAGTTCAAACTAAGATACTTCGACTTCAGCACGTAGCTGAAGTTGCGTATCTTATTTCGACCCGGGGGGTTAGTGTGGACCAGCCCTTAGAAAAGAGCTAAGAGGAGATATGATAGAGGTCTCTAAAATCATTAATACTCTGGAGGAAGTATATGAGGAAGTGTTATTTACCCCTTCACATAACACAAAAACCAGGGTTCACGCAATGAAATTAATAGGCAACGAGTTTAAACCAAACATAAGGAAGTACTTCTTCACACAACTCTCAGACAATTTGTGGAACTCATTGCCAGAGGATGTTATGAAGGCCAAAAGTATAACTGCGTTAAAAAAAGAATTGGATAAGTTCACGGAGGATAGCTCCATCAATAGCTACTAGCCAAGATGGTCAGTGATGCAACCCCATGCTCTGGGAGTCTCTAAACCTTTGACTGCTAGAAGCTGGGACTGGATGACAGGAGATGGATCACTCAATAAAGTGCCCTGTTCTGTTAATTTCCTCTGAAGCATCTGTTTCCAGCACTGTTGGAAGAAAGGATACTGGGCTAGGTGGACCATTGGTCTGACTCAATATGGGCATTTTTATGACTTATGAGCCTATCTAACTCTCTGAAAATTATGAATAGCAAATGTCAACAATGAACTGTTCATTAATAATCTGCAGGCCAAGAACAAGTCACTGGAGATATTCCATATATATTTTCATAATACATTCAGTTGATAATTTCACAATCAGAAAAAGGTGAAATTCTTTCCATAAATTATTTGATGGAAATTATTCACTGAATCTATACCTGACCACGTAAACCATTGTAACACGAAATAATCAAAAGGCAGAAGTTTACATGAAGCTTTGTGACAGGATGCTGAAACCCTACCTTCTTTCTGGCAAGTAGGGAGTTACACCCTGCTCACACAGTGTGTCAAGGGAAATCAGTGAAGCAAGGTTTAACATGGAAGACCTACTTAGGGTGTTGGAGGAATGCAGGATCTCTAAGGGTACGTCTATACTTACCTCCGGGTTCGGCGGTAAGCAATCGATCTTCTGGGATCGATTTATTGGATCTTGTCTAGACGTGATAAATCGATCCCGGAAGTGCTCACCGTCGACACCGGTACTCCTGCTTCATGAGAGGAGTACGCGGAGTCAACGGGGGAGCCTGCCTGCCACGTGTGGACCCGAGGTAAGTACCTTGTAGTTCGAACTAAGATACTTTGACTTCAGCTACATTATTCACGTAGCTGAAGTTGTGTATCTTAGTTCGAACCGGAGGGTTAGTGTGGACCAGCCGAACAGCTGCTCACTAAGCAGAAGGAGAGCTCTACACATTGGGATTACTATTTGTTTTCTATTCATGCCATGTCATGTCATGACTTTGTTTCTCTTCTTGTCACCAATACACTCTAAAGAACAAAACCTTTAAGAATAAAACTGCTGACAGAAGGACTGTTCTTTCATTGCAGAACCAGCTGATCTGTGCCAGCAGTATACTCTTTTGATCTAAACCAAAAGTCTGAAATTCAGAGGTGAGGTGGCAGAGATTTTAACAAATACTGTGTACCACAATCAAATCGATCAAATCAAAATCATATTATACTGCCTCGTTATATCACTATTCCCATGGGGCAAACATTTGAGTGTTATTCATAGATGTTGTGATGATAAAGTCAATTATAATAAGATAAGGTGCCAGACTGTGATTCCCCCACCCACTTACTCAGACTGGGTGTAGATACACATACAAGTAGTCCCAAGGATGTCAGAGGAACTATTTGCTATGGAATTGGTCAATTAAAGTAAAGCAGTCACAATTAGACCCTTAAAAAGTCAGCATTTACCAATCATCACTGGACAATGGTATCTTAAGACCAAGCTATATGTTCATATAATTGGAATAAGAGCCACAGAGAGTATCTTTGGTATCACAATTCAGACTGGCTATGTCTACCCTGCAGCCGCCGTACCCTTGTAGGATGCACTGTGTAGCCACTCTTTATAGCTGGGAAAGAGTTCTCCTAGTAACATAATAAAACCACCTCCAATGAGGGGCGGTAGCTTTGTTGCCGGGAGCGCGGCTCCCGCCGACGAAGCACAGTTCCCACCAGCACTTTTCATTGTTTCAACTTTTGTCGTTCAGGGGGGTGGTTTTTTTTCACACTCCTGAGTGACAAAAGTTTGAACAACGAAAGTGCTATGGAAAAGAGCCATAGTGTTTGTTTCATGGCCTTCATTTAAGTTCAGAGCTAACATGCTACAGCCTTGACTCCTTGATTGCTCTGGAATGCAACCAAATAAATACTTAACACTGCATGTAAGTCATAAAGAACAGCAGCAGCAGCAGCAGAGGAATTGTGGATCAGCAATGAAGAACTCTGTTGACTTCAGTGGGACTTTGGGGTGCATAAGCAATGCAGAATCAGACCACAGTGTAAAAGAAAGTCTTTGGGTACGTCTACACTGTGGGAAGAGATCGATCTTTGGGGATCGATTTATCGCGTCTCATGTAGACGCGATAAATCGATCCCAGATTCGGTGGGTAGAGATCGGTGGGTAGAGATCGATCTTTGGGGATCGATTTATCGCGTCTCATGTAGACGCGATAAATCGATCCCAGAAGCGCTCCCCGTCAACTCCGGAACTCCAGCTCGGCGCGAGGAGTAAGTGGAGTCGACGGGGGAGCGAGCCTGTGCCACGTGGACCCGAAGTAAGTAATTTTAATTCGATCTAAGTTACATCAACTTCAGCTACGCTATTCTCGTAGCTGAAGTTGTGTATCTTAGATCGATCCCCCCCCCTAGTGTGGACCAGGCCTTTAATTCTACTAATGTCATTTAACAGGAGATATTGTCATTTAGCACAACCCTAATAAATGTGTTATTCCATATTGCCAATCCAAAGCATGACACAATCATGAGCCAGGACCTCCAAAATCATGAGATTCTTTAGAATCTCATGATATTTAAGCCAACAATACGTTTTATTTGCCTCCTGGTTTTTGAGCCTTTACAGTCACGTCTTCCAGCTTTTCTCTGCAACCCTAAGGATGGGAATTTTTGTTTAAATGACAGCTGAGATTCTCGTCTAATCACATGACTCTAGGAACTGGGGCTTGAAAGAAATATTGCAAGAACCACAATAACAAAGACCTATAATAACTGTAATAGCTGGCAATACTGATTATCGAAAGCAAAATGTATCTAGTCTTTTCCCCCCAGCCATCAAGATTATTTGATGTATATTTTCTCTGTAATCACAGTGAGTGAAATTCATTCTGTGCAGAGAGACACCACAGAGTCTTTGTGACAGTTCAGTCTCAAAATTAGGACTTAAGTGGTGTATACGCCGTGTTGGTCCTCTGCACAAGGGTGAATTTCATCCACAATGGATATTGATCTTGTGACAACTGGTGCTGCTTTTACATAAGGTGTAAATTCATGCATAATGCATACTTTAAACAAAATGAGTGTACAGCTGCCAGGCAGTAACAACTCTCTTGCTGAATAAACCACAAGAAAATTGCATAGAAAATTAATCCAATTTTTCAAACCCATCCTCATCCATAGAATATAGTATTATATACAGTATTAGCTATTTGATGTAATAGCCTAAAAATACCTCACTATCACCGCATGCCAAGATGATAAATACAGCATTAGAATTTATTAAAATGATAAGTCATTTTTAGTCAATCTGCCAATAACAACTAAATATTTGTTTCATAATAAAAAGACTTAGGTGCAGCAGCTAATCATGATTTGCATATTATTAAGGGTAGTTGGGAAAAAAATAAACAACTTAGAATCTTCACATGCTAGTCAGTAGTAAATCATGTCAAGTACTGATTTTAAGGGGAAGTCACCTTCTGTATAAAGGGATACAGAAGTGCTGATTATATTCAAGTGATTCTCAATGGATTTTTTTCCACAGAATTTGTGACTTCAAAACATTAAAGAGTGTATCCCAAGAACTTTCTCTTTCCAATGTGAGGCATACAGTTGGAGGGATCAAAAAAATAAATATCTCAGGCTTTTAAAAAAAAAACTCACAACACACAGGCTACAATATATTGAGAATTTAAAGGTTGTCATTGAAAACTGTCATTGAAGTGGATGGCAGTCAAGAAAGCAAATGGGAGATAGTGACATGTTAACTGTGTGATATACACCTAGGTAAATTCTAAGCAGCAAATATAGTGCCTGAGGAGAATGGCAAAGAGCCAGATGCTGTCCCTGGCAAAATGTCCAGGAATCTTTCCACTGTCATCCTACAAGAAGAAGGTAGCATGACAGAATGTGGTGAATGTAAGCTGCACTTCCTCACCCCCCCCATGCCTAATTAATCTCTTGCAGTAATCACACTCAGATTTAACAAAAGAAATGTTGATTTCTGGGGAAAAAAGTATAGACAGAGAAAGTCATGTGAGGTGAAACTTGCACATCAATATAGGGGATACAAAACTCGCACAATTCAAGTGCACAGTATGAGCAGTGCACAGTATGAGCAGTTACAGATTCCATGCCCACTCACAAAAGACATTGTCAGGAAGGGAAAAGGGGCCAGTCATGGCCAGTGGGTCGCACATTATGTAGATCCAGCAGCTACCAACCATACATGAGGAGTATAGTATCATAGAATCATAGAATATCAGGGTTGGAAGGGACCTTAGCAGGTCATCTAGTCCAACCCCCTGCTCAAAGCAGGACCAATCCCCAATTTTTGCCCCAGATCCCTAAATGGCCCCCTCAAGGATTGAACTCACAACCCTGGGTTTAGCAGGCCAATGCTCAAACCACTGAGCTATCCCTCCCGCCCCAAATAGCCCTGTTACAGTCCAGAGGGTCTGGTGTCTGCAGAGATATTGCAGCAATATTCCATGGCTTGTCATGCATTACTGAAACATAACTACTCTGGTTCTGTGAAGAAGAATAAAATGGCGGGGGGCTCATCTTCTTGGAGGAAGTTGATGACGAAAAGTTTCTTGACCACTGAATGGAGCATGAGGTTTGGGGTATTACCAGCAGAACTCATGTTTCTCTTAGGTATCTAGTCATAATTACCTCTATATGGTTATTTTCTTACTGGGTACAGGATGCTATTTCCACTGTTCATATTTTCTTGTTTATAATGAGAATGTGGGAGGATGGAGCTGATGATGGCTCTGTTCAATTGAAGGGAAGAGGCATTGGTTTGCCAGATTCCTAAGATGCAGCATAGGTGTTTGGCTTTCCTGGACACTAGGGTGGAACTGAGCTATCGGAAAGGATAGAGTTGATGGAGATTTTCTCCAGCATATCATAATCTAGGGTGGGAAATGGGCAGAATATATGTTTGGTTTATTTTGAATAAGGACATTTTAAAAGTCTTGATGCCTGAGCTGCTGGTCTTGGGGTCTTTTGTGTCCGGTAACCCATTTGACTCATTCTGAAGGATGGGGAATAATGGGGATAGGAAGAGTTGTAGATTCTTTACCTCTATGACATGATAATATCTTGGAGATGAGTCTCTTGAGCAGCAGGAGCTGCCTTAATGGAGATGGGCCTGGGAGGATGTAGGGAGGAAATGGATGCTATTTAATTACAACTCTTTATATCATGTCTTTAAAACATCTGTCAGAGCAGAGGCTGTAGAAGGGGAAGAGACTCAAGTGCTGGTGGAAAGTCATGGAAGCAGAGGTTCCTAGACAAAAATCCCAGAGTCAAAATTCATTCCCAGTGAAATCAATGCAGCTGATCTTTCTGGCACCAGGTCTTAATTTGGTCCATGATCTCAGAAGACTAAAAGGAGGAAAGTGATGCCAAAATGTAGCATTTCTAATAAGAAGTGCTCAATCAATAGAAGAAAAACATATTAGTGTTAATAGAAACATCTTTCGATGAACATAGGAATCCATCTGTCCTGAACATCTGTCCAATACAAGCAAAGTCAAGAGCAGCTAGTCATCTAATGAAGGGAGACAGATCATCCCCCTGAAAAAGATGTAGGACTGGAGAGGAGGATGAAGATGAGACAATATAGTCTAATGTAAGAAACTGTATCATCATACTTTTTATAGATTATCATTTATTTAATTACTGTGGATATTACTGGATTAGGGTATATTCAATTACAAAATGATAGAAGACATCAGGAACAGTAATATCTTCATTCAAAGTTTAAAGGACAATTAGTGCATTGGTCCAGTGACGACAACATGGCTTAGACGTGATCCCTCGTCAAGAAAAGAGAACAAAGCTTGCCATCATGGACAGATTGTTAGAAAAAAAATAAATGGAGATGGGCGTGTTATGCGATAAGAACAGCTAGTACTGTTACATTTATAGTGCTCTGAAAGCTTCTGTAGCATTTATTTATCTCTGTGGATGGTCTCCATCTGTCTAGTTCTATTGAGAATGTTTAGGCTGTGGAAATTTCTTCAGCGCAACTATAGTTGCAAATATAACTTCTCTCTCTCTTTACTTTGTGCACCTACATTTCTGAGCTAATGTGAAAACAATGGAGACTCAGCTACCGAGTCTGAAACTTTATGACTGTAACAACAAAATCAAGCAGACCCTCATTTTTGTGCCAAATCCACAGTAACTATCAGCATGAAAGTGCAGATATTATATGAAGGCAAGATATTCCAAATATTTGACAGACAGCTTTGGTACCTCCCTCCATTTCCGCTGTGTCACAAGGCCACAAATACTGTCACACATCAGTCTTCTGTTAGCCCAGTGTAGCCAACTTAAAATAGATTGCTAAATTATGAGGTTTCACAGTTGCACCCACTGGTAACTCCCAACGTGGACCATTTCACATTTTTCAGTATTTTAGGGAAATAAAATATTAATAAACATAGACAGTATTTTTTTCTCTTAGGATGGCTTGTTGTGAGCTTAGAGGAACATCATCAAGTGATTAATTTAATGTACAAAGAGAAATTAGGACATTAAGAGTGAACAGAGGTAAAAGTCTAGCACGGTTTGCCTGAAACATCCTACCCTCTTACAAGGGGTTGATCCAGCATTGGAATAGTTGTGACTTCTTGAGGCAAGTGACTTATTAACCAACCTGGATATAACGGTGAGGAGGAAGCATCTTGTGTATGGGCTGAGCATTCATGAGGGAGGAATCCTAAGAGTTGATTTTTATGTTATCTTTTATTAAAGCACAAGGAAGGGGGAGAGATTGGACAACAGGTTGGAGAAGGCACCTGCACCTAGGAATTAAATAGTTTACCAAGGTTACATCATTTGAAAAAGAGGGGTTTCATGCCACTGATTTACAGCTTAATATGTAAAGACACATAAATATTGAATGGATTGTGAGCACTGCATGCCATTCTTTCATCTTTCAATATTCTTCTTATACCTTAGCCGAAAGTCCTAATTTTCCAGCATCCTGGATGCTAGCACAGCCAAACAATGTATATTTTCTCAATGAAAATAACATAATTTACTCGGATTTTTCCTTAAGCGCCAGACTCCCTAATAATAAATAGACTAATTGAAAGTCTCCCTGCTTGGGGAAAAAAGGATAAATTAAATCATTACCCCACTGTGTAAGGATCTATACACGGGAACTCTTATTTCTATGGAGAACTCCATCGAATTCAGCGGTGATATCTATGAGAATAATACACACTTGCAGATCCCTTTGCAATTTAAGGGAATGGGGTGGGGGGGGGGGGGAATCAAGAAAGGAATCTTAGAATATCCAGAATGTAAAGTTAGTAAAATTCAACAGATTAAAAAAGCATATTAGCTCTGAAATACTTTGCACATGAATAGATTATTAAGATCAGTAATTCAGCCAGAGGTTATGGGTCTATCAGAAGGACTGAGTGGGTGAGGTTCTGTGGCCTGTGATGTGCAGGAGGTCAGACTAGATAAGTCTAGGCTGTTTCACAGAAAAGGTTTGTTGGATATAGCTTTGCAGCCTGTCCTGCTTGACAAATCTTTTAAACAGTTTATATTGTGTCAGGACTCCATTCGCATTTGATTTTCATGCAAGAAAACACACAACATGCTTCTTCTGGGGTCTTGACATTAAAAAAATAGATTAAATTTAAATGGATTACTTAACAAGCAGAATCAATCACTCAAGTACAGGTCTGGGTTGTGGTGAAACTGAAAGCATAAGGGGAAGGGGGCCGAACTTGCACAATTAATTAAAGTCAGTTTAATCTAGTTACAACAACCAAGGATCTTTGAAATGCAGGAATATTCCCGTCATGCCTTCGCTCCCAAGCATGTCCCTAACATTTCGACTGCCCTACAGGAAGCACTCAAAGGAAGGTAATATAGACCTGTCCCCATGTCACCCAGGGATTCCACCAAACCAGGGGAATACACATCTGCCATGTAAAGTCAGCTTTACAGCCACTTTCACTGCCAGATCAACACAAATGGGCCATACCAGGGCCAGGATTTAACCCTGTAATTTTTAACTTAGCAAAATTGGGATAGTATTGAGCATTGTCTATTAGCTCTAGCAATCTTTGGAAAAGCACCTGCTAAAACCACATTTACATCGATGTGGGACAAAAATCATAATGATGTAATTGTTAGGGTCCAATAGCTGATGACCTGCAAAAAACTAGTAAAGCTTTCTTTATACCAATGCAAAGCAGTGAACATCGGCAAGCATTTCTGGCCCTGATTGTTTCTGAAATATCAGCTCTTAAATGTCATTGATCCCTGGTTTGGGATTGTATGGGCATGTACCAGGCCTTGAACCAGTTTCATTTTCATTGCCAGAAATGTCATTTTGAAGAGCTCCCCTGCCAGAAAGATGTGTAATGACATTCTGTAATAATAGCTCTGTCATTTTGCTTTAAGTAATCTGGATTTTCTCCTCCTAGGCACTGGTTCTGCAAAGCTGCCCTCGTCTCTGCAGTGACACCATGATGTGAGGATGTTGGTGGCAGGAACTTCTGGGCTAAAAGTGGTAGCAGGTACATTAGAACAATTCACCTGAGGAGCAGGTCTGGCAGTCTAATGATACCACATTTGCATTTCTCTGTTAGTGATGTGAGTCTTAGGTTAAGGTGACATTTTCAGAAGTGCCTAAGTGAGTTAGGAGCTTCAGTCCTATTTTTCAAAAGTGATTTAGGCATTTAGGAGCCTAATTGTCCTTGCAAGTTAATAAGAATTTGGCTCCTAGGCACCCAAATTACTTCTGAAAATGGGATTTAGGCTTCTGAGTCAATTACTGAGACTTTGAAAGGTATTTGGTCACCTAGTGGGATTTTCAAAAGCATCCATTGGATGTTAGTGCCTAAATCCTACGAGGTGCCTAAACATCTTTTTGAAAATATGGCCCTCCAGCACTATTAAAAACTTTATCCTTGATCTCAGGGTAAATTTTTCGAAAGCACCTACGAGCCTAATTTCCATTGACTCCAATAGCATTACCTAAGGTGCTCCCTCACACCAGGGACAGAAAGTGTAATGTGTCAACAACATCTTTAACTTTTAAAAGCACCTGAACCAATGGTTCCTAAGTCATTTAGATGCTTTTGAAAATTTTATTTTGTTCCCTTGCATCCAGGATGACGACTGATGTTAAAGGTGTTGTGGAAGCATCACACTCTCTACCCCCGATGTCAGGGTGCACTTGACGTAAATGCTCTTAGAGCCTTCACCGCCCAGTTTGGGAACAGCATTGACTCCAGAAGGAGCCTCATTTAGCTCTTCTTTATGTGGAAGATGTTCAGGACAACATGAGACATTCACAGTGAGGATGTGTAAAAATGTAAACAAGGTAGGAATCTGGAGAAGGAAGAAAAAGTATGCTGTGTAAAATCACTTTTTCCTGTCAAGCAAAATCAACCAGCTCCTTACTTGTAAACAGGGGTGTCGGAGCCTTCCCAAAAGTGGGACAGCCAGAGATCCCGCCCCCCGCCCAAGGCCCTTCTCCGACCCTCTTCTTCCCCCCAAGGCCCCGGCCAAGCCAGAAACCAGAGCAGATCTGAGGAGTCCGCCCCCACCCTCCGAACAGGTGGGAGCGAAAGCAGCCCCCTCTACCCATGTCCCTGCCCCCAGGGCCCTCTGCCCAGGGCAGGTGGAAGGTCCACGGCTCCCCACAGCTGCCCACGTGGCTCTTACCATGGTCGGGCTGTGGCTCTGACACACACACACACACACAGATGAAGCTGGGTTGGGGAGAGCTGCTAAGGCAGCTGCGGGGAGCCAGCGCGGAGTCACAGACGGGGACATGGTCTGGGGCCTCCTCTCCGCGCCTGCCCCCCCACGGGCAGGTGGAGGGTCCGTGCGGCTCCAACAATTGCCCAGGCTCCCCGGCTGGGCTCCATGCTGGCCTGGCTGGGGGGCGGGGCCTCAGGGGGAAGAGGAGGGAAAGGGGACAGGGTCAGTCCTGTAGAAAAGTGGACAGGACAGGCCCATCCACTTTCAGAAAGTGGGAGGCCCATGGCCCCCTGGTTCCGGCGCCACTGCTTATAAATAGTGATGCAGGGAGGATCCAAATTGACATATTTTGTATAAATTGCCCTAGAATGACCTGCATACTTATCTGAAACTGTACAACTGAAAGGGTGTTTGTTGATGCCTATAGTCTTTAGGTCTTTACAGTTGACTGGTTCTGCAAAATATCTTTCGCACAATAACTCAGTGTCGTTCAATGAAATTTTCCCTGCAGAGCAGGGAATGCACAGTAAAACAGGTAGAAATTAAATCCTTTCCATCAGTTTATTTGAAATGTGAACTGAAATAAAATATGTCGACAGCGACATCCTGGTCAGTCATCTCTGCTGCTGCTTTGTTTGAATAGTGTAAAAAAGGTTAGTGTAGTAAGAAAAGGAGATATGTATGCATCTGTATAATATGGATGAGTATAGCAATAAGAATACTTTGGGTCAGGATCCTCAGCTGATGAAAATCACTGTAGCTACACTGACTTCAATTAAACTATGTCAATTTACATCAGCTAAGAAGCTGGCCCTATGCTTTCAGAATGTCACATCTACACTTGATTCATGTTAAAAACAAAGAAAAGACAACGTTTATGGTTAACGACCATAATGAATTATGGTCTTGTATCTGTAGGGTTTCCAGCAGGGAAAAAAACATTTAAAAAAAAAGAAAACTAAATCACGTTATCCTCTACCCCTTAATAATTCAGCTGTAAATTCTGTCTCTGTCGCTAAGACAGGGCAATAAGCCATGTCATCCTGAGCACCTGAAAACTAAAGTAGCTTCCTGTGGGAGTCGGTGGTTGTTTTAATAATCCTAAGTAAAGTATAAAAATAGTGTAGTGCACTTGTAGGCAAAAAGAATAATTCACCAATAGCTCCCCTCTATTCTCTATTTTATGACCTTCTGTTATGCTGCAAAGATATAAGCACGAAGAGGGAGAAAACACTTTCAGGCAATGTCCTCCTTAACATTAGTCTAGTAGCATAAAAGGTCTTGCGTGCCTTGCCTGGAGGCAATAAAAACTTCCTATGATACAGAAATAATAGTCACAGTACAAGTAAAGTTGGCAAAACTGCTAGTACTAAATCCAGTTTCAAGTGCTGGTCTCTCAAAACTGTTCATTCTTCTGCCCCTGAAAAATTATATGTTCCCAGCAAAAAGGACGGGCTAAGGTCCATAAATCTGCACAGTCTGTAAATCTATTCAGCTGTTTACTAGTTTAAAATAGAAACTATGTTGTCTTTTGAAATGTAACCTTTTGATTAGGAAAACTCACTAGAGGGGGCAAAATATTAATCATGATAAATTAATAAACCTCATGTGCCTCTATCCTAATAAGTCCCTTGTAAATAAAATGTAACATTTTAGGAAACTTCTAAAAATATTTAAAATACTCACTAAAGTCAAGCACTCCTACAACATCTAGGGCAAAATGTTGAGTCATCTGTGCCTAAAATTAGGTAACCAGATCCAGAAAAATCAAGAAAAAAAATACTCAAGCACATAACCACCCATTCAGTAAGGGGACCTTTATTACAATGGCATGACCAAACATTAAATAACTGTGGTCCCAGTCCTGTAGTGGGATGCATGAGTGTGATCTACTGCACTGGAACTGGGCATAATCGCTATCAGATTCCAATGAAGGATGACACCCTATGATTACATAAGTGGTTAAATGTCACATCAGGGTCAGATCCTCAACTAGGGTAAATTAAGTTGCATCCGATGAAGTGGGTACTAACCCACGAAAGCTTATGCTGAAATAAATTTGTTAGTCTCTAAGGTGCTACAAGTTTTTCTTTCTTATTTTCATTCAACTAGGGTAAATTGTCATAGCTAACGACTTCAATGGTGCTTTAACAATTAACAAAAGATAAGGATCTGCCCTTTTTGTAGCAAAATTCCATTACCGTCTGGGAGCATTGGACCCCTCTTTTCATTTGTATTTTATCTACATAAAATTTAATTGCTGCGGCTTGGTCCTCCCACAGCTGAACTGTGAGCCCACACTACTTCTTACTTACTTTAAATCTTTGTTTTCTTACAACCAGCAGGTAGGGCATTTTTAAGATTTTAAGATTTATATGGCTGTGCTTTACTACTAACGTACCTCTAGAGAATTTTGATATTACTGCAGAAGATGTAGGCATTGTCTTCTTGTTTACTATGAGGCTTGGTTGGTAAGTATGGTTTTAAATTGCTAGACATATTTTTAAATGCCATCTTTAAAAGAATCACTATATGGATTAAAATGTAAAAAAGCTGTACAAGTAATTATCAGTTATAACTAAGAGTCAGGAAGTATGACAATTCAGAAGAACTTCATTTAGAATCTCCTCATACGGCAGATTGCATTCAATTCCTTTGCATCTACTCCATTTGGTAAAGTTTTCATTATCCAAACACTCCTTTTGCTTCTGTAAAATGCTGAAAGTATCTAGTCAAATGAGAAAAAGAAATTACAAATGGTAACACCGAAGACTTCAAATTTTGTTTTCCTCCCAAACACATATTGAAGTACAGATTGAAATAATCTCATCTACTTAGCCAAAAACAGTCTCAGGAAAATTATAATTTTCTCAGAAGAAGCAAAAACAATCTCCTCCCACTCTCTCTCCCTCAAAATCATGGAAATCCAAGTTACAGTTCCACTTTACAAAACGTCCCTAATAATCAATACGATGCAAGTTCACAGTCAAGTTGACTTAAACAACCTTGACACTGCCCCATAGTATCATTCTGAGAATCCTTGGTAAAACTGGGACAAGCCTGTCCCACAGCTTCATTTAATAAGTCTCCAGAAAAATGTTAATCCATTACTCAAAATGAACCTGTGAGAGAGTTGCATTAGGTTGTCTCAGAGTTTTTGGTTGATTTGGGTGTGACACTATAAAGGTACAACTAAAAGGTACACTATAAAGGTACAACATCTATACTTACCCGCTGCTTCGGCGGCGAGCAATCGATCTTCTGGGATCGATTTATCGCGTCTTGTCTAGACGCGATAAATCGAACCAGGAAGTGCTCGCCGTCGACGCCGGTAATCCTACTCCGCGAACGGAGTAGGCGGAGTCGACGGGGGAGCTTCCGCGCCGCGTGTGGACCCCCGGTAAGTACCTTTTCATTTGAACTAAGATACTTCGACTTCAGCTACGTTATTCACGTAGCTGAAGTTGCGTATCTTAGTTCGAATTGGGGGGTTAGTGTAGACCAGCCTCAACTGCAAACTTGTACACTTTCTGATATTTGGAATTTTGGAACCTTAGCTTGGAATTTCCGAGCTACTATTGTGGGGTTTTAAGGAAGTTATATTTTCTGTGTTTTGCCTGAAGTAAGTGAATAAGTCATTCAACCTTCATTGCGTTTTAATTATTTTACTTGGGAGTTTCCGTGGGATTTAATCAATGTTTAAAAATTGCTCAGGGACAATCAGGAGCCTCTGCGAGACTAGGAAGATGAGTTCAGACTCCAGCTGGGCTGATTAGCTTGACAAGGACTTTGGAGGAACTCATATGCACACTTGGACAGGCCCCATTCCTTTCCAAATGCTTGTGGCTTCCTTCCTCCCATCACCATATCAAACTCCCTGTCCTCATATGGCTTCCCCTCTTCCATTTCTTTCAGCCCTGACCCCTCTGCCCCCATATATGATTCAATACCATCATAATTCTCTGTGTCTAGATTACATGTTGAGCCACAGAAAGTCTGCAAAGCATCAAGGATACTTTAAAAAAAATGTAAAATAGATACATGCTAATCAAGTGTGAATGTTATGCATGCATCAAAAACGTGTTTATAATAGATGTGTACATTAAAG
This sequence comes from Chelydra serpentina, assembly GCA_037349315.1. Lineage (NCBI taxonomy): Eukaryota > Metazoa > Chordata > Testudines > Chelydridae > Chelydra > Chelydra serpentina. The sequence goes on from JBAIAC010000061.1 coordinate 11,571,334, forward strand.
TGTCTCATTGTCAATGTGTTATATTTACATGAAACACCTTTCAATTAGGGCTAGTGGGAAAACAACAATTCTGAAACATTTAGAGGTTTCAAAATTTGTTTCCTTTCCACTGTGGGACCTTTTACAATCTTTCATGAAATGGAGGACAGAAACTCACAACTGGCCTGGGATGTGGGATACCCCGGTTCAAATTCCTGCTTTGCCTGATCTGGAATGAAAACCACTGCTCTGAATCAAGCAGAATAGAGACTTGGACCAGAGTCTTCCACATACCAGGCCATTGCCCTAACTGTGGGACTCTCTCCTGGACTTGAGAAAATGTTTTTACTAGCTCTATTTTAATGCCTAATTAATGCATCCCCAAACAAGTAAAAGGCACTTTGGTATAAACTACAGGACAAGTGAAATTCAATGTGAATACCACGAGTCAAAGAAGGTCGCAACAATCTTTGAAAAGTTAATGACAGATATTTTAATATTCCCATTTCTCCAATTTTCCACGTGTTATTTTTCTTGACATTTTCCAGTAAGAGTCTACCTTGGGGTGAGATATGACATGGGATATTTGAACTGGATCAGTTTGGTGAAGAAAGAAGGGGGATTAAAAGTCAGGCTTATAAATAGGAATTTAGTTTCCGTTTTAACAATGGAGGCTGCATAATAAAGAAATGACTCCATGCCCTGTATCTATTTTTTTCCTCTGTGTTGGACTGGCTTCTTTATTCATTTGAATGTAGTAGAAATGCTGTAAATTGTTTTTTGCACCTGAACAGCCTTTTATGAAACGAAACTAACAAATTATAAACCCGGACTCTCAACCCTTCAGAGACGCATAGGAATTTTCAGGGAGAACAATGCTGAATTTTAAGTCATTGCTTCAAAAAGCAGAAGATCTTCTTGTTAGCATGGACTAGAAATAGTTAAAGACCTGTTTATGAAATAAATTAAAATTTTTATCCCAAATTCAAATGAATTCTTTTGATGAGCATGCCCCTTTACTTAGTGACCTGACATTTGTTACCTAATCACTATTAATAATGAGCAATTTTCAGCAAGCCAAAATGGTCATTACATTTTCCATAATCTCCTAGTCCTGCAAGCCAAAGATAGCAGCATAATTAATATCCATGATAAATGGCTGAGAACTGCTGCTTTGTTTCCTTTTTCGGTATTAAAAAAAAAAAACTAGTGAAGAGAATCTGTTGAGCCCTTTAATACATAACCCCCTTCTTCTTTCTTAAACACTCTTACTGAAGCCCACCCTCTCAAGCTTTGGAGATAATTGACTCTTTTCATTGTTTTACAAAATGAGAAATGAGCGCCCAGTCTTGCAGTGTTTTCATTGTACATTGAAGACAATCCATGCACAAGAGATAAAAGGCCTATACATTCCCAGTTCACCACCACGTGGATGAAGAATAAAACCATAGAGTGATACATCTTTATCAACAGCTGCCAGTCACTAACTGTTTTGCCTTATGCAAATACATTAGTGTGCATTTACTGAATTTGTTCATCAAAGCATAATCCTCCTGGAAACATAACTGCTGACAGGTAGAAAGAGCTGTCACAGAGCACTTTGACAAACCTGCATTAAACTTGTTGCCTATTGTGGTATTATTGTTCTTAGAATTGCAATAATAAATAATGTTTCATGACCTTCTGTGTTCACTGTTAGGATTCAAATTACTTCTGCAACCTGAATTCCAAAGAATAGTTTTGATCTTGTTATCTGGATCCCTTTTCTCTTAACATTAAAGTGTTTGTCATATGCCTTTCCAAGGATACCATTGAAGAAATTACCATAAATGTATTAATTCTATTTCTTTAGATTTAAATATACAAGTGCTAGGTACCCCGATGATAATAAATTTACAATCACAAAAATATTACCCAGCAGTTTAATACAATAAGAAAAATGAACATGTCAGTCAGTGGACAGCACGTCTCACAGCTGTGTATGATCATCCCACGCTATCCTAGAGCTCTCATGCCTTCAGTCCTCCCCAGATGCCCTACTACATTTTATCAGACATTCTTCAGTGTCATTCCACCTGTAGTCCCACTGTTGAGACACATTTTTTCATTCACAAAACTGGTAAAATTACAATAAAAGAAACGTATTTATGAAATGCTAAATAGACAATATCCATAAAATAGGCAAATGATGTAGTCAGCAGACAAGAGAGCACCTGAGACATAATACCTTTTTTTTTTTTAAAGAAATCAACCTTCTATATTTTTCATTTTCGTTTTGCCATAGCCACACAAGCAGATGTATACTAAAGCCCTTCCACATGCTTCTAAACTATTCAGCTAATCAGCTAGCCCTGGATGACTGAATTTTACTGCCCTGGGGACAGAATATAATCTGTGAGATTTACTGACAAATACTCTAGAGTCATCAGTCTCCTGCATGACTAGTACAATGTGCTATACCCTACTGACAGGGAAGGGTATTATATTATTCCTATAAACTGGCTCAAGTTGAGTCCAAAGCATTATAATTGAAGTCATCGTGGAGATAAATCTTATTATCTTTAGTGAATCCATAAATCACTAAAAGGCTAATTTAAACCAACAGGTGCACATGGCAACTGTTTCAATCTTCGTAAAGTTGAGCGTAAAGGCCTCTCTGTGATGTTTACTTTGGTATATCTGAGTCACTCACACAGTCGCAATCACACAATTATTCATAAAAGTTTACCAGAATGATTTTCAAAGGAATTTTACTTCCCCCAAATTTTGTCCTGTCTGAAATTAGCATGACCTACTCATATTCCTTTTCTCACGTGACGCTCCTTTTGCCAGGCTGAGTCAACAGCTGAATGAGACTCAAAAAAGAGTATGCCCGAAAAAGAGAGAAAATATATTTAACAGTGTGTCTGCTGTTTAAGCTATAATATACTGAACTCAAAATCATTCTGGAAAGTTTGTAGGTGTTCTAACAAGAAACCAAAAACATCTTAATATTGTGCTCTGTGTTGGAGATTTGTTTTAATCTGTTGCCCTGAATAACACCACTACATATATTTATAGATTTTCTTAGATTGGTTGCTCTTATAAAAAAAATCATTTTCATATAGTCCATGAACAAAACTTTAGATTAATAGGGATTAAAGTGTGACATCTCCCCCCCACCTAAAAGCAAGGAAACGTCAAGCTATGGAACACCTCAAGGTCATACCTTATTGCCACATAGCAATTTTCAGTAATAGCTACAAAAATCTGTCTCATCACAAGGAATTTCCTTCTTCCTCCAAGTGACAATGAAACACTCTACACACAGCACATTAATTTCCTTTTCAGTGCAACACAAAACCTTAATTACTACCTCTGACACATCACACATACTGTACACTTAACATATGTTAACCCAGAATACGTGCTAGTATTGCTGAGATGCTAAAACACTTGCTTTTTAGAGTTCGTGTTGGAAAGGATGTCACCCTTAGCCAACCTCAAGCCTTTATACACAAAAATGTGTTTAAGGAATTTTCTGGGTTTTCAATACAGCAAATATAATGGGGTTTAGGACATGCAATGACCCCCAACTTCTCTTATGATGTGTGGGCATAAGGAGGAATAAGGGAGGGAAGGCATAACAGAAGGGTGTCACAAGTTGAGAGGGGTGAATTCTTAGTATGAAGGATCTGGTGAACCTGTCTTTACCTTCCCTAACTTCTACACAACAGTGCCCTCCTTTCTGTTGAAGGTGGAGCATGTCAAGTTCTGCATCTGCTCTGCCAGGCCAGCCCCAGCTCTTCAGAACCTCTGTCAAACTGAAGAGCTCCCACAGAAGCTGGAAAGGCCCCACCATAGAGCTAAAAGCTTCTCTCCATCAGAAGCCCAGGCCACATGTCCCCTTCTGAGCCTAGATTTGTACCCTAGACTACTGCCATTCAGATTCCATACCACAGAGCATCTAGGGTGGCCATCTTCCCTGAGGATCAACTGTGGTTTTATTTCTAACGAAACAGAAGAGCCATATTTACTAGGAGCAGACTTTTGTCAAGTATGCCATATTTCAGATGAACCAAGCTCCTAATTTTGGGGAGTAGGGAGAAGAAGACATCCCATACAAATGCCCTTTAAGTGTAGGGAAAGTGTATGGAGCTGGGAGCCAGGAGACCATGAATAAAATCCTATGCACTTTCACTTCACAGCTCTTCTTATTGGACAATGCCTCATGATGCAGCCTTAGAACGCTGTCAACCATCAGCCGTTTTACAAAGAAGTTAACTGAGATATTGCACACAGTCAATTCTAGCAGAAGTAGGAATAGAACTCAGGTAGATCATAGTCTCACCCACACTGTCTCTCAGAATGAATCTGCCAAATATAGATGCTATCTAAAAAACATGCAAAAATGTAACTTCGGGGCAACTGCACCTGTATTTACCCTCCGTGGTCCCTCCAAGGAACCCCCTCTAGGCTCATAACGCCTCAGTCGTCACCTCTCTTGGTATGTCTCTCTGCCGTCTGACTGAGGGTTTTCAAAAAGCACACTATTCCCTGCCTACACTGTGATATCCCCAGCAATACAGACCGCCTAAAAAGGCCAGTATCTGCACTTTGCTTTCTTTCCTAAGGCTATGAACAGTGTAATTGCCACAAGTTACGACACAGTTCTTTGTAAGCAAACACATTCATTCTTAAGGTAAAAGAATTATAGAAAAAATATTTTAAAATATAACCTACATGCTACAAACTACGAAAAAACTTTAGTCAAAGCTTACCAGAGGTCAGCCCATCTCCAACCTCAGGTTCTGGTAGGTGTCAGTTCTTCAAAACTCACAAGAGGTTCTCCCTGTGGTTACAAGTTCATAACTATCTCAGACCGAGAACCAGGATGCCCATGAATAGTTCAGACAATCCTTTATACAGCTTGGGCTTTTGTTCATGTAACAGCGGATCAGTAGACAATGAACCGCTCCTTGGGGCGTAGCGTCAGAAGGCTGGGTTTTTGCATAACTAGAGGGTTGAAATTTGCATTCACCTTCCCTTAGATATTCCCCAGGAAGTTCACTTAACTCTTTTCATTCCAAAAGTCGACTCTGGTCAGTCACATTGGTAGCCCCAGAGTTTCACATCTGTCACATCCCCCCATCTTGAGTTTCACATCTGTCACATCCCCCATACAATCCCAGCCCATAATACATAACATCAACTTAATACAATGGACCCCAAAGATTCTTAAACTGAATGCAATACACTCTTCCAAGGATATGGCAGTGCCATAGCTATCACATAAACCTATGGGAAAATGTATCTTTGTCCACATATTGGATAATAGTTTCTCCTGTAGCCCAAATGGCCTGGGATCTGAAGATCTTTATACTTTTTTACTTTATACTCTATACTTTATACAAATTTGAAAGAGGTATGGGGGAGGGAGCATCCAAAGTGAGGATCAGGGATTTTAAAAAATCATTTTATGATTTAAAAGTTATCACTATAGTTATGTTTTTAGTTTATTATTTTACTATTTTAAACCAGATTTTTAATAAATAAAATAATGGGCAAAGTAAATAAGAGACGAAATTTGAGTATTAATGAAAACAGTCACATTTTGATATCTGTTTCACATGTGTTACACTGATGTTGCATCCACTTTTGAAGGTTAAATAAAATATCCTAAAGACATTGTCTTAAACCCAAGTTTATTTGACTTGAAGGAAAATGACAGGAATTAGAGCAAGCCAAGACACCAAGCTAGACAACCAATTTCTTACATGCCACTTCCTGCACGGCTTTGGTTTTAACTAAAACGTGACCTGCTAGTCAACTAACAGTCAAGTGTTGAATGTCATCCTATCTCTCTGAAGTGACAAATGCTTAATAAGGATGGCTTCTGAAATGATCCCTCTGTTGTGAAAACAGATGAAAATCTCCCCTCAAGGTATATTAGTTAGTTTGGATTGATTGATTTAGCAGGACAATGAACAGCAAGTCATGAAGGATAAAATAATTATCTTAATAGTGTCCACTATAGAGATAAACCATAACAGGCTGTGCATTAGTAGGCTATTTATGTACACTTTGATTGGATTAAGGCTGTGTAAATTCAGCCACTCAGGAATCACCAATAGCTCAATAGTGCACACTATACTGTGGTGTATTGCTCTCACATACATTTCATTTCAAAACAAATCTTGTAAAACAAACTTTGTGGGAATTTATGTAACGATACCTCCACCAGGAAAAGTAGTGCACAGTGGAGGGATGGCAGAAATGGAGGGGAAATGGTACACAATCTTTTGTCTAATATTTTGATCATATTTATTATAAAGATTTTTTCTTCTGAACTAATGGGGACTCTTCTCAGTAGTCCCTGACTCATCTTTCTCCAGCCAGTGCCCATTGCCAGGGCCGGCTCCAGGTGCTTGGGGAGGCATCGAGAATGGGGCAGCAGTTTGAATCCTGCGGCGGTAATTCGGAGGCAGGTCCACCGCCGTTCTCGCCGCGGCAGCTCTTCCCGCCGCCGAATTGCAGCCGCGGGACTCAGACTGCTGCCCAATTCTCACCCGCCGCAGCAGCAATTCGGCAGCAGGTGTGCCGCTCTTCCCGCCGCTGAATTGCCGTCGTGGGACTCGGACTGCTGCCCCGTTCTCGCCTGCGGTGGCAGCGACTGCTTGGCAAAATTGTTAGAGCCACTCCTGTCCATTGCTACTGCACTTTGTCACAAAGGCTCAATAACTATATCTAACAACTACTCTCAATAACTAATTTATATTACAACAAAGAAAAGAAAAGAAAAGAAAAGAAAAGAAAAGAAAAGAAAAGAAAAAGAAATCTGTAAGACTGTAGGGCAGCTAGATTCATGGCATGGGGGAGAGGAAAGAGGCTGTTAAAAATGTCACTCTCCCCTTCTATATAGTTCCCTCTCCAATCTATTGCATCCATCTAAACTTGGTCTCCTAGGCCAAAAACCTGAATAAGGAAACATAGTGATGAGGCATTCAGAGTGAAAAGCACTTAAGGCAGACCAACCATTTTTCTAGTGCTGTTGAGGGCTGAGGACAGGCTGCAAGGAAAACAGTGGTTTCCTTTTGAAATCCTGCTGCAGCAAGAGCAATAACAGTGTAACTTCAAGGGGAAACAACCATTTCCTTTCTCCTCCCAGCTGCAGAAAAGCAGAAGATGTAGCAAGCAATGCCTTAAGCTACCTAGGTCCATATCTTGATTTTAGGGCCCAAGCTGCAGAAGGATAGAGAAGAACACAGGGGTAGGAAAGGAGATTGCAAATTTTGGTTGCCTTTGCAGATAAAACCTAAAATATTTTAAATTAGAAAATCAGTGAAACCATTATGGAAATTAGATTAAAGGGTGTCAGGAAATATACTAAAACCATCCTTATTTTAAAACTATTTAACATAACATGTATAGATATTTTTATTTTTCATTAATTGATCCCAGTTGTGAAAAACTGGAAATTAGTGCACAACCACGATGTAATCAAAAAGGACCAACCTGCCAGTCAGAGCCTGGGTATGGTCAATAAGGGCAGGATTCTGCAGCCATCTGCATCACTGTCATCTGTACTAACTCTACGGACTTTCAGACTTCCAGTGGGGTAAATGATAGCAGAATTTGTGCTACAGTATCAATATCCATAGTCTAATATACTACATCCCACGTATCTCACAAAGAAAAACAGTGAATATTGCACCATTTTGTCCATGCATCTATTTAAAGTACATTTGTCATATCCTATTTGTACATATTTTAAATATAATCAGATAAATTAGCAGTAAAACGAAATGCTTGATTTAGCGAATTTTTGCGCTGAGCCTATGCTCCAAATTTGGATGCAGTGTTTGAATATGTTCTGATCCAGAGTATAAGTTGGCCTATGTGGATAGGCATCAGTTACAATGGCGAGATATGGATCCAGGTTTAATTATTATAATGGTGGTTGGCCATCTAGTGACAAAGGCAGACATAAAATGCAGGACCTTCTAGCACCCTGCTTATGTTTAATCACACAAAAATAATTTGGGGGAAACTCCTCACACCTTCATTTTTTAAATCCTCCTCACACAAAAGGGGCTTTGTTGAGTAAAAAAAAAAGTAATTTAGCGCCCATAATTTCAGTGTGAAATAAAACAAAACTAAAATGGCCAAAAATGTTCATGAAACTACAGTCACAAATTTTGCCCAGACCTAATCCTGTGAGCATCAGAGATTAGTTGCTTCGAATAAGTGGTTTCAAGGACCCGATCTTGAAAGCCACTTCACTTGCCAAGCCAGAGCCCGGTGCAGTCACTAGTGCTTCGATCAAGGGCAGCGATCAGCCCACAAGCAGCAGCTTGCAGTTTTGTTACAACGGGAATCTAGACTACACTTTTAAACGGTCACTTAGGACAAGTTATCTGTTGGAACTTCAGGTTGTCACAGTAAAACACTGTGTCTACTTGACTACTTGGAAAGCTGATCACTATTAGTGATGGTCTCTATATCTATTGAGTTATTTAAATCACACTTATTAATGTGAGATCCTCATGTCTGCGCCACAACCATAGCATTTGTATTGCCTTGACACTGTAAAAAAATGAATGGATACATTTTGTTTAAAATAAACAAATAGATCTGCGATGAAGTGGGTTCTAGCCCACGAAAGCTTATGCCCAAATAAATTTGTTAGTCTCTAAGGTGCCACAAGGACTCCTCGTTGTTTTTGCTGATACAGACTATCACGGCTACCACTCTGAAACATAATTTTATGATAACTTCCACTTCCATTTTCATTTAAATTCAGTTAAACCCCTTTGGTTTTAAACAACCCTTGAGAAATCCTTAAGATAAAAACATTTAAAATAATGGATAATCTGTTTTGGTTCACACTGACATATAATATATGCCATCTTTACTTGCTTTGGAAAGAGTGTAACACAAAATCCATTACCCTCCCAGCCTTTTTGTTAATCATCACTAATCAGCTGTTGCTTCACAAATCAAATTTCCAGTCCTTGTAGGCATGCAGTATAATGCTAATATATGGCAACAGAATGTTGATAATAGACCATTGGGTACCACTAGCTGCCCCATTAGTGATATCCAGCTGTCTAGATTCATGCATGAGCAAGAAAAGTTTAAGAAGTTAAGATGAAGAGCAGTTAGATGCCTGTGATCCAAACAAGGACAATACACAGATAATTAGTTTGCGGCAAACTGTCTTTTCTAAACAATTCCTTTTAAGGTAAAATAACTTTTATTTCATTCAGCACCATGTGTGCTGTATATTTTTCAACTAAAATTTTATGACACCGTAAGAGGCAGTTTACTATATTTTCCATCTCCATAAGGATAAAAGTGAGATTAATTACTTCAAAGAAAATACAAACCGTATATGTCTAGTTCATGGAAATAGAGTTCCATCAGATGGATTATTATAATTGGATTATTACTGAAGCTAGTTAATAACTAACAAAATAATTGGTTCTCTCTGCTATGAAGGATGACATATTTTCTTGTCCTAAATGGCACATAGTGAGTATAATAAGTATTGTGACTCAGCTAATCAATCCAGTTTCTATAATCCAAATATTGAACCTGACCATGGCACCAAAGGGAGGATGATCCAGTGGTTACGGACCTAGCTTAGCAATGAGGCAGACTCAAGTTCAGTTCCCTGCTCTGCCACAGACTTCCTGTGTGACTCTGGGCAAGTTATTTAGTCTCTCTACCTCAGTTCCCCATCTGTAAAATGGGCATTACAGCACTTCCCTCCTATGGGCTTGTCTAAACAAAAAAATTGTGGCAAGCTGGGGTGCAAATCTACCCTACTACTGTGCACTAAAATTTCCCTAGTGTGCTTTGATCTACTTCCATATCAAATGCACGAAGTAAATCCATTTATTCATGTCTGAATAGTGGTGACATTGCAAATTTTTTGGAAGTTTTCATGATCTATCACTAACTTTGAGCACTCAGCAGCTGATCTTCAAGTGATCTGCCAAACGCCATCCTCCACCCATCTCTTGCTGGTTGTCCCCTACTACGATGACCCTCACCATTCCTTCCATAATAACTTTCTCATTGTTATTTCCATCTCTACACCTAATGTGACCAAAATACATAAATTTGAGTCTGTTGATTTCTGACAGAAGGATCTGCTTCTTTCCAATAATATTTCTAACAGAGGTATTCTTTTTTTTCCATCCAACAGATATGTAAGAATCATTGCCAGCACCACATTTTAAAAGCCTCAGGATTTTTTTTCTTGTCAGCAGCATTAACGTCAACTCACAACCATATATCTCTAAGGAAAACATTAGGCTTTTCTTCAGTTGCACCTTTGAACATTTTGAGGTGCTATGGTTTTTCCTTATTTTCTTAAGGGAGGCCACATCTGAGCAAGCTATCCCTAATCCTCTTCTGATTTCTTTGGAAAAGCCTCCTGAGGTGGGAAATATATGATCTCACATAACTATATTCATCTACAGCTTGTCCATTAATCATGGTATCTGCTTGAATCCTGCTTTTGTTAGTCCTGTCAGCATACATACATTTTGTTTTCGTCACATTCCGGAAAAGTCCATGTTCCTCGCTAACTGTTTTTACAGGCTCCAACATTTGTTGCATTGCATCATTGTTTGTAGTAAAGAGTGTGTGTCATCAGTATAGCTGAGGTTGGTTGAGAGGTGTCTGCCAATGGAAATCCCAGCTCCTTCCACTTTGTAAAAACCTTGCAAGACTGCCTCACAATGAACTCTGCATATATGATAAAGAGGCTTGCAGACAAAATACACCCTTGTCTCATACCCTGCCCAGTGGAAAACCATTGATGTTCACACCGTGGTGTGTTATTGGAATTAAAAGTGCCCTACAGAACTTGTGCAAAGAGAAGGGACCACACAGACAGTGCATGGCGGGTTAGTGCGAGGTAGATTTACACCCTAGGTTGCCATGAACTAACTGTTCTTCTAAATAAGCCCCTAGACATATAGACTGTGTGACAAAGTTCCTCCTCTACCTTGGTGAGTCCTGCACTTATTGGCGGATTTTGATCGCCTCAGAGATCTTCCCCTCTGGTAGAACCCACAGTCAAATTCCTCCTGTGTCTGATCAGGAGTTGGGAGGTTTGTGGGGAACCCGGGCCCGCCCTCTACTCCGGGTTCCAGCCCAGGGCCCTGTGGATTGCAGTTGTCTATAGGGTTTCCTGTAACAGCTGTGTGACAGCTACAACTCCCTGGGCTACTTCCCCACGGCCTCCTCCCAACACCTTCTTTACACTTACTGCAGGACCTTCCTCCTGATGGTCTGCTGATGCTTGTACTCCTCAGTCCTTCAACTCTTCTCCCTCTCAACTCCTTGTGTGCCTCTTGCTGCCAGCTCCTCGCACGCCACACCACAAACTAAAGTGAGCTCCTTTTTAAACCCAGGTGCCCTGATTAGCCTGCCTGTCTTAATTGATTCTAGCAGGTTCTTCTTAATTGGCTCCAGGTGTCCTAATTAGCCTGCCTGCCTTAAATTCCTGCTTGTTCTAGTGCAGCCCCTGCTCTGGTCACTCAGGGAACAGAAAACTATTAATCCAATGGCCAGTATATTTGCCTTCTATGAGATTTCTGTATCCCACTTGTCTGGGTCTTTCACAACTGATACATCATAGAAAAGATCAACTACATCTGAGAAGAATTATCTGGATTCCACATATTCCCAGCTATAGCAGAATCAGAGTTTTCACTAACTCAGCCTTATCAGTATTCTTATGGTCTTAAGCAGAAGCTGATTGTGTTCTTGGTCAATTTAAAAACAAGGATTTGAAAGCTCATGTGTAGGTGATTTCTAGATGATTCATGTGTAATAAGAAGTGGTTTCCTGAACACACATGAAAGAACGGAAAGCTATGAGCATTCAGACTGAAAATGTTACATGATACACCCTGCCTGTTTATTATCAGCTACAGTTATTTCATTTGTATTCTCTTCCTAAGGAACAAATCAGTTTAAAAAGACAAAAAACAAAAAACAACCTCCACTTCCCCCGAAACAACCAAGGACTTCTGAGGGTTTATATTTCTCTATTATATGCAATATGTGGTCAAACCCAGTCTTAATTACTTAATGACTGTGGCCAAACCTTATTTAAAGTTGAAAAACATTCAGTTGTTCGGTTCCTACCACTTACCCCTGCTTAAGTTTCTCATGTCTCCGCAATTACTGCCCTATGACCACAAGCGGAAGTGAGAATATTCACAGACACAAGAAAAGCTCCCTTTGTTGTATTTATGAAAATAGGAAGTCCCACAAAGTTCGTGAGATAGTGCAATTTCTTGTTAGATTTCCGGACCGAGTCAGAGAAGGAAGAGGTCAAAATACATTTAAATAAGCATCAAACCAAAGTGTCAAATGTTGAGGTTTGCCCATAGTTATCTTTAAATAAAACACAACGTTACTTTAAAAGCAATATTTCTTACATTGAATTTCCTCAAGGTACACAGCTTGGCTGAATGTTCCCATGGCATAAAGCTAAAGTTATGTAAGTTTTGATGGCTCCATAAATACTATGGTCCAGAACCTGAGCTGGTGTAAACTGACTTTAGTGGAGCTAGAATGATTTACACCAGCTAAGGAAATAGCTCAATATTTTTAATTATACACATACACACAAATTATTAAGAATACCGTATTGCAGCTCTGCCCATTTTAAATTTTCTATAATTAACTATACAAGAAAATGCTCCACAATAAACCACATTTAGCTCCTTCCAAATCTTTCACTTCCATCTACTGCTACACAATTTTCTTAAAGTAATCTCTTTAAATATTTATGAAAGATGTCCAGTACTTGTGGCACTGGAACCTAAGTCTTCTTTTTGTGCCTGATCCTCTTCCCACTGGCATGAAAAGCAAAAACTCTCGACTTCAGGGAAGCAGAATAGGCTGGTTAATGACAAACAGGTACAACAGCGACAGCAGTAAAAGCTTCCACTCACCACCTTGATCTCAGCTGTAATCGGGGCCGGCTCTTGGCACCAGCTAAGGAAGCCTGTGCCTGGGGCGGCAAATCAGAAGGGGCGGCACTTCGGCCATTCTTGGGGCAGACCTCCGGGGTTTTGGCGGCACTTTGGCGGCAGCTTCTTTACTTTTTCTTCTTCGGCGGCACTTCGGCGGCAGCTTCTTTATTCTTCTTCCTCGGCGGTCGCTTTTTTTTTTTTTTTTGCTTCGCTGCTTGGAGCGGCAAAAAAGGTAGAGCTGGCCCTGGCTGTAATATAGATCCTGTCCCTGTCTACTATTTCAATGTACAGGGGCCAAACTGCTATTATATGACAAAACTTCCAGTCACTAACAAAATGGTCTGGATTTTAATCAGTGACCTGGAGGAGAAAGGCTCAATACCCATTACCGATCCCAGTTTTAGGCCCCCCCGTCCTCTTACAAAGACTGACACTCTCCTTCATTCAATCCTTCTCTAGTTCTCGTTATCAAAGTGAAGACTCATTCATTTTAAGCTTTGATAGGTTTTGGGGAAAAACAATAATTAGCATACCTCAGTTGCACATATAGTTGGTTGATTTCTTAAACTAATTGTCAGATTTGTTATTCTGATTTGTGATGAAGAGAAGGGATGAAATCCATAAGTACGTGGATTTATGTCATTTAGTCTTTCAAATTTTAAAACATCCAGAAAGCTTAGTGCATTGCCCTATTCCTACAGGAGCTTATACTCTCCCCACAGAGATAATTTATTAGGAGCTTTATGCTATCATTTCTGAGACCAAACCTCTCTAAATATTGTAGTTATTTCTCATCCCCACTCAGGGTATCTAGAATCTGAAAATCTTTAGTTTAAAATAGGGGCCTGCTCAATACTTGATTTCTTTCAAGAAGCTTTAAGGCCATTCTGAGCAGTCCCTGACCAAATGTATGGCAATACAATATTATGCCAATTAACTACAGTCAATCAGCTGTTAATACTATGTCTTCATTACCAATGGAAAGCACTGTCCTGCAGAAACATGCCAGGAGAGTAACCAAAAAAGAAAATTGACCAGTTTTACCACTACTTACATTGTATTTCCTAACATTTCCCTATCAAATTTATGACTTTGCCTGCAGTTTAAGTTCACAGATCAAATATGACCTCCTAACAACGGTCTATTGTTAATGCACTGAGGGTCATCTAGTCCTCAAAACCACATGCTTGACACATACTTGCATTTTGATGGAACTTCATAAATTATGCACCTCATATCACTTTATGTTTTATGTGCATTCATTAACTACAGTGCACCTCTTCAGCTAAAACCTTTCTAAAGCATTTAGTACAAAATATTCTGAAAAAAAAGAAATACCTTCAAAAGTACTATACTACTTGGGATTGTTTGCATGGCTGATAATTAAATAAACTCAAATGGGGGTTGACTGGTTTTGGAGATTAGGTATGGGATATAGGGGGGTTTGCTTCTAGGTCATTAGCCCAATTCAGTACAGTAGAATCTCAGAGTTACGAACACCAGAGTTACAAACCGACTCGTCAACCACACGCCTCATTTGGAACTGGAAGTATGCAATCATGTAGCAGAGACAACAATAAAAAGCAAATACTGTACAGTAGAGTACTGTGTTAAACGTAAACTACTAAAAAAATTAAGGGAAAGTTTAAAAAAAGATTTGACAAGGTAAGGAAACTGCTTTGGTGCTTGCTTTCTTTAAATTAAGATGGTTAAAAGCAGCAGTTTTTCTTCTGCATAGTAAAGTTTCAAAGCTGCATTAAGTCAATGTTCAGCTGTAAACTTTTGAAACAACCATAACATTTTGTTTGGAATTACAAACATTTAGAATTATGAACAACCTCCATTCTTGAGGTTTTCGTAACTCTGAGGTTCTACTGTAGTGTCTGAAAGCTGTTAGCAGCTGTTGGCTGTTTGGTGGTCTATGTGAAATGAGTTGATTGTCTCAAGCCAGATCCAAGGGGACAAGTGTCAGAATCAGAAAAAACACCCCAGGAACTGGTATAAACTGAGACCTTTGTTGGCAGTTTCAGCGGTGCTGGCAGGGATTGAATGGGTTTAGAAATTGCACCGTTCTCTCTGCACAGAGGCTGACCTTCCTGATCAGAGTTGAGAGACGCTGGCACCTCTCAGCCCATGCTTTATAGTACTACTTCTGTGGTAACACGGAGCACGCCAGTACCTAGAGATGTCAGTGCAGCTCCTTGAAAAAGCTCCCTTTCACACACAGTCTTCTTTTTTAAATATATACTGCAAGTTCACATTTGCATGAATGACTTAAGTTTCGGTTGCCAAAGAAGCGTGTAAGAAACAATTATAGATCGCTAAGTGGCAAGACAATCCACATTATAGATTGGGGACAGCAAATTACCTGATAGCATTTAGTGTCTAATTTTGTTTAAATAAAAGTGATCTAGGCTTATAGGTATCACTGCAGCAAGTCAAATCAAATCAAGCACACAAATATCAAGTTCTCTCAGTCCTTTCAAAGAGATTTGGTTGATCCCTTCAGCAAGGTCAAAGTCTGAAACCAACTGAAATAAGACATGGAGGGATACACCCTTCGCTGCATACTAATTGGCTTATATCATTTCAACCTTTCTTTGAGCTTATTCCTGTTCATAGTTCCAATTTGCTTTGCCTTGTGGGTACCAAGCTCCTTCCTTAGGGCTCTGGTCTCTCCTCCTTTAGCAAACCACTCAAACACTGGCCTGCACTAGCCAGCCGCATATAGTTGTGCCATCATATGGTATAGAAGTACCATCTCAACAGAGAATGCACACACACAAACATCCGATCCAGCCTACATCTCCACGTGAGGTCAAAAGGAAGCAGCTGAGTTCTAAATGGCAGCTGCCTGCAGGATGGATCAGAGCATAGTGACAGCCCTTTCGGTTTCTTCTCCCCTGTTCCCAACTGCTCAGCTTCAAGTGCAAGCAGCAGAATGAAACTTACAAGATGAATCAGATTCACACCTCACTGCTTACATGTGAGGCAGAGCAGTGATGACAAAGGGCTAGTCTACACTAGAAGCACTACAGCGGCGCAGCTGCACCGATGCAGCTGGGCCGCTGCAGAATGTCCGATGAAGACGCTCTATGTCGATGGGCGAGATCTCTCCTGTCAGCATAATAAAACCACATCCGTGAAAGGTGGTAGCTATGTTGGTGGGAGCAGCTCTCCCACTGACATAGCACTGTCCACACTGGCACTTAGGTCGGTGTAACTTATGTCATTTGGGGGTGGCTTATTCACTCCTGAGCGACACAAGTTATACCGACATTACCTGGAGTGTAGACACGCCCTAAGAGAAGGGAGAGGAATAGCAGAGGGGCAGAAGGCACAAGCGAGAGAAACGGCAAGACATAGGAAAGCTTCCAGATCCATACCCCTGGAGTCGACCTTTGGATTATGCAATCTAGGTAGATACAGAGGACCCTAAACTTCCAGGATCTTTGCACCACATGCAATTTGTTCAACCATCCAAAGCATCTTTCTGATTCCCAGACAGTGGTCCCATCTGATCCCAGTGCCAGTGAGTCATAGCCGAGAACTAATTCCATAATTACATTTGGAAGGGTGCATTGCAACTTCAGACAGAGGTCATGAAACCTCTGGAAAGTAGTGAGTATAGGTGAGATCACCACAGCCATAGTGGTGATGAAAGACTGGAAGGGAGTGGCCTGGGTATAACTGTATACCTAGTGGGGAGAGGAAAAGATCAACACTGGAGACAGAGTTCTGTGGACTTTTTTACTTTGCTTAGGGCCTTACGAAATGTAAGCCTGGACTTCTCTCACCAAATCTACCACAGATCCACTCTGCAGATAGACTGTTAGGGATTGAAAAACACGTTAAGATCCTTTCTTCAACACCTCTCTCTCTCTGCTTAAAATGATTACAGTGCTACAGATAGAAAACATGGAATCAGCCAGCCAACTCAGCCCTGCAGTCTCAGCTGCTCCTGTGTGCTCTGCAGCTGCTGAACAAAGGCAGAGAGCAAATACACTGTCAGGAGGCACTGTGCAAGGCATCTTCCTTCTTGGTCTACTTCCTCTTCGCCAGTACACCAGTCTCCCTTTCCTGCCCCTTACACAGCTTTTAAATGTAGGAAGAGGAGGAAAAGGCAGCAGCTGTCAGTGAAGTTAAAGGTTGAAAAAGGGGCAACCGCCAGGGTGAAACATTAAGGAACTATAGGCATAGGGGTGCACCTTGTACAATGCAACTCTTTAATTACCATGTCAGTCATTGACTAAGCTCAGATGGAGGAAAGAATATCCAGGCTCCTGGAAGGGAACCACCAGGTGTAGCGCTTTCCTCCTCAGAATTCAAACTGAACATTTCTCATCTAAATCTAGGGCAGGGGTCGGCAACCTTCGGCACGCGGCCCATCAGGGTAATCTGCTGGCAGGCCACGAGACATTTTGATTATGTTGACCATCCACAGGCATGGCCCCCCGCAGCTCCCAGTGGCCGTGGTTTGCCGTTCCAGGCCACTGGGAGCTGCAGGGGACTGTGCCTGCGGACAGGCAATGTAAAAAAAATGTCTTGCAGCCCGCTAGCGGATTACTGTGATGGGCCGCATGCCAAAGGTTGCTGACCTCTGATCGAGAGACTTAAACAGCCTTCCCAGGTAAACTGCCTCCAGGCCTGGGACTAAAATTTCTTTCATAGGGTTACCAGGAATGGAAATTAAGACCATTCACCCTTCTCTTGGAAACTCTAATTCACTGAGCTCTCAAGCATTTAAATGATGTACCAATTAGTTAGCTACTTATCTGACTATGCAGAGTACGTATTCCATAATAATTTCCTAAAAACTTACTGTTCCTCACACCTTCCTACAACTCCCGCCAGTTTGGATAAATGTACACGATATATTTCTGTAAAACTTCTACAGTAAAACTAACATGCGGGATTGTAACTCAAATACATCTGCCTCTCAACGATCACTTTCAAAATGTGTCTCCTAGTATCTTAGAAAGCACACCAATAATATAGACTCTGGCAAAATATACAATATTACAGAAAGTCCATTTTCATTTTAAATATGTGAGAATTCAACCTTTTCATCTAGCTACAGTAACTGCACTTACTAACATTGCTATCATGAAAACCGTGAATGCTGCCATTCGTTGTTAGCAATCCTGCCACAAAGCTGTATTCCCAGCTGAAATTCAGCACAGTTTGGAGGACTGGGGGAGGGGGAGTGGCAGTTCTATGGAAAATTACACTTTTGCTTTTAACCTCAATGTTTTTGCATTATGAGACTCTTCCATCAGCATCCTCATTACTATAATTCATATACTCTGGCTCCATCTTGCCCAGAAACTGTTGTAGCACCCAAAATGTACTTTCCCTGTTCTGAAGAGCTTACAGTCTTAAAGAAACAAACTATAACTATAATGAGATTCTGTAATGCACAATAAAACTATGTTTAAAACAGCTAGGGTTTTATACAAATAGTTGTAAACACGTATTAATCAGCTCTTGCATTTCTATAAGTCAAAGCAGTGTCAAAGCGTGAATAATCCATCAAAAAATCTGAGATAGTCTGTGCCTTGACTGCTTGCTAGGAATTGTATTTGCTAAGTAAATGATAGAGAGCTTAATATTGTGCCTATGGTGGGAGATTTTAGAAGGCACAAAATCCAGTTAGGCAACAGATTCCCACTGTTAGTCAATGGGAGTTGGGCACCCAACTCCTATGTGTGCTTTCGAAATGTTCCCCAAAATTATGTTATCATCTTACAAATCATTGAGGCAACAAAGACGTGAAGAGGTCATTAGCATGCCAGTAAGAAGTCCCAAAGGAGGATGCTTGTTTACTGTTGTTGGCGTCCGTTAGTCTTGAGAGACGACGGATATGCGCCCATGGGGAACGTTTAGTTGATGGTAAGAAAGAGGTGATCCTTTGAATTGTGCCAAGTTGTCATAGGATCAACTTCAGAGCAGCCAAGTGTTATACGATGAGCGCCTTCCTTGGGTTTTTTTGCACAAGGTTTTGTGTATTCAACTGAAAAGACTAAACATGACCACAAGTTCAAAGACTTTTTTAAAATGGGCAAAAGGAATTTTACGTGCCCCCCCCCCCTGCAAAGCAAGAGTAAATAAAAAAGGGCTAATGAATTTAATCAAATGCGCTGTTCCTTAGAAAATAGTGTATTGACATCTCACCCAACAGATAAGATGATGAATATGTGATGTGATAGGGAAGGCATTTTAACCTCTCAGTTTACAAAGCCCAAGAGGACTTTAAACAAAAGGTGAAACTTCCAGAGAAAGATGCTGAAAGTTGCATAGAACGTTGTTATAAAGAAGTACAAGGAAAGTTCTACCACTGAAGGTTAGTACCTACCATTGTTTCAGGCCTAGTTACCTATTCTAAGTAGACGTAGCGGGGCCCCGCCCCCGACGCAAGCAGATGTAGCGGGGCCCCGCCCCCGACACAAGCAGGCGTCGGGGGCGAGGTCCCGCTACATCTGACTGTGTCGGGGGCGGGACCGTGGCAACTGCTTGGGGCGGCGCAATTGTGAGAGCCGCCCCTGCACACAGGAGTAAGATGTATATATACACACAGAAAACGTGGAAGCTGCCATACCAATTCTAAGAGGCTACGAAAGCTTATGCTGAAATAAATGTGTTAGTCTCTAAGGTGCCACAAGTACTCCTGTTCTTTTTACGGATACAGACTAACACGGCTGCTACTCTGAAACCAGTCACAATGCTTATCACCATGTTCCAGTTTAGAAACATTCTTCTAACAGTAACTGTATTGTGTTAATTACTCTATTTTGTCTAACAGACGTTGCTTTTATTTCAGATTATTAATTATTAATTATTATTATTATTATTTCCATTAAAAATGCCTTAGAGACCCAAGTGAGGTTTGGGATCCCATTGTTCTGGGTGCTATACAAACAGAATAACAATTCTCCTGCCCTAATGAGTTTACATAAGGCAAGACACAAAAAGTGGCTTTACAAACAATGGTTCCAATTCAGGACAGCATCCCAATTGAGGACAATTCAAGCATAAGCTTAAATTCCAGTGAAGTCAATCGAACATAAGCACAGGCTTAAGTGCTTTCCTGAATGAAGGCCAATAAAAAGGGAGAAGAGAAAAGCCATGGGCAAATCTGATGATTACATTATCCTTATGCAGTGGCTAATGTACACCAGGATGATTTCTCATTCAACTGAAAAATTATGTTGCTTTCTTTTAAACTTCTGCTGAATTTTGTTTTTAATCCTTTGTGATTGTTTCCAGTATGCCTGTTTCGTTGGTTTTTTTTTAACCACTGCTTAATTTTTCAATTTTAGTGTGTGCTGATTTTGCTATTTCAAGGACGGAGGTCTTTGTTGTTATATTTTGTTTGTTTCTCTTTTAGAAATGCGTTAATGAAGACAACCAGAACTGGATTTAGTGATTGATAATGAGTCCAAGCGCTGTCAGGAACTCTAGCAAAAAGCAACCTGAACTCTGACTTCAGAGGAGGTTGAGTCAGAAGCAAGGTAACAAAGGGTGGCCCTTCTTCAAAAGAATACTGGTTGTGATCATTGTGGGTATCAGGAGAGTTGTGAGACTGTTTAATCTGATGTTACTTTTTACATAAAACTCAAATGGAAAAATTAGCTTTTCAGACATTTTTCTTTACATTGGCCAATGTGCAAATATAGATCCAAATTTCACCAACATTTTAGGGGTATTTAGATGGATGGTCCTGATTTGTGCCAATCACTACTTTCTAGAAAAGAAGAATTGCATATAAGATCTTAAGAGGAATTATCTGTTTATTTGTTTATTATTAATCCAGGAAAACAAAGAGAGGCAACTAAACCATCAGGCAGTAGCGGCGCTAGGGTTTTTGCTGCCCAAGGCGGCAGCGCTCCTCCGCCGTAATCAGCAGCGCTTCGGTGACAGCTCCTCCGAGCTGCATTCTCGGCAGTGTTTCGGCGGCTGCTTTTCTTGCTGCTGAACCACCGCCGGGAAATGAGTCGCCGCCAAAATGCCACCAAGGGCGGCAAAATGCCACCCCCCAAATCCTGCCGCCCAAGGCGACCACCTAGGGTCGCCTAGTGGAAGCGCCGGACCTGCCATCAGGACAAACAATTTGGCTTAAAGTCTCAACAGCCAGGTGATAGACCATTAAGCTGTGCCGACTGTACTATTTTAATGTATTGTTTTGTATTTAATTATTACTCAGATATTATCCACTGTATCCTGGGAAACAATCATTTTCACACTCCCGTGGATTCTCACTGTCAATGCTCCCCACATTCACACAATTCTTCTCACTGGCACTGTCATTTAATATCTGATGGACAGACACATTTGTAACCTCTCAGGACATTGTATGTTACTGAACCTATGAAGTATGTGTCCAGTAACATCTCAGCTATTAAATGTCAGAATCATCCATCTTAAACTATATATCAAGGCAGCAAGGAATCTGTTTGTTTGTTTTCTTATAAGGAAGGCACTTTGGCTCTCAGAATCCACAGCAGTTCATTCCATAAAATTTGACTGTACCCTGCTCTTGGTGGCTAATGTACTCAGATACTATAGTAATAGCTGGTGGTGTAAAACCCTAACAAAAATCTTTCCATCCTAGTTAGCTTGTACTGCAGAGACTCAGTAGTTTGTTCTTTTTGTAGTATGGGTTAAAGTTTGTATAGAAATGCAGTTGTTTATTGTATTATTGTACCCTACACTGACACAAAGGACATGCTGTCTTTTGCAAACTGTAGAGAGTTGCATCAGACATCCACATAGGAGAAAAAAGTTTTGCTGCATCTATACAGTTTCTTCATCCATTAGATCACAATTCCTCTACTATCTAGAGAATCAGAGAAATTAAATAAGGAAAATACCCATTGCATTGTTTAGTCCAGCTCCCTGCCATCATAGAACACTTTCTAGTGCTTTATCCTTAAAAGTTCAAAGTAATGAGCCTTCTACCAGTCTCTACTTGGGAAGATTTTCCGGATATTCATACTTTTTCCCTTTCTTACTTTTATCCCATTTCTGCAACCTTTGTAGATATCAATTAATTGATGTAAATACGCAGAGTGTGAGCAATCTTACACTTTTAGATATTCATCTTGTCCTCCTACTTACCTGTCATCTACCCCAAAAATAATTATTTAAACGTTAATCCTGAATCACTGAAGTCAATGAGAGTTTTGCCACTTCAATAGCAGTATGATAGAGCCCTAAAGTTTAATCCTTCCTCCTCTAACCATTTTGTTGTTCTTCTCTGAACTCATCAATTTGTTGTTATCTTTCTCATAATGAGGTGCGCAGGAGTGAATGCAATATTTTAGGCATGCACTTCGCTAAAACAATCAAATCTCTCTGGGTCCGAATTATTTTTCAATAAATTCTATTTTGTTGCACATTTTATTGTAAGTAGAAACAGGACAAGCAGCTCAGATAACAGAAAACCTACAATCTGAACCTTGATAGAACTCAGGTGAACCTTTCCGAGATGTCAGCTGGTATTTCATGAACTTTTAAAATTCCTGCTTTGGACAAAGACTAGAAACATAAATACTGTAATAAAAAGGGACCTTCCCTACACATTTTGGACCCACCTGGAAGAAATACCAGAAATCAATCTTGTAAGTAACTATGTTATTGCAACAGTTCCAGTCCAAATTGTCAAACAACCTGTTCCACACTACTGCTTACATAATCACAAAGTACAACAGCTTAAAGTCATTTTACTTATTTGAAAATGTTTTTGGCACAAACTATCACAATATCTGGGCACCCCAGACTATAAAACTCAATAGAACAAACCATAAAAAAACAACCTCAAAAGCCCTCAAACAATAATAATTTTATAAGGTTGGTTATATGATGTCATTATTTACAGCTACAATTTCCTGTTATTATAACTGCCTTTGAATTGTAAGAATAAAATATACCTTGGTAAATTTCTATTATTAGGTAGTTCACTAGTGTAAACAGAAAAGAGCCCAAGCAGAGAACTGCCTTATGTTAGTAGCACTAATTAGCAATAGCAGAGTTACAGAAGTAATTATTTATGTAATGAATGTTATGTAATACCCTAACAGCATCCCAGTTCAAGAGGCTCACTGATATCAGGTAATGAGTTTCAGCTGGCCTGACTAGCGTACCCCAACTCACTATTGTCATAACCTGCATCCAAATGGGGAATATAATGTATCGTTGGAAAACTAATAACTCACTGATCATTAATATTTTTTCATGATGTATGTATGCGGTGTATATTCAGATTCATTGATATATGCTGGAATTATGACTAATATGTGCTAAACAAGGCATATTAGGGAGTTGGAAAATAGTCTTCCCCAAACAAAGGAATGTGTAGGTGTTCTCTGACCAGCTCAGTCATCAGGCAGAAGCAGTGAAGCTCTATTTACATATTAGGTTAAAAAAGAGCAGTCAAGCTAACAAGCAAGGGAGAAGACAGCTTGGTGTCTACACTCTAGCAGGAAAGAGAAACTTTATCTGGGCTATAAAAACAGAGAGTCTGAACTTCAATGATAAGCAAAGGAATCAACTGATTGTATACAATATTACTATATTATAACAGTGTATCGAGTGAGGTATTTTTATGAAAGCTTCTGATACACTGGTGATTAATATCATTGTGAATTGTATGTATTAACACTAGGACTGATACTATACTTAACAGTCTGACCAAACAAAGAGAGAAACAGGTTTTATTCAGACAGGAGGGAACTCAGTTATCCACAGGTCTTCAATGAAATTAAGCATGATGCGAGCAAACACAATGGAAGCCCCCTTTATATAGAAATCAGCAGAGGACTGGAAGACCACAGGAAGGGAAGAACAGCAGGCGGTCATCCTGGCTCTTGAAACAAGGTCATTGCACTTTGGAAGAGATAAGCGAGGACAGAAGCCATTTTTGGCATTCATCACTAGACAGGATACAAGGGGCAAAAGCTCTTGAAGCTGAGAAAGATGGGGCCTTCAGCCAAGGAGAGTTTGATGTCTCTGGTAACTGAATATAAGTGAGAAATCTATTTAGGAAACAATATTTTACCTAGGAAAACAAGGGAAGTCAGTCCCTTGTACTTCTGTTAAAGGAACTGACTGAATGAGGATCGGCTATGGCTGGAAACAAGAATGATTGGTGAGAGAAACCATCTTGAACAAAGTATGTACTTCGCTGGATTAAGGTTTAGACTTTTAGATGTTTGCTTTTACTTTTATTTGCGCGTATCTCTACTTTTATTTGGCATCAGTCAACCTCTGTTCCTATTCGTTTGCAGGAAGGGTGTATTTACCCACTTATAATAAAGATAATAAGCTGTGATGTGCTTTTGTCTCTTTAAAGGAGCAAACAAATTTTAATATCTCTCAATGGTCCAGGAGAGGGCTAGAGATTTTGGAACACGTGTTTTTTGGGGAAATTCGGGACTGGGAGTGGGTTGGGGTCATCTTGCCAGGTGTAAGCAGAGTGTAGCTGGGGGGTAACAAGCAAGTTACTGGAGGCAGAATAGCTTAACCCACAGACACTCAGTTCAAGCTTGTATTCTGGTAGGGAGCATCCAGACAAGAGAACCACAGCAGCAGAGTCTTTTGAAACACTAAGAGTTACAGGGCAGGCTGTCACAAAATCCCTCACTGGTCTGGGTTGCCCCCCAGAATGTGACAAGTATGTTGACTGTACACAACACTTTACAAAGAGGTATTGACTGATTTTCTACATAGGCAAGACCTGTGAGAAGAGGTTTTCCCATGGCACCAACATATTTTACCTCGGAATTTTCTTTAAAAATACAGGAAACCATTTTTTCTCCTCCTACAATGTTTTACTTGGGTCAAAGTGATTAATATACAGCATTTTCACCAGTGCTTAACTTGTAATGAAAGAGGTGCCGAGGCTCAAGCAATTTTTTTACATTCATAACTGACACAGCAAGCCCATAGGTGCCGGGGCTATGAACTGCCAAACCTAGAGATGCCGAGGCTTGGCCCTGGCAAGCCCTGGCAGAAATTAAGCACTGATTTTCACTTAAATACATTCTATGCCAGAAATGAGATTAGGTAACATGGGACAACCTCAGCAAGTCTGAGCTCTAATCTATCCTCCCAAGAGGATGTCTTCCATCCTTTTTCTTTTAATGGCTGTATCAAAGTATACATAGAAGAAGTAACAAAAGCTTTCTTAGTTTAATAAACTAGCATTCTTAATGAATGCAGGCTTTGTCAGCTCTGCTTTATCAGCCTCTCACCCAAACAGCAGCCTGAAGATCACATATGGAAGTTTTATTCCCAGGGTGGCTTTACTTATCATTTCAGAATATGACTTGTCTGTCGGGATGATAGTATTTTTGGCTTTGGGGACTGCACTGAATCTCTTTGAGACCAGGCTGAGAGGAACTACACAGAGTAAGTAAATTGTTTTAATTTTGTACGAGTTGAAAATCACCTTTTCTTCCCCCCTCAACGTTAGCTAGATGACAGTGGCATGATGGCTGATTTTCATTTCAATCAGACGAGCATATGATTAACACCTAATTAGAATGCAGAAATAGAAAGGAGATCATTTTTTAACCTACCCAGGAGAATAGCGTGGTTTTTTTTAAAAAAAGATTATGTTAATTAATGATCCTGACATACAAAAACTACCAAAATAGCCATCTGAATTCCTTTGCTATACTTTCGGAGTTGTCAGTGTTTTCATTATAAGTCCATATATTCAGAGGTTTATTTCATAGTAATTACATATAACTTCAGGCTCAAAACTGGGCACAAAAGATCTCATCTTAGGCAGAAATATATGTATTTTTACATATCTACAAACAAAAAAGAGTTCAGCTGACAGCTTTAAAACTTCAGAAATACGCACCAATCAAGCAAACAAACAAAATATTAGCATATTAGGCGGAGTTGCTTGAATTAGTTTAATGTTTAAAAGCTTTTCTTTCATAAATGAAATGCTACTGGGTAGCTGCTCCAGTCCCCTTGGGTATTTAAAGGGAGTGGACTATATAAATGTGACTACTATGGCTAGGAAAATAAATATGATGTTAAGCTGAAAGGGAAGACACCTCACTGTATGTGCAAGTCCCAAGGCAAAATTCTCAGACTTCTTGTGTGCATCTGCACTCAGTATGTAGAGATAAATATGAGATCCCTTGTCCCAAGCTCCCACTTCAACCAGCTGTCTTTGGAGATTGAGGAGCCAAGGCTATATTGCTGAAATCACTAAAGAGACGAGAAGGACCAGCCAACGATAGCACAAGAATAGCTGAACTGGGTTGTTTGGCTGCCTTGGTTGTCTCTGGAGGCAGGGCAGCCTCCGACTGATTAGCTGACCAGGGAGCAGCCCCTTTAAATAGTGAGCAGCATGAAGAGAGGAGAGCTGTTCTTCCCTCCTCGGCTTCATGCCTACTAGGAAGCCGCTTGCCTCTTCCACAGACAGTTGGATAAAGCACTGAATTTTTACGGCAAACTCTGCTAGGAGCTGGTCTGACCTGCGGAGCCTGATTGCTGCTGCAACAATTTGCCAGTTTCTGCATATGGAGACAGAAGGCGGAAAAAACAGAGCCGAGAACCCAGGGCAGCAGCGGACTTTGGGGGCAATTATGGACTTTGAGGGCAAAAACAGAGCAGGAGGACAACAGAAAAATCCAAAAAGGCCACAGGGCAAGTGGGAGAAGAGTAGTGGAGATAAAAACCGTGGAGGGGAGAAATGCACTGGAGCAGTGTATTGAAATGGAGCTGAGGTTTCAACCAGGACAGGGAGTTATAGGGATCAAAGCAGGACATTGTGATGTCCGAGGTCTTGAACCTAGACCTGTGAGCGCCCAGAGAGCCGCTGCATGCTGGCTGCCACCTGATGCCTGCTGAAACCTGCCAGGCAAGGAACTAGCAGGACTACAACTGCAGCCATGGCACCACCCATGGGAGCCCTGACTGGAGGATTACCTGGCTCCACCAATTGGTCCAACCATGCTATTTAAGCCAGGCGGCAGGATAGGAAGCTGTCTGAGCAACTAGGTGATTCCTTATTGCTCTATTGGACCTTGCTTGTGTATGTTTCCTGCATTCTGCACCCAACCCTGCTCCTGTTTCCTGCTCCACTCCTGGCTCCTGCCTTCACTTGTAGTTCCCACCATGCATCTGCTATGTGCCTGATCCTGGCCTCACGCCTCTCTTCCAAACATTGCTTACTAGTTCTGGCTCTGACTGCCAGCCCCAACTTTTGCCTTTGACTCGACCCTGGGCTTTGGCATCTCACCCTGGCTCTGATTCTCAGCTTCGATTGCTGGCTCTGACTCCGGTCATCAGGAGTTGACTCTGGTGCTGACCGTCAACTCCATTCCTGGAACTAGATGCCTGCTCCACCCACTAGACCTGACTTCTGCTCTGATTACTAGGCCAGACCGCTTACATCCCAGTCGCTAACATACTGTCCAGTAAAACCTAGGACTACTGGGAGGTCTGATCTTACACCCTGGTAAGTTTCACCTCACCTGATCCCCTCCATTCGTCCTGATACAGTCATGTGACAGCGGTGAAGAAATTAGGAAAATACCTGTTTTCTTCAAACACTAGAAGAAGGAACTTTATTAGAATAAGGAAAACAGCCTTATCCTTAAACCTACACTGTCATTCCCTCTGCTTCCCTTCAGATCTCTTGCCTAGACCGTTCCCACCCAACCCAACCTGGTGCCTGGCTTCCGGCCACAGTTTTAAAGATATAGTACTCAGATCCTTACAGAGTTCTCAATTCCTCTCTCTGAAGTTTTTCTCCATTCTCCCTCCCCACAGCTAAGATGCTTTGTGTGGCTAGGGGAGAAAATGGCCTCAAAGGTTCAAGGTTCAATAAAAGGTTCCAGCTGCTGCCTCCACTGCTAATCCAGGCCAATCAGATTGAGTCCACATAACTCATGTATATCTGCAGCCACCACCACTTCAGCAAGCAGGCAAACATAGGTGCCATCAGTTCTCCCTGCTGGTAAGGCAGGGTCCAGCCAAGGACCAAGAATATGGCTGTCGTGCAGGAAAGGCACGTGTTTATTTCAGCTGTGTTAGTGGTGAAGAACGTCACTGTGACTGATAGAGCACGACGTGTGTGTGTGCGTGTGTATGTGTACACACAAACAGAGGCTTTTCAAAGTTGGCCACTGATTTGAACATTAACATACTACATTAGACGTTACTGAGTCACAATAAAGTTAATATACAAAGAAACTGGCTTAATCTTCTGGCTTGCTGGCTGGGGAGACCTCGTCTCAGTACACTAAAAAAGGTGACCGAATTTCTAAATACCTCTCCTCTTTTGGGCACTTCTCTTCTGTAGGTACTTGGTGTGAAAGCTTTTCCAGTACATGGACAGTCCATATTTTACTATACCACAATTTCTTGGGGGGGGGGGGGGGGGGAAGGGGCACATTTTTTCAATAATGTGGAATACAAAGTCTAGCGGCTAACAATAAATAAAGAAATTAATTTGTCATGCTTTACCTGAGATATCACTCTTGAAAACTTTGGTCTGGATGAAATCCTGGCCCCACTATAGTCAAAGACAAAATTCCACTGAGTTGAATGGGCCCAGGATTTCATCCATCCTGTTATGCTGCAAATCCCACACCCATCCCCCCATGTTCCATCCGCACTAGCTAGCTAAAACATATGGAGCCAAATCTTACCCACTTAAGGCTACAAAAATCTATTGAAATATTAATCCCAGCAAAGAATCAGGGACATATTGACTTATATTCTATGAATGCATTATTCATCCACATCAGTTGTTGTTTTGATGGAATGGGTGACAGATACACGTTGCAGATTTTTATTTTCCTAATTAGGTGCATACTAAAAGTTGTAACATTTTGTGCAAGTAAAAGAAAAAACCCCTGCTATTGAATTTAAGTCCTTTTTTGAGCAGTGAAAAGGTCCTGAGGCCTTTCATGTCAGTGACATAAGGCATCGCACACATTGGGAGTTTTCTTTTTTTTCCCCCTTTTGAGATACATAATGTGATTCTGAAATAAAAGTGACAAACATTTTTTAACATTGCATATGTTCAAAGATCTCTGCCAAGAAATAATAATAATAAAAAAAGAAACAAACTACTGGCACCAGGAGCTAAAAGTCCCACAGTTCCTTTGTGATATATAATAGGGCAATGTCTCTGACCTTGTCAAATTAGCACAGAAAGAAGCATTCCGAGCTGTTTCACGGGCTTAACGTGCATTTCTTAAATGAATTTCTAGAGAATAATTTCCTGTAGGATGGAACCCAATTCTATTCTGTGCTCTGAAGCACCCTGTTAAACCTTTAGAGGTTTATGAAATATGAAAATGTAGTTTGCTAAAGAGAGAGCCTAGGTGGTCTGCAGTAAATTAACCCAGTACTGCTGATTACTACCATTCTTCTGAGTTTGCTCTAAGGGATTTCTATGCTTACAATATAATACCATTTACTAACTGCTAAACTAGATTTGCCCTCTGGCTGCAAGTCAGCAGATATAGGTGTAAAACATGGCTAGAAATTAGTTTGACTTAGAGCTACATTTCAAGACTAGAGCAGAGCTGTGTATAAATACAACTAAATACAAATCGTTGCTTATTGTATTGCTTTCCCTGGTGAGCACAATGTAGTTAAGTTTTAGACTGCAATACAGTGATAGTCGGTGCCCTGCCTGCCAGGTATAAATTATTTCTGCTATACTGAATTTAATATTTAGTGTTCAGTAAATCAGGATGTGTCTCTGTAAGGGTTGTTTTGTAACAATTAACCTCAGAAAGTGGCTAGCTCAATTTGCATGATAATGAGACATTCATCCAAGAGACATTCAAGTTAAACATGCTAATAAGATTTTATGCAAACACCTGAGGGTTGGGCAAAACAATGGACTTGGGTAAGAAAACCTTTTATTGAATGCAAATCAGTTTTCCGGTAAACACTGCCACAGACAAACTGATAAGGATCTACTGTGAAATACAAGGAGATGCCCCAGCAAGGAAATCTTTTCAATGACTCCAGGTTGACTAGGAATACATTTACTATATTCTGAATCAAACAGACACAGTTAAAATCTTCATTATTGCATCAAAAGGGGGGAAAGACTACATGATGGTAGAGAGGTGTCAGTGAGGATGGATGCCTCCCCTTTCAGGAACATGACAATTTTTCAGGGCTATGACAGTTTTCTGTACTGTGCTGTACTAAGTTTAGAGTCTTGCTTATGTCATAGTGAGTAGACTATCACTCTGTTTTTATATCCTCCTATAATTTTTATTTTGCAATTTACTCTGCATTTTGTACACAAGCCCAAAAGTACCTGAGATTTTATTTAAGGTAACTGGAACTGAATATTGTTCAAGTGGGGTAACCACTGCTGGACATCTTGGAGAGAAGAGAAAAGGAACTTGACTTTCAGAGAATGCCAAGTCAGGAATAGACATTGGTTAAGTGCAAAATAGACTGTGGTGCCCTCCTGCTGCTCCCCAAAAATAGTGAAACAATAGAGCTGGCCTTGGTTAGTGAGAGCAAAGGAACAGCCAAACACTCTGACGGGTGTCAGGCCAGTTGTAGCAGGGTGTCAAGGTTCTTTTCTCTTTATCCACCCCGTTGGAAGGAGATTCTGACTAATTTATGCAGACTTATTGTGGCAGGTGTGCTTCCGGTGTGGAGTTGGGAGTGGCACTAATTAAAGGGATCTGGTCTCTACAGTGGAGAAGTCTCTGCGAGGAAGCCCTAAGAACAGCCAAGCTTACGGAGAAAGCTTAGGCTGAAGTTTGTTATTGTTTAAATTACCATACCCAAAGAAGAGGGTAAGGGTAGACTAAATACAGTAGACCACGTCCTCAGCTGGTGTAAATTACTGTAACTCCACTGAAGTCAATGGAGCTTTGCCAATTTACACTGCCCGACTATGTCTGGAGCACAAGAGAACTCCAGCTGAATTTTGGGGGAGGGTGTGTGGGAATGGGAACCAGATAATGTACTCTCATCATATGATGGATGATGATGATTATGATGACACTCTTTCCATTCCACTAGTTTCTCTGGAAGATATTAAACAGCAGGTACTAAAGACACACCTTTTAAAAATCAGCAGGTCCAGATAACTAGCATCCAAGAGTTTTAAAATAGCTATCCGAGGAGCTCGCTGGACCATTGATATTGATTTTCAATAAATCTTGGAACAGTGGGGAAGTTCCAGAAGACTGGAACAAAGTTAACGTAGTGCCAATATTTAAAAGGGTAAATGGGATGGCCCATGTAATTATAGGCCTGACATTGATCCTGGGCATGATAATGGAACAGTTGACTTGAGGAAGAGGACTTGATCAATACAGAATTAACGGAGGGTAATATAATGAATGCCAATCAACTCAGGTTTATGGAAAATAGATCCTATCAAACTAACTTGAAGCCTTTTTTGATTAAACAAGTTTGGTTGACAAAGTTAATATTGTTGATGTAATGTAATTAGACTACTGTAAAGCATTTTACTTGGTACCGCACAACATTTTGATTAAAAAAGTAGAATGATATAAAATTAATATGGCACACGTTAAATGGATTAAAAGCAGATGAACTGATAGGTGCCAAAATTTAATCTTAAACGGGAAATCATGATTGAGTGTTTGCATTTCCAGTGTGCTCCCACAGGGCTCAGTTCTTGGCCCTATGCTATTTAACATTTTTATCAATGACCTGGAAGAAAATATAAAATTATCATTGATAAAGTTTGCAGATGACACAAAAATTGAGGGAGTGGTAAATAATGTAAAGGACAGGACACTGACACAGAGCAACCTGGATCGCTTGGCAAACTTGTCACAAGCAAACAGTACACGTTTTAATATAGCTAAATGTAAATGTAACGTATAGGAAAAAAGAATATAAGCCATAATTACAGGATGGGGGCTCTATCCCGGAAAGCAGTGACTCTGCAAAATATTTGGGGATGCTGGTGGATAGTTAGCTTAACATGAGCTCCAGTGTCCAAAAGGGCCAATGAGAGCTTTGGAAGTATAAACAGGGCAATTTCAAGTAGAAGTAATGAGATTATTTTACCTCTGCATTTGGCACTGGTTTGACCACTACTGGAATACTATTTCTGGTTGAAATATTTGAAAAATTGGAGAGGGTTCAAGGAAGAACCATGGGCTTGATTAAAGGGTTAGGAAGCATGCCTTATAGTGATAGACTCAAAGAGCTCAATCTATTTAACTCAACAAAAAGAAAGTAAACAATTATAGTCTGAAAGAACTGACATGGGGAACAAATATTTAATAATGGGCTCTTCAATCTAGCAGAGAAAGGCATAATATTTCCCTGGGTGGAAGCTGAAGCGAGACAAATTCAGACAGGAAACAAGGCATAATTTTTTAACATTAAGAGTAATTAACCATTGAAACATCTTACCAAGGGGCATGGCAGATTCTCCATCAGTGACAATTTTTAAATTGGATGTTCTTCGAAGAGATATTATGTAGGGAATTATTTTGGGGAAATTCTATGGCCTGTGCTATCCAGGAGGCCAGATTACATGATCACAATGGTCCCTTCTGGCCTTGGAATTTATGACTCTACAAACTGGTTCCAAATGTCAAAGGTTTTCTTCTCACTTTTATGCAAAGAATGATTATGGAAAACCATAAAACTTATACGAAATTTTTTTTTTCTAACACACTAGTTAGACCTGTTCAGTGATTACTAACTGATGGCCCATAGTGGGGTGTCTGCTATTGGTATATGATTTCACACACAAATCAGATCTTCAGCCAAATCAAGCACCCCTCCTTTTCTCCAAAAATTAACAAATGACCCAAGAGATTACTTCTGAATTGTTGCATTCACTGATATATAATAGTCTAGCATGCATCATGCTTTAAAATGCATCACACTGAAGACTTAGATTTGATGTGCTCCTAAGCACCAGGGAACACAACAATATAATAGGGAGGTGCTATACAGGGACCCAAAACAGACACAGTGACACAGCTGGACCTTCAGTCCATCTTTAGAAGTAGTGATGATGTAAACACATGATTAAAAAAACAAAACAAAACATGTATACGGTGGTGGCACCCAATGGCCCCAATCAGGATGCAGGTTCCATTCCACTAGGTGGTACACAAAAATATAGGAAGCTACGGTCCTGCCTCTGAAAAGTTAAGAGAAGAAAGGGATGATTATAGTGAGCAAGTAAAGGGGCAGGGGATCTGCAGGCTGGAAGGCTCGGAATTAGAAGGAACTGGTTCAGAGAAGGCAAGAAAAGGAGGTAGCAAGTGTCTATTCCAAATGTTAATGATTATTTACACCAGTATATGCAGTCTGCAAACTACATGCCACTTTACAAACAGATTGAGTCACATTCCTTTCCCTTAAGTGTTTACAACTCAAGTAAAACACACAGCACTCCCAATGCAATCCATGACTGCTACAGCTCTTCTGAACTCTTATAACAAGGCCTCCATTCAAGGCAGAGGCATGGGTTTCTAACAGCCTGGGGAGGGCATTATATCAAGTTAATTGAGGGAGCTAGAAAAGCGCTGGGGCAGCACACTGAGCCAGAGAGGAGTAGGAAGAAGGAGCCAGAGAAGGAGCCAACAGGACATAGGAAAGGTTCAAATATAGGTCAGGCAAGGGACAGACATAAGGGAGGGTACAGATAACGTCAAGGGAAATAGATATTCTTTGTGTCTTAAAAATAATAGCCCAAGCCATAGAGCAAGATGAGAAAATGGCTTTTGTCTAAAGAACTCTTGACCATCTGTTTTACTCTAATTTGCAGTCTACTTTGCCAAAAGAAGTCAGGCTCCCTGAAGCACCGTTAAAATAAAAATGATTATGAAGGGAATTGAAGCAAATAGTACACACGAGTTGTGAGACACACAGATTTAGTTCTGGAAAATGAAAGGTTGTTTGGTTGGTTTTTTAGATTTGTGGTGAAAAAGCACGAAATTGAAATAGAATCAGGCAAAACACTGAAAATGCATAGGACTGGATGGAATATTTTCAGTTTCTACCATGACATCTGTTTTAGGATTCAATAAACCAGATACAAGTAGCCCAGACCTTCAAAAATGCAAGCATAAAGTTAGACTCCTAAGCCAAAGTTTAGACACCTAAAAAAATGGCCAGATTTCCACAAGGGCTGAGCATCTCGAACTTCTATTGACTTCACAGCTGGAGTCTTGAAGACCCATGAAACTCTGGAAAGTCAGGCCAGTTTTTTAGGGACTTAAATATGGACTTCAGAGCGTAACATTGGCCATCCATTTTAAAAAACCTCAGCATAAAATTTTTGAATTCAACACTAAAGTTGCTGAAAATAACTTTCTCAATTTACCACTTGATATCCCTGGACAATCTTGGTAAACAGAAGCCCAAAGATACATTTCCAAGCTGAAATATCATACAGATGATTATTTAGGAAACCATTCTAACCTGAGCTATGCAAAATTAAACATTTTGTGAGAAAAGTATGAAACAACGCTAGACACTTGGAAATCTGCTGGCTGTCAAAATATGGAAACAGGCATGTCTTAAATTTAAGACATCATGATTATTTTATTCATTCAGTCACTTTTTTCTGCTCAGTTCTCCAGTTCAGTGCCACTTAACATATTCCATTGGAGTTAAGAAGAAAAAAAAGGAAGAAAAGAGAAACAGAACAGGAAGTATGGAGATCATTCTGTTGAAAGCATTTTCATTCATAAAAAAAATAACCATCATGACAGTGTAGTTGTGGAAGTAATTCACGTCTGTTAATGTTTGATATAAGTGTGAAATGTTAAGTAAGTAGACAGTTTCCAATGAAAAGTAATACTATAATAAAGTGAAAGGAACCTAAAAATTAACGAACTCAGAGATTATTTTAATCATAAATCTCTTTGGTGTAAACTAGCGCCTAAAAAAGTCCCTGGTAGCTGTCCCATTGAAGCCCATTATATACATTCCCTTTACAGGATTCTCTTCATTATTATACGAAAACTTTGTCTCTCAGGAACAACTTTATGCAGAGGACGCTTTTTGCCTAGAAACGTCACAATGCACAGAAAATGCACAGTATTGTTTCAAATAGAATATATTTCCCTTTAGCCTCCGTATAGCTTATTAAATATGATAATACTCCTGCTATATACGGTCCACACTACCACTGATATTTCGCACCTGCTTTGTTGTATTCTACATAGTCTTAATTTCAAAGGATCAGTTGCATACTTATTGATATGCTCTTTCACAATTTTGGGGTCAAACTAAGTAATCTTGAAAACTGATCAGGAAAGTTATCTTTCATTCCATACCTCATTGTGATTCTTGTTCAACCATTCCTTAATAGTGGTAAGGGCAATAACAGCAGCAGGCTCATTTGGAAAACCTGAACAAAGAGTGGAAATAAAAAGAAGAAATAGGTAAGTTGTGTATGTATAAATACATATGGAAAATATAAAAGATCTGATAATGTCATGTGCTACAATGTTTTTTTTATCAGCAGGAGCTGAGGATTACAGTTGGTAAAAGTTTTCCAAATTTAAATTTTTGGATGAAGTTTTTTATCAACATTTTGAGTTTAAAGAAGGATGAATTGCAGTTTTTTAATGAAAATACCATCCCATTTTTCTTCCAGGCATATACCAAGTCAATTTTTTTTTTAATTTTGAAGTGTTAAATTAAAAAAAAAACATGGCAAGTTTTTTTACCCATATTTTGATCAACTCTATTTGGCAAAACTCTATTATTCAAGAGTGGTAGAGTACAGGCCATACCACAGATTTGGAAATAAAACCTTTATATCACACAAACATGTATTGTGTTTATGCTTTATAACATATAGAAAAACTCTTTTAGAAATATCTTAAGAGTTTTTAAAAATCTACCTTTTAAAAAATCTAGTTCCCTGTAAAACCATGAGTCCAACTCTGAGAGCCTCATAAGGAGGAAAATAAATGTAACATACATTTTAGAGACCTCTATTAATCTATGTAAGATAACATTATAAATGTAAGAGTTTACTAAGCATAATGTTTTAAATATAAGGTCAGATATTTCCGGATATACCAAAGATAGCGAAAAGAATTTTCCAAAGGTATAGAGCTCATTGCCTTCATGGTTTGTAGGTATAAGAGCAAAAGATATTTTCATTGCTTATCCAGTCCAGTGTAATTTCCCAGGAAATTCCAAATTTGAAGGGATAGGCTATTTTTGTGATAGGTACTTTAAAAAAATAAAACTGTGTGAACATTGTTCAGTGTGGATTATTAGAATATTCTGGGCAGAGATGAAATTGTGGGTCGAATGTGACTGAGATGGGCAAAAGTGCTAGAGAGAAACACCTTTATCACAGTTTGGTATACATCAGTGTACATGTATAGTATTTTACACTTTATTCACACACCACATAGGTGGAAACAGTTCCCCACTTCCTGAACGTGAAAGAAGAAAACCCTTAATGGCCTTGATTGTCCATTGCCTTGCAGCTTGATGGGTCTAATTCTCATTTGTACTAAGGGTACATTTAGACTCACTTTAGGATCTCTTTAAATTGCCAGAGCAGTGACCATGACATTTAAGGAAACGCACCCCTTTGGAATTATTTTAATTGTTACGTTTGTGTGCCTTAATGTTAGCCAAACAGGCAAAATTATTTACATGCTTCAAACAAAGTGTCCATTCATGTTAAGTCATGTCTCCATAACATCATTTACCCCAAAGAAGGATTTTACCCTCATCAAGTGCACAGTTTTGAACTGACAAATGACATGTCTACTGTCTATTAGTTTAATAGGTTAAAACACAAACAGACATTAATAGCACTTGATTGGTACTAACATTCAATATATGCAAACGTTGTACGTTTCCTATTAAAGCATAAACCTTTCCTTTTAGGGCCCAAAACCAGAGAGGTGCCAAAGACCTTCTACCCTTATTGAAATCAATGGAAGTTGATCAATGGTGGTCCTCTGCAATTTGCTGGTATGATCCCCTAGGGTTGCACGTCCTTGAAACACTTAACAAGGATGCTGTTAAGTTTACTTGGTCCTCCCTCAGTGCAGTGGGCTGGACTTGAGTTCTCGAGGTTCCCTTCGAGCCCTACATTTCTATGGGTCTGCGACTCTAAGTTATCAAAGCAAATTCCTCATGCCACAAACCAATGATCAGTTCTATTTTCAACTAACAGAACACAAAGTGGGCTCTTCTTAACAGTATCAGAGGGTCAAATTCTGCTCTAGTTGTACACTAGTAACATTGACTTCAAACAAATGTGTGCAAATGCACCCCAGGGAAGAATCTTCCTATCAAACCAGGCCAGCATTTCCCTGCCTCGTATTTGACATGTCTGCTTGGGCACACAATGGTTGGGTAGTAATGCCAAGCATATTTCAGACATCTAAATTTTACCATTGTTTATAAATGGAATGTTTATTTACAGAACAAGTCTCCTTCTAGCAAGATTGACCTTTAAGACTTGATTTTCCTCCTCACTGCAGGGTTCTTGCCCAAAGCTGCGATAAAATATTCTCAATTTTATAGAATTCTAAATCTCTGAGTAAGTTGTACATTATTTAGAAAAATGCTTCCATACTAACTAATCTTAAACAGAAGTTGATCTACAAAATTGGTGCTCAATTACCACAAACTAGCCAGGATGTGAAAAAACAGTTGGGGAACAAAATAAAACCCCGGAACTCAACTCATGATTTCAAGAAGTATCTTAAAAATCTACAGGAGCCTTTTATGACCACAGTTAAAAAAAATAAACCTAATTACTTTACACATTTTTTTCTGGCGATATTACTGAAAAAGACAATCACATCGGCTTTATGCATAACTAATACACAAGGACAGAAGGATGGAAATTCGCTTGCTATTTTGTACTCTCTCGGCACAAAAGGCCCTACATGTGCCTGAATCCAGTGAACATGAAAACATTTTGCTTTATAAACGTAGGTGAAGGGAGATGAAGTGCAATGTGATATTTTAAAACATGTTATTGTTTTGTTTTTATCTTAAATCCGCAGTTCTCAGCCATAACAGTCCTTTTCTGTTCAGTCCCACCCCCACCCCCCACCCACATACCGTTTCCTTTCGGCAAAAAAGCAATCTCAGTGAGCATGTGGGAATCAAATTACTTGAAAGAAATGAGTTTGAGGAGCGTCATGGTTAACCAATTGCTGGAGCAGCAGCTTAGACAATTCTGACTAACGGCTCAATTTCACAAAAGATAAAACAGGTAAAGTAATAAGATCGACATTGGCCCATATTACTGCGGTGAGTGTTTCTCCAGAATACTGAAAAGGACAAGGGCACAAAAAGCCAAGGGAGTATTAGCCATAAGGTACAAGCAAACTCTGTAGCCACACAGCACGTTATTTTAATTATTTGGGGGAGGGCTAGTATTTCTCATGTGAAATTTAAATTTAATTTAAAAGAAAAAAAAAGTTTATTTACACACACAGCCCCTAATATGGAACTGTTTTTCCCAGATTCTCCAGTGGCTAAGATGGCAGCATCTTGGAAATAATACTGTGCAGCAACGTAAAAACATTGAGTCATCTTAGGTGAAATGGAAATTTTGATCTGACCCTCACCATTCTGCTGGGGCTGTGAATTACCACTCACATTCTGTTAGCAGTAGCCATTTTAAAATCTTTTCCTTTCAATATAGCAATATTCCTATCACAGTTGGCAAGGGCTTATGTTGCACCCACTGGGTTAACAGTGCTGGCGCACTATATAAAAACTCTGATGGATTTCTGCTGACTCACTGAGGTAGGTGTGGCTCACTAATCCTACGTTGGATTTAAGATGGCAGAAGGAACTAGGGTCTGAGACAGACAGTTCCTACAGGATATGAAAGAAAGAACTCTAGGCTAGGCTGAGCTTTGTTCTGGTGTTGTTATTTCACACGGGCAATAAAAGAATTCCGGAAAGTGGGGTGAGTGTGGGCACTCACCCAGCATGTTTGTTTTGTTGTACCAGAGTGGGAAAGGACTTCAGCCATAGTTATGCCATGGATGCTACTGTGGCATAGCTCCTGCGGTGCGGATGCTGATTAGAGCAAGAGAAGGGGTTTTTTCATCAATGTAGGAACTCCACCTCCCCAGCTGACGGTAGCCAGGTCGATAGAAGCATTCTTCTATCAACCTAGTTGCGTCTACACTCAGGGGTGTGGAGCCGTAGCTATGTCA
Organism: Chelydra serpentina; assembly: GCA_037349315.1. Taxonomy (NCBI): domain Eukaryota; kingdom Metazoa; phylum Chordata; order Testudines; family Chelydridae; genus Chelydra; species Chelydra serpentina. The sequence goes on from JBAIAC010000061.1 coordinate 11,610,478, forward strand.
ACCTAAGTTTTAAATGTAGACCAGGCCTAAGCCTATTCACACTTCCCTGTAAGCGTCGTCTTCTATTATCCCAGAATATTAACATTAATAAAAGACTCAGAAGCGGCTATACATACTTGCTCAGTCTTCACAGCCACTGTTTTCTTTTCATACTGCTCAAGACTGGTTAGCTGTCTGTCTTTAGCAAATATTGGTATATACGCTGATGTGTTCATTCTCTTGGTTTCCAAAAGTGTGTTATCAAAAAGGTGCATGTTTTAAAAATACACTTTAGATAGCTAATTTAAATAAAAAGAGAATCAAAAGGATCTTTCATCAGTTTTGCCCTTACATGCTCCCTATTTTTAAAAAAAATCAGTTATGACTCGGACAGGTCAGAAAAGAAGAATTCAGTTGTGTAAAAAAAAATTTGAGGTTTCACCATTTGTTTTCATTCCTATGTGGAACAAAAACGAGACTTTTCAATAATTTTCATTAAAAAGGAGGAGGTGGAGGAGACCCACAGCCATAGTCGTAGTTTTCAAGGTAGGCATGGAATTTGGGTAGGCATGGAATTTGTCCCCTCCCCCATGCTCATCCCTGTTGACCTGACTGGAGCTGTCCCCCCAAATATAGAAGTCAAACTACTCCTATGTCACAGCAGAACACACCCATAGTCCAGTAGTAGAACATTTCCCTGGGCTGTCGGAGATCCAGCTTCAAGGACCTTCCCTGCCCTTCCCTTTGAAACAGGGACTTGATCCTGGGTCTCCCAACAGCCCAGATGAGTGTTCTAACCACTGGGCTATTGGCTTTTATGGGCATTTGCTCTCAATTCCATCCCGTACCTGAGAAGCCTTCACAATTGACGTGTCATTGAAATTAAAACATTTCTATGAAAAGTTTCAGTTTTGATATATCATCTTTTTCTGATGGAAAAAAGTTTTATCGAAAAATTCCCAACCAGCTCTCATTATGAATGAACTGCCTCCTTTATACCCCTTTGCATATATCTATTACACTTGGTGACAGCCTGTGAAAGCTTCAAAGATCTTCAAACATACATGCTCTGGTATCTGTTTCAGGACATTTTATCTTCTTTCTTACTGGGAATTACAACAGTGACCAGAGAAATGGTTTCTGAAACAAATTCTGTGCTGTGCAAGCTGTTCCAACTACCATTGTCATAATCCTCCAGAGGAGAGATGATAAAAGAATTACTTTGAATCATTTGAAAGACATTATATAAAAGAGAAGCAGATCTTTTTAGGGAAGGAAGATGTTGAGTAGGGGTGAGGTAAAAGGGATGGTCATTGAGGATATATGTTGGGGTCTCCACTCTATCTTCTGTTATTTCCTAGAAAATGATTAGCATGATTTACTCTGAGGACAAAGAGAGAGCACAAACTCCCCTCCTTCATTAATGTATGGAGAACCTGCTGAAATTCCCTGTAGTCAGACACTCTGGGGTAAATATTCAGCTTCTTGTGCTGTGGGAATTTAGCAAAGAAACATCCATGCTATTGTTAAATGGTATTGCATGCCTAATTTGCCTGTGCAATATGTGGAAAATGTCCAGTGAGTAACAGTATAATGAGGATTTTGTGGGAGAATATTAATGGAGTTCTATTTTAGTGACTTTAAGATTGTACAGAGACACTAAGGGTTTTATTACTTAGGATTGACCCAGAGTAAAGTTAAGTACTAAGGGTGAAAAATGTTACTGTCAGTTAATATGCAACCAAACCAGCCTATTAACAGCACAGGCAAATACTAAAAAGTCCACATTTAATATGATGCACTTCAAGATGATAGAAACAGGCAATTTCTACTAGCATACAATATTAACTGAAAGAAATGCCAAGGAAGCGATTCACTTCAATGCTTTTAAACAATGGATAAGTGGCAAACTTAGTCAGTTTAATGGAGACTCCTAGTGTTGTCTGTAAACCTACCCATAGTAGGAAACAAGTCTGAAATGGAGCTTGCGAACATAATCCATCTGCTGTATAGTTTCTGATTCATTTCAGACAGCTTCTTACTCTCTTGTGGCTTCTAAAAAAAGGGCTCTCTTTGTCCTTAATACAGTAATTTACATGTTTTAATGCTTTGCTTTCAAACTATTTATGAAACAGAAGTGAATACAAGCCTGGACAACGTATTCTCTCATAAGTAACTAAGAAAAGTAACTAAGATGGCATGTTTCTGTGTGCACCAAGATGTGCTAGTTAGTAGATTTCTACTATATTCGCAAATCACACCTGATTCCTGCTGTTTTATCAATATGAAAAGATAAATAGAATGTCTTATATTTGTTTTACAAACTTTTCAACTCTATTCAATAATGCTGAAAGTAAAATGTAATACCAATAACTCAATAAATCATTTTTATGTACTTTGGAATGACACACAAACTATTTCTGAAGGCATTATTTTTTGCTGGTTAATTTTGCCAGTCCTGAAGTGTTTGGTATGTTGCAATGAGCAAAAGCAGCAGCTACTGGTGGTGCTGGTGTGGCAATAAAGACTACTTTCCAGGTTCATCTTAAAGAGGTGCTCAAACATTCACCCCAAAAATGTTCTGAAACCACACACTGATGCATGTGGGATGAAAATGTGTTTTGAACGCACAACAGAGCTTCATTATGGTCATGTGGATTAATCTTAGCTATTGAGGGCATTATAATCATAACAGTACAAGTCTATCATCAGATATGATGATGTAAATAGACAAAGAGCCATATATGATAACTCTACCTGAGGCATTGCTTGTAATACCCGCAGTTGTCCTTCAGCTGTGAAAACTGTAAGATCATAATCACCTAATGCTGGGGTAGCTCATTATAGTGGTAAATCTGACCTTTTTGGAAGCAAAAGACGCTAGTGTTTTACCAACTAGCTTAGCCTTTTTGCCAGAGGCACGAGATGACTCGTTGACACGCATGCTGCGTGCTTGGCCATTTTTCTTGGTATTGATTTATATTCTCACCTTGAAAAGAAAGTTTGGATCAATCAGAGTGGAGGAGAGGGATAGGACACATGGGCTTTCTGCCAAATGAACTATTTTCTTTAACTTGCACAGCCACAACGTACCTCACAACTGTTTCCTCCACTAAAAACAGGTTTCTCTCGCTAATATAGTTGAATGCAACATTAGTAAAACAGTTACTCTCCTGGCATCTAGGTAGCAAGGTTGCAGATATATTAGTGTAGGTTGTGGGATGTACCAAGGTGACAATTAATTAGCATTTGTGTTAAATGCCACCACAGCCGAAAGAAATATGAGAAATCTCACATACTGCATATGTAAAAATTTCTCAATAAATTATCATGGTTCATGGTGTCATTTGAGCTCCCCACCTCAGGTGCTAAAATGCTGTGGGCCAGACCTGTCTGGCTAGCAAAAACAAGATAATTTGTGGGTTGAGACACACTGACTTTCCTTACAACAGGTCTGGCTCAAGCAAAGCCTGTCAGAGAAATAAACCAATGTGGACTCATTGTTAGACTGACAGTAATCTCTTGTCAACTCAGCATAGCAATCTACATTCATCATCTAGAATTTCAGATATTTTGTCTGTAAGTGTTGCTAGGCAGAGGAGTGCCTACAATTTCAAGTCAAGGGGTCAACTAGAGATCAGTGTCTCAGGCCAGTCTACACCTAAAAAACGTTCAAGACAAAAGAACATGTCACCTATTTAGGGTGACCAGATGTCCCGATTGTATAGGGACAGTCCCGATTTTTGGGGTCTTTTTCTTATATAGGCTCCTATTACCTCCCACCCCCTGTCACGATTTTTCACACTTGCTGCCTGGTCACCCTACACCTATTGTACCAGTTAAACACATGTTACATTTTGTCCAAATTCATTCTAAGTGGTATATTGATCTTCTAAGGAAATTAAAAGACATTCTAATCACATTAACAGTACGAGGTGAATGTAGGTATCAGATACTATATTTATGGGAGCCCTATGAGCAGGTAGTGATAGAGAGTAGAACTAGGCAAATTTTTTCAGATGAGTAGTTTATTAGCTGAAAAATGTAGTTTTAGAGAGACCAGACTATTTGTGAATTCATACTGAATTTGGCAAGGAGTTTTAGAAAAAAGAAATTGAAAATCTCTAAACATTTTGTTTAGACATTTTTAAAAGAAAACATTTCAACTTTGTTTCAAAATAATGGTTTGCATAGGAATTTAGCTAGATTCATTTAAATAAAAACAAACAAGGGAATAAACACACCTAAAACCTAAACTAAACAAAAAATCTGAAAAAAAATAATTTCATTTTACCTGAAACTATTTTTTTTTAGTTCCGCCAACGAACCCAAAAAATCATTTATTCACTCAGCTCTAATAGAGAGACTAGCACAAACATGCAATACATTTCCACTGAGGAAAAGATGCAAAATGAATTCTATGCTTATGCTGTTTGATGTACTCCATACTATCGCTGTTACAAATTGTGGAATTTTACTGAAAGGACACATTTACACTGGTAACTGCTGAGAGATGCAGTTTTTCCATGAGTTGTAGGACATACGTTCATGCAGGAGACACTGTATTACAATGCAGGTTTTCTGGAGAATCACATCTTTCTCCGCAAGAATATCATTTTTCTACAGTATGAGCAATGCACTCATATTAGTAGATAGGATTTTGGCTTAATTTCTCTTTAATGTTTGTAGAGAGCTTTCTGTAGTGGCCATGTCAGAGGTTCTTCAGTGCTCTAAAATGCCTTTACAAAATATAACAGACAGGCTTCTCTTTGGAGATACACTGAAAATCAAATTGCTTCATAGCTGTGATGCTTAATGTGTTATGTAATGGATTTTTTCTTGCTCAGAGTATTTCTGAAATGCACATGGGAAGTGTTAGAACATCAAGCAGAGCACAATAGTGGAATAACAAAGAGAATGTCACCAAAACACTGAAAGGGGATTTTTGCAGCTTTCATTGCCCTGACAATGCAGGGCTGTATATGTGCAGTTTGAACACACACACATAATGCAAATACTTGGTAAATTACTCCATATGAGAGAGATTCTTAAATACCTACATATATATTTGTAGGTGTAGATATTAATATCCATCAATATCATGTGTGTGTGTATAGATACAAGCATGTGAGGGCAGATGTGATGTTTGTGTGTCCATACAGAAATATTTAGACATTGTGATAGACCCAGGCCAGTTGGGTACAACAGAATAGTAGAAGGCAGATATACTGGCCATTGGGTTAGCAGTTTTCTGTTCCCTAACTGACCAGAGCAGGGACTGCTCCAGGCTAATGAGAACACCTGACTCTAATTAACCTGCAAAGAGTCAGGTGAGGCCATTAAGGTGAAGTGAACACCTGACCCTAATTAAGGCTCTTCTGAGCATATAAAAGGGCTCACTCCAGTCAGGCTGAGGAAGAGCCAGGGAGCCAGAGGAGAGGAAGTGCTGCTGCTACTGAAGGGCTGAGTAAATAAGGCAACTCTCAAGCCATTGGTAAGGGAGCCCTAAGGTAAGGGTGAAGAAGGGAGAAGCGGGAGAGCTGTGGGGAAGTGGCCCAGGGAATTGTAGCAACTCTGGCAGTGAGAGGTTGGCTGCCAACAGCTGCTACCATTAGGGTCCCTGGGCTGGAACCCGGAGTAGAGGGCAGGCCCGGGTTCCCCCCACCAACCTGCCACTACAAGGAGAAGACAGGCCTCTGGCAGGACAGGAGGCTAAACTGTTCTGCAATAAGCCCAGAGGGACAACAGGGACTGTGGGAGTTCTCTCACCATCCTCTGAGGCTAGCATAAACCGCCTAGAAGCGCGGGACCCACAGCGACAAGATCGGAGCTCTGCCACAACATACACACAATTATTCATTATTATTATTAATATTGATGATTCATCCATATATTTCTAACTTCTGAACAAGACAAATTCTCTTCCAAGCTTATGACATAATATAACAAAGTAATCTGAACAAAGGTGCAAACCACTAACCAACTGTGAAATCCCCATCATACACTGAATTGAACAGCAATAGGACACTGGCCTCATGTGTAGTTAAAATTCCAAAAGATGAAACAGCCATTTCTATCCACTGATTTAAATACATATGCCTTGCTGTTCTTTATTGAACAAAAGCGTACAAAGAAAAATTATCCCACTTTTCCAAAGTGTACCTGCCTATACTGCAAGGACATATATTTAGAGATAAAAAATATCAGTCTACAGTACTGTAAATCCAATCCATTCACACAAACTCTAAATGACTATAGTCTAGAGAAGTGGTTCTCAGCTATCTACCTACTGGCACAACCCAGGACCTCCCTCCCTTCTAGTTGGGATCTAGTCAGTACAAGCCGGCCATATAGCAATATAGGAAGGGTAGAGTGCTCATGACTCCAAGACACCTATGCCTCCCTCGCCTAGAGTTGTATAATTGTGCTTGTCGAAAGTATCCAGAGTAGCTTTCTATCTGCTTTATAGCAATCGGGGGGAATAGTCTAAAAAAAATAAACAGAGATAGAATACGACTTCATTGCACGAGCAAGCCAGTTGGCCTAGAGACAGTTAGTGGAACATTAGTTTTATTTCTCAGTGGATTCCTTAGGTGAAATCTTAGCACCAATGAAGTCAATGACAAAACTTCCACTGGCTACAATGGGGCCACTACACTGTGGAAGAAAGAAAAAAACAAACAACTTCCTGTATTCAGTACTTAAAATGGCCACGGTTTTTCACTTTATATTAGATCATTCTGTATGACATCAACCTACACAATGTAAAATGCTAAAAATGAATGCATGTGTAGTATGTCTGGCATGACATATCGCTGCATTATCTTAACATTTTCTGCATCAAATTTTAAAGGAGAGAGAATTTTTCTCCTCACCTAGATGCAGTAATTCTTTCAGCATAATTTTTGTAGAAATCATTTACTTGGCAGGAGATGAGATCCATCTGCAAATATATATAGATATAGATATATATTTTTATCCACCAGGTTTACAACTATATTCACTTTTCTGGTACTGCATATATCAGCAGTTGGTCAGTTTGCTCTGGCTACTTAACTTCTTTCTCGGCTGTATTGTACAGATTTTGGGAGCTCAAAGCAAAGTACATGGAAACACCCTGCAGGGAGTCTTCACTTGCTCAAATGCTGCATTTAACATGTATCGATTGTGCGGTACAGGTATCAGTCACATTCCACGTCAAAGATTAAATAAATGTAAATAGAAACCGTTCTAGAGGATGCGACAAAGAGTCCTGTGGCACTTTATAGACTAACAGACGTATTGGAGCATAAGCTTTCGTGGGTGAATAGCCACTTCGTCGGATGCCAGAGTTCTAGAGGATAGCGTCCTAGGAAAACCTACTTTAAACCATGTAGAAAAGGACAACAACATACTCACAATATAAGACCCTGATCCTGTAAACAAGCATGTGAATAAGTGTACTGCTCTCTATCAGACTACTCACATGTGCAAATGTTTACAAGATTGTTTAATAGACCAAAATATAATCATTTCTCAGAAAATCTCCAAAAAGTTACATTTATTCTCCCGTCTCCTCCTCCTAATCTTAGGGCGGTTTCTCATTTAAACAAATTGTATTATTTACACCCACTTTAAGACCCTTTTACACAGCCACAGCAGCATAAAGGGAACTCAGTGTAAATGAGAATCAAGTCCTTCATCTCCAATATTGGTTAGATTATTGTGTTAGTCCAATAAACTAATAATGGCCTAGGTTTTATCATGCTCCTCATGCTTTGAAAAGATCATAACATTAATTGTCAAACAACAATTTTAAAAAATATCCTTTTCTGCGAACATCTATAATTTGCATTTCACTCCCAATTGTGCAGTTTCTGAATCTTGCATACTTCAATCAAAAAGGAAATTAAATAAGTAGTTAATAGCACTTCCAATCCCACAAGTTCAAATCCAATTTAATCTTGATGTGAACTTTAAGTCTTATTAACACTTGTTTTAAATAGCATATCCAGCGTGTACCCAAAATAGTCGTCAAAGTATGGTGCTAAAATTTTTTAGCATCATTATACTAGCAAAGTGTGTTTTGCTTTAGTGGATAACGGAAACTCCTCTTACTTATGAAGATTTATCATAACAAAATGTCAAAATCTCTGTTCTTCCCAACCTCAGTAAGCCTGACCCTTAAGTGGAATCATTTAATTCGTCAGAGGACACCCTTCGGGAAAAATAAATTGGCCATTTACCATACATTCTTTTACAAGTTATTCTGCAAACATGTCAATGTAAATAAGCATAGATCCCAGTTAGAAAATGGGTTATATCTGAACAGAAAGGATCTGAAAAGAAGCCATCTGTATCTGGCTTGATCAAGCTGTGAAGACAGGGGCAGATTAAGACATTTCTATTGTTCAACGGCCCAGTACAAATAAAAAGCTGGTGTGGACAACTGAAATTTAAATTACTTACTACCTGCCAGACAAGCTGATGACTTGCACTTAAAAATCAGGTATTTCCAACCTGAGCCTTTCAGTGAAACCTGACCTGTTACCTCAATTTCCTTGTAAATGCAGCTGAGTGGCAGAAGAAATGAAGGGATTTTCCTACTACTTTGTCACACGTCTCCTGTGGCTCCACTCAGCTAATTATGCCCTTCACTGCATCTCAGGAAAAGCACATTTTCCAGTTAGACATCAATATTTTAGATATATGACAAATTGTCTTAGAAAATAAAATTCCTGGATTGAGTAGAGGACATGGGAAGTGGCAGGCATATGGCAAGACAGTATGGAAGCCATCAGAAAGCAGGGGGAAAGCACGTAAGTTTACTAGATGGAGAGGCAGACAAACAATTATTAAGCAGTGAAATAAGGACTAGAAAGTGTAAAAGTGTTTACAATCTTAAAAAAATGAAGGGAAAACATAAAAAGGAGTCAGCTTTTGCATTATTGATATGGAATGCAAGAACTATAATCAAGACATACTATAAGGAAAGGCAATAATGGTGTTAGTTAATTCAAGTTCCATTAACTTATCACAGTAAAAGGGCCTCTCACTCGATGCTATTATTTTCAATGTATAATACAAAACGGCTTGTATCAATGCAACCAAGCAGGCCGACAGCAACCAGGCAGGCTGACAGCAATTCTGGGCCACAGGGCAAACCAGTCAATCAGTGCTCTTCTGGCACAGCCAAGCCTGCCGGAGCACCCCCTTCCCCTCCCCCAACCAGGGGTTCTCCTTCAGCAGCCCAGCAATGGCAGGGGTCCCCCGCACCTGCCCAGCCGTGGCAGTGTTTCAGCCATGGCAGGTGTGGGGGGGACCCCCTTGCAACAACCCAGCCATGGCAGGCAGTGAGGGGACCCTGCTGCAGCTCAACCACAGTGGGGACCCCAGAGTTCCCAACTGCTGGGGGGGGGGGGCGAAGGGACCCTAGAGCCCCCAAATGCTGTGGGTGCTGGAGCCTCCTCCCTCCCCATTTTTTCAGCGATATTTTTAGTAAAAATCACTGTAAAGTTCAAAGTTCACAGGCTTCCGTGAATTTGTGTTTATTGCCCGTGACCTGTCCATGATTTTTACTAAAAATATCCGTGACAAAATCTGAGCCTTATTTATAGGGGCGAGGCCCAAATCTCTAGGCTTAATGGGGTTGGCATAGGAGTAGAATGAGACATGACACAGGACAGAGAAGAATATGGAGACAGAATTGAGAAGATGTGTGGTAGGATTCACTTGAATGGGAAACAAAAATAGATACGTGTGCCACTGTAAATTAATACAGGAAATGCCCCAGGAACATGTATGTTATCCTACTGTAGCTAAACAAGATTTAAAATAAAACACAGAAGAGACAATGTAGGTATACAAGGGATTACAAAAGTAATCCAGGGTAACAGAGGGGCATACACATGGCATTAACATATCATGCTTTAGTGCTTAAAATAGGATCAAAATGATAACAAAATTGTAGGATGTATAAATAGAGCAGTTAAATACAAATCAGTCTCAATTATATTACTACTGATAGAGATTAAATAAGACATGTTTAATTTACTGTGTTCACCACTTGTTGCCTTATTTAAAAGTATTTGACGACTGGAGAACACATTGGAGGGAGGGCAACTGAATGAAAGGGAGAATCAAGCATCTCAAAGTCAAAAAGGTTAGAGAAACCAGGTTTGTGTTCCTTAGAAAATAAGAGATTATGAGTGGGTCTCACTAAGATATACAACATTCTCAAGTGACTAGAAAGCATAGTTGCTACAAGGCTATCTGAGCTAGTGTAAACATAAAAGCGAGGGAGTGTGAACTTAAGTGAAGAAAGCTCCATCAAAAAAGGAATTTGGGAAGCAATTCTTTACACAGATAGTAATAGAAACAAGGAAAGCACTGCCCAGGAAAGCAATCAGTGCAACTTATATAAACAGTTTAAAAATGAATTGGACAACTATTGGAAAGAAGAGTGACTGAGAGGTACCGGTGGCAGGCTGAAAGGAGCAGGGGTGGCACATACATGAGTTTCTTGACTGTCTCTTGCTCTAACATTTTAAATGTCTGACTTGGTTCCTATCAGTTCCTATCAGTCTGCAGGGACACTTTTGGGATCTCTCTTGTATCTAAATCATGTAAACGATTTGAATACAACTATTAAGTAGATATAGCAAATAACAGGGTTTGCTGTCACTTCAAAGAGATGTAGACATTTTAGGTAATGGAGTGAGCATGTAGAAAACATAGCCTAATGGTCACAAATTGCACTTAAACTGGCAAGGAAGGATTGAATATATTAAGAAAGTACAGGTTAAATTAGAGCAGGAACACAGTGACTAGGAAAGAAATTGGGTAAGATTCTGATAACTTCTCACATTGAGAAGTATCTTACTCGAGTAATCCCATTGATTTTAAGGGTAGCAGAATGTGGCCTTTACGGTTTATGGATAAATTATTGCAGCCTTCAGTCTAATGATTTCCTGGAGTAAAACAGGGCAACATACTGGATTAAAGGATTAAATTAATGTCTATGATTTAATGTAAGTGTTCTGTTTATTTATATGGGAATTATGGCCCTGATTCAGCAAAACATTTAAACATGTTTAAAAGACCATCCCTATCCAATGCACAGCAGACTTTTGAACATAGATTTAATTTTAAACATGTGCTTCAGTGTTTTGCAGACTTCAGGCCTACTAGGATGATCTACCAATCTGTTGTGAGGAAGCTGTAATGGGTTTCATCATTCCCGGATAAGAAAAGACTATGAGATGATCTAATAGATAAATTCACAGATGTTAGTGGTTTTTAATCATCCATATGAAAAATAAACACATTTTGGGGAGTAATTGAAAACCAGGGGTCATATAACGCAAGTTACAAAATTAAGAGAAAACATGGAATTCGGGCAGAACTATTCCAAACAAAGAGTAGGAAAACCATGAAACATGTTGATAGAAAAGGTGATAAAGGCAAATAATAAAAATGAGTAGATGATGAGAAAACAACATTTATATGGAGAGAAAAGAATTTAGGACACCAGGCATGACAAAGTGGGTAGCCAAAGTTGAAATATACTCAAAAAGCAAAAGGTAAAGTGACCTCTTCTTGTCTAGCAACTGCTTAGAACACTGACATCGACAAAATTGTCTAAAGATTGTCCATTTATTAAGCAGAACTTCATTATCAAGAAAAATAATCTGGTTTAAAACAGGAAGAGTTCATTAAGTGATGAGGTAGTTTGGTTGGTTGGTTGGTTTTCACACTTACTGGCAATGTTGCTCATAGAGAAATATTTCTATCAATTCCTACTCAAAAAGCAATCAACTGAATTCCGGGGTCAAGATCAACATAAAATGTATGGTAATCAATGTGGCAAACCTACAAGGAGGTCAACTATAATAATAATAATTTTTAAAACCCCCCCTGAAAAAACCAAAGAAAAGCTTAGAAAATCAATTCTTTTCCAACAGATGCCAGAAATCTCACTTCAGTGACTGCCCTTAATTAAATGATTTTGAATAAACTCTGTAATTATTAAAGAAATAATAGTTAAGTCTTTTGATGTGGATTGAATGCAATTTTGTAAAGCATTATGTATTAAAAATCAAGTATCTTAAGGTTCCTGATGATTTGATTTGTCACATGTTGAATGTTCCACATTACTTGGATGCCAAATGTGATGGATTCTACTGCTCCTTCTGATTACCTATATTCAGTAAAATAGTGACAACTCATTAATCAGGCCATAGGATAACTGGTCTGGTCTGAGATGCCACAAAATGGAATCTTCATTAGGGATGACAGAGAAACAGTGCCAATATGCACACTCATTATCTACATCATAGCTGACAATTTGATAAGAAGAGAGCACTGGGTCTAATGTATTTCTATTAAATGAACCTACAGGCTTCCAGTACATTATTCTATACTAAAAGCTAGCAAGTTATAATCCACAGAGTACACAGAAAAATAAAAAGACTCATGGAGCTGTCCACAGTTATTAGTGAGCACTTAAGTAGCATTATCATCTCTGCCTGGAGTCCCAGGTCACATTTATTGCTATGCAAAAGGAAGTGACTTCTAATATCGTTCTGGTTTTGGAACTAGGTTTTATTTCTCTAAAATGGACCAACAATTATCTTCTCTTAACTGAGAGGGTTATTTAGCAATTGTGTTGTTCTTTTTGCTCATCCCCGATAAGAGAAAAATAATAGAATATAATCCACTAGTAAATATAGCTTGAAAAATCTTGATCTTACTTTGCTGGTCCTGTTAATGGCAGCAGGTTAAAAAAAATGTTCTGAACTCATAATGGGCTGCTATATTATGTTTACAGCCTACAATGAAAAGCATGGTTAAAAATCTATCAGTGGTATAATATTTAGTACCTATTATGGACATAAGCATAATACCTTATGGTAATTAAAGACATAAGAAAATGATTAATGTTCTTAGGCCATAAAGTGTATCAGCTGAAAAGCTATTATGATTGCACTGTTGAAAGCTCACAGCCTACACTGGGCAATTGTCCTGATGAATGCAATTTACACGGATATATATTCTGCTTACAACTGATATTCATTTTTCAAACATTGGTAATGATCTGGTACATAAAGCTTAAACTATACACAAGACACCGATCGATGTTGGAATAGTTAATTACCTGTAATCCTAATATTTGGAACTATTTTTGTTTAACAGGTTCTAGGCCTTCTAACCGTGGCTTTTCTGCAGTTTGAATTCCCACCAGGTCATGGTATCACCCGTTACTTTTCAGAAATGCTCTTCTAACATCATAAAAACAAAGGAATACGAAAGTGAATTCTGAAAACCTTTTAACTGTCTTTCAGCTGGACTGATGTATTCACATTTATCAAGAGGAATGATGCAATTACTACAGGCACAACCAAGATTCACTGGTGCATATTTAGGGCCCCAATTCAGCAGGGTGCTTAAGCATATGCCTAACCTTTAAGCACATGAGTAGCTGCACTGACGTCACTAGGACTATCTGTATGTTCCAGTACTTTGTGGAATCAGATAATTACAGGTTCTGTCAGAATACTATGTAGCATTTCAAATTTCAGCAGCAGCAATGGTGATGCTCAGAAGGTGTGTCTGGTAGCATCTTAAATAACCTGTTAGTAGTACCTTCTAACAACCCAATGGACAGCTCTGTAGTAAACTTAAAGACTGTACAGCCTAATTCTCATTTACGCTAAGGCTCCTTTGTGCTACTCTGGTCAATTACATTTATATCAATTTTAAGTCCTGTTTACACAGCCAGAAGAGTGTGAAGAAGCGTTAGTGTATGAAAATGAGACTCAAGCCCTATATAATACAATGATAATTTCCCCTGCAAGAGTTAATAAGCACAAGTGACAGTTACCCATTGGACAGTCTCAAGGAGTGGTTAGTGCTCCAGAAGTAGAGAGGAAGGTGAAGGTATTGCTCTTACTGACCATACAGTGCATGTAGTCTCCACTGGGTGGGGTTTACCATTGATAATCATGTATGGAGTATTAACTCAGTAGGAATTATGTTCCAACATGAATCAGTCCTATGGCGGTTCAATCATTCAGAACTATATTCAAGTACCCTTACACACACTGAAAAGTACCTTATTCAATAAGTGGCCTAAATTAAGTCAATGGGACTACTCATTTGGTAATAAGGGTACGTCTATACTTACTCGCCGCATCGGAGGAGTCCAATCGATCTTCTGGGTTTGATTTATCGCATCTTGTCTAGACGCGATAAATCGAACCAGGAAGTGCTCCCCCGTCGACGCCGGTAATCCTGCTCCACGAACGGACCAGGCAGAGTCGACGGGGGAGCCTGCACACCGCCATGTGGACCAGCGGTGAGTACTTTGAAGTTCAAAATAAGATACTTCGACTTCAGCTACGTTATTCACGTAGCTGAAGTCGCGTATCTTAGTTCGAACTTGGGGGGTAGTGTGGATCAGAGTTTGCTACTCAGTTTGAATAAGGGAATTTCACTTGCTCTTATTGAACAGGAGAACAATCACAAAATGTGAGCCTTAGATGATATTTTCTGTATGGATGCTGCAAAGCAATTGCACTTTTAGGTTTTGTCTTATTTTTCTTATACTAATGGGCAAAGAAAATAAACCAGAAAATGTTATTCCTCAATACGCTATTATAGGTAAGCTATTCACTTAAGCATTTAACTATACATTCATTTTTTTGAAAAAAATAAAAAATTACAAACTCCATTGAGAGAAAAGAAATACTGTGTTATTCAAAATTAAATTGGAAAGTGCTAAATGTAACTTTAATACGCAGTAAAATACAGAAGAATAAGCACTTCAGCGAAACATGGAAGGAGCCAAAAAGGTAGGGCTACAAAGAGATAATTCATAAATCAGATTGTAAAAGCATTAACTTTTTCAAGAGATTAAATATTCACTTTCTCAAACACAAGCAAGATGGCACATCATTCCATGCCCAAAATGAAGAAAGGCACAATTTAACATAATGGCCCACATTCTTTTTAGGTGTAACTTTGTTGAGGTCAACTGAGTTACAACAGAGGTGAACTGGGCTGACTAATATAAACTAGATAGCTTGCTCTAAATGCCATGGGCCAGTTTCTCAACTGTTGCAAATTGGCATGTGCTCCTTTGAAGTCAATGGAGGTACTCTGCTGTGACAGGGCGCTGACCAGGATCTGCTGAGCCAGCCCTCTGTCACTCCAGCTCCAATTAAGGGAGGTGAATTGGATCTGTCCTGAGCCTGATGGGAAGAGGCGGAGCAGCTGCCAGCCTGATTAGCCTGAGGCTATATACAGGCTCAGAGGAAGGAAGCAAAGGGGGTGGGGAGAAGCCAGAGAATGGAAGGAGTGGGGTAGCTCTCCCCTCCTGGCTCTAAGAAAGAGAAGCCCTTAAGGCTGGAACCCGCAACGATACATGGTGAGAGGTGGTGTAAATAAACTGCACCGGTGACTGCTGAGCCAAGAAGGTCTCTGAGTGATTTTTGGAGCTAGCGCAGAGGCAGGACCAAGGGGGGCCCTGCTATGCCCTGTTACATCTGGCGTAATCTAGCTGAGGATCTGGCCCAATATATAATTCAGCAAAATAACACTTAACTAAGATCACAACAGTGGATAGTAAAGAACATCATCATTAAGAGGGGCATGACTAAAATAAAGTATCACATTCTGAATGCAACTTTTAGAAGTTATACACATGCTACATCATTTTCAAAAGCGCAGCTAAAGAAAATAATTTTAATTATTTTTTACCAAATGAGTCTATTTGTAGACATTTGCATATAAATGAAGACATTTAATTCATTTAGGTTGCCATTTTTCTCTTTTCTTCTATATCCTGTTCATTGGATTAACGAATTGTCGTGGCAGGAACCTGTTACCAATTATCATTAATGTGACAAAGATTTTCTGCAGTGGTCCCAACATTTCCACCTAAACCAAGAAGCCAACTAGCTCCCATTAGATCACACAGAAAATCATCCTTCACTATTTAATTTAGGTGAGGTTATCTTCACTGATCTTGTAAGCCAGTGCATGGTGACTCTTCTTTATCAGGACTAATCTATTTGATCCTCGGTCTGCAGCACTGACTGACAAGGTACTGGACTGGCACTCAATAATTTATCACACCAGCCTTTCCATAGGACTGCAAGCAAACACTTTGTTTATGGGTGGTACTGGTGACAGACACACCAAAGTGTCCCCTTGTTCGGTCTAATGGGGCACGTTGAAAGATTAGGCTGTCAGGCAAGCATGAGGCCTCATTTTTCTTCTGTGCTGCATAGGTTGCCCCACACTGCGGCCAACAGTTGGTTGTGAGTAATTTGTCAAGGTTGGCTATACAATGGAAATGAAGAAATGGATTGCCAATTAGAGTTAGCCTTCTCATTGAATGCCCCTCAATCCAGTGCCATTCTACAGTAGTGACAGCTTAGAAATAAACTGAATTCAGCTCTAGTGAGCAGAAACCTGATCCTAAGTGTATTTTAAAGGAGTAGAAGGGGTGTACAAGGTGAATTTTTTTTCTATAAACAGTTCAGTGGATGCTTGACTTATATGCCAGACTTGCTGTCAGATACACAAAAAGGCTATCCACGATTATTTTTGTAGTCAGCTTGTTAAAAACGCACTGAACGTCTGATTTAAAACTTAACACTGCACAACAAGGTGCACAGAAGATTTATTTCTAAACACCTCACCCTGAAAAACCCTAAAGGACAATTTGGCATATATACCACTACTGACAAAACCCCCAAAACTGACAATGTTTCTATTTTGTACAGAAGCTGTTAAATACATGCAGAATTCATTCTGAATCACACACATAGAAAAGTGAATTCTGGCATTTAATGTTATTCATCTGTGATAAACCATATTTGTTTTCATAATCTATTTTTACCTTTCATTAATGTATTTACTTCTGCAGAGAAGGTTATTTTTAAGCCAAAGACTAGGATCCCGGTGGGATGTATTAATGAAATAGGAAATAATTCCAGAGCTGCCAGAGCCTCTATATTTATTAATTCTTTATTTAATATATGTCACATACAGTAGTCAGGTATGCTTTTATGCATGTGATTTAACTTGCTGTACTGTGAATAGTCTTCAGTAGGACTACTCATATTGCATAAAGTTAAAGCATGTGCATACATAGAGTATCAGGACCTGACTTTAATGTTCTGGTGAAAATACTGCTGTTGATATTTATAGCTCAAGGAAATCTCATGACATCTCTGGAATACCTATGTTACCCCAATAATTTGTTCTTGCATTATTGTCAAAAAATGTTGTCTACTGCTAGGGGGGAGGGATAGCTCAGTGGTTTGAGCATTGGCCTGCTAAACCCACGGTTATGAGTTCAATCCTTGAGGGGGCCATTTAGGGATTTGGGGCAAAAATTGGGGATTAGTCCTGCTTTGAGCAGGGGGTTGGACTAGATGACCTCCTAAGGTCCTTTCCAACCCTGATATTCTATGATTCTACTTTGCAAGGTTTCAGGTAGGGCATTTAGAAAAAACTTCTCCAGACCGTTAGCCAATAAAGGCTGAGCCACGAAAAGGAACACTATGACTTATGTGCAGTAAAATAAATGAATAGCCTAAAATTCAACCATAGGCTATCAAAACTGCTTTAGGTCTGAGGAAAGAGAAGCTAATAGACAGGAGGATAGGAAAAATAGAGATTACAACGGATTTTTTAATCAACAGGACATAATATTTCACATTCAACAGCTCATACTGATGTACTGATGTATTGTGATGCTTTGCATTTTATATAATAGTTTAAAAATAAAGCAGAAATGTTTTTTACTTTTTTCTGAAAATTCATCATGTTGTAATGAATTCAGACGCTGAAAGACACTGAATTCTCTTGTTGTCACTGAATTTTTGTTGCTGATACTGAATTGTCTTGAGTGTCACATATCCAGACAGAAGAAAGGTGAATAGGTTCTCAATATTCAGTAAAACACAGTGGATTAAGCAGGTGCTGAAGAGATAAAGTCAGAATCCATTTCCAGGCCTAAAATAAGCTATCATTTCAACAACCAACCACCACCAATTGGAGGCGAAGGAACTACTAGAACAGGAGTGGACAAACTTACTGACCCTCTGAGCCTCATATGACAATCTTTAGAAGTTCACGAGCCGGGGCACACCTGCCAGGGGCTGAGGGCTTCTGCCCCATGGGAGAGGCACCTGCCAGGGCTTCAGACCTCAGCCCCGCTGAAGCCTCAAGCCCTGGAAAGTGCGCCGCATGGGGCTGAAGCCCCAAGACCCTGCCCCCCCCCCCTGCTGGGAAGAAACCCCTACCCCACCACCCCGCAGCAAGGCAGAGGTCCTGAGCTCCCCTCAGCCCCATGTCTGGTGGTATGTGGAGAATGGGGGCCATGTGGGTGGGGGGGAAGCTGAGTGAGTCACACTTTAAATGTAAAAGAGGTGCATGTGGCTCACAAGCCACAGTTTGGCCACCCCTGTACTAGAATATACCTTCTAAACAAGACCCCTGCTTGGAAACAGTCACAGTCATTCCTTATAGTGCACCGTCTGACTTTTTTTTTTATATTCTTTCTCTGCCTCAGCTGCAGTTGCTCTTTCCAATGATGTATGGCAGCGTCCCTATCTAGCATAGGGATAGAAAAGGCACAGCACAGTAAAGGAGCATGGAAAGCAGAAGCACCTGTTCTTGACTCTCAGGTATTTCGATTGGGCACAGAAAAGAAATTCTGCTGTGTCGTTCTTTTGCTGTGTTACTGTACAATGAGCTAGTACTTGTCACAATATTAAATATACATCATGGGTGTTAAATAAAATCCCTAGTATTCAAGTGTACATCTCCCTCCGCCCATCAGAGAGATTTTGAAAGGTCACTTAGGACTCCTTTCTTTGCCTCTCTCTCTCTCTCAGCTCCAACATCGCAAAGAATGCACTTAGAGGGCCAGCTTCGACATCAAACTCGGCTCCTTTGCACCACCCTGGCAGTGCAGAGGCCAGCGTGTGACAGTCACTCACCAGCAAAACATTTCCTTGGAACATTTCCCTGCTGTTGTAAAACCAGCGGAGCCAATCTGTGCACCTACCACACCCGCCCAACATGCCTATTCTCCACTGGTGCAAGGTCTGGAGACTATACACCAGAGCAGAAAGTTGGAACTGCCCCTATGTTGCTTTCACTCGTGCTGGAGCCAGCTAGCACAGAATCAGGGAGCTGTGACCTGATCCCTGCCAACCCCCTTTTTCTCCCAGGTTGAGTGGGGCTCAGACACAGGAGAGAACAGAGCCCCCATTGTTTTTTCCCACAGCAAGTCTCTTTTCCCTTCCTCTTGCTTGCTGTCTCAGAGACCGTAGCACATTGTTGTCACTTAGCAGGGAGGCAGTAAGTAAGGAGGAGTCTCCACACTGGAAAATTTACAACCTAAATACTAGGGCTGTCAATTAATTGCAGTTAACTCACGCGATTCATTCAAAAAAATTAATCGTGAATCAAAAAAGTAATCGCGATTCATCACAGTTTTAATCGCTCTGTTAAACAATAGAATACCAATTAAAATGTATTCAATATTTTGGATGTTTTTCTACATTTTTATATTATTGTATTCTGTGTTGTAATTGAAATCTAAGTGTATATTATTTTTATTACAAATATTTGCACTGTAAATCATGAATGAAAACATTAATTGCACTGTAAAAATGAAAACCAAAAGAAATAGTATTTTTCAAGTCACCTCATACTAGTATAGTGCAACTTATAAATGTAGATTTTTTTTGTTGCATAACTGCACTCAAAAACATTACAATGTAAAACTTCAGTGCCTACAAAGTCCACTCAGTCCTACTTCTTGTTCAGTCAATCGCTAAGACAAACAAGTTTGTTTACATTTACAGGAGATAATGCTGTCTTCTTATTTACAATGTCATCAGAAAGTGAGAAAAGGCATTTGCATGGCACTTTTGTAGCTGACATTACAAGGTATTTACATGCCAGACATGCTAAACATTCGTATGTCCCTTCATGCTTCGGCCACCATTCCAGAATCAAGTCAAAGTTTCTCCTTGTTAAATAGATCATGTGAATACTGCTTTCAGACTGTTGAGAGTTAATCAATTTACATTCTCTGCTAATAATTTCTAAGTATTTAAAATATATTCCAGAGAGAAAAGGACTGAGGGTAGGAAGAGAACTATTAGTAATGTGGACATGATGCTGTCTGAAATAAGATCTCTGCTAAATAATACATGTGACAATTTCTTATACAAGTACTAAAGGGATTACTAGAATTATTTAAATATTATAACTGTCATTTAGTAGCTGCTATATTATATTTATACATTATATATTTATAATATATAATAATATTTAACTATAATTAATGTTAATAATAATTGCAATTACAAGTTAGCCACTGAAAAAAACATATCAGATTGCTATCCTAGTGACTCTCAGATCAGCCCCATCGCAGCAACAGACATGTTCTGGTAAGCTTTACTCTTGGCTGAAATCTGACATTGTCCACAGTAGGTGCTGAAATGCTAATTTATCCTCTAAAATGTATTGTGTGAAATTGCTGTTGAAAGAAACCACAGAACAGAGCCAAAGAAGTGACATGAACCTAGTTTGTTTGGACTACGGAATTGCAGATAGGGGTTTTCAGAGGTTCTGGTGAGGTCAAAAATATTAGCAATTAGTTTTAGCAATAGAAGAGAATCTTAATATAAGAGCAAGTGTCCATAGATGGACTTCTGGAATTTTGTTTTGACTGAGTACTTTTGATAAGATCTGTTATTTGTCTGCTTCTTCTTTGAGGGAAGCCCTTAGGAACTTACTTGAGAAACATTGGGCAACATCTTCCTCCCAACATTGACTAACAGCACACCAGGGTCACACATGCTGATACCAGGACTCAACAACACTGGGCTTTCTTTTTTCCTATTTAAAATATGCTGTGACCACACAAAATGAGAAGGAATCACATGACATCAACTCCATAGTTCTGTCCTAAGTAACTCTTTAGATATAAAACTATGGCTCCTGCTGTTATTCTCTCCCTAGTATACCTATTCAACTTACTCCTCCTCTCTCTCTCTTTACCTTGTGCCTCACAGAGTCTGGCTTAGAGTACAGGACAAACGTAACCTTGCAACACTTTGCTTTTGACCAGAGAGGCAAGCTAAAAACAAGCCTTAACAGGCTGATTCTACAAAATGTGCCTGGTCTCAAGTCTGGCTAACAAGAGTGCATAATATGTGGTGTCCCTGTGGATTTCCAGCAACTAAACTACAAGCATCAGAGACATTCTGCATTTTCCTAGCTTTTCCTCTTTGGCTATGTCTAACTGCAATTAAAAACCCACAGCTGGCCTGTGAAGGAGAGAGAGAAAGAATAAGGGAGTTTATTAAAATGTAAAAACAATGAGGAGTCCTTGTGGCATCTAAAGTGCCACAAGAACGCCTCGTTGTTTTTACTGATACAAACTACCACGGCTACCACTCTGAAACCTATTAAAATGTAAACTTTCATAGGGTTGTCTCTGCATTTTTTTGTTTTGTTTTCCATTTTAATTGTTTTTTAATTTCTTTACCTTTTAAGTGAGTTTAATAAGTATTAAAACTGATTTCTTGCATTGGTGGAGTACGACAACAAAAAATAAGTGGCAATAGTACCTCAAACTTATCTCACAAGTAATATGGCAGTAAGTAAAACATAGGAGAACATAGATGATAACATCCTAAAATCCCTATCCAATGCTCGTATGTTTCTCCACCCTCAGAATCTATGATCTGCCATGAACACATGGCAAACCATGAGCCCTAATTTAAGAGAATTCGTATCGTTTCCCATCTGTGTAGGCAGCCTAGGTTTTAACTTGGCAGCTCTCAAGATTCACAGTGAAATTAGTCCCACTGTTTACTATCCCACATCCACTTTCCCTTTTGCAAAAGTTCCCAAATGTCAGACGTCTTGAACACTTATTAAAATACATGAAAATCATGGAATCCATGACTCCTGTAACAGCTGGGGTAAAAAATGCAGCCTTTAAATAACGCTTTGTTTTCACAAGCTGTAATTTGGGGAGGGGAGAGCAGGAACCAACCACTTTAGGTGTGAAATTCTGTGCTTGGTCTCTTTCCAAAGATGTATTTTCTGGAAAGGTTTCCAAAGTACATTTTTTCTGGTAATTGTGAGTCAATTAGATTTATTAATGGTGACCAGTGTACATAGTCTGGGAATGTAGGTGTTTAATTTAAGAAGAAAAACAAAAACAAAAACAAAAACTTTTCAAACCTTTCTTTGGACAAGGGAAAGAGGGAAAAGCACTGGAAGATCCCGAAAAGGAGAATTTACATCAGAACTGTTTCCTTAGTTTGGCCTTACTCCAAAGTGCAGCATAAGTTAAGTATGTCTAGAAGACAAGCCTCCTGACAAAGTTAACCTCAAGTATCTTTCTCATCTCAACATACACTAGGTAAATATTGTGGATCTGTTGCTTGGTAATTACTCTAATAGCTGGCAATATAAACAATACTGGATTGACTATGAACAATCCTTGGGAATTCTTTCAGATTATGAATTCAATATGTTCTTGCCATAAGGGAAAGTACTTGTTAAAGTCATCTCTCAGTTGACTAATAATAAATACTTATACTCATCTCTCATACCACGCTTTTCAATCAGTAACATTCAAAGCATTTGCAAAAGGAGGTAAGTAGCACTTAGAAACTGAGGCACAGAGCGCCACCTAGGAGAGGTATAGGGACACATGAGTCTCCACTCCTTGTGCCTTCTCTATTTTTTATTTTTGGGATGGTCATCATTTTATCACCATATCACAGATAACACAGATTTCCTAGTAAAAAGCAATAAAGTTTTTAATTTAGAGAGTCTTTTGGCCTGATTCTAATCTGTTTTACACAGATTTACAAGAAATAAGCACCGGGCCCTTTCTACCTATTTTTTTTCAACATTTAATCCTTCATTTGAATTCATCAGTCTTGAAAAATGAAGACGCCCCAGAGTCTTCTTTTAGACTTCTGGCATGGTGCCTTAATGGCAACCTGCCTCTGGCCTTCTCACGGCTTTAACTTGTTCAAGTTGGAACACTTTCTAAGTGTTTCTAAGCATTCTAAGAAGCTGGAGCGAGGAGAGCGCGTTTTGGAAGGAATGCAGACTTTTCCTCCATCAAATGCCCTCTCATGAAAAGGAACCTGCTGTTAGCCAAAACTTAATAGGAGGCTTACTTTCTTCTTCACGCTTTTTTTTCTGAGGAAGGAGTGTTCTGAAGTGATACAAATAGGAAAGGCTTTTCTCTAGAACGGAGTGCCTAAGGAGGCCAGGGAGAAGAAAAGCAAACCAAGCATTTACAAGAACGCTGAGTGAAACACAGGCCTCAGTCAGATCCACAGAGGTGAACCCCTACAATTGACCAGAGCCCCGCTGCGTTTGAGTTGAAGCTCAACTTTCAGTGTATGGGGCTCTCCATGGGCGCATGGTTTATCTGCAGGGATCTGACTGTAGAATCGGGGCCATATGTTCTTTAAAGAAGAAAATAAATATTTTCTTATTAGTATGTGTGAAACAATATTCACTATTAGGATAGCTTAGAAATAAGCTTATGCGACATATTATCCAATAAGGTCACCTGAAATTAAGTACATTTAAAAAACAAAACACTAAGACCTTACCATAACAAGACACTCATTACATACGCCTCTCCCCATGGAGAGAGGCTGAGATAATAAACACCACATGACAGGTGTGCAGTCATGTTGCTTAATGCATAACTGGACTGCACTCAGATACTATTGTGATGAACATCTATATAGAATAGAAAAAATGCACTTGTTGTCCTAGGCAATGGGAATCGCTAACTCATGTGAGTTAGGGGGAAAAAACATCCACCACCAGCACCACTAAACAGATCTTTGTGTGTTGTGTATGTGCCCTGGTCCCCCAATGTATTACATAACACAACATCACTGGCAAGTTCACCACTGCACAGCACCGGCTGTCAGCCTTTCTTAAATCTGTCAGCATTTCAGATCTCACACAGAGACTTGCCCTTAGCAGCTACCAGATGAAAATGCCCTTTCAAGAGTCATGTCTGAGAGTTCCGAAAAAAAGCAGGGATAAATAGGTTTTGTTTTTCTTAAGAAGTGTCATTCTCACATCTCCTTGAAAATTAGATGGCAAATATTGAAATGCAGAGCAGTAGCTCAATTAGGAGTTTGCGTGCTGACAGCCTTTTATAGAAAACTATGGAAAACCAGAGTGTCTTGGCAGAAATATGCTCTGCTCCTTGTACACCAATGAAAACAACAAATACATATGGAAACTCCATCTGCCATACTATATAGAGCTTCAGCTGTGCCTTAGCTTTTCAGCTTAAAAAAAATGCAATGACCATCTCAAAAAGTACCATTACCTGGGAAAAGGAACTCGAGGTTCTATCTAACTTCCTTTTAAGTTACCTCAGGGAACCATGTTTCTTGTATGCAGGGCTTACTTTCTATTGACTAAACCAGCTCTCATAAAATGAACTGTAATTGTTTGTGCATTTCACTTGCTAGTAAATTCCATGCACATGCATCATGTCTGGCGTCTTTTGCGAACTAATAACAAAAATATGTCCATGTTAAGACTTAAAGAAAAAAGTGTGCACATTATCCAAAACGTCCAGGAATGAAACCCAGAATTTTCCCTAAAAGATCAGGGATTTGGAGACCGAGGCAAAGATTTATCTGCAATAAGTCCATATCTGGTGATTTCTAAAGTTTCTAAACTGCAGCTGTAGTCTTTTCACAAGTAATATTAATACAGCTGGAAGAAAGAAAAGCAACTGTACAAGAAAGTAATTCCTTTTCCACTTTCTGAAATCTGATTCAAATTAACAACTATCAAAATAATCAGCCTGGAATCAGCTTATCCAATGTTATACTGATGCTGGTACATGATAAAAAGATTTTACATTTTTCTTACATTAAAAAAATAATAAAGTTGTCATGCTTTTGTGGATTTTTTTCTCCTTCATAATATCCGATTAGCCAATCCTAATATTAACTCAGCAAAATGGCTGCAAATTAATATATCTGACGTTTGTACAACAACTTAGTAACAATTATTATGGTTGCACTTAGTTCTTCCATGATTTTTTTAATTTGCTGCACTGCTAGTCTCTCTATTAACCTTAAGAGAGATTAAAAATAACACCACCTAGTATAATTCTAAATGCATTTTAAAAGGTTAAATGCAAAAAAAAAAAGCAATTTACTAGATTTTAAAGTTAGAAATATATTTGTATCTACCAGTAAAGAATCCGCTCCACCCCTAATTGTCTTCATTCATTTCTCCATGCTGCTTTTTATATATGCAACGCCCTCCTTGAACCCGCCCCTTTCCACCTTCAAATACCTCTTCAATAGCCATCTGTCCCGTGATTACTACAAGAAAGTGGATGACTAATAATGGACAGGTTGAAATAAAATAATAAAAATGTATATTAATATATATACATATTTACCATCTTTTCATAGTATCCCTCTCCCTCGTCCCTTCATAAATCACCAGTTGGGGAGCAAACAAATTTAAAAACAAATTTAAAAAATGATGGAACTAACAAGACAGGTCACCATCAACTTGGCCACTTTCCCTGCAGGATGTACAAAGTTCCCCATATCTTAGTGTTTTGTCTCCGTAGAACTCTATCCTGAAAGCATTTACTTTGCACTATTGCAGCCATATGGGTGTAAAGTTAGTAACTTGCGTAAGTTTTTGCAAGATCGAGGCCTTAACCTATAAGGTCTTTGGGGCACAGACTATTTTACTTGTACAACAAGATCCCAATCATTGTCAGGTTGGATGTTGTTGTATAATAATACTAAAATACTAATTCATGCACTAGCCAAAATGAACTACAAAGGCACAAAACCATCTATGTTTAAACAACACTGACCATTTGCTATGAAGAAACCCGCTTAAATGGTACCTAATAATAGGTCTTACTTACCATAAATTCCTGTTGAAATACAGGGGAATGCCTGTAAAAAACAAACAAGAAAATGAGTGGGATTTTTGGTTTTGAACTTATTAAAACCAGTACTGTTTTTAAAATGCCTATTTCTCACCACTGATAGATGCAATGTTCACATAGGGCAGGAGTAGGGTACAAGAAAGTTGTTTTCTTCTAATACACACAGTAGAGATTGAAAAATTCAACCCCTGGGTTAGAAAACTTTCCCTGGCCAATGAAGGCCTAAAGTAATGAAAACACTGCAGCGTTTCCAGCCCTTGTGGTTGTGAATGTGCCAAACGTGAAGTCATTCTGCGCTATCTTCTTGAGTCTGCAGAGACACACCTACTGCCCACAGTTGCACAAGGGCATGTCTACACAGCAAAGAAAAACCCATGGCTGGCCTGTGCCAGCCGACTCAGGCCTGCAGGGTTCAGGGATGCGGGGCTATTTCATTGCTGTGTAGACATCTGGGCTCAGGCTCCTGGAGCCTGGGCTCTAAGACCCTGAAGGGTGGGATGGTCCCAGGGGGCTCCAGCCTGAGCCCGGAGGTGTACACAGCAATGAAACAGCCTCACAGCCTGAGCCCCACGAGCCCGAGTTGGCTGGCGTGTGTGTAGACATACTCCAAGACTCCAGTTAGTTTCAAGCTTGCTACTGAGAAATGAGCACCGATTGCCAATAAAATGTTAATGTAATTCTACTTCTCCTGATTGGGAAAACTACAAGCAGCAGTGGAGAAGTAGAGCTGTTCACAGGAAAAAGAGAGGATAGCCAGGTTAGGCGAGAAATTAATATCCATGAGCACACTTTGTAGCTGCAGGAGACCAAGGGAAGGGTAGAGCAATAGATTGCAACCACACAGTCAGGAACTCTGAGGATTTTTTGCAGAGTGAAGGGTGGGGAGAGAAGCCAGACGTTGGAGGCAATGAAAAATAGCACAGACCTAGTAGCTAGAAGACAATACAAAAGATGGAGCTCTTAAGCAGTGTCAAAGGACAGTAAACTGAGAGTAAAGACAAAACACACCCTCTTTCCCTGCAGCTGCCCATGGTTAGTAATTTTAATCCTCTGCTTGTAGGTTGCTGATACAAGTCGTAGCAGAAAAATCATATATACTTGTTAGGCTGCAAACAGCCATTATAAAAGTTACACAGTCAGCAGAGAAATTCAAGGTAAAAAGGAGTATTAGCAATATTTTACCAGTCATCGAAAATTAAATCCTAGGATTGTTGTTCCCTTCTAAAACAACTGCCTGTAATTAACAGCTAGAGGGATCCCTGGTAAGTTTTGGGGGTGGCAGAAACACAAGCACTGCAGAAAAAACCCCAAACTGGCACTGTTTAGAGCTAAATACCACTGTTCTCTGAAAACTCAAGAGTTAAAATATTTAAGAAATCATGACTGTTTCATGATTACAGGAAGCGGGCAGCTGTCACTGACGGACCTCAGACACCCCATTTTCTTTTATTACAGTATGTTATCAGAATAGCTGGGAACTTTTCCAGCATTTTGAAATCATGCTGGGCTTGTGTGCCATACTCAATACACATCCATTGCTGCTAACATTTAAGATTTTTTCCTAGGGACAATTTTCCAAATAAAGCAGAGGCCTGAGAATACTAGGCCCCCAAATGCTAGAGAAGTGTGTGTGTGCAGGCCAGGGAAGCTAGGGGTTTTATATTATAAACATCAAGGTCCTAACAGAGATACAATTTTTCAAGCATTTGCTCTCAGGCCACAAATAAATACATTAATTAATAAATAGGGCTGTCGATTCAGCGCAGTTAACTCACGCGATTAACACCAAAAATGAATCGCAATTAAAAAAAACTAATCACACTGTTATACAATAGAATACCAATTGTAATTTATTAAATATTTTTGGATGTTCATCTACATTTTCAAAAATATTGATTTCTATTACAGCACAAAATACAAAGTGTACAGTGCTCACTTTATATTATTATTTTTATTACAAATATTTGCAATATAAAAACGATAAACAAAATAAATAGTATTTTTCAAGTCACCTCATACAAGTAGTGTAGTGCAATCTCTTTATCGTGAAAGTGTAACTTACAAATGTAGATTATTTTTGTTACATAACCGCACTCAAAAACAAAACAATGTAAAACTTTAGAGTCTACAAGTCCACTCAGCCCTACTTCTTGTTCAGCCAATCACTAAGACAAACACATTTGTTTACATTTACAGGAGATACTGCTGCCTGCTTCTTATTTACGTCACCTGAAAGTGAGAACAAGCGTTCGCATGGCACTTTTGTAGCCTGTGTAGCAAGGTATTTACATCCCAGATATGGCAAACATTCCTATGCCCCTTCATGCTTCGGCCGCCATTCCAGAGGACATGCTCTCATGCTGATGATGCTCGTTAAAAAAATAATGCATTAATTAAATTTGTGACTGAACTCTGTTGGGGAGAATTGTATGTCTCCTGTTCTGTTTTACCTGCATTCTGCCATATATTTCATGTTACAGAAGTCTCGGATGATGACCCATGTTTGTTTTAAGAACACTTTCACAGCAGATTTGACAATATGAGATTTCTAAAAATAGCTGCAGCACTCGATCCCAGGTTTAAAAATCTGAAGTGCCATCCAAAATCTGAGAGGGACGAGGTGCGGCGCATGCTTTCAGAAGTCTTAAATGTGGAAACTACAGAACCCGAACCACCAAAAAAGAAAATCAAATTTCTGCTGGTGGCATCTGACTCAGATGATGAAAATGAACATGCATCAATCCATTCTGCTTTGGATCGTTATCGAGCAGAACCCGTCATCAGCATGGAGGCATGTCTTCTGGAATGGTGGTTGAAGCATGAAGGGACATATGAATCTTTAACGCATCTGGCACGTAAATGTCTTGCGATGCCGGCTACAACAGTGCCATGCGAATGCCTGTTCTCACTTTCAGGTGACATTGTAATCAAGAAGCGGGCAGCATTGTCTCCTGAAAATTGTAACCAAACTTGTTTTTCTGAGCGATTGGCTGAAGTAGGATTGAGTGGACTTGCAGGCTCTAAAGTTATACATTGTTTTATTTCTGAACGTAGTTAAGGGTATTCCAAATTCCAGAGTTAAGGGTACCTGGGCAACCTTAATTTAGGTCCCTTGTGCACATGCATTATGATACAGTTTTTTATTACATGATCACATACTTTTTCCTTAAGTGCACGGGATGGACAGGGCTCACTTAATGAGCAGCGATTCAATATTTTGTTTTATTCTCATTGTTCAGTGTATGCCCCCCTGCCTTAATTACTGCACATTATTCAAACCCAGCCAATCTCACACCCCACCTTCTTGTCAGATAGGTCTCCCTGCTCACCTGTCCTCATTCTCCACCCTCCTTTTTCCTTCTATGTCTCAGGCTCCTTGTTCAGCCACTTCCAATTTCTCCTCCACCCATGTCCCAATTTCACCAGACTCCTTGTCCCACTCTACTCCTTTCCCTCACACTCCCGCGCCCTGTAGCTTGTTGCTCCACATTGCCTGCTAGAAGAGGAGTCATTGAGAGCACAGGAGAGACAGCCTCCCTGCTCTCTGTTCTGGTGCCTGGCATAGAGCAGCAGGTAGCAGCCATTACAGGGAAAGTCCGACTTCTCCCTTAGCCCTGGGCTGGTACATGCCCAGCTGCTCTGTGGAGACCGTGCACTTACAGTCCTATCACATGTGGGAGTTCTGAGGGGATGGAGCATGCTCAGTTGCTGGGTGGGAATGGTGCATGCAGTCTGGTCAGCATGATAAGCTGTGAGAGGCTGCAGTCTGGTCAGCATGAGAAGCTTGCTCAGTGGGGACAGAATCTTCCGAGATTTCAGTTGCTAAAAATCAAAGATGTTTCTGAGCTTATGCGAACTGTGATTTTTTTAAAAGGCTTACAACTTGGCCAAATGTAGGTGGATTTTCACAAAGAACGAAAAAGGCACATCCCTGTCCCAAAGGCCACCTCTCGTCCAAATTTCAAGTCCCTACTCCAAAGAAAAGGTCAATAGAATTTTTAACATGGACAATATATTTTTCCTTAGCCTCATTCTCACTATTGGCTAATTCATTTTGGCTGCAATTTTCCAAAAATATTTAGCTTGAGGCAGCGCTCGATATAGAAAATTTCAGCCCAAATGGTCAATGTTTGTCAAAGGTATAGGCAACTAAAAACAGGATCTTATACAGGGAAGTGTCATTGTGGTAAATGCATGAATCAGAAGTGGAATGGAGTTACAATGGAGAAAAACAAGTGCAAGTGAGAGAAAACTCAGGCCCTTAGTCTGTATTTAGTCCCGGCAGAAGTGCAAATTCGGACTGAATTAATGTCTACCGCACAGAGTTCCCATGGTTATTGTGCATTCTTAACATAGGCCCCGATGTTTTCACCTAAACATACCAGACTGATACTAGTATTAAACATGGATCAAGTTCAAGTTATTAAAACATAAAGAACTGCAAATGAATAGAATAGGTGCAAATTGCAATGTTCAAAGATGATATTTGTCCTGATCCTTCCATAGTCTCAAATCTCTGATAACATCAAGACCTGAGTTATAGTGAAATGCCTACATGCATCAGACACTATAGATTTTGATCTGTAATGCTTCATATTTTCAAAAATACAATTTTCAAGGATATCATCATAGCTAAGGAGAAAACTGCTGCTGTAAAAAAAATATTATTTCTGACTTTTTAAAAGGAGAAAACCTGAAATTCCCAAGTTAACCATGCTAAGTTTCAAAAGCACTATGGGCTACACCTAAGCTGCTGCAAACTGGCATAAGCTCCACTGAACGACACCACTGACTCCAATGGAGGCATGCCAATTTACACCAGCTGAGAATCTGCTCCTAAGCATGTATGTTTAATATATATAAAATATATATACATACATATACACACACACATAAACTATAGATAAACACTTACTACAGGAAATTTAAAAAAACAGTAATTGGATTACTAAGTTGATAAGCATCTTTGGACGGATAATAATTAGTTTTTTAAAGAATATTCTTACAAATATCTGTCAAAAAGACTCTGTGTTGCCAAGTGTTTTAATGTTCACAACTCTGCAGAACCATATCTTTTAAAAAGTAATAGATGGCCATTAAGAGGCGCTGTACTATTCGATGTTTGTTTTCTATAAAAAACAACAACACCACATCATCACTCCTGCAAACATACAAAGATGTGCTATGCTACCAAAATTAGCAAAACATTTTAATGTTTCCCTATACACTCATACAAATAGAAGGCGTTTGTCATAAATTACACTCTGATGAACACAGGGGCAGGCAACCGTACGTTCATTACATATGGCCCATACGTAAATTCTATTTCAAAGCATTCAAATAATTATACATACTTAGGCCAGAAGAGAAAAATAAAGAAAATTTCCCCACAACACGTTAATATAATTTGAGAGTAAAATTCACTCAGGTGTGAAAGGCCTGATGCAATCACCTACATCCCAGTGTGGCTGGGAGGGAAAGGCTGATGGGCCAAAAAGCTATGAAAGTGCTGCATTACCTCCTCCAGTAGGTGGTCTTTGCATGCTGCAGAGGGTGGTCTCTGTGTTAGATCCAAACCAGATAAAACCATGATGATTGAGTCTGGGGCAGGTTAGGTTTGGGATCACAGGATCCACATTTATGGAGATCTATTGGCCTGTAACCCATACTTATCAATCAGTTGACTTGATAGTGCAGTAATTTGGCAGTAATTTGTAAGAATATCAAATCCAATCAACTAACGTTTAGGAACTGAATTGCATTCTCTTTCAGAAATAGTAAATTAATATACAAAACAGAGCTTAAATTTCTCCTATATATCACGGCCAAACTATTCTGTGATCTGCACTAAGACAGCTAATGGATACAAGCTTCTCTTATATTGATACTGAATATATTTTTCTTGCTTCCTTGTTAAGACTGTGTAACAATCCCGGGTTTGGATCATCATCAGAGTTCGAACCCAGGACCTCCAGTACAGCAGCACAGATCAGTCCCACTTACTCTAAAGAAATAACTCCATGAGCCAGTAGTAATAGGCTCTTATTCAGCAACGAGAGGGAGACACAACATACACCACGCCAAGTGTGGGTTACAAATGCATGATTACATTTTACTTTTCTCCCAACTGTATTTCTGGAGATCTGCACCTCTGTGAGTCAGACTGGATTTTGCCTCCAGCAGATGAAACCAAAGCCTTACTGCAGAAATGGTCTCATGCTCTTGCCTTCTCTTGCTACACTTATTATGTGATGCCATGTTTGCTTCTGGTCTTACACTGATCATAGCTCTGGAGAAACACAGAATCTGTCCCAAAGTCTCAGATATCTGCTCTCATGCTTGCTCAGGATCCCTAGCCAACATGAGTCAACATAGAGGGGAAAGGAAAGGAACCATTCTTTAGTCAGTCATACAGGAAGACGTTATTTCAGAGCTAATGCTTGCTTTATATTTAACCAGGGAATTAATTAAGGCATAACGATTAAGAAAGGAGATGTCTAATGGAAAGATTATGTTTCTCTTGCTTATATATATATATACACACACACACACTTAAATAAAGAGGAATAGAATTATAGTCGATAATTCCTACTCGTAACCATTGCAACTTACAGCCTGAAAAATACTTAGCTTTGTAGTTTGTACCCCATCGATCACAATGAATCAGTCTTTTAAGGAAATGAGAACTAGAACAGAAATAATGCTTATAGTTATAGAGCTCAGGCTAAAGTGACCGCATACTTTGTAGTAATGAAAGAAAGGAGGGAATGGCTGTAACACACTCTAATAGGAGACTCTAAAATCCAGTGGTTTTTTTCAGTTTCAAAATTAAAGATATAATAGTTCCAGATGATTATTTCCTCTTCCAAATCTCCCCTATAGAGCCGTGCTTGGAGACTGCGGGACAATGGTAGTCAGCAGCAGAAGTTACAGGTCTCCTCTCCTGCCCTGTCCTATATTCCTGAATAAACTAGGAAAAAAGACCGAAACATCCTGTAACAGCATGGCACCCACCTCTCACAAGCACCCCCTTCTGCTCGGTTGTGTCTGCAGTCTTCAGACCAGTCATGTCCCTGGCATAAGGGGCTGTTATACTGTGGTGTAGACGTTTGGATTGGGGCTGAGCCACAGGCTCTAGGACCCTGTGGGGACGAGAGGAGGGTCCCAGAGCTCAGGCCAGTGGTGGGCAACCTGCGGCCCACACGCAGCCCATCAGTGTAACCCGCTGGCAGGCCGCAAGACAGTTTGTTACATTGACCGTCCTCAGACATGGCCACCCGCAGCTCCCTGCATTCCCCGCCACTTCCCGTAGCTCTCATTGGCCGGGAACGGTGAACCATGGCCACTGGGAGCTACAGGCGGACGTGCCTGCGGACAGTAGCGTAGGCAGGTCCGGAGCACAGGGGGAGCGGCGCTATTAAAAGGCACCTCCCCAGGCTTCCCCTTTACTCACCCAGCAGTGCCTCCGGCGGCGCTCCGGGTCTTCGGTGGCTCACTCCGGGTCTTCGGTGGTACCCGCCATCGAAATGCCGCCGAAGACCCGGAGCGCCGCCGGGTGAGTGCAGGAAGCGGCGCTTAAAAAGAAGCGGTGCCTTTTCGCTCTGCTAAAAAAAGGCGCCGCTTCCTTTTTAAGGTGCCGTTTCTGCTCACCTGCGGACGGTAAACAAACTGTTTCGCGGCCCACCAGCGGATTACCCTGATGGGCCGCGTGTGGCCCGCAGTTTGTCCACCACTGGCTCAGGCTGTCCCTTGAGACGGAATGTCTACACCGCAACTAAACAGCCCCTTAGCCCGATCCCTGCGAGCCTAAGTCAGCTGGGTGTCTAAATGCAGGGTGGAGGATATCCAGATATCTCAGTGATTGCCTCACTCCCCATGTCCACAATCTAGTATTGCATCTGTGTTCATTAAAGGCACTAGAGCTGAGTGTGCATGGGGGGAATCTTGCAAATGCTAGGTGACTGGATTTTCTTTACAGCTACACCCTGAGAGACAGATTAGAGAATTTCATTTCTTTAAGGTGTTGTTACAGCCTTCATCACATTCTTTGATTTCCATTCACAAAATACACTTCCACCCTTACATTATTGAGAAGCCTCTGGATAGGTTTTGGGGGTTTTTTTTTTAATGACTTTGTAGCCACAACACAATTATTATCTTTCTTCCTGTTTCTATCATGCGTCTGCAAACATCTGTGAATGGAGCTACAGGCTGAACAAAATTCTAGCTAGTCATTTCTGAATACCAGTCTGAGTGTTCTCTCTGGCCATTACATGGATGAACTTCGTGGTCTCAGCTCACTCCCTCATAAAGAAATGATCATAGCATAAAACCAGCAGATATAATTTTGTACACTATTGCACAGCTTTTATTCACCACTTAGGAGAGACCCATGTCTGAGATAACATTTTGACTAAATTTCCTCTTGTTCCTACCGAGGCAATTTAGCCTTGATGCCAGGTTGAAATTATTGGCAGTGCAGTAATGGGGAACTCACACTGTGGGTGTCTACACAGTACAATATTTGGATTATGGACAAAAGTCTTTATTCTCCAGAACTCCCACAGTTCTACCCTTTTCTAGGAATAATGCTATCTTTGATTTCAGTAAAAACGCAATTTCAAAGAAGGAAAATTTAATTCCTATCATCATAATTAAATGTTTCTCATCTTAATTAAAGATGCTATAAATGCAAGTCATCAACTAACATTTAACAGCTCTGCTTCTAAGACAGATCGTTTGCTTTATTTATTTTGGAGCTGGTGAAAGATGCTAGATTGAAAACACTGAAAATTGGATAACTCTGTTCCCAAAAGAGGTACAGCATAAACAAAAGCAATGCAAACTTCCTCTTAATGCTTTGCCAGTATGCTTCCACTGTCATCTAGAGAGAATAGGCCCACTGGAAACACTGGAATTAATTCAACAGCTTACAATAGGGATGAAATTAGTTGAATAGCTTTAGTAGATGAGCATGAAAGACCAGTCTCGACCACCGTTTAGTCTACAGTTTCTCTACTAAGACTGCAGCTAGTGATTCATTAGGACCAAATGTCATGGTGTTTTGTTATGGGATTTACAGTGGTTGCCATAAAAAAGTTAGCATCTGCTCACAATTATGGCACTGAGCTATGTGAGGCTTGTCTATATGGAACGGCAATGCACAGTAGGGTGTGCATTAACAGTTCCCTGCTGGGCCCTAAGGAACTTATAGCGTGGGCCAGTTAGTGAGCAGCACATTGGTGCACATTAGAATTCATACATCCCCAGCGTGCACTGCAGCACTGCATGGACAAGCCCCATGATATTACAGTCGTTTCTTTTTCTATGCACACGGGAATGACTTTGGTGCCTCTGATAAAACTCTGTGCAGGATGAATTTTCATTGGTGACCAGTACAGGTATGCACGTAGTCTCGGATTAAGGAAAGCACTTAAACGCATGCTAGATTTTAACCACATGCTTAAGCGCCCTTCCTGAATAATGACAGATTTCAGAGTAGTCTGTTATTCTGTGTTAGTCTGTGTCAGCAAAATTTTTTTTCCCCTGCTGATATAATTCCTCTGAATTAATTAGCCTCTTACAGTTGGTATAGGTACTTCCACCTTTTCATGTTTCTCTGAATATATAAATATCTGCTTACTGTATATTCCATTCTATGCGTCCGATGAAGTGGGACTGTAGCCCACGAAAGCTTATGCTGAAATAAATCTGTTAGTCTCTAAGGTGCAACAAGTACTCCTGTTCTTCTTCCTGAACAAAAATGCTCTCCTGAATCAGGGCCACTAAGAGGAGGAGATGTCCAATAATAAAAATAAGCAATATGGACTTGCATGTGCAAACAAAAAATATTTTAATTAAGCAAAAATGAGGAGACATCGTGGAGTAGTAGTACAATTGCTCAGTCAAACTTAGGCCTTGACTGCACTTGGAGGGTTTTATTAGTATAGGTATAGCAGTATAGTTAAACCAGTATGGTTGCAACTTATACTAATATAACTCATGCTAGTTGGAATAAACTACACCAGAGTAAGCCAGTTACACCAGTACAACTGCATCTACATGAGGGCAGGTACCGGGATAGCCCCCCGCAAAAAATCACACCTCTAACTGAACTGACACAGCTATATCAATACAGCTTTTAAGTATAGACCAAGCTTTTCGGTGGGCCTAAACATTTCACCTTCAGTTTGAGGCTAATTTGAACTATTTGATCTCTGGCAGGATATAATTTGTTGCCTTTATGAAAACCCAGATACACTATATATGTCCACTAGGAGCGTATTGTACTAAAACCAACAATTTATTTTTATAGGCCACTATACAACAGTCACTTAGCAATGACTATGGGTCACTACATTCCTTGGTCAAACTCAAAGCAGTGAGACTCCGTATCCCATTGCAAATCCTCGGGCTCATCCCATTCTGACAAAGAGCATATAAAATGCAATCACTTTCCTAATGCTTAGGATTCTAGCCTGTCCTATGCTATTTAAAGTCATCTGGGCTAATAATTTTCTTGGGCTTGGGTAAGCTGCTACGTGGCACTTTGATGGGCAGGAAGGTGAGTTTGTGACCAGAGGGAGAAGGGTTCCTGTTTGCAGAATCCTGCGTTACATATTCTGTATAAGAGGCATTGTCACATTTTTGTTGTTATGGTATCAAAGAATGTGCATTCTTTCTAACGGGCTTGTTTGTAATTTTACAATGTACCCTGAGTAAGGGACAGTGCATAGCTCTGCCACCTCCAGAGCACACCAGAAAACAAATTATGACTCAGAGATGAATAATTCTTCCCCTGCTCCCCATTTGTTCTGCACAGCGTGTAAATTTGTTCCACCCTTTTGCGGAACCCTTGTACACCCACCCAGCTACCTACCATGGAGTTAGTTAGAAGGATGGGCCCGATTGTCAGTTTGCAATCTAGCTGACAGTAAAGGGCCCTGTGTTATTTCATTCTTACATTTCATCCTTTCCTAATGCTGCTTATGTGGAAAAGCAATTGCTGAACTTGTCATCGGGATGTTATGAGATTGCAATTGGAAGGGAACAGGATTCCCATGACTGTACTTAGGAAGGGTGGTGATCCACTAAGCAATTTTGATATTTAATTGTGGTCCGTGAAATAAAAAATTTGAGATCCTTTGTCCCAGAGCTCACCAGCAGTCAGACATTCTCTCCTCATCACATAAAGAAAACAATATATTCATAAACTGGTGTCATAATGTTCATGGATACTGACAAGAAACCTGGAGCAAGATAAACTGCTAATGCCTAAAAACACTATAAAATGTACTTGTCTATAGCTCAGGTGGGAGAGAAACAGTATATATCATGAGAACACTTTTGAACATAATCTAAGTGACTTGGGAGCCTAATAGTAAACATTTCAAAAGCACCTAAGTGACTCAGGAAATCTAAGTCCCATATTCAAATAACTACATTACTGCGGAGTAGGAACCTTTTAGTTTGCGCCCATGGCATCCAGAAGGGGAAGTTACAGCACAGCACTTTGTTGCACACTGCTATTCAGACCCCCTTAATCCAAACTGTGGGGCAGTGTAGACATAACCTTACTGCCTTAGGCTCTTAGGCATCTAAGTTTCATTGCAAGTCAATGGCACTTAGGTGCCTAAGTCACTTTTGAATATCGGGTTCAGGGTCCTAAGTCATTTAGGTGCTTTTAAAAACGTTACTCTATATAACATATGACTAGGCTGACCATATTTCCTTGAGACAAAAACGGGACATTGGGATGGCAAAAACGGGACGGGGAGACAAGGGGCAGCCGCAACAAGCCGCCCCTTGTCTCCCCGCTCAGCAGCTCGGCGGGGAGACGAGGGGCAGCCGCAACAAGCCGCCCCTCGTCTCCCCGCTCAGCAGCTCGGCGGGGAGACGAGGAGCAGCCGCAACAAGCTGCCCTTTGTCTCCCCACTCAGCTGCTCGGCGGGGAGACAAGGGGCAGCTGCAACAAGCCAGCGTTCAGTTTTTTACAAAAAAATAAAAACTATATATAGTTTATTAAAAACGGGACAAAATTGACATTTATATTAAAACGACGGGACGGTCGGGAAATATGAAAAAAACGGTACTGTCCCGTTTAAAACGGTACGTATGGTCAGCCTACATATGACTCACCAAGGCCACATGACACATAGCCATAAACTATAGCATTTATGTGCCAACTCTGTGTTAAAAAAAACCCTGCAGAACCAGCATACAGTAAATATGTTACATTACATCTTTTCAATACCATCATGCATTTCAAGAGCTCAGTTTGCAATGTTTGTCCTAGAATCATTACAATTGCAAATTCAATCCGCTCCCCAATCTCATCCTATCTCCAATTAAATGTCATCCTGATTCTTTTTTAGAAAATTCTTCCAACCCTGTTTGGAACTAAATATATTAAATACAAACCCAAGTTATTTCCAAACTTTTGTCGCCTGTCATGGTTTCTATATTTGTTATAATTATAAATTGTAATTTAATGAACAACTAAGCTTACGTTCACACATTATTCAGAGAAAATATATTAACAAAATCATTTGATGCAATTTGATACACCGAAAGCGGAGAAAAATTAAATGGAAGAATTAATATGAGAATGTTTAAAATTCAATCTTGATTATGCCCTAATAATCAGTATAGCCCAGGTTAGCAAGTTTATTAATCTGTCATTAAAGAATATAGGGAAAATAATTTCACTGGAAATAAGACTGTTTTTAAGTAGGCTAGATCCACCACAAATCGGTCCATGTTGTCTCCCTGAGTCACACAATGGTCTAGAGCCAGATTTTATCCTCACATGTCCAGGAACAAATTCCAGTGACTTCCATTGGATCCTGGGTAAGCATTTGAGGTAAACACTTCACCACCTGTCATCTTCTAAATTTTGCAACCAGATTCTCCATTGTTTCTTCAGTTACCAGAAAAGACAGAAAGAAAGCTAACACTGAACAGCACAAGGAAGATTGACCCAAAAGGTAAACAAACTAAGCAGTGGTGATTAATTAATTAATTAACTAACTAAATAAATAAATAAATAGCCAGCCTGATGATTTCGTGGCAATTGCTTACTGACAGTAGACAGGGGCATGATCCACAGCCTATTGAACTTGATAGAAAGATGCCTATTGACTACAATGGGTTTGTGTTAAGTCCACCGAGCTTCCCTAAAGCCACATAGCTAAAATTACACAACTCTGAAACAAATTTGCTCCACCTTTTAAGATAATCTCCACAGCTTTTCTTTGCTGGACATAGTCAAAGATAAATAGAAATGTGACTCTCAGACAAATATTTACAGGTCTCGGTATCACAGAGTTCTTTGCCTTCCATAAAGCTCAGCTGCTGAAAGAAGTCACCCCTAGAGGTTAAGAGGACCAGAAGGACATCTTAAATATTTTACTATTCAACCAGGCTTAACTGGGGATTTTTTTTTCTTCAGTGAGTAGTTGCCACTAAAAGCAGCAAAGGGATAAAGAGAGTTTATTTCTGTTGGAATTATTATACTCTGCACCAAGACCATTCAAGATCAATGGTAAGAATGTGAAGGGGGGGCGGAAAATCAGAGAAACAGATACCAAAATAAATAAAGTTATTTGTAACAGAAGGCATTGCGAATAGAATATTGTGAACAGTGAAGATGGCCAGTTGCAATCAAATATACAATATGGTAAAATATTCCAAAAGCACTATAGGTAGCTGCTAAAGCTATTTGTAAGGAATGGAACTGGTCAAATAATATTAATCAAATAATTTATTTAAAGAATCTCTCAGCAATTTTGAATGTATTGATTTTAAATTATGTTGAATATAAACATCGATGTATTTATCCTCCCAACACTCTGTGAGGTAGAGAAGTGCTATTATCCTCATTTTACAGATGGGGAAATGAAGCACAGAGGAGCTTGCTGAAGGTCAGCAGGGGAAGCTGTGGCTGTCAGGAACTGAATTCACTTCTCCTGAATCCCAGTCCAACGCCTTTAACCACAAGAACATCCTTCCTACCTATCCAATGAAAAGTCTCCCCAAGCCTAGAGCTCCCCAGCTTAATTAGATCACCACACATGACAGTCAGACTCACGGGAAAGATGGCAAAGGCTGCCTGAAAACGGAATGGGGAAGCATTTTAACACTGGGCTGTCTATCCCGTTGCTTGTTTTCCCTGCCTGACCTCTGAAGTGCAGCTATTAGCATCTTCCTCTGGTCCACAAACCCAAACAAGGGGATACACAGCCCTTCTCTTATAAAATCACAACCCAGGGGAGCAAAGAGATCCCCTAGATTTGAGGAGGTTTGCTTTTTCTTTCTCTTCCTGCAGTGAGCAGAACTTTCTTCTGCGTAAGCCTGTCATTTGCAGAGTCAGATGTTACAGTGTTCTGTAGCTTGCAAAGCACAGAAGCCATCAGCTAAATTCTTCTCTGCTCTATGTCCACAGGCCACTACATGCTGTTTTTCACACAGAGGCACATACTAGCCTTTTTTTACGCAGAGGCACATACGTGCAGGCTTCTATAGTGTTTTGTAAGTCACAGTGTTACACGGGAGATGGTGCGGAGCTACATGCCCCCAGCAGAGCAACAGAAGACACTGAATTTTAGGAAGGCACAATACCGCCTCCCATTGTTCTCAGGTGCAGGGAGCCCTTAAAGGGACGTGCAGCTGTGCACACCAAAACTGCTGATCGGTACAGGGGAAGCGGCACTATTGCCTTGCTTGCTCTGGGAAGGCCTGCAGCCCAGGGGATGCTAGATTACTGCATGTGTTTAGAAGAACACTAGTGCTGCAGTTGTGGCCAGCACCTGTGCAGGATACACAAGACGGGGAAGGTACCTTGCACTCACCCTTTCCCATGTGCAGCTGCATAGGAGCCAGCCACAATCTGTCCCACTGCAATGTTTGCATTTCCACTTGACTATTAATACCCTCGACAAACTGAAATTTGGCACACAAAGTCCCAACCCAAAGAATTCCTTGCACGATCTACTAGTCAATATTCGCTTTCTTTTGCTCTGCTACTTTTATAATGATACTATAAAAACACAACAGCACCAACCCACAAGAATGTATTAATATCTGAAATAGGAGATTTAGCTACATGACGTTTGTTTATATTAATAGCAGGTATGCATGTAAATCCATACCTTACAGAATCCCCTAAGCCAACAAAGCTCAGAAAATAGAGTTGTGCCTGGAACTGTGGTCTGACTCTGCTCTGAACTAACCTCGCAGGCGGAGGATACTGTATGATATTTAACATGGAGCAGTGTTCTGATTGCTTTGTGATGCCTAGGGACAATGAGGCAAATTAAGAACAGATAACAATTCAGCCTTACCTCTAAAGGTACATCTATACTTAAGGCAGCGTGTAGACACTGCAAGCCTAGCTAGCACAGCTACAAATACCAGTGTAGACAGTAAGGCACAGCTTAGGTGAATAGAGTGCCATATGCACCTAAACCCCCAGGATATATACCTCACATGGCTCTCTGCATGCCCAAGCGGTCCCTATGTCTCCACTGCTATTTTTAGCAAGATAGTATTCTGCTGCCTTCCCACTGTCAGAGGCTTTCCATGCTGCCTTCCCGTGCCAGCGCCTTTCACTGCGGCATGTAGCTATACATGTTTTGCCTGTACTTTACACGCCTCCATAAGTGTAGACGTAGCCTAAATGTCTTTAATTTGGAAAGTTTCAGACATGCTCTGTCTTGAACACTGCTGCAGTATTAGTTATGCTATTCGCGATATTTATAGCTCTCGTCTATATAAGTAATATATAACATTAATGCAAGTCTTATTTCTGAATGGGGGTGACACCGTTTATAAAGTGAAAAAGAGTAGATACATAGTTCTATTTCACTTCTTTCAACCGCCCTCACCATCCTGATACAGTGGGTGACTATCTTGTTTGGATTCCAACCCTGTCCATACATCTAAGATCGTGTGAAGAAGAGCAGGGATATGCACTTGATCGCCATTGACCTGTAATATCTGTGTCCCTATGGTCAAAAGTGGGTGACTGAGATGTGTGTTTCTTTTAGAGGGAGGTAAAAGAGGCATTGATTGCCTTGAAGGAGTACATGACGATGAAAGGTATGAGATAGGAATAAAGCTTTGAAGCGGCAAGACAGATCACAGATATATTTAAAGAATAAATAACAGCAGTTGTGGATTATGGGGGTATAGTTTCAGTGAGCAGATTTTGTGATATAGACCACAAAATATAGACCACAGGAAAACAAAGGCCTGAATTTTTTTTTTTAAAGGTCAGGGTTTATTTTTCCTATTGTTCCTGGATACTAGTCATGAATG
Organism: Chelydra serpentina; assembly: GCA_037349315.1. Taxonomy (NCBI): domain Eukaryota; kingdom Metazoa; phylum Chordata; order Testudines; family Chelydridae; genus Chelydra; species Chelydra serpentina. Next base: position 11,652,782 of record JBAIAC010000061.1, read on the forward strand.
TATAGCTACCTCAAGCTCCGACTTTGCCTTGCAACTCCAGCTGTATTCCACTGTCACCCCGCTCTTGATTTTTCCTTCCTTCTCCCGCAAAGGACTCCAGCTACAGCCTCCCCTACTCTGTTTTCACAACCCCCACAATAGCTTTCCTTACTACTGTAGCAGGCCTGCTTTCAATGCCTCTTTAAAGATCTGACCTATGGCCTGGCTCGAAGAAAGACGGAAGGCAATGGATGTGGTTTAATTAGACCACAACTTTATTTGCTTAAAATATCTAGGAAGAGCCGGTAATAAATTGTACAATGCAGGTTATTATTTCTTTAATTGCGTCCGCCTGTTTGAGGGGCTGCCATCAGCCCTCCCACTTCGGAACCTGGTCCCAGTCAGCCCTCCCACTTCAGAACCTCACCGCCTTCCCCTCGTATGAAGGATAACGAGGTTGGGAAAAGAGGGGGTTGTTTGCCTTTCTGGTGTACCAAATGTTAGAAGCTCCGAAACTCCCTTCCCCAGCTTCCCTAAGGGATGCTTTCTGCTAAATCCCCTTCCAATCCATTTTATCCCATCACCATATTCCTTTTGTAAAGAGTACCTGTACTGGAGCTCTGCCATAACATTCCCATCAAACCTTCCTGCCTATCCAACCAGGTCCCTGGCCCACTGTGGGGAAGGTAAGAAAACCCATTAGAGTCAATCTGGCAGTCAGGGGAAAATTTGTTCCCATTCCCCCTGGAAAAAGGGATCCACACAAACAACTGTGGAAACTGGCCAAGGCCAATATTTTCCCCGGTGGCCTTGGATTTTGGGTGCCTCGCTGCTGACTTTAATAGGTGGTGAGCAACTGGAGCGCTCTCTCACTTGGTCCACATCTGAGAAATCAGTGCCAATATGTCCTACATTGGGCACCCAAAAAATAAGGAACCAGAGGTACTTTTGAAAATGTTGACCTAATGATCTAGATTCTGATACACTCAGACTGAGTAGTACCTAACTTCACAAATGGTCCCACCGTTTGTGGGACTATTTATGAACCAAGGTATTATTCAGCACAAGTAAGTGTACCAGAATTTGGCACTATACAGCTGACACATCCATGCAATAAGTGCTATCAAACACACAATAAACGAACTGGAAAAAGAGAAATATCTTAATTTCTCTATTCTCATTCAACCAGTCATCTTAGATGCTCCTATAACAATAGTAGGTAAAAAGTTTCAAATTGAAGTATGGCTCTTCAATTTCTCAGTTCTTCATCAAGCAGGTTGTATATGTCTTACAAAGGGATGTTTTTTCATATAATATAGTGTATCACGAAGATTGTTTCACTGCATGTAAATAATGGTTGTGGTATTTGTTAAAGTCTTACTGGTTTCCACACATTTCATGTTAATACTTAATAAAATATTTATTTAAAAATATTAAATGAGGAAAAGCAGAATGGAAGACAAGCAAGGCAAAGATTTTTCTAAAAAACATACTCCCAAATGAAGAAGCTGGGAAAATGAAGAAACTAATCAAATGGAACTGGAATTGGAAAATATAGGTATAGCCTGATTTCCCTGCTTTTCTGGTATAGGTGCCTCTTTCGTTTTCAAAAAGGATATTGGTATCCTCCTATTATTTTTTTAATGTTCTGGTTTTTTTCCATTTTAAGAAGAAAGTGAAACGAAAAGGTCTAAATCAGAAATTATATTATGTATTCAAGAAATGTTCTGAAAATGTCACTTACATTACTAACATTTTATCATTCATGTGAACCACTTAGTGCGAGATACAAAAGCAGCACATATACATTTAAACAACTTTGTAAACTGTATGTCAAACAGCTAACAATTCTAAAGAGCAACAACAACAAACCCAGATAAAGAAAATGAATGAAAGAAAGAACATTCATCTGTAGAATAGAGTGCTTTGGGAAAAGTTTAAAAAATTTTTTTTACATTTTCCTGCTTCCAAATACTTTTCAGTGGAATAAGAAATAATTGAGAGGTTGTACCATGCATGATGGTGGGAACTCAATAAAAGGATGAAGAAAAAGTGTTAATGTTTAAGGCCCCAATTTTTCTTTCTGTCTTCTCTACAAATTCTCATTGATTTCAGTGGGAGTTCTGCACATGCAGCGACTGCAAGATTGGGCTCTAATTGCTTGTGTTTTCAAACTGATGGAAAGGCTTTAAAGCTGAACAACTTCTATTTGTGCTAATGGGAACTGGATAGCCAACAATGCTCATGTCATCTTGAAAATATTCCCCTTTATCTTGCTCTTTTTAGCTCTGTCTCGATGGAAGAGCTCTGAGGGCTTTTATTAAAATGTAATTATGAAATTCATAACTAAACACAATGTTAAAAATATTGTTGAATCTATGTCTTTTTCTCTGACAAGTGTGAAAATGTGTGCAATGTGACAGAAGGCTTGCTACAGTAATTGCATGTTATGATTGAATGGCATAGAAATATCTGCCTTGCTGAAACAGCTGCAGAAGGTAGGTTGCTCCTGAACAGTTTTAATTTATGTGCCATCTGTTTAGCCATTTCTTTACATTTTCCTTTAAATGGTTAAGGGATTATTTTTTCCCCCTCATACAGGCACAGCCACATTTTACGTGACCTTCCTCACATACATAAGAAATGCCAGGAGAAAATATTGTGTTCATTTGAGATTAGATGACAATGTTTATTAGAATAGGACCATGGCCACTGATTCGTAAGAGCCACATTCTGATGGGTAGGTTAGTCTTTTTGCTGATGTCATAAATGTGCACCTCCTCTGTAGGGGGCAAAGCTAGGAGCTCTTTTTCTCTGACACCCACCCACTCACCACAACAGCTGATATGGGCTTTGACAGACCCACCACCCACATCTCAAAATTTCCATGCTAGCAGACAAAGGGCAGATTACGTAAGGGGAAACAGTACGTGTCTTCGTGATACTGATTTCCAGTAGATATAGACACATCCTAAAGTGATCATTTCCTTGGGAGTTGGAATTATAATGGTAGAAAAGAAAGAAACAATATTCTAAAAGATGTGGTTTTTTAATATAGTATTTTCAAGACCTACCCAGCATTTAAGATAGATGCATTTTTGGATAGTAATCTCTGTCGACTTAAATGTAAATGCTAAATCAATTGCAAGACAGCATTACATTAATCTTAACTGATTATCAAGGTTTTAATTCCTTCTTGGAGAAATCAAAGGGAAAGAGAAAACAAAATAAAACAACCCCCCCCCCCAAAAAAACTCAGCCCTAAGTGTGTGTATTCTCATTGTTTTTCCATCAGTGGAAACGCACAATCAAATTACAGCTATACAATAAAAGCGTGTCATGCAGTGACACTACATTTAAGGATCTTTGCTCATTTCTGTTGAACAATAATTATAGTTTATTATCTTGCCCATTTCATACCACATCAGGCTGAAATTTGCAAAAATAATAAATTATGGTTCTAAAAATATAAGGAGTGCCAAAGCAGAGCGGGCCAAGAGCACTGCCAAGCACAGAAAGTCCATCCAATTGGCTATATTGTCAGTAACAAGGCTCATATAGGATGCTTAAGTGGAAGGTGAAAGCGTCCATTCTATACACGATCAACAGTGCAATACTAAAATGATGGGATGATGACACACACCTGCTTCAGCCCAGCTCGTGTTCACTTCACATCCTGACACATGAGAACGGGCTACCCTTTTAAGTTTTATTTATAGTACTTTACTAAATATCATTGAAATTGCTATTCGTATTCAGATACATTTCTAATCCTTTTCTGAAGGTCACTAAACTAATTGCCTCAATAGTATCCTGCAGCAGTAGGGTCCATAGGTTTATTTTATGCTGCTTAAAATGTTTTCTTTGGAAATTTGTTGTTACTCATTTCCGTCCTGTGTCCTATTGTTTTTGATGACAATAGGGTAAGTAAGAGCATCCAATTTACCTTCACCTATGTTATTTCACCACCTTCTATTATATCTAGCCTTACTAGTCACATTACATGATCAAAAATTTTCCCACAATGTGGTTGACTTCATAGTTCCCTTACCAGCAGATAGGAAAAAAGTGGATGTTAGAGCCATAAATACCCAAAATGGGTTTTAAAATAAGAGGGCAGTGCCATCAGGCATAGCTCTCCTTACAATTACCTACACTATTGCTGTATCATCTTGGGGGGTGAGTGGGGGAGGATTGCTTGACCCCATCTCACCCCCCCCCCCCAGATCACTGGGGAAAGAGCCTTCCCATATCCTCTTGTCTATCTTGAATAAGGCTATGGGGTCATGAGAGGGAAAGTCATAGGTACCCATTCTGCCCTCTGCACTGCACTATACACACAGAATTTGGAATTGTGTATGCTTGATTCTGCCTTCTGCCACAAGTGCTGCTGGCTACAAAGGGGCCTCTGGTTCTATTCCTCTCTGCCGCTCACTTCTGAAGAGCTGTTCTCTGCAGCTGCAATGCTGCCTGCTGCTATGTCCTTCCTGCGGCTGCCATGAGGAAGCCCTATGAAGTGTGTTATTTCTGAAAGAGACGCCTGTGGGGCCCCTCACAACTCCCCAAACAAGATCAAAAAGTCAGCTGTAGTGAGCTGTTACTATCCCCCCCTTTATTACAAAATAAGAACAAGGAATAGAGCCAACGTTTAAATTCTCCTTTAATATACATCTCCAATCTCTTGAGTGTTATACTTTTTTGCTGCCCTTCTCTGGATCTTTTCTGCGTTTGCTATGCACTATCCTTTTTGAGACAAAATGACCCAAATGGAAAGCTGTATTCAAGACAATCTTCCATTTATAAAATGCAATTATAATATTTTTCCATAATAACTTTTATCCCCTTCTTAACACAGCTTAGCATTTTGCTTTCTCATCCAGCACTGTTTTTACTGAGTAGTCCACTGTGACTCCCAGATAATTTTCCCCAAAGGAGTTACAACTAATTAAGAACTCATCCAATGTCAGTCATTTACATGATTCCATTGTGGATTTTGCATTTCTCATCTAGAGCCCTTTGAAGTCTTATATAATGTCAATCACTGAGTCATCAACAAATTAGACCACCTTGTTGTTTATCCCAGATCATTGTTAAATGTATTGAGCGAAACTGGTCCTAGTACTGATCCCTAAACCACGCCACTGCTAACCTCCTACTATATTAAGAATTGATTGTTTATTCCTAGTCTTTGTTTCCTACCTATTAATTGATTTTTTAATCCACCACATGCAGTAGTTACTATATTCCCTCAGTAGCTTCTTGTGAGAGATTTTATGAAAAGCCTTTTGCAAGTTTGCTGTAAATAACATATATCCACTATTTTCTCAACTCTTTTACAGAATTCCATTAACGTGAGGTACATTATTTCCACATACAAAACCTGTGCTTGCCGCCCTGATCACATTATACTCATCTACACAGCTTTCCAAGTAACTCTTTTAATGATTTTCTAAACTTTTTCTTTATTACCAACACTAAAGTAAAATGCTGGTCATTGTATTATTTATTTAATAGACAAGGGGCCCTGATCACATTCAGAGTCTCAATGGGCAAGATGCTGTACAAACACAGTGGAAAATATAGTCCCTGCCTCAATGAGTTTACAATATAAATATATTGTAAAAATATAATATTTACAATATAAGTTGACAGTCAAGATGGGTATTATTAGCTAAATGGGGGGGGGGCATGCTGTGACGAGAATGGGCAAATAGGGATGAGCAGTGTCATATATATTAAGGAGAAGAAGAAGTGAGTGGAGGAATGATGGGCAAAATTGTAAGGCGTTTCAAACAACTTTAGACCAGTTGTAGCTGTAAAGAGATTAACATTAAAAAAAATCATTTAGATTGTGATCCATATGGCATATGAAGTGCTGGCTGTTGGTATTAGGACAAAAAGAATTACCAGGACTTCATTTAACATTAAAAAAGGAGTTGCTTCTGTATAATACCTATTAAGGGATGTTTACAACAATGACATGGTATTATAATAGCAGTTCCACTGAGTAAGCTATTATGTCACCAAAGGTTAGGTTATACAGGGGTATAACTGGAACAACTGAAGTAACTTTCAAGGCAGTCCAGGCCTTAAACATTGCAATTTTGGTCTCATTCGCTCATATTAGCATTTCAATGACGTCATGCCATAAATGTTTTACCAACAAAGTAAAGCAGAAAATTAAAGTACATAGACTATATGCTAAAATGTGAAAGATGTGTTTTAAACCCACAAAGGAGTACAAATTCAGCATATGTCACTGAAAGCTGCCACTTTTTCCGTAATTCACTCCAACACAAACATGTGCCACAATATACCATACTGGTCTGGTATACTATAGAGTATGAGAAATCACCTGCTCTCATGAGACAACCCGAGAAAAACTGAATGATCTGCCAGACTTAATGACCTCTTCTATCATTATTCCAGCAGCTGTCATTCCCTTTCATTAAAAAATAAGTCATTTGGTGAGCATTAACAGTTTAATGGATGGTGACGTGTGGCTGAAACAGAGCAGTCATTCAGGATACCAAATGATCAGTTACAGAACACCAGTATGGTCCCATCTCCTTCCAAACTAGTAACTCTATACAATGGATTGTCATTCGTAGAACAAACCTTGCCTGAGAATTGTGATTTTATGTCCAATTAAGAGAAATTTTCAGGGAAAAAAGGTTCGTGAGGTTATGTGACGTTTTCCCTTAGCAACAATTTTAGGATTAAAAAGATTCAAAGACCATTTGGCTACAATCATCTCCACCATAAGACGGGAGTAGATTTTACTTTACTGGAAATGGTCCAAGAATAATGAAGGGTAAACAAATAATGAAGCTGTTATCAGCATGCCTTTCCAAGAAATAATATACATCAGTTTATGTAGTTGCTCTAAACACAAACAAACAAAACCGCACACTTTAAGACAAGTCCCAGAAAACAATTTAGACATATATTAAGAACATGGAAGGAAAAAGAATAATGTCTCAATGTACAATCAAATTTCACAATGAATGATGTCATGTCACTCTTTCAAGTATCCTAAATATTCATACACTGCAAACACCATTAAGTACTGTAAGTTTCTGTGCCACATTTGAATACTGCATTTGAAGCCTTTAAATTTAGCATTTTTATCTGTGAAGGAAAAATTGGCCAATAGCACTGTAAACCTACCAACAACCCTCCCTAACTGCAAGTAGATGCAAATGATACTTTAGCCCACTCCTTCCTGATGCTGTATCTTTTATTATTATAAAATACATGCAGCTGAAATACTGAATTGTGCAACTGAAGTTACAGAAATTGTTGTGCTAATGATTATCCCACATCCTTTTAATCTTCCTGTAGTATTGTGTGTTTATCACATGTCCACCAATAAGGGACTGATCAAAAGCCTATTAACGTCAATTAAAAGATTCCCAATGACTTAAATGGTTTTGGATCTGTTCCTTAGGGTGAAATCCTGGCCCCTTTGCAGCCCATGGGAGTTTTGCCATTGAATTTGATCAAAAGTAACACAGTTAGCTGCAAAGTAAAAGATAATGACAATACAGACTGCAATTAAGGTCGGTCAACTCTGACCAAAGGTGGCCAAATTCTCCACAAGCAAGAGGAGTTTTTCAGAGTTCTCTACCTCTTTGGAAGAGGTTACAAGTGACAAGCACTGTTTTATGATTGTTTTACAGTGTAGATTACTGTCTGTTAAGGACTGAGATGAGGCGGTCCCCAGCAGTGGAAAGCCAACATTTTATTAAACATGGCACTCAGCCCCCAAAGTCTTTTTCAAAATGCTCTATAGTTTCTGAATGTGACAAAACCTGCTGAATTTATGTGCTGAAAATGTTCCAGTAGTTTTTAAAAGTGCTTTTGATATCACAGGAGAGTAAAGCTTTTACTATATTGCCTAATTCCCAGAAAAACGGTTGAAGCTTTTAATGAGATAATTAACAGCCTCTACTGAAGATCAGAATTTCATTCTCAATACATTAAATGAAATGCACAGAGAATGACCCAAACCAAGCTGTTAATAAATTTCTTTATCCTCGGTAGTTAATTGCCCCAAAAAACATACAGGTGATGGAAAATCAGCATAGTCTCAATAGAAGACACCAGATGAGGAGCTGGCCTGTAGCGTTAGCTATCCATCTGAAAATCATCAATTGTTTCTACAGTATCATCCCTGATTTCTGGTAAGCCCACTTTGACAAATGAAACAAAGCAACATTTTCACAGATCATTAATACAAGCTATAGTGGACTTCCAAGAATAGGAGAGGTAAGTCAATTTGTTTACATTCCACATCAACAAAATAATCTGTCACCGGCTTTGTTTCTAATTGGTTTAATGTGAACAGAACCAACAAGGCACAAGTTTCACTCCTAAATAATGTTAGAAAATACATTTTGGCTGAATTTTTTCAATCCTAAAGTTAGGCAGTGAAATATATATTCGAGGACCTCAATGCTGAATCCAGAGTATGACCTCAGAAAGGCTGCAAAACATTCCCAGTGGATAAAGTTTTCCCACTGTAACGAGAATGACATTCACAACATCAACTAACCTCCTCTACTCCCTTGAAACACAACTCAAATCTCTTCTCTTAAGCAAAGTTTTTTACAAACCAGAAAGGGAGAGTGGCCAGAGCCTCCATGAAGTCTATGAGGGACTTAGCTACTTCCAATCTATTTTACATAGAATGCGTTCAGATACAGTACAGAATCCGGAGATAGGCGAGATATTCAGCATGGCAGACACACCTGTAACTGCATAGAACAGTTTGAAGGAACGACATCGGAATGTCCTGGTTTTCAGAAGTGCTGGGCACCCACAGCTCACTACTTCTGATATTCAGGCCACTCTTCATAAGAAGTTGTGTAACTTTAGGGACTCAAGTTTGAAAATGTTGGACTTCATCTTTACACAGTAGAAATAATGGTGTACTCTCATACCGGATATGGACCAAATAAGGGCAGCCAGCTGACATTTTGCTTTAAAACCTATATCAGGGTGTGAGGCTTTGGGATTCAACCCAGACCAGTAAGATGTTGTGTCACCATGTGCCCTGTAATCCTGGGGGGGAGAGGGGAAGAGAGCGGTGCTATGCAGCCTTCGTTCAGGCTGCTGTCACCAGTAGCATGATCACAACACAACAGATTCACCTGACTTCACCAGCCTTCGTTACTCTTTGAGGGGTGACCCCAATACCCTCCCAGTCATGAATTTCCCCAAAATCATCTGCCCTGTAGTGTCCAGCCTTCTCACTGAACATTTACGGAAGTTATGTTGGCTGCTCCCTTAAAGAGACAGAACCACACACAGCTTACCACCTTAACTGAGGTTGACAAACACTCTATTTTAATCAAAACATTGAATTTGTTCATAGTAAAAGCAAAACAAGTTTATTAAACAAAAAGACATATGTTTAATTACGTCAAGTATAACAAATAAAGACAGAAAGGGTTATAAGCAAACAAAAGTAAAAATACCCTTCTAACACTAAAACCTGATTTAACAAACTTGTTCAAATAATTGTTTCTCACCAAGTCCCTTTTCCATCATAGCTGACCAGACTCTCTGGCCAGGACCCTTCCCAAAACCCAAGTACTCAGACTCCTTGATCTCTTTTGGTGAAGGATAACAAAAAGCCTTTTTCTCTCTCCTTAAATCTTCCCAAAGTTTATTGACCCTGCTTCAAGAGGCAGGAAGGCTTCCTGGGGTGCAGTCTCCATCCCCTATAGAGATTGTTAAATGGTCTTCTTTCCCCACTTGCTCTCCTGATGGCTTTGTTTACCTTGCCTGAGGCTTTCGGTCATACCTTGCTTAATTTACATCGGCGGCACATTCAAGTCTGAAACATGTGAGACTTAGGCACTGCTTGCCAAACACCTTTTAAGAACATATTTCCAGCACATATCTATAAAGTCTTCTGTGGGTTTACAGTACAAACATCACACAAGCATATTAATGATCAGTGAGTTATTAGTTTTCCAGTGATGTACTACAGGCCACCTTATGGGCATGTATCATGACAACAGTGAGCCAACTGGCATTGGGGGTATTCTTAGGTTCACACAGTGAACCTGTTGCACATCTGGATATTAATTACTACTGACCTTGTGGCTGCCAGGTGGTAAGTGCTACATGTAAAGAGCTGCACACAAGACACCACTTGCAGTGCATGAGAACAAAAAGTTTTGTTGGGCCTACAAAACCCAGGAACATTGCGGTATCTTCTTGAGTGCCATCTACTGGCACCTTCTCTGTTTTGTAACTTTACATATATACATTCATCTTTGTTTTATAGGGCGCTCTTGAAACACCAAGGAATTGGGGGGGAGGGAGGTGAAGGGGAGGAATTTGGGGATAGTTTTGATTTAAACCGAGACTGGAACTTGCAAGTTATGTGTCTTTTATCATTCTAAACTCATTCCTTATACAGGCATTCCTTTCCCTCATCCTTAGTTGTTTAGATTTGTAAGCTCTTTCGGGGCAGGGACCAAGTCTTTCTTTGTAGTTGAACAGCCCCTAGCCCAGTGGGGTGGCGATCCTAACTGGAGTCTCTGGGGACTTGTACAATAAAAATAATAGACGGCATACAAAAATCTACATTTAAAACAGTGTTAAGGTTGCAAAGTCAAGCAATCAAAAGTCAGGAAATGCCGAAGAAAGGTTGCCCATGAAACCTGAATTCTCTCCCCTTATGTATGTGCATTATCATACAGACTTTAATTATATGATCACATATTGTTTTTTTTTCCACAGGTCCCCTGCCTCATTCAGTGAACAAAATCTCAATCTAAACTCCTGTCTGAGTTGGGTAGTCCTAAGGTTGTCCTGAAACACCTGTCCTAACACCCTGTATTCCTCGATTGCAAAGTGACATTCCCACCCACTTAACATCCTGCTTGGAGCTAATGAGATCTATCAATCTGCCACCATAACTCAAGAGTAACCACCCTAATCTTAATGCAGGGTTTAAGCATCTGAGCCCACATAGTGATTCAACAGAAAAGCCTCACACTAGAATCTACCACGTGTCCATTCGGCAATTAGTTTTGTTAATCTGATAATTATATATCTACCATCGTTGAGGCAGAATCTACATATTTCTTCCTTTGATTACTTAGGAGTACTTCTAATATATCTTCTATCCAACCTGCTGGCACTAGACCAGAACAATGTGGATGGTGGAAGCAGCATAAATGCATTCCTCCTGACTGGCTGGGCTAGTGAGCAGCCCTGCATTACATGATACCCTTAGCCCAGGGCCCGCTTTAGCCGGTCAGCTGAGCAAAAAAACCCCAAAACCCTCCGGACGCGATTGGCTAAGCAAAAAAAACAACAAAAAAACCCGCCGGCGCTGGGGCCGATTCCGAATCGGCAGAAACTGCTTAAAGCCGGCCCTGCCTTAGCCTATTGGTTGGCCAGAGGTCCAAAGGACTTTTGCCCTATGTATGGTATATCTAACACTATGCTATTATACTGACCTAATAATGACTCAGAGGAAAGTAGAGACAGTTACTAAATCACCAACATCACTTCCTGTAGAGACTTGGGTTTTCCTTGTAAATCTCCGATCCAAGCACTGATCCAGCCCAACAGTAATTAAATCATGAGTACTGATAGTATCACAGCCTGTGGTGACAAGCCATTAAGCTTTGAATACATGTACAATATTAGTACAGTTACTCAGGATCTCTTCAAGTTCAGCTGGTTGAATACGAGTGTAACACAGCTGCCTTGTACCATCAACAGACATTTTCCAATTGGTGGAGACTGTAGTTTTGTATTAATAATGAGACGTTTTAAACCGATGGGCCTTTTGATCAATAGTATTGTCATTTTTCTGAAATAAATAATTTGTTTGAAGGGTAAAGACATTAACTTCACGAGCAGAATAACAACATGATTGCAAGTGTGAAAGTGACTCCACAGAGTTATATAAATATTTGAGAGGAAAGGACCTGTAAGAAGCATGGCATCTCATCATCTCTTTTCCTAAATGAATTCAAACATTTTTGAAGGCTTAATTAAAGAGACTCCCAGTTCCATATTTATAATCTCCACATCCAGATTCCTACCATCTTCCAGTCCCAGTTTCTTCATTGGCCTGGACTGCCCACACTAAGGTGCCCAGTTGCTCCCCTTTGCCAAGTCCACAATCCCAATGAAACGGACCAAAAACCACTAATTATTTAAAATATTTACCATGAACTTCTTTTACTGGATTTGGGTTTCCTACAACTTTTGTGAAATTCTACAACCTAGATTTTCCTATCCTTCCTCATGAGTGAACTTTGAAATTATAGTTCAAAGTCCATTCTCTCTCATTACCGTATGAAATAGTATATTATACACAATCTTCACCATGAGATATCCTCTCAGATCAGACATTTTAAATGTTATACGGTCTCGTTATAGTGCACCTACAGAAACCATTCAAAGTGTTTACAAAAGAGAAAGGAAGGATATTTTTAACAATAAGCAACAGAACAGAGGTCAGAAACTTCAGAATTAATTTGCATTTCATTATGAGATGCTCCCAGGTGCAAAAATTAAAATGCTTTGTTTTTGCTGCCCTGATCTTCATTAAAAATTCAATTTCTATTTGCATACTTGCAGAAATGACATCCTCCTGTACACTCATTTGTGGCTGGGAAAAATTTCTGAACTTATCCTACTGGGAACTAATTACCACAGTTTAATTCCTTGTTTAAAAAATAAACACTTGTAGACTCTCTCCTTTGCTGTTTTTTTCTGGAGAAGGCCCCTGATATTGTTTCAGAAAGCTTTCCACATTAGGTATGGTCTGTTAAACACATCTCATAGAGAGTTCACACTGCAAAAACAATTCATGTGCTTTAAAATGAGCCAAATAAGCAACTCATTCAAAGAGCATGAGTAAAGCAGCACTCCCTCTCCATGTCATTTACTATTGCTCCTATAGCCCAACTGGTTAGCCAAAATCCTGGGCCTTGTAGGGTTGTAGCCATTACGGTGAGAGATCTGACATACAAGTATGATATATTCTTCCTATAATCTTATTTATTTTCTAAAAGTGTCCACAAACTCCTGTTTCCCTGAACACGGTAGAAACCAACAGCAAACATCCCCGACTTTGCCACTCCAGTGGGCTCTGGGCCCAAGATACTCTGTCCGGTCACATGCACAACTCCTCCTCCTGGCTTTCTCTCACCAATACGCACACAGCCTGCTGCCAATATTCTAGCCTGTGTTTACAACCAGGGAAACCGCTGAGTCACCATGGCATGCCACGTAGCCTATTGTCTTGGGAAACTTTCCCCACCATTGTCTATTCTTGTTTTTACTACATAAAAGGATTGATTGCTCTTCCTGTTGAGTCTTCTTGGCACACCTTTTGGCTTTAATGAGACCTGTAACTGTCTCTGGATCTAAGACTCACTCGATGACAGTCCTTTCAGGATAACGTTATATTGTCAACCTTATCTTCATGTAGAAAAACAAGATTTTGTGTAGCTCCTTACCTGTGAAATAAAATTCCTAATGCCCAAATGTTAAAAGGTATTTAGGTGTTGTGGTGCTCACCTGTAGGCTCCTAAATCAGTTAGGCATTGAAATGCTGAATGCTGCAATACCTCAATTACCTTTAAAAATCTGTATCTGAGTGCTCAGTTGTGCCACCCTTACATTAAATAGTACCTTGCTAGACATGTAGTCTCTTTGACCACAATGGGACTTCATGTAGTAAGGTATTGCTCACTATGAGTAACATTGGCATAATTATGTCCCAGTCAAGATACAGCAAATGTAACTGATGAAACTTTACATACATGCCTTCAATAGACATAGACTCATACACCTGAAGGCCAGAAGGGACCATTGTGATCATCTAGTCTGAACTCCTGACATTGCAGGCCACAGAACCTCTCTCACCCCCTCCGGTAATGGACCCATAGCCTGTAGCTGTGTTACTGAAATCCTCAAATCATGATCTAAAGATTTCAAGTTACAGATAACCCACCATTTACTCTTGTTTATGCCAGCAAGTGATCCATGCCCCATGCTGCAAAGAAAGGTGGGAAAAAAAAACCCTGGTCTTTGTCAGTCTGATACGGGAAAAATTTCTTCCTGACTCCAGATATGGTGATCAGTTGGAACCTGAGCCTGTCAGCAGGACCCACCAGCCAGACACCTGGAGAATAATTCTCTGTAGTAACTCAGAGCTCTTCCCATCTAGTGCCCCATCTGAGGATATTTGCTACTAGCACTCAAATGAGCCACAAGCCATTGTAGGCAATCTCATCATACCAACCCCTGTGCCTGACCAAGCTCAGTCTTGAAGCCAGTTAGGTTTTTTGCCCCCACTGCTCCCCTTGGAAGGCTGTTCCAGAACTTCACTCCCTGATGGTTAGAAACAGTCATCAAATTTCAAGCCTAAATTTGTTGATGGTCAGTTTATATCCATTTGTTCTTGTCTCAACATTGACACTTAAGTTAAATAACTCTTCTCCCTCCCTGTATTTATCCCTCTGATGTATTTATAGACAGCAATCATATCTCCCTTCATTTGGTTAGGCTAAACAAGCCAAGCTCTTTGAGTCTCCTTTTGTGAGGTTTTCCATTCCTCAGATCATCCTAGTAGCCCTTCTCTGCACCTATTCCAATTTAAATTCATCTTTCTTAAGTATGGGGAAGTAGAATTCAACACAATATTCCAGATGAGGTCTCTCCAGTGCCTTGTATAATGGCAATCACACGCCCTTGTCTTTATTGATTGTGGTGTAAATCAGAAGTAATTCCATCAAAATCAGTGGAGTTACACTGGTATGGAATTAGAATTAAGACCAAAGGCTCTGTATCAGCATCTGTACGTAGTGTCAAATGAAGGGTAAAAATCAGCAGTGGGTCAAAGCTAGCAAATAATGCAAAATTATTGCTATAGATTAGACTCAAGTTCCAGGGTTCTGCCTCGCACACCCATTTACAATTTAAATGTCTATGACAAGGGTGTCTTCACATACTAAGCGTTATCACCTTAAGATATCACCTGTATACAGAGAGTACTTTGGATTTTCCACTATCATATTTCTCATCGCTGCCATATCCTGTGCTATGTTAATGCCCTATTTGCATTCACAACTTTCAGAGATCAAGAGCATCTCAGGGAAGGTGCTCCACTATCTGGCTGGCTCTAGGAGCCAGAATATTGCAGACTGTTCAGAATTCATACCTGAGGAATAGTACCATCATGCGGTGTTAGCCAGGTCATCAGACTGACAACTGTCAGCTTTTTAGGTTAAAATATATATATATATTCTACAATCAGAAGCAAATATTATGTGAACTGCAGCAATATACAAAGTTAAAAGAAGAGATGCAGTGGCATACTACGTTTGAGTTACAGAATAAGCGTAGAGCTGCAAGTGCCATGCCTACATGCACAGAGAATGTTAGGGGCTCAATTTTCTTTGATAGCTGAGAGTAAAGTGTGGGCGGGGAGGTAAAATGAAGATGCTAGTTATGCTACTTATGTAGAATTCCACCACTACTGGCTTTTCCGCCATGCTGTACAAGTATTACTACTGTCCTTGGCCAAGGCAGGTTGACTTAATGGTAGCAGGTATATTAAGTGGAGGGACACAGGGGCTTATAGAAAATCGTAAGGATTTCTGCATGCTGTTCCTTATTCTCTGCTGATGAAGCTGGCGCATCTTCTTCTCTTTCTCTCATTGGTATTGAGGTGGAGGCAGCTTATCTGTGGTTCTTCCCTTTGTGACCTGTGATTAGCTGGTGAACAGTGACATAAGACAGCTTCTTTAAACAAACAACTGTTTAATCTTAAAAGTAGGGGGGAAAGCATCACATAAGAGAAAAGGGGTTTTAAAACAACAGAAGACCTATGTTCTATGTAAGACTATCTTACTATATACACCTAACCTTTGGGGTCCGGGCCCATCTTACCTCAATGCTGTGTCTCCTTAAGGGAGTGTGTCCTTTTCAAATGTAGTCAGAGTCTTTACTCTTCCTGGGATTCTTTAGCCCTGCTAATCCAAAACCGTTCAGTGAGCTCTGTAGGAGAGCCAGAGTATCAAGGTGAATGACTTTTGCATTGTCCCTCAAATGTTTGCAGGGGAGCATATATCAGGATCCACCCACCTTCCTATGGCAATCCTGCTATTGAATAATTCAATATATTCATATTTTAAAGCATCCTCACAACAATCAGACACATAGATAGACCTTATAATATTCATAAAATTATTACAGTGCATCTGCAAAACCAACACACAAACCACTAAGTTTTTTTCTTTCTAGTAACTTTTGACATTTTGCCCGGTTCAGTCACAATGGACACTATACCATTGCTTCGACTGAGTTATACCCACTTACATCAGCACTGACTTTGATCCCTAGTATGGGATACTCATGATTTAATTCATTAAACCTGAAGGCTTTTATTCTTTAGTCTCATCCGTTTTGTAATACCATTGCTTCCTCAGATTGTCCAGGACACCATAGAAAGACAACTTTATTCAGTAACATATCTGCAAATTAATTATTAGACAATAATCCATCTAGTGCAGGTCACCCCTCTTTTGTAATCCATATCACCTAGTAGAGGGCTGCCATCAGACCCCGCCCCCCAACTCTGTTAACCTAATCTCAGCACCATCATTTGAGGATTAATGGGGTGAAGAAGAGAGGGTTATCTCCTCACTGCATTGTATACCAGGAGCCCCAACTGCATTCCCCCACCTTCTTTAGTTAGATGTCTTCTCCTGATTCACTTCCAATTCAGGTTTACCTGGGAACCAGCCCCCTCCTGAACAATTACCTGCACTAGGCACCAAGTTGTAAAATTAATTTTGTCACAAGTAATCTTACCACCGGTTTCCTGTACTGCTGAAAGGGAGACAAAAAACCCCGCACCGCCCAGGCCAATCTGGCAATGAGGGAAAATTTCCTTCCTAGCCCCCAAAAGGTGACTAGAATGTTGCCCACAGCAAGGTCTATTCTAATCCCGAAGGGAGGCAAGGGAACTTTTATTTTCACTGCAGAATGGCCTCCACTTGGGTGCATGGGAATTATTGGCTTATAGAATCGTAAAATCATAGACGTGTAGAACTGGAAGGGACCTCAATAGGCCATCTAGTCCTGTGCCCTGTAGTCTTTGTACTCTGTACTCTAGGGCCCTGTACTCTTTGTGGATAGGTGGTCTATACAAGACCCCTACCATAACATCACGCTGGTTTTTTACCCCTTTTATCTTTACCCAGAGAAGTGTGTCTCCTATTTCCATCTCAACGTCAGCCCAAGTATATACATCTTTGATATACAAGGCAATACCGCCTCCCTATTTTCCCTGCCTGTTCTTCCTGAGCAAGCCGTACCTTTCTATATCAGTAGTCCAGTCATGTGTATTATCCCACCAAGCCTCCGTGATCATAGTTGGACATATGATAGTTATGATATAAACTATCATATCATAGTTGACAACTATGTCATTAGTTGCACAGGATACTGCATCAGTCTGTCCAACTAATTAGTCCCAGAGCCCTCCCTCCTCAAGACTAACTTCCATAAAAGGGCCAATGGTTCTTTCCCCTGTTGGGCCAGACAAAGATCCACAGCCAATACCACCACCTTGGAGGCTGTGGGAGGAGAAAGGGGGCACTGGGTAGTACACCACTGAGCTGGAAACTGTGGCTTGATTTTGTGGGGCCAGAGCACTAAATCTGGTTTAACCATCTCTTTAAGGATTCTCCATGCCTAAGGGAATTCTTGGGTGATGCAAAGCTCCCATAATGGCTCTAAGCCCCTACTCCTCCTGGCCCCTGGAGTACAGAGTGTGCCTGGGGAAAAAGGAAAGTGTCAGGAGCAACCATGTGCTCCACCCAGAAAACCCCACAGCTGACAATCACTGGCTCCCAGAACAGTTTGTAGGGGCTATGGGCAGCTGGTGTAAGTTAGAACAGATCTGGGGGCTACAAACATTTTACAACTTGCTTCTCCTCGTCTATGTCTTCTCCTGAGCACAGTTCACTTGATCACCGTTCCTTCTCTGATCTTGTCATTTCTGTTAATTTAGCAGAAATTCAAACGTAAAACAGATATAAAAATTACTAGTTTAACTGAATGGCTGCAGTGTATGAATCCATTGCTATATTTACTTTACATTTTAAATGTATTCTACTTGCTCATTTAGGGCAAAATTTGGCTTTCTGAGCCATAAGGCACATCTCAACACTGACATTCTGCTGTGTTTATATATGCACAGCTCCCACGGACAGGAGTGAAGCCTCTTTGATGGACTGGAGAGCAAAACATTACCCTTCTGGAGTGAGGGGGAATTCTATTCATTCACCACAACTCATTATAAATCTTATGTGTGAATAGAATATAAAGCAGAAATTGTGTGTAGGTACACACACACACACTCCACTTTAAGTTTCACATTTTAATGGTTAGGTTAAAATTGCAACTTTGGGCAGAATCAGAGAAAGTTGCACCTTCTACTAGTTCTGTCCTTAAGCAAGGTAACATGAGATTGGAGTTTTACTTCTGAAATAAAAGCTTGTTATATGAAGGAAAAGAAAAAAAAATTAGAGAGACAGCTCTGGGTCTCAAGAACTGGAATTATTTGTGGCAGTGAGTCAAGGAGCCATTTAACAACAGTGTAATTGATTTTTTTAAATTAAAAAAGCTGATACAGTATGTGGGTCCATCATCCAGTTGCCAAGACTCAGCATTTTCTAATCAGAGCTGAAAGCAATTTTTTTGGTAACCTCAATATTTTCTTCTTTGTCAAGAGAACAACTCTGTGAAGAATGAACCTTTTGATATTACTTTCCGGTGATTGAAACTGTTCACCTTTTCAAAGTTAAAACATTTTGTGAAATTATGTTTATTTTATAGAAAAGTTCTATTTGTCATGAAAGTTCCTGAATTTTTAATCCATGTTTTTATCAGAATCTCCTATCAAAATCATTAGCTAATTGAAAACTCAGTTTTCGGTCAGAAAATATATTTTTGACACATTTTTATAATGATTTCAAAAACAATCTAGAGAAAAAAATTGCTCAAATTTCATTTAAAATATAGATAAAATACTGCAGAAAATTTCATAAGCAACAGGGCAATTTGGTCCATTTTGAACCCCACAAAATGGAAATAATGTCAACATTTGATTTTAAAAAATATTTTTCTCATTTTTTGAGTTACAGTCACAATGTACATAATGTACAGTCATAATGACACATCAATGACTATTATCTCTCTTTTCTATTACAGGAGTGTCCAGATGCCCATTCATGATCATGCCTCTACAGTAACTCCTCACTTAAACTCGTCCTGGTTAACGTTGTTTTGTTCTTACATTGCTGATCAATTAGGGAACATGCTCGTTTACAGTTGTGAAATGCTCCCTTCTAATGTCGCTTGCAGGCTATCAATGGCAGTTCAGCTGTCCCTTCCCCCACTGCCATGTGCTGCTCTCCGAGACTCCTGCCTGCTTGCTGTGTGGGGGGGAGGGGAAGACAAGAGGGGCTAATGTCCCCCTGCACCTTGCTTACCCCATCTTCCATAGAGCAAGGGGGACACACGAGGGAGGGAGCTGCTGCCTTAGGAAGAAGCTGCAGCTGCGGGGTTTGCAGATCTAGTTAACAAGGCAGTGTACTTCTGACCCCACTCTTGATACCTAATTGGAAATGCACATCTCTATCTCTGAAACACATCTTTCCTGCTGGCTTGTAGAGGATGAGAGTTAACCCTTGAGGGCTCAGTGGAGTGCTAGTTCATTTAGTAAGGCATTCCCTGGGAAATTCCCACCCTCTGACTCCTCCACCTCAACCAAGCTTCACTATCATCCCTGAAACCTAACCCCCTTATTTACATTAATTCTTATGGGGAAATTGGATTTGTTTAGCTTAAAGTTGCATTTTTCAGGAACATAACTACAACGTTAAGTGAGGAGTTACTGTATTGTGCAATGCACTGTACAAACAAAGACACATTGCCCACCAAATAACCTATCTTGCTTGGAAATATAATTTTAGAACCTGACAGATTTATATCAGTTGTTCCAAAGATCTATCCTTCTCTAAATTCTCAATTTGTAACTTTGGAAAACAGAATTCTGCTGCTTCAGGAATTTAGCTCTGAGTCACTCAGTGATCACATTAGTCCCTGTCTGTCCTTCCAACATTTACACACTATATAATTTCTAGGTTTAAGTGTAGTAGCCGTGTTAGTCTGTGTCAGCAAAACGAAAATAAGAAAGAAAAACTTGTAGCACCTTAGAGACTAACAAATTTATTTCAGCATAAGCTTTCGTGGGTTAATACCCACTTCATCGGATGCATGGAATGAAACACACTGCAGATAATTTCTGTATGTTACTTCTATGAGCCATTAGGAGGTATTTTGGCCTGAGCTTTCTCTTCTATGAAGATGATACCCAGATATACATTTCTTTTTCTACCAACTGCTTAATGACTGTCTGTCAAGAAATTGATCATGCCAAAATCTCACTAGCATTGAGTTGTGGCTAATAGACTTTAGCCCAAAATACATTAAATTAGTTTCTTAGTTAAGAGAGCAATATCACTGGCATCAGCATAGAAAAATTGCCAGGTCAGGCATCTCCTTTACCCATCCAATGACACAATGTCATTATGAGTAGATGTATGTATAGCAAAACTCTTTTTTCCTTCCCACCTTCTCTGGGATGCCATTTTCCCTGCAAAAATTCTATGTCCACTTTAGTGGACCCAAAATATGTCAGCTGAACACCTGACCAAGTCATCTTACCCTAGCAACCGTGTGTTGTACTCTTATTACATCAACCAATAACATGCCAATGTAGATTTTTCAAATGTCAGTCCTTCATTGTAAAAACAATTGTGCCAAATTATTCCCTACGCTCTTTCTTCCCTACGTGGCTAAATGCCCAGAGTCTCAAATCCTTCATTCCTAGGCTGCTCTTTTCCCCCTGAATTTCACCTTTGTCCACTGAAAACCAAGTATTTGAACAATATACATCTATATCTGTCTGTAAATTGTTAATCTTCAAATGAGAACTCTTCAAAAAAATCTTAACAGTCTTAAAAGTAAGAGGAAGTAAAATAAATACAAATACAATATAAATACAAATAAAAACAAATATAGATCAATAGAAAGCCCTACTTGATAATAGATTTTGATTTAAAATATTTCCACATCAGAAAATGCCAATGCAGAATTATAAGGGGTGTTTTAAAGATTAATTTAAAAACACAACAGTATAAGAGTTTACAAAACTATAGATAGGCCATATTATTATGATTTATTTTATTTCTATAGGGCCTTTAGCCCTGGTCAACATCAAAGCCTCATTATACTATAAAAACACAATGTAAGAGACTGCGTTAACAATCTATCCTTAAGATAAGAAACAAATGTGTTAGACAAACAACAAGTGGGAAATGGGGGAGAAGGGTGAAGATAAAAGTGAAGCGATCATGAAGTTACAAAGGTTATTACTGGTTATATGCCTCACTAGTATATACCGTGTTGATTTCAAATTCATTCAGCATGATTTTTTAAACCTTTGCCTATGCTAATTTTAAATTTATTTTAATTTGTTATTTTTAAAGCATCTGCCTAATTTTGTTTTTCATCCTTAAATGTTCCTATATTATTATGATGATTTTTAGCTGAGCTCATCTTTAGTCTTTTGCATGGATTCACCAACTTAGGATGTTTGCATGATACATCACTTTAAAACCCAGACTGTATTGTACAAGAAAAAACACGATCTGTTATTAGGATTTGTATAAATATTAGAAGTGCTGTTTAGTTGATTGATAGCAGAGCATTTTACTAAAATGCTACATATAAGTTTAAAGTACTGTAAATAACTATATTAACAGTATGTCACGCTGCCAGGGGTAGATCACAACTGTGAGTGCCAAATTCAAGTCAGACTGTCAGAAAACGGAGCAGACACTCCAAACCGGTGGTATATTCTATAATTAGATTTTACCAAGCCAGTAACAATTGTGCACTCCTGGACCACTATATTAGTCTTACCCTGGAGTCATGGACAGCACCCTTAGGTCCTCCAGCATATTTTGTCATCCAGACAAACTGGACTTTGTGATAATGGTCCCTTATACTAAATATCACATTACATTAGGTTGCTCCCAACCCCAAAGGGTCAGTCACTTACCCCAGGTCAATGGATACTCTCGTTCTCGCACCTAAACCAACACTGATAGCCAATTTCTCTAGTAAACTAACTAAAGGTTTATTAGCTAAGAAAAAGAAATGAGAGTTATTGAGAGGCTAAAGCAGGTAAAATACGTTACAGATGAGTCCAAGTTTGTAAGTCGAAAGTGATAGCGGAGATGTAGTTAGCAATCTGTGAGTTTTCTGTAAGTCTTTCAAGGTTACCCAATTTAACTTTGGAGATCTCTGTCTTGCATTTGGAATGCTCCCTGAAAGTGTCCAAACAGCTCAGCTATACAAGATCATTCCCTAGACACATTATTATAGTAGTTTTCCATAGAAAGCAATCTGGCAAGAGTTTTCACCCCATCTTTCTTTGTTGTCGAAATGCAAATTGATCTTGTGAATTTACACTATTGAACACAAGGACCCATGCTTTGAAGTTAGCAACCTTTTACATTTCCAAGGCTCCAATCTCATGGGATGGGTAAACGAATGTAAACAGAACATGAGAGCCAGAAACAATCCTTCATTAGTTTTCTTGACGTTTACACATCCAGTACATCCACATCTTAATGCTAACACACATTTTACTCTCTGGTTATCTAATTACAGGGTGTATATAATGTAATGTGATAGTAAACAACAGGTTATATGTAAGTGAAGACAATAACATTAACATTTCTTTGATATTCACACACAAGTGAATTGATCTACGGTTTTGATCTGAGCTGGCCTGTCAGTGTCACATAGTGGTCCATTCTCTATTCCAAAGCTTTTAAGGAGATGCAGAACTTGGTGCAGACCAGAGATATGAGTAATTGACTGACTTCCCTCCCACCTTTAACCATTGGTAGGCTGGCATTTTTTAGATTGTCGTGCTAAATGACTAGGTATTACAACATGTTCATTAATATCCCCAGGAACCCAAGGATTAAAGTTATCTCCATCTGAACCAAGCTTGGGCATGGTGGTGTATGTTTTGGTAGCACAAAGTAGGAATTGATGCAGAAGTTGTAGCACACACATTACAGGTGGCAGTTAATTCAACTGAGCCTGTTCTTAGAGTGTGGCTTGGGAAGGTTTCTTTTGTGCGCTTCTGTGCTCACATTACAGCTCTGTAGCAAACCCTCTGCCTGACTCAGGAGTAACTTTGGCAGGCTCTGGAGACAGATACAGTACTTCTAATTCTTTGGAGCAGGGCAAAAATCAGCCCAATGCTAGGTTGAGACTGGCAGTGTGGAACAAAGGGTGAAAAGGGGAGGAGGGTGCTTGGGGCTGTGAAGAACTTGAGTGGAGAGAACAGAAAGGCTCTTTCTTGGTGAGGTCACCAAATATAAGAACAACCCTGGACATGGCTGTCTCCAGGCTCAGGATAACTAAACAAAAGAGTCTGCCATTAGCAGACCCCAAGAAATTATATTGTGCTGCATTTTATGAAGTCAATCAGTTAAATAAAGTTAAACAGCCTCCAGCCCAGAAGTACAGAGGTTTTTGATGTTTTATGTTTCTCAAGTTGTTGTCCCTTAACACCTTTGCCTTCTAAACATACATATCTCTTCTAGATAACTGCTTTAAAAACTGGAAATATCTTGGAAAATCCCCGTGGAGCTGTAAGATTACCTTTCAGCTCTGTTGCAAATTGATATGCTAACAGACAGCAACCATAAAGCTGTCTTGACCTTGACAGGACACGCTAGTGCAATATAGTTAAGGACTCTGCCTCAGTGGAGCCATAAAAGCAATTTATAATTTTAGTTTTCCAGTTCTGAACCTAGGTTTGTAGCTTTGTCTCAGTGCAATTCAGAAAGTACATATCAAAGTTGCTAAATATAAAGACAAATTTGTATTTTCGAGCAGCTGACAAAAAATGATACAGTGTCCCCAGCACTTTAGCTGACATGCACATCTACCATCAGGAAAATCAGTTAACAGCTACTTGCTGTTCCGATTTCAGGAATACAGCTCTTGAAACAAAAGTATTCAGTAATCCCACTGAATGTTGCAGTGAAGGTAGAGAGAGTTTTCTTTTCCTCTGTTATCGTCTATGCAAAGTCCTGATCAGAATCTTTTATTCGGGGAAAATCTGAGCTATCCTCCCATTTTTCTCTGAGGTATCAAACTATACTGTGGAGAAGATTAACTGGATTAGGACTGGATTTGTCATGTCCCTGATGAAAAATTTGTGTCTGAAGATTTTATTCACTACAATTCTAGATCTGCTGGGAGAGCTTTGTTCTGCATTTAGCTGACCCCATGACCTTCATAGCTAGTGAAAAGCATTGGCTGGCTGAGATTATGAATGCCTCCCTATTGGAAAGCAGGGTTCTCAGACAAGTAGTCATCTTGTCCATACTCACGATGCAAACTGGTAATGTTGCCAGTTATAACTACATTTCAACTCTTTCCTTTTTGAATCAGATTATTGAGAAGGGTGTAGCCAATGTGGCTGTCATCTTGAATCTATCATTTTTCAGTCTTAATGACACTGATAATGTATTACTCTAGGCTGATTATCTCCTTCTCTCAATGAACTGAGGTCAGATATCTGTACTGATTCTCTCAGACCCATCAGTAGCCTTTATTCATGTTAAAAAAAAATTCTGTTGACACACCTAAGGATCAGAGCTCTGGTATCAGGACTGTTAAGAACATAAGAATGGCCATACTGGGTCAGGCCAAAGGTCCATTTAGCCCAGTATCCTGTCTTCCGACAGTGTCCAATGCCAGGTGTCCCAGAGGGAATGAACAGAACAAGTGATCCATCACTCATTCCCAGATTCTGGCAAACAGAGGCTAGGGACACCATCCCTGTCCATCCTGGCTAATAGCCACTGATGGACCTTCCTCCGGGAACATATCTAGTTCTTTTTTGAACCCTGTTATAGTCTTGGCCTTCACAAAATCCTCTGGCAAGGAGTTCCACAGGTTGACTGTGCGTTGTGTGAAAAAATACTTGCTTGTTTTAAACCTGCTGCCTATTAATTCAATTTGATGACCTCTAGTTCTTGTGTTATGAGAAGGAGTAAATAACACTTCCTTATTTACTTTCTCCACACCAGTCGTGATTTTATAGACCTTTATCATATCCCCCCTTAATTGTCTCTTTTCCAAGCTGAAAAGTCCCAGTCTTATTAATCTCTCCTTGTATGGCAGCAATTCCACACCCCTAATTGTTTTTTATTGCCCTTTTCTGAACCTTTTCAAATTCTCATATATCTTTTTGGAGATTGGGTGACCACTGTTTGACTGGTTCTACTCTTTCCGCAGAGAAGACACATCAGTTGCTCAGTCCTGTGGGTTCTCTTGTGCAACGTTCTCCAGGGTTCTGTTCAATGAGTATGTGAGGGCTGCTGGAGGAATATTGAAACAATCTGGACTGGGATGCAAACTGAATATTGCACGCATTCATATACAATAACCTACAGAGGTGTAAACAGGGGGTAGAGGGAGGAGCATTGCAGTTGCTAACGGAACCATGCATTTGAATTTTGTACCTTTTCCATCGTCTCACAAAAAAAATATTGCCAGAGTTAAGGTTGAAAGTGAGTTTCATAGAATTCAAAGCCAGACAGGACCATTATGTTAATCTAATCTGACCACCAGAATAACAAGCCATATAACTTCATCCAGATCTTCCTGTATGTGTTCAACAATAGTGCTTCAGCGACAGCACTTTTTTGAAAGACATTCACTTTTGATTTAAAGACTTTGAGCAATGGAGAATTTAATACATTCCCTCGGTTTCCACAGAGTCCACCTAGCAACCCCCAAAATATTTACAATAATTCTATAACTTGGAAAAGTAATGTTAACAAATCTGGAAATGATCAGCTAAAGGGATCCAGCCAGTTCCTTTTTCACTATCACTTCACCCTCTATGTCCTCTCACCTCCCAATCCTCTCCATTTCCCTTCATCCTCTCTCAATGCCCCACCAGCTCCTGTCAATAAACCCCCTCCCTCCTGCTTTCCTTAGAAATCTCCTCTAGCGTGAGTCTGATAAGCACAGCTCCACACCATTTATCCATGTGTCCCACAAGTCCCTACTCTGAAATTCTTTCCCACCTAATTCCCTCTATTCTCCGTTTATGTCCCCTAGCATAGGCTTACCTCCATACACTTCCTCCCAATTGTTTATCCTCCTTCCATCCAGGCCCTCCTCTGATGTCCCATGTCCCATCCAACCTCTAGCTTAGCACAGCAGCTACAGTACCACATCCTGTACACATATTAAGATAAATGTCTGTCTGAAGTGTGTTTCATTCCATGCATCCGATGAAGTGGGTATTAACCCACGAAAGCTTATGCTGAAATAAATTTGTTAGTCTCTAAGGTGCTACAAGTTTTTCTTTCTTATTTTCATTTTGCTGACACAGACTAACACGGCTACTACACTTAAACATATTAAGATGGCATCCAAAAACCTATGGTAAAAGAATGTTATGATTGCAAAGTCAAGCATTCAAACGTTAGGACAGCCAGAATTCAGATTCCCCAGAAACTTTAATTTAGCTCCCTGGTGTGTATGCATTATGATACCATCTCTGATTTCATGAACACATACTATTTTTTCCTCAGAACCCCTGCCTCATTCAGTATATTGCCTAAGGCCTTATTTAATGCATACCACCCAAACCATGCACTGAATACATTTTTTAAAATTTCCTCATAGGTATTTCACTGGTGCTCTCAACCTAGTATCGAATGTTTCTCTAATATTAATGAATTTCACAAATCTCTGTGAAACGGGGTGGTGGTGTTATTATTCCCATTTTACAGTGGGGAACCAAGGCACAGAGATACTAAGACCAAAATTGTCAAAGTGTGCTCTATTTTTGGTTGCCCAACTTGAGATATCTAGGGCCTGATTTTTCAAAGAACTTCACATTGTTATAGCACTTTATATGTTCAAAGCAGAGTTCCAACAGGCTTCCACTGCAGTCTCGAGTGCTCAACACTTCTGCAAACCTAGACATAGGTGTCTTATACTGAGCAGCCTAAAAATGAGGTGCACTCACAATTAATGGTGAACTGGTATAAGTACCATGCCCAATATGACAGACGCAAGGATAGAATATAATTGTTCAGGGTGGCATTCAACTGCCATAACCATGAGGTCATCCTTTCTCTTCCTGCAGTCCCCTGCCTCATTCACTGCACACCTTCCCACCTCTGCAACAAATGAGTCAGAGATCCTACAGACAATCATCTCCTTTATCACAGAACCATGAATGATTCCTAGACCCCCACCCCTTCAGCTCTCATCCTCTCTGCTTCTTTCCACTCCCGCATCACCTAACTCCTGCCCACAACTCTCCCTGAACTTATTGAATTCCCACCCCTCTCCTCAGCTTCTATTCCCTTCCTCCTCTTTACCTATATGCTTTCCAGCTCCTGCAGGAGCACTTAAGTCACCGGAGAGACCATCTCACTGCTCTCAGTTCATGTGCCAGGCAATACAGCAGTCTGCAGAAAATGAAAGGAGCTGGAGCATGCTCAGTTCAAACAGAATCTTCACAGAATTTAGCATCCAAATCTGTATTTTCAAAACTTGAAAAAATTCTTGTAAACCACAATGGAAAAATCAAGAATGTAGGAAACATTCTGTGAGTGTGAATACGTCATTTGTAAAAGGACTCTGAACATTTCGTGGCTCAAAGTCCAATTCTGACACTCTTACTCAGGTTGGGTAATATATCTTGCTCCACAAGTAGTCTGACTGATTTCAGGGAGAGTAGAGGTGGCAAAGACACTTAATGAACAATGTAAAACCATCCACTGAATTTCTAGTTTGAACACTACACAATGCGTACTGTCTATACTTTTACATAATAGTCATGGGATCACTCTGAAAGACCACCACAAGAAGTCCTTAGAAAGCTCATCAACTCTGACCAATACATTAGCTACAGTTTCAATTACCCTATTAATGTGAAACATTTTTAAGCAGGCAGTCTCCAAGAAACAAGTTATCAAAACTATTAACTCTACATTTAGCTGATGAAGAATTGGGCAAAATTAACATTCCAGGAAAGAAATGCTTAGCCAGTTTAGGTAGGTAATAATATATGCTCTATAATTATACCATACTGAAGGGGAAAAGATATAGTATATGAACACTGAAACTTAAAAACAAACCTGTAATGGATATTAATGTATAAAACAAATTTGCAGGCAACACTAGCCTACACACTGATCCAAAAAGACCCAACACAGAAGTATAATACATTCTGTGCATTCATGCACACAAATGAAATGGCAACACGAAAAACAACTTTACGCCATCTACATGGAATTTAATGTACTCAGTGGCATCTTCTATACACTGAGTTGATTAATAAAGAATTGTACAAAGAATTTTGTAACTGTATTAACTGGTAAGTAATGGAGGAAATGAAAGTAGTTATTAATCACCATAAACCCAATCCTATAATCCTTACAATGGGTACATTTCCTTTTGGAGGAAATTCCCTTACCTTTTTATTTCCATATTTATTAAAGTTCAAGGGTTTGTTTTGTTTGTTTTGTAACTGTCATATTCTTTTGTGTGTTTTATAAAAGGGCTGTATTTACTGTGGTAATTATTTATTGTAATTGAACACATTTTAGTGGGTCTCTCTTTCTTATAGTTAAGAAACAGAATGAGCTCTGAATGTGAAAATGAGTGGACATAAAAACCCTTCTGCCCTAAGTCCCTGATTCAGCAAAGCACTAAGGTTCTTAAGTTTGTTTGTTTAGACAACTTTACATATCGGGACTCAATCCTGCAAGGCACTGAATGCATCCTTGGAGGTACTGACTGTCATCAACTCTGACTGAAGTAAATGGAAACTGAATGCACTCAGCACCACTCAGGCATAGGTGCTGGAACTAGGGCTGATGAGGGTACCCCCTGGCTTGAAATGGTTTCCATTATATACAGGGTTTACAGTTTGGTTCAAGGGCTCTCAGCACCCCCATGATACAAATTGTTCCAGCACCCCTGCTCTCAGGAGGTGGCCAGTCTCATCTAGGATCAGATCCCAGGTGCATAAAGTCTTACTTTTAGGAGACATTTGGTCTACTTGCTAGAGAACAGGACTAGAACTCTAGAGACCTGAATTCAACTCCTGACTAAGGTGTGGAGGACAGGAGCCCCACTGGAATAAAATGTCTACAGTTGGTAAGAATTGTAGAGGTGAATTGTCTTAGGACTTGGACAGGTTAGACCTGAAATTCTATAAAGTCATGCACATGCACAAAACTAAGGCCAAAGTTTTCCAACACAGGAGCCTAGTGTGGCCTGATTTTCACAGGAGCTGAGTATCTGCAGCTTCCACTGACTGAAGGTAACACAATTGTTCCCCCAACTCATCTCCCATTTATCTCTCTGTCTAACATGCATGACCTCTGGACCCTATACTCCTTTTCAATCATCTCTCATTGCCTGATCTACCTTTCATCACCTGTACAACAGCACTCGTTATGTGCCTTGACTCAATTTATCTAGGAGATCATATGCTCTCACATTAGAGCTTTAAACTACATGACCACAGTCAAATCCTAGCTCTGTAGATCGCAGAATGCTGCTGTCCACATTAGTTAATTACTGACTAGGAAGAGTGCCACCTACTGAGTTAACTAAACCAACTTCCAGCACCTGTAGTAGATTGATTTTTCCTTGGAAGAATTCCATCAAGGTCTGGCCCTGTTTAGTTCGCCTTCTGACGAAATCACTGCTCAAGGTATTATAGCCCTGTTGTAGGCCATCTAGTGTACATGAAAAAATTGCAGGTTTCTAGAGATTAACATAACATTTTATTATATTCCTTCAAAAATTGCTTACTGTTAGTGAAATAGTTTCAAAATGTCTTCAACGTTTTTTTTTAATTGGACTTTTCAGATTATTTGTATGCCAGCACAAAATACTTGGCAAAGCTGAAACTATTGGCAGGTGGGCTGCTACTTTGGCAATTTCCAGTTTAAAAAATCAATCTATAAAACACAAAACAGCAAAATAGATTACTCATTGGCTGGTAAGCCATATTCCCTTGAGGTTGTTGATCATCTTGTATGCTGGCTACAGGCCTGCTGTAGTACAGATGGAAGAACTGGATGCTTAATCGCGTCTCACACCCTCAGCGCAGCATTATTTGGGATCCTGAACACTGCTGGAGAAATATTTCCTTGGTAACGTATTGTGTACTTATCAGTGCATTTGCATAGCAGAGGCAACATTTCTTCTCCTTAGATTAGATTTGAAGGAGCCAACTGGTACTTTTCAGACGTTTTATTCAAACCAGAGTTACTCTTTGTAGAACACTGATCAGGGTTAATTGAAATTATTAGTTTCCCAGTTCAAAGATTTAGTTATTCACTGTAACACAATTGGAGCTGTCAAAGATCAAAACATTGCTGCAGATGCTATTTTGGAGCTAAAAGTGCATAACTTCCAAAAATACATAACTCTTTATCTGTACTGTTACAGTCATACATACGCATACACTTTATCTGCAATATATACACACATTACGTACCGTTTGTGTATTTTTATAATGAACAATATATATCTTAAAATCAGGTTGGTTCTATGTTAAACCAACAAGGAACAATAAATTTGCATATAAATATAAATTTCGTTTCCTTATTCCCACAAATGTATTCAGGAATTGCAGCATGTTTGGTTCAAAACATAATCCTCTGTTTTGAGAAGTACTACTATTAATTATTTTTAGTCATGTTTATTATAGTACTGCGTAGCCCCAACCAAAACCAGCGCTCTGTTGTGCTAGGCACTGCACAAACAGAGTAGAAGACTGTGATTTGTAGGCATAACATGTTTATTAATAATATGCTTTTAGTTTGGCTCTGGTTTTCTTACCATTTGGAAGTTTAAACAAAATCTTTTAAATGAGCAAATATGGGAAGACACCACAAAGTTAGTTGGTCAGGAATGGGATTAACACAGTTAATCTTCAATTGCAACTGAAAACCATGCGTGAAATCCTGCTTCCATTGAACTCAATGGCAAAACTCTCATTGACTCAATAGGTGAAGGATTTCATCCCAGATGTTGTCAGATGCAGAGGGTTCAAGCACTTGTGGACCCACTGCCAGACAACCGTGCCCTCTTCCAATGTTAACATAAAGCTGTTTTGCAGCAGTGCTGTACAGTATGAAGGGTGTGTGGATACTCACTGTGCAACCTTACCACATTTGTATTATTATTATTAATATGTAGCGTCCAAAGGTGTGAAAGGCCCTTTATAGACATAAAGGAAGACAGGTGACTGCCTGAAACAAAGATTGCAATCTAAATAGACAAAATACAGACAAAGCATGGGCGGGGGGGAGGGGAGGGGACACTCCTTTTGTTTTACTATTACTTTCACTGTGATTTCCCTTTTTTCTTTTAAAATCCTTATATAGTAACCCTAGACTAATTGCTTTATTATTGTTATTTAATTTATTCTTCTTAGCTTAATTATACCCAACACTTTAGATTTCATTATCGGGTATTTTTGTTTAGTTTTTACCTCTGCTTACATCACCCCACATATTTGCCACACCCCTTACTGATTCATTCACTGCCTCCCCTTCCAAACCTTGCCCACCAATTGTTTAGGCCTGTCCAATATTCAGTTTTTCCCTACCATGTATTTTGATGCAGAGGGAGAGCCAGTGGTGGAGAAAAATAGCTTTGATTTGTTAGATAGGACTGGAGCCATGACAGAAGGCAACTAGAGACACCTACCAAAAATAGCTAAGGAGGTGGTGTAGGAGGGAGAAGTGGTCCTTGTTGTCAAAGGCCAAGTAGAATGAAAAGGGAGAAGGGATTGTCATAACTAGAAAGGAGGTGGTGGTGATCATAAGGGAAGAAAATTGTTTCTGTACTAGAGCCAAAGCTAACCCCAGATTGAAATCAATCTATGTGGGAGGTGATTTTAGATAGAAGAGAACACCACTTTCTCAGTCACTTTTGTGAGAGGGAAGATGGTGAGAAATAGAGTGACTGAAGGAATGTCGGGGTTGGTCAATGGAGCTTTTGTAGTAAAGACCAAGAGATTGTAGGGAGTTGCGGGGGTGGGGAAGGAAAAATGGACAGAAGCAAAGGAATTTCCAAGAAAAGGGTGAGATGAGGTCGGGGTGTGTACATATGCTTGGGCAGGGGGAGACCAAGAGAGGGGGGGAGCTAATCGCCAGTTAAATATTTTTTTACGTCCCAGTTAACAAGTATTTTAAATAGAAATTTCTAGGAATATATTTTGTTCTGTTTAAAAATTGCAATTTTGTGTTAAAGTATTGATTGAACCAGTTCTCCTCCTCTGTTGTTCACTTCCAAAACCAGTGTTTCATTCATGACCCAGCAGTAAACAGATGACAAACTATGAAATTATTTTGGCTCTTGTGGGCTCAGCAGACAATTGCACTAATTGCCTTGGTGTTGCCTCTGCTATGTCATTTGGAAAGCCAACGACAGATCTGGTCAGGCTGCTAAGCACTATTCTATTTCTACTTCCCCTGCATTCTTAAAAACAAAATATCCAAACCCAATGCCTGAGCCCACTAAAATACCCCACCTAACATCTACACACAATGTAATTCTGCTACTGAATACAAAATGTATTCCACCATAATGTCATTTGGAAAGCCAATGACAGATCTGGTCAGGCTGCTAAGCACTATTCTACTTCTACTTCCCCTTCATTCTTAGAATCATAGAATCATAGAATCTCAGGGTTGGAAGGGACCTCAGGAGGTCATCTAGTCCAACCCCCTGCTCAAAGCAGGACCAACCCCAACTTTAGGGCTTGTCTTCACTACCCGCTGGATCGGGGGGTAGCAATCGATCTTTCGGGGATCGATTTTTCACATCTCGTTTAGACGCGATTAATCGATCCCCGAAAGCGCTCCCCGTCGGCTCCGGAAATCCACCTCATCGAAAGGTGGAAGCGGAGTCGACGGGGGAGCGGCAGCGATCGACTCGCCGCCGTCCTCATGGCCAGGTAAGCCGATTACGATACGCCGACTTCAGCTACGTTATTCACGTAGCTGAAGCTGCGTATCGTAGATCGACCCCCTCCCCTAGTGTAGCCCTGGGCTAAATCATCCCAGCCAGGGCTTTGTCAAGCCTGACCTTAAAAACCTCTAAGGAAGGAGATTCCACCATTCCACCATTTTGTTTGTTCTTAAAAACAAAATATCCAAACCCAATGTCTGAGCCCACTAAAATACCCCACCTAACATCTACACACAATGTAATTCTGCTACTGAATACAAAATGTATTCCACCATAAAATGCCAACTAACAGCGATTCTATTAGTGCTACATGATCGCAATGCTGGAAATAAAAATGAAACAGTAGAGAAAAAACCAGTGATACAAAAGACAGAAATGAAACCGGACTGTACAAAGCAATTTTAAAATAATTTGTACATCATAAATAATGAAAAAAATATCAAGGCAGCCTAGTCACAGCATGTCTGCTGCATGCTG
Organism: Chelydra serpentina; assembly: GCA_037349315.1. Lineage (NCBI taxonomy): Eukaryota > Metazoa > Chordata > Testudines > Chelydridae > Chelydra > Chelydra serpentina. The sequence continues at coordinate 11,686,424 of JBAIAC010000061.1, forward strand.
TTCTGTGGATCGGGCAACCTGAAATGCATAAGTTAAACATTTTTCTCTCCTCTCTTCTGGCTATAAAAGACTGTGCTCAACTCCAACTATTTCCAGAAAAAAACAATGGCGTTAGCCAAGTAAGCACTTGCCTGTGCTTCCAGGTTAGACATTTATTATGGTTGAGACAAGGCAGGTGATATAATATCTTTTAATGGACCACCTTCTGTTGGTGAAAGAGCAGCTTTTGAACTTACACACAGCTCTTCTTCAGCTTCTTCTTGTCTCTTTCACCAACGGAGGTTGGTCCAATAGAAGTATTACTCTAGTATTACTTGTCACTCTAATACCCTGGGATCAGTGTGGCTACAACAACACTGTAAACATTTAATTTGGTTATTATTTGCATAGTTACTAGGGCCCAATATGGGCAGGAAATAACGGTGACATAATGGGGATAAACTGTAGCAAAAATAATAAAAATATTGAGTATGCTGTCATTTTCCCTCTCCTAGCCCGAGGAGAAGGCTTGCAGCACCACACTCAGAACATTATGCAATTATGGTGCTGAGAAGCATTAAGATGAACAATGGTTCAGAACAGACTCTTAAAGGTATGTCTACCCTGCAATCAAACAGCTATGGCTGGCCTTTATCAGCTGACTCAGACTCCAGCTATGTGGCTGTTTAATTGTGGTATAGATGTTTGGGTTTGGGCTGGAGCCCGGGCTCTGGGATCCATCAAGGATGGAAGGTTCCAGAGCCAGCGCCCCAACTCAAGCCCGAACATCTACACTACAGTTAAACAGCCCCACAGTCCGAGCCCCATAGGGTTTGTCTGCACTTCAGTGTAAGTCCAGGGTTCCATCTGAGACTGAAGCCTAACCCTCCTGTCAACACACAAATCTTGCCAATCCAGGGTCCCCATGGGGTTGGAGGGTCTGCACCTGAGTCAAGCAGAGACTTTAGGGTTCAAGCTGCAGGCTGAACATTTTATTAACCTAAACTCTGAGGAGGGGCGCTCCCTGCACATCACCTGTACTCTCTTATACCAGGCATTTCAGTGGTTCCAGTGTGGTAATTACAGGGTTCCGCTCATATAACTTGTAACTCAGGGTAGGCTCTCCTCAGCCTGCCCCCCAGGACTCAGCTCGCTCTGAGCCTTATCAATCTCCCACCCACGAGGGAGACACAATGGTGGGGACCTCAGCCCATGAAGTCTCACCCCGTCCCACCAGACCACCAAAATACCAGGTCTTTTACTTCTGGGAACAGCTCATTTTAGCCTTTTTAGCTGCACTGGAAACCAACCGGAAGTTGAAACTCAAGCAAGTACCTCAGCTAGGTATTAAGCACATTCCTAATTAGCCTACTGTGGCTTGAAGATGCTGCGAGGAAGGTGAAAAACTCCCTGGGCCTCAGACAACTGGCCCTCTGGGAGAAAAAATCCCTTCCTGACCCCAAATGGGATATCAGCAAGACCTGCAGCATCTGCCAGACCAGATTCCCATTCCTAGCTCATGATGGGTAGGGTGGGGTTCCTGGAATGGTGCTACAAGAGGCTCCACAACACCTGTGCTTCAGACTAAATCCTTGGAGCTGTGGGGTGGGGGGGAAGACAAGCAAATCATAACCCCTCCCCCCAATTGGCGCCAGAGACTCCAATGGGGGGTGTGGAGGAAACAGCTATCATACATTGGGTGTCTCTGTGACAGTCTGTACCTCTGTGTTCACCCCTTTCATACGCTTATGATAAATTTTGTATGAAGTATTCCTCATCAGGTATTATTTGAAAATGCATAATTTGATTATCATTATTGTCCTGGTAAAATGTGTGTGGCAACATTGTATGCAAAGTTATAAGATTCCTCTGTACAGTATTACTAAGATAGGTTCCAAGCTTGGGGAATGGTCACAAACAGTTCTCCAGGGACAAAAGGCAAGATGACGCTTCAGACAGGTGTCAACAAAATCACATGGACCATCACTTGCTTAAGTGGCCGCTCTTTGGTAGGAAAGAGGGCATGGGAGAAAAATCTACAAAGAGATAGCTTGGGGTTCCCATCCACACAGACTTTCTGTCTCCTGAACCTCACAGAGGTTCTCGAGATGCTTCTCGAAGAAGAGAAAGAACTACAAGAAGGGAGAGCGGATGCCCCAAATCATTCCTCTCTTTCTCTCTGCCTGTGGAGTGCATGTCACCCATAGAACAAAGGAACCAGCACTGGACTGGGGGAGGGATCCTAACTGAAAGACGTTCAGACAGAAAGACTGCTGAAATGTGGTGAGAGTGACCTTTGCTTTGAATTCACTCTAGTTTGTTAAGTGAGGCGTTAGTTGCATTTTACTTTTATTTTTCTTGTAACCCTTTCTGACTGTTATGCCTCATTACTTATATTCACTTAAAATCTATCCTTTTGTAGTTAACAAACTTGTGTTATTGTTCTCTCTCAACTAGTGTGTTTGGACTGAAGTGGTTGGGAAACCTCTATTTTGGATAAAAGGATTTGTGCATATCATTCTCTATTAATAACATTGACTTTATATGAGCTTGTATTGTCCAGGAGAAAGCTGGGCAGTACAAGATGCACACTTCTGGGCAAAGTCTGGGACTGGGCGTTTTCTGGTGGTGCTCTACAGTGTAATTGAAGAATGGATGTCTATAGCACTCATGAATATAACCGGGAGTAACTTACATACTGGAGGCCATGTTTGAGCAGACCAGCAAAGCAATGTAAGAGGCACCCCAGATTGGAGAATTGAGGGGAAACAGCTGTTCATCCATCCAGATTGTACCTTGGGTATGTCACAGTCTCCCTCCCTTCCTGCTGGGGCTGTCTCCCTTCACTGCCAGCCCAATCAATTCCCCCCACCCGCTGAGGCAGACAGGTGGAATTTTCTATCCGTTCTTTCATAATACACAATCAACGTGACATTCGATGAAATTGCAAGGTGCCAAATTCAAAACTCAAATGGAAATTAGCCCATGGAACTAATTGCCACAAGATACTAGTGAGACCAAGAGATTAACAGGATTATAAACATTGTACATGGACATTTATCGGAACAATGAAAATTCCAGCATTATAACAGTAAATATTAAAAAGAAAAATCCAATAATTTTGTAAGGGATATAAAGCCTTCATGCATAAGGGCATAAACTAGTCTCTAACATCTGGAGATTAAGAGTGAATTTTCTTTGGGGGAAGGTTGTCCAATTAACTGCCCCTTACAGGCTTTCTTACTTTTTCCTATGCCACAGCTGTCCGATACAAGATATTGGACTAAATGGTCACTGGATCTAAACTAGGATAGCAATTCCCATACAGATCCAGGTGTAGTGCAGGCAGCAGTGGGCAAGCTGTCTGCATAACTTTGCTTGTGCATATACATCTTGACCTAAAGTCCCCCGACCCAATTATTTCAGTCCTAAATTGGTCCAGAAGAACGGAAGGAAATAGCATCAAATGAGCTGACAGTTTTGTGATGTCAACAAATGCCCACTTGGGTCTGGGTAACACCATCAAATTAATGTTCATGTCTGATCAAAAAAAGATTTAGTTCTCCTGTAGTGAAAGACTAATACATTACACTGAAGTTTCTGGAAAACTTGCCAGGGTTGTATATCACCTTTATGGCTTAATCTCCTCGCTTTGGGAATCAAAACTCATCAAAATAAAATGGGAGCAAACTGGCAAAAAATGGTACATAAGGATTTTAAAGATGTTTAAGATGTAGCTGAAACCCGACTAGGATGCGTCTGTACATAACAAATGACATCTAAATCCTACACACTATAAGAAACTTCAACCCTGTGCATGTGGATTTACAGAACTACAGTCAGTGCAAGCCTAGGATTGATTACATTGGGGAAATGCACAAGTTATTTAATTATGTACGCTTCTCTGGCTGATTTCAATAGATTTATTCAGTTTTGTTAAATAATGTATTACTTTACCAATGCATGAAAACATTGCCTGTTTAGCATACAAAAGGATATTAAAACTGCTATCCTCAGTCAGACAAAAATAGGCTTTCATTGCTGACAGTGCTGGTAATGGCGAACTCTTCAGATCTTTTCCAATTTGCTAAGCCATCACAATCAATTTCCTTAAAGTCTTCAACTTATCCTAATTAAGATCTTCACTTTGACACACCAGAAATGACCTTACGAATTCATTCTAATAAACAGAAATAATTATTCTCAATAGAGTGTGGTTCTTATAAGCAATTATCAGAAACTGGTGTTTAATTAATTCTACTAGAAAATCATGTGTGGTTGGCCATCATGTCCCAGGGCTTGTCCACATATTCATCACTGCAGCGCGTCTGGTGAAGATGCTCTGTGCTGATGGGAGAGCTCTCTCCCCTTGGCATAATAAAACCACCTCCGTAAGAAGCCGTAGCTTTTTTGGCAGGAAAAGCTCTCCCACTGACAGTGCTATCCACACTGACGCTTATGTCGGTGTAATTTATAGGTTTCAGTGTAGTAGCCGTGTTAGTCTGTGTCAGCAAAAAAAATAAGAAAGTGCATCCAACGAAGCGGACTGTATTCCACGAAAGCTTATGCTGAAATAGGTGCAACTTATGTCATTCAAGGGGGTGGTTTATTCAAGGTAGACATAGCCTAAGTATGGAGTTTGTAATGTAGGGGGATAAGCTTGAAAAACAAAACAGAAATGTTGTTCATCCATAACCGATATTAGTCTGAAGTTTTCTCCTGTGAAATGAAATGAACTCATGGGATATTATAACAAGAAATGTGAATTAGCCTCACAGAGGTGAAGAAAGAAAGATCTTAAACTTAATCAAATGATATGGTATATTTTTGCTGGTTTGTGGACCTGATACTGCACTCACCAAAGTCGACCACACTACTGAATGACTTCAAAATTAAGCTCTGTAAGTGTGATCTAATTCCCACTGAAGTGAACAGAAGTTACAGCTGGATCTATAATAACACATGACCATGAGTGAGGTAAAAAAGAGATTTCTGGACAGTTATTTTCAACAAAATCCCAGCTTTTTATATTTTATAGAATGGGTTATATTCTTTAATATAACCCATAATAAAACTTTTGTTCTTACTCTAAACTAACAGGTCCTCTGAAAGAACTCTAAACATGAACTCGTTACATATAAATTAAGTGACTAGCTTCTATTCATACAGTATTTCTACAGGAAGTTACTCATGAATTATACAATAGAATAGTACTGTGCTGTGATTTATAGAAGAATCACATTAACTTTAGTCTGCATGTGGCTCTTTAATAATTAAATTAACTGTGATTCATTATATTTAAGATGCAGACATTTTTCATACACACAAAACCCTACGTCAGGCAAACACCATGTTTTCATATTAAAGGATTCTTTATATCAGGAGGCTATTCTACACGGCTAACATATTTCAAGTTGCTTTACATGTATGCAGAAAAAATTCAGCATTACACAAGGCTTAGTCAAACATCTTTCATTGGAAGGGATAAAGGTAAATTATTAAATGACAAATCCCATGTGTATTTCTATACATAAGTAGAGATAGCTATCAAAATGACAGTAGTTTGAGTCTCTATTAATGAACCTATTATCATGGTGCTGTTGGTAACCTTCATACATTAAAATAAAAGTTATTTGTTTTTTACTTTAAGTAGTAAAACTAAAAATGTTCTTATGTTAGGAAAGAAACACACGTGACAATTGTAGAGATGGAAGTTTCTATATAATCCACAGGTACAATATAACCTGGGGCGGCATGCAGACATGCTTATCTGACAAATTACTTCAACTTCTGACCCAATGTCTCACAGAGAAAGGTAATATTATTCTGCATGCTCACTCAACTCTGGATCACTTCCAAGTATATAAATGGACAGTGGGGTATTCATCCATTTAGCAAAAATGCCAGGGCTATCTGGACAGCAATACTGAATCTCATTAATATAAAACATTAGGTCAGAAGCAGAAACCAAGTCATTTGCTAACTCTTAATTATTTCTCCTCCCTGGATCAACAATAATTATCTCTTTCTCTTTGCTCACTATAGATTCCTCTGTGGTTATCTAGTTTCATTAGGGGAAGTTATAATATTTTAAGTAATTCTGAATTCCTTTTTTTACATGGAAATACACAGTACAGATAGCTTCCAGTGCATCCTTTTTCAAAATGTCTTGCTTTTAACCTCAGTACTAATCTGTAATAAATTTCCCCTAAAGTGGAGAAGTAATTCAGCCTTTATAACCCTTTTTATCACAATCCTCTGCTGAGCAGAGAAAACGAACAGTTCTGCTAAATTATCTGAGGTGGTTTTGTGATAGAGTCAGCCTTCCACTAGGGACAACTGTGATCTCCAAGCTCATTTGGCATGGATGCCGCTCAAAGACTTAAAAACCACAAATTTGCTATTTGTCTACTCTGCTTCCTTACGTATATGGCCACTATCATGCAGTTCATATATTATCTAGCTCTATTAAACAATTCATTGAAAGCAATTTCAAGGTGTCTGTCGAGCTTAGCCCGCACTAGGAGTGGGAGAAGGAAGCACCAGTTCGGACAACAGAGAACCTTCTCAAACCTCAACTGAAATCTCAAACAAAAATAGTCTTCTCTCCTGATCTCCATCAGAACAAGACTCTTAGCTTTGCTCATATCCAGTAATCTCAACTATGCAGTCTGCTGTCTTAATATCTTGGAGTAGGGCTAGGATTGGAGGAAATTCAGGAACCCTCTGAATATCCCTAGAGCACCCAACATTTTAATAGAGCAGTTGGCCAGAGACTGACCAACAGTGTACCAAACCTGAGAGTTCAGTGTCAATATCTAAGAGCTGCACTTACAGTTGTCATGGAATTCATGAAAAAGATGGATCTGACAATTTCCCATGAAAAACATAAAGGGTGGGAATTTTGAAAGCTCTCAGCATTGGCCTAACTACTCCTACTGAAGTCAGGGATATAACTCCTAATGATTTGAATGGGGAAAGCGCAACACTTTTGAAAATCCTACCCAAAAATATCTAATGAAATTCAGACTATCAGTTTTTTCACTCTGGATTTATGATAGGCAGTGCTGTACACATAAGCAAGCACTAGGAGAAAACACATGACCCAATGCAGTTCATGTACCTTCCTTTTCTAGGTCGGATCCTTTGTATTTTAGATTTTAAGCTCTGCGTGCCAAGACTTTGTTTTCCTATCTGTCTGTACAGTTCTTACAGCTTTATTTATGGCTTACTACAACTATAACAACTGCCCCCCTCCCAAGCTGCTTCCCACTCCCTTCCTTTATTCCCTATGACTAGGAGGGGGGTGCTAACAGACCCCTTCACCTTGAATGGTCCCTTGAAATAGGTGTTAACTACTTATGCTAATCAATCTGTCCCACCTTGTATTTAGCAGTGACACTTTGAGTTAGTTTCCCAGACCTGAAGAAGAACTCTATGTAAGCCCGAAAGCTTGTCTCTCAACAACAGACGTTGGTCCAATAAAAGATACTACACCTTACCCACTTTGTCCCTCTAATACCTTGGGACCAACATGGCTACAACAACACTGAGCACATTTTGGACACGACTCAAAATAAATAATACACGCATAATATTTGCACCTGCTAAACTTGTTGGGAAACATTTACATGCAGAGCATAGCAGTGTAAATAGCTTTACTCTAGCTGTTAAAAAAATCACAGCTAAGTCTACGTGGAAAGAAAGATGTGACAGTTCTGACAGGTTCAAGGCCAAATTCTCCATCACCTGCATCACAAAATGGAATACTTGGCTTCTTGCTGGTTTCTATCATGCAGAATTCTTGCATGGCTACTGCTCTTGTTTCAAAGAAGAGAGTGCGGTCTATAAACAAAATGTAATTTTCCTTGTTACAAAATTCAGACCCGGTGTTAAGGAAGTAGCACAACATGTACCTTTAACAGGGTAAGTGCTTAGGAAGTATGGATGGAACTGTCCAGACAATAGCACATCATGTGTGTGACGAGCTACTGTCTGGAATTTGGGAATTATGGGAATTTGCCACTTTCAGAAACGTATGGGGAAAACTTTTATGTATAAGCTACCAAAAATTAAAAACAACCATGGAAGGTTGTGGCCAGAAGCTACATGACTACTGGAGCAGAATGTATATTTTTATCAGCCATCTGCAAAATGTTTTGAAACAGTGTGAGTTTTTTACCCTTCAATGCCATTCTGATCTATCCCAGCATCCAGCCTTTTGATTATCCAGTGAAAGCACAACTGAAGAAGTCATCTCAGCAGAACTGAATGTAAAGGACATCATTCTGATTTGACTGGCTACTGCAACACTTTCCATATTTGACAAATACTGCAATTAGTTGTCTTTGTGGGCCAGCCCACAGTGTAAGTGCTGAAAGATCCTTTTCATATTATGCTACCCACTGCTAAATGATAAATGTAGAAGTATAAAGCCAGAAAATTTGCATCTATACAGCATGCACCATTAGGATGAACTCAACTGAACAAAACTTTCCAGAAGTACAAGTACCAGCTGCTTTTCTAAGTGGCTTTTGTTGAAACTATTTATGTTTCGGAACAAGTTCAGTACCCACTATCCTTTGACTCTTGGGTTGTTTTCCAAGTAAACTTCCAACAAGCTAAAAAGAGAGTAAGAAAATCTTTAATTATTGAGGTATATAAAAATATTTCCAGTATTCTATAAGGCATTGCTTTGTCAATACTGGCTTATAAAAAGTAATATTGCTCTATGAAAAATGGCACTTATTTCATGGGGGGGGGGAATTATATACTTACTAAAACCCCTCAAAGATCGGAAAGTTTGCAGATACTTAAGGAGAAGGTGTTGGAGGACCAAAAGCCTGTTGGAGCAAATTGGAATGTGGGTGAGGGTACAGTTTGGAGCAGAGGCGAGGGAACAAGGGATGAGGCAGAGGCCCATGGGAGATGGAACTGAGGGAACATGGAAGATGGCAGTTTTTTGCACTCTGCACTGGTATAAATGACTATACCAGGTGCAAGTAAATGGAAAATCTGGTACTGTATACTGAAGAACAATAGTGTATGTTCATTCAGAGAGTGGTCTTTGGACATGTCCTACAGAAACCTTGGCCTTCTTTTCAAGGCAGACTCAGCTGTAGAGAACTAGGGGGATTGTTACGTCTGCTGCAGTGTTACAGATACCAAATGTCAAACTAGAGATTAAACTCAGGTCTCCTATGGAACTTCAAGATCCTACAACATTTCTAGTACAAGGTTGTGCTTGCTATTATTGAGCACATAATGGCTAAGCCCAATGCCTATTACCAATATTAAGTCATTACTTAGTGAATTTCCCTATTACTTGAGTATGAATGAGATTATGTAAACCAAGTTCTACTCTAGTAATTTGTTGAATCACTAAATCAGAAGAGCTTCATGTTTATTAACCCCCCCCCCCCGTCCCTCCCAAAACCTCAACAATACAAAATCTAATTTTGGTCCTATTAATTGTGGCTTGCATTATCTTATCTTAGATCAGTGTTTTTCAAACTGGGGTCTGTGAGGGTACCCCAGGGGGTCCACTGGCCCCACTCCACCTACCTCACCAGGGAACAGCTGGGGATGGCGCACGCTCAGAGGAGGAGACGGAAAGAGGCAGGGAAGAGGAGGTGCACGGTGGGGTGGGGGCAGGAAGAGGTGGGGCTGGGGTGGAGCCTTGGGGGAAGGGGTGGAGTGGGGGTGGGGTCTGGGGCTGAGCGGGGGACTTGGAGGTCTGCGAAAAAATTGTAATCAAAATGGGGGCCCTCTGGTTGCTAAACTTTGAGAACCACTGTTTTAGATCATTTATTTCTTTGTTTCTCTTTGATTTGTTTCAGTAATAGCTTTTTAACACTTAGATATAGAACTGTCATTTGTCAGCATGGCTGTTTATCAAACTGCTGAACTTCTGAAATAAAGTTATCACTTACAGCCTCTCCCCTATACATATAATATATACAGGCGTAAAACGTCCTGACATCTTTTCAACCCAAAACAAGTAAAGGAAAAGGGGGAAAATGTAGCTATCATAGATTAATTTCAGGTTAACACTGAGGTTTGCAGGATAAAAGGAACAGTACAAATATTGCCACAAACCTGGTAAGGATAAGACTCAGAGCAGCCTAGGAAGAACTGGAACCAAATTTACATCTGTGATGTTCTGTTTAACCCCCTTCCCTCCAAATACAGATACAATACTAGTACCGTTAAATTAATGGGTATGTCTTACAAAGATTTTAGATCACATCTTTTTCAGATTATTTGGTCAAGATTTGTTTTGTTAAGTAATGACTAATAATAAAAGGGCTGTCATAGCAACAAAATTTCCAGTCAACAGTGATTTGTCATTTAAATAATGAGACAATTATGTATCTGACTCATACTGTTCAAGAGAAAGCTAAGACACAGAGAAATAGAAGAAAACAAAGAAAAGTAGATGGTTGATGAGCCATCGTCATATGGAAAGGAAATTTAGCAAGGTTGCAAATTTGTAGGACAGTACCAGAAGAGATGGAAACCACACGAAAATGGGGGCGGGGAGACATCAGTTTCTTACATCTTTCTCAGTGTCAATCCCACTGGATCCACTAACTCAAGGGTTCTCAAACTTCATTGCACCGCAACCCCCTTCTGACAACAAAAATCATTATGCGATCCCAGGAGGGGGGACAGAAGCCTGAGCCTGCCCAAACCCCTCTGTCATGGTAGGGGGGAAAGCCCCACTGCTCCAGGCCAGGGGGCCAAAGCTGAAACCCAACGGCTTCAGCCTCAGGCAGGGGGCTGTAACCTGAGCCCTGCCATCCAGGGCTGAAGCCTCAGGCGCTGGGGCTTGGGCTTCAGCCCCAGGCCCCAGCAAGTCTAAGCCAACCCTGGTGACCCCATTAAAATGGGGTCCCGACCCACTTTGACTTTGGGGTCCTGACCCACAGTTCAAGAACCGCTGCACTAACTTAATATACACACACACATACAGAAAAAGATATAGCAGTGCATTACAATTTTTCAGTGAGAAGTGAATAGGGAAAAAAATTTGTTGGGGAACTGGGACTGGAGGGCTCAAGTTATTATTAACTGTGATGGAGAAAATTCTCAGCTGTGTGATAAATGAGGTGCATCCGCAGTATAAAGAGAAATCTTGCAAGGTGTCTTTGTATCATAGAATCATAGAATCTCAGGGTTGGAAGGGACCTCAGGAGGTCATCCAGTCCAACCCCCTGCTCAAAGCAGGACCAACCCCAACTAGATCATCCCAGCCAGGGCTTTGTCAAGCCTGACCTTAAAAACCTCTAAGGAAGGAGATTCCACCACCTCCCTAGGTAACCCATTCCAGTGCTTCACCACCCTACTAGTGAAAAAGTTTTTCCTAATATCCAGCCTAAACCTCCCCCTCTGCAACTTGAGACCATTACTCCTTGTTCTGTCATCTTCTACCACTGAGAACAGTCTAGATCCATCCTCTTTGGAACCCCCTTTTAGGTAGTTGAAAGCAGCTATCAAATCCCCCCTCACTCTTCTCTTCTGCAGGCTAAACAATCCCAGTTCCCTCAGCCTCTCCTCATAAGTCATGTGCTCCAGCCCCCTAATCATTTTTGTTGCCCTTTGTAGCCTCAAAGCTCTGTATATCCGAGGTCCTGTTGATCATCATAGTTAACAGAATCAAAAGCGGAAGGGATAGAAGTCATTGCCTGCCCCCAAGGAAAATGGTTCTCCCTCAACTCCAATGCTACTATTCTAACCCTATGATTCTATATCCCCAAACAAAGCTACAGTACTTCATACTGAAAGTGTACCCTCTTCCATGCTTCCTCTACACCATGTGACAGGATCCAGGTGAGCATTTTAGTGCAGACTACTGAAAGGATGTCAAGTGTTTTCAGAAGACAGTTGCCCTTTAAGAAAGCCTGTCTGATCTTGACCTATGGTTGATATTATCTTTGGGAGTGAATATTCTAACATAATCAAACCAGATTCCTACGTTAATTCACAGAGCATAATCTGAAAATGAATGCCTAGAATCAGAAGTAAACTAATGAAAGAACAAAATAAAGCTAATTCATCCTTTCCCTGTAGAAAAAGGTTCTGCTAATCTCTTAAATGTCACTGAAATTGCTTATTGCAGTTGAGAAGATAAAACATCAACTCCTATATAAACAAGTACCACATTTTAAAAAAATTCCTTAGAGGCTGATTTGGGGGGGTTTTCACCTAGAGGAGAACGCTATAAGTAAGTAGCAGAGACAGAGGATATTTTATTTTATATCCTTAAAACTACCATCAATGAGAGAAAAAAGTGTTATTAATAGTCTTCCATAAAAGGCATATAGGTTTAATTCTATATATAGTGAAAGTGGTGGGGGAGGCAGTAGCTGACAGAAACCTTCTACATACTTAATATATGTCACATTGGATTTGGGAGAATAAAAAAAGAAGCTGCTATGGAGCAAATGATCATATTTCACCTGAGTCTGCAAAAAAAAAAAAAGTTTTACAATATTTATTTTTGGCAAAGCTACAGTAGTGATGACAAGACACAGCAGATTAGTAAGAAGGTTTACTGGGATAAAAGAATTTCAGGGGTGGCCTATTTGACATCTCTTTTGCGACTGATACCACACTTCTTTTCTAGCTCGTCAGTCAGAAGAAAGAAATAAAAAGCAGACCCGAAACAATAACATAGAATCATAGAATCATAGAATCTCAGGGTTGGAAGGGACCTCAGGAGGTCATCTAGTCCAACCCCCTGCTCAAAGCAGGACCAACCCCAACTAGATCATCCCAGCCAGGGCTTTGTCAAGCCTGACCTTAAAAACCTCTAAGGAAGGAGATTCCACCACCTCCCTAGGTAACCCATTCCAGTGCTTCACCACCCTACTAGTGAAAAAGTTTTTCCTAATATCCAACCTAAACCTCCCCCTCTGCAACTTGAGACCATTACTCCTTGTTCTGTCATCTTCTACCACTGAGAACAGTCTAGATCCATCCTCTTTAGAACCCCCTTTTAGGTAGTTGAAAGCAGCTATCAAATCCCCCCTCACTCTTCTCTTCTGCAGGCTAAACAATCCCAGTTCCCTCAGCCTCTCCTCATAAGTCATGTGCTCCAGCCCCCTAATCATTTTTGTTGCCCTCCGTTGGATTCTTTCCAGTTTATCCACATCCTTTTTGTAGTGTGGGGCCCAAAACTGGACACAGTACTCCAAATGAGGCCTCACCAGTGCCGAATAGAGGGGAATAATCACGTCCCTCGATCTGCTGGAAATGCCCCTACTTATACAGCCCAAAATGCCGTTAGCCTTCTTGGCAACAAGGGCACACTGTTGACTCATATTCAGCTTTTCGTCCACTGTAACCCCTAGGTCCTTTTCTGCAGAACTGCTGCCCAGCCATTCGGTCCCTAGTCTGTAGCAGTGCATGGGATTCTTCCGTCCTAAGTGCAGGACTCTGCACTTGTCCTTGTTGAACCTCATCAGATTTCTTTTGGCCCAATCCTCTAATTTGTCTAGGTCCCTCTGTATCCTATCCCTACCCTCCAGCGTATCAACCACTCCTCCCAGTTTAGTGTCATCTGCAAACTTCCTAAGGGTGCAGTCCACACCATCCTCCAGGTCGTTGATGAAGATATTGAACAAAACCGGCCCCAGCACCGACCCTTGGGGCACTCCACTTGATACCGGCTGCCAACTAGACATGGAGCCATTGATCACTACCCGTTGAGCACGACCATCCAGCCAGTTTTCTATCCACCTTACCGTCCATTCATCCAGCCCATACTTCTTTAACTTGCTGGCAACATTCTTCAGTTCTGCACTGAACATCAGTTGTAGGCCTCCAAATTACATTTTGTAAAGAAAGATTTTTACAAAACCAAATGTGAACCAGTGCTCTTTTCTTTTTGGCATTTCCTTGAAAACATTCCCTCAGTGTGGTGCACACGTGTATGTGAATTAGAAAATGAAAGTGATGAGAAACAGAAGTTAAACTGACCAATTGGTTTTAATTATCCAGACTGAGTGAGAAGGGAACAGCATAACTGAGAACAGTAATGATTTCACACTACCAACAACTGTTCATCTCCAAAGTGCTCTAATTAATCCTCAACATCCATATAAGGTAGGTGAATAAGTATTATCATCATCCCTATCTTACAGCTGGGGAAATGCAGGCAGGGAGTTCCAGACAAAAAATGTTCAAATCTAAGTGCCTAACATTAGGCTACTAAATCCTTGTTTAGAGCCTTTAATATAAGTGGTCTCTTTTTCAGTTTCTGTCCAAATCCTACTAAAGACAACAGGAGACAGAGATGTTCAGCACCTTTGAAAATCTGCAGGGAGGGGAGGTGGCATTGGAGTAATTTACGCTGGCTCTACTTGGGGTATAGAGTGGTTCTCTGTTGGCTGGCTGTGCTAGCTTAAAGGCTGCTTAATATTATTGGTATGGTGCAGCACAGCCCAGGATCTGAGCTACAGTTTACAACTCAATCATTTACATTCACATTATGCTGAAATTCGCCACACCAATTATTAGATACTTCTACTGGCTCAGTCATTTCCAAGAAAAGATTAGCATAAAATGAATAAAACATACTTCTCTGTTTTTCAGGTCCCCTTTTGCCGGTCTCTAAGCAAAAAGAGCCTTTTGTGTGTGTGTAAAAATAAATTGCAAAATTAAATAGCCAATCTTTACAATAGAATGACCACTTTTGGGGGAGGAGGGAGATTTAGCAGAGATATTTTTATTTGAAAAATAGCTGAACATGTGTATTAACTGCATTTCATAAAGGTGCATAAAGGTGTGATTATCTAGAACAATGCACACGTACAGTACATACATTGTTTACGCCAGTTATGAATTTGGCAGGCACAACTCCACTTACTTTGTCCCTTTACTGATGATCCTAGATATGAAATAGTCTCTGGCCTAGATTTTCAAAAGTGACAAGTGATTTGGGGTCCCCAGTTTGGGTGCCGACCTCGAGGTACCTTAAATGGAGCGTGATATCAGAAAGTGCAGAGTCCCTACCTCCGGAAAAATCAACCTCCTTTAAGGGGGGTCTCAAATCACTTGTCTGTGTATACGTGGAAATCCAAAAATCCACTCTGTGACAGCAACACCGAAGCTTCTCCTCTGAAATATCTGGTGCTACCTTTGTCAGAGACAGAAAACTGGACCTCGTGATCCAGTCTGGCAATTCCTATGTGCCTGAATATTGTACCCAGAGAGAGGGAGCGTGACTGAGCACCATCAGCCACTTCTGCTGTACTAATCAAATCTAACAAAACCCTTCAGACAGAACAGTATTGAACACTGCTGAAATGAGCAATAAGACTGTAGAAGAAAAGTTAAAATACGACAGACAAGTTCTAGATAGAATGGGATGGAAATATAATGAGAAAACCGCTGTGTCCCTTACATACAAAGGGCAATAATGCCCTAAGGCATTGTGTAAGTTCTGTTGATATTGTTGTACTGAAGAATCATCAGCATAATGATATTTGGTAGTACGGTTATGTATTTCACTACTGGCAGTTGGTAAAATTTGTCTTCCCGGTCGAAACTCAAGAAAAATGACTGTGTAAAAACAGATCGACAGAGATAGGTAATTTGTTTGTTGATGGAACAAAATCTCATTTGCATTAAATAGATGCTTACAGTTACAAGTGCGGTGATGTGGTAGCCACTCCAAAGAAAGTACAGTGGCAATTAAAAGTATGTTGCATTTCACATACACGCTGACAGAATAACCACTGGGTAACAGTGCGGTGTCCAATGCCCCAGAGCTTCTGGAGTCATCTGAATGCATCAGAGCCTCAGCTTTCAGTTACAATCAAAGGTTCTTGCCCTCGTGGTTGTGTAGGAAAACTTGAAAACATGACTCAAGTATAAGCGATCTAGCAATGTCTGTCCGAGGCTGCAGACAGCCTCAGCCAGTATCTCTGAGGTGTAATATCCATGTATATCAAAGGCTGATAATGCCAAGACCCACAACTCGGAGGAGGGGAGGGGGCTACTAATCCCATGCCAGCGGGGGATTCTCGTGTGGCCAGAGAAGAAGAGTCCAGTGGGCTCAATCCACTCACCCACGTTGACATCCCCCCAATGCTGAGATAAGAACTGGAGAAGGCCTTACTCCCCACCCCTGCCTGGTGGAGACACCTGATGCCATCACCCCTCGCAAAGGGATAGGATCCCTGCTGAAGAGGAGGGATTTATGCTACTGCCCCTCCACCCCTGGGGACTCCAAGTGGGAGACAGGGCCATGGATTGGGGAAGGGTTGGTTTCTTTGCTATGCAGCTTTAGGACTAGTACTACATTCTTTTTTAAATGTTAAGTTCCTGTTTCAGGATTTGAAGAAAACATTACTCTTTACCATTGCCATGCAACAGCAGTGGCATTGGCAGATCTGGGCACTAGGATAGCTGGATTCTTATCCAATTCATAGCACACACTTGTTGAATAACCTTAAGCTAATTACTTGGATTTGTATCTTGTTTTCCATGCTTAAAAGTGCTTACCTTAGGCAGCGGGTATAAGAGGTCTGGGGGGGTTAAAACTCCCCAATCAGCTGGTCCGACACCTTTGGAGTGCGCCACTGCTGAAAGGGTGGGTGCCCCAACCATGGCCCTGCCCGCGCTCTGCCCCGAGGCCTTGCTCCCGCTTGTCCTCTTCCCCCCACGGCTTCGCCTCTTCCTGCCCCCACTCCTCCTGCATGAGAGCCCCACGGGAGGGGATGAAGAGGTACACGCAACTGGGTGAGCAGGTGGCTGGCCAGTGGGTGGGTGGGCCGGGGGAGGGCACAAAAAGGGGCGTGCAGTGGGCAGAGGGGGGCCTTGTGGAGGGGGCCAAGCGGGGCCATGGGTGGAGCATTGCGGGGTGGGTGTTCGGGGACAGGAGGCTGAGCAAGGGCAGGGCCACAGTCAGGGTGCACGCAGCCCCCCCAAATGGAGGAGTCACATGCTGCCCACGGTGCTGGCCCACCTGTAGGCCTGGCATGAACAATGAAACAAAACAGAAGTAAGGAAACAGAGGCTAACAACGGACAAAGCGTGAATTTACATGTCGCTAAAGAAATAGCAGGAAGAAGAGTAACGTGTGATAAGCTTGCAGCTGCAGCTTTGCTCACTAGTACGCTTTTCCACTGCTTGCATCCGAAGAAGTGGGTATTCACCCACGAAAGCTTATGCTTCAATACCTCTGTTAGTCTATAAGGTGCCATAGGACCCTTTGTCGCTTCTGCAGATCCAGACTAACACGGCTACCCCTCTGATACTAGTACACTTTGTAGTTCTTGTTTATAGTTTATGATTTATACAGGGATTGGT
Source organism: Chelydra serpentina (assembly GCA_037349315.1). NCBI lineage: Eukaryota > Metazoa > Chordata > Testudines > Chelydridae > Chelydra > Chelydra serpentina. The sequence goes on from JBAIAC010000061.1 coordinate 11,703,722, forward strand.
TCACAAAATTAGTAAGCTAATCACAAAGCATGTGATATAATGTAGAATGTAAGGTAGAATATGTACATAATCTGATTTATAATTATGTACTTCGGAGCTGTGGTGTATCCTAACCCACCTCCTACACCTGAGCCTGATCACGTCAGGTGTAGTTTTATGAAATGCCTATAAAGAAACCTCAGTAATGAGTCTGGATTTGAACCGAGTTTTTGGATTCCAGAGTATTGAATAAAGTATTCTCCCAGAATTTGGTGATGTGTTCCTCATAAGCCAAGAGGAAAAGATCCTGGAAGGAATCCTAACATCACCTTGTAAAATACTTTGAGATCTTTGGATAAAGGAATTATGTAAGTGCACACCTCATTATCAATGTATTTCGTGTTACATTGGAAGTGTTTAAATAAATAAATGGAGATATGCCAATCTCCTAGAACTGGAACAACCTTGAAAGGTCATCAAGTCCAGTCCCCTGCCTTCACTAGCAGGACCAAGAACTGTCCCCGGACAGATTTTTGCCCCAGATCCCCAAATGGCCCCTTCAAGGATTGAACTCACAACCCTGGGTTTAGCAGGCCAATGCTCAAACCACTGAGCTATCCCTCCCCCCAATGCTTCCCAAACATAAAGCAAGTTAAGGATAGAGATGCAATTTAACATTGCGTTTATTTGATTCATTGCTGTACTGTTATATTTTTAACTTTTTTTAAAAAAATTAATTTCTCTGTTGCTTTTTATGATTTGTTTAATTAATTAATTTGTAACATAATTTTGATAACTATTGGATTTTATGGCTACATACCTTTCTCCCCTCCAAAGATTCTAAACTAACTAGTGGATTTTGAAATAGATTCGGGGCCTGGAGCCTACGCACAGCAATGAACATTCAGCATTTGTGGTGAAGGTTACCATCAACGTTGTGAACTCTGGTAGCTATGCAATAGTGTCTGGAGGGTGCTTAAAAGACAAAAAGCAACAATCAGTTCCAATAATGTTGTGACAGGTTGGGATCACAGAAACCAGCTTGGTGCTGCCACCTGGTGTGCCAAGGCTACTTCTGCCCCTGCCTTCCTGCCTTTTCCAGCTTGGGACTCCGGAATCCTGTCTGTTTTGATCCACTGATCTGCTGCAAACACAGACCCAGGTCTGAACCACTTCCCCTAACAACTGTAAGGCTCCTGGTAGCGCACTTGCCTTTGACACCCAGGTGCCCAACTCCCGATGAGGTTCAAACCCTTAATAAATCCGTTTTACCCTGTATAAAGCTTATACAGGGTAAACTCATAAATAGTTCACCTTCTATTTCAAAGATAGAAAGATATGCACAGCTGTTTCCCCCCCCCCCCAGGTACCAACTCGTACTCCAGGAAACTTAATAAGTAAAAAGTGATTTTAATAAGTACAGAAAGTAGGATTTAAGTGATTCCAAGTAGTGACAGACAGAGCAAAGTGAATTACTAAGTAAAATAAAATAAAACACGCACATCTAAGTCTAATCAAACTTAACAGAGATAAAAGCCTCACCAGATTTAAGTCTTTTCCTTTTACAGGCTGTAGAACGAGCCTGGGTCCAGCAATCGCTCACACCCCCTAGTGTCTTTGTCCTTTGTTCAGTCTCTCTCAGATATGTCCTTGGGGGGTGGAGAGCCTCTCTCTTTAGCCAGCTGAAGACCACATGGAGGGGTCTTCCAAGGGCTTTTATAGCCTTTCTCCCACTCCCTGTGTAGCATCATCCTACCCTGGAGTTTTGGGATCACATGGGCAAGTCACCTGTCCATGCACCCTAACCAGTCCAGACAGTTGCATTCCTGACCAGGCCCAGATGTGGATTGGGGTCTGCACCTCCTATTGTCTGTGTAAGGGTTTCTTGATTGGTCTCTTTACATGCACATACCTTTCTCAAGACATGATCCCAGGCTCTTACAAAGGCTATGTACAAAATCAGCAAATATAAAACCAATATTCATAACTCCAACTACAACAATGATACATGCATACAAACAGGAGGAATAGATTCAGTAGGTCATAACTTTCACAGAGATATGTTACATGGCACATGTAGTATAAAACATATTCCAGTTACATCATGTATACATTTATAAGTCTCTCCCCATAAAGCTTTATGGGGTACACCGTCACAAATGTATCTATAAATGATGGAGAGATTGGGAAAGTGCCAGTATAGGGGCTAGCAGAAGGCTCTGCAGCTCTCATGGAGTATTCATACAATTAGAAGGATTAAAAAATTAACAGATTATGAAAGAGAGCACACCCCACTATTAAAAATGTTTGTCCTTCTCCTCATACTGCTTTTAATTTATAAGCATGTATACATTTTATTTAATATTTTAGGCCCTGATTCAACAGGGGTACGTATCCCATTACCAAGTTTAATAGAACTACTCACATTCTTAAAGTTCCTCGCCGAAATGGGGCCTTCTAAAGAAATATTATACCAAGTTCCTGGCTGAAATGGGAACTTACGGGGGGGGTTATACCAACACTCTCATATTTATTATTATAGCTAAAGCAGCAGTCACAGCTATAGTTTTAAGACTGTCTAAGCACGTCCATCTCTGAGCCCCTATTTCAGGCTCTCAAAACATTTTGAAGTTTCCACCAATTAGACTCTGCCCAAAGGTGAATTTTTCTGGGTAGTTTGAAGAAAAATGGTTCAGACATTTTTGCATGATCAGACAGTAAAAAAAAAAAAAAAAGTATATATTTTCCCATTTAAAAAAATCTTGCATTCTATTGTTGAACAGTTCTAGAGCTGGAAGCTGGAAGCTGAAATTTATCTGGAAAATAACCTTCAGCGAAGAGAAGTTTTGAGTTTTCCAGCCAACATTATTTTTTATTTGGCTGAGTTATAACCTTTTGAAAACCACATGCGGTGCATGCACAATATAATTTTAACACCACTGGGTATTTTTAACGAAGATCAGATGACATTCTGAAGGAAGGCACGCTGTAATGGGCATGCATACATGATCTGTTAGCTACGGTCCATACTCAAAAACGCACCAGAGGTTTATAGTGAATGAAGCTGAGGTTTACTGATGCCTAGCCTCATACTCTGTGTATCTTTTACGTGTGCACTGAGCCGTGCACAGAAAATTGTCCATTGGCCAACATACTCTGACACATAATTGTGTCAACCAAGCACCTTGGAAAACATCACATACCCTTGCTTCATCCAACTTATATTCTGATGCATAACTTTAAATGACAGCCTCATGAGCTTGTCTCAGCAGATTGGCACATAAGACTGTTACACAGTCTGTTCATTTGAAAGTTGTTCTGCCTTACTATTGCTGAGGTCACTTAAGATTTTCCACAATAATGTGAGTTTGATGATGGTGGGGATACATATTTCTTTCCAATATCTGTTGTATAGGAAAGTGAATGTTGTGAGGAGTGTTGGATTGTGTTAGCAACAGTATTGTAGTAGAGTTGGTAGGAAAAAAACCCCGAATGAACAGTTTTCTAGTTAAAAAAAATGCAGATAAGTCAAAATAAAAAAAAATCATTTTGATTAATTTGGTTTAGACTTACATGAAAACATTATTTTGCTCTATTATATTTAAATATAGTGTTTAATACCATATCTCTATAGAATAGATTATATTCAATATTTTAATAGAACATCAAAACACAATGAATAGAAATGTTGATGAAAAATTTGGAATTTAAATTTCGTGGGACATTCTGATATTTGGCGTTTCATTATGAATAAGAACATTTTCTTCCCACCCTGAAGTATCATAATTTCCTATAGAAATGAAATTGTGGCTCCAATCCAGCTGTAATTGTAGATGATATGAAGGAGGCAAGGAATGCTGGAGACTTTTCCCTAAATTCTTATTTTCACGCTTTCACAGTTTTGGGTGAATGAATTGTGTCCTGATGCAACGTTAACTGTCACTAAAGATAGTTTTTACTTATGTTAATTTCTTATTTTTATACCAAGGTGGTGTAGCTCAGTGAGTAGTTCCCCAGGGCCTCAGAGGGGAGGGGAGTGGCATTTATTTGGCCAGGAATCAGAGCAAGAAACTGCAGTGCCACAATTTCTCATGGCTGCCTTAGCCCTCCTAAAGAGTGAGAGAGGCTGTGATGTGCCTTAGGAGGCCCTTTGTCCCTGTGCAAATATATCACTGTTGAAAAAGTAACTGGAAGTAGGAATGCCCAGAGCAAACTTCTCTATTTAGCAGTGATGACGTAACCTGTCAGCTGGAGGGAAGTTCCATGAAGGAATCTTCATCATTGCTCACTCCCCAAAACATGCCGCAGCCTCATGTGCACTTCTGGAAATTGGATTCAGTGGCTCCAGCAGCAATGCACATGCTTATACTTCATCAGCAGGTCTGCCTACTGTGCTCCCTGGGCTCCCCATCTCTGCCACTGTGAAAAATACCTTTTCCTCATCACGTCTGCCAATGTCTCACACCAGCACCGAAAATGTTTGCCAAATGTACACAATTCATAAAAGATTTTCTTTACGTCTCAGCAGTTTTTTATATAGATTAACTTTAACATTTATCTTTTTGAGTGTCCTAAACGACACACATACATAACACAAAATTCCTGCTGACTCACCAGCACATCTTGTGAGCCTAATGAAGTTTGTCAAACTGCTGGAGGAGGCAAGGGGCAGGGTGGAAGGGGCTAAAATCAGGGTTTGGGGTGAGAAGGGGAAGGGGAATGGATAGGTTCTCCCATGAGACTCAACCCTCTGATAGCCAGGACAGCTGGGAATGACAGCATTTGCTAATGGATGACAAAGGTATTGCCAGTATTTAGCATGCTGAACTTGTTTTGTACTCTACCATTGTTAGTTAAAACCTCTAACCGTGGTCTAGCCACCACAGGGGAAAAAAGAATCACCCTTATGTTGGTGTGACTTACACTTGCCTCTTCAGAAACCATATAGTGTTGTAGTAAACAGCTGATCTGAGACACTGTGTTATCTTGAACCCTGTCTTTGTGTCAGCCTAACTAATATGCAGAAAGAACTCTATTTGTCCTAACTTGTAGCATTAAAAACATTGTGTCAAAGTATCTCTCATGTCTCAAGTATTTTCAATTCATCCACAGTTGACATTCAAAACTGTAGCTATTTAAACTTTAAAAAGTTGTTACACAAAACACATTTCAAATTTTAACTAACATGCCTCCAAACTGCACATTAATTTTATACCTAATCCTGGTTTATTATATTTTCTAAGGGGGACCAGAGAAAAGGTAGCCCAACATTTTTGGTCACATGGTGGTTTTTGAACTGGTTATAATGAACCTCATATTTTCCCCCTTCAAAATGTCCTAGGAAATTCAAGGAGATCACAAACTAAAACAACATATAAATGTTATCCTTTAATTAAAAAAACAGAGATTCTATAAAACTTCCCCACTACTCTTAAAACATTTACTATGGTGTCACTACCACTCCAGCAAACTATTGTATTATTTGATAAATAGTTTGTGAACATATAATCAAGGAATATATTATAATGCATACATGCAAAGGAAGAAAGTTAAAGTTGAGTTTTTAATTTTATTTCAAAACTTTTCAGCAAGCATGCAACTGTAACATGTTTAACAAGATTTTTTTTTTATTTGAATATTTTTTAGCTCTCTACTGCTATTAAAAAGACAGGCAAGTTCAATAACATTTGAAAACATCTTATGAAACCTTAGGGGTGAGATTTTTGAAAGCACTCAGCGTTGGTCTAATTCTGCTCCCATTTAAGTCAAGAAGAGCTTTACCCATTGTGTACTTTGGAAAATCCCAACCTAGAGATACAGTGTTATTAATATTTTGTCTCCATATACATGACAAGTTGCTCCATAACTTCAGTAGACTAATCTGAAAAATAGGACCCTACCAAATTCATGGTCCATTTTGGTCAATTTCACGGTCATAGGATTTTTAAAATAGTAGATTTCATTATTTCAACTATTTAAATCTGAATTTCATGGTGTTGTAATTGTAGGGGTCCTGACCCAAAAAGGAGTTGTGGGGAGGTGGGGTCCACAAAGTTATTGTAGGGGAGTTGTGATACTGTTACCCTTACTTCTGTGCTGCTGCTGCTGGCGGCAGCGCTGCCTTCAGAGCTGGGCAGCTGGAGAGCGGCGGCTGCTGGCTAAGAGCCCATCTCTTAAGGCAGAACCACTGCCAGCAGCAGCACAGAAATAAGGATGGCATGGTATGGTACAACCTCCCTAGGTAATTTTTCCCAGTGTTTAACTATCCTAAAAAGTTAGGAAGTTTATCTTGTCTAAAATAAATCTTCCTTGCTGCACTTTAAGCCCATTACATATTGTCCTGTTCTCAGCGGTTAAAGAGAACAATTTTCACCTTCTTCTTTATAACAATCTTGTACGAATTTGAAGACTTATCACGTCCCCCCTCTGTGTTCTTCAGATTAAACAAACCTAACTTCTTCAAACTTTACTTATAGGTCATGTTTTCTAGACCTTTAATCATTTTTGTTGATCTCTGTGACGTCGCACTCCATATGATTTTATCAAAATACGCTAATGAGTGTGAATATAATGCAACTGGAATATGCTTCATGCAAAAGGTCTCTTGTAAGGTATCATTACAAATCTTATAATCTACTGAGTGTGGTCATTCTATTAGTATAAATGTATCATTCTTGTATCTGAAACTAGAAATATGCAATATAACTCTGAGGTCCTATTGTAATTATGCAAAGTGTGGGTGTAGCAGGGCCGGACTCACCCCTGCGGCGCCTCCTGCTGGTTTCTCCAGGGAATTAGCTCACCAGCCTCTGGAGCGCCCTCTGCAGGCCCCTGATCCGCCTGTCCACTCTGGCCCCGCGTCCCTCCCAGGACCCGGTGCCCTTTCAACTGAGGTGCTGCCTCCTGGCAGTACCCCTAGATCTGGGTCTCCCCTCCCCAGGGGAACCCCCAACCCACTATCCCCACCTTGCCTCAGTCGTAGGCTACTGCCAGTCACCAGCTAGCCCCCGCACCCTGGGGCAGACTGCAGTATAAGCCACTCATCACAGGCAAGGGGGTTGGACCTGCTGCCTCGGCCTACCCATGGGTTACCCCCTGTGACCCCTGTACCTATTGGGCCTAACTCCAGGCTGCAGCCTGGGGCTTTCCTGGCCGGAGCTCCCCAGCTCCTCTGGCCTTCCCCAGCCCTGCTCCACCCTAGGTACCTGGTCAGGTCCCTGCAGCCAAGCCCTTCCCTCTCTAAAGGCAGAGAGAGTCTGTTTGCTCCAGGCCCACTGCCCTCTTATAAGGGCCAGCTGGGGCCTGATTAACTGGCCACACCTGTGGCTTCCTTGCCAATCAGCCCCGCTTCCCGGGCTATTTCCAGCCCCTCCGGGCAGGAGCGGGGTTCCACCCCGCTACAGTGGGCCATTAATGGTGGTTTGGAATCTTGATGGCTCCCATTAACCAGGACTGTAGATGGCTCTGTTTACTTGCAAGCCTTCCTGTGAGTCAGACTGGGAAGAATGAAGACTTGGGGTTTCACAGGACATGTGACCATGTCACCTGGTACTGGAATCCATCTTAAACCTGGTGCTTTTCCATTTAGAAGGAGGGGTGGGGACCCAGAGAGACAAAAGATTCACGCCTTGTGCCAAAGCTATACAAGGGGGTGGAACAGAACAAAGGAGACTGCAGTCATGAGAAATCCCCTAGCTACTACCTGACCTGGAACAAGGTCTGTACCAGGTGAAAGGATTGGGCCCAGACTAGAAAAAAGTCTAGTCTGTGAAAGAAGCTCATTGGAACATCTCTGAGGGTGAGATTTCATCTGTATTCAGTTTCCTACTGTATTAGGCTTAGACTTTTTGTTTTATTTTGCTTGTTAATTTACTTTGTTCTGTCTGTTATTACTTGGAACCACTTAAATCCTACTTTTTATATTTAATACAATCACTTTTGCTTATAAATTAACCCAGAGCAAGTAATTACTTCATGGGGGAGCAAACAGCTGTGCATATCTCTCTATCAGTATTATAGAGGGCGGACAATTTATGAGTTTACCCTGTATAAGCTTTATACAGAGTAAAAAGGATTTATTTGGGGTTTGTATCCCATTGGGAGCTGGGTGCTAGAGACAGGAGCACTTCTTAAGCTGTTTTCAGTTAAGTCTGCAGCTTTTAGGGAACGTGGTTAAGACCTGGGTCTGTATTTGCAGCAGGCTAGCGTGTCTGGCTCAACAAGACAGGATTCTGAAGTCCCAAGAGGGTGTCCACTGTCTCAAAAGCCGTACTAAAGTAAAGGTATATCACATCTAATATTTCTCCTCATCCACAAGGCCTGTTACCCTGTCAAAGAAGGATGTTAGATTCATTTCACATGATTTATTCCTGACAAATCCATGTTGACTGTTACTTATCACCTTATTATCTTCTTGGTGATTACAAATTGATTGCTTGATTATTTGCTCCATTATCTTTCTGAGTACCAAAGTTAAACTGACTGGTCTATAATTTCCTAGGTTGTCCTTATTCCCCTTTTAAAGATATTTGCCCTTTTTCAGTCCTTTGGGATCTCTCCCATCCTCCATGAGTTCTCATAGATAATTGCTAATGACTCAGAGATCTCTTCAGCCAGTTCCTTAAGTATTTTAGGATGTATTTTGTTAGAGGTCTTCAAGGTGGCAGAGCCTAACTTGTCTAAGGCTAGGTCTACACAAGAGATCTTACAGCGCACAGCTGTATCAGCGTAGCTGTGCCACTGTAAGATCTCTCGTGTAGTCGCTCTGTGCCAACGGGAGAGGTCACTCCTGCCGACATAATTAAATCACCCCCAACGAGTGGCAGTAGCTATGCTGGCAAGAGAAGCTCTCCTGCCAACGTAGTACTATGCACACTACCATTTATGTTGGCAAAACTTATTTCGCTCAGCGGTGTGTTTTTCACACCCCATAGCGACATAAGTGGTAGTGTAGACATGGCCTAAGTAATACTTAACTTGTTCTTTCCCTATTTAGCTTCAGATCCTAACTCATTTACACTAATATTCACTATGCTAGTCATCTGATCAATGCTAAGCTTTTTGGTAATAACTGAAACAAAAAAGGCATTTAGCACTTCAACCATTGCTGTGTTTTCTGTTATTGTTTTCCCCTCCTCATTGAAGATGTGGCTACCCTGTCCTTGGTCTTCCTCTTGTTTCTAATGTATTTGTAAATGTTTTCCTGTTACCCTTTATATTCCTAACTAGTTTAGTTTCATTTTGTGCCTTGGCCCTTCTAATTTTGTCCCTTACATTCTTGTGTTGTTTTATATATATATATATATATATATATATATATATATATATATATATATATATATATACATATATATATATATATATATATATATATATATATATATATATATATATATACACACACACACACACACCTTTCATAATTTGACCGAGTTTTCCTTTTTGGTATGAGTCTTTCTTATGTTTCATGTCATTGAAGATCTGGTTAAGCCAGAGAGGTCTCTTATCATGCTTTATATAGGAGCTTTGAATGGAATATAGAGATTTCTAACTATGCTAGTTCTATGGTAGCATAACAATAAAGTGTGATTAATAAGGCAGCTTAACTTCTGCATCTTTCAGTGGTCCTTAAAATTATACAGGAATTGCCTTTCCCTGCTTATGAGATCAGAATTGGAGATTTTAATCAATCATTTAAAATTCAGTATTCTCACTAGCTACTTCATCACAACCTGTTTCCATTTCACACCCACTGTCTGTTACTTTCGAATAGTGAATGAGGATTTATATGCATCATAAAAAGCTGTCCAATAATTAGTTTTGCAAGATACATTTAAAACACTATCTTTTGCCATGTGCATCAACTGAACCTCCTAACTCTTCCTTATCATTCCATGCCAAATTAACAGTTGAGATTAGAAAATCTGAACTTAATTATCAAGAAATATGACTGCTAATTATTTAAAATCTTTGTAAAGACTCCCCAGTAACAGAGGTATAAAAGTAGGAAAATCATTAAAGCTATTGTTTAAACATGAAATTTACATTTTGTTCTCTATCGAACAGTTAATTGACAAATCACGTTTGTTGTTTGCAGTGTTGTTGTAGCCATGTTGGTTCGAGGATATTAGAGAGACAAGGTGGGTGAGGTAATGTATCTTTCAACGGACTAACTTTTGTTAGTGAAAACGATAAGCTTTCAAGCTATACAGGTGAAGTGGCCAGTCAACACCTCTGCAGTCATAGAGCAAAAAAGTTAGCGGGTTACAGATTGTTGTAATGAGCCATAAATCAAGTGTCTTAATTAAGATAATGATTTTTAGCATCTAGCAAAGGTTTTGACATTAAGCCCCCAGGTTCATTATGGCTTTTTACAACAATGGCTGGAAGTTGAATCTAGACAAAGTCAGACTGGAAATAAAGCATACATTTTTAACAGTGAGAGTAATTAATCACTGGAACAACTTCCCAAGAGCTGTGGTGGACTCTCAATCATTGACACTTTTTACATCAAGGTTGGCTGTTTTTCTAAAAGATCTTCTGTAGGAATTATTTTGTGGAGGTTCTATGGCTTAGGCTATACAGGAGGTCAGACTACACGATCGCAATGATCCCTTGGGCTCTATAATTCACTGGTATTAATAAGGTTGCCTGTATCTCTTGCCTTGGCTTTAGATTTTTTTGGTTGCCCTTTCAGAGTCAGTCTGCCACATACACAACATCATCTTCTAGCTGTGCTCCTGATTCTCAGGCATATTCACTATGAGTACTTCTTATTTAATGTTCTGTAATTACTAATGTTTGCTTGACATCGCTTTTACAATTCTGTTCCATGGGAAAGTCTCTTGATAGAATGTTCACCTTCCCTTCCTTTCAAGGGCCTTCACAAGGGACTTTGAAAGATTCAGTGTATTTGCAAGTTTCTTTTGAATAAGAGGTTGTAACATGGATTCTTCTTCTCCCTCATAAAGGAATTTCCCATTCACCTTCCGCGTTGTAACATGTCTCTCTATTGCTGACATCAAACTGATCACGTGGAGCTTTCACCCCTTGGATATACTCACACTGGCATGCAATTGCCCACTCATTTTCAATGGGATGCCTCCCTGCTGAAAGAGTATGCACTGGGGATCATCTTTCCCTTTAGTGTTCTTCCTCTCTCTCATCTATTAATGTTGCCTACTTTAAAGAGATATCAGTGGAGAGGGAACAGATTTACCCATCATCAAATGCCTTGTTATAATGGGCACATTCTGGCCATGCCCTCTGATGCCCAGAAACCTCTTCAGTAAGTGGCACTTCCGTGTTATTTATTATATTCCCACCAGCACCCCAATACAATCTTGTGCACCAAAGTATTTATAGTTGTTCCTTGCCCTTTCCCACAGGGCCAGAAACAGAGATCTCTATCCCTTAGAATCTCAGGGCATATTGGGCTGGGCTGATCCGATCCTCTTCCCTTCCCTTCCTTCCTGTGTCTTCTTTTATACCCCTCAGCTGATGGCTAATTGGTTCATCAGCTGCCAGACTGATCAGCTAATTATTTTGCCAATCAGCCTTCTCCCGGGGAACTAATTGGTGCTTAAGTGATCAGAGGACTCCTTAGCCTCCAGCACACTGTCACGCTTGTACACCAGTCTCTATCAGTGGGTTTATTTTTCTTCTGTGCAGGTACAAAGCTGTCATTTATCGGAGGCATCAAAGGCTCCACTAACAAGGTGGGAAAATGCAATTATATTTGTTTAATTTGACTGGTTTATCATTTAAAAATACTTTTTTTTTAGCTGCCTCTGTGGGGTGAGGGTTTCTCCTTATGGTGAAGCTGCTACCCTTTATTTTTGCCTCGATTTTCTTCAGTCTTCCCCCCCACTGTGGAGCAGTCTTCCCCCCACTGATTTGATCTTCCCAAATCAGAGGATAAAAAGGTCTACTGCAAGCTTTACAAGTGTCACTTGTAAAATCAACTAATCAGATCATCTCCCTGGTGACACCTGCATGTCCTGTCTGCAGATCTTACTCCCACAGGCCATAGATAGGCCCCTGTCATGATAGGAGTTTGGGATACAACAGCTGCCCCCACCCCCAGTGGCTCTACAGAGGAATAGACAGGCAGTCTGTAGGAGCCTCTGCTCCAGATGAAGTAAGCTATTGTTATGCATGAAAAGCTGCATACATTCAACAAGAGACATAGCTCAAGACATGCCCCAGTGAAAAGTCCCAGTGCCTCATTGCCCCTCAGCTATCAGATACATGGAGTCTCCTTGAGGAAACACATGCCATATGCAGCAACATAATAGCAATTCTCCACTAATTATGAAATTGATGTTTATGGCCACGTGTCAGAGTCAGGGGTTCTGCCCAGTAACAGACTCTGGTGTAATCTGCTCTCTCAAACTGTGCTTTATTCAGAGTTATGAACATTTCAGAGTTACGGACAACCTTCATTCACCAGGTGTCCGTCACTCTGAGGTTCCACTGTACATTAATATATATGCAACAGGTAAGAGTGGGAGGCTGCTATGGGATGTCTAGGCACACTAACAGGCTTTATAAAACGTTTCTATACAAAAGCCAAGAAGTATGAATGCAGCTTTCTCGGGTAGCTGCTGCACTTGCATTTCTTTCAGAGGACATGGTAACACCAAAAATGGCAAATTCTTCCACAAGAATGAGAGAGAGAAGAATAAAAGGAAATGTGAAAAATCGGGAACGGGGGTGGGTGGGGGGGAAATATGAGTCTATATAAGAAAAAGACCCCAAAATCAGGACTGTCCCTATAAAATCGGGACATCTGGTCACCCTTGAAGGGTCTGAGGTGTAGTCTTAAGACATTTGATGCTGCCTTTCATTATTGCAATTTCTTTCACTAGAGCAGGCAGTCACCACCTAATGGCCTTCAGAAGTTGGCAAAAGACAAAAAAAAAAGTTAAATTAGTTAACCTGAACTCACTTTTTTCTTCATATATGCATTCATTGATGCCTTCTTGGATACCATTATAGTCCCAGCCAGGAGTCAGACCTACATGTGTCTCTCGGAAGCAGCTGTGGTTAAAAATATGGAAAGCTGACAGCCAGACTAAATGCTACTGTCTGCTAAGACATTTAGTGAGGCAGAATCCAATGACAAAGAAAAACATACTCTGCAGTCCAATGAGCAGGCAAAGGAAGACAAAAATATCATTTACAAAACAGTGCTCTCATCAACACCAATAGAAATAACAAACAGAGAGGACAAAAAGCACTGATCTAGGAGCAGGGCAGCCAGTAATGGGGCTTCTGAAGGAAACACTTGACTGTTGTTTCAGACACTGACGCCGACTTCCATTGGCGCCCGTGGGTGCTGACGCCCGGCATCGGGGGCGGGGCCCCACCCCCAACACCGGGCCCTGCCCCTGAAGCCGGGCCACATGGCGGGGCCCCGCCCCTGACGCTGGGCAACGTTGCGGGGCCCGGCCCTGATGCCGACGCAATGTCGCCCGGCGTTGGGTGCGGGGCCCCGCAATGTCTCCCGGTAAGAGGTGAGCTGGGCGCGGGCCCCGGGGCTGGCAGGGAGCTGCCGGTGGGTGCTGAGCACCCACCAATTTTTCCCCGTGGGTGCTCCAGCCCCAGAGCACGCACGGAGTCAGCGCCTATGGTTTCAGACAGCATGTTACGGGGTCTGCTTACCCTGCACTAGCCCAGACAACTGGAGGAGCCAGAGGAGGCCACCGGCCCAACTGTCCACGGAGAATCCGAAGACTCCTCGGAGAGCCCAACACCGAGACTGGTTGGAAGTGACCCAGGCAGGGTGGCGGAGTGGTACCTCCCACCCGGGAAAGCTCAGCATGTTTCAGTAGGACCCCCCGCTGAGTCAGTGACAGGGTGCTACGCCACTGTTAGGGCTCTGGGTCGGGACCCGGTGGAGTTGGGTGGACCTGGGTCCCCCTACCAGGGCCGCCACACCCCTGGTGGGCACGCACCCCTCTAGACTCTAGCCACTAGTGAGGAGGGCTTTAAACTAGGTTTGACGGGGACAGGTGAGCAAAGCCCACAGGTAAGTGGAGAACATGGGGACCTGGGAGATGGGTCGGAAATAGGAGGGGGCGTGGGCTCTAATGATAAAGAGATAGGAGGGTCAGGGCAAAACTGGGAGGCAAGATCAAATCAGTATCTTAGATGCCTGTATACAAATGCGAGAAGTATGGGTAATAAGCAGGAAGAACTGGAAGTGCTAATAAATAAATTCAACTATGACATTGTTGGCATCACTGAAACTTGGTGGGATAATACACATGATTGGAATGTGGGTATGGATGGGTACAGCTTCCTCAGGAAGGACAGACAGGGGAAAAAGGGAAGAGGTGTTGCCTTATATATTAAAAATGTACACACTTGGGCTGAGGTGGAGATGGACATAGGGGACGGAAGTGTTGAGAGTCTCTGGGTTAGGCTAAAAGGGGTAAAAAACAAGGGTGATATCATGCTAGGAGTCTACTACAGGCCACCTAACCAGGTGGAAGAGGTGGAAGAGGCTTTTTTTAAACAACTAACAAAATCATCCAAAGCCCAAGATTTGGTGGTGATGGGGGACTTCAACTATCCAGATATATTTTGGGAAAATAACGCAGCGGGGCACAGACTATCCAATATGTTCTTGGACTGCATTGCAGACAACTTTTTATTTCAGAAGGTTGAGAAAGCTACTAGGGGGGAAGCTGTTCTAGATTTGATTTTAACAAATAGGGAGGAACTCGTTGAGAACTTGAAAGTAGAAGGCAGCTTGTGTGAAAGTGATCATGAAATCACAGAGTTCACAATTCTAAGGAAGGGTAGAAGAGAGTACAGCAAAATAGAGACAATGGATTTCAGGAAAGCGGATTTTGGTAAGCTCAGAGAGCTGATAGGTAAGGTCCATTGGAATCAAGACTGAGGGGAAAAACAACTGAGGAGAGCTGGCAGTATTTCAAAGGGACACTATTAAGGGCCCAAAAGCAAACTATTCCGCTGGGTAGGAAAGATAGAAAATGTGGCAAAAGACCACGTTGGCTTAACCATGAGATCTTGCAAGAACTAAAAAATAAAAAGGAGTCATATAAAAAATGGAAACTAGGACAAATTACAAAGGATGAATATAGGCAAACAACACGGGAATGCAGGGGCAAGATTAGAAAGGCAAAGGCACAAAATGAGCTCAAACTAGCTACAGGAATAAAGCGAAACAAGAAAACTTTTTATCAATACATTAGAAGCAAGAGGAAGACCAAGGACAGGCTAGGCCCACTACTCAGCGAGGAGGGAGAAACAGTAACAGGAAACTTGGAAATGGCAGAGATGATTAATGACTTCTTTGTTTTGGTCTTCACCGAGAAGTCTGAGGGAATGCCTAACATAGTGAATGCTAATTGGAAGGGGGAAGGTTTAGAAGCTAAAATAAAAAAAGAACAAGTTAAAAATCACTTAGATAAGTTAGATGCCTGCAAGTCACCAGGACCTGATGAAATGCATCCTAGAATACTCAAGGAGCTAATAGAGGAGGTATCTGAGCCTCTAGCTATTATCTTTGGTAAATCATGGGAGACAGGAGAGATTCCAGAAGACTGGAAAAGGGCAAATATAGTGCCCATCTATAAAAAGGGAAATAAAAACAACCCAGGAAACTACAGACCAGTTAGTTTAACTTCTGTGCCAGGGAAAATAATGGAGCAAGTAATTAAGAAAATCATCTGCAAACACTTGGAAGGTGGTAAGGTGATAGGGAATAACCAGCATGGATTTGTAAAGAACAAATCATGTCAAACCAATCTGATAGCTTTCTTTGATAGGATAACAAGTCTTGTGGATAAGGGAGAAGCGGTGGATGTGGTATACCTAGACTTTAGTAAGGCATTTGATACGGTCTTGCATGAAATTCTTATCAATAAACTAGGGAAATACAACTTAGATGGGGCTACTATAAGGTGGGTGCGCAACTGGCTGGATAACCGTACTCAGAGAGTAGTTATTAATGGTTCCCAATCCTGCTGGAAAGGTATAACGAGTGGGGTTCCGCAAGGGTCTGTTTTGGGACCGGCTCTGTTCAATATCTTCATCAACGACTTGGATATTGGCATAGAAAGTACGCTTATTAAGTTTGCAGATGATACCAAACTGGGAGGGATTGCAACTGCTTTGGAGGATAGGGCCATAATTCAAAATGATCTGGACAAATTGGAGAAATGGTCAGAGGTAAACAGAATGAAGTTTAATAAGGACAAGTGCAAAGTGCTCCACTTAGGTAGGAACAATCCGTTTCACACATACAGAATGGGAGGAGACTGTCTAGGAAGGAGTACGGCAGAAAGGGATCTAGGGGTTATAGTGGACCACAAGCTAAATATGAGTCAACAGTGTGATGCTGTTGCAAAAAAAGCAAACTTGATTCTGGGCTGCATTAACAGGTGTGTTGTGAGCAAGACACGAGAAGTCATTCTTCCGCTGTACTCTGCGCTGGTTAGGCCTCAACTGGAGTATTGTGTCCAGTTCTGGGCACCGCATTTCAAGAAAGATGTGGAGAAATTGGAGAGGGTCCAGAGAAGAGCAACAAGAATGATTAAGGGTCTAGAGAACATGACCTATGAAGGAAGGCTGAAGGAATTGGGTTTGTTTAGTTTGGAAAAGAGAAGACTGAGAGGGGACATGATAGCGGTCTTCAGGTATCTAAAAGGGTGTCATAAGGAGGAGGGAGAAAACTTGTTCATCTTAGCATCTGAGGATAGAACAAGAAGCAATGGGCTTAAACTACAGCAAGGGAGGTTTAGGTTGGACATTAGGAAAAAGTTCCTAACTGTCAGGGTGGTTAAACACTGGAATAAACTGCCCAGGGCGGTTGTGGAATCTCCATCTCTGGAGATATTTAAGAGTAGGTTAGATAAATGTCTATCAGGGATGGTCTAGACAGTATTTGGTCCTGCCATGAGGGCAGGGGGCTGGACTCGATGACCTCTCAAGGTCCCTTCCAGCCCTAGAATCTATGAATCTATGAATCATTAGGCTGTGCTGCCCTGCAACAAGGGCTGCTCTACAGACTCTGGCCATTAGACCTCGCTGCCCTGCAACAAGAGCTGCTCTATAGACTCCGGCCATCGGGCCACGCTGCCCGGATCCTAGGGGCATAAACCATCACAGAGCACTATGATCACAGCATGGTGGAACCAGCAGCTTCAACCTACATCAACTGGATTTACAACTATAGAGTTCCACTTTCTGCTCCTGAAAGACATACACTTTAAAGCAGACCGTATAAGCCAGTAGTAGATTCAAGGCTGAGAGGGGAGTATAAATGACAAGATAATTTGAGCATTCAAAGAGAAGTGGCTATATTAACCTCAAGGCACAATAACAAGATCAAAAAATGAAACCAGTTAATATGACCTGAAAGCAGCTACAAATGCATTTCTATCAATTCTGCTCATAGCGACGACCCTGTTCAAAATCTGAAGATTGTAGCCACTACTCCTGATGGTGCATCCAAACGGGCTGGAGGTTTCATGGCTTGTCTTGCATTGTGAGCGACATTTGTAAGTTACACTTTCACGATACACTTACACAATAAAGCAATTGCACTACAGTACTTGTATGAGGTGAATTAAAAATACTATTTCTTTATCGTTTTTACCGTGCAAATATTTGTAATCAGAAATAATATAAAGTGAGCACTATATACTCTGTATTCTGTGTTGTAACAGAAATCAATATATTTGAAAATGTAGAAAAACATCAACAATATTTTTAAAATTTCAATTGGTATTCTATTGTTTAACATAGTGCGATTAATCTCAATTAATTTTTTTTAGTTAATCATGTGAGTTAACTGTGATTTTTGTTTTTAATGGAGATATGCCAATCTCCTAGAACTAGAAGGACCTTGAAAGGTCATCGAGTCTAGTCCCCTGCCTTCACTAGTAGGACCAAGTACTGTCCCCTGACAGATTTTTGCCCCAGATCCCTAAATGGCCCCCTCAAGGATTGAACTCACAACCCTGGGTTTAGTAGGCCAATGCTCAAACCACTGAGCTATCCCTCCACCCTTTGATTAATCTACAGTCCTAGTAAATTTATCTTTCTGCAGAACAAGAGTACACAATTCATTCACTTTTCTTCCAACCACACCTAGCTTTAGCCCAAACCTCATGAGTTCCAGTTTTAGAATATAAACAGTCTTCCCTAAAACTATGCACCCATAGCCTCAGTTTATATAATACTATTACAATTTGTATTAAAAGTCTATTAAAGTATTAAGTTGATCTGCTTTACTTTGCATGATCCAGATGTCACTACCAATTTAACGGCTTCCATTCAGACATTAATTGTTTCAAATGACCAACAGTGAACCACAGTAAGACTGTCTTTGTCTCATCGTAAAATATTCTCATTGCAAACTTGAAACAAAGACTGATTAAACAACAAATATGCTGAGCTTTTATTGCTGTAGTTATAAAACTATAATTTTTTGTGTGGACTTTCTCCATGACCTCTATGGATTTTAAACCTTAGATCCTTTGAATGGCTAAAAATAAATCAATATATGATTGGGATGTTCACTAAATCAAGGATATTGACGATCCATGACTGGGAAAAGGAAAAGGAAACAGAAACATTGAGGCAGAGGCAGGGTCACATTACAATTCCTTAGTCCTAGAAAATAGAGAAAACTCCCACTATGATTCAAATAATAAAAGTTTTTGACCTAGCTTCTTCCAGGGAGATAAATTCCATAGACAGTCCTACAAAGACGTTACATCTCCTCAGCAGGAATGTTATCTAATATGCACTTGGTTTTCTGAAAAGGAATAGTCTACCACACAATATATTTACATATACCATTAATTTTATTGTGAAAACCATTGGCAGAATTTTAATGCAATTATTTGAATTAAATATCCAAACACCATGGACTGGATATTTCTTAGTTATGTCCATTCATAAATACAAATTCAACTACAGTCCTGACTTCCAAGGGAATAGTAGATCAACTAATATTAAGATCAATTTACTATAAGGAATTTGTTTTTGTTAGATTTCTAAATAGCAGCAGTGTAAAGAGTTGAGGAAATAGCTTATTAGACCCTAGTTTTTGTCAAAAACCTGTCAGCCAGTGAGATTTTTTCCAGGACTCTGTCTTCTTGATTTCAATTTCATAATATACAAATCTGAAACTACGAGTATGAACTTCAGTTTTCTGAAGAACAAGGAATCTATGAGATCATATGCACATTTGGACAAGCCATCTTCTCCTCTATCACATCCAAAGTAGCCATAGCAAGAACTCCAGCTATCCAATAGGCAGTTTACAAGGCCACGGGATATACATTTTTCTGCCATGTTCAAATAATTACAGATTTCAAGACTCAAGAGAACTGAAAAAGTGCATATCAATCCAGCACCAGAAAAAGAGTTTATGGAAAACCTAAGTTTTAGATTTGATACCTTTAATAAATACACTATAAAATATTTCCCTGTAACTTCTAAAGAAATCAAGCTCACTTGCCAGCTTAGTAAAAGCTAAACATTTGAAGAGTGACCAAAAAGCTCCTTAGCTTGTTTGAGCCAGGAGTCATTTTGAAACATTCAGAAGGCAGATTTTCTTGGTAATCAACAATACTCAGTTAGTAAAAAGAAATGACCACTCAGTTATGTCTGATTATTAGACAAAACATTTTTGATCTCAGAAATTCATTACAGTCCTCCTTAAACCTGGAATTTGACTAACAGGTTAAAATACTTTAATACAAGAAATTGTCCTAAGGATTAGAGCAGCAGTTCCCAAAGTCAGTCCGCGGCTTGCTCAGGGTAAGCCCCTGGCGCACCGGGCCAGTTTGTTTACCTGCCGCCTCTGCATGTACGGCCGCTCGCGGCTCCCACTGGCTGCGGTTTGCCATTCCCAGCCAATAGGAGCTGCGAGAAGCAGTGGGTCGGCCCGTGGAGGCGGCAGGTAAACAAATCGGCCCGGCACGCCAGGGGCTTATCCTGAGCAAGCCGCAGACAGAGTTTAGGAACCACTGGATTAGAGTAATTTAAAAATGCTAGTGGCCTTTGAAAAATATTGAAAAACAAAAACAAAAAAAACCTCACCCAACTTTTTTGTTTTTTAAAACACTAAATGTGATAGAAGACTAATGTAATCCAGTCTGTTAATCTTTTGTCTGTTGGGGAGGGAAAATCCTATGAGCAGTGGTCCCAGACAGAGGGTACGTCTACGCTACCCACTGGATCGGCGGGTAGTGATCGATCTATCGGGGATTGATTTATCACATCTATTGTAGACGTGATAAATCAATCCCCGATTGCTCTGCCATCGACTCCTGTATTCCACCGCAGCGAGAGGCAGATGCGGAGTTGACGGGGGAGCGGTGGCAGTCGACCCCGCACCGTGAGGACGCAAGGTAAGTCGCCCTAAGATACGTCGACTTCAGCTACGCTATTCTCGTAGCTAGGGGGGAGGTTGATTCCCTCCCCCCCAGTGTAGACCAGGGCAGAGGCTCTGCAAATGAGGAAAGAGATACAGCTTCCATGCACTGCGGTGACTCAGTGCCCATAGGGAACAAAATCTTTGACCTTGCCGTAGGCTGCCTCATAGTGGTTTTCCTTAGTCCTTCTCCCCACTGAAAGAACAACTCCACTAATTGTCCCAGCTGCATCTGCCCTTTATTCACCAAACCATGGTGAAGGAATAATTGAGTGAGAGTTAATTGGAGCAACAACAACAAAAATAATTTTAAAGCATAATTTTCACTTTCTGTATGTGTGAGAATCATAGCTGGGACACCATTAACCCTCTGACCACACATGGAGAAGCATTCAGACTAACAAATTTGAGGTAACAAATTAACTTGACTGTTGCGTACCATTTGTTCCTTAATAGTTTATATGGCCGACACCACCCCTTATGTTTACATGGCAGATATAGTGACTGCAAAACCAGTGGGAGTTGTTAATACATTCAACAGCACTAATATATTCCCTTTTCACTTATTATCCTACCTATTTGAAACTTTTAAAAAGGAACTGTAAGGACCATCGTGCATTTTTGCTAGGGAAAGGTCAAAGCATCAGTAAAGTAGCCACAAAGTCCTATCTCTCTCGCTTCACTAAATAACAAATTTGTGGCTCAAAGTGATTGCTCCATGGTGGAGATGGGATGTCAGGGAAATAATTACAATGATCTTGTATTGTTTAAAGTGGAATTTAGCAATGCATCACTTGACTAGCACAAAGCAGACCATGACATAGGTAATCCCAAGAGTTAATCTATGACAAATAACTCTTGTCTTCTAAAAAGGCAGTGGCGCCATGGCAAACACCCAATCTATACCTTCTTTAGTATGTTCAACTTTGTTACCATTTCACGTAGTTTACTTTTGATCTGAGAGTGGGCAAAATCTTTCCTTTCTAGAAAGAAAGCTTTGTTTTCCGTTTACTATATTTTCCCCCCAGTTCACAGAAACACAAACTTCAAAAACACAAGCAAAGGTGGAGTGTTTCTGATATCCTCAAAGTGCATTGCTTCAATCGGCACACTAACTCAAGATGCTACTACAGGAAGGCTTTTAAAAATTTTAAATCTGCTACGTTTGTGAAATTTTAAACAAAGCCCTTGTTGTTGAGTGGCTACAAATATAAAAACGTAATGGAACATAAACAGGAAATAATACCTACGGGGTAAAAGGAAAAACACACACTTGACTGAATGAGTAAATATAATTTAACATGTTCTTGATTCACTGGCAAATTACAGATCTTTTGTTTTTATGAGCATAATCAGAGTTATAAATAAAGGTAACAAATATTAAATATGTAATACCAAAAGTTCCATTGTATAAAAAATTAATACGTTAATAAATGTTCAATGTATTGCATGCCAAAAATATTCCAAAAGATTACTAGCACTTTTAAAGGGAAATGTCCTTGTTGTAGGTGTTGTTTGTTGTTTTGTTTTGAGTTTTTGTTCTTTAGTAACTGCAGACTACAGGGAGTGTTAGTACTGTGGAATACATATGAGATAAAAATGGTTTCTTTGCTGAAAAATGTTCAAGAGTAATATATATGGAGAATGAATGCCATATGTAATTTAGGTACTGAAAAAATGTATATTATTCTAAAGTGAATTATGGATGTAATATCAATAAGAAACTAGCATATGGAGCAATCTTTGAATTTCCTCTTGTGCCAGAGGGCAAAGAGGGAAGAATGTATCTCATTTTCACTATTTAATAATAAACAGGCAATGTACAGCTCAAATGAGTCTCATTAAGGGAACTAAGTTAAAAACAGTACTTCTTTTATTGACCTTTTATTGGAGTCTGTGCACTCTACTGGTTAAATCAAATCACCAGATTCCAAGTGAATTCTGGGTTATTGTTATTTTTATATATTATTTTATAAGTTTACAGTTTGCTAGGCACTTCTTAGGTCTAATGTAAGGTAGACAACTGATTCATTGTGTAATATTGTCGGACCTTAGTTCTAGTGTAAGGTTTGGGTTGCCAGGTGTCCAATTTTCAACTGGAACACCCAGTTGAAAAGGGACCCTGGCGGCTCCGGTCAGCACTAAAAGTCTGGTTGGCCGCAGCGGCCAGCTCTGTGTGGCTCTCGGAAGCAGCTGGCATATCCCTCCGGCTCCTACAAACAGGTGCAGCCATGGGGGCTCCGCACGCTGCCCCTACCCGCGGCACAGGCACTGCCCCGAGCCAGCTCCGCAGCTCCCATTGGCCGGGAACTGCGGCCAATGGGAACTGCGAGGGCGGCGCCTGCAGATGGGGGCAGTGCACAGAGAACCCTGGCCTTGGCCGCCCCTGTGCGTAGGAGCCAGAGGGACATGTCGTCCGCTTCCGGGAGGCTGAGGTAAGCACTACCTGGAGCCTGCATCCTGAATCCCCTACTGCACCCCAACCGCTTGCCCCAGCATTGACTCCTCCCACAGCCAAACTCCCTCCTCAAGCCCATACCCCGAACCCACTCCCATGGCCCAACCCCCTGCCAGCTCCATCCCAGAGCTGTACTCCCTCACACACCTCACTCCCCTGCCTGAGCCCGGAGCCCCCTCTCACATTCCAAACCGCTCAGCCCCACATATAGCTTGAGTCCCAAGCAAAACCTTAGTTTCCTCCTGATTTAATACTCTAATATGTAGCTGTCAAGGAAAGTGATCTAGAAACATGTAGTGTTATTTACACCTTTTAACGTTATTTAAATGTTCTCCTGATAAGGAACAAGACATTAGCCAAGAAGGCTAATGGCATTTTGGATTGTATAAGTAGCGGCATTTCCAGCAGATCGAGGGACGTGATCATTCCCCTCTATTCGGCACTGGTGAGGCCTCATTTGGAGTACTGTGTCCAGTTTTGGGCCCCACACTACAAGAAGGATGTGGATAAATTGGAAAGAGTTCAGCGGAGGGCAACAAAAATGATTAGGGGGATGGAGCACATGACTTATGAGGAGAGGCTGAGGGAACTGAGCCCGCAGAAGAGAAGAATGAGGAGAGGATTTGATAGCTGCTTTCAACTACCTGAAAGGGGGTTCCAAAGAGGATGGATCTAGACTGTTCTCAGTGGTAGAAGATGACAGAACAAGGAGTAATGGTTTCAAGTTGCAGAGGGGGAGGTTTAGGTTGGATATTAGGAAAAACTTTTTCACTAGTAGGGTGGTGAAGAACTGGAATGGGTTACCTAGGGAAGTGGTGGAATCTCCTTCCTTAGAGGTTTTTAAGGTCAGGCTTGACAAAGCCCTGGCTGGGATGATTTAGTTGGGGTTGGTCCTGCTTTGAGCAGGGGGTTGGACTAGATGACCTCCTGAGGTCCCTTCCAACCCTGAGATTCTATGATTCTATGATTTCATGATGAAATTCTGACCTCATTGTAATGGTTTAAATGGAAAGTAGTAAGGGACATCATGAAGCAGACTGTCTTCAGAGCAGGGTCTGTCTCCTACTCTGTATTGCAAAGTGTCTAGCACAATGGGGTCCTATACATGATTAATAATAATAATTATTAATAATAATAATAGTCAGACATTTGATCAGTGCAGGGGCAAGGTTATTAGCGCTGACACACTACAGATCCTGTCACGTAGGTTCTATATACCTGCACACATTCAAATGTGATTCTGTACATCAGCATTTCCTTTAAAAGGTTGACACTTTATGTAAATGGTTCAATTCTAGCATCCTTTGGGGGCAAATGAATATTTGGAACTGCTAGTACCTTAACATAAACATGTGGTTATGCAGTACTTTGAATCGTATGTCACCCACTATGGTTGGTAGTTTAAATTGCATTTTATTTCCACTGAATGTGCTAAGAAAACCTCCTATGATACACACATCTTAACGAATGGTCAGATATAAGAATTTCAGACAATAAACTAATGTACAGAGCTTAATAAACATTTCTGCATTATATGCTACAGAACAAGGAAGCTCCGAAATAAAACTTATTCTACATCAAACCACAATAACCAAATTCACATATAAAATCCGGACTCTAACACCCTAAAATGTTTTGGAAGGAAGATGTTTTGTCATAAGGAAGCAGTAAGAAAGGTATGAAAGAAGACAACCGCCTTAATTACAGGTTTCAGAGTAGCAGCCGTGTTAGTCTGTATCCACAAAAAGGAGCCAGGGAGTATTTGTGGCACCTTAGAGACTAACAAATTTATTTGAGCATAAGCTTTCGTGAGCTACAGTCCACTTCATCAGATGCATAGAATGGAACATATAGTAAGAAGATATATATACATACAGAGAATTATGAACAGGTGGAATTTGCCATACTAACTCTAAGTGGCTAATTAATTAAGGAGAGCTATTATCAGCAGGGGGAAAAAACTTTTGTAGTGATAATCAAGATGGCCCGTTTCAGACAGACAGTTGACAAGAAGGTGTGAGGATACTTAAGATGGGGAAATAGATTCAATTTGTGTAATGACCCATAGAATCATAGAATCATAGAATCTCAGGGTTGGAAGGGACCTCAGGAGGTCATCTAGTCCAACCCCCTGCTCAAAGCAGGACCAACCCCAACTAGATCATCCCAGCCAGGGCTTTGTCAAGCCTGACCTTAAAAACCTCTAAGGAAGGAGATTCCACCACCTCCCTAGGTAACCCATTCCAGTGCTTCACCACCCTACTAGTGAAAAAGTTTTTCCTAATATCCAACCTAAACCTCCCCCTCTGCAACTTGAGACCATTACTCCTTGTTCTGTCATCTTCTACCACTGAGAATAGTCTAGATCCATCCTCTTTGGAACCCCCTTTTAGGTAGTTGAAAGCAGCTATCAAATCCCCCCTCACTCTTCTCTTCTGCAGGCTAAACAATCTCAGTTCCCTCAGCCTCTCCTCATAAGTCATGTGCTCCAGCCCCCTAATCATTTTTGTTGCCCTCCGTTGGACTCTTTCCAATTTATCCACATCCTTCTTGTAGTGTGGGGCCCAAAACTGGACACAGTACTCCAAATGAGGCCTCACCAGTGCCGAATAGAGGGGAATAATCACGTCCCTCGATCTGCTGGAAATGCCCCTACTTATACAGCCCAAAATGCCGTTAGCCTTCTTGGCAACAAGGGCACACTGTTGACTCATATTCAGCTTTTCGTCCACTGTAACCCCTAGGTCCTTTTCTGCAGAACTGCTGCCCAGCCATTCGGTCCCTAGTCTGTAGCAGTGCATGGGATTCTTCCGTCCTAAGTGCAGGACTCTGCACTTGTCCTTGTTGAACCTCATCAGATTTCTTTTGGCCCAATCCTCTAATTTGTCTAGGTCCCTCTGTATCCTATCCCTACCCTCCAGCGTATCAACCACTCCTCCCAGTTTAGTGTCATCTGCAAACTTGCTAAGGGTGCAGTCCACACCATCCTCCAGGTCGTTGATGAAGATATTGAACAAAACCGGCCCCAGCACCGACCCTTGGGGCACTCCACTTGATACCGGCTGCCAACTAGACATGGAGCCATTGATCACTACCCGTTGAGCACGACCATCCAGCCAGTTTTCTATCCACCTTACCGTCCATTCATCCAGCCCATACTTCTTTAACTTGCTGGCAAGAACGCTGTGCGAGACTGTATCAAAAGCTTTGCTAAAGTCAAGAAATAGCACATCCACTGCTTTCCCCTCATCCACAGAGCCAGTTATCTCATCATAGAAGGCAATTAGGTTAGTCAGGCATGACTTGCCCTTGGTGAATCCATGCTGACTGTTCCTGATCACTTTCCCCTCCTTTAAGTGGTTCAAAATTGATTCCTTGAGGACCTGTTCCATGATTTTTCCAGGGATTGAGGTGAGACTGACTGGCCTGTAGTTCCCCGGATCTTCCTTCTTCCCTTTTTTAAAGATGGGCACTACATTAGCTTTTTTCCAGTCATCCGGGACCTCCCCCGATTGCCATGATTTGTCAAAGATAATGGCCAATGGCTCTGTAATCACATCGGCCAACTCCTTTAGTACCCTCGGATGCAGTGCATCCGGCCCCATGGACTTGTGTTCGTCCAGCTTTTCTAAATAGTCCCGAACTACTTCTTTCTCCACAGAGGGCTGGTCACCTCCTCCCCATACCGTGCTGCGGAGTGCAGCCATCTGGGAGCTGCCCTTGGCTGTGAAGACAGAGGCAAAAAAAGCATTGAGTACACTAGCTTTCTCCGCATCCTCTCTCACAAGGTTCCCTCCCTCATTCAGCAAGGGGCCCACATGTTCCTTGACTTTCTTCTTGTTGCTAACATACCTGAAGAAACCCTTCTTGTTACTCCTAACATCTCCAGCTAGCTGCAACTCCAAGTGTGATTTGGCCTTCCTAATTTCACTCCTGCATGCCTGAACAATATTTTTATACTCCTCCCTGGTCATTTGTCCAATCTTCCACTTCTTGTAAGCTGCTTTTTTGTGTTTAAGACGAGCAAGGATTTCACTGTTAAGCCAAGCTGGTCGCCTGCCATATTTACTTTTCTTTCTACACATCGGGATGGTTTGTTCCTGCAACCTCAATAAGGTTTCTTTAAAATACAGCCAGCTTTCCTCGACTCCTTTCCCCCTCATGTTATTCTCCCAGGGGACCTTGCCCATCAGTTCCCTGAGGGAGTCAAAGTCTGCTTTTCTGAAGTCCAGGCTCTGTATTCTACTGTTCTCCTTTCTTCCTTGTGTCAGGATCCTGAACTCGACCATCTCATGGTCACTGCCTCCCAGGTTCCCATCCACTATTGCTTCCTCTACTATTTCTTCCCTGTTTGTGAGCAGCAGGTCAAGAAGAGCTTTTCCCCTAGTTGGTTCCTCCAGCACTTGCACCAGGAAATTGTCTCCTACACTTTCCAAAAACTTCCTGGATTGTCTGTGGACCGCTGTATTGCTCTCCCAGCAGATGTCGGGGTGATTAAAGTCACCCATGAGAACCAGGGCCTGTGATCTAGTAACTTCTGTTAGTTGCTGGAAGAAAGCCTCGTCCACCTCATCCGCCTGGTCTGGTGGTCTGTAGCAGACTCCCACCACGACATTACCCTTGTTACTCACACTTCTCAATTTGATCCAGAGACTCTCAGGTTTTTCTGCAGTTTCATACTGGAGCTCTGAGCAGTCATACTGCTCTCTTACATACAACGCAACTCCCCCACCTTTTCTGCCCTGCCTATCCTTCCTGAACAGTTTATATCCATCCATGACAGTACTCCAATCGTGTGAGTTATCCCACCAAGTCTCTGTTATTCCAATTACGTCATAATTCCTTGACTGTGCCAGGACTTCCAGTTCTCCCTGCTTTTTCCCCAGGCTTCTTGCATTTGTGTATAGGCATTTAAGATAACTCACCGATCGTCCTGCTGTCCCAGTATGGGGCAGGAGCCCTCCCCTCTTGCACTCACCTACTTGTGATTCCTCCCGGTATCCCACTTCCCCACTTACCTCGGGGCTTTGGTCTCCTTCCCCCAGTGAACCTAGTTTAAAGCCCTCCTCACTAGGTTGGCCAGCCTGCTTCCAAAGATGCTCTTCCCTCTCTTCGTCAGGTGGAGCCCGTCTCTGCCTAGCACTCCTTCTTCTTGGAACACCATCCCATGGTCAAAGAATCCAAACCCTTCTCTCCGACACCATCTGCGTAGCCATTCGTTGACTTCCACGATTCGACGGTCTCTACCCCGGCCTTTTCCTGCCACAGGGAGAATGGACGAGAACACCACTTGCGCCTCAAACTCCTTTATCCTTCTTCCCAGAGCCACGTAGTCTGCAGTAATACGCTCAAGGTCATTCTTGGCAGTATCATTGGTGCCCACGTGGAGAAGCAGGAAGGGGTAGCGATCTGAGGGCTTGATGAGTCTCGGCAGTCTCTCCGTCACATCACGAATCCTAGCCCCTGGCAAGCAGCACACCTCTCGGTTTTCCCGGTCAGGGCGGCAGATAGATGACTCAGTCCCCCTGAGGAGAGAGTCCCCGACCACAACCACCCTCCTCCTCCTCTTGGGAGTGGTGGTCGTGGAACCCCCATCCCTAGGACTGTGCATCTCATGCCTTCCAATCAGTGGAGTCTCCTTCTGCTCTGTTCCCTCAGATGCATCATTCACTCCACTCTCTGCACTAGTGCCTGTGGAGAGAACATGAAAACGGTTGCTCATCTGAATATGCGTTTCTTGTACATGGACTGGTCTCATACTCTTTCCTCTTCTGGAGGTCACATGCCGCCAATTATCCTCGCTGGCCTTCTGTCCCCGCTGCGCAGCCTGCTCTGAATCCTCACAACACTGCGCCCGCTGAAGCCTATCCTGACGTCTATCCAGGAACTCCTCATTTTCTTTTATGGAACGCAGGGTTGATACTCGTTTCTCCAGACCTTGAATCTTCTCCTCCAATATAGAGATCAGCTTGCACTTTGTACAGACAAAGTCGCTTCTATCCTGTGGAAGAAAGACAAACATGGCACATCCTGTGCAGGTCACGACAGCGGATCGCTCAGCATCCATAGTTCCTTCCTTCGAAGAGTTTTCTCACTTGTGGCAGAAGCTACTCAGGGAAACCTGCAAGGGGGATGCCTCAGTAGGTTCTCTCCAGGCGAACTCCCAGGCTAACTCCACCTGTTTGCTTCTCTGCTATGCGCTGCTCCGCTGGTGCGCAGCTGACTGACAGTCTTTTTAGAAGAGTTCCCCCGTCTGCAGCCACCTGGTTGCTCTGCCTCTCCCTTTAGTTTGGGTAAAAAGAATTACGAATGGCAAGGATAGCTTGCCCCCTTCGCACTCCCCTTCCAAACTCCCTCTCAAACTCCCCTGTTCGCAAAGCTCCCTGGTCGCTTGTGGACGGCTTTATAAAGCCCCGGCCTCCCTGATTGATTAGCCCCGCCCCCTGGTGTAGAAGCTCACAGCTTCCAACTGCCAGCCACAGCACACGGTCCTGCAAACAAACAAATGAACAAACAAACAGACAGACACAAGCTCAGCACACAGCAAGTACCCCCAAACACACACTACAGACAGCCACTTACCCCAAGGGTCCTGTATTTGCTCCTGCTTTACCTGGAGCAATTCCTCTCAAACTCCCCTGTTTGCAGCCCCTGTTCGCAAAGCTCCCTGGTCGCTTGTGGACGGCTTTATAAAGCCCCGGCCTCCCTGATTGATTAGCCCCACCCCCTGGTGTAGAAGCTCACAGCTTCCAACTGCCAGCCACAGCACACGGTCCTGCAAACAAACAAATGAACAAACAAACAGACAGACACAAGCTCAGCACACAGCAAGTACCCCCAAACACACACTACAGACAGCCACTTACCCCAAGGGTCCTGTATTTGCTCCTGCTTTACCTGGAGCAATTCCTCTCAAACTCCCCTGTTTGCAGCCCCTGTTTGCAAAGCCCGTTTGCAAAGACCCAGCCATTCCCAGTCTCTATTTAAACCTAAATGAATGGTATTTAGTTTGCAAATTAATTCCAATTCGGCAGTTTCTCATTGGAGTCTGTTTCTGAAGCTTTTTTGTTGCAAATTTGCCACCTTTAAATCTGTTACTGAGTGACCAGAGAGGTTGAAGTGTTCACCTAGTGGTTTTTGAATGTTATGTTTCCTGATTTCAGATTTGTGTCCATTTATTGTTTTGCATAGAGACTGTCCGGTTTGGCCGATGTACATGGCAGAGGGGCATTGCTGGCACATGGTGGCATATATCACATTGGTAGATATGCAGGTGCCACAACCACCTTAATAACATTTACTGGAAGTATTAACTTAAACTGGCATTTTTCGTATATTTTCCCCCTTTCTTTAGATCTGCTGTGGAAACTCTTTATTTCTACACAAAACAGTCACTCCCCTCATCCCCCAAAAAACACTAAAAAGCAAAAATAACGATATGCTAATGATTACTTTAAAACCAGTGTGAATATTCAATTCTTGAGGTTACAGTTTGAATGCCGTTTTTACTTTCATCTCTAGCTTTCTGATTTAAAGCCTGAGTATGAATTAGAATATCCCGATACCTTTATATCATCAGAAACTTCAACCAATTACATCAGGGGATTTGTCAGACAGCTGACAGTTATTGAAAATTGCATTATTTAGATGTCAAGAAACCACAATACAAATGGCAATGTTATAGCTGTTCCTCTAAACATAAGTTTTAACCATTTATTTTGAATGCACCTCTTTTTTTTAAAATCTCATAAATTCTCAAACCAACATACAGATAATCACTTTAAAAATTTATATGGCCTTCAGTCTTTTCAATTGGTGGAATTCAATGTATGACGTACTATATAAAACAGATGGGCTCAAGGAAGTTCTTTGAACAATTAACCAACTGGGACTGAATATTATATTTCTCAATCACTATGATGGACAGTTCGGACAAGCTCATTAATACTAGAGCAATTATTGATAATTGCTCCAGGTTTCAACCTCTAATTAAAGCTAAGTGGATGGATTTGCATATAGTAAACAATAGAAGTTTCTTGCAACCACAGTCCCAGAGGCCTTATCAGCTTCACAAATACAGTATCATTAAAACTTGAATGCTAATTACAGTTTATTGCTCAATGCAAATAGACGTAATACACTGGATATTTAGGTCTTTCTTGTTCAGACTTAGTTCTGTAGTTTATCTAGAAGTACCCCAGTTACCAAAAATGTAAAACAAACAACAAAACACTCTACGGATCCTACTTTGCTGTCAGGTTTAATAAAATGTTGTCAAACTTTATCGACAGCATTCAGGTAAGTTGAACTAAGTAAGTCAATTAGTCTTTACCATTTGTTTAATATTAGCTGGGCAACATATCATAACCTCCATCTAATTAAAAATAATTAAGTCTAAGTTACTCATGTTTCACATCAAATAAATGCCATTAGTAAAACACAAAACTGACCTTTTCAAAACTATGCTCCTAATGAACACGAGGTATATATTGTCAAATGCAATGAAAAAACATCGGGAGATTTTAATGGCAAAAGAAAAGTACAAAATATAGTAACTCCTCACCTAAAGTTGTCCCGGTTAATGTTGTTTCATTGTTATGTTGCTGATCAATTAGGGAATATGCTCGTTAAAGTTGCACAATGCTCCCTTATAACGTCGTTTGGCAGCCGCCTGCTTTGTTCACTGCTTGCAGGAAGAGCAGGCCGTTGGAGCTAGCTGGTAGGGGCTTGGAACCAGGGTGGACTGGCAGCCCCCCATCAGCTCCCCTAAGTTCCCTGTGAAGCAGCTGCCCAGCAGGCTAGCAATTGCCGCCAGTTCAGCTGTCCCTCCCCCCACTGCCCTGTGCTGCTCCTGCCCTCTGCCTTAGAGCTGCTCCTGGGAGCCTCCTCCTTGCTGTGCAGGGGAGCAGGGAAGGCAGGGACTAATGTCAGGGTGTCCTCCTCTCCTGCACCCTGCTTACCCCTTCTCCATATAGAGCAGGATGGGGACACGGACGGAGATAGACAGAGAGAGCTTGGGGCAGCAGCTACTGTCTCAACTTCCTGATCGACTTAACAAGACAATGTACTTAAGAGTGGAGTCAGCGTACTTAAAGGGGCAATGTGCATCTCTCTCTCTCTCTCTCTCACACACACACACACACACACACACACACACACACACACACGTGCGCGCGCACGGTGTGTGTCTCTGTCTCTATCTGCCATGCTGTCTCCCTTCCCTACATTCGTGCTGCCTTGTAGAGTGTTAGGCTACATCAACAACAATGTATTAACCCTTGAGGGCTCAGCCAAAAGCTAGTTCATCATTTAGCAGTAAGGCATTCCCTGGGAAATATCCCATCCTCTTCCATCCTCTGACTCCACCACCTCAACCAAGCTTCACAATCATCATCGCTGTGTACCGTATTAAAATGTTTGTTTAAAACACATACTGTATGTGTGTGTATATATAAATAATAGTTTTTTCTCTGGTGAAAAAAATTTCCCTGGAACCTAATCCCCTCTATTTACATTAATTCTTATGGGGAAATTGGATTCACTTAACATCATTTCCCTTAAAGTTGCATTTTTCAGGAACATACTACGTTAAGCGAGGAGTTACTGTATTAGAATCATGTCCTGACAAAATATATTATTTTTTAAAAATATATTTGGAATTCATCCTTCACCCCTCTATAGCAGTGCACAAGAGGATGGTGTGGGGAGACGCAGTAGGAAGCATTTCCCATCCCATGAAAACAGCAGGGAAGAATCTTTCATAGAGCTCTAAAATGTGCCATGAAATGGGCTCAGCCAATGTGCTGCCCCACATATCAAATCCCTAAACTAGCACGGTCTGGGAGTTTAGGGGACTCTATGTCCACATGCCAGATAGTACTTATGCTGCTACAGACAGCATGAAATAGACAGGCAAACATCTCTTGATAAAAGGAGCTGCAAACAACACCCAACAGTGTATGCAGTAGCTTGCACTCAGATGTGCTGCCCTGTTATTCCATTCCACCCTTGCCCATTTCCCTCAGGTAAAAGGCAGGATTTTTTCCAATATATTTTATTCCAAAACTCCAAATGGACTAAACCTCCAGTTTTCCAGAGAAAACTGAAGCAGTGGTTGCTCAAGAACAGCTCATACTTAGCTGAATACAAGCACAATGTTGCCAATGTCATGTATCACGGAGAAGCTTCACTTTTCATCCCGCTGCTTTGAAAACTTATGAATGTTCATGATCAGTCGCTAGCTACTTTTACATTTTAATTCCTCATTTTTCCAGCCCACATCAACTGAGTAATGTGCTGTACACGGAGTAATCAATATTCATCAATACCTATTTCGCAAAAGCCATAACTTGTATGAAGAGCGTAAACTCATGTCACTTCCAATATAAACAATACAAATGTAGGGCATACTCCTCAAACTAAGGCTATTGGGTTCCTTTATATTTCATTCAATCTCCAGATGTAAACAATGTCCCTCTGTCCACTCCCACATAGCTGTCTGTCTTTTAAAAAAAAACAACGTCCTAGAAGTCCTATCGGCAGCTCAAATCCAACATAATAAAAATGAGGTCCCTTCCCCTCACCCCACCAATCACCTCCTTTTTCTTCCTTTCTTCACTGCTGAAGACACCACCACCATCCTCCCTTCATTCAGGTCTGCAACCTTGGGGCCATATTTGACTTTTCCTTGGATACTTAGATAGGAATCAAATCTAACCAAAATGTATAAAAAGTTCAGTGCTTTCATCCTATCTAAAACAGAATTGCCCAAATTATCTCCTGCATCTGTTGATCAGCTAATCATCCGATGAGTATAATCTTTCTTGCTTTTTAATCACTCTCTTTGTTCTGCCAATAATCCCAACTTTACAACCTCTTTAGATTTATTTTCATATTCCCACATTTGTGTCTTTTTCCATACTACCCAACTCACTTGACAACCTCCAAATCCACTGTGTGCCAGGCCTTCACTCTCCAATCAAATGCTACCGCAAAGACAATTTTTTCCCATTCAGCCCACAAATATTTACCAGTGTGAATCACACACATTTGATTGAAACAGGGAAGAGACACAGAAAGTGAGGGAGGGGAGGGGAAATGTACTTAACAGCACCTCTGTTTTCCCAGTGCATGTTGTTTTTTGTGTGCCTGTCTTTTAGACTACAGTCCTACAAATACATACACATGTGCTTAACTTTATGCATGTGAATAATACTATTGAACTCATATACACTAAGTATCTGAGTACTTATTTGCAAGACTCGGGTCTTAGATTGCAGTCTCTTTGGAGCAAAAATAGTTTTGGTCGTGTCTAGTATAGTACCAAACACATCATTGATGCTTATTAAAATTGATGTGGTTTCTTCTATTCCATGTTAGCAGCAAGTTTTGTTATTAACTCTCACAATACACTAGTGTTTAGGATTTTTTAGTATTAATTTCTTAGGCAAAGCCATGAATCACTTTGGAAATTCTGAATTGATTAGGAGCTAGGAACCATCAGTAGCAAGGAACCCCACACTGAAATGGAAAAGGACTTAATATCAGAGGTGTGCAAAACTTCAGCAATGCAATCTGAAGTATGAGAAACACATATGATTGCATGTTATATTGTCAAAGCAAATTCACGGGAGGCTTGTGTATATCTCACTGGGGACTCTCAGAATTCTGATACTTCTCTGCTGGAGAATCCTCTCTCTCTCTCTCCCCATCTCTTTTATTTTAATAGTTTTATTCTCCTGAATTAACTTGCTGGTAATCAGCATAGTAGAAATTACATTTACTGACCTTTCCTCTCCCTAACTTGTGATCTGAATGTCATTTATTGAGTATGATCAGAGTGAGAGCAGCATTGCACAGAACACATGAAGACACTTTCTCTGATCTAAGAAATTTATATTCCAGATTAGACAATTCAGTTCAGACATACAGAATGAAATCCTGGTCCCAGTGAAGTCAGTAGGGCCAGGATTTCACTCATCCACAATGCACAGGGAAAAAAAACTGATGACAACCTTATCTTGGAAGTGGTTCAAAAACTTTTAAGATTTTTATTCCTCTAAAACAATGATTTTCTGATGTGCATCCTGCAATTGCTCAATGCCACTGTGCCAGAGTACCCTTGAACAGCTTTTCCCCCCAACTGACAGATCAGAAGATGAAGTTGGTATGGACACAGGCCCACTTCTCCCACACAAAAGGAAAGTCTGTTGAGTTAGATGAGTTTGTTTTATTTATTCTTCAGTCTAAAACCTATTTCAGATAAAAGTACTCCCAAAGTATTGAATATCTACCCCAATACCTATAAATATATATACAAGTACAGGAAAGTCTAGAGAAAAAACAAGAAGGTGGGTAAAAAGCATCTTCAAGTGTGACCAGCACATATGTGCCCTCTCTGTATAGTTTTCATGACCTGCAGATTTTTCCATTAAAAATTAAGTTTCATATAGATTAATAATTGTTTTAATAATCATGGACACAGTCTATTGGCCCCCAAATCAAAATAACACATCAGAAGTCAAATCCATAAAAAGTCTGATTATTCTATTGCCTAGAAAATATATATGGCTTACAGAGTGAAATTTGTTTCATGCACTCAAGGAAGCAAAAAAAAAGTGGGCTATCAGGGAGGAGACCATTAAAGACAAATGTCTGAACATCCACTTAAGGTAATTAATGATTTTTGTCAGCACACCACCATTTTCCTTTATGATGAAAAGCCCTTAAGATTGTCTGTTAATAGTGCCACTATTGTTTACTAATTATCTGAACTAAGAGGAACACTTAATCTTGATCAACTGCCATTTCACTCGAATGAAATTCAACCCTTTCCCGTAACACAAGACACTGAGATAAGCCACACAAACAAGCCTGAGCACTGTGGAGCGAAAACTTCATTAATGACCTTAGTTCCATTTCTGTTCCCTGATCCATACCATCATCACCTGCCAAGATGAAAAGACCTATGCACAAATGAGGAGGTGCACCCCGTCAATCGTCTACACATAGGGTTTGATGAAACATCATGACCACATATATGCATTTAGCAAACAGCACATAGACTGGTTATATTATAATAGCATTTTTATATAGTTTACACATCTTTTGTGCCCCAGTCCTGCAAACACTTCCACACATACGTTGTCCCTTTGAAGTCAATGGAGACTACTTACGTGCTTACAGTCAAATGCACAAGTGTTTGCAGAATTGTGGTTCTAACTTTGATTTTACAAGATCTTGTCTCCTTGACTATCTCTAGGTTGCATGTCAGTTGTAGGTGTTCTGTCTACTCAGTATGTTTCTGCCTGGAGTTAACAGGTACTTTTTCCTTGCTGAGGTCTGTGCTACTCTAAATTCTTAAAAAGACAAGGGAATTGCTATCTTAAACCAACAAAATCGTGCACGTTTTAGACTAAATTGTCTTATATTTTATTTGGCTGGAAAAACTTTTATATAAATAAAAACAATTTGAAGTGGGTACAATATTATTTGTGCACCAGGACAAAATTATTCAGCATTTTATACCCCAAGCCCTTTTTAGGACCTGTCGTATTTTTGACTAAAATTCCCCTGATATTTGGCCAACTTCCATTATACTCTCCAAAGTACCTCATTAAGATTTGCTAGACATACATATTTGTTTTTTTATAAAACTTTTTGACTCTCCCTCTACTTCCAGGGCTCAGCACAGGGATTCAGCAGAACATCGTTTAGCATTGCATATTGCATATTAATTCAAAGATGTTCTACTTTTGGGGAAAATACAAGGGCTGGGTTTGATAAATGGAACACAATATTATTTCAACAATACACAAAAAGCTGGGGTGAGGGCTGTTTTTTAAAATTTGTACACGAGGCTAATAAAAGAGTGGGGAGTATATGGTACTTACATTGTTTTCCAACTAGAATGAGGAAATGCTCTCATCACTCTGTATTGGTTGAGTTCTTATGGGTACCCAAATTAGAATATTATAAAGATAATTTTTAAAATATGTAAAGTAGCTAAACATTTTCTGTTTTGGTTTCATTGCTACTCTGAGGGCTTGATCTAATATTCATTGATGGTTCTGGATCAGGCCCTGGTTAAAGATAATTCCACTTGAGACAGAGTTGTTCTAGCACTGCCCAACAGTCTTACTTCTAGCCCAGGTCCACACCGGGGGGATGGGGGGGGGGCGGGAAATCGACCTAAGATATGTAACTTCAGCTACAGGAATATGGTCTTGTGACAGAGTATATAAATCCTGCATTAGCATGAAAGGGGCGGGAGCTGCTTTGGGCTGGAGTGGCCCCGCTCTTCCTCACCTGCAAATCATGCCAGGATGGGAGGAGGAGTTAAGAAGAGGGAAGTTCACTCAGCCCTGGGAAGGAAACAGACTACTGAGCACCTCCTGACCTGGAGAGAGGACTGACAGCTGGCACAGACCCTGCCCTTACAGAAGGAGGGTGCAAGAACTCTTGATTTGAAACAGAAAAGAACTGAGGCTTGCATTTGGAGCCCAGTGAAGTCCGAAGTGGACATTGATACTCCCAGGGTCCTTCTGAAGTAAGAGCAGATCTTGGAGGGACCTTCTTACAGGGTTTTTCTTTGCCTTTCTTTTATTTAACCCCTTTTGCTGACTATAGGCTGTTTGGTGGCGTCAGAGAGGGGACGAGACAGTCGAGAGGCCCCCCAGCCGGAAGGTGAGGGCAGGCTCACTAGAAAGACAATGGCAGCGCCCTGCTGGGGTTAGAGTGGAGTCATTGGACTCATATGCGTGCACTCCCCAGGTAGCTGAAAGGGGCTGCCCCACCTTGGGCAGATCCATGACAGGTTCCCATTATTATTATTATTTATATTAGTACAAGGTACTATCATAGAATCATAGAAGATCAGGTTGGAAGGGACCTCAGGAGGTCATCTAGTCCAACCCCCTGCTCAAAGCAGGACCAACCCCAACTAGATCATCCCAGCCAGGGCTTTGTCAAGCCTTACCTTAAAAACCTCGAAGGAAGGAGATTCCACCACCTCCCTAGGTAACCCATTCCAGTGCTTCACCACCCTCCTAGTGAAAACGTTTTTCCTAATATCCAACCTAAACCTCCCCCACTGCAACTTGAGACCATTACTCCTTGTTCTGTCATCTGCCACCACTGAGAACAGTCTAGATCCATCCTCTTTGAGAGCCCCCCCTTTCAGGTAGTTGACATACTTTCAGTGAATACATATATGCACACATGTAGTGAAGCACTGGAATGGGTTACTTAGGAGGTGGTAGAATCTCCTTCCTTAGAGCTTTTTAAGGTCCAGCTTGACAAACCCCTGACAAGGATGATTTAGTTGGGGTTGGTCCAGTAGCGCAGGCAGGTCCGGAGCACAGGGGGAGCGGCGCTATAAAAAGGCGCCTCCCCCTGTACTCACCCGGCAGCGCGCCAGGTCTTCGGCGGCACTTCAGCGGCGGGTCCTCACTCACGCCAGGTCTTCGGTGGTACCCGCCGCCGAAATGCCGCCGAAGACCCGGAGCGCCGCCGGGTGAGTGCAAGAAGAGGCGCT
The DNA here is from genome assembly GCA_037349315.1 of Chelydra serpentina. Lineage (NCBI taxonomy): Eukaryota > Metazoa > Chordata > Testudines > Chelydridae > Chelydra > Chelydra serpentina. The sequence goes on from JBAIAC010000061.1 coordinate 11,742,116, forward strand.
TAAAAAGAAACGGCGCTTTTTTTTTTAGTGCTGCTAAAAAAAGGCGCCGCTTCTGCTCACAGTGGGAGCGGCCGCTCCCCCTGCTCCCCCCCGGCTACGCTACTGGGTTGGTCCTGCTTTTAGCAGGGGGTTGGATTAGATGAGCTCCTGAAGTCTCTTCCAACCCTAATCTTCTATGATTCTATGAAGACAGCCCCTGTCTCAAAGAGCTCACAAGGCATGTACAAGACAAGAGACCATCAGTGGACACAACAAATAGATGAGCACAGCACAAGGCAAGAAATAGATGATTGTATAAGGTAAGAATTAGTGTAATGAGAAGTGGTCACAGCACACACCAGCTGCCTGGCCATTGTTAAGAATTTTCAAACCCAATCAGCTTTTCCTTTCTTCTGTTAACTTCAGTGATGGAGAATCATGCCTTGTGTTCAAATAATAGCAATCTCTTAAACATTTGACTGTTTCTGCCCTTGAAAACTGCCTGTTCCATAAAACAATGTCATAATCTACACTAATTTTATCTGTCATTTATAAAATGCTTATCAGCAAGGCATGTATATTCTCTGCATGGATTTAAAAACAACAGTTACGCTCTGGAGCAAAAAAATCTACTTATTCAGCAAAAATCTACTTATGTTTGGAATGTCGTGATATAAGGTAATTTCAGTAGGTCAAGAGTAAGGCGCAAAAACACTTCAAGTGTTTAAAGAGGTGCTATTTTTAATCCTTCTAATCTCAGAAACATTCATTAAATTTATTCCAAGATTTTAGGACAAATATTAGTTGGTAATGACATTTAAACCTACAAATATGAAAGCATGTGGGCGTGGCAGATTGGGGAATGCTCTAATAATTTATGAATACTGTACATGACCTAGTTATAGAGATATTCACTATATGACTATGTTTGGTTGAATATTAGGAAATGTATTGTATAACTATAGTGGGTTAAATCAACAGAGCTTCTGGTGAACAAACAGGAAGGCTAAACAATGTCTCAAGATAATTCATCCTCAGCTAACACTTGGGGACTGTTACAAGACATTGGGAGTGCAATTGGCCGCAAGCAGGCTGGTTTGACCTCCCACATAGCTTGGTTCTGGGCAGCAGGGACCAAGACAGAGAAGGGGAGAAGACAAAGAACTTCTGGTTGGATAAAAGGTGATCCGTCTTTCTCTGGAGGGAGTGTGTGTATTGGGGAACTGTTACGGGGGAACATTGAAGAGCGAAGGATTCGGGAAGCTGGGTCTCAGAATTTCTAATTTTTTCAACAGTTTTGTAGTCACAAATCAAAAGTATGTATGTACACATGTGTGCAAGCTGGGTGGGGGTGCCTCCCACTACTGTCTCCCCATTACATCTGCTTTCTCCACACACACACACACACACAAGCATCTGCCATCCCAGATTCCCACTCTCCTCATGCTAGCTGACCTAAATGCTGCCTCTGGCTCTGTGTTTCTGAGTAAAGCTCCTATCTCTTTTTAACACCTGGTTGTAGCCCCAAAATGAGGGAGGAAAAATACAGCTCTCCCAAATGTGAAAATGGCCAGGGGGTCTCTCCTTTGTTTTTATTTCATACCCTCCCTGGGAGGAGGGGCAGCAGGAGGGTGTCTGCCCCATCCAGGATCTCTTTTGAGGCCACTACAAGCAGATGAGAAATCCCTATCTACAGGATCATTTCCTCTAGTAGTGAGCAAGCAAAAGCATGCTCTCATCCTTCATGTGAGTTAGCCATTAGACAGAGGTAGAATAGCACACATTTAGCCAGTGTCATACAAGAAGTCAAAGCCAATGGTATAGAGGAGAGGAGCACCAATGTTGCACGTCTTCTACATTTGCATAAGAGCATCTCCTTTGTTAAGGCTGCAACAAGTGTGCCATTATAAACCTGATAATGAGGCTCCTCATCTTGTAAGTTGTTGTTTTTTTAAAAAAGAAATCTACTGTTATCATTACAGGACTAGCTGCCCTTTGGTCCCCTTTCTTATCTCAGAGCACCTCCCCCAGATGTCAGTCCTTATGACTTTACCACTTCTGATAAAGCATAGGATGGAATCACATGCTTCTTCCACTCTTAGACTGGGCCCCGGGCTACGGTACCCTGTGCATCGACCATGCTTACTCACGTTGGCCTAACTGGGTTCAGTACATATGGTTCTTCCACCAGTGGTGAATAGAGTGACCAGTCAGCCTTCTCATACCCAGGTTTAATTAATCTGAACAGTAGGAACAAAGCATAACATAAGAGAAAAAGGATTTTAAAACAACACGGGGGGAGGGAGGAATAGCTCAGTGTTTTGAGCATTGGCCTGCTAAACCCAGGGTTTTGTGAGTTCAATCCTTGAGGGGGCCATTTAGGGATCTGGGGTAAAAATCTGTCAGGGGACAGTACTTGGTCCTGCTAGTGAAGGCAGGGGACTGGAATGGACTCAATGACCTTTCAAGGTCCTTCCAGCTCTATGAGATAGGCATATCTCCATATATAACAAAAGGTCTCCCTGTTGGAATCCTACAAAGACCTTGCTTCTTCAAGCACCCCACACGCACACACACACACACTTTTGATCTGTGACCACAAAATGGCTGAAAAAATTAGAAATTCTGAGATCTAGCTCCCAAAATCCTTTGCTCTTCCATGTTGGGCAAAAGCCAAAATTTCATACGGTAATTTTCTAATGAGCAATGACTCAACTAATAGTTTTATGAACTTTCTCCAAACTCTGAAGAAACGTATCCCTTTACCTTCATGGAAAATCAGGCAGAGTTCAGGCCGAAACATATTTCCAAGTCAAAGTTACACGGTGGCTAACAGGGGGTTTAGAATAAAAAGAGATGCAACCTTAACAGTGACAAGGATAACGTCTCCCACAATATAACTGAAATCAAGCTGGATCTTTCAGAATGAAAGACACACTACAAAATGTAAAATAGTACTTATATGTTTGTTTTTTCCCTGTAACATGGCACCCTTCTGATAAGGGAAACTTAAATGCTCAAATCCTGATTTTCTAAGAGTCAGATTGTTAGATGTGACTTGTCACATTGTGGAAGGCTAAAAAGAGGATTTGGAAGCAGAACACGCCAGCAAGCTTAACCCTACATTGACAGGGTTTCTTGTGTGTGAATTACTGGAGATATTTACACTTTAAAAAAAAACCCTAAAACAAACAGCTGCCCCTTAATCCAGTGTCTTCCTCTCTCTTTTTTTTTTAATTAACTGAAGTGTTCTGTTCTTTTCCGTGCCTTGTCTACAACCCTGTAACCATTTCCAGTGCACAACTTATGTTACAAATTGTGGGCCACGTCCATTCCTAGATCTCAGTGTAGAATTTCTCCCACATAAATTGGAATTCTGTGTGCAGAACAAGGGCAAGATACTACCCATCTCTCCTCATGTTTTGTAGTAATAGGAGAAAATGGCATTTGTAAATGAGCAACATTTACAACGTATAAAAACATCTAGCGCATGTTTGATCAAATTAAATGCACAAATTCTTCAACTATAAAACAATCAAGCCAAACAGTTTATCTTCTTTGAGACTCTTATTTGGCTGAACAGCCCAGAGACTCTGGAGAAAATCTCAGTGATTAAATCCCCGTCCTCTAGAATTGACATTCTTTCTGCAGAGACGTTAAATCGCTTTAAAGTTAGATGATTAATAGGAAAGCATGAGACAATAAATAAGACTATTTACTTGTAGGTCAGAGGATGTTATTTAATCTTGGTTTTTTCCACCTCCTCTTCTCCAAAGCTGATCCATTACCAGGGTCTATGAATGTTACTCTTCTTCTTCTTCTTCTTAGCGTATGCACAACACGCTGTAGGTGGCACGTGACCAGGATTCATCACCGAATTTTGTCCACTGCTTGGATCATTAGCTTTCCCGGCTCGGACTGGGTACTGACAGGGAGCGCAACGTGGACGCGGATATTGTTAGTTTAAGACAGCCACAAGTGTAGACTGATTATTTTCTTTTTTACTTTGCTTTTATCATCACATTACCCTTCTTATTTGTTTTGTGGTGATTTTCATATAGGGGCAAACTTTTACACAGTCATATTGGTGATGTATTTGATTTTAGTTTTCACCGTATGTATTCATTTACATTACCTCAGAGAGGAAGGATGGTCCAATAGTTATAGCATTAGCTTAGCACTTTGGAGAGCTAGGTTCAAGTCCCTGCTCTGCCACAGGCTTACGGTGTGACCTTAGGCAGGTCACCTAATCAGTCTCTTCCTCACCTGCAAAATGGGAGCAACAGCTCTTCTCTACCTCACAAGGTTGTTGTGAGGATAAATACAGTAATATCTGAGTACTTTGTGATCTTTACGTAATATCAGACATAAAAATACCTAAAGTAAATAGATATTTTTTAAAAGGAAAATGCTGAATAGTTTATGGGTTTACAAGAGAATAATAATACTAAGACCATACTTTCAGCAGCAAAACCCCTTTACTTTTAAAAACTGAGCCCTACATTGGGGGGAGGGATAGCTCAGTGGTTTGAGCATTGGCCTGCTAAACCCAGGGTTGTGAGTTCAATCCTTGAGGGGGCCATTTAGGGATCTGGGGCAAAAATTGGGGATTAGTCCTGCTTTGAGCAGGGGGTTGGACTAGATGACCTCCTAAGGTTCCTTCCAAACCTGATATTCTATGATAAACATGCTGTCTGCCATAAATTTCTCCAGTGCATCAAAGTACATTTTCTTGTGAGGGGGTTGTTTTTTCTCCTGACATTCAGGGGAATTTCTGACCTTAAAAATCCCCATAAAGGATATTCCATTATTGCATTGCTCAGGCACATTAAGCGTGATCTGTGAGATTCCCAGCTTCTGTAATAATCATAATAAATCCTGCCTGGTTTCAAGTTTCTTGCTGGCTCCAGTCATATGCTAAGACAATCCAATGCTGTATTTAAATGTTCTTATCTTCAATATTATAGTTGTTTTGGAATTCTTTGAATAGAAATGACTTGCTTTTAAAGAATTACAAGGTAGAATTTTGTATTCTAAGGAGGAAAATGAAGGAGAGAGATTTCAAAAGATTGATGGATTTCAAAACAGTGTCTTCTAGTTCAGTACAGTCTGGAAATTCACACTTTAATATACATTAAATCATTGAGCCTTTGGGGGTTGTTTATATCTAATTCTATTTTCTTTGAAGAAAAAGACAGAACACAGCCCAGAATACTCTAGCTTTAATAGAAGCTGATGTATAAGTGACAAAAATCAGACATTTAAAAAAAGCAGTGGACTATGACGCATATTACTGCTGTGAACTAATAAACACATTTTATTGTGCGAGACATCGGCTTCATGTGTTGGCCAAGTCTACCAAACAGTTTCAAGAGTTCTGAGTACTGTGACTGCATAATATGCAGCGGCTTGCACTTTTTTTCAAAACAAATAAAAAGTGTGCTTATTGCATTGGCGGGCTAATTCCATTGGCTTTCATAGAAAATGCACGTCCTGAAGAGGGCTGATGACTCTCATTCCAGGAGGCGTAGGGAGTTCAGAGCATAAGGAGCCGCACAGAAATGCCCCAGAGATGAGAGTGGAAGAAAGAGACAGTGAGGGTGGGTAAGCATGAAGGGAAGAAGTGTGATCACATCTTCTCAGTACAAAGAAGAAAGGAGATGATAAAAGCCAGGATTGGCTGGACAGTGAAGGCCAATAAAAAAAAACCCCAACTGTGGTAGGGACTTAATGTTAGAAAAGGGTAGCACCTTCCACAAATTTGATATCTCATCCACCCAGGATGTCTCCTTAGAAGAGATTTACTGTGTTTCTCAAGACAACACTCGAGGCGGTAGGGTCATTGCCCAAGTGGGAAATGTAGTACAGCAGCTCCTATATAGATATGCTGTCCACCTGTGATACCGCAGGAAGAGAAGATGAGAGTGAATTTCCCCAGAAAGCCTTTCCTTATTCTCTTCTTGGGTAGGCAACAAAGTGGAGCAGAGGGCAGGCAGTGCTTCAGACATACACAACCACCAGACAACATCTGGGGTTTGAAGAGGGGAATATGCAATGTGGGAATGGTGAAGCCTTCAATGGAAATTTTCCATTTTCTTTTATTTTGCAGGCTGCTTTTTTTTTTTTTTTTGGCCTGTCTGGGCAGTTATATGGATTGGTCTCTATTTACGAAACATTTCATGAAAACAAATATTTTCATGGATATTTTAACGTATTCTGCTATGAACACAGTAAAACCTTGTCATGGAAAAAATTGTCAGGGAGGTTGATGGATGTGAAAGCCATAAATATCAGGATACGTTCATCCCAAACCCTCCCACGTCAGACAAAAAGGGTATGTGAATCCACCCAGGAGTTTTGGACTTGGTTGGCAGAGCAGCTTTTGATGAGTATTGTTTTGGGTAAAGTGTGTGGAAAGGAAGATTGGGGATTGGTCGTGCTTTGAGCAGGGGGTTGGACTAGATGACCTCCTAAGGTCCCTTCCAACCCTGATATTCTATGATTCTATGAAGGAAGAACAGAGAACAGAAACAGGGACACAGAGGCAAAAAAAGGAACGAAGCCAAGCAGCAGCCTGTGAGTACAATGTATGACCCTGGAAAAAGCTAGAGAGAGAATTTTCTGGGGCAGGTGTTGGCTAAAGAGTCTTGGGGCTGTAAGCCAAGAAACTATTTTTATTTCCGGTTCCTCCTATATTCAGAGAAGTAGGAGCTTGTACATTCCTTGTAAACAAACAAAATTAGATCAAAGAAAATACAGACTCTACCATCAATTTCCAACAATACCCAAATATCATCATACTCTATACCCTATCTTGTAAACTTTCTTCTCTTTCCACTTCACCTACTCTTTATGAGCTGTCATGTATAAATAGCTGCTTGGTTCACTAATTGATTAATTATTGCTTTGTCTTTCTTAACAAGACAGTTCCCCAATTATCAAGCCAGTAGAATCAGTGTTCCTAGGAAAAGCCAATCTTTTAACCAGAGGATTCCCACAGGCTGACATTGCGATCATCACAGTTTGAACCCATCGCATAGACATAAAGAATTTTTTCTTTAACACGTCTTCCCAGTTATGCGCCTTTCCACCCCTTCACTGTTGTGACAAGTGTAACCTTTAACTCGGCGGGGTGCCATGTAGCTGGGCTACCTACAGAGGTTCAGGGGTCTGCTACAACACACCCCTGTCTTTAGCTCAAGCAGTAGAAGCTCATGCTTTACGAGCCCAAGGTCCCAGATTCAGGCCCTGCTACCAATGCCCCACTCCTGGGAGCTGGGTTACGGAAACATACCCTTAGCCTTATCAAACAGATGACTCTTACAGCTTGCCTGGACGGTTACCAATTAGGGGCCATTTTAAAACAAGTGGGCCATTTTAAAACATTTTAAGAACAGATTCCAGAGACACCGAGCTCTCATAGAGAATGCTTGGCCAGCCCCCCCCCCTCTCGTATATAATGAGGGAGATCTAGTTCAAGTGCCCTACAGACTGTAGCTGTGGCAGTATGGCACAGAGACAGGGGTGATCTCAGGTCAGTCCCAGGCCATTTAGGGCCTTATAGGTCATAACCAATACCTTAAACTCCACCTAGAGACCAACGTGTAGCCAGCCAATGCAGATCCCAGAGCACTGGTTTCTGCAGTCACAATGAGATGCTTCACTTAATAAATGAGCCATCTTCAGTCTCCAAGGGTATGTCTACAATGCAGTATAAGCTGTGGGTTCGAATTCAGGCTGAAACCTAACCCCCTTGCTCATATCCAGTGTTCCCAGACCCCATTGGGTGGAGGGTCCGAGTCTGAGTTAAGTTGGGAACCAGGATTCAAGCCTATTGCTTTGCCGTGTAGACACAGTCACACTGGACTCATGCTTATTTCACAATACCGCAGACCGCTTTTGTCCTCAGGACAGTCAAGTATTCCCACACTGCACCACAAACAAAGGGATACAGCGGTCACATTTTAGGAGGATGCTAGGAAGTCTGGGATGTGGGTGGTTGGATTTGGACCCACATAATGCAGTGTAGATGCTGGACTGCCAGGTTGGGACCCAGGGTTCAACAGTTCCTAACCTGGAGTACAAATGAGTGTAGATGCTCAAGCCTTAGGTTAACAAACTCAGGCTCTGCTAACTTGAGTTCTACTAACCCTGGGCTTACAATGCAGTGTAGACATACCCCAAATGATTTTAAGGTGTAGCCCAATGTAGAGTTCAGTGCAGTAGTCTGATCTTGAGATAACAGAAGCATGGATAACAGTCGCTAACTGTGTATGCAAAAGCAAACATCTTAACCTCTTTACCAGAGGCAGTGAAAAGTTATTGTAGGTTGCTAAAGCTCAAACCTGGATAATATTTGAGAGGAGGAAAAATGTTCCCGAGGTTATAAAAAGCCCTACACAACTGCAGAAGTAAATAGCCTGGCAATGTAAGATCAGTCAGAATATCTGTCACGTTAGATAAATGACTCGGAGAAACAAATTAAGGAGTTGGAGGCTATGCTTTTTAGAAAGTTTCTTTCAGACAAGTTGTATGATTGATTGACGTGAATTTGTGTCCAAACGCCAGGACGTAGAATAAAGCCAGCCTTTAGGACTCTGAAGAGTTGTGACTCATTGCTATGGCAACGCTCAGCAGGAAATGTGTACACGAAAATAAGATTCACTTGACTATGCCTTAAAATGTAAATCTACACCAGGAGGAAACAAGATAGTTAAATGTAATATTGCAAAAATCATTTGCTACAGCAATTCCTGGTGATGCCACTATTTTAAGGATCTGTCAACATTTCCATTAAAAGCCCCGTTTTCATGTGGTTTATAATGAAGAAGAGGGGGAAGTGAGGTTACTGTGGACTAAAAATTGATATTAAAAGTTTCAGCCTAGCACTGCAAAGGAAGATTCAGTAACAGGAGCAGCTCATCATCTCTCTACTCAAGCAAAGAACTGAGCCTACCTGCCTCACTCATTCACACTGAACTCTATCAGGCATCGTGGTTACATAACATACTCTTCGAAGTATGCAAAAAAAATACACAGGGTAAGCACATAAAAAAAAGATATTTTCTAACTTTACTTATAAAACCAGGCAACAGATGACCAGGGGTGGGACATGCACATTTCTGAGTTATAAGATACTCCAAAGTAGTGTATACATTTCTTAAGACTTTTTTTTGCTGTTCAGAACCAATATCAGATTATGTTTAATTAGAAATCAGGTTAGAAGATAATCATGAATAGACTACATACAAAATCATATTTATCAATGACAAACATTTACAAAATGGTGTGGGCAGCTAGTCCCTTTAGATCAGCTGATTTGGGTGCTTAGGGGTAAAGAACATTTAAATAATAAAATATAAAGGAATATTTTATTTAAAAAAATAAACCCTGTGTACATAAACTAGCAATATGAACTGTGTACATAATAAACAATATACTTAGTTAACATCTCCTCTGTATATAGTCAGTATGTTTGAATACATGCTATTTTGCTTTTTTTATCAGAAACTCTGCTTTAGTTCCTCAATATGAGGGAAATTGACTAGAACTAAATACACCAAAAGGACACTAACACTTATAATCAATACAGAAAAGAAATCCAGTCCATTCATGTTCAGGAACCAACACAAACACTTCCCAAGCTGCCCAGAGATTTGATTTTTTGTTGCAGATTTCCTATATTTTGTGATTTTAAATCATATCCTTTGAGTTCTTTTATTGCAGTTTTTGGTGGCTGTAGAGACAGCCATTTAGGTATCTCTCAAACCCACATTCTTTGTGGATTTCCTTTAGATCCCACACACTGGCCGTGATTCTCCCTTGAGTTAGGGATCAGAGTGTGTGGTCTCAAGGAATCTTCTTTGCTGTTGCTTTACGAGTTACCTCTGTCTTTAAGATGCCATTCTGAGAATTTCATTGCTGAATAAAAACCTGAGAAATGGTTGGTTGTTTGAGCTGAGCTATTTTCCTGCATACAACATTTTCATAACGGTCATGGAAGAGGGCTCTGCCTTGTGGTTGGAAAATCAATACTAACTTTACTTTTTGTTTTCATTGTGAATTTAAGATAATCCCTTTGTTTCATTTCCAAGCCACACTAATTCAGCAGCCTTCTTTTATTTTCTGTGAAGTTTTGAAAGTGTCTAACTACCTCCCAGGCTTTAACTGACACTTAAGTTTGAGAGCATGTCAACCACAAGTAGGGCCGAGTGAAGTATATGGTGAGGAAATCCTTGATGTACTAAGAAGTTTCAGTCTGTCAACATAGTTTCAAAACACCCTCCACCCATTCTCAAATTAAAACAGAACATGGGTCCTCTGGCAACGTTAATACACTTCTACTAAATAATTTCAAAAGTATGTTGAACGCAATGGACCAAATTAATCCCTGGAGTAAGCAGCTGCAACTCCCACTAATTTGCCTAATATGCCAGCAATTAATTTGGCCTATAATGCTGTCTATCAGGAAAATATCGATGTTTGAAATGGAAGAGATCTATTAGGATATTGTGTCCATTTCAATGCAGAATTTGTACCTATTATATATTCTGCAGTGCTTAGTCAAGCTTAGTTTCAGTTGACTCAGTACTTGGGATTTTCACCACAATACTTAGGAGATTGATTTCATAGGATAATTTATAACATCATTCAGAATTTGTTTTTTATGTTTAACAAATTGTCTTTGCTCACTTTTATATATTTACCCTTAAAAAAAAAAAACTCCTTGGATCACCCTAAATAATTCCTCTTCCATCTTGCTGTTTGTACCCTGTTTACTTATTGATAGTTACCAAATCCTTCTTATAACTCTCCTCTACCATAATGGCTACAACATACTTGACATTGGTCAGGCAGCTGGTGTGTTGTGACTATTGCTTATCGTGTTAGTCAGCACCATCTCATTGTTTGCTTGTACTCCCCTTGGCGAGTGTTTTGCATCCATCTGTTGTATCACGTCTTAGAATAAGATCTTAGATTGTAAGATCTTTGAGATAAATTTCAATTCTTTGTCATGTGTTTGCACAGTGTCTAGGCACAATGGGGCCATGATCTGTAACTGAAGCCCTAGGCACTAGTGCAATACAAATAAATACCACCACCACCAAACTGTCATTTTAGTCTTTTCTCATAAAACAATATCTCCAAATTCGTAACCACTGCCTGTTGCTTTTCTACAGGATATTTTTTGATACTGAGCTGTCCAGAATCTATGCATCATTCTCATCAGTGCATTATAAATAGGCTTGGTGGGTTTAGATTTTTGTTTGTAGATGTCAATTTCATCAGACACTCAGAAATATCGCCTTTGGCAACAATAGAAATTTACAGACAAGCAAAGTAAGAAAAATGCTATTTGAGAACATAGAGTTTGATTTAAGGACATTTACTTTGTATATTTTGACTTGTGATGTTGACAGTTTGTGTTTTAACAGTTACCAAGCTGTAGCTTTTTGGATGTTAACATGCATTATTAAAAAATTATCTGCCCTCCAATAATTTCCCACAACTCTGAAAATGTCAATTGATAAACATTGAAAAACATGCTTAAAATAAACATCGATATTTTCCATCAATATTCTAAAAAATAAAAATTGAATTGTAAAGCCTACTTATAAACAAAGCCTATCACCACTCTATTATGTGATGCCTCTCTATCAGCAGCATAACAATGAATTAGCTTTTTTATGCAGAGTGGGAGAAAGGTATTATATGTTAATTAAAGTCAATATCCAATTTGAGGGTCATTATTTAAGTCCTTTTTGCTATTACCTCTCTGTTTGACTAAGTATCCGTGAACTGGATTATTTTCTCCAGATGTGATCGTTTGGACTTTTTCCATGTTGAATGAGATTTTAGTTCCAGGCTATGGTTCTGATCCATCTTCTATTAAGGCCAAGGCTAAAACAGCCATTGGCCATGTGGGATTGGGATCAGTCATTACCCTGTAGCTTCTCTAGATCTATTTGCATTATATCTCTGTCCCTGACTAATGTTTCCAACACCTTCTAATTTATTATCATAGGAAAATGTAATTGAGCTGTTTACCCATTCTTCAAAAATCATTAATAAAGATGTTAAATTAAACTGTGCTTACAACTGCACCCTGAGTCACCCCACTGCATATCTCCCTCCCACATAATAAATTGCCATGTATCATTATTCTTCATTGATGGTGCTTCAGCCAATTTCAAGCCCATATGACACTGTTCACAATCATGCCACCAATAGCAATATTTCTTCAAGTAAGGTTTTCGGAGCTAATTTCTAGGATTGCCAGCTTTTCCTTTTAAATGTTAAGTAATACATTCATTTTATTTTCCCAATATTTTGGTGCCTTCCGGCTTCTCTTTGACTTTTCAAAACAAACTACTGGTGGTTCAATGTATTCATTAGCTAATTCCTTAAATATGCCCGGACTCCCTATCGTTTAGACTGCTTACTTGTATGTAACAATATTTCCAAGTATTCCTTTATTAGCTTTTAATCAACAGCCGTGTGAACATTTTTGTTACTTCCTAATTGCCTTTATCATTTTTATTAAAGAACCATTTTAAAAAGCAGCTCAGTCATTTCAAACAAGCTGATTTCCTCTCCTTCCTCATTTGTGAATGCATCACCTTTTTCTCCTTTCTCTTCTCCCAACTCCACATATATCTGTGACAGTCCTAATTCCCCTCATTCTTTTAATTACCATTAGCATTCTGTTCATATTGTGTACTACTGTTGCCCTTACTTTTTCAGCTGCAAGGTTTAACAGTCTGCAGTTCTTTTTGTTTGCTTCGCCCCCTTTCCTCTACATCTATTTGCATGTTTTTAACCTTCAGATTTCCAAGCTGTGTCTTGTGAAGTCCCTTTGGCTATTTCTTATTCCTGTTTTTCTCTTCAAAAAAGCTGTGGTCTGCTGCTATTTAATTACTGAATTATATATCTAGTTGCTCCAGACTTCTTCCATTCAGCTGATGTAACTGTCATAGGTTTCCTGAAGTCAATGGACCTGTGACCCTTTACATTGGCTCAGGATCTTCCCCATGGATTTTAATACTTCTACCATACTTACTAAGCTTCTTAATGCCTGTAAGCATTATGAACATCTCAGATGTCCCCATATCCATTTGCACTGCTGTGTTCTGGGAGCCCAGTATTTAGCCCATTTAACTCAAGTAGTTTATAATTATTACTAGAACAGGGGAAACTGTGGAATAGTCATTGCGGCCACAAAAAGAGAGAATTCCATTTTGTGTTGATCCAACTTGAATTTTTTTCCAACTTTTCAATGATCAGAAAACGTTGAAAAAATTGGTTTTAGATCAACCTGAAAAATTTTGGAAATTGCCAGCCCAACAGAAATATTTAATATTCATCTAGTGCTAGTGTAACACCGACAGACCCCAGTCATCGGCCGGCAGGATCAAACCTGGGACCTCTAGAGCTTAGTGCATGAGCCTCTAATGCATAAACTAAAGGTCATATGCTTCTTAGCTAGGGCTGTAGAGCAGACTCATTTAACTCTCTCTAAGTGGTCTCTGTGCCACTAGATGGGACAGAACACCACACCCAGGAAATGTGGGTTACACTAGTTAATAGCACTGCACTTCCTTATTGTGCCCACATGCACAATCAGTTCCTTGTGACTGGTAAAATATAAATCCAGGATGGCTCCTCCTCCAGTATTATACTTTACTTTCTAAACACAAGGCTATCCTCTCTATAACTCAATAGTATCTTTATTATTCTATGTTTAGGACCTTTTAACATCTAGAGACAAGAATTTTTATGCAATTCCCCCAACAGCTACTCAAAGAGTCATTTTCACTCTGGCCCTGGCTTGGGGGCTTACAGCTGGTGTATCCTATAGTTACTCCTTTGCTATTTTCATTTTGTCCTTTTTTACCCAAAGTATCTCATTAGGTTCATCTGATTCTCAAGTCTGTTCTCACTGGTCTGACTGCACTAGAACAAGGGGCTGGAGCCAGGAGGAACATTGCCGCTGCAACACAAAGAAGACCTCACGGCCACTGACCAGCCTCACAGAAGGAACAAAGAGGATGTTTTCTTTGCATATTCATTCTCGTGGATTTTTAAAATAAATAAAAAGAGCAAAAATGAATATAGAGTGAATATTTTCAATTCTATACTGTATGCGTGAAGTTTAAATAAAGGAACCCAATCTAACTGGTTATCATTCATCTCTTTAGTGACTGGCTATATAAAGCCAAAGTTGGATTCATCTGATGGAATGTTGCAACGTATGAAAAGGACTCTATTAGGAAATAAAGCAGGCCAATAAAGCAGAGCAGCATAGCTCTGTCTCCAGAAAATAATCAGTGGGTAGTATTTTGCCTGCTGTGGCTCCAGAGAGCACGACTACCTGGGCAAAAAAGGTGCATTTGCCAAATGAGTTAACTCAATTGTATTAGCTTAATTCAACTTAACCCCCATCTTCCTCATGGACACTTGCTAAACACAGATTTGTGTATTTTAGATTGTGTTGGTGGTGATATATCTTAAGTTGAAGCCTAGACTACAACATAATCATCTCAAACTATCTAAAGATGTCATATTATGTCTACACAGGTTTTATGCAGGCTTGAAGGTTCAACTGAACTGAGCTAATTTAATTGATCTAACTTGATTGAAAAACACCTTCTTTGCCCAAGTAGACTGGACTATAAAGTATAGTGTTTGTGTAAAGGGATATAAACAGCACAATGACGGGATGTTGGCATGCAATTATTACAGCCACATTGTCCATGTCACACTAAACATTGTGTCATTCCACTTCCCTTTTTGGATGAAGTTTGATCATCGCAAAAAGAAACTGAATACTACACTTACAATTAAAAAATGAAATATCTACAGTAAATTCAAATTGAACATGAGAATATTTTTAAATCTTTCTAAAATTCTACCCTATGAGGAACATCAAAATTTCTATAATAAATGTTGGTTTTATTTTAAAATCAGAAGACATTAACAGAAACTTAGAATCAGCTGCCATTGATGACCAAGGATATTTTCAAACCAGACTAGATTTCAGCTGTTTGCTTGTTACAAATAGTTTTACAAAGTCAATATATTGTTTTATCTGAAACAGTTAATGGAAAAATATTTTCTTCCTTCGTTATGTCATTTTGATTAACTTTGATCTGACTTTCTCCAGACTATGATATCTACCCCTTGTCTCCCCAACTCCTGTTTTAATAATCTCACTTTCCTGTTGTTTATTTAATCAGAAATATATTTTAGAGTCTCCATTCAAGTACTAAACCATTTATTTAATATGTAAAATTAGCTTCTGCAACTGGAGCAGGATAAAAATAAAGACAGATAAAGGCCCGATTCATAGCTAATGACTTCAGTAGAGTTATGATTTCCAGCAGCTGAGATTCTGGCCAATAATATATGACCAAGAATTTCCTAAGTTCACACATACTAACCTCCGTTTAGAGATATTTACCTGAGCAATGTAATTGGTAGATACATTTTCCAAGTAAACTTGCGCAGTTGTGCATATACATTTGCATGTCTCACTTATGCAGGTAAATACCTGATGTATGCACATAAATGTAGTCCATGCACACTTAGCTATTTAAGACTGTAACTAGCACACACAAATGCCTGAGCATGCAAACTCATCAAATATATGCAAATATTCTAGGCACATCCAAATATATGCATGTAAATACACCCTTCCAACTTTGATAATCTGGCCCTTTGATACAAAGCATGAGATGTATTTCATAAGATCAAGGAACCATGATTATTAAATGGAACATAAAACAATTTTTACAGATCATAAATTATGAATTTATGGTGATGGATTCTGGTGGGGTCATATTATAAATTATGTTATTTGACCATTTCTTTTCATCTCTATTTTTAAGGAACATTTTAATTTACAGAATAAGTCACTAGAGCACAATCATCTCCCCCTCAATAATTAATGAGGTTATATTCTGCAGAGTCAACTATTTGACCAACAGCCTCCCGCTAATTTTTTTAGGAGGATCATAACATGTAAAATTAACCACTGGAGCAGTTCTCTTCCTGTCAGTTGTTAGTGGAACAGTAGTGCGTTAGATACAACTGCTTTTCCAGCCCAGCTTTTGTGCCACCCCCAGACTGTCCTTAATCCTTTCTCTTCTGGTCATGCTGCACTAACAACTCTCAATTTCTTGTTCTTCCATACCATATATGACATGCATGCTCTTAAAGATTTTTATTATTCCTATAATTAAGCTAAAACTTGAGGAAAAAGACACAACATAAAGAAATAATACATGTTTATGAAGTACTTACAATTGATCTGATATTGTTTTCTTTTGCCAGTTTCAAGGATGATTTATAACAACTTGCCAGGTCTTCTTTATGAGCATCACTGATATGGCCTCTTGCTATTGGTCCCACAGTATGAATGACATCTGCAAAAAATGTAAAAAAAATCACTTTACTCCTAATGTGGGTAATGATTGGGAAAGGGGCTAATTTCTGGAGAAGGGTCTAGAAATCACAACTGCATTAAAAAGGAAAAATAAAAAAAAAGCAACTGGGCAGTCTGGCAAATATCTTCAATTCCTGTATACAAATGCAGGGAGAATGGGGAACAAGCAGGATGAACTGGAAGTCTTGGTATATGAAGAAAATTAAGACTTAATTGGCACCACAGAGACTTGGTGGGACAACTGCCTTGATTGGAGTACCAGCATTGAGGGATATTGCATGTTCCGAAAGGATAGCTATGGGAAAAACGGAGATGTTGTGCTTTACATCCAGAATGTATACACTTGCTCTGAGGTCCAACGGGAACTGAGTGACAGATGTACTGAGAATCTCTGAATGAGGATAATAAAGGAAAAGAATAGTAGCAATGCTATGGTGGGGATCTATTATATCCCACCAAATCAGGAAGAGGTAGTGAATGAGTCATTCATCTACAAGCAGGTAACGAGATTAGTTAACCCACATGAGCTAGTATTAATGGGGGGATTTTAACTTCTCTGATATCTGTTAGAAGACTACTGCAGCAAAACATAATACATCCTGCAAATTCTTAGCATGTGTAGGGGACAGCTTTGTGATTCAGAAAGTTGCGGAAACAACTAGCGGGTCATCCATTTTGGATCTGTTTTGGACCAACAGGGATGAATTAGTTGCGAAAGTGAAGGTGGTCGGGAACTTGGGAGGAAGTGATCATGATCTGACTGAATTCAAGATCCTATGGAAAGGAGGACATGAGAACAGCAAAACAAGGATGCTGGACTTCAGAAAGGTAGATTTCAACCTACTGAGAGAAACAGTAGGCAAGATCCCATGGAAAGACCAATTAGGAAGACAGGGAGTCAAAGGGGACTGGCAGTTTGTAAAAGATGTAATACTAGAGGCTCAACATTAAGCTATTCCAACAAAGAGGAAAGATAAGAAGAGCCACAGGGGGCCAATGTGGCTGCACAAGGAGGTTTTTAGCTGTCTGAAAACCCAAAGGGATACATATAGGAAATGGACGGAGGGGCATGTCACCAAGGAAGTATACATGGGAATAGCACGAGCGTGTAAGGAACAAAATCAGGAAAGCCAAGGCAAAGGATAAGTTACAGCTGGCGAAAAATGATAGAGACAACAGGAAGGGGTTCTTCAAATATCAGACAAAAAAGAAAGATCCAGGATGGTGTGAGTCCACTGCGCAATGGAGGTGGTGAGCTGGTAACGGAAGATGATAGGAAAGCAGAGCTTCTCAATCCCTACTTTGCTTCAGTCTTCTCACAAAAAATAACATGTGACCAGACAACTAGCAAAGTTACCATAGACAATAAAGAGGAAGAGATGCAGATCAGGAGAAGTAAAGAACACATCAGAGATCTTCTGACCAATTTGAATGAATTCAAATCGGTGGGGACAGATGCTATTCACCCAAGGGTACTGAAGGAATTAGCTGAAGAAATCTCATAGCCACTAGCAATAACATTTACAAACTCATGGATGACAGGAGAGATCCCGAAAGACTGGAGAATGGCTAACGTAGTGCCCACCTTCAAAAAGGGGGAAAATGTGGAGCCGGGGAACTATAGACCAGTCAGCCTGTCTTCGATATCTGAGAAGCTACTAGAGCAATATATAAACCATTCAATTTGCGAGTACCTGGATGATGAAGGGGTAATAACTATCAGCCAACATGGATTGACCAAGAAGTTCCAGTCATGCCAAACCAGTTTGATTTCCTTTTTTGACAGGGGTAACAGATTTGGTGGATAGGGGGAATGAGGTGGACATAATATACCTGGACTTCAGCAAGGCTCTTGACACATTTCCACATAACATTCTATTAAGTAAGATGGAGAAATGCAGGCTCAACACAACTACCATTAAGTGGATACATAACTGGTTAAACAATCGCAAACAACGAGCAACTATTAATGGATTGGAGGGAGGTCTCAAGTGGGGGTTCCACAGGGATCTGTTCTGGGTCCAGTGTTGTTTAACATCTTTATTAATTACATGGATGTAGGTATAACGAGCATGCTGATCAAGTCTGCAGATGACACAAAGATGGGGGTGGGGGTTGCAAATATTCTGGAGGATAGAGCTAAAATGTAGAGGGATCTTGATAAATTGGAGAACAAGGCTAGAGACAACAAAATGAAATTCAGCGAAGACAAATGTAAGGTGCTACACGTAGGGAAGAAAAAACAAATGGACAAATACAGAATGGGGGATAACTGGCTTGGCAGCAGTACTGCTGAGGAGGATCTGGGAGTTGTGGTGCGACACAATCTCAACATGAATCAGCAATGCGATGCTGTTGCAAAAAAAGGAAACACAATTTTAGGTTGCATTAACAGAGGTATAATATGTACGTCACAGGTGCTCGTTAGGCCTCAGCCAGGGCCGGCTGAGGCACCAGCCTAGGAAGCAGATGCTTGGGGTGGCACATTTGGCACATTCAGGCCGATTTTAGGGCAGCACATTCCACTTCAGCCGTTTTGGGTTTTTTTCGCTTCGGCGGCGGCGTTCTGGTCTTTTGTTGTTGTTGTTTTTTGCCTGGGGCGGCAAAAAAGCCAGAGCCGGCCCTGGCCTCAGCTGGAGTACTGTGTCCAATTTTGGTCACCAATGCATAGAAAGGATGTAGAGAAACTGGAAAGGATCCAGAGGTGAGTGACAAAGATGAGCAAAAGGATCAAATGCATGCCATACAAGCAAAGGCTGAAGGAAAGGGGCATGTTCAGTTTCAAAAAGAGGAGATTAAGGGGGATATGAGAGCAGTCTTCAGATACTTGAAAGGATGCCATACAAAAGATGGAGAAAAGATGTTCTCTCTTGCCACAGAGGGCAGGACAACGGGCAATGGGTTCAAACTACAACATAGCAGACTTAGATTAAAACTTAGGAAAAACTTCCTAACTGTAAGAACAGTCGGACAATGGAACAGATGCCTTGGGAGGTTGTGGAAGCTTCTTTACTGAATCTTGGCAGGGAGTTAGACTAGATGACCCTTGCAGTCCCTTCTAACCCTGTGATTCTATGATTATTAATGGCCTCATGATTCTGTACCACTATTGCAACATTACAAGTTATCTGCAGTTATTGTACCTGGACACAAAGATTTAACAATAATGCAAGAAATGCACATAATTGGTATTCATGAGACAATAACTTTGTAGGAGATGAACTGAAATGAAAACAACTGTAAAGTTACATTTTCAAGTAGGAATACATTTGAGTTAAAGCAAAAATGAGAAAAATGTATTGAACTGTATATTATTTCTGTTACAAGCTGCCTACTACTTGCACTGTAAATAAAATGGCTCCACGAATACTTTAATCTGTAGTTGAGAGTTTCTGTAAATGTTTGTAGAACAATTTCTAACAATCATGGCCATTCCTTAGAATCCCAAACAATGGGGAGAAAATGTAAAATTCAAGTGTTACCATCAAGACCATTGACAGGTAGAATATGATGTGCATCATTCTTTTTCATTAAATCTCTGGGATCTTTTCTTAAAGACCATTTTAAAAAATAAGCACATTCCTCTAAACTTTGTTGACCTATGAAAGTGTTAATTACCCAGTGAATAGCATACCTTTCACATAAGGAAAGAGTCAATCAAAACACTATGCAATTTAATAAAACAACTAATTTTGTCTAAAGAAACAACACATACAAAGAGAGTAGAGCCAGGCATTGCAGTACATAAGACGCTTCTGAATTCATTGACATAGTAACCAGGTCCTACAATATCAAATATAAAGATCTTAAACCAGGGTGCTATCTGAAAAATGAAGTAAAATTACTTAGAAATCTATAAACTAAAATGTATCATTTAAAATATTTCTAAATTTTGTTTAAAAGTTGCATATAGTGAGTACGTTTACTTTTCAAATCCCATTTCTACATGCAGTAACAACACCAGGATGAGTAAAGATGACAGGTAGCTACATCCTTTTTTGTGTGTTGTGGATCCTCCCCCATAATCCACCATGGCAGCAGTAATCAGGGATGACCCTCTCTCTTGTACACTGTCCTGTGCTATACCTTGACCTCCTTGTCATATCATGCTGTCTACAGTATCAGACAGTTCTCATCCCACACAGCAGCTAGTCACAAGTCAAGTAATACCTCTACACCACACAGGAATGGCTTGCATGCACTTCCAAGCGTTGGCATCCTTAGAATTTCTGGACCAAGTTGTGGCTGCTGTGGAAATCATTGAATCTATACATTTGCCAAAATCACGATTCCCCCTTTTTGCTGCAATACATGTACATAGTACGTCGGAGGACATGTCAAATCAAAGGTGAATTGATCTAATACCTATAAATGCACTTGATCTTCTCAAGTTCCACCAACATCAGTTGCCTTCTACAAAGGAACATAGGAATAGCCAGACTGTATCAGACCGGACGTCCGTCTAATCTAGCATCCTGTCTTCAAAACTCGCTAGCAACAGATGACTTAGAGGAAGGTGCAAGAATGTCACAGTAGACGCATGTGGGATAATTTACTCCTGGGAAGGTCTCATCCTAACCCATAATAGAGACTGGTTTAAATGCTGAAGCATGAGATTTTTTTATCCCCTTCCAAAACTTTGTTTGCATTAACTGTTATAACTGTATATTCTTGTTATCCATATAAACACCCAATCTCTCTTTGAATCTTTCCATCTTTCTCTTGTTCATATACCCTCCACCAAAGTTTTGCATTTGCAGAATTTTTAAGCCTCTCCATCTTTCATTGCCTAATTTCAACGTACAAAAGAGAATTTTCCAAGGTGGCCACCATCCCACCCTGCTTCTGCCATGGACACGCAGAATCACAGGCTCTTAGAACTTCAAAAAACTTGCCCGGTTTGAACTAAATTTCGCTTCTAGCATTTTTTTGGTTGATGAATGCACACATTGAAGAGAACCCAAATGAATATAAATACAGCAGAATGATAGCTGATAGGAAACTTCATGAATCCAGTATGAATCAAACTTGGAAGGATTTATACAACTTGCCTTCCTAACTACTATAAACACACAATGAGAAGCACATAAAAGGGCAACTACCATTCTTCTCCTTTTAATCACAGTAATTTCTTCTAGTTATAGGAACAAGATTGGACAGATTGGATAATTTCTGTTGATTGTCACAGCTACTATAAAGTAACTACAGCAGTGCCCTTCTAAATTATTTTAAAAAACCTAAAACATGAATCAGGCATTTAGTCTTTGTCAGATGACAAGTCGGATGACAACTGGTGATCCAAACAGGTAAGATGGTTTTATTCTTGAGTTCACAGAAACACTATTTTTAGTGTACACTATAGGCAATATAATAAACAGAACTGTTACTACCTAACTAAAAAAAATAACATGGCTGGTTCATAATTTGCCTGTGCTGCAAGCGACAGGCTTGTGCCAGTATTTCCATTAGGAAACCTTTCATATCAGGTTTCAGTGTAGTAGCCGTGTTAGTGCTTTTTGCTAACACAGTGTTAGTCTGTGTTAGCAAAAAGAAAACAAGAAAAAACAAGAAAAATACCTATTCCCGAGTAGGAATTGTGCAAATAAAGTTTCTATGTTTTTGTGTTTGATTTTAACAACGTTAAAGAAAACAGAAAAGGCACTTCTGGTCATTTTCTCAATATTTCTTTCTTGAAAGAGGCAAGCCTCGAGAACAGAATGGATGGAGGTCATAGATCAGTAAAACTGCTCTCCTCTAAGGCCATTACACATTTACAGATACTAGAATTAGAGAGTACCATCATACATATTGTGACAAAGTTCCTCCTCTACCTTGGTGAGTCCTGCGCTTATTGGCAGATTTTGATCGCCTCAGAGATCTTCCCCTCTGGTAGAACCCACAGTCAAATTCCTCCTGTGTCTGATCAGGAGTTGGGAGGTTTGTGGGGAACCCGGGCCCGCCCTCTACTCCGGGTTCCAGCCCAGGGCCCTGTGGATTGCAGTTGTCTATAGGGTTTCCTGTAACAGCTGCGTGACAGCTACAACTTCCTGGGCTACTTCCCCACGGCCTCCGCCCAACACCTTCTTTATGCTTACTGCAGGACCTTCCTCCTGATGGTCTGCTGATGCTTGTACTCCTCAGTCCTTCAACTCTTCTCACTCTCAACTCCTTGTGTGCCTCTTGCTCCCAGCTCCTCGCACGCAACACCACAAACTAAAGTGAGCTCCTTTTTAAACCCAGGTGCCCTGATTAGCCTGCCTGTCTTAACTGATTCTAGCAGATTCTTCTTAATTGGCTCCAGGTGTCCTAATTAGCCTGCCTGCCTTAAATTGGTTCCAGAAAGTTCCTGCTTGTTCTAGTGCAGCCCCTGCTCTGGTCACTCAGGGAACAGAAAACTATTCATCCAACGGCCAGTATATTTGCTTTCTATCAGACTTCTGTACCCCACTTGTCTGGGTCTGTCACAATATTTAACTCATAACAATACATCAAGCAACAGACAAACAAAATGAACATGAAACATAAAGGAAAATAGAAAAGCTGTGTAAGAGAAGAGGACTGATCATAAAATGATTCCCTCCAAGTCTTTTTTAATACTGATCCAATATGTATTTGAAGGTACAGCTATCCAAAAGCTGAAACTCAAATGGGAAAATGAATTACAATTATAATTTATTGATAAACTGCAGGATGGAGTTTTGGACTAAAGCCCAAATCCTGAGTTAGTTACCGTGTTCCTTCTTTCCAATTGGAAGAATTTCTACTTTTGTTTTTCTTGTTAAAAATATACTTTATCCTTTTAATCTCGATGTTGTAAAATGCAAATCCTAAACACATCCAAAACATGGGGCTAAACCAAGTTAATGTTTTTCTTGGAACCTTTGAATTTTCACTTCTTGACTTTTTGTGATTTTTCACTGTGCATCGTTAACATCACATTAACATATCCCTAGGCACTTAATGTAAATAGGTTCCCTTAAATGTGATTAAATAGCTCTTGTATGTTAATTTATAGAAACCAGGAACAGGTGGCCCTATTGACTAATGCAATGACCTGTCATGTCTGTCAACGCGGTTCTAAATTTGTGTTAAGCTGTAAGAAAATGACTTTTGTTGTTTAATTGCTTATCACTCTGGTGAATTGCTATTCCAAGCACATCATAATCACAAACACATGATACAGCAGGACTTTATTAGCAATGTAATAATAATGTCTCAATATGGTGTACGGTCAGTAGATGAACAGGGAGTTGAAGATTTTATTGCTACACTTTGCCAATAAAATTAATACATACATGCATACGTTGTCTATGTATACACTATCTCATTACATATTAGGGTCTGGCACAAAGGCTAAATCCTCCATGAACATGCTGATGCAGGGAAACAAAAAAAGAATGCATGAGGTTAAGGACCAATAAACCCAGACTGGACTATTTTATTTCTATACATCAAGGAACAGTTTCTTGCTTCAACCCTCAAGTGTTACCTAGGGTCAGGATGTTTCGCTCTGTTTTCATATTCCTCTGGTTGCCTTGTGAGAACAGAATCCCAGACCCCTTCCAAAAATAATTCTGCAGTAGGTATCTTGACCATAGCCCCATTAGTTTGGTTAGTCACAATTCCATCCCTGACAAAATACTGAAATACAGCTAAGGGAAAAAATCACTAAAGTTCTGCAAAATAACAGTATATGGAGAGCAATAAGCAGCTAGGTTTACACAGAACATCTTGCCAAAAAACATGGCTATTTTTGTTTTGAAAGAAAAGTAAATAAGGAAGCGTTATTTACTCCTCATAATACAAGAACTAGGGATAACCAAGTGAAAATAATAGGCTGCAGGTTTAAAATAAACAAAAGGAAGTATTTTTTCACACAATGCATAGTCAACCTGTGGAACTCCTTGCCAGAGGATGTTGTGAAGGCCAAGACTATAACAGGGTTCAAAAAAGAACTAGATAAGTTCATGGAGGATAGGTCCATCAATGGCTATTAGCCAGGATGGACAGGGATGGTGTCCCTCTCCTCTGTTTGCCAGAAGCTGGGAAGGGCAACAGGGGATGGATCACTTGATGATTACATGTTCTGTTCATTCCCTCTGGGGCACCTGGCATTGGCCACTGTTGGAAGACAGGACACTGGGCTAGATGGAGCTTTGGTCTGACCCAGTATGGGCATTCTTATATTCTTATGAAAGCATTACAAAATTGGTGGATAAAGGCAAAATGGTAAATATACTTAGATTTTGGGGTTTTTAAGTATTTGATACAGTATTTGTTATATGAGATTTTGCTTTCCAGATTAATTGAAGTTAGCATGGATAGGAATACAGCCAAAGGGATTGAATACCGGCTTTAGGAACATAAACAAAGGGTAATGATAAATGGCAAAGTATTGAGCTGAGAGGTGTTTAGCACAGTACTTCAGGGATCTGCACTAGGTCTGTTCTCATTTAGAATGTTCCATAATGCTCTGGAAGAGTAAATGAAACATATTTGTGAAAACAGGAGAGGATATTAAATTGAGTAAAATTGCAACACCAGTGAAAACAGAGAGGACTAGTACGAAGGGACCTAGAGGGATTAGAAACATGGGCAGAAAACATCAAAATGCAGGCTAATATGTTTGAGGGGAAATAATCTGAAACACAGATATTTAATGGGAGAAAGGAACATTGAGAACAGTAAGGTTTTAATGCTCTACCTGCCTACAGCCTGAGTAATTTGGATTCCATGTGGCTGGAATGTGGAGAAGCTGGGGAGGTGACATTTAACTCTGGACGACAGGGCCACACCTTTCCCCCATGGCCACAGCCCATCACTGCAAGTTGCATAGGGGTACTGGCGCTCCTGTATTAGTGTAAAGGTGGATCTGTGCGTGTTTCTCTGGCCTGCCTCAGTCTAACCTAAAGTGGCCTTCCATGCTAGCCTACGCAGGGCCAGCAAGGAGACCCCTTGCACAGTATGCAGGGTTAAACAAAAAAATGTAAGAAATAATCAGATCTAAGTGAGGGCTAACAAACTGCAATTGGTTAAAAACGTTAATTTTAATACCAAAATTAAGTTGTCAGTGTTCCTTTAAAACTTCACTCTTACTATGCTCAGTCTTCAGCAAAGCCAAGTGTCTCTGACCAGAAATTTAGTTTAGCGAGAAAGCTGCGGTGTATGTGATTGCATATCACATACAATGCACTTACGCTGGGGATTTTCACATCGATTTTTAACAGTTCGCCGAGGGGCAGTGCCCATGTTGAATGTGTATTTTTACTCAACACACAGAAATGGATCCAACTGTTTTCAATGATAATATCCCAGAGAGATGAAAATGTTTGTACTTTTAAAGGGAAGAGGGATTGTCTCTCTTTCCAGTGCATGCTGGGAAAGACAGGCAGGGGAAGAGATAGAGCTGGTACAAGGACTACAGTGCTTAGAGTTGCTAAACGTAAGGAGAGCCACCTATGGGACTGAGGGAACAATTTAATTTACACCAGGATTTCTAAGACATTTCTTTTAGCAGACAGCTGTGGTAATCCAGCAGTGCATGTTGTGAGACACAGTAGGAAGACATTGAAGGTTTTGTTTCCTTTTTGCAAAGTTGCATCTTATATGAGCTGTACTGAACTGACTGTCAGACACTTGGCTAGGGGCCTCAGCAGTCAGAGAGGACAGACCATGACAATTAAGCATTTATCTCAATGTAGGATTCTATACTCTCTGTATATTACCTCTGTTTACTTTGGCTTGTTTTCGCTCCAGATCAGCATAAGCAGGAGTGGATATCTGAGTCTTGCATAAACCACAACCTATTTTGCGGTATAGCAGGCCCTCGAACATTTCAACATTCCTGTTACTATTTAGACAACAATGAACATAAATATAATTTGCACATTTAATCAACACTTCAAAAGCATCACCCTGAAGATCTCTGAAAAAACAAAACCACATATACTATTCTGCTGTGCCATACATACTGCAAGTGTAAAAAGATAAATGAGACTTATTTTCTCTGACCTCTTTCATTAAATAAATCAGTCTATAATCTTCACATTGGTTTTTGATGCTATTTTTTATCCGGGGACATTATTTTTATCCAGGATACATGGGGGTGGGAGGAAGAGTAGAGAAGAATGAAAAACAACATTCAGTTGCAAATTGAAAAGTATGTGATTGTGATCCAGAATGACTATGGAGGCACAGATGTAATTTACAAATATTCCTTTCTTGGTCTTTGCAAAGTGTAAAGTGAGCCTGCAAAAATATTAGCTTAATGAATTTTCAAGCAAATGGAAAAGTACAAATAAGTTTCTCTCATTCTCTCTTTTTCAGAGGTGAGTGCACCACATTCAGACTGTTAATGAACTGGCAGACCAAGTCTAGAATCAATTACACATTTCTTTCATTTATCCCATTCGCGTATTCATATCCATAATCAGTCCATCTCGCCAAATACATAATGAAGCTGTGCCCTGTCAATCACAGACCAAACTGTAAGTATTTTCAAGAGGAAACTAATGTATTGTTGTCAGGGTTTCTTCCCCACTCTAAACTTTAGGGTAAAGACGTGGGGACCCGCATTCAGAGCCCCTAAGCCTATTTTACCAGCTTAGGGTAAACCCCCCCAAGGTACAAAATTCCCTGCACCCCGAGAAATGCTTTTTACTGCCACCATTAAATGTTTAACAGGAATCCAGGAAAGGAATCACTTGAACTTCCCTCCCCCCCAAAATGCCCCCTTAAGCCGTACACCCCCTTTCCTGGGGAAGCTTGAGAACAATCTCCCAACCAATTGGTTACACAGTGATCTAAAAACCCACCCCCTGGGTTTTAACACTATAGAAAACAGTCAACTTCTTAAAAGAAGGATTTTATTAAACATAAAGAAGGTAAAATTATCTCTGTAAAATCAGGATGGTAACTATTTTACAGGGCACTATATTTTCACACTTAGAGAGATTTCCCCCTCTGGACAAAACCTTAACGTTACAGATAACCATGAATACCTCCCCCACCCCTTGCCCTTTCTAACACAGGGAATACCAAGCCAAATAAACAGAATTTATACGCTATACTATTTAAACTTACTTCAGAAAAGGGAGGTTTGATGGTGAAAAATCTAAACTGGGATGTGGTACAGCCCTGTAGGCAAAGAGCAACTGCTGTAACACTAGGTTCCAATTGTTGGAGTGCTGGGTTACGAATTTACGTATTATGGCTTCCAAAGTTTCATTAAACTTTTTTACCAGACCATTTGTTTGATGGTGGTAAGGGGTGGCAACCAAGTGGTTTACCCCATGAGCTTTCCACAGGCTTTTCATGCTCCCTGCCAGGAAATTAGTTCCCGAATCAGTAAGGATGTCGGCGGGCCAACCTACCCTGGCAAAAATCTCTGTTAATGCCTGGCATACACTTTTAGCCCGGGTGTTGCTTAGAGCTACTGCTTTTGGCCATCGGGTGGCAAAATCCATGAAAGTCAGTATGTACTGCTTTCCTTTGGGTGTCTTTTTCGGAAAAGGACCCAGAATATCCACAGCTACCCGCTGAAATGGAACTTTAATTATGGGGAGTGGCTGGAGAGGGGCTTTGACCTGGTTTTGGGGTTTTTCCACTTTTTGGCACACCTCACAAGACCGGACATAGGTAGAAACATCCTTGCCCATTCCCTCCCAGTGGAATGACCTCCCCAAACGGTCT
The DNA here is from genome assembly GCA_037349315.1 of Chelydra serpentina. NCBI lineage: Eukaryota > Metazoa > Chordata > Testudines > Chelydridae > Chelydra > Chelydra serpentina. Next base: position 11,770,230 of record JBAIAC010000061.1, read on the forward strand.
TTGGTTCTGTTCACCCCAGCATGACCACTAGGATGATCATGGGCTAAGCTTAAGAGCTTTAGCCGGTACTTAGTCGGAACCACTAACTGTCTTTGAGGACGCCAATCTTTCTGGTGTCCACCAGAAAGAGTCTCCTTATATAAAAGGCCTTTTTTTATAACAAACCGGGATCGATTAGAAGAGCTGAGAGGCAGTGGGGTGCTCCGTCCCACCGTCCAAGCTTTCTGTAGGCTTTTATCTGCTTCCTGCTCGGCTTGGAACTGTTTCCTAGATGCTGGAGACATCAGTTTCTCACTGGGTTGTAGACCTGGGCTGGGTCCCTCTGGAAGCGATGTAGGTGATGGGGTTGTTTTTGTTGACTGTGAACCACTCTCCGCTGGTGCACAATGTGGTAATTCAGGCTCTGGCTGAGCCTCTTGTATGGAGTTATTGGTTGCTGCTGCCATTGCAGGCTTGGTGGTGCCCTTGGGTGTTGGTACGGTAGCTGGGGTTGCAAGCGCTGGACTCAGTGCTGGCAATGGTTCTGGTGCTGGTTGTTTCGTCTGTTCCAGTTTTGAGACTGGCTTGGGTCGGGTTTTTGTGATTGGATTCACGACGGCTGTTGCAGTCGTTGGCAGGGGGTCCGGTTCCACCACCTCTATCTGGGTCTTTGGTAGTACAGATGGGGTTCCGGTGGAAGTCCCAGGAACAGAGCTAGGTGTGACAGCTTGCTTAGCCTGGCTGCGGGTGACCATTCCCACCCTCTTGGCTAGCTTCACACAATTGGTCAAGTCTTCCCCCAGCAACATGGGAATTGGATAATTATCATAGACTGCAAAAGTCCAATTTTCTGACCAGCCCTTGTACTGGACAGGCAACACGGCTGTAGGTAAATTAAAAGAGTTGGACTTGAAGGGTTGAATTGTCACTTGTGCCTCTGGGTTGATTAAGCTGGGGTCCACTAAGGATTTGTGGATAGCCGACACTTGTGCTCCGGTGTCCCTCCACGCTGTAACCCTTTTTCCGCCCACACTCACCGTTTCCCTTCGTTTCAAGGGTATCTGGGAGGCATCTGGGCCTGAGGACCTTTGGTGTGACCCCGGTGCAATGAACTGTATTCTGTTGGGGTTCTTGGGGCAGTTGGCCTTCACATGCCCCAATTCGTTACATTTGAAACATCGCCCAGCTGACTGGTCAGTGGGGCGAGGTGGGTTGCTGGAGAATGGGGTGGTGGGGCAATAAGGGGTCTGGGTTTTCCCTTGTGGGGCCTTGGGCTGCTCCTGGTGAGGGGATGTGGTTTTGGGTTTTTCTTTCTGGTATCTCCCCAAACTATGACCAGGGTTGTTCCTTTTTGCTTCCTGCACCCCTTGTGTACCAAATTTCCTTGCCCCTCTGCTGATCTGGGACTGTTCGTATTGATCAGCATAAGCAGCAAGGCTGTCTGCTGAGTTCATTTTCTTATTCCATAAACACTGTCTTATATTATTCTTGGACATATTCAGGAATTGTTCCTGAGCCATCAAATTACACACTTCTTTAAAGCTAGTAACATTCCTTCCCTTGACCCATTTTTTTAACAGCTCCTTTATCCGGTTTACATAAGCTACATTACTTAGTCCAGGCCCTCGGATAAGGGTTCGAAATTTTACTCTGTAAGTTTTAGGTGTAACTTGAAATTGTTTTAAAACCAAATCCTTGAATTTTTTATAGTCAGAAGCCTCATTAATAGGCATGTCATTGAATATGTCCAGAGCACTTCCAGTTAACTTTGCTACCAATAGGGTCATTTTGTGATTATTAGGAATGTGATGGAGATTGCATAGTCTTTCAAAGGTGAGAAAATATTCAGCAATATCCCGGGATTCATCATACGGTGGACATAGTCGCTTCCATTTGTGGGTTGTTGGGGAAGGATTATTAGTGTTATTCGGTAGATTCTGCTCCGCCCTGGTCTTCTCCATCTCCAGGGCATGCTTCCTCTCTCTGTCTTTCTCCTCCTTAGCATACTTCCTCTCTCTGTCTTTCTCCTCCTCAGCATGCTTCCTCTCTCTCTCCTTCTCCTCCATAGCATACTTCCTCTCCTCCTCAGCATGCTTCCTCTCTCTCTCCTTCTCCTCCATAGCATACTTCCTCTCCTCCTCAGCATGCTTCCTCTCTCTCTCCTTCTCCTCCTCAGCATGTTTCCTCTCTCTCTCCTTCTTCTCCTCAGCATGCTTCCTCTCTCTCTCCTTCTCCTCCTCAGCATGCTTCCTCTCTTTCTCCTTCTCCTCCTCAGCATGCTTCCTCTCTCTCTCCTTCTCCTCCTCAGCATGTTTCCTCTCTCTCTCCTTTTCTTCCATCTCCATCTGTTTAAGTTGTAGCAGTTTTGCATGTTTCTTCTCCTCCTCATCAGCTTGTAGCCGGGCTATCTTAAGTTTAATAGCTGCTTCACTGGCAGTCATCTTAGCCTTTTTGTTTTTAATCTGTCTTAACCCGATAGTGTTAGAAAAGAAAAAAAAACCTTGCTTGGGTATTCCCTGTAGGGGTTAACTACCTGCTTTTATATGTAGATACTCTAGCTCCTAGCAGCTTAACCCCTCCCCCCTCCCTGCTTCCAGCAGCTACAGGAAAGAGCTAGAGAGAAGAGAAAAAAAAATCTAAACTCCCTGTGTCTGGTTCAAAAAAACTCTCTGGTTCAATAGATCCCACCGCTGCCACCATGTCAGGGTTCCTTCACCACTCTAAACTTTAGGGTAAAGACGTGGGGACCCGCATTCAGAGCCCCTAAGCCTATTTTACCAGCTTAGGGTAAACCCCCCCAAGGTACAAAATTCCCTGCACCCCGAGAAATGCTTTTTACTGCCACCATCAAATGTCTAACAGGAATCCAGGAAAGGAATCACTTGAACTTCCCTCCCCCCCAAAATGCCCCCTCAAGCCGTACACCCCCTTTCCTGGGGAAGCTTGAGAACAATCTCCCAACCAATTGGTTACACAGTGATCTAAAAACCCACCCCCTGGGTTTTAACACTATAGAAAACAGTCAACTTCTTAAAAGAAGGATTTTATTAAACATAAAGAAGGTAAAATTATCTCTGTAAAATCAGGATGGTAACTATTTTACAGGGCACTATATTTTCACACTTAGAGAGATTTCCCCCTCTGGACAAAACCTTAACGTTACAGATAACCATGAATACCTCCCCCACCCCTTGCCCTTTCTAACACAGGGAATACCAAGCCAAATAAACAGAATTTATACGCTATACTATTTAAACTTACTTCAGAAAAGGGAGGTTTGATTTTTTGTAGGTTTCTTTTGTCTTTTAAGATCACTCTCTCTCAGACAAAGACACTCACTAAAAACTTCCCCCCTCCCAAAGTTTGAAAGTATTTTGTCCCCTTATTGGTCAGAGCCCAGCCAGGTTAGGTGTTAGTCTGGCTACCTGCATTTTTTAACCCTTTACTGGAAAGAGGATTTTATAGCACTGCATCAGACCCTCTCCCCCTTTCCTTCATATTTATGACAATTGTGTTTAGCTGAATATTTAAAAAAATATGATTCCAAGACACAGCATTAAGGTCTCTAATTTGTAAATCTTATCAATCGATCTACACAATAAGCATTGCCATATTAGTCCTGAAAAGGGATATCTAAAGTTCAATTGATGGGAAATAGAATTACTTCCAGATATCTTACATAATGAATGTTACCGTGCGTACTATATGTACGTAGACTAATGCTTTGATATCCAAATTTGCTCAGTTTGTTCATACTATTTCAAGCTACACACAATTGTACATAAAATGTGCATTTTTAATCTGCAGACATGTTAAATGAAGGTAAACTGTTTATCATCCCCCAAGACCACGGTCTAATTTCAGTTATTTAATGGTACATTTCTTGAGAAGTAAAATTGATTACTTCACTTTTTTTAATGCAGCAAGCCATCTTTTTTTAGATTGCACTGTGCTAATCTGAAGTGCACAGGATTAAAAAAATCCACTTCACAATAGTTTTAAAGTATTCATTTGCCTATGTACATTATATCTTTTCACTTTCCAGGATCTGAACATCATTAAATAATATGTACTATGTGTACCTACAGACGCAAAACAAAAACTTGCATTTTTTTGGAAGATAAAGAGAGACGGCATGAGGTTTCTAGGCTTGAATTAATGAGCACTGCTCAGTTTAAGGTTCAACCCTTTTATGGCATACTTTATTACTAATATCACTGTTTTGGACATTTCAGACAATATGTTTCATGCTTCATTATATTCAAAAGATGTGATATTTTAAAGCCCTATTCATAAAAAAATTATTGGAGCTATTTTCAGACAAATGTCATATTTGGCACATAAAAAGTAAAGAATATGCTTGTCATAAATGATTAATCAGTTTCCCCTTCATGTGTTGTGCGTGCATTTTAAGTATGATATAGGAGAGAGAATTACAAAGCAATATTCCCTATGGGGAAGGTAGGGAAGTTTACAGAGTCTGGGAGATCCCACAGGGAAATCAAGGAAACCTGTACTCAATAAATGGTTTCCAGAAGAGAAGGATCTCTCAGAATCCATGGGAAGCTGGAAAAAAACACAAAGCTTGTTCTCAGTAATTGCCACTAACTCCAAGGGGTGCACAGGCAGCCTGAAAATGCAGCGATGCAAGTAAAAAACATGGCATTTCTGGCACTTGTGCTGATCGTAAAATATAAGGCCCAGAATATGAGTTTAGATAAAACAGTGCTATTCCATTCAAATCTAAGGAAATTATAGCATATAACAGAGATCAGAACCTGGCCATTAGCAGATGAAACAAAAATAAGGTCTGTTCAAGTAGGAGAAGCAAGTAGGGATTGTACAGTCCATCCAAAAATGAGCAGGTTCCACCGGTATTTAGTACAGCAGTGATAGGTGTCATAAGTATAAAGACATATGCTTATATATGTCTTTATACTTATATACAGCATTGCAACTTCTTTGGAAATGACTATGTACCTGTAAAATGACATGAAGTTACTGCATTCATGCCTTTAAAAACTCAGCATAAAATTAAAGAACATGAACTGAACGCAACATAGATGAACCTACTATGTACGTGCCTTGAAAACATCAACATCTAACACCCAGAGTAATTGGAGTACTGGTGGAATCATCCCATACTTAAAATAGGAGCTATCTTGGCATCACAATCACGGCAGAGTGGCCAATGTTGACTTTCTAATTGCACTCCCCACTGCTGTATGCTGTTCTGACTGAGGTATAGAACATTTCATGATTTTTAAGCCAGTCATGATTTGTTGCAGTCTGATTTATGATTTTTGAACACGGGGTTGGCAATACTATAATTTAAACGGGACAGCTTAACCCCAGTGCAGCACCTGCTATACAGTAAAGTTCTCCCTTCATATAACTTTATCATTACCAGTCAGTGGACTGGAACCCAGAAGATCAAGTGAGGTGACTCCTTTTCATTCTGTGTTGGTACAGGACCTGTCATAATGGGATCACGGTCCCTGACTGGACTTCTTAGGCAACACAGTAATACAAATAAATCATAGTTATTATTTTATTATTTATCATTTTTATTAAGGGATACTTTCAAGTTAACAATCAGACTTTTTTACCTACTATTGTTAGAAATGACACCGAGATTATTCCCATTGAAAGAGATTAAAGAAAATATTTTCTTTTCTGCATTTTCGGTTTGTTTCCTTTGTGTATTTTACAGCTTTTAGTCCATAGTCATATTCCTTATCATTGTTTCCCCCCCCCCTCAATACCCAGCAACAAAGAGAGAAAAAGGTTAAAATAAAAAAAAATGATTTAACACTTCACCACATACATCCCAATATTGACAATAGAAACTAGGGCAGGAGTAGCTCATGAAACTAATTTTAACTCTTTTGTTTTAATTGACTAGATTTCATGTTGACAGTGTCAGTGTAATTGCCTTATACAAGTATGAGAACAGAAATATCGGGACAGCTCTTTCAACTGCAAAGTGAGCCTCATACCTAGAAAAGGAATCTCATTTTGTATCATCATTTTTAATTCAGATGGCTGAAACCAGGCGAAAGTGCCCTCCTGATATTAACACGACCCAGATCCTAACTCGTGGAAATGCAATGCATGCAGAGGATCTGTGCTAAATTTACTTGAGCATCTACTCTAAGTCTCTCGTTCTGGGACGCACAGTAGTGTCAAAATGTCGTTTCTTCAGCAGGCAATGAAACAAATGCTAGCCCCAGGAATTCATTGTGCTGCATTCCACTTAAAAAGCAAACCAGCAGATCACATGGAAACCTGAACACTTCAGAGTTTAATAGTAAAATACTGACAGACAGCACATGCGATGAAATGTGATGAAAAGAAAGAAGTCTCACAAGTCTATCTATGTTACTCTTGCAGATATGGAGAAAAGAAATCAGGAATGAAAAGGGGAAAAATCAGCGCCTCAGGCTTACTTCCTGTATACTTTATTAATGATACAGCTGTTACTCTTCTGAACACTGCTGATAAGATGGGCAAGTTTAACACAAACATCACTTTCTATTCTAAATAAACAGACCACAACCTTAACAACATCTGTGGAAGCGTGTACCCTTGAGAGCCACCTGGCAGGGCGAGGGTATGTGTGCACCTGTTATCTACCAGGGCACAGTACTAAGGTTCGTGTGGATGTTCGGAGGGAACCCCCCTGGAGCAGATGGGAACCACACAGACACCGAGGCAATAAGGCTAGAAATTTCAGCTTTATTGCCAATGACACTTATAACCTAGGTTTACAATACACAATTAATGCAAAAAAACAAGATTACTCCTATTAAAAAACAGCAACAGTCCTTGGAGTTGTTCTAAATCCCAATAATTACTTGGGATGAGCCACGGACTAGTAGAATTAGAGGAATAATACATAGGATACTTTTACAACAATGAATTACAATTGAAGGAAAAGGGGTAAAGCAAAATATTAAAACAATAAGGTATTAAAGAATACTTACGAATACAAACCCGTATACAAACATTACGGCCGGCACACGCTGAGTTGGGGGAGGTTTTCGGGTTGATCAGGCCCGAATTGCGTATTCGTGACTGGTATGTGTCTTCGGTTCCTCCTCTCCCTCCCTTGGAGGGACGAGACAGATATACCTAAGATGACGCGTCCTTGGGGCCAGAATGACGCGTTTTTTGGGGGGCAGTTTTTTGTACCAAATAAGGTAAAAAAAAGAGACCTGTTTTTGTTTCTCCCTTGACTATTTCCCCATATCTGGTGGAGAGACAGGGGAGAACGGGGGAGGGGGGGGCTGCCCCCCTCAGCAGTTACAAATTCTGAGAAGTTGTTTTGTTCATTTGGGCGGTTAAGCAAGATCACTTCCCTGGGGGGGGGGGTGAGATGGTGGTGTGTGCAATTCTGACTGCCACAGATAGCAACCCTGTTTAGAGGCAAGCAGGGCCCCTGAATTTGTGTTCTCGAGGGCAGGGCAGAAAATAGTAATCCGAGGGAAGCAATTCTTTTAACATGCCCCCGTGCCCTGGCCGAGAGCCCGTGGCAAAATGCCTAAACCCCCGTTTCGTCGTCCGACTCATGACCCTCTCCTACGAGGGGGTATGTTTCGGGGACGGAGGCCATGTAGGCCGAGCCAACGGTGCGGCGGATACACGCCTTGATGCAGGTGCAGCCGAGGCACAATAACACACATCCCACCAGGAGGGAAATGAGCAGGGACTGGAAATAGGATTTATATTGGCTTAAACCCAGCCAGTCAAGCCATGACCAAAACCTGAAGGTCTCCCGAGACTCCCTGACGGTGGTGCTCAGCGTCTGCAGGTCGTGAACAATGGAACTTAGATTGGGGGAGATGGAAGGTAAAGAAACACAGCATTTACCTTCAAAAGCGGGGTAAACTTCAGCGAACTTTGTACAGAAATCAGAGGAATCAAGCAAATACTGAATCATTAAGCGATTTTGAACAACATAGGTGGACAAATCACTTAGCTGCTGATCGATTAGCGAAAAACCCTTGGCCGTGGCGTTAGACAAAGTCTCGATGGCCAGGGACTGGAATAACACTTGATCACGTAACAACATGTAGCCAATAGGGTTAAAGGTAACAATTGCAGAACCGACAGTGTAGGAGGCATCCTTAAGCTTTTCCCACCAGCCTAGGGCGCGGGGGCTGCGACTGTGATGGCGAGGGTGGCCTTTAACAAACACGCCTCCGCCAGAAAGGGCAAGGGACCCTATGGTACAGATGCCGCGGGGGTTGGGAGGGAGAACGGAAAAGGCAGCGGTGCCGCACAGCCAAAAGTGGCCGGGGCGAAGCGGTGACCAATAGGGGTTACGAATGGAGGGGCGAAAGCATATGGATTCAGAAAGCATCATATCCATAACAAAGGGGGCGGCTAAATAGGTGGCACCAAGGGAACCAGTAAATAGTGAGTCATTAGGCACGGGAACGGTTATTACATTGGAGGGGGAGCAATCAATTGGAGGGGGGTGGGTACGGTTAAAACGGGGCTTTTCCTCAGAGGAATTGGCATTAGAGAAGCTCCAATAGGAGCAACGCGGGTAGACGCCAATCCAGGTGGGGGGAGAAAGGGAGTTACCAGAGAAAACCCAGCAATGGGAGGCTCTGGCGCGGTTTGGGGGAAAGGGGACGGGGAGGCCTATGGGGCTGCGTATCGAGGTGTTGAGGGTTGTAAACACAGAGGGCGGAAACTCATCTTTGCAGGCATTCCAAACGCTGGGCTTAGCCCAAGGGACGAAGGGAGAGGAGCAATTGATAGTATGTGGAAACATGGAAAAGTTATACACAACGGGAAGCAAGGGGAAAGGGGTGGGAAAATTGGACGAGATCGCCGCTGAGCACACGAGGCAGTCCTCCGAAGGGATGTTCGAGAGGTCGGGGTCACCGGCGAGCTCTTGGACCCAGTAGGCCGCGAACCAGGAGCGGAGGCCGCCAGGACCAAGGGGGTTCTTGGGCGGCCCCAGGCTGGAACAGTGGGGAACCTGCAACGAAAGAAACGGAGGAGGGCCTGGCTGGCCGTGGGTTAGCGGAACCTAGTTACAGCGAGCGCTTAGTAAGCCGGTTAGGGTGGAAGGCGGAACCCGAAGAGGGCGCGCCCTGGATACTGCTTGGGGCCCTGGCACACAGTGAAGGCTACTGCGGGAGCGGTGACCGCCGGAAATACGGAGGCCGCAGGTGCAGAGGGAAACCGAATTTTACTAACGGCTCCGTACAAGGTAAGTATAGGCCACCCAGCAGAGGTGTGTAACAGCAGCATTGCCAGGAGGGCAGCTGCTGGGGTAATCACCGGCCACACCCTATTACTAAGGAGCCCGTGGCCTGGGAGACCTTTGGCCCAATTGCCCGTCTTGGCCAACACTGCCGCTTCGTCCCGGTTTAAGGTGTCTGCGCCGTGGTCTAAGGCGAGCCGACCCAACCAGACTACGGGAGACTCATCGTCTTTACGCTGGGTGTCTAGCAAAAAATCCTTTAACTCGGCTTTTGACCGAGAGCGCCACTCGGTCGTAGTGACCATTTCACCTGTAGTGGCATCCAGTTTATTTTTGATTACAACTACGGGCAGTGCCTCCGCTACGGGCCCTTTATTCGCAACCGGGGGGGCAGTGGGAAGAGCTGGGTACAGCCGTGGGGCGGGTGGAGCCTCGTATGGGGGAGGGGAAAACTCCTGGTCTCGGTCAGGGGATATCTTTCTAATTTCCTCCCCCTCACCGGCCCCGCTCTCGTCGTTAGGTGGCGAGGCCGTGACGGCTTGCCGTGCGGCAAACAGGGTGCCCCCGTGAAGTACGGTACAGAGGTCCAGTGCCCGGTTCACGATAGAAAACAGGACGGTGGACACGTCCTCTGATTTATACTCGTCGGGTTTTAATTTCTTTGGTTTCTTAATTTGTTCGAGCTCAGCCAACATTTGGGTCATAAGTTGGTGAGCTGGATCGCCACTAGATACTCTTGGCGACGGGGCTATCTTCGAGACTGTGGCCCCCGACCGTCTAACTATACGACTGCATTCCCGCCAAATATGGCTTGGCTCTTCGGTACGGGTACTTCCAGCAACCCCCGTGCACTGGGGTTGAAGGGAGCACTCGGCCGGTTGGCATTTGACGCCGGGGTGACAATACAAGAGGCACCCCACTGCCTCTAAGGTCAATGGGGTCGTATAGCTAGCGGACCCAGCCGGTGCTGGGATAACACATACCCAGTCCAAGGTCGGTTGATTGGACTGCTTGGTTTGTAAAAGGTGGAACTGTAGATGCTGGAACTGTTCTAGTTCGGTCTGTGTGCGGGTCCCACCACGCCAGGGGCAGGGTCCAACCTCAGAACATCCTGTTCGTGACGCCATGTGGAAGCGTGTACCCTTGAGAGCCACCTGGCAGGGCGAGGGTATGTGTGCACCTGTTATCTACCAGGGCACAGTACTAAGGTTCGTGTGGATGTTCGGAGGGAACCCCCCTGGAGCAGATGGGAACCACACAGACACCGAGGCAATAAGGCTAGAAATTTCAGCTTTATTGCCAATGACACTTATAACCTAGGTTTACAATACACAATTAATGCAAAAAAACAAGATTACTCCTATTAAAAAACAGCAACAGTCCTTGGAGTTGTTCTAAATCCCAATAATTACTTGGGATGAGCCACGGACTAGTAGAATTAGAGGAATAATACATAGGATACTTTTACAACAATGAATTACAATTGAAGGAAAAGGGGTAAAGCAAAATATTAAAACAATAAGGTATTAAAGAATACTTACGAATACAAACCCGTATACAAACATTACGGCCGGCACACGCTGAGTTGGGGGAGGTTTTCGGGTTGATCAGGCCCGAATTGCGTATTCGTGACTGGTATGTGTCTTCGGTTCCTCCTCTCCCTCCCTTGGAGGGACGAGACAGATATACCTAAGATGACGCGTCCTTGGGGCCAGAATGACGCGTTTTTTGGGGGGCAGTTTTTTGTACCAAATAAGGTAAAAAAAAGAGACCTGTTTTTGTTTCTCCCTTGACTATTTCCCCATATCTGGTGGAGAGACAGGGGAGAACGGGGGAGGGGGGGGCTGCCCCCCTCAGCAGTTACAAATTCTGAGAAGTTGTTTTGTTCATTTGGGCGGTTAAGCAAGATCACTTCCCTGGGGGGGGGGTGAGATGGTGGTGTGTGCAATTCTGACTGCCACAGATAGCAACCCTGTTTAGAGGCAAGCAGGGCCCCTGAATTTGTGTTCTCGAGGGCAGGGCAGAAAATAGTAATCCGAGGGAAGCAATTCTTTTAACAACATCAAGTAATCATTAAAACTTGGATGCAAGTCTTGGGATAGATCCCAAAATAACAGGGGCACAGCCCATGCCTCCATTCCCCTAAAGTATGTTCTCATGTGGGTGAATCTTGCTGATCTCCGTCTTCAACCCATTAGAAGATTTGCCCTTGAGAAGAGTGTCCTTGTCAATAGCAAGTGGCCTGAACACACACAAAGATGCCCTGGACTCACCCCTGACAATGACTAAACAGACCTTTTCTTTTCAACAACTACAAAAGACAAGGCAATCAGTTACGAATTAATAACAGTAGCTGCTCAACCTGTGAGGCCATAGCTGGCACTGACCTGCAAGTTCACCACAACTGTGGGTTACCTATTCTCCTGCCTTTTTTTCAAGAAAGTTTTTGTTGGAGAGGATTTTATCTTGTTAATAAATGTTCAACAACAACAAAGATACATAAAGCCTTGACCTATGTTTTCCAACTAGCACATTGTGCTCTGGTTTTATGGACAAGTAAAAAGGTTTGGACTGTCGTTTAGTGGAAGTATCACAAATGCAAATTCAAAGCTAGACAGGATTCATTTCTTCACGGAGGCAAATTTTTAAATTAGTTTCTGGAAAAGGGCACTGTAAAATAAACTTTTAATTTCAATGCTAACATTTGGTAAGGGTTGAAAATTACAATAGGCCAGGTAGCATGTCAGCACTGATATACTACAACACTTTTTTTCTGAGCACATAACAATTTGGAGAGCTAATAATAAAAAGAAGTGATGCCGAGATGATGAATGGATGCTATGCAATTAGACCTATTAGAATTCACAAGAGTCGACAGGCAATAATCAAACCACTTTCATGCTGCCCGTTGCAATTATCTTTGCACTTAAGAATCAACAAAGCACATAATGACTTGCACTCGATTAAGGAATTCATGAAAAATGGAATTTTAATTAGCATGTTGAAAATTTGGGCCATTTATTACTTTACAGGACAACAGATTGTGAAAACTAGTTGAATAGTCATAAGTGTTCAAGAGAGGTTTCCAGTGCAAGATGAATGCTGTGATCTTCCTGATGAGAAAAAAATCCTAACAATTCTCAATGAAATAATTGCACAGTCAATTATATGTATATTCTGTCAGAATTTTTATTGTTTGAGGCTGATTAAAAAGAAAAACATTCTGTTGACATTTTGGATTACTGGATGACAAACACATCTGATCAAACTACAATGACTCAAGGCATGTGCCACAATTGCCAGATCTATTTTTACATTCTTATCTGCTATATGAGTAGGATGATAATAGATTAACCTATCAGGAGAGATCTCCATATCATAAAATATACTCGGAATAGTAAAATAAATGTTGGATTAAGTCTAAAAAGCAAACACTTAAATAAGAGGTTGATTTAATTTCAAGAAGCTGCTTTCATAGCTATTACTTTTCATTGTGTTTATCTTAGAACAAAACAATTTATTAATATTCTGAATTTATTAATTCTGAAAATTGAGCACTTCGGGGGAAAAATCAGGGTTAGCCTGCTATGTTGGTGAAGTCAATCGATTATGCTGAACTCAAATACTGTATACATGAATTCCACATTTTAAGTATGAAAAAATATATGCACACTTGTAATGTGAACAGTGCAGCTATACAAATATGAATAAAATCATCTGTCCCAAACAAAATCACTGAAGAATCAATATAATTTAAAGCAACACATTTTATATAAAAAAGAAACATACTACTGTATGCCATCTGTTCCTATGAGTCCAAAATACTTAAAACAATATTCACCATAGCGGAGGCAGCATTTAGATCATTGTATACATTTGAAAATGTTCTTCATACCCTTGCCTTCACTGAGTTTATCATCTGTTCTGTTATGGAGAAGAAATATGCTAATTTTGGCTTAAAATTTATTGAACCTGTGATACAGAAATTTCAGTTGATGCTATTGAACAGTCAACATTTACTCACACTTACCACACTGTGGTATTCAAGATATACAGTGTAGATGTAGCCATGTCAGTCCCAGGACATTAGAGAGACAGAACGGGTGAAGTCATATCATTTATTGGACCAACTGCTCATATCTCCACTGCTACCATGATCAATACTCCTTTCAAGATCCATGGATCCTACACATGCCTATCACAACACGTGGCATACCTCAGTAAGAGCATTTAATGACCAGAAACAACTATGTGGGCAAAACCAGACAATCACTATGCTCTCGAATGAACTCAGAGAAAAATGGTAAAAGACAAGGGCATCCTATGACCTGAAGGTGAACACTTTTCACAAAGCAATCACGCTATATCTGCTCTATCAGTCCTCATCCTCAAAGGAACTCTGTACAACACTTTCAAAAGTGGGAGATTACATTCATTACTCTGCTCGACACTAAAAATCATGGACTAAACAGGGACACTGGATTTATGACTTATTAGTATGCAATCCACTAACCTCCTCTTTTTGTCCTATGACTGCAGAGGTGTTAACGGGCCACTCTACCTTACCTTACAATATCTGCTGACTACTTATGCTAAACAATCTGTTTCACCTTGCATTTTCCCAGACCTCTGGGAAGAAGAGCTCTGTGCGGCTCAAAATCTTGTCTCTCTCACTAACAGAAGTCAGTCCAATAAAAGTTTGGACCTCATCTACCTTGTCTCTCTTGTATTCAAGATATGTCATTCAAGTTTAGGGAAATGCCCTAGTATCTCTTTTAGAACTGTGGTAGCCGTAGGGAAATTTTGACTTTCTAACAGAATCTGCTGAAATCGCATCTCTGCTTTAGTAACTACTTAAAGTGGTTCTAATATAGAAGGCTCAACATTTGCACTAAAATAAAGTCACATTGTTCTTAGGTCTACTCCAGCTGCTTTGTAGTAAGCCGGTATGGTACGGTACGGCGTACCGGCAAGAGCCAGTACGCCATGCCGGACTGTACCGGCTTCCCCGGCGGTGATTTAAAGGGCCCGGGGCTCCAGTTGCTGCGGGGAGCCCTGGGCCCTTTAAAGCGCCGCCAGACCTCTGGCAGCCGGGTTCAGACGATGTTAAAAAAGGCCCGAGGCTCCTACCGCCGTGGGGAGCCGCGGGCCTTTTAAAGCACCGCCCGAGCCGGGCTCGGGTGGCGCTTAAAAAGGCCCGGAGCTCCCCGCAGCGGCAGGAGTCCCAGGCCTTTTTAAGCACCGTCCGAGCCCGGCTCCGGCAGCGGGGCTCGGACGGCGCAGCTCGGGCGGCGCTTTAAAAGGCCCGCGGTTCCCCGCGGCGGCAGGAGCCCCGTGCCCTTTAATTCGCCCCAGGGCTCCAAGGCTGCTTCTGCAGCTGATAGCTCTGGGGTGATTTGAAGGCCCCCAGGGCTCCCAGCCAGAGCCCTTGGGCCTTTAAATCGCCTCTTCCGGTTGAGGCCACGCCTCTTCCAATTGAGGCCATGCCCCCACCCAGGACTCCAGCGTACCGGTAAGTCCTGTAAGTTACTTTCACCCCTGCCTGGAACCCACCGGATCCAATCCCCCTAGAATTCTTCTTCCAAGAGGGAAAACTCCAGAAAATGTAGAGTCATTACCCCAGGCAGCCCACTATTGGCCTTAGTATAGGTGGCATATCTGGGAGAAAAGGAGCCATGGTGTCATTATGCCCCTGAAATCACCAGCTATTGGAAAGCCCCTTGGGACATGTGGGCAGCTGGGCATAGCTAGAATAATTTTACATCAGGCCCCGTACACCAGGAACAGACAAAACCAGGGAAACAGAAAGTTGATGTAAAGCCAACTCTTCCTCCCTCTCCACCTTCTGGTCCTCTGCCAAGGGTAGCTTGTTCAGCCCTGAGAATCTGGGGCTGCGTCTTGTAGGACATTTAACAGTCTGCTGAGAACTTTAGTATTTTCACATCCGATGTCCTTGCAGTTTACAAGAGGGAAAAATAATTGATCTTCTTTGCTGGAGTTAAACTTGAGCAATTTCTGTGAACATTATGGGATTTGGCTGGTCTAGGTGTTATAGTTAAAATGCTTTTTGGAAAGGACTTGAGACTGGTAAATCTCTTTGGAATCCCAGGATAAACACAGGGGAGAATAGGTCAAATCGACTGAATGTCTTAGCTCAGAAAACATATGCTATCATCATTTTTCATTTTGAAAGCACAATACAATTAACATTCAGTAAGTTTACAAAGAACATGTTTACTCCAAAGATGCTCTTTAGATTTCTATAAAAAAGTCTGTTAAACAATGACATAAGAAAGCAGAGTGCTACTGAGATTAGATTACTAGTGAATTTGAACTAAATGGATGGTTTAGACATAACAAATCTGCATCTTGGCAGGGGGTTAGACCAGATGACCCCGATGATCCCTTCTAACGTTATGATTCTATGATTCTCTGTATGACACAGGTTACAAGCTGATGGATAGGTACCTTACTAGAATTAAGGATTTGACTAATTAAAGACTTCCTTGAAGCAGCTGTTATCATAGAATCATAGAATATCAGGAAGGGACCTTAGGAGGTCATCTAGTCCAACCCCCTGCTCAAAGCAGGACCAATCCCCAATTTTTGCCCCAGATCCCTAAATGGCCCCCTCAAGGATTGAACTCACAACCCTGGGTTTAGCAGGCCAATGCTCAAACTACTGAACTATCCCTTATTGTACTGTGGATGCATTAATTCATGCATAAGAATACATATGGTTGAAAATGAGTGTTAAGAATTTAACAGATAATGCATATGAGAAAAGTACACATCTAAACAGAAATCTATGATGGGCATAATATAACCAGTCATTCCTTTGCTCAGAGAACGCCACACAGGAAATATACATGGAGGTTTTTCAAAATCAAAGAGCAGCTAGACACCTGTCTCCCATTGACAGTCAACAGCAACTAGATTGCAAGGAAGAGACTGCAGGTTCCTCGCAACTAGCCATTCTTTCCAACCCCTCAAAAATGTTCTTACATATATTCATCACGTCACATCCTTTCCCTCAATAAAGCGTGGTAATTGAAAAGAGCACACGGTGGGGAGAGTATTATATGCCTACACAGACCCACTACGCACAATAAGATTGGCGACTGAAGAAATGCTCAATATATTTTATGCTGAAAACTTTTCCCATAGTAATCCCTGAACCGAGTTCCTAATGAGACATTAGATTCTGTCCTTTCTACACACAGAGGAAAAAATCAGCTACAACACACTTTAATATTACATTGTTTGGGGCATTTTTTTTCTCCCCTTCAGAGAATGAAATCTGATGCACTTTACAGAACACCAAATATGGGTTAAGAGAGCTTCATCAAAGCTAATGGGGAAACACCAGTGACTTGTCTAAAAAGGAAAAGAAAGCCAATTCAGCATCCTGATGGCCATGTCAAAAGGAAGTGTCCTCTGAGCTGTATGACTGGAAAGTGCCTAGCTCATTTTAAATGGTACCACAATCTAAATAAATAAATAAATACTAAAACTACCAGTTACATTAAGTCCCATTTTCAAAAGTGACTGAGACACCTACGTGCCTAAATCACAATGAAAGTTCATGGGATTTAGATTTCTAAGCCACTTTTGAAAATGGGATATAAGGGTACTCACGTCTCTGAAACATCTTTGAAAATTTTACTGATGCTCTTTAACCTGAGTTATTTTCAGAAAGTTCTCTTGCCTCTGAGATCTCTCTAATGTCTTGTGTCATTTTTATTTATATATTTATTTTGGCAGGGGAGGGGGTTGTTTTTGCTATTTTGCTTCAAAACTGTATCTGGCTATCAGCATGATCAATAAAGAGCTGCTTCTTTAGACTGTCAGAGGCAGAATAAATAAGGAATTTCACTTCTGACTGACTATGTGCTATTGGCGTAATGATTCAGATTCAGTATTTGCTTAATTTTGAGCATATGAGTAATCCAGTTCCTGTTCAGTCGGAAGAAAAACAGGCAAAAAATATAACTTCATCACCTGTTAGCATTCAATTTACCTTCTCTCCTCTAAAGAGAATGTCAGTACTGGCAAGTACAGTAACTATTAATGCGTTCTTTAAACAGCATTGGTAATACAGCAACACAGAGAAAAATTCAGTCATGTAGTTTTAATGTTCTGATTGTGACGGAGTGTACCGCTCCTAGGGACTCCAAGGCCCTGCTGCATTCAATCCCAGTAGTGTTCCTAGGAGGAGGTATCCAGGCAGACAAATGGCCTACTCTTGAGGGATTAATTCCAAGTCATGGCTCAGAGGCAGCTCAGGGAGACACTGCCAGATGGGAAAAATTTAAGTACAGCGATCACTGCCTTTTTAAGAGTATGTTGCCTTCAAGAGGGAAAAGAGGTAAGGGGGGGATGTGTTGACTGGAAGCCATGACAAGGAGCTCTGGGGAAACACAGGAGATACCCTGCAGAATTTGTACCATTTGGTTTTGCATTGCTATGTTTACTGCCTAGAAAACTCCATGGATGGGCTGCAGTTAGAGACTTTTACAAACCTGGCATCAGTTTGGGTTAAACCAAAATGCCTGTAATAAATTCCTACTGGGAGAAGGGATTTATGTTGGGTGACCAGACAGCAAATGTGAAAAATCAGGACCGGGGGTAGGGCGTAATAAGAGCCTATATAAGAAAAAGACCCCAAAAACAGGACTGTCCCTATAAAATCGGGACATCTGGTCACCCTAGATTTATGTGTTCAACTTTGAGCCTACAACGGCATTTTTCCTCTCTGATCATTCTGTCTCTGCCCTGCTGACATGTTCATGTATAGTATAATGATTTTCTAACAAGGATTTACTCAAAATATATGGGTTTTTTTTTTTTACAAGTATGATTTTTATAACAATTAGAAATAAAACAAGTAATGTATTATTAGTAAATGGAATAGTAAAACCAGCCAGCAATCAGGAGATTTGAGTATTATATTAATCAAAAGATCAGCTGTAATAAATACAGATAAGATAGAACAGAGCTACAGTAGGTACAGACTTCTTCAGGGTCAAGTAGAGGAGGTTTATGCAATACTGTAGATTCATTGTCATGTGAACAAGCCTAATCTGATCTGCTTTTCCTGCTGTATTGGTGTTTGAAGAAGGTATCTTGAAAGTATATGAGATTACAGTTCTGCCCATATTAATTGCTCCTGCAATACAATTTACAGTGTCCTTGAACAACAAATTTCGCTGTGGAATTATAAAGTTTGTTGTGAATGTTACCAGCTTTTTTTTTTTAAAACCATTTTAAGGTTTTTTAAGAATTGACAGCACGTGAAAGCTTCTCTCCCAGATGGCAATACAATTGACTGCAGTTCCCTCATATAATATAGTGCTGTTTATCCTCTGAATGTCCCCAATATAAAATTGTTTTAATCTTTTGTTGCTGTTGTAAAGCTTGAGCTACTGTGGGACAACATAATTCAGTGTCAGTTTTTGGATGTACGGTACGAGACAGATATAGAATAATTCAGGCTGTATGTCACCAATAATTCAGTTTATGGATGAGTGATAATGGAGTTCCAGATTATTAGCTGAACGGCACAATATTTTACCTCTTTTAACATTGAACCAAGGTGTACTTGTATAGTACTTGGTAGATTTTCTGTGCATTTTCTTTCAGCTCCCTTTTCCCTTCCATTAGCCTATTAAAAGCTTTATGATACTCGTGCTGTCTGACTGCACTGTGCTGCCAACTGGAAAGAAACATCACTTTGATTTGAAAGATCTGATGTTCTCTTCTGCTTGTTCTTGTAAAAGTTATGAAGAGGTTATGAAATCAAATACAGTGTGCATGTGAGAACAGCGGCGCTGAGAAATGGGGTTTCATATCAGTTCTTTAATGAAGACACAGTGAGGGAGAGAGGGTATTTAAAACAGAATTAGTTACCTTTCTAGACTCAGAGATCATTATATATACATATATATGCATGTCTGCCTGTATGTGTGTACTAGGGTGACCAGATGTCCCGATTTTATAGGGACAGTCCCGATTTTTGGGTCTTTTTCTTATGTAGGCTCCTATTACCCCTCACCCCCTGTCCTGATTTTTCACACTTGCTGTCTGGTCACCCTTGTGTGTACACACGCACACTGAATGTGTGCTATTAACAAGCTAATACTTGCCTACTACTGTTATTTCCTGTTTTGAATAGAGGATGGAATCTGTGGTAACCTATATGCCACTGTTTTTGTAACTGTGAGCAAATGTTTTCTTTATATGTACAGAAAGAGAGAGAGAGAGAGACTGAGAAGGAGGAAAACCAAGAAAATCAATCCTAAAGCTAAATAAAAAGGAGTAATGGGAAAATCAATATAAATATGATAATTCTTGGTTTGTATTTGTTAGACTGTTTAATTGTCTGGGTTTGAAATAGACCAACTACTCCATACTCTAAGCAAAACCTTTATTTAAAACTTAGCTACTAAACTGAAAATGCACTTGGTCCTCCACTTATACCCGGAAGGCAGGAATCATCAAAAAAAAGAAAGCATTCCCTTGCTTCCAGGTCTGAGGACTTGGTCCTTCAATGCAGATTTCAATAGGAGTTTCACGCAAACATAGCTTGCCCTGTGGTGCCCTATGTCAGCATTTTCTTTAACACCTACTAAGTCAAGTCTACATGCCAGAAAATCAAAAATATAGCCTTATTTTAATAGGAAAACATCAAATACAGTTTAGATACATGAGCCCCCTCTCAGAAAAGATGGACCAGATGGGTTAGATCAGGGGTCTCAAACATGCGGCCCGGAGGCCGCAGCTCTTCCCTGTGGCTCCCTCCCCGCCCCCCCTTTTAATTTTTTTTACCCCCAGGCAGTTCCCGCTGCCAGACAGTTGTTCTGGCAGCGGGGACTGCCTGGGGGTAAATAAATAAATAAATGGGGGAGGGGGGGCGTGGGGAGCCCGGCGGGCCGCAGGGAAGAGCTCCGCGGGCCGCATGGGAAGAGGTTTGCGGTTTCTGGGAGGGAGGGGGGGAGGAGAGGGAAGCCGTGCGCAAGGGGAGGAGGTGGAGAAAGGGCGGAGAAGGGGCAGGACCTAATGGAAGGGGTGGAGTGGGGGCGGGGCTGGGGGCAGCGAGGGGGCGGGGTCAGTGATGGGGCCCTCGGGCCAATGCACTAGTCCTCATGCGGCCCTTGTGGTAATTTGAGTTTGAGACCCCTGGGTTAGATGGACCATTGGTCTGATCCATTATGTCCATTCTTATGTTCTTCTGAAAAGGAACCGGCTGATAAATAAAGCTGTTGCCACATTGCATATCTCATCTAAAAGTATTACACAGGTAACAGCCCTGCATTTTCGTATCAGTGTAGCTATAAAAGTAATGGTGTTTCAAAATGTTCTGCCGTCATCATCTTGTGACCTTTGGGGAGTCGGGGAGAGAGAACAGTGCTTTTTAAAAAAAACCTACAAAGATGAATCTCTGCCCCTGCTGGCTGAATACGGGGGTGGAAAGTAAAGTAGCAAGACTGCATACACGAAACACCAATAAGTAATGAGTTACATAAAGAATATAGGGGCATCCTAGTCATTGGAACATAAGCCCTTTCTATAACAGTTAATCTAATGTGTTTACTTTAGTGCACTCCTAGGCACTAAGTAAATATTCACGTAAACACATTCCCGAAGGGTAGTACCAGAACACCCGGATACAAGGTTATGGTGTAAACACACTCCCCAAAGATGATACAGGGACACACTGACTCCTCCTAAAGATAAGGATGATGGATAGATACGTTTTGATCAAACCATCATATACAAGGTAAAGGGTGGTAACTAACCACGTAATAGGGGTAATACATAACTTGTTTGTGTCAGTTTATAAAAGAGGGGGTCACAGAGGGAGTGTCTTTGTCTGGCTGAGGGGGTAGCGAAAAGTCCCGCCGCTCACTGAGCTGGTCCGTTGTCACAGGCATACATGAGCTAGGGTAACTGTAGACACTGATCCGGGGAGCGAGGACCGTGCTTTGTTGGCAATAAATGTGGCTGAGCCGCACCTTCGCCACTCAACCCAGTCTGTGGGCTCTTTGGGCAGTTCGATCGGCGTCTGCTGTACTGATTACCTGGTTAGAGCCGGTGCAGCATGCCGAGAGAATACACACACAGCCAACAGCTGACAACACCCACAATATGCCACCATTGGATGAAGTTGCAGTGTATTATTTAAAAACGCTCCTTTATGAATATTTTTATATGGCTGTTATTCCCCCATATCCCATATTTCTATTTTATGAGAATGATTGTCTCAACAAAAGCTCCTTGGAGCTATCCCTCATGGGGACATCAACTACTAAGATTTAAAATCAACCTACTTGTTAGTGGAAGCACGCTATTATCCAGTGACTTGATATTCCAGCTAAAGAACATGAGGTCAGTTTCTCTTTGCTGAGTTAATACCTCCACAGAATAATTCCCTGGCTGGCCTGCCAAGATCAAATCACCTCACTGAATGGCAGAACCAGTGGCATTGGGAACTGAACAATGACTCTGGTCAGTATAAACACAATGACTGCCCTTAAAGTGTTTGGGGACTGGGGCTGATTCTGCACTGCATTTCAACAGATTTCTACCGACGTTGCTCCACTGAAGACATCTATCGCTCACAAACCAAAGGTGTGACACCAGTGCAGAGGAGAATCAGGGGCACCGTTCATTATGTTCTTGGAGAAACACTAACTTTCACCAGTTGATGATCTGGATGATAAATTCTTAATCAAATCTAGGGAGAATTTTCAGAGGCAATTTTAATACTCTTAACATTTATGGGAAGAAATAATTGTCCTATAAGCCCAATAGAAGGAGTTGTCCTTATGGTGTTTGAACTGTATTCAGTGATTTCATTTATAAAGCTATACAAGAAGCCTGCAGATCTCTTTTTCACACCATTCAAAATACTGTTCCCCTGTGAAAGGGTAGGACTAAAGGAAAAAGACACAAAGATTAAATTTTAAAAAGAGTACGTACACCATAACAACCAAAGCACGACAAAGGGTCCTGTGGCACCTTATAGACTAACAGAGGTATTGAAGCATAAGCTTTCGTGGGTGAATACCCACTTCTTCGGATGCAGATATGCATGGCTACCCCTCTGATACTTGAAACCAAAGCACGGTACAGGAGTTGCAGGCAATATGTTTTTGCCTAGCAGTGACAGAGCCCTGAAACGATTCAATACAATTGATGGAAAGATCCTGACCATGGAAGTCTGGTCCCAAAAACTCTCTGCCATTGGGAGCTATAATAATACTAACAACCTTAGAATTATACAGCACCACAAGAATATAAGAATGGCCATACTGGGTCAGACCAAAGGTCCATCCAGCCCAGTATCCTGTCTTCCGACAGTGGCCAATGCCAGGTGCCCCAGAGGGAATGAACAGAACATGTAATCATCAAGTGATCCATCCCCTTTTGCTCAGTCCCAGCCGTCTGGCAAACAGAGGCTAGGGATACCATCCCTGCCCATCCTGGCTAATAGCCATAGATGGACCTATCCTCCATGAATTTATCCTGATGGATCCCAAAGTGCTTTACAGACTCACAATGATACACAAACTACACCCAGCAGGAGCACTTCAACCATCCTGAAATGATGGTGTGGACACTGCACACCAACATTACCCAGTGGTTTAAGGTGGGAAGCAAACTGAAACTGCAAGGGGAATTTAGACAGGCAGAATATAATTACCCACATCTGAATCTGGCCAGAGGAAGGTGACGGTTAGCATCCATATTCATATGAAGAATGTTGTGGAATACTTAATGATCACATGGAGCCAAGGACTCTACTCTGGACTGCATCCAAAAGATGGCACCTCCAACAGTGCACTTCCCTATGCCATTTTGCTGTCTGCACAGACTCGGTGGAAAAACCATAACTACTGATCTACAACAAAAATTCCAGCAACAAATAGGTCTCCAACCCAACTACTCACTCAGCCCAACTCTACACAGCTTGTCAGAGCTAACAGGATCACATGACAGGACAGTATGGCTACAGCCCAGTAACATTATACTGTAAATATTATTCAAGGTCCGAAATCAGGAGCTAACATCAATAAGGCAAATATGGCTAAATCATACTTATGAGTAATGTAAATGCTTGATATGCTACAAGATTGTGCATATTGCCGGAGCCCACATCCATCCAGCAGCCCTCTGGGTACTCCTGGCTCACCTGGGGTGTCATTTCAGATTTTGGTTTGAGCATGTGTGTGTTTGTCCATGTGTTGGGGGGGCCGAGTGTGTGTGTTGGGGGGGAAAGAGTGTGTGTGTATTAGGGAAGCGCTGTCTCTTTAAGCAAAGCACTCAGGAGCCCGAATGCTTTTTCAGCCAGCAGCAGCTGCTGTCAGCATCACTCACTCCTGAGCCAGGAGAAGCAGCAGACAGGCTCCTCCTGTTCCCCAACCCAAGCTCAGCGGTGACCAGGTACACAGGCGGGGGCACACCCAGAAATCAGCCTCCCCCACCCCAGCTCTCCGCAGCAGACAGGAGGCAGGCTTCTAGTCCGGAGTAGCTTGGCCAGGGGTGACTCCATGGGGGCGGGTGGAGGGGAGATGGGAGAAGCAGTGGAGCAAGGTGGTGGGAAGAGGGGCACCCCTGCCCCAGAGACACACAGCAGTGCCCCCCTGAGCATGGCACCTTGGCCAGTGGCCCCCCCTTGCCCACCCCTTAGGCAGCCCTGTCCAGCAGGGAGGAGATAATGCAGGCAGCAGGGTGCCTCCCTTCCTGCCTGACCGCTGCCACGTACGGTCTCCAGAGGTGTGCGATTAACGCTTGTTTTAAAAAAACACACATTGATTTGTTTTGAGTTAATCGCATGCGTTAACTGCAATTAATTGACGGCCCTAAGCAGTACACATGATTTTCACTTGTAAAGTCTTCATTTAGTAGCATAATCCTTTATTTATGCATATTTATCAGTAAAAGATAGAATTCACAGACACCACAGAGACAATACACTGTAGTAGATTAATCTAATCTTTTTCATTACAGAAGAATGTCGTTTTCGATTACTTTGCTTTAAATAGAATTATAGTTAATGGTTCATAATACACGATGCCAAGTTTATTCTCTCCCCTCCTGCCACCTATGTAGCATGAGTATATTTTGAAAGCCAAGCTTTCCTGGTTCGGAATACAGAAATAATGCCTTTCAAGCAGAGGGCCCAAAGGAAGAAAGTTTGTGCACACAGGAAAACTGTTTAGACAAAAGTACATGATTATTATCTGAAAAAAATCAAATGAGACATACACTGTTACAGCGTTAATAAGTCTTATAATATGTCATATGTGATGGAAAAGAAGCCCTTGAGGAATTCTACCATGATTTCAACAATTTCCATCCCACCATCAACCTCAGCCTGGACCAATCCACACAAGCGGTCCATTTCCTGGACACTACTGTGCTAATAAGCGATGGTCACATAAACACCACCCTATACCGGAAACCTACTGACCGCTATACTTACCTACATGCCTCCAGCTTCCATCCAGGACACACCACACGATCCATTGTCTACAGCCAGGCTCTAATAAACAACTGCTTTTGCTCCAATCCCTCAGACAGAGACAAACACCTACAAGATCTCTATCAAGCGTTCTTAAAACTACAATACCCACCTGCTGAAGTGAAAAAAACAGATTGACAGAGCCAGAAGAATACCCAGAAGCCACCTACTACAGGACAGGCCCAACAAAGAAAATAACAGAATGCCACTAGCTGTCACCTTCAGCCCCCAACTAAAACCTCTCCAGCGCATCATCAAAGATCTACAACCTATCCTGAAAGACAATCCCTTACTCTCACAGATCTTGGGAGACAGATCAGTCCTTGCTTTACAGACATCCCCCCAACCTGAAGCAAATACTCAGCAGCAACCACACACCACACAACAAAAACACTAATCCAGGAACCTATCCTTGCAACAAAGCCCAATGCCAACTCTGTCCACATATCGATTCAAGTGACACCATCATAGGACCTAATCACATCAGCTACACCATAAGGGGCTCATTCACCTGCACATCTACCAATGTGATATCTGCCATCATGTGCCAGCAATGCCCCTCTGCCATGTACATTGGCCAAACCGGACAGTCTCTACGCAAAAGAATAAATGGACACAAATCTGACATCAGGAATCATAACATTCAAAAACCAGTAGGTGAACACTTCATCCTCTCTGGTCACTCAGTAACAGATTTAAAGGTGGCAAATTTGCAACAAAAAAGCTTTAAAAACAGACTCCAATGAGAAACTGCCGAATTGGAATTAATTTGCAAACTAGATAACATTAATTTAGGTTTAAATAGAGACTGGGAATGGCTGGGGGTCATTACACAAATTGAATCTATTTCCCCACACCTTCTTGTCAACTGTCTGTCTGAAATGGGCCATCTTGATTATCACTACAGAAGTTTTTTTTCCCTCCTGCTGATAATAGCTCTACTTAATTAATTAGCCTCTTAGCCTAATTAGAGTTGGTATGGAAAATTCCACCTTTTCATGATTCTCTGTATGCAGATATATCTTCTTACTATATGTTCCATTCTATGCATCTGATGAAGTCGACTGTAGCCCACGAAAGCTTATGCTCAAATAAATTTGTTAGTCTCTAAGGTGCCACAAGTACTCCTGTTCTTTTAGTGTAAAGTCTGTCCTTTCTCCAAAAGCAAGAACAATGCATTCACCGTGTTCAATTTGCTCAGGGTAAACAGTGTTATAGGGAAATCTCCAGGCAATATATTGTGAAAAAGAGGAGGTGTAGAGAGTCTGATGCCTGCTGAAAGCTCACCTGAAATCCCTTAAGTTATGAATAATGCTGTTCTGCTCTCTTGGTGCTAGCAGAGATTGATGTACTTGGCTTTCCAGTAACAAATATCCAAGTTACTGAAGTGGGACTTTCGTATTATTTCTTATAATGCTGAACCCTTTGACATGTCTCTTTCTCTCTCTCTCATTATTTCTTATCTCACGGGGCCAAATGCAAAGCAGACAGAATGGAAGACAGGAGAAAATGAGAAAAATTAAGAGAAAGTAGAAGACAGGCTTTGGACAAGCGGGAAAGTATCAGTATTGAGCCAGCTGGAACAGTTCCTATAATAGAAACTTCATTTGAAATGAGGCTACTCCAAAGCATGCTAAGCTGAAAACAAACATAAGAAGCAGTGAAGGACGCCCCTTTGTTTATTAGAAAATATTAAAAGCCACATTTTTAAAGGTTGGCTTACAGAGCCCGCTATTTTTAGTGACAAAATCAGGTCACCGCACATACGCACAGATACTGATTATGCAATCACCAGTGCAATGTGTATATGTGAGTTTTTGCAGGTGAACAAGTTGCACTGAGCTTTAAACCTTAAGCCTCAATGTGTATTTTAGTCCAAGAGATTAAAAAAAAAGAGTGAGAGAAAGAAATCAGAACAGCGTATGCTACATAATACAAACTGTTTCAGTGGACGTCAACACAATGAAATTATTCTCATTTTGATTGATTCTTTAGTAAACTCAGATGATTAATCTGTTATTTCAGCAATAACCGCTGAGGACTCTACTACCGGATCAAGCAGATGGAGAAGTGGAAATGCAGGGCTAGAGAAGGGTATACATAGACAAATATCAGCATATGAGAGCAATCATTGAAATCACTGACAGTAAATAACAGATCCCTGCCTCAGCATAATCTAGGCTTTGATGGGTCCTGACAATTTCCTGCCACACTGTCATAGATGCAGATAAGTACAAGAGGAGGCAGTGTGTGTGTTGTAAAGGTTCAGAGGCAGCCTGCAAGCCAGAACGGTGCTCACACCTTCCCAAGGAGAATAAAAGAGCATCAAGCAGGGTGCCAGAAGCCTATCCCTGTGCCACTGTGCTATTTCTTTAATTTGTTTTACCTCTTGTTCACGTTGTCTAATGCAAGCCTCAGGCTGCAATTACAGTGTTGGCCTAGCTCAATGGGAGTTAAATTTTGACTGAATTAGGAAATTTGCACAATAACTGAGTGGACCTCAAGGCCTTAACTGATCACCATGTTGAGAATGAGAAGGAGTTTAAGAATAGTAGGTTTCCCATACCTGAGGAAGGAGAACAGGTGCAATTTCTGCTTTACTCTAAAGCTGCCAGCAAGATTCCCTTTGTTCACAGTTGTTTAGAATGCTTAACATAATGGAGTTTTCTGCATAGTAAACCTGCTACTTTGGGCCAACTTGGAGAATTCCATATGAATTTCATGGTCCCTTGTTAAGAGACACGAGTGATAGTAGAAGCTTTCATTGCGGACAGTTTCAGTGCACTGAATGGTAGGTCTCATTTCATATCCCATGCCCACATACGGAGTGAACAATCACAAGTGATATAGACCTTATGGTAGTGCTGCTGCTTCTTTCATATGTATTGTAAATCAATATCTAGATTGTTTAGCAATGCTGCACCTAGGGTAGCGAAGTGTTGCAGTCCACTCTACCATCTTCAAATTGTGCACTCCTCCACCACATCTGACCGCCTGCATCACTGCTCTGCATTTCTGCATTGTGGGAGCCATTCTGCTTGTTCTCGTCAGCAGCCTGTTATGCCTCATCCCAGATCTGCTTTTTAGGTCGCAAACAGGTGGATAGAAGTTAATGATTCTGCATGCCCGTCTCTATGCCAGAGATGCTGCCACTCTGCGAGGACGTCGCTATCAGCCCTGATAAACCGTTGTTCATTAGAGATTGGCGCTGTGCTGGCAGCACTGGATTGAAAGGCCTTGCATGAACGGCCAGTGCAAAAGGTTGACATGAAGGTCGGTAGGAAATGCAAGTGTAGGTGGATGGAGGTGAGCTGATCTTCTTATTGGAAGCGTGTGTTTCTAATTTGCACCTATTGGAATCGTTGCCAGCTTTGTGTGCAGCAAGTGGCTTTCATCGGTCATAGCCCTCCATGAACTTTTAAGGGTAATGGCATCTTGACAAAGTTTTGAGGGAACTACATGAGCCAACACATACCAATGAGATGTTAATATGCGGCTCAGACAGACACTAAATGATGCATGTGGCAGTCTTCAGCTCTGAATCAACAAGATGTGTATGCTGACGTCTACCCCAAATTGCTGCACAATATTATACTGGAGCAAATATCAGTACCAGGGTTGAGGTTCGTAAGACATTTGCCTCTCATTTGCCTCTGTTCTCCAGGAGATTACTGGTAGCCTCTGGATCAAGGAAATGTGGGAGGCGATCTTTTTCTTTAAGTGGTCTAGATGGGATCAGTTAGACAGTAGTCCAGTTTGACTCCTAAATAAGTGACAACTGACTGGAAATGAACTGGGACAATCTTCAACCCAGTCTGCAAAGGGTTAATGGCCAGGTGATTGTTCAGATGGAACATTGTGGCTACCACCTTAGACTCACTTAATGTAAGTCTCCATTGATGAAGGTAAGTGGCCAGAGTATTCATGTCCTGACTGAATGACCCTTCAATATCATTGTTATCCACATCAATAAGACAGATGTCATGTATATGTGTACTTCTGGGCCGTAGTGTATGTGGGTGGTAAGTATATATGTTTAAAAGGAGAGGAGCTCTCAAGAGGTGAGCCCAAAATCAAGTCATTTGTCTAACACAAGACCTCAACGATTCCCTTGAGAAGGGCAACAAAGTTGGCTCTGTTCCGATGGATCTGTCACTTGCATATGATACTGTCTGGCATGTGGGGCTGACCACCAAGTTATTACAGACTATTCCCTGTAAGCCCATGGTGCAGTTAATTATGCAAATCATAACAAATCAGAGCTTCATTTTGCAAGCTGGAGACAAAGTTAGCTGACTTAGGTGTCTCCGTAATGGACTCCCACAAAGATCCATTTGTGACAGTGTTGACAGTATGTAAGAACCAGAGATGAACTTAAAAACAAGATTTGGACTGGCTTCCAGATTTCTCACACTCGGCAATTTGAGGTTTTGGTTTGCCCATTACAAGAATAGAGGTAATAAATGTGGATGTTCCAGCCCATCTCCAAAGTTCAGAGGTGTTGGTTTCTGGAGTTTGGGCCTGGGCTCATCTCTGGCGATGCAGATTTTGGACTGAGGCTTTCTAACAGAGGAGCATGGAAAAATAAATCTAAACACATGAAGTTAACCAACGACAGAGTTCCGTGTTTAATTCAGACTTTGATTCTTATAGATTAATTTTAGTGTGTGTGTGTGTGTGTGTATATATATACACACCTATC
The DNA here is from genome assembly GCA_037349315.1 of Chelydra serpentina. Taxonomy (NCBI): domain Eukaryota; kingdom Metazoa; phylum Chordata; order Testudines; family Chelydridae; genus Chelydra; species Chelydra serpentina. The sequence goes on from JBAIAC010000061.1 coordinate 11,799,660, forward strand.
TATCCATGAATACAGAGCATGTATACACACAGAGACACACTGTTCTTTCTTTCTTTTTTCTTTCTTTCTTTCTTTCTTACTTTCTTCTTAGTTCTAAAAAAACAACAGCTTCAGTAAGTAGAACCTGAAAGTGGAATCTTGAGTTTTAGGGTGCTTTATTGCTGATCTCCTGGAGGAACAGAAACTAATGAGAAAAACAAAGTCCCTCTAATCCATTTTTACTTGTGAAGTCTTTTCTATAATCCTCGCCTTTGTTCCCTCATTGTAGGGTGTTCACTGAATTAACATTTCACAAGTCTCCCCAAACATTCCTTTCATGTTGTTACTGACACAATAGATCACCACCATACCTGAGCCTACTACTTATAAATAAACAAAAAGGATCTTCAAAGTTTCCCTGGCTTTGAAAAAATGTAAGTCATTAATACTTAACACATTCAACTACTTAAGGATATACTTGCTCAAAATACAGGGAAAGAAAAATTTAGGGTAAACATATTCCTACAATGCAATTGTGAATAATTAAAAACAGGTAACAGGGAGATGGCGATACCTGGTGACAGAAAATTATTTACCATAGGCTACTAAAAACTAAAGAGGATTATGTGATGTACATGTGCCCTGGGTAAGTTGACGACAAAATGGCAGCTGAAATGTAACATGCAAAAGAATGAATATGGGTAAAAATAATCGTAACTTTTCAGACAAATTGATTAAGATTAATCTTTGAAGCCACTATAATAAAATCCAGTTATAAAAAAGCAAATAGGTGCTGGGATTCTTTCAGAAAAAAAGAGAAATATTAAATTTTAATATCTTAATATTAAAATAATGAACCTGAACTAAGTACTGCAGTTCATTTTGGTCACTTTACATCACAAATTAAGTAGCTGTGATTAAAGAAGACCAATGAAAAGCTACAAAAATGGTTTAAGGATCAGCATTTTTTACATATGAAGAAAAATTGAGTAGACAGATATTCAGGTTGGAAAGGAACGATTATAAGGAAATTCATTGATGTGCATATGAATCAAACTATGAAAACAAAGAAGAGACTCTGAGACTTGCAACTAAAGCACAGAACTGGTCCATGCATTGTTTTTGTACTGGTTACGGTTATGAGTTTTTTAAACTGTTTTTTATCCAAATAGTCACAGCAGGTTACAACCCCCTCATTCCATTTCCACATGGGAATCAACTATACCGGTATAAGCACATTTATACCTATATAACTTCATGCACACTTTGGGGCTGTCCATAAATTACATAACACATTAGGGGATAGATGGGTCCTTAATTCTGCGTATTTGTTTCAGTGTTACAAAGTTTTACAAGGAGTGTTGGGTCTTAAATAAAACAACAACCAAAAATGCATTATTAATTTATGGACAGCTCCTTCAGGGGGATATGAAGCTGCCCGGTGATAATTTATGAACACTGTATGTTGGCCTGGTTATTGGGATGTTTACTGCATGGATATATTGGGTTTAGCCCAATACGGGGCTGTTTGGAAAAACAGGCAGGAAGGAAAAGATAGCCACCTTTGAGCAAACAATTAAGAATTGTTAAGGGACAATGCCAGAATTATGATTTTGCCTCTGTCTCCAGTCAACCTATAAAATCACACTTCAAAATTGGGTTTGACCAGGATAAAAAAAGGCCCACAAACACAGAACAAAAGAACTCCGGCAGGATTAAAAGAGGGACACACTCTCAAGAGAGAGGCAGGAGTTATTCAGGGGAACCAGAGAGAGACACAGGACACGGTTAGGCTGCCTAGAAGTCACCATCAGAGCTTTAGATAAGAGAGACATGAGCATAGACTGCTGTTTTAAAATCCTTTTTCTCTAAAAGCTTTTTTCCTACTGCTAAAATAATCAGAACGGTTGTTTTAAGAAGACTGGCTGGTCACTGTATATTATTGGTCAGAGACTCTCAAAGAGAAAAACCACAAGTGCCAACCTCAGACATTCCTGCAGGGTAAGAATGATGCGGTCCCAGTCTAAGGGTACGTCTACACTACAGAATTAGGTCGAAATTATAGAAGTCGATATATTAAAACCCGAATTAATGGAATCGATTGTGTGTGTCCCCACTAAAGAGCGTTAAGACCATGAGGTCGATTGTCTGTGTCCACAGTTGCGAGATTAGCATCGACCTTCGAAGCATTGCATTGCGGGTAGCTATCCCACAGTTCCCGCAGTCTCCGCCGCCCATTGGAATTCTGGGTTGCGATCCCAAAGCCTGATGGGGCAGAAAAAAATGTCGCTGGTGGTTCTGGGTACATGTCATCAGGCCATCAAACGTCCCTCCCTCCCTCCTTGAAAGCAATCTTTTTCGCGCCTTGTCTGCGTGCTTTCCATGTTTGCTACAGAAGGCTACAGAAGGCTGCTCAGCTCACAATTACCGTACATCTCCAGCGTACGCCTTCACATTAGGTCTAGTGGAGATTCAGTCACGGTATAATACGGGCAGAGGGATAGCTCAGCGTTCTGAGCGTTGGCCCGCTAAACCCGGGGTTGCGAGTTCAATCCTTGAGGGGGCCATTCCGCCTGAGGCTGGTAGTCGCGGGACTGCACAGCATAAGCTCCTTGCCTTCTAGCTGCAGATCGTGCAATATGCCATAAATGGTTGTGGTCGCGGGACCATACAGGAGAAGCTCCTTGCCTTCTAGCTGCAGATCGTACAATATGCTTGACATTACAGTGCTCCTGGCCGGCGGCCTTTGGTGTGGCTGGCCGGGGGCGCTTTTTTACGTTTTCTTTAAGGGAGATTCAGCACTGCCTGGAACACGGGCAGAGGGATAGCTCAGCGGTATGAGCGTTGACCCGCTAAACCCGGGGTTGCGAGTTCAATCCTTGAGGGGGTCAGTAGAGCTTATTGTACCATCTGCAGCTGGAAGGAAAGGCGCCTAACCCCTGCTCACGGCATATTGTACTATCTGCAGCTAGAAGGAAATGAGCCTAACCCTTGCTCCCCCCTCCCTCCGTGAAAGCACCTGAGGGGGGAGCGAAAAATCCTTTCGCGCCTTTTTTCGTGCGGGCGCCATATTGCTGCCACCATTGTTATCCACCCGCCGCTTCTGCTCCCACTCTGCTGTCCTGCAAACAGCGTACCGGGGGAAGCATGGAGCACGATCAGATCACCGCAACTGTTATGGCCGTTATGAACACCACGCGCATTGTCCAGGAGTATATGGAGACCGAGAACCGGGAGCTGCTAGAGCAACAGGAGGCGAGGACGAGACAGCATCAGCCTGAGGAGAGTGATGAGGACATGGAGACAGACCTCTCTCAGAAAAGGCCCCCCCGCAAGGTGGACATCATGGTGGTAATGGGGCTCGTTGATACAGTGGAACGCCGATTCTGGGCCCGGGAAACAAGCACAGAGTGGTGGGACCACATAGTGCTGCAGGTCTGGGATGAATCCCAGTGGCTGCGAAACTTTCGCATGCGTAAGGGCACTTTCATGGAACTTTGTGAGTTGCTTTCCCCTGCCCTGAAGCGCCAGAACACCAAGATGAGAGCAGCCCTCACAGTAGAGAAGCGACTGGCGATAGCCCTGTGGAAGCTTGCAACGCCAGACAGCTACCGGTCAGTCGCGAATCAATTCGGAGTGGGAAAATCTACAGTGGGGGCTGTTGTCATGCAAGTAGCCAGGGCGATCACCAAGCTGCTTGTACCAAGGGTTGTGAGTCTGGGAAATGTGCAGCTCATACTGGATGGCTTTGCAGCAATGGGCTTCCCGAACTGTGGAGGGGCGATAGACGGAACCCATATCCCTATCTTGGCACCGGACCACCAAGCCAGCGAGTACATAAACCGAAAGGGTTACTTTTCAATAGTGCTGCAAGCACTGGTGGATCACAAGGGGCGTTTCACCAACATCAACGTGGGATGGCCGGGAAAGGTACATGACGCTCGCATCTTCAGGAACTCTGGTCTGTTTCAGCTGCTGCACCAAGGGACTTTCTTCCCAGACCAGAAAATAACCGTTGGGGATGTTGAGATGCCCATAGTTATCCTTGGGGACCCAGCCTACCCCTTAATGCCATGGCTCATGAAGCCATACACAGGTAGCCTGGACAGTAGTCAGGACCTTTTCAACTATAGGCTGAGCAAGTGCAGAATGGTGGTGGAGTGTGCATTTGGCCATTTAAAAGCAAGATGGCGAAGTTTATTAACAAGGTTAGATCTCAGCGAAACCAATGTTCCTATTGTTATTACTGCTTGCTGTGCGCTCCACAATATCTGTGAGAGTAAGGGGGAGACGTTTATGGCAGGGTGGGAGGTTGAGGCAAATCGCCTGGCCGCTGGTTATGCGCAGCCAGACACCAGGGCTATTACAAGAGTACAGCAGGGTGCGTTGCGCATCAGGGAAGCTTTGAAAACAAGTTTCATGAATGGCCAGGATGCTGTGTGAAAGTTCTGTTTTTCCCCAGTAATGAAAAGCCCCGCCCCTTCATTCGCTCTACTTCCCTTTACCCAAACCGCCCTGCCCTCCCCCCCTCGATCACCGCTTGCAGAGGAAATAAAGTAATTCTTGTTTAAAAATCATGCATTCTTTATTAATTTGTAAAACACAGAGGGGGGACTATGGTGGTAACTGACACAGTCTCCCGGGATAGGTGGTGGAGGAAGGGAAGCACCAGGATGGGTGGTGGAGGAGGGGATGAGGGAAGGACAAGGACACACAGCACTTTAAAACTTATTGAATGCCAGCCCTTTCTTGCTTGGACTGTTCTCTTGGCTTGAGTGGCTGGGAGCACGGAGGCCACCCAAACGCGTTCTTGGGCGTCTCGGGGATGAGGTTATGGGACTCGGGAAGGAGGGCTGTTGGTTACACAGGGGCTGTAGCGGCGGTCTGGGCTCAGGCGGCCTTTCCTGAACCCCACGCCTGTCCTCAGCCATAAGCCGGAGGATTTCCGTTTGATCCTCCAGTAGCCTCAGAATTGCATCCTGCCTTCTCTCTGCACGCTGACGCCACCTACTCTCTTCATCCCGCCGCTGTCTCTCTTCAGCCCGCCAGTCATTGTCCTCAGCACGCCACTTGTCCGCGCGATCAAATTCTGCCTTCCTGGACTCAGACAGTGTCTGCCTCCACGCATTCTGCTGGGCAGCCTCAGAGTGGGAGGATTCCATGAGTTCTGAGAACATATCGTCTCGACTCCTTTTCTTTTTACTTCTTATCTTCGCTAGCCTCTGGGATGGTGATGAAAGGGGTGGCGTTGAAACATTTGTAGCTGTGGGAGGAAGCAAACGGGAGACAAATGTAAAAGACACATTTTGTTTGAACAAAACATTACATATCACATGTGCATTTTGTCCAAGGTTGCACTGGGCCTCTTATATTGAGGGTCTGCCGGTTTGCTGTGAGAGATCACACAAGCAGGTCCGGCGGGCAACAGAATTCGGCTTGCAGACAGCCATGGTAAGACACTCTATAGGCTTCTTTAAGCTTCACAACAGGCGGGAATGTTTTCAAACAGCAACCCCCTCATTTCCCATAACAAACATCCCGTGGGCTGGCAATTTAAAACAAATAGGTTAGCAATTGAAAAGTTAGGGGGGGCGGCGGTTTTCGAGTTAACATGCAGGGAGAACCTAATCGCCCCCCCCCACACACACACACACCCAGGCAAGATGTTCACTGTGCCCCCTCCCCCCACCGCGTGGGTCCCAGCGGGGAAGATTTCCGTTCAGCCACAGGCAAACAGCCCAGCAGGGACGGAGCCCCTCTGAATGCCCCCATACTAAAATTCCCCTATTTCAACCAGGTTCCCATGAATGATATCACTCTTCTGAGGATAACACACACAGATAAAGAAAGGATGTTGCTTGAATGCCAGCAAAAACCGGGACCGTACGCCGCCATGCTTTGCAAAGCACTGATTCCAGACTACGTGCTGCTTGCCTGGCGTGGTAGAGTGTGTTACCACGGAGCACAGGATAAGGCTGCCCTCCCCAGAAACCTCATGCACAGGCTTTGGGAGCACATCCAGGAGATCTTTCTGGAGATGTCCCCGGAGGATTTCTGCTCCATCCCCGAACATGTTAACAGACTTTTCGAGTAGCTGTGGCTGTACTGGCCACGAATTAATCATTAAACACGCTTGCTTATAAAACATGTATTAATTAAACAGAGGTACACTCACCAGAGGTCCCTTCTCCTGCATCGAGCACGCCTTGGGAGGGTTCGAACTGTACTTGCTCCAGGGTGAGAAAGAGTTCCTGGCTGTCGGGGAAAAGGGCTTCTCCGCTTCCTTGCTGGGTCTGTGTGCTATTTTCAGCATCATTATCATCATCAGGCTCCTCTGTGGGTTCTGATGATCCACATACGGAGTCAAACCACATGGGAGGGTCTGTGCTGGCTGCACCTCCTAGAATGGCATGCAGCTCATCATAGAAGCGGCATGTCTGGGGCTCTGACCCAGAGCGGTTGTTTGCATCTCTGGTTTTTTGGTAGGCTTGCCTGAGCTCCTTAATTTTCACGCGGCACTGTTGCGCGTCCCTGTTGTAGCCTCTGTCCTGCATGCCCTTGGAGACTTTGGCATATGTCTTGGCGTTTCTTCTTTTGGACCCTAGCTCTGCTAGCACGGTTTCGTCTCCCCAAACAGCGATCAGATCGAGTACCTCACGCTCGGTCCATGCTGGAGCTCGTCTTCGGTTCTGGGACTCCATCATGGTCACCTCTGCTGATGAGATCTGCACTCACCTGCAGCTCACCACGCTGGCCAAACAGGAAATGAAATTCAAAAGTTCGCGGGGCTTTTCCTGTCTACCTGGGAGGAGCATTCGAGCTCAGACCGCTGTCCAGAGCGGTCAGCTGTTGCACCGTGGGATAGATTTAGGAGGCCGATACTGTCGAATTGCGTCCTCACTAAGCCTACATCGATTCGGCAATATCGCTTTAAGCGCTAACTCTCTCGTTGGGGGTGGAGTGGTGAGATCGATTTTAAGAGCCCTAGAAGTCGATGGTAAGGGCTTCGTCGTGAGGACGGGTGCACGGATCAATCGAAATAACGCTAATAAATTCGACCTAAACTCGTAGTGTAGACCAGGGCTAAGAGTAGGAGAACTGCATAGGTTCCACCTCAGGACAGGTACAGTCATGAGGCCTAACAGCTGAAGAGCTGCACTGAGAGACCAGAAAGGGGAGAGAAGTGCAGGTAGCTCTGTAACCATGACATACTGCTTTAACTATACGGGTATTGTAAAGCAATACAACTTGTGTATGTAGACAAAGCCTAAGAGAAGGGAGAGCTGGGGTTTATTTCCTACTCTATCAGAGACTTAACCAAAGTCACACAACAAATCATTACAAGTGCTTCAATCTCCCCACCTGTAAAATGGGAGTGGTAATATCATTTATCTATCAATTGTATAGCTAAATTTGTTAAGTGCTGGGACGGTGCACCCCATAAGGCTTTATGGAAATATGCTTATGAATGTATATATGACATAACTGGAATATGTTTTCTGTTACATATGCCATGCAACATATCTCTGTAAAGGTTATGATCTACTGAATCTATTCCTCCTATTTGTATGCACGTATCATTTTTGTGTTCAAAGTTATGAATATTGGCTGTGTACTTGCTTGATTTCTAAGTAGCCTTAGTAAATCATTTGGTCAGCTTCTTGAGAAAGCAATGTGCAAGTTAAGTGCTCAATCAAGAAGCGCTTAACGAACAATGGATCATGGAAGGCCCCAATCCACATAAGAAGTCTACTTGAGGACATTCAAGGCAGCATGTGAACCATGGCTGCTACCTGTAAGTTCTAGGGGCTTGTCTTCACTACCCGCCAGATCGGCGGGTAGCAATCGATCTTTTGGGGATCGATTTTTCGCGTCCTGTTTAGACGCGATTAATAGATCCCCGAAAGCGCTCCCCGTCGGCTCCGGAAATCCACCTCATTGAAAGGTGGAAGCGGAGTCGACGGGGGAGCGGCAGCGATCGACTCGCTGCCGTCCTCATGGCCAGGTAAGTCGATTACGATATGCCGACTTCAGCTACGCTATTCACGTAGCTGAAGCTGCGTATCGTAGATCGACCCCCCCCCCACCAGTGTAGCCCTGGGTTAAGTCATGCATGGTCATGTGACTTGCCCATGTGACTCCAAAACTCCATCTTGGAGCTGAACTCTGCATAGGAGAGAGGAGGGGGTCGTCACCCACAAGAGAAAGTCTATTTAAACCCCTGGGAGACCCCTCCATTTTGTCTTCAGCTGGCTTAAGAGATAGCCTCTCCACCCCCAAGGATACGCGAAAGAAACTGGAACAAAGGACAGTAACTACTGTGAGTGTGAGTGATTGCTGGACCCAGACTAGAAGGAGACTAGTCTGTAAAAGGAAGCTTACTGGAACACCTCTGAGGGTGAGGTTTTATCTGTATTCAGTTTTCTTACTGTATTAGACTTAGACTTGCATGTTTTATTTTATTTTGCTTAGTAATTCACTTTGTTCTGTCTGTTACTACTTAATTACTGTTACTACTTAAGTACTGTTACTACTTATATACTACTTAGTTACTGTAAGTAACTGTCTGTTACTTACTCTGTAACGCTTAAATCCTACTTTCTGTATTTAATAAAATCACTTTTTACTTATTAATTAACTCGGAGTATGTATTAGTACCTGGGGGGGCGGCAAACAGCTGTTCATATCTCTTAATTAGTGTTATAGAGGGCGAACAGTTTATGAGTTTACCCTGTATAAGCTTTATACAGGGTAAAACAGATTTATTTGGGGTTTGGACCCCATTGGGAGTTGGGCATCTGAGTGTTAAAGACAGGAACACTTCTTAAGCTGCTTTCAGTTTAAGCCTACAGTTGTTATGGGACGTGGTTCAGACCTGGGTCTGGGTTTGCAGCAGGCTAGTGGGTCTGGCTCAAACCAGGCAGGGCACTGAAGTCCCAAGCTGCCAGGGCAGGAAAGCAGGGGCAGAAGTAGTCTTGACACATCAGTTGGCAACCCCAAGGGGGTTACCGTAATCCAACCCGTCACAAGTGCTTTGAGATTTCACAGAGTGCTTTGGATGTATATGGATCTATGAAGAAATCATCAAGACAAATAATGTGGCTCAAGTTCAAGGTGTGGATATATTTATGACTAGGGCCCTACCAAATTCACGGCCATGAAAAACACGTCACAGACTGTGAAATTTGGTCTCCGCCTGTGAAATCTGGTCTTTTGTGTGCTTTTACCCTATACTATACAGATTTCACGGGGGAGACCAGCGTTTCTCAAATTGGGGGTCCTGACCCAAAAGGGAGCTGCAGGGGGGTTGCGGTATTGCCACCCTTACTTCTACGTTGCCTTCAGAGCTGGGTGGCCAGAGAGTGGCGGCTGTTAGCCAGGTGTCCATCTCTGAAGGCAGCGCCCCGCCAGCAGCAGCGCAGAAGTAAGGGAGGCAATACCATACTATGCCACCCGTACTTCTGTGCTGCTGCCTTCAGAGCTAGGCGGTCGGAGAGTGGCGGTTGCTGACTGAGGTCCCAGCTCTGCAGGCAGCAGTGCAGAAGTAAGGGTAGCCGTACCACAACTCCCCCTATATTAACTTTGCGACAACTCCTTTTTGGGTCAGGATGCCTACAATCACAACACCATGACACTTCAGATTTAAATAGCTGAAATCAAATGACATTTACGATTTTTTAAATCCTATGATCATGAAATGGACCGTGAATTTGGCAGAGCCCTATTCATGACCATTTGAGTTTGAAACCTAGGGACACTGTTGTAAGATTTTTAAAACTCTGTGAATCTGGGCATCAGCTAATATTTGCTGATAAGAGAAATTTTTCTCTAGATCTAAGACTGAACGAATTGTCTAAGTGAATTATTAAGGGTTTTCACCTTCCTTTCATGCATCAGAAACCAGCTGTTGCCAGAGGCAGAATCTTGCACCAGATAGACATATGGTCTGATGAAGTATGGCAATGCTTACGAACAAGATAGTCCACTTTTTATTACCCACCCAGTAACTGTATTGATAATGTCCTTTTAAATCTAAATTTTCTACACAGTCGCAATTAACACCACAAAAAGTTACTGATTAAAAGAACCCCTTTTTAAAAAAGATATAATATACTAGTCTTCTGAGGATGACTTATTAATGAGAAGTTTGTTAAAATTAATAAGATACTACAAAGAAGGCTGCAATTTTAAAATAAATCATGTTTGGGAAGCAGCGGGGGAATGAAGATGTAGCTCTAGATTTTCACTTTTTGCTGTTTAAATAATGAACACTAAATGAGAGCAAAAAATATGTATATTTGCCAGTATATACTTTGATTCAGTTAGAACAATGAATACTGCCTAGGTTGTGACAAATCTCAATGTTAAACCTATGAAATCTCCATAACTGGCACTGGTAGAAGCGTTTGATTAATGGCCTAATGAATACACTGGTACTCCGTTTTTAATCATCATAAGATAATTCTTATCCCAGTTTTCTCTCTCTCTCTCTCTCACACACACACACACACACACACACCCTATGTCTGTCCATTAGTCTGCTGGTGATCAGAATAATATCAAACAGCGTCAAACAGTACCCTAAGCTTACAGGGAAAACAGAATAATAATGAGATTACGTCAGTATTTCTCACAAGTAGTTCAATTAAAAATGTGCAACAGTGACACCATCAAGCTAAAGATTGGTTCTGCATGACTGAAGTTGAGGCCTACTGCACTGACTGTATTTATACCCAATTATTGAGCCGAGACCCTTGACTTTCTTACGAGGCAGGCAGCCAAAAAGTTGCATTAAAACATAGCTTGAAATTTCCTGAATTCTCTTTAATGGAATGAACTCTGTTATGTGGGATTAGATTAATTTGATGAAGTTCTTTTCACTGGTATTCAGTGATTGTGTCCCTTTTCTCTATGGCAGAACATTTCCCAAGTTTCCAAGCCTGGTAACGAAGTAGCCGGCATCTAATTAGTAGCAGACATAAAAATTCTTACTTTGATCAGAAATCAAATGGTTTCTCCACCCCCATCCCATTAAACGAAGGACTTTTCTGACTTGGTCGCATTTCAGCTTTGACTGTGTAGATACATTTGGGAATAAATAAACTATATTGTTGGCGCCTTTTTGTGGCTTGAAAGGTTTGAAACTTAGGTACAGCAGAAATAAAGATCTAGATTTTATACAACAATAATCCAATCCAAGACTTTATCTACATAGAGCTAATTTAAAAATGAAAGCAAAAAATATATGCAACTCATACTAACCAGCTACACTTGAACTAAGATTGTTTTTTTGAGACAATTATAAAATTAATTGTCCTGGGTTTATCATTTGGCTGCTAAAATTTACATTACATTAGAACTAGGCATTAAAAGGTCTCTGCCCAATTAAAAAAATATGTTTAACGTATTGTCACTGAACATTCAACGTTTGTTAAATTAAACCTAAAAAAGAGAATTTGGATTTTTCCACTCTTTTGGTACTATTTACATTTTTTGTCTTGCTCATCTATCTATCTATCAATTAGTAAATTACTAAAAATAAATAAAACGGCTACACTCTTAATATTTGAAAACTTCCCACTTTCAATGAACAGCAACCTGCATGCATTTTTATAATTAATTATTAAATGTGATTATGTCTCCATGAGTTTAACACAAATAATATACTGATAGTTCTAAGGAGAGGGACAAAATGTAGATTAGCTGTTTGCTCATTTGTGGTTAAGTCACATCCATACTTAATTCCTACATGGAACACATTGGGAATGGATTAATCAATCATTTTTTTAAATAATATCAAGCAACATATTTTCAAATCTGATACAGCTGTTGGCAATGAAATCTTGACAATTTCTCATTATGAGTTATTAGCACTGAGAGGGTATCCCCTATGTATTTCCCCCCAGGCTTTGAGTGGTGGCCAAAATTCAAGCTGTTGTAGGTCAATTTCCTGTTTGGAGCAGAAATTGATGATACGGAGTCAGGGTTTTTCTGAATGTAATGTATTTATTCACAAAATGTACTCCAGTCCTATTTTCCTGAACTGTGGTAGTAACAAACAGCAAGCATGTAGTTCCTTTTTGCCTAAATACCAGGTAGGGAACCCCATCAAGTCCAGAGAAGCAGCTGTTTCGAGCCGCTACCTCTGCAAGGGCTCATACAGATTCCCAGGCATGTCTTTGCTGCAAAAGCTAGCTAATCTGAGCTAGCTATACCTTGAGAGATGAAAACAACTTGTGCAGCTCGAGGTTTATTAGCCTTTCAGACTATTTTAAATTATTTATATAATATCCCAAGTAGGCATGGTGCTTCATCGACAAAAAAGTCAGGGACCCTGGCCTGAGAAGCTTACAATCCCAGGGTATGTCTGTGCTGCAGTTACACACCCTGACTCTGGGGCGGGCTGTGGGACTATAAAACTGCAGCCTGATCCCAGAAATCTACACTGCAGTTTTATTCCCCCACTGCCTGACCCCTGGAAGCCCGAGTCAGCTGACACAGGCCAGCCATGGGTGTTTAACTGCACTGTAGTCATACCCTCAGGGCCTGAATCTCCAAACTTTTACTGCCACGTGCAGTGATTACCACTGTGAGTTGCCCCGTTACTATGCATGGCATGACATAGGGAGAGATGACCTCAGAAAAGAAGCTTTTCCCCTGCAATGCATGATTTTCCCTCTAGGGCGGTGGTTCTCAACTGTGGTCCACCGCTTCTTCAGGGAAAGCCCCTGGCGCACCAGGCTGGTTTGTTGACCTGCTGCATCCGCAGGTTCAGCCAGTCGTGCCTCCCACTGGCCGCGGTTCGCCGCTCCAGGCCAATGGGGGCAACCACCACTGTAGGGTGATACAATTAAAACTAAAACAAATAATTCCCCATGTAAAGGGAAGGTTGTGTGATTGTGCTGTGTATAAAAGTTTAAGACAATCCTCTCTCATCTCCCCACAAATAAGCGCATATTCCAGCTGAGTCAAGCTCGGAAAAGTTTATATTGACTCACCAGAACTGCTCACTTTGGAGCACGAAAGGCCTAGTTTAAACCTCACCTTTGGTAAACACACAGGACAGAGATACAAAGCAAGTCCAGCTATCAGCCTTGTGAGGGGGTTGGCTGAATCTACTCTAGTGTCTGTTGGCAGTAACAACTCTCATCCAGTCAGGTTTTAAATAAAAACACCTACCTTCCTAAACTATACTACTGGCACTGTTATAGTATTTTTCATATGACAAAAATAGATCAGTTTATCCTATTACTACTAATCCAGGATGTTCTTTTTTAACTATATCAGCTAAAAGTAAATCTTTTATCAGAAAGGCAGTACAGTAGCTCTCAGGCAATTACAAAATGCATTATTGATAATGAATACAAACAACATGAAAGGTTTTTTATCATCTGGAATTTTACTCAAGGAAATACCTGGGCATCTTAACAAAAACCATGGCTCTTCCTGTTAACCGTGCATCTTGCTATTCTCAAGTTTTTCATATTCTCCATCTGTTTTGGGTTTTTGTGATATAAGGCAGATGTCACCCACAAAGTCTAAATCTTCTTAGCTGAAAAACAGAGGCCAATCTAGTCCACTCTATTCATCATCTTTCTTTTCTTTTTTCTCATCATTTGATGAGAAGAATTAGAGACAGAATGTATCCATATCAAAACACCAGATGCTAATACAAACTATTCCAGGTTGTTTGACTGCAATTAAGATTTATTCATGCAATTTATCTAAAGTGTAAGTTATTTCCCCCCCCAAGGGCGCATGATATTTTAACACTTCATTCTAATATTTTACTCAGTAGGATAGGAGTTCTTATGTGAGACACACCTAAAATAGAGAAGTGTTCTGAAAACGTTATTTTTCATCTCTATAAACATTTTATGTTAAACTTTTCACACCTCACTACATAAGGTCCAACTGTGTTCAACTTCCATGTCATACAAGTCAATGGGGCCCCTCATTAAAGAGCAGTGGTAGGATTTGGACCATTTGACACAGAGGATGTTAAGGCTATGGCAGAATTTTTCCTTGATTAGGTAAAAAAAACCTGTTTGTCTTGTGTATCATAGGCTAATAAGGAGTTAATGAGGTTAATAAGTTTAATAAGGAGTATTTAATGTAAAAACCAACCGCCTTTTAGAGTTATGTCTGTAACAGTGCATACATTTTCCAAATGGCAGTTTTAAATGGCTTTTAATATGTTCCCTTCACCCCCAAAATATTTATAGTAGTTAATATCTGTGGAAGTTTAAGCTATAATACAGCCACCATTGTACCAATTCAAAGATTAATGAAGCAAGACACTGCAACCACTGCATTTTACTGAGTACATAACATGTCAACCATTTGTGTCTTATGATTTGCCCCAAGTGTTCTGTAAATTACCATGTAACATCCTTTTGACCATTGAGACACTGTAATTCTACCAGCCAAGTACACAAATAGAATGCCTTCCAGCCTCTTTAAATACTAATAAAAACATGTTTGTTTTCAGGGATGCAGTATTAGCTCATTAGTATTAACACTGCAACCTAAAAGTGACAGTGGAATCCAGCAAAAACTTACATTTCTAAAAACCTTTGATTTTCTTTAAAGCCTAAGGAACGCCACTGTGCACTGTTGCTACATTGATAAGCAAAATGCTTTGTCTTTGGAACTCAGCCCTGTCACGGACAGCAATCAAAAGTCACTGACAGTCCCTAAACACAGAGTTTGAAAACTGGCTCCCCACCACCTTCAGAATAACTTATCTTGCTGTGAATATTTAACTTATCTTCCCCACCCACCAGCCCCTTTGTAGATCACTGTTGTAGAAGAAGTGGTCTGGCTGGATAACACACATCCAAAATACGGAGAACACAACACTACACTCTGACTTGTGGATTACATTTCAAGCACAGGTGCATATGGATTTCAAATACAGGAGAAGGAAATTCCAATTTTTGGCCATATAGATAATTGACAGAAATCTATTGCACAGGATTTGCAGGAGGACTAGGATAAGCACGGTGAAACTGACACTCTACGAAGATTCATTAATGTAAATTAAGCCACCTCTTGATGTTCTAAGTTTGGGAAACTGAAATTGCTGATAACATTGTCAGCCAGCACAGCTTTGCTCATATTAGGTGGCCTTAGCTGAGGTCCAAACAACTTTAAATGCAAAACCAGAAAGCCTTGATAACTGTTCTCATTGAGAATCCATGCGGTAATTCTACACAAAAGTCTCTCTGTCTAGGTACCATCAATGTGGTACCACCTTACTCTCTCTATCTTACCCTGGGAGTAGAGGTAGGATATCCATCTCTGTCTCTCTCTATTTACATCCTCTGGCTCCACTTCCTCAATGAAAACAGGTGCTGAAGAAGACAATCTAAGGACACAGCCAGCTAAGCAATGCCCAGGACCAATAGCCAGTGCCTTGAGCTGGGCAGCTAACTTAGGCAAGTGGTATAACTCTTGCCTTCCACCTTCATTTGCTTCTCCCATGACCACTGTCTCTCTTCATCCAGACATTGTTTCCTCTAACTTCCACAGCTTGATATTGCAGTAGATATTCAACCTTTTCAACCTCTTCCAAATACCTCATAAAAACACACTTCTTCTGGGAAGACTGTCATACTTAATTCAGTACTTGCAGAATTGTACTAGCTGTTTATAGGAACAGTATAGAACTCCTCCAGCATTATGACATCATTATTCCATTTTCTGCTCAGTGCCGAACACTCAGCACTCCACCTCATAAATTTACTGAACATCTAGTCTTGCCTCCTGCATAATACAGGCCATAGGATTTCTCTGAATGAGGCCTCCATCTAGCCCAACAGCTTGTGCATTAGAAAGGCATCCAATTTTGATTTAAGTGAAGAAGAATTTACCACATCCCTTGGCAAGTTGTTCCAATAACTGATTACAATCGCTTAAAATGCGTGTCTTCTTTCCAGTCTGAACTTTGCTGACTTCAACTTCCAGCCACTGGATCTTGTTATGTTTCTATCTGCTAATTTAAAGAGCCTTCTAGTATCAGACATCTTAACCCTTGGTAGATAATTATAGACCATGATTAAATAGCCACTTAACCTTCTCTTTGATAATCTAAGTCGACTTCCATGGGAGCAGCTGCTGCTTAGGACCACTAAAAATTAGCACCACAGGTCTTTGTGTGTTTGAACAGTGACTTGTTTTTGTTCTTAAAGCCAGATATTGAGAGGTGCTGGCACCTGCCTCTCTCATCAACTTCAGCGGGAATTACAAGTGCTCAGCACTTATCACAGTCAGACTTATTTATTTTTCATACTACAGGAGCACTTGGAGGACCCAACAGAGATCAGAGCCCCATTATGCTAGGCACTGTACATACACAATAAGAGACAACCTCTGGCCTGAAGAGCTTACAAACTAAAGAATTCTAAGTTCCTTTGGACAGGAATGGCTTCACTTCCATGTTCCCTATAGTGCTGAACACAGCATGGCCATTTAAAGAAACAATACCATGCCGCCCCTAAAGCTTCTGTCCCTACAGAGCTAATTTGGCAAACAGTTGAGAAAAGGCAAAAGGATACAAGAGAAGAGACTGAACATTGCAAGACGTGGGAATTTGGACCTACTGTGTGCTGAGAGGCAGGGCAGAGCATAACGAAGGAAGAATGGCAGGAAGAAGGCTGCTGATAGGCTGCAAGAAAGTCTGACTGAGTCAGAACTCCACTGTCGGGAGCCTATTTCTTCTCCCAGTGGTGGCAGCAACATGGTCCATTCCTAGTGCCTGGAGAAATGTCTTGGCAGAAGGAGAGCAGCAGCTAAGGGAGCCAATCCTTCCCTGCAGTCTTTCAGAAGTGGCTATGCAGGCTTTAGAATCATCATCCCACTGCCATAGCTCTCTATTCTCCCCTTCCATCCAAGCTGTCTCCCTTAGGGGAGAAGATGAGGGAAATGTCACCTATCTAGGAGAGTCACCCATCACACAAGTTGGCACTTTGCCTGTTAGTTTCCCAGCCACTGCTGTACTATGAAAACATTTTTTTAAAATTGTATTCTTTTTAATGGGTTGAATGGTGTAATCTGAGGAAACCCACTCTGCCTGCCTGATTTAGTAGTGAGTCTCGGCTACTGTACTACACCAGTAAACAGGTCAGGGATGTGCAGAACCTGGCCTGGATCCAGGGGATTCAGGTGCACTCTTCCAAATTCACTGGTACCAGTCATTGGCTTCCTTCATCCTTGATGGATGTACATCCTTGATATATATCTTGGCACTTTAATGCCTTCACAACAGATATTTGCAGAAGTCCATAAAAAGGGATGTACGGTTGATTCTGAAGAAATTGTCACAACTCTTCCTATAATATAATAGTACAAAGATGGCTTCCCCTACTGGATAACGTACAGAAACAGCTTGAATTCACGGCTATATTGAGATAATGCCAGCAATGCTGCTATTCCATCTCTGGGAGATGGACAAGCTAAGAGTCTGCATCTTGACATGTGAAATGGAATATAAATCATCCCGATCATGCTCTGTGCCAGTCTCCAAGAAAATGAATAAACATTTGAAAAGAGTATTTGTCCAACTGAGCTACTTGGTGGTTCCCCCAAATATTAATCCCCTCCTCCACTATCTTTGCCTCCTTGTGGAAAAACCCAAAGTTCCCTGTCTTCCTGATTAGTGCGCTGAGAGTCCAGGAGGGAGAATACTGACATTGTGTGATAGTGTGATTTAAATTGAGACACGCTGAACACTTTTTTCATTTAAATTGCAGAAAAGGCAAGACACAGAAGGCATACGAAATACCAGAATAGGGCTCTTATTGTTTCTATGATTATTAGTGCCTTCAAAGGAATCAAATGATATGCTTTAATTATAATTTGAGTGAAACAATTAATCTCTTTATGTTCAATGAAAGGAGAAAAGACAGTAGCTTTTTATTTTTTTTTCCTGAATAGAATATACATTTGACTGTGTATATATGAAAGAGAC
Source organism: Chelydra serpentina (assembly GCA_037349315.1). Classification (NCBI taxonomy): domain Eukaryota; kingdom Metazoa; phylum Chordata; order Testudines; family Chelydridae; genus Chelydra; species Chelydra serpentina. The sequence goes on from JBAIAC010000061.1 coordinate 11,817,610, forward strand.
AGACTGAGAGCAAGAAACACAGTGAAGAGGAAGAGAGAGAATGTGAATAAGAGGGAGGGTATAGGCCTGTGAAACATTCTCTAGATTTCCTGCCAGTAAATGTCAATTGAACATGAAACTACTGAAGTATAATTACCTCCTTGTCAATTCTGACATTAACATTTTCCTAACTCTTAAATGACAATCACCTCTTTCAACACTTCGTAATAACTATTCATCTACTTATTCTTTCATGAGTGTGCAGAGTTGTCAATAACTTCATGTCCTTAAAGCGGAACTGGAAAATTCACGGGATCATGTCTGAATACTGAAACCATTAACTGAACTTCAAAACAACAACTGGTACTTATCACAGGATACTTTCCCCTTCCTTTAACAATACAAACACAGGAACAACATGAAAAGCAAAATTACTCTAATAGCTCTTTTCACTAGTGCAATGAAAATTTTAAAATGTAAACATTCTAAAAAGATGGAACTCATTAAAGATTAACAAGCCCAGAAGCCCGTACTGTATTTCCTCTCCTAAAGTTCACATGTATTTTTTCACATCAATGCACAGAAATAGATGTGAAATTCCAAAGCAAGCATCAGGTTAGAAATATCATCCCATATCCACTATCAAACTACCATGCCAATTAACTGCATTCAAAGGCAGTGTGGTTTGGTAGGGTACTGGACTGCTATTATTACTGGCTTCACCACTGATTGGATACATGCACTTGGACAAGTCTCTTAATCCCTCTGTGCTGTTTTCCTATCTTTGAAATGGGCAAATAACGACACTAACCTTCCATTTTAAAGTGGTAGGGACAGTAACAGATGTAAACAATCCCTTTCATAACACCGGGCGCAAACAATCAATACCACAATAGCAGTCTGACAATATTACAACTCCTTCCCGCCTCCACCTCTATGCCCCAGGACAACTGAGGTTAAATCACAGTGCCTTGGATATGAGAAAAATCCACAATCCGTCCAGTAAAATACGATGGTTATCCATCCCAGGGCCTGCGGTTGTACTTCCCATTTTTGGTTCCCCTCAAGTGTCAGTCTCAGCTTTGTTTGTTTAAAATTAAGTTTCTAGCCCTTTATACCACAAGATGTCTTCAAATGTAAACCAATGACTAGAGCTGAAAGTTTGTCATGGAGTTTGTGTTTTCCTAAACACTGTTTATTTGAAGTCCCCACTGCAGGCAATCAGGGCTGCCTTTTGAGGCCCAGGGTTTGGGGTTCTTTGATTTTGAGGGAATTGTGACCGCAGAAGAATTGTAGCTAAGGTGGCTTCCTCTGAACACTTATTTGGTCTTTGACTTTTCATTGAAGGATTTGGTTCAATTGGATGTACCACTGGGCAGAAGGTACAAGGATACAACGTACACTGTTAGTAAGTAACAGAAACATGATATATTAAATCATTTGTACAAATACCTACAAGCAAGGACAGAAAAGAAGTCACTATGCAGCACAGATAACTAAAAATGGGATGGGAAAAATAGATCATTTAAATATTTGGAGTCATTGCTCAACCAGCCAGATCTGATTTGTGTTAATGAGATGTGGTCTAAGACTCTAGGAGGATAGGGTCATAATTCAAAATGATCTGGACAAATTGGAGAAATGGTCAGAGGTAAACAGGATGAAGTTTAATAAGGACAAGTGCAAAGTGCTCCACTTAGGTAGGAACAATCAGTTTCACACATACAGAATGGGAGGAGACTGTCTAGGAAGGAGTACTGCAGAAAGGGATCTAGGGGTTATAGTAGACCACAAGCTAAATATGAGTCAACAGTGTGATGTTGTTGCAAAAAAAGCAAACTTGATTCTGGGCTGCATTAACAGGTGTGTTGTGAGCAAGACACGAGAAGTCATTCTTCTGCTCTACTCTGCGCTGGTTAGGCCTCAACTGGAGTATTGTGTCCAGTTCTGGGCACCGCATTTCAAGAAAGATGTGGAGAAATTGGAGAGGGTCCAGAGAAGAGCGGTTGTGGAATCTCCATCTCTGGAGATATTTAAGAGTAGGTTAGATAAATGTCTATCAGGGATGATCTAGACAGTATTTGGTCCTGCCATGAGGGCAGGGGGCTAGACTCGATGACCTCTCGAGGTCCCTTCCAGCCCTAGAATCTATGAATCTATGAATCATGATAATCTTGAAGTAGAGATTTAGGATGAAGTCCTGATCCCACTGTAGTCAAAATGAATTTTGCCACTGATTTCAGTGGGAACCAGGATTTCATGCTTAGATTCTTTGTGAATCACACTCAGTCTATGTCTACACTACTGTGGTAAGTCGACCTAAGTTACGCAACTCCAGCTACATTATTCAGGTAGCTGGAGTCGACGTAGCTTAGGTCAATTTACTGCAGAGTCTAAACTGTGCTGGGTCAATGGGAGACGCTCTCCCGTTGACTTCCCTTACTCTTCTCATTCTGCTGTCAATTTAGTGGGTCTTCACTAAACCCACTAAATCGATCCCCGGTGCATCTATCGCTGGAAGGTCGATCCGGTGGTAGTGTAGACATAGCCTCAGTTTAGGTGGATAAGTAATAAAGGCTAAAACAGTTAACCAGTTGCATTGAACAGTTACATTCCTTTCTTTAAAGATTACATTTTGTCATTGATTTTTCAGCAGAATGAAGTCAGTCAGGAATAATATATTACATTTTGCAAGATTTGTTTTCCTCTTGGCCTAAAAAACCCATTTGCTCAGAATAGCTGAGTAATGGCTAAATACTAGCGTACACACACAAGTTATGTTTGATTCCAGGGAAATTCACTTCACATGGGAGTGGACATTATGCTGCTTCATGGGGATGTAGGAAAGAGTTTCAATGTTCAGATCTTATATGTTCTCATTAGGTAATGTATCAATGCTTTCTGAGGAGCCTTGCTGTGAGATACAGCTTGTAAGCAGAGGATTCTTATATCATTTCTGTTAAAGACATTCTCCTTGTTCTCCATTCTCCTATGCAGGGTTCCAACACACAAATGCCTGCACTTAATTCTGACTCTTATTGCTACTTTTTCAGTCTTTCAATTTTATTTGAACCATCTCCATTTTCAGGTTCTGTCATATATGCCACTTATAAGTGATACGAAGGATATAAAAACAGGGTTTAACATAGGATTTTTACAGAAAGTGCCTAAGATCATATGAAAACTTGTCGTGTGGTGCTGAGGAAACTTGGTCTGACCAAGGACTTTATGGCTCATATCTTACAGCTGCCTGTAACAGTGTCCTGTGTTATCTGCTTGTTCAAACTTAGAAGAAATAAAACTTCTCTTGTGTTAAAGTTAACCTTCTCTCCTAAAAAGAACTTAGTTTAATTTACAGACAATTCTGTTGATTTTTGAGCACTTTAAAAAAAAACCTCATTACTTTTATTGTTTGCCTTGCTTGGCACTGGAAGTAAATATTATAAAACGAATAAAAACCAAAAGCTTAAGAATGGTGCTGAATGCAATCTAGAAGCACAAATGAATCTTTTATATTGCTAGCATCAAGTATAGGTAGTTTAAAAATAACTTTGCTGCAAATTAGCTCTTAAATGGCTATGCTTTTATCAATCTTTAGTATAAATTCTGCAGCATTATCTTCACAATTGGTAAATTCTACATAGTTTTTAATTAAAGCAAAGAGGCCAATAAACTAAGCTGGTTTCTAGTTCTTCCTTTTCTCACTAAAGTTGTGAGCTTTTTCTTTCCCTGGCTTGAAGTGAACAGGCAGTTTTGTTTGAAACTGGGACTCGAGCTGAAATCAAAGTTAGTCCCATTTCTTGGGATGACTGTGAGCGCAGAATATAACCAGGAAACCGTCCCACACACATAACAAGTGACCTTGGGAGCATCAGCTCAATGCATATGCTTCCGGCAGCCTGGAGTTGGACATCATCAAAAGTCTTATTGGAAGGTGGAACAAATGCATTGTTGGCTGAGCCAGAGTGACCCAATCTATCCCGTCAAACAGGGTTGTGAGAAAAAAAAAATATTGTGCTGATAGTTAAAAGCAGCCAATCTATCTTTCATCTGGTATTGGAAACTGTCAAAGAAAACTCCCCACACTTTCTATCGGATGCAGTTTATCTGTGTGAAAAACTATTACACCTATGAAAACTACATAGAACTGATACCTGTGTATTACATGGGAGCAGCTGGAGGAAAATTTCACAGAAATGTATACGCTTACCCCCCAAGACTTTTGCCAGATATTGTAATGTTTCAATCAAATTTTTAGCTTTACAAGGATATTTTGGCAATGCAAAAATAGCCATGTTTCAATCCATTTTTCCAATACTAACCACCTGATTTTCATCAGATGATAATACAAAAATGACAAAGGCATTATTTATTGTGGAAACTATTTGGGTTAAAGAAAACGGGTATCCAGAAAACATTGAAAGATTTAAAGGAGAAATGGCAGACGCACATCATGAAAATTTATCATGTTGGGATGTAATAACATTTGATCGTACCTAATTAGAAATAACTCTTGATTCTTTTTCTGTATTAATTTATTAATTTAAATGCTAATCACTCAAATGGCAAACTAAGTATTTGCATTTTTGTCCAAAAACTAAAAAATTCTGTTACTAGCAATGTGCTTCAAATGATCTGAACATTCAAACGCTCTCTATGGAGGAGTGATGAGGCAAATTGCAATAGTAATTTAGCTATCAATCCTTGTCATTTCAGGATGACAGCACTGTTTAGGGAAAAAGTGAAAAAAGCAAAAGGAAAATGGATTAAAGTGCTAAAATAAAGATACTTTGTTCATCTGAATAAAACATTTGTAACTCTGGTCTGAGAGGTTACTTTCATTGGCAACCAGTTTGATTTGCCACTCATCTTCCATTGGGAATCGTTCCATTTCAAGTGCATTAAGAGAGGATTTATTTGCATAAGGCCAACAGAGGGTTATTCTGGTCTCAAAAACAGAGAATGAAATTCCTAGACAAATTGAGGGAAAATGCTAACAACTTTTGAAACTTCTCATGGGTGATTACAGCAATCCTGCCACAAATCACAGACTCGTGCCAACATGCATTCATTGTATTTTAAAAGTATAATTGGGCTTGTGGTTTGTTTTTCCAGTGTCACAATTAATAATTTTTTTATATATATATACCGATTAGAAATGCTTGATCTTCAACAGTGTGCTTCAAAATGAAAGGTAGAAATTATTATCCCTTGTTTAAACCTTTGTTAAGGGTAGAGAATAAGTAACATCGCTACAAATATATTTTGTCCCCATCTATGGAAAAAAGGAATTGGAAATTAAGATAAAGAAATTATCTGGCATTGTTAAATTGTTGAATACTGCTGGAGACAGAGTCATACAAGGGCCAGGCTGTGAAGGCAGTTGTTACAATACTATTGTGCCATACTTTTCACTGTGGATGTCCATTGCACTTTGTAATTATAAACATTAAGGGCTACATCCTGGCTTTTAAGGTGAGAAGAGTACTTCAGCATGAGCCTCCAGAGGAATTCTGGCTTATTTAGCACATCTGGGCACTCTCAGAAAGCATACACTGCAGTGGCATCTCCACCATCTTTGATCTGGAATATCGCATGTTCAGCCCACATTTGGTCAGCTGTGAAAGTCAATTTGATGAAGGAGTAGCGCCATGGCGCCCTGCTCTCACCTGGCCCCCATTAGGGTGGCTACCTTTGCAGCACCACTTGCAAACAGTGTTTGTGGGTCTCAGTTTTATTTTATTTTGTTATTTTGATTTATAACCATAAGAAAAGAAGCCTCCTTCTAAACAGTTCTATGTGCGTCTATCATGTTTAAAATCCAACAGAAATAGTAAAACTGCCACCTCTCATTCATACAAGGAGCCTTTCAGGCAGCCCCCTCCCCATTTTTTTTCAGGTGCTTGGGCTTTGCAACATGTCAGGAACATTAACTAATATGGGGTCTTGTAGCCCAGGATGGGAGGAAGCAAGTTCCAGATTCCAGAAGCTTGAGGAAGAATGCCCTGCCAACAGCCCTTCCGCATTTGAAGCTAAGAGCACGCCAGCTGAAACTCCTCTGTTGAGCTGAGCTGCAACACTGCTGTGTGGGAAACAGGTGGTCTCTTAGCACAGTCCCAAAACAATTGAGAGATTTGTAGGTTCAGACCAGGAATTTGAACTCCATTTGGAAGCCAGTAGGCAGCAGTGCTTTATATGTGAAGTATAAGAGTCTGCTACATGTTACATTTAGGGACAGCCTCTAAGTACCAGACTACAATTTCTAGTCCTCCCTCATTTCCAAAAGGGTCGGTTATTCTCTTTCCCTCTTTCATGCCATTCAATCCGTCCACCCAGCTCACTGCCCCTTTCCAGACAGGTTCAAGAAATTCACTTCTTTCTTTCTATTTAAGGCTCTGCTAAATGCAACAGTCTTCCTACTGAAACTACTCCCAACTGATCATTTCCTCTTCCATTTCTTCCTCCTAATCTTTGAGTATTGTCAACGTGTCCATTGGCTACTTGACCTTCACCACAGCTCTCTAAACTCTACCAATGCCTAACCCTTTCATTGAGGTGAACCAGAAGGCTCTCATAAAATCCTGTAATAGATGTTGGGGTGCATGGAGACAAATGTGTAGTGCAGCCTGAACATCATTGGTTTCACAGGGAATGTCTCTAGCCATTTCTTTCATTCTCAGGAGCACTAATAATCAGAAAATTCTCTCAAATATTAAAACATATAATATCATTAATATCATGTGTCAGATACTGTTTGGAGGGGCGTGTTACTTCCCAACCTGAGGCCCTTCCTTATCTCAGTTTCCCTCCTGGGCCTGGTCTTATCACACACAAATGACTAGAGCTACAGAACAAAGTCTCCCCTGCTGGGGTTTGATTTAATAAATACTTAACAACACAATGTACAGCCCAACATTTAAACAGGAAATCCAGTCTGGCCATTCCTTCTTCTCAGGCTTGATTCACTCACCTGTTACAAACTCACTGCAAACTGTTCCTTAGGCCTTCACAGACCTTTTATTAGAGTTGGAGCAACCTATTCCCCTTAGATTTTAGTTTCATAAAGTCTGCCCCATAGATTACAGGGGTCAAGGCCATCTTTACCCATCTTTGGACCCTTGCCCAGAGAGACCATACAACCACTGCTGTTCCCCACAGGCCTCAACATTGAAAGACTTCCCACTATTCCCTAATCTCTCTGGGGCTTGCTCCACTAGGATATAGGACTTGTTTTTTGTATCCTGCTTCTCTTTTCCCAGCAGGCCTTGTTGAAGCCTACAGCCAAATGATCTGGGAAGCAACCAGGCTCAGATTTGAGCTGTCCCTGGACCCCTCTGAAAGGCCCAATCACTCTGTGACAGACACAAACCAACAAAAAGAGAGAGATTGTGAGTTGTGGTTGCTTCATCCTAACTCATCCGAAGGCACAAACCAAAGTAATTATGGAGAGACATACGTTGAAGGTAATAAAACAGTTACTTACATTCCATCCCTATTTTAAAGATTAACTGCCAGCAGCACCTCTTTTAAAAACAATCTTTTAGGTTCAAAATTTGTTAAAACAGTACTATACATGGAGTTATATTTTATAATTTAAGAATTACTTCACCAATGTAAACAATTCTCAAATAAAATCTGGCATATAGGATAACAACTTAGATACTAAAGGCTGATTATACACTCTGATATGCAAGTACACAGTATCTTATCTTGTAAAATCATATACTGCACATATAAAGGCAAGCGCTGGAACTAATGTAACAAGATTTGTGGTTATGAACACATGGGCACCCAAGAGCCTGAATGAATGCTAAGTTGCAGCCTGATATGATTCCAAATAGCTAAGATATAAACACCTCCTCCCCAATCTGTAGCTGCTAAAGGAATCAGTAAGGCAAACTTGAATATAGTGACGATACCTACAGCAAATGCCATTTTAATAATACCTCATTTCTCCCAAATTAGACTAAAGAGACATCCTAATAACCATCAGCTCACCTGAAGACCTACCTCTTCCCTCCTTCACCTGTGGAGACCCATTGGTCACCTGCATATGAAAGGGAGAAGATGCAAGGACCATATTGTTGTTAGAACCCAGAATGTTCTAGCTGGCTGGATCCATCTGAAAGTACTCTCTCAATTGCACTGCATGTCTGCAGAGGAAGCACTGCACTAAACTCATATGCTTCCTTTGCCAAAGGTGTTCATAAGAAAATAGTTACATTCTTCCCCTCGCCAACAGCTCACTGCTGTTATTGTGTAGAGAGGAGAACAGATAAGGAAAGTTAGACGGAAGAGAGAGATGCAAATATATTATTTGGGAGTAGGAATGGGAACAAAATTTGGTGAAAAGGGAAAGAAAAGTGGGGAACCCATGAGGTTGGAGAAAATGGGGAGAGAACTGTGAAGCATGAGAATAGGAAAGGATTTGAAAGAATGCGAGAAGATAGCTGTTGAGAAAGATGATTTATCTAAGGGGAATTAGGAAAGGGACAAGTCCCAGAGAAGCTGAGTGGCAAAGAAATGAGAAAATACAGGGAGGCAACTGGTGGGGGGAACAGGAGAACGTGGAGAAAATGGAAGACAGGAACAGAAACAAAGGACAGAGGAAGTACATAACTAATAGTGTTGGGAGATGGTGGTTTGGCAAGAGTGTATTAGAGAATGTCAAACTGAGGGAAACAGAGTTACGGTTGCAGTGCATGGTCTTTGGAATGTGGTAGTAATAACAAGATGTATATCTGCGGGTGGAGAAGTAGAGGGTATATTACAGTTAGGTGACTTAACTTCTTATTTTGTTAGTTTTGTATCCTGGGCTCCCAGATCCAGTCTCCTGGCCCAGCCAATTCCACCCCAGCTTCCAGTCTACACCTCTGGTCATCCTCTAGTACCAGCCTCTTTGTACCTATCTACTCGCTAATCCCTTCCCTGTCATGACTTGGGTCCAGCTCTTGTCCCGTCAGGCAGCTTCCTTTCCCCATCTGCCTGGATGCCAGCAGGAGGGTCAGGAAGAGAACAGGAAAGAGAGCCTCCCTGCTCTCCATTCTAGTGCCTGGCACAACCCCAGCCAAGAGCAGCCATTACAGAGACTGTCCGGCTTCACCCACACAGTGGTGGGCTAAAGCAAGTTCAGCCACTCTGTGGGGATGGCACGTGTACAGTCTGGTCACAAGCTGAGGCAGGCTTTAGCATGCTCAGTAAGGACGGAATCTTCATAGATTTTAGTTGTTACATTCTAGCACATCTCTACAGAGGATGTGTGACCTGCAATTTTTCAAAGGCTTATAACTTAGCCAACGGTGGGTGAATTTTCAAGGGGATGGCAAAAGGCACGTCCCTGACACAAAGGCCATGCCCTACCAGATGTCAACTCCCCGCTCTAAAGCATGGAGGCGCTACAGGTTTTCAAAGAAAAGGTCACCTGCATGTTTTTTAACATTGAAACATTATTTCTATTTTAGACTATGGAAAATGGAAGTGATCTGCAAATCCCTAAATACTCTCAGATCCATTTATCTGAGTGACCATCCTGGTGCAATGTCCTGTCACTGTAGTTTAAATCAGCTGGGTAACTCATTATTGGTAATAGGTTTTAAACTTCTCACAGGAACTATAGTGTTTCTCATTTGAAATATGATCCCTCTGGAAACTGTTTCCTGTGTTCAGGTGCCAGAGACCAACTTTGACAAGATTCAGAGACTGATCCAAGACTTACTTGGTCAGGCTTGTAATTGACCTCTGTACCCATATAGAATGGGTCTTCCTTTAAACAAAGTAGAGTGTTCTATTATATTTCCTTAATTTGCAATTGATATTTTATTGATGTATCAACAAGAGATGCTCTAACATGGCACTGGATATGGGGTACATGCACACAGACCAGTGTCCTATTTCAGGATCTGGTTGAGGGACTGAGTCAGGTGACCACAGGGCAGATGACAGCTCCAAAGCAGCACTTCCTATAAGAAGAAGCCTGTTCAAAGAGGGAGATGCAGGGTCAAAGGGAGGGTCTCTCTCTGCACCTGTCAGGCAGATTGTCTGGGCAGGGACCGAAGCTTTAATGGGGAGAAGCCTTAGGAAAGCCCAAGCAACAGGATTTGGGTTTCAGGGAGAACAACAGATTCTATGAGAAACTTGAGTTCTGCTGAGTTGTCAAACAAACAAAACCCCAAAGAAAAGGACTGAAAATCTGCTGCTGTTGAGAGTTTTATTCAACATAATGGTCGGTGAGTTGGCTCAGCAGCTTACAGATGTCAAGTGTCCAAAGCAATTCAAACTGTTACAAAGGAGCGATATTACCAGTCATGGTTAGAGATTAACTGAGGTGTCTTTCTGAGTTGAGTCTGAGCTTTACAAGTGAGAGACACTGACAAATGTGTGATTAGCTTAACAGCTGAATGGAGTTTTCTCTTTACCTTAAATACCTCTCTCTCTCTCTCTTTTAAATATCCACCATACTCATTGATCCAATTCACCAACATTCTAGTGAAAACCCCTAAAGCCCTACAGATGCGGGTTTCAAGATGAGGTTGTCACTCCTATTTATTCATACTTGTCTATATATTCATTTTTCCTCTACAAAAAGGATGAAAAAGAATCTGTTTCATCTCCAGTCTAAAACTAAAAGTCTAAATGTTTCCAAGAAAAGCAAACACAATAAGAATTTTAATAATAACTTAAAAATGCTGAGATAGATAGATGCTTCTCTACAAAGGAAGACAGGACGGACATAGAGTACATCACCTGGGCTGAAAGACAAGATAAAACACACTTTAAACTTGTGAAAATGGGCTTTGTACTTAAAGTCTGTATGTTGCTGATCTCTAAAATATACACTGCGATGATGTCACTCTTGCTACCACCGCTCTTGAAATCAAATGGAAATCATGTTTTCAATTTCATCTTAGGTTATTACTTGGAAAACGTTTAGGAAAATGTAACAAGCCCAGTAGCAGGCTCAAATCAGCTCCTTTCACAACATATACTGTCATCTGCCTTTTAGTGTGGTGCAGCCTAAAAAAATTTAGCTCTAAAGCTCCCTGCTTCTCAATTTTCACTCTTTTTGTGATGCTTTCTCATTTTTCATATTCTCTTGCCACTGACATGTTTTTTTCCATTCAGTAAGCAAGGATGCTGCTATTTATTTTTAAAATACAAAAAGGAAAGTGACCTTTAAGGCAAAAAACCAAAACAAAAAACACCTAAACCACAATCCAGATGCAAAAGCAGCAACAAAGTATGTGAGAGAAAATTTTACTAAGACAGACATGGTAGGATGAATACTGGAATACGAATAAAGGCAGGCATATATTCATTCATGTTGCCAGGATTTAATAAAAACCATCACATGCAGGTTGGCACAGAATTCTAGAAATACCACACTGCATTACCATGTTGTTCCCAAACTCAGTCCCTTGCTGTGAGAGGGAATACTTTGTATCACAACCATTTGATACAAGTCTGACGCTCAAAGCAACTTTCCATAAATTGCTCAGCCAAAAGAAAGGTCATCATGATGCAAAGCTGTGAGGGTCCTAGGCAGAGTTTTAAGATGAAAAGAAGGCATCATTGAAGGAGAGACAATGCTATCCCACTGGAGGCCCTAGGCAGGAATATTCTCCCCCCCGGCCCCAACACATAATAAAAAGCAAATTTGGGGCTCCCTTGAGCTGCTCAGGGCCCAAAGCAATTGCTTAGTCTGCTTATGCCTCGTGCCAGTTCTGCGCTGAAGTACCTTCAAAGTGAAACAACAGTGGCTCATGTAAGAAGTGACCTATAACTGAACACATTTTTAAATGTGGAGATGTTTGTCTTTTGTTCTCATAACCATTTAATCAAAGCCTTTCTAAATAAGTTCATTGGGGTGAATCTGTTGACTCAGTATATAGATTTAGAGTCCAAGTGTCAAGGCACTGAACTTTCTGCTTAGCAAACCCACCAGACTGCACGTATTCTTGAACAACAATATAATCGTGCCACTGAGGACACGATTAGCAATATTCCCAAAGCTGACTCAATTAATTGCACTTCCACAGCAAGTTCACCAGCGACAGCGAAATGTGCCTTTGAACAAACACCACCACATTCAGAAGATACAAATCATAGGACAGAGCCTTTTACTAAAGTGCATAAATCAGCATGTTTCTAACATTTTAAATGTTTATGAAAAAAAACCCATAAGTAGCTCTGCTAGTTTACAAGGCAAATAAGCTCGCTCTTTGACATATTTTGTTAACTTGAGCAGATGTATATATAAGTAAAATAAAACTTCAGAGGCAGTTTGGGCAATAATGTTTAGTTTCATAAGAGTTGAGCTGAGCTTTACAGGATCATACATTTTATCCTTTAGTACTATCAGTACTAAATTGATCACCATGCACCTAACACTGTCTTCAGAAATGAGTAACTTCGGGGGTCTTTTTAAAGATCTACATTTCTTCTGCAACATTTGTCTCAAAAATTGAAAATTAGAGCTCTCTGCTTAAAATATACTGTATCAGTTAAAATGATCTCAGGAAACATCCTTCCACACTAAAAGAAAACTTTCAGCAATGGCTTTGTGGCGAGCAGCAAACAGGAAATCTGAATTTTCAAGCATGTATTGCAACCTGGCTTTGTGGCAACTGAATATGTCAGAGACATCCTTTAAAGACAATGGCGAGAGATTATGTGCTCTACTCTCCGACATATGCGTTCAGTTGTACATGTCTAATTTGCATGTACAAAAATACAAGCACTGCACTTCTGCATGTAACTAAACAGTACCTTCCAGGAATACAATCAGCTTTAGCAGACTGTATCCATTTTTAACAGCGGTTTTGCTTTTATTGCACACTCTTATTTTGACATTGTAAACAGTAGTTATTGAAATTAAGACTAAATTCCTTTCTCTGGAGATACTACATATTGATCTAGAAGTTTTTCATTTAGCCTATGAGCTCCACCTACCAGGAGCAAACCCGTAACAGTGATCATAGATAGTACAATACCTACCAGTTTAACTATAGTGTTGTTATTGCAATGATACAATAATGCTCAGCTCTTTAGCTTTCCTGTTGAGCTGTGGAACAAGTGAAATATTCCTAGTTAATTTAGGATGTGTGTGTTGTCAAAACAAATCTAAAATGCAAGCAACAGCAACTTTATTAGCACTTACTGATCCCAGGGGTGATAAATACATTTGTTTACTTATATGTGCTAGCAAAGCTGATGGTAAAAGGGAAACTGATCAGACTGTTAAGTAGAAAAAACTCTCATTAAAAATAAAATGATAATATAATCCCAGTAAATTGCCAGAGTATAGAGTGCGAAACTTTTGTAGCACCCAAGGTCATAATGTCATCTTCCAGGAGCCAGAGGGTCAAAACCATTTTACATGTGTATCTACATACATTTAAATATAATTTATATCACAAGTAAACACCTTACATACAGATGTACTTTGCTGATCTAGTCTAACGCCTCCTGCAAGAGTACAAGGTTAACTCTTCCCCCATTTATTTTTAACTCATTCTTTGAGCAATTACAATTCTTGTTTGAGAGTGTAATAATATGAGGGGAGTCAGGCCTTTTGTCACTGGGGATATTTCTAGAAGGCCGTAGGGTTGTGTGTCCTTGTAACCATAGCATGCAGGACAACCTATGAGGTGTGTAGGAGCTGAGAGTACATGCCATTACGCTATTCCCCATCTGGCCAATTTGAGGGAAGGCCACGTGCCCTCTCCATGTTCTTACAGCACTTTTACTCTCTTGTTCTCATGGCTGCTGGAAAGGAAGGGGGCTCCACTGATATCTCTGTCCCCTCAATAAGTGTTTGTATGTGTGTGTGTGGGGGGGGGGTTCTCCTCCTTCTCACATGCATGAGGCCCTGGGGGGGTTTCGCCTTCCTCTGCAGCGTGGGGCACGGGTCACTTCCTGGAGGATTCTCTGCACCTTGACGTCTTTAAACCATGATTTGAGGACTTCAGTAGCTCAGACATAGGTTAGAGGTTTATTACAGGAATGGGTGGGTGAGATTTTGTGGCTTGCGTTGGTGCAGGAGGTCAGATTAGATGATCATAATGGTCCCTTCTGACCTTAAAGTCCGAGAGTCTATGAGGGTTTCAGGTTTTCTCAGCACCTCACAGGATGAACAAAAAACTATGATCAGACACCTCATCTCCCTTCCCCTGGGATGAGGCAGTTCCCACAGCTGGGTGTGGTTCAGTGGTGGTGAGGGCCTTATTAGTACATGGACATACATAGATGTGCGTGGAATGAGAAAGCCTTTACATATTGAGAGGTTAAAAAAAGCATACACACATACACACACTTTATATCTTTTCCATGACCTGAATGAATATGTGGAAGTTCTCTGATATAATGTACATATAGAAATCAATTCCTCTGATGAAATAGTCTGAAGAATTGCTTTCAATTGATTGCGTTCTTCTGTTATCACTTTGCAAGACAAGTTGCCCAATGAAAACCACACCAGAGCTCCAATATTTCAGTCAAATTGCCACTTAACCTAAACAAAATTCCTATTTTCCCCCTACTTGGCAAAACTTTGTATCCAGTGGAGAAAAGAACTGAGGCTTAGTTATGAGTACTGTTTTTAAAACAACCTTCCCTGGAAGTTTTTGTGCCTCTCCCTACCCCACTGGGTCAATTCATCTCTATTATATTACACTCTACAGTCACAGATTTGAGGCTGGGATAGTTTCATAGGGTTGTGCAACTACCTAGAAAGGAAATGTCAGACTTACAGGACAATTCCTCTGCTTTTTGGTCATACCAAATAATGCGAATATTTGGGGTGAAATGGTACAAACTTACACCTATAATAAGGGCCACCAAGTAGTAAAGAATATGCCAGCTTTGTTTTGGATGCTCACATTTTTTTCACAGATCTAGGAGCCAGCTATCGCCTCTCCACATTTCTGAATATTGCAGATTTCTCGTGGGGGCTAAATAAACAACAACAAAGAAGGACAGGGTCACCATTCAAAACACATGTAGAGAAGCAACTCTTGTGGTAAACAGACTAAATGAAGTCATGCATTGGTCTGATAAACCCTTAAAAGAGGCAGAGAAGGCAATCTTTACTTCTGTTACAGCTTATTTTCAATTCCAGTCACGAGTACCTTAAAAACGAGCTGTTTCCCACTTGGTTAAGTAGCTAGTGATATTAATGAGACACTGCTCAAAGAATAGGTAAAATGTTACTATCATGGGGCGGCTATGCAAAGCAGAGGATGAAATGTTAGAATATAAAATGTTGGAAACATTAGGAAGAATATTGTTAATGCCTGTATTAAGCTACTGAGCATGCCCAGAGTGAACTAGATTTTTTTCAGCAGTCTGAAGAAATTCAGACTGAGCTAACTGCTCTTGCAGTTGGTAACTCTACCTCTCTCTCTCTCTGAGATACTTATATAGACCCTTTTACAATAGGATTTGAGCGCCTCATAATCTTTAACAGTTTTCTCCTCACTATATACCCCTGTGAGAAAGAGTGAGTTGCCCAAGGTCATACAGGAAATCTATGGTGGAGTAGGAACTTGAACCTAGGCATCTTACCTACTGCGGGAATTAAACTGCTGGAAAAGTAATACAACAAACCACAAAAAGTGTCCAGGGCCGGCCCACAACATTTTGGAACCTGAGGCAGGGAGCTCAAATGACGCCCCCATGCCCCTTCGCTTGAGCCAAAACTTTGAAAGGTCTCAATTCTGCCTTCTTCCTGTTCTGGTGATTCCATTTCCCTCTGCCACTGTTCTCCCAGTGCCACACAATGGGAAAGTCGAGTGGAGGCAATAAAGCCTATCAAACACCAAATTGGGAAGAGAGATGATGCCATAATTGCCATTGTGGAGGATAATGCTATGACAGGAACTTTTCTTCAGGAATGTGCATGGTTACATCCATTTGACATGGAGAGATGGATGCTGCAGCAGCTGCCAGGTCACCTGCACTCTGACTAACTGGAAGATCAGGCATCTCCTCACCACTCACATCCTCACTGGGGCTGGAAGGCTCACCATGAACATTTGTGTCTATGTATCTCAGGAGAGCTCCTTCCTGCTTAGATAGAAAAGCTTCCTTTGCTTGCTTGCTTTTTCTGAATGCTGTCCCAGAGGGGCGTTCTCTTCTTTCACTCATGACTGCTGTTCTGTGCCAGCTATATTGGCTCTCAACACTCAATTGAAGGGGATAAATAAGCAGGCTGGTAGCAGGGCCTGAGTGAGGGAAGGTATTAGCGTCTTAAGGGCTTAACTGGCTCCTACTACTTCAGTTGACTGTCTGTTCTCTTCAAGTGAGTTCAGGGAAGTGGCAGGAAACAGGAATCTCCCTGAGAAGCCTCGTGTTAATCAGTCCAGGCTCTTAGGGGTGCTAGAGAGGTACATAAGAGGCTCCTCCTCCTCTCTCTCCCTGCAGCTCCTGCTGCTTTCTGTTATTCCCTCTCACCTTTTCTCCTTCTTGCCTGTTATGTCTCTTGTGCCCTCCGTCCTCCAGCACAGCATTTCACCATCTCTATGTATCTAGAGCAGAGAGAATACATATGCACCAGCAGCAGACACAATTTTTTACACCCTGGGTCCTAGTGGTGCCTCCCCGCCACATACAGTCTGGCACCTGAGGCGGCCACCTCAATTCACCTCGTGGTAAGGCCAGCCCTGAAAGTGTCCAATATGTTCTTTGAATGTATTGGACACAACTTTTATTTTTCATGAAGTGGAGAAACTAACAAGGGGGACAGCCATTTTAGACTTAATTCTGACCAACAGGGAGGAATTGTTTGCTAATCTGAGAGTGGAAGCCAACATGGGTAATGGATTTCGAGATTCTAAGTAAAGGAAGGAATGAGAGCAGCATAATAAGGACAATGGACCTCAAAAAAAGCAGACAGACTCAGAACTGGTAGGTCCCATAGGAAGAAAAGGAGTTCAGGAGATCTGGCAGTTTCTCAAGGAGACAACATTAAAGGCACAACTGCAAACTATCTAGATGTGAAGGAAAGATAGGAAGAATAGTAAGAAGCCAATATGGCTCCATCAGGAGCTCTTTTATGACTTGAAAATAAAAATAATCATACAGAAAGTAGAAAGATGGACACATTGCAAAGGAAGAGTACAAAAGACTAGCATAAGCATGTGGGGACAAAATCAGAAAGTCTTAGGCACAAAATGAGTTACTTCTTGCAAATAACACAAAGGCAATAGGAAGAGGTTCTTTAAATGCATTAGCAGCAAGAGAAAGAAAAAGGATAGTGTGGGTCCATTACTTTCAGGGGAGGGAGAGCTAATAATTGCATCAAGGCAGCTCAAGTATTTGATGAAAGTTTTGCTTCAGTCTTCATTAAAGAAGATTAATGGTGACCAGATACTCAACACAATTAATATTTAACAATAAGAAGGGAAGGAACAAGCCAAAATAGAGAAAAAACAGGCTAAGCAATGTTTAGATGTATCAGTCAGAAGACCTGATGAAATTCATCTTAGTGTACTTCTGGAACGATCTGAAGCAATATTTGAACTGTTAGCAATTATCTTTGAGAACTCCTGGAGGACGGGTGAGGTACCAGAAGACTAGAGAAGAGCAAAGCCAGTAACTATCTTTAAAAAGAGGAACAAAGAAGACCTGGGGAATTATAGAGCAGTCAGACTAACTTTGATACTTGGAAAGATACTGGAACAAATTATTAAACAACCAATTTGTAAACATTTAGAGGATCATAGGGTTATAAGGAATAGCCATCATGGATTTATCAAGAACAAATCATGCAAAATCAATCTAGTTTCCTTCTTTGACAGGGTCACTAGCTTGCTGAATAGGTGGAAATCCGCAGACATGATATATTTGTATTTAAGTAAGGCTTTTGACAGTCTCACATGACATTCTCATAAGCAAAGTAGGGGAATGTGTTCAAGATGAAATTACTATAAGGTGGGTGCACAAAGGGTGAAAGACCATACTCAAGAGTAGTTAGCAATGGTTCACTGTAAAATTGGGAGGATGTATCTAGTGGGGTCACATAGGAACAGTCCAGGATCCAGAAGTATTCAATATTTTCATTAAGGACTTGGAAAATGGAGTGGAGAGTATGCATATAAAATATGCAGATGATACCAAGCTGGGAGGGGTTGCTTGCACTTTGGAGAACAGGAGTAGAATGCAAAACAACCTTGACAAACTGGAGAATTGTTCTGAAATCAACAAGATGAAATGCAATAAAGACAAGTGCAAAGTACTACAGATATTGTTAATGCCTGTATTAAGTTACTGAGCATGCCCAGAGTGAACTAGAATTACACAACTACAAAATGACGAATAATTGGCTAGGTAGTAATACTTCTGAAAAGGACCTGGGGATTATAATGAATCACAAATTGAATCGTAGTCAACAATGTGATGCAGTTGCAAAACACACACACACACAAAACCCTCCCCACCCCCAAACAAAAATACCAGTATTATTCTGGGTTGTTATATGAAGACACAGGAAATAATTGTCCTGCTTTACTCAGAACTGAGAGGCTGGAGTTTTGTGCCCTGTTCTGCGTACCACACTTTAGGGAAGATGTGGACAAATTGGAGAGAATCCACATGGAGAGCAACAAAAATGATAAGTTTTAGAAAACCTGACCACTGGGAAAAGCTTAAAAATACTGGGCATGTTTAATCTCAAGAAAAGAAGACCATGGAGGTGGGGAGACCCGACAATAATCTTAATATTTGAAGAGTTGTTATAAAGTGGATAGTCATCAATAGTTCTGTGAATGGGCTTAATCTGCAGCCGGGGAGATTTAAGTTTGATATTACAAAAGCTTTTTAACTATGAAGGTAGTTAAGATCTGGAATAGACTTCCAAGAGAGGTTGTGGAGTCCTGATTGTTGGAGATTTTTAAGAACAGGTTAGACACCTGTCAGAGATGGTCTTCATCTGCCTTTAGCATTGTGGGCTGGACTTCCCAAGATCCTTTCCAACCCTACATTTTTATGATTTTAAAGTTCTATCCTAAGTCCTAACACCTGGGCCAGCCTTCCTCTATGAAAGTGCTCTGCCTTCATGTCTGAGAAACTTGACATCTGAGTGCCATCTAAGCATTGCATTCATCAATGTTACAAAGCCCAAAGTTCGACCTATCACATTTATTTCTGAATATTTGTTTGGAAAATCTACTTCATTTTCCTTATAGATTCTTTTTTCTTAAATCAAATGTTTCTACGCTAATTTTTTCTTTTAAAATATTTATTTTCTTTACAAAATACATAAACATAAGTCCAAAAAAAGTGCACACGTGATGAAGGTTGGAAAATCTCTGTAAAGAAACAGAATTCAATTTTAAGCCTATAAGGTGTTACCTTAAAACAGTGAGAATATTTGTAATTAAGAAAAATAATTTCAATATTCTGCTTTTAATAGTCAAACCTAAATACCTTACTCCCCTTAACGAATGCCTGCTGGAGCCAAAACCACCACAGCTTCCTACAAACACAAAAGCTAGTCAGTACTGAAGTGTCTTTCCTCGACCCCTCCAATCATTTCTTTCCCAGCTGTATTCCTCTTTGACATCATTTGGCAGTTTGCATCTATGTAAACTCAAGTTGTACACTGCTCCCAACCCTAGTAAAGTATAAAAACTGTTTGCAGTTCCCTGTAATCTCAAAGCATTACATTTTTCTGGACAAGAACCATGTTATAATATGGTTCTTCTTGGGACAAGAGTCAAAATTCTTTCCGTTCCGAACTCACACATTAAACAAGAGAACATATCAATGTAGTTAGCACTGTACCACAAATGCTGCAATAGTAACACCAAAGGCTTTATTTCCCTTTGTGTTGATCTATGCAAATAATACATAATCCTAGCACTCAGGTTTCTTTCAATCACTGTTACTGAACACCAGATTGGGGGGGAGGGGGGGGGGAAGAAAGTGGAGATAAACCCTTGATAGGCTGGTGGTTTAGCATTTGTATCTGCTACTCTTACGAACACAGCTGAGGACCTGAATGCCATGCTCATTTGAAACTTAATTTTATTATGATCTGTTTCCATCAATATTTTGCTGTGTCTGGATGTTCAGCAGATACCTATCTCAGCCATGTCAGTGATCTTGTATTGGACGTAGTCTGTGGTCCATTTTCAGTGACATGTGCAACAAATCAGACACACGATTCCCATTAGCAGTAATAGGGGTTGTGTGTCAAATATGCTCTGTGCAATGTTAAACCTTTACCCTTGTATATATGGAACCACTTACGTGTTTGAGTCCCACCTGAGATATTTTTGCCAATGACTTTAGTAATTATCACGGAACTGCAGATCATATCTAGAAAGTAAGATGTGGTTCAGTCCAACTGGCACAAAAGCTTAACAGAATACCTTGGGGACTAGTTTGTTCTTTCCTACAGCTTTCTTATGTTGACATATCATTTGTTTTCAACAGCTCAAAAACACTGATATACTTTATCTTATTTCAATTGCCTTGGACAGCTTACTAAGTCTCTTTATTTGGCATATCTTTTAGAAAAGAGGAAAATAGATATATTTGTAAATCTGTGCTGATGCAGCACTCTACAAGGAGAAAAGCAGAGCACTTTAAGAGAAGGAGCCATCATTTGAATTCACCTCCCCTACAGTTTTTGAAATTATATCTCTACCAGGTTAACACCTACACTACTATTCAATTTCATACACTAAACCACTACTTTCTGTCATCATACTTTCATGCTATAATCCGCTAACCATTTATTCAAAATGTTTCCCCAACACATTTTATGCATGATCTCCACATAACACGGCCTGTTCCCCTACATATGCATATACTGCCTTTTATAAAACATATAATTATTTATTTCTTAAATTCCTATAGGAAGATAAAGTTATACAATGTCTTGAATAAAGGGTGTATATATATATATATATATATATATATATATATATATATTTATTTATTTATTTATTTATTTATTTATTTATTTATGTGAAGCTATTACATTATCATACTCATTTCTACTCATAATTTTGTTCATTTTGTGCTATATCTCACATAAAATATGTAATAATTCTAGATGTGATATTGTTTTACAAACCTTTCCCAGTAGTCTTGTCTATGGCTTCAAATTGGCCCTTCTTAATACAGTGGTGGCATGTCTTCCACTTTGAATTTGGTAACAAACAGATCATTCATATCAATGAATATTAATGCTTTTTTTAAAGCAAGTTTTGTAGTGTGGAAAAATATATGCTTGAAAACTCACATTCACATTGGCAGATGATCCAGATAGCACATTTGTTGGTAGTGGAGTTTCTACAGGCCCTGACCTTTCACTCTTGGTGACCATAATTCAGATTTTGAATGATCTCTTCATCTGCAAACTGCATTCATTTTGAAAAAGAAATGACTTCTGCATCCTCATCCATATTTTCTGTAGTACCTGTACCTATGTATTTTATATTTGAAGTAAATACTGCCCATTGTGAAATAATAGACAAGATTTCATAATGTTTAAGAAAAAAATATGGATGAGCACATTAAATGATTTTAAGTTGGGTTTTGGCAATGATCAGAGTGTCGTTCAATTGAAATATCCTGGAACAATTATTTCTCTTCCATTTTAAGTTGTATTTTTTCTCTAGAAACTCCAGCTTTGGTTTTGAAATAACCCAAAACCTACACACTGTTCTAACTCCAATAACAATAGGTCAGATCTCTCTTTCAAAAGTAAGCAAAAGCTATATAGTGATTTCAAAGCACTACAAAGAGTCCTTATTTAGTAACTGTAGTAAGGTGGAGTGGCCTCCCACTGACCCAGAGGGGGAGGGGCCACTCGCAGAGCCCTGGTGGGCGGAGCCAGGCTGTGCTCACCCTATCCACCGGACGTCAATGGGTGGGACAGGAAGTATAAAAGGCAGGTCTGCAAGCTCAGTTGGGCTGCAGCCACTGAAGGAGTCAGATGCCTTCTGCCTGCTCCTGAACTGGGAGACTGTCATGGACCCGCCGATGCTGCCGGAGCCACACACTAACTAAGTCGAGGAGAAGTTGCCAGAACTGCCGCTGGCCTTCTACCCAGAGGACGCAGAGGACCCCTTATAGACCCAAGTATGCCACGAGGGGGAGATAGGAAGTAGCTCAGGGGAACTAGACAACTGTCTGGTGGAGAGCTGGCCTGTGACCAGGTCAGCGTGTTGCAGGAGGTTCCCTGATGACCCAGTGGTGGATCCCTCTGCCACTGTCAGGGCCCTGGACTGGGATGTGGTAGAGTTGGGTGGCCCTGAATCCCCCCTGTCATCCAACCCCTCCATACTCTCCCTCCATAGGCCAGAGGGCCTACACCCGTCTACACTCTGCCGAGTGAGGACACTAGGCTCTAACTCTGCCTGAGACCGCCTAGACTATGTTTGGGTTCTCTAACTCTGCCTGAGCTACCCTAAACTGTGTTTGGGTGCTCTAATCCTGCCCTCAACTGTGGGTGCTCTACCTTGGCCTGAGCCTGGAGGACTTGTTGCCTCACCCTGACTAAGGGCCTGGGCTCTGAAGTATTTGTTTGCTCCTCAGCCCTGAGTGCAGGCCCGAGACCCAGACTGTATCACCCTGCCCTGACTAAGGGCTCAGTTTCTTAACTGTTTATTTGCCGCTTACCCATGAGTACAGGTCCGAGCCACTGACCCTTCATTGCCCTGATTGCGGGCTAGAGACCCTAACTGCCTATTGCTCTACCCGGACTGCTGTCCAGAGCTACAGGCCGAGAGTGACTCAGCTAATTCCCCAGCCGTGAGCTATGCCCCACGACATAGTGAGGCAGAGTGGCCTCCCACTGACCCAGAGGGGGAAGAGCCACCGCTAACCCACTACAGTAACCAAGTGATTACATTAACATTTTTGTAACAGCGCTTTAAACTTTGTGATACTCTTCATTCCATCGTGTCAAATGAAGTAAATGGAAAATGAGCAGGTTTTCTAGATGGTTTCTATCAAGTGGTACAGATAGCAACCTGTGTATATCATAGTGGTTTATGTTGTACGCACATCCGTTCCCTGCCCCCCAGTGGTTTTATCATATAAAATTCACTTGCTAACTTCAGATATAGCTTTGATTTCTTGCTGATTCTTTGGTGCTACTGAGTATGTTCTCTAAACCACATCTACCACTTTCTTGAAGTGGACTACTGAAGCCCATAAGTTAAACAACCTTACAAAGGGACAGCTCCATTGTAAAGCTCTTTCAAGAGAAAACAAAGGCATCAATTTCTAATTTGTCTGTTGGCAATGAACCTGTTGGCATTGATTGTTCCCTGCCTCTCTCTGTAAAAATGTCTAAAAGTTTCCAGTGCATCATTTACTTCATGATGGACATGTCTTTTCAACATTTTCAAGCATTGTTTCAAAAGTTTCTCTTCTGATTGTTCCTGACAGCTTTGTCAAGTCCATAAATATGTTATAGCAATCCCTATCATATACAATGTGACTATAAACTCATAAATGCATTTGTAAGAAAGGATCCTTGATTCATAAATCAACACAAGTGGCCCTTCTGAAATCATTAAATGCCCTATTAGTGTCTCCCTTATTTCGACTGCAATAAACACAATTATGTTTCCATATCCACACTCTTGACTTAGTTGTGGGTGCCCAATGAATGACAAATAACTCTGGATTGCTACCTGTGTCATTCTAAATACTTCAGCCGTATTCAAAACTTTTTTCTTGGTTCAATTTTTCCACCTTATACACTGACATTTTGTATTATGATTTCATTGTTATTCTTCTCTCAACATATTTAGTACATGTAGGTATGTCAGGTTCATATATTTTGCCTAACAAAGCTTTAGAAGTTCTAGCTAGCACACCATTGTTCTAGTCACACTGTATATCAATTTGTTTTTTGGAGCAAATCTTTAATTATCCAGCTCCACATTTATACACACATCATAAAATTCTCCAGTTTATTTGACTTAACACTGACTTATTTTTCCACTAAAAAAGACTAGACTTCTTTACACATGGAAAGACACATGATCCTTACAGTAATGCTTTTTTCCACTGTTTCCTCCCCTGCCTGGTGTGCATTAGCATTTCTTTCACATGAATTTTCACAGCCAGACAGCTCGTTTGAATCAGTTGTACAACTTGCCTTTTTGTGTTCAGTTACACTTTTTTACATCAGATTCTTCACCGAGAATTTTCCATTTCAGAATCAATAAACTTTGTTTACTGCCACATGCAACTTTTTTCATTATCACCATTGCAGAGGTGATACAACTCAACTCACTTCAAGTGGACAAAATACGCACACAAGTTGTTTCTTTACTTCTAGTGACACATACTGAATATGCTAGTAAATGGGGAGAAGCCAGAACCAGTTCCCCAGAGTGACCAAACGTATCAATTGCACGTTACACTATGCATTACATCTACATAGCAGTGATTACATTTATTCAACCAGAACTATCAATCATACGTCAGTTCCACTCCCTGGAAAAATAAAACTTGAAGTTTTCATTCATCATACTCCCGCTAAGGACACTTCCTACACATAACTAAAATGGTTACGCAGAAGATTCCAAGAGACTAATCAGATTATAGTATAAAATCCTTGAGAAATATAAGGCTAACCATTAATAGCAATGATCTCATCAAAACTCAACAGTTAAATATTAATTTAATGAAAAAAATACAGCATAAAGAACTCTGGTAGCACACAATGAAAATTGATTCATAACAATGACATCATAAAGGAGTTCATCTTACACTTTGGATATGAAATATGAACTTCAACATTTGTTGTAACATTTCCCTTTGCAGAAACATATCAACAAGCTTAGTAAATGATAGTGCAAACCACAAGAGACAGAGAGAGGAAAAGGGAAAAATACAATCCTTGATTAGAAAATTATGAACATTTAGCGCTAAAGTAAAAATAATTTACAGTAATGAATTTCCTTAGCTTCCCTCATCAAAAGAAATCATTAACGTACTTCAAATATGCACTCTGAAATATTCCCTCACTCAAATTGCAAGAACACACACAAATACAAGTTAAAAATGCATCAACAACCAATAAATGCACATTTAGTTATTGTAACAGATCATTAATTGTTCCAAATTGATGTTTCCCTCTTTAATTTTTAGTCTTTATTTCACCCAATCTTTTTTGTGCTAGTGTGGCAGCAGCATGTTGGTGACACTTCTGTACATTTAAGATGGCTGTTTATGTTCTTTCCTGAAGAATGAACAAGAATGAAACTTGCTGATCTCAAGAGAAGTGATCATGCAGGACAGTAAGCCCTGAATTTTAGCCCTGGGCAGACATGTAGCATCTTTTCTTTAAGCTCGTCAGTAATTTAGAATAATGGTTCAATAAAAAAAGCAAATGCCCTTTTTTCCCCTTCCACTTTAATCTCTATTAAAGCCAATGTTCACTGGCCTAAAACACAAAGCCATTGTAATTTCTACCCAGTGGAATTAATTGATCAACTGTCAACATCCTCTGTCTGAGTCAGCACACAGGGTCATCAGAGTAACATGGGCCTCCACCTCACAGTAACTACAATTGTGAAGATTATATGGTGAGCAACTTTAACTCTTTAGAATATCAGAACTGCAATGTTGCTAGTTTTACCATATTCAGCGAACAGCACACTGACAACGTCTATGGTTTTCCAAAGGGTTAACCTTCTAAAATCCTAGTCAAATCAATCATCACGACCATCAACAGCAACTGTATTTAAATAATACTTCACAAGTATTACTACTAGATTAAAAACAGCCAATCAATCAACATTGCACACTAACAGGGCACCTCCTCGATTCTTCACCATGGCAAAATGTGATTAGTTAAACCAAAGATGCAGAGGAGCATTTCCTGAAAATAAATGACTCAGTTTTAAAATTAATTCCATTCAGGAAAAAAAATTATACCAAAGACTTTACTAATAAAAAAAGCCATTGGGGAAAAAAGGGTGGCAAATGACAAACATTCTCAATGTAGCAGAATTGGCCTAAATACATTTTTTTAAAAGGAGAGGAATCAAAAGTCTAATGTATTGCAACCCCATAGGATACTCTATTACTTTATTGTTATTAGCATAAACACACATCCTAGTTTAAAAACATGCTAGAAACCATAAATGAACGAGGCATGTTGCACATTTAAGCCATCACACATCATACAGAATTCAGATTTTAATGTTATTTTTTAAAGTAGGAATTAAAGATTTACAAATCCAGAGACTTATGGCAGGATATCGTCTCAAACTAAAGTGCTTTTAGCTAAATGAAAATAGCAACATAAAAATAATAAGCCCCACCGCCAACAACAGCAGCATATCTGGCTACATACAGGTTTAAACTTTGAGTAGCTGCATTTCGTTCAGTAAATACTTTTATAAGGGTTTATCATTTGCTGAAAAACAGCACCTGTTAGGAATGTTGTTATTAATACATATGATATAGAGGGAAACTACCTTTTCAATTCGTGAAGGTGGATATCAGTTCTGAAACTCTGATCTCTGTGCTTGGGACTACCTGCAGTGGGACATCCATAGGGGATCCATGGTAGGTACAGGTGGATTGAGACTAAATGGAACCTGGGCCTGAAAAACTTCCTAAACTAATGTTTGGGTCCCCCAGTATACTCTTTCTCCCAGCAATCTTCCAAAACAGATACTAGTCATCCTCCTCTCTTTCCAAAGTCATTGATGGCAGTCAAATGCAAGAGAGAGAGTTGGCAATTTGTCAAAGATACATTATTAAGGGCACCAGAGCAAACTATCCTACTGGAAAGATAGGACGTCTGACAAGAGATCACCCTGGCTTTAACCAGGAGATCTTCAATGGTCTCAAACTCAAAAAGGAGTCCTTCAAAAAGTGGAAACTAGGTCAAATTACAAAGGAAGAATATTTAAAACAAAAACAAAAACAAACCACAAGCATGGAGGGATCAAATTAGAAAGACCAAGATACCAAATGAGATTAAACTAGCTGGAGACATAAAGAGTAAGAAGAAAACATTCTACAGATACATCAGAAGCAAGAGGAAGACCAAGAACAGGGTAGGCCCATTACTCAATGTGGGAGGAAAGACAATAACAGAAAATGTGGAAATAGCAGAAGTGCTCAATTACTTTTTTGTCTCAGTTTTCACCAAAAAGATTATTAGCACTCAGATGTCTAACATAGTGAATGCCAGTGAAAATGAGGTAGGATGTGAGGCTAAAATAGAGAAAGAACAAGTTAAAAATTACTTACACAAGATAGATGTCTACAAGTCACCAGGGCCTGATGAAATACATCCTAGAATACTGAAGGAGCTGATTGAGGAGATACCTGAGTCATTAGCAATTATCTTTGAAAATTCATGAAAGATGGGAGAGATTCCAGAGGACTGAAAGAGGGAAAATATAGTGCCAATCTACAACAAGAGGAATAAGGACAACCTGGGGAATTACAGACCAGTCATTTAAACTTCTGTACCCGGAAAGATAATGCAGCAAATAATCAAGTAATCAATTTGAAAACACCTGGAAAATAATAAGCTAAGTAACAGTCAACATGGATTGATTAGGAACAAATCATGTCAAACCAACCTAATAGCTTTCTTTGATGGGGTAACAAGCCTTATGGATGTGGGGAAGGGTAGATGTGGTATATCTTGATTTTAGTAAGGCTTTTGATATTGACTTGCATGACTATCTCATAAACAAACTAGCAAAATATAGCTTAGAGGGAGCTACTATAAGGTTGGTGCATAACTAGATAGAATACTGTTCCAAGAAAGTAGTTATCAGTGGTTCACAGTCAAGCTGGAAGGGCATATCGAGTGGAGACAAGCAGGGATCGGTCCTGGTCCGGTTCTGTTCAATATCTTCATCAACAATTTAGATAATGGCATAGAGAGTACATGTATAAAGTTTGTGGATGATAGCAGGGAGGGATTGCAAGTTTTTTGGAGGATAGGATTAAAATTTAAAATTATCTTGACAAATTGGAGAAATGGTCTGAAGTCAATAGACATTCAAAAAGGAGAAATGCAAAGTACTCAACTGAAATATTATTTCCAGTTCCGAGTGCCACATTTCAGGAAAGATGTGGACAAATCCCCCCTGCTCCTGCACCCCGCTTACCCCATCTTCCATAGAGCAGGGGGGACACACGACAGGCAGCTGTTGGCTTGCTGATCTAATTAACAAAGCAGTATACTTCTGACCCCACTTTTGATACCTAATTGGAAATGCACATCTCTATCTCTCAAACAAACACACGTGTGTGTGTGTCTCTCTGTGTACCCTCCCTCCTTTTCTGCTGTCTTGAAGAGTGTGAGAGTTAACCCTTGAGAGCTCAGTGGGGTGCTAGTTCATCATTTAGCAGTAAGGCATTAACTGGGAAATATCCCACCCTCTGACTCCTCCACCTCAACCAAGCTTCACAATCATCATCACTGTTTACCAGTATTACATTGTTTGTTTAAAACTTATACTTGTCTGGTGAAAAAAAAATTCTCTGGAAACTAACCCCCCTCATTTACATTAATTCTTATGGGGAAATTGGATTCGCTTAACATCATTTCACTTAAAGTCGCATTTTTCAGGAACATAACTACAACGTTAAGTGAGGAGTTCCTGTATATAAAAGGTTGTTACATGAGGAGGGTGAAAAATTGTTCTTGTTAACCTCTGAGAATAGGACAAGAAGCAATGGACTTAAACTGCAGCAAGGGAAGTTTAGGTTGGACATTAGGAAAAACTTCCTGTCAGGGTAGTTAAGCACTGGAATAAATTGCCTAGGGAGGTTGTGGAATCTCCATCATTGGAGGTTTTTAAGAATAGGTTAGACAAACACCTGCCTGTAATGGACTAGTTGTTACTTAGTCCTATGTTGAGTGCAGGGACTGGACTAGATGACCTGTGAAGTCTTTTCCAGTCCTACACTTCTATGATTCTATAATCTGGCAGCCATCCAACAGCCATCAACCAAGTATGTTACTATGGCGCTGCACATTCACTGCTCCATTTAGTGCATCACAACTACCTACGCTTCTTATTGCGTAGTCAGTGTGTGCAGTAGCTTGGTGGTTAGCCCTTGTGTTGCAATTTCCAGTCTCCAGTTTAAATGCTATGTATGGGGTGAATATTGGAAATGGGGATTCTGAACCACAAGATCCTTAACATGTACACCGGAAGCTCCTTAGCAAACTTGAATATAATAGAATTCCATTTATAGTCAAGTGACACTAAAGTCCCAAATTATATGAGTGCATTTCATTGGGTTATCACTGTACTTATAGGTCTCCACTGTACATGATAGCATCCGTTCCTATGGGACGCTCCCAGGAGCCACTGTACCTGAACAAGGCATGATGCCTCCTAGAGCTCTCTGACATGCTGGGGGAATACAGAAGCTGCACATTCTAGGCTTTCCTCCATAACCAGCCAGCTCCAATGGCTGCCGTGTAGTGTGGAGATGGAATCATGGCCCAACTGCTTCCCTGCTCATTCCAGAGCGGCTGGTGCATCTACCCCCATTTAGCCATTGTGCTCACCTGAATGCAAGGTCTGCCCTTGTGATCAGCCCCTCTATAGGAGGATAAAAAGGTGAATGTGGGAGGATCTTTGAACCCTCTACTGGGCATAATTTTACCCCACTATAAATGGGCCCCAATGTGCTAATCCCCTTAGGATGCAGCAATTACCATGTACTAGCTAGGCACACAGAGGAGAGGAACGCTGGGGAGAGAGAAAACTCTGTGACCTATCCACCCATCGTTGACATAATCCCATGGCTCTGGGTAAGGCACTGGCTGGTTGAAAGCCCCCTGCCCATTCCCTCCCCCCCCCCCACCCCCCCGACCACTGCTCCAGGGTGGCCTATAATACACAGTAACTCCTGAGTACAGAGCTGCAGGTTGAAACAGCAGCCTGTTTGCCGAAGCTTCTCCTCTGTATTCCCATGGCAGCTGCAAGGACACATGCTGCCCAGCCCCTTGAGGTACCGCCGGATGTTCCCCACGCACAACCAATGAGAGATATTCATCCATCCTATGAGCAGGGAACATGCAGAGGGTGCCAAAAACAAAGAGAAAGCAAAAATAATAATAATAAAACAATAGAAAAGAGGTGGGGGAGCCAAAGATGTAAATGGACAGATGAAACAGAAAAAATGAAGAGCTAAGAGGAGAGTGTGGAGAAACAGACTGGGGGGAAGATTCCCGACTGCCAGTGCACACAACAGGATTCCACTAGAAGATGGCTGGAAAAAACCTGACTGACAGGAAAGCATGACTGCAAAAAAACCAAAAAGACAACTACACGGCAAATAAGTAATCAGAAAGCTTTTCCTGCCCAGAGCTGCCTCTGTGCTGATGGGGAACACACTAAAAGGTTTGGATATTGTCACTGGCTGAGTGACTAGGCGAGGCTAGAGAAGAGATGACTCAGATAAAACTTAAAGTGCATAAAATGAATCATTTATTAACAAAAGAAAATATAAAGTTGGCTTAGGCTTCCAAAAAATATTTAGTGCCAACAAAATCTAGGGCTTCGCCTCTTAAGGCTGCAAGAGAGCTATTGTGAGACTGCCTCCCTGAGCTCCTGTCTTAAATTACTCCCAAGATATTCCCTGAGGTCTTTCACATAGCAAAATTACTGCTTCACTGTTCCTGCTGACTGCTTTGTTGATACACCTGTGCCTCTTTAAATTGGCCACTGCTGAGCCCAGTGCCTAATGGCAGTCTTTGTCAAGGAGTGGCTAGTTGATTAACCGATCCTGATTTCCTATGGATCAAACTGGGAAGAAACGCCATTGCTGATTCCTTGTCAAGTGAGGCAGCATTTGCACCAATTTAATAGGAGGTAAATAAACTAAGGCTTTCCCCTTTCAGCTAGAAATGCCAGTCTACCATCTCAATTTTAGCAGGGCTGCAGGTTAAACAGGGAAAAGAAGAAAAAGAGATGGCAGTTGTTTTCTCTTTCCTCTAGGAAAGGCATAGAAAACCAATATTTTACAATGATTTATAGGAGAGAAAAGAATAATTAAGCTCCACTCACACTCTCTTCATTTCATGTTCTCTTCTACACACATCAAACTGGGTTCCCAAATCTGGAGAGACCCCAAAATTGAACTGAACATCTCCTGGGGCATATGGGAAGGAGATAAACAGCTTCTTAGTCTCCATACTTCTGGGACTCCCCTCTTATAGATTCCAAGACTAGAAGGGAAGATTGTGATAATCTAGTTCTGACCTCCTCTATGTAACAGGCCATAGGATCTTCCCCAAAATAATTCCTTTTGAACTAGAACATATTAAAATAAAACATCCAATCTCGATTTTAAAATAGCCACCATAACCTGGGCAAATTGTTTGAATGGTTAATTACTGTCACCTTATTTCCATAACATATGGTTTTTGTTCCCGTATAACTATTTTAGTACGGGGTATGATTTTTTTAGCAAAACAAAACTCCTTCTGTGGATGCAATTATACAAAGGTGCCTTATGCCAGTATAATTTATTCACCTTCCTATATGGGAATATTATATCTGCATAAAACACTTTTATATAGATATGACTGCATCCACATTAGGGAAGTGTTGCCACTTTATCTATAATCATACAGTTTAAGCAGTACAACTTGTGTGTAAACAAGGCCTTAGTGATCTCTGAACAACAATGAACCTCTCCCAACAGTGCCGTCCCTAGGGTACGGCAAATCAGGGCGACTGCTCTGGGCCCTGTGCTTTGGGGGAGCCCCGTGGGCCGGAGCAATTGGCCAGCGCGGTTGTTCCCGGAAGTGATGGATTTGTCACTTCTGCCCCGGGTCGTGCACCCACCTAGGGATGGCCCTGCCTCCCACAACACACATGGGCTGACTAGAAACCTTCTTCTTTGCCTTGGAATTTCCATGAAGTTCCAAGATCCAGGGGCCTAAAGGTGAAAACATTTTCTTTACAACAATAAACCGTCTTCCACAGAGAGAATTATTTTCGATAGATTTTGCAATTGAGAATTGTACAAAGACCTTTCCTGGTTTTATTTTCTATGCCATTTTAAAAATCTGTTTGATTTCTCCATAAGCTTAATCATAGTTAACTTATTTCTTCCAACTGAATAATTCCTGCTACTGTAGATCAACAATTGATTAATCAAGCTATACAATGAAGAAGCAAAATGTCTGACTTCCTTACTCTCCATACTTGAAACGAGCTTTATCTTATACTACTCAACGAAATAATGATGCAGAACCTGTTTTGAGAAATCTGTGGAATAATGTGATTGCTTATGGGAAGAAGTGTCAACAATCCATCCATATGTAACAATAGCAAATTTGTTCTCTCTCAGCCACCACAAAAGGTACGGCAACATTTCCTTGGTGTTAAAGATTTATTTTAAGGGTTAAATTTTTATAACATTGCCTCCATTTGTGTGTGCATCACTTTGCACAGACAACACTTTTGTAGCGCAGTGTGACTACATAAATACAGTTGGGAATCTAATCCACCTAAAGCACGAGCATCTGCCACTGAGCTAAAGTGCTTTTGCTGTAAGAAAGTTGCAGGCTGTTAAAGTCACTAAGCAAGACAAGGTAGGTAAGGTAATATCTTTTATTGGACCAACTTCTGTGGGTAAGAGAGACAAGCTTTTGAGCTTACACAGAGCTCTTCTTCATGTCTGGGAAATGTACATAGAGTACATTCCATGCATCCGATGAAGTGGGTACTAACCCACGAAAGCTTATGCTGAAATAAATTTGTTAGTCTCTAAGGTGCTACAAGTTTTTCTTTCTTATTTTCATTTTGCTGACAGACTAACACGGCTACTACACTTAAACCTGTACATAGAGTGTCACAGCTAAATACAAGGTGGAAAAGATTGTTTAGCATAAGTAGTTAACACATTTCAAGGGACCGTTCAAGGTGAATATGTGTTAACTACTTATGCCAAACAATCTTTTCCACCTTGTATTTAGCTGTGATACTCTGTTTCCCAGTCCTGAAAAAGAGCTCTGTGTAAGGTCAAAAGCTTGTCTCTCTCACCCACAGAAGTTGGTCCAATAAAAGATATTACCTCACCCACCTTCTCTCTCCAATATCCTGGGACCAACACAGCTACAACGGCATTGCATCAACACAGCTACAACGGCATTGCATCAACACAGCTACAACGGCATTGCATCAACACAGCTACAACGGCATTGCATAATCAGCAAGTCTCGTTTTCAAAAAAAGATTTTGGCTACTAAGTGCCTCAATCCCCTTTGAAAATGAAGCAGGCTCCTAAATCACTTAGGCATTGCAACACTGAGCCACTAGGAAGGGACACAGCTACTCAAGCCAATGTGAAATTTTTTATTAGTTACTTGAGAGTGCAGATGACAGGACTTACATGTGCAAGCTAAGTGGGGTTTGTGCATTCAAACTCAATCACTTGTACATGCTCACAACGGTGCTGGCCAGTGCTTCTGTACATATGTTACAGGCACACAGATGGAGTCCAGGATAAGATCCTTAATATAGTTTCATATTTGATAAAGTTTCACCAAAAATCAGTAAGGACAATTCACTGCCAGTCTTTGAACCCTACTAGTTTTGACAACCCAACTCCCTGTTCAGAAAACTGCCAAAAAACCAATTTCCTTCAACCGGGGAGAAATGTGACTGGTGCTTGCCTCAAGTCAGTGTTGGCTCAAAGAAATCACTTGGAATTCAACATCCATTGCCCTCAGCCCCCTTAAAGACATTTATAATGAGCAAATACCAGCCCTAAATGATGTTAGATCACTCTAAATGTCTTTACTTTGACATCTGACAGCTGTCATTATGAACACTGCAAGTGAAACTAGAATTCCTTGTAATGCACTATGAGTAGATTACGTTTATTTTGTGTTTTGAAAAGCTAAGTTAGAAGAAATGGTGCATATCTTTTGGGGGAATTATTTCGCACCAGATGCCTATTTACCACAACGCTGGAGGAGGCTAACTTTATGCAGCTTAACAGATGTACTATAAAGAACATAAGAATTAACCTAGCAGATTAAAATATTTTCTTTGAAAGTTACACGTAAAATAAGTACAACAAAAAAAATATTCTTTGCTAGTCTAGTCCTCCTTTCATGAAAAATTGCAGAGACATGATCCTTATCCTTTCTAGGATACCTATTTAAGCCCTGAGACTCAGTGGAAGTTTGTTTTAAATTTAAATTGCGTCAATTAATGAGTTAAGAGCTGTTCATTTATCTTTAAAGCCCTGGTTTATGATCTGTGGCCTTAAGTGAAGTGAGTTTGGTAATGTCAGATGGGGGCTTTCCTGGCAGTAGCTCACATCACAAATTCCCTGCAACAGAGGCTGCAGTGAGAGCCAGTGAAATAAATCACCGCAGGACCAGCAGGACAGCAAAACTTAAACATCTATGAATATTATTATTTTACATAGGAAAAAAATTGCTGCACATGTTTCCAACATCTGTGTTTTTAGCCAGTCATTTAAACTTGCAAAAAAAACATTCATCCATATACTATTTGTTCAGAATGGCTGAAGAGCAGAAAGATAGAGATCATATTGATGACGCACATCTAAGAATGTTTCCTTCTATTTGCTCAATTAAACCAATAATATTGCTGAAACTCTGAATTATTTAAGCATAAAAATGTATGTGAACATTAAAAAAAAATAACGGGCCCACTGAATGTAAGAATTCCATCAGCGGGTTAAGTGTAAACAGGGCCCAGGTCCAAACCAAGCAAAGGATCTTCAACAATAAGTCAAAATATTTAGAGGGACACTCCAACACTACCTACCAGCTCCCCAGTGGTCATTGCAGACCACAATACACTCTGGTGGTAAGCCCCAAGCTTGCAGATTCTTGGTTCCAACATTTATGGACTCCTTTGCCCCTTAACATTCTAGAATGTGCGACTCTTCTTTCTGATCTTTATGATAACTGAAATGTCTCTTGCCGTGATCGTACACATCATTGGTCTTTGCCTTAGTGGTTGTCATTAAAAAGAATAAGATTCTGCTGAAAGACACACAATAACTGTTTGAAATGAGAGCAATATGATGCTAAAATGTAAAAAGTAATGTAAAGTTTCAAAATGATGCTCTTTATAGATCTTTTTTTACTGGCTAAATATCTATCCTATCTACAAACCAGCTTCTGGTCTGGTGGTAACATCAATATTTCAAATGACAAACACATCTCCTTACTCTTCATCCAGCCTTCCAAGTGTAACTGTTTGAGCCAGGCCTGGCGACAGTATATTGAAATCGTAAGTCCTTTCTTTGATTCTATTCTTTATTTGGTGTGGAGCAAAGCAACACATTTTAACATCCCTGCATCTTCAATCACTATTGGACTGCTTAAATCACTGTTTGCTGTCTCACATTTCATGGTTTCTTCCTGAACTCTCAGAGTATTCTTTAATTGGACTCTCTTGATAAACTTTTAAAAGCCCATGTTTATTACTGGGAAGATTAATATTGTCAGAAGTTGTATCTTTCAACAGAATGTTAAAACAAAAAACAAAAACAAAAAACCCCCCAGCAAAACACATTCACATAATTAAACAGAGTGTTATTTGGAAGAGGGAAGGTGTGACAGTACGTCTCCATTAAAATACCTACTGGACATCCATTATAATGTTATTTGTGATTAAAGTGCTACACTTATTTCATTAAGAGATTTATTGAAGAATACACAAGTAATTGTTACCCGGTCCTCCAAAACCCCATCTGTTTGGTATTCATACAGCTTTAAAATGAACACATAGTTATAATTATCCTAATGATCCATGCTGAATTAGATACCATCTGAACAGTGTATAATTTAATTTGTGCTAGTGTTTTTTGAAAAATTTAAAGCATTAATTAAAAAAGGAAGCTCACATTGTTTCACCATTGCTAATTTTATAAATACATATTTTTATTAACTGGATCTACAGAAAAACACAGCACAATTTACCTAAGAAGGAGTTTCTTTTCCACTATGATATGTGGTTACATTTCTTTTAAAAATAGCTAGTTTTTAGAGATCTTGATAGGGATAATATTAAATCAAAATATACAAACAAAATTAGGTTAGATCCTTCAGTGAACTCCAGGTGGACAGACCCCTGCATCCATGTGGAGCCCCGCGTAGGAGCAGGGACTTATTTAAAGGGACAGGCTACATCCAAGTAAGTGCAAATTTCATACGGTAAAAGTGAAATAGTGTTTTGGTTTTAAAAGCTTTAGAATACTGTCAAAAACCTCTGAAAAATTATGAGTGAAATCTTGACTCTATTGATGTAAATGAGAATTTTGCCACTAATTTCAATTGAGCCAGGATTTCATCCCCAACGGGTGGAATGAGGGAGCAAGCCAGCGGACTTTGAAGAGTCTGTGGTTTGTGTCCCTCCTTGCTGAAAAGAGAGAGGTGCTGTAGCAAAGCCTCTTTGGAGGAGGTACAGTAAAGTAAAAACAACATGACAGTTACCACCATTGAATTTCACTTAATTGTATTCACTAAATGTAATATGTATAGGGGCATAGGGCAAAAAATAAAGAAAAATCTCAAGTAAAAATTAAGCAGAACATAGTTCTTATAATCACAACAAAAAGCAGTAGCTAGCTAACCTTTACACCTAGTTACATGGGATGTATGACTTTGACAGTCAGTTCAGACTCCCAGCATCTCTCTCCAGAAATTTGAGTGGGTCATTCTGAAGAAAGGTACGTAAACATGTCCCTGAAAAATCAGGATGTCTATTTTTCCTATCGTCTTGAATATAAAAGTTCTGAATCTCTCTCACTCTCTTCCTATGCTTTGATGTAGTCAATAAGGCTTTTCTCAATTTTAATAAACTAATTTGAAGTCAAGTCAAAATACAGTAGAACAATAAATTCTCTTCTTGTTTCAACCCAAGGCTAACTTTGAAACATGTGGTCCCCTGCCTTGTGTTTTACATTAGATTTTTTGTCTCTTTTCTACTTGTAGAGCTTACAGCAATAATGACTGGCATTTAATAAATAGGCTCTCTCAACTTCCACAAAAGCATTTGGATTTTAGTGAATGTGACCTTCAGGTAGTCTGCATAGCGTCACCGATGGCTTTCAGCACCTCTTTGAAAAGAATGGCTCATTACCATGCAAGTAAGGCTAACCACTGCACAAGCTGATTTGTTACAAAATATGATGCTGGGAGTCTGAAGTAACTGTCAGTACGCTGCATCTCATGAAACAAAGTGTAAAGACTAATTGGCTACTGTTTTTGTAGTGATTACAGAGTTTATATTCTGCTTAATTTTTACCTAGAATTTTCTACCCTATAAATATTGCATTTAAGACCATTAAAAATATTTATGTAGTAACCAGTCTCAGCTTTAAAAAAATTTGCTTCATCATTTTGACTCTAAGGCAACACAGAGCCTCGTGATGCTTTTAGTGGAATCACATAGCTAAATGTATTAACAGGAAACAGTGTTCTAATATTTCTCCATGTTTATTCTCATCTTGCATAAGGAAGATCATCTTTACATTGACTCAAGACATTTGGAATGTTCTCTTCTTCTATTATAAATCATTCTTATGCTTACAAAGGCTTGGTCTACATTAGCAACTTATGTTGGTATAACTACATGGCTAAGGGGTGTGGAAAATCCACACAGCCCTGAGTGATAGTTATATTGACATAAATCGCAGTGTAGACAGTAGCGTAGCCGGACGGGAGCAGGGGGAGCAGCCGCCCCCCCTTGAGCAGAAACGGTGGAAGCGACGCCTTTTTTTAGCAGCACTAAAAAAAGGCGCCGCTTCTTTTTAAGCGCCGCTTCTTGCACTCACCCGGCAGCGCTCCGGGTCTTTGGCGGCATTTTGGCGGGGGGTACCACCAAAGATCCGGAGTGAGCCGCCGAAGTGCCGCCGAAGACCCGGAGCGCCGCCGGGGGAGTACAGGGGGAGGCGCCATTTTATAGCGCCGCTCCCCCTGCGCTCTGGACCTGGCTGCGCTACTGAGTGTAGACAGTGCTATTCCGACAGGAGAGCTTCTCCCATTGACATAGCTACCGCCTCTTGGGTGAGTGAATAACCTATGCCAAAGAGAGAAGCCCTCCCATTGGTGTAGATAGCATCATCACTGAAGTGCTTACAGTGGCACCGCTGCAGCCTTTCAAGTGTAGACAAACCCAGAATGTGCTAGCATATGAGAGATTAATGTTTTGAACAATTGAAGGACGTAGGATGCTGGAACATGAATTAGCAATATGTTTTCCATTTATGTCAATGAAAAACACGGAGAATAGCAGATCACACATTCACAAACTTGCCATGTTAGAGATGCAAAAGGGTACAAACTTGTCAAGCAATTGAATCTAGATAGCTTCTCATCTGCACACTGCCAGGTATAACTTAATTCACATTATCAGGCCAGCTGTAACTTGCACTCACTATATACTAGCTCCATATATACCTGACTCAAGTCATTGTTAGAAACCACTTGGGCTATTTTTCTAAAATTCTAATATTGGCTAATCCATCCCACTCTCCCGTATTAATTAACCATTGGAACAATTGACCAAGGTTTGTGGTGGCTTCTCCATCACTCACAATTTTTAAATCAGGATTGGATGTTTTCTAAAAGATCTGCTCTAGGAATTATTTTGGGGAAGTTCTATGGCCTGTCTTATGCAGAAGGCCAGACTAGATTACAACAATGGTCCCTTCTGGCCTTGGAATCTGTGAATCTAAACCTTTGCAAACAGATGAATATGGATGAGATGATACACACTTTTTAGAGATGATAGAGTACTGATAATCATAAGTTAAATGATTAAATGAACTGCTGCCAAGTCCCTCCTCAAATGCCTACATTTTTCCACTTTTCCAAGGTGATTTAGGGCCCAGCACAGAGAAAGTACAAACTAGAGCACTATATACTGTATTCAATAAACTTAAGTCACAAAGTGCCTGCTCATTCCCCAGGATTTACTGCAGCATACCAGTATTTTAGTTTATCTTTCTTACATGTGTTTATTTTTTCTAAGCTTCGGAAGCTAGAACTATGACCAATTTACGATTATTCATCTGACTTGCATTGCTCGATTATGACATTTCATTTGAACACTGCTCTCCTAACACCTTGCATTAATCCACCCAAGTAACTACTGGAGACGTTTTTGAGATGATTGATTTTTCACATCTGAAAGACATTTGTTATGGTATGTTAACAGTAATAAAACAAAAAGACCTTCAAGAGTACAGAATGGAACTGAGTGCCAAGATAAATGTTACATTTCAGCAGCATTCACGTATAATAAATGAAAATATTAGTATAAACAAACATTCTGCTTTTTATGAAGAGACTCCTTTATCTTTCTCTGCAGTATACTGCATATGCATACATCTGTTTGTTTGCCATCAGGGATCTGAATATTATATTTTCGGCACTATTAGGAACACATTTTAGTTATTTGTCTTATCAATATCAGCTACAGCCAGAGGGTCAAATATGAAAATTTGTCCTTGTATATCAGAGAGACCTCAAGAGAGCAAATTAATATTTCAAGAACTCAGCAGGGAATACATGACAAATGAAGTCTCCAAAATAATTATGACATCCCAAAGGGAAAATGTTCTTCACTTGCAAATTAATGCTAAAATATTTTACACATCTTTCAGAACACTTTTAAAGG
The DNA here is from genome assembly GCA_037349315.1 of Chelydra serpentina. Classification (NCBI taxonomy): domain Eukaryota; kingdom Metazoa; phylum Chordata; order Testudines; family Chelydridae; genus Chelydra; species Chelydra serpentina. Next base: position 11,857,233 of record JBAIAC010000061.1, read on the forward strand.
GAAATACTGTCATGCTCTATAACATATAATGTATCCAGGATTGATAGGATTTATTAAGACTGGTGGTTCCCAGCAGAGGATAACACTTCAAAAATCCTCAGCTAAGAAACTAAAAGCACCCTATGTTAGTATTGACAGGGCTACTTTCTGTGGATTTTCAAAAACTTCAGTGTGTTGCTGTTTATATTTTCTCTGATAACTCTAGTAATACTGGAGGCTTGAATGTAGCTTTTAGAACCAAAACGGTCTGCGTGTGAGTTACTGCAAGTGAAAAACATAGGCTTCTATGTGTGACGAGACTACACATGGGAATAGCATTCAAAGGTTGCAGTATGTGGTTCCCCCAGTACTGACCTTAGTCTGGCAAACGGTACAGAAAGGGATGAAACAACAGGGGAACTGTTCTAGAGAACTGTGACATTAAGAACTGCCCAAGAGTAGAGGTCAAGGGGCATCCAGATAACTGGTAATGAACTGCAACTGGCTTAACCAGTTCAAGTGTATCCTGATTCTTTAATGTCATGAAATGTATTTGATAAATGTCATGCAGGGTGTCAATGAAAAGCTCATGTCTCACTGGTTATGAATATCATTGCATAATGTACATTCAAGTAACAGATGCAAAGTTATGGACATAAACTGAAATTATAATTCTTAAAATGTGTTTGCCCACCAAGCAGGAGTTACTCACCCTAAACAAAGGAATGTAGTTTTTCCACTTGGGAGTTACTGCCAAAGTACTTTGAAAGACAATGAGAATGTATTTACATATTGCACAAACAGACCCCCATCAAGCTAACAGGAGGTGGAGGCAAACCTCACACTATCACTGTGAGGGAGCAGATCGACAACTCGATGTTTAATATTCATCCAATTACACTGGAGGAGGCAGGTACTAAATAATTTTCATTTAAGCAGAAAAACCCAGCAGGAAAATTCCTTCACCAGGAGACTCCCTGTCTCTTTTCCCACAGCTTAAATGAAATTTATTGAGGGGTATCCTTAGAAGACAAAGGAACCAGCCTTCTGACTCTGGGGAATAGATCATGACCCAGGAGCTATGTCAGCTATCTTGATGGAAACGTGGTGAGGATTTAACATTGAACCAAGTCTAGTTTGTTAAATTTAAGTTACTAGAAAGCATTTTGCCTTTTTTTCCTCTTGTAACCATTTCTGACTTTAATCCTTATATTTGTATTCACTTAAAATCTCTCTTTGGAATGAAACAAACTTGTTTTATTTTTAAATCTAAACCAATGCAGTGCTGTGTTTGTACTGAACTGTTTGGTAACTCCAGTTAAAATAACAAACTGTTGTATATCTTTAAAGGAACAACAAAACTTAACATTCCTCTGATTGTTGCAGGACAGGGCTGGATATTTCAGAAGAAACGGTTTTGGGAAAATTCAGGGCTGGGAAGAGTGTGGTATCACTCTACTTCGGTGTTAACCAAGGCTGGTGGAGGCCAGTGGTACTGCAGGTAGGCTCCTGGATCCAAAGTGTTGGACCAGGGCTGCTCAATACACAGACAAAGTGACTGCTTGTTGCTAACGGTGGGCACCCCAGGAAGACAGCTACAGTAGCAAAACTTTAAGGCACTTATGGGTTATAGGGTCCAACGTGACAAATTTTCACCTGTCAGGGCTGAACCCCAGAATGTAACAGGAGCGCTAATACTTCTTCCTGCCATTCCCTCCAGTGCAGAAATATCAAGATTTTGGCTGCCCTCTACAGAGCCACAGAGTCAGTGGTGAAGAACTCCCTCTCCCCCTTGCACGCGAACGCAAAAATGGCCATTAACATTTAACACAGAAAAGCTTTACACCTTCAAAAGATATAAACAAGCTAATCAATCTTCCCAATTCCCCAAGGAGGTAGGTCAATCAGTATCCTCTCCATCATTACTGTTTCCAAGACTACTATGATTATTTATGGTATAGACACATGCAATATAGATTGATCTTTTGTTGTCACCTGATTCAATAAACTTTGTGCATATCTATTCATATCCAACTCCAGATTGTTTTGTAATTAATTCATCTAGAAGTCTCTGCTGCCTTTGAATTGGAATCACAAGTCTGACACATTAGCAAATGTTTCAATCACTTTTACAGCCTTACACATCTGTGCCCACTCTCTCTCCCCCCCCCCCCCCCCCCCGTTTTTTGCTTCAGTATAGAAAAGAAGAAATTTGGTGATGCCACAGGCTTATTTGATACCAAAATCAGTTAGATCTAAAAACACCATTTCTACAAGTCAAGGAAAAAAGTCTAAAGAAGAGCCCCTGAAAATCCCACTGGCAAAACACTAAAAGCAACGTGCAGGTAAAGTACATTAGTTGTTAATAAGAATGCGCAAGTCAATGGGATGTAGGTGGCTTTCATACACTCAGCTTTTAAAAGACTCTGAAGCCAAGGTTTCAGCACCAGCTTGTAAATAACAGTGAATTGCGTTTTTGGAAATCTTACAAACAACAGTATTTGAAGTGAGGGAAAATTATGACATCTAACTGTGGTATTTTTAAAACAAGGAAGTTTGAAGATGGTCACAAACAATTGAACAAGACAGGAGACAATATACACCCTGCAGTACTCCACCAAGGAGAGCATGTGGGGTACTTGACTTTAACTGCCCTTTGAATTCGCTCAGAAAAGTGAGAACAGAGCCTCTCAAAAGCAGCGCCATCCACACTTTGCTAGTGTCTGCTAGCCGAGTCTGTTGACCCGCACGTGCATCGTGCATCATGCTCATGTTCACCGCTGAGACAATAAGACTATGCCGGTCAACACCGCTCCAGTATCCCTCTTACCACAAAACAGCATAGTCCATAGACGAGGGGCTGGAGGATGGGTATTGGAATCCAAATAGGGGCCACACATCTCAAAGAACCTCCAGTTACAGGTAAGTAGCCTGCTCTTCTTCTTCAAGTAATGATCCCTATATTGATTCCAAACATGGGTGAGTAGCGAGCACTGATTAGTGTGGACTTGTGAGAAGTTATAGTCTGCAAGTTGGCACGGCTGATGGCCAAATCCGTCGCCACTGCTGGGACGATGGCATAGTGAGAGTTAAAGGTGTGGAGAGAGCTCCACGGGGCTGCTTGGCAAGTGTCATGCCATGGCACATCCACAAGGCAGGCTGACATGGTGACACGTGCCCATTTTGAGTGAGCCATGACTCCAGGAGGTGGTGGTATCTTGGAGAGAGAGAGAGTAGCATTCGTAAATGCAACGGGAGATCCATTTGCAGATATGCTGCAAGGAGAGGGCCTGTCCCTTGCAAAGTTCAGTAATGGCAACAAAGAGCCTGGGTGAAGTGCAGAAGGCACGGGCGCATTGGAGGTAGAAGCCCAGTGCACGGCGGATGTCGAGAGAGTGCAATGTTCTGGCTCTGTGGGAAGCATGGGGTTTGGGATAAAAGACCAGGAGGTGGATGTACTGGATGAGGTGGAACACAGACACCACCTTAGGGGTTGAATTTGGGGTGCATGCGTAAGGAGACCTTGTCCTTCTGGAAGATGGTGTAGGGCAGGTTGGCCATCATGGGCATCAGTTTGCTAATGCGTCATGCTGACGTGATGGTCACCAAGAGATCACCTTCATTCAGAGGTGGAAGAGAAAGCACATTGTGAGTGGTTCAAGGGTGGCTTGGTGAGGGCAGAGAGAGTGATATTAAGGTCCCAGGAAGGGGTAGGTTTGAGCACCAGTGAAAAGGCTTGAGGAAACGAACAGTGGTTGGGTGAGTGAAGGCAGAGGAACTGTCCATTGTAGGGAGGAAGGCACTGAGCACTGCCAGGTAGACCCATATGGAGTTGTGGAAGAGGCCGCACAATTTGCGTTGGAGAAGGTAGTCAAGGATATGAATAGATACAGAGTCCAGCAGGTAATGGTGGCATGAAGTATTTTGCACTTCTCTTTATTGAAATTCATCTTCTTAAATTCAATTTTTCAAGATAAATTTCAATTCTAATTCTGTTCTCCAAAGTTTGTGCAACCCCTCCCAGCCTGGTGCCATATGTAAATTTTATAAGCTGATGAGACCCAGGTTGAATTACCCCTCTGCCTGATGTGGAACTGGGGTTTGAACTTGGGTCTGTCACATTGCAGGAGAGTGCCCTAACAACCAGGTTAGAGAGTCATTCTCCCCACCCCCTCTCACCCAATTATGATTCAACTATTTTATATAAAGCGGAACAGCTTCAATAGGAGAGACTGAGACCCCTGCTTCAGACTACCTTTCAGTACTATACATTAGAAGTTCTGCAGGCTAGGGCACTATAAGTTAGAAGTTCTGCGGGCTATGATGATTGAACTTAGAACTTGTTTGAAAACCACTGACTTCACATCACAGAGAACTGCAGCTTTTTGACCAAGCTCAGGGTATTAAAATACTCTAAAAAGATAAGATTCAGAATGTAGTGCTTCCCAAGAAAAATATGAAAATTTGCTACATACTAGCTAGGAGTTCTGGTAACAATTCAGTAAAGCATCCCTAGTCAGGGCTGCATATATATAATTTTAAGCACATGCTTATGTGTTCTCTTAAATAAGGATTAGACTTAATCAAATCCTTCAGCAATGTCCTGAATCAGGGCCATAATCAGCATTTCCATTAATTCTAAAGCTTTATGTTAAGAAATGAATAAATAAAAGGTGCAGTAATGTAAACAAACAATTCACATGGCTTTCCACCTCCATTTTCCCATATTTGTAACTTACTGTTAAAAATTCAGAGAGTTAAAGCCTAGCATACTGTAAATGGTCTCAGGTTGGGAATAATTTCCTTAACAACTATCTAGCCAACTATCCATGTCTTTGCAGTTTATTAAGCTGTCTTTAGGACCCAGACTGTATGTATAAACCTGCTAATTCATAGATAATCACCTTATATAATTACGTAAGAGTGAATGTTGTGTACAAAGCTGAAATAATCAAATATGTCAAGTAAGTAATAGTACTATATAATATTACTGCACATACTATTTATAGCCCCAGGAAAGGTTGTGGTATTCTATTATATGGCCTAATTCCATTTAAGCATCTTTGAGAAGAAACAGCATTCAATAGCATTTATACAAGAAATAACAAACCACTTTTAGATTCCTCTTTGTTACCAGTGAAACACTGCTTCAGCAAGTAGCAATCATTTCTGCCAAAGAAACGTTTACCTGGGGGTGGTCAGGATTGAGTCCTATTGGAACAGTAGTACCAAAAGTACATATACTGTTTGTTCTTTCTTGGTTGCTTATAAAAATACATGAATGAGAGGCAAATGACAGTCTCTCTGATTAAGGAACTGGACAGGCACTCAGAAGCAGGGCCGGCCTTAGGCCGATTCCCCGGAATGGGGCCCTGCGCCTAAGAGGGGCCCTCGCAATGTCCGAGAGGGCCCCGCAATTTCCGTCGGCGGCACTTCGGTGGCAGCTGAATCGCTGCCGCTGCCTCAGCGGCACTTCGGCGGCAGTTCAAACGCTGCCGCTGCCTCGGCAGCAGGGCCCCGTCGAAATCGGGCCCCGCACTCCCTAAAGCCGGCCCTGCTCAGAAGATCTGGTTTCAATTCCTAGCTCTGCCAAATACTTACTCTGTGAGCTTGGGCGAGTCACTTAGTTTCTCTGTGCCTCAGTTCCTTTGCTATAAAATGGAGACAATAATACTTCTCTTCCCGATTGTTGCAAGAATAAATTTGCTAACGTTTCTGACATACTCTGATGCTATGTTGATGGGGCCCTAGAATGAGGTAAATAGGTCAGAGTCACTGACAGTGGATACTAGTTTCACAGGCCTCAGCACCACCATGAATGGCTCAATTTGTGCCCAATGTGCATTGTCTCATAACTGATTAGTTAGTTGGGGGGGGAAATATTGCTAACTGTCACATAGACCTCCTAGGATGTAACAGACTCTGACTTTCAAAAACAAAACAGGCAGTAATGATGAACACAGACCTATCTTGAAAGTAATGTATTTAACATTATGAATGGTCTCTGACTGTTTGAGACAGCCTTTCAAAGAGTTTCAGAGACCATTATACTGAGAAACCCCAGACAACATGAGCCTGCAGAATATTCATAGCCCTTTGTACCAATGAGTCTTATGTATCTGTGTCTAGGCCCAGGTCTACACTAACCCCCCCTGTCGAACTAGTTAATAACGTAGCTGAAGTCGAAGTACCTTAGTTCGAACTTACCTGTGGTCCAGACGTGGCGCGCAGGCTCCCCCATCGACTCCGCCTACTCCACTCGTCGAGCTGGATTACCAGCGTCGACGAGGGAGCACTTCCTGGTTCGATTTATCGCGTCTTGACAAGACGCGATAAATCGAACCCAGAACATCGATCCCGCGCCTCCGACGCGACGGGTAAGTATAGACATACCCTAGGATGTGCAAGGGTCTTTTTAGGAGGTAGAGGGGAGGAGACAGGGACGGGACAGGGAACGAATGGGTTGGCGGAGGCACGTGGGGTGCAAAGGGCGCCGGAGCTCTTCTGAAGAGTGCTGAGGGGTGGGCAGGTATAAATGGAATTGGGGTTCTCCTGTGGATGGGGGTTACAGCCACTGCCTTCAGAGCGGGGCACCAGGCCAGCAGCTGCTTGCATTGCCACCCTTACTTCTGCACTGCTGCTGGCGGCTGCCTTCAGAGCTGGGCGGCCGGAGAGCCAGATAGCGAACCCCCATCAATCTTCTGTTTAGCGCACCTCAGCCTGGCCAAGAAGAGGCTGGTGCCACCCCTGCTTTTGTCCTTAAATAAATGTACTCTGCTGTGCAGGAACTCATTGATCACGGGTGAACTACTGTCATTGTCCTTAGAAAATACAGCACAGGTCAACCTAACAAAGCAATCAAAAGTCCAATTACTCCCACTGAAAACGGAGTCAAACTACTCCCACTGTGCACTAAGCAGTAGTTTCAAGTCATGTGAAACTTTCCTTTGGGTTTAACCTGTGGGGGTTTGCAAGCCAAAAGCAAAATTCAGTCAAGAACTGGCAAATTCACTGTTTGGGGATAAAACCTTACACAATTAGTAAGGACTTTCATATGGTTTCCGCAGGAACCTAGAAATTGGTTCCGGTTCCCTTGACTAGATTATAAAATTTAGCAAACCTTTTAGAGTTTTGGGGTCAGCATTTCAATACTGGGCAAGCTTCGTGTTTTGAATTTTTATAACAAAAAGGGTCTAACTGTTGTATGACTAATAAAGAGGTAGGAGAAGGCCACCAGCTTTGATGAGACACTTCAGGCTGAAGATTCAAACACAGGAACTGGAGTTGTACACAAAAATACGTACAGTAACTGTATATATAACAAAACACACTTGTGTTTCTAGAAAAGGGTTAATTGTGTAAAATAACAGGCCTTCACATGTACAATTATCACTCTGCATGCACAACTCTGCTTCTGCATCAGCACTGGAATCCATTTTAGAGCACAATAATCTGTCTGTGGAACACTTGTCACCTATGTTTTAAAATGTAACTCCTACTATTTGAAATGCAAATGCAGTCTGCAATGATTAAGCAAAAAGGCTTAATACACATTCAGATAATTTCCAAAGCTATTTCTCCACATACACACATCACTGTGGCACTCTGTGTTTAGCTGGTCAATGTGCTGTTTCTTGCTGCCCCGACAATGCATTTTTTCATACAGACTAACACTGAAGTTTGACTTGATTAAAAAAATGAAAAATAAAATAAAATAAAAAGCAGCAAGTTCAGTCCATGTATGTTTTTGAGAGCGAATGTAGAACTACACGTTACCCACAACCTGACTTCATTCCAAACATTGGCAATGTGAGACTGACTGTTCCTGACCCACTCTGCTGTACATTTATCATTCTTCTACAAAGAGCTCAGTATTTTAAAATAGAAATGCAATGGCAAAGTATTGAATTGATACATGATAAAATGCATTTGATTAAGACTTAATAAAGTAGTCTGTATATTACCAGTGAATAATTCACAGTAAGATAAAGTTGGACATAAAGCAAATAGAGTGTCAAAGCTAATTTCAGTGTGCATTCTTCAGCCATATTACTTATGTTATTACTAATTTTTTTTTAAAAATGCATATTGGGTTGCAATAGCTTTTTTATTTTTACAGCATATAATACAATAAGCCCTTTGAAAAAACATACCTAATTTAGCCATATAAATGGTATAAAAGCAATGCAATATTTACAGGAAACTAGTTAGCTTAGTGCCTTTTTTCATACTTTGAAAAGCACGGTTTGACTTTAAAAGCAACAGTGCTTCAAAAATCCTTTCACCCGCTCAGGTTTTTTGGATTGGTTTTCTGTGAATGATCCAAAATGGTATTCTAAGCCATTACTGTTTTAATGCTTTTATGGGTCTACTTCTCACACACACAGCTCTGACAGAGTTCCCCCTGACACTCCCCAGGCTGTTGTGTTTGGTGCTCACCTCACTAGACCCAGTGTGCTCTTTAAGCCTCCTGAGTCTGAACAGAATCCAGGTACGACCCTGACTAGTGACCTCTAGGGACATTCTCATGGTGCAGATTCTCTGTCTAGCACCATCTTCCGAGAGTTGAGACTCCATAGTCCAACTCTCAAAATCCAATGGCCGGAGATGGGATGTTAGATGAGGTGGGATCTTAGTTACTACAGATAATTTTTTTCCTGGGTGTCTGGCTGGTGAGACTTGCCCACATGCTCAGGGTTCAGCTGATCGCCATACTTGGGGTCGGGAAGAAATTTTCCTCCAGGGCAGATTGGCAGAGGCCCTGGGGGGTTTTCGCCTTCCTCTGCAGCATGGGGCATGGGTCACTTGCTGGAGGATTCTCTGCACTTTGAAGTCTTTAAACCATGATTTGAGGACTTCAATAGCTCAGACATAGGTAAGAGGATTATTGCAGGAATGGGTGGGTGAGATTCTGTGGCCTGCATTGTGCACTAGATGATCATAATGGTCCCTTCTGACCTTAAAGTCTATGAGTCTATGACTAGTGCTTACTGCTCTGGCTCCCTCACAGCTTATGTATCACCTTTCCTAGAACTCCAGCCATATGGGTATTCTGAGTTTACACTAATTCTTTGGGGCACAAGATAGTGAAAGCAAACAGATACATCGACAGACATGGCACAGGATTCTAAACCACCATTACTCTTTACTTAGCAGCTCAAGAGATACATAGATCTAAACAAAATAATAAACACATCTATGTGCATTTCCATGCCTCTGTATCCTTACCACTCTGGAACATTCTTTGGGAACAAGCTAGAATCCTCTAAGGAGTCCGGGATCCTTTCTCCCCCTACTGCCCATCTATACATGGCTACTCATCCAGAACACAGAGTCTCTCATTATCTCTCATTATCCTCCCTCTCTTTAGAAATGGCTGCTTGAGACCCTCTGCTTGAGACCCTGCTTGATTCCTGGATCAGCCTCATCAGGTAATCAAATACCCTACTAGGCGATCTGTTGCTTAGTAACCAGCCCAGCTGGGTGGGACTGGTTCTTCTGGGCAGTAGTCGACTTTGTCCAAAGGTGTGTCTATTTGAATAGAGGACCATTAAGATTTAAAGAAACTGTGTTGTGCCATTACCACTTGAAATTCGAGTCCAACATGGAGGTAAAAGGACAAGAGAGAAGGCAAATAACCACCACATTCAAAATGGAGCCCACAGCATAACACAGATACACAAAGACCCCCCAATGTCAAACAGAATTCATAAGCTACAAATAGACAGATCTCCCAAATCATCACAATCTAATTCATTTTCTTGAAATTAATTTTCGTAACATTCAACATGCAGCCTTTCCAAATTCAACAAGCCATGAACAAACTGGCCCTTTAAATGAATGTTGGATGTTAAATTACAGACATGTCTACAGAAATTCCATGCCTCTCCTTGATGGACAAGATCCTGGCCTACATTGAATCACAAGATGAAAGCCAGAAAGTATCTTTCAAATAATTACTATTAAGCTATCACATATTAAGATGTTTGCCAAGACAAATATTCACATGTAATGCAAACAGTACATGGCATAAGGACAATTTTCAAGGCTAATTCCCCACTCTGGCACTTCAAGTGCAGAAGGTACCCCCCACCTCCGCAAGGATTAATTAATTAATTAATACGGGCCACTCCAGGCTTCTATTAAACTCCCAAGGTTACAGCTTTTCTCTGACCTTGGATTGGTAGATGCTGCCACCACCCAAGTGCAGAACCCCTTTGACAGCTCAGGAAGGCACACTTGGGAATTCCTTCCTGTGGGGTACCCTCGAGCCCTTTCACCCCCACTCCAGGAAAGAGCAGAGAAAGAAAGAAAAGGGAAATCAGCTGTTGCCACCAGCTAATTAAACAGCATGTGCACAAACCTCTTAAGACACAAAAATCCAATTCTGTTCTTTAAAAAATGTATTAATAAAAAAAGGAAAAAAATACATCTGGGAACTCAGGCTATTGCTAGATTTTAAAAGAGCAACAACAAGGATTAAGCATTAAGAATAGCTTTCTTGAGGTCCAACTTAAAGGCTACAAGCAAAACAAAAGCAGCTGGGGTTAGCACAGAGGAATCCACAAACCATAACCAAATAAAAGGGATAAACCTAATTGCATCGTCCTAGACATTTCCTAATCTACTTACATATCTGGGGTTTTAAATGAGTAGTTCCTAGGTATGATATGATGATTTTTTCATACCTCGCCCAAGCTTCTTACAGCATAACTACTTCCCTGTCCTCCTCTCCCCAGGAGAACAACAACAGACAGACAAAAGGGGAGTCTTTTTTCAATTTTAAAAAGTTCTAGCCTTCTAATTGGCCCTTTTGGCCAGGTGCCCACTCACTTCCTTTTACCTATCCATAACAGTGAGACTTTTTAACCCTTTACAGGTAGAGCAATTAGAGAACAGCTACTAAGAGGGATTTTTAGCTACTGGCTGGCTGGGTGTCCATAAAAGGGAGCTACCCCCGCCCTTCATTTATCACAACAGTTTATATTAAGGCTTGAATTTTCAAAATGATTAAGTGAATTAGGGTATGTCTACATTGCAATAAAAAAATCCTGTGTCAGCGAGTCTCAGAACTCAGGTCAAATGAGTCAGGCTCATGGGGCTGGCACTATGAAGTTAAAAGCAGCAGTGTATATGTCTGGGCTCAGACTGGAGCCTAGAATCAAACCTGGCAAAGGGAAAGGGTCTCAGAGCCCAGAGCGTGGCCCAAGCTTCAACATCTACATTGCTATTTTTAGCCCCATGGGCCCAAGTCAACTGACCCAGGCTCTGAGACTTGCTGCCACAGGTCTTTCTTTTCTTTTCTTTTTTTTTTGCCATGTAGACATACCCTTAGATCTTTGAGGTAGAACTTTCCATGGGAGTTGGGTGCCTAACTCCAGTAAGCTCTTTGAAAATGCTGGCCCACATTTTCTCTAGAACCATGACAGAAACCTTACACCAAAGTATGAAAATACTGGATTAACTCTGACTCTCGTAAGGACAAAGGCAACTCTCCTTGTCTCTCTGAGACAACTCTCATGCTTGCAGAGCAGACATAAAAGCAACTTTAGACGGTATGGCTGCACGACAGCGGGAAGAGGAAAGACAGACCACTTCTCCTACCCTCCGCAGGATCCAGAACTGTCCAGAGGCACCAGGACCGTGAGGTGCTCCCACTCCCTCAAACCGCATGGTTTGGGGAACAAAAATATTCTAAGGAGGAGCCAGCCACCTGGGTCAAAGCAACTCCCAAGCTGGCAGACAAGGTCCAGAAGCAGACTCCGTAGGTGCTGCACCAGGAGCCAATGGACACTGCTGAAAGCCCTCTGATTGCTTGCTGCAGTTTTCACTCTAGAGCGTCTCTTCCCTGTTCTGATTGGCTGTTTATGACAGAGCAGGAGAGAGCAGTCACTTCACCTCAGTTTCACAATACCCCTGCCACCCTGCATACCATCCCCTCCCTCCTGCCTCTTCTCTCCTGTTCCCTCTCCCTTCTTTGTCTTTCTGTCCCACTCAACAAAACCTCAACCAAACAAACACAAACAGAATAACTCGGGCATTCACTGTGTTATATCCCTTTACCCATGTCTGTTTTGTCTATTTAGCTTGTAGGTTTTCTGGGGCAGAGACTATCTGTGTCTACTACTCTGTTTGTACAGTACCTAACATAATGGGGTCGTGATTTTGGTTGGTTCCTAGGCACTGGCCTGATAAGCATAATAAATAATCTATCACTCCATGTTGGTCCATATCGCCATTTATCTGATCACTCCTCACTCCCCTGCTCACTTTCTGACAAATCATGCCAAAGTTTGATTGTTCTACTGACGAGACCCATCCCCATCACTGCATAGTTTAAAAAGACCTATGTTCACCTTCAAGAAATAAAACAACGTAAAGAACAACGATTTTAAACCCCTTGGGATCCCAAACAGCACTGCAGAGTAGACACTTTGGGGGACACTGGAAGGCCCATTTGTATTTTCATTGAATTTGACTGCCTGATTAATTGTTTAGTGTGCTATACGGGTCACATTGGACTAGCTTATTTGTTCTCTGTGTGACAGTACAAAGTGGTTAAAAGAGCGTGATCTGCCAAAGGACACAACATAAGTGCAGGCAAAGCTGTGAAATTATGAAGGTATTTCCTTTAAAAAACTAACTTTAATAAGAAATAATATTTAATAGTTCATTACTAATTAGTGTTATACATTAAAATTAAAAATTCCAATAATCCTAGCAATCCTAATGATGCTTTGTAAAAGAATGCACAGGACTTTTAAAAATGGAAGCCTGTGTTTAAGTATTAGTTTTAACAGTTTATAGTCTCTCTCAAAAAGTTAACATTCTGGTGCATTGTGTAATAATCTTGAATGAACCACTAAAAGCAGACTATTAAAAATAGCTCTCTCTACTAGGGCTGCTTTTTCAGTATTTTCATATATTCTTGAGGCATTTATCATGCGGTACTTCAAGCAAATGTATATATTGAAGATCACTCTTAACTGAAGCATAGTTTAGACAACAAATCTACACAGCTAACTATTTAAAATATGCCCTGGTTTTCTCTTCTTTTGTAATCTTTGAACACCAATAAGGTTGCTCTGGTCTTATGTTCTTGGAGCTTCACAGTAGAGGGAGATATATCATCTCATCTCTTTAAAAAAAATAAGGTGCAAGCACTCAGAATTCAAAAACACTAAAATTTCTAGCAGGCCTGCCTGCACATCATTCACAATGCACATAAGATCTATACTTACAACATACGTAAGCTGCAATTGTGATTAATGACATGAAGGAAGAATTTATGTCAACGCACATTTTCACAGAGCGGCACAATGCAATAGTACATTTCATTCACTATGCTGAAGGTGCAGTTTAACAATGTGCAACATTTGCTTAGAAATATTTATTTCTTAGCATCTAAAAATAAAGTCATACTGTTTATGACTGTCTATCATATAACACACAAGAAACAACTGCCTTACTGATCACAGTGTTCAGTTTATAAATGGCGTAAGATTACTCCAGATCAGTTGTCAAATTGTTAAGCAACAATAAAAAACATTAATATTTTAGAATTATTTATTCTGTATCAAATATAGAAAAGATTCACTTGTGACTAGTTTGTCAAAGTTGCTGTATCAAACGGGTACTTCTGTCAAAATGAGTTACTGAGTCACATTCCAGGAAGCTCAATTCAAAGTGGAGAGTGACTTTTTATTGTCTGTATTTAATGCAAATTTGAAATCAGCAACATGAAAAATCAGTGAGAAGAAGAAAAATGTCTCATATCAAAGCATTTCTGTTGCAATTTAACAGATAATAAAACATGAACTAGTACGATAAAGCTCAAAGAGCTGCCTAAAAAATTACATATGTTAATTAAAGTGGATCAAACTATTGTATGTTGAACTTAGTGCTTTTCTCTCCAAGTATGAAAATACATTTTTTAATAAAATTGACCTAATATGAAATCCTGTTAAGTTTTAAAGGTAATGTTGATCAATTACCCCACCCCATCCCAAATACCAACCCCGAAAGCATTGCCAGATTTAGCGGCAAGCAACCCAGGCAACCACCTGGGGTGCCGGGCTTGGAGGGATGGCGGAGGGGTGCCAGGCTCACAGATTTACAGATCCTAGCATGCAAATTTATCATTTTATATGACCGGGTTAAATCCTGCATGCAAATCATGCATCAAAGTCGTGAAATGGGCTACAAATGCAATAAAAAACCAAGGTATTCAAAAGTTTAACAAATTGCAGGGAGGGGGGGACTGAAGGCACCTGACCTGGGGTGCCATTTGATCTAGTGCTAGCCCTGCCTGAAAGAATCTGTGTAGGGTACTTGTACATAGCTCTCTTCAGGTAAGTAAATGTTCATTTCTAAAAGCAGTAAACTAGACTCTACAGTAACCTCTATTTACATATTATGGGCCATATCCTGAAAACTGGCTGATTTGCACATAACCCACATTCTAGGGACAGCGTGCTGGGCTGGCCCCCTGGCACAAATCACTTACGCCGGCTGCGAACATTCACAAATGTTGAAATTGCAGCCAGGGATCCCCACATCACAGGGACATGCTAGCCATGTCCTTTCTCCTCCAGGCTTGCCCTCATTATTGCACAACATAATCATTCAAAAATCATGAACCAGGCCCTAAATAACCAGGAGATTTGACTTTAAAATCCTTAGATTTAAAATATAATAAATGTGGGATTCTTTTTATTTGCCTTCTGGTGTTTGAGCCATCACGGTTCACATTTTCGAGCTTTTCTCCCAATCGTGAGGGCTAGATTTTTTTTAATGAAAGGTGATATTCTCATCTAATCAACTGACCCCCCCAAAAATGGGGCGCGAAGAGAAACACTATTTACTCTAAGAGTCACAATAAAATCGTGAGAGTCAGCAACACTGTGCCCCACCTGCAGCAGAATGGTGTCATGAAAACCCTTTTCCACTGGAAGATCTATACAGAAGGCGTATGGCCAACTTCCATATGCAATGCAGCGGCACCACATTGGATGATCTGGCCAAACATATGAAATTATATCAATATTTAAGAATCTTATTCAGTAAACATGGCAGGGCCTCTTTCTAATAAAATGACATAAAAACATTTCAGGATATATTGTCCATATTCATCCTCTCTTGCTAAGGCTTATTATGGGGACCTAAGAATTGTGTAACTGAAAGATTGATATTATATAGGGGGGAAAAAGAAGGGTGTTACTTAAAGGCTTCAGTAGTTGGCAGCCAACTTATATTTACAGTAATCCCTGCTAGAACTCATTTGTCATACAGTAAGACTGTCAGTATTTCTATTATTAAGAACTATTTTTAAGGGTTTATAACTCATTTGTACAATTGGAGCTTATTTTAAGATTGGCACACAAGCTCAGAAGCAAATGTGTTGAAAGAAAATGGATTTGCTTCGTAACAGTAAATTTGTTTTACAACTTTTTAGAGATAGTCTGTTTAATTCTTCATTAGAGGACAAGAAGAAATGGAAGTTTGCAAGATGAAGTTTGCATTATCTGTAACTGAGAACAGCTTTTCAATATTTTTGTTTATTTAAAATCTACAACATGATTAAAATCTACAACATTTAAAACAGTCACCTTCTGTTAAAAAAAACAAAAAATTCAATATAAAGCACTTTCACAGGACTCAAAGCACAGACAAGAAAGAATTATTTGCTAAGAAATATTTACACACTCAATTTGCATATATTCATGTGTCAATTGCCATGATTGTGTATGTAATTATGGTTACTGCAGCCCTAAAATCGCAATATAGATGTTTCGGCTCAGAAACCTGGCAAGGGAGGATATTGGAACCCAAAATTGAATGTCTACATGACTATTTTCAGCCTCACAGTGCAAGCTCCAGTCATTTGACCTGGGCTCTAAGGGTATGTCTATACTTACCCGTCGCGTCGGAGGCGCGGGATCGATGTTCTGGGTTCGATTTATCGCGTCTTCTCAAGACGCGATAAATCGAACCAGGAAGTGCTCCCTCGTCGACGCTGGTAATCCAGCTCGACGAGTGGAGTAGGCGGAGTCGACGGGGGAGCCTGCGCGCCGCGTCTGGACCACAGGTAAGTTCGAACTAAGGTACTTCGACTTCAGCTACGTTATTAACGTAGCTGAAGTTGCGTATCTTAGTTCAACGGGGGGGTTAGTGTAGACCTGGGCTGAGATTCACCGCTGCTGGTCTTAATTTGTTGTGCAGACATACCCTAAATGACCAGCTAAGAAGTCTAGCAAGGTATTTGTGCAGTAGGGTGACCAGATGTCCCGATTTTATAGGGACAGTCCCGATTTTTGGATCTTTTTCTAATATAGGCTCCTATTACCCCCCACCCCGTCCCAATTTTTCACACTTGCTGTCTGGTCACCCTATTGTGCGGTCAATTACCAAATTGCATGTGTGATGGGTTGGTATCACAGAAACCCCCTTGGGGCTGCCACATGTCTGAATACAATTTGTTCACAAACATTTTTTTCATGAAAATTTGCCTGTAAACTTGTAACAAACCAATAAGCAAACCTCATTTGCGATATTTCCTACATAAAGTAAAATAAAAGGCAGCCAGGATACAAGGAAACTTTGCAGGACCAAAAGCTTCAAGATTAAAAGCTGGTTTTTTTTGAGGAGTGGGTTGTTGTTTTTTTATAATGGGTTAAGGCTACTTGCACTGCTGTCCCCCCTCCCCCCCCGGCCCCAAGACATAACCCAGGAGACTTTTTGTCCTAATTCTATGCAAAAAACCACATAAAATAAGTATCAGAAAGAACAAATTTTATATTTTAGACAAATTGAACAAGCAAAATCTTAATGCTTTATATACTCCCCCTATCCTTTTGAAAAACCACTAGGGAGCTAACTTGTGCCCACTGAAGTTAATGGAAAGTCTCCCACAGACTTCAGTGGGCACTGGATCAAGCGCTTAATTAGCAAAAATGGACATTTATGGTTGTAATCCACAATATTCTGCACTCACGCATATAAACATGCAGCGCAAGGTAAAAGGTATGGGGGTTATGTGTGTGTATATACGTATTCACCTTAGTTGTACACTTAAGTTCATCTAAGTTTTGCTTCTGTTAGCAGTGCTAAATATCTTTGCCTATCTTTCCATAAACTATTTAACAGCATATAATTTTCACCAAAATTCTTTTCTCTCTTGTGCATTTATCAAGCAAATAATGTGACTAAGCAGGAATAAATGAGAACGAAGTGTACACATTTTTAAGAAAGGCTACTTAATGGATCAGAGTTTCTAATTTTACAACCTTCTCAACTAAGCAGATTTCAGGACATTTTGTTTTGTTTAAATTTCATACTGGCTTTAATAACTTAATAGCATAATTGTATGCACAATAGCTCTCCAGTATGGCATCATGTCATCAAAAGAGAAGTCCGGTGTCTCTTTCAAAACACTGTAAACATCATTAAAATGTCAACAGCTATAAAATATTTTTATGAAGTAATCTACAAATGTTACGGATTTGATAATACCACAGCAAATTTCATACAACGTTGCATTAAATTACAGTGACAACGCATCTTATTTAGCTTGTCATGATACACCTTATGGGTTGATTTCATAAAACATTTTATTTACACGATATCCAAAGTAGGCAAAGCATTTATTTTACAAAATATTGGTACAATTTTGTTTTAATTTGCCTAAAATTTCCCCCCCACATATTAAAAAGCATCGAATACATCATTGCCATGGGGAAGAAGGGGGTGAGTTTTAGAAGACATTTTCCAAATAAGCCATGTGTTCTGTATTGCGAAATCTGTACTTGTTATTTATATCTAACCATAAAATTTTTTTTCCGTGTGCTTAGAGATTCAAATGTGCACATTTTAAAATAAATGTAAATAAACAAATAAAATAAACATCTAACAAAGGACTGCAGATGAAATAATAGGAAAACAAAGATCCTGCATTTATCCAAATATCGTTGCTACTAAGTAGGGTGAAAAAGAAATACTGAGAATATAAATGACTAGCCCATTCAACATGAATATTTCCTTCTGTACAAGTATCATTGGTAATCTGTGTTCTGTATGTATATATTTTGGTATTATGAGCTACAGGGCCGGCTTTAAGCTGATTTGTTCGATTCCTCGATTTTTGCTCCGACAAGTCCGGCGGGGGTTTTTTATTTTATTTTTTTTGCTCCGACAAGTCCGGCGGGAGGGTGCAGGCCCCCGCCGTCGTTCTTTGTGTGGGGCCCCGCACATGCTAAAGCCAGCCCTGATGAGCTATGCTACATGTAAAGGACCTCTGCTCCACTTGCATCGTAAAAGATGTCCAACAAGAGGGTAACATATGCAAGACCTCGACAAAATGAATACTTTGTATTACATTGTGTATTTTGTGCATTCTGGTCCAATGGCCGGGCATATTGACAGAATGAGACCTTGTTTAGCACATAACAATACCGAAAACTGAGCACATTCGCTGACTCTCTTTCAAGAACTGGATATCAGAGCATAGCAGCAACCATCTCCGCATAAAAGAACCTAAAACTGCAGGATGGAGGCGGTACATAGTCTCATGAGGAAGCATTTTTCAGAAGCTGACAGGCAGAGCCGACTGGAATGGAATTTGAGTTACTAGTATCCATTACAGTTCTTAATCTATAACATTAAGTGTAACAACAATAACAATTTCCAGATCATTCGCCTATATGTGTATGTGTTCAGCTATCCTTTTATTATAAAGTGAGGTTTTCTCTATTTCTTCAGAACTGCCAACACACACACACACACACACACACTTTACTTTGTTTAAACCAACCAGAAATGATAATCTGATTTATCTGGGGAAACAACTGGCTTGGCACTTGGAGGGAAATCTGAGGAACACAGAAAGGTTATGGTAACTCTGTCAGGGTATCGGGGCATAGAAAAGGAGGATGCTTCAGTGGCTGACTTTTGCAACACACACAGAATTCACCAGTGCAAAGCATTCTCGGTCAAGGGGATCCAGCTAGGGAACAAACTTCCAGAGGAGATCACACGAATCCAGAGTCTGACTGTCTTTAGGATACATTGCAAAAATCTTTCTTCTTTGAAAAAGCCATTCCACCAGAAAAATGAAACTCAAACACTGAACCCACCCCCCCCTTAATCCCCAAATCTTTGCCAACCAACAAAAATGGAAATGAATAAAAATCTAATAAAACAAATAAACAAAAAACAGAAGGAGAGGAGGGGAACCCTACTCCAAACAGGGTTTTTTGCTTCTGAAAAGGGAGAAATACCAGAGATCCCATGAAGTCTACCCGAGTCTTCACTATTTCAGTGATTTTATGTAGAATGTGCTTAGATACTATGGTGATGGAAGAGCAGGGGGAAGGCATGTTGGAGACAGAGAGGGCCAAATAACCAAAGGGCTCCGAGACAGCTGTTTCACATATACCAAATATTTTATACATTTCTCAAAGTTTGACCAGTTTTGGGGATTGTTTTTTGTTTGGTTGGTTGGTTACTTTTTTTTTTTTAAGGTCTAAAGTAAAAACTTTCATAAAACAAAAAAAACACCTTAAAACCCCATCTGCTCTCAAGGTTTGTTTTCCAAAATCCTAGTTTCTCAGACAAGGTCAATCACCTAGACCAACGTCCAATAAACAAGGAGACTGGGTTCCTTTGTCACATATACATTATACCACCCTTTCACTTTGCCAGTCAGCAATATCAATAGTTCTATAAATTTAAATATCCTGACTGCTCACAAGAATAAAACAGGTTGGGGTGACTCAAAATGCACAAACAGGCTTGTTAACCAAAAACTTCCCAGTCTATTGTCAAGCCTCCCAGATTTGTCAACATCCTTTTAAAAGTACATTTTGAAAGAGATATGGGTTTGGTATCACCTGTTTTTAATTTTCCTCACAAGTTCCTTATGCAAACACACAACTTAAAAATGAAATAAACCAGTTATCAAATACATTATTTTAAAATCTTAAATTCATTCTTATTTGTGTCTTTTTACTTTTCCTTGCTCCTTTTGCTAGTGATCAAATATAACTTTATTTAAATAACAGCTTGTTCCCCAGGGGATACAAATCCTAATCTAGTTGATGTCAATGAGCATTTTGCCAGTGATTTAAAGGATTTGGTCCTAAAAGTGTCCCTTTTCTCTAATCCAGTAGTAAAGTCAATGATGAATTTGTATCGTCTCTATCATTTTCACAGCAAGAGACGAGGTTGTCAAATGCAGCATTATGTTTTTAGCTGCAAGATCATACTGTTTGTGAGGAACAACAATACTTAGTCAAATATAAGAGATTCAACACCAGTTGAGAAAATATCCCAGATACTTGCAATAAATGTTCTTTCTTGTATAAATGTTCTTTTTCCTAGTCTGTCCCAATTTGAAAGTTCCTTTTTCAAAGTGAGCCATTGCTTGGCATGCTGACCTATTTTCACACAAGGGTAGCCCATTAATTATTCTCTCAATTAACCAAATGATATTGTGACTCTAAGAGCCCGTCAATGCCAACTATCAGAGGGCCCACCATACTGTAACTCATACAGGCCTGATACACTCAACACACCTGTTAGAATATTTAGCCAAAACAGTACCTCGTAAGGTAACATAAAAACTGCTGGTCATGGATATCGTTGTGTAATGTATGTACGGGATTATGTATGTGTGCCAGAATTATATTCTTAAAATAACTTTTGGAGGCAGTGAACAAACCAAGCCTGCTCTAGACAAAGTAACATGGATTTATTGGTCTACTTGGCTTGATTACAGGCAGAGGACAATGAAAGCACATTTACATTTCAGGTAAACAAAGCAATCAAGCTAACAAGTGGTGAAGGAAACAGCTGACCACACCAGAGGACACACTGAAGTTTGAACCTCCAGGATGTCTTCCTGGCTCTTGAGGCAAAGACAATGGACTTGGGGAAATATAAAGGGAGCAAAAAGACATTCTAGTTATTCATCACTTAGGGGACCAAAGAGACACCACCCTCTGATTCTGTGAATGTTGGATTCCCCTGCCAGAAGGGCTGGAGATGTTGGTAACTTGATATAAGTGAGAAAGTTGTTTAGGC
This sequence comes from Chelydra serpentina, assembly GCA_037349315.1. Classification (NCBI taxonomy): domain Eukaryota; kingdom Metazoa; phylum Chordata; order Testudines; family Chelydridae; genus Chelydra; species Chelydra serpentina. Next base: position 11,878,290 of record JBAIAC010000061.1, read on the forward strand.
AAAGATTGTAGCTTGCTGAAATTAAGTCTTGGACACTAGAAATAATGTTTTGTTTGTAACCATACATCTCTCTCTTGCTTAGTATCACTTAAATCTATATTCTCTAAAATAAACTTATTTTTACTTTTACTATAACTGATCTCAGTACTGTTACACTGAAGTAAAGGGTGAGCCCTCAGTTAAACTAACAGGCTGGTATCTGTAATGTCTCTTTGGAGGCCACAAACTTAATTTCTGTGAGTTCGCTGAGAGGGACTGGAGTCTGCAGATAAACATCTCTGGAGAACTCAGTGTTCACAGATTGCTACCTGCAAGACAAGGTTAAGACCGGCAGAGTCTTGAGGACTCTGCTGGTGAGGTGGACAGACCGGTGTGGTAGGGAGTTGACACACAATATAAGCCCCAGCAAAGTTTACTCTTACTGAAGAACAGAGGTAACACAGTGGCTTTTGGTTCTGGGCATCTGAGGAGAGCGTCACAAATATCATGATGATTTCTAAACCAGGGCTGACTCTAGTATACCCCAACATAGGGATGCTGTGGAGAAAGCTGCTACCGATTTAGAAATAATGGGGATTTTTTTCATACTCAGCAGTTTCTAGAGATGACCTCTCCAGATCACTTACCTCATTCGTCTGCAGTGACAGCCACGGCAATAACAACAAACCATGCATTTAATGATTACATAAACACTAATTATTATCCCCTTGAACTATTGCACAGGTAATGGTGTGCTGAATTTAATAATGTTCCAGAATGAGGTTTAGGAAATGCATGAGGACCTTCAGTTTAACACATATGGATGTACCTGCAGTTTGATTTTTTTTCTTTTTTTAATTCAGCATTACATTTTGCCAAGAAGCATTTTGAGAAAAGAAAAACAAAACAAAAGAGAATGCTGCAATTCTATGCTCTCACGCCCAACTAACTAAATCATCCTGTGAAATTCAGAATACAAAACTGCTTTAAATTGCTATGGATGAACTTCGTTACAAACTCTACCTAAATAAATATATATGGGGCTTTTTGTATCCAGAAGGCAGCCTATGAAGGCTGCAACTAGCTGGTCTATGTCAAAGAAGGCCAGACCAGTGCACAAGACCCAAAAGAAAACATACAAAGCTTTGCACCAGAGAACCTCAAATACACACTGTCATAATCATACAGCTAAGGGTAGCCTGAAATCCCTCCTTTACTGGTAAGGGGTTAAGAAGCTCAAATAACCTAGTTGGTGCCTGACCAAAAGGACCAATGGGGAAGGAAGATACTTTCAAATCTGTGGGGGAGGAGGCTTTGTTTGTACTCTTTTTTCTCTCTCTCTTGGGCCTGAGAGAGGCCAGACAGAAATCCATCTCCTCCAAAGCATCCTGAACCAAGTCTCCAATATTGCAAAAAGTGTAAGTAAGCAGGTCAAGGCGTGTTAGATTATCTTTTGTTTTAGCTTGTGAATTTTCCCTTTGCTAGAGGGAGGTTTATTCCTGGTTTTTGTAACTTTGAAACTAAGCCTAGAGGGAGTTCTTCTGTGTTTTTGAATCTTTTGTTACCCTGTAAATTATCTTCCATCCTGATTTTACAGAGGTGATTCTTTTACCTGTTCTTTAAATAAAATTCTTCTTTTAAGAACCTGATTGATTTTTCAGTGTCCTATAGATCCAGGGGTTTGGGTCTGTGCTCACTTTGTAACCAATTGGTTAGGATATTATTCTCAAGCCTCCCGAGGAAAGGGGATGTAAGGGCTTGGGGGGATATTTTGGGGAATAGGAACTCCAAGTGGTCCTTTCCCTGATTCTTTATCTAAATCACTTGGTGGTGGCAGCACACTGTTCAAGGACAAGATGGGATTTGTGCCTTGGGAAAGTTTTTAACCTAAGCTGGTAAAATATAAGCTTGGGGGGCCTTTCATGTGGGTCCCCACATCTGTACCCCAGAGTTCAGAGTGGGGAGGGAACCCTGACACACACTTTGTAGATTTCAGAGCAATTCTTTAAGCTGGGCTGTTTAGCCAGTGAGAGTCAATGATGATAACTAATAACAGCTAATAACTTTCTGGTACAGAACCCTGGTGGTGAGAAGACTAGCTCTCCATGCTTGCCCTGAAGCCCGGGAGGAATTTTTTGCTTTCTTTGTCAGGTCTGCTGCCCTGAGTCTGTTTGGATGCTGTGGGACAGGGTGGGAACACTAATTATACATTTCCTGTCCAAAGATGTGTTTTATAAGAAAAGGGTTTGAGAGTCTTCATTACCTATGAGGTAATATGGAGATAACCCTACACGTTCCTGAGCAACTGAAGTCAATCAGTGGAGTGAAGTCAACAAGAACTGACTCAGCTCTTTGCAGGATTGGGCCCTAGATGTACTTTGACAGTATCTAGGATCTGGCTAGAGATGGGCCAATTTTTTCATTAAAGTCTGTCTGAAAATGACATCATCCAAACACAAAACTACGTTTGTGGAGCTTGACAAATACATAAGTTGAACACTTATTGAAACAGTATACTGACCGCTATACTTACCTACATGCTTCCAGCTTCCATCCTGGACACACCACACGATCCATTGTTTACAGCCAAGCTCTAAGATACAACCGCATTTGCTCCAATCCCTCAGACAGAGACAAACACCTACAAGATCTCTATCAAGCATTCTTACAACTACAATACCCACCTGCTGAAGTGAAAAAACAGACTGACAGGGCCAAAAGAGTACCCAGGAGTCACCTACTACAAGACAGGCCCAAAAAATAAAATAACAGAACACCACTAGCCGTCACCTTTAGCCCCCAACTAAAACCTCTCCAGCGCATCATCAAAGATCTACAACCTATCCTAAAAGATGATCCCTCACTCTCACAGATCTTGGAGGACAGACCAATCCTTGCTTACAGACAGCCCCCCAACCTGAAGCAAATACTCACCAGCAACCACACACCATACAACAAAAACACTAACCCAGGAACCTATCCTTGCAACAAAGCCCGATGCCAACTCTGTCAACATATCGATTCAAGTGATACCATCACAGGGCCTAATCACATCCGCCACGCCATCAGGGGCTCATTCACCTGCACATCTACCAATGTGATATATGCCATCATGTGCCAGCAATGCCCCTCTGCCATGTACATTGGCTAAACCAGACAGTCTCTACGCAAAAGAATAAATGGACATAAATCTGACATCAGGAATCATAACATTCAAAAACCAGTAGGAGAACACTTCAACCTCCCTAATCACTCAGTGACAGACTTGAGGGTAGCAGTGTTGCAACAGATTAACTCCAAAAGCAGACTTCAGAGAAACTGTTGAACTCGAATTGATATGCAAACTAGGTTGCATTGCCTCCGGATTAAATAAGGATTTGGAATGGCTCGGCCATTACGTTAATTGAATCTATTTCCCTTAAGTTAACGATCCTCATTCACACCTGTGTGACCATCTTGTTTAGCACTTCAAAGGTTTTTCTTCCCCTGCTGTTATGGTTCCTCTCAACTAATTAGCCTCTTAAGGTTGGTCTATGCACCTCGACCATCTCATGTTTCTCTGACTGTATAAATATCTGTCTACTGTATGTTTCATTCCATGCATCCGATGAAGTGGGTACTAACCCACGAAAGCTTATGCTGAAATAAATTTGTTAGTCTCTAAGGTGCTACAATTTTTCTTTCTTATTTTCGTTTTGCTGACACAGACTAACACGGCTACTACACTGAAACTTATTGAAACACTGATTTTAAGAAAGAGCTGCAAGAATATCAGCATTGTAATCTGCCTTCGTTAGGTACAGGTAGTTGATTTTTATTTATAGCATCATTTCATTGTTATTCTCCAAGAAGGCAATATGATTTTAATCTTTATAGAATACATTTGAGCACCATTTCATAGGTGTAATAAGGCTAATCATACTAAAAGAAAATTCAGTACCCTGGGATCCATTCAAATCTTAAAAGTGTGTGTGGAGGAGTGTGAGGGGGAATTCATTACACAGCATACAACTCTAATTTTAAACAAAATTAAACAAAATATTTTAAGCCCAGGAAATAGTGTAGTTAAAAGTATACTACTTAAAGCAAATTGCCTCTTTTCCTACAGAAAACAGAAGCTTTCTCAAATGTGCTGTTTCACTTTAAACGTGAAGAAAATTTAAAAATCACCTTTAAGTCCAATACTTTATTACTAATTTCTTGAGAATGATTGGTTGCTTTAGTAAAATCAGATGTCTTCTTGAATCCTAACTCACTTTAAAGACATACAGATAGACTAAATGCTTGGTTTCCTTTTCATCTTCCTGTCAGCTAAAGACATGTCAACTTTATGTAGTCCATTACTGACGGAATACAGCACTTAACTTCTGTGTGTTTAGAAACTATTTTTGGCCAGATTCCATAAAATGAAGGGGTGGGAGAAGGAATAATAGGTTTTAGGAATTTACCTCCCAAATGACTTGCTGACAAACAATAGTACAAAAGTTGGAAACTCGATATCAAACAATAATAGATTTAGACTGTGTTGTAATGTCTCACCTTCCTTCAAACTGCCAAGTTTTCATCATCTGAAGGGGAAAATTATGGTTTCTAAAAATATTTGTAATATTCAGTTTAAATTTTGTGATTCAGACTCTGATTCAGCAAGGAACTTACGCATGTACCTAACTTACTTACATAAGTAGGTATGCAGGTACTTAAGGTACCTAAGCATGTAACAGTAAAGTATATAGATCCTGGGACCGACATGGCTAGAACTACACTGGAGATGTAAAATACACACGATTCATTAAATAGATTGAAAGTGGGAATCATCATCAAATGGGTGCGTTTCTAGTGGGGTACTTCAGGGATTGGTTCTTGGCCTATTCTGTTTAGCACTTATTAATGATGTGGAAGACAACATAAAATCATCACTGATAAAGTATGCAGATGACAAATATTGGGGGAGGGGTAAATAACGAAGAGGACAGGTCACTGATACAGAGTGATATGGATCCTTTGTTAACTGGGTGCAAGCAAACAATGTGGCTAAATGTATATGTATACCTCTAGGAATAAAGAGTGTGGGCCATATTTACAGGATGGAGGACTTTATCCTGGGAAGCAGTGACTCTGAAGAAGATTTGGAGGTTGTGGTGGATAATCAGCTGAATGTGAGCGCCCAGTGCAATGCTGTGGACAAAAGTAATGCAATCATTGGATGCATAAACAGTGTTATGACCCCCTGGTCTCAAATGTGGCTCTGCGGAGTTTATAGGAGCAGCCAAGTGGCAACCCTCCTTCTCACAGCCTGAGCAGCTGATTGGTCGGCTGTCCCTACTTAAGCCAGCAGCAGGAACAGGCAGCTGTCCAAACAATTGGGTCCCACCCTGTTCTGGACTGTGTACCATGTGCTTCCTGCTTCGGTTTCCTGGCATCCTGATTTGCCATGGCTCCTGGCATCCAATTATTCATGGTTCTGACCTCCAGTTTGTCTCCTGACTCTGACCTTCTGGTATCCTGACCCAGCTGACTCCTGTCTTGTGACTGCGGATTCTGGCTCTGACTACTGGGTCTGGTCACCCATTGCCCAGCTCTGACAAACAGAGGAATCTCAAGTTATTTTATATCTATATTTGGCACTGGTGTAACCGCTGCTCGAATACCATGTCCAGTTCTGGAGACCACAGTTCAAGAAGGTTGTTGCTAAGTTGGAGAGGATTCAGAGAGGAGCCTGATAATGAAAAGGGCTCGCAAGCATGCCTTACAGTGATAGACTCAAAGAGCTTGATCTAGCTAGCTTAACACAGAGAGGGTTAAGGTGTGACTTGATTACCTACATGGGGAACTTAGATAATAGGCAGTTTAGTCCAGCAGACAAAAGGTATAACAAGAGCCAAGGGCTGGAAGCTGAAGGTAGGCAAATTCAGACTGATTATAAGCTGCATGTTTCTAACATGGAGGATAATTAACCATTGGGACAATTTACCAAGGTCTGTGGTGGATTTTTTATCACTGGCAATTTTTAAATCAAGATTCGGTGTTTTTTCTAAAATATCTTTTCTAGCTCAAACAGGAATTAACTCAAGGAAGTTCTATGTAATGCAGGAGGTCAGACTAGATGACCACAATGATCCCTTCTGGCCTTGAAATCTATGAATCTATTAACTTTAACCACATGAGCTGGCTTCAGTGGGTCTACTCAGGTACTAAAATTAGGCATGTTCTGATGTGCCTTGATGAATTGGGGATGTAGCTATCAAATGACAAAAACATTATTTATTCTTCTAACACAGTGCATCACACACAACCAGGAAAGCTAGCCCTTTGAACATTTGTGCAGATAGCCACCTCTGGGTTTCAAAAGAAAATCCTTGATTATGAAAACTAAACAAGGTGACTAATGAAATATGGAATAAAAAGATAGATTAGGAGCAGCAATTTTTGTATGTCTTTCATAATAAAAGGCTCTAAAATATAATAAACTGCTGATAAAAGTTATACAATTATATATATATATATATATTAGGAAAATAATGCAATCTTCTCTTTTGGCCTGCTGCCAGAAATATGAATGTAGATATTGTACTGTAGTCACATTATGGAAACTAAAAAGGTGGCTAAGTGACACAGACATTTTAAAGAACTGGTCAAGTTGGCCTGAAACAGAAGAATTAACTTTTACTATTTTCAGGGCCTTTACTTGTTCATGTAACTGCTGACTAATGTGAAGCAATCTATTATTCATTGAACAGCTACTCTGAAACCACATACTAAATTAATGTATGTTGGGCATTCATATGCTGTTACCCTATTTCATATATCTCGGCTTCACTTCTGGTTGTTAAAATGTCACCTTTATGTTTGGAGGATCATTCAGCTTTTATTCACAGCCCTCACAACTTAAAAATAATCAAGGCAACAACTCTTGAACAGCCATAAAAATAAGAAGTACAGCCAGCGATGCATACCTAACTAGGCAAAGGACTATCATCTCATCTTACTTTGTGGGAAGTTATTCATGAACTGTAAATCTGTGTGTCACAAGACATGTACACACACACACACGCACGCACAGACACACACTTCAGAACTGATCTCAGAAGCTATCCTGCTGCCTTTTCTTTTAGAAAAAAAAATCCATATGCCTTCATCTTCCAAAATGTGCCCCACTTACCATATAATAGTTATAGTTAGAATGACCAATTGGCTACAGCTGACAGAAAGTGATTTTCTCAAACCATGTACAATAAATCCAATATATTTTTGCTGTAGCATTCTGCATTTTCTTATCATACATATGCCTACCACAGAAAAATTAGAAATTCCATAGTCACACTCTAATAGCAATCCTCCCATTTAATTTTTCACACACTGACGCTTTGCCAATTTAGGGAGCTTTGGGCAAAGCACAGCAGATGCACGGAAAGAAAATCCTCATTTATACTTGTTAAATATTTTCATCTTTTTTTTCATTTTGAGGAAAAAATGTAGAATGCAATTAGCTTGACAGTTTATGAACCATACATAAAGTAGAGTGCACACGTTGAGCCGACAGAAAAAAGAAAACAATATATGCAAAAATTAATCAGAAAAAATTGTATCCTAAGGTCCTGATTCATGAAAGCATTCATACGCAAACAAAACATTTAAGCACCTACTTAGCTTCAAGCAAGTCCTTACAATTTAGGCAAGTTCTTCAGGGCTTTCCTGCATAGGGGGCCAACATTACTAGTAATTCTATTTCCACAAGGTTTTCTGAAGACACCCTTCAGCATACTTCATAAATCATTTTCCACAAACATGTCAGATTAAACAGACCTGATCAGCTAAAATGACACCTCACATTTGGGTTACAAAGAGCAACAGTGAACAATTTATTAGTCTAAGCACCGTGCTCACATGTGCTCTTGTTGACAGAGAAATTCAGTCTTCTACCACCAGTTACAAACACATTTGGTTTTGGGATTTCAAATATTTAAATTTAAACCATTTTCTGTTTTCTTCTCTCTATTAATAAATGTACAAAACCCACATTTTTAGAGCTCAATATACACAGACTACACACACTATCACAAGAAAAGCACAAATTTTCTAGGCTTGGCTGTAGTCTAAGAATGGATACGGTTTAGTATAAAACAGTGAGAATAAAACATAAATTACAAAACCAAGCTGAGAAAATCCTGATCTAGGATATTTAATTTCTGTCCCCCGATTTGGTTTCATAAGACAAATCTGGGAACGTAGGCATCAAATCCGTACCATTTTACCATTTTCTTTGTTGATAAATATTCTTAACCTGTTAATGATCCGGGGATTCAAAGCCCTCTAACATCCATGGAAAGACTTATTGAGAAACAGATTAGAACAGGGGTAGGCAACCTATGGCAAGCGTGCCGCCTTCGGCACGCGAGCTGATTTTCAGTGGCACTCACACTGCCCGGGGCCTGGCCAACGGTCCGGGGAGCTCTGCATTTTAATTTAATTTTAAATGAAGCTTCTTAAACATTTTAAAAACCTTATTTACTTTACATACAACGATAGTTTAGTTATATATTATAGACTTATAGAAAGAGACCTTCTAAAAACGTTAAAATGTATTACTGGCACCCAAAACCTTAAATTAGAGTGAATAAATGAAGACTCAGCACACCACTTCTGAAAGGTTGCCGATCCCTGGATTAGAAGAACTCTCATGAAATTCAGACCAGGCAAAGTAAATAAAGGTCAAACAGTAATTAGCACAGGATATGGTTATTACCAAATTAACCGTAAGCATTCCCCAGTCATTATTGTTTAACATGCTTTCCATCCTTTCAGTCCTGTGTGCCCTCAGAATCGTCTCCCTTTCTTCCCTCCCATCCCCCCAATAATATGCCGACAACAAATATGGATGGGGACGATGTCTGAATTTCTGATCCTTTCTCCCTCACAGTCACCTCACTTAACACAAGTCTTCCTTCTCTTCTTCCTGCCTCTTTCGGAAAAACTTACTTTTCCCTTCTTTTTCGAAGAGTAGATCTTTTAAAAACAGATTATGTTTAGTTCATGGGATTAGGGCTGTCAAGTGATTAAAAAAAGTAATCGCAATTAATCGCAAAATTAAAAAAAATTAATTGTGATTAATAGCACTGTTAATAGAATACCATTCTTTAAAATATTTCTGGATGATTTCTACATTTTCAAATATATTGATTTCAGTTATAACACAGAATACAAAGTGTACAGTCTTCACTTTATATTTATTTTTGATTACAAGTATTTGTAAAAAAAGAAAACAAATAGTATTTTTCAATTCACCTAACACAAGTACTGTAATGCAATCTCTTTATCATGAAAGTTGAACTTTAAAATGTAGAGTTATGTACAAAAAACTGCATTCAAAAATAAAAGTAATATAAAACTTCAGAGCCTATGAGTCCATTCAGTTCTACTTCTTGTTCAGCCAATCGCTCAGACAAGCAAGTTTTTTTTACATTTGCAAGAGATAATGCTGCCCACTTCTTGTTCACGTCACCTGAAAGAGAGAACATGTGTTCGCATGGCACTGTTGTAGCCAGTGTCGCAAGATATTTGCATGCCAGGTGTGCTAAAGATTCATATGTCCCTTCATGCTTCAACCACCATTACAGAGATCATGCGTCCATGCTGATGATGGGTTCTGCTCAACAATGATCCAAAGCAGTATTAGGGCTCTCGATTAATCACAGTTAATGCACGCAATTAACTCAAAAAAATTAATCGCAATGAATCGCAGTTTTAATCACACTGTTAAACACTATCATATCAATTGAAATGTATTCAATATTCTGGATGTTTTTCTACATTTTCAAATATATTGATTTCAATTACAACACAGAATACCAAATGTACAGTGCTCACTTTATAGTATTGTTTCTATTACAAATATTTGCACTGTAAAAATGATAAAACAAAAGAAATTGTATTTTTCAATTCACCTCATACAAATACTGTAGTGCAATCTCTTTATTGTGAAAGTGCACCTACAAATGTAGATTTTTGTTTGTTACATAACTGCTCTCAAAAATAAAAAAATGAAAAACTTGGATGCTCATTAAAAGAATAATGTGTTAATTAAATTTGTGTCTGAACTCTTTGGGGGAGAATTGTACATCTCCGGCTCTGTTTTACCCGCATTCTGCCATATATTTCATGTTATAGTAGTCTCGGATGATGACTCAGCACATGTTGTTCATTTTAAGAACAGATTTGACAAAATACAAAGAAAGTACTAATGTGAGATTTCTAAAGACAGCTACAGCACTAGACCCAAGGTTTAAGAATCTGAAGTGCCTTCCAAAATCTGAGAGGGATGAGGTGTGGATCATGCTTTCAGAAGTCTTAAAAGAGCAACACTCCGATGTGGAAACTACAGAACCCGAACCACAAAAAAGATCAACCTTCTGCTGGTGGCTTCTGACTCAGATGATGAAAACTAACATGTGTCTGTCTGCGCTGCTTTGGGTTGTTATCAAGCAGAACCCATCATCAGCATGGACACATGTCCTCTAGAATGGTGATTGAAGCATGAGGGGAATATGAATTTTTAGCATATCTGGCATGTAAATATTTTGCAACGCCGGCTACAACAGTGCTATGCGAACACCTGTTCTCACTTTCAGGTGACACTGTAAATAAGAAGCTGACAGCATTATCTCCTGCAAATGTAAACAAACTTGTTTGTCTAAGCGATTGGCTAAACAAGAAATAGGACTAAGTGGACTCATAGACTCAAGTTTTACATTGTTTTATTTTTGAATGAAGGTTTTTTGAACATAATTCTGCATTTGTAAGTTCAACTTTCATGGCAAAGAGATTGCACTACAGTACTGTATTAGATTAATTGAAAAATACTATTTCTTGTTTTTTACAGTGAAAATATTTGTAATCATAAATAAATATAAAGTAAGGATTATACACTTTGGATTCTGTGTTATAATTGAAATCAATATATTGAAAATGTAGAAAACATCCAAATATATTTTTTAAAATGGTATTCTATTATTGTTTAATAGTGCGATTAATTGTGATTAATTTTTTTAATCACTTGACAGCCCTACAATATATTTGAAAATGTAGGAAAACATCCAAAACTATTTAATACATTTCTATTGTTTAATAGTGTGATTAAAACTACGATTAATCACAATTTATTTTTAATCACAATTAATTTTGAGTTCATCGTGTGAGTTAACTGCGATTAATCGACAAGCCCTATATGGTATTAAACTATCAGATTCATAGAATCATAGAATCTCAGGGTTGGAAGGGACCTCAGGAGGTCATCTAGTCCAACCCCCTGCTCAAAGCAGGACCAACCCCTGACCTTAAAAACCTCGAAGGAAGGAGATTGCACCACCTCCCTAGGTAACCCATTCCAGTGCTTCACCACCCTATTAGTGAAAAAGTTTTTCCTAATATCCAACCTAAACCTCCCCCTCTGCAACTTGAGACCATTACTCCTTGTTCTGTCATCTTCTACCACTGAGAACAGTCTAGATCCATCCTCTTTGGAACCCCCTTTCAGGTAGTTGAAAGCAGCTATCAAATCCCCCCTCATCCTTCTCTTCTGCAGGCTAAACAATCCCAGTTCCCTCAGCCTCTCCTCATAAGTCATGTGCTCCAGCCCCCTAATCATTTTTGCGGCCCTCCGCTGGACTCTTTCCAATTTATCCACATCCTTCTTGTAGTGTGGGGCCCAAAACTGGACACAGTACTCCAAATGAGGCCTCACCAGTGCCAAATAGAGGGGAATAATCACGTCCCTCGATCTGCTGGAAGTGCCCCTACTTATACAGCCCAAAATGCCGTTAGCCTTCTTGGCAACAAGGGCACACTGTTGACTCATATTCAGCTTTTCGTCCACTGTAACCCCTAGGTCCTTTTCTGCAGAACTGCTGCCCAGCCATTCGGTCCCTAGTCTACAGCAGTGCATGGGATTCTTCCGTCCTAAGTGCAGGACTCTGCACTTGTCCTTGTTGAACCTCATCATATTTCTTTTGGCCCAATCCTCTAATTTGTCTAGGTCCCTCTGTATCCTATCCCTACCCTCCAGCATATCAACCACTCCTCCTAGTTTAGTGTTATCTGCAAACTTGCTAAGGGTGCAGTCCACACTATCCTCCAGATTGTTAATGAAGATATTGAACAAAACCGGCCCCAGCACCGACAGATTACAGAATAGGATCAGGAATTGAGGCAGCCATGTTTGTTGTGGGCATATGGATTAGGAAGTATGAGGATGGCAGCCATTCAGAGCAAAGATATACATATAAGGGTATAGAGGTGAGAAAAAAATATTATGGAAACCCTTGTACCCTAAAAGACAGAGGGTCATTATTGATTAATTAGAGTACGAGGGTTTTAAAATTGTGTAGTTGTGTATTATTATGCAAATCAGGCCTCTCAGCTGCCGGGAAATGGAAAACAACAACAGTTACATGTCAGTAACTATACTACTTTCCCACATTCAGACTGGCAAAAAATTCCATTTCTGGATAATACTGAATAACCTTGAACTCTTGGCTGAAAAAAAACTAATATATTACACCTAATAAAAACCCTCAAGTTATGTGTGTCTGAAGAATACAACATTAAGTATGTTTTCAGTGTAACAGTTTAACAAATTGTTGAATCAGTTTATTCTGTTTGTAATTCTGAATACTTTTTCCTGTCTCTAGGGAAATTAATTTACTACAACATACTCAAGTTTGTGCTGTCTCTGAGCTTTTCTACTCTGTCTTGCACTTATTTTTGCTATTTATCTTCATGTAATGCAGTTGGCTAGTCAGAATACAACCTTGTGATTGTACTTCCATGTAATCCTAGGGTGGCTGCTGTAAAAATTTAGTAGGTTTGTATTTCATTGATTACCCCAGTAATGTGGATTTAGGTTTCAGGAGGACTTCATTGGTTGGGTTTTTTTTGGTTTGTGTCTCCTGTGTCTAGTAAAAAAAGAATATCAGAATCTTAAAAATATGAACTCTAGCTACTTAACAATTTGTTTTAAAATCTGTTTGTTAAACTACCAGAATTGTCATTAAGTTCTTCTTTTTAAATTATATTTCTATCTATTTCAAATTTGTAATCGCACATATAATCTAGTTTGTGGTTGTTGTAGAGAAAAAATCCATCTGGCTAATCTGAATATAATTATTAACAACTTTATATTCTGATAGCACCTAAAAACAGGGTTGTGGTGTCAGTGTGCTACACATTATACACAGAACAGAAGATAATCCCTGCTCAGAGGGTTTATAACGTAAAAAATCAGATAAACAGATACAGATTAACAAAATACAATAGCAATACTGTGTTGCATCCAGAGTATAATTTAAAAAATAATAATAATCCAAATGACAACTGAAACCCACACAGTGAAGACAATTCCAGTATTTTATAAACTGACAGCTATAAGCTAGGGTCCCAATCCTGAAAACTGCTCTAGGCCAGGTGGACTCCTGAGCGGGGCTCTGTGGGAGGCACAGTGATCTGCCAGTATGGAGTATCTTACAGAGGACCTAAGCATGATTTCCTTCTGCATATTCAAAATATAAATTACAATGGTCCAAAGAAAATTTCACTTTAACACAGACCAGAGATACTGCAAAGGCACTGAGATAAAACAAACAGATACTGGAAACTGGCAGAGCAGCTGCTGAAGCAGATTAAGCAAGCACGGCTTGCAGAGAGGGAGTGTAAAATGGGAACCCAGAGGGGGCACCCTCCACCACAGCATCCTCCAGGCCCAGAATTGTGTAGAGGAAACCACCTCGCACCTCAGGGGACACTAGCACATGGAGTGTGTCCCCTCCCCCACATCATGTGGCCTTTGGAAAAGAAACTGCAGGGAGGAGCCAGCCAGACTGAAGCAGGGAGAAACAGCTGCACAAGCAGTTTAAACCAGACTGAGGGATACTGATAACATGTTCAACAATTCTGAATGGACTTTGCCTTGCGCTGGATTGGCTGTTTGCTTCAATCCCTCCAGTCACAGTCTTTTCCCCCCAGCCTCACTCTACATCTGACCCCTTCCTTCCTCCCCTTCCCCTTCTCATCTGTTCTGTCCCACTCAGCCCTCTTCCTTCTTTTTGCTAGTCCCCTCCTACCTAACCGACCCCAATAAAAAAACAAACAACAAAAGCTCACGTAGCATGACAATTGCCATCATCCCATTAATCGCTCGGCTTGTTCGTTATATCCCTTTCCCTTACCCTTTGTCTGTCTTGTTTACTTAGATGGTAAGCTATTCAGGGCATGGACTGTCTGCTACTCTCTCAATGAATGTACCTAAATCAATGCGGCTCTGATCTTGTCTGGTTCTTGGTACTATTGTAATAAATACAATTAATTAAAATGAATTGAAAAGTTGAAAGTAATGTGATCACCACTAAAAAAAGGCAGCGTTAACCAAGTAACCATTCAGCGCTATGAGAGAGCGCACAGGTTTTCCCTACACTTTAGATTGCCAAATGTTGACTTATTTTTAAAATGACAATGATTGTATTTATATATATTAGCAAACCCAATGTTGCACAAATCTTTGTTTGATTAATATTTCAACTATCTCATGAGGGCCAACATTTTGTCTTTATTTTGTTAGAGCTGATGGTGTTTAAGCAGTCTGGAAGCTAACTCATGTCGAGCCTCACAATAACATTCTCTATATGTCCCTTGAGGATTCCCACTGCATATCTGAAATACCTTTAAAAATTATTTAACATACAGCTGCGAAACAGGAAGACCATCTTATGGTAGTGCCTAGCATTTTGAATATATATTTGGCAGAGTAAGAAGTTAAAATGTTAGTAAATTCAGGTTTATATTGTAAATTTACTAGGGGGAAATATAGTAAATTATTACTTATTAAGTTTTAATGTATCTACAGGTAAATGTCATCAAGTAATAACATTGAATACCCTACTACGGAATACCGATAAACTCTTCTCAGAACAAGATAGAAGCATAATGAAAAAGGTGCATATTGCTTTGAGCAGGGGGTTGGACTAGATGACCTCCTGAGGTCCCTTTCAACCCTGAGATTCTATGATAGATAGCTAAAAAATGTGGAATAAATGTGGAGTAAAATTAATAGGCTTTTGTTCAAAAGATATAATATTTTCATAATAGGCAAATACAGTCTGGATTCCAACTACCATTACAGGTATATAGGCTACAGCTGTTTTCTAGCTTTACATTACAAAGTGCAAATATAACCATTCTTTCTTGCACCTGCTATAGTAAGCTATTCTTGCTCATAAAACAAGCAATATTGAAAGCTCTTTAATAATGTATGCTTTTTGCAAATCAGATGATCTTTACAGATAAGCCAAAGCTCCAATGAGGTTGATAAGGAAAGCCATACTGTATGCATGCTTAACCTTATAAAACACAAGATATTGTTACCTCTCATATTAAGGGGGAAACCTGACTGGATGTTTTGAAAAAACAGCTGAACATATCACTTGGGATAACTGTGATGGGGTGTTTGCCCCACACTACACTAGGAAGAGTTAACCTCAGCAGGGAGCAAACAGAGACCTGCAGCATCTTAGGCAGAACAACTGCTAGCAGGGACCGGGGGGACCAAGCGGGAGCTCCTGGCTGGCTGCTGGGACTGGGTAGTTGAACGCCCTGAGGCTAGGGCAAAAAAGGTGCTGGGGCCATGGGAAAGTCACCCAGGGAGGCATAGCAGCATTGGGAGAAGTTAAATTGTCACAGCAAGAAGCTGCTATCTATAGGGTCTCAGGGTCGGGACTTGGATTAGTGGGTAAACCCAGGTCCCCCCACTGGGGAATTGGCATTGGACTGAGATACTAATCCCCCGGAAGTGGGAAACACAGATGGTGATGCAGCTGGAGGGCTGACTCGCAAAGAGGGCGCTGCAGTTCCTGAGACTGCGAGAGGGCTGCAAGCAGATGCAGAGACACAGTGATGGCGTGCAAGCCGTGGACAGAGGGTGTCGGCCTCAAGCTAATCCCCAGAGTGACAAGGAAGAGGCCCCAATAGGGTAGTGAGAGATGTGCTCCATGACGATGACTACTAGTAAACATGATTGTTTAATGCTGGTAGACAGAGCCCCTGCCTTCAATGTGAGTTTGCTAGGGAATTAAATCTAATAGCATTGTAAGTGGGTTATTTCTCTACCCATGGGAGGCTAATACATTACAGAGGCGGGTTTGAAAGTATAATCCCCTCAGGCAAAGTGATACAGTCCAGCCATCTCAACACAATTGAAATTACAGAATAGTGAAGTGTTTTGTACTGTAACTTCAGCAGCTTGAAGTACTAATCTTATTTTTTTGCCACTGGGAATTTTTCAAAGTAGTAGTAATTAAAGGTTTGGTGTCCCATTATTTCATGAATTTGGGCTTCAGTGATTTTTCCAAAGTAATATCATAATAAAATGTACTTGATGTCATAGGATCATCTTCCCTCTCTCCTGATCTCCCTCTGGGCTCAACTCAAGGCCAGAAAATGTCCAAGTGGTTCTCCAAAACTTGATCTCAGACTCACAGACTGATGCCAGAAGAGACCATCATGATCATCTAGTCTGATCTCCTGCACATTGCAGGCCACAGAACCTAACCCACCCACTCCTGTAATAGATCCCTTTTCTGGTGGTCTAGCCAATTTGCTTGGCTTCTTCTCATCCTTAAACTCCTCCTGTACAGCTTGAAAACACCTAAACATTTCTGGATATGCCCACACAGTCCCAATGTCCGGAATTACATTTGCCTATAAACCCTCCCACTATACAGTGCTCCCCAAAGTGTAAGAAATGGGAAATGACAAGAAAGAAAGGGGGGAAAAAGTCAAGAAGAGGAACAAGGTAGAGTGTTCAGCCTCTGTCTAGCTTCCCAAACAAGCCACACCACGAAGTGCAGGAGTTTGATCCCCACCACTACCATCATCCTTTGCCCAAAAAGTAATGATACTCACTCTCTCACAAATGGCAAAAATAAAGTAAAGTAATATAGTCACAATAGCAAGTGAGACAACTTTTTCTTTTAAGCTTTAATTTAAAGCTTCAAATGCCAGTAATGCATTCTACTTATACAATAATGCATATATTTAGCATAGGCTATCATTTATTGTCAAATTAATTTTCCCTAATTAAACCCAATACATATTCCTTTAGTTATAATGGACAGAGACTTGGTTTTTGACTGATTCATTGTATTTATTGGTATTACTAGTTCTGTAAAAGAGAATGGGAAAGTTGGTAGGTTTAGAAATAACTGGAAGGAACATCTTTATTTTCAGTATTGAATGTTGCCCAAAAGTTGCATAAATCTCTCCTTCCAGTCTGACAAGCTTTCTACGTTTTTCATTATGCCTCCTAGTAGCTATTACGGAACGGACAAGAAACTTGAAACATACTGTAAAAGAGCACACTTATGTTTAAATGAAAAATGTTATTTCAGTAGTTTGCAAAAGTAAACTTTCTTCAAAGATTGTGCCCCGATTTCAGAATAAGTTAAAAGGAAAATACAGCCAAATTGTCTCTTTACTTAAAGCCCAAGAAGATCCAAGAGAACAACAAAGAAGAATTTGGCCCAGAGCATGAACACATGATTGATATGCAAACTTTATAATAGTTCATTCGTTTTAAAGAACATTGAAACTTGCTCTATAACACCTCCGCATATAGTGCACAACTGTATCGCTTTCGCTCCATTTTCCTTGCAGGAAGCAGATTCCCCCTAAGGATCTGTTCACTATAAGCAGCTAAAGTATTGGCTATTTACATTTTCCATCTACCTTGCAGATAATTTTTAATCTTACAATGAGATGTGATATTAGACAAAGTAAAATTTTTACAAATAAACAGAGTCTCTTCTGAAATAAATTCCCTGCATCTCTAATTTAATTATGAATGCTTTTTCTATTACCACTAAATATTGAAGCTACCATATCTGTACATACTGGAATATTTAAGATAATCCGCTGCCACAACCCATTTCATTCTAAAAAATTCTCTTTATAAAATAAAAAACTCTGTGCTTGCAACATTGCAGCTCACTTGCATTAGACCAGATTATGATGGCAAAATAACACAGATGTTTGCAGGAGAGGGCAAAATGCTGTATGATTAAATATGACCATTTATAGCATTGATATGACCACTGTTACACAATTGCAACACATCTTGTACAAAATATGGCATATAAGGTGTCAATGGAAAAGTTCTGATTAGCGAACTATGATTATCCTGTTTATATACATGTATCATCTTTGCATCTGAACTCAAGAGTTGACATGTAGGGGGGCATGTGCCCCACCAGATTTTTGCCAGAATTTGCTGGCTCCATTCAGTCACATGCTGTGGCTGGGACCCCTCCCTGCATGGCAGCTGCTGGGGTGAGCAAGTTGGGAGCTGTGGCCATGGGGAGAGGCAGCAGCAAACAACTGGGAGCTGCAAGAAGGGGCTGCTGAGGGTAAAAGGAGAGGTACCGGGTGTGTGTGTTTCAAGCTGTTGGGGGGGACGGGGACCTTGAAATTGTCGTCATCCCCCCCGCCACTATCAGCAGGCACCTGTTGTCTCTGTCTGAAGTTATCAATATTGGCTGTGTTCTGGTATCTTACACATGTGTTGTATTCCCGAGTAACACCCCGAAGATAGAATTACATTAGGGCCAGACAGCGATGTGTTGATGGTCCCTTAAGGACACACTGCTCACAATGAGCCATAGAAGAAACTCATCCCACCGAGATCTCTCTTCCTGTGGACCCCTCAGACTCAGAGGGGCCAATGGCCACACCCTGTGGTTCAGTAAACTACATGAGGACATGTGCTATGGTCCTGTGACCCTGGACTCCATTTGGGCCAGTAACTTTCCACAAAGCTTATGCTTCAATACCTCTGTTAGTCTATAAGGTGCCACAGGACCCTTTGTCGCTTCTACAGATCCAGACTAACACGGCTACCCCTCTGAAACTTTCCACAAAAAGAGGCTGTGGGCTTTATTTGGGAGAGTAAAATTCCATGCACATGGCCGAGGATATAAAAGGACCCCTGAGACATCTCCATTTTTTCATCAATTCCTGCTTCATTTCTCTGGACTGTATTTCTAACACAGAAGCTCTAACAAGGACTAATGACCTCCAACCTGTTTGGGTGATTTCAGAGAGACTTTTGCAAGCTAGCAGTTTATTCCATCACTGCTGTGATCCTGATCTATGAACATTGAAAAATCACTTGTATGTATATGATCTATTAACCATTTATAATTCTCTCCTTCTTTTCTTTTATTAGTAAACCTTCAGTTTTTAGCTACTAAAGGATTTGCATCAGCATAGACACATGTCCTCTGGAATGGTGGTTGAAGCATGAAGGGACATATGAATCTTTAGCGCATCTGGCATGTAAATATCTTGCGACTCTGGCTACAACAATGCCATGTGGGGGCAGCATTATCTCCTGCAAATGTAAACAAACTTGTTTGTCTGAGTGATTGGCTGAACAAGAAGTAGGACTGAGTGGATTTGTAGACTCTAACCTTTACATTGTTTTATTTTTGAATGGATTTTTTTTGTACAGAATTCTACATTTGTAAGTTCAACTTTCATGATAAATAGATTGCACTACAGTACTTGTATGAAGTGAATTGAAAAATACTATTTCTTTTGTTTTTTACAGCACAAATATTTGTAATAAAACAATATAAAGTGAGCACTGTACACTTTGTGTTCTGTGTTTTACTTGAAATCAATAGATTTGAAAATGTAGAAAACATCCAATAATATTTAAATAAATGGCATTCTATTATTATTTAAGAGCGTGATTAATCTTTTTAATTGCGCGATTAATCACAATTACTTTTTTTGATTGCTTGACAGCCCTAATTTATATATATATATATATAAATGGAGATATGCCAATCTCCTAGAACTGGAACGAGCTTGAAAGGTTATTGAGTCCAGTCCCCGGCCTTCACTAGCAGGACCAAGTACTGTCCCCTGACAGATTTTTGCCCCAGATCCCTAAATGGCCCCCTCAAGGATTGAACTCACAACCCTGGGTTTAGCAGGCCAACGCTCAAACCACTGAGCTATCCCTCCCCCGCAATTTAGACTGCAAGCTTTTTAGGGCCAGGGCCATCTCTTACTCTGGCTCTATACAGTATCTAGCACAATAAGTCAGCTGGGACCTCTAGAAAGTACTGTTATACAAATTGATAATAAAATAACAACACAGCTCCTAGCTCTCTGCTTTCTACAAGGCAGCCTCAGTTTTAAAGGGAGAGAAAATTAAATTGTATTTATAATACTGATGCATCAAACAATGTATATATAATATCTATGCAGTGTGTACCATGATATTAAAAAGTACCCTACAAAACAGGGTTGTTTAAAAAAAAGAAAAGAAACAGGAGTAAATAAAAAATAAATTTCCCCCAAAATCCTCCTCCCCAGTTTTTCAGCCAGCAGCATTATTAGGCAACAGTTGTGAAGAGATATTTAAGTCTAAGGTCTGAAAATCTTAATTGGGAAAGAGTGTTAAAAGTTAAGGAGTCACACTCACTTAAATATATTAAAGTGTTTATCAGGGGCTTTTTAAGTCAAGTAGGGTCAAACATAACAGAGAGGTCCCTGCCACCACCCAATAATCGAGACCTCTACAAAAGGGTTGTTTTAAATTCCTTTCTTGCAATTTGTGCTGTAAGAGAGCTTTCCAACTATTAACAGAAACTGCTGAGGATTAGAACGGTAACTTGCGTCCTTCCCCCGCCCCCACCTGAAGGACATTTTTATATAATATATATATATATATAATTTTGCCAAGCTCAGCCTCTGTTACCTAGGGAGCAGAGAACTCTGTGCATTTTCTTTGAGATCTCAACAGGAACTTTTGGTTTATCTGAGATATGCTTAAATACTACAGTGGTGCATGCTGCAGAAAACATGAAAAGAGAGAAAACATGAAAGAGAGAAAAGAAATACCAGTACATTTACTTAGGCTGTGTCTACACTATGCAGCTTTTAGTGACACGGCTGTGCCACTACTTCATGCCGCTAAAAGGCACACAGTGTAGCCGCTGTTTGTTAGCAGGAGAGAGCTCTCCAGCTGATGAAACGAGCGGGGTTAGCTTTTCACATCAGCACTTCTTATTGACAAAACTTTTGTCTTTCGGTTGGGGTGTTTTTTTAATTGTCCTTCACTTGCCAGAGTAGACAAAGCCTAAATATGACTCACTTAATGGTATAGCACTTAAAAATTATGTGACTATTGCAAGCTCAATTCCATGATAGTACAATTGCTAAACAATAAACCACACAAGTTCTTTCATACAGAACATGAAATATATGATTTGAGTACTCTATGCACTTTTACTTCTTAAATTTTGCTCTGAAATCTGTTTGACTTATTTCCCAGCAAAATACAATAATGCTAATTCACCACTCAGTGCTCAAACTGTATCATTTATTTAGAGGAAATCAATATTTTCACATGTTTGATGAAGGGCCAGGTTTATCAATCTCCAAGATATCTTCCTGTACATTCTCTGCCTCATTCTGCTTCTTCACTACCCAACAAGGTAACAAGCTTTATTTAATTTTCTCAAACATAAAACACTGCTCTTCTGTTGGCCTTTTATTTACCAATCAAGATTTCATTTTAAAGGGCCATTTACACCCATTAGCTGTTGGACTGTTAACATACAAGTCCAAGTCCAGACTTTGAAAGGACTATCACTGTAGGAAGTCTTCTCCTACAGATATACAGGGGTTTGTGTTGGCAACTTCTAGTAGTTCTGATGCAGAACGTCGTGAATCCTATACATATTATGCACAGCTTTATATCCACCACTCTGCTCGTCTAAAATATAGAATGCATTGGCTATTTTGAAGCCAAAGCTATTAGATATCTATAAAATATTTTTGATAAGGCTGTATATGTTTGATATTGCAATTAAAAGTGCTGAATACTTGAATTATTTAACATGTTTCACACAGTTTAGTATAAATGCTTATTCCTTCTACAATTTGTACTGGTAGCATGTCATTCACTATAAACTAGATTATTTCTATCATTTGCTCAGCCAGGGAGGGGCATAAAGATGAGTAAGAACTGCTCAGACTGTAGTCTGGCTGAGAGGAAAAGGTGGGAGAAAAAAATGAACTGCTCCCCCCAATACTATTCCTGTAACATCAATGGGATTCCACATGGATGTAAAGATTTGTGCAGATAGACCTGTTTGGAGAATGAAGCCCTCAATAAGATTCACACAAAGTACCCTGTGTATCTGAGGCAACAGCCTTGATAGGGTAGTGACTGTATAATCTATTTCTACTGAACATATTGCTGTGAATATGTAGGTGCCATTATTAGCACTGGGTACGAGTCTCCATCCTAGTTTGAGATTTGATGTAAAAGTTTGCCGATTCAGAGTTGTAAGCACCGACACATAAATCAAACCAAATTCCTTGGTGATGTTACAGAAAAATGGACATCTTTGAAAATAAATGTTTGCTTTATTTTATTTGAGAGAGGAGACACTGGGGTTCTAATCTCAATTAGTCACAAAACAAATTGTGCTTTTTATTAATGTTGGAGCAGACTTTCAGCAGTACTTTTATACCTGTACCGAGTTGTTTCATGGTTACCTTTAGTTACCAGTTCACATGACTCTGCAATACATAAGCAGCCAGGAGCAAACAAACCCTGCCATAGCAACAGATGCAAAACCTACACACATATCTCTGTCACTATGATGATCAATATCCTGCACAACGTATCTTTCAAGATCCATTGGGTCCTACACATGCCTATCACAACACGTGCACTCATCTAGTGCACTAAATGCCATTTTCACTATGTGGGTGAAATGAGATAATCACTGTGCTCCTGAAAGAACTCACACAGAAAAATGATAAAAGACAAAGGCACCCTATCACCCATGGCCGACCCCTTTTCACAAAATGATCTCTCCATATCTGACCTCTCAGTCCTCTCTCTCAAAGGAAACCTGCACAACACCTTCAAAAGAAAAGCCTGGTAGCTTACATTCCTAACTTTGCTAGACACTAAAAATAATGGACTCAGTAAAGACATTGGATTAATGGCTCATTACAACCATCTGTAACAGACTAACCCTTCTTTCTCCTATGACTGCAGAGGTGTTAACCGCCCACTTCACCTTGAATGGTCTCTTGCAACACCTTAACTCCTTATGTTTAACCATCTGTTGCACCTTTTATTCAGCTGTGACACTGAGTCCCTTTCCCAGAACTGAAGAAGAGTTCTGTGTACATTTGAAAGCTTGTCTCTTTCTTCAACAAGAAGTTGGTTCAAAAAAGATATTGCCTCACTCACCAGCTCTCTCTAATACCTGGGGACCAACACAGCTACAACAACACTGCAAATGACTGATTTGTGAGCGAGTAGTGAAAGAATGGATTAATAATGTAAATGACAATAGCCCAGTAAATGGTTATGTCTTCCAGAATAACATAAATACCTCACCAATTAAAGCAGCAGGTGACATTTTGTACTACAGAATAAAAAGGAGCATGTGGCAAGCATAACATCACAAGAATTATAGCAATGCCAAGACTTAAGGTTGTCCCTAAAGTAAGAAGTTCTCTAACATCAAATAGTGGTGTTAACATAAGAGATGCCAAAGACTGCAGGTGTACGGATATAGCCGGCTTTCTTTAATTCCCGTCCCTTTGACAGCAGGAGCTCGAAGAGCTGCCGATTTAGCATTAATGCATTTTGTATTGTGTATCATGCATCGCCTCGAACAGCTGAAGTGGACTAACATGGACTTTCTATTTACTAATTGCAACACTGAAAATATTTTAGGGATGATGTGAAAAGTCTCCAGTCATTTCAGTGACACTGGGAAGGTTAAGCCCTCAGAGAATTTGTATCAAGATACCTTTTGCAAAATACAGTGGCACAGCAGTGCCACTACAGTTAAGGTGGCATCATGACTTCGGTTTAAAGATTCACCTAACTCCACGAAAATCAACAGATTTTAGTCAGATTCCTTTGAAATTTAGGGTGCCCTGGGGGGGGGGGGTGTATACAGGGTAGGGTTAGTGACCCAAATTTGGGTTCATTTGGGCTTGTGGAGATATAAACTCTGACAAAAATAGCCATTTAAAAAAAAGTTTCCAGAGCATTGGCCTGCTAAACCCAGGGTTGTGAGTTCAATCCTTGAGGGGGCCATTTGGAAAAAAAAAATTTTGGGGGGGGGGGGAGGAATAGCTCAGTGGTTTGAGCATTGGCCTGCTAAACCCAGGGTTGTGAGTTCAATCCTTGAGGGGGCCATTTGGGGATCTGGGGCAAAAATTGGGGATTGGTCCTGCTTTGAGCAGGGGGTTGGACTAGATGACCTCCTAAGGTCCCTTCCAACCCTGATAGTCTATGATTCCATGATGTGTTGGGGGGTGTTTTGTTTGGCTTTTTTTTGTTCAGAGCTAGAGCTCAAGCTATTTATGTGACGTGGGTCAAAATGATCGGTCTGTAAAGTTTTACCCAATCTCGTCCATGGCGCCCACTAAATTTGGGGGGGCACCAACATTTAGAGTGGTATTTAGGAATATGTACATTGTTTACAGTTCATATGAGCCAATAAAGGAAAAGAGCTAGAGAGTTACCATTCCCACCATTAGAGCTCAATCCTGTAAGTGCTCTAAAATCTGAGTGGTTACTCAGATTGCTCTGAAATCTGGTGGACCAAACTGCGACTGGTATTTAAGAACATGTTCACTTTGCTTGCACAGATGTTCAGACTGGAAGGATTACAGTGAGCATGTGCCAATAAAGAAAAAGAAACATGAGATGGTTTCTATGCAGCCACTTTATGGTTGCCTGGGTAGCTCGAAGGAATGTGCTGATTCCACTCCCCCCTGAACACCCCACCACTAATGTTTCCAGTCCAAACCTTTCTACACCTATACAATAACAATTTAGTAACTCATGTTGCTTGCTACAAGTTGTCTCTGTTATAATATAACCTATTTTTATTTTATGGAGAGGCATACTGTGAACACAGTAGAATAGTCAAGCAGCCAGCCTAACCAAAATTTTTGTTGTACAGGGTAGGAAGAAGCAAGAGACAGAGGACTTTGTCTGTGGTCAGGGAGGATGGGGTGGTGGGTGGGGGACAAGGACAGAAAGGGCATTGTGGATGCAGAAGGATTGGGAAATGAGGATTGGTGGTGGGCAAACTTTGGATTGATGTTTGAGAAAATCTCTATTTTACTAGCCGTTGTGGGGGCGAGGGGCAAATGGCTACTTCCAGATCTCAGGGCAGATTAATGTGACATTTCCAAGGAGACAGTGCAGGGGGTTGGAACTGACAGAGCAGGTACCTTGACCGCTTACAGGAGTGCACATATTTCTTCCCCAGTGCATGCATTCTGGGCGATTCATGGATCCCAAGGTTGCAGAAGTTTGCAGAAGATCAGGGAGTACATCATGACATAGGGATTCCTGATTAAAGGCTGACTGGGGTGGAGAGACAGAGCTTATGTTGGCATCATATTTTGTTCACTCTGCAACATCTACCCACTTTACTTCAGAGGGTGTGATCTACCAGATACTGCAGTGATTCACTGGGGCAGAAAAGATATGAGCCTTATTCCTCGTGTTCACTTCACACAACATATGATTTGGACAGCATCAGAGATCTGCGTTGAGGAGCTGTGATACCATTCTCTGATTTGGCTGAGCATCAGAATAATTGCTACAGTGACAATGTAAAAGCTATTAATAAGTATTGGAAGAACATTAATTGGAGGGTTCATGGCTGACCGGAAAACATGTCTTGTATGGCAGAAAAACGTTACACGCTTTGACAGCTCAGTGTTTCTCAGAGATGGAGAACATCTATTGAACAGGGGTCAGAAGATCTCTCTCTCAAACATAAAAACTGTCAGTAGATTGGAACAGAAGTCCTGTCTGTGTCCTCTCTCTCTGACCCTGCCACAAACTCAGCCCTCCAACCATTCTGAAAAATGACCAGGAACGCCATTCCACTGCAACATAGTTGTCCTTTCATTCAGACAGTGCATTATAGGAGGTTATAGGAGCAAGGGAAGTAATGGCAATTGAAATATTTATATACCAGGGAGTGAAGACTTCAAGGAGATGCATTCCCTACTTGTGAGGGGAGGGGCAGGGGGCTGGGTACATTAGTGGGGTAGCCTGGTTGAAGGGGGGGAACCCAGTGAGTGGGTCAGGGACATGGCAGAGGTGATGTGCTGAAACAGGGCTGGTGGGGTCCAGCTGGTGTGTGTGTGTGTGTGTGTGTGTGTGTGTGTGTGTGTGTGTGTGTGTGTGTGTGTGTAGTGGGGAACGCTAGCTGGCTATGTATGTGTATTGCAGGAATTGATATGTATAGCTGCTTAAATGACTACTAACCTTTTTTTACTGTTCAAACGCTAGGAAATTCAACGGCAATGAAATGTACACACACACACACACAAAGCAGGCCCAACTACTGCCTCTACCATTTAGTGTAGGTCTACCAAACACACAGACAATACCTGGAGGATATGCAAATAATTTCCTTGGCTACGGCCAGCTCCAGGGCAGGTGAGGGAAGATTGCAACTCCCTCCCCGCCTTTTCTCCTTTAATAGTGTTCAGTGGAATCCTGAGAGAATGAATGGATTGTAAATGGAGGTGAAGAGCTTCTACATTTCAGCAACTGTGGTGTTGGCAGAGTAAAGGCTAATGGGGCATGTGTGTATAAATCCCTCATGACCCAGGAGGGGTTAAAGAACAGTTATGAACAAAGGAGGCCCTGCCCCTACACCCTTGCCGATATACTCGGGCTGGAGGCGGGATATAAAAGCCAGCCAGGCAGCTCAGTCTCGGGCTGGCAAGCCAGGGAGAAGGATGTACTCTTGGAGTTCCAGGGAGGTCCAGAGCTGAGCCCACAGCAAGCCAGTGAGCAGGGGAGTCACAGCATCCAATGTCTGGGATGGGGGCTGGAAGCCCAGAAGGCAATGTTCACAAGAGACTGGTGGCAGTTGGATGGGATGCACACTGGAGTAGGTAGTGGCCTAGGGAAGCTGACTGGAGGCTGACACCATATGGAGACTGATGAGCAGCTGAACCAGTCTCACAAGGTCCTGGCCTGGAACCCAGTGGAATAGGGTGGGCCCGGGTTCCCCTAGCCCACCTGCATTACTAGGAGGGATTGTTGCCCTTTGTACAGAAGTCACTAGGTGGGGCTGCCACTTCAATGAACTGTGGCCACCAGATGTGGCTGCTGCTGCCTCAAATTGTGGGCACTGGGCAGGAGTCCCCTTCCCCACCATCCCCAATCACAGGGCGTATTGAGGCATTGCTAAAGGAAGGTAAAAGCTGTGCTTTTTACTGGTTTTCATAAGTTTGAGTTTTGTTCAACTCAAAGCTCTGCAAGGGGATCACACACTACTAAGCAACTTTAACTCTGCATTAATATAGGTTTTTGCCACTCAATATCATATAAAGTCAGAAGTTCCAACTCACCGGAATTCTACACAGCATATTTGAAAATTCCCTGGAACTGTTCATAGACAAGCACACAACATTGCAAATGAAAGACTATGCTGACTGAAATGCAGCTCACTTAAAGTGCAAACTCATTTGCTTAGCATATTCTTTCTTTTTTAGAACAGTAAAAGAAAGGTTAGTAGAATCTACTTGCAGTGATTCACTGCAAATTAAACAAGACAAAGTTCACATGCTTGAGATGACTGTAGCAAATTTAAATTGAGGAAGCACTTTTGGTAAAGGAAAGGTAGAAATGGACCTGAAGCAACACTCTGCATCTGAACACCCCCAAATTTGGAAGTGTTTGAAATCTGGATGCATATTTCACATCTTGAGCCTAATGCTAGTTAAAAGTGTTATGAGTTTGTGGTTTAGTGTGTAAAGCCAGAGCCAGAAGGCTTAAATGGAAAGAAAAAACTCTGTTTCTGCTATAGGAAAAAGGGAAAAGCGATTAGAAACTTAATTTACATAATCATTTTGCCACAGTGCAGTTCTGAGCAGCATAATGTTGTACTGTTTGGCGTTTTAGATATTAGTTAGTTTGTTTTGAAAGTAATATTAAATAGCGCATGTAAATGTATTGATGAAATAGGAGAGCAATTATGAAAGATATAGCCTGGAGAAAGTGGGTTACCCTGTGATAATAGATAGTGGGTTCAGATTGGGTAGTGGATCAAGATTAAAAGAGGGACCTGGGGACTCTGGAAGCATCTGGTTTTACTTTGCTTTACAATTCTCACCCAAATATTCTGGACTCTGTATAGAGCTAGCTTCATGAAACCAGACTGAGGAACAGCTGAGCTCATGGAGCTGATTTTATGGAACCAGACTGGCATCGGCCAAGATGACTGACGTAGTTTTGCAGAACTGGACCTAGTAGTCATCAAACTGGAGCAGCACATGGTAGCACAGACGTCAATGGACTGCAAAAGACAAGTTCAAGGGAGCTGTTTCCTGGCCCCCACTTGACCACCACTGGATCTAATACACCACTGGATCTAACAGAATTCAACAGTGACGTTTAAGGAGGTGGGAAGCAGTGGTGTTGGTACTAGGGGTGCTGCCACACCCACTGGCCTGATGTAGCAATAATAAACACCCAATATATGGTTTTCATCATCAGCACCCCCACTATAAAAATTGTTCCAGCATCCCTGGTGGGGATGTTTTTGTGAACAGTTCTGGACTTCAACAGGCAATTAACAACCACAACTCTGGAATTCAAATATCGTTTAGTTTTGGTCATTTCACTTTATTATGTAAACAGATGTTTATTTTGTTTTCCCAAATAAAAGCATGTGTGGTTTCATATTTCCAAAGAAACGTGAGCACTGTTTACAAATGGGGAAGCAACAGCTGTAAAGGTAAGCAAGGAATTTAAATGTGAAGTCCCTAATAACTGGGAATGGATAAGGTTTCTGGCAGGGGCTCATGCCAATCATTTCATTTAAATGGAAACCCTAGATGGCTTTGGAACCTGGCCCCTACAGGTGTTAGTGAAACCTGGCAGAAGAGTTACATGGGAATGCCGCAATCTGAAGCACATTTGCAGGCCCTCCACTCCTATTATGAAGATTTACTGATATGACTGCACAGCTCTTATACTATGACTTACTATTTATTACTGTTGTCTTATATTCACAGTTACATGCTAATCTATCTGTTGCTCCTCCTACTTCGCAACATGTGGTTAAGTGTTTTGCACAAATGTATCATGCTAACAGCTCCTTCCCAAATAGGTCACTTGTTTGCAAAGAAAAGGGATGTGTCTTTTGAATACTGCCTAATTTAGGCCAGATTGCATCTTTAAGCCACTGGCCACATGTTGCGATAGATCACGCACAGTTCAGCCAGTAGCTTAAAGATGCAATTTGGCCCAAATTATTTTACGTGGGGGGAGGACTGTGTTCCAGTGGGAGCCCTGGAGAAATTCTGGCTGACACACCGAGCATTCCATCCCAGGGGAGAAACAGCATTGCCAAATAGAGCCCTGCCGCCTCCCCTAGGGTTGCCAAGACGCAACACTACTGCATTGTCTATGCTCCCCAACCTGACTGTGTCTGACCCTAATGCACATATGGGGGAAGGGAAGCTTTTCCTTTTCCCCACATTTGCACTCGGCCAGCATACAGTCTGACCTTTTGTGTTTAAAATTCATCATACAAATCCTATTTCAACCAGATTTAACACTGTTCACTACAAGAGTTTTGTCTGCAAAGTAATAGACGTCCTCAGAGGGGTCAATGGAAAAATGTAAACAGCATAGGGTAACTTGGTTCTTCAATTTTTCATGCACCTTTGCGATTGTTCCAGGACCTGATATACACATTGTATAAATGTGTACTGCAGTCAGCGCTGAGCAATGCCTCCCCACAGACACTGAGCTGATAGCTCTGGAAGTCCAATGGGGGCGGCGGGAAGCGGCGTGGGCCGAGGGATGTGCTGGCCGCCCTTCCTGCAGCCCCCATTGGCCTGGAACGGCGAACCGCGGCCAGTGGGAGCCGCGATTGGCCGAACCTGCGGATGCGGCAGGTACACAAACCGGCCCGGCCCACCAGGGGGCTTTCCCTGAACAAGCGGCGGATCAGCTTTGAGATCCACTGCTATAAAGTACACTTTCTAAAAAATAAATAAATTGAGATATGCCAATCTCCTAGAACTGGAATGACCTTGAAAGGTCATCAAGTCCAGTCCCCTGCCTTCACTAGCAGGACCAAGTACTGTCCCCTGACAGATTTTTTCCCCAGATCCCTAAATGGCCCCTTCAAGGACTGAACTCAGCCCTGGGTTTCGCAGGCCAATGCTCAAACCACTGAGCTATCCCTCCTCCCCTGAATGCACATCAGATGAGCATTTTCATTCTGTTTTTCAGGTCCACTTTTTTATTGATCTTTCTCTGACATCTTGCAAATGCTAGAGAACTATTCAGCAATACTACAGTGATTTTATAAAACTCTCCATATTCCACTCCCTCCTGAAGATCCCCTTCTTTTATGAAACCACAGCAAGCCCCATCTCCATCTATTAAAAAATGGAGGAAAACCAAAAACAACCCCCTAAAATGTGTCCTATCTTCTCTGTGAGCTGTCACACAGACAGCCTCTACATTTGTGTCTTGCGTAACCCTGTGTATATAGTTGGCACATAACTAAAAATAATAATTATTAATAATAATAATAAAAACAGATGACTGAAATTAATAAACCACCACAATACCTCTCTACCATGTGGCCCTGGTGAAAATCTGCAACGAGGAAACAGCCAGAGACTCCAGCTGGTCGGAACAGCTACAGAGGCAGCCCAAAGCTGGGACTGCTGTATTAGGGCTGAGGGGATAAAATGGGGTGAAGAGCCAGGGCTACCTCTCTCCCCAGAACACACACACCCCAGACCTGCGCAGGTGAGATGATGTTTCCTCTCTCCCAAGGAAGCTGGGATGCAGTTTGGTGCCTCCCCTCCCCACCACCTTGTGGACTTAGGGAAAACTGCAGGGGAACCAGTGCAAGAGGAGAAGCAGCCAAAGCAGAGAACTCTCTACAGTTGTGACTGGACTTCCTGTGCCCTGTGATGATAGGCTGCTTGTTCCAACCCTCTATCTCTTCCCCTCCCTCACAGTCTCTACATCTCATCTTCAACTCACAATCTGGCCCTCCTACCCTTTTTAAGCCTGCCCTGTCCTTCTCACCCCCTTCCTTTCAGTGTCCCTCTCCCATCACTTTTCTTTCTACTTAGCTGATCCCCTTCCACACACATCCTCAAAAAAAGTGGAACTAAAAATACGTTTGCTGCCATCACATATTTCACTCTGCTTATGTGTTACGTCCTACCCCTTCCCCCAATCTATATCTGCCTTGTCTATTGAGACCGTATGCTTGTGGAGCAGGGACCAGGCTGTCTTTGTACATTGCATAGCACAATGGGGCTCCATTCTTGGTTGGCTCTTAGGGCTGGTCTACACTAACCCCCCATGTCGAACTAAGATACGCAACTTCAGCTACGTTAATAACGTAGCTGAAGTCGAAGTCTCTTAGTTCAAACTCACCTGTGGTCCACACCTGGCGCGCAGGCTCCCCCGTCGACAGCGCTTACTCCTCGCGGCGAGCTGGATTACCAGCGTCGACGGGGGAGCACTTCCTGGTTCGATTTATCGTGTCTAGACAAGACGCAATAAATTGAACCCAGAAGATCGATCCGATGCCTCCGATCCAGCCGGTAAGTGTAGACTAGCCCTTAGACACGACTACTGTAATAAACGATGGATAGTTTTTAAAAAACATGACAAACTCCACTGTAGTTTCACCACAGATATTACTCAAAAATATTCACGATTGGTGTAAACCTCTGCTTATCTGTATTCCTTCTTTCAATATGACTGAAAAAATCACATTTATCACATTAAATGCAATAAGCAGATTTAAACCAGGCTAGAAATAAGTCAGTTTTGTAGGGGATTGCAAACAGATTTATATCTAGGCATAGCTATATAACACACATACAGTGGGTCACTTTCAGAGGTGATATAGGGCATATGCACCTATGAGTCACATAAGTGTCAGGGGTGTAAACTGCTTTAATTTGCAACCTGAGACGGCAGTGGGCAGGATAGTAAAAGGAGAAGAAACCCAACAGAAGGGTGCAGATAAGGATTATCTTACACTTTCTTACATCACCTGCTAGTTGCTTTTCCTGTTATAATTCTGCCCTTCCCTCCTCAGCCTGCACACTACACAACCTTTCACACTCACCAATTTATAGATGTGTACTGTACCCCCTCCATTTAAACTACATCTGAATTTGGCCTAGTATGTCCAACTGGCATTCTTTTTATAGTGTTGAAAATTACATTATAACGGTGAATTAAATTACAGTTAGATGACAATTAGGGCTGTCGATTAATTGCAGTTAACTCCACTATTAACTCAAAAAAATTAACTGCAATTAAAAAAAATAATCGTGATTAATCACACTGCTAAACAATAGAATACCAATTGAAATTTATTAAATATTTTGGGATGTTTTTCTACATTTTCAAATATATTGATTTCTATTACAACACAGAATACAAAGTGCACAGTGCTCACTTTATATCATTATTTTTGATTACCAATATTTGCACTGTAAAAATGATAAAAGAAATAGCATTTTTCTATTCACCTCATACAAATACTGTAGTGCAATCTCTTTATCGTGAAAGTGCAACTTACAAATGTAGTTTTTTTTGTTACATAACCGCACTCAAAAACAAAACAACGTAAAACTTTAGAGCCTACAAGTCCACTCAATCCTACTTCTTGTTCAGCCAATTGCTAAGACAAACAAGTTTGTTTACATTTACGGGAGATACTGCTGACTGCTTATTTACAAGGCCACCTGAAAGTGAGAACAGGCGTTTGCATGGCACTTTTGTATTTACATGCCAGATATGTAAATATTAATATGTCCCTTCATGCTTCGACCACATTCCAGAGGACATGCTTCCATGCTGATGATGCTCGTTAAAAAGTAATGTGTTAATTACATTTGTGACTGAACAACTCCTGATCTGTTTTACTCACATTCTGCCATATATTTCATGTTATAGCATGATGACCCAGCACATGTTCGTTTTAAGAACATTTTCACAGCAGATTTGATAAAACACAAAAGATAGCAATGTGAGATTTCTATGGCTAGATACAGTATTCAACCCAAGGTTTAAGAATCTGATCTGCCTTCCAAAATCTGAGAGGGACGAGGTGTGGAGCTTGCTTTCAGATGTCTTAAAAGATCAACACTCGGATGCGGAAACTACTGAACCCAAACCACCAAAAAAGAAAATCAACCTTCTGCTGGTGGCATCTGACTCAGATGATGAAAATGAATATGTGTCGGTCCGCTCTATTTTGGATTGTTATCGAGCAGAACCCATCATCAGCATGGACGCATGTCTTCTGGAATGGTGGTTGAAGCATAAAGGGACATATGAATCTTTAGTGCATCTGGCACATAAATATCTTATTATGCTGGCTACAACAGTGCCATGTTCTCACTTTCAGGTGATATTGTAAACAAGACATGTGCAGCATTATCGCCTGCAAATTGTAACCAGACATGTTTGTCTGAGTGACTGGCTGAAGTAGGACTGAGTGGACTTGTAGGTTCTAAAGTTTTACATTGTTTCATTTTTGAATGCAGTTATTTTTTGTACATAATTCTACATTTGTAAGTTCAACTTTCATGATAAAGAGATTGCACTACAGTACTTGTATTAGGTGAATTGAAATATACTATTTCTTTTCTTTTTTTACAGTGCAAATATTAGTAATCAAAAATAAATATAAAGTGAGCATTGTACATTTTGTATTCTGTGTTGCAATTGAAATGAATATATTTGAAAATGTAGAAAACATCCAAAAATATTTAAATAAATGATATTCTATTATTGTTTAACAGTGCGATTAATCGCGTGATGAATTGCGATTAAATTTTTTAATCGCTTGAGAGCCCTAATCACAATGCTCAAACATTTCTAATTTTGAATGCTGTATTTATATATCTAGTCTGTTCTTGTTAATGTTTCATAAAATTTCCCTTTGTTATTATATAAATGAATGTCTGTATTATTGGCGCGGCCAGTGCTAGACACTAAGGGCTCGATTTTGAGCAAGCTTATGTCTCTGCACTGGGGAGGAAGAGAGTGTAAGGAATATCCTTGCTCCTCTGCACTGGCTATCTGCATTCCAGGTCACAATGTGAGGCAGAGAACACGGGGGAGCTACTCTCTCTCCCACATGCAAAGATGGAGTCTTATTTATGCTACCTAGCACAGCTAAAATGGCATGAAGGGGGAAGTAAGCAGCATCAGGAAAAGGGCTGGTGCAGTTTATTCCTACCATGGAGGAAGGGAGAAGCAGTGAATAAATTGTGACTCTCAAAATTACATTAGAGTTGCTGCCCTTGTGTAACTACTTACATGCCCCTTACTCAAGACAGATTGTAAGAGTATAATCTACCCCTATATAAATTACATTAAATTCCCAACTTCTGTGAAGTTTGATTAAGTGGACTATATTAATTTTAAAAAAATGACTGAACACTTGCAATGTATGAAATACACACACACAATGTATAAGACGCACTTTAGGTTCCATATCCATTCGCGTTACTTGTGTAAACCCAGACACAAGAGCAAGGAAAGCAGGATTTTACCCTAGAAGAAATAGTTAATGGTTATGAGTTAACAGTTCCTATAAGAAAGTTTAAAATAAATACTAATGAATACTATGAAAGCCAACAAAAAGATGGTATCAATCTCCTATAAAATCCTTTGCCAACACAAATGAAAAAAGTCACCAAAGCAGATAACATCTGGATGCACGCAATCTGAATGTATTTAAAATCCCAGTGTAAACAAGTTCATTGATAGCAGAGGGATGGTCAAACATTCCACTAGCTTTGGATAATTGAAACCATCTTCTTTAAAAAAACCCCAACAACCTTTAATTATCAGATGTGGAGGAAGAAACTGACAGATTTTGGCAGCTTGCCATTAAAATTTCAGTTTCATAGGTTGTAAACAAAGATCACTGCAAATAGAATTTTTATTTGCACAAGGCTGAAATTGGTCAGCGACACAGCTCTCAAATGCCTTAGTACTTTGAAAAAGCTAAGCTATCCAATACATTTTATTTGACATATTTGGGTTAGACAGAGATATACTTTCTGTTAATTCTATAATGGGATTATTATTCTCAATGATACGAGTATGAGAAACGTTGTAGCTGAATCACAAAGAGATTTTTTAATCCACTCATACTACCCCTCCACAACAGACGCTCGGAGAATAATAATGATGCATCAGGAGAATTTAGTTTAAAACAAATTACATTTTAAGACTGTGCAGGATCAGTGAAAATGTATCACATTACACCAGTCTAATTATATATTGCAACAGTCACCCGCAGTCAACCCCAATGTCAATGTACTGCATTAGTATATTATTACTGATAATAAAGTTTTGGCAGTAATCTGAAACACCTGAAAAAAGCACCTTCAAAGCAACTGAATTCAGGGTAGCATTAACAAAGTACTTCTTTTTTCCAACACTTAAGACAAAAACACAGTATAGCTTAATACAGTTCTGGGAGAAACGTAGCAATAGAAATAATTTTAACCGTATCTAAATCAATCTTTTTAGTAGTATCTGAATAATTTTAATCAGCAAACTGGTTGCAGCCTACACAGCTGATCAAAGTCAGGTGCAGAATAGCAATAACAAGGTTAGAAAGTTCTTGGGATTAACAAGAGAAACAAGTGCATTAAGTTCCACAGTAAAATATATCAATTAAAAAGAAAACAGTATTAGCCCTTTCCCAGAAAATCCAAATCACAAGTATCTAGTGTAGAATGTTTCCAATGCTTTATTAGCTGGCTCACAACGTGAAAAAAAACCTTTATATAAGTTGTCTTAAAAAATAGGTTAAGGCTCTCATCTCCACAACAAATGCCAAGGACCAGAGCAGATATTAAAGAAACTGGTTTAAAGAGAGAGGTGACTACAAGACTCATTTGCACATAATTTGCACAGGAAAAAAAAATCACCTTACATGTAAGGCAATAGAGTCACATCAGAGTAAATAGAGAAAACCACTTAAGTGAACCCCCATAAAGCATTCTGCAGAAGGACAAACAGTCAACTTAAAATACTTTTAGAAAGCCCCAGAAAAAAGAAATAGGTTAAAATCACATTAAAACATCTTTAAAAATGGAGAGTGGGGCGGAGAGAGTATTTAATCAATCTGGTTTCTTCCAAGTAACTGACAGCCATATGAAAAGTAAGAAGAATCACTTCTCACTAGTCCCTCCTTAGGAGCAGCTAATAATAGCTTCTATACAAAAACCGTGTATACAAATTAATTTCCACTTTTGTCTCTTGCAATTACTGTACTAAACAATTGCTAACATGATAATACCTGTGTTAAAATTGTCAAGGTGTCACACATTACATTCAATACTCAGAGATTTTATTTAAAACAAAATTATAGTACAGTCTTCCTGAGAAAATTAAATGTGCAAATCAACTTTTTATCAACTTAGCAACTTCGATATTGCTGGAGGCGGGTTCAGACCACGGTGCTAAACCTGCAGCTACGGAATCCCTAAATTCGGAACCCCTACAGAACCTGTCATGCTCCAGCATCACAAAGTAACGGGGTTGCCTGGGATTGTAATGAGTGATACGTGGAATCAGGGTAACAGTTTCCCTTTCTCTTCCGCCTTCTGTTGAACAAGGAAACTCGTGCTCATTACAAGTAAACATTTCAAATCTGTCTAAGAACTTGCTTACACACATTAAGAGCCCAAAATATCTACTGAGGAATAGCTAAAGGATGAACAGTTATTCCACATTAGATCCCCACATAGACACTCTTATTCCATGCTAAAAGAGCTTTTGTGAAGTTTAGGTTTATTCACTTTGGAAGGTGATTGACGTAATCCGCAGAAAGGGACTCAGTGCAGAATAAGCGTTATTTACGGAATAGCTATTGCACTTTAAATTCACAACCTAGTGATTTCCTCACGTAGATGATCCCTCAGGGTATGTCTATATTGCGATATAAGCGCAGGGTTCAAATTCAGGCTAAAGCCTAAGTCCTGTTCTGTCTACACATAAATCATGCTAACCCAGGGCTTGGACCCAGGATCCCACAGGGATGGCGGGTCCGAGCCTGAGTCAAGGCAAGAACCAGTGTTCAAGCCCTGTTGTTTTGCAGTGTAGACATAGCCCCACTGGACTTGTTCTCTGACAGTCCACCAAAAATATCCCACAATCCCATGGGCTGATTTTCTTTGTCCTCTGCACAATCAAGTTTGGTGGACAGTCAAATTTTCCCACAGTGCACCACAAACAAAGGGCTAGAGCTGTCACATTTTGGGAGGGTGCTAGGAAGACTGGGATAGGGTGGTTGGACTTGGGCCCGCATAATGCAGTGTAGATGGTGGAGCCCCACGTCAGGACCCAGGGTTCAACAATTCCTAACCTGGGGTTACAAATGAGCGTACTCAAGCCCTAGGTTAACAAATCCAGAGTCTGCTAACTCAAGTTCTACTAATTCTGGGCTTACACTGCAGTGTAGACATACCCTAAGTGACTTCCTAAGTCACTTAAGTATTTTAACTTTATCCTGTTACCATAATTCACATAAACACACACACACACACACCCCAGTTCTGGACACATTCTCACTT
Organism: Chelydra serpentina; assembly: GCA_037349315.1. Classification (NCBI taxonomy): domain Eukaryota; kingdom Metazoa; phylum Chordata; order Testudines; family Chelydridae; genus Chelydra; species Chelydra serpentina. Next base: position 11,916,000 of record JBAIAC010000061.1, read on the forward strand.
GCCTCTCCTACATTTAATGCCCAGCTGGAATAGCAGTGCAGTGTAAATACGGAGTGACAAAGTCAAATACTGTATGTTCACTTTGAAGTGGGTGTGTGGTTTGGGGAGTTTTGGATTGGAACAGCTGGGGTCACTATTTTGCTTCAACCCAGTTTATGTGGACTGTTATAATGTGTTCCAATCTTTAAAAAAGAACATCTTTTTAAAAAATGTTTGTGGTATCAATCAAATCATCTGTCAGTATATCAACCGTGCTATATCAAACTTGGGTGACATCCTTGTATCAGGGAAAATCTGTGGATGCCAATGTACTTTCTGGGCTGCTTAAATTTTCCCAAATTATTTCATACCCCAAATGTGTATTCCTAATACATGGACTTAGGTTTGGGAGTGCTGGGTTATCCACACTCCCTCTGCACATTTTTCAGGTATCACTCGTGTAACTTTGGCTAACAGGTGTTCTGTAAATTTTAAGTGTCTCTCATTCTGTTTAAGAAAACAAAATGGTCTCACTAGTAATTTCATTATTCAAAATTTCTATATCCATTATAATATTATTATGTGATTCTGGTTTGTTTCTTCTGAAAGACCCATTTTCCAACAGTTAATATGAAAATAAAAGTCTTAATCCAGTTTTGAATATATGTGTGACTCTCTTGATTCAGATTTTCATAAAGTCTGTGTGTATGCACATTGTCCCATGCCGGTCTGCAGACACTTCTCAATTGGGATCTTTAAATTAGTTCATACACATATTAGCTCACATGAAGAGAAAGATACCGAGAGTAAATTATTCCACCTCATTGTGTTATCAGTTGTGCACCTGAAATAACAGTCGTTTAAGTAGTTCCCAAAAAGTAGAAATTGTATGAACTGAGCATTTTGCTGGAAATGTCCCTTTCTGCCAAATCATGCCCCTCTTGGGACTCCCTTCTGAAAATGGATATCCTGCTCTGGATTTAGGTGTGTTGTGTTGTGTGGAACAATCCTAAAACACATTGGGTCAATGTTTCAACCCAAAACATACTCTCCTTACCTTACGTTACTGTAAGCAGGTACAAGTATAACTAAGATTCCAGAGAGGGAAATCGCCCGCTCACTAGCTGAATAATTTACCCTCTCCCTCCCTGAATTCTTAAAAAAATAAACCAACTACATCGGGCTGGAGGATATTCAATTACAGTAAAACTCATTAGAATCTCAGTGAGATACTTCAATCGTGACACTGTTCAACTTCCAGAAACAAGGTTTCTAAGAGGTACATGCTGTTCTTACATCTCTTCTGCAAAGTCCTGGCTGAAATCGCCAATACTAAGTTTCTGTTGTATTTAAAGCCATGATCCTAATTCCACTTATAAGTACTTAGCAATTTATCACCATGTATTAAGCCATATAAACTCAGACACTGATTTTATGCCCCTAAGTATCTAAGGTAAGAAATGGCCCCTAAGAGAAGAAACCGAAGGCCTTCTTATTTTCCTGAAAACAAATGGGAGATACTGCAGCCTATCTCAGTTAACGCCATCTTTCATTTTAATAGTCTGAAGAGGAAAATAATTTAGCCAAACTATCAACATTAGTACGCAGCTCTAGTAACTATTATGTGGCCTTGGTGTCTAGCATCTACTTTGTAACATTATGATAACATAACTCAAGAACTTTTTTACTTGTAAGGACATCTTAATTATCCAGCAGGTGACATAAATGTTTTTGGAAGATAAAGTTTGTAATTAAGTGGTTGCCAAACAATATGTTTACTGTCCCTGAAGGTCAGTTCTCATATAAAGACATACTGATACTTAACTTTGGGGGAATGTGTATTGTAACTCTCATCAAACATTGAACTAAGTGGTAATTCATTTCCTTTACTATAGGCAAGTGCAGAATACAAAGATACTCCATGCACTATAAAATGGTCACATTAAGATAAAGTTGAGGTCTTTATTGTCTCTTCCTGAGAATAAGTGTAAACGATGTTTGTTGTATAGTAACAGGGTTAGCTAGAAACTCCAGTTAGTTGTACTAATCAGTAGGTGCTGGGATAGTATGTTCAAGCAAACCAGACAAGCTAACAACAGTTTCAAACTAGACTATAAATTTATGTGCTGATTTACTAGTGGCTGCTGAAAAGATATTTCCAAGCTATTTTTAAATAAAGTTCATAAAGTGGGCTGTAAGTATTCCCACAAACACGCACACCATTGCGTGAATTTGGATTGGTTCTATGCTGAACACAAACACTAAAGGGTAACACAGAAATCCCATAATGTGCAAATAGAGAAGCAAAGGGAAATCCACAAAATCTCGTATTCATTCATTTTGCTTCTATGATTGCATATGGAGCAGGGGAGGAGGAGGAGGAGAACAAGAAGATGATTAAATATGCATATGGAGAATGTAGCTGATGACAGTTACAGGTTTAGGCATAGTCTGAAATAGAGTTGGTCAAAAAAAGTCACAACTTTTTTTGGTGGACAACGCCATATTGGTTAAAATCAAAGCTTTCTGAATAATGTATATATTTCTACAAAAAAAATCACATGGATTTAAAAATCTGAAACAAAAAATTGTTTTCTAAAATTCTGAAATTTCATTTTGGAAAATTTTAAAATTTTGTTTTAAATTTTATTGCACAGGTTTATTTCATATTATTATTTTACATATTATGTACTCCTACTAATGCTATGTCATAATATGACATAACATAAAAGTTGGTATCATTCATTATTTTTATTTTAAAAATCTTTAAGGACAGCTGATACGGAGTACTGATTGAAACATATTTTCTAGATCAAAAGTGTCCCCTTTTTGTGTTTTGAAGAAACAGTGACACGTTGTGCACTACTGCGGTACTACTACTGACAGTCTGAAATGGAATTCTGAATTTCCAAAATAATTTTTTTTTCAAAACTGAATTTTTTCCAGTTCATGGGAAATTTAAAAGTACTTGTTTTCACTCCAATTCATAATGAAAACAAATTTCAAAATGTCTAAATTTCCCATGAAATGTAAGCTCTGAGTTTCTAGGTAATTTCAGTCTTGGCTTTATATCTGGGAATTGAGCAGGAGTATGTGGCTTACAGCACAGAACCTCTCCCAGTAGTTCAGGAACTGGGTGTTCTTGTTTTCCTTCTCACTTGGACCCCTCTTTGAGTTGCATCTTCAGGCTCATACCGGAGCTTTCAGTTGTGCTCATCAGAGAATGAAGGCCGAGACGCCTGCTGAAGCTAAGAGGCATAACTCCTACAGCTAATGAGCTCTAGGTTCTTAATTCCATTCTGATGAAAAGAAGGCCAGGTTCTGGTCAGGAGAATCCTACAATGCGTTCAGCCCACAGCCCATCAGAGGGTGACTGGGGAGGACAAGGGGCAGGAAACATTGATGGGAGACAAAAAAGAGACAGCAGTAATAAGGAAAGAAATTAGGTAGCTCAATGCTGCTGTGCTTAGTCCCACTCAACCCACTACCAGCCTCCCCATCGTTATTGTTTGGTCAATGAAAAACACTTCTACTGGTCCTTGGTTTCTAGGCAACAGGATCCTTCCCAGGCTGGGAGGAAGCAGGGGTAAAGAAAAGAACAGAGGCAGTCAAGGGGAAATTTTCAAGTAAGTGGAAGGGCAGGTTAGAGGATTCAATGGGCATTCTAATAAATGTAATATTTTTTGTTCACCTGCTATGAAGAACACCATGTGTGCATGGGAATAGCTAATATAACTAAAGCTCAAGAAAATACACTTCCCGGCCCCTTATTTTAAAAAAATGTAGCACAAAAAGCTGGAAGTCATAGGAAGGGATTGCAAGGGGAAGGCACAAGAAAGAAATCAGGAAACAGAAAACAGACAAGAATGAGAAGAGACAATTGAAAGAGGGGGAAGGATAAACAAAAAGTCAGATTAGAAAATAGGGATGTGTTCATACTAAAAAAGAAAAAAAGAACAGAAATGGGAAAATAGACCAAAAACACAACAGAAAACAGGAACAAAGCAGCAAAATCTGGAGATATTCATGTTTTGATGACATCATTAAAGATGTTGCAAGCCAGAAGTTCCTTTGGCACTCCAGTGTCACTATAGATAAATAAAAATTTTAAAAAGTTTTGTACTTGTGCCACACACACAAATACAGTTGCTGATGCCTGGTCCCTAGTGTTTAAAAACCTGGTATGTGTCAGCTTTTTAGATGCTGGAATAGTTCATTTATGTTGTAACATGGGCTGGCTGTTTGCTGCTTTTCCACTGAGAATAGATTGGATTTCAGACTCCCCCACTCAGTTACCAAAAGCATTTCCATCAGCTGGAAATGCTTTTCAATCCATCTTGCCAACATTTGACCTATGCTAGTTTCCTTTGGAAGGTGAAACCAGTATGGATCAGGCATGGATAAGCAATTCTCTACTGAAAGCATGTCAAATAGATGAACAGCCTCATACGAGTCGAGATGCAGCAAATGTAATGCTAGGGAATGGACATTTACTTAGATCTGCCTTATATGAAAGTGAGTAATAATCCCAGACACTCTGTACTTCCGCCAATCGATGAGTGAATAGAACACACATTCTGTTCATTTTCCAAAATAATGTAAGAGAGTGCTGTTTATATGATGTTTACACAGCATCTAATTTTAAAGAATGTAGTATATTAAAGAAACTGAAAAGTGTGTTTGTTCCTACAGCATAAAATGAAGAGGTTGATTACTAGAACAATAATTGACAGTTACACTATATATATTTGCTTGTGTATTATAGCATCCTAGCTATTTTATATAAGAGAAGGTTGTAGCTATTTCAGCCCAGAAACATTATGTTTTATCCCTTTGCTACTGTCACTGAAGCCCATGAAATGCCAGCCAGTTGCAAGATGATTTTTGTATGTATTTTCACCTTTGTATATGAAATGGAAGACTAAGATCTTTTTTAGTTAGCGTGGCTGACAATCATATGTCAGCTTGTGGCAACTTGATTTAATGTTATAAAGTCCTAGCTTCAGTATTCTATAGGTACATTCATGTCTATTATCTCTCTCCACACATTTTTTTTTCCTTTTTGAACAGGTCATCAGTAGCTCAGTTCTGAGGTCTCTCTCATTTCCCAAATGGCCTGCTGGCTTCTGTGGCTTATAGCAATAAAAGCCTCCCAAACTCTGGTTATACTCAGCAGGTAACAGTGCAGCTAGAGGAGGAGGATCAGGGCCAGAGACATTTTCCTCCATACGCCACTCTCCGAGAACTGTCTGACAGCATGTTTTCCTTATCGCCATTGTGTCAAGTATGATGAAAAGGTTACATTCAAAAGTCTGTGCATGACCTTACGGGCTAGGTATGTGCCGCTTAAAAAAGAAACCTGTATACAGGAAGATATTTTTAAAGCCCCACAAATATGCAGTTCAGCTCCAATTTTGTCACATGATTTAGACAGAAAAACGTACACCATTGCTAATACAGCTCCCCAGACATACCCAATGCTCCTCTTTTTAAACTAATGGTTCTCAAATTCTCTCTCTTCTTAAATTCATAAGAAGAGAACCAAAACATCGTTCACGTATCCAATTACAAACCATGTGGTGCAAATTCATAAACTTTGGGAACCTCCCTCCCAATATTCCGAAGAAAAATGATAAGGGGATACTAAGAACAGAATGATACATTTTTGTGACCCTCCATTGTTATCTTTCCTATTTTGCTCTCTCCAGGACCCTGTGTTTCCCTTTTTATTTTCTCTATTTTGCATCTTTCTCTTTTCTGTTCTTTCGGCATTCAATTTTCTTGCCTCCTCTTTCTCCTCTTCTTGCCTTATTTCAAGTTCAAGCCAACAAGTGGCTAGTTAGAAATGTAGAATCATTGTAGTGAAACCCTTTACCTGCAGGACCTGCTGTGAATAAAACTGACTTGGATTAACACAATACTACTCAATTTCACTCACAGCGAGAGTCACAGGTAAAGCACTTCAGAGAGAAAGAATAGTGTTACTAAATATTCAGCTACCAGTGCTGAGTGCCAGCAGACATCCACTGGATGACAGATCTGCTTGCGACCTCCATAAGCAATCACCTGTGACCTGCCAGTAAGTTGGTTCCCCGAGGTTGAAACCGACTGAGTGGAACATGTGAGTTATATTAGATCTCTCCTTGCAAAACATTACCTTTTACCTGCAAAAAATGGAAAACCTAAATGTCAGGTATACAGTTAACATATGTGGGCCATAATGTTGTCTTTAGACTATGAGGCATCAGCCCCACTCATTAGTAATGATACATCCATTTGTGCAGAAATAAGTGAATGTCAGTACTGTCAGGACAGTGAAAAGTTCATGATTAAGCTGTAGTTATATTTCTCTTAATATCCGCTTCTAGAAAGTGTATGCTTTCAAATGCATTTGCAACTTTAAAGCATTAAATCAATACGACACAGAACTTAGACAAAACAACATTTATATGGAAGACAGGCCTTTATTTGTTCAATTTTTTTAAGCCACAGTTGGCACTTATAGGTTAATTATAAAACACATTGTGGACAAAAAATACCACAGTGCACAAAGTGACAGAGTATAATTCCCATGTGCATAGAAAGCAGTTGTGTTCAAGCAAGCGTAGACACTGAATCAAGGATTCTTTTAAAACCCTCAGAAGACTCGCATGGTGTTCTCTCTGTTACCTTAACTGAAGGTTCAGCAGTTAGAGCATTGACTGAGATTCTTAATGTCATTTTCTTTGCTACATGAATTTTTGATCTCCCTTCACAGGGACACAGAGAAACAGCCAACTTACAGTGTGTGCAAGAAGCCAAAGAGATGATCCATATCAGATTCCCACTGGGATCCTTCCAAAGATGCCCTTTCCATGAATAATATTCACAGGGGGAGTCCCTATCCAGAGTCATTTCATCATGCTTGATTTACACTAGATTCGCTTTTCCTAATCAGAATCACACTAAGGGTACGTCTATACTACCCGCCTGATTCAGCGGGTAGCAATCGATCTTCTGGGATCGATTTATCGCGTCTCATCTAGACGCGATAAATCGATCCCGGAAGCGCTCCCCGTCTACACCGGAACTCCAGCTCCGCGCGAGGAGTAAGCAGAGTCGACGGGGGAGCCTGCCTGCTGCGTCTGGACCCGCGGTAAGTGCTTTTAAGTTCAAACTAAGATACTTCGACTTCAGCTACGTTATTCACGTAGCTGAAGTTGCGTATCTTAGTTTGACCCCCCGCCCCCCCATAGTGTGGACCAACCCTAAGCATAAAGCACAGTACAGCAGGTGGGGCAAAACACACAGAGACCGTCTCTTCGGCTCATGGGAAATGACTCTCAAATGAGCTGGAGCAGCTCTTTGACTAATGCACTCCCCATGGAAAAGTAGTCCAGTGTTTGGAATCATTTCAAGAATGTTAAACTCTTCGTTGTTTTGGACATGGAATTAGTCATTTCCTTAAAGTATCATGTAACCGTTCTAGAACCAATAAGCAGAGACGTTTTATGTATTTTTTGATGCACTGAAGTGCATGCAGATCCCCAGTGCCCTAGCGTGTCATGACTGCAGAACAGCAGCAGATAGTTATCAGCTCAGCCCTAATTAATTTACTCCCAAATGAGCACTGTGCTTGGAAGTGAATAAATGTAATTTCATCCTGGAAGACCACATCACACAAATGGGACAACTCTTAACCTCACCAATTTGCATCAATTATATAACTGTGGAGAATTGGATTTTTTAATAAAAAGAAGCTTAATGCTAAAAAATATTGGAACCTATTACATACCAAACACATTTGGATAAAACCCTTCTAAATTATTTGTTATTAAACGCATTAAAATAACCAAGAAAACAATTGTTTAAAGGTTTTTGTTGTCTCACACATAGATGCCTCAGAAACTCATATCACATCACTGAATACTATTGCTTTTAAGTAACCATTATGTGTGTGTGTGTGTGTGTGTGTGTGTGTGTGTGTGTGTGTGTGTGTGTGTGTGTGGATTTTGAGTTTTGCTGTACTGGATATATTAGAAAAAAATCTAGTCCCAAAACTGAATTTTCTAAATCTAAGTTTTCCGAAATAGTTCTATCACAATTTTCCCACAGTCAAAAAGTCATGCCTGTTGGAAGGACAGCACAAGGCCTATAGAGTTCCCACTTAAGCCCCCTAAGTCTTCTCTCAGATCCTAGTTCTTCTTAAGTCAAATGGCAAAACTCCCATTGATTGCAATGGAATGAGGAGTGAGTCACTTCTGTTCAAATAGTACGTACTTTTTCTCCCCTTTATTAATTTTTCTAAGAAAAATTCAGAATTAAACAAAACCAAAAATGCAATGAGTATTCAATAATACTAACATCAGGACAAAGGAATGCTAACATATGAGTTTATGCTTTAGGCATTTACATATTGTAATATCACATCTGTATCCTTGTGAATCCAAATTTTAGTGTATTTTGTTGCTGTTATATTTATTTTCTACAAAGCTGTTTGACAATTCCCGTAATCCTTCTGAATAAAGTAGAAATGGTATTTGATTTCCATTTCTTAGAATTATACATTTTGCTATTAACAGGTATTTTTTCAAGTAGGCACCTTCATTCTAGATGAGGGTGTAAGCCATAAATTCTAGAACAAATCTGGGAAGAAGTGGTTAATCGTGTGGTTTGGATTTGAGCCTATTTCTGCTATACCTCACTAATTTCTGCTGCCTGAGAGAAAGTGTAGGATATTATAGGGAACAAAGTTTGTTTGCTGTAGATTTCTGAAGTTGCTTCAACAAATTTTGTTGGAAGATCCATGAACTCTTGTTCTAATGTAGGAGGAAGCCAATTTACAAACCTTGGAATTTACTTACAAGTGAATATGAAGATGGAAGGGAGTTAACAAAAAAGCCGAATGTTTCAGGGAAACACTAAATTTTGACAAATACAGTAAAGGCTTCACTAAATAAAAAATATGATTAAGACACACATACACATATGTTAAAATATATATACGCACAAGCTATTTTTCTTTCAAAGTGGATTTGGTTAGCGCACGAGGAGAGATATTTTGTATTACACGGATATCACTGACATAGTACGCAGCAGCTTTTTCAGACACAGTCAATGCCAGAAATGTTGCAATAAACTCCATTAATAACGTTTCATAGGCTGATAATGTCTGCTCTCAGAATGGTCAAGTCAAGGGCAGTGTAGGACATCATTCTCCTAAATTGATACTAGCTGTTCCTAACATCTATATGTGCACTCATCCTACAGACCAATCAAATATAGATTTTTGAAAAAGCAGCAACTGGTGCCCATTTATAGTTATTTGTACATTAAAACAGGTTCATATAAATAATAAATAAGATGGGCCAAAATTGAGCAGAGCCTTCCAAAGGAACTTTGTTTGGCTAGGACAGAAGCATAGGTCTGCTCACTGATGTGGTAGTCAAACATTGTTTCTTTGAAAGTCTTTGCTTGATGCCAGCCTGGTTTGTGTTGTTCTCACAGGCAGAAGTCCTGCCTCCTGACCACATACAGTTGCATATGACCACACAGGATAGGGCAAATGGCTGAAACAGCAACACCTGGGTAGTGCAGGCAGTCTGAAGAGGTTGTAGTTGTTTCCAATAGCAGTAGCCCTAAGTGATATGGGAAGAGGAGGAAGAGGAAGGTAGAGACAGTAGTAGTAAGAGGCCCTTCGTGCTGAGCTCTCCACTTCTTCCCAGAGCTGCATCCTAGTCATACTCCCTAAACCATCCTAATCGCTTGTGTGTGTGTGTGTGTGTGTGTGTGTGTGTGTGTGTGTGGTTTCATTCTTTCACTTGCATAACCCACATTAGTTGTAGATTAGTCGCAGCAATGCTTATTTATCTATGCAATCTTCTTCTTAAAGTCTAGCCCTGCAGCCCCAAACCACCATTTTCATTGATTGTCTCTGAATTCCCTTCATTTTACAACATTCTTATGGCATGATCAAAATTCATTGTAGAAAAACATCCATAGTATCTAGTCCCTCTTCCCCCAAACCTATGTGGACGATAAAGAGAAAAAAAAAAGGTGGAGGGGTTCTTCATCTATTGTCATGAATCTGAATGTCTTTCCCAGTACCATTCTCCGGGAAACCAGGATGTACAATGCCGTGCCCCGCTGGCTCAGCTAGAACACGTGTCTTACAGCACTGAAGAGATTCATCTTAAAATGAAGAGGAGGAAAAACCAAACATTTCAAAATAAAGTTTATAAGCAGAAAGAAATTAAATTGAGGCAAGGGAGGAAAGACAGGGAAACATGGGATCACATTTTAATGCGGCATCATAGCGCTCCCACCTCTATGCCAGCGTAAGTCACTGGATTTAAGTGGTACCTCGTCTTGAGCTGACCTACTTCACCAGGGTGAATTTCTCTCATATTTAATTACTTTTCTCAAAGACAGCAAAAAAGAGAATCTATATTTATTATAGGCTCAAAATGCTTTTTACTCTCTGATAATTCAGCAGTTAAGAAAAAGGAGAGCAATCATTTTGTTCCCATGGCAAACAAAAGCCTCTTGCCTATACACGTTGTGGTTAAGCAATCGTTTATAAGGATTACACACCAATTTACAGACAGTACTTTGCCCTGGGTTTTCATCTTGTTTGCTCTCACTATTCTTTATTTGTCATTTCCAAGCAGATATAGAAATCAAAATGCTTTTTTTCACCATTTAATAATGTCTATTAAAATAGTACCAATTCACTGCCACTATGCAAAGAAGTTAGCAGGAAACTTTTGGCACAACAAATCTTTTGCTTAACCTGTTCTTCTATCCAAAATATTAGGGTCATGAGTAACAACTAAGAACTCATTAACTGATACAATATATGTGGAGCAGACATGTTCAGGTTTAATTTTACTGAGAAATTACAATTAATTTGGTAACACACCAAGCCACCACAACTAATGTCATACCTAATTAACTTTCCCAGTTAGTTTTTCCATAAACAATGGCAGTTCAAATAATTAAAAAACTCAAGGGGTCATGGTAATAGGGACTTCACCCAAGGACACTAATTTACCGTGACACAGGTACTCTCTTTCTATATTACTTCACAAGCTTGGTAACAGCCACTCAGGGGTCTAATTTTTGTCATGTAGAGAGAAGCCATTTTGATTACCTTCTATCTGAATTGTATTCATTTTGTTTTTAAGAATACTTCCAATGTGCACCCAGTCATATTCATTAGTCACTTGTTGGCTGGATTATATTTTGAGAGAGGTTATAACCAGTAGTTTGTCACCACTTGCCACATTAGATAGACTTCAAAGGTGACTGTCTGTTACAGGCCAAGTAAGCAAAGCTTTCATTAACCACCCACTGATTTTTACATGTAGGAACTGTCCTGGATTCACAGCTTAAATAGTAGCATGAGCAGAGCAATAAATGGTTGATTAAATATGAGCTCAGCACATTCTCTCATACAGTTCACAAATATATTTAAACAAACGTGACAGCCATTTCCCTTAAAGATATTTAACACATCTACTTCTTTCCAATGGTCTTTAAACAAATTAAATCTAATCCTTTATGTTACATTTCAACATGACATAGTATAATCCTTCTCCTTGAGGATCTGAGATTTATTTCCAGCTGTTTTTCTTAAATGAGACAAAAAGTAAGAATACCCATAGAAGTATTATAGACAAAACTGAAATTGTTTACAAGCTTATATTTAATAACAAACTAATGAGAATAAATGTCAGCACGAGTTCCCGCTGTAAACTGACTCACTGTACTAGCCCATAATAAAAACTATATATTGTGTAAATCTACGACTTGGGCTGAGACACAAAACTGATCACTCAACTTGTCAGGCCAGTGAAGATTTACAGCAGTGTTGATGCAATCAACTTGTTCTACAGAAAACAACCATCTGCCTGGTCTACAGTATGGCTAACTGATCATCTTTGAGGTGACAATACGATGAAGAAATAGACAGTGAAATATAAGATACAAATAGGATTAGTGGTGCTCTCTTTGTCAAGGATGTATAATATAAAGCAAATTACATCCATTATATGTTTTTAGCACCAGCACTGCAACAATTATGTCGATTTATAATTAAATATTTAGTACAAGTATTAAAGACAACAGGCTCCCCCCCCCCCCAAAAAAAAAAACCAAACAAACCTCAGGTCCATTAATACTTTGTTACTAAAAATCACCTGTTTCCTATTCAAAACACTGTGCAATTAAACATTATACAACAGCTTTGTCCCCTAAGTGGGTTAGTCCCTCAGACATGCCTCAAATTCTCCCTCCAAGAGGCATTACAGACTAGAAAGTTCTACTGCTCAAAACCCAGAGATTTTCCAAATTCTCTGGGAGCTTCAGAAATCCAGTGTGGTACAGGTACCACCTGTGATTGCTCAATGGGCTCCAGTTCCCTGACTGTGGGCTTGTCTACACCAAGGATCTCAAACTCAAAACACCACAAGGGCTACATGAAAACTAGTAAATTGGCCCGAGGGTCGAATCTCATACAGTGAAAAACCTTTTCATACAATGATACAAAAGTACAGTCAAAAATGAAAAAAATGAAGCGTAATATAGTAGTCTATTAAAAGTCAATGTATTAACTTTTAAAAAACTGTAATGCAAAGAAATAAAATATAAACATTCATTAATGTTTGGAGCTTGGCTGCCAGTGGAGTCGGCGCCTATGGCGGGCCGCAGGAAATAACTCCGTGGGCCATGTGTTTGAGACCCCTGGTCTACACAATGCTTTAGTCCACATTAGGGGTCCTACATTCTAATGAGCACTAAAAGTTTCCCTAGTACACATTAATGTAGTCTCATGTGCCTACATTAATGTGCAACTATGGAACTTTTACTGTGCACCAGCAGGCTCCATATGATCCAATTAATGTACATGCTGGTGGTGCGCATTAGAATTGACACCCCACTGCTGTGGACTAACTCACCATATAGAAAAGCCCTGTGTCTTTCCTTGAGGAGTTATGCTACTACAAACTCTCTGACGTCTACTGCTCTCAGAGCTCATCTTAAAAGAAGTTGTAATCTTTATAGGGGGAAGCTGGGTAAATTAATGATGAAGGGTCCCACATTAATTTACTTGAAAAAATATCCCAGTTTTGGTTGAGGTCCAATATTTCCCAATGCTAAATATTTCTTTGAGACACATTTTTTTACTTATGTCCTCACACACATCTGCTTTTTTTAAAAAACCTTTACGGTGCCCTCAAAGTACATTTTCAAGCTTTTTCTTCTGCAGTCATGAGGGCTAGAAGCTTTGTTTATTTTAAAATAAAATTGAGATTCTCATGAATATCACATGACTCCAGAAGCTAGAAATTTTAAAAAATCATATAATCATGAGACTTAAAAACATTGACAGACTGTCTCTTAGTATGTGTATACACCAGGCCTACCACTATGGAAACAAATAAATAACAGCAACAACAAATATTAGATTTTATTTAGCTTTTTAAAAAACTAAACCTAAATAAGACTAAAATACTTGATAGTGTTCGTTTTCTAATCACCAGCCAGATTCAAAAGAAAACCGTACCTGCTAAATCCAACACACTTCACTTTGCCTACCAACATCAAACTCCAGAATAAATTAATATACACATTCAGCAGTGCACAAAGAGGTTAATTTAACCACAATGCTGAAATAATTTTTTATAGTCTTGAAACGATACTGTTAAAAAAACCTTGTGCATGCTGGATTTAAAAAATGCATTTTTGAAGTTAATGAGTAATAATGAAAGGCATTTTAGTAACCTGCAACAATCTGACAGCAATCCCTTAAAATAATTTACATTTTCCAGAACATTGTGTAAACCAATATGGTAGGGTTTATGCTCTCCACTATGCATTCTCAATCACTAATTATAATAATTATTTACAAGAAATGGAACATTAGGTCAGAAGTAAAAGGCTGGTATGTCATAACAGAGATACATAGATAATGTGCTGATTCTGATGCTTTAAAATGGGCAATAAAAAAGGAAAAGCTGACTATGTGATATTAATTGCATTACCTTTTTAACAGAAAGATGGTCAGTCTTCCAGTGAATCTGGTTGGTTTCAATAACTTTTAAATATTTTAATAGTACAATTTTGCTTTAATTTCATCGCAATTCACTAAAGTGCTAGTAAAACAAAATGTTTAAGCACCTGCATAAGTCTTATTAAAGTAAATATGACTTAAGCATGTGCTCAGAGTTAAACACATGCTCACGTGATTTGTTGAACAGGGAAGGCTTGCTGAATAGGGCTTAAGACACTGAGCCTGCAAGACCTCCACACAGGCCCACTGTAGTTTGGATTGGAGCCTATGCCAGTCCCGTGTGGAGTGGAGCGGAGCCTAAATGAGAAATCAGGATGGAAAAGTTCTATAGAGTCCGCCATAACTAACACACATCAACATCCCTGACAGCAACTGTAATGGAAAATATCTCCTACAGGTGACCTGGTTTTGTGAACCCTGTTAGCAAGACGAAAAAAATGAATGTTCCCAAATAATGGCTGTAACAATCATAGGATCTATTCTGGCATCATTGTTTAAGTAATTCCCATTAATGTTAGATCAGAGTCCATTTGATATGAAAACAAAAATTGGAATTAAATATTTGGGGGGGGAGTTAGGGGAAAAATTAGAATGTAGTTTAACTGTCTGTTCGTATGTGCAGCAGAATGAAAATATCTCATTGCCTCAATCCTTCAAGCAGGTTAAATAATCCTCTCCAAAGCTGCATGTGAATATCTTCATTATATTAGATGATATTCACTGCTCAGATTAAATTTAGTAACATTGGAAATTACCTACATGCCCTTAAGATCCTTTTTAATTACAAAAGGCTACAGTTTCATTCTGGCTTGGGGAGTCTAGCCTGACAAATGATAGCTCAATGATCTTTGAATATAACATTTAAAACATAAAACTGTTCTTTATTAAATTACCTTGAGTGATATTTAAATGGTTTTGCAGAATATGCACTAGAATTATAACTAATAAATATGCTCTTTATTGGCAGCAAGGATTAAAGAAAATCCCTTTGATTGGAAGATTATGCATATACTTAAATTAAGACACCTCCCTAGCCATAAATGCCATCGTATTTTGACTAGCAATTGTTTGTTCATTTCAATGCTCATTTTATATATAGGGCCATATTCTGCCTAAAGATTCCATTAATGGGACTTGTATGTGCTCAGAGAAACTGAACAATAGATCAGGAAAATAATTTTTCTCTCATCACAATAGTAATATATGCTCCTGTAACAAATATTCTCATCCCCAACACAAACACATCACCAAAATCAACAATGAATTGACGCAGATAAACTTCTGTAATTCCTACCCTCAAAGTACTTATACCAGAAGCTCATTTTAACAATCACTTCATCATGGCAGTTATTACCACGGAAAGAGTTTATTTTCTTTCTTCTTTTTTAAAAGGTAAATTAGGTTGGAAACAGCTGTCATTCAGGTGATGAATACAAGCTGCCAGCCATTTTAAACAGCAGATACAGAATTTGAATTTGGAATTAATTAGCATTTAGAAAGCCTACACACTACATGATGATACTGCAAGATAATCTTGGTCCTTTCTTGCAAATTAATACACCTATTAAAAATGTGCAAGGACACAATGCATAGTTTAATTGCGTCTGCTAAACAAAGTTTCACAAATGAACAAATTACAAGTTTCCAGCAATGATGCACCAAGCTGAATGAGGCATTACCACAAGTAATGAGCAAGAATTCAACTTCCCATTTTCCACAGTGTTCATAAAAACACATTTGAGTGCATGTGTAAATGCACACAGCACCCTACGCAGATGGCCATAGGCTTCTCCAAAGTGGAGTTTCCAAATGTTTAAACAGTAGCTTTGTCTCTAATATATTCAGACAGGCTGGTTCCACATAGGATTTTTGTGTGCGTGTGTGTGTGTAAATTAGAAGTCAGTAAGGCCCTCAATTGAGGCACCTGAGATCATACTCAAAACATCTTCAGAAATCAAGGCTATCAGCAAGAGCTGTTTCATCAGTACTTCAAAGTCTAAACAACTGGTGTAAAAAGCTTTTCCCTCATACAAGTTATTTGATTTAAATTCTGAACATATTTTAAAAAGCATAAAAATGATTGATGTCAGAATTTTAATGATGTGTAATAAGTGGCCATCTGTCAGCAGCCAAGGGGTAAAAAAAGAAGCACATTATTATTCCCCCAAAAGAATAGAAATATTGATGCTAATTAAAAGGCACATCATCATTGTCGGGAAGCAGCATTTAAACACACTAATCAGACAGCAATCATCCAAATCCAGTGAAAAAAGCAAGAAACAAAAAACTGATCTGCAGATATGAGTATTTCCCCAAATGGGTCATTTGGGCTATAATTTCTGAATTGGTACTGGGGTTCCATACAGATCTGAATACAGAAATATTAACTGAAAGGTGAATCCAGACTTGGGTAGCCAGTTAAACTCTGACCTGAAGTATGGATAAATTACTTCCTTTATTCTAACTCATGCCTTTACAGCCGATCTTCTTTCACATTTCAATGCAAGATGTACGGAGGGGGAACGTGTTAAAAATGTGGTATTTCCTCATTAACTAGCTTTATTTATACATATTTCTAATCTTACACACAAAGTCTGTGGGACTAAAAAACTGTTGACATACTGATGTAATACAGCAGAATTTGAACATCTATTATTTCATACTAAAACTTCATAAACACTAGCTGTACAACTCATTGATGTCATCTCTGCATAATTCTATTTGGTAACCATTAGGGAGCTATGCATGTCTTACCTGTGACTGAAAGACGTACGCAGAATTCAACACAGCGAATCCCATCAGCACAGTGTGCGCAGAAGTAGGTTTCACACTGCAGGGCGTTGGGAATTGCCTAGCAGCATCTACAGACATGGCCAGGCCTGATGCTGAGAGCTAGAGAGAGGGCACGGTTGGATGGTTCAGTCTGCTGCTGACATTTTGTCTATCGATCTGCCATTGGGATTACCAGTCACTGGTACGACAGTAGTTATTAACATGTTTATAGTTCCTTTTAGTCAAAGCTGTCTACAATCTTTATAAACAACAACTCTGGCCCAGATCAAAATGAAAATGCCTATCAAGTGGCCGCCTCTAACCTTCAAGAAACTGCCCTTTGTGTAATTGACCCCACTGGGGAGATGACCAGATTCTAGTATTTTACAGGCCGCATAGAGGCACAAGCACAGGAGGTTACCAAATACTTTCCCTCAATAGGGAGATGAAGTGGCACTTTTGCCTGAGCGACTCTCCCTCTGCTTCTCCAGTGTTAGAAAAACCGCATACATATGCTCCTGGCATAGCAGTTCTGACACCATTAACTGAACCTGGCACCCTAGCTGAACAAACCTATGAGGCCAGTTACCAGAAGCCCATGGTGGACCAGGAGAGAACTGGAATACAGCCAGATTGGTGGTAGCAGAAAGAAGGCCAATGGCAAAAATAAGGCTGGCTGGCAATAGTCAGGGAAGGATAGAAAGGTGGAAGGAACCACATTTTGTTGTAGAAAGTTAGAGAAAGAAAGCAGCAGCTGGAGGAGAATATGGCCACCTACATAACAGTGCAGGAAATCCAACTGCAAGATGTAGTATGAGCGTTCAAAATGCAGACTTTCTTAGTGGTCAGCAAACCACTATCCACCCACCGCCTCAAACAGCAGGGTGTAATGTCTCACCTGAAGGGCAATGAGACCACAAAATAGTTGGTGTCTTCATTCTGTTAAATATGAATTCGTTTATTTTACTCTATTTTAATACCCTTCCATCAGCACATCACAGTGCAAAGCCACCTCTGTCTGCTCTTCCTCCATAACCCAATCAGTTCATTCAGTCAAAACATATGTTTCTGTTTTTACACTGGGCTACCTTTTAGGTGCTGTCATTTCCAAATCCTTCACACAGATGTGACCTTCCTTCCTGGTATTCCCTCCTCTACTCCCCCACCATCCTCTCCTAACCCGCCATTATCCCCTCCCTTCCTAAGCAATATTATGCAACTTAACAAAAGTGTCTCTGTTTTTGACAACCTAATTCTAAGCTTGCGCCTTGATCTTCAGCACTCATACTTCAATCGTTCCGGAGTTTTCACTGACTCAAATTAAATGCGGTGCGGTTATTATTTCACAGTCCCCTTTGCCCTTGCACACATGGATCTTCTGGATTCTCACTGACAAGATATTAACCCTCCAGATTCTTTGCAGTTCAGATAATTGGGATACACTTGGGATAAAGCATCTGGGATAAGGGGGCCCTGAACTAAACTGAACCGCTAAATCTTTTGAAGGTCGCCTCATAATTGCTAATTATTAGCAATTATACTTGTGTCGTATTTTTCCAATGCTTGATGAGGGAAGACATAAATATATGGAAAAAAATTCCCCTGACCAAAATGTTCTTTGGTATGAATGTGAGCACTACAGACAAGATCACGTGTATTTTGAAACAAGGTGGATGTAAATTCAGTGGATCTAGGGGCAAAATGAAAAATCAGCAGCAGTTACAGGTAAATTCAAAAAAGCCATTATTAACTGAATGAATAGGGAAATGAACAATATCGTGTGTACTGAGGAAGATGCAGGAAGCAGGAAGATATTTTTGGTTCACTTTTTATGGATTAGGTGACAATTGAGGCTTTTGTCACTGGGAAAGGGATTCAAAGCCTCTTTTTTTCCCATTGTGCGAAGTGGGAGGGATTCATATCCTCTCCCCCACCCATATTTGCTATTTTGTCCAACAGCAATAGGCAAACACAGTAAATTAATGTTTTGGCAATTATGTTCAGAAATTAAATAATTAATGCTGACAAGTAAACTTGTTATGACACTTCACAGATAACTTTAAAATGACTGGAGCAGTTCACTCCTCTCAGAGGTATTTCTTCAAGCTGACTCAGGAAAACAACATTGCCCTGGTTACAGTGAGTTTGTATTTGGATTGTATTCTTTACAGCCATAAGGAAGAGAGAGGTTTTTTTAAAGATTCTGGAGTGCAATTCTGCTGCATGGGATAGGCTCTATGTCAGATTCCTAGGGTGCAGAATAACCTTAAACAGCATTAGCAAGTGTGCCGATAGCTCTGTGGTGGGCCCCTACGCCGCTCTAAACAAATCTCATGTGCACAGTGATGCTCAACAGACTAGTACATGGAGCCAGTGCAGCACTGAAGAGACATTGCCTCTCTATTCTAAAGGAAACAACAAAAGTGGGAATGTGAAAGGAGCATATAAAATGTAAGGATGAGAGAAGCAATCCAGATCTTGGGGAACAAGGATAACCTAAGTGTTTTAATTCAGGTTCATAAACAGAGCACATCATTCATGCTGTTTATATTCTTGTGCATCCCTCACGTCAGGTTCAGTTATTGGTCATGTGATTATTGCTCCCACACGGTGATGCAGACAGAGGCAATGTTTACCTCGTATTCAGCTTTTTAAAAAACAAACAAAGACAAAACATTTCTCAAACTTTACAGTCAAGAATCAGGAAAATTCACACTCTAAGGCTTAGCCTTCCTTTCGTTTCTCGTTTTATTCCTATTTTACACTTGTCCACCCTACCCAATGTACCAGAAGCAAGCCCATAAGGCACTGAAAGCTTCGGTATGAAGAATGTTTTCAAATGAGTCAGATGTGAAGTGTTAAGATCTGCCACTTTTGTGTGAAAATTACAGACAGCTCAGCCTTTTTTTGGACAGGAATCATCAGAAAATCATAATCCTTACCATTTTTATTATTTATTTAAAACACCGGTGGGAAGTTTTGCTCATCCAAATATACTTTACAGGCTCTGTTCTTTCATTTGGCCAGGGATTATAATTGTAGCGCTCGCAATTCTTTCCAGTCTGCATGCTACTTAGGACTGGTCTTTACTATGGGGAGCTGGACACTGCAGCAGGGATCGATTTAGCAAGTCTAGTGAAGACCCACTAAATTTCTGGCAGAGCGCTCTCCGGTCCACCTGTCCGAGAAGAGTAAGGGAAGTCGACCAGAGAGCATCTCCCATCAAC
Organism: Chelydra serpentina; assembly: GCA_037349315.1. Taxonomy (NCBI): domain Eukaryota; kingdom Metazoa; phylum Chordata; order Testudines; family Chelydridae; genus Chelydra; species Chelydra serpentina. The sequence goes on from JBAIAC010000061.1 coordinate 11,936,031, forward strand.
GCGGCACAGTGAAGACACCAGGATAAATCGACCTAAGCTACGTTGTGTCCAGCTACGTGAATAACATAGCTGGAGTAGCATAATTTAGGTCGATTTACCCCAGTAGTGAAGACAAGCCTTTAGTCTTCACCTTTAAGAAGGTCAAAGTAGCATAGACGCAGGTGAGCCAGAGTGCTTCCTTTCACTCCCTGCACTGAGAATCATTGCAAACTCACATTATACTTAAGTGACAATTCACCTCTACTTTCCCAAGGAAAGAACTTCCCTTTCACTGAATTGATGAGGGGGGTGAGCAGGCGAGATCATTTTTACATCCACCCTTGCAAGGCACACTGGTTTATTTCTTCTCGTTATTCTGCATTTTTAACCATTTTCTCCAGATATTCTTCGAGCTTCTCTAAAAACCTTAATCCTATCTAGTTCTTTGAAGTCAACTGCTTCAATGCTCTCAAGGAATTGTGATTCTTGGTTTGATGACTGAATGTGCTGTGGAGGTCTATTTATGCAGATAGCTAAACAATCTATGCTAGAGCCCAAATAATCTCTCTGCAGTGCATAGATATTAAATGGATACTGTAAAGATATAAATCATATTGTAATGTACTAGATGGTATGAACCTGCACTACTACCTCCTACTGGATTGGATCAGAGCGGCATAAATGTTACTCTTATGAATTGAACGAAAATAAGAAAGAAAAACTTGTAGCACCTTAGAGACTAACAAATTTATTTCAGCATAAGCTTTCGTGGGTTAGTACCCACTTCATCGGATGCATGGAATGAAACATACAGTAGACAGATATTTATACAGTCAGAGAAACATGAGAAGGTCGAGGTGCATAGACCAACCTTAAGAGGCTAATTAGTTGAGAGGAACCATAACAGCAGGGGAAGAAAAACCTTTGAAGTGATAAACAAGATGGTCACACAGGTGTGAATGAGGATCGTTAACTTAAGGGAAATAGATTCAATTAACGTAATGGCCGAGCCATTCCAAATCCTTATTTAATCCGGAGGCAATGCAACCTAGTTTGCTTATCAATTCGAGTTCAACAGTTTCTCTTTGAAGTCTGCTTTTGGAGTTAATCTGTCGCAACACTGCTACCCTCAAGTCTGTCACTGAGTGATTAGGGAGGTTGAAGTGTTCTCCTACTGGTTTTTGAATGTTATGATTCCTGATGTCAGATTTATGTCCATTTATTCTTTTGCGTAGAGACTGTCCGGTTTGGCCAATGTACATGGCAGAGGGGCATTGCTGGCACATGATGGCATATATCACATTGGTAGATGTGCAGGTGAATGAGCCCCTGATGGCGTGGCGGATGTGATTAGGCCCTGTGATGGTATCACTTGAATCGAATGTTGACAGAGTTGGCATCGGGCTTTGTCGCAAGGATAGGTTCCTGGGTTAGTGTTTTTGTTGTATGGTGTGTGGTTGCTGGTGAGTATTTGCTTCAGGTTGGGGGGCTGTCTGTAAGCAAGGATTGGTCTGTCCTCCAAGATCTGTGAGAGTGAGGGATCATCTTTTAGGATAGGTTGTAGATCTTTGATGATGCGCTGGAGAGGTTTTAGTTGGGGGCTAAAGGTGACGGCTAGTGGCGTTCTGTTATTTTATTTTTTGGGCCTGACTTGTAGTAGGTGACTCCTGGGTACTCTTTTGGCCCTGTCAATCTGTTTTTTCACTTCAGCAGGTGGGTATTGTAGTTGTAAGAATGCTTGATAGAGATCTTGTAGGTGTTTGTCTCTGTCTGAGGGATTGGAGCAAAATCTTAGAGCTTGGCTGTAAACAATGGATTGTGTGGTGTGTCCAGGATGGAAGCTGGAACAAGTTTTGCTTTCTTATTTTCGTTTTGCTGACACAGACTAACACGGCTACTACACTGAAACCTATCTTATGAATTGAGTATGCTCAAGAATGATATTTTTAGATCTATATATATTCACCAACACCCTATGTAAGTTAGGCTCAGAACTATTTAAAAGTGCATCTCAGGTCCTCTAAAATGAGTAGTGAATGGATACTGTCCTTTGGTGTAGTGAACTGTGGATCAGAAAGACCAGACACTAAACTTACAGACGCCATGAAGCTCCAAGCTGCAAAAGTGTGCAGTACACTGACAACCAAGAAGTCTTGCATATCCACAGATTTATTTTTTATATATAATTTTAAATCCTTACAGATTCATTTTATTACCTTACATCATTACAACAGACAACATTATTTTATGAAATTTACTTTTAATCATTTATATTCTTTTGGTTTTCTGGAGGGATTTTTTTGTTTGTTTTAGTTTCATTTCATTCTATTTATTTTTAGGTTACTCATATTAAACAGTGACGATAGATGCTAGTTATTTTCACCTCTAGATTTTCCTGCATTAGTACAATGCTAGACTGTTTCGGTTTCAAAATCTGCAGGGGTACATTTAAATTTAAATAACTTGTAAGTACTTTAAAAAAAGTCATACACACACTCCAATTAATATTAAATTTCATAACCTCCCCCCCCCACACACACACACACATAAAGAAAACATAAATATGGAGCACTCGAGTGTTTCATGTGAATGACTAAGTTTCCTTGGTTACTTTCCCCAATATCTGGGGATATGTTTGAGAGTAGGCATGACTAAGACACAACTGGTGTGGGGATGGGTCTCTTGACAGGCCTCTGGCATAAGACATTTCCTGCCAAGTGAGGCAATCCCCTTGGAAGTGGTTTGATGCCAAGGTTGAAACAAAAGGGTCAAAACTCCTTTTATTGGGCCCAGGCTTTGGGGGCCATGAACCTTCAAGGACTTTGGTGCGATCTGAACGAGACTACAGGGACTAAATGGGTAAATGAGTTAGAATTCAGTTTAAGTTGCAATAAGAGGCTTTTCAACTTGTCTGTGAGTTGTGCCAAGACGAGTGCTAGAGCTTTCTTTCTTTCTCTTTCTTTCTTTCTTTCTTTCTTTCTTTCCAAAGAACAGCATTTAAAAAAAAACCCTATTATAAGCCTTAAATGTTAAACTTCTTTACTCAGCTAAATAAAAAAAACAAGTTGCACTGAAATTGTTGGGGATAACAGACAATTGTAATTCGTTTTTTCCCCCTTTCCAAATTCAAGGATTGTTGAGGAGAAAATCTGTATTCTGAACTGAAACCATTAACATTAAAAAGCAATCAATGAGGTTTTATTACACGGGCTCTTTATCATTCATCTTCACTGCTATATCATTAATGTAATCTGAAATGTACAGTGTTACAAGATAGGGATGCAATTTAAAATCCTCTTGGAGAAACAAAAGCTAAAATCTATTGACAAAAAAACCCCAGATCATACTGAACGCCCAAATGATTAACTCCTCTGATGCATAAAATTTCAGAAGGGTGGAATCTAGGCATTCAGGTACTCCGGCGTGGGCCAAGCATCTAAATAGATAGAACTGCCTGGCTCCATTGGACTTGTCAGGGAATACAACGATGGACCAGTAAGATCCTGTGTTGAGGAAGAGAATTTGTAAAGATTACCTGAAACATGCTGCATATGTTCACTTAAATAAAACTTACAGAAGAACAGAAATGGTTTTCTACGTTTATTTTTTAAATAATTCCTTCATGGAATTTCTTTTAATATAAAGAACCAATACAAACAAAACATGACCATTTGTTATCAATATCCAAAATTAAAGATACTATTAACTATGAATCACCTACATATACAGAGCCATTCTCTTACCCAGGAAGCAATTCATGACTGAACTGCAGATGATAATAAAGTGAAGGGGAAAAAAATCAGTCTATTTCACTGTAAGCGAACAAGTCCATATGTACAATCCACTCCCTAGCTATTCTTGCTATATAGTATGAGTATTTTAAAAGTCTCACCTGATGGGCCTCTTCTAATGCATTAAATTAAAATACTACCAGAAGTCATAATAAAAAGGATTGAAGATTTTTTTAATATCCTAAAACCTCAAGCTCTTTTATTATGTTCTATTAAAAAGGAAATGAAAAATGAAGCCACATTTGGGGATTTAAGATAATCACAAGATTTGCAGCTTGTGGAGGGGAGGTTTATTTTTAAAAAAAATTCATTTAATAGTTACCAGTCTTTTTAAGATATGAAATTTATCTGGGTCTATTATTAAAATACTAAAAACTTCTTAACTTTCACTCATTTAAACTCTCCTATCACTTGTTCACAAATTTCACAACCCCTCTAGCATGTCAAATGTCAAACAGAGGCCAGTGCTCACTGAATAGATAGCTGTTTAATATTTTGATTATCCTCATCATGTGTGGTCTGATGTCTTAGTACACCGTTTGCATCTTGCTCTGAATACAGAATTATTCATTTCCTCCTGGGTTTTTTTTAAGGGCGCTCATCAAACGAGTATCTAACTGCTTCACACACATTAATGAATTTATCAGCATAAATAGATAAATGGGGAGGTGGGGAACTGGTATTATCCCCGTTTTAAAGATGGGGAATTGAGGCACAGAGAGATTAAGGTCAAAAGTGTCTGCTAGTTTTGGATGCCCAATTTGAGAATCCTAGGCACTGATTTTTCAGCACATTTAGCATTTTATAGCACTTCAGTTGTTCAAGGTAGAGCCCCCCTTGACTTCAGTAGCATCTCTGTGCGCTCAGCAGTTCTGTAAATCAGATCCCAGGGTCTCAAGCTGGACTGCCAGAAAATGAGGAACACTTTGACAAATTTGGCTGACGTGAGTTTCCCAGAATTACACAGGAACTCTGAGGCAGAGGCAGGGATAGAATCCAATTCTCCAGGGTAGCATTCAATTGCCTTAACCGTGAGACTTTCTCTCTCTCTTCCTGTAATCCTCTGCCTCATTTGCCACACGCCTTCAGTTTCTGCCAACAAATGAGGAGGGGGTTCTACAGACCTAACCACCTACTTCAGGCTACAACTTGATTCATCCCCAGAGCAAGTCCAGCCCATTCAATGAATGAAGCAGGGGTCCTATGGCAAAAATAGTATGTGATCATGTTATTAATGATTATATTATAATGTATATGCACAAAGGGGGGACATGAATTAAGGTTAATTCAAGAATTAAGGTTAATTAAGATTAATTCTCCATTTCCTAACTTATTAGTCGTGACTTTGAAACCTTGAAATTCCTATATCGTACTATTTTATATGCAATTTCCTAAGTTTTTTTTTTTTAAATAGCAAACTTTAAAAAATAAAAATTCCATTATGTGGAACTATATTGACCTCCATCCCCATGCATCAACAGTAGGGTTGAGATATTTAGATACATGGCATGAGCTAGTGAAGTGACTGGCAATAGTAGTAGGTTGTCACCCTCTACGTGTATAGCCACATAGTGGTTTTTATAGCTATTTGGTGAAAGAAGAGGAATATCGAAACTCAAGAATCCTGTGTTCAATTCCAGATGTTGGAGGGGAGAGTTCTCTGGTTGTTATAGATCTCTGTCCTTGATCTCCCCAAGCCTGACCTCTTTTGCCCTAATCCCCTCTAGCCTGTCCTAGTCCCAAATGCTCCTATCCCAGCCTCTATTACGCCTCCAAGCTCCTAATTTCTCTAAACCTCAGTCAAGCGGTCTCCTCCTTCTCCTCCACAGTGCCTGGGCACAAGCAAGTGGCATTCAGAACATAGAAGAGACAGAATCTCTACTCTCCTGGAACAGGATGGGATGGGAAGGGGAGGGATGCAGTGAGGGGGATGAGGGGTGGTACGGGGAGGGATGCAGTGAGGGGGATGGGGAGGGAGGCAACGACAGGAGGTGGAGGGGTTGGGAATGGGAGAGATGCAGTGAAGGGGATGGCGGTGTGCGGGGTTTAAGGCGGGGAGGGATGCAGTGACGGGGGATAGGAGTGTGGGGGCGGGACAGGGAGGGATGCAGTGAGGGGGATGGGAGGCAGAGGGGTTGGGGCGGGGAGGGATGCAGTGACGGGGGGATGGGAGTGTGGGGGCAGGACAGGGAGGGATGCAGTGATGGGGGTTGCAGCCCCATTCCCAGCACTCGGAGATGGGGATACACATACCTCCAACTCCTGGGTGCCGGTGATGGGGCGACAGACCGTGGTTCGCTGCAGGGAACATGCTGCAGCTCGAGACCAGCCACAGGAGGAGCATGAGGAGAAGAGGGTCGGACAGCAGTGGGAGAGCCATGCGCCACATGACCCCTCAACAGACGCCTGCTGAGTACTCGTGAGTGGCGCTAGTTCCTCCCCTGCCCTGACCCAGCCAATGGGAGCTGTGCCCACAGGTGGAGGTTGGGGCAGCATGCGGACCTCCCTTGGCAGCCCCTAAGGCTAGAAGCCAGACATGCCGGCTGCTTCCCAACCCGTGGTGCAGTAGCTAGCAGGGAGTCTGCCAGCCACGCTGCGGCGCCGTGAACTGGACATTCAACGGCCCAGTCAGCCGTGCTGACCGGAGCTGCCAGGATCCCTTTTCGACTGGGTGTTCCGGTCCAAAACTGGACAGCTGGTCACCCTAAGGTCCAGGTTGCTGGGAAAAGTCCTGGTTAGTCTTGGAGTCCTGTGCTGGAGCATGTTCTGTAATTCTACAGGCCTAGCACAAGTGTGGTTTGGTCAGTTCTCAGAAGTTCTGAGGAGATGAAGCCTGCTTAATACAGATGGAATCTTTAGCGACAGTAACAAGCAGCTACTGAGCATGTGCTTTTACTGACATTTTTTTCAGAGCCTTGTATCTTTACCAAACATGGGTAAATTTTCACAAGGATGGCAAAAGGCGCAGCCCCCTCTCCCCGCCAAATTTCAGATCCTTGCTCCAAAGCATGGAGGCTCTACAGCTGCTCACTAAAATACCTTTTTTTTTTTAACATGGACAAAACAAAATATTTCCCCTAGTTTTCTTCTGAGAAATGACTGAACTGTTCTTTTAAAACTTTTTAAAGTAATCTAGCCATAGGCACACACCTGGCATGGAAAATTTCAGTCAAAGCAGTTAGAATGTGGTGACGTTATAAGGCAACTGAAAACATGAACTTATAATGGAAAGTGTTAGGCAATGATGCTACCTGCCCCACCTATAATTATATTGTAATTATATATAAATATCTAATATATAAGTATTTATATTAATAGAGAACTTGGAACCCTGGCAACTCATTTTGCTATGCACTATGAAAGCACATGGTAAGAAAAAGTCCCTGCCCTGAAAAGAAGCTAAAATGTATTGTGTTTAAGTTCATAATCCAATAATACTTAATTGTACCTCCAATTCTACTCAAACTCTATCACTGGTATGGAGAAATACAAGCTGCTGCTAGATAAGCATGTACTTTTTAAAGAAAAAGACGGATTCAGACTCTTTGATATTAAACTGATCCATATGCAACTGTGAATTTGTGCACCTCCCAAAAGACAATAAGGAAAGTACAAAGGCACTGTAACTTGCTCAACCATTCTGTCAGGAGAGAGAGAGAGAGAGAGAGAGAGATCTCCATGTTTCTCTTCAGAAAATAATACCTATGCAGGATTGATGGATACAGACAGTATTTCTAATGGCCTTTTTAATTGGCACAATGATGATTAATTGGTGCCTTCACAAAACACCAGGAATTCTCATTACCGAACAGCATGATGTGCAGGCACACCGTGTGGGTGACCATTATTACTAAATAGCCATCAGATCATGAGATGCACAGAAGATAAATTGTATACAAGGATCTGAACCCCAGAAGCTGAAACCTACTACTGGGACAGCAGGACGATTCTATTTCTTACTTAATACATTATTTTAGCAGTGTCCATATGCTCAAAGGAAAATTAAATGTTCAGAAAATAAGAAGCATTGGAATAAAAAGACTATGCACACCAATATACTACACAACACAGATTTATGTATACCACCAATACAGTGGTTGCCACTGCAAACTCAACATGTATCCATAGTGATATTCAAGATATCATAATTGTTCCTTTTCAAGAATGGGAGCTAATTAGGATATCCCAGATACCACAGATCAGCAACTTTTGGCAGATAATTACTTTTTAACTGTTTGTGATCACCACAAACAGAAGTAACTTAATTATGTAACTGCGGCCATTTTCATTGATTCATTAATGTATTCACTAAAGCAGGGAAGAGCTCCACGGTTTCTGGGAGGGAGAGGGGAGGAGCGGGAAGCCGTGCGCACAGGGGAGGAGGCAGAGAAGGGGCTGGTCCTAATGGAAGGGGTGGAGTGGGGGCGGGGCCGGGGCAGTGAGGGGGCGGGGTCAGTGATGCACTCAGGCCAATGCACTAGTCCTCATGCGGCCCTCGTGGTAATTTGAGTTTGAGACCCCTGTTTTAAAGTCACTTGCAAAAGACACATATATCCTTAACCACATAGAACTCAATTTATCTACCTCCAAAGGATGCAGGGATAAGTCCATCATGCCATGATATGGTTACAAGGAATCTAGGTGTTTCAAACCTGAGGCCACCACCTCCAGTTTTGTGGTCAAATACATGTTCTAAACTGGAACTCCTGTGTGGTGGCGATGAAAGAGCTGCTCATGGTGCTCCAGCGTTACAAGTGCTGATCAGAGCTTTGATTGCACCATCATAGGAGCAGTCTAGCAGAAGCTGGGTGTTTGCATGGAAGAGGAGAGGAAAAGCCACACGTCTCAATAGGGAGAGTAGAGAAATAGATGTTTCATCTCCCTGGGAGAGCTGAGAAAAGCCCTCCTATCTAGCATAAAGGGTAGTTCCCAGAGCAGGGGAACAGGAGTAGAATGTGTATCTGGATGAGACAAATGGGGAATACATAAGATAAGAATAAATCAAATGAGGCACAATGAGACAAACACATCTCTTCCCACCCCCACATGCACTTCCAGCCCTTCTTTTAAATATAACAAATGTATCATTAAACAGAGCATCCATTAGAGAAATGATTCAATGATAGAAAAAGTTCAATAATATAAATAATATATAGAATGGTTGGCAGTAGTGCAGTATCTTCACTTCTTCACTCAAGAAGTGTCCTAAATAACACACCACCATTTGCCTATCCCTGCTCAATCAACCTCTTCAACCCAGATCCACCTCCTCCCTCCCTTCCTCTGGTTCCTGTTTGCACGGTCTTCTTTACAACTTGTCCAAGTGGACAAACTTGTCCCAGCCATCCTCATAATTTCTGCCCATTACCCATCCCCACAGAAGACAAGAACTATGGCCTATAACTATATCCTATCTTTACTACCCATCTGCCCTCCCCAACTCCTAAGCAAAACTCATGGAATGGAAGACATTATGTCATTACTGCACAATAGATAAAACCTGCCTGCACAGATCTGCAGTCATAGAAGGTCCCAGCTTCATTGAATGTGTATATTGCATAAATAGGGAGACAATTTTGTAGCTCCAGTTAAATAATTGTTAGGGATGTAGCTAAGTGTTAATGTGCTCAGTGCTCTACTAGTCAGATAGCCCTCGCCCCAAGAGCTGTGCAAGATAAACAGAAGGCTAATGGCCTTTTGTGTGGTATTGTTAATGTAACTGGAATTAACACAGCAAGACCCTGGATGTGAAGTATATTGTAAAATATACTATAAATAATCTTGAAGAGTATATTCTCACAACCGTCAAATGATCAGTGATTTAGGATTTTGCAGTGCAACTTGACAAAGGACTCAAATTGTCATTAAAATTACCTAAAATCTATTCACATAACTCTACTTTCTGCTAGGCTTATTCATAAAATTAAAAATCCTCACAACTTTAATCCATTTAAAACCATAAATCTATGTGCAAAATTAGGGACCATCACAAATGTTGTTTAGTCTTTCGAGATTCATTTCACCATACTAATACTGTTAATCTGATATTGCTGGTATACATTTCTCTTTGCTGTGACAATATGATCTAATCAGACATTTGGGTGCATTTATGTCACATTTGTGTCTCTGCAACATTAGTAAGTTATGACCAAAAGTGTCATCCCCAACTTTAGGTACAAATTTACCACCTAAGTTGTGTCCTATCATCCCATTGTATTTTGATATGCTAGGCTCGGCGTCAATTCTGTAGCTATTTTAAAATGTATTAGGAGCTCCCTTCCTTTAAAGCTTCCTCCAAGTCAACTCAAAGATTTGTTTGGGACTCCTGCCATGTCCTGGATTCTAACACAGCCTTCATCCTACAGTCTTCCCTTTTAATATCCTCCAGGAACAGACTCCATCAGTCCATGGGAGAGAATACTCCTGGTGCTGGTGACTGATTCCATCTTCTCTCCCACTAACTCCCGAGGCTGGCTGGCCATTCATTATCTTCCTTCCTTCCTTCCCTCCCTCCTATGAGGATGTTTCCTAGATGTGATCATCATGTCAACCTAACTGGATGAGGGCTAGGGAGAGAAATGGGGTAGATCTGAGCTCCTAATGGAGATGGAAGTGTCCTTACAGTGAGAGTAGCAGCTGCGGGCATTTACTGTCAGGAAAGAGACATGTAGGCAGGTATAAACCTCACTGGGAGTTTTCCACCCAAGAGCAGGACCCTACGGATATCTCACTAAGATTCATTTTTTGCTAAATCCCCAGTATTCATGTTGCTTATTCATCTCATATGTGCAGCATGACCAAATATAAGGCCAAGTCAAAAATGGTAAAAAATAAAGGAGATATGCTTTTTATCCATGGCAATAATGCATAGTAAACTAGCTTCAAAAGAGCTCAGAGTTCTTGAGGATTTTCCAAACCAATCTTAAATGTATTTGGATCAATAGGAATTAGATTAAGTTGTACTTGCTTTGGATAGAAACTAGTGTAAATCCATCTTATTTTAAATTTATATGAACAGCTTAAAAGTGTATCATCTGCCATGGCGAACATGCACTGCCTGCCAAGTTTAAGTACAACATATTTCATTTTCACAAGAGTTAAATATATAATACAGAGACAAAATGTCATGGAAAATCACTTTCACCTAATAACCATAAAACACACACTGACCATAACAATGTGAACTTCTTTGCAGTATAAAAAATGTATACATTTTGATTGAAAAAATAGATGCATTATTTTACATTTTCAAATGACTTAAATAGCAACTAGTGAAATATGTCCAGTAGAAATGGTTTAACGTTTACACAGGCTGAAAGATTCCCAGGTTTCTGAAAAATGATCATTTTGTTGGAATACATATCCTCATTTTTCTTAATGATTCATGGCATTCTGTAAACTTGCCCAAAAGAAGCTCATAGCACAGGAAGAGAATGAGGAAAAATATAACGCACACAATTGTCCAGAAGAACACTTTAGCGGATGAATCACCTATCCTAACTTTTCCTCTGGGGAAAGGATATTTACAGAGAGATGGCTACACCAAACAAAACATGGCTCAGTTATGAATTCTATCTAGGTCTTTTGTTGGGGGGAGGATGGATAAAAACTTGAATAATTCTGTTTAGACTTTAAAGACAAAGCAAGAGAATTAAATGCTATCTGAGGACATTTTTTCTTCAGATGATTTTGTTTTACTAAGGAGTTTATAAAAGTAATTCAACACAAGACAATCTGATACGTTTTTCCCCCTATCTTCTATTAGCCAGAGATTATATTTAAAAATCATCACTGACATAATAAATCAAACTATCTTGCCCCTGGCTCTTTCTGGGAGTTCAAAGATGTATGACACTTGATTTGTGCTAGTCTATTGTCAACTCTGCTGAGCCATTAGCAGCATCTTGATGTACTTAAACGAGAAAGCTAAATTAAAGAATGGACTTGAAATTTTAAGCCCTGGGGCAGAAAAGGTTGAGCATGTCATAAAGAAAACATATTTTATTTCCTAGAAAGGTTGTCAGTATCTCATTACCTCAGCACCTCTCTTAACTGCTGTGTGGAGCAGGGTGTATAGTTAGCTCTAAATGAAGTTCATTCATTTGTTCTGTAGGTTAAAAGAAAGGAATGTTTGCAGTGATGAAGGCAGCTTGAGATGGATGGAGAAGATACTTGGAAATGCCTCAAGGGACCCCAGGTGTACAAGATTAGGCAAAAAAGGACTGAATTGGGGGGTGTGGCCCACCAGAAACTTCTAAGTGCTGTTGAATGGAACTTGTTTTCTTTCCTTTAGAAAAACAATGATGAAAGGGGGAAACACAGCTCTGCATTTTAAAAAAGTGAACACAAAATAGGCTTCTATTATATTACTCAGCCTAGCTTTTTATTATTAGGGGACTTTTCTCATTCATTGAGCTGACACAGAATAATTTCTGGACGTACCAGAAGGCCTACAAACAGATTTAAAATACACTAAACAACTGGTTTGATTCTGATGCACCTTGTCAAATTACTAATTGCCGTTCTGGTGATTGTGAAATTCTGAGCATTCACATGTCAGGAAGAGAAATCACAAGTGAAATCTAGTAAATAAGGAGAAATGAAGAGTATGGTATTTGGATGGGGAGAGGCAGAATGTATGTGTATAAAAGTATGTATATTAAAAATTTATATAAAAGTAACTGAATAACACTAGATAAAGAGGAGTCACCCATGTGTCATCAGTGACTGGTGCCAGTCATAAGAGATGATTGGGAAAATGCCTGCACAGAAACAAAGAGAAAAATTACAGGAGAAGATTTATCTTTAGCCATAGCCCCAACTGATTTGATTCATGACAGCATTAGTTTTAATCAAGAAACAGCAGCAATTCTCATTTTCTTCCCTAGGAAGAACTTTCTGGGATGGAAGAAATAACCATCCTGTGAAGCATTCCAAGATAACAAATAATTTTATCTCAGGAAAAACTTCCCAATTGTAAGAACAGTAGGACAATGGAACAGACTGCCTAGGGAGGTTGTGAGAGCTTCTTCACTGGAGGTTTTCAAAATGAGGCTGGATAGCCACCTGTCCTGCATGGTTTAAACACAACAAATCCTGCATTTTGACAGAGGGGTTAGAATAGATGACCCTTGCAGTCCCTTCTAACCCTGTGATTCTATAACAAATAGAGAAAGCAGCCCTGAAGATCAGGGGAGGTTGTCACTGGACACCAATGCTGTCAATAGCCTAGTTATAACACACATCCTCAAAAAGGTATCATTGTTATGGCAAAGCAGCATTTAAACTACAAATGGTACTTTTAAAGTAGCATGAACATTCCCCTGTCCTAATGTCTCAAATGAAATTGTTCTAAGTCTCATCTCTGCAACCCTCAGAAAACCAGAATCCTGCAGTCACAGCCACATCCATGACAATTACGTTATTAGACAAAGAAAAACAAACACACAACAAAAATGATCACTTAGCAATGAAGAATCACCTCTTGCAGGGCCTGATCCAAAGTCCACTGAAATCAACTGAAAGACTGCCATTGAGTCATGCCCTCACTCTATACCCATCTTTGCTAACTTCTCTCAGTTTTTTTGCATAATGCCTATCATCTTGTTATCTAAATCCTGAAGACTCGGTGCACACTTTCTGCTGAGATTGGACACAGTATGACTATTTGTAAAATGCTTCCAGCTACTGATGAAAGACTTCTTCAATGTGAGAAGACTGCTGAGAAGTCTTAAAATTCGTTTAAAAAAAAATCCACTCAATGTACATTACAATTCAAAATATTGTCTTGTAATGCAGCATTTTCCAATACCTCTACTTCATCTGAGGAAATAAATTCAATTTAAGAAAAAAAAAACATATTGTTACTGCTTTCTCTAATGGGAAAAGATAAATCCATACTTCATAAAATATAATATGTACTAAGAAAATTAATTTTCAACAATATGTATGAATCTGACATGTCAAAATAACAAACCAAAATTAAATACCAAATATTCTATGTATTAAGAGCAAGAAAACATTATTTCATTCTAGCTAAATAGATTTAATGGGAAATAAAAATTTCTATAACTGTCAAACTCTAATCAGACTGAAACAGCTCAAATGCTGAACCCTACGGCCAGTACGATATAATTGCTTTTTTAAGGGTTTGTTAGGAGCGTCATATTGTATCAAAAATCTTTGTGAAGGCAAAGGCAACCTTTAAAGGTCTCATTCATTTGGACTGTGCCTCATTTCCATTATTCCCAAGGCTCATGTAGATTTTTATCCATCCCATTCTTTGCAAGGTCGTATTCTTCTGTCACTTTACTCTTGTTATATCCCAAGCTTCGAGATCTGCAAATACAGCCTTATTACACTTAAATACAGTTCACCCTCACACCATAAAAATCTATTTAGAAGGTTCTCTTTGACATTGGATGTCGGCAGTTTGACTCCCTACTGCTTTTCAGTGAGAATGAGAATAATGCTTCACTTTATAATGCTCACCTCAAGATTGCATCAGTAATGAAACACTCCAAGCAGGGATCAATTATAACAGCAAATGGCTTTAACATTTCCAATGCATAAAGGAATTAACAACACACCAACTCTCCATGTTTACAGAACAAAGACGGAGCAATGAGGAGCTAAAAGCATGGGAATAACATGATTACCTTTGGTGGAATTCCTTTAGAGAGGGAGAAAGAGAGAGTTTTAAAGTAGCAGTCTACTATATTATAATAGGTACTATTTTTGACCACATTTATGATTCCAGAATTCAGCAGTTTTCACCAGAATGGCTACTGTAAAGGATTTTAACTTGTATCCACCTCTATATAATAAGAAATGTCGACAAGAATTTTTTTTCCTAAAATAAATATTGTCCTTTATTCTAAAATAGTGTCAAACAGCCTCCTGAAAGATAACTGCAAATCTCTTCCCAAAATGCAAAAGTCACACAGTCACATACGGAATTTCCCAAAGATGGTGGAGCAGAGGGTCATTCAGCAACCAACTGTAAATTGACCTTAAAAATGTAACTTTACCCAATGTCATTAAGACTGACATTACTGAATCACTTATCGTATGACATCCCAGCTCTCAGGACCTTAAGAATGGAACTAATTAATTTACTTTTAATTTTTGTGCTCACGACAGGTGGTAGGACTAATATCTCCTTGGATGAAAGGGTGGTTATCTCCATGCTTATTTAGTCCTGACCCATTCTGATGATATTGCTGACAATGCTGTAAACAACTGTGATAATGGCTTTTGTCATGGAGACTCGTTCTCACAGGGAGCTGGACTGAGACACAACTCAAAATATTTCTCTGATTGGGTGTAATTTCTGGCATAACCTTGCATGGCAATGCAGAAATATCCACGTTGAGGGGAGAAAGAAAGAAAGTGGGGGTTTGCAACACACTAATCTTAAGTTCAAATTCTGCTCATGTCCCATTAGCTTCAATGAATTTAATACCAGAATAACTTCGAGACAAATTTGGCCCTTAGTATTTCAAAGTACTAATTAAAGTGTGATTTATACTCTGAAAAGTAAAAATGGCACCTTCTTATTCACAAGATCCATTCTGCAAAGTCAGACCTACTTACTTGCATGACAAAAATTAATTTGCACTGAAGAGCCCACAGGTATGGGAAAGGGAGTTTGAGTCCCTTCCTTCTACAAATGATCTTTACCACAGGTGCCAATGAGGGCAACATTTGAACACCATGAGGTTTCACTGGTGTAAATCAGGACACTATTTAGCTTGAAGATTTTATATAACTGGTGATGATGGCTGAATCAGAAAGAGCAAAGCTTGCCTCTCAGATTCCAGGTTCAGTTTGTACAGCTGGCAATTAGCAAAAAATAAAAAAAATAAAAAAAACAACAAAACAAAACAAAAACAAACCAAACCAAAACAAAAACCCCTCTTATTTCCTCACAGAATTTATTTAATCTGGAAATCATTGAGGCAAAATAAATACAAAATCTGCCACACAAT
Organism: Chelydra serpentina; assembly: GCA_037349315.1. Classification (NCBI taxonomy): domain Eukaryota; kingdom Metazoa; phylum Chordata; order Testudines; family Chelydridae; genus Chelydra; species Chelydra serpentina. Next base: position 11,951,791 of record JBAIAC010000061.1, read on the forward strand.
GACATTTTTAGACTCACTCGTCTACGTTTTTTTCAATATACTATAAAATGCATACACTATGCCTATGAAACAATGTTATTTATTGCATCCCTTCTTCCAGAAGAGCACTTGAACAATTTTAGAACAGTACCAATGTCATAAATTTTCCTTTAAGAAATGCATTAAAAATAAAAACAACTGCTTTGTATTAAAGAACTACATCTTGCCATACAATTAATGTAGTTTTAATAAAAAACATCAAACTATTGTGTAAACTGGTTTCAGATTAATACACATAAGCTACAGGTCTTTCCTTCCCACTGTTACTATTACCACCTTTGACTATTAAAAATGAAGGGCTAGTTCACAACCTACTATTGCAGTAATCACACATCCTGGCTCCAAAAACTACACAGGCTCTTCTTGTGAGGATAGACACCCATGCTTGCCTTGTTAATCAGCAGTATGCCTCTGCATGTGTAAGGAGAGGGCAGGGCTTCCCTAAATCACTGAAAGAAGCATTAGAACTCATTTTAAATCAGCAGCTTCAGATAACTTGCATCCAAGAGTTTTTAAAGAGCTGGCTGAGGAGCTCGCTGGACCATTAACATTGATTTACAATAGTCTTGGAGCACAAGGGAAGTTCCATAAGACTGGAAGAAAGCTAGTGCAGTACCAGTTTGTAAAAAGAGTAAATAGAATGACCCATATTATACGCCTGTCAGCCTGACATCAATCCCAGGTAAGAAAATGGAGAGATTGATACGTGGCTCGATTAAAGAACTAAAGGAAGGCTAATGTAATTAATGCAAATCAGCATGGGTTTATGGGAAAGAGATCTTGTTAAACTAATTTGACTTTTATGAGATTACAAGTTTTGTTGATAAAAGTAATAGTGTTGATGTAACATGCTTAAACTTCTGTAAGGCTTTTGACTTGGTATAGCACGACATTTTGATTAAAAAACCAGAATGATATAAAATTATCACGGCAAACATTAAATGGATGAAAAACTGGCTAACTGATAGGTCTCAAAATGTAAATGGGGAATCATCATCAAGCAGGCCTTTTGTCAGTGAGGTCATGCAGGGATTGGTCCTTGGCCCTACACTAGAAGGACCCTAGAAGAAAACAGTATCATCACTGATAAAATTTGCAGATAACACAAACATTAGGGAAGAGGTCACTGATTCAGAGTAATTTAGATCACTTGGTAAAGTGGGCACAAGCAAACAACATGTATTTTAATACAGCTAAATGTAAATGTATAAATCTGGGAACAAAGAATGTAGGCCTCACGTACAGGATAGGGGACTCTATCCTAGGAAGCAGTTACTCTGAAAAAGATTTGGGGGTTGTGGCGGATAATCAGCTGAACATGAGCTCCCAATATGACACTGTGGCCAAAAGAGCTAATGTGATCCTGCAATGCTTAAACAGGGAAATCTCGCGTAGGAGTTAAGGTTGCCAACCCTCCAGGATTGTCTTGTAGTCTCTAGGAATTAAAGATTATGTCATGTGATTAAACCTCCTGGAATATGTCCAACCAAAATTGGCAACCCTAGAAAGAGTAGGGAAGTTATTTTACCTCTGTATTTGGCACTGTTATTGCGTCCAGTTCTGGCGTCCACAATTCACAAACGATGTTGATAAATTGGAGAGGGGGTTCAGAGAAGAACCACAACAATTATTAAATGATTAGAAAACATGCCTTATAGTGATGGTGGACTCAAAGAGCTCAATCAATTTAGCTTAACAAAAAGAAGGTTAAGAGGTGACTTGATTACACTCTAAATACCTACGTGGGAACAACAAATATTTAATAAAGGGCTCTTAAATCTAGCAGAGAAAGGTATAACATGATCCAATGGCTGGAAGTTGAAGCTAGACAAATTCAGACAGGAAATAACTTATACATTTTTAACAGTGAGAATAATTAACCACTGGAACAATTTACCAAGGGTTGTGGTGGATTCTCCATCACTGACAACTTCTAAATCAGGGTTGGATGTTTTTCTAAAAGATCTGCTATTTTGGGGAAGTTCTACAGCCTACGCTACACAGATGGTCAGACTAGATGATGACAATGACCCCTTCCAGCCTTAGAATACATAGTACTGTTACCTGTTGAACTCTACGCTGTCCACATACCATTGCCAACTACCATTACTCGGCTGCCCCCAACAGGACACTATTTGAGCAGTATGGCAGCACAGTTCTAGTCTTTATTTATTGCTCAGTGTGTTGGTGGCAAGGGGATGTCTGGAGTCTGCTGACTGACATGCCTTTCTCTGAACACCACATTCCAGCCAGAACACAGTGTGCATGATAACTTGCTGCAGCTCTTCAGCCAGTGAAGTTTACATCAGGGCCGGTGCACTGACAGTGTCAGGTACTCTGCAAAGGTGATATTTCCATAACCGTGCCCCTTTAGGACGGGTCTCCACCTCCATCTGCATGTTGCGCCCTGTTCTGTCATTGGCCCCATGAGCAACCTCCACATTGCTGGGCATACAACTACACAATTTATTTTGGGGCATGCATTGCACATTCAAGATTCCTTCCTACCTCTGGGAACAAAGCTTATTCTCCTATATGCTCACATACGGAAGGTCATGATTTTGTCCTAAAACTTAAAAAAAAAAAAACACCTTAACTTTCTGCTATTTAATTAGTTTCTATATTGCTCTAAACTTGGGCAATGAAAATATACTAAGCCGTTTCACTTTTGAGTACAGTTCAATTTTTTTTAGGTTGCCTTGTACTAGTACAAAGTTATGTTTGGGTTGCAAACACTTGAATGAGATTATTTACTAAAGCTGTTTATTTGGGAGAGTTTTAATTTTATGTATTTATTTATTTATAATACGCTGGAATCATTCATGTTGATTTTAGATTTTGTAAAAAAATTTGCTCCTCCAAAAAAGTAAATTTTGAGCCAAAATTTAAAGCAGAGGCTTTCTGCTTAGAAATGAGGAACTGGTTGTAATTCAAAATAGTTGTGTGCTTGTAGAAAAATTGAGACTAAGGCCAAGATCCTGCTATTGGATTTGTGCTGGTGGGTTCTTGTGCAAATTTGGAACTAGCTGCACAATCAATGTCCAAGGCCCCAATCATGCAAAGACTTGCTCATGTGATTAACTTTAAGCATAGTAGTAACTCCCTTGGAAATCAAAGGGCCAACTTGTGCTTCGTTCTTGGAAGAATTAGGGCTTTAAATTATATGCCAGTAAAAAAATAGATATTTTCTTGGGAATTTTATTTTGCTTCCTTTCGTTTTCTTTCACAGGGAAAGTCATATTTCTTAAATAAGTAAATATTTGGATTTTCAGGTGGGTTATTACTTTTAGTACCAATTCGATTTTGGTTTGCTACTGTTTTAAAAGTTGCAATTAAAATTTTTATAAAATAATATAAAATGAAAACATAAGTACTGTTTTTAGTATAGGTCCAAAACAAAGGCCAAATTCCACCCTTTGAGGAACATATAGGCACTGGAACTGTGCATAGGCTATGTGAAATTACCTCAAATGTTTAATGATCATCTGAAAAAAGGAAGATTCTATTATGTAGAATCAAACAGGACATAGATAACTGAACAGGAACTGATTTTTTCATTTGTTTGGTGTTTGAAAAAAAGCCAAATGCATAGAATCCATCCCCACCCATCAGGTGCAAGAATGGCAATCAAGGTATAAAGTTAGATGGTAAATTCTGGGATTGTTGATGCCACCCCAATAGATGTATGAAATTTATAAAGAACACAACATGGGAATAAAGTGCAATGTTGGTTCAAGTAATTTCATAGGAATTACTTCAAAGAGACCTTTGAAATTTTGGCTTCCAGACTAGAGAGAAAATTAAACATAAGACCTATCAATTCATACACCAATGTGATCTTGCTTCAAGTGGGGCTAGGTTTCAAACTTAAGACTTACAGTTTAGCAGAGCGTAACTCTAACTGAAGCAAGAAACCATGAGTGATGCAGGGACTGTCTCTCTGTCTAAACAAACGGGCAGTATGAGGAGACTTAGTGGGAGTAATGAGCCCTGAAGTGCTCTCTTCAGTGAGATTTCTTGGCTTAGATTTTAATTTCTGTGTTGTTTAGGAACCCAGATTAGCATAAACTAGAAGTAACCCTACCTATCACTGCATTGTCATTTCTCATTATTTTAATCGCAGATCTTGAAATATTTGGTCACCTTTTCTTTAAAAGAAAAAAACCTCCCAGTTTCTGGATTCAAGTGATTATTTGAGAATCTCATCTTTTATTTGGGAAGAGAGGGGAAAGTAATTTCTAGTCATCATGGCTGCATGGAAAACTTTGAAACATGTTCCAAGTGTAGCTTAAAGATTCAGAAAGCAGAAGGCAAATAAGAAGAACCCAACAGTTATCAGCTCATGAGTTAGGGGGACCTGATTCATGAATATGTGATTCTAATGAATTTTTTCTTTTGGGTTTTTCAGCCTGATGTTCACAGACAATTTAGGATGCTAATATTTTAACACGCAAAGATTGACATCTATTATTGATCAACAAAGACAGGACAATGCCAAAAGAAATATTTGGTGAACAGCAAACAATATGTGCAACGTGCACTAGAGAGGTGAACGGGAGATTCGGATGAGAGAGCATATGCAATAGGCAGTGTGATTTCAGATAGGAACATGGAAAATCTGCTTTAGTAATATTAGCAACCTCCAGTAGTAGTAGCAGTTGTTTTTGTTTTAATTACAGTTGAACTGGCTAATTAGCAAATACTGGGTGGTGTGCTTTTGTGTAATAGTATCAGGGGGGTAGCCGTGTTAGTCTGGATCTGTAGAAGCGACAAAGAGTTATGTGGCACCTTATAGACTAACAGACATATTCACAGGCACGGACTTCCGGTTCCGCCCGTGGGTGCCGTCACTCGGCGTCGGGGGCGGGGCCCCGCCCGACGCCGTGCCCCGCCCCCACCGCCGGGTGACGTTGCGGGGCCCCGCCCCCGCCGCCGGGTGACGTTGCGGGGCCCCGCCCCCGCCGCCGGGTGACGTTGCGGGGCCCCGCCCCCGACGCTGGGTGACATTGCGGGGCCCCGCCCCCGACGCCGGGTGACGTTGCGGGCCCCCGCCCCCAACGACGACGCGACGTTGCCCAGCATCAGGGGCGGGGCCCCGCAACGTCTCCCGGTGCCGGTAAGTTTGCCGCGGGTCCAGGGCGGGCGGGGAGTTGCTGGTGGGTGCAGAGCACCCACCAATTTTTCTCCGTGGGTGCTCCAGCCCCGGAGCACCCACGAAGTCGGCGCCTATGGACGTATTGGAGCATATGCATGCATGCATCCGACGAAGTGGGTATTCACCCACGAAAGCTTATGCACCAATACGTCTGTTAGTCTATAAGGTGCCACAGGACTCTTTGTCGCTTCTTGTGAAATAGAGAGTTTTAGAATTATTGTCCTGGGATGGAGGAAAGACGTAGAACCAAATGTGTGTAACATGATGGTAATTGCCAACTGACAAGGCAGAGCATATGGCCGCACACTCTCACCCCAACTTTCTGCATAGCACCGATACAGTGCTCCCAAAGAGCCAATGAAGAAGTGGGAAATGCTATGGAGCCTGGTGTGTGTTTGTGCTCCTGGAATGGAAACCCTCCCATCATATGCACACATTCTGCCCCAGATCTGTGCAGTACTGTCCATGCTATTATCAAATATTTTGCAAAATAAAACATTCTTATTGCAATTTCCAGGATTCAAGTTTATCAAAGTATGTGCAACTAAGTTTCCACTGCATCTTAACACATGAAAAACTGTTGTTGAACACACATTGAAGGAAGAGAATACTTTATAACAGAGAATAAACTACAGAGGTACAGTGCAGGGATAAGCATAGCCGACTTTGTCACCTTTTAAAGTCACTATCTACATTTTTGGCCATTTGTCGTTTTAGCCCTTTATTTGCCACATTTTATACTGATTTTCAAGAAAACAATTCCACACAAAGTTTATGGAAAAACACTCTCCGAGACATTAAACTACTGAAAGAACTCTTTAAAAAAATGTCATGAAATTTAGTCTGAGGATTTGATTGGGCTGCAATTATTCTCTTGAAACTCAATTTTGCTTGAGTCCCACCTCAAAAATTAGTGAAACATGACACGATTCTGTGATTGAAACCTGTCTGCAGTCAATCCACAGAACTGCCTTATACTTCACATGGACCTGCTCATCTTGTCAAGCAAAGAAAAATTTCATAATCAGTTTTAGCACCCCTGAGCCCTTCCAATTCTCAAAGTAATATTCCAAACAGCTCAAGTAGAGCACAATAATGCAGAGCTCGGCAGTCAACCTATTCTAACGCTAAGAAAGAGCAGAACTTCTGCTGATAGAGGCCATAAATTTCTGAAATCCTGTTAGGCCATCCACACCACGATATGAAACTAAAATAAGTATTTCTCTCACCTTCTTCCTTCCCCATGCCCCCGTACCCAGAGCACCAGGAACTAACTGAGGAACAAATAGTTATCCAGCTTTATAAATGAATACGTTCAGAAAATTATAAGATCCACCTTGAGTGAAAACAAATATGCAAAAACTGAAGCAATTCAAGTAGCTCAACAATGAATAAATTAGCATAATTCTTGCACGTGCTGCCACTATTTTAACATGGGACTCCCACAAAAATCTTCCTCCTTAGCTTATAATAAAGCCTATGGGATGAAAGACTGGGGAATCCATCTGTTTTTTTCCCCATTAACAGGAAGAAGGCAAAAAGAAATATTATGCTGCACTTCATTGAAATAGTTATACCCTGTTCTCAAAATCTACTGAATGGTGTTTAGTAAATAGTGTCTATGGAATGGTGTTTATTTGTATAATTTGGAGTGGGTAAACTGAAGATCTTGTAGCTGGTTTGGAAGTATCCTCAGCTGGGAAATCTTTTTTTAAAATACCTGCCATTTGGTGCATGAAGTCTTTTCCAAAGGTTTACAAAAAATGTATCTTCAGAAGTATACTTCAGAGTCCATGGGGAAGTAAATGTGATGTGGCTGTGAAAAAAGCTAAAGCAATCCTAGGATGCATTCGCCGAAGTATTTCCATTAGAGATAGGGAAGTGTTAGTAACATTATACATTGCACTGGTGAGATCTCTTCTGGAACACTGTGCAATTCTGATCTCCCATGTTTAAGAAAGATGAATTCAAACTGGAACAGGTGCATAGGAGAACTACAAGGATGATCAGCGTCAGGGCCGGCTCTAACCTTTTTGCCGCCCCAAGCCAAAAAAAACAACAACACACCGAGCGCCGTGTCCCCTCCCCCCCGAAAAAAACAAACAAACGAGCGCCGCCCTGCCTAAACAACGCCCCGTCCCCCGAGCCACGCACCGCTGAAACAACCCCCTGTGCCCCGAGCCCTGCGCCGCTGAGCTGAAACAACTGTCCCCTCCTCTCCCCCGAGCCCCGACGAGCCGAAACAACTGCCCCCTCCCCCGAACCCCACGCCGCCGAGCCGAAACAACCGCCCCCCCCCCGAGCCCCGCGCCGCCGAACCGAAACAACCGCCCCCCTCCTCCAAGCCGCAACAAAAGGAACATCTTTAATGTGCTGAGAAGCATTAGAAAATATGCATAGAAATTAACATTAATGATAAATCTTTAAACCTCACCATAACAATCTAAACAGACATTCTTTAGTCAGATGATATGTCCACCATCCTGTTGCCATGCTGAAATATTGATATACCCAGGATAGATACAGGAGTACTTTGCTTGGACTTTCACTAGATAGTTTTCAGATGGGGAAGGTCAGAGTCATCCCCTGAGCCATCAGAAAAATACAAATAGGGGATACTGCTGGATGGAACAAAGAACATTTAGTGAAGAACCATGTTATGTCTTCATTTGAGATGCCAATGAATTTAGGGTCAGCTTTGTGTATAAGTTTAGGTTCTTAAAAATGACCATGCAAACTTTACTACTGCTGATATGCTTGTTCATATATTGATAACTCACATTTTTGGAAGGTCAGAGTCACTTATTAACCCACCAGTACCTTTTCCCATCATTGTAAGCTACCTTCCCTCTCACACACATCAGTGTATAGAATCCCATCTACATCCAAAAATGTCTACACGAAGGATCAGTGCCAAACATTTCAGTGACAGGCAGTAAAGGAATAGGTTTTGTTTTAGAATGAAGCTAACAAATTAGTATCCAGTATAAGTTAAACTATTAAAAAAAAAAAAAGTATTAGCTGGAATCCCCGTAACAAGGATGCCAAACTCCTGGCAGAGATGATGAATTCACTGGCCCTCATGTCACTTTCAGATTGCAGTGCAGTTCAGCTCTGCCAACACACCAGCGCTTTGGACACGGTGTCTGCTGCAAAGAAAAGCTGAGAGGAGCCAAGTCATTTCCTCTTTGCAGCAAGCTCTGTGTGCTTTACACATGGAAAGGCTGCTGAAGGAAACTCATTTGAGTGTTTACCAATGCCCCTGTGCAGCCCCTTTGGTGTGTAAAACCACTTCTGCAGCACACCAGAGACGGGAAATACAAGAAGGAGCAGATCAGAGTACATAAATACAAGGCACAGAATTGGGCAAGGCACAGAATGAGAGGAAATGGGGAAGTGGGGATTCACTATTGTTCATTATGAAGCCTCGGCAGTGAAGGCTACAAAAATGAAAGGAAAACAATAAACAAGAAGGGAGGGGAAAATCAGAGAGGGGTGGGAGAACAGAAGAATGTCACTCAGAAAAGGAAAGAGTACTTTTTTCTTAAGACAAAGGAAAATAAATGATGAGAAAATACAGAAGTTAGAAATACAATTAAAAAAGGAGATTGTAGAGATACTGAATCTCTACAAAAGGGTGGAATTTTCAAGTGTGCCTAGAGCAGGGGTCTCAAACTCAAATTACCAGAGGGCCACATGAGGACTAGTGCATTGGCCCGAGGGCCGCTACACTGACCCCGCCCCCTTGCTGCCCCGCCCCCACCCCCATACCACCCCTTCCATTAGGCCCCACCCCTTCTCTGCCCCTTCTCCGCCCCCTCCCCTGTGCGCACGGCTTCCCTCTCCTTCCCCCTCCCGCCCAGAAACCGCGGAGCTCTTCCCTGCGGCCTGCCGGGCTCCCCACACCCCACCCCCACGCCCCCTGTCTGGCGGAAGGAACTGCCCCGGGGGGGGGGGGGATAAATAAATACATAAATACTTTTTTTTTAAAGGGGGGGGGGCACAGGGAGCCGGCCCGCGGGCTTGAGGCCCCTGGCCTAGAGAGACTATTCTCAAAAGTGACTTAGGCACTTAGAGAGTTGTCTCATTCTCACTAAGACAAATTAAGCCAGATTTTTACAGGTGTTTAGGCATTGTTGTGCTCAATATTGCAATGACTGATTTAGAAGCCTAAATCTCATTTTCCAATGGGATTTGGGCACTTAGGCATCTGTTCATGGGATTTAGACTCCAAAGTGCCTGAATCCCTTTGAACATGAGATATAGGATCCTAAAATAGTTAGGTGTTGCAACATTGAATGCAGTAACACATGAATATATCTTTAAAAATATGGGCCTTAGGAATTATTGCAACTTTGATCCTAAGAGAAATGCAGAGAGAGACAGCTAGAGACATAGACAGAGACTGGGAAGGGAACTATGGAAAACTGGAGAGGGGAGGAATAAAAATTCTGGTGGTCTTCATAACAGATTCATAAAATGTTTCCACTGAATTATTCTGAGAGTGCAAATTATCCATATGTAATCATTAAACATACGCTTAAGTGTTTGCAAGTTCAGGGTTAATAATGTTTGGTTACTATTTAAAGATCATATTTTTTCCTCTTTATCTGCATCACACTCCTGTTTAAAACAACGAGCAATGTATTGTGGATTAAGGGTGGGATACAAAATAGTCTTGCCCTGTAAGAATTTGGTCCTTACCAAAGAATGAGTTTGATACACATACACCCTAGTGCACTTCTTGTCACCATTAAATGGCATTATAATATGTAACATCAAACACAAACATCTGATTCACAGAATAAGAACTAAATGTTTCAATTCATTTTAAAATTTCAAGACAAAACATGCTTCAACTTTTACAATGCAGTTCTAAATTAAGTTTACCACCTTAAAAAATACATTGTGACTGGCACACACTAACATTGTAGAACCGTGCTACCTCTCCAAATATTCAGCATTTATACTTAAAATTATTTGTCTTAACGCTGGTTAAATTGAAGTTGTTTGCAGAACTTCACAACTGTAAATTAACATGTGAACTTCATCATGGAGTCATACTCACAGGTCAGTCAGACTCAGGGCAGGTCTACACTACGGGGTTAAGTCGACCTAAGTTACGCAACTCCAGCTATGTGAATAATGTAGCTAGAATCAACATGCCTTAGGTCGACTTATTGCAGTGTCTACACCGCGTTGGGTCGAAGGGAGAAATTCTCCCGCTGACTTACCTTATGCTTCTTGTTCCGGTGGAGTACTGCAGTCGATGGGAGAGCGATTGGCAGTCGATTTAGCGGGTCTTCACTAGACCTGCTAAATCGACCCCTGGTGGATCGATCGCTGCAGTGCCAATCCACGTAAGTGGAGACAAGCCCTCAGTGACAGTGTAAACACATGATACAAAATATATACATGACATTACTCCCTAGTGAAGTTTAGACCCTCTGCCTTCAGTTTGATAAGCTTGCCTTAACTACAGATCAAGACTTTATAGAGTTACACAGCTATGACAATTTTCTTCATTTATGTAATGAAACAGTTGCCATCTAACAATGTAAGGAGATTATGAAAACTGCAATGCAGCATGACACCAAGTGGTAAAATGCCATGGGGGAGAGCTTAATTGCAGAAGTTCGCATTAAATGCTGAGCAGAGTGAGTTAATCTGGACCTGAATTAATATGTGAAAATGCAGAACTCTATAAATAGGTCAGGATCGTGCTCCCACTTAGCTGAAACATTGGAGTGAATCCAGTCCCAAATCAATATAATAAAGCTAGAAACATTACCGTGTGTGTTTATAATGTATATAAAATTCATATTCCAAACTTTACTAGACATTAGGACACACGTAAACCTTTAATATTTACCATAGGCAAGTCACATTATTTCCATACATTAACAACAAAATCGTCTGCTGAAAACCTCCAACACAATAAGCATGATGTGAGCATTACTGGACAGGCCTGAGATTTGGTGAAGAAAGCCTCCCTAGGTAGGGTTGCCAACTTTCTACTCGCACAAAACTGAACATCTTTGCCCCGCCCCTTCTCCGAGGCCCTGCCCCCCGCTCACTCCATCCCCCTCCCCCCGTCGCTCACTCTCCCCATCCTCATTCACTCGCTCATTTTCACCAGGCTGGCTAAGGGGGTTGGGGTACAGGAGAGGGTGAGGGCTCCGGCTGCGGGAGGGGGCTCTGGGCTGAGGCAGTGGGTTGGGATGCGAGAGGGGATGAAGGCTCCGGCTGGGGGTGTAAGCTCTGGGATGAGGCTGGGGATGAGAGGTTTGGGGTGCAGGAGGGTGCTCCGGGCTGGTATTGAAGGGTTCAGAGGGAGGGAGGGAGGGGGGATCAGGGCTGGGGCAGTGGGTTGGGGCACAGGAGGGGGTCAGGGGTGCAGGCTCTGGGCAGTGCTTACCTCAGGCAGTTCCCGGAAGCAGCAGCATGTCCCCCCTACCGCTCCTACGCGGAGGTGTAGCCAGGCAGCTGTGTGGTGCGCACTGCCCCATACGCAGGTGCTGCCCCCGCACCTCCCACTGGCCATGGCTCCCAGGAAAGGAAACATTATCATTCTGGTTTTCATCAGCAGTAGTTTTACCTTTCTCAGCAATGAGTCAGATGCTATGATGCAACCACAAAGTGCACATAGGAAAAAAGAACAGAGCTTTGAGGACCTGCCCCTGTATCACTGAAGTAAAAAGTTTGTTATTGACTTCAATGGATGGAGGATCAGGCTATTATTGGGGAAAGTAGCAAGCCACTAGGAAGAATATGGGCACACATCATCCACCACATTTTTTTACTGTACAGGAGCTGAAATCCATGCTATAAAGGTGTAAGCAGGTCTGAATGAGCCCTTCCCTGACAGCTAGCTGGGACAGGGAGAGACTTCAGGAGCAAACTGTATTTACATGAACACACCTACTCTACCCTAGATATCAAGCAGATAGAACTGTGTTGGCCAAAGTCATCAACTTTGACTGGTGCTGGGTTACAAATCTCTTTAGTACTGAATGAAGAGCCCTGTGAAAGTAAGAGGGGGTGGTGACAGATGTCCCTGCCAGGAGGTGTGGACTCTACCTAAGGGTCTCTTAACTGGTTTAACCTGCCCCTTCCCAGTGTTCAAAGATGGAGCTAAATAGTCTCCATTAGGAGTCTTTTGTTTTGTTAAGTGCTCACTAGAGCTGAAATCACTTGAGCTGAAATCCAGCCAGCTTCAGGTTCCCCCATTAAGAGCTGACACTCACTAAGAGTTGGGTGGAACCTCAACAGACTGATCTGTAGAGGTCACAGCAGAGAGGCAGGTGGCAGAAGACGATGACTAATGAGGGGCTGGTGAGGCGGCCAGCGGAGCGGAACGGTGGCTGGCGAGACGGCCAGCAGAGCGGAACAGTGTCTGGTGGTGAGACCAGCCACAGCAAGTGCTCAGATGGTGGAGCAAGCCAGGTGTCTTCTTCCCCAGGTGGGAGGAGAACTCACATAGATGTGCTTCTGAATCCTGGGTCCTCACTGACGATGAACAACCACTGTGAGTGGGGTATGGTGAGGGAGCAGAGAGGGGCACAGTAAAGGAACTTTTGGTGTAGAACTCAAAGACATGAGGCATAAGACACTGCCCCATGCACTCTTGGATGGATGTCCTGCTCACGGTTTTATGACTATGAACCCTGCTTGCGGCATTTTCCCTAATTAATGTTGGGTGACTTCCCTCCTTTCATTAAAAGTTTCTTTTCTAGACTCAGACTCTGTGCTTGCGAGTGGGGAAGTATTGCCTCTTACAGGCACCCGGGGATGGTGTGTAATTTTTCCAGGTTACTGGGTGAGCACTCAAGCCGGTTCTGGGTTATATTGTTGAAATGAAACCCCTAGATATTGAACCCGGCCCTGGTTGCTGCCGACTCCACCTGGCAGAAGGGTTACAAAGGGATAAAATCAGCTCTCACCCTCCAAGGACAAAGGAGACCACCTGTTAGTGCCATAACATACCATGTGGCGGGGGGGCAGGGGAGGGAAGAATGATCTTTGTAGTGTTCTTCAGACTACTTACTTTTAACTCATTTATATCTACCAATTAAAAAAATTTAGTCTACCAGTCCCAAAAGGAATGTTAACATTAATGACCCTTGCACTAACATATCTTTAATCAATAAGAAAGTCACCTAGATAACATGCTATCAAAATGTGCTGTACCATCTTTTTAATATGATACAAAATATGATATTCTGGGCCATCAAACAAAAAGATGCTGTAAAAAAATCATAAAAATACTGGAACTTATCCCAATAAGGGCTATTTACAAATAGCTTCATTTATTTTCTTTTAATTATTCAGTGAGCACATCTTAGACATTTAATAAATGTGCTTATCTAAATTTGTTTGCTTCACTCACATGCCTGACCGTGTGTATTGCTGGTTTAGTTATGAGTATTGGACTATTAGCTTTTAATTTTGTGTCTGTGTTTGTGCTACGTTTGTGCACTGATGCTATGAAAACGTGTGGACTTTCACAGAATCAGTTTATAGGATTGAATGGAATCCTCTACTTGCTCTCCCTAGAAAACAGATAAGTTATCATAAACTGTAAATAAAGAAGTAATATTGTGCTTCAGTTCCAAAAGCATAATGTAAAAGTGTACAGGGCCTCATTATTTGACATAATTTTGATCCAGTTAACCTAGGACCTAATCCAACTCTAGTTATAGAAAATGGAAATATTTCTATTGTTTTCAGTACAAGTTTTACTGGCCCCTTCAACAATGTTGTTTTAAGGGGTGACAAATATATTAATCACTATCCAGAAGCATTAAAATAAGTAGACAACTCATGCACAAAATGCATTACATCTCTATGCACTGTACTTCACACCAACACATTACAAGAGTTAATATTAAATACAGAAAAAAAAGATGCAATATAAAAATATAAATGTAGCTGTGAATACTGTTTGGGAATACAAAAGTAAAGTGTTAACTACAGTACTGGTTATTATTATTTTACTCCTAGCCAAAAAACCAGACAGAATCATTCTTATGCAGGAAAAAAAAAAATTAAAACCTTGCTCACTGTCTCCCACGTACAAAATAAACAGTTAGATATATCATCAGCTTACTGTGCCTCTTCTGGAATATCTTGACAAAATATGTAAGTTGTATCATCATTCTGGGAATTTTAACTAAAATAATTACTGAAAATACTGACCAACCTCTAAAATACCTACTTTTCCACAAAGTCAGTAGTTGTATAGTTCTTGCCTTAATGTTGTAATTGTTTTGAAACCTGAAACAATTTAGGACTGTGTGTGTGCCCATTTATGGACAACAATGACTTTCAAGGAAACAATTCTGTAGGGTGATCTGGATGACATTCTAAATGACTACTATATATATTCTTTCCCTGCAAGTGTTTTTTGAAAAGTGAAATTCTAATTAGAGAGAGGGTCAACGAAAAAATATGTTTTCCTGATCTTTGATGATATGGGAGGTTATCAGGAAGGGCTGTAGAAGAAAACATAACATTGACTCATCAGTTATTTTTTGATGTCTGTGTAGTATACGATTGATTTTTAAAAGATCTAATTTAAACCCCATGATTTAAAGCAGTCATTGGCCCCAGCTAAACACCTCCCTTCCCCGCCCCAAAAATGTTATAATGGTAGTGGTGCTTTCAATGTGAACTTTGCAGCTTGAGTATACAATTTTCAAAAGTGCCTATGTGACTTAGGAGCTGAAGTCCCATTTTCAAAAGTGTCACAAAGTCAATGGGACTTAGGCTCCCAAATACCTAATTCACTTCGATGCTTTTGAAAATGTTCCCACAGGCCTATTTCTGGTTCAGTGACAAAAGGAATATTTTTAGCTATGACAAATATGACAAGTGCAAATAGTCGTGATTTGGAAAATTATTTTAAGGTTTGAAGAATCTAAAATCCTACATTTAAATCAAGGTATTATGCATTACAGTTAGGGATGCATATTAATATATTTTAAAGCACTAGAAGCGGTAACATTTTAAAGGAGGGCTGAGCTGAAAACAGTTTGTGGAGTTGAATCTTATTATTTTCAGTGATTAGTGAAGTTCTCCCACCCATTACTGGTAGAGGCCTGTGCACAAGGAAGCACAAAAATTCTCACTGAATTTTGGAAATCCTGAATGATTTATGTTAAAAGGATGCTCAGGGAACCCACATTTTACAAAATCTCACACAATACATAGACAATAAAACCATGGCTCAACTATTGTACTAGATATAGATATTGCATATATGTTGTTAAGCCCTGATCCTGTTCTCCCTAAAATCAACAAGACAACATGCAGGCACAGGTCTGGGCCCGTAATGCACCAAAATAACATACTGCAGAAAAGGGAAATGCTCTTTGTTAAATTAAACAGTCCAGCTTGAGAGGCATGTTTTGAAAGCAAACAGACTATGGACTAGAAAAGCCACATTTTCAGAGGCTACATTATCTTCTTAACTCTTGATAAAGGAATTGAGAAACACTCTGCTATGCCTTCTTTTTCTGGATAGTCCAGTCCAGCATCCCCATCCTGGGTGAGCCAAGGGATTTGCTGGCATCAGCATCAGTATGTATGTACGTATAAAGGGTGGAAGAGTCCTAGTAAGACATGCAGGCTGCCAGTGCTACTGGACCACCCAAGCAGGGTCAGGTTAGATATGTCTGCAGCTGCCCAGACTCCGCTGCTTTAGCTTCCAGCACAGGCAGCTAGCCTTGAACAATTCAGTGTTATCACCGGAGGCTTTCTGTTTGGATTCTGTTTGTTTTTAAGAGTAGCTTGAGAGAATAAAACATCCTATAGGCTAAACAGCTTTCCAAAGTAAATGAGACAGGTCAGATTGATATTTTACAACAACTTCTGATCTGCCCATGGAGTAGAGTACAGCTGAAAGACATTAAACTGAAGTGATATAGATTATCTGAATACATAAATGGCCTGATCCTTCTGTAAAACTGAGCAGAGGATTTGTAGGATCTGTAATCCTGATCTTTGCTCACATTCACCAAAGACGTTGGAATCAGTTTTAGTCATGCCAGACAATTATCCAGTTGTTTCCTCCTGTAGTGGCTGGATTATTATTATTTTTTGAAGTCTTTACAACAATGTATCTATAACCCAGGCATCAACTACTTAAGACTTCAGGGGCAAATATCCCAAGTGTTTCTTTCCCCTGTGGTTTCAGGACACCACTTCCACATCTGTTGATATGTCATGCCTCCCTGCTTTTCCAATACATAGTAGATACTGTAGCATCTATATCAAAGTTGGAGAGGTGGAACAAATATTCGAAACCTGTAGTTCACTGAAGTGGGACAGTGCCAGCAGAGTAAATTAAAGCTTCTTTTAGACCTGATACATATAATTTGGAACATAAAGTGTCACTTTATTCCTAAATTGTAAGCTACAGAGTGAGTCCTATTTTTTATCATATAGCAGCAGAAAGAAAAATATTATTTTAACAAGCAAACCATCTTTCAAGTACTATCATAAACCTCGTTTACTCTGTTTAGGTGATATATACTGTAGATAACACGACATTGTAGAAATTCAGACCTACATTTTTCACAAACCACATACTGTGTGTGTGTGTGTGTGTGTGTGTGTGTGTGTGTGTGTGTGTGTGTGTGTGTGTGTGTGTAAAAATAAATACAGCATATATTCTACTACTATATAGAGAGATTATGGTATGATAATGTCCTCATATTATTTCCCAGTGGAGGTCACTTTTTCAACCCATTGTAAAATAGTTTGTCTCTACAAACTAAAAATGCAGTCTGTACTGGAGAAGGGAATACAATGTTTAGTGCCAACATCTATTTAAAAGTCAGCAGGAAGAAAACTACTTTAGATCCAATTAATCTGTCTCAACCAATATTATATAGACAGGTGAGTTTAAAAGATCTCCTGATTTAAAAAACAAAAACAAAAAAAACAAGGAATCCTAATGGAGTTATGAAAACGGTCCACTGAATTCCACCTGATCACAGTCTATAAATACTTACACCGGCCTCTTTAATCTAGGAAACAAGAACCAATGTCTGGAAGTTGAAGCTATAAACTAGAAATAAGACACAGTTTTTTAACTGTGAGAGCGATTAACCATTGGTTCAATGTACCAAGTGATATGGTAGTTTCTCCATCACTTAGAGTCTTTAAGATTGGATGTATTTTTAAAAGATATGCTCTAGTACCACATATTATTGTGACTGAATCAGAGCATTCTTGGGTAAAGGTCTATAATTTATATTATGCAGGAGGTCAGACTACATAATCATAAGGGGCCTTTCTGGCTTTAAAAATCTATGACTCCATGAAAGACTGTATGAAGATAAAATGTATTTTAAATTCCAAAGTTCACAAGCCAATGCTTACTCATATAAAGATATATTTATTCATATAAGTTTAGGACAATAAATCCCCAAAATGGTAGAAAACCTGGCCCCACTGAAGTAAATGTGTGTTCTGTTATATGTATTTAATTTGAGACCTTTTAATAAAGCTGATTAAACATATATGATTTAATGATAATGTAAATACTAGGGCTGTCAAGCGATTAAAAAAATTAATTGTGCAATTAATTGCGCTGTTAATAATAGAATACTATTTCTTTAAATATTTTGGATGTTTTCTACATTTTCAAATATACTGATTTCAATTACAACACAATACAAAGTATACAGTGCTCACTTCATATTTATTTTTATTACAAATACTTGCACTGTAAAAAAGAATAAAGAAATAGTATTTTTCAATTCATCTCATACAAGTACTGTAGTGCAATCTCTTTATCGTGAAAGTTGAACTTACAAATGTAGAATTATGTACAAAAAAATAACTGCACTCAAAAATAAATGAATGTACAACTTTAGAGCCTACACGTCCACTCAGTCCTACTTCTTGTTCAGCCAGTTGCTCAGACAAACAAGTTTGTTTACATTTGCAGAAGATAATGCTGCCCGCTTCTTATTTACAATGTCACCTGTACGTCAGAACAGGCATTCGCATGGCACTGTTGTAGCAAGTGTTGCAAGATATTTACATGCCAGATGCGGTAAAGATTCATATGTCCCTTCCTGCTTCACCCACCATTCCAGAATACATGCTTCCATACTGATGAAGGGTTCTGTTCAATAACAATCCAAAGCAGTGTGGACTGATGCACGTTCATTTTCATCATCTGAGTCAGATGCCACCAACAAAAGGTTGATTTTCTTTATTGGCGGTTCAGGTTCTGTAGTTTCCGCAACAGAGTGTTGCTCTTTTCAGACTTCTGAAAACATTCTCCACACCTCAGCCCTCTCAGATTTTGGATGGCACTTCAGATTCTTAAACCTTGGGTTCAAGTGTTGTAGCTATCTTTTAGAAATCTCAGATTGGTACCTTCTTTTCATTTTGTCAAATCTGCAGTGAAAGTGTTCTTAAATTGAACAACATGTGCTGGGTTGTCATCCGAGATTGCTATAACATGAAATATATGGCAGAATGCAGGTAAAACAGAGCAGGAGACATACAATTCTCCCCAAGGAGTTCAGTCACAATTTAATTAATGGATTTTTGTTTTTTTAACAAATATCATCGGCATGGAAGCATGTCCTCTGGAATGGTGGCCAAAACATGAAGGCGTATACGAATGTTTAGCATATCTGGCATGTAAATACCTATCAATGCCGGCTACCACAATGCCATGTGAACATTTGTTCTCATTTTCAGGTGACACTGTAAATAAGAAGCGGGCAGCATTATCTCATGTAAATGTAATTGTTTGTCTTAGTGTTTGGCTGAACAAGTAGGACACAGCGGACTTGTAGGGTCTCAAGTTTTAAGTTGTTTTGTTTTTGAGTGCAGTTATATAACAAAAAAATCTACATTCGTAAATTGCACTTTCACAATAGAGATTGCACTACAGTACTTGGTATGAGGTGAATTGAAAAATACTGTTTATTTTGTTTATCATTTTACAGTGTAAATATTTGTAATAAAAATAATAATAAGTGAGCACTATACACTTGTATTCAGTGCTGTAATAGAAATCAAATATTTGAAAATGTAGAAAAGCATCCAAAATATTTAATAAATTCCAATTGATATTCTATTGTTTAACAGTGCGATAAATCACATGACTTAACTACAATTAATCAACAGCGCTAGTTAAAACAGTTTGTATGTGGAAGTTATGATTTTCTCACAGTGGGTAAGTGCCCTTTTCTAGAGTTCCCTACATCAGGAAAATGATTTTCACTTCCATGAAGTCAACAATTTTATCAACTTAAATGACAACTTAAATCAGTTAATAGTATGTCCTATTGTTTAACTCATGAATAATTAAAGTGTAGCCAGCTCATTTACATCAAATGTTTCACTGGCAGTTTCAACACAAAAATGCATCACTTCAGTTTGAAGATTTCAGTTTCTGTTTTTGATTTCAATAACTGAATACATTTGTAATATGAAAAACGAATTTATAAATGACAGCCTCTAGATTCTTCTCACACTAGTAAATATTCAGTAATATTGTGCTTCAGTTCCAAAAGCATAATGTAAAAGTGTACAGGGCCTCATTATTTGACATTTTCTTTGAACTAAAAGGAATAAATTAAATCATGCCCACGAACAGGGAATCATAAGAGACACAAATATTATAAAGGATATCATGTGGCGCCATCCCTGGCCTCTATTCGTAAGGCCTTTCCACTAATTTTATTTACTGTGCAATCTATGACCCAGAAGTCCTGATGCTGGTCCATGATCAGCCTACCACTATTAAAATAGATTGGCAAATTTTTATTATTCTACCCTGAAAAAATCCTTGAGATATTGTGTAGAAGCTACTTAAGAGCTTTTTTAAAGGGGGAACATATTTGGAAGACCTACCTACCTAACCAAGAGACATGCCAAGGATTTTTCAAGGGTTACCTTAAGGGTTACCCATCCACCTTCCTGGTATTATTCTTGAAGAGCTTTCTTGAGCTAATATATTTACTGTTCTGCCAAACTTTCAAGTTTTAGTTGCTTTCATTGTTCAGTGTTGTTTTTTTAAATTCATCTTTAGACAAATATATTTGAGCAATTCAATATTCTAGCAGGCAATACATAAATTTATTTTGCTCTTAAAGAGATACAATCAACTTAAACGTCACACTTTTATCTATCAACTAAACGTCCATTAATCTTAAATATTATTTTTAACTGAAAGTTGATAATTTGTTTTTGCATTTGGCAGCACTTTGTGTATAATCATTTCCATTGTTTGCCCTGTTTGTGCAGGTCTTTCACACAGCAAACTTGGATTTTTTTTTAAATGCTGTTGTAAAACCACAAATATGGCAAGGGGACTAGGGGAGACAACCTTAGCTCCTGAAATCACTTTTGCACTTTTTTTTTTTGGACTACCCTTAAAAATACAAGCCTTATAAGAGGACAAATTTAACCCTCAGTTAATTCAAATTTGCACCACTTGAACTCCATTGCAGTCAATGAAGCTACTCCAGATTTACACCATTCAACAGATCAGAATTTGGATCAGAATAAAAGGCATTTCAACCACTGTCTTGTAAATTGAGATGATACATCAAGTTATGGAGTGCAGTAGAATCATAGGGATAAAAGGGACCGTAAGGATCATCTAGCCTAACCCTGACACAACTATTCACTGCCTGAATCTGTTAGCAACTGTTACAAATGGGTCAGAGTAGACATGTTTTCCATAAGAATTGGTTTTCTTTTTATTAAGTTGAGATGAACCAAAAGGTTAAGAAAGAAAACGTTTGCAACGATCAAGAAATAGATATCACCAATGCACTTGTTCAATCACTTGCACGTGTCTTCATGAACATAATAAGTAATTTGTTTACTTCTAACACACACAAAAAATAGAACACTCAACATGTCAGGGACTTGACAGCAAGATAGAGATCTTGATGTCTGCAGTCCCAGTTCAAATCCAGCCCAGGTCAGTAGTGAAGAGAGAAAAGAACTGTCTACTACCAGAAGCCTACTTGGTTGCTTACATGAAGTCAATGGGTGGCATCAATCCACTTAATCAGAAAACTGTCCATATCACAGACTCCCAGTTGATACCCCTGTGGGAGTCTCAGAAGATGCACCAGGGACTGAATGTTAATGAAAAACAAACTAATGCATAGTCAGCCTTCCCGGGTCAACGGCTGAGGTATGCCGTGTAATGCACTACCACTGCCCATAGCATAAGCCTCCTATGCATAAATGGAGAATTTCATTATCATCCCAACACCTCTTGAAAGAGGTATCTTTGTATAAAATATTTTATGAGGAAACTCTACTACTTTAACTGAATGTTTATGCTCATTTTAAGTGCTTGTTTTCTGAAAAAACAACAACAAGAAGCTTCAGATTTACAAGTGCAATCCATAACTTGCAGCTCAATTGCTCATATTGTGTGCTCTGATAAATCTGTCAAACAAATATAATGCAGTCCAAAAATTGGTCAATTAAATTTGAGAGAATATGGTCTTACATGTATAAGATATAAAAAAACACTTCAACATCATTTGTAGCCTACCTATGTCAAAGGTAATTTTGGGCTATAAATTTAACAGGATTTTTTTCTTTCATGTACAAGTTAATAATAGGAACTACATCATGGGACAGAAGCATGAGCATTGATTTCTAGAGATTCAGCAACGCGGTAAACAAAATGCAGTGTGAAAGCCATATTGCTTGAGAGTACAGTATAGTGACAGCAGGGACATAATGCAGGAATCACAGACACAAACATGAAAAGCAATAGGGGAAGGAAAAATGGCTTTCAGGATGAAAGGCTTGGGAAAAAAAACAACTTTTTCCAGTAGGGGGGAGGGATAGCTCAGTGGTTTGAGCATTGGCCTGCTAAACCCAGGGTTGTGAGTTCAATCCTTGAGGGGGCCATTTAGGGATCTGCGGCAAAAATTGGGGATTGGTCCTGCTTTGAGCAGGGGGTTGGACTAGATGACCTCCTAAGGTTCCTTCTAACCCTGATATTCTATGATTCTATGATTGTTGTCTAAGAACAGTATTCATCCTAAAAATATGGCTCTCTACCTCCTGCAGGGTTTATGTGACAAAAGATGTTCTAAATCAGTGCTGCATATTTGTGCTTTAAATTTCTGCTGAAAATTGCAATTGTGTATTCAAATATTTCAATGTCCACTTCCCACCTAGTTTTGGAAATTGCATTTTTTGTTCAAGCAACCATTGCACAAATACAGAATATAAAGGATCCCCCAAGTTGCCCTGTGTATTAAATGCAGGGTCTTTTTAAAGAATTAAATAGAGCCCTACCAAATTCACAGTCCATTCTGGTAAATTTCAGACAGAGGAGTGAAAAAATCATAAATGTCATGATTTCAGCTATTTAAATCTGAAATGTCACAGTGTTGTCATTGTAGGGGTCCTGACCCAAAAAGGAGTTGTGGGGGGGGGGGTCGCAAGGTTATTGTAGGGGGTGGGTGCGGTACTGCTACCCTTACTTCTGAGCTGCTGCTGGCAGCGGTGCTGCCTTCAGAGCTGGGCAGTTCGAGAGCTGTGGCTGCAGCCCGGGAGTCCAGCTCTGAACGCGGAGTTGCCGCCACCAGCAGCGCAGAAGTAAGGGTGGCGATATCACAACCCCCTAAAATAACCTTGTTATCCCCCTGCCACTCCCTTTTGGATCAGAACCCCCAATTTGAGAAACACTGGTCTCCCCCATGAGATCTGTATAGTATAGGGTAAAAGCATATAAAAGACCATTTTCATGGGAGGATACCATATTTCATGGTCCATGACACGTTTTTCACCCAACCCAGGGGTGGCAGTCTCCCCTTCCCCAGGCCAGAAGCCTGAGCCCCAGACGCTTTGCTGTCCCACCTTGATCCAGGGCTGGGGCCAATTGTCTGTTTATTTCCCGTCCAGACTGAGCACAGGCATGGGCCCCAGCTGTAAGAGGGGACCGCTTCGTTCTCCACAACGGCCAACGTATCAGTGATGTAGTGAGGCTGGACGGCCTCCCGAGGACCCTGAGTGGGAGAGCCCCCGCACTGAGCCACTACACTCCCTAGTTATAAATACAGCAGATGAAATCTTATTGCTAATGAACTATAAGGTGAACAACTTTGTGCTTTAATGGTTGCTCTCCAGGACGGATGCATTTTCAGAATGGTTTAATAAAACTGAACATGTCTGTTACTAAAATATCAATGGTCATCAAGAGACTAGAGTCACATACAAATATTTGTTGCTCCCATACTGCAGATTTTGTTTTTAAAACATCCCAAGTAATGCAGATGATAATGAAAGAAATGACTGATTTTAATTTCAGTAAGCAATGGAGTGTATCTACCGGCTGCATTCTCTGTCAGCTAACAGACAAAGACTGAAGGAAGTGTGCTTTGGATACCATCAATTAAAGGAAGGAGAGTCGTTAATCTTTACCGTCAATGCCAGAGTTCTGCTCAGTTTGGTTCTGCTGCATGCAGCTTGTTGCATATGTTTTAGATAAAGACCAATCCAGCCGATTTCACCTTGATGCTATACCAGAATTTATGAATACATATTCTTCTGTCACACAGGGACTTTTAGCATGGAGAAGCCCCTTTGTCATAGGTTCAACTCTTGAACACTTGTATACCCACAAATTGTTTATGTTCAAATACTCAATATGCCCAAATCCCATTAACCACTGTTTATACCAATTACTCTTACAAGTTGTTCTTTCTTAGTTAATTTCTTCCCCATGCTTATTACTCTCTATACAAAGAACTCTCCCTTGATATCTGTGGGGCCTAGTATTCTATTCTTGTATTTAACAGTTGTTCAAATATCTCTTGATAGGACAGGCATTGGGAAACCTATACTAGCTTATACATTTTTTATAACTATCTGCAGTAACAGTGAGCTCCCCGATACCCAGAGACCTGCCAAAACTCAGAGTGGCAATTTGATCTGATCCCCTATTCTTTGATTTTTTCCCAGTTTTCAATTATCTGTCTCTAAAAGCTAGCACAACGAAATAAACGTCCAGAATTAATTTTCAGTAGTGCCTTGTGACATGCTGGTGTAGTGCCTTGTGACATGCTGGTGTAGTGCCATGACTTCATGATGTTGCATCAATGTATGATGAGCCTGCATCACAGTGCACTGTCACCACACGCTGATGGAAAATCATGACATGAAAATGGAAAAATTGACAGAAGGGGATGTGTTTGGAGGGGACCTACTGTAAAATTAATCTTGCAGGTCCTCTCTATCCTATTTCTTTCACCTTTGCCTTTAAACATCTTACATGGAGCTTTTAAAAGGAACACTGACCTGATTTGTTGCAACTTTTTGAGTAATCATTGAATTATCTAGTTATCCTCTTATACTTTTCTCTATTTCAGTGTTTCCCAAACTTGGGACGCCGCTTGTTCAGGGAAAGCCCCTGGCACGCCCGACTGGTTTGTTTACCTGCCACGTCCGGAGGTTCGGCCGATCGTGGCTCCCACTGGCTGCAGTTCGCTGTGCCCGGCCAATGGGGGATGCGGGAAGCGGCGTGGGCCGAGGGGCGTCCCAAGTTTGGGAAACACTGTTCAAGTTCTAAAGTTTCTCTTTTGTCATTCGCAGGCTAGAACTCTGGAAGTGTGTGCACACAAATTCCACGTGGCATCACTGGACCATTCCATGGTACTAGAATAATGTCCTCCCATTTACACATGACTTCTGTTTATGCATTACAAAATTATCTTTATTTTTGTTTCTTTTGTGCTTTTTCTTTGATGCATATCTGTTTCTTCTAAAAATGCTAGCTTGTTATTGGCTAGTGCCTCTACATACTTGCCAGTGCTTGCTGGTTTACAGTTTATAACAATGGGGCTATTTTTGTACAGAGGGTTGTGTAAATCAGTTTTCTAACCTATGTTCTTTATTCATGTCAGTCATCTGAGTAAACCTCAACTCCTTCCTCTGCATGACATGCCACCCCATTTCCAAATATTTTACTAACTTGCTTCATATGCCTTCTTTCTTAGAAAGTGATGCACAAAGTAAAATAAATGGTCCTAAAGTAGATCCTTGCTGTTTTACACTCACAAAATACCCTGTCTACAATAAATAAGCTGGTTATTTATTCACTAAATAATCTGACAAAACAAACACTTATGTATAATTAATTTGGTAAATGGACCTTTAATAAAAACTCTTTATATAAGCAGCATACTTTAATACTTTGTCACCTTTATTCCAAACATAAATCAATAATATTTTGAACAGTAATTAGGCATTTATTTCACTGTGTTTGATTCCAAGTTTTAAAATTAATTAACTCAGAATATTCTATTATACATGAATGCTCTTGTCTTTGTTTACATGCAAGTATGCATCTTAAACAGATACTAATTAGTAAGTTTTAAGCTAAAAAGCAAGTGTAAAATAGAGTCATTATTAAATTATCTTTGAAAAGGGCAATTTGACAGTCCTTTAATTTATTCATTAAAACTTTAAATTGCGAACCTTGGCTTTTTAAACAAATATTAAATCTGTCTCTCTCTATATATTGTACGCATTAGTCAATGGAAACTTGAGTCTTCTGCCAATGGTCATAGAATCAATTTATTTTGCAATGAAGAACAATTTTTGAATAATCTAGTTCCATACTTCAATTATACGGATATAGTACTTGCAAAAACAGCAAAACTGCATAGCGACATTGTCCCAAATGCTATTAGACATCACTTTACGACAGAAGATTTGGAGGAACTGTTTGTCTTCTTCCCTTTCTGTGGTCACATCATAATGGGCTGTGATTTCTTCAGGTCTCAAAAGCAAGGCAGAGTATTGGAGACCTGTGCCAAATTTTCAGATGGAACCTCAACCCTCCATCGACATATTTGCATGCAAAGTTGTACAGGCATTTTTCAAACATCGTACAAGAACTAAAACATACGCACGCACCCGGTCTTGGCATACACACAAGTAGAAACCACAATTTGAAAATTTGACTCTCAAAATGGTGAAAAAAAGTATTGAAACTACACCATACCAACTATTCACCACATGACACAGGATTCACAACTACTGTTTCGTGACTGATCTGGTTTATACAATTATGTAATCGTAATATCCATTACAATTTTTAACATTTTACATTCCATCTACCACATTACATTATTCATTACATATGGCCTAATTCTGCTCCCATTTAAATCAGTGGTAAGATGCTTGCTGACTGTAGAAGCAAGAGCATATACACTTCCACAATTAGCATGGGGCTCCAAATATTTTTTAAACCTGTGTAAAACTCTTAATAAACCCAAACAAAGATTCAGACCTTTTCCAAAATATGTTTATAATGAAAGGATGAAGTCAGTCACAGGCACTGTCCCCTCTAAGCTGTGCGCGCACACAGATCCTAAACCCCGTGCACACAAAAATTTGCACAGAAGCACAACAATTTTCACAGAGGAAACTTTTTGTGCACACGACCTGTCACAAATTAGAGGGAACATTGGTCACAGGGTACACATATTCTTCTCATATCTTTAGTCTCAGTTGAAGCACCATAGGCAGAATCAATTCCTTCTTTACAGCATTTTAAAATAATATTAGAATTCAACTTCTGCCAGTTTTTAAAAACAAGTTGCTATTACACCCCAATCCATTTGCAGTCTTGGTAGGACTTAACAGAATATCACAGATGAGCAATTCTCTCTCTAAAGACTGCAGTCACAACACAATCTGATTTTTATAAGTGAAAAAGCTCCAGAGATTACTCTAAAGTTCCAAATACAAACGAAAGAGAAGACTATACAGGCATATCAACATTGGGAAGTGAAGACAAGGTCAAAGTACCTTGAACAAATTTTATTAGGACTTTTGTTTGGTTGGGATTTTGAGTGGAAGGGGTAAGATATCTCCATAAATTATTCTGTTTTTATCTATTTATTTATTTGCTTTAAAATAGAAAAGATCTCTATTAAAACCAGTAAGGATCATATAATAATGTCTATCAATCCATCCCACTCACCATATCCTAGTTAAACTTGGCCTATGTCCTCAACTGGTGTAGGTCCACCAGCTTCAATGGAGCTCCACCAGTTCACAGCTTCTGAGAATCTGACCCAAAAGTAGTGGAAGAGATTGGCAATCAACAACACACTAAATACTTATTTAAGTCCAGAGGCTGGATGTAAGCAACAAGAACGAACACAGTAATTGGAAGTTGACAATTCCATGTGACTGCCTTGCAAATCTTCTAGAGGGAGACAGAGAAGAGGTTTACCGTGATTCCCTTGTATGGAACAAGGCTTGATTTTTGAGCTATAATTCAACTAGGATATCCCAATAAGTGCTTAGTCAGACAGCTATTTCAACATGCTTATCTTGGAAATCAAACAGAAGCCAAAAGAAGTGACTGGTGGCCTTTTAACAAAACAAAACAAAACTTTTGCGGAATGGCCTACTCAGACTAGACATGCAAGCACAAAAAGAAAGTTTGCAAGATGATTTACTGATTAAGGTGCAACTCCAACACCACCTTGAAAAATAGTTTATGATGAGCACACAACACCATCTCATCTTTCTGATAATTTATTATAAGGTATGCTAGAGTCAATAAGCTGTTGAGTTCTGTCAGGTAATCACACAACCTGGCCGCAATCATCCAACTGCATTCCAGAAGGAATTACTAGATGGACCACAGAAAAAAACTGCCTCCATTTCATGGCAAGGGCTGGATCATGGCAGTTTTAGAACTGTGCTTTGATCGTGATGGGAGGTACTGATCCAGAGCAGGGGTCTACTGTGCTGGATGTCATTAAAGAACTTGTTACACAAGGTACGAAAATATTCCAGAAAAAGCATTCTTCCAATTTCAGTCCTGCTCTTGAGACACTGATTAGTTATAGTTCTGCTCTGGCTACAGAAAACTAAGGCTGCAGTCTTACAATCTGAAGATATACTACGATCATCATCAGTGACTACTGCATCTTTTATTTAAATACCACTTACGCAAAATCAGCATGTCATTTTCTTATAGGGCTTTTTCTTACAGTAAAAACAATAATGTTCAAATTGAATCTGTATGAGGCAGTTTCCTTCCTACATCAAGCTTTCTGCTGGCATTGTTTGAAGCTCTGTGCTGAAAGCTTATATTGCGCAGCTCCCCCTCCTCTGCTAAAATCAGGTGCAACATAAAGGCTACTTCTCTCCACCTCATCAGAAGTTCTGCTATTAAGGGAGAAGACAAGGTGGGTGATGCAATATTTTTATTGAATCAACTTCTGTTGCTGAGAGAGACAGGCTTTTGAGCTTACACAGAGCTCTTCTTCAGGTCTGGGAAACTTACTCAAAATGTCACAACTAAATGCAAGGTGGAACAGATTGTTTAGCATCAGTATTTAACACGTATTTCAAGGGACCATTCGCGGTGAAGTATCCCATTAGCTGTGACACTCTGAGTAAGTTTCCCAGACCTGAAGAAGAGCTCTGTGTAAGCTCAAAAGCTTGTCTCCCTCACAAACAGAAGTTGGTCCAATAAGAAATATTACCTCATACACCTTGTCTCTCTAATATCCTGGGTCCAACATGGCTACAACACTACTGCATACATAGGGAGAGAAGGGATAGATACAGCCAGTATTCTCTTTATTTCTCACACCCAACTAGCAGGAGAGCAAGGATGCAACTCAGACCTACATCCCTGCCTCCAGTGGGGAAGAGGTGTCTTGCTAGGTCACCCATGTGGCATTACACCCCACATTCTTCATAGATATATGGTTATGATATGATTATGGCATAACTAAAATGTATTTGATGTAAGATGGGTGATGTGAGATATCATTGGAAAGGTTATGACTTACTGAATATGATTATCCTATTTGTATGCATGTGTCATTTTTGTATTTGAAGTTAGGAATATTGTCTATGCATCTATTACAAATGTGTTTACACCTGGGGAACACCCAGTAGACAGAATGCAATCAGTCTGCATGGCCGGTTGGGAAGGGCCATTAGGGAAAACAATAGGATTTTGAAGATGCTAATCTCCCTCCTTCTTGGGAAGCCTTTGAGTTATGGCTTCAGGGACATGACCAAGTCACCTGGTACTGGACTCCATGATGATACTAGTGTTTTTCCACTGACCGGGGATGGGAATCACTCTGGGAGACAAAGGATTCCCGCCATATGCAAGAACTATTTAAGGCAGGGGAGTGACATCGTGATTTGTGCTTCATTAATTCCCCGCCCACGAAAGAAGACAGCTGGAAGAACAAGACTGGACTAGGGGACAAGGGTTGAGCCCAGCTAGAGGGTGTCTAGCCTGTGAAAAGAATATCCGGAGTTTTAAGCTGCGAGCAAGTTTGCCTTCAAAAATCTCTGCAATCTGCCTAAAACAACATTTAGGGTGAGAGTTAGCTACTTATAACCAGTTACTTTAGTATATTAAGCTTAGATTGCGTGTTTGTTTCATTTCCTAGGTAATCTGCTTTGATCTGTTTGCTATCCCTTATAATCACTTAAAATCTATCTTTTGTAGTTAATGAACTTGCTTTTGTTTTGTTTAAAACCAGTGTTGTGCCATAACTTGGGGCAAAAAAGCTGTGGGAGGGGCAAATTTCATGAGCTTACACTGTACAGTTCTCTGTTCAGTGCAAGACAGTATAATTTTGGGTTTACCCTCTGGGGGGGGGCGTCACTTGAGTGCTGGGCAATTCCTTAGCTGAGCCTTCCCACGCAGAGCTGATTTCAGCATCTGTGTGTATAGCTGCAGCTGGGTGTGTCCCTAGCTGTACGTGTGCTGGGAAAATGGAGGGGGAGGGATAGCTCAGTGCTTTGAGGATTGGCCTGCTAAACCCAGGGTTGTGAGTTCAATCCCTGAGGGGGCCCATTTAGGGATCTGGAGCAAAAATGTGGGATTGGTCCTGCTTTGAGCAGGGGCTTGGACTAGATGACCTCCTAAGGTCCCTTCCAACCCTGAGATTCTATGAAAATGCAGTCTGAAGCCTGAGGGAGGGCTTGGCTGGCTTGCCTCACCAATAAGTGTAAAGGGAGCCCTGGATGATGGGTCAGGCGGGATCAGTTCCAAGTGGCACCCTGGGGGGAATCTGTCACAGCCCACTTAGGAACAGCCCAAGAAAGAGAATGGAGAGTAGGAAATGAAGGAATGATGAAAATGGGGGGCAGAGGGAAAGTGAGATCGGGGGATAGGGGAAAGAAAAGGAAGGTAGAAAATATAAGTAGTAAGCAAAAAGAGAATGGTTTGGGGATGAAAGGAACAGAGAAAAGCAGCAATAAAGGGACAGAAAGAAAGGAAATGTAATTCATTTATTCAAGTTTCTATGTTTTTTGTCCTTCCCTGGCAGAACATGGGAGAGGAAAACATGTCACTGAGGGTAGGGGAACGGAGAATAGTCTGGCTGACTGCAGGCTTTGGAGAGGAAGTTGGTGGGCAGAACACCAGCTCTATTTCTGCCCAGTTTGATCACTGAAGCACAGCAGTAAGTAAATAGATGCTTCTGTGGAACTGCTGTAATGTCCCAGGAGCTCATTCATTTTCTAACCTTTTACCAGCTTCTGGCCTCAGAAGGCTGGAGTTCACTGTAAGCCAGACTGGATTTCAAAGCAAAGGTCCCAGAGATGGCAAACTGTCATTAATTCACTATGACACTCCACTGCTGGAAGAATTGTTTCAAATGCACTCTCTAAAATAATGTAGAGTCACAAAATAATTATATCAGCAGCAGCCACACGGTTCATATTTACAAATGTTAAAATCGAGCTATATAACGTAATGATAGAATTAATGAAGAAAAAGGAGGAGACTGGCATTTTACTAAGAAATGCTAATCAACCGGTTTTTGAAATGTCCCTCATTTGCATTACAAACATTTTTATGAAAATTCAACATTATGTTTGTCTGTGCTCCATTGTACTGCTCTGCTGAACATCAAAAAATATTCACTTTCTTAGAGCATGGGGGAAAACAGCATCAAAAATCATGATCAAAGATAACTTCAATTACTTGTTAATTTCACCTTAATTCCACTCTTGGGATAGTAATCTGCCTCATAAATTTTCTTCACTGTAACAAATTCTGATATATGCTTATGGGTCCCTAAATATATTCCCACAAGAAATACATGAATAAATATGCATCAGTTTCATTTACATAGCCTTCACCACACGTATGGTAGAATTGTTCATAAACTCATTACTGTTTACTGTGTGAAAAAAACTCATTAAACTCCCCTTTGAATA
The DNA here is from genome assembly GCA_037349315.1 of Chelydra serpentina. Lineage (NCBI taxonomy): Eukaryota > Metazoa > Chordata > Testudines > Chelydridae > Chelydra > Chelydra serpentina. Next base: position 11,983,223 of record JBAIAC010000061.1, read on the forward strand.
TGGGAATTAAACTTTTATTTTTTTAATTTATTTGCCGCATTCTCATTGGTATCCATTACAGCAACTACTAAACTACTGAAGGATGCACAAACCCATTTTTGTTCTCAAATCAAATTAAAGTCAATATAATTTTTCCCAGCACCCTCTCAAAATAATCCACCAGTATAGTACATCTCTGACTGCACATTAAGCTTGCTCACTCTTCTGACAATTAAGTAAAACATTTATTTTCCTGTTGAATGAGGTCTAAGTTGATCTGAGCAATAACTATTCATTTTCTTAGCTAGTGTTGCTGCCAAACATTTACCATAATTTATTGTTGCAACCTACTTTAATTTCCCAAAGTACCAGAAGACCCTGAAAGATAAACTGAAAAGCTTTTTTGGAAAAAAAAATCTATTTAAAACCCCAGGTTACTGATGTATGTATTGATGACTGTATGTATAGATATAAAATGAACAAATTATATTTTTAAAACAAAAAAATACTGTGTAGACTCAGTTTCTTCATTATTTAGCCATCAAGACCTGTATTTAGGATTCTCCAATGACCTCTGCAAGAGATGAGGACACCATAATTAAAGAAAGCAAAATGTTTTCCTACTTGCTTTACACTGTTTTATCAAGTCTGGCAGAGAGAACAGGAGTGCAAGGAGTAGTTTAGCAGAGGGGTTCCCAAACTTTTTTTAACCTATCATCATACTCTTTTTATTGTCTTAGTATCCACAATTTGTGTAAAAACATATTTATAACAATACATTTCAAAACATTCTGCCACCCCTTCCAATAGATTCACTGAGAAGAACAGAGATGCAGCAGTGCTGGTGGAAAGGAGGTTTTGAATTTGCAACCTCTTTCCGATCCGCAATTGACCATGAGCACAGACAGAAAAAACAGGTCTTCAACTCAGCATGGATTCCAACTGTAATCAAGGAAGTAAAAAAAAGAAACAGAATTGCAGAGGTACTTTTTTTAAGTTGTTCAGTGCCTGGAATCATGTCGTTAATTTCATACCCTGATGGTCCTTTTAAATACTTATAACAAAGGGATAGGCTAAGTCAGGCTTGGCATCAACTGGATCATCTGAAGAACATCTCTGCAAAGCAGCACTATTTCTTTTTCCTATTAAAAAACTTCAGAGTAAAGAAAACTGTCATAAGAGGGCATTCTAAGGGAATGCAGCCAGACACCTGAGGAGTTACATGTATAATGTTACTTTGTTTCTAGGCATCTTAACAATAAGTCAACATGACTTTTCCAAACCAAATGTCCTGGGACATTACAGGCATGAACAATAATATTAGACAAATGTAGATAGGTAGGGAAAGGCTAGCACTAGAGCGGGATAGAAACCGGATTTTCTGTTTTGTGGGAAATTCTGAGTTCAATTTTTTTTTTCCATTCTGGAATGGTAACAAAACGTTTAGTAATTTCCTGCAAAATGAAACTTAAAAAAAAAAATCAGGTTGACTGAAAATTTTCATTTTGATAAAAATCAAAATATTTTGTTCTGATTTTGACATTATAATTTCTTGTTTAATTTTCTATAAAATAAATTTGAAACAAAGTCATTTTGAAAGGAAAAATTGAAATGTTCTACTTGGAAAATGTCAAAATGGAACATTTCAACCTTATCAAAACACTATTTTTTCTCTTTTCCTCTCTAAAACAAAATTGTCAAAATTGACACCTTTCTTCAAAATGTTTTGACAAATCAGCTAGCTCTACAGGACAGAAATTATGATTTCTGATCAGGCCAGAAAACAAGCGAAGTTGGAAGAAATATATGCAAGCATAACTTATTGGAAAGTAATGCAACCTCATTAGATGGCAAAAGTAGCATTTAAATTCTACAACTGATCATGTGGATCATCATAGAGATCGTGTAAAAGCACAACTGCTTAAAACACGCACACATCCTTTTGTGTATGGAAAGTGAAGTAGCTTCATGTTATGAAAGAAAAGAGGGGAGAGCTGAACTTCAAAAATATAGGTTACATTAAGGTCCTGGGGACAGCCATAGAAACTGGGGGTAAAAGTGTGCCAGAGTCTTCTGAAAATTAAAGTTATTAGGTTATGGCTAAGAACATGGGAAAATACCTCCTTATAGCCATTTTGGATCACAGAAAGGAAACACAGCCTCAGTATGGAAAGTGGATGAACTGCAATAGTAAAATGTATGGATTTTTGGAACAAAAACTGTTAGGTGTTACTGCAGAGACTGGTATTTGAAGACTAACAAATTCTTATTTTCCCTGATGTTGGCCCCATAACAAAAGCAACATTTAATTATTTTCTTCCAGCTACACAGACTTTCTTGGCACTGGGAGAAAGAGGAGAAAGATGACTAAGCATCCTGCCAAAAAAGTGAACATTTAAGAAAAAAACAAAACTAGATTCATTGTGGGATCCAGAAGCTGACAAGGAATAGTTGGACAGAATAAAAACGCAATCAAGACAGACATAGGATCAGACAGAGACCAGTTTAATAACATTATCATCAGATCCCTCATACACATTCACATTGTGCTTCAGGTTTTGCTCCCCTTCTTACTCTATTCATGTATGGGTTGGTTTGTTATTCGTTTCACTGGCAAGTACCTTAACGTTATGCAGTCAACAAATATAACTCTATTAGATTTAATCAGTTTGGACAGGATGGATGATCAAATTTCAGAGAACTGTGGATATTTCCATATGAAAACAATACAGCCGAATGGATTTTTATCTGGTTTCCCAATGATCCAAAATGTATACCTGTAAATCATGGGCCCTTCACAGTACTAGAGGCCTAATTTCTTCCCAATCACATGCATGGGAGTTAACCCAAGGAATATAACATTTATTTTGCAGCTATGGATGGTGATTAAATGGTGATAGAGGAAAGGAACATATGTTTTCTTTCTCACATTCAACTCTGCACCTGTCTGTGGTGAAATGAATAGTTATTGTTCATATCAACTTAGATCTCACAGTTTTTACTTATTATTTAGAAATACACAAAGATAATCAAGGTGCAGTATGGTATTGCCTGCAAAATTACATGGAAGAATTTAACAGGACAACAATACGGTGCTGCGTGAACCTGGAATTGTGTTCTTTGCTGTCCTGCGTAAGCCACTTTCCACAAAGATGCCAGGTTACCGAGAGCTGTGTACTAGTTCTCAGCTGTTGGTGTCATGGGGAATTGGCATTTTCAGAGAGTAAGTAGGTTAGCTCTTTTATAAAGACAGCTTTTGCAGCAAGCTAATCTGCTGAATTGGTTAACCTAACAGAGTCAAAATGAATAGCCTTCAGCAGCCACTGCCCAAATGGAACATCAGCTGAAATATTTCTCAGCCTGAGGATCAGACCAGATTGTGTCTGGCCCCAGTGGGGGCAAGAAATTTGACATGCAGCACTCCACCAAGAGTACACATAATAGAACCTCTGTGCTCCCTCATAGGACTCCCCCAGAAATACAAATTACCCTGCAGGAGGCAGGTACAGGGTGTGGTTCGAAGATGTCCCTTTCTACACTATCCCACAAAGTGGACCAGCCACGCAGGGGAAAAGAGGCTGCATTGTCTAATGAAGGGGTGGCCAACTTGCCAAGGAGGAAAGGCACATCCTTCCCGTGGGCAACCGTCTTGGGGTGATCCAGCTCCAAAATAGCGCCAATGCATGGCATTGTATTAATTATATCATATACATGTTCCTTCACGCTGTTCCGTGTGGACTTTGGTATTTGGCATCCTGGATGTTTTGCTTCTATGTTTTCTTAAATCGTCACCTGAATGGTTGAGATTTCAAACATCTTCGGGGCATTTGAAATATTATTTACTCATTAGAAATGTAATTTGCGGACCACAGACTTGGTCTATTGAATCAGTGTCAGTGACATGAAAGCTCAGTATCCCAGTGTAATAAAGTTCCTTCTCAATTTTTTCTTGTTAACATAGATCTTGTGGATGATTTATTGTTAACTTGAAGTGAACTTTTCCACGCTGTATAGCCCCAAAACAAACCATTAAAAGCTAGTAAATCAGCATTTAAGTAACTGAATAGCCCATGTACTCTCTGTTCACCAGTTTCCATTCTCAACCTCGGCTACTTCCTCTCCACTACCCACAGAAGAGCTCTCCACTGTCTTCCTTGATTGCTGCTGTCCATTGATCATAGTCCCACTATGGAGCTCAATACTTTGGCTCCAAAAAAGGCCCAGCCGCACTCCCTCAGCCTCATTCTGAATTGAATTTTTCTGTTTTTCTCTCTTTATGTTTATTAAAGTTCATTTGTGTGACTGGGTGGTGGAAATTGGTGTTTCGGGGAGGGCAGAAGAAAGCGTTTAGAGATTGGTGCTTTGTGTTCTTTTCTACCAAGGACAGTCCTGGATTCTAGTGCTGGCCTCGCCTGTCTGGTGTGAGTGCCTGACTTAATCTCCTCATCAGAGAGTAGTGGATGCAAAACAAAGAATGCTGGAAGATGAACTAAGCATAAACTACTGTGGCTACAGAACTCCATAGTAATGACAAAAAATATTGGTAAGACAAGACCCCTCTGAAAAACAAAAAGATGAAGGATTGAGAAGATGGAAGGATAAACAATGAACTATAGGGGTGAGTTCATGGGGAAAAAAATCATCATCTGGAGAGCCCCAATTTTACATTTTGACATATCCCCCTTATTACTCAAAAGTGACATTGCATGCTCTTCATCCATGTCGTCAGGACAGACAGGACGGACAGTTTGAGAACACCCCAGCACACTGTGTTCTCAAACTCTCCATCGACACACAAAGGGGTGAACACCCTGATCCTTCCTGGAGCTGCCCTCAGACTTGTCCCAGAGAGATGTGGATTTGCAGGATTGAGCCAGATCTGGGAACTTCACTATACAATGCCTGATGTGACACCATCAACTGTGGTCAATTGGGCTGGCACAATGGCCCTCTTCATTCCTGACCGTGGCCTTGACTTTAGCCCACTTCTAAAAACATAACCATAATACATCATTGCTTAGAGCCTGAGCCAAAGCCTCTTACATCTATGAAAAAACAAATCTTTCATCATGTAGAACCATAGGATCCATATACACAATTGCCAATCAACAGACTCGGGCTAGCAGGGTTCACACTAGCGTTAGCGCTCTAAAAACAGGTATGTAGACAATGCGTTGAAGTTGCAGCTTGGGATCGAGCTCAGGTTGTGAAGCCCACCCTTCTCTGTAGGCTTCAGAGCCCAAGCTCCAGCCCAAGCCACAGTGTTAAAATGCTGTCTACAGAGCTATTTTTAGAACACTAGTGCAAGCCCTGCTAGCCAGAGTCCGTCGATCCAGGCTGGGAGGCTGTCTCCCAAAGGCTACGTAGACATCTCTATACTGAGCCCACATGTGCGTCATCAGCAGGGTTGGGAGCTTAAGACCCACAGCACAGTTCTCTAGCTGATGGAGTAACTGGTAGAAGTAGAAGGTTGTTATTGTCTATGTGGACCTGCCACTAGAGGAGGATGGAAATGCACCCTTTGCCAGTGAGTTTCACCACTATTTGCAGGGCCATAAAGAAATATGGAGTCTCAATAATGGCTTCAGTTCCAGGTTCTGGAAGGGAGTGTGCTCTAGTGGTTACAAACCCTTCTGCCTCTATACCACCTTCTGCTCCTCTCTCTCTTTCAATCTCCTGCCCTTTTCCCCCTGCCTGCTCTCAGTTCCTGAGCCCAGCTCCACCTTGGCCTACAGCAGCTAAAAGTAGCAATTATAGGGGAAGTCCTGCTCCGCCCCTGCAGTCCCAGGATGGAGCACCCTCAGTCACTTGGTACACGCATAGTCCGACCACCATGTAGGAGCTGTGTGTGACTGGAGCATGCCCAGTTCAGATGAAATCTTTGGAGAATTTAGCTGCTAAATTCTAGCCATTTTACTGAGCGTATGCAAATCTCAGTTTCTTCAGAGGTTAACAACTTGTCCTACTTTCAGCACATTTTTACAGGAATGGCACCTCCCTGACACGAGGGCAACCCCACTGCCAAATTTAAAGTCCTTGCTCCAGAGCATGAAGGTGATAGAACATCTCAACAAAACTGCTTAAGAAATTAACATGGGAAAAACAATACGTTTTCCCTCAGTTGAGTTCTGGGAAACAGGTGGAGCATTTTAGCTGAAACTTTAAAAAAAAAAGTCGTAAGGAGACACTTAGCATGAAAAAATTCAGCCCAGCTTGTTCAACTTTGGCAAAGCTATAAGCAACTGCAAACAGTCTTACAATGGGAAGTGCTGGGCAACCTTAACTATAGGCATTACTATCTGTGCAGCCTAGAACAAATTGAAATTAGTCTGATCAAGTAAAGTAACAAAGTATATATTGGAAATCATTCTCTGCTTATTTTAATGTCTTCATTTACTTGTTAATTCACTGTAGGCTTCCCATTCATACTGAAGTTCTGCTGTAATATATTTTTTTTAAACCAACAGCTTCATTCATAGCCAACTGGGTCAATAGAAAGACTCCCACTAGCTCCAGTGGAGTTCCTTCAGGTCCCGGAAGAGTATAATCAACCAGTCCACATCATATTTTAACTATCTGAAAAAAAATAATAAAAAAAGTTACAGGATTTTTATTAAATGCTTCAATACTATTTTAACTGCATAGAAATATTTGCTCTGGGGCAGAGATTTTGTATGCCAAAATTCAGACAGAATCATTATTTCCGTCTGAGTTATAAAACACTGAAAAATGAAGGCGCATACATTAAGTGTTGTCATAGACTTATAGCAGCTACAACAGTAAAGAGCAGTACAGTACATCTGTAATAAAGACAAGTCTCAATTTAAAATAGCATTTCTGAAAATTTAGACTTTCATCAGGATACCTGGGGCTAATAATTACAGCACCACAGAGATTACAGAAAATGCACGGTCAAAAAAAGTCAATAAAGAGGCTTTTCAGAAGAATCTGTCTATGGAACAAATGGCTGCAGTTTTCATTCTACAAACCCACAACTGAAAGAGGGACGATCTTAAAGCAATCCTTAGAATAAATGTTCCCAGTCCCATAGAACGCCCCTTTATTACTTGAGAGTTGCAATTTATTTTGTGGGTGCTCTACTGCCTTGTAAATGACAAGCAATAAGATAAAACGCAAGCTTACTTAAAATTGTGTCATTTTAACTTTCATTTACAACACCATACTGCAGTAACCACCACAATGAAGGATGCTGAAGCCGAAATATCGAGACTTTCCTATCTCCTGTGTCTAGGAAAGTCTCATTACAGTGTCATTCAATGATATTACACATGGCAAGGGCTGCCTCACTTTATTCTTTTTTCTTTCTGAAAATAACTCTTCAAATGGCAATCTCAAGGTGGTATCCAAAACCTACTGCAGAGCTGCATGGAGCTAGGAAAAATATCTAGCAGGTTTATCATTCTTTTGTCTCTTGCGTGACAGGGATGATAGCTCATTTTTTTCTTCGGCATTAACAGAACATTCACATCACATCAAATTCTGAAGTCAATAGTTAGTATATTCACCTGATCTACATTCATAAAACAATAACTTAATCACAAGCTTTTAAAATGCTAGTTCAAAAATAAGAAGTAGGCGCTATTGAACTGCATTATCATTATTCTAATCTACTCTCTATGGTAGTGTTACACAGAGGGAGTATCTATGGGGCCGGTATTGCTACCTCTAAAGGCAGTGGCAAAATATCTGTGGACTTCAGTAGTAGCAGACTTTTAACATATGCACAGTAAGTTCACACAAGTATTTCTCACTACTACAAGCAGAATAGAACTACAGATACAACAGCAATGAAGCATTCCCACCAAAACATACTGATATCCCTCTCCCTATTATCATGCATGTGTCCTATTGATTCATCTCCCAAGCGCTGCATGGTCACCCTGGCCCACCATAGGAGAGTTACAGAAGGGCAGGAATGCTAGCCAGAGCTGGATCATTGAGCACAAGAGTTGTGTACAGCTCTGGTATGAAATATAAAAGTGGCTCGTGTGGTTCTTCACCCTGTGGGTTCTCAAACTACTGCATGAGACTCAAACTACCCCCCAGGAAGCTGAAGGATGTGCCCGTCTGAGACCTAGAGACTAAAGGACACAGGAGGACACAGAACACAGGGTTTAGGAGAGGTCCTGGAAGCCAAAAGGAGGTGAACTTGCGAGAAGGCACTTCTGAACTCTGGGTCTTTGCTGATCAAGGACAACAACTGTGAGTGGGGTGTAGTGGAGGGAGAGGGAAGACCATGTTAAAGGAACTTTTGTTTGTTGGATGTTCACACTGTAAGGTGAGAACCTAAGGCAAAGGACACTGCCCAACGTACTCTGCGGTGGGTGTTTTGCTCATGGTCATATGCCCCTGATTCATGCTTGTGGCATTTTGACAAATTAATGCTGGGTTACTTTCCCCTTTTTATTAAAAGTTTTCGTTTCTACACCCTGATTCAGTGCTCGCGAGAAAGGAAATATTGCCTCCTACAGGCACCCATGGGTGGTGTGTAATTTTCTTAGATTGTTGGGTAGGGCTCAAGCTAGTTCTGTGCTGTATTGTTAAAAAGAACCCATATATATTGAGCCCATCCCTTGTCGCTGCCGACTCCACCTGGCAGAGGGGTTACATAAATGTTTAAAGAATAATGGTATTTATGCCTAATTTTCAACTAACCAAAATAAAACAACGTCCTATTCATTAACTTTTTTTTTTTTTTTTAAAGACATAAATTAACAAGAAATGTAGTGCTGGAATTTCTGGTTTAATAATTTCCACAAAATTGTTCATTCAGCCACGTTTTACCTACACAAAATACAAACAGGGCAGTGTTTCTTTGTTTCAAAACTCTGTGTGGAACCTTTGAGAGATTCAACAAACCCTATGGAACCGCCATCAAAAAGTGTGTGGCAAAGAGTTATGTTCCAGATGGATGGCCAAGAGGGGAAGTAGAAGACTGCCCGGATACTAATATATGACATTAAATCCATGTGCATTTCCCTAAGTTAAAAAGAAAACTAACTGGGATGTAGAATGGACAGTGAAAGATCAAGCCAGTCAGGGAGGAGGAAGTAACATTTCTCTCTATCTCAAGGAAGAAAAGAAAGGCTATATACATATTAAGGGCAACCTGCTTTCTTTTTTGGAGACTACAATGAATGGATTCAAATATAATAATGCAGCTGAGCTCTCAGAGAAACTAGGGAAGAGGGAACATGAAGAAAAATGGCATCAGAAACACTGTTCTATGCGGAAGAGAATAAATATGAAAGACTAGGAAGAACAGTAAATGGAGGAGAAAGGTAACAAAGATAAGCTTTAAACGAGCCATTCTGAATATGTTAACAAGGAGAAGGAAAAAGCTGAATACATGGCCTGACCAGTGACCAAAGAGGAAACACTGGGAAGGAAGTTACCAAAAAAAAAGGGCTATTGGTTTCATGGTGAGGGTTCTGGGACAAAATATTTGTGACTCAGAAAAAGAAAAACTGCTTCCCAGCTGCCGCAGCAAATCTAGTGGCACAAATTGTCCTTAGCTTCTATCATGGGCAAATCTGAGGCTCTGAAAGTGCTTTCAAGCATTTACCTTCATAGCACCTGTGGCCACAACCCATCCAACTGATAACTAGGCTCACCCAAATCTGAGCCTGAGGCCACACAGGAGACATTCATTTTAGCTTTATGCTACGACCGTGCCAGCTGTGTGCCTACTCTGTGTGCTCGCCCATCTGAAACACTAGGTACGTTCTTGGCACAGATAGCCCCTCCTGCTGCTCATGGCGATCATACTGAAATGTACAGCAAGATGCAGAGCAGCATGTGGAAGGATATCAGAATCTGGTTTTATATGTGCAAAAGTACAAAATCTGGAATGTGCTGACCAATCTTATCATTTGTAATCTGCCAATCATTAAAATACTTAGGGTACGTCTATACTTACCTCTCGCGTCGGAGGCGCGGGATCGAACCAGGAAGTGCTCCGCCGTCGACGCTGGTAATCCAGCTCGACGAGTGGAGTAGGCGGAGTCGACGGGGGAGCCTGCGCGCCGCGTCTGGACCACAGGTAAGTTCGAACTAAGGTACTTCGACTTCAGCTACGTTATTAACGTAGCTGAAGTTGCGTATCTTAGTTCGACAGGGGGGGTTAGTGTAGACCTAGCCAAAGTCAAATAAAACCAGGGACAATCAAGGAAACGTTCTCACACCATCTTTAAATCACCTTATCACTGAGTACATACAGATTTAAAAACATTCCACTTTATGTTCCATGTAGCGGGGTGGCACCCCGCTCCTGCCCTGAGGGGCTGAGGCTGAAAGCTGGGCTGTTTGGCAAAGCAGCCACAGCTGTGGCCAGTTTAATCAGGGCCCAGCTGGCCTTTATAAAAGGGCAGTGGGCCTGGAAGACACTCTCTCTCTCTCTGCCTTTAGAGGGAGAAGGGCTTGGCTGCAGGGACCCGAGCAGGTATCTAGGGTGGAGCAGGGCTGGGGAAGGCCAGAGGAGCTGAGGAGCTCCAGCCTGAGAAAACCCCAGCCGGTGGCCTAGGGTTAGGCCCAACTCGGTACTGGGGTTGCGGGGGCAGCCCACGGGTAGGCTGAGGCAGCAGGTCCAAACCCCCTTTGCCTGTGATGAGTGGCTTATACTGCAGTCTGCCCCAGGGTGCGGGGCTAGCTGGTGACTGGCAGTGGCCTACGACTGAGGTGAGGTGGGGATAGTGGGTTGGGGGTTCCCCTGGGGAGGGGAGACCCAGATCTAGGGGTACTGCCAGGGGGCAGTACCCCATTTAAAAGGGCACCGGGTCCTGGGAGGGACACGGGGCCAGAGTGGTCAGGCGGATCACCGGCCTGCAGAGGGCGCCCCAGAGGCTGGATGAGCTAATTCCCGGAGAAACCAGCAGGAGGCGCCGCAGGGGTGAGTCCAACCCTGTCACATTCTACATAATGCTGATGACCTAAAAATAACAAGGAAGTTTATCCCAGTATTGTCTGGTGGTTGCCAATCTACATGCTGAAATATTTTAAGTGGCAAAATAGGACAAAGGACAGAAAGACACAACTTTGAATTTCCATTAATCCGTGGGATTGAGTCAGAACCTTCAAATTATTATCTAGACTTGTTTAAGAAGTAAAGCAAAAGGAAAGGAAGAAAAAATTAAAACTAACAAGAACCGAATCCATTCATAATATGGAAACTTAATAAGCAGACCGTGACATTATACAATAAAGGCACAAAGGGGTGTCAAATTGTCGTTTTAAACTGCCATTACACATTCTTTGTATATTTCTAAAACTATCCTTATCAACAAGCTTTGCCAGAATAGTTTAAAAAGCACTTTTTAAAAAACTGCAGTGGAACCCTACAAAGATGAAGTCAATGACACAGCTACAGTTTCATCAGGGCAGCATTGGATTGTATCATTTCTGCACTATTTTACTTTTGACCTGTAGTGCATGGCTTCTGTTACCAGCAGACCAGGAGCACCAAAAAATAATAATAATAATTTTAAAAAAGCCTAAAAATATCTGTGCAAATGTGATTCTGTGTCTTTTGCTCAATTGCAGAAGTCATTGCGCTGTGTCATATGGAGACTTGAAGTACCTCGGGAATTCAGCATATGCCACTCTCTCAAGATATGATATGATTGAGCTTGTAACATGCACCTCCTCGCTGCTGTTTTACCTCTTTCATCTTATAAACCTTTAAGGGTCAAAAGGGACAGTGAATACATTTCACTGTATCATGTTTAACCTCCTCTTAGGCTGTCAACAGCTCTAGGAATTGTGACAGTTTTACATTTCATTACATTTCAAGTTTTCAAAAACTACTAAAAGGAAAATTAGGAGATTGCCTGATATTAAAGGAGACCTTTACAACAAGCAAACATAATTTAGTGATTGCACTGCTTATGGAGTTCATTTCTCAATGGTTGTGTTTAGCAATTTTCAAGTACTATGGTTGCATCTAAATGTTGATAATAAGAACAGAAATTTGTCAAGTATTAGAGGATGTTCCAAAGGCATTTTAAATATGTTCAATTTAGTCAGATTTTCCATGCGATCATAATTTTCTGCCTTATTACATTGTATAAATGACATTTTCTGAGTTTTTAACATAACACAAACTGTAGAATCACATAACCTAGATATTCTCTCAGTTAGACCAGTGTAAATCCAGAGTGAAGCCACTGTCTTCAGCTGATCACTCCAGATTTACTCCAGAGTAACTGACTGCAGAATTTGATTCACTGCTCAATTTTTCTAAAACATTTTTTATAAAGTCACAAAATACTAACATCTCCATTTGCGATAATCAGGGACTGGATTTCTTTGTACATTACACAAGAGATCGGTGATCATTTTCACAAAAGTACAGAACCAACCCAAAACTTTGATAATCCATTGAAATCAAACATGAAGAACCTTTTTCACTGGTTGTGACTGGTTCAAGAGGGAATAGAGGCTGATCTCTGCAAACTGGAACAACTCTGAGAAAGCCTCTGAGGTGGATATGTTGAAGGGTCACCCCTCATTATGTGAAAAGCAAGAAGCATACTGCTTTCCTGACTGTTTCCTACTCGCCATATTGCCTCCAAATTAAAAACTAGTAGTCAATGGGGACACATTTTTGCCCTTAGCTATACAAGACACATTTTAACTGGCAGCTGATGGAAATAATCCTGGCTGCAGATGATACAGTTGTTATTTTGGCTATTTTGATTGTAAATTTGATTAATGTGTCCTGAATTTAGAAGTGTGTATTCTAAGGATCTGGGTTTTGCAATAGTCTCGCATTACTTAACTGAGACAGAAGTTTAACCATGTTGCTGTTCCCTGGAAACAAAATAAGTACTTATTAGTTTAGGCTTAACAGACAGAGATTATACACCTACAATAATGCCTTGTTAAACCAGAACAACACAAACCTTCCATCACACTATCAGACAGCATAAGGGGACTATAGTAGACCCTAGTGGTTTCAAATCCAAGGAACCACAAAGTCTAGATAAAAAATATCAAAGGTGAAAGCAAAAAGAGTGCAGGTTTAGTATAAGGTTAAACATACGCAGTAAAGTTTGTCTACATGAATACTTAGTTCGTAGCTCGGACTGGCAGTGGAACCGTACAAAGATGAAGTCAATGACACAGCTACAGTTTCATCAGGGCACCATTGGATTTCATTTCAGTACTATTTTACATTTGACCCACAGTGCAATACTGGGGTATAAATCTACCCTGCACTTACTTGCCATGCACTGTATTTGCATGGACCCTGCTGCCATGAACTAACAAACAGTTCTCTAGTGCACTTTAATCTAGTCACATTTCAAAGCAGGGTAGACTAACGCGTACTAGGTAACTTGGTGCACACAGCCGCAGGGTCCGCACAGACAGTTGGTGCAAGCTGGTGTACTCCCCAGCTTGCCACTTACTAAGAGTGTGTGTAGAAACATGTAAAGTGTGCAAAATGATGAAAACTGGGGACTTAATCCAGATGGAGTCACATTTCAAAGCAGGGTAGACCTCAGCCTAGACCAGTCCACACAAGCGGTCCATTTCCTAGACACCACTGTGCTAATAAGTGATGGTCACATTAACACCACCCTATACCGGAAACCTACTGACCGCTATACTTACCTACATGCTTCCAGCTTCCATCCTGGACACACCACACGATCCATTGTTTACAGCCAAGCTCTAAGATACAACCGCATTTGCTCCAATCCCTCAGACAGAGACAAACACCTACAAGATCTCTATCAAGCATTCTTACAACTACAATACCCACCTGCTGAAGTGAAAAAACAGATCGACAGGGCCAAAAGAGTACCCAGGAGTCACCTACTACAAGACAGGCCCAAAAAAGAAAATAACAGAACACCACTAGCCGTCACCTTTAGCCCCCAACTAAAACCTCTCCAGCGCATCATCAAAGATCTACAACCTATCCTAAAAGATGATCCCTCACTCTCACAGATCTTGGGCGACAGACCAATCCTTGCTTACAGACAGCCCCCCAACCTGAAGCAATTACTCACCAGCAACCACACACCATACAACAAAAACACCAACCCAGGAACCTATCCTTGCAACAAAGCCCGATGCCAACTCTGTCAACATATCGATTCAAGTGATACCATCACAGGGCCTAATCACATCCGCCACACCATCAGGGGCTCATTCACCTGCACATCTACCAATGTGATATATGCCATCATGTGCCAGCAATGCCCCTCTGCCATGTACATTGGCCAAACCGGACGGTCTCTACGCAAAAGAATAAATGGACATAAATCCGACATCAGGAATCATAACATTCAAAAACCAGTAGGAGAACACTTCAACCTCCCTGATCACTCAATGACAGATTTGAGGATAGCAGTGTTGCGACAGATTAACTCCAAAAGCAGACTTCAAAGAGAAACTATTGAACTCGAATTGATATGCAAACTAGATTGCGTTGCCTCCGGATTAAATCGAGATTTGGAATGGCTCGGCCATTATGTTAATTGAATCTATTTCCCTTAAGTTAACGATCCTCATTCACACCTGTGTGACCATCTTGTTTATCACTTCAAAAGCTTTTTCTTCCCCTGCTGTCATGTTTCCTCTCAAATAATTAGCCTCTTAAGATTGGTCTATACACCTGGACCATCATGTTTCTCTGACTGTATAAATATCTGTCTGAAATATAATTTCATTCCATGCGTCTGATGAAGTGGGTACTAACCCACGAAAGCTTATGCTGAAATAAATTTGTTAGTCTCTAAGGTGCTACAAGTTTTTCTTTCTTATTTTCATTTTGCTAACGCGTACTAGGTAACTTGGTGCACACAGCCGCAGGGTCCGCACAGACAGTTGGTGCAAGCTGGTGTACTCCCCAGCTTGCCACTTACTAAGAGTGTGTGTAGAAACACGTAAAGTGTGCAAAATGATTAAAACTGGGGACTTAATCCAGATGGAGTCAATTTAATTCATTATTCAGAAAAAATGTGAAAATCAACATGCACAAACACTTGTTCACACAAGAAGGGTTTTCTCTCTGTGAGAACACTGTGAGAAAGTGACATGTTTTTGAGAATAAAGTATCCAGAATATCCTGAAAGCCACTTATAGTCTCAACAGGCACTCAGATACTCTGGGTAGGGAACTTTGATAATTAAAAAGAATGGGGAGAACAGAATTGTGTTCTGCAGTGATAAGGGAAGGAATTGTACACAGATTATTAAAATATTCCACATTTCTTTTGCAGATTATGTGCTTGATTCCTTTAAAGTAGTTATTGTTACAAGAAACTAGTACTTTTGACAGATTAGTACTTTTGACAGATATTACAGAAAATGCTCACTATTTTTTCCCGGTTTGCTGACTTTGTAGATATGGCAGTACTTTGGGTAGTCAGTTTCCCCTTGCTTGTGTGCATCTTTCAGAGGCCAATATGGGGAAAAGAAACATTACAAAATAAGAAAATGTCATTGTAAAACTACAAATACTGGCAGGTTGAGTCACGGGGAGAGGATCTAAATGACACTATTTTAACTTTTTTTTTAATGATTAGATTGACCTCACCACACATTAAGCAGTCGAGTGGCCATTGTCTGGCTTGTTGGAAAAAGGTGTGTTCCCCTTTAAGGGCTAGAGAGCTAGGGAGTGAATTTCTGCTACAGTTGAAGACCCAGGTCAGCACAGGGACGTTAAAGAGAAGGGGAACTCTAGAGGTCCATCTCAGTGTTTTTTAATCTAAACCAGGCAGAGCAGCACCCACACTGCCACCCACTGAAGTGGTGAAATGCCAGGTTTTGTCAGGATCCACTGTGGCATTGCGTTAGTCCAGGCGTGGGCAAACTTTTTGGCCCGAGGGCCATCTCGGAGTTGCAAAATTATATGGAGGGCCAGGTAGGGAAGGCTGTGCCTCCCCGAACAGCCTGGCTCCGCCCCCTATCTGCCCCCCACCCACTTCCTGCCCCCTGACTGCCCCCCTCAGAACCGCTGACCCATCCAACCCCCCCTGCTCCTTGTCCCCTGACGACCCCCTCCAGAGACACCCCCGCCCCTAACCACCCCCCCAGGACCCCACCCCCTATCTAAGCCCCCCTGCTCCTTGTCCCCTGACGACCCCCTCCAGAGACACCCCCGCCCCTAACCACCCCCCCAGGACCCCGCCCCCCTGCTCCTTGTCCCCTGACTACCCCCTCCAGAGACACCCCCGCCCCTAACCACCACCCTGGGACCCCACCCCCTATCTAAGCCCCCCTGCCCCTTGTCCCCTGACCACCCCATCCCGAGACCCCCCTCCACCCTAACTGCCCTCCAGGACCCCACCCAACCTCCCCTGCTCCCTGTCCCCTGACTGCCCCGACCGCTATACACACTCCCACCCCCTGACAGATCCCTTGGACTCCCACGCCTGGCCAACTCGCGCCCCGCCCCGCTCCCCATCCCATAACCGCCCCCACCCCCAGAACCTCCGCCCCATCCAACCGCCCCCTGCTCCCTGTCCTCTGACTGCCCCCCGGGACTCCCTGCCCCTTATCCAACCCCTTAGCCCAGGCCCCCTTACCACAGCCACGCGGCCCGCCAGAGCTAGACACGAGGCCCCTCAGGAGGGCGCAGCCCCGCCCCCTTACCATGCCGCTCAGAGCGGCAGGAGCTCGCAGCCCTGCCGCTGCAGCGCTGCCCAGGAGCGGAGGGCCAGAGCGCTGAGGCTGTGGGGGCGGGGGGACAGCGGGAGAGGGGAGAGCCTCCCCAGCCGGGAGCTCAGAGGGACTGGGAAGGAATTTTTCCTTCACCAGATGGGCCAAGATGAAGTGAGGTTCCTACGACTGGTACTGCAGGGAGCTAATCCCCCTCTACTTTACAGCCCCCCCCTTAACCCTCATTCGAGTGGGGGGGCTGGTGAAATCTCAGCAGCAGATTGACTGGGGCCCAGGATGGGTATGGGGAAGGGCTGATGGATGTCCCCCAGGTATATATTGCAATGGTTATGGAATTACCTGCATTACACACTTATCTGCTGGGTATTTCCAGACATTTAAGAATAAAGTTGTGGCCTAATTAAACCACATCCAGCGTCTCCTGTCCTCCTTTCAGCAAAGCCAAACAATTCAAATTGATAGTGTTTCTTTAAGCACTAAATTCTACATGTTGCCCACTTAGAAATGTTACTTGCTGTGCAACATATTGTCTGTAAAATAAGCACACGTCTATAAAAATTTTTAATGTAGCATTTAAGAGCAACACACTTCACTTTACATATAAAATGGCTCACACAATTTTTTTACATGCACTATCTATTGCATTGTGTGAATTTTATGTACTTCCTCTCCCATCTACAGTACCTTGGTTACAACTCAATAGATGCCTGCATCAGAAATAGTCTTCATCAAAATGTCAAAACTGTGCTGGAAATCACGGGCTTTTACAAGGAAGGGTGTGTTGCTCTTGTAGATAATCCTCAACAGAGGCCTTATTGTATTTTTATATATTTGATCAGATAACTTGTACTAGTTAAGTCAACTATGTTCAGCTGTAAGTAGCATGATCCTCAAAAAAAAAAAAAGCCTCGTCCCAAAGATAAAACTTGTCATAAAATCAAGTAAAACTTTGTCTCAAGGACTGTGAAGTTCATTGATTGCCACCATTAGGGTGGAATAAATGCTCATGTGTTTTGGTCAGTGCAGCTTCATGCTGCCTCTTTTACCTAAGACTCAAAATTTAACCCTGCATGGTTCTGCCAAAATAATCAAAAGTTATTTAAATTGAATTTTGTTAAAAACATTTTCCCCCAAAACAATATCTTGCTTTCTTTTTCATGTTTGAAACAACAGCACTGAGTTTATAGCTGATGGATACAGATCAACATGTCCAAAGTTGAGATACTAAAGTTTGGATACTAAATAAAGGTGATCTGATTTTCAGAGGTCCTGAGCATGCAAAACTCCCAGTGAAGTCAATGGGAGTTCTGTGTGTTCATCATCTCTGGCTACCTTTATGTAGATTTCAAAACATGGATTTAGACATCAAAGTGTAGACTCTCAGGCCTAGTCTACACTACGCGGCTAAATCGGTGCAGCTGTGATTGATACAGTGGTGGCAATTTTGAGGGTCTGGTGAAGATGCTCCCATTGATTTAGCTTCCGCCTCTCATTGAGGTGGATTAATTATGTCGACAGGAGAGCATCTCCCATCGACATAATACGGTGTCTACACTGCACTAAATCAATGATATTTACATCGACTTAAGTTATGTAATTACGTGGCGTAACTAGTGTAATTTACATCGACCTGTAGCATTAGTGTAGACTAGGCCTCAGGTTGCAACATTTTGCCCTCCCCATGTAAGGACAAGGTAAAATAATCATTTTAAATCTTATTTAGGTACATGTGCTTACATAATATGAAACCTAAAAAGTATACCCTTTTCAGGGATTCTACACACAAACTGAAGAATTTGAATGGCCTAGCTGATATAATGAAAAGGAAATTGTAAATTTCCAATCTGTAATATTGTTTTAGCCAATTCCTTCTATATTTGATAAATGCTCACCTTCGACTGATTCAGAGGTGATTATGACCTTAGATTTATTGTGCAGAGGTCAACAACTATTTAAAATGATAGAAAAATAATGAAGAATATCTTACCTTAACAACTGATTATGATAATATGGTGAAGAAAAGCATGTGTAAATAGAGCCTGGAAGCTAGTTTGAGCATTTCACTGATTTATTTAATAATATTTTCATGTGATGTTTTCTTTGATGTTTGATTCTCACAGACTTCACAAACACCAGACTCAAGGGCAGAGGTCAGCAATCACCATATCTACTTTAAAAATCGCCATTTAAATGCAAATGCTGGCCTGTCTTCCTGGCCTTTAAACACTCATTTCATAGAATCATAATAGCAAGAGTAAATTTTGTGTCTTGATGTCTATGGAGTAGTTCTTTTGTCATTTAGCCTCATTTTTCTAACATAACCCCTTCTTATGTATATGACTAGTTTTATGTCATTGTATCAGTCTACTTTAGCTCTTCAGGGATAAAAGCAGTAATTTTGCTTAAATTTTATTTTATGTGTAGAGTTTAAAAATAAAGCTTTTCTGATAAAACATATTTTCATATATTTTTGTTCTCTAGTATGAGAGTTATGTTCAGATTTTTATGTGATAGCAACAATTATCCTTTTACTAGAATACTAGGAGTCGATAATGCTGAATTTAAGTTACAATAATCTTTACAGTAAGAGCCCTTTCTCAAACAAGTAGACCTTACTAATGTGAACAATCACATTTGGTTCAATGGGAGCTATCTGTGTAGGCACTTATAGGGCATTTATGCTACTGTATCCCTCACTTCATGGGCAATACACCTGGTTCAGCTACCTATCCCTATTATACGTACTAGTTCCACACCAGGGAAGCAAGCAGGACCATACATGACTGCAGACAAGAAAACAGGATTTTCCCCTAAACGTATGTATTTACTTTTAAGTTACATCCTGTCAGAGCTGTCCCTTGGGTATGGCGAATTGGGGCGACCGCCCCGGGCCCCGCACTTTGGGGGACCCTGTGCTTCCACAATATCGTTAGGAGGCGTATGGGGAGGTGACATGGGAGGGTGAGGAGGTGAACGGGGAGGTGAGCGGCAGGCGGGCGGGGGGGCGAGGAGGAGCCGTCCTACCAGAACCTCCGCCCCCCTGAGCCCCTCCTTCCTGCCAGCCAGCCGGCCCCGCCAATCAGCACCTCCCCCTCCCTCTCAGCGCCCACCGCCTGCCACAGATCAGATGTTTCGCCGAGTCAGGAAGCACTGGGAGGGAGGGGAGAGGAGCGTGGGTGCAGCATGTTTGGGAGAGGGGGTGGAACTGGGTGGGGTAGAGGCGGGGTGGGGGCGGGACAGGGGCAAGAAGAGGCAGGGTTGGGGCAGGGGTGGGAAGAAGCAGGACAGGGTGAGACCTTGGGGGAAGGGGTGGAGTGTGGGCGGAGCCTGAGTGGAGCCAGTGGGGAGCACCCCCCGGCAGATTAGAAACTCGGCGCCTACGTCCAGGGCCCAGCACCCCGCTAGGGACGGTCCTGCATCCTGTCTCTTTTTTTTATGAATTCTCTGCACGACTCAAAGCAGAACATTCTCTATTTTACCTCCAAAGGCGTCACACATGCAGAACCAAATCAAAGCCCAGGCAAATGAAATTCAAACTTTCATTAAAAGAGAGGTTAAAGGAATTAAGTTTTCTCACTCCATTTCTCTGTAAAGGGGGTTTACAAGATCCTTGATTTTCATTATAACACTTATCCTTGCTTGACTAATATTTCAGTTTCTCGGAGTCAAGTAAGTCTAAGGAATTATCAAATTCTCATCTCTCCACAAGACAAAAAGCACCCAAGTGAGCTAAGTAACTTCTTTGTAGAGATTGTTTATTGTAGTAATTTTCTGAAAATATTTCATGTTTCTCCTGAATGAAAAACGCTTGAATTGCTAATAACTTTACTATTGTTTTCACTTTATAAGAGATCTTATCTACAGATTATGCAAAGCATAGTTTAAGTATTACTGAAACAAATTAACTGTTTCACAATTCATATGGAGTCTAGAAAGACTTGTGGGGGTAAAGCACATAACATAATGCCTGAAGATTACCAATCACAGCAACTAGGGAATCACAGCACGGTCAATTCAATTTTCAATGATGCCTCTTTAAGTTCTAATGAACCATGCTACCCTAATGAGAGGTTTCACTGAATCATGGCCAATCAAGCAGAAATTTCACGGAGACACAAGAAAACTAAGAAGCAACAGCATACTAAAAAGAGCTTTTTATAAAAATGCATACAACCTCTGACTACAGGTCACCTTTGAAACAAACATTGCAAATCAATTGTAACTTTTTTAGGCAGATGGTTCCCAGAGGTAGCTTTTCCTGTTTATAACCCAGAAATAGTTTCTCTCAAATTGTTAAACACCAGCTTTGTCTGAAAAAGTTTAAGAACTAACAACAAAAAAAAGTGATGCTAGGAAATGCTGCTTTCTGATTGGCCAGCAGTTGTGGCAATATCCTGGCAAAACCTAATTGCTATGTTCACTATGGTTTAGTGAACCCTTAAAATTATAATAATTGCAATGCACTTCCACAAATAATGGCTGGTGAGCAGTGAAAATATAGAAACTCCTCAGAGACGTGTTAAAAAACAATGGGCGACTAATGGGTAAAATTCCTATTGATTTCAATGGGGCAGAATTTCACCTTGTAACTTTTCACTACTTGTAAAATGGGTTTCTGTGAGAGTAGCTCAAATAACTCATACAAATAACTGGACTGACAGGTAGATGGACAAATCAAAGAAGAAAAGTCCAAAAGAGGAGTGCTTTTTTTACCCACGGCACATTTGACTTTGGCCCAAAGAAAGGGGAAGACTCGGGCGGGAGGAGAAGGAGGAGGCGGCGGCGGCATGGATTTTTTTTGAATACTCTGTCTCTCTACATATCCTGACAGCAGGGAAGGACAACTCATCTAGAAAGGCCCTGAAACATCCAGAAATAGGGTGTGACAGTTACTAAACATGTTCAGTGGATGTTTCCAAAGCTGTGTAGGAAGTTTTCATTGTGGGCAATGTGCCAGGCCAAGCCCACAGGCTCCCCCGTACCTTGTGCCCCGGTGCCTTGGGCTCCTTGGCCATGCAGGGATCCCCCGGCAGCCTGCTGCCAGCACTGCCATCACCCCAACCCCAATCCTGCACCCACCCCTTAATTCCCAGCAACTATAAAAATAGTTTAAAAAATTTAAAAAATCTTTAAAAAATTGATATTAATCTTCAACATTAGAAAAAAATAAAAATTGAATTCTGCCAAGCCTAGTCATACATGATATTGCCTCAAAATCCCTCTAAACCTGTAACACTTCTATTGCCCTGGAACTAGGAAAGTGACTTCCCTATCATTCACACACTAACACAACTAGTTAACATCAATTATTAGTGATATAAGAGAACAAGAACAGGATGGGAAAAGAGCTACTGGACACTCCAGAAACTTATTTTTACTACTAGAGAAAATGTCCTTTTTTGCATTTCCAATAATGCACACTAATCAGTCAAGTAAGGAAAAGAAAAATACTGTACAGCCAGGGCCGGCCCCACCTTTTTTGCTGCCCCAAGCGGTGAAGCAAAAAAAAAAAAAAAGAAAACCCCAAGTCGTGCTGCTGAAGAGCCGCCGAAGAAAGAAGGAAGCTGAGAGTCGCCGAAGACCAAAGGGGCCGGAGTGCCGCCCCAAGAAACAAGGGACAAACCCCTTGTAAAAAGCATGCTTCATAAATGCTTTGGTATCAGTGTGTGTGTGTGTGTAGGGAGGGATACCTGTTAATTAACGTCAAAGCTAGAATCTTTCTTTGGAATCCACAGTTCTCAGAACCACTTTGACAGGGTGAAAGGTAATGTGAAAGGTGAAATTTCGCCTACCCTTTCTGACTTCAGAAATTTTCACAAAACCTAAACACAACGTTAAGAAGAAGAAAAAAAATACACCATCACACACTACCATCCTAAAAGAACAGTGGCCGCAGGCTGAAAAGGAGGATGGTAACACTCATTTCAGCTCCAGACTGTGTTCCCAAGACAGACTGATTTAATGGAATTTCGGCCTCAGTTGCTTGAGGACTTCTAGAAAACACCTTGTTAAGAGATGAGCTCCCAGAGGGAAGCAGTTACAATAGATCCCCTGAGGCAGAACCCTGACCCTTTAAAAGAACTAAAACAGATTTCCTCCTTAGTTCACATTGGAGCACATGGAGAAAAAATAGGTATTTGGCATCTAAAGGGGGAAATACCTCTAACAGGCCCTGTGAGCAGAAGGTTCTGAAAACTATTTCATACTAACCATTCATTCCTTGTCTTCAACAACTTGGGGGGTAAAATGAATGAGTCAAATAGCTCCTGGTTCTTTAGTCCCAACCTCTCACAAGCATCTATGATATTGATAGGACAGCCCCATTTCTCATATGCCAATTCCCAGCCTTCTGTCTCGTGTCTGAGAACACACGTGAGGCACAGCAATGTGCCCTTTTTTTGGTGCTTGATCAAAACTGCAGCAGTTGTGTTTATCGCATCAGTGCAACTGTTTCTACTTCTAACCATAAGACAAATACCCTCAGATTCCAAAAAGTGTGCAAAAAAAAAAAAAAAAAAAAGATTCTGTTGCATCGATTACTTTATTACGGACAAACGTCCGAAGCAGAGCAGCACAAAATGACCGTGGCTGCTTTCACATGAGTTAGTGAACGTTTAAATTAAGAAGAATGTTGTTTCATAAATTAGTCACATCAATTAATTTTAACAGACAAATGTGATCATACAAAAATATCCCTAGAAGTATAAAAAACCAAGATTTGAATCAGAGATCTGCTTCGTGACTATTTTTTCCCCAGAAACAGAGATTTTACTGTTGCACCTCAGCTTCCAAAATGATGTTTCTAGTTTCCTAGCACTCTTTCATATAGCTTCTCCTATCAGTTAAAAAGCTAAGAAATATTTTATGCAGCTGTACCATATAAATTATATTTCTCTCAAAAAACGTGTGGGTCTATGTACCCTAATTCCCTTTTCCCTGAAGAAAATCCAGGCTTTGATAACATAATGGTTTGATTTATCAGGATGGTTGTGTGTGGTCTGAATGATTTAAGAGATTGACATTGAAATATAGAACTTTTCATGTCTAGGTCTTTATTCTGAATATGACCCAGGATGGTAAATGACTTCATATCAGAGTCAAATTTAGCCAGGTTGGTAGAATCCAAAAGCATTGCCTTTTGCTGGATGTGAAATTAGGCCCTTGCCACTTGCAATTAGACAGGTGTCCTGCATTACAAAAAAAAAACACTGTGGCCAATGACACTGAACAACGTTCTTTTTATCCCTCTCTTCAAA
The DNA here is from genome assembly GCA_037349315.1 of Chelydra serpentina. Classification (NCBI taxonomy): domain Eukaryota; kingdom Metazoa; phylum Chordata; order Testudines; family Chelydridae; genus Chelydra; species Chelydra serpentina. The sequence continues at coordinate 12,007,107 of JBAIAC010000061.1, forward strand.
AAGGAAAAGGATTGGATGAGCTAGAAACCAAGATACATCCAAAGCTGTTGAGATGTGTCAACAATGGACACAAGGAATGAAAACAATGCCATGTATGTGAAGGTTCTGAACATCAATGTGTGTTTGTCAGTACATAAACACGGACAGAATAAGACTGAGACTGAAGTGTTGTCTTTGCAACTTCCTAACCTTTGCTATCTTGAGGCCTACTTCATCCATGTTCATCTGTAGCTGTTACAATAACACGTACAATGTGTATATATATACCATCTGCAAGCATATAAAATAATTAGTAAAACAAAATTTGACAAGAACTTTTGAAGCTATAACTGGCTTGCAATAACTTTTATAAAATGTCAGAAAATGTACACACACAAAACTTGCCTGGCATCAGGCAGTGGGGGAGAAAAAAAACAAATTAAAAAAGTAAGAACAAAACAGAAATGAACAATTCCACAGCATTTCATTTTCAATCATTTCGCTGGGGAAAATTACCACCTATGTGTTTCAGTTTTGTAAGCTTCTACACGCTGTCAACAAAGACCACAGAGGTTAGGAAATAGTTTATCAGGCCTATTGCTATCAGCTGAATCCTTCACAGGAGCCTGCATGAGGATGCAGAGACATACTACCTCCAAATGGCACCAGAACCACATATGTCACAGTGATACAAGGATACATTAATAAAGATACAATATTAGCTGTAAAATATAAAAAAAAGCTCTCACATCCCTTGACACCACAACAAAGGACTGAGGAATATGTACTATATGCATTGAATTGATTTTTTGTTAAGTCTCAGCTTTGATGTTATTTTATCCTAATGTGCCTAAATAAGCAGGGCAGACTCCTTAATTTGCTCATATTAACATTAGCAGCTTCCAGTACTCTATTAATGTGATGCTCTATTTAGGTTGTCTGCTGAAATGCTGAACTTGAATATATGAAATTTGAATTTTTAAATGATTAATGCTCCCAGTAAAACAACTTTTTTTTTTTTTTACAGCAACAGGAGCATAAGCTTTACATCTGGTGTCAGAATTTGAATTAGTCACTTGCAAAAATGTTTCAACCCAAGGGGTAATAAATTAATTAGGATACATTTACTGTAAGCCTTATTGTGGGTACATATCACAAATGTAACCCGGAGAAATATTTTAATGTTTTACTAGAAAAAATGGTTGCAGACAGACTCACATGGAAGCAGATCAACTAAATACAATGCAATTCAACAAAAATGCCGATCCTGCCAAGAGCAAAATAGACTATTAAGGTTTGAAGTAACTGAGAAATGAACAGTAAATTCTGTTTAAAAAATGGTATTGCTGGAAGCAATGCAGACAGCACCATGCAACAAACTGAAAATATGCTCTGAAGAGAAGAGGGTCACTTTAAAGAAGAGAAAAGCAGCCATCCTCTTAGGGAGAACCAGGGGCTTAGACTTCTCGTGTGTAGGTGCTTGGGAGGCCCTTTAAAATATGGATCTTTGCCTTATGATGTATGTGTTTCTTGGAAGAGTTTGTTCTTTAAAAACAAACAAAAAAAATCTGTTATTTCTTTACCAAGTGTTTCTTTCAATATTCCACTCAAACTGTTGAAGAGCTAATGTGCTGCCTTTAATCAGTCTACTCTTTCCGAATGAAATGCAGTTCACTTACATCATATTAGAATAGTCTGGTTTTAAGTTGGCGGGCGAGTGGTAAAGTCTACCCCCAACCCTGTGACTAAAATGTAGATGGAACCCACGTGGTCCAGCCCACAGATGGAGCTACGTGAGCGGTCACTGGATCCATGTAAACATCGAGTGATTGGCCTTCCCCCATTACTACCTTCAGTGAAAGCATATGTGGTACAGGCAGCTTGAGGAAGCTTTGAAAGCCACCTACACAGCTGCTCCGCCAGGGCCCAGACGCCCTAACTAGCACCAACATGGGAATCACATGGTATAGAGGACCTTGCTGAATCTATAAAGGCCTAAACCTTAAGCATTTATCATGGCTATGCTAAAGAATTCCATAAAGCTCTGTAAAAAGTAATGCCAAAAGAGATGATGTAGAATTCTTAGCAAATACAAGCTAAACTGCTTATTAAGTGCAAGTATGTTTAAAAGCGTGACATTTCTCATAGCCATTGTTCTGACAATTATAATTGGCTGTGCCTTGCAAACAAAAAAAAGTGTGCTTAACTAAAACCACAGGAAAGGCATATATGGGGAACATAACTAGTCTTGCAAGTGCATAGGAAATATTGATTATCAAAGCAACATTATTGTTTACTTGGTTAAGACTTTTTTAAATCTATGCCAAGTTCCAAAAAGGTTTACTTCATTATATATTCCATTTACTCTAAATTTCCAAGATAAGCTGTTAAGAACAAGACTGACATTTGTCAATAATTGAATGGTACCAGTCATGTCACTGGTCACGTCACTGGTCACCAACTATAATATGGGATACATACCTCAGCTATAAAGGTCCTTTTTAACTGTTGCAATTTGGATAAGGGTGAGGAAAAGACTGTTACCCCAGAATTGGTAAGTTAGCTTTTCTATTTGTGTTGCTTGATCTCAGATGTCCAGTCTGATAAATAAATCAAACTTAAGCATTACCAGTTGATTTCTCAATCAATAAATAATCAAAAGAACCTATTATTTGCAATCTTGAACTGCCCTTTGCAGGAGATTAATTTCATCTTTAATAAATTCACTGTTTAGCTAATTCTTGAAGCATAAAGACAGTAATTTGAGGTATTATGTGCAAAAATGTTCCCCATCCCAATGTTCTTTTCAGAAAATGCAAAACACATGATAAAGGCAAAGGATTTAATTCAGGCCTGCTGTATGCAACTGCAAGTTCTTCAATTCATATTTGCATTTGGCCTGAAAAGTTAAAAACATGAACATTGATAATAATTATTGCTTTTTTTGCCTCTGTCTTCACAGACAAGGTCAGCTCCCAGGCGGCTGCACTCCGCAGCACAATATGGGGAGGAGGTGACCAGCCCTCTGCGGAGAAAGTAGTAGTTCGGGACTATTTAGAAAAGCTGGAGGAACACAAGTCCATGGGGCCGGATGCACTGCATCCGAGGGTGCTAAAGGAGTTGGCCGATGTGATTGCAGAGCCATTGGCCATTATCTTTGACAAATCATGGCAATCGGGGGAGGTCCCGGATGACTGGAAAAAAGCGAATGTACTGCCCATCTTTAAAAAAGGGAAGAAGGAAGATCCGGGGAACTACAGGCCAGTCAGTCTCACCTCAGTCCCTGGAAAAATCATGGAACAGGTCCTCAAGGAATCAATTCTGAACCACTTAAAGGAGGGGAAAGTGATCAGGAACAGTCAGCATGGATTCACCAAGGGCAAGTCATGCCTGACTAACCTAATTGCCGTCTATGATGAGATAACTGGCTCTGTGGATGAGGGGAAAGCAGTGGATGTGCTATTTCTTGACTTTAGCAAAGCTTTTGATACAGTCTCCCACAGTGTTCTTGCCAGCAAGTTAAAGAAGTATGGGCTGGATGAATGGATGGTAAGGTGAATAGAAAACTGGCTGGATGGTCGTGCTCAACAGGTAGTGATCAATGGCTCCATGTCTAGTTGGCAGCCGGTATCAAGTGGAGTGCCCCAAGGGTCGGTGCTGGGGCCGGTTTTGTTCAATATCTTCATCAACGAACTGGAGGATGGTGTGGACTGCACCCTTAGCAAGTTTGCAGATGACACTAAACTGGGAGGAGTGGTTGATACGCTGGAGGGTAGGGACAGGATACAGAGGGACCTAGACAAATTAGAGGATTGGGCCAAAAGAAATCTGATGAGGTTCAACAAGGACAAGTGCAGAGTCCTGCACTTAGGACGGAAGAATCCCATGCACTGCTACAGACTAGGGACCGAATGGCTGGGCAGCAGTTCTGCAGAAAAGGACCTAGGGGTTACAGTGGACGAAAAGCTGAATATGAGTCAACAGTGTGCCCTTGTTGCCAAGAAGGCTAATGGCATTTTGGGCTGTATAAGTAGGGGCATTGCCAGCAGATCGAGGGACGTGATTATTCCCCTCTATTCGGCACTGGTGAGGCCTCATTTGGAGTACTGTGTCCAGTTTTGGGCCCCACACTACAAAAAGGATGTGGATAAATTGGAAAGAGTCCAACGGAGGGCAACAAAAATGATTAGGGGGCTGGAGCACATGACTTATGAGGAGAGGCTGAGGGAACTGGGATTGTTTAGCCTGCAGAAGAGAAGAGTGAGGGGGGATTTGATAGCTGCTTTCAATTACCTAAAAGGGGGTTCCAAAGAGGATGGATCTAGACTGTTCTCAGTGGTAGAAGATGACAGAACAAGGAGTAATGGTCTCAAGTTGCAGTGCGGGAAGTTTAGGTTGGATATTAGGAAAAACGTTTTCACTAGTAGGGTGGTGAAGCACTGGAATGGGTTACCTAGGGAGGTGGTGGAATCTCCTTCCTTAGAGGTTTTTAAGGTCAGGCTTGACAAAGCCCTGGCTGGGATGATCTAGTTGGGGTTGGTCCTGCTTTGAGCAGGGGGTTGGACTACATGACCTCCTGAGGTCCCTTCCAACCCTGAGATTCTATGATTCTATGATTAGAATTACAAATCACTTAATAAGTCAATGTTTTTTATTCCATGCAGAAAACCCAGTAAATCAGGCTTTGTATGTCAGTGAGTTTCAACTAACTTGTTTATGTTACTTTCTGTCAATGGACCAGTTTCCTATGACACTTGTAAAGGATGCTCCTGCTTATATTGGAGGGTTTTTTGATTGATTGTTCTAATTTTTTTTCAAAGTGGGATCACTTCTTATAAATCCGTTGTTTGGTCCTGCAGGTTATTATAACAATAGTCACTGACCCCTGCCTAGGGTGACCAGACAGCAAGTGTGAAAAATTGGGACAGGAGGTGGGGGGTAATAGGAGCCTATACAAGAAAAAGACCCCAAAATCAGGACTGTCCCTATAAAATCGGGACATCTGGTCACCCTACCCCTGCCACATGATACAGTGTAACCTTTTGTAACCATGACAATCGTGGGGCTATTTGTTACCGGAGCTGAGGAAGAAAAATCTGATAAAAACAAACAAATCAACCTGATTAATTCCAGGGAGCCACATTAGCCAATACTCATTGTTACTAGATTGCAACACACCTCACAGTTATTTTTGAGAATTGCCTTTTCATAGACCTGAGGGCAGAAGGAAAACAACATTTGTGCACCATCTAACAAATCACTTGAGCCAGAGACAACTAACTCCGAAGAGTTACAAAAGAACCGTACACCAGTAAGCTAGAGACGACATACTACAAGAATGGCTAACAGTCACCTCATTCCAAATGGGAAAGAATTTTTAATTCCAAAGAGAAAGTAGCTGACAACGTGCCAAAATAACAGAAACATCATCACCACCAAGGTCACACATCATGGTCAGCCCGGAGGGTCAGTCTGCCAGGAAGAACAGAAAACATCTAAACAAAACCAAGCATGATCCTGCCTCTTTGTTTCTGTGGGCAGGTCTTCACTGCAGAGTTAACTCAGTCTCTTTCTCAGGGGGTTGATTGAAAGCCCCTTCCCATCCACACACAAAATCGTCTCACCTGAGTTTGGCAGTGCTTTATATCTAGCTGGCAAGGCTGAGGGTATAGGCTAGAGCAGTGTCTCTCCACCTTTCCAGACTGTTGTACCCCTTTCAGGAGTCTGATTTGTCTTGTGTACCCCCAACTTTCACCTCACTTAAAAACTACTTGCATACCAAATCAAACATAAGAATACAAAAGTGTCACAGCCACACTACTGAAAATGTGCTTACCTTCTCATTTTTACCACATAATTATAAAATAAATCAATTGGAATATAAAGATGGTACTTACATTTCACAAAAACAACAAGGAGTCTGGTGGTACCTTAAAGACTAACAGATTTATTTGGGCATTAGCTTTTGAGGGTAAAAAACCCTCTTCTTCAGATGCATGGAGACTTACATTTCAGTGTATAGTATATAGAGGAGTATAAACAAGTCATTGTCAGTATGAAATTTTAGTTTTGTACTGACTTCACTAGTGCTTTTTATGTATCCTGTTGTAAAACCAGGAAAATATCTAGATGAGCTGATGTACCCCCTGGAACACCTGCTTACCCCCCAGGAGTATGTGTACCCCTGTTTGAGAATCACTGGGCTAGAGCTCAGGTGCTGCTTTCACTCGGGCCGGTGCCTTTACAATGAGGACGCAAGTTAAATCACTTGTCCTGCAATGCTTTCCCATAGTTACTCCTACGTTCCCAGAATGACAGACAAGTTTTCCCAAAATTCACTGGGAAAACATTATAGAGCTGCTCAGCTTACTGCAGCACAGAGGAACATAGGATATGCCATGAGAAGTCTTGCTGACACACACATAAGTGCAGCACAAGTGAGGACACAGTAACTTGTGTATGGCTTTGCAGTGTGGCTGCTCACACCGAAGCTAGGCTAACCCAAGTGTTGAATCACCTGATTTAAATTTGCGGTGAAGACATACCCTGTAGGATATAGACAGTTCTGCTGATAGTGGGCCTGTACTGACAGGAGTAACACACCCAGCAAATCAGAGACAATAAAAACAACAAGCAGAAAACACAGGCTCCAGGTGGTGAATCCACTTTAGCTGCTGAATAGGCCAGTGCAGAAGGAACCATTTTAAGAACAAGTTGGCCATATGATCAGAAAACCTTCAAGGTTCAAAGACCGTAGTTACTTCTAGATGCCTAACAAGAGGCATAGGGTTCAGGTCATCTACTTAAACTTCATCCTAGATTGCCTTGTGGGCATTATTAACTGGCCATGTTTTGTGTCACGTCTTTCTTAAAATTAGGTCTCTACACTGCTTATTCTGAAGCAGGCTACTCTTTAAAGGTGTAGTAAAATACTGTGATGATGCAAAGATGCAGTGAAAACACTAATCCTAGAAAACAGAAATATAATGGATGGGGCCAAAAATGGCTCATTGATGGAAAATTACCACAGGATTTGCTAATCTGGGTACCAAAAACAAAACAAAACAAACAAAAAACACTACACAACAAAGATGTGTTGCATTAACAATTAAATATTTGGTAATAATTAAAACAGAATCAGATTCCACAATAAATAGCTTTGTTTAGCTAGAAACTGGTCAAGAAAAAGACCCCAAGACATTTCTAATGCACAAATCAAGACACCAAGGAGATAATTGCCTTATAAATACAATAGATAGACAGATTAGATATACCCATACATACATACAGTGATAACCCTTAAGTATTTTTGACTATTAGCAGGGTTGCAGTTTTCTCTACATATTTTCTTTTCTAAGTACAAGGCAAATAATGAGGTAACATTTTCCATCTGTCTACAGCAAAATTGGGAAAGTTTGAAGGCTGGGATTTTCAATAGTGCTTAGTGTTGGCCTAACTCTTATCCCACTTAAGTCAAAAGGTTCTGCTGATTTCAGTGGCAACAGAGTTGGGCCAGTTCTTACTGCTTCTGAAAACCCCAACTGAACGTAGGTGCACAAATCACATACGTGCTTTTCAAAATCTCACTGAAAATCTATTAGCAGATTCCTATACATGTGGAAAGCACTTAGAATACTGAGCGCTGCTGTAATACAAAATATGCATTTACACTCACCTAATCTCGGGTTTATAAAAGAGAAATGATTACATTTTTATTAGCACTTTGAATTGTTGATTTGGGATCTCATGAATTAGGCATCTGAGGTCCAGAATAACACAATTCTCCTATATTCTTTCAGACTCCGAGACATCTGTAACAGAGGCATCTGTCTTTGTTGAAAATGGAATCCTTTATGATTGGGGAATCATCCTTTTTTTGTGCTGTGATGTCAAAGATTCCATTTTCAATAACGACAGACCTATCTTCCAGATGCTCCCTTCCGAAAAGAAAATAGAAGGTTTGTGGAAATCAGGAATAACTTAACTCCATGTCTAGTAGTGAAGTAATAATTCCAATATAAAGCTGGTGAGAACATTAGGTCCTGGGTAATTAAATCTGTGGTTGTCCAAAAATAGAGACATATTTTCTTCAACAATGTTCTGATATAATGCCTAACTCTTGAAAGCCTATTTATAGCACAGTTTGAATACGATGATTAGTACCTACATTAGCCATCCACTCGGAAGAAAGAGCAAAGCTGGCAGTGTTGTATAGTCCGGATTCTTTTTATTCTATCCCACTTTAGTGATTTCACTGGTGAAACAGACAATAAGTGAAAGAAAGAGGCTTATACATATTGATACTGTTAGGCAAAGAAATCACTGGCATTTAGAAAAGGAATGCAGAGGAGGTAAGACTCTTTGCTTTCTGTTTTGGAAAATAATAATACATTATTAATTAGCATTGGCTGCAAGAGATTCATTTCCCAGGCAGCATGGTGTTCTCTCTAGTGATCAGAAGGAAGCCAACTACTCAAAAGTAATGGAGTTCCAACATGTGGAGCTAGATTAATTATTCTCCTGGCTGCAATATCCACTGACTGAATTGCTAGTTTCCAAAAGAAGCTAGAATTTATTAAGCCTTCATCACAACTTTCTGTATTTTGTATTCATGCAACAAAGATATATTACAGCATATAAATCCATTGCCTATTTTTACATAAAAATACACATTAGCATAGATCCATCAACATTTCAGAGAAACCTTTCTGAATTCGTTCTGAAATTCCATTAAATGAAACAGGAAGACAAATGTTAAATATAGTTAATTATATGGCATGTGCACTTTTTAACTTTAATGCAATAGATAGAAGACAGTGCTTTCCTAAAAGGTTTAAGACACTGATCGGACATATAAATGTCGACTCCCTCCTCTGATTGGCAATGATACCAGGCTCTATTATCCATGTGTTAGATTTTCCAACAAGCACCTGTGTGTTCTCTCCCACGCTGCCCATCACACTTGCAAGGGGCTCCCTGAGAACTACTGCAAAGCCACCTTATTGTCCACCTTCAAATCCCTCCTTAAAACTCTCCTTTGCCATGAGACCTACAAAAAACTTGACAATGGTTAGACCGCTACTGCACTGATACTACTGCCTGTCATGATGACCAATACTATTTTTGTTTCATCATTGTTTCCTGGTACTCCCTCCATCTGTTTGTCTGTATCCATCTGTTGAATCGTGTCTCATACTTAGATTGTAAACTCACTGTGCCAGGGACCTCTTTTTTGGTGTGTTTAGGGTCCTGGTCCATGACTAGTGCTCCTAAGTGCTATGGTAATACAAATAATAATAATAAGAAGAAGAATCAATAAAAGTAAAGGGATAACATTTAGCTCCTCCAAATTTATAAAAGTTGTGACCTAATTTTAAAGGGAGAAGCACAGGAAGGATACTTTTTAAAACATACCCTAAGAAAAAGTCAAGAAAATATTGAAATGGAAAACTATGAGGCTAATAGACAATGAGGAACACATGAAAGATATAAAGTAAAAACCTCTCACCTGTCTGATTTGGTTTCAGAGACGATATTTTGATACCCATGAAAGTCTTATTGTTAGGGACATTTAAGAAAAGGAATCACTGAGAGTCTTAAACAGAGAATCAGACTTTTTAGCAACAAAAAGTATTTTTATTTTTAATTCTTCATGTGACTAACTGTGATCTCTCCTTTGAAAGGAAGAGGTACATAATTTTTTCTTTTGTAAGAATTTTCTCTTTGCCTTTAATCATTCAGGTCTTTTCACAGAATACCCGGGAAAGAAAACTAGAATTCCTGTAAATAACAAAAGATCGTCAAACTTCTGTCAGCTATCAATTCAAAACAAGCAAAGTTTCCACGCAATGAGGGATATTTTACATATAAATAATCTTTTTCCTGTAGTACAGAATGTATATACACAATGATTGTTATGATATAGGGCACTTGAGCAGTTGGTCACTCAGCCACCAGTTCAGCAAAGCTGTTAATCACATTTTTGAATGCTTTGGTGAATCAGGGCCTTAATTACTTCAGCAATATTGTGTCCACTTTACACAACATGTCTTCACAATTTGTACTGGAAATCAAAACCAAATTCATCAGTAAAAGAATGCATCATATCCTTAACAGAGACAGACTGATATGAGAAAATAATAGAGTAATGATTACAAATTGAGGAGGACAAATATGGGGCCCATTTCATACACACTTAGATGGCTATTTCTGTCTTTTCTGATTTAGTGTTTCCTTTCTTCCCTATTATCTCCAGTTTTGCCTTTCTTCCTACCTCTCTTCTCATACTTAGATAAACCATTATCATCCATCATTAAGACTTCAGGAACACACTTTTTTTATCCTGAGGCTTTGTCTACACTGCAATTTCGTTGGTAAAACTTTTGTTGTTCAGGGGTGTGAAAAGAAACCCCCCCCCACCCGAATGACAAAAGTTTTGCCCACATAAAGCACCGGTGTGGATAGAGCTTTGTCGGTGGGAGAGCTCTCCTGCTGACAAAGCTAACGCCTCGCGTTGGGGGTGAATTTATTTTCTCTCTCCTGCCGATAAAGAGCAGCTACACTGGGTACCTTTTAGTGGCATGGCTGTAGCAGCACAGCTCTGTCGCTAAAAGGTGCGTAGTGTAGACATAGCGTGAGTCAAAGTTCTTCCTTATTCTCTATTTTTTCTTCCTTGATTCAATTTGTGCTTATGAAAAGTGCTGGATGAACAGGCCTAGAAACTATCCACTGAACACAGGCATTGTCAGTGAAACCTTCCCTACTGTGTTTTACAATGATATCTGTTGTGACAGAGACATGTCATATATGGATGGGGGAAAGATAGTGAAGCCTCCATGGCACATTCAATCCTGACTTTTATGCTAGGACTGCTGACTAGAGTGTTCATTGCTAACATGGACTCTTAGGCTAGAAAAGTACTGTGTCCAGTTCTGGGCACCACATTTCAGGAAAGATGTGGACATATTGAAGAAAGTCCAAAGAAGAGCAACAAAAATGATTAAAGATCTAGAAAACACGACCTATGAGGGAAGATTGAAAAAACTGGCTTTGTTTAGTCTGGAGAAGAGAAGAGAAGACAGAGGGGGTATGATAACTGTTTTCAAGTAAATAAAAGGTTGTTACAAGGAGCAAGGAGGGAAATTGTTCTCCTTAACCTCTGAGGACAGGACAAGAAGAAATGGGCTTAAATTGCAGCAAGGGTGGTTTAGGCTGGACATTAGGAAAACATTCCTAACTGTCAGAGTGATTAAGCACTGGAATAAATTGCCTAGGGAGATTGTGGAATCGCCCTCATTTTCTAACTTGCGCTTAAAAAATCTCCAAACACCTGTCAGGGATGGTATAGATAATACTTAGTCCTGCCATGACTGCAGGGGACTGGACTAGATGACCTCTCAAGGTCCTTTCTAGTCCTATGATTCTGTGTTGCTGAACCAGCAACCTAAAAGTGGAAAGCTCACTACTCCATTACCAATCACCACTATTATCCAATCCCACCACTTTAATATGGATCTATTTGCATGGTACAGTAAATTACATGTACATTCAATATATATTTCTATAGAAGGACCACCACCTATGGTAGCAGATCAAAGATCTAACTTGGAAGTTTTTTAAAACACACAAAACATCTCTTTGCAGAGGCCACATAATTGTTCCCCTCTCCTTTCCCCAATAAAGAATATTTCAATAATTCTCCCCCTCAGCCCTCTCAAAAATAAATTTCAGAACTCCAGCACTGATGAGTAGCCCTATAAACAAACCAGTATTCATATAGAAGGGAAATAAAACAAAGTATAACAGGGAAAAATAATTTCAATTGTCCGTATGAACAGTAAAATATGTTCTGAATATTGTGGACACAAATTACAGAGTGGGTAAAATTTTCAAAAGCATCTAGGCTCCATTTTCAAAAGAGACTTTGACACATAGGAGCCTAATTTGCATTGAAAGTCAATGGGACTTAGATGCTTAAATGTCTAAATCCCTTTTGACAATGGGATTTTATGCACTTCTGAAAACTGTACGCAATGTCCTTTTAAGGATAAAGTTTGTTTGGATTTACATAAGTCTAGATGAAAGCTGGAATAACATTTATTGAGAATTGTGGGTTACCTTTTTATTTTGCCAGTCATCCCACCATTATTTCGAACATTTTACATGTTGCAAGTATTCATTTGTTTTATCATTTTGCACAACTCAAATGCAATTTTATTTAATCAGAGGACATAATAGAAAGATTGCTTTTAGGCCAGTACCTCATATAATGTAATTTAGCTCTATTACCCAATTTGCTCAAAACATTTTGCCTGGGAAAAGTCAGTAATAAAAGGCATGTCAATCCATCTCATCCCTGAACTATACCATAATTTTCAATTTAGAATGTTTTCACTGAGGAAGAAAAGGTAAGACAGAGTTACTTGTAAAAATAATAAACACATTTATGAAAAAAAATTAATTGGTGGAAAAAGCTTGAAAAATCTCTCCCCCCCTTTCTTTATTAATTATAAAAATTGAAGCTTAAATCAGACCTTCACGTATTACTCTAATTGGAAGCACCTCAAGTATGTTAAATATGGAAAGCACCTGGAAAGCTCTGAAATGCACAGGGCAGGATTTTTAAGAGCACCTAACTTACATGCATAAGTCCCATTAACTTTCAGTGGGACTTGTATGGCTAACTCCAACAGGCACTTTTGAAAATTCCCACTTTGAGTGGCTAGAGTTAATAAATTATATTAGCATAACTGCGAGTAGAATGTAAATCTGGACTAATTCCACTGTAAAATAACTGAGTTATTCTGAATTTACACCAGTGTAAATAAGAGCAGAATATTAGCTCTGTATGTTCAAATACAAGAGAATTACAAACTAAACTAATATGTATATTTTTCCAAAATGGAACATGTCTCCTTTCCCATCTTCTGTGCTACCTTTAGATCTTATCCCCTCTTATCTTCCTTTCTCCCTTCTCCAAGTTAGGTAGCAATTTTACAGTTACCATTTTACTGGCAGACACAAATGTTAACCTCCATTAGCAGATGGGGGAAGCACAGAGTAATGTTTCCTCTTTCAGGTAGAGCCATTAAAATGAATGTGGTGGCAAGAGGTTAGATGATTTTCTAGCAAGGTCAACGCTACAGCTGTGCTCAAGTGAGAGAGGAAGGGATGCTTCCTCCTCTTCTAAGATCAGCATTAATGAGCACAAACAAGGAGAACCACGAGCACTTAAGAAAAGCATCAGAAAATTCTTATAGGCAAAAGTACAATACTGAATGATTCCATGGATACTATGTTTGCAAAACTGCCTTTTAAATTATAAGAGCATCAAGTCCAGGGTCATGGGGAGGAAGCATAAGCAGTGACAGTGATAATGCTGTGCACTCCTCAGAGTACTTCACACAACATTCTAAGTTCACCATCACTTGCTGAGAGCATATTGCCTGATACTTTTTCCCATTAATAAACATCCTGATGCGTGAAAGTGGATACTACCAGCGCACACTTTATTCCCCCCACCCAACCAATTTTGTAAGAAAAATTATATGGGGGTGGGGGAGACATGCAAAACAGAAAATATTGAATCAGGTTGCTTAGATGTTTTTGTAACACTTTTCACATGGTATATTGTACCTCAGAGTATTGTGCTTGATAAAATATTTAATAATATGGATGTAACTGAGTGCCTAATGTTTATAATGAGTAGCAAATAAGTATGGGTACACTAAGCATATATTGACTAAAAATGTGACAATATACAATATAGACAAAAACAATCCACCTTAGTCCGACTGTTAATGACTGACCACAGAAATTTTGCAAGGAACATTCAGAAGTGATTACAAGTTTATTCACTAAAGCCCCAATCCTGTAACTGTCTCTGCATGGTAAGCCCTGATGCACATATGGAGTCAGTTGCAAGATAGGGGCCTGCCTAAGGAAATTAGCAAAGAATCTTTAGAATCCCCTACAGTACCAAAATTGTTTTACCAGAGCTAACAGAGCCATACTCACGTTTATATTAGAAGTGAACTACGGTACTATTACATGAGAGAATATCATCTTTGACCTTATTCAAAATGATTAGGGAATAAATTAATAAAATATTAAATGACACTGCTAGAAATAATCAGAACTAAAGACAAATCCAGTGGATGCCCAATACTAGAATTATAACTGCACAAATGTGATTTTAACATGATGATGTATTCTGTGCTGACAAAGAGAGTTTTGAAAGTCCCAGTGTCACCAATGGCAGGACTTTACACAAGATACATTTACTAAAATTGGTGAATTACTGCAAAATATCTTTCAACTGCTTTGGTGTGACCTTACACCATAATGTTACAGGTGAAATTTACATCACCTGTAGAAACGCAGCATTTAGCTAGAGTGCAGGTGGCCCAATGAAAGTGAAAACCATACCCACAACTCCAGGCGAAGGTACATGGCAGCAAATCTCAAAAACATTATTTATCATTTATTCTTCTGATAGTTTTAGAAACATCAGACCAAATTGTGCACGACACATTTGGGCTATACACCTTTACACAGTCCAGAAAAAAATGGGTACTCCCAGCATCATAGCCCTCTCCCATGACTGAATGTGGAATTACATCCAAAGGAGGTGCCAGAATGATCTAAATACCTCCCCTATAAGAAAATACAAACACTTATCACCTTTATAACAATCACAGCATTAAGAAATGGAAAAGGAAATGGAATACCAGTTTTAAGATTGCTCTCAAAGGGACATGTTCAACTCTTTTCAATCACAGAAAATAGAAACATGGTTTCTGAAATAAAAACCTTCAAATTAGGTTGGTTTAGTATAATGCAAAGCTATCTGCAAAAAAAATAATCACATCAATAGCTAGGTAAAGGTTAAGAAAAAAAATGATCAATTTGACTAAAGCCAGGAACATTCAAAAAAAAGGGCTGTAATTATTCAGTAGGGTGGCTGTTTTCCTCTGTCTGAACAATGCCTGGAACATTACCAGAAAACAACAATGATAACAAATGGAAATAATTTGCAAAGAGCAACCTTATATAAAATAAGGCTGGGAGACTAATTTGGGCATGATGACCACATTAATGCATACACTGTAACAGAAATGATGATAATCCATATAAAAACCGTTACATTGACATAAACTAGACAACAATGTACACCTGTCAGAATGAAACAAGAATAAATAAGTGCAAATGATGAATTATGGAGAGAAAATAATGTATACTTGACTTGATGCATCAAACACATTGTAAGAACGTAAGTTCCAAAAGCAACTCTGTACTAAGACAAGTAGAAAATGCACCATAGGTGTCACAGTACATAGTCCTTTTCATTACACTGGGAGGACAATAATTTCTCAGTTAAAAAAAAAAAATCTACATTCTAATCCTCTGGGCAAAGATCTTCATTACAAGATGATGAAAATCCCCAAGTGTGTCACCACTGTAGGAATAATCTGTTGCTACAGAAATGAAAAATTGGCATATAATGAGAAATGGCATTAATGCTATAAGAAAATACTGGATTTCTGAAACTACTAAATGCTATTACCCTGTACCTTTCTTCACTATCCTGAAAACATACTCATCTCACACTGAAGACAGAAACACCTTTTACTTGTAGACGCAGATAGCAATAAAAAAAACGTTTATAAAAAATTACTTGCTTAATTTCTTTTCTTCCTGAGAATTGCTTCTTGTCAGTTTATCAATAGTCCAGCTATCTTCTGAAAAAACAATACAGTGAGCCTTTAAATACATTGCTTTTGATAATCCATTCTTTATGTCAATGTGTTCTCCTATAGATACAAAAACAACAAGGTTGTGGCTGCCAAGGGAAGAATATATTTTTGTAAGAAATGTAAATCATGTTTGAATTTTTTCCTTTTACTGGAAGCAATCAAATTATTCTGTCCCAGTGCTTGTTTACTCTGCCAAGGTGCTGGCACTCCTGTAATATGACATGATGCCAAGGTATCACTCCTATCTATTGAAGACATCTATAACTGAGGAAATATCAGGAGTTAAACTGCAATTCCCAGTCCAATATAAGTGAGAGCCAACTAACTTTGGTTCATCTCCAGCAGGGACACAGCACCCTACTGCTACCAATGCTTAAGGTTCTGGGCCCAGTTATACTTTCGAACCCCCATGCTAAAACAGATGAGAGTCTAAGAAACTCAAATGAGATCAAACTACATACATAAAGCTACTGATTATATAGGGCAGTGGAGAGCAACCTGCAGCCCGTCAGGGTAATATGCTGGTGCACTGCCAGTTTGTTTACATTTGCTCGGTCACCCACAGCTCCCAGGGATGTGGTGGCTGCGGCTTCCTGCAGCTCCCATTGGCTGGGAACGGCGAGTGACGCAAATTTCCAACTGTTGACACCAGCGCTATGTTGGTGGGAGACGCTCTCCTGCTGACATAACTTATTCTTCTCACCAAGGTGGAGTAATTATGCCGATGGGAGAGCACTCTCCAGTCGGCGTAGCGTGCCTTCACCAGACGCGCTACAGTGGCACTGTAGTGTAGACTTGCCCTCAGTAAATAACCAAGCATCAACTGACAATAATAATGTTGCCGTGTTTACTCATGTTAAATAGTCCCTAATTCCATAGGTAGCCCCAAATGATATCAGTAGAACAACTGAAGGTATAATGGGATACTGAGCATCAGTGCAGGCGACAGAATCTGGCCCTAATTTAATAAAGATATCACAACAACCTTGATCATAAGCAATCATGCTTCAGTAGTTTATTATATTCAGAAAAGCTCTGCAAGAAAAAACCCTGCATACCTAGCTTTATGGCATAAAGGCCTGATTCAGCAAGGTCTTTAAGGAAGTGCATAAATTTAAACATGGAGTCAATGGGACTATTCATGGACTTAGAGTTAAACACAAGCTTAGGTACCTTGCTTAATCAAGGGCTATATGTTCTCCTCCCCACAATCTACTTTATCAGAAAGATGTTATGTTTCTCTTTTTACTCTTTGCTTTCACCTCTAGGAAGGCTAGATTCCCTTTTGATTAATTAAGGACAATATTAAAGACAATTTAGTATCATTAATATTTTCACTACTTCCTAACTGGCTAACCCTGCTGATCACACTTTGGAGCAACTGTTAAATCCAAATTAAAAGTTTATCTATTAGAGATAATATCGTCTCAGCAACATTTAATGTAATTTGGGTTAGATCACTAACATGATCAGCAAAAGAATGCTCACAGACTTGCCAAAAAATCATTAATTATTTGGAAATGGATTATTCATTACTAAGTTGTTTGCTGTGCCCCTCTCTTTTTTCAGATGTCAATGTACCGTGTTTCACTTCAGAAAACTTTCTCTTCTCCTTTAATTTCGCCTAGGTCTCTAATAATTAATTCATTTTGCTTACACTGCAGCCAGCTTCAAAATCATGCTTTCAGTTTCCCAGTAATAGAATTCTGCCAAAGGCAATATGCCTTGCCATAACCTCAATTACAACTTAAAACGGAGAAGACTCCACTTATTTTCTGCTGGAGTCGCTACTTTGCCTTAAATGAAATTTTGTATGGACTACTGGGTGTCAAAGATGTACAGAAAAAAGTATATTATACAATATATGAAGAAATATCTATTTAAACAGAGACAAGATAAAAGATCTCTGTCAGAAGACACAGATTAGAGAAGGGTATAATTCTTAGTAGCTACCCGGTCAGATACTTTCATAATATCTACAATATACTCTAGCTACATAATAGCTGTGATCTAAACTGCCTTTGAGAATTGAAACATGTAAATAGTAATTGTCAACATTAAATTAGCCTACGAATTTATACAATTTCCAGACCTAAACACCTCATCAAGGCTCATTTTGGATTGTCCAGACATGACTATTTATAAAAAACATATTACAACATGTTAATTATTATGTATTTAAGAAAAACAGTCAAACTCAGGAGATTCCAAATTAATGTTAAAATAGATCTGAAGAGTAGCTCTGTGAAGCTCAAAATCTTGTATCATCCACCATCAGAAGTTGGTCCAATAAAAAATATAACCTCACCCTACACCCCCAGCCCCGTCCTCTCTCTCTCTCTAAAAAAAAAAAAATCAAAATCAAAACCTATTTCAAAAAAACCTAAACATCAAATTCTAGCAAAATTGACTTGCACTTTTAGGTTTAACCTACCTCGTCCCAGGAACACTCCTCCGAAGCACAACGTGGCTTTTCTCTGGGAGATGTTTTACTCCAGTCCTTTACAAGGATGCACCATTCTCTCCCTTTGGGCCCCACCTAATCCCCTGCCAGAGAGGCACAAAGTGAGGGATTGGATCATGGCTCTGGACTTTCCTCACCTACTTGCTCTCAGTGGGGAGCACCGGCATGCAGCCCTTGTGATGTGAGAAGGTCTTCCAGAGCCACACAGAGAGCTTGGGTGGGGGGCTTGCTCTCCTCCCCCAATCCCCACACACTCCTCTATAGGGCCACAGAGGATCAGGGGACCATCTCACTGATGTAAGGTTCTGACAGCAAGCTCAGCTCTATCCATCACCCTCTCTAATCCTCCTTTTCATATGGCTGTGGAAGAATCTTGCTAATGGCCGCATGAAAAAAAGAAGTGTTCCCTTGTGTGGACATGAATTACAGCAGCACAGACTTTTATTCTGTTTCACCCACTACTCCCCTTTGTAACAGATACAGGGAGATCTCAGATTCATCATGCAAGTGTGCATAGGTTATTGGAGACCTGTGGCCTGTATGTTCAAAGTAGATAGGGAAAAAGTTGAGCTTTCACCTGTTGTACAGAATGTGTGGGTCTCTGACCATTAATGAGATGGTGAATTGGGTACAGTTAATGTTCACAACATATGCCTCTCTTTCCCCAGCTACTTGGTTTTACTCGCCACCCACTCAGGAGCCTGCCAGCTCATGCGAGGTGTTCTTATAGTCTCAAGTGTTGGGAGAAAATACCTCCTGTGACAGATACTGCAATCACATGCAATCTCACAGCCTAGCATACGTCAATGCCTTAGCATAAGCCAAATCTTACAGGATACTGGCCTGTAGGCCTCTTGCGTTACAGCCCTTCCATATGTTGCATATAGTGCATAGATTGAGCTGCAGACTGGGAAGGGGGTTAGGTTCAACAGCATTTTCCCCCACAATTTGTTTCAGTATTATTCCATGTATCAAAATTAGGCTGACTGTTCTATAATTCTCTGGGTCTTGTTTGTTCCCCTT
The DNA here is from genome assembly GCA_037349315.1 of Chelydra serpentina. NCBI lineage: Eukaryota > Metazoa > Chordata > Testudines > Chelydridae > Chelydra > Chelydra serpentina. Next base: position 12,026,328 of record JBAIAC010000061.1, read on the forward strand.
TTTAAAGTTAGGTATAATGTTTGACTTTCTCCAGTCTTCTGGGACCTCACCCGTCCTCCAGGAGTTCTCAAAGATAATTGCTAATGGTTCTGAGATTGCTTCAGATAGTTCCTTAAGTACCCTAAAATGAATTTCATCAGGCCCTGCCAACTTGAATACAGCTAACTTATCCAAATGTTCCTTAACCTATTCTTTCCCTATTCTGGCTTTCATTCCTTCCCCCTTGTTGTTCATATTGTTTTGAGTATCTAGTCACCATTAACCTTTGTAGTGAAGATTGAAGCAAAATTGGCATTCAACACTTGAGCTTTTTTGATGTAATCAACTATTCACTCTCCTTCCACACTAAGTACTGGTTTTCTTCATCTTTTTCTTCCTCCTAATATATTTAAAGAACTTCTTATCTCCTTTTATGTCCTTTGCCTTTCTGATTTTGTTCCTACATGCTTATTCTATTATTTTGTACTTCACATTGGCAATTTGTCCATGTTTCCACATTTTGTAGGATTCCTTTTTGATTTTCAGGTCACTAAAGAACTCCTGTCTAAGCCATATTGGCCTCTTACTATTCTTCCTATCTTTCCTTTGCATCAGGATAATTTGCAATTGTGCCTTTAATATAGTCTCTTTGAGAAACTGCCAGCTCTCCTGAACTCCTTTTTCCCTTAGATTTTCTTCCCATGGGCCCTTACATAACAGTTCTCCGAGTTTGTTAAAGTCTGCTTCTTTGAAGTCCAGTGTCCTTCTTCTGCTGTTCTCACTCCTTCCTTTACTTAGAATTGTGAAATCTATCATTTCATGATCACTTTCACCAAAATTGCCTTCCACCTTCAGATTTGCTACCTATTCATCCTATTATGATGGAGATTACAAATAAATGGGAAACTGAATTACTGTAGGAATCAAGATAACATAAGTTAAATGGGTCTCTGTCTGAAATAGTATTAAAAACACAGGCAATTCTGTTTCCCTTAGGTTTTTCAAACTAAAATCCTTAACTGGCTTTACTGAATCACAGTTATCTTGTCAGAGCTAGTGAATCAAAGGACAGCAAAAGCTGGCACTGTCAACAATCTCAAACTAACTTCAGTATCATGTTGTTTGAAGATGTGCAATACAAGTACACTCTTGGGTCAGAATATGTAATACCCTGGATGCTGTACTGTGATTTGATTTGTCACCTATTCACCAATGTCCTGAATGCCCTGTGAATGCTTACATATGGCTGTTCCAACTTTCATGGACATGAAGAAGAGAATTATTTTGAGGCAATCGAAATCCATGGTATGCTCATATACTAAATGGATGTCAGGCCTAGCACACAGCTCTGTAATCAAGAAGAATTTATATGAACAGACAGTGCTAGTGTTAAGTACATTTGGGCATGATCTCTAAGAGAGAAAAGGGCTGATTGTTCTTTTAATTTCCTTTTTGGTAACTCTACATTCATTTGCAATTTGTCTTCTTTTATCAATGGGTTCTATCCAGGTTGAATAACTTTGTTATTCTCATCCTAGCCTAAAGTGACAAGTAAAATAATGTGGTCCTAATTTTCCTTCTATGCATGCAGTAAAACTACAGGAAGAAAGACATAAAAACTACACTATGGAGTTGAACGTGTAATGTCCGGTGTCCTTTATGTTTAGTGTTGTATGAACATTTAAAAAAAAATATTAATTCCGTTCAGTGCCTTTCGGCATGGGCAACTTCAATTTCCACCCTCGTATGCTGACTCTACTTTTCATTGCCTCGTCTGCAACATCAGAGCTATTCCATGTGGTTGCGAACTTAGTTCACAATGGATGTCACAGTCCCAACCTGATTTTTGGGGATGGGTCTGTAAATAGCATGATCAGACTATCATCCCCTTCTACTACCTCAGATCAGGGACTTCTTTTATTCTTTTCAGGAAAATGGCTACCCATATTTTTGTCACCTCCTAGACCAGTCTGATCAGAATGCAACTGCTGACCTCCTGAAAACATGCATCACTACAGGCATATTATACCTGTGCCTAAGCCCAGGGCTACACTAGGGAAGGGGGGTCAATCTACGATACGCAGCTTCAGCTACGTGAATAACGTAGCTGAAGTCGGCGTATCGTAATCGGCTTACCTGACCATGAGGACGGCGGCGAGTCGATCGCTGCAGCTCCCCCGTCGACTCCGCTTGCGCCGCTGGATGACGTGGATTTCCGGAGCTGACAGGGAGCGCGATCGGGGATCGATTAATCGCGTCTTAACGAGACGCGAAAAATCGATCCCCGATAGATCGATTGCTACCCGCCGATCCGGCGGGTAGTGAAGTCAAGCCCTAAGACTCTGCATTTGCTTGCTTCTCTTCTCAGAGAAATTCAGGTACTAAAGAGTTAATCTTTAAAGTCCTGAATAACTTTTGATCCAGTTTTCTGAGAGACTACTATCTCACCTACCTGTTCATGGCTGCTTCAGTAATCACTTGTATGCAACACAGTGTGCATTCCTTCACAATTTATATTTGTTTTTACTTTTCTGAAAAAGCAACTAGTTATCAAGTATATATGTGTAAATAATACATGAAAACACAACTTGTATCAAACTGTTTCTTGACATTTCTAAACAGTTGATAAAATTATTTCAGTTATAGAAGTTATTCATTCTCACCTCTCATTTAAAGAGCCAGGTTTGTATATTTGGAAGGGCTTGTTCTCATAAAGAAAAGAACAAAGCTCATCCTATTCTTAATGCTTCCAGGTAATTTTTTTTCAAGTTTTTTTATTAACCTGGAAAATGTTCTAATTGTTCGAAAAGTTTTCCCAACAGATCACTTATGTCCAGAAAGACAAAGGTCTTCCAGCTGTTCTTAAATTGCCTTGTGCGACTTAATCTCATTGGATACATTAGAGGACCTCTTAGCAATATAATGCATAATAATATGCGAGAATAAAAAATTATGAGCTGAATAAAACCATTACTATTACCAGTTATTAAAGATTATAAAATCCTGTTTTTTCCCTTATGTGAATGCTTTTCTGACCAACATCCACCACCCCCCCAAAGAAATAACTGCATACCTAGATAAAATAAATGCTTGATAAAAATGACTCATTTTTCTCCATTTTAAGTACTATTTTCTTACAAATTTAAAAAAAACCCACTACTTTCTTGGGGACATAAACTTATGTGGCTTTCACAACAAAACATATAGTTACTTGCAACAAAACCTTCCCCAAAATTCTATGCAAAAGCCCAAATCTCCCACTTGGTATACTATTATATACCACAAAATGATATTTTGCTTTCACTCTGCAAACTGGCTTTCTGCCAAGGAGCCCAACAATCTGGAATTTGTGTAGCTGTTCCCCATAATGTATTTGAAGGTACCTATAGCTTCTAATTGGTCACTGGGCTTCTCGTGCCCAGCAGAACCCTTAACAGAAACCCCTTCTATTTCAGGTCAAATCAACGCTTCTTTGGCCTGATTTTGAATATTGAAATATAGCACTCAATAGAACAGTTACACATATATGCATCAATACCCATGTGGGGCATCCAGACTTTGCAGAACGTCAATTTGCAAGGTAAGACCAAATTACAATCTTTATTCCTGCAAAGAGCTCATGAGTCTGGAATCTGGGCTATGTCTACCAATGATCATGTGCAGGCTTATTGGGATAGGAGAACTAGGAGGAATTTGCCTATGGCCTGGGCCTTTAGTACTCTGTGTCCAAAGGGGCTGGACATCTGCTGACATTTAGGGCATCTCTACACTGCCCTACACTTTGGACTATAGGGGTGTGAAGAGAAATGCACACAAAAGTACTGAACTGTAATTCCCCCGTGTGGATGCTGCAGGTTACATTAATCTGAACTAGGAACAAGGATACAGGGAGTCCTTGGAGGAGACAAAACAAAGGGAGATGACTAGAACTGATCTTAACAGAAACTACAGGTGACTCTGAGGAAGAAACTAGCTACAGTACAGAGGAATATGTTTGCATTGTTTAATATCAGAGAGAGGTCCCTACTGTTAAAAAGGAATCGAAGGGTGTAGATAGGGAGAGGGGAGATAAGGAAGGCTTATTTTCCTTGCAGCAAACATTCCTCATAACCTGGTTGGTGGACTCTAGAGGACTTGTTCCTGTTCCTCACATCTCTTGCTGGTAGAACCATTCAAATCTCATTTTGTATCAATACATAATGACGTATGCAAGGACTAGAGCAATCCCTGAGGGGGAAGGATAATGATGGGGATTTTGGGGGCTCCAAGCAATGCATTCTGATCTGCACTGGGGCCCTGAAGAGCTTGCAAAACTTCTCACATTGAAAGGTGACAGCAGTAAGATTCTGCTTGGTCTCGGACTCCTACAACAATGAAACAAGGAACAGCAACCTAGATTCCAGATGGGTCATGCACAAAATACCAACAAACTCCAAAAAAAGGGGATGCAGGCTAAAAATATGGTAGGGATTGAGACAAAGACAATGCCATATATATACTTTACTCTGGAAAACAACGTGCAGCTCCAATCCTGCAACTACTTATGCACATTAGTAGTCCTAATTCATGTGAGTAGTTTTATTACTCCTGTGAATAAGGGGCTGCAGGATCTAACCTATACTACATGCAAATCAATAGAAAGTTAACTGGGCTCTGAGCAACACTAATTCACTATCTGTAGAAACCTACACCTCAGTGACGCACATACATGTATGAGTGGATGTCTAAGTATATAAGGACCATCTGCAAATGGTGGGTGTAGATCTCAGGCTGTTAAGGGGTCAAAAAACCTTGCTACACGTTTCCATATGCCATGGCCCACATCTACAGATGCTGCCATATGTGTTGTAATATGGTGCTCCCACACTGTAGCCACAGTTTTTAAATCTTTTCAGTGAGTTTCTCTCACTGCTCTCACTGTGTGTTAACCACTCACATTGTTGTCTCGTGAAGGGAATATTATGCATTAACTCACAGAGTTTGTATTTTTTGTATAGTGCTGTGGACTTTGTCCTTTCAACACAAACAGCCCTTGCTTCTCTGCTGTGACACTCTCTGAAACTTTCCTATTGTCCATCTCTCAGTAGAGTTCTACTGTCCACAGATCTAACTATCGAAAATAGAGACTAACTACAGAACTGTAGGAGAGTACCAAACATCAAGGCATATAAAATCTCAGTTAGGAAATTAAGAGAGAGACATTCCTTGTGAACTTTTTCCTTTGTGAAATGTCGTGACCTGATGCTACAGAAGTGGTCAAATAAAGGAGTGAGCTTTCCCACTGGCAATTGAGTAAATACGTTTCTATCGGTCTCCACATTTGCATTTAGTCTTTTATTTAGTCATGGAGAAATGAGGTCACCTTTTCAGAAAGCACTAACAAGGATGGGGGAAAAGTGTTATCTTTCTTCAGTTCCCAGCAGAATGTTGTAAGATAATGGCAAGGAGAAAATATTTCTTCCATTAACCCTTTGACCCTTTCAGTTAATGGCTTCTTGTTCTACACAGATCAACAAACAGGGCTCCATCTGAGAACCTAAACTATAGGTAACCCAAGGAGTAAGGTCTCTGCAATTACATGGAAAAGATTCATAGTCATATACATTGATATATAATACATTTAATGTAATAGCCAGTCTGACCACAAAGCTCGCCCTGGTGAATCATCATCATATGCCAAGAAACATTCCTAAGAAAATCTATGCATTGAAAGCATTTATTTTTAATCATAACTAAGTACAAACATTCAGGTCAATCTTTATATTTATAAATGAAAAACCCTTCCTTTAACATAGCATTATAATACAGGTGGGATTTTCTTGTAGTTCAAAAAGAATGTAAGGCTATTTTAGCATGGTTAAATAGCTGATTAACATCTAAAAATAATTTTTAAAAGGATTTTCTGTGGAAAAACAAAGCAAAAACAAGACTAGTTAGCATAATTAACATAATTAGTGCATTAGTGCAGTATGATGGCAGTTATAAATTAATACTAAAGCTACTGCTTCCATATCCAGTGATTTAAAGAGAGCTGATACTCCTTCTGAATGAGGAAGGGTAAGGATACCAAAGGTTTCTCATTGAAATATATGGAGCTACTTGAGGAGTCAAATTCTGCTTACTGCGACTAAAGTTTTTGCAATTTGGCCCTGTACATTTTGTTAAGGTTGGGGCAGCATTTCTTAACTCATGTCTTGGTTGATTCTTAGCATAAGGAGATCCTAGCTGGGAGAATATTAATTCCTATTTAGCATGCCAGGTTTAAATGTGTTAGTCTGTTTTAGGGTTCTAGAGTGCAGAATCAGAAGTGGTGTGATTTTTTTTTAACCTACTCCCAATTTTGAAAAGGGGAAATTCACAGGATGTTAGCGAGCAGTGTAACAATTACTTTAATGCTTATGAAATAAATAGCAGCATTTCATTATTTTAAAACCAAAATCTATGTAAAATCATTACCTTGTGATGCAACTGCACACTGGGCTCAAAGGGGCCACAGCCTGGGGGGGGGGGGGGGGGGAGCAGAAGCAAATCATGGCATCACTCACTCCTTTCTCTGAATCATGCAGGAATCACTCTGCACGTTTGGGGCTCTCCTGCTAGATGAATGCAACTGAGGACAAGTCAGGGACATTATCCTCATCATCATTCCCCATTGCACACTCTACTTCTCCAAACCTGTACACCATTATCCAGCTGTTAAATTGCAGAAGAGCACTTGCATTTCACGTGCACAGATTACCAAACATCGATGAACACAAGTAATTGCTATAATTCCTTGAGCAATTTATGAAATTTGCTATCCTGACTATGATCAAATGCTCAGTAACTTTTGCTGCATTATCTATCCACTGCCTCCATTTTAAAGTTTTCCAAGCAAGCAATCCTGTGGCATTAGGGCCTGAGCCTGCATTCCTTCACTCTCCGGCCGACTTCAGTGGGAATTGCGGGTGAACAAAGTATGCAGGGTCAGGCACTGGGTAATTTACACAGGACTGCTCATTAAAATTTCTCTTTTGGGATATTAAGAGGAAAATTCTGCCCTTTATATTAAATTATACTCATGAAAGCCCAATAAGACCAGGTGGATATAAGGACCTGATCCAAAGGCTACAGAAGTCAGTAGAAAAGTCTTCTATAGGCGCTCTTTTCCTTCCTAAAGGAGGGCAGAGTTTAAATCAATATGACTGCCCGAGTATAAACCAGAGCAGAAAGTGATGCAAAAGTATAACATAACATCACTAAAGCTCCATTGAGCGTTTACTGTTTAACTCAATGATGGTGTTTGTGTACAATTCCTATTTGCATTTCAAAATATTGTAACTAAAATTGTATTATTTGTATAGACATAGTCATCACCACCACACCTGAGAGCCTACTGGTTCTGTTTCTGGAACCAGAGTACTTTTAGGTCATTCTTTTTTCTTTTCTTTTTTATGAATTAAAAAGACTTTCATACTAAGCCCACATTACATTCAAAACTTTTTTAAAGTGGCTATTAGTAAAGATAAATAGGACTTTATGCCATTCTGAAGCGTGACAGCAGATTTAAATTTGAAGCGCTGTTCAGTGAAACAGTGATTTAGTAATGGACTAGGTTCCCCCCCCCCACTATTACAGTATCATTACGTATACCGTATTTCATTGTCCAGAAATGTGTTGTTAGTACAGATGCTGAATGGAGCTAAAGCTTGTAGTGCATTATGACATTAAACAAATTCTGAAAGTGATCTCTTTGTTTGGAGAGACAGCTGTTACTGTGATCGCTATTGGATATGTGAAAGTTTTACCATTCCAGCTGCAGTGAAATTTTATTTGATTATCATTTACACAATGAAAAGCACTTGTGAGAGACATCACCTCTCATGTTATAACAGTGGATCAATTTTCTGTCATGGATTCCAATCATTAGAGGAGAAGAATGCTTTCCAGAGCTATACAGATCAAATACTGTACTTAAACTAAAGATGACACAAGATAGCAGATGATTTGCTTTGACTGACCAGAAATATTGGTTATTTTCACTCTTTTCTTTTAGCAACTGGCACTCATAAAATATTGGAGAAGCTTTACGGCTAGGCATTGTTTTAAAAGATCCTATTTATTAGGAATTAGACCTTTAGGGGCTATCAGATTCCTCTTACAACCAACATGATCACCTTAAGGCACTATGTCATCTTTTTAGTTATAGTGTTCTTTCTACCATCTTTTTGAGTGATTTATTACACGTGTTTAAGAGATCTTCATTTAATAAGGTTAATTTAACATGGTGCATCAAAGGTGTAGCAGCCTCATAAATTAAATATATTGTTCCAATGAGGCTTGTACTGACAATGTGGAAGATATCAACTTTCTGTGTCCTTGTTGAATCTTTTTGAAGGAATTCAAAAGGCCTAGGGGAAAAATGTACATACTGGGTCTTATCCTACTTGCTACACTCAGAGGGGTAGTTCCATTAACTGTAATCAAATTGCTTGCTTGAATTCTTCATTTATATTTATAAACCTATGTTTGTCATTATTTAATATATGAGGATTTGCTCTTTTCCTGTGAAGAGATTCATAGTTTTTAAATGATCAAATTTGTCTAGATATATTATATGGGGAAAAATTACATGTTGTTATCAAATATTTTGACTGAAACATAGATAGATATCTTTAAAACATATAGCCGGAAGAATATTCAATGAGCTATAAAGACTAAATATTAGCTATTGTGTTGATCCATTACAATTATTATTGTCCGGCTATACCGAAAGAAGAACAGAAAACATTTGACATTCATCAGGCTGCAACTTTATTATTAGATGTCTGGGACTACCCGGCAGATAAAAGTGTACAGTGCAGGTAACCCAATTGTATTCCATAATTACCCCGGGGGCTTCCGCCAGCTCCGCCTCTTTTGCTTTTTCCATCCAGGTCCCCCCAGCCAATCCATTGCTGGGAACTTACCATCCACCCCCACCCTGTAGGAGAATTAAGGTGGGCTATAAGAAAGGGGAACTGGCTCCCTGCCCTACCAATCATAGGATTCCCCAACACCCACCCCCCCATCCCATTCCTTTAATGAACACCTCCTTTTTAAGTCCGTTTCCAGTCCATTTATCCGGTCACTGTATACCATCCCTGCACCAAACATCTGCCACATACTTACATAATGAGTTGCAACATATAGACTACCACACTTCATGCCATGCACGAACAGAGCCCTTCCGGAACCTGCTGTGAGGAAGGCAAAAAAAAAACAATGCCACCTAGGCCAATCAGGTGGTAAGGGAAAAATTCCTCTGCCCATCCGGTTCCCAGAGGATGTCAGGGTTGCCAGGTTGACCCCTTGTCCCCTTTTGCAGCAGTTTTCCTCTCCACCGCCGCCCCGAGCAGAAAGGACTGTTTCCTTCATTCAGCCAGCCAGTCAAATACCCGCCATCTCCTGCTTAAAGGTGCAGTGCAGTCATTTGTTTTGGGTTGGTTGTTTTTAATTTTTGTTTTGTTCTGTTCTGTTTTACATATAAAAGAACAATACAACTTTCCTGTCTTCTTCTGCATTCATTATGGATTTATTTATTGACAGAAATTTTTGGGTACCTCCTAAAAATTCTACACATGCAGCTTCTATTTTACCTTCAATGTGGACTACCAGTTGCATTGCAATGCATGAACTGTACGCATCTGCTGAACCCATTTATCAACTCAGTAGACAAACACCAAAATAAAGTCTAAATCAACCACTGATATTGTATTCATAACATTATGATAAGCAAGGATGTTAACGGGGACCTCAAGGATTAAAATACAAATACTCAATATGTCAGCCCAAGTACTCGATGAACACTACATAACCCAAATGTTTTTATATGCAGGTGCCCTAAACTAATCACTCCACATAACAAAGATAGCTGCACAGAAAATCTGTTTATCTGTGTGGTTCTTTAGTTTGACAGGAAAGCCTCCCTTTATAACAAGAGTGCTTTGGCAGATAACCAAATGATTCTTCATACCCAGATAAACAGCTTTAATCCTTGGAGGCTATTCTAGCTGAGCCTCAGCCAAATATAGTGAAAGCAATTAAAGTCTTACCCTACAGTTCTGAAGTGATAACCTGCTATTGTGAGAAAAGGCCAAGTGAACACAGGTAATAATAAATAATTTCACCTGCACGTAGTAAAAGCCCAGAGAAATAGGGTTCCCCCACCCCCTATATTTACAGGACATTTGTGCTCTTTTAATTTTGAATAAAGCCAAAAGAATGCACTGAACAAAGAGCCAAACCATTTTATAGGAACATACACACAAATAAACTATCAGAGGGGTAGCCGTGTTAGTCTGGATCTCTAGAAGCGACAAAGGGTCCTGTGGCACCTTATGGACTAACAGAGGTATTGGAACATAAGCTTTTGTGGGTGAATACCCACTTTATCGGATGCAAGAAGTGGTTCCACTGCTTGCATCCGATGAAGTGGGTATTCACCCACGAAAGCTTATGCTCCAATACCTCTGTTAGTCTATAAGGTGCCACAGGACCCTTTGTCGCTTCTACAAATAAACTATTAGCTCTTACTACTATACAGCACTACAAAATTTCCTGATGACGCACTGAAGAGTGTGATATATTGATGATGGTTATGTTAGATGAGGAAATATTATTTTAAGAGAGACTTTAAATATTAGCCATATCATAGAATCATGGATATGTAGGGCTAGAAGGAACCTTATAATGAGATTATAAATCCAGCCACTGCACTGGGGCAGGGACTGCGTCATTATAGACCATCACTGACTGGAGTTTGACCAACCTTTTCTTAAAAGCCTCTAATAATGGGATTCCACAATCTCCCAGGAAGCTTATTCCAGAGTTTAACTACCCTTATAGTTAGAAAGATTTTCCTAATATCTCACCCAACTCTCCCTTGCGACACGTTAAGCTTCAACAGTTTGTGCATTAGTAGGCTACTATTTCATGTCTTACCCACAACACAATCTGAACTGCAAACACTTCATGGCAGTGACTGCCATGTACTGTAAGTTTTTACAGCACCCAGAACAGTGGGGACCAACCTGTTTGAGAACAAAAGTCCATAGATGGCCTAGTAATCCAGACCCTGCCTCCACAAGCGTTCTAGGTGGCAAAGCCTCTGTCACTCAAGGGCTGGGTGCGGAGGAGAGCGACACTGCCACAGAGACTGTTTCACAAAGGCCTTCCCTGTCTTGCCCCTGGTGGGGGTTGCAACGATAGACCTGTCTGGGGGTTTTTTTTGGAGGGCAGAGAGAAACTAAGGAGCATCGACTACAACAAATAAACAAATACAGAAATAATAGAGGTCAGCAGAGGGGAAGAAGAGAGGCTCATCTTCCCTGTAGTTGAGGCCGTCCTCCTGTCCACCAACCCATCCCTGGGCTTGGTCATCACTGGTTTGGGACATCTGATCAGGCCCAGTTCGCCCCGCAGGAGTTAGAACATTAGAATTGGGTTAGCCAGCACAGACATAGAAAAGGGTCTGGTTATCTTTGCAGAGATGCTCAGACCAAGTGAGCTCATTGTTTCTCAAGGTCAGGAAACAAGTTTCCCCAAATGACATATTGGTCATCCCACAGGGTTTGTTGGTTTTCTCCTTGCTGAACACTATACAGATACACAACATGGAGAAAAGCAGCCATTGCCAGAAGTAGTAATTAAGGATATAGGGCACATATGTGGGTGGTCATGTCTCCCAAATGTCAAATGGGGATATCAAATCTCCCCCACTTCTATAAAGCAGTGTGATCTAGTTGTTTTATTCCCCTCATAAGTACTAGGTATTACATTACCCTGTATTTAATTTTTAGATTTATGTTCTAATCCCCTAAAAACGGGATTTTAACACTGACAAATATGACAAAACCTAAAGTATCTATTAATGATGTATAAAGGCTGTTGTAGCCCTTCTAATGCATTGACTAAGCTATAGAAATAGCTTTTCTCACAAGTAAGTTCTCTCTCTTTGTCAAACACACCATTATAAAACGACCTACCAAGAGTAGGACCTTTATCCCCAAAAGGATCTTAGACAGAATATTTTTTTCCCCTAACAATCAAGATTCACAAATATCAGGAAACATGTCTGGTGTGGGTACAAGTTATATAACCAATGCATGACAATCTGGCATCAAGATGCTTCATCGGGCTTCCAAAAGAACAACAAATACTTTTTTGAAAACATTGATGTATTCAATATCATTAATTTAGGCAGCCGCAATCTGAAGTCCACTTGTGACATCATTATTAAGAGAACTCCCTGTACAAAACTCTGCAGAGCCCATTAATTGAGAGTAACTGGTCTACATTTCAGTATTTCAGATCCATTTTTATAATGCTTTATGCTAGGAGGGTAAACTGACACATAACTGCTTAGCATAAGCCCACAAAGCGCTGAAAGTGACCTTCCTGTATGGACCACACTATCTACAGCTATTTAATTAATCCCTTAAATATGTAGCAGGATGTACAGCCTCATGTCCTACAGAAGGACATTAAAATGGTCTTATAGTCACCAGAGGAGATGGGATGCCATTTAAAACACACAGATCATAATATAAGGGATGCAGAATAGGAATAGAAAATATTTGAAGGGAAGATTAAACATTTAAAATATTCTGATTTTTGTTTCTTAGGGCAGGTCTACACTACCGCTTAAGTCGATCTAACTTAAATTGCCCAGGGGTGTGGAAAAGCTCCCCACCGCCCCCAGCTGAGCAACACACATTTTGCGCAGTCCACACCGGCACTATTCAGTGGGAGACACTCTCCCGCCGACATAGCTTCTGCTTCTCACCAAGTGGAGTAATTATGCCATCGGGAGAGCGCTCTCCTGTCGACATAGAGCATCTTCACCAGACGAGCTAGACCGGCGCAGCTTCACCGATGCACGTACGCCGATGTAGCACTGTATTGTAGACTTGCCCTCAGATATAGATTACAGATTAACGATTTTTTTCAACCAAAGAAATAGAATTTGCTTTTCATGTGTGGAGTCCTATAGTCTCTAACAGTATTGAGGCTGCTTTTGCACGTCAAAGGAATATTACTTCACTAATCAGCAATTAGAGTCAGAGGTCACACAAGAAAAAAATCATGTTCCCCAGTTTTATACTTTTTTTCTCTCATCAAATACTACTGTGTATGTAGGACACGTTGTAATGTATGTTGTGGAAATAATCAACGACATGAAAGTTCCAATGGCAAAATAAAAAGAACATTACTACAATATCTTTAAAAGTACATTACCTTTAACTGCCATGGCCCTTATTGGAAGTAATGGAATTTATAGTGATTCTGCTTCTTAACTTCCTTTTCTGACAGATCTACTTAAAGGAGAATGCAATTTAAAAACCCTACCATACAAAGAAAAATTTATGTTACCAATTTGGACTACGGAAATCAATAGTCAGTTCAATTTTGAGTTTTTCATGCAGCTATACGGGTTTCTATTACTTCAGAAAAATGTTTATTTGTTTAAAGCTATTTTAATTTTTTTTTATCTGGATTTTTAAAAATGGTTTTAGAGTTCATTCAACAAGTTATCAGAATTTATTTATTCCAATAAAATAAGTTTCAAAGTTAACTATGTTACACACGTTGCAAAAGATTACTTACCACTTAAATCGTTTGGATACCTAGACATACTGATAAACATAGTAAAGATTATGTTTCAGGTATGTTCTCTAAGCAAGAGATATAAGGGGTAACATTCCTTTATTCAGTAAACCTTCACTTGTCCTGTCAGTGCACTTTTGCTTACATTCATATCATATCTCATGCAGTGAACTCACTGTCAACTTTGCACTTTATCATGAAAAACAACTTCATTTGTCTTCTGGTAGGTTACTTGTTTCTTAACAATGACAGCTGCTCACTTTTATGGCTCTCTACAGATTAGTCAGCATTTTGCATAAACATTCACTATTTTTAACCTCATGCTTTAAAAATATAAGACTTTCCTGTATGAAAGGCTTCCACAATTTGCACTTCACATGCACTAATTAATAATATAAAGATTAAAAGCAAGTGACTCAAATAACTGGGGAAAGATTTACCTAATGAACATCCTACTGTGGAAATTTCAAATAGCTGAGAAAAATCCATGAAACTGAGGACAAACTAGCTAAACAGTGCTTTAAATTAACAATAGACTGAAGCACCATTTACCAAATATAGTTTACAAAATAAATCAGTTATTTACTACTCTGCAGTCATTACCTAGTAGCAGCATATGATTTAAATGCATAATCAAAGATTAAACTATTAAAACATACATATCCTGCATGCAAAACGTTGTCTATTTTATTCACTTATTTTGAAAAGCACAAATACTTCTAAATTAATTCATATTACCCTATTCTTTACAAAAGGAAACTAAACAAAACCTTCAATACTCAAACCATGAATTCATCGTATATTTATAAGCAAATTCCTACTTCCCTACTATGATTTATTGGCCCTGCAGATGTAGAGGGCTGAAAATAAGTTCAGTCATTTTGAAGTTATGGTCATTTAAATATCGAACTGACCTCACTCAAACATACTTACAGCAATAAATACACAAATAGAGGAAAATGTACTTGGCCTTCAGTACTAAAGGGCCACAAGTCACTAACTTACTGGTGTTTGTTCACTAATTTACAATTGTGCAGTTCACTAATGACACTGGATGTCACACTTATAGTCTTCCACAGCTGATGGTTTCTAACTAAGAAATTAATTGAACCATATATTCATGCAGTGTTAAGGTTGCACACTTAGGTACTGAAAAGTTAGGAGATGTGAAAGTTAAGGTAAATACACAACCTAAACGCCATTCCTCTGTACACATGTATTACAATTCAATCTGTTGATAGCTCTGAGTAGTGAAGGTTTTGTTTGCTTTCCTTTTGTAAAGAATACGGCAATAGGAATTAATTTAGAAGTATTTGTGCTTTTCAAAATAAATGAATAAAAATAGACAAAGTTTTGCATTTAGTATATGCATATGCCTAGGGAGGCTGTGGAAGCTCCTTCATTGGAGGTTTTCAAAAGGAGGCTGGATAGCCATCTATATTCGATTGTTTAAATACAACAAATCCAACATCTTGGCAGATTAGACTAGATGACCCTTGTGGCACCTTCTAGCCCTATGATTCGACGATTACAATTTACCTTAGATATCCAAGTATATCTAATACATGGTACTATACTGTACTGTTTGAGAAACAGTATATGATCACATTCCACACTAAAGAACAGTGGCAAATGATGATCTTGTGTTTAAGACAGCCCAGAACTGGAAGACAAGAGACCTGGGTTTTGTTTCTGTCTCTTCCACAGACTTCCTGTGTGACTCTATGTCATGTAGTGACCAAGTTAAGGATCCCAAAGTCTGAACTGTGCTGAGGGGAATAGGAGCAGATACACCACCTGAGTAGTAGCAACTATAGAGATGCAGAGATACAATCATCCTTTGAATAGGAGATGCATGTACCCACTTTAGTGCAAGTCTTCCAGAGCAAGATGGTGGACAGGAGCACAGAGCTGTGGTCATGACCCCACCCCCAGCATCTATTCCAGCTACATTAGAACAAGAAGTCCAAGCAGTAAAGTTATGATTGGTTCCTGTGTATTGGGAGAAAAGAGAGTTCTTTTGACCTCTCCCTTCAGTGCATCTGCATTATTTGATTCTTATTTGGTCCTCTGATCTTCTGTAGAATGGAAATATTGCCTGCCCACTTCATAGGGGCATAGAGAGTTTAAATTAACTGATGTTTAAAATGTGCATTGAACTGCTGAGATGAAAGGCACTCTCTGAAAATCCAAATAGTTGTCTCAACATAAAAAAATATAAAATAAAATAGCAAAACCAAAATGGCCCCCGTATCACGGCTTTGTGTATGGTGACAGAAGGAAAGAGCTTACAGTGACAGCTTCTTTGTTATTAAAAATGCTAAAAGACCATGTTTCAAAATAGTTAATTACTCATAAGCAGCTTTGCACTGGTGAGATGGCTGATGAGGGGCTTGATGAAGATCACTTGCAAATCAGTCACTCTAAAAATCAAAAAGATGCATTTTTCAACGTCTCAAAACATTTAATTACTGACAATATTTGCAGCAAATGAAACAAAGGCAGCTCAAAGTTTCAGAGGGAACTTTCTGATTTTATTTTCTGAATATGGATTCATGAGACTATCTTATTTAAGGTTTTTTGACAAATCATGTTCTACTGATCCCATCGCAAATCCTGGGAGTCTTTCTTGACTCTCTCTAGACCTCAAGTCGTTTCTGTGACAAAAGACTATTGCAGAAACCCAAGTAAAAGGCATAGTACAGAAAATGAGCACAGGTGTGTGGGTAAGTCTGCTGCAGTCTATTCAACCCAACAAAATATTTAAGATTTGGTATAATTTCAGCAAGGCTTTGGCCACTCCTTTGTCATTTCCCAATCAGTTGGAATAACTGTTTTGTTCACTTGTATTTCTTTGAGAGCACCACCACATCCAGCCTTCGGAATGGACATTCTGAGTAAGATTTTGGATGTCTTCATGGTGTAAAGGGCTCCTAGGCACCTCTGAAGACAACACGATGCAAAAAGCCAGATGAGGATTCTAGGCACACATACTGGTTAGGCACACTGGGTGATTTTGGTAGCTTAACTAGCTCTTCACAAGTCTGCTACTCAGTGCGTATACACGCATCACACCTGCCTTTCCTCTCCCCCAATAATTTATTTGTAGCTTTTACATTTAAATAATTTAAAAGCCCATGTAAAAAGCAGTAAGTGCTACTGATTAGACTTAAAACTGTACATAGCCTCTAAATCCATATTTAGTTTCCTCAGTAAAAGTGGTCTGTTTTTCAGAGATACTCAGCGCTCAGTTTCCACTGACGTCAACGGCAGCTGTGGGTACTCAAGCACCTCTGGATTTAGGCAACAAAGTTTGGGAAGTCTGACCTATGTGATTTTGCAAAAGGCTCGGAGAGGGAGCCAGTGCCAAAGATGGAATTAGTCCCTTGCTTAGACTACCAAATCACACTGCCTCATGTTAATTGAGCTGCCTTTCCTTCTGAGTAGAGATCATGCTGGTACTCTGCAGGAGAAATTGCTCAATTGCAGACAGTTAACTGGTAAGAAGCTTGCAGCAGCCCTCATGACATTGGCAGTAGCCTGGGTAGCACTGCCTTCTACAACTGTAATTTGTCATGGCAATGGCGTTTTATGGACGTCAAAGGCCAACCGCGGGAAACTGTGAAGGGACTGTCAACAACAGTCATCTTCAGGAATAAAACAAGGACAAGCTTTGAGCCATAGTGAACAGTTTTCATCCATATCCTTTTTCAAGTCCGTCATCCCAAGAAGAGCCCGGGAAACTTGCTTTTTAGAAAGGGAAACCGATTCTGTATTTCAACCTCTGCATTAGGAGATCCATCAGAAACAAACTGACTGAGTAGTACCCCTTCTACCCCTGCAGGCTGGCACCAGAGCAGGCACCAAAGAAAACAACTAGTATTTTAGAGAGGTGTGAAGCAGAGAACAGAAGTGCGGCTATGGCATTCCTGCCCATTCAAGCAGTGTTTTCAATATCCAGGCATTCAAATCCCACATTCATCATATTCAGAGCAAAACAGAATGCTTGCTTTTACCTGCCATCTATTCAGTGTACAGCAACTCTCTTTCCACATCCATCACATTCAGTGAAAGAGAGAGAATCTATCAGCAAATGGTGAATTTCAATATTCCTACCGTGAATTGAGTTACAATGCACTGCACAACAACAGATGTGATGAATGTGGGGGAGGCCTCATTAATAAATGTGGTTAATGCAGAACAAGACGCACTTCACAATGCATCTCTGCTGCACTGTGTTGGGAGAAGTTCTTTTTCAGCGTGTGAATGTAACACTCAGGACAGATGTCAGTTTCATAGCAGTGAAGATGGAGCATCGGCATTTATCCCCATAACACGTAAAATGTTGGTATCCACAGTGTAATCTTCCCATTGCTATGTGCTGCTGGGAGCTTCTAATCCTTCTCTGGGGACATCAGCCACTTTTGGGTACAAAACTGGCTGTTCATTTATCATGTACATGTTCAACTGCGGACTTGTCACTGACTAGCTAACAATGGTGCCACCTACTAATAGTGGAAACCTGTTTGTTTCTAAAGCAAAATTAAACATATTAATGATGGGGTAAATGTTAAAACATCTTTGAAGTTTTCTTGTTGTTTCAGTCACTGCTGCTTCCTCTTTACACTTGGTATAGCTGAAGCCTGCACAAAGTAACCAGAGCTTCATGAGAGTTGCATTCCTGTTACATCGGTGACTCAAACTTCTGCAAATAAGAAACAGTAAAGGGCAGGTACTAACAGGAAGTGAGGTGGAAATCGTTGGTCAATATGTGACCAAATGAAAGAGTTGCAATAGTGCCAGTGAGCCACCTTGACATGTTAATGCCTTTCAACTTCAGCCTGAAGGCAGAGGCTTTATTTGCTGGAAATGAAGAAAAGTAATGGTTGCATAGCATTGCGTGAGAAACACACACGGTTGCCTCTTTGGTATGTTGCTGGCTAATCCAGTAGTGGTATATACACCATTACAATTTGGAAGTAAGTTTCAGAAAACCTTTGAAAGAATAAAACCTACTGAACAGATATAGGATATTACGAACAAATGTACCTACAAAGTTCAAATGCTTTGGATTAGCTAATTTACAGCAGTGACTAAAGACATAGCTTTTTTCCCTGCAGGAAAAGAAATCAAATTAATTCTACAGACTCCAGTAAAATGAGTTTGACAGTATCAATTCACTCCCTGATGACTCGTCCACATCAGAAAGCTGACACAGTTTTGCATAACTACAAAGTCAAAATAAAAAATGCAAAGGGATTAAGCTAACAGGAAGAGAGTTATTTGTAGAACAATACAAATCTATGAGTTCAATAAATACAGGTGTATTCTCTGAAGCCTACCTATTTTTGGAGAAGTAAGAATTCTTGAAAATTGCATCTTTCTGTATATAACAATAGTCTATCTCCTGAACTGATGTCTAATTAAGCAACTGTAAACAGAACCAAAACAGAATGAATATGATCATTAGCCTTAATTAGGATCTCATTGAAATGAATGGCAAACTGTAGTTATTACCATTTTAGTAAACATTTAATTAACCATTTTATTAACTCTGTAGCTTATAGGGAGCCCAGAAATGACAAATATTGAGGGTTAGATCCAGTAGTGTAGCCAGGTTTAGAGCACAGGGGGAGCGGTGCTATAAAAAGGCGCCTCCCCGCTCTCCCTGTACTCACCCGGCGGCGCTTTAAAGGGCCCGGGACTCCAGCCGCTGCGGCGCCCCCGGGCCCTTTAAAGCGCTGCCGGAGCTCCGGCAGCGGGGCTCCGGCGGCGCTTTAAAAGGCCCACGGCTCTTGCAGCCACAGGCCTTTTAAAGCGCCCCCCCCCAGCCCGGCTTTGGCAGCGGGGCTCGGGTGGGGAATTAAAAGGCCCGTGGCTCTTGCAGCTGCGGAGAGCTGCGGGCCTTTTAAAGTGCCCCCCCCCCCCGCCTGGCTCCGGCAGTGGGGCTCGGGTGGCGCTTTTTAAGCCGCTTCTCCTGACAGAGGGAGCGGCCGCTCCCCCCCGGCTATGCTACTGGTTAGATCCTTAAGCATTTCTTCCTCTCTGCACAATGGGACTGGCAGCTGCAGAAAATGAATGTTAGTACCATTATTTACCTAGATTTTTTTGGGGGGGAGGGTAATTAAACCATGCAAACTTGTCTTTGCTTTACCCTTTTGAGAAATGATTAATTTTCAGGTAGCTGACAGCTAAGAAACTGGTTCAGAACTGGTCCTTTGTGGAGAGGCAATCACAGGAATGCTTTGAGGTGTAGGAGTTTGATTCATAGTGGGCTACGAACATAACACTTGGAGATTTAGATACCTTTTTTATAGCCCATTTTTCCAATGCAGAACCTTGAGTCCATATCTATGGATGGCCTCCCACTTCGCTGTTTTGAAGTTGTCTAGAAACCTCTATTTGCTCTTTGCCTAAGTGAACCACTTTATGCTACTTCAAAATGATACTAAGACCATGGTGGTTTGACCAAAGTAAGTAACTTTAAGTAACTAGGTGAGTGCCCATTACACTGTGTTGCAAAAAGATGGGCAAAACAATTTCTGCCTCTCTTGCCAACACCCTCTCCCACCCCCCAAAAAAACCCTTGAAAAAATACCTACAATTTTTACCAGCAATACCAAGTTAAACACTACCCACCCTCTCGCATTTTTCTGATGTGTGTAAAGATAATGGACAACTTTTGAATATTAGATCAGTATGTTTCCTTAGACGAACTAGGGGGGAAAAATGTCAAGACGTGGATGCCAAGGCAAAGTCCTGAAATTAGGTCTGCATTAGTAACGTCCCATTGACATTAAAGGAAATATGTATAAGTATAGTGGTGGTCCAATAGTAGGATCAGGGCCCAAATTTCTATTGAAAATTTAAGCAAGAGGAGAAACAATACAAAGAACGGGTAACACAGTGACACATTTGTTTGAAAATGCTATCTTCTGAGAGGAATCAGTATTAAATATTAAACAACTTTGGTTCATTTTTACTTATTTTTATTTTAAACTTTGGTTTACTTCTGATTTACACAAAATAATACACTTATAATAAAAAATTAAATAGGCACACTTCTAATACAGCTTACATTATTTGTGGAAGACAGAATTTACCAGACTTACATGGCTACCCCTCTGATACTTGAGAATTTACCAAGTTGTCTGGAATTATATACACATCAGAGTAATTGCTCATAGACTTTAAGGTCAGAAGGGACCATCAAGTCTGATCTCCTGCATATCGCAGGCCACAGAACCTCACCCACCCACTCTTGTAATAGACCCCTAACCTCTGACTGAGTTACTGAAGTCCTCAAATCATGGTTTAAAGACTTCAAGTTACAGAGAATTCACCGTTTACACTAGTTTAAATCTGGAAGTGACTCTTGCCCCATGCTGCAGAGGAAGGTGGGGGGAAAAAACAACAACCCCAGAGTCTCTCCCAATATGACGCAGGAGAAAATTCCTTCCTAACTTCAAATATGGCAATCGGTTAGACCCTGAGCATGCGGGCAAGACCCATCATTGTTACTGGAATACTATGTCTTTTTCTGGTGTTCGCATTTCAAGAAAAACGTTGATAAATTGGAGAGGGTTCAGAAAAGAATGATGAGAACAATTAAATGATTGGAAAACACACTACAGCAGTAGACTCAAGGAATTCAATTTATTTAGATTTCCAAAGAGAAGGTTAAAGGGTGACAATCGCAGTTTATAAGTTCCTACACGGGGAACAAATATTTGATAATAGGGTCTTTCATATAGTAGAGAAAGGTATAACAGATCAAATGGCTGGAACTTGAAGCTAAACAAACTCAGACACAAACTACAATGTAAATTTTTAACAGAGAGAGTAATTAATCACTGGAAAACTTGGTAGACTCTCCATCACCGGCAATTTCTAAATCAAAATTGGATGCTTTTTTCTGAAAGACATGCTGTAGTTGAACCACAGCAAATGGGCTGGAAGTAGGAATTAATTCAGGTAATTCTATGAGCTGCATTATGCAGGAGGTCAGACTAGGTGAGGCACAATGGCCCCTTCCGGCTTTATAATCTATGGAAACCAAAGGATGTCACTCATAGTCAAATAACCTACTATTTTTCTAACATTAAGAGAAATAACCAGTTCTGAGGAAAAGTGCAATTCCCCATTACACTTATTTTCTTTTGTGCTTACAGCAGAGTGCAGCCTCTGAGCATGCCATTGTGACAGGGAGAACATGAGAACATAAGGACGGCCATACTGGGACAGATCAAAGGTCCATCTAGCCCAGTATCCTGTCTTCCAAAACTGGCCACTGCCAGGTGCCTCAGAGGGAATGAACAGAACAGGTAATCACCAAGTGATCCATCCCCTGTCACCCATTCCCAGATTCTGGCAAACAGGGTTACCGCAGACATCTTGCCTCAGTTTATCCTCTCGGTCCTCACCGATACACACAACTTTCCACACATTCTGTTGCTGGGGTGATTTAGCCCTGCAGCTGAACCACATAAGAGTCCACACCTTCTGGGGTATTAAAGTCCAAGCATACAAAAAACCAAAAGAATCATCTGCCCCTCTTGGACTGAGCTCTAGCCCCTCCTGGGTTCCGCTCAATTTCTCCCTTTGTTTCATAGAATGATGACTCCCAGGCTCTCTCACTGGAGTCCCTCCCCCATATGGCTCTCCTCAGGCTGGTTCCTATCCCCTAACCCAGGCGCTTCCGTTGGAGCCTCCCTGCTTATGACAGCTCCTTCTTAGTTCTTCCTTTCAACTGAATGCTGCTGGCCTTTAAAAGTGCAAGGTGCTGTTCATCAGGCCTCACAGCCCCCTCTAGGAAGCAGCTAATCACGCACAAAAGTCTCCCCTTAACTGGGCCAGTCACCGCATGGCAGTGTTCTGTTGAGAAAGTAAAAGTGTAGTTGTATTCATTTTTGTGCGCGTACTTTTACATTACCTCATCATTTATTGACACAGCAAAAATAAGCGTTGCTTCAAGAAAATGCAACAAACAGCAGAGACTGTTCATGCGAGGGTTCATATTTCCAGCATGGCTAACCACACCTCACTCATTTCCTGTTCCATCTTGAATTTCTGCATAACACCGTTCAACAGACAAGAGAGACAGAGATTGAAGGTTTAAAATATTTCCCTTTTGTGATAAATTCAAGTCAGCCAAAAGAGTATGTGCAAAAGCACACACACAGGCGCAGTCAATCTTTCATAGCCTCCTGCTGCCTTAGTATTGTCTTGTAATAATTTCCATTAGAGACATTTACAAACCAACTATTGGACGGCTGATAAGGAAATACCATGATTTTTCGAATGCTCTGTACGTTTCTTACATTTCCTTTAGAGGAAACCAAAAGGGAAATTCTGTGCTCTGTTAGTTCAGATTTACACTGGTCTAACACAGAAGAATTCGGTCCAATGTCGTTAGTCTAGGTTTCCTTGTTATTAGGAGCCCAGTCTTACTCCCACTAAGGTCAATGGCCCAACTCCACTTCACCCCAAGCCCAATAAGAAAGTATTTCAGACCAAATCCTGCTTACTTTTACTCTTGTGAGTAGCTTACTGCAATTCATGGGATGACTCATGAAAGTGAAGCAAGAGTTGACATTTTATCCTTATAAAACATGTAATTCTAAGATGGCATACCTCCCACCCAAAAAAAACAACAAACAGGGACTTATAGAACTATGCAAAGGAAGCAAATTAACCAAAAAAAGGTAGAATCTACACTTTATTTAATAGTATCTTGAGAAGCCACAAAATTGTATAGTTTTAACACCTCTCTTTGGCCATAAAATAATGTACTTTACAACCAAGGTTCAATAACTTCCACAAGACAGATGTGTCAAACAGATTTGAGCGTGGAATGATCATCATATGATGTTAACTGTCTGCCTTACAATAAGTCTTCTTTTGGTAAAATCCTCAATGATTCTATCTTACATTTCTTATACTTCTTCCCACTGTTGCACAAATACATATGGACATAAGGATTTGGTTTCACTTATTCTCACTATTTTCCAGTTGTCAGCTAACTTCAAGCAGTAACGTGTCTTCCTCGTAAGTGAAAACAGTTAATGCTGATATTTAATATTGTATGCTTTCATTGTTTTTTTATCCCGAAGAACAAAAAAAAAAGGGGGGGGGGGAGGTGCTACCTGATAACTGAAAGCTGTCAATGTGCTGGGAGAATCAGGGTGTGAAAATACCCACACATTCCAAAACCAGCCATCAACCTCTTCTAAAATTTCATGCAAGTTTTTCCACTTAACCTTTTATGTTTAGACGGTATAATACTAAATTTCACGCTTTAGTCCACCAGTTACCCAATAAGTATTGCTTGTTTAAAAAAATCTTGGCGCCACTTTAGTTAGCATTCTTGTTATCTAATATGTCTCTTCATACTTGTGTGGTCTAAGTGAAATAAGTCACTTTCATGTTTTTCATTCATTTCCAAGGAAGTGGTTTGGGGTTTTTATGCAGCTGTCACAGGCTAGCCCCAAAATACCAGCTGAAAAACAAAAGCAGAAACACATCATTTTAAACCTGCTCTAGCAAATGCTAAGTGGTAGGCTACATGAAGAATACTTTCTGGGCTTTGGTGAGTATATGTCAAGTCCCATTTGCTTGCAGTGTTTTAGCATTGCAATGCTGGGCTCAATGCTGACATGTCGGTCCAGGGTGACAAATAAAACTTGTATCTTTCCCTTCTGAAAAAAATGTAACAACCAACAAAACAAAACCACCCCTACATTCCACCGACTCAACCCTCCAAAATCAAAATAGGCTTAAAATCCAATTTCTTTATTTAGGCAATCTCTCCAGCACCAACACCAACTCAGGTTTCTAGCATTTTTAAGATCACAGTGAGGTGTGTATGTTATGCTGTCCATATCTCGACCTGCTGGGTGTGTGTTCAGTAGAGTGATATTTAATTCAATTTCATTTAGTCTCTGTGTGATTCATATTTGGGTCAGTCAATGAGGTATAACGGTTCATCAGATTCATGCTCCTACATTTTTATTTCTTTTAAATACAGTGGAAATTTCCGACTCATCTAGAGTTTGTTGAAGAGACACTGTGTCATGGTTAACAAGGCTAGGGGCTGCCAGGGCCAGCATTAGTATTTTGAGCACATCTGCAGAACAAGTGTTTTGCCATTCCTCCACCTCCACTCTTTCCCCTATTCAAACTCCACTGATTCCTGTCTACCATTATTACATTGCTGTGTAGAGTTTGGGAAGGGTCAGCAAAGTGTAGAACGTTTGGTTGTGGGTTTTGTTTTGAACGAAGGCTGTACTTCTTCATTACATTTTTAATTCCCCCAAATCAGAAAAGCCCACAGTCATAGGACTCCTACAACAAAAACTGGAAGTTGTGAGGAGCAAGGACTGGTCATACCAATCTTTACAGTGTCCTTTCAACAAACATTTAAAGAAAACTTCACCTATTTTAAAGAAAGAAGATGATTAAATATTAGCGTGTCAGATTGTATCTAATCAACTAAGATAAATATGACTCAGCCAGAGGATGAACAACATTGAAAAAATCCTCACAAGTGCGGACAGAACAGGTTAGCCATTTTAGTGGTGTGCATTCCTACTGTGTCTTTCATTTTTGCCTGTATATCTCCGGCTCTTGTCTCCTACTGCTCACTACTAATAGCCCTTTGAAAACAGTCTGGGCCAGAAACCCACTAGTAGTAGTGATTTATATGACAATGCACATGGACCAGTTCAGCTCAGTAATGTTCATTTATTTCCATTTCCTCATTTCAATTTCCCCTGCCCATTCAGAATGGAAAATAATTAAAGAGCCCATCACCCAGAAAACCATTACTCACAACAGGACAATGGGATTTGTTAAGCCACCACGCCACAGTGCAGAGACATTTGTAAAAAGTCACCGTATGCAAGACAAAATCAAATATTTATTCTAGGCAGTAGGACAAGTAACTTCAGGGGTTTAATATTCAGAATGCATCTTTCTAAAATGTCAGTGAACATTTTAAAAATCTCACTGCATGTTTTTGTGGTACTACACATTTTTCAAGCCTGGTATTGTCAGTTATGCTTTTTAAAGGCTATTCAGCGAATATGTATTTTTATAATAACCATAATTTAGTGTGATCTTCTGTTTAGAAATACAACCCTAAAAGAAAAGCATTATGATAAATAGGGCACTGTACACACTCTTAAAACCTCTCTGATTATCAGAACCAGTGACGTATGAAAATGTGTAGAGAACAGACCCTATGTTCGATGACAATACTGATCAACTTCATATTGATGAAAGAAAAGCCAGGCTTAACAAAAAACACCAATTCAGATGTGAAGCACAACTGTCATTTGTTCAATGAAATGTATATCTTAACTGATTAGCTATGTAACTGTAGAAGTTACTTTGATTCTTTCATGGTCATCTTGAACTTTAATTGCAGATACTATTACTTAACCGATAATATATTTTGGATTTCAATTCTTATGAAAAAGTAAGAGCGTATTAATTCCAAGTGAAGCCTGTACAGTGATTCATGGCAGAAATGTATAATTCAGGCAAATCCAGCGTCTTATAATATATCTAGTCAGTGTCTCTACTTGAAATAATTCCAGTATGGAAATTAACAATAAAGAGCAGCTCAAGCACTAAAGAAAAAGGTCACTTTGTGGGTTACAGCAATGTAATTGGTGTGAAGGCAGTTTACAGAGTTTGAACATTAAAGTGTGAAAACATTTGTTATCTCCTCTTAGATGTCAAACAGCTTTTTAACATCAGATGCAATTAGATCTTATAAGCATTTTTTCCAACTATTTGCACTTTGACTGTAGGCAATACAAGTCTTAACTTCAGATGTGTTCAATAGCCATTTTAAAATGTTATCACATGTGAAGGCACGATGAGTATGAACTAAAACGTTTGAAGAGCAGCATAAAGTTTGGAGATTTTCTTGACTTTATAGGAAGTACTAATCGACTACTGTATTCCTTCTTTTACGAAATACTAAAAGATGAGTATCCTCTACAGGATACAAATGGGATAACGATTAGAGTTACATACAGATGGTTTACTGTACTCTACAGTGCATATTTTCTGGCATATGTAGAATGTATAGTGTACCTAAAATATAGCAGAGCTATTCATTCTCAATGCTGAAACTGTTATATTCATCACTGTGTGCAACACTTTTTCCACAGAAAAATAGATAATAGTGCTCAACTATTTTATTAACAAACCCCTACCATACTGCACTTAAACTATATGCAGTACTTTCTTTAATGCCTCATCTCTTCCAAGAAAGTTTCTCTCACATTTTTGGTAGGGGTTAAATAAGCCTAGAAAAATTGTCCTTGCTTATTCACCTTTGGGAGTTTGTGGGAAAATGAATGTTTTGAGGGTGAGTAAAATATAATTCACTTTTTCAATATTGTCATCATAGTAAAGAGTGGGCAAACTGATTTTGTGCCTGTGTTGATAAAATTGACATGACAATTTTACAGAAATGTTTAAAATTAACCAATTTTAAAAGCTTGTTTGTTTAAACTTCTGAAATGAGTGTTTTGATTTGATAGAGAGCCTTGCACAAAAACTGTTTAACATGTTTAGCAGAGGCATCCCTCAGTATGTAATACATTAAGGCCTGGTCTACACTAGGACTTTATGTCGAATTTTAGCAGCGTTAACTCGATTTAACCCTGCACCCGTCCACATTACAAAGCTATTTATTTCGACATAAATGGCTCTTTAATTCGATTTCTGTACTCCTCCCCGACGAGGGGAGTAGCGCTAAATTCGACATGGCCATGTCAAATTCGTGTTACTGTGGACGGAATTCGACGGTAATAGCTCCGGGAGCTATCCCACAGTGCACCACTCAGTGGACGCTCTGGACAGCAATCCAAGCTCGGATGCTCTGACCAGCCACTCAGGAAAAGCCCCGGGAAAATTTGAATTCCTTTTCCTGTCTGGCCAGTTTGAATCTCATTTTCTGTTTGGACATCGTGGCGAGCACAGCAGCACTGGCAACGATGCAGAGCTCTGCAGCAGTGGTGACCATGACATCGCAGAATAGGAAGAGAGCACCAGCTCGGACTGATCGGGAAGTCTTGGACCTGATCGCTGTGTGGGGCGATGAGTCCGTGCTTTCGGAGCTGCGATCCAAAAGACAGAATGCGAAAATTTATGAGAAGATTTCCAAGGCAATGGCGGAGAGAGGATACGTCCGGGATGCAACGCAGTGCCACGTGAAAATCAAGGAGCTGCGACAGGCATACCAAAAAACCAAAGAGTCCAACAGACGCTCCGGATCGCAGCCACACACATGCTGTTTTTACGAGGCACTGCATGCTATGCTCGGTGGTGCTGCCACCACTACACCACCAGTGTCCGTGGACTCTGACGACGGGGTCTTATCTACGGCCACGTCGTCTGACATTTTCGCAGACGGTGAAGAGGAGGAAGGAGAGGAGGAGGACGAGGCAGTCGACAGCGCTTTAAACACTGATTTCCCCGACAGCCAGGATCTGTTCATCACCCTCACCGAGCTCCCCTACGAACCCTCCCAAAGCAGCAGCCCAGACCAGGACCCAGGCGAAGGATCGTCAGGTCGGTGTTTTAAATATTTATTTTGAATAGAATAGGCATTGGTTTCTTATCAATGTGTTTTTATTGCTTGCTTTGCAATAGGCGCTTCAGTTTTCAATCTTTTCAAAGGCAACTACTCGAATAGTCTGTCAATATGTATGGGGATAGAGGAGAAATCCCCATCGGAGATCTCCGCGAAACTCTCCTGTAGGTACAGTGAAAGCTTTTGCATCAGGTTCCCTGGGAGAGCGGCCTTACTATCTCCACCATGGTAGGATACTTTTCCGCGCCATGCCAGCTGCAGGTACTCTGGTATCATTGCCTTGCATAGCATGGCGGCATACGGCCCCGGGGTTTGCTTGCATTCACGCAGCATGCGGTCTTTCTCTGTCTCCGAAACCCTCATCAGAGTGATATCAGTCATGGTGCCCTGGTTTGAATGGGTGTTTTTGTTAGTATAGTGACTCCTTGATTTTTCCTTTAAAGAACGACAACCGGCGGTTGGCAGACATGCGGGGGGGTGGTAGCAGTGAGGCTAACCGCAGAAACTTTGCGGTGCGCAGGCAGGTAGAGTTCCCTGAACCGGCCACGCGGAGGGGGTGGGGAGGCTAGGCGAGCCGTTAACACACAGGCGTGTGCAGGCAGGAAGAGCTCCCTGGACCGGCCACGCGGAGGGGGTGGGGAAGGTAGGCGAGCCGTTAAAACACAGCGGGTCGTGGGCAGGGAGAGTTCCCGGCACCAGCCCCGCGGAGGGGGTGGGGAGGATAGGAGAGCCGTTAGCACACAGCCGTGCGTGGGCAGCCAGAGTTCCATGGACCGGCCACGCGGAGGGGGTGGGGAGCGTATCTGAGCCATTACAACACAGCGGAGCGCAGGCAGGCAGAGTTCCCTGGAACGGCCACGCGAAGGGGGTGGGGAAGGTAGGCGAGCCGTTAAACCACGGCGGGTCGCGGGCAGGGAGAGTTCCCTGGAATGGCCACGCGGAGGGGGTGGGGAAGGTAGGCGAGCAGTTAAACCACGGCGGGTCGTGGGCTGGGAGAGTTCCCGGTACCGGCACCGCGGAGGGGGTAGGGGGGGGGAAACGTGTGTGCGAGCCCTTGTGGTCGAGCGGTTTTGCCGGCATCAGGAACTGGCCACCACTAGGAGCTGTGCTTGAAACATGGGAGTACCGCACTGCTGTGAAGTTAGGTCACAGCAGTCCAAAGGCACTGGCTTACCATGGTCTCCAGGGAGCAGTTTTGCAGTGTCCAGGTCCGCTTGGGTGATCTGAACACCAGGACCCCTGGCAGTTAATACAAATACATAATATTCGACCTTGTACTGAGTGCACATGTGATAGATAGTATGCATGGTCTTGTTCACAGGGAAAGAGTATAGGCATTGTTCGGGAAAATGTATCTTTCTGAGGAATTCACTCCCTTTCTCCCATCCCACAGTTGCGAGTGTCTCCCTCCCTACCCGTGGTTCGCCCTCCCAGAGGCTTGCGCAGATCAGGCGGCGCAAAAAAAACAACCCGGGACGACATGTTTTCGGAACTGATGGTCTGTTCCTGAAATGATGCTGCACAGCGGAGAGAGGACGTCTCAAGGTCCGAGCGAGCAGTCAGTGAACGGGAGCAG
The DNA here is from genome assembly GCA_037349315.1 of Chelydra serpentina. Taxonomy (NCBI): domain Eukaryota; kingdom Metazoa; phylum Chordata; order Testudines; family Chelydridae; genus Chelydra; species Chelydra serpentina. Next base: position 12,056,120 of record JBAIAC010000061.1, read on the forward strand.
AGGGCTGAAGCTCGCGAGGACAGGTGGCGGTTGGAAGACCAGCAGACGACTCAAACGCTGCTTGGACTAATGCGGGAGCAAACTGATACACTCCGCCGCCTTGTTGACGTTCTGCAGGAACAGAGGATGGAGGAAAGGGCACCTCTGTATGTTCTTTCCAACCGCCCTCCCCTGCCACAAAGTCCAATTTCCCCCTCACCCAAAGTCAGTAGAACGAGGGGAGGCAGGGGCCGAGGAAAAAATCACTCCACCCCTGCGGACTGCTCCAGTAGCAGAAGGCTCTCCTTTCCAAAAATATAGATGGGACCTTGACTTCCCTCCAAACGCACCCCACCCCAGCCCCCGTCCAAGTGTCATCCTAAAATTTTGCTCTCCTTAATAAAAAATTGTGTTCTGAACAGTCCTGATTCCTTGACTGTCTTTCAAAGGGCTGTTGTATTGTGGGGGAGGGGAGGGGTGGTTTGTGATTTGAGACGATAGTCGCAGATAACAGGGTGGGAACAGGGGAAAAGGTTCATCAGAAAGTCACACTCACATTGCATTCACTAGGCACACTTGCCATTCTAGGAGGGGGTTTTCCTATTCTCTATGGGGGGGGGGCTGTCACTTTCAGGTGGTGGAGGGTGGCTGCAGATCGTTGGCGGCAGGCTATAGCCTGCATGACAGATCCATGCAGCAGGGGATCAGTGGCCGCAATCCCCTGCAAAGAAGTCACACAGGCCCCCCCTCACAGACTTCCGAACAGGAGTGGTTGCAGGCTCCGTTGAAACAAGCAGTACACCATTGCGGACTGCTCAGGGAGCAGGAGCCTGTCATTCCCCGAGTTGGGAAGCGCCCTTTCCATCATCCACCCTCTCCCCAACCAGGGTATTTGTCCCAGTCTCAGCACTTGACCGAGAAATCATTAATAAAGAAGACGGTTTTAATAAACAATGTTTCCTTTATTATACTTTTAAACCGGGGACTGAAGGGGGGGGAAAGGGTGCTGGTAATTGTAGAGGATAGACAACGGTCACCGGGTAAAGAAACGGGGGCTGGTTCAGCTTCAGTTTTAACAAGCGAAACAGTCACTGGTTACCCTGCTCGCTCTGGAATCTAGCTTTCAGAGCTTCCCAGATGCGCAGCGCGTCCCGCTGGGATCTTCTAATCGCCCTGGTGTCCGGCTGTGCGTAATCAGCAGCCAGGCGACTGGCCTCAGCCTCCCACCCTACCATAAACGTCTCCCCCTTGCTCTCGCAGAGATTGTGGAGCACACAGCAAGCTGCGATCACAATGGGGATATTTGTTTGGCTGAGATCGGAGCGAGTAAGTAAGCTTCGCCATCTCCCTTTCAGACGGCCAAAGGCACACTCCACCACCATCCTGCACTTGCTCAGCCGGTAGTTAAATAGCTCCTTTTCAGTGTCCAGGGTGCCCGTGTATGGCTTCATGAGCCAGGGCATTAGCGGGTAGGCTGGGTTCCCGAGGATCACTATAGGCATCTCCACATCCCCAACAGTTATTTTGCAGTCCGGGAAGAAAATACCTTCCTGCAGCCGTCTGAACAGACCAGAGTTCCTGAACACACGAGCGTCATGAACCTTGCCCGGCCATCCAACGTTGATGTTTGTAAAACGTCCTTTATGGTCCACTAGTGCTTGCAGCACCATAGAAAAATAGCCCTTCCGGTTAATGTACTGGCTGCCCTGGTGGGCCGGTCCAAGGATGGGGATGTGTGTCCCATCAATAGCCCCGCCGCAGTTTGGGAATCCCATAGCGGAAAAGCCATCTATGATCACCTGCACGTCTCCAAGGGTCACTACCTTTGAGAGCAGCAGGTCAACGATTGCATGGGCTACCTGCATCACAGCAACCCCCACGGTAGACTTGCCCACTCCAAATTGATTCACGACTGACGGGTAGCTGTCTGGCGTTGCAAGCTTCCACAGGGCTATGGCCACTCGCTTCTGGATAGTCAGGGCAGCTCGCATCCGGGTGTCCTGGTGCTTCAGGGCAGGGGACAGCAACTCACAAAGTTCCAGGAAAGTGCCCTTACGCATACGAAAGTTTCTCAGCCACTGGGACTCATCCCAGACCTGCAGCACTATGCGGTCCCACCAGTCAGTGCTTGTTTCCCTGGCCCAGAATCGCCGTTCCACAGGATCAACGTGACCCATTGCCACCATGATGTCTAGGGGCCGGGGTCCCGTGCTTTGCGAGAGGTCTGTGCCCCTCTCAGAGTTCATGTCGTCACGGAGCTTCCGTTGCCTCCTCGCCAGATTTATCTGCATCTGCCTCTGGAAAAAGTGGACGATAAGGCGCGAGGTGTTGACAACGGACAGAACAGCAGCGATAATTGCGGAGCGCTCCATGCTCGCTGTCCTGTGGCGTCCGTGCTGTCAATCACCAGAAAAGGGCGCGATGTAATTTCCCGCCAGCGCTTTCACGTAGGGAAGGCGGGAGTGTGGGTCGAATGACGACAGGTTCCCAAAACCACCCGCGACACATTTTTGGCCCCAGAAGGCACAGGGGGCTAGACCCAGAATTCAAATGGGCAGCAGGGACTGCGGGAACTGTGGGATAGCTACCCACAGTGCACCGCTTGCATTGTCGACGCTTGCCCCGTTAGTGTGGACTCACAAACTCGAATTAATGTCCTTGGTGTGGATTCGCACGATCGACTTTGTAAAATCGATTTCACAAGTTCGGTTTAAGATAAATCGAACTATTCCCGTAGTGTAGACATACCGTAAGGGATAGATCCTGAGCGGGTATAAACTGGCCTACTTCCATTGAGTTAGAAGGAACTAGACTGATTTACACAAGCACAGCATCTGGCCCCATATGCAGCTATGACCCATCAGAAGCAATTTATAAGGAAAAGAAAAAGGTGAAATAAATTATAAGGAGAAAAAAAGATCAAGAAAAAGTGGAGAGTATGAGATCTACTGGTTATAACAATGGATTCAAGTCCCCACTCTTGGGTTCAGTTTGAATGGCTTGACTAGATTTCCCCGCTAACCACTGGAGGCCCCAATGAATTGGGTTTATGTTCATTTTGAAGACAAGGGCTATTATGTTGCCTGATTAGGAAAAGGACTCACTTAGGCTATAATTATAAATGATATTTTCTGCAATGTAGTAAATTAACAGTCATGGTTCTGTATTCACACCACATTTTAAAAGGTCATGGCCATGCAGGGAAAGGTTTAAATGAGTCACTATCATATATCTCACTAATATATATTTAAAGCTTCATGCATCATTGTTCTGGCTTTAAATGGGAAATATTCATGCATTATATGTTTTGGCAAACATGATTTCACACTTTCAAAAAGGTGTGAAAATAAGAATCACACTGCCAAAAGTGAGTACGGATTGCATGTGTAAATTTTATTTTCTGTGACAGCAGGAAAGGTTCTATATAACAATTAAGTAACAAAAACAAAATACTATACCACCAAAAAACAAACAAAACAAAAAAAAAACAGGTCAAGATACACAATTTTGCTCTTCAATCACAAAAGACCAAACACTCATTGAGTCTCTGCTAATTATTGAACATTCATGTCATGAAAGCTCAAACTATTTCTAGTAGATACCAACTCAACAAATCCAGAAATCTCAAGTAGAAATTTTATATTTTTAAAAGCGGATTATTGATGATTATGGACTACATTAATTTGGCACAGTAAACTGTAATTAAAATTTCCTTTAAAATCACCTACCAGTCTGCCATTTATGAATATAGCGCACTGTTTAAAAGAAGAAAAAGGGCCAGCTTTGCAAAGTTAGTTGTGTGTCATTGATAATTGACTGTAAACAGGCATAAATGCCTGATTTGTACATGCATGCGTGCACAAACACAATTATTATTTTTGTAATTATCTTAGGTGCATATGAATGTGCACAACTTTTGTGAATACCTAATTGTCCAAACCTGCATTTGTGTGAGGAACCATTTGGTTCTTGAAAGGGCTCTCGGCACTTGGGTGGGAACACCCCCCCCCTCCCCCTCCCCCCCCCCAAAAAAAGATTAATAAAACCCCTGTCCTCTCCTGTACTTTCCAACAGGATTCAGGGAGCAGATAGGAAAAAGATCAAGAATCTGAAAGGTCAAAGAAGCTACAGCACAGTCAACCAGACACAGGTGCTTTACATAGGCAAGAAGAGGAAGCCAGAGTTGTGTTGAGGTTGCACTGATCACAGATTAAGCCAATCATAGTTCAGAAGCTCAGAACAAGGTAATGTCTGTTGATTTGAGGAGCTATTTTTACTTTGGGAGGAAAAACAACAACATTATTTTGGGATTTCATTTACTTCTGAGAGAAAGAGAGAGAAGGTCAGGGGTATGCCGCGAAAAGCCCACTCTGTGAGAGTCTTATTGATGCCGATCAGCAGCTGTTAATGTTGTTTTTAATACATATAAAATTAGTTAACCCAAAACACAGCCCAAACCTTTATTTGTGTACCTAGAACTCAGCCAACAGCACTAAAATAAGCTGTGAACCAGAAACACATTCTGGGTAATGATATGTAGATAGGCACACCAAGTATTTCAGTACTCTTTGTAGCTGTTATATCTAGTACCGACACAAGAAGTAGCTTTTGAACTAGAAAACATGCAACCATGGCACTTCACACCCCCACACCTCCGCCCATTCTCTTGCGGGTCATAAGCATATTACAACAACCTAACTGGGAGGTTAGACTGGCTACAGAGAAAGACATTTAAACCAAAAATGGGGGAAATGTCCACAGTTCTGATCTTGCAAAGCCGTCAGGTAATCACTTGTGTCATTCATATGAACACCCAGGCTTTTCTGTTTGTTTCCAAGGCTCAGACAACAGCACTGCTCATAAATAGCTGGGAGCACAGTAATGACAAGCAAATGAGAACACTGAGCAAGTTAGATTTGTTTGTAAAGCAAGAGAAATATTTATTGTATAATACATATTGCCTTGATATCTTAGGGTGGCACAGCCCAACTGAAGTAATGATCTGTGAAGAAATCACAATACAATAAATCTTATGAAGTTTATGTCCATACGCTGAGTTAGTTTGTGAACAGCAAATCACAGTACTCCCTATTTGTAGAATATACAATGTATGCTTCCCTTAAGAAATTTTCCTAAAACACACAGTCAGAAGAATAATTACCGATTAAATCCAACACCTGGCTTCTACTTATTAAAATATTGCAAACTCAGTCCTGTGGTGCTTACCTAGGAGCATGACTGTCCAACCAAAGACAGTGACCTAAATGGAGCAAGGTCCTGCAAAGAATACCTCCTTGTGCAGGGCAGTAAAAACACCATGATACAAAATATAGTGGGGAGAGTGTAAATGAGAATGTTTCCTCATTATTCAAAAGGCGTGCCCACCTTTGGTCAATAAGGGGGCAATCTATGGGAACTTCTGGATCCCTGGTAGCTCCTTTATTCTCAGGTTGCACAAACAGCCAGAAGAAATTTTGTCTTCTAGGTTTTACTAAGTGACTGTGATAGTCTGTCCCAGATTTGGACCTGGCTACTGTTACTCATGCCCTTATAAGCTCCATGCCGGATTGCTGCAATCTGTGCTACATGGACAAATTTTGAAGGTAATATGACATCTCTTTTCATAAAATGATATGTGATTCATTGGATTATGAATATATATGTAAATTGTAGCTCCTGTTTTGAGGTTTGCCTCAACAAACTTCAAAATCTGCCTAATAAGACCAAAAACTGCAGTCCCATTTTAGGGCACTAAGAAGCCAGCCATGACAGTGTCTCTTTAAAACATAAGTTTAGATAATATCTTGGGAAGTATTTTGTTTAATCAGAGTAATACAAATGATGCAATGTTTGCCTGTATTAGAAAAAACATTTCTATACCATATTCTGCCCTATTTCTTGCACAACACAGAGGTGAACTTTGTCATCTGATAGCACAGTACACTTAAACAGAATGGACAGCTAGAAAATCACAAACCAGAGCTCAGTTAGGTCAAGTTAAATTAAAACTTCCATCAGAGAATCTTTTCTGCCTTTTTCCTTAATTATTTACTGGTGTCCAGTTATTCACAAGTCCAAAGTAGCATAAAATTGAATAACTATGGAGGAAAAAGTGACCTCTCATGATAAGATTCTATTAATCGATTTACTCTGGTTCAGCATTCCTGCTACTAGTACATCACAAGATGATAACACAGAAAAATAAATGTCCAACTGCAGTGCAGCCATAGCAATTATGAAGGAGACATTTTCTCTGTGACAAAACCAGAAGCACAATGGAAGTTTTATTGAATAAACCCACTATTTATCAAAATAAATGAGCACAAATTGTAGAGAAAAAAATAATAAAAACAAACTATCATACATATACTTTATTGTACATATATTTCATTTTAAAGTGCCTATTAATCAAGGTAGCAGATGGCACTTTTCAGACTATTCATTTGTTACAGATGAACACCAATAACATTAGGCATTTTTATTCAGCTCTTTGCATAACAAAAATATGAAGTCCCATGGCAAAAAAAAAAATCTACAGCATAAGTTAGAAAATGTCACTGAAAAATGTTGAATAGTTTGAACAATTTCTGGTTGTTCATCCATTTTTAAAACCGAAGCACGTGCAGAGGGGAGTTGGAAAATGGAACAAGGTGGCAGAGATGCAAGTGCAGGGGAGCATAAGGAGAAAAGGGAGTACGACAGCTGAGAGAGAAAGCAAAGCAAAATTGGACAATGTGTTTAACTTTTTTCAGAGAGTACAAACATTTCTCATATTAACGTTACTTTTCCATCTAAGTACCCACGGTTGTTGCCACAGGAATGTTATGCCATCCCCAATGGGAGGGGTTGACACAATTCCCAAAGTATGGGGAACAATCCATGAGTCACGCTCTCTCTGCTAAGGGGAGGTTCTCACAATGAAATAAGCAAATGAGAAATGATGGCACAGATTGTACTGGTCCCCATCCTGTGTGCTCCATAGGGGACTGATTGACCCCTAAAATTCATGGGACTATGGGGAAAGGAATGCAAGAGGCTCACTGGTATCTGTATTGAGTTTCAACTGGCCTGACCAGTTGAATGTACCCTAACTCACTAAGGTCATAACCTGTATCTAGAAGGTGCCATGTAAGATATCAACAGAAAGCTAATAACATACTGATCATTAATATTATTGAGTGGTGTATGTATGGAGGCCAAATTCAAAATTACAAACATATTGGAAATTATATTATCGAAGTGTGCCTGCCAGGCAGGGCTAAAGTTACTCTACCCTAGACAAAAGAATGTGGTTTGGTCACCTGGAAGGTATTTCAAGGGACATTACGAGACAATGGGGATGCAATTTACACAGAAGGTAAGCAGGACCATCAAGCCAACCAGGGGAGGAGACAACCATTCAGCATCACAACAAGTGGGGGATGGGGGAGATTGCAGGGAACAGATCAATTTGCATTTCAGCAAACACCAGTGGATAGGAGGGGTAGAAACCAGCATGGAACTTCCTTCACCACCAGCAGGGCCGGCTCCAGGCACCAGCTTTCCAAGCTGGTGCTTGGGGCGGCAGGCGAGAATGAGGCGGCAGTACAAGTCCCGCGGCGGCAATTCGGCGGCAGGTCTGCTCTTCCTGCCACCGAATTGCCGCCGCAGGACTCGGACTGCTGCCCCATTCTCGCCTGCCATGGCGGCAATGGGGTGGCAGGTCCGCCGCTCTCCCCTTGCTGCCGCAGACTGGGACTGCGTAGGGCTGGGGTGGGGCTGGTGAGGGCGTGGGGAGGGACCCCGGGAGGGACCCCGCCCCCCCGCCCCAGACGCAAGCAGACGTAGCGGGGCCCCGCCTGATATATACCCCAGCCGGCCCAGCGCCCTCTCAGTTCCTTCTTGCCGGCTATTCCGACAGTGGGGATGGAGGGCGGGTTTGGAATAGATATGAGCAACACATCTCGAAGAACAACAGTTACTATGGTGAGTAACCGTCTTTTCTTCGAGTGCTTGCTCATGTGTATTCCAATTAGGTGACTCCCAAGCCCTGCCTAGGAGGTGGGGTCGGATTGTGATACTGCAGAGTGTAGGACCGCGGAACCAAACGCAGCATCCTCCTTGGAATGCTGAACTATGGCATAGTGAGTGGCAAAGGTGTGCACCGATGACCAGGTTGCTGCCCTACATATCTCCTGTATAGGTATGTGCGCCAGGAAGGTACCGGAGCCTTAGTAGGCAGCCCTGAGCTCAACGGTCTCTGTGGTACCGGAGTCGACACGGCTGGTGCCGGCATCGGCAGCGGCGCCAGACTCGACGGCCCCTGTGGAGCCGGAGTCAACGGTGTAGGCGTCTTAGCCAAAAGCACCGAGCTCAACAGTCCTTGCAGTACCGGAGTCATTGGTGCTGGCGCCGGGCCGGGCGGCTTGGCACGGTCTTGAACCGGCTGCGGCTGCAGTGGCGCCGGGTTCGGAGCCGGTGCCGGGCCCGATTTTCTCACTCTTGGAGACAACGACCGGCGCCTCTGAGGGATCCCGGCCTGAGGTGTTCGGTGCCGGGGTTCCTTACTGGAGCTTGGGTGCTCCAGGGCCACTGGCGCCACACCTGCTGAGGAGGTTGGCACCGGGTTGCGGTGCGGGGCCGACATCGGGCTAAGAGATGCTTCCAAGAGGAGCTGCTTCAATCGAAAGTCCCACTCCTTCTTGGTTCGTGGCTTGAAAGACTTACAGATACGGCACTTATCTGGAAGGTGGGACTCCCCGAGGCACTTCAGACAGGAGTTGTAGGGGTCCCCCGTGGGCATCGGCTTCAAACAGGCCGAGCACGGCTTGAATCCCGGAGAGCCAGGCATCAGCCCGGTACCGGGAGGGAGACAGGGGAGAAACCTCTTATCTCCCACTACTATTTACACTAACTACAACAAACAAACTATCAGTAAACTATTAACAACTACTTAAGAAGTACTTAAAGACCATCAACAAAGATAAACAAGTGCTAACTACGCTAGGGAGGTGGAGATCAGCTAAGCTGCGCTCCACAGTTCCAACGACCGTCACGGGTGGTAAGAAGGAACAGAGAGGGCACTGGGCCGGCTGGGGTATATATCAGGCACCGCAACGGTGCCACTCCAGGGGGCACCAGCCGGCCCACCGAGTGTTGCTAGGGTAAAAGTCTTCCGACGATCGTGCACGCCGCGCGCGCACACCTAATTGGAATACATATGAGCAAGCACTCGAAGAAGAACCCCAAGTTACCTTTCACCTAAGACGACAAAGTAACCGAGCTGGACTTTGGCCTTTGTTGGAGATTCTGACCAGAAGGGTGGGTCAGCCATCTTGCTGGAAAGTAGGTTGATAAGAAAACTACCTTGAACAAAGGTTGTAGCTCGTTTTGTTAAGTTTAAGCCTCTAGAAAGTATTTTTCACTTTTATTTCCTTATAACCATTTCTAACTCTACCCTGTATACTTTAACTCAAACTCTCATCTCCTTTTGTTAATAAATTGTTTTATTTTTAATCTAAACCAACCTAGGGCAGTGCTTGATTTAAAAGGGAATGCTAACTCTGATTAATGTGGCAAGCTGTTGGGTATTGTATCTTTTAAGGAACAAACAAACCTTAATCTCTCTCTCTCTGAAGGGTCGAGGAGAGAGCTGGACATTGCAGAGCACATGGTTCTGGGAAAATTCTGTACTGGCAGGTATTGAAGTCATCTTGCTAGATGTAACCAACGCCGGTGGAGGCCAGAGTGTGGCAGTGATATAACAAGCAAGCTGATGGAATCAGAGTGCTGAAGCAGGGCTGCTTCACACACACACACACACACACACTCACACACACACACACACACACACACACTCTGCTTGTATGCTGGCTGGCAGCATCAGTAATGAAAACTACTGCAGCAGAACGTTTTGAGGCAGTCAGGGTTACAGAGCAGGCCCCCTCACACAACCCCTCACTGATATGGATGTGACACCTCTGTTAAAAGATATTGGGCCAAATCTCCCTTTATTTTGAACCACAGCATTGTGTTCATTTGTTATATATGTATGGTAGCTCTTTTTTTCTGAGATACCTGCACAACCACCCTTTTCTCCTTCAAATCTCTTCTCAAAACCCATTCCTTCCCAAAAGCACTGACCCACACTAACCTATTACCTAAATGTAAAGCAATCCACCAACTTTATGAGCTTATTTTATGTAAATGTACCTCCTTTTGTCTTTTTTTCCTGTGTCATGTCATCTAACCTAGCATTTGAGCTCGCTGGCACAGGGACCCTGGCTCAAATTTTCAATACTGCCTAAGCAATTTAAGTGCCTAAGTTCCTTAGTGATCTTCCGAAATTGTTACCCCCATACCTTCATTCTCTTAGTCCAATGCCATGCAAGCCTATTGCAATTCCCTTTATGATAAGATAAAATTGCACAATTTATTATATTCTAGACCCAAGGCACATCTTCATTAACCTGACAAATTTAACCTACAGCAAATTAAAAATATTGGGGTATTAAATACAAAAGTACTTAAATCTTACACTACTACTTTTGTCAACATTAATAATGAAGCGTAGAGGTTAAGTGTTTTGCTGCAAACAGCATCACTCAGCCTTCCCGTTTTTTTTTCTGATTATATTTCAGAATCAGTTCTGGCAGCACAATGCCAGCAAATGACAGCTGGTCTATTGTTAGCAAAGGATTCTGTCCTACAAAACTGCAGCTCTTGGCATCAAGGAGTTAAAATGTGTGATCTGAATGACAGGTTTTAGATAATACATCCCTTAAAAGCTTTGAAGGGCTACTGCTAAAGTGGAACACATTCTGATGTTCCATTCTGTGACTCATTACAACAGTGCAGAGTATATTCTTGTGTGCATTGACAATGCTTATTTCCACTCTTAGACAATTTCTATCTTACTCCAGAAAACTACAATTCAGTATTGATATTAGTCAAGGGCTCAAACGTCTACAGACAAAATCCTTCACTCAGATCCACATAATAATACTCAAGTAAAATATTCTCACCTTTCCACATGCAAGAATATTCCACAGATGTCAATAGGGGATCAGAATATTGAAGCTGAACAGTATCATGTTGATCTGAGGAGAGGATTTCCCCCTCTATGTTTTGGTACACTATAGTTTCAATTCAGAGTTATCATCTCAATTTTTCTCCTCCTGTATCTATTTACCAAGACATCCTTTCTAAAGCACTGGCAGTCAGACCACACAGGTCTTTTAAATAAACTGCCTTGAACATTATAAGGAATTTGAAGTTATTTCATCTATTTTTTCGGCACACATCAGTGAGTGTTTCATACCAAATGGTGTCAGGATATATGTTAAGTTTCTGGGGCTTTGGAGCTGTGCTCCAGCTCTAGGCAAAAACCTGCAGCTCCACTGCTCCGGAGCTGCTCCACACTGCAGCTCCGGCCTCTGCTCCAAAGCCCTGTAAGTTTCTTAAACATACTAACCCAAATACACCAACTACTTTGTATGTGTTAACTTTGTACCTGCATTTTTCTCAAATTTTACATCACAACTTGTTGTTTAATTAATTACAATTTTATATACTCTACTACAGCAGAACTCACTAGTACCTAGTTACTCAGATATACCTCTCTGCTCTTGACTATTTTCTTTCATCTCATACATTTCCAGCATCTCTCACTGGATTTGATGCCACCACCTCAAATGAAACAAGAGCAAAAATTCAACCTCTCATGTGTCCTCACAGCTCTTTCCCTCCCATGAGCACTGGCAATGCCAGTTTCTACCCAGCTGACAGCCTCAAACTCATCATGTTGTACATTCTGCTTTTTTCTTCTCAATGGTGCTGTCAAAAGTCTCCCATTTTTTTTCCTCCACATCATCTTTAACATCCATCTTTGTTCACTTCCACTGCAAAAGACCTGGTTTAGGTCCGGATTATCTCTTGCCTAGACAACTGCAACCTCCTGCTCTCTGACCTCAACACATCTGGCCTGATTCCCTTTTAATGTAACCAAAATGCTGCCACCAAAACCACCTCTCTTTCCTATCACTCTGATGTTATCCAGCCCCCTATTCAATACTCTTCACTGGTGTCTCCTCACCTTCAGCATCAAATTTACTGTCCGTGAGCTGCCATCTGCCTCTCTGCTCAACACTTTTCATTCCTCCCCTTGCCACCTTCACTTCTTCCCACATCACACAACTAATTACTGACACCACTGTATTTGAAATCCTGTCATTACTAAATATCATTTAACCATGCACAATTCTTTTCTAAAATCTTGTTGTTTTCCATTAAAATCTTAAAACCAATCTCAGTTGGTACTGTACATAGATAACGTAGTCAAAAAAGGATTATTTCCTAAAGTTTCTCTGACACATTAGTTAAAATGTCTACCCTACTCACTCAAACACTATAGCTAAGCATTAGGACCGACTAAATACCCAGAGTTTTTTTTCTTGAATCAGAAATAATGAAGGTACAGTGACTTGGGCACAATGCTACAGAGGCTATTATGTTTCTCTAATACAAGATTAAATACAGCATTCGGATGTTGCATATGTGGAGTTAGTGACTGAAAGAATGAATGTGAATCCTTTATGTTATTCTGCAGGTCAGAATCAGATCTTAGTTAGAAGTTCCTACTTTTAACTTTGCTCGTTTACAAAAATATCATAAATTGATTAGTTTTTGTTTAGGCAGAGATCAACTAATAATTCTGACTTTCTAACATGTTAAAATAACCATTGTAATCACTGGTGAAATACCAAAGTTGACCATATATACTTCCTGAATGGCACTATGACACCCTACAGAAGACACGTATTGAGAATTAAACTCCAAAAATCTCACACTGGCATCTAATAAGGATTCTACAGTGCAGCTAGTGTGCCCAGTGTGTGAAAAAATATTGGATGGGAACAGTAGCGTAGCCAGGAGGAGAGCAGGGGGAGCGGCCGCTCCCCCACTGAGCAGAAGTGGAGCCTTTTTTTTGCTCCCAACGCCTTTTGCTCCTACGCTGCAGTCAGAGCGGAGCATTTTTTTTTGCTCCCGGCGCCTTTTTTTGCTCCCGACGCTTTTTGCTCCTACGCTGCAGCCAGAGCGGAGCTTTTTTTTTTGCTCCCGGAGCCTTTTTTTGCTCCCGACGCCTTTTTTTAGCTCCACTCCCCCTGTGCTCTAAACCTGGCTACGCCACTGGATGGGAAGTTATACACCACCTTGTTATATTGCACAGAAATGCCAACTCTGGGAATGCTGCTTTCCTACCCCTGAACTTGAGTTTAGATGCCATAACAATCATTTCCAAGTAAATGGAAGCAGTAATATTAAATATTATAGTAGAAAGGGTGAGGGTTAACTTCATATTACAGGATATACTAGTAGCTTATAGGGATTTAAGATATTTATACAATATACCTGAAAGTTCATAATCACACAAACACGAAGTGTAGATCCTATGAATTAATTACTCTAAGGGCTTTATACACCACAACAGATGCATACTTTTCCATACTGTAAAAGGTCATAGGTCTGGCTTCCACACTCAGCTGGGTTACAGAAGCTTTATTCTCTTTGTTTCATGGGTGCCTACTGCTGAGAGTCAAAAGAGCAAGACAGAATAAAATCTTCCACTCCGCCACGGCACAGCTATCCTGCTTGATTCAGTGAGCCAAAACCTACACTTTAAACAGCCATAAAAGCAATTTGTAGAATTATCAAAGCGAATTCCACTCAGATACATTTGCTGGAGTAGAAGTCTTGGGTACACAGCTGGAGCAATTTTATCATAGGACAAAACAGGTCTTCTGAAAAGATTTCAAGGCCAGCTATTTTCTTCAGCTGTCCTGCATTCAGAAACCATTGTTCAGAAAGAACAGGAAGCTTTGCCACCGGCTAGTCCCCTAGCGTGCTCTCTCTTGTCCTTCCTCATCTGAAGCTGGGAGCTCTGAGTAGACAGAAAATCTGAGAGATTCAATTCCACCCATGTTCAGAGCTTCTGATCAACTCTGCTGTACCAGCTGAACCACAGCCTCTTGCTGCTTCTGCAATGCAATCCACACAAGCCGCTGGTTCATTTCAAAGTGAAGCAGTCTCAGCACTAGAGAAATTTGTTGTTGTTGTTTTTGGTTTCATATTTTGCACGTAAGTATTGTTGCCCAAGATCTTTTTCTCCCAAAAGCATGCAGAAAAAGTGAAAGGAGGAGAAGCAGAACCAGAATCCTTATATATTGATGGCATAATTCATTCAAAATCAGCTGTTGATAAGGACTATTTGCTCTTTAAGAGAGAGAGAGAGAGAGGGAGGAAGTAGCAGGAACTGGAGCAGTTAGTGGTGTGACATTATGCAGATCAAGATCTTCCCTTTGCTGTCCAACATCTGTTAGTTATGTTGATAGCTTCAATCTAACCCACAAAAATTGGGATAAGCAGTAATGCTAGGCTAACACTAGAGGGAATTGAGGCGTGGGACAAGAATATTGCTGAAGCAATATAAATGCTAAAGTACTCAGATGGAGATGTATTTTATTGTTTCCCATTAGGTAACACTAGAGACTTAGCAGCTGTCTATAGTGCCATATTTTTATCCCTTCAACTATGGCTTGTACATACCAGAGAGATAAATCTATGTCTCACAGGCACATTCCTGATTGGATAGTTAAATGTTATTAGAGAGACAAGGAGGGTAAGATAATATCTTTTATTGGACCAATTTCTGTTGATGAGAGAGACAAGGTTTCAGGCTACACAGAGCTCTTTTTCAGGTCTAGGAAACTAACTTAGAGCAGAGGTTCTCAAACTGTGGTCCGCGGACCATCAGGGATCCGCGAGCTCCATTCAGGCGGTCTGCAGATAGTTCCATGTCAGGTGCATGCCTGAGAGGATGAAGGGCCACCCACCTAATTAGTGGACCTCCGCAGGTGTCTAGTGCCTGGACCCTGGAGAAGACGCACATGTAAGGTGAGGTGGGTGGCCTTGGGGGTGGGAATAGGGGATATGTGGGAGGATGCAGTGGGGTGAGAAGACGGGGTGGGGGGAATTTGGGACATGCAGGGCTGCGGTGGCCAGAGAAAGAGGGGACTTTCCCCAGCTCCAGGGCTGCGGCTGCCAGGGACAGACCCCTCTCCTTCCCAGCCCCAGCTTTGGGACTGCCGGGAGAGAGCGGGGACATCCATCGCATTAGAAAAGTAAGAGTACTGATATTAAAATATGAGTTGTGTGCTTTTATTGGTAGAACAAAAAAAGTGGTGGTTTTTTTTATATAGCCCTTTTATCCAAAGCACATTACAATAGTTAGCTAACGGTACAAACAACATTTGGAAAGATCATTAAGTGGTATGCCAACAGCCTCAACAATTTTCAAGTGGTCCATGGAAAAAAAAAAAAGTTTGCGAACCACTGACTTAGAGTTTCACTACTAAATAGAAGGTGGAACCGATTGTTTAGCATAAATAGTTTACACATATTTCAAGGGACCATTTAAGGTGAAATGGCCCATTATATCAGTTGGATGCAAGCTGTATGATACAAAACATAAAAGTGCTTGTGCTTATTTTTTAAAGACAGACACATATTAATACTCATTTACAAGCATTAACCTATTAAGACTTTTTGCTTTGTGGAATGATTTGTGCTAATATGAAGGGAAACATGTTGGATTTCTTCTCTCTCCAATTGTCCTACATGCTTACTGTCACCTTTTATTGCAGCTTGCCTTCCCACGGTTTCACGTATCATTGCACCTATGGCCATCTTGACTATATAGGCGGCGCTATCATTAAAGTCAACATTTTCCCAAACTTATCACACTGACCCCACTGTGCTTTTCCATTATAAGTCCATTAACTTGCACATACTTATGATTGTGGGTGGAAGCTTAAGAGTTGTCCAAATCTGGAGATTTTCTTTGGTGGGACCAGTAACTGGTTTATTCATCTGCAGGAGTAGGCTTAGAAGCCTAAATGAGTACAGGGAGGGGCCATCACATAGTTAAACTACAATAATTTTCAGTCAGTGCATTTTATGGCAAATAGTATCCAAAAAGGAACATGAGTAGGTCTGATTGTTTTTCTTGTCAGAATGAGTATGTGTGTACATTACTTTGATAGGAATATTTAATAGGAATCTAAATTGCAAATAAAAAAGCTATAAAATTGAAGTGAAGAATATGGAGTTGGATATGTAAAAGAGAAACAAACATATTAAAATACAAATTTAGTCATATATGCGAAGCTGTCTTTTTGATTAAGCTATTGGCCAGGGGGAAAAAAAAAGACAAACAGGTCTTTTCCTATAATAGCATGCAACCAGCTTTCAGCTTTATATACTGTCAGATTTGACTGACCTAATCCTTTGCCATTTTTACCCTCTCTCCAGCACTTTACTGAAGTTTAAATGTCTAACACATTGAAATTCAGTGAATGTGGAGTAAAAAAAAAAAGTGTGCAATGAATAATCAGCAGTGAATAACATCCTGAAAGCACTTGTATATTTCTCTCTTACTGAGAAAAATGTCTTAAATAATATTTGATTTATTTACCCCGATGTTCTCGTTACAGGGACAGACATAGCCGTTGACTGGGCATATATTTATGATCAGCTAGTACCAGGCTCCGTGGATTTCATGGTAGGAAATGTGAATTTCATTTCTCCCTTTGACACTACATAGTCCATCTTCTATGCATCACTGACTTATCAAAGGTGTAGCCCAGAAAACATGAAGCATGAATATTTAATGGAGATAACAAAATTCAGGCATATATAATGCTATTTGGGGGGGGGGATTTTTTAATTTGGACATTTATTTCTGATATATATAATATCTCCACCAAGTTCTGCCTAATGCAACAAATAATAAACAAAACAGGATAACGTCTCTTCAATGTTCAATATTATTGAATACAATTAAATGAGATCAACTACTTATACAATAAAGAACTATTTTTTTTCCATTTTGCACTATGGTGAATACCTTGCCTCTTCGTTCAAAATTAAGTTTAACATCAGTTCGGAATATGGTTATATGCAGCTGAGCTCTATGCATAACCATTAAAGCCTTGCCATTGCTTAGAATAAGAGAAATATATGCTATCAGGTTACATTCATAACTGAAGTAGAATTCCTGAAGACGTTTCCCATTATTCACATTTTCATTCATAATACTTCACAACTAATGAAGGTATTTCTGACATTAGACCCCAATGTAATTTAAATATACTTCTATTTATAAACTACATAATTACAATACATTAATAAAACCAAATATTGCACATTATGCTGCAAACCTTGAAAGTATGAATCACATTAATTTTGTTCGATTCACCTCTTTTATTTTGCAATGCAACATATTAAGATGCACAAACTTTTGTGATCATAGACAAAAGTAACCATACTGACATCTCACATAACAGAGCTGATGTTGAGTATACAATAATTCAGCCAACCCAATATCCTAAATTTGCTAATCTTTAGCAATGAAATGAAGCAATAGAGGGTGTGTGGGGGAGTATAAAACCTCAAAAGAAAAAAGCAATTCAGTAACAAGATTTTCTATGAACTCATGAATATTTATGAAAAAAGCAGAGAGCTTTTTCACTTAGCTTCAAATGTGTCCTTAAAAAAGTCTTCTCAAATATTAAGACATGCATTTAAAAAAAATAAAACTGTGCATATAAAAGAAGCCAATAATGAAAGACATGCAGCTTTTAAGATAAGCATGCTTTCAGTGTAAGCATCTGCACTCAGAAGAGCATTTACACAAATTAACATATTTTATCTACTGTAAAGAACATAAAGGAAATGACATATATTTTAATTTAAATTAGTCTGCCAAAATCCTTAAGCACAGAAGCGCTAGTCAGAACTGTAGGAAGTTATGTCGGCCAAAGCCAAAGAGTGGGTTTGCCAATGTAAAAGAAACTGAATGACAGTTAAGTAGAAGAGGTTAGGTTTCATTTTCCCAATATTTCCTCATATTTGATACCATGATGTCGTGAAGTATAACAATCTCTCTCTAATTGAATGGGGGTGGGTGGGAATTACTGCATAGTGTATCTGTTTCCAGTGCAATTCCCTCCTTTAAATAGTAAACCATAGTAAACCTTTGATTACCATCACCCAATTTAGAGAAGTATTACCAGACCAAATGGTAAAAAAAATGGTCAACTACTCTAAAGGTAGCAAGTGCAGTAGCATGACCAGCGCACAAATTCGCTCCCTGATAACAAAACCTTACACCATTTTTAAGTGACTGTCTGTTAGTACCACAGGCAGTTCCTTCATCCACCAACTTCGTAAAACAAAATGGTTTGGTATATATTGCAGATATGGTATCCAAGTTACAAAAGAAATGACTGCCCCCAGAGAACAGTAATTTATTTCGTGATTCCAAGGATTTGTCTTCATTGATCAATTTTTACTTGGTGATGAAAATACTAATAGTGTTGAAATGCGGAAAGTGAGCCTGGCTGGCTATATTGCTTCTCACGATATGCTATGATGTATGTTTGTGCACTGAAATTTTGAAAACAAACACTTGTTAGGAGTATGCATGAGGACTATTAAGCAAACACCTGAAATATCCACTGCCCAGTACATTTCCTCCTATCCATGAGGAATTAATACAGTGCGATACAAAATTATTTGGTAAATTGGCTGTGCCACTTTTTTCCCCTACGTCACACCTAGGAAGTCTCTTCCCACAGCGGGCTCTATAACAAAATGAATATTCCGTTCCATTTATATAATTGCAGAAATTAAATGGATATGTACAATTAACAGCTTCCCTAAAATGAACAGCCTACCCCAGTTAAATTTATCTTCAGCCTGGAAAAAAAAAGTTCCCCCCCCCTTGAGATGTTCTTTTCTGAGGCATTTAACATCCCCCGATCTTCCAAATGGATTCCAATCCCTCTCCTAGATGTTCAGAGGGAAGCCAGATTTGTAACTTTGTGGTGGGGTGTGGTATCAACCCCTTCTAAAATCCTACACATGTGAATGAGCTTTCAGTCAATCAAAAAGTGTTTGGGATTTTTTTGGGGGGGGTTTCTAAATAATACATACACAGAGATATGGCATATGTACATAAGTGCAATACACATATTTTCGATTGGTTGCAAGCTCAGTCACAAACTGTTTTTTTATAGATATGACCTTTAGCATGTTTAACTGGATACTGACCAATACGAAGTTCATTATTTTGCAGATTTAGAAGCTGGTATCCTGGATAGTTACCCAGAAAGAAGGATCCTATACCTAAACATCAGATTAAAAGTCTGACCTACCCCAAAGCATCCAGGAGGAATGATTTTGACATGGCCTATCCTTCTACCTTAAGGCTGAGATCGAAGGAGATCAATGGCCTGGAGTTCAGAAAAAAATCTTAATAGGATTAATTGCCAAAGAGATCTACTGAAAAATATTTGACTTGCTCTACAACAGAACTACAGAGAACACATTACATCATGTACTCGGAAGGAGGGACAGATTCCACTCCACAGAGAAAGTTTGTTACCCAAGCTAAAATATCCTGCAGGAGATATGGCTCTTAGTACATCAAAGGCATTACATGCTGCCTAGCTGGCATTGTATTTACGCATCACCACTATTTGTAATTCAAGAGTAATAAATGGATGAAATGCAGCTCATAAAACAAATTAATATGATGAAATTTACAACTTATGTTAAACTGCGGTTCTGCTCTGAAAAATGACTGTAAAGCTCAACTGATCTGCTGCCTGTTTTGTATTCAGACTTATCTGTTTACTTTAAGATTATTTATTTCAATTTATTTCCAGTTGCACATATCCAAATTCTATGTGCATTCCAAACAGCTAAAATATGTTTGGAAAAAGAACAAACAAACACAGGTACTAAATTTAAAATACAGTACGACACTATAAAATTTTCTTAACCATAAATACAGACACCATTGAACCCCTTCAACATACTCCCCTCCCATAGGAAAAGCCTGGGAGAATGAGCGAATCTATCTTTCCATTTGTAATGAAACTTGGATTGCGAAGGTCACCAAGGAGTGAATTCCAAAATCCAGGACCTCTCAATGAGAACACTCTGCTGCTAATGCTTTCACATCTTGGCTAATGGCCTATTCAAGTACAACTACTGCTCTTTCATATGGAGAGTGATATAGTCATGGTCTAAATTGAACCCAAATTGTATGAGGCTTTAGAAGTCAAAAATAATATCTTAAACTTCAAGCACATATCTACTGCAAGCCAGCATAGATGACAAAAAACAAGGTTTTATTGTTTTTTTAGGATTAGTTTCCTACTTGTACAGCTAAATTACAACAGCAGAAGCAAATATTATCTTGATATAAGTCTATGCCACCACCATGTAGACAAAGAGCTGGTGGCACATGTTAAGAGAGAGTGGAATCTCTCCCTCACCCAATGGTGATTTGCAAGTGGCAAAGACACCAATTTACTAGTAACTTAGGGTTGAAAGTTAGAAATATACCTATACATACATGTGTATACTTCAAATTGAGAAAATGTGATCTTTATTTTTATACTGTGACCATCTTATTATCTGAATGTCTACAAGCTGAAGAACAGAGATACAAAATAAATATGCAAGTTTCACAATGACATTTGTAGAGTCACCATTCAGAATATTCCCGCATTACTTCTACTGTGATTGGGTGATTAACAGCAAGGTAGGAATCCCCCATCATACACAAATTCTTGCCCATCTCATTAGCTACCCTAATGATAAATCCAATCAATGATGAAACACCACAGTATAATGAATAGTGTTAATGTTCAAACAAATAACCATGCTTCAAGTACATTTTAAAACAATGCTAAACTATTTATTTTTAAAAGATTGATAATAGGACAGGCATACTGCTTTGTACTCCCAGATAAAACTCAAATGATGTTCAGCAAATATTTGACAAGATAACTGATTTTTTAGACAAAAGATATGCAGTAGATCTAATCTACGTGGATTTCAGTGAGGCATTTGATACAGTTACTCATGGGAAATTATTAGTTAAATTGGAGAAGATGGGAGATTAATATGAACATTGAAAGGTGGATGAGGAACTGGTTCAAGGGGAAACTACAGTGGGCCATACCGAAAGGTGACTGTCAGGCTGGAGGGAGATTACTAGTGGAATTCCTCAGGGATCGGTCTTGGGACCAATCTTATTTAACAGTTTTATTATTGATTTTGGCACAAAAAGTGAATGCGCTAATAAAATGTGTGGATGACACAATGTTGTGAGGTATTGCCAATATGAAGGAGAACCAGAATATCATGCAAGAAGATCTGGATGACCTTGTAAAGTGGAGTAATAGAAATGGGATGAAATTTAATAGTGTAAAGTGAAAGGTAATGCATTTAGGGATTAAAAACAAGAATTTTTGCTATCAGCTGGGGATTTATCAGTTGGAAACGACAACAGAGGAGAAAGACCTGGGTGTGTTGGTTGATCACAGGATGATTATGAGCCCTGTCAATGTGATGTGGCCATGAAAAAGGCTAAGGCAAGGAAGTGTTAGTACCATTATAAAGGCACTGGTGCAACCGCATCTGGAATACTGTGTGCAATTCTGAACTTCCATGTTTAAGAAAGATTAATTCAAACTGGAACAGGTGCAGAGAAGGGCTACTAGGATGATCTGAGAAATGGAAAACCTACCTTATGACAGGAGACTCAAAGCGCTTGGCTTCTTTAGACTAACCAAAAGAAGGCTTAGGCGAGATATGATTGTTCTCTATAAATACATCCAAGGGATAAATACCACGGATGGAGAGGAGTTATTTAAGTTAAGCACCAATGTGGACACAAGAACAAATAGATATAAACTGGCCATCAACAAGTTTAGGCTCGAAATTAGGCAAAGGTTTCTAACCATTAGAGGAGTGAAGTTCTGAAACAGCCTGCCAACATAAGCTGTGGGTGCAAAATATCTAACTGGCTTCAAGACTGAGCTTGATAAGTTTTTGAAGGGGTATGATGGGACTGCCTCTGATGGTATGTGGCCCACTGAATACTGTCAGTAGTGAAAATCTCCAACAGCCGTAAACAGATTAAAACACTAGATGGGGTGGCCTCTGAATTACTACAGAGAATTCTTTCCCAGGTATCCGCCTGGCGGGTATTGTCCACATGCTCCGGGTCTAGCTGATCACCATATTTGGGGTAGGGAAGGAATTTTTCCCCAGGTCAGATTGGCAGAAACCCAGGGGGTTTTTTTTGCTTTCCTCTGAAGCATGGGGCACAGGTCACTTGCAGGTTTAAATAGTGTAAATGGTGAATTATCTGTAACTTGAAGTCTTTAAATCATGATTTGAGGGCTTCAGTAACTCCTGGATATAATTCAGAAATCAGAGAAAAGTGAATTGAGAACCAAACTTGTCTTCTTCCAACCTGTCTTTTATTGCTCAATTAAAGGGAACTCACAAGGTAAAATCGTAAGAAATACAAAGTACCTCCTGAAGACACATGATAAAACATTTATTTTTCTTTTTAATGGCACTTGAATTTCTGGTAAAAATCCAATCTGAGGGTCTATATTTCATGATATTGTCAACTTTGCATAAAACTACTAGTACTACTCATGACTTACACAGCCTCAGGGAAACTATTGATTTCTTCCCCCTCATAAATCTGAAAATGCGCTGTGCCTTCCCGATGGACCCATTATATTTATTGGTGTCTATTCCAAAACAACAGTTCAAGGTTATAGCTATAATTTTAATTTACCACCCAAAGTCTACAGAAGCCCACAGAAGGTCCCAAGATTTTGGCTTCAAACTCAAAATTTGTCCAGGCTGAAGAAGATATTTCTTTTTTATTGTGTGAGTCAGGACTGCAGGGCAAACCATCTTTGTACAGAGTTCACAACCCCTAACAGAATTTTAAGCAAAGTTTACATGAAGGTGAAAAGGGCCCCTAGGACAGTTAAGGTAATGATTCTGACCAGGCAATAACAGTTACAAATATTTCTTATATTCTCCTAACAATACTTCAGCTGAAGTTTCTTGTCCCTGTACAGTTTTATTCTAGAAGACTCAAAATAATAAATATTGGGAACAATTTTCCCTCTGGGCTTCTGATGTGGATGGAAAGGATTCAGGCACAGAGGCCCACCATTCAAAATTAATTCCATCTTTTGTATTTTCAATAGAAAATAACACATACGGTGAAGCAGCCAAGGATGGAAAAGAAAATGGCAGCTTATCAGACCACGAAACAAATTACGTTATAAATGACTAATCATGCTACCATCACTTCAATTGTGATTCAAACCTTCATAGATGTACTACCACCTAATTTTTCTACCACGTTTGTAACATGGGACAAAGTCTCTGTCATGGCCAGGTTGTGGGCAGCTTGACCTAGTAGTTGGAGACAGAGTCTGCAATCACGAGACAGGAGTCAAGAGTCGGCCAGGTCGGGATTCTAGAGGATCAGAAGCAGGATACAAACTGAAAATCAGAACCATGAATAGGGAACCAGAGTTAGATCAGGTCAGGATACCAAAGGGTCAGAGGCAGGAGCCAAACTGGAGGTCAGATGCCAAGAGTCAAGCTAGGTCAGGATGCCAGAAAAATAGCCAGGAGGCACGAAGTCCAGGGCAAGTTGTAGCCCAGTTGTTCGGACAGCTTCCCATTCCTGCTGCTGGCTTAAGTAGTGCCAGTGAGGCCATCAGCCACTCTGGTACTCCACCGATCAGACCTCAGGGGCTGAGCCTCACACTGGGGCTGGGCTTCATGGGTCCTAGGTAAGCCCCGGTCAGCAAGCTGCCAGGTGTAGTGCTGGAGTGTGGCTGCTCCCATGAACCCTGAGGGCCTGGGTTCAAGTCCTGTGGGTCATGACAGACTACACCCAAACCGTGATCACTTCCTCGTGAGCCCTATGCATGAGACTTACTTACAGATTTTTGAATATGTGATCAGGCTCCATAGTTTATACCCAGTATAGACTATGCCATGGCATTATATGCTGACTGCATCTATTATCATGGAAGCAGCAAAAATCATTGTGCTAAGTCATAAGTACTTGATATGATACTACTAGTGAACACATCTCTCACCAACCTTTGGTGAACATGCTACCATGATTTTATCAATAGCACATAGGGTGACCAGACAGCAAATGTGAAAAATCAGGACGGGGGTGGGGGGTAATAGGCGCCTATATAAGAAAAGGACCCAAAAATCGGGACTGTCCCTATAAAATCGGGACATCTGGTCACCCTAATAGCACAAGGGTTTTGGCCCCTCTCTGGTCCTTCATATTAGCTATAGGCTGGCAAATCAGGATTACCACTAGCGTGCTACATGGCTCAGAAAGCAACTGATCACTGCTGGGCTTGCTTAGCAGAGAATAACTGTCTAACTCCCCTTGTATTGGATTCAAGCACAGAGCACCCATATTGGTGCCTAAACTGTATGGCCTTTCTTATTCAAAGCATTTTAAAATACAGTGATAATCAAAAATGTAGCACTTGCCAATGGCTTTCACTCAGTGGTATTTGAGAGAGCACTAGTTTTGAGTATAAAGTAGAAGAAGCCTGTGCTTATTGTGTGGTTACAGTTGGCAAATGCTGACGTTATAATAGTGTCTGCTGTTGTAACGGAATGAATGAAATACAGAAGTTGCAGTGGCTGTGTGTTACCCAAAATGTCTGTGGGATAGTACATTTACAACTAGACAGATAAACAGACAGAACCTAGGATTAGCATTTCACCCAGTCGTCCTTTTTATTTAATGAATCCTTGGTGCAGTGGTCAGTAGCAAACAAAATATGTATAACTCAGTGTTCCTGAGTCAACAGACCAGAACGTGAATGTTATATCTACACTATGATCCATTTTAGATAGAACTACCTTGAAACCGGATCTCTAAAGGGAAACCATAGAACATGTTCATGTATTACTGAATACCTTCAGATACAGTAAACTTCCAGCAGTAATCAAAAAATGTAGGATATTTTTAATAACCTGAGAATGCCAAATGTAATACCTTGGATTTACTTGCTTTCATAATATTCTGGTATTAATTGCTTAATGGTTGTACTAAGTTAGTATGGTATTTTATTTATCACTTTTTAACATCCTTGACTAAGTAGAAGCTAACAATCTAATTAGTGTATCAAAAGTATTACTATAAATCTCTCATGACTTGCTTAAGTGGCATTTCAGACTATAAAAGGGAGAAAAAAATATACCTGGAAAGACTAATAGATATATGCCATTAACAATACATGGGTTTTGTATCAGTTGCACAGTAACAGCAGTCTTCCAGTTTCCAAGCATTCAAGACTTTACCTATTTGATATAATAAAAATATGATTTTCACATCTTAAAGAACACATACCATTATACAAAATGTACTGCCTTCTACTCACACGCAAAATCAGTAATTTTTAATATGGACAGGGAAAAAAACCAAGCGTATATTATATGCTTCAATCAATTCATATCTATGATCCGATTCACTTGATTTGACACAGTTTGTGTGTGAAAAATGTGGAAAGCATTAAAACTAAGTAAATGTACAGATAATTAAAATCTCTCAATATTTAAGAATAAAACCCTTTAATCAATTATTGATGCTAGGGTATTACGAAGACAAAAAATCCTTATAGAACCAGATGAACAAGATATGCTTGTCTCAGGATTCAAACAAGTAACCTCCAAATAAATATGCTGATGCAGGCATGCACGTAAAATGGTAGATTGAACCTATTGTCTAAACAAGATTCATTAAATCCTCTCCAAGAAAAGCAACTACTTCCCATATTAAAAAAGGCATTTAAAAAGCATTTTTAAATCCCATTTATTTTTTCTCTTATTATTACAAGGACATAGCTGCTCCAAAGACTACATTGATATTGGTGCTAACAGTAGATTTCAGTGTCTCTGTGGGGCTCAGATTGAGTTTGGTTCCTTCTTGACTGGGGCGGGGGGGGGGGGGGGGGGGAGGGAAGAGAGGAAGGTACATTGCCCAGACCACACAAAACTGGCACCAAAATGAACTCTTACTCAGAGAAGATTGCGAAAGTTGTCTCAATATGATACTGCCTCTGCTTTCTTAAGTTTAGATGAGCAGTGTAACAGTTAACAATAGGAACACGCAAACTCCGTCCCAGAGCCTGCACCCTGACCCCCTTCCCACACATCCCCGCCTGCCCCCAAACTCCCTCCCAGAGCCTGCACCTGAAATCCCTCCCAGAGCCTGCACCCCCACCCCCCAGCCTGCACCCAAACTCAGTCCCAATGCCTGCACCCCTCATCCCCTCCTGCAGCCCCAGCCCCTAACCCAGCCCGGAGCCTGCACACAGAACCCAAACTCCATCCCAGAGCCTGCACCCTCACCCGCTTCCCACACATCCCCTCCTGCCCCCAAACTCCCACCCAGAGCCCAACCTCTCACCCATCCTGCACCCCAATCCCCTGCCCCAGCCCAGGACCTGCACCCCAGATCTCCTCCCCCCATCCAAACTCCCTCCCAGATCCTTAGGCAGGTGGGGGGGGTGGAGTTTGGGGGGCGGGTTCTGGGCACCACAAACATTTCTACAAACCTGCCACCCCTGCCACAAAGTACTGGCTCAATTGGTGTCTTGTGCATTGGTTAATAGTGCACACTAATCACGTAGCAATATTAGGAAGGAAGATGCAGCTGTCCCAAGCCTATTCCTACCAGAAATTATTATTTTCTTACCGAGGTTCCCTGAGAGTCCTAAAATGAAATCATAAGGTCATAAAGTCCACTATGAATTTTGCAACTGCTATTGAACTTAGGTGGAAGGCACTCAGATATTACAGTTATCGTGGATGGCAGTGTAAAACCCTAAAAATCCCTAAGATAAAACATAAGTGAAGATTATCAGTGGAAATAATTAGCTATAAAAGGAGAAATTTATGAATATAGGATATAAATACACTGTTTTGGTAAATAAAACATTTGCAGATAAATGGTTTTACATGGGAAAATGATGTTCAATAAAGCTGGTAAACATCCCCCAGTAACTCTAAACACATTTCACTTTTGCCTACATACTGATTACCTTCCCGCAGGAAAGGTTAAGGCATTTCACTGCATTACCCCTCTGCTGCTCTCCCTCCCCACCCCCACATCCTCTGCCTTCAGTGATTACTGTAGTCTCAGAAGGATGTATATGCATATCACATGATCAGTGTCAGGAAAAAAAAATCTATTTTACATGGGAACAATTTAAATAAAGTTTATTTTTAGACTACTTATTTTCAAAACTAGATTGCTTAATTTTTTAAGGACTTTGGTTCTGTAATGTACAAGGGTACTCTAAGATGAATATACCAAAAACCCCAATTCAGTTTCAAATTAGTGCTCTCTTAGACGTATGAATAGCTCCATCTGGAAGTGATTAGGTTTCCAAGGATGTGCAGCATTAAGTAATTTAAACTTATTGGAGTGTCTTTTTTTTTAATAAACTCTTCAATTTAAAAAATAATAGTTAAAAATCTTCCTGGTACAGCTGCTCAAGACACACAAACTACTTTATACATTTAATATACAGAAAGGAAGACAAAATGAGGAATTACATTAAGCAAACAGTAACATAAGCAGTGGCCTAAGGGTACAGTCACAGTGATCAGAAAATATAGCACTTGCCCTAAAATGGTACAGAGGCGTATGTATAAAGGTTGGTTGGTTCATTGTAAAGAAACATCCCAGCAAATCCTCACTGATGGCCACTACAATTAGATTTGTTCCCTGTTTAAGTATTAATGCAGCTGTGGCAGAAGAAACAGGAGAGAGAGTGTGGTTCCTTTTCATTGGGATTTGATAGATCAACAATTAATGCACACCTTAAAAATGTGTGTAGATGATAAATAATGATAATATGCTGCAAGGACCTCAACCTTCTTTAATACACTCTGCCACCCAAATCACATAGTGCTCTTCCCAACAGTAAAGCACAGACTGATGCAGTCTGGCATGGCTTGATAGGTACTTATGCCTTATTAAAAGAAAAACCTGCCAGTTTTCCCCTTTCCATTCACAAATCCCAGTGGCTTTACTATGTATTATTTACAAGCCAGTGGTCCCCACAATGCACAAGGCATTTTCTAAAGACAAAAGGAAGAACCATTGCTGCCCCCAAAGAGTTTGAACCCTAAAAAGAAAGGTCAAATGGAGAATGACAACAGTCAGGATAGACAGTACAGCAGATAAATACAGTGGTCAGGTGGTGATTGGCCACTGGTTGATAATAGATCTTTAGGGCAGGGGAAAATGTAAGGACTATCCCCCTTTCCTCTCAACATAACCAGATTGTTATAGTTTGATGAAAGTACGACTATAGAAAGGAGGTTTTCCAGAATGGAAATGGTATGGATTCTTAGCTGGGGTAAAATGGAAGATCTCCACTGAAGTCAAACCTACACCAGTTTAGGCCATCTGAAAATCATGCCCTGAATGAGGAGAGACTGGTGCTCCTGCAGATCAGCTCAGGAAGGGGGACCCTCAAAGGAGGTGACATATAACAAGATGTGGATATGCTTTTCTCTGCCAAGGAGTAGCAGAGAAAAGGCACATGGAGACTGACATATTAGTGGAGACAAGCCAGGATGTGCAATGTGGGAGGAGGAGGAAGTAATTATAACTATTTTGCATAATATGTTTCCAGTATTGGGTTGAGCATATAAACATGGCTCCCATTCCAAAAGTATGTACAAGGTACTTCAAATTTTCCTTTGAGGACAGGAATACACTAAGAGAAAGGATGAGGTATGAGAATGGAGATAGCTCAGGGCATGAACACGTAAAAAAAAAATCAAATTTCCTATCTACAACCCCTTCACCTTCCCAAATGATCTTACTCTGGTGACAGACCAGAGTTGCAAAACACCTGGATATAGTATTATATACTGTACAGGTATAAGTAGCTAAATTTTTCATTTTTCACATTTGAGGGGTCTACAGTTCAATATCAAAATACATATTTATAAACCAAAAGAAAGGTTGCTTTATGTTCAAAAATCCTGAGCATCTGAAACTCTGATTTCTGTGGTGCGTAATTTTGGCCAGTATGTTTTAGATTTTGCTTTTGTGAAAGATGGGATTTTAAAAAGTAAGGTGAAATTATGCAGTGGCAATATTGCATTATTTCAGTTAAATACATATTTGTAATTTTCGACGGTTCAATTTTATGTAAAAGTCAACAAGTTCTCCAAGGAACTAATAAAATTAAAAGACATTGATATCTTGAAAGAGCTGACATGCATCATCAGTTGTATCTTCAATTAATGTTCTGCCATGTTGATTCATTCATTCATTGCTAACCAATTTACATACAGGATAGTGAGGGGAAAAGACGACAGCCCTACGGAGAATAAAATGGAGGAAGCAGAGATAGAAGTCTGAACTTGAGTTGGGATGGTAGCAGTACATTTGCTGGAAGTTCACAAGAACCAGCCTAAAAAGCCTTTTGTTTAGAAACACTGAAAATTTCAGTCAATGACTTTCTGATAAGCCAATAGCCTAACATTATCAGAAAATACCTCAGGGAACTGTCATTAATCCCAGTTTTGAAATTTGTATTTGGGAGTGCATTTTGTGTGTTTTGTGTTTAATCCCATTTGCATACTTATTTCTTGACAGATGGCAAGGGCCAAACCTCCACAGCTCAAAAAAACCCTGGACTTTCTAGTTGTATTTCCCTATATGGATTAATCCGGGGTATCGATGAGAAAACAACCTATTTAAAAAGTTACATGATTAAATACTTGATATTTGCATTAACCTAACTTTCAAAAATATGCCCCAACTTTTTTTTATCTGCAGTGTTTAAATCAAGAAAACAATTCCAGCTCAATGATGTGTGCTGCTCTTTAAATTGTTCAGAAAGCCACAGTATAAAAGGAATTAATGTAGCTAACATTTTAAAAAGTAATTCAACTGATTATAAACACAGCCACAAAACTAGGAAAATCATGCGACTGTTGGTTTCACACTTCCCACATAAGGAAGTGATTAGTAAAGTAAGAAACACATATTATGTGTAAGCGGAGTCAATGTCAAATAGAAACAGAAGTTTCAGTAAATATTAGTTTAAACTTAAAGACAAACTTTAAAATATGAAATCATGTTGGAAGGGCCAATTTTATAAAGAACATTTCAAAAAAGCACTTTTCAGCAGTTGTTGGAAAGTTGTCAGGTCATTTGTAAGTAAAGATGTCAAAGGTCTGCAAATCTATTATTGAACTTATTACTAGGCTCGTTAGCCCTGGAAGGCAGTCCACCTAGGAGAAGGAAAACTCTGATTTAAAACCCCCACTGCCTTGTGGCAATACCCACTCATGGGAAAGGCTAAGGGAATCAATCCTGAAACCAAATCCGGTGTTGGAGTCCCGATGGCGATCTGACATTGTCCTCAACGTCATTCCGGCAACTCCTGCGACGCCACTGGTGCCAAGTTGTATCGACATTGTCTTTCCCTTGGATCCATCAGTTGCGTGGGTTCTGCTGCATGGGCAACAGCTGTTCCTCCATATCACCCTGCCCTGGCTTGTGCCCTGGAGAGGACACTCCAGCTTTGCCTCACAGCGTCGACACAACACGGGAAGCAACAGTTGATCGGTTATAAGCCTCCTGCTCAATTGGCGTAGAGCTGGCGCCAGCGGTTGCTTCCGACGGTGGGAGGGATCACCACGTCTCACTGGACAACTATCGCCCGCCTCAAGCTGGGCAGCCCCCAGCCAATAAGGTGTTGTCCTGCCACAGTTCACCTGCTTCACTGGGTGTGTGGGGCTTAGTGTACGTGAGTACCCGACAAGTGGACTGCGAACCATGCACCCAGGCAACAACAAAAACATTTAAGAAACCAGCCCTCAAGTTAGGATGCTGGAACATACGGACCATGACAACTGGCCTATCACAAGATCTTCAGGCAATTAGTGATGTTCGGAAGACTGCAGTCATCAACGATGAGCTAGCACGACTCCAAATCGACATAGTCGCTTTGCAGGAGACACGGCTGCCAGACGCCGGGACTCTCAGGGAAAAGAACTATACGTTCTTCTGGCAAGGGAAGAGTGCCGAAGAAATCAGAGAGTGTGGTGTTGGATTTGCTGTGAGAAATTCTTTACTGGGGATGGTGGAACCTGGTCAACAAGGAACTGAAAGACTGTTATCACTCCGACTCCACACATCTACTGGACCCGTCAACCTGATCAGCGTGTATGCACCAACACTCGGCGCCACCAGGGATACCAAGGATGAGTTCTATGACCAGTTAGACACGATCATCAGGAGTATCCCTAAAGAAGAGTACTTGATACTACTGGGTGACTTCAACGCCAGAGTGGGCGCTGACCACGACTTTTGGCCATCCTGTCTTGGAAAGTTTGGCGTTGGAGAAATGAATGAGAATGGACAACGACTTCTGGAACTGTGCTCGTACCATGACCTCAGCATCACCAACTCATTCTTCCAGACAAAGCCTCAACACAAAGTGTCCTGGAGACACCCTCGCTCCACGCACTGGCACCAACTCGACCTGATTATCATCAGGTGGTCTGCCTTGAAGTGCGTCCTGCTTACTCGCACCTTCCACAGTGCTGACTGCGACAGTGATCACTCGCTGGTGTGCAGCAAGATGAGGCTACAGCCAAAGAAGATCCACCGCTCTAGACCAGAGGGCAAACCCCGCATCGATGTGAGCAAGACCGCACACCCAGACAAAGCAGAGAAATTCACCCATGAGCTCTCCGAGGTGCTGAACTGTATGCCTCCCGGTGGCTGCGCCAAAGAGAGATGGGGCCACATCAGAGATGCAGTACACAGCACAGCCATGAAAGTTTTGGAAAGAAACAAAACATGAACAATGACTGGTTTGAGGCTAATTCCGCCACACTCACTCCAGCCATGAAGAAAGCCACTCACTCCGCCACACTCACTCCAGCGGTGAAGAACGCCTGTTCACCTGGAGTACAAGCGTTCCCCCAGTCAGAGGACTCTACAAGAGTATTGATTTGCCAGGAGCAAAGTACAGAGACTAGCTCGACAGTGTGCAAATGATTACTGGCTCCAGCTCTGCCGGAGCATTCAACTATCTGCTGACACTGGAAACATCAGGGGAATGTATGATGGCATCAAGAAGGCCATGGGACCCACAAAGAAGTGGAGAGTGTCACTAAAGTCTGCAACAGGCGAAAACATCCAGGACAAGGGCAAGCAGATGGATAGATGGGTGGAGCACTACTCTGAAGTGTACTCCAGGCAAAACACCATCACCGAAGCTGCCCTTAATACCGTGGATGGTTTTCCCATTGAAATTGAGCTGGACGAGAAGCCCACCATGGAAGAATTGAAGAAAGTCATTGAGAACTTGTCCACAGGAAAGGCTCCAGGAAAGGATGGCATCCCACCAGAAGTTATCAAGTGTGGCATCAACGTCCTTCTAGAACACCTCCACGACCTCCTCTGTCAGTGCTAGGATGAAGGTGCAGTACCTCAGGATATGAGAGACTCCAACATCGTGACCCTCTACAAGAACAAGGGTGATAGAAGCGACTGCAACAACTACAGAGGCATATCGCTCCTGAGTGTTGTGGGTAAAGTCTTCACACGCGTGATCATGAATAGACTGCAGAAGCTTGCTGACAGAGTTTACCCAGAGTCACAGTGCGGGTTCCGAGCAGGGAGATCTACAACAGACATGGTTTTCTCCTTAAGGCAGCTGCAAGAGAAATGCAGAGAACAGCATAAGCCGCTATTCCTTGCCTTCATAGACCTGACCAAAGCTTTCGACCTTTTGAACAGAGATGGGCTGTTCAAGATCCTGGCAAAGATTGGCTGCCCACCAAAGTTGCTGAGCGTGATCCAGTCTTTTCACGACAACATGAAAGGCACAGTACCGTATGATGGCTTGTCCTCAGATGCCTTCGACATCCACAGTGGAGTAAAACAAGGCTGTGTTCTTGCTCCCACACTCTTCGGCATCTTCTTCGCAGCGTTGCTGAAACGTGCCTTTGGAAATTCCACAGAGGGAGTCTATCTCCACACCCGGTCTGACAGGAGACTTTTCAATCTGGCTCGACTAAAGGCCAAAAGCAAGGTACGGGAGGCAACAATCAGAGACGTGCTGTTTGCAGACGACGCTGCCCTGGCCACCCACACAGAAATCGATCTCCAGCATCTGATTGACCGTTTTTCCAGAGCTTGCGAAGAGTTCAGGTTGACAATCAGTCTTCAGAAGACCACGGTAAGGGCCAGGATGCAGAACATCCAAGCATTGCCATCAATGACTATGTGCTAGAGGTGGTCAGTCAGTTCACTTATCTCGGATCTACCATCATGGACAACCTCTCACTGGACCCTGAGATCAACTGTAGAATCGGCAAGGCCTTCACAATTTTGGCCAGTTTGTCACAGAGAGTATGGAACAACAACATGCTGACCATCAACACAAAGGTCGCTGTGTACTGCGCATGTGTGCTAAACACTCTTCTCTACGCCAGCGAAACTTGGACTCTCTACGCTTTGCAAGAAAAGAGACTGAACGCCTTCCATATGCACTGCCTCCGTCCCATATTCGGGATCACTTGGAGTGATCGAATGACGAACAACGAGGTGCTGGAAAGTGTCAAGATCTCCAGCATGTTCACTCTCCTCCGTCAACGCCGCCTCAGATGGCTTGGCCATCTAAGTCGTATGGAAGATGGACGGATCCCCAAAGACCTGTTGTATGCTGAACTTGCCTCTGGAAACAGAGCTACAGGACGGCCCCACCTTCGCTTCAAGGATGTCTGTAAGAGGGACCTGAAGACTGTTCAAATCGACATCAACAGCTGGGAAGAGCTCTCCCAGGACAGATGCAGATGGAGACACGCTCTGACCACTGGATTGAAAACTGGTGAAGACAAGCTGCGGCAGCTTGCCGAGGAAAAGCGGGTTCAACGAAAAAGGAAGCAGCGGCTCCAACCCACAGTTGACACCACCTTCAAATGCAGCAAATGCAATCGAGACTGCCACTCTCGTGTGGGGTTCTATAGCCACAATAGACGCTGCACAACCATCAACTAAACGTTCCCCATGGGCGCATATCCATCGTCTCTCGAGACTAACGGATGCCAAACAACAACAACAACTATGAACACTTGAAAAGGACCAGGGTGATGGGGTTTAGCTACAGGGACACATGGTTTTATACAATCCCTTGTGTTGCCACATTATTTAAAAGAGACAAAGTGGATGAGGTGATACCTTTTATTGGACCAACTTCTGTTAGTGAGAGGGACAAGTTTTTGAGCTACACAGAGTTCTTCTGGTCTGAAAAGGTACTAACAGTGTCACAGCTAAACACCAGCTCTAACAGATAGTTTAGCACAAGTAGTTAGCACATATTCAAGGGGACCATTCAAGCTGAAGTGGCTCATTAACACCCTTGTAATCCCAGGACAAAAGGGGAGGTTAGTGGGTTGCAGGTTGTTGTAATTAACCATAAATCCAGTATCTTTATGAAGGTCATGATTTTTAATGTCTAGCAACGTTTTGAATTCAAGCTCCTAGGCTCATCTTTTGAAAAGTGTTTTGCAGGTTTCCTTTGAGGATGAGGACCGATAGGTCAGATATCGAGTGATTTTGTGGGGGCCCAACTCATGAGTTCTGAATGTTTGAGTCTGGCAATACTGAATATTACATCACGTCACCAAAGAAATTTAAGTCAAGGTTTCCCAAACTTTTTCACAGGACAGGCCGCACCTTAACACAGTTATTGTTTCATGGGCCAAATCCTCTCTCTCTGACAATCACATTGTATCTATGTGACTATATCATCACTTGCTTACCTGGCAAAGTGATGTTAGGAAAGCATTTGATGTATTTTAGCTCGTTTTTAAAATCATATTTAACAAGCTGAAACAAAGAGGTGAGTTAGGATCATGTTCCCAGCCAGCTCTCTTGTGGATCATCAGTTTAAGAAAGAATGCAAAGGGCAAAACCATACAGTTATTTATCAAAATTCCAAGATATGGACCATCAAACTGTGCAACAGTATTTACCTCTTACCTTTTCATCCTTGTATTTTGGACCTTCTAAATATCCATAGGAAGGGAGCTCCTACACATACCTACATACATAAATTTAGCTATATGCTGCCATAACGAACAATGGAATCAGCACAAAGATTTCCATACAAATTCCTAGAAACTAGTGCCAAAGGAAGTATTATGCATGAAAGGTAAATTTCCCATGCAACCTTCTGCAATGCAGAAAGAAGTATGCATGTTACATTTTAATCAGTTATCACTATTTTCAGCACAAACTTTTAGATACATAAACATTTGTGCAGGAAGGCAAGGTTTTCAAGACCATATTTAAATTCCTAAATAAGTGGCCTGGTTTTCCAAGGGCTGAGCATCCAGCAGCCGTTTTTCAAATGAATAACTGGGGGAATAATGAATAGTTCCGGATGTAATCATTAAAATAAATCAAGGACAAATTTCCACCCACAAGCTGCATTTGAGCAACAGCATCAAATACTCATTAATGCAAATCTTCAGAGCCAAAAAGCATGACAGAGGTAGAAATGCATGAAATGCAGGCACAGAGAGTTACTACACTACATCATCATATGCGCACAAATAAAGAAGGTAAAACAAGAGGCATAGCTTCAAAAAATGATTTCAGGGAGCTTGAGTCAGTGGCTCTTGTATTTGGGTACTAGAATGAACACTACGGTCTTTACTGGATGTTTACAAATGGAGTAAGGGGCCAGGGCATACATGACATATTTCCATCTCCCTTGCTGTCTCAGAAGCAGCCTACATCATGTGCAGATGATCTTCAAACGCATAAAAAACCTAGTAATACACATTTATACAAAACCACATGAAGGTGTGGATGTCTGCAAGGATAGAAGTTGGCTTATGAGTTAGGAATATAAGAAAAGCCCTACTGAGTCAGACCAATGGTCCATCTAGTCCAGTATCCTGTCTTCTGACAGTGGTAAGTGCCAGATAATTCAGAGGGAATGAACAGAACAAGGCAATTATTAAGTGATCCATCCCCTGTCATGTAGTCCCATCTTCTGGCAGCTGGAGATTTAAGGACATGTAGAGGATATGGTTGTGTCCCTGAACATCTTGGCTAATAGCCATTGATGGACCTCTCCTTCCACAAATGTATCTAATTAGTTTTTGAACCCAGTTATACTTTTCACTTTCACAAACCTAATGGCAACGAAAAAGTACTTCCTTATATTTGTTTTAAATCGGCTGCCAATCAATGTTATTGGGTGACCCCTGGTTTGTGTGTTATGTGAAGGGATAAATAACACTTCCTTATTCACTTTCTCCATACTAATTATGGTTTAATAGATCTCTATCATATCCCCTCTTAGCTGTCTCTTTTCTAAGATGTGGCTGGACAAAAACGAGACAAGCCATTTACAACGCAGAATTTACTTCTCTACAGAAGGAAAAAGAACAGTAAACTATCTAAACTCCTACATGCCACAGCAGGCTACAACAGTGGTACCCTTAGCCCACCCAACAATATTGTTAATCTATCCAACCACACTCTGAGCCAGGCAGAAGAGTCTGTCCTATCTTGGGGACTCTCTTTCTGCCCCACCACCTCCACACACATAATATAGTTCTTCAGTGATCTAGAAGCCTACTTTCACTGTCTCCAACTCAAGGAATATTTTGAACACACCACTGAACAGAGCACTGATCTACAGGAACCCTCCTACCAACACTACAAGAAGAACTCTGCGTGGTCAAAATGAGAGACTGGACTTCTACATAGAGTGCTTCTGCAGATGTGCACAGGCTGAAATTGTGAACAAACAGCATCACTTGCCCCATAACCTCAACCGTACAGAATACAACGCCATCCACAGCCTCAGAAACAACTCTGACATTATAATCAAAAGGGCTGACAAAGGATGTGCTGTAGTCATCATGAATAGGATGGCTGCCAGGCAACTCTCCAACACCACATTCTATAGGCCCCTATCCTCTGATCCCACTAAGGAGTACCAAAGGAAAATACATCATCTGCTCAAGAAACTCCCTGCTATACTGCAGGAACAAATCTACACAAACACACCCCTAGAGCCCCGACCAGGGGTATTCTATCTACTACCCAAGATCCATAAACCTGGAAATTCTGGATGCCCCATCATCTCAGGCCTTGGCACTCTTACAGCAGGATTATCTGGCTATTTGGACTCTCTCTTCAGACACTACACAACCAGCACTCCTAGCTATCTTCGAGACACTACCGACTTCCTGAGGAAACTACAATGCATTGGTGATCTTCCTGAAAGCACCATCCTGGCCACCATGGATGAAGAAGCTCTTTACACCAATATTCCACATGAGGATGGACTACAAGCGGTCAGAAACAGTATCCCTGATGAGGCTGCGGCACATCTGGTGGCTGAGCTTTGTGACTTTGTCCTCACCTACAACCATTTCAGATTTGGGGACACCTTATATCTTCAAGTCAGTGGCACTGCTATGGGTACCCACATGGCCCCACAGTATGCCAACATTTTTATGGCTGACTTAGAACAACATTTCCTCAGCTCTCGGCCCCTAATGCCCCTCCTCTACTTGTGCTACGTTGATGACATCTTCATCATATAGACCCACGGGAAGGAAGCCCTTGAAAAATTTCACCTGGATTTCAACAATTTCCACCCCACCATCAATCTCAGCCTGGACCAGTCCACACAAGAGATCCACTATAAGTGATGGTCGCATAAACACCACCTTATACTGGAAACCTATTGACCGCTATATATACCTACATGCCTCCAGCTTCCATTCAGGACACGTGGCACGATCCATTGTCTACAGCCAAGCCTTAAGATACAATTGCATTTGCTCCAATCCCTCAGACAGAGACAAACATCTACAAGATTTTTATCAAGCATTCTTAAAACTATAATACCCACCTGGGAAAGTGAGGAAACAGACTGACAGAGCAAAACTGGTACCCAGACGTCACCTACTACAGGACAGGCTCAACAAGGAAAATAACAGAACACCACTGGCCATCATGCACAGCCCCCAGCTAAAACCTCTCCAGCACATCGTCAACGATATACAACCTATCCTGGAAAACGATCCCTCACTCTCACAGACCTTGGGAGGCAGGCCAGTCCTCGCTTACAGACAGCCCCCCAACCTGAAGCAAATACTCAACAGCAACTACACACCACAGAAACACTAACCCAGGAACCAATCCCTGTAACAAACCCTGTTGCCTACTCTGTGCCCATATCTACTTTAGCGACACCATCATAGGACCCAACCACATCAGCCACACCATCAGGGGCTCACTCACCTGCACATCTACTAATGTGATATATGCCATCGTGTGCCAACAATGCCCCTCTGTCATGTACATTGGCCAAACCAGATAGTCTCTACATAAAAGAATAAATGGACACACAGACATCAGGAATGGTAACATACAAAAGCAAGTAGGAGAACACTTCAATCTCCCTGGACATGCAATAACTAACAGATTTAGAAGTAGCCATCCTTCAACAACAAAAACTTCAAAAACAAACTTAAGAGAGAAACTGTAGAACTACAATTTATTTGCAAATTTAACACCATTAATTTGGGCTTGAATAGGGACTGGGAGTGGCTGGGTCACTACAAAAGCAATTTTCCCTCTCTTGGTATTGACACCTCCTCATCAGTTATTGGGAGTGGACCACATCCACCCTGACTGAATTAGCCTTGTCAACACTCGTTCTCCAATTGTAAGGTAACTCCCTTCTCTTCATGTGTCTGTATATTTATGCCTATATCTATAATTTCCACGCATCTGAAGAAGTTGGTTTTTTAACCCATGAAAGCTTATGCCCAAATA
Organism: Chelydra serpentina; assembly: GCA_037349315.1. NCBI lineage: Eukaryota > Metazoa > Chordata > Testudines > Chelydridae > Chelydra > Chelydra serpentina. The sequence goes on from JBAIAC010000061.1 coordinate 12,094,935, forward strand.
AATATGTTAGTCTTTAAGGTGCCACCGGACTCCTCGTTGTTTTTCTAAGATGAATAGTCCCAGTCTTTTTAACCTCTCTCCGTATGGAAGCTGTTTTATACCCCCAATCATTTTTGCTGCCATTCTCTGCACCTTTTACAATTCTACTACACCTTTTTTGAGATGGGATGATCAGAATGGAACACTGTATTCAAGGTGTGGGCGTACCATTGATTTATATAGAGGCATTATATTTTCGGTTATATTATTTATCCCTTTCCTAATGGCTCCTAACATTCTTAGCTTTTTTGACTGCAACTGAACATTGAGCAGATGTTTTCAGAGAACTGTCCACAATGACTAAGATTTCTTTCTTGAGTGGCAATAGCTTATTTAAACCCCAGTATTTTGTTCAAAAACCTCCTCTGCAGTTTTTTCCTGCAGTAAACTAGTTTGTATTTTCAGAGTATTCTACAGGTAGCACCTGTAGTACTTTGATATTTCTCTAATTTCCCACACATTTCCACAGATCACAATGGATTTTTATTTTTATTTTTTACTTTTTCCAGTAGTATTCTAGTGTTGCATCTAACCTACTAGGAAGTTTTGGCTTCCACTTTACGTTTCGAGGCATAGTGTATACAAATTTCCCACGCTTCACACTACACAATTGCATTACATCTGATCTTATAAGCAGAGATTTTTAAAGACACATGGGAAGATCTTTATTAAGTAATCTAGTACTACGCCCTGTTTCAAGTTAAGTAACTGAATGAAGAAAAATTAGTAAGTTTCAAATATTTACGTTCAAGCCACAGAAATTCCACAACTGAATGAAAGCAAAAGATGACAAACGTGATGATGATTTTCCTACAGACAGTAATTCAAGATTCATAGATTAGAAAAACTCTTTCTGAGAGTGAGAGATGAAACAATACAACACATTGGAATTAGTATTATCAGCATATTAATCATTCTAAACTTTTCCATAAGACTCAGCAGCTTACTCCTCTGCTGAGAGTATGGATAAGGTGCTGACTCTGATCATATGTAAGCCCACTGATGAGTGTTTGTTACAGATCTCACTCTAAGCCAATCTTCAGAGCATGTCAGTTGTTTTACCCACCAAATACAGAGCCTGTGCTCCTTAACTGAAGTTGTCGCAAACTTTTGGCATGAGATCCCTCTGGCATTCTATGTAAGCAAAGGGTTCTGCATGTTCCCAGAACCAGCTCAGCAAAAAACCAAGGTTAAATGATAATGGTATTTTTTTTTCACAGGACTTGACGGAGGTATCCAACTACAGCATTAGCACATTAGCAGCTCTGATGCTGGAGTTTTAAATCACATGATATACTAACTACAGGATCCTTTTATACATGAAAGTAGAACTATCTCCATTTAATTTATGTATCACATTTTTAATCTGGTAATTAGTGTAAGATTGCTCACATCAGACTAAGAAGAGGAGGAATTGTTGTTGGGCTTTTTTTAAGTGTGAATTCTTGTTTCCACTAAGCATTGACTCTTAATTTTTATCTAGTGGCTGGCAGGAAGTCATAAGATGGGAGTTCAAAGGACTATATTGAAAATGTGCCAGAGCAAAATGGACTTTGGGGACAATAAATGTGAAGTGGTTTTCCTGAGGAATACCTAGAGAGAGGTTTATGCAGGAACCCAGCTTTTGAAGCTACAACCCGAGGAGTGGGTCATTGTCTGCTGATTACCTGTTCCCAGAGACTGGAGATCAAAGGCCCGAGAGTTAAAAATAAACCACTGAACTGAATAGTCTGGGTTCTGGTTCTGAATCAAAGATGGTTATAAACTTGTAAGCATGGAAAAAGTCAGCTGCGGGTTTTAAAGGATTGGCTCTTACCAGAGCCAAAGGTTAGAGTTGGGGGTGACCTCTGGTAAACTTTTTAGGAGGCATGTAGGTTCTTTTATTGTTTTTAATGTTTTCTGTGTATTGCTTTCACCTTAAGAAAAAATGTGCTTGCTTTGAAAGAGCTGTATGGTAACTTATAACTGGAGATGAGACACTGGTCATAGCCTTTGGAAAAAAAGCAAAGTTCAGATGCTGGCCTTTTAGCAGTCTGGCTCGCTGGGGATATCATAGTATAGACCAGGAACTGTCAGGAGGGAACGAGATGGCAGGTCTCTGCCCAAGATACGTGACTGCTGGGAGGCAGCAGTCTAACATGGATGCCTTTGATGGACTATGGAGGGTGAATATAGGTGCAGTTTCCCTGAAACTAAGACATATATGGTGGCAGTGTGCATGGGATCTATGTCAGTGTAAGCTGCTCCTAAGTGCCAACAGCAGTGAAAGCAAGCAATGTAGAAGGGGAAAATCTCAGTATTTTTGGGAAAGGAATAGTAAAATGAGAGACAAGGGAAAATGAATTATGAATGGCTGAAGAAAGGTCAGCTAGTTGAGCTATGCAGAGAAAGGCAACTCACCACTAAGGAGTGGACAAAAACACAGCTACTCAACTTGCTGTATTCTGATGACCAGAAGAGAAATGATGGTCAAAGTTCACAGAGAACATCTAAGCCTACTGGCAGAGAGTTCAACAGATAGAGAAATCTTGGAAAGAAGGTGACAGAGGCAGCACCCATGTTCCATCAGCATCAAAAGGCACCATTACAACCGGAACTGAGGACAGATCAACACAGCAGGAGAAGATGTTGGTGGAGAGGGACAGCATGTCTCTAGAAACAGCTGCTTGCAGACCAGGAGCATGGGAGAGCAGACTGGAAGAGGCAGAGATACTATGAGAACCCACACCAGTATGAGGAAAGGCAGTGCTAAGGAGACAGAGGATAGGGAGCATCAATATCTGCTCGAGAAGGAGAGACTTCACCAGCAAAACCCTGATCAGGTAGGATAAGCAAAACCGCATGCATCTCCCCAGTGGGTGGCATAGGTTCAAAATTATTTCCTCACTTTAGGAAAGGGAGTGGCATGGATATGTTTCCAAATATTTTTGAAATAGGGTATGAATTGAACGAAGTGGGGTAGAAGGACATGGTCCAATATCTGGCTCCACTCTTGTCAGGGACAAATGCCTTAGACATTTTCACCTTTATGGACAGAGAAGTGGTAGCTGGGAGCCAGAAACCTCCTATGGATGTCATTGAGAGACACTAGTGTGGGGAATACAGGTTGAGTTGCCCTGAAACTGACTATGAAAGAAGGATTACAGGGACACATATTTTTAATGTTTACTTTGTGCATTTGTCAGCACTGGACAGTGATTCCCTTGTTTCCTCTGTAGCCAGTTCGCAGGATCAAGGTCTTAGTCAGTTAGTTCCCCTGTTATTTGTGTGGATCTTTCCCATACCAATACTAGAGAAAAATATTTTTAAAAAATAGGAGAATGTGCTTGTACAGCTATAAATACTAGAAGAGAGATCAAGGACTTCTAGGTCCTAAAAATTGCTTTAATCTTTTTTGTTTAATTGAACAATACCCCGATAACAAAAAGAAAACCAAAACTACAGCCTACTAAAAATTAGCTTTTAGGAAAACATAAGGATAATAAGCTGCCCTAAGTCTATCACAATCATAAACATGTTAGTGATTTGGGGCTACTTTTTATTTCACTGATACCAATCCCAGATTGTGAAATTCCAGTATAGGTAGGGTGACCAGATAGCAACTGTGAAAAAACAGAACAGGGGGTAGGGGTAATAGGTGCCTATATAAGAAAAAGTTCCTAAAAACTGCTGGTCACCCTAAGTATAGGACTCTTACATAAATGTATGAATGGAATGTTTTAATGATTACAGATCTTGAGTAAAATTTTCAAAAGCACATACTTGGCTTAGTCCATTTTCAAAAGTGACTTTAGGTATTTAGGCTCCTAAATCCAACTAACTTTCATTTAATTGGAGCTATTCATGTGCCTAAAGTTAAGTATGTGCCTAAGTGTTTGCAGGATTGGTGGCATATATGTGAGGCATAATATTAACATAAATGCTTGGAAGTTATGTAACCTGAGTGTATTATATTCTTCCCACAATTCTGTTCACCAGTATCAAGTATCCCATAGCACCTTGCATTAGCTCAAGTAAGCTTTGGCTTAAATAGATAGGAAAAGTATCAGGATCAGAACATATGAGTATTTTACCATAGCAACAAGTAGGAAGTTATTCCCACAGGCTTATACTCAAATGTTCCAAAGGAAGAGGACAAGACACATGACTGTTCTACCCTAGTACAAACCTAGGAGGTGCTTTCATGCCCTCTGGTACCTAGAACATACATGCCCAAAAAAAGAGATAAGGGATACACCATGATACCAGAAAAAAATGTAGAAAGCTGAATGGTTAAATCTAGTTTCAGATGATGTACGCAGTACTTTCACTTGTAATCAGGTAGGGTATGAAAAGATGGTTTAAGACAATGAAGTATAACTTTAGGAGCACACCTTCTGAGTAAGATGAATATAACAATGCTGCATGAAATGGCTTCCTGGAGACTGGTATTGTATTGAACTGTTTTCTTGTACTGTATTATCTTTGACTTTAGAGGCCTAAACCTGACTGATATTGGTAATTTGGTCTCTTAAATATTTAATAAAGAACCAAAGTGTGGTCAAGCAACTGACTCTACAATTTATCAACAGGGCCATTTTATTTTCTTCAGACCTTCTGAGTGGCTTCACCTCCCCCCCCTTCATTTCTGCTGCACCAATACTACTGAAAGGAGGGCAAGAGATCTGAACTTAAAGCTGCTGACATTGCCACAGAGTTCAGTTGCATTTCAGCCAGGCTTAGAAAATGTAGGCCTGCTGTCATATAGTCTCAATAACCATCACGTATTCCGATAAATGTTATGAGAACAGATATTCTATGACACCTAATTTATATTTTAATTGCTATCTAAAAATATTCACTATTTGTAAGAAAATGAAGATTTATACCCATTTGCCTTTTTTATTTCCCTAAAGGAAAAGATTTGCTTTTAGTGTAAATACCCCATAGCGGTATTGTGAAGCTAAAATCCATTAATATTTGTAAAGCACTTTGATATCCTCAGATGGGAGTTGTGCAAATTATTACTATTATTAAGTGCCTCATTTTGTTAAAAGTGCATAACTCATCTTTCATTAGTGGATAATGCAGCCAGAACTTGAGGTGATTTTTTTGTATATAAAGCTCACTGTGGAGATTTATCACTAAGTAGATCAATACTTTTCTAAGAGTTTCAGTTTACAGATGAATTTTAACCTCCTCTCCAATACTTTAAAAAAAAAAATCAGTTCATTATCTTAGCATACTCTAAGCTTGGAAGGTATGGTAAAAAACAGAAGCAAATGTATTACATAGCTGGGAAGATTAATCAGGTTTACATAGGTAAATCTCATTGCCTCATAGCTCAAATGATAATTAAAGCAGGAAATAACTAGGATATGACACACTGCATCAGTTGGCAGGGAAAATTACTCTTGATGAGTCGTGAGCTTGCTGACTAGATCTTAAACCATTTCAGATAAGCCAATGGCAACAGCTTAGAAAGCCTTGACCAACAAAACTGCAATCAATCAATCTAAACTTGCCTAGATAAGAGCGGTCATTTATTAACAAGAAACCTGAGCAAGGCAAATATTCTTTAAGTCTAAGAGATAACAATACCATTATGTTTTCAAATTTAAAGACACAGTGCTTATTAATTTATCTTGGAGCAGCAAACAGTTTCAGATTTGACATTACAAGGGTATTTTAATATCAGTCTAGATATATAACAAAGGGAGTGATAGACTCCTGCAGGACTCTTCCAGCTCAAATGATTCAGGGATATAACACAATACACTTCAGAGTAATCTGAACAGGTTAAGATACAAAAGAATTACTGTAAAAAGACAGACTTAAAAAACCCATGAACAACAAAAAACAAGCAGCATTTAACAAACTTAATTTGAGCATTATTTTAATTTTCTTTTTGTAAGTAATCAACAGGTTGAGGTTGTAGGAGTGGAAATTTGCAAATGGCCAGTTTTTCTTGTAAAGGAATTATAGTTAAAGTAAGGCAAATATATATACAATATATATATACAAAAATATATCTTTTACAAAGATTCACAAAAAAGGTGTTTTGCAAAATTTAGTGAAAAATAGAATCTCTCACCTGGACGATACTCTCCTCCTCAAAGTCCAGAGAAAATATAAAGTATTGAAGCAGCATCAGGGCTGATGTGTGGCTAATCACTCCTGATGGTAGCTATGATGCTGGCAGACCAGTTGCCAGCTTATGCGAAGGCCCCTAAGCCTTATTGAACATTGACAAATGCAGAGCTGGAAATCATTCTGGCTTGCCTGGTAGTATTGTTAAAATAGATATTAGAGTTCTATGAATGTGTTTAGTGTTTAGATTTTATGAAATGCTTGTAGGAGGCTGCATGTATTAATCTTAGTTATAATAACTGCATCCCATGTTATAAAGGAAATACTTAAGTGTTTGCTTTATAAGTATGAAAATGTTTGCTAAGCCTGTGAATCCCCCACAGTCAGAGGAGAAGCATTCCCAAGTTATGCAATGCTAGTTTACCACAAGAGATGTCTTCTTCTCGCAACAAAAGAAGGTCTATAGACACCAGACAAGCCAATGTGGAACATCAGTGGACAAAATACATTGTTGATTGCTTCGCCCACACCCATGAAGAGGGAATGTGCACAAGCCCTCAACCCACCATAACTTGAACTTTGGAGGAAGGGCATAAAAAATCTGAATATTGTTGTGATTTTTGGTGTAAGGAACCATCTACTACAAAGGCAGGCTTGCTTCGGTGGCAAGATAGAAGAGTGCCCAAGGGGATTCTCTGGGACTCCATGTTCAGGCTGTTGTAGTGCTTTAAGGCCTTCTCTACCCTGCTACTTTACAGCGCTGACATTTTCTCGTTCAGGAGTGTAAAGTGGCGGTGTAGACAGTGCACCAGCACTGGGATTAGAGGGACCCTGAGCAGGAACCCAGCATAGACGATGGGCACATGTCCTTCTCCCAGCCACTGGGGAAGTAGCATGATACTGGCAATGAATGGGAAGACTGCCTGAGACACTGGTAAGCAAAGACTTTGATACCTTGGGAAGGGGAAAACATGCATGACCCAGCCGGAGGGCCAAGTCATGAAGGAGGAGTACCTAGAGAAAGAGAGAGAGAGAGAGAGAGAGAGCGCAGAAGTAGATTTTGCAGCAAGCAGCAGAAGAGGGCCTGGATCTGAAAGGAGCTAATCCTCAGAGTAACCAGGAGGAGGCACCAGTGGTGAGTGCATCCTGTGATAGGTATATTAGATGTTCCAGATGTCCCCTATACACAGAACAGGAAATACCTTTGTCTAGTCTGCAGTACTAGTTGTTAAAAGTTGTCTTCAATTACGATGTGTGTGCATTCTGGTACATCATAGAAGGAGAGGCCTTGTCTGTGAGAGGTTGCATAAGGGTCTCCATTTGAAGATCTCATTTTCAATCACGGATAACTTTTACATTCTTGTCTAAAAGCTTTCCATGCTTGGTCTCTGCATGAAAGAGAATTCTTCTGAGAATTCTAAGCAAAGGGAGATTGGGGGGGGAGGGAAGTACTCTCTGCCCATTTAAAAAAAAAATTATCCGTGCACATCTCCTTTTGAACAGCTCTACAGTTGAAAGGAGCGTGGGATTGATATGTGAAATTTAGCATGGAAATAGCCTATACTGAAGAAGAGGAGTTGGCCTTGATCTGGAGAGAAAAGGGAATCTGACTTAATGAGTAAATCATCTTTAAAAATTTACTGAGACTATGCAGTACTTTTTTCTTTGGCTAATTTAATAAAGTGCGCCCTTAAGGAAGAAATTGCTGCACATGCGTGCTTGGTTAACACAGTTGTTTAGTGAAAAGTCTACTCAAATCTATTCCTATAAATCGGGGATCTCATACTCAAATCACCACGAGGGCCACATGAGACCTAGTAAATTGGCCTGAGGGCCGCATCACTGAAACCTTTTCATACAATGATACAAAAGTATAGTCAAAAATGAAAAAAAAATGAAGAGTAATATAGTATTCTATTAAAAGTCAATGTATTCACTTTTTAAAAACTGTAATGCAAAGAGGGGTTTTAATAAAATATAAACACTCAGTAATGTTTGGAGCTTGGCTGCCCGTGAAGTCAGCGTCTATGGCGGGCTGCAGGAAATAACTCCGTGGGCTGCATGTGGCCCGTGGGCCGCGTGTTTGAGACCCCTGCTATAAATCAATCCGTACACTTGGGGTGGAGGGATGTGCTCTAGTGGACTTTGTTAGCCAGTGGGGGTTGGGTTGGGCAAGAGTTCATGACTTAGCTTTTTGGACATTGCAAGCTGAAAAGGTGTTGAAGAAAGACTCAAGCGGACCTTAAAGTGCACAGAAGCTGTAGAGTTGCTGGGATGCACAGGTGTAAGGGTTGCACTGATACAGGTTGGTTGGGAATCTGAGCATAGGTAAGCAAAGTGCATGCCAAACTACTTTAAATTTAATTAGGTTAATGGAGCACAGTGGGTGAAATTCACCCTTGACCCCTGTACAGAGGATCAACAAAAGACCGATGAACTATTTAAAACCCAGCTAAGCCCTCAAATAGGGTGTAAGTGGTACATAGACCTTTTGCTGGTCTTCTACACAGGGATGAATTTCACGCTGAACTATTACCACTTTATGGATTTTGTGAGATGTGAAGGCCCCTGTGGCATTTGTAAGATGCAGAGGAGGGAACCCTGCTCTAAAATGATTTAGAAGGGACACTATGTGAATGTATGAGTGACACTACAGGCTGGAGAAGGTGTCAGTCAATAAACACAGATTAGATAAAGTTCCACAATTATAATTTGATACCCTAGTTTATAGCAGGGGTAGGCAAACTATGGCACGCGTGCCAAAGGCGGCACACAAGCTGATTTTCAGTGGCACTCACACTGCCCAGGTCCTGGCCACCGGTTTGGGGGCTCTGCATTTTAATGTAATTTTAAATGAAGCTTCTTAAACATTTTAAAAACCTTATTTACTTTACATACAACAATAGTTTAGTTATATATTATAGACTTAGAGAAAGAGACCTTCTAAAAACGTTAAAATGTATTACTGGCACGCGAAACCTTAAATTAGACTTGTAGGGTGACCAGATGTCCCAATTTTATAGGGACAGTCCCCATTTTCAGGTCTTTTTCATATGTAAGCTCCTATTACCTCCCACCCCCGTCCCAATTTTTCACACTTGCTGTCTGGTCACCCTAAATTAGAGTGAATAAATGAAGACTCTGCACACCACTTCCGAAAGGTTGCTGACCCCTAGTTTATAGTGAAGTTGGGATTTATTTCTTCCCACTCCTAAGGAATACATCGTTTCAAATATTAGAGCATCGCTACCAGACTGAAGTCTCATTTTTGTGATGAAGTTACAGTCCCCCCCCCCCTTTTTTTTAAAGCATTTGTAAACTAAACATTATCAAGTCCTTTTCTACCACATGGTCATACCATTGACTTCACTACAATATCTGAAAACACAATTTTTTTTTATGCAAGACAAAACTGGAAGACACATTAGCATACAACAGTACAAGCTAAGAGTGAAAATGGTGTCAAGTGTATTATAATGTCTTCTGCCAGCTTGGCACACGGCCTCATCAGCATCATACCGTTTCAATTAGACTTTTTACCCACTTCCTGTGATAAACTACCTTCAGTATTATTTTCACCTACAGCTCCAGTATTAAATTTAACTGAGTATATATTTTCAAGAGAAACCTCTGATTTTCTGGAAGTCAGACAATGATTCTTCAGCAATAGTTTAAAAAAAAATTACCATTATCCTGGTCAAGAAAAAGGAAAACAAAAGGTAAAAGTTGTAGTTTGGTATGTTTTGCAATTAATTAATAACATCCATCCACAGATATACTACCATCTCCCGGGCTTCACAAAAGCTGAGGTCACAAACCACCAGTGGAAAGAATTAAGTTTCCCACCAGAGCACAAAATAAGGACATATTGGCAATGAAACTGAATTGTCTTCTTTAGAAACCTTGGAGCACAACTAACTCCCCCATGCACTTTGCAAGTGTAATGAAGCAGTGCTTCTGATTTTACCACCACAAAACTACTGAAAATAAACTCAAATGCAAAGACAGTCAAGGTCTACTTTAATATTTTAATCGTGTTTTAAAAAAAACAATGTTGGCCAATACAAACAAATAACGACCAGACAGGAGAGAAATAGATCCTCAAGTAGTTTTCTTCAGCTTGCAAATGTGAAGAATTGTGAACAAGGAAATCCACAATGAAAGCATAAGTTGTTTAGATTCCTAGTATATACTTTAACATACTAGATAATTTAAACCCTGATGATGAAAAACTCCACACAAAAACAAATAATACACAGTACTTTAAAAGCAGGCACTGTTCCACTGCACAGGGCGGAACAGAATTTTGGAAGCCCATAAAGGGAGAGTCCACATCCTGGAGCCTAACTCCTTGGGAGCTCCCTGTGAATTTTGCATCCTAGGCAAAACTTCCAGTGAATATTCACACAACTGGGATTGGGAACTAGTCAGGGGTAGGACCGGCCGCTGCACTCACAGAGTGGGAGTGCAGGAGCAGCAAGAACTACTGGAACCCCAGGGAAAGCATCCTTCCCAACCCAAACCTCACAAGGCACACCCTGATTCTATCCGGACGTAGTACAGGAAGAGGATTTTTCATTAAGTGCATAAATACGCTGTTATAAGAAGTTAGCTATATTCCCCTGGGGCCCAATCTTCAGCAGCACCCATGAGGTGCTCAGCATCTTACAGCTGAAACCATCAGCCTGGTTTCACTGGTGAATCTTCATGTGCAGAGAACATAACAGTATGGTAACTAAAATTTTGGCTAAGGAAGGTTTTCAATATGAACTATAGTACAGTTTCAGTATCCCCACATTTTCTACCACTTCTTCACTTATCTTTTTGGATTGCTTAATAAGAAAACTAACTGACCAAAGAAAGCCACAACAAAGCAGCTGATCTTGTCCTATATCTACTCATTGCTCCATTACCCCTCTTCCTCTTATGTCCTCCTTTGACATTTTTGACACAGAAAATGTCCTCAAGTTAAAAGGTAAAATTTTGGCCTTCAGGTTAAATCTGCGCCATTCTCTTTTGAATACATTTCTAAACTACCCTCCAGGACCGGTGCAACCACTAGGCGACCTAGGTGGTCGCCTAGGGCACCAACATTTGGGAGGGTGCCAAAAAGTGGCGCCGTGCCCGGGGGTTGGTCCCAGCCTCCCCGCCCCGTGCCCGGGGCGCCGAGAGCCGGCGCGGCGCGTGCGGGGGAGGGAGCGGGCAGCAGCCCTGCAAAAGCGGTGGCGCCGCTAGTGGGGAGCAGCCGCGCCCCCCACAGCCCAGATCGCCGGCAGGCCGCTGGCATCGGGGCCACCGGCAACTCTAGAGCTCCGCCCCTCCTCTCCTCCCCTGCCCTGCTCCCCACTCCCCGGATTCCAGCACGACAGGGAAGCCCGGCCAGCAGCGTGGCCTCCAGAGTGTCTACGATAGCGTGCCGGGCGGTTGGGGAAGGGGCAGTGAGTCTCTGGAGGGGGCAGTCAGGGATCAGGGGGGTTGGATGGGTCCGGGGGGGGCTGTCAGGGGATGGGGGCGTGGAGAGGGGTTGGGGCAGTCAGGGGACAGGGAGCAGAGGGGGTTAGATGGTTTGGGGAGGTTCTGGGGGGACTGTCAGGGGAGAAGCATCAGTTGGATAGGTGTGAGAGTCCCGGGGGTCTGTCAGGGGGCAGGGGTATGGATCGGGGTCGGGGCAGTCAGGGGACAGGTAGGGCATGGAGTCCTAGGGGAGCAGTTAGGGTGGGGGAGTCTCAGGAGGGGGCAGTCGGGGACAAGGAGAAAGGAGGCTTAGATAGGGGGTGGGATCCTGGGGGACGGTTAGGGGCAGGGGTCCCGGGAGGGGGTGATCAAGGGACAAGGAGCAGGGGGGTTGGGGGTTCTTTGGGGGGCAGGAAGTGGGAGAGAGTGGATGGGGCGGAGGGGCGGGGGCGCAAACTGGAAGTTTTGCCTAGGATGCAAAATATCCTTGCACCGGTGCCCTGCCCCCCCACCCCCATTCTGTCCTGGCAGAGTTTTATAGCATAACAACTTTGATTTATCTTAATTTCAAGTCCTGTGAGCGTTAACAGAACCATCTGAGCATTGGTGTGAAAGTAAAACCTTGTCAGCAAGGCATACAATGCACTGAAGAGCAGTAACATTTTTAAAAGGGGAATTGTGATGGTCTCATGGACTGCTGAACATGCCATCCTTAGATTCAAGTTTCAAACATGGGAACTTTAAAGTTAGGTGCTACGTCCATATTTAGGCTCCTATATATCATTTTTGAGTATCTAAATAACGATTTAGTGGACTCATTCTCAGAGGTACTGAGCAACCACAATTCCCATTGCCACACGTCTGAAACCACATGCCATTGGGGCCTAAAGCAGCACTTTGGTGCTTAGAATTACTATTTAATTATGGAATTAGGCAACTGTTTTAAGTCACTGAAGCTTAAAAATGTCACTCTTCAATGTTACTGCTAAAAGTCACTTTCCTCTGCATCCACTTAGAGAAAATATGAGATTTGAACATAGAAGTACCTCTGGCGTATTTAATGCACGCAGAGGGTTAAAGTGAGGCTTTTTTGTGAGGTGGAGAAAGAAAAAGAGATTGGAAGCAGTAAGCAAACTGTAAGACTTGCCAAACTTATTTAATACTACGTACGGAGCAGCGGGGCTGGCTCCCTATGCCTACCCCCATAAAGATGAGAACATGTGCAAAGTTTGGAGTAAGGTATTTTGGGACAGATAAATAACTCTAGGGAAAGAAACTTTGCCTTTCCCCACAGAGAAGAGCATGCCACAATCAGACAAGCTTCTTCAAAGTTTGCAGAAAAAGTGACTAAAATGGCATCAACTTGATTTATTGTGACTGTATACAGCAGGCTGAGAATTTAAGAGTATTTAAATTGGCAACCTACTGCATCTAGAGCATACTGTAGATATCAGTATAACAACATGCCATTTAACATAGTAAAGAATAAATGATCATTCTTGAATTGTACAGTATTATATAGACACTTCTCTCCTCACACTTCAGTCATTGGCAAATGAAAACAGGAAGTGAAAGAACTACCACAAGATTTGTGCGTCTTTTGTCCAGAACCTGCATAGTATTTCAGTCTGAGCCATTACTCCCCTCTATTGTTTTGTCCCCACACCCACACACGTCCAGGACAACCCAGACACAAGGAGAGAAAATGTTTAGAGATTAGTCCTCAATTAAATTGGCAGAAAATTGTTTTATTTGCAGCAGTCACTACCATCTCTAAAAATATGTAGTAATTTATGTAGTCCAAGACTTGGATTTCCCTCTGTAAAGGTTTTCTTTATTAATAAGCAGTGAGAGAATCAAAAGATTTGACCATATTTAATTGTAAAGCTAGTCACAATATCAAAACAATATCTGCCAAAACAGAATATTTAACACTTCAGTAAACGTATCAATATGCAAGGCATAAGGAGGAGAAAGCTAGCTAATCACCACTTCTAATATTATTTTATCATAAGTGTTGTCATTACTAAGGCCAACACAACCACTTAAAGATGTGCGAAAATATGCAAACAGCTCCAAGCAGCTGATTGTAGGTTTCCAAATACAACATTGTACCTACATTTTGTTAAACAAGCTGCTGCAGCCCCTGGTAGAATCATGGTTTTAACTGAATGCAAACTGAAGTTTCCTGGTCTTATGTCTCAAACAATCAGCACCATACCCCTCAAATACCCTTCATTAAATGGAGCGGTATAACATCATCATAAAAATCCTTTTCTCTCATTTCTCTCCCCCATATAGAGTAGGTTGGTCCCACTATTTGTTAACTATTGTTGAGTAATTCTAAAAATTATAGGAATATAATATTAAACCTGTAACAAAACTGACATGTGCTTTAAAAATCATTTCCACGTCATTTGAAATTTCATGCCTCACTAAGTTTTATTGTTTCTCTAGTTTAGTTAATCTTTGGGCATGCAAAGGTCAGTGTTCCATGTATTTTAAGGTTTAGAAGAATGCACAGCCTAGAAGTAATAAGCAACCTGGAAATAGTGGTGTAGGTAGCTCTAAACTTGATCCCATTAGGGTGGAAAATAGACTGGATGCCAAAACTTCTCAAAGCCCTGGTCTACACTACGAGTTTAGGTCGAATTTATTAGCGTTATTTCGATTGATCCGTGCACCCGTCCTCACGACGAAGCCCTTACCATCGACTTCTAGGGCTCTTAAAATCGATCTCGCCACTCCACCCCCAACGAGAGAATTAGCGCTTAAAGCGATATTGCCGAATCGATGTAGGCTAGTGAGGACGCAATTCGACAGTATCGGCCTCCTAAATCTATCCCACGGTGCATCAGCTGACCGCTCTAGACAGCGGTCTGAGCTCGAATGCTCCTCCCAGGTAGACAGGAAAAGCCCCGCGAACTTTTGAATTTCATTTCCTGTTTGGCCAGCGTGGTGAGCTGCAGGTGAGTGCAGATCTCATCAGCAGAGGTGACCATGATGGAGTCCCAGAATCGAAGACGAGCTCCAGCATGGACCGAGCGTGAGGTACTCGATCTGATCGCTGTTTGGGGAGACGAAACCGTGCTAGCAGAGCTAGGGTCCAAAAGAAGAAACGCCAAGACATACGCCAAAGTCTCCAAGGGCATGCAGGACAGAGGCTACAACAGGGACGCGCAACAGTGCCGCGTGAAAATTAAGGAGCTCAGGCAAGCCTACCAAAAAACCAGAGATGCAAACAACCGCTCTGGGTCAGAGCCCCAGACATGCCGCTTCTATGATGAGCTGCATGCCATTCTAGGAGGTGCAGCCAGCACAGACCCTCCCATGTGGTTTGACTCCGTATGTGGATCATCAGAACCCACAGAGGAGCCTGATGATGATAATGATGCTGAAAATAGCACACAGACCCAGCAAGGAAGCGGAGAAGCCCTTTTCCCCGACAGCCAGGAACTGTTTCTCACCCTGGAGCAAGTACAGTTCGAACCCTCCCAAGGCGTGCTCGATGCAGGAGAAGGGACCTCTGGTGAGTGTACCTCTGTTTAATTAATACATGTTTTATAAGCAAGCGTGTTTAATGATTAATTCGTGGCCAGTACAGCCACAGCTACTCGAAAAGTCTGTTAACATGTTCGGGGATGGAGCAGAAATCCTCCGGGGACATCTCCTGAAAGATCTCCTGGATGTGCTCCCAAAGCCTGTGCATGAGGTTTCTGGGGAGGGCAGCCTTATCCTGTGCTCCGTGGTAACACACTCTACCACGCCAGGCAAGCAGCACGTAGTCTGGAATCAGTGCTTTGCAAAGCATGGCGGCGTACGGTCCCGGTTTTTGCTGGCATTCAAGCAACATCCTTTCTTTATCTGTGTGTGTTATCCTCAGAAGAGTGATATCATTCATGGGAACCTGGTTGAAATAGGGGAATTTTAGTACGGGGGCATTCAGAGGGGCTCCGTCCCTGCTGGGCTGTTTGCCTGTGGCTGAACGGAAATCTTCCCCGCTGGGACCCACGCGGTGGGGGGAGGGGGCACAGCGAACATCTTGCCTGGGTGTGTGTGTGTGTGGGGGGGGGGGCGATTAGGTTCTCCCTGCATGTTAACCCGAAAACCGCCGCCCCACCTAACTTTTCAATTGCTAAGCTATTTGTTTTAAATTGCCAGCCCACGGGATGTTTGTTATGGGAAATGAGGGGGTTGATGTTTGAAAACATTCCCACCTGTTGTGAAGCTTAAAGAAGCCTATAGAGTGTCTTACCATGGCTGTCTGCAAGCCGAATTCTGTTGCCCGCCGGACCTGCTTGTGTGATCTCTCACAGCAAACCGGCAGACCCTCAATATAAGAGGCCCAGTGCAACCTTGGACAAAATGCACATGTGATATGTAATGTTTTGTTCAAACAAAATGTGTCTTTTACATTTGTCTCCCATTTGCTTCCTCCCACAGCTACAAATGTTTCAACGCCACCCCTTTCATCACCATCCTAGAGGCTAGCGAAGATAAGAAGTAAAAAGAAAAGGAGTCGAGACGATATGTTCTCAGAACTCATGGAATCCTCCCACTCTGAGGCTGCCCAGCAGAATGCGTGGAGGCAGACACTGTCTGAGTCCAGGAAGGCAGAATTTGATCGCGCGGACAAGTGGCGTGCTGAGGACAATGACTGGCGGGCTGAAGAGAGACAGCGGCGGGATGAAGAGAGTAGGTGGCGTCAGCGTGCAGAGAGAAGGCAGGATGCAATTCTCAGGCTACTGGAGGATCAAACGGAAATCCTCCGGCTTATGGCTGAGGACAGGCGTAGGGTTCAGGAAAGGCAGCCTGAGCCCAGACCGCCGCTACAGCCCCTGTGTAACCAACAGCCCTCCTTCCCGAGTCCCATAACCTCATCCCCGAGACGCCCAAGAACGCGTTTGGGTGGCCTCCGTGCTCCCAGCCACTCAAGCCAAGAGAACAGTCCAAGCAAGAAAGGGCTGCCATTCAATAAGTTTTAAAGTGCTGTGTGTCCTTGTCCTTCCCTCATCCCCTCCTCCACCACCCATCCTGGTGCTTCCCTTCCTCCACCACCTATCCCGGGAGACTGTGTCAGTTACCACCATAGTCCCCCCCTCTGTGTTTTACAAATTAATAAAGAATGCATGATTTTTAAACAAGAATCACTTTATTTCCTCTGCAAGCGGTGATTGAGGGGGGGAGGGCAGGGCGGTTTGGGTAAAGGGAAGTAGAGCGAATGAAGGGGCGGGGCTTTTCATTACTGGGGAAAAACAGAACTTTCACACAGCATCCTGGCCATTCATGAAACTTGTTTTCAAAGCTTCCCTGATGCGCAACGCACCCTGCTGTACTCTTGTAATAGCCCTGGTGTCTGGCTGCGCATAACCAGCGGCCAGGCGATTTGCCTCAACCTCCCACCCTGCCATAAACGTCTCCCCCTTACTCTCACAGATATTGTGGAGCGCACAGCAAGCAGTAATAACAATAGGAACACTGGTTTCGCTGAGATCTAACCTAGTTAATAAACTTCGCCATCTTGCTTTTAAACGGCCAAATGCACACTCCACCACCATTCTGCACTTGCTCAGCCTATAGTTGAAAAGGTCCTGACTACTGTCCAGGCTACCTGTGTATGGCTTCATGAGCCATGGCATTAAGGGGTAGGCTGGGTCCCCAAGGATAACTATGGGCATCTCAACATCCCCAACGGTTATTTTCTGGTCTGGGAAGAAAGTCCCTTGCTGCAGCAGCTGAAACAGACCAGAGTTCCTGAAGATGCGAGCGTCATGTACCTTTCCCGGCCATCCCACGTTGATGTTGGTGAAACGCCCCTTGTGATCCACCAGTGCTTGCAGCACTATTGAAAAGTAACCCTTTCGGTTTATGTACTCGCTGGCTTGGTGGTCCGGTGCCAAGATAGGGATATGGGTTCCGTCTATCGCCCCTCCACAGTTCGGGAAGCCCATTGCTGCAAAGCCATCCAGTATGAGCTGCACATTTCCCAGACTCACAACCCTTGGTACAAGCAGCTTGGTGATCGCCCTGGCTACTTGCATGACAACAGCCCCCACTGTAGATTTTCCCACTCCGAATTGATTCGCGACTGACCGGTAGCTGTCTGGCGTTGCAAGCTTCCACAGGGCTATCGCCAGTCGCTTCTCTACTGTGAGGGCTGCTCTCATCTTGGTGTTCTGGCGCTTCAGGGCAGGGGAAAGCAACTCACAAAGTTCCAGGAAAGTGCCCTTACGCATGCGAAAGTTTCGCAGCCACTGGGATTCATCCCAGACCTGCAGCACTATGTGGTCCCACCACTCTGTGCTTGTTTCCCGGGCCCAGAATCGGCGTTCCACTGTATCAACGAGCCCCATTACCACCATGATGTCCACCTTGCGGGGGGGCCTTTTCTGAGAGAGGTCTGTCTCCATGTCCTCATCACTCTCCTCAGGCTGATACTGTCTCGTCCTCGCCTCCTGTTGCTCTAGCAGCTCCCGGTTCTCGGTCTCCATATACTCCTGGACAATGCGCGTGGTGTTCATAACGGCCATAACAGTTGCGGTGATCTGATCGTGCTCCATGCTTCCCCCGGTACACTGTTTGCAGGACAGCAGAGTGGGAGCAGAAGCGGCTGGTGGATAACAATGGTGGCAGCAATATGGCGCCCGCACGAAAAAAGGCGCGAAAGGATTTTTCGCTCCCCCCTCAGGTGCTTTCAAGGAGGGAGGGGGGAGCAAGGGTTAGGCTCATTTCCTTCTAGCTGCAGATAGTACAATATGCCGTGAGCAGGGGTTAGGCGCCTTTCCTTCCAGCTGCAGATGGTACAATAAGCTCTACTGACCCCCTCAAGGATTGAACTCGCAACCCCGGGTTTAGCGGGTCAACGCTCATACCGCTGAGCTATCCCTCTGCCCGTGTTCCAGGCAGTGCTGAATCTCCCTTAAAGAAAACGTAAAAAAGCGCCCCCGGCCAGCCACACCAAAGGCCGCCGGCCAGGAGCACTGTAATGTCAAGCATATTGTACGATCTGCAGCTAGAAGGCAAGGAGCTTCTCCTGTATGGTCCCGCGACCACAACCATTTATGGCATAGTGCACGATCTGCAGCTAGAAGGCAAGGAGCTTATGCTGTGCAGTCCCGCGACTACCAGCCTCAGGCGGAATGGCCCCCTCAAGGATTGAACTCGCAACCCCAGGTTTAGCGGGCCAACGCTCAGAACGCTGAGCTATCCCTCTGCCCGTATTATACCGTGACTGAATCTCCACTAGACCTAATGTGAAGGCGTACGCTGGAGATGTACGGTAATTGTGAGCTGAGCAGCCTTCTGTAGCCTTCTGTAGCAAACATGGAAAGCACGCAGACAAGGCGCGAAAAAGATTGCTTTCAAGGAGGGAGGGAGAGACGTTTGATGGCCTGATGACATGTACCCAGAACCACCAGCGACATTTTTTTCTGCCCCATCAGGCTTTGGGATCGCAACCCAGAATTCCAATGGGCGGCGGAGACTGCGGGAACTGTGGGATAGCTACCCGCAATGCAATGCTTCGAAGGTCGATGCTAATCTCGCAACTGTGGACACAGACAATCGACCTCATGGTCTTAACGCTCTTTAGTGGGGACACACACAATCGATTCCATTAATTCGGGTTTTAATATATCGACTTCTATAATTTCGACCTAGTTCTGTAGTGTAGACGTACCCTTAGAAAGATAAAGAGTAAATGCTCAACAGAAAGCTAAAACAGTTCCCCAGGGAACGGGGCAAAAAAACAAACCAAAAAAAAAAATCCCCCCAAAAAACAAAACAGTGCGACGACTTTAGTCAAGTAGAAACTTGAAGAAATAAATGGGGAGTACTTTTGAGAACTGAATAGAATTGCCAAAAAGATATAGTAACAGATAAAGCCCTAGCCTAGTTCACTCACCTTGCTTGCTGATGCAATGTCAATAAAACAAAAAGGAAACAGATAAAATCTTTATGAGTACAGTGAATCCCATTTGTTCTGTATGGGGCTTACTAAGTTCCACAAGTCCTCAGCAATATAAGTATAAGCTATTCGCTAGAGGACACAGAGTGCTGTCAGCTTTAGAACTCCTCCACTGATTTCAAGGAGTATTTCTGTTAGAAAGCTGACAGCATGATACAGCCCTAGTTTTTCTGGATTAACAACTTTTTTTTTTTAACTGCTCCAAAAAAAGCAAGCCACCTAAATAGAAGCAATGAATTAATCAGAACATTATATAGGTTTTTCCAAAGGTAAGATGGTTAATATGGGTGCTTTTCTAACCTCTTCAGTTAAATAGAAAATTATTCTTGAGAAACAGCAGATGAACATGGAAAACTGATTTATTCTTCCCTTTGTTAACTGTTTGGTTTAGTTTGAATTCAGAAAGATTCTCCACATCTTGTCAGTATGCTTCAGCAACAGATCACAATAAATCGAGCATGACAGTCGACAATTAAGAATATAAATGCAGAAGAAGGTATCATGACCAACTCAAAAAAATAAAATAAAACACTACAGTTTAAAGTTTACAACTCTATTTCTTTTCTGAATATACAGTTAACAAAATATAAAGATGATCACAATGGCAAACTGCAAGAGGAAACTAAGCTGTAAATGTATCACACTCTCTTTAATCCAGATACTTTGCTAAAAACAAAAAACCTGTTTCCACATTTTAAACTTCAGCCAACTTTCATGTACAGAGAGTGCAGTCCCTGATTAAGGTCCCCAGACAGGAAGATGAAATCTTCAAGAGAATGGTATAAAGGAGAGTATAGCACCTGCAGATGGCCACTGTACCATACAGGGCTTCCCCCTTCCCGCCTTGCTCCCCCAAGAATCACTCTCCAATGAATACCTTCAAACATAAGCGTACAAAAGAATCACACAATCTTTGAAGATTTGAAAAATTCATGCTGTTTCTTTCAGGATACAACGTAAGAAGCCAAGAGCCACCCTTAGCTTTCACAAACAACTGTAACTTAAGAGAAATCTATTGTGTGCGGAACTCACAATACCCACCCAATAGATTAGAGTGAATTATACCACAGGCTCTACATAGTTTTCAGCAGAGAAAGCTAGTGGTGTGTTGGGTTATAATGCAGGAAATATTTACGCAGACCCCCTATTGAAACACAGAACTGAAGTTTTTGAAATACATGTTGCTTTACAAAATGAAATTGAGAATTTAAGGAGTGCCTTATATTCTTAGACTGATAACAGATTAAACTGATTTTACAAAAATAAGAAACATTTCTTACAAAAGGAAGATTTTCACACCAAACAAATCATCACACACCATCTCTCCCTGTTGATCACGGCATTTATTTCTGTCAAGTATTTACAAGTTAAAATTCGGTCTCTTTAATCATACAGCATTGCCTGTTACAAAACATTATGTCTTAAGTCTATTTGATCACAAGCAAGCTAAGACTGGTTCTTGGAACTCTGAGAAATTGCAATCAACCATTTCTCAACACCTGACGGGGAAGGAGCATGTGAAATGCATTTTAAAATGTGTGGGGTTTTATCATTATTGAGAAAGCACAGTCTCAGCTCAGACTTTAGAGTTTCATACTGATTAAAAATGTAGCGATATTCTGCGTGCAGTATGTGAAAAAGAAAGTGTAGCGGAGATCACACTATAGAGACAAAAGGATTGACAATTATCTTTTCTGCCTATATTTATACCAAGTCCATAACTAAGATGATGAAAAGGAAAACTTTCCCAACAGTGATTCGTATTCAGCAGCTGTTGTAAGAGTGGACTGTTTGAATTAATATTTTATTTTAAGGAAGGATGGGGAAGAATTCTTCCAGATCACCAAGTCCTTTTACCCTAGTCATGCAGATGATTTAAATAAGGGACAGAATTGTTTTCTATACACCTACAGTCCAAGGTTTGAAGTTCTTATTAACTATAAAGAAGAGTCTCAATCCAAACATCTTTGAACTTGGGGAAAGCTCAGATTTGGACCCACATTTATTGTTCAGGTCCAATAAGTCCAGTAAAGTAACTATCCAATGGGGACATCCAATGCAAGGAAGTGGGCGAAGAGAAATACCAAAGTGAGAGAGGGCATAGATGCAAGCCTGGACAGAGAACCCAGAGGGCAAAACTAGTAGACAAAACAGAAAATTAAGAGAAGAGAAAACCAACCATGAAAGGGGGAAAGGGGGATGGGGAGAAAACAAAACTGATAGAGGATGCTCTTTCAGCCTGTAGTAAGAAATGGTAGATTTTTCAACAACAGAAAATACTGACAGGAAGAGAGATCTAATCAAAAATAACTGATGTAGAAAGAGATTAAAGACATAAAGGAAGACTAAGCCATAGGGGCGGGTAGATTAAAAACCAGAATGAGAGAAGGATATCTAGAAAAAAGAAAAAAAAACTGAATACCTGTGTTAGCATACAAGCCTGTTTGTCAGCCTGAGATACAATTTTGGGTTTGACTTTTTGATACTCTTATATCTTATATTAATAGGTGTAAACAAAGGACAAAGACACTGCCCACAAGCAGATGGGGGTGAAAAGATATAAGAGATGGAACTAAAGTGTTACATGGTATGGTGGGAGTGTAATATATGAGCATACACTGGAAGGCTGCTTGGCTCCTCTCTCAAGCCAAGGTCAAGCAAGCAGTTAGGAGGGGCAAGGAGGAGTGGGGGGAAGGCATCAGAGACTAAAACCCAGGCCTTGCCCAGAACACAACCTCACTCCTTACCCCTCCCATGGGATACAAAAGAGGTGGGACGAAGACCCCCAACTCACGACCCTCCCAAACGGAACAAGACCATAAGTCGTAAAGGGTGTGACTAGGGGCGTACACTGAAGGTATATTTGGACCTGCTGAGGAGGTGGGAATGGGGACATAGGCAAGGCTCTATGGCGTCAGAGCTTGGAAGTGGGACACGGGGTAAACACTCTGCGGCATCAAAGCTGGGAATGGAACAGAATCTGCCGGCGTGTAGAGCTGTGGATATGCTTGCTTGGAACTAACCCAGTAAACATAGCATTGCATACACTTTGGACTTCTGGTCTTCTGCTTTCTGTCTGCATGACAAGAACCAGGGGAGAGGGTGAAGGGAAAGCCCTCTAACAACCTGATAGGCAGAGTGTTTTGATGTGACATTTTATTCATATACTGTATGTTAATTGTGTTCCTCTTCAAACTGTGCTGCCACTTTACCAATTTTGAGGCTATGGGTGCCAAATATTGTTGCACTTGATGGAACTTGAGCCAAACCACTGCTGTTGCTGTTCAGCATGCGACTGCTTTAGATAAATGGGGTTGGTGTTTATTTCTAAAAGTGGCAGGTAGTATTTTGTTTTCCAAATGTCAAATAGTATGTCTCTGTTTCCATCTCTGCCAATTTCTGCAGAAAAGTGTGCAATGATACAAATGAACGTTAGAAGTTATGTTACAGTGTAGTAGCCGTGTTAGTCTGTGTCAGCAAAAAGAAAATAAGAAAGAAAAATACTTGTGGCACCTTAGAGACTAACAAATTTATTTCAGCATAAGCTTTCATGGGTTAGAACCCACTTCATCGGATGCATCCGATGAAGTGGGTTCTAACCCACGAAAGCTTATGCTGAAATAAATTTGTTAGTCTGTTAGAAGTTATGTGTTTTAAGTCTACCAAACTAACACTATAAAAAAGGATGGATTAGAAGGCAATACATTTGTCTTAAATTGATCTATATAAAATGCAGACTGCTTACAGTGGTGAGCTATTGGAAGGTATCTAAGTGAGTGACTTGACATCTGTGTCTAATACAAATTCCCATTTATTTAAGATAATAAAGACCTTTAGGGGGAACTGGATTGGTAATGGGTCACAGAGCCTTTCATTTATAATTTCTGGTTCAAATCCAGCTCAGGGTAGCAGTTACTGGAAGTTATTACCACCTGATGGCTGTTTAGTGGACTATGTGAAATAAATTGGTGCTTTCAGTCCAGATCTCAGTGGATAAGTTTCCACCCACAAATGTCACTTCCACAGCTGGAACTAATTCAGATTTATATATTTACTGTAGTCTCAGAAGAGAGTCCAAGGACTGAAAGAGCATGGAGAACGAACTAACCCTCTTCCACTAGAGATGGTCTATCCAGTTCAGGTTTGGGAGATAATGACAACGAGGTATCCATTTCTCATTGCTGTTCCTCTTTTATAGATATGTGGAGGAGTTCAATTCCCTCGCCTATTCATCTGCAATATTTCATGTACATTGCACACACTGTCTAAAAAAAATCAACTCTTACACTGCATATCTTTGTGTAAACAATGTTTTTTTTAAAAAATGAATAATCTCAACATTACTCATTGAATCTACTAATTGATATTCATCTTTCTCCTTTCTTACTCATCATAGGGATCCCCTACCAGGATGTTTATTGAAAGATTAACTTCTCTACCACAAACTGTATATAGGATCAAACAATCTGACCCAATAATCTAACCATCCTTTTCAATAAAAGCAGTCTAAGGACCTTGAAATGCATAACAGGACCTGTTAAAACTACAGCAAAGCTATATCTTTTGAAAGGACTAGACCAGAGTGGATTCTGACAATACTAGCATTAAGAAGGGACAATATCAAGTTAAAAGTTATTGTAATAATTTTAAATGTCCTGAGCAATTGCAGCTCCCATTGTCTTCACTAGGCATTTCGGGTGCTGCCTGCTCACTTGCCACCTCATAAATTCCCACCCTGAAATAGGAAGTGAAAGCGCTTTGTCCACTTCTTCCCCGATGGTTTGTCTGTTTGCTCAGGTGGCGTTGCAGTCAGTGTGCCATGCTTTGGGCTTGGGAAAGAACTTTTTCTTCGTTACAAACCAGCAAGCTCAGTGGGAACCATCACAGGAGTAATATGTTATGAGGGCCAGAGCTTACTTCAGCCCTGAGCACATGAGAGTGAGGTAGGCCAGGATAGGTTGGAAGCATCTGAACTGTGTGTGCAGGAAACAAGCTTTAACACTGAGTACAAATTAATGGTGAAATCTGTTTCTTCACTTGAAGAAGGGACAAGAGGGAGGAATTTCAGGCTGGACCAAAGCAGATTTCAGTGCTAATTGCCAGTCTGTTTATATAAGGCTACAGAGTGAAGGAAAGGGGAAGACTAGGTAAGTTTTACAGATAGATAAAGAAGAGGGAATAGTTTCAGTTAAATAGGTTAATGTAAGCCAGCAATTAGTTTTGAGGAGTTGTCTTTCTTTGTCAACTTTAAGTGGCTACACCACTACCACAGGTTATTAAAATGAATACACTTTAAAAAATTCTTATTTATTTATTTACTTTATTTTCACTCTCAAAGCTGGAAGAAATTAAAAGACTAAAACTTGTTTCTAGTCAATTTGGTTTTAACTTCACTTCCAGGGTCCCATGAATTAGCACAATGTTTCAATGAATACATTTTAAATTAATGTTTCCATTGCAGCATGTATTTATTTAGTTTTCTTCAATGGAAACATATCTGTCATATTTTGTAACAGATTCTTTAGTAAAATCTAGATTTTGGATCAAATTTCACCTGACAATGTTCCTCTAACAGACTCCTCTCCTGACAAAAGTAAATTCTTCCACCAGAATGGATGTAATAATGGGAATTACCAGGCTTTCAGAACATATTATATTAAAATTATCTTGCTTCCTGCAGTCTCTCCCAATATATCTATTGGTATCCCACTATTTAATATCTGTGTAGTCACACAGATGCCATGGCAGAATTAAAAATGGGAGTTAAAATCTGCAGCTTACACGAGGGATTGATTCATTCTTTCTCTCCATAGGTACCTGGAAAAGCTTACTGGTCTTGAAATTGTGATGACGGAGTGTTAATAGTTGCGGGAGGCTAAGAGATACCAGACCATATTTTGATTACAATCTTACTTCCCCACCCTCCCAAACACTTCAAACCTAACATGAATTGTCATCTAATATCTTACGTATGAACTGATGGCATTCAAGATTAGGGCTCTAAACCATCTAAACCAGCTAGGAATCAAAGCTTTCATATGACATTTGCTACTAGCTGCAGCTGTTTTCAAGATAATGTCCACTAAAACCATATTGGAATTAGAGTGAGGGGATGAGCAAAATTGATCAGAACAACATGATTTTAAGATCCTTTGTTTCACAACCTATTAGAGAGACAAGCAAACATAGCAAATAAAACTGGACCCCAAGCTTTGCAGAGTTATAAAGCATTTGCTTATAGACAAAATAGTTTGTCTGGAAAACTATTACACATTTTGTTCTAAAACTAAAGGTGAATCTTCATCTGGGCAGAGTCTATGTTGGTGTCCCTTACACAGTCTTCCTGCCCCACTCCATATGTATGAATTACACCATTACAACTCCCTGTGTACCTCTTAGACTCTCACTGATATATTAATATATATCACCTTATAATTTGAACCACTGAGTCTGAATATGACTTGGAGGAATATGTTGGTGTAACTCACATGCCTAAGGGCCAAAAGAAAGGAATATAACAAGAAAAACAACTAAGAGGAAAGAGTAAGAAGGTGTAATTTAAAAGTAGGCTACCATTATTTAATGTACATCTCCTTCTGGCTCCTTACACCAGTTTAGCCTCTCCTATCCATCAGTGAGTCTAAGTAGTTATAAGAGAGTCAGAGTTGAAATAAATATAAACTTGCACCACCTTAAACATACTTCTAAATTTGGCCTTAGAATTATAAATGGTCCCTTAGAGGCGTGTGGTTTTTATACTAATAATCCAAGACAATATAGTAAACCCAGGAGATCAGACCAGAGTAATTTTCACTCCCTGTAGATGCTGTTTTAAAGTTTTGTTGTATTTGTCATAATTAAACTCCGTTCCCAATTCACCAGTTTAAGAATAAGCAGCCCAGCCATGAAGCAACCAATACACAGTAACATGAAAACTCAAGCTCTTCTAAAAGCAGCCAAAATATGTAGATAACCTAAACAATGCTTTAGCTACAGATACCTTCAAAAATCAGAGTGAGTAAAAACATTTGCAGGATATACAGTTCCCTGGGCTGCTTCCCAACTTTTTTTTGTTGTTGCAGAGCTGCACTCTCCAGTCCTCTCTCCCTGAAGTTTCAGCTCTGGGTATGTCTACACAGCAGTTAGACACCCATGACTGGCCCATGCCAGTTGACTCGGGTTGGCAGGGCTCAAACCGTGGGGCTATTTAATTGCATTGTAGACTTCTGGGCCCGGGCTTCAGACGGAGCTCTGGGACCCTCCCACCTTGCAGGGTCCTGGAGTGTGGGCTCCAGCCAGAGCCCAGAAGTCTACACTGCAATTAAACAGCCCTGTAGCCCGAGTTCCAGGAGCCCAGTCAGCTGGGGCAGCCAACCACGGGTGTCTAACTGCAGCGTAGACATAACCTTAGTGCAGCTTTTCCTAATTTGTTGCTGAGGAGCTCTCACAGGTGGTTATTGGGCTCTCTGGCAGCTACCGGGAACCCCTTTCACCCATGCTGCTCTCTTCCCTGAGGGCCAGGCTTGGGTGAGGTATAAACTCCCTACTGCAGCTCTTGTCTCTCAGTCCTTCCTACAGGAAGCACCCAGTCTGGTTCTCCTCAGCTGAGTCTAATCCTTAATTACCTGTCTTCCCTCCAAGTGTCACAGAATGGGTTGCTCCACTTCTCCCAGTTACTGTCAGTAACTCCATCACATATACCCCATCACAGGAATCCTCAGCACTACACTCTTGTACCTGGAGCATAACTGCGCTACGGGGGCTGTCCACAGAAAATCTTTGATTATTACTTGTTCTACACGACGGTCACCTCACTCAATGCACAGGATCAACAGTCGGTGAAGCAGAGAGCTGCAAGAAGAGAGAGGACTATTGGACTCAGATAAGCTGAGCTCAGTTCTTGGCTCCATCATAGGCTTCCTACATAGTTTTAGGCAAGACTACATCATCATAATGCATACGAACCAGGGGGCTGATTTGTGATTACACAGACAACTTTAATCCCAGCATTTCCTGACTTTTCGGTACATGACTTTGCAACTTCAACATTCTTTTCTAATAGGTTTTAGCATGTAACAATATCTAATGTTATAAAGTTTTAAGTTAATGACACTCCGGGCCAGATTCTGACTTTATCTACATAGATATCAACGGAGTTACTCGTATAACTGAATTCAGACTGCAGCTCACACAAATATAGGCCCCATTCCCTCAAACACACACACGGTTAACTTGAAGTGACCATTTGCATGCTTCAAGTTAAGCGTGCACTTTGTAAGTGTCAAGAAGATGCGTAAGTGTTATCAGAGTCACATCCAATGAGAAATGGGCATGACTCCGTTTCTCACATTCAGCTAAATCCAGACTATGAAATTCTGTGCCGCAGCTCAAAAGCACAGTACTGAACTTGCACCCAGAGGGGGGTGGGGCTGAGTGGCTTTAAGCCATATTTTTGCCACTCTGGTATGGGCTGCTCTGGGGACTAGAGAGGCCCCCTCAAATAACTTAAGACAGCCTTGGGGGCCTGTCTAGGTTACAACAGCTTCCCTGGGCTGCCCCTCAAACCTCAGGGCTGCCTGGAATCTCTACAGTGAATTGAACACTCCTCCCATCTCCAGCATACCCTCCTATTTCAGGACTTATAAGTAGACCCTCAGGAGACAGTCTTAGGTGTCTCACTAGGTAATCATCCCCCTGGATGATTTTAAGGACTCCCCCTAGCCCCGGCACAAAGGGGCTGGTTCAGAGATGAGGATCTCACCCTAAATCAGAATTTATAGTCTAATTTTCCTGCTTGAGCCGATCTCTTAATATATGTAGAATGTAAAGCCTGCATAGTTATATGTCAATAAAGCACTGGCAGCCTAAAGGTGGTATAAAGTACAAGTAATTAAAGCAAATGTTTACTGGGTCCACCACACTTATGTTCTTTACGATTCCTTTTTGCTTTATTTTAAAAAGACGAAGTGAAAATAACTATGTCCTTATTTATCATCTATGGTCCTATTATTACAGTTTACAGGAAATTTATATTTTTGGTTTTGGAATATGTAGCCTCAGAGGAAAAAGAGGTAGTCTGTATTTTAGCCTGGAAGACAGAAAACTAGGCTAAGTTATTATTAAAGATTTATGAACTACAATATAATATAATTATCTTTAATCCAGAGAGAGGTTTTGAAGTTAAGATTATGAACTCTAGGACATTACAATCCTAAACCTCTTCTCTTCACTGGGGAGATGGCGGATCAGCTTTTCGTGTTCCAACTCACACATATGGTATTAACTCTAAGGAGTTTTTGTTTTCAAGCACCTAGTCTGTGCCAATTTACTTAAAAGCTAAATCCAGATTTGGGAGAGGGGCTGCATATTTTTCAGACCAAACCAATTTAAATCAAAAAGTGCCAACACGCTATGAGGTTAATGTCATGTTTTTCTACAGTAAGCAATTTCTATCACTACTTAAATGAGACAGACAAAAATCACATGCTTCAAAGATTAATTTTCAAGTACTGAGTGTAGGCTTTTGGCTATTGAGTGTATATATTCAAGTGAGAGCAGCAACAACCAGTGCAGTTGAGGGAGCATAAGCCCCCTGATTCTAATCTCCTCTTTTCAGCCAATTGTAACTATCAGAACTTTTATTTCTCATATCTCTGATGGAACATGATTTTTTTTTAAATTGAAGTTTCAGCAAAAACAGTGGAACTATTTTGGAATATGGAGAGAGTGAAATAAATTAGCTTGCGGCAGGGGGTGGGGAGAGTTGAGACAGAGATCTAGTGCCAAAGTGTCTGGAGGTATAAAAGCAGAAATTTAATATGGAAATGTGTCTCACTGAGGAGTCATGGCATTGAGTTAAGTTATTTGACTGAATTAGAAGCCTTTTTTAAAACTACACCTTGCACATGCATTTTGCAATTAATATATTTTTTAGTACATTTGTGGTCAGATTCTCTTGAGCTCATCAGCCCATTTTTCCACAGATAAACCAAAAACAAATCCTTTCCACCTATAACATAGACGGGAGAGATAGTTACTATTTCCTCATCAGTCAAGTGAGTCACTGTGTAGCCAATCTGTACAGATTAGTTCGTTCCTTGCATTTGGGTGTGTGTGTGTGTGTGTGTGTGTGTGTGTGTGTGTGTGTGTGTGTGTGTGTGTGTGTGTGTGTGTGTGTGTGTGTGTGTGTGTGTGTGTGTGTGTGTGTGAGAGAGAGAGAGAGAGAGAGAGAGAGAGATCAGCCACAAACCACAGGAATTTGCTCCGTCTCTGACATATTCCCTCTGAAGTACAAAATAGCACTGGCTTTCTGTGCTATCATACAACATTGCAATCTCAATTTGCTATTTATTACATCTCTCAGGTGCTAAAAAAAACCAACCCCTGCTTTCAGTGAAACTAAAAATTAGACCTTTGTAGAAACCGTAGCAATTCTGAACAACCCTTTGCAGAGCTATGGAGATTTGGCCAGGGGGAGGCACACCAGTGGCATCTAGATTTCACTGTCTGCCATTACATCTTATTAACGTACACATTACATGCACACAATGAACTCAATTGCTGAGAAAATGGTTTAGTCCTCCACTGAGGCTTCCCCTCCCCCACACCTTTCCCCCGCCCACCCACATACTTGAATTCAATGTTCAGTGAGTGGACTCTGATGAATTGTCTAGAAGAGCAGGATTTAGATTTAACTGTGAGGATCAAGGGTACAGTATCTCCTTTATCAACAATGAATGTATTTGATAACTGGGGGGAGGGATAGCTCAGTGGTTTGAGCATTGGCCTGCTAAACCCAGGGTTGTGAGTCCAATCCTTGAGGGGGGCATTTAGGGATCTGGGGCAAAAATTGGGGATTGGTCCTGCTTTGAGCAGGGGGTTGGACTAGATGACCTTCTAAGGTCCCTTCCAACCCTGATATTCTATGATTCTATGATTCATGAACTGAATTTGATTTGAACTGAGGATTTCTAACTGTATGTACCATGCATCAGCCTCACAGAGATATATCATTACGCTATACACAGTATTAACGTACACACAGCTCCACTTGCAAATTAATTTTTAAATGATCTATCCATTAAAAAATGTACACAGGCAAAGATCAGACCCAAAGGAAAACACTGCATCTGCTTGTGATGGAGGAAAGATTCCTACTGATTCGCATCAGAATTTTTCAGTGACTGGCCTCTGAACTTCCTCTATCTCTACCTAAAATGATGACAGACTCTGAGGACTTGGAAAATAGAGAGATGTTTGAGCTTGTTTTGACACAATATAATAAATATATTTCCCCTGATTCAACATGGTCCCTAGCTCTGTGTGTATAGAAAAACAAGCTATAAAGCTTTACAATATAACATAAAACCCTGTGTAAAATATGAACAGGTTTAACACTAAAGAAATCATCATCAATATCTCCCTTTCCAACACATTAACAATATATGTGGTGTACTCGCTTGCTAGTGATTGGGTACAATAAGTCATTAAGATAATTGCAGCCAATTAGACCATATTAAAACATAGTAAAGATTGTATTGCATTTATTTGCAAACAGGACTATAAAAGACATAAATTGGGTTTATAAAACAGCTTTGAAAGCTACCCATAAATCAGTGAGAAAACACACCAATATATTTTCATTGGCTTTCTAAACAGTAAACTATTATAAATTCCTTTCATGTGAAAAATATGAATATAAAATTGATATGCTAGGAGAAGTTTTTCTAATTTTTTGTTTCTTTTAAAAAAAATTAAACATTTAAGTAGCGATATAGTTCTGAACGATATAAAGAAACGTTGGCAGCACATCTTGTCATGATATGTTAGTTATAACAAAGAAATGGAGCTAGGAGGTCCTTCTTAGTTGAAACCTTAAAGCTCAGCATTGTCTCAGCGAACACACTTCTCGACCTGCTTTTGGCTAAATCAATTTTGCTCTAAATAGTGTGCAAGCTCTGGCAACCAGATGCTGCTACGAAGTTGAGGTTCCTTGGATAAACAGAGTATACAAAGATCCTTCACTGGAAGGCAGTTATAACTTTTATACACTCTTAATTACAATAATGATTATGTATCCCTAGGCTTATTAGCAGCGCCTTTAAAGCATATTACATCACATGTCAATCAAATACCACAGTTGCTTGACTAGTGGCACAGCTGCATTTCACTTACATATTGAAAGACAATCATAGCAACAGAATGAGCGTCCAGGACCAAAAAGGGTGTCAGCTGCCAAGTTACTCTTCATCTAATATAGGCCTGCACAATATGCGGCCCGCGTGGGCTCACTGTGCGGCCCGCGGGGGGGTCAGTAGGTGGGCTCACTGTGCGGCCCAAAATTCGGGACTGTGTCTGTTGGTCGTTTTTCTTGCTTGTCTCTGGGCTGGGGGTTGTCCCAATGCTGCAAAGAGGGTGTTCCCAAAGGAAGGTGCTTGCTTCTAACCCCCGAGGCCATCAGTATGTCTGCTCTTCTCTAGTCGGCCCACTTGACAAGTTTGATTGTCCTTGGTCTGGTTCCCATCCCCTCTCCAAGGGTTGCAGCTGTCTGGAGGTGCCTGCCTTCCACGCCTTCCTCATTCACACCTCATTCATTCAACAGGGCAATTGAATACAAAGTGGGGAGAAGATCTTATTCTACTTCTAGCAAAAAGACATTTTTCTTTTACCTTAATTATACTACCTTAGGGGCCCGCTATAACATATTACCAAGGTTCAATACAAAGTCATATAAAAGTTATACAAAAATGCATAACGCAGAGATTTATCTACAACTGCATTGACTGACTGTTGTGTGCAGTAATATAGTGACCCCTGGGGGGGTGAAGAGGGGTGTGATGGTGGGGCCGAGCGGGGAGGGGGCGGGTCCTATTTTATTGCTGTGATCTGGTCACCCTGTGCGCGCTATTTCTTTCCCCCTCCACAGACTTCCACACCCCAGTGCTGGGGAAGGAGGAGTTGTTTCCGCAGGGCGGGCGGTGCTGGGGGGGGGGGTGTTTCCACGGGGCTGGGGGGTTATGGCCCTCGCTGCTTTACGAGTTGTGAAGGCCTGATCTAATAGTTGTATATCCCTTGGCCACATTCACATATTGGGAATGCTTTCAATTCAGTCTTGCAGCCAGTCCGCATTAAGAACATTTTGAAATAGAACAAACTGAATAATCTGGCAATAATGGTGCTACCTGTGTGCAGTTAATACCATTGTGACGGCGTGGTACCAGGCCTTTTGAGGTACCCCGCTGCTGGAGGTCTTGCGGTCCTACCATACCTTGCAGCAGGAAAAAAGTAGCAAAGGTGGGGCCTCCAGATTTACCTAGAAAGGCTGCAGGGAAGAAGCCAATCAGAGCCTAGCAGGCTCAGTTAAAAGCAGCTACAGGGCCTGAGTGAGCCAGTTCCTGGCTGGGACCAGAAGGGCGCTCCACTTCAGCCACAGGAGCCGGAGCGCTAACCAGAAGTTGAGCTCTGGCTGCATTTTGCTTTCTGCACGGAGAGCATGGATCTAATGTACTAGGTGACAGGCAAGAGATCCAGTGGCAAGAAGCCCAGGGAAAACAGTAGCTGCTAATTGATGGAGTTAAAGGAAGCAGTGCATGACTGCTGTTTGTAGGGCCCCTGGGTTGGGACACAGAATAGTGGGGGGCCCCCGGATCCTCCCACCAGCCACTAGGGAAGTGGCCTAAGCCCCAAGAAGGGGATAAGATTCTATACTAAAAGACCAAGAAAGGGGCTGGAATTTAAACAGACCCAGAGATGGGTCTGAAGACCCAGGAGAGGGCCAGCCATTTGTTGGAATTTGTTACCCTGGAGGGGAACTGAAGAGATGACCTAGCTAGGGCAGAGAGAACAAGTGAAGAACAGAGTCTCAAGAGAGAAAGCGCTGGGGGCAGGGACAGAAGGGAGAAAGCTCTATAACCAGGCAGGGACAGACTGAAAGCCAGCCCAAAAGGGGCTGAGAACTGAGCCCAGAGATAGGGCTAAAGACTACAACGGGCACAGTGACTGGCCCTGTTGGACCTTTGTTACCCCAGAAGGGGTCCCTCCGTGGTTGACTGTGTGACTTAGCTGGAGGACTGAGCCAAAACCTACAGGGGGCACCAGGAGAAATAGAAAATTGCAGCGCCACACCCAGCCACCAGGAGGCACACATGAGAGGTTACTGCACCCCTACACAGCCATATTGACAACAGTTGCTTTATGGCACACTCACACTATGAATTGAAAAATCATGTGAAATGATTAAAAGAAGTTTTTTTTGACTCAACAAAGATTAAAGACGAGTGACTATAAATTCATTTTAGACAAATGGCAGGTTTTTTGCTTGATTCCAGGAGCTTGCATAGTATGTGTGTGCACGAAAATTAAATTTTCCTGTAGACCAGTTTGGAAGTACTGTCCTGCAGCTGCACCACTGCAAATCTGTGTAATTAACCTTTTTATTCTAATACTGTAAGTGATCTCAAAGCAAATATGCACAGATTTAAATCTACTATTTTATGTACTAGGTTCCCCTCAAATGTTCATCTTTTAAATACAGAACATTATTATGCCTACATAGTAGTGGCACACTTTTAAATCTCCATAGATAACTTTGATTAAACAAATCCAGAGGCTGATTACTCCCACTGCGGCTAATGCTAGTGTCACTACTAACTATTTATTTCACAGCAGGATTTGCCTTAGAGACCACATTAACATTATTACTCCAGATTGATCTAGATTGTTGTTTTGGATTGATCAAAAAGATAATGCTATATATGGCATTTCCTAAAGGACACTGCCTAATGTACTAAATATAAACATGGAGCAGGGAAATTTATTCTAAATATTACAGCTTTATTAACAATATGAAAATATATTAACAGCAGCACTACATTTCTAGCAGTAGATTTGATTTGAATAAGGATGTGTTTTTGCTTTCAAGTCTTTATGTCAAAAATGAGTCACTGAAATGAAATCTACAAATACAATACGGTCCTGCTCAGTAAAATATATATAAAAAAACCAAAATCAAGACTTGAGTACTTAGTTAAAATACAGAATTTACAATGAAAGCTAACCTGTAAGATTTCATTTGCCACTGAATGGCTTGTCTCATGTTAGAAATCATAACATATTCTTTTTTTCTGGGTTTCTATTTTTATTATTAGAACTTAAAGATTTGGTCATTAAAAAAGATTAGCAATATATATAGGACCATCCTTAGGGCTTCCCACTTCCACAGAGTGCTAAGTGCCCATAATATCGATAGCATTTTGTCACTGTGACTTCAGTGAGAGTCAAGGGCATTAAATGCCTTGTAGAGTCAGGCCCTAATATTTTAAATGTGTTGTAACAGTTCCGCCTCCCCCTTCATGATAAATTCTACAAGCAGATAACAGCCCTTGAGGCTGTTATGCACCCTCGGCTCTGGCTACAAACTGAACTCACAACTCAGTCCATTTTCTGCCAGAAGAGCCAGCAGGGACTATTAATCAAATGAGACACAAAACAAGAGTTTGCATATCTTTTAAATAGATACTGTTCATCTGTTATTCAGGGTATGAATACATCAATACACTACTCAGTGTTTTAAGACCAGTTGTGCAATACTTCGAGATAACTTTTCTTTTTAAAGGAATAAACATATGAAGTATAGAAGTTAACTATCAGCCTGAGATAGGCACTGATGAAACATTCTTTGTGTTTTTAAAATCTCTAAATATGTGTTTGTTAAATAGCAATAGATGACACAAAGCTAAATGTGAATTCAGTAGATAACTTGGTTGGAATTGTATGGAGTGTGGGTAGCCTTGTGTGGGCTTCTGCAGCATAGTATAATCACCACCTGGCTTTTAAATTCTACTCTAAGCCTTGGTCTACACTGGGGCGGGGGGGGGAGGGGATCAATCTAAGGGCTGGTCCACACTAGGGGAGGGGGGGGATCGATCTAAGATACGCAACTTCAGCTACGTGAATAACGTAGCTGAAGTCGAATATCTTAGATCAATTTCAAAAGTACTTACCGCTGGTCCACACCGCAGCAGGCAGGCTCCCCCGTCGACTCCGCTTACTCCTCGCGCAGAGCTGGAGTTCCGGAGTCGACGGGGAGTGGCTCTGGGATTGATTTATCGCGTCTAGATGAGACGCGATAAATCGATCCCAGAACATCGATCGCTACCCGCCGAATCGGGCGGGTAGTGTGGATGTAGCCTAAGATACGCAACTTCAGCTACGGGAATAGTGTAGCTGAAGTCAGTGTACTTAGATCGACTTACCGTGGCATCTTCACAGCGGTGAGTCGACTGCTGCTGCTCCCGTCGACTCCGCCTGCGCCTCTTGCGGCGGTGGAATACAGGAGTCGACGGGAGAGCGCTCGGGGATCGATTTAGCGCGTCTAGACTAGATGCGATAAATCAACCCTTGATAGCTCGAACGCTACCCGCCGATCCGGCGGGTAGTGTAGACAAACCCTAAGTATACAGACTGTTAAATTAACCTGGCAAGTAGAAAATTATTTCAGCCCTACCTTAATTTAGGCTGTTCTGCTATATTGTGTGGCTTTCTGTAATGTATTCTTAGAACAAAGAAGGAAGGGGAGATAGGAACCCCTGAGGAAAGGGATAGGAACCTAAGAGGAAAGGGTTACCTAGTAGGCCTAAGAGAGAGGGGTGGAGAATGAAAGACTGGAGAATGAAAAGCTTGGAGAAGCACAACAGGAACTAGTTCATGGGCAAGAGCAGTAAGGAGGATGTAGCCGTAGACCTTAACTGCTCTCCGTAGGGCCCTGGGCTGGAATTCAGTGTAGAGGGCAGGCCTTGGTTCCTCTACCATCCACTGCAGAGTGGTACTGCTAAGGGCAGTGAACAGCAAGATTTGCCTGAGTGACTTCTGCCAGTGCAGAAGAATTTTGAAGAGGAAATCGCAGTGTGACCTGACCAGAGGGCCGACTCTGTGAGCGGGAGGACAGCAGCAACGGTGGAAGAGGAGAAAAGGGGTGCTGAACAGGGGGACCAATCACCAGAAGTAGGCATCGAAGACCACCTTGTAAAAGGGCCATAGACCATGAGATCCTTGAGGCAGGTAACATGTCTAGAACAGTCTGGGGTGCTCTTGAATCAATGAATAATAGTCACATCCATGTTGAAAAATCTGGTACTGAACATTGAAAAAATGTATTTAGAACTATCACTCAGCCAAGTACTGTAAGGGAGCAAAGCGACAAAGAAATTATTAAAAACATGTGAATTATTAATAACTTAATATAGTTAGTATTTAAAAAACACCAAAAGCCATGGTAATACTGCCAAGGCAAGTTATAATCCATATAGTAATATCTTCCAAATAAATTGCTGATGCATAAAGATAATATCATCACGGTGTAACTGGATGCCTGACTTTAGGACTCCTGTTTGGTATAGTTCCTGACACAAAAGCTAGATAGGATATAGTTTCCAACATCAAATTGTCATACTGTTATTTAAAAGCTGACATAAATTGACTTAACAATATGCAATGGCTCTCTGGCTTCTGTTTCCATGAAAACACAGTCCTGAATAGTTAACAATTCTCAAATGGATGTTTCACAATTGATAACAAATTAACCTTTAACCAATAGCTTCTCAAAGAACAAGAGTAAATGACACTTGGTCAAAACACATTTTAATGAAAATCTAAGACAACCCAAGAAAATCTAACTTTGCCCTTCTGCACATATGCTGTATCATAGAATCATAGAATCTCAGGGTTGGAA
Organism: Chelydra serpentina; assembly: GCA_037349315.1. NCBI lineage: Eukaryota > Metazoa > Chordata > Testudines > Chelydridae > Chelydra > Chelydra serpentina. The sequence continues at coordinate 12,132,191 of JBAIAC010000061.1, forward strand.
GGGACCTCAGGAGGTCATCTAGTCCAACCCCCTGCTCAAAGCAGGACCAACCCCAACTAGATCATCCCAGCCAGGGCTTTGTCAAGCCTGACCTTAAAAACCTCTAAGGAAGGAGATTCCACCACCTCCCTAGGTAACCCATTCCAGTGCTTCACCACCCTACTAGTGAAAAAGTTTTTCCTAATATCCAACCTAAACCTCCCCCTCTGCAACTTGAGACCATTACTCCTTGTTCTGTCATCTTCTACCACTGAGAACAGTCTAGATCCATCCTCTTTGGAACCCCCTTTAGGTAGTTGAAAGCAGCTATCAAATCCCCCCTCACTCTTCTCTTCTGCAGGCTAAACAATCCCAGTTCCCTCAGCCTCTCCTCATAAGTCATGTGCTCCAGCCCCCTAATCATTTTTGTTGCCCTCCGTTGGACTCTTTCCAATTTATCCACATCCTTTTTGTAGTGTGGGGCCCAAAACTGGACACAGTACTCCAAATGAGGCCTCACCAGTGCCGAATAGAGGGGAATAATCACGTCCCTCGATCTGCTGGTAATGCCCCTACTTATACAGCCCAAAATGCCGTTAGCCTTCTTGGCAACAAGGGCACACTGTTGACTCATATTCAGCTTTTCGTCCACTATAACCCCTAGGTCCTTTTCTGCAGAACTGCTGCCCAGCCATTCGGTCCCTAGTCTGTAGCAGTGCATGGGATTCTTCCGTCCTAAGTGCAGGACTCTGCACTTGTCCTTGTTGAACCTCATCAGATTTCTTTTGGCCCAATCCTCTAATTTGTCTAGGTCCCTCTGTATCCTATCCCTACCCTCCAGCGTATCAACCACTCCTCCAAGTTTAGTGTCATCTGCAAACTTGCTAAGGGTGCAGTCCACACCATCCTCCAGGTCGTTGATGAAGATATTGAAGAAAACCGGCCCCATATTGAACAAAACCGGCCCCTGTGATAAACAGACAGTATGTTCTTACTGATCTGTCTGTTTATCACAGGGTGTATATTTTCCACATGACATGTTGCTATTTGAGCAAGGAAAAAAATGCAGTTGCAGATCTCTCATTTTGAGACATTTCAATTTCTGGACAGTTTGCTATTGCAACAATAGGCGATTAAGCGGAACACTTACTTTTCTGCCTACGTTGCTACAGGTGTCATAGCATGTATGTGATTTTTAACCACTCCTAAAATAAAAAAATATATACGTCTCAAGCAGGACTTCCTTCCACAAAAATTAATGGGTTTGAATTAAAACCCATCAATTGTGGTAAAACTGGCAAGGAACGGTCATGCATTTCTCCTCAAACAAACAAAGCCCTTTCCTTTCCAGTAATGTTTGTTGCTTTGACTATCATATTGAATTGTTCTCATTAAAATATATGAAAGGAATTATGCATCCAGTGGTGAGTACGTTTTATGTCTCATCCCTCCCACGTATTTTAATGAGGAAAAAAATAAATATCAAAATTAAACATGAGCAAGCCAATTAAGGAAATGTAAAACTACTCCCAAACTAGCCCCAAGCTGTGATGAATTAACAGCTCAACCAAGTACCTCGGCTAGGTACTAAGCACATTCCTATTTAAGCCACTGTGGCTTGCAGGTGCTGTGAGGAAGGCAAAAAACTTCCCTGTCCTCTGCCAGTTGGCCCATGGGAGAAAAAATTCCTTCCTGACCCATAGTTCAGGTGCGTAGGGTGGGCTGCTGGAACAGAGTTGAAAGAGGCTCCACATGGCCCCTACCCTAAGTTAAATCCTGTGAGCTGGGGAATGCTGGCCAGTGGGTTCCAGAGATTTCCAGAGGCTGGGGAGGTACCTGGTGTCCCTCAGCAAGTGTCTCCCTCCCTTGGTGCTGGGGCTGTCCCTTTCACTGCCGGCCCTCTCATCAAGTTCTCCTACCCGTTGAGAGGTGTGGGTAGCATTTAGTGAAACCCCAGCATGAGCGCTGGTAGTAATGATATATAAAATCCTCTTATTTCAATGGGGATAGGGCAGAGAAAGGGTTAGAAAGAGGTTAAGGGCTTTATAGTGGCATTATATAAAGAAAAGTTGACCTAAAACATATAGTCTTGCCACTACTTTTAATTCTGGAACAATTAACTTAAGTTGACCATTTTGAAGTGTTAACTGACTGCTTCTGGACAGGTAACATCTGTAACTGACTCTCTTTTAATACAAACCTTCCCAGTATTTTTGGCCAAATACAACCCCACACAATTACGCCCCTATGGGTATTGCTCAGCACTTTCATAATTCATGAATTACAGATGACAAAACCTGGCTGTAAACCTTAACAAAGGTTTCTATTTTATAGTTGTTATCTCGGTCACTTAATAATTACTACGTTGGCATGTGTGTTGTGTTGCGTTTTTGTTTTAATAAGGTAACACCATTTTAGCAGAGATGATCACAAAACAAGGAACAAAATTTTCATTTTTGTCTAATGTATCCCAGCAGGACCATGGAAACACTATGTCAAGTCTTAATAACTGCAATGTTAATTAGATTTTTACAGGAAAACAGCCTATGGCAAAATGAAAGAGAAGATCTGAATATGTTTCGATAAAGCACGCTCCTTGCACTGGACTGTGTGTATAACTGAGAAGATCCTCATGGTGCTTTCTTGAAATTCACATATAAGCACATCTCTTAATAATACACATCTCTGTAAGATCCCAAATCAATAATATTTCCTGCATTTATACATTTTATAGGATCTTAAATAATATTGACTCTTATCATAACACACCATTAATACCCTGATGTTTATTTTTCTAAGTTTGGCTCAACCTCTACGCAACAAGGTCAATCAAATAACCTTCTTACTATTTAAACAGAATGGGAATTTTAACAATCCCACATTCAAAGTGCAAAAACATTCCAGCATTGAAAACTGCATTCCACTGAAAGCTAAAGTGTGACAGATGCCTTCACAGTAATTGCCAATCAGCCTCTACACAGCAGCTGAAAACACAATACATCACTTTGATCTCCTCAGCTCTCAATGTATTCATGATCAAGAAATCTGTGTGATGAATATGAAATCTGCATCATTTCCAAAAACTGTCTCCATGGAACTTAAATATGATAATGTGCACTTTGTTCCTAGTCCAAGATATTTCAGATCCTCGGACTACTTATTATATATATAAAACAGTACACTATCCCTTGTAAAAAATGTAAGATAAAACATTCACTGTGTTTGTAGAACACATTTATTTCCACCACATAGTACAGCTGAAATAATTATTTTTAAAAGTCGAAATTGTTGCAAGGGTGGGAGAGGAAGAGATTGTCACAAAACATGGTTAATGAAATCCACTGCTACTTTTCTAAACAAATACCTAGTTCAATTAGACTTCTGGGGTGAGGGAAAGCATGTGAAAAGTTTGTCTGATTTTTAAAAAAATAGTGTGTGAAGAAATCGACTCACATTTGGCAGGCAGGTCATATCCACAAGTAATTTTAGCTTGTCCAGTGTCACAGCCACACAAGTTGCGACATTCAGCAACTAGGCAGGGCCCAGCAGCTCTGTGTATACAGCCATCCACTACAGAAACAAAACAGATCGATTAAATGTTAACTAATGTGTTATATTCATATGTATATGTGAATACAAACAGATATTTACTGCAGATTTAATGTGTATAGTGTGTGTATGCACACATAACCACAAATATATGCATATGTAGATATATATTACACATGTATACAGGTGCACAATATTATTTTTGCACAATAAAACATACTTGGCCAATAACACTTAATATTCAGTCAGCCAGCTGTTGAGAGGGAAAGAAAATGCAGTAGAAAAAGCAAAGCATATTTCAAAATGTTATTACTGCTATTTATAAAAAGAGTAAAAGGAACATCTAGCCAAGGCTCTAGGCCACAAGCTACAAAAACAAAAGTCAATCACCCACAGACCATTATACTCCCCTCTACTGCACACATTTGATTTCTCTCATATTATATACACCAGGGATCAGCAACCTTTGGCACACGGCCCGTCAGAGAAATCCACTGGGCTGGGACGGTTTGTTTACTTGCAGCATCCGCAGGTTTGGCCGATCGCAGCTCCCACTGGCTGTGGTTCACCGTTTCAGGCCAATGAGGGCTGCGGGAAGCGGCGCGGGCCGAGGGATGGGCCACATGCCAAAGGTTGTTGATCCCCGATATAGAGCATTCAATCTCACTGGACTATGCAGTACCTGCATAACATAAAATCCCAAGAACTAATGTTCATCCATTTGAAAATTACAATAGTTATCTTGTTTTGACACTTTTTTTTACATTTGTGCAATACTCAAAAGTTAATTAAATCATAATTAGAGAAGATTGCAATAGCAGCTAAGTATGCAAGAAAACTAGTTCAGTTCATAGATCTCATTGCCCCCAAGAGTCAGCAATAAGAATCTCAGCAGTAGCAGAATAGTAAAAATACAGACACAGCATTTTTGCCATCTCAACAAGCAATCAAAGAAATCACACTGTAATTAGTGAACAGAGTACAGGAAAGGACAGTATAAAATAAGGAAAACATTAACTGAATCAAAGAAGTAGTTACCATGTGACATTAAGTCAGCAGCAGTGTCAAAGTCCCATTAAAAGAAAACTGCAGAGACACCATTGCTGGTTAAATGTTTCCCACATAGGTTCAGATGTGATGTTAACACAAAAATAAATAAATACATACAAGTAGAATAAGCCAAAATATAAAGGCTGTAGGTGTACGCATATTTATACACATAAAGTAAAAACTTACTATATATGTACTATGCAGTTGTTTCATTCAGATTTAACCAGTTAAAAAGTGTAAAGGTCTGAGGGATAGCAGGTTTGGTTGCACTGTTCTATGCAATGATGAAGAGCAAGAGAGGGATAGGATTTCAAGAGCTTGCACAGGAGATGTATACATTCTGTTCTCTGTGCAGTTCTTGGAGCTTCCCGCAGGGTGTCATATGGTGGCATCGCAGGGCTAGACTGGATGGATGTGTCACTATGCAGAGCCACTGACTGTTCATTGTTCACCCCCTTGAAGCCAGGATACAAGAGCTTAGGGAACTCTTGAAACCCTGAATGGAAGATTTCTTCCCCCAACACACTGCTAGCAGGGCCGGCGCGCCCACTAGGCAAACCTAGGCAGTCACCTAGGGCGTGAGGATTTGTGGAGCAGCGAGCGGCCGCCTCCCGGCTCCGTGGCTGAGCCAGGAGGGCGGCTGGCCGCGGCTGCCTCACGCCTCCCGGGGCTGCGGCTGAGCCGGGAGCTGGGGGGGCACCATGGGCGGGAGGTTGCTGCGGCCCGCAGGGAAGGGGGGCTGGCTGCCGCGGGGGGGGGGGGGGGGGCGTTAGCTGGGGCAGGGGGGCACAGGGCTGGTGCAAGGCAGTTTCGCCTAGGGCGCGAAACTGCCTTGCACCGGCCCTGACTGCTAGGATACACTCTGTATTTGGAAGGGTTGTGAAGAGTATGGACTTGGTTCTCATGGTGTTCAACATCTCCATAAGGTGCTGAATCCCCACACCACCAATGAAGTTAGATCAAGTTGAGGGCACTTAATATCCTTGCAAGACTGAGCCCTTATTGCATTTTAGAAATGTGATTGCTCTCTTTGATGTGCTTTATGCCTGTGTTAGTATTCAGACAGCCCCGATAAAATTGTATAAATGATTCCTTTTAATCCATCTTGAACATACGCCATTAAATTTCCAACAGGTCATTCTGAAGAGTTTTATACTAATCAATGAGAAAGAATTCAAGAACTATGTTTTCTAATGTTTCCATTGAAATGTTCTGCACTTGTCTCATTCGAAACAATATCTATAAAATGTGTGTCAAAAAGGCCTCCAGCCATAAGCAAGTTTTGTGCTACTTATCATAATACTGGGTAGTTACTGATCCATTGTCCGGCTGTGTTGGAAAAAGGACAGGCGACACTGGATGTAGTTTAATTAGGTTGCAACTTTATTCTTAAATGTCTGGGAGTACCTGGCAGATAAAAGTGTACAGTGCGGGCAATTCTATAATCATTTCACTATATATATATGAGGGCAACTTCTGTCAGCCCTGTCCCTTACCCAGCCAGGTCCCCAGCCAAACTGCTGCTGGGACCTCACCAGCCCCCCTACTCGAATGAAGATTAATGGGGGCTATAAAGGAGGGGGTATTGACTACCTTCCGTACTAGTCATAGGAGCCTTGAAACCACCGTTTATGCTCCTTTAAAGAGTATTTTCTTTAAATCCTTTACCAGTCCATTTTATCTGGTCACTGTATCCCTTCCCTACAGAGTACCTGCATTGGACATCTGCCCCACATTTACAAAATGAGCTGTAACATCACAGCCTAACTCCTGTTTTACGTTCAACCCAGCTAAGCTCCCCCAACCCACTGTGGGGACAAAACCTGGTATTTCACCAATTCTATGGGTCGGAGAGTGGGTGCTGCTCCACCTAGTCCAGGTAAGAGGGCTTGGCTTTTCCTGAACCAGCATGGACCTATATAGTCCCTCCTCTTTTCCAATCACCTAGTGTCCCCACACTGACCTGGTCTCTAGCTTCAGCAGAAAGTCACTCCCTGGCTCTCTAGCCCTTAAAGGGGTGCACACATTTTTCAACAAGCCAGACAATGGCCCCCCACTGCTTAATGTACAGTGAGGTCATTACCCATTATAGTCGCTTATAATCCAAGGCTCCCTACTCCCTAGATAACCTAAAACTGTCATTTGAAATGTGTTTAAAACCTCCATTCAGTTGACTGAGATGCTAATATGAAAACTTAAGTTTCTAACCAGTGGGGACTGGGAAAACACTTCTGATGTTTTCAGCATTCATATTAACTCTATTTAATTGAGGGACTCCCACACTTTCCCAATCCCAGGATAAGTAAAACCAATACACCCTGTGACCTAAAACATGTTTTGTAAAAAAAAAAAAAAAAAAATCTTTACAACATTAATGCTTCAACTATCAAGATAAAATACTATTCTGAATTATTAATCCTTTCCAGTATTATGCCCTGATTCACAAAGGCACCTAAATCCACTCGGCGCCTAAGTTTCTAAAGTAAAAGTTCCCTAGGCGCCTATGTTTCAGCCTCTGGATGCACACACTGCTGCATCTGGACGCCTCTCTCTCGCACCTAAAACCAACAGTGATTCACTAGGCATTTGGCTGCCTAAGGCACGAGCAGGACCTGATCCTGTTAGGCACGCTCAGAGGTCACCTATCAGATTTGGTCCCACTCAGAATCCAGCCGGAGGAGGAAGTGGAGTGTGTGCCCACCTTATCACTTTTAGCCTAGTGGTTAGATCTCTTGCCTGGGACGTGAGACACCTTAGTTCAATACCCCCCTCTCTGCCAGAGGGAACGCACAGATGTGAACAGGGGTGTGACACCTGTCAGGAGAGTGTTCCAACCACTGAAATATGGGATATTCTGATATGGGGTTCCCTCATTCACTCCTACTGAGGCTGTTCCCCTGTGGATAAACAACAGAAAAGCGATTGGAGCAGGGGGATTGGGCTCCAGGGTCTCCAACCTCCCAGCAGGGTGCCCTCACCACTGGATTACAGAATCATTCTCATTTACACTTGCTCTCTCTCTGGATAACCATCATCGGGATAAATGGAAACTGCAAATTTTATATAATTTCTAGGTGAGCTCTCTTTTTGTAAATAACATCAAAGAATTATTTGAACAGTTACTACTGCTGCATTAAAAATCATCATGCTGAGTGGAAAATGTGAATAATGCAAAACATAATTTTACAAATTAGAGGTAGGTATATCGTCATTAAAAAAAATATTCTGTAAGATTAAAAATAAAAAGTGTGATAATTCTCATTGCAAAAATATATGCAATGAAGCCTACTGCCAAAATGAGAACACACTGCATAATATAAAATATCTGGCAAAGACAGGAGTGGCTTGGAAAATTTGAATGTGATACTTCAGTTGCTGTTAAAACACGTCTTAGCTATTTTAATTCAAAAATCATGTACAGGGCATGCATAGAAGATTTATATGAGATATTTCATTTTCTCTAGGAGTGTGCTGACTGGCAATGCAAGCTAGAGTGAAGTAAGCATTGTTAGCATAACTTAATCAAAATTACAGATAATGGTGACAAGTCAGGAGGGAAAAAACGATGGCCAAAGATATACCGTTATTGTATAGTAATGGAGGAAGAAATTTACATGATAATATTGGCATACTGCCATATTACTTTTTTATAAAAAGATGAAGACTCTTCAACATATTGGTTTAAGACACTTCAGCAGTATGATCAGTTTGATCTATAGCTAATCTGCATTTCTGGAACAGATTTGTTTCACTCGTTTGGAAAATGTTAACCATTCACCACTGTTTCTCTCCTAGAATCCTCATATACAACTAATTGTAAAAATCCAGATAATTAGGATTAAATCAGTAGCGTAGCCAGGGCCGGAGCACAGGGGGAGTGGTGCTATAAAAAGGCACCTCCCCGCTCCCCATGTACTCACCCTGGCGGCGCCTACCGGCAGTGATTTAAAGGGCCCGGGGCTCCAGCTGCCGCGGCTCCTATAGCCGTGGGGAGCAGCGGGCCTTTTAAATCGCCGCCCGAGCCCGGCTCCAGCAGCGGGACTCGGGCGGCGCCGCTTCGCTCACAGGGGGAGCGGCCGCTCCCCCTGCTCCCCGCCGGCTACGCTACTGCATTAAATCTCATCTAATTTGTACCATGTGACAAAGATAAATTATCACAAAGAGTCACTTTCTTCTAACATTGAACAAAAGCTTCATTAGAATAAGGAGAATAGTGTTATTCCTAAAGCTATTCCGTCTCTCTCTCTGCTTCACTGGCGAGCTTCTGCATAGAACCTTCCTTAGGCACCTCCAGTTGGCTTCCTACTACAGATTTAAGGAAACAGTGCACATAATGATACCAACTGCCTTTTTAAAGCATTTGGCAATCTATGGATGAGAAGTGCTAAGTAAGAGCTAGGTATTATAATCCTGACCCATAATCCCAAAATTATCATATGGATGAAGAAAGTCCTACAGATCAAATTGTCAGCTGTATGTGACAAGAAATCATACAAGAGTCAAAGGGTGGAACCTCTCAGAAATGTAAGCTGCATGTTGGACATGCTTTCTGGTACAAAGATATCTACTTACACTTTGTTTTTTGTTTGCTTGTTTCAACAGAAATAATTTGCCAAAGTTGTCAAAAAATTACTAAATGTTTCAGTCCACCCAATCTGCATTTCCAGGTAGACTTCACAGGAATGTACCATCTCGGAGATGGAATAAGTAGTTTGTAGGCAAGGCAAAGTTTTGGTTATCAGCATGATTGTTGATATGACCTAAACATGTCTCCTTCCTCTCTAGCCATGAACTAATTTTCATGTCATGAACTCAGATTTGACTCTATACTTTAAATAGTTAATGTCTGTACAAAACTTTGAACATATAAAGCACAATAAAAACCAGTATTTTTTTTTAAGTATCACCTCTCTATTTGTCATTTAAAAATATTAGCAATCCCATCACAACCGCTATAATTTAGGACCCACCAGAGACAGTATTTTTTTCTTAACATTCCTGGAGAAGTAGTTAACTAAGAAAAACCTCTTCTCAGTGCTAACATGATCAATGGTATGGAGTGCACACCAAGGAAGTAAACTGTTTATTTTATTATTGATTGACAATCACTGCTTAAGAGAAGACACACAGGCAAAATCATTTGGTAATGGAATTTTGTTTTCAGGCTTTTGAAAGTGTATTAAAAACAATGACATTTTTAAAACACCTATAAAATGCTGTCATTTATAGTAAATTACAGCAAAGAAGACACAGTAAAGAACATTTACACTTCACTCATGAATTCTTTTTACAGTAGCTGTATGCTAAAACTTTATCTGCTCTTTGGAATTAAGTGGTTAAAATTATACAACAAACACTAGACAATTTACTGATGTAGAATGTAGGATAAATGTATTTACAGAAAATCTCTTAAAGCTGCAAATGAAGCAAAACCACAGAAAATGCAGAATTAAAGGTGCCATGGGATGCTGTTTAAAAAAAAAAACCTCAGCAGATCTAGCCTCGCAATGCAGATGGTAATAAAAAATGGTAAGGTAATCAAACACAACAGCAAAACAATACAAAACTCAGGGGAAGGCCTCAAACTTCTTTTCTGACCTTGTATATTGAGTCTGGATGAGCTGGAACTCACTATATAAACAACATAACCAGTGATGTGATATATAACATATTTTTAAAAGCTTCCCCCTGCCCCCACCCCCCACTCCTGCTTTTCAGTTTCTTTCCCAGATTTACTTTTGTTTTCGGCAGGAAGTTCACAACATGTAATTAGAAAAGTTACTTGTAGGTGTTGTGTCTGTCATGCAATACTGTTTTCCCACATAAATGTCAGGACTGAATATAAATTAATATAAATGGCTGCTTTAATGATTATATCAGTTGTAATCAGAAGGAGGAGCAGCAGGGAGTTATGGCAAGTTTATAACACACTTGTAGTACAATCAGAACTAGTGTTCACTACCAAACTCCTTAGGAGAAAGGGGCCATATGGAAACTGAAAAAGAAATGATCCCAGTTAGATAAACTGGCAAAGCATGTCTGGGAAGTTCATAAGCATCAGAGGGAACAACCGAAGCTGACTGTTATACAAAAAATGTTATTTCCTAAGATTGGTTATTTTAATTCCAATTGACCAGCCCAGAATGATTCAGGAGATAAAAATGAAAAGACCAAAACCACAATTAAAACTGAGACTGTCCAAAACAGGCTAGATTTTAACATATTGGATCCAATTTGCCTCCTTCACACAACTCCACTGAACTCCATGATGTTACATGGGTGGTAACTGAAATGAGGATTTTGCCTATAATCTTATATTAAAAGAACCTTCATATGAGACACTACCACAATGCCACTGTCACTTTGCTGTGCCTGGAACGTACTGGGATAATGATAGTGACAACTGGGCACCAAAGAGAGCTGCTTACCAATGCTGTAAGGGATTTAACTGAGTCAAGTCAGAAGCAGGAGCAATAATCAATGAATGAAGAAGACAAGACTCATCAGAGCACACCAAGCAGGACAAGTCAGCAATTTACAGAACATGGACAGCACAGGAGACATCAGGCAGAGAAAGGGGATAGAACCTACATAGGGGGGAAAGCCCAGAAACAACAACTTTCTATACAGCTGAAGAATAAGTGCAGGAAGTGGAGCTGAAGAATAAGTGCAGGAAGTGGATTTGGTTCAAGAAGCTGACTTTTGCTTGGGCAAGCTACCAGATTGCCTGAACATTCCATATCTTTGACCACCTTGAGTGGAGTCCACTGTACCTCAAGATGAATTGTATCTTGTTAAAGGTATAACTCATCTAGGGGACAAGTTAATTAAATTGGACAAAATTATTTAAAATTAAGTGGTATGGTTCATACGGGTTTTATTTTTGTAAATTACAGTTAATATAAAGTCTCTATTATTTAGAAACAAGAAAATATTGTGATATTATATTAATTATACTATTAATTTTATTTATCTTTTTAGTCTAAGCTGCTTGGGACATTATACAATAGTTCAGAATGAGCCCAACCCAGTTTGCAATTCAGTGAATGGCAAAACTTCCACTGATTTCAACAGAAGGGCCCAATATATTAAACATATTTTCCACTAATAAAAATACTACAATAACATTATCCTCCAATGTAACAGCCAGGAAAGCAAATATAGGGGGAGTGCATGAGGGGAAGGGAAAAATAAGTTTGGGAGATAGACTTGGACTGAGATAGATGTCAAGGAGAAACGAGTGCCCCACCATAGGAGCCACCGTCTGCTGCTATGAGGAGTGATGGTGGAATGCCTAAAAGATAAGTGGTGTCAGAACAAAGATGCCAGTCAAGACGTGACTAGAGGAGGTAGTCTATAATAAAAACACCATTAAGTACTTTAATGAACTGAAGATTTTTAATCAACGCCTCCATTTTACGGGCCTCCAATATAATTACTACTAAACATTTTGTATTTACATAGTACTTTCCATCCAGGGATCTCAAGAAGCAGCACAGACATAAACTAATTAAACCTTTCAACTATTCTGTCAAGTAATATTTTCATTTTACAGACTGAGAAACTGAGCCACAGTTACCCCAACTCAGCCAGGTACTTCGCTGAATGGGAGACAGAAGGATTTTCCAGTGTGGGGGTACCTAAATCTATGTTCTTATCCTTTTTTTTTTTTTTTTTTTTTTTTTTTTTAAGAAGGTGCTGGTTCAGTGGAGTCAAGCCAACAAGAGCTGTGAGTGGTTAGCACCTCTGAAACTCAGGCCACTATTTAGGTGCCTCATTGTGGATTTTAAAGTGCCTGTGTTTGAAAAAGTGACTTGCCCAAGGTCACACAGAAAGATTAACTGGAGCTGGGATTAGAACCCAGAGTCTCCTGACTATCCATTCCCTTCTCTATCTCATGGCTCATGCTTCAGGGCAGGCACAATAAATTACTATAATATGGATTATAACAAACAAGCCTACTGATTACAACAGCATATGTATTCACTTTTATACATACACATTTAATAATCTGGGAGATTGGTAACCCAGAACGATTTATCCTTCTATCCATTTTTTTTGGGGGGGGGGGCGGGGGGAAGATGGCATTATCTATCATTAAGTGACCATCTCCTGTCCTCTGATAACAACTGGAACTTCTTAAGAAGAGCTCAAAATACAATAGTAGGAACTTTTAGGTCAACAAAGCAATAGCCGATGTTCATGCATAAAAGCTGCTAACTGGTCCAACATAACCAAATGGTGTTAATGTAAATAATCAAGAAAACACAGGTCAAAGTACACTCAGAACATTACTGGTGAATTTGTTAACTAATGCTATCTACACACGACTGTTTACGTTAGTATAAGTTATGTCACTCAGAGGTGTGAATAAGTTACACCAACCTAAGCACCGGTGCGGACAGCACTATGTCGGCAGGAGAGCGTCTCCCACTGAGACAGCTACAGCCGCTTGCGGGGGCAGGAGTAATTCAGTCGACAGGACAGCTCTCTCCCATCGGCTGAGCGTATCTGCACTGCTGTAAGCTCTGTAGTGTAGCCATAGCCTAAGAGGGCTATTCTACCCTTAGTGCATGTTGGTAATTAACATTACTATGTGCACACTACAGAAAATAGATCCCTCTCCTTTCACATTTTGACTGGTGAGTTTTTGTTATATTAGGAAAATATTTTGCCATATCAAGGATAGGGGGAAATTTAGAATACATGCAAAAATGGATAAGCTGTCCTGCAATGTTAGAGATCAATATGCTAACTTCTTTGAATGAAAAGCAAAGTGTTCCACACAAAAAGCATTTGTTTCATCTGCCCCTTACGGTGTCATGTTTTTCAGTCCCAATGCTGCACATCCAATATGTAGACAGAGTTATAATGTCAACTGAATTCACACTTTCATCAACCCATTCAAACAACATAAGGGCTCAGTGAAACATGGGTCTTGTAAACTGGTATGAATGTCACACTTTTGGCAGTAAAAAACTAGGAAACACTCCAGTTGAATCTTTCAATGTTCTTCCCCATCCAAGAACCTGACATTAAGACATGTGTGCAGGAACCACATTCTTCCTTTAACTGTCCAGACACCCGACATTTCATTTTCTCTTATAAATGAGAATATGGGGCAGTCAAGACCTTAAAAATATTGCATCCATCACAACAAGAAAAACAAGACATAAGGACCAAAAGTCTCAACTTTGTTTCACTGTTGCAATGCTGTTTATGTTTTTCTGGAGACTGATTCCTGTCAGAATTCTCAGCACTGTAAAAAGACTCCTGTTCTGAAAAACTAACAGGACTAAAGGAAACATCACAACATGTAACCTGGAATCAAAGACAATGGATGCCCTCTTGCCCAATTTAACTTTGGAATTAATCATACATAAGTACCTAATGTTCCTGTAAAAAGGCAGGGAGTTTGATGAACTGTGATGGACAGAATATCTGTCTTACCTATTTTAATAAGGAAAACTGTTAGTTAAGTTTCAGCATGCATTTAAAAATTTGTGGCAGTAAATGTAGTTTTGTTTTAAAGTATATTGTTGTTTAGGCAGATAGTGTCTGTGATTTGCACATTACGGTGGAAATACTGCATTCTTCATTCCACCATGAGTATCCCTCCATCCCCATTCAATTTAGATACCAGTAGTGCATGCTATTTCAATAGTGCCTTTCCTTTGGAAAGAGCTTCAGAGGAACACTCTCAGAAGGAGCATGTCTATTTATCTTCATGTACACATAGACCCTATCTATCAATTGGCAAAAATACAACATTCAAACAAAACCTCATTTGCTGTTTTAATATTTAAATAAGTAATAGAGGACACTTCCTGTTTACTGAGGCATTAATCATATGGTAGGATGAATTAATTCAATGACCTTTGCGGCTCATTAAACTATCATATATTTCCAAGTTAACAAGAACCACCATCAAGTTCATCTACAGACATGATAGCTGCTTTCAACTACCTGAAAGGGGGTTCCAAAGAGGATGGATCTAGACTGTTCTCAGCGGTAGAAGATGACAAAACAAGGAGTAATGGTCTCAAGTTGCAGAGGGGGAGGTTTAGGTTGGATATTAGGAAAAACTTTTTCACTAGTAGGGTGGTGAAGAACTGGAATGGGTTACCTAGGGAGGTGGTGGAATCTCCTTCCTTAGAGGTTTTTAAGGTCAGGCTTGACAAAGCCCTGGCTGGGATGATTTAGTTGGGGTTGGTCCTGCTTTGAACAGAGGGTTGGACTAGATGACCTCCTGAGGTCCCTTCCAACCCTGAGATTCTATGATTCCATGTTAAATTAAATATTCAAATTCTAAACAAAAGATGAAAAAATTGCAACCCCCCAAATGGGCAGTGTTAAAAGAATGAACTGAGGAGAGGGGGCAGGCAGACAGGCCTTCTCCTAGGTTCTGATGCTGCACAAATGCAGAATATGAACATCTTTCAAATGCATAGAAGCATACACATATCTGTCACCCACTGTCAGCCTGGTCTTCTGACCATGCCACCAGTGTGAACACAAACATATTGCAGTTACTTTGACAGGAGTATTGCTCACCTGCAAGGAGTGAAGAGAATGTCAGCAGGGAAACACGAAGTGGGGTGGCTGTTTTGTTTTGTTTTAGATACTTTCCCTACTCACTGTTTGACAGCACCATTTTCTTTTACACTTTGGTATTTTTCCCTTCTCTTTCCTGTAGTCTTTGTAGTTTTACTACTTCAGGTGAATTGCAGTGGCCATCTCTGTTTCTAGCAAAACATTTTGAAAATTTTGAGTGCATGGGCCAATCATGGAAAATGGATTATAGTAGCCAGAGTAGAAATTTGCATGTTCATAGTACAGTCATTAAGCAGTAATCACAATGATTATACAAATTTATTCACTGTGATTGGCTAATGGTTGTCAGTCACAGTTCAAGGATTCACAAATAATAGATTGGGAAATAATTGTACAGTGATTCTGCAAAATGGAGCCCCAACAACTGGTGTGTTTTCCCTGCAGTCTGACAGGCTGTGACAATTTCATTCCAGGATAATTGGAAATGCATATTGACACCTAAACACAGTGTCAAAAATCAACTCTTTTCCCACTGAAGACAAAGGGAAAGAAAGAGATTCACTATCTTCACAGAGACATGGTTGATTGCATGAAGTAAATGACAGCTACTCACACACAAAAGTCTTAGCAGATTTGGGGCCCTAAATCTTCAGTACAGATGATGAATAAATATAATGCCTCAACACAGCAAGTCACTAAAGAATGGGGATTTTAATTATAGGGTTGCAATGTGGGGTTGTTTCAGGCACCGGAAGAATGGAATCAGCCATTGCAGAAACAAGATCCATTAGAGCCTTCTGAAGATGAGATGGGACAATGCAGTTACCCTCTCCTCTGAAGATATCCCGGGGTTTGGGCAGCAAGGAAGCAGATTAGTCATACTACCCATTTCTCCAAAGACAGAAGATGAGGAAGCAGGCTAAAGAGCCATGCTATGAAATCCTGGGAGAAAAGAGGGAGCTCAACTGAACAATTTGGAGGCAACCGAAGTGATATGGGGGGATAGTTGCATTTAACTGAACAACTCCGCCTGAAAAAAAAATGAAGGAGCTAAGAAGAGTGGGGTGCAGATAGGGTGACCAGACAGCAAATGTGAAAAATCGGGACGGGGGTGGAGGGTAATAGAGGCCTATATAAGAAAAAGACCCCAAAATCGGGACTGTCCCTATAAAATTGGGACATCTGGTCACCCTAGGTGCAGATCTGGTGGAGAGTTGTGGTTTCAGGTGTCAGAGTATTTGAGTGTGTCCCAAGTATTTTTAAAAGAATAACCTCTCCTTTGTCTGTCTCTGCCTGTAGGAGAAGTAGCTTGACTGTTCATATGTTGAATGTTGGTTCTATGTTTGTGAGAGTGGGTCTGTTGGGGGGGGGGGGGGGGAGAAGAGTGAAGAAATTAGTGGGGGGAGGTAGAGTTGCAGAAATGATTTATGCATCTAGTTCTGAAAGCCTCTATCAGGATGTTCCCAATCCTGGGGAAATTCTGTTCCCTATACACACAAGCCTCCCCCTATTGGTCAATTATTTCATTGTTCTGAGGGAACACAGCTGTCATGATATGTCATGGCCATGCTAGGAGATGCAATTTCTTACGTAGCTAGGATCCATCCCAAGGAGAGCTATTGGTATCAGGAGAGAATCTTGAACTGGACTCTAAATTCAGTGGCGAGCAACTACAGAAAGCAGTGGGATGATGTGTTCATGGTGACATATGTTACTAAGCAGATGGGTTTTTTGTGCTTTGTACCAACTGGATCTTTTTCAGGGTGAGCAGCTTCCTTCCTAGATGAGAGTTGTAATGATCATCAAATGTGGAAAGACTTGAGTGCATGCATCCCTTGGCCAGCTCTGCCTCTCATTGAATTTCTTATTTAGGCTGTATGTTGGAGAAATGGGTTAGCTTAGTTAGCCACCATGGCACATAAGGCATTTGAAGAGACTGTAAGAACACCTGATACTGAGAGCCATAGGATTATAAAAAGAGAGATTAAGCTCCAACATCAAGAGATGTTCTTGCTTGCACTAAGGCTTAACAGTCTACAGGGATATTGAGAGGTATTCTAGAGCGGTGGTTGGTTTGCTTATTTCTTGGACTTGTTCCTATGAACCACTGAAAAAAGAATAACTTGGTTAAGACTGCTTCTCAATTTGTAATTGTAGAAAGAACTCCTGAGTTCAGTGTGCTGTTGAGCTAGACACACTGATGCTATTCATCAGGTAAGGATTAACTAGCAAGAAGATTAACCTGATTGCACATATTACAATGTACGTAAGGTAATAAACATTTGGAGAAGAAAGGTTAATAAGTTTTTACTATAAAATTATGGCTAAACAAGGTTCTTACATACAAGATTTCTTTTACAAAAACATGTGATCCAATTACAAGTAAAAATCTCAGTAATTTTGTCTCTACACTAAGAAGTCATCACAAATTAGTATGAATAAGTATTTGTGCAACCCAGCCAAGTGTGAAGGCTGGGCTGTGGGCAGCCAGAGCTAGGAGCTGGAGCCAGAGTCTGCAGCCATGAGACAGGAGTCAAGAGTCAGGGTCAGGATACCAGAGGGTCAGAGGCAGGAGCCAAAATGAAGGTCAGGAACCATAAATCAGATGCAGTCCAGAACAGGGTGGAGCCCTGTTTAGACAGCTCTGTTCACACTGCTGGTTTAAGGAGGGCCAATCTGGGATTCTGCTAATTAGACCTCAGGGGTGGAGACTCACACTGGGATTTGGATTTATGGGTCCCAGGTAAACCAGGTGGAGGGTTACAGCATGGCTACTCTCATGAACCTTGCAGGCCTAGGTTCAAGACCTGTGGGCCATGACACCAAGACAAATGAATCGCAAAGAACAGTTTAAAAGACCAAGTTTAGACAGAATCACTGGTCACCAATAGTCTTGTAGCCATTGTGTTTCAAGCAGCACACAAAAAATGACTCTCAAAAAAACTAAATACAATTTGCACAGAGAAAGGAAAAGGAATTTATTGTTTAGAGAAATCACTAATAATACCTTCACTTTCATCACAGAATCTCAGAGCATTACAGAAATATCACCAAACCCCTATTATATAATAAACTAAGTCAGAGGTAAAGAATAAAATGGGACCAAGGAATTCTCATGCCCCATTTCCTGCACTAAGTTCTTGATATATTGCCTCTGGCAGTGATGTTTCCTTTAAGGAGAAACTAGAAGAATATGACACTAACCTGGGAACTTCTAATGCATATCTATTCATAAAGAAGGAAATGCAAGTTGATCTCAATATTATCCTTGACAAATAAGAAAAAGTGGCAGGCTTTTTATTGTGTGTGTGGGAGGGGGAGCAGCAAGGAAGTGGCAGCAACATCAAGGAAATCTTTTAATCATGAGGCCTAAGTATTCTTTTGCTGCATCATGATCAATCTTGACCAAAAAAAGAAAGAAAAGAAAACGGAGTTAAGAATAATAAATGACAAAATGAATTCTTGCTACATTTAGATTAAAATGAAAATTCAGAAACAGAAGAAAATTTATAAGGGGAATTTGGCAAAGCAGTGTTCAGTATCTAGCTTTCATCAGAAGATGCACCTTACAAGGGAAATGTAAACACTGTTTATATAAAAAGTCTTAGACACATTTTGTTAACTTCAAAGAAAGTCAAGACTATAATTAATAAAGGTATTACAGACCTGTGCTAGCTATGGCCCTGCTTTTATTACACATGTGGTTCCCAAGACGGAAAAAAAATACTAATCAGAGTTTAAAATTGCAATCCAATAGTTTGAGAGTGTGAAGTAAAGCCATCTGACTGGGACGACTTACTTACCAGTTCAGTAGGTCTGGTAATTCCCTCAAACAACCTCATGCTTGTCCTTAATACTATTAAAGGACAGGGGAAAAAAACTGGAGAACTGTTACTCTGTGCAATAATTTTATCTATTATTTAGTTTAATATTTTCTGGTAGTAAACAACATTAAATTGTACCATTTTCTTTCAGAGAGCACTGTAGTAATTTTGGTGTTGTAGTCACACCGTAAAGTGTAATAGTGTACATATAAAAATCCTACTGATCAGCAAGCAAAAATATGTAATTACAGCCCACAGAGTGTGACTCTTGGCTGGTATTTATTGCATGCTGCTTTGTAAGATTTCTTCCATGCCAAAACAAAAGAGGAAAATACTGAGTTGTTCCTTCCAGTTGTAGTGTAGGGCGGGGTTGTTTTGATTTTATTGACATTTATGAAGTGATCTCTACCTATAACAAACAAGCCAGAACTGCCAACAGTGAAATATGTAACCTACAGTAACTAAGGAATAAACAAGGCAGATGTTACAACGCTCCATGGTCTGTAATCTACTAACTAAATTTTCTAGAAGTAATTCTGAATGTCGAATTTATCCAAAGCAACTTTAGTTTTCTACAAGAAGAACAATATGATTTAAATAATAAAGGAAGTGCACAGGGGAATGAAAATCAATACAGATTTTTTTTTAAATGGTTCTACGATTATCCCATTAGACTAATAACAGTAAAGATATTTTCCACAAATACAGATATGCTACAGCAAATCCAAGGGTGTATGTCTGGATGTGTATTTGGAAAGTCTTACAAACAGACTAAATGCAATGAACCGCTTATTTTGATATTATTTGTAGGCAGAGGCAAGCTTGCAGCTAAGGGACCATGTGAGGTTACAAAATGAAAATAAAGTGGGGATGCCACCGAGGTAGGCTCTGAGGGATACCAGGAATAGCATGCAATACAGCAGGGCCAGAGGGCAGCAGGAGAGTGATTTTTTCTGTTGTTAGTAGGCGGCCTTGTTTGTCCCTGATGAGAGTGTCTGTTGGTGTCTGCCATTTACCACTGATAAACTGCCTCATGACCTATCACCGAAGTTCCTGAGGTCCGGTTCCTGGCACCTGTCCCTGAGATCCTGGTTCCCGTCTGTGTTCCTGTTCTTGTTCTCCTGTCCAGTGTCTCCTCCTCCTTGCTGTTCCCATTTCTCTCAATGCAAAATTTCCTCTTCAGGGATCTAGCATCCTGAGTGATAAACAGGCTGACAGATTCTTAAGGCACACGTTGCCTTGGCTTTCCCAGGTTTTCTTACACAGGCTAAAGATCTTCGCCTGGGACCATCACTCCTCACAGTTCAGCCTTTGCTCCTCAGGTGTTTTAAGGTGCGTTGTTGTAGGGAGAGTGAGGAGATGGAAGGTATATAAGCCCCAGAATGATCACAGCCTTATTCCCTGTCAACTAAGGAGAGGTTACTACAGTTAATTAGAGCACCTGGAGCCAATTAAGGCCCTGCCCAACACCTAATAAAACCCCATGCTTCAGTCAGACAAGAGAAGGGAAGGAGAGTTGACTGTAGTTTGGAGGTGTACTGGTGTTGATCAGAGGATTAGAGTACCAAGGGAGCGGAGACCATGCTCAAGCAGGTCAGAGGGACTCCCCCAGCACAGAGGATGGAGAGAAACCCTGCCTAGGGGGAAAGAGAGTAAGAAGCCTGTGAAGCCGAGGGGGCTGGGACCGGAGTAGGGGGTGAACTTGGGCCCCTTCTCTTCCCCTCCAGGGCACTTGCGGAACCCAAGAATAGGGGTAGGGACGGCACCCGGACCCACCACACCAAGGAAAAGCACAGGACCTACCACAATAGCATTGGCCATTTGCCACAAGCAATATAAAATCGCCTGTCTGTCTCTCTCATGTTGAGTTTCCCCTCTACATTTTTTTCTATTAAAATATATATCTAAATATAATGACTTTAATGGGTTTTCAATGAGTACTCCTAGGGTATTAAGTTTTACTTGTAATTCATTTGAAATTGCCAAGAATTTTACTAATATTTGTCCTTGACCTTTAACAACCTCAAAAATGGAGAAAAAATAAAAACAATGAGGAGTCCAGTAGCACCTTAAAGACTAACAGATTTATTTGGGCATAAGCTCTCTTAGTTAAAAAACCCACTTCTTCAGATGCATGGAGTGAAAACTGCAGATACAGGTATAAACATATATTAGCATATGAAGAGAAGGGAGTTAACCTTACAAGAGGAGAACCAATGTTGACAAGGCTAATTCAGTCAGAGTAGATGTGGTCCACTCCCAATAACTGATGAGGAGGTGTCAATATCAAGAGAGAGAAAATTGCTTTTGTAGTGAGCCAGCCACTCCCAGTTCCTATTCAAGCCCAAATTAATGGTGTTAAGTTTGCAAATGAATTGTAGCTCTGCAGTTTCTCTTTGAAGTCTCTTGGTACTGGCACCTCCTCATCAATTATTGGGAGTGGACCACATCCACCCTGATTGAATTGGCTTTGTCAACATTGGTTCTCCACTTGTAGGGTAACTCCCTTCTCTTCGTGTGCTAATATACATTTATGCCTGTAGCTGTAATTTTCACTCCAGGCAGCTGAAGAAGTGGGTTTTTTTACCCACAAAAGCGAATGCCCAAATAAATCTGTTAGTCTTTAAGGCGCCACCGGACTCCTCATTGTTTTTGTGGATTCAGACTAACGCGGCAACCCCTCTGATACTTGAGAAAAAATAACTCACTTAACTAAAGTAAAAAGAAATGTATGATTAATGACAGAGTTTTACTAGTAAATCTGAACAGTAATGTTGATCGAAATTCAAAAAAAATCGATCTCTGAGTAACAGTCCCATCATGCTGACAAAAAGAATAAATAAAAAAATGGCAGCATAATGAAAGAATCATCCTTCAGGGTTTTACATGCAAACAGGACCTAACAAATAATTGAGCAACAACAAAACAAAACATTCACCCTAGGGTACAAGCATATGCAAGCCTTGTTTTACAATGACTAATACATTCTGCTTGCAGTAGTAATATTAAGAATGAAGTGTCTGAAAGAAATGAGATAGAAGGAAAGGAGATTCTATTTTGAAGTGCCAATCTGTCTTTTTTTTTTTTAATAGGCTAGAACCCCTTGCACAGTCATTCCCCCTGATGCAGATAAAAAAAAACACAAGTACATTCAGTGCCACAATTCTGGTTATTTCTGAGGGCAACTGTGGTCAGGGAAAGCATTACAAACTCACACACAGTATAAAACTATTGTATACGAAAGAACTCTATACATCTCAATACATGGGTTTTATGAAATTTAATCTTCATCCAAATTAATGAACTACAGGTGTGAATATCATACAGTTGTTTTTATCCCAGAGGCATGCTAGTGAAGCGCTTTCTCAAACACTTGGCCTGCAAGAGTGTTATGGTTAATTTATCATAATACTCTATCAATATTTCATAAATTCATACATTATCAGCATCATCTTGGAAAAAAACCAAGCCATAGAAAGATGGCAATTTTTACTATAATTAACAACCATCTCAGTTTTCTTAACTTTATAGGATTAATGTATTTTATTTTTAAATGTATGTTAATTGCTTTCTAGATTAGCTGCGCAGTTGAAATGTGTGCGACTTTTCACCTTCAACCATCCAAAAGCTGCCTTAGAAGTTATTCCAACATCTCTTTTATCAGGTCACATTATTTTTTCCTTCTTTTTTTAATGACCAGGTCCATGGCCCTGGGGGAAAGCACACTCACACTTACATGTTATTCAGAGAAAATGATTTTAATTAATGAAACAAGAAAAATGAGGGCCAAACAATGGGTTAGATCGGGAGTCTCAAACACACGAGTTATTTCCTGTGGCCGCCAAGCTCCCCTCATTCCCCCCCCCCTCCTCCCCAGCGCGCCGCGTCCCTGCTCCTCTGCCTACCTCCAGGCGCTTCCCGGTGCCAAACAGCTGTTTGGCAGCACTTAGCGCTTTCCAGGAGAGAGGGGGCAGGAGTGGGGAGCTGCGCACTCAGGGGAGGAAGCAGAGAAGAGGCAGGGATTTGGGGAAGGGGTTGGAATAGGGGCAGGGAGGGGGCAGAGTTGGGGTGGGGACTTTGGGGCAGGGGTTGGAATGAGGCTGGGAAGAGGCAGGGCAGGGGCGGGGCCTCATGGAAGGGGTGGAGTGGGGGCAGGGCCAGGGGCAGAGTGGGGGGCTTTTGTATCTTTGTAAAAGAAGGTGTCAGTGATGCGGCCCTCAGGCCAATGTACTAGTCCTCATGTGGCCCCCGTGGTGATTTGAGTTTGAGATCCCTAGGTTAGATACTGGCACAATGAACTTACAGGGTGAAGGCTATTCAGTACTCCCATGTACGTATGTGGTGAAAGCTGGGACCACAAAAACTGTTGCTGAGATATTACAATGGCTGAAAAGCCTAGCCCGCACCACAGTGAAAGCCAAGTAGGCCCTGTTGATGCAAGCAGATCTGCATGGCAGTGTGATCTGCAATAAAAAATTGTGTACAGTGTGGAACAGAAATTGTACTGCAGAGGAATAGCGGGAGAGGTCCTTCCTGAAGGCACGGATGGAAAACGAACAAAAAAATAATAAAGACACCAAATAAAGACAATACCCAATTGTCCGGCTATACTGAAAAGAAGACAGGAGACACTGGATATGTTTTAATCAGGTTGCAACTTTATTATTAGATGTCTGAGACTATCCGGCAGATACAAGAGTACAGTGCAGGTAACTCCATGATCATTTCAGTTGCTACCTAGGGGCTTCTGCCAGTGCTCCCTTTTTCCATTCTGGTTCCCAGCCAACCCACTGCTGGGACCTTACCCTCCCACCCCCGGTTTTAGGGTTATGGTGGGCTATAAAGGAAGGGGGTTGGCTCCCTGCCATGCCAGTCACAGGAGCCCCGAACCCCAGCCTGCCCCCGTTCCACTCCTTTAACAAACAGCTCCTTTAAGTCCCTTACAAAGCCATTTATCTGGTCACTGTATCCCTTCCCTATGGAGTACCTGCACTAGACATCCTCCCCACACTTAAGTAATGAGTTGCAACATCATTGCCTAACTTCCTTCCCTACTCACCATAACTAAGTCCCCCTGAACCCGCTGTGGGAAAGGTGAAAAGAAACCCACTCCAACTTGGCCAATCTGGTGGTGAAGGAAAAATGCCTTCCCAGCCCTCCGAGAACGGAGCGGCTAGAGTGATGCCCACAGCAGGTCCTGACAAAACCTGGTATTTTGCCACTTACAAAGGGGATGGAGGGGGCTGCTCCACCTGTTCTGGGGAGAAGGAGCTTTTCCCACTGGGCTTGCCCTTTATCAACTCCCTAGCCCTTCCGGTCCCTGGGGGATGAGCCAGCGTTGCCACGCTGACCCACCCTACATTTGCAGCAGCTCCTGTGACTCTCTCTTACCCCCACACATAAAGCGCTATACCACTCCCCTATGACAAGCTGGACAACATTCCCTCTTTCTTCTCCCCCCCTCTCCCCCCGCTTAAAGGTATGGTGTGGTCTGGTCATATGCTGTGACTACTTCAGCAAGAGCCTACTTCAGAGAAAAGCATACACTCCTTTTCCCACCAACCATAATGAAAATAATTTTTTAAATCTTGATACTGCCCTTTAACCAGTGTAAATTCCCTATGCAGATTTTTTCTAATTAGAATCCCTGTTTTCCAGATTTATTGAACTATTGCACTATATGATTTTAATTAGTTCCCATTGGCATGCATGTCTGGTGTTTGAGTGTTATGTCTGTCATCGTATAAACATATCCATTTAGCCATGTACACACATTTTAAATAAACAAACTAACAAAGGCTATATTTCAAAATAATATTGATGTGTAGGTCCAGCTGCAAATAGTTGCATACTGGCCAGTCGCTATAAAAGTTAAGAGTGCCAAGTTCACAGCTCTCCAGAAAAATATGAACTCCAGTTCATTTTTTAATAGGAGTTTTGTTTGTAAAGTATGAACGGCCTGTGCCTTCCCCCAGCTGTTCCATCGGGTTATGCAAAGTATGCATTCTTTCTAAAATATAATTAATTGAATAGTTTATGGACAAGACACAATACAAATACAAGTGATGCTTACATCTAGCACTTATATAGTGCTATTTATCAGTAGATATCAAAGCACTTTACAAAGGAGGTCAGTATTTTACAGATGGAAGAACTGAGGCAAAAAGAGGTGACGTGACTTGTTCAAACTCTCCTAGCGGGCCAGAGGACTCAGGTCTCCTGAGTCCCAATCCAGTGCTCTTTCCAGTAGGCCACACTGCCTTCCATAATGACAAGTTAAGAAAATGGATGCAATAACAGATATAAAAAATAAGAAAGGTCCAACACCTTAAAAATATTAGGCTCATAAAATTGTTTTAACACGTAAAAACCTAAGAAACTAAAAATAATTAAATGGGCTGTATATTATAAACTATGAAGAGGAGGGGAAAGTAAGCAACGGATGCATAGATCACATGGACTTTCCTCCCTCCCGAATATTAAAGGGGAAATCATGGCTCCATTGAAATCAAAGGCAAAACTATTTACTTCAACGGGTCCAAGACGTCACCTTAATTTTTTTGCATGGGTATATACGTACTCATAGCATTTATGTTTTCCCTCAGCAGTGGCAAGGTACACATTCGACTGTATGGTTCAGTGATTGTTAATGGGATAAAGACCTTTTTTTACCCCTAAACTAGGTGATTGGTTCAAATCTAAATCTGGTCAGATAGTAACAGAACATTATTTCAATATTTAGGCTCTTTGGTGGCCAATATGAAATAAACCAGTGGTGCAAGCCCACTTACTATTGGGTAAATATTTAGATCATAAAAATCACAACAAATAGCACCTGGTTTCAGTGAAGATGCTACGGATTAGATTATCATGATACCTGAAGTACCCGCTTGACATTTCAGGTAGGCCCTCCAGGGCAGGTTAGAGTAAAAAAAGGTAGGTAACCATGTCAAATCTTTTTTCCCTACTACCCATATTCTACCTGTTTTGTGGATGAACATGAGTTGAAACAATACAATTATTAGAAATTCTCTAAATAAAAAGGACCATACAGACATTGCCTGGTAATCACTTGATCTGTTTGGGAGTGCAATTTAAGCCTCCAATCCTGAAAATACAGGCTCAAACCTCAGTGACATTACTCACAGTAGAAGACACGACCTCCTTCAGTAAATTTTTGCAAGATTTAGGCCTTGTCTACACTACCACATTTTGTTGATAAAAGTCATGTCGACATGCAAAAATCGGCATAATGAAAATCAGAATGTCATGTTCAGACTCGCTCCCTCTGTCAGCAGAGCACATCCACAGGTGGGGCACTATCATAGACAGTATGAGCAATGCATTGTGGGTACCTATCCGACAGTCCAGCTCGATACCTTCTGTCGCTAGGTGTTGTGGGAAGGCGGAGCGGACCGCGGCGCATCTTGGGACCGGGCTCAATGTCCTGTGATGCACTGCTTTCTATCCCAGCACTTCATGGGCCTTCGGCTTTCTTTCATGGCATTTTTCAACAGCCCTTCTTTGCTGTGCATCCCAGCATCTTTGTGAGAAGGGATGGACCCCGCACTGCTCTCCTGTGCTCTGATAACTGTCATGAAGACATCACGGATGGCAGTTCAGTTAATCATGAAGTTCCTAACTGAAGACGACTCCCAGTTGCCTGACATGCTGTGTGATATGGATAGGAGCAACTTTAAATTGATTTTGGCATTCACAGAACAGCTGCATAGGGTAGACTGTCGCTTTTGGGCTCAGGAAACAAGCACTGAATGGTGGGATCGTATCATCATGCAATTGTGGGATGACAAGCAGTGGCTACAGAATTTTTGGATGCGGAAAATCACCTTCCTGGAACTGTGTGCGGCGCTCGCCCCAGCACTGTGGCGTAAGGACACCAGAATGAGAGCTGCCCTATCGGTAGAGAAGCATGTAGCAATCGCTGTGTGGAAGCTGGCGACTCCAGACTGCTACTAGTCGGTCGCGAAACAATTTGGAGTTGGGAAGTTGACCGTTGGGGCTGCATTAATGCAAGTGTGCAGGGTAATAAATTGAATCCTGCTATGAAGGGCTGTGACTCTGGGAGATGTGTGTGAAATAGTGAACGGCTTTGCAGAAATGGGTTTTCCTAACTGTGGAGAGGCGATAGATGGCACACATTTCAATTTTGGCACCAGACCACCTTGCAACAGAGTACGTCAATAGGAACGGGTACTTCATGGTGTTACAGGCGCTTGTGGATCACTGTGGGCATTTCATTGACATTAACATGGGGTGTCCGGGAAGGTGCATGACGCACACCTCTTCAGGAACACCAGCCTGTATAGACAGCTACAACTGGGGACTTTCTTTCCAAACCAGAGGATTACAGTCGGGGGATGTTTAAATGCCCATAGTGATCCTGGGAGACCCAGCATACCCCTTACAGCCGTGGCTCATGAAACCTTACACAGGAAACCTGGACAGCAGTATGGAGCAGTTCAACAACAGGCTAAATAGGAGTTGGATGACAGTGGAATATGCCTAGCTGGTGCCTAGAGCCGGCCCTGAGCCCAGGGCCCTCCACAATATCCATTTATTTATGTAGAAATCCCACAAGCAGCCACAGGATCCCATTACAAATAGTATCACTGCTGTAGGGGCACTGTAAATACCCTAATTTTCAAAGAACAGAACCAAATGTTTCCATTATATTAACAAATGTAAGAAGATTCATTCAGTTGCATATTGCTCCTTAAATACAGAGATGATTTCAGTCTCCAGTGATGTCAATCTAACATGTTTCACAAACACTAAACATGCTTAAATAAAACTGAATAGTACACTCAAAGTATATATAGCTCCTCTGCTTTAAGAGTGAAAGGGTTAAGTTTAGCTCTTACTAAAATACACTTAAAAACAATGCCTGCATGGGACAGAGTTATCAGTACAGCCAATTAGATATTCATGGCTCTGCTCCCATTTCTGCTACAGCAAGTGTGATTGTTACACTGCTGTTTCCCCAATTCTTTCGCTCCATTTAGTTACACTGGTCTAGATACCGCTTCACTACACACCAAAACAAAACTGCTCCAAAGCCAAGGAGGCGTGGATTTACAAAGTATGAAACACTGCCATATTTTCCCAGAGCTCCCCAAATCGGATGCAGTATCGACACTGATGTCTGAAAGTCATGCTGTTCTCATCAAAACGGAGACCTTGCAAGAATTCTCTTTTGAACAGGAACAACACATGAACAAGTGTACAAAAATATCAACATAAAACTGTAAACCACACCCCTTTTTGAGGGGGGGAGGGATTCAACTGCTGAAAATACTGGGAGTGCTGAGTGCACTGATTAGTGAAAGGCAGCAATTACTTTCTGTCCAATGTAAGTAAAACCTACAATATTTACTTTGTTCTTCTTAAACACTGTTATATTACCAAACAGTATCTAGTGTAGGTTTTTGTATGTATTTTGCTGCCTTCTTCTTTTTGAAGACTGTAACAATACTTGGTTAAAGGCCTATATTAAATAAACAAATGCCTTTTCTGCATCTTAATTTCAATTTTTCAGTGTTAGAATATAAAAAGACAGTTATTAAAAACATAATGAATGTTAACTCTTCATACAAAAGTGCTTTAGTAAATCAAGAACATTAAAAAATCCCAAGAGTGTCAAAGTTATTCTTCCATAACAATGGAGGGAAAAAAGATGCATGGATGTTGTTATAGTTGGTAACATATGCATAGTTTCCCCAGAAGAGGAAAGGAATAGAGCTGACCTAATATACTGCAGCTTAAAAATGACTGGAAAAGGAGTTTAATGTGTAGAAGATAAGAAAACCTAAAATCTGATCTATTTTCTTTATACCTTAGAGCTTTCATTCTGTCTCTGGTTGCATTCTGCTCAGACAGTTAAATATTTTAAAAGAAATTCTAGTACAAATTTTAAATCTTGTCTTACTCGGCACGTGCCTCTCATAGAATATTGTTGCTATATAAAAATGCAGGTAAATTTGTTATACACTATGAAGGAGTAATGTATGAACACATTAAAGAATGGGAACTTAAAATATTTCCTTCTATTTACCCCCCCAGTTCGAATCAGGTTGGTCCCCAGGGCCAGGAGGATTAGGGAAGATTGCAGAAATGGGACAACAGATAGTTACTTATTTGTACTGTAACTGTTGTTCTTTGAGTTGTGGGTGCAGATGTATATTCCACTTAGGTGTGCAAGTACCCAGCGCACAGAAGCTGGAGAACTTTACTCAGCAGCACCTCTTGTGGTGGCGCACATGCCCTCTGTCCCCTCGTAGCTCCTCCCATGGTTATTTAAGGGCAGCGCTGACTCGACTCCCCTCCGTTCCTTCGCATTGAAATCCAAAACCGGACACTCCAATGCAGAAGGGACAGAGTGCGGGTCATGAAATACACATCTGCACCCACATCTCAAACAGTATAAGTGACAGGTTGTTTTTTTTTTCTTTGCGCAGTTGGAGACATGTATTCCACTCAGGTGACTCGCAAGCAGTAACAGAAGGAGGTAGGACTTGGAGTACACTTAAACAAGTACTGCAGAATGGTCTTTCCAAAGTTTGCATCTGATCTAGATGCAGGAGCGAAGGGTACAACCTTGCATACATTGTTTTGATTTGACCACCACTGAGGGACTCCTGGATTGCCAAACTAGACTCTCCAACCACTGAGAACTTGAGAGACAGACCAATTGCAACCCACTTAGAAACATAGAATATCAGGGTTAGAAGAGACCTTAGGAGGTCATCTAGTCCAACCCCCTGCTCAAAGCAGGACCAATCCCCAATTTCCCTCCCAGATCCCTAAATGGCCCCCTCACAGTAGCGCAGCCAGGTCCGGAGCGCAGGGGGAGCGGCACTATAAAAGGCGCCTCCCCCTGTACTCACGCGGCAGCGCTCCGGGTCTTCAGCGGCACTTCGGCGGCTCACTCCGGGTCTTTGGTGGTACCCGCCGCCAAAATGCCGCCGAAGACCTGGAGCGCCGCCGGGTGAGTGAAAGAAGCAGCGCTTAAAAAGAAGCGGCACCTTTTTTTAGTGCTGCTAAAAAAAGGCGCCGCTTCCGCCCAAGGGGGAGCGGCTGCTACCCCTGCTCCCCCCCTGCTACGCTACTGCCCCCTCAAGGATTGAACTCACAACCATGGGTTTAGCAGGCCAATGCTCAGACCACTGAGCTATCCCTCTCCCCAACTTTGAAGAGGCAATGCCACCCTGCACAGCAGACTATTTAAAAACTGGTGAAGGCAACGCATCAAGTTAAATTCTACCAAAGGGTACTACTATGACCAATATAACTATTTGACTATGTAGGCATGTTAGGGTTGCCAACCCTCCAGGATTGGCTTGGAGTCTCCAGGAATTAAAGATTAATCTTTAATTAAAGATTATGTCATGTGATGAAATCTCCAGGAATACATCCAACCAAAATTGGCAACCCTAATGTTCACAGAAAAAATACTGACGCCAAAGCATGAGATAAGATACCACCCTGAACTCTCTAACAACACAGGTGGTGAGAAGGAACTGAGGGGCTTCAGGGCAGCACTACCCTTAAAAAGCCACAGGATGGCTATGAGGGGGCCAGAGGGTGGATGCACAACCCCAACAGGTACTGGTAAGCTACGTTCTCTGGCTTCAGCATGCTAGGCACATCCACACCTGAGTGAAATACATGTCTGCAACCATAAGAAGAGGATTTTAAGGTGCTGCGAAGACGGATCATGTTGACTGAAAAATGAGATGACATTCTGGAAGACGTCACAGTCCTATTTTTCTATCTTTTCAGACACAAGCTGTTACCGGTTCTGTCAGAGCAAGGGACAAAGGACTTCTGCTGAACAGTCAGCCTTCTGTGCTAGAGGCAGGAATGACCTATCATACTTCCAAACCTACCCTTTTGAGGAAGGGAAGAAAATATATCCTGTTGCAATAAGAAATTTCACCTGCCTCCTTTGATTTCTCTACATACTGAGTACCCAGGTAGTCAACAACGCCGCTCTGCAATGCTCCAGCTATATTAGTGGATAAAGGAAAGAAGAGGCGCAAGACAGTTTTCTAGTTGCTTCACAATTTGTTAAATCAAATATCTCATGTGAGTAGATGAATAAGGTCTCCTATTAGCCAAAGTCAAATACCATCACCCAACCTAAATAAAGAGAGCCAGAATATGGGTTCCTATGAGAAAGGGAACTAAAGATTCTCCTGGTAAAAGGACAGCAAATATGTAAATACCATGGTACTTTTCGTTTTAGAGAGTTTAATGAAGTAGTACTATATTGTGATATCCAACGTGTTTTGGCCTCCTTTGGGAAAGTAGCACCTACTGAATTGTGGCCACTGTATTGTACTGCAACCTGTCAGATCAGATGCAAGATATCTGGATCTTTTATATTTTTTCATGGACACAATAGTTTCACAAAGACTGCCAAAAGCTTTAAACCAGCCTTTCCAGACTACTGTACCCATTTCAGGAGTCTGATTTGTCTTGCATACCCCCCAAGTTTCACCTAATTTAAAAACTATTTGCTTACAAAATCAGACAAAAATACAAAAGTGTCACAGCACACTATTACTGAAAAATTGCTTACTTTCTCATTTTTACTATATAATTATAAAATAAATCAATTGGAAGATAAATATTGCACTTACATTTCAGTGTATAGTATATAGAGCAGTATAAACAAGTCATTGTCTGTATGAAATTTTAGTTTGTACTGACTTCGCTAGTGCTTTCTATGTAGCCTGTTGTAAAACTAGGCAAATATCTAAATGAGTTGATGTATCCCCAGAAGACCTCTGCGTACCCCCAGGGGTACACATACCCCTGGTTGAGAACCACGGCTTTAAACTACCTACTGTAGTCTTTTGCTGCTGCTGCCAAGTGATTTTTTTCAATTGCATTCCTTCCTCTTTTCCTTCTGTACTGTGATGGAAAAGACTCTGGTAACTCTATACACACTCTGGAGAGCACCAGACTTCCCAGCTATTAGACACTGCAATATGGGCATAAAGCACCTGGAGAGTCTGACTCTCAAAACTGAAGTCTTACAAGTGTTATACAGGCAGGTTCGTTGACAGCAGGAATACATTTCCTAATAAATCCTTTGTTTTTTCCTCTGCCATCAGATTCCAAAGGTAGCTAAAAATATAAAGCAAAGAAGTGAAGAATCATCCAAAAAACCCAGCAACGTGAAGACCATGTAATAAATAAAGCAATTATGTATCTATCTTAAATGTAAACAAAAAAGAGGAAAACAGTAAATACTAAGGGCCAGATTGTGCCATTAAGGCACAATCCCGAGTAGGGATGATGCAAAGCCAAATAATACTTATCTACTTAACTAATTAGTGTGTGTCAAGCATTTTAAATTCCTCAGATGGAAGGCACTCTAGATATGCAAAGTATTATTATTATTTCTCTTAGGGCTAGTCTACACTTACCCGCAGCGTCGGCGGCGGCGGATCGATCTTCTGGGTTCGATTTATCGTGTCTTGTCTAGATGCGATAAATCGAACCAGGAAGTGCTCCCCCGTCGACGCCAGTAATCCTGCTCTGCGAACGGAGCAGGCGGCGTCGACGGGGGAGCTGCGCGCCGCCGTGTGCACCAGGGGTAAGTACTTTAAAGTTTGAAATAAGATACTTCGACTTCAGCTATGTTATTCACGTAGCTGAAGTTGCGTATCTTACTTCGAACTTGTGGTAGACCAGCCCTTAGTTACCATTATGATTTCTAGAAACAGTTTAAGGTTGTGACATCGTTGCTATTACAAATATTACACAATAACTTCTAAGAAGACTGGCACAATTGATATTTTATATCTATTTTATGATGAAATACCATTTCTCGTGCATGTGGTTAGAGCTTGTCCTGGAAGACTGATAGCTTTGTGCTGCTACTCAGTATTCGGTAATGCTTCCTGAAGAAACTGCAGTGTTCTATTTGCAAGACAATATGTGATCAATAAAGTTGAGAGTTAAGCTGTAATAATAAAGGTCACGTTTCAAAGCTGCCTTCCTTTCACACAACCTTATTTTGTTGCCTTTGTTGAAAGCCTCCTTTTAAAAAAAAAAAAAGATTTTTTTCAGTCCAGTGCTCTGCCCTTTAAAGGGACAATTTGCCTACAAACAGAATCATTTTAATTACTGATCTCCTTCACACAAATATTTTGTATATAGTAACAATTAAGATACTTTAGCTTTCCATGTTAGCCAAAAAACAAACAAACAAACAAACAAACAAAAAAAAAACCCTGATGATGTCTTTGGTAACATAAGCCTTATACAATGACAAAGATAGAAGAGATATAGAACATTTTTTTTTAATGTTTACTGTAACAACTGCTCTAAAATCAGATGCCAATTGTTGCTGAATTTTTCTCAATAATCTATTATAGTAAATGTAGTTTATAGTAATCCAGTTCTGTCAAGATGTCTTTTTACTACCCATCCTAATGGATGCCAGACAATCATAACAGAACCACTATAGTCACATTGTATATACAGCAGCAGGAAATAGTATGATGAAGCAAAAGAAGGAGTGTTAAAAAAACACAAGGATGTTCTCCAATACAACTCTTCTGAGAAAGAAGTTGTAGGAGTCTGCTGAAAGGTTGCCCATTGATTTAATAATGTTAGGCGATTCATAAAATGATCGGACACAGTAGTCTGTTAACTCTGGAACAAGACGACATACAAAAAAGGTTTTCACTGATTTCTTAAAGATTTCCCAAATGTGTTAATTTATACTAAATCATACATTGTAAGTCTCAGTGAGGTCATATGGCTCCCCCCCGCCCCAGGTATTCATCATACAGGAGGAATGTTACATGTTATGATAAAATGCCGTATGTCTTGTACATGACAGAAACACATTAGCAAACTAGAAATGAGTAGGCTGTGTTGAAATAACATCTTGTTTTAAATTTCATCCTGATTCAATATGTATTTAATTGATCTACAGAGTGCGTAGTACTATAGCTTACTATAGGTGATTCTAGAGGGACTTAGTTTAAAAAAAGCTAAACAACATACATTCTGTAAAACGATAACATCTAAAGAGCAAACGTCAAGAAATTGTATTGTGGCTTGAAGCTCACTAAACTTGTGGTGCTCTTTGGGGTAGGCCTAGATGGGTGTTGTTTTGTCCTGTGTTTGTATAGTGTCCAGCATTATGGGGTCCAGGTCTATCACTTGGGTTCCTGGGTGCTACCAAAATACAAATAAATAATAGGAGTGAATTCCAACAGTGGAATGCCATCACTTAGTGCCTTGCCATCACCAGAAGACAGTTTTATACTAGAAACTAACAGCAAGATTACTACTTATTTCTATTGCAGTAATGCGTAGAGGCCCAAACCGAAATCAGGGCCTCACTGATCTAAGCACTGTGCAATCACATAGTAAGAGACAATTCCTTCCGTCCCCTCACCCCCCAAGTTTACAGTCCAAATAAAGAACACAGATAGAGGTAAAAGTGACACAGAGAGAGAGGTAAAGTGACTTGCCTAAGGTCACAGGGCAGGTAAGTGACAGAATGGAAAAAAGAACCTGGGTCTCCTTTCTCCTAGTGCAGTGCCCTATCTACTGAACATACTGCTTCCTGCTCCTTTTAACCGGCACAATGGGAACCACTAAGTGAGACTGACTTTAAAGACAGGCACCAGTTCCTACGTCTAGTCTCACTTCAGATTTCTCTGCCCAGTGAGCTCTTGCTTCATCTGCCAAAGTGGAAGGGGATCTATAGAAGGTTAGGAGCAGCTCCCACTCTGCTGTTAACAGCTATGGAGAATCTGGACTCTCCCATATTCCCCCAATGACCTCATGTCGATGCTCCACAGCCTACTCCACAGACGGTAGTCCTAAAATATAATTAGTAAAATGTGCCTGTTCTGTAATATCTCTGTATTGTTTATACCATAGATAATAAATTAAATATGTATTTACCACATAATTAGGAGTGTAATTCAGTTACGTTTCCCATCTAGGTAATGAGCAGCAACATCATCACAGCTATTTGCTATTATTCGTTACAACACAGGGAAGGCCTTTATAGGACTGATGTTCTTTCCATAAATATGCTTTGTTCATTTCAGTGTGGAAAGTATTCATCTAATTTTTGCAAAAAGTATTTTTCGAACACACACAAGCCCAACACTCATGATCTATGTAATGTAATAATAGAGGCCCCAATTCCGGAACGCTTCTCTTATTCAGGACAGCACTTAAGCATAATCCCTCTCCTTTACCATGATGCCTACCAAAAAAAACGTGACAATGTTTAGGCTGCTGGTGTGCTGATAGCACTGCCTATCATGATGACCAATATTGTCTCATTGTTTCCTTGCACTTCCCCATCTGCCCATCTAC
The DNA here is from genome assembly GCA_037349315.1 of Chelydra serpentina. Lineage (NCBI taxonomy): Eukaryota > Metazoa > Chordata > Testudines > Chelydridae > Chelydra > Chelydra serpentina. The sequence continues at coordinate 12,167,527 of JBAIAC010000061.1, forward strand.
GTCCACCTGCTGTCTCGTCTTATATTTAGATTGCAAGCTATTTGGGGCAGAGACTATCTTTTTGTTTTGGTTGTATAGTGCCTAGTGTAATGGGGTTCTGGTCCATGACCAGGGCTCCTAGGTGCTATTGTAATACAAACAATAATGTGTGTAAGTGCTTTCTGGATTCAGAGCCAGAGTACTCGATACTTGTACACAACTTCCCCTACACCAGAGAAAGAATTAAAAAGAGGTATTACTTGAAAGAATTGGGGGTGGGGGAAGGAATACCACAATTTTATATATATCAGTACAACTATTAGAACATGTTTAAAAATAATTGATATTGTGTACTAAGTAAAAAAGGATCATAGACTTAAGAGGTTTGGAAATGTTAGTTTCCCCTTGATGAATTACAATGCAATTTTCTAGCCAACTAATTTCACTAAAGATAATGACTTGAGCAAAAGGCTAATCAACTGCCAATCAGGATTCCTTGAAGCACAGAATGTCAAATATTGGAGCAATTTTTACAAGTCATAAAAGCACTTATGTTCTCTGATATGTCATAAAACCTGTGATGAAAATCTGAAGTTGATGAAGCATTCTTATTTCTCCGGTGATTTTCCTAAACAAACAGCTTTCAAGTTTAACCAAATCTTCCATTAATATTCAGGTCTATTAAAGGAGCATCAATGCTACACAATTAGCTGTGTAAATGTCAGTCAGAGAACTAAGCAGATTAATCATCTAGGTTGTTTTCTCTCGGTAACAGGGTAGCTGGCCCATTAACTGAAACTGGTCTCAGCTCTTCTGTTCCAGTCATCCCAGGTGGCCCAATTAAGAAGGCAGGCAGCTCCCGGGGTCAGGAATCAGACAAGAGATGAGAGCTGCCAGAGATAGGAGATGGTTCCTGAAAGAAGGCTGAAAGCAGGAGAACAACAAGAGGGGTTTGCTGGCTGGCATCCCCGGAGGGCTGGAGAGGGCTAATGGCAGGAGCAGCAGCAGAGGAAGATGCCAAATGACTTAGCCCGAACCAAGGGCCAAAGAGGGCTGAAGGAAGGTGGAGTAGTGGAGGACCTCTCCTTGCTGTAGAGCCAGATCCCAAGGAACAGTCACAGGGCCAGGAGGAGTGAGGAATGCTCCCCTGGAAAGAATGCTTCAAGCAGCGAGGCCACGGGAGTTCCCACTGGGAAGAGCACCCCAAAAGGAAGGGCTGGGGTGGCTGTCCAGGAAGAGGACTGATAAGGAACCTAGCTGTGCTGAAAGACACTGGGGTAAGTCTAGAACAAGACTATTTGTGCTGGGGTGATATGGACTATGTTTGGGGACTGTTGTTACAAGACTCTTTGCAAAAGGTTTTTGTAACAAACTGGCCCTCAGGAGGGATATTGTTTAAGTAAAAGCCTGAAGTGGAGTCTTTTGGGGTTACTCAAAAGGAAAACAGAGGAGAGGAGCCACTTTCAGGGCTGCCACGAGGGGGACTCCCAGTTGGAGGCCACACATTTACACTCTACAATGTATCGGGAGTGTCAATGTTGATTAGTGTCCCAGTGGAGGGGGGGAAGACTAAGTGAAAAAACTTCACCTAATCGTGTAGATTTTTAATATTATGACAGGGAAAGACAGAAAATCATTAGTAAACATAATTTACAGTTAATTTACACTCACTTGATTTCTGCATTCCATTTACACCTTTCCTCCTGAAACAGCGCACGTTAAAGAACTAAACCTTGCAAAAATGCTAATTGCAATTGTCCTTACTTTATGAGCAACATAAGCCACTGCTCTTTCCTGTCTGGCTAAATATCAGCCTCTGAAGGTCGCACTTATATATTTTTAGCCAGTTTGTCTCCTTCCTTTCCATTTTTAAATCAAATAATTAATTATTATTCTGTGTTTCTATTTGGGGATCGTGTCTGTTTTTCAGAGAAGACATCAAGGCAGCTTGAATTCATCATCACCCATTTGATCCTGCTGTAATGGTTTAACATGTTAATACTTAGCATCTGCAGCGTGACTACATCTTTTTGTTGTTGTGAAAAGTACACAATCAAGAGTTCTAGATGAAGTACGCCGTCGTGCCCTTGAGTACCTTTGGCTAGATGACTGCTGAAGGGGAAGGGCGGTGCCCAGCCCAAACACCCTGAAAATCTATTGCTGCAAACTGAACATACGGCAGGATCCCTAAAGGCTCTAGAAGAAAAGGGCACAAGAATTTAAATTAAACGGCACATTTTAATTAACTACATTATATTACGTCAGCTAAAGCTCTTTGATTATACAATCAAGGGCTATATTTAAAATATGGAGTTTAATTTAACTACATTTTTATTAGACTACTGTGTTTCACAACCCTGTATAAACCTGGCAACAATGCAGTATGTGTGTTCGGATACGCAGAAATAGTTGATAAATTTCCTGTGGCAAGTTAAAAATGTAACTAGGATTGATAAGAACTTAACAAGTAGCTGTGATCCATATAAAGAGGCGAGAGCAAAGGAGGCAATTTAGGTCTGCTGAGAGGTCTCCCCTGTCTCCAGACCAAAAGTACCCTACCCGTTTTCTCATGCCAGCAACAGGAAAACGACAGGCTGTTGAACAGCCAATGGCAGGCAAAAGGCATGGAGGCCTTTTCCATTATTGTGGAGGAGTGAAGGGTAGAGAATAAGATGCCTTCCTGCACTGCAGTAAAAGGGGAGGGGATGCCAGAACAGAAAGCTGTGGTTCCTCCACTCCCCACCTTATCCTTTGAAGATAACTAGTAGATGGGGGGGCAAAGAATAGGTGCCCTCTTCCAAAAGAAAACTAGGGGGAAGGGACCCGGAGGCAGACATAACAGTTATTATATGATGTCAGAGAATAGAGAGAGAACTAGTTTCACTGACAGTGGAAAATGAGAGCTTGGGGTCTCGGGCTGTATTTTCATACAAGTAAGGCTGCTCTGTGCTTGCTGTCCTCTCGCTACCCAAATTAAGACCCAAATCTGACCAGCCTTTTCCTTTCCCAATCTCGGGAGGAGACTAATTTCTCTACTCTGACTAATGCTAAGGGGAAAGGGTCCTCCAGATACAGACCCTTCATTTGTCTCTTCCATCAGGTCGCAGGAAGTGAAGACCATCCAGGCAGGAAACAAAGGGCTAGTCTACACTTACCCGCTGCGTCGGAGGAGTCGGATCGATCTTCTGGGTTCGATTTATCGCGTCTTGTCTAGACGCGATAAATCGAACCAGGAAGTGCTCCCCAATCGATGCCGGTAATCCTGCTCTGCGAACGGAGCAGACGGAGTCGACGGGGGAGCCTGCGCGCCGCCGTGTGGACCAGCGGTAAGTACTTTTAAGTTCGAAATAAGATACTTCGACTTCAGCTACGTTATTCACGTAGCTGAAGTTGCGTATCTTACTTCGAACTTGGAGGCTAGTGTAGACCAGCCCAAAGAGGCCTGCAGTAGCCCTGCCTAAAGGGAGGAATGATATGGCAGGCAACCAGATTTCACTAATAGTGAAACGAGCTGCTCTCCCTAGTATCTTGACCTCACCCTCTGTGGGACTGTGCACTGCAAGCCCCTTCCCCCTTTGCTCTTTGGGGATGGAGATTGAGGGTGAATACCACCACACAACCCTTATCTCCAGGGTTTGCAGAAGAGTGGTGGAAGTGCATAAGTACTTATGCTATTGATATTGCTATCAGGTTTTTGATCCTGCTCCCTTACACCTCCCAGTCTAGGCAAAGACATCTCTGTTCCTTCTCCTACCTAGCCTGTCAGCAACTTAGCTGCCGCCAGCTGTTGGCATAAGGTAGATCTATTTGACAGTGGATTGACAGCTGGTATACTGTGGCCCCTACTTACCATGCTGCTCACAATCATCTCGCTGTTGCATCTAAGGTCTGTTGCACCCACCTATTGTCTCTTGTCTTCTACCTAAAACATAAGGCAGGAACTGTCTTTCTGTTATGTGATGGAACAATCCCTAGCAAAATAGGGATCTGATAACTAAGTAGGTTCCTATGGAGTACTGGAACACAAATAAATAAAATAATAATAATAATAATTAAGACGATCAGATATCAACAGTAGAACACAGGGTACAGGGCACTGGCCCTGGGTCCCAAGGGTTCTTGGTAGATACAGCAAGTGAGAAATGTTCTATCTCCCTATTGAAAGCAAGCTCTTTCCATATTGGGCTTTTACTGTCGCTGACCCTTGCTTTTCTACACAATGAGAAGAAGGGGGGGAATGAGGCAACCATTCTTTAACTGAATTAAATGAGGAGATACAGACTGGCAGAAAAATGTATTTGGACTTTGTAAGCTATTAAGATATCATGTGACGAGATGCAACCACGGAAGAACCAACTTACATGCAATGTATCATTTACTGGTATACAAATTCTCAGTCATACCCAGAGGGTGCGGTGCTGTTTCCAGCCACTTTTGAAAGTTGTCTTTTCCAACATAATAGTCACATTTCAAGAAAAAACTATTCAGATCAAAGAAATAGACTGCACAAGTAGGCAGGCAGCAAACTATCAAACAAGAAACAACACTTCTGAGTGCAGCAAGACGAAACATGTTTTATGCTCTTTAAATACTAGTCCAAGGAATGTTCATCTGCCTCTCCACTTGTTGAATGTTTAGGTAATGATAATGTTTCACTTTCCTTTGACACATCAGGTATAGATCCTTGATCGGAAAGCTAGCCAATAAAATAAACCACAAATCTCTCCAGGTAAAGTAATTCCAAGGAGCACAGCGATTTTTTTTTGTAAGGGTTGCTATGAAGGGACTGCTAATACTTCCAACAAATTAGGGATTTGTAAAATCAGGAGAAAGTACAGTTGACCATTAACAGGATGAAGGACACAAAGGCATGTCAGATTTAACAAATCTAGCCTTTGTCATAATTAGGTTTTGCATGTACATTTATACAGACATAAATTGTACTAAGGGATCAGAGCAACACCTATAGTTAAGGTTGCACAAGTTTCTATTTGAAGGGGTCACTTTTAGTTGTTCACTCTTTTGCGACTAAAATTTGACAGATTTGTTCTCAGATGGGAGATTTTTTTAAAAAAATTGAGCCAAAATGCTTCATCGGTCTTCATGAAGACAGCGAGAATATACAATTTCGACATTATATTGTCTTTTTCTCCTGATAGCTCAAAATCATCAGTGGGAGATGATAGCAACTTGAAATTTGTCAGAGATAGCCCCTAACTCGCTTTCAGTGTTCTTATGAAAACAGTTGAATGAAAAATGGTAACTGAAAATATCTGGTACTTGCTCACATACAAGTTAAAGAAAGCAAGTAATTGGTCTTATTATGAAGGTATTACTGAATGAACCATTAAGGGTATTTATAACCACTCCATTCCTGGATGATTTTATAAAAAGTGAGTTTCAAATGAGATCCCAGCAGGGGTAATGGAGAAGCAAGTTGTGGTAAAGCATGTGTTTGAGAGAATGTGTTGGATGGCAATTGCAGCACAGGTGAAGATGTGGAACATGCTGGACTGGCAGCAAAGAGGATGAGGGAGAAGGTAGACTGACAGGCATAGTGAGGTACTGGGAACACTAGTAACAGTATCCTCAAATACATGATATATTGCAGAGCGATGCTATACAATTATGTTTATTGTGTGGGGGTGGGGAAGTCCAGGGTACCTGTTCCCCTGCTCCTTTGCCTACAGTGAAGAATTCAAGAAGACAGAAATATAAATGTAGCCGACACGAATTTTCTATAGGCATTTATGTTTCAGTTTCAAGGTAATCGCACCTGTATTCATCCTCTGTGGTCCGCCAAGGGCACCCATTTGTAGGCTTCAGGCTCCCAACCATCACCTCTCTTGAGCAAAGACCTGCACCACACTCCTTCCTGACTGGACAATCTTTAAGGCTGCACACTTTCCTGCCTATACTGTGATATCCCCAGAAAGCCACACTGCTTAAACAGAAAAGTGTCTGCTTTGCTTTCTCTTCAGCGGCTATAAACTGTGTAATTTCCAGCACTTACAAGCTACCACACAGCTTTTCTAATCAAGCACATTTATTCTTAAGGTGAAAGCATTACAAAAATATATATATATAAAAAAAACATACATGCATGCTAAAAAGCTTACCAGAGGTCACCTCAACTCCAACCTCAGATTCTAGTAGTCAGTCCTTCAAAACCCACAACTGGATTTTTCTTATAACCGTTTCAGATTCAGGACCAGAACCGAGACTGGGGAGATCAGCCTGTTTATTTATACCTCTTGAGCCACTGATCTTCTGTCTGGGAATAGGTAATCAGCAGACAATGACCCGCTCTTTAGGATCAGAGGGTAGCCATGTTAGTCTGGATATGTAGAAGCGACAAAGAGCCCTGTGGCACCTTACAGACTAACAGACGTATTGGAGCATAAGCTTTTGTGGGTGAATACCCACTTCTTCAGATGCATGCAGTGGAAATGTCCTGGACTGAAGAAGTGGGTATTCACCCACGAAAGCTTATGCTCCAATACGTCTGTTAGTCTATAAGGTGCCACAGGACTCTTTGTCGCTTCCACTCTTTAGGGTATAGCTTCAAAAGGCTAGATTGTTGCACAGCCAATGGTGGGAGAATTTGCATTAACCTCTCCCTAGGTATTTGCCAGAAATTCCACTTAACACTAACTGACCCAAGAGTCCACTCTGGTCTAGCACATTTTCAATATAGCTTTCTGAACTCCCAGGCTTTGCCTCACAATAATACATAAACTTAATACTAAAGTTATTTGGGGATAGTGCAGAAAATTGCCACATCTGTCACAATTTTTAGTGCATCTATTAACATAACTTCTGACTACACTTCCACTCTTTTAGACAGGAACACCCCAGACTACCAGGAAACGAAGTATTGATGTTGAAGCGATCTTGAACATTCAAAAGCAGCATGATATCAGTTCTTGACATGCAAGATATTTCAGTCTTCAAGCCCAGAAGAAAATGCAAACTGTGACATCACAGTTTGCTTGCCTGCCTTCCTGCAAGCAATGAAAGAAAAACCATTTGAAATAAGCTTATTGTGAAATCAATGGAGTATAGTGACCAAGGAATGGGACATTGATTTCCCTTGCTTTTTCATTTCCTTTTTTCTTCCATCTTAATTTTTGCCTCCCACACCTCACTTATTGCATTGCTTTCCCATATTCTTCTCCATCCCACCCTTCCTGACAAAAGACTGTCTCGGTGCCATCTGTCTCACTCTGCTTCTGCCACTAAGAAACAATGTTACTGACTAAGCCTGTTATGAAACACCAGAAAGCTTCTGAGAGCCCCAGGGCTCTCATTATTCAGGAACGCTGGGCATACACCCTATTCGCATGATGCCACTGCTTGGACTTAAAATAAATATACAGGGAAAGGGTACTTATGCCCCACAGACACATCCTGTACCTCCTCTTAGCTGAAAAGAATGAGCTATCACTACAGCAAGGACTGAGGAGACTGTCGGAGATGCACGGAATTCAAGGAATTCGGTTGTATCTTATTCATATTTTACAATTATTGAATTGCAAAGGTCTTTTGACTGGTACCAAATGCTGAACAGAAATTATCAATATGGTACAAACATAGGCCCAAGGGCTGCAAAGATTTATACACCTCCTCAACTTATCCCATTGACTTCAGCTGGACTACACACATGCCTAACTTTACTCACATGAACACCACCACTAGAAACTGGAAGAGAAAATTATGTTCAAGCTGAGATGCCAAGAAATAAGTTAACACAATTTCAGTCTGTTACCTGCAATAGTTTATTTTTTGCATTAGTTACTGCTCTGATTTGCATATTAATGTATTCCAAAGCACAATTCAACTTTCCATTTAATTGATACCAATATCTACATATATTGTGGAGAGCAACAAAACTTGCTTTAATGGCCTACTGCTGAGAATTAAATACTTGATAAATGAGGACTGTGTTAATTTGTGCTTAACTCATTTCTCTTTGATTAAACATCTGGTTAGATAATTTACACCTAAAAGCTCTATAAACAAGACAATACTGAACAGATTTAGTATATTCTTTTGAATGCCGTTTGGTAGAAATAAAAAACAGAGCTGCCATGTACACCTAGTGAGAGACTACATTTGCAATTCTTTCTGAAGATAATGATCTTCTCACTATTGGCTTTTAAAAAATAACCAGTGTGGTGTATGATTCAAATCACAAGTAAGTACCTAAATATTCCACCTCACAGCTTCAAACCACATTTTTAAAAGTAGCTTATTTAGGAATAAAAAGAAAATCTCCAGGCTGTCAAACATATTGTATGCAACACATTACAAAACTTTGAAACAGTGATGGGTACAGTATGTCTTACAACATAATGGGAAGAAGAGCTTTCTAAGGTCAAGTAGAGGCTGGTTCGTGCCCAACAGGTAAAATGGCTCCTTTAAGAAATAGAAATATATGGAGATATGCCTATCTCATAGAACTGGAAGGACCTTGAAAGGTCATCGAGTCCAGTCCCTGCCTTCACTAGCAGGACCAAGTACTGTCCCCTGACAGATTTTTGCCCCAGATCCCTAAATGGCCCCCTCAAGGACTGAACTCACAACTCTGGGTTTAGCAGGCCAATGCTCAAAGCACTGAGCTATCCCTCCCCTGACAGGTGGGCATGTCAAAACTCTTATCTCCTGCTCTTATTGTCCCTTTGCTTTTGGCTCAATTGCAGTAATTCTTCAATGATGTTGGTGGCATTTTTAGGGGACAGTATCTATGAAATATATTGCTAGAGTGCAGCCTTAATTGGCTAGCATTATTTTAATAATCCTTATTCGAGGCATAAACAGAGGATGTTTGAATAGGATTAGAGTATATTTGACACTCAAACAACCACTGCTGGAATACTGTGTCCAGTTCTGGTATCCACAATTCAAGAAGGATGTTGATAAATTGGAGAGGGTTCACAGAAGAGTCGTGCGAATGATTAAAGGATTAGAATACGTGCCTTATACTGATAATCTACATCGATGGAGCTCCTTTCGTGTAACAAACAGACAGTTAAGGGGATACTTGATTACAGTCTATAAGAACTGTATCAAAATATTTGATAATGGGATCTTAAATCTAGAGAAAGATATAACAAGATCCAATGGCTGGAAGTTGAAGGTAGACAAATTCAGACTGAAAATAGGGTGAAAATATTGAACAGTGAGGGTAACTAACCATTGGAACAATTTACCAAGGGTCATGGTGGATTCTCCATCTCTTACAATTTTTACATCAAGCATGGATGTTTTTCTAAAAGATATACTCTAGGCATTATTTTGGGTAAATTCTATACAGTATTATACAGGAGGTCAGACAAGATGAACACAATGGTTCCTTCTGGCCTCGGAATCGAATCTACGAAAACATAATACTGAAAATTTCATCTGGATAGTATTCTGAAAAATGCAACAGAAGATATGCTGTACTAATTCACTTAGGGTAAAATGATGGGCAAAACTCCCATTGACTTCAGAGGGGCAGGATTGTACCCTTCATATAGAAAGAGGATTGCCAACCTCTGAAATTTACAGTAAAATAATGAATTTGTGTCAACAATATTTCCCACAGGAAAGTAAAATCAACACTGGTAAAGGATTAGGTTTACACAAGCAGTAATGAAACAGTAAAATGACCAAGGGAAATTCATTATTTGTGTAATTTGGGAAACCTATTTGCCTCTCTCACCTCTTCCCACCTTCCAATTCTATAAACACCCAAGGAAAGTATACTCCATTAGAATTCATTTTGAACTGTTTATAATATATGTTCTTCACAAAAATAAAGTTTAAATTAAAGTTAACCCATAGATAATTCAATACTAAAAATTCTAACGTAATTCAAAATTACTTAGGTCAGATCCAGTATCTGATTTTGAGACAGATTTTGCTTTATTCACAGCCGTTCGAGCTTTGGGTCTTGGAAGCAGTGTGGGTAGTGTTAAGTCTGAGCGTGGCTGTTCTCAACTGAAATAAACAGAGGCACAGCATCGGAGGGTGGTGGGATCTACCGACTGCTTATTTTCCAGTAGCGTTCAGTGTCAAAGCCTTGGTAATAAACTACAGAGACGTACTAGCACTGAATTGATTCAAGAACAAAAAGGGAGAGTGGGAGAATTAATCTAGAAAACAGAAGTAGCAATGCCACAAGAAGAAACTGAATTTGCTGGAAATTTTTAATACCAAATCTGGGAGTTGGGAGGGCCCATGTATCTGAACAATTTTGACAAACTGATACAATTTGGAAATATTTAAGCACCAAATATAATGACACCTATCTCCATTTCTTTATCCTTTGTCTTTGATTTCAAAGGGATTTTCCCTCCAATTTCTCTTAGTCCAAATAATTTTGTACCTCTCTATCTTTTCATTTTTAAACAGCTCTTAATGCAATGTCTCCTACTGTTACTGACAAGAACTACTTCTTGCAAGACTGCTACCTTGAAGCAGGACAATAACAGTATTGATAAAAAAAAATGTAGGAGGAGGAGTAGGCTGCTCATATCAGTAAAGATCTTATACTAAAAGTAGGATTATAGGCAGGATTTCTGTCTAATGGGTAACTGAAGACTGCAGTCTTCTAACTCAAATAAATCTGGAGCATGGCATAGCACCTATTCTTGGGACAAATTGTACCTTGGAAATTAAACAGAGGTAAAAATCTAAAATTTCAAAGAAGGTTAGAGAAAGGGTGGATCTATAGCCTAGGAGAAATGAAGACAGGAAAGGAAATGAACCACAAGAAAAACGACATCACAGTATATGCCATGAGTTACTCTAATGGCCTATTTAACAGTGAAAGTGTCCTAACAAGCAAGTGGTCCAATCTTATTCATGATGGGCATGAGAACAAGTCAATAAAACTTCCCCATTTCAATAAGATAATATCACTAGAAAATGATATTCCTTTTTGAAGTGAAAAAGGCCACAACATTAAATCAGTTTCTTTGGACACAAAGTTTCAGTGAGTGGTATTAGACCCACGTCAAATGAATAGCTATATCAACATGTGGTGTAGTTTACAGTTAAGAGGTACCTTAGTATTACCATTTTATCACATTACTTCATGCCATATATAACAAGCACTAAAGAACTCTTCACATTTTAATATTTACAAATTTGAGCAAATGTTGTTACCTGCTTGCGGCCTTGCTTCATTACATTGTCCTTATGTGATGCGACCAGCACAAATTTATATAAATACAGTATGTCTAATACTGCAAGAAAGGGAATACTATACTTGCTATGCACATCTTAGCAGCATTGTTTGTGTAACCATAAGTAAAGATCTGTCAGCATTTACATTGTAAAACTGTGTTCCAAGGGTTTTTAGAGGTCACCTTGTAGTGGGGTGGCTGCCCCACGCCTGCAAAATAGGGGTTGAAAGCAGCTCTGGAGAGAGCTGCGGCTGGGAAAACCTAGGCTGATTGGGGAAGCAGCCACAGCTGGAGCCAGCCCAATCAGGGCCCAGCTGGCCCTATAAAAGAGCTGCAGGGCAAGAAGGCAAAAGACAGTCTCTCTCCACCTTTAGAGGGAGAAGGGCCTGGCTGCTGGGAAGGTAAATAGGGACCTGAGGTGGGGCAGCGCCGGGGGAAGGTAAGAGGAGCTGGGGAGCTCCCGCCTGGAAACCCCTCAGGCTGCAGGGCCTAAACAGGTTCTGGGGCTGTGAAGGGGCAGCCCAGGGCTAGGTAAAGGCAGCAGGTCCAAACCTCCCTTGCCTGTGGTGACTGGCTGTGGTGACTGCAGTCTGCCCCAGGGAACGGTGGCTTGATGATGACTGGCAGTAGCCCACAGGCTGAGGCAAGGTGGACATAGTGGGGTGGGGGGGGTTCCCCGGGGCAGGGAGACCCAAAGATTGAGGGGGTACTGCAAGGGGGCAGCACCCCAGACAAAAGGGCACTGGGTCTGGGAGCAACATGGGGGGCCAACAGTGAGCAGGAGAGCGACCAGCAGAGGGCGCTCTGGGCTGGAAAAAGCTAATTCCCTGGACAACCAGCAGGAGGTGCCGCGGGGTGAGTCCCACCCTGCTACACACCTATAAAAATCTGATTTGACCCCCAAAGTTAACATTCAATCTTTCAGCTTTGGAGGCATTTAACAAATGAAAACCCTTAAACATACAGAAAAAGGCAGGAAAAAACACTCATATTAAAGGAAGTCAAAAGTACAGAAATAAAAGAATTTCTTAGAGGGAGAGTGACAAGTAGACTAGGCTTGAAATCCAAGCTAACTGTAAAATTTCCAGATAAAAAATTTGTCTGAGGTGAAGTTAAGATTGCAAGTACATCAGTAATTTATGAGGGAAAGTCCTTACAAGAATGCTGTACTTTTAAAAAAAAGTTATTAAAAAGGCAGCAAATTCAGTGTTAAGGCTTAGCGTACAAGAAACAAACATTTTAAATGCAGAAGTTAACTATAGCTACCCAAACTACTTAACTGTACCTAGAGCTAGCCTCCACATACAAACTCTCCAGGGGCCCAATCATGACACTATAGCACTTAAAGAGCCAAGATCAATGTGGTGATGAAGCATCATGCTAAGTACTGGAGACATGTATGTTTGAAACAAAAGTTGCCAACTTTCTAACTGCACAAAACCAAGCACTCCTGCCCCACCCCCTGCCTCGCCCCTTCCCGAGGCGTTGCGCCTGCCCCGCTCCTTCTCTGAGGCCCTGCTCCCCGCTCACTCCATCCCCCCTCCCTCTGTTGCTCGCTTTCTCCCACCCTCACTCACTTTCACTGGGCTGGGGTAGAGGGTTCAGGTGCAGGAGGCAGGGCCGGCTCCAGCTTTTCGGCCGCCCCAAGAAAAAAAAATGGCCACTGCCGAACTGCTGAAGCAAAAAAACCCAACAAAAAACGGCCACCCCGGAATCCCTGGACTGCCGCCCCTTACAAGGCGCCACCCCAGGCATATGCTTTGCTGTCTGGTGCCTGGAGCCAGCCCTGGCAGGAGGGGGGTGATGGTTCCAGCTGGGGGTGTGGGCTCAAGGCTGTGGGTTGCGGGCTCTGGGAGTAAGCTTGGGTGTGGGAGGGAACTCTGGGCTGGGGCAAGGGGTTGGGCTGGGGGACGGGGTGAGGACTCTGGCTGGGGGTGCGGGCTTGGGTGGGGATGAGGTGTTTGGGGTGCTGGAGGGGGCTCAGAGCTGGGGTGTGGGCAGGGGGCCGGCTCCGGGAGGGAGTTTGGGTGTGTGAGGAGACTCCGGGCTGGGGCAAGGGGTTAGGGTGCAGGAGCGGGTTTGGTGTCCCGGTGGCACTTACCACAGCTCCCAGGAAGCAACCGCCAGCTCCCAGCAGCCCCTAGCCACATGGAAGGCTCCGTGTGCTGCTCTTGCGCCCGTACCTCCCATTGGCCGCGGTTCCTGGCCAATGGGAGCTGCGGAGCTGGCCGTCCATGCACAGGGACCTGGCTGCTGCTTCCGGGAGCTGTACAGAGACAGAACAGGTAGAGAGCCTGCTTTAGCCCCAGGCCCCCACTTCATGCTGAACAGACTTTTAACGGCCCAGTCAGGAGTGTTGACTGGAGCGACCAGGGTCCCTTTTCTATCGGCCGTTCCAGTTGAAAATCAGATGCCTGGCATCCCTATTTGAAACCCATAACAAAATCAAGGCACACAGTTTCAATATTGCACCCAGAAGAAGGAAGCACAGGAAGCTGTCATCTCTACAGAGCAAAATTAACCTAATTTGGGAACGTATGCCTGGACACAAAAAAACCAATGAGCCAAGACCACAGCTATGGCCTGTGCCACCAAAATAGGCCCAGCTGTCCAGCTGCAGATGCGAGGAATCAATGCCTAGAAAATAATGGAACCAAGATCCTGAGACCTACCAAGAGAAAGAAAAAGAGCACTTCCAGATATGAACCAGCCTGGACAGCTTCAGAGACTTCAATACCCGAAGCTGAGAAAAGAGGATAGATATGGCTGGTAGGTAAACTGTTTGCCCTACAGATGCATTAGGGTAAATTGTCTGTCTGTTGCAATTTCAAAAATTACAAGAAAAAAAAGTAGGTGTTCTGGGCTTTTTCCTGTGTAGACAAGTCCTAAGTATTTAGAGAATCAGGGATCAGCTGTCTGCAAAGTTCTGGTTTTGGGGAAAAAATACATTATATAAATGAAACAAACACCACACACACAAACAAACACACACGCAAAGCCATTTGCACGTGTCTAACTATACTCATGCTAGTAGTCCCAATGAAGACTACAATGGGATCTTTCACTTGTGTAATGTTCAATTCTGAACCACTTAAAGGAGGGGAAAGTGATCAGGAACAGTCAGCATGGATTCACCAAGGGCAAGTCATGCCTGACTAACCTAATTGCCTTCTATGATGAGATAACTGGCTCTGTGGATGAGGGGAAAGCAGTGGATGTGCTATTTCTTGACTTTAGCAAAGCTTTTGATACAGTCTCCCACAGTGTTCTTGCCAGCAAGTTAAAGAAGTATGGGCTGGATGAATGGACGGTAAGGTGGATAGAAAACTGGCTGGATGGTCGTGCTCAACGGGTAGTGATCAATGGCTCCATGTCTAGTTGGCAGCCGGTATCAAGTGGAGTGCCCCAAGAGTCGGTGCTGGGGCCGGTTTTGTTCAATATCTTCATCAACGACCTGGAGGATGGTGTGGACTGCACCCTTAGCAAGTTTGCAGATGACACTAAACTGGGAGGAGTGGTTGATACGCTGGAGGGTAGGGATAGGATACAGAGGGACCTAGACAAATTAGAGGATTGGGCCAAAAGAAATCTGATGAGGTTCAACAAGGACAAGTGCAGAGTCCTGCACTTAGGACGGAAGAATCCCATGCACTGCTACAGACTAGGGACCGAATGGCTGGGCAGCAGTTCTGCAGAAAAGGACCTAGGGGTTACAGTGGACGAAAAGCTGAATATGAGTCAACAGTGTGCCCTTGTTGCCAAGAAGGCTAACGGCATTTTGGGCTGTATAAGTAGGGGCATTTCCAGCAGATCGAGGGACGTGATTATTCCCCTCTATTCGGCACTGGTGAGGCCTCATTTGGAGTACTGTGTCCAGTTTTGGGCCCCACACTACAAAAAGGATGTGGATAAATTGGAAAGAGTCCAACGGAGGGCAACAAAAATGATTAGGGGGCTGGAGCACATGACTTATGAGGAGAGGCTGAGGGAACTGGGATTGTTTAGCCTGCAGAAGAGAAGAGTGAGGGGGGATTTGATAGCTGCTTTCAACTACCTAAAAGGGGGTTCCAAAGAGGATGGATCTAGACTGTTCTCAGTGGTAGAAGATGACAGAAGAAGGAGTAATGGTCTCAAGTTGCAGAGGGGAGGGTTTAGGTTGCATATTAGGAAAAACTTTTTCACTAGTAGGGTGGTGAAGCACTGGAATGGGTTACCTAGGGAGGTGATGGAATCTCCTTCCTTAGAGGTTTTTAAGGTCAGGCTTGACAAAGCCCTGGCTGGGATGATCTAGTTGAGGTTGGTCCTGCTTTGAGCAGGGGGTTGGACTAGATGACCTCCTGAGGTCCCTTCCAACCCTGAGATTCTATGATTCTATGTATGTAATTACTTTGAGGATAATGACCTAAATTTTGGTCGTCTTGTAACTTAGAGACAGCTATTTTACACACACACACACACACACACACACACACACACACACACACACACACACACAGAGGCCTGAAGTTATATACCAAATGATTACTTCAGTATCATATTTTTATTATTGTTCAATTTTAATTTATTTTATATTGTGCTTATGAACTCTCTCTAAAATAGAAATATACAAAAATAGTCAAATAGAAAAAAAAGCAACTAAATACAGCTAAAGAAAACTAATCCAAAAGCAGAGCTCAAATCATAAACTAATGAGACTAAACTGAAATTGGGAACACGATTTAGATTTCCTGTGAAGGGTGAGATAGGTGGAGCTTTTACAAAACTTAAGACCAATGTTTCTGTGTAAATTCAAATGGAACCAGTTCTTTGTAAATAAGCAAACATTCTTCTGCACTGTTTACAGCTCAGGCACTGTGGGATTGAAGACCTGAAAAGGAAAATGAACGTAAACAAAAATGAGACTCCGCTGATTTGCTTTGTCCAGGCCCAGGGAATTCTTAACAATAATAAACAGTATAAATAATGAAAAATAAACAAGAGTATTACCTAAAATGTTATTAGTAATATAAAAAAAGAAAATGTTCTTTAAAATATGAATTGTATGTCAACAGAGTCTCAAAGAAAATAGACATTTAGGTAGAGTATCTGACAATTTAAGCTGAGATAATATTAGGCTAAAGAATAGTCTCCCAAGGGAAATGGTAATAAAAGCCCTATTGCTTGTGACATTTAGAACTGGATTGGACAAAATGCTATTAAATCAGCAGGAGGGGGCCAATCCTGCATTTGCCAGGAGAGGGAATAGATTACCCCTCATCTCCAATCTCTGATTCTCTGACCACAAAATGGTGAAACATCTTTAAGACAAGACACTCATGTGGATGAAAGCTGTAGAAACAAACAATGTTTATAAGAAGCTAACGACCATGCATGCTACAACAGAGAGCCTGAAGCACTGGTCCTGGAGCAAGATCTGAGGCCTGAACCTGAGACTGTGAACCAAAGTCAGGCCATGTATTAAAGCAGATGCTTACAAGCTCACTGTCCAGTACAAGAACTTGGCAAAGTCGTTACTAGTGTACTAGGCACTAGATATTTACATAAATATATTCCAGCTAGTACAGATGCATCCCAATCTCGTACAAGATAAGATGGTTTGACAAAATAATGAATAGGGATGTTTTGTCCAAGATATCAGGAAAAAGGGAAGATGATAAAATGGGTGTCATGGAATACGTAAGGTGGTGTGTACATTGTGTATTCCAGTTGTTTGCCTCAGGCTATAAATGTCGGGGTACTTCACTTTAATCGTTTGTCCAACTGAGAGGGCAGTAGAAAGTCCTACTGCTGTCAGGCATACAAGTGTCAGTGTACCTGTTACCATGGAGTCAGGGCACTAGGACCTTGCTCCGTTGACAATAAACCTGGCCAAGCATCTTCATTACCAAACTGTGCCTGTGCGCTTTCTTTATGAGTAACATCAAGGTCTGCTGAGCAACCTAAACAGCGGTATGGCGGTAACAACATTCCAGCCTTCTGCACTTAACAACACTGGGTAGTACTATTAAGGTCTGCTGAACCAGCTGTCTGCACAGAGCTGGACAGCACGCTGAACAACACACACACACACACACACCCCTGACAATATTAAGAATTTAGGAACAAAGGAAATGCTATACCAGATCACTCCAGTGGTCCATCTGGCCCAGTATCCTGTCTCTGACTGTGGCCAGTAATAGGTGCTTCAGAGGAAGGTGCAAAAATACAGTGTAATCTCCAAACAATCCTCTTCTGCCACAAGCAAATAGAAAGAACAAGCTGTAGAACACTGCCGGGGGCATGAGGTCTCTGCCACAGCCCCCAGGAAATCCCAACAGACCTTTCAACAACCCTGTCTCTGTAGGGAAGAGCAATCAACAAATGACTGCAGGGGGCAGATAAGGCCACTGGGGCCTCTGACCCCACACCACCAGCAGCTACTTGCCTTTAGAAACTTCCACTGACACTGGTCCTATCACATTCTCTCTTAACATTTTGCTTTTTACACTAATCCTGATTCTGGAATGAGTGGGCAGCAGGAAAAGGTCATGGGAAGCCAATAAGGAGGCAGGCAGTCTGCCCTCCTTGATAGTCCAGAAGAGGAAAGAGTGGAAAATGGATAGCTTTAATAGGTAAGGGTTTAAAATTACTAAAATTTGATAATAGGCCCCCGCCTCAAAATCTTGTTGTATTTGTGTGATTTTTAAAGACAATACCAAACATTTTAAAACAATGTAGCGCCAAAGAATAGAGGCAGTTAACAGAACAAACTAAAGGAACTAATATTAACTAGGTCAGTGGTTCTCAACCAGGGGTCCAGGGCCCCCTGGGGGGCCACGAGCAGGTTTCAGGGGGGCCACCAAGCAGGGCCAGCTTTAGACTCACTGGGGCCCAGGGTAGAAAGCTGCAGCCCCACCGCATGGGGCTGGAACTCAGGGCCCTGAGCCCCGTCACCCAGGGCTGAAACCGAACCCTGAGCAATGTAGCTTCGTGGGGGCAAATTTTAAAAAGGAACTAATAAAACATGCTAACTACAATCCGGATCCCCTTTTTTGGTACATTCTGCATGATTTACAAAAATCATCCTCAGTCATCCTCATCTACCTAGAGGGGAAATTTCTCACTAGCCCTAGGTTGTTAGCAGTCATCTTACACGCTGAAGCATATGTAAGGAATAGTTAAAGTTTGCTAGCTACAGTTCCAATTCTAAAAGCCAGAGGACATTCTCACTGCTTTCGGGAGTATGATCAGAAGTTCTGATCTACAGAATACCCTGATCTACTGAATACAACGGCAATAAGATTTTTATTTTTCCAGGCTTACAATAAGACATGAAACTGCAAAACAAAACATGGAACTACATTTAAGAAAAAATTTCCAACAAGGAGACATTGCTTGACTCTAATGCTACCAGTCAAACTGAAGATTACCTCTGGGAATAAAGAATACATCTTTTCACAGATCTTATGACGGTAGAAAAACTGCTGTATGCACTAATGCAGATAACTCGTTTAGACAAGTATTGAAATTATTGATTTGTGCCTCTAGCTTGACACATGCAATATTTGGGGTTTACTATCAGTTATGGAAGTGGTTCTCAAATTGGGATCTGTGGACTGTACTGTGGTCTGTGGAGAGCATTGGTCAGATTATGATGGCTCCTTCTCACTACTTCCACCTGCTAAACTGCATTAAAAAAAGCTAAAATACATAAAGTACTTTCCAAATACTAATTTTCCTTTTGAACAACTGTGATAGTTTCCAGAAGGCAGGGCCATTAGAAGGAATTGGTACATAAGATCACAAATGGAATGCCAGGTGATCCATGTGACAAACTTCTATTCAGATGTGATCCGTACTATGAAAACGTTTGGAAACCCCTGCACTGAGTTTTTTTTGGATGACGAGGGTGACTTTACACACAGACACACACTCATTATACACACATACAATATATAGTTTCTATACAGATATACACACATATATTCACCCACCGATATGTGGGTCATACACACAAACACACACAAAGCCAATCCCCCCAGTAGCTATAGCCATGTGATAAACTGTAAAGCCATGTGATAAATCACTCATTTTTAAAAACTATTTTACACACTACAAAGATTTTTTTTCTGTAAAGCGTATGACAGACAGAAAACATACTAATGTTATGTGGTATAAAAGTTTCATTAGGATGAGTCTAGCCAGGCCTCATTATAAACAAGTAATTACATTTTAAAGAGGATAGTGGTATTTGGAATGTTAGAAGAAATTCCACAAGAGATGGATTAGTGGAGTCAGAGTGAGTAAGGCAGTCAAAAGGTACATGATAAAGGTAATCTGTCCCATTGCTATGCAATTTATTACATGCCTCTTCAGTGTAACATGGCATATGGCTCCACCATTGGCTATGTGGTATATATTTATACTACATCCAAAAAAATTACATTAAAAGAACATTAAGGTTGCAAAGCACTTAAAAGTTAGGAAATGTCTAACTATGCAACCTTAATTCATCCCCCTTGTGCAGATGTATTTTGACACAGTCTTTAATTATGTGATCACATAATATTTTTTCCACAGGATATGTTCCGCAGCGCACAAGACAGACTTTCTGTGGGGATGCCCAGTCACTTCTAGTTTCCCTACTCTCAGTTCCTCAGCTGATTTGCTTTTCTCCCTGACTCTCCAGTCTCCATTTGCACTCCTCATCCCACTCTACCCACTCTCCACATTCCCAGTCCCAATCTCCTTCTCCAGGCTCCTCATCCAATCTCAGTGTCTACACCATAGGGGCCGACTTCCAGCCCCGCCCGTGGGTGCTGTCACCCGACGCCGGGTGACGTTGCGGGGCCCCGCCCCCGACGCCGGGTGACGTTGCGGGGCCCCGCCCCCGACGCCGGGTGACGTTGCGGGGCCCCGCCCCCGACGCCGGGTGACGTTGCGGGGCCCCGCCCCCGACGCCATGTTGCCCAGCGTCGGGGGCGGGGCCCCCGCAACGTCTCCCGGTGCCCGGTAAGTTTCCTGCGGGTCCGGGGCAGGCAGGGAGTTGCCGGTGGGTGCGGAGCACCCACCAATTTAGCTCCGTGGGTGCTCCAGCCCCGGAGCACCCACGGAGTCGGCACCTATGGTCTACACAACTCCACCTCAGCTCCTTGTCCCAGTCTCTAGGCCAAGTCAGTCTCAATACCATCCCCTTATCCCAGCTCCTCATCTGACTTCCGTCTCCCCCCAAAGTACTGGACCCAGTCCTTTCCCCAACCCTGTTTCCCTCTCCAACTCCCAATACCACACTCCTTGCCCAACGAGGCAGACCCCCCCCACCTCATGGTACCCAATCTCTTCTCCCACCAAGTGCCAGTCTACTGCCAGCTGCTACTTCAGTGTCACTCTTGCCCCACCTACTAGCTTCCAGTGTCCTTCACTTCTTCCTGTTTCCTTCCCCAACTCCCAGACATGCCTCCTTGCCCAGAGGTTTCCAGTCTCTCTTGCACCCCTACTTTCAGTCACCCTCACCCTCTCTGACAGCTTCCAGTCCCCTCATTTCAATCTACACTCTCCACCCGCACAGGTCCAGTTCTTGGTCCACTCTACATCCAAATCAGACTGCTATGACCTCCATGTGGGGTAACCAGATGTCAAAATGTTATAGGGACATTCCCGATATTTGGGGCTTTGTCTTATATAGCCGCCTTTTACCCTCCACCCCCATCCCGATTTTTCACATTTGCTGTCTGGTCACCCTACCTCCATGCTATTGGAGCCCAACATGGGGGTCATTAAGAGCACAGGAGAGATCATCTCCCTGCTCTCAGTTGAGATGCCCATACCTGTGTATGGCACAGCAGCCAAGAGATGCACTTGCAGGGAAAGTCATGATCACTGTGGACAGAATCTTTAACAAATTTAGTGGCTAAAATCTAAGTAGTCTCTTCTGCACACATTTTTCAAAGGTTTATAACTTGGCCAAATTTGGGTAGATTTTCACAGAGATGGCAAAAGGCACATCCTTGACACAGAAGCCAACCTCCTTCCAAATTTTAAAGTTCCCGCTCCTCCGCATGAGGGTGCTAAAGGTATTCAAAGAAAAGATCACAATTTTTTTTTTTTTTTTTTTTTTTTTTAATATGAACACCACATGGACTCCCCAGACCCAGTCTCAGAAATGGCAGAACCAGTAATTTTAAAAAGTCAGTCACTGCTCTGGAAAATTTCAGCTCAAATGACTGAAGTTTGGAAAAGTTATAAGTAACAAATTCCTAAATGGCCCCCTCAAGGATTGAACTTACAACCCTGGGCTTAGTAGGCCAATGCTCAAACCACTGAGCTATCCCTCCCGCCCCCCAAGTAACACAAATCAGGATCTTATAGTGGGAAATGTTGGGCAGCCATAACAATAGACAGCGTTATCAGTCCTGCCTCTACGTGTAGAGAGCTATTGCCTCCTGCTAAGCTGATGGACTAATGTCTGTTCCATTCTAACATTAAACAAACCACAGTCTGGTATCTGTATTTACAATACACGATTCTAGCAGATGAGGTTAAAAAGGCATTCACACTGCAGCAACAGCAGCTTTTATTTGAGCCTGAGACTGTAAGTGATATCCGGTCCATCTCCACATCCAAAGAAATCCACTACCTTCCATGCATCACAGCACAGTAAATATATCAAACCAGGCTACAACCTCCATATTTGATTTTCTTTTCATCTCTTAAGTTCCAAATTGTTTTTCAATACCATTTTCCTGTTTAAGGAATTATCTATACCTGAAAATACCAGAAAGTCTTCACAGGAAAAGAACTGTAGCATAGCACAATGTGCATCCTTGTGAAATCCATTTAATTAAATGGAAATCAATTACTTTATCTGTCTTCTCAAGAGAAAAGTTGTGTGAATGTGTGATAAAAATACGGTGTACAACAAAAACATTTAAACAGCAAAACCACCAAAGTTTAAATTAAAAACAGATACAATCGTTGAGCAAAGAATCGGAGATCAAAGAAATCAACATTTAGAACATCAGATTTAGAGAATGAGGCATACTTTAGACAATGAAGATTTCTTTTTAAATTTTACATAAAAATTATACATGCAATTGTAATACTGTGTGCCTTATGTTGGGACATAGAGGCACATTCCCAGGTGGTGGATAGGGGTAGCACATCTTGGGGAAACCCAAAAGGGTTTCCGCGAATATTATGGGATAAGGTGCCCTGATCACAATAGTATCTAGGAAAGGGGTCTCAAATATGCGGCCCACAGAGCTCTTCCCTGCGGCCCGCCGGGCTCTCTGCGCCCCCCCCCCCTTTTATATATATATATATATATATATTTTTTACCCCCCAGGCAGTTCCCGCCGCCACACAGTTGTTCTGGCAGCAGGAACTGCCTCGGGGGGTAAACAAATAAAAATAAAAATGGGAGGGGTGGGGGTGGGGCGCAGGGAGCCCGACGGGCCGCATGGGAAGAGCTCCGCGGGCCACATGGGAAGAGCTTAGCGGTTTCTGGGAGGGAGGGGGGAGGAGCGAGAAGCCGTGTGCACAGGGGAGGAGCAGAGAAGGGGCGGGGCCCAATGGAAGGGGTGGAGTGGGGGCAGGGTCAGTGATGCGGCCCTTGGGCCAATGCACTAGTCCTCATGTGGCCCTCGTGGTAATTTGAGTTTGAGACCCCTGATCTAGGAGAAGGAAAACTCATATTCCAAGGGCCGACAGAGCTCTCTTAGCCTCTTCAGGCGAGTCTTTCTAGGAGAAGGAAAACTCTGATTTCAAATCCAACACTCCAAGCTCATTAGCATTGGAAGACAAGGAGACTATGGTGAAACTACTGATACCTCTTCTTAGCAGGCTACGATATGCCATTCCCATGAGCTAGAGAGGGTGGACTGGCTTAACAGGCCGTTATCATCTGAAACTCAATTTTTACAGAAACAATTCAGCAAACCAAACTGACTTATATGGCTATTGGCAGGCCTAACAAATGGAAATGGTCATGGATATTGGATAACAGCTAAACATACGGCACATATCGTGAGCTGGAATGTTAGAACCCTATTCACTCGAGACCAGACCAGGCTTGTAGTGGAGAAATTAAGGAAGTTATAAATTTCTCTTGCTGTCCTACAGGAGACACACTGACCAGATACAGGAGAGCTGACAGTTGGAAATTACACTTCCCTTCACTTTGCCCAACAGCTGGATAGCAATGTAGATGAGATTCTTGATTATGATATGTTTCTGATACAAAGAAATTGTGATGAGTATTCTGAGCCTGATGAGTCATCAGAGGTAATTCCCTGTTAGACCTAAGGGTGCAGCCAATCCACAAGCAAGGGTCTAACCAGGAAGCCCCAAAGACAAATATATGGTAAGCAGCCACTCAGTCTGCTCATCATTACATTGTCTGGGATTCTCCCAACTGCCTGGTATTTCTAACAGACTGCTCCTGCTCCAGACTGTGCCCGTTCCTGCCCCTACTCCAGCCATGACCAGTAGCCCAGCTGTCCTACAGATATTAATGCAAAGGTTGGAAGCAAACACGGTAAGCAAATGAACACAAGTATCAGAGGGGTAGCCATGTTAGTCTGGATCTGTAGAAGCGACTAAGGGTCCTGTGGCACCTTATAGACTACCAGAGGTATTGGAGCATAAGCTTTTGTGGGTGAATACCCACTTCGTCGGATGCAAGGAGTGGAAATGTCCAGGGGCAGATATAAATATGCAGGGAAGAGTCAGGCTAGAGATAACGAGGTTAGCTCAATCAGGGAGGGTGAGGCCCTCTTCTAGCAGTTGAGGTGTGAACACCAAGGGAGGAGAAACTGCTTTTGTAGTTGGCTAGCCATTCATAGTCTTTGTTTAATCCTGAGCTGATGGTGTCAAATTTGCAAATGAACTGAAGCTCTACAGTTTCTCTTTGGAGTCTGGTCCTGAAGTTTTTTTGCTGCAGGATGGCTACCTTTAAATCTGCTATTGTGTGTCCAGAGAGACTGAAGTGTTCTCCTACAGGCTTTTGTATATTGCCATTCCTTATATCTGATTTGTGTCCATTTATCCTTTTGCGTAAGGACTGTCCAGTTTGGCCAATGTACGTAGCAGAGGGGCATTGCTGGCACATTATGGCGTATATTATATTGGTGGATGTCCAGGTGAATGAACCGGTGATGGTGTGGCTGATCTGGTTAGGTCCTGTGATGGTGTCCCTGGTGTAGATATGTGGGAAGAGTTGGCATCGAGGTTTGTTAGACCACAGACATCTGGACAGCAAACAATGATAGGGAAAGGTTAAGACTTTGCTATTAGATGCACAATCTGATTATTGGTGGTACTTGGTTTCCTCACAAAGACATGTACCAGCTTCTGTGGAAGTCACCTGATGGCCAAATAAAAATCAGATTGATCATATTATTAAACAGTAAAAGGTATAGACGGTCACTGTTGGATGTTAGAGTCTATAAAAGTACAGTTATTGTGCACTATTAATGGGAAAGATTAAAATTAAGTTGAAGTCCAAGAAAAAGATGGGTGGAAATGAATAGGATACGATCTTGGTAAATTAGCTCTGTGAGGGAGGCATACAAGGTGATGGCTGGAAGGTGTTTCAGACCATTAATTTGTGATGATGGAGAAATCTCACTACAGAGCAGATGGCAAATATTTAAAGAAGTAATACAAAACATAGCAGATAAAGTTATTGGAAGTCATAAGCAAACAAGGAAAAATTGCACAAGCAATAAAACAAGAACATTACAGAAAAAGTGTAAACTAGCCACGACTGAAGTAGTAAACGAATTATCCAAAACAGTGAAGAAATCACAAAGATGGAACAAGCAGTTTGGCCAATGATACAAGCTGTAACTAACAGCTACCAAGGAACTGACAACTAATGCCAAATAGCACGGGAAGTACGGAATAAGCATTTTGACAAAGTGCTGAACCCTGCAGTTCATCCAGATGCAAATATGATAGACATGCTAGATGAAGAAGGCTGCTTGCAAGGCAAAATGGATATTAGCACTGAACCCACCATCGGAAGATGAAATAGAAAGAGCAGAGAAGCAATTAAAAAAAGGAAAAGCTGCAAGAACAGACAAAAAGACGCCAGGACACGTGCTATGAAAGCATTAGAAAAAACAAAACATACAACAAAGTATAGGAGCAAGAAGAGGTACCAGAAGACCGGCTAAAGGCAATATTTCTACCAATCTTTAAGAAAGAAAATCTTGCTGACCCGAACAATTATAGACGTATAAATCATGATGAAAAGTAACTGCCAACAGATTAAGGCTAGTTTTAGAGGAAGTGGTAGACAAGGAACTATGTGGCTTCAGACAAGAACAAAGCTGCACAGATCAGATATTCACATTCTTATAGTTAACAGAAAAAAAAGGGGTGGATTTAAAGTATCACTCACGCGATTAACTCAAACAAATGTGAGAACAGGCGTTCGCATGGCATTGTTGTAGCTGGCATTGCAATATATTTACATGTCAGATATGCTTAAACATTTGTATGCCCTTTCATGCTTCGGCCACCATTCCAGAGGACATGCTTCCATGCTGATGATGCTTTATTAAAAAAAAGTGTTAATTAAATTTGTGACTGAACTCCTTGGGGGAGAACTGTATGCCTCCTGCTACGTTTTACCCACGTTCTGCAATATATTTAGTGTTATAGCAGTCTCAGATGATGACCCAGCACATGTTGTTCATTTTAAGTACACTTTCACTGCAGAATTGATAAAAGGCAAAGAAGGTACCAATGTGATATTTCTAAAGATAGCTACAGCACTTGACCCAAGGTTTAAGAATCTGAAGTGCCTTCCAAAAATCTGAGGGACGAGGTGTGGAGCATGCTTTCAGATGTCTTAAAAGAGCAACACTCCAATGCGGAAACTACAGAACCCAAACCACCAAAAAAGAAAATCAACCTTCTGGTGATGGCATCTGACTCAGATAATTAAAATGAACCTTCATTGGTCTGTTCTGTTTTGAATCGTTATCGAGCAGAACCCACCATCAGCATGGACACATGTCCTCTGGAATGGTGGTTGAAGCATGAAGGGACAAATGA
Source organism: Chelydra serpentina (assembly GCA_037349315.1). Classification (NCBI taxonomy): domain Eukaryota; kingdom Metazoa; phylum Chordata; order Testudines; family Chelydridae; genus Chelydra; species Chelydra serpentina. The sequence goes on from JBAIAC010000061.1 coordinate 12,193,722, forward strand.
ATCTTCAGCGCCTTTGGCACGTAAATATCTTGCAACGCCAGGTACAACAGTGCCATGTGAACGCCTGTTCTCACTTTCAGGTGACATTGTAAACAAGAAGTGGCAGCATTATCTCCTGCAAATGTAAACAGACTTGCTTGTCTGAGCGGTTGGCTGAACAAGTAGGACTGAGTGGACTTGTAGGCGTTAAAGTTTTACATTGTTTTATTATTGAATGCATGTTTTTTGTACATAATTCTACATTTGTAAGTTCAGCTTTCACGATAAAGAGATTACACTCCAGTACTTCTAATAGGGGAATTGAAAAATATTATTTTTTGGTTTTTTACAGTGCAAATATTTGTAATAAAAAAATAAATATAAAGTGAGCACTGTACACTTTGTATTCTGTTATAATTGAAATCAATACATCTGAAAATGTAAAAAACACCCACAAATATTTAAATAAATGGTATTCTATTATTGTTTAACAGCGCAATAATTCGCACGATTAATCGCAATTCATTTTTTTTAATCGCTTGACAGCCCTAGTTTTAAAATGTTCGCTGAAGCATTATGGAAAGGAGCAAAATTATATGGAGTCCGAGATAAGATAATTGCAATCATAGGTGCCAACTCCGTGGGTGCTCCAGGGCCAGAGCACCCACAGGGAAAAAATGCTGAGTGCTGAGCACCCACCGGCAACCCCCCTATCAAAACATCCCCTTTCTCCTAGCGCCTCCTGCCCACCGGCGGGCCCCACCAATCAGCACCATGTCAGCACCAATGTCAATTGGACCTTGAGGCCATCCACTGACTAGCTGTCGGGACATCATCACAGGGACATGACCAGACTTGGCAAAATGGAGAAACAACCAGGGACAGGAATGAATGGCAACACTATACTGCTCCCTGTATCTCCAAAGATGCTTTGGGATGAAGGAGAGAGTGTGTGTTACTTAGAATCCTTTAATATATTCAAACTAATTTTTCAAAGTTTTCCACAAAGTATTAGCAGGTCTTTACAGCTGAATATTGTGTTAGCAAACTTTCTCTTGATACCACCCATCTGTTATGTGTTAACGTTGATCTCTTTTCAATGTAAACAGAAACCTTCACCGTCTTCTATTTTGGTAGGTTACTAACTTCAACTGTACAAGCATAGCATTGTTTAGATTTGTCACTCACAAAAAGCCCTCATCCTGCAAGGTGTTGAGTGCTCTCAATTCCCAGTCAAATTGGCGTGTGTTGAAGGCACTCAAACATTTTGTTGGATCCTATATGAGCCATTTTGGTTTATTACTCCCTGCTGCAAGATCAGTATTACAAAGAACACAAGTACAATCAGGAGATCATTTGCTAGACAAATATTCAATTTTTAGAGCATGTATAATTTGGAACAAACGATTATATTACTTTATCATTAATAATGATTAGATACTGCTGAGTGTATAATGAAATGCAGTTCAAATAGCAAATTGTCAATGTATTTTGTCACTTCTATTTTTAAACACTGAAGAGACTCTACTTAGACAAATACCAGTTGAAAAATGAAAGGTATAGCTAAAATATCCATAGAAAAGAATAAAAGAAAGGGAGGCATTTTTTCCTACATGTGAAGCAAAGCAAAAACAATTGAAACAATAATTGTAGCCTTTTTCTTTAAGAGTCTTTGCAATCATTGTCCTGAGGCCACTAAAGGAGGAACAAGATTTAGTTACAGTAGCCATTTGATACTGCAGTTTATTGCTTGCCATATTTTTCTTGTAACACGATATTTGAGTGAGCCAGTTGCTCCGTGTTAAAAGCTTAATTTTCAAAGCAAATCTTAAAGAATGATTCCAGATTTTGACACAGCTAGTCTTCATGATATTGTTCCCATATTTTTCTTCAGCTAAATAAGCACTTCCAGACCTGGTCTGTTTCTGACATTTTACCATAACAAATGAACATGTATTCCAAGCAAGTAACAGAGTTTAAAATCAAGTTTTATGTGCTTCTGACAATATGTTTTCTACATTTAACTTCAGTATAATATATAAAATATTTTTGGAACTGTAATATTACACCAGTTTTATTAAAACACCTTAGATTTATTCATCTAATTTTATTAAAAGAATGTATACTGAAAAATCTCATTTAAGAACACTTAATTTTATAACATACTCTGAGTTTATGTTTTAAATTAGTTCTTTATTAAGATGAAGTCTAGAAATCTCTGAAGTGTTTTTAAAAATAATATTCTTTTTACTTAATAGACTAAGTCATTCCAGTCTATTTATAAAGTAAATATCTATACATATATTATTAAAGGCATAGAATTTAAACAATAAACCAAATGTCTGCTTTGGAGACATGTTTGTCTAGCTAATCAACAACATAGTTAAGACGTGGTTAAACTACAGAGGTGAAATTTTCAAAAGTACTCAGCACTCATCTACCTCTGCTCCTATTGAAATGTATCACTACAGCACCAGAGTCCAATCCTGGCAAGTGTAATGTGCCTCTTGCGCTCAACAACCTGGGAGCTGGAATTCATGCTCAGAGCCTTATAGGAAGTACTTGGCACCTTGCAGTATTGGATCCCTGCACTCTGTGTCACAGCTCTGTAAATACACTACAAGTGTTTAACCATGATTATACCCTAACCAAGCTCAGGTTCCCCACTGTCCCAGGCACTGAACCTACATATACAGCAGGAGAAGGTCCTTGCTCCAAAGAGCTTACAGTTTAAACAAATAAAACAGACAAATGCGGGGGGACAGAAAAGAAAGGAGAGGGGACATGGAAGGGAGGTAAGAAATGGAGACGAGGTAAGAGAAGAAAGGAGAGGAGGATGGAGGGCTGGTGAAGCGAGGCTGAAGCAAAGTGACGGTGATGGAAGGGGCAAAAAGTGGGGTTGGAGTAAACAGCCCGTGATCAGAGGGGAAGGAATAGCTAGAACAAAAACTGGGAAGGGGGCGGAGACATCAGCAGCATCTGAAAGCCTCAGCTGCAACTCATTCTGTCTCTTCTCCTGCCAGCTCAGTCTCTGCTCCCAAGGAGTTTTCATCTTGGAGTTTTTCTTTCTTTCCCTAAATCCATGTGGCTGAGAGAGAAGTACTCCTTACAATGAGGTGGGGAGATTCCCCTGTATTTTTATGGTCCTGGGGGCACTTGTGCAGAGAATTAGCCCTTGCTGGGTCAGTTGAGCCTCTCCCCCCACCCCGCCCGAATATATAGTATTAGTGAACGTATATGCCAGAGTTATACATTCTCAAAATAAGACTAGAATAAAAAGTACAAGGATACCACTACAGCTGTGACAAATATAAAAAATGATTCAGCATGTGTGGTCCAGCTGGCAGGGGGAAAAGACCGGGAGTCAGGCAATTGGAGTGCTAGCATCCGCTCTGGCATTATTTCGCTGTTGGAGATGCAGGAAAGTTTTTTAACTTATCTGCCTCATTTTTCTCATCTGTAAACTAGGATTAATAATCACTGCCCACCTTTGTAGACGCCTTTGAGATCTAATGATGAACATTGCTCTATCAATGCTAAGCATTATTATTAATGAGGCAGCATGCTTGGCATTTTAAATGCCATTTGTTAAGAAATGCATATACATGGACTTAGGGTTGCCAACCCTCCCGGACTGGCCAGGAGTCTCCTGGAATCAATCTCCCGGTGGCTACTGAAACCAACCTGGGAGATTTTAATAGGCCGCTAAAAGTCCGGTTGGCGGCACAGCGGGGCTAAGTTAGGCTCCCTACCTGTCCTGGCTCCATGCGGCTCCCGAAAGCAACTGGCAAGTCCCTCTGGCTCCCAGGGGCAGGGGCAGCCAGAGGGTCTCTGCATGCTGTCCCCGTCCCGAGTGCCGACTCTGCAGCTCCCATTGGCCAGGAACCACGGCCAATGGGAGCTGCGGGGGCAGCGCCTGCCGGCAGGGGCATCATGCTGAGCTGCCTGGCCACCCCTGAGCCTAGGAGTCAGAGGGATGTGCCAGTCGCTTCTGGGAGGCACTCAAGGTAAGCACCACCCAGTCGGAGCCCGCACCCCTCACCCTCTCCCTCTCCCACACCCAACCCCTTGTCCCAGCCCTGAGCCTGCACTCCCACACTCAAACTCCCTCCCAGGGCCTGCACCCTCCCACACCCCAACCCCATGTCCTACGTTTGTGAAAGTGCGTGAGGGTGGGGGAGAGCAAGGGGGGATGGAGTGAGCAGAGCCTCAGACAAGGGGCAGGGCACTGCCGTGGCCTTGGGGAAGGGGCAGGGCAAGGGTGTTTGGGTTTGTGTGATAAGACAGTTGCCAACCCTACATATAGTGCATACAGTATCTATCTCCCATCTTACACATGCTTTTGAAATACTAGAGCAGAAAAATATTTGAAAAAATGGTGAAACATCTCAAGTGGTGAAATGCTCATTTTGCACATTTGAATAATTCCAATAAAGCTAAACATTAGCGGCCTCTGTTGAGTTTCCTGTGGACAGTTCCTCAGCATATGTAGCAATCCCTTTTATTTCTGTGCCCTCACTATAGGAAATATCTTGGATACAGCAATTACGCAGATTAGCTAACTGCACATTTTATTTAGCAATCTAAATTAATCATCACATTTGTCGGTGCCTCCCACACACCTTTCCTGTTGCCAGAGTTAGTCTCTCCATCTCATCCACTGGGCAGTGTGGGAAAGTTTACATTTGCTGCTGCCCAGACTAGCTCTCTTCTTTGGACCAATAAAGGACTTGATAGAATGAAGGCCCTTGAGAATCATCTTTCACAAATACTAAAATTCGCTTTAAAAAAAGGCAAAAACACAAACCAATTTAATCAATATTTTATATATATATACACACACACACACACACACACACACACACACAAAATTATATAAGGTCACCATGGAGCGGATGAGAAATTTCAATCCAAAGAATATTATTTATCTCAAAATTATCTGCACCTTATTACAGGGGATTAAAATTAATTGGTTCACACAACCATAACTATGGGGTTGCCACCTTTCTAATTGCTGGTACCCAGCCACCTGAGGCACCGCCCACTGCCCTACCACTTCCCTCAAGGCCCTGCCCTCTTCTCCACCCCTTCCCCTCTCCCCCCAAGATCCCACCCCAATCACTTGCTCCTCTCCCTCCATTGCTTGCTGGATCACCTCCATCTCCCTCCCCCGCAAGCCGGGCTCCCTCTGCTCCAGGGCTGGGAAAGGAGCTAATGCAGCCTGACGAGGAGCCTGCCTGCAGGTAAGAGACGGCCCTGGCTGAGCAGGGGCTGCTGCGGGTTAATGATCTGGCGCCTCCCCTTGCTCCAAGCTGACCAGACACTGCCAGGTCCCCTTTTCAACCGGACTTTCCAGTTGAAAACTAGGCACCTTGGAACCCTTCATAACTACAGTATTACAATTATAATACCCTAATAAAATCATTTTAAAAAATCTGCAACGTGGGAGATACGGGGAGGGAAAAGGGGGCCAAATCCACTCTCTTGTGCATCTAAGCTCTCTGTTCAACAAAAGAATGGGGAGAAGGAACTGATTATCAGCTCCCTGATTCAATGCCAGAGCAGCGGAGAAGCTGCTCTAGCTTTTATTCCCAGTGTAAAGGACCAAAGGGAGTTACCACCACTGAAGAATCACTGTAACTGAGCTCTGCTTTTCCATACTCAGCACATTTCCTACACCAGGGGGAAGAGTACAGGAGGCATTGCCGCCACCTCCATCAGGGGCATGTTCCCCCCTGCAAAGGGGAAACATCTGCTGGCCATTTCTGGTCAGAATCCGACCACTTTGTACCATTTGAGCAGTGGAAAAATTAAAGGATCACACTGAAGGATTCAGGCCTACGTGGTATTAATAGATCTAGGATAGAAAGGTTCCTAATATGGCACCCATAATCAAAGCAACATTCATAATCAGCATATCAGAGATGGCTTTTTGTCTGAAGTCGGATTCCAACTTTATCCCAGTTTTTCACATCATCTCCTACAGCTCGTTTGTTTTGACACCATAAATCTGTTAATTAAACCTGCTACACTCCAGAACTACACGGCTATTATAGATATTCCTTCCTCTTCCCTCCTTCCTTTAAGCTTAATTCACGCTGCATATAAACAGCTTCTAATTAGTGAACTTCTAGTGGTGACAGGAAGTGTACGTTTCAAAGGTTCAAAACAAAGTCATGGATGGGAACGGAGTTAAACTAAAAAAATGCAACCATTTGAAAATGTTCCATTCCAAATCCACTTATAAAACAGGATATATAGAAGTGACTTCCTCGTACCTTTTTTCACTGAGCACAATTTCTACCTTGGACAGGCACTGACCATATGGGGAAAGATTTTTTTTTCCCTATCAAACAATACTTTTATTTCATATATGAGCAGATATGAATATATGTGTTGCAAATTAATTTGCATGGTAAAAAGCTTTTCTAAATTGCTCCAGAAATGCTCAAAATGTGCACTGAAGTGACAATCACAGTCTGGAATGCATGACAGTCACCAAGTTTCACTAGACCAGAGGTGGGCAAACTACGGCCCCGGGGCTGCATCTGGCCCTCCAGACATTTTAATCCGGCCCTCAAGATCCCGCCGGGGAGCAGGGTTTGAGGCTTGCCCCGCTCCACATGGCTTCCAGAAACAACAGCATGTCCCCGCTCTGGCTCCTACACATAGGGGCAGCCAGGGGGCTCTGCACGCTGCCCCCACCCCAAGAGGAGTCCCCGCAGCTCCCATTGGCCAGGAGCCATGGCCAATGGGAGCTGCAGGGGCTGCGCCTGCAGACAGGGCAGTGTGCAGAGCCACCTGGCCGCACCTTCGCATAGGAGCCGGAGGAGGAACATGCCGCTGCTTCTGGGAGCTGCTTTAGGTAAGTGCCTCCCAGAGCCTGCACCCCATATCCCCTTCCGCACCCCAACTCCTCCCCCTGGCCCAGCCCTGATCCCCCTCCCATCCTCCAAACCCCTTGGTCCCAGCCCGGAACACCCTCCTGCACCCCAACCCCTCATTCCCAGCCCCAACCCAGAGCCCACACCCCCAGATGGAGCCTCCCCGCTCCTCCCCAACCCCAGCCCAGAGCCCCCTCCCGCACCCTGAACTCATTTCTGGCCCCACCCCAGAGCCCACTCCCCCAGCCATAGCCCTCACCCCCTCGTGCATCCCAACCCCCAATTTTGTGAGCGTTCATGGCCTACCATACAATTTCCATACCCAGATGTGGCCCTCAGACCAAAAAGTTTGCCCACCCTTGCACCAGACAATTTTTTAAACAAAATATTTATGTATACCATAATTCATTAACTATAGTGTGATCAATACATTCTGACTTCCTGTTCTCTCAGGGTTAATTTCAACACCATTCCATGCACTGCGCCAAGTTAATTAACTTTGCGTAGATAACTAAGCAGGGGGAAGGTATCCACACCCCAAACCTTTGGTATGCTGGAGGGCAATTCCACAGCCACTGATCCAAGCCCTCTGCTAGAATAGAGGGTGTAAACCCGTTTTCATCTCTTACATAGGGTGTTGGAAGGAGTATCTGGTCTTGTAACTATGGATCCAATGGCCTGAATTGTTTCCAAAAGACTACACCGAGCTAGTCTGGAATCCAGTATAACTTCGTGGAAGGGATTCAAAGTCTCTTGCCATTCGCAAGTCTCTTGCACACCATACAGTGTTTTGCCCTTGGTTCAGACATGTTAGAGGCATTGGTTAAGTAAAAGATAAGGTTAAGAATATACTGCTCTTAAAATTCAGCATGAATTAATCTTTAATAAACTGGTATTATTTCCATGCTACATTAATTCAAAGTATTCTAAAACATAAAATCTACAAATCAGTAGAAAACTGCTCATGAGAGAAAAGTTCTGACTTTTCCAAATACGTTTTTCCTCTCTCTCTCTCCAATATGGTTTTGTCAGCTGGCTTTTATTCACATAGCTGGCCTCAGCTTCTAGCATGGAGTTAGACTTCTGAAACTGGATTAACAGGATTTGGCAGTCATTTAAAATCAAAATAGTGTATCTATTAACAAGTTGCTTAAAAATTCTGCTTATCGTCAAACTACTTTAATTATCTTGCTAACCTTTGGTTCGCTTGCTCAGGAATACTAATGACAAAATATTTACTTTCCCCCACCCCATTCACTCATTTAAGCTTTATTCCAAGTACACTCTACTTAAAATAGTATTATGGTCCTTCAAGACTTAGCAGTAGATTTGGTTTATTCACCAGTAACTTGCTATCCCATTTCTCTAGCAGGGTCCGATGTGTTAGTGGATGAGCTTAAATCAACAATTCTACTACTAACATGTTTGCTACATTAATTTTCTTCTCCTTATCAGGCTCAATTTTTATTATAAATACACAAAGATATGCACAATGGGTTTTAAAACTTGAGACAAACACAAGAGGATATTGTTTCAGATTTTTAGTGAGGTAACTACACTGAGCCGGCTAATATAATCCAGATTTATTTTTCGTATGTCAAATTAACTCATATATAAAATGCACTCAGTTAGCACTGAAATGAAACACTTAAAATGAAAAACACAAAAGTGAAGCACTGATGATATATTCACATTTTGTGACTTAAAAATCATCTACTGTAAATATTATAGGAACACGGAGTTCCACTCCCTTGGGTAAATACGAAACGAAAAGACAACCCCTTCCCTGAGCTTTATTTACATAAAAACTCAGAAAGGCTCCTTTCCAATTAATGTCCCAAAGGTAAGTGAATGATTAGATTTTTCAAAACCTAAGTTAATGGAGGAAATGTTATTAACTGAAAAGATTAAGGAATTACTATGCATTATCCTCCTTTAGTTAATGAATTCAACTTTAAAAATAAAACATGATACTAAATATTGTTCAGTCCAAATACAGTCAACTTTCACAATTATCCAACATATGTGCAAAAATTAAATCTAAAACTGGCAAGCTTATGCATTGGGCTAAACATCCAAAGCTCAAAAATAATTATTTTTAAAAAACCACGTTATTTAAGATTGGATCCTGTGTGAGGCCAAGTTTTAACCCTGTGTAAATGTTTATGGTTATAAGTAACTGAAGTGCTAATACTTTCAGATATATAGGACTCTATGCAGCCCCAAATTAGCTCCATGGCTGCTCTTGCTTTAACGTTAGCTAAGCCTCTCACGCTATGCAGCTATAAAGTCTGCTCTTTATTCAACTGAACATTTTCCCCCTGGAAGCAGTGGTATAAACCAACTTTTGCCTTATGCTGCTCCTTAAACCTGCCTCCATCCCAGGGGCAGAGTAACAGAATGGCTCATAAGAATAAAGTCTTTCATTACAATGTACTGTGCCCTCTGCACCAATCCCCCTCCGCCACCACCCAGTTTCCTAAGCCTCTGCTAGACGATTCAACCAATGAAACAAATAGAACATTCAGAGCAAGATGTCTCCCTGACATATTTGATATGGAGCTCAGAGAAAGGAAGAAGAGTCCATTGGGCTGAAGTCTTTTCACCACAGTTGTAAATGGGGGATAGAAGCAGCAGAGAAATCGTCCTCCCACTTTCTGTATTTATTTCATTGATTTTACAGGAGAAAAACTACCTAACTCAAGTATCTCGTCTATATTCCCCATAGTGGAGCGGTACACCAGACTTACTGCAGCCAAAACTCCAGAGTTATAATTGAGGAATTGGGGAAAGGTGATGAGACAAAAGTACCTAAAATAGGTAGCTGTAGTGTGTAGGAAGTGGGCAACATGTACAATGTCCAATCTTTTCAGCCTGAGGGACAAATGCTATTTGTAAAAGAAGGTCAAGCAACTACAACCAGTAATATTTTGGAGCAGATTCTCTGCCCTGCTCTGATCCCTTCACCTTCCCCAAGTGGTGCAAAGGAAGCAGAAACCACACAGAAGCTGCTTGTTGTCAATTCCCCTGACATAAGAATAATGAGTGATTGCAGTTGAAAATGGACAATAGTTCCTCAAAGGGCTCCAAGCTTACTACATGAAGCATTCAGAAATCACGAGATTAATTTTTGAAATCATAATTTTAAGCCAAATAAAAATAAAACTTGGGCTCTTTTTATTTTTGAATCTTTATAATTCACATTTACAAGCTTTTGTCTACAAATATAAGGGCTATTTACTTTTCTAATGAAAGCTGAGATTTTCAAGTCATCACATGACTCCGGGAGCTGGAGTTTGTAAAACAGCAAATATTGCAAGATTCACACTAGATATCACAAGCGCTGGCAACACTGCTAACATCACAGCTGTTCTTGGGGCTGCAGAGGAAGTAGTGGGAACATGTGATAGCTCAGTGGTTTGAGCATTGGCCTGCTAAACCCAGGGTTGTGAGTTCAATCCTTGAGGGGGCCATTTAGGGATCTGGGGCAAAAATTGGGGATTGGTCCTGCTTTGAGCAGGGGGTTAGACTAGATGACCTCCTAAGGTCCCTTCCAACCCTGATATTCTATGATTCTATGTGGTGAGGAAGCATACTCTACTTCCTCCCCATAGCACAAGGGCAGATTCAAACACATCCATTTAATAGTTGTAGGGCATGCCTCGGGAACACATCTTCAAGAAATAATCAAACACACACAATTCTTCCCTACACAGATGTCTTCAAGGACTACAGGTTGGATACTAGTGACATACAATATTCAAAATATAGACTTAGTTTTTTTATTCAGCGGTGACCATTGCTTCACTACAAATAATACTTGCTGAAGAAAAGCTAAAGCTTCCTTCTTTGCTTTTTGGAATTGGGGGGAAGGATTTTTTTTTTTTAATTAAACCTTTCTCAAGAATAAGACATGAAAATAAACATGGAAAATACGAAGGGATCAATTCTGAAAGGTGCTGGGTGCGTGCCCTCACTTTCCTCTGATGTTATGTCAGCTGAGAGAACACAATACCTTGCAGAGCTGGATCCAGAGTGAATATAGCAAAAATTATTTTACCAGAAGAAAGCCAACAATTTTGTATCACTGGAAGTCTCCAAGATGAAGCAACAGAATAGCCTTTGCATAATATCAAAATACAACTGCAGTAATAAAGCACAAAGCTCTTCCGTACCACATAAATACTATGTGACATGATGTTTTGATGGAGCTGCTGGTAGGAATGTAATCTATTAATATTCTATAATTGGTTTGTGCAGCTTGGAACAGAAACAGACACTTTAGTCGACATTAGCTATACAGTGGTTTAAACCCATTATACTCTATATTTTCTTTGGATACAGTTTGTCCCAAGCACTGCTCACACATGTTTTTATCTAAGCAGGGCCACTGAAAGGGTTTCTAACAACATGAGGACAAAGCTACAACTGATACCAACATTTAATTTAATTTAAATGAACAGCAGCATAATAGAATGAAAATGTATAGCAATAATAAATACAAAATATAGCAAAAATTTAAATGTAGTTAAAAGCCAGGAGATAAATATGTTGTAGGATGCATCATAAAATATTAGAAGACAAAATACACTATTTATTGGCGCTTCCATTAATTAAAAAAGAAAGAAAAAGACTAACTAAAAGGAGCTGGGCACAATTGTTGTCCTTGTGCTCTCCTGAGAAGAAAGACGTGGAGGCTTACCTCCACACTCCTTTTATACTGACTACCAGTGCTAGCCTGGGACAGCCCTTGAACTTAGGAGATCTTCATGACTGAGATCTTACAGCGTCCTCGTGTGATAGGAAAAAAAGAAGGGTAGAAAAGAGGTTCCATGTGCCCATCCAAACTAGGGCCTGCCACAATATGGTTCTATTTTCTGTTAGAACCAAAATCTACTCTTTAGTATGTGCATGCACCACTCATTGAGGTTAGTGGAAGTGGCACATGCATAACAGAGGGCTGAGTTTGAAATGCAAGTTGATGTCAAAGAAACCGACAGATAATTCTCATACAGTAAGAGCTACATCCACAATAAACGTTCAATGAGTTTTTTCTTGGCTTCTTTCAATTAGAAATTCAGATTTCTCTCTCCTTGGAAGATTATCAGAACTGGAGAATTGGCAAAATGACATCCAGAGAGACCCAAAAGACTGAAAGATGGGCAACTGAGAAGGGAAAGGATCTTAGTCAAATTGTTTAATATTCTTGTATTTGTTTCTGTTAATGCTAATAGCAAAGGAACGTGAATCCCAAATAAAAATTTTAGAGAACGCCATTAGAATTACTGCAATTATGTATGTCACATATCCATTAAAAAAATCTCAGTTTCCAAGGTTAGTTCATAATACATTCGTACATAAACATTTCACTGCCTAAAATGCAGTGCAGCTGAGATATTTTTGTGAGACTGTTATAAGGGATGGAGACCATGATTTTCTTTTCCATGTAAGGAATGTGCCACTATTTTATAAATGAAGTCTGAAGTGTTCTCTTACTGCTCTCATATATGTAGTGTATCAGTTGAAGCTAAATGCTAATAAGATTCAGGAATGTCTCAGTGTCTTTAATAGCTTCCCTTTACACATCTGGCACCCAACTCCTCATCAAATGGCTCAAAACTCAGCCTATAAAATTACTATAAAATAAGCCAATTAGGTATCCTCATCAGTCAGTTCCGTTCTTATTCTTTGTTCAGTAATACAATGAGACTGAATCTGCTTGTAGATTGAAACACTCTGCTCTTTCATATTATAGTCTTTTAGTTCAGAGCATAGGTGCTTTGTACAGTGGTATTATAGAAAGTCGTTATTCTGTCTGCTTTCACAGCTGCCAGCAGTCGCTACATCCTTTATTCTCCAAAAAAATTAAACTCATTGAAGACATTTGCCAGGGTCACTAAAGATTTATTGAACTTTACTGCTAGGCAAACAGATTTGTAAAAGCTTTACATTAATTCTGTTAATGCTAAATTTATGCTTGCAAAAAAAAAACTTTTGCCAACAATGGAAGACTATTTAAAGTTAAGATTTAAATAAATTAAAAAGCTATTGTGTTTCCTATCCTTCTCTCTCTCTTTTTTAAAGTTATAAGAGATCGACAAAGTAGGTGAGATCTTTTACTGGACCAACTTCTGTTGGTGGAAGGGACAAACTTATGAGCTTCATAGAGCTCTTCTTCACATCTGGGGAAGGTAACAGGAGTGGCTGAGCTAAATAGAAGTTGGGACAGATTGTTAAGCATAGGGGTTCGTACATGCTGTAGGAGACCACTTAAAATGAAGTGGGAAACTGAGGGTTTGAGTTGATGTGTCCTGTCTCTGGGGAACTTGCTTCTGATGATGAGTTGAGTTTGGGGGTTTGTTTGAGGGTCAGAGAGGGAGCTGGGGAAAGATTTCCTTCAGGATATGGTCCCATCAATCCCCCAACCTCGCTAAGCTCATCATGAGAACCAAGCTCCCCACAGACCAGGACACATCAACTCAAACCAGCACCAGAACCTGCCAGAACACCATATGCAAAACCTACAGACATCTCTCTGCTGCTGTAATGATCAATACCCTCCATAACCCACCTTTCAAGATCCATAGGTCCTACAAATGCCTTCCCAACATGAGATGCACCTCATTCAGTGCATCAAATGCCCCAATAACTGCTATGTGGGTGAAACCAGACACTCACTATGCTCTTGAATGAACTCATACAGAAAAATGATAAAAGACAAATATCCTCTCTCCCATGGGCAAACACTTTTCACAAGGCAATCACTTTATATCTGACCTATCAGGCCTTTTCCTCAAATGAAACCTGCACAACACTTTCAAAAGATGAACTTGGGAATTTAAATTTATAACCTTGCAAGACACTAAAAATTATCGACTAAACAGACACTGGTTTTACAGTTCATTAGTATTACAACAATTCATAACACACTGTACTGTCTGCTAACCCTTAATTACCCACTTCATTTTAAGTGGTCTCCAAAAGCATGTGTGAACACGTTATGCTTAACAATCTATCTCAAAATGCATTTAGCTCAGATACTCTGGTTACATTCTCCAGACCTAAAGAAAAACTCTGTGAAGCTTGAAAGCTTGTCCCTTCCACTAACAGAAGATGGTGCAATAAAAGATCTCACCTACCTTGTCTCTCTCAGACCCTGTAACCAGAACAGCTATAACACGGCAAACTACAAGAGATGCAAGCTTTGGCACCTAAAAGGTACCTTGCATAGATGGGGGCCCCAATGCTGCTATCAAGTGGGCAGGAATCAGATCTTACAGATACATGGAATGTCACTGAAGTCTGCACAGATCCAGCTGCAAGATTAGGGCTTTGATTAGTAACCTCCATAACTCTATAGCCACCATAGCATTCAATTCTCTGTTGCAATTATGCATATCAATAATGATATTTCACAGGGCTGCAAAAGATTGCCTGTTTCAGAACTCTCATGCCTGAGAAATAACGGATTTGGCAAAGCAAGCACAAAACTGAATTTCAGAATTACATACATGCTGACAGAATTTTCTCTCCTTATTATACATTCAATACAGTGACTTGAAAAAGAAATAGTTTTGTATATGCTCTCATTGTTTTGTAATTTGAAAACTGACTGACGTCTACGGCATTTTAACAGTGAAAGAAAAAACAATCAATCTACTCCGTCAGTCACCAAGGGAGATGACCGTGCAGGGATAGATTCTGGAAAGACAAAATATGTCCCCTAAGAGAAAAAAGAAAATTCTAGAAGCCTAACATTTCTTACCAAAAAGATATGCAAACATTTAGTTAATCCCCCAGACTCTTATGCAATGACTAATTAAATTAGAAGAGAAAAATATTATAGGTTTTTTTGAGGGGGGTTGCTATACTCAACCACAAGCACAGATAATGATTTTTGGCAATTATAAAGATTTCATGTTTGAACAAACACCTTCTTCTAAACTGCTTAACACATACAAAAGTGGATTAACCATTTGGGTGAGACAAGTAATTAAGACAAATTAGAAAACAGTTTCATGTGCTTTCTACATCACAAATACCTTATGAATGCCTTTCAGTGACCCAAAAACTGAACAATAAGAACTGTGTTAAAGGCTACTGTCAGAGACTAAAAGCAGAGAGATGCAAGCTTTGTCTAGGTTCATCCAGAGAAAGTCGGAAAATTGCCATGTCATGCATTTTGTACCCTTCCCAGCAATAATGTGAACCTTTGCCCTTTTGGCCTGACAGATTAAATCGAAGCATGAAGGAGTGGGGTCTTAACTGAAGAATATTTCATTTTAAAAGCTGACCTAAGCCTTTATTTGCCCTTTTCATTTTGATCTCATAATATTAAAGTATTTTCCCCTCAGATATTGAGTCCATTAATCTCTCTCTACCCTTTTCTGAAGTATTTTAGGTTTCTGAATTTCTTTTGTTTTCAATGAAGTGTATGTTTTGCATGGTAGAAAAATCAATCAGCTCAGATTTAGCAATTGGGATTTTTTGACACAGAAGTGCTCAAATACTTTGAAAAAATAATTTAACAAGTTGGAATAACTTTTTACATAATTTAAAGTATGAACTATTTTTATATGCACTGAGATTTCAAAAAGTATAATAAAACAATTATCTTTGGTTTAAGGACTACTTTTGAACTTGCATATAATCCATCATTAATGACAGGAACTGTATGTGCATCCCTCTCTTCTCTCTCTCTCATACTGCAACAATTTGAGGAGTGTGTGTAAGTGCCTTGAAAGTACTTTGTAATCCGGCCTTCAGCTTTTCCTAAACCGCAAATACTAATATTTGATACTGCGATGAAATAATAGCAAAAACTTTCATTCTGGATTTCCTTTTAAATGTACAATTCACTACATTTTCTAGTTACTTTAAAAACAAACCCAAAAATGTGCCTCAGGTAAAGCCTTTCATACCCCCAAAATCATGGGCTGGGGTCTGGATAACCCAGGCCTGTAGTAATAAAATACTGAACATCTCTGGTTTGTATCTTCCCTAAAGTCAGAACCTTCTGCTAGATGTTGCCTGACCTACGTACAGTGAATTGGCAGCCTCAGTCCAGTTTGCAGTAGACAGATGTCCATAACAGAAAAACCTCCACAACACTATAAAGGAAAGAGACAAAGGCTGTGGAAATTGAACCATCTTCTCACCTCAAGAAACCCTCCAAGGTAGGATTGAAGTACTTGGTCAACATATGAATGTTTGCACTGTCATAGTCTGCACTCTAAAGGGCTTTAAAATTGGTATTCTTTATATTGGGTGAATCAACAAGTGGAAGTGGACCTTCCTTCAGTTAGCATAAAGCACGTTTAATGAAGCTGGTAACGTTAAACTATAAAGGCATTGACATGCTAACCATTCCATTTAAAAATCCATTTCTGGAACATCATAGAAAAAAAAAAAACCTCCACAAGCAATTTATGAAGTTCTTGATGGCTAAAAAGGTAACTTTTCTTTTTTGGAGAGACCAGTATAATATTAGGTGAGATGACTTGGGTCTTCCCAATAATTTAGTAGAAAATGGGCATACATATGTCCACCATGAATCAATATTTAGAGATTGTATAACTGGTTCTCTCTTTAGACATGTTCTTCGGAAACATTTGTCAAACTTCAAGTTGACATAAAGAGGGGGGAAAGGGGGTTTTGTGCCGCATCCATGACAGACACAAAATGCTGAAAAGCCTGATATTTACTATTTTGCGTTCTGTCTGCTCTGTTCTTTCTGGAAGACACTGTGGAAAGTTAGTAAGAGGACATCACAGATCTCATGCAATTAAAGCTTGATTAACTAAGAAAAATGAGTTTGACAGTTTAAAATACCATTTTTTCTTTTGTTTTTGTTTATGCCTATTTAATTCGAATGTGCTATAAAAAATTGAAAGAAAGGGTCTGTTTGTTAACTAGCCCTTGCCCTTTGATTTAAGGACTGATTTAAGTTCACAATACAAATCTGAGACTTCCAAAGAGACTTCCAGGAAGAACAAAACAAGACAAGACTTGATATCCCCAAGGTTTTTAAGCTTAAAAACAACCACCACCACATATTTCAGACCTTTTTTTAATGCCTCACAAATAAAAGCACAACCACTCTTTTTTTTTTTGGCACATCACCTTTAAAGCTATTCACAATGTTATCCAGGTCTTCTGTTTAACTTGAAAATCCAACCCATTGCTAGTTAATCAAATTGGGATACTACAGCTTCTGTCACGATGCAGCTCTGACATCACCCAAAACACGGACTTTGAGGGCACAGATTTACTGGGGTGTACTTATATCATTGCTTTCATACAAAGATGCAACTATTTCCAAGTATGGCCTTTGTTTCTACAATCTAAATTCCAGGATATTTGGCCAAATATTTATATATATATTCCCCTCCCTCTCCATCCAGAAACAAGTGTTTCCATTCTGGAGTCTCTGAATGTTTATTGTCTGTAAATCTTTATTATTATTTTACCTTTCTCCACTCAATAGGGAACAAGGGAAACCTTAGTGTTTTGGTAAACTGAGGTCCATAAATCATCCCGAACTGATTTTTTAAAATAGACTGAATGGAGACTAAAGCTGTTATTTAGACAAAGAAAAAGAAAAAGAATTGGAGCACAGGTTCATGAATCTATAGGTAATTCAAGCCTTGAGAGCTGGTACTATACCGATTTAATGGGGGAGACCAGCATTTCTTAAATTGGGGGTCCTGACCCAAAAGGGAATTGCAGGGTGTCACAAGGTTATTTTAGAGGGGATCATGGTATTGCCACCCCTTACTTCTTCACCTCTGCTGGAGGGGCGCTGCCTTCAGAGCTGGGCGCCTGGCCAACAGCTGCCAGTCTCCAACCGCCCAGCAGTAAGGGGTGGCAATCATCTTCTCTAAAATAACCTTGTGACCCCCTACAATTCCCTTTTGGGTCAGGACCCCCAATTTGAGAAATGCTGGTCTCCCCCATTAAATCGGTTTAGTATAGGGTAAAAGCACACAAAAGACCAGATTTCACGTCTGGAGACAAGATTTCATGGTCCATGACGCGCTTTTCATGGCCGTGAATTTGGTAGGGCCCTGTTTATAAATATTTCTCTATTTCTGAATACTCCAGGGATTGAGTTGTTTGTTTGCAGTCTTACATTCCTATGTTGGCTTTCAACATGTATTAAATCTTATCGTTTTAAAACATATTTCTAAGGTTAAACCATTGTGACGGAACTCCCTAAGGGTGAAAGTTTATGACGGATCTATCAGATCTCATAAAATTGCTGCTTTTCTACAAAGATTTATTCATCCAAATTATACTATATTTGTTAGGTTCTTTGGTTCAGTTTGTTTATATCAGTGAAAAGGCATTATTTTTGGCCTGTGTACGGCTCTATAGACATTCCATAGTAAGCATTCTCAGAAGCCCAGGATCTGGAAGTGTTAATCTCCCCTAGACAATATCTTAATTGCTGCTCCTTCTCAGAAAGCAATAAAGTTTAACTGGAATCTGACAACCCATCTGTTTAAATCCTTGAGATCTTAGATAATTGAAAATAAGAGATTGATGATTCCACAAAAGTAATTTCTGGGATTCCTAACTGAATAAGAAAGTCAGACTTAATATACCACTTGTAGGCTAGGAGACATTTATTTAAATTGTAAGAAAGAACCAAAGAGTTAACATCAATTAAATCTCAGTAATACTGCCATTCAAACGTTACCTTATCTTCCCCCATGTCCTCTTGTACCTTTTAAGTTTTGGAGTTAGGTGCTTCAAAAGTAGGCTAGAATGCCTCCTCTCCTTTTAGATACAGGGCATCATGGGAACTTGGTATAAGGTAGAAACCAATTAGAACATGAAAAACCTAGAATTGCTAGCTACTTGGAGAACTTTGTATATTTAATTCAGTCCACACACTGGACATCTCAGGATTCTGCCCCTCCTGATTGGTCAAGGCCAGTAAAAATAACAGTGATCTCTGCAAATGGAAATCAGCCAAACTCCTTCAAAATGCATTAATTTGCCCAATCCTCCTAAAAAAAACCCTAAAACTGAAACACACCACCACACTAGAAGCAGAAAACCTCTGCAAGTCTTGCTCTATTTCTTCTCTCCCATTTGCAGATAAAATACTCAAAAAAACAATAACCAAGTTCCAACATGCCAAATAACAGGTTCTGGCCGGGGCATACCACAGGTAACAGCTCTGTTAGCATGAAAATATGAACTCCTCATGGCAATGGACAGAGGCCACATTTAAGTGTTCATTCTACTCATTCTCTCCTCAGTCTTTGACGTAGGTGACCAGCAGGTGCTGTAGATTCACTTACTGGACATAGCTGAAGTAGATGGCACAGTACTATAAATGGATGGTAAGAAAGGGATATGATCTACTTCAGAGGTTCTCAAACTGTGGTCCGTGAACCACAAGTGGTCCGCAAGCTCCATTCAGGTGGTCCGTGGATAGTTCTCTTTAAAGTGTGTGTCTGGGCGGCTGCACAGAAGACAATGAAGGGCCACCCACCTAATTAATGGAGCCGCACAGGCGTGGCTCCACTAATTAGGTGCCTGGACCCTGTAGAAGACGCACATGTAAGGTGAGGTGGTGGCCTTGGGGGGAATAGGGGATAGGGGGCAGTGGGGTGAGAAATGGGGATGGGGGGAATTTGGGACGTGCAGGGCTATGGCGGCCAAAGAAAGAGGCGACTTTCCCCAGCTCCAGGGCTGTGGTTGCCGAGGAGAGACCGCCCTCCTTCCCAGCCTCAGCTGTGTGGCAGGGGAGAGAGGGCACATCCATCACATTCGAAAGGTAAGGCTACTGATATTAAAATAGGAGTTGTGTGCTTTTATTTGTAGAACAGAAAAAGTTAATTATTGTTGTTTTTATAGAGCACTTTTATCCAAAGCGCTTTATAATAGTTAGCTAATGGTACAAATAACATTTGGAAAGGTCATAAAATGGTCCGCCGAGACCCTCAGCAAGTGGTACACGGGGGAAAAAAAGTTTGAGAACCACTGATCTACTTTATATCAAATTGTATATATAAAATGTACCACCAAATATACACACACATCCTTTAAATTGTGCTCCCTTACACACCATTTCCCCCTAAACCTGTGACTTTTACTAAATTTACCACGACTGCTTCATTATTCTTGATAAAATCTGCAGCCTTAGTTATTCCACTTTGATCAATAAATTACTCCGCCAACATCCTTAAAAACTGAGAAGCCCCGCCCCACACAAAACCTTTCATACAGGGTTGATTTGAAAAGGTTTCTAGATTTCATCTGGACTGGACTAAAGCCCTTTAAAAGTCAACTCTGCTTTTTAATTCATTTGACATTAATTCAATAGGTTCTGCTGTTACCAAGAGACCTATGACTAAACGGCTGTCTGATTGTAACCAGCACTGCTATAACCTGGCAGGCTCCAAGCTCTAAGGTCAATCCAAGACTTAATCTATGAGAGGCAAATCTACTACAAACACTGATTTAAATGTGTCATGTTTCCTAAGCAGAAGTATGAACCAGAAAACAGCACAGTTTTCCCATTTCCAAAACAGTGCTTTGCTGTGTGGCATTCTGGTATCTGTGGGAGAAAAGTATTCTAAGTATAAGTGCTTTGTTTACATATTTGCAAGGTCTAGAAAACCTCTTAGCCTCCACATAGAGACCAAAGAAGCAGATACCTGTGGAGTGGTCTGTGTCATTTGAGAGTGGCCTGGTCTACACTGGGGGGATCGATCTATGTTATGCAACTTCAGTTATGTGAATAACATAGCTGAAGTTGACGTATTTAGATCTACTTACCGAGGTGTCTTCACTGAGGTTGATCGACTGCTGATGCTCCCCTGTAGACTCCGCCTGCACCTCTTGCTCCAGTGGAGTACCAGAGTCGACAGGAGAGCACTCGGCAGTCGATTTATGCAAAAATGAGGGGGTTAGTTAAACAGAAATTAAAAGGTACAGTGACTAGAGTGAAATCCCTGCAAGCTGCATGGACACTTTTCAAAGACACCATAAGAGAGGCCCAACTTAAATGTATACCCCAAATTAAAAAACAAAGTAAAAGAACTAAAAAAGAGCCATCGTGGCTTAACAACCATGTAAAAGAAGCAGTAAGAAATAAAAAGGCATCTTTTAAAAAGAGGAAGTCAAATCCCACTGCCAAATTAAGTGTAAAAATGTAATAAGAAAAGCCAAAAAGGAGTTTGAAGAACAGTTAGCCAAAAACTCAAAAGGTAATAACAAAATGTTTTTTAAGTACATCAGAAGCAGGAAGTCTGCTAAACAACCAGTGGGGCCCCTGGATGATTGAGATACAAAAGGAGCACTTAAAGTCATTGCGCAGAAACTAACTGAATTCTTTGCTTCAGCTAAGGATGTTAGGGAGATTCCCAAACCTGAGCCATCTTTTGTAGGTGACAAATCTGAGGAAATGTCACAGACTGAAGTGTCACTAGAGGTGGTTTTGGAATTAATTGATAAACTTAACAGTAACAAGTCACCGGCACCAGAGGGCATTCACCCAAGAGTCCTGAAAGAACTCAAATGTGAAATTGCAGAACTATTAACTCTGCTGTGTAACCTGTCCTTTAAATCAGCTTCTGTACCCAATGACTGGAAGATAGCTAATGTAACGCCAATATTTTTAAAAGGGCTCTAGAGGTGACCCCGGCAATTACAGACTTGTAAGTCTAACATCAGTACCGGGCAAATTAGTTGAAACAATAGTAAAGAATACAATTGTCAGACACATAGAAGAACATAAATTGTTGGGCAAAAGTCAACATGGTTTCTGTAAAGGGAAATCAAGCCTTACTAATCTATTAGAGTTCTTTGAAGGGGTCAACAAACATGTGGACAAGGGAGGTCCAGTGGACACAGTGTACTTAGATTTCCAGAAAGCCTTTGACAAGGTCCCTCACCAAAGGCTCTTACATAAATTAAGTTGCCATGGGATGAGAGGAAATATTCTTTCATGGGTTGAGAACTGGTTAAAAGTCAGGGAACAAAGGTTAGGAATAAATGATAAAATTTTCAGAATGGAGAGGGGTAACTAGTGGTGTTCCCTAAGGGTCAGTCCTAGGACCAATCCTATTCAATGTATTCATAAATGATCTGGAGAAAGGGGTAAACAGTGAGGTGGCAAAGTTTGCAGATGATACTAAACTGCTCAAGATAGTTAAGACCAAAGTAGACTGTGAAGAACTTCAAAAAGATCTCACAAAACGAAGTGATTGGGCTACAAAATGGCAAATGAAATTTAATGTGGATAAATGTAAAGTAATGCACATTGGAAAGAATCACCCCAACTATACATACAATAGATGCAGGCTAATTTAGCTACAACTAATCAGGAAAAAGATCGTGGAGTCATTGTGGATAGTTCTCTGAAGACATCCATGTAGTGTGCAGTGGCAGTCAAAAAAGCAAACAGGATGTTAGGAATCATTAAAAAGGGATAGAGAATAAGATGTAGAATATCTTATTGCCCTTATGTAAATCCATGGTGCGCCCACATCTTGAATACTGCATACAGATGTGGTCTCATCGCAAAAAAGATATACTGGCATTAGAAAAGGTTCAGAAAAGGGCAACTAAAATGATTAGAGGTTTGGAACGGGTCCCATATGCGGAGAGATTAAAGAGGCTAGGACTTTTCAGCTTGGAAAAGAGGAGACTAAGGGGGGATATGAGAGGTATATAAAATCATGAGTGGTGTGGAGAAAGTGAATAAGGAAACGTTATATACTTGTTCCCATAATATAAGAACTAGGGGGCCACCAAATGAAATTAATGGGCTGCAGGTTTAAAACAAATAAAAGGAAGTTGTTCTTCATACGGCGCACAGTCAACCTGTGGAACTCCTTGCCTGAGGAGGTTGTGAAGGCTAGGACTAGAACAGGGTTTAAAAGAGGACTGGATACATTCATGGAGGTTAAGTCCATTAATGGCCATTAGCCAGGATGGGTAAGGAATGGTGTCCCGAGCCTCTGTTTGTCAGTGGGTGGTGAAGGATGGCAGGAGAGAGATCACTTGATCATTACCTGTTAGGTTCACTCCCTCTGGGACACCTGGCATTGGCCACTGTTGGAAGACAGGATATTGGGCTGGATGGACCTTTGGTCTGACCCAGTACGGCCATTCTTATGTTCTTATGTCTTCACTAGACATGATAAATTGACCCCCATTGGATCGATTGCTCCGGAGGTAAGTGTAGATACGCCCTTAGCCTCCACATAGAGACCAAATAAGCAGATACCTGTGGAGTGGTCTGTGTCATTTTAGGGTGGATCCTGGGCCTGTCTCCTCTATTCTTTAAACAGATAATGGAAAGAACACCACCAGACAATATGTATGACTGATGGGCATCAGTTTGTGTCAATAGGATGCTTAAGTACCAAGACCATGTGTCACAAAAATACCCAAAGGAAGTGGGATAAAGAAGATGTGATGGACACAGTATAAATACCTAGAAAATGGAGGGCATGCTGGCACCAATCCAGCCTTTGGGCCAAACAGTAGCACAGAGAGAAGAGAGCTCAAACCCCCAGATATCTGACAGTGGTTTTAAGAGTCAGACTGCAGAAAAAGAAGCAGAAAGCCATATGAAGTCTGGGGCAGTGTCAACCAAAAAAATGTAGATGTCAACCCCCTTTTAGGGCATCAGTGGAACAATACAAAATGTTATGAAAAAGCTAATTAAACTGAAACTGGATTGCTGATAAGAATATTGTTTGTATACATCAGACCTATAATGTAATAATACATCAGACCTATAATGTATACAGTTTGTATAAATTCAGCCCTATAATGGTCAGCAATACCATGAGAAGGCCTGCACTAGCCATGGTGAAAAAAACCAACACCCTGCATCTTGGAGCACTGGGGACAGCCTAAGTAGAGTAGCTCAGAGTTGACAGAATATTCCCTACCCCTCACTGTTGGTAATATCAGTTTCACATTTTCAGATAAGGAAGTTTCCATTAAACCCACACACAGGCAGACACCAAGAGTGAATAACGGCTGATTGGTATAGTTGGAAGATGAGAATTACCATGGATTTGCTTGTGCTTTCTGTTTTCAGGAAATAATGCACCGAAAAGGCATCATCAAGAAGACAGGTTTGCAAGGGCAAAATTGTGGGCAAAATAGGATTGTGGGAACTGACCTTAAAGAATATGACAGTGTTTAATCTATGTCTTTTCCAAACTGAATTTGAAGAAACAGAGGATTTATTGCTCCGCATTCCTTAAAAAGACTTCTATAGACAAATAAAATGCATACAGACAACAGAGAACATGGTACAGCATTGCTAGAATATGTACAAAGCTGAAATTACAGCTTCAAAGGAAAACAAATAGGTACACAGTTTGGCAATTCCTTACCATGTTATTTTTTAATTATATATTATACTGTGCTATATTACAGGTGGAACTAATAGTACTGTCTATTTTTAAGGTTGCCCGACACTTCCCATTATAAGTCCCTATTTTCAGTTGACTTCCTCAGGCTGATTTAAAAAAAAAATTGGACAAAAAGAGATTCAGGCATTTCTGAGAACAGGGTTAGGAAAAAGTGTATTATTATGTCCATGTTAAAAAAAATTCTGGTTACTTCTTCTTCTAAAAGTTCCAGCACTCCCATGCATTGGAGGAGGTATGTGAAATTTGGCAGGGGGTAGCCTTTGTATCAGGGATGTGCCTTTTACTGTCCCCATGAAAATATATCAAAATCTGGCACAGTTACAAGCTTTTGAAAAATGGCAAATTCCTACATGCCCAGGAGAGACTACGTAGATTTTAACAGCTACATTCCCTGAAGATTCCATCTGCACTCAACATGCTCTAATTGCAGTTCTGCCAGGTCCAGGTTTGGAAACCTGAATTTAAGACAGTCTCTCCTGTGCTCTTGTTGACCCCTACCCCCCTGCTGGGGTAAGGGTGGCGGAGGAAGCAGGTAGGGTGGAGGAGGAAGCTGCCTGATTCAAATGTAGACTGGACAAGAACCAGATGTAAACCGGGAGGGGACGAGATTGGAGCAAGAGCCCTGGGAGGAGGAAGGATGGAAACTGGGACTGAAGGCAGGAGACAGGGAGAAACTGGGAGCTGGGGAGAGAAAAATGGAGGGGGGCTGAGAGCCAGCAGGCACGTAGTTGTGGTGAGACTGAGATCAGATAAGAAGCTGAAGACAGACTGTGATGAAAGACTGAACAGAGGACAGTGGGAATGGTTACATAAAGAGCATGGGACTGAGACACAGGACTAGAAATGGGGTGAGACGAGACTGGAACAGGCTGGCGGGGACAGGACAGAGGCTGCTAATCTTGGGGAAAATGGGCCGAAGGACCACAAGAACTCACTCACCTCCAAAGCCTGGAATGGAATCCAAGATTCCCGAGGTTCACCATTCTCCTATTGTCAGCAAATACCTGGGAAATCTGCGGGCTAAGTGTCCCATTCCCTGCTACTGCCAGTCCACACAGAGGAAGACAACCTACTATTGCTATCAGTTGATACTTTGAAATTTGGTTTCATTCTGATTAGGAATAAGACAAAAAAATGGAATTGTCTGCAAAAGGGAATGGAGCCTTGGCTCCAGGGCAATCCACCTGGAAGGCTGCACTGGAACCATAGACTTTGCTTGGAGATGATCTACATGGTATAATTCCCATGAAAGGCATGGTAGCCATTGCCATTTCAACAAATTGACAAATACTGATGAAAAGATGTTTCATCACAATTTCTCTGACCAGCTCTATACTAGGCCTTAACTTTGGCATCTGAAATTAGTGGAAACTTTTTTACCTTAAACTTTCCATGCCTCAGTTTTCCACCTGTAAAATGGAGGTAACAATATCCTTCTCCTCTGCCAAGATTTTTGTGAAAATGAATTAATTAATATTTGTGAAGCGCTCTGATACTACAGTATGTGTGTCACAGGAAAGTCCAGGAGGAAATTAATAATTCTGTCTTCAGAACAGAATTAGAATATCGTGCAGTAAACAAGGCATTGATACCTGAGAAATTCCCCAGACTCCATTTTTTTATTTCTGGCTTCCATTTTGAATAAGCAAGAGTCACTCCACCATTAGAAGCTGGAGGTCACATAACACTAAAAATAAAATTGGCAGGAAAACCAAAGTAGGGGAAAGGTCAGTAGGTCATATCTCTGAGGTAAACAACAGTTGCATGCTAAAAATAGAACTGACAGTTTGGAATGATTGGAAAGTTGGCAGTTGTCATGCACAAGAAAGATCTGACAGGAAGACACTAACAGAAGTCTCCAGAAAGTTCTGACAGGACAGTATAAAAGTCAGTGTGTCAGTGGGCAGCCGAGGGGTTAGAAGCTGACAGTGAAGATGCAGCGGTGGCAGCAGCAGGAGCCCTGCCCTGCCATGGGAACACAGACACAGACTGGGACACAGACGGAGAAGAGGCAGAGACCTGAGAAGACATCAAAGCCAGCAGAGACTAAGTAAGCCTGTCAGTTACGATCATAGTCTAGTATAGTGTAGTGTTCCAATTAGAATAATCTCATCTGTCTGTTATTGTGGTTTGAGGTGTTCTATAACTTGCTGGATTTGTGTTTTAGATTATTATTGTATCAGGGATTTTTGTTTGCATCAAGAAAAGGTGCCTTGTTTTGAGTCAATCATTTATCGGAAGGCTGTATCTGTGTCCTCCAGGTATTTCTTTAGGCACCCTCAACAACTTTGGTGGCCGGAGTTTTTTTTTGCTCAACAACTTTCCTTGCATCCGGCCCTCGGCTTTTTTCTTTGGAGTAATATGGCCCTCACCGCTTTACGAGTTGTGCAGGCCTGACTTAAGAGAACAGATGGTTTAATAAGTGGTCTGTTTTGAGGGAACCCTCAATAAACCCAGGAGGGGGCAATAGATGAGCTAATCTAGAGTTACCCTAAATCTGTTTTCGGGGTAACAGCATGGGACAACACACTGAACAATGAGAAAACAAAATACTGAGTGAGCACTGTCCATCATGTGCACTGAATAAGGCAGGGGTACTGTGGAAAAAAAACCAGAATGTGATCAAAGTCTATTTCATGATGCATATGCACAAAGGAACTGAATTCAAGTTGCACAGGCAACATTAATTCTGGCATTTTACCCCCTTTTGAAGTCTTGACTTTGCAACTTTAATAATGTCCTTTTAACATTGCTCTTGTGTGTGTTGTTATAGATACGATTTTATTTGGATATTGTTTGAAACATTTTATAGAAGAGTTGTATTGTTTTTACTCTCACCAAAATCTTTCAACTTTTAAATAGTTGGTTAAGGAAAATACAGATTTCAAAAGCACTGAATGTGAAATGTTTTGACCATAATGGTCCTTCAGCATCCTGTAGAGGCAAATCAAATGTAAACAAATGGTGAATCATTACCATGACAAAGTATTAATTTTATCTCCTTTTCCAGTAATTTTGTCATGAAACAAGTGACCCCATCATACATCCAAGTCATGGAAAAAGATTTCATTTGTGCAAAGGATAAATTCACAAATTACAATAAGTCTCTAGAATTTATTTCACATTTGTCCACCCATGGGCCACTTCTTCCTTTTTTTACCCTAGAGCAAGGGTTCTCAAACTTTATTGCACCGCGATCCCCTTCTGACAACAAAAATTACTACAGGACCCTAGGAGGGGGGACCGAAGCCTGAGCCTGCCCAAGCCCTGCCACTCTGGGGGGGAGGGGTAAAGCCGAAGCCCCACTGCCCCACGCTGGGAGGCCAACGCCCAAGGGCCTGTAACCCAAGCCCTGCAGCCCACAGCTGAAGCCCTTGGGCTTTGGCTTTGGCCCCAGGCTCCATCAAGTCTAAGCCAGCCTTGGAGACCCCATTAAAACAGGGTCGCAACGCACTTTGGGATCCCGACCCACAGTTTGAGAACCACTGCCCTAGGGTGATCCAAGTCCTCCACCTTCAATCATGCCAATGAAAGCCTACATTATACCCCCATTATAATTTGTATTAAGGGTTATTTACTTTCTCTTACACAATTTTGTGTTTAGCCCTCCTCATTGCCTCTTTTTTTCTATGTATACCTTCTATAAACATGTGCCAAGATTTTCAGGAATGGGCACCTGAAGTTAAGCTCCTAAATTCATCTTTAGGCAGTAAGTATCCAAATTTCACAAACTGTGAGTTTCCAGTGAATCCCACGAGAGCATCAGTGCAAACTGCTACACGCTCAACACTTATGAAATTCAGATAATTTATTTAGGTGTGTAAAGATGGAGTTACTACGTAACTTCAGGTATCTTTTTTTTGAAAATCTTAACTAATGCTGTTTACATGATCAAACGTATAAATGCATGGTCATATATTCTTCCCATGGAGACAACTATATTTGTTTTTGTGGATTTTAAAATTTTGTCAGCGACATTATTTGAGAGAAAAAATAACCAACTGGCATTATAAATTCCTGTTAATGGTTGTTTCAATTATCACTGTAGTGATATTTCATTCTTTTTATAATTTTCCTAAATACATTATCAATAAGGACATAACACCATAACTCTCCATGTGAAAAAAAAAAGTTGTTTCAGCTACCCTTGCAAACCCCTAACACAAGACATCCAGGAACTTTCTGATCCACTCCACATTTCATCCACTTGCTCCCAATAAAAGCCTCTAGTTTATTTCCCATCAGATCTGCAGGATTTTTGAGCGTGTCTATATCTGTATTAGAGCTGTACAATCTCTGCAGATAAAATTGGAACTGCAGTATCTTTGCCTTCCTCTGCAGCATAGGATACAGGTCACGTGCCAGGATTATCTAGGTATATCTGATGTAATCATTTATTTGCCATTGCAGAGTTCTTGGGTATTGGTGCACCTTGGTCCCAACTGTTCTCTGCCTGTGATACAACAATTTAACCGCCTGTGGGATGTAATACTTTGGTTTAATTTGAGTTGTTCCGTTTAGTGTGTGGGTGCTGGGTGGTGTTAGATACCTGTGATATACAAGATGTCAAACTGGATGATCTGGTGGTCCCTTCTGGCCTTAAACTCTGTGACTCTATGACTACACTTCAGATAGCACGATATTCAGATTAGCTCTGGTCAGTAGGACTTCCACTTTGGAAGGCAGATTTTGAGACAGTCCTACTAGTAACATTCCCTCTTCAAGGAAAGAGATGTCCTGAGGTATTCTGCTGGAAAAGCATAATTTTCATGCACAAGATGCAGCAGCACGACCCATGTTGTACCAGAAAACAAAGGTTTCCTTTAGCAATGTTAATCCCACCAGAAAGGCCTTTGGGTCTGAATCCCCAATATAGGAATGAATGTGATAACTGCACTAACTGGGAAGCTAAGGGGATTGCTCAGAGAGGGGGACTCACTGAGTGATACAGCAGGCATACCAAGTTGAGGGAGCATGGCTGATCCCCATCTGGCATAGAAGGCTCCTGAGGCTGCTAACCTATGCTGTGCCCTGAACTGTCCATCAGCAGCTCTACAGACTGCAATGTCTCAAAACACAGAACAAGATTCTACCAAGGAGTAGCCAGGCAATCCACCCATCAATGTGAAGTGGCTAGAATTGACCTCAAGTGATGAGTACACACACACGTATGTTCTAGAGCAATTTGTGTTGTGTTTAGGTCATTTTTAGATCAACTGTTATTTTATACACAGGCAACATGTGTCATTCAAGTGTAAATCACTGCATCAATAATTATAATATACAACTCCAGTAAATAGGTCTTGTTATAACCCTAATTTTGCAAACATCAAGACAATGGGTGAAAGGATAATTATTTATGTGAAGTCACATTTTCGCTGGGAAGCAACAGAGAAATAATCAGAGGTAACCTCACATCTATAATTACTGATGTTATGTTTCACACTGTAAGAAATGTACAAAACAGTTTTAATGACTGAAATAATGTGAAGAGAGACAAAGCCAGGCTTGCAATATCATACATCACATGCATATGAGGCGCGGTGACAAGTATTTTACAAAACAAAATATTGTTGTAATTCAATTAAAATATACATTTAGTGTCCTTACAATATCTATTCCCAAATGACATTTCTTCCACCACCCACCCTTAAATTACTGGATCCTTAAGACAAACTTCAAACACCATGTCAAAGAAACAGAACAAATTACCCTTTGTTATTTACAGGTGTCTTTTGCATTTTATGGAACAGATTAATAAATTCACCAAGAAGAAATATGTCAGTTTCAACACCAAGTATCAGTGTACTCCTTGCTTGTTATGAACTGGGGTGATATTGCTACATTTCAGTTTATGTATATCTTAATGTGAAATATACTAACTTAAGGGAACAGATGGACAATAGCAACACAAAGAAAATATGTATACATTTTATATTTGACTTGGGATCTCAAGATTTCCCCCTGTGGGTTAATAATTATGTTCCTGACTCACATTGCATCAAAGGGTTTCTGTAGTTTTTTAAAAAGCAACCACCTCTGTTTTAAATGTCTTCATTCCAGACTAGAACTGAAGATATCGATTAGAGGTTGGACATGTTTGAAAACAGTTCACTATTTGCTACTTGGCTTCTTCTCCAAATAAGCTGTCGAGCGTAAAATATTTGTGCACTTCCATGCATTGAGGATTTCTACACAGAGCAGCGTGATATTATTGCTCTCTGCTTTTGGTATAGTATAGTATATTACTGACTGCTTATTATTATACTGTTTCTGAATGCAATTGGAGGCTTCCAAATAATTCTAATTTCCAGATTTCTGACCGTTTTTAAAAAAATGTAACCTATTATAACCTGCAATTTGTGAACCTATTGCTACATGATTACTTTCAAGAGACCAATATGTTTTTGTGAGCAAAGTGGAATGTCCTTGAAATTAACAAAATATGTAATGCAATTCTAGCACCCTGGTAATTTACAGCCACATAGATAAGGCTTAAATACTGTTTCATGTGTTCTGAAACAGACTCTAATATTAACAGGCAGAGATTATTTCAGAGCACAAGATTATGCTCCTCCTTGCGATGAGTAGTACTGGCTCGGAACTGGCATTATTCTAGATAGCACAGTGAAGGGACTGGCAAAAATTAAGCCATTCTCTCGCAGCCCAAATTCCCAGTGCCCTTCAGTCACTTCTCTCTCCTGCAATGGCTGAACCTATTTTCCATTTCAAATCAGTTCTTCCATGCTTCTAGCTAGAGTTCATTGAGCTATGCCGTACCCAGAAACAACCCAAATTATTGCTCCTTGGGTAGAGTTCTTGTACCAAGCATCCCCTCTTCTCCCCAGCACTCATACGACCTTATCCCTCCCCTACAGAGTTCTCTTACTCCAAGAGATCCCATCCTTCCTTCTGCCAATAATCCCATTTAAAAAACACACCAAAACCTAATCTCCCCTCCCCCAAAACTCTATCACATGCACACACCATCTTTCCCCCCTCTCTGATTTAAGGAAAACAAAACAACTTATTTGTTGCCGTTTTTCTAGGCTTCAGCTATGAATTCTGCTTACCTCCTAGATTATGTGCATAAGCATGCTGACATCCTCATGCTCCAGCACAGCCCTGGAAGCCTCTTGTGCTGTGTTGTTTCTCTGCTTTTTAAAGCCAGGGTTTTGTGTCTTTGACTGAAGTGATCTCAAGAGACACTATTATCTATTGTTATGAAATGCAAATATAAGTAACAACTTTATGACCACGATTCCATTCTTAATTAGGACAGTACTCTAACATGCAGGGGCTGATCCTACTCTTACCCAAAACCACTTTCATCCTGACCTCTAAACAGCAGAGGCTCAATCTCTATCTTCAGACCTCTCAAAGAAACTCAGCCCTCTGGCCACATCTTCCTATCTCTAATAGACCAAGGGATCTCACCCCAAATTCCATGCCACTCTGGTGCTCCCCTCAACCAAAGCACCAGGCCCAAACTCTACCCAGCCAAGTGCCACGATCATCCTAGTGCCCATCCTCTCAAACTTCTCTCCTTGCTTCCTTGTGAATTCCTTTCCACTTTCTACAAGCACTGGAAACTGCCCTACAGTGGAATCAATACATCTGTTTTCTACCCCACATTCTACAAGACCTCTCAAAGATTTATCATATGATGCACCCTATCTTCATAGAAAGACTTCTGTGGACCACCGCCTTTCCAACTCATAATGAGCAAGTGGGCAAACCATATTCCTGGGGCAACTACAGCAATTGCTTACGTAGAAAAGTGAAGTTATGGAATCACATTAAAAGAAACTAAAAATAAAACAAACAGCCAGAAAACAGCAGAAAGCCAACACCATGTAATCTGCCAGCTGTCAATGTACCACCAGCAAGTGATACGTGAACCACTGCTCTAGACAGATTCACAGTCATAAAAGCTCAATGATAATGTTATTTTGACTGGGGAATTTAGACTATGGTAGGTGATCACACCATCTCAGACTATCTCCTCTTCAGTCATTCTGTTAGTGAAACAAAGACTCTTAAACTCATCAGATTTAATGCCTTGGTCTTGGGCGATTTCTATCAACCATGTTTTTCTCCATCTAGGACTATGGATCCCTAGGCTCCACCTACCAATCCTAAATATTTCAGTTCAGCAATATCTATCTGGGTCCCTTTGTCACCTAGTAATCTTGACAAGAGATGTAGTTTCAGTAATGTTTGACTAGTACCCTGATGATAATATATAAACCATTATTTTGGCTTAGCAAAGCAATAGCCTCATCAGTCAAATTTGCAGTACTTGGTGTTACTAAATGTATTATGAATACCTGTCGTTTGCTTGGGATGCAAAACTTGCATTCATACCCACTGCATTCACCAACAATAAGAACTACTGTTTAATGCATTTCCCTGTAAATGTAATAGCTCATTGAAATGGCCGTTCAAATTAATAAGAATAAAATAAAGATCTTTACTTAATCTAATCTCTAAAATGGACACCAAGTTTGACTTAGAAACTTCATTCTAAAACGTATTCAAGCCACCGCACAATCATTAATTCTGGAGATCTTTTGATCTACCAACAGTGTTCTAATCTTAATAGGAAAAAAGAAAAAAAAAGGAAGTCTCTCAAAATACTGATATGACTCAAAGCGGTTTAAGTGGTTTTTGGAAGATATACACACAAATCTGTTAGTCAATAATGGGACTAGTCAACACCACCTACATATTGCTTTGAAAAAATTTACCACAGAGTTCTAACAATTTGAGATTCCAAAGGTACAGAGTTGAAAGGACCTAGACTAAAAGACTACAGGTTCCTTAAAAAATTAAATTTGAATCTGTAAATGACAACATGGGAGAACAGCCAAGGTGGTGATCAGAAACAAAATATGTTTTATTTTCTTTTAAGAAACACTATTTATGTATGACGAAGATTTTCTAGGCTTCACATTAACAGAGACAGTACCTTCGATCATAGGAATATACAGAATAATGAGTTTAAGATTCCATGTCCCTTTTTGAACGGGAGCTCCAGTAGGGTATAGGTGTACAATGTAATAGCCAAGTCTACCGCACACAGAATTTTCAATTTTTTTTTTCAAAAAGCAGATATTTACCACAAAAGAAGAAGGACTTTGTAATTATTTCATATAATTTCTTCAATTATTTTGAAAGGAGTGCTCTGAGGTACTTTTATTTTAAACTGTACTAAACTTTTCCTTGCAATGTTGAGAAGTCCCAGAAAAGAAAAGTGAAGATACAATGTCAAAATAAATCTTAAATGCTCTAATAAAAAAAATCTGAAAGGTCATTTTTATACACAAATGATGACATCAGTGCCACTGCAACTGTAATTTCCATACCACTACATTAAGCTACTTCTAGACACTATTGCCGTACTGAATAATAATCAAAACACAAATCTCAGTATCTAATCTGAGCAGGTAATCACTTGACAACTCAATCAGCATTCGCCTCACTCTAAAACACAATGGGGGTAGATTCATTCCCAGGTTCCAATGGCTTCTGCAATCAGAAACTTTAGGTGCAAGGCGCCTACTACCACCAGTTTTTTGAGGGATCCCAGAGCTCACCTGTGTTTTTTCAAATTAGGCATGACATGAGATGAGACCCATCAATTCAGAATGTCAATTGAAAGGACGGGCTAACCCTTTTCTCTGGCCTCCTAAAAATGTCAAATGCCAAATCGGGGATGGGAGTTGAGCTGGGGTGAAAGTAGGAACTCTTGGCCTCCTTATCTTTGGGAACTCTTCTCCAAGCCTCTCCCTCAGCCCTGGTACCTCACAGGATGGTCAAGCTATGTACCCACTGACTAACCAGGGAGAC
Source organism: Chelydra serpentina (assembly GCA_037349315.1). Taxonomy (NCBI): domain Eukaryota; kingdom Metazoa; phylum Chordata; order Testudines; family Chelydridae; genus Chelydra; species Chelydra serpentina. The sequence continues at coordinate 12,227,851 of JBAIAC010000061.1, forward strand.
TGCCTCTGACTCCTGTGAGCAATCTGGGGAAGGCATTCAAGTGAAAAGCAGGGCAAAAGTAGCCCATTGAAGAGGGGAATATCACTGTTCCATAGGTCTTCAGTGGAAGATGTGCCTCATGTATGAAGTAAAGAGAAACTGAACCCTAAAAAGGTGGGCTCTGCTGGAAAGAGCAGGTGGGGACAAAAAAACCCTATACTGTGGAGATGGAGCTACCTATGTTACCCAGGAAGCAAGGGCAAAGCAGACCATTCACATATTGCTAGGCCTTGTTGCACAATTTACAGCATCAGTCCAGTGTCTGAGTCCATCAAAACTATGTGGCTTAAAAGTTTCACTTCATTAAATTTTTAAATTAAAATGGGATAATAGTAACGTATATCCTCAGTAATATATTTTCACACTGAAGGGACTGACTAAATAATGAACAGAGTAGGTTCTCATTACAATATCTTCAGAGTTTGTGCCCTTTTTCTGCCTATTCTAGTGTTAGAATGTGACTCTAAAAAGCACATGTTGTCCTCCCTAAGGAATTTTGTAGCAGGTGGTGCTAATAATCCTTGAAAAAGGATTCTCCTTGCTACACAAGCGAAAAGTAGGAGGAAAGGGATTATGACTAAGACTTCACCTGACCCAATAACGCTTCTGTCATTTGTCACCTATCATGTCAGTTTCAGAATAAGCAGGTATAACATTTCAGTCATAATTCTGTAGATTTACTTTCACACCTGCCAAGGTTGAAGGCTAATGTGCTCTCAGAGAGCCATTCCTCCGAAGGAAAATATATGGAAATTAGAAATAGGCTACATTCTACAAGGAACTGTCAGTTTTCTTGAGGGGTTTGCAAATTCCCTCTCTTCTGTTTAATCTGACAAAAGACAGGAATTGTGAGATAGAGGTCAAACTAGAATGTCTCAAGTGAAATATCTATGTGACAGTTTTGTGAAGTCACCTTATTGAAGCTTGCATTGCTTCTTGTCCTAACACAAATGCTTTCTAGTTTTCATTTGTGTTGATTGCTCATATGGTAAGAAATATTTGAGGCAACAAATCACATCACACATGACTGAATTGAAAGATATGGTACTTTTCATAATATATCTCACCCCAAAACAACAAACATCTCTGCATCATTATTTTTTCATTAAGGACTTATCTTACTTAATTTATTAGCCGTATTAGTCTCTATCCACAAAAACAACAAGGAGTCCGGCGGCACCTTGTTGTTTTTATAATAAATTAAGACCTTTGGACCTATCTTATATAATTATATAAAGAACACATCTCACTCCCCTAAATGTGTCATTTTTAAAAACTTAATACAAAAAAAACCAATTTATTTCACGTGGAACAAGAAAACCATAGGCTTGTTAAGTATGATGGAAATGACCAAAACTAGAATCATGAATTCCCAACCCTTTCAATCTAATTTGTCAGATTCAACAGGTTTGGATCCAGGCTACATTCAAACAGGAAGGATTTTATGGATCCAAACTTGATATGTCTAAGGCATTTTTTGAGATTATTCTCATGAATGTTTTGGCCCAAGACAGTGCTAATGTCATGAGTGTAGTTGATATCCCAAGATTTCTTCAATTTATGGCAAATATTAATCAGAACAGCTCATAAAATACCTTTGCCATAGGACCCAAATCTGAATTCTAGCCTAAAAATATTCTAGATCCAAATACCACCTCCTCAACCCATCTGTCATTTCAAACTCAACTACAGCAGGCTCTCCTGAGACCCACTGCAACACAGATACACCCCCATACAAAGACATCAGAGAAAACTGCTAGCATATGTGCATTTTAGGCCCACTAAGATTAATAGGAAGACTTTAACCACACAAAGTTACATAATTATATGTAAATGTATCTGAGGTTTCAGAACCTCTGTCCTGTGGCATTTGAGAGAAAAGAAATATCACTATTGGGAGTTCACTTACGAAGATTTACAAAAAAGCCATGTTAAAAATATTACTTATTTTAAACTAGAGACTGCTATGTGTAATGAGGTGGCACCCACCTCTCATAAGCAGCCCCATGGTCGAGTGTGTGCGTGCTTGCAGTTCTCAATTTCTTGGCTCATGGTGCCCCCTGTCGCTACTGCACTTTTCAGATGGGTCTTCGGTGACTCAGCCCTCTGGCCAAATCTCACACAGTCTGTGTGCAAACAAACAAAACCTCTGGGGTACACAATCCAAAAGGCCCTGTAGCCTTTCCTGGGATTAGTCTTTAAACGGCCCAACAGGGTCCGCCTCGGTACCCTTGATTGGTGTATCCTTCTCTGCAGCCCTCCCTAGCCTCAGTCTTTTACCAGACCAACAGAGCCTCTCAGTACCTAGTGGGTCAGCTTATGTGTGAAGGTTCCTGCTCTGGGATAGAGCAGCACCCCGAGGACTTCCTTCCTGGAAACTCTTTGCCTGCTCTTTAATCCTCTGACCCCAGCTCTCCAGCTGGGTCAGTCTCAGTTCAGCCCCTTTCCAGGGGGGGCAGGTAAGAGGTCCACAGACAGTGCCTTCCCTGGGCCTGGCCAAACTCTCTTCTCTCAGGGCACAGCCACTTCCCCAATGGCTGTTGGGGTGGGGGTGGGGAGAGACCCAGGTCCCTCTGGGTCCCAGCCCAGGGACCTTCTAAGCAGCAGTCATGCGCCACATCCCTTTAACTAACTGCATTTCCTTCGGCCACTTCCCCAGAGGCCATCTTAATTTAGTCCTGGGAGCCAGATGGAAGCTATTCCCTCACTTCCCCGGTCCCTGTCAGCAACTACCTGCTTTAGCCCTTCCAGCCAGCTAGGAGCACCTCTTGCTCCCCTGATCCCTGAAAGCAGACTGAACTCAGGCTGACCCTGCAGCTCTTTTTATATGAACCTGCTGGGCCCTGATTGGCTGCTCCCTGCAGCTCCGTCATTGGCTGTGTCCCACACACCTGCTCTAGGCAGCTTGGAGGGCCTCTCTATGGCTCTTTTCTGGGGGGGCGTGGCGTGGTGGGGGCGTGAGGCAGGGCCATGAGGCCTCCAGACCCTGTTCACCCTGTCGTGTGCTTTACTCTGTTGGTTTAAAGAGTGTAATTTCAGTCCGTAACAAGATTTGGCCTTCAGCAGAGAGCTTTCTTCGGGTAACTAACGTTGTTTTTTCTTTGCAGGAAGACACTATCAGGTGTTTCTGAAGCTCTTTACTCCGACCCCTTCCTGCCTATTCCGTCATATTCCCTCAGCTCCCAGACTCACATTTCCTGTCCTCCCTGCTCCTCACCATCCTGCAATCTCTGCTCTCCCCTTTCTTTTCATCCCACTGCCTTTTTGCCTCACCCACTTGATTATTCCTATGAGCTCATTCTTGTTGGCTTTCCTCCTTGTCCCACTGCAACACTACATACTCCAGTCAAAAAAATAAAGGAACTAATATGGAGCAGGGATTCAACATATCAAGTTGCTTTTTTCATTTCAGGGTGGAAAGGCGGATGATTTTTTGCAGTTGTACTGATTCAAGAAATTCCTGAGAGTAATGGTCTGAAAGCCACTGGAATTGTAATTTCTCGTCTGTTACACTCACCTAGTAGTACCATTTTAAAAGAAATATTCAATCCGAATTTAAGTACCTTCCTTTTTAAATGTTAATTAAATTACTCATTTACTTCCTCTTTTGTGTATAAACGTACCACATGATTATGACCTCAGGAGCATGGCAGAGCAGAATATTTTGGAGTATCCCTCTTGATAGGTGAATATAGCTCCCATTAATAGTAACGAGGCTTGCTTCAAGGAGACACTATATCATCTAAAGGCTTATATCTCATGATTCCTAAGTAATTGCTCTAAAGTATTAGTAACCACAAACTTGCCTTCACTATTTTATTTTATGTTTGCTCTCACTGCCCCTCCAGATGTGTCTGGGAATAAATACACATAATTTGGAGCATATATATTTTATCCTTTAAAAAGAAGCCTAAGTACATATTCAAAATCAAATTCAAACAATTATTTTTAGCCTAAGGATCTATACCTGGATGGCATCCTGACAGCAGCAAACAGGAATGCCTTACATCCTATACTGTAACTGGATCGAAAACTGGTTTGCTTGCCACTTCACTATCTTTCACATTTGAAGACATGGTCAACCCCTGAGTAAGCACCCAGAGTCTTTACCAGGCAGGGACTTTCCATCTTATTGTTTTTAACTACAACGTGGCCTTCCCTTTCGTTCTTTCTGACTTCTCCACTCCTTCTAGCTGAGCCATAATACTCAATGCAACTACGCCAACTGGATGACTGCTAAGAGGAGCAGAGTTTAAAACTAATGGAAGATGGGTCTCTAAATCCCCTAGACTGCTTTGGAAATCTCAACCCAGATTTATTCCACCATCCTGGTACAGCTGATACAAAAATGATAGGCATGCCATACTAATTTAGAAGCATTCAGCATCATTCACTCAAGTCCCTCAGCAAGGCATATGTCACACGCTTGGAACGGCTAGTGTGAATGCACCTGCCTATATCTGAAAATTGAACCTGAAGTTCACATCAATAATGAAGCACTCCAGGTGGTCTGTAAGCTGGGACTAAGGTAGATATAATGAGGAACTTTCAGTGACACACTAGTTGTCAGCTGTTGAGCCAGGTCACTACACATGAAGAAACCAATTTCCCTGCAAAGATGAAAGGCAATATTTTTTTTAAAAAAAGATTAAATTAGTTCTCTGCAAAAACACTCAGAAGAAAGTCAATGGGCTGAAACATTAATGTGACTGAAACTAAACTGAATAAAACTTACCTTGAACTATTAAAGGAGTAAAAAGTGGTTTTGAACTTTTACATAGAGAATTGCTCACCAGCAGGCATATAAATCCTACCTAGTGTCCCCACCACACTTTGGGGACGATGGTCCTGTCGATCCACTGCTAAGCTGTAGGAGCTCTGATCTGTGCTATGCCACTTCAGTCTTGTACTCAGCCAGCACACAAAGTTTGGCCATCAATAAGAGCAGGACAGGCAGAAGCAGCAGAGGACACAGAACACAATTCTCATTCATTTAGCTGCTTCAGCCTCTCCCCTCAGCCCTTCTCCCCACTGTGAGAAGAGAAGCAGCAGTGACCTCTGAAATGAGGAAGATGACAGTATTAATCTTGACACCCTTCTCATCCCCTAGAAGAGAGAGAGCCCTTGTGGCCTGCTCTAGGGAAGAACGACACACTTTCGACCCGCTTAAAAGAGGTGGAGAGAGAAACCCCAGATCCCTCTGCAGGGACTGGAGAAAAGCATTTGAAATCAAGTATGTGAGGAAGAAGATGGGCGGGCTGAGAAGACATAGAATATGGGAAGAGAAGGAAAGAAATAGCATGGTGAGCAATAAAGGTAGTGATGTCAAACTTTTGATTGTGTGTCCATCCACACTTCATTACACCTCAGGATCAGGTACCCATTTGTGTGTGTCTAATAATCCAGAAGTTTATAAATCAAGCTCAACATGAGTAACTAGAGTTTGAGTCATACTAAACCATTCTGTATTTCACACGTCGCTGATTACCATAGTACAATGATACACAGTAGTACCAAATTATACCAACTCTAAGTCCTTGCAAGTTGTATGAGAATAACTATGATATTAAAGCCAGTTAACGCTTGCAGTATTTCAGTACTTTCTCTTTAAACACTGAGTTTGCATACTTTAAATGACGCAAGCCTGTTATAAGGATTAACAAAAAGACTTCCCAAATACTTAATAAATCAATTACATTTGTTCTATACATAAAGGTTAATAAAAAACTAACTGAAATAGTGGCACAGAATTTAAGCCCATTATTGGTTTCCTAGTCAACTATTATAATTTAACATCAACAGAATTCAGACTTACCAAAAGAAACACACACATAATTATATCTACTTGAAAAAATAAAAATAAAAAAAACTTTTTCTCTGTGGCTGTAGGAAGCCAAATCTAAAGCACTTGGCCTGAGAGGAATCTAGTCTTAAAGCTTTTGAAGCTGCTTTGGTGTAATTGTTTTGGAGATCTAAATGTGAATGCCGTAGAGTGACATGTTCAGTTTGGGAGGATAACGAAACCCAAGGACAAATACAGATATTGGATCTGAAGCAAACAGTTCACTGTCCTGAAATAAATACAACTTAGACATGTTTTCATGCATAAAAAAGGAGAAGCCAGAATGTTGCTCAGGGGCCATGTGTGACACTGCTCTTCTAATGAGGCCAGCACATTTTAGCAATGCAGTCAAAAAAATATTTCAAGTGTCCCTACAGTACAGCAGATAGGCCCGATTATATAGACGCTGATATGTGTAATCATCCAAATATGCTTTGGTGCTTCTTTGTTGCCATAAGTTAAAAAGAACAGGCAATAGAAAATGGGGCAAGAAATAATGGAGTGAATCACTCAAAAACAGGGAGTATGAGATAAGAACTACAGGTACAGAAAAGTAGTCAGGGGCCTGATGGCACATGAAGTGTGGACAAATGCCTTACTATGATTACAGTCCCTAAAAAGAATTGCCCGTCCTTCACATATACAAAATATACTTTATTAAATGATAGTTAAAATACAAACATGTGATGGTGCATCCGCCTCATACTGACATGTATGGTGTTAATAGAGCCCTAGAGAGGCTGCGTGGGAAGTGGCTAACGGAGCGAGGCTGTGAGGAGCAGCCAATCCGGGCCCAGCAGGCTCATATAAGAAAAGCTGCAGGGCAGAGAAGGGGCAGTTACTCTCTGAAGCTCAAGGAAGGAGGACTAGTGCCTTGTAGATGGAGAGTAGCTAGCACCTTAGACAAAACAGTGCTGGGCAAGAACAGGGGAGCCAGAGGAAGCTCCTGGCATGCTGAAGCAAAGGTGGAGCTAGGGCCGCAGGAAGTGGCCCAGGGAAACACACTGAGCAGCTGGAGGGGATGCACCATGTGGCTGCCATGTACAGGGTCCCTGGGCTGGAATCTGGAGTAGTGGGTGAGCCCAGGTCCCTCCCACTCGCCACTGGGAAGTGGCAGGACAACTGACTGCAGTCACCATTGGGGAAGTGGATGGACAGTTGACTGCAGGGCCCCCAGAAGAGGGGAGCACAGATCGTTAAACAGCCAGAGGGCTGTGTCATGAAGAGGACACTGTGGCCTTTAGAGTGACATGGGTCCGGGAGCAGGCGTGATGGCAGGCGAGACACCGTCAGGAGAGGGTGTACAAACCTGGCCACTGTTCTAACTAGAACCATTGCGAGTATTCAAGTTTATTATTTTTCACATCACATGTCTGTCCCTGAAGTGCTCTTTCTGAAGAAATGGTGTGTTAGCATACGTTACTGTAATCCATTGATGTATATTTTATTTGTGGTTTTAAAGTTGTTCAAGGGAAACACATTTCTTTGATGCAGTGCATAATCATAGGTTAGTTAAAAGAGTACCTTGGAAAATGGATAGCTCTGAACACGTTTGTGAAATGCCATCAAAGGGGTGGAGTTTGAACCTGAAGCTTTCAGACTCACACCTAGACCAAACATGAAACAGTTGTGGTCCCTCAGCACGAGGAGGAAACTAACATTAACAATACTTGAAAGCTTCATTCAAAATAAGCAGTAGTCTTGGCTTCCGTGGTTGTTTGAATCTAGCATAAAAGCAATAGACTGTGTCAATCTAATGCCAGTAAAAATGTGAAAAGCAAAAATCACTAGTAAAGCATCTGCTTCAGAAATGGTTCTGCATTCAGCCATGAAACCAACTCTCGTTCGCGGCTGAGTGACCTTGTCAAAGTTTGGTGGCATGGCAAATAGCACACAGCTGACTGTCCTAGCACGAGCTTGGGGCAGGGGGAGGGGAAAAGGAAGGGAGAAGCATGATAAATTTGGCAGCTTGCACTCTACACCCTCCTCTTTTCTATTCCTCTTCCAGCTCTGCTGTTTGTAGTATGTGACCGGAGCCACTGGGATATGGGGAGCTTCTTCCTAGGCTTACATCAGCACTGTCAACTTCCCTGCTCACTTCCCCATCCTTCTCTAATCGTTATTTGTTGGTCAGATGGTTACATCAGAAAGGGAGCGTGGTGAAGAGAGATTCACACCGGTTCCTGATACTGTCACCCTCTCAGCTCCCCATACACAAAACAGAGACGGGAGAAACAATGGGGGACAAGGGGTCTTGTGCAGTTCTTAGAAGATTTTTGTTCAACAAAAAGTCTCTCTTTTACAAAAAAAGTAATAAAGATTTTGACAAGTTATTGCCGTCTAGTGGGAAAATATGCATTTTCACAATGAACATACAAAGCTACAATGACACCTGTGGCGTGCAGTCAGATGTTGTTTGCATCTCCTGCACTTGACACGTTCATTCCTGGGGAAGGTTGATGGCAGTACCAACACCTCTCTCCCACAGAGTTTCCAGCTGGGAAGGGCAGCTTTATATTTTCTAACTGCAGGCCCAGTAGGAGGCGGCGGCTAGACAGGGAAGATGTTGAGTCCACTTTCTGGGCCGCACCTGACAGTTCTGAGACTCTTTCTACATGGTGAAGGTTGCAGGCGGTTTGCATATTTATGCCACATTCTACTTTTGCACTTCGGGGTGAAACAATCCAGGGTCTGAATCAAGTCTACAGTACTTGGCAAAATATGTATTTACAACATATACAACATTTAAAACATATTTACAACATACAGAGGTAAATACTAACCGCAAATCACAATTATTTTTTCAGGCCTTAAATGCTGCCTATGCTGAGACAACATGTGAGCTAAAAATATTTTTTTCTTTCTCACAATCCCTTTCCATTTAGAGTACTTCAGTCCTCTATGGAAATTCTGACTCCTCTTCCCTTCTTGTAACCCGCAGGGGGTTTCCTCACACAGGTACTAGGATCCCATCCAGTGGGCCGAACAAGTCTAAGTACCTTTCTAGCAGGCCCATTCACAACAAAACTTCAAATCCCATGTACTCTTGGGACATACAATGCATTCTGGATACAAGATGTGATACTTGGGACCTAACAGAAAACCTTCCATAAATTGCTAGGTCCCAGAACAGGATCCTTTGATCCTGGGACAACCTTGGAGGAAGAAAGGTATCTGGGGAAGCAGGAAAGGAACAGTGGAAGAGCGGGGCTTATTTGGAGCCTGAAATGAAACTAAAAGTGGGGAGGGAGTTCATGTTTTGAACTAAGCAGACCAAATGTTGGTTCAGGTATATTCTTAGCTTACAATACAGTATGATGATGTTTTCACTAAAAATTAAATGGATAGCATTTTCCCCATAAACCTCCAAGTTTCAATGACTACTAGCTTCTTATACCAATTTTATTAATGAAAAGTACAAAGGGAAATTATGACAAATAGGCATCTCAGAAACTTGGTGTAATGAGGATAATCAATGGGACACAGTAATACCAGGGTACAAAATATATCGGAAGGACAGAACGGGTCATGCTAGTGAGGGAGTGGCACTATATGTGAAAGAAAGCGTACAATCAAATGAAGTAAAAATCTTAAATGAACCAAACTGTACCAAAGAATCTCTATGGATAGTAATCCCATGCTCTAATAATAAGAATATAGCAATAGGGATATATTACCGACCACCTGACCAGGATGGTGAATGCTCAAGGAGATTAGAAAGGCTATTAAAATAAAAAACTCAGTAATAATGGGGCCAAGTATCAGAGAGGCAGCCATGTTAGTCTGTATCCACAAAAACAACGAGGAGTCCAGTGGCACCTTAAAGACTAACAGATTTCTTTGGGCATAAGCTTTTGTGCATAAAAAACCCACTTCTTCAGATGCATGGAGTAAAAATTACAGATGCAGGCATAAATATATTGACACATGAAGAGAAGGGAGTTACCTTACAAGTGGAGAACCAGTGTTAACAAGGCCAATTCAGTTAGGGGGGATGATGTGGGGAAGGGATAGCTCAGTGGTTTGAGCATTAGCCTGCTAAACCCAGGGTTGAGAGTTCAATCCTTGAGGGGGCCATTTGGAGATCTGGGGCAAAAATTGGGGATTGGTCCAGCTTTGAGCAGGGGGTTGGACTAGATGACTTCCTAAAGTCCCTTCCAACCCTGATATTCTATGGTGCACTCCCCATAATTGATGAGGAGGTGTAAATACCAAGAGAGGGAAAATTGCTTTTGTAGTGAGCCAGCCACTCCCAATCCCTATTCAAACCCAAATTAATGGTGTTAAGTCTGCAAATAAATTGTTGTTCTACAGTTTCTCTTTGAAGTTCATTTTTGAAGTTTTTTTGTTGAAGGATGGCTACTTTTAAATCTGTTATTGAATATCCAGGGAGATTGAAGTGTTCTCCTACTGGCTTTTGCATGTTACCATTCCTGATGTCCGATTTGTGTCCAATTATTCTTTTACATAGAGACTGTCCGGTTTGGCTAATGTAGATGGCTAAGGGGCATTGCAGGACTCTTTGTCGCTTCTACAGATCCAGACTAACACGGCTACCCCTCTGATACTTACCTGCTGTAGAACTTGATCCTGTATTTCTCTTTCTAGGATACTAACGAACAAGTACACTGCCAAGGGAACCAGTGCAAACGGAGCTGCGTAAGGTACTGTTCAAGTAAGAGTCCCAGGTTGTGTGAGAGGCAGTGTGGTCCAGTGCCTAGAGCACTGAAATAGAAATGAGACTCAGGGTCCTATTCCTGGATCTGCCACTGACTTGCTTGCTGATCTTAGGCAAGACACTTCCCCCTCTCTGTGCTTTTGTTTACCTCCCATGCTAAATAGTTTTGACTATTTAGCCGTGTGGAACAAGGACCATCTTTTACTTCGTACACTTACTTGCACAATGGGATTTCTCAGGGCTAATGTAATACTACTGATAACAACAGGTTGGTTTCTCAACAGTACAAGTACTTCCCCTGGTGAGTATCTGAATTTCATGTAGGTAATTACACATTGCCTACCAGTTTCAACTGAACTGTTGTGTAGTGTTGCTGTCCTGTTTAAATACTGCTGTTCATCTTAGAGATGAATGAAGTGACCCTTATGAACAGTGTGTAGTTTTTTATATTGCAGAGAACTTTAGGGTCCCTGGATAAAAGATAATACATAGTAGACAATCAATCATTCATTAGCAACAAGAGTTAACATGAATACAGAATAGTTCTAAATTAGTTTTTTAGAAATAATTAATTTATAATTGTTCGCTCATTTTTCTATTTTGTTTAGCTCCATGTTTATACAAATATAGATGTACGACCAGTGGTGCTGGAACTAGGAGTGCTGCCATACCTACTGGCTTGAAGTATAACAACAAACAACAAATACATGGTTTTGATGGTTTCCATCATCAGCACCCCCACTATAATATTGTTCCAGCCCCCCTGCGTACAACAAATGCTGGGGGGGAAAACAAAATTAAATTAAAGTTTTTACTTGTCATTACTTAATGGGTTAATTGAATTACGATTACCAAAATAACAGAATGCACTAGCCATCACCTTCAGCCCCCAACTAAAATCTCTCAAGCACATCAAAGATCTACAACCTATCCTGAAGGACGATCCCTCATTCTCACAGATCTTGGGAGACAGAACAGTCCTTGCTTACAGACAGCCCCCCAACCTGAAGCAAATAATCACCAGCAACCACACACCACACAAAAACACTAAGCCAGGAACCTATCCTTGCAACAAAGCCCGGTACCAACTCGGTCCACATATCTATTCAAGGGACACCTTGCACCTAATCACATCAGCCACACTATCAGGGGCTCGTTCACCTACACATCTACCAATGTGATATATGCCATCATGTGCCAGCACTGCCCCTCTGTCATTTACATTAGCCAAACCGGACAGTCTCTATGCAAAAGAATAAATGGACACAAATCTGACATCAGGAATCATAACATTCAAAAACCAGTAGGAGAACACTTCAATCTTTCTGGTCACTCAGTAACAGACTTAATAGTGGCAGTTCTGCAACAACAAAACTTCAAAAACAGACTCCGACGAGAAACTGCTGAACTGGAATTAATTTGTAAACTGGATACCATTAAATTAGGCTTGAAAAAAGACGGGGAGTGGATGGGTCATTACACAAACTAAAACTATTTCCCAATGCTCATTTTCCCCCTTACTGTTACTAACACCTTCTTGACAACTGTTTGAAATAGGCCATCCTGATTATCACTATAAATGTTTTTTTTTCTCCTGATAATAGCTCACCTTAATTGATTAGCCACTTAAAGTTGGTATGGCAACCATCTCCACCTTTTCATGGAGAAATACATACAGAGACTTGTCATGGTCTCTCTCTATATATATATATATCTTCCTACTGTATGTTCCACTCTATGCATCTGATGAAGTGGGTTCTAGCCCACGAAAGCTTATGCCCAAATAAATGTGTTAGTCTCTAAGGTGCCACAAGTACTCCTCGTTCTTTTTGTGAATTGCCATTGTACATCATAAAAACCATTACTGAAATCCCGTTTTTTTTTTAAATCACATTACAATTTTATGAGCGTCGTTTGCCCTGACCACTGTCTTTTGCATCATCTCAAAGCTGAATTTCTCAACCTTTACAATAATATAGGAATTTATTCTAGAGCAAACAGTTCTAGTCAAGGTTGTCTTTCAACTTGTCTAAGGAATTGTTAAAGGTGGCAAAAAGTTCACAGCTAAGCTGGCAAGCAGAGGTGTAGTCTGACCAGCATTCCAAGCAGCTCAGATTCACGCACAAGAGACCCTTCCTTAGTTCCAGCCCTTTTTCAAATAAGCTGGGGCAGATCTGTCATGGGGCGTGGGATGTGTGCCAAACCCCAAATCAGCAGCGGAGCTGGAAAATTCTAATGGATTCTAAGCTATTGCAACCTATGAAACTAAAAATACAGAGCAGAAAGCAGTTCCAAACATATTTAAATTGAACTAATAGAAACTACCAGCCACCATTAGTGACACAATGAACATCGATGTTAACAATTCCTTGAAACTACTGAACACTGTATGCATTTTTTATTGCAAAGTGAAAGACACAGGAAAAGATTTACACAATGGTAAAGAAAAAAAAGGTTTCCTCTGAATGCAAATACTATTAATTGCATCTGGTGCCCACATAATTATTAAACATGGGGGGGGGGAGAGACTGTATTCTAAGAAACTCAATTATATTAGATATAGCTACAAACGGAAAATTGCCATCGTTAGTATGTCAGAGCTTTCCTTTTATACAAATGTAAACACTTAATGCCAAAGCCTACAAGCATCACCCCTGATTCATTCCCACAGCTAAAGAGGAGAGAGCACTTTGTACCCCTCTGCACAGAGGGTAACTGTGCCAAAGAGAAAATGTATCCCCCTGCAAACACAGACAGTAGCAGGTATTCCAGGAAAGGAGTGCAGCTTTCATTTACAGCTGGGGCTCTACAGGAGCCTCACTTGCTGCAAGTTTCTGAAATTTTCTCCCTCCCCTGCCCCACCAGCTGGCTCCAAGTTCTCCCACAGAGCAGGGGTTATGGGTGACTTGCACTATTGGACTCCTCTCAGGTGTACTCTCCACCATTGGAGGGATACACAGCCTGGGCTCTGCCAACTGCAGTGCATCAAGCCCGCTGTATACGAGCATTCAAAGGGACTATAGGTAAAAAGCTAACCTTGAAATAAACCTGCAAAGTGAGACTACAGACGTTAAAAAAAATACATACTTAGAAGTCATGAAGGATCCAATCAGGTATGTCTGCAAGTGCCACCTAGTGCAGAAGGCTGCCAACCCAACTGCTCTCCTCCTCCTGTGTGAATCAGGGGTGATATGTGTAGGCTTTGGAATTCAGTGTTTCCATTTGTATACTAGGAAAGCAATGACATATTGAGGACCAACCTCATAGGACAAATATACACAAGATGATAGAGTTGTTGAAACCACAAAAGACCATGTTTGCTGGCTGTATGCCCTGCCACCCTAGCCAGCAGAAAGGCCTCCTCCACTCCCATCCTACAGGCCTCAACCCCTCACCCCACCTCAGAAAAATCTCAATAGTTGGGAAGGGTGGGAAAGGGAAAAGCTTCCTATGCTTGATCTACATTATTTTCCCCTCCTATCCATTGAAGTTGAAGAGCCTGCAATTTTTACTACAACTCTAGGGTTCGAGGAATCCCCCTGCACCACCTTAAAGGGGAGATAGCTGAATCATTGAGCTGCTCTGGAGATGAATCAGGGCCATTTGGTGAAAGATTTCACCAAATGTGTGTAGGACCCTGGCCTCATTGGTTGCAGAGGTTGAAAGGTGTCTAATGAATGACACAGGAGACCACAGGAAGAGAATGGGTGACCTCATGGTTAAGGCAGTTGAATGCTGCCCTTGAGAACCGGATTCTATCCTTGCCTCTGACAAAAAGTTCCTATGTGACACCAGGCAAGTTCCTTAAACCAAACTTTGCAGGCGGTTACTAATTGTGTGTTCCTCGTTTTCTGGGTGTCTGACATGAGACCTTGGGGTCTGATCACAGGAACTGTGCTTTGAACGTAGTAAGTGCTATGTAGTGCTCAGTACACTGAAAAGTCAGATCCTAGATTCTCGAATTAAGCGCCCAAAATTAGTGGAAAATTTTGACCTTCAGCTGTGCGCGTCAGTTCTTCACCTGTGGATAAAATTTGGATAATACCCTATCCCCTCACCTCACAGGCATTTTGTGAAGACAAATTAATTAATCTTTGCAAAACACTCAGTTACTATCATGATTACACCCATGAGGAAATTAATATTTCTGTTTTCAGAGCAGGGTTTGCCCTTGGGCCACACACGGAACAGTAAGGATAAAACAAAATACTGAATAGCTACTCATTAAATAAGCAGTGTCCATCTTGCGAATGAGGCAGGGATCCTGTGTGATCATGTAATTAAACATTATCATAATGCATATGAATAAGGGGACCAAAATAAAAATGAGCATTGATTCTAGCATTTCCTAAATTTTTGTAGAGTGTTTCCATTTGAAATCTTAATAATAGTCTTTTAACTTAGTATTTTGTGTGCATGTTCACACAGATCACTCATTCAAGGATTAATTGATTCATTGTCATTTGTGCTGACACATGTTTACTAAGTTGTAGCCCAGTCCTGTACAAAGTTGACATTTTTTTTAGCCTTTATGATTGTAGAGAGAAGTTTGAAAATGTTACCCAAGTGTAACCTAAAGATTCAAAAGCCTGAAGGCAAGCAAAAAGAACCCAAAATGTATTTCTTTTTAAATTTACCATGAATTTTTGGGGCCTTACTCATGGTTTTTGAATGTTTGGGTTGGCGATACTGGACACAGCTATGTCCTACCCGTCCTGCAGAGCTCCTAGTGTTAGGCGCTGGGTATATTTTTCACCTCATTGGTTATTTTTAATAAACTGAAGGCTATGAAATGATTTAAAACTTTTGCTGCAAAATTCAATGCAACTCTGCTGTAAGTTTCAGGGGTCACAGCCATAGAGTTTAAGTATAATTTGCTCCATAATATATGGAGCTTTGGCCTTAGGAAAAACACTTCTCTTGTTCATTTTGCCCTAAGGGAGATTATACAGTTTAGCAAAAGTCCTTGGCATAATTTGAGTCTAGTTCCTTCTATACCATAGTGACAACCTTAGCAGGGTTGTCAGGTAGAGTGAAGTATCTCTATTTCTGCCTGCAGGTCAAACATTTAATAAAGCCGTTTCATTGGTACTGCCTGCCTGAATCTGTTTTGGCCCTAGACAATTATGCCCAACGACAGAAAATTACATTTAGGGCAAAAGATTTGTGAATATTTAATTTATATCTAGACTATGACAAAATTACAGTAACGTTGTGGTTTCCAAAATAGTGGCAACATTATTTTCTACACTTTATGCAATATTTACATTACATGATGCAAACTTTATTCGTTATTGATTTAAAGAGTAAGATTTTAACTCAAAGCCAGGAAAATAAAAATAAAAAGGTCTGCATTTGCCAAAAAAGATTTATATTTCCTCATTTAGAGACTAATCCTACTTTTTCTCCCATTGAAGTTTATGAGAATTTTGCTACTGGTATCAATGAAAATAGGATCAAGCCTTTAAGCTGAAAAACAGGTCCAGGATGGGTTTTTGAAATCAAACGAAACACGTCTTCAGTGCAGCATTCTGCTCATTCTTATTCCTTTGAAAGGGACATTGTCAAGGTTGTTAGGCATGAAACTGACTAACTGTGACAGTTGTCCCAATTTGTAGATCTTACCTTAAGGATACCAGGCAAGTATTTTATTTCAAGCTAACCTTAGCAGCCTGGTAAATATATAAACACAAACTCCAACAGTTGGCTTAGTGCATTTTTCATTATAAACACACAGCAGAATGTGCCATTTTCTAACACTCTAATTCACTTTTCATGGTAGGAACCATGTTCTTCAACAAACAGTCTAACTTCCCAACACATGTAGTTTAAGACCTTTGCCCTGCTTCCGGTTAAGTGAAAAAATAATTGTTTCCTGCATCTGTCTGCAGACTGGCCTCTATCTTGCCTATATTGAGGAGCACACATATTACTATAGCTTTAAAAGTGAGGGACTCCTGAGATGGGGCAAAGGCACTGGATTTCTCAGAGATAAGCAGAATATTCAAAAATCTCATCACACAGGGATTCCAAAATTGAACCCAATCAAGAGTTTTAGAAAATAAATGTATAGAACAAAAGCAGAAGTGTCTACTATATGTTTATAAAGAACCGATTTAAAGTAAAATGTAAATATAAAGTAGGTTGATATGCTTGGAGAATGTGGTAAATTTCTTCATCTGAATAATTCAAGTAAAATATATATGACTATATACATCATGCAGTATTTTCAGGGTGGGGATTACATCATGATTTATATGTATGTATTGTAAGTTTTGTTCTTGGTGTTTTATCTCAAGAACAGACAATGCAAAGAAGAAAAAGTGCTTTTCCCTCAGTTTCCTGCTTGGATCTGTCATGATCACCACCTTTAAATCTTTATTGTGGTGGTCATATATCCCAGTATCATCATTCGTTAACGGTCTGGCTCACTTTTGAAGAAATGGCACAGTACTGTACATTTACTCAGCAGGGTAGCTTCCTGAAATGTAAGTAAAATATGTTCATGCTCTAATACACATGGAACATAAGCAGTACATTTTTATTTATTTATTTTTGTAGCAGCTTATGTATTCTGTTTCTATTAGTAGGTGGATATAAATTTAATTCCCTCAAATAAAAAACTGTATTTGTCCACTTCGTGGTCTACTAGTAGCACAAACGCCTACCAAGCAGGGGAACACCGTTCAAGTCTCATATCCAGGCATGAGCTAACAAAACTGTGGAGTCAGCTAATTGGTAGCAACGCCTACTGGCTGAATGAAGTAGCAACAGTATCAGGCTTTGTAAGCAGTAGAGTAGGTTGGCATATTGTGGACACTATACATTTTAGAACCTATTAGTGACTGTATAAGTAGGGGCATTTCCAGCAGATCGAGGGACGTGATTATTCCCCTCTATTCGGCACTGGTGAGGCCTCATTTGGAGTACTGTGTCCAGTTTTGGGCCCCACACTACAAGAAGGATGTGGATAAATTGGAAAGAGTCCAATGGAGGGCAACAAAAATGATTAGGGGGCTGGAGCACATGACTTATGAGGAGAGGCTGAGGGAACTGAGATTGTTTAGCTTGCAGAAGAGAAGAGTGAGGGGGGATTTGATAGCTGCTTTCAACTACCTAAAAGGGGGTTCCAAAGAGGATGGATCTAGACTGTTCTCAGTGGTAGAAGATGACAGAACAAGGAGTAATGGTCTCAAGTTGCAGAGGGGGAGGTTTAGGTTGGATATTAGGAAAAACTTTTTCACTAGTAGGGTGGTGAAGCACTGGAATGGGTTACCTAGGGAGGTGGTGGAATCTCCTTCCTTAGAGGTTTTTAAGGTCAGGCTTGACAAAGCCCTGGCTGGGATGATCTAGTTGGGGTTGGTCCTGCTTTGAGCAGGGGGTTGGACTAGATGACCTCCTGAGGTCCCTTCCAACCCTGAGATTCTATGATTCTATGACAAAAAATTATTTTCAGACTCATTGTACATTGGCTAAACTATGAATACTGCCTTAAAGGACCATGTTCTAATCACATCCTTAAATATGTATGGTCTAGAAAAAGTAATCAACGTACAGTAGCAAGTACACACACACCTGAACACTGCACTTCAGATATCATCCATTAATATCAATTCTTGCAAGGAACAAAATTAAGGTTTACAATACATAAGAACATCAGATCTAGTTCTTGGCAAAAAACAGAACTTCATTTCACTCTACTAGTAAAAACAATTGCTAATGTGAGATTTCTTTTTCATTCCCCTTTTATATAGTTAAGAAATGCACTTAGAAGTTAAATATATGGTTTATGATTACATACTATATATATATATATTTAAATTGTAGGCTAAAGATTGGAGAAGCAGGCCTAGACTACACTTAAAAATTTTGCTGGCATAGATGTCAATCAAGGGTGTGATTTCCCCCCTCCTGCGCCACCCCTGACTGACATAACTATGTTGGCAGAAGCTCTAGTGTTGACATGATTATACCAGCAAAAAAGTTGTTTTGCCGATATAGCTTCGTCTGCAGAATGGATTTAAGATAAACTGGCAAAATAAGATAAACAACAAACATGTGGTCAAGGGGGGTTCAGTGGACATGGTGTACTTAGATTTCCAGAAAGCTTTTGACAAGGTCCCGCACCAAAGGCTCTTCCATAAATTAAGTTGCCATGGGATAAGAGGGAAGATCCTTTCATGGATTGAGAACTGGTTAAAAGACAGGGAACAAAGGGTAGAAATAAATGGTAAATTTTCAGAATGGAGAGAGGTAACTAGTGGTGTTCCCCAAGGCTCAATCTTAGGACTGTGCCTATTCAACTTATTCATAAATGATCTGGAGGAAGGGGTAAACAGTGAGGTGGCAAAGTTTGTAGATGATACTAAACTGCTCAAGATAGTTAAGACCAAAACAGACTGTGAAGAACTTCAAAAAGATCTTACAAAACGAAGTGATTGGGCAACAAAATGGCAAATGAAATTTAATGTGGAAAAATGTAAAGAAATGCACACTGGAAAAAATAACCCCAACATATCCATACAATATGATGGGGGCTAATTTAGCTACAACTAATCAGGAAAAAGATCGTGGAGTCATTGTGGATAGTTCTCTAAAGACATCCACGCAGTGTGCAGTGGCAGTCAAAAAAGCAAACAGGATGTTAGGAATCATTAAAAAAGGGATAGAGAATAAGACGGAGAATATCTTATTGCCCTTATAGAAATCCATGGTATGCCCACATCTTGAATACTGCATACAGATGTGTCTCCTCATCTCAAAAAGGATATACTGGCATTAGAAAAGGTTCAGAGAAGGGCAACTAAAATGATTAGGGGTTTGGAACGGGTCCAATATGAGGAGAGATTAAAGAAGCTAGGACTTTTCAGCTTGGAAAAGAGGAGACTAAGGGGGGATATGAGAGGTATATAAAATCATGAGTGGTGTGGAGAAAGTGAATAAGGAAACGTTATACACTTGTTCCCATAATATAAGAACTAGGGGCAACCAAATGAAATTAATGGGCAGTAGGTTTAAAACAAATAAAAGAAGTTCTTCACACAGCGCACAGTCAACCCGTGGAACTCCTTGTCGTAGGAGGTTGTGAAGGCTAAGAATATAACAGGGTTTAAAAGAGAACTGGATAAATTCATGGAGGTTAAATCCATTAATGGCTATTAGCCAGGATGGGTAAGAAATGGTGTCCCTAGCCTCTGCTTGTCAGAGGGGGGTGATGGATGGCAGGAGAGAGATCATGATCATTATCTTTTAGGTTCACTCACTCTGGGGCACCTGGCATTGGCCACTGTTGGTAGACAGGATACTGGGCTGGATGGACCTTTGGTCTGACCCAGTACAGCCATTCTTATGTTCTAAATAACTATTTTGCTGAAATAAGATGTGTCTTTACATCGGGGTGGGGTGGTGCTTACATTCCTAAGAGGACATATTTAAATTGGTCTCCCCTCCCCCCTCACTACATACACGTATAAAATATTTATAAATAATGTTAGTGACATTGGGCTATATTTACAACCAATGTCCCCTTTAATGAACAAATTAAACACCTACAGAGAAAAGATAGTTTGTTACTAATTAGTTTATAAGATTGAATTGAAAATATGTATAAACAGAAAGAAGGACAACCCAACGATTAGCATGCAATGTGTGGTTCATTAAGTCCAGCAAATCAAGAAAGACTATACCTTCAGAGAAACAACTGAGAAGTGGTAAAGGCAAAGGAGAAAAAATGGACTGATAAGCAGAAAAAAAAATTGTTCCAGGATCCTGCAGACTTTACTCTTGTGAACAAGGTATAAAGCAATGGGCCCATGCTTATCATCACACAACTTTAGGCCTAATTTTTCAAAAGAAGTGATTTGGGGCATCTCCATTTTTGAGTGTCCAACCTACGGAGACATCTTAAGATGCCTGATTTTCAGAGAATGTTGAGACCCCTCACCACCTCTGAAATTCAGGCAATTTTAAAGGAGTTACAATTTGGGCATTAAAAAACTGGAGGCATCAGAAATCACTAGCCCCTTCTGAAAATATTGACCTTGAAGCATAAGTTGTTCGGAGTAGGGGCTGTGCCTTCTTTTGCATGTATCCACTGTGATACTGTGGGCAACACTAGAAACAAATAATAATACATAAATAATTGTTCTGCACAAGTTAATGGAAGCAGTTGGGTGGTAAACCTGGTGAAAAATTTGGACCTGAAATAAAGTGAAAAGTGAACTAAAATGTGTCAATCAGACTGTCTCTTAATAAAAACTGAATTTAATTTTAAAAGAAAGAAAAGATTACTCATAAGATTCTTAATGAACTCCAGGGAACTTCATAAGAGTTATTTGACAAGCAGAAAGAAGTCTTCAAAATAATCTTTAGTTAAATATAGAAGTCTACCATTGAAAGAATAGTGTACCTTCCTTGATGTTTTGTTAAAAAAAAAAAAGTTATCTGAATAATTGTTGTCTGGCATCTTTCATATCTCTTTATTCAGTCATAAAAACATACACCGGAGATTTAAAATTGGAATCTAAGGACAATCATCACTTTGGCTCTAAGAAGCACAATTATACTTAGATAATCTGGTCAGATGATTGATTTAAAATTTGGTTGTCTCTTTTTGGCACAAAAGCAGCTGGCAGTGATGCAAAGCCACCGGCACTTGAACCAAAGGACAAGCTTGCTAACATGTTTATCAAAACCTTGGTCCATTAACTCTTCTCCAAAAGAATTACTTAAAAAATTCTTTCTAATAGATCATTAGAAACTTAGGAAGATGAGATCAGGGTTCTTCACACAATCTAATTACAATTATTATGAGTTCAATGCTAGAAAGATTTTAGAAAAGAAATCTAGATTTTAGAACAGATAACATTTTCTGAGACGCAAGGCATTTCATGGTGTTGTAAAAATGTCACATGAAAGAGGAAGCACTTGGAACTGAATTTCACTGCAAGCAGATCTACAAAAAGGACTTTCCCATTATTGCAGCTTTGCTAGGAGAAACTTCGAGAGCCTAAGCCCATCCACAGTACAGTGAAGTTGAGCTGGAATAAACAGAACCTTACTGAGAGAACCACGGGTAGCCAGGAAAACAGGAGCAAGCTGAGAGTTTTTTAATTTTGTTTTTCTACCCAGTGGTTCAGGTACATGACCACTGTCATGCATTGGACTTTTGAAGATACATTTTTCCCATTTTAGCCTTCTGAGCAGTAAGGCAGCTAACCTTGTGGCCTACAGCTCAAGGGCATTTATAGGAAACTGTCTTTCCATTGGAGACCATATTCCCTGTGTTCAGCAGGGATCCACATTTATTCCCCACCCTGATGGACTCTTGTCCAAAGCAGTACGTATTCTGGTTGGATAAAGAGAAGTCTGGAGCCAGTATACCGCTTGTTTGTTTGCTGTGAGACCTAGTAAACTGAACAAAGCTAGTGACTCCTGTACCATTTGGGTGGCCCAGTCCTGAGAGTGGCCAAATAAACTAGTCAGCTAGAGAAGGAATCTCACAAACTCATTTGAGAGTGTATCAGCGTGACCAACATGACCTTTACCAACATTCTCAGGTCAGATTCCAGGCTGAATGGAGAAGAGCTTATTAGAAAGACCATCTGTTCAGCACAAGCCTTGGATACTTTTAGAGAGAGTAAGTGACGGGGATTTGTAGCTGGGTGTCCTCAGATCCACCAATACCAGGAAAACTCCTTGATTTATGATGGTTCTGAGGGATTCCATTTTGAATTTCTGAAGTTTTACTAACCAATTTCCTCACCTCCTTTCAAGTTTATTTTAGATTCCAGAGCAGTGTCTGCAGGGCCGGTTTTAGCGTTATTATCATGAATAATGACGGCGGGGCCCCGCCAACTTTGTCAGAGCAAAAACAAAACAAAACAAAACCTCCCGCTGCCAATCGGCGGAGCAAAAACAAAAAAGCAACAAGAAAAAACCCTTGGGCGCAGCGGAATCGGCTTAAAGCCAACCCTGAGTGTCTGTCTTTTTGGAGCAAGTGTCTTTCACCTTCTGGGTTAAGAAACAAAAATGGCATCAAGATGTGGTATCAAAGGTCACCTTTCTGAGTGTGGCTTTGAGTCAAGCAGGAATCAAATTGGAAAAGCAGAGATGGGTGCTCTGAAAAGCAAGAAAAATCCCAGTTGGAGACTGGTCATCATCCTGTCTGTCAGACTGAGCCAAGAGGACAAGCTACATTCTGTGGTGCCACAGTAATAGGATACCAACTTCTGAAGTACAGTCCAGCTGAATAAATACTGCTGAAAGTCAATAACTAAAACTTTTCTCTAGAAACCTGACTGAAATTTGAGTATTTGCACTGACTTTTAAAGTTATCAAATGGGAATAAATACTTAAGAGATAATATAGTAATCTCGCCTTTTGTACATCAATCACTATTGAGGGATTACCTTGGGCAGGGCAAGAGGCGCTATGGTAAAACAAATAATAAAATCAAATTTAGTGCATCAAAAACCGCCTCGAAGAAATAAGAACAGATTAACTTGGCCAGAAAATTATTAGACAACACTTCCTTGTAGGTTTACATTCTGATCTGTATTTGGACTGAAAATCTGTTCATGTTTCTAACTCTCTCTCAATGTAGTTTTGAAGCACTTGTTCACACAAGAATCCACTCTTCATGGATCAGAAATGATGGTTGCTTACACTGTTCAGGTTGTGAAAACAAATCACTCTGAGTCTCAAAAGCAACAGCAATCTTTTTACTGAATCCTTCCCTTTCCAATTGCATATGTAGGCTGTCATCACCAGGTCCTTTTAACTCTTGCCAGGAAAGATTAATAGCTATCTGTACAGCTACTATATTGTGAAATTTCTAGTTTGGAGTCTCTCCCCCCATCCTTCCTGCAGAAAACAGAGTGAGCAAGAGAAATGCTGAAATTTAACCCTGCATGATTTTTTTTCAACTGTTAACTCTTGTAAGCTCTTAGGGCTACAGTAATACATGAAAAGCAAAATGATGTCATGTATTAAAAGGGGAAAAATACTGTGTTTCTGAACGATATTAGAAGCCACTCTGTCATGCACTACACAAGTTTGTGCCTCACTAACTCACAATTATAAGGGTGGGTCTATACTTACCCGTCGCGTCGGAGGCGCGGGATCGATGTTCTGGGTTCGATTTATTGCGTCTTGTCAAGACGCGATAAATCGAACCAGGAAGTGCTCCCTCGTCGACGCTGGTAATCCAGCTCGACGAACGGAGTAGGCGGAGTCGACGGGGGAGCCTGCGCGCCGCGTCTGGACCACAGGTAAGTTCGAACTAAGGTACTTCGACTTCAGCTACGTTATTAACGTAGCTGAAGTTGCGTATCTTAGTTCGACAGGGGGGGTTAGTGTAGACCTGGGCTAAGAGTTCACACCGAAGTAAAACAAAAATAAAAGATTAGAAATAAAGTATTATTCTACTGCACTATTCTCACAGATATGGGGTGAACAGCTGAGATAAAAATGTCTGAACATAATTTTAGTTACTAAGTAATTACAATTGCTTTAGTTTCTTGAATGTTTTATCGGATATTTATCCATGGGCCACATTCAGATAGTTTTACATTTGGAACTTACTGTACATAAACAAAATGATCTATGTTGATTGTGGTTATCAGCATTACTGAATATTGTTTTTGTTCAGAGCATACATAGTGTTTTTGAGAGTAAGGAGAATGTTAAGCAGAGACTTACCCCCTCCACCTCCAAGAAGACTGGAATTAGCTAGGAAAAAGCAAAATGAGAATAATTAGCATTACATTTAAATATGAATTGGAACAGAAGGTGAAAGTATTTATTTATAAGGTACAAATTTATATTTAGTGTAAACTTGTTGAAACTGATTATTGATATTACAGAATGTATATTCTATTAAAAGAAAACCAATTCAAGTTACTGTTTTTCACTCAAACCATTCAATTTGTATCTGTTTGTCCAAAGACATTATTGGTTCACATTTTAAAAAATATATATTTACCTAAATTATTCTCAAAATCTTTATTTGTAAAATAGAATGCAACACTTCTGGGCCTGTAGATTAATTTAATTAACAACAACATATGAAAACAGTAATACTTTTAAACTGCATAAACATCTGAAACTGTATAATTGTCCAGGCAACATTCCTTTGTGACAACCAAATAAAGGAGCAAAACCCCTTGTCAGTTTAGAGATCTGCAAATGGGCTTTGGTGCCCTCTGCGATTAGTTCTCCTGAGTCTCTATGACATGGGGCCTTTGTGGATGAAAATTAGTAAAGAGCAAATTATCCTCTAATCAGACATCTGTAAAAACACAGTGAATGAAATTCACTAGTCCCATTACAATCCATGGGCGTTTTCACATCAATTTCAATGGGGTCACGATTTCACCCAGTATATTTACATGCTGCTCTACTGTATCTATTCAGCTTGCCGTCCAAGTCATAAAGGGTAAATTATGCACAGCAGTAATTTGCAGAATAAGATTATTCAAGACAGCTGTTCAAATTAAGCTGGTGTGGTTGCAGCCACTCATTGTCCCTCCACAACTTGGGCACAAGAATGGGGAAACGGTAAGCCTATACGCTTGCCCCCTACAGTGAAGTACTCATACTACAATTGCACAAAAAATTGGATGAAAAGCTGGAAATAAAGGTTCAAACTCTACTTAATTATTTAAGCAATGGGAAGAGGCACAAGCACTTCTTTCATAGAACCATAGAATCTCAGGGTTGGAAGGGACCTCAGGAGGTCATCTAGTCCAACCCCCTGCTCAAAGCAGGACCAACCCCAACTAAATCATCCCAGCCAAGGCTTTGTCAAGACTGACGTTAAAAACCTCTAAGGAAAGAGATTCTACCACCTCCCTAAGTAACCCATTCCAGTTCTTCACCACCCTACTAGTGAAAAAGTTTTTCCTAATATCCAACCTAAAACTCCCCCTCTGCAACTTGAGACCATTACTCCTTGTTCTGTCATCTTCTACCACTTTCCAACCTTCATACCTTGCTGATGAGCAAAGGAGGAGTGAGACTGTAAAACATTCCTTTCTTCAGAACCTAAGGGCTTGTCTACACAGGGATATCCAGGAAAGTTAATCTGAATTAATTTTTATGTGAATTTAAAGTGGATTAGTTAAACTGCATTAAAACCATACATAGAAACTCTGATTCAGAATTAAAGTGGCCTTAATTTGGTATAGTTTAATTCACTTCCAAAGTGAAGCTGCTTTTCACACGGTTTCTTTGGGAGTGAATTAAGCTAAACTGAATTAAGGCCACTTTGGGGATTTATCTACATGGCCCTGCAGTGCAGATTACAGGAGTCTGAGCTGCTGCAGCACGCACTGAAGTGGTGCCCTGTAACTGCCCCATATAGACCCTGCTAGTGCAAACTAAAAGATACCTAGTTTGTGTTAATATACTCCCGTTTCAACCAGGATTACATTAACATGAACTATATACCTTTTAGTTTACACTAGTAGGGTCTACATGGGAGAGTTAAAGCACAACACATTAGTGTGTGCTACAATTCACATCCCTCTAATCCACATTGTGGGACTATGTAGACAAACCCTAATTCTGAATTAGAGTGTCCACCCAGGGATTTATTGCAGTTTAGCTAATCTATTTCATGTTCACACCTTTAGTTAATTTGGATTAATTTTCCTGAATGCCCCTATATAGACGAAAGCCCTAAGGTTTTATGGGGAAGTATATGATATATGTTGTATTGCATGCATCTTCTTCTAGTAACTGAGCTTTCCTAGTTGAAAGAAACTATTCCTATAGGAACCATGACTTCTGGACTAGTAGTAATAATTTATGATGACCAAAATTATGAATTCTGACACAGCACAAATCCACATGGTAGGATTTGTTGATGGTTTATTTTAACAATCTAAATAATTCATATTGTACACTGTCTATTTAGTTTGCTTTTTCATTACTTCTTTTCTCTTTTGGGGTACTCTTGTACATCTCTTACACCCTCTTTCAGCCATACCATCAGCTCTCCCTGACAATACAGAGGCAGTGTCACAATTGCCAAGCTAAGTTTTCCATAAAATAGTGTATTTAGTAACTAGCACAAATTCCTCTTTTTAAAAAAAAAAGAAAAATGTCCTGTTATTATTTACTGTTATCATACCACAACAAGAATCCTTTAGACTCATGGGTATCATTTGAAAAATACTTGCATGTAACACAACTGTAGCCCTATACAAGTTACTTTGCAAAGATAAAATGATATATATTGGAAAGATTAGCAGGAGGCTTTGATCCACATATTTTTACCACCTCCTATGTTCACTGAATTTCAATGCAATACCTAAGAAAAGCATGACTTAAAGAATTCCACGAAATGCAGACAGCTGATGTATCCTTTACTTTTTCAGCAGCTTCCAAACTAAACTACTTTATCAACTCTCACTTCAATAACATTAATCAATACATGTATAAGCTGAAACAAGCACAACTGTAAAATCAGACAAGCTGAAAACAAGAGAAAAGCCCCTAACATATCTAACACTATCGTTCTGCAATGCAGGATTATTCTCTGAAGTGTATTAGAGTGCTTTGTCCATTCTAATTTTAATGAACTCAAGTTCCGGGGCTTCAAACACTTCTCTTGGGAGACTTGTCCAAGATCTTATAGACTTCACTGTTAGAAAGTTTCCTAGGATATCCAGCTAACATTTTCTTCCGCAAAACCACATCCTCCATCTGCTTAGATTACATTAAATTCCCCTCCTTCCTTGACAATTTTCATCTTTCAAATATTTGTAGAACTTATTAAAACATAGCACACTAGTTAGCATTATAAAATAGTAAAAACATTTTAAACAAAGATTTTAGCCACAGTGTATCACAATTGACTACAACTATTAGAATTACTGTAGTAACTCGTTAACATTGTTCTAGTTTCCTCTCTTTGCCCTTCAAGACATTGACAGCACTTTAAGGACTCTTGCCCCAGACAGAAAGCTCACATTTTGCCACTCTGCCTGCCTTTTCCACCCCACAAAACCACCATCCCCTGCATGAGACTTGGAGACATTCCTGTCACATGGACTGTCAGAAGTTCACTGAGCCTAGGAGCTACTAGAACACACAACCATTATCTGTAGTCAGATGCTGATCCAGCCTGGGCCAGCAGCCATTATTCTTGTCCTCATCCCCTGGCCTAGCCCACAGCTGAGCACAGGATTCTAACCAGGGCTGGTGCTTCCACTAGGCGACCCTAGGTGGTCGCCTAGGGTGCCAGGATTTGGGGGGCGGCATTTCGGTGGCAGCGATTCTCGGCGGCGATTTGGCGGCAATAAAAGCTGCTGCCGAGAATGCAGCTTCAGAGGAGCTTCTGGCGCCAGTGGAGATGAGCTGCTGCCGCGGTGGGGTGGGGAGCTGCCGTGGGTGGTTAGCCACCACGGGCGGGTGGGGAGCCAGCCACGAGCAGGGGGGTTAGCCGCCGCGGGGGGGGGGGGGAGGTTAACTGCCGCGGGCGGGTGGGGCCACCGCGGGCAGGTGGGAGGCTGCCGTGGCCCACGTGTGGGTGGGGGGGAACCGCCGTGGGAGGGGCGGGGGACTGGCTGCTGCAGGGGGTGGAGACCTGCTGCGGGGGGGGGGGGGGGAGCTGGCTGCCATGGGGGGCGGTGTTAGCTGGGGGGGCGCGCAGGGCTGGTGCAAGGAAGTTTCACCTAGGCCACGAAACTTCCTTGCACCGGCCCTGATTCTAACCAGACCTGGGGAGAACAAGAAAGAGTGTACTTCTGCAACGAGAGAGATGATAGGGAGAGAAGGTATATGAGAAATTGTGAGAAGAGACAGTGAGAGCTAGAGACTTCCTGTCCCCTAATTCCCTTCCAAAGCTACACTTCTGAGTCCACTTCCCTGACTCTTGCTAAAATTGCTCTCTGCACTCTCCAGCCCACAACAAGTTCCCCAATTTTCACTTTCAAAATCGGGTTATAATGCACAACTAGAAATATGCCTTTAAAGGTGTGCCCATTTATATCACGCCAAGTGACAGCACACAAATTGCCTGAAGAAGATCTCTGTGTGGCTCAAAAACTTGTCTCTCTCACCAACAAAAGTTGGTCCAATAAAAGGTATTATCTCACCCACCTTGTCTCTCTAGCACACAATTCAGGCAGCCTGTACTGTAGGCACTTATTTGTAAAAATGTCAACAATTTACACATGCTGGTAGAACATGGTCCTGCATTCCTTACTAGCAAAATCCCATTGAAGTCAGTAGGAGTTTGCCTGGGTACAGACTGCAGATTTTGGTCCTGAAGAGGTAATATAGCTTTCAGCTCCTGAGTTTTAGATTTGGTACCATCATGTCAGAAGTAAAAAGAGAGTTTCCTAGACACAGATTAATCCCTAAGGAATAATCCTTCACATAAAAACCCATGACTCTGCCCATTGGGTTTTGGACCAAGCCCCAGTGAGGTGCTTAAGGCTCTCATGATCCTCTGAAATTGATGGGAGTTGAAAATGCTCAGCATCTCACAGGACTGCGCCTTTATTCCGTGCTCAAGAAATAAATGATCAGCAGTTACAGGACAACTGAAGAAGTCCCATTAGTGCGGTGGTTCTCAACTGTGGTTCACTGCATCTTCAGGGAAAGCCCCTGGCGCACCGTGACGGTTTGTTGATCTGCCGCGTCCGCAGGTTCGGCCGGTCGCAGTTCCCACTGGCGGCGGTTCGCCACTCCAGGCCAATAGGGGTTGCGGGACGCGGCGCGGGCCGAGGGATGTGCTATCTGCCACGTCCAGCAGCCCCCATTGGCCTGGAGCAGCAAACCGCGGCCAGTGGGAGCCGCGACCGGCCGAACCTGCGGACGTGGCAGGTCAACAAACCTGCCTGGTGCGCCAGGGGCTTTACCTGAAGTAGCAGTGGACCACAATTGAGAACCACCACATTAGTGCATGCCTGTTCTGACCAATGCAATCGGCAGTCAAGCTAAACACCAGCATTCCTCCCAAAACACAGACGTGAAAATAATTTGGAGGAAACCATTTAAGCAAGTGTAGCCTCTATCTGGTTGTGGATTATCAGCAAGAAGATCTTAAATTGTCAAAATATATTCATTATTCAAATGTACACATTAATATATTTTACAAATATGGATGGAATTTAACGTTCTAAATTTGATCTGCCTTACTTCGGGAAGTCACATGGCATTGTTTGTGCTCCCTGACTGAATACGCACAGAACTTCGGCAACAAATCCTGAAATTCACTTCAAATTTCACTTTCTATGAACATTTTGGACCTCTTGAATGTTTGTGGAAAGTAACTTTTATGAAAAGTTATATACATTAATTTAAAAATCTGAGTATTCACAAAAATCCTTTTAATATTACAGCCAGATCAATTAAAAAGTGAAAAATGCTGATTTTTTAAAAAATTGACATATTTACTGACAGTGACGCTTTTATTATCTGCTGTCAATTCAGTTGAATTTAGCAACCATGAATGACTACAATACTATAATTTTGTGTTGTCTCGAGATAACATGCTTTGGTATTGTTAACCACATAGCTGAATAGGTAGGGGTGTGTGTGTGTGTGTGTGTGTGTGTGCGTGTGTGCGTGTGTAATACTCATTGAAATTGTAAAAATGTAATTTCTTTTGGGACCATCTCTTTGCAAAAGCATTAACGGCACTGGTAACTTAAATTGACATCTGTGTCATGAAGCCATGCATCTGTCAGCATAACAAAAAGCATGTTTTAAAAGTTGATTTGATATTGTCTGACTTAGATAGCAGATGTCTGATCTTGTTTTCATATAAAAAAATAAATACTTGAGTTGATAGATACTTTTTTAACTGTGAAATGTATTTAAGGAGATATCTTTATACTTGACGATGGTGTGAGATGGGGTGGTGGGGGAACCCCCGAGCTCCCGGCTGCCAGGGGACATTGGAGCTGCGGGCTGGCAGAGGTACCCCACAGCTCCCGGCTGACACAGGAGGCACCCGGCCCCCACGGGCACTGAGGTTCCCCCGGAGCTGCAGACAGCAGGGGTACTCCGCAGCCCCCAGCTGCTGCCGGCGGCTCCTAACCCTTGCACAGCTGCTTCAGGTGGTGCGGGGACCCACAGACCCCATTTTGTCCCAGATATTTTTAGTCAAAGTCAGAGACAGGTCACAGGTCACAGCTTCTGTGAATTTTTCTTTTTTGCCCATGACCTGTCCGTGACTTTTACTAAAAAGATCCGTGACAAAATCTTAGCCTTAGTCATGACTAATGTTATTTTTGTGATGCTTTCATAATGTCAGTGCATACATGCTTGTAGAGTGCTAGGCACTGATCTCAGTTTGGAGCACCTAAGCATTACTTTTAATACAAATAATACATAACAACCTGCTTGGGGCATCCGGTCAGACTTTTAAACCACACCATACTATCACATATGTAAGGTCAGTCATTGCTTTAAGGATTGGTCTCCAATCCTTTTTCCCCAAACAGAATGCCAACTTTTCCCCCAAACACTGCCACCACTGATGAAGCTATTCACACCTATAGCTGCAACCTCTCTAGCTGTTAACACCTCTTATTCACTGCACTTTAACCTGGGGGTGGTTAAATATATTTTTGTATTAAAGCAGAGCAGCACCTCTGAGTTTGAG
This sequence comes from Chelydra serpentina, assembly GCA_037349315.1. Classification (NCBI taxonomy): domain Eukaryota; kingdom Metazoa; phylum Chordata; order Testudines; family Chelydridae; genus Chelydra; species Chelydra serpentina. The sequence continues at coordinate 12,259,033 of JBAIAC010000061.1, forward strand.
AGTCATTTACTGTTTAAAATTTCTTTCACAGATTTAAATATGCCCATCTGAGTTAAATAAATGCTCTGGGTGATTTGTTCATCTGCTTGAGAAAACTACCTTCTGAAGTCTGCTATGTTTAAATAGCTTAACCTATTTTTAAACACAAATAATTGAGAGCAGAACATATTCCATATACACTCCTCCTCCATGCCTAGCAGGACCAAGGGTTTAAGCCTTCTACACGTGTTAGGAATCCAAGTCTCCCTCTCTTACCGTCAGAGGTACAAGAGAAGGGCCTCAGCTCTAAATATTGGAAAAGATGTTCGCTATGCCCTATTACTGTTTGTAAAAAATGCCCTAAGATTTATAGTTATCTCCTTGAAAAGAGATATCTTCTTCAAGCACAACCTGAGGAGTCCAAAAATCTGGCAGTCTGTTTTCCTGAGATTTGCATTAACTATGGGAGTAGAATGGGAAATAAAGTCAGAAAAATCAAGGTTATCTACACATCACTTTTTTTTTTCCAGATTCTAAAGGCATAATCTACAAATCAGTTTATCTGTTCTGGTTTAAGTTTAATAATATCTACTGGGATGTTTTGTAAGTATTATGCATTTAAAATAGTATTTTCTATCTGAACTCAGTGGGCATGGCATGATGGGCCTATGTTAGTTCCACACATACAAAACATGGTGACGTAACATGAAGTGAGTCCAATCCTCCCAAATTTTCTAGGGTGGCACAGAGCAGATTTTAACCTACATTTCCTGTTTTTTCACATAAAATGGGAGTTACCTCGGATTTCAAGCTTCTTAAGGGGATTCCGTAGTTTGATGAGACAAAAACATCTTTTTTAAAACACTGCAATATATTAAATAGCTTTTTCAGGCATAGTTGTGGCTGTCAAGAGGATTGTCTTTATCATACTGTGCATCAAACAGTAATTGACATAAGTTTTCCAAGTGTCCTACTTTCACTTCATTACCAGCTTCATTCACAACGTGCTCTTACGCAAGAAAATCACCTAAATACTGGCATACATTACATTCCTGAAGCTTAGCAATTGTAAGGAAGGACTAACTGAAATCTGATATCAAGAATAAAAGTCAAAACACAAAATACGATGGAAGCATTATACATCGACAAGACACCAGTCATCACAAGTGACAGCTGTGGAAACAATATACAGACAAGAACATACCCATCAATTTGGCACAACCTAGTGTTTACACTATGCTAGATAAACACCTTCCAAATAGAATAAGTAAAATGTCAAAGGGCTAGTCTACACTACCCGCCCGATTCAGTGGGTAGCAAACGATCTTCTGGGGATCAATTTATCGCGTCTCATCTAGCCAGCCCGACGCAAGGAGGAAGCGGAGTCGATGGGGGAGCACCAGACTTCGACTTTACAGGGTCCACACCGTGAGGTAAGTCGAGCGAGGTACGTCGACTTCAGCTACGTTATTCACGTAGTTGAAGTTGCGTACCTTACTTCAACCCGCCCCGTCCCCCCCTCCCCCCCGTAGTGTAGACCAGCCCAAAGGTTCTGCCTAACACTGTAATCCAATTTCAAGTAGAGTAAAAGAAATTTAACAGTAGATTAAACTGTCTAACATGTAGGAACTAACCATAAACACATGAACAATAGTTTGGGTTAAAGCAAGTACTGAACATTTCCGTATATACTGAATAACCAGAAATGGTGGTGACTGATGCTATTGAGATCTGAGTCACGTGGTATTCTGAGCCTGCACGTTACCACGGTTGCTTCTCAGTGTGAAAATCACCCATAGCAAAAAGTGCAACTTAAAAAATATGTAAACTTATTTTCAAAGATGTTGTTGATCAGGGTCTTGGAAATCATCAGCCCCAACCATCCTGCAAAACACATTTTCAGGCAGGATCGGACTCCACGGCTGGAGAGCTCCTGGTAATTCACCTCAATACTCCATGGCTGGAGAGCTCCTGGTAATCCACCTCAATAAGAGGCATAATGCTTGCTGTGCCCCGGCTGGAGTGCCGCGGCGCCAGTGTGGATGCACTGGTCTGCTAATGCGCTCTGATCGGCCTCCAGAAGTGTCCCACAATGCCTGTTCTAGCCACTCTGGTCATCACTATGAACTCTACTGCCCTGCCCTCAGGTGACCAACCGTTAGACCTGCCCTTTCCATTCTCTGAGAAGTTTGAAAATCCCCTTCCTGTTTGCTCAGCAAAGCGTAGAGTGCTCTCAGCAAATCTTTCCAGATGACCATGCCTCCACACGCCAGGTGATCCCCAGTATGGAGCAATGGCGAGGTGCCGGACCACATCAGTGTTTGGGGGGAGGAAGCTGTCCAGTCCCAGCTGTGCTCCAGCTGTAGGAATTACGATACCTTCGGGCAGAGATCAAGGGACACGATGGAAAGGGGCCATGACCAGGACGCACTGCAGTGCAGGATTAAAGTGAAGGAGCTGCAGAATGCCTACCACAAAGTCCGCGAGGCAAACCACCACTCCAGTGCTGCCCCTGGAACCTGCCATTTCTACAAAGAGCTGGATGTAAGCGTCTTTTGTGTTCAGAGCCATGAACCATGTGCCCTCTTCCAGAGAGGAAATTATTGATGACAATGTGATCATGCAAAATTTTAAATTTTCAGAGAATGTATTTAATTGGCATAGGTCGATTGGCATAGATCTCCACCCACCAGATTTTTTGGGAACCAAGACATGTGGGGAGTAAACCCCTTTCCTTGATGTTGAGGGGGAACTGGTTTTATGGCCCCTTTCTGAAGGAGAGAATTTACCTCTAGATGAAGAATATCCCTGTGAGAGTGATCCTGAGAAGGGGCCAGGAAGATGATTTGTGGTGGGGAGATGAGATAAACTTGATTATGTAGCCATGGTGGATTATGTCTAGTACTGATTTGTATGTTCTTATTGCCCCCAGTGGTGAGCAAAGTGGGTAAGGTGGCCACCAAAGTTTTTTGGGGGGACAATAAGGCATGGCATCAATATCTATAGGCAGCACTCTAGCATACCATCAAATTAACCCCTTGGATGGTGGGTAGGGTTGGGTAGTGATCATACAGGTAGAAGCAGCATATTTGAGCCTTTGAACCTTTTGTTTTTTGCGTAGGAGTTCATAAGGGCACTGATATAAAATGCCAAATGGGAGGTCTGGGCCTACAGGATTGCTTATGACGTTTCCTCTTTGGGGGCTGGAGTGTAAATGCCCAGGGAATGGAAGATTATCCCAAAGTATTTAGGAGAGTGTAGAGATTCATAAGTCTTTTAATTAATGAGGTTAGACTCATCAAAGGAAAGATCCTCGATGGCATTCTGGACCTCCCTAAGGTACTCCGAAGACTGAAACCATGATTCGCACCTCATGACCACCGCTGTGTTGATGGCTCCAGAGGCAATGTCAGCTGTGTCTACTGCCGCTTGGAGTGATGTTTTGGCCACCAGCCTGTGTTCATGAAGGCTTGTATTGGGACCCTGTCTTCCTGAGGAAGTTTGTCTTTTAAGGCTAGAAATTTGTAACACTTCAGGAAATTATATTTTGTTACCAGCGCCCGGTAGTTAGCAACTCTGAATTGGAGACTAGCCAATGAAAATATTTTCCCTCCACAAAAGGTTGAGGCATGTGGTGCCTTTGTCAGTTGGGATAGTCTTAGGGTGCTGTGTGCTGACCTGTCCGTTGCTGCTTGCGCCGCTAAAGATTTGGACACTGGATAAGTGAATCAAAACTATGCATGAAATGTTGTGTTTCAGCCTTCTTTGGGATAGGGGCACCAGAGGCAGGAGTATACCTTAAGCACCCCAAAACATAGAGTACCAGTGGTTCCCTAGGTAGCCATATTCTGAAAGAGACAGATGATTCTAAAATCTCCTGTGGTTTCTGTCCAGGCCTATCTCCCTTAGTGGGGAGAAGACAGGGAGGGAGGGAAGGCTCATCTGGAGCATCAGATTCGCTCGATGAAATAATAGGCACCTGCTCTACTAGCAGTACTGGTGGAAAGATGTTCCGAGTCGTGGATGCAGTAAGAAAGGATTGTCTTCTTCACAAAGTGGTTTCTTCAGGGCATAGGAATGTCTGTAAGGAAAGCCAGGCCCAATAAAAGAGGAGATTGTGGGTAGGAAAGAGAAAAGATCTTCCAGCAAGGTAAACATTTCAGTCCTTCCCGGAATTTGGGGAGTTCTTGAAGAGGGTGTATCTGATGGTCTAGTACTCAGAGAATACTACACAGAGTATGTGGGAACCATTAAATGGGGTCCCAGCATGGAACACACAGACAGGGCCAGTGGGCACCAATTGATGGGTATTGATCTTTTGGCTTGTAAGATGGAGCTGGAATCAGTACCATCAGATCCTTCTTTTTTATGCTTTTCTTTCTTGAATGGTAGGTTTCTGCATTCTTAACTCCTTAGGATCCACATGCGAGGATTCAGCCGACTTTGAGCGAGATGGAGAGGGATCCTTTTTCTTGGAGCAGATCTGGATGGTGATCTGTCCTTATGTCCATAGTCATGTCCCCTACTCTTGTGAGTAGGTTTCTTAGGCTTAAGAGTTTTAGCCTCTTCTCCAGAGCTTGTGCTCGGAGGGGTGCTGATGGCAGTTTGGCGGGGAGGGGCTTCCCAGCTTGCATTCAAGAAGAGCCTCAGACTGCTCCATGAAGGGCTTCCATAGACTGAGCTGTCTTCCCTCATGAGTTTGGAGAGGGAAGAAGCAGCAGATACTCCACTCGGTGGAGATGTGAGCCTCACCAAAGTAATAAAGGCAGAGCTGGAGCTCATCACTAATGGAGAAGGAATGGGGGCAGGGGAGACAGTTCTTGAACTCCAAGACTCTTGGCATAACCCTCTCCACAGGGAGAAGGTCTCTTGGGCAGGAAGAACTAATCTAACAATGCTAATAGGAAAACACTACAAACACGAAGTCTAATACACAAAAAGTACTAAAAACAATTTACAAATTGTATTTACAGGTATTAAAAACAGGGGAAGATAAAGCAGACAGAGGATTCAGGTCATGAGCTGTAAGGCAGCACTGGAAAGTTGTTGGCCTGCATTGCCCTTTATACCCTCTGTTTGGAGCAGGATGAGATCTGCAATGTGTTTGCAGACCAACTGATACTGGTTACTAAAAAGTTCCAGACTCAGGAGATGGTGCACATGTGTACACATGTAGAATACACACAGGGAACATCACTTGAAGAACTCCCCATCCCCAAATATGCTAGAAAAAGAGAAATATCCAGCCACTGTTTTCTCTGTTACTTAGACTCTTTTCTCACATGCCCTGAAAATTTAAAGAAATGTTCAGAAACTTTAAATATAAGGAAGCTCACAAGCAATCAAACTGCTATGAAAGTTTATAGATACTTTCAAATACATAAGAGAGGAAAGTGACAATAGCTTAGCAGAAATCACACCATTGTAGATGGTGTTGAACAATGCCTCTCTCTATCAGGCTGTTTTTCATCTTTCCTACCTGCAGATATTTTGTCCATGGGGTTTTTCAGTAACTCTCATGCTGAACCTGTATTGTCTACATATTGGGGAACAGTTATATTGTCTGTTTTTCATGCTGTTTGTATGTATTTACTGGGTACATTATCCTTAGGTTGACTAACTGCTTATTGCACTTGAGTGGGGAAGTGCACCCATGGATAACACATTGGCTTCCCTATGGTCTCTTGAGCAGAAGCTCCTTTTAAATGTAATACGTTTAAAAATGGCTGCCCTTTGTCTACAGAGACAAAGAGATTCCAATCCCTAGCTTTTTGACTGACAGAGACCACGTTGCTAGAGGGGCAATTTTCCCTGAAGAATTGAAATATGTTGGTGAGGTTAAGGCATTGAGAAAAGCAGTTTCTCAAGCCAAGTTGGAGAGAGAAGTAGTTTCACTGAAGAATTTTAAATACAGATTTGTGTGTTCCTGGAATTCTGAAAGTGATATTACCTCTGTGAACTTTGCCACTACTTTTCCATTTCTTATGTACTTTTAAAATGTCCATCCCCATAGTATCTACACATTTTTTTTTTAGCTTTTATTCATCTTTGCTCAAGATTGTAATAGGAATCGAGCACATAGCAAGGAAGTATACTAGGAAAGAACATGATACATCGGTGGCCACTCATATCTCTCCCAAACAGTGCAATGAACACACTGCAGATAGCCAAAACATTTTTTATTTGGAGTTATACATGGAGATTAGGGTCACAATGAACCATGAATTCTTCTCTGCATTATGTATTATGTAAATTCACAGCCTCCCAGGTATGCCAGATGTTCAACTCTCCCTAGGCAGTCGGTTGCACCCACCCTCTGTATGGAGCTATAGGGATCTACTAACAAGGTCCACTAAACACAATGATGCTGTGACTTGTTTTTGTGCACAGCAAACACTCTGCTCCCCTAACACTACTAGTCATTAGGCTTCATCATGACGCCTAATAAGAAGAGAACCAACATGTTTTCTAGTTCTAATGATCCAACATATCTTAAACCAATAAACTGCTACATGTTACTACATTGCCATTACAACAGAATTCCTTCTTTCAGTTGTAACTCCTCACTAAGCAGCCAATATGTTGACTCTAGTTTCCTTGAAATGTCACACTCTGCTCCACTCACACCCTTTCAGACTTCACATTAATGCTCTTTGTAAGTCTTGGTAAATATCTGAAAAAGTCTCCATCTCAACGAGCAAGATCTCTCATTCCATCTGGCAATTTAAAAACAATTCTGATTTTTTTTAAATATAAAAAAAATGTGTCTGGAATTAAGTACTTTTTCCAGACTTGACCGTGATCCAATATGCCAAAATTTCTGACTTGGGAAACAACGGTCATTGCAGACATTGATGTCTCAGCTCTCTACCATCAAAATAGTTTATTTTGTCCCTGATAACACATTTTACTTCTCACTTCTACAGTACGTTTCATCTGAGGAGCTCTCACAAACTAAAATATCTGTATTATTTTTTTAAAAACCATAAAACTATTATGATTTGTAACTTGCAAAAACAAGAAACCTCAAAGCATTAAAATATTAAAACTCTCCCTCCTGCCTGATATGACTGCTGTTCATGTAATATCATGTCACATCTAACATAGGGCTTGTCTACACTCGCTGCCCCACAGTTCAGACTATGGGCGGTGTAAACAGAAGTGTGCACCAAAGTGCTTCACTGTAACTCCCCCATATGGATACTGCAGATGTGAACTAAAAAGGTCCTAGTTCTCCTTAATGTAGTTCTGTTTGAAGAGTGGCAGGTGGCATAGACAAAACCAGACTCACAAGGCCATGCTTCCTATCTAAGTGGAAAGAAAAAAACAGACAAACCATGTGGTACACAGAGAAATCTATTCTCTGTTGGAAAACAGCTACAGTTACCTCATATTCTGTAACCAAATTGCAGAGCAGATGGCTGAGGGGATTGTTAAATTGGAGTGACTAGTTATAAGTGTTGTGCCATAAATCCATTTCCTGAATTGGCAGGTAGATAGACTAGAAGATCAAGCGTGTATCTTTCTGTCTCTTATTTCTGTGGTAAATATGAGATCCATTTGCTCTGGTGTTGAATTGCCAGATAAATTCCAATAGATAAATGAATAAATACAGTGGGCTTATGGTAATATTCTTAAAACGCTAGAAAACCTACCCATATGTATTAAGATCCTGCAGAGTTTTACTTAAGATTATAGATAGAAGGGGAAAGATACCTGTGACTTTAGCTTGAAATTAATAAGATATTCCAGAAGTTTTATATGGATCTTTACTCCTCCCAAAGCATCAGCTTCAGTCAGTCTCTCCTTGATATTTTAAACAAATTAATTTCACCTAAATTAATTATTAAGATGCTTCCTTCAATCGACCCATATCCCGCTAGGAAATTAATTTAGCTATTAAGCCTCTCAAGGCTGGGAAGGCACCAAAGAAGATGAGTTTACCCCTGAATTTTATAAAGGCATAATAGGCACTATACTTTCCTCTATGCTGCCTTGTGCAATCAAGTGAAGCTCCCTATCAGTCTAAATTCAGCTGCAATCAGTTCAATTGTTAGAACAACAGAGCAGGAGATAGGCTAGGTACAGCAGTGCAAGAACTGAAGGGCAGTAATGCACTGATTTCAAGTATGATTATGATGCAACATTTGAGGAGGAAATATTTGAGAATATGGTCAAATTCTTACACTCAAAGACAGACGACTGAAGGGTTTTCACAATGACCAAAGCAGAAAAAGTAATCTACAAACCAGGAAAGACAACCCAGGCCTATTTCTACGCCTTTGAATTGGTTCCACTGTTATAGGGATTGTGGGGCTATAAACATGGCCTTGCATCTTCCTCTCTGTCTTTGGATGGGTAGATCCTGCCCTAATAAGCAGGTGACTTTGGCACTGTTCCTACTCAGCACTCTACCAACGACCTGCTAGGTTGAATGCTTGAGAAATGGAGTAGCTTCCAAGTCACTCCCTACTTTCAAATGCTATTCTCACTGGCTAAACCCATGACCCTGCACCCAGCCTCTTTGAATGCCTGCTCACTACTGCTAAGGAGATACTAGAAGTCTCAGGTGTAGCAGAACTCTGTGTGCTTCATTTAATGCCATGTGACCTCATTTTAATTTACAGACAAAAGTGTTATTTATTGGTCAAAATTATCCAGCCCTTTTTTATAATTCTGCCACAGTATGTTACTCTCACCTCTTGCTGCAATGAACTTCACACGTCAGTTAGAAAATTGCAAAATAGTATTTATTTGTATTTGTTCTAAAATCACCAGCCATTATTTTAATCTAATAAATCATTTGTCTTTTATTATGTGTTTAAGTAAAAAAAAAAAGAGGAACTAATGAGTTTATTATACCCTTCATAATTTTGGACACCTCAGTCAAGTCTTCTTTATATTTTCTCTTTATCAGGTCAACTAATCCCAGTAATCCTATTTAAACACCTGATTTACATTCCACTAAGACTACCCAAAGGTGATCTGAGAAAAAAGTTGATCTTGCAGGAAGAACTTCTGGCTCATTAAGAAAAAAAGTGGAAAACTGATTGCCCTGAGGCATACACTGGTGCCATCAGCAGACGAATTCAGTCACTACTAAAGTATGTGAAAAAACATAATTAGGGCCTTAAACATGAATTATTTTGTTGCTGCTGCTGCTTCATCAGGACAGCTGTAGATTATCTAATTTATATCACAAAAAAGAGAAGCTTTTATTCACAAAGAAAAAAAAATCAGTGAGATCCTTATTTCAAGGATGAAATTTAGTGAAATGCAAAACAAAATTTTAACAAATCCTGCTCACAAAACGCTTAGCATTTACAATTAAAAACAAAACAAAAACAAACACTACAGCAGATGTCACCTTGTGAATAGAATGTAATGACAAGATATGCAGGACTTCATTAAAAGGCAGACCACAAATTCATTGGGGAAATATTTTTTTAACAGTCTTAACAACAAATGCGTGGTTATCCAATATAAGGTTCCAACAGTTCATGGTATTGTACTTACTTGCACCCAATTATAAATAAAGTATGTGTGAAGCCCAGAATCTTTAAAAGGGCCCTTTTTAGTGCAGAGAAGTAGATAATCTTGTCTGGGTGCCTCGCCCCTCTAGATGATATTATGACTTTTCCCTGAAGGGAATGTCTCGTCTACAATATTAGAACCTCTTCCCCTACCTCCATAGACAAATGTGCAAAGTGGCAATCCCCCATATTTATCCCAGGGCAGTGGACTACCCACAATTTCTAATCAAACATACCAAATTTTAAATATTAAAATTACACCAGTCATGTTAAAAACCATCAGACAGCCCAAACAGCATGGCTCAATCAACAAAGCAGTTAATAATTCTGGGTTTTTCTCAAATACAACTACCTACCATAATCTTATCCAACACTACCTGCATCAGCATAACATCTTGAGGTAGGAGGGGTGTGACCCTCCCCCTGCCACACTTGCAGAGCACTGGAAACTCCTCCCCTTTTGCCACACGGAAGCAGCAGCAGATCAATAGAAGAAGCTGCAGTGCAACCACCAGGACTGGGAGTCAGGAGCAGAAGAGGCTTCTTCTCCCTTCTTCTCCCCTCCTTGCAGATTCTTTGGGTGGAATTCTGGCCCACGTGAAGTGAATAACAAAACTCCAATGGGACCAGGATTTAGATATTCTTTAGACATTCCAGGAATGTGGGACTATTAATAATGTGTCTTAATGGCTCTTCACTTTTTTTGCTTATCCCCCACATGATAAGAATCTTTCCAGTCCAAGGTGTATACTGGGAATTGGGGCAGGAAGATAGGGACCTAGGACAGGATAGGGGACAGAGAGCAAGAGGAAGCACATAAAGAGAAGGGAGAGAATTGTGACAAGATGGCTGCCGAACTTCACCTCAGTATCGTATGAGATATATTCCTGTTCTCTGTCACGGCCTATCTTTTCAGTTTAGATTGTAAACTCTTTAGGGCAAAGACCTGTCAATCTACATCTGTGAGGAACGTATCACACTTCCAAAAAAAAATCACTGCTTATAGAGAACCTGCAACTGTTCCTGCAAGGTTTTATAAACTACACCAGCACAAGTTCAGTCCTGCACACCGGTGCGATATCTTCTCAGCAATCCCAAAACATTGCAATGTGGGCCAGGTCTGTGCCAGCCAAATAAACTGGTTTCTTCAGGTAACTAATCACCAATGAGGCACTCCAAAATACACCTCCAACTGTAGCAAGAAACTGCTTTCTTGAAACTAGATAAACATACAAAAATCCATTGTCAACTGTTATTAACACAATCATCTGAAATGTTCAATATTACAGTTTTACAGTTAATCTTTAAAGGAACAAAATTCTATTCATTATATGATCATGTGGAAGCTTATTCCACTTTAAAGGAGTAATATAAGAAATTAATCACAGTCCACTTCAGTTTTATACTACAGAAGAAAATGTAATTTAAATTTTCACTGTATATGTAGCGGAAATCAGACACAATCTGTGCTGAAGTCAACAGTAGGTGACCTATTATCACATTTAAAAATAAATCGAACCATTGATGGACTGAAAGAACTGTTAAGTAGAATAACCTATATTTCTTGTTCTTCAACATTGGTAGTTGTGAAAGATGCCCATTCTTGGGTTCAAGCTCCATGCGTGTGACCTAAGGGAGTCACATAGGACTGTCTTGTTGTCAGCCAATGCCTGAGCAGGGTGAACTGTGTGGAACATGGACAGTCTCTAGCATCTCAAAGATCCGTTGTTTTTAATAAATAGCAAACGCTGAAGATATCAAAGAGTACACATACAAAAAGAGAAATTCCTTAATCCTGCAAAGGAGATGGGGGCATAAGAGTGGAGGTATCACAGCTATTATACACCTTTAGAAAACAAGATTTACAGCTACGTAATTTTCTTTTTTATAGTAATGAATGTTATGACGGATCTCCAGTAGACTGAAGTTTAAATATAATTTTAGCTCCTCTGATGTCTATTTAAGTACTGATCGTGTAGTATATTGAGGTGATGTTTACTTAAAACATATCATGTAATCACAAGAATGCCTCTCCCATTTTGAGTCTCTCTCAGAATCCAGAAACACTCAGCATTTGCATGCTTAGTCTATAGGAGCCATCTTGTCATGTAATTCATAAAAAGAGTCTTGGTTTAAACTTTATATTACTGACCTCATTCTGGTGCCTAAAGTAGAGGTCGCAGCATACTCACGAGGAAGACACTCTCGGCTGCCTGACTGTTAGAAAGCACAACAGCTATTGAGGGATTCAGCCTTTCCCAAAATTGACTACAAGCCCTTAGATTTCCTGTTACTGCTTAGTAACTGTTTTGACAGTGGAAAGGTAAAGTCCTCTTCAAGCTACTGCAGAAAGTCTGCCAAAATAGGTTGTAAAGATGTGACTATTGTAAGCAACTCCAGTGTAGGGTTTGTGATACACTAATCCCTCCCAGATCTCTGGCAGGGTGCTCTGCATACCATAAGCTCAGAGGCAAGCACTGTAGGCACTCCATTACACTAGGTCAGGCCTGCACAACTCGTAAAGCGGCGAGGGCCATATTACTCCAAAGAAAACAGCTGAGGGCCGAAACCCCCCGGCCCCGCGAAAACACACACCCCGCCCCAGCGCCGCCCGCCCCGCGGAAACAACCCCTCCTTCCCCAGCGCTGGGGTGTGGAAGCCTGTAGAGGGGGAAAGAAACAGTGTGCATAGGGTGACCAGATCACAGCAGTAAAATACGACCCGCCCCCTCCCCGCTCGGCCCCACCATCACACCCCTCTTCACCCCCCCAGGGGTCACTATATTACTGCACACAACAGTCAATCAATGCAGTTGTAGATAAATCTCTGCATTATGCATTTTTGCATAACATTTATATGACTTTGTATTGAACCTCAGTAATATGTTATAGCAGGCCCCTAAGGTAGTATAATTAAGGTAAAAGAAAAATGTCTTTTTGCTAGAAATAGAATAAGATCTTCCCCCCACTTTGTATTCAATTGCCCTGTTGAATGAATGAGGTGTGAATGAGGAAGGTGTGGAAGGCAGGCACCTCCAGACAGCTGCAACCCTTGCCTACTCACCCCCCTACCCCCGGGCCGCACAGTGAGCCCACGCGGGCCGCATGCAGCCCCCGGGCCGCATGTTGTGCAGGCCTGCACTAGGTTCTACAAGCTCCAGACCTGTGTGGGTTCCCTGAAGCTCTCATCTACTTTGACTCGCGGTCGTTTCTTTTACTAGGGCTGCAAGAGATGTAAGGTGAAAATACCCAACTCTTCAAGAGGTACATACAACAAAAGAAAAAACAGTTTCTAATTCCTTCCTATAGGCAGACCAGTAGTGGGTATACAGGCAACTGTGTCCCATGCCCCTCTCTAGTATCTTCCTGACAGTAGACCACTGACCTGTATTCCACTGCTGAAACTACTGCTGCCCCCGCCCTCCAACTCTGCTCAACTCTCAGCTTTTCTGTCCCAGCTCTCAAGCTGTCTGACCTCTGGATCGTTCCTTCTTTGCCACCCTAGGCGGCACCTCTGGTACACAGGAAGAATGACTCCATATTGCTGTTCTCATTAAGATTTAAGCTATTCATCAAGATTAGGCTCAGAAAGCAAGCCTTCCAAGAGATAGGGATCAAGAGGCCTCAGTGGACACCAGATTTAAAGAGAGTCAGGTAAGAGCCACCAAGCAGAAAATGAATGTGGCATTATTCCCCCAAAGTATAAACAGCGTTTTACAAATGTTTAATCTGTTAAATAGGCATGTTTATTAAGAGCCTTCTTTCATCTTGTGCATATTGAATTATTGATGATGAGCTGCTTTGAACATTTTTGTATTAATTGTAATGACATTTGCAATTGTTGTCTACAAATTAAAAAAAATGCATAAAAGAATTAATGTACTTTGATTTAAAACATTACTTAATAAGATTACTAGAAGGAACAAAGGCCATCATAAAAGTAAAATGCATAATACTGTTCACACTTGGGACATATTTTGAAAGATTAGGAACCAAACAAAACTATGTCCACAAATGAGATTTTTTAAAAGCTAAATTAGATGTAAGCCAGTCTAACGCCAGAAAGATTTGGAGCCTTATTAACCTGATGTTATCAAATGCAAGAAATACTTGGGGATATGCTTTCAGTTACAGTTTGAAGAGCTATAAGCTAAAAAGAAATGGTTATTACTGAACTGGTTCTTCAAAGGGGGCGAAGGTGCAGCCTTACAAATTGGACCACCTGCATTCAAGAGGCCATGTGGCCCAAAAGCCTCAGACATGTCCAAACTGTGGTGGAAGTCTGAGGCTACAGACTGAAGCAAAGGTGATGTATTGTCTGAAAATGGTTGGTTAGCAGAAACACTTTCAATGTTATGGAGTCTAACAGGGCCCCAGTGAACTCAATTTTCTGAGTGGGAAACAAGATTGACTTCCTGGCATTTAGAATGAGACCCATAGTCAAGCAAGCGAAGTGTTCTCTTGCAAGAACTCTATTTGAATACTGAGGGAAGCAGTGACATGCTGCAAAAGGTCTTGGTACACCTTAAAATCCTCTGGCACCAAAGGGAAGGATGAGGCAGGCAGCACAGAATCATCCGGAGAGGCAGACGAGGCCCTTAACTGAGCCAAAGCCAGATCCTGTTCTGGGGCTGACGGGCCCAGACAACACAACTCTGGAGGCTCTGCGGGGAGGAGGACTGCTGGTGCCTGGGCCTGCAGCAGATCATGGTCACCACCGCAGACCTGACCAGCAATCTCGACTTTGAGAGAGATGAAGAGCAGGACCTCCATGACCAAGGGCCATCCTATGGCTTCCATGGAGGCCATTGACACAGATAAGGCATTAGTGGCCAGTAGGTGCTGGGTCAGGGGCCTTTGTCCTGAATGCACCAATCCCGGTATCCATAATGGTCCATTAACAAACCCCAATGCTGGTCAGGCGATGGAGCGTGGGGGGGATAATAACCCTGACTCGAACACAGAGGAGCCTTGGAATCCTAGAACTATGGGCAGAGTGAGGCCAGAGGGAGCAAGTAGCCCATCTGACTTGTCCATTGCCCAGAACAAGGCAAGAAGTGGTGTTGCCGATGGAAGTGGTACCATCGGTACAGTGCATGCTGGTGCCAGAAGCTGTCAGCCCCGAAGTGAGCAGCAGTACTGGAGTGTCTGATAGTATCTATGTCAAGGGTGGTGAAAGCTGCCACAGAAGCATTTGCAGTGCTGACTGCAGCGGTGCCAGGGAGATTCCCGATACCAAGGTCCCTATACCAATCCCTGTACCAGCCCTGCTTCCACAACCTGTGGAAGGGGAACATCAGGGTGCAGATTCGTCGGTACCAGATTCAATGAATGCCTGGAGGCCTGAACTGGAGTCAACGATACAGGGTCTCTAAGCTCCCTACTCAGTGCCGGGAAAGGGTTAGAGGTATCTGTGCTGTCCATTACACCAGCACCAACTCCTTGCCGGTCCACACTTTTCCCGGGGGAGGCGAAAGTCACTCCAAGACCTGCAGTGGTCTCAATTGGTCTTATGCAATCTTTTTTCTTGGCACAGTAGACAGGGAATGGCTCCTCCATTTTTTTGGAGAGGTTCCTGCTCTAGAACATGAAGCATTAGACCTCTTCGAACCCAAGGCTGATCTCCAATCCAACGAGGGCCTCGGTACCGGAGCCGGTTTTATGACCTGTTCAAGCAGGTGCGGCTTCCGGGGGAAGTGCTGAGCCACTGAAGTCCGTTTCTAAAACAAACAGCAGAGTGCGCAACGAATGCTCTTTGACATGGGCCTTGCTGAGACACAGCAAGCACCATGTGAGGGGACAGCTGTTGGGGATCGCTCCCTCATACGAAGGAGAATGTTTAAACCCCAGTGAAGACATCACTGAGGGAACCACACTACCCACAATTAACACTACTCTAACACTAAAGGTACTACTAACTATCCACAACAAGGAAAAAACTAAACTAGTGGAGAGGTTGTGCGCCTAAGACCACACAGACCTTTGACTCCAGCCAGTAAGAAGGAACTGAGGGAGGGTCAGGGCAGTGCTGCCTTGTGTAGCCAGGGAAGAGGCTACAGCTATGAGGCATGAGCACCACCCCTCTAGAGGTATTGCTAGGCAAATTTCTCTGGCTCCACCGTGCTGGGCATGTACACACACCTAAGTGGAATACACGCCTGCATCTACTCGATGAAAAATTATCTGTGTACAATTTTCAGTTAGTATTTTGTTTCTATTGCTGAAAAATAGCTACCAAATACCCTTAGCAGGGTGCCGCACACTTCAACCAAGTCTGTTGTGGCATTTGTTTATATATCCCGCTCTAGTAGTACATGACTTAAAGGGTGATTTTCAAAGTACTAAACATGCCTCTAACTGAAAGCAGGAAAAGTTTATACACACATTTTCACATCAGTACATACACATATGGTAAAAAAATAACTTTTCACCTACAGTAATGTATTTAAGCAACAAATCCACATTAGGAATTTAAATGAGCCCTTAGCATAAATAAGGACCAGATGCAAAGGGAAAACTGGAACACTCACAGGATGCTGTTATAGCTAAGTGGAATCTCATCAGGGACTGATTCAAAGATCAGTTTTTCACATCCATAAATACAAGTTTAAATCAGCTCGTATAAGCTGACAGTTAGTTGCACTTTTACATTATGCATGATTTAAACTCATCAAAAAATGAAGAAATCACACACTCTTTGAATTGTCCCCAATCAACATTATGCTAAGCTTTACAATGTATTAGTACTACTTAGGTTGCATTTCTTTTCCATTGGCAATCTTATTTATTAGTAGCAATGTTATGTTTTGGTGCTGAGGATCAATACGCCTTTGTAATGCTTGCAGTACATAACTATACTATTAAAATGAAGTAAGTTATGTACACCAGCCTGCTACACAGAGTTTACTTTGTTTGATGTTTAATTGATTAATCAATTAACTGTTGATATGAAATAATGAATGGCACAAAGACTAGAGAACAGAAACGTCTGTTCTCCCTGCCTCTCAACATCTGAACAAGCGACCATTCAATTAAATTAAACGGTGGGATATTCAAAACCAAAAAAGGGGGGGACTACATTTCTGCACAATGGGAAACAAATTGTGGAACTTACTGTCACAAGAAATTGTGGAGGCCAAGAACTTAACAGAATTCAAAGAGAGATTAGATACTTACATGGACACCTTCTGGGTTTTGAGCATTTAGGGGGACTCCAAAGTGTCTATCTATGAGGATTAGGCAGGCCATTTGTACCAGACAGTCCTTTTTGGAGGGTTTCTCCCACATCCGGTACTGAGACCGCCAGAGGGGGCAAAGCAGCACACTTTTCAAAATGGCATCCTCTAGGTGGCATGACTTTATGCACACCATGCATGCAAGGTCATGCCAGAGGGGGCGGGCCCAACACATTCCAGAAAGTACTAGTAAGTCCAATATTCTGCGAATGCATGAATGGCCACCCTAGTGATGATTTCAGGGTCAAAATTCAACCTTAAACGCAAATGCAAAAAAATGTGGGCCTCCCCCTTTGTTTCTCAGAGGCAAACTTCCCTTACCCTCTCATAACACCTGGAGTAGTATAACTATCTCTCGCCATCCCCATCTCTAACCACTCTCCAGCTCCTTCCCCTCCCTGGGCCAGTCTCCTCCCCAACTCACATTCCACCTCCCTCCAGTCTCTGGTCTCCAACTCATCTGCTACATTCAGCTCCCTCTACAGTATGATACCTCTTACATTTTCCCTCTGTAATCCCCTATTTTCTGAACCTCCTTCATTCTCCTTCTTCTCCTCTTCAGTCCACCTCCTCTACCCCACATTTTCCTGCTTCCCTAAGAGTTTACTTCCTGCACTCCCCTTAGTCTCCTTCTGTTCCCACTCTGGCTGTCTCCACAGTTTTCTATGCAGCCCACCAACCATAGAGTCCAAGAGATGGCCATTTTCTCTGCGGGCAGCCTAAATTCAGACTAATTGAAAACAATGAGAGATGACACCATTTTTATGAAGGGCAGTCTCATTTTCACATGCAAAGCCTATAAGGAATGGTGACCATATTGGCTGAGAGTAGTTTGGGTTCAGCTCCATAAAAGTAATGGGAAATGGTGGCCATTTTGAATACAGGAAATTTCATGAGTTTGCAACCAAGGAATCTGGTGAGAGGATTTTTGTTTGTGGGTTTTTTAAAATCTCAACCTCATGAGACTCCTGACAAAAATGTAAGAGTTGACAACACTGGCTTTCACTGGAGTGTCACAGTTTACCCTCTCTTTTAGCATGTACAATTTCTAATAACTAGTGTAGATTGACATGTTTAAAGATAATGCAGAAATATAAAGAAGCATCCAATTAACAAGTGTAAAACACACTATGCCATACCCAAAAGCAGTCCTAGCCTTTTGGCCAGCTAACGTAAAAAATGTTTTGGTGCCCACTATCCCAAATGGCTGAGCCCCCGCCCCCCCAAAAAAGCCAGTCAGTGAAGCAAAAATGGCTGACCAATCCGAGCAAGGGAAAAATGGGGCACAGCATCACAGACTTGCTTGCCCACCCCCAGAACTGACCGCGGCCATACCCACATTTGAGAATGGAATCTTTTTCCCCAATGCCTCAAATAAATACAAGTACAAGCAATCAGAAGTTAATTACTTTTAATATTTCAGAACCATTGCTTAGGAATGATTTTCAGTACATACAATTTAGGAGACAGAGCAAATTAATTTGGAATTTGAACTTTGCACAAACATCTCCAGAAGAGGGAAAATGGCTGCTAACTAGAAGTGTACCTTGTATCTGATAGCCCCAGACTTAAGAGCATGGTTACATGGGATTGGGTAAGGTATCTTGACTGAAGAGTGGTTATTAGCGTTTAAGAATATGAATTATACATCATCTTGCTCAGGAACAAAATCCTTAATAGGTTTTACTGGCTACCACATAGATTATTTAAAGGTGGTCCCCAATTTTGTTCCAAATGCTGGAGATTTAATTATGAGCCTGTACAGCAACATAGGACATGGGATTTCACTATTATTGTAAACTTGGAAAATAAATTGCCACAAAGATAACCAAAAATAAGTAATATTTTCTTCTCCTGTTTTGCAATATGAAAATTAAATTTCACAATATTTTTCAAGTCAAAATTCATAATTAAATGTATGCAAAGAGTCGAATTAATCACAGACTACGTTCATCCAAATTTATCAAGAGGCTTACATTACTATAAACACAAACTATCTGAATTGAACAGTGAATACCCATTGTTTCTGCAATTAGAAAAAAACTGCTCTCCTAGGTTGAGCAATTTAATCAACCTGCAGGAAATAAAAGCATTAAAATGTAGCTTTCAGAGTACTTTAGTACTTAACGAAACATCATAGTGCAGTAATTTAGCTTCTATCCTTGATACAGTTGTACTAAAATTTCATGTAAGAGAATTAGTCTCTTTTCATATTAACTTTTTTCATTTCCCCGTTGTTCTGGAATACATGTTTGTGCAAACCATGGCAGATAATTAACAGCAAATAAAACAAAATCCTGTATTCTAATCAGATTTTAGCTACCATAGTTTAAATGACCAGTTTTCAATTAGGGCTAAGAAGAAAAGTAATTGTATACATTCAAGTCTTAAACTCCTGACTTATCCTCATTTGTTTGGCATTTATCAGATATAAAGAGCATAGACCACAATAACTAACTTGGGAACTACATACTGAAACTTGGAATTAGTGATATACTTGGGGGCTCTGGATTAAAAGCATTATCTGACAATATTCTGATACCCATTAAAATAGGTCATTCATCACATTCTAATGACCTCCACATCTGTGATAATGGACTTGGTAGTTGGGTATGGTTAGACAGTGGTGGTTTAGGCCAGAAAATTAGTTTGTGTGTGTATACTGCCATTTGGGAAAGGTAGACCTAGAAACCATGCTGTAAGTAATTCCAATCCTGAAATAGAATAAATGCTGAGTATATAGAAGGCTGCAGCAAGAAGCTGAAAGGGTAACAGAGTATTTATTAGTGGCAGCAGGTATTCAAATGCAGAATCTAGAACTAATTCATAGTTACATATTTTCCTTTGATTTAGAGCAATAAACAGGCTCTAAGTGTCCACTCAATTATTCAAATACAAATTTCAAATCAGCTCACCCCTTCTACCAAGCAGCAGTCCATAGGACGGCCAGGTGTCCGGTTTTCGGCTGAAAAGGCCAGTCAAAAAGGGGACCTGATGGTGTGCAGTCAGATTTACTGACCGGTCACCCAAAGTCCAGTTACTGCAGGCAAATACCTCCCAATCCATGGGGTGGGGCTAGTGGGGTGAGAGCGAAAAGCAGTGAACTAGGGAGGGAGGGAGGGGGAAAGAGGAGCGAATGGAGATGGGGCTTCAGAGTTGAGTTGCCAGGCATCCGGTTTTTCAACCGGAACGCCCGGTTGAAAAGGGGCTGTTAAAAGTCCAGTCAGCAGCGCAGCGGAGCTAAGGCAGGCTCCCTGCCTGCCCTGCCTGCGTATGGCTCCAGGAAGTGCCAGCATGTCCAATTCCTAGGTGCAGGGGCCAGGGCGGATCCGCGCACTGCCCCTACCCTGAGCACCAGCTCTGCAGCTCCCATTGGCCGGAAACCGCTGGCAATGGGACCTACGGAGGCAGTGCCTGCGGGCACGGGCAGCACACAGGGCCCCCTGGGCCCTCCGCCTAGGAGCCAGACATGCCGGCCGCTTCCGGGAGCGGTCTGAAGTAAGCACCACCCAGCCAGAGCCCACACCCCGAACCATCTCCCGCACCCCAACCGCCTACCCCAGCCCAGAGCCCCCTCCTCCATCCCAAACCGTTCATCAATGGCCTCACCCCAGTGCCTGAACCCCCAGCTGGAACCCGCACCCCCATCTTCTGCCCCAGCTTTGAACCCCCTTCCCCACCCATACTCCCTCCTGGAGCCCGCACCCCCTCCCACACACAGCCCCCTGCTCCAGGCGTGAATCCCCTCCTGCACTCCAAACCCCTCATCTCCACCCCACACCCCCAGCCTGAGCCCACACCCCCTCCTGCACCCCAACCTCTTGCTCCAGGTCAGAACCCCATCCTGCATCTCAAATCCCTCATCCCTGGCCCAACTGAGCCCACATCCCAACCCCCTGCCCCAGGTCAGAACCCCCTCCTGCACCCTAACCCCCTCCCAGAGCCTGCACCCCTCACCCCCTCCAACACCGTAATCCCCTGCCCTAGCACTAAGCCCCCTCCTGCAACCCAAATCCCTCATCCTCAGCCCCACCCCAGAGCCCACACCCCCAGTCGGAGCCCTCACCCCCCTCCCACACCCCAACCCTTTGCACCCAGTCCAGTGTAAGTGAGTGAGGGTGGGGGAGAGCAAGTGATGCGGGGGAGGGGAGATGGAGTGAGCTGAGGACGAGGTCTCAGACAGGGTGGGGCGGGGCAAGGATGTTCAGTTTTGTTCAAGTAGACAGTTGGCAACCCTACCTCAGGGGGAAGGGGCAGGGCGGGGGTGAGGCCTGGGCAGGGGAGGGCAGGCGTGGTTCCAGCACTCCTGCTGGAGTGTCCAGTTTTTAAATATTACCAAGTTGGCAACCCTAAGCTCCAAGTATAAATACCACCACTGGCCAGTTCCTTCTAGCTCCACAAACTCACCTCAAAGGCCAGGTGAAACAAATGGTCCCTGTAGCATGCCCTGGAAGTTGGCAAATCCAGTGTATTCTAGAGCCCCAGGGCCCTTTTGGAGGATAGCACGTCAGCATCCCCCTCTCTAGTATATGGAAGGGGATCTAGCATCAAAAGATCCACTGATTACTGTTGAAGCAGTGTATCCTAGGGAGAGAGACTCTCTGAGGCAGGCCAGCCCCAGGCCATTTATACAGATTTGTGTGACTACATTCAGCTCTTTGAATCAACCAACCAATACATTAATTATGACTATGTATTTTATTAATAAAAGCATACAGCTTAACTAACTTTATCCTAATACATATAATATGTATATAATCCTTCATTTACTAATTTATCTAAGGGATAGGTAATAACACAAAAACAAGCTAAAGTACTTTTCATGCAACATACTGGTTCCAAAATGTCATGTGCGAGAGAACACTGTAGAATGGAAATTGCTTATACAAATACGAATGACTCGGAACATTTCATGACATGTGGCATTCCTCCTGGCATACCTTTCAAGACACTGACAGGCATGCCACAGAATGCTGTACAGTAACTCCAGCTTCCCACTGCAATCTAAATTCTTAGTGATTAACCAGGACATGATGGAGAATGCAGTATTAGAGCTCACATGGCATTTAGCACATTTGTTCTGTGTGGTGGTATTTTGCTGCCCAGGGTAATCCATCGGGAATAATATTTTACCTTATCTACTAGGCTTTAGTCTTTCCACAATAATATTGCTTAACGGTAATTTGTTCTGTCAGTCTGCTCTTCTGCACCCTACAACAACAATGCATTGTACTTCATACATTTTATATGATTCTGCCCACCAGGAAGCAGAACGTAGGAAAGGTAATCAAAGCAAATATCTTGTGGCTGAATAAAGGGAAGCGTGGAGAAAAGTATACTAGTAAAGAGGAGACAACAAGACAAATTACTGATTTGTCATTTTCTTTCACGGTGCAGTCTCATATTCCCCACCTACAATAAAAGCACCATTGTACTTACGTAGCAAATCATGCAAATATAGGATATGAATTTACCTTAAACCGCAATTCTCTTCTACTTAAAGATATGTCAGCTACAGTAAGCAGGACAAGCTCTAGTGAACAAGAATGAATGCATGACAATCATGTAGCTGCTCAGCAAAAGTCTACACAGGCTTCACTGCTCTCTACCCCCAAAACTGACAACGTCCTTGTCAAACATTCTACCCAGTACAAGCTTACTTCAGTTTGTCTAGGAAGTTTGTCTAGTAAGCGTCTACACCCAGGACAAGGTTAGCAATTAGACACTTTTTTACCTTTCAGGAACTTGGCAGAGAAAGCTTTGGACCAGCTAAAACCTTTAGTCCGTGCTCATTTGCAATTAAGCACATGAAGACCCCTCTTGCTCAAGGGAAATGGGGTTGTGAGTGGCAATGACAGAGACTGATTAATATGGAACAAGGTTAAGTAACTGGGAAGAAAAATAGGCCCATTGTTAGTTTGTGCTGTATCTGGAGAGAATGACATATATGGAGATCATTGGCCCTCAAAACCATGAGTTAAAGGTTGTGAATGCCACATCCTAGTCCTTTAAAGGCTCAAAAGGTTAACACCTATTTAATTTAGTAGATGCTGATCCCTCTTCATCAAAAAGTCAGACGATGAATAGATCGGATTGAATGGGAAATACCTTTAGGTGTACACTTTGACTGAACCCAGTTCCAAGGTCCTTCTCACAAACACACGAGACCCTTTCTGGCGCAGGAAAAAATATCTTTTGGGGAAAGAGGCCTGGTTATTTATTTTAGCTAGTGAAAACAAAGTGAAGTCTCTTCATAAAGGCTTTTGGTTCTTTGGGCTGCTTATTCAAGCAAGGCTCATAACACAAAACAAGCAAAACAAAACTGCATACCATTTATAAAAGTACCTCAGGGAGTGGAAAGCAGTTATATCCTAGCAGCATCAGCAGCCTGCCTGGGAGACTGCCCACTGTTTACATGCTTTTTCAAATTAGCAGTAGCTGTCCTTCCTCCTTCTTTTGAATTTCTGAGGAAACTCCTCTCAGATATAGCGTCTCACCTCCAAGGTAAAGGTCCCTTCCTTTCATTAAGGAAGCTGAGATTTGGAAGTACCTCAATCATAACAGCCTCACTGTGGGACCGTAAGGGTCTGTACCGCCAGCCACGCTCACAAAACTGGGGGAAAAAACATGCCAAAACCTAGAGTGACATTTTAACACAGTGAGTGGAATAATAAATGATTACTTGGGTATGCATTCTTTATTATACATAAAATTAGATCTCAACAATTTTAAACTTGGGTGCCTAAAGCTTGTCACCTAAATCCAGGAGGCCAGATTTTTAAAGGTGTTAAGGAAGCTACCATACAACTTCTATTGAGTTCAATAGGAGTTTGGTTCCTGGAATTTTATAACAGTCAGAACAATATCATAGCTGAGATGTTATCATGCAAAGGTCTGACCACTGATACAGTGAAAATAAAAAGCTTTACCTCTGTTCATAAGCAATTTCTATGGTTCTAAATTTCAGTATAAATTTATGGAAAACATACACACCATAATCTTACACAAGGTCTAATTAAAATCAGTCAACACTGACTGCCAGAAAATAAACATATTTAATAACTGGATATTTTCTAAGGCTTCTATACGTGTTAAGGATTATTATTCATAGAACTGATTCATGATTCTGGCAATTTCATTTCAGCAGCTTTTATTTTGTACAGAAAACTGTACTCGCATAATCAAACAATGGTAAAATTGTTAACAGTGTCGCCTTTGCAGAGCTTGTTTTTGAAAGACCTCATTATTTGTGTTTCCATCATGATCGTTTTTCTGTAAGCTTGAGCTCTACAAATTGCAATTAAAATATAAAATATTATTGTAATCCTGCTTATCACCCACTTCTACAAGCAACCATCAATCAGAGAATCATTTGCAATACTCTTCTCCTCAGAGAATATATTATATTTTATCATTACAAACGTTATGCAATGTCTCCACTGTAAATGGGATTTCTTTTGAATTTTATTTTTTAACTACCTCCCAACTTTCTGATCCCCACAAAAAAGTAAAAAATGCCTGTCAGATTGAATATATGAGTCACTGCTCTTCCTCTGTCAGAAACTGCAGGTTTTATACAACTTAATGGCTTCATATTTTGTCAAAAGGGAATGTAAAAAGGGAGGAAATATTAATGGTTACAACCATCCAGATCTTCTGAACGCAACTATAGTGCCTGCTTCCTCCACCCAAAACACAGTGACCACCAAGACAGTAAACTACTGACAAAAAGGAGGTTAACTACACCATCCACAGTGAGTGAGCTCTGAATACTGTTTGATGCCTTAATTGCCCAGGTTGCTGAATGTGTCTCACGGAAAGTATTCTCTGCCCCTACACATGTTCCTCCCTGAATGTGCTCGAGTAATTTAAAAAGTATACAAACTGTACTTTATTTCTCCCACCCTCTGTCTTGTCTATTTAGACTGTGGCAGGAACGGTCTCTCTTGTGTATGTACGTTACCCTAACACAATGAGGCCCTGATCACACATCTCTAGACACTACTAGAATACAAATTATTATTTTAAAGTAATATTAATATGAATTATGCGTCCATATGGAGAGTTCATCGTGATTTCTCCTAAACATATTGCTGATTGTGGAAATGGAAACCGATGACTTCATAAATCTGAGATATGCCAACAGTTTATATCTCTATGTACCTCACAATTTTTCTACTCACTGAATTGCTTGATTTCCCCCCTCTGGCAGTAAAAATAAAAGGAGAAGGCAACCCAAAGCCCAGTCTTCTCCAGCAGGAGGGCAGGAAGTGAAATCAACTTCAAGTCATCACCTACTCCAAATCCTGGAACTTGGGGTCTTGCCAGCCCTAATAGCTTCACAAGGCTACTGTACTATGTTGTTTCGTATTCTTAGTCTTGGTCTACACTGGGGGTGGGGGAGGATCGATCTAAGATACACAACTTCAGCTACAAGAATAGCGTACCTGAAGTCGCCGTACTTAGATCAATTTACCACAGCGTCTTCACAGCGCTGAGTCAACTGCTGCTGCTCCCCCGTCGACTTCGCCCACGCCTCTTGCGGCGGAGGAGTACAGGAGTTGACGGGAGAGCACTCGGGGATCGATTTAGCATGTCTAGACTAGGGCGACTGAAATGTTCTCCTACTGATTTTTGAATGTTATGATTCCTGATGTCGGATTTGTGTCCATTTATTCCTTTGCATAGAGACTGTCATATATCCAATGTGATATATGCCATCATGTGCCAGCAATGCCCCTTTGCCATGTACATTGGCCAAACCGGAGAGTCTCTACGCAAAAGAATAAATGGACACAAATCTGACATCAGGAATCATATCATTCAAAAACCAGTAGGAGAACACTTTAATCTCCCTGGTTACTCAATAACAGACCTAAAAGTGGCAATTCTTCAACAAAAAAACTTCAAAATAGACTCCAACGTGAAACTGCAGAACTGGAATTAATTTGCAAACTGGACACCATCAGATTAGGCCTGAATAAAGTGGGGGTGGTTGGGTCATTACAAAACCTAAACCTAATTTCCCCCTACTGTTACTCTCACCTTCTTGTCAACTGTCTGAAATGGCCACTCATTACCACTTCAAAAGTTATTTTTCCTCCCTTGGTATCCTGCTGTCAATTGAATTGTCTTGTTAGACTGACCTCATACTTGATAAGGCAACTCACATCTTTTCATGTATTTATACCTGCTCTTGTATTTTCCACTTCATGCATCTGATGAAGTGGGTTCTAGCCCACAAAAGTTTATGCCCAAATAAATTTGTTAGTCTCTAAGGTGCCATGAGGACTCCTCGTTGTTTCAACTTCAGTGAGAGAAGAATAAAAATTGAGTCATATTTCCAGGAAAGAGTCCATGAATCTTATCAGCATAAACTATATCTGCAGCATATTTTAATGCTTTTTAATTAAGGTTCAGAGATATTTCAGGTAAACTTAAACAAAAAACCGCTAAGGTCTCTTGTGGAATTGGGGATTCCAGCTAAAGCTCTTATTTCAATAAGATCTTATTTTGATGAGCTTATAATGGATGGATTTGTCAAAAAAATAGTTAGAAAATAAGTCATCGCAGAACAACAGGACTTTTCTGCCCTGCCAGTCAGGTTGATTCATATTTGGCCTCCCCTAGTCTTATTTTCATTTTGTTTGTAATTAATTCCAAATGAAATATTAATTCATTAAATTACAGCCATTCTTGTTATTGTTTCCCCACATTGAGGAAGTGTATTCAAAATCACATATGTAAGGCTTTATTGCTGTTTTATCTACTACCAAAGAATCCTACTGGAAAAAAAATTCATTTCAAATATGGGACATGCAGAATACAGATTAAACAGATCATATTATATTATATATTTCTATAAATAATTTTTAACCTAAAGAATTATCCTTTTTTATGCATTTTATAGTGATTAATCTATAGTTTAATTAGATCTTACAAACAATTTACATATATTGATTTTCAGTATGTGTGTGTTGTGTTTTTTTTTAAAATAAATATAAAAGAGACCCTGAAGGGTGTTCCAGGTTTATGGAGTATAAACCTTGCTGGCAGCTTCATGTGATATGTAAGGTTAAAAGATTAACTATCTGCCACTGGTAATTTGTTCCTTCTGGATTCTCCTGTAAAGGGAAAACACTCTAATCAATGGTTTGCAATTAAAAATACATTAAATAATGGGTCATTATTTAAGAGGCCTTGTTAGTCAAGCTAACTTTCACAGTCTAACCAGCCTAATGGGCAATTTTGAATTCCCAGAAGGAAATGAGAACAAGAGAAAGGAGTTATACTAGTTTCAGATAAGTTTTTCAGTTCCATTGCAGTCTCATAACAAAAAGTTGACAACAATGTAGTGCCCTTATCCAGATTTGTTTTTGTGTTGTTTGTTTTTGTGCTTTCCTGAGATCTAAATGAAGGTCACATTACTCAGGCTAAATTGCAAAGGGGCACATTTCTCCTGCATCACCAACACTTTTGGATATGTAAGTAATTTAATTTTAAGTTTTCTACTTCACTGATTGGGTTAACTCTGTTCTACAAGGAATCACATAAGAAATACAGCTGATAAAAGAATCTCAGCAGTGGAATTACTGAGTGGGAATGCTAACTTCAGAGTACAGCTTTTTGTCTGGGAATACCTCAATATTCTTACATTACGTTGTGGCCGCCAAGTTCATTTCTAGGCTAAACAGATATTGCATGATGGTCTCAGGACAGTGTACTATCTATCTCAAAATGGCTCACTCTTCTGGTGTTTCATTGACTGCCACGATCCACCAGTTTTAAATGTTACCTTTTGTGTTCACCTGAAATTAGAAAAGCAAGATGGATTTTATTTTTAATTAGTTGGTGAGGAACTTTTCAGCTAAGTATTTTTTCACTGAAAAATGCCAATTCATCAAACCCAAAACTTTTTGCTGAAATGTGTTAGTTTCAACAAAACTGTTGTCTGAAATGTTTCTCCAGTAAAACAAAAAGACACCAACACACCTTGGAACAGCCAATAGCTTGGTGGTTAGGTCACTCACCTGGGATGTGTTTAACTCTCTGCTCTTCCTGATTTGGAGCAAGGACTTGACTCTGGGTGTCCCATATCCCAGCTAAGTGCCTTAAGCGCCAGGTTACTGGTTATCCTGGGATGAGTAGCTCTCTCTCTCACTCTTGGGGTCCCCCCATCTGCACTGCAACACACATGAAAACTTTCAAAAGGTTTCTGTTTCATTCTGCATCAAAATAGAAATAAATGTGGAAACCATTTTCCACAATATGAAATTCTTGGTTTCTGGGCAGCTATAATTGCTATGTTCATTTGTTTAAGGTTGGCCAATATCATTTTTTTTCCACTGGCAAGGACCAAACCAAAACATCTTTAGGTGTTGTTTTGGGTTCCAGCCACAAAATGCAAAACCAAAACTCAGCTAAACCCTGACTATATTGCAACATGAAGTCATGTCACTCAAAGTCCACTGTGGACCATGGGTGAAAACTAGCCACAGGAATCTTCCCTCGTGCCACAAACCTGGTTGTCTTTTTGTACTGGAGTTAGATTTCCAGGTCATCAAAACGCCACTTTTATCACAGTTAAATCACCATGGCATATAGGTACCAATCAGGGCACTCATAAAAGCCATACAGACAGATGGCCTCTTATGTAACATTCCATTCAAGGAGACTATTCAACAAGACCAGTACAAAGTGAAAATTGGTGAGGAATATATTGAGTGAACATTCTTGTACTGAGTTGGAAGAGTAATATCATCCAGGTCTCTTCACCAATGAAATGGTGAGTATTCCTTGCCTATACTTAATCATACCTGCTCAGTGGTAAACCGGGGGAGATTAAGCATTTGGGAGGCGTGTCAGTAGATTTTATTCTCTAGAGTTCAAGTAGACATATTCAGACACGTTTCTGTAAGCCTACAGAGTTTCTCTCATATCTATCACCACAAGTGTTCAGAACCATCTATTATTCCTCTTCTCCATTCTTTAGACCAGTAAAGAATTGATCCATTTTTTTGCTGGGTGGCTTTCATGATAGCAGTTGGGATTTTACCTTGTGGTAGGCTGGTCCGATGTCATCAGGCTGAGTAATTAGGTAGGTGAGGTTTTCTTTTAAATTAAAAAAAAAGTTTTCTACCATTATTTTTGTCCAACCTTTAGATGTTTTGCAATGGGCAGTTGAAATCAAATAAGCTAACATGGCAGCATATTTGTGTGGTCATGGGGCACTGGCATACCTCAAGAATGCATTGTTTGACAAGATTTTGTCATGACCTATTGCTTTTACAAAACCCACTTGTAATCACGAGTTGTCTGCAACAACAACAAAATGAACAATAGACCAGAGATGAACCACTCATACAGCATTAGGTTATTTTGCAAAGATGCATAAACAGCCCATAACCTATGGATATATATGAGTCTCCAAAGGAAAATGGCAATACTTAAAAGGATTGTGCATTTTGCACAGTATTAACACCACATTAACTATGCAAGGCATTTCAATAGATAAAGCTACACTTGGGAAAAAGAGAACCACACGATGAATTTTTATTGCACTTCGTGATCCACAGTGAATTGCTTATACAGATTGCAAAAATGTTGCCCTGTCAAATCACATACAACCATATAAATTCTCCCAATATTCGTCCAGAATACTAATAAATCTTCCTGATAATAGAAAATGCAGGTAAACCCAAGCAATTTATTTTCCACTTTACTGTCTTCCATGGAATGCTAGCTGCTAAATTGGTATGTTACTCAGCTGTGATCTCACTCCTACAACAATGAATCCAAGGAGAAAGAAAAATAATGGTACCCTTCTCTTAATGACAGTAGAAATTACTGAATAAAATCTACATACCTCATAACTGCTTTTGACATTCATGAGCCTCTGTAGCATTTTTGATAAAGCCTTCTGTTCCTGCCTGATGTAGTATATTTTTCTTAACAGTGAGGCATGTTAGTCGGCCCAGATAAATAGGCCTTTAAGTAGCTGTGATGTGTCTCTGTAAGGTGGCTTGCTTCCTCACCAGCCTGGGGGGAATATCAGCCACATCAGTTGAATCTGTAGTTCTGGGCTCCATTTATTTTTCAAAATGACCACAAACTCACAAAAGGAAAAACACAACTTCCAGTTGGGGCTTTCCACACAGCCACAGCACTCAGGGCTTACCACATGAAGTCTTCCTTCTGCAGGAGACTGTCCCTTTCTGCACTTTCTCCCTGCAACCCATCATCAGATGAGCCACTTGCTGACTATTATTACCATTTACTCCCTTCCCAGCTAGGTCTAACAGTTGGCCAGGGCTGGCTGGAGGGCCCGAGGCCCTTAAAGGGACAGGCCACTCTGTTACAGTGTCTTTAAACTGTGTTTTAATTCTTTTTCCCCACCTTGGCAAATATATAAAATGAAACTTTTGAGATAGTAAAGCCATCGCACGGTTACATACCTAGAACAGGCAGGAGAAAGTTTGGAGCCTGCTTGAGCCCAAGCAGGAATGTCTGCCCTGTTATTTTTAGCCCTGTGGCACAAGCCCCGTGAGCTCTGGCTCTGAGACTTGCTGCCTCAGAGTGTGGGTTTGGTTTGGGGTTTTTGCAGTGTAGACATGCCCAATCAAGGACATTACCACGATTCCAAAATTGGGCAAACACCAAGGAAGCTAATGAGCAGGATTTTTTTCTGGAGTGCAAAAGTCAGAGCTAGCATTACAGCTGTACAAAGCCCACCGTGCTACGAAAACGAGGAAATTGATATGACAAACTAAATCCTTCAATAGGTTCAGCACAATACACAGCTTGTTCGGCCAAAAGCTGATAAAGAGACTGATAAATAACAAGAACAATAGGAGCAGCACCAATAATAATGACAACTATGAAACACTGGCATAAGCTGCAACTTTGTGAACCAGAACTGATCAAATGGCCTTAAATATTGCTAGCGTCAAAACCACCACCAGAGCCCGGCAAAACAGATTTTCTAAATTGCTCAGAACTCAGCAGTTCTCAATTGCTCTTCCTGCGAAATGCCAAGCGCTAAGCACTTTGGAAAGTTTCACCGCTTTATTTAGGTCTCTAAATGGGAGCTGAGTCCCTTAGAAAATCCAGCCACTTACCTAAGTGCCTAAACAGAAGTTGTTGGAGTTGTCTACAATGAACAAGACATAATATAACACCCCAAACTATGCCCCAGTAACTACCACAACTCATTGCCAAACGATCCTAGCTATAATACCCAATATAATACCCTATAATAACAGCTGCTTGCCTCCATATACAGGTGCATGTTACACCCTAACCTGAAGGGCTACTACTTCTTTGATCCTCTTTCCAAGACTAGAGATGGGCAGGAACTAGATTTTCTGTTTCATGGGAAATCCTGCAATTTCCAAAAAAAAATTCTGTTCAGAAATGGAGCAAAACACAACAAAATTAATGAAAAAAATAAAAATTACATGCAAAACAAAAAATCTGGGCAATATAATTTTGGGTCAACTGAAACATTGTTTTGTTCTGTTCTGATTTTGACCTTTTTATTTGATATTTTTTATAAAATAAAACAAAAATTGGAACAAAGTTGTTTCAAAACAGAAAATCACAGTGTTCTGTTCAGAAATGGTCAAAATAGAACGTTATGATTTTTCTTCTAAACAAACACTTGTTGAAATCAACACATTTCCAAGAAACATTTTGCTTTCAACTAATTGGCATTTTCTTACAGAAAATTTCTGCCCAACTCCAGTCAAGATACTTAAAGGCAAGTTTTTGGGGAAGAGCTGCTGCTACCTGTCTGATGCAGCTTCCTTGGGGACTTTATGCCCACAATGGATGAAAAGTGCAGGTAATTATTGATGGGAAATGCTGTCAGCTGGATGAAGGCAATGGGGGAGGATTGGAACTGTTTGAGGGATCCAACATCCACCGCTGTATGCCACAGATCATTTGGACAGGGAAACCTCACAGGGGGATAGAGAATTTGCTGGTGAATCCCCTAAGAAGAGGGCATATTTGATGTGGTCTCTTGACAACTAAGGGAAATTGGCTGAAGCAGCTTAGTGCTAGCGATTTTCCTTTGGAGCAGGCCTGACAACATACGGCCCGCGGAGGCTCACTGTGCGGCCCGCGGAGGGATAGAACAAAAAAATAATAATAATTGTTTTTTGCTCAACAACTTTGGCGGGCGGGAGAAGAGTTTCGGCCCTCGGCTATTTTCTTCGGAGTAATATGGCCCTCACTGCTTTACGAGTTGTGCAGGCCTGCCTTGGAGGAATCAAGCTGAGTTGCTTCCTCTTGCTCCCCCATTGGAAAAGGATATTTTTTGCCACAACCCTCGTGGGCCCCCCTACAAACTGGATTATTGTGGCTCAGGGAAAGGAAGCCTACACAATTTCTTAAGGAGTGGGTATGGGTGCCTGTTAGTGAGATAGAAACAGAAAGCATGCACATTTGTGGAGTCTTTCTACTAGCCATATCATCTGAACTCATTACCCATGCACGCTGCCTAGGAAAAAAGGTGGAGGAGGAGCAGGATTTCCCTTTAGGGTTCCCCTCAGTTTATTTGATTGTCATGTTGGGACCAAGCAGGAGCACAACAGGGCATGTATTGAAGAAAGGGAAGCCAGGAATCATGGGGCTCAGCCCCAAAAGCTAGTCAAAAAGTCCTGTACAGGTATCCGACCATGTTAAACAGGAAATTCAACTTTTAGGTTTTGTTTTAGTTTAGAAAAGTTTTAAGTCCAAAGATCATTTCCAGCAGATCAAGGGACGTGATTATTCCCCTCTATTCGGCACTGGTGAGGCCTCATTTGGAGTACTGTGTCCAGTTTTGGGCCCCCCACTACAAGAAGGATGCGGATAAATTGGAAAGAGTCCAGCGGAGGGCAACAAAAATGATTAGGGGGCTGGAGCGCATGACTTATGAGGAGAGGCTGAGGGAACTGGGATTGTTTAGCCTGCAGAAGAGAAGAATGAGGGGGGATTGGGTAGCTGCTTTCAACAACCTGAAAGGGGGTTCCAAAGAGGATGGATCTAAACTGTTCTCAGTGGTGCAAGATGACAGAACAAGGAGTAATGGTCTCAAGTTGCAGAGGGGGAGATTTAGGTTGGATATTAGGAAAAACTTTTTCACTAGTAGGGTGGTGAAGAACTGGAATGGGTTACCTAGGGAGGTGGTGGAATCTCCTTCCTTAGAGGTGTTTAAGGTCAGGTTTGACAAAGCCCTGGCTGGGATGATTTAGTTGGGGTTGGTCCTGCTTTGAGCAGGGGGTTGGACTAGATGACCTCCTGAGGTCCCTTCCAACCCTGAGATTCTATGATCTGAAAGTTCTGAAGAAGGGAGGTCTGTCCAGCCTGCCTATAGATGGGGAAGCAAAACAAAACCGGGATGCTCCCCAGAAGGAACAGCCTATACCCAAGCCAGCTACTGACTATCTGAGTTCTGTCTTCAAACCTGCAGACCGGAGAAAGCACTACTGACTTTACTGTGCTGAAGCAAGTTTCCCCTACTCCTATTCATGACCTATTTGTGTCCATGACAATCAGGAGTTAGAGTGTCATGAACAGAATATTATCTGTCAATAAGATAGTAGTGTCACTTACATGAAAATTGCCATGTAGTCTCTAGATAAGAGCTCCACCTATCTAATGTGCATACACTTTAAAGATATTGAAGTCTAGTCTAAGGATCAGTTATTACACTTCTATTAACTCACTTTGGTATTTTTTTCCATCTGTACTTCAATGCATTTGGTAATGAGTTCTGTCAATTTACAAAACGGCTTCTTAACACTTCATCCTAAATCACATTTGAGATTATAGACTAACCTGCATAACATTAAGTTATTACTTTACAAACATTTTCATAAAATTGTCAGATCAACAGTCAGTTCATTGCTATGGTAAAAATTATGATGCAGCTACAAAATAAGAAAGGCAGGATTATTAAACTTTACTGTGCTTTATAATGGGTTTCAAAGAGATTAACAACATTCCCACAATTTAAAGACACTTAAGAACAACTATCACAATATAAGTAGTCAACATCACCCAATCTCTTACAATTAAGAATCATTTCTATAACAAAAAGGACATTATGTAGTCTGCCAGAATTTGCTATTTAAGCCACTTGGCATTTCATTACTTTTAAAATGGTACTGAAGAGACAGACTGCTTTTTAAAAAGCTGGGAGGAGTTCAGATTTTATTAAACATTTTCAGTGAAAGCTAGTATACTGTATTTCTTTCTGCTATGCCATCTGACAAGGTGGATTATAGAAAGAGACATCCTTGTTGCCTGTTATATATTGTTACAATATATAACTTCGAGCAATAGACTTCCATTTAGATAGCACTTTTGCATTAAAGGTATCCAAATAGCACAGAACAGAACATGCATGAGGTTTTGGTTCCTAATTCTCAAGTCTTTCATGGTCCCTCAACCCCTAACATTAACTATTACTTAGTATTTGCATGACAGTAGCACCCAAAGGAACTATTCAAGATCAAGGTCCCAATGTGTTGGGTCCTGTACAAGGGAAGTAAAAGCCAGTCTAGACCTCTCCACTTGCAGGTTCCAGAGCCCAGACTACAGCCTGAGCCCAAATGTCTACACCATAACTAAAGAGCCCTGCAAGCCCAAGCCCCAGGAGCCCGAGTCAGCTAGCGTGGGCGAGCTATGGGTGTTTGATTGCAGTGTAGACATACCCAAAGAGATTTAAATACAGACACACATGACAGCCGGATGTAGTCGTAGACATCTATTAAGGTAGCAGTATATATTAAGAATGAAGCCCTCTGAATTACTCCTGGTCCTTGAATACTCCCTTTTCCCAGCACTCCCTATAGGTTTTCCCTAGAAGAAGATAAAATGGCCCTTATGTGGATGGCCCTGTGTCTGGCAGATGTGGTATGTTTGTGGTAAGACACCTGAATAATATGAATGGAACACACATGGTTCAGCTGGGATTCTGTAGAATTCCACACTTATTTTTTCCACCTGAAATTTTGCTCTTCAAAATTTCTGAATTTGCTTTTTTGATCCTACTTTATGATCAGCCTTTTTCCTCTCTTACTGAGACTTTGACTAACAGTATTGTCAGAATATTACTGAGGAGCAAATCTGATCTGTCACTCTTATTTGTGGCTAGCAGAATTCAGTAGCATAAAACAAATGGGAACGTTAATGTTACTAACAATCAGAGCCATATACTCACTTTCTAATGCATTTGCAATATTTTTCAAAATCTTTCAGCCAGTCTCATCCATATGGGTGTACATGCATATCTACTATTATTTATTTGTATGCTCTGTCTACTTAAAAGCCCTATTTTTTATTTTTATGTGTCTTTTTTTGCTGCTTTAAAAACCTTAATGTGAAATTATTGTAATCTGCCTTGCATCTAGCAGCATCATGGTTTTTATTAATATTGAAACGTATATTTTATTTCATATGCAACAGTACAACTACCCCTCTGAACACCTTGAGCTCCGTCCCCCTTTAATACAGCTTCTATCAGTTCTATCCTTGCCTTCTTGAGTTTTCTTTAATTCAGTGAATGGGGAGGGGAATGTGAAGAAAAGTGTATTCACAGTCTCTGCAGCACAGAATTTTATGCAAGTTGGAATGTCAGGTTTTCTGTGGCCTTCAGTAGGCTCCCAGAGTGCAGAAACTATATGGATTTCTTAAAACAAGTAAATAAATAAAAATCTGATCCTCCTGAACTATATTACCTTTGTTTGGAAACCATCCTGAACATATGGCCATCACTGTCAAGACCAAGGCTGCAGTTTATAACAGATTTCAGGTTTTTAAAAATATATTTTCAGTAATACTTAACATTACTTGAGAAAAATGTTACATGCTTTCTGTGATAGATTCAAAAACTACAGCAGTCTCCTCTAGTAATGAGCTGTTTCGTTTCCATTACAAATCAAGGGCTTATAATTTTCGTAGCAAAAAAAAAATCAAAACAAAATCACTGTTTGCAAAAATATATTTACAGGCTCTGTACCTGGAAGGATATTTGGGGGGGAGGGGGGGTATTTGTTTGTTTGTCTGTATTAATTTACAGAAATAAGTTATTTTCAAAAAAGGACATTCTTGTTCTTCTGTAGCATACACTTACACTAGATTTTAAAATAAAACTTTGCAAGTTATGAATTATTCCACACATGGTTCATTTTGGTTCCCTTCTTCTAAAATAAAAATATAAAATAAAGTTGTAATCTTGATTTAAAAACAGTTGTTAATGCTCACAAGCAGTAAATTCTCATTAGAAATGTTTACTACACATTCAGTGTCAAGGAGACATAATACACATAAGTATGTTATTGCTATTAAATATTCACAATATATGCATCATATGGACTTTAAAGTAGCTTTGAGTTCAAATTATTATTAAAATTGACTACGGCTAATTGCATTTTGTAAGATGGATCCGTACTGCAGATTGAATAGTTACTAATGTACATAGCATACCATACTGTTTCCTTATGTTCTGAGTGTGCACTAAGAATAATACAACTTGACCTTAGTCTCGTAACTTCCACTGACAGATGAGTCCTGAAGGAACGCTAAACCCTATAGCGGGCACCTTGTTTTTAATACAGTGAAGACAATGATACAAATCTATGTAAAACTATACTGAAAAGACATCATGTATTGGATTTCAGGCCAGTCCTGCGTATCCGCCCATGGCCACCCCCTAACTGAACTCACCATGAACTCGTGCAAGAGATTCAGAACTTACTCATCCTTGCTTCCTTAATCAATAGCACATTCAATTCAATGTTCTAGCTCTAGAAAGGAACACCACATACAACCTTCTCTTTCCTCTTTTGCATCTTTGCTGTCCTTGTCAATCAACCTAAAATGCTAGAAATTAAGTTGCAAAAGGTAATTAATTGGCAGTTCAAGGGTTAACAAAAGGGAACTAGACTTTCCCCCGCACGCAAATTGTATGATTTTTATATTGCTCAAAATACGTTTTATGCTGTCTACATCATTTCACCCCTGCTCAAAAGAAGTTGCACTATTTAAGGGTCACCTCAACTGTGACTAGTGCACAGTAGACTATCGGTAGAGATATTGGGACGCAGTTGGCCTATTAGTGATTGTTTGCTATCTCATTACTTTAACTTTTAAAAATAAGCCTCCAAAGTCTAGGCTTAGCTAATATATGCAAGCTTATGCTCCTATCACTGTTACGGTATATCCTAGAAGGTTGTGCAGCATGGCTGTACACTGTTAAATAGCTGCCACATCTCTCCCCAGAAGTGGCGGCATTTCAGTAGTAATTGAAGCCCTTCTCAATCATTCAAGATAAAAAGCACTACTCAAGCGTAAGATGCCAGTTTTATAAATAAATGTTAATTGCCAAAAGATTTTGCATGATCTGGTTCCTTTTCCAGAAAGGTGCTTTAGCCGTTTAATCCATTTTTCACACATGTTTTAAAGGTGTGAGACTCTAATGAATCACATGCATGTGTACCATATACTATCAGTCCCTCTTCTAGAGTTGGATTCCTTTATTTTTTAGAACCTCAGATGCACATGCCTAAATTTACCTGACTTAGCCATTCAGATAGTGTACTGTATTTATCTTACTACTGATTATGCACAGTGCCTGGATATTTTGCACTATCGACATCTTATAAATGTAGACTTGATTGATTGGTCACAAGACTTTTTTGGATAGCAGTAAAATGGATTTGGCCTTGGGCTGCTGTTTGCTCAGCACAGATATACTATAAGACAGATAACTTACCATTTCAAGAATTCATCATGAATATGTTTAGTATCACAAGCCTGTATATGTACTATTAATAATGTACATCCATTTCAGAATATTTTTCTCAATAGCTATGCATACGATACTATATAACAAAGTTCAGGTTGGATACTCATCATCAGAGAATCCTTATGAAAATGTGTTTTCATTAACTCATGTGAAGACAGCCCACTCTCTGCTGATTAGATACAGTCGCAGTTCAGAAACAGCCCTATTCAGCATACTGGAAAGCAATCATTCCCTGCATAAAAGCTTGAATTCAGCGCCTCATGCTTTATGCTGAATTACTCTATGCCCAGATTGATCAAGAAGAATGTATTAATGATGGTGTCAATCTTCACCTTGAATGGTAACAAGAAAAAACAAAATTTAGCTTAACATCCTCACCTGGGTTTTTTTGTACAGTTGTCACAGGTGATATTTCAGAAATGCACTTTAGAAAATGAACTCACTATAGTAATGCCATTTTATCAAAGCACAAAAACATCAGCATTCTGAGAAGCTATGACTCCGAATACAGCTTATTGTGCCGGCCCCTCATTCTACACTCCATATATTCTCATAACACCATTTCATCCTTCACTTTCACGATTCACATGTGAATGATATGTCAAACTTAGTATTTCTAATATCGTGGACCCCACTGTAACTCTGGCAGAAGTTGCTTTAACTCCTACTGCTTACAACTTTACCCTGGACCGTGCATCTTCAATTACCACAAGAAGTCAATACCTCGGTTTTACATCTTAGCTGGAAGATAACACCCCTTAAGAAAGGAGTGACATCTACTAAATCACCAATGCCCCTTGCTGAGAACTAGAGATTTCCTAAAGTTTCCCACCCAAGTACTGGTGAGACCCAACCCTGATGAACTTGAGAGGTTAAAAGGAACACAACTTGCTACAGCCATGCAGCAAAGTAGCTTAAAGAAAGCACAACTAAAAAGAAATGACTGACTATTCAAAGCCAATATATTGCAGTTTAAATATTTACTGTCTGACATTTTTACTGTATTTGCAAACTAATGTTTAACACTGTCACACCGTATTACAGTAGCCTTCATTGCTGACTTCTGAAATTCATAATTTGAAATTCTGTTCCACAATTGCTTTCTAACATTTAGTTTTGCAAACATGAAAAGTCAAAGCCTTCTTTTCATTTTTTTTAAATTCATAATCAAAAGGGAATATTCCTATTCAAAGGGGAATATAACTTTACCAAAACTATTTTATAAAACCTGTATGCCCAGGGTTTTTAACACCATCCACAGGGAACTGATTCTTATACCTAAGCCTTGATTTATTCCTTCCACATTAGCTCAGCCACAAATCTTTCTTTATTACTAGCGAAGTATAATCAGATAACTCATGTAGACAATACTAATAAGATTTTATTATATTTATAAAAGAAAATTACATTAAATAATTTAGCGTATGCATATTTTAAAAAGAATAGCCATTGAAACTAGCATTTTAACTTAATATCCACAATAAAATAAACATTAAAAAAAAGTGACACCAACACAATGAAGATAATTTTTCTTCTTTGGTGTTAATGAATCTGTATATTATCTATAATGAACTATATAATATCTAAATATACAGCCATGACCTAGCACATTGGCACAGCAGCAATGCAGTGTATAAATTAGGAAACCAAGTCTGAATGACACGTTCATGTTCCCAGGGCCTCTGAAGTCTACAAAGGCCAGGTGCACATTTTGAAGCTACAGACTGCGACTAGCAGTCATTATCCATGTGCCAGATTAACCCTGAGAACACAATGCCACTGACTTTGGAGGAGGAGGATGCTTTCCAAGCTGCTTTTTA
Source organism: Chelydra serpentina (assembly GCA_037349315.1). Lineage (NCBI taxonomy): Eukaryota > Metazoa > Chordata > Testudines > Chelydridae > Chelydra > Chelydra serpentina. The sequence continues at coordinate 12,298,396 of JBAIAC010000061.1, forward strand.
TTGAAGACATTTAACTGGTGGATGAAATATTTTATATTACAACCAGGTCTTTGGACAAGTAGGTAGCAGAGAGACCTGCATATGGATGATTTATTTGTTATTGGTATATTTAAAATATGACACCCTGACCACTCAAAAAAATCACGAAGAGAAACAGTCAATATTATTCTCTATTGCATCATGTTTAAAAAATATTTAATCAAATCTAATGAAACAGAAAATAATCCTCTGCTACTGAGACAATCAAGAAGAGAAGAGGTTATCACAAAGCAGAAGACCAGCCGCACCTACAATAAAGTATTCCGTTCTGAGTATGACAATGCCAGAAAGATACAGACACACTGGGGGATGACAGTGAACAGCAATGAAGATGATCATAAGGCTCAAGCGAAATTTTCAGGAATGATTAAAATGAATGAATATGCAGAGTAATTGCAAACTACCAAGGATGATGATGGGGCATAGTGGTTGTCAACAAATATCTGAATGGTTAAACAGTAAAGAATGGTGCAGAAATGTTTTAGGGCGGTCCAAAGAGATAGGCTTAGAGTTACTGAGATGAAATTTTAAAGAGCTAACTTTAGCACTAGGTAAGAGCTAGGTTTTATTTATTATTATTATTAAATAAATATAGGAAAATCTTTCAAATGAAGGCATTTCTTTCACTTGAGATATTTAAAATTAGACTCAAGCACCACAGAATCATCCTACATTGGAAGGAAGTGTACTAGACAACCTAATAGGTCTTTTCCGTCTCTAAATCTGGCAAGTCTGCTGAGAGGTGCTGAGCACCTGCTGCTCCAGTTCCCTTTATATCAGTTCCTATTATCTCCAGAGTCCAGTGGTTACACTTGAATGATCTCTTCTGTTTTGAGAGCTGTCGCTAGGATCATTGCATTCCTCATTATATACTAAATCCCTCAAATTGGTAGAATCTTTCAGAATGCAAGAAACATTTTAAGTGTGAAAAATCAACTCCTACAAAATTATTGAAGGAGTTTTGCTCACAGTCTGATGCCGGAAGGAAAATAACGTATAGCTCTATATTTTTGTTAAAGTCACAGTCTTTTTTTATATTATTGAGAATACCTTTTATGCACCAATACGCACTTTTGCAAGGAACAATCTTGGAACACTGTCTGCAGGTGAGTCAACAAAGGATGCTGGAGGTGTCTAAAAGAATTAGCAGCTGACATTTATTTATGAATAAGAGAAGGTCATCAACCAACAAGAGGAGCACAGCCTCTAAGCCACATACACGCACGAGGCTTGATTGATAGGTATTAAACAAGTCTACGGATTCTACATACTGCCCAAATTGCCTTACTACCTCTTCCTGAATAATATTAACTAAAAGGGCATGTTTAGACAAGACAAGAGTGAAATCACCAATGTCAAGAAAGAGTTTCATCAGGGCAGGCCTAACTACCACATGTTTGAGAGACATTGTTAGATCACTCTTCTGACAGGAAGCATTCAACAGTCTATACCAACAGCAGACCCAGTTCTCCCTCACTTGATTCTACAAGTCATGAGAGGCATGAAACCAATTCACAAGTGACAGCATGAAGCTCCCTCAGAACGTTTAGAACCCTAGTGATTGGAACTGGTCAAAAGTCAATCAGAGGTGACGTAGCATTTGGACCACCCAGACAACGATAAGACTCCATGGGTTCAGTCAAGCCAATTTGAAGCCAATCAATCTCATTTGTGATCAAAGAAGTGTTTTTTTTCAGAGAAATATTAAAGACTGCTTTCAGGCTATGACCGCAAGGTTCCTCAAACTCTCCCCAGTCAGAACATATCAGCTGGATGAGATTACACAGCCACTGTTGTGGAAAAGAAAACCTTCAGTATACCTATGCTGGTCCTGGAGCAGTGAAGCAGCAGCAGCACATGCGTCAGGATGGGCTGTACAAGCCCACCTGGAGCCCTGGATAATGCCTTTCACCCTTCTGCAGCTTCACTGCTCTGGAACCCAAACCAGCTCAATTAAAAGCTAGCCTAAGCCACATTTGGTCACCCTTAGACAGTAATTTTTCATCCGGTGCAGATCTGCATGCTAACATGACCAATGACGATGATGTACAGAAGAGGACATTCATCATCGTAAGAATGGTACACCAACTGTGTACTATGCCTGAAACAGGCATGAGTTTTTACAGAAAACTGAAAATGATTTGCATGCACCTAAACAGTAAATTTGTGACCTCAACCTGAGCTAAACTGACCCCTGATATCAAACTGTATGAAATGATGGTCAGCCCATCTGTAGCAAGGCCCCCTTTGTCTCTGCCTCTGCTCCAAAACCCACCCAGAGACTCTCAGATTCAGCAATCACCAGTGCAGTTTATTTACAGGATGCAGCTTGGGGGTTTCAACATTAAAGGCTTCTCAATCTCTGCAGCCAGGAGAGAAGAGCTACCCCTCTCCTTCCACTCTCTGGCTTCCTTCCTTTGAGGCTTTTATGTTTCCCCTTCGCCAATCAAGCACAGGTTTCTCTCGACAGTTCCAATTTACCTCCCTGATTGGAGCTGGCATGACAGAGGGCTGGCTCAGGAGTCCCAGCCCAGCAGTCTGTCACACCGTCAAAAAAGTACAATTTTCGTCTGTCCAACTGCCAGTTCAAACCTAAAGGGTCAGGGCTGAATAAATACAAAGTGAGATGCACCAAGGAGAATTCTCTCCAGAATCAGGATTAAGCGTTGACTGCCCAGATGAAAAAGAATGTAACGCACAGCGATGAGAATTTACAAAACCAAATTTTGCTTTGAGGTCCTTGAAATGAAATTTAAATCAGAAATAGATGCTTGAAAGTCTGCATTCACCATCTGATCCTAAATCTTAATCCTAAATAATCATCTGCTAGTAGTTTAGTGAGAAGTGACTTAATAGCTTAAGTTTGTACGTCCATTTTATGCAAGACTTTCTACTTCTGCTGGGAAAAGGGTGGGAAGGAGGACACCTAGATCTAACTGGTCTCAGCTCTTAAGATAAAATCAGCAAGTTGATTTTTGTGAGGTCTTCTAAAGTGGCATATATCAGGGTAATGCTGAAATTAACTTCTCTTTAAATAGCAAGTAGAAAGTATATTCCCCCCCCCCTCTCTCTCTCATCAGAGAACATCCTTCAGTTGCATAGCAATGCCAGTTTCCTAGATGAGCCAATAACTAAATGGGCATCATGTATGCAATCTTTTGAATCAGTGAGTAGGACAGCTAAATGAATCCAGACAATTTTCTGTGTTTTCCACCTCAAGGGTATGCCAATAAAAACACAGGGCATTTTAATAATATCATGTCATTTACAAAATGAAACATAGCACTTGACAAGAGAAAAGAACACCTTGTAGATAGGAATGCTTTATTTTAAAAGCAGGATTCATTGCTAAATATTATGTCTCATCTCTCAAAGTGCCAAACACAATATTTTTTCCTACCATTCAAACATCTGTCAGCTCGTACATCATCATATAGGCAGATTTACTGTTTAATTCAAACAGAAAAACAACAACAGGAAACCTAGATACATATGGAGGACTATAGAATATAACAGTACGCACAGGGGACCTGAAGACCTTTAGTTCTCCCAGTTGCGATAATATTTTAAAGGTATCTTTTCAAATACATCCACACTCACTTCCCTGATTTAAATACCTGCACATTTTGAGGAACTAAAAGGTTTTCTCTGTAGGCTAATGTCCTTTTTGACAAATATGAGCAGACCGAAACTTTTTAGACTAAAATTAGGATTTTTAAAAAATTTTGGCTGCATCTGCTGTCTTGAAGCCTAATCCAGATTCAACACCCAAAGGTTTAGGAGACTGCTGAAGTAAAGAAATAAGCTAAACAGGTGTACATCAGCAAGATATTAATGGACTTCTAGATTAAATCCTCTTAATCCTTAATCCTCTTCTCCCATTTGCTCACGACATACAACAGTAACCTATTGATGCACACCCTATTCTAATTTATGGCTACTGACTATGGCTTAATTTCACATTTTTTTAAAGAACCATTTGAAAAAAAAAATTTTTTTTTAAGAGGCTGTTGCAATGCTTCTTTCCACCACAAAAATCAGTTTCTGTCAGAAGAATCTGCCTGCACATTTATATAAAGGAAGTAGTTAAGAAACATTTACTTTGACTTTTCCCCGGACTATACTATAACTCCCTCCTATTTCCCATGACCCCTGGCGCAGTGAAGTTGGTCATCAGTACCTGCAGGAATCAGGCTGTACTACACTGAAGTACGGTGCTCCCTCCATACTATGCTTCTGGATGCTGGGGAGAGATTGTGCCTTCTTGAGACACTATCCGGGGGTGACTGCAACACCACACACCATCCTTTAATCAAGGCTGTGCTTATCTGACACAATCTAGCCCCTAAAAAAATTGAGAGTTAATGTGGCCAGAGGCCCATAAAATTCCACCTAAAGGGCATCTGTGGGAAGAAGGAAAAGAGTTTAGAACATCTCTTCCTGAAGCCAGCAGCCATTCTTCCTCAAACTTGCAGAACAAATTTTGTTGGCAACCACAGGCCTCAGAAGTGTTAATCTCACTTACAGATCTGCTCAAGAGAACTCCAAAACCAGCGCTCTGTTCAGCCTTGGTTGGTTAAAGCAGCCAGCTTTTATACCACTGATGGAGTATAGTGGCTGGGCTGGAGCAGAGTAGCACTGACCGCAGAGTCTCTAGCACTGAGTCCAGGCACTGCTACCAAGAGACATTTTTGCTTCCTCTGTGGTCTACCCATGCTGCTCAGTGTGCCAGCATGGGCAGCAACTCACCTGGGTCCCTGCACATGTACTCAAATTGTCAGCCTGTTCTGCCATGATTTTGCTGCTATTTGAGCTAGCTAGATTAAATCTACTTGGGTATGTCTACACATGCTGCTGTCACACCTCTGATGGCAGTGTAGGTCAGATGATCTGGTCTGGTCCAAGATGATCTGGTCTTGGAAAGAATGGATTTGGGACACCAGCTCCTGTCTGAAACACCATTTGGAATTCTATAGCTATAAACCATTGAAATGAGATACCAATGTACCATCACACTTGTCCAACAAGCCAGTCAGAACATGGTTTCAATAACTACTGAACACAGTTTCTAGCTTTTACACCAGCACTCTGGACTATCATTCTCTTAAGAGAATGTGATCAGAGAAAACATATCCACTGCCTGGAGCAGAGTCACGGGGAAGCTATGACTTCCCTGTAGTCAATTTACGTTGAAATCTACGTCACTAATAGGTTGGTGGCTTGCAACAAAAATATTTAAAATATAAATAAATGTATAAACCTCTTTTCCCAAATTTATTTACAAAGCAATGCAGAAGACATTTCAATGAGAATTCCTGAAATAAGAGCTAACAAGAATGTGTTTGAAGATGTTGATTTACAGTTGAAATTTCAATGTACATAGAAACTGAGCATGGAAGTTAACAGGAATTGAGTTCCAGAAGGACAACATGTGAGGATGTTTCTTCGGTTAAAGATTTAAAACAACTGGTCGGACAAAGCGTAGCCCAGTAAATCCTTGGTACTGGCAAGCTGCCCACTGAGAGAGAGAGAGAGAGGCAGCTGGTGAAGATGACGCAAGTCTTTGCATCCAAAGCAGGAACTTACTGTAATGACACCCCGGCCCATTTGCAAAAGGCTGCAACTCAGTGAAAAATCGGGATCTTCAAACACAATGTACTTAATTAAAGGATTTCAATTCGAGCAAAAACAATGTTATAATACCAGAATTAGAGAGACCTCCATATAATGAATAAGACCACTTAGATTGCCTGCAGTGATGCTAGTAGATGTTTAAAGGTGAGGATATTTAAATCTAAAGGGGTAACTATTATAAAACTAAAGTCTTATTTAATTTTGGTAACATAAAAATAACACTACAAACTCTGAGCCATAAGAACATTCGCGTGCTGTTCTGGATTGCCCCCAGGGGTTGTGAAGCTACTTAGGGAGGGAGGAGAGCACGTGTAAATGAGCTACCTGAATCAGGATCAAGATAAATCTCTGACTCGCATCATAATACTGCTGAAATGCTAGTTTCCCCTAATCAGAGAGTAGAGGGAAAAGGCGATTCTCTAACTTCTCTTCATTGCTGTTTGCAGGGCAAGGGCACACACCAGTAGCGTAGCCTGGAGTGGAGCAGGGGGAGTGGCTGCTCCCCTACTGAGCAGAAGCAGCGCCTTTTGTGTGCTCTGGCGCCTTTTGCTCCCAGCGCCTTTTTTTTGGGGCTCCTGGCGCCTTTTGCTCCGGCACTACCAGCGGAGCTAAAAAAAGCCCTCACCCGCCGGTGCTCCAGCTGCTCGGCGGCACTTCCGTGGTGGGTCCTTCCCTCGCTCCAGGTCTTCCACAGCATTTCGGCGGCGGGTACCACCGAAGACCCGGAGCGAGTGAAGGACCCGCCACCGAAGTGCTGCCGAACAGCTGGAGCGCCGCCGGGTGAGTAGAAGGGGCGGCGCCTTTTTTTAGCTCCGCTCCCCCTGTGCTCTAAACCTGGCTACGCCACTGGCACATACGGCCTCTCATCTCCCTGGCTGAGTTTTGTTGCAGACCTCTATGCCAGAAACAAGGGCTTTGAACCACACAGCTCCTTTTAACGTTAGTTGACGTTAATTAGCCTGGAAAGAAACCACACAAGGACATCAGTGCTTACCGCTGTGCCCCCACATTTCATCTCAGTAGGTCCAATTTCCACCTGTGACAAAGAGGCCAAGATGATGCAAGTTTATGTAGCACTCTATTAGAATAGGGTACAGTTCTTTGTGGGTATATAGCCTGGTTTTGGAGGGCTTATTAGTTGTTTAAGATTGGGTTCTACTATGACATGGGACTGTCTCTCTGGAATTGTGGAGTTTTGTCTATTGTCTCTCATTGATCTTCAGCATCAAGTATGCTCACTTTAGAAGTAAAATATTGTTGTGGATTATTTTTTTTTAACTACCAGCACTGCAAAAACAGCCTTCAACCTGACAGTTAAGCTGTGCTCTTTCCTGCTCATGCATTACCTCCGATAATAGAAATTGTCACTGAAGTCAGCAGATATGGATTCTAGCTACTTTCAGGCAGCAGATCTGTTGAGTAAGAAGGGGTCATTTTTACATAATCACTTTTCAGAACAGAACTGCATTTTAAAAGCGAGACAGGGGCTTTAAGCTACTGACTTCAACTGGGGGAGGAGAGCACAGAGGGGCCCTGGAGGAATTCTGATGGACTCCATTCACTTGAGTAGCAGTGCTGCAAACCCTTGAAAAGACGCAATGTGTGTTCCCCTGCCCCACACTCCACTTCAGTTCAGCTCATTAACATGGTAAGGGTTGCCTGTCTCATAGTTGTGGATATCCTTGTGCTCAGGGAGCATATGCACCGCAATTGTGTCTGGCCCCTGCACAGTCATGCAAGAGCTGCGAGAAATTCAGCTCTTTTCATCAATTACTTTTATTTTCTGTAACCATATGTTAGTGTCTTTCTACCCCAGGGTTCTTTTGGAGTTTGGGGAGTTGAATCTTGGTTTGAAATTAGGGTTTGAAATCTGAATCTCAGCTGAAACAAAAACGTCCACATAGTTTTGAATCAAACCCACAAATTGGCTTTTTCACTTGATACAAGCCCAATTTTCGCCAAAAATGTTCAAAGACCTTAGCAAATCTTTCAACAAAACCAGTCTGAGTGTTGAATCAAACCCTCAAACTAAGTGAGTTCTGCTTGGTCTCAAAATTAATAAATTTCAGTTCTAGCATTTACTCCAAACCTTGAGTATCAGAGACTTGTCTTAATTAGAATCTGTATTTTTTTATGATTTGTATGTACTTTAAAACTTCATGTAACTATTGGACAGCAATCTAAATAACATTAAAAACATTGTTGTAAATACTTAGTTTGCATTAGTAATCTTGATATATTATTTTCACATCATATCCATTCTGATCTTAAAAAAACATTTTCCTCACCTACCTACTACCTAATTGTATCATAAAACGTTATAGTTCCCAAAATAAACTTTATTTTAATTATCTACAATTATTCCCTATATAATATATATCATAATGCAAAATGAGTTTGGGAGCTAAGAGCATAATGCATACTTCACAATTACATGATAAACAGAGAAAAATACATCCAATACGTCAATGTAACATTTACTTTGTATTAATTGCTTTCATTATATTATTCTAAAATTTTAATTCTTTATGATTTAATACAAAGATATAATACGATAATATCCTACACCAGTCCCTACTGATGGTGCTACAAAAGAACCACTGTTATTGAGAACTGTTATCTATATGTCCACGTATTTACTGTGCGTCGGTTGCTGCGGTACCATAATATTGTATGTTTGACTGCTCCTGGAGTCTGCCTTGACTGACATCTCATCCTAAGTCTAGAAGTATATAACTAAGGGAGGAAAGAGTCTTCTTTGGTCTTTATTTCTATGACTGAGCGAGTAGATTAATATTAATATTTTACCATTACTGGCAGTTTCCTTGTGCTAGGATGGATTTTGCCTAATGATTATTTTATACGACATTGGCTTGGTGCGGGTGGTTTTAGTGAATCACACAAAGGTTTCCCTGGAAGGGTAAAAATGATGATGTGTTTTTCTGTTTGTAATTTAAATAATCAGTGGGCTTTTAACAAACAATGTTTTTGGAACAAGGATAAAGCTTCCTTTTGGGTGATTATTTCTTAAATATAGTTAATATTCTGTCTTACTCTAAGAAAAAGGATGTCTCTGACAAACTATGTAATCACAAGCCTCTCAAATAATATTTAAGGATGGATTTGGACAAAAAAAGTTATGGGGTCTACAGATACAGTTACTATTTGCAGCATTTCTCCCCACACACATACCCTTCAATATGGTGGCACTGGAATTTTGGAAGGTAAATCTCTCTCATTGTTTACTTTATATTATTTGATTTTATGATGGACGCTGAAATGGTTTTATTTGAAGAGTTAGCAAAGTAGAGGAATCTATAAAACTACACAAATATTTTCATCTATAAAGGTCCAGAAACGAAAACTTGACACTGAAGAGTCAAACAACAGAGAAAAGGAATGGCACTTAAATAACATTCAGAATTTCTTGAAAATAGGTCTAGACTTAGAAATTTGTGAATTTTGTATTTTAAAGAGAATCTGGGGAGACCAGATTCCTGAACTGCACTGAATAGAAGTTTGCAAATTTACATCTCCATTACAAAATACAGTCGTTTTCATATTCCTGGCTTGACTTCCTGTTTTCAAAGTATTTTTAGCTGCAACAAAAGTGTTGAAAAATCTTTCTAATCACTGCTAAACACTTAGGACTTATCTGCATGAACACTTAGGGCTGGTCTACACACAATGTTAGGTCAAGTGAGCTACGTTGCTCAGGGATGTGAAAAATCCACACCCCAGAGTGACACAGTTAAGTCAACCTAACCCCCACTGTAGACAGTGCTAGGTCAATGGAAGAAATCGTCCACTGACCTAGTAACTGCCTCTCAGGAAGGTGGATTACCTATGCCGACGGGAGCACCCTCCCTTCAGCATAGGTAGTGTCTTCACTGAAGTGCTGCTGTTCCACTGCAGCGTTTCAAGTGTAAACAAGCACTGAGTTGATGGAGAGCAAGGGTGTAAATCTACCTCACACTAGGTTGCCATGAACATTAAGGGTCCACTCAAAGTTCCATAGCGCACTTTGATCTACTCCCATTTCAAAGAAGGGTGGATCAAAGCGCACTAAGGCATTTTTAGCGTGTGGCAGCGTGGTCCAAAAGGACAGTTAGGGAGGGATAGATTTACATGTACATTTGTCTACATGATTCTGCGGACAAACCCTGAATCCTACAAAGCCCTATGCGCATGTGTAACTTTATGTAAGCAATACCACTGAAATTCAGAGTGATTCAAGAAAATGCAGATTTGGGTAACTGAGGACCAAATTCTCAGCCCTGCCCTTACCCTGAATAGTTGAGCATATGAGGGAGTTTGGGGGAAGCATCTTTCTTCTCTGACCCATGGGGCTGCTGCAGAACTGCTCCGTGTAATCTATGGTAGCCCTACTGTGGAACAGAGGACCACTGCAACATCACATCTTTTAGCTCCATCCATCTCTCTGCCTCCATCAAGCTGGGCTTCATATGGCACAGGATGTCTGGCCTGTTTTGGCTGCCAGAGGGACCTCAATAACTGAAGACATGGAGGGGGGTATTTGACACGGGAGGGGCATTTTGTAAACCCTGATGCTCGTTTCTTTTTATCATTAATATAACTTTGTAATTGTACTGCTTGTTAATAGAGACTTCTTTGTAGATTCCAATCATGCAGAAAAATCTAAGATTCCAGATCAGATGCCTGGTCCCCAAATTGAAGGGGAGGAGTTTTGTGACAAGCATTTTTGACAAAGAAAATCCCTTCTTGTAAGAGTTTTATACAAGTTGTTTATAAAACAGCCATAAAATTATATACATTATTGTATACTATTTCATTTGGTGTTGTATTGTATTTCTATTGGTTAGGATTTATTATGTATATTTTTTCTCTTCTTGCAGCATCATGACCTTGGAACAAATTTCTGGTCTTGCAAACTTGATTCTTTTTCTCCCCCTGTTTTTGTACTGGGTATGTATTTTGTGTGTGTATGTGAGAAAGAGAAAGAGACAGAGAATTCAGTAGGTTGACAGACTAGCCAGGGTGTGTATGTGTGTATTGGTGTAAATACACGCACACACACTATAAAAGAAAATATCATACCATCTGAGGTGCTATGTATGGATCACACAGAGAAGATCTGTAATCCATTCATTAAAATGAATCTCTGACAGAACAAACAATAAGTCTAATTGGCTACTATATCAAAAATAATTCTTAGATGTATATTGTAAAACCTCAGTACTACTGTAACCAATTGTTCCTGTGGCATTACAGGAAAAAGATGCTACATATAAGGAAAATGTCAACTTCATTTCAGTCCAAAACAAATTATAACAGCAACAACACTGGTTCAGGGAATTTTTAAGGAATTAATAACCAGCTAGGGTTAGTAGCCTGAGGCAAAGTCAAGCATTAAGCAGTTTAAGGATAATTACATACAGCAGCTTCAAAATATTGTAGTTAACTCCAGTTTAAAAATTTTGTTTCAACTTCAAAGGAACATGTGAATTTAAGATGAAAGTATGAATCATAACTGCAAAGGAAGAAAATATTATACATGTGAGAGCTCTACAGATAAATGGAAACGTACAACAGTACAAAAAATTCTTTGAACTACATAAGGGGGGAGATAATTGTGGTTTTCAAGAAGATTTTATCACTTTTAGTGATTAGATAAAACTATACCAAAAAAAATTATAACATCAACACTAACAAACATATGGAAGCCAACCTATTAATTGGAAGAGAATATCTTCTTACTATATGTTCCATTCTATGCATCCGATGAAGTGGACTGTAGCCCACGAAAGCTTATGCTCAAATACATTTGTTAGTCTCTAAGGTGCCTCAAGTACTCCTGGTTTTAAGAAATACTCTGACAATGCTGAGAGCCTCAGACTTCTTATTTTCCTCACAATACAATCATGGCTTTCATTCAACTTATGACCAAAATTCACAATCCAGGATTCCTTATGAAAATGGATTATTAAATGAAGTTACAATGTGTTTTATTACTGGTCAGGTACTTCAATCAAAAGTAATCCCTATGGATCACACATATTAAAGGAACTCTTGCTCTTGTTTTCTAAAAAAAAATGTTAGCCTGGTAAAATATAGGTTTGATATGAATTGAGTCAGAACTAGTTTCAGACCATTCTTTAAATGAGTAGACAATAGATTAAATAAATTCTGAACATATTTTCGATAGTATTAAAATTAAAAAAATTAAAACCAGAAAACTTTATAAATGTATTTATAAATGTATTTTTCTTTTTTCAATCTACGGTGTAATATCAAGAACAAACAGTATATTTCACTATAAGAAAAAAAAACACATTTGGTTTGGGCAGATCTAATATGTTGTTATACCGATTCAAAGAGTATATTGTTGGAAAGGCTTAACATTTCTCTCTGTAGGCCAAGAAAGAAAAAAAGTTATTCTACTTAGATGAATTTCTTATTCTGAAGCCTTAATACAGATAACTTGGCAGTTTGTCATATATATATATATATATATACACACACGTTTTAGAAGTAGTTGGATCATGTAATTTTACACTCTTCTTAAAGAAAAAACTGCACAATTAAGTAGGTTATCTGAAACACGCTTTGTTAAAAGTATTTTACAATCTTTATTTCAATAACATATACAGCCTATGCAATTTATATACTAAGATCGAGAGCGAAGTCTTTCAGAAGAGAACTTTCATGTATTATATATGTAAAATCTACAAAACCAGTTAAATATTAACATATAATTGAAATGATATATGCCTTTTTAAATCTTGAATTCATATAAAAAACATGGCAGAAACACATTTTAATCCTGGCTCCAAGAATAATTCTCTGTGAATATGGGGAAATAAAATTAAGTCCTTTTCCTATCTATACCGATCTGTAAATGAAGATAATAATACATGCATAAATACTGTTATACTGAGAGGTACTGGTGACTGCATGAATCACATACCTCTGAGATGGCTGTGAACACACCCTTCAATTAACAGTTGTCAGGATGAGTTAATCAGATCCCCCCCTGCCCTCCATGCATCAAGACAAAAGGAGTTGTGAACCACCCAGGAGTTTGGACTGAGTGGGCAGAGGATTTGGGGGTGGGTTGTTTTTTTTTTTTTGCTGAGTTCTTTTTGGTTTCGATGTGTGGGGAGGGAGGGGCAATAACACACAGAAACTCAAAATAGACAGAACAGATTGGCAGAAGCAAGAGAGAGGCAAAGGCAAAAAGCAAGAAAGCCAAGCAGTAGCCAGTGAGCACCAAAAAAAGCCAGAGCGCACTTTTGGGGCTGATGGCTGAAGAGACTTGGTGCTGTAAGCTAGACACTGCCCTTTTTGTTCTTGGTTCCTCCTGGGTTCGAGAAGCAGGATTTTATTCATTCCTTGCAACAACAACAAAAAGACCACATCAAAGAAAATACCAGACTCCATCAATTTCTATGTCCAACTGGAACATCCCAGGGCCCCAAACTTTAACTAGCCACTTGGGCTGATGAGTTAAATTAGTTTTTGAAAGCACTCGTGAAAGAAAGCTAATGTATTGAACAAAACTATCACTCCTTGCATAAGCACTTCCACCGTGAGTACTCCGGGGTTGGAGCACCCAAGGAAAAAAAATAGCAAGCATACACCAGCCACCTGCCAATCAGCTGTTCACACTCATGGAGTGCGCATTCAGGGAGGGAGCGGAGCAGGGGCAGGAAGAGGTGGGGCAGGACGGAGAGCCTTGGGGGAGGGGTGGAGTGGGAGGTGAGAAGAGGTGATCTGCTTCCTCTGGTACAGGGCTGATTTAAGTGATAGGTTACATATCATAGTTAGTAGCTCTGCAATTTCATATCTCAGTTACTCCAGAACTCTTGGGTGAATATCATCTGGTCCTGGTGACTTCTGTTTAATTTATCAAACGTGTTCCAAAACCGCCTCTACTGATACCTCAAACTGGGACAGTTCCTCATATTTGTTACATAAAAATGGCTTAGGTGTGGGAATCTCCCTCAGATCCTTCATAGTGAGGACCAATGCAAAAAATTCATTTCGCTTCTCCACAATGGCCCTATCTTCCTTGAAAGCTCCTTTAGCACGATCGTCCAGCGGCCCCGCTGTTTGGCAGGCTTTCTCCTTCCGATGCACTTAAAAAATTGCTGTTAGTGTGTGTGTCTTTTGCTTGTTGCACTTCAGATTCTTTTTTGGCCTCCCTAATTATACTTTTACACTTGATTTGCCAGAGTGTATGTTCCTTTCTATTTTCCCGAGTAGAATTTGACTTGCAATTTTTAAAAGATGTCTTGGTCTGTAACTGCCTCTTTTACTCTGTTGTTTAGCCATGGTGGCATCTTTCTGTTTGTTTTTCATTTGAGGAATAGAGTTTGAGCCTCTATTATAGGGTTTTTTTTTTAAGTTTCCATGCTGCTTGCAGGCATTTCACTCTTCTGACTGTTCCTTTTAATCTCCATTTAGCTAGCATCCTCATTTTTGTGTAGTTCTCCTATTTCAAGTTAAATGCTACAGTGTTGGGTTTCTTTGGTATTTTCCCCTTACAAGGCTGTTACATTTAATTACATTATTATTGCTATTATTGAGCAGCTCAACTATATTCATCTCACCAATGTGCCTCAAATATGACCAGGAGGGATCCTGTCTAGCAACGAGACAACAGTGCAGTTTCCTTATTCATTTGATCCTCAGCTTCTATACCAAGTTACCCAAATGGGTGCTCATTAGCGCCAGCTGTGGTTTGCAATTTAGTGTAATGGGAATCTCTCTCCCATAAGCACCAACCAGACCATGAATTCATTTCACATAAATCACCAAACAGCTATAAGATGGCAATTGTTTTGAATTAGCAATGTAAAGGTGATGTTCTGTTTATCTCATAGCCAATCCAAAAAGGAACACACATTTCTCCTTAAAGAGCACAGTTATCTTGATAAAAAAATCAATTGCCATCTAGCATAGTATACCTAGTACTGTTAAAAAGCAACCCTTCAATTACCGTGGCAAAGCTGAAACTGAGAAGGCAGTAGGTAGCTGTGCACACAGTGATGGGAATGAGGTCAAACATGCCTGGTAGTCCTACTCCTTGGACTTCCTTGAAGACCCTTCTAAACACAGCCTTGGACTGGAGAAGCTCTTCCTTTTTTTAATAGGATTTTTTTTCCAATGTCAACACATGCTAGTTAAGGGATGCTGTGTCAGAACATTGATTAAAAGATGAGTCCATTTTAGTAAGAGAAAGTAAGTCCAGTGTATTAGTTTTCTATCCTTAAGTGTATACAAATGACTGCACTTCTAGTTAAGGGATGAAATCTGTTTGAAATAAAAGGAAATGTAAAGAGGGAAAATTAATTTAAGGAACACCTCCTCTGCTTTACTTTTTAATTTCTCTACAATCTGCTTCACCGATGTTTACTTTGGTGCAAAAAGGAACTTTAACTGTCATGTTTTGTTTAGAGAGCTGATTTTTTTTAGCTTTCACTTGGCAAACACATCTGTTCTGACTAAAGGATCTTGGTCAGTGTTTTAGCACCGAGAACCAATAATACCACTAATGAAAAAACATAGCTCTATGCGTTAGCTGGTTTCAAAGTAAATATAGGATTAAAAGTGACTTATCTCTAATGTCTTTGAAACTGCAAAACAATGGTGAGGGGGTAACTGTTCTCCCAAAGTCATTTTTATAGGTTCCAATTAAGACACTGAACTGGAAAAGTTTTCTGTTTGCTATTTTTTAATTCTGTGACTCCGATGTTTTTCCTCTCTCACAATACTAAAAAATAATTGATGTTAGCCATAGTTTTAGTTCTTAACTTAAGCCTGTAGTGCTCCTGCCCCTTTAACCTCAACCTAAAACAATGAAAGTCTACTAAAAACTAATGGGGTTAGGAATAGCGGCTTCTGTCACACTGGGGGCTGCATTTGCCATACATCTCATCTTGCATCATGTCCATCAGCATCAGGCCCCCTCTTTCCCTGTGTATCCTCCAGGAGTTTTCATATGGATGGGGCCACCATTCACAAGTCTAGTTCAGCAGTGGTTGCACTCACTGGCCTCCTAGATCTGATGGACAGTGGACAGATATATATATAATCAACTGCCATCTAGCATAGTATACCTAGTACTGTTAAAAAGCAACCCTTCAATTACCGTGGCAAAGCTGAAACTGAGAAGGCAGTAGGTAGCTGTGCACACAGTGATGGGAATGAGGTCAAACATGCCTGGTAGATAGATGTAGTGGTGGTGTCAGTCAGTGGCAAGCTGTCAGGAGTAGTGGCCATGCAACTGGGGCATGGGGTTCATGTAACGCCAACAGACCCCGGTCAGCGGCGGGAGCGAACCTGGGACCTCTGTGCATGAGCCTCTACTGCATGAGCTAAAAGGCAACTGGCTCTTAGCTAAGGCTGTAGAGCAGACACATTACACACACATACATACACACACACACACACACACACACACTCTCTCGATATATCTATATCTATATCTATATCTATCTCAGGGCCACTAGATGGGACAGAACATCACACCCAGACGGTATGTGGGTTACACAAGGACAGGGGGCAGATGAGCCCAGGAGTTTCTCTTTCATTCCCAAAGGCAGCCCCCTCTCCTCTCCAGATTCATGGCTTGGGGGACTCCAAGGGAAGCAAACTTCTACCTCAATCAGCAGGAATTTTCACGCAAGTGTTGAAGACTGTTGTTTCTAATGTTGTCTTCACAGCATTCGGAGTTTTCAAAGTGTACAAGATCGCCTGGAGCACTGATGTTTGTCCCAACTGAGTACAAGACGTGAGGGCAATGCTGAAAGCAGGGGTGTGTCAGTGCAGCAACACATACATGTGTCATTGGGTGTAGGCTTCGGGAAGGTGCAGGCATCCGTAAGGGCAGGCACGTTTGTGGATGACGTTTTGAAGCACATGCCGCATATTCAGGCCAGCGCAGTAAGGAAAGGGTCTAGAGTTGCCAACCCTCCAGGAATTAAAGATTAATCTTTAATTGAAAATTATGTCATGTGATTAAATCTCCAGGGATGCATCCAACCAAAACTGGCAACCCTAAAAGGGTCTCAGAGGGAACCAGCATAGGAGTTAAATCAAGTGCCACCTACCATTTCCAGTTCAGCTGGAGAAGTGAAGGGTGCTCATTTGGAAGTACCTCAATAAAGCAGATGGGGGCAGATTACTGTGACTTTAGGATTCTGATTATGGGGACTATAAAACACTAGATGTCATGGGCGTGGATGGGGTATGTAAACTGCTGTCAAACACACACATTATACAATGGCCTGTACATAACATGCAGGTTTTCCTCCTGGGGCTTGGTCCACAAATAGGCTCCAGGATAGTATCCATTACTTTATTACCTTTTCTGGGTTTATACTGGCCTAGCAGACGCCTTGCCTCACTCTTAAATAACAGGTCTCAGAAGCTGGCACCAGGAGCCAGCCAAGAACCTAAGTGGATGCTGCTACCTACATGGAACCGGGGGGGGTAGGATGGTTAGCAATGTAGCATGGAGATCCATTGCCTCCATTCACATGGCAGAGCTATGAGACAAGTTTTAACAAATTCATGCCATTACAAGAGCAGGAAGGCTGGTCACTGAATGGTCCATTACAGAGCAGTGGATGCTGCAGTACATGGAGTCATGGGCAATCTGTCATCTGACACCCTCAGCAATCTTGGAATCACCTCCCAGCTGTTACATTTGTCAATGGCTACATGGTTATCCATATCCACACAGCAGTTCTCACTCAAAGGTTTCTGGCAGGGTGGTTGTATTGCAATATGTCCCATGTAGCACTTATGTGGGCACATCACAGTGAACATTCTCAGGAATCCATTCCTAAAAGCAATGTTGGTGCTTTCGGGATCAGCGAGCTAAAGCCTGGGTTCTGAAGAGGCACTGGGGGGGGGGGGAAGGGGGGCTTGGAACTGTGTGACATACACCGGCAGGGACAATCAGGGATATTAAACTTGCGATGGTCAACGACTGATCAAGGAGCCTGGGGAGCATGTGTTATTTTTCGGAAAGGCTGTGAGCTTGGTTCTTCCCCCATGGAATTTGGTTCCCACTCATTTGCAATCAGGGGCCACAACAGCAGTGGTACAGCTGGGTACGGGGGCAGAGGCAATTCTAACAATTGGGCACTGGCATTCGGAAGCATACAATCTGTGTGTGCACCCTTGGCTGGCGAGTCAACATGAATGTGTTGTGGTTTCATTCCAGATGTTGGAAGACTGGCCATGGAGGTGGTGGTATGGATCTGTGGGCACAGGCGGACATTCTAGTGACCTTGAGGGTTGGCAACCAGGGTCCAGTGACGGGGCAAGTCTGCGTTGGCATGGAAAGAGAAAAATGTTATTGGAGCAGCTGATGCCACTGCTGTCCGCCCTAGGGGCCCATCAGCAATCACCAGGATGACGTGGCAAACCTTGGAAAACACTATTTGGGAATGTGTAAAGGGGTTCAATTACTGCCCAGAATAAGAAGAGACTATCCTGACATGGTCTTCTTTACTTTCTCATGGTCCATACCCTCCTTTACTATTTTCAATAAACACTGATTAAAGTAAATTATAATCCTGGCGCTACTACTGACTCCCTTAGCCCTGGGCAAATCCCAACCTCTGTGCATCTCAATTTCTCCACCTGTAAAATGAGGATAAAATACACCCAGATAACAAAGGTATTGTGAGAGGCAGAGTTTTATTGGGGGAGGGTTTGGTTTTTTTAAAGTACTATGTAAGTGCTAAGTACTAAAGAACAATTAAGGACTGCAGCTGTGTATTAATCATTGTTGATTTGGCGTCCCTATGTTTGTTGAATTATGGGCTTACTTTCTGTATTACTTTCTTGCATGCTTCAAAAAATCCCTTTTTATTCCCCTTAACTCTCATTAACTCATTTTGCTTCTAGAATGGAATGTAATAGCTCTTTAACAGCTCACTGCAAATTTACAACAGTTTATTCACCTTTTGTTGCTGTACATCTTAGTCTTCCTTATTATACAAATTAGAAGTGTATATCTGTCCTTTGGCATAAAATAAATGCCTTCCCCTTCCCTTCCTACACCCTTTGAAGTCCGCCACCTCTAACTAGCTTGAATACTGTAGCTCTGAAATCAGCAAATCATAAATATAGCTTCAAACCAGATGAAAAAAAAATTCCTAGTAGGCTTTGGCATCCAGTCTACCAATGATGGATTCAGGATTTACACATAGAAAAATGGAACTTTATATTTGGTAGTTCTATCAACGTATAAGTGATTTATACATGTTGGTGACTAAACAGACGTTCATAATTACACACTGTTATTGGAAATTAGAGTCATGTCAGATATTTTTGGTGGTAACCTTTCAAAGGATGAAAATGTTATCAACCAAGCTTCATGAGAAATTTCCATATGCATTACTCAGCCAGGCTTAACATATATAGGCATATTACATTCTCAGCCCATTAGATTATTTTAATCACGGCTAAAATTTTAAAGAATGGAGTATGGTCTTCAAATTCTTTGTTTACATGTACATGGAAGAAGCAAGTTTTCACACCTTATTAAAGTTACAGATATATTACTGTACTTGCATATATTTATTTTAAAGTGGAATAAATGCATCTCACATAACAAAAGCAAAAACACATGTAATATAATTGTTGAGTTCAATGAATAAATGGCCATCTACCCAACACTCTATGCTCTGTTACAAGCCTATTAAAATCAGCAAATGAAATATAAAATTAAAAACTTTAACATATACTTTCATGTCTAAGCACATTCTCAAAGTCAAAATTCTATCTTTAACATATAAGTTTTAAGGGTTACATTACTGTGGATTAAAACGAATCCATTACTGAAACAGAATAGCCCAATGTTGACACTTATTTTAGAATCAAGAAATGATAAAAGTAATTTTCATGACCCATTTTAAACGTTCAGTCAAAACATCATAAATTAATGGAAGTTAATATAAACAGCTATGAAATAGTGAAACTGAAATGTGGTAGGGTACAATCAGAACAATTCAGTATATCATCTGCAAAGATATACATGAACTACTAAATTAAGTTGTGCTTATCCATTTTGCACTTTAAAACAATTACTGTATCTTAGTTTTTATCTAAGAAAAAAGTCAATTTAGTGACTGTTTGCCTCTACATCAAAACATTTTTTGTGTACTGATCGCACAAATTGATATTTCATACTGTTAGCTTACAGTTTAAAGAATTTATAATGAAAATGTTATGCCATAACCCTGCACCAAATTCACAACTTCTAAAACTCTTCCAGTCCCAGTTTTATAATTTCGGATTTGTTTTTGATACTCTTCATAAGAGCAGAAAGGTAGCATTAGATAAAGCACCCTGTTTTTCTTCCACCCTACTACTCACATTCCATATATACATTGTGCAAATAGGTTATGTGGCTACTAATAGGATCCCAGGGTATTTTAAATGCAACTCTTGGGAAAAAAGGAGTTTCAGATACTTAAAAAACAGAAGCTCTGAAATTGGAATTAAGTTAAATGTTACCTAAATGTTGGTGCACAACAATCCACAATCTAATTAATACAGCAGTATTACTGCTGTATACTGGCCTTTGTAAAAAACAAAAACCACCCAGGACTGAAGTAAACAAATAGTCTGCATTGGGTTTGCAGCTTACCGTTATAAAAGCTGTAGTGCTTTATATCCTTAAGCACCTATTTATTTTAATTAATCCTAATTTTTGTACACAAATTACATCCACTCTCCCAGACTATTTCGTGTGGCAGACAATCAGATCAGTCATGACATTTTTTGTATAAACTTCATGTTTAAAAATCAGCTGAGGGAAAATTTAGGCTTGTCAGTATATTTTAATATTACAAGCTCCCACATCATGTAAATCATGCTTCTTTCCTCCAGAAGGTGGAGACACTTTTTTTTTTTTTTTGGATTCTGGCAACTGTCACTGAATTCAAAAAATGTTTTATGTGACTGCTAAAGGAAAAAGTATAAGTAAAAACCCAGCGTCAACCCCATTGTATTGTTTTGCGCACTCAAACGGAATGATTTTCCCATCTAACTTTCCAAATTCACCTTTGGGAACCTTTGGACCTATCGTGCAAATGTTCATTCCCAACGGCGAAAGGTTTATATGGTTATGAGCAAAGCCAGTTGCCGGTCATGTAAAATCACAACTTTTTGCCATGCAACAAATGAAAGTCATCATTTTTGTTAAAAAGAGAAAAGTAATGGTAAATAATATTATGGAGATATTGGTAGTAATACCATACTTAAAGATGCACTGAGATTTCAATTTAAAGCTGCACTAACATCCTTAATCTCACACTTGACTGATCGCATTTCATCTTCAAATTCCATGAAATAAAATAAATCTTGTTAGGACATTTGAATTTAATATTATTTTCCTAAAGCATGTAATAACTTTGAAAGTGGAAACATTCTTAGTTCTCTCTTTCTCAAACACCGTCCTGCAGTTTTTCGTTGTTTGTTTTTCCCCATAAAAAACCTACAAACACCAAATTTCATACACACACAGACCAATAATATCCTGGGGTGAGATGATGAAGGGCAGCAAGAGAAACAGAGACTTTTGGGGAGGTGGACTGAAGGTGGCAGCACAGATGTCCAAGGAGAAGGGAAGAAGGCTTAGTGTAAGGTGGAAGGAAGGAGACAAGGAGAATGATGAGACTATGCACAAACCTATCAGATGTTGAGGAACTCTTCCTGGCACTGCTGTCTCAACTCTGAGACACCAGAATCCAGGGATTGCAAAGATATTAAATTCCTCTAATCCTAGCCCCAAGACAGGCATGGTCCTCCCAAAGTCAACCACCCTCTTTACTCCCTATTTGTACATGAACCATCCTACTCAGTTAAGGCCCGCAGCTCCTCACTGACCTCTATTCCCCTCCCAAATAGGTGCATATCCTTTATGCCCTCCTATGGGAGGGACAGGAGCAAGGATGGACAGTGATGTATGAAAATGGAGCTGAGATGCATGCAGGATAAAAATCATACTCAACATACAACTTTCTAACTCTGACCCTATACTTTCCCATTAACAAATAATATATCACTGTTTACGTATATGGAAAATATACCTATTTAGCTGAGATATGAATTAAAATTGTGTATTTGAGTTTGATTGACAAGAATTTTGTGTTTGCAGTGTGGTTGTGCTGGATGTGAGGGTAATTCTTGTAGAAGTGAGGAATCCATCAGTGTGTGTGTGTAGTTATAGTGATGCTTGTGTGTATGTCAAGGCACATGAATTACGATTGCCTTAAGCGACCTCATTAATCTAACTTAGCAAGATTTCCGTACTTTTAGTGATTTCAGCAGAAGGATATGGCTCTTAAGCAATCTTAGCTCTAATTAAACAAATGGTTTGTTTGCAATTTCAATTAAATACTAAGTTAATAATGATTATTTACCATTGGAAGTGTTAAATAAGTCACTAATAGTTTTAAAATATAGCCAAAAGATAGCCAAACACTAAAAACATATCAAATATATTTTACTATTTTAAAAACAAATCGTTAGTATATCATCTTGTCATTAAAGATGTTCATCTTTTCCTAGTATCAGAGGGGTAGCCGTGTTAGTCTGGATCTGCAGAAGCGACAAAAGGTCCTGTGGCACCTTATAGACTAACAGAGGTATTGGAGCATACGCTTTCGTGGGTGAATCCGACGAAGTGGGTATTCACCCACGAAAGCTTATGCTCCAATACCTCTGTTAGTCTATAAGGTGCCACAGGACCCTTTGTCGCTTCTACATCTTTTCCTAAACTACTGAGTTGAAAAACTCAAACTTATAGGTTACTCAGCCATACCCCAGTTCGTTGGATTCATTTGTATCATATCATTTATACCATTCAAATTGGTATAAATTCCTACAGTCTGGCTAGAGTGACAAAGACCATGATCTTGTATTAGAATATTCTGAAAGTCACAGTTTTTTGACACTGAAATCATGACCTTGACAAACATACAGCATTAATTATGAGAAACAAAAAGAGGTTATAAGTTTAACTTTTATGTATCTTTTACTATAGAGATTTGCAAACAGCATTCACTATAATCCATTTTTCTTTCCTTTTCAGAGTTGCCACATCTGATCAGCTAGAATTGCTTTTTCCAACCTTGGTATCCATGCTCCCAACAGATTCTGATAGACTTTAAGCTCAGAAGCGACCTTCGTGATCATCTAGTCCGACCTCCTGCACATTGCAGGCCACAGAACCTCATCCACCCACTCCTGTAACAGTCCCACAACCTGTGACTGAGTTACTGAAGTCCTCAAATCATGGTTTATAGACCTCAAGTTACAAAGAATTCACCATTTATACTAGTTTAAACCTGCAAGTGACCTGTGCCCCATGCTGCAGAGGATGGCGAAAAAAAACAGGGTCTCTGCCAATCCGACCTGGGGGAAAATTCCTTCCTGACCCCAAATATGGCAATCAGTTAGACCCTGAGCATTTCGGGAAAACCCACCAGGCAGATACCTCAAGAGAATTCTCTGTAGTAACTCAGGGCCCTCCCCATCTAGTGTCCCATCTCCAACCACTGCAGATTTTTGCTACTGGTAGTTGGCAATGGGCTACATGCCATTGCAGGCAGTCCCATCATACCATCCCCTACGTAAATTTGTCAAGCTCAATCTTGAAGCCAGTTAGGGTTTTTGCCCCTCACTGCTACCCTTGGAAGAGTGCTCTAGAACTTCACTCCTCTGATGGTTAGAAACCTTCACCTAATTTCAAGACTTAACTTGTTGATGGCCAGTTTATATTTGTGTCCAAATTGGTGCTTAACTTAAATAACTCCTCTCCCTCCCTAGTATTTATAGAGAGCAATCATATCTCCTCTCAGCTTTCTTTTGGTTAGGCTATACAAGCCTAGATCTTTGAGTCTCCTCTCATATGGGATGTTTTTCATTATGGATCATCCTAGTAGCCCTTCTCTGCACCTGTTCCAGTTTGAATTCAGCATTCTTAAACATGGAAGACCAGAACTGCACACAGTATTCCAGATGAGGTCTCACCGATGCCTTATATAATGGTACTAACACTTCCCTGTCTCTACTGGAAATACCTCACCTGATGTATCTGATACTTAATCTGGTGATTCAGAGCAATACGTAAACACTTTACTGCCTGTAACCATTTATACATATGGAAACAAAGTCTTTCGCGACTCTTCCAGTGATCAAAGAGTGCCCTGAGCATGAAATTTGATTGGTCTTAGTAGGCATAACGACAAATGTTATTAAAGATGGTCTAATCTAACGGATTCAGTACGAGTCTAGAAGCCAAGTGATTTGGGGTTTTCAATTCCAGCTCTGCTATAATCTTTCATGCAATTTAAAGTTCCAGAGTTTCAGTTTCCCAACCATAAAACAGAGAGCACTTGTATTACCCACCTCAAAGGCACGTCATGAGAATTAGTTAATGTTTACAATTAAAAGTGCTTCATAAACACAAATTGTTATAGGAGTATTAAGTGTTGTTATTGATCATAACATTATTGGGTCCTATTTAAACTCCACTTATGGCATTTATCTCGAGGCCCTCCAGCGGAAACACATGCTACAGGCGGAGTACTTGCTGTGTGAAGAAGTATTTCATTCTGGGATTCTATAGTTAGCTGGATACTGAAATTTGTGTACATTTGTAGGGAAACAAGAGAAACAGTTTGTTGCCACCTAAGATATTTACATTGAAGGAACGATACTGTGAAGAAAAAAACTCTCACTCTTTTGGGATGGCAGAAGTACAAATGTCAGCTGTGCCAGCAATATAGCACAGGAAGTAGTATATAGTGCCTAAGCAACATTTCGTGTTAGATGCAACTGCTTTTCTTTTTTATGCTGGCAACTGCTGAATGTGCCTGAACTTCTTAGCGATTCTTTCTTTCTGTTTTTATACCACATGCTCAGATACAGTATTGCAGGATTTAATTCATCTAAGTATCCCTCCTTTATATGCCAGTTTACTTTTTTTACTTGGCAGTCAGACTTTACTCAGTTTTAAAGAACCATGTTTGTTATTTTGTTGAGATAGACAGACATGGGGGCCTTTGCTGTAACTCTTGGTTCAAATAAAATTCAATGTTTCTCACACGAACCTAGTTCATGTACAAGAGTCACCAACTCTGGTAAAATCGCAAGAATGCATGCGTACAATGGAGGATTGAAACTCACTAACTCCTAAAGCTGAAAAAAATGCCCATTACAACAGAGGATTTTCACAGAGAAGAATGAAGCAATATGGGCAAAAAGGCTAGAAGGTTGGGGGTGGCGGGTGAGGCAGTTGTTAAGTACTATATTAACATTCCACGGATAGGAGGAAACTTTACTCTAGGCCAAATTATTCAGACAGCTGTAAAGAAACATGCTGTAATGCATCCTGCTGTGCAGAAGAGGAAGGGATGAGAAAGTAGAGGCTCCCTTCTTCCCTCTTAGAGCTATAATGGAAACACTCAAAAAGCCAAAATGACAACCAGTATCTAAATCCAACTACGTAAATGCATTTTCCCTTGATATTATGTTAAGGAAATCTCAACATTTTGGTTTAATCTTATGATGTATCAGAATCAAAATAATAGTCCCTTATAAATACTAGAGATAGATAAAATAGATATATATTTGGGATTTTTTCTTTAATATAGTTAAATATCGATTTACTATCCCATAAACATGACTCAGAGTACTACTGTATTTGTTTGCTGAACCAATGTTTCTAAGCACTGCCAAACAGTTCAACATTTATTTTTTATTGCTAACTACCTTGTTTCCAAATTTCTACCTTGCAACAATTTCACTGATTTGAAAGGGGCCTGACACAGAATTCTGTCACCCACTTAAACGTCATGTGGGGGGGAAAAAATCACAGGCAACTAAACCTCCCTCCGCAGACAACCTATCCTTCCCTTACCACCACCACCATCAAACTACATTGGCAAAAAACCCTGACACGCCCCACCCTTCAATAGTATTAATTCTATATTGACCACCTTCCATCTTCCAAAGTGCTCGGTTCCGTCCCTCTCAGCTAAAACAACACATTGCTGATATGCTTCTGTGACAGGATCAGGTGAATGGAGTCAAAAACAGGTTTACTCAATTAAATATTTCATATCAACTGTTCTTTATTTACATATTTTGCTAATTAAAAACATGTTTTAACAGATTTTCCATTTAATCTTTACAGGCATGAAATGTTTAGCTTGTTGCAGAATCCACGTGTACAGTGATCAGCCACACAATATTTATCTTGCCATTATGGTAAGGCAGCGATTTTTTTTAAAAAAGCATAAATGAAGCTCTAATGTAATTTTCAGCTCCTCATTTGTGTGGACATTTTAACCCTCTGAAACAAAATGAAGCAGTTTCAACACAGGTGTGTATAGATACATTTCTATATGTAATCTAATCTAATTAAATATGTTTTTAAAAATTGTTATCCATGAGGGGAATTGTATTCCCATTTTTCTTATGAAAATACCTAGACAAAGAAGCTAAGTATGTTTGTAAATATATTTTGAGCTCTACATATATGGATAAAAGGTTCTTAAAGTTACAAAAAAGCAATCTAAACCTCATTATTCCTTGCTTTGATGTCATACTATGGCTATGAAAGAGCAAGTATTTTATCAAGTACTTTAATATATTCCTCCAGCTTACTGTTTTCTGCCCTTTTAGTGGCTTTTAGCCAAATGGAATGAATACTGGACAAAGGAATCAGATAAACAGGAAGAAAGGGGCAATGGTAGTGTAAGCCATTTAGCCAGTCTTTGCGATCTACTTCAGACAGTTTGAATTGAAACGGCCCACTGCTGATGCCCACCATTGCTCAATATTGAACATTCTTGCACAACAGAAAAGACCTTTCTAGCAGATATCTCCAAGGATCCTCCTATTAGCAAGACTTAAGAAGGCCTTTGTCATATCAAATATGCTCAGCTGCTTACCGCATGGTGAAGTAGTGTTAGAACCATTTAAAGATGTGTCTGACATCATTAATCTATTTGACCCTTGACCCACAGATCTAAACTGTAACTATGGTGACCAAAGCTTGACCTTACAATGCTGAGAAACTTTAAAGCTCTGTAGTATTTTGGGTCATATTGTTAGGTTGGACAAAGGAATAAAGAAGAAATGTGACAGTTGTCAGGGAATTAAGGTCAGCAGATCAATTGCGCTAATGCTTTATTGTTATATGATAAGCAAGACTAGCTGAAATAATTTTCATTTCTTAAAATTAAACATATTTTATTGAGCTTTTAGGTGTTTAAGAAGTATAAAACAAATCTCTGAAGAGTAAAGCAATAGGTGTAGAATGATCTATTAAACAGTCAAGGACTATTTAACAAACAAACTTCCCACCATCTAGTTACTGTATATGCACATTTTAAAAAGCAGCGAATCTCTGGTTACATTCAATTTCATGTCTCAACATTTAACCCTAAAGTCCTATTTTCACATCATCATCATTTCTACTTTCAATTCAAGGCTTTTTGGAGGTATATTTAGGAAGAATATGTAAATATATTTCTGGGACTGCATTTTATAAAACTGTCTACTGTTCCCTATCCTTCCCTTTTAGAGACTTCATCAAATTGTGCAGTAATGAATAAGGTTTGTATATTTATTTTGAACAGTCTGTGGAAGAGCAGCATATACTTTTGAATAAAGAAAAAAAATAAGACACAGGAACATGCCCTAACAAAATGCTATGTCAATTCTTATTCCAATTATTTACAACCTTCAAATCAGGAAAATTAGTATTACTTGCTTCACTATGCATAATTGTGTAAGCAATGTGCACTTTAAAGATGTGCAAACAGAAGCCTCTATTTTCAAATGGTTAATAATTTAGCCAGTGATAACCTGCTCTGCATTACAATTCACCATACAAAGTCTTAGTCTCAAAGTCTTAGTCTAGAGACAAATACTGTTCAAATTAAAAAATAAAAAAGGTTTCAATGTTAATTTTCAAGGTACCATCCAGTAGTAGGTAGGCCCCAAATTGTTAGTGGGTACTGAAAGTTCTTTACATTCTAAAGATGTAAAGATGTTTTAATGGAGTTTTGTTTACCTATTATACCATTCTCTAAAGGAAAAGATTACTTTTTGGGTAACTCCAAAAATAACATTTCTGGTTCCCGTGGCAGCATACATTAACTAACAAGTGTTATTCCTACTGCAGGAGAAGCAACAAGGACACAGAGTACAAAAGTAAATGTGTTAGGGTCTGCAGAAAAGGACCTAGGGGTTACGGTGGACGAAAAGCTGAATATGAGTCAACAGTGTGCCCTTGTTGCCAAGAAGGCTAACGGCATTTTGGGCTGTATAAGTAGGGGCATTTCCAGCAGATCGAGGGACGTGATTATTCCCCTCTATTCGGCACTGGTGAGGCCTCATTTGGAGTACTGTGTCCAGTTTTGGGCCCCACACTACAAGAAGGATGTGGATAAATTGGAAAGAGTCCAGCGGAGGGCAACAAAAATGATTAGGGGGCTGGAGCACATGACTTATGAGGAGAGGCATAGGCGCCGACTTCGTGGGTGCTCCGGGGCTGGAGCACCCACGGGGAAAAATTGGTGGGTGTTCTGCACCCACCGGCAGCTCCCTGCCATCCCCGGGACCCACGGCCAGCTCCCCGCCAACCCCGGGGCCCTCCGCCATCTTACCTTAGCACCGGGAGACGTTGCGGGGCCCCGCCCCCGACACTGGGCGACGTTGCGTCGGCGTCGGGGGCGGGGCCCCGCAACGTCACCTGGCATCGGGGGCGGGGCCCCGCAACGTTACCCGGCGTCGGGGGCGGGGCCCGGCGTCGGGGCCCCGCCCCCGACGCTGGGCGTGAGCTCCCACCGGCGCCAGAGAAAGTCGGCGCCTGTGAGGAGAGGTCGAGGGAACTGGGATTGTTTAGCCTGCAGAAGAGAAGAATCAGGGGGGATTTGATAGCTGCTTTCAACTACCTGAAAGGGGGTTCCAAAGAGGATGGATCTAAACTGTTCTCAGTGGTAGAAGATGACAGAACAAGGAGTAATGGTCTCAAGTTGCAGAGGGGGAGATTTAGGTTGGATATTAGGAAAAACTCTTTCACTAGTAGGGTGGTGAAGCACTGGAATGGGTTACCTAGGGAGGTGGTGGAATCTCCTTCCTTAGAGGATTTTAAGGTCAGGCTTGACAAAGCCCTGGCTGGGATGATTTAGTTGGGTTTGGTCCTGCTTTGAGCAGGGGGTTGGACTAGATGGCCTCCTGAGGTCCCTTCCAACCCTATGATTCTATGAGAGTGGGCTTCTAAAGGGACATCATAAATAATTACAACAGCTTTAGTTATCTTTTTTTTTTTTAATAAACAAAATCCAAAGTTAACTGTTAACATAATAGACTTCTGTAATGAATGCGACTTAGTCCCATGATACATTCTGATACAAAATAGCACTATACAAAAATAAATGTAGCCTATATTAAACGAATAGATCTCAAAAAGTGACATTCAACAGGAGTGTTTCTAGTGGGGTTCTGCAGGTATCTGTTCTCAGACCACGGTTATTCAGTCCGTTTATCAATTATCAGGAAGAAAGTATGATATCCTTGAGAGTAACATTTGCACATTATACAAAAATGGATGGAGTGGTAAGCAGTGGTGTGGTCAGATCATTATACAAAACAACCTGGCTCGCTTGTTAAGGTAGATTAAACAACTCACTTAAACAACAAGAGTTTTAACAGAGCCAAATACAAGGTCATTAAATCTAAGAACAAAGAGCATAGCTTGCACATATAAAATGGGGATTGTACCCTGGAAAGCAGTTACCCTGAAAAGACTTTGGGGTCAGGATACATGAGCTCTCCATCAGATGCTGTAACTAAGACGAACATGTTTCTTGGATGTACAATATAGGAAATTCCAAATATGGGTGTTAGTATTACCTCTGAATACACGAGACATTACTAGAACACTGTGTCCAGCTATGGTGTCTACACTTCAAAAAGGATGTTGGTAGATTAGAATGAATTCAGAAGAGACCAACAATGACTTGAGATCTAGCGCCTTATACTGAGAGACTTAAGAACCTCAATCAATTTATTTTATCCAAGAAACTATTGAGGTGATTTGACTACCAGTAGCTATATTCTAAGAGTTCTGATAGTAGACAGTTCTTTAATCTAGCAGAAAACTGATATTGAGAGTAAATGGTCAGAAACAGAAGTTAGACAAATTCAGACTAGAAATAAAGGACATATTTGTAACAGTGAGAATAACTAACTATTGGAACACCTTTCCTAAGGATGTGGAGAATTCTCCAGCACTTCATCTTTCTAAAAGATATGCTACAGGACAAATAAATTATGGACTCAAAGAAATTATGAGAGGCAGTTCTTTGAACTACATTATATACAAGGTCAGATTAGAGAGATCATAATGGTCTTGGCCTTCAGATGTATGATCTATGACGGGATGGGTAAACTTTTTGGCCCAAGGGCCACATGTGGGTATGGAAATTGTATGGCGGGCCATGAATGCTCACGAAATTGGGGGTTGGGGTGCAGGATCTAGGGTGGAGCCAGAAATGAGGGGTTCAGGGTGCGGGAGGGGGTTCCGGGCTGGGGCAGGGGGCTGGGGTCCAGGGGAGGGTGAGGGCTCCAGCTGGGGTGTGGGCCCTGGGGTGGGGCTGGGGATGAGGGGTTTGGGGTGCAGGAGGGTTCTCTGGGCTCAGACCGAGGGGTTCGGAAGGTGGGAGGGGGATCAGGGCTGGAGCAGGGCATTGGGGCGCGAGAGGAGGTCGGGGTGCAGGCTCTGGGCAGCACTTAGCTCAAGCAGCTCCCAGAAACAGCGGCATGTCCCCCCTCCGGCTCCTACATGGAGGCACAGCCAGGTGGCTCTGCACACTGCCCTGTCCGCAGGCGCTTGGGGCGGGGGCAGAGTGCGAAACCCCCTGGCTGCCCCTACAAGTAGGAGCTGGAGGGGGGGACACGCTGCTGCTTCCAGGAGCCATGCAGAGTGAAGCAAGCCTCTGACCCCGCTCCTTGGCTGGAGTGCCAGAGTGGGGCAAACCCCGGACCCCGCTCCCCAATGGGAGCTCAGGGGCCAGATTAAAACATCTGGAGGTCCGGATGCGATCCCCGGGCTGTAGTTTGCCCACCCTTGATCTATGAAGATGAATCTTATACAAACCTCTATGGCTATGAACCACTCAGTTATTAAAATAAAATCTGTAGGTACTCAGTGATGTACTCTTAAAATTAAATACATATCAAAGGTTTAATTTAAAACATTCAGAAACCAGGAACAACATATGCCTGATTACCATACATAACCAAAATACCATTCTGAAGGTCTACTGATCATGGCACTCAATGGGGATTTACCAAAGCCAAATTCCTTGTGGTCTATTAGAGAACAAATATTTATTCAATAAACCAAAAAGGAACTATTTGAATGACTCCAAAAACAAAATACAGTTATAACCTTCCATGAAAGGAAATCGCATCTAAAATCCTACATTTAAATAACACTGAGGTAGCGACAGAAACCAGTGAAAGCCAGGAAATTCAAAGTTTAAGCTGACTCTCCATCCTTAGCACACTATTGTCCTTTATCCCTTAAAATTTAATTAAAATCTAGTTCTGACCAGTTGGTAATAAGTAGTACAGAAAACTGATTATGGGAATTGCTTCCCTTCAACAGCCTATTGTGCTACATTTCCTCTCCCTGAAATACAAAGAGTCTATGTACATCTTTCTTCCTCTGTGAAAAGAAGGATAGAAAAATCTAGTACAGAACTTTTTAGTCACCAATTGTCTGTGCTGCTGGCATGAAACTAAGCATCTTCTTTTTAAATTTAATTTAAATTCAGCGCTTAATCATGTCATATTATACTAAAAGCAGCAGCAAATGCTGTAGTTGAGATTATGCTACAGTTTCCATTATAAGACTTTGTTTTCAGTCACTTGACTTTCTATAACTTTCTTAACTTTTCTATATCTTCAGGGTTGAAGTGTTTCAACTTAGTCTCAACAGGAAGGTGAATTGTTTGGAACTGATGACAAGAGTCCAGCATGTTTGGAATAGGAGGAAAGTAATTTTGCTATTATAAAGATAATTCTTGAAACCATAAAAATCTTTTCATTATACTTTCACCTGAGCAATGAATCATAGAATATCAGGGTTGGAAGGGACCTCAGGAGGTCATCTAGTCCAACCCCCTCAGTATTCAATCTTCCCGGCCTGTAGCAATCATACAATTTAAGCAGAGATGTCAGATGGCAGAAGAACGAGCATGCAAATGATTCTGTTTTTATAATATAAACAATGTCCTATTGCTTGCAAAACTTGCAACATAGTCTTTTGAAAGAACCTTCGGAGAATTCAGCTCATACTTCATAAAACAAAAAAAGGTTGGAAGGTTGGAGACTTGAGCTTTTCCAATCTATATCTGGGAAGTTAAAGTCTCCCACAATCACACAAATCCAAGTAGTTCTTATTTAATTAAAAACATTAAAGAGGTCTCTATCCATATCCAAAGTGGATCCTGCGAGTCTGTAGCACACCCCAAAAACTATCCCAGGAGAGCATCTGGTAGCTGTCTTCCCCTAAATGATTTTGATCTGAACAGACACCGTTTTTTTCATTCTATCCAATCTACCTCATCATTAACATACAATGCTATTCCACTGCCTTTATATCTATTTCTGTCTTTCCTGAACAGCACATATCCTTCAGTACCTGTACTCGGGTCACAACTACTATTCCACCACGTTTCTGTTCAACACATCATGTGTATGCCAAAATGGTAATCCGTATTAGAGAAAAGAGATATTTTTACGGCATTGTGAGGACATTCAATGCATTCACAAAGTTTTCAGGAAAAGACAATGAAATTTGCATGACTCCACAGCGAGGACAGTGTCTTATTGGAATAACAATCCACTTCTCTGGGACAACAGCGTCTGACAAATCCTGCTATACAGAGTTCGACGTTTTCTTCTCTGTACAAGTTATTTCAGGGTTTGATTGTGGTAACTCCCTTTATCCTGGCTGGCCTCTTGCATGCAGCAAATGCAAGATGCAGGAATGTGTTCTGTCACTGGAGTGATCATTCATAATCATTTTACACCTGCTTTCCATTAGCTGCCCACAGAACAATGACTGACATACAAGCTTGCTTTTCTGACATATAGCACCTTTATGTGCTGAGATCCTACACCTGAGGGACCCGCTGTCAGTTTACTCTATTTCCTAGGCTCCACTCTTCCTCATGACACTTCCTGATGTTAAATTGGTAGGCAAGCAAGTTTTTCCAGTGATGGCCTTAAAGGCAAGTAATGGTCCATTTTAATAATTCCTTCCAGATCTTTAGAAAAAGCCATTAATACCATCTTTATGTGCGACAGTGCTTTCAAAATTGTTAGGATTTGGGGTTTAGTTATATTGTGGGTCTTTTAACTATTCTATTTTGGTTTTGAAGTATTGTATGGCAAACCCAGTGCTTCAGCAGGGTAAATAGCATTATTATTACTGTGGAATTTGTCAATAGTTTTAAAATAGTGTTATCATTGCTTTAAATCTCAAGCATTGTAAACATCACATGACAGGAGAAGGAAACATTGGCAGCCATTAAGAAAAAGATGGCTGCCAGTCTGAACTTAGATTAAAGATGTGTTGTCTGTCTCTTTACCAACACAACACCTTCTAGAAAGCATTAACTTGACATACTGAAAAACCTATGACCATTTGGAATACAAGGAAGCAGTTATATAGGTTTAGTAGCAATTTCCTAAATTAAGTAAATCTTATAATTTTTTTTGGAAATAGAAATTATTATAGATTACCTGAAAATTGAATGTGAGTTACAGAAGTACAGAAAGCATATAAAATGACAACTGTTTGGTAGTAATATCAGAGCCTAAAGAAATCACGCCAAGTTCCTTATGTGGAACTTATACATCACACAAGATACAGCCTAGAACAGTGGTTCCCAAACTGGGGTTCGGGAACCCCTGGGGGTTCGCAAAATGTTACAGGGGGTTCTCAGGAAAAAATTCCCTAATGGCAGACAGAGCTGTCCCTAGGGACCCCAGGCAGCACGGGGCCAGCCGCCCGGAGTCCCTGGATTTCCAAAGCTAAGCAGATCAAAGCCAGCATCTCTATCACACTGAGGACATTTAAACTTCAAGACTCCTTCTAAGGAATGGAAAGGGAGGTGGATATTTTTTGCTGTTTTTAAAATGAAATAGGCAGCTAGTATTGTTCTTAAAATTATTATGAAGAACAAGTTTAAGCTTTGTTGTAATGTGCATTGTTTGCCTGGACTGCTCAAGACCTGAATGCTTGGGTAGGAGGAACTCTTTGAGTTGGCTTCTTAAATACCTTCATGCTGTTTCATATCTGATACTCCTTGATGAAACATAGGAGCCTTGTCTTATAACAGGCTTATTCAAAGTGATACAAGCTACGAAAGTGAGATCTTGGAAGAGTGTTGCCGTTTTCATAACGTAATAAAAATAGTGTAATGATAATAATTAATAATAGTGTGTAATACACATGTAATAAAAGCAGTGATCTTGGAAATATAAAATTTGTTTTTATAATTTATACTTGGGTAAAGGAGAAAATCCCTGGAAATATTCATTTTTAGGAGGGGGTTCACGAGACTTGATGTTCTAGTGAAGGGGGTTCACAGGTCATTAAAGTTTGGGAACCACTGGCCTAGAACAAATTATTTTGAGAGTAAAAGCCAGTCCTTAAGTACATTTACCATAGTAATGGTGGAAGACCTTAGCTACCCAGGAGGTAATGCTGCTTCTACAGTTGCTTTTGGAAGAGCGAAGTATGGCCGAAGTAAAATAAATATAGTCTTCAAGCCAGCAAGGATCTCTTGCACATGCTGGCACTGCCTGTCATTCAGACTTCTAACTTCTATGTTTCCAGATGATATATCCCACTTCACGTTTTGTCTTCACACACAGAGAAAGAGTTTCACACAAAACCTGTGAACAGTGAAAAAACTCCTGCGGCTTAAAAGTTTACTTTTCCATGTTTCTAAAAGGCACACATGCAGAGCCATTAAAGCAGTTCACAGGATGTCAATTTTGTGATATGCAGATTCTAGAGAGTGGGCTCATTTTAAACCTGTAATGATCACGCTGGAATGGTCCACGCTGAACGTAACTTGTTCACATAGAAGGATATAGAGTTACAATAGTGTTTTTTTTTCTATACCCATTTTTAAAATTGTACAGGAAAGAATAAAGTAGGTTTTTATATCTATTTGAAGAGCAAACATTGACAACTAGCAAACACAACAACAATAGGGAAAGAGGTTTTCTTTACCTGTTGAGATTTCTTTTTTTTTTTTAAGATATGATCATGCTTAAATATGAAGACAAGTTGTAAACCCAGCTGTAACAATTCTCTCAGGTTTTCTCTATCAGTTTTCAGCTGGGGTGTGTGCCGACACTTTCGTGCTAGGCTTCTGTTTTTAGTAAGTTAGAACCCACCAGGACGTGTTTCAGGATTTATATAGCAATGAGATGGGGTTTATAGTTCATGGCAAATTAAAAGTTCCAATTAAAACAATTTTTGGGTTAAAAAAAACAACAAAAACAAGACTAAACTTCATTGCCACTATGAAGAGCACCATTTTTGATCTGTCCGGAAGTGTATCCAAGATATATGCCAAGTGAACAGCATCTATTAGTAACATACTAATTTTGGGTGCTTTGTTGCCCCCTTTTTAAAAAAATATATAAAAGGTAGTTTAAGAGAGTCACTGTTGGGTCAAATTTGGCCCCAAATGTTGATTCTATATCTACACACTTTCACAAAACTACAAGACAGTACAAAAGTTTTGAAGACATTTTTACATGCCAAGGGAAATAATTTTTGTTCACATGAGCATTCTTCTGCAGTAAGTGAAAATCAAATATTGCAGCACCGTGCTAGTGCTAGAACCTGAAAGCCAGATTATCTAGAACAGTGGTTCTCAACCTGCTGCCCACAGGCTGCTTGCGGTCCAATCAGTATAGAGCTGCGGCCCATGTAACATCTTCAGGGCCATAGAGGTAGAATTGGATGCGGCCCACATAACACACTGTGGGCCGCATAAGCGGCTAGGGTTGCCAGGTGTCCGTTTTTTGACCAGAACTCCTGGTCAAAAAGGGACCCTGGCAGCTCCAGTCAGCACTGCTGACCGGGCCATTAAAAGTCTGGTCAGCTGTGTAGCGGGGCTAAGGCAGGCTCCCTACCTGTTGTAGCTCCCAGAAGCAGCAGCATGTTCCTCCTCCGGCTCCTAGGCGTAGGGGCTGCCAGGTGGTTCCGCGCGCTGCCCCCGCCCCAAGCACCATCTCTGCAGCTCCCATTGGCTGGGAACAGCACGCAGAGCTACTTGGCTGCACCTTCACGTAGGAGCTGGAGGGGGGACATGCCACTGCTCTGTGAGCTGCCTGAGGTGAGCGCCGCCCGGAGCCTGTGCCCCTGACCTCCCCCCCCCTTCACCCCAACCCCCTACCCCAGCCCTGATCCCCCTCCCACCCTCCAAACTCCTTGGTCCCAGCCCAGAGCACCCTCCTGAACCCCAAACCCTTCATCCCCATCCCACCCCAGAGCCTGCATCCCCAGCCAGAGCCCTCACACACAAACCCACGCCCCAAACCCCTGAGCCAACCCGGTGAAAATGAGAGAGTGAGGATAGGGACAGCCAATGACAGGCGGGGTGGATGCAGTGAGAAGGGGTGGAGACTTGGAGGTGGGGTGGGACGGGGGCAGAGCAAGAGTGTTTGGTTTTGTGCGAGTAGGAAGCTGGCAATCCTATATGTGGCCCACAATGGTAAATAGGTCGAGAACCACTGATCTAGAACAGAATAAAAGTGAAACTGACTAGGAATATAAAAACACCATACCAGATCAGACCAGAAGTCCATCTTGTCCAATATTCCGCCTCTGACCAGTAACAGCTGCTTCAGAGGAAAGTGCAAAAAAACCCTCTAGTCACAATTATGAAGTTATCTGCCCCCACGAGAAGTTTCTTTCTAATCCCTTTTAATTAGAGATCGGTTTACAACCTGAAGCATGCACGTTTATATCCCTTCCAAACACAAAACCACTGAAGCAAGGAAATGAGAAGCCAAGTTATCTGAGGGCTTGACTAGACGAACAGTTAGTAGGTGGTAAGCAGGGGTATAAAGCTACATTTCTGTAGCGTGCCTCACAACTTCCCATCTGGACCCTTCTACCACGGGCTAAAAGTTCCCTAGTGCGCTTTGAAATGGGAGTAAGTGTAGACAAGCCCTAACTTAGGGAACAGACTCTTAACTGTATTGCGTTTATTTTAATTTGTTCATGTTGTACATTGGACAAGCTGTCCAAGACACTGATATGCTTATTTAATATATAAATAACTTAAGATATATTTATGAGTGATTTCTTAAGTCTCTAATACAAAGCTGGACTGGGGCAATTATGGGACTATAATTTATTTTGTAACAACTACTATTTGAAGAAAACCATGCAATTGTTTTATCATGTTTTATTCATTGTATTCTCAATGAAAAAGGCCATTATCAACCCTGGCATGTTTGATGTAAAAAAAACCCAACAACCCCTACATTTTTTATATTTTAGTTGTACATTTTTTGCTTTTATTTAGCCAGTCAATGAGCTTGTTTCTTTGTCAATAGGGTATCATCCGATAAGCAGCCACTGTTTATTTTCTGACTGGCCTTAGGGAAGACGAAGAGAGGGACAGGATTACATCAGGGGCACCTCTGAATTGATGAGGCCTTTCCCCAGGGCTATTAAGGAAACTAGAAGAGAGCGCGGGGAGGAGGGAGGAAATAAAAAGACAGCTGTGGTGGTTATTCTTCGGTCTTTTAAACAAACATAAAGGAGTATTTAAACTCAAGACAATTATATCCAATAGGTTACTCTGTCAGGAAAATGCACATATGGTTAAGAGTCTTCTTCACTCATATTTTATCATCTCCACTATGGATTATTTTCTACACTATGGGCCACATTCTGGAACCTAGAGCTGCAGCACTGAGTTCAGTGGGGTTACTCCATATGTACAATGCTGAAACTGAACGTAAAATTTTGCCATTTGCCTACTTTTGAGGGACTATATTTTTTGCAAACTATATTTTTAAAAATTCACATAATTTGAAGTAAGATTCACTTCACATATCACAGGCTTATAAACTGCAAAACAATTTGTTTTTGAAGCAATACCTATGTATATTATTCATTACCATTGTGACAATTTTCTGGTAAATTGCATCTAAAACTGTTCCTTTTCTTTCCTTCAGTGTCACTACTAATTAACATATTCCTTGTTTTAAATTGGGGCAAGCTACTCTGGAAATTGCTCCAACATGCCTTTAAGGCTTATCTGTTAATTAGGGACCTCTCTCAATAAGCTCAACTCCACTAACACCCCATTTCACATCAGTTCACTGAGCTTCTGAAAGAGCAGTAAAAGGTGAATTAGGAGTTTGTGGAGCCCTGGACCAGAGCAAGTGGGAGCCTCTCCCCACCCCTTCTGCCTGCAGTCTCCTCCCTCCCCCCGCCCCCCCCCTGGTGCTCCTGCCAAGGAGCTCTGTCAGGGTGCAGGGACTTCCCCTGCCCGCCTGGCACTCCTGCCGGGGAGTGGGGGCAGAATGGGGTGGGGCATGGTAAGCCTCTGTGCCCCAACCCCACTCCCTGGCAGCAGAGCCGAGCAGATGTAGCAGGTCAGGGCGCTGGGGTGCTCATTTTTCTGCCCCCCCCCCAATTGGCCAGGGCCCCTGTGCACGGGCCCTGTTGTCCCAGTAGCTAATGGGCACAGAGCAGTACTGAGCACTTGTAAGAAGCTCCTAAACATGAAGTGATTCAGTTTTCTCTTGCAGTCTTCAGGGGGTCTGTTTCCTTCTGCAGGAAAACTCTTTCTGGAATTGTATGCAGTGTAGTTTGTAGTCATGTCAGTCCCAGCATATGAGAGAGACAAGGTGGGTGAGGTAATATCTTTTATTGGACTGACTTCAAAAGCTTGTCTTTCTCTCCCACCCCAACAGAAGTTGGTCCAATTAAAGATATTACTTTGCCTGGCATGTCCTTCTGGAATAACTATTTCATTTCCAATGCAAAATGCTTGGGAAATCACAGTAAAAGACGCTGAGATCAGCCTTTAGTCAAGGACAGTTTCTAGAACTGCAATCACCATCAGTACAAGCAGGATGCTAAAAATACACAGAATTATCACTTTGACTTGATAGTATACCTTACATGGTGGCAATTCAGAAAGATCAAGATGGATGAAGGATAGGAGAACCATGTATGTAATACATGCATCTATGTTATGAACTATGCACTTGTATGACATAATGTGTTATGAACAGTGTATAATAGAGTATTCTGAATTTATGACTTGTTAGCCTCAGAAGCCTCCTAGACTTTTAGGCCTTAACAGTATTGCCACACATCTTCCAAAAAGTAATTTCCCTATAGATTTGCCAAAAGGTTGAATTTCTAATGTCCCTGTCACAAGGATTTCTATACATTAAGTATAGGCAAAGAGACTATTTCCCCTACTGTCTTAGACTATTAACTTAGAAAGAAACTAAATTATAACTCATTACACTTCTGGATTTTCATATATTTGTAACGCATACACCTTTTCCTCAGATGAGTAGCTCCATTACTATTAATAGAGTTCCAGATCAAGGTCTTGAATTTTTGCATTTTAAAAATGAACAAATAGGTTGTTAAGCTACAACAGTTTGTTGTGTAAAGTATTTGAAGTGTTCTAAAATAACAAATTTAAGGAGTCTCAATAAAAAGATAGTAATAAAAATAAGTTAATTATAGCATTTTAAAAAAAAGTTTTAGTATTCTAAGGCAGCTGTGAGCTGGTAAAATCTAAATCTCTCTCAAATACCCTTTGGAATTGTTCGGAAAGATTTACTCCAATTTCTACTACTACATTCCGTATTTGACCAGACTTCACAGGCTAAAAGATAGCTGAATGGGCACTCCATATATTTTTATGAACATCCCACAGGTACATATTAAAATATAGTAGTGATGTGCTATAACATGCATCACAACCTGTTGATTGATAAAACTGGGCTAGACTTCAGAGATTCTACGAATACACCATGTTTTAAAGATGCTTTCCTAATCTTAATGGAATCTGAGTTTTAAGAAACACTTTTAGAATACTCAAAACTCAAAATCTACCCTGCATTACCATATCCAATAGTCTTGTTTTGCATGACAACTGAACAGAGGCATGCTGCAATACAATGCATGCATATATATAAGTTAAATGATCCTTAGTATAACTGCTGAGCATAGGAGGCCACAAGTAGCTCTGACAAGGGCAAAGCCCAATGTATTTAGCACACTGGGAAGAGATTTCATTAACTGTTAAAATTAGCATTACACAGTTTTTACCTGTTATTTTGCTGGGGAATTTGCTGACTGTGAACAAATAAATCTGCCTAGAGAAAAACTGGTCAATTGTCTGGTTGAATGTCTATGAATAAAAACTTGACAAAGAAAGGGGTTGAGATAATTACATATTTGAAAATATTTGTAAAGTTATAGTCCATTGTATATTTAATAAAGTACCTTTTTACTGTATTCAAATGAGGACTGGAATTCAGGAAATGTAGGAGAAAATTCTCCTTCCCTTAAAGAAGCTTGAGAACATTCCTATTAGGACTTCCCCTCGCCCCCCATATTTAAAGAAAAATGGAATGTGTACCATGTTGATGTTTCAACCACATCAAAGTCAGATATAGCAAATGTCAGTAATGAAAAATATATTTAAATGGGAAATTCACGTTTACAAAAGGTGAATTTTGAAGATTTAAAAAAATGTAGCATGAAGTAAATGGACATCTTTTTTCAGGAAAATAATAAACAACTAGAAAGTTCAGTTCTACAGTTAGACCTTATTTAAGCAATTTAAGTACCAAGTTGATAATTTATTGTGTTCCTAGTGGTTTCCATAAGCCTTAGACTTAAAGAAATCCAGATTCCTTGCAAACTTAATAGAGCTTGGCCTTGCTGTCCTCTGATGCCACAAAGTGCAATCATTGAACAATTGAGGTCAACATAGCCCTTATCATGAGCTTGCCTTCTACTCTGATATCACTGAGTCTTGCTGGTGAATACCAGGGTCAAACTGCTCTATCAAACAAGCATACAGACAAGATAAACTAAATGAAGCTAATGAAGAGCATATAATCAAATACTTGTGGGAGACAGCAATTGACTGACCTCAAGGAAACAAATATTTTGAGGGAAATTTAAAGAGACAATGGGAAATGTCAACTATGCTAAATTAAATGCACTTGTGCAAGTTAATAAGCTACTAGTAAAAGGAAACTATGTTGTAGGAAGAAATTATTAAGCAAATTTATTTTCCAAATGATGTTACTTATCAATGAATCAAAGAGATATGAGTATTTACAATGTCTCATCTGCATTTCCTAAGAACTAAAATAAGCATCTCAAATAGGTGTTTTAGAGGATAATAAGAAAAACAATCACACCATTACTAATTTAATATGGACTTTACAATACTAATGCCTTTAAGGAGACATTATTCAAAACTGGAGATGAATAATCTCTTACGATTCCTGTGTCAACATGACCTCCCAAGGGTCCCTGCAGTTGTTTATTGTTCATCAAATGAATTACTTCATGCCCACAGTTTCTGAATGAAACCAGCACAGTCAAAAATCCAATTTGTTTCTACATAGGAATGACTTTCCTCCTGAGATCCTCACCTTATTTCATGAAGTATAGCATTTGTTTACACTAGTTAATACATACAAAAACCTTTTTTGAGCAATTCACTGTTTCAAAGCTCTCCCTGATTCTCTAGAAATCCAAATCTACAATACATTCTCCACAAAGCCAAAAAAGAATGTCATGTCTCAAATGAGATTTCAGTTTTTTTAGTCACAAAATGAAACAGATTATAAAAGGGAAATAAAAATTCATAAACTTTTTACTTTAAACTTATAGCTCTTGAATGCCGAACAGTTTCTCAGAAGTTTATGCTATTTGACTCTCTATGTAAAAACTATGTTGACATTTTATTTTTATTCATTTAGACTCAAAGATGTAGTTGTCTTTCATTATGTAATTATATCTCATTTACAAATATAACATTTGTTTCCATTGAGTAAGAACAGTTGTTTCCCATTTTCTTCTGAAAAGGCATATCTACCCAAATAAGAGATTCGCCCACTCTTTCTGTACTGTTATAAATCAGATTCTGCAGACATAATAATTTTAAAAGGCACTTGACTTTAATAAATCTTAAAAGTGTTAGGTTTGTAACAAACCTGATAAATACTAATAAGATTTCAGGTTTGGCAGACTGTGCTGTAGTTGCCTTCTACTCCCTCTAGTGTTGGTAATGCACATTCCTTGTCTGTCTGCTTATCCAGTTATTCACTAAACAAGAGCCGTATAAGACCTGCCCATTTATGACATCAGCTCTTTATTCAACCACTGTTAGGTGAAGCTTTAACTTCAGACTCTGAGGTGGGCTGTGTGCACGTAACTGGAATGCTTTCCCTCTCTCACTCCTTCGCAGCGTAGGAGAAGTGATCTGACACAGTATACGCTCACACCATAGCTGCTATTAGCTGCTCTTGCTTTTTGTTACTGGACCTGAAATAAGGGCTTTTATTACTTCACATAACCATTCGAAGTGGAATAACGGCTGTCGCTGCATTGTAAATAGGAATTCTTTTACTCACCTTGCAGGTAAGCATTTTCATTGATTTCTCCTAATTTCCTCAAAAGTTTTATATTTTACTTCCCCACTGAGAATTTTTCAGGTGCAACAAGGCAAAATTTTACTATTAGAGATCAGGATGAAGATGATAAATGCAAAGTTATGATGCACTTCTACAGTGCTGGACAAATATAAGAAGTTCATTTAAAACA
Source organism: Chelydra serpentina (assembly GCA_037349315.1). Lineage (NCBI taxonomy): Eukaryota > Metazoa > Chordata > Testudines > Chelydridae > Chelydra > Chelydra serpentina. The sequence continues at coordinate 12,341,027 of JBAIAC010000061.1, forward strand.
TGGATCATATTTAGAAATCAAGTTTCAATCAGCATACTAGCATCAATCTTTGCAAACATTGCTAAACTGGAGACTCTACTATTTCGCTCTAACCAAATACTAGAAAATACTAGAAAATACACTATAGATACCTCACTAAAATAAAAAAATCCAAGCCTGGCCAGGCTTGGAATCATATTTTCCAAGCCGGGCCAGCACTGCATGTGTGGTATGATCCCCTTAATAGTCGTTTTTACAGCTGTGAAAGGAAATCAATGATCCTTCAGCACATGAGTATTCAGTACATAAGGAACAAATATCTTGCTCACAGCTAGATCTGCTTCTGTATACTTACAATCTTTTGTGAAGGATAAACAAACAGCTACACCTAGATTCTACAGCCTGCATTACTATCCCACGTCTGTAATTCTGAAACAAGATATTTGAGTTTTGACCTTTTAATTCAGTATAGAAAGGATATGGTTTAAAAACATATTCCTTCCCGAATATAATGCCAAAATTCTTTGCTTGGACAAATGTAGTATGTGACCTGCATAGTAATTCAATAAATCTAGTGAGACAGACTAACAAAGCTAAGCTTTAGGGCAATGCAATGGGACCAGATTGCTAAAATCAGTAATTTTAACAAATCCTTCTGGTGTTACACTGTATGCAAATTAGCCATTCATTTGAAAACAGTTTTTCTCCATGACTATGTAGTCACAATGTGAAAAAGTATTTTTTTCAGTTAACTCCCCCCCCCCACACACACACAAAATGTTGCATACATCACACAAAATCCCCAGTGGGGCTATGTGTTGAACAAAATGGTTGCACGCATGTTAAGAAAGAATGCAACAGGCCCCGATTTTCTTAGAAACCACAACATTAATAACAAAAAGAAAGGAAAAATATGAAAGTTGCCTGATACTCCTTTCTATGGACCAGATATGTCTCGTTTTAATAAACTTTGCTCTTTTTCCATGTTACTCAGTAAGTTATTAATTTTACTTGCCATTTTTTCCAAGCGTGCATAATATATGCTGTTACATATAAGCAAGTTGTTTTAACTTCCAGAGGCTATTTTATCATCCAGATATATTTTTCTGATTCAGCTAGCATTACTCTAAAACTTAAGTCAATAAAGCATTGGCAAAAACAAACAAGCTGTGAAAAGAGGATGCTATTTGTATTTTAGATATTTTATTTAAATTAGACTAACTTTTACTCTCTGAGGACAAATAATTTGATTGAGCACATCTCTGACACATCAAGGCAAAGTTGCTAGAGTGTTACAAATGTATTACAGTGACAATGAATGCATATAATTAACTAATTAATGAAGGGTATTGTTAGCCATAGATTACTAATTTGGTTCGAACATGAAAGTCACTTCTCTCCCTTTTTTAAGGCATTAATTCTGGTCAGTTCACAATGTACCATAAAACACTTTCTATTCATCAATACTAGTGAAATGCAGAATCATTCCACAATTCAAGTTGCTCTTACAAAGAAACTGTCACACTGATTTCAAGATACAAGGTCTGTTCCCTAATCATCTCTTGGAAATAAAAAAAAATGTGGATATTCCTTTTCTACCATAAATTCTGAGTGGTTAAATGAGACCATGTTAAAAAAAATGGTTAAAATGTTGCAGCTGTCTGACTTTAATAAGCTATTAATGATCTTTAGCCCCATTTTCTTTGCTAGACTATACTGCCCAAACAGATAGAAATTCTAGTTATGCTCGCCATCTACTGCCTCAGGATATGGAGTCTTAATGAACCTTTCTTTGTGGCAAGATGAAAAAGGCAAACATTAATTTAAGTAAAGAGAAAAAATTGTCTGCTCTAAAAACCAAAGATCCATATGTATTTTTCTTGTCAATATATGTCACATGTCCTAACTGACTTACTTGGTAGGTGAAATTTTTTTAATTTGTTTTTTCCTCTCACCCTGAAAAATTTAAGATTAATTTAATTTCTTCCAAAAACCGTTCACCACGCTTTAGTTTAAAAGCCCTCACACCTTTGTTTTGAACGATTTCAGATTCAGAAGTTACTAGGTACCATACAGTCCTGGTTTATAAAAAGCCAACTGACTGAAAATATAGATAATTGGTTCTATATAGCAATTGTGTTAACTCCATTATTGAGAATTTCAGTTTTTCCTCAAAATTTTATTCTACTTCTAAAAGGCATATTTTCCCGCTATTCTGTGGCCTACTCCTTCTCCAGGAACTGTGATCACCCCTTGTCCCAGACCCCATTTATAAACTATTACATTGATCTCTTAAATTTTCTTAAATTCATACTATTTAGTTCTAACAACATTCTCACTGAGAATGACCAGAGAAAACACCACAGTTAATTAAATCAACATGGGAAGTAAAGTTCAGTAAAATCTTTCAAAGACTGATTTTTTTTTCCCTTGGAGGCCTCCACTGTTTTTCTCAACAGGAGGCTTTGTTGTAATTAAAGCAGAGAAAACTGGACAGCAGCAAAAAACATCTGACTTGTGGCTCTTAAAAGCAGACTTTTTGTAGTGTGTACCACCCCCCAGTGGGCAAAAACTCTGTAGTAAACTCACAGCAAACCTTAATCTTTAGAAATACAATGTGTTCTTTTTACAGCAAGAACAAATAAAGATATGTCCCTGATTATTTTTTTTTGTATAATATCTTTGCAATGAACTGTTTTAGTTGAAACTGATGATTTAAGGCAGTGATGCTACCCAAATAAATTATTGTTGTATTACAGTTTACACACGTTTTCATTACAACAATTTTTAAATGCCTTCAACTGGTAGATGGACATCTTTTTCACTTTCTAGCAGGACACATTTATGTGAATAGCTAATATTTCTGAAGTTTTTACTCAATAACTCCATCACAACAGAAGAATGCAGATATCATTTTCAAGACTGCCTGGGCAACATTAATACAGCAAGGATGTACACTTATTTTTATAAGTAGCTGAAATAATCACAGTAGACCGATACCCTGAATTAAGCTTTTAGTAAAGAAGACATTATGTACCACAAAACATGCTGTGCTCCCCTCCGTCCCCCATTAAGGGCTGGTAACTCTGATCACATAATTACTTGAACATTTTCACCAAGTTAATTTTATATAATGGAGAGCACTTTAATCAGTCAATAACTACCAAACCAAACAACTAAGAAATCAACAACTATTCCTAAGTGGGAAAGAAACAAAACATTGAAGCTTATCTATCAGCTAAACAGTATTGTGTATATACATAGCCTCTTGTTATGCCTCAACTTCAGTGCAGGCATTTGTTAAAACCCTTCCAGATACTATTCCACTTAAATTTAACAAGGGAAAAAAATTGGTTTTACTTGTATACAATGACAGCATTTGTTCTCTCTTCTTTCACTTCAGATGTGGACAAGTTACCTTAGCAGCAATTTTGAAAAGAAAACCTAGAAGCCATATTAGGTTAAGCCCAGAGAGTACAATTCCCACCCCTCCTGAGTGCTATTTTATTCTGTTTTAAAATTTACCAAATCAAAGCTGCCACCTTAATAGAAATGTTATTTCTACTTCTACTATGCTCTGAACTTTTCAAGCTAACAGCAGCAAATCTACATTTCTGATTTAGGTCAATAGTAACAAATACTAGACACAAACAAACTTCAGAAAATATTAACTGGGAAAAAACAAATATTTCTTATGCCACTTTTAATCCACTCCAGTGAATACTTATTTTGCTTCTACTTTATGCCATGCAGAAGAGGCAGAAAGTAACCCTTATAATCATTATCCATTTCCAGTCAAGTTAAGGCTAATATACTCTCCATGAAATTTCATTTTTGTTTTAAAGAAACCTGATTTAGTATTACAAACAGAAGTACATGAAGCAGTCTCAGGTGCATTCACTATAAGCCTTGAGGAGGGGGGTGAAGGGAGAAGGAGAAAGAATAAATAGTTTTGCACATTTAAAATTGATTTTCCAGAAGCCAAAGAAAAACCTTATTCAACAGGAAAACAGAGAACCCAAACTAAAAGCACACTTGCACTTCAGCAAAACCTTAAATTCTTTGGCCCTCATGAGAATAGTTAGAGGTCCTTCTGCTTGCCTAGCATTAAACAAAAGAATGGGGCACCTTCCTGAAATATGATGATCCTGGAAATTTCAATTACTAGACAGGGTGCTTAGAAAGCATTTTGCTGTCGCTATTAACTAAGTCTGAGTAGAACATTCAAGAAAACAATGCCTACACTTTGTTTTATATACAGTTGAGTTAAAAAAAAAAAAACTTTTTCAAGCTTTTTAAGAGCAAGTAAGGCCTTTGTAAACTAGTTATTTAACCCAAGTTTCTAAATTGGCCACATATTAACACAATTACTTTTACAAATAAAAAACAAGTTACATTAAGCACATTTTTTCTTTTCTGCCCATCCATTTCAAACTATATTTATTTAGAATAGTGAAATATAAAGTAAATGAAATGATACTGTGAAATTGAAATTTTTTGAACTAATCAAATTTGTACTCAAAAGCGGAGTTAATTCTAAATGTCTTGTCATCCTGGTTACATTTATAGCCTAAAAATACTGCTTACCAAATTATCAAACCATTGTTTTAGATATTAGAGGGAAAATAAATCATAGGCTTTCATGGAAACCAAATTCCAGCCATAGAATACAGAAAAAAATTGAAAGGAAAAAAAAAAAAGCATTTGGCAGCCTAAATTGAAGTCAAGCTTAACAGGAAATAAAACAATTCTAGACTTTATGCAACTTTTAGCAAAGTTTGGAAGAAAGTTGTGTGGTTTTTTTAAGTTAGCATTTGACAATGTTCCAGCATCATTTTAATACTTGATTCTTTTTGCCTGTCTACAGAAAAGAGTGCACCTAGATCTAATACAGACTTCAAGTTTGATGTTTCCCTTTTATAGATAAAAGTGTTGTGACACAAGACATTTTCTTTATATAATGCAAGTTACTTTGAATATTTTAAAATAAGATCTCTGAGCATTTGTTTGCCCCAGTGAAGCTTCATTGTTGGAATAAGTACACGGAAGGCTTCTCATACATTATCAGTAGCTGTATTACATATGCACAGATAATAGTGTCTCAATAAAAGAGAAAATGTTCTATCTTAGCAAGGGCCATGAAAATATTCAATTTAGTGCTAAGTGTACTTAATTGTTCAGATATATTACTTTTGTTACCAGAGACTAATTTATGCATTAAGAAGAAAAATTTATTTATAAAGCTTGCATTTTAACTTTCCCTCTTTTCTCTTAAGAGTTTCCCCTCCCAACCCCCCCAAAATTAATAGCTTCTTTCAAAACCATGGGTCCATGAAACCTCCCAATTTGATGTTGTGGAAACCTGGCCACAGTGTCTGTACCAGTGGGGGTCATTTTTCTTTTAATCCTGCAAGCTCAGCTACAATGACTTGATGTCTGGGAATATGTAGAGGCAGCTCAAGAAGAGGGAAGTCTGAGCATGGCAGCAGGATTCCCCTCTTCTATGTAGACAGATCACTGCAGCCTTTGATATGTAAAAACATTGTTTTCAGCTATAGCTTCAGATGTAAAGGGGAAATGCAAGATATCAAACACAATCAAATCCTGAAGAAAACTGTTCTCAGTTTAAGTAAAGGGAGGAGGGGGGTATAAACTTAATCCACATTTTTGAAACAGTGTCTTTTTCTCCAAAGAGACCTGTATTTTTCCCTCTCTTTTGTTTTGATGTAATTTCGAGAGAAGGGATGAAGAATTCCAGGAACTTAATGAGCTTTAGGGTTTTCAGTTTAATCCTACATTGCCAGTAGCACAATAGAGGCAATAAACGAGCGTTTGCATGTCAAATGGAGCAAAGAGGAAACAGTTTAGAATTTGAAAAGGTAAAACAAATACATTTATCTTCTTTCTCTACACAATTTGGAACTTTTTTGTTTCCTTTCTTGGGAGTAAATGTTTAGAAACTAATTGATACACATTATTACAGTTTTAATTTTTTTAATTTTACCTTAGCACTATATTTACCATTAAAAGTTCTAATTAAAAGCAATTATCTGCTATCTTTTATTAATGAATTGGGAAGAGTTTCAATTAGTACAGACTTCAAAAGCATTTTAAAATGAGCTTTTATTCCCTCCCCCCCCCGCCCCCCCCCCCGCCTTCCAGCATACGCCACCCTTTTTTAAAACTGTTTTTCCTTTATCATAACATCATATGAGATCCAGGGGGATTTCATTTTTATATAGATTAGACAATTACATATATTACACATTTAGGAATACAAGCCACAGAAGCTATATAAAACAAAAAAATGTACAGGCATTATTTGAGCTGAACGATTCTTTAGGATTTTTTTATATTTTCCAGTTTACAAAACAACATGCAATATAGGTTAGTAATGCCATAAGAAACATGAGCAATTCTATATTTTATTTTTCCAAAATGTACCCATGTATTAATATTTTATTTAATGAACAGCATTAAGTTAAAAAATTAAAATATTTCTAACTGTTATTCTAACAATAGCCACACTTAGAGACACAAGGTGGGTGAACCACATTTAGAGACACAAGATCTTTTATTAGACCAACTTCTGTTGGTGAAAGAGACACAGAGCTCTTCAGAAGAAGGTGGTCAATAAAAGATATTACCTCACCCACTTTGTCTCTCTAATATCCTGGGACCAACACAGGTATAATAGCACTGCAAACAGCCACATTTGTCAGTTTAAGTCAATATTTTCATTACTACTGAAACAAGGAGGGAAAGAAAACACCCTAGAATTAAAACCACAATTATGAACATAACTGTACTCTTCAGTGGACATTTGATTTACTTGTACGAGAATGCTTCAGGATGGGTTTCCATAGTTATATTTCAGAAAATAAATGAATAGATATGTATAATGGTTTTAACACCAAGGTCTACAGTGGAGACGCTCTTGATTTACATAGGTGTAACAGAAAAGAATCAGGCGCATACCATTCCACTTTCAAGATTCAAAAGTCAAAATGAATATACCTGCCCTTTAAAAAGAAATGTTAACACCTACAATAATTAACCAAGTCTCTGATTGGATCAAATATTTTATGGTAGACTAGAAGCAGCTCTACTTTTCTTCAGCTTATTAAAATGGGGACCTCAGCAGCCATTATTCTACATACATTTTAATTCTGAAGCAGATGCTCAGCTTTTTGGATTCTATGGGATTACTAAGTGGAGAAGCAAACTGCAGTTACAGCATTATTATTTTTTTAAATTTCAGGGTGAAGTATTTCCATTTCAGATTAACACTCTCTACATGGATTTACAGTACATGTACTCTTAAGCATCTGGCCAGATGACCCTTGACCCTTCACAGTAGAGATAAGATTCCAACAGAAAAATACAGTCTAAAACAATCTATTATGCTTCCATCATGAAATGTGAACAGCAAGACCAAACGTTTTTTCTTTAGATATAAAATTGTTTACACCCTTGCACTCAGCATGTTTGAAACTGGAGTAAAGTAGCATCATAATTGTATTATTACAGCATAGCACTGATTCTAAATTACCTCAGGGCGAGATACTTCAAATGCAATAGCTTAACGTTTTAACAATATTGCATATTTTAATATATATTATACATAACACATACCACAACCATGAAGGATCTCTCCATCCTTGCAGGATGAAATAATGCAGAAGTCTAAGCATTCACACAATTTGGAAATACTGTATGTTACTGAGGTAAAATGTTAACACAGTACTTAGACCCAGCCTTTCCACCTGTCATACAGTAACTAGTCAACAGTATTTCTGACATTTTATATTTAAAACCAAAAAGAGGATTAACCTATTCCCTCAGTTTAGCTAGAATTAAAACTGAGATGTATTGGTTATGTAAATAATAAATGTAGCTCAAATTGTATAAAGAATACAGTTCAGCATTTCTTTGTATGCAAGTGTCCACTGTTGTTGTTATTCATTAAAATCTGTTTACTTTCACAGGAAATTAACAGCTTAAAGGATATTTTATAAGAGGAGTGGGTTTTTTAAGAAGGAATTAGCATGTTCCTGTTTCTTCAGAAGAATATCGAATGATTTAAGGAAAAACAATCAATTGTAAAATAACTCATATGGTTATAGAGCATGAGGAAATATTTTCTGCATTGGAAATTTTGAGCAAGTGTTCAGAAGTGACAGTTGGAAGCAGTTCTTTCACTGCAGGTATGGATTTATCAGAATGTAGCTACTATACAAAGTTTATACTTGGATAATTTTGGACAGAATCTTTTTTTTTTTAACCTTCTGAAGAGGCTATCATCATTCAAGTTTCAGCATAATGAATGATTTCCATCATGTGGATCTGAAGTTACTATCTTTGACTACTATGCTATTCAGAAGAGTTTGTAAGCAATACAAGGAAATCAATTTCTGTTAAGGGCATTACACAAAACAAAAGAGACCCTTCATGCACAGACTTTATTTGAAGAACAAAATAGAAATCTCATTCCTGCATAGTGACAGGAAGTTGAAGCTTTTCTTCTCCACAACCTGGTGTGCTTATGTACCATGATAAACCTTTGTTGGAATGTTCACTGAATACAGTGGAACTAGTCATAAAGCATTTACTACCAACAACAATCACTTGAGTAAACACAGTCAAGAAAGACCAGCTGCATGGAATAAACTATAAGACTCCAAAAGTCATTCTCAGTAAAAAATTTATGTTTATTGGATTTCTGCAAGCAGAAAGTTTACTCATACTTTTAAATAAGGTAAGATCAATAATAATGTGGGGGTTTCTTTAGTTTGAGAGAATAAAATGCCATTAATAAATAAATCTGCAAGAGAAGAGATCATGACATCATATAAGGCATAGGTGGTCTTATACATTTTCAGTATCCTACTTACGATAATTGAATTATGTTGTCTTAGAATTTATAGAAATATTAATTGCTTGAGTAGAATGAACAAATATTACCAGAATCCAGTTCTAATTTCAACAGTTCATGTATAGAGTCTACACTGCACACTTTGAATTAATATGATGTGAAAACGTGGGTAAACCTGTCAAATAGTCGCTTATTAACATCCTGCTTAGTAAGGAGACTTTTGAGAATGACAAATATTTAAACACTAAATTAAGCATGTAATGAAATATTCCATCCAATCATCTGGAAAAGTGTAGTTCTAGCAGTCATGTAAACCACTCCCAAGCTACATATCGGCTCCTTGGGTCTCACACTTTTGAACATTCAAATTATTTTTTAACATATCAAGGGGCAACAACAACATGGGGCAGATCAAAGACTGAGGAGGCTGTATTTGGTCAATGCTCTTTTGTTCACACACTGACTATTTAAAAGGTTATTTAGGACTCTTCAGAACTTCTGGAACTGGTATTTAAGAAGGGCTTCGTTATTCTCCAAGGGCTTTTTGCCACTTACCAGTGGATCGACACTGCGGCGATCGATCCACTGGGGGTCGATTTAGCGGGTCTAGTGAAGACCCGCTAAATCGACCGCAGATCACTCTATCGACTCTGGTACTCCACTGGAATGAGAAGAGTAAGGGGAATCAACGGGAGAGCATCTCCCATCCGCATAGCACAGTGTGGATTCCGCGGTAAGTAGATCTAAGCTACATCAAATTGAGTTATGCTACTAACGTAACTCAAATTGCGTAGCTTAGGTCGACTTTCCTCCGAAATGCAGACCTGTCCTAAGGGACTTATATATGGTCCAACTGATCTAATAAAAGTTATTTGATGGTTTTCAGGAACTGAATGTAAACTTTAGACAAGATTTTGCCTTGAAGTGAACTTCCAAGATGCACAAATACTTAGATGGGAATGAAGTTATCTGAGAAGAAACTACCTCTTTTCTTTACACATAGAATGTGTAGTATTTGTTAGAAGGATGCTTCTTGTTTAAATGAAATAATGTTCAAATCAAACATAGTTGGGTTATATTCAAGTTACTGTATAATACTAAACCTATAAACCAAACTAAGCACAATTAGTGTAAGAAATTAAAGTAAACTGTACTTCAGTTCAGCTAAAACTCAAAGTTCACAATAATACACACCTTTTAGATGTCTTCTGTAACTTCAAAGTGGTGTTTTCATTGTAGTTCCTTGATTAGTAATCTGGATAATATTATTCTTTTTTCCAGGTTGTTGAAGACCAGAAAACTAGACTGTGTACAAATCTCATTGTTCCTGACCATGATCAGTGTAACTTGGAACATCTTCCTAATTTGGACTAAGATAGGGCTGTTGCTTAAAATGGCACCTCATTCTGTCAGTGCCAAATCATGCCCATCGGTGTGTCGCTGTGATGCAGGTTTCATTTATTGTAATGATCGTGAATTGACATCAATTCCTACAGGAATTCCACAGGATGCTACCACCCTCTACCTTCAGAACAATCAAATAAATAATGCTGGGATTCCTTCAGACCTGAAAAACTTGCTAAGGGTAGAGAGAATATACTTATATCACAACAGTTTAGATGAATTCCCTACCAATCTCCCTAAATATGTTAAAGAACTGCATTTGCAGGAAAATAATATAAGGACCATTGCTTATGATTCGCTTTCACAAATTCCTTATCTGGAAGAATTGCATTTGGATGATAATTCAGTTTCTGCTGTTAGTATCGAAGATGGAGCTTTCCGGGACAACATCTATCTCAGACTACTTTTCCTCTCTCGAAATCACCTTAGCACCATTCCCTGGGGTTTGCCTAAAACGATAGAAGAGCTACGCTTGGATGATAATCGTATTTCCACAATTTCAGAGGTGTCCCTTCAAGATCTTACAAATCTAAAACGTCTGGTTTTAGATGGAAATCTTTTAAACAATCATGGATTGGGAGATAAAGTCTTCATAAATCTAGTCAATCTAACAGAACTGTCATTGATCCGCAATTCACTTACAGCTGCTCCCATAAATTTGCCAGGCACAAACCTAAGAAAGCTTTATCTTCAAGAAAATCATATAAATCGTGTACCACCTAATGCTTTCTCTGACCTAAGGCAATTGTATCGACTAGATATGTCCAATAACAATCTAAGCAATTTACCTCAGGGTATCTTTGATGACCTGGACAACATAACTCAATTGTTTCTTCGTAATAACCCATGGTACTGTGGATGCAAAATGAAATGGGTCCGTGACTGGCTTCAATCATTGCCTTTAAAAGTTAACGTACGTGGACTGATGTGTCAAGCACCAGAGAAAGTGCGTGGAATGGCTATCAAGGATCTCAGCACAGAGCTATTTGATTGTAAGGATGATAGTACTGTAAGCACCATCCAAATTACGACTGCAATACCAAACACATTATACCCTGCCCAAGGGCACTGGCCAATTTCTGTGACCAAACAGTCAGACATAAAGACTCCCAATCTAAATAGAAACTACAGAACCACAGCAAGTCCAGTACGGAAAATCATTACAATCATTGTGAAATCTGTAAGCACCGAGAGCATTCATATTTCTTGGAAAGTTGCACTACCAATGACTGCTTTAAGACTGAGCTGGCTAAAAATGGGTCACAGCCCTGCCTTTGGATCTATAACTGAAACAATAGTTACAGGAGATAGGAGTGACTACCTACTTACAGCCCTCGAGCCAGAGTCACCATACCGTGTATGTATGGTTCCCATGGAAACCAGCAACATCTATCTGTCTGATGAAACCCCTGTTTGTATAGAGACTGAAACAGCACCTCTTAAGATGTACAATCCTACAACAACCCTAAACCGAGAGCAAGAGAAAGAACCTTACAAAAATTCCAATTTACCTTTGGCTGCCATCATAGGTGGTGTGGTGGCACTAGTAGCTATAGCACTGCTTGCGTTAGTGTGCTGGTATGTCCACAGAAATGGATCCTTGTTTTCAAGGAACTGTGCATACAGCAAAGGGCGGAGGAGAAAAGATGATTATGCTGAAGCTGGAACTAAGAAGGACAACTCCATCCTAGAAATCAGGGAGACTTCTTTTCAGATGATACCAATAAATAATGACCAAGTGTCCAAGGAGGAGTTTGTAATACATACCATATTCCCACCTAATGGAATGAATCTGTATAAAAACAACCACAGTGAAAGCAGCAGTAACAGAAGCTACAGAGACAGTGGTATACCAGATTCAGATCATTCACATTCATGATACTGAAGGAAATAATGGACAGGAAAGAGTGACTATAAAGGTTGCTGTTCTACTGCAAAAACACTGGATTAAAAGACTGAAAAAGCAATGTACTGTACATTTGCCATATAATTTATATTTAAGAACTTTTTATTAAAAGTTTCCAATTTCAGGTTACTCCTGCAATTAATGCAGTGGGGATACCTGACCACAATTCTCTATTTTAGTACTTTTTAGTAATTTGTACTGTATTTTCCTTGCTAATATTGAAGTTACAGCCCATTTAACTTTTGTGTTCTACTGAGTAAGATGACTTGTTGACTGTGAAAGTGAATTTTCTTGCTGTGTTGAACAATCAGGACTTTGCATTCATTTAAGATCCTTGTAAGTATAAGCACAGGCCATTTTTCACTTTGGTATTAATAAAATATTAAACCTGGCAGACAGAGGAGATGAAAAAGTGGTTGCAAAACTTCTTAGAACTATAATGTTGGGTCTATTAACTCTGTAAACCACGACAATACTCAATAAACAAAAACGTGCGTAGTAATGGGCAATATCAGCTGTCTGGATATATCCATTTTAACAACAGTGAAATGAGTTCTTGTAAGCCAATTTGTCATCTGCATGAAACTGAAGCTATTGACATGAAAGTGAAAGTTTGAGACCTAGGCAGTTAATGAAACGCCTCACAAGGCATCAAGAATACACTATTACCACAAACCAAAGGGCATATTTAATTTCTAGTTCTCAAAAATCTGTACGTCTATATATTATGGAGAACATGATGACTGCTGATTATAGGCATTTTGGGGGAAATATTAGTACCTGCACTTGAACAGAAAATATGCTGATAATTCCACACATTAGAAAACGTATCAGTATGAACAAGACTAAAATAAAGCCTCAACCAGTTTTGAGACATGATGGTCATTTGAGACATGGTGTACAATTGCTAAATATGGAAATAAAATTCTTGCTTCTAAAGCATATAAAAATACAGACTACAAGTGTATTAAATATACTTAGACTTGGCAGAATTTGATTATTTTCAGATATCAATGTTTATTTTTAAGCATTTTTTTCAATTTATATCTATTTAAATTTTCACAGTTGTGCAAAATTATGGATTTATTATTTGTATCCATTTAAATTGTCATCGTTCGAGGAAATGTTAGGGTGTGTGTCAAACAATGGCGGGGCAGAGGGGTCAGACAATTATTTAATGTCTGTAGGCAGTCTACAGTGTACATATCCTTCTCAAGCAGCATTTTTCTTACTTTGCCTGTCTGTAAATTTTGATGATCATCAATGGCAATATTTTTCATCAGTTTGTGTACAGCCAAATCAACATTTAACAACATTTACCAATAAAATTCAAATCCTTCCAATCCTAATCCTTCCAAATCTAAATATACTTCCACTACAGTCAGGAATACTGCCCATTACTGTCACAAATTTCCACAAACGTAATAATAAATTTGTAAGATAACAATTCCTATTGAATTGTGAGGTATCTAATGTTTTAAACCCAAGCCACTCTTTTTTGTTGCCATAATCATTTATTTTTGCAAATGAAAACCAAAGTGCATTGTATGCCCTTTGGCCAGTCTTGTATGTGCCTTGATCCAATGCTATGTGTATTCAGCTTTTAAAAATAAATCGGTAACAAATTTTTCATACATACTTACGTATGAAAAACATTGGTCTTATTGCTGAATAAAATGTAAAAATAAGTACAGAACAGTGTGTTTTGCTTTTCCTAACTGATGTGCAAAAAAAGCAGTTAAAGAATTAAAAATGTAGGCTGTGCACTAGTAAGAAATCCAATAAGAGGCAATTACTTTTCAGGTCACGAACTTCAACTGCTTCTTTATCAAGCACAGTACCATAGTGTTTGGCTGGGATTTTTTTTTTAACCGCTTTTAAAACAGGTTGTCACTTAACTCGATAACTATAATATTAACAACAGAAGATAGACAAGACATAGCCTGTTATCTCTCTAAAGTACAAGAGAGTACTCAGTTGTCTAAAGAATTTTTATATTAATGAACTGGAGGTACAGAGATGGAGTAGAAGAACAACACAAGGTAAAGCACAGTATGAGTTTAGAGACTTTCAAAAAAGACATACAAATGCCTAAATATATCTTTTGGATGGCATTTCTGCAGGGAGAAAGGATGCATAGAAAGTAAAATTCAACACCTTTAAGAATGTTTTTGTAACAACAGCGCACTTGGAATGCAATACAATGCTCAATTGATAAAAATGTGACTTCTGTTTTTGCTACTGAAACCCAGTCTGGAGTAAGAGGCCCACCTCTACAGATCTGGTATGCTTGCAAATTGATCAATTTCCAGAAGCAATATATTTCTCTCTTACACTCCCACTGGTTGACAGTTTTCCCAGAAGCCTTTAAACTTGTACAGATTTTCCCTTAACAATGGTTGGAAGAAGCCAGAAAAAATTACAATGAAGATAAGGTTTGATTGATTCAATATACAAATCTATTCCCCCTCCCAGTCAACTCCACCCTTCTAACTTTTCAGACACACCTAAGGCTTTTAATAAAATGCATTACAGTATTTCCTTTCACCTTGATTTCCAGTTGTGGCCTGGTGTACATCTCCCCAATCTGTCAGCCTCACAGTGCCTTCACACCACTGGGAGTTCTCCACTTCCTTTTCAGCGGTGAAGAAGGAGAACCACTGTGCTTCACTGTGAAGATCACTAGAATCACATTGCCTTCCCTTCCAGAGAACTTATTGTTTCAATTTGGTCATAAACTAACACCACAAAAGGCCATATCACACTAACCTGTTATTTGCTGATTTCAATATACTATGCCAAACAAACTATTCTTGCCACATAAGCTCATTATTAGAGACAAATCTAGAAAACTGAAGTCTGAGACTGCAAATATATAGGGCCAGGCTATGCCTTTGTACAACACCCTTTCCCTCCCCTCCACAAACAAGTTGGCACAGAAAATTCTGTAGGTTTCCCTGTTGAGGAGTTCCCTCAATTTTTCAGTGAATAGTGAGGGCTTGTTCCTTCATGGAAAAACATATTTATTATGTGTCCTGCAGAATCCCTGATTCTCTGAGACCCAATGGAGTTCAGAATCATTGCTACAAAGGTCGTGTGTCCTTCTGACATTACCCCAGCTCTCTGATAGCAAAACTCCAATTGATTTCAGGGACTCTGCAGGCTGCTGATGTGGTAAAGAGTACGCAGCATGAGGTAGGCGCCACAGAACAGTTAAATATAACTACAGGCTATCTTAATTTGTCTGTAGATACCTTGTACTATTCCCCTCTACCTTACTCACACATCCAGATGCCAGACTCTGCTAATGATTCCACTGATGAGGTCCAGGAGAAGACAGACAGAAAGCTCCCATATGGGAAGAGGACAATTTGCATGTAACTCATTAATACGTGAGGTGGCCCATGGTATATACATTTCATGGGGCAAATTCTGCTCTCCACAGAAGACAATGTAGAGTTACATCAACGTGTATGCAGTTAGGAAGCTATAGTGAAAAATTCACTCTTTTGAATATGCAATATGTTCAAATGTTGTTCACTTGGCAAATCCTGAGATTGATTTTAAAATGCACTAACTTCAGTTACTATGCTTTATTCTAAAATTTCTATTCCATCTCCCAGACAAGCCTAAACAACTCAAAAATATTCTTTTTTACAGATTGCTACACCTGTATACTCAGCTATCTCTGGCACCCTGCAGAATAATACAGAAAAGGCAGAAGTACATAAATATTTCTGGTTTGCATTGAGGAAAAAACTGATGCTATATCCCTGGTCTACACTACGAGTTTAGGTTGAATTTAGCAGCGTTAGGTCGATTTAACCCTGCAACCGTCCACACAACAAAGCCTGTTTTGTCGACTTAAAGGGCTCTTAAAACCGATTTCTGTACTCTTCCCCAGCGAGAGGTTTAGCACTAAAATCGACCTCGCTGGGTCGAATTTGGGGTAGTGTGGATGCAATTCGACGGTATTGGCTTCTGGGAGCTATCCCAGGGTTCTCCATTGTGACCGCTCTGGACAGCGCTCTCAACTCAGATGCACTGGCCAGGTAGACAGGAAAAGCCCTGGGAACTTTGGAATTTCATTTTCTGTTTGGCCAGCGTGGCGAGCTGATCAGCACAGGTGACCACGCAGAGCTCATCAGCACAGGTGACCATGCAGTCCCAGAATCGCAAAAGAGCTCCAGCATGGACCGAACAGGAGGTACTGGATCTGATCGCTGTATGGGGAGAAGAATCCGTGCAGGCAGAACGCCATTCCAAAAGATGAAATCCCAATATATATGCCAAAATCTCCAAGGGCATGATGGACAGAGGCTACAACAGTGCCGCGTGAAAATTAAGGAGATCAGGCAAGCCCAGAATTGTAGTCCCCCCAGAATCGTAGAGTGTAGAATGTTTCTACGCTCCCCCTATCATCTCCATCCCTGAAATTATTGCAGATTAGAAGGCAAAAAAACTGCACTCGCGATTACATGTTTTCAGAGTTCATGCAGTCCTCCCGCACTGATAGGGCACAGCTTAATGCCTGGAAGCATTCAGTGGCAGAGGCCAGGAAAGAATTAAGTGAGCGTGAAGAGCAGAGGCAGGACGCAATGCTGAGGCTAATGGGGGAGCAAACAGACATGATGAAGCGTCTGTTGGGGGAGCAAACGGACATGATGAAGCGTCTGTTGGAGCTGCAGGAAAGCCAACAAGATCACAGACCCCCGCTGCATCCACTGTATAACTGCCTACCCTCCTCCCCATGTTCCATAGCCTCCTCACCCAGACGCCCAAGAACGCAGAAGAAAGGCTCCGGGCACCCAGCCACTCCACTCCAGAGGATGGTCCAAGCAACAGAAAGCTGTTATTCAAACAGTTTGATTTTTAGTGTGACTACAATGAGCAATGTGGCCTTATCCTTCCCTCCTCCCACACTCCACCTGGGCTACCTTGTCCATTATCTTTTTTAAACAAAAATTAATAAAGAAAGAATGCATGGTTTCAAAACAATAGTTACTTTATTTCAAAGGGGGGGGGGGAGGGTGGTTGGCTTACAGAGAATTAAAATCAACAAAGGGGGCGGGTTTGCATCAAGGAGAAACACACACAACTTTCACACCATAGTCTGGCCAGTCATGAAACTGGTTTTCAAAGCCTCTCTGATGCGCAGCGCTCCTTGCTGTGCTCTTCTAATCGCCCTGGTATCTGGCTGCTCAAAATCGGACGCCAAGCGATTTACCTCAACCTCCTACCCCGCCATAAATGTCTCCCCCTTACTCACACAGATATCATGGAGCACACAGCAAGCAGCAATAACAATGGGAATATTGGTTGCGCTGAGGTCTGACCAACAGCACCAGCGAGATTTAAACGTCCAAAGGCACATTCTACCACCATTCTGCACTTGCTCACAGCCTATAGTTGAACTGCTCCTTACTACTGTCCAGGCTTCATGAGCCATGGGAACAAGGGGTAGGCTGGGGTAGGTGCGACCACATGGTGCTGCCGGCTGGGAGAGCAGCCTGAGGCAGAAGCCTCCAGCTTGCAGGAGAGCAGAGTTGCAGCGGAAGCTGTACACCATGCCCTGGAGGTTGCTAGGAGCCGGGCAAGGAAGACGTTCCCAGAACCCCTGGCCAAGCTATATGTCCGACGAGGACAGCTACCAGTCCTACTGCACTGTCTGCTGCAGAGTTACAGGAGAGCAGAGCTGCAGTGGAAACGGTGGAGCCGTACACCGTGGACGAGGACGGCTAGCAGTCCTACTGCACCATCTGCTGCGAAGGCACCCAGGAGTTGCAGCAGTGACGGTGAGCTGAGCGGGGTCCATGCTTGCCGTGGTATGGCATCTGCACGGGTAACTCAAGAAAAAAGGCACGAAACGATTGTCTGCTGTTGCTTTCACAGAGGGAGGGGCGACTGACGACGTGTACGCAAAACCACCCGCAACAATGTTTTTGCCCCATCAGGCACTGGGAGCTTAACCCAGAATTCCAATGGGTGGCAGAGACTGCGGGAACTGTGGGATAGCTACCCACAGTGCACTGCTCTATAAGACGATGCTAGCCACGGTAGTGAGGACGCACTCCGCCGACTTAATGCACTTAGTGTGAACACACACAATTGACTGTATAAAATCTCTTCTGAAAAATCGACTTTTATAAAATCGACCTAATTTCGTAGGGCAGACATACCCATAATCTCATCATTGGGTGATGTAACGCTCTTTGCATTCAACTAATATCTGTGGAGCACGATAAACAGAAGCTCCCAAAGTTAGACATATTGAAGTCAGCAGATCCACATAACTTGCCTGCACAAGTTTTAAAAAATCTGGCTGAAGAGCTATCTGGACCATTAATGTTGATTTTCAATAATTCTTGAAGCACTGGGGAAGTTCCAGAGGACTGAAAGAAAGCTAATGTACCATTTTAAAAAATGGGTAAACGGGGTGACCTGAGTAATTAAGTCCTGTCAGCCTGATGTTGATTCCAAGAAAGATAATAGAGTGACTGACGCAGGACTCCATTAATAAAGAATTAAAGGAGGGTAATGTAATTAATGCAAATCAGCATGGTTTTATGGAAAACAAATCCTGCCAAACTAACCCAATTTTTTGTTGATAGATTACAAATTTGGTTGATAAAGATGACAGTGTTGATGTAATATTCACACACTTCTGTAAGGCATTTGACCTCGTACATTTTGATTAAAAAACTAGTACAATATAAAATTAACATGGTACACATTAAACGGATTAAAAACTAGCTACTAGGTTTGAAAATGTAATTGTAATCAGAGAATCTTCATCTCATAGGTGTTTTTCCAGTGAGATCCTACAGGAATTGGCCCTATGCTATTTAACATTTATATCATTTTACATTATATATCGATATAGAAATAAAATTTAACCTTTCTACTGTCTAAAATACTATTCCTAAATGCCTACCATGTTGTTTTAACCAGGAAAATTAACTCTGGACCACTGGCATGGTAAGAACCATATTCATTTTGTCTCAATGACTTCCAAAACTAATTTGTTTCACTTAGAGTGTTTCTTACTAGCTAAGAGCACTGCAATCTCATCCTGAAATCTTAAAACTGTTGGGTTTCTTCTGGCTTTAACATGACCAGCAGCAAAATATGCTGCTTTTGGAACACAGTAAACAGTTATATTGGTAATGCACTAGTTAGAATAGATTCTGCCATTGCTGTACAGGCAATTTAGGACTAACAGGAACAAAAGGAATACAATTTTATTTTGTTATTCAGGTAAAGAAGACGTGACTGAATACACACACAGATCTTAATTGCTGAGTAAAAATAAACCTGTTTTGCATATTTACTGTGACCAAAGTTGGACATAAACATTTGTTTCTCCATGACAATGTGTCTTTCTTGATTTATCAATTTCAGACTTGTTTTCTGTATTTGGAATGGTGCTAAAATTGTCCTGGATATTTTGTACTTAAATTAAAAACTCAACCTTATCTCAAAATGTCTTTGGGCACTCATATCATCCGTTGATTCAGCATCACCCTGTGAAATCATCTTTGCTTAACTACTCCTAAGCTGAGAGCAGAAGAAGAACAAAAACTGAAGGGCACAAGCCTACCTTTCTTTAAGATGAAGAGAAAGCTTTCCCTGGAGATAAAAGTATCCCTCAACTACCTACTGCAAAGTTTCTCTCATTGGAAGCAACTTGCTTTGGCCACTATCAGAGAGGAGATGCTACATTGCAGAGACTAGACTAGTGATCTAATCGAAATTCTTACATTGCTTCTACAAAACTTTGTTTCTACAAAAACTTTTATTTCGTAATGTATTACATATCTCTGCAGTTAGAATAGCAGCCATTTTATTTTAACTAGGTACACAAGCAGTGCAATCCAATATTATAACTGCGTCACAGTATATCAAATTTTAGATCTACAATCTTGCAGCATCACTTTAACAAATGCACACTTGAGATTAAAAAACAAGTATACATATTTTTATTAGCTCAATTCCTCAAATCATGTTTCCCCAAAAATATGGATAGGAAACAAAATGAGCATGTGGATCTCAGCTAAATGCACAAGCTGTAGTTAAGCATTTAGCTAGCACTTGAGACAGGACATCAGGTTACACAGAACACTGTTTGTTTTAATGTAGTGTAAATTTACAGAATAAGTAATACTCCTAACATATACTGAAACAAGACATTTCAACAAAATTGATGTAAAAAGACAGACAATTGTTCTGTTCTGCTCTGGCAGTTCTTATGATCATCAGTTGTGAGCTGAAACTTACCAACTCTCTGTCAAAGCAAAGAAATGATACATGCTACTCTGTCTCTCCTTTTTAAAGAGCTCATGATGATCGAAGCTTGGTAAACTGCGGTGGTCCTGCACTGCACTGGTAATTATATGATCTTCCTCATGCACCATAATCCCATGTGGTAATATCATTGATACTGCAGTACCAAGTCTTTCCTGATACATGGAACTGCCTTGTCCCAAAGCATGCAGATTTCATGTCATAAGCAAATATCCATTGTAAACTGCACCTGAAACGAATTTCAGCTAAGATCCTCGGCGGTAAAATACTAATGTGTTAATTCATTGAACCACTCTTTTACAGTCCCTTTATGTTTTCTTAGGGCTGGTCTACACTGGGGCGGGGATCGATCTAAAATATGCAACTTCAGCTACGTGAATAATGTAGCTGAAGTCGAATATCTTAGATCGATTTTTAAAAGTACTTACCCCGGTCCACCCCACAGCAGGCAGGGTCCCCCATCGACAGCGCTTCCTCCGCTCGCGGAGCTGGAGTTCTGGTGTCGACGGGGAGCGGCTCTGGGATCGATTTATCGCGTCTAGACGAGACGCGATAAATCCATCCCAGAACATCGATAGCTACCCGCCGAATCGGACGGGTAGTGTAGACGTAGCTTTAGACTGATAATATGATGGGATAAAAGCACAGGATCCTCCTCATGCTATATTACAGTAATATAAGCCTTTTGTGAAATACGAATCCTCGACTTTGCTCAGTAAGAAGAATGTTAACAAACAAGCACTAAAAAGAGAAGCTTCTTGCTAGGACCAATTAAGACCTCTCTAGTTCAAAGCATTCATACTGGGCAAGATTCAACTCTGTGCAGAGGGCCAGGACAAAATATGGTTTAAGTGGGATTAGGGTGACCAGATGTCCTGATTTTATAGGGACAGTCCTACTATTTGGGGCTTTGTCTGATATAGGCACCTATTACCCCGCACCCCCGTCCCGATTTTTCACACTTGCTGTCTGGTCACCCGAAGTGGGATTCTCTGCACAGGAATAAATATGTTCCATTAAACACAACTATTAATGAAGATAAAAATAGTTACAAAGCTTAGTGTGTTTTTTTTATTATACAAAAGAGTACAACTACAAAAAAAGCTTAGAGCTAAATGACAACTCATGTTTTCTTTTCAATTTCTGAACCTTTAAATAATTAGATCTGCTAAAATCAAGAGAGAGACTGCTTGATATTGTTTAATCATCAAATATGGGATGCAGCATTCACAGATGTCTCAGGGGAACCCTAACTTTATACGTAATTTTTAAATGTTATTTAAAATTAAAGAGAATGTAAAACTAACAGAATCAGAAAGTCACATGCAATTTATTTAACTCTAATCCAACTAGTAGATATACCTACCAGATACAATCCTTATCTACTGTGTCACCAAAAATTTCTAGATACATGTGTAGCTTTAAAAAAAAAAACACCAAAAAACCCGAGATAGCATTAAAAACAGCATTAGATGTTTCAGGTTTCACTCAGAACAAAGACTCTCCTCTAAATCCAGTCTAGAGTCTCAAGTGTGCCCAGGAGTATAAGCACATATAATTTACACATCCTGCCTATCCCCTTAACACGTAGATTATAACGACACTGACTCTCTTAAGATCACTGACATGCTCATACTTCTCAACAAATTAGTTTACCTGTTCAACCACCTTTTCTCATGAACCCCATTACTGCTGAGTTTGGCACATAGGAATTAAGTCTAAGGGCCTGTTTATATTAGACAAGGTGCAGTGGTATTACAATCAATTTGCACCAGCTTAACTAAATTGATGTATTTACACTGGTGCAACTTCGGTGTTGTTTAACATCCTTATTAATGATCTAGATGTAGGAATCGAGAGCATACTGATCAAATTTGCAGATGACAATAAAGCTGGGGCGGGCGGAGGAGGGGTTTTGCAAAACTTTGGAGGGTAGAACTAAAAATCAAAGGGATCTTGATAAATTGGAGAACTGAGCTATAGACAAAATGAAATTCAACAAATACAAATGTAAGGTGGTACACTTAAGGAAGAAAAACCTAATGCACAAATTATAGAAGGGGAAGATAACTGGTGTAGTGCCCCCTCTCCACCCGGTTACCTTCTTTAATGCCAATCTGCTTACAGGTTTTGATGGACAGGTCTGGATTTTTTTGGATCCCGCCACCCTACAGGGTGTATCTTCTTTATTTTTCCTATGAATTTGTTTGGCGGTGCATCTACCCCCGTCGCTCCTTCCTGGCAGGGTCACCAAAGCAGCTTGGGAGGAAAACTCTAACCACAGGGTAATTGCCAGATAATTGGAGACTTCCAAGAAATAAACACAAACACATACAATATATTTAACAGAATAATTATATTAAACAGGAGACAAATAACATAACAGGGTAAACACTCCTTTTAGGGTCACCAGTGCCCACGCTGATAAAACCCGTGACTTTCCCCAGTCACGTGACCTGATGTAGCAAATGTAAGATTAGTGTCCCGTTGGTACACGTACTTTGTTGGGGCCCTTGATGACCTATGACCACAGTATCTTCTCTGCAGTGGTTTAGCAGTGCGGCTGACTGGGTTCAGGGCCGCCCAAAGGACTCTCACATGGGAGAAGGTGGTAAGTCCCTCCACAGGTTTAATACGCAGCAGGTTATAAAATCCCCAAACCCTTACTCTCTGGCTTGAGGACACAGTTCAGGGAGTAGGGGGTCCCCAAAACAATTTCCCTGACTAACTAAAAGATGGTGCACTCAAACTCCATGAATGATCCTCGGGTTCAAAGATGACTCTGGACTCCTCAGTCACTGCAGAGGGGCTGATCTCTGCCGGCAGGGATCCTCTTCAGGCAGGAGTCAGGCTCCTTCGGTCCAAGGATTTCCCCTAACCACAAAGGGGTGCAGGGCTCAAGGTGCAGATTACACAACTGTACTAAACTCCAAACTGTAGTCTCCTCGCCCAGTGTCCAGACACACACACACACACACACACACACACACACACACACACACAACAGGCAGCAGCCCTGAACTAGCAGCCAGAGTAGAGCTGACCATGTGGTGACCGGTCTCATCTAGGGAACTGGAGGGCTAACCCAGCCTGGCTGGGGAAGTTTCCCAGCAAAACTCTACAAACTGGGAGTCATCAGTGGAGAGGGAAAAGCCCAGCTGAGGAATCTTGCTTTCAGGTCCTTAGAGGCCAGTTCTCAGGGGGAAGCCTGCATGCAGGCCTGGGACTCACTAGCTCCCCACACAGCCAGTCCTGCCCTTGCCCTGGCTGGCTCCAGACTGACTCAAAAATGGCTTCTCCCCTTTCCTGAACTCCCTGGGAAGGGCATCTCACTCCCTATTGGTTGCCGGGCAGACTCTGAGTCTGCCTTGGCTCCCTCTCCCTACCAGGGACAGTGTGCCTCTCCCTGAGCTGCCAGCAGACAGAGCCCCAGAAATCTAGGTAATTTGCTACTGGCTTGACAGCAGCACTGCTGAGAAGGATCTAGAAGTTGCAATGGCTCACAACCTCAATAATATAATGCTGTTGCAAAAAAAGCAAAAGCAAATTTGGGTTGCATTAACAGAGGCACAGCATGCAAGTCACGAGAGGTGATAGTACCGCTCTACTCAGCGTTGGTTACGCCTCAGCTACAGTACTGTATCCAATTTTGGTCACTGCCGTATAGAAAGGATGTAGAGAAACTGGAAGGGATCTGGAGGCAAACAACAAGGATGATCAAAGGAATGGAATGCAAACCACAGGAGCAAAGTCTGAAGGAACTGGTTATGTTTAGTTTGGAAAAGAGGAGATTAAGGGAGGACATGATAGCAATCTTCAAATACCTGAAAGGTTGCCATAAAAAAGATGGAGAAAAGTTGTTCTCTTTTGCCACAGAGGGCAGGAAAAGAGGCAATGGGGTCAAACAACAGTACAGCACATTTTAGGGCTGTCAATTAATCAGAGTTAACCCAGCGATTAACTCAAAACAAATGAATTGCAATTAATAGCAGTTTTGATCAAACTGTTAGTACTAATTGTGTTACCCTTTCTTGAATATTTCATTCTTTTGCAACATCCAAGAAACGCTCTACACGTTTCAGCATATTGTCTCTTTTCAGCATGCGTTACTATTAAAGCAAACGACTGCAGTGTCCATGCAGCATCACTCCGGTGTGCTGTGACTCAAATCATCTTTGTTAAACATAGGAGACCAGAATTGCACCCAGTATTTCAGATGAGGTCTCACCAGTACAATGGTAATAACATTTCCTTGTCTCTACTGGAAATACCTCGCCTGATGCATCCTAGGATTGAATTAGCCTTTTTCACAGCTGTATCCTATTGGCAGCTTGTAGTCATCAACCAATCCATCCAGTTCTTGCTCCTCTGTCACTTCCAACTGATCTTGCAGTAGGTCTGTCAATTAAGGAGTAATTCACAGCATGATTAACGTGTTAATTTCTTTAACACGTTAATCACACTCCATAAGCCGCGGGCGGCTGGAGCCCCGGAGCCCCAAGCTGGGCTAGGGGCTGGAGACCCAAGGGTGGGCTGAAGCTCCGAGCCAGCAGGGCAGCTGAAGGCCGGAGCCCCTGGCCCAATGGGGGCTGAAGCATGGAGACCCAAGTGGGGATGAAGCCCTGAGCCCCAGAAGCTGCAGGGGAGCTGAAGATGGGAGCTCCGCAGTGGGGGCTGAAGGCCAGAGCTCCATGTCCCGAGGGGGACTCAAGCCACAAGCCCCACGGGGCTTAAGGTAGCGAATCACAATTTTTTGTAGTGGGGAGGGGTCACAATATTTTTTAAGTCCAAATGGAATCACCGGCACAAAACATCTGAGAAACACGGCTCTAAAATGTGACATTGTTTTATTTCTGAGTGCAGTTATGTACAAAAAATTCTACATTTGTAAGTTACACTTCCATGGCAAAAGCGACAAAGGGTCCTGTGGCACCTTATAGACTAACAGAGGTATTGAAGCATAAGCTTTCGTGGGTCAATACCCACTTCTTCGGATGCAAGCAGTGGAAATCAACACGGCTACCCCTCTGATACTTGGTTCCATGGCAAAGAGATTGCACTATAGTACTTGTCTGAGGTGAATTGAAATAGTTTCTTTTGTTTATCTTTTTTACAGTGCAAATATTTGTAACCAAAAATAATATAAAGTGAGCACTGTACACTTGGTATTCTCTGTCGTAATTGTATTCAATATATTTGAAAATGTAGAAAATATTCAAAATATTTAAATAAATGGTATTCTATTATTATTTAACAGTGCGATTAAAACTGCAATTAATCACAATTAATTTTTTTAATCTTGCTTTTAATCATGATTCGTTTTTTTAACCGCTTGACAGCCCCAGCAGATTTAGATTAAATCTCAGGAAACATTTCCAAAGTGTAAGAACAGTAGGACAATGGAACAAACTGCCTAGGGAAGTCATGGAATAACCTTCATTGAAGGTTTTCAAAAAGAGGCTGGCTAACCATCTGTCTTGGATGGTTTAGACACAACAAACACGTTAGCAGGGGAGTTAGACTGGATGACCCTTGCTGTCCATTCTAGCCCTATGGTTCTTTGATTCTCTAATATAGACCAGGCTGAAGTTGGAGTAGCACAGATGCACACGCAGTACTCCAAAGAGCTTGGTGTAGCAAGAGAAACAATAGTGATATGTAAGATGATGCTAAAGTAGGTCAAAACATTTTATTCCTTTTTCCAACTCATCAGAGTACATGTTACGTTTCTAGTGTAGACATGCCCTAAATTGGTGTAAATCAGCTTATGTTAGGTCGACTTACAACCACCACAGTAATTACTGCAGTGGTTGTATGTCCACACGACCCTCCTCAGCAGGAGTGCTTCCACCAACTTAAGAGGGGCAGTGTGGGGGGAAGGGGCGGCTGAGAGCCCAGGCTCTCAGCTCCACAGGCAGCTCCCCACTCGCAGCCTGGCTGCTCCCTGGCCTCTCAGCTCCCTGCCACCAGGAGCCCAGCTGCCCCCTGGGCTCTTGGTTCCCTGCTGCAGGCGGGAGCTTGGTTGCGAACTCCGCAGCCGGAGTCCAGGCAGCTCCCGGTAGTTTCCAAGCAGCCACCAGGCATCTCAGCCAAAGACATCAGTGATGTTGCAGCAATTAATAGAACTTACAATCTACCGTATATACTCGTTCATAAGCCGAATTTTTTTAGTAAAAAAGGGAAGTATTAGAGAAGGGGGTCGGCTTATAAACCAGGGGTCTCAAAGTCCCGGCCCGCGGGCCATCTGCTGCCCGAGAACCTCCTCACTGTGGCCCGTAGAGGAGAGACGCATGCAGACACGCTGCCAGCAATGTCTGCTGCAGGCCCCGCCCCCGCAGCTCCCATTGGCTGGGGGACAAGGACAGAGATACCATCACTAGTCGCCGGGCAGAGTCAGCCATGGAGGCAGTGTCACTTTTTTCCACAATGACTATAAACAAGTCAAAATACCGAACACAAACGGTCTGCTGCACACCTTGCTGCAATCCTGAAGGTTTCAACTGCTCAGTCACTGAGGCCAAACATCAACAAACTGACAGAACTGAAGCGTTGCCAGGTGTCTGGGAAACACTAAAAACGCTCTGGCAGGCAAAGAACTGTATAAAGTTGTATGACAGTTTTATTATTTCTAAGAAATTCGAAATAAAAAATACAATATAAACGTTTTCTTTTCTGAACATCATGTTCAGTGACATTATTGGCCCACTGGGAGGATTTGAGGACTGGCACTGGTAAATTGAGTGTGAGACCCCCGTTATAAACGAATCGGCTTATGATCGAGTATATACGGTAATTAAAATTTTCATCATCATCTTTAAATTTTTCTGTGTAATCAATCACTAGCTTTATTAGCATATCCATTTTAGACTAAGATTAAGAAAATAATAAAACTGCGTTACTATTTTAGCTCTTAGAATATTAGAGATAGGGGGAGAATTAAGTTTTAAACAGGATCCTAACTGAAAAACAAGAATCCTACATTATGTTGCATGTAGACTACTTATTTTAATGAAACCAAAAATTAAATTTCTTCGTCAACCCAGTTGTGCTATTCCTTGGCTATTGAGACAAGACATATGAGGCTGCATATGCAGGAAACTACAGCTAGCTCCTGAAGTTACCCCATAATTTGATTTGTAAAGGGATATTTCTTTTGGTGAGATTTGCTTAATAGCTACATCCTGACTCCTGTTAATTTTTTCAGCAACTCCCTGCTGATACGGTAAGTCTAGGTTTTATGGCCTTACTGCCACTTAAAACTAGCTGCTAGAATAAGTCCAAAACTAAAGGGCAAGAAATCCAACATATACTTCCATGGACCTCAAAAACCTCACAAAACCCTCAAAAAGCATCTATCGAAGTGATTTCAATCCAATGATTCAGTACAAAGTCAAAAGATGTAAGCTGTTCTAATCCAATGCTTTCAGCTTCTTAAAACCCAGCCTCCGTTGCTAGTGGCCAGAGCCCGGCTGACATGTTCTTCAAAGAATGGAAGCAAGAGAGCTCAGCAATGCCTAGCGACAGGGCTCTTCAGAGGTTTTCAAACTGACAGCTGTTTGCTTTGGGTTTATATACTACAAAAACAACTCAGGAGGCGAATAACATAAACGGCACCATGTTCCAGTCCAGGAGTTTTTATTGCAATGAGTTTAGCTCTGGGCAAGCTGCCACAATCAGCACATTTTGACAGGAAATTCACTGACTATGTATTTTTCTTAAATAGTATGCGGGATTTATGCTACCCCTGAGCAAGATACATAGAACACCTATGGCTGTCTATAGCACAATTTTATCATCTCATCAAAAGATGATTTTTTTTTAATTTATGAAGAGATTGCCCAATGTGATTTTACTTCTCTGCAAGGTAATGAAATAGATGAGTTTCATCCCTCTGTATAATCCCCCAAATTAATTTAAAGTACATTTAACAGGTTGTGTACCTCATCAATATTTTTTCACTGTCAAACTCCTGTTTTAGGATTATGTAGAACTACATCAGAAGGTGGACAATGTACTGATGCTAGTGGCAAAATAATTTTCAGGGAAGGCTTGTAGCAGAGAATGGTTGTTTGTTAGGAAGTAATTGCTTGTTTCTATTAATTTTCATTAGTGTCATAACATGAAAGCTAGATATCCAGTCAAATACATATAGCTTCACCTACTTTATTGTCATTTTAACAAATTACTCTGTGAAAAAAATGTGTCCTGACTTTAAATTTTCTTCTACAAATCCCTACAATGGTGCGGTACTGGCAGAAGTGAAGAAAAAGCTGCTTCTTGAAGATTAAAGGAATGCATAATAAAGCAGAAATAGTTTGCTTGTAGGGTCCAATCCTGCCCTCCATTATGTGGCTTACATGTCTTGGAAGCTCATGTAAGCACACATGCCCAGGCTCAGACAGCAGCAATTTTTCTAAGATGTTCAGGAACACAAGCCAAACAGAGGGCAAGCTGGAGTTGTTAAAGGATGCTGAAAGTATCAGCTCCCATACCTTTAAAGTGTGGGCAGCTTGCCCAAAGTGCAAGAAATTAAGTCTCAGAATGTGGAGACATTTTTACAGCTGCACTTATCAACTGAATTTCAAACTGAGCTGCTCCTTTCAGAGTAGTTTCAGAATCCTGCCACTGAATATGCTATTCCACCCTGCTGCTGCCACCTGTTCTCTCTCCATTGCCTACATCCAGTTCCTTCACTCCCAGCTCTGGATTTCTGAACATGAAGAAACAGCCAAGTCAAGCAGAACAAGCACTCGTGAATCAGCCAAAGCACTGCAAACTACAGCATGAACCACCCTCTGCAGGGTGTGCTGAACATGAATTCAGGAAGCAAGGAGGGATGGAATTTCGCTGGAAGAGAAGGGATTCTCTCCAGACGTTGCTGTCCGCGTTATGCTACCACTTCTCCTGACTCTGCCTGGCTTATGTATAACTGCACTTGCTTGTTTCCTTGAGCAACCACCCCTAAGCACTGAATTGCGGAAAGGGGACAAATGCAGGTGGCAACTCATGTTATTTGGAGAACTTTCTTCACAGAAGCAAGGAAGAAAACAGAATTAAAAAATACCTTTCTGCATCCCCCCATGCACCTCCCAGCTCAGCCAGTGCCCCCCCGCCCCAGAACTCCCTGCAACTCACAACTCTGTCAGTGCACCACAACCACTCCAACCAGAGGGGAAAGTAAGCCAGTACAGAGTACTGGTAAGAAAAGCCGACCATACCGGTGGGGCCACTGATGAGGGGGAAGGGGGCTCCCAGCTGCCGCTACCTGGGGCTCTGGTAGTGATTCAAAGGGCCCGGGGCTCCGGCCACTGGCACGGTAGCAGTGGCTGGGAGCCCTGGGTCCTTTAAATCACTGCTGGAGCCGCTACCGCTGCAGCGACCAGAGCCCTGGGCCCTTAAATCGCTGCCAGAGCCCCGAGTGGCAGGGGCCAGGCAGCGCTGAAGGGCTGGCTGCAGGAGTCTGACCCCCACCCCGCCCTTTCCATCCCAGGCCCTGCCCCTTCCGAGGGCCCAAAGTCACTGCTCCCCCTCCCACTGCACCTTGCCAAGGACCCCAGCTTCCCTGCGTACCAGTAAGTCCCTTAAATTACTTTCACCCCTGACGCTAACCCCCCAGCAACTCCTGTGCACCCCAACCACTATGCAGCCCCAGCTGTGCCAGTGAATCCCAATCCCCTGCACCTCATAGCTCTGCCAGTGGCCCAGCGGACCCCAACTTTCCTTCACCCTGAGCTCTGCCAGTGCATCCCAACCAACCTGCACCCCAACACTAACTATTCCACTGTACCATAGTTGCCATTCACTCCAAGCATTGGATGTGAGTCGGGTTATAGGCCCGATTACTGTCTCATTGGGGGTTAGGGTAACCAGGTATCCAGTTTGGGACTGGAACACCTGGTTGAAAAGGAATCCTGACGGCTCCGGTCATCACCGCTGACCGGGCCATTGAACGTCTGGTTTGCGGCGGCGCAGCGGGGCTTGTAGGCTCCCTGCTAGCGCTGCGGCTCCCGGGTCCGGAAGCCGCCAGCATGTCTGGCTCCTAACCTTAGGGGCTGCCAGGACGGGTCCTCATGCGCCCACAGGCACAGCTCCCATTGGCTGGGTCAGAGCAGGGGAGGAATTAGCCTCACTCATGAGCACTCAGCAGGTGGCCGTTGAGAGGTTGCGTGGCAAACACTTCTTCTCCTGCCCAGCCACCTTCTCCTCACGCTCCTCCTGTGGCTGGGCTCGAGCTGCAGCGCATGCCCGGCTATGAAGTGTGGTCTGTCGCCCCCCTCACTGCATCCTTCCCCGTCCCAACCCCACCACCCCATCCCATCCTGCCCCCCACACCTACCCATTCCAGCCCTGTACCTCTTACAGTGCTCTCCCACTCATCCTCTCCACCTTCCAGGGCCACCCCCTCGTCCCTCACCCCCCACTCCCCTGAACCCCATTCACCTCCATATACTGCTGCACTCCTATTATGTCCCTATATACCCGTGCCCCCACATCCTCCTGCACCTGTAGCCTTCTCCTTCCCCTGCATCACCATCCACCCCACATCCCCCCCTCTCTCCTTCACTGCCCCCTCTCACCTCCACCCTTGTCTTGTCCTTGGCCTCTTTCCCTCCCCATCCTCTCTCCTCCACCCCCACAACCCCCCCATCTTTTCCCCTCCAACCCATCTCCTCCCTTTCTGGCTGGGTGATTTAGGCAGCCCCTGGAAAAGGGTATGAAAAAGTGTCTCTGTGTAGGCAAGTGTGTGCGTTCATGCATTGTATGTGTATAAGAGAAATTTCATTTTTTTTTAATGACCCTTTTTGACTATTTTGCTGCCAGCTCTAGCATCCTGTAACAAATAAAACCTGAACTTATCATACTACTTCTGTCAAAACAATAAATATGCCTGTTTGGGCCTTGCAGTGAAAATGAGCACAGGAGAGAGGGTGGGGGAGAGGAAGCGATGGAGGGAGAGGAGATGGAGTGAACAAGGGGCAGGGCCTCAGGCAGGGGTGGGGCCTCAGGGAAGGGGGCAGGGCAGTGGGCGGGGCAAGGGCGTTCAGTTTTCTGGAATTCGAAAGTTGGCAACCCTATTGGGGGTAGGTGCACTGAACACCTAATACGCTGAATGTATCTGAAGTGTATCCAAATAGTTCCTACTGGCTAACACCAGCTCCAGAGAAACAGAGGGAAGGCAGCAGAGACAACTTTTTTTCCTTTTTATCCTTTAATAGTGTTAGATGGAATCCTGTGGGCGAGAGTGAATGGGTTGTAAAAGGAGATGAAGAGCCTGAGCATTTCAGCAACTCTAGTGCTGGCAAAGTAAAGGTACATGTGTTGATGGGGAATACTGGGGCATTGCTGAAAGAGAGCAGAGTTTAGGTTGCATGGGCAAACTTAACTGTACATTTCCTGATTTTCAGAAGTTTGAGTTGCTCAATTCAGTGTTCTACAAGGGGACATCACACCACCAGCCAACCAACCTTAACTCTACGTTAACTTATTTTGTCATTGCATTTATGCCAGCTCATGTCAGAACCCCAGACCAATTCACTTGTGTTTTAGTGTACATCAAAGTATGAAATGTTTAAAACTAGTGGAGTGTTACTTGTATTGTTCTCACGTATCTTTTCCTGTTATAATGTAATAGCAAACATCTACATTGTGTATACCCAAGTAACTAAATAAACCAAAGAAATTTTGTGAAATACTAATTAAGGACTTAAGCAGACTTTAATAGAAAATGCTAATTTCAGTGCAAGTGGCCATTATGTAAGATGGTTGCAATTCCTCACTCATCATTATAAAGGAAAAGCCCACATAGGTAGAGACACTGTCAGCTTGCTTTCTGGGTGAAGATATTATAAATATGGATTCAAAGAAAGATCCTTCATCTCTGAACTGTTTGGATTCTAACAGGGCAGAATAACTGCATGAGAAGATGGAGATCCCCAGAGCTATTCTGGGTAGCCCTGAGAGACTTTAGGGAAACTGGCAGATTACTACATCTCTGCTACTATTTTTAATTATAGACTGTGATTTACCTGCATATGTGTTTTACCTGCTTTAACTCTCTGTAACTCATTCTTTTTTCTTTGCTAATAAACCTATAGTTACTGAACTACAGAATTGGCTGCCAGCATTGTCTTTGGTTTAAGATCTGGCTACCAATTGATCTGGGGTAAATGACTGGTCTCTTGGGACTGAGAGAAATTTCACATGGTGTGATTTTTGGTTTAAGTGACCTTTTATCATAAAGTTCAGTTTGTCTGGGTGGCAAGATAGAGTGGAGAGGCTAAGGGGACTGTCTGTGACTCCATGGTAAGACTGGTGCAGCGATCCAGGAGTTCACATTTGGTACTGGCTTGGTGAAATCTAATTATAGAATACACCACCAGTTTAGGGTGACTGCCCTGTTTTCTGACCCTCTGCCCTGAGATAGGCACTCACAGTTGTGAGCCACTCCAGACAGCATGATACCATCTTCTACTCAAACAACAACTTTCAGACGCAATAATTGTTCAAGTAGGTCAAACTACCCAACTCTGAAGGTTTATTTTGTTTTACATTTGTGGTAATCATCATAAAATTTAAGTGTCATGATAGACCCTTCACAGAGGAAGATAAAATGGCAACCTGAGTAATCAACATAAATTCAGGATTTAAAAGTCTCACAAGCTTGGCTTTCAGGGGGCAGGAAGATATATAAATTGACACTGTTCCACAAATCTCAGGATAGCTGACAACTCTATTTTGCTATTTCTCTATCTTGGAAGGTGAAGGTATTGGGCCTAAATTCAGCTCTGAGATTAACTCTCTCGGTCCAGGACCTTTGCAACAAAAGGAAAACGGCCAATTCTCCCTAGAATGGTTGGAACAGGATAGAAAGGCATTTGATCAATAAACATCCACTAGTAACTAGGCTAAGACTGTTCAGCTCTTATTCTCTCATGGCCTAAACCAGATTTGACCTATTGTAGTGAGGTGGAATGGCCCTCCCCAAATACAGAGGAAGAGGATGGCTCCACCCCTTCGTGGCCGGGGCCTTACCCGTAGCTCTGCCCCCAGAAGCCAAGAGGTGGAGCCGAAGTATAAAGGCGGGACCCGGAAGCTCAGTAGGGGCCCAGCCACATGAGTGGACAGACGCGTCCCCTGAGCACTTGCGCTGGGAGACAGCAGCAGGCCCGCAGAGTGCAGATGACTGGCCTAGACGGCCTGGACTGACCTGACCCTGGGGAAAGCAGACTACTGGCCCGGGCCACCCGGACTCCTGGACGACCCGACCCTGCAGGAGACAGGCGGCTGGCCCAACCCCAGCAGTGCCTCTGCTGGCAACTTAGGCACCCACCGATCACCGTACCTCACCGGACCAGCAGGTACCCTTTGAGGGGGGAGCATGGAAGTGGCCCAGGGTTAGTAGACCCCTGTCTGGCTGCAACGCTGGCAGAGGGTGAGTCAGCGTGCTGCAGCTTGGATCCCCGCTGACGCAGTAGCAGACCCCTCCATCACCCTTAGGGCCCTGGGCCGGGACACAGTGAAGTGGGAGGGCCTGCATCTCCCTTGCCACCCAAGCAGTGGGTGGCAGTCTCCTCCTCCCTCAGGCTAGCTGAAGGAAAGCCTGAGTTAACTGACTTTGTTTGCAGCTCCACCTGAGTGCAGGTTGGAGCTGAGAGATTTTGTTTACTGCCCCGCTCTGAACCAGAGCCTAGGCTGATTGACTATTTGCAGCTCCACCACCAGCAAGCGAGGTCCAGAGACCGAGTGAGGTGGACTGGCTCTCCCCGGACCTAGGCGGCAAGGTACCCCACCTTCATCCGACTACACCTATATTTACAAAAGGTGGATTACTGTTTAACACTTGTTGCATTATTATGCAATACATGGAATTTGCTGGTCCTTTCACAAAAAATGTAGCATTGTAAAATCTTTAAGAAAATGTAGCTGTTCTACTGACTAAAAGCTACATTTCTTACAACTATCTTTGCATATACAATTAATTAACTCAGTTATTTTGCATCAAAACTAAGACACTATGGAAAGTTTATTAATAAACGGGATGTCTGGAAAAACAATGTGTTTAAAACTAACAAATTTAACAATACCAAATGTTCTCTTTCAACATCTACAAGTGTTTTTGAAAATTGAGAGGCTTTTAAAACAAAATTTTACAAGACATTTTGCTCCTTCACTAATGATCAATCAAAATCAGCTTTTAAAGAGAGTTTATGCTTAAAAGAACATTTCAACTTTTGAGCTTAACCATAGCAGCAATACAGACTGTCAGTACAATATGCAAGAAATATGTTAAGCGCTAGCTGTAGGCTACTTGCACCCAAAACATTGCTATAAACCATTAAACTTCATGCACGCCTGTCAAGTTTTCTATTTAATGCTGCAAAATTATTAGCTACTAACATGAAACATTTTACATGCTGCTCACCATGAACACAAAAACAACAAATTGTGCCATTCAAAATCAAGGTAAGTCTATCCAGACTCTTACTGCAAGTCTGTGAGAAAATTGTAATTAAAATGCTAAACCCTGGATTCCAAGCTATTCTCAAAATCACTTTTGAAACTCCATACATCTATTATACCATTTATTTCTCTCCACTGTGCTATTTAATTTTTTTTTAATTGCATAGGATAAAACTCCACTTAATATTTCTTCATACGTTGCTCCATCGTTCTGTGTATATAGTGCAGACAACAAAATTTGTAAATAAAAACAGAAAAATAACTAAACTGAATTAAAAAGAAAAACAAGTACAGGTTAAGTTAGCATACTTATGTTAATTCACTACACTATTTTCAAATTAATCTTTTTCCTGGTTAATTTTTTCATATAAAGTACCATAAAGCACCCATAATGAGTCATATATTAAGTGCATGTACAAAGCATAACCCTGATTATTAATATTATGGGTGAGATTTTTCAAAAGCCTTCAGTGTTGGCCTAACTTTTCTCGCACTGAAGTCTGTTGTAAACATCCTATTTACTCCAATGGAAGCAAAGTTAAGTCAACACTGAGTGCTTTTGAAAATCCCTCCTGTGCACCTAAGTAGACTAGCATACTTATATAGCCAGCTCCCTAGTGGAAAGCATGTTAAGTCTCCACACACAGCCTCATTTACGCAAATTTTGAAGTTTGTCCTGCAGAACAAACTCATTGTGTCACAAGATTATGAACAATCACACTGTGGAAGGAGAAATAATTTCTAGCAGCCTCAGGTTTCCAGATATTTGAATGCCCTACTTGCAAGATACAGGACTTTTGTGATGCAAACAAATTGGATGTGATTGCTTCATGTTTATCTTAAGTTTGTCTCAGCCAATTAAAATGAAGACAAAATAGAAACAAAATACATTTTTTTCTATTATATGCTACACATAATGCACTCAAGACCTGAACTTGCTCCAGTATAAAACTCCCATAGCCATTGCATAGAAGATAGTTCATAACAGAACATTTTAAGACTCATGAATGGACAGGGAGGGGGAATTACATTATACCAAAAGGAATTTAGCATATTGCTTGGTAGATTAATCTCATTTAAATCCTGATATTACCTGGGTTTCATCAGTTCAATGAAAATCAGAAGGCACAGTTAAGCTAAGATATGGAAGGCTTTATTTCTATTGTGGACGTATTATGTATTGAGAAGAGGAAAAAAGTAATTTTGCTCTGACTCGGAGCCATGGTCCAATTCCCACTGAATTTGAATGGAGTCTTTCTATTGATTTTAATGGAAGCTAGATGGGGTTCAAGCCACAGAGTAGAAAAGTTTAAGAAAAGGTAACAGTCTGTTTCTGAAGTTGAACAAATAAGCTCAGGAAAAAGGGAAAAACTTGAAGGCACCGTAAGAAAAGTCTGGTGGATTTAAGTATGGTGTGCACAGAAAAATGCGTTGTTTGGAAGGATTTAACTGCTGCTTCTCTTTTCCAGATGACAGCTATTTTATTGTTCCCTAGAGTTCCTTACAAAGGAGAGAAGGACAACAAGTCAACCGGTGAGAACTAAGGGATTCAGTGTCCAGAACCGGAGCATTTTTATAATCCCAAATATGTTAATTTATTACAAAAGTTTAACTAAATCACAAAATAGCTTGCAATGCATACTTTCCATAAAAATGCTATGATCGGCTGTCACTGTATTGCACTTAACATCCATTATACAAAAAGACAGCATCTTAATTGAAATTACATCAAGTTTAATTAATTCTTTAAAATATATTGTTTAATTCAATAAATTAAATATTAATTAAAACTCACAGTGCCTGATGGCGCCATATTATCTGGACATCGCTGCTTTTCTTTATTTGTGATGGTAATTGAGGGACCATGTTTAAAATGCATTCATTTCATTTTTCAATTTTCAGTTCAGTATAAGAGCAAGAAAGTTAACAGAACCTCTTAACTTTGTCCTCAGTTAATCAATCCAAGATAACCATTAAATTGTTGTTTCAATTGATAATTTTAAATAAATGCCTTGAGCTTCGTCCTCAATCTGAATAGGTCAGTGGCAGACAGTTAGTGGGGTGCTAACTCACATTTCATTAATGTTATTGCTTAATTATTACCTTATTTGAAAGAAATGGAACATAAAGAGAAACCAACATTTAATTACTGAGTCTGAGAAACAGAGACCATAAAAAGTTCTTCATGCTAGTAACTCAAGCTACTCTTCTTGCGGGCCATAATTTTGAGGTTTATATATATAAACCGTTTACATTCTTTTTCCTCTGGGTTTCACCACAGTATTTTTCTACAATACCTTTTACTCAGCAGATATGTGAGTGTTTACACAATTTTCTCATCACTTTTGTGACATTGGGAAACACCACAATTTTAGAATTAAGAATTTTTTACTTAAGTGACTTGCCCAAGGTCTTATAGCAATTCAGTGCCAGGATTAGAGTCTAGGTCTCCTTTCCAAGTCATGCTTAATCATAGGTTTTAACTACAAGATCCCTGTCTTAGTTAGAGGGCTAGCTGCACCTCTGTCCCTTTTCTAGTTGCTCCAAATGCACCTCCCATCAGCTGTTAGGTGATATACTTTTACCTAAAAGTATATCACCTAAAAGTATATCCCAGGACGGAAACCTAAAATTTCCCACTCTTACACCAGTCCATGGCCTACAGTACCAGGAATATCAACCACCCTTACCCCGCAGTTCTGACTAGGTTCAGTACCTGTGGCTCTTCCCTTCAGATGCCTGCAATCAGTGGTGTAATACAACAACAAGACAGCTTTCTTCAAACCAAAGTACTGTTTATTTTAACAGATGGAACAACTATTAGAGGAAAAAATGATTTTACAACAGTCTACACATGTTTATTTTATCTAAAGATTTACTATCACCAGATGATGACCAAGGCAGGTTTAAATTCCACAGACACCCCCAGCAAGCGTCAGTCTCTGAGTCTGGTTGCCTCGAACAACTCCCCCTTCATGAACAGTGTTCCTTTTTTATACCTGACACAGTTCTTTGGATACACAATGCGCATAGGCCTTTTCCCATACAGGCACTGTCTCTTAACAACCCACAAGTGTTTGCAGAAAAGGGGCTTATCCTGAGTCACTCTCTCTCTCTCTCTCCTGCTTGTGGGTTTTCCCCCCCTTTATGCCCCCCCCCACACTAAACTACACTAATGTAGTAATAAAGTAAAAATCCCAGTAAGCTAATCAACATACAGTGGGACTTGTGTAAGAAAGTACTCACCACAGTACTGCCCTTTGTCCAGTTGGGGAGGGACATGTCACGTGCATGTGTTTATGAACCTCTGCTGTGTTGGGCAAAGGCCAGAATTTGCACTCCTTACTCCAGCTGAGAAGTACCTTACTCCACAGCAGGTGCTATTGACAGTAATGGCAGTCCTTGCAGAGGAAGGTACTATTTAAAGAGAAAAGGGAGGCACAATCCCTTGCTTTCATGCCATGGAAAGAAAATAAACCTCTGCTTTGCTCCCACAATGTTAACACTTCTCTCTGTACTTGTTAAAACTATTTTGAGTGGGAGCACCCGGGACAGAGCGTAAGCTAAAAATGCCATTCAAACAAGACCAGAGAACAGATAAAGCTGGGCATACACAGGGGCATGAAGAGGCTTTTCCTTACAAACTCCTGAGGATGGATTTTAACCTTAATATATAGAGTGTGAGTCCAAGCAGAGGGGGTGGCATGGATTATCCCCTGTGACCCTGAAATCCAGCACAAATGCTGGAGGTGAAGGAGATACAGAACTTCAAATATTGCCTTCAAGTAGCCACCAGGCAAGAGTCTCATGGCTTGCTCTCCATGACATCAGAGATATGCTATACTTCTGAGAACCATCTCTGCTTCCCCAGCTCTGCCGTGGCTTTACCAGCTAGCCTCTATCACTATTAGAAATTGGCCCAAACTGAAAAGTTTGGATCCAGACACAGAACTCCCCTTTTCCCCTAAAGACAGAGGCTGCTGGGGATCCATAGTTTTTGTTTCATGTCCATCTCTAATAGATAATACAGTGATAATGTTACAGCACATGAAAGGAAACCCACACCAAACTACATAATTTCCTGCACATAGGTAAGTCCAATGAGTTTCTTGAATATACTAAGGGGATAGTACGGATGACAGTCCACTCTCTAGCTGTCCTGGGCCTTTGTCCTCTCTCGGTGTGGGAATGGGAAGGCTTCAAGGTCTTCCTGAGCTCACAGCACAGATGGGGATGGAACAGCAAATTTTAAATCCAAATTTCAAACATCCCATTTTGTGTGCCTGTGGTTCCAGGTTGGGGTCTAATGGAAATCAGTACCTCCTCATCACAATATTGAAAGAATGTGTAAGAGAAAGAACAACAGCCAGACATTACAGACCATCAGAGAAGCCCATGATTCAGTTCAGAGTCTACCTCACACACACACACATCTTACAGAGAAGAGAAGATTGAGGTTCTTTTCTTACTTAGAGCTAGGTTGTGAATCCCTTACTCCCACTGCTGAGCACCCAAATAGAACCACAGACATCAGTAGCGCTGCATGTGTGACAAAGAACTCACCATGGTGAGTAACTTCTTCCCCTAAATGGACAAAAGGTCAGACTATGACCGATATGTCTTGTGCACATGTCACATTCAGCCCAGCATGCGATACCCTTGCTGTGGCTGAGTAGTGAGTCAACAGCATGTGCTATATGAATGGCATTACTCGCTGATTAAAGTACTACTCAAGGTGAATAAGGGTGGCACAATCCCTCGCTTCCATGACATGAACAGAAATTAACCTCCTTTTTGCTACCAAATGTTAATACCGGTCTCTCTGTAGATAAGATAAGTACACTCTAATCTCGGGTTTCAGCCAGTTGCCAGAACTGGGGCCAGGAAGAAATCTTTTCTCATTCAAAATTGGCCAGATTAATTGTTTCTCCTCTTCCACACACACCCATCTTCCTCTCAAACATCGGATACTGGCCACAGCTTGAGGCAGGACACTAGACTAGATGGGATGGGACTAACGGTCTGATGCAGTTCAGTACATCGTACAGTTCTAGATGTTCAGCTGTGTAATTCTTGCTCTTGTGCTCAGGGTTAAACCGACCACCACATTTGGAGTCAGGAAGGAATTTTCCTCTGGGTCAGATTGGCCAAGATCTTGTCGATTTTTTTGCCTTCCTCCGCAGCATCAAGCGAGGGTTGTCTGCTGTGATCATTTTGGCCCATCTTACTCAACCAATTTCCTGCCATTATAAGGGCCTCAGTCATTGGTGGCACCTCTGTCCTTCCTATTTTCCATTGGTGGCTGAGAACGCTTTAGTCTTCTGAAGACTACATTTTATGACAGAACCAGCTCTTAACTGACTCACTGCTATGGATTCAGTTCAATAACATTAGTTTAGAAAAACTATAAAGTGAGTTGTAGTTTTGTCTCTATTTGGGCTCTTTGCATGTGTTAAAAATGCATTTTCAGACACTAAAATGATACTTGGGAGATGTTATTTATCCTTTCACAGGCTGTCGCAAGAAAAGTGCTTCTGAACTAGGGCAAGAAGTGTTGCATAGTTGGAAGAAATGGATGGACTGAATGCATGCTGAACCATGGGAAAGGCAGGGATGTATCACACTTAGAGCTGCCCAAGAGGGTACATCACAAACAGCAAAGTGTGAAACCAACCAGGTGTCCGCCAAGCTATCAGGAGGGTTTGTTTCAATGAGACACAGAGGAACTCTAATGGATGGAGGAAGGAGAGTATAGGTAGAGCCTTGAGCAGATACAAAAATTTGGATCGGATCCAATCCGCATAAATTGTATCCCACCTACGATCTGCACTTCACCTTTTATATGTATCCGCATCCTCATCCACACCAGCACCCTCTGCAGTGATTCTCAACCTATTTACCATTGTGGGCTGCATATGTGGCCCACAATATGTTATTCGATACTACCTGTATGACCTGAGGATGTCACATGGGCCGCAGCTCTGTGCTGATTAGGTCGCAAGTGGCCTGCAGGCCACAGGTTGAGAACCACTGTTCTAGAGCAGCAGTTCTCAACCAGGTGTCTGTGGCCCCCTGGGGGGGCTGTGATCTGGTTTCAGGAGGTTCATTGGCTTCAGTCCCATAGCACCAGGGCTCCGGGTTTCAACCCCACGGGTGACGCTGGGGCACTGGACTTCAGCCCCGTGGCAGTTCCCCTGAAACCACGTCACCTTGGGTCCCCAGTTGAGAATCACTGCTCTAGAGCCCTGTGCAAATAAAAAAATTGGATCTGCATCCAATCCACAATCTGCAAAGATGGTAAACAATCCAACTGTATCCGCATCCGAGGATATCAAGCGGATATGCCCAGATTTGCAGGGCTCTCAATATAGGGTTATCAGGGAAGAGATGGGCACAAACACTGTGAAAAGGCAGTGAGGCCACAGACCATCTCCAGGCCACCGCTTGAAAAATCTTAGAGGAGACATGCTGGATGTATCAGAAATGGTCTACTTCTTACTAAATCGCCCAGTCCAGAAAGTAAAGGGTAACCTTTTTTCTAGTCTATAGATGACAATGTTTTCTCTTAATAAACTGTACTGTACTTCAGATTAAAACAAAATACATAAATGGCACAGGAAAAAAATACACATTTATTAATTCACATGAGAGGATACCGTCAATCTTCCCATGATTAATTTTCAGCTGAGTGTTCATCTAACCTCATATCATAAATCAAACATGCACAATCCAATTTACATCTGAACAAGCCTTTTATTAGTGCATTGCTTATGCTTTTGTCATCTTTTGACTAATTTTATTGCATATGTCTAGAAGATGTGTTACAGTGTTACAACTCAGATATTCATATTGAAATTTAAAAAGTTATTTTTGTTTCAGATGCTCTTTATGACCCCACTGCATTTTTAATTCTTCCCCTTTGTTCCATCTCTCCTTGTTCCTACACCAAAAAACCCAAACATATCTCCTGCATTCTATAACTGTTTTTCAAAAAAAATTCTAAAATACTCTCCAGTTCTTACATCCCCATTTTAAAACTCCCAGGTCTTTTCATTCCCTACTTCTTCCTGCTCACAGCCTATCCAAATCCTATTTTATTGGAACCTCAAAACATAAATGATGGCCCAGCTGATCAATAACTGCCTTGAAGGAACACCGAATCACCACTGTCAGTTCCCCCGCCCCCCGAACCTCACAGTGCAAATCAATAGAATTTCTATCTAAGTAATACCCTGCTATGAGACAGACCGATACATGCGGGGGGGTTGGGTGTGTTTTTAACCTTAAAAATAAAAACTACAGAGGGACGGTCATATTCTTCAGAAGACCCTTTCAGCAGCTGGGCTGACTGCCCCTTCTGCCATGAAGAGGGCCTGGGAGTCAGGGCTCAATCCCAGATGTCATAGCACAGTTTAGTCCCTATTTCCTCCCAAATAAGAAAAACACCCCACATGTATATGTATATGGAATTTTAGGGACCACTTGCCTTTGGTAAAAGTAAACCCTACCCTTTGCTATGATTTTAAAAAGGAAGCCCCAGGACTCCCTCTGGCAGCAGAAAGGAATATACAGCCCTGTTACCAAAGAAACATTCTTTTTAAGATGCCAGGCATAGGGAATTAGGAGATGGCATCCATGAAACTACTAGGGAGATGAAGTTAGCAAAGAACCTTCAACTTGTTAAACAATTGGCAGAGGACGGGGGGGGTGGGGGGCGGCGGCGGCGGGACAGGGCAGATATTAGAAATGCTCCATTCAGACACCCATATCACCCATTGAAGAAAGGCAGGCAAGGCAAACATAGCTGAGTTCAAGCAACCCCAAAAGCTTAAAGCTGCTGAGAGTCTGGTGAAAGGAAAGCAAGGTAGAGCTGTTGCCAATTTCTCTGGCTAAGAAAACCAGCCAGCTGGATTTTGATATGTTGGCCTCAGCTTCATACATTCTTCCAGAGTTACTTAACAGCATTTTGGATACACTTTAAAAAGCACTTAGGTTTGGCACAAACACCCATTTGAACTCCAAGAAACAATATCTAGAATCAAGGAGAAGTTTGTAGGTCAGAGTCACTGAACTAGAATCTTATTTATTTAGCCCCTAAAATGCTAAAATATCCCATTTCCTGCCATATATACAGCAAAGTCCCTGGCCTACATATCTTACAGTCTAAATCAGACACAACATAATAAAACTAAATGGATGGGTTGGACTGGGCACAGAAGATAAAAGTTACAGCAACAAAATCATGTCATTGATGTGCCGGCTACTGAGATACTAATATTTCTACTTGTGGATTGGATTTCTAACCTTTTTTTGTTGTTGTTCTCAATTATTTCCTACTAATTTAAGAAGAGTACAGTATAACCCCAGATATACAAACACCAGAGTTACGGACTGACTGGTCAACCGGATACCATGTGAAACTGAAAGTAACCAATCAGGCAGCAGCAGAGACACACACTCATGCAGGCACTGAGCAGGGAGCTCAGCTGCTGGATCTGGAGCCCAAACAGCACTTTGTTCAGAGTTACAAACATTTCAGAGTTATGAACAACATCCATTCTGGAGGCGTCCGTAACCTGTAATTCGAACTTCTAAGAAGAGTAATTAGAGCTTCATTCTAATTATGCTCAGACTTAGTAGGGGCTTCCCACAGTATAGAGCCAAGGGATATGTTAGATGTGGTCATACCCAGGTATTTTGATCAGTTGCTTCCCAACTGCCTATGGTTATCCAAATGCAAGCACTATTGTGACATAATTTTGTTTTCTTCTATTCAATCAAAATTATGGACCAGATCCAGTTCCCATTAAAGTCACCCATTGAGGGTTGAATCAGGTCTCATACAAAGAGGTAAATAATAATTGTTTAACCTCTATTTCCACTATAGAGAACCTCATATCCATTGGGCTACTATGATGTGCAATCCTTGTTAAAGAGCCAATTTTATATTCTCCC
Source organism: Chelydra serpentina (assembly GCA_037349315.1). NCBI lineage: Eukaryota > Metazoa > Chordata > Testudines > Chelydridae > Chelydra > Chelydra serpentina. Next base: position 12,384,910 of record JBAIAC010000061.1, read on the forward strand.
CCCGCCCCCTCCAGTTTATAAGTCTAACAGCATAAGCATGCAGTCAAATAAGAGCTGGTGCATGCCCACAGAAAATATATAAAAATACACTTTTACTTTCTCCAATTTTCTTTGTAGGTGACATATTTCAATGCACTGATCACACCGTACTTTTTATTGAACATTGTTCATTTCAAAAGTGCCTCTTTGGCAAAGGCCTTGAAGTCTCAAAAAGTTGAACCATTTTAGCAAGCATTAAGTTATCATTTCAAAGAGACTCATTGCTAAGGTTGATGTAGAAAGAAAGATCATATATATGGAGTTTTATTTGAAGGTGTTTATTCTCTCCCCCCCCCATAATTAAGATAAAGAATGCACTTTGTGAGAAGGATTTAATTCTAAGTCCTAGAGTTTGCTGTGAAGAGTAATAATGCATATTCATGCATATCTCATATACAATTTATTTAGCTAAAGGCAAAACTGTTTAAATATTGTACCTCCTTAGGGAAGAGGAGATCTTATTTGGAACATGAGAGTTATGACTGCCATGCAAAAGGTTTTCAACAATCTGTTCTTCGGGAAGATACTAACCCTAAAAGGCAATTTGAAAGCATTCATTTACCCAAAGGCGTCTAAAGAAAGTCTTGCTTCCAAATTCTAATGCAAGTTATGAAGGGCCTACTGTACTATAGAACTTTTATAATATTATTCAATCTACGGTATGCTCTTTAACAGAACACAGTGTATAACACATATGCATAATAATACTCATTTTGATTATGTATTCCCATAGGCAACACAGAATATTTTTCTAACCATGCTTGCACTGAAAATAAAAAAATTGAAGAGCCAATTCAGTAGTTACTATTGTCTGTAAAAAAGGCAAGCAATCAGAGGTAGGTCACATTTCCTTGTAATACTAATGACCAAACTGATGCTATCACACCAACAAAGATAAGCAACTATCACCAATATGCAGGCTTAACAGCATAGTCTATATTTCTTCAAAACCATGACAACGATAGATATCTTTGCCTACTAATGCATCAAGAAAAAGTTTTTGTCCCGTCCACAAAGCAGTTTCTCTGTAATTGTTCTAGTCTCTCTCTCTAACACAAACACACAAACAGACACACACCCTTCCGCAACAACCCTGAACTTAAGTAGGCACATATCAGTAGTTAAAAAGAAATGTACCAATTTCCAACCCCTTGCTATACATTTTGTTTATTACAATAATCTGCTTTTGGTTGATCTGTGTGTTGGCAAAAACACTTCATAAAGATTGTTTGTAACTTCTGCATATAAGAACATTGAAAACAAAAACATTGAAATAAATGGTCCCAAGAGAATGCCTTATATCCCCAAATCTTGATTATAGGTAGTCTTAGTAGCAGTTTGATATAGTTGGAGTGTAGCCTGCTACTTTCACCAGCCATTAGCAATGTATTGGAGTCCATGTGTCTTATGCTCAGGGGGGGCTCTTACAATTTTGCCACCCAAGCAGGGGCGGCAGCCCCGCCCCCTGTCTGCTACGACTGCCTGCGTCCCGCCCCCGACGCAGGCAGTCCCAATCCGCGGTGGCAAGGGAAGGGCGGCGGATCTGCCGCCCCATTGCCGCCGCAGCAGGCGAGAATGGGGCGGCAGTCCGAGTCCCGCGGCGGCAATTCGGTGGCGGGAAGAGCGGACCTGCCGCCGAATTGCCGCCGGGGGACTCAGCCTGCCGCCCCCTTCTCACCTGCCGCCCCAAGCACCAGCTTGGAAAGCTGGTGCCGGCCCTGCTTATGCCAACACCCACACTGTAGAATAGTTGTTGGCACTCTTCGCTGGTGTTTCAGCAATGATGCTGATATTTATCTACCACATTAAATAGGAAGAGAAAGAAAAAGAAAAACAGAAAACTTCTGCAATAAATAAAGTGAAGGAAAACAGAGATAGTGGAAATTAGCTCTTTCATAAATTGTCAACAATGAAAAATTTATATTTATACTAGTTAAAATAGGAATTTCCAGAAACTATGAAGTGGATACTTATTTTGTTTTATATCACATTAATACTCTCATTTAATCTAAAAGCAACATTTTAACCAGAAAAATAAAGAAGAACTGGATGATTCAAGTAATTAGCAATCAGATACAGAATCTCTCTCGTCTGTATTGCTTGTTCACATCAGACTCAGGTCAGTAATAACCTAAAGTAATCGGTCAATGATGGTTTAGAAGCCCTATGGGAAATTATTTGATAGCTTCAGTCCTAGGTGACAGGTGCCCACATCAATTAACACCTTTCTTGAAATTCTAACAAGTCAAACACTGAATATCTGCAAACTTCCTGCCTCTATCCGCAGTTTTGCCAGCTCTGAAATGAGTGGAAATAACCTATTTTCTGTAGATTATAAAATGAAAAAGAATACTAGAAATGGGATCAAAGGTAAGAATAAGCACATGGGATAGAGGATTTCTATTTTTCCAGAGTCACAGGCAGAGGATTTTTGTTCTAAAGCTGACCTTTAAGGGTTTAGTTGGGAGATTCCTCAAATAAATGTCTGCCAGCAGAGGGAAAAGCAATTAAACTTGTGCAGAAAGATTAACTCTGTGAGAAGATTTTAGCCAGGAGGTTCTATGATCAATTATAGGCCTAGTCAGACAGAGGGCAGAAGACAGAAGAGAGATTTGAGAGGTTCCATGAAACATTCAAGATCATACCAAATAAGGGAAGGCTGCTCACCAGTAATCCTGATTCTGTTTCGTATAGTCCTCTTCCCCATCTCTACTCAGGAACAACCATTACAGAAAACATTATGGCTCTGGTCAGAGAAAATTCCAAAACAAAAAATAGGAGAGAAACTTAGGGGGAAAAATACTGCAAGCTGCACTCCTGAGAAAGGGAGGATGCTTGATGGGAGTAGAGGAATATGACAAACAACATTAGCAATGAGTAATCTGCTCTTGTCACACATCTCTCTTCTCCCACTTTACCTAACATTTCTGTCAGACAGCAGATGAAGAAAGCAGTGTTATTCCAAAGGAGGACTTACCTGTAAACAGAGATTGGGCAACCACCTAGCCAAACTAGGAGAGAGTCTTCAGCAAAAGACAAGAGCAGATATTCAAAAGTGAGAGAGAAAAAGTATACAATGACTACCAGGTAGTCAACTTTCATATAAAAAAAGACAACCCTCTGAAACCAATATATTGCTACAGAATTATGCTTACTAGCTAATGTCACTGCTGAAGAACGGTGGGGGGTTTAAAAAGCTTTGAAAAGTTTTTTTTTTAAATAACGTACCTAAATTAAGGACTAAAAGTTATGTGAACGAGACAAATTCTTACATCCCAAAACATTTTACTCACTTTAAAAGGGAACACTGCTATCATTTAATTGGTTGTAGGTTGCACTAGTTAAATAATCCTTGCTTTCAACAGTGTGGTGGTAAAACAACAGCGATGCTGATATTTAGTATTTATAGAGGACAACCCCTATTTTACAAGGTAATTGGGTCTGAGGAGCACATAAAGTGGAAAAGTTTGTAAAAGTGAACATCTCAAAATCACAGTAAGTGTGGCGCATTAGTTGAGATATGAATATACTGGATCACTTGTTCTTGTCTTTCAAAGCACTGTAAGGCAATTTCCAATTCATCAAAGGCACCAGAACATGAAGGAATATCAACTTGTTCATTGATATTAATTTTGTTATGCGAATCCCACCCCCTTTGGGGAAAATGGTACATATAACAAGTCATTTGCAAGATGGCTGTTCTTATAATTGAAGTTCTACTAGTATTTTTCCATCTCTAGATCTCAAAGCACTTTACAAAGGAAGGGAAGTATCATCATCATTCAACCAATAAGGAAATAGATACGGAGGGGTGAAATCCCAGTTCCACATAAGTCAATCGGAGTTTTGCCATTCATTTAAATGGAGCCACATTTTTCACCCAGAGAGTTTAAATGACTTGTGCAACGTCACAGAGCAAGTCAGTGGCAAAGCTCAGAATATAACCCAAGTCTCCTAGTCAACTGAATAATACTAATTTTATAGGGAGTGTGGTAGTAGTTTATATATTATAGGGAAAATCAGATATGCTACACTATTGGACATTTGTCCTCTATTGAACTTATTTGATATAATATCAAATAGGGAATTTACATATTTCTCTGAAAAGTCAGTAAGCTGTACAGACAGAACCGAAATCATACCGAAAATAACTAACTTTTTGTGTGACCATATTTAGCTGAAATTGAGAATCTCAGATTTCTCAAGGACACATGTCTACAATTATGTTCCAATAATTAGAGTAGGATATCATTAACACTGCTGGATTTTTAGTAGACGAAGCATTAGTCTATCTCAAAGGTCCCATGGGAAGTTAGTTTTGATTTGATCATGCAAATACCTTTTACAGTCAGCATTTAACTCATTTCACTACAGTCTTCAATAGCACATACTCTTAGCTAAGATTCGGTTAGATTAGTTCCTTACCACTTTCATAAGCATAGAACCAAATCCTGCTGACCTTTGTTCAGATAAATGATCCCATTTACTACAAAAGGATTACTTCTTAAAAGAAGACAGGCATGATTTGGTCCACAGATTTTCTTAATTAACACTAAAATTCATTACCTTAGAAGTCTGCATTGTAACCTAGCCATCAAATACTACTAAAATATTTCCATTTCTAGCTATGTTGTTAATTCCTTAAATTTCATAAATAGAAATATTCACCAAAATATTTTAAATACCATACAGAATAGCACCCATTATTTTTTTACTTTGAAACCAATAGCAAAGTTTATGATAGATGTCAACAAACATTACCAAATTGTCCTGTTACCGAAAAGGGCGAGAAAATCAGTGTAAAAGATCACTTTTAAACATCGGGAATTTCTCACATTAAGCTACTGTAGATAGGAAATCATCTGACTACTTCCCCAGCCTTCAAAGTGAACTTTGAACTTTCTGATGGGAAAATTTTCAATGCAAGACACAAGTTAATGTTAAATCATAGAGCTACCAAGTAAACGGCACACACAAGCTATGACAACACAAATATAAAGTATTAATTGAGCTGAGCGATACAACTTTCATGAAATATATTGAAAGTACATATAACAACCTCAAAGGAACCCCTTCCTGCAAACACTCATCTAGATGGACAACATATAGACATACTTACAGGTATTTAAAATGTTTACACAAAAGGATAAATCTATTTTTATTAATGTGCAAGCAAAAGATACATAATCCCTGTCTTGCATCCATTTTAACATGTGTACATCGGACTAAAATATGTTAAACTAGGTACTATAGTGCCAGACTATGTTCAGCTGGCTTCTAAAAATGATGTTTAGTTTTTGTTTTGTTTTTTAAACTAATTGTCTGAATTAATTAAAAAAAATAATACTGAACATGGAAGTTAGACAGAAACTTGCACATTCTTGCCTTGAAAGACAGATATATTCTAGCAGAATGAACTAAAAGGACTTGTCAGGTAGATGATAAAACTTGGCAAATTTGCTCTTCAATTCTACTGCACCACTGTGCTGTGACACAATTTTCATCTCTACTAAAGGTATTGCAAGCTACACTTCAATGCTTATGACTGCCAGTATTATTAAAGCCTACATTGTTACCAGTTCCTTCAGCCAGTGTCATATTAATATTCAAAGTTTGAGTGAAAAGAACTTTCCAGTTATTCTACTGAAGTTTGTGCACAGGAAAAAATGACTACCACAGAAAGGCAAGAATAGTATTAACATTGTACTCAAGCTGTCACACAAAGTACTATGCGGTGCTGAAATGAGCTAGTGTTTGTTTTTGGAGTAAACATCTGTTGCAGAAAGACATGGGCATATCATATTCCTCTATGAAGAGAATGGATGCTATCCGAAGTGGCACATTGGCATTGGATAGATTGTGTTGCTTTAATGCATTCCCAAGAAAGAAGAAAACTAATCAGTATTAATATTTTCTCATCTGTTTTATCAGTATTAGCATAAATTAACAGAATGTGGGTATGAAAAAAGTAATAAAAAAGAAAATAGCTCAGAACGTTTGGCATTTCTGTTAATAGACTAATAAAATATTATCAAGATTTCAATACATACAACACATCGAAAAATCTTCTATAACAATATTCTTCTAAAATATACAAGCGGATTTAAAAAACAGAACTCTTCAAATAAGATGAAGATTATCAACATGGGAAAAAAAATTAATTGTGGGCATTTTGTGGTTGGGGAACGGGGTGGGGGGGCAGGCGAGGAGGAAGATATTCTTTCAACTGAAACATAAGAAATACCTAGCAGATGACAAAAGTTACTCAGGCTACACCACCAAAAAACAGGGTTGCAGATGCAAGGACTAGAGTGAAGGAGATCTCACCTGGCGGCCAGGAAAGCCCTGGAGACAGAATTTTCCTTACTACCAGCAAGAAGGGGTTTCAGTGCCTCAAAATTCATCAACTAGAGGCGGATATTCAGCACTTCAGGAATATCAAGCTTATCATGCTTCTCTCTCGCTCTCTCATGTTTCCCTTAACTGGAACTAAGGGCTAGTCTACACTTACCGGATAGATCGGAGGTGTCGGATCGATCTTCTGGGTTCGATTTATCGCGTCTTGTCTAGACGCGATAAATCGAACCAGGAAGTGCTCCCCCGTCGACGCTGGTAATCCAGCTCGACGCGAGGAGTAAACGCCGTCGACGGGGGAGCCTGCGCGCCGCGTGTGGACCGCAGGTAAGTTCGAACTAAGATACTTCGACTTCAGCTACGTTATTAACGTAGCTGAAGTTGAGTATCTTAGTTCGACATGGGGGGTTAGTGTAGACCAGCCCTTAGTTCCTACACCAAAACACATCCAGTATGGATTCCACTGCTGGGATCACCTCAACCAAACTTGAAAATGGTTAGCTTATTTTTGTTGTGGGGAGGTTTTGTCTGGTATTTAATTATACCACATAGCTTTGAAAAGTTTTTTTTTAATAACATATCTAAATTATGGACTAAAAGTTACATGGAGACAAATTCTTACATCCCAAAATATTTTACTAACTTTAAAAGGGAACACTGCTACCACTTCATTAGTTGTAGGTTGCATTTAGTTAAATAATCCTTAGTGAAACTGTGTGTGAAGTTTAATGTTAAGTGTTAGTTTCTTCAAAACAGGCAGTTTAGAGTATACATGGGTACTGCTGTAGCTCTTGGAAGTGTCAGATAAATGCTACTCTCCAGGCTCAGTTCTTTCACTGATACAGTTCAACGTGTACATCAACAACCTGCCAGCCACACTCTCTCACAAGTTTATCTATGCCGACGACATCTGCTACAGCTACCAAGCTCAGTCCTTCTCAGAAATTGAGAAGGTCTTGAATGATGATATGAAGCTCATGGCAGACTCTTGTAGTCGATGGGGGCTGCAGCCGAGCTTGTCCAAGATGGTTTCTAGTGTATTTCATCTGCATAATGCAAGCACAAGCCACGAGTTAAATGTTTTCCTCAATGGCCAAGGACTGGAGCATGATCCAAACCCAGTTTACCTCAGTGTGACATTGGATAGGTCATTAACGTACCGCAACCACTTGAGGAAGACGGCAGCCAAAGTCAGCAATCAGAATAACATGCTGAGAAAATTGGCTTGTTCAACCTGGGGTGCGAGCACCTAGACACCTAGAACATCAGCTCTTGCCCTCTGCTATTCAACAGCAGAGTACTGTGCTCCTGTCTGGTGTCGCTTGTCTCACACAAGGATGGTTGATGTAGAGCTTAACAAAACTATGCGTATTGTTACCGGGACTTTACGAGCAACTCCGCCGCCTTGGCTACCAATACTTAGTAACATAGCACCGCCCCATATTTGCCATGAGAGGGCCTCTGTCACGCTGCTGGCCAAGATCCGTGAGAATAGCAACCTGTCTTTGTATGCAGACCTCTTCACCACCAACCAGCGTGCCTGTCTTCTAGATGCCCTGTATGGTGATTTATGCCACCACAGGACATGACGGTGGAATCTGCTTCGTGCAATGAGTAGACAGTCACTAATCACTCTCTCATCACTGATCCAATCATCTGTCCACCAGGTTTTGATCTGCCAGGGCCCCTGTGGTCATCTCTGAACTGGTTTTGAACAGCACAGGCCAACTGTATGGCCAATCTCTTTAAATTGAATTTTTCTAATGACCCACAATGCAGCTGCAGTCAACTTCAGACTATGTCGCATAACCTTGAGGATTGCCCACCGACTTATTTCGATGGCGGACTAACAGCTCTCCATCTGGCTGATGACAATGCCATCAAATGGGTGGGCACACTGCACATATGCTGATATTATTAAGTGAATTTTTTGCAGGTCAATTATGAATCATTGAAAACATGGATGGAAAATATCAACAGCTCACCTTAACTGTATGAGTGACATATACATAGTGTATATTCTCTGAAAGATTACAATTTTCTCCAAGTGTGGATAAGAACTACATTCTAACCTATTAGGCCATGCTGAGCCTCATCCATTGTGCATAAGGTAGCTCTGTTTACCCCTGGTAAAAGAATCATTCACCTGCTCTTTTCCCTTTATTTTAGTTCCCTTAGGTCAGTGCTCTTCACTATTTTTGAAGTGGAGGCCACTTTGCAAAAAACCTTGAATGTGAGAGCCACATCAATTACTAAATTAACACATTACATTATTAAGGAGTAGTAAGCAATGTTACAGAGCTAAACTGTAACTGATAAAGTCTACTGATACAATAAAACGATACTCCTTTTATATAATAATAAGCATGAACATATATGGAATTAAAAAGGCAGGGGCTAATGGGTGCAAAATGTCTGGTGTACTGTCAGCTCTGACAACTATGGAATGTATGCACACTGGCACACAATCAATTGAGACTAATATGATAGTCTCACTCAACGTCAACACATCCAAAGAAGCTAGCATGGCTTTGTATGAGTTTTAGAGCAACTGAAAAAAATTGAGGGCAGGGGGAATATTCACTATGACAAACTATATGTTTAGTGTTGGTCAAGGCATAGTTTCTGTAGAGGAAGAGTAGTCTTTGTTGAAATTTCTTGTGCAATCATTTTTCAGTATTTTAATATTCTAATTTGTATCTATTTGTCTAATCTGAGTTCTTACTTGGTGTACTGAGGTCTACAGAAAAATTATGTAGATCTACAGCATGTGAAATGGATATGCAGAACACTGAGCATATGTAAAAAAAAGGATTTGTTGTTACTGTTTTACCAGAAAAGGTATGTTGGAAGGAAATACCAGTAAAATATGCTATTAGAATTGTATATTTATCCCATGCCCAACTTGTGACATACTAGCCATTATATTGATTTATACTTACTGAAGATCCTGGCTATCCAGCAGCTACACAAAGAGATCTTTAACCATTGACAGATTTATCCAGACAAACCAGGAATTTAGCAGAGTATAGCACACCAATACAGCTGTAACCTTCTCAGATGTAGATGCTTTACTTCATTTTTTTTAGGCTTCCTTTTTATTCTTGTTGACTGCTGAGTAATAAAACAATATTATGCTTTGAATTTTTCTTAATGAGAAAATGGCCAGGTCCCAATTTATAACATTATTATGATGGATGAGAAAAATCTGCTCACGTCTCAAAAGCTGTACATTTTTTACTCAGCAGCCAGATAGCTCACAAAATGTGGTGACAGATGCACACAAACAAGTTAAAAGACCCATTACAATAAGATCACAACACAACTTTAAAAAAGGGGGTTACTGCATTTACAAGAATCCAAAACCAAGCCATCTGTCTGTTCATGTTATAAGCATACTATTTTTTGAGTATGTAATTATGTATCCATCTTTTCTATTCTGAGATTGCCTGTGAAATTGTCACTTATAAAATCGGAAGTAGTATAATGTGTAAATAATTTGCTTGGGTTATTTTAAATCTGCTGGAGTTCTAAAATAGAGTAATACTTTTTTGTTGCTATACTTCATTATTAATTTTCATATCTGGCTTTGTGCAAGAGTAGTGGTATATACATTTGCAATTTGTCAACATATTGTGTTTGTTAGTTGCTTTATCAATAAGCAAAATGTAATAGATTGGACCAATATTTTTCTTGAACTTCAGGTCACCTCTTCAAAACTACATTTATTAATGAAGTGGGCCAGTGCATTTTGACCTGGTCAGTAATTACCTAAGGCAATGTTCTTCATTGCAAGGCCCGCGAGCCAGTGGTGGCTCCCATCGACCATAAGTGCGGCTCCCTGTCAATCACGATCTCTGGTGGTGCAGCGGGCTGCCGCTAAGGCAGGGAGCCTGCCCAGGCCCCATGCCGCTCCCAGAAGTGGCCAGCATGCCCCCGTGGCCCCAGGTGGGTGCAGAGGTCTCTGCGCACTGCTTCTGCCTGCAAGCACCGTCCCTGCAGCTCCCATTGGTCGGGGACGTGGAACTGTGGCCAATGGGAGTTGCGGGGGCGGTGCCTGCAGAGAGGGGCAGCCTGCAGAGACGGACAGCACACAGAGCCACCCCAGAAACAACTCCTAAAAAGCTGCTTTCTCTCCCCCTGACCTCCAAGTAATGCCCCCCCCCCAAGCTCCATTATTGCTTATGTTGATTATTTATATGACTCCTGTGGGAATTCTGCACCAAAAATTCTACACACAATATTTTAAAATTCTAAAAAAATCTGCATATTTTATTTGTCAAAATAACACAATATAATCACACCAGTTTCAATTATTTTAGCAATTTATTTCAAAATATCTGTCCGTAAGTATGTCTGTAACAATACAAACAAAGATCCAGGGAATGTTTTTTGACAAATAGATGTCTTACTAGGTATATTAATACAGAACTCTGAGTAATAATTCATTAAACTACAGTACATAACCGTATTTTCTGCATCCCTCAGAAGCAGTGCAAAGGTTTGGGGGAGTCAGGGGTAACAGAGGAGCTGAGGTAAAGTGAAGTAATTGCTGGGAAAGAGCCTGGGTATGAACTTGAAAAGTTGTTGGATATGGGTGGGAAAAGTATGAAACAGGTCTTTTTGGGGTGGGGGAGGGATTGTTAGGGAGCAACCCTATGCAGACCCTGTCTGACCCCTAGACTCTCCCATTCAGTCAGGTACATCTGCCCCTGTCCCCATGTGTCTCTGTGCCCCCACTCAGCCATACCCCTTCCCCCTGTAGCTCTGCACCCCTCCCCGTTTGCCCATGTGTCCCTGCACCCCCTCAGCCAGCCCCCTCCCCTCATCTCCAGGTGTCCCTGCACCCCCTGTCCTCATGTATCTCTGTAACCCCACTCAGCCATCCTCCTTCCCCCCCTCCCCTTCTGTCCATTTAGCCCTGCACCTTCCTCCCCCCTATGGGCCTGCACCTTCACTCCCATTCAGCACCTGCTCCAGTCTGTCCTCCCCCACTAGCCCTTATGACACCCTGTCTGTGACACCACCCCCTTCAGAAGCCCCACACTGTCTGTCTCCGCACATCTCCAGTCTTCTGACCTGGCCTGAGAGGCACTGTGAAGAAGGTAGGCTCTTTCTCGTCCCTATCCTGGCTAGTTCTTGCCAGGAGTAGCTACTGTGTTCTAGCGCCACAGTGCCCTCTGGTGGGAAAAAGGCAGAACTGCAGCAACTTTTCAGCAGAAGCTATTTTCTGCACACAAAAAAAATGTATGTGTGGCACATGAAATATGTGCATACGCAGTGGCGCAGAATTCCCCCAGGAGTATTACATTGAGGAAGCACATGGAGGCTCCAAACTTATTGTGTTAGGCACTATACAGACCTGTAACAAGGACAATCCCTGCCCCAAAGATCTAAATATAAAAGTAGAGGCAAGTGTTAACAAGCCAGCAAACTGATGTGGGAAGCACAAGGTCATAATGAGACAATCAGACTCAACTCCACAACTCTTCAGTCAGTGAACAACAGATGGTATATCAGCTGCAAGTCCTGCTCTACCAAAACATAGGTGGACCATCAACATGAGAAACAAAGCCTGTATATGCACTTGCCCACAATCCACCAGCTCCCACCTACCCCTATACGCACCCTGTTCAATCTATTTCATGAGGGTTCTGAAGGGGTAAACTGAGAAGTCAGCAAATAGCCTATATGCAGTCCTTGAAGTCACAAAATCTCTATAGATGAAAGAGGCAAAACAGAAATTATTCTCATTAAACTTCTGGTAAGACCACAGCTCTTTGAAAACTTGCTTTATCAGGCATTAATTCACAGTTTTAACAGGAATAAGAAAAGGCCAACTAGTCCAGCAAAGTTATGAAAATTGATGCAAAACGTAAATGCTATTATCTCACAAGTGACTAACCATCACTAGCTTTTAACACTAGTACAAAAAGCTACTAGTGTTAAAAGCTAGTGGGGGGGGGGACGGATAGCTCAGTGGTTTGAGCATTGGCCTGCTAAACCCAGGGTTGTGAGTTCAATCCTTGAGGGGGCCATTTAGGGATCTGGGGCAAAAATTGGGGATTGGTCCTGCTTTGAGCAGGGGGTTGGACTAGATGACCTCCTAAGGTCCCTTCCAACCCTGATATTCTATGATTCTACAGCTGGAATTAAAGTATTGCACTAATTACTATATAGTGAAGTCCAGTTTACCTGTAACTAAAACATGTAAAAATAAAAGTTCATCCGCATAAACAAAACATTCTAGATAGCTGAACATTTCAATATTCAAGCTAAGAGTAACATTAAGGGCTGGTCTACACTAACCCCCCATGTCGAACTAAGATACGCAACTTCAGTTACGTTAATAACGTAGCTGAAGTCGAAGTATCTTAGTTCGAACTTACCTGCGGTCCACACGCGGCGCGCAGGCTCCCCCGTCGACGGCGCTTACTCCTCGCGTCGAGCTGGATTACCAGCGTCGACGGGGGAGCACTTCCTGGTTCGATTTATCGCGTCTAGACAAGACGCGATAAATCGAACCCAGAAGATCGATCCGACACCTCCGATCTATCCGGTAAGTGTAGACTAGCCCTAAGACTTTTTAAATGGCATTTTTAGATCCCGCAATATCCATCTCCACTATAACTTCAAATTATGGCCCAGTATATGCCTTATCTATAATGTCACAGTCACCAATGAACCCAGCTGCATCATGCAGCCAACTCATGTGTAGCCAGGTACATACATCTAATTTTCAAGACCTAATGTACTATGGAACAAGCTTGACCTATATTCCGCTGCAAGATCTCGAGATTCTACAACAATCCAGTGTAGTAAACTGGAGAGTCGGTAGCAATTTCAGATAAATATTAAATGAAGATTTTTATTTAACTAAATATGAACGTGAACAACACAAATACAACAATCTCTCTCTTACAGAAGTTTACATTAAATTGAATATTCCAGTAAATTTTAAAATACGCTACCTACTGAAGAAAGTTGTACTGAAAACTGCAGTAACAAAAGTTGTGCGGGGGAAGATAGTCATTTCTGAAGGTGGAGCTTTGGGCATCTGGGAAGGTTTAGGAAACTGTTTGGATATGTGAGACAGCACGTTAGTTGGATGTTAAAATGATCAGCAGTGAAATAATTAATGTTGACACAAATGCCCATAATTGGAGTTCAAAAGGTAACATTCCATTGAGATGAATGGAACAATTCATCCCCTATCAGAGATATTGTTTCAGGATATATGTAGACACAGGTAGACAAATCTACTGCAATCTCATTTGAAATATTTTCTTATTCAGTGTAGGCCTAGAAGCTTATTTTTTTTAAAATATGAAAGCGTGACTATGGGAGCAAATTCTGCAGAACTGCAGAGTACACAAGGCTGTGTATATACACAATACTGTATAATATTTTTATTTAAGAATAGGTTTAATATTTTTCATGTCGAGCAGAATAAATAGAGTATTCATAACTGCTAAAATATCCACTGTCTTTTTAAACATTTACCTATGGCTAGGGTGACCAGATGTCCCGTTTTTAAAGGGACAGTCCCATTTTTGGGGACTTTTTCTTATATATGCGCCCATCGCTGTTCCCTCTAAGCTGTGTGCGTGTACACACACACACAGATTCTAAACCCCGCGCACACGGCGAAACACTGCGTGCACAAAATTTGCACGGAAGCACAACAATTTGTATAGAAGACATTTTTTGCGCACATGGCCTGTAAAAAATTTGCACAGAAGAAATTTTTTTGCACACACGGCCTGTCAAAAATTAGAGGGAACATTGGCGCCTATTCCCGCCCCCCACCCCCTGTCCCGTTTTTTCACAGTTGCTATCTGGTCACCCTATGTCACGGAGTGTGGGGGAGTCCGGCCCTGCACCCCTCTTCCCCGGATTCACTGGGAGTCTCAGCCAGCCAGTAGAACAGAAGGTTTATTAGAGATGCCAGGAACACAATCCAAACAGAGCTTGTCAGTACAACCAGGACCCCTCAGTCGGGCCCTTCTGGGGGCAGGGAGCTTAGACCCCAGCCTGGGGCTCCCTGCATTTCACCCCACAGCTCCAAAAGGGGGGCAGGGAGGCCAGACCCTGTCTGTGCTTCCCTCCATGTTCCGCAGCCAGCTCCAAACTGAAACTGTCCAGCCCCTCCTCTCCCTTTGTCTCCTTCCCGGGCCAGGAGGTCACCTGATCCCTTTGTTCGAACACCTTCAGCTCCCACCTTTGCAGGGGAGGGGCTGGGGCCATCTGTTGCTGGGGGACAGAGTGTCAGCCATTCTCTGTGTCCAGGCCCCTGCACTAGGGCTCTGTAACAATCATGCACCCTTGTCCCACCACCTAGATACTCCAGCACTACATAGGAAAACCAAGGCACCCACACAGTACTCAGGGAAAACATTAACAGTCCTATTTCGTCATACCCTACCTATGGCAAAAACTTCAAAATTACCTAAATATAATTTTCAAAACTAGGAAGCTAAGTGCTTGCATCACTTTTGCAATGGGACGTAGGCACTTTTGCAAATTAGTAGTCTCTATAAGATTTTGTCTTCATGCTCTCTCAGAGCTGGGTAGCAGCTATGACAACAACTGCAGCCTGCTATTTTTGTGTTCATTAGCTTCTAAGTCATAAAAATGTTAACTGTATCAAGAGGTTATTAATAACAGAGCAAGAGGAGTCCAGACTGTCCACAAACACCACATTTGCTGAGATGCCCAACAAGGGGGAAAAAATACATACGTGAAATCTTGGCTCAGTGGAAGCTGTAAAGGTTACTATGTATGTAAATCTACAAAGGTTACTATGTGTTTGCAAAAAACACGCTTTAAAAAAAACACGCTTTAAAAAAAAATCAATTATAAAAACCCTATTGGTAAAATATTCCCTAATAGTGTTTGCAACAGACTGAAGCACTGTTCAAGTACAGGAGATCCTGGGAATGAATGTAAAATTGACCAGTATATGTGTAATGTCCAAAATGACACAAGTGAAAAAGTAAACAAGCAGTACAAATATGAAAGGTAAATTATTAAAAGTGAAAAAACTTGAAATCTAATCTGAAGTATTATTTTTAACATAAGTATGTGTTTTAATAGATTGCTTTTAATCTGACAGTGTCACTTGAATTTTCAAGATTAATCTTTTTCAGATACTGGGAACACATATAACAGAGATATCATTTTAGAAGTATTATTACAAGCATTTTCTCAAGTCAGAAGCCCCCAGAGACAAAAGGCACCTAATAATAATAATAATAATGCTAGCCATAAAAACCTCACGTGTCTTTTGCACATTGATCATTCTTACCATGGCAATCGGTCTCAGGATCATGACAAGGACACTTATGTGGTCCAGTCATGTATATTTTTATTAACATGGCTCATATGCACATTTTCTGTCGAATCGGTCATCTGCCCTTCCCTTTAGGTTTTACATGAAGTTTGAAAGGTAAAGAGAACATCAAGGAACAGCTTTACCCCTCTTTACGAATTAAAAACAAGAAAGTAATGCAGCCACACAGCTGCATCACTCAGTCATATGTCTGGTCTACACTACAGACTTACATCGGTATAAATATGTCGCTCAAGGGTGCGAAAAATCCACATCCCGAGCAATATAGTTATACCAACCTAATCCCTGGTGTGGACAGCACTACGCCGGGGGGAGAGCTTCTCCTGTTAATATAGCTACTACCTCTCAGGAAGGTGGATTAACTACACCAACGGGAGGACTGCAGGCCAAATCCGGACCGCCAGATGCTTTTCAGTGGACCACATGGTCTGAAGCTGAGCCGGGGCTGGAGCCAAGCCTGCTCCCCAGAGCAGGGCCTCACCAGCAGCGGCGTAGGGATGGCGGGGTAAGCATGACCTTCGGTGGGGGGCATGTCTCCATACCCTTCTGCAGGAAGCTTAATGTGTCTCCACTACACTCTGCCTCTGCCATTAGGGAGCAATGGGGCGTCACATGCTTGCTCTGCAGCCCAATCAGAGGGCAGCGCTGTCCAGGTCCTAATTCAAATTTTCCTCTGCTTTTCCTGGAGACAGAGGGACTGTCTGGGCCATGGAGCTGCGACTTGTGGGCCCAGGGCCCTACCTGACAGGGTCCCACAGCACTTATACTGGGGCACCGAGCACAGTATGGCCTTCCTGGAGCCTCCGCCACCCAGGCCTGGTGCCCCAGAACCCCAGTGTCCTCTCCACCTTCCGTTCTTCAGGGCCAGTCACTGGAGCTCTCTCCAGCCCCTCTGCCCCAACTGGACCCTTTCCCTCCCCAGTCTGCCTCTGCCACATCCTGGCCTCCTCCTCATCTCCCCAGGGCTGCTATCTGGAGTCTCCTTGGTCCCTCCCGCTGCCCGGAGCTTATTTCCTCCCCCTCTACTATCCCAGCCCCCAAAGGGGCAACACACACACACACACCTTTGTTGCCCAGATCCCAGCCCATACCCATTCCTCTTCCTCCCTACTCCATCTCTGCCACTTGGCTCAATTGGGGGCATGGAGGAACATTGGAGGGGGGCATGGAGGAACGCCAGGTCAGCCTGCGCATCCCGTTTTCAGTTTAGGGAAATAAGGTCAGCCTATTCTCTGGGCCGGGTGGGTGGGAAACTGCCCCTCAAGATCCCTGATCGCCTGCCAATCGCGGGGTGAGGGGAGCTGGAAGGGGGTCTGGACTTTGTCTATACCTTGACCAAGATATTTGGACCTTGACAAAAAATAATCGGATTACCCCGTGTGTAGAGCATCTTCATTAAAGTGTGACAGCGGCACAGCTGCGCCGATGAAGCATTTTATGTGTAGACCTGACCATGGAGTTTCTAGCCTGTATCTAGCCTGACCTCCTGTATATTATAGACCACCAAATCCTCCTGGCACCCGCCCACTAAACCCAACCACTGAAATGAAACTAAAGTATTACAGCCCCCAAGAGACTAGACTATTATGCGCCACGGGCAGAGAATAGGAGGGACGAAAGTGCACCAGTGCCTGAGTACCTCCCCATGGCAGGGCAATGATTAGGTGAGATATACTCAGATAATCCTGACAAGTGACCCGCATCCATGCACTGCAGAGGAAGATAAAAACCCCAAGGTCATGGCCGATCCAGCCTGGGGGGAAATTCCTTCGTGACCCCACATATGGCAATCAATTAGATCATGAGCATGTAAGCAAGAACCAGGCAGCCAAGCACCTGACAGAGAGAATGCCTGGTGCCACCTCAGAGACCTGGCAACACTGCCTAATGTCCCATCTCCAACCGTGGGCACCTCTGATGCTTCAAAGGAAGGAGATTAAAATCCCTCCCAGAATACGATGGGCGGCATCCCTTCCTGATCCCTGCTAGTGGGTCTTTTAAACCAAGCTTCTTAAGCGGCTTATGGTAGAGCTAAGTACAGTACATAAATACAGAAGCATAAAGAGCACAGATTTCAGCTCTGTGGGTGCAAAATATAGTTTATGGGCCGAGTGAAAACTGTAGTCAGCATCTAGTGGTATGAACTGCTGACACAGCAAACAGCCAGGCTGCAAGAGGAAGAGTCAAGCATATCTCTGGAGAAAAAGCCCTCCGATGAACCAAGGCACACAATAAATATGTAAAGATTAATAGCCTTGATTCTGATCTTCTGGACAGTTGATTTTAGTTTGGGAGGAAGCTGCTTGCTGAACGAATATTAATGAGAAATTGAAGACTGTTTGAATAATCCATTTTATATCCTTTGTATCCATTTACATCTGACACATTAATGAAAGAAACCAAGTTAAGACTGTTGTGCAGAAATCCCTTCCTCCAAAGAGAGAATTGTGGGCCTGATTAATTAAAGCTATGCATAAGGTGGCTAGAGTACAGGGATTTTGAAGGTTACCATTATAAGCCTGTTATAATGGGTGCAGGTGTTAAAGAGTCTGAAATATCAGTTTAACAACTGTTCTTAAACCTAACATTTAAGTTACTGGAATAAAAAATGGAAGTGTACATGATTTTACAGAGTCTTCCATTCATTTCTCAAGACAAAGTTTTAAAATTAAAATTAGTAGCCTTTAAAACCCACAGAAATAATTAAGTAATTAATCCTAGAAAGTTCGATACTACTCCTCACAGCAACCTTTTAAAATCTTTCCATATCCAAAGTCATCTTAAACATAGTAATTTGCTCAATGCTACAAACTGATATATGTCAAGCTTGTGTCTTATCAGACACTTAGTCACTCCAAAAAAGACACTGTGCTTAGAAGTGCATGATGCACAGAATCAAAGAATTATATTCCATTAAGGAGATTTGACATTTTGGCATAGTTATATTGCTAACTTGTCTGTTCTGTCATATGAGTTTGTATTTTCTCATAATACTCTTGAAGAAGACAACCTCAAAAAAGGGACAATTAATAGTGTAGATCTGATTTAAAACTACATAATCGGGAACACTTATTAGTTGACCACACTGTACGTGCTACAATACAAAACGGTACGTTAATGGAAGAGGTGCTTTCAATTTTGATTCTTCCAGGTTTTGTGGTTAACCCTTACAGTAATGTGAAAGTATTTGTGTGTGTGTTAATATAATTATATTCCATCCTTTGAACACTAATAAGAACTAATTAAAGGTCCAGAACAAAAACATCCCAAAGAATTACTGATTGATCTGCATCAGATTTTTCACCATTAAATTAACAAAGAATCTTTAATGCATCTCGTAGACAGTGGCATTAGAAGTCATGTTAGTTAAATTAAAAACAAGCATCTAAATAC
Source organism: Chelydra serpentina (assembly GCA_037349315.1). Lineage (NCBI taxonomy): Eukaryota > Metazoa > Chordata > Testudines > Chelydridae > Chelydra > Chelydra serpentina. Next base: position 12,404,048 of record JBAIAC010000061.1, read on the forward strand.
CAAGTTAGTAAAGCAGATGCCGGGGCTTGCCGTTTTTTATGATGTTACTAAGAAGTTGATTTAATGGGAGAGGGGCGGTACAGGTTTTGTGGAAGTACAATTGATATGGATATATAAAAAATAAGGCTGTTTAATATGTACATTTTTGTTCAATGATATATGATTGTAAAATATAAACATACATTTATTACTTTTTCCCTATATGGATCAACAAACAACATTGCATCCAACCTTAGCATCATTTTTTTCAAAATGAATTCATGCATTGCTCTTTAAGATCTAGTTTACCCTTTTACTTCATATCATGAACATTCTGTTCTACATACATACAAAGACACAAAGTATGCATTTATCAGTGCCAAATTCAGTGAATGAAATCTTTCGTATATTAGAATTTGTTTGTATGTTCAAAGAAATAAGATGCATTTACAGTACTACATTACTGAAGCAATACTAATGCAAAGATTCATTCTCTTCAACATTTCATGGGACAAACAAATTTAATTCAGAAACTGATGATTCATTTTCCAACCGCTTTACAATTCAAATCGTTAACAAAACCCTTTCTTGAGAGCAAGATAATATTCATTTCATAAATTCTTTACACTTGGCACTGTAGTTATCCTTTGAATAAAACAATTATATGAATAACCACTACCCAGACTGCTTTTGGGAAAAATATTTTATTGATGAATTCAAGTTCCAGTAAATGTAACAAAATATGTATTCTCTTTTATTCTGGATGCTGTTGATTTATTGTTGCTGAATAGCTTACAAGGCTGCAATTTTACTAGGAAAGAAGTGAAATAAACATGTGATTACTTAACATGCAATTACTTAAAAGAGGATAGCATCAATTAAAGTATTACTAAGAAGCCAGAATGAAAATGGAGGGATTGTATTTATCAGAGAACCATTTCAGTTAATTAGACCTGCACAATTTATACCAAAATTGCTAAAAATTGTGACCTTTCCACTACATAATCCTACTTTGAAGGAGTTGTATTTTGCCCATAAATACAATTTTTCACCTATTAATAGGACTTCTGTAGTCCTGGCACTGATGCATAACTCTTAGGTTCCTATTTCCATTCCCCACAGTAACAGGCAACAGACTCAAACAGTGATTGAAGAGTTTTCATGCTCTTTCCTTTCTGCCCTGATGTTATCAGTTTTACAAAGCACAGCCTCTCTGGAATGGTTGGTTTAGCTTCAATTATTAATGTGAAACACAAACTTAAAAATATAATATTTGTGTTAAAGGTAACATTAAGGGGAAAAAAATCTTATCAGATTAAGACTTGAACTCGAAGCCAGAGAGATACCATTATCGGTTTATAGTACCATGTCCTCGGTTATCTCAAAGGGTCATTACAAACAGGTGTCTGGACTATAGAAATCAAGTCGTCATCAGGAGCAAGATATATTTCCGTACTCCAGACAATGATTTGTAATGTTTTGGATCTGTTTGGCAATCCTGTATACTGCAATGTCTTAATGTAAAGACTAACCCAGAGAGAGGGAAGAGACAGAATAAAGAGATTTACAGGCAGAAAAGCGACTCAGAGCATTAGCCAAAGACTGCTGCTGGCAAAACAGAGGAGCTCAAGAGGGGATCTGGCCCAAGAAGAGTCAACACCCAAGTGAATGAGTCCTATAAGCCTCCTGGTGTTGCAGTAGGGTCTTTATTCCCACACACCCAACTTTATGGGCAAACTTACTTCACTCAGTCTCTGGACAACAAGATCTGGGCAACAATCATAGCATTTGCTGATACTTTGGGTCCACCCTGAGCATCATAACTGAGTAAAGTTGACATCACATTACATTTTAAATAGGATTCAGTATGTCCTTAACCTTAGGGTCTGTCAGAGAAGTGAAGGGCAACATCCTGAATGTCGGCAATCCACTCAAAGCACTAAGCTTTAGATACATACATAAAGTGCACAAATATGGTTGGAGGGCAGAGTAAATGAAACGTTTCCTAAATGACAAAATCAATCTTTTGATCTAAGAGGTCTTGAAGAGGTATATGGCTCTGTATGAGAACATTGAGTTGGCTGGGCACAGTGTCCCCAAGTCGTTTTTCATGAGATAATTTGTTTAATATTAATCAAACTACAACTTGTTTCCTTCTAAAATACTAATTCAGGGGTAGGCAACCTATGGCACAGGTGCCAAAGGCGGCACGCGAGCTGATTTTCAGTGGCACTCGCACTACCTGGGTCCTGGACACCGGTCTGGGGGGGCTCTGCATTTTAATTTAATTTTAAATGAAGCTTCTTAAACATTTTAAAACCCTTATTTACTTTACATACAACAATAGTTTAGTCATATATTAAAGACTTGCAGAAAGGAACCTTCTAAAAACGTTAAAATGTATTACTGGCATGCAAAACCTTAAATTACAGTGAATAAATGAAGACTCAGCACACCACTTCTGAAAGGTTGCCGACCCCTGTACTAGTTCATCTGTCCTTATTTGAACCAGTTTTCAGGAACCTAGATGTCTGTAACTCAGAATCCTCATGTTTTGAGGAAACTATCGAGTCTTACATTTGTTAAATTCAGCGCTACAGAAATTACATTTGAAACAACTGTCTACATCTGTCATCAGGGCCGGCCCTACCTTTTTGGCCGCCCCAAGCAAAAAAAAAACCCCTAAAAACACAAGCACCGCCCCCCCCACCCAACGCTGGCCAAAACAACCCCTCCTCCCAACAACGCTGCCCCGCCAAAACGCAGGGGGGTCCAGCGGGGAGGGTGGCATTCCCGCCGCCCCACTCCCCCTGCTGGTGGAGAGCGCGGAACGCATGCCGCCCCGGCCGGTGGGGAGCGCGGCATGCAAGCGGCCCCGCTACCCCGGCCGGGGCGCCGGCGGGGACCGCAGCACATCCGCCGCCCCGTTGCCATGGCTGGGGGGGGAGCGCGGAACGCATGCCGCCCCGTTGCCTCGGCCGTCAGGGAGCGCGGAACGTCCACCGCCCCGCTGCCCCGGCCAGGGGGGAGCGTGGCATGTCCGCCTCCCCGCTGTCCCAGTCAGCGGGGAGCGCACACGCCTGCCGCCCCGCTCCCCTGGCCAGGGCACTGGTGGGGAGCGTGGCACCGTGCACATCCACTGCCTCGCTGCCCCGGCCGGCGGGGAGCGCGGCACGGCAGCGGCCCCGCTCCCCCGGCTGGGGCGCCAGATGAAGATTGGGTTTTTTTGTAAATTAAAAAAAAAAAAAACCTTGAGTGCCGCCCCCCTCCAGGTGCCGCCCCAAGCATGTGCTTGGTAGGCTGGTGCCTGGAGCCGTCCCTGTCTGTCATTTTGGGATCTTACAAGCATGTTTTAAAATTTGAAGGAAAAAAACTATCAATCATCTTAACTGCCTCACTGAATAGTTTTTGTGCAAGCCTAAATGAAAGATATCTGTCTTCCACTACTATGTCTATACTACATATATACTCCTCAGTAGCGTAGCCAGGGCGGAAGCAGCCGCTTCCCCCTGTGAGCAGAAGCGGCGGAAGTGGCGCCTTTTTTTAGCAGCACTAAAAATAGGCACCGCTTCTTTTTAAGCGCCGCTTCTTGCACTCACCCGGTGGCGCTCCGGGTCTTCGGCGGCATTTCGGCGGTGGGTACCACCGAAGACCCGGAGCAAGTGAGGACCCGCCGCCGAAGACCCGGAGCGCCACTGGATGAATACAGGGGGAGGCGCCTTTTTATAACGCCGCTCCCCCTGCGCTCCGGACCTGGCTGCGCTACTGATACTCCTATGGTACAGGCTTTATTTTCAACAGTTATTAAAGTGAAAATTTAACACAACTATTTTCTTTTTGCAATACAATCATTTTACTAATTTGTTTCTTTTGAATATAGTCTGCAATAGCTGGGCAGAACCACATTTATTTTCATGGGGGCTTCTAAAACAGATAAGCTGACAATGTCAATTTATTTAGTTCAAAATTATATATTAACTTTTTTTTAAATTGGCCTTAACATTCCATTTTAAAAGATACTCTAAATACCATGGAGATAACCATATAATTTGTATTATTCACCAAAGACAACTTAGCATGCATCAGTCTGGGACACTGACACCTGAAATCTCATTTGGAACATCTTTTGCAAATGAGAAATTACCACAGGATTTCACAGGGAGGGAGGAATGGAGATGGAATCTTGAAATTTGCTGAGGTTTGAGTGGACTCACATCCATTTACCCCAGCTCCAAGGTTGACTCCTGGCTGATCTCGAAACAGAGGATTATCAAGCACCTTCCCTTACACCAAACTGTTACTGCTGAAGTCTGATGACTGCCAGAGAACCTCCCTTTAAAGATGATTTTCTTTAAATCAAGTGTGAACAGCAACAATACAATATCGGAGCTACTCCTCGCAGGATAGACCTCGATTCTGAACTGAAAGGATTTCACAGAGCCTGAACTTAGTACACAAAACGGGGGATACTATACTACTGTCCTCTAGGCCTGACCTAAACTGAAGAAGATCCACAGAAGAGTCATGGACTTAACCTCTGGTGGTCAGGATCATATGTTTACAGATACAAATGAAGACAAAAGAGCCACTCGTGTGCTTGTATTATGGAGGTTAAACACACAGAGCAAGTGCTGTGAGCACAACAGTATTCAGCACCACCACTGGAACTTAGCCATAGGAGGAAAGTCAAGCTTCCCTATCCTACAAGGTAATTTTCTGGCTAGCAATCTACTGGATGTCTTCTGGAGGGCTGATATAATATAACATGACAGTGAAATTATCACATACAGATTTACATTCACAAAACGTTAAATTCCTGTTGTGACTTCGTCTTTTTCAAATGAAAGCATTTATCTAAAAGCCATCTTCATAGCATGTAATAAAGCACATCTTCATAGAGTTGCACATTAAATGTTTCCTAAAATTAAGGATTTTTTTAAAATTGTTACAATGTTACAGAAAGGCAAGATGTAGGACTAAGTTTTCAAATTGGGGATTCAAAGTGATACCTCTGCATGCCTGTGTTTCAGCTAGTTGCACACAGGAAGCCTTGTAAAATGGCCATTGGCTCTATGTTATGTGGAGTCTTTTAAAGCCTGGTCCCCAACTCTGCTCTTTCCTGGTCCTCTCTGAATGAGCCAAAGAAAGGAGGGTGAGCTGAGAGTCATTCTAATTTCATTTCCATCCCCTCCCTCTTTCCCATCTAAATGACAGCAGGAGATGTAGGTGGGGATCAGAAAAAGCAGGACAGAAGCCATCTTTAGGGCTACCAACTTGAAAGCATGTGGCCTATGAAACAGGATGGAAGCAGGTCTCAGGTTAAAGGATGAGCAAGAGAGTGAGTAAGAGTTGTGATGGTAGTCAGAGCTTAGTACAAGTTTTTTTGTTTGTTTTTTTTGTGGGAGAGGAGTGGACAGACAATGGCTAAAGAAGGGAAGACTGAAAAGACCAATAAAAATAATTTGGGAGGTAGAAAATGAAAAACTGGAGAAGAAAGCAAGTGTAAAATTAACAGAAAGTAAGGGGAATAAAACATTATGGATGAGGGAGGAATAAACACATCACTGTGACAGAAAGGAAAGGGAAGGAGGCAGAGGGAAGGAGGATGAAAGAAAGACAGAAAGAAAGAGCTGACATAAGTTAAAAGTTATTTTGTAGATCTGAGCCGAATGTCAGAAGTGTTACAGTAAAAAGACTATGTTCGATTGCTTCCTATGTTCACAGAGGAAGAGTATAACCCTAGAACTGTACTGTCAAGTTTAAAAAATAATACTTGTTTTGATAACAGAATAGCCTTGTTTTTCCTAACCCAGAATAGTAGCCACAATAGCAGCAGAAAGGAGTTTTTGTTTTTAAAATGAAATTCATCATGTCACAGTGCACTAGAGGAAGACCCATCCAGTGTCTTTATACTAATAAAATTACACCTATTCATTAGGATGTGAGAAGGAACAGACTGCTCTATTTTGTTTTAATATATTACATAATTAATTTTTAATAGTCAGTCAAGTATTGTGCAACTCAAAACGACACCCTTGAAAGAGTTAGCAAAAGAACTTATTAAATTCAGATCCCCTCCCCAAAATAGTTGCATTCCTCAAAATTACATCTCTACATACTTGGACTCTGATTCTGTAATTCCTGGTGCAGGGGTGGTCAGCTATTCCCATGCAAAGCCCTACTGAAGTCAATAGAACGCCATGCAAGCTCAGCCATCTGCCTGGAATGAATTGCAGTCTTAAAAACTAAAGGCCCTGATTCACAATAGGTTTTAGGGGCTTAACTCCCACTTTTTAGGCATGAGAAATCCTCCAAAACCCTGTTCAGCTCCCACTTAGTAACTCTGGAGGTGCCTAAAATCCCTCAGCATCTAAATTTTTGCCCTAAGAATCCCACAGGTGCATACATTTTTGCTGCTGGGCATGCGCACAATGCCTCAGACTAGGCACCCGGATGCACATGCCTAAGCCCCAATTAAATCCTCAAACCAGGTGAAGATAGATGTGCCCCCCATCTAGCTCACCTTCAGGGCCAATGTGGAAATATGCCAAACTCCTCACAAAATACTGGGGCACAAGGAGGAGCAGAAATGCTTCCTTATAAGCTTTAGCCCAGTCATTAGGGACTCACCTGGGACGTGGGATACCCCGGTTCAATACCCTGCCCTCCTCCCCACCCGGTCTGATGAGGAGAAGGGATTTGAACATGGATTTCTCACCTCTCAGTGCCCTCACTACTGTACTATGGGATATTCTGATGTGGGTCTCTCTCAAATCACTCCACTGCATATAAGTCATTGAATATGCAATGAGCCAGAAACAGAGCAAGAATGACTCTATAGTCTGGTGATTAAGGCAGTCACCCAAGAGGTGGGACACATGTTCAAATCCCTTTTCCTCATCAGTCAGAGGAGGGGGAACAAAATCAGGCTCACCTGAATCCTGAGTGAGTTCCTAATCCACTGGGCTGATGGTTATAATGGAGATCTCCTCCCTCTCTTCCCCCGAGCTATTTTGCGTGGAGTCAGGTGTGCCACCATTCTTTCAAACAACAGCTTTAGGCACCCGACTCCAGGGGAGGGATGCTGGCCGTGGATTCCAAGCAGTTACAGGTGCCTCCTTCCTGCCTGGAATGACGTGCCTAACTCCATGAAAGCGGCAGGGTGTAGGACATATTCCTCTCCTGTTAGGTGGCTTAAGTAGTTCTCCACTCAGTGCGCTGGCTTCTGAAGATCCCACTCTTGGATGCCTCTCTCTCTCCTGCATTATATAGGGAGTTTAGGTGCCTAACTCAGGGTCTGGGGATGACACTGTGTGGCTAGGTACCAAAAAGTCAAGCGCTGTAACATCTGCAGTTGCAATGCCTAAAATCCCTTTACAAGTATAGGCCTAAATTCTACACTCCTCTCGAGCAAATCATAACTGAAAGCTTGATGCCCAGGGAAAATTAACCAACAGTGAACATATAAAACAATTAAGTTTCATTTGTTGATAAAGAATATTCCTTTTGTGGCAATGCTGCTGCTTAGTCAAAAAGAGAACACCGAAGGATTCTGATATTCTCAAAGGAAGATTATATCACCAAGTGACTACAAACAATGCAATGTAGGTGGCCTCTATGTTTAAAATGTGAATAGCTAATGAAGCCACTGCACCTGTTTAACAACAATGGATGTGATTTAATATCTGATTTTCAATTTCTTCTCCCTCTGTCACTAAATGTTTCATATTTGACATATGACAGAGAACTCAGGGTTGAGAGTTCAATCCTTGAGGGGGCCAGTTAGGGCTCTGGGGCAAAAATTGGGGATTGGTCCTGCTTTGAGCAGGGGGTTGGACTAGATGACCTCCTAAGGTCCCTTCCAACCCTGATATTCTATGATTCTATGATAAGCAGAGAGAAACAATTATTTCAGAAGATTTAGTATTGTGTGATTAGAGTTTGACCCAAGATCACTTAAGGAAAGTTAAGCTCCATTAAGTGAAGCATGCAATGTAGATTTTAAACGATCACTCTATCAAGTACCAAGTAGACCAGTCTGATTTCAGAGTGACTAACTGCAGTGCTTACTATCAACTTTTTTTCATGTTAAAATAAAAACTGATGCATATTGAGAACTATTTATTTAGCAAGAATTTATCTTTACTGCTATTGCAGTGCTTTGTTTAATGTAAGCTATCAAAACATTTGCCTTTAAAAAAACAACTTGATTACGTAAAACTACAGTAACTCCTCACTTAAAGTTGTCCCGGTTAATGTTGTTTCATTGTTACGTTGCTGATCTATTAGGGGACATGCTTGTTTACAGTTGTGCAATGCTCCCTTCTAACGTCGTTTGGCAGCTGCCTGCTTTGTCCACTGCTTGCAGGAAGAGCAGCCCGTTGCAGCTAGCTGGTGGGGGCTTGGAACCAGGGTGGACTGGCAGCCCCCCCATCAGCTCCCTGATCCCCTAAATTCCCTGTGCAGCAGCTGCCCAGCAGGCTATCAATTGTCAGCTGTTCAGCTGTCCCTCCCCCCACTGCCATGTGCTGCTCCTGCCCTCTGCCTTGGAGCTGCTCCCCGAGCCTCCTGCTTGCTGGCGGGGGAGGGGGAAGAGGCGGTGCGGAATGGAGAAGGAGGGGGCTAAAATCAGGGTGTCCCCCTCCCCCCAGCTTACCCCTTCTCCATATAGAGCAGGGTGGGGACACCGATAGAGAGAGACAGACACAGCTTTGGGGCGGGGGGGAGGGCAGCTGCTGTCTCAACTTCCTGATCCACTTAAAAAGACAAATCACTTAAAAGTGGGGTCAGCTTACTTAAAGGGGCAATGTGCATCTCTCTCTCTCTCCCACACACAGGGTGTGTCTCTCTTTCTCTGTCTGCCATGCTGTCTGCCCTTCCCTCCATTGGTGCTGCCTTGTAGAGTGTGAGAGGCTACATTAATGACATGTTAACCCTTGAGGGCACAGCCAAAAGCTAGTTCATCATTTAGCAGTAAGGCATTCCCTGGGAAATATCCCACCCTCTTACTTCACCACCTCAACCAAGCTTCACAACCATCATCGCTGTGAACAGTATTAAATTGTTTGTTTAAAATGTAGTCTGTGTGTGATCGATCGTTTTAGTTGATGAAAAAAATCTCTGGAACCTAACCATCCCACCCATTTACATGAATTCTTATGGAGTAATTGGATTTGCTTAACATCATTTCCCTTAAAGTCGCATTTTTCAGGAACATAACTACAATGTTAAGTGAGGAGTTACTGTACATTACTTCCTGTCTAAATTCTCAACTTCCAGTCTCCATGCAACTCCCTAACTGTGGGCTGCCAAGCATTATAAAACTAGGAGAGTGACATGTATTTTGTAAATGTGTTCTACTCTGAATATGTCAAACAATTTTTCCTCATATATTCTCCTGAAGCCCTGAGACTCCTTTCCTGGTAATCCATTTTGAGGCCCTTTCATGTAAGATGAAGGAAGTATTATCAGAAAATTTCAGTTACAAGTGTGTTAGATATTCTCTCTTACACTCGGCTTTTTATCTGTTTCTAAAAAGATTAACAAGCAGCGCCTGGTGACAGAAGGAAACAAAGCAGCTCCCAATATTTAAAAAAATAGCAACAAGATGATCAAAAATTTGAGAATATAAAACAGTAGAAGAGGAATGATAAGCTTTAACAAGGTAACATATTTGACTATCGCCCCTGCAAATTCTCTCTCTCATTCAGATTGTATACCTCCGAAAAGCAATATTTTAAAGTAAAAGAATTGTGAACTTAGCCTTTATGAGCAGTATGGCATGTTTCTGCTATTTAGTGTCACAAACCAGCAAGACAAATCTAAGCCCAAAATCCTCACTAATGGTATCTCACTTAAATACAATACCCAAGACTAGATTCATTTAATGTTGTAACAGAATTATTTAATCAGTGAAGTGAAACTCCGCTTTAAATGGGCAGCTTACTTCAGAGTGCCCTTAATTCACATGCCAGAGGCGTTATGTCAAATTTAACTCAGATTCATGGAAGCGGTTTTCAAAAAATCCTGATTATACTGAAAGCTTTTGTCAGTACAAATATCTGAGGCAATTAAATAACCACAGTGGCCTAGCCTCATTCTCATGCTTCTGGCAAGGATGGATCTAAAACTGCTCCAAGAAAACCTCTTATATGAGTTTTACTTTTAAAAAAATGTTTGAACTATTTACAACAATCTAGAACTCTTTGTAGACTTAAATAGCGTAGCCGCTTAGATGAATCCCTTTGATCTGATTAATTATCTCCCCAAAAATGTCAATATCAGAAAACCTTGTGATCAACTAAACTACACTGCAAAAAAACCTTTGTAAAACGAAATCTGTATGAATGTTCATATGAAAATATACATGTGAATATATAATTTCAAATTCAATGCATGTAATCTTCACATTTTTAATTACCTAGACTGAGTCAAGCAACATTAATATTTCAAACCGCTCACAGTCAGAATTGTATTCCCCCTCCCCAGATAGGGAAGGGGAAAAGAAAGTTAAAGGGTTCCACCTCCTCTTCTTTCATCTTTGTTGCCACAACTGATGGTAGCAGCGTTCTGAGCTGATCTTGAAAGGAGAAGCAGCAACTCTCACTACCGTCATTAGTCTACCATTTTGTGGCAGTGGAGCTTGAGAGAGAAGCGGCTGCCATCTTGATCCCTCTCAAGTCCTCCCCACTCCATTTAAGCCACTTAGTGTTTAAGTGCTGGCACCCAAGTCTTGGAGGGCAGGGAGGAAACCGCCTCCCAGCACAAGCCAGTGGAGCGGAGTGAGTTGGGGCCAGGTCGCTCCACTTCCTGCTGCCCGGTGATTTCAGGGCAGGCTCGACCCAGCACTCACAGGGCGGCAGGAAGTGGAGTAACCCGGCCCCAGCCCGCTCCGCTCTGCTCCACTCCCCTGGCTCCCAGCCTTGGGACTTGGGGGACAGAGGGGAACCGCTCCCCAGCACTCACTGGCGGCATGGAGCAGGCTGGGGCCGGGTTGCTCCAATTCCCACCGCCCCGTGAGTGGAGGGGGCGCCCGACCCCTGCTGCAGTGCCCTGGGACGTAGCTCAGGGGAAGGGGTGGAATGGGCGTGGGGTGGAAGCGGGGGCAGCTTTCCTGGCTGGCTCAGCCCGCTGGGGGATCGGGCTGGCCCCTGGAGCAGCATGCAGCTGCGTAGGGCACCAGGATATTTGGGGCAATTTGGTTCCTGGTGCATAGTTTGCATATGGGTAAGGATGGCCCTGTATCAGATTACACAACAGCAGTGTCATAGGGCAGCACCCACATGGAGCAACCTCCTGCAGCAGTCCAGGTGTATATGCACCTTAGTTTCCCCTTTATTCATCCATGCAAAGGAATATTGTCTCTTGAGAGCAAATTCAAACTCATATCAACTGCCCCAGTCCACAGATGCCTTGTAGTAAAAACAGTTTCTCTCAAAACCCCAAAATAAAACATTACAACGCCGCAGCAATTCAAAGATCACTGTTCCCACCCAAGAGTCTTTAATGACTATCATAGTTCTTTTAGCCCTCTTCCAGCCCTCCACTCAGGCCAGCTGCCAGGGGGTTTCCCCGTGTTCCATTCACCCAGGCCTCATTGCTTGTGAGTCCACACCTGCTCCTGGGATCCACCCTCTAGCATCAAAACTCTTGTTTTGGACTCAGCTTCTCCTAACCAGGCCAGTCCTTCCCCTTCTGCCTTGGGGCCTATGCACAAGTTCTCCTATAACTCAGCAGGAGTTCTCCAGTTCTGGCCAGTCCTCACCTGATACTTTTTGCTCTTCACAATAGCTCTCTGTACCAGCTCTCCTCCGCTGCTATTTCTGCCTAGGTCTCTCCTTTCCTTTTCAGGCAGCTCCTGCCTACCTTTCTGTGTCTTTCAGTCACTGCACTCAGGCAGCTCTGACTCACCAGGTCTCTGTTGCCTCTGAGGCCCAGGTGCACTCAAACCTAATTGGGACATTGCTGACAAGTCACAGGTGCACTGGACCCTGCTCCCTCCTAAAGGGCCAATTCCACCCTGGACAAACGGGATTTGAACAGTAAAGTGGAGTAAGATGGGTGACTTGAGCCCCTTCTCCTTTAAAGATTTGCTCAGACTGCTGCCTGGCAATATGGGGGGGGAAAAAAAGAGAAAGGAAGAAAGGGACTTAAAAGGGCAAAATCATCCTTTCTAGTGCTGAAACACTTTTACATGCCTTCCTCACCCAATCCTTTGCTGATCATTGGTAAATATCAAACAGTCCCAGTTATGTGTCAGGAGCTTATCCCATCATCTTGTTCATTTTAGATCCCTATCATGCTACACAATTTCCACCAGAGTACTCAAAAAAAACCCAGAACTCAAAAAGTTAATTACGCCACTGTGGCCTAGCTAGAAAAGAGAGCTTTTAAGTACATATATAACCCATTTTAGCCTTCCCTCAAAAAATGTGCAAGGTAGTATCCTGACCTGAATGGATGTAGCGAAGAGTAAAAATCCCAGCTACCCTACATACCTCAGTGGTATTTTCTAGGCTTAAAACAGTTGTTTGTAAATCTTTATATCTGAAAACGGCATCGACTTGACACCTTGAACTTAGCACACATATACAATTACCCAATTTGATTGTGCAAATGATGATTTGTGTACACAAATGCAGTTTGTACACTATGTATATACATGATGAACAGGAAGTGTGACAGAAGAGAACCTGTGGATTCCCCATTTAAGAGCCTTTGAGGAAAACACTTATTGAATATTATCCTCCTAGCATCTCTCAGGGAACAAGCCCAAAGCAACTCAAGAGTAACCCCTTATGTTCTTAATAGGGAATTGCAGTCACAAATACTACTGTGACGTTGCACTCCATATGTTTATGGAAATATGTTTATAAGTGTAAATATGATGTAACTTGAATATGCTTTATGCAAAAGATGTCTTGTAAGGTATCATTACAAAGCGTATAATCTACTGAGTTTGTTCATCCTATTTGTATGAATTTATAATTCTTGTATCTGAAATTAGGAATATGAAATATAATTCTGAGGTCCTAGTGTAGTTATGCAAAGTGTGGGCCATTAATGGTGGTTTGGAATCTTGATGGCCTCCATTAATTAGGAAAATTGGTTATAGGTGGCTCTGTTTACTTGTAAGCCTTCCTGTATACCTGTGTGCCAGCGAGTGAGTAATGAAGTCTCACAGGACATGTGAACATGTCACATGACACTGAAATCCATCTTTAACCTGGTTCTGTCCATTATTACTTAAAACCACTTAAATCCTACTTTCTATACGTAATAAAATCACTTTTGTTTATTAATTAATCCAGTGTATGTAATTAATACCTGGGGAGAGCAAACAGCTGTCCGTATCTCTCTATCGGTGTTATAGAGGGCGTACAATTTATGACTTTACCCTGTATAAGCTTTATGTAGTGTAAAACTAATTTATCTGGGGTTTGAATCCCATTAGGAACTGGGTGTCTGGGTGCTGAAGACAGGAGCACTTGCTAAGCTGTTTTCAGTTAAGTCTGCAGCTTTGGGGGCGTGGTTCAGACCCTGCGTCTGTGTTGCAGCAGGCTTGCGTGTCTGGCTCAACAAGGCAGGGTTCTGGAGGTCCAACGTGGCAGAGAAAACGGGCTCCGAGGTAGTCTCAGCACATCAGGTAACAGTCCCAAGGAGGTCTCTGTGACTGAACCCGTCACAACCACCTTATAATAAGCAGTGAATAGGATAATCATTCTAAAAGAATTGACATGGACATTTGATCTTCATCTATTGCTAGACAAGAAGCCTGCCAACACCAACAATACAGTGTCCATATTATACCCAGGCAGAAAACCAACTTAGTTGGTCAAGACCCAGAAATTCCAACTTTTACTCCTGGGGAAATTCTGTACCAAAAATGCTACACACTATTTTAAAATTCTGCATATTTTATTTGTCAAAATAACACTATATAATCACATGAATCTCAGTTGTTTTTGTTAATTTCAAAATAAATGTCAGCAACTAGGTCTAACAATATAGACACAAAAAATTCCCCCAGGAATAGAGTTAAAGAAACCCCTATGACAACCCAGTTCATGTTTCTCTGCCCTCTCGCCCCAGGGGGCCATGCTTCCACACTCTCTCCCCCCAGAACCCTGCTGTGGAGCACCCCACTCCCCTGAGCCCAGACACAAACTCCCTACCCCCAGAGCCCCCGCGGGGTCCGTCCCCTCCTCAGCGCAGACACCTACACCCCTCTTCCCCAAAGCCCAGGCTCAGGGGCTTCCCCCATCCCAGACACACACACCCTGCCCTCCTAGAGCCCAGCTGCAGGGCCCCTCCAACCCAGACACACTCTGCCCCCCTCGAGAGCAGTTGCAGGACCCCCTCCCATCCCAGTCACTCACACCACCTCCCCCCAGATCCCAGCTGTGGGGAACCCCCTTCAGCCCAGACACCCACACTCCCTACCCCAGGGCCCAGCTGCAGGCCGCCCCCCTCCAGCCCAGACACTCGCACCCCTACTGCCCCAGAGCCCAGCTGCGCGCCCCCCCCCAGCCCATTCACTCGCACCCCTATAACTCACAGCTCATCTGCAGGGGTTCCCCCAGCCGAGAAAGTCTCACTTTCTACACCCCAGAGCCCAGATGAGGGGGCTCCCCCAGCCCAGACACTTCCCCCCCACCCCCGAGAGCAGCTGCAGGACTTCCCCCCCCACCCAGCCCAGACACTCCCCCTCTCCCCCGAGAGCTGCTGCAGGACCCCCCGCAGCCCAGACACTCACACCACCTCTACCCAGAGCCCAGGGATCCAGAGGGAGAGGGATGCTGGGTCCCAGGCTTATGCGGAATTTCCTGCACTGTTCTGCCTCCTTCCTTCGGGGTGTGCTGGGAACTGCAGCTACCCAGAACCCTCCAGCTCCCTCTGTCTGCCCCCAGCAGTGTCTTCTATTTGCGAACTGGGCTCTGCCGGGTCTAGCAGCCCTAATGAGCTCTGCAGCTCATTTTGAGGGAGGGGGGAAATTCTGCCCAGAACATTAATTTCTGTGCAAATTCTGCATTGTGCAACAGGGCAGAATTCCCCCAGGAGTAAGCTAATGCTGGTGTTCCCTTGCCACAACCTTCACTAGCATCCTACCAAAAAAGGAATATTCAAAACAGAGCAATAATTGGACAGTTTGACTGAAGTGATGGTTTCTAGGAGTCTAACCATTACACCAAACAGGCAGATTGTGCCATTTCCGTCCTAGGCAACTCTGACAGAGAGAAACACATGGAAAAACTAGAAATACGCAAGTGAGGCCCAGAGACAAAGGTCAGAGAGCAACCTTCTCCATACTACCCATTCTGTACATGGTCTAGGATGGAGGGATTCATGTATGTATGTATGTATGGCCTCAATCCAGTACTTTTCATTAATAAATCCACCCTAAACATTTTAGGAAGGTAAATAATTGTGCATTGGAACAAACACAAAACTGGCAGGGACTTCAACCAGGGTCTCCCACATGCCAGATGAATGCTCTAAACCACCTGGCTACAGAGTCAATATCGCTCTCTCTCTCTGGTCCAATAAGTACGCAAAGTGAAACAGCTCCAACAAAAGATTGAGAGAAAAATTGACTCTATAGCTCAATGCTAAGGGCATTTGCCTTACATTTAGGAGAGGCAGGTCCAAGTCCCTGCTCTGAACTGGACAACCAGACAAGTGCCCTAACCACCAGCCTGTTGGCTACTCTGGGGTCTCATACACACATTCACTCACTCTTCCATCATGGGCCTGAGAAACCTTCCTAATGAAGGTTTCATTGAAACAGATATGTTTCTGTGAAAAGTTTCAGTTTTGATTAATTGATATTTTCTGATGAAAAACATTGTCAAAAATCCCCAACCAGTGGTAATAAAGAGAACAAGACTTTAGGAGAATATAGATTGATAATTCATGAATGGGTTTTTCAGCTTCTGTTATATACTCAGAGGGTTGTGACACATAGTATTTTTTCCTGTGACTTTCTTTCTTCAATTTATGTCTCAGGAAAATGAAACCAACTGAGACTTTGGTAGTGAAAGAACAAATCACTCCTTAACTACACAGAGAAATATGACCTCTCCATGACTCATGCAAGCCCCGTAAGTATGAATGGTGTGAAGAATGTCTTGAAATACACAGACTGATGCTACTATAGAAAAAAGAGGAGATGATTATCTCTCCTTTCAAGAGCATCAGACACAGAGGATTTAAGGGGATTAGATGGCATCATCTCAACCAACACAATATGAGTTATGTACGCTAAATAGCTGAGGCATTTTTAAATGAACCAGTTGGAGATAGCCAAGAAGAGTTATACCATCTGACTTAAACAATGTCCAAAGAACAAACAGGAAGGGAAGTGGCCCCACAGGAATAAAAACAGAGTTGAGACAAAGAAAAGTCACGTGGTCTCAGTCATTCACACAGACTACAGCAGGCTTCTTGGATCCTAAGAAATACCGTCTGTGTCTAAATTCATTTTAGCTTTCCTCGTGATACAACTTTCTAGTAGCATGAGCTGTTCAAAGAAGAGCTCTGTGTAGTTCCAAAGCTTGCATCTTCCAACAAGAGAAGTTGGGCCAATAAAAGAGATTACCTCATCTACCTTGCCCCTAGTAGCATGAGCATATTAATTAGACTTTTAATAAAGCAGTTCTCTACATATTCCATTTTTTCTATGGTTCTTTCTCTGTAACAGCTTTAGGCCTGGAAAGTCATCTGAATAAACACCACCTATAGCTCTTCCTAAATGCATTACATTTTAATGTCCTGTCACACCCTGAAAAAAAGTTACTAACCTGTTCCATAATTGTTGTTCTTTGGAATGTGTTGCACGTGTCCATTTCACTTTTGGTGTCTGTGGGCTTAGCGCACAGCGGTCAGAAACGTTTTCCCTCAGTGGTACTTGTCAGATGGCTCAAGTGCCCCCTGCTGCCGCATGCCACTGTGTGCAGGTAACAAGAGCTGACACCAGCCCCACTCTGTTCCTTTTTGCCAGGACATCAATGTAGAGGGATAGGAAGGTGGGTCGTGGAAGGGACAGGTGCATCACATCTCGAAGAACAAGCGTTATAGAACAGGTTAGGAACCGTTTTTTCTTTGAGTGGTTACACATGTGCATTCCATTCTTGGTGACTCATGAGCCTTGACACAGGAGGTGAGATTGGAGTCTAAATAAATATTGGAGGACAACTCATCCAACCCTAGCATTGACAACAATGTCAACAGTGCCATTTTCAGTGGGAAGGGGGCTATGAAAGGGACACCTGTACATAAGGAGCTGGACAGAAGCCAGCAATTTGTTTCAAACTGTCCACAGAAAAAGCAGTTAAATATTAACCTTCAATCACTATCCACCAGGGCTGAATTTGGACTGCTGTTACGTCCCATATACTCTTTCATTAACCCCACTACTTATGACTCCACAATCTCTTAAGAAAAATGCTTTTCTGTTACATTCTCATATCAAATCATTTTCTCTATCATACTTATTAAAGTTTCCCCATTAAATCGCAGAATGCAAGTACTTTTTTAAAAAACAAGACTTTATGGAAGTGAATGTAGAGATATTCCCATCCAATGAGCAGGATGAAGATTTTACAGATGTAGGCGACAGTCACGTATGGAGTTATGTTTGGATACGTCCATTTATTTCAGTGGTACACCAGGCTACGCCCATATGGAGCTCATTACAGACTATGGGGTTATGGGAGTACTATGAAAAGAATAGTTTTATATCACTCTAATTAGCTGTCTCAAAACACACAAAAAAGATGGAGGCACTTGTATTACCGAAATAACTATTTTGACTTTATTCTCAGTTTAAAGTAATTAGAACAGTAATGCAACTTAAATGACTGAGTTTTAATCTTTGACGACATAGGAAATGTCATGGACTTCATACATATTAAAATATTCGCAAACTGAAAGCTGTAGAACATTTTGTGTATGTATCATGTTTCCAGATTTCAGGAAATAAGAGTTATCATAAAATTCCAGCCATTATTAAATAAGATCCTGTGAGATATATATGCGGGACCACCTAACTGGCAACCAACTGACATGACCATTTTAATAGTATCCACAAGGTTTCCAATATAATTTTCTTTGACCTTTAGTGAAACTACCACTTTTACTAAGTAACCTATTTTTCCTAGTCCTACAATTGGTCACTTAACACAAGTTTCACTGTACGTAAAACCGACCAAAACACTTTCATATTTCTATTGAATCTAGCAATCATATTAAGAATTATTTTTACATATGAAGCTTACTGCAGGAAATTCTATTCCTTATGAACACTGGAGGGCAAAACAGTAAAAGTATGCTAGCGCCCGCGTTTATAGCCATGCTCAAAATGAAGTACTGCATATTATATAACTGAAGACAAATACCAACATATTTTAACTAATTATGAATGTCATTGTGTGCTCTCCAAAAGAGGTTCAAGGCAAAGCTGATCATTTTGGTATCCTAAGGACGCAGTACGCACTTGATTAGCCAAGTATTAAAAACATTACAATTGACCTTTTTAAAGATTTTTTAAATACATTTAACATGCTGAATTCTACTTGTCCTGTTTCATTAAAAAGAGTAACGGCTCCTAATGGGATTGTTTATTAACTAAACAACATCTACACATTTTACATTCTGAAAGTGAGATAATTTATAAGCACAATCCACAAGTTACATGGTTTATAATAAATGTGAATAAAGTATCAAGAATATTCACCTAACTGAATCACATCATTAAAAGGACACTAACATTCTCATTTAAAAAAAGAAAAGTTGCCTCATGTTTTTTGTAATATTTTCCCATTCTTTTAGACTTACACATTTTATTGTCAGAATGGCCTGGTATATCTTTATTGACTAAGATACTGTAAGCAAGCTTTCTTCTCCCTGAAAGGTATGTGTTTTAATAATTTAGTCAGTATTTACATCAAGGTGGATTTGATTTAATTCAAATTGATTTAAATCACTAGACAGGAAGACTCGATTTAATCAGTTTTCTAAATAAAAGTGCATTCCTATTGGTTGTTATAACCTTAATAGATATTCTTCACAACTCAGAGGTTGTGGTAGGTTTCATTTTTAGAAGGTACACACTATACAATCAGATTAGTTTTACAGCTATATCAGAAAATGAATGATTGTTTGGTTATTTCATTTACCAAAGGTAATTGAAGCAGATATTTATGAAGTTATTGGGAGGTGAACTATCTCGAATTCAACAGATTAATTATTAATATTTGGAGGATTTTCTTGCTATGCTGTATTAAGAGTAGAGCATCACCAGACAGACAGTTAACGTCGTTGTTTTAGTTAAATAAACAGTTTAAGTATTCTGGATTTTTTTCTTCAACAGCAAACATATAATATTTTAACAAAACAAGCATATGTCCCTCGCTTCTCACATTTATCTTCAGATTCCTCTCCTTGTCCAGATCTATTCTGCCCCCAACAATCTTCTATTCATGGAACTTTTTGAAACTTTTCACTTTTAGAGAGAGGTAAGGGATTGACTCTGTGTACACAAATTTGCAGAGGGACAATGGAGTTGAGGTCTGTTATTTCTCACCTCTATATATTATGTATTTATTTAAAAACATTTTTGCTGCTAACAAGCATGTTACTTCTGGAGACACAAATCCATAGTTTGAGAACTGCAAAACTAAGCATCTCAGATGGTATCTTCTAGACTGAGCACAGAGTCCCATTGGATAGATAGAAAGATTAACCTAAATCTATACAGAAGCCTGTGGAAACCCGTACGACTGGGTCCCTAATCAATGAACTATTTAAAATAATTTACAAAACTTTTCTTAACCATTACATATATTGCCTCCTACTACAGAATTAGAATTTATAATTCCTGTTCCATGAGGAGATATCTTTGAGCTATAATGTACCTTAATTAAAATTATCTTTGGATAAAATGTTTTTCAAGGAAAAAACCTATCAAAAAAATCCGATTGTTTTGATTTTTTTTAAATCATTGATTTTTATCCACCCTGATTTACATATTATATGTATTCTTTTCAGCCATCGTTATAGCCCTTCTTGGGTTTACTTCAGGGGATAAAGCAGTTAAAGATGAAACTAACAATGTCATAGGCTGGCTGGCCATTTGAGGAGAGTTGGGCTCAGCCTTAACCTGTGACAGATCAGTTGGGGGATCAGGTGCCCCAAATCAATGATCAGACCCATCTGGAGAAGAGTTGGATGATTGCCATAAATGGCTGGGAGAGCTCGGTTGGGAAGGTTAGCTGCAGGACGGAGGTTGCCCCCTGTGACTGGCCCTAAAGCAAAAGGGAGACAAGGGAGGAGGAGGCCCATGTGGCAGGCCCGTGGCAATCAGCACTTCATACAGAAGGCCTGGATGTAGACTGAGAATAAACATCCAGCGGGAAAGCGCTCCAGGGAAGAAGGCCTGAGGATGAGTGACTCAGGTAAGAGCCAGGCCTGCAGGGATAAAGAGCCAGCACTGGAGAGCCAGCACTCTATTCTTCATTTGTATGGCTGGTGTGGAGCAGCAACTACAATTTCACCTCAAGCTGATCAAGCCAAATGGCTACATCAGGAGTAACAGAATTTATTGCAGTGATGCCGCCTTCATATTTATAAATTGGGCAGTAGGTGGTGATATGTTTTATGGTCTGTCGTGGGGAGCCACACTCGCAGGCCAGGGAGTCCTTGATTTTCCATTTGTGCATTAGATGTTGAGACGGTGCAGAGCGGCCCTGCACTGGTACCGCAGGGGTTAACCCTTCCTTCCTGGCAGAGGAAGCCCTGCCCCAGAAGCCCTGCAGGGCATGCTCCAACTGGAGACTAGGTATAAAAGCCTACAAAGCTGCTCAGTCTGGGCTGACCACCACAGGAGAAGGAGGCACACCGCCAGCTCCCGAGGAGGGACAGCCACCACTCCAGGATCCAGGGACCAGCCAAGCCAGGACGCACCCAGCGTTCCATACGGAGGTCACGATAGGAGGGGACGGACCAGAGTGGAGAACACAACGTTGAGGGTAGGAAATGACCCAGGGGAACTTTAGAGACAAGCAGCGTTATAGCCGCACTTTGACGCTCGGCGTGTTGCGGGTGGATCCCCGCCGAGCTAAGCTCAAGGGGGAACCCCGCCAATAGGCAAGCCCTAGGTCAGGACCCAGTGGAGAGGGCAGGCCTGGGTCCCCCTACTACTCCGGCCATAAGGCTGCACTTCCCCGCCTGAGACGGGGAAGGCTCTGGACTCTGACTGTTGGGCAACACTGCCCTGATACTCGGAGCGAGTTATATGGACTCCGGCCGTTGGCCCACACTGCCCTGATACTCGGGGCAAGGTGTATGGATTCTGGCCGTTGGCCTACACTGCCCTGATACTCGGGGCGAGGTGTATGGATTCTGGCTGTTGGGCCACACTGCCCTGATACTCGGGGCGAGTTGTATGGACTCTGGCCATTGGGCCACACTGCCCTGATACTCGGGGGCGAGTTGTATGGACTCCGGCCATTGGGCCACACTGCCCTGATAGTTGGGGCACGACACATGGATTCTGGCCGTTAGGGCCCGCTACCCCGACCAAGAGGCGAGCACGGGGAAAACGGCCATTAGGCCACATCGGGACTCCCTTAAAGTGACGGGCGTGGGAACTTAAGAGTGGCAAGGCCCCGACACCCCATCTACCCCTGCCACAAAGGGGCGCTGCGGTGCCAGACCCATCACAGACATCCACATCAACCATGGTTGATTTGGATTCGGGTCAGGGTTGACCAAGATGACCGTGGAAGGACAAACCTAGGAACCTTCTGCTTGGGATCCAGCACAAGGTGCTTATTTTTTAAGTCTTGTTTTTAGGTCTGCTTTCCAAGCCTCCTTCAGATCATAGCCTGATTGCATGAGGCTAAGCAAATGTTTCCAGAAAGGCTTGTGGGACTTAAGACATTGGGGCAGGGCATTGTTGAGGTCTTGGTGGACAGGAAGACACCTGTTTTCCTAGGTTTGCTGAGCTTCACAGACTGTTGCAGCAGTTCGGTGTATCGACAGAGGAGCAATGTTAGACAGAACAAGTAGCCATGGTGCTGGAGTCTACTTAAGGGGTCCAACGATGCACCATATCACTGGGTGTCAAAAAATCACTTGTGGCTGCATCTGCTCCATACCAGTGCACAATATCTAGCTACCCAATATACAAGTGCTATTTTTTGCAGATATCCACAACATTGATGCCAGTGCACCCCAGGTTGTACCTGCTAGTTTCTGAATTAAGTTGGCTCTCGTTTTTATCTTTGCAGCTATCTCTCAAGATGATAATGGAAGGTGAAGGTGCGGTCAAATTTACAGGGACAAGCTGGAGCCTGCAGCTGGGACAGCCTGGGCTATAACCAAGAATGCCCTGCCCCACCGTAGGGCAGAGCAGTATAAACAGGAAAGGAAGCTGAGCAAGTGAGTGGAAAGTAGAAGTCATATAGGCAGTACTGACTGATGGCTGTTTTCTTTCTGGCTCTAGGATACCAGCATACCTAGAAGGTTTGTTTGTGGACTTAAGTTTGGGAGCTGAACCAGGGTTCTGAGGTGAGAACATTACGAACTTTTTATTTGAACTACTCCTGTCCTGAAGCCTTATTTAACAAAAAAGGACATGCTCATTTGTTAGCGTGAGTTGGCTTCTCCTTTCCATTAGGGCTGTTAAAGTGAACCTACTGACACCACAATAATCATGGGAAATTGAAGTGGG
The DNA here is from genome assembly GCA_037349315.1 of Chelydra serpentina. Taxonomy (NCBI): domain Eukaryota; kingdom Metazoa; phylum Chordata; order Testudines; family Chelydridae; genus Chelydra; species Chelydra serpentina. The sequence goes on from JBAIAC010000061.1 coordinate 12,426,759, forward strand.
GGACACCTGCAGTGCCACCCCATGCCACATGGGGGCTTGTATAGACTGCTCACACCTATACACAGTGTTACACTGATTTCTTTAGTTGTTGTAACAAAATCTTCTTGAGAACACTGAGCGCTAAAAATTCTCTGATAGAAACCCGCATCAAAACTATGGCAAATCATTTTGCTTCAAGAACATCCTCAGTCAAGTTTGAAACAATTAAATTTCCTCTTCAGTATTACTTTGATTGCTTCACTGGTCTGAAAAAAAACCCCAACAGTTCTACTTTGTGTCTGTTCAGTTCTGGGAGTGTAAATCACTAGAATGTCTTTGGCATCAAGGTCTCTGGTATTAGGGAATAATGTAAAGCAATATTAATCAATGTCTCTGAAGCGTCTAATCTCTATTTAGAAATATTGGAGAAATTCCTTTCATATATATATTACAAGATAATTTTCATAATAAAATAAGTTAGGTTAATCAACATCTTAGCTCTCTCTCTCTTCATTACTAGGATTTTTTAACCAAAATGAAATACCAAAGAGCTGCGACACAGTAGTTTTTGTTGTGTGCATTCAAATACTGCTTGAAAATTTTACCTGCTACCTACAGGTCAGGTGACTAAAATTACTGCCTAGACTACAACATAAAAAGAGGGGCATCCAGCAGTGTGAAGCTGACACGATCTCTTCAATTGCACAGTAGAGAACAGCAGTGAAACTGATTAATTTCATCAACTTCACTCTGCTGCTACTTGGAAAAGCTCTAAGGCAGGGGGTCTCAAAGTCCCGGCCTGCGGGCCATCTGTGGCCTGAGAACCTCCCCACTGCGGCCCGCGGAAGAGAGACACATGCAGACACGCTGCCAGCAATGTCTGCGGCAGGCACCTCCCCACGCAGCTCCTATTGGCTGGGGGACAAGGACAGAGATACCATCACTAGTCGCCGGGCAGAGTCAGCCATGGAGGCAATGTAATTTATATTCATTGTGGAAAAAAGTAAGTCAAAATACCAAACACAACTGTCTGATGCACACCTTGCTGCAATCCTGAAGGTTTTAATTGCTAAGTCACTGAGGCCAAACATCAACAAACTGACAGAACTGAAGCGTCAGTTGCCAGGTGTCTGGCAAACACTAAAAACTCTCTGGCAGGTGAAGGATTGTATAAAGTTGTATGACAGTTTTATTATTTCTAAGAAATTAGACATAAAAAATACAATATAAAAGTTTTATTTTCTGAACACCATCTTCAGTGACATTATTGGCCCACTGGGAGGATTTGAGGACTGGCACTGGCCCTAAGGTAAATTGAGTTTGAGACCCCTGCTCTAAGCTGAATCAAACACACTGAAGTTGTTTATTGTCAGATTCTGGAAGATAACACTGAACTGAGGTTTGGAGATTCTTTACAGCCATAAGGGCTTCTTATGGTTTTCTTCCCACCTTAAGTTAAATTCTGCAAAAATTGGTAGTTTACAGTTTCTTCTATCATTGAAAATTCACTCACCAATAACAAGTTGCCAAGTGGAATTTTCAAACCCAAATGTTATAAATAAATGTAAGACAAGTATAATGGTACTTATTGTTCTATAATTTATGTAGGGATGTTTTCCTTTCCAATACTTTTCATGCATTCAACGATTTCTCAGACCTTAACAGTTTACCTACTATTCTAGGGTTGGGATAAAAAGTTGATTAAAAAAAATCTATTTTAGACAGTTATAGCAACATCATCACCCAGAGATCCTGGCTGACAATGCCATTACTGACATCAATAAGGGCTGGTCTACACTAAACCCCCCTGTCGAACTAAGATACGCAACTTCAGCTACGTTAATAACGTAGCTGAAGTCAAAGTCTCTTAGTTCGAACTTACCTGTGGTCCACACGCGGCGCGCAGGCTCCCCCGTCGACTCCGCCTGCTCCGTTCGTGGAGCAGGATTACCAGCGTCGACGAGGGAGCACTTCCTGGTTCGATTTATCGCGTCTAGACAAGACACAATAAATTGAACCCAGAAGATCGATTGGACTCCTCCGACGCGACGGGTGAGTATAGACGTACCCTAAGACTTCTCTCAAAAAGTTGTTGTTGTTTAAACTTTAAGTTAATCCTCTGGGGTACTGAAAATAGCCAAATCACTGAAATGCTCAACTCACTTTCTAAAAGAACAAGCAATGCAAGCAACTATAAAAAAAAAAATACAATGAAAATTGTTGTACCTTTTTGACGAAGACCATGGCTGACACGTATCAAGTCAAACAATACCAGAGGACTAGTCTGAGCTGACCACTCCATTTACTGCCTCGAATTTCTACACTTAAACTGCGAGGAACATAAGGAGAAGCAAAGGACATTTCCTTTTCCATTTCACTAAGGAACACTTGGGGCAGAGGGGGTGATTCATGAAGAAATTGATCCTGCATTGACTGAAAACTAGCAAGCTCTGCAGAAGGACTTTGAGGATAAGAAACTGCTTTAGACAAGGGTTGTAGCCTGTTAATTTGTCTTATTCTCTAGAAAGCGTTTTATACTTTTGTTTTATTTGTAACTATTTCTGTTCACATTAGTCTTACACAATACCCACTTGAATCTGGTCTTTGTTAATAATCTTATATTTGTTACCATTATAAATAGGCGACAGTGCTGTTTTATAAAAGACCTGATCCTGAGTTGTAGCCTTCCAGATGTTGGTTCCACTCTCTTTGGGGACAGCTTTCCTGGTAGTTCCTGTGAGCGTCCAGTGAGAGGCTGGAGGCCAAAGGGAAGAACACTTCAAAGGAGGTTTGGGGATTAGGGTGCACCAGCAAAGCAAAACAGGACCAGCAGAATCCTGAGGGGAGTGTTTGAATGGTTGAAAGGCTGGCAGCGTATAAGAGCTGACAACTACCTATCACAAGATAAGCTCCTTCATGCTGGAGACGGAAAGTAACAAGGTGACCTACAATTCTGGGCACCCCAAGAAAGCATCACAGGTGTGTCTACACTGCAGCTCGGATGTATAATTTCCAGCTCAGGTAGACATACACATGCTAGCACTGATTGAACTAGAGAGCCAAAAATAGCAGTGTGGCCATGGCAGGATGGGTGGCAGCTTAGGCTAGCTGTCTGATTACAATCCTGTTCAAGATCCCATGTACATACTCAGGCAGTTAGCCCAAGCCACCACCGTAACATTGTTATTTTTAGGATCCCAACTTGACCACAGCTAGCATGTGTATGTCTACCAGAGCTGGGAATTACACAGCCCAGCTGCAATGTAGTTGTACCCATAGCCTATAATTAAAGCTAAGTTTTTGTCAGGGATATTTTTAGTAAAAGTCATGGACAGGTCGCGGGCAATAAACAAAACTTCACGTAAGCCCGTGACCTGTCCCTGACTTTCACTAAAAATATTCCTGACAAAATGGGGAGGCGGGTTCAGCACCCACTGCTGCTGGGGCTCTCGTGTCCCCCCACTGTGGCTGGGAGCTGCGGGGGGGAGAGAGGAGGGGAGGAGCAGGCTGGGAGCTCCAGACCGGGGTACAGAAAATGTCACAGAGCAGTAGCGTAGCCAGGGGAGGAGTAGGGGGAGCGGCTGCTCCCCCTGTGAGCAGAGGCGGCACCTTAAAAAGGAAGCGGCAACTTTTTTTTAAGCAGCGCTTCTTTTTAAAGCGCCGCTTCTTGCACTCACCCGGCGGCGCTCCGGGTTTTCGGCTGCATTTTGGTGGCGGGTACCACCGAAGACCCGGAGTGAGTGAGGACCCGCCGCCGAAGTGCCGCCGAAGACCCAGAGCGCCGCCGGGTGAGTACAGGGGGAGGCGCCTTTTTATAGCGCCGCTCCCCCTGCGCTCCGGACCTGGCTGTGCTACTGTCACAGAGGTCAATGGATTCCATGACTTCTGTGACATAATCATAGCTTTACCCATAATTTATGCAGTGATTAAATAAAAACCCACTAGGAACCAAAATAAAAACAAAGTTACCGTAAATTGTAGTCTCACATCCCTGACACTCTGAAGCCAGTGGGAACTGTGCACACCTAGCTGATGGGAGATTTTGGCCCCAAGTAATTCTTTTGCAGTTCAGACTCTGCAGCATTATTGAAACATTTCTAGCATTCCTGGAACCTTGCAAGTTATATTTTCTTACTTTGCACTATGTCCGTGTCAAAAGCTGAGGAAAAAGTAACTGTGGCAAATGTTTCAAAAATCATAGAAAATTTTAACAACTGGTGGATTAGAAGTATTTAAAAAAATTTCTTATATGCCAACACCCACCCACACCGCTTGACTATGCATTTATATTCCACTACTCTATAAAGCCTTATATACCCTTTTTAACCCAGACTTTGATACAAGATGAAAAACTCTCCTGCACCTTTTCCAGGAATGTAGACCCGCTTTCAACATTACACCAGCACTGTTTGATCATTTCAGTCTTGTCTAAACACTCGTTGATTTCATTAATAACTAAGGGTAGGTCCACACTACCCGCCCGATTCGGTGGGTAGAGATCGATCTTCTGGGATCGATTTATCGCGTCTCATCTGGACACGATAAATCGATCCCAGAAGCGCTCCCCCGTCGACTGCAGAACTCCTGCTCGCCGAGAGGAGGAAGCGTTGTCGACGGGGGAGCCTGCCTGCACCGCGTGGACCCGCAGTAAGTAAACTTAGTTCGATCTAGGAAACGTCGACTTCAGCTACGCTATTCTCGTAGCTGAAGTTGCGTTTCCTAGATCGATTCCCCGCCCCAGTGTGGACCAGCCCTAAGTTACCACAGCTGTGTTTTGTGTGTTTTGTGCTTCGCAAACATAACCAAGCATCTGGGTTTCTCAAACATAACCAAAGTTGGTTGTGTCTTTTTTCATTTAAAAAAAGTCATCTTGCATTTGGACTCTCGGGGTTGAGAATTCTGCCCTAGCTATAATCATCCATAACCCTAAGACACTTTGTTCAGCATTAATTATGTATAATCATTGATCAAATCACCGCAAAATCAATTGTGATACTGGGAGAAGAAAAATTACTTAGATTAACACCACTGCAATAATTTAACAATTCAGCAGGCAATTCACAGAGCAAGTCATATCACTTTACAGTGAGCATGGATCTTCCTGAAGGCTGAAAAGGCCTCTACACCTGTGTTTCTCAAAGCACTAGGTGGGGCCCAGTAAAGTGAGCACAAAATTACACAGCTGCTGAGAAAAAGACTGGCAGAATCCAGTAGCAGCCAGGACCAACCAGGAGCCAGAGAAAGGAATGAAATAGAGCATCTTGGCCCCTCACCCATGCTGTTGCTACAAATGGCCTGCTTCTGCCATGCACTCTCCTGCCTTTTTCCCATTCATGGGGGAGCTCTCACCCTCCCCAAAGCCCACACAGTGTTCCATTCTGGGGCAAGGGAAATGACACTGCTAAAAGCGATACTCTCTTGAAGTAATTAGAGCCGATTGAGAAAGAGACGTACTCCCAGCAGTATGCACCCACAACAAACACCAGCAGGCCCCTGTCCCAAGTCTAGCAGCCAAAATTTCCATCAATGCCCACAAGCACCCCAAAATCCTCCCGTATTTTCTTCCTGTGATTCTTTACAGCCAAAGGTTTGTGAGGTATGAAACCTTGGATCATTTGTTTGACCATTTTGTGGAACAGGGATCAAAACTGTGAGCCACAGTTTAGCGATAAGATGTCTATTTTGCGGGGGGGTAGGAGGGAGGACCAGGAATTAGAGGGGTTCAGTAGTACCTCTCATTCCCATACAAGAATGAGAAAAACGATCAACCCTCTTCATATTGCCAAGCTGTCTAGAGTACCATGAATGTGAGTACCAACCTCATGGCATACGGTTACAAACCAGGGCACAAAGCCCAAACTGTTATGTATGTTCCTAGTTTCTTGTTTTAAAAACGGACTTCCCACAGCAAGTTTTTTATTTTTTACTGACATGGTATCTGACTGGACCTAGCTTGTACAAGCAAGATGAAATACACACTCTCAACGTATAGAATACAACATCTTTTCATCACCATGTGACTGTGTAGAAATATGTGGCACTGATGCTATCTCCACTTTAATTATATATATGAATAATAACAGCATTATGGCTACTTGTATATTGCAATCCTTAATTGTTTTCTCACTGTGTCTGAAATATTTAGCAGTTATACTCCTATGATGTAGTTTGGCTATTATGGCTCATTTTATCAATCCAAATTAGGATTTGCAAGTCAACATTTTATTTTTTATGATGGTTAATTTATTAAAAAATTATAAAGATTACAGAGAACAGCTCTTCTCTCAACTGCTGCCCACTCATCATAAGACAAAAATAGATGCTGCAGCTTTATTTGCTGAATCTTTTCTAATGTCAAGAAATTTCTGTATGTACTTTTGAATCTTTGAGGGCTGAAACAGAGAGTATTTAAAAAACAAACACACACAGGTACGACAGTAGGTGTATCCAACAGGCAAATGAAAGAGAGAAGAAAAGGGTATTTAAAAATAAAAACAACTACAGAAAATATTTTTAGATTTTATACTTCATAGAAAACCACACTAACAGAATGCATGTTAACAATCAATGTGCTGTTCTTTCACCTCAAGACACTCTCTGAAATACTGCTTACATATAATCCAACTGATAGTGTGATGGGATGTCCTGGCTCCACGCTGGAGAAGGGCTTACGCCCATATTTTGGCCAGAGGAAGACCCGCTCCCTCGCCACTGCTAGGCATGCTTGAACTAGAGCTCCAGGATAAAAGGAAGCACCCCAGCTCAGTCAGGTAGACCACCGAGGAGAGAAGATGCACACTGTGGGCTCCCTCCCTGGTGCTGCTGGAGCCCCAGATTGCAGAGGCCAAGTGTGCCAAGACACAGGCAGATACCCAGCTGCCCGCAGAAGCCCAAGAGGGGATAGAGTTGCCTGGAAATTCACAAGCCGACAATCTCAGAGGCACAGGAGACTCATGGATAACAATGCTAGAAGATAGGGTAGGAAGTAATCCAAGGGAATTAGACGTTGGTCCGGTTGTGGAACTGGGACAAAGGCAGTATGTTTTGGACGGATCCCCGCTGACCTAATGACGAATCCATTTCGCCGCTATCAGGACCCTGGGTTGCGACCCGGTGGAGTAGGGAGGGTCCAGATCCCCCTACCGTGGGTGGCAGCCCACTTCCCCACTGGCCACTAGGTCACAGAGCCCTGACTAAGAGGGCAGCCATACTGACTCTGGCCACTAGGTCACGCAGCCCAGCACGGGAGGGCAGCAGTATTAGCTCAGGCTACTAGGCCACGCAGCTCAGAGAAGGAGGGCAGCCATATTGACTCTGGCCATTAGGACATAGTGGCATGAGTCTTAGCCCTGGGCTACACTGGGGGGCGGGGTCGATCTACGATACGCAACTTCAGCTACGTGAATAACGTAGCTGAAGTCAGCGTATCGTAATCGACTTACCTGGCCGTGAGAACGGCAGCGAGTCGATCGCTGCCGCTCCCCCGTCAACTCCGCTTCCGCCTTTCACCGAGGCGGATTTCCGGAGTCGACGAGGAGCGCGTTCGGGGATCGATTAAGTGCGTCTAAACGAGACGCAATAAATCAATCCCCGATAGATCGATTGCTCCCCGCCGATCCGGCGGGTAGTGAAGACAAGCCCTAAGAGTGATCATTTTGACTCAGGCGTGGGGCTATACCACCGCATCAAAGGGGGACAGGGTGTACTTGCCCCACGACAGATAGTAACTATCATAGCTTTCTTACCAGTTACCCAACATTTTCAATTTCCCCTTAGCAAATGAAAGCAACGGTCAATTAACTTTAAATAAGAGCTGCCTATGAAGTCCATTGTATAACAGAACATGTACTTTTACAACTATAGCCCATAGGAATCTTTCAAAGGTTTCTCATATGTTAAAAAGCTGTCACATAATAGAACTGAAGGCAAGACATATTTCAACTGACAGAAACAAGAGTATGAAAGGCAACTCTAGCAAATGAAAACAATTCATGGAAGAGTGCTACTGCTACTACAATTTTCATGTTCAGACAAAGTTTCCATGTATGTGACTTGTTAAAAACACGTAAAGGAAACTCATGCATTAAAAAAGTGGGTAAGACGATACACACACAAAGTCACTAAAGAAAATCAGTAAGATTTTCAGTTGCAAAAGCACAATTTCAGATTCAATTCACAATTTCGATTTTTGCCAATTGGTATTCAAAAACATAATAAGCATAATCAGCATCCTCAGTCATTCATTCCCTTTCCAATACATTATATATATGTTGATATTGTAGTAAGAAGAGAACCTGAGACATAAGCCCTTATATCAGACACCTGGTGTGAGGCTTGAACTAAAGTAATGGTCAAGCCATGCTAATATAAAGCAAAGTTAGCAAGAGACAGGCTGTGAGCAGGAGTCAGATTCTGCCTACTTGCAAGCTCACAGAATCTGGCAGGAACAGGGCTGATCGTGCAGAAACACACATTCATAAGAAGTGCTAGGCACAGAACACTCACACAAACACATTCCAGAAGGGTAGTACCAGAAAACCCCAATACCAAGTTGGTATAAACACACGCTGACCCATCTTAAAGATAAGGTCAGGATGACAGTGTGATAGAGAGAGATGTTTTGATCAAACCAACATGTACAAGGTAATGGGCGGTAACAACTCACATCAGGGGACAGTAACTAATCATGTCAGAGGGCAATTCATAATGTGTTTGTATTGGTGTATAAAATGAAGCCTCAAAGTGAGTCTCTCTGCCTGGTCTATGGGGGGGAATAGAAAGTCCCCCCATTCACTGAGCTGGTCCATTGTTATGGGAAACATGTACTAGTGGTTCTGTAGAGTCTGCGGGATATTAGTACCGTGCTTCATTGACAATAAACCTGGCCAGGTGCCTCTCTACCTTAATGGATCTTAATGGGCGGTTTCCTCAAGGTCTGCTGTGCCAGCTACCTGCTCAGAACTGGGACGGCACACAGAGAGAGAACACACACAGCCAATATCTGACAACATATATTACCACTGTACTGTTTTCTTTTTAAATTAATGAAGAAAAACTACCTACTCTATTATCTAATTTGCATATTAACACCAGGAGCTGAAACATGTTAATAGAAGGAAAAGCATTTTACCTAAATGTTCGTAGCATTCAAGTATATGAATTATTAAGCTGACATAATGGTGCAGAAGTAGAATACTGTTTAAAAAATATAACCGGAGTCTTGGAGCAAGACGACAATTGAGGTTCTCAGTAGAAAACTATTTTCCATTTCAAAAGAAAAAACGTGTAATGTGGATATCTTCACGTACAAGTAGAGTGTTAACTCCATATGGAGTCATTTAGCTTTTCTCTTAAAAAAAAAAAAAAAAGAGACAGGGCATTACGACAAATGAATGGCCAAGAAAAAAAAAAAAGTGAGTGAAAGGGAAGTATCTAGCATCGAAACAGCCAGCAGCGACAACCCTGGATTTCAAATTAAAAATATTGTATACAATCTGGAAGTTAAATGAAAAATGTCAAAGTATGTTCCATAAGTTTACATATATATATACATATACACTCGGGCTGTCGATTAATCACAGTTAACTCACGCAATTAACTAAAAAAAAATTAATCACGATTAATCACACTGTTAAACAATAGAATACCAATTGACATTTATTAAATATTTTTGCATGTTTTTCTACATTTTCAAATATATTGATTTCAATTACAACACTCTATATATTATTATATTCACTTTATATTATTTTATTGCAAATATTTGCACTGTAAAAATGATAAATAAAAGAAATAGTATTGGTCAATTCACTGCATACAAGTAATGTAATGCAATCTCTTTATCGTGAAAATGCAACTTATAAATGTAGATTTTTTTTACATAACTGTACTCAAAAACAAAACGATGTAAAACTTTAGAGCCTACAAGTCCACTCAGTCCTATTTCTTATTCTGCCAATCATTAAGACAAACAAGTTTGTTTACATTTACGGGAGATAATGCTGCCCGTTACTTATTTACAATGTCATCAGAAAGTGAGAACAGACGTTTGCCTGGCACCTTTGTAGCCGGCATTGCAAGGTATTTACATGCTAGTTATGCTAAATATTCATATGGCCCTTCGTGCTTCGGCCACCATTCCAGAAGACATGCTTCCATGTTGATGACGCTCGTTAAAAAAATAATGCGTTAAATTTTGACTGAACTCCTTGGGGGAGAATCCTGCTCTGTTTTACCCGCATTCTGCCAGATATTTCATGTTATAGCAGTCTCGGATGATGACCCAGCACATGTTGTTCATTTTTTTCACTGCAGCAATGACAAAACGCAAAGAAGGTACCAATGTGAGATTTATAAAGATAGCTATAGATAGCACTCGACCCAAGGTTTAAGAATCTCAAGTGCCTTCCAAAATCTGATCTGGACAGGGGGCAGAGCATGAAAAAAAGCAACACTCTGATGCGGAAACTACAGAACCCGAACTGCCAAAAAAGAAAATCAACCTTCTGCTGGTGGCATCTGACACAGATGATGAAAATGAACATGCATTGGTCTGCACTTCTTTGGATTGTTATCTAGCAGAACCCGTAATCAGCATGGACACATTTCCTCTGGAATGGTGGTTGAAGTGTCAAGGGACATATGAATCTTCAGCTCATCTGGCACGTAAATGTCTTGCGATGCCGGTTACAACAGTACCATGCAAACACCTGTTCTCACTTTCAGGTGACACTGTAAACAAGAAACGGGAAGCATTTTCTCCTGCAAATGTAAACAAACTTGTGTGTCTGAGTGATTGGGTGAACGAGAAGTAGGACTGAATGGACTTGTAGACCTAAAGTTTTACATTGTTTTATTTTTGAATGCAGTTATATTTTGTACATAATTCTACATTTGTAAATTCAACTTTCATGATAAAGAGATTGCATTACAGTACTTGTATGAGATGAATTGCAAAATACTATTTGTTTTGTTTATTACAGCACTGTGATGGGGTATCTGCCCCACACTGGTGGAGAAAGGGTTAAAAGCAGCCCTGGAGAGGCAGCGCAGCAGACAGCCATCAGTGAGAGGCTTCAAGGAGCAGCCAATCAGGGCAGAGCAGGCCCATATATAAAGAGCTGCAGGGCAGAGGAGTCAGTTCCCTCTTAGGGCTCAGGGAGAAAGGACTGGGTCCCTGAAGGGCTGAGGGAATTGCCAGCACCCTGGTCAGTGCAGTGCTGGGCCGGATCAGGGGACCAAGAGGGAGTCCAGCCTGACTGCTGAAAGACTGAAGCCTGGATATGGGGGCAGAGAAGGTGACAGCGCTACAGGGAAGTGGCCCAGGGAAACGGACGGTGGGGGTTGGGGGAGACGCAGCGCGTGGCTGCCGCCTAGAGGGTCCCTGGGTCAGGACCTGGCCAGTGAAGGGCTGCAGTTTGCCACTGAAGCAGTGGCTAGAACCTTTGGCTGCAGTCAGCCACAGAGGCGAGTGGCTGGACAGAGAACTGCTGTTCCCCCGGAAGGGGGCGGAGAACGGAATGGGGCACGGCCGGAGGGCTGTGTCCTGAAGAGGACGCTGCGGTCCTTGAGACACCGCGGGTCCAGAGAAGAAGTGATGGCAGGCGAGACGCCACCGGAGGAGGGCACCCCGCAAAAAGACTGAGCTAATTCCCAGAACGACCAGCGGGAGGCGCCACAGTGGTGAGGCAGAACCGTTACAAGCACAAATATCTGTAATCAAAAATAAAGTGAGCACTGTACACTTTGTATTCTGTGTTGTAATTGAAATAAATGTATTTGAAAATGCAGAAAACATCGAAAAATATTTAAATAAATGTCATTCTATTATTGTTTAACCGCATGATTAATTTTTCCAATTGTGCGACAGCCCTAATATACACATATTGTAATGTATATTTTCATTGACTATTTTGTTCATTTTGAGGTTATATAAATTAAACCACTACCAGAAAAGTTTGTTACATTGAAGTTTGCTCCTCCCTAAGACAAAGAACAATTATATAAAAAGTGTGACCTCCTGCTGGTTTTAAAAAAAACGGGGAAAAAGTAACAAAACATTCGATTCTTTGAGCAGCTCTCAACAGCAATATAACACCTTGCATCTTCAGCATTACTCTGGATCAGGGGTCTCAAACATGCGGCTCACGGGCCGCATGCGGCCCGCAGAGCTCTTTCCTGCGGCCCACCGGGCTCCCCACCCCCACCCTTTTTTTTTTTTTTTACCCCCAGGCAGTTCCCGCCGCCAGAACAGCTGTCTGGCGGCTTCGCGGTTTCTAGGAGGGAGGGGGGAGGAGCGGGAAGCGCGCACACAGGGGAGGAGGGGGCAGAAGAGGTGGAGAAGGGGCAGGGCCTAATGGAAGGGGTGGAGTGGGGGTGGGGCCAGGGGCAGCGAGGGGGGGGGGGGTCAATAATGCGGCCCTCGGACCAATGCACTAGTCCTCATGCGGCCCTCGTGGTAATTTGAGTTTGAGACCCCTGCTCTGGATAGATGAATTACATAATTTTAGAGCTGTCTATATGGCAAGCTGTAATTACCGTATAAATACTAATTCTCACCATTTTACACTGGCTATCCATGAAATGGATGCATTCTGCCCCGTGTCATGGGGCTCACAGACAGACAGTGGAGCCTGAAAAGTGGGAAGCTGGGACACGCATTGAGTCAGGGCATCCCTGCAACCTCTGTGTGACATGTGGAGCCCTTGACAGAATTTAAATCAGCACCATGCCAGTCAGGATTAGGACCCCATTTTGCTGGGTACTATACTAACACTATCAGTCCCTGTCTTGAAAAACTTAAAATCTAAATTAAGAGATACAGGGTGGGTGAAGTAATATCTTTTATTGGACCAACTTCTGTTGGTGAAAGAGAAGCTCTCAAGCTTACACAGAATTCTCCTTCGTATCTGAAAAAGAGAGCTCTGGGTAAGCTCAACGCCTCTCTCTCTCTTATTGAGCCAACTTCTGTTGGTGAAGAAGCTATTACCTCACCCACCTTGTCTCTCTAACATCTTGTGACCAAACACAGACACAACAACACTGCAAACAAATTTAAATTAAGAAAAGACATAGTAAGTACATGCAATTAAAAAGTAGAGCAAGCAGAGGAATGAAGAGAAGAGTAACAGTGAGAGGAAACTATAGTTATGTAGATAGCCATGTGTACAATTTATATTCCCATTCTACTGAGCACTGTACTAACAGATACTAAGAAAGAATGTCTGCTCTGAAGAATGCACACAATCTTCAAGGTCCCCTCTGGCATCTGCCAATATCAGTAGTCCCTACTGCACACTTGGATGGTCATTATGAGTTAACAATTTACCATAGGCACCCCAGTACAAGTGGGCTTGAGCAAGTATTTGAAGAATGATACAGGTCTAAGGGGCAGTATGGAGTAGGGTGACCAGACGTCCCGATTTTATCAGGTTCCGGATTCAGAGGGGGTTTTTTTTTTTTTGCTCAACGAGTTTGGTTGAGCGCTTCTTTTTTTTTGCTCAACAAGTTCGGTTGAGTGTTTTTGTTTTTTTTTTTGCTCAACAAGTTTGGTTGAGTGGTTGTTTTTTTTTGGTGGGAAGTCCCGATTTTCGGGTCTTCCCATCTGGTCACCCTAGTATGGAGGAAGGCGTGAAAGAGCAGGAGGAAAGGCTCACTCCGGTGGAAATGGCTGGCACTGAATACAAGTCAGAAAAACAAATCAAAATATTTGTGTTAACACGATGAGTCCTTTAAAACAACGAGGAATCCGGTGGCACCTTAAAGACTAACATTTATTTGGGCATAAGCATTTATTTGGGCACCTTAAAGACTAGCATTTATTTGGGCATTTATTTGGGCAAATAACATTTATTTGCAGGCATAAATATACTGACGCATGAGGAGTAGGGAGCTGTTTTTGTGGACACAGACTAACACGGCTACCCCTCTGATACCTGACACCATGCAAGGGAATAAGTCCTTTAGAAGACCAAGATATTAATGTTAGTGACAAAATGATTTATTTTATTAAAATATCCTAGTTTTAAGAACAGCTTTGACATAGTTTAAAAAATTGTTATACATTAATATGGCTGTTATTTTTAAAATTATTTCATAAAGACAGGTGAAGAGAAAAATAAATACATTTTTAAAATAATAAGAATATGAAATAAATGTCAGCAATAAAGTTTAATTATGTACACAGCTAGTTTAGAATCAATATCTAGATGCAATCCCATTATAAGATGCTACATTTTGAGAGACTGATTGATCAGACTGTAGTACTAAAATCAAGTAGGTTTTACCCTCTGCGTACTACACTTCCAATTTGATTGATGTAAGTAAGATTCTATCAAGGGCTTAAAGGCTAATATTGATCGGACAGTACTTCACAGTAGAATAACCTCAGCAATAATCTTCATGACACGTAGGAGACCTTTGTGGAAATCACTTGTTGACTTCAGTTTTGCACTTAGGGCCTGATCCAAAGCCTGTTGACTTCACTGGACTGTGGATCACACCATTAAAGGAGAGGTTCAACAATTTTGTGAGGTATAAGGAAGAAAGATATACTAGCACTTATTCGGAGGACAGGATGTACTTTCATGAAGGGTTGCTTCATACTTCATCTGTTTAAAAAACTGTATGACATGTTTAGTGGACAGTATCCTGTTATATCCTGAACACACTTCATTGAATTAAGTTAAAATTTATTCAATTAAGTTTAACATCTTCTGAGTTCATTGTATTAGAAATGCAAATGTTTATGTAAGGAGATTGTATGGAACTTTTAAAGCAGGAAGACAAGGGTAATGCAATCTTGGAAGATATTAGGAAATTCAGAGGTCTTCTTGGAACAGCATATATGAAGTGGATTTCCTAGGAAGCACCTTGGGAAGAGGAGAATGCAAATTATCCCTTCCAAAGCCAATCTTTTGAAGATAGCCATTGCAAGAGAGAGACCCATTATATACTAATTACCTGCTTACAGATCAAAGATCCCTGAACAATATAAAGGGCGAACTAAACATTTTATGAGAGTGCTTGTTCTGAACTGAAGCAGTCATGAACTGGTAACTACAAGGATTTCTCTTGGCTGGGGGATTGAAGGACCGCTCCTGCCAGAATCCATGTTAGGGCCGGGGTTAATTCTGCTAAGCTTATTAACATGTGTATAAGTTGTTTTATTGTTTGAATATGTTCTCTCTGTAATGCTTTTTAACTTACGAATAAAATAGGCTTGCATAGAAGGAACTGTGCTACAGTTATAAGCTACAACAATCACACCTGTTAATCGTTTCTGAAGAGAAAGCAAGCAGACAGTGGTGCAAGTGGAATCCATTTCTTACTGGTGGGGAGGGGGAGGAGGAAAAGGGGAGGAGGGTCCCCCCCCCAGCCCAGGGCCCCCATGCTGTCCCCATCCCCTCCCCATGATCCAACCCTCTTACCTGGACAACTGAGGTGAAAACCAGGTGCAGCTGCCCTGACCTGTGACACATACTACATGTTTGTTTCACCCTGCATCTCTTCTGAGGCAAAAATGCAAATTAGATTGCAATTACAGAAAAGCACCCAGGGTAGAGTATATAAATGGTGTTAAAAATGCTAACATACTATTGACAGCAAGCAAGTTATAATTTTGACCTGCAACTTGACAGAAATACTAATAATAAGCAGATGGCAGACTGTAAATTAACATCTGGAGTTCAGTCCCAGGGAATCAGATCCAATCAAGTAGTTTTGAAGCATTATGGCAAGTGCAGCATTAGTTCTAATTAGATGAGGTATTGGGTATCTGTTTTGCAGCACATGAACACTGACAAACATGCTGCAGATGCCTCTTCAAACAAAGGAAACAGAAGAATAATCTTAACAAGTAGAGTTCTTTTTGAACTAACAAAGACAAGGATACACAGGTGCAAGGTCAAAAAAATTTCTCCCAACCTAAAAGTTTTAACTTGTTAGTAAAAGACATAAAAATATGTTCAACAGTTGATTAATGGAATAAAAATTTAAATAATTTTCAAATTACAAAATAAGTTTTGCTGTTTTTTTTAATTGAAGATATAAAAACATTTAATTAATCAGCATTTGGTAAAACATTGCTCTTGATTGCTGGTCATCAAATTATATCTGAGCTGGAATCCGTTTATAATGATAATTGTTTTTATTCTTGTGTTCACAGACAAGAAAACCACCTCCTTATAAACAAGGCTTGGCTATTTATTACGATATGCTATTTTCTCTACTAAATACATTTTCCTTACAGAGAAAGGATAAAAAGTAAAATCACGCATTCCAGTCTTTCCAGGTAGAATGTTTATTTACAGATAAATGTTATTTTACAAATTACAATATTGAATATTTCTTAAACTTTACTGGATTTTATTTTTCACTTACTATAAAAATCAACAAATTCCTTAATCATAAACCAAAACTGCAGAACTATAATAGCCACCTGGTGAAGTGAAGAAACAGATTGACAGAGCCAGAAGGGTACCCAGAAGTTATCTACTATAGGACAGGCCCAACAAAGAAAGTAACAGAACGCCACTAGCCGTCACCTACAGTCCCCAACTAAAACCAGCGCATCATCAAGAATCTACAACCTATCCTGAAGGACGATCCCTCACTCTCACAGACCTTGGGAGACAGACCAGTCCTCGCTTACAGACAGCCCCCCAACCTGAAACAGATACTCACCAGCAACCACACACACCATATAACAAAAACACTAATGCAGGAACCAAATCCTGCAACAAAGCCCGGTGCCAACTCTGTCCGCATGTCTATTCAAGTGACACCATCATAGGACCTAATCACATCAGCCACACCATCATGGGCTCGTTCTCTTGCACATCTACCAATGTGATATATGCCATCATGTGCCAGCAATACCCCTCTCCATGTACATTGGCCAAACCAGACAGTCTCTACACAAAAGAATAAATGGACACAAATCAGACATCAAGAATTATAACATTCAAAAACCAGTCAGAGAACACTTCAATTTCCCTGGACACTTAATAACAGACTTAAAAGTGGCAATTCTTCAACAAAAAAACCTCAAAAACAGACTCTAATGAGAAATTGCAGAACTGGAATTAATTTGCAAACTGGACACCATCAAATTAGGCCTGAATAAAGACTGGGAGTGGATGATTCACTATAAAAACTAATTTCCTCCTGCTGATACTCACACCTTCCTGTCAATTGTTTGAAATGGGCCACCTTGTTTCCATTCGCCTCATTAGCACTACAAAAGTGGTTTCCACCCCTTCTTGTCAACTGTTGAGAATAGCCCACTTCCACCTTAATTGAATTGGCTCGTTAGCACTGACCCCCCCCCCCCCAATTTGGTAAGGCAACTCCCATCTTTTCATATGCTGTGTATTTATACCTCCCTACTGTATTTTCCACTCCATGCATCCGATGAAGTAGGTTTTAGCCCACAAAAGCTTATGCCCAAATAAATTTGTTAGTCTCCAAGGTGCCACAAGGACTCCTCATTGTTTTTTCATTAAAATACATGAGTCCACTCCCTTCTGTGCTATTTGAAGGCATTCCACATTACAATTTTTACGATATACAAGACATTTTCTGAAATAAATGTAAGAACCAAACCTTCAGTTTTCACAGACTGCCACTATTTATTGAGACTAATACATCAGGGACTCATATACGTCTTATGCACATGCTGGATTTCCTGTCACTTTTCAATAAAGATTTTTCTTTACAAAAATGAAACAAAGGATGGCGCTGGTAGCACAAGCATTGTGCATTGCTATGCTGTATCTTTGGATTGAGAGTGTCATGGCTCAGGCCAGTTGGATCTGGGAATACAGCAGAATTCAGGTAGCCCTTGCTACACATGACTATGCAGTTCTATGTTGCTTGTGCACTGGATGAGTTTCTGCAGATGAAATTCTATTCAATTCATTCTACTGGAGCAAGGGGCCAGAACTGATCCTAGAATTGTTCCTCAATTTGCTAATTTCCCAAATCTCACCCGCTTTGTCACAATGCCTTTCAGAATGAATATGTCAAATATATGTGCTTGGCTGTAATATCTGCAATCACTAAACCACACTCCCCTCAAGAGCCATTAACAGAATCCAAGGTTTTAGTTTACTAACATTCCTCCACTGTCTCGCAATGTGTCTCACATCCACTTGTAATACCTGGTCCACTTAGAAGATAACAGCATATTACTATCACTACTTATTCCTTTAGTTCCAACAGTAAATATCTGTGCTATAGATCTTGAGATTCTGCATTCAAACTATGCTAATATTCCATGTAGGGGTCTATACAGCTCCACACGATGGAATTTCTGGGGGGGTTCCTAGCTTAAAAAACACTGAAGTAGCATATAAAAATCTGCATTAAAAATGTTAAGGCTGAGAAGTCAAGGATCAAAAGTTGAAATCTTTATTCTGATATTTTCTATGTATAACCTTAATTTGGCTCCCTTGGTCACATGAATTATTATATAATCTTTAGTTATATATCACACACTATTCTGCAGGAGCCCTGCCTCATTCAATGTACAGGATGAGAAGTCAGTAAGGCAGAGAGAGAATGTTATATTGTGTATATGCGGCAGTTACAATACTACATTGTAGAATAACATGCTTTGCCTTCGACTCATTTAATAGGAATATAGAAAAAAGAGGAACTGGTGTTCATTTTGTTATTCATACATTTCCTTTTTTCTGCATGTATTATTTCAGAATCAATGTACAACTTAAACCTCAGTATACTGTGTGAAGATGCAGTTATTAAAAGATAGCAAAGCCTTCTGCAAGGGCCATCCAAAGCAAACACTCAAAGTATAAAATTCAATCAGGTAGAGAAAAGCAAGTTACACACTTATCTAACACTGCTCACAGTAGAAAAAGCAGAAAAATGTTTTCAGATTACTTGCTGAGCTATGACATTGTCCAATTACATGAGCATATTAAATCTGAGAACTACAAGCACAGTGTATCTTGTACAACAGGAAAAAAACCTGTTTTCTGATTACTTGGTTAGCTATGACTTGATGTAATTAGCTTAGCTCATTAAGCCTCAAAACTATGAGCACAGTGTATCTTGTATATGGTTTACTGATAATACTGCATGCTTTGCATCTGACTTAAGGAATGTAGTAACTGTACAAATTTGGTAATTTTAGGGAATTAGGAAAATCTGTGGATATATAACTTTTCTTTGCTAGTGTTAATGTTTGAAAACTTAAATCTTTGCTGAAAATCAAGTATGACTATTGCTGTAATTTCAGTCAACATAGCCATGAGAGATGTATCTGATTACACAACTGTCTTGAAGTTGAGCACAAAATGGCTTGTAGGAAGGATAGTTAACATCGCTACCATTACTTTTAAAAAAACTGCACAAGCAGAAGATGATAGCATAGGAAGTTTTTCCTGGAAAGGGAGAAGGGGACTTCTTCGTAGTCTCTAGCCTTTAGCCTGCAAAGTTAACCCTCCAACTTCGAAATTAATGTAACTGAGGCAACACTGTCTCCCTGAAACTACAGATAAATAACCTGAAAAAACAGGAATGTGTGAACTACTGAAGGCCCAGATTTTGGACCAGCATGCAGCTGGCTTGTTTTAAATCAAGAGTATCTCTGACTGTGAGAGAAGGAATCTTCTCCAACCCAGATCACTGTAGCATAGCAGTGCCAATGTATTCTAAAGGAGCAACTAGCCTACATCCCATTTGCACCTCCACTATGGTGTCTGTAAAAGGGTGGTAGGCAGTGGAGACTGGCTGCACTGGCAGTATAGATAGTGGATCGTGTAATGTCAGATCCATTGAGCCCAACTCTAAATCCCTACTATGCGGTGACACACAGGGAGCAGAGGGAAACCTGGCAAAGTGAAGCTCTTTAGCCCAGGAAGTTTCATATTCCTCACATGGGCTCTTCAATGCTATTTCCCCCTGGCAGAGTGGAAGCACACTACTTTGGCTTTAGGACAGGGGTTGGTAACCTTCGGCACATGGCCCATTGGGGTAATCCACTGGCGGGCCGCGAGACATTTTATTTACGTTGACCATCCGCAGGCACGGCCCTCCGCAGCTCCCCGTGATTGCGGTTCACCGTTCCCAGCCAATGGGAGCTGCGGGAAGCGGCGGCCAGCATGTCCCTGCGGCCTGCATCACTTCCCGCAGCTCCCATTAGCCAGGAACAGCGAACCACAGCCACTGGGAGCTTCAGGGTCTGTGCCTGCGGATGGTCAATGTAAACAAAATGTCTCGCGGTTGCCAACGCCTGCTTTAGGAGGATCTCTCATAGCCATAAAGGAAAGGTCAGGATTTAATCCCAGGGCCATGTCTATTCTGACATGTTTTGTAGGTGATACCACCAGCTGCAGCACAGGGAGGGCTCAGTGCTGTCTAACAAAAACAAAAAACAAAGACACACAAGCCCTACCCAATTACTGTCTACTCTACTGTTTCCACCACTGCTGCACCCAGTGGAAATTCACCAGTTGTGAATTGTGACTAAGTTTGCATCCAAAGAAAAATGCACACTTTATCTCAGCACAGTGTTAACTGTGAACCCCATTCTTCCCTTCTCCAGACTTGTCTGTCTCCATTATCAACAGTAAGTGCAGTTTCATCAGTGTCAAAGCCTAATGCATACAGGATGAAACCATCTTCAGCACCATGTCAAGAAGACCTGCTTGGAAAAATTAAAGCACTTCAGGACTCCAAAGAATCTCAACTGATATCTTGAGGAAAGAGAAATGCAGCAATATAACCTACTGATTGCCAGATTTAAAGCACAATACTAGTCTAAGGAAAATTTTAAATACCTGACATTTTGCTCAGCAGCTCTTCAGAACAAATAGTAAAATATATTTGAAACATAATTTTGTTGGCAAATGGCAATTGTTGCCTTGCTAAAAACAGGCTACATTTGTGACACTAACAGTGTCCACTGTAAGGTACTGTGCTTAAATTTCAACCCAGCTGTATTTGTGTTTCAGTACTGTGAATTCTGTTCACAATATTCACCTATCACCATTTATACTAAAGAATAAAGTAGAAAGTGTGAAAAAACTAGTTCATTATTTAAACCCAATATTTAATTTTGCTTCTGCAGCTCCCAGTGGCCGCAGTTCGCCGTTCCTGGCCAATGGGAACTGCGTGAAGCAGGGATGTGCTGGCCGCCGCTTTCCACAGCTCCCATTGGGCAGGAACGGCGAACTCCCATGGCCACTGGGAGCTGCAGGGGGGCGTACCTGCAGACGATCAATGTAAACAAATGTCTCATGGCCCGCCAGCGGATTACCCCGATGGGCCGCATGCCGAAGGTTGCCAATCCCTGTTATAAATCCTCAGAAGTGAATAATTAGTTCAGGGTGTCATGACCAATCAGAAATAAATTCCCTCCATATACTGAGTCTCCAAGAAAAGAAGATCCTCTTCTTTACTCTTCAAATACTCATTGAGAGGGTCCTAACACATTTGCGATCCATTTTGGTCAATTTCACAGTCATAGGATTTTTAAAATAGTAAATTTCATGATCGCAGCTATTTAAATCTGAAATGTCATGCTGTTGTAATTATAGGTGTCCTGACCCAAAAAGCAGTGGTGGGAGGGGCGGGGGTTGCAAAGTTATTGTAGAGAGGGTTGCGGTACTGCTACCCTTACTTTTGTGCTACTACTGGCATCGGCGTTGCCTTCAGACCAGGGCAGCTAGAGAGCAGCAGCTGCTGGCCGGGATGGCATGGTATGGAACTGTCACCCTTACTTCTGCGCTGCTGCCTTCAGAGCTGGGCCATCAGTCAGCAGCCGCCACTCTCCAGCCGCCCAGTTCTGAAGGCAGCAGCGCAGAAGTAAGAGTGGCATGGTCTGGTATTGCCACCCTTACTTCTGCTCTGCTGCTGGCGGGGCGCTGCCTTCAGAGCCGGGTGCCTGGCTAACAGCCGCCGCTCTCCGGCCACCCAGCTCTGAAGCAGCACAGAAGTAAGGGTGGCAATACCCCCCTAAAATAATTTTGTGAATCCTTGCAACTCCCTTTTGGGTCAGGATCCCCAATTTGAGAAACGCTGGTCTCCCCCGTGAAATCTGTATCGTACAGGGTAAAAGCACACAAAAGGCCAGATTTCACGGCGGGAGACCGGATTTCACAGTCCGTGATGCATTTTTCATGGCTGTGACTTTGGTAGGGCCCTACTCATTGAAGTCCATCTGTTTATTTAAGTCAATGAGAAAGCTATAGTGCAAGTATCAAAGCATCCAACATTCACCCAAGCAGGCCATTTAAAATAGCCAAATCAGTTTAATTCATATTCTCAGGTATTTTAATATTAACAGATTTCAAGAACTTGAGAATGAAAGTCACAAACATCCTGTATTTAGGAAAGACTGCCAAGGTTTTAGTTTGTATTCATTTCTGCTACTAGTCTAAATATTTAAGACTAAAAATATCAGTGATTTTTCCACAATCATTTCTGTGCTTTGAGTCATAGTACTTTCTCCCTACAACTCAACCAAATCATGATGACATATATTCATTTCCCGTCCCTTGTCTCTTACTTTGAATCATTATTTTGTTAACAAACTTCTCTAGTGAAGAGCAGTTACAAGTCCTGACTCTGAAGAGGACTGTTTTGTGGTGCTTCATTTTGTTTATTTGTTTTGAAATCCCTATATTAAAAGAGAAAAAGACTATGGTAGACATAGTATAGAATTAACTATACAAATAGAAGTCTGCAGGTATATGGAAATCTCAGAGTCTAATTGGCAGCTGAAAAAAGCTGCATTTTTCAGTGTTAGTTGAATCAAATTTAATGTAACATGACTGAAAAGTCCACTTAATGTTTGTTAAGAAGCATAATAACATGTTTGAAGCCATGTTAGTTATCCTTCTTGCAGCTCCCTTCAGGCTACAAAAAGGCCAACATGCATGTCAAGACAGAGTCTTTAAGAGTAAATTATGGTAATAAGATCCTTTGTAGTTAGAAAACTTAATTCAACCACACATAGTATTGACAGTACCTATTTGGTGTCTATCGTGTAATTCAGTATGTATCTTACCTTGTAAGACACTAGATTGCACAACATTCCCTCACTATCTCTAACTCATGAAAGTGCATGAGCATGATCTCGTAGGCCAAGTTTTCTCAGCATGAATTATTATTGTCCTTGGGTCAGAGTTCTCTCTCACTTTAAGGCCTCACTATTATGTATTCTGGTTGCCCATAAAAGCAGCTAATTGCATTAGAGAGTGTATCAACTATCTAACCAACTCTCTCTCAATATGTACAGTAATCAAGGTATTCCCTAGAGTAAGAAGGAAAAATTGATGTGTTTTAAGTTGAGCACTGTATACAACACAAGTCATGGTATAACACTCTTACCCAACCATCCAAAAGAGGATAATATGTTGTTCTCAAGAGCTGCGTAAATGCCAATATAAACTGGTAAGCAACACTACTGGTGTGTTCAAAATAAAAAACAGTACCAAAAACAGCATCCTTCAGAAAGCCAGTACACTTTCATGATTACTAAATCAAGGTGATGGGCACAGTCAATCAATGAAATAAAACAACAATCTGCTCTGATAGTTGTAATTTGCATTTCTTCTTTTACAACAGCTACAATGGCACTTTATTATGACACACTGTATTCTGAATAGAGTATGAATATGTATATTGTGAATAAGTACTACAAATAACTTGTTTCTAAAGGCAGGGAATGCAAATATCTTAAGTGTATACACATTGTGGTGAATTTCAGAAATATACAAGTTAAAATGGAATGGATCTGCTGGTAATTCACGCCTCTGTGTGGGATTGGTTCCTACCGTATCATTTTATTTTAGGTGTTTTAAATTAGATTGATAATGATCTATTCACCCTTTTCCCCTCAGGAGATCATATAAACAAAGACTTTCTGGATACTGAGTTGACATTTTTCCTCTCTCTTAATTTCATCCTATTTCTTCCTGTCATATTCTCATATGATAAATAACTCCTCTCAATCATTTTCTTCAAATATTAGTAAATCTGTGTCCAACCACAAATTCCTCTCTTAGTCAATCTCTGTGCATGTAGCAATAGGTCCCTCTACATCCTGAGTGTGAAACCCATTCTATGGGAGAAGACTGAATTCCATTTTTAATTATGGCAGAAGTATAAGTTTAGGACTGTTAACACAAACATCGCCTTGTTGACCCTACACTCCAAGAGACAACTCCCATCACCAAAACATAAAAAATACCTACAAAAACAACAGAAACAAACAAACATATTCCAACTTCATCATGCACATCATCTGAGGTTCCCTTATACTCTCGGATACCAACAGATTGGCAAATCTGACTGTCACACAGTCTATTCTTTTGGGAAATTATTCTGCTTTAACATTGCTGAGGTCACTATTCAGGTTTGGATGACAGTGAGTTGGATGAAATTGGGGCACATATTCTATGGCAGGAGTGGGCAAACTACGGCCCACTGGCCGCATCTGGCCCATCATACCTTTTAATCTGGCCCTCGAGCTCCCACTGGGGAGTGGGGTCGGGGACTTGCCCCACTCCGTGCATGCTGTGGCTCCGTGCAGCTCCCAGAAGCAGCAGTATGTCCCCCCTCCTGCTCCTACATGCAGGTGCAGCCAGTGGCGTCCGTGCGCCCTGCCCCAGCCCTGATACCCCTCCTGCCCTCCGAATCCCTTGGTCCCAGCCTGCACGCTCCTGCGCCCCAAAATCCTCATCCCCAGCCCCACCTCAGAGCCTGTATCCCCAGCCGGAGCCCTCACCCCCACTCCTGCACCCCAACTCCCTGCCCATGCCCAGAGCCCCCTCCTGAACCTCTCATTTCTGGCCCCACCCTGGAACCCTCACCCCCAGCCCAGAGCCCATACCCCCTCCCATATCCCAACCCCCTGCCTCAGCCCAGAGTCCCCTACACCCCAACACCAGCCCTAGCCCTGAGCCCCCTCCTGAACCCCTCATTTCTGGTCCCACCCTGGAACCCTCACCCCCAGCCCAGAGTCCGTACCCCCTCCCATATCCCAACCCCCTGCCTCAGGCTGGAGCCCCCTCCTATACTCCAAACCCCTCTGATCCATGCCCAGCCCACAGCCCCCCTTCTGAACCCCAAGCCCCTTAGTCTTGGCCCCAGCCCAGAGCCCACACCCCCTCCTGCATCCCAATCCCCAATTTCATGAGCATTGTGTGGTGGGTATGGCCCACCACACAATTTCCATACCCTCAAGCCAAAAAGTTTACCCACCCCTGTACTATGGTATTTATTGGTATTAATTGGAAATGGAAACAGATGTCCCTTGGAGGGTCTTAACAACATAGTAAGCAACATGAAGGTTGACTTTTTTTGTAACTACTTAGATCCAGGACTTCAACGATTAATTTTGTTTTGTCATTGTCAATTTCCAAGAGTTTGTTTTTGTTTAACACTAGACCTCTGGTTGTACACTAGACCTCTGGTCTTAAAAGCTAGAGCCCTCTAGTGTTTCAGCCAAAGAATCAGATCAAAGGCAATAAGAACAAATTCAAACCACTATGATCTAGCCCGTACTGAGGGATAATAAGCCACCCTGTTAGGGGAGGTTACAATTGCATCTTTTGAAGTCATGTAATATGGTAAAGAGTGTATCTAATACAATATATTATCCTAAACTCTGTCATAGTTTGAATTATGTCAACACAGTCATTATAGCTTGTGTCTTCAGCAGCATTGTGTCGAATTAACTTCTTTACTGTAACCTTAGGTCAAAGGTAACATTGAAGATCTTGATCAGCAACATTTGAATGTTGCCATTTAAAGTCAGTAACTTTTAAATGTCAAATAACTATTTAAAAGACAGAATCTCTCACACAACTTTCAGACAGGAAACTACTCTGCTTTAAAAAGGGATCCAAAGAAAATGTTAGATACTAGAAAAGTTTCAGCCACATAGCAGTTTTTAAAAAACAAAGTCATAATGAACCTCCGATCTTATTTTTTCACCATAAACTGGCATAGAAAATTCAAGCAGATCATAAACCACAATAACAAATTGATCCTCTAACTCAAAACAGAGACCTTTTCCACTCATTTTACATTGGGAATCCCAGACCAACCTTACCTATAGTGATTCTACTGCCACGCTACTTTACCAATACCTAATCCTCAATATATCTCCCACTACTATCATTGGGATGTTTGCCCAAAGATAAAGGTTACAATATGTCCTTTATGTATTAAAATTCAGTTAGGTGCCAAATTGTGAGAATCAACACTTCATAAGACAGCATGTTCATCTTTAGGACCCTATTATTTCCTTTTCTTTCACTTCCCTCACCATCCCCCTTTCTGTCTCACTCCTTTTTGACTGCCCTTAAATTCCCAAGGCTCCATATTTTATTACTAATTCCCTGAGCCCATGTGTGGATTTTACGTACTTCTTGCAGTTGTTATTTTCTGATGGTGGGAGTGACAAGGGACAAGAATTCATTTTTCCTATAATCCTGGTCTCACCATTTTCACCAACATTAGTGCTACCTTCAGTTTTTAATTTGTAATTTCTATGCCAGGGCTCAAGCAATTATGTGCGGGGGCTCAAACATTTTTTTTTTTTACATTCATAACTGACGCAGCAAGCCCAGAGGTGCCGGGGCTATGCACTACCAAGCCTACGGGTGACAAGGACTCAGCTCTGGCAAGCCCTGGCACAAATTAACCACTGGCTACCTTACATCGCATGTTTTAGGTCAGTCTTACTAAATGTCTGTGGGATAAAGAAGCCAGCTGTGTCACTTTGGCTCTTATGAAGGAAGTGGAATGGGTGACTTCTATCTACGAAGGTTTTGTGGGATGATTAAGCTATGCATGGCTGGAAGAATCAGATGATTGAAAAGGATGACAATTAACAGGACATGGGAACCTAGAACTGAAAAGAAAGCAATTAACTTGGGAAAGAGGAAATACTGCATTCAGATGTAAGAGTAGCAAGCAAGCCAGACGGGTTGCATGCGGACCTCTAGCCTCTACAAGAAAATAATGATTTGGTCGGCAGCACTATTTTTGTATTGGGCTATTCGACATACTTGTATTTGCATGCTTTTCGTTCTCTAAGTTAAACTCCTGTGGAGATGGGGGAGTTGTTTCTTTGTTATTGTTGCACAGAAATGTGCATCTCCTAGACCACGGTTTGCTGGGGAAACCATGGATCTTCTAGTGTTGCACTTGCAGTATCTGATACCTGCATTCTTTTTCTCTCATTTCCTTATGGTCCTTCTTCAATCAGTCCCACCATCACCACCTTTGCTTCCATTAGTTTCCTGAACAGCAGTCAAAATCATTTGAAATACAGTTTATATGCTGTGATAAACTGGCGAGCTAGACAGACGTATGAATTCTGGCTGATATCATGAAATCACTTATCATGAATGCCTCTCTGTAGGTGTATCCACAATGTCTTACCAGCCTGAAGAGCAGATTGCACACAACAGGGAACTATTTAAGGTGCTCTGACCACACAAAAGTTGCATGAAAGAGTAACAGCATCCCAAGGGAATAGATACTTCCTCCTCTGAGTGTTTTTGTTCGTTTGTTTTTTTGTTTTTATAAAGACCAGTGGAAAATTACCAAGAGAGAACAAAGGAAGGTAGGTGTTGGAAGGGGGCACATAAAACAAGAGAGCCACACAGGAACTGGAAGCCTTGGTCAGGAGCAATCAAAGTCACAGGAGGTGGGGGAAGAGAAGTCCATGAAGAAGAAGCTACCCATCATTAACAGCCTGCATGATGCAGGGAAACCCTGCCTGCCTTCCTGGACATAGATAGACCAAGGAAAGGGTGACCTAGTGAGGGGCTGTGTGTTTAGGAGGTTTCTTGTTTTCTAAAATTATCTGTACTGTCTTGTACTTCATATGATTAAGCGAAGGAGTAATTATGTGTTAATTTGAGCAACATCTGTCTCTCCGTGTAATGTGCTTCACAACTAGTATGTGCCTCCAGAGAGTTAACCTTTAAACCAAAATCTTCACACCTTTGGAGCGGAGTTCTAGGTGTGTTTAAACTATGAAGGAGTCTGAAAGGTCAGCCCCACACCCAGAGAGGTTAGGCAGCTGACCAGCAGGTTCCAGCTCTCAGAAGGGAATATTAGGACAGGATCTTCACTCAGAGTGTTCTAAGGACTCCCGTACTGGGGCAGTGGCTGGACCCCATTGAAGCCCTGGAGGCTTAAAACAATGGGGGACTCGGGGACACACAACCTTGGATTCCCCTCACAGCTGGCTGGTGGGCTGCTGAAAGGGGGCCCTGTCCAGATTTGTGACAGCACCTAATTCACTTAGGCACGTTAGAAAATCTCATTCCAATTTACTTTGGAAAATAAATTTGTGTTTTAAAAAAAAAAAACTTTCAACATCCTTAGTGGATTGGCAATAAATATATTTTAAGCAAAGATAGATCTGGTCAAGATATCCGATATGAATTTTTGGTAGAATCACAAAATAAAAGTATTGTATTAGTAAAGATGTCTCTGGAGCATACTAGCATGAAGAACATGCAAAAATTAGCAAACAGGATTCATTTCTTACATGAGTTCCAGATCCTACATATCTGACTTACAGCACATACAATACTGGAAAAGCGAGATGTTAAACAGTTGTAATGCATTAAATGGAATGAAAAGGAAAAAAGTAACGTAACTGGAAAAAACAAAGAACGGTCATATCTTATGTATGTCTCAAATACATTGTATTAAATGTTTTTCCAACTAAATAATGGAGCTTAACAAAAGTGACTGAAAAGCATAAACCATCTTGTTTTCTTGCCTGTCAGAATCTCATTAACAGCTCAACTGAAATTCTACATGTGCACTCAAATCTCTCATTTGTACATCTGGCTTAATTCAACATACTGCTGTATTTGTTAACATATTTTCCTCCTCAAGCAAAACAGTTTATTCACAATATCTTGCAATGGTATTTTAATAGGCAAAACAGTACTATTGTTTCAATGCTAAACAAAATTGAGGTGTCAATGAAAGTGAACAGAAAATATTTAGACAACATTTTATAAGACAATAACAAAGGCACAGACCGGTACTAAAACTTTTCCTTCTATGATTTCAACTGTTAAACTCATAGAAAAAGATTTACATTTCAATATCTCAATGTTATCTGCCATTCAGAAGATAAGGCAGTGTATAGTTCTTTATTGGAATTATTACAGAAACAACGTGTAGCATTTTTAAGGAAGCCATCACACTGGCTACTGTTTTGAAAAGGGTACTATGTCACGTTGGAATTATCTTTAATAAGGCACTTTCCTCTGTTAGTACAGGCCCCTTGTTCCTGCCTGCATGTGCAACCTGACAGAGCAGAGAGTTTAGAAAACAAAACAAAACAAAAAACAGGAATTCTCTTTTGTTTTCCTAGAACACACATGACTTGTTAGTGGGTTTCACAGCTCTCCCTGTCTCGGTTTCTTTAACCTCTCCCTTGCGGTCATGGGTGCTGGTACACCTACCTCCTGCATGGCAATCATTTGCTCCTCCCCTGACTGACTTACTGCTTACCTCTCTGGGGAAGTAGCAGCATATTTGTCTACCCTTTCTCCACTATTTGAGGGCTGGAGGCATTGGTTCCTGTCCGGCCCCCTCCCTCTTAATCTAGGACTTTAGATGTTGGTTCTTGATCGCTCACAAGCTATATAGGAACTACTGGTTTGCCTGCTTTGCTCTTCAAACCTTGGCTGCCTGTTCCTGCCTCCAGAATTGTAATGGCCCTTTCTGGGCTTTAGAGTGACCTCAATCACCACATTATATATACACACATACATGTGTGTGCAGACACACAGGTACACCCCACCCATGCACCTCAAAATAAAGGCCAGGGTTACAGCAATACAAATTGCAGGGGAAATGCTGTCCTCATTTCCACATACACAATATGATGCTCTTCCATGAAGTTGTACAGCTAAACCAAAATGCAGGATCTGGACTGCAGAACCTTTATTACTAAAGACAACGTGCAAGCCTGAAAGAACATTTGATTCTTTGAGCCCTGCTTGAGTCTGCATGTCTGGCAATAAGAAAAAAAAAAGAAGATGCTTATTTATAAACGGAGTGAAGTTGCTATGGAAGGGACAGACAAAGATGCATCTTCATTATGCCATTTTTACAGGGACTTTTTCAGAGTGAACCTGCACTTTAAATATTCCCCTAGCGTCCATAAGTAGAGCCCTACCAATTTCACATCTGTGAAAAATGTGTCACTGACCATGAAATAAGCCCTTCCCCGAGAAATCTGATCTCTCCCTTGCTGCTGAGAGCACCCTAGTCAGGGGGCTCCTAGATGCAAGTCCTGGCTGGGCTGGGGAGGGAAAGGACTTGTCCTTCCCCTGCATGGTCACTCTAGCTCTCAAGGGGAGATCAGACTGACACCAAATGCCTGTCTCCCCCTGCTGCAGAAAGCTCCAGCCTCAGAGGTTCCTGCAGCTGGAGGAGACTTGTGGAGGTGGGTCCAATATCCCCCTGCTCCTAGAAGCGCCCTAGCCAGGGAGTTCCTAGCTGTGAGTCCTTGCTGGGCTGGGGAGAGACAGGACTTGTTCCCTTGCATGACAGATGCGGGTGAGGGGAGATCAGACTCACTTCCGGGTACCTTTTGGGTTGGGATCCCCACTGTTCCACTACCTTGAAATTTCAGATGTAAACAGCTGAAAAGGTGACATTGACTAATTTAAAAACCCTCTGACCGTGAAATTGATCAAAATGGACCGTGAATTTGGTAGGGCCCTAGCCATGAGGCCATCCCCATGTTACCATGGCCAGGCTCCAGGCACCAGCGCAGCAAGCGCGTGCCTGGGGTAGCAAGCCGCAGGGGGCGGCCAGCCGGTAGCTGAGAGGGCAGCATTCAGGAAGCCTTCCGTGGCGTTTCTGCAGGAGGTCCGCCGGTCCCACGGATTCGGCTGCGGGAACGCCAACAGCACGGGACTGGCAGAGCACTCACAGGAACGCCGCCGAATCTGCGGGACCGGTGACCTCCTGCAGAAACGCCGCCAACGGCTACCTGACTGCCGTGCTTGGGGGTGGCACAAAACATAGAGTCACCCCTGCACGTTACTAATGGTTTTAAACACCTTTAAACAGAGTCCAATGTATTCTGTAGTTCCAAGCTACAGAATTAGCAACAAAATCCACTTTTCACATAGAATTGTGCTGAAAAATCTAAGCTTTCATTCTTTTTAAAATGATGGTTGTTGCCTCATGGCTGTGAAGAAAACCTTTGCAAATTAGAAAGTGTGTCCCTCCAACTGTCTGTCAGCTAGAGACTTCAGACCCATGGAGGAAGTATTACCTCTGCCTTGACTAGGCTGAGAAAAGTGCTTCAGAACACCCCAAAACAGTAGCAGGTGATGCACTCAGTATTTTACCATAGTTAGTTTAAACTGGATTAGGAAAATTGTCATCATTAGCCTAGGCATATAATCTACTCACTCACCCATTACCACAATGTTGATTATAATGAAAGTTAATATTTTAGCTGCCCATCAAAACAGAACATATATAGTTTGAGTGGGTGAGTAGAATTTGCAGCAATCCTGCTTTAAATTTTGTGTGTGTGTTTTAATTCTTCTTCTTCTCCTTACAACCATAGAATCATAGGGTTAGAAGGGACCGCAAGGGTCATCTAGGCTAACCCCCTGCCAAGATGCAGGGATTGTTGTGTTTAAACCATCCAAGAGAGATGGCTATCCAGCCTTGTTTTG
The DNA here is from genome assembly GCA_037349315.1 of Chelydra serpentina. Taxonomy (NCBI): domain Eukaryota; kingdom Metazoa; phylum Chordata; order Testudines; family Chelydridae; genus Chelydra; species Chelydra serpentina. Next base: position 12,458,456 of record JBAIAC010000061.1, read on the forward strand.
AAAACCTCCAGGGAAGAAGCTTCCACAACCTCCCTATGCAATCTGTTCCATTGTCCTCCTGTTCTTACAGTTAGGAAGTTTAAATTAAATCTGCTATGCTGTAGTTTGAACCCACTGCCTCTTGTCCTGCCCTCTGGCAAAAGAGAACAACTTTTCTCCATTTTTTTAAGGCAGCCTTTCAAGTATGTGATGACCACTATCATGTCTCCCCTTAATCTCCTCTTTTCCAAACTAAACATACCCAGTTCCTTCAGCCTTTGTTCTCACGGCTTGTATTCCATCCCTCTGATCATCTTTGTCTCTCACCTCTGGATCCTTTCCAGTTTCTCTACATCCTTTCTATATAGCAGTGACCAGAATTGGGCTAGGTCTACACTAACCCCCCCGTCGAACTAAGGTACGCAACTTCAGCTACGTTAATAACGTAGCTGAAGTCGAAGTATCTTAGTTCAAACTTACCTGTGGTCCACACGCGGCGCGCAGGCTCCCCCGTCGACTCCGCCTGCTCCGTTCGCAGAGCAGGATTACCGGCGTCGACGGGGGAGCACTTCCTGGTTCGATTTATCGCGTCTAGACAAGACGCGATAAATCGAACCCAGAACATCGATCCCGCACCTCCGACCGGACGCGTAAGTATAGACGTACCCTTGGACACAGTACTCCAGCTGAGGCCTCACCAGCGCCGGGTAAAGCAGTACCATCACCTCCCATGACTTGCATACTATGCCTCTGTTTAATGCAACCTAAAATTGTGTTTACTTTTTTTTGCAGCAGCATCGTGTTGCTGACTCATGTTGAGATTGTGATGCACCACAACTCCCAGATCTTCCTCAGCGGTGCCGCTGCCAAGCCAGTTATCCCCCTTTCTGTATTTGTGCATTTGGTTTTTCTTCCCTAAATGTAGCACCTTAAATTGGTCTTTGTTGAATTTCATTTTCCGTATAGAGCCCAGTTCTCCAATTTATCAAGATCGCTCTGAATTTTAGCTCTATACCCCACACCCGACCCCCAGCTTTGTGTCATCTGAAAACCTGATCAGCATGCTCTCTGGATCTACATCCAGGTCATTAATAAAGATGTTAAACAACACTGGACTCAGAAAAGATCCCCGTGGAACCCCACCTGAGACCTCCCTCCAATCTGACATCACTCCATTAATAGTTGCACTTTGTTTGCAATTGTTTAACCAATTATGTATCCACTTAATGGTAGTTTTGTTGAGTTCACATTTCTCCAGCTTACTTATCAGTAGGTCATCTGGGACTGTGTCAAAAGCCTTGCTGAAGTCCAGGCATATTATGTCCACTGCTTTCCCCCTATCCACCAAATCAATTACCCTGTCAAAGGAATTCTTTTCTTCTTCTCAGCACCGCCTCTGTTCAAGTCCAGACCGACTGGCATTCACTATATGCAACACCAAATATGACCTCCATGGAACTGTACTACCGCATGTAACTATCTTATAGTAATGATACTTCGGGCTTGTCCATACAGAAAGTTAAGCTGAATTAACTGAAAATGTGAATTTAAATTGCATTAGTTAAAGCACATTAAACCCCTGTGTGGACACTCTCATTCAGAAGTAAAGTGGCTTTAGTTCACTTCACCTTAATTCACGAACGGCTGCTCCACATGGCACCGCAGTTCAGACTATGGGGGTATGAACTTCAGAGAGCTCATGTGTTACGCTCTAACTGCCCTATATAGACCCTGCTGTAGTCCTTTTTCAAGGCCACTTTACTTCTTAATGAGAGCATCCTCACAGAGGTTTAATGTACTTTCATTAATGTACTTCAGTTAATTTGGCTTAATTTCTCATGTATATAAGCTCTAAGGTATGTTCTTTGCTTTAACAAAACCCCAGGAGCATTAGAGTATAGACAGGCAACATCCCTGTAAAATGATGGGTTTGACATTGTCATTATAGTGCCTGTTAGACTGTCTCATTGAACAGGGACAGCAAATCTAGACATCATGGAACTGAAAGGGGATAGGGTGAGATTAAAGTAAATAGTATGCTGAACGTCCCTTTTAACCTTGCTTTCTGGGGCATTTGGCAGAACTTTTTCTAAATGTAATGGAGTTTTCATGCTGCTCTTTGCCTAGTTGATGATCATTTGAATTCTAGGACAACGTTAAAAAGAAAGCTGATGCATAACAGTTAGTGTTCAATTTTACACTAAGGATTACGTGAAATCATCCATTTCTAATGAGTACAGGGCTTGGCCTGTAGCTTGCCAATAGTGCCTACTGCAATGAAATAGAACCTTGCTAATCTGCCCTTTGGTAGTCTACAAAGCCGCAGTGAAAACAATTTCACAGCCACTGTTTGTAATGCAGATCAGCTATATTCAGACTCTGCTGCTGGGGATCATGCTGGGGGTATGTTACCCATGGGCCACTGAGGGAGTGTGAAGTCCCCTTTGTCTCATTTTCACCATATACTGGAACACTAAAGCAGGATGTTTATACTCCTTCTGGTTGCTTTTCTTGTGGTGGCAACAGGAGTACAGAGGCTCTTTTACCTCTGTATTTGGCACAGGTGCAAACTGCTACTAGAATACTGTGTCACTTCCGATGTCCATAATTCAAGAAGGCAGTTAATAAATCGGAGAGGGTTTGGTGAAGAGCCATGAAAATGATTAAAGGATTGGAATACATGACTTACAGTGGCAGACTCAAGGAGTTCTTTCTATTTAGCTCAAATAAAGAGAAGGTTAAAAGGTGACTTGATTATGGGTGATAAGTACCTACATGGGGGACAAATATTCAATAATGGGCTCTTCAGTCTAGTACAGAAAGAGACAACACAATCCAATGGCCGGATGTTTAAACTAGCCAAATACAGACTGAAAATAAGGCATACATTTTTATCAATGACAGTATTTAACCATTAGAATAGCTTACCAAGGGGTAGTGGTAAATCTTCTCTGGAACCTATGAATCTATAAGGTTGGGCCAAATTCTTGATCAGAACAAAAGGGTACCTTCTTTAAATTCTTCAGCAGAGATCAGTATCTCATAAGGATACAGGAGATTCTTAGAAGATCTGCTGCCAACACTTGAGAATTAAAGCAGGTGGAAGCTTTTTTAAACATGTCCACTGCAGAACCACGGGAATGGTGAGAAACTGGCTGCACCTCACTGATTAACAGACAGTCAGGAGACGAAGCCAGCTCCAGAAAGTGTCCTGGTTCAGAACTGAGTTGGTGACCTGATGAGGAAAAAACCCTCAAATCTAACATGTCAGTTTAATTTAATCTTAGACTACAAATACTATTATCTAGTAATAATAACTGTATGATTATGACCTGGAGCCACTACCAGGTTAACGTTAAAGTTGTTTGGATGCTATGTATTCCCATATTTTAACATGCCGGCCTTTTTTTTTTATTTAACCTTCACTCTGAATTCCTGAGTTTATGCTGCTTGTTTTTTGTAGGCTTTGTTTTTTATAATTTATTTCTATAAATATTTGTATCCAAGTTACTGATACGTTTTGAACTTCAACTCCAGTTTATCATTGTTATCTTAAGAAAGATTTAGTACAATTTAATTGTTTAGTTCACAGTTGATACTCATGAGCATACAAGATGCTTAACCAATTACTTTATTAGCCTAATACAGCTTTCCTGATGCCTTGACATTTTGAAATAAGATTCATGCTAAATAACAGTGATCCCAGAATAATAGTCTACATGTGTATCCCTCCACCTGTCATTAAAAGAGGGATAAATAATGAATGAGCAGAGATTTCTTTTAATTCTATCTACTTTTACTACTTCTCATGGAATGTTTAGTATTACTTCCTTATTCAGAAATTCTCAAATTAAAATTGTATCTTTAATCTTCTTGCTGAAGCGTTTTACTGAAGGCACTACAATTAATGCAAAGCACAGTTTCCCCTATTCTTTGTTTTTCTTTTAAGCATACTAATTAATTCAGTGTTTAGAATCCCGATTACCTCCAAGTCATTTTTAGTTACTATGATCAATGCCGTGTTAAAAGTAAACCAACCAATATTAAACTGTACAAATGAATCATAGAATATCAGGGTTGGAAGGGACCTTAGTAGGTCATCTAGTCCAACCCCCTGCTCAAAGCAGGACCAATCTCCAATTTTTGCCCCAGATCCCCAAATGGCCCCCTCAAGGATTGAACTCACAACCCTGGGTTTAGCAGCCCAATGCTCAAACCATTGAGCTATCCCTCCCCCCCAAATATATATGGAGATATGCCTATCTCATAGAACTGGAAGGACCTTGAAAGGTCATTGAGTCCAGTCCCCTGCCTTCACTAGCAGGACCCTGACAGATTTTTGCCCCAGATTCCTAAATGGCCCCCTCAAGGATTGAACTCACAACCCTGGGTTTGGCAAGCCAATGCTCAAACCACTGAGCTATCCCTCCCCCATGCTTGATGAGGACAGCAAGGCAAACCAATAGACACAAGGATGGATTTTAGAGGCAGGCTGCCATTTCACTGGGAAGAGGCACTACGTGCACACGCACACACATACACCCCCAATCTCATATACCAGGCATTTAACTGGTTCTAGTGCAAGGTTACAGGGTTCCCACCATATAACCAATAACTTAGGGTAGACCTTCCTCCGCCTATCCCTAGAACTCAGCTCATTTCTCCTCAGGCATAAGGGGTGGGGCAGAAGTTACCAAAGGAGGGAACTTGTCCTTGACAATTTCAGGTCTCCCGTTCTCCTATAGGCACAAGGACTACCAGTGAAATTCGGGGTTTCGATTACCTGTGGGAATTGGCATAACCTTTCGATACCAGCCACAAGTTGTGGCAAGCTAAACAGTCTTACTTTGCCTAATATAAAACTTTCAGGTCCTACTCCTTTCAACCCAACTGTGCCTCCATGACACTGTAAGGAAGGCAAAATCCCCGCCCCCGCCGTTGCCAATTTGGCCTAACAGGAAAAACTTCCTGATCCCAAAACAGGTGATTGGACTCTCCATTGCCCTGTTGCAATTAGGTCATCCTGGTTCAATATGTGGCAGGCCTATGTCTAATTTATATTTTAATATCCTTAGGGGACAAGCCATCTCATATGTTCAATCCAGCTCCAAGCACATTACCATTATTCCAAAAAAAACAAAAACAAACAAACAAACAAAAAAGTTAGCACTTAGCACTTCACTTTCTCACCACGTATTCAACTACAAACAGCCTTCATAATATATCTATGAGGCTGTAGGTAAATATTATGCCACTTTCACAGATGGGGAAAGTGTGGCAAACATGTTAAGTGACTTGCCCAATTTGAAACCTGTCCAGAGTGAGTCAGTGGTAGAACAAGGATTAGAACTCTAGAGTTCCTGGCTCTAATCATCAAGTTCAGTCTAATAATGTAGATAAAAGGCAGGCGTGTACACTGGGTGGGCTAGTTGCAAGAAAAGATATTAAAATCTACGTTGAAATAAATTAGATAACATACATTGAGGCAGATAGCTAGATCAGTAACCAAGAATCAACAACACTGTTAACTGGGTTTCTTTCTAAGCTTAAAAAGTGGTAGATCCCCAATTCATACAAAACCAATTTGATTTAAAAGCACTGCCGATAAAATATTACTTATATATAATTCATAAATATATACTACAGTTGGACATGACAGCACATATATTAATACTTCAGTCTCCTACACTTATACTGGCAGTAAGGTATCAGGTTTTAAACAAAAAGAAAAAAAGAAAAATACCTGTGGCACCATAGAGACTAACAAATTTATTTCAGCATAAGCTTTCGTGGGTTAAGAACCCACTTCATCGGATGCATGGAATGGAACATACAGTGAACAGATATTTATACATTCAAAGAAACATGAGAAGGTGGAAGTGTCTATACCAATGTTAAGAGGCTAATTAATTGAAAGGAACTGTTATCAGTAGACACTTTTGAAGTGATAATCAACAGCGGCCATTACAACTGTTATACAAGTTTAGTGGACTTAAATCACAGGTGTGACACAAAAGCAGAATGTGTGTCAATTATTGCATAGCATCCTGGCTTTCTGTCATTATAAAAAACAGCAGCAGCTGAAAATGAATACATGCCCAATTTCTCAAGCACTAACCCCAAGTTTTAAATAATTCCATAACTCTTATAAAGATGAAAACTTTCATTACACATGTTTATAAACTGAGCTGAACTTAATTGCTTACTTTCATCAAATGCAGGATAGGCTAAAATTTATCGGATTTGTGTGAGAGTTCAAACAGGGATCCCTTCCCTAAGCTCTTTTCTTTACAGCCGTGCAGATGCCTAGGATTTGCCACAAGAGTGGATAAATAAACCTCAAAGCACATAGTGATGGACTCCTGAATTTTCTTCTTTATGAGTGACTCTTAAAAAAATAATGAAAGTAAACATAGAAATTAAATCTATAGCACAACACAGAACAAAAGTTCTCAATCCTGATGGTCCGTGGAACATTTGCTGATCGTCCAGAGAAAGCTGTAAACTCACAAGACAGCAGTTTCTCTATTTCCAGCTGCTAGAAAGTCATATTACTTTATATGTAAGGAATTTCTTTTGTTGCCCCTTGATCATAAATAGGAGGGTGGAGGGGCAAGTTATAATTAATGTTACAATATTGTCTACACTACAAAAAAACTGAGAAATCTTTTCCTAGACCACCTCTCTCCAAGGACCACTAATCAATACTTTTACTCTTGGAATAGAAACAAAGGAGACTCAAGCTTAGATATTCACCTGGGAGAGCTGCATGTTTGCAGTGTGGAAAGGATACAACAGCAGGAACCTCTTTAGACTCATGTTCTTACAGGTATGGAACTCTAAAATAAACAAACAGTCTTCATGGTATGATACATTTTTCATGCAGGAATTTTGCTCTTTTCATTTGTATATAACAACCAAGGCCATTTTTTCTAGTCCCCTAGACCGGAAAGAACCAAGACAGATTTTTCAACATAGCATCTCTAGGGCCTTCACAAACATGGAGGCCACCTTGTAATGAAACTTCTTGTTGTCATGCTGTCACGTTCCCAGATCTCCAAAGATAATATGGTAATACCACCCAAATATCTGAACAATTAGCCAAGAATTCTATAGCTAGAGTAAGGCCACAAGTTATTATCTTGAAAGCTGTTCAAAAAGGGGCCTCACCCACCGTCAGGAGCAATTTCCCCATGGCTCTTAACATAAGTGCCAAGTAAAAAACCGCTGGAATTAAGTTCCTCTGCTGCTTCAAGTACTTTCTTCAAAGCCAAACATATTTTGTTAATCCATGAGATTCCATCTACAGGAATGTGAGTTCATTGCCTGTGCTTATAACTGCCAAATTAAATGTAACTGGTTCAGAAAGGCATCTTATACCAGGACATGGGGAAGTCTAAAGTTTGAAGAAGGGGTCTGAAGGAAGTTCGTAGGACTGACAATATAAAGAGCACACTTATGCTCTTGCAACACCTTTGATGTTTCCATATCTTTTGCATTTCTTGAATTCTTTTCTTTTTCTCAAATTTAATCCTGATTTAACACATTTTGGCATTTAGTATATAAATATTTCAGAAAATCACTTGATTTGAGGAGAACTTACAAAGATTTTTCTATGTTATTAGGAGTGGGAAAGCAGATTCCATCATATACATATTAATATTCATTTACATTTGTGTGCAAAACCCACAGTAAGTTAACACATACTGTATACTGGTTTTTCTTTAGAGCCCCTGTCAGAAAGCTGAACACTATCAGAAACTAACCAAGTCATTCTCAGTCAACCATGTAGGAACAGGGCTTTGGAGCAGAACCCGCGGAGAAGCTCCGGAGCAGTGGAGCTTCAGGTTTTTGCCTGGAGCTGGAGCAGAGCCGGAGCACAGCTCCAAAGCCCTGTGTAGGAAGTTATATGGAATTGTTGACTAAAGTGTATAAAGCAATCAATCAGAGATGGGTTTTTCCTGTTTAATGACGCCACCATGCTAAAATGATAAAAGTAGCTAAAAATCATTCTTTAACATATTCTCCAAAACTACATTTTTGGCTCTTCCAAGAGAACTACTCTACTATGAATTCCAGTGCAGTCTACTATGTCAGTACACTAACTGCACAAAAACATTAGCCGTTAAGGTTATTTTAAAAGTACTTGGTTTAATTCAAACACTTGTTTGCCATCTGGTACTTGTGTTTTATGCATTCTAATTATCTGGAGGCTTTCAGAATTTTTACTTTTTAATAACCTTCTGTCACATTCTCTGTTAGCAAAATAGTTACAAATCAGCTTTTATTATGAGTAACCAGTGAGATAAGGTAGAGATGGAGGTAAGAATATTATAATAAGCTATATAATCATAACTAAGATTGCTACTTCTCAGGTTGTTAAAATTCTCCTCCTTTCCCAGACAAGTCATTTAATCTCTCTATTACACACCTGTAAAAAAAAAAAAAAAAAAAGAGAGAGAAAAAGAAAAGGGAATAGTACTTCTCTACCTCACAAGGGCATTGTGATGCTAAATCCATGAGGAACTGAAAGGTGCTATGGTTATAAGGGTCAAATAAGTACCTAGCTAGCTAGAAGTCTGGAAATTGCACATGTACATTTAGGCACAAATTTTGGAAGGTTGGGAGTAAATGTTCACAGAGTACCTTTTAAGTCAACAGCCTTAAACCAAATGAAAAAACCATGACTGAAGTGGAGAATAAAAAAGTTGTTATTCTGTATGCTCAAAGCGTTTGATATAAAAAATTATGATTGACAGCACTTTAAAATTCAGATGCTACCATGTTATCTTCACACATTACCAAGGAGAAAAACAAACAGAAGATGGCCAACACTTCAGCAGGACTAAGTTATCATTCAAGCATTTCCAAATGTTCCTAAGAAACATAAACAACAATATTTCAGTCTTCGAAACAAGACTGCCACTTCCCAGGATGGATTGATATAAATCAAAGCAATTAAATCACTGATTTTCATAATGATTTAAATCATCAGTTTTAATCTTGTTTTGTATTTGCACTTTTTAGATATTTTCCTTAAAAAGGCTGATGGTCATTGGTTTATTTGCAACTAAATATAACCTTTACACTAAATGCGGTCCTTCTTTTTGTTAACCAGGGGAATATATTTCTTGTTTGAGCATTTGTACAGCTCAACTGACATTTATTCAGATTCTTAATTTTGACATGTTTTTTTACATTAGAAAATGGTGAAAGATGCATTTCTTATATTCTAGCGGATGATTATTTTACTTATGATTTGTATCAATCTCTTTTTGGATTAAAATTCAGTTAAAGATCCACAAAAGCAGCTTTTATTATTATCATCATCATTATTAAAAAAGACTATTTTAAATGTGCTGGATATACAAGAAAAAAAGTTTCAGAACATGTTTTGCTTTAAAGGAAATATCTCTAGTCAGTGAATTGAAGTCACTGTTGTCCAGCTATACCGAAAGGAGGGCAGGAGACACTTGATATGGTTTTAATCAGGCCACAACTTTTTACTATTAGATGTCTGGGACTAGCAGGCAGACAAAAAAAAGTGTACAGTGCAGGTAACTCCATGTTTATTCAATATCTACCCAGGGGACTTTCGCCAGCCTCCGATTTTTTCCGTGCAGGTCCCCCAGCCAACTCATTGCTGGGACCTTACCTCCCACCCAGCCCCGCCGCCCCAAACTAGGGTTAATGTGGGCTATAAGAAAGAGGGATTGGCTCCCTGCCGTACCAGTCATAGGAGCCCCCAACACCCCTGGCCCCATTGCGCTCTTGTAACCAACACCTACTTTTTAAATCCTTTACCAAGCGATTTATCTGGTCACTGTATACCTTCCCTATGGAGTACCTACACTGGACATCGCCACAAGGAGTCACCAGTAATTAGCTTGGCTGCCTTCCCCCAAAACCCAGTTGGGTTCCAAGACATCTCTTACTGCCTCCTTTTTATCAGCCAAAACATGTGTCTGCATCCAAGTTTGACAGGCAAACCCTATCATCCGAAAATAACTCTGGTGCCCTATATGCTATGCCTACAGCAGTGGTATCAGCTGGTCCCATAACATGCCCATCTTTCCATGCCAACTCAGGGTTGCTTCATCACCCAACCCCAGCTGGGAACCCTCAAGTAACGTGGACACCTGCCTATGTGCCCAAAAAACAAAGCTGTGCCTGCAGATCCACATCACAGTCTGCATGGGAAGTCTTCCCGCATGAACTTAATGGCTGATAGGTGCTTCGAGATCATTGGGGACACCAGCTGATGGGTTGCCAATGATACAATGTATGGCAGCACATGCTCCTCTGTAATGGGCCAAATCAGTGACCGGCTTGCCAGATCGTGAAACTGCATTAAATCATTTAAAAACCTCCATCATGGCTCTGCCACATGCATGGAGCCACTGATCTCCATGCTACACTGACAATATCATACACCAAGGCTCCATAGCACTAGAGGCATCCGCTTGGATTCCTTGCTGGCTCCTGGTGCCAGCTCCCGAAATCTGTCCATCTGAAAATGACACACGGTGCCTACTAGGCCATTATCAACCCTGGGCACGTGCTTGGAAGAAAAACAGATGTTAAGGCTTAAACACTGTAGCACAAATACCCTCTCTAACCTCATAACCCTGTATGATCTGGAAGGTTGGTGACTGATAATATGTACCACTGCCACGTTGTCGCACCGGAAACACCCTTTTATTAGCCAACTCCATTCCCCAAATAACCACCGATAAAAATCACTATTTTTAATCAATGACATCGTTTGGCTAGACTATATCCAAAAGGATTGCAAAAGGGTATTACACATGATCTTTGCAGCTAACTGACATGATAAATCTGAATTAACTACAAACTACATTAGAGAGACAAGATGGGTGAGGCAATATCTTTTATAGAACTAATTTCTGTTGGTGATAAAGACAAGCCACACAGAACTCCAATAAAAGATATTACCTCGTCCTCCTTGTTTCTCCAATATCCTGAGACGGACATAGCTACAACTACATTGCATATTTACAAACTCCATGTCAGATAAATACTTGCACCCAAATGCACAGTGAAAGGCTAAATATCTAATGCTTTTGGAACTTGGTCAATGGCAGCATATTCAGTGCCTCAAGTTTATCTCTGGTGCAAAATTCTGGCGATAACTTTTCAGGGTCTGATTATGCTCTGCTGAGAGTTAGCAAAAGCTATTTTGGTTTTCTTTTCATCTAACATTAAATGAACGCTGCAATGACAATTGCAAAGCCTTTGTGTTATCAGTTACATTATTTTACAGAATGACAAAGTACTTTGAGAACCTGGAACTTTAGTTTTATCACTGATCTATTTCACCAATAAATCAAAAATGTAATAATTTAGTACTTTCACCTTGAAATTAATTTTACTGTATTAAAGACGACATATTTAACAATCCATTCTTTGAGGGTACATTAACGACACACTGCACAGACTATATACTTCAGCTCTCTTCCAAAATTTCTATAGGACCAATCCCGTTTCTGCCACCGTCAGGAGTTTAGAAGGCAGCATAAAAAATAAACTAATTTTGAGAGGCAACGTTGAAAGGAAAAAATGAGGATGCTTTCAACGGCACAAAGGGCAATTAAGCACTCAACTCCCATTTATGCCTTTGAAAACCTCACCCAGTGAGGATTAAAGGCTTCAACCTGCACCATGAAAGTCAATGTAAGCTGAATCAGGCCCTAATCAACAGCTTCCAGTCTCCCAGGTACCAGATCTGGGGACACCAAAGTTGTAATTATCTAGTAAAATGCAGAACCAGAAAAATCTTATGTACCATGTTCTCCCACTAAATTGATATTTGGCCATTTGAAGAGATCATGCATTGGTATGATCAGTTTATAAAAGCTCTAAAAAGATATTTTTGTTATCATCAAGAACTATGATCCTTAAAGCAAAGTACTTATAAACTCTAGCTTCCCCCCACATCCTCCTTTGTCTGGTTATTCCACCCATTACATAAGCCCTTTGTCAGCTAGCCTGCAGGCATAAGCTAATTAGTCTCCTTCCCTCTTTCTAGTTATCTAAGTTTTTCAAGTACTATAGTATATAAGAACTTCCACGTCAATTAGATTGACACAGCCCTAGTGGACCTTGTAGGGTTTTCTGTTCTTCCTCTTCCCTTCACTAAGGGCTTTATAAATCATTCCATTTATGGTGAAAAAGCTTTCTTAAAGGGAAGGGTCTTGCAGTGTGCCATAAGCATGGTGAGATTTTGGTTGACTTTCAAAGGCACAAGGTGCATTTAGCCTCGCAACTCCTTTAAAGTCAATGGGATTTGAATTCTTAACTCTCAATACCTTTAAAAAAAATTCCCCTTTGTCTTGCAGACAACATGGATTAATGTAAAGGTTTTGGTGTTCGAGGTAGGGCAGCATCTACTATTACAAAGGCTGGCAGGGAACAAGAGGTGTTACCCCACCTCCTCTTTTCTTCTTTCTTACTAGACCTATGGTTTTTCCTTGTTTACATAGTATTGATTAGTCTGTGGAGACTAGCTTTGTTATAACAGCATTGATGGCTGTAGGAAACTAGCACTGTGTGAGGCAGAGCAGGTCAGGAGTCTGGTTGAGAACTGGAAAGTTCTACAATTTTTTCTTTAGTTTTTGGGAGGAGGTGGTGGTTGGTTGTATTTCCTCCCAGGGCTAGTAAAATATGGGATAGGGACTATATTACCACAGATAAATTAAAAAATGCACACACATTTAACATCTCTGAACTGAGTATTCAGTAGTTGATTGTAATACTAAGGGAGACTGACAACTGGTATATAGTACACTATTAAAGCATAATGGAAAATCACATATCAGGTATTAATTAGACAGTATTACACCGGGCAAATATGAAGAACCCAATGTAGTTAGAGAAAAGTCTCATTTCAGAGTATTACAAATGTAAAAGTCTAAAAAATGAGACTATGTACTTTTAGTCCTGCACTTAAGAGGCAAAGCTCACTGATTAAACAAACCATGTCATTCTAAATCATTAAATTACCATTCAGGAACCCTCCGAAGTTCTATTTCCACTAAATTCATAATTTAATCTTGAGAGCCAGGCATAAAGACCAAAAATCACAAACAGGAATACAATTTTAGGCATGGTCTCTAACTTCCCACATTAGCCACTGATAAACCCCTCTCTGTCTTCTTATTCTTTTTTAGAGTTATTATGAGCTTTAGAATCTTTCCCTACTCATTCTCGTGGAAGAGAGTTCACTATAATTAGTTAGTGCTTAATGAGAAATAAAGCCCTTCTGTTTTAGAAAATAACACTCAATGGCATTCTATTATGTTCCTGTTTTGAAAAGCAGGTTAAATTGCTGCAGGAATAAGAGGAACCAGTCCCCACAGAGAATGGTGATAGCTGTATGTATGCACCCACCTACCCTCAAATCATCAAATCAAATCCAGACCAGTGAAATGAGTTCATATATTAAAGTTCTAGTCATTGACAAATGGGATGTCTATATATAGTAGACCCTCAGTTACAAACACCTTGGGAATGGAAGTTGTTCGTAACTCTGAAGAAAATGTTATGGTTGTTCTTTCAAACGTTTACTAATGAACATTGGCTTAACACAGCTTTGAAACTTTACCATGCAGAAGAAAAATCCTGCTTTTAAACCATCTTTTTTAGTAGTTTATGTTTAAACACAATACTATAGTGTATTTGCCTTTGTCTCTGCTGCTCCTGGTTGCATACGTCCGGTTCCAAATGAGGTGCGTGGCTGACCAGTCAGTTCATAACTCCGATGTTCATAACTCTGAGGTTCTACTATAGTTCTCATATCAGTAAGGCTGCGAATCATTTGCGGAGGTCACAGCCTCCATCACTTTCCATGACCTCTGTGAATTTTGCAGCGCTGGAGCGGCTGACCCCAGGACCATCCCAGCAGCTGGGGAAACCCAAGGGCCAGCCGCATTGGCTGCTGCTCTGGCAGCCCCAGGCAGCTAGTCCCCAGCGCTGCCCTGGAGCAGCGGTCCGGGACCAGTGGCTGCGGTGAAGCCCCAGGCTGCCCCCGACTAGCAATAGTATCAATGGCCAACCAGAGAACTAACCAGTAGCAGGAGAAAATCAATAACAATTTCCACTGGCTTCAATGATGCAGAATCAGGCCTTTTGAAAACATGTTTTCATGGTGCAGTAAATGACGGCCTAGTAACACTCCCAAATTCAAACCCTGCTATGGAATGCAGAAAAAAGGTAAATATTGATACATCAGTTGCCAGATTACAAAGAACCCATAAGTCAACAATAATATATTGACCTAGTTATTTCTGGTAAACTTCCTTCTGATTACTGCCTCCTTCATTCTGAACCGTAAGAGCTATCTTGTGATCCTGGAAAATATTAATACGGTCATAACATGTGCTTAGTGAAATATATTTTTGAAGAGCTAAAAAGCTATCCTTTGCTACCTGAAATTGTATCATTCTCTCAAGGGAACATTGATACTGATATGTAGACACACTTAGAGTCATATGGTTACATTAAATACAAAATGTGTACAAATGGCTGTACAACAAAACAAGTTTAATATTAAATACTTAAGAAAAGAACACTGCCGTAGGAAAAAACATTTCTGTATGACAATTATCTGTTTCCCTTCTGACATCTAACCTTACCTCAACAAAGAAAAGTGGCTTGACAAAGAAAGGTATGATGAATGGGTTCTCAAGATATTAATCTCACCAGAGTAGGTAAGAGTGCAGCAGCCTTGCATGTATGAAGTGGTCAAACATGGTCCAAAGATAATATAAAACAAGCGAGGAACACTAATCACAGCAACAAGATTTTCAAAATTGGTTTAAAATACCTGCTGAATATGTTCATGCTAAGTAACTGAAATTAAAGCAGGAAAAATGTGGATTGTAATTTTTCCCTCTGAGATCACAGAACTAGGGGGTTCGTCACAACAGTTTGATCAGAGAAAAAAGACTGCATAAACATAATCAGTTGCCAAACTACTTTAGGTGCTTAAGTTCTCCCACAAAAATATACACAGAAAATGTTTACAATAGTTTGTTCTAGGTCCCTCATCTGGGGGGGGAGGGGGGAAGGGCTAGATAAGGTTAATTCTGCATAAGACTAAGTGCTTGATGATCTGGGGGGAGCATGGGGAGGAGAGGAAATGAGTAAGTCCTGGGAGAGATGAGGGGAAAAGTAGATTACCTTTGAGAAAGCCAATTAGTTCAGTTTCAATAGCTGCAGATGCCTATTCAGAAATACTGAAAAATTCTAGCTCTTAAGATATCTTCTTTTCTTTAAAAGACTACAAAGCTGCATACCCTCATATGCTGTACTAATTAATATAGATACAAGGAAGTGGTTGCCAAAAGCAGATATATTGGTTTCCCAACCTGTTGCAGGAATTTTAGAGTAGGTAGACATTATATGAACAGATTGTGTAATAGTAAAATCCCACTTTTTCTAATCAAGATACATTTTAAGAATTATTTTGTCAATACATCTTCTGCAGAAAATTCTAGATACAATACCCCTAATTAGCACTTACACAATGTAATTAGTATTCTTGTATAGATATCAATACTGTAATCCAAATCAGTGAAAAGCTGTCCGTAGAATTTTGTTCACTAAGGGTGTGATTTTCACACATTACCCTGATATTCCTGCCACATTTCAGGGATAAATAGATAATCACTAAACACAGGATTGGGCAACTCCTCCTCCCTCTGTTCTATTTTAAGAGGTACCATCACCATCTGGTACACTTTTTTGAAAAATGATAAGTAAATAGGGTGACCAGATGTCCCGATTTTATAGGGACAGTCCCGATTTTTGGATCTTTTTTCATATACAGGCTCCTATTACCCCCCACCCCCTGTCCCGATTTTTCACATTTGCTGTCTGGTCACCCTATAAGTAAAGGAAATCAGAATGGAAACAAGGTAGAGAGAAAGTGAGTTAAAGAACACGAAAATTTTTTTATTAAATACAACGTTTGATGAAGAGGAGAAGTAAAGAGTGAAAAAGAAAAGGGAAAAGGAAACAGAGAGAGAGAGAGAGAGAGAGAGAGAGAGAGAGAGAGAGAGAGAGAGAGACAGACATGCAGAATTCACTGTATACCACAATCATATAGCAAAAAGTCTCCAGTTTTTCCCCACTTTAAATCTATCAGGTGTCACTTGTATCAAAACAATCTCCCACCTTTCTCTCTAAAAGTTTAAAGCTTCTCAATCAGCCCCTCATGGTTGGCTTTTGTAAGAATGTCTCTAATAATCTGATCAAATAATATTTGCAACCTTGCCTGAATTCATTAAGTTATGATATCCTCTTCTCCATCAGCTGACTTGTAAGCATGACTGCCTTTGGCATCCACAGCAAGACAGTTTAGGATTTAATGCAAGGAGAGAAGAGGAAGAAGAGAGGAAAACTAAAGGACAGATTTAAAGTTCTTGCCAAAGAAAATGAATAAACTACAGAGTAACTGAGCACAGCCAAGAACTATGCATTTATAAATGGTAAGTACTATAATTTACATTGAAGACGCTTCTTGAAGAAGCTATATAGAAAATGTTACTCCTAGGCAGCAGATAAGGAGATATTTCAATATGGCAATACACTTAAACAATTATGTGAACATTAATCAGATAACTACTTCAATTTATAATGTGCAAGCAGAATAAAGTAATAGATATATCTGGTGCTTTAATAAGACCAATTTCTCAAAGGTGAAAACAATTATGAGCCAAATCAGCTGGGAGGAAGAATTTAATCAAAAAATGTGAATAATAATTGGGAATTATTTAAGAACACCTTAATCGTTGCCCAAAAAGCCACAATCCCACAACAGAGGAAGAAGGCCATGCTGGTTAATTAATATATAAACAAATGGAAGAAAGGGAAAGTTGATAGATGGATGGAAATGCAGAAAAGGCAGTTTTGGTCAATAAATATTTCTGTTCTGTATTTGGGGAAAACATTATAGAGTCTCATCATACAGTGATGTAACAAGCTTTATATTCCTCTAATATCTCTGAAGGGTGTTTAAAAGAAACTATAAGTCAGACCTTTTTAAATCAGCAGGTCCATATAACTTGCCTCCAAGAGTTTTAAAAGAGCTAGCTCAGGGGCTCATTAGATAGTTAACACTGATTTTCAATAAACCTTGAATGAGATTACCCAGAGTAGTTATAAGCCTGTTAGCCTGACATCAATCCTGAGCAAAATAACTGAGCTGCTGACACGAGACATGATCAATAAAGAATTAAAGGAGAGCAATGTAATTAATGCAAATCAACATGGGTTTATGGAAAATATCAAGTTAATTTGACAGGATCTATCTTTTTGATGATATTAAAAGTCTGGCTGATAAAAGTAATAATGTTGACATAATACACTTTGACTTTGTTCCGCACAACATTTTGATTAAAAAATAGAATATAAAATTAACATGGCACATATTAACTGGATTAAAAACTGGTTTAGTGATAGCTGTCAAAAATGTAATTGGAAATGGGGATTCATCATCAGGTAGGTGTGTTTCCAGTGAGATCCTCCAGAGATCAGTTCTTGGCCCTACACTATTTACCATATTTATCAATGATCTGGAAGAAAAAATGAAATCATCATCACTGATAAAGTTTGCAGATACGACAAAAATTGGAAAAGTGGTAAATAATGAAGAGGCTAAATGTCAATGTATACAGCTAGAAACAAAGAATGTAGGCCATACTTTGGGGCTTTCTACCGGGAATCAGTGACTGGAAAACAGGGGATCACGGTGAATAATCAGCTGAACATGACCTCTCTCTGATACTCTGGCCAAAAATACCCTTGCAATCCTGGCAGGCATAAATGGGGGAACCTTGAGTAGAAGTAGCGAGGCTCTTTGACCTCTATATTTGGCACTGGTGCCACTGCTGCTGGAATACTGTGTCCACTTCTGGTGTCCACAATTCACAAAGCATGTTGATAAATTAGAGAGGGTTCAGAGAAGAGCCAAGAGAATGATTAAAAGGTCAGAAAACAAGCCTTATAGACTGAGCTCCTTGATACGATCATTATTTAGTCCAACAAAGAGACGGTTCAGGGGTGACTTGATTACAGTACCTACATGGGGAACAAACATTTAATAATAGGCTCTTCGATCTAGCAGAGAAAGATATAACATTATCCAATGGCTGGAAGCTGAAGCTACACAAATTTGGAATGGAAATATGGCAATTTTTTTAATAGTGAGAGTAACCAACCATTGGAACAATTTATCAAGGGTCGTGGTGGATTTTCTATCACTGACAATTTTTAAATCAAGTTTGGATGTTTTTCTAAATGAGATTTTAGGGAAGTCCTCTGGCCTGTGTTATACTGGAGATTAAACTAAATCACACTGATTCCCTTCTGGCCTTGGAATCTATTCCAATTAAAAGAAAAGTCTCCTATGGATAATTGACTTTTTGAAGCATATTTTCTATAATTACAAATATTGGGATCCTGCACTAGCCATAAGCAGAAAGGCTTTAACTACCAACTTTACAGGGAGGAAGAACTGTAATTACACCATTGGAAACAATAAAATTCTCCACATATTTTAATAAATATTAATACATTACAAAAATGTACAGCATAATTCATAACAAGGTAAGGTAAATAATGAAATAAAATGTGCTAGTTAACACCAATATTGTCAAAAGTAAAAGCTGACGTATGAAAAATACCTGCACCAACAGTAACACAGATTGAAAAGTATAAAAGCAGTTCTATGAAATCGATAAACTTTTTCCCTTTTTCTTCCTAAGATTTCAGTACACAAAATTATTTTGTTTGCACCCAGACAGCACCTTTAACCAAAGAAGATCAATGGGGAGATTTGAAAAAGCACCGATGGTAACTGGACACCTAACTCCCACTTGTGGCTTTAAAAATCTCTCCCCATAGCAGTTTGCAAATTGTAATTCAGACTGTTAAGAAAGATCACGTAACCAAAAAAACCCCCTTGATATCGGAGGTGTGATATTGCACAACTTCAAGACAGTTTAAGACAGGAAGTGAGGAAGAATAATGATCTAAGTGAAACTGCAAGGGCAATTAATTAAGTAATTATCCGAGCTGGAAGTCAGCCAATTTACCATGCTTAACATCCTACTTTTATGAGGAGTCATGAGCCCTTTAATGACCACAATCAGTCAGGACTTCTTTTTTATACCTCATCCAAAACAAGGGCAATAAAATGCAACTCTCTTGCTGTGCTTTTCAATAATTTCCTTGTATTGTCTGCAGGGGTTTCTTGTTGTTTTTTAGCTATTCCAAGACTCATGCTGTTTGTCAGACCCTGAAGAAGGCCAGTAAGTACAATATGAATTTCAGCTGCTTGAAAACCACAAACACTAGAGTGCAAGATTTAAAAGAACACCATTTTTGCCATTATAATACATGTATGTTTATTAACACATACTCATCTAAATATATATAAACAATGTGATGACAAATTGTATTCTCTCTGGACATTTGTGTAGTTTACTGATATTAAGTAAACTGTTGATAATTACTAAACATGTCTTATGAAACTGCAGTACTTTTGTTCCCCTTTAATGTCCTGCTACTAATGACTAGCACAGGTTTCCAATATTTATAATTATTCAGAATGTGTTTATAAATTATAATATGTGAAATTGTAATGAGAGAGAGGGCGGGAAATACATTGTGGTGTGGTGTGGTGTAGTAAAATGGTATCTCTCTAGTGATGAGCTTGCAATGGTTTTAGTACTCATGAGTGGTTAAGCCATGACTCATTTAAGCAGTTCATCTGAAATGAGTGCCAAAAAACTGTAGCCCACTCTATATTATCACATATTCTACATCTCATGCATATTACAGGGGGAAAAGTTGACAATGTTTTAGAAATATTTTAAAGATTTTTTGGGGACTATATTTTGTATCCCTTTATCTGTGAAGAGTTCTCTTAGTCACCGAGAGTCCAATTGTAGACAGCACAAAGGGAGAGAGACACACAGGCTTCTCAAGATGACCTAAGACAGCTTTTGTTCAGCCAGAAAATGACACAGCTTTAAAATGGGTTATTTCAGGGATGACAGATTAAAAACAACAACACATTTCTTCATTTTGGGAGGGAGCTGTCTGAAGTTACTCAAGCTTTTGTAACATTCAAATCCCAGGAAGATAGACTAGTGGCCAGAGAACATGAGAGACATTCTAAGGTGAATAATACATTACCTAGCCATTTTATTTATAATATCTATCTATCTAGATATAGATATATACACATACATATATATAGATATATACACACACACACACAGAGCACTCCACAACTTAGCACCACTACCCGTTTCTTACATACGTATTATTTATATACACATACATACAATTCTATACATAAGTAAGGAACTTTTAAAAAGGTTTCTTAGGTACTATTTTTATAAAGATATTGACAAATATTATCAACTATTACTGAGGAAAAGATTAATTTAGATCAAACAGCAGCTAAGAGACCTTTGACCATAGTAAGACACAACCTAAATTACTTGAGCTTCAAGAAATAGCTTAGCTTAATGTGGAGCCAAACTTGGCTTTGGCTTCCATCCAAATAATTTTATACCAGAATGCTCTCTATCACTAGTGAGGTATTGCAATGTAATTATTTTAATTATTTCTTCCTAGGCATGTTTCATTTGCTAACTTCAAGCAATTTTACAATTTGAACATATCGTTCAGAAATAAATAAAAAAATAGAGCTTGCTCATTCCCCACTGACCTGAAAAGTGATTTTTACATTTTAAAAGTTTGTATGTCAATACTATATTCATAATGTTCAATTAAATATAATGGTGAAAATATCTCCAGATTCTATATGAGTAGAATTAAACTACTAGACCTATTTGCAGATGCTTTCCTTTTAGCTTGTAGTCTACTAGCCAGGAAAACCACCATCAGGCACAAATTCCAGACATAAGAAGGAGCTGTAACTATTTCCATATTAAACAATGTTATCATGTTGCCATAAAACACTAACCCCACTTAGGGATTCTGCTGGTCAGTGATTTGACCACTTTATCTAACAAAGGACAGTTGTTATCTGCATGTTGAATGTAGATACAAGGTAGTTAGACAACTCCTATTTGCATGAGGGTCAAATTTATCAGGCAAAATAAACTCCTCAGCAAACTAATTTAAGTCATTTCCCTGGCTCTCTCAGATCCAGCCCATAGTACCCACAGACCTCTGCAAAGATCCAAGAGACAGCCTGTCCACTTTAATTCAAACAATAAATTAAGACGGTTAATACTGGAATAGCAAAATAATATACATTGCCGCATGTTAAAAAAAAAAAGTTTTGCTTGTTAGTAGCTTGATTTTGAAAAACGACTGCTTCTAATCCTTTTCTATATAGGATTATATCTGCCCTTATCACTGTATTATTTGAGTGCCTTCCAGTAGTGCTTTAAGCGATATGGTTTAACATCGGTCACAGGTGGTTCATTGTCTCTTATCTTCTCCCCAGGAGGGGTGTGTGTGTGGGTGTGTGTGTGTGGGTGTGTGTGTGTGGGAGAGAGAGAGAGAGAGAAAAGACAGGTCAAAGATGTGCGTCTTGCACTTGGAGCAGAAGATGGTGAGAGTCCTGGTGGTCCCTATTTCCTGTGGGAGTTCTTTCCACAGTCTTAAACTAGGCCCCAAGAAAGCTGTGTCTCCCACACAGTCTAGCTTATCCTTATGGGTTACAGCATTGTGCCTGAGGAGCAAAGCTGTCAACTACAATCTTCATCCCAGAGAAGAAACAGGGATTTGCCCTCTACATTTCACAGCTCCATAAGTGCAATTTTCATCAAAAGATGAATTTATTTTAATTAAGATAATGGAAATAATTAAAAGTACATTTTTACAATTCTGGATTTTGCTCCAGCTACATACATAATTCCTCTCGTCCGATTCCAAAACAACAATCCTAAATCAATATAGAACTTTCTTCTAGCATGTACAGCAAAACTCGAAAAGTGAAATGATTCTCTCTAACTAGTACATCTATATTGGGAAAAAACTTGCAGGGGGTGATTTAAAAACAAAAGCGCATTTAAAAAATATTATGGAGTAACAGAGCACAGACTTTCGTGAAAGCAAATTAACACATTACAACACAGCAACTGGTCCTCTGTATTTTTACCCCTTCACATATAGTTAGCTTAGGCTGTGCTTCCTTCCACATTTATCACAAAGCTTAAAAGTACGACCCCACAAACATTGCTGCCCAGCGTCTGTAAGGAGTGGCAAGTTTAATTAAAGGCTGTTGATATCAAATCTTAAAAAGCCATCAGTTTGGCAACCTCATACTGGCTTCTTGTTTAGTGAAATAAAAGGAGGCAATGGCAACATTATAATGCTTGACAACATGGTACTCTTCTGGGGCATTTGGGTACGCGGCTAACAAGCCAGAGACTCTCATTCATTCACATGCGTACACCAGAGAGCAGGGAAGCATGGTGTAACACACAAAGAAAATAACATGGGAACTCAGTCAGTTGCCCAGGTGATAGCAAAGCAACGTGCTGAAAAATTCATGGTCTACAAGCTGCAGAAAAAGCAGTCAAGAGATTCAGTTGCAGCTAGTCTGTATAGAAAGGAGCTTGGATTCATGGAATCAGAGCACACCCTAGTGACAGAAACATGCCAACTGTGGCACTGTTTAAAATAAAATCCAAGGATGCAATCAGGTAAGTATGCAGTTCTAAAAAGAACTACAAAGAGTCATTTAAACTATACCCATGTATAAAATATTGAGCGATTATTTGCTATTAGCCAAAATGAACTCTTTACATGAAGAAATAATGAATTGGGTTTGCATGCCCTTTGCACTTAATGTAATATGAATGCCAGATATAACTCAGACTCAATATTATACCTTGTTTGCCATTCTTTTAGACCAGGTACTACATTACAGTTAAGTTATTGATATTAATATATCTTTTTACACTTATTAACCTTTTGCCGATAACTGAATATAAGGAAAGGCTGTGTCTGTGCTCAGAAACCACAGTAATGACTTCTGCGTAAGAACCGGAACAAAACAGAATTGCACAAAAGCCCTAATATGTTTCAAGATTTCAAGTTCTACTCAGAACAATGAGATTTTCACAAGGAATTGTCTATACTACACATGCCTTATGGAGTAAAAAGCACACTAACTATGAGAAACAGAAACTTAACATGAAAAGGAACCCTTCTATAACTTCAGCAAAAATTAATACACATAGCATCTGAAAATATTTCAACTGTCAAATACTAAGTTTATCCTCTTCCGTATACTGTCACTTTAAATATTATTTTGATCAAGTGTCCTTGCATGTGTTACTAACAGTAACTTTGATTATTAATATAGTGTTGAAACCTGATTTTACTTCCTACTGTTTACTTTCACAGTCCAAGTTGTGCCAAGTGCAAAAGGTAGACTGGCGATTTTTACTTTCTGGTTCTCATTCACTTGCACAATGCAGTTTGGGAATGGGAATTTCTAAGAGAGAAGTTAAATAAAACTACATGCTGACATTAAGATGTTGTTTAAATATTTCTATGTGTTGAGATATACAAGCTATTGTCACTGTCAGCCCAATCCCACAAATTCCTACTCAGGTGACAGTCTCCAATACCTTTCATCTTCAAAGTGTGCTACCTTCCTGTAATCTCCTTACTAACTTCCCTGGCAAGAACCCCCCAGTACTTTTTTGTCACTTTCTCAAGGATTCAATTCACCTGGTAATACTCCCACAAAACGATCTGTTCACGTTGCCTTAGCCGCCAAATGATCTGTCTGTACTGCTGTTTGATTCATTTCAATAACTCCATCCCATCAAGTCAATGTAACTATGTTTCTTGCACTTTATGTCCTGCTCCTTAACCCTAACCTTTCGCTTTTCCCACTATTCCATTTCCCTTCATTCCCTCTCTCCTCTCCCCTTTCCTATATGTCCACATACACCTGTCTTCCTCCTTTACTCATGTCACTTCAGTTTAAAAAACAAAACACAGTATGTTTGAGATATGTGCTTATACAGAAAAGCATTAAGCTTACTTCTGATACACTTGTCTCCTCTTTCCCCAGTCCCTATGTTTCTGTTTGCCTTTTAACTGATCAGGTAACAGCTATACACAGACTGAGTTTTTTGTGGCATGGACCATGACTGTTCTTCGCAGTGCCTATCACCCTTTTGAGCACTCTATAAATCATTAGAACTACATTTTGGAAAATCCTCCCTTCTTGAAAAACAAATTTGTAGCCTAGACAGTTTGACAGGGTCAAACATTTTTAAAAATGGAAACAAGTTGTTGCAAACTCATGTTCGTAGTTTCAAGACAAAGTGAACTAAAAAAAAATCCTTAGGATCAAAAGTTTATAGGCTTATTTCAAATCTTCCACAAAGTCCAGATCTGTTTTCCTTCACCTTCTCCATCAGTCGATGCATGGACTACTTGTCTCTTTATTGTTAGCTAATTTTGCTTTAAAATTATTTTTAAAAACCCCCAAAACACACATTTATTTCTGAACACCAATGTAGTGTGATCATCATTTTGTAATGTGTCAGCTTGTACAACAATGCATGGTAATTATAACACTCCACAGAAGCAACTGTTAATGTCTGAGGCAGAAATAAATTCTTAACATTTATTTTTGGGTGTCAGAATCTTCAGGACATCAAATGCATGACTACTACGATCACTATTTATCAAAGGAGAATAGGCCGTTGTACTATTATTCATGCAGATAGCTTGCTGAAAACATCCAAATGGATGGATATTGGTTAGCAAAGCCTAGATGTGGGTACACTTCATTGCCTCTCTGTACAGGCAGCACACTGATTATTTCAAGTTTTAATTACAATGGTTACAGAGAGGTTTTAAACAGCAGAAAAACAAAAATTAGTGCATACTTATTTACATTAGAAATACAGAAAGTCTGCTGAAAAACCACTTTCAGAACCTCAAATGAACATGGCCATTTAACACATCAGTTCTGCAAAAACTTACGCAGGTAACTAACTATACACGTTAAATAGTCCTATTGAAGTAAATGGAACTATTCATATGTATAAATTCAAGCATTTGAATTACTCTTTGTAGCTTCAGGGCCTAATTTTAATCTTTCCTACATACGTAGTCATGATAGCACACTATTACAGCACATTGGTAATAGTACTTAATTGTTGGAGCTCAAAATGGTTATTTGAATATAATTTTTACCATATACTTCAATTTATTTAAAAATAGTTAACATACTAACGGTCTGAGTTTTCCAAATATTGACTATTTTCAAGTGTAAATTAAAAACAAAGCTGCCCATAAAATTTATAAAACTACATAGCATGATCCAGGAGGTTGTCTGTTAAACTTTGGGGTGTTGTACTAGATTTAAAAACAAAAATAAACTGAACTATCAATAACTAATCATTTCTGAACAAAGGCAGCTGAGGACAATTGAGGAAGTCTCATGATGGTGATCCCGCCATCACAGACACATCAATTTCTCGAAGTACACTTGCCAAACATGAAACTGAAGGAAAAAGAGGCAAAGCAGGAGGTAGGATTGTTGCAGCTGTCCATTCTTCAGTAGCTGTTTTTCTTCCTCAAGGTTACTGATTGTTTCCTTGAAGAGAACGCTCTTGTCCTTGGTCTATTGAGTGACAAGGATTCCTCCGCGCCCCCCCCCCCCCCCATGTAGGAGAGTCATGCTTGAGTCACTATAACACTAAAACAGTTACTTTCCAATTATTCTTTTTTAGTCTCCATCTTTGACTTGTAATGAGTAAGCACTGGTCACTTTGTTATAGCTTAAAGCTTTGCCTTGATCTTCCTTCAAGATAAACAAAGGTATATTTCACACTTGCTACAACAGCATATTTGAGAAGACTGAGAGGGGACACGATAACAGTTTTCAAATACATTACAAGGAGGACGGAGAAAAATTGTTGTTCTTGCCTCTGAGGATAGGACAAGAAGCAATGGGCTTAAATTGAAGCAAGGGGAGGTTTAGGTTGGACATTAGGAAAAACATCCTAACTGTCAGGGTGGTTAAGCCCTGGAATAAATTGCCTAAGCAGGTTGTGGAATCTCTATCATGGGAGATTTTTAAGAGCAGGTTAGACAAACACCTATCAGGAATGGTCTAGATAATACCTAGTCCTGCCATGAGTGCAGGGGACTGGACTAGATGACCTCTTGAGGTCCCTTCCAGTCCTATGATTTATAATGGTACTGCTATAAAGTACACTTGGACTACAAAAGTCTATAAACTATTTATGAAATATTTTCATCTGAACTTGGAAGACAATATCAGTTCACACACAAAACTGAGTTCAGATAAAAAAAAAGGTGTGTCTTGAGTATGTGTTGTGTGTTTGAGACATGGTGTGCATCTTTACCACTTCTGAAATTTCCAAAAGGCACAAGCTTTACACTGATAGAAAAATAAAGCTTTTGGAGGGTGGAGAAGATTATGAATACATTTTTATAAATATTCTAGAAAGCTGAAACAATAGCTTTTGGCTATGTCTATTAACGATATGAGGCATAAGGCATATCTTTCAAATAAACAGGAGTACCATAACTACCTCAGTACAACAGGAGGCATTCTGTACAGCTCTAGGATATGGTCGGTAAGAAAACTAGGATATGGTTGTACAAGAACATTTTGAATGACCAATCATAATGTGTGAAGTTACTTTAATAAGATTTACATTTTAGTTTAAAGTACAGCTTTGAAAAACAGAGTAGTTTTAGCATAGAAGAGAAGCAAAAATGTAGGTTGTAATAAGGCAACTGACATTACTAGTTAAAACATTTCATTTTCATTGTAATCTTAGTTCCAGCAGCTTCATATCACTTTGTTATAAAAGGTGCATTGTGATCTTGATGTCCGTGGAGTTTGAGACCAGTCCCTGCCTAATCATGATGACAATATTATTGTATGTGCCTGGTGATGCACTGAAAGAAACTTCATTGCAATCAAAGCTGTACCCTTGATTTAACTGAACTATTCCATGGGTCTGACAAGTGGTGAATTAAGCAATATTCACCCAGAACTTTTTTAGGGACCCACAAAGTCTGTATAGGTAGATGACTGAACAGCTCTGCTACTATATTTTCCTTTACAATATGATCCATCCCCACTAAGGACTTCAAGTTTTTGGACATCATATGACCTTTTCCCCGTAAAGGAGATCCTAAAACACACGCTCCATCCATCTTGTTAAGACAGGGGTGGCCAGCCTGTGGCTCCGGAGCCACATGCGGCTCTTCAGAAGTTAATATGCGGCTCCTTGTATAGGCACCGACTCCGGGGCTGGAGCTACTGGCGCCAACTTTCCAATGTGCTGGGGGGGTGCTCACTGCTCAACCTCTGGCTCTGCCACGGGCCCTGCCCCCACCCCACCCCTTCCCAGAGCCTTGCCCTTGCTCCTTCCCCGCGCCTTGAGATCCTCCTGCATGCCACAAAACAGCTGATTGGGAGGTGCAGGGAGGTGCTGATTGGCGGGGCTGCTGATGTATTACTGTGGCTCTTTGGCAACGTACATTGGTAAATTCTGGCTTCTTCTCAGGCTCATGTTGGTTTCCCGCCCCCTCTACCCCCAGTTAGGATAATCCCAGAGAAGCAACCTTAACATCTCCAACTTAACTGGAGGTGGCACTCTTGTCCAGCCCACATTTTCCACTCCCCTCCACCCCATCCCAGGCCTGGGCCCTCATACCCTACTCCTGACCCCATGGGTCTGTGGATGGCACACTCCACAGTCTCCCATTGCTCCTCAACCCCCACTCCATCCCCCAAGCTGGGTACGGAACTCCCTCCCCCATCTGCTCTAATACACCTGCTCAGAGGTCTGCTACGGCCCTCCACCGAGAAGCCTGAAACTCCCTCCTCTTCTCCATCTACTAAAAAACAGCTTCTGCTACTGCAGGGTGGAATGGGGGACACTACTCCACCCTTCCTCCCACCTGTCTGCTACAGCTCTCAGCTGAGTTTGCAATTCCCACCTCCTCTCCCGTTACCAAACACCCACTTCTAGGATGGCTCTTCTCCCCTGTTCCCTGTTCGCACCAGTCTGCTACCATGTGGTGCCAGCAAAGAGAAGTTCACTGTGCTCCTGTTCCTGCTGCTCTGCCCGGTAGAGGTAAAAGGGTTTTTTTTCTGCACCGGTATGGAACTAGTCTCCCCATGCTGACCTGGTTTGAAGCTGCCACAGCAAGTCACTTTCCAGCTCCCTAGCCCTTAAAGGGCCCACATAGCTTTTCCTATAGGCCAGACAATGGCCCCCCACTGCTTAATATACAATCAAGTCAGTGTAAAAGAAAACAGAACTGACTAGCCACTTTTTGGAAAAAGGTGAAAAAATTTGCATTTGGGTGACTATCCAAGAATGCTTGTTTAACAAGGAACAGAATAAAAGGAAATATAGCATATGGGGGTGAACTGCATTTGAGACAAACATTATAACTTCCACACCCGATTCCTGATTAGACATGTCATTATGGTGCTGACCTTGGTCTTCCAATAGGAGTGGGCAAGGGAAAAGTTTTCTACTACAGAAAACTCATTTTCTCTACATTGATTATTGAACAGATTGGTTAACTTAGAAGAGGTCCTTTTGTAAGCTGCATTGCTTTATATGCAGCATAAGATGTTTCTGGCCCTAAGAAAGGGAGATAAGCAGTGGGGAACATATATGGATTTTAGTTTCAACTACTATGTCTCTGCTGATGAGCAAAATTCTGGGTAGGACAACCCAAGCAAAAAGTTAAAGAAACATCCACAGTTAGGTCTGGCAGTTAATAAACATGCTCAGTCGCTGTTTCTGAAGCTGTATGGAGCAGCTTCATTGTGGGCAAGGAGTCTCGTGGATTCCACACACATTGGCTCAGCTCTGAAAAATGGTCAGTCAGAGCTGGGGGGAGGGGAGAGACATAAATATAGGCATTAAAATCCACTATGAACTCAGCAGCTGATTGACCAGGACACACAAGTCTGTCTGCTGCAAGGGCTGGCTCCTAATTCCTGTACCACTTTGGATATAGGTGAGTGCTATTTCAGTGTTATTTACCAAGGAAGCCTGCTATCAGGATAACATTTTGTCCACCCTGGTTTGTTTTATCGGCCTAGAAAGAAATTTGTAAGGGGAGCCATTATCACCTCTCTACAAGCTACAGAGCCTATGGAATTTACGTTAAGGATCAGATGACTGCTTTAAATTGGGATTCTGCCTCAGAGAGAGAACCCAGTCAAGCAAGGTAAGGGTTTGTATATCCTTAGTTGACTCAGCTGGGGTTATGGGGAGAAGACAGTGCCTTACAGAGAGAAAGCCTTATAAATATACAGGGAATA
This sequence comes from Chelydra serpentina, assembly GCA_037349315.1. NCBI lineage: Eukaryota > Metazoa > Chordata > Testudines > Chelydridae > Chelydra > Chelydra serpentina. The sequence goes on from JBAIAC010000061.1 coordinate 12,487,806, forward strand.
GATATTGTATATGCGGATTCCAATACCTGTACCATTACACATTTTTGTTTCACCAGCAACTGAGGACCAGTCAAGTATTAATCTAAGGACTGGAAAGCTGCTAGCTGTGGAAATTCCCTGACTGCTAGCAAGATTCTGAACTGTTTGGGAGCAAAGTGAGATGCTGCCATTCTTCTCAAGCTCTAAAGAATCTGAAATATCTAAAATATTTAGATAAAATATCCATAATCTAAAACATTAAGAACACATTATAGAAACTGATAAACTGCCTCTGGAAGAAGGGAAATGTGTTTATACACGTGTGCTAGAGTATAGAAGCATAAATATAATTAAGAGCAACAAAGTAGGGAAGTCTGTATAAGAACACCAGTAGATTTACAACCTAGCTTTTGTTTAAAAAGTTATTCACAATATTCCAAATACTATTTTACTATTTACAATGTTTTCTGTGGGCATTAAATCTTTACTTAATGAACAACTTTATGGTATTCTCTTTGAAGCTGACTGGGAATATCAACAGCTACTCCAAGAACCCCTTCTGTAATTCTGCTGTTGACATTGACAGCTATAAAATACAGTATAAGTGGACTCTGCTTCCAATTAATTGTTGCCAGCATTTGAGAGTTGATTCCAGACTTTGGGTTGATGATGAGCAAGTTCAGTTTTTTCAAACCAGGGTTTGAAAAAAGAAAATAAATTGTACTCTCCAGACTACCATCAATGTACTGAACTGTGCCATAAAGTGTTCTTACTCCACTTGTCTGAATCGACACATTCTATCAATGCAGTACTGAAACAACCTGGTAGCCACCATATGAAAGCCAAAAGGAAAACCTCAGAATCAGGAAGAACGACACTACACTTACAAGCATGAAGCTACTATAGTGAGACTCACCTGAAACACAGCCAGGAGAACACAAAGTTTATACAATATACGTGCTACTTGTCTACCCTCGTTACTAAACGAATAGTTAGAAGTGAAAAAAAAAAGCTGTGTGTAGAAAAGCCCTGAGAGCGATACTTATACCTTTCTACAGACAGCTGCTTGATCTGCCCACACAGCTGAACTTAAGACATCATGTTTTGTATAAGTAGTACTGTATGAATGAATATAACTGAAGTTACCTTCTCTAATTTAGTTTTGCATATAAAGGTATATAATCCCTTTTTTCCTTTTATTTATTTTAGTTATTTTATTTTAAATTAATGCTAAACCTAAATTCAAAGTGAATTGAGCCCAAGGCTCAGAGAGGAAAGACCACTGCATTAACTGTAGTTATCTAGGATATATTCTTTAGATTTTCATCCAGCTTAATTTGGCATGGCTATAGGGATGTAGTGTAACCCACACACCTCCTGAGGTGGTGTTCTGTCCCATCTAGTCACACCGAGACCACTTAGAGAGAGAGAGAAAATGAGTTTGCTCTACAGCCTTAGCTAAGAGCCAGCTGGCTTTTAGCTAATGTGGTAGAGGATCATGCACGAAGCTTCAGAGACCTCAGGTTCAATCCCACCTGCCTATAACCAGGATCTGTTGGTGTTACAGTAACATCCACCACTTCCCTTGTAAGATTGTTCCACAATATTCTATTGCTCACTCCTTTATGAAAATCCATATTTACAGGAGTGCAACGCTATTGCAGTAGCTACTGAGCTATTTGGTCCCATGAATAAATGTTTCTCAAGGCACTAAAGTCAGCAAGATGAGAAAATTAAGCACTCAATTTTTCCAGGATATGCCAAATGCCTGAAAAACCCTTTCAAGTGGGAAGGAAATGACATATTAGTTCAATTAAGGTAATGCATGAAGTTACTCCTGAGAATGTGTTTGTGTGCCACTTTGTTTCATCTTCTATAACTTTAATTGACAAGAGTAACCGCATATTTTGTGCTGCAGTAAAAGTTCATGAAGACTAACAAAACAGAAATAAGTAGTGGTATTTTATAAATCCCTCTGAAAAGAGCTCTTTTCAGATCTCTCATTTCAGATTTTCTTATGAAGTGACAAAAAAGAGTTCTGTTGAATGTACACAGTGTAAACTTCATTTTAAAAACTATGTTCTGAGCCCTTAGACTTGAAACTAAAACTCTGCAAATGTGAAGCAATTGTAACTGATACAGACTATTTTCATGAATCTGCGGACAGCCTGTAACAGGTTTAACATATGTTAACTACGCCTCTATCATTCTGGGGAAATAATTCTTAAACATGAGGACAATAAAAGACATATCTTCAAATAATGCAGATGCACACATATGCAGCAAATTAGACTTTATAGAGTCTAATTGCATAGACTTTAAGGTCAGAAGGGACCATTATTATGATCATCTAGTCTGACCTCCTGCACAATGCAGGCCACAGAATCTCACCCACCATAAATCTATAGTAATTAAAAATCACTATAACTGTGGATAAACTGGGTAACCATATATGCAAGAGGCCAAACAAAAAGAAGAAATGGTCCTAAATGTGCTCTGCATTATTTTAATGAATTTAATACAGCACTGTCTCTACTGAGGCTCTGGCTTCATTTGAGCTTTGCTCAAACCCAATCTCAGAATCAGGACCTAAACGTTTATTTTACTACAGATGAACCACATTCTACCACTCATCTAATGTTGATTGAAAGTAGAATATGGCTTTAAGTTTGTAGATGCTGGCCCAGATACCTTTTTAAACACTGATTATCTTCACAGCAAGTTCCACACCCCTACACTATGGGATACGAATACATGGATACCCAATATCTGTGTTTTAAAAATTCAAATAAAAGATTATGCTTTGATTAATATAAGTACATTTTTACAGCACCCATCAAGGCATGCACTTAGTCAAAATTGCAAAGTCAGCAATTACAGTTAACAGCAGGTCATACAAATCGGTTTTGAGCACAAACTTAAAAGCTGAACTGCACTACTGATATTAACTTTGAGGTCAGAGGTGAGTGGCATTCTGAAAGATTGTAGTACAGAAATTTTTTATTATTATAAGGAAGGAATAGCATCGCTTTCTTATCTGAAAAGCCAAACAGCAATAGGTCAAGTAACAAAACCCATATTGTGTTTCAAGCCTATGATTAGGCTTGGCAAAAATCAATTTTATGCATTTTTTAAATAATTTCAATTGATAATATAGATATTTTTAAACCTTTTTAAAGATTATCAATTTTAAGTTTTTAGTTGCACAAAATCATGCATTTAAATTTCACATTTGTTGGAAATTATGGGGGAGTTAGACAATTATTTGATGACAGCAGATGTTGAGATTCAAACAGCTAGAGCTTTATAATTCATTCAAACAACATGTCAACATCATGTGTCAAAATATACAAAGTAAATATCCTTAAATCATCAAATCACACCTATTTTTACTATTCATTCACTATTCCTTTTGGAACGAGCCCAATTCCAAAGTTGAAATCACTGGATTTTGATTCTAAAAAGTTCTCAAGAAGCATTCTTCTTTCTTTGCCTATCTATAAATTTTGATTATCATTGACATTTTTTCATTCATTAGTGTGTATACTGTGAAGTTGATGTTTACCGATATTTACTAATAAAAATCTAATCCTTCCAAGCCTGTCTATAATCACTTATATGGCATATGAACTTGAAGATATATTTGTAAGTGACTAGCATTTGAGAAAACTGCAAAAACATTTACAAATTGGAGATTAATAGCAATATTAACAGAATAGGAACTGGGATTTTATAACCTTCTAATTAATTGTCATTTTAACTTAACTAAAGCAACATCTTTTTTGAATGTTAGCTGAACTCCAGTGAAACATAACTTTAACCGTAACTCTATTACAATTTCTGTTTGCAAGGTTCCCACTTTCCTAAATGAGCACCAAAAGTTTAAGTCAAGTTCCTCTGATAGGTAAGATCCAAAGAAGAGCTCACCATAAATAGACTTTAGCAAGTTTACTTTGAGGAGTGGGGGAGAGAAGAAATGACCACAGTGGGATATAAGTTGTAATGGATGGTGGACGGAAGTCAAAGAGAATAAGGGTTTCAACCAAGTCTTTTTTGAGCATTTAAGATTTAACACAAGAAAGAATCTCTGATCATAGAATATCAGGGTTGGAAGGGACCTTAGGAGGTCATCTAGTCCAACCCCCTGCTCAAAGCAGGGCCAATCCCCAATTTTTGCCCCAGATCCCTAAATGGCCCCCTCAAGGATTGAACTCACAACCCTGGGTTTAGCAGGCCAATGCTCAAACCACTGAGCTATCCTTAACTCCTGCCTTCCCCTGTTCCTCCAGTTCCCTGCCCATCCTCCACATCACACAGAGCCCATCTTTGCCTGCCCTGCCAGTCTCCTGTTTCCTGTATTAGAGACAAAGAGCCTGGAGCACGGGGCCTGGTTCAAAACAAGGTCTGAACCAGAGGCTGTGAACCGAAGTCAGGCCATGTATTAAAGTAGATGCTTACAAGTTCTCTCTCTGGTACATGAACTTGTCAAAGTTGCTGCTAGCATTGCTAAAACATAGGCCCTCTTAAGAAGTACGAGGCAGTATATATTCACATAAAAACATTCCAAGAGGCTAGCACAGGTACACCTCAACCTAGCACAAGATAAGATGATTGGACAAAATAATGAATAGGGATGTTTCGTCTGAGACATCAGAAGCAAGGAACAAGGGGAGGTAAACAGATATCATGAAACACACAAGGTGGTATGCAAGTTGTTTGCCTCAGTCTATAAATATCGGGGTACCTCACCCTAACTCTTTGTGTGGCTCAGGGGATAGCAGAAATTCCCATTGCTGACTGAGACTCTCCTTGCTACAAGGTACTCATGTTAGGTTACCCATAGCTCTTACGGGATGCTAATACTGTGCCTTGAGGGCAGTAAACCTGGCCACGTGCCTTCCCACAGAACCAAGCCTGTGGTCTTTCTTTATTAGTAACAGCGAGGTCTGCTGAATTAACAGGTTGCACACTCTGCTCGTGCTGATCATGCCAGAGCTCCAAGAACAGAAGCACCGAGGAGCTGTAACAGCTTAGCAGCCTTAACAACACTTCCTTTCTATCCAATTTCTCTCTCTGAATCCCCCTGAAGCCCCCAATTCCAAGATAAGTTGAGACATCCAGTTCTACTGCCAGTTTCTATCCCTCTATCCCACTGCATCCCTTAGTAGATTCCGGTCCTGCCACATTTCCCTTTCCCCAATATCATGCACGGATTCAGTACCCAGTCAATATATATCTAGAAACTTATAAAAAGTAATTTAATCCTTACCAGGTATAAGTGTTTTGCACAGATATGGTGCAAGTAGCAAGACAAGAAAAAAATAGAAAAACACACAAACTCATGCATATCCTGACAGCTTTGGGCGTACTTACCTCTATGGAGAGTACTTTTTCAATCCCAGAATAATGTTACTTTTTAATAAAAAGCACATTGAAATGGAAAGAAAGAACCCAATGTGTATTATAGCATATAGGACAAATAATTAGACTGTTTTAGGTCTGCCAACTGCTCCGTTAAGTCCTGTAGCAGTGCCAAAAAACCACTGCTACTCTGATGCATCGGTAATCATTTTCAGGTCCAATCACTCACAAACCACCCAGGGATAAATTGACTGATGGATACCACTGGAAAGCTGGGAATCCCAAAGGCAAGATGATGTGATGTGTCATCTCCTAGCCTGCCAGTGTTAAATACAAATGTGCTACACCATTAGAAACTTGTATTTCTACTTAAGACTGAGGAGCTGTTTGAGACCCATGCTGATGCTGCCATCCACAGTTCCCGTTTCCATGTTCAAACTGAACTACAATCAGGGCTCAGTAAATCTAAAGGGAGAAAATATCAGTTTTGTTGTTGTTTTCTGTTTGTTGGGTTGTTTGTTTGTTTTTTGGTAAAGGGGGAGGAGAGAACAAAAACAAAGGGCAGCAGTGCTCCTACACTATATTGCATTCACTTATAATCCTGGCAGGCTACAAGATCTCACAACTTAAAAATCATTTTAGATATTGCCTTTTATCAGCTCTCCTCTTTATTCCAATAGATTTTTATATCCAGTTACTCATTAACTACTAGTACCACTATCATGATTTTTATTACGATAGTGCCTAGGAGCCCTAGTCCTGGATCGTGACCCCACTGTGCTAAGTCTGCTTAAAAAACAAACAAAAAATAAAACAAACCAGTCCCTGCCCCCAAAAGCATACTATCTAAGCAGAAGACAAGAAATGATAGATGAATACAGTGACAGTGGACTACAAGGAAACGGAGACAATACTGGTCAGCATGGTAAGCAATGTCTCAGTATACCAGCAACCTAGCCATTGTCAAAGTTCCCATAGGCATTGCAGCAAAGGAGAGTTTTAAGAAGGGATTTGAAGGAAGATAATGAGGTAGTCTTGAGGATGATGTGCCAGGGGCAGCATGGCAGAAAGTGCAAAGGTGCTTATTTGAAAATTTAACAAGTGGGTGATGGAGCTGGCATCACAGGCCAAATTGGAGGCAGGAGTCAACATCTTGATAGTAAAAGGTCTTGAAATAAAGACAAGTAGCTTATGTTTAATGTGATGGAGAAGAGGGAGCCAGTAATTACATGGAGGAAGTTGACCACAACTCCTCCAGGAATTAAGAATAGTGGGAGGTGATTTGGCAAATTAACTACGATTGTAACACCTCCAGAGCAGTACCACCACGTTGAGGGGCTCACATATAACTACTTCAAACTGGATTCTTCAGAGACCAATAGACAAAGAAAAGACTTATGGATAAATAGCCTCAGATTAAACTGACTCAGGACCTTCTTTCTTTTTCAGCAAATGGACAGGACCTTCTGTCCAACAAGGGTCCAAATCCTTCCTGGCAAGGGTTGGATGGAGTTTGGCTACTGAGGCCCTCAAAAACTGATGGGTGATCTCTGGTAAGATTTTCACATGCATATATGAACTATTATTGTTTTTCATATGTTGTTGTTTTCTCTAATGTTTTCACCTTAAGAATAAATGTACTTGCTTATAAAGTGCTAGGTGGTAACTTACAACTGCTGGCAATTACAACTATTCACAGCCTTCCAAGAGAAAACTACACTCAGATGCTGCCCTGTTTAAGCAGTCTGGCTTGCTAGAGAATATCACAAAGTAGGGCAGGAAACTGTGCAGGCTTAAAAAAGCCTGCTGAGGAGGGGAGATAGATATGGGTCTCTGACCAAGAGAAGTGGCAGCTGAGAAGCTGGGAGCCTAGAGTAGGTGTCCTTGCTAGACCACAAAGGAGGAACATAGGTGCAATTGCCCTGAACTGTGACAAACAGATAGGTTGTAAAGGGCATTCCAAGTGAAGACAAGTAGCTTATGTTTAATGCAATAGAGAAGAGGGAGCCAGTGGAGAGATGCAAAGTGGAAGGACAAGGTCAAAGAATGGGGTCGGAGAAGGACTGCAAGATGGAAAATGAGCGTTCTTGCTTTTTAAATCCAAATTGATTCCTCAACTTTGAATTAACTAGTGACAATTTCACTTCATTATAGGCTATGTGTAAAAGGGAACTCAACATTACGTGCATGCTGTTGTCCAGAAGAAGGCATTTCACATAGGTCAGCCCGGATATCTGTAGAATATTGTTCTGCAATGACCAGATCAGTGAGACCAGACTCCACAGTGACCTCATAAAAACTTAGACTGCATAACTCATGTGGAATTCAGTGCCACAAGATATAGATGCAAACGTTTAGTAAGAAAACAAAGGGGGGGGGGGAAAAGCTCTGATAAGAGTAATTAGAATGCCATGCACAACATAGACCAATAGAAAGGAAGGAAAAGCTTGATCTGCAGTTATCAATCCAAACTGTTAAAAAGCATTAGTATGTGGAACATTACTTCATTTTGCAATTTAAATTTCAATATACAGTCAATTTTATTGTTGGTTAATGAACTTATTTTGAAAGAGATTTCATGAGAAATCTATTACAGTATAAAAAGAGTAGAATTCTCTATTCACTGTTAAAGCTAAATGCCTTCACTATACTGAAGTTGTGCAGTGGTTTCATACAAAAGGCAACAGTGGGGATGGTAGAGAAAAGGCAGGATCCCACTCTAGCTCTAATTTAGTCTCTCCCATTTAGAGTACAATCCAGTTCTGCTTACCTTAACATTGTGAACAGTATTCTGTCACCAGCAAAAAATTGAGATTTTACCGATAACTGTTCAATCAATAAGATGGCTTTATTTTTCTATGCAAAGTTCATTCCTCACGGACCATAGTGTACATTGTTTTCAAGTATCAGAGGGGTAGCCGTGTTAGTCTGGATCTGTAGAAGCAACAAAGGGTCCTGTGGCACCTTATAGACTAACAGAGGTATTGGAGCATAAGCTTTCATGGGTGAATACCCACTTCTTCGGATGCAAGCAGTGGAAATGTCCAGAGGCAGATATAAATGTGCAGGGAAGATTCAGGCTAGAGATAATGAGGTAAGCTTAATCAGGGAGGGTGAGGCCCTCTTCTAGCAGTTGAGGTGTGAACACCAAGGGAGGAGAAACTGCTTTTGTAGTTGGCTAGCCATTCATAGTCTTTGTTTAGTCCAGGTGACACCATCAGCTCAGGACTAAACAAAGACTATGAATGGCTAGCCAACTACAAAAGCAGTTTCTCCTCCCTTGGTGTTCACACCTCAACTGCTAGAAGAGGGCCTCACCCTCCCTGATTAAGCTTACCTCGTTATCCTTAGCCTGAATCTTCCCTGCACATTTATATCTGCCCCTGGACATTTCCACTGCTTGCATCCGAAGAAGTGGGTATTCACCCACGAAAGCTTATGCTTCAATACCTCTGTTAGTCTATAAGGTGCCACAGGACCCTTTGTCGCTTCTATTGTTTTTCAAGGTGCTGTAAGATTTGAGAATTAAGCTTCTCTCTCACCTTGTGTCTCTGTAGTTACACTAATCTTGCTGATCCTCTCCTCTGATCCTTTATTTCTAAATTATTTACTACCAGTTATATTTTCAATATTATGAATTGTTGCAGTACATTCCTTGGTGGCACTAATCTTCCACACTTTATCCCTTGTCACATTCTCAGAGCAATTATTTTCTGGCAAAGATACCAGCTAAGATGGTGCTCTATCAAGCCTCTGTATTATTATTTTTTCCCTGTTGCATGCTTCTGTTCTTGTCGTTTTAAACGATGCATTCACTTTTCTTAAACTGACATGCAATTTAATCTTTCTTCACTATAGATCAGGTCAGACAAAACAAAACTTGCATCTGTCCTCTGAAATGTTTTAAACCATGTCTACCACCCATCAGCAATGCTTTTACTATTTCCTACAAAATACCTTAACTTATTCACACATACTATGATGATGGGGAACAGCAATATCTCTCAACTATTTACACTGAAATAGTCTTTTTAAATGGACTAAATTTAATTGGTCTTGTGCAGGAAAACCCATACACCAGTGCAGCTACACAAATTTCAAAATGCAGTAAGTCCCAGTGGTGTAAGTCACTTTTTACACCAGTGCAGCTCATCTACATTAGGAGTGAAATCCCAGCCCTACTTAAAGTCATGGTAATTCTGTCATTGACTTCAGTAGCACCAGCATTTTACTGAGAATTTTACAAACCAGTGTAGGCTACACCACTACAAGACACGCAATGTAAGGAAAGCCTCAGTTAAGTAACTGCCTGCAATCCCTCTAAATATATGAAAGTACTCAAGAAGGGAAAACCCTACAAGCAATTTAGAATTATTTCGTAGGTTCTGTTATTTCCACTTCTGATACTAAAAAAGTGTTTACATTACAACTTTTTTGTATTCATATAAAGTTGTTAGTTTGTACCTTAAGAAATCTTGTCCAGAACGCTAAGTTAAATCCGTTGCTTGTCAATCTATTCTATAAGGCTTTGTTGTTAGCATACAGAAACTGTCTGTTTTAATATTTATCCTATTGATACTTTTACCATCTAAATGTAAATTCAGCAAAATATTTATGGAGAAAGTGGTATGTGTATAAATGTCACCTTATTTGAGAAGACCACGTTTTGCAGATTCAAAATCACTCACACTTAAATACTCTCAGAATAGTCAGGCAGGCCGGCTCAGCCCACTGTTATAGGGCATGCTTATGAATTAATTTCCTCCTCAAAAGCTACAAGATGAAAATTCTATGTGATAAATTAAAACGCCAAATGAAATGGATGAGCAATCAGTGAAATTGCCTGATAGGCTGTCGAATCCATTCTGGATTAGAATTCAGCCTCTCCCCCACCTGTTCATTAAGCACCAAGTTCAAGAAAACTTCACTGACTGATTGCACGTTAACAAGCTGTTTATATGGGGAGGTGTAGCTCAGCCAGTCAACATTTCTATACTTACACATTCGCTTGAGCATAATTCAAAGATAATATATGCAGTTCACAATTTTAATCTGTAAAAAAATACCTCTACCTTGAAGTTTAATTTTGGGCATGGCGTAGGGATGCAATGCTTCATAAAATTAAAATTTAACAAAGCGAATCAAATTATACCTCAAGGTCAACAGAAGCAGTGGGGGGAAAAGGAAAAAAAAAAAAAAAAAAGTCAAGCAGTAGTCCTGCTGTTCCATACGGTTATGAAAAATGAGAACAACAGTAAGGAAGACACTACTGTTGCAGAAGTAGGATATTAAAAATCAGTTCTGAGGTAATAGTCATGAAGTGAAAAACTTGGAGGGGAAAAATGTTATTTTTCATTTTAAAGTGTATGTGCTTTTAAAATAAATTCACGGTCTTATTATGAAATTCTGATTTTACTTCATAAATGCAATCTAATTAACTCCCTCAAAAAGCAGGATCAATTTGTGCAATAACCAAGTATAAACGTGTTAGGATATCCAGCATTTTCTGAAGTCTTTGCTTCAGACAATGGGATAGGGACTTAGCCAGGAAAGGAATTAAAATCATGGCATTTTTTTAATTGTCTGAAAACTAGATATAGTGCACGTCTTGAAGACATACTGCAGCATGCTGACCAAGTTCAGATAATTCTCTTCCTTGTATCAGTACACTGACAGTAAGAACTGTAAAACCCAACAGGGAAGTAGTACCCCAGTGTCAGACCTCCCCCTCATTTTACTAATACTACTGAACGAGCACTTGACAGATTCCTGAACCCCAAGGAGCATCAATGTCACAATACAGTGAAGAGGAAATCCTTTGATTGGACAATAAGAGTGCTGTGAAGTGGTGGTGAACATAAACTCAAGTACCATGTGAGCATTAAAGGAAACTAGAAAAAATATGAAGGGGGATGAGTATTATTTTAGTCACTAAAGTTTTGTATTGCTGATTCTTTAGTATGTTATTGACTTCTCAGTGAAATAAATACATCTGATTTCTTGAATGTTCTGTCCATTTGCTTAGATGGAAAACATTCTCTTAATAAAAATTCTCAAGGGGGGAGGGATAGCTCAGTGGTTTGAGCATTAGCCTGCTAAACCCAGGGTTGTGAGTTCAATCCTTGAGGGGGGGGCCATTTAGGGATCTGGGGCAAAAATCTGTCAGGGGACAATACTTGGTCCTGCTAGTGAAGGCAGGGGACTAGACTCAATGACCTTTCAAGATCCTTCCAGTTCTATGAGATAGGCATATAATATAATATTCTTACCTTTGCCCAAGTATGAGACAATTAGGATACGAAGTAACCCAGGGCTTAGACCTAGAGTTCCAGGACCAGTGGAGGATCACACCTGGACCCAAGGTTCAAGCTCTAGGGCTTAGCAATGTAGACACGGGTCCATTGGACTCATGCTCTGTGAGTCTGCCAAAAGTATCCCACAATTCAATGGGCCGACTTTCTTTCCTCTGGACTAGCCTGACCATACGTACCGTTTTAAACAGGACAGTACCGTTTTTTTCATATTTCCCAACCGTCCCGTCGTTTTAATATAAATGTCAATTTTGTCCCGTTTTTAATAAACTATATATAGTTTTTATTTTTTTGTAAAAAACTGAACGCTGGCTTGTTGCGGCTGCCCCTCGTCTCCCCGCCGAGCAGCTGAGTGGGGAGACGAGGGGCAGCTTGTTGTGGCTGCCCCTTGTCTCCCTGTCCCGTTTTTGCCATCCCAATGTCCCGTTTTTGTCTCAAGGAAATATGGTCAGCCTACTCTGGACAGTCAAGTTTGGTGGGCAGTCAGTTTTCCCACAGTGCACCACGAACAAAGGGCTAGAGCAACCACATTTTGGGAAGGTGCTAAGAAGTCTGGGATATAGTGGCTGGACTCAGGTCTGCATAATGGAGGGTAGACACTGGAATTCTAGGTTGGGATCCATGGTTCAACAATGCCTAACCCGGGGTTACAAATGAGTGTAGATGCTCAAAGCCTAGATTAACAAACCCAGGGTTCTACTAGGCTTACATTGCAGTGTAGACGCACACTTAGAAATAACCCCAGTTTACACTAATATGGGTAGTAAATTAACTGTATGTGAAATGAGGTGAGTCTCAAGCCAGTTATTAACAGGCAAGTAACACTGTTGGCACTATTATCAGGACATCCAGTTGCTTAGTGCCACACTGATGAACATGCACTCGTGTGTCATGCTCTCTGATCACCCAAGATGGCACAGAGGGCTTGCCATTCATTAACCTGGGGCCAGTGAATATGAACTGCTGCTTAAAGAGTGAAGTACCTCCAATACTGAAAGCCTAGGAATTCAATACCCACATCTTAAGTAATCTAAGGCTACATTCACACTACCCGCCCGATTCGGCGGGTAGCGATCGATCGCATCTCGTCTAAATGCGATAAATCGATCCCAGAAGCGCTCCCCGTCGACACCGGAACTCCAGCTCCGCGCGAGGAGTAAGCGGAGTTGACGGGGGAGCCTGCCTGCAGCCGTGTGGACCGCGGTAAGTACTTTTAAAAATCGATCTAAGATATTCGACTTCAACTACGTTATTCACGTAGCTGAAGTTGCGTATCTTAGATCGACACCCACCCCACCCCCGCACGCCTAGTGTGGACCAGGCCTCAGGTTATACCAGCCATGCCAGTACATCAAGATTCTACATACATTTGTTGTGAAAGCGCAGAAGATTTCAGTACAGTATAACCAAATGGCCGTTAGTCCAGAGTAAATCTTTTGCAACTGAGTTTTGAAGAAAATTATATCAATCCTATCTTCCTGTCAATTTATCCAGGGCTGATAAGGAACAAAAAACCCAGCTGCTCTGTCATCATTGGCCATCCAGCTATAAATACAAAACATGGATGTTTGTGGGAAGAAACTATGTTTAAATTAAAGTCAAGAGACATAAAAATTAGATCAAAGCAATCCAACATAACTATTTCTCCATGGGCTGAGTTATTCCTATATTCCATGCAAAAGATACCTGCAGAAGCTGACTAACTACAGCTACGGGGGAAACTGGAGTAGACAAAAAATAATGAACCCAGGTTGAAGACAGAATCCACTTCAAATTTTAACACACCAATCTTACAGAAAGCTCCAGAAGATCTTTAATGACCTCAAATGATCAATATCTTCGTTTCACATCTCAACCAAAAACACATAGTACCTTCAACAGTGGCTTTCAACAGTCTGAGTCACAACTAATACAAGAGAATGGATTACTACTGTGACGGTGTTCCCCATAAAACTTTATGGGGAGATGCTTATAAATGTATATCTGTAACTAAAATATGTTTTATGCTACATGTGCCATGTAACATATCTCTGTGAAAGTTATGACCTACTGAATTTACTCCTCCTGTTTGTATGCATGTATCATTGTTGTAGTTGGAGTTATGAAGATTGGTTTTATATTTGCTGGTTTTGTACATAGCCTTTGTAAATGCATGGGATCATCTTTGGAGCAAAGAATGCCTGTTAAATGCGAGCACTTGACAGACAAAAGACTTTGCAGACCCCAATCCACATTGGGGCCAGGTCTGGAATGCAACTGGTTAGACTGGTTAGGGCGCATGGGCAGGTGACTTGCCCATGTGATCCCAAAACTCCAGGGCAACTGGATCCTACACAGGGAGAGGAAGAGAAGCTATAAAAGCCCTGGCAAGACCCTTCCATTTTGTCTTCAGCTGGCTAAAGGAAGAAGCTCTCCACCCCCCCAAGGACATTCCTGAGGGGAACTGAACAAAGGACAAAGACATTAGGGGGGTGAGTGATTGCTGGGCCCAGGCTAGAAGGAAGATAGCCTGTTTACTGGACCTCGTGAGGGGTTTATCCGTACACAGGGTGATTAGACATAGAACTGCGTGTTCTTTTTTCATTTTATTCGGTAATTCACTTTATTCTGTCTGTTACTGCTTAAAATCACTTAAATCCTATCTTTTGTACCTATTAAAATCACTTTTTACTTATTAAGTTTCCTTGAGTACGAGTTAGTGCAAAGGGAGAGCAAACAGGTGTGCATACTTTCTATCTTTGCAATAGAAAGCGAACGATTTATGAGTTTACCCTGTATAAGCTTTATACAGGGTAAAACGGATTTATTAAGGGTTTGAGCCTCCTTGGAGTTGAGCAGCTGGGTGTCAAAGGCAAGAGCGCTTCCAGGGGCCTTACAGTGGTGAGTGGACTTGGTTCGAACCTGGGTCTGTGTTTGCAGCAGATCAGTGGAATCTGGCTCAAAACAGACAGGATTCGGGAGTCCCAAGCTGGAAAAGGCCTGGAAGCAGGGGCAGAAGCAGCCTTGGCACACCAGGTGGCAGCACCAAGCAGGTCTCTGTGGCCCCAACCCGTCACAGTGGCGTAGTCGAGCAGGATCTGTGCACAGCTGATTGCTTTGACGTACTGGTAGTGATTTTAAGTGAGTTTTAAGTGTGGTGGCTGGAAAACAGACAAAGTGGTTACTGGTTTGTTATTTTCTGTTTGCTTATTTCGGGCAAGGGAAGTAGGGACAGAAAAGGAAATCAAATAAGTAAGAGTGAAGATCGGGGAAGCTGGGAAAGTCTCTTAACTGAAGAGCTCCTGATCTGAGTGCAGTCCAGTTTCAGTGAACTGCAGAGGGGCGTAGCCCAGCACCAGACAGCAATAAGATGTCTGTAAGCGAGGCCACGGTAAAACTGGACCTTGCCAGACTCGAAATAACAGAGAAAGAAAACGAACATCGGAGACAAATCGAATTACGTACGCTGGAAATTAGTGCAGAGACAGAGGCCCACAAGAGAGCTATGGAAGCAGAGGAGCTGGCCCACAAGAGAGCTATGGAAGCAGAAAGAATCCGGGAGGAGGCGGCCCACAAGAGAGCTATGGAAGCAGAGGAGCTGGCCCACAAGAGAGCTATGGAGGCCCAGAAGCATGAACTGGCTGTTGCAGAGTTGAAGAGTCGCAACCCTTCAGCGGCCGGCTCCACTTCCCCAAAAATCCCCAAATGGGAGCGTCTGTGCCCCCAGTATGATGAATCCAAGGATATAGCCGAATATTTTATCACCTTCGAGAGACTGTGCTCCCTCCATGCGATCCCTGAAGATCAAAAAATGACCACCTTGATAGCCAAATTGACTGGCAGAGCTCTGGACATATTCAATAAGATGCCCATTGGGGATGCCTCCAATTATGGTAAATTTAAGGAACTGGTTTTGAAACAGTTTCAGGTTACACCTGAAACCTACAGGGTTAAATTCAGGAGTCTTAAGAGGGGAGATGGGTTAAGTTACCTGGCTTATGCAAATGAAATGACAGTTCTGGTAGATAAGTGGGTGAGGGGAAAAGACATTACAAGCTTTGAAGGGATGTGTGATTTGGTTGCTCAGGAACAATTCCTGAGTATGTGCAGTGATGATGTAAAACAGTACTTGTGGGACAAACAGGTAAAAGCAGTTAGTGAATTAGCTGGGTTTGCAGACTCTTATGAGCAGGCGCAAGCTGCAATTAAGCATAAACCACTGGCAGAGGGGTACAGGGTCGAAAGAAAACAGGGTCACCGTGTTACCCCTGGGAAAAAGGAGGCTGGGCGCTCACCTCCCCATTCCCCTAGTACTCGTCCCAAATTCCCTGTACAATCAGAGGAGCCCAGGAGGTGCTATCAATGTAAGTCCACCGAGCACCTGAGAGATAAGTGTCCCCTGCTGAGTGAAAACAGGCATCAAGCGGCCCATGAAGCTGCTGCCTCTTTCCACACAGGGTTTGTGAAGTTGACTTCTACACCACCAAGCAGTGAGCATGTGCATGCTGTTAAACTGAATGGGAAGTTAATCACTGGGTTGAGAGATACAGGTGCTGAAATTTCTATAGTCAGGAGGGACCTGATCCAAGAGAAGGATTGGTTGCCGGGTAAAGTGGCGGAATTGGAGCTGGTGGGTGGCTACAAAGTCATTGCACCTCTGGCAAAAGTACACATGCAAACGGAAAACTTGCAGGCTAAGCTAACTGTGGCAACAGTGTCACACAATTTTGCACCGTTTCTACTGGGAAATGATTTCTTTGCTGTGGCAGAATCTGTCCCAGGGCTGGGTGGCAGCAAGCAGGAACCTGGTGCTGAAAACCCCAGAGGCAGGTGCGAAGTCACAGGGACTGCAGCTGTGGCGGCAGGGGTGGCTGTGGCCAGTTCCTGTCCTGTAATCATCTCCCCGGGGGAGGGGAATGTTCTACCTCATACCAAGGGGGGAATTTTGCGGGCCACTGAAGGGTCTATCTTAGCTTGCAGCGGGGAGCCCACAGCCGGACCAGGGTCACCTTCTCTTCAGGGGGACATGAGAGTGTCTGGCCCAGACAGAGGCCCAGGGAGGGAAGGTGAGGGGGGGGCGGAGAGCCCGCCCACCTTTTGGCAGGAGGATCTTGCCCAGGAGGAGGGTGAAAAGTCTGCATTTCAGATGCCAGACCCCTCTCCTGTGGATCAGGTTAGAAGGGGAAGCTGGGGGTCAGACCTCCCGGACGGGGGAGTCCATCCAGCTGACCTGTTGGGAACAGATACTGGGGTGTCCAAGAAAGAGGTTGTTCTTGCTACACGGGTAGGAGGCAAACCTCTCTCTTCAAAGCAGAAGGGAGCGAGTCTCTGCATGGGTGAAGCCACACAAGGGGATGGGAACCAGCCCAGAGAAATTCCAGAGGGAGGGGCCGAGGGCAGGCCGGGTTGCAGTACACCCTTTCCTTGCCAGAGCCTCAAACGCATGCCTGATTCAGGAGCCTGCTCCAAAGAGGCAGAAGAATCTGCATCAGAGTGCCTACCAGGATACACAGACGGGTGGGTAATCCTGTGTCTTTCCCTACTTCATCTGTGGGTTATAACAAAGGAGTTAACACTGAGGGTCAACCCTTTCAAGATGGGGAACATACCTGATTGGTGGGAAAAACTGTTGTACATGCTTGGGATGGTGACCTCACGGTCGTACAAACATGTTACCTGTCGGCCTATATCGGGTAACCGGCTGGAAGCTTGGCACAACAGCAAAAGCATAACAGGCCCAGGCTGCTGTGTGAAAGGGGAAACTGAGGCACGCCGCCTCATGGCACTGAGAGCTAAATGCCGAGGTTCCTACGCCTTAACAGGTATTGCTATCTGTATCCTGTTAGCAATATTACACCCCAACCCATTTTCAGGCGCCCGGGGACCAGGAACCTCGCATTTTGCTAAAACCATTACGAACGACACCATGTGGGGTGCCAGTACTGAAAAGGGGTGTGACCAAAGACAAACAGGGGCTTTATGTGTACTGCCTCCGCCATGGACAGTGTCCAAGTCTCTGGCAGTAAGTTCAGGAGGAGGGTGTGACGGTGTTCCCCATAAAACTTTATGGGGAGATGCTTATAAATGTATATCTGTAACTAAAATATGTTTTATGCTACATGTGCCATGTAACATATCTCTGTGAAAGTTATGACCTACTGAATTTACTCCTCCTGTTTGTATGCATGTATCATTGTTGTAGTTGGAGTTATGAAGATTGGTTTTATATTTGCTGGTTTTGTACATAGCCTTTGTAAATGCATGGGATCATCTTTGGAGCAAAGAATGCCTGTTAAATGCGAGCACTTGACAGACAAAAGACTTTGCAGACCCCAATCCACATTGGGGCCAGGTCTGGAATGCAACTGGTTAGACTGGTTAGGGCGCATGGGCAGGTGACTTGCCCATGTGATCCCAAAACTCCAGGGCAACTGGATCCTACACAGGGAGAGGAAGAGAAGCTATAAAAGCCCTGGCAAGACCCTTCCATTTTGTCTTCAGCTGGCTAAAGAAAGAAGCTCTCCACCCCCCCAAGGACATTCCTGAGGGGAACTGAACAAAGGACAAAGACATTAGGGGGGTGAGTGATTGCTGGGCCCAGGCTAGAAGGAAGATAGCCTGTTTACTGGACCTAGTGAGGGGTTTATCCGTACACAGGGTGATTAGACATAGAACTGCGTGTTCTTTTTTCATTTTATTCGGTAATTCACTTTATTCTGTCTGTTACTGCTTAAAATCACTTAAATCCTATCTTTTGTACCTATTAAAATCACTTTTTACTTATTAAGTTTCCTTGAGTACGAGTTAGTGCAAAGGGAGAGCAAACAGGTGTGCATACTTTCTATCTTTGCAATAGAAAGCGAACGATTTATGAGTTTACCCTGTATAAGCTTTATACAGGGTAAAACGGATTTATTAAGGGTTTGAGCCTCCTTGGAGTTGAGCAGCTGGGTGTCAAAGGCAAGAGCGCTTCCAGGGGCCTTACAGTGGTGAGTGGACTTGGTTCGAACCTGGGTCTGTGTTTGCAGCAGATCAGTGGAATCTGGCTCAAAACAGACAGGATTCGGGAGTCCCAAGCTGGAAAAGGCCTGGAAGCAGGGGCAGAAGCAGCCTTGGCACACCAGGTGGCAGCACCAAGCAGGTCTCTGTGGCCCCAACCCGTCACAACTACTACTGAATCACCATTACCACTCAAATACTCTGAATGTTCCTTGAGTCTCCCATTTAAGTACTGGCCTACGTTGACTCCATTTAGACTAAAATCTGACAAGATTAAAATATCACAGTAAGCTTCAACAGTATTTGAATTTTTTTCTGAGGCATTCCAGTATACTGAAGATCTTGATATTACTCTCCTGAGAGTTTTAGTAACGGAAGCATCAGATGGTAACATACAACCAGATCTACAAATACTATTAGAGGACAGGTCCAGGTTGCAGCAGGGAGAGCGGAAGGCCATTCCAATGCCAGATTGGCACATATCCCCCCCACATGTGGTATCAAAGAAGGCAAAAGGGGAAGACAAGGCTGATCCATCACCTGTCCTACCCCCGGGGCTCATTGGCAAATGACCATATTGACCCCCAGCTGTGTTTAGTGAGATATTTGTCATGTGATGCTGCAGTAGCCGTGGTTAGGGAATGTGTCCATGGGGAACTGTTGGCAAAATGTGACATGAAGTCTGCATTCCGGTTGCTTCCAATGCATCCCAGGGACTTTAACCTGCTTGGATTTCACTTTGAGGGCCATTACTATTTTGATAGCCATGCACAATGGGTGCTCAGTGTCATGTGCTGCTTTTGAATGATTCGGCTCCATGCTGGAGCGGGCAATGGTGCGTGAGACTGGTCTACCTCACGCAGTGCATTATCTCGATGACTTCTTACTTGCAGGAAGGTTAGGAACAGATCACGGAGAGTTCATGCTGCAGGCATTTTGGAACCTAGCTGAGAACCTCAGGATCCCCTTTGCCATCGAAAAAACAGAAGGCCCTACCCAAAGTTTAATGTACCTGGGCATCAAACTGGCCACAATTCAGGGTGTTTCTAGGTTACCAATAGAGAAGTTGGAATCGGTCAGGGAATTGCTACAGGCTCTCAAAGGGGCAAAGAATTGCTCTAAGGGAACTACAGTTGGGCATGGGACACCTAAACGTTGCATGCCAGGTATTGGCTCTTGGTCCAGCATTGTGTGTCTATCTGGCATCTGCCTCCTCAGGAGTGCGAAAACCCCACCACTTTATCAGAATGACAAGGGGAATGAAAGAAGACTTAGAAGTGGAGAAAAGATTCCCGGAAGTGTTTAATGGAGTTTCAATAAAGCGTTTGGACTGGTGGCTCAAAACTGAGCTGCAGGAACAGTCTGAGACTGAAGGAGGCACAGGTTTGGGGGTTTACTTTCAAGGAGAGTGGTGTGCACAGAGGCGGTGAGAAAGCTGGGGGGCTCAGGGTATTACAGGGTATCACACCTTCCTTGATTTTTTTCCCTAGATGGGTGGCACTCACTATTTGGGAAGCAAACTTTCAGAAAAGTCCATTTCTGACAGGACAATCAAATTGTGGTGACTACTGTAAATGGACGGTTGGCTAAGACTGCTCAGGAAACAAGGCTGGTGAGGGTTTGTGTTTTACACTGCTTGCGTTTTAACATCCTTTTTCGTGCAGTGCATGTCCTGGGAGTGGATAAGTGTGTTGCTGATGCACTCTCAATTTCAGGCTCTGGAAATTCACACCACTCACCCGCAAGGATCCACAGGCAATGCCTCAACAACTCTGCAACCTTAGCTCAAGATATCTGTAGGACTAGTAGAGGACTCTGTTACCCCATGGACTCTAAGGGCCTATAAGGCCAACCTTTCAGAACTCAGGTAATTTAGGGCACAGGAAGAGCTTCACCATGGGTGGCCAATACCTACACACTGGGTGGGTGCAATATGTGGTGTCTTTGACCCACCGTGATTTGGCTCTCTTCCCTGTCTCTGGTCAGCTAGTGGACCTGTCCTACTGGAGTAGGTTGGTAGGTTTCCCATACCAATGTAGGCATTTCAGAGTGCAGAAACTCTTAGAAGGGTGGTCCAGGAGGGGTGGGCGCCAGAGGGATGACAGGTTCCCTGTAACACTGGAAACCATGACAGGGTCAGTACAGGCTGTGCAGCTGTTGGAGAGAGGCCATTTTAATTAAGGGAACATTTGCTGTTGCTTTCTTTGGTGCTTTTAGAATGAACGAGGTGGTGGTTATGGCAGCTGCAGATAGGTCCTAGCATCTGTTAAATGTAACAGACATGCACCTAGCTGCAGGAGCAGTGTCCCTGCCCCTCTGGTCGAAAACAGACCGGACAGAAAAGGGGGTTTACGTGGTGAATGAATATTCAAATAGGAGCTTGCACCCTGTAAAGGCAATGAGAGCCTTTCTAAAAATACAGGGCTTGCAACCAGCACTATTGTTCATACACCATGATGGCAGCTGCCTGATGAGATACCAATTCAGCATAGTATTGAGAAAAACCTTGCACTACTTGACCCCCCCAAAATTGGTACTAATTCTTTCAGGATCGGGGCAGCTATGTCAGAGGCTGCAGGGGGGTTTGGCCCACGGTAGGTGCAAGCAATGGGGTACTGGAAATCAATGCATTACAGGACTTACTTCCGCACTAAGGAAAAGACAAAACGTAACTAACCCCATGTGCTTTTTTTGTTTCAGAAGCTACTCAAAGTGTATGCCCACAAATCCAGATGTTGCACTATATACTGCATTATGCCCACAAGAGGGGAGGCAGAACTGCTCAGCTGGGTGTCATGGCTAAAGCAGTTTGCCTCCAATTGAAAGGTCACCAAGTTATTCCTGGACACTGGAAGTTCAGTGAACAGGACCATCTGTTATCAGCCAGAAGTTTGCAGAGACGATGGCATACCTTTAGCAGATGGAGGAGCTGATAGATTGCTACAGGATGTGATGGAAATGGACTGGACAGGAATTGTGGTACCAGGCCATGTAGTCGGGTGGGGGCAGTGATCAAGCTAGTCGCTGCACCCCCAGTGGCCAGTTTCCAGTGCAGTTAAGAGAATAAAATGAATGGTTCCCAGCAGTAAAATACCTGGAATTTTGGGCCTTGGGCCTCACAGACTGAGGTCAGAAATTGTGGCGTTCACAGCCCGAGGACTGCATCCTGATTCACCGCTCATGGGGGCAGAGAGGAGGGTGCATGAACCTAGACCTGAATCCTGTGGGGTAGGCTGAGGAGAGCCTATCCTGTGGTATAGGTTATATGGCAAGGAGCACTGTAATCCTGGTGCCAGTTATGGGTTATATGGCAAGCAACACTGTAACCAATTAAATGCCTGGTATAGGAGAGTATGGGGGATAGGGAACAGTGGCTCTCCCTTGTGTTACAGTTGGGGCCTGCCACTTAATTCCAGGCACGTTTCTGTCTTCATTTTGCCACTGTGTCCATATCAAAGGGGAGCCTCTGTTCAATCACCAGTGTTAACTAAAATTCTAGAATGCCTACCTGGCTCCTTTGCTTGCACAAAAGCACATGAAACAATCTGACACCACTGTGTAAAGAAACACACATTACTTTAATGTTAAGAAATGAGAGTTATTTTCACTGAAAGATCACTTCAAAGCTGAAGTTAAACTTATTTGCCAGAAATTCAAGAAAGAAGCAGGACTGCAAAATGCATCGTGAACTACCAAACCAAAGAATAGAAAGATTTACTGCCATTTACATTACTTTAAGAATAAACCAGCCTAGATTTTATACTCACCACTCTGCCATCTGAACACATAAGGAAAATCCAACGTGGATACTGTCAACAGTACAGGTAAATTACAGCACACCATTCTCATTCCTGTTTTCAGTAGTGTTTTTTAGGGCTGGCACTTCATGAATAACAACAAGTTGTACTGATGTTGAGTTTTGCCCTGAGTAACTCACATGTTGGACAGCCTTCAAATGGTTAATTAGATTTTGTAGCCTCATCAACTTTTGTAACTCCTTTAATAAACAATAAAACATATAAAAGTAGATATACACAAGAGAACACAAATAGAGATACTGAGAGTGAGAACAGATTTCCTTGTTTACCAAGGTTAAACTGAGTCTCTGTTTATATTCAATTTTTTTGTGGCCAAAAGCTTTTTAGAACACTTTTGAACGCTGGTAACATCTTTTGTGATTACATTTAAATTAAAAAAACGAAAGTCCACGTACAGCAGAACCTCAGAGTTACAAACACCTCGGGAATGGAGGTTATTTGTAACTCTGAACAAAATGTTATGGTTGTTCTTTCAAAAGTTTGCAGACGAACATTGATTTACCACAGGTTTGAAACTTTACTCTGCAGAAGAAAAATGCTGCTTTTAACCATCTTAATTTAAATGAAACAAGCATAGAAATAGTTTCCTTACCTTGTCAAATCTCTCTCTCTGTTTTTTTTTTTTAAAGTAGTTTACACTTAACACCATATTGGACTGTATTTACATTTTGAGGGGAGGGAGGGTCTCTGCTGCTGCCTGATTGTTACTTCTGGTTCCAAATAAGGTGTGTGGTTTACCTGTCAGTTCATAACTCTGGTGTTCATAACGCTGAGGTTCTACTGTATGTGATTAAATCAAAATTTCTTTGTGCATGG
The DNA here is from genome assembly GCA_037349315.1 of Chelydra serpentina. Taxonomy (NCBI): domain Eukaryota; kingdom Metazoa; phylum Chordata; order Testudines; family Chelydridae; genus Chelydra; species Chelydra serpentina. The sequence goes on from JBAIAC010000061.1 coordinate 12,511,069, forward strand.
ACATGGGGAAACTGTAGGTTTTTTTCAGTTTTTCTAGTTTACAGATTAAAGGTTTGTAGTCACTTAAACTTAGAACTTTTGTGTAAATGAATATAAGAAACTTTCTTCCCTGAACTTCATTGGAAAAGTGATCTGGGGGGGGGAAATCTCAGATTTTTTTCAACACATTTTTAAAAGCATATGCTGTGATTGGATGATAAATCACTATCGTTTGAATACAATCACTTCACCACTGCTTGCAATTCCACCAACGGATCAGAAAGGGTTGCACTGAGTTCACGGAGGAAATGGCTGTAAATGCTTCTCTGTGTATGGCTCTATTTTAAAATGCTCCTATTTTCAGCTGAGGGAGCGGAAAGGACGGAGACACAGGCAGGGACTCTTGCATACATGGAGTGAGGAAGGGATCAAGTTTACATTCTGCTCACAGAGATAAAAGGCTTGATCTTGAAAGATGCTGAGCATTTTGCCCCCAATCCCGCAAACAGCACATGCTTCACTTCACAGGGACTACTGGTGCCTAAAGTAAAACATGTGCTTAATGCTTTGATGGATCAAAGATCAAGGTGCTCAGCACACTGCTAAATTAAGGCCACAGTGACTAGATGGTGGGGTGAGACAGGCTGACAGCCCTTACTGACAGCATACATTCTCCAGCAACTCTAGAAAGCTACAGGCAATTGGCCATATGGCCAGTATCAGTCAGAGCTACTTCAACAATTGAATGAGGATATTTAAAAATGTTCTCCAATTAGTCTTAAGGAGAGTTCTCAACAAAAAGCAAGCGAGTGACACTACTAAAGGGGTTCCTATTGCTTCACTTGGCTGTTTCCACATTCCCTGTCACCAGGTATTTTAAAGTTTTATTTCCAGCTCACTATTCTTAGGTTTTAATTATTTTTGGCCTGCTTTTTCTTAAAACATTGGCACAGCTTTGGCAAGTGAATGAGTATCCTACGGTAGAATAGCATGCAACACTTTTCACATAACCATCATGTCTCAGCTAAGTTATTTTGTTTTGTTTCTGTTTCCTAAACTTCTAAAGCTGGGGTCTCAAACTCAAATTACCACGAGGGCCTCAGGAGGACTAGTGCATTGGCCTGAGGGCTGCATCACTGACCCCGCACCCTCGCAGCCCCCGGCCCCGCCCCCACTCCACCCCTTCCATTAGGCCCCGCCCCTTCTCCGCCTCCTCCCCTGTGCGCACGGCTTCCCGCTCGTCCTCCATCCCTCCCAAAAACCGCGAAGCCGCCAGACACCTGTTCTGGTGGCGGGAACTGCCTGGGGGGGGGTTAAAAAAATTGGGGGGGCCAGGGGGGGCGCGCAGGGAGCCCAGCGGGCTGCAGGGAAGAGCTCCGCGGGCCGCGTGTTTGAGACCCCTGTTCTAAAGTAACTTCATGATGTAATGTAATCCACCAGGATTGATCCTACAACATATGTTTTCTGTAGCAAATTCTATGGCAAACTGTGGCAGCAGAGTGGAAATTCTGTGGCAGCTTAATTCAAATTTAAAAAATTAAGGTTTTCAATAAAATAAATGAAAAAACAAATAAATTGTATTAATTCCATTTATTTTATGCTCTCCCTGCAGTTCCAGTTTTGAATTTGCAAAATATTTTAGTATATAACCGCAACATAACATTTGCTAGGGAGAAATGTGTAAAGACGACTTGACACATGGGAAGAAAAGGAAGAAAATTTGGAACTGTGGGACATCTGGATATCGCTGTTAATTATAATCAGCCGTGAAGTTTTAAAACTTACTAGGTTTCAGAGCTAAAATCATTAGATTACATATACAGCTTCCACACATTTTCAGGCTGCCTACAGTCTCAGGACAGCAAAGCTGCACCTTTTTATAGATTCATAGTGTCTAAGGCGAGAAGGGACAGTTATATCATCTACTCTGATCTCTTCAATCACAGACCATTAAATTTCATCCATCCAGTTATTCTGAACCCTATTACCCTAAAGTACAGCTTGTGTTTGAACAACACATAGTTTCCAGAAAGGCATCAGTCTTCATCTGAAGGCATCAAGACAGACAATCCTTGGTACAGACGCTCCCCGGGTTAAGCAAGACCCGACTTACACAAAATCACACTTACGGAAAAAGTTCCATAAGCCAGAAATAGGATTTTAGAGTTGCGGAAATTTTTGCGTAACAAACGGGTATACGTTTCCGACTTACGCAAAATTCGAGATACGCAAGACCTAGAATGGAACGATTGCGTAAGTCAGGCGGGGGGGGGGGGGGGGAGCATCTGTAGTTTGTTCCAATGGTTAATCACCCACACTCAGGGCCAGCCCTACCTTTTTGGCTGCCCCAAGCAAAAAAAATAAAAAAAAACCCACAAGCACCACCACCCCCCCCCCCACAATGCCGGCCAACCCCCCCCCCCCCCCAACAACAACGCCACCCCACCAAAACGCCCGGGGGGGCGGCAGAGAGGGTGGCATGCCCGCCGCCCCGCTCCCCCTGCCGGTGGGGAGCGCGGACCGCCTGTCGCCCCACAGCCCCAGCCGGGGAGCGGAGCACGCATGCCGCCCCACTGCCCTGGCCGGGGCGCCGGCGGGAGCGTGGCACCATGCACGCCAGCCAGCAGCCCCGCTCCCCCGGCAGGGGCGCCAGAGGAAGATTAGATTTTTTTGTAAATAATGTAAAAAAAAAAAAAAACCCTTGAGTGCCGCCCCCCTCCAGGTGCCGCCCCAAGCACATGCTTGGTAGGCTGGTGCCTGGAGCCAGCCCTGCCCACACTTAAAACTTTGTGCCTTATTTTTAATTTGTATTTGTCTGGCTTCAGCTTCCAGCAATAGGTTCTTGTTATGCCTTTCTCCACTAGATTAAAGAGCCCTTTAGAGGTGGTCTTACCTCCCCATTACCATGAAGGAATTTATATACTAATTAAGTCACCTTGATCTTCTTTTTGATAAACTCAACAGATAGAGAGTTCTTTCTGTGTATCACTTTAAGGCATTTTCTCCAGCCCTCAAATTATTTAAAATGTGAATAAAGTAGAAAAAAGAGAAGCTTTTTACTGCAATCATAAGGGTTAGATTTTTTTTTTTTTAAATGGAAAAAAAAAATGTAGAATTTGCGGGACAAATCAATTTCCAAAAAACTATGACCAGAGAATACACAAAACCCTGGTAATTGCTAGCGAAGTATTATCCACGGAGAAAGAATTTAACATCTCCTTTTCATTACTACGACAGTTTTCTTATATTTTTATTGGCAATAGTTGAGTGTAATACTTTATCTTTCAGATTGTAATCATGCTGCAGTTTCTCAGATTAGAAATAATCATTGCAAGTTTTGGGAAGGAAAACGATAGGAGTAGACTAGGTCTTTAGCAGACATGGTTGGAAAAAAAATGAGTCACAAAAAAAATTCAAAATTGTGAATTCATTTTCATTCTGCAGGTTTCAAAAGGAAGTCATTATTTTATTCAAAACAATTTTGGTTTAAATTTTCTCTCATTTCTTCTGTGCCCTCTCCTGTTTCTTTCCTCCACACCACTCAACTAATCTCACTCTTCTCCGCCCCCTCCCCCATAACAAAAAGGGGGCATGGAAGGCAAGGAAGAGGGAAAAAGGGTGGAGGGGAGGAAAACTGATAAGCCAAAAAACAAAGAAAAAACTAAATAATTATTCAATTTAATTGAAAAACAGAAAATTTTAGAGTTGCAAAAATTTCTCTTTTTTGAAAAAAAAAAGGGGGGGGGGGGGCCTTTATGAAAAACAGTCAAAAAAATTCAGCCACCTGCAGTCTTGTGTCTCCAAGCAACAGAGATACAAATAAGAACAAAAAATACCATGTATGGCAGCTTCCTTTTCTAGCACTACTCCATTGTTCTGAGTGTTTCAGTAAAGACCAAGTAAAATACAAACGGAAAGCCAGTGTATATCATCTTGGGCCTGCGTGAAGGAAGTAGGTTAATACTTGGAAAACAGCTTCCTTCCAAGTTATCTACTTCTAAATATAACAGACACAGAGCAAGATAATGAACAGAATGTTTTGTTGCATTAAGATAAACGGCATGTCCTAAATAACAAGGGGCCATTAATGTTGCTTCAACCAGGGGCGGCGAGTAATGGAGGCTTGGGGAGCCTAAGTCTCTGCCAACCTTATGCCGTCGGGGGAGGGAGGGTACTGGCCAATTTGGGACCCCTGGAAACATCTCCCCCTGCCATGGCCCTGTGGCTGGAAGAGCTCTGGCTTTCTGCTGCAGCCCCGAGGCCATGGCAAGGGCACAGAGCTTTTCCCATCTCGGGGCCATGGGGTGTGGGCGGAAAGGAACGAGTGGGGGCGGAATGGGGCAAGGGAAGGGCTCTGGACTCTGCTGCAGTCCCGACCGGGGCCGAGCATAACCCTGACTGAGCTCTCAGCACGCACCCATCCCCGTCCGCCCTGGCCGGGGCCATTTGGGGTGGGGAGGCGGGGGACGAGGCTGAGAACAGCAATCAGGGGGCTAGCCTCCCCAAGGGGAAGCTTCACCTGCCACCCATGGCTTCAAGAGTAAAATACAGGATTTTAAAAAAAAAAATGTGTATTAACAGCTCAACTAACAATTGCAAGTTTAGTGCAACATGGTTTTGTGGATTTTTTTCCCCATAGAGTCATAAATTCTAATGAAATTCTGCTAGTTTAGGAATTAATCTAACAATTAACAGATTGTTTAGCAATTGTTCCATCTTGCATTTAGCTGAGACGCTTGGAGTAACACTACAGATCGGGATTTGGAAAGAAATAAACCGGAAATTAATCTTCCCCCTCCCCTCATGATTTAAAATGTAAAAAAAACCCAGCATTGAGAAACATCAGCATGTTTTCCACAGACACTATCTATGGAATAGCCACCACAACTTAAAATTTAACAACACTTTGCCATTCAGTATAACTCACACTTTGTCGCAACTATTTGCATACGTATTTTATAGATATTCAATACCTTGAATACATACAATTCTTCTTCTTTCATTTAGCTCCATATCAGTTGTTTTAAATCTAAGGTTATTTCTTTATACAATACGAAAACTTTTGTCGGGCTCTTTGTATCCTTGCACTATTTAAATAGACAATACCACAAGAACAACTTCCAAGTAACTCAGCACTCTTAAAGTACATCTGTTATACCCAATAACTACAACAAAGATACTCCACAGGGAAAAAATAGTTCCACAACGCCCTCCAAATGCCTAAACAAACTGGTGGGCTTTGCACGGTGCCAACAAAGATCAAAACATTCTGCTTATTCCTCCCAGTATGGTATAGGGAGATAGATGGTCTCTCAAGCAAGCCATTCAGGATTTTACATGTCACCACCAAAACTTTAAGATACACATAAAAACCAGTAAGAAGTTAATGCAGTTCCCAAAGTTAATGCAGTTCTCATCTCCCAGTGAAATACGTCACCTGCTGCATTCTTCACCATCTACTCTCAGGTAGATCACATTACAGTAGTCTAATCTCCAACATCTAATTTTAGTGTTTTGCCACATACAGTGCAAATTCTCAATTATCCAAATTAAGAAAAAAAATAGACATTAGTGATCTTCTATCATACACCCAATACAGAGTTTGTGCTTTTACAAAAAAGTCTAACGATAATGGCACACAGGATGAAATTATCTGCTGTACACAGATTACAAACTTTATGAGCAGCAGTTTCTACATGTTATGGTTTCCACAGTACATATTCATGTTATATATCTTTTTTTCAGAACTGTAAGTAATACTATACACGTTTCTAAATATAACCACATTAAAAGATTACTTACCTGCATTAACTATAGCATCAACCTCAAGCAATGTAATGTCACCTCTGTAGAGAGAAACCTTCTCACTCAGACTTTTCTTCACCTGCAAAGCTTCCTTAGGGTTTTCATCTGCAAACCAAGAAAAAGGTAAAAAAAGTTATGAATGATCAGAATATGAACAATTGTAACATCTTGCATTAGAAATGTAAAACACGGAGAGAAGATTCAATAAAGGATTCCTATTACATTACCATTGTCAGCTTAACATAATATCTAATTATTACCTGTGCCTCCACCCTTCAGGCTTGGCAGGGGCAGGAGCCAGGATTGTGCCACCCGCACAATCACCGTGGCGGTGGGGCTGGGACTGTCAGCCCCCTCCACATCCCTATGGGGATTCAGGTGTTATTCCTCCCCCTCCTGACCTCTCCCCCCTAGTTATTTGTAGTAAAAATCACCGACAGGTCAATTTTTGTTTATTGCCCAGGACCTGTCGGTGACTTTTACTTTAAAAATCTGACAAAATCTTAACCTTAAGTATGTGGTTATTCTTGAGAAAATGAATAGTTATGACAATTTTCAGTTTTACCCCTAGAGGGCACTGATAGCCCAAAAAGGGACACAAGCACTTGATAACTACTGTACCAGCTACACTAATTTGTGTTTTGGAAGTTTTTGCTTAAAAACAAAGCCCCTTAAAAGACCAACAAATTATTAATCAATTTGTAAGCACCTAGAGAATAATAGGGTTATACAGAATAGCCAGAATGAATTTGTCAAAAACAAATCAAGCCAAACCAATTAATTTCCTTCTTTGACAGGGCTACTGACGTAGTGGGGGGGGGGGGGGGGGAGAAGAGTAGGAGCAGTAGACAGGAAATATTGATTTTAATAAGGTTTTAGAGTCCCAAATGACATTCTCATAAGCAAACTACGGAAAGATGATGAGATTACTGAGAGGTGGGTGCATACTTGGTTGAAAAAACATACTTAAAAGACAGTTATCAGTGGTTCGCTGTCAAACTGGGAGGGTGTTTCTAGTAGGTCTCTCAGGGGTTTCTCCTAGGTCCCATACTAATCAATATTTTCATTAATGACTTAGATAAAAGAAGTGGAGAGTACGGTTATGAAATCTGCAGATGACAGCAAGCGGTGAGGAGTTGAAAACACTTAGAGAACAGAATTAGAATTCAAAATGACCTTAACAATTGGAGAATTGGTCTGCAATCCAAAAAAAAAAAAAATGGAATTCAATAGAGACAAATGCAAAGTACTACACTTAGAAAGGAAAAAAAATCAAATGCATAACTACAAAATGGATAATAACTGGCTAGGTGGTAGTGCTGCTAAAAATGGTCTTGGGGTTATTAGTGGATCACAAAATGGATTAGGAGTCAACCATGTAGTCGAGAAAAAGGCTATGTCATTCTGAGGTGTATTAAACAGGAGTGTCATAAGAAAGACATTAGAGGTAATTGTTTCACTCTACTCAGCAGTGGTGAAGCCTCCACTGGAATACTGGGTTCAATTCCAAGTACCACCATTTTAGGAAAAATGTGAACATATTGGAGTCTCCAGAGGACAGCATCAAAAACAATGCAAGGTTTAGAAAACCTGACCCATGAGGAAAGGTTAAAAATACCGGGGATATTTAATCTTCACCCACACACAAAAGAGACGACTAAGCAGGGACCTGATAACAGTTTTCAAATATGTTAAGAGCTGTTGTAAAGAGGATGGTGATCAATTGTTCCTGTCCCCTGAAAGTAGGAAGTCAGGTTTTGGAATAGGCTTCCAAGGGAAGTTGTGGAATCCCCATCACTGGAGTTTTGTAATAAAAGGTTGGACAAAAACGTGTCTGAGATGGTCAAGGTAGGACCAAGTAAACCTAAACATAGGGGCCGGACTTGATCTCTGGAAGTCCTTTCCAGCCCTACATTTTTATGATTCCATATCTGAGCACTTTATATATAAACATTTTTAGAATTAGTTTTCATGCATGTCTATTTGGTAACATCCATGGCACAAAAAGCAACAAATCATACACACAACCAAAAACAAATGCAATGGAAGGGGGGCAGGAGAATCTTAATTGCAGCATTAGATACTGAACCTACTCTTAACTACTAGAACAGCTGCATGAACTCCAGTCTTTAGGTAAGAAGCAAACAAGGATAAAATAAATTATACAAAAAGAAACCCTAAGAAAAACCTAAACAAGTCCATCATAAAACTTATATGAATGATTTGCAAGGGTCATACAATTAGCCCAGACACCCCAAACACGAAGAACTCCATCATTATGTCAGGGCTGTAATCAATGTGGGGCAAGTGGACCAGCCGCCCAGGGCACAAAATAGTGGGGGCTGAAAAATGGAGCAGTGTAGGGGGCGGGGGCACATGGAGTCACGTTCCCCCATCCCCAGATTTCTGCCTTCCATTCAGCACAGAGGTTTTCAAACTGTGGCAACGTGTTCCTCCTGCCAGAAACTAGCAGATCATAAGCTCGTGGGAGCCACATGGGGTGCTCAGGCCCCTAGTTTCTGCACTGTGGGAGCTGGGGTGCTGGCTGGCAGCCCTCCTTGCCCTGTTTCCCAAGCCGGACCACCTCTGTATAGCTGGGCGCTTCCCAGGCAGGGCGGGTGGCACAGATCCGAGCCGTGCCCCAATTCACTCTTGCCAGCTGGCACTGGGCTCCTTCGGGGGAGAGGCAACATCGCCTGGAGCCAGCCTTTATCCATAGAGGCCAAGGTGCCAGCTCCAGGGGGCAGTGCCAGCCATTGCCAAGCTCTTTCAAAGGAGTGACAAGAGCACATCAGGGGCGCTATGCCGCCTGCCCTGCCTGTGGAGTGTGCAGCCTGGCTCAGGGAGCAGGGCAGGGAGGGCTGCCAGGCAGCCCGGCTCCAACACGGCCGAGATCCAGGGACCTGAGCGGACCAGGTGGCTCCCACCAGCTCCAGGTAGGAGGTGAGAGTTTCCAAATTGTGGGGCACAATCTCACAGTTTGAAAACCTCCTTTGCAAATGGAAGGCAAAAATCGGGGGGGGGGGGGGGGGGGGAGAGGAAACATGACCCCATGTGCCCTCCCACACGTCTAGGGGGTGCAAATATGCTTGCTCAGCCAGGCGCTAAGACGCCCAGTTACAGCTCTGTATGTAATGCAGAGCTGTTGATGGGCAACGATCGTGAATAAATCTAAAACTGTAGATAGCAACCAGATACAGTCCAAATGGTCTAAATCACGGAGAGCCAGAGACTACACACCCCTTAGGCTTTATACACTTATGGTTTAAACATTTTTTGTAAACTTAGAGTAGGAGGAGGAAAACTCATTATGCCTTCTGATTATACATGTTGCCAGCTCATTTCAGTTTGGAGTATAAAAGGCAGCTGCCAGATCTGTCAGTAATTTATCAGTACACACTTTAAGTCATGTTTTAACCAGTAAACCAATCATATGTTGATTCCTGTACTGTGGGAGTCTGCGTCATAAGTACAGTACTAAGATGATATTTTTAGAGTAATTACTGGCGTATTATAGTAGTCACTCCTCTCTAGGCTTGGACTCAAGCCCACATCAAGTCACAAGTGAAACTGAATGGTCAAACTGACAATTTAATGAGAAGACATTTTCAAACCTCAATGAAATGAAATCCTTCATTATAAAAAGAAAAGCTAAAGGGAAGATTTAGTGGGAGTAATGAGAGAAATTTGTAAGATTCTGGCACACTTTCCTTCCAACCACTTTGAGCTATTTACCAATCCTTACAGTACTTAGTTTTGCTTTGATTTGTGCTTGAAGAGCTGATATTTCTTCTACCATGCAGGTGGCCAAAAAATATAATCTCATTAACTCTGCATTAGACCATGAGCTTCATTCTGAAGACAAAAGCAACTCTTTGCTTATTCGAGCTTTGGGAGAACCACCACCTAGAACCATAAAAATTTGTAAGCACAAAGGTCTGAATTTGTTGACATCATCAATGCAAAACTCTGACAAGCACTTAGGGGATGGATGGTGCTGGTATCTGTTCAAGAGCCATACATCCAGCCATTATCTAAATCCATTTTTCACGGCACATAGCTATCTCCCTTCCAAACACTCATCCCAAAGTCCCTAGATCACAATCTCCACTTTTGATCAATGACTGCTGGATTCTCCCATCACTTCAGTGGATGAGCGTTCAGCTAGCATGGACGTGAGTTCTGGGTTTGTTTCCATGGATTCTCACGTGGGAAGCAAGTCCGACCCTGGATTTGCAAATGTGACTGCATATTTTCAAGTGTAGTCATCGTTGGTGAAAAGGTGTGAGGCACTGGGCTTACGATATGCTCTCTTCTCCTGCAGAGACCTAACATACCGCTCCTTAAAAGTGGGCATGGCCTCATGGCACAGACCTTTCTATCTGCATCTGTCCAGTGCAACAAGTTCCCAGGTTCTAAGGTCTATTTTGAATTCTTTGAGGTTGGCCTTCAAGGAATCTAACGATATGTCAACCTTAAAATGCATTCCTGTGCTCAGCTGGCTGTATAGCCCTGCTTTCAGTATACATGTCCGACCCGGTAAAGTTGAGTGGTGATGAGCATGCTCTTGATGCCAGGGATTTACCACCTCCCAAGGACTTCAGTGTTAGGGATCCTGTCCTGCCACTTGATGTTGCACATGGATCTTAGGCAGCGAAGTTGGAAGCTCTCCGGCTGCTTGATGTGATGTTGGTAGAGTATCCATATCTCATAGTCACAGAGGGGTGAGGTGACTACAACAGCACAATAGATTTTTATCTTAATTCTGTGGCAGACTCCACGCTTCCTCCAGAGCCTGTGGATGAGCCTACCAAATGCCAAACTGGCCTCTGCCAGGTACTAAATGGTATCACACAACTGGCATTGCTGGAAAGTATGCTACCCAGGCAGCAGAATTTCCTGACCGAGTTGAGGGTGGGTTGTCAATTGTGTTGATGGGATCATGGTGCTCATGATGCTGGTGGCCTGGTGCTGGTATATAACCTCTGTCTTTTTCAGGCTGATTGTGGAACTGAAGCATTTTGACGGCCGATGGAGCAGCGTTGCCTCACCAGGTTTACTTATTCTCCTGAGGAGAACGGCTTCTGGCTCTTTAAAGGAAAGCAGCTGGGATGGAATTACACCCACATTAGCTAACACAGGTGGTTGCTTTATAATTCAGCATTGTGAGGAATTGTATTAAGTGACAGTTTGAGGCAGTAGGGACTGGGCTGAGATCGAGGAGATGATTCTGAAAAGCGCTTTGACTCATCTAAAGCAGCAACATGATCCTTTGAAGTCTTCCCTTTAAAGATACAGTCTAAATTAACTCTGGAGAGTTACAAAACAGCTGATTATTTTCCACTGATGTTTTCAAACTTAAGTAATGCCACTAGCCTGCTACTGCTATTCTGTGTGAGCTGAACCCATTAGAGGTGGACAACACCTACTTTGCCAGTGGATTATACAACTATTTGCTGAACAGCAACAGAATGCTGAGGATTATATTCTTGGCTTAGTGAAGACAGTGGTGTCTAATGGGAACAGCAAGTGATGGAGTTAGGACTCTTGCATGCTATTGGTTTCTTAATGTTTTCAATATACAAAATGATCATTCATGTTTGGTTCTCAAAGTGCTCTATGAAAGTGCGTGAGTGCAGTATAGCATATTCAGAAAAAACAAATAAAGTATCTAACAAGCTATTTTGAGCATGTCCCAAAGGCAAATTTTTGCAAATTCTATACTTCTTCCAAACCTGAACCTCCAGATGCCAGTGGATTGGAAGCTGGTGGGAATCGCCCAGCCCCCTTGGGCCCCTGGCTCTCAGCACTGTGGGAGCCAAGGTGCCGTCTGGCTGCGGGGCAGCCCTCCCTGCCCTGCTCCACAAGCTGTGTTGCCTCTGCATGCTCCAAGGTATGCCCCGTCACACTATTGCCTCTCCCCTGAAGGAGCCGGTGCCAGGTGTGGTGCCCCCTGGAGCTGGCCCCTGCGCACAGAGCCCACCTGCCATGAGATGCTCCCCAAGGCTCTTGCGGCTCTGCGGCTGGCAGCTGGGCTCTCCCAGGCATCGCCTGCTGGCACCAAGCTCCTTCGAGGGAGAGGCAAGAGCATGTCAGGGGCACAGCTCCAAGCTGTGCTTCCCTACCCTGCCTGGGGACCTGGCTGTGCAGAGGAGGCTCGGCTCAGGGCAGGGAGGGTTTCCGGCCAGTAAGCCAGCACCCCGGCTCCCACAGCAGAGAGCCAGAGGCCTGAGCAGCTCCCTATCCACTGGCTCCTAACAGGAGGCAATGATTTTCAAACTGAGGCATGCCCCCATAGTTCAAAAACCTGTGTGTTAAAAAGTACTTCCCCCCACACACACCCCGCTATGGGGCATAAATATGTTTACTCACCCCGGCTGCTAAAATGGCTGGGTCAGTCATAAGCAACCAACAAATGTGAGACAACCTATAGGTGTCGCTACTGTGCCACCTTTTACACTAAACTATGCGTACACAAAAGTGTATTAAGTAGTAATGCATTTAAGACAAACTAAAAGATTACATAAATGTAATGCTGCATATTGTTCACGCACACTGGTACTGCACAGATCTGACTGTATCAATGCCACTTCCAGCAAAAGGGATACTACAAAGTATGTCAATATGACATTTTTGCAGAATTTAAGCCACCAACACAGATTTAATTCATCTGTACATTTGTCTCAAGCAACTGACTTTTGCTTTCAATTGCAGTTTTGTTCCTAGGGCTACTGTCACGTTGTCATCAGGACACTGTTCAAATGTCTTACTCAAACCCAAGAAAATCTATACAGAGGTATCAATAGGTTGAGGATCAGACGGACGATAATAGGAAAATAGTTAAGCATTTCAGATTATAAAGAAGAACGTTGTACTCTCTTTTGCAAAACAAGTTATAACCAGTACCCACTGGAGTTGGTTGCTGATAACTGTCATATAACAAGGATATTAATTTAGGTCAGGCCTGCACAACATGCGGCCCAGGGGCCGCATGCAGCCCGCGTGGGCTCACTGTGCGGCCTGTGTCGGGGGGATGAGTAGGTGGGCTCACTATGCAGCCCAGAATCTGGGACTGTGTCCGTTGGTCCTTTTTGCTGCTTGTCTCTGGGCTGGGGGTTGTCCCAATGCTGCAAAGAGGGTGTTCCCAAAGGAAGGCGCTTGCTTCTAACCCCCGAGGCCATCAGTATGTCTGCTCTTCTCTAGTCAGCCCACTTGACAAGTTTGATTGTCCTTGGTCTGGTTCCCATCCCCTCTCCAAGGGTTGCAGCTGTCTGGAGGTGCCTGCCTTCCACGCCTTCCTCATTCACACCTCATTCATTCAACAGGGCAATTGAATACAAAGTGGGGGGAAGATTTTATTCTACTTCTAGCAAAAAGACATTTTTCTTTTACCTTAATTACACTACCTTAGGGGCCTGCTATAACATATTACCAAGGTTCAATACAAAGTCAGATAAAACGTATACAAAAATGCATAATGCAGAGATTTATCTACAACAGCATTGACTGTTGTGTGCAGTAAAATAGTGACCCCTGGGGGGTGAAGAGGGGTGTGATGGTGGGGCTGAGCAGGGAGGGGGCGGGTCCTATTTTACTGCTGTGATCTGGTCACCCTATGCACACTGTTTCTTTCCCCCTCTACAGGCTTTCACGCCCCAGCGCTGGGGAAGGAGGGGTTGTTTCCGCGGGGTGGGAGGCGCTGGGAGGGGCGGCGGAGTGTTTCCACAGGGCCGGGGTGTTTTGGCCCTCAGCTGTTTTCTTTGGAGTAATATGGCCCTCGACGCTTTACGAGTTGTGCAGGCCTGATTTAGGTGATTGATCTGTAGCAAGTGACGGGGACCAGTAAATAAAATTCAGGGTCACACCCATATTATCAGCAGGTTTTTGAAAAATTGTTGACTTATTCTTTGGCTTCACTGCAAACTTCTAAGTAACATTAAGTTCTGGCTCACGATACTAGCAAGAAACTAGCTAAAGATAATTTGATGCACACAGGAATCTTTAAAAAATCAAAATACTTGACTGGAAATTAATACAACAGGTCCATAGAACTTAATGTCTAGCCCCTTCACTGTTGAAAAAAAACTGAATAAAAAGAGAACCGGCAATGAAAAATTACAGCAATTCACTTCTGATATCATTAGCTTCTGAACTAAAGGAAAAAAGTCCTGCACAGTTCTATACTGCTATTATCAGTAAGAAACATACCTAATTTTGAATTTCCTAGTGAGCCAAATAAAGAATGACTTGTTGAAGTTACATGGGGCAAGCTGGTGTAAGTGGCGGGAGCCTAGTCAGTCTTTTAAGGCTATGCTTATCAACCCCTGAAAGGTTGTTTTAAGTGTCTCACTATTTCCTACAGTTCAACTATCCTACATGCTGCACGAGCCTATCACTGGATCACAATTTATAAATTATGGAACTGACATTAATAGCGTCCTAGAAGGAAAATGAAATTACATTTTATCATCTGTATAGCACAGAGCTATTCACAAGGAAATAATCATCCCACTATGGCTTTTAATCTTTTTTTCTTGGCTACACTTCACAAAACATAACTAACTGGTGCTTGAAATAGGTAACAGCAGGACATGTTAATGAATCTTTTCTATTTTTATTTGAGTGCCAGGTACTTTAGAGGTGAACTACTAGACCTTCCCTGTTACCACTTGGCTGAACTCCTTTGTCTCAATAAACAGGCTTTTTTTGATACGTTAGCAGGAAAACTCAGCCACAACACTTTCATCTTACAAGCTGCAGAGCTGATCTCTTTTTCTAGACTTAGAGTTGTGTAAGATAAGTGTTTTATAGGAAATAGTTATTCATATTTAAACCTTCAAGAATTTTATTTTATCTGCCGGAATAGTAATGCCTTAGTTCAGTTTTCAACAAATTCACCTGTTCAATGTGGCTTCTGAGCTTTTACAGAAGATAATGTTACAGCTTTTTCACTTATCGCCTTTTCACAGAAGGGTGTTTAACAGCAATGAAAAAAGTTGAAAAACAGTAAGTCTCATTCAGACCACAAAGCATTCAACAAAAAGATGACAAAGACAATAAGTCTATTCATTTCCTCCTATTAAATATTACCCATTAGAAGTGTTGCTGCTCCTTTGCCCAGCATTAGACTTTGAGGCTTTGTAGTTGGTTGGTTTCCTAATGAAGGAGGAGTGATGACAGTCTCAGGGTATTTTCTACTTCTGTAACCAGTTTACAAGACTTATATAATTCCTGCTTACCTTGAAAAGAGGTGTCAAAAACGCCACACATGTAAGTCACTTGGAGAAACTTCAGCTAAGACCCCACAGAATCAAACCCTGTTGTCACAAACAGCTCCCTTCCATCTCATCTTGGTTTCCGCCTTTAGCACACTAATTGTCACTGTGCTTCGTTCACCTGGAGAACCACTTAGCCAGAATCCTTAGCAGTTGACAAACCTAGTGCTAAACTCCTTATGCCAGTGAGAAAGGTATGTTGCCTTCAAGATATGGAATCTGATATACTGAAATATAATATTCTCTGGAGCTCAGTAAGAACAGGCCAACAGGTTCTCACACTTCGTGTTACTATACAAAACAATGTGTGTGTGTATATTATGTTAGTTAAATCAAATCAGTGAAAGATTTACCATCCACTTCAAGTGTAATGAAGTTATTTCTTGCTCTATTACAGTGGTTCTCAGACTTTTGTACTGGTGACTCCTTTCACATAGCAAGTCTCTGAGTGCGACCTCCCCTTATAAATTAAAAACACTTTAAAACATATTTAACACCATTATAAATGCTGGAGGCAAAGCAAGGTTTGGGGTGGAGGCTGACCGCTTGTGACTCCCCCAATGTAATAACCTTGCAACCCCCTGAGGGGTCCCGACCCCCAGTTTGAGAATCCCTGCTCTATTACTTAGGGTTACCAGTAGCAACTGTGAAAAAACGGGACAGGAGGTCAGGGGTAATAGGCACCTATATAAGGAAAAGTCCCAAAAAACGGGACTGTCCCTTTAAAAAACAGGACATCTGGTCACCCTATTACTGAAACATGACAAAGTGTGTACTGATAAATTACTGACTATAAAAGGCAGCTGCCTTTTATACTCTAAAACGGAGATGAGCTGGCAACATGAAGGCATAATGAGTTTCCCTCCTACTCTAAGTTTACAAAAAAATGTTGAAATCATAAGTATATAAAGCCTAAGGGGTGTGTAGTCTCTGGCTCTCCGTGATTTAGACCATTTGGACCATATCTGGTTGCTACCTACAGTTTTAGATGTATTCACGATCTTTGCCCATCAACAGCTCTGTATGTAATGCAGAGCTGTAACTGGGCATTTTAGCGCCTGGGTGAGCATATTTGCACCCCCTAGAGGTGACGTGTGGGAGGGCATGACAATATTGAAATTGTCTGCTAAAAAGGAGATGTTGACAACCATCAAAAACATGACGTCTTAGTGCATTAGCAATAGTCCTGACACACAGCACCTCACCGCTTACTAGAGATCTGCTGCTCCTCTCCCATCAGACAGAAGTTCTACTTTACATATAGTTTCAAAATATAAAACCCTCAAGTGGGATTGGTAGTGGGAAAGTGAAAGTGCCTGGGAATTACACACTGTAGAGCATCTCTGTCTTTCCATCTCGTAGTCTCTACTCTATCCTCCCAAAAAAAAAAAAAAAAAAAATCCCCTTCCTTCAAAAGTTTGACAGTGACATTAAAAGGCGATATTTTACATGACTGAACATGCTCCATTTGAAGAGGAAATGATGCATTCTCTGATTGTACACACACAGTAGCCTGCCAGTAAGGAACATGGATGTAGAGGGATTGCAGACTTACTGGAGGCCAAAAGCCACCTGGAAAGCACATGCGGTTCAGAGCAAAAGTATGTGCAGCTAACAGGTTTCCTAGGTGTCAAACTTAGAGGGTGGGAACTGTAACAAAGCCTTGAATTAAGCAGTCAAAAAGCATGTGTGTGAGGTCTATGGAAGGAAGCAGTTTGCATTTGGCACAAAGTCTGTGAGCCCCTGGAAAGGAGCAGATGCTCAGAATAGCTAGTTCTTGGGACGGGCAATGATTCCTTGCCTGAAACTCCTTGGGGGAGGGAGGAAATTGAAGTGCCTGGGCGCTGTTAGTTCTGACCATTGGCCAGGAAAGACAAGAGACTAGTATACATTTTAAGGATAAACCAAGTAAGAAAATCTGACTCCACAACATGGTTTGCGCCTCCACATGAGACACCAACCTGCAAGACCCCAAATTTTGGCCAATGCTCAGCCAAAGGGGCAAACAGATGAACTGAAGTGGGCCCCTTATTTACAGAAGAGAGGTGAACAACTGGGCAGTAGATACAAGGACTTATAAAGCCTGTTTCCAGCATCTAGTTTGCAGAATTGAAGACAATTGCAAGCAAGTTTGGGTATTGGTTTTTGGTGGGTGTGGACAGGGAGAGAAGAAAACATAACCTAAGTTTATTCTCCCCAACCTGTTTCTCCGCTTATTTTCTTGCATGGCAAGTAATTAGTGTGTAACTTTCTAAATGTTTGTCAAAACAGAGGTGCTGCTGATTGCGAGAAGCAAACATGTTAAGAAACAAAGGAGTTTCTCATTCTCCTCACCCAGAAGGGGAGTCCATCAGGGTCATGTTCTGCACACTTCTCTTGTTAACTAGACAGCACCGCTTAACAGAAATGAAAGAATTCGATGATAGTTTAACATTTTCCTATTGTCAGTTTGAAAATTTTATTTTTTGCCCAACAAAGCAATAAGCAACAAGAGCATGCACACTAGACTATTGTTATACTTCAGGCTACTGAAGCCTTTTAATGCAAATGTCTACATCTTTCTCCCATTATGTTTTTTCTTTTGGTTATACAATGTATCGCTCCTAAAAAAAAAGGATAACAGACAAAATAGGAAGGTTTTGCCTTTTCCCCCCTAGCAGTTTCAATAATTGCTTATACTGACTAGCTGCCTATTTAGACTAGCTGACTATTTGGACCCCATCTCCCAGAAACCCACCTACCCTCTGAGTAGCATTTTGTGTTCTAATATTATTGTTAGTTATTTACATTATTGTAGCACCTAGAAGCCCTTGCTATGGACCGGGCTATGCCTATGGTGCTAGGCACTGTATAAAACACAAAACTGTCCAGGCCCCAAAGAGCTTACAGTCTATGCGTAAGACACGAGACAACAGATGGAGACAGGCAGGGGAGTATAAGGAAATAGTGGTCTCAGTACTCCAGCCGCCTAGCCATTATCAAGTTTTTTGGCAAAGAAAAGTTTTAAGGAGAGATTTGAGGAACAATGAAGTGAGATTGTTGATATTTATGGGGCGTTCCTCCCACATACAAGAGGCAGCACAGGAGAAAGCACGATGCTTGTTGGAAAATTAGCAAGTAGGTGATGAGTTTGGCATTATGGGACAATTGGAGGCACGAGCTGACCTTTCGATGAAGAGAGGGAAGGTGGAAATATGCTCTGCACAGCCTTCAAAGTGAAGACAAGCAGCTCGTGTTTGAAGATAAGGAGTGAGCCAAAAGAGAGGGGCAATATGGGCAGAGCAGGAAGAAACAGATGTCCACTAGACTTCGTTTCTCTAAACGAACAGAAAACGGCACATATGACATTGGATCACTTACATGATGTTCAGCTTGAAACCTGCAAGAACTTCTTCCTTCTCCCCCTCCTTTTCAAAACATCTAGTGATTAGAGTGCACTAAAGAGGTGTTCTCAATGTGTAAGCCTTTAACCCATCCCACTTCAGATTTGGGGGATTGTTTTTAATGTTTATTGTATCCTGCTGCACTGAACATCTCTCAAAAAAGGAAAAATCTTATTGAAGAAAATGCTGCAAGAAAGTTTCTGGCCAAATCAAAAAGGTGATCTAAAATTCATTTTCATTCAATTCACTCATTTCAGATCACTCAAATGGAAACCATGTTTCTTCTAAATGCTTTTCTCCAGCTTTACTGGGATGTCCATTGGAGAACAGTAGTCACATAAATCTCAAAACTGAGAATAAATAACTACATGGAAAGTATTTCACCATCATCACAGAAGCGAACATTCTGCTCTCACACGAGATATATAGGAATATGATCTTCCTTGAGTCAAGATGAAAATACTTAAACAATTACATTTCAAGACACGTTTTCTGCCAGCTACACAGAACCGCTACTTAAATACGTCAAGGCCAAGTCAAACTGTTTACTAGAAAAGAAAGTACAAAATAGGTTGGGAACTTACAAAGGCAAATCAGTTCTAGAAATAAATTTATTTGCATCGGTCACACTGTATCAAGCTATTATAAATACCAGTATTAGTCGTTAATATATTTGCACACAGACAGTAAGTCAGATTTTATCAAGACCAACAATATATACTTTGTACAGGACAGCAAGTGTATATATTTCAAGATCTCCAACTCCTCCTTGACTTCTTCATGCAACTCTACTGCCTTTTATTTAGGTAAAAATTTAAAAACCTATCTCACGCCTTCCTGACGCTGGATCGATCACTATACTTATAAAACAATCATTTAACTCAAATCAAACCCTGAAGCTACACATGCAATGGGTTTTGTTGCAAGCTTCCCATAATATAAGAGTCACTAACAGCCCTGGATTTAAGAGAAAAAGAAGAAATATATGTTTGCCTAATCATCATGACCAGATCTGTGCACAGAGGATCCTCCATGAACAGAAAGCATGAAGAGGGTTTTTAACATCAGCCTTCTCCATGGTACTCCCCCCCGCCTTCTTCGAGCCAGGGGTTTCCAAACTGTGGAATGCGTATCCCAAGACATCTCTGCGGAGTATGCAGGAGAAATTGTGTAATGGTGGGTTTTATTTATTAAATAGGTAATTGCATTTTCATAATAGGGTACTCAGACAAAGCTTTAAACCTGTGGGAATTTGTTATATAAAAAATACAGTAGTTAATTTATTTCAAGATGTACCAATGAGAACAGATATACAGAGATGCTGATGTACAGACCCCTCACCTCTGCTCCCCATATATCATGGATTCAGTTGCCTAGCAACTGTCCAGTCTAACTGAGCTCAGAACTTTTTCACTTTTTTTTTTCTGGTTGCATACATCACAATTACATCTGTATATAACTGTGAAATATAGACAGATGGCCAAAAACAGGTAGTATTAACACACAAGATATCAGTGAGAAGCGATGAAGTTTATCTTGCCTGTACCAGCGCACTTTCTGAAATCGTTGGTCAGACAACTACTGACTCAACATGTGGATCTCAACCTGTGAAGCGAAACATTGGTATAGATCCTGTTTTGTCCCCGGTATCAAAGAGACATAAATATGATGAAAAGTACATCAAAATGGGATTTACTCAGACGGGAGACAGTGAATACCCTCAGCTGCAGTGTGTGTTATGTGGTGAAGTCCTGTCAAATAATCTAAAACCATCTTTCTACACAGACACTTGGAAACAAAATATAAACACAAGGACAAGGACCACCGGAATTTTTCAAGCCAATGTGGGTGCAGCTAATGGCGACCAAGAAAGTTTTGCACTCTGATGCTGCAGACAATATTAAGGCCCTGGAAGCATCAGACTGAGTTACAGAGCTGTGAAGTCAGGAAAACCTCACACCATAGCAGAGGAACAAATACTACCTGCAGCTAAAGACATGGTATGCGCTATGCTTGGAAAGAAGGCCCAAAAATTAATTCAGCTAGCACCATTATCAAACAGTGTCATGCGAATTTATGACATGGCCAATGATATCCTAACTCAATTAGTGAACTGTGGCACCAGCAGCCAGTACACTGCTCTGCAGCTGGATGAATCCACGGACGTGGAAGGCTTAGTTCATCTTCTGGTGCATGTGTGGTACATTTACGCAAGTGCAATACAGGAAGACATTTTGATTTGCCAGTTGCTGCCTACCAGAACTGCACCTGAGGAGATTTTCCAGTTGCTTGACAGCTTCATAAGTCAATGTAGGAACTCCTCACTTAACGTTGTAGTTATGTTCCTGAAAAATGTGACTTTAAGCAAAACGATGTTACGCGAATCCAATTTCCCCATAAGAATTAATGTAAATGGGGGGGTTAGGTTCCAGGGAAACTTTTTTCACCAGACACACACACAAACTTTTAAACAGTTTAATACTGGTATACAGCAATGATGATTGCTAAGCTTGGTTGAGGTGGTGGAGTCAGAGGGTGGGATATTTCCCAAGGAATGGCTTACTGCTAAATGATGAACTAGCAATTGGCTGAGCCCTCAAGGGTTAACTCTCACACTCTACAAGGCAGCAGGAAAGGAGGGAGGGCAGACAGACAGAGACAGACATTATGTGCATTTCCCGTTTAAGTACACTACCTTGTTAATTAGATCAGCAAGCTGAGACCAGGAAGCTCCCTCCAGGACTGTCGTGTGCCCCCCTGCTCTACGGAAGATGGGGTAACCAGGGTTCAGGGGGAAGGGGGACACCCTGACATTAGCCCCCTTCCTCCCCCTGTATCTCCCCACCCCCACACAGCAAGCAGGAGGCTTGGGGAGCAGCTCCAAGGCAGAGGGCAGGAGCAGCACATGGCAGTGGGGGAGGGACAGCTGAACTACTGGCAATTAATAGCCTGCTGGCGGCCAGCACATCCCCCAGCCCACGCCGCTTCCCGCAGCCCCCATTGGCCTGGGAGGGCAAACTGTGGCCAGCGGGAGCTGCAATCGGCCAAACCGGCAGACGCGGCAAGTAAACAAACCGGCCCGGCCTGCCTGGGGCTTACCCTTGCGAGCTACATGCCGAAGGTTGCAGATGCCAGGACTAGCCCCTCATGCTGACAGAAAGTACCAGTACCTCCCTGAGAGAAGGTAAACAGCTGGCAACTCTTAATAAAGTGGTAGCCTGATCATTTTTCAGTAAGCGTTCATTAAAACAGCAATAATCTAACCAACTATTATCCTGTCTTTAACACATCACCTCATGCTTGTAAAAAAAATAGAGAAGGTAGCAACAGGTCAAATGTAACATTACCTGGGACTTTCCCCCCATTCCAGATCCCTTCTTGTCAAAATGTCAGGCCTGGATAAGGCTCAACACTGTGTTAGAGGCAATGATGGTCAGAGGAGACACACCCATACTAACCGCTCAGTCTATCAGTGGCCCTCAATAAATAGCTCATGAGGTTCTGATGACTTCTGTGACAGATGGCAGAAGATATCTCCATCTTTTCCAAGAACTCAAAATAGAGATGAGCAGCAAGATCTGCCAAATCCTACAGTTCTTGATCCGGTCACTGTTATTCAACATTTATGGGATACCTTTGTCCTTTCTATAACTGGCCAAAAGATTATGCCTCTCACACTGGGATTAGGACCTGGCCACAATGATCTATACCTGTTTATTACCAGGATGTTCTTCAAGGGCAGCCAGAACTGGTACAGCATAGAACAGCCTGTATGCTATAAAGGACATAGTAAGACAAGCACACCACACTGTTGGCTTTCAAATTCCAAGCTCATTTTCAAGGTCCTGGTCCTTCAACTAAGAAACCCTGAATTCACTGGGGATTGTGTGGTCAGTGACCACCGTTCACCAATAGCTCCTGCATTCAACCACAATATTTTGTATCCCAGAACCCGGTATATGTATCATATGGGCCTGGGGCAGAGCTTTCTCAGTGGACTGACTTCTGCCAGAGACTAAACTGAAACAAAGTCCTACTACTTTCAGAAGAGGTTTTGAGACCACCTGGTTTCTTACAATACTTTCCCAACAGATGGGCACAGTCCTTCACCTACATGTGAGTTAGACCCAGCTAACATATGTCAACGAAGGAGGAGAGCTGTGTCTCCACCAAGAAGCACTCTTTTATAGGGGGGGGGGAAACAAACTTATGATAGAGCACACAAATAATTCCAACTCATGCTTTAAAAGTATGGTTGAAACTGTTTCAACTAGTATGGATAAAAGTTAAAAAGAATGAACTTCAGAAGCAGCCCACTAGAGGGAGTTTTATAACAGGTATAAGCACAGTGTGTTGAGATGCTGCAAAGGTTTGGCATGGATCCAAGGCTATGGCTACACTAGAGAGCTACTGATGCAGCTGCCGTAAACTCTCTGCGTAGCCACTCTAAGCCAATGGAGTATTTCAAACTATTTATAATAGATATCATGTATAACAGTTCTTGTAAGAATACTTAGATTCACAGTTGCATTCAAAGAGGTAGTTTCATGGTCTGTCAATACGTGTTTTGGACTTTCTGCCACTACACCCCATTACAGTTTTCAATATGTTTAAGTATTTTAGGCATGCAAATAGTAATCTGTGTAGATACTTGTGTTTATGAAGCTATCTAATTTAGATCACGAACAATGAGAGAATTAAGTGTTAGTTAGGAAAGAAAAAGCAGACAAAAAACAAGGAAAGGGAAGACTGCACTTGGAGAGCATTACTTAAGCAATGTAGATTACATCTTGTGTTTCACAAGTTGCTTGTTTTTATGCTTTCCTTTTTTCTCTAAAGTGATAAGGCGCAAATTCAGGAGTAGAGCACATCAGAGTACAGATTAGTAGCAGAAAGTATTTGCTTTAGGAAGAACTCAATTTCTAAAACACAAATTAAGGCTTTATTCTGAATTTTTAGAGTTATACTTCCCCCCTCCCCCACTCCACACCCAGGAAGCAGAGAATATAAAAATGAGCAAGAAGGTAGTCTGCAAAAGACAGATCCAAAATAGAGGCATATCCATGTGTGATCCTGAACAAAAAGGATGAGTGTTTGCAATTTTTTTTTAAATTTCATGGTCCTTTAAACATTTGGAGTTAAGAAAGTTGTATTTCCCCCCCTTTAACCAGAGTGTGAAAGAGCATAAAAATATGAAATAGTCTAATATTTAGCTACCAAAAACACACACAATTTAAGTGATTCCTAACATGAAAATGGCTTACTACTACTCAGAACCGGCCCGGTGTGGTGGCGCGTGCCTGTAATCCCAGCGGCTTGGGAGGCTGCGGTTGGCGGATCGCTCAAGAGTTCTAGACTGCTGTGCGCTGTGTCAATCGGGTGTCCGGTGCTACTGACAGCCTGGCCAGCAGGTAGTTGGAGGACTGGCTAGAACAAGACATTGGACGTGTTGTGATCGGTGCTCTCTCTGTGAGGGCTGATAGAGCCAATAAAGCAGTAGATAGCACATCGCATAACTTCAGTTTGAGTAGTCGTCTACATCAGACATGAAAATGAACAGAAGCATGGGCTGTTTGTGACAGGTGTAATAACTCCATCTGTCAGTACTAAGAGGATATGATAAGGATTCATTATATTTTAAAAAAAGGAAGTATACCCAAACCTGATTTGATGCTATTATAGAGCCTCTTGTAAACTTAAGTAAACAGCAGATGGACTGCAAATCATCAAGTTCAAAATGGAAAGAATTTTTTTCAATTATGTTTAGAATTGACCTGGTAAATTCAGTGCTGCAGGAAATCACTGCAATATTTCAACAAGATTTTTAAAGGTGTTACGTCATCCATATAAACAAGAGTTGAAGCTGACTAATCTGTTCTCCGGAAATAATAAAAAAGCCACACTGAAAGCTGAATAAGCAGGTACTGAAATACAAGTCAGAAACATGGTTCAGGGACTAGAGTCTGAACAGGTCCCCTCTCAAGCCAATGAGGGGAGCGGAGGGTTAAGAGTGGAAAGCGACCCACTCTTACTCCTAGTACTCAACAGGATCCTGACAAAATGGGGTTGAGTTATTGCACTGCTTTTTTTTCCCCACAGATGCTACTAAAGGACATCAGGGCCAGGCCAACTACACTACTGTGGTCCTGCTGTGGAAATGAAAGAATGGGGCCAGCCTGCTAAACCTGGGCAGAAAGCCTTTTAAACAGTTTTACATTTGTCGTTGAGGTCTGAGGTGCTGGCAGCTCTATGCGGCACAAAGGCTTGCCCAAACAAAGTAAAGATGACCACTACCGAAACCCTGATGAGAGGACACAAGATGTGTCTCCTTTCCTCACTAAAAGTGACAGAGCTGGGTATCAGTCTGTCTCCTACTGCAAGACAGGACTAGTGGGCAACTTTACTTCCAATTATTCCTTTTGGGCCAGTCTTTGCACCCTAGGAGCAAGAAGTTTCTCTTCACTCTCCCAGCAACTGAAAAAGAGCACCACATTTTAGACAAAGTCGGCACAGCAAGATAAATGCAGCGATGGCCCACAAGAAGCATGTCACCATCTGCACCGGCACTTGAGTCAATAAATCACATTTTAATCCCTCTTCCCCCACGTTAGTTTAAGGCAATTCGCAGCCGGGCTGTCTTCATATTTCAAAATAAATTGATTTCTTGGTAGGATGATGAGACGAAATCAGGGTCAGTGATAATGTTCTAGAATTGGTTGGATGAAGTCAGTGGGGTGGGATTTTAACGTGCTCTGAAAAAGTCACGCATTACGAGAATTAGGTTACTCAATTAGATGCATCAATTATCCTATTCAGATAACTTGCATTCTTATCTTGCTTACTGAATATTAAAAAAGTCATTTTATTTTTGGATGATGTCTTGTACAGCCAGTTTAAGATACCAAGTTCCATAAGTAATTATTAATCCTGTATTTAGCCTTATATTTAACCAAGTCTTGTCTTCTCCTTGTTTTTCCGTATACTTTTAGAAAGCTAAAGCGGCATGTTGTAAAATCTGTTACCACTCAGTACTTACTTTCAATTCCCAACAGTGGTAGAGGACTACAGAAGTGTAATCACCACCTGAATGTGGCTTTCCTATCCCCTCAAAATATTCACAGGACTCTCACTATGGCTGTGACTTCATTTTCAGGCCTTAACGCAAGTCAGAACTCCAACACACAAAAAGAAAGATGGTTTGTTCTTGAGAACAAAAACAACAAAAAACAAAAAACAAAAAAAGCCCTTGCTTTTCTACAGAGTCAAAAAGATATCATGAAAACCCTGAATTTAAGTTAGTCTTCTGAGGCTCAACTCAGATTTTATCTGGCTCCGAGCTGTACCAACATACTCCTGTAAGGAGAGCAACAAATATGGACTACCATAGAATAACTATTAGGCAGATACAAATGTTTTACAACGTCCAGACACCTGGAAGAATCTGAGAGCTGTCGAACGTCTTTCCTATTGTCATTCCATTTCTCCCCCTACCCAGACAATAAGGATATAAGGTGACTTCAATCTATTGCTAGAGCCTTGAGAGATTACTTTCATGCTATAGACAACCCCCTGGTTAGAAAGGAACTTCTATCAGATGGAAAGACAGATTCTCCAAATATGCCATTCTGAAGGGGATACTGTAAGAAACCCAGGAGAAGTCACTCATCTACAGTCATAATGATCCAGTTATCAGAGGTTCAAGAATAGGGACATGTAGGGGCAAGGGTGATCACAATGGGGACATGGAGAGGCACGCCCCCTCCAATAATCAGGGGGGCTCAGAACTCCTCCAGCCCTGGGGCCGGAGGAGCTCTCATTCTCCCCGCCAGGGCCGGAGGAGCCCTGTGACCCTACTGCAGCCAAGTACTTGTGGATACATTTATTCAGATGGCTCCATGGCGCATGGATTTTCATTGAAATAGTGAATGTACTGCTGTTTATTTCTATGCACATGGTGTATGTGCATGTGTATATGCTTAATGTGCCCCATCAAAAGCAGTTACAAAGTTTGGAGTGATTATTTTGAAAGTGATGAATGAGGAGAATCAAACAGAAATTAACACCGCGTAAGCCTAACTGGGACATAATGGATTCCACACAGAAGGAAGAGGTTGCAGACACACTTAGGAAAAACAAAACAGAGAAAGCATCTGGGCCCAATGAAGTACCAGCGTATGGAGTGAAGTCGGCGGAAAGGGAAGGCATAAAAAGTATTTCACAAGTTTGTTCAATTATATTATTGAGAAAGAGTACTGGATTAATTGGCTTAAAAGCTTTGTGGTCCTAACTTTTAAACGTGAAGATGCTATGCTGTGTTCTATCACCCAATTAAGCTGACATCATATGCTTTGAAAGTATGGGAGAAGACTAGTAAGTGTGTGGAATGGTTGAAACTCGGAATGATCAGCTTGGATTTATGGCAGGAAGGAGCACTGTTGATGCCATATTTGCACTATGAATCCTCATGGAGAAGTTCTGAGAAAAGAGATGGCAATTGGGCATGGTCTTTGTGGACCTAGAGAAGGCATACCATTATGTACCAAGAGAACTAACTTGGTGCACTTTGCAGTGGAGAGTGTGCCAGAATGATATGTGCATCTTATCCAGATTATGTATGATGGAGTGACTATCAAAATCAAGACTAAATGGGGCTACAACAGAGAATTTCCAGTAAGCATTGGCCTGAATTAGGGGTCAGTGTTGAACCCCTTTTGTTAAAGGTCGGCATGGATGTAATGAGAGAATATACGAAGGAGATGTCTTGGACCATGCTGTTCGCAGATGATAGCAATGTGTGTGAAAGATTGAGACACCCTGAAAGCCAGCACTGAACAATGGCAATGTAGTTTTGAGCAGGCTGGACTTCAAAGTGAACATTGGTAAGACCGAGGCTATTATATTTCATGGAGGACTACATCAAACCTTCAGTTATTCCTTCAGTCTGTGAAGACAACCCACCCGCAGGCATTGTCTTATGAGAAGCAATCCCAGCCATCTTACCCCCAAGTCTTTTTCTAGTTATCTTTTAGATGGGGAATGCCTTGTTAATTAAGTTTAGGCTCTAGAAAGCATGTTCTGATTGTGTTTTCTATATTATCATTTGTTCCCAATATGCTTACTATCACTTGAATCTGTTTTAGAAAACAAGAGTAAGTTGATTATCAGTGTCGTGCTCGAAGTAGAATGGGAAACCTAAGGGTACGTCTATACTTACCTCCTGGTTTGGCGGCAAGCAATCGATCTTCTGGGATCGATTTATCGCGTCTTGTCTAGACGCGATAAATCGATCCCGGAAGTGCTCCCGTCGACACCGGTACTCCTGCTCCGCGAGAGGAGTACGCGGAGTCGACGGGGGAGCCTGCCCGCCACGTCTGGACCCGCGGTAAGTACCTTTTAGTTTGAACTAAGATACTTCGACTTCAGCTACGTGAATAACGTAGCTGAAGTTGCGTATCTTAGTTCGAACCGGGGGGTTAGTGTGGACCAGCCCTAAATTGAATTGTATAGGATACTCTAGATTGTACCTTTGAGAATAGCAGATCTGAGGATGTTCAGCAGAACAGGGCTGAGCAGTCCAGAGGGATGCTCAGAGGACTCAGGGTTGGTACGTGCTTAATGCTAACCTTCACACACATATACAGGTCTCAAGAGGCCTAGAAGGCAGTGTTGTATTGCCAAAGGCTGTTGGTTTCAGGGAGCTGAGCTGATCCACAGCATGCACAGACAAGACTACTTCATGCTAAGGGCAGGTGGCAGCAAAGCGCCTCACGATTCTGGATACCCCATGGATGTGTCACAGCATCCAAAGAGCAGAAATAGCCTCTGAATCAGTGGTCTATATATATTTTTTTCCTAACTCTGTCAGTGGCAATAGCAATTTCACCAAGTGAGTTTAGCCACTACATGAAGATCCTATTCCATCCTCAACCTTTGCTGCAAGCCTCCCATGATCATTAGGCAGAAATACACTAATTAAAAAGGTAGCTAATGGCCCTAATTTAGTAGGCCCAGTGCACAAATTGTAACTGAAGTAACAATTCAGTCCCCTCAACAAGTGTTCAAGTGTCTATTCTCTTCACATCTTGGTCTACTGCCTCCCTATGTAACTGATAACATTTTGCCTTTCACAAGACTATTACAGTGGGCACTTGTTTGAAACTAAATGAAGCATGCAAGTTGCTCTTTCTTGGGTAAGAAATCAACTTGCAAAACCTTCGCCCAAAATCTGCCTCTAGTCACTTTTGCCAACTTGGGATAAAAATTCAGATGAGCAAATATTCAAGATGAAGGGAAATTGAAGATATATGAGCTGCTACTCTATCCACTCTTAAACCTCCTCATTCACACAAAAATCATGGTGAAAAGAGTAATCAAATAATGAGCCACACTAACCCCCAGTGAAACGGAGTTGAAATTCCAACAATCTACCAAACCTTAAATCAGGGGTGGCCAACTTGTGGCTCCTGAGCCGCATGTGGCTCTTCGGAGGTTAATATGCAGCTCCTTACCTACGCACTGATTCCGGGGCTGGAGCTATAGATGCTAACTGTCCAATGTGCTGTGGGGGGTGCTCAATGCTCAACCCCCCACTCCACCCCTTTCTGCAAGGCCCCTTCCCCTGAGCCTGCCATGCCTTTGCTCCTCCCTCCTCCCCCTCATAGCCTCCTGCGCACATGAAACAGCTGATTACAGTGGGAGGGAGGGAGTAGGCGCTGATTGGTGGGGGGGGCTGCTGACGTATTACTGTGGCTCTTTGGAAATATATATTGGTAAATTCTGGCTCCTTCTCAGACTCAGGTGGGCCACCACTGCCTTAAATAATATGGTACCAGAATAAAGCATCAGATGTTTATTTTGTGTTTACAACATTTCTATGATATGTAATATTCAATTTGTCTGACTACTACTGGGAATAAGATTTATTGCATATCTACATATATACACACAAGCTAATTTCCTTTATGAAAGTAATGAGTAATTATACTCAGTTGTTCAGCACCTAACACATAAATATGGAAAGCATCCACTTTGTTAATTCATATCCTATCACCGTATGCCTGACTACAGTTGTGTGCACAAGGAAACTCCTCAACCTCAGGTACAGAACATATTCCTCACTGCTAGCAGCACAAAACCCTATGGCTATTTAACACTGCATAATCACAATTCAGGGATAGGAGAATTAGGGAAAGGGTTGTGGCAAAGAAAAAGGAGTAATGAGACCACTGCAAAAAGTGGGAGCTCACAAACATTAGCTCTTCAGCATGGAGTTGGGTTCTCCTCTCTTCCCATCCACCCCTCCCTACTTCTGGGGCCAAATATTTTCCTGAATACGTTAGTCTGCACAAAATCAGCATTGGTGACCTTATTTAAAAAGTTAAAAGTCCTATTAGAGCATGTCAGTGAAACTACAGAGATATATTTTGACCACTTTGAAGAAGCAGCTTAATCCATTTAGGAATTCTAGAAAACAGATTACAATTTTAAACAGACTGAAGTGTCACACAGAAGTTATCACAATGAATGGAAATGGCTGCATTTAAGCAAGACAATTAATCCTTAACTATAATAGTTCCAGATGACACTGCTAGGATGTTTCTAAGCTAAAAGAGTGAAACAGATGCAAGTTTCAAAAGGAAAAAACTCTTGTTCTGAAATATGCTGAGTGATTTTTAAAAAAAAAATCTGTTGAGTCCATATTCTGTGGGCGATCTTAAATCAAGAGTTGTAGTGGATTGCTCAGAGGATTAGTAATGAGATATATTGTTTCTTACTTTTCAGTTATTGGCTCAAATCCATTACAGCGCGGTAGGAGAAGTTCCCATCTGGCGGCAAGCAGATGCAAAGCAAGCTGGTGATCCCAGTACAGCTCCTGGAGGACAAGTGTTCCCACCAAACAAATCATAACTAACTACCATGACTCAAGAGAAGTTAGTGATTGACCAAACACTGAATCTTAACTACCTGCTCATCCCTACAAGTGCTTGGCAAGAGTCAATATTATCACTGCAGGCAATGTCTATATTTTCAGTAGATAGCATCCTATCAAGCATCTTTGTTCGAGTAAAAAGGAAGTCGCTTTTCACAGCTTCTTGGTGGCCTGTGGAATTCATTGCTGCCGGAGGTCAGTCAAATACTATAGTTAGATCTCAGGAAGTAGTAACTAGCATCTGACTTTTATAACAAATAACTAGTACTTGTATTTATTCAGCCTTCCCCACTAACACTACTCTGCTGAGGATGCCAGGCTCATTAGTAAAAGAAGTTAACTTTCCACCTTGGGCCTTATCAACGGAAGGATCTTCTGAGCTCATCTGCACAACCTCCACTTTCTTTTCATTCATGCAACCACTTCGTTAAGCAACATGCTAACTGAGATGGATATGCTCCAAGATCAATATAGAATAAAAACACATACAACTTATATCAAAGAAAAAAGTGTTCATTTGTTGTTGCCCTGGCCCCTACATACTGGGCCATTCGACTGCGAACATCTCAAGGCACAAAACATCACAAGAGTTGTTTGGAAAGGATTCCTAACACACTGCAGTTCTACCAAAAAAATGTTTTTAAAATGCTGGAAATGCCTTTGTTTATTCGTTACATCTAGTCAGAAGCCACTCACCTGCTGGTTATCAGGAAAGAACTCCTGCTGCACACACTAAGCAGCACAACTAGTCAGATATATTTGGGTTAAAGTGTGTGCTCATCTTCCTCTGAAGCATCAGGAATTGGCAGGATGATGAACTAAGTATAGTCAAAACCTGTGTGTCAAATCCTATATTTCAAAGTACATCTTATTTCCATACATCTAGAGCTTTGAAGAATCTATTATTCACTTACAACAAAGAGGGGGAAAACACACAACATTTATGTTTAAAGAAAAATTACTTTAAAAAAACAAGAGTTTTAAGTCAGAAAAAAGGTCCAAGCGCTGTACTCTAAATATTTAAGTTCAGAAGTACTACTTTCACATATACTCAGTACTTTGCAGAATAACATCAATATACAAGTAATGGGGGGTGGAGAAACTTTGCTATGCTACAAACAAACAGAGTGTGAACCACCACATTCATAAGAAGTGTTTCTCTTAATATTTTCCACATTTTAAAATAATTATCTGGCGTATTGAGTGTTAGCCCATCTTTCTTAAAGGTTACTTTTCCTCCATAGCATTTATAAAACAAATTTAAAACGTAAGAAACTGCAGACATCTTCTCATGAATATACATTGTAACAAAAGCTTAAATAACCGAGTGGGGGAAATAAAGTGTTTCAGCTCAGCTTTTGCCTTCCAGCATTTCTGGCAGCACACTAAGCACTAACTGAAAGAAAGCAAAATCAATGATGTATAGACAAAACATACAGGAGAAGTGAAATTCACCAATGGGATTAGCAAATCAGCCATGCTGTCTAACCTGTGTCAACTGAGACAGTGGTTTCATGAAGCAAATATACAGAACAGTATCTTGCTCTCAAAAACCAAAGAAGACAGTGACATTAACAGTCAGCATTTGTAAGCCTCATTGACTTTCAAGTTTAGTAAAATTCAGAAAATAGCTTAATGTGTGGAAAGGAAGAATGGTCTTGTGGTTAAGGCTTGGAAGATTCCCTCCTCTCTCAGATTTTTCTAGATGAGCTTAGGAAAGTCAGTCTCCATGCATTCATTTCTCCATGTGTAAAATTAAGAGAGACAAAAGGACGGGAGAAGAAATACTATGTAGACAGTAAGCTCTTTGAGGAAGGGACTGACTTAAGTGTATGTTTAATGCTTACCACAAAGGAGGCTTTGTGTGTTACTGCAGAGGTCCCCAAATTGTGGAGTGCACCTCCCTAAGCGGGCACTGAGGAACATTTGGAGGTGCGTGGTGTGGCCCGGGCCAGTCCCTGCAGGGGGCAGGGAGGGAGCGCCACCCAACCCCGCTCTGCTCGCAGCTCTGATTCAGCCCCCGGCCCCTGGCACGGACAGGGGCAAAGGGGGTGCACATCCCTGAAAAGTCTGGGGACTACTGTAATACAGATTCACTCAAACCATACAAAGATTTGAAAACTTTCAGCCACTTATATGCGCCTCCATTTCAAATAATTAAGAATGGACTGACAACTAGATGGTCTAGTCATCTACCCATATGCTACCGGGGCCTGCAAACCTGTTGGGTCGCCCAGATTACCCAGAGAAGACTCCCAGTTCCTGAAACCCTTCCAAGTGGCGGCTTCAGATTCACATTTAAACAGAGGCAAAGCTTGTGAGAGGAGTTTTAACCTTCATATCTATAGTTACCTTAATCATCGTATTCATCGGAGGAATGGAAAACATATCTTATGAAAGGAGACTCAAGGAGCTTGGCTTGTTTAGCCTAACCAAAAGAAGGCTGAGGGGAGATATGATTGCTCTCTATAAATATATCAGAGGGATAAATACCAGGGAGGGAGAGGAATTATTTAAGCTCAGTACCAATGTGGACACAAGAACAAATGGATAGAAACTGGCCATCAAGAAGTTTAGACTTGAAATTAGATGAAGGTTTCTAACCATCAGAGGAGTGAAATTCTGGAAGAGCCTTCCAAGGGAAGCAGAGGGGGAAAAAGACACATCTAGCTTCAAGACTAAGTTTGATAAGTTCATGGAGGAGATAGCGTGAAGGGCAATTAACTGATCTTTGACGATCAGCGGTAAATATGCCCAATGGCCTGTGATGGGATGTTAGATGGGGTGGGATCTGTGTTACTACCAGGCAAGAATTCTCTGGTGTCTGGCTGGGGAGTCTTGCCCACATGCTCAGGGTTTAGCTGATCGCCGTATTTGGGGTTGGGAAGGAATTTTCCTTCAGGGCAGAGGCCCTGGAGTTTTTTTGCCTTCCTCTGCAGCGTGGGGCACGGGTCACTTGCTGGAGGATTCTCTGCACCTGGAAGTCTTCAGCCCGTGATTTGAGGACTTCAATAGCTCAGACATAGGTTAGAGGTTTATTACAGGAATGGGTGGGTGAGATTCTGTGGCCTGCATTGTGCAGGAGGTTAGACTAGATGACCATAATGGTCCAGTCGGACCTTAAAGTCTGTGAGTCATCACTTTAGCCACCTCACAATGGTTGGGGACAGAACTCTAAGCCCCATATCTATGGTTGCAGGAAAGCATAGGGTTGCCAGGCGTCTGGTTTTGGACTGGAACGCCCAGTCGAAAAGGGACCCTGGCAGCTCTGGTCAGCACCGCCGACCAGGCCGTTAAAAATCCAGTCGGGGGAGTCTGCCTTGGCCCTGCTGACTGGGAGCCACTTGAGGTAAGCCTGTGCACCAACCCCAGTCCTAAGCCTGCCCCCCCAAAGCTGGAGCCCCCTCCTACACCCCGAACCCCTCATCCCCAGCCCCACCCCAGAGCCCACACCCCCTCCAACACCCCAACCCACTGCCTCAACCTGCAGCCCCCCCCCCACATGCCAAATCCCTCAGCCCTACCCCCCAGCCTGAAGCCCCCTCCTGCACGCCAAATCTCTCATCCCCAGCCCCACCCCAAAGCCCACACCCCCAGTTAGAACCCTCACCACCTCCCGCACCCCAACCCTCTGACCCAGCCCAGTGAAAGTGAGTGAGAGCGAGCCACCAAGAGAGGGGGAAAATGTAGTGAGCGGGGGGCATGGCCCTCTGGGAAGGGGCGGAGCCTCAGGGAAGGGGCAGGGCTAGGGTGTTTTGTGCAATTAGAAAGTTGGCAACCCTAGGAGAGCAGTGTGTAGAGAAGAATGACAGAGGCTGCTCAGTGTTCCAGTAGATAGGCTCTGCCTGAATAGGACCCCACCCGAGACATGGTGGGCAAAGGAAAAAAGGGAGACCTGGTGAAGGGGACATGACTCTTTTATGTGTGTATGGGAGATCCAGCCTTGTAATTAAATTAATCAGTATTAACTAGAAGAGGCATTTGGGGTAATCTCATAGTAAAATAATCAAATCTGAGTAGTCTGGATACTTGTGTTTTTTTGTGTAAGTGAGGTAATGATATTTATGAGCCAACTCCTAATATGCACATTCGATAGAGTCCACAGATGTTCAGACCTTTTGCCTTAATTAGTGGGCACAGATGAGGTCTAACTACCTGAATTAATCTGGACTAGAAAGAAGTGATATTCCTAAACTTAAAACAAAAAAAACAAAACAAAAAACACACACACGCGAAAAAGAAGTGGTGCACATTCTATGAGCACCCCTGATTGAGGAAGTTTGCTATTTAGTACCAAAGTTTACAATCCGACCATTTTATCAGATCATTGGCCGTTCCTGGATGCTCTCGTAGCAGTATGGCCCTCAAGCACTTCTTTCTCTTCTGTGCCCATCTAGAGGAACATAGGAGGCAAGTAATGCTTTCTACCATTCCGGTTGGCTGAGACACTCCATCCCATCCTGGTGGACGAAGACCTGGACTCAGTTATGCATGCCTCTGTCACCTCTCCGCAGGACTGCAACAAATATATCTGGGCATGAAACCTTCACCACTTAGGAAACTCCAGTTAATACATAACCCTGCAGCACATCTTACCATGAACACATCAAACCTGTCCTCTGCTCTCTACAATGGCTTCCCATAGAATTTCCTATCAAGTTCAAGATCTTCGTGCTTATCTTCAAAGCACTCCATGGTCTAGGCCCAGGGTACTTATAAGACTATCTAAAGGTCTGGGGTGAAGACCATGGTTGATAACTACGCTCCTCTGCCACAATAGAACAATAAGAGTAAAATGTGCCTCAAAGAGGGGGAGGAGGGGAAAACAAACTTTCTTTGGGGGTTGGTCAGAGACTGCCAAATGGACTCCCTCAGGAACTAAGAGCCATCACAAACCTCATCACTTTGGGCTCCAAGTGCAAGGCGCGTTTCTTTGATCTTGCCATCTCTAAACATATAGCAACATATATGTTCATTAAAACAGCTAGCAAAACAGGACACTCCACTGCACATGCTTCTCCCTTGGGGAGAAGATGATGAGAACCAAAACACATGACAGATGTACTGTCACATAGCTTAATGCACTACAGCAGCAGGTCTCAAACTGTGGGTCGGGACCCCAAAGTGGGTCACAACCCCATTTTAATGGGGTCACCAGGGCTGGCTTAGACTTGCTGGTGCCCAGGGCTGAAGCCCAAGCCCCGCTGCCCAGGGCCGGGGACAAAGCCGAAGCCAGAGGACTTCAGCCCTGGGTGGCAGGGTTCAGGTTACAGCCCCCTTGCCTGGGGCTTCAGCTTCCCCCCTGCCCCGTGGGGTCAAGGACTTGGGTGGGCTCAGGCTTCGGTCCCCCCTCCTAGGGTCGTGCAGTAAGTTTTGTTGTCGGGGGGGGGGGGGTCACGGTGCAATGACGTTTGAGAACCCCTGCACTACAGGAAGGTGCTCAGATAGTATAGTGATCAATGCAGTATTAAAGCCTATAGAATAGAAAGAATAAAATAGAGTCCTACTACATCTCTTAAATACAGACCTTGGCTACTACAACCTATGCTTTTAGTACCTTAAAACTAGGCTACAGCAATCAACTCTACATAAGCTGTGTGATACAGCATGGCCAGAAGGCAGCAGGAGAGTGATCTAGGATGAGGAAAAGCCTTATTCCCTGTAGATTAATTAAAAGCACCTGAAACCAATTAGAGCACCTGAAGCCAGTCACCTGATAAAATCCCCCTGCTTCAATCAGCCAGAGGAGGAGTTGGAGCAGAGTGAGGAGGAGTTGGAGCAGTTTGGAGGAGTTAAAGGAGAGTGGATTGGTGGTGGAGCAGAGAGCAGTTTGGAGGAAAGCGGAGGAGAGTTTTGAGAAGTGCTGCGACGGGCTAAGACGACCAAGATCCTAGGTAAAGGGACACCTGGCTTGTGCAGAGGGAAGGCAGGAAGCCCCACAAGCTGAAGGTCAGGAGAGGGAAGTAGCCCAGGGGAAAGAATCACTGGTACAAGTGGTTCACCTGCTATCATAGGGCCCCTGGGCTGGGACCCAGAGTAGAGGGCGGGCCCGGGTCCCTCCCTCTCCACTCCCCTTCCCTGGGATACTAGTAGGATAGCTGTTGCCCCTGAACTGGGGTAAGAAATGGCACCCTGAAACCCCCCCACAAGAAGAGAAAGTGCGGGACCCATCATAGTAGTGCCGGCAATTTGCCACAGCCGAGACATCTAGAAACTGAAGCCAGCGTCCCCTACTCTTTAGGCAATACCCTCTACGTAAAGCTTATAACACCTGCACTCCATAATTTGTACAGACCATCAATAGAGTCTCAGGTGAAGCTTCAAGATACTGGTTGAAACCAATACAGCACAAAATGATTTGGAACCCGGTTACTTGAGAAACACCACCTCTCTCTATACAAATACTGCCATCAATGCAATATGTGGAGGCTCTCAAACTATATTTCCCCAAATCAAGCTGACGGGGGGCTGCCAGCAGTCATTTTTAAAATGGTCTTCAGTCCCACATCCACATATATTGTGACAAATTCTGAATTGTATGCTTTAGGAAATGCTGTAAAATCCAGATCTTTCAAGGGCATCAAGCCACTGGTAGCTATACAGTCTAGACAGAATTATTGGAAAATTAGGTCTATGCTAGATACTGTAGATTGCACGCATTTGCCAAGACCAAAATTATCTACATTATGTAACTCCTAGTAGGCTAAATACATGGAAAAAGTGCAATTTTTCAATCCCAACAAATAAGCCATTATGGATACAGAATTAATTGCAATATACTTCAAAAATTAACTTAGACTGCAGATAATGTTACCTATATGTACAGAGAAATATATATATAATTAATTTCTTTACAGGTCCCTGCCACCCAACATGCTCTTTACATACCATCACTTTGGTTCTTGCTTTTCATTTCTTCCATCCATGTTGGAATGTCTTTCAATGGAACATGCTCCCTCAAGTATTCTTTGCGTCTGTCCTCCAAAGTCATCTTCAACAAACGCTCTGTTTAAAAAAAAAAAAAAAAAACGCACACATATGGAGTTTTCTTAAAAACTTAATATTGTTGGCCTCAACCAAGTGGTGGCAAGTTTTGGTACCAGGAAGCAAGGTAGTTTTTGTTGTCTGAAAGGGATTACTATCACAGAACCAGGTATGGTGTAATTAAAACACATTATATTACTCACATCAAAATAGACCCAACTACATAATGTACAGACAACTTTGGAAACCCCAGCTCAGCCACCACAAACAGCTGCTTCCTCCGCTGTCCCCCCAGGTCTCCAGTCATCCTCTCTACGACTACAGAGCCTTCTCCTCCTGGCTCACAATTAACTTCCAGCCCCGAACCAGAAGAACACAGGAAAAGAGGTGTGACCCTATATAAAACTGACAATTTTATACCCAGTTTTAAACTTTCAAAATTACTTACGTTCTTTAGGCTCTTAATATTTTGTTATAGTCTATGAACAACGTCGAAACTGCTATCTCTTTACCTAACAGAGGACTTAGGAAGACTTACCAAACAGCCAGTCAACATTTTTAAAAAAGCTGGTGAAAGCAAGTTATCTAGTGTTATACGGTATTTTGGATAGTTTGGTTTAAAGAAAGAAAAGTTTCATAAATTCCGTGTGTTCATATTGTGTTCAAATTCTGTGGCTCAGGCAAAGCCGCAACAAAATTTTTTTTAGAAATCCTGCTTTACAAATTTACACCAGTAATTAAGTCTGTTTTCTAAAGCTACTCATTCAGAACCAAAAATGCCCCAGGGGGCGAAAGGGGAAGGAGGAATGTATACCTCAACGTCATCAGGAGCAGTACCAGTCACTTATTGTTTTAGTATTGTTAATTTGAATGAAGGACTTGTCTACACTGGGGGCAGGGAAGACAAGAGAAGGTCAGTCCACACTAACTCATGTTAATTTGCATTGAAAATGTCTGCTGACACATGACACAAACCTGTAAAGCACTGTAGCTTCCCATTTCCTGCCAACTCTGCACTCTGCCTTCAAAGTGGAGTATGTTTGATGTCAACTATAGTTAGTGTACACGCGCTTCTACACACTACTTTGGCAGTCATCCAACTGCTATCCCACACGGCTTTGCGGGAGTCCATGATTGATCTGTTTACCAGTACGCCCTCAGTGTTCTGGGGTCAAGTTGACCAGATGTCCCCTCCCCCCATTTAAACATCTGATGCAGGGCCAGGATCAGTCCATTTGCTCCTAGATTCAAATCCATCAGCATTACAGGAATATTATTCCAGCAACATTACACAATTCTTTGTGCTTGGAGCTGTGGCAGGATCCCTCACCGCCTCGCCATCTGGGGACAAGGGACAGTACAGAAAGCTCTTGCAACCAACCACCGCAATAAGAAACTTAGACAACATTGCTAAGCAGATGACCGATAATGGTCACAGCCAGGACACTGACCAGTGCCGTAACAAGAAATTGTAACACACACGGGTGTCAAAAAACAAGTCCAGTGGTGCCCATGTAACCTATTTTATGAGAAGCTGGACAGATATGCCACTACAGAACCCTTGTGGATAGTGGTGCCACTGCCCCCAGGAAGGAGACTGTGGCCCTCATCTCCCTCCCAAAGAGAACCATAGTTCACTGAAAGAGGACAATGACAAGGAGGACAGTGAAGAGATCTCCTTGTATAGCAGGATCTCTTCAGAACTTCAAATCCTGAGGACAGCCATGTAAGAGGCCAGACCAATTCCCAGCCTTGGGCCCAGAAGGAAGATCTGCAGCATCTATCTATCTATCTATCTTTACAATTGATTTTTAAGCTACACAGTTGTGCTAGCTTCTGTTTCAAGTGCCTAATGGCCACTGCCATTTGGGGCAAATGGAAGCTAGGAACCTTTCCAACTCTCCAAACCTTGCTTCCCTCCCTCCCTCCCCAAACACCGCTCCCCCCCCCCCTTTGTTTGCCCCACCCAAAACACACTTTCAAAGTGGTGGCTGGGCAGGGTAATAAGCTTCTATCATGCTGAAGCCCCAACCATTGACTTTTTACAAACCCATGCCATGGAGGGTATGTATTGATCCACTAGTTTCCTTTTCCCTTCCAGCATCTTTCCTGCCTGGCAAATGCCACTGTCTCCTCCAACCCCATTTGCACACTCATAACATCTGCAAACTCACCCCTTCCTCCCAAGATTCAAAGACTGAAACTGTAGTTGTCTGAAATTTAAAAGTTTGAAACAGCTGTTACACTTAAAAAAAAAAAAAGGTTTGGTTAGTATTCACAGTTCACATGAGAGATATGCATAGACATGAGTATTGCATGGCTGTAGATGTAGTAAGACTACTACTATTCACTACTACTATTCACAAGCGTAAAAATTACTCCTGGGGAATTCTGAGCCACTGCGCAGCAGAGAATTAACATCCTTGCAGATTTTACTCTTCCCCCACAGAATAATTGATTCATGAGTCCCTCCCAGGCAGCAGTCCTGATCGGGTGTCTTGGTCAGTAGCAGCCAGGAGAAATGTAGATCACTGCCTCAGGGGACGGGGCTGGACGTGTGTGCAAGACTCTGTGCCTCTCACTCGCTACACAGAGCACCCGTAGCCAGGAAGATGCAGGGCTGGGGATGTCCTGGCTGGTGGCTCCTACCATGCACTAGACTCCAGATGCTAGCCCTGGCTGGGCTAAGGCCTTCTTCCCCTGCATGGGCCACTCCCAGGGCTGTGTAAGACCCACCCCCGGAAATCTCCCCTGCCTGTAGGAAGATCCACACTCTCCCCTGCTTCTTGCCACCATCACTCCCCAGTTGCGGGAGGGGTCACTGTATGGCGAGCTGCCCCCAAACCCCTCACATCTGGAACCCCCCCATCCTCCCAGCCCCTGCCCACTGAGCCCCAACCGCCTTCACCTGGAGCTCCCCAGTCCTATGCCCCCTGCACTCAGATTTCCCCCTCCCAACAAGCCCCTGTATATCTAGATTCTTCCCACCCACCCATGCTCAACACTCCACTGAGACCCACTCACCCAGATAAGCCTAACAGAATACAAGTGTGGAGGGGCTTCACGTGGGGGATCCAGGTGTGGGGATTAGCCTGCTTCCCCCACACCTGGACTGGGGGCAGAGCTGGGCATGCGTGCCCACCTGGCACAGAGGGGCAGGACCGGCCCATGCACTGTGTCAGGGTCAGGTGCAGCTTCACCAGAGTCCGTGTCCCAGAAGAGGGCTGCAGAAGAGTGCCCCCACCTCTGTGCAGCCAGTAGCCTCCACTCCCCAGTGCCGTGCTGGTGCCTCCACTCCCATTGCCCTTCTCATCTATTGTCTGCAACAACTGAAATTCTAGTCCAGTGACTACACAGTGACATGCTGAATACTACTCAGCCATGCCATTCCCTAAGGCGCCAATCTGGCAAAGCATTAGTTCCAATGGGGATATTCAGGTGCTGAACTTTATGCACATATTTAAGTGCTGTAACAGATCATGGCCTAACTTCAATGCGCTGTGCTGTGGGCTATGTCTACATAGCAAAGAAAAACCCGGGGCTGGCCCATATCAGCAAACTCAGGTTTGTGCAGCTCGGGGTGTGGGGCTGTTTCATTGTTGTACAGACTTCCAGACTGAGGTTGGAGCCTGCAGGGAGAGACGGTCCCAGAGCTCCGGGAGCTCTAGTCCGAGCCCAGAAGTCTGCACAGCAATGAAATAGCCCTATATCCTGAGCCCCATGAGCCTCAGTCAGTTGGCACAAGCCATCCACAGGTTTTGGGGGGATTTTTCCCCCCACTGTGTAGACATACCCTTAAAGTTCTCTGTGCTGGACATACATGGAAATATTAGTATTGCCATCTGCTCTGTGGAACCATATCAATGTGCTAATATGCCTAGTAAGGAATCCATTTGTCAAAACATTTCCTGAATCTTTTTTGTTGTCTGTATTGTTACAGACATACTTGCCGACAGATATTTTGAAATAAATTACCAGAATAATTGAAAAAAGGTGTGACTATTGTGTTATTTTGACAAATAAAATATGCAAAAATTTAAAATATTGTGAACAGAATTTTTAATTTTTTGGCTCAGAATTCCGTCAGGAGTATAGAAATGAAGGGCTGGAAGGCACCTCAATAGGTCATCTAGTTCAGTCTTCTCTGCTGAGGCAGGGTCAAGTATACCTATATCATCCCTGACAGATGTTTGTCTAACCTGTTCTTAAAAACCTCCAACGTTATGGATTCCACAGCCGCCCTTTGGTAACTTATTCTAGTGCTTAACTACCTATATAGTTAGAAAGTTTCTCCTAATACCTAACTTAGCTCTCCCTTGTGGCAGATTAAGCACATTACTACTTCTATGATGCCAAGCTGGGAGGGGTTGAAAGTTTTATAAGCATACTCGCCACATCATTAATGAAAATATTGAATTATATTGGACCCAGGGCAGACCCCTGAGACACCACAATAGATACATCCTCCCAATTTGACAGCAAACCATAACTATCTTTAAGTAGTTTTTCAACCAGTTGTATACCCACCTCACAGTAATTTCTTCTAGACCACATTTCCCTAGCTTGCTAATGAGACTGTCAGGTGGGACATCATGTGTCAAAAGCCTTACTTAAAATCAAGATGTACCATGTTCACTGCTTCCCCAAACCACGAGTCCAGTAATTCTGTTAAAGGAAGAAGTCAGGTTGGTTTGGCATGATATCTTCTTGTCAAATCCATGTTGGCTATTACTTATCACCCTATTATCTTCTAGATGCTTACAAACTGATAGCTTAATAATTTGTTCCAGTATCTTTCCATTTAGTGAAGTTAGGCTGACTGGTCTACAAGCCCCCAAGTCCTCTTTGTTCCCCTTTGTAAAAATAAGTATTATGTTTGCCCTTCTCCAGCCCTGTGGGACCTCACCCATCATCCACGGTTTCCGAGACTTACATTCTAGGAACCAACAGAAGCAAACTTTTTATACATTAAAGCTGTGTTTCACGGACCTTAGAGCATCATGGTCCCTTCTGGTCTTAGTCTGACCTCTTGCAGATTGCAGGCCATAGAACCTCACTCATCCACTCCTGCAATAGGCCCATAGTTTGTGGCTGAGTTACTGAAATCCTCAAATCTTGATTTAAAGACTTCATGTTACAGCCAATTCCCGTTTACCCAAGTTCAAACCAGCAAGTGACCCATGCCCCACACTGCAGTGGAAGATGAAAAACTCCCAGGATCTCTGCCAATCTGACATCAGGGAAAATTCTTTCCCAACTCCAAATATAGCGATTAGTTAGATCCCAAGCATGTGGGTGAGATCCACTTGCCAGATACCCACGAAAGAACTCACTATAGTAATGCAGAGCCCTCCTCATCCAGTGTCCCAGCCCCAGCCTTCGGAAATATTTGCTGCTAGCAGTCGCAGATGGACTACATACCATTGTAGGCAGTTTCATCATACCATCCCCTCCAGAAATTTATCAAACTCAGTCTTGAGTCCAGTTAGGTTTTTTGCCTGCACAGCTCTCTTTGGAAGGCTGTTCCAGAACTTCACTCCTCTGATAGTTAGAAACCTTTCACTAATTACAAGCCTAAACTTAATGGCCTGTTTATATTCATTTGTTCTTGTCCCAACATTGGTGCTTAACTTAACTAACTCTTCCTCTCCCTGGTATTTATCCCTTTGATTTATACACACCAATCATATCTCCCCTCAGCCTTCATTTGGTTAAGCTAAACAACACAAGCTCCTTTGCTCGCCTCTTGTACAATAGATTTCCATTTGTCTCATCTTCTTAGTAGCCCTTTTCTGCACCTGTTCCAGTTTGAATTCAGCTTTCTTAAACATGGAAGACCAGAACTGCACAAAGTACTTCAAATACAGTCTTACCAGTGCCTTGTATAACGGTATATAACTTCCCTATCTCTACTGGATACTCTACTCACCTCAGGCATCCTAGGATTATATTAGCCTTTTTCAGCTGCATGACATTGGCAGCATTTTGAGATTGACCAGTACACCCAGGTCTCTCTCCTCTTCTGTTGCTTCCAACTGATACATCCTCAGCTTATAGCAAAAATACTTATTGTTAGTCCCTAACCTTAGCATGACCTTACACTATTAAATTTCATCCCCACTTCCATTAGTCCAGTTCTCAAAGTTGTCCAGTATTATATGATATCCTGGTCCTCCTCTGTAATGGCAATTTGTATCATCCACAAATTTAATTTAATATATAAATATATGGAGATATGCCTATTTCATAGAACTGGAAGGACCTTGAAAGGTCATCAAGTCCAGTCCCCTGCCTTCACTAGCAGGACCAAGCACTGTCCCCGGATAGATTTTTGCCCCAGATCCCTAAATGGCCCCCTCAAGGATTGAACTCACAACCCTGGGTTTAGCAGGCCAATGCTCAAACCACTGTTTACCTTTTATGTAAGTGTACCTTCGTTGTCTCTGCCTGATAACCAAGCTGCAAACAAATATTCCTTTGTCTAAGCAGACTGTGCTTATGCATTGCGTGCATACCCTGTACATATATCACACATTCATATTAATCAGTGAGGTAGTTTTTCATGCCACCTTTTGGATATGTATCATGATAACAGTGTTAGGTGTAATGAGTATGTGAGGCCTGAAAAGAGTTGCTGACACAGAATAGTGAACCACCAATGGGCCTCCCTGTTGCAGGTCCCATTAAGATCACCTGAGATGTAATAATTTCTACTTCCATATCCTTGTTCCCATTGACCATCCTGATACTGCCCCCAAGCTCCTCACTACCTCAGTTTCTAAATAAGAATAAAGTATTTGTTTAGGTTTGGGGCCATATCTAGGTTATTTTTAAATCTCCACCCAGTCCTTGGTGTTTAACAGACCCACTTATTTCTTTGTTTTTGTATTTATATGGCTATTGAACTTTTTCCTACTGGTTTTAATTTCCTTTGCATGGTCCAGCTGCTTGGCTTTTGGCAGTTTTGCCTCCTCTCCCTATACTTGCTGACCTCCAAGAGACAGCTTTTCTTGCTGAGCCATCCCTTCTAGGCTTTCTGCCTTCTCTTCATCTGTATGGTCATTCAATTTGGTCTTCAACACTTGCCTACAAGTTTCCCCTCCCCCCTCATCCTTGCTTGGGATGCAGGCTCCAGATACTTTACGTCAAAGTTGAAGAAAATAATTACAACCCTCCTAAACATTCAGATTGAGTTTCAGTCCAGTCAACTTCCCTAACTCCCTTAAAAAAATTATGTTTCCTCTTGAATTCAAGGACACTAGTTGCAGACATTTTTATTTATCCTTCCATTTAGTTTAAACTGAATTAGCTCATGATAGGCGGAAAACAGT
Source organism: Chelydra serpentina (assembly GCA_037349315.1). NCBI lineage: Eukaryota > Metazoa > Chordata > Testudines > Chelydridae > Chelydra > Chelydra serpentina. The sequence continues at coordinate 12,555,755 of JBAIAC010000061.1, forward strand.
AGATGGGATATATCTCGACTTCAGTAAGGCTTTTGATCCTGTCTCACACAACCTTCTCATAAATTAACTAGAGAAGTATGGCCTCGACCAAGGTGACCCCCGGCCAAAAAAAGGGATAGCAAATTACTGTACGTATTTATAGGAGTACATTCATGGCATTACCACCCTTATTTCTGCACTGTTGCTGGCAGCTGTGCTGCCTTCAGAGCTGGGCGGCTGCTCTACCCCCTTTTCTCCTCCCACCGGCAATATTTTTTTGTGATCTCCCAATCCCTGTACAATAGCCTTGTAACCCCCTTTTGGGTTGGGACCCCCCCCCATTTGAGAAAAGCTGGTCAAGACCAACCTATTATAAGGTGGGTGCACAACTGATTGGGAAACCATACTCAGAGTAGTTATGACCTTTCAACTCAACTGCAAACCATTTATATCAAGTGGGGTCCTGCAAGGACCTGTACTGAGTCTGGTTCTATTCAATATCTTCATACATTATTTCAATAATGGCATATAGAATACACACATTTTGTGGACAATACCAAGCTGGGAGGGATTCTGAGTGCTTTGGAGGACAGGATCAGAATTCCAACTGATTCTGACAAACAGAAGAAATGGTCTGAAATCAATAGGATGAAATTAGAGGAGGACAAATGCAAAATACCCCACTTAGGAAGGAATAATCAATTGCACAAATACAAAATAAGACCATCTGGGAAGGAATACTATAGAAAAGGATCTGGCAGTTATAGTGGATCACAAACTAAATACAATTCAACAATATAATACTGTTGCATGAGTCAACATCATTCTGGGATGTATTAGCAGGAGTGCTGTAAGCAAGACATGGGAAGTAATTCTTCCCCTATTCAGCACTCAAGTAAGGCTACGTTTTAGTCACAGGTATTTTTAGTAAAAGTTACAGACAGGTCACGGGCAGTAAACGAAAATTCACGGCCCGTAACCTGTCCATGACTTTTATTAAAAATACTTGCGACTAAAACTTGGCGGGGAGGGGGGGCAGACTGCCTGGGGACGCCGCAAGTGCTAGGGAAGGGCGACGGCGCACGGCCCATGACCCCAGCACGGGGGCGAGGGGGAGAATGAGGGACCAACAGGCTCCCTACCTGGCTCTGTGCCTCCCCTTCTCCCCTGAGCAACAGCAGCAGACTGAGTGTGGCAGGGGGTTGGGGCATGGGAGAGGGTGAGGCAGGCTCTGGGCGGCGCTTATCTGGTTCCTGGCCAATGGGAGCTGCGAAGCCAGCGCTCTGGGTGGAGGCAGCATGCAGAGTTGCCTTGTCACGCCTCCGCCTAGCAGCTGAGTGAGGGGGAGGTCACTGCTTCCAGGGAGCCCCCCAGGTAGCGCTGCCCAAAGCCTGCCTCACCCCATCCCGTGCCCCAACCGCCTGCCCCCTCCAACAGCCAAACTCTGCTGGGGGGTGGGGTGGCGTGGTGGCACAAGACTGCCCCAGCAGCGGCCGGTATGACTGGCACAGGTAATGCCTGAGCAAGGCCCACCAACCGCTGCAGAAGTCATGGAGGTCATGGAATCCGTGACTTCCATGATCTCCGTGACAAACTCGCAGCCTTACGGATTCACCTGGAGTATGTGTCCAGTTCTGGGCAACACACTTGTGGAACGCTGTGGACAAATTGCAGAAAGTCCAGAGGAGAACAACAAAAATCAATTAAAGGTCTAGAAATCATGACCTATGAGGAAAGACTGAAAAAACTGGGTTTGTTTAGTCTGAAGAGGAGAAGACTGAGGGGGAACATGGTAACAGTCTTCAAAGTTAGTAAAAGTTTGCTATAAAGAGAAGCTCTTCTTGTCCTGTCCTCAGTGATTAAGAAGTAATGTGCTTAAATTGCAGCAAAGAAGATTTAGGTTAGACAATAGGAAAAGCTTCCCAACTTTAAGGGTAGGTAAGCATTTGAACAAATTACCTACGGCGGCTGTGGAATCTCCAGCACTAGAGGGTTTTAAGAAAAAAGTTAGAAAGACACCTGTCAGGTATGGTCTAGATAATACTTAGTCCTGCCTCAGAGCAGGGGACTGGACTAGATGGCCTATTGAGGTTCCTTCCAGACCTACATTTCTATGATCACTCAAACCAAGGCTGTCCACTATAACCACTTCTTCTTAGAATCATAGAATCTCAGGGTTGGAAGGGACCTCAGGAGGTCATCTAGTCCAACCCCCCGCTCAAAGCAGGGCCAACCCCAACTCGATCATCCCATTCTGTGAGGTCCTCGTTACTTACCAATACTGCATCTAAAAATTGCATTACCTCTTGTTGGCTCAATGATTATTTGGTGAAGAAGTCTGTCCGCTACCACATCCAAGAATATCTGGGACTTTCATCCTCCAATCTATATCTAGGAAACTGAAGCCTCCCATAAATGTTATTTAACAAAATAATCACACAATTCCCTACAATATTAAAGAGGTCTCTATCAGTTCCTAAGGACCATTCGCAGACCCCAATCAACATCCCAGTGAAGCCTCTGTAAGCTTTCCTTCCCCCAATGTGATTTTGACCTAACAGATTCTATTTCATCCATTCCATCACTTCTAACTTCTTTACAGTCTAACCTCATCATTAATGTACAATGCTACTCCACCATCTTTACCTTTGTTTCTGTAGCGGGGTGGTTACCCGCTCCAGCCCTGACAGGGTCAGAGTCAGCCCTGGGGGAAGGACTGTAGGGCGGGAAGGTAAACTAGGTTGAGTAGGGAAGTAGTCTCAGCTGGGGGCCACGCCCCAAACAGACAAACCTGGCCCTATAAAGGCCAGGGCAGCCAGGAGCTCCAGCAGTCTCCCTCTGCCTGTAGAGGAAGAAGGGCCTGTGGCTGCAGGGACTGAAGTAGAGCACGTAGAGTAAAGCAGGGCTGGGGAAGGGTCTGGGGAGCTCTGGTCAGGAAAGCCCCAGGCTGTGGCCTAGTGTTAGGCCCAACAGGTATTGGGGTTACAGGGGGCAGCCCACAGTTAGACAGAGGCAGCAGGTCCAAACCCAACCTTGCCTGTGATGAGTGGCTTATACTGCAGTCTGCCCTAGGGCGTGGAGGCTAGCTGGTGACTGGCAGTAGCCTATGACTGAGATGAGAATAGTGGGTTGGGGGCTCCCCAGGGAGGGCAGACCCAAATCTGTGGGATATTGCTGGGGACAACGCCCCAGTTAAAGGGGCACTGGGGTCCTGGGAGGGACCCGGGCCCAGAGCAGTCAGGTGTCCTGAAGAGGGTGCTCTGGAGCTGGATGAGCTAATTCCCTGGATCAGCCAGCAGGAGGCACCGCTGGGTGAGTCTGACCTGCTTACAATTTCCATCTTTCCCAAACAGCACATACTCCAATACCCGTACTCCAATCATGACTACTGTCCCACCAGGTTTCTGTTATCCCTATATCATCTGAATTCACTTCCTGTACCAGTAGTTCTAGTTCCTCCATTTTGTTACTGAGACTCCTGAATTGGTGTACAGACATCTTGGTTGTTTCTGCTTGTCTTCACCCAGATTCCTCCCCCGATTAAGTAGTCATTCTACAGCCAGCATCATCTGACTGTTCGCCAACACCAATGACACTCTTTCCTCTTGATGTCCATCCTCCTAGCCTCTGCCCTTCCTTTCTCCATTGTTGTATCTCTTCTTTCTTGATTTTTCCACCCACTCTATCAGAATCAGGCACGTAGATTACATGAGCACCTCTAAACAGTCTCCCCTGAATTCCTAGCTCTTTTAATCAGTTGTGCCAACCTCTATCCCAGAAGTCTATTTCCCATGAGAACAGTCCTCTGTCCAAGAATGCTGCCCAGTGGTCACATTCCAAAGCTGTCCTTATAGCACCACTGCCTGAGCCATCTGTTGATCACCATCATCTTGTCTCACCTTTGTTCTCCATGTTTTGATCATGACAAGCAGAGTTTGTAATGTTTAAGTTTTATTTTTGGTGATTGTTTACTGGCATAAACTGACAAAACCATTTAAAAAGTAAAAGCTTCTGCAATGCATGGCATAAAAAATTCAATTTAACAGCAGAATCAGGTTGGGGGAAGGACAGAGGTCTTGCTTTTAACTCAAAAGCACACACAGCATAGAGTACCATAACATCTCTTCCCATAAAAATCAACTCCAATGCTCAATCCAATTTCCCACCCTTACCTTCTCAGGGATGACAGCTGCACATTTTCAGGTACCAGACCCAAAGTAAAATCAAAAGGCATTCCTGACAGTATTGCCCCAGTGGTTTATACTTCGCAGTGGATGCCTTGCTGGCCGCTCATGGTGTTGAGCAAATATCTGCATCCCAGACTCCAAACCATAAAAACTTTCTCCCTTACACTCACGCATACTGTGCAACAAACATGTAGCTATAATCGTAGGCCAGTGTCATTTTGCACCATCTAACCTAGTCATAAGGTAGTGCCATCTCACTTTCCAATTGCCAAATACACAGTCCATTATCATTCTGCAACTACTAAGGCAACAGAGTAGTTGGACAGTTGGAAAGTTCCTTTCTTCTGTCCAAGTGCCCTGTAAATGGTTTCACTAGCTTGGGAAACAAAAAATAAGCTCAGTCTCCCAGCATGACCTGAGCAATTCCACACCATTAATGTCCATGGGGAGTCTGCCCCCAGGATCACTATTATTCATTAAGGTTAACAGGAGTAATTCTAAAAGATCCTAGCATCATGGACCTTTCCAGACCACCTTGAACTTACGTTTGTGAACCTGCTCTGGTAAAAAACCAGGACTTGGACTACCACAGAGAAATTGCCCTTTCTCTGTTAATCAATTTCACCATCTGGTGCAGGAAGCAAGTGATGCTACCCATGTGCCCAATGCTATTCTGAAACGCCATATGTGCGAAGCCACTAGTGATCTTCTAAGCATTACCAAGCTTCGTAACCCAGCGCAATAATACCTCCTGCATAATAGCACATAGCTGCATGAGAAAGACCTCCCGCCCCCAACAGCCAATTTTCCCAAGCCAAATTGGTTAGATACAGACCAGTAACAGTCAGAGGTGGCCAGCAGTCAGATGGCAACAGCAACTCATTCTCTTAACAAGCATGGGATTCCACATGGTGGTATGCTCCCTCCACCGTTCCAAGTTCAGCACAGATTTCAAAAAACGGTTGCCTTCACCATCCTGAAATTCTGTCACCACTGCTGGTCATCCCAGGTCTGCAAAACACCACCACCAATTGATGCTCGTTTCCCCTAGCCCAGAAACAACTCTGTACCATGTTCCTGGAACAGCTCATGTAGTACCAGTTGCTTGGTCTCCTCCTCCTCCTCCTCCTCTCTCTCTCTCTCTCTGCTGCAGAAGCCAATGTTGTAGCCACATCAGCTGCTCAGTGGTTGAAAGCCAAAGCAACCCAATGCTGAGAACTCAACCAAAGTGCAAGCAGCCTCTATATATTCATGATTGCAAGCACTGTGGCACAGAGCATTATCGCATCTATGATGGCCAACAGAAATTCAACAAATGGTGCTAGCCCATCCAGAAAGAGTAATCACAGGACAGAGGGCAAAGAATCAGGGGATTTTCTGAGTTTGACCCCGCCAACTCCCAGAATTCTATTGGCTTCCACTATGTATTCCACAATGCACCATGAAAAAAGTGCCAGAATGCACACAATACAGCAATGAAGCAAAGGACCATGGGATAACCACTTGAAATGCTAAACAGCACACACATCCCATCACATGTACAGTCATGTGCATTGAACCAGGGCACAGTTATCCCGTTTGCACACTATTCCTGTAGATTACCTATTTTGCACCAACTAGTACGCATCAACTCAGCACGAACAAAAATGCCTGTTTAGATAAGCCCTAAAATGTTCACTATATCAACTTACCAGTCAGAGGACTAGAAGTTTGACCTCTGTTCTTTGATTGCACACATCTTCCATTAGCTTCTTGATGGAGGTTTTAGGTGCAGAGATCTGTATCCTACAACTGTTTGTAACAGCCCATTACGTAAAATGGTTTGTAAAAAGCAAACAAGAGCCAGAGAGAGGCTAGTTGTGATGGGTACTCTCACTGCTGGGGACAACCCTTTGTGGGTGAGGTGAAAATCAGCTCGCATCTGGATTAGCACCCCCTTCTGTCTCTCTCACCCTACAACCCCTCTCGCTCTCCAGGACTCCGGGTGCTTTCTCCATTACTCAGTCCTCCAGCTAGGTCACTATATTGTCCCCCTTTTCAGAGTATCAAAATCTCTCAAACCAGCTGTCTGTATGGCACATTCAACAGCCCTGCACCACCACTTCCCAGTGGCTGGTAGATATACCTGGGCCCACCCGCTACTCCAGGTTCCATCCCAGAGACCCTATACTCCGCAGCCAAGGACTACACAGTCTCAAACTTTGCTGCTCTTTCCCTGAGTTTCTGCCTACTTTACCTTCCACAAGCTTTCTTCCCTGCAACTCCGCTGGGTAAATCCCTTCATCAGGGACCGGATCCCACAGCTTTTTCTCCCCCGTGGGTTTCCTCCCACCCCTCATCTCTGTGCCAAGAGTGTGACTGCAGACTCTGCCCCTGCAGCCTTTTTCTGTGGCAAACTTCCTGCCTTTACACCTTACCCAGCTTCTCCCACCTCCACCAGATAAATCCTGACCACCACCTGGGATGTTAGGTTCCTGACACTGTCCCCTCCTTAATTTGTCATTTTCCATCCCCACCTCATTTATCCTCCTTCCTATTTTATTAAACAAAAGGCAAAAAGAGGTTTTGTCTGTCTAAGCCAGACTAATTCCACTATTTGCAACCCTGCTGTAGTAAACCTGTGACCAGAAAGGGAAGCTAAAAGTCATGCCTTAAAACAGCCCGCTGTTGGTAGCGGTTTTCCAAGCCTTGCAGTGACTGATAAACCCATGTGCGTTCCCTCTACTTCTCTAACAGGTCGCAAGCAAGACAGCATCAGAGACAAAAGCCACATTTCCTATTTTTGCTATTCTTATGGGAATTTATTTTGTCTTAAACAGGATTGGATTTATAACCACTCAAAACTACCTCAAATCACCACCCTCACTTTAGCGGGGTGGGGGGGGTGGGGGAGGACAATTCATACAATCTAAAGAGATCAAAACAGGGGTTTTCCCTTTTTTTAAAAAAGGCTCTATACAGCTAAAGGAAGGGGGCAATTATTAAAACGAAAGCGTTACTTAAAGTTTCAAATGATTTGTTTTCCTTTTTCTATGGAAAGACTGAGAATGTGTTTTTAGCGGTGACTGTAACAGGAATAAACCAGCCGTAACTTGATACGCAACCCCAGACTACACTTCACTGTTAAAATCTTTTAGCCATTTAGTGTTGTATTAACATTATCCCGAGATACCCGCTCATCACCACAATATGCACTAGAAACACAGATTAGACCTTCAGTCCTCTCAGGATCCAGTGTTCTGTTGATCTCTAATATCAGGCCCACATCCATCCTAGGTTCCTATACTGGTATTCATGACATATTAACTTAAGATTCCGAAGGGCACGCATGACAACAAAGGGGAGGGGCTCACAAGTGCCATCCCAGGTTCCAGAGTTTTACAAACCTCAGTGGATATACTCCATCCAAATGAAATGGAAGAGCTGCAGCTGCTATTCCAACCCATATGCCAAAGTCATATGGGTGAGAGGAAAGGCAGATGATGAAATCTCAACCTCTGTGTATTCTATTAGCATAATCCCAGTTTTGTGGGGGAAGCCATTTCATCTATATAAAATGTTATAAGACTGTTTAACCCCCTTTATTTTTATCGCATTATATAAATTCTCCCTTCCAAAAAAAAAGTGGCACAATACTGCGGAGCACACCAGTACTCTTGTATTCAAGTCTAGCCTCTGGCAGTCATTTTCCATATAAGCATAATTTGGGCATAGTAACACGTGAGTTACGTAATAGAAATTAAGTTGACCTAAGAGCATTTAGTTCACTTTCACATACAAGTATGTTTAACATTATCTGAAGCAGCCAGATGTTTTTTCCTTCTTGAGATCTTAATCCGATAACCTATCTGCTGCTCTTAGTCAAGGCCTAGGACTAGACAGACATGGGGAAGGAGTTACTCGCCATCTAAAAATTTTCAGATCATGTTTGATGCACATTGATTCAGTAGGATGGAGAGGCTGCTGCTCAGATAAACACTGGTATCTTTCAGGAGATAGAAGTTTCTAAGTATAATTTACAAAACTGAAGTCCAATAATCAAAGCTTGACTTCTCAGTATAAAAGGAGAATCCCTCTCATTCTAAATATTTTTACATTACAATACTTTTTTAAACCAACTTAACCTGGAGGATTGGAAAAAATATAATGTTTGTCCCATAATTGGAACCTTTAGAAATATAAACAATGTCATTAGATTATTATTCAATAAAATTTCAATGCAACTCAATTGTTTAATCCTCGAGAACACAATACAAACATTTCACGTGTGCTACAGGTACTACAGAAAGATGAACCTGAAACCGCAGAGATCAATTAGTACTATAGACACACAAAACTTCAGAGCTGCAGCACAGACAAGGAAACAGGGTTCTACTGAATTTTAGTGAAAAGGGTACAAATCAATTTGTTGCCTTTAAGAAACAAAATTCTTCTATATCTTTATTACTTGCAGGGCTTGAAACTTACTCGTGTGGAGCAGTGTAGTCCTAAACTATCAGTTTCTGTTAAAATTAAGCTCTCAGAAAAGTCTAATATCCCATAGCTGTAAATATCACCTTTCAAATGTGAATCAATGAAGTGTTATTTTCCTTAGTTTGTAGAAAGCCGGCTCTTGTGTGAAATTGTAAGATCCAGGTAACGAGTGAAACAGGGAAGAAAAAAAAAAAGTCCATTTTGTGAATGCTCAGCAACCACAGACAGGCACTGCAGGCATTCACCTGGTAGGAAGACAACCAGGGGGGGAAAAACAATCCAAAAGCTAGGCATCTACAATGCAGACACTGCAGTATTGACATCTAGTAATCAAATGAAAGACAAGGTGGATGAGGTAACATCTTTTATTGAACCAATTTCTGTTAGTAAAGAAAACAAGCTTTCGAGCTCCACAGAGCTCTTTTTCAGGTATGTAAGCTCAAAAGCTTGTCTCTTTCACCAACAGAAATTGGTCCAATAAAAATATCAACTCACCCACCCAGTCTCTCTCATAGCCTCAGACCAACACAGCTACAAAGAGAGATTAATCAAGGTTTAAGGACATTTACTAGACATTAATGGACAGTCTCAATAGAAATGATGAAGTAGGAGAATCCCTCACCACCAAATCCAGTATATACACCCTTGATGAGAAGCTCCCCTGACAAATGCCAGAGGTAGAAAGGTGCCGAGATTCCTATTAGAATGCTGCTCATGCTTAGGAATCTATCAACCAACTTTGGTACAGTAATTGCCTGCAAATGTGAAGCCCCTATTTCTTCTCTCTGTTGGATGGGAGAAAGCATTCATAGTTTTAAGTTTTATAAACCTCTCCCCTCTCCACATGCCCTAAGTAAACCAAGTGTGCCCCTTTAACATTTCTGCAGGATGATACTGAATAAATATTCAGCAACAGAAGGGAGCTCAAAATTAAGAGTGCCCATCACAATTTCTGTCATTTTATTCACTGCAAGTAGGAACAATAGCATCAGGCATGTAAGATAAAAATATCAAGTCAAGTAAGTAGTTTTTGCCTGTAGAGCCCATGCCACATAAATAACTTCTTGTACATTTAAGTGACACACAAGTCTAGTGTAGATGCGATAAATCGATCCCCGAGCGCTCTCCCCGTCAACTCCGGAACTCCACCGCCACGAGAGGCGGAAGCTGAGTCGACGGGGAGCGGCAACGGTCGACTTGCCTCCGTGAGGACACCGAGGTAAGTCGACCTAAGATACGTCTAAGTTGTGTCTCAAGTCGACACCCCCCTCCTCCCCCAGTGTAGACCTGGCGTTAGCCTTCTCTCTCAGGTAGCACCTGTCTGTTATGTTCATGCAGCATCTAGCACAACAAGGCCCTGGCCTCCATGTACTACCTTACTGATAATAAATTATAGGAATCCTATGGTAGAAGAAACAGCAACAAAATATGAAAGAATATTTTACATTGTCTGTCATACCTGTTTGCTGTTTAAGAGTGTAGTTTTTCCATTTTATGTGAACACTAAATAGAAGGTCAACATGAATGTTTCCAGGGGTAAACAACTGAACTAATTTATACTAGCTGATATTGGCAACAGGATTTGTACTGTTTTTATTATTGGGTGTATGTTTGGATTGTCTTCAAAAACAGTCAATACAATAAGACCAAAATTGCAAGATCAGCTTGATGGCTATTCAGTGTTTGTGGACAAGTTGCTCTTTACCCAATTTAAAAATAAAAACAAAAAAACCCACTCTCCTATGAGATTGATGACAGAGTTTTGAAGGCAGGATCCAGTTCTAAAAGTCAATCCTTACTAAAAGGGAAACATTTTTCACAGGAGGGGGCTCAGCTGTTTGCTACCATGAAGATTTCACTTAGCTGCCATTGCAAGGTTAGTGCCAGGAAGATCAATAAGTTTTATTTAAGCTACTGTGTTCAATAGTTTAACTTACATGGCTTTTTATTGTTGTGTTTAAGTGGTGGAGTTATGTTTGGATTAAACACTTCATTTAGTAGCTTATAACTTTTTCTCACCTACCTGAACCATACCAACCTTTCATATGACTAATTTTATAGCAGTAGAATCAGTTTTAGTTCTGTCTTTTTACATACATTGTATAGAATGTTTACTTTTTCTACAGAGTAGTTTATAGAGGAAATATTTCACCTGTATTTTTCCAATTTAACACCTTTTTCTCTTCTTCCATTTTAAATGGCCACTCAGTCAAAACTAGCATTTGATAAAAATAAGTTTGAGATTTAAAGTTATATTTGGTTTCAAAATATTTCCTTCAGTTAGAGCCACTGAAGTGTTGAGTTTTCTGTTTCTGTGTAGCCCTCCCACAGCTACCTTAATATATATATATATATATATATATATATATATATATATATATATATATATATATATATATATATATATATATATATATATATATATATATATATATATTTTATAGTGCTTTGGGGCATTTGAACTTTTCAGACCTCTCTCTCTCTCTCTATTCTATGTCTATTTTGTGATAAGTAGCATTGCAGATGTTTTCCTACCTCGATCTAGAAAATAAAAAGGGGTAAGGATAGGGAGAAACGCTCTACTTCTTCATATTTTCCCCCTTCGCAGCACACAGTTATCTCACAACATGTCATCCCTATGTAAAAAACCAACAAAACAAGTTTTGTTTTAAAACACACACAATACAAATATTTGCTTATGCTGATTGGAACAGCCTCCTGGGAGAAAGATCAGGTTTTAATAAGGGTCTAGGAAAGGGGAGAATCCGCATCATGCAAAAGAAGAGAGAGGGACAAAGAGAACGCAAGGAAAAGGAGAAGTCACAGACAAGGAAAGGGTGATTGTTTGAGAAAGATAGAAGAAATATACCAAAGAAAGGAGGTTCATGGCCAGAGTAACACACACAAGGATGACTAGAGAAGAGAAACACTGGGAGTAAAAACAGACCCCAGAGAAAGGTGCAGCACAGAGAAAAATGCGGGGGTGACCTATAAACAGGGGTGCTGGAACAATTTTTATACTGAAGGTGTGGCTGATGGAAACCATGTATTATTGTTACTACTTCAAGCCAGGGGGTGGGGAAGCATCCCCAGAACCCCTCGTTCCAGCACCCCTGCCCACACAAGGTGGAAGAGGATAGAGAAAGCCAAGGCATACGAGAAACTGGGGAGCTTACACCACAGAGCCGGGGGTGGCTCAAAACCCAGGAGCACCAGTCACCGAGTACAGCAAGGCGGGGGTGAGACCCCGTCCCACCCGGGAGAGCAAGGGGGGAGGATGAAGGGCCACTCTGTCGTCCCCCCCCGCAAGAAGGACAGCGGGGACAGGGGACCTACCAGCTGCCCTATTGGGGCGGGGGGGGCGGGTTACGCTGCCCAGCAGGAGGACAAGGGGGTCGGCACCTCGGCCCACTAGGAAAGTGGGGCAGGGCAGGTAGGGCTATGGGGAGGGAGCACCCCCACACACACCGGGCGGGCAGGGAGAGGGGCTCCCCACCCACCCGGCGGGGAGATGGGGTGCCCTGCCCGGCTGAGCCCGGGCTGCAGGGGGGCTGCTGGTACCTTTCTCCTCCTTCCAGAGCTTTTTCCGCTTGTTGCCGGCGTACATGGTGCTGTGGCTGGCGGCGGCTTTGAGCTGCACGTTCCCCAGGCTCACCGGAGATTGGGGGCGGGGGGGAAATCGCTGACCCGGCGGCCGCCCCCCTGCGTCCCCCTGCCCGGCTCGCTCCTGCCCTGCGGCTCACAGCGCCTGTCAACTGGGTCACGCCTCGCTCTAACCCGACACCCCCGCAGCGCCCGCCTCCCTCCCCGCAGCCCGTTGGCTCCGGCAGCCGCCGCTCATCAGCCCCCGCCCCGCCGGGCCGCCTGCAGCACACGGGCTCCGGCGCCGAGGGGAGGGGCCTTAAAGAGACAGGCCGGGGGGGAAGCGCCGGGCACACGAGTCGGCTCAGGCCGTGGTGGACTCCCTCGCCGCGCGGGCGGTTTCCCTCCTGGCGGGCAAGGCGTGGGGGAGCTGGGCGGCTCTGAGGAGCCCCCCTCCATCCGGAGGGGATCGGGGTGGGTCCCCTCTCTGTGCATGGGTGGAGGGAAACACTTGGGTGGCTCCCTCCATGGGGAGGAGCAGTGGGGAGATGCGTCTTCTTCCCAGGGAAGGACAAGGGAGATGCCCTCCCTTTACCCAAGCGCCCTTCTTTATAGAGGGGGGGCTCCCTTGCTGCCCATAGGCCGGGGGCGCTTGCCTGCTCTGTGGGGGTGGTCCCCGGAGCACAGTCACCCTCCCCCGCGCCCCAGGGAGAGGCTTCTCTGCACAGCTGTTTTGTGCCTAATCTCCCCCCCCCCCCCTTCGGTTGCACATCTCAGCCCAGCTTCTCCCCCCACACCCACCCCAGCAGCCCGCTGCCGTCTGTGCTTAAGGGCGACACGTTGCTCGCAGGCGGGAGGCGATGCTGTGTAATTGCCTTCGCGGGCCTGTGGCTGCCCGCCCCAGGTGTGGCTGTGAGACGGGAGGATCCTGCCTTTCCTTCACTGAGTCGCGCTCACAGGCCAAGGCCCCGAGGGCAGCGTGCCCCTGCCCCGAGGAGAAGAGGGGGACACACACACACACACACACACCCCTGAGCCCCACGGGCAGCAGCTGTGTGCAGAGCGCGAGCAGGCGCGGCTCTGGGAAGAGGAGGTCCCACCCCAAAACACCCCGGGGTCACCGAGTGCGGCTTCCAACCACACCCCACCCCGTGCTGCTGCCCGGCTCCTCCCCTCGCAGGGCAAGGGACCTGCCCGCCCGCAGCCCTTTCGGTTAGAACCCGTGCACGGGCATTTCGCTTCCGGGTTGAAGGTCAGACGGAACGGAAGGCGGGGATTGGCCGCTCGTTAGGAAACGGTTGCTAAGTAACCGCATCAGGGCCGGGCCTGCGCCGGGGTGGGCGTGGGTGGAGGAGCTTGGCCGCAGCTTCGGCCCTTTGAGGTGTCCGAGGCCCTTAGTGCCGCCTGCCCTAGAGCTGGGGCCGGGCCCTGCCCTGGGTGTGTGTGGAAGAGGGGCCTGTGGGGGCCCATCCCTGCCCTGAAGCTGGGGGCGGGGGCAAGTGGAGGTTGCGGCCCTTGCCCCATGGGCCACGTCGGGGAGCGTTACAGCAGCAGGAGCTGCTCTGCGATGAAGGCTCTGAGTGTGGCCCTGCTGCTGCTGGCCCCCCTGGTCTCAGTGCACAGTAGGTATCTGACATTGCACTACAGCTGCTTGTCCTTAGAGCGGCGTGATGTAGGAAAACACATAGACACTTCCAAAACGACTCATGATTTTTGGTGCCTCACGTGTGGGTGCCCAAGTTAAGGCACCACTCAAGGGTTTGGTTTTTCCGAGGGCACCTACTGTTGAGCTAGGAGAACAGGAGCACTTGTGGTACCTTAGAGACTAACACATTTATTTCAGCATAAGCTTTCGTGGACGACAGTCCACTTCATCGGCTGTATAGAATGGAACATACAGTAAGAAGATATTTATACATTCAGAGAAACATAAATGAAGTGGACTGTCCTCCACGAAAGCTTATGCTGAAATAAATTTGTTAGTCTCTAAGGGCTTGTCTTCACTACCCCCCGGATCTGCGGGTGGCAATCTATCTATCGGGCATTGATTTATCGCGTCTTGTTTAGACGCGATTAATCGATCCCCGAACGCGCTCCCCGTCGACTCTGGAAATCCACCTCGGTGAAAGGCAGAAGCGGAGTCGACATGGGAGCGGCAGCGATCAACTCGCCGCCGTCCTCACGGCCAGCTAAGTCAATCTACGATACACAGACTTCAGCTACGCTATTCACGTAGCTGAAGTTGCGTATCGTAGATCGACCCCCCCCCCAGTGTAGCCCAGGGCTAAGGTGCCATAAGTACTCCCGTTCTTTTTGCTGACACAGACTAACACAGCTGCTACTCTTAAACCTGTTCAGCTAGGATGACCAGATGTCCTGATTTTATAGAGACAGTCCTGATTTTGGGGTCTTTTTCTTATATGGGCTCCTGTTACCCTCCACTCTCTATCCCGATTTTTCACACTTGCTGTCTGGTCGCCCTAGGTTCAGCCCTTGTGAAAAATTAAGCCTCTTCTCTACAGTTGGGCACCTACAATCACTTTTGAAAATTTAGAGTTCTGTGTTTGAAAATACACTTTGTGGTTGGTTAAATTTCTGGTTCTTGTGCACTGGAACTGTAGTTTCCTACCCTGTGTGATCATTACTGGTAATTAACATTTGTGAGATTAGTAGTTTAAGATCATTTCACTGTCATCACTTTAATAATGTGGTGCCTAGCCATCCAAGAATTATGCCACCTTCAGAATTTGTCCTACCAAACCCTTTGCAGCCACTGCAAAACAATAGAATGACAGTTGTAGCAGTATATTATTATTATTTATTATTAAGGGACAGTATAATCTTGCATTAGCATGTTGCACACAATCCAAGCTAATCCTCTGTTATAGCTGCTTCCCTTTGTGACATTTGACTTCAGCAATCAATATGTCATTGGGAAAAAAGCAAGACATGTACAACTATTACCCTCTTTGCACTGCATTTTGCAGGTTGTAGGTCACAAATTAGTTTGACCAATGTCATATTTAAATTTTATGATCACACAATTAAGATTTTGGTGTTTGGGACAAGAGCAGTTATTTCATTGTTTTAAATAAAATCCTTGCTCTTCGTGTCTAGGCACCTTGGACCCAACTTTTAGATTTTAAAATAGATTTTTATCATGATCTAGAACTGAGAATTGTTTTCATTTAAAAAGCACACTGGACTGTAAACTTAAGTATATATACACACACAAACACAGACATTCCCCTGCACCATTTGCAACCCAACATTGCAGCATTACATTAGTTCATGAGACAAAATATGAGTAGAAAGTCTGTGAAGAAAAGTGAAACTTTCTTCATGACTTTCCAAGCTGAGAGAAATGAAAAAACAAAACAACCTGTAAGCAGGCTATATAATATTGTAGTAGTTTTAAAAAATATTTTAGTGAATCTGTTGTGTTGTTGTTGTAGTGGGGAAATTTGTTATTTTAAAATACTGATTTTAACCTCTAACTCTGAAATAATTTTGAAAAATGTAATTTAGCCGTAATAAATAGGCTGTATATAAATTGTATTTACTCTGCATTTCACAGCTTGGGTGCAGTGTGTAGGTTTCAGAGTGGTAGCCGTGTTAGTCTGTATCAGCAAAAACAACGAGGAGTACTTGTGGGCACCCTTAGAAACTAACAAATTTATTTGGGCATAAGCTTTTGTGGGCTAAAACCCACTTCATCAGATGCATGGAGTGGAAAATACAGTAGGAAGATATATATATATAACAGTACATGAAAAGATGGGAGTTGCCTTAACAAGTGGGGGGTCAGTTCTAATGAGACAATTCAATTAAAGTGAGCTATTATCAACAGGATGAAAAACCACTTTTGTAGTGGTAATCAGGGTGGCTCATTTCAAACAGTTGACAAAATTACCACTACAGAAGTGCATCCGATGCATCTGATGAAGTGGGTTTTAGCCCACGAAAGCTTATGCCCAAATAAATGTGTTAGTCTCTAAGGTGCCACAAGTACTCCTCGTTGTTTTTGCTGATACAGACTAACACGACTACCACTCTTTTACAGTTTGTAGTTACTTTCAGATCAGTTTCACTTTCTAGTTCCTGTGCTTAACCGTGCTGCCTGCTTAGGTTACAACCACTGCAGGGAAATATTTAAATCTAAACACACCAAAAATGTTGTTTCCATTACTTTTATAACAGTAAGGCAAAAATAACACCTCACTTAAAACTGCCTAGATCAGTGGTTCCCAAACTCGGTCCGTGGCTTGCTCAGGGTAAGCCCCTGGCGCGCCGGGCTGGTTTGTTTACCTGACGCCTCCGCAGGTACGGCCGCTTGCAGCTCCCACTGACCGCGGTTTGCCATTCCCGGCCAGTGGGAGCTGCGAGCAGCTGTACCTGCGGAGGCGGCAGGTAAACAAACCGGCCCGGCGCGCCAGGGGCTTACCCTGAGCAAGCCGCGGACTGAGTTTGGGAACCACTGGCCTAGATAAACCTCTGCATCCATAGCGAGCCCAACTGTCTTCATTTGTACTGTGCTTGGGCGTAAGAGTCCACCTTCATGGATCATATTGGATGATCAAGGCCAATAAATTTGATCCCACAATGAGATGGGTAAAGGTGGATACCTGTGTAGAGCTCCATGGAAGTCAAGGGGGCAACACGGAGCAGGGGACCACACATGGAGACTCAGTTGCATTGTCTTAATTAGCCAAATAACATTTATAAATAAAACCTAAATTTTAGGACAAAAGCTATTTGACACTGTCACTTAGATATGCATTCTCATTTTAGTCTAATACATATATTTAGGTCCAATCCTACAAACACTTATGCATATAAGTAACTTTACTCATTTGAGCAAAATTACTCATTTGCATAAGTTTTTTTACATGATCAGGCTTCTCTATAGTGAAACATTCCCTCAGTCTTGACCAACAATCTAAAAGGTCATGAACAATTTAGCAAATTTTGACTTTTCCTCTTTTTAAATCATTCATCCAAAAATTGTTGAATTTTGTGACAATCATTATTTTCCCATTTACTTTTAAGCTGCAATGTAGTCTAAAAAGCAAAAATGCAGAAATAAAATAATAAATCACAAAGAAAATATTTTAATGGTATCAAGTCCTGCTATAAATTCTTCAAAAATGAGCATTATGAGATACTTAAGTGCAGGAAAAAATTGGACATAAAATGAATAATTTGCATGCGTGAAAAAGTGTGCAAAATGTGTCTTTAAAAACTGTAACTCAGACATATTGAAAAACAAATCTTCACAAGATATTGATATTCAGGGAGCAAATACGTATCAGGTTGCAAAATCTGAATCAAATTTCTTTGGATACATGTAGCAAATTCTGATTTTTATTATTATGCTGTGACAGTAACAAAAGATGCATTATCCTAGTAAAAATACAGTTTATCTTCAATTAAACAAGTGTAACAGAAAATAATACTGAGGTCTTAAAATGCAGAGAAAAAAATCACATGATCAAGTTAATAACTTACTGTCTTAATTATGACTTATTTTAGAGATGTAATGAAAAATTGATTCCCCCCTTCCCCAAAAAAGAATCCCCATACTAATTACCTTTTAATCTCCAGACCTCTCTCATTGTCGAGTCTTTGTTATAAAAAGTTGCAAAAATGACTGTGGGCCTACTGCAGAGCTGACAGAAGTCCATGGAAGACTGTCCTTCATAGGGCTTTGGATCAGACACTGTAATAGTTCTAGTTAGTGTAACAGAAGATTGTTTTATTTGGTTGTAATATACAATACGCTTGCAATATGTTTAAAACAGGTCATTTGCAATCAAAGCTAAAAGTTGCATCTTTAACTGATAGCTCCTCAATGTCAATCAATTTAGTTTTTTGTAAGTTCTAGTTTATGGTGAACAAGCACATCATCACCTTTCACAAGTGTTTCACTTAGGACTTATAGAGCTACATGTCTGTGCAGAAGTATCCTTGATCTGATCAGACTCTCAGATACTTTTTTCTTTAAAAATACTGGTTTGATACAAGATGTTGGGAGGGAGTATTCACAGGTTATCTTGTCAACCATACAGTAACAAAACAAAATAAGAGTTCTCTATGCCAACATAAATGTTAATGCTCAAATTACATTAAGCACACAGTATCCAGATTTGCAACTTTTAATATCCTGATTGCTACTACATCTACATGCAGTCAGTACATCATGTGTTTTTCAGCTTCTACAGATGTTTATCTTTTTTTTTCCCCGAAGAAAAATTACTTTAATGTCTGTGGGATCTAATTGCACAGTTTTAGTAATTTTGCTAAAGACTATTTGGCTCTATTTTTTCCCTAAAATAGGGGCATTTTAAACTAACATTTTCCATTTCTTTATTTTGTGCATTTTACAGTACTTTGCACAAAATTTCCTTTTGTTTGTATGAATGTTTCCACCCAGCAGCAGGGAAGAGAAAACATTCTGAAAATAAAAAAACATAGTTGTAAAACCACTGAAATTGGCTATGGGACTCAAGTGTAGTACCTGAAAGTACTTTTAACTCATGTTTTTCAATCTAACTAGATTCAAGTTGATGGTTTCCTTTTAAATCTGCATTTATAAATTAAAATGTAGTAATCAGTTAGCACCTATCGAAATCTCTCTCTCTATACATAGTATTGCTGACTGTCACAGCCTCTTGGGGTAGCCTCTACAGGGGCCTCAGTTTCATCTGACTGGCGCCCCTTAGTTTGTTCCCGGCGAGGTCCGTGTTTGGAGCCTCACCTTCCTTTCAACCTGTCAGCCCCTCACTTCCTAGGCTCGTCATTTCTTCCAGTTGCCTAGATGTTTGGAGGCAGCCTGGTGCAGGGTTTTCAGCACCTTGCTACCCAGGCCTTTCTGCCTCCCCTTCCTTCTCGGCACTCTTGCCTTTACAGCAGGCCCTATTTCTTTCATTGGTTGCAGCAGTGGGTGCCTGCCTCCACGACTGGAAGCTCCAAGCTGCTTGCTTGTAAACAGGAGGCACTCTCCTCCCCCGTCTATATTCAATATGGGGCTTGGTGGATCCCATTACATATCTTCTTCGCAAGACTGAAGCCTTGCCTTGGCTAGCATAGGCTACCTCACTGGACAGAAAAAATGGTGTTGTGATACAAGCTTCCTATTCAGTGCTGTATCTTAAAGGTATATGGTTGTAGCAACAAGTACCATCTCATGTCTGGTTTGTTTCTTTCATCACAAAATAAGGGTGCATGATCAGTAACTAGTGTGAACTTGTTTCCTAGGAGATAGTATCACAGGCTCTTGATTGCCCATTTGGCAACCAAATACTCTATTTCTATCATTGAGTACACTTTCCCATAGGGGGAAGAGTTTCCAGCTGATAAATGGTCACTAATTATGTGTTCCTCATTTTCTGGATGCCCAACTTGAGACCTGGGACCTGATTTGCAATGCTGAGCATTCACAGTTGCAACTGAAGTCTGTGGAGCTGTGCTTTGAACATATAAGGGCTATATAATACCAAGTACCCTGAAAAATCAGGTCCTAGATGTATTATATTGGGCACCCAAAATTAGTGGAAA
This sequence comes from Chelydra serpentina, assembly GCA_037349315.1. Taxonomy (NCBI): domain Eukaryota; kingdom Metazoa; phylum Chordata; order Testudines; family Chelydridae; genus Chelydra; species Chelydra serpentina. The sequence continues at coordinate 12,575,533 of JBAIAC010000061.1, forward strand.
CTTTATCTTAATCTCTGTGCCACAGCTCCCCATCTGTAAAATGGAGATAGTACCACCCCCTCACCTCACAGGGGTATTGTGAAAATAAATTCATTAAAACTAGTGAAGCACTCAGATGCTATAGTGGTAAGTGTCATACAAAAGCCCATAAAGAAATGAATAATTCTGTCTTTAGAGCAGGGTTTGAATAGCACGTAGGAAATAAGGCCTGGGCCACACACTGAATTATGAAGATAAAATAAAATACTGAAAAACTCGTCATTAAGTGAGCACCATCTATTCTGTGCACTGAATAAGGCAGAAGTTACATATTGCCGCTCTGACGTGGTTAGTTACCATCCTTTACCTTATGCATGTTGGTTTGATCAAAACATCTCTATCCATCATCTTTATCTTTAGGAGAGGTCAGTGTGTCCCTGTATCATCTTTGGGGAGTGTCTTTACACCATAACCTTGTATTGGGGTGTTCTGGAATGTGTTTATGTGAATACTTAGTTCATGTACCGGATAGTGAACCTACAGGCATCTGCTTTGTAACAGGGCCTGACTTTTTCCTCATAGCCCAACTCTTGCTAATTTTGTTTTATATCAGTAGGGCCTGACTTTTTAGTTCAGGGCTTACACCAGGCCTCATATTTCAGGCTCTCTCTTTCTACTACAGAAGGGTCTTCAGGATTGAATGTGGAAATGTTTCATTCTCCATTGCAGTACTTCTCTCAGAGATCAAGATCTCCTGAGCATCACCATCAATACTGGGATCGGTAATGCTCCTACAGCAGAGACAATGCCTCCTGGCCTAGCTCCTGTTGGCCACCAATGGTGTAGTCCAGAGTGGCCTCCTTGGAATCTCTAGAAGCGTCTTCATTCGGCGAGGTCCTGATCATCCACTCAGTCCAGGGTATGTTCACCTGTTTCTCCAGTGATCTCTCCACCTGGGTCACCTGTGCTACAACTCAAGGCCGAGGGAGCTCCCTTTGATCTGATGCAACTGAACACAGTCAGTTAAATGTGTTACCACAAGAGATAATGGTGGTCCCTCTTCACCAGACGATGCTACGGTGTGCAAGTCCTCATCTCTGGTACTGGAGGATTTTCAATCATATCAAGGCCTCCTGAGATGAATAGCATCATCATTTGGTATTCAGGCTAAGTTTGTTCAAAAGAATCCCATTAAGTGAGGATACATTCTGTCATGGAGGTCACAGATGTCATGATTTTCTAGGACCTCCCTGACTTCTTTGGCTTCAGCCAGCTGCAGCAGCAGAGCTGGAGCAGCTGTCAGAGCCCACCCAGGAATAGCAGCAGGATTAGAGCAGCGGCTGCCAGCAGCACAGCAGCCCTTGGGGCCTCTGGAGCAGCGGGCTGATGGTCAGCCCTGGTGCCCCTGGAGCAGCAGCCCCAGGGCTGGGTCAGCCTGTGGGGCAGGAGCAGCGGCAGTCAGTCCCCACCACAGAAACGGCAGCAGGGCTGGAGCAGCTGCCAGGGATCAGCCCCCGGTAGGGCTCCGACTGATAGCCCTTCCCCTGGGTATTTTTAGTGAAAGTCATGGATAGGTCACGGGCTTCTGTGAATTTATATTTATTGCCCGTGACCTATCCATGACATTCACTAAAAATACCAGCGACAAAATCTTAACCCTGCCCATACATTAGTGGATATTCTTCAATCCTCAGCTCCTGAGAGAATCACTCTCCCTATAAATGAAGTGATACTGGAACCTGCCAAATCTCTGTGGAATACTCCAGTGTCGATAAGCAAGCCGACAAGAGATATTATGTCCTCATACAACGTTAGGCACCTTTTAATTCCCTGGTTGTGACTGCAGCAAATTATAGTGTGGCATGGGGAGGTATAAGTCTACCCCTAAAGAAAATGTTTAAATGGTTAGATTTGATGGGAGCAAGGGTGGCAGTGTATTCAACCTCCTCATGGCAAGTGCGCACTGCCAACCAGCAAACATTATTGTTTAAATATGACTTTGTAAATTGGGACACAATGTTTTCAGCACTTCCCAGCACTTCCAGGGAAGAGTTTCAGGCATTTATTGCAGAGGACCGTTTGGTGGCCAAGACTTTTTTACAGTCAGCACTGGATATGGCGGATGCTTTGTTCAGACTTACAGCTTCACCTGTGATGAGGAGAAGGGCCTTATAGCTACAGAACTCCAGCATAGCTCCCAAATTTCAGGCCGTAGAGTGCTTACCATTTGATGGTAGTTTTTTGTTTTCTGAGAAAACTGATTGTTGTCAGACAGCTACCGGTGTGGTGCTGTGCTCTGCTCTGTTCAATGTTGATCTCAGTCGGCTGCGTGCGTGTGTTCCCTCTGTGTGCTGCCCCAGCTCTGCGCAGATAGCTGACACAGCAGACCCCGAGAGAACCCCCAAAGACCACAGACTCTAGTAAGGTACGAAGGCACGTCAGCCAGGTTTATTGTCGAAGAGAAGCACAGTGATAGTTTCCCGTAGACTCTACAAGACATACTATGGAATTTGTGCCCCCTGGCAATGGACCGCCTCAGTCAGTGGCAGGACTTTCCACTGCCCGCTAGGCCAGACAAATACACTGCCCCAGGGACCCATTCTTATACACAGGTACAAACAAGTTACAGAACTCCTGACGTATTGAGGTGCAACCCTTCTACGTAACAAGCCGCCTCGCACCTTGTTGGTTCGAACAAAACAACTCTATCCATCATATTACCCCTTTGCCCCATCTTTAGGATGGGTCAGCCTGTTCCTTGTTATCTGTGTGGAATGTACAAGTGTTCTGGTACCTTTTAGGTTTGTGTACTTTTGCAACATCAGCCCTTTCCTTGCCAACTTCTCTGAGCAGGGCCTGCCTTTGACGTACAGCTTAACTTTGCTTTATGTTAGCAAAGTCTTGACCATTACTTTAGCTCAGGCCTCATACTGGGCCTCTGATAAAAGGGTTTATGTTTCAGGGCCTCACCTTACTACACTGATAAGACTTTTTTGACAAAGAGGGAATTTTTCCTAATATTTTGTATGAATATTGTGTGTACCTCAGTTTCCCCTATGTGCTGCATGGTTAACTAGGTGGTGGGAAAAGGTGGTTTATTCTTTGTAGTGATCCAGGTGTGATTGACACCTGGCTATCTGGGGCCTAATGCCCATGACAAACCCAAAAGACAGTGGCCCAGACATTTGGTGCCTAGCAACTAACAACCCAGACTGCTGACCCCTCTCCAGGAAACCAGCCAGTTTTAGCCATCAGGAGAAAAAAGAGCTAAGGAGGATGACCAGATGACCTGTTTTTCCTGGGAATCAGAAGAAAGGATGGAGGAGGGGCCCTTTGGGTGTGATATAGTATGGGTTGCTGGAAGCAAGATTCTCTTCTGGACTGGAGACAAAGAGGGGGCTCTGGGCTCAGGACTGACCCAGGTAGACTATGCTATAGCTTTTTATTCTTGATGCTAAGAACTTTCTGCACTGTGTTCCAGACATCTAATAAACCCTTCTGTTTTTACAACACTGTCTGAGAGTCACTCCAGTCTAAAGAGGTAGACTGGATGTGTTGCTCCCTTTGGGTGTGCAAGTCTCCCTCAGGTGGCCAATTTGAGTGGACTCACTGAGGGGAAACTCAGTGTAAAATGGGTGCTGAAGGCTCCGAAGTTCGTACCTAGGAGGCAGTGAAGCTAAGGGGCTTACTCCAGTGAAAGAATGTAACCGTAAGGGGGTTAACACTCTAAAGGGGTCTCCCAGAGACTGTTCCAGAGCCGTGTGAGAGCACCAGACCTGTGGATCTGTGACAACGTTACATTTTTAAGGACTCCTGAGATACTTTACCATCTTTGGGGGTTTACACCCAGGCTACAAAGAGATGACATTTTGTGGGTCAGCAACACCACCAGCAGTATTGCTCTCAGCAATACTTTTGCCAGTCATCCTACCATGCTAGGCAGTAGTGCTTCTCCAGAAAAGGAGAAAGCACAGAGAAGATCTTCTGGGTCTAGTTTTACCCAACCAGCCCATCCTCCATCTTTGGGGAGACAGCATATTGGTCTTTCATATCAAGAGCAACACACCAATTGTGAACGTTTCAACCCAGTCTCAATTCGGAAACAGGCAGTCTTGCTTCTACAGTGCTTGGGGAAAAACAGCTACAGACAGATGGGTTCTAAGCACTGTGTAATCACGTTATGTTTTACAGTTTCTTTCCATCCTGCCTTCCCATCCCACTACCCCATCTCTTTTCCGGGATGCCTCTCACAGACCACTGCTTCTTCAGCAGGTCCAGACTTTGTGTACTCTGGGCGCTACAGAGGAGGTTCTTCCTTTTCATTGGGGAAAGGGATTCTACTCTCGGTACCTCCTGATCCCCAATGATTGTTTTTCAGGTTATTTGCAGGTGGTAGCACTGCAGGCTAACCACAGAGAGGCAATTCAGTTCATGCTTACTCATTTAGGGAGCTGCAGAGGTGACATCCATTATTCCAGCCCAAGAGCTGGAAGAGCTGTCATGGAGTCCCGCAGAATTACACTACACTTAAATTTACCTTATAACCTGTGGTAAAGGTAATCTCCTCCAGCCTGGAAGCCTTTGTAACTGAAGCTCTGTACAAGGGGTCTGTGGTGTGGCATGCACAGTTGAATTTCATCTCTGACATTGTCCATATAGTCTAACTAGGGTCCTAGTGAGATACTGATATGTTAGAATTATCTGCAAAGACTCAGTTAAAAGAACAACAACATTTGTCTCTATATGTAAGAGTAAATTCTGTTTGATCAGAAATTTAATTTCTAACAAAAACAGATGTTCTGATGGCTTTTGTTATTTTCAGAAACAGAAAAAAGTTTTGAAAACCAGAAGGAAAAAAATGTTTCAAAACAGGTAAGTACGTCTCAAGGTGGAGTTTGTGGGTTGATTGCTTGGGGGTTTTCCTCCCAAACTGACTATGCTGTGTAGTCCTCATGAAATATGGACATTGTCTATTATTCTTTTAATCAATGTAAAACATTGCTTTAAATAAGGAATATACACTAGTCTGAGACCAGGGACTCACTGTGTTCTGTCGTGTACCACTGACAGAACAGCACTGAGATCTAGATCGAATTTTTAAGCCCAACATCTCGGAAACCATTAGATTTAGAAAGCATTCTATCATGAGATAGTTGGAGATCCCCATTTTGCTACTACATTAATGGTGCACCTAAAGTGGGGAAGAAGCTAGATAGCAATCAGAATCACAACTTTAAGGTCTGATGTCTTGCAACATGCTAAGTGTAGAAACACTTGAAGGACTAGTGCAAGTGCTTTCAAGATCGGAAAGCCCTTCCATGCACTAGTCTTATGCCAGTGCTGCGTGGGAAGGATCCCTGAAACCCATGTAGGATTGTTCTAGGATGAGGATATACAAACAAATTTTGAAAAGTGGCCACTGATTCTGGATTTCTCAGATTTGAGGTCCAATATTAAGACAGCTTGATTTGCTGAACATCTGCATCCCCCATTGACCTAAAATAAAATGAGCACTCAGCACTTCTGAAAGTCAGGTTCTAGTTCCCTGATTCAGTGCTCACTGAAGTCAATGGAAAGGATCCTACTGATTTCAATGGGTGCTGGATCTGACTCTAGCTATCTCAGATTGGCCTTCCAAAACTGAAGCACCCATAATTGGCAGATCCTTTTCAATATTTTGGCCTCAGTTGATTAAGTGGTCGTGCGACCTTTTTATACAATAATTACTTACCAAATGTGATCAATTATGAGTTTAAAGTTGCAGCTGTGGTATGTGTAAAATATGTTTATCAAATTTGCCTGGATAACACACAGTTATTTTTATTAGTGCCCTTCTTGATATGTTAGCCCATTTTGTGCAGAAATCTAGTTGAAATTTAATATTTTTATTTGAAATAAAAAGCTGTTTGGAAGAAACTGAATTATGTGCTTATGGTTTTGTTACAGAGAGAAATGTTTTTATAAACCTCCTTACAGTTCTAATCTTTTTCTGTTAAACACTTGTCTATTTTATGCTGAATCATATTTGCTTTTGTCGCCATTCTTCAAGTGAAGCAATATACTTACTTCTTATCTGAACATCAATCTGAAAGCAATGTTCATTTGTTAAATAATTCAGCTATTTCTCTGGACGTTGCTTAGAATACATTTGAGAAATAAAACTGATTTCTGGATTGGTCAACATTAAGGCAAACAGCAGCAAAAGAAATATTATGTTCAACATGGGAGACTCTTACAATTTATGAAAGTGTACCAGAATTCTGCGTTTTAACTCTGCATCCTAAATTTTTAAAAAGATTATTATGGTAGGCTGTCATAACTAAGATTGCAAGGCAGTTTCCATTATAATTTATGTTTTTGAAGTCAAGTTTCTTAATCTCTTATTTTATTAGTTGATAATTTCTATGCCTGGTTTCAGTCTAGAAGTGAATACTTCTGGAACATTTCAGCAAAATTATTTTAGCCATTTTTCAGCTATGGGAGAGATTAGAATCCTGTAGTTTTTTCCTGTGTTCTGAGCCATGACAGAACACCTTTAACATACCTCCTTACACCTTAACAAGCTTTCTGACTTGGGGTTTCTTGGGAGGGTGTGGAGGAGCTCTGCACCTGCCTAAACAGCTCTCTTTACCAACAGTATTCATGAAGGGGCACTATGGCTGCTTTGTGGCTCCTTTTTACCAGGTTAGCCAGCACATATTGCTTACAAGACAACCGTCTAACTCAGGGTTGGCAAAATACGGCCCGTGGGCCGAATCCGGCCCATCTAACATTTCTGTCCAGGCCGCCAGGCTCTTTGGCCGCCCTCTCATGATCTCCGGGCCACTAAAAGTCCTGCGGTGCAGCGGGGCATTCAGTCAGGCTGCCTGCCTGCCATGGCCCCAAGCCACTCCCAGAAGTGGCTAGTTGCTGCTGGCATATCTCTGCGCGCCCCTGGCAGGGAGGGAGGTGGCTGGAAACTGGCCAATCGGAGCTGCAAGGGCGGTGCTTGCGGGCAGTGCACGGAGACCCGCTTTTTTCCTCCCCTCAAGGGGTGTGCAGAAATGGGCCAGTAGCAGCCGGCTGCAGCTGCTTCCGGGAACAGCGTGGGGCCATGGCATGCAGGCAGCCTGTGTGAGCCCTGCTGTGCCTCTGGCCGGGCACCACCTGTGGTAAGCGCCTCCCAGCCAGAGCCTGCACCTCACCCCCCCCCCACATACCCCAATCCCCTACCCCAGGTCAGAACCCCCTCCTGCATCCAAACTCCCTCCCAGACCCCGCACCACCTTCTGCACCCCAATCCCCTGTCCCAGCGTGGAGCCCCCCTCCTGCACCAAACTCCCTCCCAGAGCCCACACCCCCTCACCCTCTCCTGCACCCTAACACTCTGCACCAGCCCGGAGTTCCCTCCTGCACCCAAACTCCCTCCCAGACCCTGTACCCCCTCCATTAATATAGTAGAAATGTGCAGCCTGTGACAACTTACCAAAATGCGTGGAGTGGCCCCCCCTGCAAAAATTATTGCCCACCCCTGGTCTAACTCTTCCCTTGTAGCTTTCTAGGGACTTTGAAGTCCATGGGCCAGGTCCTCAGTTTATGTAAGTCAATGAGGCTACATTGGTTTATAGCAGCTGAGGATTTGACCCATCAAGTTCAAAGCCTCCAGTAGTTTTTTGGGGATGTCATCTTGTAGTCTAATAAATGGTGGTAATTTCCGTTTGGTGGCCTCCATTTGGTGGCCCCCTATTGCTTTTCAGACATCAATTTCAGGTACCTTTTCCTGTCCCCAAAACATATGTTAATTCAGTATTTCTTTTAGAATCTCTATCCTCTTGAATTAATGGCTTTAACATTCAAACAATATCAGTGAAAGGGACTTTGTGACATTGAATGGAATAGTTTCTGCCTGATGAGTGTTTTGTACCAACAGGAACCAGCTCTTTGGACAAGCAGAAGTTAGCTATGTAAACTGTAGTGAGCCTAATTATCCCTGTGACCTCAGCCCCTCTATGCTGCTCTGTTTGCATAAAAAGGGTTGTAATAGCCCTCCAGGGAAAACTCCAAGTGTCATGAGGTTCCTCTATCAATGTAGAGCTGACAGAACAGCTCTACATCAGTCCTCAACACTGTATGTCACATCTAGATGTAGCAGGTAAAATTGACATTCAACAACAGCCAACATCAATTATAGTTTCTTTGAATATATATAGTATTTTCTGTTCCTATTCTGGATAAATGCACAGCTTAATATAGTGTCAAAGTATATGATAACATTTATAAGCTGCACAACTACTAAATTAATGGCGTAATAATTTTGATTATTCTAACTGTGTGACCTTAATGTTCATTGAATTACTGTAGTAAATTTACATAATCTGGCCTCTTTGAAATACAAATATTTGTTTTATTTTGAAATAGTTTCTGTAAAATATGGAACAGCAGAGTGCAATTCCATTTGCCTTTGCCATTTGATGATGATGCATGTTAGACATGCGAGTGAACAAAAAGATAAATTAACTATGGCATTGCTAAGAGGACACAGTGCTTCTCCTAATAAATTCTTTGCTTCTTTCCAAAGGGTCACAGCTATTTTTTCAGCTTAGGGCTGTCTTACTGCCTACAGCAAAATTGGTTTTAATAGACTTACACAATCTTAAGAAAAGATGATCTAGTAAGGTTTCATATTCAAAATATGAAAAAAACCTTCCAGAGAAAATAGAAAAGTGCTGCAACTGAACCATCTCATGCAAGTATAATTCCACCTGGAGGTAAAAGATATATATGCATGAACAAGATTCTCAGGCTGTAGAGAACAAATTATTTAAATATAATATCGTCAAGATTAGATAGATTTTAGTCACTTTGGAAGTATTTAAAAAGAATTAAATTCAGTTAAAAGGGTGGGGAAATTCCAGCCACTAGTCCAGCTAATTTTTTTTTGTCTCAGATCACTATTATTAAATAGCAAGTTTCACTGTGAAAGGAGAAAAAGAAACAAGGAAAATCCTGAATTAGAAGGCTTTGGTATCAGTTATTTCCAGAGAATGGAGATTGTGGTGGGCAATACCATAACACAGGTATCAAAGCAAAAATTAGGTGGGTGTTATAAGGCTTTAATTCAATCTAAGCAGGATCTCTAGGACCTTTTACTATCAAGCATCCAGGGAAAGGCCTAACCTGAATGGACGTGTGTATATGTAGAGGTAGAGGTATTGTAGCCATGTTTGTCCTATGATATTAGAGAGACAAGGTAGGTGAGGTAATATCTTTTATTGGACGAACTTCTGTTGGTAAGAGACAGGCTTTCAAAAGATATTACCTAACTTACCCTGTCTCTATAACTGTAGGCAAGATCATAGGAACTCTGTCATCACTTTGCAAAGGAATCTCAGGCTTTGTCTACACTACCGCGGTAAGTCGACCTAAGTTACGCCACTTAAGTTATGTGAATAATGTAACTCAAGTCGATGTAGCTTAGGTCGTCTTACTGTGGTGTCTGCACTGCGCTGTGTCGATGGGAGACGCTCTAATGCCAACTTCCCTTACTCTTCTCGGGGAGCTGGAGTACAGACAGTCTTCAGACTTATGGCACAATTGGTTCCTTACAATTGCATCGTAAGTCGGAACTGCAATCTACTCCATTGTGGGACCGAGCTTTGTAAACTCAAAACCTATAGTCGTAAGTCGAATCAGGGTGTCAACGTAGAAGCATTGTAAGTGCCGTTCGTCGTAACTCAAACATCATAAAGTTGAGGACTGCCTGTACTGCAGTTGACGAGAGAGCGCTCTGCCATTGACTAAGCAGGGTCTTTACCAGACCTGTCGATTGCAGCAGCACCGATCTACAGATTAGTATAGACATGGCCTCAGGCAGTGCCACTGTATCCTTGTAAACTTTTTCATAAAGTGGATCGCTTATGAGAGCGTGGACCTCACGCATGCTGAGATGAAGTTACTGCCATCAGGAAGAAGCTTCCACATAAGAAACTTGAACTCATACGTACTCAGTGATTCAAAAGGAGTTTATCAGTTTAAATCAAACACTTGCCAGTACCTTCAAGAAGGCATAATTTGATATCAAGGCATCTGGAACAAAACTGATCTTTATTTTTAATACACTGCTTTTGTACTATATTCAGTTTTTTTTGATTATTTTATAGTGCTCACAAGGATGTTAGATGCTTCACAGAAACAGTCTATGCTCTGACAAGATACTCCTGGGGGATTTCTGCACCAAAAAATTAAAAATTCTTTAAAATTCTGCATATTTTATTTGTCAAGATAACACAATGTAGTCATGCCAGTTTCAATTATTTTGGTAATTTATTTCAAATGTCAGCAAGTGTCTGTATTGTTACAGACCCCCCCCCCCCCCAAAAAAAAAAGAGATTAGGCAGAACTTGAGTAATTAATTTAAATTACAATACAGAAATATATTTCCCGCACCTCTCAGAGGTGGTGCAATGGCTTGGGGGAGTCAGGGGTAATGGAGGAGCCAAGGGAGTGGGAAGGAGCCTGGAGTGAACCTGGAAGGTGGCTGGGTATGGGTGGGAGAAATATGCTGCTGACTGTTATGGTGCCACAGTGGCCTCTGGTGCGCAAAAGGCGCAATGGCAGCATTTCTGGGGCAGAATGTATTTTCTGCAGGGAAAAAAGTTCTGCACCAGACATGAATTCTGTGTGTACACAGTCATGCAGAATTCCCCCAGGAGTAACAAGTATATGGTAGTGGGGAATCTCTGAATCTAAAAACATGAGCTTCTACTGCCTGAGCTAAAAGACCCTGGTCTGTTAGCCAAGGCTGTAGCTGGCTCATGTACTTTGTGAAAAGACGATAAAGTTTCATTAAGATATTAGTATACACTAACATCGGACAAAAAAAACCCAAGACACAAGGTGGAGAATTCTCAAATGTGATTTGTGTGTTTACATCATTTTGGTAGAATGATAAATTACAACTGCAGTCATTATGAACCATTATATTAACAACTTTATTAGATGTTTTAAAGTATGTGAAAAGACGTTGATAGTGTCTTATTAGGAGAAAACCTAATTTTGACCCCAATCCTGCAAATACTGTATAAATGTTTAACCTCCCACATTGACTTCAGTAGGACTACTCACAGTGTGTAAAGATAAGCACATGCATACATTTGTGCAAAATTGGGTCCTTCGAGATTGAATATCCAGAAACAAACCAAGAAAAATGGAGACTAAAAGTGAAGAGAATACCTGATGGAAGAGTTAATGGTTTACTGGGTGTAAAGGATTGGAGCCTACCTTATAGTAACCTCCTCTGGCTGGACTCAGGCTTGTGTGGGCTAAGCCCACTCCCTCCTTGGAGAAATTCTGCTTGGTGCCCTCTCACAGAATCCAGGGAAGGTAGTTTCCAGCCAGATTCATTTTCTGTGCGTTTTATTTCAGCCTTCTTATTAAAAACAGGACCAAAGTTTCACAGCCTCTACCTTCGGAGTCTGTAGGGATTAAGTCCCTTTCCCCAAGGCCTCTGACCTCAGGGGAATGGTATCCCTTATAGCTTCACCCAGGACAAATACTGTTTCTTCTTGTACAACATGTTTTGAGGAATTAAATGTATTCAGGGAAGTAAAACTTGGATTTTGTAAGTGTTAAAGACATTTGAACTGATTGTTACCAACAGCTAATGTTATTAAGCTTCTCATTATTATAAAACAGAACCCCAACAACACTTACTAAACTGTCTTCTGAAAAGCTTTGGGAAATGATAACTCCTTTTTTATTAAGGAATCATCAGTAAATAAATTGACTATGCACCCTATTGATGATCAGGAAATTTGCTGCTATGAATTTTGGTATCCGTAGTTTTATTTAATCTGAAAAGCAACATGGTACAATGTTTGTAATGTAGACTTTAACCCAAACAATTGATATATTCTAGGGTTGTCAATTAACTGCAGTCAACTCATGCAATTAACTAAAAAAAATGAATCGTGATTAATCGCAGTTTTAATCGCATTGTTAAACAATAGAATACAAATTGAAATTTATTAAATATTTTGGATGTTTTTCTACATTTTCAAATATGTTGATTTAAATTACAACACAGAATTCAAAGTGTACACTGCTCACTTTATATTATTATTTTTATTACAAATACTTGCACCGTAAAACAACAAAAGACATATTTTTCAATTCACCTCACACAAGTACCATAAGGCAATCTTTTTATCGTGAAAGTGCAACTTACAAATGTAGATTTTTTTGTTACATAACTGCACTCAAAAACAAAACAATGTAAAACTTTAGAACCTGCAAGTCCACTCAGTCCTACTTCTTATTCAGCCAATTGCTAAGACAAACAAGTTTGCTTACATTTATGGGAGATAATGCTGCCTGCGTCTTATTTACAGCGTCACCTGAAAGTGAGAACCGGCGTTCACATGGCACTTTTATAGCGGCATTGTAAGATATTTACGTGCCAGATAGGCTAAACATTCGTATGCCCCGTCGTGCTTCGTCCACCATTCCAGAGGACATGCTTCCATGCTGATGACGCTTGTTAAAAAAATAATGCATTAATTAAAATCTTAACTGGACTCCTTGGGGCAAAATAGTATGTCTGTCTCCTGCTCTGTTTTACCCGTATTCTGCCATATATTTCATGTTATAGTAGTCTCGGATGATGATCCAGCACATGTTGTTCGTTTTAGGAATCACTGCAGATTTGACAAAACACAAAGAAGGTACCAATGTGAGATTTCTAAAGATAGTTACCACAGTTGACCCAAGATTTAAGAATCTGAAGTCCCTTCCAAAATATAAGAGGGACAAGGTGTGGAGCATGCTTTCAAAAGTCTTAAAAGAGCAACACTCTGATGCAGAAACTACAGAATCCAAACCACCAAAAAAGAAAATCAACCTTCTGCTGGTAGCATCTGACTCAGATGATGAAACATGTGTCTGTCTGCACTGCTTTGGATCGTTATCAAGCAGAACCCGTTATCAGCTTGAACACGTCCTCTGGAATGGTTGAATAATGAAGGGACATATGAATCTTTAGCACATCTGGCACGTAAATATCTTGCGACACCAGCCACAACAGTGCCATGCGAACGTCAGTTCTCACTTTCAGGTGACATTGTAAACAAGAAGCGGGCAGCATTATCTCCTGCAAATGTAAACAAACTTGTTTGTCTGAACAAGAAGTAGGACTGAATGGACGTTGATACTCTAAAGTTTTGCATAGTTTTATTTTTGAATGCAGTTTTTTTTGTACAGAATTCTACATTTGTAAATTCAACTTTCATGATAGATTGCATTACAGTACTTGTATGAGGCGAATTGAAAAATACTATTTATTTTGTTTTTTACAGCACAAATATTTATAATGAAAATATATATAAAGTTAGCACTGTACACTGTGTTTTGTGCTGTAATTGAAATCAATATATTTTAATATGTAGAAAACATCCAAAAATATTTAAATAAATGTTATTCTATTATTGTTTAACAGAGTGATTAATCACAATTAATTTTTTTAATCACTTGACAGCCCTAATATATGCATACCATCTCAGAATTAGCTACGCTGAATTCTGGTAATGTTTTATTTACAGGATTTGGGGTTTAAGCTGTTGCAGGTATGGTTCAGTAGCTCATATGGCAGCATAATAAGACTATCTTTAATTTATATACATTATATGTATTGATATTAAAAGTGGGTAAAGAATTGCAACAAAGCACACATGTAATTTAATTTATTAATCCTAATGTAAATTATATATAATATACTGGAATAAAGACATCTTAATATCCATGTTAGCTTTATCAAAAATAGTAAGCCAGTTTTGAAAAAAAAAATTATGCAACTTATTTTTTCAGGAAGCACTGAATGAAAGTCAATTATCAACAATGCAAGATACATTTTCTTCACAAGGTAATGGATTTGGTTGAAAGTATCTTTTATACACTCCCTCATCTTATGTAGAGTGGTGTTAGATTAAGACAACATTTACTAGAACTATACAAGCTTTCTAAAAGGTAAACATTCCTTATACCACCTCTAGTTAATGCAATACTAACAGTTTGCTGTCAAAATGATGATCTAATATGTTTATCTTTAATTTATTTGAAAACATCACAACACATTATGTACAAAAAAATGGTATTCACAATGCAAGCAAAGGGAACTACAATCTCATTCTGCACAGTAAAGGGGAGATCCTTGTGTGGAGTGCCCCTCTCCTCACATGTAGATCACGAGTCACAATCTGTCCTATTATGTTCATAATAGCAAAGCACTAAGGGTGAAATCTTGGCCTCATCCAAATCAATGGAAGTTTTGTGACTGAATTCAGTGGGGGGTCAAGATTTCACCATTCAGCAAAATACTTAAGCGTATACTTAATTTTGAGCATGTGCTGAAGTCCATCAATATGCAGCAAAGTACTTAAAAATGTGCTTAAACTTTTAAGTAGATGCTTCAGAAAAAAAACCACAAGGCCTTTTGCTGAAGGAACAAACTGGTTCATAGTAATGATAAATTGAGAGGGTGAAACATTAACGTTCAGCCCAAGGCAGATGGTCCCAATGGAGAGGAAGCCTAAAAGTATCCTTAAATTTAGGACCATGTTCAATGTATTTTTAGCAATGAAATACAGAGCTTAGAGGCTGATTTGCATCTTCACCCAAAATAACTGCAATCTTTTCATACTCATTTACCAAAGTAATGGTAAAAATATCAATGATAATGGAAGGAATGGTTTATGTTTTTTTAAGATTAAAATATTATTTTCTTTGAAAGTATTTGAAAAGTTCACAGAAGATTTTTATATCTGTAAAACATATTTATTTGCTAGATGTTTTTTATAAAAAGTTTGATTTGAATAATCCATCATGTATCCACAAAGAATGAGCCTTGTGGCTAGGTACTGTGGAGATGGTATTTTTTCTTGGCATTATAATTTGCTTTTAACTGAGTAGCTTTACTATGTTGTTCTTACAGTGATCTTTTCTCATTTTTAATGTATAGGACTATGTACTTTAATCAGATTAAATTCCCTTCTGAGCCCAATTTCTGACAGACCCCTCTTGTTAGTAATTAATCCTTAATGTCTCTCTAAGGTGCAATAGAAACTGTGTTTCTGTTTATAAGCCTGATTTTGGCCCAGTCTCTAAAATTAAAATTGATAGTTTACATCTGGGGCCAGCCAATATTGGATTTTTCCTGAAGAATTTGAAGCGGCTCAGACAGGAGGTACATCATAATGTTCTAAAATTAAAGCTGTTCGGCATAGACCCAAAGGTCTACTAATGCTTCCAGAGGAGAGAAATAAAACTTAGTTTACTGGTCTCTCCTAGCAGAGTTCTAGGTCCAGATCCTGGCCACTGCTATAACCATTTTGTGCTAGTCTGGCTGTAGGTTGACCAGATAGCAAATGTGAAAAATCAGGATGGGGTGGGGGGTAATAGGCAACTATATAAGAAAAAGCCCTGAATATCAGGACTGTCCCTACAAAATCGGGACATCTGGTCACCCTATCTGGCTGTGGAAAGAGGCTGGAAAGATAGCTTAAATAGCCAGTGGGGGATTTCCCTGGGTTGAGGGAGTGTTTACTGTAAAACCAACATAGTTAGCTCAATACTTCCTCTGTCCTAGCACCTTGGTGCTGGGGGAATATCTAAGGTAGGAGAGGCAGTGGCCAGCGCTCTTTGCACTCTGGCAATCTCTGACTGCTTAACAGCCTTAGCCCAGGGCTACACTAGGGGGTGGGGTCGATCTACGATACGCAGCTTCAGCTACGTGAATAACGTATCTGAAGTCGGCGTATCGTAATCGATTTACCTGGCCGTGAGGATGGCAGCGAGTCGATCGCTGCCGCTCCCACGTGGACTCCGCTTCCGCCTTTCGATGAGGTGGATTTCCGGAGCCGACGGGGAGCGCTTTCGGGGATCGATTAATCGCGTCTAAACGAGACGTGAAAAATCGATCCCCGATAGATCGATTGCTACCCGCCGTCGCGGGTAGTGAAGACAGGCCCTTAGAGGGGCATTACCAGCTGGTATAACTTAGAGGAGACCGACTGCACTTTAAGTTGCATGAGGGGCCAGACCACTATTGGGCAGACTTGTTAGTTTGGGTGTCTTATTTGAAAAGTACTACCGTAGCTGCATTTTCCGTTTCTAATGGTTGGGATTTTGCTTAATATTTTTGAAAGGTTAAGTGCACGCAACCCACTGTTACATGCCTGCAATGTTCATTTTAACTATGTTTGTTGGGATTTTTTTTTGTATGGGTATCTAAAAATGTTATATTGATACGTTAAGCGCAAGAGCAAGTAAAGTGCACTGAATCATGCATTGAGAGAAATAGGTGCAGAATCAGATTCTTATTAAGTACTGTACTGGAGGAAAATTAGATATAGATAACGGTAAGAGTTTCTCCATGTTAGGCAGAAATTCTAGAATTACAATCAACATTTTTTCTGATACTGTAGCATCTGATTTTTAGCCCATTGCAAAAGGATTATGACACTGGCTCAGCTCAGCTGCTCAGTGTTACAGGTTCAACCCTGCAGTCTTGAATGATGGGAAAGAAGTTAGGACAATTGATTAGTGTCATGGTTTTAGAGCTACCAATGATTCTTGCATTATGAAAGGTGCCCAAAACAACAAATAGAGGACCAGATTCTGCTCTCAGTTACATTGTTATAAATCTTTAGTGACACCACTGAGGTCATTGGATTTATACCAGTGTAATGAAGAATACAGTTTGTCCCACAGTCTCCTGGTGTAAGATTACAAAATGTAATGAAAGCGTGTCCACAGGCTCCCAAGCCTTAATAAGATGTGACTCTATATAGCATCTCCTAGCCAAGTTACTTGTTGACTAAATGTGCAATACTGAATGGGAAATGGGAATGGGACTTGTTACTTCATAGAAAGCAGGCCCATTGACGGGGGGCAAAGAGGGCAATTGCCCAGGGGCCCGGGCAATTTAAAAGGGCCCAGGGGCCCCCCAGCTGCTGCCACAGTAGCGGCAGCCAGGAGCCCCAGGTCCTTTTAAATTTCCCGGGCAAGCCGCAAGGCTCCCAGGTGCGTGCTGGGTGGCAACTGTTCCGGGTGCTCACGCTTTGCGGGGCCCCACAGGCCGGTGCGATTAGCCAGCATGGTTGGTCCCAGAAGTGATGGATTCGTCACTTCTGCCCCAGGCCCTGCACCTCCCTAGGGACGACCCTGGAGCCCGGAATTGGTGTCAGAGGGCCTGATAGGAAGCTAATTTAAACTACTGAAATCAAATAAAATGAGCTTACTGCTTTTCATAACAGAAATAGCTCTACTGCATCTTTCCCCAGTTGGAGCCCTCATGCCCCCTCCTCCACCCTAAACCCCTCATTTGTGCCCCACCGTAGAGCCCACACCCCCAGCCAGAGTGAGCGATGGAGGGGATGGAGTGAGAGGGAAGCGGGGCCTCAGAGAAGGGGCAGGGCAAGTGTGTTTGGTTTTATTTGATTAGAAAGTTGCAACATATAGCCTAACTCCCTTTCTTCCTCCCCATAACAGGTCCTCCCTGAAACCCGTTGTGGGGAAGGTGAAACAAACCTATCCCATAATAAAATGCCTACCTCCGAGAGCTGGAAAGACCTTGAAAGGTCATCGAGTCCAGTCCCCTGCCTTCACTAGCAAGACCAAGTACTGTCCCCTGACAGATTTTTTTTGCCCCAGATCCCTAAATGGCCCCCTCAAGGATTGAATTCACAACCCTGGGTTTAGCAGGCCAGTGCTCAAACCACTGAGCTATCCCTCCCCAGCTAAGCCAATATGGTGGTGAGGGAAAAATTCCTTCCCAGGACCCCTAAAAGGGAGCGACTAGCGCAATGTCCACAGTAGGTTCTACCCCAACCTGATATTCACCACCTCGAGGGGAGAGAGGGTGGGTGCTGCCTTGCCTGCTGCATGAAGAAAGGGCTTCTAACACCCGAGCGTGCCCCTTTTAAAACTTTCCGCCCTTACATTCCCAGGGAATGAGTCCACGTTGCCAAGCTGATCCCTACCTATCTTTTTGCAGCAGCGTCTGACCTCTTTCCCTCCCACACACACCCGTAAAGCAAGCCCGGATAATGTCCCCCCACTTCAGGCAAGACCAGAAACTTGCAAGGTTTCACAAATATGCGTATTCAAAATCTCTCTTACCACAGCATATTTCCTGTGGCACAGGAACTATAGTTTTGGCATTTTGCAGTTTGAGTGCTTGACTTTGCAACTTTAATGTTTTAACATATGTTGTGTGTATACTTTCCTGAGCTTTTAAAAAACAAACTGAAAAAAACAGAAATTCTATCATATTGACAGCAAATGGGTCATCAGCAGGGTTGTGACCTATAGATCCATGGCACAGACCTCTACCACTTGAGCTGACAGATTACATGATAGGAGCACTATCTTGTAATTTTTTTGTGGACCAGCACTAACAGGGATGAAACACTTTGCCAGTAG
Source organism: Chelydra serpentina (assembly GCA_037349315.1). Classification (NCBI taxonomy): domain Eukaryota; kingdom Metazoa; phylum Chordata; order Testudines; family Chelydridae; genus Chelydra; species Chelydra serpentina. Next base: position 12,593,965 of record JBAIAC010000061.1, read on the forward strand.
GTTTCACAGATATTTGCTAACAGCAGAGGAATGGTGAGACTCAAGAATCTTGAGTTCCATTTACTTGCTGTAGACACTTCTGCCTGTTTCCCATTCCTTCTCCTCCAACCTGTCCTTGTCCCAGTCATGTGTCTTACCCACCTGTGGCTCCTTGTCCCAGTCCTATTCTCTTTGCCTAGCTGGTCCTAGTCATCATTCCTCAGGCTTTTTATCCCAGTCCCCATCTCCTTGCCTAGGCAATCCTAGTTACCCCTTCCAGGCTCCCCACACCAGTCTTCCCCCCTCCCAGTCCTGTCTCCTTGCCCAGTCATTGCCAGTTTCCCCCAGCTCCTTGTGCCCAGTCTCCTTACCCAGCAAGTCCCAGTTCCCGTGTGCTGACTCCTTGTCTGATCTGTCTCCACTGCCTGGCCTCTAGTCACCCTCACACCCATGTTCTCCATCCCCACTGATTCCCAATGCCAATCCCTTTTCCCAGACTCCATGTTCAGTCTCAGTGTCTCCCTCCCCACTCACCTTTGCTCCTTCTCCCAGCCTCTTTTCACAGCCAGCCCCAGTTCTCCTCCAGCACCTTGGCTCCTCACCAGATCTGTCTTCCCTCCACCTCCTAACCCGCAACCCTTCCTAGTCTCCTTGCCCACTCAGTCCCAATACCCCCCATTCATTACCTCACTTCAATCTCTCCCCACACGCACTGGTTCCCAGACCCTCCCATTGCCAGTTCCCTTGCTGGCTCCCAGTCCCAGTCAACCCCATAGCCCATTGATCTCAGTCTCTTTGCCCAGTCAGTCCCAGTGTCTTCACCAAGCTCTTAGTCCCAGTCTCCCTCTACCCAACTCCCAGTCCCAGTTTCCCTTTCTCCCTCCACCCAGCCAGCCCCCAGTCATTCCCCCTTCCCCAGACCTCTTGTCCCAGTCTCTTCTCTTCACTCCTCTTCAGTTCTGGGTTTGTCGTCCTTGTGTTTGGTTTAGCTGGTTTCCTCCCCCGCACTGCCTGGTCCAGCGGGGGAGCACTGAAAGCACAGAACAGACAGGCTCCCCACCCTCCATTTCTGTGACTGGTCCTGGACCCTGCAAATCCACAGGAACACTGTTGCAATTACAGGAAAACTCCTGTTCAGATCTCTACAGCCCTGGTCTTGAGGATGCTCAGTGAAGATGGACTCTTCAGGGAATTATGCTCCACAGCTCTAGCTCTAGCAAGTCTCTGAGGATGTGCAAACTGCAATTTTTCAAATGCTTATAACTTTTCCAAATTTGGACAGATTTCCCAGGGGATGGCAAGAGGCACATCCCTGACACAAAGACCATGCCCCTGACAAATGTCAAGTTGCTCCTCAGAAGCACAGCAGCATTAGAACTTCTCAAAGAAGAGGTGGTCAGAGGATTTTTTTAAAACATAGCAAGACAATGTATTTTGTCCCTAGCCTTGTTCTCAGAAATGGCTAACCCTTTTTGGATGAAAATTTCCAAAACAATTCAGTATGAGGCAGATACCTGGCGTGGAATATTTCAGCCCAAATGGTTAAAGCTTTGCAAAGTTATAAGCAACTTAAAACAGGGTTTATAAAGCAACGTGTCAGTCTTAACTATAGGCAGGGCTACCATGCACACCTAGAATATAGCCCGAAGTGAATGATAACCAGACTATAAGAAACAGCCCTAATATAAAGTTCTGAATTTGCCCAAATTTTAACAGTATATAACCGTGTCCACTGGAGATAGTATAGCTTATTGTCTTACATTAAAACAGATTCTGGAATTTTCTGAGACTTGTTAAACTTTAGCTAGAGCTTGATTACATGTGGTTCATAAGCTCATGTCCCATCCATAGTTACCAGTCAGGGACCATTATCTGACACAACTTATGAAGAATGCCATCCCATAGGCACGATGGCCCTTTAGGAACTTTATGTGTTTAACTTTAAACACATGCTTAAGTTCCATTGAAGGTAGTGGAACTCAAGCTTAAGTGCATTAATAAATACTGGGGGAATTAATCCCATATTTAGGTTCCAATTCAGCAAAGCACTTATTAGGTTATGCATACTGAGTATATTAGAGTAACAAACAGAATGCACACAGGCAATCTCTTTTTTCATAAATTTCAGGCCAAAACCAATGCCCAGCCTACACTGCCTTAAGGTTCAACTCTAATCAGAGACTAAGGCTCTCTGAGTGCTTCTACAGCTCTGTCTCCAGGTATCACTGCACAGAGAACCTGGCATAATCTAAACTAACAACACAGAAGATCTTCCAAGATTTTATCAGCATTCTGGATGCTGATATGACATGGACATTTGACTACCCATATTTCTTTTTTTCAGTATCCGTGATTGCAACTACCTGCACTCATGTACAAATGGATATTGAATCTCTAAACTAACTGATCTAAAGGAGAAAATTTTCAAACATAAACATGTCATATGTAGTTGGGAATCACAGCAACTGTATCAGAAGAGTATTTGCTCTAGTTCAAAAAAAGTGGTTTATTTAAAATTTTTTGATCATTTTAATTAATGTTTGTGTACACCTATAGCGGAAGATCTGGCTAGGCGAAAGAAGAATGAGGAGCGAGGACATCAGCTTTATAAAATGAGCAACAAAATACTGAAACATTCCAAAAGCAAAAAAGAGAAAGAGGAGTAAGTCTGAACTCTAGTAGTTGTGGGGTTAAATCAATAATAAAGATAACATTGTGCTTTAAAGACAAACAAGAACATGCACTGAGGAGTTTACAGTCTAGGTCTCCATCCCATAAAGGGTGTTATCCTACTATACAGTTCCTGGTACAGAGCCTCATTGACATCAATGGAACCCTGCGAGAGGAAAAATATTCCTGGGCATAACTTTTGGCAGGATTGGGACTGACAATGACTCTGTCAAGTTCAGCGTTACTGAGTATTTCTGTTCTAGCTTAGTTACCTAGACTTGTTTGCATTTAATTGGAATTTTGCATTCTACACTGATAAAGCATAGTGCAAAGACATACAAATCAGCAAAAAAAAAAAATCAGTTTAATTCAAAACATGTCCAAAAGTTGTGGAAAAATTCTAGTGAACTGAAAAAAAAGTTTGTTTCCAGCTGAACAAATCCATCCAAAAAAGTTTTTTTTCTGGATGGTGGCAGCAATCAGGACATTCACGTGGGATGGCGGAGACCTGGGTTAAATTTCCCTCTGCGGCTGATATGGAGAAGTGAGTTGAACTTTGATCTCTCATATTACTGGAAAGTACTCTAGCCACTGAGTCTCCTACATCACAAGTGAGTTAAAAGGAAAGCGACACCCTTACCATAATAGTTTCAGGTTGGCTAGCACTACATTTTTGGCAAACAAACTATTAATCTGAAAAATTTGACCCAGCTCTACTAATCACATGAATTTGAAGTTACGGTTCAAGGAAAGGTGGCTGCAAAGAAAGAAATTAAAACTTCTCGGCTGCCAGAGACGCATGTTATAGTTAGCTTTCAGGAGGTGCATAATAGAAATTAATACTTTATACTTTAGTTGCTAAATCTCCTCTTAGAGATACAAGTACTGTACTTGATAGGAGAAATTAAGATCAGATGATTAAACCTGAATTTCATATTCTTGAATCAGAGCTTACCAACTCCTTACCAAAGCAGCAGATATGGGACATTTGAAAGCTATGGAGAAATTGGCTGCTGGTTTGCTGTTTGGTTATCACGGTCCTCAAAATATAACTGCAGCTGTGACATTATATGAGACTTTGGCTGAAAAAGGATCTCATAAAAGCCAAACTGTAAGTAGTTTGGAGGGTGGTGATGGGGGGGGCGGGGTTAAGTGTATAAGGCTTTAAATAGGACATTACTCAACTGGAAAGCTTATTAATATTTGAAAAGCAGTAAGGTGTGGTCTACTTTGTTTACATATATGTTGGTATAATGTGGGACCACCCAACAGGTAAGTGTTAATTAAAATTGTTTTTAATCATTCTCTAGTTAAATCCATTTTTAAATAGTAGCACCAGATCGTTACAACTGAATTTTAAAAATCGACTTTACTTTTCACTACACAAGTTGATTGATTGCTTTTAGAACTTTGTTCATGTTGCACAATTGAAATAGACTAATCAATGTCACTTACTGGTATGTTTGTAGTCAGCTTAACTTTCTCAAGCACTAGCAATAAAGCGCAATTTTGGGGGTCTGAACACTCCAGGAAATGTCTAACCAGAAACAACATACTGTTTTCCATTACTATTTCTGTAACTTTAAAATCTAATGTTTGAGTCTAGCACCACCTGACAGTAACTTGATTATTTTTTACTTTGGATATTTGTACACAGACGCTGAAAACTATGTTTAGTTGTTGCAGTTGTGGCTAGTGATATGTCCAGAATTTTAACTTTCTGCTGGACAACAGTAGTTTTAATTAAAAATACAAAATATTTTAACATTGCATGATGGGGAACTTTGAGTTGCTTAATCTTCACTGTTACACACCAGGTGTCACTTGAAGGAATTTTGAAGGGGAGTAAAATCCCTTTACAACCACGTGTTCTAGCTGCAAGGACTAATGGGATGCCTTTGAAACCTAATGGACCTTGCTCAGGTTCTCTACAGAAATCATGCAAGATTCACATCACCTTAGGACTTACTTTACCACCTCCATAGCACATCCATGTTCACACAATGGGAGTAAATAACCAGGACCACTCGAATGGACCCAATTCTGAAAGAGAAACCCCATAATTTTATTCATAATATAACAATGAATAAGTCATCCAACCTTGCTGGATGATTCACATGGCCTTGAATTGACTGTTTTGTTAAAACAGATATGTAAGCCTGCATAAGCAAAGGCAGTGTGGCACACTTTGTATACAATTTCAGGTGTAAAAGGAGCCCAGATCCCAAAGATAGATTTGTGTGTGTGCAACTACTGAGAGATATCTGGAATAAAATGAATTCGTAAACAAAAATTCTCAGACTCTCCCATCACTCACTGTGAGGTTTACTATGGTCTTGTTATGCTTGGGTATCACTGTTGCCAGATTTCTGTCTTGGCCACTGTAGTGAGGCAGTGTGGCTCCTCGCCACACCGGAGCGGGTCAAGCCCCTCCAGACACCAGAGTGGGCGGAGCCAGGGAGCTCTCAGCCTGCCCCTCAGAGAGCCAGTCGGCGACCCGGAAGTAGAAAGACGTGACCTGGAAGTATAAAGGCGGGCTGTCCGGACACACTTGAGAACCAGCTGCTGGGGAGGCTGGATGCAGCCAGCCTAGCCTGTGACTGGGAAGACCCCGCGGCCCCAGGTGCGCACCAGGACTGGCCGGACCTGCCCTGCGCCCGCTATCCGGAGGAGTTGCCGGACCTGCCCTGCGCCCGCTATCCGGAGGAGTTGCCGGACCTGCCCTGCGCCCGCTATCCGGAGGAGTTGCCGGTCCTGCCCTGCGCCCGCTATCCGGAGGAGTTGCCGGACCTGCCCTGCGCCCGCTATCCGGAGGAGTTGCCGGACCTGCCCTGCGCCCGCTATCCGGAGGAGTTGCCGGACCTGCCCTGCGCCCGCTATCCGGAGGAGTTGCTGGACCTGCCCTGCGCCCGCTATCCGGAGGAGTTGCCGGACCTGCCCTGCGCCCGCTATCCGGAGGAGTTGCCGGACCTGCCCTGTGCCCGCTATCTGGAGGAGTTGCCGGACCTGCCCTGTGCCCGCTATCTGGAGGAGTTGCCGGGCTTGCTGCTTGCCCACTACCCCAAGGAACCCATGGTGGTGGACCCCCCGGAGGACACCACCGCGACCCAGGTACCAGAAGGAGGGGAGTTAGAAAGTGGCCCGAGGGCAGCCGACCCTAGTCTGGCTGTAGCTCTGCCCAAACCCATGTCAGTGTGTTGCGGTCAGGATCCCCACTGACACAGTAGCGGGTTGTCTGCTGCTGCTAGGGCCCCGGGCTGGGACGCAGTGGAGTGGGTGGGCCTGCGTCCCCCCTGCCACGCAACTCGTGGGTGGCAGTCTCCCCTCTTCCAGGCCCTTGGAGGCCTGGGCTTATTCACCGGTGCTGGGTTGCTCAGCCCCTGCCTGAGGGCCTGAGCTACTAACTCTGTTGCCTGGCCCTAATCTAGGGCCTGGGCTTAACCCTATGTACTACTGCTTGCTCAGCCCCTGCCTGAGGGCCTGAGCTATTGACACTGTGACCCCGCCCTGATCCAGGGCCCGGGTGTACGATGTGTGTTTAAGTTACCGCAAAGGCCGCCGAGAGGGAGAGACCCCTGCGGCCAGACTAATTCCCCCAAATACCACCTGTGGGTAGTGAGTCGATCCCTGGCTAACGCCACCAGAGTGGGTCGAGCCCTGGCTAACCCCTCTACAGCCACTTTAATAGCCTTGTAGAAGCGACAAAGGGTCCTGTGGCACCTTACAGACTAACAGAGGTATTGGAGCATAAGCTTTCGTGGATCAATACCCACTTCTTCGGATGCAAGCAGTGGAAAGCATCAGAAGAAGTGGGTATTCACCCACAAAAGCTTATGCTTCAATACCTCTGTTAGTGTATAAGGTGCCACAGGACCCTTTGTCGCTTCTACAGATCCAGACTAACACGGCTACCCCTCTGATACTTTAATAGCCTTGTCAAGGATATCTTGTGTTTGCTTCAAATTGCATGGCAACAGCGGGGCTGACCAAGGTGGCTTCTTACTTAAACTAAACAGAGGACACACTCATATTTGGAGTAGGTCTAGAAGCAGTGTGTTAGACCTACCCTGGAACTAAGGGTGCTGCCACACACCCTGGCTTGAAGTGATTTCCATTATATATAAGGTTTACAGTTTGGATAAATGGCTCTCAGCACTCCCACTATAAAAATTGGTCCAGCACCCCTGTGTGTTAGTGTGACCAGGTGCCGGGGATGGACCACACTGAGAATGCCACACTCAGCAGACTGCAAGAAATAGGACAGACAATCCTCAAAACTGGTGGTTTATTCTATAATTAGGTTCACCAAGCCAGTAACAAAAGAACTTCTGCAGTACCACACTGATTAACAAGAAGCCAAACACAGTCCGCTTTAGAAATTCCAGCCCTTGGTTCTCATCTAGACAAGTTGGTCTGGTATAGTGAGAGGTTATTGAAAACCGTATTCACCATATGTGAGATTCTACCAATCCCAAAGGATCAGACACTTACCCACAGGTCAATATATGTCTCAGATCTTACCCAAATATCACATTAGCCAATTCTTAGTAAACTAACTAAAGATTTATTAAGAAAAGAAGAGAGTTACTGAATAGCTAAAAGATTATATAAATTACAAATGCTTACAAGGTCCTTATATCAGGTTTGTAGCACTGATAGATGAGTCTGCTGGCTTGCAAATGTCTCTCTGGAATCATCCCAAAAGGTTAGAATCCAAATGTAGTTTAGATGTAAAGTCTGTTAGAGTCTTTTACCTGCATTTTACAGGGTATTCCAAATAACTGTTGGAAGATCTCTTTCCCACAACTTAAACTTTACTCTGTTCAAAGTTCAGCAGACTAGAGATGTCGGATCAGGCCTGAGGTTTCTCTTTTATAGCTGAAGTGGGCTGTTAAGTATTTTGAGCATAGCATGTGGCTGAAGTTTCTTCTTTGTTGAGGGCACACTGACCCATCACTTTAAAGTTAACATTCAATTTCCTATGCATACACAGATAATTTAGTAATACTCATTTGCATAAGGCAATTAGCCAGTCTTTCATTGTAACAGGGACAGATAAGCTGAAGATTATGTAATTAATATTAGTAATTTCCTGCAGTGTCTCACATCTTTGATCTTAAGGTTAACTGAACATAGTCACCTGGATAATGTAAGGCAATTGAGTCATGAAAAGGATTTAGCGTCTAAAACAGGGGTGGGCAATAATTTTCGCAACGGGACCACTCCACGGATTTTGGTAAGTCGTCATGGGCCACACATTTCTACTATATTAATGGAGGGGGTGCGGGGTCTGGGAGGGAGTTTGGGTGCAGGAGGGAGCTCTGGGCCGGTGCAGGGTGTTAGGGTGCAGGAGAGGATGAGGGGTGTGGGATCGGGGGGGGAGTTTGGTGCAGTAGTGGGTTCTGACCTGGGGCAGGGGGTTGGGGTGCGGGATGGGGTGCGAGATGCAGGCTCCGGCTGGGAGGCGCTTACCACAGGCGGCTCCCGGCTGGCAGCGCAGCAGAGGTAAGGCAGGCTGCCTGCATGACATGGCCCCATGCTCCTCCCAGTCGTGGCTGCGGCTGGCTGCTGCTGGCACATCTCTGCGCACCCCTTGGGGGGGAAAGAGGGGAGTGGGTCTTCATGCGCTGCCTGTGCCCTCAAGCACCACCCCTGCAGCTCCCATTGGCTGGTTTCCGGCCAATGGGAGCTATGAGAACAGTGCTGGGAGCGGGGGCAGTGTGCGGAGGTGTGCAGAGATGTGCCAGCAGCAGCCAGCCGCTTCTGGGAGAGTCGTGGGGCCATGGCAGGCAGGCAGCCTGCCTGAGCACCCACTGCGCCACGGGACTTTTAGTGGCTCGGACATCGCGAGGGGGCAGCCAAAGAGCCTGGCGGGCCGGACAGAAATGTTAGACGGGCCCGTGGGCTGTATTTTGCCCACCTCTGATCTAAAAGCTAATTTGGTTACATTGATAAATTTCTAACTGGATATAGGTAAACACAGACAAATATACTTAGCAACTATTCTTTGATTCTTATCTATACAAAGAGAATGAGTTGGGGATTGCTAGCCTAATTAATATTTCTTTGGTACCTATACATAAATGGATTGCCTTGATTAAAATTGCAATGCCATTTGATAAATTGTTATGGGTCATATACCAGTTACCTGGTTTGCCAACCCCACAGTTAAAAATACACATCTGACATAGTGAAATTAAGCCGTCTTCTCACTTCTGCTGAGGTTGGACCTATTTCTGCATACATCTTTCCACAAAGGAGTTTTAAAGTTGCAAAATTATCCAAGAGAAATGTATTGCTCCAATCCTGAGCAATAAGGCCCCTAGTTTAAAGGAACCATCATAACAATCAGCTGTCTGTGACCATTGACATGGTCACACTTTGACACCTCACTCCTCATTCATCCTGGACTGTCTTCACAGATCAGCTGACACAAGGAAGTGACAAAGCTGGAGCTCCAATGATTTAAAAAAAAACTTGCTCAGAATGATCAGGTTTTTGAATTTCTGTGCTATGGCAATTGTTGAATGAAAGTGTTAACCATGTTGAAGTGTAAGTAGTCTGATTAATTACAGCTGCTTCAGCATGGTAATAAAGTCAAATGTTTGTTTGCTCTGAGTAACTCTTCACTTAATTCTCAGGTAAAATGAATGGTGGTAGAGCAGAGGACACGCTGCCCAGTCATGCTTACTCCAGAAGTGGTTAGTCCCTGGCCCAAGTAGTGACTGTTGGAAATTAATTGTTTTGCCAATCATGTCTTGAACCTCCCATTTTAGGGAAGGTTATATAGAAGATCATAATAAATCAACTCCCACTACACTTAATCTACTGCTATTCTTTCTCCAGTCTGGGCATGCAAGTGATATCAAAGGTTGTCCTTGTGAAAACTATTTTAATAAATCCATGAGCAACTTTTGACCATTGTCAATGAAACATTGTTGATACACCTGTAGGCTCTTGCAAAAGTGGGCAGAGTAGCTCTCTTGTGGATTCACTCCTTCAATTCAGAGAAATCCTATAGAGTATTATTGTGGAGCTGCTCATCCTTTGTGAAGGACTCTACCTGTAATGTCCTTCTGGGTTCCATCTTGTCACCACAGCTGAACTATGTTTATATTCCATACAAAAAAACTATGGCAAATTTTAGCCTAGAAGTTGAAAGTTTCAGAAAGATACACTATGGGCAGGTGAAAACAAGGGTTAGCATGGAAATTGTACCTTCATATTTGTTGTTGCTCCCACTGCACTGATGCCACATTCTTACTCTTTCATTTTCTGACACAAAGATGAATGGAAATAAACTGGCTGCTATGCTAGCCAAGAATGACACTGTCTGGCAAGAGGAATCAATAAGTATAAGTGTTCGCATTGTATATTGATGCGATATTCCCAACTTTCACCAGACTAATAGGCAGCCTCAAGGTCCTATTAAATCCAATGATACTCCTGAATTCCAAGATAGCAGCAATAATTTGTTATGCCTTTCACCATCTGTGGCATACCACAAGAGATCTCAGCTGCGTCTCACAGTACACAACATCACAGCAGTTAAGGTCATCTGAAACTGCTTGCTGTCAGAACCTCAGTTTGAACACTCCTAGTCAGCTCCTGTGCTGTTCCTCCCTGCAAGTGCAATACTGAAGGCAAAACCCAAGGTGAGCATGACTTTAAGCCATGTTTGCACCCTCTGAATTCAGGGCTCCTGTGGGGGCCAAAATGCCCCTCCTTGCATAACTCAGGAAGCCTTGGGAGCAACTCAAAATTACAGCAGCCTCCCTACTGCTGCAATGGCTTGTGGTGCAAGCCAAAATGGCGGTAGCAGCGTGTGCTGTTCCCCCACCCTTTCCCATCTTTCTCAGTTCCCACTGGAGCTTCCTCTGTCCTGGAATTTACAGAGGAACTAGTGATATGTAGGGGCTAGAGTGAGGAACAGAATCCCCCCCCCCCAAAAGGGTCAGCAGTAGTATTGTTTTTTGAAGGCCTCCAACTTTCAATTTGGCTCCTCTTGGGAAAGCCAAAGTCTAGAGATCATCAGGATGAAATTCAAGATCCATTCATGTTAACATTTTATTATCTTTTGTTTGCTGAATTTCCTTCATTAGTGCCTAATTTCCATGGTGACAGGCTCTACAAAAGAGAACCAAATCTTCTGAAACACATTAAATAATGTATAGTTTCACCACAATATTCAATCTAAGTAAGTGCTGTTCTGCAGGCACTGGCTCACAATAGCATTAGTGCTTAAATCCAGTGGAATCCTGTAAATCCTATTAAAATAATTGATCAATCCATAAATGGTATCAGAGCAAAATATAGCTACAATTTAAAGTATGATGTTTTACTGTCTTGGACCAGTTCCATAGTCTTGCACTGTAAATGGCTAAGGTCCCATAGCTCTTCCATTTCTTTATTTAAGGAGAGAATTAAGTCATAGAACTAATTTTACGGATTAAGAGATTCCAAGGCCAGAGTACCTAATGGAAAACACCTCGGACAACCTTATAGTAATAGGTTGATGTTAATGGCTATAAACCAGTCCAAAAGAATCATCATCATCATGGACCCTGAAGTCACCATGCACCTTCACCAGCACCACTGCACTGTGGAAGCACTACGTGAAGGGAGATTTGTAAACTACCATTAAGCCCTTCCTTATACCATCCTGTGACTCATACATTAGATGGACACACTCTATTAGATCCTGTTTTAATCCGCAACTGAACACACACAACACTTACACAAATGCATAACTATAAACATATACTTAAGTACTCAGTCAAGTCCTTAGAGCAGGTAACCTGCTATGTCTCACATTGGATATAAAAAAATCACAGCCACCCCTTCACAGTCCCTTCTCAGAGTTCATACTGAATAAATACCTGGTGGAAATCAACTGGGCCAGTTATTCCTGGTGAAGCTTCATCCAGCGATATCTCAGTTATTGATGCTATGCCAGAGTTCTCATTCCTGACTAAATCATGGTTGATGGTAAAATGTATTAGCCACTGACCGTACATTAAACAGCATAATTCAACACCAAACTTACTTGGAGGATAAGGGGGAGTATCATGCTGAATTGTGAATTTCTTGGGACCTCTGTTTCTGTCAAACGCAAATTAGTTTGTAGAACTCCTTGATAGTTTTAGTGCCTGTTTATATGGAGATTATTCTAATGGCATCTTTGCAAATCAGATTTTAAAAGAGAGGAGATCTGTGTGTGCAGGGAGAGCAGAATGAGCTACCATGTGGATCTGAGAAGAGTGTTTTGTCTAAATTTAGTAGGTAACCATTGAATATTTGCAGTAAGCCTGCTAAAATATTTTAACTATATGGTGAAAAAATATGTATCATTTATTATAAAATTACTTTACTCTCTCACTCAACTCCCTCTTTCTCTCTCACACACACCTACTCACCCATCCACCCAACCACACTGGACATAGTTCTCAGCTGCCCTCCATTTTTTACTTTTTTCCATATCCCTTCTCTCCCAAAGTCATCATGTCTTAGAAGTACCCTTCTGGCTGATGAAAGCTGAATCTGAAACATCCTGGAGACTGTCAAAGCCATTCTGGAAATGAGCATTCACTGTAGAGCAGAGGTAGTCAATAGGTGGACCTCATGCCAAATCCGGACCGCCAGATGCTTTTGAACAGACCCCCCAAAAATTTGTATTTACTTATTATTAGTATAATTATTGTTGTTATTTTTTATTATTTTCTCTGGAATCTGGACCTTGATTATACCTTGATGAAGAACTTTGGACTTTGACAAAAAAATAATTGACTGCCCCTGCTTATAGAGTGAAACAAGGCACTCCCTTTCTCTGGGTACTAATCATACTGCCTCTCATTGTCCCACCCCGAGGTGACTTGGTCACAGTAACAATTTGAAATTTCCCAAATTAGCCATATGACTTGTCATTAATCACTAGTGTAAACATGGAACACTTTTAAAATTTCTTTTTTGAGTTTGAATGTCAGGAAGCAAAAATAATGTAAACAATCCAAATACATATTTTCCTAGTTGAAATGCACAAGAATTTTATTCTCAAAATGTACAGAAATTAAATTGATCTTGGGCTGATAGCATGTATGCAACGTTTTAGTCCCCATCACAAAAATTTTGCAGCCAAGGGACTAAGACACAATTGGAAGTTAAAGTGGAAACCGTGAAATTGCATTAAGTATAATAATCACAGTCACATTTTCAAAATAAGAGGGTGTTAGAATTGAAATATTTAATGTATAAACATGAATTACTGCAGGTAGAGTTAAGTCATTTGAAAATAGAACTAGCATTTCTCCAGAGGTACATGTCTGCTGCAGAGCTACACATGGCAGTCCCAGGTTGTCTTGACCTTGGGAGTTGATTAACTAGGGTAAATCGTAAAACTCAAGATCCCTTGTGAAAAAGAAGTCCATGCATGTGTAGTGTGTGTTAAAAGTTGCAGTTTCCACAACAAAATCACAGCCCATGATTTTCTTACAGCCTTACCCATGAAGCATCTGCTTCATTTGCTACTCATTGCTGGATCTATGACTCTTTAAAGAACTGATCCAAAGCCCAGTTAAGTCAATGGGATCATTTGGACTGGTCTAGAATTAGTGGCAGCCATTTTCAGGGAGTATTTAAATGCACCTCTTCATGGGAACTGAAGTATTCAGAGTGGGAGAACAGAGGTGTCAGTCTGTGTCACTTGGCCCAATAGTGTGGCTCCCTTGAGATCATATTAAATAAAAACATTTGGTCTTTACTCTGTGAACTTTTTTATTGAGTTAGACATTACACATTTCAGTATCCAGCCGTGTCTGGGCCACTTGTTCAAAAATATCCAAAAATATTCCTAGTTCTAGTTCCTATTCCTATTCTGTCTTATTTTCAGAGAAGCATCTTTCTCAGCAGAATGAAATATGAATATTTACTTAGCTCATTCAATTTTGGCTTTGTTGGGCATTGAATTTTAGAGCTTAGATATCAAGGTGATAGGAACCTTGCATGGATGGATAGATTTAATAAATTTGACTTAAGCAAATACTGCTATTTAACAAAAAGATATTCCCACTATGTGAAATTTTTCACACAATTTGTTTTGGATAGATTTAGAATGGATGGATTTGGGTAGAATTTGGATGAATAGATTTAATAAATCTGATTTAAGCTAATACTGCTATTTACCAAAAAGATATTCCCACTATGTGAAATTTTTCACATATAATTTGTTTTAGTCAAAACCAATTTTTTGTCTAAATATTTTCAACCAGTGCTAGTCAGAATGTATTTGAGCTGGTGCTACTTACTCCAGCATAAACCCTGAAACACGGTTTCGGTGCTTAAGTTCAGGTCATGGCTCCTAACAAACAAATAAAACCTTATTGGAGGAAACTGTCTCTGTTAGTTCAACTAGACAACTTTCAAAAAAATAACCAATATAGTTTTCTTTAGTTTTTAACAGTTATCTAAGATGAATCTTATCTTGAGTCATGCTTCACACAAACCTAGCCTGCTCACCTGACTGGTAACAAAAAAAGGGAAGCACCATAGTAAGTTACTAAATGAAGAGTTCATAATCCCAGTTAGAAGAGTTTTAACTCTTCAAAGCCCCTCACAAAACAGAAAAGAAATTACATACAATAAAATAAAACAAGTAGCGTCTGTTTCAACTTGTATAAACAAAATGAATGAACACACATAAATAAATGTACTGACATGTCCTTTTTATTTGGAGCTGCAGGCTTTAGGATTTATGTTTTCATATGGCATAGGAATGGAGTATAATCAAGCCAAGGTAAGAAAAATAAAAAGTGATATGCTAGTCTTTTAAAAATTAAAGAAAGGATTTACCAAAAATACTACTGGTTTTGTTTCTTCATTCCTTGTATAATTTTTTGTTTCTATGTTTTAGGCACTTGTTTATTACACATTTGCAAGTCTTGGAGGAAATTTGATATCCCAGATGATTTTGGTTTGTAAATTATATATTTGGCAGCTCTATTTCTTGTTCTCTTTATCATAATCCAAAGGTTAGAGAATAAGAAAAATATCTGTTATTTATTGTATTAGGGATACCGTTACTGGGTCGGAATCAATGTTCCAAGAAATTGTGAAGCAGCACTAACTAATTACAGGAAAGTGGCACATTTCAGTAAGCAATCCACATGTTATTACTATTGTCATACCTCATTTTAGAACAAATGAAAAATAATATGTGAAGTGAAGAAAAAACAATTCTCATTCATAACTGGTAATATATATACATATTGTACCAGATTCTGCTCTCAGGTGCATAGATGCAGCTTTCATTAAGATCTACAGGAGCTGTGCACATATATCTAATGGTAGAGTTTAAGCTATGTAGTATTGCAGTCTCATGAGTTCCATTAATAGTCTATATTTTCAGATAGTAGTTACAATAAGATTTTGGAAACATGGTAGAGACATCATAGTTAAAGTTCTACGACAATTTCCATTAGAAGCCTGATTTTTGGCATCCCCATCTTCACAAGAGGAAGTGAATCTAGACACACCCTGGAGACCTTTGGCTATGCCACTTTTCAGCCAGTGCCACCAGTTTAAGGGGCTGAGCACAATCTCTGATGGCACGAGGGAGGCTGCATCTACCTTGTGTCACTGTAAACTTATACCTCAGACAAATTTCTACTGGGTACCCCTGCCCTAATCATGGAAACTAATCCGACACTGGAACTTTAGAATCTCCACAACTATGGTAGCCTCAAACATGGTTCTCCCAAACCACATTCAAGCTTATAAACCCAAAGAGAACCACATTTAAGGCTCCACAGAAGTTTTAAACCAAGCCAAAATAGCCATAACTTAGGACACCTATATTTCTTCACTGAAGTTAGAGGCAAAACCTGTTCAGCCATTTGAGTTATAAGCTTGCTCAAACACTTTCCTCTTTATAACTGAACATGTCCCACATCAACTGGAAGCATGGGTGGTAGGTTTTATCATACACTTTAAAGCCATATCTTGTTATTTATATAACAGAGATGACTAAGTTTCTTGTGGGAACTGGTGAGGCTCTCTGGTGTACTGGTGGAGGGAGGGCAGAGATAAAGGGCAAAGTTAACACTGATGTTAAAATGTTCACTGCATGTTTTTTGAACTCCCACTATTTCACTGATGTTTGTTAAATTATAACGCTGTTAATTTTTTAAAAGTCACATTCTCAACTTTAACTTTAATTTGTTGGGGTAAAGATATTCTTTCTCTCTGAATTATAAAGTGACCTTCACATAATATTTTATTAAAAAAATGGAAAACCAACTTTTCATATCTGAAAGTAATATATACCAAATTAAAGTATCTTGTGTTATTAATTTCCATGCTATCTTTCCCATTTATTAATTTTACTCTTAATGCAACATCAATAAAATGTCATTTATTGCTGTGCTCGTACCAAGATTGACCTTAATATACAAGTTATGAAAGGAATTCTTATATCTTACTTCTAGTTCCTCAAATACATACACATCATCTTTATGGAAGTTGCATAAATGCAGCAATAACCAGTACATTTTTGGCAGGAATGAATGTGATTTTGATAAACATGGTTGTCATTTCTCAGGTCAGCATATATTGGCCTTCCGTCAATGCACCAATGAAACTGTGGAGTTTCTAATGCAAATCTAGTCTACGAAGTCCCTTCTTCCAAGTTCCTCACTTTTGTTCTGCTTCACACAAAACAAGTAGCAGAAGTTTCTTCATCTGCTCCTCACTTTCTACAGTTGTCCATTTTTAGTTCTCAACTTGTTAGTTGAAATCCAGTCTGACATTAAGGGTACGTCTATACTTACCTCCGGGTTCGGCGGTAAGCAATCGATCTTCTGGGATCGATTTAAATCGATCCCAGAGCCGCTCCCCGTCGACACCGGAACTCCTGCTCGCCGAGAGGAGTACGCAGAGTCGATGGGGGAGCCTGCCTGCGCCGCGTGGACCCGAGGTAAGTGTGTTTCAGTTCTAACTAAGATACTTCGACTTCAGCTGCGCTATTCATGTAGCTGAAGTCGCGTATCTTAGTTCGAACTGCGGGGTTAGTGTGGACCAGCCCTAAGTGTTGTAGCTGTTATGAGAATTTGTCATCAGCCCTTTTAAGTGTCTTTTCAATTTGCTAATCCAACAGTCGCTTTTCATGTTTCCTCCATTGCTCCTGCTACATAAGATCTAGATGGCAGGGGCAGATACCATCATTTTTCCTTAATTCAGCACGGTATAACCAATGCTAGAACCAAACAACAATATCTAAAAAGAGAAAATATATCCCTAGTGGCCTGTCCTGTGCTATTGCTTTAATTCCATAAGTGAGCAATACCCTTCTGAACAGTATGACAATTACTAAAAAAGAAAAAAGTGTTGTACTGAATGTTATACTTGGTACATCTTTCGACTTTATTTGGCTAATCATTTTTTTTTGCATAGTTTCATGAAATTCTATGTAATGTACCATCCACATTAATAATCTCTAAATTGCTAAATATAATACCACTGTTCTAGGTCAACTATTGTCTTGTCATTTTTATTAACAGTTGCTAATAAATTAGAAAAAAACGAAGAAATGCCAGTAGAAAAAGTGAGACTGATGGAAAAATCAGAAAATCTGAGTTCTAACAATGACTTCTTAGATTGGGATGTACACCAATACTATAAGTTTTTGGCTGAAAGAGGAGACACACAGATACAGGTAGTGTATAAAGCGAAGATACTTTTTTTCTGGAAAAAATGTTGACTTCTGGGGACAGGACAGTATTCATGAACTACAAATGTTTTGTCATATTGGACCTTATCCTGCAGCACTCCAGTCAATGGGAACAGGATTTGGGCACACAGGGGAAATGGGTACAGGAGACTCCTTGGTATGGGGGAATCCCTACATGGCACATAACCATTCATTTCAATTGGACTCCATGCAGACACAAAGGTCTGCTCATATGGATCTGATTGCAGGATTAGGGCATTAGAAGCCAGCTCTTTAGGCATGAACCATGAACCACTAGTACAGCGGGGTCCCAACCTTGATTAGAGTTTCTGGGTGCTACGATAAAATGTGGAAATGAAGTAATCATTTTATTAGGTTATGCCAAAACCATTACAATATTTATTCCATTGTGTGAAAGCTTTCAAGATATACTACTTGCTCAGAAGTCAGTAATAAAGTACTTTCAATACTTCTATTTTCTGCCCAGTGGTAATTTATGGTATTTTTTCTGGGATTTCAGAAAGACAGAGAATATTGCTGAAATAAAATTTTTGAATAATTATTTCTAGGTATTTCTTGGACAATTACATCTTGCAGGAAGGAAGGGACTAGAGAAAGATCATTCTGTAGGTATATTTAAATAAGAGCTGAGGATTAACTCTTGCAACACTAATTTTTACTACCACCAGTTTATTTGCATAGATGAATATTCTGCAGTAAATGAAAGTCATTTAACTTCATTGATTCTGTACAATTAAGAACCCCATTATACACTAAAAAGACTTTATTCTACAGAATTTCAGCTAGCATGGTTATGAAGGTGGGTGGGCTCAGATAGAATATCTGGGCTCCATAATTATCTCAGTACCCAAAAGAAGCCAAAAAAGTTTCAGTGCAAGATAACTTTTAAACATTTACAGCAAATGTATATGAGAGAGGATGGAATTAGAGGCAAGTTTCTTCCCTCTCTAGTCTTGTCAGGAGCAGAGCAAATCAGGCAGTTAGTCTCTTCCCGTTCTATTCTTGCTGTCGGTGGAGAAGATCTGACAACTTTTGACTTACTGGGTCAGTGCAACTTTCAGGGTCCTCAAAAATCCTAAGATCTAAGCAGTTCCTTGTGCCTAAGACTGGCCCTGTAAGAAGATATATACTGTAATTCATGTATATATAAAAAGCATGTGATACAATTTGTGCTTATCTGAGTGTTTTCAGACACAAAACTGACATTGACAGTTGTGGGAGGGGATGTATTTTAAAGACAAAATGATATTTCTGAAAGCTAATTCACATTATGGGGAACTCTAAAGTTTTTTTTCTTATGGTCACATACACTAACAAGAATTTGTAAAAATTGGTTCATATGGCCTCAACACTGTCAATCTGTTCCGGTCTAAGGTCAGACTCTTCTTAGGTAACAGATCTAGAATCTCTGTTCTTACCTTTGATTCAGCCACCGCTCACCTATCATACCAGACTAAGGCCCTGATTCTGCAAAGGCTAACATGCATGAATAGTTCCATTGAGTGGGACTACACACGGGCATAAAATTATACTTGTGTGTAAGCATTTGTAGGTTCAGAGCCTAAATGTGTAAAGCTATTTTCTGTGTTGCGTTGTGACACTTTCTGGTCTGTCTAAATCAAGAGGAGGTGTAAAGCTGTGCAAAATATTTGTCTTGGTTGAAATTCACAAAAAACACCTTTTTTCAAGTGAAAATTTGTAACTTTGTTATTGCTTTTTATTCAGAAAGCTTTCTACTATTTCCTAAAGGCAGCAAAAGCAGGGAATACACATGGTATGGCATTCCTGGGAAAGGTACGTATTACTTTTCATGAGATTAATTTGGTAAATTGCAACAATCAAGGACTAAATAATGGCTAAACCTAAAGTAGCCACCCAGGGGTGCAAGGGTATTAGGACCTTCCCCTTGCCTCCCCATGCAGCCACCCCACATCTTGGCTCAAGATACCAGGGGCAGAGCAGGCTCCATGCAACTGCTACTTCCTACCACGAGCAAGTGGGTAGGAAGGGGCAGGACGTGGCAGCATCAGAATTCAGTAGAATTTAGCCAACATATGGGGAGTAGACGAATATTTGACACCTGGTAAAGGGTGTAGCAAATTATCCCTTCTCCTCCCCATCCACTCCCCAGAGTGAGGCGGTAGAATCTAGCCTAAGAAATCAGGTATCTAATAACTCAGTTTAGAACTGGGTATATTAGAATTAGTTACTGCAATGCCAACAAGAAATGCCTAATAGTAAAGAGACAGATGACCAAAGACATACATTTAATTTATGACCAAAGCCGCTGTTGAAAATGTTTGTTGAAATGCTATATAAGGCGAATTACTTATTTCAAACCAGTACTAATTTTATATTTGTGTCTAAAGATACAGAGCCAACCTCTGTCTTCATTTGCATTGAGTTCAATGAGATGCCACAGGTAGGACAGAGGACTGGCTTAGGTCCACAATACTTATCATGATCAAAATAACACAGTGGAATAGAACTTTAAAGCAATGTTGTCATATAGGCCAGGTTTGGGGCCCAAAGTACTTTAATATTTGTATCTAGTGGGATACATATAAAGTTTTGCTATTCTGTCACCAAGTGAAAATAAAAAAATATATAACATTAATGGTTCATCACAAAACCAATGTCTCTCCCTGTTTATACTCTGAACTCTGCTGATACTTAACAGTGCTGATGAACAAAAAACCCCATTTACATTTTAGCTCGAATAGAAACCCTGGAAGGAAATCAGTGTTAGTTACCTATTGAAAGGATAAAACTGGTAGAGAAAAATATGTCTTCAAGCTAACTAGGCGAAGATTTTTCCAAAGGGAATCATGATTTTCGGTGCCTCTGTTTTGGGGTGTCCAATTTGAGATGCCTTATGAGGGCCTAATTTCCAGAGACTTGGTGTTGACCACTTTCTGAACTTCATCTCCATATAAGAATGTCTCAATTTGGGCCCTAAAAAGTAGGCATCCAAAAATCACCAGTCACTTTTGAAAATCTTGGCCTCAGAAGTTATTACAACCTAAAGGCTTTTTTAAGAAAACAAGTTACAAGCAAGTAATTAGCACAATTCTATTGTGTATACTCAGTATAAATCAGTAAAAATTTGGAACATTAAACCAATCAGAAAAACTCATGAGTGGGAGAGAACTGGCAAAGTTCTGTTCTCAATTATGTCTGTACAATGTCATTGGCTTTATTGGGGATGTACAAGTGGAAGTAGGAGCAGACTTTGTCCTACTGTTTATATTTTGTATGAGAAACTGGATAGGCAGGGATTCATAACACATATCTAAGGAGCAAATATCTCCTTTTCTTTATATTGATCAGATGTTTTTAGAAGGAAGTGTTGCAGTAACACAGAGTAATGCTTCTGCTTTTAAGTACTTCACAATGGCAGCTGAAAAGGTAATATAAGAAAAGGTATCTGTTTTTAATACAATATTTTGAGAGTATTTGATTTACATCTCAATTAGTGTGTAAATTACAGGAGGAAAGCATGCAGTCCATTTCTTCTGTTTAATGGGAATGTTGTTCAGTGTAGATGTTTAAGAAGTAGGTAACTATAGCACACTTCTGAAGCCTATGAAATATAATCCTATGTTATGCAGATGTTGAGAGTAATGGAAAAGCTAGCAGAAAAGTTGGAGAAGTAGAAACAGGAGGCAGAACGGTCATTGTTTGTGTTCAAACTAAAGATCCAATTCTGGAAGGTCCTAATCATCCTCAACGCTCACTAAAGTCCAAGCCATCACAAGAACTCACTAAGTGGTGTCATGATGTGTAGAATGGATGACAAGTAGCAGGTGCCCATGAAAACACTATGATCTGTCTGATAGAAACAAGTGGACCCTGCAGTCTTAGGAGCAATTTTTATGCCATGTCCTGTTCTGAAAGAAATGCTGGATATTGGCAGAGGACAAGTACTTCTACAACTGAGATAGTACCATCTTCTTAAATGATCTTGCTAAGAAAAGGAAAGTTGGAAATTATTTGGGTAGTTAGCAGAGTTGTTGGCTTTGTCAGGTTTGGCCAGGTTACTGAATTCTTTAGTGACTAATCATTTGCCTTCTTTAGCATGGAATTGCAAAATCCCCTTCATACAATACCACAGCAGCAAAGTAGTGTGTGATCTTGTTATGGTGTGTTGTAGGGCTGCCTCTTCACAAGTGCCCCCGCATGGCCTGGAGTGGATCTGTGGCATCTGGCCTCTGTTTCCCCTTCTCTCAGGACTCCTTAATAAAACTCTAGACAGTCTAAAGTAGGGTTGCCAACCCTCTCAGATTGGCTGGGAGTCTACCGGAATCGGCATTGATCTACTGGTGACCATTGAAAGCTCAGGGAGATTTTAATAGGTCGCTAAAAGTCCGGTCGGTGGTGTAACGGGGCTAAGGCAGTCTCCCTACCTGCCCTAGTTCCGCGTGGCTCCCGAAAGCAACCAGCATATCGAGCTCCTAGGCGCAGAGGCAGCCAGGGGGGTCTTTGCGCATTGCCCCCACCCCAAGCGCCGATTCTGCAGCTCCCATTGGCCAGGAACAGCGGACAATGGGAGCTGTGGGGGCGGCAGGCAGGGGCATTGCATGGAGCCACTAACTACCCCGAGCTTAGGAGCTGGACATGCTGGTCGTTTCTGGGAGCCGCCCAAGGTAAGCACCTTCCAGACGGAGCCCATACACCTTACCCCCTCCCACACCCCAACCCCCTGCCCCAGGCCTGAGCCCCCTCCTGCATCCAAACTCCCTCCCAGAGTCTGCACCCTGAACCCCTTCCCACATCCCAACCCCCTACCCCAGCCCTGAGCCCCCTCCTGCACTCCGAACCTCTTGGTCCCAGCCCAGAGCCCCTCCTGCACCCAAACCCCTCATCTCCAGCCCCACCCCCATCTGGAACTCTCACCCCCTCCCATACCCCAATCCCCTGCCCCAGGTCGGAGCCACCTCCCACACCCCGAACCCCTCAGCCCCAGCCCAGAGCCTGCACCCCCAGCCAGAGCCCTCACTCCCTCCCACACCCCAACCTCCTGCCCCAGCCTGAACCCCTCATTTCTGGCTCTACCCTGGAGCCTGCACCCCCAGCCGGAGCCCTCACCCACTCCCGCACTCCAACAACTGAAAATAAAGTCTCTTCCTCCCAGTCCTTAGCTGGGCCCAATTCCTCCTATCTGAGAAATTGTTCTCTCTGGTTCTATGCCATCTTCTCTTTCTCACAGAGGATTTCCCTGGTTTTCCTCAGGGTTATTTTAATACCAATCGGCTGTAACCTTCCTTAGCTTCCCTCAGCTGACTGCCATTATCTTTGTCTTATTCTTCCCCCATTTGGGAGAGAACAGCAGGCAGCCATTCTTCCCTTCCCCCTGCTAGTGTCTCCCTCATCTGCTAACTCAGGGTTCCCTGAAGGAGCCTTTTCAGTATCTGCAGGCATTTGCCAATGCCAACCATCAGCCCTCTTCTCTCTCCAGGCCTCTTCCTTATCTACCCCAGGCCTGACTGAATCACCCGACACCCTCATTTTCCCCACCTAGGGAGGCAAGCTAATTGTTTTACAGGAGGGGGCTGGTCCTGTGTCCCATTAAGGTGCTAGCCACCCTGTGACATGGTCCTATATCTGGAAGTTTTGGATTTGATCCCAGTACAGTACAGGAAAAGCATGCTTTAATTACCATGTCTTTTGCCTGTATGGATGTTGTAATTTATTTTTCCCATCTTACCTTGTGACGACTCAGTGTATACAGATTATGCTGAAGTACTTCTTCTACCCTTTCCTATGAAGCCTATGTGCTGCTTCTTTCCAAAAGTGGCTTCCTTGTTGATTAAGGTAATGTTTGTTAATATGTATGTGATTGCTTTATTGGGTCAGGAGAATGGGATTCCCTAAGCTCATATTTGAAATGTTGAGTCATTTGCTTGGTCCCAGTCCATCAATAGGGCATGTATTTTTTTTATTTCTTGTTGATTAATGTCAGAAAGGAAGCCAAAATCTCCATCTGGCTACATAGATTCTGAAAATACAAAAATGCAGATCTACCTGCATAAAAAATAGGATCTTATTGAGCCTTTTGATGTTAAATTAAATAATAAGTTTTAAAATCACAGGGTCGTAGAAATTGGAGATGAAAAAGACCTATGAAAAAAAGTGAAGGTTCTGACAGAGCCAACAAATTATGAGTCACTTCATCCTTAACTCACCCCATTGTGCTTAAATGCACATGCGTATATCACATACTCTATTACCAAGATACAAACAAGGCAAATCAAATAGCTATTGTATCTAATACTCATTGAATAGAGGAGTGTATGTACAATTCATATTGCGCTAGAGAACACCAAAGAGAGCTAAGGAAAGAGTCAAGATGAGAAAGCCAAGATGGTGAAGGACTGTTAGCATTTCTCAGTTAGCTTAAATAATCCATTACTCGGTGCTTGCTTACTTTGGCCAAAACACAATTGTTTCTGCTAAATATTCAAAGAACAAAATAAGATCTTCCAAAGTGAGTAACTAAGAAGCAAATACTTGTTGAAATAGAGCATTAAAAATGGACTTTCAAAATATCTAGTATTGGGCTGGCACCATCTGTGGCGTGAAACTGAAGAAATTTCTGCAATGAAACTGAGGTGGACAATCTCCCTGTTATTTGTGGAGATTTCTCCCTAATCATTATGTTGGGGGATCTTTGTACCACACTATAGAACAGAACATGGGTTTGACACCCCACCCACAATGTCTCTTGGGGCTATCCAATCAGATCCTCTCTGTGTGCTAGTGCTCCCCCAACATCTACTGACAGAACAGCATGATTGGAGATCACTACCATGCTTTTTCAGCAGACAGCTGTTTTCAGATGCCCCACATTACAATAGGGTTTCTAATATGGGGAGCATGTCATGGAAATAATACAGCCTGAACTCTCTAGAGCCATTGGAGGAAAAATGTGCACCCACCCCAGTCGGCCTACATCTCCTCCAGCCTGACCACCTTCCAGCCCCTGCTTTTTCATATGAATCTGGACTACAGCTGGGCAGAAAAAGATCATTCTGTTTCTTGGAGGATTTTTATATTTTGAAATTTGGTTTAGTTCCAATTCAGAATGAAAACCACAAACATTGATGTTCTCTCCAAAAGGGAATGGAACCCCGCCCCCAGGGCAGCCTACCTAACAGACTGCCCCAGAGCTGGGGACCCTGGAAGCCAGAATCAAGAGGATCTGTGGTTCCCAGGTTCCTGGCTCCCTGTCAGCATATGAGGCAAGCTGCTGAGGAGCCAGGCTACTGAGGAGTTGAGTAGGCAACAAATCAGGCAGGATTCTGTCAAATCATCATCAGAATCAAACCATCTCCACGAAAGACTGACAAATCAGCAAATGCGAATGAAAAAAGTGTTTCATTAGAATTTTTCTGTCCACCTCTAATCCAGACACCCGGGGACCCCTGCATAGTGTCCAAAAGTGAGGGTTGCTACCATAGATGTGTCAAAATCTCATTTTCCAGTGGAAGAGGAAATCCCTGCATAAACAGTGCGTTCCCTGCATGTGCCCCTGAGATCAAGTCAGGGCCTATTAGTAGTATATATTTTTGGGCGGCGGAGGGGAACAAGCAATCATGAGACTCATCAGAATAAGAATACTAATTTAGCATTGATTCATAATCATTATCAGAATTCATAGTTCTAAGTTCACTATATCATAGTAAAAGAAAAGCAAGAATAGCTAATTGGTTAGTAAGTTATCTGATAGATGTTTTCTTTATTGCAAGTGCTTTTCAATGTCTTAATGAAAAATTACATTCAAACTTAATACATTATTTTAGGGTAATGCAGTTGGACTATGGGGGCTAGGCCTACTTTATTTTCAAGGAAAAGGTGTTCCAGTGGTAAGAATTATTTTAGTCACTTCAAATATGTTTTCCACAATACAACTAGTAAAAATCTGAGAAAACAAAATGTTTAATCAATATCAGCTATGGATTAAAACACCCTTTAATAGGAGATTATAGCTCAAATAACTATAATATAGCTCATTCAAGTGGTGCAACTAATATGTTTATAGCACTGCAAATATGAATAAGTTTTCTTGTACTCTGAATACTATCATGAACACACCATTGTGTGTCTTTAATGGAGCTCCTCCTGATTAATACTAGTGTAATTTTGAGCAGAATGAGGCCCAGAGTCCAATTAAATAAATGAAAAACGTTGGTAGGTGTTATTCCATTCAATGCTATGGAGTATAACTGGTGTGAGATCAGAATCAGGGACCCTGATCTCAAATACTATACAAGCTGCACATTGGAGAAAAATGTTAGTTTGATTTTGTTTTTCATTTGTTTGGAATACAGCGTAACATTCTGTCATTAAATTGTGCCACTCAAAAATGGGATAAAACTTGTTTCTTTCATGAGCACACAATTCTTACCATGCTGGCAGGTACCTAGAACTTTCAGTAATGGAGGATAATTACCTTTCAGAACTATACTGAAGCTTTTAAATACTTTCATATAGCAGCTGAGAAAGGTTTGGCAGATGCACAGTTCCAGCTAGGAGTCATGTATCACTGTAAGTACTGTACATTTTTTAATTAAAAATTTGCATTAATCAGTAGTTTAATTTTACAAAAACTAAAGTCTCCAATCTCAACTTGATTTGCAGCTGGCTCTGGAGTAAGAAAAGACTATAAACTTGCCTTCAAATATTTTTACTTGGCTTCTCAAAATGGACAACCCATTGCTGTTTATTATTTGGCTCAGATGTATGCTGCAGGGACTGGAGTGTTTAGATCATGTCAAAATGCAGTTGAGGTAAATAGTATATTTTTTAAAAAATTGTGATTAGTTATAGAAGTAATAGCCAGGATTTGTATTACTATTTTAACTTCTATTTTTTATGAAAGTTGCCTATATGCTATGATTTACAAATAGATGGCTAGACAGTGTTTGAAGTTGTGGCTTGGGCTGGAGCTTGGGCTCTGAAGCCTAGGGAGGGAGGCTTGCTCCAAAATGCTATGTAGACATACCCATAGAGTTTAAGGCCAGAAGGGACCACAAAATCATCCAGTCTGACCTCCCGTACCTCACAGGCCACTGACACCACCCAGCACCAGCACAATAAACCCAAAAACTGATATTAAACCAAAGTATTACAGCCCTTAGCCCTGGACTCAATCTTTAAATCTATTTCATAACTCTTCATCAAATTAATTTAACAATGTAAGTACAGTACTTATCAATTTGGCATTCACTCTTTTTTTTTTAAAGTAGGTTGAGTCTGCCTAAAATGTCACGGGTTGATTTAACTTAGAACCATTCATCTCAAGAAATCCTAAGTACTTATATATCTGACTATGGATAAAACATTTTAGGGAAGATGTGCTGTGGCTGTTTTTGTTCTTTGCCCACAACTATTCATGCCTATTTTAGAATTTTATTGACAGTTCTAGTTTTATGTACTATAAATACATCCAGTTTAACTGACCCCTTTTCAGCTCAGGTAGTTAGCTGGCAACTTTTGCACTATATCTAGATTTTTTACATTGCTGGTTTTCTTATGAAATACATATGCATTACATGACTTTTCATAGTTACATAAGAATTATTTCTCTCTGACATACTCTTCCATAGGAGTCTTTACATCTTGCAAAAAGTTATCCAGCAGCCACAGTGCAGAGCAGGGTGGAGTTCCCCTCTCCCCCAATACCGTGGGACACTATTCTGTGATACACAGCTTAATTGTGATGTACTTTAAGATCATTGGGGGGAAATGCCAAAATATTGTTACATAGTGGCAGTACTACTGTTTCATAACCAGTCTTAGAGTTGAATTTCACCAGCAGATGCTAGTCACAAATGACTAGTGCACGGGGGGGCTGTCTTGGGCATAAGCTGTAGACAAAGATTACAATAGGGTATTCTGGGTTGAGTTCCTCTCAATTTCTCCTGTTGAAGCTGTTCCACTTTGCATTAAATAGTTGAATAGCCATTGGCCAACTTATAGGGGATGCGAGAAATCCAGGTTCAAATTCCTGCTCCCATAATTATTTATAGAAAGTGGAACAGCTTCAACAGGAGAGATTGCTAGAGTCCCAGCCTACAGCCTGGTGTTTAGGGTATTTAGCTGGGATGGGAAGACCTGGGTTCAAGTCCCTGCCCCAGAGTAGAGATTGAAACCTTGATCTCTCACATCTCAGGGGAGTGTCGTAGTTATTGAATGTGTGGGGCAGGTGGGAGCACCAATGGTTTTTTTGCAAATGGTGCCTAAGTCCTCTAGAGAATCTAGCCCAACAAATGTTATTTTGTCCAATAGTATTTGGTAAATGTACGTCAAATTCGCAAATAGTTTTGTCGACACAAAATTGCAATTTGGGGGGAATAAACTACTGTATTCATCTGACAAATTTCTCTCATCTCTAGTTGCAATCTTATTTGTGGCTTAATATTCAGCAGAGCAAATAACTGTTGTATAACGGAAAACATTTTTGTTTTTTATCAGTGTATTTTTCTTTATATGCAACTAAGGAAACAACTTTAGAGTCAGATTAGATACGGATTCATCTGACTTGTAATGATTAAGTACTCTGCCTCAATTAAGGATGCAATTGGCATAACTTTTTTGTAAACAATGCACACAAATGTCATAACTTTAACCCTTGTGTCCCCCAGCAGGAGCTACAAGCTCCTAAAATTTATTGCCTGTGGGGAAGTGTAAAACCTCATGGGTTTGTTTTATCACTGTTCCTCTGTTCAGCTTTACCGAAGTGTTTGTGAACTAGGAAGTTGGTCTGAGAAATTCCTGACTGCATACTTCGCTTACCAGGATGGTAATATAGATTCATCTCTTATTCAATATGCATTATTAGCAGAAATGGGGTATGAAGTAGCTCAAAGTAATTCAGCTTACATTTTGGAATCTGGTAAGAGAAGTTAAACTATTTTCTCTATACATTATATATGTATGTCCAAGTGCTGTTGTAAACTATGCAAATTCCATTTTTCTTTTACAGAACAGGTTAAAATTCTCAGTAATGATCAGAAGTATCCATTAGCACTTCTCCTGTGGAACAGAGCTGCAGCTCAAGGTATGGAACACCATGTTAAAAATAACTTGTAGTTAGCTGTCCACTCTTATAAGTATGATTTTCTTCAACTCTGTGCCTCAGACTGTATGTACAGCCAGAAGAGAAATGAACACTCAGTGGCCCAAGAACATGGCATTACAAATGTCAGATAACCAAGCTAACATCATTAAGGGATTGATTCTCACATATTTAACTCACGATTAAAAGGATATCTGTACTACAGCCTTAGGCATGTTAAAAACAATCTAACATTCAAGAAATTCTCACATTTCTAGGTTAAAACACTCAACTATTCATTTATCCTCCACTGAGTCAATCCTCATTCATGGGTACTTTATCACAAAACGTCAACTACAGACGTGAAAACTAAATAAGAAAAATGGTTTCTTTAGCTAAAATGAACAGCAAGAAAATGAACACCTACTCACTAATTATAGGAAATTTAGAAACATAAAGATGTATAAAATATGCTTACTTGTTAAATGTGCACTATTTGTATGCTTTACTGCAATACACCTTCAAGAATAATTTGTGGTCTAGAAAACCTCCTTTATAGTTTGTAAGTATCTACTTTGGGAGAAGGTTTCTGAGGCTATATCTACACTACAGCCTATGCTGTCATAGCTCCACCAGCATAGCCCCCTAGTGTAGACACAGCATATACTGACAGAAGGAGTTTTTCTGTCAGTGTAGGAACACCACCTCCCTGAATGATGTTAGCTATACCAACAGAAACATTCTTCTGCATCTACACTGGGCGTTTTATTGGCATACCTATGTCATGGGGTGTGTGTTTTTTCACACCGCTGACCAACATAATTATGCTGGGGTAGACGAAGCCTGAGAACCGAGGGCTCTTTAATTTAGCAGACAAAGGCATAACAAGATCCAGTGGCTGCAAACTGAGACCAGGTGATTTCAGACTAGCGATAAGAGGCAGATTTTTAACAGTGAAGGTAATTAACCACTGGAACAACTCATCTAAGGTTGTGGTGGATTCTGTCATTTGAAATCTTTAAATCAAAACTGGATGTCTTTTATGAAACTCTGCAGCTCAATCAGAATATATGGGCTTGATGCAGAAACTACTGGGTATAAATATCTGTTTTAGGCTGGGGTTGAGACTACATGATCATAATGGTCCCTTTTGGCTTTAAAAATTTATGAAATTATATCACCAGTCTTCTGCCCACCACAACTAGAGTCCCCAACATAGCATCCACATACATTCTTTGTGTTAGTGTTTCCAAAACTCACACCCTTCTTGATGTTTGCCTTCATTTTTAACTCAATTAGACAAACTTGTCTCTTTGTTCCCAAAATTCTTCCCTATATAGGAAATTGACTGTTTTCTGGAGAGAGGCTCAGTTCCTCCTTATACTTGTAGCTTTGAGCTGATTGGACACATCTGCTCTGGTCAATCAGCAGAAATACCTCTGCATCTCAGTGTAAGATCCTAGAACCTAATGCTCTGTCACACAGGGCAATAGTAGAAACTAATTACACTGCCAACGACCCTCAAATGAAAAGATGCTTGCCACTAGTCACAGACATTCAGTGCAACAGTGTCAGGAAAAAAAAATCCCTCAACTGACAACATGTGGCAGTGGTACATGGGAAGACAGCAGTTTTCTAGGTAGCCAAGACCCAAGCCATAAAAAGCAGATGAATATCAACATTTTGAATATGTCCTGAAACTACCAAGAACCTAATGAAGCCTTCAAGAAATTTGTATATGTTTTGTTTTTCTGCCACCACCAAGAATTAAGTACCTGTAGTGTCTGCCCCTTCTGCTTCCAAGTAGCTTTCAGGAGAAGCCCTCTGTACTCCACATTTTAGTAATCCAATCTAGAGATCACAAAAGGTATGGATAACTGTAGTGAGGTCCACATCAAAAACAGTCCCGGGCCTTACCAGACACCACTGAAAAATGATGCCATGTGTGAACCCATGAGAGAACCTGCCATTTCAAGTGCTTTCACTTTAGTAATCTTCCACTTATTCATCTGCCACTTTGCCTGACTTCATCCAAGTTTCTACTAGTCCTCTCTCCCTCTTATTGTTTCTGGTGCCACCACTCTCAACCCTGGTCTTTCCCTCATGTGCAGCTTCTCATACTCCTTCCCTACTGGATCTACTCCTGATAACCTTATTTTCATTCCATGCCTTCTTTCTTCCACCTTCTACTGCTTTGAATCTAGATTCCGCCCCCTCCCCTTCTTGCCTCCAAATACACTATTTGCAAGCACCTGAGATATGTAAGCTATTCCTGCTGCTACATGTCCAAATCCCTCCTGGATCTACAGCACCAATTGTTTTGTCTCCTTCACTTCAGTGAAATTGGTCTTACCAAGATCACCGATGATCTTCCCTAGTCAAGTTCAAGGGCCTCTTTAGTCTCCTTTTCCTGGATTTTTCATCTTTTCAGTCATTCCTTCCTTCTCCTCCTCCCTCTCTCCCTTTGAGCCTTGGAACTCCTGACTTCTCTTTTTTCCTCCCCAGCTGAACCTCATTGTTTCTGTCAATAGCTCAAGCTTCCTTTTTCTGCTCTGTTGACATCCTTTGAGGAATGTACTTCTGTCTCCTTCATACCTTACTCCCAAGTGATGTCATCTGTTCTCAAATGTCATTTGTACTCCAGTGATTCCCAGATCTCTCCCCATTCCTGACAATACCTCCCCTAGTCTGTCTCACATCTTCAGCTGTATATCTGTAATCTCATCTTGCTTTATCTCTAAACAATGAAAAATTAAATTCCCGTAGTGTTTTGCACTAAAACATTTCCTCTTCTCCATTCCTGTCAAAATTTCCACTCTTTTCCCTGTCACCAAGATGCTCAAACAGGGATCATATTTATTATTTTTCCTCCTCTGCTCCCAGGCTGTTGCTATATTGTCTGTTTTCCCTTCACATACAAATCTACCCTTTCCTCTCCATCCCCTGCCTTTGACATCACATTGCTCCTAACTTGTCGTCTTGCCCCCTTAGTTTATCCAAAATATGGCTGTCACAGTCCTTTCTTGCCACCATGTTGCTTCCTTTCCTCCCCCTAATCCCTCTTGTCTTTCACATCAAATTCAAGCTTTCACCTTCAAGGCTGTATACCAACTCTGCCCAACACACGCATTTCAATGTTAATTTCCTCCTACTTTCCTTTCTGCTCTCTGCATTCCCCTGTCAGACCCTTTCTTATTCTTCTCCCGCATTACCTTCACACCTTCTTCCATGCCATTCCTTACATGTGGACTTCCTTCCTACTTCTGTACTCTAAACACCTTGATTTTTTCCCAAATCCTTCCCATTTAGAATACTCTATACATTATCATAATTTTACGGTGACTGAAACCATAATGCTTCAAATTTACATTTTATTCATTTCTAATTATATTTAAGAGAAAAATACAATTTTATTAGAGGAGGAAATTTAGCAAGAAGCACAGTTTAATCTAGATTTTTGTTGTGACTTTTCTTTTTAATGTTTCCACCAGGCAATGCATTTGCTAGAGTTAAAACTGGAGATTACCACTTTTATGGTTATGGAACCAAGAGGGATTATGTCACAGCAGCAATTCATTACAGCCGTGCAGTTGATCACCACATCGCTCAAGCCATGTTTAATCTGGCATATATGTATGAACATGGTTTAGGTATTCCAAAGGTAATGTGAACTGCATATGGTGCAATCTGTGTGTAAAATTAACCTTAATGGATATAGTTGAAATTAAAAGCTATAATATCCTAATGTAGCATTCTGGGTGAGGCAGAATCTCTGATATCAGGGAAAATTAGGTAAACAGAGATTATTAAAATTGTAAAGGAGGGTCAGGCAGGCTATGACTGAGAGATACACGTGAAATGATAGATGGTATAGTGAAGGCCAAGTGAGTGCCCTTTCACCTTGCCACATAAAAACAAGGATGAGAAATGAAAATAAAGTTAGTGCAGTAAACATGGAAATTCAGTTTTAAACAGGCATGAACAGCCTGTAAAATCTATGACCACATGATATCAATGAGACTAGTTCAGTAAAATTCAAAAATATAATTGGTGACTTATGAATAAGAAAAACATCTAAAGTTGCATCAGAAAGGCTGAGAAAATACAAAAGACATAATTCTTCATGATTCAACTGGCATTCAGTTGATGCCCTAGAATCATAAAGGAATCCCACCCTAATCTCATGCTTGCAGGGCATGAGGGAAGGGAGAGGTGCTGGTTTGCTCTAATAGCTCTCTATCACTGGCCCAATATTCTCTCCTGCTGAGTACAATGTAGAAACAAACGATACAACTTATGTTATGATGTTGTGTGTATTTTTGCCATTTTTGTTGTTTGTTTTTCCATTGCTTCCTTCTGCTTCCTTTTGTCCTTGCCTTTTTCTCATTTCTCTCCTTTCTGTTTGTGGCTTCAACTTTTTATTTCTATCATCTTCCCTAGTCTCTCTTCATTCTCTCCTTGCCCAGGCCCATTTTCTGTATGCCTCTCCTCTCGATCTCGCCACAGCTCTATCTGGCTTCTCCAGTCTCTCTCCTCCAGCACTCTCAGATCTTCTGCATCCTTTCCCAACTCTCTTCCTCCCTTAATCTCTTTGCACCTCCCCAACCTAGTTTTGTACCTCATAAATGTCCCAGTTCTTGACTTGTCGTGTCTCCAAATGCCATTGGCTTGGTTTTCTGATTGGTTTCTCTGGTGATTGCCCCTTCCGCTGATGATTCTCATTCTCTCACTTCTTAGGGGGCAGTAATGGGGAAGTAAGCAAGGCTCCAGTGATCTGGGGGTGGATTAGTGGAACCAGAAAAGAGGTGGTTATGCCATACTCCACTGTAACTCTGAGTGATGCCAGGGGAAAAGAGAGAAGCTAGTATGGCTGCCTGCTTGTGTGTAAGCTCCAGCAGCTGTACAAAGGGATAGAAGAACATATGGAGAAGGCAGGAAGGGGTTTCTTTCAGAGAGCCACCATCCACCCTTTCCCCCACTCTCGTGCATCCACCTACCCAGAGGTAGTGCCTCTGTAATGGAAGCAGACCGCTTCTAGTCTTAAAAATTATAGTAAAAATGACATCCTTTTAATCATCAGATCTGTTGCCTGTGTAGCTAATACAGCTATGGTAAAATGAGCAGGATTCTATTCACTCTAATACATGAATTATTTACCAAGTTCCAAGCCGTTATAGTGCTTTAGACCCACTGAAGACAATGAGGCTTCACTATTTGGACTACAGAACTTTTATTATTGGTAACAGTGACAAGAAGCAAAGATGGTAACTTGAGTCGTATGCCAGGCGAGTTTGAAGGACTGTCAGTTAGAAGAAACATCTCTTTACTTGTAAACTGGGCACATAACTAAGACAAACATGCAACCACACTATGCCATCACCAGTCATTTTTCAGCAGAATCACACTCAGAAGCTTCTCCTACTGTTCCTGCTTTTCTTCTCCTTCCAAGTTACTTCCCAAGCTTTGCTCCTCCTCCAGCTATGAGAAGTAGTAAGCTGTTTCAATATGGTATGGTTTATGAGCAAAGCCCAATTCACGTTAAATGTCTGTATATGCTTTCTGCCCTTAGTTTGCAGAAGCCAGGCAGTCAACAGACATATGTTGCCTTGACAAACTGGACCTCCAGGTCCTGAGGATGTCTGGGATCCACTGGAATATAGCCTGATATCTCCATGGATTCTCAGACTCCACTGTATGGTCCACACCTTCTGTCCCCTTGTTGAGGATACAAACCCCACTCCCAAGAGCAGCATGTATAGTTACCATTTGACGTTTTGGGGGTTGTTTTTAGCAGTTTTTCCCTCCTGAGGATTCCCCTATGGGAGGGAAGTATGAAGCCCTAGGAGGAAGAATGTAATCAAAATGAGGCCCAGGAGTCAGGCGATGTGTTCCTGACTCAGCCACATATTTTTGTGACCTTGGGCAAGGATTAAGAGCCAGATTTTTCTAGGTGTATGCATGTAATTATGCAACTAATTTATGCACAGAATTGCCACAATGGCATGAACAATTACAGAAACTGCATGTACAAAAGATGAGCTACATATCTAATGAATATGTTTGCATGTGAAAATTTAAAGGTAAGTCTATTAGCTATCCTGTTATATGCAAATACTTTTGATGATTTGGCCCTTATTATATTTGGCTAACTTTATTAATATTTAATTATTATTAATAACAATATCAATAATAATTGTTTATAAAATCTCTTGTGAAACAGAGTCATTGTTCGCACTTATGGTAATGCCTTTCAGCTAAGGAATTCAGAGTACTTTCTAAAATATTATTAGGAGAGGGCAAATAGTGAAAAGCATCATGAATATTTGGCCATACTCATGCCCCTTTGCATTAACTTACTGCAAATATTTGAATAATTGAGTTTGACCAGTATGGATGCTTGTGGAAAGTGAAGGAATGCCAAAGTCTTGAGATCAGCATATTTGTCCCCAAATCAGTCAATTTGCGGAGATTAAAGTTGTCTTGCAGATATTCTACAAGCAGAAAATAATAAACTAATTTGGTAAAAATAAAAGCAGAGCTAGTCATTCTTATACAGACAGAACAAGATGAATTATTGTAGTCCAGAAGGGGACAGTGTCATGTTTAAGCCTTTACAATTCTTTACTTTTATGGATTGCTTTTCAATAACAATTCAAATTTAAAAAAATAAAATTTATAAAAACAGACCATTACTAAATTAAACTTTGAACAGGGCTTAAAGGTTGATATAAGAAATCACAGGACTGGGAAGGGACCTTGAGAGGTCATCTAGTCCAGTCCCCTGCACTAACGGCAGGACTAAATATTATCTAGACCATCCCTGACAGAGGTGTTTGTCCAACCTGCTCTTAAAAATCTCCAATGATGGAGATTCCACAACCTCCCGAGGCAATTTATTTCATTGGTTAACCACCTTGACAGTTAGAAATTTTTTCCTAATGTCCAGCCTAAACCTCCCTTGCTGCAATTTAAGTCCATTGCTTCTTGTCCTATCCTCAGAGGTTAAGAAAAACTTTTCTCCCTCCTCCTTGTAACAGCCTTTTATGCACTTGAAGACTGTTACGTCCCCTCTCAGTCTTCTCTTTTCCAGACTAAAGAAACCCAATTTTTTCAATCTTCTCTCATAGGTCATGTTTTCTAGACCTTTAATCATTTTTGTTGCTCTTCTCTGGACTTTCTCCAATTTGTCCACATCTTTCCTGAAATGTGGCACCCAGAACTGCACACAGTAATCCAGTTGAGGCCTAATCAGCGCGGAGTAGAGCGGAAGAATTACTTCTTGTGTCTTGCTTACAACACTCCTGCTAATACATCCCAGAATGATGTTTGCTTTCTTTGCAACAGAGTTACACTGTTGACTCATATTTAGCTTGTGGTCCACTATGACCCGCAAATCCCTTTCTACAGCACTCCTTCCTAGGCAGTCATTTTCCATTTTGTATGTGTGCAACGGATTGTTACTTCCTAAATGGAGTACTTTGCATTTGTTCTTATTGAATTTCATCCTATTTACTTCAGAACGTTTCTCCAGTTTGTCCAGATCATTTTGAATTTTAATCCTATCCTCCAAAGCACTTGCAACCCCTCCCAGCTTGATATCGTCTGCAGACTTTATAAGTGTACTCTCTATGACATTATCTAAATCATTGATGAACATATTGAACAGAACCGGACCCAGAACCAATCCCTGTGGGACCCCACTCGTTATGCCCTTTCAGCATGACACTGAACCACTGATAACTACTCTCTGGAAGTGATTTTCCAACCAGGTTTGCACCCATGTTATAGTAGCTCCATCTAGGTTGCATTTCATAGAATCATAGAATCTCAGGTTTGGAAGGGACCTCGGGAGGTCATCTAGTCCAACCCCCTGCTCAAAGCAGGAACAACCCCAACTAAATCATCCCAGCCAGGGCTTTGTCAAGCCTGACCTTAAAAACCGCTAAGGAAGGAGATTCCACCACCTCCCTAGGTAACCCATTCCAGTTCTTCACCACCCTACTACTAGTGAAAAAGTTTTTCCTAATATCCAACCTAAACCTCCCCATATCCAACCTAAACCTCCCCTAGTTTGTTTATGAGAAGGTCATGTGAGAGTATCAAAAGCTTTACTAATGTAAAAATATACCATGTCTGCTGCTTCCCCCCCTATCCACAAGGCTTGTTGCCCTGTCAAAGAAAGCTATCAGGTTGGTTTGACATGATTTGTTCTTGACAAATCCATGCTGACTGTTACTTATCACCTTATCATCTTCTAGATGTTTGCAAATTGATTGCTTTATTATATGCTCCATTATCTTTCCAGGTACAGAAGTTAAACTGACTAGTCTGTAATTCCCCAGGTTGTCCTTATTTCCCTTTTTATAGATTGATACTATCTTTGCCCTTTTCTAGTCTTCTGGAATCTCTCCCGTCTTTCATGACTTTTCAAAGATAATCGCTAATGGCTCAGATATCTCCTCAGTCAGCTCCTTGAGTATTCTAGGATGCATTTCATCAGGCCCTGGTGACCTGAAGACATCTAATTTGTCTAAGTAATTTTAAACTGGTTCGTTTTCCTATTTTTAGCCTCTGATCCTATCTAATTTTTACTGGCATTCACTATGCTAGACGTCCGATCACTACCAACCTTCTTGGTGAAAACCAAAAGAAGTCATTAAGCACCTCTGCCATTTCCACATTTTCTGTTATTATTTTCTCCCCCTCATTTAGTAATGGACCTACCCTGTCCTTGGTCTGCCTCTTGTTTCTAATGTATTTGTAGAATGTTTTCTTGTTACCCTTTATGTCTCTCTCTAGCTAGTTTGATCTCTTTTTGTGCCTTGGCCTTTCTAATTTTGTCCCTACCTACTTGTGTGATTTGTTTATATTCATCCTTTGTAATTTTCTGTTCCTTTGAAAAAATGTATTAAGAAATTAATTGGCATCACTTCTGCTTCTTTTCCCCCCCAACCATGGGGGATCTCTCCCCAATCCACTCTGCACCCCAACATCTATCTTTATTCCATCTTTATTTTATGTAGCTCTCCTTTTCATCCTGAGCCTCATTCTTCTTTGAATAGTGTCCCTATGGGTGCTCTGCTTCAGGTGCGTGTGTGCCCTTGACTGGAGATTTTCAGTAGCAGTGCCCATTTGGTCCTCGCATGCTCTCCAGAAATCCTCTTGCCCTGTACTAGAGTAAGATAAAGGTGAATCAGGCCTCTTCCGCATCTTCAGGTTTGTTTCGTTAGAAAGGTTCGTTTTCCCTCCCCCCCAAGTTATATCACTCTCAATGAAGGGAAGTGGGGAAAATGAAGACAGGTTTTTAAAATGTAAAATAAATAGGATGGAAAGATAACCAGATTAAGCTTAATGAGTGATCAGCGCTGACCTTCCTAATATAGCTCCTTTATGACTCTGCTACATTTATTGCACACATCTAACAGGGGTTCTCAAATTTACCTGAGAAACATTGCAGGATATGGAAAAGGAGCCTCTTGTGGTCACCTCCCTTCCCAACCTCAATTCCACACCTTGCTTGTGAAAACTAATGAGAAAGTAATATAAAAGACAGACCAAAAGATGAACCAAAAATTCACTTTCATAAACTGTGTGCTGTATCTGTACTGTCTATGTTCTACCTGGCAGGAGGACTTTGTTTGCTTCAAGTTCTTCTCTTATTATCTATAACCCCCACTACTTGAATCACTGCAGATCACTTTCAGCTTAGAAAACAACCAGAAAAAAAGAACTACTTTGTCATATGTATATATGGTTAACTGGATTTTCACCAAAGAAAATCCTGACAAAGACATGAAGCAGCTCTTGAGGGTGGAAAGAGTAGCTTGTTCTTTGGGTTTCTTCATTGGTCTGGACATTCTGAAGAGTCTTTGACTAGGCTTCAACAGACATGAAGCAGATGCCATTGTGATATAACAACGCCATGGATCACACTTTGAGAACCATTATACTACAGATAAAACCCGTTTCCTTTTCCAGCCTCTCCTAAGTGGAATCCAGACACACTAGTGTTCAAATTTTGAAACCTTACAGTGGTATTTAAGTTAGTTGAATTCATCTTGCCTATCTTTAACTCAAATACTGCACGTTCAGCTAAGAATGGATAGTATTTTTGACTTTATGGGAAAAAAGGAGTGCTGGAAATTGTAGAAGAAATCCTGCACTAGCAATATTTACAGCCTGATGTCTAAGATCAGAGTAACTTTGAGATAAGCATCCAGACTGAATCTCTACTCATTACTAATAATTAAGTAGAAATTTGAAGACAACTATGCATTAAAAATAAATTAACAGGATAAATTAACCAAGAAGACATGATGAGCAGCCACACTTGACAAGCCTAGCTAGATCAATGCCTTTCGAAAGATTCTAGTAATTTACTAATTATATAAATATTTTACCAAAATGTGCTCTGCTGAGAAAGTAGCTGATGGGACAAAGTTACTAATTGGTTCCATCATGACATGAATATGCTATCTAAAATTGAGGATATTAGACTAAGAAATTGTCCATTAAATGTATGGACTAATTTTTGTATACATCTAGTTATTAAATTTTGTCAGACAACTAGATAATTGGGTTGTTGTATTCCTAGCTTTAGATATGAAGAATTACTGCTTAATTGTATAATTTAAAATGTCTGACTGCCTATTTTAAGTATCCATGATCAAATGCTGACTTCAACTTGACTTCCTATTGAATTCAGAAGACCATTTATATACACAAGACAAATTAACTGAGAGGTTGTGGGGGTTGAAAATGAGTTTGTAGAAAGTAAGCACACAAATTAAATGTTAACAAAATTCATTTTTATCTCATGCCAACTTTTATACATGAATCTAGGGTTTATGCTTTTCAAGTATTGTTATAGCTTAGTAAAACCTTTGATATACTAAGCTACAAAAATACTTGAAAAGCAGAAACCTAAAAGACAAACCGTAGAAATGTTTTGAAGATTAGCTAAAGCATCACAACATTCATCTAAGCAGATTCCACGTGTTCTAAGTAAATCCCCCCCCCCCTTTTTTTAAGGATATACATTTGGCTAAAAGGTGGTATGACCTCGCAGCACAAACAAGCCCAGATGCATCCATTCCGGTGTTCTTGGCACGTATAAAGCTGGAAGTTAAGCTTCTATTCAGCGAGATGCAACTTTTCAAGGTAAGTATGTTTTGAACATACGAACATGCTTTCACCCAGGTCCAATTCTAATATTTTTCTTGTGAAATTGCTTTTTTACATTTTATTTTATACTTTTAGATTTGCTTCTTGCACCTATTCCAGACCCTGGATATATTATATAAGTCCTGTTTCAGTAAAAATAGGCCCACCATCCAAGACTTGTCATACAAATTGCACGATCTATTACCTCCCCATCCTCACACTGAAATTTCCAGTTGTACAAATGCAGAACACCCTACAAAAGTAAACCCCATAATTTTAGTTGTAAATTAAAGTGCATGTGACTTGAAGCCCCTCAAATCTTTAGTTTGATTTCAAGTCTGCCAAGTTTAGAGGCAATACAATGCCCTTATGATGGAAGGCATCAGAGTTTGTGTCATCAGCTCATAAGGACTTGGGAGCACATCATGCTCATCTGAAGGGAGAGGTGTCCTTGCTTATTCTGAAGCAGTCTCCTCCCAAAAACCCAAGAATGGCGTAGTGCTGATGAGATCCAGGGGACTAGTCCAGTCATCTTTTGCTGGGACACAGATTTGAGCTGTAATAAACCTTTCTACAATGGATTCCTTCACTTCCCTCCATGCCTTGATTAGCTATTAACTGGAAAACCCAGCTGCTTGTCCCTCCACTTCACACAGTGAAAGGAAGTACTTCTGATCATCTATTCTGAAACAACTCCACCAAACCCTATCAGAATCTGAGGTTTGGGAATACAACCTATAATCCCAATTTCCCTAGGAATAGCATTTGGTTCCTTCATGCAATACTGGTAGTCTGAAGCTGTTCCTAGACTGCCTCCCAATCTGCTGGGGATTTCCACATAGTAAGCAAGCTGGGGTGCTGCCTTAGAGCCATGCAGGACTTGTGCACCCCATTACAGATGCCCTAGATGCAAAGCAAAAAAGCAGGTAAACTCAGAATGTCTGTTTTATAGAATTGTGGGTTCAAAAAATAATTAGATAAGTTCATGGAGGATAAGTCCATTAATGGCTATTAGCCAAGACGATCTGGGATGCAACCCCATGCTCTAGGTGTCCTAAGCCTCTGAGGGTATGTCTACACTGAGGGTATGTCTACACTGCAATTAGATACCCATAACTGGCCTGTGCCAGTCAACTCGGGCTCACAGGGCTTGGGCCAAGGGGCTGTTTAACTGTGGTGTGGATGTTCTGGCTCAGGCTGCAGCCTGAACTCTGGGATCCTGCCACCTCGCAGGGTTCCAGACCCTGGGCTCCACCCCAAGCCTGGGCATCTACACTGCAATTAAACCGCCCTGCAGCCCAAGTCAGATGGCATGGACCAGCTGCAGCTTTTTAATTGCAGTGTAGATATACCCTAACTGGCAGAAGCTGAACAGATGACAGGGGATGGAACATGCATAAATTGCCCTGTTCTGTTCATTCCCTCTGAAGCACCTGGCATTGGCCACTTAGAAGACAGGACAGTGGACTAGATGGACCATTGGTCTGACCCAGTATGGCTGTTATGTTCTTATTAAAGGCTTTATTCTTCTGTGCTTACTATATTATACAGTTTGCCCTGATTTAAGTTTACCAATCCTAGCATTGTCTAAAACCTCATTAAAAAGAGCATATTGCTTTCATTTTACACTTTTTAAAAATAGCTTCTATTTTGCATATAAAAAAGTATTCTCTGTATTGCTGAGCTCTTCCTTTCTGTCCTAGCAGTTTACTTCAAGTTGGAAAATGTCAAAACTGGACACTGTGCTGCGACCA
Source organism: Chelydra serpentina (assembly GCA_037349315.1). NCBI lineage: Eukaryota > Metazoa > Chordata > Testudines > Chelydridae > Chelydra > Chelydra serpentina. The sequence continues at coordinate 12,635,330 of JBAIAC010000061.1, forward strand.
CATTGGGATCTGTTTGCACTGGTAGTCATAGTTATTTTGCTTGTACTACTGATAAGGAATAGGTAGAACTGGGAAAATGTTAATGTGAAAATCTTTTGGTAGTTTCCTTTATATTCTAAATAAAAATTCTATTACTCATTTTTCTAACATGTCTTTCTAATACTTATGTAACAAAGTGAAAATATGTGTAGCCCTAGGGAAAGTTAGTAACATTACAGAAAATTAGGTTCTTAATTTAAAATGGATAATTTGCTTACAGAAACTAAAACCTGTCAGTACAGCAAAATCTTTCATTTGCACGCTGATGGAAACATACACAGCAGATAACCAGCTATCCCAATTCTCAGGAGTATGTTGTGCAGAAAAAAATCCCTTATTTCATAAGTTACTTAAATATTGTTTACACTGCTTATTGTAAAGAATGATATTAAAAGATCAACTCAGTGAGCCAGCATACAAAAGGAAAGCAGAAAGAATTAACAAAAAGCTGCCAGTAGGAAGCTAGACAGCCAACAGTTTTTAATTACTGCGAATAGGTTCACATGTTCCATTTCAACAGACCAAATATGCCATTAATCCATTGTTCAGTCACTGAAATAAATTCTCTGCAGTTTGTTACCCGATTATTGCTCTAATTAAGTAGGCATGATATTCACTAGTTTCTACTAGCTAACAGAGAGCCTAGTCCTGCATTCATTGTTAGTAGCAAAACGTTCCTGGCCACCAATGGTGGAAGATCAGGCCTCTAGCATGACACTGAAGAAAATCATTTTTCTAGGGAGAAGACTTCTGTATGTATGATCATTTTATATCTGGGCTGCACATACATCACTTGTTTTGTCAAGCCACCAGTTCCTTTTCTCTTGAGGCTTCAACAAACGAGCACCATCTCTCTCTCTCCTATTTAATGCTACTAGTAGCTCCTGATTTGTGATCTAACTTCTGTCAGTTCCTTTTTGTAACACCCCCCTCCCCCTTAGGAGTAGTAGTTAATATGTGCAGGGAATAATAAAAGGCCAGATTGTTGAGCTCATACTCATCCAATTAGTCACACTGATTTCAATTAAACCACGCCAATGATTAAGTGCTCCTAAGGGTGAATAAGGGATCCTCAATCTGACTCCAAAGAACTTGCATCTTGGAAAAACAGAAGATAAAATGTTTGTTCAATGAATAAGACCAATTTTAAAACTTTTACATTTTTTTAAATAACTGTGCATATATACACAAACATAAGAGGAAGATATTCCCAATATTAGCAAACACTCTAATATATTGGCAAAAACAGCAACATCAAAAATGAACTAAACATAAAAGTGGAAGGTTTTTTTAATTAGACATGAACTTGCACGGAACCAAGCAGTACAGGCAATACAACCAATAGGATTTTTGATTGTGTGCACAAGTCTCACTTGACTGACAAGGGGAACAAGAATCTCTTTACAACACAGCGGTGAGAGCAGTGGCGTAGCCAGGTTTAGAGCACAGGGGGAGCGGAGGTAAAAAAAGGCGCCGGGAGCAAAAGGCGTCGGGAGCAAAAAAAGGTGCCAGAAGCACACAAAAAAGCTCCGCTCTGGCTGCAGCACAGGAGCAAAAGAGCACAAAAAAGGCGCCGCTTCTGCTCAGTGGGGGAGCGGCCTCTCCCCCAGCTTCCCCCCCCGGCTACGCTACTGGGTGAGAGCACATCTACAAAGAAAAACAAATTGGATGGCATTCAGAGAAACATCCAGTGATTAAGGCCTACAGACACTGATCTCCTGCATGAGTTACAATTAGAAAAAAAAAATGCTTAACATCAATAACCCCCAGAAGTTCTAAAATGACTAGTAATTGTGCATGCTTAGCTCAACATGCCTTGGCTTAAGGGGCCTGATTTTCAGAAACTTCTGAGCACCTGTCCCATGGAAAAAAGCAATTATTTCTAAAGATATAAAATTGGGCAGTCAAATCGATGCCTTCTAGCAGTACTAGTCACTTGTGGAAAGTTGTCCTGACAAAGATTTTCAAACAACTGAAAATTTTAAGCACTACGGAAATTGTAAGGGGGTTAGAATTTAGGGTGATGGAACAAAGTTAAGAGAGGGAAAAGTCTACACTACATATCAGAATTTTTATTTAGTCAGAACCTTCTTGATTGCTGGACTGGTCAAAATATTCAATAGCATAAGAAAATGACCTGAATACCATTGCCTTCTCAAATGGCAATGAATTGCAACTGGATTAACCAGTTCAAATTCAAGTGTACCTTAATTCTCTAATGCCATGAAATGTATCTGATAAGTGTCATGCAAAGTGTCAAAGAAAAGCTCATGGTTCACTTATCACATAATGTAGGTGCAACCAATTGATGGAAAGTTATGGACATAAACTAAAATTATCATTGTTAAGATGCATGTCAGCCAGCCAGGAATTACCCCACTGTGAAAATGGAAGGAGGTTTCCCCATCCAGGAGTTACTTCCAAAGTACTTTGAAAGACAATGAGAATGTATTTACATACTGCATGAACAGACCCATCAAGCTAACAAGGGAGAGAGACAAACTTCACACTATCACAGCGGGGGAGGAGATTGACAATCACATGTCTAATTTTCATTCCATTGTACTGAAGGAGTCAGGAACTAAAAAATTTGCATTTTAGCAGACAACTACTCCAGTGGAGAAGTAGCAGCATGCCACTTCCTTCAAAACAATGTGCGTAGTTGTCTACCTCACAAGCTACAAACCCACTTTTATCTGGACATTACAGTGCTAATAAGCGATGGTCACATAAATACCACCCTACACCAGAAACCTACTGACCGCTGTACTTACCTACATGCCTCCAGCTTTCATCCAGACCACATCACACGATCCATTGTCTACAGGCAAGCTCTAAGATACAACCGCATTTGCTCCAATCCCTCAGAGATCCTACAAGATCTCTATCAAACGTTCTTAAAACTACAATACCCACCTGCTGAAGTGAAGAAACAGATTGACAGAGCCAAATAGTACCCAGAAGTCACAGGACAGGCCCAACAAAGAAAGTAACAGAATGCCACTAGCCATCACCTTCAGCCCCCAACTAAAACCTCTCCAGTGCATCATCAAGGATCTACAACCTATCCCGAAGGACGATCCCTCACTCTCACAGATCTTGGGAGACAGACCAGTCCTTGCTTACAGACAGCCCCTGAACCTGAAGCAAATACTCACCAGCAACCACAACAACAAAAACTTAACCCAGGAACCTATCCTTCAAACAAAGCCCATTGCCAACTCTGTCCACGTATCTATTCAAGGGACATCATCATAGGACCTAATCACATCAGCCACACCATCAGGGGCTCGTTCACCTGCACATCTACCAATGTGATATATACCATCATGTGTCAGCAATGCCCCTCTGCCATGTACATTGGCCAAACCGGACAGTTTCTATGCAAAATAATAAACAGACACAAATCTGACATCAGGAATCAAAACATTCAAAAACCAGTCAGAGAACACTTCAACCTCCCTGGACACTCAATTATAGACCTAAAAGTGGCAATTCTTCAACAACAAAACTTCAAAAACAGACTCCAATGAAAAACTGCTGAACTGGAATTAATTTGCAAACTGGACCCCATTAAATTATGCTTGAATAAAGACTGGGGGTGGATGGATCATTACACAAACCAAAACTATTTCCCCATGCTAATTTCCCCCCCTACTGTTACTCACACCTTCTTGTCAACTGTTTGAAATGGGCCATCCTGATTATCACTATAAAAGGTTTTTTTTCTCCTGCTGATAATAGCCCACCTTAATTGATTTGTCTCGTTACAGTTGATATGGCAACCCCCATCTTTTCATGTTCTCTGTATATATATATCTTCCTACTGTATTTTCTGCTCCATGCATCCGATGAAGTGGGACTGTAGCCCACGAAAGCTTATGCCCAAATACATTTGTTAGTCTCTAAGGTGCCACAAGTACTCCTCGTTTTTTGCTGATACAGACTAACACGGCTACCACTCTGAAACCTTTTATCTGGAGGTATCCTTCAGAAGAATCCATTTCAAAGGTTCATTGGACTATAAAATAGAGGGGCCAAGAAACCCCAAGTTATCTTTCACCTAAGAAGATGAAGGTACCAGCCTTTTGACTTTGGGGGATAGACCCTGAGTCAGGAGTTTGGTCAGCCATCTAGATGGAAATGTGGTGAAGATTTTACCTTGAGCCAAGTCTAGCTTGTTAAGTTTAGTTACCAGAATACATTTTATCTTTATTTCTCTTGCAGCCATTTTTTACTTTAATCCTTACACTTTGTAAGGTACACTTGTACTCACTTAATCGCTCTTTGTAATTAAATAAACTTTTTTTTTTAATCTAAACCAATCCAGTAGTATGTTTGAACTGGTTGGTAACTCTAGTTAAAGCAACAAACTGTTGAATATTGACTTTTTGAAGGAAAAAAGATCCCAATAGTTCCAGGACAGGGAGGAACATTTCAGAACACGTTTTGGGGAAGGCTGGGGGAGTGTGGAATCCCTTACCAGTTGTTAACCAAGTCTGGTGGAGACCAGTGGAAGTCTGTGGGACTGCAGGCAGGCTCTAGGCTCCAAAGTGTTGGCTCGGGGCTGCCCAATATGTAGACATAGTGCCTGCTTGTTGCTGACTGTGGGCATTCCAGGCAGAGAGCTACAGTAGCAACGGATTGTGAGGCACTCCAGCTTACAGGGTAAGAGGTGACAGTCTGCACTAGTCTGGATTGCACCCCAGACTCTGACAGTTTCCTTGTATTTCCTGTACACCATGAACTCCCCGACTTTAAAAGTGAATTCTGGATGCACAAGGAATGTGAGGTCATATGCTTAAGTTAATAATTTAAAATGCAATGCCTCATATGCTATGATCTTCCCCCATTCTAGTAAGCTTAGATAAAATTATGTACATATTCACAATCATGCCTATCGATCACAGTTCTTGATCTTGATCTTATTTGTATGTATTTCCTCTTTAAGAGGTTTTTATTACACTAGTATTTTGATAAGCCAGAAGTAATAATCTCCCAGCATGCATTTTGCATTATCTTGTGCCCAAACTTAAAAAAAGCAGCTTCCATGCATTAAGCAAAATATCTAGTCTTATAACAAAAGACACCATTATCACCCTAACAACTGCTTGGAATTTAAGGCATTTATTTTGCAACTGCTGATTTTTTTTTAAAGTATTTAAACAGCTCTAAATTATACCTAGCCTGGGAAATTGCATATCACATTTTGGCTAAATGTGGTTTGAAAGAACCAAGATAAAAGACTTAAACCCTAAAAATGGAGATGATTAATACTGAAAGTTTAACACTTCTAACTACAGAAGTGTCTGTCTATATCGTACTTAAACATTCAGATGTAAAAGTATTAGTTTGCAGGGGTATGCTGAAATGTAAGTCACAAAGTAGTAGACCAATATTATAGTGGTGGAGTATGTTTATTTTTCTTTTTTAAAGCAAAAGGGATAAATTGAACCTATTAAAGCTTTCAGTTCTATTCATGAACAGAACCTAGAACATCCTGAAGTTGAAACATCAGAGGAAATGTTAGGTAAGCAGAATATAATCACCTGAATTAGAATTTGGGCAGAAGAGCAGGATTTGCCCCTTTACCCTTTCAAGAAGTGTCATGCTCTGAGCTTAATATTGCAGTACTGTTTTTTTGCACTTAATTTATACTTCATAATCACTACTGGTAATACTGTACATACTTAAGCCCTGAACCTACAACCACTTATGTGCATGCTTCATTATCCCTTCACTTGAATGTGACTACTCATGTGCTTTAAGTTAATTAAACACATGCAGGGCAAAGGCCATACCCTGAATGTTCATTAACGAATGAAAACGAGGACAGCTACCACTCTGAAACTGTTATGAACGAGTTATCATTAATCACCTTTTTGGTGTAATATTTCAGAAGTTGGAGCAAATGCTGCTGATAAACTCCTCTGTGGTACTTCCTTCTTTAGGGGTGCTAGCAACCTAAATCCTAACCCAGAGAAGCAAGTGGGAAAGTTTTGCTATCAACTTCCGTGAAAGCAGGATCTGGTCCATTAACATAATATCCTTGCTCCCATATCACTTGAAAACCCAAGATCTGAGGCTTTTTTACCTGAAGATTTTATAAAGCAGACTCTGCTCTTAAGTTTGTAGGATGAATGTTAGTGACATGAAGTGCTACATCATGTAATGTGAATAGTATGAGAAAGTTAAATTAAGTAAGTATTGTTTATTAAGTTTTTAAATATACAAGCAAACAGGAGGACCAATCTCCTATCAACTGGCAAGGATCCTGTCCAGTGCCTACTAATTCTTCCCTACACCTGTAACTCCTAACCTTCATCCAAGTTAAGTGCTCTATCTGTATTCTCTCTTCCGTGCACCGGGGAGGGAAACACATCTGCAGTTTCTCTGTCCAGCAATGCACATTTTTCATATTACCAGTGGCACATTCTTCATCTCCGGAAAAGAAACAGAGAGGAAGTTTCTAACATTTCAGTTCTCCCCTACCCAAGTGCTGATTTAGTGGTAGAGGAACCAGGCACAGCAGCAGCTCTCCTAATTAACATTAACATTCCTCTTCATTCTCTCTAGTCCCTTCACACCTAACCAGTCATAACCAGGAGCCCCAGTGCTAGAGAAGAAACTCAAAGCAAAAATGTAGGGGGAAAAAAATACACGGTAGTGCATGCAATTAACTAAAAATCTACATTTGGGAAAACAGGAGTGTTCCTTTCAGTCTGAGTGCTTTGTTAATTATAAGATAAAGAGAAACCCAAGACTTTAGAAGATAGGATGGTTTTTCAATTCTAGTTGAAGGTTTCGTTATATGCAGGGTAGACAAAGTTATGACTTTATTGCTTGGAGTATGCTGTACCATTCTGTGAAACGCCACCTACTGGATTATTTTATTACAACAGGCACAATGTCTACACTAAAAACTTAAAGTTAACCTATTTGGAGTAATTACTGCAGTAGTGCATGTCCACACTACCCTCCTTGGGGTGGTGGTGCAAATCCTCACCAAGAGTGCTTCCTCCAACCTAAAAGCAGCAGTATAGGGGAGCTGAGAGCCCCATCTCTCACGCTGTATTGGCAGCTCTCTGCCAGGAGCCCGTGGGAGCTACCCACAGGCTCCCAGAGCTTCTTGCCTCTGTTCCCTGCTAGGCAAATGGAGATGCCACCTGGGGCTTCTTGCCCCTGGGGAATGGGGTCCAGTTATCCTGGCTTCTTAACCACCTCTTCCCTTCCCCCTCCTCCACCGGAGCCGTGAAACTGACGAGAGCACTAACAGCCACTGTAAGTAACACAATGTTTACACAGACACTGCATCACCCTAACTACACCAACATAATCCCTACACCTCTTGTGGAAGTGGTTATTATGGCAGTGTAGTAGAGGACTTACATTGGCAGGACAAGGCTGCAGTGTAGACACTGACATAATTAGGTCAATGTAAGCTGCCTTACATCAACCTAACTGTGTCGTGTAGAGCGGGCCTGAATTAAGACAGTGCTGACAGCACAATGTCCAACTGTTGCAATGCAATTTAAGGCTGAGAATCTAGATATAAAGCCTGAAATTAGGTCAGCCACCGTGTATAAATATTATTTGGGATTACTGCTAATGCTGTTCATGTGTACTAGCCTATACCTGTAATACAGCAGAGCTGTTGCTGTAAAAAAGGCAATGAAATACAGAATGCACTTTAGTGCATTTGTTGTCAGATTACTTTGGTTTATTGTTTCTTGAAATATGACCAGAAAGGACAAAATCCAGGTTTGTGCTGTCAGGAAGAAACAAGGATTTTATAACCTATAAAAAGCACCTAGGTTCATGCTCTTGGGCTTTCTGGTAGTAGAAAAAGGAAGACAATTTTGGGCTATTTAGAAACCTCAAAAAGATCTTTATTCTTTTTGACAAGTGGTTACCACGTATGCAGAATTTAATCAGAAATTCCTTTGCTGTCAAATATTACAGGATACAGCATTAAAGGGCTCAGCACCTTGAGGGGAGTGAGAGGAGGTCAGGAACAGTTATTTAACAAATACCAGCTCTAAAATAACTATCTGCTGGTTGCTCGGGGTTCTGAATTCCAAAATAAAGGTGGATGTCTGATACGCAACTGTTTCCTCAGTGGCACACTTTAACCAACTGTCATAAATTAGTTACATTAAATAGTAGAGGCCAGATGCTGCAAGCTGCCCATAAACATGCTTATTAACTCAAAAACAAGCTGTTCTTCCTTCCTGAGGTCAGTGATATTACTCAGCCAAGGAGAGAGAAGTTTCTGTCTATGAGAAACACAAGAGACTTGTCTCCCATTTAGAACCCTCACTTAAGGATTCACATCATGAAACATCTGTAATGTAATGGGCCATGTTGATGATCACTTCAAAAGTTTCTACTGATAACAGTTCCTTTCAATTAATTAGCCTCTTAACATTGATATAGACACTCCCACCTTTTCATGTTTCTCTGAAGGTATAAATATCTGATTACTGTATGTTCCATTCCATGCATCCGATGAAGTGGGTTCTTAACCCACGAAAGCTTATGCTGAAATAAATTTGTTAGTCTCTAAGGTGCCACAGGTATTTTTCTTGTTTTCTTTTTGCTGACACAGACTAACATGGCTACTACACTGAAACCTATCATGAAACTAGACTCTCCACAAAACTAAATTTAGTATTGGTGAATACTTATTCCACTGTTACGAACGAGCTAGTGTACTTTACTTACGGACTAGTATGTTTTCTACATGGGTTCCACCATGTTGACTCTGTAACAGACTGTTACATAAACTCCCTAGGCTGAATAGCACTGTTGTCAGGTTACCACCTTGGTATTGTCCTTGCCCTGGATGTGACGTTTGGGGTATTTTGAACATTACTGTAGGTGATGTATCTTGCCCTCATCTTTTCTTTAAAGCATTAGAATGCAAGTCAGTGTGGAAACAAATAGCATTGCCATGCCTCATTGATGTAGTCTTGCTCAAATAATTAAGTAAAGCATTAGGCTCCAATGATTGCATTTCCTGGGTCCTTTCACTCAATGCACACCGTGGAGCACTGTTGCTAGAAAAGAAGGATCTCATGGAAACTGTTTAGCAGTACATACTTTGAAGTAAGATACTTAGCTGAGCTCTTGAGCAAGGTATCTTCTCTCACAAGTATGGTTCCCTTCACTTCTCTTTATATACAGGTCAAACACGAGAATTTCAACAATTGATGGCCAAGTGTTTTTACCCATATTTTGAGGCCCCCAAAGAAAAAACACAGATCTTCAGACTACTTGTATATTAAATTGGATCTTTGTATTTGCAGATGTTTTCTCCCTATTAGTTCAGTTGAAAGTCCTGTTCACCGCCCCAGGCAGATGCTCTCTTTAATATCATTATTCCCAGAGTACACAAATACTAACAGTTACCCCCTTTGGAGCAATTGTTAGCACTGAAATGGAGAAGATACATCTGAAAACTGTCAGTTACCAAAAAAAGAAGTTTCACCCTTCTATTAATGTATTGATAACATCTTTCTATAGAAATTTTAATGGATACTATGTTGTTCTCTTACGGATATGCATTGAACAAAATATAAACCTAGTTCTGTGACAACTTTATTAGAGCTTCAAAGTGACGTAACAGGAGAAACCTGACAACTGTAGAATATCTGCAATGCAAAGTTCCATAAAAGATCCAGCACAATCGTAGCCATTGGATGAACTACTTTTTCTCTCCTGAAATAAATGCATTTATTTTTGCCAGATCACCCAATGACACTGTTGCAGAACCTCTCTGGGCAGGTCTTGCCTGAAAAACAAACAAACACAGGGCTCATCTTTATGTTCAAAACAAATCACACAAGCCTTTAAAAAGAGCCCCTTAGTTGCTTAGAACAAAAAAGGTGCTTGCTATCTTTTGAAATATGGGAGTTAACACCATTCAAGCATAAAGCAATGGATAGGCTTCATGTTACCTGTGACTCTTGGAATTTCCAGCCTATCATGTAATAAATCTGAAATGTAGCAGGTACCGAACCATCATTACTTCCATACATTTCTATTAAAAAGAGAAATGGGTTTATATACATTGAAGAATTAAGTATGAAATGTTGAATCTGATAATAGTTTTTGCTGAAAGCAACTATACATTTTTGAAAGCTATTTTTACTGTGAGGAAAGGGAGACCCTTAAAATTCTGATTGTAATAAGGTATAGAAGACAGAAGACAAGATGAGATCCCAACCATACAAAATGTGAATCTATTTCAAATCTACTGTAAATTACTATTAAAAGATATTACAAAAATAAATGGTACTTTCGTGTTAAAGAACAGAGAACCACATTGTGTCTTAGATATAAGAAAGGTCAAAGAAAAAAGTAACATGGAAAAAAGATAGTTCATAGAGCAAATGAAGGCTAAAACGATAGCTATTAAATGTGTACTTTTACCTTGATATATTGCTGCAGCTGCCAACATGGTTTCTCTGTGTAGGATAGGTTTCCTATTCCAAGAACAGTTACTCTCTCCCATACCTAAAAATATGTTTCAGCTTTAAAAAAAAGAAGATACAGCATACACCATGAGTTTGAAATTTCATGTGTAAATCACACGTTTATATTAAGTCAATACAGAGGCAGAATCCTCCCAGTTTTACCATGGAACGGTACAGCATACAGAGATTTGATTCAAGGGAACATCTACTTTACACTGCGACGATGCAAAAGCCTTGCATAGCATGTATTACAATGTATGGTTTTTAAAGTTAGCCATTTCACTATATTATCTTCCAGAAGACTTATTCTGCTATGTAATGGTCTTGATTTTTTTTAAATAAGCAAGTTAGTCTGCTTATTTCCAGAATTTGAATACTGATGCTTAAGCCTACCCCTCCATTACTACTTATGGATTTTTTTTAAATGGATACTAAACAGAAGTATAAAGTGACTATATAGAGGACATACTCATATATCTGCAACAATGTAATAACAAAGGTTTCACGCCTGATAAGTCTTCCAGTTTCCTCACACTCTGATTTAAGGCTCCCTCTCTTCAGCTAAGCAGCTACTGGAATATTCTGATTTTTAGGCAGCCTCTCATGAAAGGCCATTTGAAATCTGTCCAGAGACTCTGCCCTCTTGCAGCACTCAACTTCCACCTGCAGAGCTGTACACAACAGAGATAGAGCTGGTTCTACAGCCAGTGACCAGCAAGGAGAGCATAAGGGAGACAGCAAATTCTTCATTGTAGGCTAAGAAGAGATCAGGAGGAGATTATACCTAGCCCCTCCAGAGTTCAGGGGAAAGGTAATGGTTCCACTGGGGAAATGTAAAGAAGGAACTAGGGAGCCTGTGAGGTGAAAGGACAGAGGGAACTGTGCAAGGAACGGATATGTGGTCACATGTGGGAAAAACTGATTGGATGACAGCAGTTTAAGTAGATACATGTTTGATTAATATTAGGGCTGTCGATTAATCAGTTAACTCACACAATTAACTCATACTCACTTTATATTTTTTATTACAAATATTTGCACTGTAAAAATGATAAACAAAGAAATAGTATTTTTCAATTCACACCTCATACAAGTACTGTAGTGCGTGCAATCTATTGTGAAAGTGAAACTCACAAATGTAGGGGGTTTTTTTTGGTTAAATAACTGCACTCAAGAACAAAACAAAGCAGAACTTTAGAGCCTACAAGTCCACTCAGTTCTATTTCTTGTTCACACAATCGCCAAGACAAACAAGTTTGTTTACATTTATGGGAGATAATGTTGTCCACTTCTTATTTACAATGTCACCAGAAGGCGATAACAGGCATTCTCATGGCACTTTTGTAACCGGCATTGCAAGTTATTTACATGCCAGACATGCTAAACATTTGTATGCCCCTTCATGTTTCGGCCATCATTCCAGAGGACATGCTTCCATGCTGATGACGCTCGTTAAAAAAATAATGCATTCAGTCAGAAATTTAATTAACTCTGTAGGAGAGAATTGTATATCTGGCTCTATTTTACCCGCAATCCGGCATAAATTTCACCTTATAGTAGTCTCGGATGATGACTCAACACATGTTCATTTTAAGAAGACTTTCGCTGCAGATCTGACAAAAAACTCAAAGAAGGTACCAATGTGAGATTTCTAAAGAAAGATACAGCACTCGATCCAAGATTTAAGAATCTGAAGTGCCTTCCAAAATCTGAGATGGATGAGGTATGGAGCATGCTTTCAGAAGTCTTAAAAGCAACACTCTAATGCGAAAACTACAGAACCCGAACCACCAAAAAAGAAAATCAACCTTCTGTTGGTGGCATCTGACTCAGATGATGAAAATGAACATGCATTGGTCTGCACTGCTTTGGATTGTTATCGAACAGAACCCGTCATCAACATGGACACATGTCCTCTGGAATGGTGGCTGAAGCATGAAGGGACATATGAATCTTTAGTGCATCTGGCATGTAAATATCTTGTGATGCCAGCTACAACAATGCCATGCAAACACAAACACATGTTCTCACTTTCAGGTGACATTGTAAACAAGAAGCGGGCAGCATTATCTCCTGCAAATGTAAACAAACTTGTTTGTCTGAACAAGAAGTAGGAAAGAATGGACTTGTAGGCTCTAAAGTTTTACATAGTTTTATTTTTGAATGCAGTTTTTTTGTACATAATTCTACATTTGTAAGTTCAAACTACAGTACTTGTATGAGGTGAATTGAAAAATATGATCTTTTGTTTTTTACAGTGCAAATATTTGTAATAAAAATAAATGTAAAGTGAGCACTTTGTATTCTGTTATAACTGAAATCAATATATTTGAAAATGTAGAAAACATCCAAAAATATTTAAATAAATGGTATTCTATTATTGTTTAATCGCTTGACAGCCCTAATACATATGTAAATTCTAGCATTCCAAGGCTAGAATGAATAATTCTTCCTAGTCAAGTACTTCACAATTCTCAGATAACAGGAGAACTTTTCTACAAAGTTAAGAAATAGGCACAACCTCTAGCCTCCAAATCCTACCAAACCTTGCTATATTTAGCCAATCAAGATTTTGAACAGAAACTTACATGTTGTTTGTGAAAAATGTACTTGCCTTGCAAATCTTCCATGACCTCAAACATCCCTGGATAGTTGACTTGAATTTCATCAGTATCCTAAAAAATGTTAAATTCAAGTGTATAGGTAACTAAAGCAAAACAAGAGATTGCCCTATGAAAAGAAAATAATTTGCAAGACTATATAAAACTTGTTTTACTACCTGTCTCCCGCTAATGCAATATAATCACACTTTAAGATAAATATTACTCATGGATAGCCATGTCTACATTCCTATAGAAATATATTTAGCAACTCAAGTTGAATCACCAAATTCAGATGAAAGTGCAATTATAAGCAAAAGGAAGAGAAAAATAGCAATTGACCGTCGATGTCTTACATTTTTACTAGTAGGTCTGAAGTTCTCAAAAAAAGTTGGGTGGACCAGAAGCTAACCAAGCCAAGCCCTGCTGGACCTCTAGGTGAAAAAGCACCACCTCAGCTGATTTCAGTAAATTATAATGGTGCTGAGATCAGAGGAAGGCTAAAGTAGCCAGGTGTCAAAACTACAGGATTTTATATAAACAAGTTGAATTGTAAACAGAATTAAAGAGGCAACTAATGCAGTGCTGCCAAATTGTGAACTAGCTGATGCTGTGGTCTAGGGAAGCAATGGATTATTGCCCCTTGTTTTAAAGCACAATCACGAGATGGATGACAGATGGGAGTTTTGCATCCTAAAGGAAACACTGCAATCTCTTTACCTATTGATTTTAAAAACAGTACAAGCCACTCTACTACCCAAGATATAGAGTATCCAGAACTGCTCAGACACTTCAAACCCCTTTTGCAGGAGGTATACACAGTCCACCAAATGGAGATGTCAGTCTCCATAAACTACAAGAGTTGTTTTACGCTGCCCAAGTAAAAGACCACCTTCTGCAAGTCCACTTCCATGTATGGGGTTTTAAACATCTATGAAAGTACATGCATATAATATTCCAATCTTTACTGTACCCAAAGTTTAAACATTTTGAATACAATTTCCTTTTGTGGTCCATATTCCTAATACCAGTATGTAACAGTCCTGACATGAACAGCAACATATCTAACACGTTTATTGTTCTTCAATGCATTACTTAAATTAAAATTATAGCAAGGTTCAATACAAGTTCAGTCAAGATACTTTTCATACAGAACACACAGTACTTAATTACAACACATCTACATTGCTAAGGCAAATGAGCAATTGACTTAAACCAGAACTGTGGGCTCCCACATCTCTGAATAATCAGGCCACTTAGTTAGGCACCTATGTTCACCTCGAACATGTAAACTGAAAATATTTACCTCAATTAATGATAAAGAAAGAAAAATTTTAGTTCACTGTAAAGCTCAAGGCATGTAGTACACAGTTTAGCAATAATTATGAGGCAGCTTTAGGAGTCTGGGCACAATTGTAGTTTTCTGACTATCAACTAGGCCATGTCTAGTATAGCTAGTAAATGCACTCAATTAATATGTTTATATGTATCTATTTAGTTTCATAAAAACATTAAGATGCTTTGGACATTTAATTTCAAGGTGAGTATTACAAGTTCATGTGGTTTGTCATTCACCAATTTAAGTTTTTAATTTGCACTTATCACTTTAGTAACAAGTTTTTACCTAATACCACCGTATGACATATATTACTGCTAGTCTCAGCACCTATTTGATCTTTGGAGCTGGAAATACAAAGAGGGAAAAATCACTATCACCTTAGCTATGACATCCATCTCTGATTTAGTCAAGTCAGACTTCCTTGTTAGTAAAATTAAGAGCCGACTACTTATGCTCTCAAGACAGAACCAGTCCTACAAAGGCAGGCAACATCTTCTCCACTGCAATTTCCTAAAGCTTTGAAACCATGAACACAGATCAACAGTACATTTTTATATTAGTTTCCATGAAGATAACCTGCCTTTGCTAAAGAATCATGCTGTCTATCCCATGGAGATATGCCATGCCCAGGTTATTTACTCTATTGCCTCCCTATTGAAAGGCTAATACTGCACGAACAAACCAACATCCTTTATCCTAGAACCCAAGGAGTTTAGTATTACTCATTGGCACCACTGTTAATTTTTCAAATTGTTCCACTCCTCATATTGATAATTACCACAGTCAACGTGTTAAAGCCAGCTCTTCCCAGCAGATGTCCTACGTCAGTGACATCAGTGAAAGGAGATATATGTGGCGAGAATCCTCCTTCTCTTTCCAGTTCTGCTAGCTGCAATGAGCAGCGAAGTTCATATAGAGTTTCTCCTCCAAACATGGCACCAATAAATACTCCATCTGGCTTAAGGACTTGATGAATCTATAATACAGAAAATCTGCTTAATATTAAAGGTCTGCAAATGTTACTATTTGGTACAAAGTTCTTAAGTTTTCTTTTTGCCTCTACAGAAAGGATGATGCACTAAGATCTCCTCCCCTTACTTTCCAGCACTTGAAGAATTACGGTTAAAGAAACAAGAAGCTTAAAGTTGGATGTTTTATTTCTGTTGGAGGTTCTACTTTTAGTTCCTTTTATACAGGAAATATTAAAATGCTTGGTAAGACTAGACAAAATAAATGAAAGCGTTTGTTGTAATCAACTCAATTTGCTGTCTGAACTCAGCAGTAATCTGCATCTGTAAGATACCTTAGTCAAATTTCTTTATCACACACTATACCAAACATTCATTCAAACACAATGTTTTAAAATTGCTGCAATAGCAGAATGCAAATAAGTGAAATTTAATACCAGATGATGATTCAGGGCCCAGTCCAACTCCCACTGATTTTAAAAAGGCAAGGCAATTGTACTTTTAACTGACCATTTTCAAGCAAATGTATCTGATTTTGTATGCTGAAACGTAAGTAATTGTGCACACAAGATGGATCTTAAGTGTATGCCTGGATTTCTGAGAAGAGTATGGGGTTCTATTAACATGAGGTCCTGCCAAAGTTTTTAGTAGCATAACAGGCTATAAAATCTTCCATACTGAACCAAAGTCCTCATTTTGCATTTGTGCCTCGGAGCAATTCCCAGGGAAACCAAGTACTACCAAATCACATTAAATTAAAAACATGCCTATGCATAGGCAAGACTATTATATCTGCATGGAAAATTCTTAACAGACAAGAACATCTGCAGCTATTTACTTGTGAACAGAAAATACAGTAGGATGGGTTATGTATTTTTGCCATACTTTTCCAGAGGTGTATTGTAAATAGTTTGAATTTTAAGAGTTCAGGATAGAGAAGTAGACTTCCCTTACTTTCCAAAAGTGATTTTTGTTCTTGTGAATGAGTGACAAGTCTGTCCTTAGATCGTGTAGTAGTATAACCATCTCTGATCCAGAGAAACCCCTAGGCTGAAAGAACATTTTAACACTTGAATTCTTGTGAAAGTGCCAACAAGCTTCATAGGTATTTTGCTTAGCATAGAAAAGTGTCCACTATGAATGGACAAATAAAATAAGTCTGGTAACAAACAGATAATCAGACTTATCAGATAGTAACAACTTTCAGTCACCACTTGCCTCACATGAATTCCAACTAATGCCATAGAGGCTCTTGACTGATACCTATTCCTTGAATCATCCAGTTCTGATGAAATAGATAATTTATATAAAATACGTAAGCGATCTGACTTACAAAGTAATGTGCAATGCAATATAGTGGGGGAACGAGTAGTATTTAATCAGGTTATCAGCCAAGATGTCTTATTTTATAAAAAAATAAATTATAAAAATGGAGATATGCCAATCTCCTAGAACTGGAACGACCTTGAAAAGTCATCGAGTTCAGTCCCCTGCCTTCACTAGCAGGACCAAGTACTGTCCCCTGACAGATTTTTGCCCCAGATCCCTAAATGGCCCCCTCAAGGATTGAACTCACAACCCTGGGTTGAGCAGGCCAATGGGCAAACCACTGAGCTATCCCCCCCCCGGGGAGGGATAATGTTGAGACATTTGATCAGCTGGTCAGCAGACAGCACGGTTAAGTAACTAGTATCAAGTATATGTGGGATAAGTTTAAGTTAGCTGCAAATCCATTACTTTAAGCCATTAGTCCAAAAGTTACATACTAGGAAGTTAGTCATAAAGCACAAGCAGTTTTTAACTGAAGAAAATTCCTTTATATCTAGCTGCAATTTGAAAGAGATTCTGATGCAAGAAATACTTCTGCATGGAAAACTGTTGCAATCTAAGAAAATTAAATATAACATGTTTTATCAACTGCTTTGAGATCGGAATGTGTGTACAAGTTATGTTATATGTTTGGTTATCACTCAGGAAGACGTGTTCCACGGGTTAAACCAAATGAATCTTAACAAGGTATCAAAATCAATATGGATACATCAATTCACATCTGTTAATTTTGTCATCTCTGGTATTTAAACCCTTATCAATACAAAGTATGCGAAGAGTGGTGTCATTTCTTTTCTAGCTAATGTCTCATAGTAGCAGAATTTGAGTCCTCAATGACAGACAACAACAAAATGGGGGGGCAGTATTAACATCATGTTTAATCAGA
The DNA here is from genome assembly GCA_037349315.1 of Chelydra serpentina. Classification (NCBI taxonomy): domain Eukaryota; kingdom Metazoa; phylum Chordata; order Testudines; family Chelydridae; genus Chelydra; species Chelydra serpentina. Next base: position 12,652,969 of record JBAIAC010000061.1, read on the forward strand.
CTTCTAGGGATATGACCAAAAATATTTCAACACAAGCTGTCCACACATCTTAGAAATAAGCAAAAGAGGAAGGAAGTACATGTGAGAAGTAACTGCAAACCAAAATTAGTTCTGATTACCGATAACAGCAACAGTTTTTCTTACCTCTCTAAAAGCTTTAGGAAGGTCATTCACCCAATGCAAGCTAAAATACAAAGTGTACATTTTATTAAGGTTTAAGTGGTGAATAAAATTTGAATAATTGTCACAGCAAAAAACATTTCAGAAGCCAAAGCAAGAACTATCATCAACTCTTCTGCAATACAAGTTTTTAATGTAATTATACAAGTTGTCAAATATCTTCACAACAAATTTGATAGTATTCAAGAATGACTAAATGCATATACAGTCCTCTCAAAGATCTTTAAGACTAGAAAATGCTTGACTGTAGAAATACCATTCAAATGCCATTGCCTAGTTGAACCCTTTATTTTCTTGCCCAAGAAGTTTGCTATCCCCTTATCCAATTTTACAAACATTAAACTTTAGTGAAATGATTAATACAAACCTTAAACTGCTAACAACAAGATCAAATGTATCTTCTTTGAAGGGAAGGAATTCTTCATCAGCTACAACACTGACAGTGGGGATTTCAGTTTCCATAGTATTTTTCTAAATCAGATTAGAATAAACACACAATTTCAAACTGCATTTGGTGCTATATTTCTTTTGTTTCTCAGTATTGTGGGATTAAAGCATGGCAGGCAGAAGTCAGATAGCTACTCACCAGAGCATTCTCTGCCATGTCTACTTGAAAAAGTTTTTCAACTGCTTCCTGAAATAAGAAAAATCTGTCAAATATTTAGATTTATAAACCAACAAGAGGCAATCTCTCTGAACAGGCGTCTTACAAATATTTTAAATACAGTAAGTAAAAACAGACAACCTCAAAAATAAAAAAGAAATCCACTATGCATTCTCCCCACAGCGTTCCCTCCAACGTTTGCTTCTTCAGAGGCCCTCCTAATCAAGCCACACTGCCAAGCATGTGTTAAGGTCAACAGATTTGTGATATTTCAGACTGGGGGAAGGGATAATACACATTTAAAAAGCTCTCCCAGAGGAAGCCTTGCCAGAGCCCCCATCTCTTGTTCTGAGATAGGTCCAGCTGGAGCACATCTGAAGATTTTCTCCATTCCATACTGCCATGGATGAGAAGTCTCAGGTAGGAAGGCTTGATAGGTTAATACCAACACCTCCACTTCACCCAAAACCCCAAAGGGAACCAAGTGTAGATCATGGAGCACTGATTGATGCACATTCAGGGCAAGAAACTCATTTTTATCAATGGTGGGGGGTTGTTCTGCACTAGCTTTAGTTTCCGAAGAGACTTATGGTGTATCCCAATGCACGCATTACATTAATCTAGCCTTCAGATAACCAGGAGGTGCACTATGATGACAAAACCCATTAAGAAAATTATAGTAAAGTACTGGAGAAAAAGTTAGTGTTGGGTGTCGTGCTACTGTCAGCATAAAGAAAATCCAAGAATTATAGTTTTAAAGTCATTAAAGACTTAATTTACACTATAGGCAGCTTTGATACTGTATACGGTTTTAGACTTTTTTTGCTTTAATCACGTGGCTTACTCCAGTCAAAAAAGGTTTGTTTAATCTGCCACTTCAGAATTAGATGAATTAGCTTTAAAGCTTCTCTTTATGCCACTACACACTGGATGCATGTATGTCTGTATACTATCACTAACTGAACTTATTTACTGAAAAGCACAATGTTTCCTCTGAATAGTTAGCATTTTAGAAAGACAAGGTAGGTGAGGTAATATCTTTTTGGAACCAATTTTTGTTGGTGGAAGGTACAAGCTTTTAAGCTACCCAGAGCTCTTCTTCAGGTCTGGGCTCTGTGTAGCTCAAAAGCATGTACCTTCCACCAACAGAAGTTGGTTCAATAAAAGATATTACCTCACCTAGCTTGTCTCTCATATATCCTGGGACCAACTCGGCAACAACAACACTGCAAACAACTGTGTAAGAGAGTATTTTAAAATATTTCATAAAAGGCTGGAACAAGAGATTACCAAAAAGGAATAGATCCTCCTTTTTATTAATCTTATGTGCTAAAATTTAATTATGGTCTTACTGGTTACTTTCCAGCAAGGAAGTCTAGATATGGGGAAGTGGGTGATAGGACCTTTCATCTTGAGAACACCAGTTCAAATCTGACCCAAAGTGCTATAAACTGTAAATTGCCATCTACTGATGATTCAGCGATCTGCGTGAAAGGAATCAGTGGTCTCAGTTTCGTTCATAATGGGAAGATGGTTCACATCACAGAACCACTATTGCAATTGGTATCTTTGTTGGCAGTTTTAACTGAGGTGACAAAGACTGAACTATCCAGTCACCTGTAGTCATGTCCCTTCCAGGACGAACCTGAACGACGACTGAGGTACAGTATGTGGTTAAGCTTGCACTGCTACTGTCTAGTCTACAACACAGCATTACAAGAATGATTTGTACTATTTTTAGATACAAGCACAAACATACAGTACCTTGTTGAGATACTGAGCTATGTAGCCACTTCCACAACCAACATCCAAAGCAAGAGGGAACGTTCTAAGCAAAAGAATTGTAAAATTCCTTAGCATACAAGTAAAACTACTATATTTCATAAATTTATGAGGTTAGAAATATCTTTTCTGACTAAATATGATTTAAATTAATGTCAATATAAACAGTTCAAAGTCATTTTCCTTTGGTGTATATTGCCCATATTTTCTTTAATGGCACCTGATGCATGTAACTTGAGGGCTATTTTCCCCATTTATGACTTCATGTCTTGCCACAATATTTCTAGAAAATAAAAATATGCCACTTCATTATATGTTCTCTTTACATAGACCATAAAATATATGTTAAGTCTTTAACTTTAATTTAAGCTTCTATAGAATAAAACACAGACTTCCAAAATAAGTGAATGTTTGAGAAGGACAGTAAGGACAGCTCTCACGATTTTAAAAATCCACTTTCTCACTTAACAGTGGCAAGCTTCCCCTACCAGTGTAAATCCATGTAGTGATGACTTCCTGAATTGGCAGACATATAGTTGCACTGCACCTGCTGCTGCGCACTGCTTTGTGATACAGCAGAAAAGCACTATTCACAAGATGTTTGGTTTCACTGCTACTACAGTAGACTCTCAGCTTTACAAACACCTTTGGAATGGAGGCTGTTCGTAATTCTGAAATGTTTGTAACTCTGAACAAAACATTACGGTTGTTCTTCAAACGTTTACAGCTGAACATTTACTTAATACAGCTTTGAAATTTTACTATGCAGAAGAAAAATGCTGCTTTTAACATCGTAATTTAAATGAAACAAGCATATAAACAGTTTTCTTACCCTGCCAATTTAAAAAAAAAAAAAACTTTCCCTTTATTATTTTAGTAGTTTACATTTAGCACAGTACTGTACTGCCCCACTCCCTTTGCAGCAAGCTCCTCTTTTTCTCCTGCCAGCTGAACTGAAACAAAAGACTGCCCCCCCCGCCCATATAGCATTCAGAGACAGCACTCTAAATACTGAAATGCCTGAGAACTGAATTTTAACTAATGGGACACCATAAATCTAACTTCTGTTTGAAAGTGTTTTAACACAAACAAGACCGACAATTACTGTAACTGACAGATCAGAGGGAAAATATTTATTTAACTTTGAACATTTGACAGTATTCTATCTATAGTCAGCTTCACTATTTTTCCTGAATATTCAACTCCTTTACTTTCCCCAAATATTGGCCTTACACAACACAGGAGTAGGGAAAAAAGAAAATGTAAGAAAATGTGGTGATTGAACCACAAAAATTGGAAAGAGGACTCAGACAGATATAGTTTTAGAATCTACTTTAACTCATGCTTTTAACTGGGTAGATTCCAGACTAAAAAGATACTGGATATCTTTGGCTCAAGATCATTAACTTACCTGGCTATGTCATACACCCGGTCTGCTACTCTGCCACCAACCTAGAGAATTGCAAGAGATTAAGATACAGGCATTATAAATAAGAATTAACCATCAGCTTCCCATCCCTGTTCTCCCTGAGGGTAGAAAGTTCCGGGAGGGGTCATTAGAGGCTCAAATCTCAGAATCCTGGGCTTGGTCTACACTAAAAAGTTGTCCCAGTGAAGATCACTTTTCTTTTCAGCACATCCATGTGCATGCATCCACACTTAATTTTGTTACCTACCAGCAAAACCCTCCACTTCTTCTGGCATAGATTTGCTCCTTTTCAGGAGCAAAGCCCCCTGCTTGTATAGTTCTATTCAAGCACAGTAGCAGTGTGGACATGCACATACCTATATCAACATAAGCAGTACACCTGCAATCCCACAACACAATATTCCCTTCAGGAGCAACCTGTCAGGTAGTGCTTTCAGACTGTGCTGCTCAGGAGTCAAAGTTACCAGACGTCCACCTCGCATTATGGCATTCCCACAGGAACAAGAATACTGGCAGCAACTTGGCAAAGGAGATAGCAAAACTCATTCTCCAGGCAGGAGTCTCAGGGCACATCTTCATTAGTAATGGCAGCGCTTTAACGTGGCTTGCGTAGTCGCAGCATAGCACTAGGAGAGAGCTCTCCCAGCGCTATTAAAAAAAACCCACCTTCACAAGGGGAATAGCTCCCAGCGCTGGGGTGCACTGTCTACACTGGCATTTTAGAGCGCTGAAACTTGCAGCGCTCAGGGGGGTGTTTTTTCTCACCCGTGTGAAAAAGTTGCAGCTCTGTAAAGTGCCAATGTAGACAAGCCATTAGCGCCTTGCAAAAGGGGAAGGGGCTGAGGAAGGAGAACAGAAGGTGAAGGAGAATAAGTTTTGGCGTCACCTGTCAGACCTGTGCCTTTTATGAACTGTGTGCTTTACCTATCAGGGACCCTACAACTTCCACTGTAATCACTGTGGACACTGCATCCTGAAGAGAAGGAACCCCACACTCTAAAGAAGAGAAACATGCCTCTCCCCTCCAGCCCAGCCAGCAGACAAGGAAGGTTTCAGCATGGGCCAGAAAGGGGATAACCAGGTGGCGTACAGCCAGGATCTGTTCAATACCCAGCCAGACCCTGAACACCTTATACTGACACCTTTACCTCTGGAGGAAGGAGATGCATGTGATCATTCATACCCCACTGTATAAACCATAATGGAGGTGAATGCGCCCTAATCCTTGGCAAGTGAGTGCTGCATGTTCACAAAAGCCTGAAAGAGCTAAAGTGGCATCTGCCTATATATCCCTTCCTCCTGTACAGCCGCAGACAGCATTTTCATTACTCCCTCCCCCATCTATCCATTGTTAGAGTTACACATTCCCAGTGCACCCACATTAACCAACTACTACCCCAGATTATAAACCCAAATCTAGCACCCGCCTTAGACTCCTCTTCCCCACCCTCTAGAAATGGGAGACAAGCACATGGGTGGAGAAAGGCACCTTGCTAAAAAAAAACCCTTTGTATGGCCCAGGTGCTAACAGCAGCCCCAGGCCACGCTGGTAGCAGAGGGAATGGGACAGGATGGACAATACGTTATTTCCCGCCATTGACGCCGCGGGGGCTGCACGGAGGTGGGGTTTGTGATTCGTGTGGCGAGGCGCCGCGGAAACCGTTTGGCTGGTGACGGACACAACTTGCTGAGGGCACCATCCCCTCCCCCCTCCCCAAGTTCTCGGGCCGAGGGGATGGCGGCGTGTCTCCGCAGGGAGCGGGCACGAAGCGTCACGGTGCCACCGCCCCCCCCGGCCACAGAGACCCGCGGGGGGGCGGGCGGGCTGGTGTCCCCCGGAAGCGGGGGGCGGCCGAGGTCCCCGCGCCGCTCTGCCCGGGGAGGGGCTGGGTGCCGCCGCGAGGGGACAGCGCGGAGCCCGAGGAGCGGGAGGCGGGAGCCGGGCCTCACCTCCTCCCTCAGGTAATCGTACTTGGCGGGCTCGGGCTGCAGCGCCGCCCAGTTCTTCTGCTTCCGCTTCAGCTGCCGGTCAAAGGGGCTCCGGGCGCCGGAGCCTGGCGAGGCGGCGGCGGCTTCCCCGGACGCCGCCCAGAAGCGGCGGCACCAGCGGCCCGAGCTGGCCCGTCGGAGAAGGGAGCTAGGCCCCCCGAGCAGGGCGGCGGCCCGCATGAGAGGGCAGGCAAAGGGGACTCGCTCCCACGGAGGCAAGCGTCCGTCCGAGCTGGCAGCACTGCGCATGCGCTGAACCCCCCGCCCCGTCCCTTCCGCGGCGGGCTTGACAGGGGCCAATAGTTCTGCCCCTACCACGCACTAACGTCACCTCCGCCGAGAGCGTGAGCTAGAGACAGCTGCGCATGCGTACAAGTTCGATTGACGCGAGCCGAGCCCCGCCCCCGGTCGCGGGTTTGTCCTGTCCGAGGCCCGTCAAGTCAGGGCACTTTTAACTGCACCTAGACGGCGCGCGCGAGAGAGGGGGCATTGGGCACGCGGCAGCAGGTGAGTGACGTTAGTAGAGCCGAGCGTTCAGTCGGGAACGCGTGGTCCCGAGGCGATACGCCCCCCTCCCCCCGGTCGCGTGGCCCTGCGTCCGGCTGAGGAGACGTTGGGCTGAAGCCGTTCGGGGAAGGCCGCGTGGTCAGCAGAGGGAGGCGGGGGCATTGCCCGCCCGGGTCCTGCGGGCTGGGCCCGCCTGCGTGTAACCGTCTGTACCTGATTCCGAGGCGGGCCCGGCCGCGGCCCAGACCTGCCGGCTGGGCAAAGCCTCGGCCAGGCTCCGGCAAGCGGTTTGTTTAAACACACCCGGGGCGGGAAGTGACCCCCCCCCCATGCTGTGCTCGCTGAAGTCGCGCTGCCCTCGGCCGAGATCCCAGCGCGGTTCCGGACGGGCCAGTCTGAGGGGTGAGAGCGGGGGGCCGGGCCACGGGCTGCCACAGTGAGCGCGGAGACAAGGCGGGTGAGGTCATATCCTCTATGGCAATGGTTCCCAAACTGGGGTTCGTGAAATGTTACAGGGGGTTCTTGGGAAAAAATTCCCTAATGGCGGACAAAGCTGTCCCTAGGGACCCCGGGCAGCACGGGGCCAGCAGCCCGGAGCCCCTGGACTTCCAAGAGCTAAGCAGATCAAAGCCAGCATCTCTATCACAGTGAAGAGATTTAAACTTCAACATTCCTTATAAGAAATGGAAAGAGAGGTGGATATATTTTTTTTTTTTGCTGTTTTTAAAATTAAATAGGCAGCTTTGTTGTAATGTGTGTTGTTTGCCTGGACTGCTCAAGACCTGAATGCTTGTGTAGAAGGAACTTTTTGAGTTGGCTTCTTAAATACTTTCATGCTGTTTCATATCTGATACTCCTTGATGAAACAAGGAGCTTTGTCTTTAACAGGCATATTCAAAGTGATACAAGCTACGAAAGTGAGATCTTGGAAGAGTGTTGCTGTTTTCATAATGTAATAAAAATACTGTAATGATAAATAATAATAAATAGTGTGTAATAAGCATGTCATAAAAACAAATTTTATATTTCCAAGATCACTGCTTTTTATAATTCATACTCAGATAAAGGAGAAAATCCCTGGAAATGTTCATTTTTAGGAGGGGGTTCGCGAGACGACTTTTTAGTGAAAGGGGTTCACAGGTTATTAAAGTTTGGGAACCACTGCTCTATGGGACCGGTCTGTGTTCGGGAGAGAGACCCAGAGAAGAGCTCTGCAGAGCTCCGTACCTCATCTCTCACCCATTCCCTCCTCCACCTTGCGTCTCCAATACCCCGGGGGCAAGCACCGGGGCTACAACCCCTGGGCAGAGTCAGAGTATGCAGCTGCTCCGCATGGGAGCTGGCCTAGTTCGTGGTGCCAGACTGTTAAAAAGTCACTTTCCTGCATTGTGTGTGGGAACCCAGAGTTGGTGGTGAACCCCTAGGGGAAAGGGTAGCTGCTAAAGTTGCTGGGGCACTTCTCACAAATCTTCGTTCGTTTGTTAGGGAAGCATTTTGATACCAAAACGAAAATAAGAAAGAAAAACTTGTAGCACCTTAGAGACTAACAAATTTATTTCAGCATAAGCTTTCGTGGGTTAATACCCACTTCATCGGATGCATGGAATGAAACACACTGCAGACAGACATTTATACAGTCAGAGAAACATGATGAGGTCCAGGTGTATAGACCAATCTTAAGAGGCTAATTAGTTGAGAGGAAACATGACAGCAGGGGAAGAAAAAGCTTTTGAAGTGATAAACAAGATGGTCACACAGGTGTGAATGAGGATCGTTAACTTAAGGGAAATAGATTCAATTAACATAATGGCCGAGCCATTCCAAATCTCGATTTAATCCGGAGGCAACGTAATCTAGTTTGCATATCAATTCGAGACCAGTGTTCCCCAGTGTAATTTGGTTAATCATTGTCATTCTCCTCACAGTCAGAGTGAGCTGGGGGGGGGGGGGGGGGGATTGTATAGAGGGAATCTGGATAATTAGTGAAAGAGGATCATTATAAATTCTTAATTCTAGAACTAGATACTTACTGTGCTATAGTATAGTTAGTTCAGGGAGTGCCCCCATTCTAACTACAGAACATGTCTTGTTAAAGTCAATTAAGCAGAATAGCAGTTATTTACTTCAATGTGCTTACTGTACACAAACATTCTTTTCTTTTACAAAAAGTGCTGATAATTTACTTTGATAGAGGGTTTTTTTTACATATGCTTTCTCACCTCCAAAAATGATAAATTCAAACCTAAACAATGAGAAAACAAAAATATAATTGCAAAAGTACAAATTTGGCATGGTGACTTGAACAGACATAGAACCTGAAATTACTTTTAACTTTTTATTTTTTATTATTACTATTTTTAATTGAGGTCTTTTTAAATAGGAATTTTTTCCCTCTCCTCCAGCCTTACTTCATTCCTTCCTGACATCCAAAAAATATAGAGGTCAGTAAATATTGTGTGCTCTGTTACCTTTAACACAACATTTATATAATTTATTTTAGTAATATACATTAAAGTAGGGTTTTATTTTAACATTTATATTAAGTACTGTATTAAGAAACAAATGGTTTATTGGTCTGTGTGTGTTTTTACATTTTAGGTTTATCAAGTTCTGATCCAAAATTGTCAAAACATGGCATCCAAGAAGGAACTGACTAGTGATCAGCGGTTTAGCCATGTTACAAAGGACCCTAGGTTTTGGGAAATGCCAGAAAAAGACCGCAAAATCAAGATTGACAAAAGATTTCGGGCTATGTTTCATGACAAGAAGTTTAAGTTGAAATATACTATTGATAAAAGAGGCCGCCCTATTAACCACAGCTCTACAGAGGATCTGAAACGGTTTTATGATCTTTCAGATTCAGACTCTGATCTTTCAGGAGTTGACACCAAAGTATTTGCTGGAAAGAAAACGAAGAAAAAAAAGTCAAAATCGAAAGGAGGAGTAGACTCTGGGAAGCTGCCTGACAAACCTACTGAAGGGGAAAGCAAAATAGTTAATCAGGAAATGGGCCACAAAAGTGGAGCTCCATCGAAATCTGATGACTCCCAGAATGGACAGAAAAGCATGAGGATTGCCAGTTCGTGTAGCTCAAAGTTGAAAAAGGAGTGTAAGAAAATTAATGTAGAAATTGATACTACACAGGATGATAAAGGACTTGTCTGGAAAGGGAAAAACATACAAATTGTGGAGAGCTCAGATTCATCTCTAAGCAAACAAGAGACTTCAAAAGCAAGTAGTACTAAATCAGTCAAGGCTCCCAAAACAAAGGTTTCTTCAGAGGAAAAGAAAACTGAATCAGGTTTGTTAAATTTAAGGAGCGAGTTTTTATATATATATATATATATATATATATATATATATATATATATATATATATATATATATATATATATATATATATATATATATATATATATATATATATATATATATATATAATTTTTTTTAAAAAGTATGTATGTGTCTTTTGCAAGATCAGACCAAGTGCGTGAGGACATCTTATTGGACCAACTTGCAAGATCAGTCATTTAAACAACTGATCTATCCTTTCCTGCTTTTAAATAACTCTTCTATATGTGCAGTTTCATCTTATTGAGCGAGACTAATTTTTAAACAAGGCCAGTGTTAAAGTTATTTCACATTTGCTAGGACAATTTGAAAGAATAAAACGGTAAAGACATCTATCAATACATTTACCAAGGGAATTAGGAAGAAACTTAAAGCCTGATCCTGCAAACAAAAATTGCTTTAGCATGTGAGCAACTTTAATCAACGTTCCTGTGTGTTCACATTTTTAGCCTCTTACTTTGGGAAGAATGCTGTTTCAAAAGAGAACTGGTACAGATTATTAATTCGTTGCACTAAGAAAGGGGAAAAGCATACTTTAAAAAAATATAGAAAATGTGTATGTTTCTAGAGTGTACTTAGCATTGTCAGAATCATTTTTAACTGCTGCAATCTTATTTCAGAACTTGAAGTTGATGGTGCAGTTTTGGTGTAATATCTTGTGTATGCATGTGTGTTCTCTCTTATTTAGGATTAAAACCATCCTGATGCTGATACTTGAAGGAAAAATTTAAAATATTCAAAGCATTTTGGAACAAATTGCATATTGGTACTAAATAGTAAAGCAGTTAAACACTTCTTGAATCAAAAGTCTGAGATTGAAGATATGAAGTGCTTTTAAAATTTTTGGCAAAAAACATACTAGAATGAAATAACGTTCATACTGTTACTAGAAAGGGTGAGTGGGCAGGACTGTTGATTTTCACGTGTTCAAACTTTCACTGATTATTGTCTTAGGGTCTGGTCCACACTAGGGGGGTGGTCGAACTAAGATACGCAACTTCAGCTACGTTTTGAGAACCCAGGAAGGAACACTTGGGACTTCCTTCCTGTGGGGTGCCCTCAAGCCCTTTCATCCCCCTTTCCGGGAAGAGCTGAGAAAGAAAACAAAGAAAATCAGCTGTTGCTACCAGCTAATTAAACAACATATGCACAAACCTCATAGGGACACAAAAATCCAATCCTGTTCTTAAAAGTAAATTTTCTTTCTTTTTCGGTTTAATGAGACTTTTAGGTTTTTTGCTAGATCTTAAAAGAAACAATTACAAAAATTAAGTGTCAAGCTAACTCTCTTGAGGTTCAGCTTAAAGGTTATAAGCAAAACAAAAGCATCTGGGGTTAGCACAGAGGAGTCCACAATAAGAAATAAAATAAATAATCCTAATCGTGTCTTTCTAGACATTCCCTGATTACTTACGTATTTGGGGTTTCAGATAAGTCAGGTTGAGGTATGATTTGATGCTTTTTCATACCTGGTTTTAAAGCTGCTCACAGCATAACTGCTCCCCTCCTTCCTGGAGAACAACAGACACAAAGGCCAAGCTTTTTTTCCAATTTTTAAAAAGTTCTGGCCCTCCCATTGGCTCTTTTGGTCAGGTGCCCACTCACTTCCCTTTACCTGTGGACTTGTTAACCCTTTACAGGTAAAGCAAGTAGAGAACAGCTACTAACAGGGGTTTTATAGCTAACTGGCTGGCTGGGTGTCCATAAAAGGGGGCTACCTTCCTCCTCCTCCCCCTTCATTTATCACAGGAGTACTGGGCCTTTGAGACACAGTTCAAAAATTCTGATTCTGTTCAGGTGAGGAAAGATTCAACTATATTTCAGCTAGTTTAGTTCAGAATCCTGTTTTATCATAACTTTAGTGATGCTCCCCAGAGATACTTGGGGTTCTGAACTACCTCACCTGCCCTTGTCTATGCCTTCTGTGGATCAGCACCCTGAGTTTACCAGCCTCTAGCAACTTCTAGGCCTCTGCAGGCTGCATTCTCTCTGTATGGGTCGAGATAGTACACATTAAGCCCCACTTCCTCGGGGTGTTCCCTGCAACATCCAGCTTCTTATCTACAGAACACTCACAGAATTACCAGGCATAGACAATTTAAGACATTGTGGTTCACCATAGAATATCACAATGTACATACCAGAATCAGGAGATTTCTGCAGCCCTTTGTCAATTGTCATTAAGAGCTTCTTGGGTCACAATATTTCTGTTTAATTCATTGGTCAAATTTAATAAATTGGAGTGTTGAAATCCAAGTGACTCCATCTGCAATGACTCAGTCTTTAGGGGTATTCTATTTCCCCTTTGCCTGATGTAATCTCTCCAGGTGTCTCAGATTTTTTTTATATATATACAAGTATATTTTTTAAAAAGAAACTCATAACTTAGTAATAACTTGGTTCCTGTTGCAAGAAGCTTACAGTCTAAGTTATCGTTTTCTACATGAAGCACCATACACACTTATGGAACAGCATACACATATAAATTATATTAAATCTGATATTTACCTTTTCAGTGTATAAAGCTGCTGTTGCATATGAACAAAGTAACATCAACAAAAGCCAGTTAGATGAAATTCCTAAAAACAAAGACTATTTTGATTATGCAGAAGCCAAAGATGATGGAGAAACAGGAGAGGAGTCGGAGTCGGAAGATGGCAGAGAAACAGGAGAGGAGTCGGAGTCGGAAGATGGCAGAGAAACAGGAGAGGAAGAGGAGTCGGAAAATGACAGAGAAACAGGAGAGGAAGATAGTGATGATGATTCAGAAGAAGATGAAAGTGACAGTGGGCCTGATCTGGCTAGGGGGAAAGGAAATATTGAAACCAGTTCTGAAGATGAAGAGGAAGATATGTCTGAAATATTTCCAAAGGAGCCAGAGATAGAGCATGCCTGGAGAGAACTGCATACGGATGCTCCTCGTGCAAATGAGGTAACATTTTGGAATAGTCAGTGATAGTATAGTATACAGAATAGACTAAATAGAGGATATTTCTGTGAGTGGAAATTTTTTTGTTATAGAGTAACTAACTGATGAATCAAATGAGCAGAGTGGCACATTTTTTGTAGCTAATTACTAGAGCTATCAAGCAGTTAAATTAATCGCAATTAGTTGCACTGTTAAACAATAATAGAATACCATTTATTTAAATATTTTTTGATGTTTTCTACACTTTCAAATATATTGATTTCAGTTACTACACAGAATACAAAGTGTACAGTGCTCACTTTATATTATTTTTTAATTACAAATATTTGCATAGTAAAAAACAAAAGAAATAGTATTTTTCAGATCACCTAATGTAGTGCAATCTCTTTATCATGAAAGTTGAACTTACAAATGTAGAATTATGTACAAAAACTAACTGCACTCAAAAACAAAACAATGTAAAACTTTAGAGCCTACAAGTCCACTCAGCCCTAGTTCTTGTTCAGCCAGTCGCTCAGACAAACAAGTTTGTTTACATTTGCAGAAGATAATGCTGTCCGCTTGTTTTCAATGTCACCTGAAAGTGAGAACAGGTGTTTGCATGGCACTGTTGTAGTAGCTGGCGTCACAAGCTATTTACGTGCCAGATGCGCTAAAGATTCATATGTCTCTTCATGCTTCAACCACCATTCCAGAGGACATCCATCCATGCCGATGGCGGGCTGTGCTCAATAATGATCCAAAACAGTGTGGACCAACACATTCATTTTCATTATCTGAGTCAGATGCCACCAGCAGAAGGCTGATTTACCTTTTTGGTGGTTCGATTCTGTAGTTTCCGCATCAAAGTGTTGCTCTTTTTTAAGACTTCTGAAAGCATGCGCTATACTTTGTCCCTCTCAGATTTTGGAAGGCACTTCAGATTCTTAAACCTTGGCTCGAGTGCTGTAGCTATCTTTAGAAATCTCACATTAGTATCTTTTTTAGCGTTTGGCAAATCTGCAGTGAAAGTGTTCTTAAAACAAACATGTGCTGCGTCATCATCCGAGATTGCTATAACATGAAATACATGGCAGAATGGGAGTAAAACAGCGCAGGAGGCATATAATTCTCCCCCAAGGACTTCAGTCACAAATTTAATTAACACTTTTTTTTAACAAGCATCGCCAGCATAGAAACATGTCTTCTGGAATGGTGGCCGAAGCATGAAGGGACATATGAATATTTAGCATATCTGGCACGTACATACCGTGCAATGCCGGCTACAAAAGTGCCATGAAAACGCCTGTTCTCACTTTCAGGTGACATTGTAAATAAAAAGCAGGCAGGCAGCATTGTCCCATAAATGTAAACAAACTTGTTTGTCTCAGCGGTTGGCTGAACAAGAAGGATGACTGAGTGGACTTGTAAGCTCTAAAGTTTTACATTGTTTTGGGGTTTTTTAGTGCAATTATGTAACCAAAAAAACTACATTTGTAAGTAGCACTTTCACAATAAAGAGATTGCACTACAATACTTGTATGAGGTAAATGGAAAAATACTATTTCTTTTGTTTATCATTTTTACAGTACAAATATTTTAATAAAAAATAATATAAAGTGAGCACTGTACACTTTGTATTCTGTGTTGTAATTGAAATCAGTATATTTGAAAATGTAGACAAACATCAAAAAATATTTAATAAATTGGTATTCTGTTGCTTAACAGTGCAATTAAAAGTGCGAATAATGGCAATTAATTTTTTTAATCGTGATTAATTTTTTGGAGTTAATCGCATGAGTTAACTGCGATTAATCGACAGCCCTATTTATTATTTTGTATGTCTCTCCTTTAGAGGAGACTTGGCTTATTGAAGGGGTAAAATATATATATTTTTTTAATCTCAGAAAATCAGTATTCTAGAGATGGGAGGGGTGTGAGTTGCGTAAGAGAGGGGTGAATTCTTGATGCTGCTCCTGTTGTATTGGGTTTTTGAGCTCGCCAGGCTTGCCTCCTGTCCAAAGAGGAAGAGAGTTTGATCTTAAAAATCTGCATTCAGGGGGAGGGGGGAGCAATGACTTGTGCAGGAGGAGTGTCTGGGAGGACAGGGGATTACAGGGGTGGGGGAGCAGGCAATGATTTGTGCAGGAGGAGGGGGAGGGAGTTATCTCGCTGCTACCTCTAGAAGCGTGGTTTCTGGTACTGAACTCGCCAGGCTCTCCTTTTTACTGAGGGAAGTGGGCTCCTTTCAGCTGAGCGAGCCCTTGTTTGTAAGGGGGAGTGGATTTTACCTCAGGGACTGGGCATGCGGCAGGGGAGGAGAGGCTGATGCAGGGAGGCTGAACTCGCCAGTCCCCTGCTCTCTATGGGGTGCCCCTGGAGTGAGGGGCTGGCTAGGGGCATTGGGGCACGGTGTGGTGGTGGGGTTAGTCCCTGGAGCGAGGGGCATGTGAGGGTGGCACAGGGTCAGGTCCTGGAGTGAGGGGCACGCCGGGGGTGGGGTCAGTTCCCAGAGTGAGGGGCCAGTGGAGGCATTTGAGCATGGGGGGCGGGGGCGGTCCCCAGAGCGAGGGGGCGGCCAGGGGCGTTGGGGCATGGTGCAGGGCTGTGGGGTGGAGAGGCATTGGGGTATGGCAGGGTCAGGATCCCTTCCTCTCTGCCAGAGCTGGGATAGGAGCCACTTGCCTTTCCTCTCTCCCCTCCCCACTGTCTGGCGGTGGATTGAGTTACTGCGCCTCATCAGACACTGTCAGGTCCCTCCACAGCTGATGCCTCCCTTCCTGCCCGGATGTGTGTGATTAACAGCATTAAAAAAAATTAACACATTAATTTTGTTTTCAGTTAATCGCAGGCATTAACTGAGATTAATTGACAGCCCTACTAATTACAGTGAAACCCCCCCTATAACGCGCCCTGCGATGACACGAATTCGGCTATAACACGATCATAAGGTGGATCCCACGGCCTCAAGCAAAAAAAAAAGTGTCCAGAGTGTGCTTCCTCGCTTGGAGCCGACCCTGGCTCCATCTCCTCTCCATCTCCCCAGTTCCTCCCCCCCACCCCGTGTCTCTTCTCTTCTGGCCAAAGTGGAGAAGTTTGACCAGCTTGAAGGTCTCTGTCTTGGCTCTGGGGAGAAGAGACGGTCTTGAAACTGACCAACTTGAAACTAACTAGCTTGAGTTTCAAGCCAGTCTCTTCTCTTCTCCCCAAAACTGAGAAGTTTCAAGCTGGTCAGTTTCAGGCTGGTCAAACTTCTCCCCTTTGGGGAGACCAGAAGAGACTGCTTGAAACTGACCAGATTGAAACTTCTCCGTTTTGGCGAGAAGAGACCGGGTTGAAATGGTAAATTTTCGTAACCCTGCTATAACGCAACCCCGCATTTATTGTGATGGAATTTTTTGGACCTCAATTATCGTGTTTTAGTGGGGTTTCACTGTACTTGTTAGTTCGTAGTATTCCTTTGAAACAATTAGACATGTTAGCTGCCTAAGAGTGAGCAATGTAGTACTAATGCGAGATACATCAGTTCAGGTTATTTCTGCATCTCTCAATGGTAGTGCTCTTGGTCCTTTGCTGGAGGGAGTATTTCCTGTTGTTGGATTATGAACTCTGAAGCTTATTTCGACAGAGTTTAAAACTCTGTTCACCATTGGTGTGCTGGAAGCTTTCTCTGATAAGTGTGTCGGGGGGGGGGTCTACTCTAGGCTAGTGGTTCTCAACCATGGGTACATGTACCCCTGTGGGTACACAGAGGTCTTCAAGGGGGTACATCAGCTCATCCAGATATTTGCCTAGTTTTCATAAAAAGCATTAGTGAGGTCAGTACAAACTACAATTTCATACCGACAATGACTTATTTATACTGCTCTATATACTATACACTGAAATGTAAGTACAGTATTTATATTCCAATTGATTTATAATTATATGGTAGAAAGTAAGCAATTTTTCAATAACAGTTTGCTGTGACACTTTTGTATTTTTATGTCTGATTGTGTAAGCAAGTAGTTTTTAAGGGAGGTGTAATTTTGGGGTATGTGAGACAAATCGGACAGGGGTACAGTCATCTGGAAGAAAGGTTGAGAGCCACTGTTCTAGGCCATTGATCAGATTTTAAGGTTTTTGTTTTTAAAAAGTGATGGTTCCAAAGGCAGCCTTTCAGGTTTGTTTTGTAATGTTGTCTGTCATCAAATGCAGACAGACATCCTTGGTGCTTCTGCTGCTGATCAAACTGGAAGTTCTGCTTTCTGTAATGGTCCTGAAAACAATGTTGTCCCTTCTGCACTAGCAGTTAAACTTTTTTCCAACATTACTTCAGGGGGACCTGTTGCTATCAACTCTTGTCAGGAAGGGATCTATTTCCTTTTAGGTCTGCAGAAGTTCTCTGGGGAAGTGAAAGCTCAAATTTTAAATTAGCAAAATTAAAAGCATTAGAGCTGTGAGTAAGAAGCAGTAGAAGCTGTCTGTAGTTCTGTTGTCTGAAACAGAAAGATAAAGACCATCTTAGAGCACATTGTATGTTTGAAAAATAGTAAAGCCTGTTTACTGAACATTTCTGTTTGCTCTGTAGTCACTGCTTAAAAACTATGGAAGTGTCAGTGATATCAAGTGTTGTGGGAGATGTCATTCTTATGTTTTTCTCTAAAGTTCAACAGAGTGTGACTTCATCAAAGGACAGTCAGTAACTGGAAAATAAGATGTTTCCTCTCTGCAATCAGCACCCAAAAATCTTATTACAATTAATATATTTTTGCCTTCTTCTTATTCTTCAATGTAGATAACAAGTAGATTGGCAGTTTGCAACATGGACTGGGATAGGCTGAAGGCTAAAGACCTACTGGCTCTGTTTAATTCTTTCATACCTAAAGGGGGTGTTATATTTTCTGTAAAGGTAAGAACTATTTGAAAATAAAAATAAACTTGTATTTTGATTCCAGCAAGTTGCTTTTCTTCCCCATTCCTCCTGCTGACTTCCTTTCTCCTCTCCCTATTCAATTAATTTGTAGTGGTCCTTTACAAAATAAATGTAGGCTATAGCTCCACACTCTCCCTTCCATTGGTGGGTGTTCGTGTGGGATGATAAACTGACACAGCTTAATTTTTATATGTTGCGTTGGTCTCAGTCCTGTTCCCATTGAATTTAGTGGCAACACTTCCATTGACGCTAATAGGAGTAGAATCAAGTCCTATGTGCAAAAGCAGCATAAAGTTTGAATGCTTAATTTCCCTTAGTTCATACAGTAGATTCTCTAAAATTCTATCCCGTGTGGTGAGGCTGATAGCACCATCTAAAATCTTGGCTGCCCAATGCTTCCCATTATAAGACCCTGTTTTCGGTAACCCATAACTTTGCCAAACTTAATCCATTTGAGTTGAAATTTTTTATGCTGCGTTTCTACCTCAGACTGACGGTTTTTGGAAAAAATCAGCCAAAAAGGTTTGGCCATTTCTGAGAATGAGGCTAGGAAAAAATATGTTTTGCCCTCGTTAAAAAGAACGAAGTGGAGGTTCTGTGGGGGTGAAAAAAATTGATCTTACAATTAAACAATCACAATGCATATACACAGGCAACCTTAATTTTGGCATTTGCTATCTTTTGAGTGCTTGACTTTGCAACATTTTAATGTAGTTTTGTATGTAATATACAGAAATAGACCAGTATTGTCACTAATTGAGTAATTTATACTACAAAAACCGTGTGTGTGTGTATATAGTGCACATTATACTGTGTATGTGTATATATGTGTATGTGTATATATGTGTATGTGTATATATGTGTATGTATGTGTGTGTATATAGTATATTCTGAAAAAATACTATAAAAATATATTGTATAATGCGCACTGTAGCTATGACTTTGCATTTTAAGTAAACTACAAACCTAGTTCACCTGCAAATGCAAGCCAGGGTGGATGTGCAAGTTTTTCTCCCAATTCTAGTTATAGATTTCTTATGAGGAAAATAGTATTTCTGCAACATCACCAGGATTTATAACTAACCCAGTAACTCTGTTTTTGCTTTTTACTGTGAAATAGTGTATTGTTTTCTGATACATAGGAATCGTGTATCTGGCACTCAATCTATTGCTAAAAATAAATGTTCTTTGTCCCAAACTTTCAATTACAATTGAATTGATTCCATTTTTTCAAAACACAATTATTCATGTAACATTGCATTGACTAGTCATTGAGTAAAGATATTTTTTCATAACCATGAAGTCTATTAAGTTACCCTGGACCAGAAGATTGATGTTACAAAGATGTGTGAGTGAAATAGCTACAGTGTTTAAAGATTACATTCATCTGAGCATTTACTACATAAAATCCATTACATTAATTCCTCTTGGGGAGTATTTCTTTACATACAAGAGTAGAAATATATATAATAAGAAGTTGGGTTTAGAGCGCAGAAAAGTTAGGTGGTCTGAGCAGCTTTGGTCTTCTGTATTTTGTTTGGTTTTGTGATAGTGTAAGGGTTGTTTGTGTTCTTTGTTCATTCTCCCTACCAAATGCATTTAATGTTTGCTACCAAAAGAATTGGCAAAGTTGTACTATTCTTTACATAATAAATTGAATGAGACAAATTAATTGGGCACTTTAATACTCTGTCATCTAAATGTTCCATAATCTAAGCACTCTTCTGTCTAACTTTTTGTTCCTATTGAGTACTGTAAATGATGGATTATAGAGAAGTATCTTTCTAATTTTTGTTAAGCTTTGATTACTTTGTATTTTGTTCCACTGCTTCTATTGTTTAGTCAGTTTCCCGTTTTTTGTATGAGTCTTTAACACAGCGAAAAAGAAGAACAGAAAACAAAAACGACTCCAGTCCTACAACCTGAACTGCATGGTTAGATCCCTGAACCTGAGTGGATTCCCATCAATTTCTGTGTAAAGTTCTGTGGGAGGGTATAAAATTTTGCCTGAATGGATCAGCTCTCAGAATCAGAGCCTTCGACAGTAAAACCGTGAAAACTGGCAATGGAATTGAGCTCAAGTATAGTAATTAGTTTCTTTGTTCGTTTTTCTTTTTTGGCAATTGATTCCAAATTGTGTCACTTTAATTATTTCAGTGCTGAACATTAATTCTATAATCACAAGTTAATATTGTTTTATGTATTTGTACATCAATTTAATTTGAACACACTTATGCAGTTGCTTACCTTTATTCTTACCAGTGGTCATATTGAAGTCACTGAACTACTTGTATGCTTAATTTTTAAGCACATGTGTAAGTATTTGCAGGATTGGATCCTTTAATGTTGTTTTCTCACTGAAAAAAAAAAAGTGATGCTCAGAACTCCTGCCTTGATATATTTTTTTTTCCTTTTGGATGCTGTACACTGCACCTGTGCAATTGGCTCATAACCTTTATTTGTTTGGTATATTTGTAGATTTATCCTTCAGAGTTTGGAAAGCAGAGATTGAAAGAGGAGGAGCTGCAAGGACCTGTAGAACTATTAAGTCTTCCAGAGGATGCCACAGAGAAAGATTGGTATTAATTTAAACTACAAATGGTTGATAGTACCAGGCCTCATTTGAAAATACCATGCTCTTACTGCATTTTTAACATTATTATGGAAGTCTTATATTTTACTCTTTTTTAATGCTTCTCCACCTTTCTAGTTTTTCAAAGGGTGTTTTTAATTGAATCTGACTCATCGTCACATCATATACTTGAATAAATTTGTTGGGACATAAAACTTAAGGCTCCAGTTGTGTAAATTGTTCCATGCAGGCCATGGCAATCCACATGGGTGCAGAGGTTCATCTGCATGGATCAGCTTGCAGCATTTGAGCGTAACTTGTGTGATACAGCATGGCCAGAAGGCAGCAGGAGAGTGATCTAGGATGAGGAGAAGCCTTATTCCCTGTAGATTAATTAAAAGCACCTGAAACCAATTAGAGCACCTGAAGCCAGTCACCTGATAAAATCCCCCTGCTTCAATCAGCCAGAGGAGGAGTTGGAACAGAGTGAGGAGGAGTTGGAGCAGTTTGGAGGAGGTAAAGGAGAGTGGATTGGTGGTGGAGCAGAGAGCAGTTTGGAGGAAAGCGGAGGAGAGTTTTGAGAAGTGCTGCGGCGGGCTAAGACCAAGATCCTAGGTAAAGGGACACCTGGCTCGTGCAGAGGGAAGGCAGGAAGCCCCACAAGCTGAAGATCAGGAGAGGGAAGTAGCCCAGGGGAAAGAATCACTGGTACAAGTGGTTCACCTGCTATCATAGGGCCCCTGGGCTGGGACCCAGAGTAGAGGGCGGGCCCGGGTCCCTCCCTCTCCACGCCCCTTCCCTGAGATACTAGTAGGATAGCTGTTACCCCAGTTGAGGGGCAAGAAATGGCACCCTGAAACCCCCCCACAAGAAGAGAAAGTGCGGGACCCATCATAGTAGTGCCGGCAATTTGCTACACTTGCTAAAACTTAAATCTACCTTTTAACCTTTACATGCTAGATCAAAGTAAGAACTGATCAAAAAGACTGCTTTGACATGTTTCCACCTTGAGGACTTAGCTTCTAACAGAAAACATTCAGTATCTCACAGAGCAATACCTTAGTATTTAATAAAGTGTAATATTTTTCTAGCCACTTAGCAAATAGCTAAGAAGTTTGTGTGATGAAGACGTTTTTTGCAAATAATACCATAAAATCTTAATTTATTTTAAAAATGAAATCATAGCATCATAGAATCTCAGGGTTGGAAGGGACCTCAGGAGGTCTAGTCCAACCCCCTGCTCAAAGCAGGACCAAACCCAACTAAATCATCCCAGCCAGGGCTTTGTCAAGCCTGACCTTAGAGGATTTTAAGGAAGGAGATTCCACCACCTCCCTAGGTAACCCATTCCAGTGCTTCACCACCCTACTAGTGAAAAAGTTTTTCCTAATATCCAACCTAAACCTCCCCCTCTGCAACTTGAGACCATTACTCCTTGTTCTGTCATCTTCTACCACTGAGAACAGTCTAGATCCATGCTCTTTGGAACCCCCTTTCAGGTAGTTGAAAGCAGCTATCAAATCCCCCCTGATTCTTCTCTTCTGCAGGCTAAACAATCCCAGTTCCCTCAGCCTCTCCTCATAAGTCATGTGCTCCAGCCCCCTAATCATTTTTGTTGCCCTCCGCTGGACTCTTTCCAATTCATCCACATCCTTCTTGTAGTGTGGGGCCCAAAACTGGACACAGTACTCCAAATGAGGCCTCACCAGTGCCGAATAGAGGGGAATAATCACGTCCCTCGATCTGCTGGAAATGCCCTTACTTATACAACCCAAAATGCCTTTAGCCTTCTTGGCAACAAGGGCACACTCATATTCAGCTTTTCGTCCACCGGGTTTTCGAAAATGATTTTTCATACATTGTGGAGGTCTATATCTGTAGAGATTAGTTTATGCAAATAGCTCATTTTGAGTAAGACAGGAAAATGTGGAACCGTGTGAGTTACTTTTCGCCACTAGATGGAGATATCCCATGCCAGTGAGTAAAATCATAATTGACCGAGTTGCAGAAATGGGATACAATTAAATTGAAAATGCAGAAAGTTCACTTACTTATGAACTGGAGAATTTTCCCAGGTTAGCAACTTTAAACTCCTGTTTAACAATGGTAAAATTGTCACAGTGGTAAACAGAAGATAAAATTGGAGTAGTTAATGTACAGCATACTTCTCTAAAACTTGATTCTCAAACAAGTACAAGGAAAGACTTTTTTGCTGCCAAGATTTGTACCTACGTTATCAAGAAGAGGATAGCTCAGTGGTTTGAGCATTGGCCTGCTAAACCCAGGGTTATGAGTTCAATCCTTGAGGGGGCCATTTGGGGATCTGGGGCAAAAATTGGGGATTGGTCCTGCTTTGAGCAGGGGGTTGGACTAGATGACCTACTAAGGTTCCTTCCAACCCTGATATTCTATGATTCTAAGAGGCTTAACATTTGATAGGACTAACTAATCAACATTAAGGAAAGTTTCTTCAACACAATATCCTGATTGTGGCTCCGGTCTTGGAATGGCATCCATGCAGTTAAACCTTTATGCGTACCTGTCCAGAGTCCCATAGAAGTTGGTGGGACTCTGTAGCATAAGATCTGATCTTTTTGCAAAGTCAGGCCCATGTGTTGGTAATATATGGTTTTAAGAAGTTAAGTTTGCAAAGTATTTCTGAAGTTGCAACTTTGTTTCATTGTTTTAACCAAAGTTATTTGGATGTTGTCTTCACTTTTATAGGATTTGTAGAGAACAACTGAGGGATTATCAGTTCAAACGATTGAAATACTTCTATGCAGTGGTAGAATGTGATTCTCCTGAAACAGCCAATAAAATTTATGAGGAGTGTGATGGACTGGAATTTGAAAGTAGCTGTTCTTTTGTAGATCTCAGGTACAGCAAATGGCGGGTTTTTTAAAACACAAATTTAAAGCAAGTTTAAAAAATTGGAAGTAAACGGCATTATTCTTCTATCAAACTTTTAGCAAAACTCTATAGTACCTTAGAAATAAAACATGTGTTTTGGTTATATCTGGCTTTGTTAGAGCAAAAATCCCACCCTAAAGAGACTTTTTAAAAGGGGTTCAAGATACAAATATTACATCATCTGCTTTTTCAGTCATCTACAGTCAAGTAAGTAATAGGACACTAATAGAAAAACACACTGTTACTGTCTTATGTTTGCTTCCTTCACCTGAGGCATGAGGTGAACTGGTACCTTTATTACAGTTGTTTTAATGAATAGCAAATGTATAGCCTCTATTGTCTTCAGGCTGTGCATCTTTGTGCTCAGGCTTTGATTCAAGGCTAGGTCTACACTAACCCCCCCTGTCGAACTAAGATACGCAACTTCAGCTACGTTAATAACGTAGCTGAAGTCGAAGTACCTTAGTTCGAACTTACCTGTGGTCCAGACGCGGTGCGCAGGCTCCCCCGTCGACTCCGCCTACTCCGCTCGTCGAGCTGGATTACCAGCGTCGACGGTGGAGCACTTCCTGGTTCGATTTATCGCATCTTGACAAGACGCGATAAATCGAACCCAGAACATCGATCCCGCGCCTCCGACGCGACGGGTAAGTATAGACATACCCAAAGTCAGAAAGCGTGATCACTTCAAACCTCATCGTTTAAGAAGGCAGGAGACTAAACTACAGTCCTGCTTTGTCACCAGACTATTCCTTTGTTTGCACAGAGAAGCATTCTATTGTGACATTGTCAATAAAAATCATCTGTTAGATCCCAGTTTGTTGAGGGCTTAAAATTGCATGTGACGGAAAAAAGCTAAGGTGTATTACCTCATAGACACTGGGTGTTGTATTTCAAAGGAAATGACTTAGACATATGCTTTTTGTGTTCCTGTTAATGAAATTTTCACATCCTAGGAAGATCTTGTCTTACAGCAGAGGAACCTGCCCCAAAGCCTTTTTCTTTTCTGCTTATCTTATTAAATTAGAAAAGTAGATGTTTTTGGAGGTGCACTGTGTAGCTTTCATTGTCAAGCAGTTGCATTTCAAGGGACATAATCAACTTGAACCCTACCTCAGGTTTTTAAAATGAGGTTAAATAGTTTCAGGCACTAAAAATACACATGAGGTCCCACAGCTAATAGTTGTGACTTTACAATCATATTTTCTATTTTTAAACAAAGTTTCTCTGTACTGACCTATACAACATAGGAAACAACAAAATTGTCTTTACACCAAGTTCAGTCAAATGCATGAAGTTGCCTAACTGAAAGGGGAAAAATATTCTCTAGATATAAGCATCTTGTAAAAATGGTATATAAACAATTTTCAGATCGATCTCTGATTTTTAAGATAATATCCCTTTAGGATTTCACAGCTTCATATTGACTTCCACTTGTTTTCAGAATTGCTTTATTTTTCTTTCCTAATTTGTAACAATACTGAAAATAATCAGAATTGTTCTAGTAGATCTATCCTGAAAGAGCAGATAGTGCTTAGAAAAGTGAGGTTAATTTTTATAAAGGTGTTTTCCTCTCATCTCAAAAATGCTGTGGTCAGAATATATAGAATTAAGAAGCAAAATTGAGACATTGTCTCCTTAAACGTTATATTGTACATATTCTGTGTCTTGATCTTCCAGGAAACACATAAATATGTCCAGTGATATATTTTAATAATCCCACTCATACTCGACATTCTTAACTTGTTCACTTCCGTTTTTTAATCAGTGTTGTTTGCACACGTAGGTACACCTGGCCAAAAAAAAATATGCATCGTAGGGTCTCTAATCTATCCTGTTTTAATGATTTATAGTTTACTTACAAATCATACCTGTTGGAAGCATTCTATGCCTATACTGGCCATATCCAAAGCACTAAATATTAAAAATTCAGAGTAATCAATTTAACTTCTTAAATTCTAATTATTTTTAAAAATTAATTTGACTTACCTTTTTTGCAATATTTTATAAAATACGGAGGATGTGGAAATTGAACGTACAGTGCAAACCGCAAATATTAACTTGTGTGATATGTTTTTTATCTTTTCCCTGAATGTTGCTCTCTTTGGGCTTATCCACTTCTTATTCTAGCAGATTCTTCTGTATTAATGTGCAAGGTTTTAATTAGAGAGAAGCTGAGCCTATAACTATTTGTTCTTTTGAAACATCACAATATGTGTTTGAATAACAAGACATCTTCTTTGCCTTTAAGATTTATTCCAGATGATGTTACATTTGATGATGAGCCAAAGGACATAGCCTCAGAAGTGGATGGAGCTGCATATAAACCAAAGTACTTCACATCTGCTGCTATGGGAACATCAAAGGTATCTTAACAGTGTTTTTGTAACCCTTTGTAATTTGTTGAGCTTTGTTTTTCTTGGTTTATATAAAATATGTAAATAATGGATTGGTGGCACTGGTGATAGTGGAGAAAGGATCCCTGCATATACTCATGATTGTGGAGATGTAGACATCAAATAGATATTGTATATGTATGTTACAGAGGCCTAGATCGTGACTATAGTTAAGACTGAGTTTCACACTTTAAACAGATTCAACCTTGTTGTTATAAATGAAGAGTAGTGTTTATCATCGTTAAATTTACCCCACTTTGAGTTTTAATACAGAATCAAATTTGATTATTTAAAAGAAAATGTTAATTGGATTGACCTGGGTATTTTAAGAAATGTAGCACCATTTCGTGCCTGTTTTATCACAAATGATCTTATTAATGCAATAGCAGACTCTTCAGACTTTCCAGATAGCTAAAACTCATTGAAGTTTTGGGCGTATAGGGAACACTAAAAGAACTAAATACTACGCATAGAGTACATTACATGAAAATATGTTGTAATTAAGTTATTAATGATTGTTTATATCGTCTTGATTTTATGGAGCTGCTTGGTAGCAGCTCCTTAGTTAAGACTGATTCTTAAATGCATAAAATCCTGTTCCCTAAAAGTCTGGCCTTTTGAAATGAAATTTCAGTGATACCCTTTTGATTTTTTTGTCTTTGTAGTTTGTTTGTTTTTCTCTTGTTAAACTTGTAATAGGAAGTATTGCAAAGTGCACTCTGGGCAAAAACTTAACATATAAAATTTAAAAGTTAATGCTTATCTGTTTTTTAAAGGTAGATATCACATGGGATGAGACAGATCATGAAAGAATAACTTCGCTACAAAGAAATTTTAAAAAAGATGAACTTCTTGACATGGATTTTCAAGCTTATTTGGCCTCATCTAGTGAAGAGGAGGAAGAGGAAGAGCAACAAGGTACTTATAATTCATATGCAGTGTTTGCTTAAGGTATGAGAAAACAATTCAAGAGCATACACTTTGTAGATTAGTAATAAACTCCAGATATTTTTAAAAACTATTTTACTGATTTAAACTTTCTTTTCCTTAAATATGACAGTATTTTGTCCATAGTAAAGGTTGTAATAGTCAGGAGCCATTATGGAGAGAGTATATTCCCTTAAAAATTAAAGATGACTATTAAAGGGCAAAAAATGGAGTTGTGCCCTTTTTTGTTTGTGGTATGTAAAGAAGTCCTGAAAGGGTTTTATTGTTTGTTTTTGTGTTGTTTTTTTTTAACATTCAGCTCTTTTCTACATTGGGAACTTCTATGGTGACTGGAGAGCTAGTGAAATGGTAACAAAACTAGAGCAAAGGGAATGGAAACTGTACATTTGAGAGGGGAAACATTTGTAGGTATACTTCTCAAACTTTTTTTTGGTAACTGCCTGATTAAGGTCAAAGACTAGTGAGCATTGGTATAAAGGAAGCCTTTGTTTAAATATTCCATATCCTTGGTCCTTCAGTTAGGGTGTGGTGTGACAGCTCATAGTAAACCTCTGGAGATATCAAGAGGTCCTCCAGCAAATGAGGGAACATGAGACTTTTGACATTCCTGTTAATAAGAAAACACACACACACAGACCCAAGCCACCCTTTAAGTTGTTTGTAGGTCATGTTTAAGGATACAGTCAAGAGCTATTATAAAGGCCTATTTTGACGCCTCCCACCCCTATAGCTTTGGTTAACAAAATTGGTTTGGCCCCACAATTGCCGTTTACAACGGAAGGCTAAGGAGAATTTTTATCTAACATTTTATTATATACCGTGAGCTTAAAAGCAGCTTTTCCTTTCTACACAATTAACTGTTTGTATATGGTTAAAACTCCTCTAACTCATGTATGAACTGTAATTGAAGAAACTGTTCTACCAATTGAACTATTGTTACGCAATTGTTTATTGAAATATATTGGTTATACTTTTGTAAGAAGTCTGCCATCTAATAGCTGGTTAAACTTCAGAAAAAGCATAAGCTTCCTGTACTGTATTGTAAAAGATGTTTTCTCTGAAGTCCAGTGCTAGAATATTGTGGTGATGAAGCTAAAGGATGAGGGTTCTAGTCTCAGGTTTTTTTTATGGTTTACCTCTGTGGTTGCCAGGCCAACTAGCTGCAGTTTTTGTCCTTTTTTGTGACTCCCAATTAGGTATACGCACACTCCACTCTGACCCCACAACCCTAATCCTGGCTGATGTGGAGGGGAGGCCCTGGGCTGGACCAGATCTGGGTGTGTGGTGTTGCAACCAAGCATGCAGGGTCGCAGCACCACTCAAGTTTGGCTTAGCTGTCCCCAATCCGCCTCCTATGATGATGGGGCAGCCAGGTGAAAGCTGAGCAGTGCTGTGACCTCTTGCACCAGGTCTCAGTGCCCTGAGTGGGGAGCCGGGCCCCGAACCCTGGGACAGGAGCCACTGCTGCAGGCTGAATACATGGTGGGCTTGCTCTCCTGCCCCCTCCCAAGGCCTCCCCTCCACACACTTCTCCCAGCCTGCTATGTTTGCCTATGTGGGTTAATCTGGCCCTGGATGTGACAATCCACCTAGAACCTTCCCAGGACCAAATGGTGGTTTGGGAGTTGCTCGGTAGCAGCTTTCTCTCTAATATTGGTAGTCTTAACTTTATAAGTGTTTAAATTCATGCCCTTTAAAAGTTTGCGCTGGAAAACTATTTTTTGTGATTACTTTCAGAACAGTTTAGGATTTCTTTGGCAAGCTTGAAACCCATTTTTTTAAACATCCATAACTTGGAAATGATTACATTTTTGAAATGATATTCAGATATCAAACTTTTTTCATTTGTGGGGATTTTAAAAAAAAGTTTGATTTGTAAACTTGAAACAGTATATGGTTACATTGCTATCCTATGCTCTAGTCAATGTGAAGACAACTACAAAAATCTGATTATCATTTGGTACAGTGACTTGTGCTTTAAAGTCTGTATGGCCCAATTTGTGCTTTATAAAGTCTGTGCAAGGCAAGGAGATGCTGAGGAGAAGTTCCACAAGGTAGTGCAAGATAAGGAAGAATAGAAATTGGGGATTTCAAGTTCTAAAGCTCTGTAGCTCATGGGGTGATGAGAAATATGCAAAGCTTGTGAACTCCACAGATTAATAATATATGTCTAGGGAACCAGGTGCTTGCCGAGTTCGAACTTCTGAGTTTCAATCAGAGATGCAGGAGGGGAAGCTAGGGACCCTGTCTTATTCCTAAAATGTCTACTGGCCTTGCAGTCTTTAAATAAGGAAATTAATAGACAAACTTTATTTATTTAAATCAAGATTGCTATTGTGTATTTATAATAAGGAACTTTGCACTTTCAAAACAAGCAATTCCCTTCTGCAAGACTGAGCGTTTGCAAGTATGGAAATGGACAGTTCAATGTACAGATGCATATTCAAATATACACAGATGACATCTCAAAAATAAATATTAATGTATAAAATATCATTGTATATTCATGAAACAATTTTCTCTGCCCCTGAAAAACTGTCTAATATCCATTTAACAGGCATATCGTAATAACTTGCTTATCATAATAACCATAATACTGGTATTACACTCTACAGACTTGCTGTCTGCTTCTCTTCTTTACGGTGAACAGTTTTAATTATTAGTCCCGTTTGGGGGGTTTTTTGGTTTTTTTTTTCCCAGTCTCCAGCCTCTGAGTATAGTGAATTGAATGAAGGTAGATGTCTGGTCTGTGTTTGGAAAGCGAGGTCTTTAACTTCAAGTAGGAATATGACTTGGGTGGTTATCAGGGCAGATTGTTTTTTGGCTTTGGAATAATGGATGGGTGGGAGAAAGGTATTTGTCTCCTGATCATAGCTGGGTGATTAACTTGGGGAGGGTGGATTCTCTGGTCCTTATATAGAGTATAAGAGGGAAGATGTGGGGATTTCTGGCTAATAGGTGGTGAAGTAGAGGATGGTCTGAGAGCTACATGCTGTGGATGAGTAGTGATTTTAAGTTTGTAGTCCATACTTCATTTATATCTATAGCAAGTGTAAGAAGGTTTCTGGTAGCGTGGTGGGAATCAGTGTGCAGATCTAAGGTTGTTTTTTGGAATCACATTTTTGAATAGAAAAAAGTTTTCCCTGAATACTGAGAGGTCCACATGTGTTTTCCTTAATGAGACTTTTATATTTTAAAAACACTAAATCATAACTAAATATGACCCAAAACTTCACATTTGTAACTTTTTAAAATTCTTTTTAGTATCAGTTATCTTCCCATAAAGTTTGAATCATCAGCAGAGAATTTGATTGTTACAGTTATTGTTAGGCAGAAAAGATCTTTACCAAGATCTGTACTATTTCTAGTCCGTCTGATTATGAGTATTTCTCTTAAGTGTCCAGTAAATTCACTGGCCTCATTGCAGTCTATGTTCAATACTCCCTAAAGGAAAAGAGATGTTATTGTTAGTTACTGTTTTTGTTCTGATATTTTTAAAAAGGAGCAGGATATAGTGTCTTTCGGTTCTTTCAGAAACAGCCTTCTAAAACTGTACAATTGTGGATGTACTTTACCTCTTCAAAACCCTTTAGAGAGTATTATCTTGTATTACCAGCTCAAGTGAACGTTAAGGGGTATTTTTAATATATTTTCAAAGTTAATGAAAAGGAAGTGCTCTGATTATTTATTTTTGGGTTTTTTGTTACTAGGCCCTGCTTCATATTAAGGGAACATTAGTGACATAATGTAGTGATGTCTTTCAACCAGTTTTCAGTTCTCTTAACTTTCTTTGGGGTGCAAGGAAAATGCAATATAACTTTAGTAAATCCTCTGGTATATATTAGTCAACACGTTGTCATTTATAGATTCCTAAATTCCCTAGTTTGCTCTCCCTCCATATGAACTTTATGTAACCTTACCACCACTGTCATAAAGTAAATTGGAAAGAATGTAAAATGTCTTGAAGCTGTGGTCAGTTCTTTCAAATAGTTTTAAAAACTGATCTGGAACACTTGCACTATATTAAAGGAAGCTAATAATCAGAGATGAGTTACAGGAATATACAGGAGATCTTTCCATCTTGTTTCAAGGAATTGCTCCTGTTCTTTTACTCAGAGCCTAGGGAATTCATCTGGCAGCAACCTCTGCTTGGTAATATCTTGCCAAGAATAATGCTCATTTGGTCCTCATTTTACTTGCAAATGAATTTTAAAACACATTGCTAAGAACTTTTTTTTACTTTGTCTATACTCCGGTGTCTCAGAGCAGTAGGGGAAGGGCAAGGTTAGTTGTTTAACAAATAGTCTAATTTTTCTTAACTCTTCAAAGATTTTTAGGTGTGCAGGAAGAGGTATTGCATATGCTGGGGTGATGGTGGAAGTGGACCTCCACAGGGAGCGACCCAATATCTTAGAGTTTCAAAAAATTCTGTTACTGGAGCGGGGGGAAAAAAATTGAACTGTCATCACACTTGCCAGTACATTTTCAACATGGAAAGGTCTTGCTTCTAATTCTGTTTTTAACAATAAGCTTTTAACAGAAAGAAATACATTGCTATTTCTTTAACATGTTCCTGATGTTTTATTCATTGACTTGTTGGATGGAATCCTGTCATGTATCCCATATTATTATTGTGGCACTAAGCACAAACAGAAAAAAATGAATTTCAGCTGTTTGAATGGAAATGTAAAAGTGTGATAGGGTGGAAAGAATGTTAGGCACTTTTTTAATTTATATTTTTTAACTTATAAAAGTATTTTATTTATAAATAGTGTTTCTTTTACCCCATCCTAGTCTGCTTTTATATGGAATTTTTAAAGTAAAAAATGTCTCCCATGGCTGTTGGCATTGCTATCATAAAACAGTTTTGTAATGTCAAGCATTTCAGTGACCTGGTATGTTGTGGTTCATAGCACAAAATATCTCCCTTATTTTGCTTCTGTATTTTTCTTTATTTGAGGTAATTTTGTTCCAGTCACTAAGCCTTTGTACTGTGAATTAAAATCTAGTACTTAATTGGTATTTTGGGCAGGAACCACAATGATCAGATTGGGTATTTTTAAGGACACTCCAGATTAGGCACACTATTACCTGGAGTTTTCTGAACCCAAAACTATGGTAACTAGTCTTTGTTTTCCAGGTGGTTTCAAAACATAAATCAATGGGGACACAGCTCCTTCATCTGATAAGTGATTGGTACCCCAAAAGCCTTATTTTTATTGAGTCTAAAGGACACATCTAAAATACTCCAGATATAGTTACCCGAAGTCTGAGATGGTATCAAGTGGTCAGCAGCAGGTTTCTGGTGACCAGCCTTCCTCCTTGCTGCTGGGGAGTTGGATGTCAGTCTCTTAACTGGTTGAAATCTCTCGCTGAACTTCTCCAAGTTACACACTCTAATCTCTTTTTTTAATAGGTTGCTCAAAACAAAGCACATAACTCATTGTAACCCCTAGTGGGCTAACAATTTCCCTAGTATCAGCAAATAAGTCATAATTCTACTTATCAGCAAAGTGACTCCCAGCAAAAAAACCCAACAAAAACCAAAAACTCATGGTCATAGACACGCAGTTCCAAGGTCAGCTATCGACACTCCCTCCTGTTTTCATGAATCTGTCATTTTACCTATCCTTATTAGCAACACTGAAGCTCTTTTGCCTGCTTAGGCAAAGGCCAAACTATTCCTGACTATGTGGTGGTTTTTGTTTTTTTGTTTTTAGTTAATGTGGCTGAACACACAAAATGGCTGCGGTTATGTCAATTCCAGTTCTCTCATAACAGCGCGATTTGTGTAGTTAATTTCTTAGTTCTGTTTTATAATACCTCACCAGACATAAGAAAATATTCTCTTCTCCTCTCATCCTCCTGCTTAATTCTATCAAACTAATTAATAGACCAAAACAGACTACCATAAAAAGGAGTTATAATGAGCCTAATCCCATTGTACCAGTCTCTGCATGAGTGGACTTCCATGGAGAAGCCCATTGACTACAGCAGGGATCTGCATAGAGAGTGGAGTCTACTGCAGTATTCGTGTCCAATATGATGGAGGCAAAGGATCTGTTTTGTGCTCTAGCACCAATGACTGATGTGTGCAAATATAGGTGATGTTTATCAGTAGCAATGAAGAGTGAATGCAACTTTATCTACAAATTTTAATTTTATTGATAATTATATTGAAAAAAAAAATCGACAATTTCCTTTCTCTACCTATTTTCAGCTTGAAAATCCTTATGAATCAATAAACTTTGTCTAATCCTTTAAATTTGAGGGTAACATTTAAATTATATTTTTACTTTTAGAAATACTGAAGTTCTAAATGTGGTTTTATCATAAATTAAACTACAGTACACCCAACTTCTTATAAATGAGCAGTTGCAAAAGAAAATATACACACATTTGTACATCTACACTTTTTCCTTCAATACTTGTTAGATACAACTGAACAACGATATACAACAAAATTGGATTAATGTGTAATTTAACAATGTATATTTCTGAACTGTATTAAACAGGAAGTTATTTAGGTTGGCTCCCTACCCCCATAGCCACTGGGGTTGCCCTAGCAGCTCCCAGGCGTATACGGTACAGTGTGCTGTTGTTCCTGCTGCTTTGACAGTAGTAGTGTGGGCTCACTTCTTTAGAATGTCCATGTTCAGTTATTTTGGCATGCTGTCAACATCTTCCAGAAGGAAAGTAAGTGATGGAAATTAATGACTTTAAGAGTTTATAAATC
The DNA here is from genome assembly GCA_037349315.1 of Chelydra serpentina. Lineage (NCBI taxonomy): Eukaryota > Metazoa > Chordata > Testudines > Chelydridae > Chelydra > Chelydra serpentina. The sequence continues at coordinate 12,686,196 of JBAIAC010000061.1, forward strand.
AGATGAACCTAAATGGAATTACATGGGACAAAGAAATGGCACTTTTCTAACCTGGGTTTCCCTGTGAAATTACAGAGGCTTGCTGCAAACAATAAAGGCATTAGAGCTTTGCAACAAGAAAAGTTTGAAGGAGTCTTTATAGTGAAAAGTGTTAGCCTAAATATAAGGTTCCCCACTATCTCCTATAATTACAGACAAAAATCTATAGACTAAACTACTAGGCATTTATTAGCTTTTAATCTAAATGCAGTACAAGATAAGGGGGAGCCAACAAAAGATAAGGGGGAGCTTAACAAAGATGTCTTTTGCTATTCTATTGTAAGGAGGGATGTGAGTACTTGTATTTAGGAGTTTGTATTTTGGTGGTTTATTAACCCTTAACAAAGGTTTTCTTGAAATGGCATACCATGTATTTGGGCCTGAACCTCTTCTGGTAAGGCTTGCCTTAGTTCCTTGCATCTGATAATCTAAAATTGGTTCTCTTGTTCTCCCCAGAAGCTAATCATAATGCTAACTATCATGTTACTGTGCAATTAATCTACTTTTTTCTTGTTGAATTAAAGATATTTTAAGTTACGAACAGGATCCATGAACCAAGGAGACTTACTTTTGGGACATGTGTCCATCTCTTGCTGTTCAAAACGGTCACTGAGTTCAGGAGAACTTTCACTTCAGTAGAGTTTCATGCAGAACAATGACAAAATATGACCTTTTATTTGTTATTTTTAGGGCCCTACCAATTTCATGTCCGTGAAAAACGCATCACGGACTGTGAAATAAGCCCATCCCTGTGAAATCTGATTCCCCCTTGTTCCTAGGAGTGCCTCAGCAAAGAGGGCTCCTAGCTCCGGCTGGGCAGGGGAGGGGAAGGACCTGTCCATCTCCTGCACAGCTGCTCTGGGAGAAAATGGGGGGACGGGGAGCAGACCCACCTCTGAGTGCTCTGCTTCAGGACACTCTCTCTGGGACTGGGCAGCAGCCCCAGAGGTTCTTGCAGCTGGAGGAGACTTGTGGAGTTATTTCCAATCTTCCCTGTGCTGCTGGGAGCGCCCCAGCAAAGGGGGCTCCTAGCTCTCGCTAGGGAGGGACAGGACTACCCCCCAGAACTGTTACTGACTTGCACTGGTCAGAAGTCTGACTGGTGTAAGCTCCTTTCTTAGTTCGCTGCTCTGACAAAAGAGTAGTGGACGTACAATAGCTCTTGTTAACCTGAGCTGAGATTCCCATAGCATGTCAATCAAAAACACACTGTTTTAGATAAAATATAAAACAGATTTATTAACTATAGACAGATACATTTAAAATGATTATAAATAGCAGGCATGCAGATCTAAGTTGGGGGTACCTAAGAAATGAAATATAAATGTAGAGTTTAAATTCTGACTTTAACAGACTAAGCAAGATTTGAATCAAACAGTTTCTAACACTAACAGATGTTATAGACAGCTTACAGTTCCTCAGTACACAGACTGGACCCCTTCCAGCATTGAACCAATCTCTCTGGTTCTAAGTCTTTGTCTTCCAGACAATCTTCCAGCTGTTGAGATGGGGGTGGGCAGGGAGGGAGAGAAGCCAGCTGCTAGAAAGATCCTTGCTGTGTTATGGGCTAGTTTCCTCCATGGTGTACATGCCTTCTCTGAGAAGTCTCTGGGATAGTGAATTCTTTTCTTGATGGGCCATTAACACTTGTCTGGCCCTCCTTTCTTGCAGCATCTCCCAACATGTTTCAGTAACACAAAAAGCAATACTCGTAACTTCACATACAATGGTAGTACATCCAATTCAGCAGGATATTAATGTTCAATAGATAAAGACTTTTAAAATTATACCGCAAAAGGCATACTTTTGTATGATATATGCAAAAGGCAAAACATATCATGTGACAATCATGATGACAGTGGTGAATATGGAGGTTCCAGGGTGCTACTTTGAGCTGCAGAGTGTCACAGGGAAGTGTGTGTGTGTTGTGTCAGCATGTTGTCTCTTTAAGCAGAGAATTCAGCAGCCTGAACTTGTTCAGGTAGTAGCAATCACTCCTGAGCCAGAGGCCAGTGTACAGGCAGGTATCTTCCTGTCTACCCACTGCAGCTCAGCTGAGAGCAGGTACACCGGCGGGGGAAGGGAGACACTCTAACATCAGCCCACCTCATACCCTCCGGCTCTGCAGGACAGCAGAGCAGAAGGCTCCACATCCACAGCAGCTTGACCTATGGAGCCCATCCTGCCTACCTGCCGCCGCAGTCCTAGTGCGGCGGGAGAGCAGGATTCCACATTAATGTTCTCAAGTATCAGAGGGGTAGCCGTGTTAGTCTGGATCTGCAGAAGCGACAAAGGGTCCTGTGGCACCTTATAGACTAACAGAGGTATTGAAGCATAAGCTTTCGTGGGTCAATACCCACTTCAAGAAGTGGGTATTGACCCACGATGGGTATTGACCCACGAAAGCTTATGCTTCAATACCTCTGTTAGTCTATAAGGTGCCACAGGACCCTTTGTCGCTTCCACATTAATGTTTTGATTCTGTGATTCCATCTGCCTTCTCATTAAGGCAGATTTCATAGGGCCCTAATAAAATTATTTCACTTTGGACACCAATCAGGTATTTGTGGGGGATGGGAAGTGAGATCTAGTGCAGAGATGGCAAACATTTTGTGGATTACATGCCAAGAAATTGCAAACATAGTGTTTGCAACACATGACGTGCCAGAGGGGAATAGATAGCAGTCACAGGATTCTTGCTGTTGCATTTTGGCAGTCAGCTATTCATTAAAGGCTTATATTTTCTTTACAGTGTTGCATGTGTGTGTTCTACCTATATAATTTGATAGTCAATTTCTGATGTCAGAGTTGACAGTTAATTGTTGAAGATAGTTAATACAAGTACATTGAACTGAATGGGTCATCAGCAAAGCTACAACTAGTCTTTCATAGGGGGGAAGAATATGGCAGTGTTTTCCAAGCTCTCAAAAACTGTTTTCAGGAGTTTTTCTTCAGTGCTTCCATGCTCAGTATTTGTCAGCTGAGAATTGAAATCAACAAACTTTGTTTTTCAGATAGCGTTCTCCTGGAATGCAGTGGCTAGCCTCTCTGTCTAGCCACTCAGGATCTGTGTTGTAGAGTTCTTAACACTTTTTGTGTGGCGGTCTCAACTGTAATTTGTTTTCTATTTGTCAGAACTTAAACCATCCTGTATAAGTTTCCAGTGACTTCTCAATTGTATCTGGTAAATTTCTATGATGTTGCCCATGATATCCATGAAAGTTGCTGAATTTTCCAGATGTTTTCTCAACAAAGGGAAGTATTTTAGCTTTCCGTCATCCAAGTCTTGAATGTTTCCAGCTTCTTTTAATAAGTTTTGGTGTTAAACGTGATGTTTGCTGTCGTTCTGAATCTTGAAATTTTATATTTGGCTCGTGGGCATGTTGAGTGAGGCCAGCAAAAAGCATAGAGTCACTCTGCTATTGACAGTTCAGGATAATCTTGTCCCTTTTGATCTAAGAATAAACTGACTTCTTCCAAACTTTCCATGATTCCAAGAATATGGTCTTAATTTAATCATCTGACACTGCTATAAATCAGCAATCCTGCATGTTGAGACTCTCTACTTCTAAATGTTTAACTTGTTTAGTTAAGAGCTCTTAAAATGATAGAATTCACAACTTGAACCACTGCTCTGGAAATATCTATCTTTGTGACATTCCTGCCTATATCAACAGATGAATCAATTCCACACAATAATGGCCAATCGTACAAAAGAATTTACATTGGTACTGTCATCCAAACAAAATCAGAATATATCTAGTTTTTTAGTCCAATTTTCAATTGCTTACTTATTTTCATTCATACGTTAGAACTTTGTCTTTAATTGTCTTTCTGTGCAAGGCAATTCTCTATTTCACTTTTGGTCTAAAATCTTTGAACAAACTATTGGCACAAAAAAAATTGTCTCCTTAATCACAATCAGAAAGTGGTTTATCATGCTGTGCAGTACAGCACGACACTTGAAAACTAGCAGCAAGACCATTTGAACTATGAACAGACTTTGCACACACATTCAGCTGATTTTGGCCTCCCAACAGCTTTTGTCAAATGGTCTTTTTGTTCTTCTCTAAGCTAACTAAGATTCTTACAGATTGTTTGAAAGTGTTGTTGAACACTGTTTTAGAAACTATGCACTCTGAGCAAAGAAAACACACTTCTTTGCTATTTGAAAGTGAAAAGTCTCTTCCATTACCATTATCGTTTAATTTTGCCTTCTTAGGTAACATACTTTGAAAAATCAACAAAACCAAAACATTTCGTATCCAAACCAATGTCAAAATCTGAATGCTAGAAGTCTGCCTTCATCAGCTGAACCAAATACTGGAAGAGGATTGACTCATGAATGATTCTCACAGAAATAGGCCTAGTGCTAAGAGTCAGTAACCGATGTCATGTAAAATTTAAAGGCAGTCTCTTTGACCATGAGGGCACTTTCTCTTTCAGCGCAGTAGAGCTGTCCATCCTCTCTGCCCCCAAGAAAGAATTTCCCTTCCCCTCAGAAGGCAGGGCTCCAGGCACGCGGGCACGCACACACACATTTTCTTTGCTTCCTAAGCAGACACCCCTCTACTGGCCCCTTTCCAGAGGGAATGTACCTTTACTGTTAGCAGGGTCCTCAGAGATCAGTTTCTAGCTGCTGCTAGATAAAGTGGAAAGCAACAGCTGCGCTAAGGGTCTGTTTTGGCTGTAGTCCTCCCAGCCAGGGAACAACACTTCTTGGTGTGAACAGTAGAAGAGTAGGGCAACAGCATCAGTTTCACAATCTCGAGCCTTAAAGAGCTGCTGCATCACTGTACTCAGTGTGTGAACCCTTCCTCATGAATAGCAGGTGACCAGAGATCGTGATCTGCAAATATTGACCATGCTACCCATCAGATGTGCCTCTGCAGGGAAGTGCAGCTTAAAGTCACTCAGAAGTAACTGCAGCATTTAAAAAATGTTGTGGATGTCTAATATCTCACATAGGGTTTTCTAAAAATCATAAATCAAATTGTAACTCTTTTTTGGTACACTCTGTGTGCAAAATAATCCCCCACAGTACCATTACAGTACTTATGCCCATTCAGCAATCACAACGATCATTACTTCCTCCACAATACATTTCAGCATTCAGATGGCTAGAGTCCGCAAACTAAGATAGGGAAAAGCCTGCTGCTAAAAATCAGTAGCCAATGCCTGGCTAAGTAATAATGGCACCACAGAGTGCCAAAATGTGTGGTGTGGAGGAGTGTGACAAGGGGAGTGTGACAAATCACACAGTACCACATTTGACCTGCTGTATATTGCATATAGGGAAAGGCTCACTTCAAATCTATGAAGGAAGTAAAGTTCTAGAACTTTATATATAATATTATTAGTTTTCTCTTCTTGCATATTTATTTGCATATACACGTCAGGCAAAATAGGTACATTGCTTTTGGCTCCCTGACCTGTCAGTGTCTCGCAGTCACTGATGTAATGAATTGAGCAAAGAGCTATACGCTAGGAATTCCTGACTTCCAGATCTAGCTCCCCTCTATAGCTCTGGGCATGTCATTTTAAAATTGAGGAGACAAACAGAAGTTAAGAAAGTAGGCATTAGTATTTACCTGCCTCACAGGAATATTGTGATTGTTTAGTTAGCATTTATACTGCATTTTACATTTTCAAAGTGCTTTACCAATACTAAGTATTGATTTTTAGTTAGTAATATGGTGATGGTTTCAGAAACTAGTGACCAACAGTGGGGGTGAAGAATTCTGCACCCTATCATTAGTTCCTTCTGCAAACCAGTTTTCCCATATCCTCTCAATTTTTCTTATTTGATCTTTTAAAGCGAGGAATCAATTCATAGCGATGAGAAGGGTTGTCCACACTATTCTACCAGAAATCATTTGCTTATCTTAGCTGTGTTGCCTTCAAATATTTATTCCTAATATCCTGAGATTTTCCACAATAGCTTTAGTGTTCATCTGTTTTTTATTGTTGTTTTTTAAGGTGGTGATGTAGCCCATGAAACAGAAGATGACAAACCCAAGAAAAGCCAGAAGGATGATGAAGAGCAAATTGCCAGATACAGAGAACTCTTGCAAAGTATCCAAGAAAAAGAGAAGAAACGGGAAGAAAATGATATGGAAATGGAGATTAAATGGGTTCCAGGTAAATTTATCTGGCACTTCAGCTGTTTCTTTTTTCTTTTCTCGCTTGGAAAATATTGCGGTATTTTTACTGGCCAGCTTATTGAGGTGTAGCAATCGAAACTATGAACAGTGTTTTCTTATTTCTTAGCATTAAAAATCCAGATGGGTTATAATGGAAGTAAACAATGATTGAGCACAATTCCTCAGCTATAGTGTTGTTTGTCTAGTTTGTGCCTCTTACCATTTTTTCTTGTGTTTGCTGTTTCATTCTACTTGTAGATTTTTCTCAGTTTCTGTATGTCTTAGTCATAACTTTTCCACATATTTGAAAATGAAAAATATGGTATCTTTTTCCATATTCTAAAATTTGGGAAGAATAAAAAAATCTTGTTTGCTATAATGCTGATTTTTCCCTCTGAATATCCATTATTTTATCAATATTTATTTTTTATTTTTATTTTATCTAATAATTTATTCGATCGGTTCTGATTTCATAACTTGAAACTGGCTGAATGGTGAAAGAAATACTCAGAATGGTCAGCTACAGTTCAGTTGGCCTGTTCGGACTGTTTCACCAATATTGTGCATGTGTGTAGGGTTTTTTTAGATTGCTCTAGTTGAGGTTCATTGTCTGTACCCATTCTATATTTGTTTACCTGCTTAATTAAATAATTACTTATCCATTAATTCATGTATTAAAAACAAACCCAGGAACACATGTTGGTGGGAGAATAAGGCCTACTAATAAGCTTTTTGTAATACTACTACAAAATATTAAATGCTTTCAGGCATGCAGTGAATTTAAATTGGCAGACTAGTGTAAACAATTGAGTTTCTGCAGACATCTGTTTACTTGTTAATCTACCTATGGTCTAATCCTTTTCTGCATAGCACTACTTTGAAGTAGGAATTTCTGAAAATGGTTTACTCAAATAGTGTAGCTGGCTTTTCAAATAAATGGCTGTATCTTTCAAAAATTGTATTTCTGCCAGTGTCCTTGGATCAGAGACAACAATTTCTGCATTTAATGGCATTTATCTGAAGGCAGATTCAGATAGTTTTGGAGGTGAGGGAGTTCTGCCATTTTTTCTGGAAGGATTTGCTCCCATGATTCCTATTAGAATCTCTCTAAATTAGGGCAAAGTACTTGCCTGAAGTGTGATATTGACACACATATCTGGAAATGAACTTTTATATAGAAAGTTACTGAAGTTAATGTTACTATGAAAGAGGCATGTAACTATACATGAAAACTTATCTGTATGACCTAAAATGATGAAGGTTAGCAAGTCATAAAGTGGAAAAAAGTTAATTCCTGCATGACTGAACCAGGGAAACGAGTTCTCATATGACTATTCTATAACGAGAAGAAACCACACTTCAGTCTTAAAATACTGCCCCAAACATGTTGAGTAGAACTCTTTTTTTATGTTTCTCAGAGCAGTAATTAGTGGAGGTGGTGATGTATCTCGAGGTGTCTTTAGATGCCATACCTTCCTAGAGGCAGCATTCTTTCTTGTCACTAGGTTGGAAAGCCCTTTGGAGAACAAGGTTCTTCAAGGTGGCACTTGCAGATTGTAGCACATGGAAAGCTCTTTAAAGTCTATCGGGGGTGGCCAAACTGTGGCTCAGGAACCACATACAACTCTTTTACCGTTAAAGTGCAGCTCAGAGAGCTCCCAACCCCCACCATTCTTCACCTACCAGACTGTGGGATGAGGAGCTCAGGACCTCTGCCTTGCAGCGGGGTGGTGGGGTAGGGGCTTCTGCGCAGTGAGTTGGAAGGGTAGTACAAGGATTTCTTGTAAAAAACTAAGATTTCTGGGACCACAGGAGGATGGGTGTTTGAAAGAAGCCTGAACCTCAAATGAAACTTTAAGTGGGAAAGGACCAATAGCTTAAAGGGAGTCCGTAACATGAGAAGCTGCTAAGAAAAGGCATTGTGTGGGGTTCTTAGACTTCTTGTTAGTGACTTTCCAGATCAGATTATTTTCTCATTTTGGAAGTAAGTCAGCTCTGCAAAATTCAACCTGACGTTTAAAAAACAAGTTGTGTTTTCTGCTTTGAGCATCATCACCAGTACTAGACTTTGCAGGCCGGTTTCTGTTCTGCTTACACTTGTGCAGTCCCATTGAATATAAATGAAGATAGGACCTGACTCGCTAATAATAATTTACTTAATAATTCTGTTGACAATGTGTGAATCAGAGTAGAATCCATCTCCCTCTTCCATAGTTGTATTAGTATATCGGAGTACAAGCAGAAATAATAAATAGCAAAATTTATTTGTGTAACTCAGAGATTCAGAGGTGAGTCTGAATACACTCTGGAATCACTTCTGCTTAAATGCAATCTCTGTTGAATTGCTTTTTAGCCCATAATCTGAATTAATTGCCTGAGAGAAGTTTCTGAAGAATAAAATAAATACACAAGTAAAGGTCTGCTTTTGAAAGCCTAAGTTGGTTACTACAGAAAATGTCCATGAATTTTCCTTGTGTTTGATATAATTTCAATTACTCTGACGTAAATTCTCCCTATATTTACCTTTAATAATGTACATAGCTACCTATAGTTAATTGAGAAGAAGGGCTTAATGGCACATCTGAATCATCATGTTATAATTCCACTATCCACAGAGTGTCAGTATGTGCATACATGTAGTTGCTTCATCATTAATGGCTTTTAATTCATTTGGGCATCAAGCATCCAAATGAGCTGAACATTTTTATGCATCGGTAGCTATTACGTCTTTTTCACAAAGATTTTATGTTGTTCCAACCTTCCGACCCAGGAGTGTTAGAAACCACAATGGAAACTGCATGTTGCTGTTATGAATGTGTTCTAGCTGTAGAATATAGAAAAGGCATTGGTTTTTAAGTAGCTAAAGCTACCCATTTTCTTTTTAAAATTGCATTTTTGAAACATCTCTATGCATACACATAGAATTCTAAAATCCTAAACAGGTAACTGAGCTGAGGTACATGGGTTGTAATCACTGTTCCCTCTAAGCTGTGCCCGTGTGCGCGCGCACACAGATCCTAAACCCCGTGCACAGGGCGAAACACCGCATGCACAAAAATTTGCACAGAAGCACCATTTGCATAGAAGAAATTTTTTGCGCGCACGGCCTGTCAAAAATTAGAGGGAACATTGGTTGTAATATTAGACTGCAGTTCCATACAGAAAATTATCTTGTAAGTAAACACATGTGAGTTATTTCTGGTAATTACAAAAATCCAAATAAATTAATATGGTGACTTTATAACTTTGAATTTTGAGTTAAGCCTTCACTGGAGCACTAGAGAAAGCTGTTTTGAGGGTGAAAAAGAGTACCTATAGGGATCGAGGAATTAGTGAGACTGACACCAAAGGGGAGCGCTCTCTAGTTACTTTGAGGCGAAGAGGCTGAAGCTGTCTGTGGAAAATTGGTAGGACAGGAAGAGTAGGAAGGATCCTTTGCAAAGCACAGTTACAGGGCTCTGAACCATGTATTATATAAGATTTACCTTCGTTCTGGCCTTTCTTGATCTATATTATGGTAGTCTTTAATTATATAATCACATACTGTCTTTCTTGCCTCATTCAGTGCGCAGGATGAGAGGTGCTCAGTGAATAGGTGGATATGCAGTATTTTGTTTGATCCTCATTCAGTGTGTGCCCACAAGTCTTATTTAACACACACCATCTCTAAACCCTTCATTAAATAAAATACTGAGTTCCTCATGGGCTTTTCTGTTCTGTCACAAGAGTAGGAGTGCTTTGCAAGCATTGAATTTATCTTCACGACACCACTGTGAGGCAAAGTGGTGGTATCCTGAAATTTAAAGCCAAAATTATGTCCACTGATTTTGGGAGCACAATCTGAGATGCCTAGGACCTGACTTTTTCAGAGTACTTCGTTTCGATAGCCCTTTATGTTCAACACCTAGGTCCTGTAGACTTAAGTTGCAGTTGTGAGCACACAGCACTTGTGCAAATCTGACTCCAGGTGTCTCAGATTGGGCACCCAGAAAATGAGGACCAAAGTTAGAGGGTAGCTGCAACAATATTGGTTTATGTGACTTACTTGCCTGGCACTACAGGGAAGAATCCAGTTCTCCAAGGGGCATTCAGCTGCTTTAACCATACAGCCATCTTTTTTTCTTCCTGCAGTCCCTTGCTTCATTCACTGCACATCTTCCAACTTCTGCAACAAATGAAGCAGGGATCCTACAGAGAACAGTTTCATTCATTATATAACTCTGATTTATACCCTAAGCACTATCCATCCTGTGCACTGAATGATGCACAAATCCTGTTTTTGTTATGTTTTTTTAAAGTATGTGATCATGTAATTAAGGACTCTGTTATGCATCCCACAGGAGGGGCAAATTAAGATTACCCTGGCATTTTATCACTTTGAGCACTTGACTTTACAATCCTTAATGTTTTAATGTAGGTTTTTGGATGCAATTAACTTTAAAAAATCCAAAAAAAACCCCATATTAACACCCACTTGGGTCATCAACAGAGTTGGGATCTTTAAAAACACTGCACAGTTCCTCTACTACTTGAGCTAATGAAGTAACTGATAGCAGTAGTAGACTTCTATTTTGTCTGTGGGCCACTAGAAGGGATGAGGCACTTACTTTGCCCATGGGTTTCAAAGCTATTTGCTGGAAAAAGTGGACTGTTGAGACTCTGGAATCCTGTTTTTAATTTTAAATCCTGGAAGGGAGCGTATCTATTGGTGTTAAACACTTCTGCCCCAACGTCCTCTTCTCCTTCATCTGCCTCCTAGCCCTGACCCCCTCTGCTCCTATCCATCTGCTTCCAGGCTTTTGTTCCTATTCTCCTTCTCCTCATTGTCCTGTTCCCTCCTTCATGTTGCTTGGGCACCACCAGTGGAACTACTGAGTGTACCTGTAGTATCTGTCTGCTCTAAGTTCTAGTGCCTGGTACCATAGTAGCCCTCAGGTACCAGGAGGAGCAAGTACAGAGGAAGTCCTGCCTTGTAGGATGGAGAATGCCCCATCATTTTTGCGGGATAGTCCCTGCATAGTGTGTTTGCATGTAGAAGCTCTGGGGATGGTGCATGCTCTGTGCTTATGGAAAAGTGTTTTCGTAGCTCCAGTAATAGAACTATGACAGTTTTCAGTCACCATGTTACTTTTAAGATTTCCTGACTAGTTCAGAATTAGTTTTGTTCCTATATTTCTATTGCCACGCCTTGCTGTTATCTAAGATCTATTGTACCGTAGGATGCTTTTTGTAAAACCATCTTAATAAACATGTTTAAAATAAAAAGAAAACTATAAAAGACTAATGTAGGAAGACTTTAAATGGAAAGTCTGCGATTTTGAATTAATTAAAGAATTTAAGCTTTGGCACAACTTTTCTCGCACAGTTGTAGCAAGCATATTTTTGAATGATTCAGTTCTTTGAATCATAATCATTTAAACAAATCCAATACCAGAACAAATCAATTAGATTTTGTTCCAATTTTTTTAGCACTGTTTCTTTTGGGCACAAAATGAGTGATTGTGTTGAAGTGTCTGTTCATCTGTTTTCCTACCGTCATATTGGATTCAAGCAATAATTACCTTAGTGCTGGCAAACTCTGCCTCGAAGTTTTATGCACTCCCATAGAAGGTTTTGGTGCTTTAGACTTTATACATGTGGCAGACCACAATCGTATTCCTAATATTTTCAAATACTTCCCAGCTTCACGTTTTTCATTTAATTTGAAATAGTCATCCTTTGGGAAGAGTGGAAATCTGAATATTAAACAGGAGTTAAAATGAAACTTTAAAAATTACTAGTTTGCATCCTAAATAAAAATAAGGAGAGAGTGGTTTTTCGTTCCATATGATCTCCGAAGGTGGTGTATATGGCTCATTCTGTATTCTTGGTTAATGTGCTCTTTGAATGAGGTATTCTTGCATCATGCTGTGCACAAAAATATGCACTACATCCGATAAACTAGAGCTCTGCAGTTCTTTATACTGAATATCTTTAGGTACTAATAATGGTCCCGTCCCTTAATACTTTGTCTTTTGAGAAGTGAAATTAAATCTACCTAGTTATGCGGGATAACCCCCAAGGTATCTGGGAAAACATTACGTATTTTTTATCTTTAGAGCTTAAACAAAACAAAAACCACACGATATCAGTCATGCTATTAGGCAGTCTCCTCTGAGGAGTCCCTGGAGGGGATGCATCCTGTTTTACATGAGTTCCTCATTTTGGTCTACTCTTCCTTTAAGTATGGAAAAGCCCTCCAAGGAGTTTACTGATGGTTCCCTATATCGGAATATTTCTATCAGACATTCCTTTCAGCTACTTGCAACAAGGGTTTCACCTTGACAAGGCATATATCAAGATTCTTTCTTCATCTCACTACATGAAATGAATTTGCTGGTTTAGATTCCCTAGAATGGAGAAATGTTTTCCTTTTTCCTCTACTCCCACTTCAGGTCTAATAAAGGTATTTTTCTAGTTTGGGCTGCTATTGTCCCCCATTCTAGCAAAATTTAAATAAGATTGAAGGACATCCAGCATATCATAATTTCCCTAAAGTGTTGTTTTAAAACCTGATTGAAGATTTAGGGAATTTGCACATTTTGTTTTCAATAATTTGCAAACATCTTGTCCACAGCCTTCTCAGTGGAAATCCCCAGGAGCCAATCTTTCCGTCATTGTTCCAGAGGTGGATAGCTCGTTGGGCTAACTATACTTGTGACACTTTCTAAAAATTCTCACTGTTTTGCAGACCCCTATTCCTCAGTGAAGTCCCCGGTAAAACAGTATCTCTCCCCCCGCCGCCCACCCTCTACCTCTTCCCCCCCCCCCCCCTTTTCCACAGATTAAAAAAAAAAAAAAGTTACCCTGGCTTTTCTTCGTATTTAGAAAAAAGTAATTTTGGACATTTAAAAAAAAAAGATTCTGACCAGCCCTAGTTTTTACAGTCTGAGAAGTAGCGTACTTGGATTCGGGTCCCAGTGCTCACATGCCATGTTCTTGGGCCTCTTATACTGCACACTTCAGTTGCATCCCACTGTTTCTCACCGTTTTTGAGTGGTTGGTCACTGCTCATTTATTTGACTATGTAGAGAGTTACTTTCAAGCAGATAATGAAGATTCTTTTCTCCCCCCCCCCCCCCCCATTTTGTTCTTTTTTTCATGGCTTTCATTTTGCGACGGTTTAAGTGACAAAACAATATTGTGGTTCATATACTTCATTTGTAGATCCCTATTTTCAATTACGTAGGTTAGGTGGTCTGCAGATCAGCTCTTGACTCTGTCCAGATTATAATAGTGATGCCTAAAGAAGACAATTTCTTTTTCCTTCTATAGTCATAAGCCTTCTGACTACTTAGAAATAAATTTTATTCTCAGGATGTGGTCTGGACAATTGTTTCTAAATCATTCTAAACTGGGATCGAAGTTTAATGCTTTTCTTGTGGTATTTGGCAGTCTCAGGAAAGGGCTATATTATTCTCCAGGTCCTGCTTTGCCAGGTGGATCAAATGATTCCATTTTCCAGCAGATAAATCAGCAATCTGGTAACTTCCTTTGAGATTGACCCTCCTTCTGCTGGAGATGCGACACGCTTCTCTATCTGTAATCAGCCCTTTTCAGAGAGAATGTGTGAAGTCACTACCTGACCATCAATGTTTTTTTTCTAAGCATTATAAAATGTAGTTGCTCTTACCTTTGGATACAATTTTGGGGGAACAGAGGAGTGTATTCTCAATGCATTTCAGGAAGATGTGTATTATTGAAAACAATTACGTATATTTGTGTATCTATAAAAATATTCTGGTTTGATAGGCTTTTCGTTGGTCTTACTTTTCTGACTTATAATAACCTCTCTTTCTTTGAGTTGTAGTGACTGTCTTAGTACTTGTTCACTATTTTATTACCTGCTTGTGTGTTTGGTCGGATGATGGTTACTGCCTGTTACTTCCCATTAGTCCCGTTACTTCTGCAGTAAGATAAGTCTCCTTCATCACACAATCCTGATTCATCCTTGGAGCAGATGGAAAAATAGTATGTGCTCATGTAATTAAAGAGCATATAATAAATCATACACACAGAGGGGCTGAATTAAGATTGCAACCTCAGTTTTCTGGCATTTCCTAACTTTAGAGTGCTTAATGTTGCAACTTTAAAATGTTCTTTTAACAGGTGTTTTTGTGTGTAATGCGTATGCAATCTAGTCATTCATTTGGGCAAAACTCTGGAGATGACAATATTCAATCTAGTTTAAAAGCTGCCCATGACAAAAGGCAGTACATATACAGCTCATAGCTGAGGAATGTGTGTTTAATTAAATGTTTCTTTTAAAGTTCAGAAGTTTATGCACTTGTTTTTAGGAAGGGTTAGTCATACTTAAGACTGTCTAATTGCTTAATCCTTTTAAGCCTTTCATGACTGGAAAGATTTTGAACAAGTAGATTACAGTTTTGCGTGCATGCTTTCCTGGGAGCCCTGTGAAGCTGTCATTCGCTGTGAAAGGAAAGAGGAAATTTCCTTCAACAAAACATTTAGCCTGATATCGAACTTCTTCCAATTGTTGACAGCTCAGGAAATGTGAACTTGGGTATTTCTCCTAGAGTACACACCTGACAAAAGGACATCAGAGAGATGAAGATCTAAGTTAATGGTCTGATAATTACAGCTCCCCAGGGATGTAGAGGGAGAGGATGGTAGATTACCCATGTCTTTTGATCTTTCAGTTCATATAGATGCTAAATATTAAGAAGTACTTCCGGTAATTTGATAATCCTAAATAAAGAAGAGGATAATATATTTAGCTAGTTTCAATTTTGGTTTCTCATGAGTCGTCATAATTTGAATGTGTACCCAAATGAAAATAGAATGTCTTTCTTTATATATTTTAGCCACTATGGGGGTAATATGTTCTGAGCATCCCCCTTTTTCTCTATCTCATGTTGACCGTTGCCTTTTTAAAAAAAGTTAGCATGTTATCTTTTGAAGCTTTGAATCTGGGTTTCCTGTCATACCAGAAGTCTGCTGTTTCTAATTTTTGAGATACGTCTCTCTGACCAAAATAGTCAGACATCAAGATGTTTAAGAAAACATTTTGTGAATTTAAAATTTAGACTTTTTTTAGAGAAAGTAGTGATTTTTTTTGCAAAATCAAAGGATGTCACTAATAAGCAGTAGCATACAATGCTTATTCCAGTCTTTCAGAGCAACTTTAAGATAACTAAATAGTTATATCTATTTTTTCTTCTATTGCTATCCATCAGATTACATCATTTATAGTACAAACCCAAACATCATGACATTTTTCCTGCCTGGGATGCATACACATTAATTTAAAAAAAAATTAAGTTAAAATTGGAGGAGGCAACTGAACATGAATCCCACAAGCTTGTGCATTCCCTTACGAGCTAACCACTCAGAAATCCTTAACTTTATTTACATTTAAATGTACTTCCTTTTTCTCTTAACATCTCACTTCATGTGAAACCCCTATATTTTAAATTTTACTTTTTTCCTTATAGAATTGTAGGATGAAGTAGAATTAAATGCTGAGGAATTTTAAATTTGCTTCCTAGTTTGGTGTATTTTGCTGGAGAGGCACAATAATTAAAGGAAAAATATAAACATTAAAATCCCCGTGGAGCTTCCTAATGAAACATACTACTGGAAAGAGATGAACCTAGGTTCTAACCTCAGTTTTAACACTTGTAATATTGGGCAAATCACTTAATCTTTCAGTGCTTCGTTCCCCCCTTTTCCCCTCCGAAATCCGTATTAATTTTGTGAAAACTAATTAATATTAGTGAAGCACTTTGAAGTCCTCTGAAGGAGGACACAGGTTACTCTAGCTCTAAGAATGTGACACTTGTAGACTGTACCATTGAGTTGGGGAAGGAAAGCAGTCCAGGGAATTAGAAGTGCTGAGGACTGGGTATTGCCACTCTCATTCTCTAGACATCTGCACAACTTACCACAGAGGTGCTGGGGGTGGGGTTTTTTAGCATGATGCGGGAGGATTTGTACAGCAAGCTGACCTTCCCCCTGGGTACATTGCCTTGATTTGACAGTCGATATTTGTGCAGTTGCATGGCTCAAAAGATAGTAAATATTTCCCTTTGGATCAGGGCTTTGCTGATGAGAAGATACTAGAGTGATTTTTTTAAGAGGCTGAAAAAAACTTGTGAGCAAATTAAGTTTGCCTGTTCATTTGTTTTTTATTTTGCCATAGGACTGAAAGAAACTGCCGAAGAGATGGTCAAAAGCAAGTTGGAAGGAAAGGATAAACTAACTCCATGGGAACAATTTTTAGAAAACAAGAAAGAGAAAAGAAAACTGAAGAAGAAAAGAAAGGTGAGTATACTCTGATCACTCACATTTTTAATTAAAACCTATAACCGTCCTATTTTGCCTTGAATTAAATACAACGGAGTTACAGCTTCTAGAATGATTTTGGGGGCTGATAGTGTGGTGTGTCTTCATTTAGAGACTCTGTTTACAAGTCACTTATCAAATCTAGAGAGTTAGAAGGATGTTCAGGGTAATAATAGTCATAACAGGCTTGCACATATTTTCATCTGTCTTTGGCAGCCAAAGTAAATATAATTATAAATGTGTGATTAAAGGAAAATAAACGTACATCTACCCAGAAAACTACCTTTTGATCTTAGAGTTTTGTTACACTCTGGAATGTTTAAGTGGCTATCATATTTGTTGCTAAAATATGATTGGATAGCAAGGATGCACAAAATTCAGTCTCCCAAAGTTCTAGTAGCATAAACATTTTGAATGGCATTGAGGAGTTGCTCAAAGATCAACTGGATGTGTACGCTTGAGGGATATTTCTGTGTAGGAATGACACAGAATTGTTGGAATTGAAATGGAATTGCTTTCATACTACTGGTCTTTCTACCCTGCTTCTTTTTTGCCTTTTCATTTACCAAAGGAATTTGTGAATTGATTCCTGTGGTGATAACATATGAACGTTAGGGAGACCTTTTTTTTAATATGCTGCCTAATCCTCCCTATATTTTCTTTCTTAATCCTGAATCAGCCCTACTATCACAAATGTGGTTTCTCAATAGTGCCTCCTGCTGGTCAAGGGTTGCCCTGCAGATGCTCCCTGCCTCGGTTTACAAGATGTGTCAGCCTGTTGGGAACAGGGTGGTCCATGTCATATGCTTGGTGCCAGTCTTTAAATGGTTAAATAATAATGTCAGTAGCAGGGTGTCTGTATCTTTAAACAAACAAATCGAAAAGGCAACTGCTTGGTTGCAGTGCTTTAAGCAAAGGCCCTTACTTGGACCTGGGGTTTTGGAGTAGCACTGGGGAGTATCTCCTTTGTCCTAATCTCACCCAGCACTCTCCCCAGAAGAAGCAGGCAAGCCTTCTTAACTGGTCTGCTGCCTCCCTGTTGGTCAGTGTCTCCTCTTGGCCCTTCTGGGCCTGTGGACGACTAAGGGTTTGTCTACATTGGCAATTTACAGTACTCCAACTTTCTCGCTCAGGGGTGTGCGCGCACACACACACACTCACACACACACTCACACACACACTCACACACACACTCACACACACACTCACACACACACTCACTCACTCACTCACTCTGCTATAAAGTGCCAATGTTGTAGACGGTGCACCAGCTCTGGGAGTCGCGCTCCCAGTGCTGGTAGTATGCCCCTCATGGAGATGGTTTTTTTTAGAGCGCTGGGAGAGCACTCTGCCACGACCACATATGGCACATTAAAGTGCTGCCACGGCAGCGCTTTAGAGTTGCCAGTGTAGCCTAGCCCTGTGTCTTGTAGGTAGCCAGGCCTAAGTAAGTTTTCTTTAAGCACGGGGTGTCGGGTTTAATGCTCCAGCAGAAGGCAGCGAAGGCCTGATACACCCACATCACATCGATATAACAGAATAATGAAAATAAATTCTGTGACTTTGTTAATGTATTTGTCCATTCTCTAAGCAAAGTTACAAATGGCATTTGATCAGTAACTGCTAAAAACTTCTAAAAGCAAACTGGCTTCTTGTGTTAAATAGTGTTTCTAGAGGCTATAGCAACTCTTACTAGTGTAAGACTCATTTAACCTGACTAAAACCGATGGGATAATGGTTCACATGTGCTGGAGGCTAGGTGTTCTAAGGAAAAGGTCCTCAGTTCTTGAACTTGCTTCCCCTATAAGTTTAAACCCACATTTGATAAACTTCAGGGCACAGTCTAAAGCTATTTACCCACGCCTTTGCCTAAGGAATGTTTTTGTGGAGGACATTTGTTCGTTGACTATTCCTATTTTAAATAGGAGCAGCATGCTTTATGAATCTCCCAGTAAGTGCGGTGAACTTGTTTTTTATATGCTGGGTTTATATTTTTTGCTTGTGGAATACAGGCAATCATGAAGCAGGAGTGATCGAGCAGCTGTGAGGTTTGGCAGTGACTTCAACCTGGATGTTTGAGAACTGCCTTTTGTAGAGAAGAAAGGATACATTATCTCCTTAGTAGTTCATAAACATGTTATGCATACTGCCCACTCTTCTGGGTGCAATGATTTTACTCATTGTTGATCTCTGTGAATCAGTAACTTGAAAAG
This sequence comes from Chelydra serpentina, assembly GCA_037349315.1. NCBI lineage: Eukaryota > Metazoa > Chordata > Testudines > Chelydridae > Chelydra > Chelydra serpentina. The sequence continues at coordinate 12,704,935 of JBAIAC010000061.1, forward strand.
TATTGTGTGTGGATACGGAGAACCAGAAGTTTTCTTCTGATCCTATAATTAATTGGAATGTTTATACAGTTTATATTCTATGGATTTAAGACTTCTTTGAATGTGTAAATTCTGCTTTTTGTGTACATAGTAAGATTTATAGCTCAGTGTGTTTATATACAGACTTAGAATTGTTTATTTACGTTCACCTTAGTTCACTATTTATGGTATGTTTCAGATCTATGTCATTCAGATTACAACCTTAAAGTTGTGAATTAGTAGCAGCTACCAGAAGTTATGTTTCATTTACATGAAACTTCTGTATTAGTTGCATGTTAAATGGAAATGGCAAAATCACTGTTTTTTGTTATAGGCTACTACCAAAGAAGAATTGAATGAAGATGAATTTCCATCTGATGTTGACTTGAATGACCCATACTTTGCTGAGGAACTTGGGAAAACAGGTTGGTTAATAAAAGTAATTTTCACTTGTTTAAATTAATGTGCTCTTTCTTTAAATAACAAGCTATAGAAATAGAGAAGTATAAAAATAAGGCTCAGTTGTCCGGGTTCATGTGTGCAATTGGTGATATGCAATTTGTGATAGCATGTGACTCTTGGCCTTTATTGTATGGAATGTCAGGAAGACATTCCTTCCAGTACTTTCAGCAGTGACCATCAGCTGGTCATTGCCAGAAAGTGGCTATGTGGGAGCCAAACCTAGCAGCTGGTCCTCTAAACGCACCACAGGAAAAAGAAAGAACCTGGTTGCCCTTGAAAGCCAAATAGGTTTTACCCTGTGTATAAATGGAAACACAGGGCTGAGCAAATTTGGGGGGACCCTCTTTGAGGTTTGGATAATTGAGATAAGTATATCTAGTTTTATGTGCGTTTCCCAACTGAATTTGATCTCGTAACCTGACGTTTTTCAGTCACTAACTGGGAGTGCATAAGGTGTGGATGATGACCAAGAGCCAGAAGTCATGGCAGGCATCGACGCTTCAGTTTTTTTGGTTTTAGAGAGAAATGGGAATTGAAAAAAAACAAGAATGTTTCAAGACCTCAGAATATTGTTAAAATTGGTGGGGATTCAAGTGTCTTTATTTTGGGTGAACTGTTCCCCCTCTTTACTCTGTCTGCTGTACCTTGATATGACTGCCAGTCCCAACCCTGGATAAAGTGGGGAGGGTTGAGTGCAAAGATAACTGTCAGAGTTGAGGGCAACTACATCTGAATTTCCCCTCAATGGTCCAACTAGGGTACCTACTCTCTGGCTTTCACCACCACAGACATTACCTTTCTTGGGTGAAGACCCATGTCTCCCTCCCTTCTAACTGGAGTATTTCTAAGGCCTAGGCTACACTTGCAGATGTACAGCGCTGTTAGTTAAACCCGTGTTCGTACAGCTGAGTAGGGAAAGCGCTGCAGCCTGTCCACACTGGCAGCGGCCAGCGCAGTAACTACCACTGACGTGGCTACATTTGCGGCACTTGCAGCTGTATTGGGAGCGGTGCATTATGGGCATTCAGGTAGCTGCAACGTGCTTTTCAAATCGGGGGGGGGGGGTGAGGGGGACTTTGACAGGGAGCGTTTTTGGAAAAAGAGTGGATTTTTGGAATAGCCACAGAGTGTCAGCTCATTATTTCCACACCTCCACATCCCCTGCCTCTCTCTCAATCACTGAAAGCAAACAGCAGGGGCTTTGTTTGTTTTTAAAGAGCAGATAAAAGAGAGGAAACGGAGCCTGTGATCAGCAGCTTAAAGAATGCAGCTCTGAACTCCAACCCGGAAGTGCCGTTTCAAAACAAAGGCAACTTCGGAAGATCATTAACTCCGTTGTTCCTCGGCTATACTGAAAGACCAACGTTCCACCCACTTCGCAACAGCTGTTATTCCTCTCGGGGAGGTGGAGTACATGCAGCGCTGTATCTGAGGAGATACAGCGTTGCACGTGCCTTGCAAGTGTAGCCAGTTAATGAGTTACAGCGCTGCCGGCAGTTTTATTACGCTGTAACTTGTAAGTGTAGCCAAGCCCTAAGCTGTTCCCCCTGCCTTCACCGTGTTGCTCCTAGCAGCGACAGACTTCTTGCTTGCTGTCACCTGCTTGCTTTCTCTTCAGAGATGGTTAACCACTGCCCAAGTCGTAAATACCACGCAGCTCTTTTTATGCAAGCCTGCTTTATTCTTAAGGTAAACACACTAGAGAGCACATATTAAAAACAATAAAAGAACCTACACATGCTAATAAGTATACCAGAGATCACCCAATACTTAACGTGGGTTCTGGCAGGAGCAGTCCTTCAGTACCCCACCCAAGGAGTTTCCTTGTGGCTTCCAGATCATCACAGCTTCAGCTCAAAGCAAGCACACAATCTTATGAGTCTTAATAGGCCCAGTCCCTATAGCTCTTCCCTAAGGATTAAGGCCCACAATGAACATGGAGACTTATGCATTTGCTGGATCAGGAAGAAGGCTCTGAGCCTGTTTAAAACACAGCAGTTTATCCAAAAATCCTTTGTTTGTCCGGGCCTTGGAGCATCCAGTTTGAACTAGTATGCGCATACCTCTGTAGTGAATGGCTTCAATGGGCTAATAATTGGAGGAATTACATTAGCATTCCCATCCTCTTGGAGGAGTTACATACAATTCCCCAATAACACATACACATTTGCATTTTAATACAATGGATCATCCCAAAGGTATTCACCCTAATTCAGGAAGATTTAACCTAATTCAATACAGTTTATCTCAGTTCCATAAGGCATGCCCAGGATTTTACAGGTTATTGTCAGTCTGTCACACTAACCAACTAGACTCGTTAAAAACAACAACATTGGTTATGGGACCGGAACCAGGCTACCATTCCGGTAAAAATGGCTGCTGAGCAACCAGCACTGCCGACCCCAAGTGGAAACAGCAGCAAATGACAGAGTCAACTGAAAGAGTTTCTGCCTTGTGCACCAGTATTGGTGAAGGAAGGCTGGAAATGTTTTGCCTCTCTTAATTCTGAGGTTGGTTTTCATTGTGCCTTTCTGATGATACAACTGTAGTGGTCACTTAAAGGTAGTATGCTTCAGGAAGTTGCCTTTCAGAGAAAAACCTAAGTGTGTATTGGATTAATAGGATAGCAGATGGCTTGCTATTAGGTTGTTGGTAAATGTTTATACCAGTATAGAGTGATTTCCTGCAAACAAACTAATGGCGTAAGGCTTTTATGCATAAATCAGTCACATTGTTCCTTTATCTTTGTTGCAACATTTTTAAACTTCTCAAAAAATCTTTAGAAAATACCACTCCTTTTTCAGTAAATGTTACACACATTAGAGTTCCATGCTTTAATCAGAAATGGCAAACAACTGAGAAATGGAAAACCATGCAGGCTTTGAAAATCTCAGTGATGATCTAATATTAAATATGTAGCAGATTTTCTGTTTTTTGTTTTTTTTATTTAGTCCCAAACGTTTGCTGTTTCTATGCTTATGTGGGCATCAGGAATTGCTCTTGAATAATTTTCTTGGGAATGTGATATTTAGAAAATAAACAGGTCTGACCTAGATTTTGCACATGGTTTACACAAGTTTCTATATCATGCTACTTATAGGAACATAAATAAACTTCATTTCCCAGTGATAAGGAAACCCAAGATTGTATGTGGTCACATGTAGCAAAATGGAAAATTACTGATCGGTAATTCTTTTTAAAGGATTCTCATTCTTGGGACTCAAGTAGCCAGTACGAGACAGATAGCAAAAATATTGTTGATAGTCAACAGCTCTTTTAATATAATAGAAAAGGCATGATGAGGTACAATGGTTGGAAGCTGAAGCTAGACAAATTCAGTCTAGAAATACAGCATACATTACTAATAGTGGGTTTAATTAGCCATTGGAATAATTTGATGTGATATGGTGGACTCTCCATCACTAGAAGTCTTTAAATCAAGGCTGGATATCTTTCTAAAAGCCATCCTATAGCTCAAACAGAAGTTATAAGCTTGATGCAGAAATTATTGGTTGAGGTTCTGTGAAGTGTTACGCAGGAAATCAGGTGAGATTAACATATAGTTCCTTCTGGTCTTAAAATCTATTAATCTAGTCTGACTATTCTGCAGGTAGAATTAGTCTTCCATACTGGGTAAATGAACACTATTGTGTCAATACTTGTGGCTGAACAAAAACACTTTTTTTTTTTTTTTTTTTTTTTTAAGTAAAGCAGTCCTGATTTAAAGGCTGCATGTGGTGGTGATTTTATTGTCAACAGCAAAGAGAAAAGGTCTGACAATTCTGGAACCAAATAGTCTTAATTTCACTAAACTACAAGACCAAGGCTGGTTCTAACAGGCTGCACAACCTATATTGCGAGGTGGGGGGGTGGGAGGGGAGGTGGAACACAGTCCTAATTAGGATCAGTCCTGCATAGGGAGGCAATTAGTTCTGCACTTACTTTCCTTATTCCTTCTCCATACACTATAATAGAAGTGAGTGTGAGCAAGCTGAGCCTCGTGTACCCAGAGGCCTTGCTAAGAATTTGGAGCTCTCCACATCAGAGAATCTGTGTTTGTACGGCACCTAGCACAATCCTGGACCTCTAGGGCATTTAGGTACTATAATAATACAAATAAATAACAATAATAATATGGATCTGCTTTGCTTCTGAGAGGTCTTCTGTTCCCTCCTGGCACCCCCTATGATTAGGGCCCTATCAAATTCATATTCCATTTTGGTCAATTTCACGGCCATAGGGTTTTAAAAATCGTAAATGTCATGATTTCAGATATTTAAATCTAAAATTTCATGGTGTTGTAATTGTAGGGTTAGAATCATAGAATATCAGGGTTGGAAGGGACCTTAGTAGGTCATCTAGTCCAACCCGCTGCTCAAAACAGGACCAATCCCCAATTTTTGCCCCAGACCCCTAAATGGCCCCCTCAAGGATTGAACTCACAACCCTGGGTTTAGCAGGCCAATGCTCAAACCACTGAGCTATCCCTCCCCCAAAAAAGGTTCCTGACCCAAAAAGGAATGGGGGGCAGTGTTTCCCGTACTGCTACCCATACTTCTGCACAGCTGCTGGCAGTGGTGCTGCTTTCAGAGCTGGCCAGCTGAAGAGTGGCGGGGGTGGCCGGGAGCCCAGCTCTGAAGGCAGCGTCACCTCCAGCAGCAGCGCAGAAGTAAGGATGTCATGGTATGGTGTTGCCACCCTTACTTCTGTGCTTCTCCCTGTAGAGCTGGGCCCTCAGTCAGCAGCCACCACTCTCCAGCTGCCCAGCTCTGAAGGCAGCAGCGCAGAAGTAAGGGTGGTATTGCTAGTGGGGCTCTGCTTTCAGAGCTGGGCGCCCGACCAACAGCCGCTGCTCTCCAGCTGCCCAGCTCTGAAGGCAGCAGCAGCACAGAAGTAAGGGTGGCAATACCACGACCCCCCTAAAATAACCTGGTGACTCCCCTGTGGCTCCCCTGCAACTTCCTTTTGGGTCAGGACCCTCAATTTGAGACATGCTGGTCTCCCCTGTGAAATCTGTGTAGTATAGGATAAAAGCACACCTAACACCAGATTTCACGGTCCATGACATGTTTTGCATGGCTGTGAATTTAGTAGGGCCCTACTTATGATTGTCTTTTCTCAGCCTCCCTGTACCTATCTCTTCCCAATCTCCCCAGGTCAGTTTGTTTTTGAATCCCTGATACAGCCAGTTTGGGGAAGGTTTCAAACTTGTTCAATTCTATATGTACAACATAGAATTGAATAATATGTGGAGAAGGAAGAACAAACACCTACAGAATAGGGGCCCTCTGATGCGCTTGAACTTGCTCTGCCCTGAACGGTTCCCTGGAGATACTGAATCAATAGTTTAGGACTTGATGAGCAACTGATGTTGTACATCTTTGTTCTTATTGGCAGCCGGGATTTTGTGGTGGTATGTTTTTTGTTTTGTTTTGTTTTTCCCCAAAAACTTTCTGAGAAACCCATCCAAGCTCTGCAAGCTGTTTGGAATCAGTTGAGAGATTTTTTTTTTAAAGGAAATTACTTAAAATATTTTAGGGGCTCTTCAAGAGATTCTGTGTCCTGTTGCATAGGATAATTAGCAAATTAACTTTAACTAGACTTTGTTTTGGCCTGTTAATATTTCTAGTCTCTTTTCTGGAAATCCAGCTTAACAGAATGGATCCAAATATGTTCCTTAAGAATACCCCCAAAGGACTGTTAATGTATTACTGGAAATGGATTCATCAAAGGTCAGAGAGCATGATTTAGTCCAGGCAGCTTTCCATTTCCCCTTCTACTTCATAACATTGTAGGTCTTGAATCTTTCTTGAGAGACATTTGATTGCATAGTATTTGTAAATAGGATTCTCCTTAATAATTGGTTATTGTGGGCTTCTGTTTCCTCCTATTAATATTCATTATTAGTATAAGAATCTTCTTAGTGAGTAAAGAAAACTTCATCAGAGTAACATAATTTGAGTTTAAATTATCCCAATGATATTTTGGTCCCCTTTTGTTCTGCGATAATCTCTTTCAAATGTTTGTTTTTCATGCATAACTTTTACTGCTTGTCTATAAATGTGGGGAATAATTTCAATCTTCCTGGGGGTTTTTTTCCACATAGCCTTTATCTTGACTTCAACAAGGCTATACTTTGTTTCAGCTGCCAATACTGTCAATGGACAGATTAGGAAAACATAAGTTTAAACTATTTTTCTTTTCTTACGCTATTTGTTACATTGTCCCATTCCATACTGGAAGTTAAGTGAAAGGAATTAACATTTTAGAGAATGCATGTGAATTCAGTTACTTGTATAGCTGCATAAACTCATTTCTCTTTGGATTTATAATGTGTGTCAAATTTAAACAGCGAGTGGCTTTGTGTAACTGGCTGTGCCCCGCTAGTGGTTCTCACAACTGCTCTTTGCAAAAAGGAAGAAAAAGTTGTAGCATACCCCTTGTTTTTTTGTTTTTTGCCTACCATCACTTCTGCCATTTGAGTGTTGATACCCTTAGTCTACTGAGTGGATATGTCTACACTATGAAATTAGGTCAATTTTATAGAAGTCGATCTTTAGAAAGCGATTTTACAGTCGATTGTGTATGTCACCACTAAGCGCATTAAGTCAGTAGAGTGTGTCCTCTATGCCGTGGCTAGCATCGACTCTCAGAGCAGTGCACTGTAGGTAGCTATCCCACAGTCTCCGCTGCCCATTGGAATTCTGGGTTAAGCTCCCAATGCCTGATGGGGCAAAACCATTGTCGCGGGTGGTTTTGGGTACATGTCGTCAGTCTCCCCGCCTGCCCTCCGTGAAAGCAATGTCAGACAATCGTTTCGTGCCTTTTTTCCTGGGTTACCCATGCAGATGCCATAGCATGGCAAGCATGGAGCCTGCTCAGCTCTGCTGTTGTGAGCATTGTAAACACCTCGCGCATTATCCTGCGGTATGTGCAGAGCCTAGCTAGGAGCCGCCAGCACGAGGACAATTGTTCGGAGGACGTGGACACAGACGTTCCTGAATGCACGGGATGTTGCAATTGTGACATCATTGTAGCAGTGGGGAAGGTTGATACAGTGGAATGCCGATTCTGGACCTGGCCAACAAGCACAGACTGGTGGGACCGCATAGTATTGCAGGTATGGGATGATTCCCAGTGGCTGCGAAACTTTCGCATTCATAAGGTCACTTTCCTGGAACTTTGTGAGTTGCTTTCCCCCATCCTGAAGTGCAAGAATACCAAGATGAGAGCTGCCCTCACACTTGAGAAGCAAGTGGCGATAGCCCTGTGGAAGCTTGCAACACCTGACTGCTACTGGTCAGTCGGGAATCAAGTTGGAGTGGGCAAATTTACTGTGGTAGCTGCTGTGATCCAAGTAGCCAATGCAATCACTGACCTTCTGCTAACAACGGTAATGACTGGGAAATGTACAGGTCATAGTGGATGGCTTTGCTGCAGTGGGATTCCTTAATGGGGGAGGGGTGAGGAGGCGGAGCGGTAGATGGAACGCCTATCCCTATTTTGACATCGGACCACCTTGCCAACCAGTACATAAACCACAAGGGGTACTTCTCAATGGTGCTGCAAGCACTGGTGGAATCACAAGGGACGTTTCATGACATCAACGTGGGCTGGCCTGGAAAGGTGCATGACGCTCGCATCTTTAGGACTGTTCGAGCAGCTGCAAGAAGGGACTTGCTTCCCAGACTAGAAAATTACCGTTGGGGATGTTGAAATGCCAATAGTTATCCTTGGGGACCCAGCCTACCCCTTGCTCCCATGGCTCATGAAGCCTGGACAGTAGTAAGGAGAAGCTCAACTATAGGCTGAGCAAGTGCAGAATGATGGTAGAATGTGCCTTTGGACGTTTAAAAGCTCAGTGGCGCTGTTTGCTGACTAGGTTAGACCTCAGCACAACCAATATTCCCATTGTTTCCCAATATTCCCATTCCTGCTTGCTGTGTTCTCCATAATATCTGTGAGAGTAAGGGGGAAACGTCTATGACGGGATAGGAGGTTGAGGCAAATCGCCTGGTGGCTGATTTTGAGCAGCCAGACACCAGGGCGATTAGAAGAGCACAGCTAGGTGCGCTGTGCATCGGAGGGGTTTTGAAAACCAGTTTCATGACTGGCCAGGCTACAGAGTGACAGTTGTGTGTATTTCTCCTTGATGCAAACCCGCCCCCTTTGTTGATTTTAATTCCCTGTAAGCCAACCCCCCATCCTCCTTCGATCACAGCTAGCAAAGGAAATAGTCACTATTGTTTTGAAACCATGCATTCTTTCTTTATTTATTTTTTTTAAAAAGTGAGATACCTGACCAAGGTAGGCCAGGTGGGATAGGGGAAGAGGGAAGGACAAGGCCACATTGCTTACTGTAGCCACACTACAAATCCAAAGCTGTTTTAACGACAGCCTTCTGTTGCTTGGGCCATCCTCTGGAGTAGAATTGCTGGATGCCCGGAGCCTCTCCCCACGCGTTCTTGGGCATCTGAGTGAGGATGATATGGAACTTGGAGAGGAGGGCAGGCTGTACAGTGGGTACAGCGGCAGTCTGTGCTCTTTGCCTTTCCTGCAGCTCCACCTGATCATGTCCGTTTGCTCCCCCATTAGCCTTAGCATCGCCTCCTGCGTCTTCTGATCGTGCTCACTTAATGCTTTCCTGGCCTCTGTTACTAAATGCCTCCAGGCATTCAGCTGTGCTCTATCAGTGCGGGAGGACTGCATGAGCTTGGAAAACATGTCCTCACAAGTGCGGGTTTTTTTGCCTTCTAATCTGTGATAACCTCAGAGACGGAGATGATAGGGGGAGCATGGAAACATTTGCACTTGCGGGGGGATAAAAAGGGAGAGTAAAATTTAAGATGATACATTTCTGAGAACAAAAGGGAGATTTTCACAGTGAATCAAGCAATTCACAGCAGACAGCACATGCTTTAGGTACAAGGTCTAATTTTGCCTTTTATATTGAGCTCCTGTCAGTAATGGTGACACATCAAACACAGCTGGGCAACAGAATTTGGTTTCCAGGCAGCCATGGTCAGCCAAAGGGTACACGGGGTTGGCTTCTTCCGCCTTCGTAACGTGGGAATGGTTTTAAACTGCAGTGCCCTCCTTTCCCATAGCAAACAATGCCGGTTGGGTTTGCCATTTAAAAGGAGGGGCTGCGGTCTTGGGGTGGATGTCCAGCACACCCCTCCCCTCACCCCACCCTGGGATGATCCCTTTTAGCCAAGCGCAAACAGCCCAGCATGAACGGGGTCCTTTTACTGTTCCCTTACACAAGTTCCCCTATTTCAACTAGGTGACCATGAATGATATCACTCTCCTGAGGCTAACACAGAAAGATAGAGACCGAATGTTGCTTGAATGCAACCCAGGACCACTCGCTGCCATGCTTTGTGCTGCAATGATTCCAGGCTACTGGCTTGGCATGGTAAAGTGTCCTACCATGGAGGATGAAATAAGGCAGCCCTCCCCAGAAACCTTCTGCAAAGGCTTTCAGAGTACGTCCAGGAGAGCTTCATGGAGATATCCCTGGAGGATTCCTGCTCCATCCCCAGACACGTTAACAGACTTTTCCAGTAGTTGTACTGGCCGCGAATGCATCCCAATCCTTCAGGGCAAATCAAACATTAAACACAATTGCTTTTAAACCCTGTAGTGTAGTTACAAATGTGCACTCACCAGAGGTGCCTGCTCCGGCTTCAGGGTCCAGGAACCCGCTTTGGGAGGGTATTGGATCCAGGGTCATGAAAAGCTCCTGGCTGTTGGGGAGAATGGATTCTCTGGTTGCCTGCTGCGCATTCTCCTCCTCTTCCTCATCCACAAAATCCTCCTCCCTGTTGCGTGAGACTCCCCCCTTGCAGGTGTCCACGGACAGTGATGGGGTAGTGGTACGGTCCCCCGCAGAATGCAATGCAGCTGATCATAGAAGTGGCATATATTGGGATCTTACTCGGAGCAACCGTTTGCCTCCTTTGTCTTTTGGTAGGCTTGCCTGAGCTCCTTAACTTTCACGTGGCACTGCTGTGTGTCCCTGTTGTAGCCTCTCTCCACCATGCCCTGTGAGATTTTTGGCATATATATTAGTATTTCTTCTTTTGATCAGAGTTCGGCCTGCACAGATTCTTCTCCCCATACAGCAGTCAGATCCAATATCTCCTGTTCAGTCCGTGCTGGAGCTCGTTTGCGATTCTGGGACTGCATGGTCACCTGTGCTGCTGAGCTCGCCACGCTAACCAAACAGAAAATGAAATTCAAAATTTCCTGGAGCTTTTCCTGTGTACCTGGCTAGTGCATTGGAGTTGAAAGTGCTGTCCAGAGCGGTCACATTAGAGCACTCTGGGATAGCTCCCGAAGGCCAATTCTGTCGAATTGCATCTGCACTACCCCAAATGCGACCCAGCAAGGTTGATTTTAGCGCTACTTCCCTTGCCGGGGAGGAGTACAGCAGTCGATTTTAAGAGCCCTTTAGGTCAACGGAACGGTGTTGGTTGTGTAGATGCATTGCTTATAAAATCAGCCTAATGCGGTTAAATTCGACCTAACCTTGTAGTGTAGACCAGGGCTGAGTGAATATTGTTCCCTATAAAAATCCTTGCTAGATCTTAACCATACCTGATTTCTTATTTTTTCAAGCTTTTCTTTTATTACCTGAAATTGAAATATCAATTTCAGCTGACTGAGACACACTTTCAGCTACTGTAGCTATAGGAATTAATCTCTTGCATTCTTATGAATTAATACTCATTTATTTGTTGTTGATCAGGTTTAAAGAAAATATCAAAGAAATTCAAGACAGAAGAAAGTGCCCCAGAAAACGAAGCAGAGACAGAAAAGCACAAGGTAATTTTTGTGTTAAAGCATTAAGGATTACAGACATAGGTCCCACTCCTTTAAATACTTGAGTTCATCGCATGTGAGTAGTACCAGTGAGTTCACTAGGACTACTCTGTTGATAGGAATATAATGCCAGTCAGCATGTTTCTATGGAAAATAGGTTTTGCCAAACAATCCTCATTTCATTCTTTAATGAGATTACAAGTTTGGTTGATAAAGGAAACTATAAATGTAATAGATTTTTTTTTAAAGTGTTTGAGTGTTGCAAGGTATTCTGAATAGAAAATTGGCACTGTAAAGTATCAATAAAGCATGCATTAAGTGGATTAAGAACTGGCTAACTGACAGATATTAAAAAGTAATTGTCAGTGTGGAATCCCCATCAAATGGGGATGTTTCTTGTGGAGTTCAGCAAGCATAAGTATTAGGCCCAAAGTTATTCAATGCTTTTATCAGTGAATATGAAAGTAAATATAAAATCACTGCCTCTGTGAGCTGCAGAGAAAAGAGCAGCCCAGACTAGAGTAGATAGATTTAAATTAGGTATGTCAGTTGATTAAAAAATATTAATCGTGCTGCTAAACAATAATAGAATACCATTTATTTAAATATTTTTGGACGTGTTTTCTACATTTTCATATATATTGATTTCAATTACCACACAATACAAAGTGTACAGTGCTCACTTTACATTTTTTATTACAAATATTTGCATTGTAAAAAACCAAAAGAAATTGTATTTTTCAATTCACCTAATACAAGTACTGTAGTGCAGTCTCTTTATCGTGAAAGTTGAACTTACAAATGTCGAATTATGTACCAAAAAACCACTGCATTCACTAGTAAAACAATCTAAAACTTTAGAGCTTACAAGTCCACTCAGTCCTACTTCTTGGTCAGCCAGTCGCTCAAACAAACAAGTTTGTTTACATTTGCAGAAGATAATGCTTCTTAGATCTAAAAAGATAATTTGCAGGAATTACAGTTTAATGCTGTAAACTTCTTGTTTACAGTATCACCTGAAAGTGAGAACGGGTGTTTGCATGACACTGTTGTAGCTGGCATCGCAAGATATTTACATGCCAGATTTGCTAAAGATTCATGTCTTTTTTCCTGCTTCCACCACCATTCCAGAGGACATGTGTCCATGCTGATGGCAGGTTCTGCTCAAGAACGATCCAAAGCAGTGCAGACCGACACACATTCGTTTTCATCATCTGAGTCAGATGCCACCAGTAGAAGGTTGATTTTCCTTTTTGGTGGTTCGGGTTCTGTAGTTTCTGCATCAGAGTGTTGCTCTTTTAAGACTTCTGAAAGCATGCTCCACACCTTGTCCCTCTCAGATTTTGGACGGCACTTCAGATTCTTAAACCTTGGATCGACTGCTGTAGCTATTTTTAGAAATTTCACATTGGTACCTTCTTTGTGTTTTGTCAAATCTGCAGTGTTCTTAAAACGAACATGAAGGGTTATACGAATGTTTAGCATATCTGGCACGTAAGTACGTTGCAATGCCGGCTATAAAAAGTGCCACGCCTGTTCTCAATTTCAGGTGATGTAAATAAGAAGCAGTCAGCATTATCTCCCATAAATGTAAACAAACTTGTTTGTCTTAGCAATTGGCTGAACAAGAAGTAGGACTGAGTGGACTTGTATGCGCTAAAGTTTTACATTGTTTTGTTCGTGTGCAGTTATGTAACCCAAAAAATCTACATTTGTAAGTTGCACTTTCACAATAAAGAGAGTGCACTACAGTACTTGTATGAGGCGAATTGAAAAATACTATTTTTTATAATTTTTAGTGTAAATATTTGTAATAAACAACAAAGTGAGCACAGTACACTTTGTATTCTGTGTTGTAATTTAAATCAATATATTTGAAAATGTAGAAAACATCCAGAAATAGTTAATACATTTCAATTGGTATTCTATTATTTAATAGTGTGATTAATCATGATTTTTTTTTAATTGCAGTTAATGTTTTTGCGTTAATTTTGTGAGTTAACTGCGATTAATTGACAGCCCTAATTTAAATCAAAGCAATTTAAAACACCAAGGGGAAATCTTCAATTTAAATAATCGATTGTAATAAAGTTTTCTATTTAGTTTTTTTCTAAAGAGAGATGCATTATCACTGGTTGATATACCCATTAAAACATGTTGATTTACAACTAAATAGAGCATTTAAACTAGGTTTGGTACATCTTTTTTGCTACCTATGAGGGAATTCTGTAATTATACACTTATTTATTTAAGCAATTACATAGTTTAATATTTCAGATTTGTATTAATTGTACATTTTTAATATGTTAGAAAATAGTGAATGATGGGTGAAATCAAAAATATTCATAATTTGAAAACTGAACCACTATACAATAGGAGTATGCCCAGGTGGGTTCAGTGGATAATCCTAATAAGATACATGATGGTGTCTCATGGAATTGGGTGGGTCCCAATGCTTATGATGACTTTGCCAGTCTCTTGCACCCTGTAGCAAACAGCCCCTGGATTTCCCAGGAGATCATGGCCTTAACACAGTACAAGACCTATTGTTCCATAATTATGAAGCTTTACTTCAAAGCTAGATGTTTTCCCCTTGTTTGTTTCTTTATATAAAAAAACAGCCTTTAACTAAAGGTTTTGATAGCAGCTCATGGATTCAGCATATTTATTTTTTATTTAAATGTTTTAAGAGATTGTAATAAGCTTAGGCCTTAACATATTTTGTATTAAATTCAGATTTCATTTTAACCAGGTTTATTTTTATGAGGAAAACTTGTAACTTAAATAAATTAAAAATCTGATTGAAATAAAAATCTGGGTTTTTTAACCGTTTTTTCCGTTAATTTTTTTTTACCGTTTTTCTCCCAAAAATAAATTATTCGTTTGTTTTTTAATCCATCCTGACCCAGATGTCAAGAACTGAGAGAGACACTGCTAGTGGAAAGGAAATTATCAGAGAGACATTTTTTGTTCCCTAAAGGCTTAGTTATTCCACTTCACGTTATGCTTAAATAGTTGTTTCCCATTTGCAGAAATAGCAAAGTTAGACTATTCAAAGTTATTTAACATTGTTCTGAATTCATGCCCTGGCATGGGGTTCTTATTTCTCATTAGTGTGAATGGAGTTTAAAGTATCCACTTTAATCACATAATTTCTTTGCTTTTGTTAGTGTGTGCCCCAAACTTAATTTCTTCTTTTTATTTAAACATCTGGTTTTTCACAAATAAAAACCATATTTCATAAGATAAGAATTGTCTTGAAACTTTTTTTCATTTCTATGTTATAAATGTCAGTGTTGAGATCACATAAGTCTCTGAACTCTTTTACATGGAACGTTTAACCATATGGTCACTGTGAAGATGAAAATGAGAGACAATGATTATATTTAATTAGAGAGCAATCTTTCTGGGTTGTTCTTTATTTAAAAATAAAAATCACCTACATGAGAGTTTAAAAACAAATAAAATACTTTAAGGTAAGCACAGATGGTTGTGGAATGTAGCCCATGTCACAATCCTATAAAGAGGCTAAATTGGATATAGATAGAACAGCCTTGTGGAAATGAGAATAAAACCTTTACCTTCTGTGCTGCACTACTGAGTATAAAACTCATTGAATAGTACTGTAGTTTTCGTCCTCATCAGTTCTCCAAATGTTTTAAAGACCTATTTAATATTATAATAAACATTACTATGTTTTATAATTGCTTGCAATCTGTTTACAAATTACAACTGTTCCCCTGGAGCCTGGAAATCATGAGTGCTCATGTTTCAGAAGGAACATGTGTATTCCATACTCCACAAAAAGACGTTATGTAAATGGGCTCTTCTTATGTAACAGGCTGAAATGGCACTGCTTATGATGGATGATGATGAGGATGACAGAAAACATTTCAACTATGAGAAGATTGTAGAACAACAGAACCTGAGCAAGAAGAAAAAGAAACAACTAATGAAAAAGGAGGAGTTGTTAGAAGATGACTTCCAGGTAATACTAATACAGATTCCTAGTATTGGAAATGTAATAGAATTTAGTACTCTCTTTACTTTTTCAAGAGGAGTGGATTGGAATTCGGATGTAAGAATTATACCTCAGTAATATGGTTTGACAACATTTTAACAGTACAATTGAATGTACTCCTACACAGGAAAAGGCTAGTATACTAATGCTGGGATCAAACAAGGATACAACTTTAATCAGTCCATGTTGCTTTTGAATGTTAGGCACATGTACATATCAGTAACAATCACCATAGGACCTGGGTGCACTTTACATGGCTTAGATTACAAGCAATATTTCCCTCATAGGGGGAGCAAAACCAGACTAGATACAGGGATTTAGGGAGACAGAATTCACTCTTCAAGACCACATGCAATCTGTTGGCTGGAATATTGATTATTTGCCCTTCTCATGGCCTATCTCCACTAACTCTTTGCATGCTCGCTTATTCATAACCAACAAGGAATGTCTTCATTGGCTCACCTTTTGTGATATACAGGTTTTGCACAGGTCTGTCTCCTGTATGTTGTTGACTCTCCCACACCACCTTGCACACAATGCAAAGGACAGAAGAGTCCCCCATACTTAAGTGAAATTCACCCTCTATGAATACGTAGTTTAATTTAACCAGTCTGACCAAATTCTGAGAATTACTGTTTGAAATTTAAATTTTAAAGTTTAGGTTCCAGTTAAGTAAGGTCTGTCTTAGGCAATTAGTGTTACCCATATCTTGTATAGCTTCTGTCATTTAAATATGATTACAATATTTTCTGGTATGTTACATTTTGTCCTGTTTTTCAGTATTATTTTTCATTGGTAGAAAGGTTAACTGAAATAGGTTCTCTTTTCTATCTTCAGGTGAATGTTGCTGATACAAGGTTTCAAGCACTGTATACTTCCCACTTGTTTAATTTGGATCCTTCTGATCCAAACTTTAAAAAGACAAAAGCAGTGGAAAAAATTTTGGAGGAGAAAGCTCGCCGAAGAGAACAAAAGCAGCAGAATCTTGCAAAGGAGATACAGGAGAATGAGACTGGAAAGAAGGGAAACATCACTAAGAAATCTGTAGATCCTGCTTTATCAATGCTAATAAAATCTGTCAAAAATAAAACAGAACAATTTCAAGCCAGAAAGAAACCAAAAATAAAATAAAATCCAGTTGTTTGGCTTTCCTCAGTCCAGTCTGTACTCCTTGTAAAATGGCAAAATTCATAAGAACTTTATGGATGTTGAATCCCATAAACTGTAAGGGGTTTTGAAGAATCAGTGTTGGGGTTTGGGGATGAACTATAGACAGCCGATTACAATACCATTTTTCCTCCTCCTCCCACAAATACCTCCTTGGAATAGTATATTTGTAAAATAGTTCACAAAGAACAGCATGTGTAACACAATTAATTTACCTGTAGCTGTTTATTTCATAACACCATTTCAATTAAAACTAATAGAAATGTTAAAGATGGCTGCAAATAACTTCCTTAGTTGTAGTAATGGACACATTTATAAATGAGTGTTTGTGACTTCAGGTCCTGATACGATTTTTAGATTTTAAAAAAATCTTTTGAATTTCATAATGGTGTTTTTAATACTCCATGAGTCTGTAAATACAATGTTACTGATAAAGATAATTTTAATATAACTGAAAGTGAAGATGAGTTGGATGAATTTTGTTTCTTAATCCAGAGCTATGTGGATAACCTGTGAAATAATGAATAAAAATATATTTTAGTGCATTAATACTTTTCACTTCTATAATCTTATAAAGATTCCAGAGCTCTTCAGAAACATTTAGTGGAATTCTCTGATTTAGGAGAGATTCTCATTTATAGCAGGGACACCGAAACAAATAAGGTCAAACTTGAATGCCCACAGGTCGGTATCAAAATCCATTTTTAGTCACCTAAACAAGGTTGTTTCTATATTAGGCGTTTTCTTAAATTTCTCCCAATGTTGCATTGCTGTTAGTGTAACTCCACTGATAGTTGCAATGCTACACGTGCTAGTGTAGACAAGATGTACAAAACCGGTCTATATGATGTGGCTAAAAACACCAGAGCTGGGCTATGTTAGTGCTAGTTCCACTAGTGGAACTGTGGAAAAATGTGTGATCGAAGGGTAGCACAAATGGCCTGTTTTTCAGAAGTGTTGAACTCATTCCATCCAGTGTGTCATCCTGTTCTAGTTATCTTTGCCGCATGAACTCTGATAAAAATGCAGCCAGTTAAACAAACTTGGTCCAAGTCGAGACAAAATTGTAACATAAAGCACTCATTAGAACTGTGGGGCTGGAGACTTTCTGGTAACTGTGAACAGCTCATGAGCTTCTACCTCCCTAAGTAGCTCTACTTCTCTAAACTACTGGTATATTTATCTAACTCTTTGCTTGGGCATGAGAACCCTGAATAGGGCAGCCAGGAGTCCTGCACTCTTTATGAAGCTGCTTGAGCAGGCCCATTGATAGTAAACTTAGTAGCTGAACTTGTTGATAAAACGTTAAGGGTTGGCTGGGAAACCCCCCCCCCCCCCCCCCCCCCCTGCAATTTACAGTAACTTCCCCTGTAGTCATCCCGGTTAACATTCTATCATTGTTAGGTTGCTGATCAATGAGGGAACATGCTTGTTTAAAGTTGTGCAATGCTCCCTTCTAATGTCGTTTGGCAGCAGTCAGCCTGTTGCATCTACCTGGTGGGGGCTTGGAACGAGCATGGACTGGGAGCCCCCCCCCCCCCCCCCCCCCAGCTTCCATAAGTTTCCTGTGCAGCAGCTGCCCAGCAGGCTATCAATTGCTGGCAGTTCAGCTGTCCCTTCCCCCGACTGCCATATGCTGCTCCCTGAGCCTCCTGCTTGCTGTGTGGGAGTGGGGGGCTAATGTCAGGGTGTCCCCCTGCACCTCATTTACCCATCTTCCATAGAGTAGGGGGGACACATGACAGCTCAGGATGGAGGGAGCTTCCTGGCAGCAGCTGTGGTCTCAGCTTGCTGATCTACTTAACAAGGCAGCATACTTAAGAGTGGGGTCAGTGTACTTAAAGGGGAAATGTGCATCTCTCTCTCTGCATCTCTGTCTGCCATGCTGTCGTCCCTCCCTTCATTCGTGCTGCCTTGTAGAGTGTGAGGCTACATTAACAATGAATTAACCCTTGAGGGCTCAGCCAATTGCTAGTTCATCATTTAGCAGTAAGGCATTCCCTGGGAAATACCCTGCCCTCTGACTTCACCACCTCAACCAAGCTTCACAATCCTCATTGCTGTGTACCAATATTAAATTGTTTGTTTAAAACTTTGTGTCTGGTGAAAAACATTTCCCTGGAACCTAACTCTTACCCCCCCACCCCCATTTACATTAATTCTTATGGGGAAATTGAATTTGCTTAACATCCTTTTGCTTAAATTTGCATTTTTCAGGAACATAACTACAACGTTAAGTGAGGAATTACTGTACGCTAAAGGAGGAAAGTGCATGAAAATAGTTAATTTCTGCATCTGCTACTTGACTCTATGCAATGTATGTATAAAGATAAGTATACCAAATGACTAGTTTGAGCCTGTTTACAAAATTAGTTTGTCAGAATTGTTAATACATGTTCCAAAAAAATCCTGCTACAATAAAAATCTTTTAATCATATCTCTAATAAAGAAAATAAATTGGTAAGCAAATAAAATTTCAATAAAGCCACCATTAAAACCAGTAAACCAATTAAAATGTCTTGCACACGTGAAGTAAATAAAGGATGTTCACTGAAGTGGATGGCCCTTCAATGTCAAAATATTAACTTTTAGTAAATGCAGTTTGTTTTATGCAAATTAAGAAAATGAGAGAAACCACACACTCAATTACAGGTAATTAGTGGTAAAACCTGAAGTGTACAGTGAGAAATGTAATGTGGAAATAGAAACACATGATTTCACAAGAGAGTTTGTATAAAGGAGTTCTGGAACTGAAGAGCCAAAATCACTTGTGTATCTTTACTGGAAAGCCTCCAGATTCACTTCTAAAATAGCTCAACTGAATGGTTGGGCAAATTAACAGACCTTGAGCTATTAACCAGCTCAGGTGGTGCTACAGAATTTACCCAGAGCAAACAAGCTCTTTATATATGGTTTGGAGTCTGCCATGAGCAAAGAGAAATAAACCCCACCCAAATTAAGGATTTCAGTGTACACCATGGACCAATGTACTGATGTTCAGCTGGACATGGACTTGAAAATTAAAATAATCAAAAGGAAACAGGACAATTTATAGTAGAATTTCCTGCAGAAGTGGAGGCAGCTGCTAAGTGAAGACGCTAGAAGCTATCAGCCGTGAGTGCTCTAAGTACAAATCCACATCTAATATGCATGATGTGGGAAAAGGGGGGATTCTAAATTGATTCTTAATCTTTACTGTCCAAGAAGTTTTATCGGGTTGTAAAAGGAAAGAATAGCAATTTTTAAAAAAGGTAGCAGTTCAGTTAAATACTGGTGCTGTGAACAGATTGATCACATAAGGGAGAGCTATAAATTCAACGCCTGAAGCAAATACTGTGTTCAGTCTTCAAGGACTATCCCTCACCCAGTTCAAGAAAATGGGCTAACACCAAGCTGAAGGGGGAGAAGCTTGGATGTACAGGGAGGATTTTTTAAGGTCTGTGCAGATGGATAAGTGCATGGCTATTGAATGTGTAATAGGGTTAATGAAGTGCATAAAAATTGTGGTTTCAATTTAAATTATTAGCAGGGATCCTAGAAATCCACTTGCCATGGAAAAATGCGGAATTTGCATTTTTACAGAAAATCTTTGGTTTTTACATTTTGTGAAAAAATAAAAATGTATATCAACTATTAACTAAATTTTACTGACAGTACCAGTGTCACTTAATCAGAGTACATGCAATCTCCCCCTCTTGTGGTTGATTTCTGAATGCGCTTTAAATTGACATTGCTAAATAAAACTCCAATAAGCTGCTTCCGCATATAGCGGTTATTCAACAGTATATAGAGGTTTGTGTTTTAATGCATCTCAATTGTCTCTTCAGCCTCCATACGCGAGTAATTAAGGTTGTGAAAAGCTGCTGAAAATTTTCAAAATCGCCCCTAAAGACCGTGTCACTGAGTTTGGCAAGGACAACTTTCACATCATGACATTTGCTGTTCTGTACGCTATGCAGCAAGGCTATAGATTACGTTCGAAGGTGGACAATTGTAGAACACATGGAAAGGGCTAAACAAAGTGAATGAAAAGAAAGGAAAAGGAGGCTGAAACTGCAGGACCATTGAGAACAGTAAAGAAACAATGCATTGTGACAGGATCAGTCCAGCGTTTTTGTGCATTTAGAAAAAACTGTTTTTTGAAAATTTCGTATATGTAAGAAAGACGAATTGCAATTCTATTTTATTTTATTATAGTGATTGATGGCACTGGTAGGCATCAAACTTTCTCTATGTTAACTTACGGACTTCCAATGCTGTGTTCCAGTTAACTAATAAACCCTAGTCTGTTTTGAAAGTGTTGCCTGGGGACTGTTTAAAATCTGGGGTATAGCATATCCTGTGGATCCGTGACAGCCTTCACCTGGAGAGTCCCATAGAGAGTCACACTATCTTCTATATCTACATGGGATGACTGAGTGAGATGCAATGGACTCAGCTGCCAACGGCATGCTGATGATCAACTATATCGTTCATAGGTTTCAGTGTAGTAGCCGTGTTAGTCTGTGTCAGCAAAACGAAAATAAGAAAGAAAAACTTGTAGCACCTTAGAGACTAACAAATTTATTTCAGCATAAGCTTTCGTGGGTTAATACTCACTTCATCGGATGCATGGAATGAAATATACAGTAAACAGATGATATTTATACAGTCAGAGAAACATGATAAGGTCGAGGTGCATAGACCAACCTTAAGAGGCTAATTAGTTGAGAGGAACCATAACAGCAGGGGAAGAAAAACCTTTGAAGTGATAAACAAGATGGTCAGACAGGTGTGAATGAGGATCGTTAACTTAAGGGAAATAGATTCAATTAACGTAATGGCTGAGCCATTCCAAATCTCTATTTAATCCGGAGGCAATGCAACCTAGTTTGCATATCAATTCGAGTTCAATAGTTTCTCTTTGAAGTCTGCTTTTGGAGTTAATCTGTCGCAACACTGCTATCCTCAAGTCTGTCACTGAGTGATTAGGGAGGTTGAAGTGTTCTCCTACTGGTTTTTGAATGTTATGATTCCTGATGTCAGATTTATGTCCATTTATTCTTTTGCGTAGAGACTGTCCGGTTTGGCCAATGTACATGGCAGAGGGGCATTGCTGGCACATGATGGCATATATCACATTGGTAGATGTGCAGGTGAATGAGCCCCTGATGGCGTGGCGGATGTGATTAGGCCCTGTGATGGTATCACTTGAATCGATATGTTGACAGAGTTGGCATCGGGCTTTGTTGCAAGGATAGGTTCCTGGGTTGGTGTTTTTGTTGTATGGTGTGTGGTTGCTGGTGAGTATATCGTTCATGTTTAACTGACACAACCACCAGTGCTTGTAAGATGTCAGAATGCCTGCAAGAAAATCAGCTGTTGGATGAAGAGCAGCTGGGTCAAACTGAACCCAGGCAAAACAGAAGTGATGCTGGTTGGAAAGGGGAAATGCTATGAAGAATTAGCTGAGATGTTGTCTCTACCTTTCATTAAAGGTGCACAACCTCCATTCATCAAAGTGGTGTGAAACTTTTAAAGATCCTTTTTCACTTCATGCATTAATCCTGGATGACCAGGTCGTATCAGTTTCTAAAAGTGCCTTCTTTCACCTCCAGCTTGCTAGGAAATTTAGCCCCTTCTTCCCAGATGAGGACCTGGCTATATGTATTTGTTACTTCCAGGCTGGATTACTGTAATTCACTGTATCCGAAGCTGAATGTGAAGATGGTGCAAACAGGGTCCATCTGGCACAGAATGTGACTGCCTGCTTTCTCCATGACTTAGGCCTCTGTGAGCACCTCAGGCCTATGCTCAGATCCACTGGCTCCCAGTCAGCTTCCCATGCATGTTTAAAGCCTTGGTCCTAATTTTCAAAGCAATGAATGAATGAATGAAGCCCCAGTTACATCAGAGACAGAGTTTTTGGATTTATCTACCATTGTGACTGCTTTGCTCCTCTGGGACATTGCAGGTGGCAGAGCTCAGGATGAAGGGTTTGGGAGTATAGGGCAAAGCATTTCAAGGGGCTCCAGCTATGCAACAAATTTCCAGAGATCAGGCAAATCCAGAGTCTGACCATCTTGAAGAAACACTGTGTAACCTTCCTCTTCAAAAAAGCCTTTAAACCATCAAAATGATGCTCACACCACCAAAACCTTCTCTACACAGTAGATCCCTCGTGCCCCCCTCAAAAAAGAGAATGAATAAAATCTAACAAAATAAAAGCCCTACCCCAAGCAAAAACTTTGAAAGGGGAGAAATGCCAGACACTCCATGAAGTTCTCTAGGGACTTCTCTCTTGTTGCTGATTTTACATGGAACGTGCTCAGTTACTATGGTGATGGACAGCAGAAGATAGATAGAATAGCAAATGTTCCATCCACTTAGTGTACCAGCAGAACTATTATAAAGGAAAGGTTTAAAAAGATTTGGTAAAACAAATTAAAAGATCAGCAATGCTGGTGGAGTTGGAATCAAATTGTATGTTGTATTGCATCACCTGCGCCATATAGATATATTGGGTTTCCTCTTTTGGCAAGCTATTTTGAACCATATTACTCTGTTGTTGTTTTTGGTCTTGTGGCCAGAGATGGTAAGGAAGCCCAGCCTGTATTTAACAGCCAGAATAAGACACGATAAACAAAAATGTATAAATAGAAACTTGAAAAGGCATAGGTATGGGTTTTAAAATGGTTGGTTGTATTTTGCAGCTGCATTTACATTGAAACTGCCCATAGAGATTTGCCATACCAAATAGCAATGTATCATGTAAATGGTGCTGAATTCAGTGTCCAATCCGATGCATGTTGTTCGCTTTTCTTGGATATTCAAGTTCTCAGACTGTCTTATGTTAGGGATCTTTGTTTTGATGTATTTTGCCTGAAGTCATTTGGTCTCAGTCCGCCATTTAATTTAAAATCCCTTCTTTGTTGAGGGTGACCTACCCTCTTGAATTTCGAGAACACTTTGCTAATTATCCAAGAGAGAAAGTAGCAGCGGAATTCAGTTTTCAGTGAAATCTTTGAACAAAACATCCTTGATTAAGTTAGCTAAAGACCATTTCCTAGCCCATGCCGCTGGATTATAGGGAAAGCAATACAAACTAATGTGCAACAGCCTACAATATTAATAGTTATTTGGCAAACTCTAGTTATTGAGAGTTGCATCTGTGAGGTGCTGTACCTATTTTAGACTATGTACACCCTACAGCTTACATCGATATAAGTTATGTCACTCAGGGGTGTGAATAAACCACCCCCCTGAGCAACAAAAGTTACACTGCCCTAAGTGCCAGTGTTGACAGCGCTATGTTGGTGGGATAGCTTCTCCTGTCGACATAGCTACCGCGTTCGTGGGGGCTGGAGTAATTAAGTCATTGGGAGGGCCAATACATTCAGTCTTTGCCATGGTTCTTCCATCGGAGTATGGAAAGTGTATTGTTGGGGTAGTGTAGCCTCTGTCTATGCTCCTTGCATCTGTTTTGTGGATGTACAAAACACCAGTTTGCAGAACTGTAAATATAGCACGCTTTTACAAGTATTGAAAAAATTGCTATAACCAAAACCAGCCATGGTTGTTAATCAATGGATAGTATGTGGTTACAACTACATTTTGAGCTTCAACAGTGTAATAAAAATTAAGATCCCCTTAAAGATTTTGACCTCCTCTAGAGACCCAATGTTTTTGCTTAATGAATTTTCACTCTTTAGTGTGGGTGAGGGGCCACTGTTGAGTCTTATAAATATTCCAGTACTTCTGTAGAATGATAACAAATGAGAACCTGAAGCCACATCTTGAAAAATTTTATTTTTCCTTCACAAATGTACTGGAAAAAGCAAGCAAACTAACTGGCTATTAGCTGATGTAATAGCATGTGTCAGAACGTATCTGTCTTATTGCTAGACTCAAATTAACACATCTACTTTCAAACACAAGGATGAGGCACTTTTTCCTGCATTGCTATAAATCTCTTCCAGTCCCATTGCTTACTTTGGCCACTTCCTGAAATTGTTTGGAATATACTAATTTCAAGCAGGGCTAGAGGGTTTTGTTCAGCTGGCAATGGAGGACCCCCACTTATGTGTGACTCTCTACACTCCTGTGCAGAAGGCGAAAGGCTGTTCAGCTGCCTTTTCCTGGAGCCAAGGATTCGCACTAGGGCCTCAAACCTGCACGGCTCTGAGCACTCTACCCCAGTCTAGCAAAGTACTTAAGCATAGATATGCTTAACTTTAAATCAGTGGGGCTGCTCACATGTTTAAGTACTTTGCAGAGTCAGTCAATTCTAGGAGAAGAATGTGTGTAGTAGGGGTAGGGCTGGGGAAATGCTCAGCATCCCAAATTGGCCCTGACAATCTTGTGAGCTGATGATAATACTGTGCCAGTTTGTGGTGTTTTATTCCCACATACTCTCCCACCCCCCCACCCCCCCACTCCAGCTTCCGTTTGGGGCAGCTGCAGTATGAGTTGCAGGTCCATTTGAACTTCACTACCAGGAAAACAAAAAAGGTACAGAGGCACAGGCATTCTGGGAAGATTCTGGCCTTCAAAGGATCCGGGGGGAACTGTACCCAGGCTTGGCAGCAGGTCCCACAGCTCCTCCATGAGAGGTACAAAACTTCCCCTGCCAATAAGATGACATAGGATGGATCCATGCCAGGGCCCATTGGCTGAAATTTCCTCCCCCAGAGTCTCCTCACTTCAGGATTTACCATGGGCTCTGGGCCTGGGTTTTAACATCAGTCTTCCTAGCAATTTCTTCACTTAAAAAATAACAAGCCTTTCTATTTATTTAGCATCTGTCCTCTAACAGGATCCCAAAACACTTCCATTGCTATGTATGCAGGGATCACTTTACCTGCCACTGGAATGCAGTCTCCTGTGCAGTGGAACAGGGCAGCCATTCTTATCCTGAAATGCTAAGCCAAAAGCAAAATGCTATGCTTTTTCCTATAGGAAGGGAAAATGAAGGATGTTTTCAAACAAAACAATATGGCACATTTTTAAGGAAGGCAGAATATAATTACCCAAATTAGAAAAGAATCTTCATTATTATAGTAGTGCTCCAGTAAGAATTAGGGCTCTATTGTATTCGTTCAATGGGATTTCTTACAAGCCATAAAGTTAAGCAAATGCACAAGCGTTTGCAGGATCAGAGCAGTAGAGTTGGACATGATCTTTGCCAGGAATAGCTCACTCAGTTTCTTCAAATGAGCTGGGCAGAATGAGAAGGGTTTATCAATACATACCAACACTACTGTATTATTTGTATTGCTACAATGCTAAATTTAAGCAAAACTCATAAATTTGGGCAGAGCAGCATTTGTGCAGCTTTCATTTTAAAATTGTTTAAACATTGGCTACAGCTACTCCAGAGCAAGGGTTAACTGTTGTATCTGAAATGGGAGTTTATTAGTGTGACCAGAGACATGGGTCCGGATCTAATGTATCCGAGGGTGCTAAGGGAGTTGGCTGATGTGATTGCAGAGTCATTGGCCATTATCTTTGAAAACTGGTGGCAATTGTGGGAGGTCCAGCATGATTGGAAAAAGGCAAAGATAGTGCTCATCTTTAAAAAAGGGAAGAAGGAGAATTTGGGGAACTACAGACCGGTCAGCCTCACCTCAGTCCCTGGAAAAATCATGGAGCAGGTCCTCAAGGAATCCATTTTGAAGCACTTGGAGGAGAGGAAGATGATCAACAGTCAACATGGATTCACCAAAAGCAAGTCATGCCTGACCAACCTGATTGCCTTCTATGATGAGATAACTGGCTCTGTGGATATGGGGAAGCAGTGGACATGATATACCTTGACTTTAGCAAAGCTTTTGATATGGTCTCCCACAATAATCTTGCCAGCACGTTAAAAAAGTATAGATTGGATGAATGGACTATAAGATGGATAGAAAGCTTGCTAGATCATCAGACTTAATGGGTAGAAATCAACGACTCCATGTCTAGTTGTCAGCCCATATCAAGCAGAGTGCCTCAAGGGTTGGTCCTGGGGCTGGTTTTGTTCAACATCTTCTTTAATGATTTGGATGATGGGATGGATTGCACCCTGAACAAGTTCGCGGATGACACTAAGCTGGAGGGAGGGGTAGATACGCTGGAGGGTTGGGATAGGGTCCAGAGTGACCTAGATAAATTGGAGGATTGGGCCAAAAGAAATCTGATGAGGTTCAACAAGGACAAGTGCAGAGTCCTGCATTTAGGATGGAAGAATCCCATGTACTGCTAGAGGCTGGGGACTGACTGGCTAAGCAGCAGTTCTGCAGAAAAGGACCTAGGGCTTATAGTGGACAAAAAGCTGGATATGAGTCAACAATATGTTCTTGTTTCCAAGAAGGCTAACGGCATATTGGGCTGCATTAGTAGGAGCATTGCCAGCAGATCGAGGGAAGTGATTATTCCCCTCTATTCGGCGTTGGTGAGGCCACATCTGAGGTATTGCATCCAGTTTTGGGCCCCCCACTACAGAAAGGATGTGGACAAATTGGAGAGAGTCCAGTGGAGGGCAACAAAAATGATTACAGGGCTGGGGCACATGACTTACGAGGAGAGGCTGAAGGAACTGGGATTATTTCGTCTGCAGAGGAGAAGAGTGAGGGGAGATTTGATAGCAGCCTTTAACTACCTGAAGGGGTTCCAAAGAGGATGGAGCTTGACTGTTCTCAGTGGTGGCAGATGATAGAACAAGGAGTAATGGTCTCAAGTTGCAATGAGGGAGGTCTCGGTTGGATATTAGGGAAAACTATTTCACTAGGAGGGTGGTGAAGTACTGGAATGGGTTACTTAGGGAGGTGGTGGAATCTCCGTCCTTAGAGGTTTTTAAAGCCCAGCCTGACAAAGCCCTGGCTGGGATGATTTAGTTGTGGTTGGTCCTGCTTTGAGCAGGAGGTTGGACTACATGACCTCCTGAGGTCTCTTCCAACCCGAAGCTTCTATGATTCTATGTATTCTGGTCTGGCTTAGTGAGGATTTTATTAGAACATTTTCATTGCAGAGCTTTAGCAAGAAACGTCATGTTAGGGGAATGTGCAAAATATGCACGTTGTGTTCTTTTCTCCTAATAAAGTACTTGTCATTCTTTAGATCTGTAAACTCTTCAGATTGTCTATTTACTATGTTTGTACAGCAACAGTACAATGGGGTCTGAACCCAGGTTGGGACCTCTAGGTGCTACTATACTATAAATATTTCATAATAATAATTGCACACATTGAAACTTGCATTTACAGTGGAATCCACATTATAATTTTAACTAGTCCAACCATACAGACTACTGTGCTTATTTTCAGTGGTTAGATTAGGGGGTTAGCTTTGAGTGTAGTTTAAGGAGGTTATAAAAGATTATTAGAAAACTTTTCCTTCTATAACAGGGGCATTCTTTGCCCACCCAAAATTCTCATTGCTTTTGGCACTGGGACTTTGGAGCCTTGTATTTCTTTCCCAGACCACCACTCTGAGGCCAATAAACTTCATTAGGCATATATTAGCATTCCATGGTAGCTAAAAGACAGCAGTCATGTGAGTTCTAATAAGGCTAAACACTAATGGTTAAGTGACCCTAATGGCAATAGTTCTGCAAAGCAAAAATAAAGTTATGGCCTATGTAAAACTACTTTCTCCCTCATCAGGTGCACACCTCCATGTTTCTTTGTGACAGTAAACACTGTTGATTCTCACTGTTTGAACTACACATGCAAGTGTTTTTACACACCTCTAAAAAAATTGAATACATTACAAAAAGCACTGTATTTGACTGGCTTAAAATTCATATTTTAAAAAGAATGATGAAATAAGGGTTATTTTTATTTGCCTTCTGGATTTTGAACTTTTAGGGGTGGCTGGGGTCATGTTTTCAAACTTTACTCTACAACCTTTCTCATCTACCAACATGCTTCCAGGAGCTGAGTCTTTAAGAAAAACACCAAAACTCAAGAGACTTGTGATAAAATCATGAGTTGGCCTGTTAGACATAAAAACAACACACAAAAGTTCTCACCCACAAACATTAAAATATGGCTTTGTTTTCTATTTTATTTTATGCCAGGAAATTGGCAAAGGCAGTGGCAACTGTGTAGAGTATCAGTTTAAAAAAAACAACACCAAACAAATCCAGGATTGTTAAAAATGAGATGGATATAATTCTTCCAACAGTATGGGGAAAGCTAGTATAAAACAGTTCTCCTCTAAGGCTGGCAGTCATTAGAGTGATTACTGAAAGTGTAAGTCAGATATTTAGAGATCTAGTATTACAGGTTGAAACCACAAGAGGTTTTGATTTATTTAATAACAGAAAAAGATCAGACGACCAGAGATGAACACCCAGGCATGTTTTCTATTATTCCAGCCTTCCAAAATTAAATATATTTCCAATTAATAGCGACAGTTGGCTTTTATTCCCCTTTCATATTCCTACGGCATCCAAAAATAACACTGCTAAACCATGCGGACATATTTCAAATAACTGCTGTTGCTGAAGAACAAAACAACCAACCAAAATGTTACATAGACTACATTAAAGATAAAGTCTTGGAAACCTAACATATATATCAAAGGATTAGAGTTATGCTTTATTGCATTTGTCTTAAATCATAAGCCCAGATACTTTCATATTAATTTTGTAGCTGGGATAGTAATAAAGGCAACCAAGGTAGTATCCCTGACAGAATGATTTTCGTTACCCTTTATTTTATAACATTACAATCATAATTTGCAGCCTTTCTGATAAGACCATTTAAATTCTATCTCATGTACTGGTTCAGGGTGCTGTAAATAATAATGCAAATGTGACTGGTCTATTGCCTCCTGTATGCCTGGGATATAGTACCACAGATCTGGGAATGTTTTCCTCCAACCAGCATGGGGTTATGTAAGGTCAGCAATGCTTTTTATGCCTCCACCCCACCAGTACACCTCTAATCCCCATACACCCACACACGGTAACAAGGGTAGCAAGAAGTCCCTCAGCTGGAACTGGCTGCAGCTTCTATAAAAGAATTCCCCTCAGATGAGCAGAGGTGGCCTCAGGGGAAGATGTTTCTCTAGGGTTCCAGGAGGAAGGGGACACTGACTGAGACAATTAGCTGGGGTTATAAACATGCACGTGGGGATCTCTGCTGTGGCATAGACAGAAGCCCACTACTAGCCTACACAAGCAAGAGGGATTGGCTAATGCAGGTTGCCTGGGAATTGATGATGACGTTAACTTGGGGGGACATGGCTAGTCTTGTTTTAAGTTTTGTTGTCCAGCACTGATTCAACTGCAATTAACTCTTCCTCTTAAAGGGGTAGATAAATGGCCACCTTGCAGGGTTAAACGTAGTTAGGCTATACCTGTTGCAGCCACTGTTAGCAAGAGGTAACATTACTAGTATACACAAGGTTATTGTGTAGAACAAACTTTATGGCAGGGATAATAAACCTTAAAAGGAGAGCAAATTTGGAGTACTATGACTACTTATTTACACAAGTTCCAGTGATGAAGAAACACAGAAATACAAGCTGTATGATTACGGTATCTAAAATAATGTTCTGTACCCTCCATGAAAGTATCACAATGCACATTTACAAAAATAAGTGTTCTTTTGATGTTACAGGTGTGAGAACATGGGTGCCAGAGAGGTTAAGTGACTTGTGAAGATCACACAGTGAGTTCATGACAGGTCAGTATCAGAACCCTGAACTCCTGGCTTCCTGCTCTAAACGCTGGTAAGTGGTTTGTTTATAATTCTGTATAACAGCACTGAAGCAGCTTGTATTTTTGAAGTGTCGAATACATCTCATTTGTCTCTTTACCAAGGGGAAAATGCAGGTTTGCACTTGGCTAGATGAAGCTATGGCAAAATCATCACTTTTTTTTTTAAAGAATGACACTTACAATTGTAAGCTCATGCTCCAATATATCTGTTAGTCTATAAGGTGCTACAGGACTCTTTGTTGCACTTACAATTGAGTGTGGTATCGGACTTTGTTTTCCTGTAACAGTTTTGATAACTCTACATAGCGCTGGAGACCATTTACTGCTACTCCTAGTCATTCCAGCTATTCATGAACATCCTTAAAAGGAGCAAATCCACATCACAAGAAACTGTTCCCATGACAAGAAGGCTGGGTCTTTTTAAACCACAAGTGGAGCTTAATGTGGTGGAATCAATTTGATGTTAATGTCTGTATTTAACACAGGAAACCCTTAGGGAAATGACAAACAAATGGCGAGTGAAGCAGAGGTTAAAGAGAACCCTCGTATAAGCTTACTGTAACTATGCAGAAGGCACGATTTCAGATGTTATAGTTTCATTTCACTACCAGTTATTCAGTGTATCAAACTTAATGGCCCTAACTGGCTACAAACTCTTCTAAAAGTTGTAGTGGAGACCAGGCCTTACATTGTATCAGTCCAGGAAGAGAAATTTCCTAAGTAGATCTATAACGGGTGGCCAACCTGAGCCTGAGAAGGAGCCAGAATTTACCAATGTACATTGCCAAAGAGCCACAGTAATACGTCAGCAGCTCCCCGTCAGCTATCCCACCCCACTCCCAGTGCCTCCTGCCCACTGGCAGCCCCGCTGATCAGCACCTCCCCGCACCTCCCGATCAGCTGTTTCATGGCATGCTGGAGGCTCAGAGGAGGGGGAGGAGCGAGGGCACAGCAGGCTCAGGGGAGGGAAGGGCTAGAGTGGGGGCAGGACCTGTGGCAGAGCCAGGGGTTGAGCAGTGAGCACCTCCCTGACACACTGGAAAGTTGGTGCCTATAGCTCCAGCCCCGGAGTCGGTGCCTATACAAGGTGCCACATATTAACTTCTGAAGAGCCGCATGTGGCTCCGGAGCCACAGGCTGGCCACCCCTGATCTAGAAGATGCATTTCCCAAACTTCAGCACAGATGCCCTACTCAAGATATTGCACAAATAGACAAAACCTAACTAAACAACCAAAAAGGTAAGAAAAAAAAGTATTATTCCCACTTTACACTTGGGAAACTGAAGCATAGGTAGAGAAAGTGACCTGCCCAAAGTCAAATGTTGCAGAGCTGGGAAATGAATCAAGACATTCCAAGTCCCAATCCAGAGCTTTCACCATATGACTATCCCATAACTCTGAAAACACATAGTTTCAAGTATCTATGAAGGTATTGCCAAAAATTAGTTCTTTAACAAATGTGCTTGTCTAATGAGTAAAGAATTTCACATAGTTGAACTAATAGTAAGGCAGGATGAAAATGGGTTTACTAACCCCAAAACGACTATTGCCACAAATGATGCGCTTTCAGGAACACATCTGCTGCCAAGCAGAAATTTCCATTTTAATCAAAACAGCTGGCAGATTCATAAAGGATAAGATGTTTCTCATCATGTGCATCTCAGAACTCTGCATGAGCAAACTACACACAAACACAAAGGAGCCAAAACTGTATCAAAGGGAAAAATCATGTTTGTGAAATCAAGTATGGAGTTTGTTTACCATTGTTTTCATATTAAAAAGCTGTTTTTTCTTTTTTTCTACTAGCTAATCTGTCACTGGTCTGAAGGGAAAATCCTTTGCAGATGGGCAACCTTAATTTCAGTATTTCCTAACTTCTCAGCATTTGACTGCAAAATTACCATTTTAATGTAATTTTAAAATATTTTTAAAAGACAAAATGAAAACAGGGGAAATGCTCTGTGGAACCATAATGACCCCCTAGGTGAGTCGACTGCAGGTTTGGAACATCTAGGACTGGAACACTGGACCTCTACCACTTGAGCTAATGGAAACTAATAACAGTAAAAGGTTGTCATCCTCTGTGCCGACTAGCCACAAGAGGGGGATAAGGCACTCCCTTTGCCAGTGGGTTTCACAGCAGTTTTCTGACATCAGAGACTGTTGAGACTTAGGAATCTGGCCTTAATTTCTTTGTTCTGGAAGGGAATCTACTCTAGTGCTTACAGACCCTTTTATATCCCCCTCAAGCCTGGCTCTGTCCTATTCTGCACCTATCCACATGCCCCCAGCTCCTGCTCCCTATACTAGCTATCTGCTTCTCACCCCTCTGCTTCCCCCTTCTTGTTGCCTGCATGCCAGCAATGGGAGCATTGAGAGCACAGGAGAGACGGTCTCCCTTTTTTTCAGCTCCTGCGCCTAGTAACACAACATTCCCCTAATGCCAGAAGGAAAAACTCCAGGAAAGTTCCTGCACAGCCTCTGCAACTCTGGAATGGAGGAAGCGCAGGACAAATGAAACATTCAGAGAAGTTAGCTGCCAAACTCTAACAAATCTCTACTAAGCATGTGGAAATGAGATTCTCAGAGACTTGTAAACTAGCCAAATTTGTGAGGATTATTGCAGGGATGGCAAAAGGCACCTCATTGACTTTCTCCCACCACATCTGAAGTCCCTTCTCCAAATCATGAAGGTTCTAGAGCTTCTCAATGAAATGGTTGTAAATATTTTAAATATGGGCAACAATTACATTTCCCCCAATCTCAGAAATAACTGAACTGTTTTAACTAAAACTTTCCAAAAAAATTCAGCTTGAGGTAGTCACCTACCATTGAAAATTCTGGCCTAAATGGCTAAAGTGTGGCAGTGTTACAAGCAACTGAAAACAGCTTCTCACAGGAAGCATTAGGTAACCTTAACCACAGATGCCTTTACCAGCTCTGCCTATAACTGTTATAAAGAAGGTAGAGGGGGAACTTCCATTCTACCTGTTTCATGACACAAGAACAATGGGATATTCGATGAAAATGAAAGATGGGAAAATGAAAATTGATAAAGGAAAATGTGTTTTTACAGAAAATGTAATTAGACTCCGGAACTCACTTCTACAGGATGCCATTAAGGCCAAGTATTTAACAATATTAAAAAGGGCATTAGATGTTTATGTGAATAACAAGACTATCCAAAGTTGTCAAGTAATAAATGTTGGAAGGGATATGAAACCTCATGTTTCAGGATTTCAGGCCTGAGATTGGGGGAAATGTAATTCTTTAAGATTAGAATGAGACATAATGTGTGTGTGTGTGGGGGGAGAGTACATCTGCCTATTACAAGTTTCTTACATCCTCCTCTATAGCATCTGGTACTGGCATCTGTCCGAGACAGGACACGGACAAAATGGACCTTGGGTCTGATCCAGTCTGTTAATTCCTGTTTCCTAGATAGTTTCACCAGCTTGGGGGAATTCGGTGCCAAAAAATTAAAAATATTTTAAATGTTTGCAATATTTTAAAATTTGCAAAATGCTGCATATTTTATTTGGCAAAATGACAGTTTAATCATTCCAGTTTCAATTATTTTGGTAATTATTATTATCAAAATACCTGTCAGCAAGTATGTCTGTAGCAATTCAGACAACAAAAAAGATAAAGGATTTTTTTTTGACAAATAGATTCCTTACTAGGCATATTAATACAGAACTTTGAATAATAATTCATATAAACTATAATACAGAACCGTATTTCCAGCACCCCTCTGCAGCAGTGCAAACACTTGGGGGGAGTCACGGGTAATGGAGGGGCTGAGGGAGCAGGAAGTAATTGTTGCGGGGGAGGAATTGTTAGGAAGCCTCTCCTATGTAGACCCTGCCTAACCCCTAGTCTTTCCCATTCAGCCAGGCTTATCTGCACATGTCCCCATATGTCCTGCATCTTCACTCCCTCCTGTCTCCATGTGTCCCTGCACCCCCACTCTCCATTCAGCCAGGCATAACTGCTCTTGACCCCACGTCCCTGCACTCCCCTCGCACCTTCACACCCATTTAGCCCTGTCTCAATGTTGTCATCCCACTCGCTCCTGTGCCCAGTCTGTCCCCCCACTAGCCCTTCTGAACCCAAGTCTGAGCGACCCCCCAGCAGTCCCATGTGCCCTGCTCTGTCTGTTCTCCCCCATATCCTGTGCCTCCTCACCTGGCCCTGCGGGCAGGGCACTGTGAGGAAGGCAACCTCTACCCCCTCCCTCTCTTCTGCTGGTTGCTCCGGCCCACGAGTCAGCTACCATCTCTTTTGGTGCCTCATCAGCCCCTGATGGGCAAAAGGTGTAATTACAGCATGACCCCTCTGGCAGCTTCCCTTCACCTTCCAGTGAGAATCAATGATTCTGCAGGGGGAGGGGGGGAAATCTGTGGGGGACATTAATTCTGCACTTGCACAGTGGCACAGAATTCCCCCAGGCATAAGTAAGTTTATGGAAATCAGAAAAATTGGAGTTACTGTGATAAATCTGGTCCAAAGTTCCCCTCCCTCCCCCTTTTTTAAAACCAGAGTGTGTAATTTTTCCTAGTTATCTGTAGAGGAATGTTGTTCCAAAGATCCCAGTAAGGGCCCAATCCTGACATCCATATATAAGCAATGCTCCCATTGACTCCAATGAACATATTCAAATGGAATTTTGCCTTCTAAAGAAATGTAGGATCAGGCATTGATGTTACACCGGTGCATCCTCTTAATGTAGATGTGCTGCACTAGTATAAAGCAGGGATTATTTTAGTGCACCTTAATCCAGTAACATAGTAAAATAAAATGCATTGGTGCTCTGTCCCCATACACTAGGTCTACATTAGTGCCCAGCTGTAGTTAGAGGTACAGATTTCCTTAATGTAGATAGAACCAAAAATAATTCTTAAGCAACTTCTTTATGAAAAGAAAGTAACTAAAGTACTCTAACTACAGATGAAACAAGGACAAGAGGTAGGGGAACAAGAAGAGAAAGACCTCTCAGTGAGTATTAAACCTCTAGATCAGATAAATTACCATTGAACTAAATTAACTAAACTATCTGATGTTTGGTTTTGGAATGAGTTTCTTTTTATTGTATGTTTTTAAAGAGGCTCTCATGCAATTTAAAATACTTTGATAGTTTTCATCCTTCACAAAAATAAGCTTGTTCAACATAGTGTTATGATGATCCCAATGTGGTCTGTGAAAGCTGTGTTTAAGCACTCAGTGCCAAGCCAAGCCAATTCCTTTCTTTTACAAGTGTTCAGAAAAATTCCTGTTCGTTTCAAGATTCTTCCTGTACCAAGGATCTTCAAACTTTCAAATAACATTTTCAGCATTGTTGCCCACTGAACTTCACCTGGCTGGGTTTCAAGTGCATTTTTTCCTCTCTCTCCATATTGTATATGAAATCTTATTTCCTTAGTACAAAAAAATGAGAATGTAATCTTCACCCTGTTGAAGTCAATAGGAGCTTTGCCACTGATTTTAGTAGGGCCAGAAATTTGCCTTACAATTGAAAAATGTCCTCATACTTTTACTTCCTCTAGAACAATTACATATCAAACACATATGTAGTCAACTGATTTTAGGCACAGAAGAAACTTCTAATGTGTAACTCTAAATACAAAATACATTCTTCTAAAATGTCTACACTCCATAAAGAGACACTGTTAACCTACAATCATTGTGTCTCAGAGAGACTGAAGTAGGGGGAATGTTTCAGTTTGCTTAGTTTATGCATTTGTCAACACTGTATCTATAGCCCATTTTGCTCTTTCCCTCATTGCTAGTTAGTTCATCAGTTTTCTCTGTGAGCTAGTGTACACTGGCATGCTAAATTGGTGCTGCTGAGATTGATGCAGCAGCGTTGATTTAGCGGGTCTGATGAAGATGCGATAAGTCGATGGCAGAGCACTCTCCCATCGATTTCACTACTCCACCTCCCCGAGAGGTGGAAGTAAAGTCATAGGGAGAGTGTCTCATGCCAACATAGCTCAGTGTAGACACCACATTAAGTTGATGTAAGATACGTTGCTCGGGGGTGTGTGATTTTTTCACACCACGGAGCAGCATAATTTATACTGAGTTAAGTGGAAGTATAGATAGACCAGGCCTGTGTATTGGTAGTTTGCATGGTATCAAGGCTCAGAAACACTTAAAAATACAAATGCTTGCAGAACCCCAAATACTGAAAGGGAGAAGTGGTATGATCTTCAAGTAGAAATCATCTAGCTGCTAATTAAATTTTAGGCTACAGTCTTGCAGGCCCATGTTGAGCCCCACTGATCATAGAATCATAGGACTGGAAGGGACCTCGAGAGGTCATCTAGTCCAGTCCCCTGCACTCATGGGAGGACTAAGTATTATCTAGACCATTCCTGACAGGTGTTTGTCCAACCCACTCTTAAAAATCTCCAATGATGGAGATTCCACAACCTCCCTAGGCAATTTATTCCGGTGCTTAACTACTCCGACATTTAGGAAGTTTTCCCTAATGTCCAACCTAAACTTCCCTTGTTGCAATTTAAGCCCATTGCTTCTTGTCCTATCTGCAGAGGTTAAGAAGAACAACTTTTCTCCCTCCTCCTTGTAACAACCATTTATGTACTTGAAAACTGTTGTTATGTCCCCTCTCAGTCCTCTCTTTTCCAGACTAAAGAAACCCAATTTTTTTCAATCTTCTCTCACAGGTCATGTTTTCTAGATCTTTAATCATTTTTGTAGCTCAGTGGTTTGAGCATGGGCCTGCTAAACCCAGGGTTGTGAGTTCAATCCTTGAGGGGGCCATTTAGGGATCTGGGGCAAAAATCTGTCAGGGGACAGTACTTGGTCCTGCTAGTGAAGGCAGGGGACTGGACTCGATGACCTTTCAAGGTCCTTCCAGTTCTAGGAGATTGGCATATCTCCATTTAAAAACATTTTTTTTTAGTTAGCCCACCCATTCTAGATGTTTGCAAATTGATTGCTTAATTATTTGCTCCATTATCTTTCCAGGTACAGAAGTTAAGTCGACTGGTCTGTAATTCCCCAGGTTGTCCTTATTTCCCTTTTTATGGATTGGCACTATCTTTGCCCTTTTCTAGTCTTCTGGAATCTCTCCCGTCTTCCATGACTTTTCAAAGATAGGTTTAAGTGTAGTAGCCGTGTTAGTCTGTGTCAGCAAAATGAAAATAAGAAAGAAAAACTTGTAGCACCTTAGAGACTAACAAATTTATTTCAGCATAAGCTTTCGTGGGTTAGTACCCACTTCATCGGATGCATGGAATGAAAATATACTTCAGACAGATATTTATACAGTCAGAGAAACATGATGGTCCAGGTGTATAGACCAATCTTAAGAGGCTAATAAGTTGAGAGGAAACATGACAGCAGGGGAAGAAAAAGCTTTTGAAGTGATAAACAAGATGGTCACACAGGTGTGAAATCGCTAATGGCTCAGATATCTCCTCAGTCAGCTCGTTGAGTATTCTAGGATGCATTTCATCAGGCCCCGGTGACTTGAAGACATCTAACTTGGCGAAGTAATTTTTAACTTGTTCATTTTCCTAATTTAGCCTCTGATCCTACCTCATTTTCAGTGACATTCACTATGTTAGATGTCCAATCACCACCAACCTTCTTGGTGAAAACTGAAACAAAGAAGTCAGTAAGCACCCCTGCCATTTCCACATTTTCTGTTATTATTTTCTCCCCTCTCCTGCATTGAGTAATGGACCTACCCTGTCCTTGGTCTTCCTCTTGCTTCTAATGTATTTGTAGAATGCTTTCTTGTTACCCTTTATGTCTCTAGCTAGTTCGATCTCGTTTTGTGCCTTGGCCTTTCTAATTTTGTCCCTACATACTGGTGATATTTGTTTATATTCATCCTTTGTAATTTGACCTAGTTTCCACTTTTTGTAGGACTCTTTTTTTTTATTTTTAGATCATTGAAGATCTCTGGGTTAAGCCAGGGTGGTCTCTTCCCATACTTCCTATTTTTCCTATGCAGTGGGATAGTTTGCTCTTGTGCCCTTAATAATGTCTCTGAAAAACTCCCAACTGTCTTCAATTGTTTTTCCTCTTAGGCTTGCTTCCCATGGGATTTTACCTACCAACTCCCTGAGTTTGCTAAAGTCTGCCTTCTTGAAATCCATTGTCTTTATCTTGCTGTTCTCCCTCTGACCATTCCTTAGAATCATGAACTCTATTATTTCATGATCACTTTCATCCAAGCTGCCTTCCACTTTCAAATTCTCAACCTGATGTCAATGAGGTTCTGCACAGGGTCTGTTCACAGAGTTTATTGCAGGACTGTTACCTTAACATGAAAATAGGTGCAAACCTGTAAACTACGGTTATCAGAGAACCACCATATTCTTCCATTCTAAAATTACTTTTTAAGATAAAAAAAAAGATAAAGATAGATAAAGGAAAACCAAATCCACGAGACCAAAAATCTGCTCTTAAAGAGAATCCAGTAAGTGCATCTGTGCAGACCTCTGTGAGTCTGTACTAAATTAAACACAAAATGGTTGCTTCTTTCTAGAGAGAACAAAGGAAGCTTTAGTGATTATATAAATATATCACATCTACAAACTTTCTGGACTAAAGTTAGTGCAAATCCCCCTCCTAAATAACCTATTAGGTGTTAGACTCTGGACCTGTCAATATTAACTTTTCCAACTGTGTTTTTTTGTTGGTATAGAGCTCATGGTTTAGGTTGAGTTACCAGAAGAGTGATCTCTTGAACTATTTTACATCTTGAGGAAGACTAACTTTTTTGTTGATGTGAAAATTATCCTGATATCTATCATTACAAGCAGTTTTGTCAGTTGCGCAGCATAAATATCTTGGCTTTTTTTTTTTTTTTGTCTTTAAACATATGATGCTGGCCCCAATAAAAACAGGGAAAGAAGAGCATACTGTGACTGGAATGATCAAAAGGAGGAATGCCCTACTGGAAGTGTACAATACATCTGAACACAATAAGGAGAACTTGTACTTGGACTAAACTGTTACATATGTATAACTGCAGGGATTAAAACAGAGAGGTTAGAAAAGTAACAAAAACAGTGGAGAATACATAAACAAGATCTTGTCTACACACCTAACTTAAACTAAGTGTATTTTTAAACTGATTTAAACTAATTAAACCAGGGCAAGTTGGTGTGTAGACAAAACCTAAAAAAAAAATAAAAAATCTACGCCGGGGTGGCCAACCTGAGCCTGAGAAGGAGCCAGGATTTACCAATGTACATTGCCAAAGAGCCACGGTAGTACGTCAGCAGCCCTCCAGCCCCCAGCAGCCCCACCAGTCAGCACCTCCTGCCTGCCGCAATCAGCTGTTTTGCATACGCAGGAGGCTCTGTGGGGAAGGGGGAGAAGCAAGGGCATGGCAGGCTTGGGAGAAGGGGCAGGGACCTTGGGGGAAGGGGTGGAGTGGGGGCGGGGCCTGGGGCAGAGCAGGGGGTTGAGCAGTGAGCACCTCCTGGCACACTGGAAAGTTAGTATCTGTAGCTCCAGTCCCGGAGTCAGCGCCTATGCAAGGATCCGCATATTAACCTCTGAAGAGCCCATTCGGCTCGGGAGCCAAAGGTTGGCCACCCTGATCTACAGCTTCCAAAGCCACTAATATGTGACTGCATCAAATTAATTTCTTATAATGGTGGGATGTCAGTGGGAAGATAACTATGGCTATGTTTACACTTGGAGGTGGGGGTGTGATTCTTATTCAGTTAATGTGCTAAAAATAGTGTAGCCATGGCAGCACAGGCAGTGGCGAGCAGCAGCATGAATAGCTGCCCTGAATACGTACCCAGGGGGTCCAGCTGGTTTGTAGTTTGGGTGGCTAGGTGGCTTGCTGCTGCCCAGGTTACCTTGGCTATACTACAATTTTTAGTGCACTAACTTGATGAGAGCTAATGTGAGTATGTTCTACTTGAAGTGTAGACATAGCCTAACCTTAGAGGAGGCCAGTACATCTTTGCTATGCAGATACTGTAGCTCCAATCTCTACAGATTAAAAACAAAACCAGATTTACTGCTGGTGACCATTTTGGCAACAGATGACTATTTCAATAAAAACAAAGCTTCTAAGCTCAAATTTCTTGTGCTTTTGGTTTGGCCCCTATCTAGTAACAACTGTGAAAACTGGCCTAGGAAAGAACACAAGCACATTCAGTTAGAATCTTTCGAGATGTTATGGAACACGCATTGGAAAGAACGGAGAGTACAAAGAATGCTATTTAGACAGATCCAGGAAAGGATGCTGGAGTATTCTTCTTCTGTAAAAAGATTGATTATCTGGAGAAAGTATTTCCAGTTGGCTGAATGTCAGGGAAGAGGCCCATTCATGTGCAGAGGAAGCAGCAACCCTGCCTGGACAGGACTGCAGGTTTATTTATGCTACTTGAAAAGATCAGCCTGCCTTTCAGCAGGGATCATAATTCAGTATCTGAAATGATGAATTCTAGTCCCCGTTCAGGGGCCATTCTCCTTTCTGATGTCATCATTCCAATAAACAACTTATTGTCCCTATTATTGGTGCATGCAGTCTACACACCAATCCAGTGCATGTAGTCTATGTTTGCACTGACATTAGAACTGAGTTATAAGGGACCAAAGGTAGAGTGTAGTGGTTCAGATGGGCCTAAAACCTGATACCCTTACTTAGATTTACTCAGTCCTTTCCCAGGCACACTCCCATGAAAATCCCTATGGTTGCCCTAAATTGATTCCCTGTGTGGTGGCT
Organism: Chelydra serpentina; assembly: GCA_037349315.1. NCBI lineage: Eukaryota > Metazoa > Chordata > Testudines > Chelydridae > Chelydra > Chelydra serpentina. Next base: position 12,745,847 of record JBAIAC010000061.1, read on the forward strand.
GGCATCTGGTTGACTCCATGACACCCCTCTATTCTTTTACCCATGCTCATACCTTTTCCTCCTCTTCCTGCATCTATGTTGTTGTCTCCTAGCTCCATCCCATTGGTCCAGAATCACTGGAGCACACTGCATGCTGGCTCCAGCTCCTCTTGCCCCTAATACATGCCCCCAGCTTTGGAAAGCCCCCTCTTGTAAAGTGGGGAAAAAAGTGGCTTTGTGTGGTGATGCTTCCCCTGCAATGGGGGATTCTGCCATCATCTGACTACAGGAAACATTGAAGTGACACAAATAGGACTTAACTAGGACTGAGGTTTATGTACTTCTTCCAGAATAAATATTCCTTGTTTCTTGCATCCATTGGCTGTTTTAACAGGTAGAATTCCAGATTCATAATATAACATGAAGGGAAATAGCATTATCATTTTATGCAGACACACAATTATATATATGGAATCATCTTGCTTGTATATTAAACAGTTTCACTGATGAAAATATAAAAAACAGGCTTCATGTACCATAGAAATTCTAAATCAATCAAGAGTTTTATTTATTTAATGAGTCTTCACTTACAAATCCCAAAAGTGTTACAAAGCCCTATATTGGCAAATTGTACGCATCTTTTAGTGGTATCGTGATGTGGCTGTGAAAAAGGCTAATGCAATCCTAGGATGCATCAGGTGAGGTATTTCCAATAGAGAGAGGGAAGTGTTATTGCCATTATACAAGGCACTGGTGAGAACTCATTCGGAATATGGTGAGCAATTCTGGTCTCTCGTGTTTAAGAAACTGCAACAGGTGCAGAGAAGAGCTACTAGGATGATCAGAGGAATGGAAAACCTACCTTATGAGGGGAGACTCAAAGTGCTTGTTTTGTTTTGCCTAACCAAATGAAGGCTGAGGGGAGATGTGATTGCTTTCTATAAATACAGCAGACGGATAAATACCAGGGAGGGAGAGGCATTATTTAAATTAAGCACCAACACAGACACAAGAACCAACAGATATGAACTGGACATCAACAAATTTAGGTTTGAAATTAGATGAAGGTTTCTAACCATCAGAGGAGTGAAGTTCTGGAACAGCCTTCCAAGGGGAGCAGTGGGGGGCAAAAAACCTCACTGGCTTCAAGACTGAGCTTGTTAAGTTTCTTAAGGGGATAGTATGATGAGACTTCCTGCAATGGCATGTAGGCAACCTGCAACTGCTAGTAGCAAACATCCCCAATGGCTGATAATGGAGAGGGTTCTGAGTACTACAGAGAATTCTTTCCCAGGAGCCTGGCTGGTGGGTCTTCCTGAAATGCTCAGGGTCCAACTGACTGCCATATTTGGGTTAGGGAGGAATTTTCCCCTGGGTCAGATTGGCATAGACCCTGGAGGTTTTTTCCTTCCTTTGCATCATGGAGCACGGGTTACTTGCAGGTTTAAACTAGTGTAAATGGTGGATTCTTTGTAACTTGAAGTGTTTAAGTCATGATTTGAGGGCTTCAGTAACTCAGCCAGAAGTTATGGGTCTAATTCATGAGTGGGTAGGCAAGATTCTGTAGTCTGAAATGCGCAAAAGGTCAAACTAGATGATCAGGCTAGTCCCTTCCGCCCTTGAAGTGTATGAGTCTAAATAACTAAGTATATCATCAATTTCTCTTCCTAATAGAAACAACCCACAAGACCCTGAATATTGGCTAACCACCTGGGTCAAAAAGAAGTAACAATATCTTTACCCCTTTAACAACACTCTGTCCTTTATCCTGTGTCTTCCCCAATATGGCAGTCCAGGAAGTGGGCAGTCTTTCTGTGCATTTGTCACTGCTAACATGAATGTCATATTGTATTGCATTAGGCACACTGGAAATTTGTTCAATTAATCTGGGAATGGGGCAGCAAAACGTATGCAACATGAATGTGTACTGCACTTATCACAGAGAGTTTGTAATGTTCAATGCATCTTCATGCAAGCCCCTTTCCCCTTCATTCCTAATGTCCTTTCACCGTAGAACAATGCTCAGGAGGGCACATTCAACTGAAAACAAATCAAATTGATGAGGCCAAGCTGCTTGCTGTGATAGTGATCCTAAGAAGCTTAAAACCAAGCAAAAGTGCACAATAAACTTGCCAACAAGGTATGGGGTTGACTAGCTTTGCATGTACTCTGCAAGCAAAACAAAAACAACCCCCAACCCCCAGAAAACTCTATAGCCACCAGTCCAATATAAGGGAAGATAGCTCAGCTAGCTCTTCATAGTCAGCACGTGGACAAAAGTGTATTTGTACAGCTGTACGAGACCACAAGGAACCAGAGGCTAAAATTGGCCACTACCAAAGTGCTGGCAGGCATATACTCTGAACATGTGTTTCTCTTTAAGGAGGACGGGCTGTAGACATGCTGTCCCTAAGGCCTGAGAGGCCACTCTCCATGTCTGTACAACATCCCTGGTTTTAAGGTGCTGACAGCCAAATCACCCAGTAATATATCCTAAAAGGGCCCATGGGATCGAGTTTAATCTGTTCTAATACAGGATTGGTGGTAAAGCCCAAATTCTGTGAACAAGATGATTAAGCATGCAGAGATTTTTGTCTCCTGAATTTCACTTAGACTCAGGTAAGTAACGCAGAACAGTCTCTCGGTCTATCAAAGGCCGTGATCAAGTGTTTTGATGTTTTTGGTCTTTTGGCCCCGAGACGAAAACCTTGTCTGTGTCTCTTGGACCATGAAGTAAAAACATTATCTAAGTTATATCTGTTCTTATCGGTTTAATATCTGATATGGGGGGGGGAGGGATAGCTCAGTCGTTTGAGCATTGGCCTGCTAAACCCAGGCTTGTGAGTTCAATCCTTGAGGGCCCCATTTAGGGATCTGCAGCAAAAATTGGGATTGGTCCTGCTTTGGGCAGGGGGTTGGACTAGATGACCTCCTAAGGTCCCTTCCAACCCTGATATTCTATGATTATCTATGTCCTTTATTTGAGGACTGTGCATTAAATTGATTTTTGAAACAGGGCTGGAATGGAACACTTTTGTTGAACAATAAGAGCCCTTGACAGAGGAGGGGGGCCCTTAATTTCCGAAGAAAGGCTGCAGAACACATTCAGTGCCTTTGTAGTACTTAACCACTTTGGCAAGCCTCTTGAAAAGCATTACCTGAACAGAGACTTGTATTCAAAACTTAGACTAATAAAAGTGCATGCATTGTGCACAAAGAAAAAAACCAAAACAAAACAAAACCAGGCAAAGCTCCCACATAATGTGTGCGCCATGCCTGAAGGGTCAGCTATAGGCACTGCAAACCTAGGGGAATTGAGCCAGGAAGAGCAATTTTCAACGTTTTGCTGACAGGTGGTCATCTACTTATAGTAGAACCTCAGCGTTACAACCACCTTGGGAATGGAAATTGTTCGTAACTCTGACAAAATGTTATGGTTGTTCTTTCAAAAGTTTACAACTGAACATTGATTTAATACAGCTTTGAAACTTTATTATGCAGAAGAAAAATGCTGCTTTCCTTTTTTTTTAAAAAAAGTTTACATTTAACACAGTACTGGATTGTATTTGCTTTTTTTTGGTCTCTGTTGCTGTCTGATTGTGTACTTTTGGTTCCAAATAAGGTGTGTGGTTGACTGGTCAGTTTGTAATTCTGAGGTTCTACTGTACTAGGTTTGATGGGAGGCAGGAGATGGAGAGGAGCCAAAGTAGAAAGCTTCTGTCCACATCAAGACGGGAAGACTCCCCACCTCCAGGCAGGAACATAAGAATGGCCCTACTGGGTCAGACCTAGGGTGACCAGATGTCCCGATTTTATAGGGACAGTCCCGATTTTGAGGTCTTTTTCTTATATAGGCTCCAATTACTCCCCACCCCCATCCTGATTTTTCACATTTGCTGTCTGGTCACTCTAGTCAGACCAAAGGTCCATCAAGCCCAGTATCCTGTCTTCTGACAGTGGCCAATGCCAGGTGCCCCAGAGGGAATGAACAGAACAGGTAATCATCAAGTGATCCATCCCGTGTTGCTCATGCCCAGCTTCTGGCAAACAGAGGCTAGGGACACCATCCCTGCCCATCCTGGCTCGTAGCCTCCATGAACTGATCTAGTTCTTTTTCAAACCCTGTTATGGTCTTGACCTTCACAACATCCTCTGGCAAGAAGTTCCACAGGTTGACTGACTGCATTGTGTGAAGAAATACTGCCTTTTATTTGGTTTAAAGGTGGAAACAGGAAAAACATGTCTATTTTAAACCAGGCTGAGCTTTGGCTCTCCCGAAACCAAAAGAGACGCTAGAAAACTCAACATGGGGGGGAAATAACGTGTAAAGCAGAGAGTGCCTGGGACTGAGAGACAGGGCAGTGCAGGGCTTCCAGGGCAGGGAGCGCGGGGCAAGAGGAGCCCTGCGGGGGGCGGGCGGGCTCGCAGGGGCTGCTGAGCTGCTCCGGTGCCTGAAGCAGAAGGCGAGCCCTTGGCTCCGGCTGCGCCGGCAGAGAACAGGGGGAGCCTCTCACCTATTCCCGCCCGGTCCCTCCGCGCGGGCTCCAGCAGTCGCCTCAGGTGCTGGGTACCTCGGCCAACGAGGCTGCTTCTCAGGAGCCCGCCCCAGGCCGGCTGCCGCTTCGGGAGCGATGACCCAGCGCGGAGGGCGAAGGCCGGGGAGCCCCCTCAGGCGGGGGGCCCGGGAAGGGAGACCCGAGTTAACGAGCGGCGGCCCGGGCCGCGCGGGAGAGGAAGCTGCCGGCGGGCAGAGACCTGCGGCTTTGGGAACCCTCCCAACCGCCTCCGCTCAACCGCCCCGACCCGCCGGTGCGTCGCCCTTTAACGCCTCCCCCTCCGCTCGCTATTGGCGGAACGGGCACGGAGGGGGGCGGGCGCAGGCGGTATTCGGACCCCGCCCGCCAATGGGCACTCGGGCTGCGGCCAGCCTCTTCGTGTCACGTGACCCGAGTGGCCCACTGAGAGCCTGAGGGGGGCGGGGCAGCTCCCCTTCCCCGGGGCTGCCGGCGGTTGAGCGGTTCCGGGTGCGCGCGAGGCCGGTGACCGCGGCGGGTGAGTGCCTCCCCCCCTCCCCGCCCCGATCCTTCTAGCCGCGGGCCCCACCCGCCTGCTCCTCCTTCCGGGCGGGGCTCGCTTGCCTGCAAACGCTGCGGCAGCACCGGGCCGCCCTGGGTGGGGAGCCGAGCCGAGCGCGGGCTCGTGTCGTCGGCCGGGGTGTGGCCCTATGACGTCACCACGAGGCAGTGGGACGTCATCTCGCTGGTCTCCTCTGGTCGTTTTGTGGTCACTACGTGGTGGTGTTCCCCCTGTTGTCGTGGGGTACGTTGCTATGGTGTCATCCGTTGACGTCACACGGTGGTGGTGATGTCACGTGGGTGAGTTATCCTAGCCAGAGAGTAGTGGTGTCTGGGCGCTGTGGGGTTGCATGGTGTCAGCGCTATGATGTCACTGAGGGGCCTGGCCTCCATCTACGCCCAGATTGGCGCTGCGATAACTATGCTGTGAGGTTTAGATAGTTCTGAACTAAGGCCATATCAGTTACTCCCAACCTGCTTGAAGAGAGTTTGCGCCAAAGCTTGTAACTAAATTTGCTTAGGAAGTACAACCTTGGTGTGAGCGTTGTCGTAAGTTCTTGTGTACGGCAATGAAATTTGAAGGGACCCATAGCTCAAGTCTGACCTCCCTGTATATCATGGGTCCTAAAATTTCCCATCACCTCTGTAGTGCGCCCACTAATTTGTGTTTGGCTAACGTACATCTTCCAGAAAGGGATCCAGTCTTCACTTGAAGACATCAAGTGATGAACAATCCAACACTTCACTTTTTCTAATGGTCAGTAATGCTCCCTGTTAAAAATGTGTGCCTTTATTTCTAATTGTTAACCATATATAAATTGTTTCCTTTTGCTTTTGTTAGCCTCCGGGAACAGGTTTTTCAAAAAGTGTATAATTGACTTTAGTAATATTAAATAATCTTTCATCACATCTAAATCATGATCTAATTTTGCTGTTAATTACTGTTAATACAAGAGTTCTTTCTTGACTATCTTTGTGGTTATTGCTTGTTTATGGCTAATTAAATTCTGCCGCAATTACTGCTACCTTCTTCTCAGTCTTCCTGATGCCCCTATTATTTTCATAGAGCCTGTTCAAAATACTGTTACTGAAAACTCTCCTTCTTGTCATTCATATTGCCCCTGTCTTTTAAATTCATTCACTAGTTTCTCTTCTCCCAACATACCAAATTCTGACTTCATGTATTGAGTTCTTGGCCCTTCATAATTGCACTGAACTTGAGACCCTCTCTCATATTGCATTTCCTCTGATCTATCGATGTCTGCCTTGAAGCTTCTGTTTCACTCTGTCCCAAAATGTTCCCATCTTCTTTCTTTGCCTCCTTACTCGTTGCTTTCTGTGCATGGACCAGCCTCTTGTTCCCTTTTTGCCAAATGACCATTGTCTTAGTTAAAATGCCTCCAAAAACTAACTCGTCAGTGTTGCATATGGGAACTGAGTTATATCTTAATAAAGAAAACATTATTTAATTGTGTCATCAAGATATGGCCATACCAATGTTTATTGTTCCTTACCCCATCCTTCCATATTTGTTGCTCATTTGTAAAATTTACTTAGGTATGTATATAGCTCCTATCACTAGAGTGTTTATCACTACAGTAGTTTGTAAGTTCTTACAGACAAGTATTATGAACAAGTCACAAGTAGGACATGAAAGATGGCTAGTGCAATGTGGCAGCTTAACAACAGACCTCTTAAGTCTCCCGTACAACCTGGGAGACTCGTGTTTTTGAGTGCACCCTTGTCGGGTCTCAAGCAACTTCTAGTTTCTCCCAAGTGAGGGATGCACTCTTGGCTGTGTCTCCATGGTTAGTCTCCTTTATGCAGGATCTCTAGCGTGCTTCAGGACATTAGTTGGAGTTCAGCCCCCAATGTGCTTGCAGCTGTAGAGATGGCTCGAGTGGTGGTGGGGATATAGAATCATAGAATATCAGGGTTGGAAGGGACCTTAGTAGGTCATCTAGTCCAACCCCCCTGCTCAAAGCAGGACCAATCCCCAATTTTTTCCCCAGATTCCCCAAATGGCCCCCTCAAGGATTGAACTCACAACCCTGGGTTTAGCAGGCCAATGCTCAAACCACTGAGCTATCCCTCCCCCCATATAGTTCATGCTTAGAGGAGAGCTGGAAAAGAGAACGAAGGAATTTAGAAGGGAGGCGGGGATGGGGATAGGAACGTGTGGAGAGGGCAACTAGAACATCTAGAATGGGAAAACTTTAAGGGGGTGCATGGGAGCTGGAGGTGGCGTTTGGGAGGAATTGCAGGGATATGACAGGTATGACAAGTTGTAGATTTGATGTGGAAGTGAAGTTAAAAATGGAAAGATTTTTATGGCGATTGCACTGCCTTGTTTACAGCATAGCACATGCAAACTGGGGCATTGTAATGCTGGTATGAAATCTACAGCCTTTCAACTCTACAGGTGTGTAAATTTACAGTGTTTAAATGCATGTTGTCACATAGCTTAGGCCCAACATCTATCTACCTCTATATTATTTGCCTTCTGGAGAAGAATGTCCTTCAGGTTTTAATTACTGTAGCCTTGTTCTTAAAATACTGCTTTGTTCAAGTATTTAAAAAAATATTCCTATTTATGAGGGATTCCAACAAAAATGTATGTTCTTCCTTTGATGCTTCACCAGTACTCTAGATTCCAGTGCTCAGTTGCATCCATGCTTAATATTATGGTAGGGTGGATGTAAAGGAATAGCTATGTTAGAAATGTTTTTATGGGGTGACCCATCTGCAGCCCTCTTGCTCATTGTCAGTTCTCTGGAGAAGAAATATGTCATCTTGTGCTTTATAACATAGGGAGTGTTTCTCACAAATGCTGTCCCCAGTAAGCAAACTACAAGCCTGGGTATAAATGGGGCTATTCCTACTTCTGTCCATGGCACCATTCAATTGTACTGATAAACAAAATTGTCATTGTATTTACTTCCTAAAGTTAATTAGGGATGAAATGAGTTAATATACACAGAGGCCAAAATTAAGTATACAAATCTTTTTTTAAAATAAATTAGGGCTGTCAAGCGATTAAAAAAATTAATTGTGATTTAATCGCATTGTTAAACAATAATAGAATGCCATTTATTTAAATATTTTTGGATGTTTTTCTACATTTTTAAATATATTGATTTCAATTACAACACAGAATACAAAGTGTACAGTGCTCACTTTATATTTATTTTTTATTACAAATATTTGTGCTGTAAAAAAACAAAAGAAATTTTATTTTTCAATTCACCTCATACAAGTACTGTAATGCAATCTCTTTATCATGAAAGTTGAACTTACAAATGTAGAATTATGTACAAATAAAACAACTGGACACAAAAACAAAACAATGTAAAACTTTAGAGCTTACAAGCCCACTCAGTTCTACTTCTTATTTAGCCAATCACTAAGACAAACAAGTTTGTTTACATTTGCAGGAAATAATGCTGCCTGCTTCTTGTTTACAATGTCACCTGAAAGTGAGAACAGGCGTTTGCCTGGGACTGTTATAACCGGCATCGCAAGATAATTACGTGCCAGATGTGCTAAACATTCATATGTCCCTTCATCTTCAACCTTCATGCTGATGACGTGTTCGGCTCGATAATGATCCAAAGCAGGGCAGACTGACTCATATTCACTTTCATCATCTGAGTCAGATGCCACCAGCAGAAGGTTGATTTTCTTTTTTGGTGGTTCGGGTTCTGTAGTTTCTGCATGAGAGTGTTGCTCTTTTAAGACTTCTGAAAGCATGCTCCACACCTTGTCCCTCTCAGATTTGGGAAGACACTTCAGATTCTTAAACCTTGGGTCGAGTGCTGTAGCTATCTTTAGAAATCTTACATTGGCACCGTCTTTGCATTTTGTCAAATCTGCGTGAAAGTGTTCTTAAAACAAACAACATGTGCTGCGTCATCATCCGAGACTGCTATAATATGAAATATATGGCAGAATGCGGCTGTAAAAGAGCAAGAGACATACTATTCTCCCCCAAGGAGTTCAGTCAAAATTTAATTAACGCAGTTTTTTTTAACAAGCATCATCAGCATGGAAGCATGTCCTCTGGAATGGTGGCCAAAGCATGAAGGGGTCATATGAATCTTTAACGCATCTGGCACGTAAATACCTTGCAATACTGGCTAGAAAAGTGCCATTCAAATTCCTGTTCTCACTTTCAGGTGCCATTGTAAATAAGAAGCGGGCAGCATTATGTCCCGTAAATGTAAACAAACTTGTTTGTCTTAATGATTGGCTGAATAAGAAGTAGGACTGAGTGGACTTGTAGGCTCTAAAGTTTTACATTGTTTTGTTTTTGAATGCAGTTATGTAACAAAAAAAATTCTAAATTTATAAATTGTACTTTCTTGATAAAGAGATTGCATTATGGTACTTGTATGAGGTGAATATACTATTTCTTTTGTTTATCATTTTACAGTGCAAATATTTGTAATAAAAATAATAATATAAAGTGATCACTGTACACTTTATATTCTGTGTTGTAATTTAAATCAATATATTTCAAAATGTAGAAAACATCCAAAAATATTTATAAATTTCAATCGGTATTCTATTGTTTAACAGTGTGATTAAAACTGCGATTAATTTTTTTTAATCACGATTAATTTGTTTGAGTTAATTGCGTGAGTTAACTGCGATTAATTGACAGTCCGAAAATAAACTATTTCATGACATCTTTTCTGTGCATTCAGTACCTTATCAAAGCATAACTGCTAATAAACATTTGTGTAAGCATCAGTCTCGGTAGCAATGAGAACTATTCCCGTGAGGTCAGTAGGGTTAAACATGTTATTTGCTGATGGTGAACCTAGCCCAGAGTTTCACTCTTAGTCCCACAATTTTAAATACATTAGTGCTAGCTGGTTGTTGGAGTTGGGCCTACAGCATAATTGAATTACTGTGTATTTGGCTAACTGTTTAACCTCGCTGAACTTCTGCCAGTTTGTAAAAGGGAAGTATTTACCTCTGAGGATGGTGTGAGCTGTGTATCTTTAATACTTAGTATCTGGATGAATATGTTATTATATAACAGTATTCTGATGCAGTAAAAATACTTTAAATTATTTAAACCATTTTAATTAGCCGTGCCATACGTTTTTTCCCCTAAATATTTAAGAAAGCTTAGAAAGCAGTATGAAAATTTACACTGACTTTTAAATAAGTAATAAAGTTCCACTGAAATGACTAGGATACTCCAACTATTGGTTAAATAAATGATTACTTAAATTAAAAAAATTAAAATAAATGTATTTAATGTTGATAACCTATGTTAAGGCCTGAATGTATTATAATTTTTTAATCAGTTTAATAAAAATATGAAGCAGTAAATGTTTGCTGCTGAAGTTTTAAAGGAAATCAAACTTCTGTATTGGTGGAAGTCTTTGCATACTCCCATTCCAGGTGCTTATGTTGAAGTGCTAATCCAGCTTTTGACAGCAGTAGCCTTTTCTACACGTGCAGAGAGAATATTTTCTTTTCAGTTTATTCAACCAGGTCAGTTCAATGGCTAGTTTATTCAAAGTTAAGAAACCAGTGGCAGTTGAAAAAAGCAGGAAAGCTTGTTTTCCTCTTCCAATATATGAATAAAAACTAGGTGTCAGACGATGAGATCTGCTAGTTCAAAAATCCTGAAGGTCATTGTGACCAGAAACAATCAATGAAATCCACTAGTTACAGGTAATATTTCCTGTGTTTAATAAATCATTTAGTTTTAAATGCAGAACATGTTTTGATAAACTTACTTTTTTCTTATACATCCAGCATACCCAAGGTAGTTTTATTTAACTAATAAAGGAATTAATTGTGTTTTTTGTGTATTTTCAATTGAACTCTAGTTTTATCCTAATAAAGCTTGACACAAATCATGAGGAAAAATTAATCTAGTAAATAAGAAATGCATAAGTCACCATTCTCTTGTGTAAAAATTAAGAATATGAAATGTGTGTTGAGCTATAGAATTGCTTAAATAAATATTATTACTCCTGGGGGAATTCTGTGCCACTGCGTGCACGCAGAATTCATGTCCCCCGCAGATTTCTTTGCTTCCCTGCAGAAAATGATGGGGAAGCAAAGGAAAGTTGAAGAATTATCATGCACCCTCTCCCTGGCAGCATGGGCACCTTTTTTCCATCATCCAGATCAAGCTGGCAGAGACGTAAATCACTGTGGGGCTGGGGATGCCCATGGGTGTAGTTTGCGGGGGCGGGGTGGACACTGGGGAAGGAAGGGGTGTGGGATAAGGTGGGAAGAGGGATGTGGGAATGAGGGGCAGGGGAGAGGAATGGGGGTGGGATAGGGAAGAGACGGTGGGAAGGGGGATGGGATGGGGAAGAGAAAGGGATAGGGGAATGAGGGAGGGAAGCAGGAGCCCGGCATGTGGCATCCCCTCCGCAGCAGCAGTTGGGGCTCCCCCATAAAGCAGACCTATCGAACCCTCACCCTGATGAGCCTCACCCACTGCACCAAGTCTGCCCCCAACGAGCCCCCCCGGTCTCCCACCCCCCTGAGCCGCAACCTGTTGCAGATGGAGCCCCCATCCTACCAAGCCCTGCTGTCCCAGCACCCAGACCCCTCTGCTGAGCCCCCCTCCACGTGATTCTGCCATCTTTATTCACTTTAGTAGTATGTAGGCTGCAATTAGTCCCAAATGTCAGTATGAGCTGTATACATACATACATCATATTGAGCTGCTGTTATTCTTTCCACTCCATTTCCAAAGCTACAAGTTCATCTGAATTATGTGTACAGAAATAGCCTTGTTGCATATACTAAATATACCCTCCACCTTTTGAACTACCCGCTGTTTTAAATTAAATTGTTTGAGAGATGTTGCCTCTTGATTAATGTGTACAGTGCTTTGCAGATGTAAAGCTATAAGTGTTGATTAGCTTTGATGTTCTGTGCCTGACTCCTGAAAACTACTTCCTGCTGTCAGTGGAAGCTTGTACTTCATACATTAGGTACCTAAACGAACAGTTTACATTATCCATAATCATTTTGTAAGCATCAAAATGTTATTCATCTTCTGAAATTGCAAAAAGTTACCAACACTCAGTTCTTCCAAACTAGGTGAACCTAGAGATCCTGCTGTACACCGATGACTAAGGCTTGGTCGACACTTAAAGTTGAGGTCAACCTAGCTACGTTGCATAGAGATGTGAAAAATCTACATCCCTGAGTGAGGTAGCTATGCTGACCTAGCACCCAGTGTAAACACAGCTAGGTCAATGGAAGAATGCTTCTGTCAATCTAGCTACCATTGCTTGGGGAGGTGGTGTTGCTGCACCCATGGGAAAAATCCCTTCAGTCATTGTAGACTGTGCCTACACTATGGGATTATCGCTGTGCCAGTGTAAGCCATGTGTACACTATGTGGACTAACTGTGGTGGCTCGTCTTGCTGTCATGGTTTTTTAAATACCTTGTTTGTATCTTGGTCTCCTGGGAATAGGAAGTTTTCATGGAATATAACTGAGGATAAAAGATGGAAAATTTTTATTATGGTATCTTTAAATTACTAGTTCTTGGGAGCACTCACTTAACAGAACAGTACATCCATCCTTTTTTGGTAACACAGTTACACTTTTTACCATAACTTTCTGTTTACAAGTAAATTGCATTTTCTTACCTTTCTATATGGCTACTACTGAACTGTATGTAAGCCCTTTCATTGCATACCTTAAGTGAAACACAGGTATATTTATTTGATACACAACTTGGTATCTGTGTGTCTGTTAAGACTGCTGTATAGATCACATACCTGATGCAACCTCAAAAAGCCAGGAAAGAGTAGGCAGTCTGACAATATATATCATTTAGTCTTACCTCTAGAGATGCCATATACCACAGACAATGAATCTCAACCATATCTCTGCCTTAGTCAAAATGCAAGTCTCCCAACATCCTCGTCCCTAAACTCCCACCACCAGAGACCAGACTCTTCTTCTGACTCTCCTTTTCTGTACAGTTCTGGGACACCACACCCAGGTTTGTGAAAGGAGTTGCTGAAAGGGTGCCACAACACTATCAGGGCCGACTTAAGGCTATGGTGTATGGTGGATGTGGTATTAGTGTGGTATGGTTGATGTGGTATAAGTCTGGGTCTTTGGGTGGAAGAAAAGAGGGTATCTACTATGCTTTTGAGGCTTTGTCAGGTATGTTATGTAGCAACCTTAGCTGATATGCAACACTTTATCAATTTTTCCAGTCCTTTCATTTTTGAAAGGATCTCAGCAGCAGCAGCTCTTCATTTCATGACACAGTTTCTTTATGAAAATGCCTTGCCAGCTTAGCAGCTGGGAACTTTGACAAAGTCCTGGTTTTGATGAATGGAACTCCTGATAACTAAAGAGCATGTTTTATTTGCTGTCTAATATTTTCTTCACAACTGTAAGTGCTGGAAACACTTCCTTAAAAAGCAAAGGTTGAGATTCTGGAGCATCAATGCTGCACAGATTTGATGATCGTAATCACAGCAGATATGTTATGGATATAATGTCCAATAAAAAGATCATAAACTTAAAGTAACTTTCCCTTTGCTAAAATTTACCATATCAAACTTCAAATCTCAAATCAGTAACTTAGATGGGCTAGAAAAATTGTGAGACTCAAAGTAAATTTAGAGCCGCCTCCTAGCTAATTTATAATCTTAAATTTATGTAAATACTTGGAAAAGTCGGTTTTTACTCACGTTATGAGCTGTAAAATGGAAGATGCAAAACCGAATCTCTGCTTATGTGGAAAAAAACAACCTAACTTTAACATGGATCTTCTGCTATTTTTCATAAAATGCTTTTTGCATAAATTTGCCTGAACTGTGTTCAGTGGAAAAAATTACATAACGTTTACATATGGTTTTACCTTAGGGTGAGTCCTCTCCAGAGTTTACTTTTGGATGAAAGCATGCTCTCTTTCCAGTAGAAGATGGTGACCCTGGCGTGTGATCATGGAGAAGGGGATGAGTTCAGTAGAAGTGTTACCTTCCAAATCATCCCAGGTTACTGCTGTGAAGGTGATGGTGAAGGAGCATGAAACAAAATCGATCCAAAAAGGGAAACGAGTGGGATTTGTGCTTGTACATGCAGGTAAGATTCCAGAAGTTGAGAACTTGAGGTGGTTTTTTAAAATTTGTAATAAAATCCTAAGTGAGTTATGCAAACCTCTGTGGCTGTTTCTGCTGTGAGCGGGAGTTCTAATGCTAACATGATGGCCTGGATTGTCCTCCAGGATTCATGTGCACAGAGACCCCTCAAAGTCATTTCTCCCTTTCTGTGAAAGGAAGAGTGTGTGGCATCTGTGTCAGATTTTAATGTATGCCTCCAGAAGGTTTTAAGCCAGGGGGTCTACTACCTCTTAAAATTTGGAGCTGGCAGACTAGCTCTAGATCTTGTGGAATCCTCTCTGAAATCAGTTCGGGAGTCTCAACCAGTCCTCAGTAACCCACCTATTTTGGATACCTGAGTGGGGGTTTTTGCAGGTGGTCAGGCTGCATGAAGAAGCTGAGCTGTTTTCTCAGGAATAGATTCATAGATTCATAGATTCTAGGGCTGGAAGGGACCTCGAGAGGTCATCGAGTCCAGCCCCCTGCCCTCATGGCAGGACCAATTACTGTCTAGACCATCCCTGATAGACATTTATCTAACCTACTCTTAAATATCTCCAGAGATGGAGATTCCACAACCTCCCTGGGCAGTTTATTCCAGTGTTTAATAGGGTGGGAGACTAGCTAATCTGTGAGGGGTAATGATGGAGCAGAATTAAAAAATGGCCTATCTCCTACAATATGGAAAGCCATGAGCACTGTCATTGAAGAAGAGAGCTTCAATTATAACCCTTCCTTTTTACTAGTTGCTTATAACTTAAATTCCTTTTTGGCCTGACTTCCCATGCTTGGTTTTGGTACAAGAGAGAACTCTTTAGTGCCTTTTTGCTAAGCTTGAACAAAAGCTATTTAGTTACTCTTAAAAATGTGCAAATGTGTAGCATGCCAGTACTTCTGGCTCAGTGCAA
This sequence comes from Chelydra serpentina, assembly GCA_037349315.1. Lineage (NCBI taxonomy): Eukaryota > Metazoa > Chordata > Testudines > Chelydridae > Chelydra > Chelydra serpentina. Next base: position 12,760,923 of record JBAIAC010000061.1, read on the forward strand.
TCTTCTTTCTTTCCTGAATTTAAGTTAGGATGGGTTTGGAGAACACGGGACTTTTCTGGGATAGTCAAAGGTGGAAGGAGCATTTCCCATTCTTCTGTCATCCAGCATGCAGAGGGTTTCAGGCCGGTTTGTTGGCACTTATCCATGTTATGAGATATGGGGGGAGGGATAGCTCAGTGGTTTGAGCATTGGCCTGCTAAACCCAGGGTTGTGAGTTCAATCCTTGAGGGGGCCACTTAGGGATCTGGGGCAGAAATCTGTCAGGGGACAGTACTTGGTCCTGCTAGTGAAGGCAGGGGACTGGACTCGATGACCTTTCAAGGTCGTTCCAGTTCTAGGAGATTGGCATATCTCCATTTATTTATTTATGTATTTATTTTTATTTGTGTTTGAGGAGGAGATAACTGTGCAATTTCACAATCCGTACTTGTAGGGCTGGCAGTGGGTTGTGGGAAAGAGCTACATGACTTGTCTTGTGCACTTAGTTTCAACCATGTTTTGTCAGCACTATTCAATTGATGGATTGCAAGGGGGCATCAGCTGGGACATATGTTGTCTGAGAGATCAGTTACATTCTGGGACTATTAGGACCCTATGGATATTCAGACAGTGGAGAAAGGGAGCAGTTTTCTCCTTGTTCCTCTCTCTTTACTTTGCTGCTGCTGTGACTTCTGCTTTCAATCCTGTTGTGCGTCTTCCTGCCTATCACCCGGTTACAAAGCAGCTCCTTTCCCCCATCACATGCACAGTACTGATCCAGGCTGGAAAGGCCACGCTTAAAGGGGCTGTGTATTCAGCTTCACAGATTCTTGCAGCTGTGCTGCCTCTGAGCTGAGCACTCTGCAGTTCACGCATGGTGTCCTCCACTCCAGCACAAGTCCCTTCAGCCAGTTGCCCTTACAGCACCCAGAACCTTTTTACTGTTTCTTCTGGGACCCTAATCCCACAATGCTTTCTGGCTACAAGGGATGGTAGAATATGTTGGATAATGGGATGACTCTTTGTGTCACAGCACAAATGCCTTAACTGTTTGTTTTGCTACCTGATCACATGGTGGTATGCTCTCTCAAGCCCAAGTGTTGTGAAAAAATAGATTAAATAGTGATCCCAGCATGCTGTGTAGGTGAAAACTTCTTCTTTAGCACGGTTTGATATCCTGACAGATTGCCTTGGTTGATGCTTTATTCTTATGTTGTGGGGATAAGGGAAAATTTTTCCTGAATTTGTGAGTCCAATTTAATGAAAGAAAGGAAGTGAGCTGGAGATGTGTGAAGGGAAAAGGAGCACTTTAGGTGTTAGGCCGGAGGAAACACTAGATTTATGTACACCAAGATTTTTCAGACTTGTAAATTACCTACGTTTGCAGTTATACCAGTTGTCCCTTCCACCTCGATTGATGCTGCACCCATTGGGAAATTAAGGTTCCCAAAACTTCTAGTAGTAGTAACGTTCTAGAGAAAATAATACATTTAGTTCCTTGATACTACAAGGAATCTTGTTAAATATAGTGGTAGGTTCATCTTTAGCATTTGTTTCTGGGCTATAGTGTGAAGTGAATTATTTGTATTACCACAGCTCCTAGTAGCCCCATTTAGGGACCAGGACCCCATTATAATAGGCACCATAGAAACATGGAACAAAGAATTATCCTGCCCTAAAGATCCTACAGACTTACAACTGTAGCTGATTAAAACAGCCTGGTGATGCTTAAAACGCTCAAGGAGCTAAAAATTGCAATATGTGTTTTTAAAAAAGAATAAGACCTTTAAGGTGAGCAAATATGTGCAGGACACCTTGCTCTGAGTCAGTGTTTAAAAACCCTGCTTGTACTGTTTTAAAAATAAATGGACATGTTTATTATCCTCCACTATTGGTGTTTGAATAGACAGATCATTTGCTGCTGCTTATGGTGTATTTCCTCCTCTATTGGTGTTAGTTTAGTTTCCTTAAACTAAACTGATTGTTTAAAAGAAGCTTAAGCACAGACAGCACTGAAGATGAGGGAGCTGGGATGAATATCACAAATAACAAAAAGGGGGAAAAAGGCAATTTGCTAGTATTAAATGTTAAATTACTATAAGCCTATGGCTTCCCTTGCTGATAGTACTTCTAGTGGTTTTCTAGATGTGTGGAGGCAGGAAAGAGTGGCAAAAGGTTAGGGTATGGGCAGAGGGATGCTTGCAGTCAGTTTGAGGAGGCAAGGAACAAGAACAAAATGGAGATTGAAAATGAGAGTAGTAGAGACATATTCCATGTAATCTTTCTCAAGAAACTGGGTCTGGCAGTCACAGAGCAGAAGCAGCAGTTTTTTTTAAAAAAAAAAAGCTAGTGCAGGTATCAAAGTGGAAGGAGGGCCAACTCACATGATCAAAGATACAAAAGAAAAAGTGGAGCATGACTCTTAAAACTGTAGCAATATTTTTTTTGATGGCTTAACATAGTGACAGCTGTCATGTCTGAAACTCTCCAGGAATAGGCAAAACTGGAATCTCCCAATGAATAGTTAGAGGATCAGAATATCTTTATAAAATACTGGGACTTGTACCTCTCCACTTATATCAACAATGTAGATGATTGTCAGTGGCTCTACTGGATTAATTTTGAAATGCTTGAAAGTGTTAATCTGTGATGGAAGTAGATCAGTAGTCTCCGTTTTACAAAATGACGTGGAGCTATGTACATCTGAGTTAAGATACGGTTGTCAGCCTGTAATGTAATTCCTGGTGAAAACACTATCCCAATATATTCGTTTGAATGCTTACGGTAAGCTCTACTTAACTTTGTTTTTCTGTCTTTAATAATAGGTGCAGGTTATCATTCTGAATCCAAAGCTAAAGAATACAAACATGTTTGCAAAAGAGCCTGTCAAAAGGTATGACTTCCTCAGTTCCAAACTTTTTTTCTTTAGAGGATCAACAGGCTTCTAACAAATTTGAGTTTACTAGAGTTCAATTTATTAAAGGTTTTGGGGTCTAGTCTCTAAAGTTTTGATCTGTTTTGTGAGAGTTTTGGATATTATTCAGAAGTGCATAAAGTGTGCTTGCATGAAGTGTTTATTTTGGGATTCATTAACACTATCCCCTGGATACAATTATGCACTGAAGGGTTTACATTTCTCTGGACAAAAAAGAAATAGCAATAAAAAACCAGAAACAACTGTGCACTCCATAAGGGAAGAATGGTAAAAACTTTAAGAGAAGTGTGATTTGAATAACAGATCAATAAATATTATTGCATAATCCCCCAAAGGATTATGGTTTGTTCTACACCTATTTCACTTGAACAGAAACTACGTACACATTCTCTCTCCTTCAGAGGGCTGCAATACATGTGGACTATTTAAAGAAAAGAGTGGTGGTTCTCTGCTCATGCAACAATTTTAGTTCCAGGGCTTGCTCCAGGTACACATACAAATTGTGTTTTTCATTTCATATAATGATTCCAAATCCTGTTTCCATGGTATCCCTTCTTGCTGCTTGAAGGCTAGCTGGCAGTCACTGGTCAGGATGATATACACCTAATATGTGTGGCCTGAGACAACAATTTATTTATGGAAGATCCATCCACCTATGGACATCTGGCTGACCTGGATATTTAAATGGTGATTTTGTAGTGATTTTATTTCTTTTCTCCATAAGGACATCAGAAACTGTCATTTGGCCAAGATACTACAGCATGTCTGTGGCAGAATTTGGAATAGAACATGAGAAGAATTTATTAATTCTTCCCGTTAAGTTTAGGACAGAAGTGGAAGGATAAGTGAATGTAACTTGTCTCTTGGTTAGTCGAACAGCTGCAAATTGAATATTGTTAAAGAATAGATGTATTGATTTAAATTCAGTAAGTGTGTGAATGAGAACAAGTCATAGATGGTAGTGTATCTGGTCATGCTAGCTGTAACTTTGTCTACTTTTGTGTTATAGACAAAGTATTGTCAAACTGGTAAAGGTGTCTGATAGTAAAGGCAGTAAGACTTGTGCTGCATATGAATTATACAATGTGTGAAATAAAATTATGCATTGAGGCATTGAGGACTCTTACAATTAGACCTTTGCCAAAGCTACCACTGTTAGAGGACATACTCACTAAATCTGCTAAAGCCAGTTCACTTGCTGCCATTTCCAATACATCTAAAGTCCTAGCACACCGCTGGTCGCAAAATGGAATTTTCTGTCTTGCAAAAAATTTTCATCTGAAATTGAGATGATGAAAGCTCAAAAACTAGATTTTTCACAGGAGACAAAACTGTAAAACTCCATTGCAGGAAAAATGAAATGGAATTTTTCAGCTTGCTCCCTGAGGAGCCCCAACTGGCTGGTCTGCCTAGCTTTCGTCAACATTTTTGATAGAATGAGCACATTGCTGTGGAATATCTTGGTTCTGTCAAGTCAGTATCTTCCATTGGAAATTTTTTGACCAACTCTGCTCATGTTTAAGCTGATTCTGTTTATTCTAGTTTCTCAAAAAAGTGTTATCTTAAAATGTACACATCTTTAATATTTGATGGGGCTCATTGGATTAATGTTTTTTCTCTAGTGTAACTTAATACTTGTTTAATGAAATGCTGTGTGTTTACAGTTTGACTTAGATTTGATTTTAACATAACCATTCAAATGGGAATCTTGAGGTCTAGGTAGCTGGATATATAGAAAACTACATTTACCTTTGGCCTATATATTAAATGTCATAGATTATTGCTGGTGTAGAGATTATCGGATTCTTTTGTAAAAAGACTGTTGAAATTGGAAGTAACTTGCAACATATCTGAATACTTGCAGATATAAAATCACTTCTCCCTGATTGTAAGGTAACATCTCCATTAAAAAGTAATCCTCAGTGCTTTGATGGAAGATTTATATGGCTGACTTTTTCAGGGGAGTCTGAAGGAGTTGGGTGTCTAAGTCTCATAGGCTTATTTAAAAATCCCACCCCTCATCTCCAAATACCAATCTCACTTTGTAACTAACAGAGTTTCAAACATGCAATATCAGTACACTTTCAGCAGTTTAACACTGAACTTCAGCCCTACCTGGCATCTCTGTTTTGTGATACTAATTTTCCACTTACTTGCCTGAGTGATAAATTTGCTTGCTGTAAGGATAATGCTAATGGTAACTTGAGATTCCATTTGGTTCCTTGAGCTAGGTAGCCAACATAATGTTTGAGTAAGAACTGTGCCACAACTAGGGGCAGGTCTACACAATAGGGTTAAGTCGACCTAAGTTATATAACTTAGGTTGACTTATTGTGGTGTCTACACCACACTGGGTCGACAAAAGAAACTCTTCCGTTTATGTACTTTATGCTTCTTGTTCCGGTGGAGTACCAGAGTCGATGGGAGAGCAATCGGCGATCGATTTAGTGAGTCTTCACTAGACCCGCTAAATCGACCTCCGGTGGATTGATCACCGCAGCGTCGATCTACGGTAAGTGTAGAAATGCCCTAAGGATGCAGCCCTCATTAGGTCTTGTGAGTTCACTGAGGGAATTTGCTGTGAGCAGAAGTTTGTTCTAGGTTTTTGTACAGCATGGATCTGGGAAATTACTACATGGCTCCAAAAGTTTATATCTTTTTAGTGCCAAACTTGAACAAAGATCATCACTTGTTTATTTTGCATTTATGTTGCTAGGCTTGGCAGAGTTTGAGTTTTGTTTTTTTTATAATTTCAAAAGTGATTATTTTTAAGCATTTTTATGTTTTTAATTTTCACAATTTCAGGAAGTCTGGGGCGGGTCAGATAATTATTTAATGACAGTAGATGGAGAGATTGAAAAAATTAAAGCTTTGTAAATTGTCAACATATGCAACATATCAAAATATACAAAATAAATATCCTTAAATCAAACTCTAATAAGTTCTCAAGCAACATTTTTCTTACTGTGCTTTCTGTAAATTTCGATGATCATTGATGGAAATATTTTTTCGTCAGTTGGTGTATATATGGTGAAATCAATGTTTAGACATTTAATAATTAAAAATCTAATCCTTTCAAATGTGTGTGTTGCTAACATCTGGACAAACTTACTCAATGGTACAACTAATCATTTTAATGGCAGCAACTCAATATGACACAATATAGTTTAGGGTTGGTTTTTTTGGTGTCAGTGCCCTATCATTAGTTCAAGTGTGGGGGACACATATGTTGCTATAAAATTCAACTGTAATTTTTTTTTGCCAAGTGCAGTGTGATTTCATGATGCCAGAACAATAATATCATGTATTCAAATCTTGTAAAGACTTTCTTCTCTCACAGTGCCTTTTGTCTCATTTGTCCTCTTAGGCTATGTATACACTGGCAATTGAGCGGCAAAACGTTTGTCGTTCAGAGGTGCTAAACACCCTCTTCCCCCTCCACCCCCGAAAGACAAAACTTTTGCTGTGGCAAGTGTCCGTGTGAACAGCACGTTGTCGGCAGGAGCACTCTCCCGTCAACACCGTGAACGCCGTTCGCTGGGGGTGGAAGTATTTTGTCGGCAAAAGTGCCGACAAACAGTGGCTACGCTGCCCAACTTTTAGCGACATGGCTGTGTCGCTAAAAGCTGTATAGTGTAGACGAAGCTTTAGATTGGAATTTTCTTGTGGTGGGGATTCTGTCTCACTCAGTGCCAAGAAAATCATAAGAACTAGCCATATAATAATTAAATCCAAACTCATCAACTAAAAATTCTGTTTTACAGGCCATTGAAAAACTACAGGCTGGTGCTCTTGCAACTGATGCAGTGACTGCGGCACTAATTGAACTAGAGGTACTTCTTTTTAATTCAGGAATTAAACCAAGTGAACATGTTATTGCCCTATATCCCAATGCTATATAAAGCTGTACATTTCAACTTGTAACTTACAGAGAATACTCTTTTTCAATGCTTTAAATAGACCTATCTGTACAAAAGTAAAATTTAGTCTGCAATCTGTATTTGACTTTTTCATTGTCTTGCTTGCCCTTAATGTATTAAAGAGGTTTATCTGCCTTCCAGTATTCAAATTGAATGTGAATTTATTATACGTCAGCAGTAATAGCATCAAATTTGTTTTATCAGCCACAGTCTCTAATATCTGATAATACTAAAAGTGGAGAATTCCCTGCAAATGCAGGATAGATTCTATCTTTGGGCTTATCCATTTCTGACTTCTTAGTATCTTAGACACAACACACTGATGGCTTCTTAGATGAGATAAATGATGCTCAGATCACTTCTTTTCATTACCCATAACAGAGCCCATAACACATTAGATGGTCCAAATTTCAGCCTTATTTTCCTGATGAAATTTCACATTGAGTAGTTACTTTCTACTTTGCTTGATAATAGATGAAACAAAAACACACCTCTACAACTTCAGTCAAAGTTACTCTTAACTCCCTCTCCTTTAAAGCTCTTGTGTAGTAGTGCTGATGTAGCTACCTCTGGGATGGCACACATTTCAGGGTGAATGATATTATGCATATTTTTCAGCGCTTTTGGATCATTTTAGGAAAGTGCTGTATAAATGTAACGCTAATTTGTTTCTTCTGACAATCATGAGATCATGTTAAGGTGAATAGTTGTATTGCATTGTGGAGAAGAGGTGGCATAGGTGATAGACATTATTTCATTTACATTCTGTTTCAAAATGGCATATTAATAAACTTTGTAATGATTAATTATAACTCTAACATGGTTTGCTAAACTTAATAATTCTTTATTAGATTTTGGTTTAGGTGTGATGATGACTGTTAGTGGATGCTTCCACAATTAGCCTTATATGTAACTGAATTTAGCTTATAAAATATTCCCAGAACACTCTCCTGTTCCTTACAATTCTTTGCTTGATTTAGGATAGCAGATCTTGGCTTAGTACTCTTAGCATCTTTCAACAGAAGAACTAAAAATAAACATTTAAGGCAACTGAAAGAACCTGTCTCTAGGGTATGCAGTGGGTTTTGCATCACCAAAGATAGTGGCTTTTATTTTTATGACCACTTCAGCTAATTTTTAATTCTGTTAGGGAAGATGTTTCACGGGTGAGAGCATGGAGGTCCAGTACTGTGAGCATGAAGACAACTCATAGAAATGTTGTGGTGAGCACTGCGAAACAAGTTAAATTTACTCTTTTGTGTATTAGAATTAGTTGCTACTCAGTATTCCAATGTAGACTTGTATTTATTAGCAAGATAAACTAAATTTAAAATTTCCTAGTTTATCTGCGTAAGTTAAATTAAAGGTTTAACAAGAAAAGAATATAGGTAGCACATTGCAGGACACACAGTTGTGCTTAAATGAATGTAGCTTGTTAACAGAGTAAAAAGAGATTTAGGAGGCATGCTGCAAAATCCTACCTCAGCGCCTCAACGTGGTGCAGCGGTGACCCTGGCCGTCTGACCGCTATGGTAGCGGGGCATATGGCCTGGTAGGTTTTACCATGCTACAAAGGTGTCGGACTATCCAATCCAGGGAGGAGGGTTGCTCTCTGAGGAAAGACCACTTTTCCTTCTCCTTAGAGGTTAAAGGCTAGCTAAGCTTGAGGAGGTACGCATGCCTGCCCACCTAGCCAGTGGGATGGCTTGAAGTTAACGGCTAAAACAACACGAGTAAATGCACGTTCTATGGTGGCGGAGCAGAAATTGAGCGACAAGAGGTTGCTAAAAAATGTCAGGTGCTAGGCCAACATGGAAAAGGACAATCCTCGCTGTGTGTACTTACAATTGTAGGTCACTGGCAAAGGAGGAAACTTTAAACCATCTGATGGAGGAGAAGAAAAGGATAAAATGCGATATTCTCGGTGTCTGCGAAACCCGACGAAAGAAGGAGTTGGAAGTCAACTGGAAGGATGGAAGTGCTGTGAGGCTCGGAAAGGGAGATGGCGCTAGAAATGTTGGAGGAGTTGGATTTATCATCAATAAAGATTGGTCTTCGAAAGTCATATCATGCCAGCTAACATCATCACGTATCGGTGTGCTGCATCTTCAGATGGAGTCAAAAGCTACCTTCAAGGTCACCAGGCCTACGCTCCCACAAGTGCAAGTGAGGACGAAGAAGTGGAAGAATTCTACCAAGAGCTTGAAAGAGCTCTCGTGCAAAAGTCCACTTACACTGTCACGATGGGAGATCTCAACGCCAAGGTCGGGCGAGGGAAAGCTGGCGAAAAGTTCATAGGGAGATACGGCAGCGGCGAAAGGAATGAAAGAGGAGAGAGGCTGGTAGCGATGGCAGAAATGAAAGAACTGTACGTGGCAAACACCTGGTACAAAAAGAAGATCTTAAGACGGTGGACATGGATCGCACCAAACGCGAAGAGTAAGAATGAAATCAACTATATTTTAGTCAATAAAAGGCTCATCGTTCAAGACGTCTCTGTGGTGCAGCTATTCAACACCGGCAGTGACCATCGCCTGCTTAGAGCGAAGTTGATTTTCGGCGAAGCGGTGGAAAAGAAGGCGTTACAGATGGCAAACAGGAAACAGCAGCCGAAGACATTCGATGAAGCAAAACTGAAAAAAGCGATTTCTGGGTTTGACTGGAGCCAGATGGAAAAGTGTGATGAGGACTATAGTATCTTTGCTGACAAGTTGAGATGTTGCATAAAAGCAGCTGAAATTAAAAAGCTGAAGAAGGTGAAGGGAAGAATCTCGATTGAAACGAAAAGCTTGTTGGAGAAGCGGAGAAACATGAAAAGGAGCTCGGATAACAACCTCGAGTACTCCATTCTGTGCAAGCTTATACGGTGAAAACTGAAGGATGACTTCGAGAACTTCCGGAAAGAAAAGCTCCTTAAAACAGTTGAATCACGCAAGAGCCTCAGGACATGCAAGCGGGAATTGACGCAGTATAGATTGAGCGTAACAGCATTGAAGAACAAGGATGGAAAGACAGTAATCGACAGAGCAGGGATGGAGGAGGTCTGCAAGGACTTCTATACAGAACTGTTCAAATCAAGAATCAACGTCCCCCTCCCAACCCTCGAAGAGTCAGAAGAACGCGTCCCCCCAATAATCGTCAGCGAAGTCCGAAGCGCACTACACCAGATGAAGAAGGGAAAAGCTCCAGGAAAAGATGGAATAACGTCAGAAATGATTTATGCAGGAGGCGAAAAACTTTGGAAGGCCCTCGCTTTAAGATTCAGTCGATACCTTGAAGAAGGAAAAATACCATCAAGCTGGAAGGAGTCGAATACCATCTTGCTGCACAAGAAGGGTGATCGAGAAAATCTTAAGAACTACCGCCCTATATGCCTGCTCTCTCACATCTACAAGCTCTTTACAAAGGTGATAACGAATCGACTTTCGCAGAGTCTGGATGAACAACAGCCGAGAGAGCAGGCAGGGTTTCGAAGAAATTTCAGTACAATCGACCATATATTTACCCTTAGCCAGCTCCTAGAAAGAGCGAGGGAATACAAACTCCCGCTGTGCATTGCTTTTGTCGACTATGAAAAGGCCTTCGATAGCGTTGAGTTTAACGCAATATTAAAGGCGCTCGCAGAGCAGGGCATTAACACGCAGTACATTAGTTTGTTGAAGGAAGCGAATACTAGATGTACAACAGACATTACTCTCCTTGAAACTCCCCTCCGCATCCCAATCGAGAAAGGCGTAAAGCAAGGAGATACAATTTCACCGAAACTGTTCACCGCCTGCCTCGAAATGGTTATGAACAAGATCAATTGGAGGAGTGGTGTCAACATAAATGGAGAGAGATTATCTCATCTCAGATTTGCAGACGACATTGTACTAATTGCCGAAAGCACCAACCAACTGCAGAGCATGCTACGAAGACTCGACAAGAAAAGTAGTCAGGTCAGCCTGAAAATGAACCGCTGCAAAACGAAATATATGCGATCAGACGTCTTACGAAAAGCCCGAATAACGGTAACAGGAGAAGACATCGAAGAAGTGGAACAGTACATATATTTGGGCCAAGAAGTTAATATGCGCCAAGACCTGAACGGAGAACTCTTGCGAAGGATTCGGGCAGGATGGTGTGCGTTTAATTCCATCAAGGACGTCCTCAAAGGAAAAATTGACAAGACCACACGTACAAATATTTTCAATTCAGCAGTGCTGCCAGCCATGCTGTATGGCAGTGAAACGTGGGCACTGACGAAGAGAGAAGAGCAACGGCTGTTGGTAGCTGAAAGGGCAATGGAACGAGCTACGTTGGGAATCTCCCTTCTGGATCGTATACCAAATGAAATCATCAGAGAACGCAGCGGTGTGAAAGATATTGTCGTGGAAAGCAGACATAACAAGATGCGATGGGCGGGCCACACAGCACGGCTCACGGATAACAGGTGGACCGCAATCATTGCTGAGTGGTACCCGCGAGAACAGAAAAGACCCCCCCAGTCGGCCTCCAAGAAGATGGGAAGATGACATCGTTAAACGTTTCGGACAAACGTGGAGAAGAAAGGCAAGAGTGCGAGAAGAATGGCAGACGTGTTGTGATCGGCGCAGTCTTAACGACAGCTGAAGTCCGATCGATCCAGGTGATCCAGGTGAGGAGGCATTAACTCTTGATTCCGTTGATGATGGTTCTCAGCTAGACCAGTGTTCCAGTCCATATGTCTTTAACATTCTGGGATATGAGTAGGGCCCTACCAATTTCATGGCTGTGAAAAATGCATCACAGACCTTGAAATCCGATGTATCCTTGTTCCTAGGAGCACACCAGCAAAGGGACTCCTAGTTCCAGCTGGGCTGGGGAGGGATAGGACTTGTCCTTCCCCTGCATAGCTGCTCCATTGGTGTGGGAATGGGCGGAGATCAGACCCACCTCCACTTAGGGCTGGGGAGGGACAGGACTTGTCCATTCCCTGCACAGCTGCTCCGGGGGGGCGGGGGAGGCGATCAGACCCACCTCCACTTCTGGGAACCTCCTGTGGCTGCAAGAAGCTCTGTGGCTGCTACCTTCAGAGTCCAGCTCTGAAGGCACCACAGAAGTGAGGGTGGCAATCCCATGACCCTCCTACAACTGGCTTGCGACCCTCCTCCCCCACATCCCCTTTTGGGTTGGAATAAGAGCATAGAAGTGGGCTGTTTGGAGAAGCTTGGCTTGTTGTGTTAGGAATATGTTGTATCAAGTTATGAGCAGTTTTTACTGGCTTAAAGTGAATTGTAGTTACTTTCTTCAGGTAACATGACTTACTTTATTCAGAACAATATGGAAAATGCAATTCATGTCTAAAATTTTTGGTGGTGAATGGAAAATAAAGGATCCCTACTCTTTGCAGTTGTGGGGATACTGGTAGCTGCTTGTGTGGGGGAGTCTGGAAGGCCATATCAATCTTGCATTCACATTTTGACACCCTTACTTACACTGAGTAGCTTCTGACACATCAAGTAGTCATGACTACTTACAAAGTAAGGTGAGTAAAGGTGGCAGAATCTGGCTCCAAATGGGGAGATGTAGCAAGACTGGCCCAGGTTCTCTTACTCCCTGATGGCAGCAGTTGCAACCAAGTGAGAAGCAGGGATCCCTCCTCTCTCATACGAGTCATAACTTCTTCCCCTTCCTTGCTCCGCAAGGAAAGATGGTAAATGTTGCACTACAAGGAGATTGATATATTTGGGGAATTTAATACAAGAGGACTAATAGCTGAATTTGCTTATAGGCCTGGTCTAGAGAAGGGCAAGAGGTGTGTGTTTGAATGAGTTAGCCAACATGTTCTAATTAATGGGTTTGACCAGGCAGAATGTATTTTAACATGGGTTAAGCTGACTGAGTTAAAGCCCATAAGCTTTAACTTAACAAGCTTAGCACATGTTAAAGGCAGTGTTACTTGTCTACATGAGACTGTTAAAAAAACATTGGCCAACATTCCACTGCTTGCATCTGAAGAAGTGGGTATTCACCCACGAAAGCTTATGCCCCAATACCTCTGTTAGTCTATAAGGTGCCACAGGACCCTTTGTCACTTCTACATTGGCCAATAGAGTAAACTCTACACATGACAGAGGAGTGGCAGTATGGCATGCTTTCATCATAGTCAAGAAATTCCTGCAAGCTAAAATATGGCTATTTAATCTAATTTCAGGTCTAACATCCTTGTCGGGTCCTCTTTATTGTTTCTGGTGTAAATGCTTCATAGAGCGTCCTTCCCCTCCCCAGAAGAGAGTCTTATTTTTATCTGAAATCTCCATCAAGAGGTTCTTCTCCCACTTTATATATTTTTATCATGACTGTTTTTGTTTTGTGTTGTCTCAGAAGCTCTAACTTTTGAGTTTTTAAGGTACCATGAGTTATTCCTATCAACTACCCTGTTTTCCGTTTTTGTCTTGCTAGACTTCCCATGATACATCAATGTATTTCATATTATGGTTATGTATTGATGCCAGTCACCACAGTATTTTCATATTTGTGAACTCTAGCTGTTTAGTCTTTGTTTTCCTGTATTCTGAGGTGTAATTCTAGTCTATAAAGGGTATCACACCACTCTCATCAGCACAATATCTGACTGTCTTCCAGTAGTGATGTGACTAACATCTTTCATGTTCCACCTTATCATGTTTCTCTGACTGTATAAATATCTGTCCACTGTATGTTCCATTCCATGCATCCGATGAAGTGGGTTCTAACCCACGAAAGCTTATGCTGAAATAAATTTGTTAGTCTCTAAGGTGCCACAAGTATTTCTTTCTTTCTTATTTTCTTTTTGCTGACACAGACTAACATGGCTATTACACTGTAATCTTTCATGTATGTTGCATTCTCTCTCATCCAAAACAGCGTAGTGTTTTGCTTTGGTAGCGTTTTGGATTGGGTTTCTTGTTTTAATGCACAGACTGCTGTGTGAATATGTTGGAGAAGGCAAGGTCAGAAGTTCACCTTGGACTTGGAGTATGTGACTGGGGTTCTAGGGGGGCCACGCTGAGATTGCTCAATTAGGGCAGATTACAAAGAATGAGGCAGACAATTTCCCCAAACTGGTGATTATTCTAATACTTAGATTCACCAAGCCAGCAGCAAAACAGCTTCTGCAATACCTTATTGGTTACCCAGAAGCCAAAACCAGTTCCCATAAAGCAACCCAGATTTTGGGCTCACACCCAGACAGCCAAGTCAAATATGATGATGATTATTGAAAATCTTGTTCTTCATATAAAAAGTTCTACAAATCCCAAAGGATTGGACACATTATCCACCAGGTTAATGAATATTTTAGATCTTACCCAAATACACGCTTATAGGCAATTCTTAACAACTAAACTAAAATTTATTAAAAAAGAAGAGAGAGAGAATATGGGTTAAAAGATCATTATACATACAGACATGAAAAGCGTTCTTAGGTCAGTTTCATAGTAGAGATGATGCGCTTTAGAGTCTCAAAGAGTTCTTTCAAAATGATTCTATAGGTTCAGTACAATGTTCCAATATCAGGGCAAACCAGAATGGAACTGGAGACTTCAGTCTTGTGGCTCAAGCTTCAATTGGTGAAGCATAAACCGATTTGAGATGAAAGGATCAGGTCCTAAGAGTTTTTTTTTTATAGCGATTACTGGCAGCTTTTTGACAGCATGCAGTCCTTGGGGTGGACAATAGTGTCTTTGAAGTAACCTCTTATTTCCTAAACATCACCGGTAATTAGCTAAGTGGATTAACAGAAGGCAATTGCCTATCTCCAGCCATTTACATGTGATTTGCTACCTACTTCAAAGAGAAATGAAGACAGTGATATCACTACAATCACAGTTTGTTTAAATATTAATATCTTCTTTTGATCTCTGAATTAACAGAATACAAGGATACACAGGAACTATTTGGTTACATTGTTAACCTCTAACAATATATATATAAACACGCAAAAACATAAATATCGTCTTCTGATATGTCTATAAAGGTTGAATCTGGGTCAATTAGCCTGCTAGTTGTGTAACCCTTTCTGGCCCTGTGTTACAAAGTGTGAGGAGGAGTAGAGTCAGTGTAGTGAGGTTTGATGGTCCTTACTTCCTATAGAGTTTGTTTCACAGTCTCATACCAACACCCAAAGAAGCTGTCTCCTTCACACATGAGCTTTACCCTTAATATAGAAAGTTCCATTTTGCTTGATGAGCAGAGTAGTCTACCACAATTTTCCTCCTGATGTTTATTCAATGTTTTAGATATGTTGGATCCAAGCCATCGTGCCTTAAAGATAATGACCAAGTCCTTGAATTTGACTGGATATTCTATGGAAAGCCAGTGTACAGAGTGGAGGACATGTGTGATGTGCCTGTGGTAGTCTGTGTTCCTGAGGGGAAGTGCTTCAGGATTCTGGACTAACTGCAGTTTCCTTAGGGCTGATGGCTTAATACCTAGGTATGTTGCTTTGTAAAAGAGTTTTTCTGAATAGAATGCCAACCTTAAACATATTAAAATGTAAAAAAAAAAAAAAATTCATTTAAGCTACTTCACCTGTCTGAGAACCCTGCCAGTTTTTGTAATCTTTCGAACCAAATCTTCATTTAAAAAAAATAGTCTGTCTCAGTTTTCTGTGTGAAACACCAACATAGGAAATCGATATTGACTATAGCAAGTCAGCAAAATAAACAGAATAGAGAAACTTATTCTCCTCTCTTCCATTTATAGTCATTTTGTAATTTCAGTAGATAAAAACTGTAGTTTTTCATGTTGACTGTCCATGTTGACATGTTAAATGAAGTAACCCCATCCCTCTTGTCTTTATGTAGCAAGGATATCATCTTTCCTAAGACAGTGAGTATTCTGATTTAGTCAGAATGTATTGTGAAAATCTGTATGTAAATTAAGTCAACTTGTTAATTTATTTTTCTGTTGTAGTATTGATTTTAATTATAAGTAGGGCAGTTAACTCACGTGATTAACTCAAAAAAATTAATCGCGATTAATTGCAGGTTTAATCACACTGTTAAACAATAGAATACCAATTGAAATTTATTAAATATTTTGGATGTTTTTCTACATTTTCATATATATTGTATTCTGTGTTGTAATTGAAATCAAAAAGTGTACAAAATCAAAACAATGCAAGACTTCAGAGCCTACAAGTCCACTCAGTCCTCCTTCTTGTTCAGCCATTCGCTAAGACAAACAAGTTTGTTTACATTTACAGGAGATAATGCTCTCCTCTTCTTAGAATTAAAGAAGATTAGGGTTGGAAGAGACCTCAGGAGGTCATCTAGTCCAACCCCCTGCTCAAAGCAAGACCAACCCCAACTAAATCATCCCAGCCAGGGCATTGTCAAGCCGGCCCTTTAAAATATCTAAGAATGGAGATTCCACCGCCTCCCTAGGTAACCCATTCCAGTGCTTCACCACCCTCCTAGTGAAATCGTTTTTCTTAATATCCAACCTAGACCTCCCCCACTGCAACTTGAGACAATTGTTCCATGTTCTGTCGTCTGCCACCACTAAGAACAGCCGGGCTCCATCCTCTTTGGAACCCCCCTTCAGGTAGTTGAAGGCTGCTATCAAATCCCACCTCACTCTTCTGCAGACAAATAAGCCCAGTTCCCTCAGCATCTCCTCATAACTCATGCCCCAACCCCCTAATCATTTTCGTTGCCCTCCACTGGACTCTCTCCAATTTGTCCACATCCTTTCTGTAGTGGGGGTTTCAAAACTGGATGCAATACGCCAGATGTGGCCTCACCAGTGCCGAATAGAGGGGAATAATCACTTCTCTCTATCTGTTGGCAATGCTCCTACTTTTGTAGCTGGTATTACAAGGTGCCAGATATGCTAAACATTTGTTTGTCCCTTTGTGCTTCGGCCACCATTCCAGAGGACATGCTTCCACGCTGATGTCATTCGTTAAAAAAATAATGCATTCATTAAATTTGTCACTGAACTCCTTGGGGGAGAATTGTATGTTCCCTGCTTTGTTTTACCCACATTCTGCCATATATTTCATGTTATAGTAGTCTTGGATGATGACCCAGCACATGTGGTTCATTTTAAGAACACTTTCACTGCAGATTTGACAAAACGCAAAGAAGGTACCAATGTGAGATTTCTAAAGATAGCTACAGCACTCAACCCAAGATTTAAGAATCTCAAGTGCCTTCCAAAATCTGATCCAGATGGGGTGTGGAGCATGCTTTCAGGAATCTTAAAATAGCAACACTCTAATGTGGAAACTGCAGAACCTGAACCACCAAAAAAGAAAATCAACCTTCTGCTGGTGGCATCTGACTCAGATAAAATGAACATGCGTCGATCCACACTGCTTTCCATGGTTATAGAGTAGAACCTGTCATCAACATGGGCGCATTTGCCCTGGATGGTGGTTGAAGCATGAAGGGACATGAATCTTTAGCACATCTGGCACGTAAATATCTTGCGATGCCGGCTATGACAGTGCCTTGAGAATGCCTGTTCTCACTTTCGGGTGACATTGTAAACAAGAAGCGGTCAATATTATCTCCTGCAAATGTAAACAAATTTGTTTGTCTGAGCAATTGGCTGAACAAGAAGTAGGACTGAGTGGACTTGCAGGCTCTAAAATTTTACATTGTTTTATTTTTGAATGCAGTTTATTTTGTACATAATTCTACGTTTCTAAGTTCAACTTTCATAATAAAGAGATTGCACTATAGTACTTATATTAGGTGAATTGCAAAATATTATTTTTTGTTTTTTTACAGTGCAAATACTTGTAATCAAAAATAAATATTAAGTGAGCACTGTACGTTTTGTATTCTGTGTTGTAATTGAAATCAATTTTTTTGAAAATGTGGAAAAGATCCAAAAATATTTAAATAAATGGTATTCTATTGTTGTTTAACAGTGCGATTAATCGCTTGACAGCTCTAATTATAAGACAGTATGAACAAATCTTTTCAGCTGAAGTACAAAGAACCTTTCTAGCCTGCAACAACAGAATAAAATCCTGAGTACTGATGCTGCTTCTCAAACTCTGAAAGCTATAGAATAGATTATAGCTCATAGCTCTTTTTCCAGTTGTCTAGGTATTTTTTTATTCTGTGTTTCACAAACTACTTTCTCTTCAGAATTTTGGAAGATCCAACTATCTTTTTAGGCATGTGTCACAAAAGATGGATTTTTTCCAGTTCTGCTTAGTTACACAACTCCTATTACATGGAATTCCAGCCAGTCCAAGAGGCATCACTTCAAAGAGTTGCTGAAGAACAAAATTTGCTCTTGATCTTTTATGACCGAGCTGACAGTTTGCTTGTGGTATGCTGGCTGTTATTTTAATTTTTGCAGCCTCTAAGTGGAGAAAGAACAGTTCATCTCTGCGTGACTGCATGAACATCTCCAGTGCAATAAATTCCACGATTAAGATAAAATGTTAGCAGTTATGTGGGCAAAATAGCTTACATGTACAAACTAACGAATAGCAACTAACTGTGATTGCTGTTCATATAACCTAATTTTACACTGCTGAATGTTATAAAGTGTCATCCATCATATTTGGCAACCTGATCATGGCAGCATGGGTGAATGTATTTCCCAGAATTTCAGTGAGTTGCGTAATTGAATATAACAAATGAAGATGCTAATTCCAAAGTCTCTTTATGTTGCACTAATAAATTAGTGGATACTTCGTAAGACTATCATTAAAACACTGCATGAGGAGATGGTCACTGAGCCCTTTGCTTTTGCACAATTCTGTTACCAGTTGCCACATATGAGTTGACTGTTGAATTCATCTTGGAACACAAGAGTTGGGTTAATTTTTTGACTTGCAGAGTGCAATAACCACATGCTGTGTTTTGTTTTTTGTTTTTTTAATGGAAGAGCGGAAGAACGCCATACAATTAAGCTTTTATGTATCTCTATAGCACTTCAGAGAGTCACTGTCCAGGTGCTGGAAAGAGACACTAAAGAACACCCAGATAAATATTTTAAGTCTTGATCATGTAGAAGGGGAAAAATAATCACAAGCAGAGCCAAATACTCTATTGATCAAAGTTGCAAGCACTCTGATTTCTGTCTAAACATATGATGGACACGGTTTGTGCAATAGTATTAGCTTGTATTCCTTTGACTTATTACAAGGCTGTAAACAGATGATACTTAAGTCAGGGCTCAGAACTGATTATTCATCCCACGATGGAAAATGCTATATAAATAAATGCCGGATTTGTGTTTACTAGTGAAACCGCTCCACTTACTGTGTCTTAATGTTGCAGTTGAACTGGAAAGAACACTTTCAGTACCTCTTACTAGATCCCATAAAGAATCTAAAATAAATCTAAACTATCAAGTGTGCAAGTCTAATTAATATTAGATCTATGGCATTCTGTACTGCAAATCTGTTGCTTTCAATTAAATAATGAAGTGAACTCTGTGATATGACCTATTTTACTCATAGACTCATAGACTTTAAGGTCAGAAGGGACCATTATGATCATCTAGTCTGACCTCCTGCACAATGCAGGCCACAGAATCTCATCCACCCACTCCTGGAATAATCCTCTCACCTATGTCTCAGCTATTGAAGTCCTCAAATCATGGTTTAAAGACTTCAAGATGCAGAGAATCCTCCAGTAAGTGACCCGTGCCCCATGCTGCAGAGGAAGGCAAAAAACCTCCAGGGCCTCTGCCAATCTACCCTGGAGGAAAATTCCTTCCCGACCCCAAATTTGGCGATCAGCTGAACCCTGAGCATGTGGGCAAGACTCACCAGCCAGACACTCAGGAAAAAGTTCTCTGTAGTAGCTTCTAACATCCTATCATTGACCATTGGTCCTATTTACCACTGATGGCAATTAATTGACCTTTGACTAAGATCATGTTATCCCATCAAACCATCCCCTCCATAAACGTATCTAGCTTAATCTTGAAGCCAGATAGGTCTTTTGCCCCCACTGCTTCCCTTGGAAGGCTGTTCCAGAACTTCACTCCTCTGATGGTTAGAAACCTTCATCTAATTTCAAGTCTAAACTTCCTGATGGCCAGTTTATATCCATTTGTTCTTGTGTCCACATTGGTACTGAGCTGAAATAATTCCTCTCCCTCCCTGGTATTTATCCCTCTGATATATTTAAAGAGAGCAAGCATATCTCCCCTCAGCCTTCTTTTGGTTAACGTAAACAAACCAAGCTCCTTGAGTCTCCTTTCATACGACAGGTTTTCCATTCCTCGGATCATCCTAGTGGCCCTTCTTTGTACCTGTTCCAGTTTGAATTCATCCTTCTTAAACACGGGAGACCAGAACTGCACACAGTATTCCAAATGAGGTCTCACCAATGCCTTGTGTAACGGTACTAACACCTCCTTATCTCTACTAGAAATACCTCGCCTAATGCATCCCAATACCGCATTAGCTTTTTTCACAGCCACATCACATTGGCGACTCATAGTCATCCTGTGATCAACCAGGACTCCGAGGTCCTTCTCCTCTTCCGTTACTTCCAACTGATGCGTCCCCAGCTTATAACTAAAATTCTTGTTATTAATCCCTAAATGCATAACCTTACACTTCTCACTATTAAATTTCATCCTATTACTATTACTCCAGTTTACAAGGTCATCCAGATCTTCCTGTAGGATATCCCGATCCTTTTCTGAATTGGCAATACCTCCCAACTTTGTGTCATCTGCAAACTTTATTAACACACTCCCACTTTTGGTTCCGAGGTCAGTAATAAAAAGATTAAATAAAATTGGTCCCAAAACTGAACCTTGAGGAACTCCACTAGTAATCTCCCTCCAACCTGACAGTTTACCTTTCAGTATGACCCGCTGTAGTCTCCCCTTTAACCAGTTCCTTATCCACCTCTCAGTTTTCATATTGATCCCCATCTTTTCCAATTTAACCAATAATTCCTCATGTGGTACTGTATCAAATGCCTTACTGAAATCGAGGTAGATTAGATCCACTGCGTTTCCTTTATCTAAAAAATCTGTTACTTTCTCAAAGAAGGAGATCAAGTTGGTTTGGCACGATATACCTTTTGTAAAACCATGTTGTCATTTGTCCCAATTGCCATTGACCTCAAGGTCCTTAACTACTTTCTCCTTCAAAAAATTTTCCAAGACCTTGCATACTACAGATGTCAAACTAACAGGCCTGTAGTTACCCGGGTCACTTTTTTTCCCTTTCTTAAAAATAGGAACTATATTAGCTATTCTCCAGTCAAATGGTACAACCCCTGAGTTTAGAGATTCATTAAAAAATTTTGCTAATGGGCTTGCAATTTCATGTGCCAGTTCCTTTAATATTCTTGGATGAAGATTATCTGGGCCACCTGATTTACTCTCATTAAGCTGTTCAAGTTTGGCTTCTACTTCGGATATGGTAATATCTACCCCCACATCCTTATTCCCATTTGTCATGCTGCCACTATTCCTAAGCTCCTCATTAGCCTCATTAAAGACTGAGGCAAAGTATTTGTTTAGATATTGGGCCATGCCTAGATTATCCTTAACCTCCACTCCATCCTCAGTGTTTAGCAGTCCCACTTCTTCTTTCTTTGTTTTCTTCCTATTTATATGGCTATAAAACCTTTTACTATTGGTTTTAATTCCCTTTGCAAGGTCCAATTCTACATGCCTTTTAGCCTCTCACTTTATTCCTACATGCTCTGACCTCAATAAGGTAGGTTTCTTTGCTGATCCCTCCCATCTTCCACTCCTTGTATGCTTTCTGTTTTTTCTTAATCACCTCTCTGAGATGCTTGCTCATCCAGCTTGGTCTAAAACTCCTGCCTATGAATTGTTTCCCCTTTCTTGGGATACAGGCTTCTGATAGCTTCTGCAACTTTAACTTGAAATAATCCCAGGCCTCCTCCGCCTTTAGGTCCATAAATTCTTTAGTCCAATCCACTTCCCTAACTAATTTCCTTAATGTATTAAAGTTAGCCCTTTTGAAATCAAAAACCCTAGTCTCAGATTTATTTTTGTTTATCCTTCCATTTAGTTTGAACTGAATTAGCTCATGATCACTCGAGCCAAGGTTGTCCCCTACAACCATTTCTTCAATGAGGTCCTCACTACTCACCAAAACCAAATCTAAAATGGCATCCCCCATATTTTGTAGAACTAGATTGAGTTTTAGCTTGAGTACATTAATAGGAAAAGATTAACCTCTGCAGATGTACACGTTTGAAACTAAAGTCTCTGTTTTTAAAATTAAGTACAAACAATTAATTTGCAATGAGAAGCACAGCACTATTACAGTAAAGGGGTCTATGTAAAACTGGAAAGTTAGAGGTTCTGACCTAGTTTTTCAAAATTGTTCATTATAGTTAATGTTAAAATAAAAAAACGGGTTCCATTTGCTTATGACTTCCATTTGTTGACTTGGCATAGGATGATGCATAGGTATGTGTTGTGCTTTGTTCAATTATCTGACTTAAATTTAAGATTTTCTTTAAGAACATTTTAACTGATTAAACAAAATGGGACTTGATTCATCCCAGGAGGCCATTTCTCAGTGCCACCAACCCTCCAGTAAGAAAGCAACTTTATAATCTTATTGTTTAAATGGTGGCTGTCTATATGCATGTCTCTGGAATAGAATTTAGTAGTCACAGAGCTTGCATAAACAGATGGGCAAAACGATATCAAAGATAGCTGAAGTGTTACTTTAACACATGTTGAAAGTAGAGCGCTATAACTATTTGGCTAGGTGTACTTCCAGGACTGTCAAAGATGAGTAACTTCTACAAGCCTTCCAACTCTGACCACAGCTAACAAATTTAGTATGCTGTGAAACTGGCAAACATTGTAAGTACATCTTGAAGAAGAGAAGGAATCAAAAAAGAAAATGATACCTTCAGTAGTTTAGGAGCAATTACAGGATGAAGTGCAACTTTTTTTGTTGACAATCTAATTTTTATTTTAGAAGCTAAAATTTCACATCTCAATAGATGCAAGAATCGTAAGTTAAATGTACTTTGCCGGCGATGTAAGTGCAGTGGATGTAGGTTTCTTAAACAATGTCTTCTATTTCATGTGGCTAGGCTTCTTTTGGCTAAAATGCTATGGACAGTGTTTCTTCTCTTCTTCCCTCCCCTATTCCACTTTTATATGATGACAGGGCAGGCATTTTGATCTGCAAAACTCATGACTGCACTGCTCACCTCCCCAATCAATTGAGACTACTTAGAATATAAAGGAGTGCTCTGCTTCCATTTAAAAATTAAAAGGTAAATTCTTTGAAGTGGCCGTTGCATATTCTCTCATATGGCATGCATCCTCTGATGCTGTTGAAATTTTTGGAAAAGTACTGCCTAAGCTACATCGTTACCCTCTTGCCAGCATCAAGTGGTTGGAGCTGAGATTAAAAAAGGTCTGATTGCCCCTGCCAGGTCAATTCATATTTTACCATGGATGTCTGTGGGTGTTAAGAATATATCTGTATGCCTGGATGGAAGAATTCACTTTTCATTTTAAAACTCTCCCTATTTTTGTTTAAGTGTATGATAGCTATTTAGTATTTGGCTACGTTTATTGAACAAGGGTACTTAAACCTTTTTGTCATGGCTCATCTGGCCTCCAAAGATTCAGATAAAAAAAGATGGTTGTAGGTGGTGTATTTCATGCTCCCCCATTCTCCCAGAAGTGGATGCACAGTGCCAATTTCTGTTTGGACAGGGGAGCTCACTTTGTCCAGATTTGAAGGCCCTATATACAGAGCAGCACGCCTTGGGACCACAACAGTAGACAAGAGGATCCATGCCGTCTGAAATGAGGCCCTCAGTCCCTAGATTTGTCATTGGACCAACTTTCAGGCCTGTTATGTTGGAGCAGACCATCTTTCTCTTCAGTCAGTCATGACCACAGAACTAACGTCTGTGCCAGAGAGAGACTATAGTGCCAAGGTCTTCAGTAAGCTTTGGAGCCTTATTGGCACAAATAAACACTAGCTCAGAAGTGGGGCTTCTGCTTCTGAAACTTTACTGATGTCAAGGCTGATTTCTGCTTCTAAGGATCCTTCTTTGGTGCTAGGAACTACTTAGGTGTACTGAAATATGGAAACCAAGCTGACACCTACTTGTATGTCAGTGCAGGAAATTCTTTTGGCACTTAAGAGCCTTGTTCTAATGGAACAGTCTGATGTGGCTATCCCTCTGTCCTAGGATCTTCTGTCTGAGCCTGTCACATCATGGTGCATCCATTAATGCTGGGACCTTCAATGGGAAAAATCTCAAAAGCGTCAAGCACGTCCTTGCTTGTAGGACAAATCCGCACCAGTGCCACCTCAGCTGCCCTTAAACATAAAAACAAGAAAAAAAAAGTTGACAGGCATCTGGTGCCAGAATGTTTACTGCCTTCCCCAAAGAGTTTATAAAGCCTCTTGGAGCAGTCTCTCTCAGACCAACTCTTACCTTCCCTTTTAGCCGTGGAGCTGTGACTTTCACTGGCAGGGTTTTTCATACCTTTGAAAGCTGGAAGATTGTAAAGTTGCCAAAGTCTTTTGCTGCTCCTCATCCTTCCACCTTTCCTAAGACCGTTGAGGTGGTGGCCCGCCATACACTGAGTTAGCCCTGCCAACATTCCACTGTCTTAATCAAATATTCCTTTTTTAACACAAGTTGTGACTGATAACAAAGGAGTAGTGTTAAAGATTTTTGACTTGGCTTAGTGTGTATGTTCTATGTGATGCGGGGGAAGCTCTGTTTTTCTAGTATGGGGGCCATATGCTCCTCTCCTTGCTGCACTTGAGGAAGGCAGGAAAATACAGAGATGAGTGTTGTAAAAGGGGCCTGTGGAGTGAGTACTTTCTATTCTAAGGATTCTGTAGTAAGGTCGTTACAATGAAAAGTTGTTCAGACACTCTCATTTCTTTAAAGTAATTTTTTTTCTTGTCTGTGCACTAAGGACATCTGGACTTCACATCCTCACAAACTAAAATGATTGTATCCACACAGATGCTTTGAATTTCTCATAACTGACCACTTATAAAGCTAATAAAATAGTGGTGTATTTATATCCATTTTATGTTCAAATCTACACAGTCACCTTCTCATTCTCTTTGTAGACTCCCTACGCCCTGACACCTGCAAAATAACCCCAACAAACCCCACACAAACACACTTCAGACTATACAAAGATACAGCGCAAAGCCTTACCCTGAGTAAATGAGGGGGAAAATACTTTTATTCTCTGATTCGTGTTGTATACCCATTATATGCATGGTACAACTAACTATCTTCAAGAGACATGTCCATGGTGGATGTGTGGCTTTCCTGCCCTCAGGAACATGAGATGACACTGCCTATGTTAGGCTTGGCAGAATTTTTTTTAAATAATTTTGAAGGATGATAGTTTTTTTTATTTATTTAAATGTTCTTATTTGCTGGAAATCATGGATGTTGGACAATTATGATGATGATAGACATTGAGATTCAACAAGTTAAAAGGTTTATAAATAGGGCCCTACCAAGTTTACGGTCCATTTTGGTGAATTTCATGGTTATAGGATTTTTAAAATCATACATTTCATGATTTCAGATATTTAAATCTGAAATTTCATGGTGTTGTAACTGAAGGGTCCTGACCCAAAATGGGGATGTCGGGGGAGTTGCAGTATTGACAACCTTACTTCTGCACTGCTGCTGACAACAGTGCTTCCTTCAAAGCTTGGTGGCCGAAGAGCAGTGGCTGTTGAACTGGAGCCCAGCTGTGAAGGCAGCACCACCTTCATCAGCAGCAAGAAGTAAGGATGGCATGGTATGGTATTGCCACCCTTACTTCTGTGCTGCTACATTCAGAGCTGGGACCATGGCCAGCAACTGCTGCTTTCTGGCTGCCCAGCTTTGAAGGCAGCAGCACGGAAGTAAAGGTGGCATGGTATGGTATTGCCAACCTTACTTCTGTGCTGGTGCTGTCTAGACGCTGCCCTCAAAGTTGGGTGCCCGGCCAGCCGCCGCCGCTCTCTGGGCACCCAGTTCTGAAGGCAGTGCAGAAGTAAGGGTGGCAATATTGTGACGACCCCCCCCCTCCCCACACACAATAACCTTGGGACTCCCCTCCCCGCTGGCCCTCTTTTGGGTCAGGACCCTCAGTTTGAGAAATGCCGGTCTCCCCTGTGAAATCTATATAGTATAGGATAAAAGTACACAAAAGACCAGCTTTCATGGGGGAGACCAGATTTCACGGTCCGTGTTGTGTTCTTCACAGCCGTGAATTTGGTAGGGCCCTATTTATAAACCATAAAGTCACAAACTGTCAATGCTCCATGTCAAGGTATACAAAATAAATATCCTTAAATATCAGTTTTTACTATTTGTTCACTAGCTCATTTGTAACCAGCCTAATTAAAAGGTCTAAATCACTGGATTTTGACTCTTAAGTTCTCAGGCAGCATTTTTCTTTTATTGACTGTCTGTACATTTCAATTATTGATGGAAATATTTTTTCATGGTTTGTATGTGTAATGTGAAATTGACATTCGCTGATATTTACCAGTTAAAGAATGTAATCCCTCCAAGCGTACATAATTAACACCTCCATCCCCGCGTGTGATACTGCTCTCAGCTTGAGATCCTACTGTCTGATCTGGATTTCCCAACACTTTTTTCCCCTTTCTTCTGTATTCAGGATTGCCATTTTCCACGTTCTAGTCCCTAGACCCTCCATCTCTGTCTAAACTGCCTTTTTGCATCATTCTTTTAGTTTATTAGGACCAAGGTTAGTATATGCTAATCCTTGTCTAGGGTGCTTCCGTAAGGAACTGAAACAAAACTTGATTAACACTATTCAGTTAAATTAATTTTGCACCTTTAATTAGATATGGTTTCTTCTCCAGT
The DNA here is from genome assembly GCA_037349315.1 of Chelydra serpentina. Taxonomy (NCBI): domain Eukaryota; kingdom Metazoa; phylum Chordata; order Testudines; family Chelydridae; genus Chelydra; species Chelydra serpentina. Next base: position 12,787,580 of record JBAIAC010000061.1, read on the forward strand.
TAAAATTAGTTGTCTAGTACTGATATCAAACAGCTTTCTTGTGCCACCCCAGAGGCAGTTTCACTTCAGTCACAGAAATGGAGATACAAAACTTAAAGGGAGAAGATGTGCTTAAGATTTGGACTTAACCTTTCCTTCCCTGTTCTCCCCTCTCCACCCCATTTTGTTTGTGTTGGACAGTGTGACATTTCCTGAATGTCTTGCTGCCAATTCAAGTTCAGTGTAGCAGAAACTGAACTAGTTATGGAGTGGTGGGTAGTATGAAAATAGGCAGCACTACTGGAATAATTTCTGTTTTTTTAAATTTGTGATAGTGTAGGTGACTCTGCTTGTTTGGGATCCTTGAGGATGAAAGCGCTGTATAAATTAGATTATCAATCATAACACTAGCTTTGCAAATTTGTTATGAGAACACAGACTAAGTATGGAATTGTACTTTTCCACCTATGGAAGAAATTACATGCCCATCAAAATGACCGTCTCCAGGTGAATGGTCAAACAGAAATTTTATGAAGTGTTTTATTTTTTGGTGCTGCTGCTTCCTTTCTCTGTTCCCTCAGGCAGGTATTGTTGTGTGGGCAAAGCTCAAACCCTACTTAATTTTAAAATATTAAGGAAAGCTATCAATTCCATTTGCGTACCATTTTGCCTCAGTAAGTCATCACCAGTCCTAGTACTCACTGTCTAGTTGAAAAGACTGTGTGTGTGTGTGTGTGTGTGGCCTCTACAGTGGAGGATGCATTTGTGTATCTGAATTGGTTCGTAGAGGCTTCTTGGTGCCAAATGCACTGATCTGTTTTTTTTCCTTGGAGAAGTTTTGTTTCTCCCACTAATCTAGTCTTGAACAAAAGGTTTTCCTAGGTTGCTAATGGCTAGAGGCATCCTTTCTGGTAGCACAGTGCATTTTAAATACACCATCACTGTAATGTATATTGAGTTTACATTGAGTAATGTATATTGTAACATGTCCAAGATGAGCATCTAGAAAGCTTCCTTTTCTACAGCAATTCAGTTACTTGCTGTAGAAAATTCCATAGATTTTGTCCAGGTGATTGTTGTCAGTCTAATGATACTGAGTTTCGGATATATGAAGTCATGGTATGTGTATGTATCTCACTCTGTGGCCTGTTCTTATGTTTTTAGGATTCCCCCTTTACAAATGCAGGAATGGGATCTAACCTAAACCTTTTGGGTGAGATAGAATGTGATGCCAGTATAATGGATGGAAAGTCATTAAATTTTGGAGCAGTTGGAGCACTGAGTGGTATGTTAACTGTATACTATAAAGCATAAATACAGTTCAGGTTTAAAGATGATTACTGCTTTCCCTTGAGAAGAGAGCTCTCAATTTCACTCCAAAATACTCCCATTGAAGTCAATGGAAGCAGGATTGGGCCCATAATCACTATAAAACTCTGTACTTTGCTTGAAGTACTCTTTTTTTTCTTTTCTTTTCTTTTTTAAATCATTCTAGTTTGTCATTAAGGTAATTCAGTCTCTGATCCTGTAAGGTGCTCCTGTGGATACAGGTTTGTTCAAGTGGAGCACCTTTTAGGCTTGGGGCCTTGGCTATGCTGTAGAGTATAAATAGTGTTGAGATGCTAATAGAATATGTAAAATGAAACCAATAATATGGCTTAATCTGCTTTTACAGTCTGTCTACTTGCAGACTTGATTTAATTCCATGTTATGGTGTGTAAGTACATTTTTACATTTAATTTGAAATATACAATATCTGAGACAACTTTTCCAGAGCTGTCTGAGACAGACATTTGTTGTTACTTTCACTGGTAAGGCATATTGAGTTTAAGATTTTTTTGGTCACAACTCTGACGTAAACAATGAGAAAAGTAGTTTACAAAATGTGTTCCTCTAACGCTGGTGCAGCTCTCTGTGCGATGAGAAAATGAAGCTTGCTGTTAACACAACATCTCCGTTCTGGTCAATTGAAAATGTCTCTTTACTTGTAGAATCCTATGAAACACACTTTCCAAGAGACAGCATGAAGTTGTTCAAGCTTCAAAACACATGAGATGTTGAAAAATATCATAGAAAGTGTGCTACTGCCTGTTCTTGCTACAGTGTTTTGCCTCTTCCCTCTTGACTTTGAATTTCTGGACTCTTGTAGTGGGGCAGTCACATTTCCGTGCACTCCTAAAGAAAATGCTAACTTTAACAGCAAGTGCCAAGCCTTTGTACAGTTACCAGTTTACCATTATATTGAGATCTCTGATATTGCAGGCAATGTCTTTTGCCTTAGCAAATGTCATGCAAACTTGTAATATCAACAGGAAACTGAATTCCTAATGTTGGTTAGTGAAAACCTGCAACAGTTGTGAAACAACATTTAAAAATTGTGTTCCTATTTCTTTTCAGGAATCAAGAATCCTGTTTCAGTTGCAAATAGGTTGTTGTGTGAAGGGCAGAAGGGAAAACTCTCTGCTGGCAGAATTCCACCTTGGTAATTGCTTTGTTCTGCTTGACTTTCCTTTAGCCTTTGGTCTTTAATGAATGCAATATTTGAAGGTTATTCTTATCCACAGAAGGCTGATGCTGTTTGTTACACATGAGCAATAGCGTGCCTCTAAAAGGAAGACTTGCTTTGTTCTCTCATCTTGGAACATATTATTGTGCACTTGGTGCAGCTGTGAATAGAATGAAATATTGTGGATAGAAGATAATACTATGTTGAGTGTTAATTTCTTTCTTCATGGCTGTTGACACAGATTTGTACTATTACTAAGTTCTTATTCCTAATTTGATTTTTAAGAAGTCCTGTAAACTTGTCAGTTAAAATGAATTTTCCCTTTTTTTTTCTAAGAAACCTGGTTTGTTTGCCTTTTCTTATGAAAAGATACGGTTTTCTAAGTGTCAAACTTAAGATTTCTGTAGAGTTAAAAGAATAATGGATTTTTAAATCCTTTATCTTACTCTCTATCTTTATGGTGACTCCATCTTTTAACCTAAAATTGGAAAATAAAGATTACAACGTTTTGCTAACCAAAAGAGGTATCGTATCCAAATGGGAAACAGTTTATTAAAGATGCAGCTGAACAAAGTAGAACATCTTTACAATGCATTAAAAATGCAATATTTTTCTTAATATAAATCTGTCTAAATGTTGAAGAGGGAATGTGAAATACCTTGCAGACTTTAAGTAGCATACATATTTTGAAAGAAACTTACCTGATGTGCTATTGACAAGCATAGTTAACAGTGAAATCAGGAGACAATGCTAAGAGCTAGTGTATGAAAAAGCAAACTTTAAAAATCTCAATTAATCAAAAATACTACTTAAACTGCCAGATGCTGGGACTGGATGACAGGGGATGGATCACTTGATAATTGCCCTATTCTGTTCATTCCCTTTGAAGCATCTGGCATTGGGCAGTGTTGGAAGACAGGATATTGTTCTAGATAGATGTTAGGTCTGATCCAGTATGGACATTCTTATGTGCTAAATTCCATCTTATCCCCTGCATTTACCAAGGCTTATAGACATGAGTATAACTATTGACAGCCAATTAAAATATTCATTTCCAGAGTTCTGAAGCCTTTTAGTAACTGCTGTTTGCATGCACAAACATACTGCCTACTATCTTACTACTATAATACAATTGTTGACACTGGCCAAGTGAAACATCAGTACTTCAGACATGGTTTTTCAAATCTTTTTCAAATTCAGCAGATTCATCAAATGTTTTGCAAAAACAGCCAGGGTCTGAAATTGCGTGTGATCTGTATCCTGGGAAATATAGGTGAAAGGAAACTGATTGATTGTCAGAAATCATTTACTGCATAGCCTTAAATATTCTGAAACATGCTTAACTGGAAATGTATTTCCATTTTATCCCTATTCATTTGATGTATGTGAGTCTTCAAAGTCATCAGTAGTCTAAAAAAACAGAAGATTTTTTTTTTTTTTTTTTTTTTTTTTTTTTTTTAAAGAAAAGAAGCTCTTCCGTGTGATTTGGTAACGTATTTTAAATGTGATAGGACTTGGGGAGGGACTGGTTGTAAGAAATAAACTTATTTCATGTCTCATAACTACATGTCCTCTCTCATACTAAAACTACGCAAAGGGTCAACTGTACGGGTAGTGGGGACTTTCTTTCAAAAGCAGATAGTTTGCCATTTAAAAGCCACCAAACCAAACAATTTGCCCCGGAAGAAACACTTGTTAGTTTTTTTGTTTAAATTCCTTCTTCTGTGTGTTTTAGCTTTTTGGTTGGCGAAGGAGCTTACAGATGGGCAGTTGATCATGGGATACCAGCATGTCCTCCAGGTATCATGACTACAAGTGAGTAAACTGTTGGTGTGAGTAGGAGGAACAGGTCAGAGTGACTTTAAAAATGGTTTCATATTTTGAAGTGTATTTCACTTCACTGGTATCAGTGGTGGTACATAAGGATGTTTTAAGTGCTATTATTCTATAGAACTTGGATAATTAACCTTTATAATTAAAACTTTAGCTCCATTTTAGGTCAATAAGTAATGCAAATCAATGACTTAATGTATATAAACATCAAGAAGTTTCCTATCTAAAGTTGCTGATACTCAAATCATCAAACAATGATACCCTCCAAAACTAAGATAGCATTATACTTGATCGTATTAACTCTTACACAGATCCACAATACATTTCATTGTCCAGATAATTTGATTCATAGTCCTTGCTGAATGAAACTCTTAAATTTTGTTCCAGTTTCTAAAAAAGCAAAGGTCTTGAAAAATTTCTTTGGCTTGATGAGACATAGTATCTTTACATTCCTTGTTTCCTTTTTCTAAAGTCAGTGGGGTTTAAGGAGTGTTATATACAGCAGCTGCCACTTAGTCATAGGACATAGTCAAGGAGGTTTCTTACACTAACTCTACCTCTACCTCAAATGTCCTTTGTTGCTAGCACCATTGGAAGAAGCGATAGTGAGTGTTCAAATGTCGACTGCCACATTAAGCGCTGTCATAAAATGGCTTAGAGCAGATCTAGATCCCACTGGTTAAAAATGCTCATGGCCACTGTGACCTTTTCTTAGCTTATAAAAACTTCAGGACAATAAGCTTAGCAGAGGCAAGGGATTCCATATCACCTCAGCACAGTCTCAGTATGCGTGTATATATAGTAAGGAAAACTTCAGTATAAATGGTTAAGGTCTGGCAAAGTTATACACAACTGAAAACAAGAAGTGTCTGCAACCTACTGGGCCCTGTGTGACTTTTAGCCTCCAGGCACCGGCACTTGCTTGGATTTCTAGGCACACACTCAGGGTACAGCTCTTTTGCCTAACATCCCTTTCTGAGGGATGAGACCCAGCAGTCCAACTTCCTCACCCTTGGGACCAGCGCTGACCCCTCAGGGTTAAACATACTGATCCCCCCTGTAGGTTAAACATACCTTCTCCCAGAACTCCAGCTGTTTAGGCATTCTGGGTTTAAAACTCACTTCTTCAGGATAGTGAAAGCCAACAGAGAGACAGATTTGGCACGGGATTCCAAAACACCGTTGCTCCTTGCTTAATAGCACAAGAAATAGATCTACACAAAATAATAAACTCACCTGCACACATTTCCCTATGTCAGGTTCTTCGATACTCTGGTGAACTCTCAGGCCTTGAGCAGAACTGTCTGGGAGCCTTTCCCTGCAGCTTCTGACTTCCCTTCAGAAACATGGAGCCTCTCTAGGTTAGCTAGTTTTCTCTGACCTTGGCTGGTCTGCAGTTAAACAGGACACCCTGCTACAAAAGCCTGCCCATCTCTTACCCTTTCTTGCCCAAAGTTTCCTGTTCCTGTCTGTGAATTTCTCAAGTTTATATGTTTCCCCCCTACCAACACCTGGTTCCTTTGTTCTGCTGCTTATGTTTTTCCACTCTTGACTTCACCAGCCCTTGGCAGACAAGATAGAGGAAGTATCTTTTACCAGCTCCAGCCAGCCTCCTTGGGTGAGTGTACAGTCCATTGTCCCTCATCTGGTAGTTACATGCTTCAGCCCATGTCAGCAAGTGTCCACAATTAGTTATTCCCTGATATAGTAATCTTTTAGTAACTTCGTAGCATCAACCAGAATTCATGAGTTGTACAGACGTGTTACCCAAATTACCACAGGGTGGTAGATTTAAATATTCTAGTTTCCACAAATCGTGGAGCTGATTATTTGGGGGAATCAGGTTCTGAAGTAAAAACTTAAGATCAGGGCTGATAACATGCCCCTGGTGTGTCTAGATGGATGACCCACTGTCTGGAGAGAGACTTCTGTTTCAATGAAGTGGGTTGATGGAATGCAAATTTGTATAAAACCTTAATTTGGGATTACAACATTTGGATTAACCCACTAACACTGAGAATGTTATGGTGCACTTTAAGGTAGCCTTGCACTGCCTTCTGTCCTTCTACAACACAGAGGATGCCTAAATATAAACTAAACCCCAGGAAATAGAGTTAAGGTAACATCCCTCTTCCCCTGCCTGCCCCCCAACCTTAACTCTGACCCTGTGGAAATGGCAACAGGCATTGTGAATAAAGAAATTGTGTGCTCAGCGTACTTTTGCTTCATTCCTAATTGGACAGTTGTATTATCCGTAATATGCTATGTCCACTTAATGTCTACACAAGTGGAGTACAAGAATACTTCATCTCACCCTAATAACCTCTTCCATATTCTGAGTGCCCACCCAAGTCTCCAAATGTGCATTGGCATTCTCATACTGCCATGCACACTCCCTGTCCTCTGCTCTACCATATGCGCCGACTGTGTGGGTGCTCCGGGGGTGGAGCACCCACGGGGAAAAATTGGTGGGTGCAGAGCACCCACCGGCAGCTCCCCGCCATCTCCGGGGCCCGTGCCCAGCTCCCCGCCAGCCCCAGGACCCACAGCAAACTCACCTCAGCACCGGGAGACGTTGTGGGGCCCCTCCCTTGACGCTGGGCGACGTTGCGTCGGCGTCGGGGCCCCACAACGTCACCCGGCGTCGGGGGCGGGGCCCTGCAACGTCGCCCAGTGTTGGGGGCGGGGCCCGGCATAGGGGGCGGGGCCCCGCCCCTGATGCCGAGTGTCAGCCTCCACCAGCGCCACCGGAAGTTGGCGCCTATGTGCTCTACTGCTCCTCCAGTGAATTCTAGCAGCGTGGCACAGACATTGTTCCACAAAGGTAGCTGAAGGTTCTCTCTTAAAAGATTTTCTTAAGGTGACAATGAAAGGGTTATTAACTCAAAATCTCTAGGAAGAGTGTGTGCGTGTTGGTTAGGAAGAATGATTACGTTTAGGTCAGGCTTAGCTTGCTCGTGTTTTTGGCAATCTGAGTATACATGTGGATTTTAGGACATTTGGGTGGGGAAATGGCCCTTAAACAGAAGACTCTGGCTAAACCTTAACTATGGAAGTTCTATCACTTCTCGTCATGTGGCAAGTAAATGCCTTGTTCTGCTGGCAGACCTCTAGCCTGTTAGTGGTATAAAGTCTACCTGGAAGGGATCACAGTGATGCAAGCTTACTTGCAATTCTCTCAGACCCCAGAGCAGAAAAGTGCAGCCCAAACAATGTATAAGCTTAGCACAGGGCAAAGTGGTGTGAGGGCACCCAGGAGATGCCCCCAGATGTGTTGACTGAGTGCATCTGATAATGAGTTCTGATGGAGCTCCACAGTAAAACAAAATTGTCCTCCCTGATAGAAGCCCAGGGCAGATGATGGATATATCATTGCCTGCCTCTTCCTGTGGTGAATCGTGTTCCTTGGGTGCAGCAAACTTTACATGTGCAGGGACATACAGATTGATTCACTCCTGCAAACACAATCTTGGTAGCTGTATGGCTTTATCTAGTCACATGTTGGGTTAAAATCTGTGACACTTCTTACAGCTGAACATTACTTTGCTTTACATGCTGCTGTCTTTGTCAAAGTGGAGCAATAGGAAGGAAAATTAGATCTAATACAGTCACTCATCTTAGCCCAAGCATAGCTGGGGTAATATATCAGAGTTGAATTTCATTTTAACATACCTATTTTTAATTACTTGCATCTGTTTCTGTTTTCAGTTATGCAGTAGTTATTTAGCAGCTGCTCAGCAGATTGCTGTGCTAAGCCACTTTAATTCCTGTAATTTGCTGGTATATTCCTTTAGTAATCTCCCCTCCCTCCAACTGCGATATTCTCTTTTTTCAAACTGCGTTAAAAGGGAAAGTTTACGAAACCTCCTCTCTGATACTGTTTCAGTTCACTCTATGAACTGACTGCCAGGGGGTGCTGTATGACTAGTCAGAACTTGATCTGATCTCCAAAGATAGAAAACATATCCTTACTATTCCCAATATCTTGGATTCATAGCTTATTTTAAACTTGGGTACTATGGCCTTGTCTACACTACTGAGGTAAGTCGATCTAAGTTACGCTACTCCAGCTATGTGAATAATGTAGCTGGAGTCGATGTAGCTTAGGTCGATTTACTGCGGTGTCTACACCGTGCTGTGTCGACAGGAGACGCTCTCCTGTCGACTTACTCATTCCTGTGGAGTTCCAGACTCGAATGGAGAGCGCTTTGTGGTCGATTTAGTGTGTCTTCACTTGACCCTCGTGGCTTCGATTGCAGCATCATCAATCCCCGGTAAGTGTAGACTTGGCCTCTATCTTGAATCACTAATATACATGTTGCTTTAATGGTAATCTCAGTATAGAAACACCATGTTACCTACTCCAACAAAAACATCACATAATACTTATGAAGATCTATATTTGTAATTGTATATATCAGTTACTGATTAAAAGTATCATATTGACCATTAACCCGAATTTAATGTTTGTGATTTGACAGTGATAGAAATTTCTCTATTGCTGAATCTGTTAATCATATTTGAAAAAAATTAATGAAATATTCAGATGATGAACCCAGGTTGGAATGATAGAAATACTGCTCAAAAGAACAGAACAGATTTTAGTAGGAGAGTAGAATGGAAAACCTTGTGGTTATATAACTTATTTTTTGTTGTGCACTAACAAAAACTAGGATTTAAGCATTTGACAGTAGTAAACTTCTCAGTTATGGTATTTGAAAATCTGTTTAATTTATTTAACTAGATGCCAATTTGAAACATGCAGTCCTAGAAATATCAGATTATTTAAGCATATGTATAAATAGTACTGCTGTCAAGTGAAGAAAAGGTAGAATCATAGAGTATCAGGGTTGGAAGGGACCTCAGGAGGTCATCTAGTCCAACCCCCTGCTCAAAGCAGGACCAATCCCCAACTAAGTCATCCCAGCCAGGACTTTGTCAAGCCTGACCTTAAAAACTTTTAAGGAAGGAGATTCCACCACCTCCCTAGGTAACCCATTCCAGTGCTTCACCACCCTCCTGGTGAAAAAGTTTTTCCTAATATCCAACCTAAACCTCTCCCACTGCAACTTGAGACCATTACTCCTTGTTCTGTCATCTTCTACCACTGAGAACAGTCTAGATCCATTCTCTTTGGAACCCCCTTTCAGATAGTTGAAAGCAGCTATCAAATCCCACCCTCGTTCTCTTCTGCAGACTAAACAATCCCAGTTCCCTCAACCTCTCCTCATAAATCATGTGCTCCAGCCTCCTAATCATTTTTGTTGCCCTCCACTGGACTCTTTCCTATTTTTCCACATCCTTCTTGTGTGGGGCCCAAAACTGGACACAGTACTCCAGATGAGGCCTCACTAATGCCGAATAGAGGGGAATGATCACAGTCCCTAATCTGTAGCAGTGCATGGGATTTTCCGTCCTAAATGCAGGACTCTGCACTTGTCCTTGCTGAACATCATCAGATTTCTTTTGTCCCAATCCTCTAATTTGTCTAGGTCCCTCTGTATCTTATCCCTACCCTTCAGCGTATCTACCACTCCTCCCAGTTTAGTGTCATCGGCAAACTTGCTGAGGGTGCAGTCCATGCCATCCTCCAGACCATTAATGAAGATATTGAACAAAACCGGCCCCAGGACTGACCCTTGGGGCACACTGCTTGATACTGGCTGCCAACTAGACATGGAGCCATTGATCACTACCCGTTGAGCCCAACGATCTAGCCAGCTTTCTATCCAACTTATAGTCCATTCATCTAGTCCACACTTCTTTAACTTGCTGGCAAGAATACTGTGGGAGACCGTATGAAAAGCTTTGCTAAAGTCAAGGAATAACACGTCCACTGCTTTCCCCTCATCCACAGAGCCAGTTATCTCGTCGTAGAAGGCAATTAAGTTAGTCCAGCATTGCCCTTGGTGAATCCATGCTGACTGTTCCTGATCACTTTCCTCTCCTTTAAGTGCTTCAGAATTGATTCCTCGAAGACCTGCTCCATGATTTTTCCAGGGACTGAGGTGAGGCTAACTGGCCTGTAGTTCCCCGGATCCTCCTTCTTCCCTTTTTAAAAGATGGGCACTACATTAGCCTTTTTCCAGTCATCCGCGACCTCCCCCGATCACCAAGACCACAGAGTTTTCAAAGATAATGGCTCTGAAATCACATCCGCCAACTCCTTTGGTACCCTCGGATGCAGTGCATCCGGCCCCATGGACTTGTGCTCGTCCAGCTTTTCTAAATAGTCCTGAACCACTTTTTTCTCCACAGAGGGCTGGTCACCTCCTCCCTATACTGTGCTGCGCAGTGCAGTAGTCTGGGAGCTGACCTTGTTCGTGAAGACAGAGGCAAAAAAAGCATTGAGTACATTAGCTTTTTCCACATCCTCTGTCACTAAGTTTCCTCCCTCATTCAGTAAGGGGCCCTCACTTTCCCTGACTAGGTAGATTTGGCTAAATCTTGCTTTTTGAAAATATTCAAATTTTCTTGCACTTTGTACCTCTTCTGTGAAGTCCTCATCAAATAGGACAGCTCTAATGTTGTGAGACTGTGGTCTTAAGACTTGTCCTCTGAAATCTGGAATGCTAGATTAGTTTCCAAAATAGTTAGTACATACTCAAAGTATGCAACATCTTGTATTAAAATATGTCTTTCATATGTGAACCACAGAATTACACCCAAAGATAAGAAATGTATCCAGATAACTCGTTCAGTAAATATTCACCATGAAATATAATTCCATAAAGTAACACCCCAAACTTTATTACATGACTTGTAATTAATATCACACATTTGGTCTGAAGAGCTTAACTTCTGGTGATGCCTCAGCTTGGACTATACCGGTATCACTGCAATCATGAAGCCTATTAAAGACTAAAGAACTGGTTAGCATTATATATGCTATTTTGTAAAGCTTTTATTCCAAAAACTCTGAAATAGTTATCAAAAACATTTGCAAAATCACATAGCCTAGCTGAAAAGCAAAACAAATCTGTAGCGTCTTAGGCAAACTGTATTAAGATGCATTTATGGTTGAGTACATATCAGTAGTTTTGGGTAAATGTATTACAGGGATGTTTGTTTTCCCCAAAACAACTATTCAAGAAATTCCAAGGTCAGATTAAAATGAAATGAAATGTAAACATGTTGATGTATGAAAATGCACTTAGGGTACCCAAGAACCTTACCTCTGCCCTCAGCCATGTAACATGATTATAAGGCATTTTAGTGCTTGTGGTCTTAGAATAGAGAAATCTGTCTCTAAGGGTAGGTCTATACTTACGCGTCCCGTCGGAGGCGCGCGATCGATGTTCTGGGTTCGATTTATCGCGTCTTGTCAAGACGCGATAAATCGAACCAGGAAGTGCTCCGTCGTCGACGCTGGTACTCCAGCTCGACGAACGGAGTAGGCGGAGTCGACGGGGGAGCCTGCGCGCCGCGTGTGGATCCCGGGTAAGTGCTTTTTCATTCGAACTAAGGTACTTCGACTTCAGCTACGTTATTCACGTAGCTGAAGTTGCGTACCTTAGTTCGATGGGGGGGGTAGTGTAGACCTAGCCTTAGTGATAGATGAGTTTCCCTATGCCCATTGGTGTATTTACCCGACAGATTTAGGGTGGTTGAGTGCCCTAAATGTGCATTTCCATAACTTAACATGTAACTCTGCATTCCTTTGTTTACATTACACGTTTGCTGTAATGTTTTGCCCTAAGTTGTTAAAGTACTTCAAACTTGAACATTTTTTGTTTTGGAATTTCTTTAATGTATGAAACTTTGCATGGAAGCCAAGTACAGTTAATGATCATTAATGTCAAATCATTAAAAATGTAGTATCAACCTTAAATCATGTCTATGGTCAGATTCATGGTACTCTTCTTCGAGTGCTTGCTCATGTCCAGTCCACATTAGGGGAGTGTGCTCGCCACATGCACCGGTGCTGGAAGTTTTTCCCTCAGCAGTATCCGTAGGGGACCGGCTCTCGCGCCCTCTGGAGTGGTGCCCGCATTGCGCGGTATAAGGGATGCCGCTGTCTCCCCCTACCCTCAGTTCCTTCTTGCCACCATGATGGTGCTGGAACGTCTGCTGCTTCGCCTAGCGTTGTTTCGTTTTCTGTTCTTGTGAACTTTGAAAACCTGTAATATAGTTGCATGTAGTTAGTAGTTCCTTAGTTACCCTTAGTAGTAGTTCTCAACTTTTGTTAGTCCCAAATGGGATGCAGCCGTTTTAAGCCCTACTGTCACTGGGAACGGCCTACGCCCATCAGCAATCCACATACCAGCTGCCTAAGGTACTTAGGCGAAGGGCACATAAGTGACAAGTGCTGTTATCTGCAAGTCCTTTAAACCTAGGACGAAGAAGAAGCGCAATATCCATCTGAAAGCACTCCTAATGGAGTCGGCACTCACTCCGGCACCGGAGCAATGATCTGACTCCGCACTGAGCCCTCTGTGCACAGTGCTCCGCTGGTGCCGGAGTGAGTGACTATAGACAAAAATTTCACCCAGTAACTTCTGCATAAAACCTGTATCTCGTAGCTTAGTACAGCATAGTTTTTTAGACCTCCGATCTTGATTTAAAGACTTGAACTGAGGGAGATTCTACCCTGTTCCAATGGCTAGTTATTCTAGATGCTAACATTTGCATCTTATTTCTAGTCCGAACTTGTCAACATTTCATTTCCGGCCATTGGATCTTGTTATACCTCTGCTATCTTAAATAACCATCTGCTATTCGGAATCTCTCCCCATGTAGGTACTTATAGACCATGTTCAAGTTGTCTCACCCTCCTGTTAAGGTAAATAGATTGAGCTTAAGTCTTGCTGGAAGGCAGGTTTCCCAGACTTAATGATTCTGAACCCTTTCCAACTACTCAGCATCCTTTCTGAAGTGTGAGCACAGACCTGCACCCAAATCCAGTAAATTTCATGATTTCAGTGTGAGACAGATCACCTTTCTACATGTACGCTCTATTCCCCTGTGCAACAGGGAGCTCAGAGAGGTTAGTGCACTTAGCAGTTAGTGCACTTGACTTCCAGCCCCTTGTCTCTCTGTCAGGGCAGTAGAAGTGCCTGGCTACTGATTCTAAGCCGTGCATGATTTGGCCTCCACCCACATCTGGGTCTTTGCTCTTAAGGGGGATATAGCAGGAGGAATGGGGCCCTCCCTCTCCACTGGATCCTAGCCCAGGGCTCTGTGGGAACACCGGCAGGGTCCTCCCTGCAGAGAGTCTCACCAGGTGGTGTGAGTCAGGTAGCTCAGCAAGCCAGATGGTCCAGAAGTTTGGAAGCCCTGGGGTGCCCAGCTCTGGGGAAGTCTGCATAACAAGGCTGCCCTGGAGCCGTGGACCCTCGGATCCCTGGCAGCTGCTGAAATTTGTCAGTTTCACTGTTGTCCACCATTGAATAGCAGTGGTGAAACTGATATGTCAGTTTCACAAAAAAGGTGCCAGGAATCAGGGATCATATTTTGTTTTGGAAACACCATGTTTTGGTGCTTTTGAAACCATTTTTTTTTTCAGAATTCCTGGTTCATGAGAAACTTTCAAACATTTGGTTTTAGCCTCAACCAAATTTTGAAATGTTGAAATATTCCATGAACTGGAAACTCTGAATTTTGGCCGGTTTTACTAGGCAGTATCACTTAGCTAATAGATTGCTCCTGGAGCTGTGTTGGCTTTGTAAATGATAGTGGTACAGGAAGAAAGCTATTTTCAGCTACATTTGAAATAGAATGAAACGTTCTTTTATGATGTAGGGATTTGTTGCATTTCATTTTCACTGGTTTTGGAATATACCTGTATATGTCTCTGCTTATTGAAGGGACTACCCGCTGCAATGTTTCTTCTTTCCCTCTTAGAAGTATGGGGAGAGATTAAGACAATCTGAGGGTAACATTAAGTCAAAACTAATTTGAACTACAAAAGTGTTCCTGTCAATATGCTTTTTGTAAAACAAAGCCCTCAAACTGAGAATACACCATCATTTTTATTAAGCATCACATTTTTATTTGTAGGTTAGAAAACATTTCCTTTTAAATGTAGTTATTAAATGTGGAAAAACACATGTATGCATCCTCAAGATGTATTGATCTTTAGCCTGTGCTGGATTAGGGTGCATAAAAATATTGCCTGTGTGTTATGTGGATTTAAATATGTGGGTGAGCATACAGATATGTAATTAACTTAGTGAAGAGGCTACATAAACTTATGGATGTCATCAAAACAAGCTCACATGGCATCTATTTACATTTTAGCAATCCAAAACAATCATTCTAACAGGCCACTTATTGCTTTCTCTTTTGTCTAGTGTTGCTACATGACTGCCAAACTGGGAGATATTTAGGGCATCATAACTTCCAGATGTGTTCAGTGACTTGTTTGCATTAGGTATTTTACTCAAGGTTATATTTGAACAGTATCTCCTTTTGATTTAGTAAAAGATGTAAAATCTGTAGTACTGAAACTTCACACAATCTATATATTAACTTCAGCTATTGCTGCTAAATGTGGGATGGAAGAGACTTTTGAAGTGTAATACCTTACTAATCTAGTATTTGGTTGAATAACCCTTCATTAGTTAAATGCATTTAAAATATTTTATAGGGTTTAGTTTAGCAGCTTTTAAGAGGAACAAAAGGAAGCTGGAGCTAGCAGAAAAGGTGGAAACAGATCTTATTCAGCTAAAGAAAAGAAGACAATCAAGTGAAAAGGTGAGTAGATGTTTTGTCACTCTTACCACAAAGATAATTTATAATGTGAAAATTTCACATCTAAATTTTCATTTTGTAGATGAAATGACCTGATTATAGCATCACAAACCACTCATCTTTGGCCATCTTGTGCATTTGTATCGGTATAATATCAGATCATTTAAATTATCTTCTTTGGTGATAGAACTTCCTGCTATTTACAGTTTCAAAAGAACTGTGAAAAAGATGCCTTTTTGTCTTGTTTGTGATGTAAATATATCTACACTATTGCACATTTAAAGTGGAAATATGAGCAGATAAATATCTCATAAAACATTTTCTCCAGCTTGGGATCTATCATTGTTTCCCATTTTTTAACGTTTCCTGAGAACGTGGACCTGGAGGTGGTGAAATTTGAAATATCCGGTAGGTAAATGTGCATCAGTTCATGCATCTAGCATTGACCTGGCCCACGTTACTTATGCTCCTTTACTACAAAACTACCACAATTCTCTCCTTCATTTCCCAGCTACTTTGAGTTTTGAGCCTTCGTTGCCATTTCAGCATCATGTCTCTCTGTTGCTTAATATATAGGTTTAGAGTAGGAGTATTAATATATAGTTGGCTAAAGTAGGATACTTGGTGAGTATAATACTAAATACAAGAAAAATGAGGGGTAGACTGTGTAATTCACACCTGTGGGGTTGGTCTATTCAAGCCTTTACAAGTGGGGCAGCAAAGCAACCGCTATAGCCTATGTCAAACATATCCCTTTGGTGAAATATGACAACTGTGAAAGCGAAGGCTAATCTGTTATTTTTTTTAAAACATTTACCTGCATTTTGTTTGAGGCCGATGCCTTTCTTGGACAGCCAGATCTCCAGACTCTGGTGGCCTGATTCTCCACTGCCTTGTAATCACTTAGCCTCATTTAAAGTGCATGTAAATGCTGTGGAACTAGAATGACAAAGTGGGTGAGGTAATATCTTTTATTGGACCAACATTACCTCACCCACCTTGTCTCTTTAATACCCTGGGACCAACACGGCTACAATAATACTGCATACAAAAGTGGAATAATATTTTACCCTTGCTCTGTACAGGTGTAAATGACTGCACAAGGTGCAAGGCAGTGAAGAATCAGGCCTATTTCTTCTACGTTCTCAAATCATATCTTCCTTATGTAAAGGTACTAATTCTCAGTCTTCGAAAAGCTGAGGCTCAGTAGTGGAGATAAGAATTAGAGGGGAAAAATTAGTTATTTACTGGTATCTGAACTTTGCCTGTTGCTTACAGGCTTGTGCACACTTCCCTGTAACTGAGGGAGGAGGGGTCTCTGCACAGTATTGGCATTCATGTAATGTGGGGCAAGTCAATGCTTGATACATTTGCTGGTGCATGAGCTTACCAACCTGCAATTTGAAATTTCAAGGGTCATGTGGCAGCAGTTATGGGGAGCACCCACAGACCAGGGATAGTAAGTAGAGGAGAGGACCAAATATGAGAACTCTGCTTACTGGTAAGTAACTTGATTAATCCCACCACTTTCTCTAAATTTCAGTGAATTCGGTCCTTGTGAAAGAAACCAAACGGACAACGCTGTAGACTGAAAGAATGTGTATATGTAATATGTAGAATGCAGGCAGTTGCAGGCCAGTGAGAAAGCTTTCAATATGCATCAAACTTGATCTGAAGGGAACGACTTTAGGGCTAAGAGGGATTTGTTAGTTCCTGGCCTCCCGTGGTTGGGACGAGGGATTAAATAATTGGATGTAGCAATTCTGTAGCACACTCAACAAAAATTACACTGAAACCAGACTTGGGGCTTGGCTACACTTGCAAGTTAGAGTGCATTAAATCAGCCCCAGGTGCTCTAACTCCTGAGGTGTCCACACTGGCAAGACTCTGCAGCTGGAGCGTTCCTGGTAATCCACCTCCATGAGATGCATAAAGCTTGCGACGCCCCGGCTGAAATGCCCAGGTGTGGACGACGTGTTGCATTACTGCGCTGTGATTGGCCTCCGGAAACGTCCCATAATCCCTGAAGATGTTTGGAAGGTGTGAAGGACCAGCTGCTCCAAGAAGCAGTCATTAATGGTGACTAGAAATTTCATCTCTGTATCCTGCCCTGAGGTGACGTGTACGCAGGCAATATGGGGATAGTTGAAATCCCCCATTACTATTTCTGTTTTTGTAGCCTCTATAATCTCCCTGATTGTTTCACAGTCATCGTCACCATCCTGGTCAGGTGCTCAGAAGTATATTTCTACTGTTTATACTCTTATTATTCAAGCATGGAATTTCTATCCATAGAAATTCTATGATATGATCTGTCTATGATTCTGTGATGATCCCAGCTTTTGGTAGTCAGAGTTTTAGGGTCACCCTGAGCATAGGGTTACGTCCCTGACTATCTTGGCTAATAGCCATTGATGGACCTATCCTCTATGAACTTATATAGATCTTTTTGAACCCAGTTATACTTTTGGCCATCACAACATCTCATGACAATGAGTTCCACAGGTTAATGTGCATTATGTGAAAAAGTATATCCTCTTGTTTGTATTAAACCTGCTGCCTATTAATTTCAATGGGTGACCCCAGGTTTTTCTGTATCTGGGGAAAGGGTAAATAACACTAACCTCGTTCTTGAGATACAGCTGAACCATTTTGGCAACAACCTTCCAGAAAAATTCAGCCTGAAGGAACCACTCAGCATGTGACTAGAAATGGTATTTGTTGTAAATTGCTTTAGGTTAAGTTAATTATTTGGGTTTTCACTCCTGGTGACTGTATGTTAGTGGATTACTTAGTTTGACATAACTGAAACATGTATAGCACTCCTTTTAACTAAAAATTCATTGTTTCTTTAGCTGTATTTAGTGAAGGAGAGAAAGTTGTAAAATTGTAATGTTTTCTCATTGAGACAAAATAGTATAATATGGTGGAATATTCAGCTCCGTTTGGGGCCCAGGTTGCTTTGTAGTTTTGTGGTGTCATTTTCTGGGGGGATGCTGGAGAGCTGTTTCCTGTATCTGGAGTTAATGCAAGTACTGAAGAAGTTGAATGCCAGAAAGAAATAGTTTTTTCTGATACTTGGTTAATTGATCTGGTTAAGTAGTAATTCAATTTGGTTTCCTTTTAATTTGTAACAAAATCAAATGTCAAAACCTCAAAAGTTACTGAGAATGGAATTGTCATCCTCTGGTCAATTTTACTATAAAACACTGAGATAGAGACCTACAATTGCTAGCACCAGGCTGTGACATTCAGTGGTAGGGTACACTTGCAAATATACATAGTTGGAAGATTAATAATAATTAAAAATCAAGTTGTTTTTTTTCTTATTCCTCTTTGAGTGTCCTCAGAAAAGGCACTAGAAATTTGGAACCTGGTATGTGTATTAGATAACTCCAGTAACTAAGTAAAATGACTTAATAGCCATAGTGTGTGATATTTTACATCCAGCATTTAAGTTAGTAAGCTATTTACATGCTAAAAATTGAAATGGGAATTCTAATTTTGTATATTTGAAGAGGCTTGTTTTTTTCCTAATATCTCATTTTTAAGTAGAGAAAAATTAATTAACTCTATGGAGAATCTTCCATGGAAGACCCTCAGTTCTAGCTTTCACTTTCTCCTTAACGTCTACAAAGAGAAATTACCAGTACAGTGTGACTGTGGTCCTGTCAGCTCCATTTCTTTCCTTGATTCAGTGACTATTCATGAATAAGTGAATTGTCACTTCAAATGAAAATTTACAACATTACAGACCAGGTACATTGTGAACAGCAATAAAGACGTTTTTTTTTGTTGGACTGCCTGTTAGTCATCAGATTTTGAGCACTGCTTTTGCATACTTTTAAAGAAATATAATTTAATGTTACCCCTTTGTTAGTATACTATTTTTAGTAGTTGCTTCTATTTATATGTCCTGCAGGAGAATGACTCAGGAACACTGGATACAGTTGGTGCGGTCGTTGTTGACCAAGAAGGAAATGTTGCTGCTGCTGTCTCCAGTGGAGGCTTAGCTTTGAAGCATCCTGGAAGAGTTGGTCAGGTGATTATGTAGTTTCAGCTGGGGACAATTACTTAGTATTACCAGGGAATGGCTTACATATTTAATAAACAGTGCAACTGTAAACTAGGCATGAGCCAGGTGATAGTGAATTGATGCCTTAGCATTCAAATCTGAAGACCCGGATTCAGTTCTTGATTACTCTGCATGGGGAAATGAGTTTTATCTAATCTAGTGGATCTTTATCAGTGTTGCAAAACTTCTTATTTGGCATGCTTTCTGGTTATTACATAAGACTGGAATAGCAAGTCGGTCGCAGGTTACAGTTGGGATGCATTGGTAGAGAAAGCCAGAGTCTGCTCTTGGTATGCTTAGCTTTTGCCAGTGCTATTAGTGTCTCACTTTTGCTACTCATTAAATACCCCACAAAGCTTAAGAGAAAAAGTGCCACTCTGATACCTTTTAGATAAATTTACTGGTTCTATAAGTTTTTGATCAATATGTGAGGATAATGTGTCCATTTTCAAATTCAGTGATGCTCTTTTGTTGTGCTAGAATCTTTTGAAGGAGGTGATAAAGATATGATACTATAAGAACACACAGCATAGATAGGCCTATCAACATGGAGTAACAATTTTGAGAAGCTTCAAGAGTCTGTACGCTCTACAGCTTAGGTACAACTGGTTAGTCCATTGTTTGGCATCCATCCCATGGGTAACCCTCTTTTGGACTGACCTTAAGATTCTTTAGCTACAGCATTTTAAAGGGTTCTTTAAAATGTGTAGCTAAAAGCATTTATGTTTTAATGTTTTAAATATAAAACATGTTTTAAAGAACTCTTTAAAGCATAAGAGGGGTGGATTAGGGTCCACCACTCTTATGTTTCACTCTATGGTAATAGGGCCCATTCCAGGTCCTGTTGAAATGAATGTGAGTTTTACCATTGCAGCAAAATTGAGCCCTCCATCCCTATCTAGGGAGATAAGAGCACCTCAAAGGTACTCCTCTTCAGGATTGAGTAACTGTTGGAGGATGTAGCAAAATGTACGGGAGTAACTATTTTGAATCTTATTCCTTTATCCTATGTAATAATCTCCCTTTTTTCCAAAAACGGAGTACTTGAATTTATAAAAGATCCATTTCTCTTCTCAGGCAGCTCTTTATGGATGTGGCTGCTGGGCTGAAAATATTGGAGTTCATAACCCTTATTCCACAGCTGTGAGTACTTCAGGTATTTGCTACTTTTGTAAATATTTTGAACTGCTGTTCAACTTCCTTTCATCTAAAATTCAAAACAAGTTATTTAATGTATAGTGGATTAAAATCCTCATGTGGTAGCATACCAGAAAGTGTGTTCTTCAAGCCAATGAATTCAGTGTCATTAACTACCAAAGAGCCTTTGTTAACATGTTTATGGACGTTTCAGACAAACTTTTTCAGTCTGTGTTTGTTATCCTTAAACAATCCATTTGTGGCTGCTCACCTTCTTATCTATATTTAGATCCATCAGTAACAATTTGTTGCACCATCTGGTGGTCAGCCCCTTCTGGTTGCCCTTTTCTGTAATGAGGGTGTCTATCCTTGTTAATCATCTCCTGAAACTTAGGCTTCCTACATGGGTTTTGATGTGTGTTAGTTGCAAATAGTCCCCCTAATAATATTTTAGTAAATTTGGTGTTGCCAATTCCCCTTCCAGTGTGGATCTATGTTTATTGTCCAATACTAATGTAACTCCTGTTTGAATTTCCTTATTCTTCTTGATGTACATATTGTTAGGACCTGAAATAGGAAACCTTTTTGGCAAGAATTCTTCTTTACTGTTGCTATGTGGCCAAGACAAATGTAGTGTTTTCCAATCCAACAAACTTTTCCATTTCAAAATAATGGGAGGAAAGTTCATTTCATGTAGCTGATTTGAAGTTAGGAGAAATATTGACTCCTAAATACTTCTGAATTTGTGTAATTTAAACAAACAATGTATTGCGCAGCTGTTAAACTATAGATCTTTCCATCCTTATATCTAATTTTGGATATAATATAATTGTATAGGCTAATATACCTCTGAATTAATTACCTTGAGAATGTGTCATAGATTGTACTGGGTTGGTAATGATTAGTATTGCACAGTTGTCATACAGCACAACAGTAAGTTCAATCTTATTCATTTTAACTTGCTCTTCTGGCTTACATTTTGAGCCAGGGGTTAAATAAAGAGAGCCAACAACAAAGGGAATAGAAGACAACCTTATCTGGTTTCTCTTAGTAATTGAAATTCTTGGGCATATACCCCCATTTTCTCCTGTTTTATCTGAGGGAGAGTCATATTTATCCATGTTTTTTATATTGACTCCAAAACCCATTTCCAGCAGCATTGTTTTTTAGGAAAGGCTACTCAACTTTATCAAATGCCATTTCCGTGCCTAAGAATAGCCAAGCCTTCAGTTTTTTGTTCTGTATATTATTAAATAATCCTGATATTCTAATGTTATTCGTTTGTCTATTGCATGTGGAACCTATTTAACCAATTTGTATTAACTGAGGAAGGACTGCTTCTATTCTGGCAAGAGACTTTGAAAATATGTTCATGTCTATATTAAGAAGCAAGATTGGCCTTAACAAGCCACATAACAGCTTGTCTTTTTGTGACTTTAGTATTATGATATCTGCCCCTTTCATTGTATTGGGAATCTCCTTACTCCCTACAAAAATCGTTGTGTCTGCAGTGTTTATCTGCAGTGATGTGATTTCACCTGATAAAACTCTGCTGAAAACCTGTCTGATCCTGGGGATTGGTGTTGGCATTAATTTAATCAAATTTGTAGCTTTCTCTGTCTCTACTGATCTTTCCAATCTGTTGACTGTTTCTGAGTTAACTTTGGCATGTTAACCTCTCTAATATATATTCAATATTTTTTCCCGTGGGCTCGTTATAGTTTGAAGGCATAAAGAACTGTATAGAACAGCCTGAGTTCTTCAACAATGTCTCAGGTCTTAAAACGTACTACTCTTTGACATATTTTAATTTGGAAAAGGGTCAATTATGGTGGAAAATGTACAACTCAAGATTATATAACTCTTAATTTCCATCACAAAGGGAGAGCTGGGTCTCCACTGTACTATTAACTTTGTTCATTGAATATTGTGAACCACAGCCTTAAATAATGTTATGCTAATTAACTATACTGTATCCGTACAAAGTATTTTTGGTGCTATACAACCCAGTTTCCATTTAATCTTCCCTTCATAACTGTATAAAATTGGTAGATTAATGCCTTAACCCATATTCCAGTCTTGTTCTATATTTGATCTACTACATCTCTTTCAGGTCAGCCCTGTTGTTTTGGTGATGCATCTTTTTTGATTACTCTCCTTGGTCTGTTTGCCCAGTTTGGTGACATGTAGGTCCAGTTTCTTTGTTCCTGAACTGATTTGTCTATTCTCATATCCATAAGTATCTATTTCTCTCCTTTGAATCTGAAAGACCCTTCTGGCTTTCCATTTAAAGGAAAGTCTAAATGGGAAACCCGACTTGGTTTTTTTTTTATATTGTTTTTCCTAGTAATTGTTGTTATCTGGTGCAATTCCTTTCATTTTCTAAGGACTGAGATTGCCAGATCTGGGAACATTTTTATGGGTTGATTTAGAATCACCAGCATTCCAAATCTGTGGGTCCGCAGCCTACTGGGAGCAAGGCGGGGGAAGTGGGGTCGGAATTCTATGGGTGCTTTCAATACAGATGCATGCATTGCTGCCCAATTTTAGCATATCTTGGAAAATACCATTCAGCATTCCCAGATTTCTTCCTTCAGTTTGTCTCCAGGATGTCGTTAATCTTGATTTTCTGCATTCCCGATCTTCGGTGTTCTCTAGTTTTAATTCTTTTTCTATCTCAAATTATCTGGAGTCTTCAAACTACTCTGCTAGTATTATTTACTCATTTAATCCAGTTTCCACCTATATCTTTTAAATCTCATATATTTCATTGTCCTTAATGTTGGTCTGAAGCTCTTCTTTCATCTCCTTATTCATAATTTCTCCTAGAAGATCCTTCAGGTTAGCCTTAGTGAATTGGCCGGTGTGTCTCTTTCTGTCTCCAGTTTGTCCAGTGAAGGGGAGGCATTACCATTTTCCATGGTGTCTGTTTTTTGAGGCAAAAAGATCTTTATGATGGAAAAACTTTCTTCCTTTCCCAGACATGTGGCTTCAATAATTTTTTTAACTCCTCAATGCTTTGGGCTTCCTCTGTCTGTCTGGCCCCTCTCAAGATGGCTGTCACTGCACTTCCTCTCCACTTGTTCATCTCTTCTCAAGCTGGTTGCAGCTATGCTTCTTTCTCTGGTCACAAATGTAAATTTTAATGGGTTTTGTAGCTTGTTGCATTCACTAACTATCCTCTTGGATGACAATGAAGGTTAAGATAATCACTTCCAGGCTTGCCTCTGCCACTTCTGACTTGTTACACAGACTTTTAGATTATAGTGAAGCATCCTGAAAATGGGGAGAGGATGGCATTGTGGTTGAGGCACAGGACTGGATATCCCTGACTGAGTCTCTAGATCAGGGGTAGGCAACCTATGGCACGGGTGCCAAAGGTGGCACGCGAGCTGATTTTCAGTGGCACTCACACTACCTGGGTCCTGGCCACCGGTCTGGGGGGCTTTCCATTTTAATTTAATTTTAAGTGACGCTTCTTAAACATTTTAAAAACCGTATTTACTTTACATACAAAAATAGTTTAGTTATATATTAAAGAGTTATAGAAAGAGACCTTCTAAAAACGTTAAAATGTATTACTGGCACGCAAAACCTTAAATTAGAGTAAATAAATGAAGACTCGGCACTCCACTTCTGAAAGGTTGCCGACCCCTGCTCTAGATGTTAGTGTAGTAATGCACTCATCTGCTAAAATCTACTCTACTGGCCGTGTCACCCCAATGTAAGAGTAATATAATTTGCTGCCAGTGGCTTTTTAGTATTCCCCCTCTCAACTGAATTCTAGGACTTTTTCTGGATAAAGATCTTGTATCTGCTCATTAGTATATATCGTATAGTGCAGTGATTTTTACAAAAAAAAGTGTAGATCTTTTCACCCATCATCAAAATGCACCCACATTGCGACTGAAAGCATTAGATCTTGTGGTACCAGCTAAAATATGAACAATTTAGAACAGAAAAGGAAGAACTTACCTGAATAAAAAGAGAGGGAGCTTAGGTTGGTAGCCATAATGGATGTTGGTAAAACTCTGACTCAGAAGGAAAAGTACTATTTATTGAATTGTCAACATAGAAATTATTATCAAATATCTAGTGGTACATCACAGGCAGGGTTGGGCCTGGCTACAAGATCAAAGCCCAAGGTCATGCTTGATATAAGCATGTTGCCCGATGCCACAAGTTGAGATGTCATGTCTTTGATTATTTCTACCTCCATCTAATTGTCCTTCAAGCCATTTGATGATATTAAGAAAAGTTGGGTGCTATTGACCTATAGATACACTAGGCAAGTGGGCTATTCGATTATGTGGGTTTATCCTAGTTTTTTCTAGCATAATGGATTACTGTAAATGGTGTTTAAGAAACTTAACATGAAGTTTTCTATTAATTATCCCCCCATGCCTTTTTTTACTGTTCTTATCGGTGTCAAATTTTAAAAATGCATGAATGTGAGGGAAAGGGTCAGGCTTACAGTTCTGAAAATGTGTATTACTGTATTCCTAAATTTAAGAAAGTGTCTCCTTGAAGGCAAAGGCAGTGGAAAACTTCTCTGCTCAAGGACTATGGAGTTGATCTCAAGTTAATAAATGCATATGCACATGAATAGTCTCATTGAAGTAGATGGAACTACTCATGTGTTTAAGTGTTTGCAGGATTGGGGCCATAATTGTTAGTAAACATGTTTCTGAAGTTGGAGGTTGTTTGATGAAAAATCGGAGGGCAGCTTTATTTAATTTTCTTAAATTATTTTTTACAATAGTCAGTTAGGTTTGTTGACGCCAAAGAAGCAAACATCCTGATACACTTAAGATGTCTAGATTTAATGACTTCCTTAAATAGAAGTCTTTTTTTAACACTGGTACGATTTTTTTTATAGTGGTAAATACTTTAATGGCTATTTATAAGTATATTCTTTATCTTTCTTCAAATCTATTGGTCCTAGTTTGTATGACATTACATTAATTGTAATTCCAGCTAATTGAAATAGACTGCTGATGATCTGTGAAGCTTAGCCATCTGTTCACTAAATGATTTGAAATTCAGGGTAGTAGTGTTTTCTCTCTTTTTTCTAGTTTTCCTATAAACGTTTTGTGTGTGCGATAGAAATGTTGACAGGAATTCAGAACTCTTGTAATCTATACCATTCTTTTTCCATTTTCAGAAGCTCATAAGCTTTATTTTATAATTTAATGTGTTTTTATGACATACAGACAATATATTCAGGTCTGATTCTTGTTTAAAATATGCTCAGTCAACAATGTGAACAACAAAACTGATTAGGGGGCTGTAGAGACTGAATTGAGGAAAGATTAAAAATGCTAAATATGTGGCTTCACTAGAGGAAGGGAAAAACGACATAACCATGTGCAACTACTTGAAGGGTGAAATCACCAAGGAAGGGAAGAAATTTACTTAGTGATAGAGGATACTGCATGAGGGGGAAAAATTGAAATATTGCCTGAAACACCAGGAAAACGTTCTTAAAAGTCAGAGCTCAGACAGTGGAACAGTCTCCTAATGGAAATTTAATGAAGTGCTATCACCTGACACATTTAAAAACAGACTGGACTAATTACTGTAATGAGTAATCATGATTAGCAGAAGGATGAACTAGATTACCTTAAAAGGTCTTTCATTTAATTTTTCATGATTAATTTGTGAACAATATGACAGGGATAAAATTTAAAATGGACTTTCAAGACATTTACTAACCCATATTGCCTCATCCACCCTAACACCTCTCCCCCCTTGCTGAAATTGAAGAGGTTGGCATAATGTAGGGGGTGACATTGCTGGGAATTATTAATGGAAGCTTATTGCAGTAAAGTAAGTTGTAATTGGGGTATTCAATTATAAAACTATTATCATCTTCTGCATTATGCTCTTGTTTAACCATTTATGTCCATAGCATTGTTATAGAATTAAAAATGTAACCTTGTGTGATAAGGCTTTCCCTTCATCAGACTAAACATTCCAATAAGTATTAACAACATATGGATTTCGTCATATGGAAATGCTTAGAAGCTTTTACCAAGATTTCTTTTCTGAAACAGAACTGAACATCTGACCAACTGACCAATCAAGTGGTGAAAATCATATTGCCTTGTTGAGGTAGGAAAGGTGAGACTAAATCAATCGCTTAAAGATACACACAGCATTTCATCTCTACATTACTGGTTCAAGTGTGACCAAGATGTGTAGTAACCAAAATTAATTACTGACTGGAAGCACAGAGGCTAAAAACTGAATTGACGTGAAGAATGATTGTCCATACTGTGACGGGTTGCCTCCCTTAGGATGCCACCTGATGTATTGGGATACCACTGAGCCCGCCTGTTCTGCCAACCTGGTCACCCTTTTTACCTGTCTTGCTGAGTCAGGCTATTAAGCCTCCTCCAGGACACGGGCAGGGCTACACCCAACTGCAGAACGACAGACACTGAGATCAGCTCTGGGAAGCCTCAGTTTAAGGGATTTGCCTCAGCACTCAGGTGTCCACCTCCCTTGGAATACGGACACAAAGGTATATTATGAAATCCACCTCCACCCTCAATGTGGAGGAAGGTATGCACAACTTCTTGTGTCCCTCTTCCCTCTCCCCCCGCGTTAGAAATTACAGAAACTGGGTTTAATCATAAACAAAACAAATTGTATTAACTGTAAAGGCAGATTTTAAGTGGTTAAAGAGATAGCAAACAGAACACAGCAGATTACTGAGCAAATAAAATACGCATACGAAGTTTGTTTCACTAAAGAAATTAGTTACAGATAGTAATTTCTCACCCTAGATATTGTTGCAGGCAGATGACAGAAAGTCTGGAAACGCAGCTGCACTGGTCTCCAGCTTGAGACCTCAGATATTATTACTCACAAGCTAGATGCCCTTCCAGCTTGGGCTTAACCTTCTCCCGCCAGTTCAGTTCTTGCTTCCCGGTGTTTCCCAGTGTCTCTTTGGGCGGGGAGGCAGAGGAGAACCACCATGATGTCACTCCCCTGCCTTATATAGCTCTTGTGTATGGCGGGAATCCTTTGTCGCCCAGTGGAAGAACATGGCATTCCAAGGGGTGGGTCCCAGTACCAGATAACTCAGACCCATGTCTCTGCAGTGAATTGTCCAAGAGCAGCAGCCCCTGGGAGAGCTGGCCTGGCAGCATTGGCTCTGCACATCTGTGAGCTAACTGCCATACCGGTTCAGGCTGCAGTCCATCTAGTTCAGAATCTAGTCTCCAACAGTGGCAAGCACCAGATGCTTCAGTGGAAGGTGCAAAAACTGTGGGAGGCAGATTACCCCACATCTGTGTGTGAAGTCCTCCTAATTCCCTGGATAGTCTTATCCATAAAAATGTCCCTTCTCTCTGTGTACTGTGAAGCTTACTGCCACAGGATGAATCGTGCTGAGTTGCTGGCCTCAGTGACAAGTATACATTTTTTACTCCGGGGGGAGTTCTGTGCCACTGCATGTGGGCAGAATTCCTATCCTGTGCTGATATCTTTGCTTCTCCGCAGAAAAATGACTTTCTGACGGGGAAGCAAAGGGAAGCCACAAGAGTGGTCATGTGCCCCTCCCCTGCAGTGCGGACACATCATTTCGGGCATCCGGAGCAGCTGGTGGAGAGGTAAATCACTCCCGGGAGGGAGAGGCTTCCCCCCCGTGACATGGACCTTTGGGGCTGGCCTGGCCCTTCCACCATGTCAGAGTCGGGTGCAGCCTCACCACCAAATATGTGTCCCGGGGGAGGGCTGCAGGGTGATCTCCCACCTCCGTGCAGTCATTTGCCTGTGCTCCCGCTGCCATGCTGGAGCCTCTGCATTTATTTATTGACAAATAAAATTTGCAGAATTTTAAAACGTGGGCAGAACTTTTATCTTTTTGGCACAGAACTTTTAATTTTAGGGCACAGAATTCCCACAGGAGCAATTGGGGTGGTGGTGGAGGGGATGTCCTTTTTATCAGTTCCGTGTCACTTCCACAGAACCCCTTGACACAGGAAGCATTCCAGGTGAACCAGAAGCATGGCCAAGGCAGTTTTTCACTGTGGCAATTCTCTGCTACTACAACACCCAGAAGAACAATGGTAGAAGGTAGACAGCTCTTAAGGAACAAAAGAAGGAGGCAGGCGTGTTGAGGATAATTAAATGAGTGATTAACCAAATCACGCTAATGACTAAACACTAAATGTTCACAGATAATAAGTATGGGGGGGAAATTTTATCAGACTTCCTCCACCAGCCTTAACTGTCTGGTGGAGTTAAAGCTCAGTAAGGATGGGTGGTATCCCTCCTTAGGTAGCCTATAGTGTTCCTTTTTGTGTGGATGGGTTCCCTGAGGGCCTGAATCCGGGCTCAGCTGTCCAACAGTCCTCTGATGGCATCAGAGTCTTTAGGGTTGGCCATTCACTTCTGGGGTTCGGTCCTCTGGGTTAGGGTTAAGCCCCATGGCTTAGAGCTAGAAATTGCTGCAGGGAGCAGCTCCAGTACTGCCCTTCTTCTGGCTGCTGTAACCAGACTCCTTGCAGCAGCTATTTTTCTACAAATGCTGCTCCTGCCTGGGGTTTAGGTAGTCCCAGCCACATGCAGACTACCTAGAGCCTGCAGTTGGTTACCCTGCTTGCCAGTCAGGCTCCTCCCCCCCGCCCCCCGGGTTGATTGTGTCTCAAGCACAGACTGTGTAGGAAATATTTATCTGCAAATATTTGTCAGAACAGAATGTGAGCTGGGGGGTGAAGCTACCCATCAAAGACCATGATCTCAGATAGTAGAAAGAAGGCTCAGTAGCTGAGCTTATAGTCCTGTTCCAGAGCCATCTACAGTAACAACTGTTTTTATGTCAAACGTACTGTTCTTTTTCACAGAGCCAAGGTTATATATGTAGGTAGCACCAGATCTGAGCTCTGAGCCCAGCATGCTCTTCCCCCTTTCAAAGAGCCTACTGGGGCTCAGCTCATCCAGATTTCTCAAACATAAAATTGCATGGTGGTGGTGAATCACTCTGTTGAAGAGAAATCATTTTAGTGTGTTGCCCTACCATTAATTAGATCTAATGTGCCTTGAGTTGTGTGCACTCATTTTTTCCAGTGCCGCCTTGAAGTCCTTGTTTTCTCGCTCTATTTTGCGTCACTTTCACCCTCCCTCCATGTTGTCAAGGAGGACAAGACATTATTCACTTGGTACCCTCTTAATACCACTACTTCATCGTCTGGAGGGAATCACGCAAGTACCTCTGTCTTCCATCTTAAAAGAGAAGGCGAAACGGACATAAGTGAATGTAGAAGAGTAACAGCTTTACTGTAGCGAAAATGTCTGTATTATGACTGTAGTGTTTTGCTAACATTTTAAAGATTATACATGTAAATTAATTATTTCCTTGAAGTTAACTAGTCGTTGCTCATTTTGTGGTAGTTTTGTATGAATATTTTTTGCTATTTAGCACTCAAACTTAGCTTAATATTTCTAGTTCTATAACTTTTTGGATGCGTTTTGGGGAGATGGATAGGTGACTCATGATTTAAATGGACTCTCTTTCTTTATAACTTATGTAAAGGGTTTTAAACACATCTATAAAAACAATTATTAAAGTCTGGATTCAATAAAATTAATTTTTAGAGATTTCTGTGGCTGTGCACAAGCTTTCATAGTACAACCTTTTAATTTATTTTTTATTGCATCCGCTCTAAGTTGTATATTGGCAGATGTTTGTTTTGAATTTTTGCTTCCCAAGGATTTGGAAGAAAGAAAATTAGACTTTTTGCTTGCTTTGCATATTGATTTGATAGCCTGTGTAGACTTCCACATTTTCACAGAAAATTTACTTATCCAATGGGCATTGAGATTTTCTCTTTAATTGACTGAAAAGCTAAAAATAATGTATACCCAGTAGTTTAGTGCTGTAACTTTACAAACTCCTGTGAGGATGCAGAACTCATGAAGGACACCTAATACAAAAGGCACAATATTTATTGATACTCTTGTGCTTCTTGAGTTAATCAGGGATTTCAAATTTGTCAAAATTGTTGTGAATTGTTGAACATTAGTAAATGATGCATTCTGAAATCTGTAGTTTGTGAAGTAATTTATTCAAGGATGCTTTTGGAGTTGAATTCATCAAAACGCTTCACATATTGTGACAGTTTAGATTCTTCCAAAGGAATACTTGTAAAGAATAATTTGAATTTCAGTTGCTCCCAGAGGCAAATATCTAGGATTAGAGCCCCATTACAGTAGGCACTGTAGACGACATGGCTTTTGTGGAGAATGGTCAAATTATTGGATACAGTATTATTCATGAACACATTTTAGATCCAAACAGGGAATTCGTTCATTGCTTTTCATATTAAACACTGCTTGTGCCTGGGTCTTCTGCCCTAATAGGTAAAACACCTGTAAGAATGGAACTTTTTCAACTGTTATACTATAATAAAAAAAACAACTTGGTCCATAATATAGGTTTGTGTGTAGACAAGTAGAAGCTTTCTAATCTCACATCTGTTTTCTTAGAAATATTTTAAAATAACTGTTTTGATTCATTGTATTTTAGCAAAATACAGTAGTTATAGATTTCCAAAATATAAATTCTATTTTTTTGTCCAATTCCCAGACAACTACTTTACGATGAAGTTAAGATTGAGAGTATGCATGTGTAACTTAAGGGTAAAACCCATTATTATAATGTTATAATTATCCCCAAATCAAGCATTATAAACCTAGGAAATTCAGGGTTAAACTTAACTCATGGTGTTATCCAATAGGCAGTGTTATGAGAGAGGTGAGGTGAAACCTTGTTGAAACTGGTGGTTGTGATAACCACCCTTCATTTTGAATAAAAGTAAGAAACAGTTAAGTTCCTTTTTTTGAATAAGATGCCTGAAGTAATAGGAGCCACTGTCCAAAACACATGGCCCATGCAAGGCCAGTCAGAAGCTGAGCTATGTGGGCTAACGGGATTTGCTGGAAGCTAAATGCAAACACATGAGTCTGGGTATTGTTTGGTGGAGGAGTGTACGTCTGTGGGCAGAAGCTGCCAGGAAGAAAATAGCTGTTATCACGGCCTGAGGTAGAGCTTTTTGGGCAGAGTGTCAAATGGAAAGAGGCCTTGGCACTGTGAACAAAAACTGATTTCTGCTGTTTGCTTCCTACTGTGTTCAGCAAAACAGGACTCTGCATACATTCTTTGTAAATAGGCTTGAGCACCAAAGAAATTCTGACTCCATCAATTTCTCCTCCTAACAGAAACACCCTGCAAACCCCTGAATATTGGCTAACCACTTGGGTAACAATACAGTTATGGAAGCATTTTAGTGTCTGTAGTCCCAGGCTGAATGCCTTTAAAAAATACATTAGGTATCTTTTATATTTCTTCCCTTTGTTGCATCACTACACGAAGTGAAAACTTGCATATTTTATATGGAGGAAGAACCTCTGTTATGCCTAATGTGTTACAAAAATTGTGTGTATATGAAAATGGCTATCTTGTAAGTGTCAAAATTAATGAGAAACTAAGGTGAACTTCATAAGTGACAATCACTTGTAATGAAAAAATAAACCAAGATAAGATGTAGGGCAGGTAAGTGTAGAGCTTTTACATTTTTGAATAATTAATATTTTCTGACCAGAAGGGATCATTATGATGATCTCATCTGACCTCCCATATAACACAGGCCATAGAATTTCACACAGTAATTCCTGCCTGGAGTCAATAACTTCTGGAACATATCTTCCAGAAAGTCATCCAGTCTTGTTTTGAAGACTTCAAGTAGTGGAGAACCCATCACATTGCTTGCAAATTTTTGAATGATTAATTACTCTTGCTGTTACATTTTTTGTTTTCGGCCTTATTTCTATTTCAAACTTGTCTAGTTTCATCTTTCAACCATTGAAACTTGTTGTGCCTTTGCTAGATTACGAAGAGCCCTCTATCAGAATATTCTCCCCTGTTGGTACTTACAGATCATGATCAAGTCACCTCTTAACCTTCTCTTGGATAAACTAGATCGAGTTTCTTAAATCTCAGTGAGTCTTTCCAGTCCTCTGATCGTTCTTGTGGCTGTCTTATAATATTTTTCCATTTTTTCAATATCTCATAAAAGGGGGAGACATGAGTGCTAAACACAGTATTCCAGTAATAGTCTAGGCAATGTTATTCTCTACCTTCCTGCTCCTACTTGATATCCCCCTATTTGTGCAACCAAGAATTGTGTTAAATCACTGAGCCACAGGATTGTGCTGGGAGCTTGTGTTCAATTGGTTATCCACCATGACCCTCAAGACCTTTATAGTAACTGAATTCTGGAATACTCTCTCACTTTAGGTCTTAGCTACATTCTTTGTTCCTAAATATATGATCTTGCATATTTGGCTATATTAGAGAGCATGTCTGAACAAGCCCCGTTTACCAAGTGATCCAGATGACATGACGGCTGGAGGTGAGGTGAGATCTTGAGGGCACTGATTCATGGCAGGTGCATTAATAGCCTATTGGGCCTGCTACCTACTGGGATTCCAAAGAGCTGAAACAATCTCCTTTTCTTATATGGAGAACCAGGAGGCTATATGTAGAAAAGACTCTGCTTCACTGTAATGTAGGGTTACCAGGCGTCCGGTTTTTGACTAGAACACCCGGTCGAAAAAGAACCCTGGCGGCTCTGGTCAGCACCGCTGACCGGGTTGTTAAAAGTCCGGTCGGTGGCGTAGTGGGGCTAAGGCAGGCTCCCTGCCTGCCTCCAAACGACTCCTGGAAGCAGCCGGCGCAGGGGTGATCAGGGAAGCGCCACGTGCTGCCACTGCCCCCAGCACTGGCTCTGCAGCTCCCATTGGCCTGGTTCCCGGCCAGTGGGGCAGCGCGCACCGTGCAGAGTTGCTTTGCCCCGCCTAGGTGCTGGACATGCCGGCGGCTTCCGGGAGCAGCACGGAGCCAGGGCAGGTAGGGAGCCTGCCTTAGCCCCGCTGCACCACTGACTGGGAGCTGCCTGAGGTAAGCGCAGCCTGACCGGAGCCCGCACCCCGAACCCTCTGCCCCAGGTCGGAACTTTCTCCCGCACCCTAACTCCCTACCAGACTCTGCACCCCTACCCACATCTCAACCCCTTAACCCAGGCCCGAACCCCCTCCTGCACCCAAACTCTTTCCTAGAGCCCGCACCCCACAAGCCCTCCCGCACCCAACCTCCTACTGCAGCCCTGAGCCCCCTCCTAGAGCCTGCATCCCCTTCTGTACCCCAACTCCCTACCCCAGTAATGAGCCCCTTCCCGCACTCCAAACCTCTCGGCCCAAACCCAGAGCCCCTTACTG
The DNA here is from genome assembly GCA_037349315.1 of Chelydra serpentina. Classification (NCBI taxonomy): domain Eukaryota; kingdom Metazoa; phylum Chordata; order Testudines; family Chelydridae; genus Chelydra; species Chelydra serpentina. The sequence goes on from JBAIAC010000061.1 coordinate 12,821,089, forward strand.
CACCCCAAACCTCTCATCCCCAGCCTCATTCCAGAGCCCACACTCCTAGCTGGAGCCTGACCCCCTCCGCATCTAAACCCCCAGCCCTGAGCCCACTCCCACACTCTAAACCCCTCTGTCAAAGCCCCTTCCTGCACCCGAAGCCCCTCATCCTAGTCCCACCCCAGAGCCTGGACCCCCAGCCGGAGCCCTCACCTTCTCCCACACCCCAACCTCCTGCCCCAGCCCAGTGAAAATGAGTGAGGGTGGGGGAGAGCGGGACAGGGGGGGTGGGGCTGGAGTGAGTGGGGGGTGGGCTTCAGAGAAAGGGCGGAGCGGGGCAAGGGTGTTCGGTTTTGTGCAATTCGAAAGTTGGCAACCCTACTGTAATGTCAAACTGGGCTTCTTGGCAGAAGACTATTCAGCTCCAGGTTTTCTGCAGCACCACCGTGTTTTGAAAAGTTTGCCTGCAGAAAATTCTCTCCTCCTTGAGAAGCAGGTTGCTGTCAAGGATACCTTTGTGGAATCTGCACACACTACCTCCCTGAGGTCTCCCAGAGAGGGACTGGTCACCGGCTGTGGAAGGTGAAGTTAGTAGCAAACAAAGTTTATTTGTAAGATTGGAAATGTTATACAGTAAAAGCTCTTTTATCCGGCACTTCACCAACTGGCAAGTTCTATAAACTGGCATTTCTGATCTGCACTGAAAATCCAGTTTATAGTGCGGGTGCAGCAATTGGTGTGGGGCTGGCAGGGGGTTGGGGTGTGGGAGGGGATCGGGGTGCCGGATGGGGGGGCGCTCACCTCTGGCAGCTCCCCACAAGCAGCTCCCCGTCCCTACTGTTGCTTGCAAAGGCTTGGCCAGGCGGCTCTGTAGCACATTGCTTCTGTCCCTCCTCCCCGAGCGCTGACTTCACGGCTTTTATTGGCTGGGAACTGTGGCCAATGGGAGCTGCGGGGGGCAGTGCGCCTGCAGACAGAGACAGCGTGTCTGCCTGTTTGCAGAGCTGCCTGTCTGTGCCTCCATCAGGAGCAGCAGGGACGGGGAGCCGCTTGCAGGGAGCTGCCGGAGGTGAGCCCCCCCCCACCCCATCTGGCACCCTGAGCGCCCTCCCACACTCCAACCCCCTGCCCCAAGGCCCCTCCCAGACCCAAACTCCCTCCCAGAGCCCAGGCCCCGCAGCACCCCATTTCCCCAGCATGCCAGTTAAAAAAGCTTTTACTGTGGATTGTAGAAAGCAGATGGAGAAATGCAGTAGAAGAGCCACCCCATAGAGATCAGTTTTGGCACATGCTCGTCATAGCGCTGGGGTTGAACTGCCTTCAGGAAAGTTCATGCTAAATAGGCGTGTCTTGAAAAAGTACTTGGTGGTAGTTGAATACCACCAATAGATGGATCAGGGCACTTGGAATTTAAATTGCACTTCATTTAACAATATATTATGAACAAATAAGCGTGGACTCCTTCTCACTAGTTTATCTCTATAGAAAGACATAACTTTCACAGGGCTGTGTGATGGTAAACAGGGGCATTGTCCATCCATTTTCCAGGACAGGAATGAATAGGTTTAATCCTGTTCATATTCAGACCACCTTACACAATTTGCTTTGAACAAGAATGTAAAATGAGATTAAAATCGTAACATAAATTAAAATTTAAACTTACTTATCCTTTGGTGGAAGAGGAGAATGTTAATTTACAGTTGGATAGTTTGTAAACTACAAACTAATTTACCTAACTTCTTAGGGCTGATAGGACAAAAGTGATATCCCTTGGCAAGTTATATTTTTTTCTACAAAAGTTCTGCTGAATATCTGTGCGGGGCTGTAATGCTTTTTCCTACTTAACTCTGCTAAATTAACGCAATTTACTGGTTTCATAAAAAATGGCTTTATACATTTTAAACTTTGATTCTTTCTAACAATTGTCTTGAAAATGAAATTAAGGTGTACCTGTGTATTATAGGCAGTGCAGGTTCCTATTGTTGATTGCCTGAAACTTTATATTATAAGATGCTATTCTCAGTATCCATAACTCTTCCAATCTTAGCCATTTGGGCTGAAGCTTTCCATTTGGGTATCTGATTCAGGTTGAACTTTTCCAAAAAGTTAAGCAAAATCTGTTCAGCTGTTCCTCAGAACAATGTTGGGGGAAAATAGGTTATTTTGCCACGTTAAATTCCTACAACTGTCTTGTGCAAATGCTCTAGTGTTACTGTGTTTTGAAGCGGGCACTTCAGATTTGGCAAGGGGTTTCACTGGTGTCAGATATGCCTTCTTTCATCCCTGTGACACCTGCCCAAATTTGGCCATTAAAATTTTCAGAGAAACTCCTTCACACGCTCTTAGTAGAGATTTCTTAGTTCGGCAGCTAAATTCGGTGCAGATCTTCACTAAAGGCAAGTCTACACTACAGCGCTATATCAGCACAGCTGCACGTCTGGTGAAGACACGCTCTGCCGACGGAAGAGCACTCTCCTGTCAGCATAATTACTCCACCTCGGCGAGAAGCGGAAACTGTATTGGTGGGAGCGCGTCTCCTGCCGACATAACACCACATGGACAGCACAAAACTTGTGTCGCTCGAGGAGAGGGGGGACTGTAGTGTAGACCTGCCCTGAGAATGCTCTATCCCAGGCCACAAGAGGTGAGAAGGCATTCCCTGTAATTCCTTTTTGTGGCAGTCAGGGACTCTCTGGTGCTGAGCACAGGGACTGAGGTGAGGGAGGCTTTCCTTTTGTTCTCAAAGCTCCTTCTGTTGGGGTGCAAACAGGAGGAGGAAGCAGGCGGACTGGCGTACAATTAACAAAAGCTGTATCATAATACATAAGGGGATTGAATTGAGGTTTCACAGGCAACATTAATTCTGGCATTTCCTAATGTTTGAATGCTAGATTTTGCAACTGTAATGTTCTTTTAATGTATTTTTGTGTTTAGTGTATTAGCGTACTACTCGTACAACATCTATTTTTAAAACTTCATTGGCATATTGGTTCTTCAGCTTTTTGTAGAAATGCTGGTAATGACAACCAGAGTTTTTAAAAAATAAAGGCCAAGTACTGTACATTTCCATTGTACATAACTACTCGTCACTTTTGGAAATAAAGTGAAGATAGATTTTGTTCATAACATTTTAGCACATCAACTAACTTGTTCTCTAGGCATTACTATTCAAACTTTTAAAAGCAGAATTAAATTAAATGAATGAATGAAGCATAAGGGTTCTATGCTCTGGCATATGAAACCGATAATAAAAGAAAATGTCTCTAAATAGCTTCTGAGAAGAGAATAATCATCCATTTGCAATGTGGTGGACTGTGCGCATGTGTGTATATACACACACTAGTATAATTTTCCATTCTGAAGTCTTCCTTTAAAACAAGTTCCTACACTTTCCTACTGAGGTACAGTACGTTACAATAGCTAGACAGAATTAGGCAACTTGTCAAAGCTCTCTAAGCCCTCTGCATATGGCTTCCAGAAACAGCTGGATTTTCATTTCTCCTTCCATTCAACAGGAGTCTCTTTCATGTCTGAAAATTGAAAACGCGTGTTTTTCAGTGTGGTGCATGGATGTGTGTGTGCCCTCTGGCACACCTGTTTCTAATTTCCTGACTTGAAAGCATAACCCATCAAAAGAAGTAGAAAAACAATTTCTTTCTGACACGCTGTTCAGAGGCCCTTGTGTTGCAGAAGGCCTTCCTTTGCTTTGCCATCTTGGTTCCATCGGTAGAAGATTATTGTAAGATACAGAGCTCACATAATATGGGCTGTTCGTCTTATGCTGTGCTGGGTTTTTTATACCCTTGTGGTTATTTCAAAGCATTAGAATTCTACTAGTAAAGGGTTTTTTTGCACAGAAAAGATGGCAGTGTAGTTCCTAGTTTCTAACACGAAGCTTAAATTAGGAGCAATGCTCATAAGTAGTAATGGTTTATATAAACTGATCAGTGAGGTACAGTAACAGTTATTGTGTGGTGCAGCAGATCAAATGTTTGTCATAGGAAATTAGTAACTTCAACTTTGTATGCACTTTAAAGTCAGACCAGGTTTAGTAACTGCAAGTCAAAGATGGTGACTGAATTTTGAAAACCGATAATTGGTTTATGTGAGAGTTGTACATGGGATAATAACTAGTATGGGGAGGAGGTGACCAGCCCTCTGTGGAGAAAGAAGTAGTTCGGGACTATTTAGAAAAGCTGGATGAACACAAGTCCATGGGGCCGGATGCACTGCATCCGAGGGTGCTAAAGGAGTTGGCCGATGTGATTGCAGAGCCATTGGCCATTATCTTTGACAAATCATGGCAATCGGGGGAGGTCCCGGATGACTGGAAAAAAGCTAATGTAGTGCCCATCTTTAAAAAAGGGAAGAAGGAAGATCCGGGGAACTACAGGCCAGTCAGTCTCACCTCAGTCCCTGGAAAAATCATGGAACAGGTCCTCAAGGAATCAATTCTGAACCACTTAAAGGAGGGGAAAGTGATCAGGAACAGTCAGCATGGATTCACCAAGGGCAAGTCATGCCTGACTAACCTAATTGCCTTCTATGATGAGATAACTGGCTCTGTGGATGAGGGGAAAGCAGTGGATGTGCTATTTCTTGACTTTAGCAAAGCTTTTGATACAGTCTCCCACAGTGTTCTTGCCAGCAAGTTAAAGAAGTATGGGCTGGATGAATGGACGGTAAGGTGGATAGAAAACTGGCTGGATGGTCGTGCTCAACGGGTAGTGATCAATGGCTCCATGTCTAGTTGGCAGCCGGTATCAAGTGGAGTGCCCCAAGGGTCGGTGCTGGGGCCGGTTTTGTTCAGTATCTTCATCAACGACCTGGAGGATGGTGTGGACTGCACCCTTAGCAAGTTTGCAGATGACACTAAACTGGGAGGAGTGGTTGATACGCTGGAGGGTAGGGACAGGATACAGAGGGACCTAGACAAATTAGAGGATTGGGCCAAAAGAAATCTGATGAGGTTCAACAAGGACAAGTGCAGAGTCCTGCACTTAGGACGGAAGAATCCCATGCACTGCTACAGACTAGGGACCGAATGGCTGGGCAGCAGTTCTGCAGAAAAGGACCTAGGGGTTACAGTGGACGAAAAGCTGAATATGAGTCAACAGTGTGCCCTTGTTGCCAAGAAGGCTAACGGCATTTTGGGCTGTATAAGTAGGGGCATTGCCAGCAGATCGAGGGACGTGATTATTCCCCTCTATTCGGCACTGGTGAGGCCTCATTTGGAGTACTGTGTCCAGTTTTGGGCCCCACACTACAAGAAGGATGTGGATAAATTGGAAAGAGTCCAACGGAGGGCAACAAAAATGATTAGGGGGCTGGAGCACATGACGTATGAGGAGAGGCTGAGGGAACTGGGATTGTTTAGCCTGCAGAAGAGAAGAGTGAGGGGGGATTTGATAGCTGCTTTCAACTACCTAAAAGGGGGTACCAAAGAGGATGGATCTAGACTGTTCTCAGTGGTAGAAGATGACAGAACAAGGAGTAATGGTCTCAAGTTGCAGAGGGGGAGGTTTAGGTTGGATATTAGGAAAAACTTTTTCACTAGTAGGGTGGTGAAGCACTGGAATGGGTTACCTAGGGAGGTGGTGGAATCTCCTTCCTTAGAGGTTTTTAAGGTCAGGCTTGACAAAGCCCTGGCTGGGACGATCTAGTTGGGGTTGGTCCTGCTTTGAGCAGGGGGTTGGACTAGATGACCTCCTGAGGTCCCTTCCAACCCTGAGATTCTATGATTCTAACCATTCACCCACTACAGAGAATGTCTTTTAGCAAGCTATTCTGAAGAAACTGAGACCATGTTATGTGGCCTACCTTTTCTCTCAGCAAAGCAGTTGAAATTTCTACAAGTGCAACATTTCTGTCCTCTCTGTAACAGCTATTCCATAGTATATGCTCCACTTCAACATTATGCCACTGGAGTACATTGGCTCCATTTGTTGCCGTAAGTTAATAGGAACAGGGGATGAACCCTTAACAAGGCTTCTTAAGAGTGTAGGAGTAACACAACAGGCAGGCAGCTAATATTCAGTGGCTTGAAGCAGCATAATGCATAGACAATATAGGATTGTAGCTCATGGCCTCACTGTGTAAGTGGTTGTGTGGCTCATTTGTCCAAAATGTCCTCATTTGTCTGCCAGTCTGTTCTTTGTGCATAGCTAACATAATTTGGCATGTACAAAAGTACTAAAATACTTAATATGTATGAGTGAGCAAATATTTAATCTTCCGCACAATAATTAGCCTTTTGAAAATGTTGGGTTCACTTGTATTTTGTTAGTGCATGAAGGCTTGATACATTTGTTTCTCTCCACCCTTTAGTTTATATTTCTTGGAATATTAAAGTGGATATGTGAAAAATGTGTCTGTGATCTTTGCTGATTAATTCTGGATGTAGATCCACACTATCATGGTGTCCAATATAAATAGGAGTGGATATTTGACCCTTGGGATCTGTCCCACTTAGGGTAAGACGGAGGAGGCCCTTTGTAATAGCTGCCTAACAGCTTACACTTAAGGGATGATCAAGAGACAATGCCAGAGTGAGTAGCTTTATTGGCTTGTAGCCTGCTGTCCTTAAGGAGCACCAAAACCCAGGTCTACACTTCAAATTTAGATTGACTTAGCTATCTACAGTAGAAACTCAGATTTATGAACTAACCAGTCAATCACATACCTCATTTGGAACCGGAAGTACGCAAACAGGCAGCAGCAGAGACCAAAAAAAAAAAAAGGCAAATACTGTACAGTGCTGTGTTAAATGTAAACTAAAAAATCAAGGGACAGTTTAAAAAAGATTTGACAAGGTAAGGAAACTGTTTCTGTGCTTGTTTCATTTAAATTAAGATGGTTAAAAGCAGCGTTTGTCTTCTGCAGAGTAAAGATTCAAAGCCGCGTTAAGTTAATGATCAGTTGTAAATTTTTGAAAAAACAACCATAACATTTTGTTCACAGTTACAAACATTTCGAACAACCTCCATTCCCAAGGTGTTCGTAACTCTGCGGTTCTACTGTAGTTAAGCCAACTTAGCCTCTGAGGTTGACGTGAGTAAAATTCTTCTGTAGACCTAGCTAATGCTGCTTATGGAGGTGGATTAACTACATCAATGCAAAAGTCCCTTCCATCGAGATAGGACGTGTCTATACTGTGGTGCTACACCAGCATAACTGCAGCACCTGTAGTGCTGATATATCTGCAGGTTTGGAAAGGGTGGGGCAGACAGAGTAAAGCCTCTTGGATGAAGGACGGTATGGGCTTGCTAGGAGGATGTACGTTGTTTTTGACCTTTTCCATTCCTGTAATTTAGGAGGAAAGTCTATATGACTTTGCTTGTGGTGAAGTTTAAGATTAGATGACATTAAATATGCATGTAGGCAGTTGTTTTAAAATGCCCTTTTTCCTCTAATGCTTTTTTCAGACTATTAAATAAAAATGCTGTGTTTTAAGAAGCCTGTTGTCAGTCTCACAGATTCTGAAAGGGAGGAAATGCACATGTTTGAAACCCAGTTGAACCTGCAGGCTAACTGGTTGGCACAATGTACCTGGATCTTGGTCTCAGTAGAGAAAACTCATGAGGTTCCATCAAGAAACAGGCAAGAGTAAGGGGCTATACACCTGAGTGGGGTGGGGAATACACCCATATCTGAAAGGGGGCAGACCTATAACCATGGCAAGGTTTCTAATATGAAAGACACTACATTACATGTGACTTCAGCTTGGAATGACTGACCTAAAGCTCTAGTCACTGATCAGCCTTTTTATACTAAAATTTACAGAGATTAAGTGATCCTACAGGCCCCTCTTAAATACCTTCCTAAAGGCTTGTCTTCACTACCCGCCGGATTGGCGGGTAGCAATCGATCTATCGGGGATCGATTTTTCGCATCTCATTAAGACGCGCTTAATCGATCCCCGATCGCGCTCCCCGTCGGCGCCGGAAAACCACGTCATCGACCGGCGCAAACGGAGTCGACGGGGGAGCTGCAGCGATCGACGCGCCGCCGTCTTCATGGTCAGGTAAGCCGATTACGATACGCCGATTTCAGCTACGTTATTCACGTAGCTGAATCTGCGTATCGTAGATCGACCCCCCTCCCCTAGTGTAGCCCTGGGCTAAGATAGTTATAGTGTTACACCGTAATCATCCTACCAACACTATATCTGCATGTTCAGTCTGGCGAAACCCTTCACAAAAAATCCCTTGTATTTTATCTGAAGAAACTTTTAAAAAAACTGACTTAAAGGTTTATTTGAAACCGTCTCCAAGAGAGACGTGTAATTCTTTTTGGTTGCATCTTTTTTTTGTAGCCTAGCAGACCTATTGCTTATAGTCTGTTTTAAGGGCTGTTCTCTAAGGTAAGAATACTCAATGGTTCTGATTATTTCTGTATAACCGCTCTAAGAGCTTGTCTACACTTACATTTATAGCGCTCTAACTTGCTGGCTCAGGGGTGTGAAAAATCACCCCCCTGAGTGCAGCAAGTTTGAGCACTTTAAAGCGCTAGAATGGACAGGCTCCGAGCGCCAGCCCTCGGAGCTATTCCCCTCATGGAGGTGGATTACCAGGAGCGCTCTCTCCCAGTGCTCGCACGTGACCACACACACACTTCAAAGCGCTGCCGTGAGAGCACTCCCGCAGCAGTGCTTTGAAGTTTCTAGTGTAGACATAGCCTAAGATACAGTTTTTCCTATCCATCCACAGTGTTAATTCTCATCTAGACTTTTGTCATTTCATGTCTCAAATTACTGGAACATCCTTTTCCCTGCACACCTTCACAAATACAATCTTGCCCAACCCAGCCATTCAGAATGCTGCTGCAAAGATCACTTTACTAGCCCATCACTTTGACTATGTCACTCCTTTCTTTATAATAAAAGAATATATGGAGATATGCCTATCTCATAGAACTGGAAGGACCTTGAAAGGTCATCGAATCCAGTCCCCTGCCTTCACTAGCAGGACCAAGTACTGTCCCCTGACAGATTTTTGCCCCAGATCCCTAAATGGCCCCCTCAAGAGTTGAACTCACAACCCTGGGTTTAGCAGGCCAGTGCTCAAACCACTGAGCTATCCCTCCCCCCTTTGATTCCCTTCAGTGACTCCCTCTTTACTGAAGCGACAAAGGGTCCTGTGGCACCTTATAGACTAACAGAGGTATTGGAGCATAAGCTTTCGTGGGTGAATACCCACTTCCCTCTTTACTGTTTCAAACAAACAATTTGTAAGCACCTAGAAGATAATAGGGTGATAAGTAAGAACCATCATGGATTTGTCAAGAACAAATTAGGTCAGACCAACCTAATTTCCTTCTTTGACCGGTCTACTGGCATAGTGGATGGCGGGAAGCAGTAGATAGGATACATCTTGATTTTGATGAAGGCTTTTGACATAGTCTTACATGGCATTCTCATAAGCAAACCAGGAAAATGTGGTCTAGATGAACTTAATGTAAAGTGGGTGCATAACTGGTTGAAAGACAACACCCAAAGTAGTTATCAATGGTTTCAGTCAAACTGGAAGGATCTATCTCGTGTGGTTCTGCATAGGTCTGTCCTGGTCTGGTACTAGTCAATGTTTTTATTAATGATTTGGAAAATGAAATGGGGGATATGCTTATAAAATTTGTAGATGACACCAATCTGGAGTGGGTGGAGGAGTGGTTTGCAAGCCCTATCGGGTATGTCTATACAGCAAATAAAAACCGGAGGTGGCCCATCCCAGCTGATTCTGGCTCACGGGATTCAGGCTGTGGGGCTGTTTCCTTGCTGTGTAGACTTCTGGGCTCAGGCTGGGGCCCAGAAGTCTACACAGCAATAAAACATCTCCACAGCCCAATCCCCACAAACACGAGTTGGCTGGCATGGGCCAGCTGCAGGTTTTTCTTTGCTGTGTAGACATACACTTAGAGACCAGGATTAGAATTCAAGACAACCTTGACAAATTGGAGAATTGGTCTGAAATCAACAAAATGAAATTCAATAAAGAAAAGTGCAAAGTACTATGCTTAGGAAGGAAAAATCAAATACAAAATGGAGACTAAATAGATACACTGTAAAACTGTTATAAGGGATCTGGGGCTATAGTGGACCACAAATTGAATGTGAAGCAATGATGTGATGCAAGTGTCAAAAAATATTTAAAAAGAAAATATCAATCTGGACTATATTAAGTGGAGCGTTGTATGTAAGACATGGGAGGTTATTGTCCTGTTCTACTCAGCACTGGTGTTGCCTTAGATGGCAACACCAGTTTTGGCTGCCACACTTTAAGAAAGATGTGGACAAATTGGAGAGAGTCCAGAGGAGAGCAACAAAAATGATAAATGGTTTAGAAAACCTGACCTATGAGGAAAGATTAAAAAAAACTAGACCTGTTTAGTCTTAAGAGAAGAAGACTGGGGGGGGGAACCTTCGGGTAGGTCTACACTTACCGGCTGGATCGGAGGCGTCGGATCGATGTTCTGGGTTCGATTTATCGCGTCTTGTCTAGAGACATTAACTCTATCGTTGTCATGTTAGGTGAACCTACATGTGTATTCAGGATGTAGAGCCTGGTTTTATTGCATTACTGTGTTATATTTATTGTCTTCAGTATTGTCTCAATCAATTCTATTGTAAACTTTCCATTATTGTAAACTTTTGAAAATCTTTCTTAATTTCCATTTGTGTCTGTAGCAGAATGTTTAAAAGACTGAATACTAATGAAAAGGGAAATCCGTGTTTAGCTGGAAAAAATAAACCCCAAGAAATGCTTAAACATATGTGGAAAGTATGTTTTATTGGTAACAGAAAACTAGTGTCACAGGTTTGTGGTATTGCAAGGCTGCTTAGTTAACTTCCCTGTCATAAAGAACAGTACTTGCATAGGTCTCCCACATGACTGCTGTTGCGGTTCTTATGGGATCTGTGTTAAGTCTGTCTAGCAGAGATTATTCTAACAGAAGTGTCTTTGGGAGATGGGGAAAGAGAAGTCTGCATTAATGGTCACAGTGCATGCAGTGTTTTAGATGTGAAAATCAAGCTGTACAATATGCTCTGTGTATTCAACAAGATTGGGTCATGTACATAGCAAAAACCAAAAAGCCAGGTTACGTATCTTATTTTTGCTGTAAAAGTTCCATGTCTGACCATTAGAACGAGTACAATATCTCCTAAGACAAAGCCATGTCAGTTCATCCACAGGAATTACATCAGTAGACTCTTGCTACACCTGAATCTTAAATAAGAAACCCCCATGGACTTTCAGCTTAACAGTAAACATTGACATCTGCAGCCACTAACAATGAAGAAGACTATCCTAATATTGCAAGTATCCCAAGACCTAAATATAATAGCAGATATATACCAAAGAAATGAGTCAGGCTTTCTTAATTCAAATCTCTAAAGGGTTTGAACAGATTATTTGTACTTTATATCTTGATGATACATAAACAACAAACTGAGTACTCCAGGAGGAGCGAATAAGAAAAACAACTTAATGAGGTCATAGGTTTGTAGGGACATCTAGATGGGGGTCTATTTAAGAATCTAGAGAGAATTTCAGTGTTCTCCAAAAATGAGGGAAAGGTGTTTTGCTTTCTCAGGACCTATAAATATTACAAATATTGACAAAAGTCAGAACTTCTATCCCACTTTGTATTAACTTTCAGGGGAAACTCCCTTTTAAAAATAATACTATGGGATGGTCCAAGGCACTTCCTGTGTTACACAATCACCTTTGATACTTTCCAAATGATCTTTAAGCATAAGAGGCTTTTCAGAAGGGGGTTAGAAAGTTCTCAGATTTGAGTATAACACATAGCTTTATTGATTGGGATTGGGCAAACTTTAAAAGGGATTCATTCTCCTCAAGCCTATCAGTCTTGTTTATTTAGAGTTTTTAGGACAAAACAAAGGTACTGTGGACTATGAATGCTCTTGACGCTTAATTTCTTATAACCGCTGTCCTGCCACGTGAACTCCTGCCTTGTTCACTCATTTGTCACTTTCCTGCTCAGTATCTGTGGGAGCCTTTAGGTGGTCACATTTTCAAACTTTTCTCCACAACTACAAGGACTAGACATTTATTTTTTTTAAAGGAAAGCAGAGATTCTCTCCTAATCACATGAGTCTAGGAGCTAGAGCTTTAAGAAAAAAGCTCATTGCAAGACTAACGATAAAAATCATAACAGTTAACAATAGGAGAGGAGGAAATGTCTAGATCACTACCCAGTGTTGCCATATGTGAGTAAGAGGGTAATGCTCTAGGCAGCATCTCTGTTAGTCCTCTAGGTCTGTAACCATGGGGGACCTCACCTACAGTAGTCCTAATCATAAATATCTATCTAAGAGTTGTCTCTGTTCTCCAAATCAGGAAATATAAGGTTGCAACGAGGAAAGCTAAGAAAGCAGCAAAAAATAAGTGTATGTTGGCTAGATCATGAGACTTTAGTTTGGGGACTGGATGTGGTTGAAGGAAGGGATCGCTCCAGGCAGGAAAGTGAGTGGATGTAGGGAGAAACTAAACACTTCTCATCTTTAGCAAATTTCTAACTTAAAAAGTGTTCTAAACTTGTATCATAATGCTAGTTGGAGTCTGTCCTCTGAATTTCATTAATCAGGCCCAGTGGAAGGTTCATCTCATGAGCTGTTGTCCTTGCAGAGGCAATGCTAACTCTACTAACAGTGACTCTCAGGGGAAGGTGACAAGTCTTGGGCTGTCCATATTTGCTGCAACTTAGGGAAATACCAAGAAGTTTGTGGGTGAAAGATTGAGGGGGGAGTTCAGTTAGCATATGAAAACAGATCAATACTACACAGGTTTAGTAGTGTTTGGAAAATGAATGGATTATACCGTGACCCAGTTCTTCTTGGTAATGGGTACTATAAACTGTTCAAACTTTAACATGAGAACCGCTGAATTTTGATGAGAGCTTTTCACTGTGCTAGGATTCCCCCCTCCCCAAAGAGATGTGAGAGCTGTGCTGTGCTACGTACTATAGTCCATAATTTACTTCTTAACTAGAGCTTGACTGTGAACTAAGAAAACCATCAAAAATCATAGGGACAGGTCAGATTATGGTGCTGTGCTGTGCTGGGATCATTGTGGGTAATGTCAGGCTTCTGGAAAGCCAGTGAGAGGACACAGTGCTCTCTTGCCTTACCCTGGGCACTTAGTAATAGCCTGAAACAGAGCATGAATACATATAATTGGGTAATGATGCTGGTACTTCCCCAACCCTTCACGGCATGCTCTACTGCACAAACTAAACTCCATTTCCCCATTTCCAATGCAGATTTAGCAAAGTTCTGCTCTGACAGACCCTATTGGTGGTTTTTCAGTTGCACACTTTTTACATACTTGCTAAACTGTAAAACTGAGTAATCGATGGTTGGTAGGTTTAAAATGATCGCACTGTAAACTGACTTGTCACTATTTTTACTACCTTTCCATTATGATGATGAACTAAAGTAAACTTCAGTTTACTGGAGTTTCCATGTGCCAGGAACCGTTACATTAGTCTGTGATAATACATCAACTTAAAAATTATTGTCATGTGAAACAGTGGAGCACACGAACAAGACTTCTCGTTTGATCAGAAATTGATAATCAGTTGCACATTAAGATTACTTACCGTATATACTCGTTCATAAGCCGAATTTTTTTAGTAAAAAAGGGAAGCAAAAGAAAAGGGGGTCGGCTTATGAACAGGTAGATAAAGAGGGAGAGCTGGGACACAGCCCCTCCCACCAACAGAGCAGGCAAGGAGAGGCAGCACAACCAGCAGAGCCAGAAGGGAAGAAGTGGGGCCAGAGTCTCTCCGCTTCTGGCCACGCTGCTCTCCCCCCATCCTCCGAAGCAGCTGCAGCTCCGGGGCTGGCAGACTGCGGCTGTGCCGCCCGGCCCCGCCCGCCGGAGCACGCTGCAGCCACGCTGCCCGGCCTGCCGGAGCAGCTCCAGCCAGGGCCAGAGACATCTTCCCCGGCCCGCCCCAGCTAAGGTGGGAAGGGATGGGATGGGGAGAGTGTGGGGATCCTGGGCTAGGGGTGGGGTCATGTGGGGGGTGGTCACAGGGGTTACTCCCCTGATCCCCTGCCTCTTTCCCCCCCCCCCCCCAAATTTTCCCACCAGTTGCTGTCCTGGCCCGTCAGGGTAATCAGCTGGCGGGCCGAGACACGTTGTTTACTTAGATTTACCTCCGTGCCTGCGGACACTCATGGTAAACAAACCATCTCGGCCCGCCAGCGGCTTATCCCAGGAGCCAAAGTTTGCTGACCCCTGAATTACAGGGTCGGTTTATGAACGGGTCATAAAATTTTCCATTTTTACTTATCAATCAGGCGGGGGGGGGGGTCAGCTTATAAATGGATCAGCTTATGATCAAGTATAATACGGTATTTATTTTGGAAACCTGCTGAAGTATGTTTGAGTCAATGCAATATACATAAACTTAACTTCCACAGAAATGAGCTGATTTTGATGGCTAGGTTACAGGTGAGCAAAACACAAATTTGAACCCAAAACATTTATACTGTAAAAACTAGAAAAGATTAGAAGATTCTCCACCACATCACTTATTTCATCTGTAGCTCCTGCATTAGTCTGTTTATACATAATAGTTTCCAGGTTTTGGGTAGAGAAGGAGACCGTGCAAAGCCTGCAATAATACATGATCTAATACTTATCAGCTTCCCCATTTTGTTACTTTCTATAGCCCTCAAAATTCTAAGTAATCCATCCCCAAAGTAATATAGTAAATCCTTTCCCCAACCTTTGCCCTGTCAAAGAGTAGGTGATGTATTGTGTAATAAATTCTCCTGTTGAAAAATAGATGTTGCTGTATTGAAAACTGAAGTAACAAATGTTTCCTTTTAAAATTGGGAAAATATTCTTCTCATTACTTATCTGTCCCTACAGACTGCTAGCATGTGATGTGTTGAAAGATTTCCAAATGCACTACTAGCAACACTCTGTAAGTTTACTGCTTTATTAATAGGTTTGACATGAATGCTAAAAAAAAAAAAAATCACTGTTAATCCCTGGGAGTGTGTGGTATGGTAGTAGTATTGAAAGTTAATTTTCCTTGTAGCTGATCCTCTATCTCTCCAAATTCAGATTTCCCAGGAATGTCAGTGGGCTGCAGATGTCCTATAACCCACTTTCCGTTTTCTAGCTCTCTCAGCCTTTTGTAACAAACTTGATGTGCCGGAGCTCTTTAAGAAAGTCATTCTCAAGGGGGAAAATGATTTTATACATCTTGTTTAAAGATGGTTAATCTTATTTTGAGGCCCGTTTTAGGAGTTACATCACAATCTTGAATTAGTAAACATCTGCTTGCACTCAAAAGGTTGGAGACACGGGCTTGTCTTGGTGATTTTTCTAATTACTTTACTCAATCTCAGATTTGTACTTTTTTGCATCGTATAGTTTAAAATGTGTTTTTTAAAAAGCTGCAGACTATTTTGCCTAACAAAAGGAGTAAAGTTACTCTTCCATCACTCATTTTACTGCAGCACCTGGTTTTGGGTTTTTTTTTATAGTTTGCTGTAAAAGCACTACCTCTTGCAATGATAAAGTGTTCATTAGTAAAATTCTCTAATTTGATTTCAAATAATTATTCAAACTACTAGTCACACACAAACAAATAGTTGTGGGCTCAGTTTGCCTTCATTAGGGTTGGTTGCATTTGTTACCAGATAAGAACAGAGCCAGAGTTTTAGAGAATGAAAAAAAACAAACCTCTGTGGAGAATAACAGGAAGTTGCTGAGGAAGAAATTTCAGTGAAGGATTAGAAATTATTACTCATGTTTTAGAAGAAATCCTAAAAATTCTGTTATTTTAAGAGCATGATACAGGAGAAAATGTTCAAAATCTTGTTTCTTTTCCCCTTTTTCTACTGTTACTAAATATGGGTACCCAAACTGTGGCCTGTGGACAAAATGCATTCTATAGCACCTGCATGGATTTTCCATGTCTTTTTATACTGTACTGTATACATATGGGAGAATATCTCAGTTCCATTTTGGGCAGGGCCTTTCTGGCATGGGAAGTAACATTGCAATGTTAGAATGGTCTCGCGAATAACTGCTTGCAGCAGAGTCTATCCGTTCATATTGTATTATAATAGTGAGGGATGCTGCTTGCGCCTTTTCTGTTTTCAGGGAACCTTACATTTGAAAGGGGATTTTCTTGTTGATTAAGAAGTTGACAGGATCCATGGAAGTGTTTCCCCCTTCCCTCCCCTTGTTCTCTCAAGGGTTGCCTCCTTATACTATGTAACCTGTTTTTAAATCGCTAAGGCTACATTCTATCATACCATATGACATTTTAAACCCATTTTTCTTATAATTGGATATGGACTGAACGTAACAGATTTTTCATGTGAGCAACAGTTAATTTGCTCTAAATTATGCAAATTAAGTGTGTGTATTTCTGCTGGGCCACTAATGTTACTCCTGTGGGAATTTTGCATCATTGCGCACACACAGAATTCATATCCCTTTGCAGAATTTCTATGTTTTCCCGCAGAAAATGCCCCATTGCGCCTGCACCCAGAACCCCACAACAAGCCCCTGTGCATCCAGATCCCTCACTGAGCCACTTGTACCCAGATTGCCCCACACAGAATCCTGTCACCCCATACCTGGATCCCCCTCCCCTCCCTCGCACTAAGCCCCTTCACACTTGGATCCTGCTGGGCAGAGCCTGCCTGCCCACACCTGGTGCAGAGGGGCAGGATCCCAGGGTGTTTCTGGGGCAGGCCCAGCCCTTGCGCTGTCAGGGTCGGGTGCAGCCTCCCTGCCGAATCCCTGTCCCAGGAGGGGGTGGAGGGGAGCTGTAGGATGATCTCCCACCTCTGCGCAGCCAGTGGCCCATGCTCCCCACTGCCATGCTGGAGCATCCACATTTATTTATTGACAAATAAAATGTGCAGAATTTTGCAACATTTTAATTTTTTTGGTGCGGAATTCCTTCAGGAGTATAATTTGCATAGGTAATGCTCTTCTGCCACAGTTCAATCTGAAGGTCTGATCCAGCAAACTTTTATCAATGAATTATGTACAATTGTATGCTCTGGGTTATAAAAGGGTTTTGCAGCTTAGGGCCCTACATTTAAGATGTCCCTTGATGAATGAGGGTGAAAAAAAAAGATGGAGTGAAATGTGTCCAAGGTTTTCAGCAATCATGTAATGTGACCAGTTTTGACTACTAAAGAATACATCAAGAGAAGTCCGTAACTGTTTGAAATCTTGCTTTTTGTTTACAGTCTCTGAAGAGAAGAATAGGGCATGTAGCTTCTGTGTTTAAGGGAGGGTGATGGTGCGACAAATTGCAACAGGACAGGAAGTTCTAGGAGTACATTGCCACATGAAAGGAGGCATGAAGATGACAGTGGGAAGGAAACAAGTGAGTGACTAGTGAGGCTTGGGCAGAGGATAAAGAGGAAGGGACAAAAGAGGAGCAATGAGGTGAAATCAGAACTTTTGAAGGGAAGAATGCGAAGGGATTTTCAAAGGCACCAGGTGTGTTCAGAGCAGCAGGTAGGTGATTTTTCTAAATTGGGTTGCCCTCTCGGGGTCTTTGCTAGATTACCATGTGGTCTCACATATTAGTTTGGGCACATCTGGATATGTTGTACATAATACTTTAGGAGAATAACTTGCATTGACTCATAATCTGCGCTTCTACTGGTTTTATGAAACAGATGACACAAATTCAATGGATCTAGATAGTGCAGTCATCTAAGGGTATGTCTATGCTGAAGCACGGTAGATAAATGTGTTAGCTCTGCTAAAGATGGCAGAATAGTAAGGGGGAGCATGGGTGGCGGCTCAGAATAGCCTCCCGGGTACATACCCTGGGGGTCTGACCAGGATTGTACTCAGGTAGATAGTTTGAGCTGCCACCTGTGTTACCCCAGCTACACTGCTATTTTTAGTGCACTAGCTCAAGCAGAGCTAGCGCGTGTCTGTCTACCTGCTCTGGTAAGCACCCTCCCAGCTGTGGTATAGACATACTCTTTATCTGTAGTCTGAGGAAAACTGTAGTGGAGAACCAGTGTCTTTGTTTCCTTTGTTGCTACGAGGATTCTCAAGCCACTCCCTCAAATTCCCGCCTCCCCCTTTTCAACCCTCCATCATGCTGAACTTACTCATTTTTAAAGAGGGCAGACATAGCTTTGTTCAGGAGGAATCAGTGCTGCTGCTTGAGTTGGTTTTAAATGTCATTAGAAATTGCCTCAAGAATCGCCTTTGTACTCCTGGGTCTTGTCAATCTAGGAAGGAAGGAAGGAATGACTGAGCTTGCATGCAGCAGTGAAACTTCCACTGGGTTGGCCAAGGGATCATATTTTTCCTCTTAAATGGACGAAGACTGCATTCAGGTCTGTTATCTGAGGTTCTGATTAAGGATAGAAAGATAGAGAGATATCTTCTTAGATAGAAAGTGAACAGCCATGACTAGTACCTTCCCTATTATGCTGAAGCCTAACCATTAAATATGAGCATTTAACGTTTGCACTGATCATATGAAAATCTGCACAATATACTTTATGTTACATCTTATTTTAGCATTGCAGAACTCCGGTTGTAGGCTGAGTTTGGGAGAGTGCCATCAGTTATTTCTCTTCCCCATCTGAACCATGTTTGAGCTGTTTGTTTTTCTGGCATAGTAGCCTTTGGTCTCAATGGGTATTATGAGCTTCATACAAATATAGAGAAAATACTTGGGATTATTGTTTCTACGTGCTTAGAAAATATGAAGTGCTAATTACCGTTCAGCAGAGATGATGGGGACGCTAAAGCACAGAGGTCAGGACCTGTGAAGTCAGTGGGAGTCTTTCCATTTACTTCAGCACGTTTTGGATCGCACTCTAACAATGATTTACCCATGACCAGATCAAGTTAATAGCAGTGATGGGAATAAAACTCAAGAGTTTCTGGCTCCAAGCCTGGTGCTCAGTCCATTAATTTATGCTGCCTTTTGAAGAGTCAAAGCAACAATGGTAACTTGTAGTAAGTGCAATATTTTAAATACTGTAGAATAATAACAATGTTCATGCCCTTATTTAAAAAAGAAATCCTGAAGCACTATCAACATTAATTCATTCAACTGGTGATGTGCGTCAGTACTGGGTTTGCAATGGCGCCGGGCCCCACAGTAAGAAAGGGCCCTGGTGTCCAGACCGTGGCCCTGCCCCCACTTGGCCTCTTCCCCTCGAGGTCCTGCCCGACGCTTGCTCCTCTCTGCCCCCTCGCTGCCTCGCCCCCCACTCACTCCTCTCTCCCTTGCCCCCACCCCCGAGCGAGCAGCAGGCGGGGCTTCAGGGGAAAGAGGCTGAGTGGGATGGGGCCTCAGGGCGGAGCGGGGAGGAGGGGGCCACAAAAGGTTAATTCGGCCCTGATTTGAGTTCTCTTTTAGTAGCTCTTACTATTACCCCACTCATTTATTTCAATGAAGCTGTTCTCTCAGTTTGTAAAACACCATTAATGTAGGTTAACTTATTTGAGCTTATGAGGTGATAGACTTATTTTCTCTGTACCAGTGAGAGAAGAGCATCTTGCTAAAGCCAGAGTTTTAATCAGCAGAGCAGAAGCCTTTTGCATTGGAATCACACATGGGCTTTGTGGCAGCCAAGCTTTAGAGGCCTTGGAGTTTGTGGGAAGAACCACAGAAATTGTGCATTTTGACTAGTTTATAAAAAAGTAAGCTGTCAGTCCAATTGCTGTCATTAGTTTTATACTCAAGGTGCAAAGTCTAAGGGTATGTCTATACTTACGCGTCCGGTCGGAGGCGCGGGATCGATGTTCTGGGTTCGATTTATCGCGTCTTGTCTAGACGCGATAAATCGAACCAGGAAGTGCTCCCCTGTCGATGCCGGTAATCCTGCTCTGCGAACGGAGCAGGCGGAGTTGACGGGGGAGCCTGCGCGCCGCGTGTGGACCACAGGTAAGTTCGAACTAAGATACTTCGACTTCAGCTACGTTATTAACGTAGCTGAAGTTGCGTATCTTAGTTCGACGGGGGGGTTAGTGTAGACCTAGCCTAAGGTTCTGATAGTAGAGAAGAAAAACTTTTAGAGCTGCTTTCCAAAACGAATCAGATAAAATTTCATTTGATTGTATATAGAAAGTAAGAAACAATACCCTCATATTTTAATGACAAAATATTAACCATACTTTATTTGCAGATGCCTGAACCATACATATTAAGCACCTGTTTTAAAAATCACAATTATCATACATTTCAGTGTGTGACATCAAGTAAACAGATAAATGTAGGTATAACATTTTTAGCTCTAGCAGTCTGAGGAAATACATAGTAGACTCTTTTTTCCAAAGGCCTGTACAGTAGATCTCCTTGATTTTTAGGTTAATGGGATTGTTTTAATTACTTAATAAAAACCATAAGAATACCAGGAAGCCAAAGTAAAGTTTCCATACTCTGACGATAAACAGTGTCCTCACTGGAACTGTATGCAGTGGGTCCTTTGTCCTGCTAGCTGGAAGAAAGGGGGCGGGGATCCTTCTGCAATTGGTGGCAGAGGGGAGGAAGGGGGATACCTGGACAGAGCAGGGAGAAACAATAAGTGACTGGACTGGGCAAGAAGGGACTGCCCTTCCAGGTGACCCTAGAGGATCTCACTGTAGTGAGGCTGGCAACACCCACCCTCCTACCCAGGGAATCAGAGTAGAACCAGGTTTCTTCATGATCCACTGTGGGCATTTATGCTAGTCACCTTTTTCCTTGGGGGCTGGAAAGGAATGGCAAGGTGCATTTTTAGTCTTCCCCACAGTGGCTCAGGGATTTATCAGGAAGTTAGGTTAAAATGTCTTAACTTAGTAACTACAAAAATGGGATAGATGTCCAGTGCAGGTACTAATTATGGAAGGGATCTGGTTATTGGAGAAATTGGTCTGCAATGGATATTCCCTGATATTTTAAGTGAATGAAGTTGTGCCCTATTTAGTGCTTCTTGTTTTGCTTCCGGTGTGGCTACAGTTGTTGCAATTTTTTGAAAATTATTTGTTGAGTAGAATGGCTAGTCTCTCCTGTGTGCTTGTAGGGAGATGGTTTAGATGGAGAAAATTGATATTAATGCAAAAAAAAATCTCTTTTAAAAAGAGATTTTCAGTACTAAACATTGGACCTTCATGTGTCTGAAAAAAATTAAATGCCTCAAAATAGAAACCCTAATTGTAACAATCTTTGTTCTTGAAGTATACATATGATGCCTCCATACCAAATAGAAGTAGAATCAGAGGATTGATAATGGGATTTTCTAATGACCAAGGCCAGTAACCTAAATGTAAATGACGTTAAATCATTGTCATCTCTCAGCTGTTCAGTTGGGCTGATTTGCTAGCTCTGTAGGAGGCCTGTTTCTCTTTTTTTTGCTAACTGGAGCACAGTTAATAGTCCACTTCAGCTTCCCTAGATAGATATAATTGGGGCCTATTTAGACCATTGCTATCTGATTGATCTTCCCACTGACTAGTGGAATAAAACCTGCCAGCCTGTGGAAGACAGAAGAGGATAGTAACATCTTATGCCCCAAAAGTATCACAAATTCAGTCTGCTGTCCAAGAAAACATTAGTTGTAATAAACATGCAGGATACAACTTGAACTGAACTGTACATGCTAAAGGAACATTATAGACATACAGTCTACCATAGCAGAAAAACCATAGATGAAAAGACTAGCATATACACCAGAAGCATAGGTGAATTAACTTTTCTTCCTGCTTGTCAGTAAATTGCAGAAGGCTATGTGAAAACATTGAGGCAGGGACCAAAGGTCTGCATGAAACACTTAACAGTTCCTTAAGACCAAGTTTTGTGAGCTAGAGGAGTTCTTAACAAGAAACATAAAACCCGAGAGCAGATGTGCCTTCAAAAACCTAATTACAAGTACACTTCCCTTATTCCCATGTTGTGACTGGAAAACTGAGGCAGAAAGGCTAAATCATACCGGGAGGTGGTGTTAAAGATGGGATTAAACTTGGAAGTTTTTGGCTCTAAAACCTGAGCTCAGATTATTATATTTAGCAATATTATATAATATAAGTAATGACCAGAAGATCATCTGTGTAAGGTAGATCTGTGCTTTACAAACTTCTAATCTAAGGGCTAGATTACATGATTATTCACTTGAGTGACCAGTATGGTTACTTGTGTGTCGATGACACGTGAGTTACGGTTGCATAATCTGGAGGGAGATGATTAATCATACAGCATGATACTTTCCCTTTTCTTAACCCTTCTCTTCACCTGTTTGCTTTCTGTGTATTTAATCCTTGTCTCTTTTCTCTGTGTGTCTTTACCATGGAGCTTTATGTGAATTATACTGTCAGGTTAGATTGCTGATATTGGGATTTGCAGGGGAACCAATGTAAGAACCTTTAATAGAATAGTGAAATCATCTATCAAATATAGCTCTTTGCTGTGTGGTTATAAAAGAACTATCAGTACCTGTGAGTGGTAACTATATTCTAATCATTCTTGGTGGTATTGTATAGGTTGTGGAGAGCACCTTGTAAGGACCATACTGGCCAGAGAATGTTCACGTGCTTTGCAAACAGAAGATGCCCACCAGGCTCTGCTAGAGACTATGCAAAACAAGTTTATTAGTAAGTATACAATTAATCAGAAAACTGCCTAACCATACATGTTTTATCATTTCTGTTTGACAAGAAAAACAGTCCATTGAAATATAATCAAATATATTTTTGCAATTCCTCTTGGAGC
The DNA here is from genome assembly GCA_037349315.1 of Chelydra serpentina. Classification (NCBI taxonomy): domain Eukaryota; kingdom Metazoa; phylum Chordata; order Testudines; family Chelydridae; genus Chelydra; species Chelydra serpentina. Next base: position 12,843,805 of record JBAIAC010000061.1, read on the forward strand.
TACTCAGTGGTCTTGAAGCTGTAGACAGAGATTAAGTAGTATGTTTGTAATGTATTTAGTGAATGATAAATTAAACCACACAAAATACATACAGGAAAGGAAAATATATTCCTTGATTGGGAAGTCATTGAATGTTAAAAGCCCGGGAACAGATAGTTTAGGGGGAGGAATTTCCTAGGTCGAATCATTGACTATAGTGTAGAGTGAGTTGTTAGGAATTAGTGGTTTAATAATCATAGAGGCTATAAAATGCTTCTTCCCACGCACCCTTTTTTACCTAGTGGAAATTAAGATCCATTTTATTTTTTTGATTAAAATCCTGTATGTGGACTTTTGATTAAAAATCCTATATGTGGACTGTATATTCTGGTTTGTGAATTAAATAATTAATTTTTTTCTGAAAAAGAAATATAGATTTCACTGAAGACACTAAATAGAAAAGACAAACACTCATGGGTTTTTTTTCTTCCCCCTTAACATAATGATTACAATTGTGGATCCTATTCAGTCATTCTGTGTCACATATTTTTGACTATTTTGTTGTATGTATGGATGAAAAACATATGTACAAAACTTGAGTAAAATAAAGTAAGAAAACAAATGTCACCCAAAATTTGGGCGTCAGATTTTCACCATCTAATCAATTCTAGATAAGTTTAGAGTCCAGGAGATACCACGGATTACAGTGAGACTTTTGACATATGTAATATGTCAGGTTTCACTGTAGTCTAATCTTACAGCATTCAGAAACATAAGGACTGTTTAAGTTCCTAAGCAGCTGAGCATAGGTCATGTGTCTCTTAAGTGTGCAAGTACCTTGCTTCTGGGTGATGTGGTCAGGGGCAGTGCCTTACTGGAAAACTTCTTAATTGCAACTAATTACTTATTTTTATCTCAGTCTAGAAATACCACGTTAAACCTTCACACACAAACAATATATAGGTGTGTGAGCCTCTAGCTTAGTTAGTAGATGCCCCTTCCATGCTCTGGGTCATTGTGACAGTATATTTTCCATTGTGTTAGGCACTGTACAAAGACAGAACAAAGATGGTGTCTGCTTAAAAGTAGCACAAATATATTAGCACATTTAACCATATACCCCTGAGCCTACTGGCACAGAATTGGGCAGTAATCTGCCTAAAACAAGCAGATATATTGTAGGCAGGATTTACCCATTTTATAACATTACTGTCTAATTCAGAACAGTATTGTGAAGGTGTTGGTCAAATGCTGGACAAATTGCTCCAAATGTTTGTCTTAAAAAACCATTCTTGGCAGTTCTAATTTACTGTAATGGAAAATGTAAAGGGAAAGATTAAATGTAGCCCAGTTCAAGACATTATATGCTCTCTAGAATTCTTGTATTACTAATTGAAATAAGAGTTTTGTTAGACCCAGAACTTTCTTTTGATTTGCAGTAGGATGGATAAAAGAAAATACACTTCATGTATTTTTAACTACTTTTCATGTTAGCACACCAAACCCATAAGAAAACGGTTGACAAAAATAGTTCTTTAATAATACTGTATGCTAACCAGTTGATTACAGACCAAAAGCTCAGGACTAGTTAAGTAGCAAATGCGGGAGGGAGGGTTAGATATTCTTTTAGGTTTATTTGTGTTTTTTTGTAATTACTTCAAGCAAAAATACCCATGCCATGATTCCCCAGTAACTTACTGTTTCTTGGTGGTAAGAAGCTTTTGAACCAATCTTGTATAGTGGACTATTCTATTTTTAAATGGCTATTACATGTGTGATGCTGGTAAGCCAAGTGCCACCTCTGGCAAAGACCTAGGCATCAGCTGACAAACTCATAGCTGGAAGCCAGGCCAGTTTACTCGTCTATTAGTATATAGATCAAAGTGATTGTTAAATGTGTAAGAATGTATGTAGTGTTTAAACTTCATGAAAACGAATGGGATGTTACCAGCATGGTTTTCACTTATTTGTATCCTGTTATAATGTAATAGCAAACATCTATATTGTATGTAACTAAATAACCCAGCTAATGAGAAAGAAGCCTTGTGAAATGCAAATGAAGAACTTTAACAGGAAAGTGCTAATTCTTGAGCATTTGAAGGCCAGTGGACATTGTATGTGATGATCAGAGAGCAAAGACTCTAAATGCATTCCTCTCTCTCCGCCATTGAAGAAAAAGTTTGGGTAGTCATCCTGTCAGCTTCTTTTCTGTGAGAAAATGCTGTATGTATGGACATAAGGAAAAATTCTTCCTGGATTGTAACAGGGCAGAATAACTGAATGAAAAGACTGAGATTTTTCTGGGTAGTGTTGAGAGGCTTTTGGGAAACTGGCAGATTACTACATCTCTGCTCCATTTGAAAGTATAGACTCTTACTCACCGATACATACATTTTTGCCTGCTTTAACCTCTCAATAACTCTTATTCTTTTCTCCTAGCTAATAAACAACTAGTCAGTTTACTGTAGAATTGGCTGCCAACATTGTCTTTTGATGTGAGATCTAGGATGGAAATTGACCTGCATTTGTAACTGGTCTTTTGGGACTGGGTGCAATCTAAATATTTTATGATTTTTTTGGTTTAAGTGACCATTTATCAGATAGTCCAGCTTGCCTGGGTGGCAAGATAGACTGGAACTGTCTGAGACTCCATGATAAGACTGATTTCACCAAGCCAGTAACAAATGTGAACTCCCAGATCACTATATCGATTATAGAACATTCCACCATTTTGGGGTGTCTGTCCTGCTTTTGACAGTGTGCCCTGAGGTAGGCACTCGTGGTCATGCACCACTCCAGACAGTGTGACCATGTATATACATTCAATGTTCTTTAGTATGAAATCTTTTAAATCCAGTGTAAACAATGTTAAAGGACATCATTACACTCAACGCTACCTAGCCTTTTATCTGCTTCACCTATGGTGCTAATAGTGAAGAGGATAATGGAGAAAACTGAAATGTTGTTTGGTAAAGATTTTGAAAACCTTAGGAATATTGATGGGGTTAGAGTTGACTGTTGGTAGTTTTCAGTGCTGGCTGCTCAGGACAGACAAAGCTCTTCCCATCTGTATCCACAGTATTCAGGTCAAGTCACCACATGTTTAGAGCAAGGGTGCAGGGACAGGCTGGAGAGAGAAGAATGGAACCAAAGTAAGAATGGCAACTGGATTGTGGAGAAACCAGGACTATCATGTTTCTTTCTTGGGTTTAGAAGGATGAGTCCTCAATGTGTCCTTTGAATCCCAGATTCCGCAAAGTACTTGAGGCCCATTAAAGTCGATGGGACTTAAGTATGTTGTTAGGTGCTTTTGATGAGCTGGGGTCTTTTCCTGCCTACTCATCCTCACTTGTTATGCAGTTTGTTGCAGCATGGCTTTTCTTAAAAGCTGTGCTTGTGTGTGTTTCAGAGGGGACTCTCCTGCACAAGCACTTTGGCAAGGTAAACTTAATTTGTAGAAGTCTTGGGGAATGTATTGTCAGTAGGTTGTCCAGATAGGACAAGATAATGAGAGGACAGTATCATTAGTGGTTTCCCTGTTGATCCAGGTGGTAAGTGCATAACCTTTGAGACTTCTTGACCTTGGTGCTATATACAAGGTTTTGGTAGGAGAAACTAAAGTGTGCTGTGGAGGAAAACATGAATGCAATAATAGGTTAGAATAGTGCAATATTGAAGGAACAAATACTGAGGAATAAGAAACAGAAGATAGTCAGTAAAAGTCTTGAGAAAGGAAACATGAAGTCTGTGGGCATAAATTTAAGTTCAAAAAGTTGATCTAAATGAAACTATTCTGAAAAGATTAAAAGAAATACCAGGATATTGAAGGAGAACGTGAAAAGAGATGGTCCCGAAAAAGTAGACTTTTAATTTAGTTTGTGGCAGTAAGGCTATGACAATACCAACACAAGAGCAATGTTTACATGCAGTTTTATCATGGTGTATATCAGTCATAGAAACCTCTGACAGGTGCATTATAAAAGACTGAGAAAGATGGGCAGATTTACTTAAGTTTTGTGTGATAGGGCATCTGAGTTTTTTTCTATGTCTACCCTGGATCCTCTGTACTGACTGCACATTAAAGAGACTCCTCCAAAAGCAGCTATTTCTCTTGGTGACTAATTGGAAAAACATCTTACTATATGAAAGGTTTGCTAGAAGCCAAAGATAAACAAGCTGGTCTGCAGGATGAACAGAAAAGCCATTCAGTAGTGACAAACTTGGGGCTGTTTAAGTGAGGCAGATTTTGGCAAGGTAGAAATAAAGTCCATGTGGAATGAAAAATGTGTTATTAATCTAGTTAGGTGGGACAGAATAACATTTTTGAACTTGGACTGTGCTTAAACTTGGTTTTAAAGGCTATCATCCTTCCTGGAGATGAAGAGTTTCTGATTACAAGCATAATTGGAAGTCAGAGAATCTGGGTTCAGTCCCTCACTTTGTCCCAGACGTGCTGTGTGAACTTTAATTAGTCACTTTGCTTTGGTATCCCTTAGTTTCCCCATTTATAATAGGGATGATAGTGCCTAAATTCACAGGAGTTGTGAGAGTTAACGCATTCATGTTTCCAAAACTATTGGAAAGACTCAAATAAAAAAGCAGATGAAATGAATGGCATTCATTGTCAAAATGCTCATTGCTTTTGTTAAGAATGAAGAAAAAATTTTGTGCTTATTTTGTAATGTGCATTAGGCCCTGTTTGGAATTAAACCCTATTTATTATATTTTCTCAATTACTGCTTTCCAAAAAAGATTTGGTATATGTTAGATATTGATCTATTACTAATGCTTGCTATTAATGCATATTGGTATCTGTGAATGAATACAGAAAATCCAGGTGAATATTACTGCTTCAGTAACATATCAGCAGAGTCTCAAACTTAACAGTGCACTTTTGTGAGTGCTTGGCCATTCTGAAAATCAGGCTCAATGTTAATTTTAGCAAAATATTACCCAAAGGGAAAATTTATGCTTAAATATTAGGCTTAAACTAAGTTACTCTTATATTCTTGTGAACTTTCACAGATTTTGATTTTCACTGATATAAAGCTTTCTTAAGCTATATCATGCCATACAAGTTTTCCTTCTACTGTGAAATAACTGGATAAATTAGGTTAATAGCCTTCTACAGACAGCATGGCTGGTTTTTTTGCTCCTCTTTCTTAAACCCATGCCTTGTGGTCACATTAAACTTCTAATAAAATAGTTCTGTACCAAGCCAAAAAGAATGGTTTAGCAAGGCAGAACTGAAATGGATAGTCAAAGTAAAAATGTAGTTGTGTTGGACCCATGAACAGCTGATTTTGGCCTTTGCCATCAGATCCTTGCTTTCTGTTTACAGAACTCTTGAAATCTCCACAGAACCTTGGGAATTCTTCCAATTAGGGAATGCCTGGCTTTGACACTTGGAGCTGTTTAAACAGCAGGTGATGTGCTTCCCTCATCCCTTTGTTTAGAGCCAAAATATTATGGATAATGCACAATTTCTCGTTGAGTAGGAGGTGGGAAAATTAAATTTAGACTTTTGTAAATGGAATGGGTTTAATGTAATAAATAGAAGAGCAGTAGATTGGTACACAGAATAAGAATGGTGTTCTATAAACACAAATATCTTTCATACAAAACAGTGGATTTTGTTACTCATCCATTCCTTCCAAATGTGGCCAAGTTTGAGGAATGCAGACTTCAGAGTAAACGGTTATTCCATCTCACAGGCAGGAGATTCTGACTATTTGCATGGAAATATTATGAATTGTAGTTTAGAGTTTCTTATAAAGTATTAAAGAAAACCCTTTGAAAACCATAAACAGAAGCTGGTGCTTTTCAGTCCTAGGAGGCAAAAATATTTTCAAATCTTTATTGCCTAAGTTGCTGTATTAATGTATTTTAGGGTACAGTTTGTACATGAAATAACTGATTGGCTCTTGTTAATTATAACTGGAAAACATTTATGTATCATTTTGGATACACTCAACTATAACATTAAATAATTCAATGGAAAATAACTAAATGGGGGTGGAGTTATAGCTCAAGTTCTTCAACAGTATCCATTATCTGAGACCTGGTGTAAGCTGAATTCAGTCTAGGGAATAGAACAGAAATGGCATTAGCCGTGGTGCTGGACAATCTCTTGATGCCAGAGAATGATGGGCAGACCTCTGTTCTCATATTTGTGGACCTCTCTGTAGCATTTGTTCATGATACGTCTGTCCCATCTGAGGGAGGTTGCTGAGGTCAAGGGAAAGGCAGTGAAATTGTTTGAGATCTTCCTGGAGGGATGCCCCTACAGGGTTTGGATGGGGAACTGTAAGTGAGATGGCATCTGGTGGCAAAGGTGAAGAGTCTCACAGGATCAATTCTCTTTTAGCTCTTCTTCAATACTTACCTTCAACCACTGGCAGAAATGCTGAGAGATCGTGAACCCAGGTGTCAAGATAATGCATAAGTCTACCTAATCTTCGCACTATGACAGTATCATTAAACTGGACTTGCCCAGTGCCAGTCTGAAATTAATTTATGAATGAATACTACCTGGCTGAAATTGAACCCTTGGAAACTGGAGATCATGCTTATTGGAGAAGGAAAACGCGTTGAGGACTGAATGCTCCTGGATTATTTAAGTACACCAAGCTCTTGCAGATTAGCTTCTGCAAGTAAAACATTCTGCCTTCTGTGGCTGTCTGTCTGACTGCACCCTACTCTAGTGGATGATGCCTTGACTTCAGTTGTTGCACTCCCTTGTTACTCCTGACTTGACTACAGCAAAACATTCTACCCTGGTTATGAAAACAGCAGCTATTTGGAAACCTCAACTAATAATACAAGTGTATGCATCAAACCTGTCCTCTGTGGTCTCTGCTGGCTTCCTACACAGTATCACATCAAATTCAAGATCTTGGTCTCTGTCTTCAAGGTATTTTATTATTTGGGCTCAGGATATTTAAAATCACTTAAAGTGCTGGAATGAAGATCATGATAGAGAACACCATTCCTCAGGCACAAGGTAATTGCTTGTATGGTAAGGGTAAGACTCCCACAGGACTTAAGAATGTTAATTTCAACACCTTCTGTTCCAAATCCAAGGAGTATTCTATTGACCTTGCTTTCACTATTGCTTTCACATTTATACACTCATGTACAAGCCATCCTCCCCCTGGAGGGAGAGAAGGAAAACTGACCACTAATTATCCATTCCTGGCTGGCCAAGTTTTGAAATCTAATTTCTTGATTTAGAATGTTAATTAAACATTTAATGATATTGTTATTTAAGAGTCTTATAGACTGCAGAGAAAAATGTTTAGAAAAATTGATCAATTTTGTCTATAACACCAGTTACCATGAGTTTTTGGTTGTTTTTGTTTTGTTTTATTTTTTATAATTGCCGTGAGTTACAGATGATCTTGTAACTCATGAATCATGGTGGAAAAATCCCATGAGTGATTTATGAGAAATTATCTTCATTTAAAAAAAAAAAATGAAGCTCCACATCAGTATATTCGTTAAAATTGGCTACCTATTTAGTCTTTAGATGGGAGGATTTAAACACCAATACTGAGTTTCTTAAATAGATTTTTAACTTTCGTTTATAGTTCAAGCGTATTTTTCACTCTAAGTGAAATATTTACCCCTGTGAAGGGGCCAGCACAGGGCCTATGCACCACTCAGATCCCCATTAAGTCTGATTGGTCTTCAGCAAGAGGAATTTCATCCTCTGTGCTTCCTATACCATCACTTCCCTGAATATATAGGGATTTTTGCAAGAGCATAACTTAGGCATTGCTCTTTGGCAGTGTAATTTATATTGCATATGTCCTTTTAAAAAAGAGCTGTCATGTCATTAAAATTCTTGAATACTCTCAAATACTAGATCATAACATTGGACATTTCCACTGCTTGCATCCAAAGAAGTGGGTATTGACCCACGAAAGCTTATGCTTCAATACCTCTGTTAGTCTATAAGGTGCCACAGGACCCTTTGTCGCTTCTGCAGATCCAGACTAACACGGCTACCCCTCTGATACTTTAGATCATAACTGTTCTATAAAGTAAACATTTTGGGCGGGGAGTGGGGGAACAAACAAGTTTTAGCAAACTGGTCTTCAGTGTCCTAACCACATCTGTGTGGACCATCCTATGGACCATCCTGTTGAAATCTCTCTTCTCTGTAATCATTTTATGACTGTGCCCTGGACACAAGTAGCAAATAATATTTAGCAAGGTAGACTGAAGACATAAACTTGAGCTATAAACACTAAATGTAATTGACTCACCTATAGTGCTAATGAAGATGGGTTGCCAGTTGTTTATGGAGATTCAAGGTACAGTAAACTTGGCTGTATTTTGATGTCTATAATGACATTTCAGTTGCTAAGATTGCACCTTCCTAAAGAGAACTTCAGGAGAATAGCTCAAAAAGCCAAGCAAACTCTGGCAGGAAAATCTGGCGAGAGAACCTTGCAAACCCCACTCTAGGGAGAAGAGTTTGACGTTTTTTGGAGCTCCCAGGATCGGAGCTCTCCTAATACCACACAGGTCATGGTGATTGATGGGGAAAAGGTCCATGCTGAGACAGCCACAGGACTGCCAGGGGACAAAGTTACACAGCATGGCCACTTCCTAGCTCTGCCAGTGGGGCATCCCACCTCCCAGAACCTTTGCAGCATCCACGGTGGTCTGGCGGGGGAGAAAACTGCCAGAGAGGCATTACTGCCCCTTTCCCATGTGAGCAGAATGAGATTCTACTGAGGAAAGGCTGTACTAGTCCTAGAGTGAGAAACATACTACACATTAACAGTAAACATACTCTACATATTTTAAGTATATGTACATTTTTTAAAATAAAGTTTAGATTGTTAACACTCCTTTGTGAAATAAAACTGGCTAAAAAGTTAATAGAAGCAATACAGACTAAAACATTTTGATCGTGTGCTCCAGAAGAAACTTTAGTTAACACCTTATTAAACTCTAATGCTTGATGCGAGGGGTTGGACTAGATGAGCCAGGTGGTCCTTTCCAACCCTATCATGGTGGCTAGTGATTCTTTTTTTAAAAAGAGAATGGAAATGCTTTCTTCATTTTCTCCATGAAACTCATTAGTTGGTTTAAAGTCTTTGATTTTTGGAATTTGGAAGCCTATAAAAACCTAGTAAAAAGTACATTGTTTTTAATAGCAACCTAGAAACACTAACACCCATTTACATTATTAATATGGAAAGGAAAAACTAAAAGTGGAGAGCCAGGGTCTGCCAGTACTTACTCCATGCATTGGTAAGTTTGCTCTGAAAGCCCACAACACACCTTATTTGCTAAGCTCTGTAGCTTACTGCCATGAAAATGAAACCACCAAAGGTCCAAGAGGTCCTTTGGGAGCTTCCAGCCTAACTGGTAAAGAAGCTAACGTCTCTTCTTTTTCTTCAGCCCAGAATCTGATTAATAAATTTAATTGTAAAACTGGAAATCTGGAATTATAGTAAAGATCCTCCTTTGTCCTCATAGGTATTCACCATCAAAACAGCATTGTTTGGTTATTTGTGTGTGTCTTCCTTTTAAAAAAAAAAAATATTTATCTAATGCAGTGGTGGGCAACCTGCGGCCCGTCAGGGTAATCTGCTGGCAGGCCACGAGACAGTTTTTTTACATTTGCACAGCTGCCCGCAGCTTCCAGTGCCGCGGTTCGCCGTTCCTGGCCAATGGGAGCTGCGGGAAGCGGCGGCCAGCACGTCCCTGCAACCCGTGCTGCTTCCCGCAGCTCCTATTGGCTGAGAACGGCGAACTGCGGCCACTGGGAGGTGTGGGCGGCCGTGCAAATGTAAACAAACTGTCTCGCGGCCTGGCAGTGGATTATCCTGATGGGCCGCGTGTGGCCCGTGGGCTACAGGTTGCCCACCACTGCTCTAATGTAATATATGAGATACCACCTGTGTACATATCAGATATAAATAATAGAACGCTGAATGCTGAAAGCTTTAATAAAAAGCGTTGTTGCAACATTCATCATTTGCTTAAGACAACGAGCATACAGCTCCTTAAATGAAATTCTCTGTTTAGATTCACTCACTGTTCGTGTGGGTTTTGTTAAGGTTTTTTGCTAACACTGGAGAGCATTTTAAAAACACCTTTCTATAGGTGTTTTAGCAGGCCTTGCTTCTACTTCTGTATTGAAGGATCTGTTTATGGTTATTCTAAAGGAACACGTATTTTTAATGGCGTGTATTATATTCAACTATATAAATGTCTTTAAAAATCTGGCATGTAAAGTCTCAAGCAGAGTACAAATTTTTGCTGCAGCTTCTTTAAAAATCCAACTTATTTTAAATGGCTGTGGTAGTTTGTTACTTTGTTATCCTAAAATTTAGAGATCTGTGGATCCAGATGCTTTCTTGTGCTTACACATTTAACAAATGAAGGTGCATGAAATCAAAACCTGACTCTCCATTTAGTGTGTATTCATATCAATTACCTTTATTAAAGATCCCCTGTATAGCTTTAGCACTAAGTTTAATGTGATGCATAACATCAGCATAGACAGGGCAAATGACTTCATTTCAATTTGAGGTGTGCACAGGCTTAGTAAGTCCAGTGGCATAGTAGAAAATGAACATCTTTGTGGACTAATAGCCTCTTAATCTTCTTTAGTAACATAATACAGATGTATTTAAAACTGGGAAGTATTACTTTGTTTGCACTCGATCAGTACTGCTCAACAGTTTTGTCACTCAAGTGCTTATACCTTTCCATAGTAAATGTTTACATCCAAATTATCCAGACATAAAAAGTTAATTACAAAGGAGCTAGTAGTGGTTCCTATAGCATGGAAGACAGTAGATCTATATACAGTACACCTGATGAGGGACTGGCTAGTCCATGGAGCTGGTAACAGTAAATGGAACACTACTTCTGCCGAGTTTCACCTCTGCCTTAGAATGGATTTACCTATCAGCTATCGTCCAATATCAGATCTTTAATGCTCTAAATGAAGAGTTGGCACCAAGCCTGGGCTTCTAATAGGCAGGTTCCTACCATCACCAAATACACCACAACAGTTGGGCACTCTTGTTGTCAATCTTGGCAAAGACTAAGTTTTAAATAGACTTGGAAACTAAGTTGCCCATCCTAGATACCTGTCCCTCCAGGGCAGGGCTGAAGTCTGAGGCAAACCAGAAGGGTCAAGTATCATGTCCTTGCACTATTGTATATCTGTTCTGTGGATCAAGCTCTGGTGGTTGTAGTCTAACATCTTTCATAAGGATTAGATTCCCTTAAAAATTGGTTCGTCATCTACACAGTTTCATTTTACAGACAGAACTTGGTTGTCGTGTAGTTTCTGAGAGGAAACCTGTGTGCTTTAGCCTAACTTTACATTGATGCTCAGCCGCCGCCACTCCCACAGAATTCAATGGGAGCAGTGAGTCCTGAGCTGTGAAAATTGGGTCGCTTATTTTTTGGAGACCATTATAAAATTAAAAGCATAAGGCAAAGGAATATATGTAAGAAATCCCTTCTTAGCACTTCCAAACTCTCAGATAGGAATAAATTGCTGATTTTTTAAATTCTGAAGTTAGGTTAAGTCCGTGATAATATCCATCATGGTAAAACATAATTTATGTATCTGTTGCACAAAGCTACCAAAGGGCACGTTGCCTTTTCACAGGGGTGGGTTGTATTTAACGGCTTGATTCATCAGGTTTATATCTTTGGATACTGTATGCAAAATTCTTCCTTCTTATGCCAGTGTAAACCAGTGTTGGTGTATGAGAGCAGAATTTGGTCTTATCTCTGTTATATTTGCAGTTTGCAAACCAGTGGCCCAAACAGAGCTTTGCGTAGCAGCTGCATCTTTCCACTATAATAAAATAAATTTTCAGGCAACCAGTATAGAATACATTTACTAAAGTCTTAATTTTATGTTAAGATATATGCAAAGAGCCCAATGTGGATTAAGCAAAATCAGTGTTGGTACTATTAGATCCTATCCTTTTAGTAATACACCATGGTGAATATAATATACAGGATAAAATTTCAGTAAAACACATTTCAAGTTTTCATGTCTTTTAAATCTTCTAAAAATAGCTGAACAAATATGAAAAATGCTCTGCCAAGTGTTCCTTTTAATTGCTGTTAATGTATCCCTTAGCAGTCTGTACTCCTCTTTTCTCCCTAATGTCTTGCTCGCAACAGATGCTGGTTTTAGATCTAAGAGGATAAAATATGTTCTAAACTTTAAGTTCAGGAAGCGCTGAGGGCACTCAGCACTTTACAAAGTCAAGTCCCTTGTGCATAGCACGAACATGTGTAGGACTAAAACAGTTTCAAGATCCTCTTTTTATCAGTGTTTTTAGATAGCTGATCCTGATGTGTGTGGCATCAAACCTACCTAGCATCCAACATAGCTAGACTAAGCAGATGGAACTCTTCATATACACTGTCTTTATGGCTGTTATAAAATATGTGCAACTCCTTTAGCACAGGTATAGTCGTGTAGTAATATGAGAAAATAAGTGTACCTATCCAAAAATGTTTTAAATACAGAAATATGAATTATTCTTTCCTCTTTTTAATTAGGTGAAAAGAAACATTCTTTACCTAAACAATTTGCAGTAAGGATATGTTCTTCGAGTGATGGTCCCTATTGTATTCCACTAAGAGTTATACTCATGCACCATGCATCCGGAGCCAGAGGCTTTGAAAGTAGTAGTGTCCCTTGATCCGCCTCACGGGTTCATCCAAGGCGATAAAGGGTGGGCTGGACCAGCCGTGCCCTCAGTTTCGCCGCATGGTCCAAATCAGAGCCTCTACCATTCTGTCATCTCTTGTAATGCATTTTCTAAAACACAAAAAAGACTGTTTTATTCTTGTATATAGCTAGTATTTTGTTATTTTTGTGGTAGTTTTAGTTTAGTAGTAGTTTTTAGGATTTTAAGGACTTTGGGAAGCTGTTTTGCTGGTCTCTTCACCCCCCCACCCCCAGCACCCATGATTGAATACTGGATTATGCCAAAGATGCCAGGGTTCAAGATCTGCACTTCTTGCCCTTGCTTATTCTCAGTCAGCAACGAGCACCAATGCTACCTTTACTGCTTGGGGGAAGCCCACATCACATCCAGGTGCAGTATCTGCCTCTCCTTCACAGGCCGTACACAGGAAGGCCGGGTTCTCCACCTCAAGAAACATCTCACTGAGGTCACCATGAGGTCGCAGTTGGATCCTGGCTGGGGGACACCCTCCGCCCCGCCAAGTATGTTGACCTGAGCAATCAAGGAGCGCACCTCCTACTGCAGAGCTCCAGTCTAGTTCCACTGGTACCAGCACTACGGATCCTGTTCCAGGACCTAGTCGTGAGGCAAGGAAATGTGCATAAGCATGGCAGAAAGTCTCCCTCAAGGAGCCCAGGAAGGACACTGCATCCTCCACAAGTTCCAGCCATGGAGAAGCAGCACGTTCCAAGGCTCGCAGACACAAGAAGTCGTCACATAGAACGCCCAACCCATCAGTTCTGGTTACGAGCAGTGTACCACTTCTGGATCGGTACCACCAACATCAAGGGAACGTTCAGTTCTGAGACAATCCTCTGCTCCAGTTCCGGCCCCAGTTCCAATTGCAGAACACATGCTGCTGACACCAGGGAGGCTTCAGTCGGCATCCAGACCTCATGAACTATTTGCCCGGGAAGAGGCGAGATCGCCACATTTCTTGGTGCACTCTCCTCCTATGAGAGTACTCTCTCCTGCTGTGGACTTATCTCCTTCAGCTAGTGTTCCTGACCACTCCCCTATGATTCACCCGGGTCTGACGGTACCACGGTTTGAACCGTGGTCTGACTTCTCAGCATCCAAGGACTCGGACAGATCACAACACAGGAGCCGTTGGTATCCCGCTCTGAGGGGCCCTCCGCAGCAATTGCTAGATCCACCTGTACTGGGGGTCTTGGCCACAGTATCCACCTTCAAAATCTTCCCGATCTGCACAAGAGGAGTCCCCCATCTCGCCACTCCGGCCTTCGTCAAGTAGACATCTGAACTTGGGGTTGGAGGATGCGCCAATTAGCCTGACTCTGACAGTACCACTGGGACTGGAGCAGTTTCCCTCGTCATCTCTGTAAGCAGCAGTGTCGTCAACTCCTTCCTCCCCCCAGATGACTACCGCCCATTTCAGGAATTGTTACAGAGTGGCTTATGCCCTGCACTTACCATTGGAGAACGTGCAGGACAGCCAACATCAGTTACTCGATATCTTGCATGCATCAGTACCAGCCAGGGTGGTGCTACTGATCAACAATGCCATTCTCCAACGGTCTGCACTGTCTGGCATACTCTGACAACTTGTACACCCATCCTAAAGGAGGTGGAAAAGAGATACTGTACTGTGTACTGGCAAAGGTTTTTCTCTGAGTTTTTCTCACCCTGCACCCAATTCCCTGGTTATTCAAGCAGCAACGGAACGGGCCAGGCAACAACATGTGTGTTCTGCTCCAGCTGACAAGGCGGGTAAGAGATTGGACTTCCTAGGTCATAAAGTCTTCTCTTCAGCCGGCCTTCAGTTTCGGATCTCCAATTACCTCACTTTACTAGCAAAATATGACTTTCTGAACTATGGCTAGTTAGCGGACTTTGCTGACAAGCTTCCCCAGCAGGACTGTGCCCGCTTCCACACTATGTTAGAGGAAGGCAAACTAGATGCCAGGACGATGCTCAAGGCCACTGTAGATTTGGCAGACCCATCTTCACACACTATGGCCACAGGGATTGTTATGAGGAGGGAATCCTGGTTGCATTTGCCTGGTTTCCCCAGGGAAGTGCAGAATACCATTGAGGGACCTCCCTTTCAAGGACCCACTGTCCTTCCCTTCTATGTCAGAGTCTCTAGCAGGTAAGAAGAAACTAAGGAGGATTGGGGGCAGCTCCACCATTTATACTATTGGACTGCAGCACAAGAGTGCTAAAAGTGCATGCACCGCCCCGACAGGTGGCTCTAAGGGAAAAATCTCTGGCTCTGGTGCACTGGGCATGCACACACTTGAAGTGGAATGGACATGTGCAACATATCTCAAAGAAAAGTTACAGAACACGTTAGTAACCATTTTTGTAAGGTGTCTTTCAGTTCTTGTGTTGATGCTTATATGGCAGAATGTTCTCAGTAAGGCAGATACTGGCAGACTATTCAGGGGAACAATCAAACTGACTATACACAAAGTGCTGTCAAATGGATAAGTAAACAAACTGGAAAAATGGCAAAAATGTCCCCAACTTTATTCAGATATGAAAATCTTCAGTATTGCTTCTAAATATGGAAGGGCCACAATGTAGATAAATCTCTGCATTATGCATTTTTGTATAACTTTTATATGACTTTGTATTGAACCTTGTTAATATGTTATAGCGGGCCCCTCAGGTAGTATAATTAAGGTAAAAGAAAAATGTCTTTTTGCTAGAAGTAGAATAAGATCTCCCCCCCCCACTTTATATTCAGTTGTCCTGTTGAATGAATGAGGTGTGAATGAGGAAGGCGGGGAAGGCAGGCACCTCCAGACAGCTGCAACCCTTGGAGAGGGGATGGGAACCAGACCAAGGACAATCAAACTTGTCAAGTGGGCCGACTAGAGAAGAGCAGACATACTGACGGCCTCGGGGCTTAGAAGCAAGCGCCTTCCTTTGGGAGCACCTTCTTTGAAGCATTGGGACAACCCCCAACCCAGCTCACCTGCCTGCCCGCTGCTGGCCTCTTACCTTCTGCTGCTGCCCGCGCCCCCTGCCACTGGCTCACCCTCACTCCCCAGCCTGCCACTGGCCTCTTCACCAGCCCGCCCACCCAGCCGGCCGTTGGCTTGCCCCACCCCGCCGCTTGCCTGCTCACCCCCACGTGGGCCCCATGCCGCCCGGTGTAGACCTTGCCTGGTGCGCCCTTAAGGTTCCTTAACATGCTTTAACATAGTGCTGTTTGAAACAGCACAACGTTAAAGCATACTCCCTATGGACTCCTCTGGGCAGGGAGGAAAGTTGGCAGAGTTAAGGCAGTGTAGTATAAGTGTCACTTTAACACTGTGTTTCTCAGCTTTCTATCACTTGTGTCTTTTATTGTATCCATAACACTTGCTTGTAAGGGGACCTAAATTCCACATTTCTTGGTTTCCCAGCACAGCTTTCGTATTCTGGAAGGTACCATCGAGTGCTTGCAACCTTAATTGTGTGTTATTGACACCTCGGGGGGGGGGCGGAGGGAGAGAGGAACGGGTTGTTAGTGGCGTAGGAAAAATCACAAATTAGAATAAACTTAACATTTAATACTTATGGCGACTTAAAAATAAAAAATTCCCTCACTTCTTGGAGTAAATGTAGTTTGATCAAACATCAATTTGATTTCATCTGTTTGGTCTCCTCAGCTGTGATAATCCTCCTCGAGTCACAATACTCTATATGTCACCAACTTGAGATGGACCCTGCCTCAACTGAAATTGATGGCAAAACTTTAATTTCATGGGGAATACGATTGGGCCTCTGAGATCTGATACTAAAGTCTGAGCACCTGCAACTTCCACTGAAAGTGAAATATTCAAGTCACCCTCAGAATTTCATTACTAGAAATATTTGTGTTAAACGCTGTATCTTCTTATTTGTTTGAAATATATTCTGAGGTAGTAAATCAGAGCTTTGCAGTTGTGCACCAGACAGCCAAGCAAGAGGATACTAAATGACCTTGAAGAGCTGATCAAAGCTTGTCAGTCTGGTGTTTTTATATATGTTCTTATCCTTTAATCTGGTTGTATTTCCATTCTGAAGAAAATAATGAATATTCAGCCCTTCATGCTAAACCTGCCTTGGCACTTCTCAGTGTTACTTTTACCAAGTAGACAGTGTGGGAGTCTAGGTCTTCCTGACCCATCAAGTGAGTACAACATTTACCCATCAGAAATAATGGCAATTCTCAATAGAGAAATAAAATTGACATTTATATAGAAATATTATCATAACTTGGCTCTTCTGCCCTAGGTGGCAAGTTTAAAGGTGGGGGGAGAAGGCAAATTTAAAAAAACATCATTTTACAAGTAACAACTCCTTCCCTACCTCCCAATTCTACCTAGGTTCACCTTTTCTAGCCAATGAAGATGGTGTTCTCGGTGGAGTGATAGTTCTTCGATCTTGCAGATGTTCTGCAGAGCCTGACTCTTTACAAGAAAAGCAAACTCTACTAGGTAAGAAGATCTTTGTATAGTTTTATTGTGAACAGGAGGTGCTAAACTCACGAACCAAGCAAGTGGTGAAATAAAAATCACATGTACTACCACCAATTGAAAGCCATAAAGAGGGGCATTTGGCGTAAAAGAGAAGCATCTGTCATTGAAATACAGGAATGCTCTGGGGGAGGGACAGAGTGGAAGTTGAAAATATTTTTTTGTTTTTGAAAAGTGTGGGTGAGACCATGCCTCTTAAATTGCCATTTGTGAACTTAAATGTGATCCGTATTGGTCTATGGAGCCAGAGTCCTTTTTAGACAGAGTGTAGATAATAAGTAATATTTTCATTTTAGTTGCTTGCATTCTTTTTTTAAAATATTTTTAAAACACTTTCTCCCAATATAGAGCATCACATTTCTGGTCAAGAAAGACTCATGCACATACATCCTGCTGTTAAAGCTGCTCAGTGCATTACATGCTAAGATGTGCTATATAAAAATGTTTACCTCTTCATTGTCGGAGACCAAAATGTGTATGATGGTTTGGAACATGGACTTGAAATTTGGCAGATTGGCCACGGGTCACTAGGCTCCTAGGGTCAGAGGTTCCTTTTGCTATCCCCATGAAAATCCATCCAGAAAAGCCACAGCACTGTGCACAGTAGGAGTTGACATGTTTGCTCCTGAAATACCTAATTATTCAGGCCTAATAACCCCCCCCCCCCCCCGCCCGCTGTGCATCCAGACAGATGTCACACAGACAAAATGAGTCATTCTCTTCTTCCTGACACTACCGCATTTCTCTCATCAAAATACTCTTTGGACTAGGAGAATTTGCAGTGGTCTGGGAACCAGAAGACCATATATTTGTCTTGCCTCCTCGGCTAATTGGTAATAATATCTGGGCACATTGCAACCCTTGCAGCTTCATTGCTACTCTGGAGGTGAGAGAAGTCCCACCATTTTACAGAATGATTAAGGGTCACTTGGTCTCTGGATTCTATTCCCACATCTGCCATAAATCTCCCACTCCTGTTCCAGCCCCTTTGTGCTGCCTGAGCATTGCAAAAGGGGTGGAATCTGGCTGCAGCTACCAAGTTGATAATTCCTACACCAGCACTTTCCCTCTGCACCCCAGTGGAGAAGCCATGAAAGGGGAAATGGGAGAAGGCGGGGAAGCAGATTTCTGCTCATGCTGTGCCAATAGAGAGCTAGTGTATGGCCCCTTAGCTATCATAGCTAGTTGTCCATAAGTTAGAACTGCATGGAGGTTAATATAACTTTATGTTGGAGCTGGAGCAGCTTGAGAGTCAGAGTGAACCAGTCGCACATTACCAAGAAAGAACCTGCCAAATGTATATCTAGGTATATTGTCTGTAAAAAGAGCTATTCCTACATATGTAACCACGGTTTCATTATTGTTCCTTTTTAGTGGCTGGCCCAAAGATAACTCTTATTTGCGGGCAGTTAGTCTTTCAGTTCAATTAGTAGAGGTTTTCATGGAAATGAGTGACAAAAGGGACTGTTCTGATCATGTAGTATGACCTTCTGCATTAATATGGGCTATAGACCCTCACCCAATTTCTGAATCAAGCCTGTAACTTCTAACTGAGCTAATTTCAATGCTATATTTATACTACAAGCTAGGGGTGTGATTCCCTGCTTGCGTATGCATACTCAACTTGCTCTCATCTGAGCTAGCATGCTAAAAATATAGTAGTGTAGCCGCGGTGACAAAGGCGGCAGCGGCATGCGCAGTGGCAGTGATGGTACGAGCTAGCCGCCCCTAGTAGGTACCCGCAGGGTTCAGGCTGGTTTGTATTTGGTGTGGCTAGCCTGTACTACCGCTGACTCTGCTACTGTGGCGATGCTACTGTTTTTAGCGTGCTAGCTCAAATGAGGGCTAGCATTACGTATGTGTACGTGAGCTGGAAATCACACTCGTAGCATATCATGTAGACACAACCAGTCTGAATTTGTCTAGTTTAAACTTCTAACCATTGGATCTCATTATATCTTTTTCTGCTAGTAATATCTTCTCTATGTAGGTACCTAGGTTCCGTTTAATCTTCTCTTGGGTAAACTAAATACATTGAGCTTCAGCCTTGTATTATAAGATGTGTTTTCAAGGCCTGAAACTATTGTCGCTCTTTTCTGAAACGGTTCTGATTTTTCAAACTCTTTTTTGAAGTGGGTTTGCCAGAAGTGGACACAATATTCTGGTAACTGTTTAGCTAAAGCTGTATGCCGAAGTAATATCACCTCTCCACTCTTACTTGATAGTCACCTGTTTATGCATCTAATGATTACTTTAGCCCAGCAGTGCTCTGGGAGGGGAGAGTCTATTGGTTATTTGCCATGATCTTAAAGTCTCTTTGTTTCAGTACGTCCAGTATACAGTATGCCATCTTGTAGCACATGTTCTTTGTTCCAAGAGTAGTCAGGAAGGAGTTACACAATAACAAAAGGGAACAAACATGCACTCAGCACAAAATGAATAAGTTGAGAACAAAATTAACCAAAACACCCAAAAGATGTGAAGAGAAGAAAATCTTTAATTGCCTACACACCAATGCTAGAGGCCTGGGTAACAAACGAGAGGAATTGTAATTGCTTATTTATGAGCAAAAATTTGACTTAGTTGGTATTACTGAAACCTGATGGGATGATTCCCGTGATTGGAATGTTAAAATCAATGGTTATAACCTATTTAGGAAGTACTGAATGAGCAAAAGGGGAGGGTTATCAAACACGACAGCCTGTTTCCAAGTCATTGACAGCGTGGAAGAAAATGTCCGTAATGCTTATGGATCAGTGTCCTAACAGATAATGTACAAGATAGGGTATTAGTTGGTGTCTGCTACAGAGCATAAAATCAGGCTACTGGATAGGATGATCAGCTCCTAAAGCACTTATCTATAATCTATGGTGGGGGGCGGGGGAGCTGAGTGATCATAGGGGTGAGGAAGACTTCAAGCTGAATGGCATATGCTAGAGGTCTTGTGCTGACAGTCCTAAAACATCCTTAGAATTTCTAAGTACTAGAAATAACAATTTCCTAACAAAGTGTTGCATCCAGCATGGGGGAAGTCTTCAGTTAGACCTTGTCTTGACAGGGGAATTGATCACAGAACTGAAAATTAGTGGTAGTTTATGTAGATGTGATCATGACTTTGGGAGTTTTCTAAATTAGATTTATGGTATTGCATTTTAAAGCTAAGCTTTTGCACTGCAAAACAAAATCTATACAATACATTTTTAAACAGCTCTAGTTGACCTGTTTCATACAGGAACCTCCTGTTGCAAACGTAAGCAGTTTGTTTTTTAGCTATTCCTCCTCTCTATTCATTCTCCTTCCAGTCCTCGTATCCAGCCACCTTTTTCTTTCTATCTGGGCCTCCCTACCACTTCTTCTGAATAATATCCTTACATCCTCTTCCTTAAGTCTGGGAAAGGTACTGAGGGCGGGTCTACACTACAGATTTACAGCAGCGCAGATAGAACAGAGAGGCTTAATCATTCGGCTTAATAATTCCACCTCTGTGAGAGGTGGTAGCTATTCTCCTGCTGACATAGCGCTGTCTACCCCGGAGCTTTGGTTGGTATAACTATGTCACTTAGGGGTGTGGATTATTCACATCCTGAGCCACATAGTTATACTGAAGTAATTTGGTAGTGTAGACCAGGCCTAAGAAGTACTAAATACAAGGTCGAACAGATACCTTTAGCATAGATAGTTAGCACATAGCAGCAAGGAAACCTGCACAACACTTTCAGAAGACGAGCCTGGTAGCTTAAATTCATAACTTTGATAGACTCTAAAAATCTTGGTCTTAAACCATATATCCAGTGTCTTTATTGTTACAACAATGCATAACCCACTAACCTCCTCTTTCTGTCCCGTGACTACTGAGGTATTAATGGGCCACTTCACCTTGAACACACCCTGAGCAACATAAGTTTCTCCGGCATACGTGGTAGTATTCACAGCGCTATGTCGGTGGGAGAGCTCTTCCCCATCGGCATAGAACGGCTACATGAAAGATCTTACAGCAGCGCAGCTGCATCAGTACAGTACTCTTCTGCTTTTAGATAAGTTAAGTAAATGAATGCTGTTTGATTATTATTTTTTAAGCATTGTAAGCTCTGTAGTGTGGGCATAGCCTTAGTACCTTTCCCAGACCTGAAGAGCTCTGTGTCGTTCGAAAGCTTGTCTCCCTCACCAGCAGAATCAGGGGATTAGAAGGGACCACAAGGTACCAACAGAAGTTGGTCCAGTGATAGATTGTTACCTCACCCACCTTGTCTCAAGGATATTTGTTGTAATTTGACATTCTTCAACTGGCCAAAGAGGTCTCCCTCTTCTAATAGTGGAGCACACTGCCCTTCCCAGACCTTTGCTATCCCAAGAAACCAGAGATCTATGAGATGAATCCGTATAGTTCTTCTGACACTGTATTGGATGTAAAGGAACAGTGGGAGATATGTCATACAGGGACATTGGGAGGTTTTTTGTGGGGAGGAGTGTCCTTTTGGCACATAATAGTTTCTTAGTGTTGACATTGTAACAATTCTTCAAAAACTGCTAGAGAATCAATGGGAGGCGTATTTCTTAATTTTTAACATCTTAATGTATTTATAGCCTCATATTTTCCAAAGACTGTGATCATCCCTCCGAGTTACATCAGTGGTACCTCTATAGGGTCAGCTCCTTTGATATTCAGGCCACTTGCTGTTATTCAACCATTAAAAAGTCAAAACTATTAAAATATGTAATTCCTGAATCAAGATTGGGTATTGCTGAACATATGCAAGATCTCGTAAATGCAATGTACAGTTCACAACAGAAAAAATGGATGAATTGGCAATAGGAGTATATACTGCTGTAAGAACTTGACATTACTGACATGTAATGGGAAGTATGCCAAGAAATCAACACTGTCTGCATGAAGGAGTTAATAGAACTACAATGTAAGCATGATGAGACATGAAAGAACAGCATGTGACATTGTATGTGAATTAAATTAACCTTTCACTTAACAACATTTGGTAGCAAGATTAATGTCTTGTGTCTGAACAATATTTAACAATAGTGACAAGTCTTCCCTTTCAAACATCTTAGTGCTGTCACTATCATTATTCAGTGATGATATTTGCTTTTTCCTTGCACCTCATGCCCTTATCATGTGTTCTAGTGGCAATTTGTGGAGATTCATGTCTGCAACACATTTTGTATCAAGCTGAGAATGTACCCTTAGATTTGTATTAAGATTATTTTGCCCTTCTGCATATCTAATTACCTGCATGATTAACTAACTGAAGTTGTCATGAGCACCTTGACTATACTAAATAATTACTTTGGCTATCTGAAAATTTAAATAAATCTTAGGGCTGGTCCACACTGGGGCGGGGGATCGATCTAGGAAATGCAACTTCAGCTACGAGAATAGCGTAGCTGAAGTCGACGTTTCCTAGATTGAATTAAGTTTACTTACTGCGGGTCCACGCGGCGCAGGCAGGCTCCCCCGTCGACAGCGCTTCCTCCTCTTGGCGAGCAGGAGTTCTGCAGTCGATGGGGGAGCGCTTCTGGGATCGATTTATCGCGTCCAGATGAGACGCGTTAAATCGATGCCAGGAGATCGATCTCTACCCGCGGAATCGGGCAGGTAGTGTGGACCTAGCCTTAATGTCATACATCACATGGCACTGATGCATCTTGCTTTTGTAAGCATATGTTTCAAGAGATAATGAGCAATATTAAGGTTTGTTCTCTCACCTCTTAAAAATTCGTTAAAATTATATAGGGAAAAATGAATATAATTAAACTTCTCAAGTCAAGGTCAAAGGCTCCTCCAAAGATGTTTTCTTATTGTAATTTTTCAAAGTTCTATCAATAGAGGTAAAGGTCTTGGGAATTTCAGAAGTAGAATCAGATTTGTAAACTGCATAATTCAGACAACATTTTTAGATATAAATCAGCATAGATGGTAGATCCCTTTTGGATCTTTATATGCACTCTCAGTTCTTGAAGATGGCAACAAATTATTTTTTTACAAATGACATGTCACATGCTGGATATTCATATAAGCTATCGGTTTTGTGTGTCTTTTTTTTAAAGAGCTGAAATAAACATACAAGGAAGATTGAGCATTTTTGTTTTTAACAAACTGTGCTATTCCAGGGAATCTGTTCAGAGCAGTGAATTTACATATATTTGAGATCTTGATTTTAATTCTAGCACTTCTAGAAACTAGCACTATCTGCAGCTTGAAGAAACTCATCATGAACACACACAGCTACTCAGTAGTAAAATTCACAACTATTATGTAGAACGTAGGTGGTGGACAATAAAGGCTAAAACATCCTTAAAACTTAATTAATAACACTTTACACATTCATTTATAACAGTTATCAGCATTCATAGTTTTGCATTCTAAGTGTATCCTGTCTAGTCTTTCTCTGCACTTTGGAAAGTAAAGTTAGAAAATGAAATTAAATTAGTTGTCCAAAATGAGTTAATTGCCTACCTCACCTAGAGCTGAAACTTTCCAGTCTTTAAGTCTTGTTTTCAAATTCAATTACTTGGTTTCCTTAAAGAAACAGTGATTATTTAACTGCAGTCACTTATGTATTTAGAAAACTCCACAGACAGCAATAGTATTAAAAATGGCAAGATTTTTTTAAAACTGGAAATGTGTATGGAAAATAATGATCTGGAAGAACTAGTGCACTCCAATTGTATGATTCTGTTTTCTTACTATATTTGACAGTCTGTTAAGCAGATTGACAAATTCACTAATTAATCAGTTATGGGGGCGTGAAGGATGTATCCAGGGCTTTGTAGCAGAGCCCAGAGCTGGAGCGCGGAGCAGCTCCGGAGCAGTGGAGCTGCAGGTTTTTGCCTGGAGCTGGAGCAGAGCCGGAGCACAGCTCCAAAGCCCTGGACGTATCTAAGTATAGAACTCCTTTTTCTCTTATTGTTTGACTTGCACAGATTCTGGCAATATCTTCTTCAAAATCCTCAAAATTGCTTTTCCTAGTATTGTCTGAATTTTAAAAGTGTTTTCGGGATTAGTGGATGAATGTAAATGTTCCAAAGGCCAATTATATTTAATCTTGGATATTTAACATTACATTTTGATGAACTCAAGACTTTAAAGTTCATTAGACAGGTGAAGAGTTCTTAGTATCTATTTGATTTCTATTTTTTACTGGAGAAAGATTTAGTTGTTTTAAAACATTATTCCTTGATAGCAGGTAAGTAATCCAAAAGAGTCTACAGTATACTACATATATTACACACAGTAGAGTTTTATGAAACTTAGCTCTGGACAGCAGAAATACTTGATATGTTTGTCACAAAAATTATACACTTGAGTAGAAAAAAGTCTATCACAGTAATTAGGGATTATCCAGTACTAAGAATAAATCATTTTGATAGCTGAAAATTTTTGTTAAGCAAGGGAGAAAAAATAAAGTGCAATAATATGCTTTATATAGGTCTGAATTTTAACTTTAAAGAGACATTCTCAGTTTTAGAAATCATACTGTAAAAAAAATTACCTACCTTACAAATAACACCTTACATAAATACAACTTAAAAATGCACTCTACTTTTCACTATATATGCCATTTATTTCTGGTTATTAGTGCTACAGTATTTATTTGAAACTACTACAGGGTGTGCTTAACTGCTACTTCCACTAGAATTACTTTTTTTTTGTAAATAATAATGTTAAATTTTTATAAAAGCACCAAACCTAAACTTTAAGCTAGGTTTGAGTTGTCCCTTTAATTTCTAGTTTTGTTAAAAGTGACATTTTTCCACACTTAAAATGAATGCATTTATTTGTGACTTGTTACATTTTTCCTTATAGTGGAGTTCTTGTGGAGTCATACAACAGAGAGCATGTGTGTAGGATATATGTCAGCACAGGATGGCAAAGCCAAGGTAAGCCATAAGGAAACGGTTGTGCCCTAAAAACTTCTACAATGACTTCAATTTTATTTTGAATTCATGCAAATTAACTCAAACTGTTGAAATATTATTTTAAAAGCGACATAATATAAGATTCAGTTTACTCGATTATCTGCAATCTTGCCGCCGGTGGAGCACTTTCTGCTCCTTGGCCAGGCCAGTGACCAATACTGTTAACACAAAACAGCCTTAGGATCAAACTTCTATAAATGTCTGCAAGGAAAAGTTGCAATAATGAATTAATGAAAAAGAAAGCTACCCATTCGCTATGAATGAGTGCATATTTTAGCATTCTGCCTGGATTTGAGTGTTCAAATCAGCTATCTCACTGGTAGTTTGCCACTCTTGGTCATTTTGATAGTGCTTTTCATTGGTGATGTGCCCTGTGTTCATTTGATATTTTAGATTCATGTAGATAATATTTAAACCCTTCCTACTTCCCTTTATTGGGGGTTACTAACAACTCTGACTTTTACAAGGGCATGGCCTTCACCTTGTATTTTTAAAGCCTTGCTTATTTAGATTATGATAAATCTCTTATTTAATTAAACTGTTTATCTGATCTTGATCATGGCAATATAGATTAAAAACATGAATCAAAAGAAATTTACTACTAAACGTTGAAAGGAAAAGTGGAGCAGAATAGGAACTCTTCTGCTTTTAGATAAGTTAAGTAAATGGATGCTGTTTGATTATTATTTTTTAAGCATTCTAATGAGAATGAGACTTTAGACTGTACTCTAGTACATAGTGTTGAGTATCTAGTCATCAAGTGCATTGAATTTCCTCTTTTCACCATTTAAGGTGATCATTATTTATAGCTTCCACAGGTGTGCATGGTGCCTCAGAGATGCATAGGAAAAATAACACCTTTCTCAGAAGTGGTTAGATAAAGTTATGGTCTATGGCAGTTTTATACAGATTTAGCTGTTTTGATTGGGGTGTGATATTTTTAAGGAAACAGGTAGCTATACTGAAGCAACTGCTAGTGTGGGTGCAGTTTATAGAGGTGCCTTATATCAGTATAGCTTGTTGCCGTTCACTTACAGGAATAGCTATGCCAGTATAACTGTATTAATCCTAGGTGGATTGTACCCTTTTAACTATACTAGTGTAGTTAGATGTTATAGTTTTTGTGTGATGACAAGCCCTTAGGCAGATAATAGATATAAAAACTGAAATGCCCCATGATGGGTTGGAAATGGAAGGAGAAGGTATAACACAAAAAATCCAAGTTTATTCCTAGGATCCTTTATCATAAAGAATTCAGATCAGCTTGGTAGTTTCTTGGATTTTTAATATAAGATTTTGGTTTTGCCTATATAATTGGTATGAGACTGTGAGAACATAGCATAGTTGAGCGTAGTGATGGAAAGTGAACAAAAGAAAGGGATATGCCATACAGGAGTGATGTGCCATGGATGAGGACGAGGAGAGCTGTTTTCAGGCATGGGGCGGTGATGGGGAGAAGATGAGCTGTGAGTGACAGGCAAATGGAGCATTTTGGAGAGAAGTGTGGGCAGAGCATACAGTGTGAAAAGGAAAGCAGAAGAAGGTGAGATGCAGGCAGGAACAGCTGTGTAGAATTTGAACATGAGGGTGAGGACAAATTGATGTGGAAACAAAACTAGAGAAGCAACTTGGTCAGAGAGGGCGGATCAGTTTTACAGCTACAGAGGTAAGATGATTTGATGAGAGCCTGGATGCTTTGGGAGAAAGTTAGAGAGATGACCCCAGGGTTGGGGAGGAGAGGATTCTGAAAGATGTTTGCTTTTTACTGTGTTTAATTAGTGGGATGTCAAGGAGGACAATTTCTCCCTTCTGTGTAGTCCTGTATGTCTGTCTGATTTACAAGTAATTATCACAAATTTGGTATCTGCAACCATGGGAGTAGATGAGCTCATCTGAGGAATAAGTATGTAGAGAGAGACAAAGACAAGGATACCAGCAGAGGCTATGTCTACATACCACTCAGGGGTGGCATTCCCCTGCCATGTACACATACTCCTGCTAGCTCACATTGAGCTAGTGCAAATATATTTAGCAGTGTAGTCACAGCAGCACCAGCAGTGACGGCACGGCTGAGCTGTGCCAATTACAAGCCCACCTGAACCGATGAGCGCTACCATGAGTAAGTGTACACCATGAGCAAGGGAATCACACCCCTTCGCTCATAATGTAGACAATAACCTGAGGGAGAAGGAGGAAAAGCAGCTGGTTACAGAGATGCTGACACAGCAACCAATGGCGCACACTTTTCTATGGCACACGTATAGCTTATTTCCTTGGATAATCAACTGGAAAGAAATGTGGTGTCACTGAGTTCTCATTTATTTTAGATTTTTATTTTAAAAGAATCTAGTTTCTCAAACTCAAGTTGGTGAAGCTAGAACAAGCCCTGCTGCAGATGTCCCAGCACGCAGCAGTTGTGAATGTATAAATCTGCTTCATCCTTTATATTTTTGATCCTGAAATATAGTCATTAAAAGAAGTGAAATGTTAAATTATATTAGAAATAAAAGGCTCCTAGAGCTGGTTGTGAAGAAATGTTTGTTCCTAGCTGGTGGTAGCCTACTGAAGTCTTTAGTATTTCATATGAAATCTGGTTAGTAATGAGCACTAGCAATACAGTGCCATACCCAGAGATGTTTTCCTACTCACAGTTGCATCGTTTGACATCTGGTGTACATTGTTTTCATATTGCTGGTAAATTCTCCAGCTGGTAATCTTGATTGGGCTGACAGACACAGCTGCTTCTCTTGGTTCACTTTTAAATTATGTTTTTGACCTTCATTGAAGAAAGTTAATCCCTCTCCCTTTCTTCCTCCTTTGAGCCTGTGGCTGCAAATGCTTTCCAGAGAAAAACCACAAATGCCTTGGCTGCCGACTTCTATTGATCAAAAAATAATCTTCTGTCATAAAGGCTGGAATTTTGTTGTATTGCAAGTAAGGCTAAGTCATAGAAGGAAAGCCAGGCTTGAAATAGAACACAGTGTATTGCAGAAAAAAAATTTTTCTTTAAAAGAGTAAATATTTGGCAAACTTAACATTGCCTTGCTGCTGTGAAAAATAATTGCATTAGTGACGTAAAAGTACAGAATATCCACGTATAAAACTCCAGAAACAAACTGGTCAAGCAGGTAGTATAAAATTGACTTGCTTCCTTGTTTATCTAAGTTTTTTGCAGCCGTCATTAGTCCTGGGCAACGTCTATTCTGAAGTCAAGTGGCTCACATCATGGCCAGCCAAAGTCTGGCTGTTAATGATTGAGGAATTCACAGGCAGTGCACATCAATACAGCAAGGCCATTGGTAGCAACATTTTGTAAAATGAGAAGATATTAAGAGTTGTAAAAGGAACACACTAATATTAAAGTCATAATTATATGTATATTTATAGATTAATAGCTTAAGGGTCTCTTCTAGTCTTAGATCATTTAGTCTGACTTCCTGTGTATCATAGACATTTAAATGTCACATAGCTACCCTGTATTGAGCCCAAAAACATTTGTGTTTGGTTAAGGCATACCTTTCAGCAGGGCATCCAGTCTTGATTTGAAGAGATGGAGAATCCCCTCTTCCTTTGGTTATTTTTTCCAATAGTTAATCTCCCTCGCTGTTAAAAATGTGTGCCTAATTTCTAATTTGAATTTATCTGGCTTCAGATTCCAGCCAGTGGTTCTTGTTATGCCTTTCACCACTTGATTGAAGAGCCCTTTAGTGCTCAGTATTTTCTCCCAGTGAAAGTACTTATACACTGTAATCAAGTCACCTCTCAATATTTTGGTAAACTAAACACTTTGAGTTCTAAGTCTCTCAATGTACAGCCTCAAATCACTGGTGTGGCTGTTCTCTGTACCCCCTCCAATTTGTCAACATCCTTTTGAAAATGTGAACACCAGAATTGTTTACAGTATTCTAGTATGATGGCATGTCTACCCTTAAAATGTTGCTGCAGCTGTAGCACTTCAGTGAAGATACTATCTACGCTGATGCCGATTGGCATAGGTACTCCATCTCCCTGAGAGGCAGTAGCTAGGTCAACTGGAGAATTCTCCACTTGACCTAACAGTGTCTACACCGGGGGTTAGGTCAGTTTAACTGTGTTGCTTAAGGATGTGGATGTTTCACACCCTTGAGCAATGTAGTATACCAACCTAATTTCCTAGTGTAGACCAGGCCTCAGTCTCACAAGTGCTCTATACAGAGGTAAAATCACCTTCCTGCTCCTCTTCACTGCTTCCCTATTGATACATCCAAGCATCTCATTAGCCCTTTTTGCCACAGCATCACATTGGGAGCTCATGTTCAGTTGTCTGCCCACTGTGACCCCTAAATCCTTCTCAGAGTTGCTGCTTTCAGGATATAGTCCTCCATACTTTAGGTATGGCCTGCATTCTGTCTTCCTAGATGTATTCATTTGCATTTGTCTGTATTCAAATGCATGTTGTTTTAATGGGCCCAGCTCACCAACCAATCTAAGTCATTCAGTATCACTGCCCTGTCTTCATCATTATTTACAACTCCACCAATCTTTGTGTTAATCACATATGTTGTTGGCAGTGATTTTATCTTTACTTTCTGATTTCTGATAAAAAAATATTGAATCATGTCAAGCCTGGTACCAGCCCAGTGGAA
Organism: Chelydra serpentina; assembly: GCA_037349315.1. Taxonomy (NCBI): domain Eukaryota; kingdom Metazoa; phylum Chordata; order Testudines; family Chelydridae; genus Chelydra; species Chelydra serpentina. The sequence goes on from JBAIAC010000061.1 coordinate 12,873,565, forward strand.
CCCAACAAAAAACATCTCCATTAGATGATGATCCCCCATCAATAACTACTACTTGAGGTCTCTGAGCCAGTTTTTAATCCATTTAACATGTGTTTTCATATTATATATTGCTATTTTTTTAATCAGAATGCTGTGTGGTGTTAAGTCAAATGCCTAGCAAAAGCCTTAAGGGTATTACATCTATGTAGTTACCTTTTATGAACCAAATTTGTAATTTCATTAAAGAATGAAATCAGATTTGTTTTACAAGACCTATTTTCAATAAAAGCATATTGACTTGCATTAATTATATTCCTTTACTTTTAGTTCTTTATTAATTGAAGTCCATATCAGCTTTTCCATTATTTTACCCAGGATTGATGTTGGGCAAACTGGCCTATAGTTACCCTGGGTCATTCTACTTGCCCTTTTTGAATATTGGCACATTAAATTTTCTGGAATTTCCCCAGTATTCCAAGATTTATTAAAAATGTATCAACATGTTAGAGATCTGCTCAGCCAATTCTTATAGGAATCTTGGGTGCAAGTTAACCAGACTTACTGATTTTTAAATGTTTATCCCTAGTAGATGCTATTTAACATCCTCCTTAGTTATTAATGGAGTGGAAAATACTTAATTATCCTCGTGTTATATGAGTAAATCATCCTACTTCTTTCCAAATACAGAACAGAATTATTTACTGAACGCTTTTGCCTTTATTTGCATCATTAACAATTTTACCATCTCCATCTATTAATGGCTTCATACCACTGCTAGGATCTCTTGTTCGAAGTGTACTTAAAAATTCTTCTTTATCCTTAGTTCTGGCAGCCATGATTTTCCCCCCTGATGTCTTTAGCCCCCCTTATCAATTTTCTGTACTACTAATTGCTGTCTTCACTTTACCACCAAACTAGGATGGGCTTTTAGCCAGAGTTTTTGTCCTCCTTGATTATGGACTTTTGGCCATCTAACAAACTTTTCGTAAAGGACTCCCAATTTTCATTCCTATTTTTCAATCTAAATTTTTCTTCCCAGTCAATTTAGTTCAAGATTTTTCTCACTTTCGGAAATAAACCCTTTTGAAGTACCAACTATTTTGGTACTGTTCTCTGCCCATATTGAATGTAATCAAGTCATGATCACTGGTCCCGAGGCCATCACCAACTTCATTCAAGCAATAGATTAATCTTTATATGTCATTATGAGATCCAAAATAGTTACTTCATGTTGGGGGCACTACTGCTTGTGTTAGAATATTATTATCTTCTTTAATTTTTAGAAAAGCATTTTTTGTAACTCAAGTTAGACGTTTGTAATAAGGCATTTGATTGAGCCTATAACATAGTTCATCTCCTGTGTGTTTTCATGAACTTGTTTCTGCAGTAAATGGGAGAAAAACAAACAAAAAAACTTTGAACCAAAAAGATGTTCAGTGGTGGTGTAGCATTATTAATTGCTTATTTAAAAAGAGAGGAGGGAATTGCAGGACTTTGGATAAAAAGTCCTGAAACACAATATAGCTACAGTTTACAGAATGGAAAGCAGCCTTGGAGTCTAGATATATTTTTGTTCTAGCAAACAGCTCAGTTTGGTTAGTCTGTGAATTGCAGATTCGTTTTGCCCTCTTTTTGCCCATGGATAGCCTCTTTCTCTTTATTTGCTTTCCCTCCTTCTCTGGGTCAGCAGAGACGGCGTTAATGTCCTAAATATAGGCACTAAATATGTGGACATGACAATTTAAAATAAGTCCAGGCTGTCTCCAGTTGCTGAATAATCTCTGGACTATTTGGTATGTATAACTCAATGAAGTATAGTATTTTTAGACATTTAACAAGTCATTACTGAATATTATTTCAGAGAAACTATTAAATTTAGAACTTGATGAATGGAAGAAGAAATATGCCTGTCTAGACCATCCATTTTGGTACATGGCCTTCTTGTAAATGCTTCCTGATTGAGTTGGACTATTGATACCTTAGGGCTGGTCTCCACTACTGGGGAGATCAATGCTGCTGTAATCCAGCCTGTCTTCTAACTCACTATAGTAACTATCTTATACAGGCTGCAAAATAGCTTGGCCGTAGCCAGATGGGACATTCCTGTGCCAATAGTAAGGGTCATACACCTCTACATGCCTGTTAATATTTTAATTAGACTCCTGCCACTCATGAGTGCTCTATCTAAAGCAATATGTATCAGAATTCAGTGCTACAGAATGGAAAAGGGCACCCATATTAGAGAGGATGCTGAGGGGATTTGTGGGACTGTGTTGCCAACTACTCCTACTAAGCCAGGGAAGAGGGGAAGATCTGACTTATCACCACAGCCTCGTGAACACCTAATGGCCCATGGTATCAAGGCAGCTAAGAGTAGGCTGACCATATTTCCTTGAGACAAAAATGGGACATTGGGATGGCAAAAACGGGACGGGGAGACGAGGGGCAGCCGCAACAAGCTGCCCCTCGTCTCCCCGCTCAGCAGCTCGGCGGGGAGACGAGGGGCAGCTGCAACAAGCTGCCCCTCGTCTCCCCACTCAGCAGCTCGGCGGGGAGACGAGGGGCAGCTGCGGCAAACCGCCACCCCTTCTCTCCCCGCTCAGCAGCTCGGCAGGGAGACGAGGGGCAGCTGCGGCAAACCGCCACCCCTTCTCTCCCCGCTCAGCAGCTCGGCGGGGAGACGAGGGGCAGCTGCGGCAAACCGCCACCCCTTCTCTCCCCGCTCAGCAGCTCGGCAGGGAGATGAGGGGCAGCTGCGGCAAACCGCCACCCCTTCTCTCCCCGCTCAGCAGCTCGGCGGGGAGATGAGGGGCAGCCGCAACAAGCTGCCCCTCGTCTCCCCGCTCAGCAGCTCGGCTAGGAGACGAGGGGCAGCCGCAACAAGCTGCCCTTTGTCTCCCCACTCAGCTGCTTGGCGGGGAGACGAGGGGCAGCCGCAACAAGCCAGTGTTCAGTTTTTTACAAAAAAATAAAAACTATATATAGTTTATTAAAAACAGGACAAAATTGACATTTATATTAAAACGACGGGACGGTCGGGAAATATGTAAAAAACGGTACTGTCCCGTTTAAAACGGTACGTATGGTCAGCCTAGCTAAGAGATCAAACTTAATCAGTAAGAACAGTTCTTGCTGGTTACAGACAATCAGAAAATTATTGACCCTGGCTGTTTGTGCCATATAGCAATCTGAAGCATGACTGAAAGATATAAAAGGAACCAATCAAGTCCAAGTATGCCTGGAACTGTCCAGCAAGCATCTCAATTATCTTTCTCCAGAAAGAGAGGAGACTGATCAATTATTAACCAAAATGTTCAAGTTCATGAAGGTTTGTCCATTGCGCAGAATGTGTTCAATGTGAACATGAAGGGCATGCCACCCAGTTGGAATGAGGCATTAACCACCTCCCTTGGCAGCACAGCCAGGACCTCCCGACTAGTTTTTATCACCAGGAAGGACTTTGGACCATCCTGCGTGTAATGGATCAGAACTTCCTAACCATCTCCCAATCTCCTAGAACTGGAAGGACCTTGAAAGGTCATCGAGTCCAGTCCCCTGCCTTCACTAGCAGGACCAAGTACTGTCCCCTGACAGATTTTTGCCCCAGATCCCTAAATGGCCCCCTCAAGGATTGAACTCACAACCCTGGGTTTAGCAGGCCAATGCTCAAACCACTGAGCTATCCCTCCCTCCCACATCTCAGCTAGAAACATTATCCACATCCTCTTTATCCAGCCTGTCCTGGTGTCCTCACAACACGGGAAGCCAAACCTCTCCTTATGAAATTGACCTTCCCTATTTAAACAATCATTAGAAGATGCTACAACAAGCAACTACGTATGTTCTAAGACTGCAAACAATCTGCTCTAAATCGGATGAACAACCTAAAATAATTCTGCCACATAGTAGTTTGTAATAGAAGTGACCAGAGGAACTTGGCTTCCACCACTGGATTCTAGAAGGTGCAAATTGAAAATAGTTATGTGGCTAGGTCCCAATCTGCAGCAGTAGGTGAAAAAATATATACCTCAGGCTGCATGGATTCATTTATCCAGGGAAGCAAACAGAGAATCTCCATTACAAACGGTTTCCTACTTTGTTTTTATTATTTTAATTGCCGTGGATTCTACTTAAAACAGGGCTGTTTTTTGTTAAATAGAGAGAGAGCTGCTATAATCGGAACCAATTTTTTTCAAGACTCTAGACTTCAATAATTGTTGCCCTGCAGCTGCCTAGGTGCTAGGTGAATTGCAGATTTGTTTTGCCCTCTTTTTGCCCATGGATAGCCTATTTCTCTTTATTTGCTTTCCCTCCTTCTCTGGGTCAGCAGAGACGGCGTTAATGTCCTAAATATAGGCACTAAATATGTGGAAATGCCCATTTCAAATCAGTCCAGGCTGTCTCCATTTGCTGAATAACTGATGTCTCAGACTTCTAGAACAGATGGCCTCATGCACTTATGTCACATAGCAGCCAGACTTCCACGCAAGGCTGGCTGAAATCAGTGTGCATAGGAATGATGGTCACAGTGTCACAAAAAGTCTTCTCCTCATTACCCTAGTAGAAAATCCTCCTTGAGATGGCAATGGAGTACCCTTCTCTATACTTTATCGGCCAAGATTCTGGTGACAGTGTGTGGGGGTGGGAGGGGAAGAAGAAGGGGGTCTAATGTCCCCCTGCTCCTAAATCTCGCTTACCTTGCATAGAGCAGGGGGGACACACGAGGACACACGAGGGAGGGAGCTGCTGCCTTAGGCAGAAGCTGCAGCTGCCGGGGTGGCTGATCTAATTAACAAGGCAGTGTACTTCTGACCCCACTCTTGATACTTAAAGGAGAAATGCGCATCTCTATCTCTGAAACACACACAGGTTTGCCCTCCCTCCTTTCCTGCTGCCTTGAAGAGTGTGAGAGTTAACCCTTGAGGGCTCAGCCAACTGCTAGATCTTTTAGTAGTAAGTAATTCCCTGGGAAATTCCCACCCTCTGACTTCTCCACCTCAACCAAGCTTCACAATCATCATCGCTGTGTACCAGTATTCAATTGTTTGTTTAAAACTGATAGAGTGTGTGTGTGTGTGTTGTGTGTGAAAATTTTCCCTGGAACCTAACCCCCTCATTTACATTAATTCTTATGAGGAAATTGTATTAGTTTAACAGCGTTTCGCATAAAGTCGCATTTTTCAGGAACATAACTACAACGTTAAGTGTGGAGTTACTGTATATGTGTTTAAAGGTGCACTATATCAATATAACTTCATAAAAATTAGGGGTCGTACCAGTTTAAATATTTTGGTTTAAAAAGCAAACCGACAAAAACAAACCATAACTGAAATAGTTAAATCAGTTTAAAAAAAAACCCTGTGTAGACCTGGTCTGAGCTATGCATTGGCAGCTAATGCTTTCTGGGTGGACATTTACCAGTTCTGGGCTTAAAGGAGTTCAACTGGAACTGCCCTCTTACATTTGGTTTATGACTAGGGCTGCAATTAAAAATTAGTAATTCATTGCCCTTGTAACTACTCTTATTTTCCATTTGAATTCTTTCAGGTTTATTTACCTTGTCTTAAAAATACATTTTTGAGGAGGATAGGAAACGGCTGGTGGGGAGGAAACCACCTATTTGCCTAAGTTGTTGTTTTGTGTTCCAACTCTGCTTTAAACGCCGCAATTGCTCCTGCTGTTTCTGCTCTTTAGCTTTACTGAAGCCCTAAATGGGTGCTTTATTCCCATCTTGTTTCATTTGAAGCAAGATCAAAATAGGCATGTAGAAGAGACTTAATGCAATGTTGAGAAACTGAGGAGCCTGCAGGAAATACTTGTGGTGCAATTTAATTGTGGGGTTGACTTAGGGTGGGGTGGGGGATGGTGTGTGTTAATTGTGGTAGCTTGTTGTAGAAAATATTCTATATGGATACTGGTATTCAGGAAAAGAATTCCTTAGTTCACATTGTTCATTTCCAGTAGTCCTTGTTGATGCAGGCTTTAATTCCTTCTGTTGTATCACTGCAGTCCCTTTCCTTGCTGGTGGAAAGCCGAAATAGATCTGTATTTATTATTTTTAGTATTGTAGCCCCTAGGAGCCCTAGCCCTGAATCAAGGCCCTGTTTTACTAGGCTCTGTACAAACACAGAACAAAAACAGCCCTTGCCCCCAACAAACTTACAGTCTAAATATTGTAGAGACAGCAGATGGTATAGACAGACAAGGAAGTACAAGGAAACAATGAGACAGTGTTGGTCAGTATGATAAATTGTTGTCTCTGTACACCAGGAAGTAAGCATCATAGCAAAGAAGAGTTTTCATGAGGGGTTTGGAGGACAATTAAGTGGCTTTGAAGAATTTTATGGGACTTTCCTCTAAAGTGTGAGGGGCAGCATGGGAGAAAACACAAATTGTCAGTGGAAGGATGTATAAACGATCTGAACTAGTTTTACTTCATTTACTGATTATCTCTTTTACAACTAGTTAAGTTAGATCCTGTTCTTATATTGGGGGTGAAATCTGCTTCACCACTCGGAACAGATAGCTAGCGGGCCAATCTCTTTGAGAAGACACGTCTAGTAAATATAGTTTGTCATGTGTCAGTTATTTTCCTCAAATGTTTAAAATAGTCAACAAATGAAGTGACGTTTGCACATTTCTCATTTTTTCCTTTTAAAATTAACATTGTCGTTTATGACTGATAAAAAGTTTCTAATTTACTTATTAGCTTTATTTAAAAAAACAAAAAAAACTGAACATAGTTGTAAAATGTTGAGAATCCAAAGTGCAGATTTCTCAACATCCTAGATACACTATAATTTGGTTGTATAGGACTTAGATTTTTTTACCATCTTGATGATCTAAAATCACTCTAATTTTTAAATGTCTAATTATAATTCTTGTTGTATTCCAAATTCAACTGCCAGTTTAAAACCTGTTCCTTGTACTGAGTTTGTGACATGAATTTATAAATCTTATCCTAAGGCTGGTTTTAATATTAAACTACTGTGTGTCATTCTTTCCATTTTCTAATTTATTGGATTTAAGTTGCTGCCCAGGGGATAGGAAAAAATGAATGGGTAGGGGAGACGGAATCTTGTATGCCACTGTATTTACAATGAATGCTGGCTACTGTGACTATCTACAAGAAGTGATGTAGCTTCAATACACACAAAAAAATCTGAAAACTCTTCATTTTCCAGTCGGAAAAATATAGTGGGCAACGGGACAAGCAGAGGAAAAATGTGATTCATAGTTAACTACTACCATTAAAATGCTAGACATTGTTACCAAATTTAACAGCTATTGCCCTTAAAATGTCTGAAGTAATGTGTATGACAAATACAGATTACAATAATTGGTATTGTTTTAAGGTAGGGAACTTCTGTACTTCATTGCATGCTTCCGTAAAAAAGGTTTATGAAAGTTTTTTGCCAAGAGAAAGACACCTACCCAATATTCATTGAGTAAAGAAATATACATTTTAATTTTAATCCTAATTTGAAAATTAGTGGAAAGATTTACTGAGTAATCTTATGTTTAGTCATTTAGTCATACATTTCAGACTACAGAGAAGCTCTTTTACATGCATGAAATAGGAAAAATGTGTGTCACTCTCATCTTTAAATCTGCACTCAGATATGTAGGATTCAACTGAAGAAGTCATTCTATAATTCTTGCTTGAAAAAAACTTTGTGCATACACTAGAACATCCAGTTTTCTGCTCAGAATTCAGCACTCCAGTTTAGCTGGAAAAGACCATCCTGAGTTGAAATACAAATTAAAATGTTTTGATAATAGAACATAGATTCCAAAGCCAGAAAGGATCACTGTAATCATCTAGTCTGACCTCCTGTATAACACAGGCTATAGAACTCACCTACAATAATTTCTTTTGAACTAGCGCATATCTTTAAATATAATAATCCAGCCTTGATTTAAAAATTGCCGCTGATGGAGAATCCACCAAGACCCTTGATACATTGTTCCGGTGGTTAATTACTCTCACAGTTAAAAGCATATGTCTTATATCCAGTCTGAATTTTTGCCGAGCTTCAACTTCCAGCTTCATTTGAACATCATGAAAATACTGGGTTCTGAGATCTGGGAATATAGCAGAAGGTTTTTGTATTTAATTCTTTTGTTTTTAAAGCTGGAAAGATAGGAGGATTTCCACTTTGGACCATTGACCAGGGGAAATCAATTATTTTTTGTCAAGGTCCAAATTTCTTGATCAAGGTACAGTCAAGGTCCAGACTCTAGAGTAAATAATACAAAAATAATAATAATACTTAAAAAGATTTCGCTGGCAGTTCAGAAGCATCTGGTGGTCCAGATTTGGCCTGCAATCCACCTATTAACAATCCCTGCGTTAAACCGTGGATTTGACTTTGTAGTAAAATGTACCTAGAGCAGTCCACATTGCTGAGCTAAGATATTGAACCTTAAATGACTGAAACGCACATCCTGTGATTTGGTAGCTGTCTGTCCTGTATTAATCCTGCTAAATCTTGTTCCAGTTTCAACGTAGTTGGGGTGAATTTCCAGCGCATGATGAAATTCTGGATCAAGCTGGAATGTTTGGTGGGCTTTGGACAACTTCTGAACATTGAATTTGGCCCCTTATGTACGCTTCTGTTCAGTATTGTGTTCCTATTTCACACACAGTAATATATTCAGCATTTTAGGAACAGACGGAAATATTTGGGCTTGTTTTTTGTGTGCACTGTTTCCCTCTACATTAAACATTAAAAAAAAGTATAAATTACATATTTATAATTTCAGCAGATATTAATAGTGGGATATAAGTATGAATATATCTGTTATCTGACTCCGCTTTTGCAACACGTAGGATAGTAAAAATCTTGAGTTTGGGTATATTTTTTAAATATCACTAATCTGAGATATTTTAAAAATATTATATAATGCTCTGAGTCAGGGCTGGCGCGCCCACTAGGTGACCCTAGGCGGTCGCCTAGGGAGCTGGGGGGCAGCTGGCCGCGGCTGCCTCCCAGCTCCGTGGCCAGCCGCCCCCCACTCCCAGCTGAGCCGCTGCTGCCACCCGCCTCCCAGGTCCGCGGCTCAGCTGGGAGCAGAGGGGCAGCTGGCCGCGGCTGCCGCCCGGCTCCCCACTCCACAGCTCAGCCGGGAGCGGAGGGTGGGGGGTTGGCCGCGGCTGCCGCCCAGCTCCCTGCTCTGCAGCTCAGCCGGGAGCGGGGGTGGGGCTGGCTGCAGCTGCCACCCGGCTCCCCACTCCGCAACTCAGCCTGGAGCGGGGGGCGGGGAGGCGGTGGCTGGCCTCAGCTGCCGCCCTGCTCTCCCCGCTCCATGGCTAAGCCGGGAGTGGGGTGGCTGGCCTGCTGCCGCCCCCCCGCTCCCGGCTGAACCGCAGAGTCAGGAGGGTGGGTGGCTGGCCGTGGCTGCCTCCCGCGCTTCCAGCTCCGCGGCTGAGCCGGGAGTCGGGGGGGCAGCTGGCTGTGGGCAGGGGGCTGAGCTGCGGCCCGAAGGGGTGGGGAGGCTGGCTGCCGCGGGGGATGGTGTTAGGTGGGAGGGAGGGTTGGGAGGGAGGTTTAGCTGTGGGGGAGGGCGCGGGGGGGGCGCAGGACTGGTGCAAGGAAGTTTCGCCTACGGCGCGAAACTTTCTTGGACTGGCCCTGCTCTGAGTCCCAAATCATCATCAGTCGGTAGAATGGTGCATGTTACTCATCTTTTTAAACAATCTAAACGCGACTATGAATTATATGGGAAGTATAGTTAACCGAGAGGGATTAAAACTTACTTTAGATATTATCTTAATGTATATCAAGCCTTCTTAATGTGTTGTACTAACATTTTAAAATGTAAAAATAGTCTAGAATCACTATATTCAGTTTGTAGATCCCTTTTTATGTTGAGTTCTCTTGACTTCCTTATTAACTCAAGGTCTACTTCAAATTCTAACCTCATTTCCCATAGGTTATTTATGATTTGTATACAATACATTAATGTGACAGTTTTTTTCTCTAATAAGTAAGGTGGAAGAATGCAAATGAAATTCAGTGCATTTTATTCTTGATTTGCTTATTCTTAATGATACTGTTCTAGCTCTCAAAAATGTACTGGATATCAGAATGACATTTCTGTAAACAAAATATTCTAACCAAAACACACTTTCCCTGTATGATAAATTAGCTAAAAAATAAGTGAGGCACTCATTAGGTTTGCGCAAGTACTGAATGTGCTGTCGTATGGTAGTTATGCACTATCCTAGTTTACGCTATACGCTAGTTTGCAGTTTGTGATGGACTCTGTCTTTCATACAGCTCTGTCTTACTTTTGGCTTATTCATATTCATTTCCCATTATGTTTATGGCATTTAATGAAAAAAATGAGCTAATCATTGACAAGAACTATTACTTTTATATGCACAAAAAAGGCCAAGTGACATCATTTTGGAGAGCACTTAAACTGTTCTTTTTCTTTTAAAGACTTAAATAAATGCTTGTCATATTAGCTAGTACAGTTCACCTTTCAAGTCATGTCAGAATACTTTATCAAATAAGGCATCAAATAACAATGTTCTTGGCACAACATGTGTAGTTTAAGAAAAAAATTAATCCTAAAACCAAGTAATTCAGATTTGAAAGATGCATTTGATCCAAAAGAAGAAATCATATAATGTTCTTACAGAAATTAACAATTATTCCAGGCCAGAAAGACTACCCTTTGGTTTGAGCTTCAAGAGGAGTGGGAAGGGTCTCTAGAGTTCAAAAGCAAATCATAACAGATGCTACCTTACACAGGCAGGGTATTGGTAGCTTCAGCTCCCAGTTTCCTACAAATATAGTTCAAGTGATGTTTGTCTGCTCCTTCTCTTTCATTATACATGAGATTTGGTACTGTAAACCCATAGAAGTCCAGGACTACTGCTTTTCTTCCTGGTCCACGTACCAGCCATTCTCCTTTGGGAGACATGCATCTATATGACCCTCCCAATCTCAAACCTCATCCAATGGATTTCATTTCAAGGGGGACGTCAAAGTAAAATGATTCTCACAGAGTTGATATCTTATTCTGCATATTCCCAACAGGAAGAGTGAGGCATGTTGACAGGCTGTCCCTCTTGCCCCTAATCCATCGCCTATTGATAGGTTTGCCAGGTGTCCGGTTTTCAGCTGGAAAATCTGGTCATAAAGGGACCTGGGCGTTAAAAGTCCGGTTGGTGCAGAGCTGGTAGGCTCCCTACCCGGCTCTGCATGACTCCCGGGAAGTGACGACATGTCCCTCCGGCTCCTAGGCACAGCCAGCGGGCTCTGCATGCTGACCCTGCCCTGAGCGCTGGCTCCGCAGCTCCTATTGGCCGGGAACTGTGACCAATGGGAGCTGCGGGGGCAGCACCTGCGGGCAGGGGTTCTTTCATACAACATGAAATAGCTATGGATATTTTTAAAATAAAATACTGTGACCTTGTTTCTCTTTAAAAAGTCATCTTAATATTTTTTTCTGTTTGACATAATAGTTACTGGCTATTGGGTAAAAGTGACATGAAATGTTATGCATAAAATAGGATAGTACTTCATTTATTATTTGATTCTGAGTTCACGCAAGATAAAGAGATGATGAGAAAAGTTTATATATCAAGACACATGCAAGGATTTTGATTATACACGCATTTGTGTGTGTGCTGTAGTTTAGTAAGGAGATACACAGATTTTGAAAGTGTACTTTAGGTTTTTATATACTGGAAATCCTTTACATATTCAAAAAAGTAGAATAGAGTACCTATGTCTAAATAACACATTTGAGATACAAATGTACCGATTATCTGTTAAAATGTTCTTGTGTTTTGAAAAATCTGTTCAAGTTCTCACTGAGATTTCATATTCAACAGCCAGTCGCTGTCATTATTTTAGAAATAATAAGTATATTTAGAGTGATTTTAAATATGTAACTCAACCCAGCCTCGCAGTTTTCACCTGCAGTTAATTGTGGGTGTATTGAGGCATCTAACTTTACCTGATTTGTGGGGTAAGCAGGTAAGCACAAATTTTATTAATTGTGCCCACAGTTTATTTGGGTTAGAAAAATCACATCTCAAGAATCAAAACCTTTATAATGAATAAATGAATGTCCTACTGCAGCCTAAGAAATTGTGGTGTTTCTGTTTTGGTAAAAAAAAAAAATGTGCTCTTGTGCCATTTGGCAGAATCTGTGGGCATCCATGCCTCATACTGTACTGTTTCTTTGTTCCAATAGTGTACTCTGCCATGACCATCTCCACTTCATAACGCATGTCTGATTAGGCCACTGAGCCACATTGTCTGTGGTATCATATGGCGTGATCAGTAGCATACTTCTACTGAGTAAAGACTGTTACTGCATACTACTAAAGAAAATTGATTTTACATGATGGCTCTAACTTTATTTGGGGTTTTAAATAGACCTCAGAAAAAGATATTTGCAAATTTGGTTCTACCAGTTGTTCTTATAAATCCTTTTAAACAAATGGAAGGTTAACTCTGAAATAATAGTTCCAAAAATTGTCAGTTGCATTTGAGGGGAACCATAGGAGATTTGAAGAGAACCCTCTCTTCTTGAAGTGGTAAATCATGATCTCGACCAAAATTGTTCTAAAAGTAGGAAGATGCTCATATATCACGTAGGAGGGCTAAGGATCAAAGTTGAACCAGTAAAATGAAAACCTTAAAAATGTTTTTAATTAAATCTGATTCTGTCATTTAACTGAAAAGAAGACCACCTAAGAGCAGACACCAGGATAGCCTTATCAAGGAGGGGGTTAAAAGAGGCTGTGCCTCCAGAATATAGAATGTCTTTACAGTGGATTGTGGTTAAGGTTCTAAATAACATTCTGCTCAACTGATACATGTTATTACTGTTTATCTTTTAGACTAATAGACTTTCAAAACATACCACCTCACAGTGTGTTAAATTGTGCAATCCTTGCACCTTTTAAGATTAATGGGACTATGGGCTCAAGTAAGTGCACAACAACATAAATAAGGCTTGCACTGTCTAGCCTCCCACTAGCAGTGGATCAGTTACAAGTCATTCTATTTTATAAAGTGACTGTCAGGGCAAACAGACCTAGTGGTCAGAGCCGGAGTCCACAGCTGGGAGTCAAGAGTCATCTGGGTCAAGATACCAGGGATTCAGAGGCAGGAGACAAACCAGAGATCAGAACCACCAGTCAGCGGTCAGGAGCCAAGCCAGATCAGGACACCAGGAAGTCAAGCTGGGGGAGCAGGAGTAGGAGGCACACAGTCCAGAGCAGGGTGGAGCTCAGTTCTTCGGACAGTTTCCTGTTCCTGGCTTAAATAGGGCCAGAAGGCCAGTTGGTTGCTCTGGGACGCCACCAATGGAACATCAGACCTGGGGCTGGGCTCCATGGGTCCTGGGTTAGGAGTTGTCAGCAGGCTCCCAAGTGGAGAGTTGAAGCATGGCTGCTCCTGTGACCCAAGTTTGAGGCCGATGGGTGATGCCAGTGACATCTCCCCCAATTAAAACAGTATTCTTTAAAGAAATAAAGCCCAACCCTGCAAGTCTTATTCTCCTGAAGCTTGCACTAGCATTGAGCGTTCAGCACTTGGAAGACTGGCAGAATCCAGCCCCTAATCTTAAAAAATAAAAACATTTAAAAGTAAATGTAGCTCACCATTTTATAATGAGACTACTGGCAAAATAGGTGTAAATTTTTTGCCCAAGTCCCTTCATCTAATGCAAAATATACCAGAATGTCTGCCAATGCAATTTAATCAGCTGGACCTGTTATATATTTAACTATTCTGAAATAATACAATTCCCAGAATTAAGTGATCAGCTTTAATCTGCACATATGGAAAATGAGGACTTTGTGTCTCCAGTGTATCGGTTTGTGCAACTTCAATGTACGCTACAGATAATCGTATTGCATGAGCATAACAGACCTGATCCTTGTCCTGGCACAAAAAAACCTTAAAGCTGCCCTAAGAGTACAGCTGAAGAATCTGAGTGGAATAATAGCCAAGGAAACTGCTATCCTCCTCCCTAACCTCTAGCACATGGGATAGATGAGGGTGTTGCAGGAACAGTGTGTGTTTGTGATTCTCTGGCAGTGTGATGTGAGGGTTATACTACAAAGTTTTGTCACCGTAGCTATGTCGGTCAGGGGTATGAAAAAACCACACCCCTTAGCTGACCTAGCTATGCCGGCAAAACCCCTAGTGTTGACACAGCTATGTTGACAGAAGAGTACTTCTGTTGGCGTAGCTAACATTCAGGGAGGCGATGTTGTTATGCTGGCAGAAAAGTTCCTGTCAGCATGCAGTGCATCTACACAGAGGGTACTGCTGGTATAGCTATACTGACAAAATCTTTGTAGTGTAGACAACAGTAACTTTTCACTCACTCTAAGCCCCTGGGAGTGCTGTTACATCCAATACAGATTAGGCCATGTCTACACTGCAAAATTAAGTTGCCCTAACTTACGTTGGCATACAGCCTCCATAATAATTACGTCACTTGTGCGTCTCTACGCTTTGCTCCTTGTGTTGACGGTGCACATCCTCACCAGGAGTGCTTGTATCGATTGTACTGTTAGTGTGGGGCATTGTCAGACAACTCTTGAAAGCCAGTAACAGTCAACATAAGCAACACATCTACGCTGACACTGGGTCGACCTGACTACATTGACTCTATACCACTCGTAAAGGTGGAGTTAAGTTGATATAGCAGGACAGTTACATCGATGGGAACGAAATTAAGTGTAGACACTTTCGTGGGTAGGTTGACACAAGGCAGCTTAAGTTGACCTAACTCTGTAGTGTAGAACAGACCATAGAGTAGCCCTGAGGCTTTTTTAAGTTCCAGTGGCATCTAAACCAGCAGCTCCTATTATTTCAATATGTATCATTATTATATTGCAGAATCAACACCATGTGGACTAAAATATATGCTGATATCATATAACAATGCTACATATGGAAACAATGATGGGTTACGTGTAACAGTAACACAGCACTAACAATAAGGCAGAATACGCTTACATACATGTTTGGTACTGTAAAGTCTTTATCATTGCCCATTTACAACAAAGTATGCCCTGGAAAACAAAGCAATTTCTTCAGTATTTACAGATCTGTCCTCTTTGGTAGGAGATTAGACTGTACAAAACAAATCTTCTACAGTTACAAAATAGAGTACAACAAATATGGACTGAAGAGGAGAAATAACCATTATGTCAAGCTATTATTATGAGCAATGTGAATTATATAACCCCAATAAACACATGGGAAAAGGAGTAACTAGACACCATTAAACATGAAGAATGGTATGTGTCAAGTTGTGAGTTCTTTATAAGGCTTTATGTGACTCCCTCAAAGGTAAAACAACAGACAAACAATAAACTGAAGCAGTGCCACTCCTTATCACACAACAGGGCTCAGATATGCCTTTAGATATAATGAATAACAGTGTTTGCCAATATAAAACCAATAAACAGATACTTTTTGGAAATGGAGGACTGAATGACTCAATATAGAGTTTCTCAAATTTTTTCATAATTGGACCACAACTTAATGGTGTATCAAGTCACATCCTCTTCCATTCATAATTGTATAATATCATTTTGATAACTTTGGCAATTACTAACATTGAAAAGTAATACACCGCACCCTCGCTCGAACACGGGGTTGGGGAGCCATGCACGGTACCGCGTTAACACGGGGAGGCGCGTCACCATGGATTCCAATTTAAATACTTTATTTGGGGATCCATGGTAGGAACCGTGCTATTTCTGAATTCGCGCTATGTAGACGCACGTTCTAGCGGGGGTCTCCTGTATATGGTAAATATATCTAGATGTCCTTTAGTGCAGTTTCACAACCAATAATAACTACCTCGGTGTGGTAGGGATGGTTTCTTCCTATATCATTAGGGCCATTGAGCATTACCGGACTATAAATAGAGAATAATATAGTAAATCCATCTAGCAATCTGACAAACTAAACTCTCATGCAAAAGAAATATATTAGGTGAATGTTTTGATCTTTCCTGCTGAAATACTGTCATAACCATACTTTTTTTCTCAACACATTTTTGCAATTTAACTCTTCTCTCAAAAAAGTGCACATTGGAGTTTCGTCCTAACTTTTTCATCAAAGTTGGCTTTAAGCTTTGAAGCATGAGTTTGTGTCCTACAAACATATTAAGTTCTAACCCTTTTTTGAATCCTCTAAGCTTTTGGCATTAATGATGTCTTCTGGCATGGAGCTGCACATATCAATTATGTATTGTACAAAAACGTATTTTCTTTTTAACGGTTTTAATTTTGTGTCAACTTTACTGAAGTTGCTTTGTTCACTTAGTAGGTAGGGTAAACTGCAGCACCCAATTTACCCTCTGCACTGTTTATTATTTTGCATACATCTATGTCCCCTCCTCTTTATACTAAACGTTCCCTGTCTGCAGCTTTTTCAGTTGTGTTGTAATTTGTATATATATATATGTTCATACTGAACAATCTAAACATTGTAGGCTTTTTAAGATGCCTTTGTGTCCAGCCATTCCACCTGCTTTCAGTTCTCTCAGTTTTTTCCGCAGTTGCTAAAGTTCTCACAATTTTTTCACAGACTCACATTTCAAGACTTCCTCCTGGAGCTGTGGCAGGGCAGTCTGTGGCAATCGAAGGAGGAGTCTGTCGGCTGGAGACCCCAGCAAACTGAACAGCTTATTCCTCAGCTCAATACAGAGAATGTGAATGACATTTTGTACAATAAGCTGTTTTGTGTTTTAACAGATGTTGGGAATTTTACTCTCATTTTATACTCTTTATTGCAACCACGTGCACCATAACTTGAGATAAATGCTGCTGTTATTTATACTCATTCTGTGTGAATGGGTGTGTGCATGCTCATTTTTCTCCCAAACAAATCAGAACTCTTCCTAGTTGTGCAGGTGAAGATAATGTATGATTAATGTTGCATTTAAATTTTCATTGTTTACAGTTTAAAAAATAATGCCCTAAAACTACAGAGAAAAACTAATTTAACGATGTGGTAGTAACTGTCATTCATGTTCTAAATTAGGAAGTAACGGGCCTCAGAGGTAGTTGTGTAGTAATGCAAAAGTGATTGTGGTTTGTACATTTCTTTTAAGTTTAAGTGGATCCAGTGGTGACTTAAACACTGCTTCTTCATCCCCTGTGTGGGGCATTTTTCTTTGACAAAGAATGGTTTCAGTGAAACAATCTAGAGCAAAATTATGGCCAGATTTGTTTTTAAATAGTCTTATAATATAAGTTGTATCTCTCTTCCCAAGCTAAGATGTTACGTAGCTTCAAGCTGTATGTATTACAAAAAAGCTATATAAAGATAATGTACCGTAATGCAGTCTTTACTTTGTGTATAATGGAATATTACAATGTAAATAAGAAAACAAAGTTTATGGAAAGATTCAATACTATTCTTTGTTTCTTGTTTAAATATATATTTTAAGAAAAAGGTACAGAAATAAACGAGCATATTACTGTATGCTAAGTATGTGTATTATTGTTGAGAGATCTGATAGTAGCACTCTTCTTGAAAAAGTGACTTCCTCAAAGTTCACTTACAGCATGTGTGTATGTATACTAATGTGTCTAATATGTATGCATTATGCATAAATTTACTGTAATACTTTTTCCCTACATATTCTGAAAAGCTACATATTCATATAACTATGTAGGCCACATCTGCCTTGTAAGTATAAACAGTCAATTATCTCAGTTCTGATATTTTAGCAAATCATTTGAGTTCTGAAGATGAGTTCTTACGTTTCAAACATCCATTCAGTATTATTCTTCCTGTTGGCAATGACGGCACTATAAGATTTTTGTAACGACCAACTTTTGTTCAATGTCTTGTAGATAGGCCAAAGAGAAAAAAGGTTAGTTTATCTTTTTTCTGTTCAAATTTGGTATCAGAAAGTAGATACTCCATTTTACCTTTTTCCAGAAGTACAGGATAAGTATGTAGTCCAATAACATATAATTCACCCAACAGTGTACTCACCTCTTCTTTTTTTTTTTTTGTATTGTTGTGCCTGCTTATAACAGAAATGCTTGATTCTGATTAAATGGTTGCATTGATTATGATATCAATGTTTTATGGAAAAAATTCTTAATAAATTTATTTTTAAAAAACTGGCCTGAATTAATTTGGAAGGTAATGTCACTGCATGCTCAGAGCTGTTTTTTGCATTGTGGCGTATCTGCAGGCACAGATCTATAAGGGCAAATTATCTGGCGTAAATTAGTGCAGCTCCACAGGAGTCACTGGAGCTGTGGCAGATTACACCAGTGGAGAATTTGGACCATAATTGGGACAACCAGATGGGTTAATCTCTGTGCCTAGCAGTTTAGAATATGCATTGCACCTCCCTGCATTTTTACGGTCTCTCAGTAGCAGACCATAGCTAAGGTTGTGTCAGAATTTTCTGTTTTACAGGGTCTGTACCTCAAGCATCACACCATTTTTCAGAAACCCTTTTTTGTTAACATGCCATGGAGAATTTGAACCAAATTTCAGACACTAATTAATATGTTTGTGAAATTATCTCCAACCTGTATTTTGTGTTGTTTTTTAAGGAATTCTAGAAAATCTGACCACTGGAAAAGCTTGATTCCTCCCTCCCTCCACCCCTTACACAGTACACATTTACTGCTCCCTGCTGCTGCCTGAGTAGAAACATTGTGACTTGAGAGAGAATCAACCACTTATCACTCCCTCCTTCAGTTCATTTGCATACTTGGGGAGAGTCACTAATATCCTGCTTGTCATGGCTATGGCTGCTTTTGACCGCTGATTTACCTCAGACTATCCTAACATTATTTCAAAGAAAGGGCCAGGAGGAGCTGTGATGAAAGCAGACTGGATTTTGATAAGCTCCTGCTGTGCTCCTTTGGGTTTGTACTGTGGTAAATTACACTGTTTCTTTTCAAAGGGTAATTGTTACTTTCCTCAAAAAGGGTTACATTAAAGTAAGATATAAACTTAAGCTCTTTTCGTGTATATTGTTTATATGCTTCTTACAACTTGGGGAATATAGCTTTCTGAATATTTATCCTTTTTTAAAAAGCAGGAAATGTGTATATATAATATGAGTCCCTACTCAGTTTTCTGTTACAGTTTTTAAAAGTCATTTAGAAGTTGCCCTGAACCTGAAGTTGCAGTAAAACTAAAGTTGCATTTATAAAAGGTTTTGTTTGAGTACAGTTTAATTTAATTACTTCCGGTATATTGGTCAACTTGGCACTGAGTGGTGAAATATTGAGTATCACAAAGATACCAATGGCAATAAAATATACACTGAAGATGACAAATGTGTACGTATTTTATTATTGAAATAGCACATCTATAAAATTTTCTTTCTATTAAAAAAAACTAAGGAAACTTGCGAAAATACTTTGATTAATGTTATTTTAGGCTACATCTACACTACCCGCCCGATTTGGCAGGTAGCTATCGATGTTCTGGGATCAACTTATCGCGTCTCGTCTAGACGCGATAAATCGATCCCAGAGCCTCTCCCTGTCGACACCGGAACTCCAGCTCCGCGAGCGGAGGAAGCGCTGTCGATGGGGGAGCCTGCCTGCTGCGGTGTGGACCGGGGTAAGTACTTTTTAAAATCAATCTAAGATATTCGACTTCAGCTACGTTATTCACGTAGCTGAAGTTGCGTATCTTAGATCAATCCCGCCCCTTAGTGTGGACCAGCCCTAAGATTGCCCCCATCAATAAACTAAACCATACAAAATTGGGAAATACAAAGTTAAGGATTAAAAGTCAAGCAATGCCAGAATGAAAGTTGCCCATGCAACCTTAATTTGGCCCCCTTGTGCATATGTTAATTATAGTCAGAAGTGACTACCTGTGAAAAGTTTGGTGTGGCAAAGGCAAGGATAGAATCCAAGACTCTGGGGCGACATTCAACTGCCTTAACCACAAGACCATCCTTTCTCTTCCTGCAGTGCCCTTGTTCACTACAAACTTTTCAACTTTTGCAACAATTAAGGCTGGGGTCCCATAGACAACAGACTCCTTCACTACACAGCCCTGATTCATCCCCTGACCAGATCTGTCCTGTGCACTGAATGAACCAGGGGTCCTGTGTGTTTATTTTTATTTGTAATAATCATGTAGTTAAAGGCTGCATCATAATTCATACACGCCAGGGAGTCGAATTAAGGTTTCATGGGCAACATTCATCCTAGCACATCCTAACTTGCAACCTTTTATTTAATACCTTTTAACCATCAATTTTTTATTTCCTAATTTTTATGGTTTGTTTATTGAAGAGAGCAAACTTGACTAATGCTAAATGGTACGTTTTTTGTTTGACTTGATCAATAGAACAAAACAACCCAAACCAGTAATTTTACTTCAGTAATTAACTACAATCTTTAGCAGGTTTTTTTTAAAGAGGTGAACATATTAGCTTGATAAGACAACCATAGTTACTCCATAAGCAGCAATGCCGGCCAGTTAAAGAGGATTCAGTTTATTTTCATTTTGAGAAGCTTGTTCCATATGCTCATATTAATTTTTTTGTATGGCGGCATGATAATGTATAAATACAGTATAGAAATGGTAGAGAAGTGCTGTCCGGTGAAAGGGTCTTACAGATCACAGAAATAATAAGGGCAGTACATTGAGATTAAAAGGATTTTTATGTTGGGATGTATTGGACCAGATCCTCAGCTGATGTAAATAAGTGCAGCTTTGCCAAAGAGAATGGGAGCTATGTTGATTTACACAGTTGGGGATCTGGACATGATGAAGAATGGCAAGATTTTGGGCGGAAAAAACCAAGTACTGAGGTTTTTGTAAATACCAGTATTTGAGGTAATGTCCGTCTTACTATGATTTTGGTGCTTAATTGGAGGATTATCTGCTGTGGGAACTGTTCTTCTGGACTTGATACGGGTGAATATGCTACTTGAATATTTCAGATTCGGAATGACCCCTTCTGCTCTTGCGGGGATATCAGACCCACCTCTGGGTGCCTCCCCCCGTTGCAGGAAGCGCCACATCTGTGCTGCCTTCCGAGCCCAGCTGGACTGTGAAGGCAGCACAGAAGTGAGGGTGGCAATCCTGCGACACCCCCTCTACAACAGCTTTGTGAGTCCCCATGACTCCCTTTTGGGTCAGGACTCCCCCCGGTTACAACACCATGAAATTTCAGAAGTAAATATCTGAAAGCGTGAAACTGACCAATTTTAAAATCCCATGACCATAAAATTGACCAAAATGGACCCTGAATTTGGTAGGGCCCTATACTGTATAAAGGAAAGACTGAACTATTCATGGGGGTGCTTGTTCTGACCTAAAGCTGTTAGGCACTGGCAACCTCAGAAAAAACCCTTTGTGGAGTTTGAAGGACTGGCTCCTACCAGAGCCCTTGTTGGAGATCATGGATGACATCTTATAAACTTATTAAGATACGTGCAGGTTCTCCTAATGTTTTTAATATATTTTCTGTGTAATGCCTTCACCTTTAGAATATGTGTGCTTTCTCAGAAAGAGTTGTGTGGGACTCATAACTCCTGGCAGTTACATTGATCATAGCCCTTGGAGAGAGAGCCTGTTTAGGTGGTCTGGCTTAGTGGGAATATCAAAATGTAGGCAAGGAATTGCATAGCCTGTAAATACCCTGGTCAAGATGGGGAGAGACGCATGTCTCTACCCAGGAGAGGTGATGGCGGAAGAGCTGGGAGTGGGTTTCCTTAGTGGACCACAGAGGGAGAAATACAGAAGCAGTTGCCCTGAAATGTGACAGATAGCAATGACACAAAAATTTTGCCATGTTTTCTGTTTAGCTGACGTGACGGTTCTCCTAATTCTTCATAGTAATGTCTGTCTTCCAAGTCAAATAAACTTTGTTTTCCTCCTAACCCTATAAGGACCAAATTTTCTGATACAGAAACTATATAGGACACAATGAGTATTTACTTTTTCCAGGGTGTAATTAAATTAAATACCTCCAGACCCTGGCCAAAACAAATAAAAGCCCCCTAGTCTGGCCACGGGGGAGTTGGGCACAAAAATGCCATTGACTGTAAAATCTACAATAGAAGGAAGGATTAAATATAAAATTGGCTTGGCCATATTCTGAAGAACTGTAATGTTAGTGTTTACAATATCCAGAAAACCTAAAGCCAAGCCAAAGGTGGTTCATCATGACCAAACTGGGAGGTACTGTAAGGAAAAATGACCACAGTGACTGCTACTTTAGGAGGGAGAACAGCTGCATGGCTACTACAACCACAGTTTGGGGAGCCAATTAAATGAGGACTAGCATATACTCTGCCTCGAAATTACATGGTA
Organism: Chelydra serpentina; assembly: GCA_037349315.1. NCBI lineage: Eukaryota > Metazoa > Chordata > Testudines > Chelydridae > Chelydra > Chelydra serpentina. The sequence continues at coordinate 12,895,863 of JBAIAC010000061.1, forward strand.
TTTTCTCAGAGTGGCAATTGGCAGCAATCCTTACAAAGCAATGGAGAAAATGGAATGATCTATAATGTTGTTGACATCTACAACAGCTATGGAGTTCAGTACCAGTCTTGGGGTTACTTCTAAACTGACCCTTGATTTTCATTTTATAGACATCCTGTTTTAAGGCGCCGTGTAGCTACACAATATTTATGTACCTTTTATTCCAAAAACCACTTTACCTTCAGGGCCAGTATGAAGACTGTGCACGAAGAAACAATTACATATGGAAAGCTCTGAAAGCTTTTCTTATTGGAGAAAGGAATGTATGTGGTATGCCTGGGAAAAGAGGAATCTTGAGATGGATTGACTAACCACTGTGGAGAGAGATGCCGCTAACGATGAATGAGCTAAAACTTCCAAATCAGGTGCCTTAAGTTGGACTCTGAAATTCATATTTCAGAACCAAATCAAAATAGCCCTGTTAATAGGAGCAAAGCACCTTCAGCTCTCATTGACTTCAATGGCACTTGGATAATGAGCATTTCTGAAAATTGGGCTACATATATTTAGGTGGCAAAAATGGATTTAGGAACTTCAGGCACTCAGGTTTGAAAATTTTGACTAAGGTCCCCAAAGGTGAGAAAGGGGGGAGTAAGTATGGTAGTTGGAGTGGCATTCTTGAAGGGATCTTCAAATGTTCTGTTTGGCAAAAAAAAAAAAAAAAAAAAAAAAAAAAAAACTTTGTAAATTTGAACTACATTTGAAACAATAATTTTTTAAAAGTATTGCGATTGCTTAATGCCACCTGTGTTTAAGTAATCAATGAATGAGAAAATGCTAATGGTGACTGCAGTAAATGGACTTTTATCAGCCCATGGACTGATCCGGCAACAAAGTTTATTCAAGATTTACTTTTAGAAAAATAACTTGAATATTCAGTGGAATTATTTTGAGTTCCTTTAGCTGTCATGTCTACTCTAAAGAACAAGAAAACTGAGATCCAGTCACTATGTGCCAAGATGATGGATGACCATTTATCAAAATCTATTGAGAGGATGGAGATTTATGTCTGTCTGAAAATAGCTAACCTTTGCCCACAGCCAATACACTACAGTGTCCTACCCAGCTCTGGATAAAAGCTGCTTCTGGCTCTCAAAGACTTTGTCTACACTAGCAAAATTTGGACCTGTAATTCCCTGCTGCGACAATTCCAACAGTGGTCACTACAGTGGAAGTGCTACTGTAGTTGGCGTTAGAGCATTTTTTATCAGAGCCTTCTCGTTCTGTTCAGAGTGACCTTACAGATCAAGAGAGAATCCTGCTCCTTGGTCAAACTGTATTGGCAGGGCAATGCTATACTAAGTAGTCAAGGGTCCTGGACTGGCTGGCAGTTGAAGGAAAAGTTAGTTAAAATGTGTCTGAGTAGGGAACCAAAGGTTCTGTTCAAAAGGCAGAGCAAACAAATTGATTTAAAATAAGAACTAGAGCGAAAAGGAGTCGAAGAGGAGCTACTGTGGGCAGAAAGAAAGCAAAGTGATTTGTAATATTAAAGGTATAGCACAAAGAAGAAAGCCTAGGACATAATTGAGGAGAGAATGTCAGAGAAGCTTGGTTAAGCATTGGTTTATAGTTCACTACCTTATTTACTGTAAACGGCACAGAATAGCCAAGACCACAACCTGATTCCTTCATCCTCCACAGTATCTCTGCAGAAACACAGGAACTAGAAAAGCACCCTCTAGTTTACTGGGCCAGGGTTTTTATTTAAAAGGATGTTTTCTGAACTATTGGATCGTGTACTGCACAGTGAGGACAGGAGGAGAAATTTCTTATTGGTGAGCAAGCTTAGCAAGGTCTTTATGGCAGACATAAGATGGGTCTGACTGTACAAGCCTGTGGTCATACTGGTGATAACAAAATCAAGTTCCACACCCCTGCCTCAGAATTAGCAGCCATTGAATTCACCATACTTTTAGCTTACTAAGGGTCAAAACCCTGAGAGATGGTGCTCTTTATTAATAAAAGTTTTGTATGCTTTTTTGCTTTTTATGGAAAACCCAGAGGGAGACCATTCACTTGTAGTATCTGCAATCCATGTGATTAATTCCATTACCAGAGAACTCCCATATTAGGGGCACTTGTCAACTAGTTCTTAATGGTTCCTGGGGTGTTACATTTGCTATTTTTAATCTCTTAGGCCATGTCTGTAGTAGGAAAATAGTCCCCTGTAGAGTTGACCAAGACCAGTTAATGTGTATTGTAAGTGTTAAACCCATCTACATCAAGTGCAAAGTGGTGTTTAAAAACATGTCAAATATCTGTTGGCTAATATTTTTAAATTAACACAATTTTAATTTTAAAACACCCTTTTTCTTAGTATGGGATTTTCAAAAGCATGTAAGTGACTCAGGAGAGTGTGTCTCATTGACTTTCAGTGGAGCTGGTGTTCCCTAGTCATTTAAGCTTATCTGAAAACCCCACCCCTAGCTGAGTCCGGGCCTTAGTTTTACTTGGTTACATTATTTTCCAGCTCAGTTTTATGTCATATTAATGTTTCCAGTAAAGCACATTGCACAGGGATAGCACTCTTTCTGAATCAACTGCTAACATACAGCTTTTTAAAAGCTCATCAGTCCTTATGAAGTATTGCTTAAAAAATTTAGAGGTTGCTATTCTTAAATATGGCCAAGGGGGAGCAAGATGGTAAAGGACTGGAATGAGCATATGGGAAAATATCAAGAGATGCTGTAAGTGAAAGGAACAATACATAGATATGTCAGTAAATTTATTTTTAAAATATGTATGCAGTAACTAAGGTGGTTTAAAAGAATACCATTATTTCAGAATTGATATGTACTGTTATTTCAAGCCCTTCAACTATATTTGCCATCCAAAGATACTGTATATATAGTGAGGGAATTTTTGTAATGTCCCTAATATTGCCGCTGCAAAATCCTACCTCAGCACCTCATTGTGGTGCAGCGGTGACCCTGGCCGTCTGACAGCTGTGATAGTGGGGCGTATACCCTGGTAGGTTTAATCATGCTACTAAGGTGTCGGACTATCCAATCCAGGGAGGGGGATTGCTCTCAGAGGAGAGAGCGCTTTTCCTTCTCCTTAGAGGTTGAAGGCTAGCTAAGCTTGAGGAGGTACACATGGCTGTCCCCGCCCAGCCAGTGGGATGGCTTGAAGTCAATGGCTAAAATAACACTAGTAAATGGGCCTTAGCTCCCTGCGCGTCATCGAACCATTCTACGGTGGCAGAGTGGAAATCGAGTGATGAGAGGCTGCTAAAAAAAATGTCAGGTGCCAGACCGCCATGGAAAAGGACAACCCTCACTGTGTGCACTTACAACTGTAGGTCACTGGCGAGGGAGAAAACGTTAAACCATCCGATGGAAGAGAAGAAAAGGAAAGACCACTTGGCTGGCTGGCCTCCAAGAAGATGGGAAGATGACATTGTTAAACGTTTCGGACGAACGTGGAGAAGAAATGCAAGAGTGCGAGAAGAATGGCGAACGTGTTGTGATCGGCGCAGTCTTAATGACAGCTGAAGACCGATCAATCCAGGTGATCCCTAATATTGAGTAATATAAGCTGCCTTGTTATTCATGTTGATAAATATTTGTTTTTTAGAAATGGTTTATTAAGACTATAGAAACTGATATTTTTAAAAGAAAAAGCCTCTTAGATTTGCTAACATGCAGTGTTTGGAAGGATCACATCAGGGTGAATCATTGAGGTGAAATCCTGGCTCCACTGAAGTCACTGGGAGCTTTGCCATTGACTTCAGTAGATCCAGGATTTCTCCCTTGAGGCAATTCTTTCAGAAGGGACAAATATTCTTAGCCCCTTCATATCAACAATATCAATCAATTTTTGCAACTCATAATGCTAAATAATATTTTATTGAGCAATGGGTATTTTGGAATGTACCAGAAAGAGAATGGTCTTTGCAGAAGATCTGGTTGACCTGTGAAATTATGGCTGAATGCTTTCTACTTGAATACAACTGTTTGAGAGAGCGGGAGATTGCAAGCTATTCTCTGCTGTGCATCAGTATTGGTTGATTTACGTTCAGAAATGTTTTTTGGGGAAAGCCCTAAAAATAGAATTTAGCATTGTCAAGGCAAATGATTACATGAAGCCAGACCTAGATTTGTTCTGAACACTTCAGGAAAATCTACATGAGCCAAACATTTTGAGCATATTTTTACAAAGATGGTAACATATAGAGCAAAAAAAGCAATCATCTTTTTGGCTTCCATTTTGAGAACATATATATAAATACATTATATGGAATACATGGTATGGTGTAATACAAACATTTTACTGCTGTGCGATTTTGAATTCTTATATTACTCACTAATGGCAAAACCACCAGCATCCTAAGTGAGTGCTAATAAAACCATGATACCACCACTGACCGTCATGTATTCTGTACATACCACATATGTAACAATACTATTAGGAATGTTTTTTTAATGCTATTGGAACCATTTCTGGCCTCCTTCCACCTGTAGAGACAGGTGTCTTAGTGTGAATCCTGACATACAGGGCTCAGAGGAGAGGATACATTTAAAATAGATATAATTTAAAACTTCTACAAATGACCTAAAATAGACTTTGACTTTGAAGTCTGATACCTCTGGACCTTTAAGGACTGGAATTACATTCTGTCAGCTGGCTAGGGCTGCCATTTCTGAGGTACAAAACATGGGAACATCAGGGCTGATCCTGAGCCCATACAACTGGCCAGTTGTCAATGTGTATTGAGCCCCATTACCTATTTCCTGGGAGAGCTACCTCACAAAAGGGATGATCAGGTGGAAACCCTATGGTTGGCATGCAGTCAACTGCAGCTTGAGTGTGGTTGGAGTCTGAACTTAAGAGTAAAGTGATGCTGGATAAAGCTTGCAAATAAGGGACCTATTCACTGTACTAACTAGAATTATTTTGAATGTATGCTGCTCATGTTGTCCGGTTTCAATTAGTCATTGCAGATCCATAAAAATGCACGATTGACTGGTTTTACTGGGAGCCATAGCAGAAACCAGAAATGCTAGAAAAATAGTTGTGCGTGATGTATCTCTATAATGTTACAAGAGTCAAGTCTACTTGGGTGCAGCTCTTGAACTGATCAAGGAATGGTTCCCCAAGCTCTGAGGCCAGCCTTCTTGGGAGGCTATGAAGTCTTCAAGCAAGTGCAGGGTTTTTGTGGGGAATGATTGTAAAGCACTTTAAGGTCCTTGGATGGAGAATGCTGTCAGAGTTGAAAATATGATTTTATTGTGCTGTAAACAGGTTACAAAAAGAGGGGTAAAATTCAGGGAGAATGTTAACTTCAAACTTATCTGAGCCAAATAACCCTTTCAGAGATTTCTATATAAATCTAGGTCCATGTATTTTAAATTGTGTGGCTGGCCTTTTCCCACGGAAGGTTCAATCAAGTCCAGATAACTTATTTGATAAAAGGTTTCTCCTTCTTGGGCACCTGGTGCTCTGTGCCGAATTACAACTGCTTTATTCCTCCTAATCTTCCAAGCAAGGAGATTCCTTTTAAAAACCAACCAACCCAACCCCCCCCCCCCCCACCTCACTTCTGTAAGACCAGCAGGTGGTGCTGTTCTGAGAATTGCTTGTGTTGCCTAACTCCCCACTTCTGCTCCACAAAACAGGAGGCATCTCTGGGTCTTTCTCCTCTGTGGTCAGGCAGGAGCTTTTTCTATTGTTTTACTTTCTCTCTTTCTTTCAGACTCAATACAGGGAGGATTTTTGAGAATAGGAATCTGCAGGAAACTGGTGTTTGAGGAGAAAACCTGGCAATGTTGGCATGCCCCGCTGAGATCAAAGGGGCCCCTGGACACCGCCCAAATGTGCAGTAAGGCGCACACTACCCACGTGACAAGCCTTATGCTGCTAGGGGCAGGAATTCAACAGCAGGAACTGGCTTTGCAGAATCACCAGGCCAGTTGTCCCTGGCTATATGGTGCTCTCGGTCAAGGTGAAGCATGGAAGGAAGAGCTGACTCCAACAGCAGCTGTGTAGGAGGCAAGCCTGAATAAGCCATTTGGGGTGGACATTCAGCAGCAGGAGTTGGTGTTTTGGAAGCCACAAGCCAGAGGTCTTGGCTGGTCTGTGCTGGCTGGGATGAAATATGGCATCCGGAAGTGTGTCCAAGAGGCTGGTAAGACAGAGGGGTAGGGAAACCCTGTGAGGCAGGACCACCCTCCTCACCACTTCCCGTCTGATACAGTAACCAGGCATTTTTGCCCTGATTGTCCCGAAGGGGCCTTTGCTAGTCCTTGTATCTGGTGTCTTGCACCCCAGTCCTCTCAATCATTCATTTAGCCCCCCCTTCTTTGGGGGCCGTTGGACTCCCCCGGGACTGAAAACAGAAGCGCAGTTAAAAACAAAAGGAAATGGCTCAGATTCCCTATATTTGGCACCAGTTGCCATGACGTCATGGTAGCTTGAGGGGATCTGTGTACTTCTATCCCTGGCTTTTCCTCAGTGAGTCAGCACAGCAGTGCGGCCCAGTCTGCCTGTGTGGCTCCCTGGCAAGAGACTGTGTTTGGGGTAAGGGGGGGCTTAGTCCAGGCCTCCACGTTGCCACTGCTTTGTTTTAACAGGATGTAGTGGAGCCTATCAGTGCCAGTAGACTTGTTCTCCATTTGGCGTCCCATTAGGCAGTGTGGTCTAACCCAGCCTACTCTGTTTGAAGCATACCTGCCAATTGCTTTTCTTACCAAGGTAGTGGAGCAGCCCAGCCCACACTGGCAGCCTGCGTGTGCCAACAAACCACCCTAGTTGGAATTTACAGGGAGAGTGACAGTTTTCCTTCACGTATGCCAGAACGGCCCAGCGTGCCATTTTTTTTGCCTGACAGCAGTTGTTCAACATTCTTCAGATGTTGCTGATAATGGCCCGTTGCTCACAGCATGGGTCTGCCGGCTCCCATGGACAGTCGCAATAGCCGTGCTCCGTGGCTAAAATGTCAGCATTAAGAGTGCACCATTTTGTTGCATGGCTGTAAAACTACTTCGGCGGGCTTTAAAGCTCGGAGCATTACTGCATGAACTCGAGAGTGCTCATGCCCAACTCAGCAGAGTCTTTACAACTGTCAGGCTGGGTGGCCCAGTAGATTAGGAGTGGCTTTTCCGTTTCTGAGGTGGTTAGTTCAATCTTTTAATAAGATGCCTTTGTGGGGGTGGGGGAGAGATGGGGGCGGAGAAGAGAGCCAAAAAGGTTTTTTTTACTATTTTTCTCTTAGAATGGAGGCTTTTCTTTTGTTTTTGTTTTAATCCTTCCAAATCAAAAAGTTCACATCAGGCAGGTTGGGCTCTCTAAATCATCCAAATCTTTCCATGGATTTTCAAGTTGCCCTCCTTCACGCACCCTTCCTCTTCACCAGGGAACAGGCAATGAAGGACAGCAGTGTGAACCTAATTTCATCAGAAACAATTGCTCCTTTTCTGCGTAGTTGTTTTGTTTGGGGGTGGAGGGGTAATGGGGGAGGGGGAAGGATGTTCACCAAAGACTCTGCCTGGTAGGAAAGAGAACCTACACAGTTTGCCCAGTACTAGTTTTGTCTAGGCTAATGGTGCAAAGCCCATTTCTGAATGGAATCGTTTTTGACAGGTTTTTCCTCAGGATTTTCATAGTCCTACAAGGAAACCTGTGCCAGTTTGCATGTGCCACTCAAGCTACCTGCATTTTGCAGCTTTGCAGACCCATTTCTAATTCCTGACCCTTTGGCTTCTCTCCTGTTTCTTGGTTTTCTTCTGAGTCTGATGATAACTCTGGCCAGTCTATGACAGTCAAAGATGACTTGTTGGTAGCCCGCCCATAGTATCTGTTCATACTGACTAGACCTTTCAAAGTACTTGAGTCCTTTGATTTCTTCATCTGTTTTCAGAGGACCTCCTTAATGCCTTCAGCATCTGATCCACTTCTGGGCATTCTATCAGACATTCCTGATTGTAGTCCAGTTACTTAAAGAAATATTTCATAATCTGTATTTCTTCGAGGAACTCATGTATTTTCCCTCCAGGGTCTCCAGTTACTTTGTATGACTGTGACCAGATGTGAAAACTGTTACTTTGCTCTGTTTTGTACACATTTTCTTGACTATCAATGGAATTTCCAGAACTAGAAACCAGTTTATCTTCGGCACCTCTGTGTAAGCTCAGAATGGCTCCATTCAATTCAAGGCAAATGGCTGTCCCAGGAAGTTCATCTGGACAACTTCCTAGAGTTCCAAGTGGCTAGAGTAGTTCCCTCTTCTCTTAATCTGTTTGGACTTGGTTGCCATTCATGTTAAGAGCAACAAGAGCTCGGGGCATACCGGCCCTTCCAGGCTGGAACAAGTTAAAATCCTGAATGAAGCAAGGGAAATTCTCTTGCTCCTGGAGCAGGACGTTTTGCTGATTATTACTTACATTGTTTACAGTAGTACCTGCTGGGTGCTTACCAAGCCTTCATTAAGGACAGTCTTTTCTTCAAAAAGCTCACAAAACAAGGCATCTAATGATTAAAACCAATTACATTTGAGCAAAAGGGTAGACTATTGGTCAGATGCATCCCGTTTTGTCTCACAACCACGTATATCCTGGAGTTCCTTCTAGATGGGCTCTGATTAGGTCAGACTCCTAGCTTCTTGAAGGTCCAAGTCTTAATGTTAGGAGCCTTGTCACCTATTTCTTCCACTTCTAGTGCATTTTTGCAGCCCTGAGATGACGGGAGGAGGCTAATAGAACAATCTGATGTTTCAGGTACTCTCTGAACCTTCTGTTTTGAAAATATGGGGGAGTCTTTGCTAACAGGAAAAAACATTTTGTCACAAGTACATTGGCCAGGAGAGTTAGTAAGTTTGGGGGCCTTCTCACAGTGAGATGAAACCTCTGCGCACTTGTTGTGGTTGGGACATCCAAACTCTGTTTATACAAAACTAAACCCTGAAGAAAATCTGATGTGTTTTAGTGTTAGATGGGGAACCTAAGCAGAAGGGCAAAGCAACCCTCTCCACTGTTTCCAGATGGGTAAATTCAGGAGTCTTTCAGGCCTACAAATTGTACATAAAAGACCTTCCTTTTCTGTGAGCACTCACTTGCCTTCTTCCTGAGCAGTACAGCATAGTCATGCAAGTAACTTTGTCATATGGCCACGTGGTCTTCAGAGCATTCTTGTATCACTTTAAAACAAATGTGTTCTCTTTGTCTGATATGACTTTTGGACATAAGGTTCTGTCTGCAGTCTTTCCTTTGGCTATCTTTCAGTAAAACCTTTCATGAAGGAAAGAGAGAAAAGTCAACAAACAAAACAAAACAACCCCAAAAAGACAAAACCCCTCAAATAAGAACTGGCTTGTCCTCTTCATGTCAAGTCATGTTTAAGTTTCCCTCTAGTTGGTGGAGATTTCTTTTATTGCTTGTTACTTCCCAGTTGTAATGGATCACAGAACACCAGGTGCCCAGGGAGGGGAAGATAAAATGTACTTACCTACCCATAATTTTGCCTTCTCTGAAGTAGGCACCTGTCTGGAGATGACTAATCTTTCATAGTATTTATTTGCTGATCAAGCCCTTATTGAAAATACTAGCATTGGCCATTGATTGCTGAACTACGCTCCCATTCCTGTTCTGTGGATAATGCTTTTTGTTTTTAATGTTTACTAATTTTCTTGGGTGGGTGGTGCCAAATCCTGTCCAGTCTATGCCGGTTTGTGAAAGAGGGTTGGCGGCTATCCAGTTTTCTTCTGTTCTCTCTTATCAAAAGTTTGGCCCTTTATATTTACATCTCTAACACCCTGCATATGGTCAGATCCTAAAGCGAGATTGAGGCCAACTCTCTGCTTGCTCCCTGCCTTTTAAACTTCATCCCTCTCATCTCAAACAGCTTCTTGATCTTCAGAAATAGTCTCGGACGTCAAAGCAAAGAGTTTATATGATGAAAGTAAATAGTTCTCTTTTGAACTATGGCAAAAATGCCCTTTCTTTATAAGCAAAGGTGGAAATAGTAATTTGCTGATTAAATAAATACAAATCTGTTCTCCAAGCTGTCCACCAGATGCAGTATGATTTTTTAAAGGTAGAGATGACTGTTTCTTTTCTGCTCAGTTTTATTTAATATATAAAATCTCATACTTAGGTTTTTTGGGTGTCCCCTGGATACTGATGGGGCTGATCCAAAGCCCATTGGACTCAATGGGATTATTTTCCTTGACTCCAGTGGACATTTGGATCAGGATCTCCTACAAGATTACAAAACTGCAATTATGTGGAGAGTAGAAGGTGGAGAGTAGAACTTATGATCTAGGGTTTAACACTAAGCTAGTAATTGCCTAGGTAAAAGTATTTCTGAATCCTTTACTAAACCTGGTGGGCACCCTGCTTGCCACTTTCCTAGCATGGCCTTCTGACCCTTGTTTCAGCAGTCAAGCTGCTGATGGGCTCTTCGTGCAGAGTGTTTTAGAAGGTGCCTACGTATTTGGAGCGCCTTCGTGATATAACAGAAATGCCATGTTCTCCAACAAAATTAGACATTGTAACACTAGATCCCTTTGTCTTTAAATCCTAATAGCCATCATTAGCTTAGTAACGGTATCTTGACACTAAAAAACTGACTTCCGAGTCACTTAGGACTTGTGTACAAGCCGGGTCTGAATGTACAGAGCACTAGCCTGCCGAGCACTAACCGGCTGTTTGGACCCTGCTACCTCACATTAAAAATTCTGTAGCGTGCTTCGTCCTGCCGCTGTTTGAAGCAGCCACACAGCAAAGCATACTACGGGACTTGTCCTGGGCCACAGCAGGGTCCACACAGCTAGTTCATGCATGGCAGACTAGTGCCCTGTAGGTTTACTCTCTGGCTGCTGCTCGCTAACTGACTGTGTAGACGAGCCCTGAATTTGTCATCTGTAAAATGCAGCTAATGGTACCTGTGTCACACTTGAGGTTGTGAGGCTTAGTCTCTTAGCGTTTGTGCAGCTCTTGGAGACACTTAGATGCAAAATGCTATAGAAGAGAGCAGATTATCGATATAATTAACTATTGTGAGACATGTTACTGTGACACTGGAAATAAAATTTCCCACAGTAAAGTACATCGGTCATACAGGCTGTAGTGAGATAAGATTTTCCATTATTTCCTCCTTTGCTTGTGTACATGAAGCTGCTCCTCCCACTCCCTTCCCTTAGGGGTCAGGCTTTGCATTTTGGTCTATGTTTTCTGAGGCAGTATTGCTGTAAGACACTGATATTAGAAAATTAGAACTGTAGAAGGGCTTTTGAAATAAAAAATAGAATTTAAAAATCCTAACCGAGCGGAAATTGAATCAAATGCATGTCCCAGCTACGGTTGCCAATTTTGGTTGGGCGTATTCCTGGAGGTTTCATCAAATGACATGATCCTTATTTAAATATTAGTCTTTAATTCCTGGAGACTCCCGGACAAGCCTGGAGGGTTGGCAACCCTAATCCCAGCCCTTTCAGAAAGGTATAGGCTAGGGATAACACATTGACTTCTACTCTGGGGGATAGACTGGATGGTATTGCATGTTCATGACCCACCTTTTGCTAATATACATGCAGTGTAACCAATAAGCCAACACTGCCAACCATTAATCAAATAAATACGTATTTGTTGCATAACCCTTTCCTGTGTAAATTATATTTCCAGTCATCTCTTGTGATCATTTTTCCACAGTTCTTTACCAAGTGTGTAGTAAAATGGTACCAATTCTGTAGGTTTATATTATAACAAGCTCCCTCCCACCCCCACCCACCCTGTTAGCTGGGTTTCAAGGGGGCGTGATTTGAGCAAAAGGCTGGTGAAATGGGAATCGAAACAATGTTCTTTCCGTGGTCAGGATGGCCTGTGGCCAGCCCTGGTAGAGGCAGACAGTGAGGCCTCTGCCTGCATTAAAGTTTGGATTTCTTGACAGTGTGGTCTCACCTCATTCCTTTGGAAACCGCTGATGCTACAATGGTGATACTGGTGTCAGACTGGTAGAGTGGTGATGAAACAACCCCATGCCGCCAAGCAGAAGCAGCTGCCACAGCTATGACCAGGAAGAGCCTAAATGGAGCAGGCCCGATCCCAGGCAGGCAGGAGGCAGATACAGATGAAGGCCCTTTTGGAAGAGGTGAGTGAAGAAATTGAAGGGATCACCCATTAATTGAGAGGGCTAGGGAATCCAGAGAGGAAATGGGGCAGCAATGCATCCTGCTTCAGTCCCAGACAAGATTGTCAGGAACAGCAGAGGTCCCTGAGAAGGCAGAAAGCACTTAAATTGAATAGCAAAGGTGAGCTGGAAGACTTGCCTGATAGCGTTTTGACACAAGAGGCATATTTAGCTACAAACCTGACTGGGGATGTGCTTCCAATTCTCACCTCAGTCAGTATGGGTGAGCATTGCCGTCACTAGGCCCTGTGTGAGGCCCTTGCTCTCAGGTTTTGGTAGAGAATGGAGCTGGCTTGCATCCAGTTGCAGATACAAAAGAGAGAGAGGTGAGGTGCTGTCAATTTCATTGAAGATCTGCAGAGGTGTCCCCTGTGGAAGACCAATGAGGAGAAGGGGGTTTCAGCCAGCCCACGTCAAGAGGACTCTGAGGAATCCAAGTGTTTTTCTTCCCTTGGCCAATGGAACTCTGGCCTCATTGAATTCATATGCATTATAATGTCACTTACAGGCCCCTCTGGGATTAAAGCCCCATTGTGCTCAATGCCACACACACACACACACTCTCTCTCTCTCAAAACGAAGGTGGGAGAGAGGAAATAGTATCTCCATTTGACAGATGCACAGAGTTTGTACAGGACTTCTGTAGCAGAGTTGGGGATTTAACCCAGACCTCCTGAGCCTCACTCCAGTGTCCTACCCAGACCCACCTTTCTCTCTCCTTAGCTTGCCCAGGCATTCAGAGCGTCATGGATCTGGCAGGAGAAAGCAGTAGGAAGGCCAGGTTCACAGTCACCCAGCTGGCTGGGTGAGGGCTTTGCTGCACTGATGTGGACTCTCATTCCTTCCCAAAGTCCTTCAACTAACAAGCTGCGTTTCCTTGTCTCTCAGCTGACCCCAGGGTTTTGCAGTAATTCATCATAGACCAGGTGACGCTCTGCTCCTCTGGTCCAGCACAAGTCACTAATAGGCAGTCGTCACGGTTTCACCCTGTGCCTTTTTAGTCTTTCTCAATGAAACGAGGTTGTTGGATTATTCCGTAAATTGTTAATCTTGCCATGTAATTGCCTCAGGATCCCCAGGGTGTGGCTGTATAATTTAGGCGTAATTTGTCCCATAGGGCATAGGCTGGAAAATGTAAAGAGACAAAGTCACATTGCTTAAAATGTACTTGGATATCACGGTGTGGAGGGCAGGATAAGACCTTGACTAGAAGGGAAAGATCAAGTCTTATAAATGAAGAATGATGGGAGGGATAGCTCAGTGGTTTGAGCATTGGCCTGCTAAACCCAGGGTTGGGAGTTCAATTCTTGACGGGCCACTTAGGGATCTGGGGCAAAAATCTGTAAGGGGACAGTACTTGGTCCTGCTAGTAAAGGCAGGGGACTGGACTTGATGACCTTTCAAGGTCATTCCAGTTCTAGGAGATTGGCATATCTCCATATATTTATGGGGAGGGATAGCTCAGTGGTTTGAGCATTGGCCTGCTAAACCCAGGGTTGTGAGTTCAATCCTTGAGGGGGCCATTTAGGGATCTGGGGCAAAAATTGGGGATTGGTCCTGCTTTGAGCAGGGGGTTGGACTAGATGACCTCCTAAGGTCCCTTCCAACCCTGATATTCTATGATTTCTATGTTAAGAGAGGAGTGGGGAACTGGAATCTCCATCCCAAGAACTTGTGGACATATTTTTAATGAAGTAAAAATCAGACTAGGGAAATCTGTATTTTTTATTTACCTCAGCGAACATCATAACCACCATGCCCTTGCCCTTCTCTCCTCTTACCCACCCCAAACTAATTAGTAACCAGCTTTAATATGTACTGTTTTTTAAAATGTTGAAGACAAGGGCCTGGGCATTAAGTCAAGTGAGTCTGACTTCGGTTATGGAAAAGCTCGCTGGCAAATCATTTACAAGAAAAATATCTTGCACAGCAGGGTTTCCAACAAGGAGGTCACATTTAATGACCAGTCTCAAATGGTGTTCTAAATCATTACGTCCTCACCAGCTAAATCCCCGGCTGTCCATTTCTCTTGCACCCTCGATCTTCTCATAGAAATCTCTTTCATTTGTGAACATGTGAGGGGATAGTGTTGCACACCTTTATGAGGCAAAGAGGGAAGGCCAGAGCAAGGAATGGGGCACATCAGGCCTTCTTGGATATGACCCCTGTGTTTTCAACAGGACCACACCCCCCCTTTACAAAGCACAAGGCTTTTGGGGAGATCATTGAACTCGAGCCTGACGTGCCTAAAGGAAAAAGTTGAAGTAGCATTTTACAGGAGGCTAGCGGGGTGAGTGAGTTATGCAGTGATATAAGTCAGCAAAGGTACGGTGCAGTCTCCTGCCAAACTGGATTCATGGCTGCATAATAAACTTCTTGCCTGGCTGGCTTGTTCAGCAGAACTATGCAATAAACCATTTCACAGTCACGCCAGGCAAAAACCTTCGAATCATCCTCAGGTTACACATAATTTGCAACAGTTGCCAGGGGCACGAGTGATAGAGGCAGCACACAGTGGCCTCTGGGGCTGTTGCTTACACAGTTTCATGGCAGATGGATGTCTGTATACAGAGGGTGGGGAAACTTCCTCCCCATGGAAAGTAAACATCTCACCTCTGAAAGGCAACAGCCATTGCAAATACCAGGGAACATAAGTCCTGTATCCAGCTCTCATCTGTGGATCCACTTTATGCTGGAAGGAGCCGAGGGGCTGCTTTCAACTATTTATTTTACACGGAGGAGTGTCAGTATTATCTGGGGAAAAAACCTCAAGACTGGCTGTCTTGTGAGGCACTAGTCATTTTAGAACAGTGAACAGCAGCGAGGTTTTAAATTGAGAAATAACAATTTGTTATTCTATTACTCCTTTTAAGTTATGCCTTAAAGAATTCCGCTCCATCTCCCTTGTTTTTCCACGCTATGTGGGAATCACTGTCAGAAGTTCTCTAGGGCACTTAGAGACCATTTGTGATGTGTTGAAAAAGGAATTTAATGTTTTTTTAATGCACTCGTTCAGTAAGAGTCGTTATCCTTTTACAAGTTAAAAAAAAAACCTCGTCAAATTGCTCCAATAACCCCACTTTGACCAATAAGTAACATATATCACAATAGCCAAAAACATATTTAAAGTCTTCCTATCTCCCACCAGAGTCCTCCCAGCGAGGGGAAAGAAATGGCCCTTGAGGCCTGCCCTGAAAGCAAGTGAACTAGGAGTGTTGGGGATGGAGGTGAAAAAATAAGAACTGGTTGCGTTCTGATTGAAGTTCAACAGCAGAATCCAAGTCTACAGCAGGGCTCAGAGGCAAGGCAGGAGCTTACTCCTACTGCCCTGCTTCCCATGTATTAACAAGGCTGAGGTTTAGGGGTGGTTAGTCAGGACTACATGTGACACTGTTACACACAGTTTCCCAAGATTTCTCAGTGTATGAGCAATGTTTTCATGCCGGAAGAAATGCTGGTAGTACTTTTTTAATGAAAGAAATCTCCCAAGTATTTGGATTAAGTCTGAGATCAACGGGAGAGATTGCTAACAGAACAGGTGTGGTAAGGGTGGTTGGTATTCATTTGACCTGAGAGGATCTTATTGAGAAGCAGCTATTTGAGGTGCTATTGTGTAGCAGTAAAGGGTGTGCATGTGAAAGAGAGAAATGATAAAACTAGACTTGTAAAACTGACAGGAGAACCTACCAGCCCACACAACAATCTGCTAGCCCAACTTTACTATAATTACACAGCTTCCCCCCTTCAACCATTAACATATGCTTACACTCTGTGTATATGTAACCCACAGTCCCCCTCTGTGCCAATCCACAGAGGATGTAAGTTCTTACAGAGCCCTGACTCCTTAGCTCAAGCTGTAACTTTTAGCTCTGGAGATCCTGGGTTCAGTCCCCAGTCTGTTGGCCACAATGGTGGCTGTAATATAAACATGCGCCTTTTCTCACTCATTGCTCGCACAGATAAACTTACGCAGCTCTGGACAAATAAATGTTCAGTCACCCACCTGTTCCCACACACTGGCCCTGGACATACATTTGCTCTTGACCACAATCGCCTTCTTTATTGTAAAGACCCCTTATTACTCCTTTTAACCTGAGTGGTTAGCTAAAAATTTGAGGTATTGCCTGTGGTTCCAGATAGGAGGAGAAATTGGTGATGGAGTTAGGCATTTCTGTGCTGCCGTTTCATTGATTTACAAAGAACGTACATAAAGTTGTGTTTCCCTGAACACAGCAGGAATCAAACAAGAGACCGTTTCTTTGCTCACCGTTCCAGGCCCCTTTCAGACACCACTCAGCCCTAAAACTCTCTCTCGGCTTTTCTCAGGGCTGCGCTCTTAGAGCTTGCTGTGTCTGTGGCTGGTGCTTTCTTGCTGTCTTCTCTAACTATTTCTGTGGTGGTTTTCTCGGCTTCTCTCTCACGCACATCCCTCTACTCAGGGCCGGCTCTAGGCACCAGCCTAGGAAGCACATGCTTGGGGTGGCACATTGTAAGGGGCGGCATTCAGGCCAATCTTAGGGCGGCACATTCTGCTTCGGCGGCGTTCCAGACGGGTTTTTTTTGCTTCAGCGGCACTCCGGCGGGTTTTTATTTTTTCCCTTGGGGCAGCAAAAACGCCAGCTGGCCCTGCCTCTACTCAAAACAGTATCGAATGAAGCCCCTCTGCTTACATAATTTAAATTCCCGAGCAGCCTCACATGTGCCTTTGTTTTGGGCGGTGATAAGTGCCCGTGTTTGGGGTGGAAGCCCCTGCTGTTTGGGCTCTTGGTTCCATAAAGCCTCTTACTGGCTTCCTACAATTATCTTAATCCAGCCCAAACAGTGCTCTTGCATGCTCAGACCTGAACACGCACACACCTCTCACATGAGTGTGCACCCACGGACACATATCCCTGGTCTCCCCCTGCTACATGTTGCACCTGTTTCTCACGCACACAAGATAACCCACTATTCACCACTACTGCACCCCCTGCCAACTTAGCCACACATACTTACTCCCAATAACCTTATACCCACTGTCACCTCTTCAGCCCCCTCCCCGAGCACCATTCACCCTGACACCATTCACCTCCCCCCCCAAAATATGTGTCAGCTGTTCTCAGTGGTCCCCCCCAATCTATTACTCTCCACAGCAGGGCTTACAAGTCACAGCAGCAGCAGCTTTGTTCCCGTTTCCCTGGTTAGGATAGAAATGCCCCTGTGCAGAGCTCCTGTAACAGCATGGTACTAGGGAACAGAAAACAAACCAAGGAAGGTCCGCATCCCTCTTGGCTTGTATACCTTTGGACTCGGTTGTGCCTGCCAGTTGGTGCCCAGACAGTTGAGTGATCTCACTAATTAGCAGTGGAGTGCCCATCCAGTTCCTGGACTCCCTTCGCGTGCATCTTGCATATTGCTACGCCAGACTGTTGTTACGCTGTAAGATATGCACGAAATCATCTACTGGCTTGACCACAAGTCAAACACCCATTGCCTCCCCCAGCAAAGTTCTTACTCAAAGGGACTCTGATGGATATGGACCAGGGGTGCTGACGCTGAGATCGCCCTGAGGTCTGGTAGAATGGTAGAACAGAAAATAGCACAGATCTTCTTTTGACTTCCAGTCCATTGACCAAGACCACACTGGAGTCCAACAGACACCCCAGTCGCTCTGCTTGTTTATTCAACACTTTAATACCCCTATTTACTTACTTACAGAAGAGACTTTGGATCATTTGGCAACCTCTAATGACAGCCTAAAGCTAACCACCCAGTACTAATTGAGTGGTGTTAAAAATATAAGCATTTCCAAATGGCCAGTGGCTGTAGGTTTTTCACATAGAATGTGGCTTTTTCCTAATCTGTGGCGTATTTTCTTTGTCTCGCACCTTCATTTGGGAATAGCTATTTTCATATCAAATGAGCATGAAGCGGAATAAAAGCATCGTGCTTAACCCTCTCTAAGCACATTTTCTGGGGCTTATTGTGCTGTCAGGAAAACAGGCAGCTTCTCACAGCCAAATACGTGATCTGAAAGTGAGGTCAAGAACCCTTGATTGCAAGATGCAAGGAAGCCTTTTAATTAGGATTGACCAGTAATAACAACCCTATAGAGTTGTGCCCAGGCACTTCCTGAAATGCACACCACCACCCATATAGCGGTGTGAGGAGCTAAAATTAACCATCATTCCAGAGGGACGGGGGGAGGTTTGGTTAAACCTTTCTTATATCCTTCCGTATTGGCTCTGTATCAGCGACTGTCAATATTCCTCCCTAACTTGTGTCTTGTTGCAAGAGAAGATACCCCCAAAATAATGAGCAAGGTTCTGTAAAGATTTATAGCTTTCCAGCCTCTCCCCACACATGAGTTTGTGGGCACTGGATAATAATGCAGCGATTCATTTCCACTAAGGAGGGAAGGCTCCTATGTTTATTTGGAAGCGACAAAGAGTCCTGTGGCACCTTATAGACTAACAGACATACTGGAGCATAAGCTTTTGTGGGTGAATACCCACTTCTTCAGATGTTGCATCTGCAAAAGTGGGTATTCACCCACGAAAGCTTATGCTCCAATACGTCTGTTAGTCTATAAGGTGCCACAGGACCCTTTGTCGCTTCTACAGATCCAGACTAACACGGCTACCCCTCTGATATATTTATTTAGAGTTCAACCTTAACACCATCTAAAAGTCTCCGAACACATCTGTAAACACAGTTTAATAGGGAACAACAGACATAAATTGACTAAAGCAGCATCGCTTCTCCTTCTCCCAGCTGATCACTGGTCATCAGCCCAAAACAGCTGAAGCCTAGAGCATGATGAATTTTTTTTTTTGGATGAGTAGTTTATTTACTGAAAAATGCAGTTTTGGAGCAACCAAAACTGTATGCAAATTTAGGTTGAATTTGGCAAATAGTTTTGGCAAGAAGAAGAAAAGAGAATGGAAATTATTGACTTATTTAAACAGCAAAACAAACCAGCTGGAAACGAAATGAAAAACTGAATTTTCCAGGTTAACCTGAAATGACTGACTGACTGATTTTGAGGTTTGGCCACCGAACCCAAAACACAATTATTTGCTCAACTCCACATAAACTCAACTCCCACCACAATTTCATCTGGGCAGAAATCCAGCCTCTGACTGTCTCAGCCATACACCAGTGCCTGCTCCAACAGATGGGCTTTGCAGCAGGCCCTGAAGATCTAGATATTCAGGCTAGTTCAGACCTGAGGATGGAGAGCATTCCAAGGGAAAGGGAGAATGCTCTGCTGATGGTGCCCTTTTATGCCAAAGAAGATCCGTCTTGATGGACGGTGGGTGGATGGGGGGAATTTACAATGAAAGGGCCCAGTACTACAAGGTGGTGAAAGCTTGCAACCTCCATAGATTTGTAGAATTTGGTCTGATGTCATTCCCTCCTCCCCTTCAGCCATTCAGCATAGTCAGTTTCTCAACATTGCAGAGAATTCATGGTCTGCTCAGTCTTTTTTCTTTGCCCCTCAGCCTGTTGTGGAAGCCTGCTTGGCTACTGGGGAGGTCAGTTGCTGAGTGTTAAATTGTAACAGGAAACTACAACAAATAAGAGAGGGAATGGAGAAAGATGAATCACTGGGAATCCTTAAAGAAGTGATAATTAAAGGGTGGCCTGAAGAAATAAGCATTTGTTGTCCAAGTATAAGAGACTATTGGAACTGCAGACATGAACCTACTGTGATAGATGGTGTGATTTTCAAGGGCAGTAAGGTTGGAATTCCAATGAGCCTCTGTAAAGAAATGCTACAGAAGATCCACAAGGGTCATTTAGGAATTGAGAAGTGCTAACAAGCACAAGAGGTGCTGTATTGACTGCAGATCAATCACAATATCACTAATGTGGTAGGAAACTGCTTTTCCTGCTTGAAATACAAGCCATGCCAACAAGCAGAGCCGCTGAGACCTCATCCAGCTGCACAAAGTCCTTCTGAGAAGGTCGGCATTGACTTACCTGGGAATCAAAGAATTATTTAATAGTTACAGATTATTATTCTCTGTATCCAGAAATTTGCACATTGCACAGTACAAACAGTAAATCAGTGATAGCCAGCATGAAGGGAATCTTCTCCAGATGTGGAATTCCAGATGAAGTCTTTAGCGATAACAGGCCACAATTTTCCAGTGAAGATTTTAGGCAATTTGCCGTAGATTGGGGTTTTCATCACAACACGTGAAGTCCAAACTACCCCCAATCAAATGGACTCGTGGAAAGGTCTGTACGGACAGTAAAAAAGACTTATGAAAAAGACTTTTGACAGCGGGGATGATTTGTATAAAGCATTACTGGTTTACTGAAGTACACCCCTGGAAAATGGCTTTCTCCAGCTCAGCTGTTAATGGGAAGAAAGATCAGATCTACTTGCTGAAATCTCTTAACAATTAAATCATACAGAAGATGAAAGAAAATCAGAAGTGGAAGCAGAAATATTATTTTGACAAAAGGGCCCGTGATCTTCCATATCTTAACCCAAAGTGTCACACCTCTAATTCTTCGGGTCAAAGGGGTGCCACTAAAAATCAGCTGCATCAGATATCTTATGTAGTCCAGACAGACTAGGGCTGTGGTGGGCAACCTGCGGCCCATCAGAGTAATCCACGGGCAGGCCGCAAGACAGTTTCTTTACAGTGACCGTCCGCAGGCAGGCACGATTCGCCGGTCCCGGCCAATGGGAGCTGCGGGAACCGGCGCGGGCCACAGGGATGTACTGGCTGCCACTTCCCGCAGCTCTCATTGGCTAGCATTGGCACTGGGAGCTGCGGGCACTGGCACTGGGCACTGGCACTGGGAGCTGTGGGTGGCTGTACCTGTGGATGGTCAATGTAAACAAACTGTTTCATGGCCCACCAGTGGATTACCCTGAAGGGCCGCAGGTTGCCCACCACTGGACTAGGGGGACACTGTTTGATTTAATTGAAGGGATTTATGAGTAATCCCAGACAGTACTAACACATTGATAGTAGCACAGGAGCCAACTCCGTGGGTGCTCCAGGGCTGGAGCGCCCACGGGGAAAAATTGATGTGTGCTCTGCACCTACTGGCAGCCAAGCTCCCCGTCCCACCCCCCACCTCACCTCCGCCTTCTCCCCTAAGCGCGCTGCATCCCTGCTTCTCCTCCCAGCGCTTGCCGCCGCAAAACAGCTGTTTCAAAGCGTAACAAGCTGTGAGAGGGAGTGGGGAGGAGCGGGAACGCGGCGTGCTCATGGGAGGAAGTGGGGCCGGGGAGGGGATTTGGAGAAGGAGTCCAATAGGGGCAGGGAGGGGGTGGAGTTGGGGCGGGGACTTTGGGGAAGGGGTTGGAATGGGGGCGGGGCAGGGGTGAAGTTGGGGTGGGGCTGGGGTGTGTGTGTGTGGGGGTCGAGCCCCCACCGGCACCAGGAGAAGATGGCGACTATGGACAGTAGATTTGGAGTCTAGCATTTCCTAGCTGATTGATCCTTTATCATCAACGCAAAGGAGAAACTGTCAAGGAACAAGAGAGCAACTCAGACTCTAATAAAAGGCTGATACTGAGAAGATCAGAGTGGGAGATTAAATATCCTGAAAGACTCATAGAGATTTGCTCACCTGCCTGGAGAAGGGGTATTTGAGGAAAGTGAGTGGTAAAGACTCACCCAAGAGTGATGTGCTGGTAACCTCTCCTATGTGGTTGACACACAAGGCTGTACTACATGGGTTGAGAATTTAATGCATGTGTTATTAGATGGTTGTTAGCTGTTTCTTATATATATATATATATATATATAAAAGAAACGGCTAAGAGTTAATTTGTTTTTCTTTAAGAGGGAAGATATGGAGCTATGTTTGTAGAAGATTATCATTTAGAGATGCTCCTTCATAAGGGGCAGTTTTAGGAACAAAGGAACTAGATGCGTCCTGAATGCTGGGATGGGAGCCCTGCATGCTGTGTGCGGCAGTTCACCAGAGATGCTCTCTAGTTTGTTTTATTAAAGTTTTATTCCTTTCTCGTTCCCTGGTTTGTTATGTAATGAACCCCAAGACCGGTATACTCATCATCCCCCTGAGCGACTCAGCTATGCCGGCAGAAGTCTGTAGTGTAGACTGGGCCATAGTTCATTAAGAACAGTAACTCACTGTTCCTTTGCAAGGTAAGCAGGCATGTGTGTACACATGTAAATAAGACAGTGATCCAGATGTGTTTTTCTACAGACAGCTTTCTGGATAGGAGTTCATAGAGGGAAGTTCTCTTTTTTACATTAGGCCCTTGGACATGATTTTTCAGTTATGTAGGGGTTTTTTTTTGGTAACTGTTAGAGATTGAGCACCAAAAACTCAGGCACAAAAGAGCATTGTGTGCATTTGTTCCAGGGATTGGGACCCATTTGATATTTTGCAACAAATGAAAAGGTCATTTAATACCAGTCTAGCTATTTATACCTCTTGCACAAACTCAAACATAACCAAAAAAAAAGCAACATAACTCATGAAGCAAAGGGCAGTCTTTGCCAAGTGTAATATTTGTATTTGGAAACACGGTCTATGTTGTATGAAGCAGTAGCCTTCTAGCTGCCTCCAAGGTTTCTTTTGGCTGGTGTTTATCCAAACACTCTTGCTCTTCATTCATTTTAATGGCTGAGAGGGAGGTGAGTGTTTTTACATTCAGAGATTGGCATGGCTCAGTCTTTACTTCTTGAACCATGCTGAATGCCCTCTTCTGCTTCGCGGGGAGGGAATGTGGTGGAGTGAACACAGCACTCGGGAGTTTTAGGAACAGTGGGACTGATGTGCTCAGTCTGGATAAACAAACGCCCCAGTGTTCTGCAGCTCCTGGATCATTTCCCAAAGGCTTTACCTCCAACGTTTACACTGAGGGCTCTGTCTTGCCTTTGGCTATGCCCGATGTCTCTTTGGGCCTTGAGCCGTTCAAATGAACGCGTGACATGACATGGCACATCCTTTAAATGACACAGTGTTCTTGTAAGAAATGGATGGGCATCTTGAGAAAATTGCCAGACCTGGGAGTTGTGTTTGTGCGTGGCCAAAAAGGGACAGGAAAAGCTTCTGAAAGGGTGGAAATGACTCCAACAAGTAAGTCTCCGTGTATTCTCTGCTCTGAAAATTTGTGGTTGTCAGGCAAGGTGGGAAGAATTTGTAATTTCCTAATTGGATAAATTCTGGGCATATCCTTAGTTAATGTGGCACTTTGGTATTTTATTTTTGTTGCTTCTTTCCCTTTAATGGAGGTTAGAAAATATTCCCAGCTGTTTGTTCCTCTGAGGTTTTTAAAGGTGGTCCGAAACAGGTGTAACAGAAATGGGGTTGTCCGGTGAGAGTGAAGGGTCAGCTAGCCAGGACTCCAGAGCTCTTCTCTTTAATCTCTGCCACTCTTGCTGCGCGTCCTTGGCAAGTTCATTTAATGGCTCTATGCGTTATTTTACACACATGTAAAAGGATATTTGTGTACCAAACAAATTTATAATTGTGAAGCTTAATGTAGGCCCTGATCCACATGAGTAAAGTTGATGATAAGCATGTTCGTAAATGTCTGTAGGTTTGGGGCCTTCTATTGTAAGCCCTTCAGGACAATGACTCTCTCACAATGTGACAACATCTATCACAACGGGGACCTGATCTCAGCTGAGACTACTGTAGTACAGATAAATGTAAGGTTTTTTAGAGTCTTAAATAAAGGTAATATAAAAATTCAAAGTATTAGGAGGGGAGAGGGGGGAGAGAAATAAATTGTTACATGTGTTTGAAAGAGGTTTAATCATAATAGAAATCTTAGAAGAAATGAAGCATATACCATGTTTCCTGAGCTTCCAGACTGTCAGTTGTGCAGCAGATTATCTGAGGCCTCACTGATCCTGGCAGTATTATGGTGGCCATATTTTTGCATGGATGAGATATTCTTGAAAAATGTCTCCAATGCAGTTGGCACAGATGAATTATATTTTCCACACAAGGTATGCAAGTCTTCCTGTTTGTAGCCCATGGGATTATTTTGCTAGCTATTGTATCCTACTAATTCAGCCAGCTGTATCAAATAATATGTTTCTTTTTCTGAAATTAATCTATTTCATTCTTATATTTTATCAGTATTAATTCATTGGGATTTAGGATGTGTTGAGGCATGTGTTTCCTAATAATAAGTTTTGCTGAAATGCAAGAAGCCTACTGGTCTAACCCATCAAATTCAGGTCAACGTGTTCAACTTATTTTTCTTCAACATAATTATTGTTGTCATTGTGAGGAAAATCCCTCTGTCTGTGTCTCTTTGTTAAAATATTTTAGGGCAGGCAGATGATGAAGTACACATTTTTTTTTTGGTGACTGAGGATTTCCTCTTCAGGGCCTCGTTTCTATGGTTTATTGTTCTTCTTTAACATAAACTAAATGCTGAGGCTGGGGGGTTGATTATTTTAGTCATACTTACTTCGAAATGGGAAGTTCACGGCCCAGATTGTCAGCCGGTGTAAATCAGCGTAGTTTGATTGATTGCATTGGAGCAACTTCGATTCACACACCAGCTGAGGGTCTGGCCTTCTGAGTGGGTTCCATCTCCAAGCGTGCATTGACATCACCTGGGGGAATATGAAATCACACGTGTGTTTGGCTTCATTAGCATGGGTGGCCAGTGATAGAGCAGTCAATCTGCTGTTACCCAGGAACCCAAGCAAATCCTGAGCACCTGTAACATGCTGCTGGGGACACCCAGAACTGTGAGTCCCGGTGTTCCCTTTCAGCCTCAGCAAGAGTGATCTTTGCTGGAGATTAGACTGTGTGTCAGCTGCCTGCCACACTAGTCTGTCTTCCTCACTAGCAAACTCCTCGAGGCGCTCCCCGTCCAAATCTTGCCAGGCAGCAAAGTCAGTGAACTCCAGCCCTTGAGCTCATCAGAGATGGTTTTCTGCAATGCACAGCCTTTATCACTACATTCACAAGAGATATTAAGTTCACTGCTCTTTTAAAGACTCAGTACATTGCAGTTTATTAACTGAATTGGGATAAACACACCCTCCCCTTCAAATACAATACAGTTGCTTTATAGTAAAAATAAAACAAGTTTATCAACACAAGGACATAGGTGAAGTGATGCCAAGTAGAAGGAATAAAGATAGAAATGGTTACAACAAACAGAAGTCAATATACGCCTTTTAATTGCTAAGACCTAACTTAACAAGCTACAGTCTATGTTCAAGACCGTTTCCTCACCAATCTTTCTTTCTTAGCAATAGCTAGCTAACTCTGAGCCATGATCCACACAGAGTTGAACAGACTAGATCAGGTCTGCACAACATGCGGCCTGGGGGCCGCATGTGGCCCGCGTGGGCTCACTGTGCGGCCCATGGCGGGGTGAGTAAGCAAGCGGCGGGGTGGGGCAAGCCAATGGCCGGCGGCTGGGCGGGCTGGTGAAGAGGCCAGTAGCAGGCTGGGGAGTGAGGGTGAGCCAGCAGCAGGGGGCGCGGGCAGCGGCAGAAGGTAAGAGGCCAGCAGCGGGCAGGCAGGTGAGCTGGCGGCAGGGGGAGCCGGCGAGCTGGCGGCAGGGGGAGCTGGTGAGCCGGTGGTGGTGGTGGCGGGGGCTGAGGAGGTGAGCAGGCGGTGAGGGGTGAGGAGGCGAGCTGGGCGGGGTGGGGGATGACGAGCTGAGTGGGTGGGCAGTGTCAGGGCGGCAGGTGAGCCAGCGGCGGGTGGGGCTGAGGAGGCAAGCGGGTGGCGGGGGGTGCTGAGGAGGCGAGCCGGGGTGTGTGGAGGGATGATGAGCTGGGCGGGCAGTGGCGGCGAGGCTTTATACTGGGTGGGGGGGGGGGAGGAGGCGAGCAGCGAGTCGGTGGCTAGAGGCGGGCAAATCTCCCATATTCAAAATCTGGGACTGTGTCAGTTGGTCCTTTTTGCTGCTTGTCTCTGGGCTGGGGGTTGTCCCAATGCTGCAAAGAGGGTGTTCCCAAAGGAAGGTGCTTGCTTCTAACCCCCGAGGCCATCAGTATGTCTGCTCTTCTCTAGTCGGCCCACTTGACAAGTTTGATTGTCCTTGGTCTGGTTCCCATCCCTTCTCCAAGGGTTGCAGCTGTCTGGAGGAGCCTGCCTTCCCCGCCTTCCTCATTCACACCTCATTCATTCAACAGGGCAATTGAATACAAAGTGGGGGGAAGATCTTATTCTACTTCAAGCAAAAAGACATTTTTCTTTTACCTTAATTATACTACCTTAGGGGCCTGCTATAACATATTACCAAGGTTCAATACAAAGTCATATAAAAATTATACAAAAATGCATAATGCAGAGATTTATCTACAACTGCATTGATTGACTGTTGTGTGCAGTAATATAGTGACCCCTGGGAGGGTGAAGAGGGGGGTGATGGTGGGGCCGAGCAGAGAGGGGGCGGGTCGTATTTTACTGCTGTGATCTGGTCACCCTATGCGCGCTGTTTCTTTCCCCCTCTACAGGCTTCCACACCCCAGCGCTGGGGAAGGAGGGGTTGTTTCCGCTGGGTGGGCGGCGCTAGGGGGGGTGTTTCCATGGGGTCGGGGGGGGTTTCGGCCCTCAGCTGTTTTCTTTGGCGTATTATGGCCCTCACCGCTTTACGGGTTGTGCAGGCCTGGACTAGATGATTATGATGGTCCCTTCTGACCTCAAAGTCTGAGTCTATGAGCCCACACGAGGCACATGGCCTGTGTAAAGCAGCTGCCTTGACTGCTTGCCCTCAGGGAGTCTGAGTCCTGCTCCAGGGAACCTATTGAGCATATCCCAAACTACCACACCCAATTCCAGATACTTCTGGATGTGAAGTGCTAAATCTGCCTAGCAACAATGACCAAACAGAACTCATTCCTATCCCCCGCCAAAAATATCTCTTAAAGAGATATCCCCCTATTAGGTGCATGGGTTATAACAGCACCATCCATAGGTAAGGCTACGATTTAGTCATGGGTATTTTTAGTAAAAGTCATGGACAGGTCACGGGCAATAAACAAAAATTCACGGTCAGTGACCTGTCCATGATGTGTATTATAAATACCCCCTGACTAAATCTTAGCTGGGGGGCCGCTGCTCGGGGGGTTGGGGGCAGGGCAGGGCAGGGCCAGCACCTGGGACTGCTGGTGAGCTGCGGCTACTCCCGCTGCCCCCGGGACAGGTGATCCTATGTGTGATTTCATCAAAAGTGACTTTCCAGCCCCGCTGAAATCTTTCATGTCTCTTGTGAAATCTGCAATGCTAAAGCAAACAGCTCAAGTGCCAGATTGTCATATATGCTCAGATACTTCCATGTATTAAAAGACCCACAATCTTATCAAATTAGGCAGAGTGCTATTGTGTCCATTGAACTGCTACAAATATATGAACAGGTTAGATTTATTTAATTTAGCTCCCTTACAGCAGCAGCCCTTAAATTACCAAAGTTCTCATTAAAATAACCATTTTACGGTATTGTTGCCAAATTCTGGTCTGTTGCGTTGGTGTAACCCTGGTGGTGTCAGTGGAGTTAGTCCGGATTTACTCTGGAGAGTAGAATTGGATTAATTGTGTGGGTTGTGGAGGACATCACAGACCTTCCTTTTTGAAAGAGGCAGAACTGTATTTTGTAGCCAGCTGAAGCTTTTTAAGCGTCTGTGAAAAGCACAAGGGGAAAATAAAAAAGTCCAGTCAGTCAGTAGTATGCAGAGGAACTAGGACAGGTCTGGAGAAGAGTAGATGAGTAGAATTCTGAAAGTTAATGAGTTCACTGAAGCTGGCATGCTCAGAGGACGTAGTACTCGGACAGCCAATCTGTGTACAATTAGTGTCTTCTATTTTGTAGCTTGTTAGGGCTGGTGCCTTGCTCAATGAAATGGTAGCTGGGTTTCACACCAACAGGATCAATTTGATCATGCCAATATTTTGCTAGTATCCCATCAGGTGTTTTTCATTGCATCATCATAATTACACATTCCATGGAGTTTCCGATCTTTATATAATGAGATACTTATGCTTCCAGCCCAACCTACAGTGTTATTGGCCAGTGTTACATTGTCGTCCTCTTCTGACTCGCAAAGAATAATCCAGAAAGTCCTCATGAAAGCTCTTCAGCTGGAAGAAAACTCCCTGGAAATAATAGGAAAAGTCTGGATTTGCAGAGGGAGCATGCGTAGACTGGTTGGGAAGGGCGATGGAGGAGAGTTCTTGGCTCTAAGGCTCAGTTTGGGTAGAGTTGTGGTGGCTTGGTTACTTCTCTGGTGGCTTCAGTCTCGTGCTATGGAAACTAAACTATCCTTGAAAGAAAAAACTGAGGAACTGGACCTTACGGAGGTAAACAAACCCTTCAGAATGTAAACGGGGAGATGTCTACATGAGTCTGGAGACAGACTTAAACACTAGCCCTGAGAGAGGTGTGAAATGCTCTCATTCACTCAATAGGGATGTTGATTCTGAAGCCTAGTGATGACTATTTTAAAGGTAGCTATTTCACTGTAAGTAGGAGAGAGGAGTGTGGCTGCCATATTTTAAAGATCTGCACAGTTAGCTGCATCTCATGTTGGTGTCACAATGGACAGACCTTGGGTTGTGGATGGAATTTAGAAAAGTGCCACTATTAATATTTTTCCAGTCAGATACCTGATTTGCTTTGACAGAATATTACTCATGAGCACTTCAGGGAAAGGAAACTCTTCCATCCCCATTTGATCAAAGGGGAGAGTGCATGATCTGGGGTGGGATAGGTTTAAATTTTACCTAAGAAAACAGGCGTTTCAGAGAAATCTGAAACATTGAGTCTCTAAGGTAAGACTAAGAACTAAGCCAGGTGTTTGGTTTATGCAGATCTTTGAGAAATACAATAAGTAAAAACCATTATTGTTCTAGTGTCTAAGGAACTCAGCTTCCTGGCAGAAACCTGTGATCTCAAGCCTCGTCTGGAGGGGTATGAATGTTACAGCCGGGGCAAAGTAATGGCAGAAGACATGAACTCAATTTTAAGACAGCAGCAGCTTTTGTTTTTCTTCCAGGCTCAGCAGGATGCAGTCAATCCTCTCTCAGCTGTCAGGCTCAATCCAAATGCGGCAGCCACTGCATAGGTAGCAGCAGCAGCAGCTGTTTTCTTAGGATCCACTCTTTGGGCCAGTGTAGTTTTCCAAAGTGGAGGCTGCCGGCTCAGTCCAACTCCAGAGCAGCAACAGGTTTCTCCTCCTCCTCTTTCAGCGGGAGGACTGTCTGTATTTCACTGGGGCTCCCTTTGTACTCGGGGGCTCCTAATGAAATAACGAACCGAGCAGAGGTTCCTTGCTGTCACTGATGGGGAGCGAGAGTTCAGAAAATGCTGCCAAACCTGCAGCTGTGGGGGCAGCCCAGCCCCAGTAGGAGGTGGCTGAGATGCTAATATGACATTTACTTCCCAGACTCCTGTGCTGCGTGGCATGGGGTACAAGCTGCCGACGGACAGCGCGGTGACAGCCCTCTTTATTGTAGCTCTTGCTTATGGCACTTTCTAGATTTCAGCCTCCTGCTTGGTGGGAAACATGCGTATGCTACACCCCTGACGGGACCCAGTTCTGGACACATTCTCTGATGCGCTCCTCCATATCACCTGTGAGACGGGAACCAGCGACTGTGATGGCACAGAGGTCCAGGGGGAGACCACCGACAGAATCTGGGATATCACTACTGGGGAAAAGAGGAGGCAAGTTGGAGGGCTTTGCAGGGGTCCCCATATTTGCTTAGCAGGAGAGGACCAGCCACAAACTTGGGAATCGATGCATTGCGGTCATGTTTTTGTAGTTGCCAGTTTTAAAAAGAAAACGGAGGGAAAGGGACAAAACTGTAAACACTTCTAACGCCGCAGTGATATGAATGGGGCCGGGGAGCAGAGTTTGCACCTTAGCTGAGGACGAAGCAGGGGTGGATTTGCACCTTTGCTGTTACTCCTGTTTGGCTAAAGGCAATTTTCTGCAAGGCTGCCTCAACGGGACAGTAACAAAAGAAGCAGATCTAAAGCTAAAATGTCCCTCAATATTGTGGATGCAGTTTTGTGCCCAGAAATGCAGGCATAGTTATTTGTATCCAAAATTATGCCCATTTAGAAAACTAACTGCCCTGTATATAACAGGGTTCAAAAGAGAACTAGATCAGTTCATGGAGGATAGGCCCATCAATGGCTATTAGCCAGGATGGGCAGAGATGGTGTCCCTAGCCTCTGTTTGCCAGAAGCTGGGAATGGGCCACAGGGAATGGATCACTTGATGATTACCTGTTCTGTTCATTCCATCTGAAGCACCTGGCATTGGCTACTGTCAGAAGACAGGATACTGGCCTAGATGGACCTTTGGTCTGACCCAGTATGGCCATTCTTATGTTCTTATGAGCCTGTACTTAATTATGGGTGCAAAATTGCACCCAGAATATCAGAGGCTAAGTTTGGGATCTGGCTAAAAAAACCAGAGGCCTATTATTCAATCTCTATCTGAATATAGTGTACAAGGCTTTGCTGGGATAAGCCAAGTCATGGCTGAGCTGTGCAGCACTGCAAAGGATAGAACTCCTTTTATCGTTGACTCCTAAGGGCTTTATTAGGCTCCAAGAAAATGCTTGTGAGGAACAAGCACGTTCTCTGGTCTTTCACCATATGCACACTTACACTGTCTTTGTGCCTCCTCCATGTGATTTCTGTGATTACAGTTAATGAAATGAAAGCTTAGGGTTCATCCCACAGAGAACAAAGTCTTCCTGGACTCAGGACTATATATGTCCTCACACTCTCCCAAGGCCCGGTGCATTCCAGCAAGTCTCTTGGAACAAAAGTCTAAGTAGACCACTGAAATTTCATTTTTGTGCTTTGCGAAGATCAGACCTTTCAAACGTACATCACTTTGGGGCACGTCTACACTAGAAGGGCCACATTGGTGCCGCAGACGCTGTATGCTGACTGGAGAGCTCTAGCCCGTCGGCCTAGTTACTCCTCGGTGAGAGTGTGTCTCCCACTGACATAGCGCCAGTGTAGACAGAACTTAGGTCGCTGTAACTTGCATTGCTTGGAGGTATGTGTCTTTTTCAGACCCCTGAGCAATGTAAGTTCCATTGACTTAAGCAGAAGTGTAGACCCGCCCTCAATCATGGCATCCATTTAAAACCCACATTTATCACGCTTGCACAACACCTGGGGGTGACCCCACAAGGGTTATTACTTTAAACTGATGTTAGACATCTTGTGACTGAAGTTATAGAATATTTTAACCTTACAGAACCTTGTACTATTTCCAGTGTCCTTCTGTTTTATGTATATTTTCTGGGGAAGAAGGGTACCTGTATGCGTAAGGTGCTGGACTAGGAATCAAGAGATCTGGGGTCACTTCAAAGCTCTGCCACATACTCCTTGTCTGACCTTGGGCAGATTACTTTGTCTCTTGGTGCCTCAGTTTTCCCCTGTATAAAATGGGGATATTATTTCTCTGCTTCACTAGGGTGTTATGAGATTAATGTTTGTGAGGTATGTGTCACAGTTCAGGGCAACTGCACCTGTATTCCCCCTCTGTGCACCCACTCTGAGCTCTTGTCTTCCCAGCCATTGCCTCTCTTGGGTGGAGATGCACATCTTTCCCCCTCCTGACCAGTGTTTTTCTAGGTTGCACAGTTCCCTGCCGACACTGAATTACTCAGCAAGCCAGAATGTCTAAGCAGGCCAGCTCTGCCTTCTCCTCAGAGGCTATACACGGCATAATAAGTGCCCACAACTTTCAGTTACCTCACAGGTTTTTTTCCGGAGCACCCACAGAGTCGGCGCCTATGTGTCCAGCTGTCCTTCCAGACTTCCAGAAATTGGTGCCGAACCTCATTGGGCATTCTCAGTTTGCAATTCCAGTGCTGCTGTACTAACATCTTCAGAATTAACCACAGTCCTTTTTTTCAGCTAATCCACGTGTTGGCATACAATCCTGCCATCCCCCAGCATTACCATGTGGGAGACTGATCCTGTATGATAGCTGGCATCCAGCTGGGACAAGGGTCAAAGTTTTTAGCTTTGCCAGCAGTCAAACTTCATTCTTTAGCATGTTTGTCATGCTGCTTTTGCTTCTGTTGCTTTTGGTGTATTTTCCCATTAAGTATGAATGCGCAAGGTCTAACCTTGACCTTAGTTTCCTTCCCTTCTGCTGGGGATGGGCCTGTGGTTGACTGTGGTGTTATCTGACAATTAAACAGTCAACAAGACATTTTTATATCTTTAGTACCTCCAGGTATTCTTTTAATACCCTCTTTAAATGACTGAATTGATGAATTACCATCCATCATCCATTTGATGATAGATGGTAAGATGCCGATGTAATATGTTGCTATTTAGTTTCATAAATTTTAGGAATTCCATGCTGGTAAAAGAACTTCCATTATCTGATATAAGCATTTCAGGTAACCCATGGTTACTAAAACTGGTCCTTGATTTTTCTCTGGTGGGTTTGCTAATGGATGTGTTCATGGGATAGATGTCGACCCATTTGCCATGTGCATCCACTAGTACTAAAAACATTTCCCCCAGGAATGGTCCAGCAAGGTGCTCTTCTCCAAGGCTTCTCTGGCCACTCCTAAGGATGGAGTGTAGCCAGAGTAGGAGCTTTTTTTTAATGTTAAACTTTCTTTTTATATTGTAACAAACAACATAGACTCTAGGGCAAACATAGAAGAAGCATGGGCAAAGTAAATAATAGTACCAGTGCAATACAAGGGGAGTAGTATGTATATGTGGCTATATGGAGGGAAGGATAGTCTTGGGGTCAAAGGACAAGATTTAGGAGTCAAGATATCAGAGTTATATTTTGTCTGTTCTCTGTTAGAGACTCTTGTGTGACCATGGGCAAGTCTAACGACCTCAAGTTCCTCATTCATAAAACAGCTACTTCAGAGGGACATTGCAAAGCTTGATTCACAAATGGTAGTAAAATGCTGTGATGCCCTTGGAAGGAAGCTTTTACGGAAGGGTAAACTACTGCAAAAGAGAGACACTAGATTTTGTGCATTTTAGTTTGTGGAAAATTAGCCTAAGCCATAGTACAACTGTCACGAAAAGGAAAGATTCTAGTTCTTTTGAACCTTTATTTCAGTCTCATAACTGTTTTCCTGTGAAACAGCTGACACGATACTTGCTGATAGTTTTGTTCCCTTGTTTCCCTGAAGTTGACTTGAAATCCCTGGAAGCAATTTACAAGCTACTCTTGTTCCATGCCAAAAGGAGAGGAGAATGGAAAAAATTTGCTTGTTGCTTTGTGGTAAGAGTAAAAACAACACATTGGATGCAGTCCTACTCTGGCTGAAGACGAGAGGTTTTCCGTGGCATTGAGTGAGTGAAGGATCTGGCCCATTGTTTGTATGCAAGTTGTTCTTTACAGCTCATAGAAAATGAGAAATCTGGGTGTTAATGCCATTTGTAGGTTGCCATGTCAGTCTGTTACACATCTTATTTCTATTAATGGGAAATGTTAGTAAAGCAAATCATTCTATACCGAAAAAAGAAAAGAGTGAAGAGTTCTCATTTGACACACTGGGTTAGTCCAGGGCATCGTTTCCTCCAATATACAATGAAGTCCCACACATCTGAATTTCTTCCATGTTCTCCCAGTCCAAGCCATTCTTTTTTCATCATATACAGTTCCAAAAGAAAAGCGTTCAAGAATCTGAGCTCAATAGAAGTTTGTATCTATAAAAACCTCCCCTCTTCGCTGAATAACACAGAGCATTGGGAGCCGTGTTGTATTTATTCCAACACCATTGTAGATTTTCCAAATCACGTTCTCCCTTGTGATATACCTGACGGTGCCCATTAGCATCTCACTCAGGGTGGAATGTTACAAGGGGTCTCAAAGCTTCTGGGTCTCAGAAGAGGAGGGTGGAGACAGAGCCGGCTCCGGGCACCAGCGCAGCAAGTGCATGCCTGGGGCGGCAAGCCGCAGGGGGGCAGCCGGTTGGTAGCTGCGAGGGCGGCAGTCAGGCAGCCTTCAGCGGCGTTTCTGTAAGAGGTCCGCCGGTCTCACGGATTTGGCGGCAATTCGGCGGCGGGAACGCCGACAGCACGGGACCGGCAGAGTGCCGACTGCCATACTTGAGGCGGCATAAAACATAGAGCTGTCCCTGGGTGGAGAGAGGAGTGTGTCCTTGCCCAGATTGTATGTCTCACACAGACCTGTTCTTAAGTTGACACAGTGA
The DNA here is from genome assembly GCA_037349315.1 of Chelydra serpentina. Lineage (NCBI taxonomy): Eukaryota > Metazoa > Chordata > Testudines > Chelydridae > Chelydra > Chelydra serpentina. Next base: position 12,930,159 of record JBAIAC010000061.1, read on the forward strand.
TCAATAAAAAGCATCATGGTTTGATCTGTTTGGCTTCCTGTGTAGGCTGTCTCATTAGATGAAGATCAGCTCTTCCCATCCCTTAGCTATAATTTCTTGATGCTGAACTGCTTTTTCTGGGGGTTGTTGGTTTTTCGTTTTTTATTCCTGTTTACTTGCGCAGGACAAGGAAGTGGCAATAGAAGAAGAAAAGGAAAGAGTAATTCATATGCCCCCCTTTACAGGGATTTACCAAAGAGAGACTAACTCTTGAGAATCCAAGAGATCACTTCCAGACAGGTGTTCTAAAGGAAGTCTCTGTGATATGTCACACTGGTGAAACGGGAGCTGCCAGCCACACGAAGCCATGTGGTGATGCCTTCAAGTCTTGTAAGTGAAGCGGGGCGGAGCTCTGTGACCGGTTGGGTGTGAAACCTCCCAAGACAGCAAGGTGCTGGAGGAAGTGGTGCTGGCAGTTTGGTAGGTGGCAGCTGAGTTAGCACTGAAGCAATGCCCCAGCACGGTGGAGGGGATGATACCTTGGACGACACATAAAGCCAGAGACCCAGCTGCTTGCTATGGCACAACTTTGGCTTTGTGCTAGAGTTTGAATTAGAATTGCCCACAGGTGTTGCAGCTCCACGGGAAGTAGCAGCAATGGGAGTGCTGCTGTAGACAAGGGGTCAGCGGCGGTTGGCATGTTTTAGCAGTTAGACAACATGGTAGTTAAAATGCTGGCCACCTACCAAACTGCCAGCACCACTTCCCCCAGCACCTTGCTGTCTTGGGAGGTTTCACACCCAACCGGTCACAGAGCTCCGCCCCGCTTCACTTACAAGATTTGAAGGCATCACCACATGGCTTTGTGTGGCTGGCAGCTCCCGTTTCACCAGTGTGACCTATCACAGAGACTTCCTTTAGAGCAGTGCTTCTCAAACTATCCTATGAGCTGAAATATCCGTTGTCACAGGTCCTGACGAAGTCCTTCCAGCTCTGCCTGCCTGTCCTAGGCAAGACGATTAGACTCACTGTTTACCGGGGTACTTCCCGGAGAGAGAGAGAGAGAGAGAGACTTTTGTGCCTCCAGTGCAAAGAGGCTGGACTCCTCTCACCTAAGACGGGGCAGAAGTCAACAGCTGGGACAGTGGGGGAGGCACAATAGGTCTGGAGTGAGGTAAGGGGCACTCACTGGGTCTAGCCCGTAGAGAATCCGGTTTTATAATGCAGCTTTGCCAACATCCACCCGCAGTTTGAGTTGCGTGTTTCCTAGGCATATGTAAGGGAGCTGGAACGCTGTGCTTCTTTGAACCTAGTTACTTTGCAAGGTTCAAGAACCCCACAGAGTCCATCACGCCATTTCAGACCAGGTCTGGATATCCAGACTCCTGCTGGGTAGCACCTTATTCCGGGCCAGGTTGTGACGGCGTGGCTGGGCAACGGCCCTTTACTCTCTTGCATCCACGACCCGGATTCAAGAGGAAGGAGGGAGAGCGTCCTCTGTGTAGGTGGGATGGGAGGAGGAGTGGGTGGAACCTTGGCCGGCCAATGAACTGGCTGGTGTAGCTACACCGGCATTCTGGGGAGATGCACAGCACGAAGTAAAGGACTAGGAGAGGGAACTTCCCCACTGCCTCCCTCCAAAGCAGGGGAAAACGGGGTGTCACAATCTGCCTTCCTGTTTGTTCCAGGGCCAGCACAACACTGCTCTGCCGTTTGCTTGGGCCTTGTTGCAAAGCCATCACAGAGCCCTCCACAAGCAGACAGTGAGGTCGGCGGGGCTACTCCCGGAGCGACGTGTCGGCTAACATGAGTAAAGGTACCAAAATTAATCCTGTAATAAGTAGCGGCTCTGGGGTTTAACACATGAAACATTATTTGTGCTCTGTTTTAAAAGGGAAATACTGTCAAATCACTCCTTTAAAAATCTAGAGCCACCCACCCTTGGTCCTGTTAGGTTTGGCAAATTGAGTCTATTTAACACTGCTATCCCTTGCAAAAAATGACATTTTGAATCCCGTATTAATTGTGTGTTTAAGGAATGAAAAGCTTCTCTGTGTGTTAAAGGCTTTTTTTTTAGGTAGAGCACAAATGCAGGAAAAATTTATAAGTCCCTGAACTGATAGAAAATTAGCAAGGTCATAAAATGCATGTGTGGCTTTGCCAGGTGGCTACAGGGAAAACGAATAAACCTGCTACTCAGAACGGTGATGTTTTTAGCATTAGAGTCAAGGCATGGCTGCTACTGGGTCGATTTGCCACATCCCCTCGCAGAGAGCTAAGACGGCCTGCTTGTCAAACCCGGGGCTAAATGTCATCCCTCCATGTCGTCCACTAAGGAACTGCTATTCTGTAGCTTTGCTTCTGTGGATGCGGCGTTCTGCACGCCATTGTCATATCTGAGGCTGATCTAAAATAACGACTAGAGGATTTCCTGCCTTTATTTACAAACACATACGCACATACCAATATAAATATAGACACGTATATATGAAACCAGTCATTACTTAGTCAACCCCTTAATTTGTCTGAAACAGTGCAGGCATAATGGAAGCTGCCCACACACTTTTCTATTGGAAATTGCAAATGGATGAAAAAATTTTAAAAAAAGGAAAGAAAACCACATGCTTTCACACAAATGTCAAGCAGCCAGGCACGAATGCACGCACTTACTGGCTTGCTGGAAATGGCTTTCTCCCCATCCCAACACAAACTCCTGCATCCCAACACAAACTGCTGCACTTTCTCCTCCTCTTTCCTGTCCCTCCTTTCTTATTTTTATGGGTTCTAAGGGCTTGTCTACACTACCGGCTGGATTGACGTGCAGCAATCGATCCAGCGGGGGTCGATTTATCGTGTCTAGTACAGACATGATAAATTGACCGCCAATCGCTCTAGCATCGCCTCTGATACTCTACTTTAACGAGAAGCGCAAGGGGAATAGACAGGAGAGCGTCTCCAGTTGACACACCGTACTGAAGACACCACGGTAAGTAGATCTAAGTACGTCTACTTCAGCTACGTTAGTCACGTAGCTGAAGTTGCGTAACTTAGATCGATCCCCCCCTCCCCGTAGTGTAAACACACACAAGAGAGATGGAGCGATTTGATCATGTTAAACAACACCCCTCACAATGACTTTCCAACTGACTTTAAAAGGATTGTCTAAAGGTGCCGTACGCTTGCTGTTGAATGTTCCTGGGGTAATTGTACTGACCGAAGGTAGACTCTTGCTGTGTACCTAGAGATCACAAAACTAGCCCCCCCGTACTACTTGTAGGAGTGGGGTTTTATAAGAGTTCTGGCCAGCCTAAATGACTTCTTTCTGAGGAAGGTCCTTGCTGCATGGAAGCCCCTGCCAGCAGGTGGACACACAAGAACCGTCAGCCCAGTGCAGTTGAGCAATGACATTGGGTGATGGGTTGCTGATTTCAGGCAGGCAGGCAAGACATTTTAAAGGGCTATGGAGCTGAAGGTGCCTGTCCCTGGCAGCTAGCTCTGCATTGGCACTTGACCAGAGACAACAGGGCCTTTTGACTAGATTTCTTCTTCTTCTCACAACTCTGTGGAGGGGAAGGAGCCTATGCCAGCTATGCAGGGGGCTTAGAGAGAGATGCCAATTCTATCTGGTGAGTTGGGTTAGGAACCTTCTCGCTGACATTCCAGTATGATCTGAGGACCCCCAAACAATTCGTATAATTTAAAAATATTGTAAAAGCTAAATTAGACTCTGGCCCAGTGACCTTCCCCTCACTGCTGCTCGCACTGGAGAAGGGTTTACTTTCAGTCCTAGGGCTATTGTAACCTCTGCACTGTCCCACTGTGGGGACAGCCAGAGGTAGGGGCTTGTGGCACATGGGAGGAAGTGAGATCATTAACACAAGCATGTTCCCAGAGCAGATCTGCAATTCCTGAGCTTGGAGCTGCCTCCTTGGACTTTATGCACCCGGCCAACACGGCGGCTGGGCTGATGTATAGCCAGCACATGTGGCCTTCTGGGGTTTGACGGCTGCGTCAATACTCAACTAGACAGGGCTTTCAGGGGATATTAACTGTTTTCAGGGGGGCTAATAACAAGCTAGTTTGTTTGTAACTCTTCATTAACTTTTCATTAATCAAAATGTTCTGGGTGCAAGTTAATTTCCTTTGCTCAGTAATTACTGTATATCCTCTCTCTCTCGGGCTACAGTTGCTGAGAGAAATGAACTGAAAGTTTTTCTGGAAGCAGATAACAGCTTATCAAGGGTTGTAGTGGATTCTCCAGCACTGGAAACTTAAAAATCAAGATGGGAAGTTTTTTCTTAAAGATGTGCTTTAGTTCAAAGAAGAATTAATTCAGGGAAGTCCTGTAGCCTGTGTTATACAGAAGGGCAGACTAGATAATCACAATGGTCCCTCCTGGCTATATAATCTATGAATTGGTCCATGCAGGGTCTCTAATATCTTGGTATACTGTGCTGAAACGATCTTGGGTAAATCTTTCAAAAGTACCAGAGTTCCATTTTCAAAAGTAATTTAGTAGACTAGTAATTAACTCCCACTAATTTTATTGGAAATGGTACCATGAAAACCAGTTTCTCTGAGCTAAATAGCTTTTAATAATAAATTAATAATAGGGCTGTCAAACGATTAAAAAATTAATCGTGATTAATTGCACTGTTAAACAATAATAGAATCCCATTTATTTAAATATTTTTGGATGTTTTCTACATTTTCAAATATATTGATTTCAATTACAACACAGATTACAAAATGTACAATGCTCACTTTCTACTTATTTTAATACAAATATTTGCACTGTAAAAAAACAAAAGAAATAGTATATTTCAATTCACTTACTACAAGTACTGTAGTGCAATCTCTTTATCATAAAAGTTGAACTTACAAATGCCAAATTATGTACAAAAAAATAACTGCACTCAAAAATAAAACAATTAAAAACTTTATAGTCTACAAGTCCACTCAGTCCTACTTCAGCCAATCGCTCAGACACATAAATTTGGTTACATCGGCAGGAGATAACAGTGCCTGCTTCTTGTTTACTATGTCACCTGAAAGTGAGAACAAGCGTTCGCAGGGCACTGTTGTAACCGGTGTCGCAAGATATTTACATGCCAGATGCGCTAAAGATTCATATGTCCCTTCATGCTTCAACCACCATTCCAGAAGACATGTGTCCATGCTGATGGTGGGTTCTGCTCGATAAGGATCCAAAGTAGAGCGGACCGATGCATGTTCATTTTCATTATCTGAGTCAGATGCCACCAGCAGAAGGTTGATTTATTTTTTGGGGGTGGTTCGGGTTTTGTAGTTTCCGCATCGGAGTGTTGCTCTTTTAAAACATCTGACTGTATGCTCCACACCTTGGCCCTCTCAGATTTTGGAAGGCGCTTCGGATTCTTAAACCTTGGGTTGAGTGCTATACTTATTTTTAGAAATCTCACGTTGGTACCTTCTTTGCATTTTGACAAATCTGCAGTAACGCTGTTCGTAAATCAAACATGTGCTGGGTCATCATTCGAGACTTCTATAACATGAAATATATGGCAGAATGAGGGTAAAACAGAGCAGGGGACATACAATTCTCCCCCAAGATATTCAGTCATAAATTTAATTAATGCACTATTTTTTTAACGAACATCATCAGCATGGAAGCGTGCCCACTGCAATGGTGGCTGAATCATGAAGGGGCATACGAATGTTTAGCATATCTGGGACGTAAATACCTTGCAATACCAGCTACAAAAGTGCCATGCGAATGCCTGTTCTAATTTTCAGGTGACATTGTAAATAAGAAGTAGGTGGCAGTATCTCCTGTAAATGTAAACAAACTTTTTTGTCTTGGTGATTGGCTGAACAAGAAATAGGACTGAGTGGACTTGTAGGCTCTTAAATATTTAATAAATTTCAATTGGTATTCTATTGTTTAACAGTGCGATTAATTTTTTTAATCGCAGTTAATGTTTTTGAGTTAATCGCGTGAATTAACTGTGATTTATCGACAGCCCTAATTAATAATACCTGGGGCTCTTGTATAGGCTGCATTCCACTGACAATGCAAATCATGGGGGGGTGGGGAAATAAGCAGCTAATAAAAACCGTTGGGATGCACTGGTCTGACTACATTGCCTGTAGCCTGAATGTATGATCATCACTACAGGTTTTGTTACCATAATCTCACCATTTAAAACAGCAACATAGAGCCAGGTCCAATCAAAGAAAAGACAAAATTCATGGGCATTTATTTAGCGGTGTGGAGCAAGCCTAATGGAAAGTAGACTGGGCATAGGGGCCTCACATAAACTTACTATAGCCTCAGTTTTAAAATTCCTTCTGGGAGGCATAATGGCTGTTGAGAACTCTTCAAAGAATCTCTTGGACAGTGTCAAAAATCTTTTCAAAACATTGGTTGGCTAGGCAGAGTGTGTGTGAGACTTAGGTATGCTTTAGTTTCCCCCTATGTTTCCGTTTGTTTTATACACCTGCTTTATTCTATTGTAAACTACATCGTAAGGTTTTGTCATAACTGTTTATACTGCATCTAGCAAGTTAGGGCCCTGATCTCTCCATTTCTCTATTTGTTTAATTAACGAGACTGAGCCAAATCCATGCCTGGCTGATCGCCAGTGTGTTAGGAGCGTTACACCAGGGAGACATTTGGACAATGATCTTTAACAGTTGTTGAATGCAAAGATACAAAACCTAATGGGTTGTAATTTCAAATGCAATAGCACTAATTTTGCTTTGACTTTTTTTAAAAAAGGTACTTATTACAGTCTGTAGCGATTGAGAATTTTTTCCTCTTGATCTCTTGTCCAGGACCAGTGCTAGGAAAACGTAATACTGAGCCCGAAAACATTTGTAATGGGCTGCCAAAATGTTTCATGTTTTGGCACGTTGTAAGCAGTGGGACTTGACAACTTTTGGGTCACTTCGTTTATTAAAATAATTTACCTTCCCCACATACCATATTTGTTATGTAGTTGAATGTTAATGGTGCATTATTAAAACCCTCTCCATCTTCCACAAATCTTAAAATATATAATTAATTTGTGACTCCTCTACACATCTCTATCCTAGAGAAACCTGAGATGCTAGTTTCATCCCATGATGTTAGAAATTGCTCATTACATCACTTCCTCCATTTTCAGGGCAGCTAACTGGGCAAAACACTGGTCCATTTTTAAAGACTCCCTCCCTCGGTAATGGGTGATCCTTGCGATGCCTAAATGTTTAGCCCATCTGCTGTCAATTTCACTGGCTCAGCTGGCTAGCGGCTCCTTACCATGACTGGACTTGCAAGGGGTTACAAAAACTGGTTTCTATAAAAATCAAGGGGACAGATCTTGAAATGGGGGCCAGTCCTTTTGTTTAGGGACATATGATGATCAACTACCCAATTCTTGGTTTTATCACAATCAACTGGCACCTGAGAAGCCAAGAGATCTGCCTGTTTTCCTTTTAAAATCTGATTAATCCTCATACAATAAACTGAATACCAGTGGGTAAGGTTTCATGTTTAGTACGGAAGCATGACTGACTGACTGACTGGGACTCAAGTGAGCTAAATTTAGCTAGCAGTGTAGTTCGCGACAAACTAATTCAAGTGTTTAGTACTCCTTTTCACACACTGTAATTTTCTTTTTCTTTAATGAGAATGCAGGTACCAACTGTTTAATTGCAGTTTTATTGATAGATTCACTTTTCATGGAGATCTGCAAGTTAAACATTTGCCTAGAAATAGTCTCTTTCCTGGCCATCACATTCCAACTACAGAAGCCCTGAATGTTAAAAACGCCCATTGCATGAGTTATAACAACATTTTAATAAATACTTTACAAAAATAATGCAAGTTTTTTAAATCACCCAGAACAACTCCTTATCCCTTCCCCCTCAAAAAACTCTTTAAAGAATAGCTTTTTCTGTATAATACTGTGCAGTCAGGACATGCTGGAAGGAAAAAGAATTAAGAAGGTGACTTATTGTACCCCAGTGAATATATTCAAAAGTCTATATTTCTGTTTCTCCTTTTTAAAAAGTGCACTTCTTTCTTTATAGCAGACCCCTTCTAATTACATGTAGGAATTAGGAGATAACTGGGATTTCTTAGTTTTTTGTCAACATCCTTTTCCTTTTAACTACACTCTTCAGCCTCGGCAAATTTTGGCCTTTTAGCCTCGGATCCTGCAAAGACTGACTTACACAGTTTCTTTATTTGTACACACTGTGTGGCAGCTTCTCTACTGGTGTGAGTTGTCTTGACTCCATTCTCTTCCACGGAGCTATGACAATTCATAGCAGCTGAAGCTCTGCCCCTGTGCATAGTCCCATTGAAGTGATTGACTACTCACAGTGCGGGAAGTTAAGCACATTCATACGCCTTTGGTGTAGCCCAAAGGAACATGGCAGCTGCATCTCCTGGAAACCCTACCACATATATACAGCTAACACCTGAGTGACTGGAAGGGCAATGGGAGCTTCAGCTGAGAATGATTAATGTTGGTGTTGGTTTATTGACCTTCAGCATTTCTACCTGTTTTCTCTAATATCTTTCCCTCCCAACAATCCTTCCCCTCTTCTTAGAGATATGATTAAATACTTTCATTAATACAGCTCCAGCAAAAGTGTTATTTTTAACAGCTGTGTTTATATTAAATAAGTTACATATAAAAACAGTTTATGAGAGTTTAGGCTCTTTGGCCCTGATACAAAAAAACCCCCAACCCCGTCCATGTGGCAAAGCAGATAAGTATGTGCTTATTTCTAAGCACATGCTTAAGTCCCATTGGCTATAATGGATTTAAGCATGTGACTAAGTGGTTTGCTGTACAGGGATAGATATAAGCATGTGCTTAAGTGCTTTGCTGAATCAAGGCCTATGAGCCTGATTCGCATTTCACTTCCCCTAGGTTTACCCTGCAATTAGGGACCGATCGTGCACCATTTAAAATCAATAGGAGCTTTGTTATTGACTTTAATGGGAGCAGGATCAGAGCTTTACTGATTTACACTGATGTAAAATCTGTATCAAGCCCTTTATTCAGCATGACTTTATTCACACTATTTTTCTCACCTGTGGGTTTTTCTTTCTTTTGAAATAAAATGCATTTTATTGCTATATAAGCTTCTATCATTAAAGGTTTTATGTATGTTTGTATGCAGAGAAATGTGAGTGTGTGTGAGATATATGCATATATAAATTACACACACAGATAGAGAAAAATACACATGTATTATATACAAATATACACACTCCTACTAAAGATACTGACCAACCCCATTTCAAATAGATAATGTGGCAAATGCAGTTTTGTGCCATCGATGGAAATGATCCCCATTGTCCTGTCTGAGGAGGAAAATCCCTTCAGTATTCCCTTGCTTCCTGAAACTGCTTGTAATAGTCTTCATCTGAAGGGTTTTCTGTACATTTCTGACCATTGTTAGGGGGCCGTGCTTCATTGTATCGGCTCCAGTCTCCTTTGCATATAATCCAAGGCAAAATGTCTACTTTGTAATGGAGCTCGGCGGAGAATTCTACGCTGATCAGGTTTGGTGTGCCCGCCCCTTTCCCCCTAGTAATCAGCTGCATATTGTCGTCATAGCAACAGTGCTGCGCTGCTAGAGTTGTGCTCTCCAAGGAAAGCATAGAGCGGATACAATATCGGGCTGTGGGCTTGTAGATCTCCAATTTTTCCTTTGGCCCACTTGCGTCTTTCCAGCGGAAGTGTTTCCGCTTAATCCGATCATAGATCTCAGCAGTGCTGTAAGCGACTTCTGTGGGGTAGGAGCAAGGGCAGCTGGGTTGGTCATTAACCACTTTGTGCATGTACTTCTTCAAGAACTCACTTTTGCAGCTCATCCATCTTTCGCAACTATCAGTATCTGTGTCAGGAAGGGAGATGAAAATGCCTTAAGGTACATTACGCAGCATGTAAATTAATATGACATAGCGATAGAGAGAACGCAATGAAGATAGCCAATGAGACAAACGTAACTGTCCTGCAGAAAGTTCTGTGTAGCTAAGTAAGGGTTATAAAGCATGCCTGCTTGCAGTGTGGTGGCTTATCTTGTTATTGAATAATCAAGAAAGCAAGTTAGTGAATGATATGGCAGGAAAAGGCCATCCCACTGTGAATTACATTGCCATAGCTACATGTATCCTTGGCACTTACTCAGCTTTCATCTTCTCAGGCTTTCAAAGTGCCTAACAAACCTTAATTAAACCTGGCAATAGCCCAGTGAAGTACAACAGACATCATACCCCAGTTCTGCAAGTGAGTGAACTTGCAGCACAGAGAGGTTAAGTGACTTGCCCTAGGTTAAATAGTGAATCAGAATTGAACAGAAGCCAGCAGCCCTAGCTGTTGACCCTCAGTTGCAAAACCCAAGATCACACAGACTTCCTGTACCACCACTTGGGGTTCTGAAATGGTACGTGAGGCTCACTGGTTTGTAATGACACTAAAGGCTCCAGGATGATAAGCAGAGCCTTGTATTTATGAAAACTACTTCAGTTAGGGCTTCATTTCTTTTTCTCTTGCCACGTCCTCTGCCTCTCCAAAAGGATCTTTCGAGCAACTGCAGTTCGAACATGGAGACTGGTCTATAGCAGCCAGTAGCAGTTCCAGTTACATGATGTACCATCAGACAATGTCCGTAAATTAGGATGGTCTAATTGCACTAGACCTATGAATTTTGGTGTGGTGTGGAGGGGTGGCCAGAGTAGAACATTTACGGCTGCTAGTAATGGATTATGTTGAAGGGGACTGGAGAGAATCAGTTAAGTTTCTCATTTTGGTTTTTGGGGGGCCAAATCATCTCAAACTATGGGCCTGGTCCCACATGGAGGGGCTTCATTCCACATTACTTATGTCATCAGCACTCAATGGGTCTCATCACATGAGTAAGGTGAGCAAAGGATTTCATGTTCAGTTTTCCATACATTTAAGTCATATGCCTGGGTGTCAACAATACTATAGTTTGCCTTACAAGCACACACTAGGATTTGGCATGCTAGATAACACTGCTGATCCAACTTGTCTAGTATCCTACCTCCTTAAGTGACCAATCCCTAATGGAAGAAAGTTACAGACAGCAATCAGCTCATACCCTGAGGCACTGATTTGGGTGACCCTATCTTGCCAGTCATAGCTACAAATGCTACGATTGCTCATAAAAGTATCCAGCTCCCATCAGCTACAGCTGTAACTCTTATAAAAATGATCATGAATAACACGCGGCTATTGCACCGTCAAACGGAGATATCGAAGCGCTTGCAAATGGTTAACGTTGAGCCTTATAGCACTGCTGTGAGGTAAGGATGCAGCATCACTGCTTTACAACTGGGGAAACTGAGGCACAGACGGCGACTTGGGTGATCTGCGGAAAGTTATTCAAAAAGAATCCTGTGACAGAGCCAGGGATAGAACCCAAGATATTCTGAGGCCTAGTGCTGTTCCTTAACAATAAACTAGTCAACAGCCATTTGGAATATGACTCACTCACTTTTAAGACAGAGGTGTATGAGCCCAAATCTTATAGTGCTAGTTTTTTTTTTAAAAAGGAGCTTTTCTCTTTACAGTAAGAGATACTAGACTGCCAGCTGCTTACCAACTTCGAATAGCTTGGTGGCATTGAACTCTTCGCTTCCCGCAAGTAAGCTCACTTCTGTGGCTGCTGTCCTGAAGGTGTCTTCAATGCCTAAAGACAAACACAAACTAATCAATGTGTTTTCTTAATAGTAAATAACAATGAAAACAAAAACCAAAACCTCAACCAAGTTAAATACCCCAACCAAAGTTCAGATTGCATTGCCTCTGTTGAATTTAGTGCTGGAGGCAAACATGAACAATATAATGATGAGAACCAGGCTGACCTGGTGGATTCCCTGTAGATAACTGGTATACTTGCTAGGCAGTCCTTTAAATAGCCAGGCCAAAAGTTCCAAACTTTGGTGCCTAGAGCTAGTTAGGGCACCTAAATCTAGACTTAGGTATGTAACTAAGTGGCCTGATTTTTTCAAAGCTGCCCAGTAATTCCAATAGAAGCTGCAGGTGCACCGTACCAATGAAAATCCGTCCATTTGATTAGGAGGCCAAGTTTACGTATCCAGATATCTTTTTCCTAGCATGTGTTAGGGATGGGTGATGACATCTCAACTTGTTGAGAAATTTCTTCGTGAAAGCTGTAAAGCGCAATGTGGAATATGAAACCTATTGGAGCCCATGCTCCAGCTGTGTTGAAATGCTCCAAAATGCTGATCTGGCACTTTAATTTTGTTTAGTGCTGGAGCAGCGACGGGCCCAGGGTAGGTGGCTCCTTTCTCTCCCCAGCTGCACAGAGTCTTCTGAGCCAGCAGGTGCTGATGCTAGGGCTGGGTGGGGGCACTTGGCAGCAAGTCAGCTGGAGGGAGCTGGGGATGCTGCAGCCAGGACCAGCCAGGGGAGTGTCGGGGGACAGAGCTGCCAGGAGCCCAGGGTGGCGCTGGAGTCGGGCAGCAGGACCACATGGAGAGTGGAGGGAAAAGCCTGGCACAGGTAGGGGGAGGCAGGGACAGGACAGGCTCTATGGAGAGTCATTCCCTGCTCGCCCAGGCCTCCCTCAGCTCCCCCTAGCTTCTCTCAGCTGCCCCCACTACCTCTCAGCACCCCTCTGCTTCCTTCCAAGGCCTCCCAAGGCCCTGCATCCCAGCACTGCTGTTTCAGACTCCAGCACTGGTTAGAGACCGCCTCAGCTCCACCTTTTAAACTGATGGAGATGTGCTAATATGTTCATGTTTACTTGTTGGCAGGGTACCAAATGTTTTTCAGTGAGTGAATGCAACAGCGCCTGCCCCAACATGCTGAGAATGTATTTGCGTGCTTCGCTCTTCAGTTACATTCTCTTCCGCTGCTAGGGGAGTGAAAGGAGTTGGGAGGGAAGCGACAAATATGGAGATAATGGTCCAAAATCTTAGAAACTTGGGTTGTCTGGCAAGCTCCAGTAAAGCATTTGTCAACAGCAGAGAGAACCATGGAATAACAAAAAACATGTGAAAACATGGTCATTACTGGGCTAATTGTATTATGCTCAAATGAACACCCTTTTGATGCTATTTTATTTAGCATATATGTACTTAGCTAATTACTATTCTCTTTAAATGAAAGCCCTTCAAAGAAGCATTTCAGCATGTAATTTTTATTCCATTGCATCATATATTTCAAAAGTAAGACCAGAAAATTCTCAGTATGCGAAAACGGTGTGGTCAATGTAGCCTGTTTCCCTTCCAGCCCCTTTCCAGCGAACTTTATCGTGGTCTTGTTACTGGTGCACAGTAATACAAATCAGTGCCTTGCACAGCTTCAAAACAGCCTCAGGCTATTTTACAATAATTTATTGTAAGGGCTTTGCCGTAACTGCAGCTGTAAATGCAGAATAATAGATACCCCAGAATCCTTACAAGGTAATAATTCACTGCAGAGGTTCTGCTGGCAGTATAAACAGTAGAAGCTGAGCTTTGCCCTGGTCATTTAAAAAATACTACCAGAGACTCAAAGAGCGTATTACATTTTCCTTGCGGATCCTCAGGTGTCTGTTATGTGACATAATACATTCTTTCATGTCTGCCATGGTTTGGGGGAGGGACAGCTCAGTGGTTTGAGCATTGGCCTGCTAAACCCAGGGTTGTGAGTTCAATCTTTAAGGGGGCCATTTAGGGATCTGGGGCAAAAATTGGGGATTGGTCCTGCTTTGAGCAGGGGGCTGGACTAGATGACCAAGGTCCCTTCCAACCCTGCTATTCTATGATGCTAGATGGTAATAAATACCTGAGACTATAACTGGGAGATGGTGACCTCTTCTGAATTTAACCCAATGTTGTTCAGGTTTGAGAGGGGTGGGGGAATGATCAACAAGCAGATTACTTGTGTGTGAGAGTCAGTGTATTTCCTGCAGTGGCTAGCAAATAGCAAGTTAACATCCTGAGATGGATGGGTGTAGGCAAAATGGACAGAGAGAGAGACAGCATTTTAGCCTTAATTCTAGACTTGCTGGTTTGTATTAAGAGACAGGAGCTTTGTGGTTTAAGGTCTATTAAAACAAAAACGAAAAATCCCTTGAGTCAAACTGCGACAGCTCTTTAGAACATTACTCCTCAGGGCATTCTGCGCCTAAAAATGCTGCATCGAAAAATTAAAAATTCCGCGCACAATATTTTAAAATTCTGCAAAATTCTGAAAGCTTTATTTGTCAATAAATAAAGGCAGAGGCTGCAGCATGGCAGCGGGGAGCACAGGCCACTGGCTGCACGAAGGTGGGAGATCACCCATCCCCCACCCCCAGGAGACGGACTCAGTGGTGAGGCTGCACCCGGATCTTGACACAGCACAAGGCCTGGGCCTGCCCCAGAAACACCCTGGGGCTCTGGCGGTGCACTAGGTGTGGGGCAGGCAGGCTCAAGGCAGGATCCAAGTGTGGAGGGGCTCAGTGTGTGGGGATCCAGGTGTGTGTGTGGGGTGTGTGTGAAAGGATTCTGGGTGCAGGCAGCTCAGTGGGGGGTCTAGGTGTGGGGCGATCTGGATTCACAGAGGCTCATTGAGGGGGTTCCAGGGGCAATGGGATTCTGCAGGGGCTTCCAGGTGAAAATGGTTGGGGCTCAGCAGAGGGGTCTGGATGTGGGGGTCTCAGTAGGGGGGTATGGGTGCTGGGGTTGTCGGGCTTGGTGGGGTGGAGTTCTGGGTGCAGCTAGTTGGGGGTCAGTGGCTTGGGGGTCTGGATGTGGGGGCTCAGGTTGGTGCAGGGGGTGGGCTCATCAGGAGGGGAGGTTGAGTGCAGGGAGCTCAGTGGGGAGTGGTCAGGGTGCAGGAGTGGAGGTCCAGGGGGCAGGGGGATCAGGGTTTAGGGGGCTCCAGATACAGGGGTTGAGCTTCAATGGGGTGGGGCTTGAGGTATGGAGGACTAGGGGGGTTCTGGGTGTACAGGGTGAGGCTTGGTGGGGGGGGGGTCTCGATATGGGAGGTCCGGATGCACAGGCATTGGGCGAATGAGGGAGCAGCTCACCGTACAGTGACCCCTTCCCCTGCAGCTGAGGAGCGATGGGGGCAGGAACCAGGGGAGGATGCTGAGCTTCCTGCAGCTGGGGGAGGTTCCTAGGGATGTGTTGGCCACAGCCCCAGCCACTCCTTGCAGGGGAAGAGGAAATCCCATCCTCTCCAGCCCAGCCAGGACTAGCAGCTGATCCCAGCTCAGGGTAGGAGCCACTGACTGGGGTGTCCCCAGGCCTGTGGCGATTTACCCAGCTTCTCCGGGTGCCTAAAACATTGTACCTGCACAGCCAGGGGAGTGGCGCATGACTGCTCTTGCAGCTTCCCTTTGCTTCCCTGTCAGAAAGTCATTTTTCTGCGGGGAAGTAAAGAAATCTGTGAGGGACATGAATTCTGCACATGCGCAGTGGCACAGAATTTCCCCAGGAGTAGAAGATCTCCTCTAAAGCCACTTTGCAGATAGTTGGCATGATACTTTAAAAGGCATATTTTAACGAATATGGAGCAATTATTCCTGACATTATTGCAAGTATATACATTAAATGTATTGCAATGTATGCACTTATTGTCAAATAGCAGCAATGTGGCTATTTTAAAATTGTAAAATTAAAAAAAAAATGCATTCTAGGTGAAATGAGTGCACATTTCTTTGGGCAAAAGCTTCAGTCCTGTGACATGCGCAATGTTCGGGTAGGCAAGAAGTAACTGCAGCAACAAAAAAAGTTTGCCTTTAGACAAACTTTCTGTAGCAAATTTAACCCCTTATAGGAGACAACATTTGATTTAATAACAAATGCTTTGTTAATTTAAAAATAAAAACTAGAATAGGGATTTCAAATCACCAGGAGGGCCACATGAGAATTAGTAAATTGGCCCGAGGGCCGCTGTGACGTTATTGACAATAACTGGGACCATATAGAGCATGGTTGCGACAAAGGTCCTGTAGTGGCACCAAATCTTGTATAAAGGGGGTCAAATGAGGTGTCTAAGACCAGGTTATGCTTGGCTGGTGATAATTATGCCATTTATATGTATGTATCAGTATTGTAGTGGAAGTTATGAATATTGGCTTTATAGTGTCTGTCTGTATTGCAAACTGGGGCTGTGTCTCTGGGACCACAGACAAGCTGCTAGCTCTGCCAGGCCTGCTGGATGGCCCATTAAGAGCCATCAGCGATACAATGGACCCATTGAAAAAAGGCAGACACGCCTGTGACTCAGCAAATTATGCAGAGACTTGCCCATGGGACTCCAGACTCCATTTTGCTGTGATTTTCCACAGTAAGGACAAAGGTGTCCTTACACCTGGAAGAAACTATAAAAGGCAGCTGCCTCATCTCCATTTGGTCTTCATTTCCTGCTTCTTACCTCTGGAGGAACCTTTCTACAAATGGAAGCTCTGAACAAAGGACTGAAGGACCCATCCCAGCTGGGGATGTAATCCAGAGACTTGATTTGAACCTGCAGTATTCCATCTCTGCAAGCCTGACCCAAGAACTTTGCCATTACTGTATGTAATTGATTCCTTTTAACCAATTCTAGCTCTCACCTAGACCTTTTTCCTTTTATGAATAAACCGTTAGATTTTAGATTCTAAAGGATTGGCAACAGCGTGATTTGTGGGTAAGATTTAAGTTGTATATTGACCTGGCTCTGAGGTTCGGTCCGCTGGGATCGGGAGAACCTATTTTCTTTTACTGGGGCATTGGTTTTCATGACCATTTGTCCCCATAACGAGTGGCTCTGGTGGTGAGACTGGGAAACTGGAGTATCTAAGGGAATTGCTTGTGTGACTTGTGGTTAGCCAGTGGGGTAAAACCAAAGTCTCCTCTGTCTGGCTGGTTTGGTTTGCCTTAGAGGTGGAAAAACCCCAGCCTTGGGCTGTAGTTGCCCTGTTTGAAGCAATTTGTCCTGAACTGGCACTCTCAGTTGGGTCTTGCCAGAACCAGCATCGTTACAGCCGCATCACTGAAACCTTTTCATACAATGATACAAAAGTATAGTCAAAAATGAAAAAAATGAAGAGTAATATAGTATTCTATTAAAAGTCAATGTATTAACTTTTTAAAAACTGTAATGCAAAGAGGGGTTTTAATAAAATAGAAACACTCAGTAATGTTTGGAGCTTGGCTGCCAGTGGAGTTGGTGCCTATGGCGGGCCGCAGAAAATAACTCCGCGGGCCGCATGTGGCCCGCAGGCCACGAGTTTGAGACCCCTGAAATAGAACTACCCTAAAACGTAAAAGACAGACATGGTACATTAACATTAAAATACCATGTCTACCTTTTACATTTTAGGGTAGGATTTTTGGGGGAGTGGGAGGGGGGGGTTTACGCTGCCACATATGAAATAAAATTTCAAAAGTGACCTTCAGGACTGGAACACCACTTTCTAATAGCACTGTTACCCAGCCATGGCCCAAATGTCATGCTGGCTTTTAACCATGTATGGTGAAGCCTTCCAATCCCAGTGCTCTGTCCCCTGGTACAATGATCTTTCTAAAAATTCAGGTTCTCTCTTTAAAAACAACCATTTGTTAACCAAACCTGGGCAGTTTGGCCTATCACATGTTCTCGACTCAGTGGCTGTGCAGGCATATCCACAGGATCTGGTTCGCTTCTGATTGCCATTCCCGCAGGTTACGCTACAAATGGACCATGGGCTCCAGTCTCCCTCTCCATCAATATAATCTATACAGGAACAAAGATGAGGAAGGAAATGAAAAACAAAAACCCTACTACCAGAAACTACTGTATAGATGGTGGTTTTTATTAAGTAGGCATAGCAAGAATGGAATCCAGATGTCTCTACCTGAAACCTGGGCTGAGTGCCAGGCTTAAGCCTGCTGTTTAAATGGTTTTCACACTTGACTCTCCTCAGGGACGTGCAGGCAACATTATTTGAAAAAATATTTCCTCTCTCTTTTGACCTTTTGGCAGCCGAGAATCTTCAGCTGTAACGATGGGTCATGAACTAACAGAACATCTATTTAAACTTTGTTTTTCCATCGGTAGGAATATGCTTTCGGATCACAAACTGACCAGATACGTAATAAAAACATTTACTTTAACCGCCCCGCTCCCCGAATAAACCCCTCCAAACGTATCGATAGCGCACAAAGACATTCAAAACTTAATTGGATTTTAGGACAGAATGCAGGTTGGATTCTGTTTGGGTAGTTGATTGTATGTGGAAATATTTCAGCTTCATTCTTTAATCTCCCCACACATCAGAGCAAGAGAGCGAACATGTTATAGAAGAAGTCACTGACATAGTCAATTACATGCTCTTTTCAAACCCATGGTACTAAACATTTTATAGCACTGACTAAATGACTAACCGTTGTCCCTGAGGGCCTGATACTGCACCATTAAAAGCTCTTTGGGTCAGGAACCAGCATTTTGTTCTGTAATGACTGGGGCTTCTAGGCACTACCACAGCGCAAATAATACGAACATGACTGGGCCCAAATAAAGTGAAATATTCCACTAACTAATCTGGGAAGCCGAGAGCATAGTGTGTACTGCCTAGTCCCGCTTCACTCCCGATATCAAACATGCCACTTCAGTGTTACACCTTTGCTAGAAGACCAGCCAAGCTTCTGTCTCTCACTATGTAAAGGACTGGGCTAGTGCATAGTTTTCCACTGGGGTTAGAGGTGTCTATTTTATAACATGGTTTGTTTTATTGCCAGTGTGGACAGAAAACATCAGTAATAGATCCTGTTAAAGATGGGCATTTTAGCCTAGAGAATCTGCACTGGGAATAGAAATCTTTTAACATTGATGCCCTTAGGTGTGGCAGAGCACTGTACATCTTTTTGTAGTACTAAAATTTGTCCACAAATACAGGTGCAAGAAGAAAGGACTTTAAAATTCTGGCCCACAATATTCAATACTTATGTACATATTTAAATATAAAATTCAGCAAAAAAGCTCTCTCTAAGTTAAGGCTCTAGATTCAAAACTAATCAAAACAAGGGAAACAAAGGGCAGGTCTACACTACAGCCCGGATCGAGGCTCTGAGATCGAGCCACCGGCGGTTGATTTAGCGGGTCTAGTGAAGACCCACCAAATCGACAGCAGATCACTCTCCAGTCGATCCCTGTAGTCTACCCCGGACGAGAAGAGTAAGGTAAGTCGACGGGAGAATTTCTTCCGTCGACCCCCTGTGGTAACTCAACTTAAGGTACGTCGACTCCAGCAACGTTATTCACGTAGCTGGAGTTGCGTAGCGTAGGTCGACTTACTGTGGTAGTGTAGACATAGCATAAGGCCGAAACAGTAAGGTACAGCCGCTCTGTGTGTAGATGATGCAACATGAATGACAGGGAATAAAACCACTGCTTTGCAATGCTGCTCTACCTACAACCTTCAGTATGGGGCCCTACTAAATTCATGGTCCATTTTGGTCAATTTCACAGTCAAAGGATTTGAAAAATCGTAAATTTCATGATTTCAGCTATTTAAATCTGAAATGTCATGGTGTTGTAATTGTAGAGGTCCTGACCCAGAGGGGAGGGGTGTGTGTGTGTGTGTGTGTGTGTGTGTGTGTGTGTGTGTGTGTGTGTGTGTGTGGTTTCGCAAGGTTATTGTGTGTGTGGGGGCGGGTTGTGGTAGAATGTGTAATGTGCTAGCGGCAGTGCTGCCTTCAGACCTGGGCAGCTGGAGAGCGGTGGCTCCTGGCTGGGAGCCCAGCTCTGAAGGCAGAGCTGCCGCCAGCAGCAGCGCCGAAGTAAGGGTGGCCTGGCATATATTGCCATCTTTACTTCGGCGCTGCTGCCTGTGGAGCTGTGCCCTCAGTCAGCCCGCCGGCCACCCAGCTCCGAAGGCAGCGGCGCAGAAGTCAGGGTGACATGGGATGGTATTGACACCCTTACTTCTGTGTTGCTGCTGGCAGGGCGCTGCCTTCAGAGCTGGGCACCTGTCCAACAGCCACCCCTCTCCGGCCACCCAGCTCTAAAGGCAGCACAGAAGTAAGTGGCAATATTGCAACCCCCCTAAAATAACCTTGTGACCCCCCCCCTGCAACTCCCTTTTGGGTCAGGACCCCCAATTTGAGAAAGGCTCGTCTCCCCCATGAAATCTGTAACGTACAGGGTAAAACCACACAAAAGACCAGATTTCACAGGGGAAGATCATATGTCACAGTCTGTGACACATTCTTCATGGCCGTGAATTTGGTAGGGCCCTACTTGAGTATATATTGATTTACAGCTTCATCCTTTGAGGCACCGAGCCAACTGCAACTCCCATAGTGTGCATGCTAAGTCACCTCCGAGAAGTCATCCCAAAATGTGCAGGTATAGACCAATGCGATGGTAAGGAAATAATTCCTCCTTTCTATTTTCTGCTTTCAGCAATTCTTTCATACAACAAGCTGAAAACAATTCCCCATCTGGAACAGAATTACACACACAAAATGTTCCTGCTATCTATGCCACTCCCTACACATAAGTCAACATAACTTGGCTTACTTATATCTCAACCAAACATGACCACGTTGTAGTTCTCACTCATTTATCCTCCAGTTATATTTTAGCTTCCAAATCACTGCACATGGTTCTAAATTTGTACTTATCCTTACATTAAAAATAAACGAGACCTTGTTTCCTTTGTTTTAAAAAGTACACTTATGAATAAAAAAAACTTCTTGTAGGATAACTGGTATAATTTTTAAGATTATAGACTTACAAGTGGAATGTGGCTACCACAGCCTAGTTTGTGCATCTGCACAGATTTGTCTTTAAAAGCCAATGAACAAAAGCCACATGTTGGAAAAATTCTATTTTGCTTGGCCTACTTTCAGTGATGCCTCGCCATTCTCATTTCCCCCCAAACTAGTTTTACAATCCCAAGGTGCGCATAAGAGGTCTGGAATGCGAACTCACCATACTCTGGCTGCTCCTTGGATTCAACAGTCCGGTGGTTGGGCGCATGCCTATCCCACCCACCAAGAGGGTTTAGAAAATTGCTATCTTCGGTGGTGCTGTCATGCTTGTAGTCCTGGTCACCGCTACTCATGCGAGTCAAAGTGGATGACGTCTGCCACCAGTTCCTCCAGTCAGGGGATGGGACTGGCCAGCTAGGCTTGCTGCTCTCTTTGTGCAGATCCTTTTCTGGTTCAGTATCAGGGCCATCAACCACTTCTATGGTAACCTAGAGAATTCAAGTTATGCCAGGTCAGTGAGCATGCAAAATCCAAAGCTAGATCATCTCCACAGAGAGTGTACATGCATCAGTGGGGAATCTTCTGTACAGCAGAGACAAGGGACTGATGTTATCTAGCAAAGGGGGCTTATAATCCTTTAGGGCTAGCCTGTTATAAACCATATGTGGATTACTATGAGCCCAGAGATATGCAGAAACTGAGTGATTCCTTCTGCCACCTCTGCAGAGTCAAATCTTGGAGCAAAAAGGCCACACACAAAAAATCCTGAACAAAAGAAGAACCAAACCTGCATCTTAAACCTTTACAGTGAAGCTTTGTGTCTTCAGAGGAAAAGTCATTTAAAAGTTTATGAAGAGGAAAAAGAAAAACACTCACTTTAAATTCATTGGGCCTGAATATGAAGCGAATGTGAAATGTGTTAGATCAGAACGGTAGCCTTTGTTGTTGGCTTTGCATAGGTGCAAATAACTACACCAGGTGCAAGGCACTACAGAATCAGTTGCATTCTCTTTGCTTGTTAAATACCTGCTCAAGTGTTAGCCTGGTCGCTGGCTGATAAGACGAGTTGCACCCTAGTAGATTGTCCTACAGCGCAGTTGCAACATTATAATATTTAGGGCTGGCACTAGCGTGTGAAACCATACTGTAGGTGGCCACAGATTCATTATATTTTTCTTTTACCCTGAGATACCTTTTATATCCAAGGTTACCATGGGAATTCTAATCATAAATGACTGTCAACATTTTTTCAACAAAATAGAATATACATTTTATATCACTATTCATTAGAGAAGCTTTAAGCATTTTTTGGTCAAGTGTCACAACAGCCCTCTGAAATAGATTTGATTATACTCACTTTCCAGAGGGGTAAGAAGAGGTACATTTACATCACTTATCTAAAATAGGACAGGCCACTATCAACCAAGAATAGAACAACCCAGATTCAAGATTCCCTGCTGAAATCCCTAGACCACACATACATTCATGCATACAAATAAATCTGTATAATACTGTATATAACACATCCCTTTGCTGCTTTTCAATGCATAAAAATTAATGAATTAATTATGAAACTCTTAAATAAATGTTGGGTGCACACATACATACGTATTTAGAGAGACACTGGCACTAGCAATCAGGAATCGAGGGTCCCTGTGTCATGGAAATACGGTGGGACCATAGACAAACAAATTATCGTTCAGTCATTGGTATGCCCTCGCTGCTTTGTGCTGCTCCAGTAATGCAAAGCAGTTGTAAACCCAGTTCAACTTGCTGAGTAAGCTGGACTTTTGGGTTGGCCAAAGGAGCCAGAGCGTAGAGGTGGTTCTGTCATATATATCTAATGTATAAAATGTTTGTGGGTATGTACATTTTATAGATACACCTGCAAAAGCACAATAGCCTGTTATGCTGGGGACATGAAGGCAACTGGATTAGAGTTCAGAGTTTCATAAAATTGGTTTTAATAAAATCATGTTTTACCTGAACACACACACACTCTCTCTCTGATAAATAAAACCCCGTGTACTTTCTATCATAGGCGCCGACTCCGTGGGTGCTCCGGTGCTGGAGCACCCATGGAGAAAAATTGGTGGGTGCTCTGCACCCACCGGCAACTCCCCGCCCGCCCCGGACCCGCGGCAAACTTACCGGGCACCGGGAGATGTTGCGGGGCCCCGCCCCCGGGCAACGTTGCGTCGGGGGCGGGGCCCGGCGTCGGGTGACAGCCGGGTGACAGCACCCACGGGCGGGGCCGGAAGTCAGCCCCTGTGCTTTCTATACCCATCCTGCTACATTACATTACCCAGGAAGTGGAATGGCTCCAGCTGAAGATCTGCTGGAGCTCAGTAGTGCAGAATGCAGTTGTGCACTTGCAAAACAATGCACACATTTCCTTCTTGGAGAAACAAGCTATTGCATTTACACACTGCTTCCCCTCTGACTACGGTCAGAAAAATTGAGACGAAATGACTGGGAGGTCATTTCCACTGGGAAGTTCCACTGGAATTGTATAGAAAGAAGCAATACAGGTATGCAGTTGTTGTAACAAAATGAGTCTCTGGGAAGGAGATAAACAAAAATAGGCTGGACAGCTTTGTCTTACATTCATTTTAATGGTGGAATCAAAATGATTACTCCAACAGATTATTCACTGCCATTTCTACAAACTAAGAAGTAAAATAGATTTCATATGCTTGAAACTATAAGTGACAGTTCATGGGCTGTACGAATCCAAGCAAAACAGTGTTGTGCATCCAATAAGTGGGAATAAACAAGGTGCTTTGTAGCAGTTTAAAGACAATTAGCTATGCTTGGAAGATCCTACCACTGGCTGAATATCAACAGGATTTTTTTAAAAGCACATTAACTTTAAAAGCAAAAACGAAATGAAAGGAAACAAAAGAGACTTTCCAAAGGGAGCATTTCAGTTGCATCCGATGCAGTGGGCTATAGCCTACGAAAGCTTATGCTGAAATAAATTTGTTAGTCTCTAAGGTGCCACAAGTACTCCTGTTCTTTTTAGTCCTTCTTTGCTATTTTTTAATTGTAATAAGGTTTATCGCGATGAACTCTCTGGGTATTTCAAGCAGATGTAACCTGAAATCCCATAGGAATCTAATTTAAAAAAGATTACTCAGAATACTAAGTTATTTAACCCTGCTATATTTGTAATGTGTTCGTTATTAGGCAGTCTTATTACAGGGTACTTTAAAACAATAAGGATTGCACATCTCAATTTAAGTAGGATTAATTTCTTCTTAAAATTAGGTTAAAATACAAAAAACTTCCACTTCTACCAATTATTAAACAATTATATTATTCTTTCTGATAGGCTTAAGGAAAATGGATTTAGTCACCCACCATTCTGCTGCAGTTTTCCCAAACACACCATTCTAATGCAAACTGCAAGGTGTTAAACCCATCTGATACAAAGGGATTATTAAGAAAGTGTGTACTATATACTTCCACAGAGATTTCACTTCTCCAACTCTGTAGTCCAAGTATTTCTAACATGCCCATCATTGCAGAATTCAGCTGTTAGACTGTGTAAATTCACATTAATGTTTTAAAAAGTAAGTTTGGGTGTGATGAAACTTGACAAAGAATCAAGCTCCCACAGGAGGACAAAATACCGCTACTTGTCGAGACAGAAGGATTTTCCCCTTGCCAGCCGCTTCTTGTGTCATTTACCACCAGCCTTTTCTGCTGTACTCCCAAGGTGTCTGTATTGCAATGGGGAGCCGCAGAGCAGTGGAATGGGAGACAACAGCACAGCACCCTTTAGGGTCCACAGGAGTGGACAACTTTGACTTGAAATTCAAGGGCGGGGGAGAGCTAACATTCCAATGAAAACTGGGGTATTGGGTTCGAAGCGCAGCACCCCCTCAGAACTGGGTAGCATTGGATGGGTTGTAGGAGGCGTTGGAAGAGAGGAAAGCTCAGAAAGAGAAAATAAATCGGTGGCCACATCCCCTTCATGTGACTTCACCCTTGTTGCTAATGGGAAGGAAGGAAGTGATTCTATGAGTTACTGAGCGGGCATGTGCCAAATCAATGGAGACCAGCAAAAGGGCTTTTCGGTGAGGAAGAAGAAAAAAATCTGTGCTTCCAAAGGAAACACGGCACTGGTTTTAAAAAGCACCTCGCATTTTAGAGGACCTCCAACGAATTAGTTTATTCGAGTGCAATGGTGCATTTGGCTGCAGCTCTGACACCACGCTGAAAAGCAGCCACCGTACACTAATGGCAACAGTTGCTGTGGTTACTCTCTTAAACAACCTCTTGCCTTACTAATACTAAACAACTGTACAAATGCAGCTTGAAATGATGCAGGGGTTGAAAAATGGGCCAAACTTCTATAGGGCTAGTAAGAGTCCTTCTTGTATTACTTGCAAAGGGCTTACATACATCACAATAGCAGTGAGTGGTGTTACTTCAGCAGTTGTTATTTTTTAAAAAATAAGTATTTGACAACTTTTGCATAGCTCTTCTAACTAGAACTGACGGTTTTGTGGCTCTATTTGTTTCTAGTGTACTGGATCCAATACCTTTATAGTCAACAATGACTTTGTAGTTGGAGTAGTAACCGTGAGGCAGGGCTAGTTTTCTTAACAATGATTATACTCTCCGTAACACCATCTCCCCAGGAATAACAACAACAACAAAAAAAATGTGGACAAGCGCATAACTGTGACATGATACAGCAATTGCTTTCTTTACCACTATATAAAACAGGGCTCATGGGAATATCATTCCAAACTGTTTTCACAGGCTGACTTTCAGGCCTGTAAAGCATACTTCTACAACGTATAGAGAAAATGTCTTCATTTTTAAATGCATTATTATTGGTCTGTGTGTATGTCCCAAAAAACATTGGGCAGCAGGACCAAGATTTTCAGAAAAAGGAGCCCAGAGCTGGGATCCTAAATCCATATTTAGGCACCCAAGTAAGTAGCCTGAAATTCTGGCCACATATTTAGGTGCTTTAAATTGAATTAGGTGCTAAATGAATTTAGGAGCCTAAAGTTAGACTCCTGTTTCTGTAAAATCTTGGTTCTGCTGCCCAATGTTTTCTGGGAGAGAAGGCTAAGTTTCTCAGGCCCAAGACCCTACTGTCACTACTGGTGTGCCATTGCATGTGTTGTCCAGTTTTCAGACGCCAGATCATCCAGTGAAAAAGGAGCTCATAATGCATTCAATAACTTTCCTGCCAGGGAATGTATTTTTCCCCCTCTATATTCTGTGGTTTACATTGTTATTTGTTAATTTATATATGTACAGTGGCACATTATTTACCTCAGTCTGCAGCTTCAGGCCCTTGTACAGCTTCCCAGACTACCCTCCTCTAGGAATTCATGAATATATAACTGGAAGGCTTCTGGTAGCAGAAAGCATGTATTCAACATGCAGTCAATATATACATATTTACTACCTAGGCCTGTCGAATACTGGAATGGCGCTAGGTCCAAATCTGTAAACATTTGGAAAATTACAACTTGCCTATGAAGTAATGGAGCATCAGCTTTGATACATTTTGTTGTGTCCTAATAATGTCTGTGACTAACTAAAGTACATCTTTAGCTTTAGACATGGATGCCTAATAGACAGATATATACATTGGTAAATTTGTGGGTGGATGGGTATAGAGTGCCAGGAATTTATTTAATAAGAAAACTAGTTATAATTGTGCATTATGTTTTTGTAAACACATGTTTTAGGCAGATCAATATTTCACTAAATTATTTTGGTTAAGCATGACTTCTTATTAATGCAGATTTTTCTTTGAGACGCTAAATTAAATTGCTATTTTCTTTCTTCCTAACCCTCTGTCTTTAAGATGCAAGTGACGTGTAATAGGTTATTCCAAAACCAAGAAGATGATTTTGACTAAAAACATTTATCAGATTTTTGTGGAGAGAGGCATAGGAACCGACTTCCGTCGGCTCCGGTGGGTGCATCGGGGGCGGGGCCCCGCAACGTCGCCCAGCGTCAGGGGGCGGGGCCCCACAACGTCGGCCGGCATCCCAGGGCGAAGGTAAGGTGCTCCGGTCACGGGCGTGGGGCTGGTGGGTAGCTGCCAGTGGGTGCTAAGCACCCACCAATTTTTCCCCATGGGTGCTCCAGCCCCAGAGCACCCACGGAGTCGGCACCTATGGAGAGAGGGACTTTCTACTCAAGGTGGCTCCTGCAAAGATTAACATTTAATTCTTTGTTTTCTGAACAGATGGCCAGATTTTGATCTCTAGGTGAGAATCTAATCTACAGTCATTCCACTTGAATCTGTGGAATCAGCTGAGTTTTACACTAATGTAACAAATGAGAATCTGACCATAGTTTCCAAGATACTAGTTTCCTGATAGTCACATTGCCAGTGGTTGGCTACAGAATAAAAGAGGTAAAACGCTGCCCAAAACCAAAGAATGGAAAATATCTACATGACAAGAGGATAAAAGAAAGACATCTGCAGTGTCATAAGAAAACTATGAGTCTACCTCTAGCTCTGTGCAGTCAGTGGCATTCATAGAGGGGCTCAGGTAGGGTGACCAGACAGCAAGTGTGAAAAATCAGGACAAGGAGTGCGGGGTAATAGGTGAGTATATAAGAAAAAGCCCCAAATATCAGGACTGTCCCTATAAAATCGGGACATCTGGTCACCCTAGGCTCAGAGGGAACTGGGATCTGTACATCCAGGTAGGCAAAAAGTATCCAGACTCTCTCTCCACATAACAGCACTATGGGTTGGGATACCACACAGAGGAAGGGTATAAGACTAAGGCAGTGACTAAGGGACTGAAGCAAAGCTTAAAGCTGACTTGGTTGGGTTAAGCCATTTTTCATAGTGTGTAAAATATCACAGTCTTCATGAAGTGTGTACCTGAATGTTGGGGTTTTGCCCATTGATGTCTGCTTTTGATAGGTCAGGAAAGTTTGGGAGATCCAGGAGGAAGGATCTGGGTCCATCTCTTTGTAACGATGTGTGTCCGTGTTCCTGTCTGAAGCGCTGTTTGGGGAATGTCCTGTGTGCTGCCTGGTGGTCAGGATATTGTCTTCTGTCGTTGGGGTTTAATGTGAAGCTGGTTTTGGGAGCAGAATGACCATCTGCACCCAGGGTGTTCTGGGGAAAAAAGGAATACAATCAAATAACACCATTAATAACAACAGTAACAATAAAACCCAGCCTGGGCTACACTGACCCCTACCTCCAACCTTTAATTGATGAAGATCATCAACCAGACAGCATGTGTGCAAACAGCAGAATACCAGGACAACAGTGCTCAGGCAGTCTTTGTACATTCTGCAAGGCGCATACAATCCTTACATGTACATCCCAAAGCTAGGAACCCAAGTACATAAAAGATAATGCTAGAATTTTCCTAAGAGCTCGGCATCCAGCTCTCAGAGAATCGTTCAGTTACAATAGTATAAATCTGCAGCCAGACCAGATGAGATAAGATTCAATGTTCCTTGGGTACCCTCGCTCCTTCAGGATCTGTTGACAATCTCAGTCTTCCAGAAGGTCCCCCGACATGGGCACCTAACTCTAGGCACCCACATGTGAAATGATTGGCCTTCACACCCTGGGTTGCAAAAATGTGGTGCAAGATCAAAAAGGGCTTTTGAAAATCATGCCCCACGTGTTTTCAATGACCTAAAACAATGAAAGGGCATCATTATTGTAAAGTGGTTTGTTTTTTCCCGACACCCAAATCAAAACAGAAGTACTGAATGCAAAGTTCACATTGGACTTCGCAGGGTTAAAAGATCATCACACTGTTGAACTGGACAGCTCTTACTCATCTGCCTTCAAACTCACTTAGACACATAGACGTATAGACTTTAAGGCCAGAAGGGAGCATCATGATCATCTACTTTGATGTCCTGCACATTGCAGGCCATAGAACCTCACCCACCCCACTCCTGTAAAAGACCCTTGACCTCTGGCTGAATTATTTATGTCCTCAGACATGATTTAAAGACTTCAAGTTACAGAGAATCCACCATATATTCTAGTTTAAACCAGAAAGTGACCCATGCCCTCTGCTGCAGAGCAAGGTGAAAAACTCCCAGGGTCTCTGCCAATCTGACCCAAGGGAAAATTCCTTCCCAATCCCAAATATGGCGATCAGTTAGACCCTGAGCATGTGGGCAAAATCCAGCAGCCAGACACTTGAGAAAGTGTACTCAGAGCCTTCCCTATCTAATGTCCCATCACCGGCTGTTCTAATCCTCCATGCTATTTCTCTTTGGTCTTGAACATCTTCCCTTCTGTGGGATCAAATTTTCATGTTTTCTTAATGGTGGGATTGAATTTCACCAAGGTTTGCATCAGCGGTTAATGCTTTTGCTTTTGTTGAGTGCGTTTTGCAGTGTATCTTACAGAAGGCTGCCTTCTTCCCTTCTGTAAGTAGCTGAGTTGTCAATGTCTTTGACCTAGCCAAAGTGATACATTTAGTATCAAGACACACCCCACCTCAAACATGGCCAGGGGTCAGGATTGTCCTAGGGAACCAAGGGAAAAAATAGCAATCCAATTCTATCTTCTTATGTAGCTTTAAAGTAACAGGGCAGTGGACAGATTCAACGCTGATTTTGCTGTTGACTCCGAATTTTTAGGATTGAGGTCTAGGCATGATTGTCTGAGGATCTTTAATTTCCAGTTCACAAAGACAGAAAGCCTGGATGGGGTAAATGTTGTTTTAAAACAAGTACAATTAAAATGAAATGGCCACATGTGTTTCTACTGTAGCATGTTTTTGGCAGTGTTGCTGGTTAAGCACAAAGTCCACCTCCTTCCCCTGGCTCAAATTAAGCTTGCATACCTTTTGTTAAGATCTCAGCTAATAGCTTCAGTGCAGTCTCATTTAAATATTTGTTTGCTATTCATAAGAGCTCCAAATTGCATTTGGAAAGATTTTACAATATAATCTGCACACATTAGAACAAAACACTCAGTACATTGAAAAAAATTAAAGACAAATCTGGGATCAAGAGAAATCTGCTCTGAAAATAAAAATTACGCAGATTTTTTCCCCCTTTATTAAAACAAAATAATAACAAAAGCAGATCGGGTTGAATGTAATGTCCTTTCAGCATTTATGTACCATACCTTGTGATTAGAATGGTTATAACAACATGGAAGAACAGTATTTTTTAAAAGGGCCAGATTTAAAAATTAATATTGGGTAGTGTAAGGATTAGGGCTTGTCTTCACTACCGGCTAAATCGGTGCCACTGCGATTGGTGCAGTGGCGTCGACTGAGTGGGTCTGGTGAAGATGCAATAAGTCGATGACAGAGTGCTCTCCCGTTGACATAGCGCATTGTAGACACCGTGGTAAGTCGATCTAAGATATGTTGACTTAAATTACGTAATTTATGTAATTTAACTAGCGTAACTTATATTGACTTACCTCGTTAGTGTAGACTGGGCCTTAATAGTGTTAAAACAAAACCTAAACATGGGGACTAAACTACCTAGTCCTCCCTGTCTGTGCTGGAGGATAATGGCAAGGCTTTTGGAGACTAGATTATACCCTCCAAATTAACCTAATCATCTAGGATCTGATCCAAAGCCCATGGGAGTCAGTGACATCACTGACTAAATGCCGATAGACCCTCAGCGGTGTTGGATCAAGTCTCTAGTGCAGTACAGTATGTTTCAAGTCTAGTACTGGATACAGATTTTTAGATTACTAGTGCACTCAGTCCATCTTCCCTGGTTCCTCTTACACAAGCACCCTTGCCTATATTTCCTCCCTTCCCTTTGACAGTGACAATCTCTCCTGCTGTCTCTGCTAGCTGCCATCTTAGAGAGGCAGTGTGGCTGTGAGGATAGTGTGTTGAGTTGGGACAGCACTGGATTCTATTCCTGGCTCTACCACTGGTCTGCTGGCTGACCCTGAGCAAGTTAATTCACTTTGTGGTGCCTCGGTTTCCCTATCTCCAAAATAGAGATAATAGAGACAATGACCTGTTTTGAAAACCATGTTGAGAGCTACAAGAAAAGGGCTAGGTATTAACATTATCTTACTTACAATTCCATTGTCCTTGTACCACAAGGTATTATGGGGCACTTCAAATACTGAAGTCTCATGCTTTCTGGCTTGCTTCCTAATCTTGAAAGTACAGTTTCTAACTCTCAGATGTTGGAGATTAAATAAATATCAGACAATTTACTGCATAAAGTATTTTTTCCTATTTCCCCCCCAAATGGTCATATTGCACTTTTGACTATAAGACACCCAATCTGATGTTGGGGTCTTGCCAGGTAGAGCATTTTCAGGTTATTCTACTATTATGGTATTTGGAACTACTGTGTTCTGTTCCCAAATTGAATGTTAGCCAAAATCTGGATTTAGGTTAATATATATATAAAAAAAATAATGTTGAGACTGTCTTTATACATCAAGAAAAATCAGGAATGAGTAAAACCAAAAACTTTATTTTTCTTCCCACTTATTCCTGAAAGAGAAGAGTTTGTCCAAAAGAGAATGATCACGCTTTTCCTT
Organism: Chelydra serpentina; assembly: GCA_037349315.1. Taxonomy (NCBI): domain Eukaryota; kingdom Metazoa; phylum Chordata; order Testudines; family Chelydridae; genus Chelydra; species Chelydra serpentina. The sequence goes on from JBAIAC010000061.1 coordinate 12,961,337, forward strand.
TTAACAGGATAAACAAGTAAAAGGTTCTGTTATCTCCATGTATAATTTTCCTGTACTGAAATGAAAATATACTCTGAAAAGTTTAAAATACTAGAGGACAACAGTTATCCAAAAAGTCAGTGACTGGTCTTTATAGCCATAATTCCTTTAAATGAGCGTCATTTTCCTCCTAAACAAAGAGTGAGCAGAGGACAGAAAGGAGAGAGAGGCTGAAAAGTAATCTCAGTAACAAATGAAAAACAAAGAGCCCAACTTCCCTCAGTAAACTCTTGCTCAGGGTAAAGCTTACCTACTGTTATCACACATTAGAAAGGCATAATAAGGGGCATCTGAGGTAACAAGGTCTTCCCACACACGGAGTACCATCAATCACAGTGCTAATTATTAAATGTATGCAAATAGGATGGGGCACATACAGAGCCCAGAGGTAATTTTAATAGACAGATTGTAAAGTCTAGCCACTTTTAGCTAATGTACATGTTTCTGACAAGCATACTGGTTTAAGGCTTTAGATTTCTGTTAGATAATGAGTAATTTACATCAGTTTCTTGGAGCACTGTGATTAAACAGTTTCTCAGCCATGTACGTCTGACAAAAGACACTATGCTGCTATAAAATACATTCAAACAGACAGAAACCAATGAAGAAATGTGAATTTTACTGTTTTGGGGCAGGGTATCTGATGCTAGCAGTGACTTGTATTGCAAAATTAAATATCCACTTTAAATTTCATTCCTTCCTGTTATAAAGGATTTGTCCTATGATTTCAGAAGCATCTTAATTTTCTACACTAACGCAGCCTATGTATTTGGTCAGAGGGACTACATAGCTGAGGGAATTAGTAATAGATATGCACAGCCTTATCTCTCTATCACTGGTTTCAATTAAAAAAGGCTCAGTATTGACCCATAGCTTTTGTAACAAGGGTGTGACACACAGGAGAGACTCAAGAATATTTCCAGCTGACCTGAATTGGGGTTACAAAAGTTAATACCCCTTCACATAACAGGAGTCAGTGGCTACTATTATGCTTACTGCCACCCAGTAGTTCAGTGCCCAAGGTAAGATAAACTGGGGGTTTCAATTCAATCCTTAGCAGGCAGGTGTCCCCGTTATAAAACCATCATCAGAGTTATCGCCAAGGCTGAAAGGAAATGGAGACTGGATTCCCTGAGCAGCACAGAGACGATGCAGGTGAGATGAAGGGAGTTAGACAGCACCGTAATATTTCCTGTTACTGCGAGGCTCTGCCCTTAATAGTTAAGGTAGGTGATAGCCTGGCAGTTCTGGTTTCCTCATTGTATTTGACATTCAAATAGCTACAGCGGACAAAACCTCTGGCTTCCAGCTGTGACTGTTAATTGGCCGCATGGGACAATTAGCTGGTTACAGTAGCTCCTGCACCTCCTCCGGATGGGTTGCTCCCGGGAATGAGTGCGCTGAGCTTTAAAACAAGCCCCAGCTGGTCCAAAACTCAGCCTCCCGCCTCACAAGCGACATTGGCTGATGAGAGCACATCGCTCTGGTCACTACTTTGATTGCCCATGTCACACAGGGTCTGTGTTGAGTTTGAATAAGCCCCCTCCCGCCCAAGCGACGTAAGTTACACCGACCTAAGTGCTGGTGTGGACAGCGCTATGTTGGCGGGAGAGCCCGGGCAGTGCTGCAGCAGCGTGGTTGGCTCCGGCGGGGCCTGAGCTCCTGCCGCTCTGAGCGGCTTGGTAAGGGGGCTGGGGCTGCGCGCTCCGGCGGGCCGCGCAGTTGCCAGACATGCTGCTCTGAGCAGCATGGGGTAAGGGGGCCGGGGCAGGGAGCAGGGGGGTTGGATAGGGCATGGGATTCCCAGACATCTATCAGGGGGTGGGGGGCGGATGGATAGGGGTCAGAGCAGTCGGGGGGGGGGGTTGGATAGGGGGTGGGGTCCCGGGGTGGTGGTTGGGGTGGGGGGGGTGTCTCTGGAGGGGGCGGTCAGGGGACAAGGAGCAGGGGGGGTTGGATGGGCTGGGGGTTCTGAGGGGGGCAGTCAGGGGGTGGGAGGGGGCGGGGCCAGGCTGTTTGGGGACCCCAATGTGGCCCTCGGGTCAAAAAGTTTGCCCACCCCTGGGTCTAGAAAGAGAGGCAGACCGCTGCGCAGACTTTGGGATGCTTGCAAAGATGACAGATCTTTTTGAATCTCTGTGGATGATTGGGAAAGGAGTGCAGAACGCCGCTCTGGTTGGCGGAGTCAGCTTGTAGATGGAGCAAGGTATTACGAGGCAGACTTGATCAAGCTTTGTGATGACTGGCATCAGAGGAGGGAAGAACCTGCTGCTTGGATTAAGAGCATAGCTAATGCGTGGGTGTGTCCTACCTGTGGACAGGATTGTTACATGCGCATCGGACTCAGCAGCCATCAAATAACTCATTGGCGCACACACCATGCTCTGTAAAGAGTGCCAGTGAGTTTTGGCACATTTGCTTGAGCTAGGGTGACCAGACAGCAAATGTGAAAAATCGGGACAGGGGATGGGCGGGTAATAGGAACCTATATAAGAAAAAGACCCCAAAATCGGGACTGTCCCTATAAAATTGGGACATCTGGTCACCCTAGCTTGAGCTCCTTAGCCTAGAGATGAATGAATTTGGAAGTCAAAGTGCAACAGACATGTCAAACTGCCCCCAAGTGGCATGGAAATTTATCGCAGAAACGTCTCTTCAGCTGCACTGATTTATATTTTTTGCTATTCTTCTTTGTCAACATCATTTTACAAGCTCTTTCAACGATCCTGGGCTGAAACTTGACAGTACACCACTGCACTTTCATGATGCACCTGTACAGTTTCCTCAACCACCAAGAACTAACAACATTTATTTATTAGGAAACCTCTCAGATGCTATTAAAGATTATATTGCTTTCAGAAACTAAGTAAGGCCTAGAGGCTTGACGGAAAATCATTTTAGTCATTAGGTTTCATTCCCCACCTGCCTTAACAGACTGTTTTGATTTTGAAGAGCGGTTATATGTTTCCAGAGATAGTGACTGCTGAAGAGAAGCCAACTCTGGTTTTTAAAACACAACTGATGTTTAGCACTGTGCGTTAAGCCATCGTATGCAACAATTTAGTACAGTACGGTTAGAATGATATTGTATCCAATTAAAACTTCTAAGGCAGGTTAAGAGAGGCAGGATTTAACCACCCACTGTCACAGTGTGAGCTGGGGCTTTACAGGGTTCACCTGGGCCCGGTTTCTATGATCCCACCCCCAGAATCATGTGACCAAGCAGGTGACCGAGAGCAGACCTGCTATGAAATATACAAGGCAGAACCATTTCTCATTGTGGGAGAGAACGGACAGAAACAGTGCTGTACGATGTGGCTCTCTATGAATTGGGGATGTGTCTGGTGGAGCTTCCCTCTTGAAAAGGAAGTGCTTCTGTGTATGGAAGAAGGTACGATAGTAAGTGGATCTAGCAAATAGTGGCATAGGGCAGCCTACCAATTCAGGGTCCCAGTCTTGGGTATACTCTCCTCCACCTGGATATGGATCAAAAATCTCTGTACTGAGTGGGAGGGGACTGAAGGAGTGTTTTTAGATAAGACTTTTTTCCTTTGCCCTGGAAGGGGAAGGACTTTATTTTAGCTAGAAATATCATGTCCCTGGCAAATCCCAAATCAACTGGCCAGCTAGAAGGGATGTTTTGTGCTATCATGTAAGGAAAGCTGTTGCTACACCTAATGTGTGGTTACATTTCTTTAGGACTCCAGGATTGGTACCCCATGCCAGTGGTTCTCAAACTTTTTTTTTTGCAGATCACTTGAAAATTGCTGAGGGTCTCGGCGGACCACTTAATGATCTCTCCAAATGTTGTTTGTACCGTTAGCTAACTATTGTAAGGATAAAAGCACTATATTAAAAAACCCTTAAAAATAATTAAATTTTTTTGTTCTACAAATAAAATCACACAACTCATATTTTAATACCAGTAGTCTTACATTTCTAATGTGACGGATGTGCCCTCTCTCCCCCCGCCGCAGCAGTCCCCGAGCTGGGGCTGGGAAGGAGGTTCCATCTCCCCCCGGAGCTGGGGAAAGTCCCCTCTTTCTCTGGCTGCTGTGGCCCCGCACATCCCAAGTTTCCCCCACCCCTTCTTCTCATCCCACTTCCCCATCCCACCTATTTCCCCCAACTCACCCCACTGCCCCCTCCCATCTATCCCCTATTCTCCCCAAGGCCATCACTTCACCTTTCATGTGCGTCTTGACCAGGGTCCAGGCACCTAATTAGTGGCGCCACACCTGCGCGGCGCCACTAATTAGGTGGGTGGCCCTTCATCCTCTTAGGCATGTACCTGAGAGGGAACTATTCGCGGACCACCTGAATGGAGCTTGTGGACCACTAGTGGTCCGTGGACAACAGTTTGAGAACCTTTGCCGATGGGAATCCTAATGACTAGAGCCCTGCATGGATATAAAATTTGTATCTGTGTCCCATCTGTGATCCACAAAAATGGTCTGACCGTTCTTTCACTGCAAAGAAATATGTAGCAAAAGGAGCAAAGCAGATGCAAAGGCAACAATGCCATCGAGTTTCTCTCTAAAAATGTTGACTCAAATTTCTAGCCGATGTATCATTATAACCCCCACTGAAATCAGTGGAGCTATGCTGATTTACATCAGCTGATGCTCTGGCCTGCTGTATTCAGTCATAATACAGTAAACTAGTATTTACTTGCCCCGTGTTATTCAAAGCATTTCAAAACTTCCTGTTAGTTTGCAGTACTTCTGCCCAATTACCCACATATCTGTGCAAGCACAAAAACTGAAATCCTGCTCCCCCTTAGGGCTTGTCTACATGGAGAACCATTCCTGATAAGTTCCGTGTGTGGTTGCTCTTAACAGTGTGTGCACATGGAGTTAATCAGCAATAGCTATTCTGCTTTAAATCCACACTCTACCTTTATTCTGGATTAACTACTATGTGAAACAAGCCCTTAGAAAAGGTGGAGAGCGATGCTAAGTGAGAAGTTAGTACAATGGCAAGGTGGTGTGTCGAAGCTCAAGTCTTTAGCCTTATGAAGAAAGAGTAGATGCCGTTGCCAATGCTGCCTGTTACTTTTAACTTAAATAGTCCCTCCTCTTCCTGGGGTAGACTGAGGCACAGGCGCAAGCCTATAGCGCTGCACGGAAATTGCACCACAATCCCAGCTTTTGTTTTCTACTAAAAGTTTCTAGCCTTTATGGCTGTGAAGAAAATCTTAAACTGCAAGTGTAACCAAAGCAGTGAGAAGTCTGCAAGTACCTGACACAATCGCTCTGAGGTGCGAACTGCCCCATGCACGTCAGTGGGTTTACTCCAGGACTCACTACTCTGCTGGAGAGTTCTGTCAACAGCACCCCTGGCAGAGTACTATATACGGCAGGAGAAAGAGAGTGCATTGGGCCCAGGCCTCCCTCCTCTAGGCAACTACACCTTGGTTGTTGAAGTAAGCTATGCCCTCCAAACCTCACCTCTGCCTCTCTGTGGTTTGGTTCATAGGTATTTTGTGATAATTGGGGTTAGAACAGCCTGGGGGCTGCTCTAGATAGCTTGTGCCAACAGTCTATGGTCCCCAAGAGACAAAATCAGCTTGAGTGCAGTGCACTCTGGCCTAGGACGACCCTGCTGTAGTAGCTGTGGGAAAAGAGGTGTAAAAAGCCAGCTATATTGGCTCTAGTCCCACCAGGGACTCCTTTCCACACTCCCACACTCGGTCCAGGTCTTGCAGATGACTTTTGATACCCGAGCAGAATAGGGTAGAGACTCTGCCCCAAAGCCTTTCTTGTGGCTGCTTGACCTCTTTGAAATAGTATTTTTGGCCCTCATGCGAGAAGGGTTGGACACCACTACTTCAGGGATAGTGTGTGTGTGTGTGTGTGTGTGTGTGTGTGTGTGTGTGTGTGTGTGTGTGTGTGTGTGTGTGTGTGTGTGTGTGTGTGTGTGTGTGTGTGTGTGTGTGTGTGTGTGTGTGTGCGCTGCTGAATTTATTAACAACTGGGTGCTGTGGTGAACACAGCATAAATATCTATACCAGTGGGATGCTACATAAGAAAACTCTCCCTTGAAAAGGAACCAAAAAGGCAAAGCAGGAAAGGATACAGCTAGCAAATACGAATTCTGCCTTCCCCGTCCATCCCATGCAAGCTCTATACCATCTCCTATGAAATACCTGTCTCCTTGCTCTTGCACATCTTATAAATCTACATGTGCAAACTGTTCCGTTCGGTGCTTTACGGTGTGGCTGATCCACTCCATAGAGTGGGAGCAGATGCGCTGAGACATCAATGCATCGTGGTTCCTGGGTGGTGGAGTACAATGAGATGTAGCCATTTAGGCCCGGATCCACAAATGGACTTAGACCAGGGATCTCAAACTCAAATCACCACGAGGGCCACATGAGAACTAGTAAATTGGCCTGAGGGCCGCATCACTGAAACCTTTTCATACAATGATACAAAAGTATAGTCAAAAATGAAAAAAATGAAAAGTAATATAGTATTCTATTAAAAGTCAGTGTATTAACTTTTTAAAAACTGTAATGCAAAGAGGGGTTTTAATAAAATAGAAACACTCAGTAATGTTTGGAGCTTGGCTGCCAGTGGAGTCGGCACCTATGGCGGGCCGCAGGAAATAACTCCGTGGGCCACATGTGGCCCGCGGGCCGTGTGTTTGAGACCCCTGACTTAGACATTGCAACGCTTAACTTCTAGGTGATTAGAAAAATCAAAGGAATGACAATGGGATGCACAAAGACTCAGTTAGGTAGCTAGGCTCCTTATACAAGAAAAGGGGAGAGAAAGGTGTCTTGCAATGGGATCCACAAAAGCCATTATGTGAGGCAGGGAGTCACCTAAGTTAGCCAATGAGAGGGGTGTGTCCTAAGCCCAGCCTTTCACAAAGGCTGGTGCCTATCTCTGCTAAGGATCTACAACCAAGAACTCCTCTCCTGGTGTCAGGTGGCTTAGGCACCTGTTTTATGTCTTGGGAGAATGTTAGATGTTGGAGCAGGAGGAGTGGACCACCATGCTATAGAGTTGTTCTCACTTGCACTCTCTCTGGCCCAATGACTATTTAATTTATTTATAGAAGGTGGAAAAGTTTCCTCAGGAGAGACTGAGGGAACCCCATATCAGAATATCTCAGAGCTTAGCACTCAACTGAGAGGTGGGAGACCCCTGTTCAAATCCATCAGGCAGAGGGGAGAATGGAACGTGGGAGACCCAGATTCCCGGTGATCATTCTTGCCACTGAGGTGGGGGAGGTGGGGCCAAGGGGTTCGGAATGTGGGAGGGGGCTCTGGGCTAACCTTGGGGCAGGGGATTGGGGTGTGGGAGGGGGTGAGGAGTGCGGGCTCTGGGAGGGAGTTTGCGTGTGTGAGGGGGCTCCGTGCACTGCCTGCACCTCCAAGCACCGCCCCCGCAGCTCCCATTGGCCGCAGTTTCCGGCCAATGGGAGCTGCGGAGTTGGCGCTTGGGGTGGGGGCAGTTTTCAGACCTTCCCGCCCCCACCCCCCCCCGGGGCTGCAGGGACGTACCAGTTGCTTTGGGGAGCGGTGTGGAGCCAAGGCAGGCAGTGAGCCTATCTCAGCCCTGATGCGCCACCGGAATTTCAGCACCTAAAATCTCCCGGTTTGGCTTCAGTAGCCTCTGGGAGATAGGGCCTGATTCCAGGAGACTCCCGGCAAAGCCGGGAGGGTTGGCAACCCTACCCTGGTTTGAGGGGCCATCACCAAGGGCATGAGGATAGTTCAGTCTCCGATCATTATTAATTATCTGTATTATAACAGAGCAGGACCCCATTGTGGTAGGTACTGTACAAATACAGAACGAAGATTATAATCTCTTTGGGACAGAGACTATCTAAATCCAAACTAAATGCCACTAACAGACATATCTTGTTGTCTGCTGAGGTGAATCTCCAAGTAAACTGTCTTGTATAGATAGTGGGGGTCTTTCATATTTGCTTGACTGTGAAAGTCCCCTTTCAAAAAAGGCAATGACTTGATTCTGCTCTTGTTGGTGCCACTACACTGGAGTTACTCATGATCACATTTCTGAGAAGAGACTGACCCCAACACTCCAACCTGGGCCCGCCTGATGTGGGATCTGTCACCCACTGAAGTGAACAGGAACCCTTCCTTTGACTTCAACAGGCACTGGATCAAGCCTTTAGCCATCCCAGTATCTCAATGCAGAGCAAGATTCAACAGTGTTGCACCTGTTTGCACTAGGGCTGAATTTTGTCTATGTAATCTAAAATCACAATATTTGAAAATCACGTCATCTTTTACACACAACAAGCAAGTCCCAGCAGACTGGAAGTATCTGCTAAAAGCTAGAATCAAAGCCACACAAAAATCCAGAAATCCAGAGCGCTAATGTTATTTGAATGCAATGTTTTGGTTTGGTTTTTACAGGCCAGCATGTATAGTCAATATAATTGAAAGACAATAGATACTTACATCTGAAAATCTTCTTGTAGCTTTTTAAGATGACCTTTCACAAGTTCATTCCACTCAGTTACTAAGACTATCATTTCAGTGATGTAAACCAGGTTTAATAATTGAAGTTTTTATCTCTCCCAAGCGGAAAAAATGACCTTGCTTGAAAACAATTCAGTTTTCAATGTTGCTTTCAGCTGTTTATAGTTTCCAAGAAACAATTACTCCCTGCATCTATGCCTTCCTCTTAAAGGCCACTAAATAGTCACCCTGGGCTTACAGAAGTGTCTGTGATTCTGGCTGTGGTATCTGGCAGATGTTTTCCTTGGTGACTTGAAAGTGTTAATTCCATGTGGGTCACAAGCTACAGGATGACTTCATCACACAATCAAAAGCTAATAATGGAGAAGCAAGAAAGCAGACAAGTGTTATATTTGAAAAACATGATGTTTCCTGCGCTTCTGGCAAAATACTATGTATGTAACTGCAAAGAGCAAATCACTAGAGTCTTGGATACTGAAAACACACCACCAAAGCACTGCAAGTCTACTTGCCTGCCCCTCTCCAACCCTCCCCACTCTTTTTTGTTGGGGTGGGTGGGAAGACAACAATTGCCAGTAATAATTAGTGCTTCATATGTTCAAAGCACTGTGCAGATACTAAATCATTGCAACAGTCATGTCAGGTAGATGTCCTCCCCACTTTAGACAGAGAAACTGAGACAGAGACTTGAAGTGATGAGGTCAAGGTAACATACCACATGTATTCCCTTGCCCATTATATAAGCAATATATTTTTAAGCCTGGAAGTGCAAGGTGAGTAGGGTGACCAGACAGCAAATGTGAAAAACCGGGAAGGGGGGGGGAGGGGTAATAGGATCCTATATAAGAAAAAGACCCCAAAATCAGGATTGTCCCTATAAAAATCAGGACATCTGGTCATCCTAAACGTGAGTGTCTCCATTTTGAAAGGATTGGGGGTAAGAGTCACATGAGTGACTGAATTCCAATGAAATAACTTGCATCTGCATACACAATGGTAATAAGCTTTCTTGCTTCAGAAACAAGCTACAGAGGATGCTATGTCCTCCCCCTGCCTCTGGAGGGGAGGGGCGGGGGAGGTGGTTGACATGAGTATCAGAGCAAGGGGAAGAAACTGAGGAAGCAGACATGTAAAAAAAACCAGGCTTCTTATATTATACATACACCATTTATATACAAAAATATTCTTAAAAACAGCCCCCCTTCTTTCACTATTTTCTAGAGCTGATGAAAGAAACATGACTTGATTTTCAATTTCAAACAACTCAAGGGGCATTCGGGTAGACTGCAGACAGGAAATGAATCCCATATATGAACTGAGCAAGGCAGATGCCTCTGAATCAGACAGGTAGGCGAAAGAAAAAGATCTATATTCATTTCTTCACCACCACCCCCTGCAGCTCACTACTTAAGTCTAAGTTACTCCTGCGATAAATTAATTCAGTCTTTAAACTCGTTAGCTGCGTTGAATGCTTGAAGCCACCTGGATGTTAACGACAGTAACATTGAAGGTCAAATTCATCCTTGGAGTAAATCCATCACCTGCAGTGGAATTTCATCAAGAATTAATCTCAGCCTGCAAGCTTTAAGACCCTACTTTCAATGAGATAGATGATAGTTTTATCAAGCTTGGTACCAGTGTCCCCTTACTAATCCTTCGGGCATCTTAAAACTTCCTCAGAATTATACAGCAGTTCAACTGTAGAGGGAGCAGTGGGACATTTGAAAGGAGATGTCTGAGAAACAGATGGCGATGTCACCCTGGATAGAGTGAACAAGATCTGGACTGGGATGGAGAGGTGCATCTACCTGGAGCTGGATGAGGTGCCACAGTGTGTATACAGCAAAAATTGCAAAATTGCAAAGTGTTTGCTGTTGGTTTGTGGTGAGCTGGCTGGCTATATATTGCTTGCTCTCCCTTGCTTCCGGCTGCTTAATTACATTACTTTCCTAATAGAGGCGGGTCGCATCTTAGGCGCATTTAACATGCGCGAATTCAGCTTTGTGTGGTCGGCAAAACCAGCACAAAGAAAAATAACAATTTAAAAACTGCATCGGTAGTGCGGGTGATTCCGTCCGCCATTCAACTCAATGAGTGTTTCACTATACACGGTTTTCGCTTTACGTGCTAACCGCGGAACGGAACCCCCCACGTAAAATGAGACTTGCCTGTACCACTCTTCCCAATAAATGGCTGCAATTGCCACAGGGATATTATGTGACTGCAAATTGAAAGGGAGGTGGTTGATGTGACTGCCTCTCTTTGCTCCCCTCTAGTAATGCAGATTACGCTACAAAAGAATTAGGGAACCCATGGCATGGCGGAAGAAGACTGGAGAACCCTAATGGATGCGAGCAGAGGGAAAGCCACTAGAGTCAACAGTCAGCATGGTCAGGAGAGCACAGAATTGTGAAAGCCAAAGAGGGTGAAAGATCAGCTGTGCTGAACGCAGCAGAAGTCAGGAAAGGCTGGAAGCACTGGTTTCACTCTGCTAGGAGGTAATTAGTGAGGTTGCTCAGTGGCTTGGGTGAGGAGGGCAGAATCAAGCCTTACATAAAATGTTGTCTGTCCTGGATGGGGAGAGATTTAGCAGATAGGGGCTGGAAAAGAGATTCAAGAAAGAGTAGAGGAGATTCTGGCATTGGTCAATTTCTTAGCATTTGCCCCCAGATGTTTTCGGCAATTAATGCAGATTTTTTTTTTAAATGGTGCAGTGGGGAGACAGGCTGGACAGTTATGCCAAAATCATGTATAATTTGGGCATTAGCCTGGCCTCGTTTTTTGGTAAGATCACCTCTAGTCCAGTTTCCCACGGGCTATCTTGTTTAGGATTCAACTTGCAAAGTGATTAGTGACTTTTGGGATCACAACACTTGGATGCCCAACTTGAGTCCTTATAAAGATGTTTGATTTTCAGGAAGCGTGGAGCACCTATTCTCTGAAAATTGAAGCTCTTTAAGGTGTCTCCATTTGGGCACCGAAAGTTGCTCTTGAAAATGTAGGCCTTAATTTTAAAACAAACAAAAAAAATTGCTACCTATATAGGCCCCAATCTTGCAAACACTCACACATGTAACTTTGCTCATGTGGGTAGTCTGACTGACTTCCCGGATACTACTCATGAGAGTAAAGTTAGAAATGTGTGTTAACAGAATAATGGTCACATATCTTTCATTGTTGCGGTGATAAATGAAGGGGGGTGGGGGGTAGCTCCCTTTTATGGACACCCAGCCAGCCTGTCAGCTGTAAAATCCCTTTGGGTAGCTGTTCTCTGCTTGCTTTACCTGTAAAGGGTTAAAAGGTCCCCCAGGTAAAAGGGAGTGGGCACCTGATCAAAAGAGCCGATGGGAAGGATAGAACTTTTTAAAATTGGAAAAGAAGCTTTTCTTTTGTGTCTGTTGTGGTTCTCCGGGAAAGAGGGGAAAAGAGGGCAGCAGGAATGCTGTGTAAAGTTTGAACCAGGTATGAAAAATCATCTTCCATACCTAGGAGGATTCATTGGGACAGGGAATGTTTAGATATACACAATCAGCTTTATTTCGGCTTGTGGGTCAAACGAATTCTTTGCTTCGGTCTTCACGGCTGAGGACGTTAGGGAGATTCCCCAACCTGAGCTGACTTTCGTAGGTAACAAATCTGAGGAATTGTCACAGATTGAAGTGTCAGTGGAGGAGGTTTTGGAACTAATTGATAAACTTAACTGTAACAAGTCACCGGGACCAGATGGCATTCACCCAAGAGTTCTGAAAGAACTCAAATGTGAAATTGCGGAACTATTAACTAGGGTTTGTAACCTGTCCTTTAAATCAGCTTCTGTACCCAATGACTGGAAGATAGCTAATGTAACGCCAATATTTAAAAAGGGCTCTAGAGGTGATCCCGGCAATTACAGACCGGTAAGTCTAACGTCCGTACCGGGCAAATTAGTTGAAACAATAGTAAAGAATAAAATTGTCAGGCACATAGAAGAACATAAATTGTTGGGCAAAAGTCAACATGGTTTCTGTAAAGGGAAATCATGCCTTACTAATCTATTAGAGTTCTTTGAAGGGGTCAACAAACATGTGGACAAGGGCGAGCCAGTAGACACACTTAGATTTCCAGAAAGCCTTTGACAAAGTCCCTCACCAAAGGCTCTTGCGTAAATTAAATTGCCATGAAATAAGAGGGGAAGATCCTTTCATGGATTGAGACCTGGTTAAAAAACAGGGAACAAAGGGTAGGAATAAATGGTAAATTTTCACAATGGAGAGGGGTAACTAGTGGTGTTCCCCAAGGGTCAGTCCTAGGACCAATCCTATTCAACTTATTCATAAATGATTTGGAAGAAGGGGTAAACAGTGAGGTGGCAAAGTTTGCAGATGATACTAAGCTGCTCAAGATAGTTAAGACCAAAGCAGACTGTGAAGAACTACAAAAAGATCTCACAAAACTAAATGATTGGGCAATAAAATGGCAAATGAAATTTAATGTGGATAAATGTAAAGTAATGCACATTGGAAAAAATAACCCCAACTATACATACAATATGATGGGGGCTAATTTAGCTACAACTAATCAGGAAAAAGATCTTGGAGTCATCGTGGATAGTTCTCTAAAGATGTCCCTGCAGTGTGCAGCGGCAGTCAAAAAAGCAAACGGGATGTTAGGAATCATTAAAAAAGGGATAGAGAATAAGACGGAGAATATCTTACTGCTCCTATACAAATCCATAGTGCGCCCACATCTTGAATACTGCGTACAATTGTGGTCTCCTCATCTCAAAAAAGATATACTGGCATTAGAAAAGGTTCAGAGAAGGGCAACTAAAATGATTAGGGGTCTGGAACGGGTCCCATATGAGGAGAGATTAAAGAGGCTAGGACTTTTTAGCTTGGAAAAGAGGAGACTAAGGGGGGATATGATAGAGGTATATACAATTATGAGTGGTGTGGAGGAAGTGAATAAGGAAAAGTTATTTACTTGTTCTCATAATAAAAGAACTAGGGGCCACCCAATGAAATTAGTGGGCAGCAGGTTTAAAACAAATAAAAGGAAGTTCTTCTTCACACAGCGCACAGTCAACCTGTGGAACTCCTTGCCTGAGAAGGCTGTGAAGGCTAGGACTATAACAGGGTTTAAAAGAGAACTGGATAAATTCATAGAGGTTAAGTCCATTAATGGCTATTAGCCAGAATGGGTAAGGAATGGTGTCCTTAGCCTCTGTTTGTCAGAGGCGGGTGATGGATGGCAGGAGAGAGATCACTTGATCATTACCTGTTAGGTCCACTCACTCCGGGTCACCTGCATTGGCCACTGTTGGTGGACAGGATACTGGGCTGGATGGACCTTTGGTCTGACCCAGTACGGCCTTTCTTATGTTCTCTGTGCTAACCTCAGATGCTTTTGTTTGCTTGTAACCTTTAAGCTGAACTCCCAAGAAAGCTATTTTTGGTGCTCAATTTTTGGAATTGCTCTTTCAAAATTGAGCAAAAGCCTAAATTCCAGATGTATTTTTTTCTTTTTGTTTTTAATAAAATTTACTTTTTTTAAGAACAGAATTGGATTTTTGGTGTACTAAGAGGTTTGTGCATATGTTGTTCATTTAGGTGGTGGCAACAGCTGATTTCCTTTGTTTTCTTTCTCAGCTATTCCCCGGGGGGCGGGGGCAGGGGGGTGAAAGGGCTTGATGGTACTCCACAGGGAGGAATTCCCAAATGCTCCTTCGTGGGTCCAAGGGTTTTTTTTTTGCATTTGGGTGGTGGCAGCATTCACCAAGCCAAGATCAAAGAAAAGCTGTAACCATGGGAGTTTAATACAAGCCTGGAGTGGCAAGTATTAATTTTTAGAATCCTTGCAGGCCCCCACCTTCTGCACTTGAAGTGCCAGAGTGCGGAATCAGCCTTGACAGTTGCTGTTTAATTCCTCCCACTCACAAAGAGAAATTAATGTCCAATATTGAGCATTGTAGCCAGCCCTCAAATTTTGAGGATGATGGTAATATGTCTTGTGGGGGAGAAGGGCTGGGGAGGCTTACTGGTGCTCCAGCTTTCTTCCTTTTTAAGAAAGGCAGAAGTGAGTAGTGGGGACCTGGCATATCCCCTTAAGTCCCTCTCCCCACTCATATATGCAAAAACTCAAGCACTGACTTCAGTTGTAAATTCCTCCCATAATGGACAGTAGGAAGAATTTAAATGGCAATACCCAAAGCAATGACACAGATAACATTACATTTGACTTTACCCTGACCGTATATAAAGTGACAAGCAAATCTTATTTCAGTGTAACAGTCATTCCATACAAAGCCCTATTTTTGACTCACTTTTAAGGTGCTATTTAAAAAATAAATAAATAAAAGATACAGCAAAACAAAACAATCTTATTCCTGGAGGGGGACAAAGGCATGAGTAACTATGGCAGGGTCTGCATCCAAGAGAAATGATCACAAGTGGCACAACAAACAAGACGGAGAAAGGCATTTTTGGCCCCTGCAGGTACCTGTGACTTCAGGAGCACTATGGGATTTAATGGTTTCCCTGGAGCAAACTTCCTTAAGCTACCTTTAACCAGCCAGTTACACCTCTGCCTTAACTGAACTGAGCTTTGGCCAGTTTGCTTTCATCAGTCTGCATCTTGGGAAACCAAAGACCCTGCGTCATCTGGGCCTGATGAAGGAGACGTAGAGCTTTGGCTGGGAACAGTGTGTGAACTGCTGCTAAATGTTTCCTTTTTCTTAAATGGTGATCAGCCTAGACTGCATCAGAGCGGTGGCGGATTTGAACTCGGCCGATTTCCGCACAAGAGAGCTGTCAGGGTGGATGAGTAACTGCACCACACAGCCTTCTGGTATTTCTCCACGCTCTCCCCACCTGCCAGAGTCCACAGCTGAGTCAACAAAGCCTGGTGGTCAGAGGTAGTTGTGGCTGACAAGATGTATGGTCGCCAAACATAACCAGGGGATCATCCACCAGATCAACAAGAAACCTAGCGACTCGATAGCATCTTATCCTGGCACTCCTGCCATCTCAGCAGCCTTGACATAGGACAGCTAGATATAGGACAATTTAATGATCAGGCTTAATGACTGCTCATTGGAGAGATGCTGGGGCAGTGTTAGTATCTCCATCTATAGCCCAGGTCTTCTGAGTACAAGGCACCCGTGCTGCAGACACACGAGGCTCTCTCCAGTGTCAGGGCATCCTCACAGTGAGGCAGAGTTAGGGCTGGTCTACACTAACCCCCCCTGTCGAACTAAGATACGCAACTTCAGCTACGTTAATAACGTAGCTGAAGTCGAAGTACCTTAGTTCGAACTTACCTGCGGTCCACACGCGGCGCGCAGGCTCCCCCGTCGACGGCGCTTACTCCTCGCGTCGAGCTGGATTACCAGCGTCGACGGGGGAGCACTTCCTGGTTCGATTTATCGCGTCTAGACAAGACGCGATAAATCGAACCCAGAAGATCGATCTGACGCCTCCGATCCAGCCGGTAAGTGTAGACTAGCCCTTAGTGTTGCAGCTCCAGTGCTGCCCCAGCTATGCCCCCTGCACCCTGCTGGTCCCCAGCTGCCAGACTGGTTGATCCCTGGAACTATTGATATCATGTGAAACTGCCTTTCGGTGGCTCTAAATTACAGATCAGAGACCAGCCCAAGCACCACTTTCATATGTCCCTCCTGAGCTGCACTGGGCATGGTCTGGAAGTAGAAGAGGATCTCGGCCATTACCTCATCACTTCATTTTACTAGCCAGATGGATCATGGGGGCAACTGGTAGGTAAAATCCCCAAGTTCTCCCAGCAACTTTGGAAATTCTGTAAAATGAACCAGTCACAACTCAACCAAAGGGATGAAAAAAGTCCCATATGAACGAGTGATCATATTGGCAAAAGTAGTAAAAATTGTGACATGAGCAATAGTTATGTTTCCAGCTGATGGCATCTCAGATTCACCAACCTGTGTAATTTCTCCAAATTGTTTATCACCTTTTATTTAATAACTGCTTTTCAAATTTGGCAAAGAGAATATTCATTGTCGAAGTGTAGTCATGTGCTGACTGAGAATTCAGTCCTCTGAACCATTACTAAAGAGGAACAGGTTTTAAATTGAAGGAGGAATATATTGCCCCTTACACAAATAATGTTGGAAGACTGAATGGCCTCTGCTCAGACTTAAATATTTTTTTATTCTCTTCAGGTTGAGACCACACATGGAAATCTTCAATCCAAATGAAGATCTTTGTCTGAAAAATGTGAGCACGTATACATGCAAACAAGAGTGGGATTATAACGTTATTCTGTATGTAACACCAATTATAGTATTAATTACATATTATTTATAGTCTCCACAAGCAGAAAGAATCCAGTCCTGCAACACTTAATCATGCAAAGAGACCAAGATCACATGAGTAGCCCTACTCACTTCTTACATGTAAAGACATATTTATTAATTAATTACTGAAAGCATTGCAGGGTGTGTCCAATATTTTATAAGCCCAAGTAGAACTAACTGAGCTCCAGGTAGTACACCCAGAATGGGATCTACTGCTGAGTCTATCCCCAGGCCAAAGGCTAGATGCTCAAGTGAGCCATACTTCCATGCAACCCTCCCCCACTTTACAGCAATTCAGGATTGTGCTCTATGCTAGGGAAGCTGGAAATGGGTGGACTAAACCCAGTGTAACTGGCTCTAAATCGGCTGGGGTTCTGCTTTTCAAGGGGAGGTGCTTGCAGGCAGGAGCAGCGCCCCGAGACCCCTGCCCCCGCTCCCTTGGGGCCATGGGGGCGTGCTGGCCACTTCCCGGAGCGACGTGGAGCCGGGGCAGGCAGGGAGCCTGCCTTAGCAGCAGCCACACTACGCTGGAGATCGCTATTGACTGGGAGAGTCTCCAGGATTGGTGATTACAGTGCTAGAATATTAAAGCTTGTATGAAAAAACAAATCTGTTGCCACCTCATTTTTTTCTTTAAGCTCCAGCTCCTGGAAGCATGTTCTTACACGAGATTTTCAGTTTTCATTAAAAAAAAAAAGGTTTCTAGCCCACATGATTGCTGAGAAGCTCAAAAATGTCACCAGAGTATGCCCTAAAGGCTCAAAACCCATCATGTACATAAAAAGAATCTCAAATTTAGTTGGTTTTTTAAAACATGATTTTGTGGGGCTTGGCTCATGGTTTGTTTGTTTTTTAAGGTGTGCCGAGGGCAATACTTCTATGATGACCAGGACCCTGTTTTCAATGATTCTGCAGCGGGATGATTTGCCAGATTTTTGTATCTGTAAAGTGTACTGCAAAATCTGAACTTCAAAAAATTAAAATTCTTCAATCCTAGGCCAAGGAACAAGCTTCCAAGTGTATACAAATGCAGTGTTGTCTTCATGAGCCTGCAGATAGATTTCCTGAAGTAATAGCTCTGGGGATTGTGAAACCTAATTACAGCAACCTAAATGTCCCAACACTAACTATCCCATTGCTGATCATCCTAACATTGTGCTAGTTGGGCCATCTGAAGACAAGACACTACACTAGAAAGCAAATATTCTCTCCTACATCAGGCAGAAGGAAAGGGGGTCAGATTGGGGGAGAAACAAGTGTATGTAATTCAGACGTACTTTCTCAAGCTCTGCCCACAATTCAGGTTTTACCCATTCATACCAGTATTGGATGCGATTTCTCATTGTGCATATCTTCGTAATATGACTGACCCTCTCTTCTGCACCTGTTGATATCAGGGCAACAGCTCACAATGCTGATAAATTGTCTATAAGCTTCACAGTTAACATAACATTGATGTAAATGACATGTTGGACCTCTTTCTTTTAGAGTTATTGCTTCAGTCTGTTTGAAGACTCAGGCAGACACCAACTCATTGACTACCCTCAGTTCCCATTTGGATGATTTTCTTCACAAGTATTAAAAGTTAAAGTTTAAGTTCTAGACTGAGGGAAACTTACCCCTTCTGTCGCCATCTGTTACGAGCTAGCCCAATTCCTCCCTTGTAAAGGAAAATGGGACAATAACAGTTTCCCTTGGACACATGCACCTCCTTTTAGGGCAGGGGTGGGCAAATCTTTTGGCCTGATGGCCACATCTAGGTATGGAAATTGTATGGTGGGCCATGAATGCTCATGAAATTGGGGGTTGGAGTATGGGAGGGGGTGAGGTCTCCGGCTGGGGGTGCGGGCTCCAGGGTGGGACTGGGGATAAAGGGCTTGGGGTGCAGGAGGGTGCTCCGGGCTGGGACCGAGGGATTTTTGGGGGGGATCAGGGCTGGGGCAGTGGATTAGGGCACGGGAGGAGATCAGGGGTACAGGCTCCGGGCAGTGCTTACCTCAAGCAGCTCCCAGAAGCAGCAGCATATCTCCCCTCTAGCTCCTACATGGAGGCGTGGCCAAGCGGCTCTGCGCGCTGCCCCATCTGCAGGTGCCGCCCCCCCACCGCTCCCAGAAGCAGCAGCACGTTCCCCCTCCAGCTCCTATGCGGAGGGGCCAGGCAGCTCTGCGCGCTGCTACATCCGCAGGTGCTGCCCCTGCAGCTCCCATTGGCCATGGTTCCTGGCCAATGGGAGCTGCAGAGCCGGCGTTTGGGGTGGGGGCAGCGTGTGGAGACCCCTGGCTGCCCCTATGCGTAGGAGCTGGAGGGGGGACATGCTGCTGCTTCCGGGAGCTGTGCGGAGCCACGACATGTGCAGAGTGAGGCAAGCCCCTGACCCCACTCCCCAGCTGGAGCACCAGAGTGGGGCAAGCTCCCAACCCTGTTCCCCGTCAGGAGCTCGAGGGCTGGATTAAAAGGTCTGACAGGCCGGACGTGGCCCATGGGCCGTAGTTTTCCCACCCCTGTTTTAGGGTATAGGAAGAATAAGATGAAAAAAGAAATATTTAAAGCCCAGAGAGAGGTGGAAATGACAGGTAGTTCTGACAACAGAGAAACTGCAAACTACTTACTCATACCAAGATGCTACACTTCGTTCCCATAGACAGTTAAGACGGAGCGTATGGTACAGACCTCTGATGTACACGGATTGTCGTCTTTAACAATTGTAGTGAATGCAGACTTGTTTCGATGTTATGAAGGTCATAATCCTCCTCCTCTGCCTCTGCTCTATTGTTACAACATCAAAGACCAACTGCTGGCTGAGATGCAGTCAATATGAAAAGGGCGACCAGCAAATTTACTGCTTGACTTCATTCCCTTTAAATGGAATAGGCACCATGGCCCTTTTTCAAAGCTCAGTCACAGACATACATCTTCTTTATAGGACATCATGTACAATACTGTGAAGCTCGGGGGGGGCGGGGAGGGGGGGGAAATAGAACACCTTTAAAAAATCCCATGAGGTGAACATTCCTTTATAAAAATATCACTGTGGTTACAGGTTTTCAAACACTCAGTGCATTCTAGCTATAGTCCATAAGGCCTCTACTATACATAACTATTTTACTGAACTAACTGAATTATATTTTAGCTAGGCTTAACACTTGAACCTGACTGGTTTCAAGAAAACAACATTAATAAAAAGTGATTTATTTAAAATAAATACCCATGCCATTCAAATGAAGTGAAATGGCAGCATTCATGTGCCATGAATCATTAACTATTTTGTTACTGTCTGATCTGTGTAGTGAACATTGACAGAGCTCTTAAGTCCAAACTAATCTTAAAATCAGTTTCACATTTTGCCACCAACATCGTCATCGCATCTTCATATAATAAGAAATGTAATCCATCTTAGTTACTGGGCTACTCTCAGGAGACTCTTTAACATTTGCAGACGCTACAGTCATGTTAAAAATGGGAAATTATAAAAGGTTTTCATTGCTGTAGTGTTGCTAAATTATTTCTGTCTCTTGCACAGGAAATACAAGGTAAGTGGATCAGATGTAATCTAAGGGATAAGTTTGATATGGAATTGAAGGATGTGGGCTAGTAAAATCGAGGCCCAATCAATAAAAATCATTCCGTAATTACTGTATAGTAACCTGGGGCTACATTTTTGTTGTTTAATGTCTACACTGCAAAGAAAAACCTGCAGTGCCACATCTCAGAGCCCAGGTCAACTGACTTAGGCTCAGTTTGCGGAGCTAAAAATATCAGTGTATGTGTTCAGGCTTGGGCTGGAGCCGGGCTCAGAAACCGGATGAGGGGGGTTGGTCTCGGAGCCCATGTTCTGGCCCAAGCGGGAACATCTACACTGCTCTTTTCAGCCCTGCGAGCCTGAGCCCTGCAAACCCAAATGAACTGACTCAGGCTCTGAGACTCAGAGTCACAGGTTTTTCTTTGCAGTGAAGACATACAGAATTTAACCATTAGGTATGATATACAGCTAAATCCAATGCATCAGGCTGAAAATTAACCTCTTAAATACAAAGAGGAATATTCCTAAGCAAATGGTAGAACAGTTCTTCTAAAGAGCAATGTAATACATTTCTACATTTATTTTGGTCCAGGCTGTGGCTGTTTTGTGATCTCTTAACAGAACTCTTTCCTCTTAACAAGGTGAAAAGACAATAGGTTTTTGGTTAACACAGGGTCAGGAATTTTCTATGCACTGTACTTCAGCAGTGCAGTGGATGGTACAGACAGAGGATTCCTTCCCCTCTCCCCCCATGGCAGTATGACAGAATTCACAGTTGCCAAAAAATGGGTATATGTGTAGAGGGAAGGGACTGGTGATAGATTACTAAAGTGATATGGGCTGTACAAGAACCTGAATAGGACAGATTTAAATGTTATTAGAAAATGTTTAAGAATAGATGATACAAACAGTTTGAAGCATCAGTTATTGGTCATTGGGGGTAGCATGCAGAGTATAGGGGGATGTTAGTATTTTGGGGTTGGGCAGCACACATAGTACATACGGGCTGCAATGTCCCCAGTGGAGGAGTAAGCGGTGGGCGGGATCAGGGTACAGTTGGTAAGCGGTGAGGGTCTATCACTCATACAGGGAGTACAGCCAGTCATGGGTATAAGTAAGTGGGCTGGGTAATGAGGATGGGGCGACCCTCACGTGGCGGGATTCGGCTAGGTTGGGTGGGTTCGGGGCTCAGGGGATGGGGTTCAGCGGGGGGGGGGGGGTTAATAGGTCCCTTCCCCCTTGCGGGTGGACGGGATTTCCCCGGCTCACTCTTGGTATTGGCGGTGGCCGGTTACGTGCTCCGTGTAAATGTCCCGGGACCAACGGATAGTGTCCGAGACCATTAGGCGTCTCATGAGCCGCGCGTAGTGGCGGCCCACCCCACAGGTCCTCAGCACGCGTTCGTTGCACGGGTCCCAGGCACCCAGGGCCCCGACAAGTAAGGCGCCGGTGTGCACCTCGTAGCCCTTTGTCCGCAGGGTGTCGGCCAGGGGGGCGTACTTTTCGAGCTTGCGGGCTCGGGCTGCGCGGAAGGCCGGGGTCAATTCCAAATTTATCTCAGTCCAGGAACCTAGTCCAGAATTTTTCTGAGGCCAACACCTCAAAGTTCAATATTCTACCCCAGTTTGAAAAAGTGAAGTCCCTTAGGCCTTGGCTACACTTACGAGTTACAGCGCAATAAAACTGCCGGCAGCGCTGTAACTCATTAACTGGCTACACTTGCAAGGCACGTGCAACGCTGTATCTCCTCAGATACAGCGCTGCATGTACTCCACCTCTCCGAGAGGAATAGCTACTGTTGCGAAGTGGGTGGAACGTTGGTCTTTCAGTGTAGCCAAGGAACAACGCAGTTACTGATCTCCGGAAGCTGCTTTGTTTTGAAACGGCACTTCCGGGTTGGAGTTCAGAGCTCCGTTGTTGAGGTGCTTTACAAAAAACCAAACACAGCTACTGTTTGCAGGTGGGGGGGGGGGGGTGAAGAGGGGAGGGGCTCCGTTAGGAATGCCGGCAGCAAAGTTGCCTTGGACAGAGACGGCGTGTGGGGGGGGGGGGGAGAAGAACGGCGGGGGGAGGGGGAAGGCTCCGTTTCCTCTCTTTTATCTGCTCTTTAAAAACAAACAAAGCCCCTGCTGTTTGCTTTCAGTGATTGAGAGAGAGGCAGGGGATGTGGAGGTGTGGAAATAATGAGCTGACACTCTGTGGAGATTTCAAAAACCCACTCTGTCTCCAAAAACGCTCCCTGTCAAAGTCCCCCTCACCCCCCCCCCCATTTGAAAAGCACGTTGCAGCTACCTGAATGCCCATAATGCACCGCTCCCAATACAGCTGCAAGTGCCGCAAATGTAGCCACGTCAGTGCTAGTTACTGCGCTGGCGGCTGCCAGTGTGGACAGGCTGCAGCGCTTTCCCTACTCAGCTGTACGAACACAGGTTTAACTAACAGCGCTGTACAGCTGCAAGTGTAGCCAAGGCCTTAGAATGTAAACATGACAAATGGGTGGTCTGCTACCATGCTTATACTGCTTGACTACCATAAGACACCAATAGTCTTCAAATAAATTGTTGGTTGGCCCAGCCCTAGCATGAGTTAGAGCAGCCATGGAGCTGCTCTAGTTTACCCCAGTAGCATATACAGTAGAACCTCAGGAATAGAGGTTGTTCATAACTCTGAAATGTTCATAACTCTGTACAAAATGTTACGGTTGTACTTTCAAAAGTTTACAACTGAACAGTGACTTAATACAGCTTTGAAACTTTACTATTCAGAAGAAAAATGCTGCTTTCCCTTTATTTTTAGTAGTTTATGTTTAAACACAGTACTGTATAGTATTTGCTTTTTTGTTTGTTTGTTTGTTTTTATCTCTGCTGCTGCCTGATTGTGTTCTTCTGGTTCCAAATGAGGTGTGTGGTTGACCAGTCAACTCGTAACTCTGATGTTCGTAACTCTGAGGTTCTACTGTAGTCCCTAAAGGACCTTATGCTACCTGAGAATTTGTGAAACAGAACTGTCCTTCACTCTATGTTGTGGTGGAGAGTACGCAGGAGACATCTGCTTTATGCAAGCTGAGAGCTCCCCCTGCCAGTAGAGTTCTCTGCTTCCTGATTACAGATTTTGGTTCCTTTGCACCACCTGAGAAGCACTCAGGAGCCAGATCAGCTGTGAGAATCTGGCTCATTATTTGTATGTATTCTTCAGAATCCAGAAACTATTATCTGTTTCACCCTATAGTGCTTAGTGAAATGTCACAAGCTTTGAATCTGGAACCCCCACACGTGCATTAGCCCAACAGGCTGCCTCTGTCATTTCAAACTAGACGTCATCAGAGGAATGCACTTTATAGTGTCCTATCCCTACACAGCCTATGTGTGATTGGTAGATAAGACCAGAAGGTATCATTGCGATTATCTAGTTTGACCTCCTACATAATACAGGCCACTGGACTTCTCTGAATAAGTTCTTGCTTTAAATCCAATAGCTGTGGCTGAACAAGAGCATATCTTTTAGACAAACATCCATCTTGATTTAAAAATTTCCAGTGATGGAGAATCCATGGTAAGTTGTTTCAATGGTTAATTACTATTAACTCACTATTAAACATTTGCACCTTATTTCTAGTCTGAATGTGGTTAGCTTGAACTTTCAACCAATGGATCTTGTTATACCTTTGTCTGCTAGATTGAAGAGCCCTCCATTATCAAATTTCTGTCCCCCTGTATGTTCTTAAATTGCAATCTATTCACCCCCTTGACCTTCTCTTTGAAAAGATAAATAGATTGAGCTCCTTGAGCCTTTCATTATCAGTCATGTTTTTCAATTCTTTAATCTTGCGGCTTTTCTCTGAACCCCATCTAATTTTTCAACATTCTCCTTCAATTGTGGATGCCAGAATTGGCCACAATATTCCACTGGTGGTTACACCAGCACCAAATACCAAAGTAATATAACCTGCCTGCTCCTACTTGATATTCCCCTGCTTATACATACAAGAATGCATGCACTGTATTGAAGCCAGTTTTAATATTCATATTCAAATATGGATACGAGATTTCCATTACTGGTCCATGTTAAAGTGAATTTGCCAATGACCTGACTTTTTTAAGGGGGGGGTGGGAGAGAGAAGGGGAGAGGAGAACTAAACCCGAGTCACTATCCTCAAATGGTATTGTTAGTACCCTATATGACTGCATTATCAAAGTGTCCTCTTCACCTGGGCTTTGGAGCTGTGCTCCAGCTCTGCTCCAGCTCCAGGCAAAAACCTGCAGTTTCATTGCTGCTCCAAAGCCCTGCTCTTCACTGTTCCTTCCGCTCTCCTACCTCTCTGTTTGTTACTTCCTCTTCCTCTTAGAGTTCCTGCTCTTTGAGGCAGGGACTCCATCTTCATTTATCTTACATAGCACATAAGTGTGCATGGGGCTTTAAAAGGGCCTGATGCTACACTCACTGAAGACAATGGGAACCTTTCTATTGGCTTCACTGGACATTGGTTTGGGACTTAAGTAGTCATTACTAAGAACAGGGCTGTACTCTATCAGAAACTCTACTGTTAAGAGAAGGAAAGCAATCAAAGCCCTTAAGGGAGGGTTGTATCTAGTACTCATACTGGCACTTGGCACTGTAGTATCTGAGCACTGATATCAAAGGCTACACAGATAAAGGGGTAAACTGATATTTTCTAAGCAGAATGTTTTCTTTAGTAACCTCACAGTCCAAGGCCTTTCCTAGGTGCTGTATTAAACCATAACAATAAAACATTCTGGATCGAGGTGGACTCTCATGATCAGAAAGGATCCAGGTTTCTCAAGGCCCGGATTATCTCTGCAGGAGGGATGTTTTTGCTATGCACATGTGACTCTGCAGAAAGGCTTAGTTGTAAAGAATAGCCAGCTCTTAACAGGAGAAAGTTAAGGAAGAAGACTCTCAACCAGTGGTTTAGCTGTTGTAAAACTGGCATAGCTCCACTGAAGATAATGGAGCTAGGCAACTGTACATCACTAGAGGATCTGGCCTGGAGTGTACCACCACACAATCCAGATATGCTTAAATCAGTCTTGACCTGCAATCTAGAGTGATCAGATGGAGGAAATAAGGTAAAGTAGTGAGAGGGAGATCACCCTTCTTCATTTTTTCTATGGTTTTCTTGAAAAGCTACTCAAGGTGGAAAGGATCTAGATGACTGCATGACTATACCCACATAGAGGTGAGCAACGACACACCTGCTACCATCTTCTTGGTGCCTAACACAAGAAAAGAACATAAAATAAGTGACCCACAGCTGTGATTGTTCTGTGAGATGCATGCTCAATTTGATTTAAGTTAAACTGGTGCAGATTCTGTATAAAGACCAGCGCAACAGAAAATTCATGCATCTCAGAGAATGCATTCGGTCATTCATCTCTATCTGCCATTCACCAAGAAGAAAGAGAACAATGACAAGGCCAAGACTGAATCCTGAGTGACAATAGCAGCTAAAAGAGACAAGGTGGGTGGGGTAATCTCTTTTATTGGATCAAGTTCTGTTGGTCAGAGACAAGCTTTTGAGGCACACAGAGCTCTTCTTCAAGGACCTCTGTGTGGCTCAAAAGTTTCTCTCTCTCACCAACAGAAGCTGGTCCAATAAAAGAGATTACCTCACCCACCTTGTCTCTCTAATATTCTGGGACCAACAAGGCTACAACTACACTGCAATAGCTGTTAAGTCATATGAGCAAGACTTATCAAGCTTAACCAACATTCAGAGTAGACAACCAGGTACTTGTAGATAAGAGGCAAACATGTAAAATCCTGACTACCCAAAAGCTGAGCAGAAATAGTGAAGAAAGATGGTAGATATAGTCAACTGCTCTAGATAAGTCCAAGAGGATAAGAAGGAACAGCAAACGTGAGACTGAGCAAAAGCCCAGTTAATAAAACCTTGAAATAATGTTATTTAGGTAGAATGGCTAACTTTTGCAAACCAAATTAAAGGAGCTTGAGAACAAAGTTCATGATCCTGCATGAAAGGAAGAGGTTGCTTACTGAAAAATAACCAGGAGTACTCACCTCAAAAAGTGATTAGAAAATGTCACTGTGTAGCTAGTCATTATTTTTCTACTCTATACATTGCCCTTCATCTGTGTAACATGACACAGGTCGTCATTGGAAGAGCTGATTCCCTAAGATAAGTCCTCAATTAACTTGTTGGCACTGAGATGGTTGAAAAAACATTTATTTATTTTTTTAAAAAAGGAATTTCATTCAGTTTGAGTTAGACTTATTTTTCTTTTTTAATTTGCCACTGAGTTGTTAGTAAAATGTTTCTTTGCTTTGAAATTTAATTTTCAAAACCAAAATTTCAATTTGGAAAAAATCCCCCCATATGACTAAATTATCCAATCAAAATTGGCAATGCAAAAAACATACAAATTAATGGTGAAGAATGAACAAACAAAACATTGGTCTCCAGAGTCCCCCGGGGCTACACTACAAACAATGACAACCAAACATTAAGAGGACAAAAGGAGGACAATGGTTGCCCTACTTTATCAAATCAAACACAATGACTGAAGACAACTGAACATGAAAGAGAAAACAGACAGAAACATGAAGATGGTAAACCAAAACTGTAAACGAGGTAACATTTTTTGCTTTGTTTCCCTTAAGTTTTCAAAAGAAAAATTTGAAAAACCTAATAGTGTAAAAATGCATTTTTTTGGTTCAGAATCCACACGCTCTATTTATTATGCTGTAGCAAAAGCAAAATATTAGATTAGCTTTGAAATTATTGTGACCTATCACAAATGTTTTTTAAAAGATTGATCTTTGTGCACTGATGATGACTTTTTTTTAAAAAAACCCAAACTTTTCAACAGTCAGTTTAGTACTCATGGCTGGTACTAGACTATCAGCCATGAAGAATGAAGACAACTGTTTATCCTTATCCACAGAACAGGAGCTTGCAATACAAACTACTCCAAAAAAATACCACAAAAGCCAAATCCTTGGCCGCTCATTGTCACCCTTGTTGACAGTGGCAATTAGTGCCAACTGAGAGAGTGGTCTGTATTGTGAACATTTACCGTCTCGGAAACTGGACTTAGCCCAACCACTCATTTCACACACCACTGGTCCCCTAACGATATTTACATGGCCTAGAAACATTGAAGTGAGTTTCCCTTCCCCCACTAGCTCAGATGAAGGAAGGTATATTTGAGACAGACTGCGGGCATGCCTGCAGTTGGAACGAGTCGGGTAATTCCTACTCTGCTTGGATGTACTTGCACTGGCTCCACTTCTGCTAGCATGCTAAAAATAGTAGCACAGTTGCAGTAGCACAGGCAGTGGGAGTGGTGGCATGGGCTAGTTGCCCCGCGTGCAACCCACCTGACCCTGATGGGTATGTACTTGGAGTGGCTAGCTCATGCCGCTGCTCTCCACTGACTGTGCTACCATGGCGTGTAGATGTAGCCTCAGGGAAATGGAAAGAGACAGCGTGTTTTTGTTGTGTGGGTTGTTTTGTTGTTGTTTTTGAATGCTGCTGTGCTGTAGCAAGTCTTAGCCCAGGGCTACACTGGGGGGGGTGTGTGTGTGTGTCGATCTACGATACGCAGCTTCAGCTACGTGAATAACGTAGCTGAAGTCGGCGTATCGTAATCGACTTACCTGGCCGTGAGGACGGCGGCGAGTCGATCGCTGCCGCTCCCATGTCGACTCCGCTTCCGCCTTTCGATGAGGTGGATTTCCGGAGCCGACGGGGAGCGCTTTCGGGGATCGATTAATCGCGTCTAAACGAGACGCGAAAAATCGATCCCCGATAGATCGATTGCTACCCGCCGATCCGGCGGGTAGTGAAGACAAGCCCTTAGAAGGTAAGCTCAAAGCCCACTGAAGTTAATGGAAAATGTTCAATTGACTTCATTGGGCTTTAGAGCTGGTCCTATGGAAACAGGCACCGCCTGCCATATGAGGGCTCTGGCTGGGACTACAGGATTTTACGCTAAGTTGATTCTTCTCCTTCATTCAGATAACCCTGATGCTACAACACTTTCAAAGTCTTTCTTAAACTAGTTTCTGAAGATTCAAAAAGGTGACATAAATCTGTTTCTTTCAAAAAGTGAAAAAAAAGTACTATAGCTTCCTGTTTTGGATTATCTTTCCCATTTCCTAATAACTGAACCAGTGCTTCGGAGTGGAACTGAAGTCCCTACAACTGAAGGTGTGATCTTCTAATGACAGGAAAAGTTAAAGGCATGACCAGCAATGGTCATGGAGTATTCCATGGTAAATATAGGGATACAGGTAAGAGCAGAGTTGGAGGGAGGGTTGACAAGAGTGGGGTGTTTATCTTAGGGTACGTCTATACTCACGCGTCCTGTCGGAGGCGTGGAATCGATGTTCTGGGTTCGATTTATCGCGTCTTGTCTAGACGCGATAAATCGAACCAGGAAGTGCTCCGCCGTCGACGCTGGTAATCCAGCTCGACGAACGGAGTAGGCGGAGTCGACGGGGGAGCCTGCGCGCCGCGTGTGGACCCCGGGTAAGTGCTTTTTCATTCGAACTAAGATAGTTCGACTTCAGCTACGTTATTCACGTAGCTGAAGTTGCGTCTCTTAGTTCGAATTATGGGGTTAGTGTAGACCAGCCCTTAGTGTCCTGGCCACATTCCAGATCAAGAAATCACATTCTGCCTACCTCACATTGCCTTCTATAGTGTCAATTGGATACAGTATTCTTTGATCTCTTCCCAGTCTAAACTGTTGGGGTGTTGCATGGTCCTAGAAACAGTTGCCATATCCTACCCCAAGGATACTATAGATACTTTCCACTAGTAGATGAATCTATCTCTAGGAGATAAAAGGTATATGGATCGGGTGAGGCTTAGTTAATTTTTTTTAAAGAAAGGTCTGAGATCTTCAAATGGGAAATGCCTTTCGAAGAGCAAAATATTTTACTATTAGCTTTCTAGCTCTAGAACCTTGTTTAAATTCTCGCTGATGTCACAGCTTCAATGAAAGTGAACGTGATGGTTCCTTCAAAGCCCATTTTTGTTCACTTTAAAAAAGAATCAGCACACAAGCGAGACACTTCATGGGCAGCCTCTGGGTTCGCTTGAAGTAAGCTGGTATTTGATGCAATGGCATAATCACACTCCCAGCTGATTTGGTCGACACACAACGTTGCACTGGTTTAACTAAAAGTGTGGTTTTTAAATGATTAAGCTAAAGTAGAGCAATTTTGGATGAACTCATGCCCCACTGAAATCAATGACCAAACTTTTCATTTAATTCAGTAGAGCCAGGATTTCACTTTTGGTGTTTAAATGGGTTTTCTATGGAGTCAGCTTGCACCAAGCATGCCTGTAACTTACAGATGCAGCTTAAAACCACATAAGCCAGGTTTAAACCTATTAGAGCATCTACACAAGGGTTTGCACTGGTTTAACTAAATTCATTTTTAAAATCTGATTTAAGTTAAACTGGTGCAGATTCTGTATAAAGACAAGCCCCTATCTGCTCCATTGCCAGCCATTTCTCTGTTCAAAGTTGTCCCAAGAACAGAACTACAGGATTTCATAAACTTAGAAATGAATTGCACTGGTAAAACTATTCTGGAAAAACACCAGGAATATTAAACTTGCTTACCACTTTTTATAAGCTGAAAAAGCTAAATTACTTTGCTTAAAGAAAGAACTGACAAGTCATTATTTCTCTTTGCATGACTGAGGTATGCTTCATCAAGTGAGCTAAACTTTCCAAGGGACTGCTTTTTCTTTGTATAAAAAACACTCCACAGTTCTAGTTAATCATAGGCCCTATGTGATCATTCTTCAATATTCTTACTTAATGTGCTAAATGTAATAAATGAACAAGAAAATGCAATGGTCTGACCCTACATGGTGTTGAAGGCCCTCAGTTCCCAAGGAATTCCAAGGTTCTGGCATTAATACTTTAAAAGTAAAGTTTAAAAATAGTTGATGTATTTGTACAACAATCTTTCAGAGTTCAGATGGGTTCACAAAATTCTTTGGGCTAGGCCAGAGATCAGCAACCTTTGGCACACGGCCCGTCAGGGAAATCCACTGGCAGGCCAGGATGGTTTGTTTACCTGCAGCGTCCGCAGGTTCGGCCGATCACAGCTCCTACTGGCTGGGGTTCGCCATTCCAGGCCAATGGGGGCTGCGGGAAGCGGCGGCCAGCACATCCCTCGGCCCATGCCGCTTCCCGCAGCCCCCGTTGGCCTGGAATGGTGAACCGTGGCCGGTGGGAGCTGCGATCGGCTGAACCTGCGGATGCTGCAGGTAAACAAACCGTCCCGGCCTGCCAGCGGATTTCCCTGACGAGCCACGTGCCAAAAGTTGCCGATCCCTGGGCTAGGCTGTGGAACCTTTACTGGTGCTGGTAGGTACTTTCCAGTAGTCCCATTTAGGGTGACCAGACAGCAAGTGTGAGAAATCGGGACGGGGGGCGGGGGCGGTAATAGGGGCCTATATAAGAAAAAGACCCCAAAATCAGGACTGTCCCTATAAAAATCAAGACATTTGGTCACCCGAGTCCCATTCGCTCCTGAGAATAAGTGCTCACTAACATGAGTACAGATGGCAAGATTTAGCCCGCACTTGTCGAGTTCCACAAGGATCAGTTATTTCTCTGGTTATAATTCAACATCTACATGCAGCCACTAAATCAACTGACAAGATGATATTGACTGAAATGCCAGCACTATGCAGGCAATGCAGCTCTGCTTAATCTTTCACCACATATATGACCATGCAACTACCACCAAAATGGCCAACTGGTTGGATGAGATCAGCTCATGGACAAAGAACAACTGACGACTGAAGTGGAATGTGAGCAAGACAAAGGTTATGTTGGTGGGGAGAGGAAAACACTTGGAAAAAATTTGCATGGTGCAGCCTTCTTTGGCTGATAATACGCACCCAGAGTTAGTTAATTCTGCCTGTAGTTCAGGAGCACTCACAATTCCTAGCTGATGATAAACTCTCTACAAAGCAGCATTCACATTAAACACTCCCTGTCATCTTGGGTTGACTAGGAGATTGTCCTATTCTGGCAGGATTGTATATTGACTAGCCTTGGTTATATTCACCTTCCTAACCTGGAATAAAATATTGTGATATACCTGGGCATGAAGACATCAGCCCTTAGGAAACTCCAGCTAATACAGAGGATTGTAGCACATCTTCTCAGCAACACAAGCTATGGCAAGCATGTCAAATCTGTCCCCGCTCTCTACACTAACTTTCCCAAGAGTATCAAAACATGTTCAGGGTCTCGGTATTTACCTTCAAGGTGGCATATCTAACAGATCACCTAAAGCTCCGGGATGAAGACCAGGGTCAACAACTCCACTTTTCCAGCACAATAGGACATTCCGAGACACAATCCGAGGACCAGTCCGAATCTGTGCATCAAACTCCCACAGAAACTAAGGACCCTCACAAACCTCACCACCTCCTCCAAGTGTAGGGTACATTCCTTCGACCTGCCTTCTTTAACACACACCGAGCAGCATGTACCCTTAAACAAAAACTAAAAATCCTCACTAAAACAAAAACTTTCCTTAGAGAGAAACTTGCAAGTGGAGTGTGAGGATGAGAGAATGAACAACACATGACAGAAGTCAGTCATGTTGCTTCAGGCACTATTGGAAAGCACTCAGATACTACGGTGATTAGAGTGGTATAAGAACCTATATAGAATAGAAAAAGCCCTCTGTAAGCAGATAGCACTTTGCCTGTCACTGTCGAACAGCACAAGTCAAATCCATATCTTTTAAGGTGAACAATGTATCTCCTAGAATGAAGTCACATATCTTCATTAAGAGATTTAAGTCTTCAAAGTATCATCTACTTTCATTCATAAACAAACTGCCTTGTAAAAGTAATTTGTGTTGTGTTAAAACTGTTGATCAAGCAGATCACGATTTAGAGCCTTAAAATCACTTATGATGAGTGCTTGCTTATCACTCATTTTATTTAACAGGCCGAGGGGCTGTCTGGAAGCCATCAATGGAAAAGTCTAACAGTTAAGATTTTCAAAGATGCCTATGTGATTTGGATGCCCAATCCTCTTTAAAATTAACAGGAATTAGGGTCCAAATCCCCAGCCATCTTTGAAAACCTCAGCCTAAAAATCTCCAAAAATATACAGCAATCCTGTTCAGATTGATCGAGCAATTGAAGAATTTTGTGGTATGTTACTGTGTATCCAAATGGATATCTTGTTGCATTTTGATTAAATATTTCTAAAGAGTAGTAAAAACGACAAAGCTGCAGGTTTATGTACACATTATAAAGCGCTGAAACACTTCCTACCACAGACAGCAGAGAACACACCAACATTTTAAGAACTCTTCCTCCTCCCCTGCCTACCTCTTATGCTGTAGAATCTTCATGAGCAAATTAGGGAGCCAGTCCTGTAAACAGTGCTCAGATTACTTCAACAGGGATACTTGCGTAAGTAAGAACTATCCGCTGAAGTAAGGTTTTGCTGGATCGGGTCCTAAGTTTAGCAGCAGCAAAACGTGTGCTAGTGAATAGAATAAAATACTTATAACCCATCTGTTCCTGGTATTCTGAAACGATCTTTGCTTGAAACATTCCAAGAGCTACTCATCAGCTATTTGTAGCTATGAATCACTTAAGTGTTAGTGAAAGCACAATATAAATCCATAAAGAGTGCATCCCTGAACACAAAAGGGCTTGAATCCTCAGTGTGTTTCTCCAGTTAATATAAACCAATTGGCATAAAACAACAGTAATACAATGGTGAGTCAGGCCCATTGTCTCTCTTTGCATCCATAGTAACACCTGTGCTCTTACAGGTAGCACATCCCTGGGAGGAGCAGCGAAGTGAATATGACCTGGGTTGAATCAGTGTTTTCTCCCCAGTGCTGCTGCTACCAGAGCATTATGGTCAGCAACAGAGGCACAACATGTACCAGATATCTGGGAAATGGACACATATTAGGGAGAACAGCAAGAGCAAAAATAAGAATGGAGGGAGAAGTAAATTGTTTAATTTTAGGGTGGGAAATTCTTTCATCTACCAACCTAATGAATGACGAGAGTTTAACTTAATTGGAGGGCAAAAAGAAGTCAGACATAAAACCTCACTTCTAAATCGGGAATCTCTTCTGTTATTTGAAAGAGCAAGGGGGAAGGGAAGGAATAGATCCTCCCAAAGAGACTGAATTAAAGGCCTTTACATATAAATATAAAATACCTTTATTTATAGTCTGTACATTTGTAGCCACACTTGAAGTTGATAGGGCCTGATTCAGAAGGCATCCTTATGCAGGAAAGGCACTTAAGAATGTACTAAATCATTTCCCTTTAGTCCTGAATTCCCATTCACACATATAGGGCCATGGCTCATTCAAATAGTTCTACTGACATCCCAAAGTGCCATAGTCTATATTAGATATTAGTCATAAACAAAGTAGAAAATATCATTTTAATTTGCCCTCTCATTGATATCAAAGGGCTAGTCTACACTTACCGGCGGGATCGGCGGCGGCGGATCGATCTTCTGGGTTTGATTTATCGCGTCTTGTCTGGACGTGATAAATCAAACCAGGAAGAGCTCTCCCGTCAACGCCGGTAATCCTGCTCTGCGAACGGAGCAGGCAGAGTCGACGGGGGAGCCTGCGCGCCGCGTGTGGACCACAGGTAAGTTCGAAGTAAGATACTTCGACTTCAGCTACGTTATTAACGTAGCTGAAGTTGCGTATCTTAGTTCGACATGGGGGGGTTAGTGTAGACCAGCCCAAAGATTCAGGTCAGAGTGTTAAAAATGTTGGTATACCTGCAGGTTTTGATGCAAATTTTCCTAATTAGTTACATTTCAGAATGGTTGTGGCGCAGAAAGTTCCTTCTTGGGTATGGTAAGTTGTGTGTGCATACAACAGATTTTATCAAAAGAAGAATTTATCTAATCATATAGCTCCACTACTTAAATAGCTTTTGTTTTCTCTGCACAGCACTGGCAGAGCAGCAAAGACAGAATGGGAAAAATCAGTAAGAGGAGAGAGAGTAAGCACTGAATAATTTCTGAACACCTTATCATAATCTCTGACTATACGGGATCACAGAAGAACAACCTGGGCAACTGTATATATCGAGCAAGCTAAACAACTAAGCATATCTCAAGTTGACCGCTGTTACATCACGTATGGATTTTATCAACCAGTTGAATTTTTTTTTTTATAAACTAACAGCAACCTGACTTACTACTTTTTGTTTGTAACAACTGATCTATTTGTTATGGTTCTCTTTAAGTTCTACATTCACTTTTCACATAGGAATTCAGTGAGGGAGCAGCATATATCTTGTGCTTCAACTGCACAAGTTATTGCTGAAATTACACAGAAACTGCAGTTATCAGAGCAAACTTTTCAAAAATAAAAATACTGTGTATGAAAACGTCTGCCCAGTAACATTTTGAAATGTAATTTTTTTAGAGCAGGTTACAACATTTTTTGGCTAGAGGATGAATCCCTGCAAGTTATGAAAGCAACAGACTGATACATTTCCATCTGTTCAAATGCTCACCATGGTCTGATATACTCTCTGCCCTTAATGTCTGTTGCAGAGATTCTCTCCCAAATACATAACTGCAAAATCAATTCAGTTGGGAAGTACATAAAACATTTTATGCTACAAATGGGAAAACATTATGAAAAATACTGAACTGCTAAACCCATCATGTGCTTAAAGGCACAAACTTCTTTTATAACAGATAATTTTATAAAACAGGATATAGGGACTTCTTGGAAGTCAACAGTCAATAGATTTTAACAGCAGCTGGTCAACTAAATAGATACTGGTTTACTACTACAATTTTCTGAAGAGGATGACTTTTCCTTTCTTTCACCCTTATCCCTATGTAGTACTTTAAAAAGAACTCCTTTGAGAAATAGTATCACCTAGCGTTTCCATTTGCCCAGATGTTTTCCTCATTAGCCTGTCAGGAAAGGCAAATACAGGGTAATTCTAATGATAGCAAACACCTCATAAAAAAACCTCTCCAAATTTACTTTTCCACAAAATATAATTTTAAGGCACTTCATGAACCCATGCGGAAAGAAAGCATCATTTACAAAATATTATTACTAGAAATCTTAAAGATATTAAAAAACAGGAATGTCAGTCTAGTGATAAAATTTCAGTGTACAAGACAGAATACAACCATGGACCTTATTCAAGGCACTTTGCTCAATTCTGATGTCCACTTAGTTCAACAGGAAATGTTCTGAGTAACAGCCTGATCCTGCAATGTAGGGTGGACTGCTACATTTGCAGAGACCCACTGAAGCTAGTGATTTCACATTGAGCATTGCAGAATAAGGACCCAAGGGGAATAGGGAGTGCTGAATAGGAAGCCCTGTCCTCTATTAAACAGGAAGAAGAAATAAGTGGTTTTAATATAGTTATACTTAAATGTATTATTATATATTTCCTGTCAATTCTCTGCACAATGTAGAAGATATTTCATGTTTCTGTACCTGCATTTAGACAGAAAAAATTAACCAAGCAGCATAAACCCCCACTTTATTAGAGATTTAAGATCTATTCAATTTGATCTTACATGTTCCACTATTGGTCTCAAGTCATTGTAAATAACTGGCAACAGTAGCACTGTTAAGAAGAAGAGCCATCCGAAGAACAGGAAAGCACAAGAAACAGTGCTCTAAAATTCACTGAGATCATTTCCAGGGACATCACTCATTTTGGTCCCAAGTTACTAGTGTTACACACACATATTTTGTCCTTTTATTGTTGCAATGAAAATTATTTCCACCGGCAGCAAAGAATCAGGAAGCTTGGGTTAGAGAGAGTGAGTTATTTACACTGAAGGGTGAAATTGAATTATTTTTGGTGTTTTTCACTGAGGTCTTTTCCACACCTCACATCCCACGGTTTGAGCCTTGGCACATGGAGACGTCTCTGCTTTCATCATTGATATGAACATTTCATTAATAAATCAGCAACTCTCTCCAGACGTTTTTGAAATACTTGCAACGTTACCAAATCATATGAGAAATCAAACTGGGAGCTTCTTCTATCTGTTCTCCCCTCCCCACTCCTGCCCCCATCCCCAGACAATATAAATGCAACTAGCGGTTTAAAAAACTCATTTGATAAAAGCGTGTCTGGGAATAGCGCTAGACCAGTTGCAAGCCGGGAGAGACTGGCTGTGACGAGCAGGAGGGTGACGGATGGGAAGAAGGGGAAAAGATGGGGTGGGGAAGAGGGGTGCATGGGGTTGCAGAGATTTCAGCCCAAGTGGGCCCTGGTGGCTTCATGCCACTCTTACATCTCATTTAGTCTCGTGCAGCTTGAATTCGCACCTTCTCCGCACACACACGAGGCTCTGGGTGCCACTTTGCACGAATTCAAACAATCCGGCTAAGTTTTGAGGATGGGGAAGTGACAAGCACCTGAGGGCAGCAGCATCGATAGAGCGGGAGGGGGGGATAACCAGGAAGGGCGGCATGCAAGCTCCCCTCCCCCATTCCCAGGTGCATTGCTGCACGTGAACAACAACAGCGGGGCTGTATCAATCACCCGCGTCTTTAAGGGTGCGTGGGTCACGCCGGCTCCCACCCCCGGACCGGGAGGGCAGCCTCGTGCCGCCCATGTGGGCGCTTGGCGGGGGCCCCGGAGTCAGGAGGGGGTCGGGCAATGGGGCGGCCCCACCCACGCCTGCATTTGTGCTGAGGTGCCCCCGCCCCCAAATGCATCAAGCAGCCCCCCCCCCCTTTCCCCCGGCCGGAGCCACACACGCCAGGGCTGCAGACGCGGATGGAAACAGGCCGCGGGCGGGACTCACCTGCGGCTGGCCGGGGGTGCTGTTGGCGGGCGGGGGGTCGGGCTGGGCCCGCAGCACGGTGATGTGCAAGGTGAGCAGCAGCAGCCCCAGGAGCAGCAGCAGCTCCGCCGCCAGCCGCACCATCCTCTTGAAGCGGGCGGCTTTAGGGCCCCGCAGCAGCAGCAGCAGCCGCGGGGGAGGAGGAGGAGCCGCCGCCGCTGGAGCTGCCCCGGCCGGAGCCGCGGCCCCGCTGTCGGGCCGGGCCGGGGTGGCGGGGCCCGGGCCGGCTGCAGCCGCCGGCGGCGGGGGCTCGGCTGGCAGCCCCGCGCTCCGGAGCCCGCATGGGCCCGCCAGGGGGGCTCCGGGGCGCGGGGCTGGGGAGCCAGGCGCGCGGGGCAGCCTGCAGCCGGCGGGAGCCCGGGCCGCGCTCCGCATCCAGGGGGCGGCGAACGGGGAGCGGCCGCGGGGCTCCCTCACATGGCGGGGGCCGCTGGGGCCAGCGCCGGGACACCGCGGGCGAGTGCCGGGGGCTGTTGCCGAGGCCGCTGGCTTCCGCCTGCTGCGCTGTCCTCCCCCACCGCGATGCGGGGCTGGGTTCTCCCCAGCCCCCCCCTACACTGCACGGGCGCCCCTAACCCCCCCCCCTTACACTGCACGGGCTGGGCGCCCCTAGCTCCCCCTCTTGTACTGCACGGGCTCCCCTAGCCCCCTCTTACACTGCACGGGCTGGGCTCCCCTAGCCTCCCCCCTCTTACACTGCAGGGATTCCCCTAGCCCCCCTTACACTGCAGGGATTCCCCTAGCCCCCCTTACACTGCAGGGACTCCCCTAGCCCCCCCTTACATTGCATGGGCTCCCCTGGGCTCTCCTAGCCCCCCCTTACACTGCACGGGCTCCCCTGGGCTCTCCTAGCCCCCCCTTACACTGCACGGGCTCCCCTGGGCTCTCCTAGCCCCCCCTTACACTGCACGGGCGCCCCTAGCCCCCTCTCTTACACTGCACGGGCGCCCCTAGCCCCCCCTCTTACACTGCACGGGCTGCCCCGGCCCCCACTTACACTGCACGGGCAGGGCTGTCCTAGCCCCCCCTTTTCACTGCACGGGCTGTCCCGGCCCCCACTTATACTGCACGGGCAGGGCTGTCCTAGCCCCCCCTTTTCACTGCACGGGCTGGGCGCCCCTACTCCCACTGCACAGGTTCCCCTAGCCCCTCCTTCACTGCACGGGCTCCCCTAGCCCCCCCCCCCCCCTTACACTGCACGGGCTCCCCTAGCCCCCCCCCCTTACACTGCACGGGCTGGGCGCCCCTACTCCCACTGTACAGCACGGGCTGCCCTCGTTTCCCAGCCTGCCCTTCACACTGCACGGGCTGGGCGCCTCTAGTCCCACTCTAGTGCACGGGCTGCCCTAGCCCCCCTCACACTGCAGGGGCTGGGGGCCCCTGGACCCAGTGTCGGGCTGCGCACCCTCTCGGTCTCTCTTCACGCTGCACGGGCTGCGCCCCCTTCCCAGGCTCCCCACCCCCTTACACGCTGCCCTCAGGCACGGCTTTATCCCTCTGGCCGGGCTGGCCCCGTGCGCTCTGCCTGCCTGTCAGCGCCTGACAGCCGGCTCCCAGGGCGGATCGCTCCCGCCCCGCCCCGGCGCGGGGTGACTCCCCGCCGCGCCCAACGCTGGCCCCCGGGGCTGAGTTTAGCTCCGAGCTGGAGCCGCGCTCCGCCGCCTCCTCTTCCTGCCGGTGCCGCGGGCTGCAGCCTCGGGGACACTCATCTCCTCGGCAGGGCGGCGGCAACGTCCCTCCGCCCTCCTGCTGGCTCCTGCTGCCCTTTCATCCCGCTGCCGGGCGCTGCTGGCTTCTCCCCCGCTGGGTTAATCCGGGCTAGATCGGTGCCTGTCCGCTCCTCGGAGCTAAACTCCCACAGCAGCGGGACTGGACTGCGGAGCTTTAGCGATCTGCTCTGCTTGCGCTCTGGATACCTGGCTCCATCTCTCTCTCTCTCCTGCAATGACCCTAGGCCAGCTCCTCTCACTCTCTCCTGCCACCGTGTGTGTGTGTTTGCAAGTGGCTGGCCCTCTTCTTCCCGTCCAGCTTTCTCTCCCCCGCTTTCTCTTTGGAGAGGCGTGAGCTCCGTGTGTGATGCTTTTATACGGCGCTCTCTCTCCCTCCGCTGTCCCCTTTCCCCCTCCCACCTTCCCCCTCTTAAGCCTCCTGTTGCAGCCCGATCTCTTTTCCCCACTGCCTGTAGCTTTGCTGGTTGCTCCACAGTGATTCCCTGTGAGCCTCGCCTCGCCTCATCTGCAGCACAGCCAGCGTGCTTACTTCTCTGCTCTAGGAAAAGAGCCAGTGGGCACAAGTCTCTCTTCCCTGCACCTTGCATGGGCATTTATACCAGAGCAAAGGGGGCATAAAATGCCACCAAAAACAGAATGGAGGCATCGTATACCCGCTTTGGACTGGTGCAAATAACTATGCAAAGTGTAGGGCAACAGAGAATGCAAACCCTTTATATTCATCGCTCCCTGCTTTGCTCTCAGGAATGTATAATTCACCTGGAAAAATACTCCCCTTGGTGGGAAATGTGTCCCTGGGGTTAAAATTAATTTTCATTATTCAAATAAATTAAGGGCTGTGTCCTCAGCTGGTGTAAATCAGTGCAGCTGCATTGACTCCTATGGAGCCAGGCTGATTTATACAAGGTGAAATCTGGCCCAGTATGTGAGTTGTTTGTTTTGAAGTTATAAAGTTACCAAACAAAATGGAAGTGTTGGACTCTGACATTGTTCCCCTGCAGTTCAAAAAGCCTGTGTAAGAATATTGTTCAGCTGTGGGCCATACCAGTGATGGGTATTTCTAAGCATTGGTGACAAAATAAAAAAAAAATGCTTACAGTGGTGACAGACTGAAGTTCTTTACCAATGGAAACTGCATTATTGATATGAAAAATGGTGCTTTACCAAGCAAGGAGAAATTCCCTGCTCCAAAACTGGTTTACAGTCTGATTTTATCAGAAGGGTCTTTATGGGCTAAGGGCCGAATCCTTTTTGCCTTATGTGACTTGTCCCATTAACCTCAGCATAATGGTTCAAATGAGAAAAGCAAGCAACATTTGGCTCCTTGTCAATAATCTGCAGACTCATGGTAGGGAACTGATCTTCTCTTGTTTACACAAGCGTAAATTGGGTGACTCCATTGAAGTGAATGGACTGGGTATTTTTAGACCATTAGGCTGTTTTACACCACTCTGAATCCACTCAATCTATCAGTCATGCACCAAGTCCTTCTCAGCCAGCCCAAAGGACATGTACCTATGAAAAACTGGCGTGAGAGGAACTGCTGGGACATGTGGTGGCTTTTATAGATCTGTGTAAATGAACAGATTAAAGAATGAATCAGAAGAGTCTCATATCCTTCCAGTGAGAATTTTTTTCTGATTAGAATCATTATAAAATAACATTAGACCTGAAATAACTGTATTAAGGTAACAATGAGGATGTGACTAAAAGCCACAAACCCTAAGAAGTTCGTATTTAAGGATTTGTATCCATGAATATGTCTCATTGTGTCTCAGTACTATAGCACATGTGATCTGTGCACGATCAGAATGAATATAATCTCTCTGATTTGCCTTGATTTGGAGACCACGTGGGAAGTAACATATAACATTACTTTAACATGCTTTCTTGTGTTCATATGTATTCATGACACATTTACATGTAACACAGTCATACTTGGAAATATTGCATTGATATTCTAATAGTGTATAGAACTAGCACATTATATTAAAAAAAGCCCTATGAAAAGTAGCTATTTTTCCAAACACTTATTTTGGACATTAAAAAAAAAATACCAAGAAGCATAACCAGTGATATGTTTTAAATTAACCATTTTTTGCCAAATTCTCTTCTCAGTAACACTGGTATGATTCTGGAAGTCAGTGGTGTTATAAGGTATAAAATCAGTGTAAGCTAACAGAATCAGGTCCCTTTCTCAAAAGGATTTGTCAAAATATTTGATTCTAACATTTTTTCAAAATATTTGCCTTGGTGTCAGATGCCATAAGCCCCATATAAACAGAGTGGACTGTGCTTCTTTCTTAAGTGCGCACATAATAGTAATCACCCATGCCCAGTTTTTGCTCAGACTACATGTGTTCCCACTCTACATAAGTGCCATCACTTGTGCAAATTAGGTTAACTACATACCTAGCAGGCTCATTTGCTGCCTCCACCTGTACTCTGTCTCTGGGCAAGTGCATGAGTGAGTTGGAGAGTGTCAGTGAAATGTAAAAGTGGTGGTAACAAGGCAAAGATCAGTTCAATGGACTTTGGATTTGCAAAATACTAAGCTGAGTGGAGTTGATTTAAAGTTATATAATAAAAAACACAGATGGTAACTGTTGTAGCTACTGGTATGTCAGGGTTCAATAATTTAAACAAAATAAAGAGAAGATTCTTTAAAAGTGGCAGAATAATTACAACCCGGACCA
This sequence comes from Chelydra serpentina, assembly GCA_037349315.1. NCBI lineage: Eukaryota > Metazoa > Chordata > Testudines > Chelydridae > Chelydra > Chelydra serpentina. The sequence goes on from JBAIAC010000061.1 coordinate 13,002,959, forward strand.
TGAAAGTTGCCGTGCTTGAAAGATGGAAAATGTCAAAGAAACTCGCTCCACTGGTTTACCAAGGCCTGCCACCCTCAAGTTCCTGTCAGTGAATCCATGTTGTTGGGGGAAGCTGGAAACTTGGCATGCAAGGGATGTGTTTTTAGATATGAATGTTACAAATCAGTGGCTAGAGAGATGGAAAGATCATAATGCAAAACAGTCTGAGGACAGGATAGTGACAAAAACAAACGTGGGTTTGTTGCTGCGCTCTGAGTAATGTAAATCCTCCCTGATCTTATGAAAGACTATGAACAAACAGAAAAGCATCTTTAATCCAGATGAGCTGGGTCCGTACTAGTGTGTGTTTCCTGATGGGGCATTAACTTCTATGTTTTCAAGCTGTTGTGGAAAGATGGCAAAGGACAGAGCAACAATACTGTTGACAGTAAGTGGATGGCAGCAAGGAAATGGATTCTCTTGTGACTGGAAAAAGCAAGGATCCACATTGTTTTAAAAATCTAGAAACATCACTTGTACCCCCCATGGTGCCAACAACTCTGCGTGGATGACTGCAGAGATATGGAAAAATGATTACGCAACAAAATGCAGTATAAAAAGAGCAATTCTGCTCTGTCTCGGTTGCGTGGCTCATATACATGAATCGTAAACATTTTAAGTAGCAAACATGAGTTCATTGGTACATCCAGTGGATTGAGGGTCATGGTGTGGGGTTAAAGTAGAAGAGTTTTGCTAAAAGCAAAGGGAGAGCTCTTTCTCTGGTAAGAGGCAGACTTGCTCCACCACCTGCCATTTCCTCACTTGGTAGTGAAGTGAGAACTCACCAGGGAGGGGGATTTCCAGTTGAGGTCTGCAGAAGGAGCTGCTGTCTAGCCTGGGGAGTTTCGGGGGCTCCCAGCCTTAATAATAACAATACCTAGCTTTTATGTAGTGCTTTTCATCAGTACACCTCAAAGTGCTTTACAAAGGAGGTTAGTATTGTTAGCCCTATCTGTAAAAGCTGAGGCACAGAGAGGTGAAGGGACTTACCCCAAATCACTCAGCAAACCAGTGGCAAAGCTGGTGGTAAAACCTAGGTCACCTGAGACCCAGTCCAGTGCATTTGAGGATGGCTGTCTTGGCCTTTAGAACCTCTACTGCTGGTGACAATATATGCCATGCGGGAGCCCATCTCGATGCTCAGTCTCAAGGGCAGTTTGCAAGGCTGGCAGTTTGAAAAAAAAACATCTTTTCACTTTCAAACTGAGCAAATTTGAGATGGAAATCAGTGCATATGAAATCACACTGTCAGCTACAGTTCGTTTATACAGCATTTATGAGAATCACTTTGGTATTCCAGTGTGTAAAAAGTATTTTCTAAGTGAGAAATTTATGGTAAGTCCACTGGTATCTGTTAATATAAAAGAGCCTTGTTTTGCATTGGCATATAGGCTACTTAACTTCATGTTGTGATGGTCTTGAAGCTCTGTTGATAAGTATATGCAGAGTCTACTGTAGTAGAACCTAGAATAATTTAAGCCTTATAGAACAGGGAGCCAGTGTGATTGCCCGACGAGAGGGCTGATAGGAACCGTGGAAGGTGGTGAAAAGTTAATGTTAAATGAAATATAATGTAATTCTGTGTGCGTCTTTCTTTCTTTCTCAGAATTACTGGGAATACCACCACTTTACCAAATTAACTCCCCAGCCATTTGTGTCAGGTCCCTGGCTTTCCCCTGGCTGGTCCAGTGTTTAGTTGATGTCTTATCTTCCAGTTTAAACCTCTTCTCTAGTTTCTAGGCTTCCGTTGCTTGATTCAGTTTCTCTTGGCTGGTTGTTCCAGTCTGAATTTTCCTCCAGGCTAGTAGATCCTCAAATGAACATAGGTTCTCTAGGCCCCACTCTTTCAACTCACCCATATTCCTCTCCTGCTACCAAGATACTAGTCTTTGAGCTCAAGGTTGCTTTAAAACTCTCTGGGGTGAAATCCTGGCTCCATTGAAATTTTTGACAAAGCTTCCATTGACTTCAGTGGGGACAGGATTTCACCCTAAATCTCTTTGTGGATTATTGTTGAATGAGAAGCATACATCTGGATTCTCATGGTCTATGGATGGTTGTGACCTCTGCTCTGGTAAGCATTGAGCAAGACTGGGTTGAGAAAGATGGATAAAGTTTTCCCTGCCTGTTCTACTGTTTCCCCACAGCCCTTTTGCTTTTCGGCCCATCATCTCATCATCACCTCTTATCACAGAATACCGGCCTTTGGAATTTAGTGCCTGTTTGTTTCCCAACTCCTTTCCTTTTCTCCCCCCAAACCAGGGGCCAGGAGACAGAATGGCTGATTAACTGCTAACTGGAACCTCTTAGCTGTAAGCTGTAAATGCATAACCAAGGTTCTTCTTTACAAAAAAAAGTCTTCCCCCAAAGGCAACAAAACTCTTGTTATGATGCATGGTTTTCTTTGAATAACAATCAGAATCTTTTTCAAATAATTTGTCAACTTGTGGCATCCATTTCCCTGCTTTTCTTATATCTAAGCCCCCATATATGCAGCCGCAAGTTGGGCCTAAATACAGTGACAAGGTCCCTGGATTCTGTGCAGTATCTGATGAGACTGGAAATTACTGTGGAATTTGCCATGGGACAGCGAGGGTATCGGGGAGGCAATGTGGGATTGTGTATGCCGCCTCGCAATACAGACTATCGGGTGTGTGTATGTGTGAATTGCAGCACGCATTAAATAATGCACTGTATCTGCTCCATGTAGATCCTGCTAGCAGGAACAGGGCTATGGAACAGGACTATGTTCATGTGAACTAGGCAGCCTTTAGTATGTGCTAGCAGGGTCTTCCCTGGGCCGTTACCCTAAAGTGTCGCACTGTATGTCTATGCTATGGTAGCTAAGTCAATGAAATAATTTGCAAGCCTATGTGATGTAGCTAGGGGGTACATGTCTACACTAGAAAAGCTACAGCGGAAGCACTGTGGTGTACACAGTATAGTAACGGAAGGGGTTCTTCTGTTCTTCAGTGATGGAAGGTAGTAAATCCACCTCTTCGAGAAGTGTTATGTCTACACCTGGGCTTAGGCCAGCTTTACTACATCATTCAGGGGTGTGAATTTTTCACATCCCTGAGCAACATAGCTAGGTCAACCTAATTTTGTAGTGTAGGTAGGGTGACCAGATAGCAAGTGTGAAATATCGGGACGGGGGTGGGGAGTAATAGGAGCCTATATAAGAAAAAGCCCCAAATATCGGGACTGTCCCTATAAAATCGGGACATCTGGTCACCCTAAGTGTAGGCCAGCCCTAGGTCCATCTAATATTTGGTGCAGATCAGGCCTTAGGGCATGCTGCTGCTCACACCTCTCTAGTCTATCCTGCGGGGACATGAAGATAAGACCTAAGTTCCATTGACTTTTAATGAGAATGGGGCCTTGTCACTGGAAAGTTTTGCCTATACAAGTGTAGTTAAAGCGTCAAAACCTAACTATTTCGTATAGTTAAAGCTGTGCAACCCCCTCGTGTACATACAGTTATACTAACATAAAAGGGTATCCACACTAGAGCTGTTACCACTTTAATTGTCTCAGAAAAATATCCCACCCCTAATCAGCATCATTATAGTAGTAAAACTCAGTGGCGTAGCCAGGTTTAGCGCATAGGGGGAGCGGCGCTATAAAAAGGCGCCTCCCCGCTCCCCCTGTACTCACCCCGGCGGCGCTTTAAAGGGCCCGGGGCTCCAGCCGCTGCGGAGCCCCCGGGCCTTTTAAATCCCTGCCTGAGCCCGGCTCTGGCAGCGGGGCAGGGTGGGGGGGCACTTTAAAAGGCCTGCAGCTCCCCAGCGGCAGGAGCTGCGGGCCTTTTAAAGCCCCCCCACACACACACACCTGCCTTTGGCAGCGGGGCTGGGGGGGCGCTTTAAAAGGCCCATCGCTCCCCGCAGCGTCAGGAGCCGCCGGCCTTTTAAAGCGCCCCCGGGGCTTGGGCGGCGCCTTAGCGCCGCTTCTCCTCACAGCGGGAGCGGCCGCTCCCCCTGCTCCCCCCTGGCTATGCTACTGGTAAAACTGTTAAGTGTAGACCAGCTTTGAGGTCCTGGAGTAAAACGGGACTTAGGGCATGTCTACTCTTACGGCGCTGCAGTTTCCTAGCGATCTCATGGGCCATCCCGGTGCACATAAACAAACTTCTCAGGGGCTAACTGTATGGGGGACTGAGAAGCAGATGGCAACTCCACCTCTATTGGCTATTTCACTACCTCTACTAGCATGATTAAAAAGGAATAAATGAACAGATGTGTCCTCACAATATCAAGGCAAACTGCATACTTACCAGAGGTTCCTTCTGCATCAGGGTCACCCGTGCTGGACTGGCTTGACTGCTCTGGAATACACGTCCTGGCTCACTGCACCACTGGATACCCCGGTCGCCTGTCCCCCTGTAATCGGGTGGGACTCATCCCTGCGGCGCCTCCTGTTGGTAGTCGTCGGGAATTAGCTCATCCAGCCTCCGGAGTGCCCTCTGCAGGCCAGTGATCTGCCTGACCGCTCTGGCCCCTGTGTCCCTCCCAGGACCTGGTGCCCCTTTCTTTGGGGTGCTGCTCCCTGGCAATACCCCCACAGCCTTAATCTCAGGGTCTCCCCCTCCCAGGGGAATCCCCACCCACTATCCCACTTCACCACAGTGTATAGCTACTGCCAGTCCCCATCTAGCCCCCCGCTCACTGGGGCGGACTGCAGTATCAGCCACTCATCATAGGCAAAGGGGGTTTGGACCTGCTGCCTATGCCTACCCGTGGGTTGCCCATGCAACCCCACTACTTATTCTGCATCCTCGGGCTTTCCTAGGCTGGAGCTCCCCGGCTCCCTTGGCCTTTCCCCAGCCCTGCTCCACTCCAGGTACCCTGCTTAGCTCCTGCAGCCAGGCCCTTCTCCCTTTACAGGCAGAGGGAGACTGTCTGAGCTCCTGACTAGCAGCCCTTTTAAAAGGGCCGCCTGCTGCAGCCTGATTGGGGCATAGCCCAGCTGTGGCTGCTTCCCCAGTCAGCCTGCTCCCAGTCTCAGCCCTCTCCCAGGGCTGTTTCAAGCCCCTCAGTGCAGGAGCGGGGTAACCACCCCGCTACATCCCCATACTCCTCCTCCTCTTCCTCATCCAACACCTCCTCCTCGTTGTTCACACCGGGGGCCTGTGACTCTGTCTCCTTCAAAATACTCACGGGGCTCTTGGGGGTGGTGGTGGGGTCTCCGCTGAGGATGGCATGCAGCTCTTTGTAAAAGCAGCATGTTGCACTCTGCAGCAGAGCGACTGTTGGCTTCCCTTGCCTTCTGGATGCCTGCCGCAGCTCCTTGGCTTTCGCATGGCACTGCTGTGTAGCCCTTCTTCTCCCCCATGCCCCGAGTGATCTGCTCAGAGAGATCAATGTTTCTATGGCTGGATCAGAGCTGTGCCTCCACAGCCTCTTCTCCCCACAGACCCAGGAGATCCACCACCTCCTGTGTACTCCAGGCAGGAGCGCGTCTTCAGCGTGTAGCTGGCATAGTCAGCTGGGCAGTTGCCAGGTGAGCTCTCCACGCCGAGCAAACGGGAAATGGAATTTCAAAAATTTGCGGGGATATAGAGGGGAGGAGCGCATACCGGTGTACCTGGCTGCCGGGCAACTGAGTTCAAAATGGTGACCAGAGCAGTCACGGACGGTGGGGCATTGTGGGACATCTCCTGGAGGCCTCGAAAGTCAATGTAAGTAATGCAGTGTCTACGTTGATACTGCGTCAACTTAAGTGTGTCGACCTAAGCGCTATGCATCTTGCAGAGGTGGAGTTATTAAGTCAGCGTAGTGGGTGAGTTACATCAGCGAGTTACTACATCCATTTTAGTGTAGACGCTTACAGAGTTAAGTGTGTAAACTGCCTTACGTCAACCTAACTCTGTAGTGTAGACCTGGCCAAAGTTAGCTATCTTGACGGAAGCATCCTTCCAGTGACATAGCTGCATCTACACTGGAGGTTAGGTCAGGATAGCTGTGTCAGTCAGGTGTGTGGTTTTTTTCCCCACAACCTGAGCAATGTAGCTATGTTAACCCGACTTGCAGTGTAGACCAAGTCTAAGACATACACAGCTCAAGTTAGAATGAAGCCTTTAAAGTATTTGTTGTAAATAGGTTAATATTTCACAAAAGGTTAATGGTAATTTTTGTATGTTCAATCAATGGCCTTGCATGGGCACGAAACTGTAAGAGAATGGAGATTTGACATTGAGTATTTCTGTTAATAGCAAGAGAGTCCATTGTTCTTTCCCCGAAGAACCGTTCTTAGTATCAGTAAATATGACTATGAATAATTAGTAATACAATTAGGAAAAAATCCTTACTTGCCTTGTAAGCTCCTTGGGATACAAACTGTCTCTTTTTGAGGTATTTGTTCAATGCCTAGCATGACAGGGTCCTAGTTTTTGATTGGTGTCCCTAGGCACTACCATAATACAAATAATGATAAATAATAATAGCAGTGAACAGTGCTAGAATCCCCGGATGGAGTCACAGCCTCTATATATCAGGGACCTCTTGAAATTTGTCTTCAACTGGCTATTGAGCTGAATAAAGCAATGCAGCAACAGAGTAACAGACCCTTGGCTGGAATAGCTGTGCCGGCCGATCCTCCTGTAGAGACGCAGCATGAGCCAGCAGAAGGACTTCTTCTGCCAGAAGAGCTACACCACCTCCCCAGATGGCGCTCTTCTGTCAGCATTGTTGCATCTACAGTGCGGGTTTGCCCGCATAGCTATGTCAGCCGGGATCGTGATTTTTCCACACTCCCGGCCAACTTAGCTATGACAGCAAAACGTTGGAGTGTAGACCAGGCTTCAGCATCGGGATCCTTTAATTCGACACTCCCCAAATTCTCAGAAAAATGTTTTCTCCGACCTTATTTTAAGCATCCAAGCTAGAAAACAAAGTGGTTACTTTGATCAACTGCTAGAGAAGTATTGAGAGTAGGGCTTGGAATGGAAGTGTAAAGTCATCCGTATCTATATAGAGTCATGACAAAAGCCTTCATTAATATGGTTGGGGCAATTGGTGCAGGTGTAAACACCTCTTTAATTCAAAGCAGATGTCCTATCTGTGGTGCCCCTCCCCCACCCATCATGTTATGACAACTGTGAGTTATCAATAAAATGTAATGGGAAAAGCGCGATCTGAATCCTGTGTCCTGCCTGGCGAGATTATGAAGTTGACTAACAATTGGTAACCCTTTTTTTCTTTTCATTACTAACATCCTGACCATCCTGCTGCAATAAGGATCAAATACCAAGGTTATTACTTGGGTCAAGTTCTTACTGGAGTCAATGGGAATATTGCCCGAGTAAGGAGTGAGTAAACACTGAGTAGAAAATTGTGGCTCTAAATGGTCAAAATACATGTAAATGTATTGCGCATTGCTGTAACCACTGGTCAGCCTTTGCAGTTATTTGGTATTCAACTGAACAGTAAATGTCATACATTTCTGATGCATTTTCCTATTTATAAAGTAATTCTCTTAAAATGAAGGAAGAGTCTCTTTTTCGTATTGACCAACCTGATACAGCCTCTCACTGTTTGGTTTCATCTCTTTAGGAAGAGTTAAAAGCTGTCAGGCAGTTTTGTGGGAATGAAATCCACCATGCAGGCGGTGGAAAGGATTACTGGCCCAAGAAAAAGAAAGTTTGTGGTTGGGCCCGTTATAAAAGGAAATTCTTTTCAATGATTTACAAATAAATTCACTTCCATGCGGGCACGATCAGACCCTTGTTTAGGAAGATTTTCTCTTTTACTGTATATGGAGAAATGAAAGGGATCTTTGTTAAACAAGAAAAAGCCTGAAATGGAAAGGGCTTGAGAGAGGGAGGAGGAGAGAATTTAACCCTCTTTTGACTATTGGTGCCTGAATTCAAGTAGCACTTTTAACAGATCCACAGGAGGTTACAGCTGTAAAATGCTACAACTGGTTAAGTCATTGGATTTAACTACAGGATGCTGCTTTTTAACTGTTGCAGACAGGAAAAGGTTCCATTGACACCTGCTTCACACAACAAATGGTACACAAGTGATGAAACTCATTTCAAAGGGTCTGTTTGTTTGTCTCTTATAATGGATTGAAATGGGGTGTGAGTATTTAGGGCTTGATTCTGCTCCCATTCCAGTCAATGGAAAACCACTATCATTGACCTGAAAGGTGCAGAATTGAGCCCTTAAGCAAGAAAGGCAGTTGGCTGTTGCTGATGTTTGATTCCGCAATAACTGAGGATATAGAATACTTCTGAAGTGTTTCATTTGCAAGCCAGATGTTTGAAATATGAAGAGTCACACTTGTAAAACTTAAAACAAAATGAGGAAAGTTTAGTGAAAAACAATCGGGAGTACAAGAAAAGGGTGTAACTTTTTTGAAGAGTGCTAAGAACCGCAGTGTTTTGGTTTCTAAATACGATTTTTCATTTATTTGATTCAAGTCTAGCTCCATTTAGAAAATTCTTCCTGTCTAAAGCAATTTCCATTTGGGGGAAAAACACAAACAAAAAATTTGCTGAAATTATGTTGTTTGAAATTCAACCCCAAAAAAGTTTAGCAAGGGCACTGGAACAATTTTTGATAGTAGGAGTGCTGAAAGTCGTCGAACAAAACTGTAAATGTATGTGATGGAAGCCGTGCATTCAGCTGCCTTTATTATTTCAAGCAGGGCATTCTGCTGTATCCTCAGTGCCCTTGAGGTTCCTCACTGCCAATGGTTTCTTCAAGATACCCTGATTAGATACTGAAGCAAACACTTCTTAAATGTCTATATGTTAAAACAAGTTCATATATTAATTATGTTGCAAAATAATATGTGTCTGTGTATATAGATGTGTACACCCTCCCCAAATGATTTTTTTGTGCTCTGAGAAGATTAAAACTCCTTCTGTACCTACCCAACAATGCCACTGTTCACTGTGTCGAGGGGGAGGTTGTGAAGAATGGTTCTGGAGCTCAGTTCTGCCAGTTGGAAGAAAAAAGCATCACACTCAAGCATTCTGGCAGATCTTTGCTTCAAGGGGAGCAGAACGCTGTCTACCAGTTATTTTACTTTGATTTTGTGTCAGGGTTTCCAGATCCACACTCCTGCCAAATAACAGGCCAAATTCTGTCTTCAGAGGCATGCCTCTAACCCCCATTAAACTGGGGTAGGGTTTGGCCCATACTCAGTTTTTAACTCCGACATATGACCATTTATGGGTCTACACTGATACGTATTTGTGGCTGAGTGAAGATGAGAGCAAGGGAGAGGGCAGTCAGGGAATTCAGATTCTCCTGAGTATTGCCATTGCTCATGACTTTATTTTGAATCTCACAATTTTGGGAATTGCCTCAGCTCCTGGAGTCATGTGATTATGCCAGACTCTCAGCTTTCACTTTTAAAAAACAACATTTCTAGCCCTCATGGATGTGGAGAAAAGCTTAAAAATATGATCCCTAAAGGTTCCAAATCCAGAAGGAAAATAACCTCCCCAAATCTGATGATTATTTGGACCGCTGATTCATGATTTTAGTAGGCAGTGGTGTTGTAACTATGTTGGCACTGGGATATTAGACAAGGTGGGTAGGGTGACCAGAGGTCCCGATCAATATTCGGGGCTTTGTTGTGTATAAGCAACTATAACCCCTCGAAAAAAAAGTGCCCTGATTTTTCACACTTGCTTTCTGGTCACCCTAGGTGCGTGAGGAAGTTGGTCCAATAAAAGATATTGCCTCATTCACCTTCTCTCTCATGATTTTAGAGCACTTGAGATTGGAGATATCAGATTCAGCCCTGATCTGGCAATAACGTTGAGGAGGCCTGCGAGCAGAATCTAGGATAGTTCTCTGGGTTCATGCAGGTGTGATGCATGCGTGGGCTATATGCAGCTGCATAGGACTCATAGTCTTAAGGCCCCACTGTCTCCTGGAACTGCAGGCTCTTAACAGCTTATGCAACATATGTACAGCCAAGACAGACAATAACATTTGTATGACAAAAGCCCCAATTATAATGCACACATGCAAGGATGGGTAAAGGCTGGACTTGGAGACAATCACTCTGCATTTCCTGCTTTTTGTAAGTTAAAAGTTTCACTCTTTAAGTTCCATTAGCAAAGGGTTTTGGTTTTGATTTTAGTGTAACATCCATTTGCTGAATTGGTTTGCTATTATTATAGTCCTAGGTGGTTACTAAGGGCTTGTCTACACACAATTTTTATACCACTTTAACTATATCAGTTTGAAACTGGTATATTTAAAGCCATACAATCCCCAAAGTGGATGCAATTATACTAGTAGAAAGGTGCTTATATCAGTATAATTTATTCCCATACATTTAGGGGAATAAGCTATGCTGGTATAAGGCACCTTTATTCTGGTATAACTGCATCCACACTAGGGGCTGTACCAATGTAATCATTTCTGTAAAAAAAATCAAATAGTTACACAGGTACAATAACTGTGTGGAGACTACTTGTAAGAGGTAAAATGGCTAGAAAGGAGGGCCACAATTGGCTTCATAATACAATTGTGTTTTGTGGTATTCGATTCCAAGAGACCAATTGCATTTGTATGGAATTATTATACAATTAAATACAGTTGTTGGTGGTGCTGTCTGTGAGGATGATGTCACTCATGTGATGTTAGAATGCCATCAGGCTGTCCATTCACTCAATGGAGCTGCGCTGATTGGCCCCAGCTGAAGAGCTGACCCTTAATCTACACATATAACTAACTCAGGTTTTGTGGCGTCTCACTGATCTACTGTTTAGACCAGAGTATATTTTGCATCCTGGGGAGAAGTGAATGTACAAATGAGGGATAGCTCAGTGGTTTGAGCATTGGCCTGCTAAACCCAGGGTTGTGAGTTCAATCCTTGAGGGGGCCATTTGGAGATCTAGGGCAAAAATTGGGGATGGGTCCTGCTTTGAGCAGCGGGTTGGACTAGATGACCTACTAAGGTCCCTTCCAACCCTGATATTCTATTCTATGATACCTGTGTCTGGTCTGACTCCTTTCTCTGCTCAGCCTCTGGCTCCCAGGTTTAGTAGATTCATACATCTGGGCTGTAACATCTTTTCTGAACACATTAAGCAGGTTAACTTTCATTTCATCCTTTTAAAATCCATAGCACTCCTCTTTCCTCTATGATTGTCAGCATCTCTATTGTTGTTTGTAGTGTTGTTGCAGCTGTGTTGGTCCCAGAATATTTGAGAGACAAGGTGAGGTATAAGTGTTGGTGGAAGGTATAAGCTTTTGAGCTACACAGACCCAGGGGCGCCAGAACAGGGGGACAAGGGGCCATGGCCCTCCCACTTTTTTTGCCCCTGCCCCTCCTCTTCCCTCCTGAAGTCCCACCCCGGCCAGCAGCTGGAGCCCAGCCAGGGAGCCTGAGCAGCTGTGGGGAGCAGTGGATCCTCCAACTGCCCTGGGTGAGAGGCCCTTAGGGGGGTGGGGACATGGGCTTGGGGCTGCTCTCAGGCACCCCTACCTAGGGTGACCAGACGTCCCGATTTTAGGGTCTTTTTCTTATATAGGCTCCTATTACCCCTCACCCCGTCCCGATTTTTCACACTTGCTGTCTGGTCACCCTACCCCCACCCCACAGGCAGGTGGAGGGGCCTGGGTTCCCCAGCTCTGCTCCGGAGCCCAGCTTGTCTGGGCGGGGGGGTGTGGAGGGGCCTGGGTTCCCCAGCTCTGCTCCGGAGTCCAGCTTGGCTGGGCGGGGGGTGTCTGGGGGGCAGAGGAGGGGTATGGGTGGGGCCACGGAGGGGTGGGGGCCCCTGCCCCCCTCACTTTTGGGAAGGCTCCGCTGCCCCTGCACAGAGCTTGTGGTCAGGTCTGGGGAAGGAAAGGAAACCAATATTGAGCTAAATACAAGTTGGGACAGCTTGTTAAGCGTAAGGGTTAACACATGTTGTAGGAGGCCATTTGAAATGGAGTGGGCAATGAAGGTTAGATTGTAGTGCAGAACAATGTTGTTTAATATATGTATTAAAGACTTGGTGAATGTGTAGTGATGTGCCAACATTTGCAGATGACATACAATTATTTAGGTTAATCAAGACTGGAGAAGACTGCGAATGAACTCAAGAGACCTAGCAAAGCGAGGTGAATGGATAACATGATAGTGCAAGAAATTAAGAGTAGACAATAGTTAAAAGACTCTTATGTTGGAAGGAGTAATATGAAGTACTCACATGCATTGCTAGATTCTAAATGAACTGTAACTGCTAAGGAGGGAAAAAACCATAGGTATCATAGTGGACAGCTCAATAAAAAAACTCTGTCCAATGTACAGCAATGGTCAAAAGAACAAATATGTTCAGATGTGTGAAGAATGGGACAGAAAATAAATGTAAAATTTTATAATACCCTAACTATGAACATTGTATTCAATTCTGGTCACCGTGCCTCAAAAATGATATACCCCAAATAGAAGAAGTCCAAAAGGGGAGCAACAAAAATGACTAGGGACACAGAGAGAGTCCCATATGGATAGAGACAGGGAAAGAATAAGACTAGAGAAGAGACGAATATAAAGGGACATAAAAGAGGTATATATAAAATAATGAACGGTGTACACACAGTAAATTGGAATCTCCTATTTACATATTTTTCATAATATGAAAACAAAGGGATGCCCAATAAAATTAAAAGGCAAGACATTTAAAACTAATAAGGCATCTCTCTTTTTTTTTTAAAAACCCCCACAATGTACAAATAACCTATGGAACTCACTGACGCAAGGTATAATTGATGCCAGTAGGATTGAAAAAAGGGCTAGACATTTATATGGATAATAAGAACATCTACAGTTACAAGAGATATGATAGGTTTCAGTGTACTAGCCGTGTTAGTCTGTGTATGTATGTATGATGTATAAAGGGATTTCAATCCTCATACTTCAGGATGTAAAGGCAACCACACAGGGCCTGGTCTAGCGCCCTCTAGTGTCAATGGAAAAGATTCTTCAATGGCCCTTAATTATCTGGGGTTAGGAGAACACACCTTCTATGAGCAGGTTCTGTATAATGCACCATTCTGGGGTGAAATCCTAGTTCCCTTAAAGTCAATGACAAAACTCGGATTGAATTCAATGGAGCCAGGGTTTGATCCCTGGGGTTTTATAACTTCTGAAGCGTGTGGTGCTGGGCAGTGTTGGGGCAGGATATTGTAGAAAAATGGATCAATGGTTTGCTTGTAAAAGGGTATTCCTATCTCATTTATCTGTAACGACTATGTGAAATTATATCACTTGGGGTCAGATCCTCAAAGGTATTTGGGTGCCTAACTCCTATTGCAATCAGTGGAAGCTAGGCACCTAAACACCTTCAAGGATCAGCTCTTGGTTTAAAATATGAGAGCCTCTTTATGAAAAGGTTAAGGATGCTGGACAGATTCTGTCCAGTCCTTATGTGGATGCGCAAAGTGTGTGTGTGGGAGAATTTAAGGTGCTTCCTCCCCGCCCCGCCATGCCTGGTTTGCCCAGGCAGAATTGCAGGCTCTGCAGAGAAGCTGTATTTGGTGTGCAATTTGGTAGAGTGCAGATTCGGGAATGCTATTATAAAAGTAAATTGCAGGAAATCCAAAACCAATCAATGCTCAACAGACTGATCAAGGCTGTCATTACAAACACAGAAACCCGTCATTGTCTATAATAGGATTGTAAACTGGATTTTAAATGACGTTTTAGCTGGAATGAGTTTATAAAGTTATTTCAGCCCAAGCCATGTGAGAAGCACATGCCTTGGTAAATACCACCCCTGAGGAATAATTGAATAGCAAATAACCCAACCAAAACAATTTTTTGTAAGTTAATAATGAGCTAAGAATTTTACAGCTTCCGTTTTTGCATGTATTTTATAATTAGAACGTGACTGACTTAAAATAACACACGTACATACATATCCAACCAATAAAAAGAACAATAGATTAAAGGATTCATGTAATGAGTAAAAAACAACATGGATCCAATGTATGCCCTTCCAGTAGTCCTAGTGTTTTTCCATAATATGCAGAATGAATGACAATATAAATGCAAGTGCCAGCAAGTAAGTGCAACAGGTGTGCTTAACATTCCTGGGCAGGAAGAACAAAGAAGAAAAGGGAAAGACAAAGAGATTTTACATCTATTAACTGTCTTGGGGTTGTGCTTTTTTGCATTAAGTTGAATAACATCTTAACAACAGCATATGTGCACAAGCTCTGTCAATATTTCAGTTTAGGAGGAGTTCATTAACTCTAGAAAAAAACAAAACAAAAGGTGTGTATCTCTCATTCCAATCCCTGACCCAGAAGGGCACAGGGCCAGACCCTCAGAGGGTCTGCAAATTGACATAGCTCCTTTGACTTTAGTGATTCAACAGACTCACTCACGGTGGAAGAGCCGAACGCTGATTAGTTTGGTGATCTTGCAAGGGAGATAATTTTGATGTCATCATTGTCACTGAATGCAGCTGCGATGATTTAAAACCATATTCCAGGCTCTCCAAAGGGTATTCATTGTCATCCTCATTCAGCAGCAGTCTCTACTAGGGATGTGCAAGTAATTGAGTTTTTGATTCACTGGGAAAACTGAAAAATGGAAAGAAAAAAATGTGTTTGGGTTGTTCACATTTCTGAAAAACCAATAAATAAATAAATAAATAAATAAATAAAAGTTGTTGTGCATTGAATGAAAATGTTTCATTTTGTTTTTGACTTTTTTAACTTTTGTCTTTCATTTTTTGTAATGAAATTGAAGCACATTGGAAACAAAAGGACATTTCAACTCAAAAAAATTGAAAGGTTTAGTGTAGAAAATGTCAAAATGAAATCTTTTGATTTTTTTTCTGAATTCTTGTTTTTGTTTTTTGGACTTGAAACAATTTGGCAATTTAGACATGAATTCAGGAAATGTTTCGGTCGATCTGAATCTGCATTTTTCAGCAAAACAAATTTTTTGTCTGAAATACTGTACCCAGCTCTATTCCCTGCTCATCTTTGATGATGATCAGCAGCCATAGCTCTTACACAGGAGTGGAGCAATGTTCGAACCAGTTTATCACGTCACTTAAGTATCTGAGCCATCCCACTAAAGTGAATGCTCAAAGTTAGACACATGTTTAAGTACCTTGCTGAATCAGGGCTTCTGTTCTAATAAAGGATAAGTAATATCTGTGCATCCAGGCTCTGGGGTTTTATCTTATGCTAGATATGAATTTAAAGGATTTTCCTTCCTTTTCTATATATTTTAAATTCCGTTTCCCCCGGTCTACATAGAAGCTAAAATAAATGAAATTACTACTGAAATCTTGGAGAGAGGCTTCTTTAGCTGGATATTTCGGACAGTGAATCCTGAGTTTGGCTATGTCTGTACTACGGACCTTATAACGGCACAGTTGTACAGCTGTACAGGTCTCCTGGGTAGCTGCTCTATGCTTGCGGCAGAGAGCTCTCCCGCTGGCATAATTAAACTACCCAGAACGAGTGGCAGTAGCTATGTGGCGGGAGACGCTCTCCCACTGACAAAGCGCTGTCCACCCCGGCGCTTTTGTCAGTGAAACGTATGTCACTCAGGTGGGTGTTTTTTCACATCCCAGACTGACAACATTTTGCCGGCAAAAGTGCTAGCGTAGACAAAGCCTTTTACCTCTTTGCTGCATCTGTGTGTAGTTATGGATTTGATGCAGTGTCCTTTTTTGAAAACGGTGAATACTGTACGGAAGTATTTTTTTGCTGATATGCATCAAGAACTGCTGGTTTTGCTCTTTTTCTGCATAAAGATAAAGATGTTATATAAAAGAAAAAACCCAAATAATATGAACATTTTAAACCTGACCATTAAGATTTCATCTGGATTTTTCTATAGATTTTTATTTGTGCTTGTGTGTGTCAATCACCATTGGTAGCAATATAATATACATGATAATCCTCTACCAATCCTTGATTTGTATCCAGAAGGCTAGAGTTGCACAACTTGCTATTTTATTATCCTCTCTACCCTATGTCAAAAGTACACATGCCCTTGAGAAGTTTACATGTGAAGGTTAGAAATCAAATCACCATCCAATTAGCTACATCTCACCTTGGTATGTGAATAATAGATCTAAATGAGCATCTAAAGTACAACATGTTACTTTAAATATCCTGACTCTGGAAAAGAGACTAGAGAGATCCGTGAGGACTTTTGGGCAACATATAAAGATTTCCCTTCTCTTCCCTCTTGAATTCTGTGGTGGGTTTAGGAGGGAAGGGATGTAAAATTGTGGAATTTTTAAAAGACTTTTCTTTTGTTTTCTATTCTCCTTGGCTGCGTTCGTATATTTTAATGCCATATAATAGTAACGCACAAGGAGAACCATTCAAAATATTTTTAATCTTTATTAAAAACAGAACTGTTGTTTGCTGCCACTGGACCAAAGTTTATAGAAAACCCATAAAATCCTACAATGGCTGACAGGGCTGTAACCATCACTTTTATTCAGACTTTTATTCAGGACTGTAACGAGAATTTAAATTATCTCAGTAAATATAGAATGTTGTACTGTTTTCATATCCCAAACTTGCAGGCACCACCTCTCTGTCTTTCTGTCTAAGTTTTTATATGATACTGATCTCTGTAGTATCTGAACACCTCATAGGAATCTAAGAGAAAACATCAATCAATCAATCAATCTCTCTCTCTCTCTCTCTCCCTCTCTCCCTCCAGATAGGAAAGATACTTTAGTTAGATTATGGATGATTTCTCCATTTAGGCTCTGATTCAGCAAAGCACTCAAGCATGTGTTTAACCTTCTCTGACTTAACATGAACTGGCCATCAGTGATGTCACATGGTACTAGCATATTCTATATAAAAACCTCCTAGGATCAAATTATTAAATTTAACAATAGAAAAAAGGAAGAAGAAGCCAAGATTAGTGGCAGAAGTTCAGCATCCAGATCACTGGCCACTCTGGAAGAGTTGGATGCATGTGCATAAAGGAATGGGAATTAATTATGATTTCCCATCCCCATCCTAAAAAAGAAAAAAATGGGGGGATGCTTTTTAACAAAGACAGAACCACGCTAGCTTTCAGATTCCTTGAACTCAAATATTTTGAAGGAGTTCTAAAGCCTGTGACTGTATTACAGGTCAGCCTAGTTGATCACAATGGTCCCTTCTAGCCTTGGGTTCTCTGAAAAATATGGCTGGTTTATTTTGCTTCCAAGATTGCCTAGACCCAGAGGCCCACTCGCATCTATCCACCCACTTTATTTTATGGTCTGTGTTGAAGGAAGGAATTTTAAGGACATACATGAGATTTGCTCTGTGTGTGTGTGTGTGGGGTGGGGGGATTAGAAGGTATGGGGAACATTAGGGTTTGGAATAGAATGGGTCTTGAAACTTTAACTATGGAGAGGACTCCAGTCTATTGTAGGAAATAATCCTTCATTGAGGGATGGGTGGCTAGATTTGATGATTTAATAGTTGTTTCCTCCCATCTCTAATGTTTAAGATTCTGCAGAAATTTGCAGTAATTGGCAGTAAATTCCTGTGTCACTGGAATTCATGGATTTTCTCCACCTATGGATTTCTGTTTCCAACTCCAGTTTATAAAAGGGATACTATGTTTTACCCCAAATTCTTGCCAAGAGCAAGATCTCAAGCTTCTACACAAAAGAAATCAAACCTGCTGATGAGTTTAATCCAGACTAATCAAATAGTCCACGTGAATTGCTTGTTGTTAGAAGCAGAGCAATAGGAATTTGCGATTGATTGGTTGATTGATTGATATTGTATCTAGTAAAATGAGCACCAATTTTATTATCAGGCCAGTCAAACGAGTCACTGGATTCTGAAGCAAAGTCATGCATGGAAGATTTTAAAAAACATTTAAACATGTTTACATAGAAAATCACTGTTAGCCATCAAAGAATCAAGCCGTAATTTGGTCTGCACTATGTATGCTGAGCTTTCCCATAACTATCTTTGATCTTGAAAGGAGTCTTGCCTGATCTTGAGAAGTAAATATGTGAAATACAAAAACAAATAATGAAAACTGTAATATGTCATCATCCTTTTAAAATCAGATGAAACGTTCTCTTCAGAATGTGAACATCCCAGTTCATAGTATTTCATCTAGTTACAATGGAAATTCTTTTCTTTTCCTTGTGAAGAACTGTGTACATTTATCTTGAACAAATACCCTGCACACACAGAGTAAACTAACTGATCACAGTCTATTCTCTATTAGCCTAAGAAAAGTATCCAGCAGAAATTACAGCAATGTCACCTATCTGGAGGGCAGTATATCTTAGGCCATTTGGAGTATCTATTATTGCCAGTTTTTATCTGTCTCCAAAGGGAAGCGATGTCTGACCCTGAAGGAAGGTCAACAACTTAATTATTGTACTCGAGACAAAGCTACTTTGTGCACAGGAAATGAAAGCAAAATAGAAGCACTTTGAAAAGAAAGACATTTTGCTCTCTGAAATAAATGAGACTTGCAGAATCCAATATTCTTTTCATCCCAAGCAGCGTCCTGACTAGATGTTAACTGATGTGCATCCTGCAAACAGGGGAAATCCAGCATCCTTCCTGCCTTTGGAACACAAGAGTTGTAGACGGATGAAGCTGCTCAGAAGACAGTAACATAAAGGATTTTACACAGGGTGGGTTTTTAAGGTTTTTTTGCACTGTGTTTATACCCAATTAGAAGACCAAATATACTTCCTTTGGTGACCCGCAACTTCAGGGAATATTCTTATAAAAACATACATTCTCTGTACAAGGCCTATTGGGGAAAGGGAGGGATGCAGCAAGGAGAGGGTTCAGCTGGTTATTTCTCTCCCCCCTTGCCTTGTTGGAAATTAATAACTAATTATATGGAATTTGCCATTTAAAAATGAGAAGGGGCAGGAGCAAAGTCTGTCTTAGCATATCGAAACATTCCCTCTCTGAGGCAGCATAGAAGGGTAGAGAGTGTTATAAGAATTAATATGTTCCTGGCACCCGTTATAGGATGTTGACAGGGTTCAAAGTTGTCCTCTGGTCATTTTACCAGAGATCTTGAGCAAGGCACTTAAGGTCAGATTTTTCAAAACCAGTAATTCCGGTTGAGAGCCGTGAGAGCTGCTGTTTGCTGAGCTTATTGGAAAAAATCTGGCTCTTAGTATTTCAGTGCCTCAATTTACCCATTTGTAAAAAATGAGCCTAATCCTTTACTGCCGCACATGGGTAATGATTATAAGTGCTTTGCGCTCGCTGCATTAGAAGCACTATGCAAGTGCACAGCAGAATAAGTGTCATTATTCAGGGCCTGAACTAAGCTGCTGTGCCTCATACAAAAGCACTCCCCAAGGCTGCAGAGTAGTTAGAGCTCTTCTTTGAGGGGGAGAAGTTTTACATGAAAGAATGGAGGCGGAGAAGTAGAGTTTACGGGAAGGGAGGAACGGGCCGAGTGGTCAAGAGGGGCAAGAAGAGGACGGAGGCACTGGCTTTGAGACTGGAGGCGGAAGACAGAACATTCAGAAGGACGGGG
This sequence comes from Chelydra serpentina, assembly GCA_037349315.1. Taxonomy (NCBI): domain Eukaryota; kingdom Metazoa; phylum Chordata; order Testudines; family Chelydridae; genus Chelydra; species Chelydra serpentina. The sequence goes on from JBAIAC010000061.1 coordinate 13,022,471, forward strand.
TAGGCGGGGGCCAAAGGACGCAGAAATAAAATATTAAATAAATAAATAGATAAATCTCCTCTGCCATGTCATAGTCATGTATGTGACTCTGAAAACACAAACCCATTACAACAGCTAAGAGGAGGACTGCGGGCAGAGGTAGCATTAACATTTTTTGGATGGGCCTCTCATCGAATTTGTCACTCTCTCTCCCCCGCTAAAAGACACAAAGGAGTCTTGTCACTGAGATCCTGCCACCATGGATAGAGTCAGCCTCCAGGATTTGGGGGAGGAGCAGAGAGACCATTCTTTGGGGGCACCCCAAATTATATTAACTTGATTTTTTTATTAAAAGAAAAGGAGAGGGGGGGACTGGCTGGACCGTCCCCTAGCTTTGTATTACAGGAGACGGGGAGCCCCGCTGCGTGTGCCGCTGCACAGTTGCTAACATTGATAGTGATAATAACACGGTGATGGGGTGTGCACCCCACACACAGGTAGTGAAAGGGTTAATTGGGCCTGAGAGGTTAATTAACCCACCTACTTGTACCTGAAGAGTGGACCAGGCCTAAGTAAAGATGAAGCCCCAATGGGGAGGGGCTGGGTGATGCCGTATGGAGAGGAAATCTGGCGTAGACGGGGGCTGCAGGAAGAGTGTGGAGGGACTGGCAGGGTCCAGAAAGAAGACCAGGAGAAGAGTTGACCCTGGGATTCTCTCCCGAGTAGCAAAGTCTGGAGAGAGGCCAGGAGCGACATGGAGCTGCCATTGGGGCCTGATAAAAGGGCAGGCCCTGGGTTTGGGATTTTGTTGGGAGGATTCCAGGGGACAGCCCTGGGAGACTTGGCCCTGGGAGAAGGGTGAACCTAGAGAGGTTGTGGGGAGAAGGCTTGGGAAAGAAAAGCTATGGTAGGAAGAAGTCCAGGGAGGCAGCAGCAAGGACTACGTTAGAGCTGACCTTGACTGCTGGGTATAGGTCTCTGGGTTGGAACCCAGTATAGGAGGATGCGGGAGGGCCTGGCTTTCCCTACTAGTCACTAGGGAAGTTGGCATGAGGCCCCTGAGACGGGGCTAAGGATGACAGATCCCTGAGTGAAGGGGTGTAAAGACATCAGTGCCCAGAATTGCGGGCTGAAGAATCCAATGTAACGATTGGACAAGTATTTGTTGACTTTTGTGAATCCCATTCTAAGGTGCCTCTCTCTCCCTGTTCATTGTGTAGGGTGTCTGGGCATTTCCCTTAGGCTTTGTGAATGCCAATGCTTTTTCAAGGCCCCTAAAAGTTAAGTGTGACAATGCTCAGCATCACCATGCCCAAGTTCCTTTGTGAATCTAGCCGTAGGAGTCTCAGTGACTTTTAGGGTGTGCTGAATGAGGCAGGGGCCCCATGGAAAAGTGAATATGTGGCATTGTAATTGAAGACTGTATCATAATGAATATGCACAAGGCAGGGGAATGAAGGTTGTAAGGACAACTTTAATTGGGCCAATTCCTGACTTTTGAGTGCTTGATTTTGCAACCTTAGCATTCTTTGAATGTAGAGTTTGGTATGTAATAAAGAATATACAACAGGGATCATTCTATTTTGCATGGTTTAAGTCCAGATTCTAGAAACTCTTCTCTTACCATTTAGCCAGTGCACCTTTTAAAGCATTTGGAACTGCTTTTAGATTTGTCTTGCTTTGTTTCTTCTTGCTGAGTTAATCTAAAATTGGAACCCTTGTAAAGTAATTGATTGTGATAACTAGTAACGTTCACAATAAAATGATCACTGCTGGGGTGAAATAATGCGCTTCAGAGGGAAAGGAACGAACTGAGCTTCAAAATCAAAAGCTGATGCTTTCTACCTTTTTCTAGGTATGGGGAATTATGGACAAATTGTGTTGACCATGTGGACTTTAATCCCAGCCTACAGAGTGGCTGGGAATGAAACAGTCTGACTACTTACATTAGTCTGACATATTTCATAGATTCAGACCAAACAAATAGATTTAAAATACGGAGGGTTGGATTTTAATTTGTCTACGTGTGTGTATTTACAAAGAGCATAGCGTACATAGAGTCCAAAGCTTTTGCAGTCACTAATTTCCAGAATACAGTCCCCCATCTACATTCTTTGTTCCCAGATGTATGGTCTTGCATTTGGCTGTATTAAAACACATGTTATTCAAATGAGCCCAGTTTACCAAGATTGCTGACCTGCCTTATTCATTGTTTACCACTCCACCAATCTTTGTCAGCTGCAAATTTCCTAGCAACGATTTTATATTTTCTTTCAGATCATTGATAAGATATTGCATACCATTGAGCCAAGAACAGATCCCTTCAGGACCCCATTAGAAACACCCCTAGTGGATAGTGATTCCCCATTTACAATTATTTTCTGAGATCCAGTTTTTAATTCGCTAAATATGGGCTACCTTGACTTTGTAGAGTACTAATTTTTTAATCAGAATGTCATGCGGTGCTAAGTCATACAGAAGACTGTTATATCACAATTCCCTTTATCTACAAAACTTGTAATCTCATGAAAAAATGTCAAATGTATTTGACAACATGTTTTCCATGAACTATGTTGAGTGGCATTAATTTTGGTGCCATCTGTTGTTTACTGAGTGAATCCATATCAGCCTTTCAGACTGTCTATAGTTACCTGGGACATCCCATTTATCCTCTTTAAATAATAGTACATTGTCTTTTTTCCAGGCCTCTAGAAAGTCTCCAGTATCCTCTGAATCAGGGGGCTCAGAAAAGACTGTGCTGATATAAAGTCGAGAGAGCTCTGTATGGTACAGAAGAGAGACTTGGCCCAGCTGCTTGGAAACAGCTGTTTGTTTCAACTCAGTCTGTATAGAACTGGATTGCTTCAGTTCTTGGGGATTAGCTATGCTAACATAGTCCTTTCTGGCTTTGGTTTATGTGTGTTCAGCTCCCTGAGTGTCACCTCAGTTTTTTGAGGTTCACAGGAGCCCAAAATCTCAAAGCAAAATTCACTCAGAGTTTTATCTACTCATGGATCAAAGCCATGTGAAACTATTCAGCTCTGTCTGGTTCCCACCTGAAACTATAAATTATCCTCGGTTCAGTCTAAACGTGGCCCCAGTTTGCACGTATCAGCAAAATTGGCCTGAGTTGCAGGTTTTTAACAGGCAAAACAGGTAAGCGTCATCTGGCTTCATTATGAAACTTTTACACTGCCCTAACCTCAATCATTTTCATGGCTACAGAGGCAGCACCACAGGAGTTAAAGATGGAGAAGACTCTATCTCTCAGCCCATCTCCACCTCTGCAAAATTGTTCTTGATGGTGCATTTTCAAGTGTTTTGCCCAGTCTAGTTTTAAAAGCCCCTAGTGATGTGGCCTCCACCCTTACCCTTGGGAGAGTATTTTAATTTCTCTACTGCACTAAATAATTCATCTCCTTCCTTGGTGTTTTCACCTTTCAAGACTATTATCCTATCCCCTCTGAATCATGGCTTAGCTTCTTCCTTAGACTTGAAGGTAGCGGGCTTACATCTTGACTCAGGGCTGGCAGAGCTCCCCCCCTTTCCTGCTGTTTAGTGTACAGCAGAAGCCAGCACACCACAGGCATAGCTGCCAAAATATAGGTGCCTGGGGGATATTAACAGTGGAACTTAGGTGCCTAGGGACTTTAGGCTCCTACAGGGATAGGCAGCAGCTGAGCAGGGGTTTTGAGAATGCCACTGGCACCTAAATTCTGAACTTAGGAACCTAACTGCCATATTAGGCACCCAAGGGTGCAATTCTCAAGGAGGTATTAGGTGGTTAAATCCTACTGACTCTCTAAGATTTATGCTCCGAAGCACCTAATCTTTTGGAAAAAAAAGGGGACTTAGGCTCCTAACTCACTTAGACACTTCTGAAAATGCCACCTCTGGTCTCTTGCTTCCTGGGTCAGAGGAGAATGAGTACTTTCCGCTCAGGCCTCTGGTCTGAGCAACACAGACGGGCTCCAGAGGCCATTCCATCCAGCCCTACGTGGCCAGGAGGAAGCTGATTCCTGCATGGGACCGGGGGCCAGATTGAGGAGGGGCTGTGTCACAGAGGGACTCTCCTCAGACACATGGAATGTGGCTCTTCAGAAGCTCAAAAAGAGGTGCTTGTCAGCTGTTGTGCCATTGGCTGACCCACTGAGGGTACCATTTTAGATGTGAGTAACGTGACTGTCATAAATGAAGGGAAGGGGGAGAGGGTCTGATGCAGTGCTATAAAATCCTCTTACCAGTAAAGGGTTAAGAAATACAGGTAGCCAGACTGACACCTGACATGGCTGGCATCTGACCAATAAGGGGACAAGATACTTTCAAATCTTAGGAGGGGGGAAGGCTTTGTGAGTGTCTCTTTGTCTGGGTCAGAGTGATCTTGGAAGACAGAAGGAACCTACAGAAAATCAAACCTCCCTTTTCTGAAGTAAGTTTAGATAGCATAGCATATAGATTTCTGTTTAATTTTGCTTGGTATATTCCCTGTGTTAGAAGGGGTGGGGGGGGGGGGGGTGTTATTCATGGTTTTCTGTAACTTTAAGGTTTTGTACAGAGGGGGAAATCTCTCTGAGTTTGGAAATATAGTGTCCTGTAAAATAGTTACCATCCTGATTTTATAGAGATGATTTTACCTTCTTTATTTTTAATAAAATCCTTCTTTTAAGAAGCTGACTGTTTTCTATGGTGTTAAAACCCAGGGGGTGGGTTTTTAGATCACTGTGTAACCAATTGGTTGGGAGATTTTCTCAAGCTTCCCCAGGGAAGTGGGTGTACGGCTTGAGGGGGTATTTTGGGGGGGAGGGAAGTTCAAGTGATTCCTTTCCTGGATTCCTGTTAGATACTTGATGGTGGCAGCGAAAGAAGCATTTCTCAGGGTGCAGGGAATTTTGTACCTTGGGGGATTTAACCTAAGCTGGTAAAAATAAGCTTAGGGGCTCTGAATGCGGGTCCCCACGTCTTTACCCTAGAGTTTAGAGTGGGGAGGGAACCGTGACAGTGACCACCTGCGAGGTGAAAGCATGCATCTGTAAGCTCCACCCAGGGGTACTTTAGTGCACGGGTATGGACTCCATACAGCAGTGAAATATTAAAGACATGAGGCCTGATTTACCATCATGTTACTCTGATTTTATGCCTGTGTCACACCACTGAGCTCAGGTGGCAGGAAGGACCTGGATTCAGGCTTTAGCTGTCTAGCTAAGAATTCCCTGGGGTGGGGGAGGCTTTCAGGTGTCACAAAGCCAGTGCAGTTGGCTTCTGTTGTAGCATCCGGGCCCCCCATGGGTTTAGGGATCATGATAGGGCAGAGAAGGTGGCTGCTGGAGGTGGGGATGGGTGTGATGGGGGATAATTCTCCTTAGGTTTACTCTCACACCAGGGCCAGCTCAGCCAGGCCCAAAGAATCAGGGAGCCATCACGGGCTTCCCAATGCCTCCCTCCCTTCTCATATGCAAGAGATAATTCAACCCTAAGGGCACAGTCCTGCACCAATGCCATTGACCTCAACAGGTGCTGGATCGGGCTCTATATCTCTACTCTGTCTAAGCCTCTTTTTTTTAATTGGGGGGAAAACTGAATGTTTATCCCAGCCTCATATGGTGAGGCCAGGAGATTCCACCCTCCCATAGCATAACTGATTTCTGGATGGGTGCCTTAGCATAGTTAAATAAATAAAACCACAAGGTAAGAAGACTGAGCCACATTTACAGGAAAATGGAGTGTCCACTCAAAACTGAAGCCTCGCCAATTTCTGAGAAGGCCTGGAAGGTATAAGGATGGCAATTAAAGGGAAAGGAAGGAGTAATTAGCAGTTGTAATAACGCTGAGGAAGGAGAAAAGACAGTACGACTATCACTGAGGTACAACCTTCCAATGGATGCATCTGATTCCAGTCTGACCTTTCCTGCTCTTTCTTCTTGAGGGAAATATATTCTTCTGAAACATTGGCCTGTCTTTGATACTAAAGATCTCTGAAATCAGATCCTTAATTATAGAGGAAAAAGAGAGCCAGCATGCTGAGCTCACATTAGGAGAAATCAAACAAGAGAACAGTTCTTTGATTAGTGATCTTTCTTAACAGATCCCCTATAGATTTCCACTAAACGCACAGGTTTCAGCACGATCGCCGTGTTAGTCTGAATCAGCAAAAAGAATGAGGAGCCCTTGTGGCACCTTAGAGACTAACAAGTTTATTTGGGCATAAGCTTTCGTGGGCTAAAACCCACTTCATCAGTTGTGGGTTTTAGCCCACGAAAGCTTATGCCCAAATAAATTTGTTAGCCTCTAGGGTGCCACAAGGACTCCTCGTTCTTTTTACTAAACACACAGTAGATTCAGCTGCTTGCCATGGTTCTTGTGAATATAGAATAAGGAACCTTCCCTCTTGCCTTCTTTTTTAGGGGTACATCATATCTGTTTTCTTAGAACATTCGTTTCCTTTCATCAGGAAGAATGGTGTTCGCAGATACAATGTTTACCTGGACAGAGAGGGTCAAACTTTGTGCGTTTTCCCTAAATCCAGACTTACCCTACTTTCAGCAGTACAAAACTACATAATTACAGAACAGCTCAGCTCTGCTTTTAGGGTTGGATGCAATCTCAGCTTTTTCTTTCAAGAATAACTCTCTTTCCCAATGTTATGTAGGTGGAATTGTCCTACAGTCATTAATGAATATTCAGAGGCCCAGCTCCCCAGCTGGTGTGAATAAAACTGTATGAAAAGTGGTGAGAGAGGAAAATTCAACCCTTAGATCTTGTTCCAGCAATTGGATCTACATGGGCCTGCGTGGAGTGCCATTGGCTCCATAGAGGTGCAGGGCTCCAAATACAGAGTCAGAGTTTCCTTGTGAATACATTTATGTCCTTTAGTTGTGAAAGTCTCGTTTATGCCTTACCTGACAACTCCACTTGTATTGAGCTTTCCCTGCACCCACTGAAACTTCTCTACCACTCTCGTTCAATCTTGTTGTGGGAAGGCCACCTGTGTGGAAGAGAGAACAGTTCAGTGCGTTGACCCCATTCAGTTCTTGGCTTCTCTGCTGAGATTGCAAACAAGGATAGCTAGTTAGCACCTGGTGTAATGTGCTCTCCTATCCATTAGGGACATGGCTGAGATACCCACCTTCTATCACAGATATGCATCAGCATCATCAAACTGAGGACCATTGCACCAGCCAGAGTGACCATGGTTGATGGCATTGCACCAAGAATTGTGTAGCAGTGCAGATTTGTCTCAGTCCTGTGAATCTATGAATTTCTGGGCCAGCCCCGTGGGCAGCACCAGGTAGGGTCAAGGTGTACTCCTCTTCGTGCATCAATGGAGAGTTTGAGAGCATGGTGCGCTGAGGTGTTTTTGTCCGCCATGGTGATGTGGCTGAAGAGCATTCAATGCTGCTTTTGAATATAATGAGGGATTGGAGGAAGGCCAGATCTCTGTGAGATTGTGACGTGTTACACAAAGCCAGACCAGTTTATGCTCGGGATTTGGTGCTGACAGCACATGTAGATTACCTCTAGCCACTCCAAGTCTGTCTAAATGAGGATCCAGGTTTCTGACCTGTATACCAATACAGGTAGTATGCAGGTTTGATAGATCCTGAACTCTGTCTCAATGCAAAACATGGACTTCAAGCAGAAAGCAGTGAGACCTATTCATCAAATAACAACCAGTGTGCTGTGACCTTTTGGACTCTTGTCTGCAGGTTAGGTAGATGAACCTGTAATGCTCTCCACAGTACTCAACCGCACCTGGCCCAGCTGTGAGGTTCTGGACCTTGGTCTTCTGCCATGAGACATATATATATATGATATAATTAAGTGAATCCATGAAGGTTTGGTCACCATAAGAGCTTACTCCTGAAAGCATAGAAATCCACTGAAAATTAATCTGTTTAATGTGGGCAACTGGAGTAGTGCTGATATTTCAAATCATTCAGTCCTTATTTGCTTTGCTTCCCCCACACCTAGAATGTGGCTCTGTTTCTGTCCATACACGCATGTCCAATGCAGCAGCAAACGGCAATGCAGTTTATATGGGATATTAGAAAATAAGGGTATTTTCTAGGGCTGTTGATTAATCGCAGTTAACTCATGCAATTAACTCAAAAAATGTAATCGTAATTAAAAAAATTAATCGTGACTAATCACAGTTTTAATCGCACTGTTAAACAATAGAATACCAATTAAAATGTATTAAATATTTGTGGATGTTTCTCTACATTTTCAAATATATTGATTTCAATTACAACACATACAAAGTGTACAGGGCTCACTTTATATTATTGTTTTTATTACAAATATTTGCACTGTAAAATGATAAACAAAAGACATAATTTTTTCAATTCACCTCATACAAGTACTGTAGTGCAATCTCTTTATCATGAAAGTGCAACTTGCATATGTAGATTTTTTTGTTACGTAACAGCACTCAGAAAAAAAACAATGTAAAACTTTAGAGCCTACAAGTCCACTCAGTCCTACTTCTTGTTCAGCCAATCACTAAGGGCTGGTCTACACTAAACCCCCCTGTTGAACTAAGATACGCAACTTCAGCTACGTTATTAACGTAGCTGAAGTCGAAGTCTCTTCGTTCGAACTTACCTGTGGTCCACACGCGGTGCATAGGCTCCCCCGTCGACTCCGCCTGCTCCGTTCATGAAGCAGGATTACCAGCGTCGATGGGGGAGCACTTCCTGGTTCGATTTATCGCGTCTAGACAAGACGTGATAAATCGAACCCAGAAGATCGATTGGACTCCTCCGACGCGACGGGTGAGTATAGACGTACCCTAAGACAAACAAGTTTGTTTACATTTACGGGAGATAATGCTGCCAGCTTCTTATTTACAATGTGACCTGAAAGTGAGAACAGTCGTTCGCATGGCACTTTTGTAGCCGGCATTGCAAGGTATTTACATGCCAGATATGCTAAACATTTATATTCCTCTTCATGCTATGGCCACCATTCCAGAGGACATGCTTCCATGCTGATGACGCTTGTTAAAAAAATAATGCATTAACTAAATTTGTGACTGAACTCCTTGGGGGAGAATTGTATGTCTCCTGCTCCATTTTACCTGCATACTGCCATATATTTCATGTTATAGCAATCTAGAATGATCACCCAGCACATGTTGTTCATTTTAAAAACACTTTCACTGCAGTTTTGACAAAACACAAAGAAGATTTCTAAAGATAGCTACAGCACTCAACTCAAGGTTTAAGAATCTAAGTGCCATTCAAAATCTGAGGGGGATGAGGTGTGGCTCATGCTTTCAGAAGTCTGAAAAGAGTAGCACTCCGATGTGAAAACTACAGAACTCAAACCACCAAAAAAGAAAATCAGCCTTCTGCTGGTGGCATCTGACACAGATGATGAAAGTGAACATGCATCAGTCTGCGCTGCTTTGGATCGTTATCAAGCATGGATGGAGGTCTTCTGGAATGGTTGAAGCATGAAGGGACATATGAATCTTTAGAGCATCTGGCATGTAAATATATTGCGATGCTGGCTGCAACAGTGCCATGTGAACACCTGTTCTCATTTTCAGGTGACATTGTAAACAAGAAGTGGGCAGCATTATCTCCTGTAGATGTAAACAAACGTGTTTGTCTAATCCATACGTTACAGACAGTTGACACAAAGGTGTTAAGGGTATTTAACTGGGGGAAATAGATTCAATTAACGTAATGACCGAGCCATTCCCGGTCTATATTCAAACCTAAGGTAATGGTATCTAGTTTGCATATTAATTCAAGTTCGGCAGCTTCTCGTTGGAGTCTGTTTTTGAAGTTTTTCTGTTGCAAAATTGCCACCTTTAAGTCTGTTACTGAGTGACTGGCTGAACAAGAAGTAGGACTGAGTGGACTTGTATGCTCAAAAGTTTTACATTGTTTTATTTTTGAATGAAGTTATTTTTTGTACATAATTCTACATTTGTAAGTTCAACTTTCATGGTAAAGAGATTGTATTACAGTACATGTATGAGGTGAATTGAAAAATACTGTTTCTTTTGTTTTTTATAGCAAAAATAAATATAAAGTGAGTACTGTACACTTTGTGTTCTGTGTTGTAATTGAAACCAATATATTTGAAAATGTAGAAAACATCCAAAAATATTTAAATAAATGGTATTGTATTATTGCTTATCAGTGCGATTAATCACAATTAATTTTTTTAATCGCTTGACAGCCCTAGTATTTTTTTTAACTGCTATGCACCAGGAAGGAACAATAATAACAAACAAATCCAGATGAAAATCCGAGAATGCACTTTCTATTAAAAAAATCACTTAACATTAGTCTAGTGGTGCCAAATTCACCCTGGGTGTAACTCCGCTAACATCAAAAGAATTATTCCAGGAACTAATTTGTCCATGGGATCTAAATGAAGATATAACATGTTCTCACAAGAATGACCATCTTACACACTATGCAGAGAACCATTCTAAACAGACTGTGTTTTGTGTAATAAATATGCAACACAAGTGTACAATGAATAAACATGCTGGCCAAAACATCAGCTGGTATAAATGGGCATAACTCCATTGACATCAAGACAGCTATTGCAATTTATATCACCTGAGAATCTGTCTAACTGCCCCTTCCATCCCAAATGGGAGATCACAGAATAAATTTTATTTAGCACCAGCATGATGCTCCACCCCACACCAATGTGTGCGTCCTTTGCTAACAAAAATGGAGAGAAAGCAAATGGCGTTAGAATTTGTATGAGAAGCCAGGTAACCAAAGATCTAAATCAAATGGCAGTATTAATGTACTAATTCCTACCTCCTGCCCCATCTCCCTCCCCTTCCCACCTTCCAATGGGCTGCCGGGAGGGTTGTTAACTATTAAACAAGAAACACACAGCAGTATTGTTTGTTTTTGTAGAACGTTCCTGTCTGATTTAATTACAACATAGTACAAGTTTAGTGAATTTTCCAATCAGTGCAAACTCCAAAATGGGATCACGCCATTAAAAAAGGGCCTACTTGTCAGCTGTGCCCTAAGACCATACCTATTGAAATCGGTTCTTACAGAGACAATAGGAGTTTTTCATTATTGCTTGCATGGGATAATAGATGCTTACATTGGAAAGGGTTTCTTAGGTCATGAAGTCCAATCTCCTACACCTAGTGCAGGTTTATGCCCTATGTTATTGCCCCAAGTGTGTTATCGAATCCTTTGCCGAACATTCCTTTTGATTGTGATTTACCTCACAGCCCCATTTCCATCAGGAAGCTTTTTCACTATGGCTACCCTAAGCATGCCCTTGTTTAGTTTAAGGCCTATAAGTCTTGGAGGGCAGATTTTAAAAGGTATTTGGTGGCCTAGACCCCAATGATTTCAATGAGCCACCTAATTCCCATTGATTTATACAGAATTATTGGTTCCCCCCCTCCCCGCAATCTAGATCTTTCTGTGTTTTCTCTCTCCTGCACTGGCAATACCTCTGCCTTTTGATACCACTTGAATATTTGATCCGCAGAACTCCTTACTTTATTTTCCAGTTCATTTAGATTAGGGAGGTGGCCAAGTCCTGACTCTTGTGCATCTACCCCCACCCCAGAGATCGGGAACTCTTCTCAATCTGAGGATTCATAATTTGTCACAAGTCTTTGTCTCTGATTTGGGGACCAACTCTGCAGGAATGTTTTGTTTTCCACTTTTGCCACCAACATTATTTTTCTTTAGATTTTAACTGCTAGTCCATAGCTTGGCTCTCCATGTTCTCCCTTTCTCAATGTCTCCCGTCCTCACTCACCTCCTTAAATCAGTTCCTGTGACCCCCCATTAGTATTAGTTTTATGCGTCAGAACCCATGCTGCTGTCCTTATTCTGTGACTTCGATGGGAGTTTTGTCAGAAAAGGGATAAGATTTGCTATTTAGTTTTATTTTATGACTCTTCCTTGTAGATTTTACCTTAATTTTAATATGCATTTGATTGGCCTGGTGCTAGACAGACAAGGACTCTGGAATATTATGGCCCATTTTTAATAACGCTGTAATGAACGAAACAGTTTTTATTTCTTGAACAAATGGGGCCATTGTGAAAGATCTTTGGTTGCTGTGAACCAGCCTAGCTCCATTGCAGCACCACCAATTTATACCATCTTGGGATCTGGCCCAGGGAATCAAGTACCTTGACCTTCCCATGGATCCTTTGAAAGCCAAAGTCCTGCCTGCCCTGAAATGAGCTATCTGACACTATATGTAAATGTGTCAGCTCATTGGCTGCATTAGTTCTGGGGAGATGGTGAATTTCTGAGTATTCTCTGCTCCGGCTCAAGCTTTAGCTTCCTTTCCTTTAGAAAGCTGAGAAGAACATGACTACAAACTGGCTCTATATGAGAATATAGTCCATATTGATCTATGTCGCACATAGGAGTGCATTGAAGAGGACATAAATAAAATCTTCACAGAGCACTACAAATATTTCCCCTTCAAGGATCTGGGGGTGAAGGGAATCAAAGTCAAATTGCATCTGCATGGGGTATTTAGAAGGATATTTGTAATTCACCACATGGGCAGCCACACTGTCTGGTAACCCTTGAGATCATTTGTGGCAATGTACATGACATTAGATAGATGGTCACTGAAGTGAGAAAAAAAACCTCAGCCTTCCTTTTAAATGCTAATGGTTCCATATGGATGGGAACTAAACTTCTTTTTGTTGGTGGCAGTAACTGATAGTGTTGATAGAGGAAAAGAAATTGTGTACCTTATTGTTAACTCACACTCTGTTCCAGCAGTGCCTGCTTGTTAACAGCGGCCTAATTTTGTATGTAACAAATCTGATGGAAAAGATCTTCAAGATCAAAGAGCTTTGGCTGGGTTACAAACACCATGAAAATAGTGAAGGATTATTCTGTCCTGGCATGCCAGGCAATGGTTTAGCATTTAAAATGAAATAGTCTAAGAAGGGTGTGAGAGATCTTGTTATTCATATTATCACCTGTTGGCTGATAAACAGTAAGGGCTTGTCTACATGTGGATGCTCAAGAACGTTAATCCGAATTAACTAAAAGGCGTGGTTTAGTTAAACTGCATTAAACCCATCAGTGGACACTTTCATTCTGAATGAAAGTGGCCTTAATTAATTTTAATCCTGAAAGAGAATGTCGACACAGAAGTTTCATGAAATTTAAATTATCCACGTTGAATTCACACCTTTAATAATTCAGATTCATTTTCCTATCCCCATGTAGAGAACTCCTAATAGTAAACAACTGTTTTATGGTTTGACTGCCAAACTTCTTAGAAAGGAGGAAAACATATTTCCTGAGCTCTGGTCTACACTAGGAAATTAGGTTGGTATAACTATGTTGCTCAGGAGTGTGAAAAATCCACATCCCTTAAACCAACGTAATCCCTGGTGTAGACCCATCAACCTAGCTACTGCCTCTCAGAGACGTGGATTACCTATGTGGATGGGAAAAGCCCTCCTGTTGGCCTAGGTAGCGTCTTCACTGAAGTGCTACAGTGGCTCAGATGCAGCATTTTAAGTATAGACAAGCCCTGGGATTCAGATGTAGCGCTCCAGGCTAAGACATGTAGGGTTCATATGCACATCTTGTTTTCCACCAATATGTCTTCTGCACAAATAGAAGGGTGTATTGGTTACATAGTATTAACCTGAAGATTATTGGAAACATGATGCTGGTGCAGCAGAAAAGGTGAGCTCGGAGTCAAAGTGCCTTCAAGTTATGATCCTATTCAGCTGAACAGCAATGAGACGATTCACTTTTCAGAAAGAGACCACCTCCCAAAGAGGATTAGCGTGAAGAAGAGTGATGAACAAAGTTTGGTATTCTGATCCAGAACAAATTTGGACTGGGCTGAATTAAGGCTAGGGTTAGGAGCCAACGGCACCAAAACTATGGGAGCTGTTCTCAGGAGATTTTGGCCCAAAGTGGCAGAAATCTTGTGAGATCAACTCATCTCATGTCATTTCTGACATCGTAAAGTGTAGGAATCTTGACAGGAAGGTTGAGTTTGAGGTTTTAGGCGTACTCAAGCCAGAAAACTCTCCCGTCTTTTGATTTTGGATCCCAATCAGATACAAATCCCTTAAGGATGGGTTTGGATCTGGGGGTTCAGAAGAGAGTGTGAAATATACACTGAGGCCAATAATACTACATCTTTTAATAAAATCATAATTCAAGAAAAATGTGCACCTGGTAAATAAACCTTTTGCAGCTCTCTCAGCTGGGTCACTCCCTTCTCTTTCAGACATGAGACAAGTCCTCCAGGACATACACACAAGGGCAAAGGAAGCTCCCTAAAAGTGTGGGAGTCACTGGTGCCTGAAACATGGCCCTGCCATTGCACCACCTGTTCTCCTCAAGGCCCCACCATCGCATTGCCCATTCCTCCTATGACCCCCGCCCCCGTCACTTGCCCTTAGGGCCGGCAAAAAGTGGGAGGGCTTAGCCCTCTGACTTTTAAAAGTGATGGGGCCATGGCCCCCTGGCCCAACGTGGTCTGACGCCCCTGCATACACACCGAGGTTCTTCACGGATGGCTCATACTCAGTTCTAGGAGAGACAACACAGACACCCCACAATTCAAGATTGGGTTTTTTAAAGAAGTCTAATGGCGTTGACCATTGACATTCCATGGGAGTTGATTGCCTAGATTTACAGTGTGGAATCCATCTTGGTCTGGAACAAAATTAGGCATCTGGGCTGACGAAGAGGCTACTGTCACATGCTGTTAAGCAATGACATGATATGCTCTGTCGTAGTTGGACATTTTATTGATTTATATTTGAAATCCTAGCTGGCAATGTGCAGAGAAGCTGACATGTCAGGTTCAGATTTAATCTGCGTATTTCTACTTATACTGTGATATAATTTGAATACCACTGTTTCAGGATTCTGGCTAAAGAGTAAAACTGTCCGAGCGGCTCCCCTCTGGTTTGAATTAGCTCCTGGAAAAAATATTTTTAGCTTTGAAGACGGTGCTATAAAATCTTGAACATCACATTAACAAACAGACAACAGACATGTAACAAATTGGAAAAAGGTTGGTTCCAAATCTTTTAAAAGATTGAAATCCGACTGGCATGAAGTAGAAAGAACCGTACAAAGCTTTAGCTAATGTAGAAGAAAGCAAACTTTAAAAGTCAGTATTCCAGCAATTTTTATACAGTGTTTATAATTAATCTCCATCGTTGTACTCGTTATTAGGTTTGGTATGCATAAACTAAGCACTCTTTCTAATACTTTTAACAAGAATAATGGACCAGTTCTGGGATCTATAAATGAAAAGACCAATTCAGATAATAATACCAAGCTCTTACATAGCGCTTTTCACCTGTAGATCTCAGAGCACTTTACAAAGGAGGTCAGTAGCATTATCCCCATTTATAGATGGGGAACAAGGGCACAGCAAGGTGAAGTGACTTGCGAGCGGGGCCCAGAGCAGTGCCGGGACTAAAACTCAGCTCTGTTGAGTCGTAGGGTATGTCTACGCTTAAAATGCTACAGTGGCAGGGCTGCCGCACTGCAGCTGAGTCGCTGTAGCGCGTCAGCGTAGAATCACCCATGCTGATGGGCAGGAAGGTTTATTTAACAGGTGCATATTTTTTCCCCTTGAATTAAGATCTTATTCAAAGATTTAGTATTACTGACGTAAGTGCATGTTTCACATTCTGTCCCGCAGGCCCTGATTCAAACCCATCCTTAGGGGGTTCGTGTCCCAAACCATAAGAAGGGATTTTTCACACCTCAGAGAGGTAGCGATACTAGTGTAAGTTCACAGTGTAAACCAGCCCCAAGTCTGATGCTCTATGCACTAGGCAACGCTACTGTGAAGAGACTAGAGAAGATTTTCAAAGGTGGCTGCTGGAGTGCACATCGGGGTTCTGTGAGCGTTGGGAATTTTCAACCCTGAGTGGGTAGTCCAGGAGCTCTGACAATATCACCTCTATTCCGACTGCCCCAGCTGTAAATAGCGGAACCCTCAGTCTTAGGAATGGTCAAAAGGCAGCTTCCCCATGAGATTAGAGTATCCAGCTATCGTGGTGCCCACCATTGCCCGCACTAGTCAGGAGACCCGTCTGGTGACCGTGAGGTAATTGTAAAAAACAGACATCGATCGAGGAAACGTTGCCTTTGGAATGTATACACTCGTCTCATCGGTCAGATGCCAGCTCAGAATAGTTTCTAGAACGGTATTGTAGAGAAGGAATTTACATCAGACCAGGGGCTATCACAGCATACCTTAACTGTCAAACGATGTCAGGAAAATATCCTTTATCTGGAGCTTTGCTTGGAACACTGGCCACCATACCAAACCTCCATTACCTGCAGCTTTTTAGACCACATGGAAGTGGGGCTGGGGCACATGACTTACGAGGAGAGGCTGAGGGAACTGGGCTTGTTTAGTCTGCAGAAGAGACGAGTGAGGGGGGATTTGATAGCAGCCTTCAACTACCTGCAGGGGGGTTTCAAAGAGGATGGAGCTCGGCTGTTCTCAGTGGTGGCAGATGACAGAACAAGGAGCAATGGTCTCAAGTTGCAGTGGGGGAGGTCTAGGTTGGATATTAGGAAACACTGTTTCACTAGAAGGGTGGTGAAATCTCCATACTTAGAGGTTTTTAAGGCCCGGCTTGACAAAGCCCTGGGTGGGATGATTTAGTTGGTGTTGGTCCTGCTTTGAGCAGGGGTTGGACTAGATGACCTCCTGAGGTCTCTTCCAACCCTAATCTTCTATGATTCTAAGTGGATGTAAATGTAAAGTGGAGGGAAAGGAGGAAAAACACCTTGTCAAGCAAGACAGGAAAAGGCGAATAATAAACTATAGGTGGGAGTGTGAAGGAAGCAGGGGCGGCTCCAGGCACCAGCGCAGCAAGCGCGTGCCTGGGGCGGCAAGTTGTGGGGGGCGGCCTGCCGGTCGCTGTGAGGGTGGCAGTCAGGCAGCCTTCAGCGGCATTTCTGCGGGAGGTCCGCTGGTCCCACAAATTCGGCGGCGGGCATGCCGATGGTGCGGGACCGGCAGATCACCCGCAGAAATGCCGCCGAATCCGCATGACCAGCGGACTGCCCACAGGCGCGCCGCCAAAGGCCGCCTGACTGCCGTGCTTGGGGCAGCAAAAATCATAGAGCTGCCCCTGGAAGGAAGAGGAGAGAGCAATGGTTCAACAGCTTTGTCACATAGACCTCTTAGGTCTTACGAAAGCACCCAGTGAACCAGCAATTTAGCTCACAAGGCTGCTGGAGATGGCTGATTTTACAAAGGGTTATTGAGCTCACTAACACGAAGACTTGTATGACCTTGTGTCACATGACGTCATGAACAACCTTTATTGATCATCCAAAAAACTTAGGAAGAACTTCTATTAAAAGCTTAAAATAAACCAACTATAGATCTCCACTCATTCAGAGAAATAAATCTCCCACAAACATATACTCCTTCAAATGGAATACATTTTATGAATCATTTCCCAAAAATCTGTGATCGTTATACTGGCTGTGTTAATTTCCCAACAGATAACCCATCACATGATGATTTTTTAAAAATGAAGTGAAGTGCCTTCATTACCAAGGGCTGGCCAAATTCTGATCTCACTTACACCGGTGTAAAACTGGAATAACTCCACCGAGGTCACATTGAAAACTAGCGTGAGATCATTAGGACTCTGTGGGAAATTCTGGCCCCGTTGAAGTAAATGGGAATTTTGCTGTTGATAGCAATAGGGCTAGGATTTCACCCCAAGCGTTCAAAGCTGAATACTTTTTCTAATACGCAAGATGTGGAGGGAATGCACATAATATTTATATATAAACTGACAACTCTGAAAAATAGAGGGCCTGTCTCCTTAATATGAGAGAGCGAGTGAGCAGAGAGTAATTTCTGAGGGCAGGAGGAATTTTGCTTTAGACAGACAACATTCCCCAATAGGATGAAAAGTAATCAGTCTCTAGCTTAATGAAACTCAGGCCTTGCTGAGAGAAATATAGCATGGGTTGTACCAGCACGTGTAATGCTGTTTTCTGAAGTATAGACTGTGACCGTATACTCTAAGATGGGAGGTCAGAAGTCAGCTATACCAATTTACACTAGCAGAGGAACTGGCCACAGATGTGCAGGAGTGGTGAGCAAAACTCAATATATCAACTCAGTACTTTTTCCTTGAAGGAAAGCACTCCAAGGCTGCAGACCTTTCCCCTCCTTTCCCCATCCTCACAGAGTAGTGTTAAGCACACACTCGCCCTACATGCAAATTGCCTGGAAGCTGTATCTTGCAAATAGGTGGCTTAACGAAGAAAAAAAAAACACGTCAAATGTTAAACAAAAAAACCCTCCAAGAACATTTTTTATATTTCTGCAGTGCATTTACCCTGATGCACAAACATCTTCTTTCTCAATCCTCTTTAGTGCACCTTAAGTTCATCTGTCGGAGTGAACAATCATCTGACACTATTTAGTTCTCCTTGTCCCTCAATATACATGTTCTAAGCTGACCTCTGATAGGATGGAATGTTTTGCAATCAATTCTTAAAGTTATAGCACCATTGGATTTTATTAACTCGCATAACAACAACAACAACAACAAAACCAACAAAACCCAGGACCTCATAACTGATCAGCCTTGTTTTATCCTTAAAGCTGCTTTAACAAGCAGGGAGTAATATACTGCAATTGGTATGCCACAATTTAATTGTTCTGTTCTTAAATCTAATATTGCAGCTGCGGGTTAAGTTTACACCAGAGCTTTCAAGAACATGAAAGTGTGGTACATCTGTGCAACAGAAAGCTAAACATCTCTTCATCTGATGTGTTTACAGTGATATTTGATATTGTGGAATGGTTTGGAGTTTGTTAAAGCTACAGAACAATTTTTAACTGGTGTCATACAACTATGGTCTGCAAAAATCTCCTCATAAACTGCTCAGCCTGATGTGAGACAAGTAAAGCTGAGGAGGATAATGTTTTCTCAAGAATCTTTGTAGATTCGTTTGATGCAATGGAAATGGAACTCTGACCATAACTTCTCTTTCCGACTGTGGGCCATATGCTCAACTATTTCAATCAAGCATTTGAAAAATAAACACCATTTAAATAAAAACACCTGAATACATCATAATAGCATAAAGAGAGAACACAATATTTCAGTGAGTGATACTTAAATCAACTGGGGCAACTTCAATCAAAGAGTCTTCAAGTTAACAGGTGGCAGAGCTGTGTATGGTACCCCGGACTTCATATTCTGTGTAACGAGCAGTTTCAGCATTATTTACTAGTTAGTGCATTTATTAAGCACATAAGTAGTTTGAGAAACTTGGAAATGGGCTCATAAATGTCAGCTGCAGTTTGTGAACTGCAAGTATCCGAGTGTTTTGATCAATGCTTTTACAGGAAAGTTAAAGGGTTATTAAAATTGTTTACTACTGCTACATGAAAAGGGAACAAGCCTGCTGAGTAACTTCAGTGGCAATAAGATGCATAAGGCTGCAGATTGAATGCTGTAGCAGAAAAGAATTTCCACCTTTAACGAAAAGGTTCAATTCACACACAACATCCGAGTCCACACCCTATGAAGCTTGTTGTGTGTTCTTTCTTCACAATGAACTATACAACTTTATGGTTGGTTGGTTTTGTTGGCAACATTAAGTGACCAAGAACACAGGTTTCTGTCAGAAATATTTAATATGAGTAGGTTTCTGTGTGAACGTTTTCCCATGCACTAGTACGTCCGTCTGACACCTGTTGTCCTTTGAGAACTCAAAATGTGGAAATTAGGTAAGAAGATCCTTATCTGCCGTTTCCTTGGGGGCAGTCCACACTGATGCATTAGGTATTATCCAGTCTGACCGTTGACATTCACGTAAGCTAACATACTACACTGGAATCCATTCAGGTTTCAAATTTATTATTTCAACCAGAATTAAGAACTACCCAAAGCCTCTTCATAAAAAGGCACCAAGGCTGCACAGTGTCAACTTGACCAATGGGGGGACAGTCTGCTTGCATAAAAAATACCTTAAAAAGCATATAATTCCATGGGAGTAAATCTGCAGCAATAGTCTCTTGCACATGGACATTTGATACAGTAAAACGCAACAACAGTGCCTCCCCTCAGTTCAATTAATTGAGCAATAAAAATTGCCCTTAGAAGGGAAGAAATGCATTCATATTTCTTAGGCTTTTTCTCTTTTTTGTAACATCATAATGTTCTCTTCACGGGTGGGAAACTTAATCTTCAAGTTCAAAGCCTGTTTCATCGTATAGTTCAGGACGAGATGACCTGGCATGCCGCGAATATTTCAGTTGCAGAAAATCGCCCAATTCATCAAGGGCATTCAGGACCTGCAAGATCATTACACTGTATCAGTTATCTTAAAAGGATTGAAAGCTGTTCTCACTTCTGCTTTACGTCTGAACAGCAAGTGACACAAAAACATATGTGGTTTTCACAGTTTAAAAATCAAAGAAAAAAAGGACTAAAGCCAAAGGGCTGAATTTTGCTCTCAGCTACTCTAGTGCATCTCAGTGAAATCAATTGAGCTACACTAGATTTACACAAGCATCGCTGAGAACAGAATTTGGGTCTATGGTGGGCTGTGTTGTATTAGCCAATGGCAATATTTATTAGCGGACTGTGCGTATTTCTCAGACATGCAGGCGGAAAAATACTCCAACTAAAAATTCTCTTTTTTACATGAAAAAGGCACATACATAACATAAGACAACATCTGCATACATATCTCAACGGCCAGTTTCACCACTGTATAACTCCGGTGGTGGACCAGGCCCAGATGTTTATCAGGGTCATTGTGAATATCTTGAACAGGATTATGTGGTTTGATAGCACATATTCCTCTTTTGCTTGTATTAATATCACAGCTGGCCTGATTCTATAATGTGAGCGGCTGCGTATCCTCAACTCCTATCGGATTCAATGGAAAGCCAGGGCATTCAGAATCTCCCTGGAGAAGATCAGAACCCTGAAGCCTCAAGCCCATGCTGAAGAGCAGCCAATAGGTCGGTATCAACTAAAAATATAGCACCTGTCCTTTCAATCCTGTTTCTGTTTACGCAGTAACGTATGCTCAAGAATAGAAAAGTCCCCACTGCCATTTAAGAATGTGATAAAATAAGCTAAATAAAGAAGGACCTGCAAAGTAATTTAAAAAAATTACCATCCTTGGAAACTTTCCCATTTTATGGGTCTTCCCCCTTATGTATTCCTGCCAGTGGTTTAAGCCAATGGCTGTTGTGGTGAGAAATGGCACAAGAGCTGTGTGTTTTTATCGTACGCTGGATTTATAGCACGTTCACACAGTGGTTGTCCTTAAAAACTTTTCAGCTGCTTGAAGTAACTAAACCACAGTATGCAGAGTGTTTCCCATTCCCCACATAAGGCATAGGGAAGTTTAGATAGCGTTGCAAATACTATGGCCATGATACCTAGCTGCAAAAGCAAAACCGGAACTTGTAAAAGGTGGCTGCCGGGGAGCGGCGTTCAAGGCCCCAGTTTGCATATCGCGGTGAGATGAATTGCAAGATCAGTGCTTGAAAACTGTAACTTTCATGTGTTTAATGCTACTGTTTTAAGGAAAGAAAACCTAAGCAAAATAAAGAGATTAAGCTCCTAATCGCCAGGGTGATTTCACTGTGTATTACTGCAGTTGCATAATCAAAAGCTTATGCAACTCTGGAACTACACAGTGAAACAACAGCCTACCTAACTACACCTCGGTAACTAAGCATTGATATATATATATATATGTTACCATTCCATTTTAACTTCATGTTGAGTATTCCATTGTTCCTCATTGTAGTTTTAAGATTAGCAGGAATTTCCTACTGCACATGTGCAAACCAGATTTTTCAATTTTGTTTCTAAAATGGTCTAAATTGGCCTGGAAACTAGTCTTGGGTATAGGGCTAAGGCCTCAATCCTCCAACTGTGTTTGGATCCATGTGCTCACATCAAGCCCCACTGAGGTCTGCGTGGGCACAGGGGCCAGCTGTATCGAGTCAGGAGGAGGATCTCTTCCCACTTGAAAACATTGAGTGTATAAAATGCATCCGTTTCTGAGGGTTATGCTCATGCAAAAAGAGTCTTAAAATCTGTTGGCAACCAAAAAAGTTCCACCCTTGCTTAACTAAAAAATAGACGAACATATTTCATCCAAATTTGCTTCTGCCTCAGGAGGTGGGGGAAATCACCTTTGGACTGAGAGGAAGATGGTAAATTTCAATCTTAAAAATATATATATATTTAGGAAGTTATGAACAGATGGAAACAGAAGCTTATAATGGAAGTCTCAACACAACTGTAACTGCCCTTCTGGAAACAGGTAAAGATACAGGGATGAAACTGGTCAGATCGCACCATTTACCCTCTTGTTAGATACAAACAATTCCAAATAATGGCTTGAAAGTTCTACATGTATCATACAAAACCCAAGGTGCTGCCATATTTTGCTGCTGCAATGTAACTCACATCAATATGGAATGAATATAAGGGCATGGGACACCTGTATATGCAATTATTACCACACCATTTAGGGTTTCCTGCCCTAGCAGTTAACTTTAGTCTTGGTGTGCTCTTCATGTAGGTCTTTATTAGTTATGACAGATTTGGGCACTATTAGGAATAGGGGAATATAATAGAGTTAATTGTTGTATAAGTTAATATTTTAAATAAAATATGTAATTATAAAGGCTTTAACGATCAAGTGACAAAGATCAAGAAAAACAAATGCAAAATGAATTATTGAGATTCAAAGTAACAGACTTGTGCTTCTCCCAGCCCCTCTAGCATCTGATGTTAATTTCACCAGGACATCTGCTGTTCTTACCGTGTCTAACATCTCCCGTGTATGTGCAGCTGACACACAAAACCGAGCCCTCGATTCTGCGATAGGAGTAGCTGGAAATCCAACCACAACCACCCCAATATTTTTGTCTAACATGCGTCTCGCAAAAGCCCTGGGAGGAGGGAAAGAAGAAAACAAAAGTGAGTTATTGCCAATAAACTGAGCACAAAGAGAAAACACTCAAGTGTGGAAAACAATGGTTAAAAAATCCTGGCCCTACTGAAGTGAATGGGAGTTTTACCATCAGCTCTCCACTGCTTTGCAGCTTGTGCAGTCATTTTCATCTCTGCAAAACGATTGTAAAATACAATCACTGACGTAAGTGAGCAGAGCATTCTGATTAGGAGCAATTTGCAATCACTGAGCACAGGTGCAAATGTCTATGTAAAGTGTAAGGCAGCACGAATCAGACCCTATATCAGGCAAATATTTGGACTAACAGATGGTGATAAATAAAAATTAATGCCATTTAGATCAAATTTAATTGAACAAGGCACTGAACATAAAATAGAAGGATGGTCTTGTAGCTGCAGCACAAGACTGGGACTTGGGAGACCTGGGGCTAATTCCTGGCTCTGCCAAAGACTCCCTGAATGGGTAGGTTATTTAACCTCTGTGTGTCATTTCCCCACCTGTAAAATGGGGAGAACAGCTACCTGCTCGGTGTTCTGAGGAGAAAATTGTTCATATTTGTGAGGTACGTAATGCAGAGGGACATAGATCGATTCATAACACTTAGCATGGACTAATGGCCTCAACTACAATTTGACCATTCTGTGCAAACGGGTAGAGGAGACTGCGGTCACAAATAAACTGATCCAAAGAGGAAGCATGCAGGAGCCACGGGGACAGCTACAGAGGGACTCTGACAAACAACTTCATGAGGGAGTTCCAGAGATGGGGCCTCAATGCTGAGAAGTCTCTGCACCTTGAAGTCCACACTGAACTTCAGGATGGCAAGGGGAGACATCTTGGTTGATCTCCAATGCCTCAAGAGGGAAACAAGATGGTTCTGCAACTAAGGGATGTCTCCCATTTCCCCCCAGCAGCCAGTCCAGCTATTTGGGTTGTGTTCTGGGCTGAGGATTTTCTATAGCTCATGATTATCAGACCTGCTTTCTGCCCCTCAGATAGTCCTTGCAAGAGGGTTTGATAAATAGTTAAACTTCAGACTAAAAGGATCCTGATGTAACTGCGAGACAGGGGAGTTCACTATTCCCCACAGATCCCGAAACGCTGATGGAAGCTTGGCCCTAGAAGGGCACAAGTTCTCCGTGCAAGAGCTGGCCTGTGTTCACATCGGAATGAGTAAGCAATTATCCTGGTGGCTTTACTGTTACCAGGTCTGATGGGCCAGGCTAGGACCCATATCTATGGTATCTAAGAAGCAAAGGCTCCTCCTGAGAGTTACTTTTGCAAAGATTCCAACTCCCTACACTCTGGGCCTTCGTTGATAAGCTACCAGGTTACTGCCAATTTCACATAGATAAGTCAATAGAGAGATATCATCACATACTGTAAAATGACTAAATGTACGTCAGCCTAAGACATGTCATATCTTAGATGGAGAACAATGAAATACCTTCAAAATAATTAGACAATGCACAGCTTTTAAATTATTATAATTTTTCAAAACATCAATAGAAAGAGAAAGTAGAGTTTAGATTAAAAAAAAATTCTGTACACTCATTTAGTGTATGGAGAAGCTGGCTCAAAATTAAGGCCAGGCTTCAAGTTATAGCTACCTATGGCAAATTCACTGAAAGGAAGAAATTTCTCCCAGGCAACATCTACATGAAGTAGCCAGATTAATTTAAAACATACCCTCCATGTAATGTTAGTGTAGTTTGTTTGCCTACCAGGCACATTTCAGTACTTACCCTATTTTACCAGGCATATAAATGAGCAAGGGGACAACAGGGGAATCATCATTTCCATAAATAATGAAACCCATTTCGTGGAGTCTCCGCCTGAAGTATCTTGTGTTTTCTCGCAGCTGGCGCACTCTCTGAAGCCCTAAAATGAGACCGTCATGAAATCAGTCAGGTCACAAATCCGAATGGGGCTTCTCTTCAGGGAAAAAACCAACCCAGAATAGGGACATGTAAGGCTAGGTCTACACTACCCCCCCCTATCGAACTAAGGTACGCAACTTCAGCTACGTGAATAACGTAGCTGAAGTCGAAGTACCTTAGTTCGAATGAAAAAGCACTTACCCGGGATCCACACGCGGCGCGCAGGCTCCCCCGTCGACTCCGCCTACTCCGTTCGTCGAGCTGGAGTACCAGCGTCGACGACGGAGCACTTCCTGGTTCGATTTATCGCGTCTTGAAAAGACGCGATAAATCGAACCCAGAACATCGATCGCGCGCCTCCGACGGGACGCGTAAGTATAGACCTACCCTAAGTTTCAGAAACATTTAGCTATCCATGAAATCTGTATGTAGCTATTGGAACCATAAGAAAAATATTTAGTGAGTCAACTGTACAAGCCACATAAATACAGAGGCACATACTGAACCTATGTAATAATAGTGCAAATCCACTGACTTCTGCTGAATTATGTCTGCTGAATTACAATGGCATGAAATGAGACTCAGACCTACTGTATTCAGACACACACTCCTACAGACAGGAGTACTGTCTCTCTGTCTCGCCGGACACAGATTATAGTGCATATAGTTAAAAAGACATGCTGAATGAAATATACTCATGGTAGCAGTGGTGGTCTGGTATGACAGTGTATACATCCATCCAGTTCTATTATTATTCTTCCCTGATTAACAATGTCCTGCTACATCCTTGTGCTGGCAAGATGTGCAAATTCCATTCAAAATAGTTGCAGAGATTTTTCTATCATAACCTAGTTTCACAGGCTCTCATTCAAGGAAACCTGATTCCACATGTCCCATGTCTGAATCGCACTGCAAATTCATAGACAAGGTTCAGATTCTCATGGGTTTACACCCATACACCTGAGCTGGCCGAGAACAGAAGTGAAACCAGTAGCCATGGAAGAGCGAAAGCAGAATTCATCTTACTGCATTTGAGTACCATCCCTTCTTGAAGACAGATGTGTCCAAAGGCAGAGGCTGCTCACTTCCTACCCCTATAATCACCCTCCTTGCTAGCCCAGAGCTAGTGAAACATTTCTAGCTAAAGAAAACAAAGAACAATTAAAGAGAGGATAGAAAGTCAGCTTTGTATTTTGTCAACTTTAAAAAAAATATTGCGCCCACCATGCTTTCTAAAACAATGCTGAAGTAACCATTTTTTCCACACATGCATCTTGAGGTCTTCCTCTCACTCACCTCACAATTAAGTGCACAGGCACCAACTTTCTAATGTGCCAGGGAGTGCTTGACCCCCTGGCTCTAACCCAGGCCCCGCCCCACCCCTTCCTCTAAGTCCCCTTTTCCACCCCACTACTTCCCCTCCCCCAGCGCGCCACGCCCTCGCTCCTCCCCCTCCCTCTGAAAGCCTCCTGCACGCTGCAAAACAGCTGATTGTGGCGGGCGGGAAGTGCAGAGAGGGAGGGGGAGGCACTGATCAGCAGGGCCTGCCGGCAGGCGCCAAGCACTGACAGGCAGGGGGAGCTGATAGGGGGCTGCCGGTGGGTGCTCAGCACCCACCATTTTTTCTCCATGGGTGCTCGGGCCCCTATGATTAAGTGTACATATTTATAAGACTAGCCAAATAAAAATGTTCTGCAACAGAAAATACAGCGATAGGGAAGGGGAGACCATTTTTTAAAAAATCCTTCCAAATCTTTACTTTGGAAAAAGGCAAACGAGTCCCGTACAAATGCAGATCCACATGCATTGTAAACAGAAAGGGTAAAGGAATACCTGATAAACTACCTACAAGCGTTTAACATGAAAGCATTACATAAAGTCGCTGTCAGTGGTTAGTAGTTCATAGGAACACAGGAACTGCCAGACTGGATCAGAGCCCCAAGGTCCATCTAGTTCAGTGTTCCCTCTCTGACAGTGTCCAGCACCATTGTGCCGTCAGGCCCGAAGAGGGGTGCTGCGTTGTTTTTTTTTAAACTACATGTGGACAAGTTGGAGAAAGTTCAGAGAAGAGCACCAAAAATGATTAAAGGTCTAGAAAACATAACCTGTGAAGGAAGATTGAAAACATTGGGTTTATTTAGTCTGGAGAAGAGAAGACTGAGAGGGGACATGAGAACAGTTTTCAAGTACATAAAAGGTTGTTACAAGGAGGCGGGAAGAGAAATTGTTCTTCTTAACCTCTGAGGATAGGACAAGAAGCAATGGGCTTAAATTGCAGCAAGGGTGGTTTAGGTTGGACATTAGGAAAAACTTCCTTCCTGTCAGAGTGGTTAAGCACTGGAATAAATTGCCTAGGGAGGTTGTGGAATCTCCATCATTGGGGATTTTTAAGAGCAGGTTGGACAAACACCTGTCAGGGATGGTCTAGATCAGGGGTCAGCAACCCTTCAGAAGTGGTGTGCCGAATCTTCATTTATTCACTCGAATTTAAGGTTTCGCGTGCCAGTGATACATTTTAACGTTTTTAGAAGGTCTCTTTCTATAAGTCTATAATATAGAACTAAACTATTGTTGTATGTAAAGTAAATAAGGTTTTTAAAATGTTTAAGATGCTTCATTTAAAATTAAATTAAAATGCAGAGCCCTCCAGACCGGTGGCCAGGACCCGAGTGCCACTGAAAAATCAGCTCGCGTGCCGCCTTCGGCTCCCGTGCCATAGGTTGCCTACCCCCGGTCTAGACAATACTTAGTCCTGCCTTGAGTGCAGGGGACTGGACTAGATGACCTCTCGAGGTCCCTCCCAGTTCTATGATTCAATGTGAGAACAAAGGGGGGAAAGCTGCTTTCTCATTAGCCGTCTGCCTCACTGCCCCACCTCCTCCAGGGGCGGAGCAACCAATCATTGTTCAATCACCCTCTCTTCCCCACTCTGCTCCTGTGTGAGCGATGGGTCGGCTCCTTTGCCCCTCCCCTTCCCTCCCGCAGATGCTGGCAGGGGTGGGGGTGGGGAGGGAAAGAGCCCCTGGAGCTTGAGGTGTGCTGTGGCAGAGAAAAGGTTGGGAACCACTGCATTGGAGGAAGTTGTAAGAACCCTGCAGGCGGCAGATGTGGGGTAATCTGCCCCCCCAGATAAGGTATCAGCCTGGTCTCTAATAGTTAGAGATTGGCTTAAGCCAAGCCCTCATGCACAAGCTTTAATATCCCTTCTACGTTTTGCTGCTAGTAATTCTGATAACTCTGGATATTGCTGATATCCATATAAATATCGAATACCTTTTTGGATCGATCTTATTAATGTCTTGGGCTCAACAGTATCCTGTGGCAAGGTCAGGGCCATCTGCTTCCCTCTGCTTCTGCAAATTGCTCCAGGGAGGCACACAAGAGAAAGAGCCAGTTCCATGGCACGCTTCCTCCTTTCTCTCAACCCTATGGAAGCCCCGCAGGGAGCTGATCACTCCTCTGGAAGGGGCAGGCTGGGAGGCCAGATGAGCTCAACAGCATTCTCCCACCCCCAAGCCACAGGGGAAAGCAACACAAGCTACAGCAAAAGCTACTGGGGGAGAAGAGAGTGACAGGACCAGCAGTTGGCTGCTCAAGACAGTTACATAAGCTAAGTCAAGAGTTTGGCCTATCAGATATTGTCAGAGTTCAAGGATGACTTTTGATCACTGTAGATAATGTGAAATGATTAAAGATACTGACAATATTTCAGATGTATTATCTTTCTTACTAAGTGACATCCAGGGATGTCTGCATGACTAGAAATTGCATTCATATAATGTTTTTAGTTGCTTTGGAATGCACTTTCACTTGTATCAACGTGTTGAACGGAAAACAGCAATACAAGTCTAACAAGTGTCTTGAAATTCATTCAGACATTTGAAATATTACGCTGTTGCTTTAATTTAATCTCACATATTATAATCTATTAAAAATGATTTTCTACTCCTATTGTTTTGATGGCAGCCTGACTAAGTTGAATGTATTTTTAAATAAATTATTCCCCCCCCCGTCAACCTTGCGAATAGATCAAACACGTACAACATGTAATGCATGTGTAGTTACACTAAGGGTGTATATAAGTAGTTCAATCCAGTTCTAGAATAGCTATGCAAGGCATAAAATTATGTATATTACCCACATTAATTTGGAAAGTAGAATCCCCAGCTGGTCATCAGTTTACACACTGAAGCACAAGAACTGATAGACCTTGTAATGTTTTTAATGCTAGGTAGATGCTCTTCCAATTCATATAATTGTCTGATCCTTTGAATCCTTCTGAACTCTGTATTTGTCCCAGTCATGTCCTGTAGCGTTGATTATTATGAAATAATTATATGGTGAATTAGAAAGTATTTCCTAGTATCTGTTCTAAATTTGTTGCCTTTCAACTGAGAGTCTCCATTTGTTTTGTGTTATGGGAAAGGGGTAAATAGGAGTGTTTAACTCACCTTCACTATACTATGCTGCTCATTGTTCCACAGACCTCCACCATATGCTCAGTCTCATGTTTATTCTTTCCAAACTAAATAATCCCTGTTTTTTTACACTCTCCTTTACGCATCTTCTTCTAATGCCTCTGATCTTTCTGGCTGCTACTTTCCTTTGGGGTGATTCCAGTAATTGAGGAGATGGCATAATACCATGTTCCAAGATGTATAATACCATTGTAAAAGTAATCCATGTGCTTTATTCCCTAAATACCAGTCATGTCCCCTGGCATGTTTCTGGTTCGCTTTGCCCCTGTCCCCCACAGCTGGGATGGCAGCAGGCCACCCCCGCCCCCTCACCGGGCCCTACTGCCGGGGATAGGGACCGAGTGAGCTGGAGCCCCCTTCCCCCCATGGCATGCGGGGCCCCTGTCCCCGGCAGCCGAGCCTGGGCAGGGAGAAGGCTGCCACTGCCTCCCAGCCAGACTCTCTCAGGCAGAAGCGGTTCCGTCCCAGGAAGGTGCAGGGAGAGAGGCCAGCGCTCCTCTCCTTCCCTGCCCCCAGCAAGCCAATCTGGGAGAGCACTTGACCCTCCATACCCCCCCACGTGTTGCCTCGATGTTTTCTGAAAAGGTAACTCCCCGCGTATGGGAGCGGTTTATTTCATCCTGTGCACTGCTTTCCACTGGTCTGTTCTGATTTTCACCTGCCATTGTCAGAAGCTCTGGGGCTTCTCACAATTCTCGCTATTCTTGACTGGGAAGTTGAGTGAAGACCACATATAGCAGTACTGGTCCGTGAGTAGGGTGACCAGATGTCCCGATTTTATAGGGACAGTTCCGATTTTTGGGTCTTTTTCTTGTATAGGCTCCTATTACCCGCCCACCCCCTGTCCCGATTTTTCACATTTGCTGTCTGGTCACCCTATTCGTGAGGCACTCCAGTGTAAGGATCAGATTGTCCTGGGTTCTTGCACAGAGGGAGAGAAGAAGGACGAGTTGTGCAAGGGCCAGGGAGCACTGCAGTCACTGGGAGCATAGAGAATGCTCCTTCCATTTTGTCCCAGGTGCATGATCCACCCTAAAGGAGGCAGGGAGGAGACAAGACCATGGAGCTGACTGGTGGGGAGCAGTCTGAACCATCAAATGAATGGTGTAGCTGTGTGCTAAGGTACAATCCTTCCAGTGCGCCCCATGGGGCAGCGCATCTCTGTATCACACTCAACAGAGACCAGTGGCTTAATGCCACAGTCTAGCCCGTGATCCTTTTCCACTGTAAGAATTGCCCATGTTTTACCTTCTACATCTTAAACAGCCTATAGTGCATGACAGGGCCTCATCTTGCAACCCATGTTTCCTCAATAGCACTGCATAAAGGACTTTCAGTAACAGCTTCTGGAATGTGTAGACAAGTTATGTCCCTGAGTTCCTTTGTTGTATGCAGTGTTGTTGTAGCCATGTCGGTCCCAGGATATTAGAAAGACAAGGTGGATGAGGTAAAAAAATAAAATAAAAACAATAAAAGAAATTACCTCACCACCTTGTCTCTCCATGAGTTCCTTTCTCGATTACTCTGTGGGTGTATTCAGAGAATACCTTTGCCACACTAATTTCTCCCCATCAGTTTATACTCCCCTAAATTCTATATTACACAGTTTTCTCAGCAAGAAATCCCAGGACTCTTGGATTTACTCTGTTTTTATATTAAAAGTTGGCACCATAATTGGCCATCCTCCAGTCCTTTGCTTTAATAGTAGCCTAGCTGTTCTACCCTTCAGTTCCTTTAGAACTCTGATGAGTACCATCTGGTCCTGGAGATTTATTGCCATCTAACCAGCTTTTTCATTTTTGATACCTTTATCTCCAACAGTACTTCATCTTTATTACCTGTGACGGATAACCACAAATAGACATTTTCCCCCCATTCCTGTCTTCCTGGTGGGGTGAAGACCGATGCAAAAAAATCCCACTTAGCTTCCTTGTTATTTCCTCCTTTGTATCTAGCTAACCCTAGCTTCTTAATTCTGGTGTACTTCATATATGTGTAATGTGTTTGGGTCAACAGCTTTAGCTATTTGTGCTTCATATTTCCTCAGAATCACAATTTTGTATTTCCTTGCAGTAATGTCAGTTGGACTGAATTTGCATTATTAAGAGGATTCAGGTTTTTGCCTGAATGAACTTTTACAAACCTGGGGCTGAACTGTGGTATCCCATTCATAGGAAGGTGCAATTCATCACGTCCAGAGGGCCTGAACAAAGTTTATGTGCCACTTCAGTTCATTTACTCATATGACCAATCCCACGGACTTCGCTGGGACTAATTGTATGAGCAAATGCTCACCAACGTAAGTAGAATTTCCATAGTTGGGCTCTTGCCATTCAAGTGTGGCTCTACTCTTCCCTTGTTTTTGTTCTCAGGAATGCAGACTTTGTGACTCTAATCAGGTAATTCTTTAGCAGACTCCATTCGGATTCTATGGATTTTCATTTCCTAGCTTTTGCCCTTCAGGCTGTATCTAACTTCCTCTTTAAAAAGAAAATCCTCTTTTCTTGAAAGGTACCATCACAGTACTATCTCCTGACATGGTCCCCCGCTGAGGCCATGTCCAATTGTATCCTTTTATGTCATTGGGCCAAATGAGGCAGTTAGAAAAAGAGCTGTAGAATGGTGAAGAGCGTGGTAAGCTAAAAGTGATCTGCAAAAATCACAAGGTTTCTACCCTTTTTGGTTTTAATGATGCATAAAAAAAAGATGTAAAGTGTTTTTATTTTCCAAGGTATTCTTTCCTGTTTGTTTTTTTATCTTAGAAAAAACAGGAATATCAAGCCTAATCTTCCCTCTTTAAGATGGGGGACTCACTGGAGGACTGGAGAACTGGTGTGAACTTCCTCAGCCATCAGTTAAAGGGTAGTATTGCTGAATGTTTCAGAAAAAGAGCTTTTCTCCCAAGCCCTTGCCAGGAGTTAGAATGAACAAACTCAGTCTCTCTTTCACCTATTCCTTATGTGGCCCTGTTATCATTTGATCATCCCATGTTGAAAAAATTTAGTAATATAGAACCTAGATAAGTATTATCTGATAGAGACAAATGAGCTTTAAATAATCGGACTAAAAGTCTCTTCTCCTCTCAGTTGCTCAAGTCCTCCAGCAAAAGCAGGGCAGTAGAGAATCAATATTTATAACGTTAAAAAATAAAGCAGTGAAAAATCCCTTATGTTTGAAAAACCTTTCAGTCCTTCTTTCTACATCACAAGGAAAGCAGATTTCTAGCAGTTTTTGTTGCTTCCCATATCTTTAACAGCCTGATTGAACAACCATGTTTCCAGGAAGAGGCCCATATCACATGCTTCATTACTTCATTTCTGTTTCTATAGATTCTACAGTAAATCCAGCTCTGCCTCATCAGGAATTTTTTTTTGGATAGTCTAGGAATTCCTTGTGGTTAGTACCATTGCTCCATTGTTGCAAGTGAGCCTCTTTTGTATTCCCCCCCCAGTAAATACAATAACCCATGGATTATTCTTATGTCACTAAAGCGTCAGAAATTCTTATCCTGTCTCCCAATACAAAGTATTTCAAATTCTCTCTTTTGTTTGTGAAGTGTACAGTATTGGTATTCTATATGAATATTTACAGTTTTTACTCTTAATATCTATTTTTATTTACTTCTTTCTGCTGACTCCATCCACTTACTGGATTGCTGTTCCTTGGTTTCCCATTCTCCCCCCTGGTCCACCTGTGGTCACTGTCTTAACCCCTATTACTAGCTAGGTACTGAGCAGATTCCATTGTCAGACTACATTGCTCCTCAGCACCTGTTATCTTTCATTCTATTCCCTTTTGGTTAATGTGGGGATCACCACACCTATGCAAGCCCTGTTCCTCTAATCATTTCCTACTGCTTAATAAATTCTAGGTTTAACTAAGATCTATTGCTTCATCCCTTTTGTATCTCATCTAGTCAAGACACTCTCCTGACAAGCTTCTGGCTGGGAAATATATAGGGAAACTGGGACTACAGTGATCAGTGTTTTGTTGAACAAATTAAAAGATCCCATAAAACCACTGCATTTGTAACTTCATGCACAAAACTGCCCACGCAGACAACTTGTTAGTTACAGTTTCTGCCATTCAGTTTAAAACTTTCTGTGTAAAAAATCTGCTGGGTTAGTAGAGGCCACAAATAGTTTAACCATCTCTCCAATGCGGCTAAAACAAAAACAGCTGTGCCAGAGCAAGGAAAACAAATGAAACACAAAAGCATCCTACTACAAAGCTTTCCAGTCTCTAATAAAAACAATAGTCTGTGGTATTTCCAAAAATATTTTTGGTGTAGTAGCTCTCCAAAGAACCAGCAGGAAATATTGAGGGGATGGGGTGGGGGACCACAGAATAGCTTGACTGAAATCTACAAAATGAAATTCTCCCTTCATTTAAATATTAAACATGTTATTAGCACCTCTTAATGCATAGAAAGAACTGTGTGTGTGTGTGTGTGTGTGTGTCTTAAAGATTAAAACTAACGGTAGTATTTTAACACTACCCAATCTAATTCCTAAATTCTCAGTCTGCCGCATTTGAAACTACTGACTTTTCAATTAGGGGAAGTTTTCATAGATGCAGATGTTGTTGGTGGATGTAGTTTAATTCTTCTCTTTTCTAGTCAGTAATTTACCACAATGCTGGAAAGAGATTCTCAGCCATTCAAAATTCCAGGCTTTTCAATATTTATCAAACCATCTGATCATTGCATAGAGCTGACAAATAAAAAATATGTAACAATTTAGGTGCAGGTAATATTCGTTCCCTATTAAGGGAAAAATCCCATCCCTGAGTGATGTGGCTATACTGACATAAATCGATAGAATTGCCTTAGGCCTTGGCTACACTTACGAGTTACAGCGCAATAAAACTGCCTGCAGCGCTGTAACTCACTAACTGGCTACACTTGCAAGGCACGTGTAACGGTGTATCTCCTCAGATACAGCACTGCATGTACTCCACCTCCCCGAGACGAATAGCAACTGTTGCGAAGTGGGTGGAACGTTGGTCTTTCAGTATAGCCGAGGAACTCCGCAGTTACTGACCTCCGGAAACTCCCTTTGTTTTGAAACGGCACTTCCGGGTTGGAGTTCAGAGCTCCGTTGTTGAGGTGCTTTACAAAACAAACAAAGCTACTGTTTGCAGGCGGGGGGGGGGGGGGGGAAGGGGGGGCTCCATTAGGAATGCCGGCAGCAAAGTTGCCTTGGACAGAGACGGCGTGTTTGGGGGGGGGGGGGAGAGAAGAACGGCGGGGGGGGGAGGGGGAAGGCTCCGTTTCCCCTAGTTCTCTTTTATCTGCTCTTTAAAAACAAACAAAGCCCCTGCTGTTTGCTTTCAGTGATTGAGAGAGAGGCAGGGGATGTGGAGGTGTGTAAACTTAGGAGATAATGAGCTGACACACTGTGGAGATTCCAAAAACCCACTCTCTCTCCCAACACACTCCGTGTCAAAGTCCCCCTCACCCCCCCCTATTTGAAAAGCACGTTGCAGCCACTTGAATGCCCATAATGCACCACTCCCAATACAGCTGCAAATGCCTCAAATGTAGCCACCTTACTGCGCTGGCAGCTGCCAGTGTGGACAGGCTGCAGCGCTTTCCCTACTCAGCTGTACGAAGACGGGTTTAACTCACAGCGCTGTACATCTGCAAGTGTAGCCAAGGCCTTAGACAAACTCCTCAAAACTGAATATCCAACTTTCACCCCCCAAAAATCTACATCCTTTTAGACAATTTGTAAGTGTGGCGGGAGAGTGCCACAGGGCTCAATTCAGGACATTCAAATGCTGATGTAGGAATGCCTTTTAAAACAATGATACCAGACAGTGTGACATCACAGAACATTAGCCTCAGAATGTTAACACCATTTTGGGAAAAAGCCGAGGAAAAGATCAGAAAATGCATGAATTCTAAATAGTAAGGTGATCTCTGAGGGAGAGAATACTGGAAGAGGAAGGGCGGGTGGGTGACCATTTCTTTACCAAGCCTCAACACTTTCCTTTCTGATGTTAAGTTTTTTGGTTAAAGACCACCTACTTGCCTCATACACATTGTCATAGGATGTAGTACTGCACCACTACTACCATATATAATCAGTTATTGTGCCCAATACCCTCTCACTGTCTTGAGTGAGCACATAAGGCAGCTCACAGTGGAGCTCCCTGGGTACAAACCTGCTTTCCCTGGAGTCCCGCAATGTTAGTGTTGAATTCAATAGTCTAACAGTCTGAGGACCAGATTCTTAGCTGGCGTAAATCATTGACTTCAATGGAACGAGGCTGATTTACACGAGCAAATTATCTTACCCTGACTGCAAAATTATCATCCCTCTAAAGCAAAGTTTCTTTTACTCTTCCAAAGACATTCGTTTTTCACTTCTGAAAGCTTTTAACCAGCAAAGAATTTAGATGTGTCAAACTTCTGCACAACATTTTACCTTTGAACTCCACATGAAGGGTTTTAACCTTGGAAATTTTTACTCAACATATTGAAACCAGGAACAATCCACCTGTAGCCTTTAATGTTTGTATCTCAGGTGTATGTTCACTGAAAGAGGGTTATTTTTCCTGAACCTGTTCCAGAGAGGATAATCCCACTCTTTGTACTTTTCCTAGGCATACTGTGGGCTATGAAGGACACAAATCCACCTGCTTTAATCTTCTCCAGCTGTTTTTTCATGGGTACTTTTTTAGATAATTAGTTATCCAATCAAACTTCTGCATACCAGTGTCAGACAGTCTCCTCTATCTATGTTCCTGGGATACAGAGCTCTAGTCCCCTGCCTTCCTCTAGTAACAACTAGATAGTAAAAAGAAAACTTTAATAGGCTGCACAAATTTGTGGAAAACAATAGCTGTTCTTCTCCCCTAAACAGTTACAGATGGACTGATTTTCTTTCCTTCTCTGGTTCCACTATAGAAGTAACACATATGTACCTCCATGTGCACTAAATCACAAATAGAACACTATAAAACTAGGGTGCCCAAAGGAAATGAGCTCTAAGATAACGGTTCTGTATAAAAACAACTTTGTTATGGATTGGGGAGAAGCAAAGGGATTTTCTTCTACACTAACACCACCTACACACCAAATGATCCTGCTAAATAAGCCTTTAAGGACTAGAGTCAGTCTATTTTTAGCTATGAATTGCTGTAAAACACTTTTCAGAGAAAAAGCAATGGTAATTTCAAATAAAGGACAGAGAAGAGGAGGAGTTGTACAAAATTGCTGTTGATTTTTTTTATTGGCCAGATACGTACAGGCACTTCCACACAAATATTGATAATGCAGTTTCATGTACACTAAAAGCACCTTGCATGAAAATAGAGAGAGGGAGACAAGCCCTTGCTGTGCATATTTATTACCAAACACAGGTGATTAATCACAAAGCATGTCAGTCCCTCAGCTGAAAGCCAGCCAGCACACGTTGCACTACATCTGTAACATATTAGGTAGTACTGAAATGCCAAGGATCTAAATGCATTTAGGAAAGGCAAGTCTCTCTTTTGTGTTCCCCAGACTGATTACCCACTGCCAATTGGAGTAATACAACAGCAGCAAGTTTCTTCTGGAGCTGCCGGGAAATCTAAAGCTCTGCTATCTCTAGAATGAAGACGGTACCTGCCGTGCCATGGGACGACGTATTATTGCCTTTTGAAAAAATGAGATTTTGCTTACTAAGCGGCACATTGTGAACCCCTTGCTCACACTGAATAATTCCTATTTCCTTGACTTCAGTATCATCACGTGAGGGAACAATTGCACACAAGTGTGTGCAAAGCAGTTCACAATCTGGCTTCATAAGAATAACGGTGAGATTTATTTCTGTGTTACTCTGTGGATCTCTTTCACCACCTCTTTC
This sequence comes from Chelydra serpentina, assembly GCA_037349315.1. Lineage (NCBI taxonomy): Eukaryota > Metazoa > Chordata > Testudines > Chelydridae > Chelydra > Chelydra serpentina. The sequence continues at coordinate 13,059,637 of JBAIAC010000061.1, forward strand.
ACCACCCCTTTCTCTAATGTTTAATTTGAGACTAAGGGGAGATCATTATTGTGGAGGGATTATCAAAAGCACCCAGCGTTGGCTTCTGTCCAGGGGTGCCGGAACGGGGGGAAGGGCAGGGGCCATGGCCCCATCACTTTTAAAAGGGGAAGGGCTATTCCCTCCCACTTTTTACCAGCCATAAGGGTAAGTGACAGGGGAGAGGGGGTGGAGAGGAGCAAGCGGGGGTGGGGTCTTGTGGGGGGAACAGGCAGAGCGGGGACAAGGCCTCGGGGGAAGAGGTGGAGCAGGGGCAGGGCCTCAGGAGAAGGGGCGGTGAGGGGGCAGGGCCTTTTGGGGAAGGGGTGGTACAAGGGCGGGGGTTGGGGAGAAGGGGCGGTGAGGGGGCAGGGCCTCGGGGGAAAGGGCAGCGAGGGGGCAGGGCCTCGGGGGAAAGGGCAGCGAGGGGGCAGGGCCTCGGGGGAAGGGGCAGCGAGGGGGCAGGGCCTCGGGGGAAGGGGAGGCGTGGGGGCAGGGCCTCGGGGGAAGGGGCAGCGAGGGGGCAGGGCCTCGGGGGAAGGGGAGGCGTGGGGGCAAGGAGTGGTGGTTCAGGCACCAGCAGCCCTCCACTTTTAGGGAGCTTCTGCCACTCCTGTCTCTGTCCCAATGGTGGAACAAATGGGGGGAAGCAGGGGTGACCGCACCCCTAGCAGCCATTAGGTGTATGCGTGATGACTTTTGAGGCACGGCGAGTGAGCCCGCCCCATGCTCACACTGTAGCGGTGGCTCCTGACCCATGGGGAGCTAGGCCCAGCTTCCTGCTCTGGGCATTGCAGCCTGGCGCACGAGGTCGCTTAGTGCCCAAACCTAAGTGGTGTCAGGATGCAATGCCTGGAGGAGGGAGCTGGGCCTAGCCCTGCAGGACAGGAGCCACCTCTGCCAAGCGAGTGCAGGGCAGGTTTGCTCTCCAGCTCACCACCAATGACCCATCACCCCACCCCCTGACCTCCAGTTGCAAAACTTCCCTCCACCACTGCTCTATTCCCACTGACGTCAACAGGAGCAGAGTTATGCCAGTGCTGAGTGCTTTTGAAAGTCTTAGACTAAGGCTACACTGGCAGCTGTACAGCGCTGTGAGTTAAACCCGCCTTCGTACAGCTGAGTAGGGAAAGCGCTGCAGCCTGTTCACACTGGCAGCTGCCAGCGCACTGCCGTGGCCACATTTGAGGCATTTGCAGCTGTATTGGGAGCGGTGCATTATGGGCAGCTATCCCAGCATTCAAGTGGCTGCAACGTGCTTTTCAAAAGGGAGCATGTGGGGAGAGAGAGGGGGTTTTTAGGGTACCCACAGGCTGTCAGCTCGTTCTCTCCTACGTTTACACACCCCCACCTCCCCCGCCTCTCTCTCACTCACTGAAAGCAAACAGCAGGGGCTTTGTTTGTTTTTTAGAGCAGATAAGCAGCCGCTCGCTGAAATGGACCCCAACCCCTCCCCCTTCCCCCCACCGCCTCTCTCTTCAAGCAAACATTTGCTGCTGGCACTCCCCTGCTTGCCTCTCACTCATTCAAAGCAAACAGTAGCTGTTTGTTTTTTTGATAAGCAGCCCCCAGAACAGAGCTCTGAACTCCAACCCAGAAGTGCTATTTCAAAACAAAGGGAGCTTCCGGAGGTCAGTCACTGCGTATGCCAACGACTACATTGCACCAACAGCGTCTTAGCCACTACGCAACAGCTGTTATTCCTCTCGGGGACATGGAATACCAGCAGCGCTGTAGCCACGGAGATACAGCGCTGTATGTGCCTTGCCAGTGTAGACAGTGAGTGAGGTACAGCGCTCTGGGAGGCTTTATTGCGCTGTAACTCGCAAGTGTAGCCAAGGCCTTACTCGATAAGCCTATTACTCAAGTTCCCTTGCTTGTTAGAATCAACTCTATGGATGCAATTCTACCACATATAGGGTGAGTACCACCTTTCTCTGCAGGTAGTGCCATTGAAATCAGCGCGATTACGTTCCAGGTTTGTTCTGCTTCAGCTTGAGTACGGGTGGCAGAATCCAACCCGACTCAGCATCTGCGGCTGAGAAAATGGTTATGATGCAAGGGCCTAGCCCAGCCAGGCACGTAAGCATTTTAAACACATCACACATGGGTAGTCTCATTGCATTTAATGAGACCGCTTAAAATTAAGCATGGCCTTAAGTGTTCTGCTGGATCAAGACCTAAGAGAAGTTATAGCAGTTCATAATAAAAGACAACAAGAAAATCTTAGGGCGCAAAAAAGGAAAGTTCCATAATAATTAGAAACTAATGTAGTCCATCATGGCTCCAATCCTGCAAGCTGCTGTGAGTGGGTGCTGGGGCCTGCCCACACAGAGCAACTTGCAGCATTAAGGCCTTAGATTTTACAAGAGACACTGACAGCCATATTTAGTTTTACAAAACACGAAAGGCCAGATTTTCAAAAGAGCTCGGCTCTCATTTAGCACTGGCAGTTCAGCTGTTAGGAGCTGAGCTCTTTTGAAAATCTGGTCCTAAGTTTTTACAAAATCTGGTCCTAAGTTTTGACAAGACAAATATAAATGTTTCCAGGGATTCGTCGCCAATTTTTAAAATAAACCTTTAAAACACAAAACCATATTCCCCTGCAGGTTTTGCAATCCAAATATGCCAGCACTGATCTAGTACATGAGAACTCAATTCTGACTACAAACTACTAGTCCCATTTTCAGTTTCCAAGCAGAGAGAGAAATTGTGGTACAAAGTTAAACCAAAGACCATAAATTGCGAAAGCCATTTGCATTTTAAAAATATCCCTTCTGTTTCAATAATCTCAAGTATTGTTTTGTAACATGCATGAGGACAGTAGCTTCTTAAGAATATATTTTAAAATTTGTCACAGTTCCATAAAAGCATATAAAAAGGAATGTTACTTTATTGTTAATGAATGACCATGTATTAAATAGAGAAAAAAATGACTTTTCAACTGCTTTAATTAGAATGTTACATCACTACATTTTATTCTTCGTCGGTATGGAAACTGCTTTCGTTTGCTAGCAGTCTTAAATCCGTCCACTTAGTGGTTCTATTTTTTTACCTATCAAATTTAAGTGTAAAAATATGCTCACAGTATTCTCAATAAGAAAAAAAGGTCCAAGGTCACAGCTGGAAGGGGCTAGCATGGCTTTCTCAGACCTGATCTTAGTCGAGAAGCTCTGTCAGTGCCTTACAGGCAAGTATGCATAGTATAAGCTATCATTAAAAATCAGACAAAGTCCAAATATTCTGAGCCAAGTGCAGTCTCATCGAGGGGCTAAAACTGCTAAGGCAGCTGTTGGGTTTCCTGAGGTATCTCCAGTGGTGTAATGAGAAGCCACGAAGAGAAGGTATGAAGAATAAATAAGTATATAATCCAAACTATACAGTGAATGTCATGGGAACTTCTGCTTACCATATCCCCTATGAATGAAGAAGGGTATATTTGAGATTAAAAGGCAATGCAAGTTTGAAAGGGATAAAATGACTTAAAAAAAAAAAATAAACACTGCAAACTAACCTATAGAACTCAGTGCTACATGGTATTAGTGAGGAATATAGTTATAGCTGTGAAAGGTTCATACAGGGATTAGACACTTGTATTCTGTTAACAATTGTATTATATGAACTACGATAGAACATTTGCAGTTACTGTATCTAGGATTGCAAATACGACGAGTCCTCAAGCTGTAGTGCCTGAACTGACATACAGGCTCAGGAAGAGGTTTCCTCCTCTTCAACTTAGGGTATGTCTTCACTACCCGCCGGATCGGCGGGTAGTGATCGATCTATCGGGGATCGATTTATCACGTCTCGTCTAGACGCGATAAATCGATCCCCGAATGCACTCCTCGTCGACTCCGGACCTCCACCGCCGCGAGAGGCAGAAGCGGAGTCGACGGGGGAGTGGCAGCGGTTGACTCGCCGCCGTCCTCACGGCCAGATAAGTTGACCTACGATACGCTGACTTCAGCTACGCTATTCACGTAGCTGAAGTTGCGTATTGTAGGTCGGCCTCCCCCCACCCCAGTGTAGACCTGGCCTAAGAATGCTATAAAACTGCACAAATGGCCAGAGGCATTATGGAATTTTTCACCATTTTCTGAATCCTCTGGTATAGGCCATTGTGGAGGCAGAATACTTAATTAGGTGGACCATTAATTTGAGTCAGCCTGGTATTTCCTGGTTCGATTTGCTCAGGAGAAATCAAGGCAGAATGAAGGGTATGCAGTAATTTACTCATGGATTCTGTAAAATTGTTACAGGCTATCTAGTGTGCATAAGATAGTCAAGAGATATTGTTAAAATGATCATGAAATGATGCTTGATGGTTCAGGACTCTACCACAAATTCTGTGCCAGGAATTCACTTGTAGACAAATTTTGGGGGAGACCTTGTATTTCCTGCATTTCTTTTTAGTTACGCAATGTGGGAGTTTTTGAATGATAAAATGGAACATCCCACTGAAAGTCAAACACACATTTTGCCAGTGGGTTCACAGCTATTTGCTAACAGTAGAGGAATGGTGACACTCAGGACTCCTGGGATCTATTCCATGAGAGGAATATACTGTACTGCGTACAGACCCTTCTGCTCCTGTCCCACCCAAGCCTGAATCTTCTGCTCCTGCCCCTCCAATATATCCATGTCCCAGTTTTAGACCTCCCCTTCCCAACCCAACCTGTAACCCCTTCTTAGTCCCAGTCTTCCCCTTTATCCCAATGACCTCCAACTCCATCCCCTCATCTCAGTCCACTACCTTCCCACCAAACTGTAACAAGTCTCTATAGAACATGTGAAATGGAGATGTTTCAGAGACTCATATTTGGGTGGATTTTCACAAAGATGGCAAAAGGCACAACCTTGACACCAGCATGACCTTGTGTCAAGTTTCAAGTCCTTGCTCCGAAGCATGGAAGTGTTAGAGCTACTCAATGAAACATCTATACATTGTTTTGCCCATGTTAAATATTCTTACTTTCCCCTAACTTTACTGAGAGAAACAACAGAACTTTTTTTGTTGAAATAAATAAATAGAAAATAAATTCAGCTATAGGCAGACACCTGGCATCGATGGAAAATTTCAGTCTGAAAGGTTGAAATTTGGCAAAGTTATAAGGAACGGAAAACAGGGGCTTATCATGGAAACTGTTGGGCACCAGTGCCTGCAGATATCAATACCTGCAATACCTCTAATTATATAGCACCATTAGTGCACACATGTATCTACTCATACCCTCCAGTCATGCATCCATTAATTAGGTCTTGGAAATTCAAACCTTGTTTTCTTTTTCAACCAAGCATAATCATGCTAAAGCAAAATAACTGCAGAAAAAACAACAGCAGATCGATCATTTTGATACATGAGGAGGTAAACACAAACACTGGCTGCATTTCTGGGCTTTGATTACATCGAATGTGTAAGCACATTTCTCTTGTTCTACTCCAAGTCAGATGTTTACCAGATCAAGGCAGAGTTACTTTAACAACTAATGGAAGGCAGGGTGGAAGCCCTATAACTAGCTTGGGAAATGTAAAACAAAACTGAGCAAAGCACTAGAAAATATACTGCAGGGAATAACCTGGAAATTGCAAGGGACTGACTAAATGATCAAATAGGTCTTACCCTGTCTGATTTCTATACATCTATCATTTTAGGATTCAGTGATGAAGACAACTGTCAGAACGGGACAAATTTACTCATTTGCCACCAAGGTATTTCACTGTCTCCCTCTTTGTTAAGTTAACATGGAATAACTCACCAAGATGTATTTTCTTTCCTTTTCAAAATACTTAATACACGTGCCAGCAGTTTCCCTAGATATCTGAGAGCCAACGCCTCTCCACCTACAGGAATATCTGTCGGAGGGGAAACACTTTGTGAGGCTCTCCTTATAGAGAGTCCCCCCAAACCATTCTGTGGGGAGTGGGAGCAGCTTTACTCCCATGCAATGAATTCCATTCTCCCAATCCTGCTGATCCTCAGGGAGAGGCCATCCCTCCTCACTGGCTCTGGGGTTCCAGGCTCATCTCCATTCCATGGTAACACAGAATTCATTGCAACTTGCCTACCGGGGCCTCCTCTGCCTACCCTGAAATGGAGGCTTCCCCAGTACAGAGGAGTCTGTGAAAAAGGTAATATGGCCTGTAGCCATGTTATCTTTCCTGGGTAATCTTCATAGGGATCTTGGAAGACCCATACCCAACTTTACCCATTCTTCATGGACCCCATTCTTCATAGAGTTTTCTGTGTGGTCCTTGATTTGGGGTTGGGAAGAGAAACGTGTGCACAGAGGTGGATTTCTACCCTTCTGCAAGGAGAGAGAAACTCCATATGTCGATGGTTTCTTCCATTTTTGGAATTAGGGATGCCATCTTGGCTGAGTTGAGACTTTCTCGTCATGTGGCATGTTGCCCCACAAGGATCATTCACAAATTAACAGCTGCTATTTTATATTATATTAGTGCAGAAGGGCCCCAGTCAAGATCAGGGCCCCGCTGTGTTAGGTGCTACGCAAACATCAAGGGAGATTCAGCCAGAGCAAGCTCTCTCTCTCTCTTTTTACATACGGAGCCACAGTCTCTGTTCCTGATGCCAAAGCCGCATCAAAGCCCGATGACCTGATGCTCAATACATTTGTATTCAATTTTACAAGGCAAATTAAAATAAATTGCCAGAGTTAACAGAGATAAGCGAAGCAACTCAGTTTATGTAAAAATGCAAACATTGTGCCACTAACTACACTGCTGCTGACAGAACTTTTTCTGAAATCCACTAATCCTCCAAATCACCTGGGGTGGACAGCTCTAAAGGCTCTCTTTTGAACCCAAGTCTCCTATCACAGCGCCCTACACTGTATGCAGAATCATGTTATCCCAAAGCCATTTCTAAGCAGCTCTGAAAGCCTGAGATTAGAAATGCTCCAGATATAATGCTTTACATGCCGTATTTCTTAGGCCCTAAAGACAAAACTCTGGAAAAGGGTTAGTACAATATTGCCCTCTGTTGGTGAGCATTTTTATAAAACAGATTCAGAGGATTATATAATGTATTAGGACCATTTGAATGTACAGTAGGTAAAAGACAAGGAGTGAGTCTCTTATATTAGATGCTACATAGATATTACTATCCCCAATGCTTACCTTTCAAATTGGAGAGTATAACAACTTCTTTAATCCAGTTTGGATTATTTGCCTAAATGACTAAAATATCGTTTCCCCAGCCTTCAGGCATCACAATGGAGTCTTTCTAGTTTCCAAGTAACCTTAATTTTTGCTAGTGCACTGAGGCGAATTTTGGTATTTTGGGCCAGATTCTCCATGCCTCCTTTTCTGCACTGGCACCTTGCAAATGCTGGCCGGGCTGGCCAGAGGACCCATTGGCCCCTAGTGCAAATCTAAGTAGCCCCGGGGCTGCTCTAAATTGTACTGGTTTGCAACAGCACTCTATGGGCCATTGCATCAGTACAAAATAGTTGGAGTGCAGTCTGATGTGGCCATGCCTCTGTCACTCTCCATCCCCGTCTTGCCCCCCAACCCAGGACTATGAGGGAGGGCCACCAGGAAGTCATTGAGTAGCTCTTCTCCAGGCATTGACCAAGAAGATTCTACCTCTGTTATGCTGCTGAACCAACATAAATGAGCTGCTGTTCAGGACACAATCTGGCTCTTCAAGTGTATGTTATACATAAAATTGCATTCTCCCTAAATACCTCATGAAAATTAAAATGCATTGGTACATCAGCTATTACTCCTGAGTTAGGACAAATTTAAGTCCTAGGAGCTTGGATATATGTCAGTAACATACTGCAGTAGTAGCAGATAGTTACATATATACATCTTGCTTCTGTGTGTTCCATTCTGTGCATCCGACTAAGTGGGCTATAGCCTACGAAAGCTTATGCTGAAATAAATTTGTTAGTCTCTAAGGTGCCACATGTACTCCTGTTCCTTTTACAGATACAGACTAAACACAGCTGCTGCTCTGAAACCTTACATGACACAGTTGTTCTATAGTTTATATAGTGTACATTATACAGAGACTCTGATCCTTGGCTACATTAAAGTAGACCCTCTATTACAGAAGGAATAGAAATAAGACTTATCCTCCATAAATGACATAAACATGTCTTTATTGCAGTTCCTCCAGAACTTGGGGACAAAGCACGTTTGGAAACAAATTCAACTTCAGGACACTGCAGTCTAGTTACAAATTGAAGTGTGACATTAATGTCATAATTTTAGTAGTACCATCATGTACAGTGTTACACCTGGGTAGAAAGTCTATGGCATGCTATCAACTGTTTGCTGTTTCAAACGTTTACATTCATCACGAATGTCATGCGGCAACCACCTCTATTGAGACAAGGCTGAGTTTGAAACTCCAGGAGTGGTCTCTAAGTAGTATTTTTATTGCAATATCTAAGTCCAACCAGATGATAAATGAGAGCGCCTCAGCTTTAACTCTGAACTCATGCTGTGAAGTCAATCATAAGATTTAAAGAGTTTATATCCTTTTCATATACGTTTTTGGCAAGCTATGTGGTCTAGTGGCTAGAAAAGGCAATTGACTCCAGAGGGGCACTTCCATCTCTGCCCCTGTCTTGCTCTGTGACCCCAAACAAGTCACCTAACTTGTTTACCCAGCAGCAAAACAGACATCTTCTTGCAGGAGTGTTGTGAAGCTTAGTTTGATAATGGCTGAGATCATTGATGACACCGTGGATAAGTATGTAGAAATATGATTAAAAACACCCAGGCGCATGCCAGGATGGATACAATGTGACAGTACAATGTGAATGACTGCATTTACACTGCAGTTTTTACCATACTTTTCTACTGCCTTTGGGACCTTTGTTGTTGGAAGGTATTTTTTGCTCCCTGTCAGTAAATGCTAAGATTATAAATAACATGTGTGCAGTTCATAAAAGGGGTCTTACCTTGTGTTGTTCCGTCTAGTCCCATGACACACTTCATTGACCTAATGATCTGCTCTGCTATAGGTGGACACATAGATGTGGCATAAATAGCACTGTGGGAGTGAGTTCGTAAAAAATCCACAAGTTCCTTAAACAAGTGAAACAAAATTTGAATTAACTTTGAGTTGTCAGGAGAGCAGAACGCCTTCCCAACTACTGATACAGGTGAGAACGTAGGAGATCAAGGATATTTGACCAAGACATTTCATGACTGATTGATTTTCTTAATTGTTATTAAAAATCCATGGTCTGAAGAAATACAAGTGATACTTGGCAAAGGTAAATCCTTTAAAATGTAAGCTATGCACCACAGCTGAAACAAAGCTACGAACTAGAATACTACTTTGCTTATCTGATGAGAATCTTTACAGGGGAAACCCGGCCTCACTGAGGGACTAATCAACAAGCTGCATTTAAAATACAGAACTGTCCCACCTTTCAGAAGGATGAAAGTGATGTGCAAACGGCAAATAGTGCAGTTTGTCTCCCATTGGACTTAGCAGAAAAAAAGTAACCTCACTAGTGTTTGTATTCAACTTCACGACAGTCTTATTAGTTTGTCTTTAACATAAGGCTGAACCCCACCTAGCAGTTCCATCAAAATCCATTGCAACTCCCCATTGCCACGTGCTCCCCACTTTAACACACGGCCTTAGTCCTTGACACATGCTTCTGCATAAGCTGAAAATGAAAACAGGCCCCAATCATGCAATTGGATCCACCACCAGCCTGAATCCCTGCACCTGTGTGGAGCACTACAGACTTAAATGGGACTCGATGTGGGCATGGGGATTTGTGCTAGTGGCTCTGAGTGCAATTCTTAGGCCCTGATGCTGCAGTGACGCCTCCCCTGCTACTTATCTGAGCCAAAGGACTTTATACAAACTAGGAAAAGTCATAGGTAGGGGGCCTAGTTACAGGACATAAAGGCTTAAGAAGGGCTTGTGTACACAGGAAAGTTTTACCAGTTGTACTGATACAGTTTACAGGTATAGTTATACCGGCGTAATCCCAAACTGGGCATGAAAATCTGTACATGGAAGTATATTTAGCCAACCCCAGAGCTGGCTGAATATCCCCAAGACAACGAACAGCAGCATTATTTATAAAGCCCTCCACCCAGGTTTGGAACAAAAGTACCAATAGCCCAGCAAATTACCTAATATGAATAGCAAACAAAAATAAGAAAACTGAATATTTTACCCATCCCAACATGAAGAATATCTTAACAGCTCAATCATACACTTGGGATCCGAACAGGAACGATGCATTCTCTATAATAGCACTACTATATGGCAGATTATGTGGAAAGGCAGCTATATATGCCATACACAGATAGCATGCCATTTGTTTTGGTGTCAGAGACTAGAAGTTTTCTATTTACCTTCTTGCCAGCTATGTATCCTCCAGCAGCTCCAAAGCTTTTGGTGAATGTACCCATCAATACATCGACATCTTCAGGGTCCATTCCAAAATATTCCACGACTCCCCGGCCGGTGGGTCCCACAGCACCAATGCTGTGAGCCTCATCCAAGTAGAGATAGGCTTTGTATCTCTTCTTCAAGGCGACTATCTCTGGCAGGCGCACAATGGAACCTTCCATGCTAGAGAATGAGAATTGGTAATGAATCTTTTAATCCCCCGCTCTCTTTAAATATTAGCGCTATGGGACACATTATGGAGGACATGGTTACCCTGATACCACAAAAGGGCTCTCTAAAGCTCAAACCAAATTCATAAATCAAAAGAAAACTGGGAAGTCTTTATGCCCATTGCTGAGCAGCCAATCACTCACACGAGCAGCCCCAGTGACTTCCTTGGTCTTTTGCAAATTATCAGCCCTACTTCTGCATGCGGAAAAGAGAAGGGAAGGATTCAGATGACATGCTGAACTTTATCCATATTAGTGTATATAATTTGTTACGCCCCCCCGCCCCCAATTAGAAGGTATTTGCAACTCTGGCTCCCACTTATGTCTATACGCCACTCTGACAATATTTACAGGTTGTAAAGGCAACAGATCCAGGCAGAATTTCCCCAGTGCAGGAGAAGTCTAGGGTAGCACAGGTGGGGGCCAGGGGCAGAAAGATTTCTATAGATGAGCATCAGAGCAGCCCACAGGTGTGGGGAAGTTCCCTAACTTCCCTTGGGGTAGACTTGGCTCTTGGAGAAGGAACAATCTGGGAGGCAGAAAGGTGGCTTAAAGTCATCGTTGACTGCTCTGCTCCTAGTCTGTCCCTTTCAGGGGATGCCACACACAATCTGGCACTGCACAGGAAAAGATCCTTAATATTTTTTGTTTTTTTCTCCTTAGTACAAGAGCAGAATTCAATATGCTGCACTGATGCATTAACAGCATCTTGACACTCTTAGGGAAAAAATGGAAAAGAAACCCAGCACACTCTCGGTAGTTACCTGAATAGGGTAGGTGAACAGCAGGAATTACCCTGCAAGATGAACTCCCCAGGAAACAAATTAGAAATCCACTTTAATGCAAGGCAGTTTAGTTATCCGTACCTTTGCTGCAGACACTATTATGCCTTGAAAACCTGGGTGAGATTACTAAGGAAGCTTATCACCAGATACCTTCAGATGTGTTCAATAGTTTATTTTTACAGTGAGTTAAACTTGTTCTCTTGCACTAGCTGTGGTGAGGGAAAAACATCTGAAAGTGCTAACATATTTCATCCCAAAAGCAAGGTGCCGTGTGCCAAGCAAAACCTACATTCTGTGGGGAGGCCCCCTGCTCAGGTGGGTCAGATTGGAAATCTTGAGGCAGCTCCAGCTACATTGAAAAATGGAAGCTGTTCCTGAATTAAATGTGCAAATGAGTAATACAGTCAGTATGGCCTCCCGGCATTATTTATGTCAATATCAGTTTCAAACTGTTTTATGCTGCCCTCACAGATTTTAGTATTTGCAACATGTAGCTGCATTATACAAGTTATAAGGGAGAAAGTAGAGGTTTGGCAGTCGAGTAGGGGACAACAGGCTTTTGGCACAGGGGAGGTTTTTCACAATTTTGGCCTCTTCTTTCCCTCACTCTCATGGGCAGGGTTGTAGGTAACCTGAAAGTTTTGGGGGGGCTTGAACCTCTGTTCCCTAAATATTGTTAACTCTTGACAATGAGAGGTCATCCCACTGTGCCTCTCCCAATACCCGACACTACAGCCAATACATAATAATACATACTTCCACATTGCAGCTAAAACATTCAGGAATGTAATAGTATTTTCAATAGCCCATGTTGATCAATGAGGGCAAATTACACCACTGTCTGAGTTATTGTTTCAGGGTGTCTGCAGACTCAGGAAGACACTCTGCATTTGTTTACATTTGGAAGTTTATTTTCAGAGCTATAAGGGCTAAAATCTTAATTTAAAAATAGAAAATTTAGATTCCACTGCATAATTCTACAGCAAAATCATGTGACTACTGAATCCTGAAATACAGAGAGCTTGGTTAAGTTCCCTCTCCTGATATAAGACTGCCAAGAGGTTTTAAATGTGAAGAGAATTTGATGTAATTGTTTTCATACAGTATAGCCTAATGATGTAAGTAGGAGTTAATTGTTTTTAGTCTAAATAGGTTAGTGAAACAAAGAACCTATTAGTCTTCTTGAGAGATGCTGGCTTTTTAAAATCCTGGGGACAGTGGCCAGAGCCCACCAGAACAACGAAAGGCCCAGTTCTTCCACAGAATGGGCAGAACACAGGTAGCTTTACTGCAGGTTTCTCTGCATGCTGCCCTGCTAACGAGCCTCAACCCTTCCTTGGTGGGACCAGCTTTAGAGACAAGAGACCACTGTTCCCTCTAAGCTGTGCGCGTGTGCGCGTGCACACAGATCCTAAACCCTGTGCACACGGTGAAACACAGTGCGCACAAAAATGTGCACAGAAACACAACAATTTGCACAGAAGAAATGTTTTGCGCACACGGCCTGTCAAAAATTAGAGGGAACATTGCAAGAGACCAGTTTGGTTTCTGTGCCCATTCTGTCCTTGGCCTCTCTGCTGTTCTTTGGTGATTGCGGAAGAAGGCTTGCGATGGGGACACCTCTGTGTTTAGAACTAGACTGAGACCAAACTCATTTGACATAGGCCACTGAGCAGCCCCTTATGAAAGGAAGGTCAAACTTCCAGTGAATATTACCCCGTGCTGGCGTTAAACCTGGGACCTAGAGTTGAAATGAAATGTATCAGCGTGTCACAGCTCTGGAAGTCTGGAAGGAGGGGGCTTACGGAAGCATATTTCTGGAGGGGTGGAAGGTTAAATTGCGTCATTGTAGCCTGACGGAGCCGTAGCATTAAGCTGTGACATCCACTGAGCAACGCAGGGAGGGACTGTGCCTCAGAATGCATGAGGCCTGTGCAGATCACACTATTCCTTTAGGATGGTGCAGGCTCCTCCTCCTCACTCAACTGGTCTTTTCCTCTGTGAGGTAATGTGGAGGACGTGGGTGAGGCCTTAATTCTTCTTCCTTCCTGTTCCTTTTGGGGCAGTGGGTGCCTCAGGAGAGCGCAGGGACTGCAACAGTGTCAGAGGCCCTCACTTCGACTGCGCAATGTAGTTGGGGAAGCAATCTGTGCACCCCAGTTTCCCCGCATCCCTCTCAGGGAGTCTCCACCAGAATCTGGCCCCAAATGACTCTACGAAACTGAAGAATGGGGGCATGCTGTCACTGTCAGGGAAACAGAACTGGGTACAGAAGTCCGATATCGCTGTATTAGTGCCTCAACTGGAATTTGTCAGAGTTCAGACCTGGCTGGTGGAGTGCTGCACAGTTCCTTTCAGCCTACAACTTCTGAAGCTGTTTTCCCTCACATAGTACTCTGTCTGCAGCCCTCTGCTGTTCCCTCCGCCGTGCCAGCCTCCAGCACAAAAATGACCATGACCTGTTCAAAGCTTCGGTTGCATACAAGGTTCTAGCTCTGCTCCATAACTTGGTCACAGCATGATTACGTCCCAGTTGCTCTACAATGCCAATGAAGTTTTAACCAGGCCACGAGACAAAAGTGTTGGAAAGAGGTCCCCTGGCAAGGTTTGTACAGGACACAAATGATGTAGTTTCTGAATCATTGTGTTTAGGTCCTGGTTCAAATCCCATCATAGTTCATGGGATTCTTTCCATTGGCTTCCATGAGCTTTGGAGCCTGGGAGATGGAAGACACATAGGTCAACTAATCCTCTCTCTCTGGCAATGCAGGTTTACTCTACACAGCACACTGACAGCATGACATTCAGTTTCATTTTAGAATTCTCAGGCAACTGGGCTTCTATCATTTTTCTTGGTAGAATGAGGCATTTTCCATAGCTTTATTCATTGCACTGTCAAGAAGATTGATTTTACTGATATTCAGACAGCCATTTCCCCTTCTTAATTTCATCACACAACTCCTAGATATGCCAGCATGTAATACCCTTCCAATCTCTGCAGATTTACTCTAACCCTTCCAGTATTTGAAGACTTATCATATCCCTTTTCTCAGTCATTGCTCAGATTACATATAAATCTTTCCTTATAAGTCAATCCCTTTGGCCCCTTGATCATGTCTGTCATGGGTCTTTAAACTCCTTTCCTCTGATCTGATATACAACTAGATACACACAGTGTATTCATGTTGATCTTGAGCTTCCAAAATACACACATTAAATCTTAATCTTTGCTTTTAGCATTATTTTCTTTGGTAAACTTTGTCACAGCGCGGCATTTAGGAGACTTGACACAGACTTCTCTATTTTGTGGTTTACAGCAACAGTTTAAAAAGTCAGATAAATTACAGTATTTTGAAATGTTAGGAAGCAGCCATTGATTGATTAACCCCTTTTTGTTGGTCTCTGGCCAGTGATGTAAAATGCTACCCCTTTGGACTAAGGGGCTGGCAATCACCTAAGAGCAGGATATAAAAAATTGCCCTAATAGGCTGCCTAGAGTATTGGCACTGAATCGCAAAAAAACTCTCAAGTGTACATGAAAATGCACTGGACAGTGTCCAAGCGATCAGAGAAATATGACCAAGTCAAATTAAAATGAAAATGGAAAAAAGTTGGATGAAAACCCATCGGTTTTGACCACTGTATGTTGCCCCTCAATTGTTGCCTTGGGCCTTCCCCCATCTGACTCCTAAGTAAATATGTTACTAGGTAGCACACATCTACCAGAAACTGAGCAAGAATACAGTAATTGACTGATCCTGAACTGAAAACAGTAGAGGCCAAGGAAAACACCAGCTAGAATTTAGATAATAGAGACATGATTTAGCAAGTCAGTTTAATTTCTGCCAAAACTTGTTCATGCTTTTGTAGTGAGGATTGATGGCCATGTGGTCTCTCTCAGCTTGGACTGAATATGGAATAAATTTACTCTCAAACTAGTCCAAGTTAAAAGCCAGCTTTCATTAATAGTTACATTTACCTGTGCTGAGCTTTCCTTTTCTGAAGGTTAAATACATTTTAAAAACTGAAATGTTTTCTCACTGTTTATTTGACACCCAGCTTGGGTCCTTTATAAGCTGTGGGCCAAATTCTGCATTTACTTAGCCCCATGCAAACTCAGTGGTCTATGATTCTGAAGCACCAGTCTGATTTTTCAACACCATGTTGGCTCACAGTAGTTCTTTTCAACTGTTGCCAGTTTGGTAAATCAAGGTTCATGTGCAGTATTGCTGAGTAGGATCACTCTTTCACATACACTTAACATGCCCGTGAGTTTGCAGGAGTGAACATGAAGGCAGAATTTGACCCTTAATGTTGATCTCCTCAGTGTCATATATTGCCATCTTAAAAAAAAAAAAAAAAAAAGAGAACGTTACATCCATGGAAAAAGATGCCAAGCCAAACTTGTAAATCAAGATACTTTAACTTGCATTATGGATCTGACCTAGTGATTTTAATTCTGTATCAGAGTTATCAGTGATGCTCCATTTCTTTAGAAACCCATTTAAGAAAGCAGCATATGACCTTACCAAGAAGGACATTTTAAAGAATTCTCCCCTCCTCCTCACTACTCTGTGTAAGAATGCTAATTTACCAACTGTCAAAACTAAAAATAACTCAATCTAACCTACCCAGGTAGTGGAAAACCTTACTGCTACTTCAGAATCAGAGTCCAAGAAAGGAAAGGGTCAGAAGGAGAGAAAATAGCAGCTCAAGCACATATAAAATGAAGAATTCTAGTATGTCTTCCCTCACCCTTCCTGTTATGTTTAAAATGTTATTACCAAGATACTGGATTGGTTTTGGTCTGCTAATCTGTACCTCGCAATATTGAATATCTGGAGGTTACTTCCCTGTACCTGGAGGTTCTTTGAGATGTGTGGTCCCTATCTGTGTTCCACATGTGGGTATGCATGCACCCCATGAGTCTGAATCTAATGGTTTTTAGTAAACAGTATCCATTGGTCTGCACAAGCCCAGTTGTTCTCCCTGTGCTCCAAACCGAGGGTACAAAAGGGCAGTGCAGGCCAATAACTCTCCAATTCCTAGACCATATTACCAGGAATCTGTTCATGATCTGCTGCAGATGGGATGGAGGGCGGATAGTGAAATACATATAGGGACCACACATCTCAAAGAACCTCCAGTTACAGGTAAGTAAGCTCCATGTCTTTTTCGAGTGATGGTCCCTATGTATATTCCACACGTGGGAGATTAGTAAACTGTAATCAAACAGGATGTATGTGTGAGGATGCAGATGGTATGGATGTCTGTAGTCTTGCCATTCCCACAGCTGCATCTGCAGTAGAAGTCTGCACCAATGCATAGGGTCTTGTAAAGGTGTGCATGGATTTCTAGGTAGCCGCCCTGGAAAGGTATGCCTTATCTGGAAGGGTATGTCTTACAGAGATGCTACAGAGGTTGGGAGAAATATGAGCTAATTGTTACAAAGGATGATGCAGCTTGGTATGTATCCATTTACAGAGTTTCTGAGCAGGTAGAGCTTAACCTCTTGATCACTTTGCTACAGTGATGAAAAGTTTAGGAGTTTTTCTGATTGTTTTGATTTCTAGATAAAATGTCTAGAAAGTTAAGCTGTCCCTTCTCATCAGAGGCATGAGTTTCTGGAAAAAATACTGGTCAGTGAATAGCTTGATTCCTGTGAAACTCCGAAATTATTTTAGGGATGGATTTTGGGTGGAGGCGAAGAGAGACCTTCTCTTTATGAAAGATGGTATATGCCATGAGTGCTCCCAGCTTGCTCACCCTCCTGTGATAGAGAGCAGGAAGGCAACTTTATCGAGAGATGGGACATAGAACTGGTTGCAAATGGTTCAGAGGGAGGTTTGGTGAGAAGTGAAAGGATGAGATTGAGACGCCATTGTGATGTTGGTCTCACCACTGGTGGGGAAGTTTTAACAAATCCTTTTAGGAATCTTTTCATCGCAGGATGAGTAAAGATAGTATGGTTCTCAACTGGGGGATGAAAGGTGCTGATTGCTGCAAGATGGATCCATAGGGAACTCATTGAGAGGCCCAATGTCTTAATGGCAAGTAGGTATTCTAGACTAACAAGAATCCCAGAGGACTCTGGAGATAACTGGTGTTGTCATGACCAAGAGGAGAAATGCTTCAATTTGGCCAAGTACCATCTCCTACTAGAATCCTTCCTGCTTTGAGAATGGAGTGAACTGCCACTGAATGCATGTGCTCTATGTCAGATGCCCATCCAAATACCAGGTGTTGTAGTGGTCCTGGGCTGAGGAGTGCCTGATTGTCCCATTGTATTGTGACAGCAGATCCAGAAATAGTTGGATGTTGGTGGGGGGATAGGTTGAAATCCTCAGGAGGTCTCAGAACCAGAACTGTCTCAGATAGATGGGCGTGGTGAGGATGACCTGAGCCTTGTTGTGACAGATCTCTTGCAGAATTTGTGGTATTAGTGGGGTGGGAGGGAAGGCACACCCGAGGTGGTCTGTCCAGGTAGCAGCCGGGCGTTGCCCTTCAGATCACAGCCATAGCTGCTCTGGAGCAGTATAGGGATAGTTTCTTGTTCCCTTGCAAAGCAAAGAGATCCCGAGATGGTGTTCCTCACTCAGTGACGATCTCATTCAGAATACAATTGCAACTCTCCCATTCATGGCCCATGGAAAAGTGTCTGCTGAGACTGTCTGCTAGGGAGTTGTGTGCACTTGGTAGTTATATTGCTGAGAGGGTTATGTGGTTTGTAATACACCGGTTCCAGAGGATGACTGTCTCTACCCTGGAGGGAGGGAGGGAGATCTTGTTCCCACCCTTTCCCCTGTTTGTTTATGCAGAAGACAGCTGTCATACTGTCTGACATAACCTGGGTATGTCTGGATTGGAGGAGTGGAGGGAAGGCATTGCGGGCCCAATAGACTGTCCTTTATTCCAGTAAATTGATATGGATTCTGGCCTTCCCAGGGGTCCAGGTGCCTTGTGCAGTGTGATTGTCCATATGGACTCCCCAACTGAAGAGAGAAGCATCTGTGATGATAGTTGCCTCAGGGGTGTGGGGTGTGTGTGTGTGTGTGGGGGGAAGGAACTCCCATTTGGACTTTCTCTGGATTTGTCCACCAGGCAAGAGAGGCCATAACTTTGGCTGGAATTGCTACTCTAGCACTGAGGTTATCTTTGGTGAGTAAATGGACTGAAGCCAGGTTTGTAGGCAGTGGAGATGAAGCCTGGCGAATGGTGTTACGTGGCCGTATAAGGCCATATGGCTTAGGAAGGAAAGACAGATTCTGACCATAGTCCAAGATGCGAGGGTGATCTATTTTATCAAATCATCCCTGGTAGGGAAGCTTTCCAACAGGAAATAGGCCCTTGCTGTAGTCAAGTCCAGAGTTGCACCTATGAAATCTATGGACCTTGTGAGTGTCATGTAGACTTTTTGTGGCTGACATAGATTCCCAGGGAAGATAGTAGATGGAGCAGGAACAGGGTCGCCAACTGGAATTCCCAGCTGGATCTGCCTGTCTGGAGCCAGTCATCAAGATATGAAAAGACAATAAACCTGTGTCTTCTCATCCAAGCCATTACCATCGAAAGGACTTTTGTAGAGACCCTGAGTGCCATAACTAGTCCAAATGGGAGCACTCTGAATTGGAAGTGGTCTTTCCCAATGCGGAATACGAGGATTCTTCAGTGGGACAGGTGAATTTCTATGTGGAAGTGAGCGTCTTTCATGGCAAGGGCCACGAACCATGTGCCCCCTGGTATAGAAAGGGAATTACTGATGCCAATGTGACCACATAGAATTTTACTTTTTGGAAGAATACATTTAGTTGGTATAAATCATGAATTTGCTTCCAACCACCAGACTACTTGGGGACCAAGACATACAGGAGTAGAATCCCTTCCCTTGACGTTTGGGTGGCACCCATTCTATGGCCTCTTTCTGGAAGGAGAGACTTTACCTCTTGATGAAGAGCCTCCTTGTGAGATTGGGTTCCTGAGAAGGGGCCAGGAAGGGGAATTGTAGTGGAGAGATGAAAAACTCGATTGCGTAGCCGTGATGGACGATCTCTAGTACCCATTTGTCTGTTGTTATTGCCCCTCAGTTGTGAGCGAAGTGTGTAAGGCAGAGTTTCAGGGGGCAATAAGGCAAGGCATCAACATCGGTATGAATTCCTTCAGCATACCATCCAAAGAACCCCTTGGACAGTGGGTGGGGTGGGGTGGCCGTCGCAGAGGTGGAAGAAGCCGCGTATCTGGGTCTTTGCATACTGCCTTTTGTGTGATGGTTCATAAGGGCACTGGTGATTGAAGCTTGAGGCGAAGGTCTGGGCCTGTAGGTTTGCTTCTGATGTTTCCTCTTCAGGACAGGGGTGTAAATGCCCAGTGAGTGGAGGGTTGTCCTAGAGTATTTAAGAGAGTGTAGAAACGGTCTTTTCATTAAAGAGATTAGACTCAAAGGGAAGATCCTTAATGGTTTTGTGGTCTCCCCTGGAGAACTCCAGAGATTGCAGCCACAATTTGTGCCTCATGACTATAGCTGTGGCAACGGCTCTAGAAAGGCAGTGTCAGCTGCTTCTACTGCTGCTTGGAGTGATATATTGGCCATCAGTCCGCCTTCATCAACGAGGGCTTGGAACTGGGCCCTGTCTTCCTAAGGAAGTTTGTCTTGAAAGTTTAGACATTTTTAATAATTCAAGAAATCATATTTCGCTAACAGCACCTAGTAGTTGTCTCCATCTCAGAGTTGCTTAGCTGATGAAAATATTTTCCTCCCCAAAAGGTGGAGGCGTTTAGTGCCCTTGTCAGTTGGAGTAGTCGTAGGGTGCTGTGTCCTGGACCTTTCTGTAGCCAGTTGCGCCATGAAAGAGTTGGTTACTGGATGACTGAATAAAAACTCTGCTCCTTTAGCTGGCACAAAATATCATTTTTTGACCCTGTTCAGGGTAGGGGCACAGGAAGCAGGGGTATACCACATAGACGTGGCAGGTTCCAAAATGACCTGATTGATTGACCTTTCTAGAGTGACCCATCCAGAGGGCTGGATGATATCCAATAGACCATGCTGGGTGTCCTGGACCTCCTCAACAGGTATTTAAAGCTCAGTGGCTACCCTCTATAACAGCTCCTGGTACTGCTTGTGGTCATTGGACAAGGAAGGGGATGATGGCGCAACTGCCTCCTCAGGTGAAAAGAATGACACACACATCTGAACTGGCAGAACCAGGGGATCCATCTCAGCTTCTTCCTCCACAAACTTGGATGGAGCTGGTTGTTGCTTGTTGGGAGAGGAGGGTCGGTCGGTGTGATTCTTGCACAGATCCAGTAGTCTGTTATGCGGATCCCATAGCATCCCATTAGGCTAGTAAGAAGGACTGACTGATGGGGGAGATGCCCAAGACATAGGGTACTAGTGGTCCCCTGAATCGCCATAACCTGAAGGAAGTGGATGGTTCCAATACCTCCTGTGGGTTCTGTCTGGGCTTGTTTCTGTTGGGTGCAGTGGGAGAAAAAGACTTGTCTGGAGCCTCAGATTTGTTTGACAAAATAATAGATTCCTGCTCTACTGGAGGTGCCATCTGTACTAGTGGGAGGATGCGCCGAGTTGTGGATGCAGTAGGGGGCGATCCTCTTCTTCTCAAGGTGATTTTTTCGGGCATAGGGATGTCTCTAAGGAGGACTGGGCCTGGTAGGAATATTCTACTGAGAGGTAAAGATTTTGGTTCTTCCTGCTGTCTGGGGAGCCCCCGAGGAGGGGACTGGTAGATCCAAGGCCCCCAACGGGGTTTTCGGAGAATGCCACATGGAGTGCATTGGAACCATTGTATGGGGTCCCAGCGTGGAATTCTCAGACAGGCCTGGTGGGTACTGGTCTTTTGGTCTGTGGGATGGAGCCGGAACCAGTACCGTCGGATCCTTTCTCCTTTGCCTTCTTGAATGGCAGGTTTATGTGGAACTAACTCCTTATGACCCATGTGTGAGGACTCACATGAGTTGGACCAAGATGGGCAGAGATCCTTTTTCTGAGAGGCAGATCTGGATGGGGATTTTTCCTTATGCCTATATGGTCATGTCCCCTATTCTCATGAGAGAATTTCTCATGCTTAAGAGTTTAGCCTCGCTCCAGAGCTCATGCTTGGAGAGGTGCTGCTCGCAGTCTGAGGGGGTCTCCCCCCAGCCTGGATCCAAATGAGGCCTCATGACCTGCTCCATGAGTTGCTTCAGCAGGTGGAGCGCTTGTCTTTCACTAGTTTGGAGAGGGAAGGAACAGCAGATACTGCCCTTAGTGAGGCAATAAAGACCGTGCTGGTGGTTTTTTTGCCGACTGAGAAGGAAAAGAGGCAGGAGAAATGATTCTCATACCCTGGGACTCTTGGCATAGTTCCTCTCTACATGGAGAAGCTTCCCGGGGCAGGGAAAGCTAAGCTCACTATGCTAATTATAAAACAACACTAGAATACTAAGTCTAAACTAAAAAAAAATTACTAAAATGATTTACAAATTGTTTTTACGGATATTAAAATAGGAAGATTGAAGCGGACAGAGAATTTTTATTCAGGCCATGAGGTGGTAAGAAGGAACTCAAGAGATGTTGGTTTTCCCTGCCCTTTATGTCCTGACTTCAGAGCATGAGGAGAACAACCGCACATGTGTGGACCAATGGACCCGGCTCACTAAAGTTCTCTAGACTCAGACACTTGGTATGCATGGATACCCATGTGTACAATACACGTAGGGACCATCACTCAAGAAGAACCAGTCCTTCATGGGCAGGTCAGCTCTCATCCAATATTGCATCTAGCCAGTTATGCAATGATATATCATGGTGGCAATGCGGTACAGGTTCCTTCTCGACCTAGTACAAAACTGGTTTGCCATCTGAAGCATGAGCTTTGATTTATTTGCCTATCTCACAAGTATACAATAAAGATTTTAAAACTAGCTAATGTTTGGACTAGTTTCTGATGAGATGCTATAAGAAAGCTAAGTATTACTGCTACTCTTATTGTATGCTTTTTGCTTGCACAGATACAAAGGCTATTAGTGGAAATAAATGGTCCAGCACTTAAAAAAACAAACACAAAACAAGAGATCCCAGGTACAGCATTTGACTCCAATTCCTCCTATGCAGACTTTCTTTGACAAACACTTAGCAGGAGCCACACCGAGGTTAGGATTTTTAGTGGAGACTAAGGGAGATAGGTGCCCAAATCCCACTGAAAGTCAGTGGCTGTTGGGTGTCTAACTCCTGTAGGCCCCTTTGAAAATCCACCCCCGCAAAGAATTGGAGCTTTTGAATCAAACTCTCTCGCTGACGTTTTACATGCTGTTATTGTGCATAACAAGAGATAGACATGTGGCTCTTCTGCTTTCTTCAAAAAGAAAATTCCCTGTGAATACTAGCTGCAGATCTAAGGAAAACTAATGCCCAGTGTCCCATAAAATTGGAGACTGATTAAGTGACAAATGCCAGAGCAAGTTGACGTTATGGGTCTGTGCAACTGCTCACTTTAAGCAATGCATCCATGACACAAAGGTACCTTCACTTTGCCTTGTTGGTGGACATCCAAAGTAAAGGATTTAAAAACTGAACAAATTCCAGCAGCTAAAGGGTTTTCTGTAGGCCATGTGACCGGCAGGGGTATTTGTCATTAAAATGTTGGTGGTCCACTTAATTTCTGCATGATCAAAGTCCTTAAAACGTAACTTTCTTTTAGCCGTGCAGACCTATGTTTATTTGCAGCTTTGTTCTGTTTATTCTGGCTAAAGGGAGATATTCAGCCTGCTTTGGATCAGCTGGTCTGCTGCTAAACTGTTCAGTCCTGAGTGACTGGTGTTTAGATGAGGGCTGACTTGTTCTCTGCAGCAGCTGGCACAAGTTATGCAAAGAGAACATGCTGATGACTATGAAGTGATGACGACATGAAAGAAGAAAAGGCAGCGTTATTAGAGCTGTGCACGTAACGGTTTGTTTTTTTGTTCGCTTGTGTTCTGAAAAAAATATTTAAAAAAATCATTTTGGGTCAACTTGAAACTGAATTTTTTTGAAGTTCCGGTAAAATGAAAGGTCAAAAAATTTGTTTCAAGGTGTTTGGGCATGTTTAACTGTTTTTCTTTTGTAAAAAATAAACACAAATCAACTCCCTGGTAAATCTAGCCTGAAAAAGCAAAAAAAAACCCAAAACCATTTCAGAAATGGCATAATGAACCATTTTAATATTTCTACTTTTTTTCTCTTTTTTTCCCCACTGAAACAATTTGCCAAAATTGACACAAATTTGTGAAATGTTGCGGTCAACCCAAATCTGCATTTTTCGGTGAAAAAATGTTTGGCCAAAAACTTTTGCCTAGCTCTAATCCTAATGAAAAAAATATCTTGCTCAGGATGACTAGCATAAATTATTCAGAAAACATAAATTGCTGCCACTCACCGTGGCTGTATTTCAGTGATGGATAATGTGATCCTTGTGTGCAACTTTCAATATTGGTTTGTAAATCACTTTAGCATCCTTTGGGCTGAAAGGATGCTATATAAAATACTCTGCTATACAATTGCAAGGTATTATTTCTATGCATCATATTAGACAGACTCCCAAAGTTGCCTCTATTATACATTGGCCTTTTATATTGGGGAATGGGTACCACTACTGTATAATACTTTAAATACCAATTTTGTACCCACAACCTGAGTGCAACTCCATTGGACATTGATTACTGGAGATATGCTAGTTTCACTAGGGCTGAATTTGGTCCTAAATGTTTATACTCAACTGTTTGGGTATAAAACGGGCATGCAAAATGTATACAGTACCAGTACCTGTACCTTTTTTCAATTCATCAACGCGTAACAGAGAACTCTAGAAAGCTGTTCCGTTTAATCACTTTGGGGCAGATTGTCAGCTGTTGTGAATTGTCACAGGTCCACTGACTTAAGTGAAGCTACAACAATTACACGAGATGAAGATCTGCCCTTTGCATTTATATAGCATACCCCATCCCAAAGGAAAGTGCTTTGCAAACCAATATTCAAAATCACACACAGGGACTATACATCACAGTTGGTTCTATTTACACTAGGGCTTAGATTGACCTTCAGGATTTTTATATAAAACACTGAAACTGTCTTTACTGCCTTATTACTGTTAATATTGCAGACCAATGATTTTTAGTAAGACCAGTGAGGATCCTACTTGAGCTGTGAAGCAATTAAAAAAATACATTTGAATTTCTCAGGCAATCCCAGTGTTACGCCTATTAAATTCCTTTATAATACAAAGTACTCACACACATTTGTAAATGCCTACATACCTGTAAATGCCCTCTACTAGGATGAGAATTTTTTTCCATGCTCTGCGACTTCGAGGTTGCCCATATGCTATTGCATCCCTCAGTAATTTCTCTAGGCTCTGCATGTCTTTATTTAAAAATAAAAGAAAGGAAGAAAACAAAGTATTAACATACGGGGCTTTAAAAGGAAGTTTTACGTTCTTTCTGGCCACTGTTTTTTTTGGTAAGAAATCGACAGTTAGAGAAATGTCTCCTAAATGCACACTTCTGTTGTACAAAGGCTTCAGGCCAAATATTTGATTTAATTTGCCTGAATTTAATCTTGTGATAATGTGACCAGAAGAGCTTTCTGCAACTATGCACCTCAATGGGGAAAACCGTTTCCTTTAACCATTAGAAACTCTCAGCTTCTCTATTTAAAAATAAATCTGAAACACTTTTGTCAGCTCCTGATGTTAACTGTTTATAATTGGACCGGAGAAATACACAGCATCCTGAGGCTGTTGTATAGTGAGCTTCACGGAGGGAGATTTTCAAACGAGTCTAAGGGATTTAAGAGCACAAGCCCTACTAAAAGTCAATGACACATGAAAATGTTCCCCTACAACTGCAAGCTTGTTGTAATAAAATCTATGGGCCAGATCCTTAATTAGTATAAATCACCTTAGCTTCCTTGACTTCTATGGAGGACACTTACGGACACAAACTGAGGATCTAGTCCTATAGTTTTCTGATTATTACAATTAGGGACAAAAGAGGAGATTAAGTAAACAAATAGATTATACTTTATATATATTTTGCTTCCCTCCACCAGCACCTTCCCCTTTCACTACACTTACGGCACTGCAGCTGATGAAAAAGAGGTCTCCCGTCAGCATAACAAAACACCCCTGAGAGCGGCAGAAGCTATGTTGGCAGGAGAAGCTCTCCTGCCGACTTAGCACTGTGCACACTAGCACATGTGGAATATTCATACCTCCGAGTGACATAAATTGTGCCGACATGAGCGGTAGTATAATCATAGCCTTAGGCTCCAAATCTGAGGAGAGTTGAATCAATTAAATAATTTTAAGGCATAAAAGTTATTACAATGGCAATACACTTGTAACAAAAGAAGTTAAGAGCGTTATATACAGTGATTCAGGCTACAGGATCGTGATGAGAAATACGTTTTAGAAGAGTATAATAGTATTGTGGTCATAATCTGCTGTGTTTAACACGGTCATTAAAACAGATATTTCACTGGTAACAAAACAGAATCACTGAAAAGATGTTTCATTATGAGCAACACAGGCAAATGCCACAGAACTTTATGTTTATTTCATTTGAAATTCATGTAGCAGAAGAGAGACTTGTTAAGCCTACTTCAGTTAAACGGCTTTGGGTCAGTTCCATGCATAGTATCAGCAAATGTTTGGATCTTGATGCATGAAGCACAGCAAGAAGAGGAATCTTGTCCTTTACAAGAAAGATGGGGAGTGGGAAACGACCAATGAGAGAGAGAGAAAAAATATGTGAATGGGTACAAATGCCCTGAAGGAACTCTGCTTCTTAGCCAAAAAGACAATGTTTGGCATTGATGAGGCTTTCCTTTGAAAGAAGCCTGAAGTAGTGTTAGAAACTTTGCTGCTCCCTCAGGCACTGGTTATGGACAATACGATGCCAATTAGATCCTTTTTAAAAAGTGGAATGGCAGATGCACAAGTACAAAAGAAAGAATGTACAAAGATTATGGCAGTACCAAAATTTGGCTCCTAATTGACAATTGACTGAAAACTGACCAATATTTGGGTTTGGATGAAACCTCTTTGAAGCTGATTACTTCCTGCAGTTTGTGAGAATCTGGAAGTACACATTCCAAAATGCCTCAAGACAGCACCCTGAATGGCATTTGGAGATGTGCAGTCCCAATTTCCCAACTGCTGCCAGAACTAGGATCGAGTTGGTGGTAGATACATGAGGGATGGGTCTGTATCTACTTCATTTGGCTGAACCCTTTCCTCTACCACTCTACTATGGTTAGATGTGAGTCCATATTCCTGGATCAGATCACCTCCAAGTTTGGGTGGGAAATTCAATTTCGATTTGTGAACTGGGATCTGATCTGAATTTCATAGGTGGCCTTTAACACTAAGAAAGGGGTCAACCAGAATGTTAGATCTGAATACCTTTGAATTTGGGTGTTTGAAACACAGAGCTAGATCTCAGTTCTGCAACTCAGGCTCAATGCTCTGTCAAGCATTCTGGAGTGCTTGAAGCCCATGAGCACAATGCAATTTGGAGTGCCCTGGAATTCAGTGACCATTGTAGAAGCAGTGGGCGGCACTAGAGCATTAGGGTCCTGCGCTCTCCATTACAGTGATTTAATAGTTTTACACCCATGAAAACAGTCCTGTGTGTCTGTGTTTGCAGGTCGGAGGCTGGGAGTAGACAATGATACCTTACAAACACTGCTGGCATGTTTTATATTAACTAATTCCACATTTTCAGCAATAAATCTTGAATGCAGTGTTATTCTTTTAGCAATACGACATCTAATCTTGATCTTTATATTTCTAAGAAAATACAACCCTTCCACTTTAGGAAGATGCACCTCAGTCAATACCAACATATTTTAAACTATGTGGAATAAATGAACTGTGTTTGTGCACCTTGTCCTTACACCAGGTTAGCCTGTGGATCTTACTCAGTACCTTACTCCATGAGTAATCCCGTTGACTTGATAGCATAAGGTATTATCCAGCATCACTAATTATATCCCGCTCTAGCCCTTCGCAAAAAGTAAGCGCTTCCTCATGAGCTCTTATGTATACTGAGCTGAGAGTGGTTTGTCAATTTACAAGGTCTGATATACTTATTATAAACCGCAACTTTTTTTAATTGGCTGTTCAAGAGGAGTTGGAGAAAACCAAATTACATTCGGAATGTAGCTGTACCATTAGTCTCCTATTTTGCCACTACAAAAGATCTCTGTGGGTCCCCTCAATGCAGCCTATCACTGGCTGTATTTGCTGCCCTCTAAATGGAGGTTAGAGATAATACAAGGTTCTTCAACAGAAAGAGCAAGAGGTTAATGAAACAAATTGACACAGTGTTAGTCGAGGAGTAGGAGTCAGATGGATCTTGGAAAAGATTATTCAGCCCTCCAGTCTTCACTTTTGCAAGCCCCAAAGAAGATGCTTTTAAGTGAAACAATCCAACACCTTCTATTAATCAGTGGAGGTTAGAAAAGGCAGGACAATAAAATAATACTCCAGCAATGAGAGTAACTGTTGCTAGTGCAACCTGATGTTAGTTTCTCAGGAATATTCCTGTCCTACCACTTTGAACCAATATGTGATGTCATCTCCAAAGCCTGAATAGGGCCCAAGGCATCTGTATAGACAGAACACATCTGCTACTGCAAATATTAAAGGAAGAAACAAACCTGCTGTTTCCCTTCGTGGATTTGTGGCTCTGTCTCTGGGCACTGGCCATTAACTACCATGTCTCCAACATGACCAATCCCTCCCTCCCCACTTTCTAGCATGATCCCAGTACAAGGCTGCTCCATGGCACAAAGGAGGATTGCAGTCTCCCTACGTGGAATATCCCTCGGTTTGCATTCTCACACAGCAAAACTATGTTATCTCGAGCCTTTTGAAGGTCTTGCATACCAGTGGAGAGAGGTCCAGCTTTGCCACTTAGGGTGCAGGCAAATTGTGCTAACGGTTGCTCACCCGGCTGAGTTCTGAGATTGCGATTGTCGCCCCGTGGGGACTAATGCAATGTAGACAACATAGTTGTCCACTAGATGGCAATCAAGTAAATACATTCTCTTGATGTTTCTAAACTGATTTGCTTAGCAGCTATTCAAAGCACTCATTTGCAGCCCCACCAGAACAGCCAAGTGCTTTGCATATTTAGTAAGTGGAAGTTCTTCTTCCATTCCTCCATATCCAATATGCAAACTAGGTTGCATTACCTCAGGATTAAATAAAGACTTGGAATGGCTCGGCCATTACGTTAATTGAATCTATTTCCCTTAAGTTAACGATCCTCATTCACACCTGTGTGACCATCTTGTTTATCACTTCAAAGGTTTTTCTTCCCCTGCTGTTATGGTTCCTCTCAACTAATTAGTCTCTTAAGGTTGGTCTATGCACCTCCACCTTATCATGTTTCTCTGACTGTATAAATATCTGTCTACTGTATGTTTCATTCCATGCATCCGATGAAGTGGGTACTAACCCACGAAAGCTTATGCTGAAATAAATTTGTTAGTCTCTAAGGTGCTACAAGTTTTTCAAATCATTTAAAACACTGAGCTGGGGGGTGGTGGTGGGGGGGAGCAAAGCCTTTCTCAAGGCTGGGGTCTAACTACCGTTAGCATTTGTGAGATAGAAGGACTCCAAGTGGGGCTAATAGAATATGTAACTGGCTGCATGGCATTGACCTGACAATGGGGGAGATTTTCAAAGACACAGAGGGGAACTTAGGCACCCAATTCCCAAAGAAAATCAACGGGGGGTTGGCCTGATGCCTGTTGTGCTTTGAAGTGACAAAGGGTCCTGTGGCACCTTATAGACTAACAGAGGTATTGGAGCATAAGCTTTCGTGGGTGAATACCCACTTCGTCGGATGCCCAAAGCTTATGCTCCAATACCTCTGTTAGTCTATAAGGTGCCACAGGACCCTTTGTCGCTTCTACAGATCCAGACTAACATGGCTACCCCTCTGATGTTTGTGCTTTGAAAATCTCCTCCAAATTATACAGGTTCTTTTGGTTTAGGAACCTACACTGTTAACCCGGACTCACAGGGTTCAAGGGGGAGTGCGGAGAAGAGGGTTAGCAATCACTTGGGTGTGTCAGCACTAGTGAAGAGGTAGATTGCAGAGTTAGGGGAGAATCTTTCTAAAGCCTTGATCCTGCCAACCCACACCCACCTGCTCAACTTTGCTCAACACCTGCGAGTAATCCTGCTCAAGTCAAAGTTAAGCACTAGCATAGATGCTTGCAGAATCGGGGCTTAATCTATGTACCCCACACCTGTCACTGCGGTTGTAAGTCTATTTCATAGCGTGGGAGGCGGTGAAGAAAAAAAAAGCTTTTAGTTGCCCTGTATTTTAGAATGTTTGTTTATTGCATTATAGCACCGAAGGAGATAAATGTTTTAATCTTCTTACGCCTGCAAGCCTTTAGCCCATAAAGGTGTTACATGTGCAAATGAACTTAATTTCCCCCCTTCCTCTGCATCTGTTTAGGACATGGTGATCCAGAAAGTGGGGGGGAGGGGGAAAGTCTAATACTGCCACCTTCAAAGAACAGAACAGTTGCCACGCTGACTATGGTTCCCCACACCAATCCACACTAAAGTTGATACGTGCTTTGGGTGCACAAGGTTGGAACTTTTTTTTAGAGAGCATGGGCTTTAGGGGGCATGTGCCCACCCCTATGGATGTGTAAGATGATGCAGCCCGAGTTGCCATTCGTTTCCTGCTTTTCTAATCTATGGTTCGAGCGTCAGACAGTGGGGAAAGGAGGAGGTGAGGAGTGTGGGGCCGCGCAGGCAATCAGAACCACAGTTACGGTGGTAAGTAACCATTTTATCTTCTTTGAGTGTCGCGTGCATGGATCCCCACTGGTGGCAATTAACAAGCACTCCCCAGGCGCCGAGGAGGGTGTTCTGAGGAGCCTTATGGCTTGTCTACACATGGAGATATTCCAGAAAAGATAAAGTGGATTAAGCTAAACAGGAACTAGGCACTCTTCCTCCAGAGCATCCACACATGAAGTTCTTCAGGAATAGCTGTCGCACTTTAAATTCATAACCAATCATGATTCTAATTAACTCTCAAGTGTGGACAAGCCCCAGCATTTGTCTCTACGGTTGCCTTGCAGTCCTCTTCCGCTCTCTATTAATTCTGTTGCACACTGTCTGGACACTAGCTTGCAAGCTCTCTGAGGCAGAGACTTGGAGTTATTTGTATGTATAGCACTTAGAACAATTAGGCCCTAATCCAGGCGTCTCAAACATGTGGCCCGTGAGCCACATGCGGCCCGCGGAGTTATTTCCTGCGGCCCGCCACAGGCGCCGACTCCATTGGCAGCCAAGCTCCAAACATTACTGAGTGTTTATATTTTATTAAAACCCCTCTTTGCATTGCAGTTTTTAAAAAGTTCATACATTGACTTTTAATAGAATACTATATTACTCTTCATTTTTTTCATTTTTGACTATACTTTTGTATCATTGTATGAAAAGATTTCAGTGATGCGGCCCTCAGGCCAATTTACTAGTTCTCATGTGGCCCTCGTGGTGATTTGAGTTTGAGATCCCTGCTTAGTATCTTTAGGTGCTATGTCAAAAGAAAGAATAATAAACCGTAGGATGGCTTTCCTGAACTGAGCTTCTGATCTAAAGGCCGAGTCTCTCCCGATAGGTTAGGATGGAACTCTAGGTGGCAGCTTTACACACGGCAAAGTTGGAGACTTTTCAGGGGTAAAACGTTTTCAGCCCATATAGATATGAACTGAAACTTGGAGCATGATGTTAGTCAAATCCTGGTACACTTTATAAATAACCCCACAGACTCCCCCCCAAAGACACAGGTTTTTTTCCTTTGTGTTCTCTACCTCCTCCACTGTAATTTTCTATTTCCCCCTCCCTCCAATTTCTCTCTCTCACACACACACTTTGTGATTTTCAGATTTATCACCTTAATATTTTCCTACCTCTCTCTCTCTCCAATGGTTTCTGGAGTTTTTAACAATGTATCAGTTAAACCTCCTATAGGGCTGGGTCAGTGGGAATTTTCCAATTGTCTAGGATAGACACAAGTTGTGTGCATGTTTGTCTGAAAATAAGTCTGTAAATTAAAATATAATATTGAAGGAGAAAGGATTGTGTAGCATCAGCCAAAAGTTTGCAAGTTGTCCACACATGTCTTGTGAAGCATTTAAATCCAGCTAGATTTGGAGTCTCTCTCACCCTCTCTCTTGTAGTGACATTTAGATTTCACTTTGCCAGAATTACTCCATCTGAGTTTTGAAAGCATTTTATACTTCTTTAATTGTGGAATTAGAGGGAAACCATGGATTTGTCAAAAACAGGATCTTTTGGATGCCTTCTACTATTTATTTTATTTGGTGGAGGAGGGGGATCAACGGCCTAGGTTGCTGCACTATTTGTACAATACTAATCTTGATGGATAGGGTGGTTACAGAACACACCTTGCACGTGTTTTCCCTATAGTAATTCAGGAAGTATGTGGCCCAGAAAACTTTCTGTTGATTCATGAAAGTATAGTGTAAGTATTCCCCCTCATTTTGATAACCATTTCCAGCAGCCAACAAAACATAACAGCAATACACTATTCACACCATGCCCTTCTCTCCAATGTATCTTGTATACACGGACAATCAGAGAAGTCAGAGGGAAAGTAAATGAGATCTAAACAGTTTGATCAAGGCTATTACGCTCCATGTAAAAGGAGAATGAACTAGACAGTGGGGAGCAGTCACTTTCACCAACGATTAACAACACCTTCCTCATTCACATGTAGGCCCGCTTTGAAAATGCCATTCACAAGGCTGCCAATCAATTTGGTTTTCTTCTGGCAACAAACAATACAGAAAGAATGTTTTCATCACTAGTTGAGTATTATGTGGCACAAAGGTCTTTGACTTTTCATACTGTTTACATAATGCCATAATACCAGGTTAAACACTATGCTGGTGTAAATTGGCACCGATCCCGTGGAACTGTGCCAATTTATATTAGCAGAGAATGAGACTCCATTCTCATGTTTAATAAGTGCTGTATTACATTGCATATTACATTGCCGTATTACAACCCATTGCTGTTTGCCTTCCTGGCTGACCTTATCTTTAGAGCTCTCACAACTTCATAGCTGGATTCAATTCTACTCTTTGCCCCCTGGTTTCCATGGATGGAGTATTGTTCCAGCTATTCAGCAGAAGGTCCTTGACATGGTGACATCCTTCAACTGAGGGCAACTACGAGGCCCCTTTCAGAGAGCTGTTTGCTCCCCTTATCAGCCACGACCCAAACCAGTTCCCATTCCCTGCAGGTAATGAGTATCACCTACCTCCTGCTGAGGTTGTGGGAAAGTGATTTAAAAAAACAAACAAAAACACTTTACAATTTTAGAGTCAAGTTAATGCTCATTAAAGGCTCTGCACAGACTGTACCGGGTACAGAGTTTTTTGTTTATCCACAGAGCCGATACAGCACAGGGAAGCTTCCCCATATACCCAGCAATGTGACTTGGACAACAGGTCGATCAGTTGACCTATTGCCAATAAGTGTGAGAATGAAAACACAAGTCTAACATTTGGCTGACGTCTGGCCAATGAGCTTAGCAGTTCAAACATCAAGGCCCTCACCCAGCAACACACTTAAGCGTGTGCATAACTGTAAACAAATGAGTAGTCTCATTAAAGTAAATCGGACTATTCATATTCTTAAAGCTACCTATGCACATGCTTTAGTGCTGTTCAGTTTTGAAGCTGAAGGCTGGTAAGTCTAGACAAATTGGAACAATAGGTTCGAATATCTGAAAAAGACTAAGGGTACGTCCATATTTACCGGCTGGTTCGGCGGCAAGCAATCGATCTTCTGGGATCGATTTATCGCGTCTTGTCTAGACGCGATAAATCGATCCCGGAAGTGTTCGCCGTCGACGCCGGTAATCCTGCTCCGCGAGAGGAGTAGGCGGAGTCGACGGGGGAGCCTGCCTGCCGCATCTGAACCCACGGTAAGTACCTTTTAGTTCGAACTAAGATACTTCAACTTCAGTCACGTTATTCACGTAGCTGAAGTTGCGTATCTTAGTTCGAACTGGGGGCTTACTGTGGACCAAGCCTAAGTTTCTGAGGCAGTTAAATGAACAACCATTTAGATTACTAAAGGCTTGTCTATACTTAAAATATTACAGCGCCACAATTGTGCTGCTGTAGCAAATCAGTGTAGACACTACCTACACCAAAGGGAGGGCTTCTCCCATAAATTAATCCACTTCTCCCATCAGGTAATCCACTTCCCAAGAACTGGTAGTTAGGTAGACTGAAGAATTCTTCTGTCGACCTACCACTGTCTACACTGGGGGTTAGGTCAGTATATCTCCATCTTTCAGGGGTGTGGATTTTTTATACCCCTGAGAGACATAGCTAAACCGATATAAATTCCTAGTGTAGACTAGTATAGTGTGGATCTTTTGGGCAAGGCATTCTCTATATACACATTACAAATGTAAGGATTTTGGAGTAGCCAGCTACAATGCTACTGTCCTCTGACACAATCCATTTTGCAAAGTAGATAGCACCTAAACATATTTTTTAAATGATGTCAAAGCCCTGGACATGCTGTTTTTAAAATTCGCTTAAGTCCCATTTACAAAGCAAACCACAACTTGCTACAAGACAACTGCATCCGAAATGGGTTTACAGTGTAGACGGGGCCTTCACAAAGGGGATTCTGTCTGTCCTGCTGGACGCGTGCCAGCTGGCTGCCACACGGTCTAGCCGTGCTGCATTTCAGTAATGTGCCACACGTACAGCTGTGGAAACTGCTTGGGATCTTTTAGGATGAAAACATGTTCCATACGTGTAAAACTACTATGAATAGTTATTGGATGAGGAAAGGGAGTTGGTAAGTAGGTTCTGAATCTGATTTATGAAATCTGTTCATAAGAACACTCCAAAATAGCAACTTTATAGCAAGGGTATTTATCTATATGGCTTCCTATGCGGGGGTGGGTTGGGGGTTGAAGATCAGAAACTTAAAGTATACAGAGTTTTACAAAATGTTCATACCGTTTCACAATGGAAAGGGTTCTCTAGGTATAATTCGGGTTAAGGTCTACGCAGAATGGCGTTAACTCAGAAACTATATATAATGCTTTAAAAGGTTCCCACTGTTTCATAATGATAAGCGTTGTCTTACTGTAATTCTGGTTAAGGCAATAAGGCTCAAAATGGTTAAACTAGCCAGCTTTTAAATAAAACTAGATGGGCTTTGGCAAATCAAATACCTAATCTAGGGAACAATGGGTTACATAGAAAGAACCTGATGAGCTTCCAGTGGTGTTTGCTAAGGTGCTTAAGGGAATTACCTAATTTTCCATCTGCAGTTTGGTGTTTGTGGAACTAGTTAGCTATTGCTGTTAGTTTTGCTGCACATTCTTTACAGATTTCAGAGTGGTAGCTGTGTTAGTCTGTATCAGCAAAAACAACGAGGATACTTGTGGCACCTTAGATACTAATTTATTTGGGCATAAGCTTTACAGAGAATATCAGCTCTGATTTATCATAAGCCCCCAACAGCAGGCTGATTAGATGTTAGCTCACTGGGGGAAGGGCGGCGAATGTGTATGATGGCTCCTTGACAAGTGATCGGGTCGGGAGGGGATATTCATTTATCAACATATGGGTCAAAAATCAAATTCAACATTCTTTTAGGAACTGTGATCTGAATCACATTCCCTGAATGGATATCTTCTTTCAAGTGCTATGGGAAATAGCACAATATAATCTGGGGGTGAATGTGGAGATGGTGTTGGGGTTTGGGAGGGGTGTTGAGAGCCATTGGGTTTTGGTGATTAGAGGTCATCCTTCAAAGTGTCATGCAGTAAAAAAAGTGTGATTGGGATAAATTACTGAGTAGAGCACAGTGCAATTTAAGGAAGAGGTCAGAGATCAAGAGAGAGAGAGGTATAAAAATACTGCCTAGTATGTCTAAGGCTAGGTCTACACTAACCCCCCCTGTCGAACTAAGATACGCAACTTCAGCTACATTAATAACGTAGCTGAAGTCGAAGTACCTTAGTTCGAACTTACCTGTGGTCCACACGTGGCGCGCAGGCTCCCCCGTCGACTCCGCCTACTCCGCTCGTCGAGCTGGATTACCAGCGTCGATGGCGGAGCACTTCCTGGTTCGATTTATCGCGTCTTGACAAGACGCGATAAATCGAACCCAGAACATCGATCCCGCGCCTTCGACGCGACGGGTAAGTATAGACATACCCTAAATCTCTAAGGTTGGATCACTGAATATTAGTAAGCACCTCAGATGGTAAATTTATAGTTACTTTTGTAAAAAGGTTTTGAATCAGGCTTATTCATAAGCGGTGCTTAATGAGGCTATCGAATTGCTTCTTGGCCAATTAAAATGATGCTAATAATGATACTGTATCTTATAATTATAGTGCACCTTTCATCATTTTTATAAACATATACATAATTAAATGACTTCACTCACCTCTGGGATGGGGTAAAATAGTAACTGATTACACAGTACCTGTACATGGCATGATACAGAACAGTGGAGAATAGCAACTGAAATTGAAGGGGGCATTTAGGTAGACAATATGCAATGACTGTGCTATAATCTTTACAACAGCAGTTTGCAAGTATAGCAAGTACCGCAAATGCCACAGCAGCATTAATGAAGTAAAAGGCAGTGTTGTCAATGTTTTAAAAGACCACGTAACAGGATGACTGGCCCTTTAAGGAGAGATGGGTCCAGCCCCATCTGTGACACACTTAACTCACCTGCCCAGGTGGAGAAAATGAGCAAAGTCACCTGACAGGCAAGTCATGTACCTAAATTGGGCCTTCTGAGGGGAGAAATACAACAGAAGCCTAGGGACGGCCAAAGAGAGAGAAGGAAAGACCGAGGCAGAAAGCCCTGGGAGTTGATGCTCAACAGAAAGCAGGGAGAGGTTGAAATGAGCAGAAGGGCCACATGAACTGCTCCACACACAAAGACTCTCCCTAGCTCCTACGCAGAAGGCCTGGGGAGCACGCTTACAGGGAGCAGAAACTAACTAGGGAAGCTGGAGTGTGGCGGGTAAGTCTGCTAGAGCAAAATCTCAGCAGGGACTGTGAGCTAGGATGTTGGATGGGAGTTCTTATGTCTCCTTGTGAACTTAGTTAATAAATCTAGAACACAAGAAGGGGTGTTACTTGACACATGAAAGCCTATGTTGAAATTACTGGGGAGCAGCTAGCCTGAAGCCAGACCAGTAGGCGGTGCTGGTACAGACCACTGTGCAACAACAGAGTTATAATGTAACATTAGTATCAGTCTTGTCCTAAAATCCTATTTTGGTGAAGTCAGTATGTGGGCAGATGCTTTTATCCCAGCTTTCTGGATCCTTGAAAAAACCTGCCAGAAATTTAGGGTGGGATTTTCAAAAGTGCTCTGCATGCGCTTAACTCTGCTCTCACTGACTTCAGTGGTAACAGAGTTAGGCCAGCGCTGAGCACGTCTGAAACACCGTAGTCTTTTGTATTGATTTTCTGTTGCAATTGTAAATAAATGTTTCCAGCACCATACAGAATCTTAGCAACATGCCAAACCAGAAGGGTGGTAATGGTGAGAAATATTTTTGAAAATGTAAGCTCCAACGTGGCTAACCAGGGCATTGGTCATGGTCATGGCCTTTTGTCAACTGCAAACTGTCATTGTATGCATTTCATTTTTCTCCCTCCAAAATCAGAAATCATATATGGCTTTGACAGGCTAATCCCCCGCCCCTTATAAAATATTCTCAAATAAGCGATGGCAAAATTTGTATAAGCAGTTTTGTCTGGTTGGAACATCTCTGCCACCAAACATCTCTAGCATCCATACTCACTGTTGTGTTTGAAGATTCTAATGGTAGCACCGGAAAGTCTTGCACCAAGAACAAGAGAAGTGTGGTTCAACTCATCACTTAAAATGAGGCAACCCTGTGGAGAAGGCTCACAATAAGTATCCACTTAAACCTTTAGAATATTCACAAGTTAATGAGAGTGTATAGATCACATATGACCAACCAAACTGCAATGCTTAAATGTGAATTAAAAAATGTCTTAAGTCTGGGGGTATTTGGACCCAATGTTCTGTTTCAGGGACATATAAAAATCTTGGGGACAGATTCCTGAATATTCCAAGGTGGTGAAAGGAGGCCAGATACTGTCCGTAAGTAGCCAGCGGTGAATTAGGCTGGTGGAGGGGAGCTCCTTGTTGTTTTAAACCCAGTGAACCTGGCTCCTGCGTCTACTGCTTCCTTTCCTCAGTGAGTTGTGGGCAGAATGCAGCTCCATTGATCCTCCTCTGCTGTAAGATCCCACAAGGACCATATGTCAGTGAGATAAGTAACATTCTGGAGCTGGGGCCAGCATACTGGTCTTACAGAATCAGGAGATGTAACTGGCTTGTTGCATTACACATGTACTGTCTCTGAGTGGTGCTTGGCCACGGGGGAGATCTGTCTGTCTGTCTCTTTCACTCACACACACTTTATCTTTAGTAACTTTTACAGTCACTAATTCCATTAGTTAAAAACTCATTTTCCTTTGAAAAATCCTCAATGAAATGCATGAAAAATTAACATTGCATCATCTGTTATATTAGCAAAAGCCAGATTCAAACTGGAACCTTATCTTGCCCCTGCTTTAATCCTAAGCATTATGCTGTGGTCTTTCGTTACATGACCACAATGCAATGCATCATTTTGCAAATATTTATTTTTCAAATACAGGTTAACTAAGTAGAGGCAGAGAAATATTTCACACATGGATGGGCTGAAATCTACCTTGAGCTATGCATGCGGAACTCTCTGAAATGAGTAGGAATTGTGCATATGTATCTGGAGGTCAGGATGAAGCTACTACATTAAATTATGGAGGTAAATTAAATGAGAAGTCTCCATAATATAGGGCAATAATTCAACATCAAGAACAGTCACTTACCCCGCTGTAACTGTGGTTCTTCAAGATGTTGTAGTCAGTGTTGATCTCACTCCCCATGCACACGAACTCTGAATCTTTTGCTTGGCAGGGACCAGCAGGGCCTCAGATTGAGCCCCCTCATTGTTCTGTGCAAAAGCATAAAGGGTGGAGTGGTGCAGACACTGGCCCTCTGTTCCCTCTCAACTCAAAGCCCATGTCAGCTGAGGACTCCGAAAGGGGTGGAGGGCGGCTCATGAGATCCACTGACTACAGCATCTCGAAAAACCACATTTAAAGTAGGGTAAGTAACCATTCTTTCTTCTTCAAGTATTTGCGGATCCTGCTGTAGGCGAAGGCAAGACTTTCTTCTACCAGAAGGAGGGCATGAGAAGCATTAGCTGCATCACTTGAATAGAGATCGGAGCACAGCTCTCTCAAATTTCATATCTGATCTGGTAGCCAAGTCCAGCAACATCTGATCTGGCAGCCAAGTGAATGGGTTTCTCTATGTAGCCATCAGAACTGCATTGGCCAGTAGGGGCTAAACTGATGAGACTCATCTGGTCCCATCTTACTTTGACGATCATTCTGGGATTGTTGAGAAGGTGTAAAAGCAACCTTGGGTTCACTGTAGAAGGGAGACATCTGGTGAAGATCCTGGATTCATGTCTCCCCTGGAATAGAAGTTTGGGCACTTTGCAGTGTCTTGGGTGCCAAACAAATCTCTTTACGGAGTGCCATGCTGGAGAAATACTGAGTTGACTGTGGGTCTCATTTCTTTCCAATCCATGCCAGATGCATCCATAACAAATGGTCTGGCAAAAGGTTCCAAGCTCATGGGACGCATGCACACCTACAGACTACTAGAGATTCTGCTCCTTCCTTCTCAGATAGTACCTCTGAGTATCCCAAGACTGCAACATGAAGCTCAGGTTCCACAAATGAGGAACATCATTTCCCCATCATTGTGTCCCTGCATTGTACCCCAAATTTCTCTCCGTTAGACTATTGGCGAAAGTTTTTTTTTAAAATATCAATTTCAATAAAATATATTTTTCACAAATATAACTGTTATTTGATCCTAGGACATAGTTCTCTTCCTTCTAAGGTGCTCCAGGCACTTCGCTTTCAACCTCATGCTTCATAAGGCCCTAGCATTAGTGTTCAAACATACACTACACTCTGGGATATCAACAATCAGCTCCGAGAAGGATGCAATTTGTTGTTTCACAATCATGTCCAACTCAAGTGAGGTTACAAATTTCTCTAACAACCCAAAGATACTGTGGTTCATCAAGCCATTATTGGACCACCTTTCTGTAAGACAGTCTACACTTTGTGCTTGTGTTTATTGACAGCTTTCTTGCAATGTTGGTCTGAGATTTATGTAATATCAATATTGAGTCCCCCACAAAGCATTTCTAATTTCCCCAAACCTAGCCCAATTCTCTTCTCGTTTCAGTTTTATGCTGGTGTGGCTCCACCAACATCAATTGATTTACACACCTAGGTAAGCAGGAGGAGAATCCGTTCCACTATTTAATTCTTACAACAGCTCTCTGAGACTGGATGCAAAAACTAGTCACATTTTAGAGAAGGGTAAATGGAGGGAAAGAGGCTAAGTACCAGGCGCGGTGCGCCCACTAGGTGACCCTAGGCAGTTGCCTAGGGCTCTGGGAGCCAGCTGGCCGCGGCTGCCTCCCGCCCTCCCGGCTCCGAGGCTGAGCCGGGAGCGGTGCGGCTGGCCGCGGCTGCCGCCTGCCCTCTCGGCTCTGTGGCTGAGCCGGGAGGGCAGCTGGCCGTGGCTGCCGCCTGCCCTCCCAGCTCCGCGGCTGAACCGGGAGCTGGGGGGGGGGTGTGCCGAGGGTGGGGGGAGGCTGCCGTGGGCAGAGGGGGCTGAGCTTCCGGCTGGGGGGAGGAGTTGCCGTGGGGGGGATGACCGGCTGTGGGGAGGGGGGACGGCCTTGGGCGTGAAACTTCCTTGCACCGGCCCTGCTAAGTACTTACATTGGTACTTAAATACAAGGGTGGAAAGTGCCTTAGCAACCCCCAGGAGTGACTGACAGAGTGCGTGATGAAATGGTGAACCCTAGGTGAAGAAGAGCATCAGTGTCAGAACTCAGAAGTTCCTGGTATCTAGTGGTGTGTTCAGACCAAGCCTCACCATTTATTGCGTGTTTGTAGTAGTATAACTGTGGGCAAAACAATTAGCAAGCAATAGTCGTACTCACCTTCCCAACCAGCGATGGAATATTCATAGAGTTAGTAGCAAAGCCCATGCCAAACACCATAGCCGCTTCCACATCAAGAAACCGGGCCACCAGGTTCTCTAGTTCTAAGTGTTTGTCAAGATTACCTGGATTAAGAAATAGAAGGCATTTTAACATCTCATTACAATATAAAATGTATACAATTCAAAAGGAAGGAAGGCTAGAAAGCAAGAAAGATCTGGAAATATGCAGTTAATTACATGGATGCTTCAGATCTGACAAAGATTTTTCCATTTACATATTGCACACCTGAGACAAAATGTAAAACAGAAGGATTCAGATGATTTATAATTCGGCCAAGGAGGTGACCAACATCTATTGTTAAAGCAGCACAACAGTTTTCTCGACAGCCTCCTATTTTCACATTCTAATAACGTTCTGAAATGTTCACCTCTTAGTCTTTATATTTTCCATGCTGTCTTTAAAAAAAAAATCACCTTCAGAAAGAAAATTGTCCTTAGTCATTTTTGAATTTTGGTAAAACGGGAAACAAATGAACACCACCCTCCCCTACTTTTCCCACTATAAAAAGGGGTGGGGGGAATCATAACCATACTTTGGCAGAGAGGGATAAAGAAAAATGTTTCTCCTGCGTCTTTTTCCATTTTGAAAGCTGTGAAGCAGCAAACACCTCTTCTGCCAGTAATATTTAACTGAAGAGCAGAGAAACTCATCCCTTCACAATCCATTCATCTCAATCAGGTGTGAAAGATCTGGTAGCAGGAAAACAGCCTTTATTATTATTTTTTGTTTGTATAATGGTAGTGCCTCTAGAGATCCCAGTCAAATATCAGGTCCCAACTGTACAAACAAAGCACTCAGCACCGCCAACCAGGCCATTAGAAGTCCGGTTGGTAGTACTGCAGAGCTAAGGCAGGCTAGTCCCTACTTGTCCTGGCACCGCATTGCGCTCCGGAAGCAGCCAGCAGCAGTCGGGGGTGGGGGGGGCATGGGGCTCCGCTGGGAACCACGGCCAATGGGAGCTGCGGGGGCGGCGCAGAGCCACCTGCTGAGCCTCCATCTAGGAGCCGGACCTTCTGGTCGCTTCTGGGGTGCAGCGCGGAGTCAGGACAGGCAAGAAGCCTGCATTAGCCCCACCCTGCTGCGCCACTGACCGGGAGCCACCGGAGATAATCCCGTGCCCCAAACCTGAGCCCCAACCCGCTGCCCCAGCCCTGAGCCCGCCCCCAAACTCAAAGCACTCTCCTGCACCCCAAACCCCTCATCCCTGGCCCCACCCCAGAGCCTGCAAACCCAGATGGAGCCCTCACCCCCCCCTGCACCCCAACCCGCTGCCCCAGCCCAGAGCCCCCCACGCCTCAACCCCCAGCCTGGAGCCTCCTCCTGTACCCCAAACCCCTCATCCTCAGCCCCACTCCAGAGCCCGCACTCCCAGCCAGAGCCCTCACCCCCTCCCGCACCCAGAACCCCTCATTTCTGGTCCCACCCCAGAGCCCGCACCCCAAGTTAGAGCCCTCACCTCCTCCCACACCCCAACCCCATCCCAGTGAAAGTGAGTGAGGGTGGGGGACAGCGAGCCACCGAGGGAGGGGGAATGTAGTGAGCGGGGGGCAGGGCTTTGGGGAAGGGGCGGGACAGGGATTGTGGCCTCAGGGAAGGGGCGGGGCTAAGGTGTTCGGTTTTGGGCGATTAGAAAGTTGGCACCCCTACTCCAGACAGATCATATTCTTCGGATGATATCAAAAGCAATAGGGAACAGACCAAAGAGTGCGGGGGCGGGGCGTGGTAGGATAAGATATGAAGCAACTTTGCATAAAAAACTAGTATTCTCAACTTGCTATCTGCCTAGCCACTAGTGTGGTAATGTTCTGTAGGCACCATGGTAGAGGTAAGTCTTAAGGAGCAATTTGAGGGAGGAAGGGGGGTATTTTTATGGGTTTTGACAGCGTTTCCCCCATGAATATGGTTAGGGAGCATAGGATAAAGTATGAGAATGTTGAAGGAACAAGTGTTCCTATGCATGATAATGGCTCCTGTCACCTGCAGAGCAGAGGTGGAGTGGGTGTCATGACAGAACAGTAACTCTGGTAGGTGAGGCAGAGCTAAATGATGAAGGGAACTGAAGGTGAAGACAAGAAGCTTTTGTTTGATCTGGTGGAGACAGGTGAACAAATGGAGGCATAACGAGAGTGGCAAGCCAGAAAGGTGATCTTACCTGTCATAATTAAAAACCAACCCTAAAATGGCCTCATTATGGTTCCAGCAGCAATTATAACTCTGTTGTTTGTACTGAGGTAGCGTTTTCTATTCCTATTTTTCTATTCACATATATACAGTATCTTAAAGGAACAACATAAATTTAAAAAAATGCATGTCTGCTAAAAAAAGTGCATGTCCATCTTTCCCCCTCTGGTCAGTTGTCCTAACAATAGTTCTTGCAGGTATGTTTTTGTCACTCTTAGATGGAACAGAAAAAGGCAACATCACTAGTATTTCTTTAACCTGCCTTTGCTAGGATGATAGACTGAACAATTTGATATTCACCCGTCACTGTTTGTGAATGACAAATCCCAGCAATGGAAGCTAGGTGCCAATAAAATGTGGTCACTCTATAGAACTGTTGGATATAAATCCCAAACTGCAAACCAGCATCACCCCTGAATTTGGTGGGTT
Organism: Chelydra serpentina; assembly: GCA_037349315.1. Lineage (NCBI taxonomy): Eukaryota > Metazoa > Chordata > Testudines > Chelydridae > Chelydra > Chelydra serpentina. Next base: position 13,102,953 of record JBAIAC010000061.1, read on the forward strand.
TTGTTTTGCAAAACCCAAACCTGACTGACAAGGATTTGCAACACCAGCCTTGGCTTTGCACATCTCTAATTATGATGGAACTACCGTAGGTGGTGGGTGAGGTGTTACGGAAGAAGTATGATGCATAGACCAGATCTTATCAATGAAAGGCTAGTGACAAAATCATACGGGGGTGGGAAGAACAGAGCTGATTCAGATTCAGCCGACTTAAGATTCTCGAGTTTTAAAATGAGAGGATAGTAAATGTATTAAAACCAGTCATTTAGGTAAGTAGTCATATAGGAGGATTCCCCCAGCATGGGAAGGTCCCCACGTGCGTACAGCCAGCTACACCAGTTATACCTACCCTCACCCACTCAGCCCGCTAGCGTGGGATGTATGTCAGGGGGAATGGGGTTTGGCCAGATCACTAGTGTTCTGGCAATCCCCAGCTAGTGGAACTGATGCTACCAGACCGTGCAAAGTTATAGCAACCCTAAGAGTGCTCTGTTTTGCTGGGGTTAGACTGGTCCCATGACCAGGGCGGCACAAAGTCACCTTGATGTTACATTTCCCCTACATCCCGCCAGACTCTGCACTGATTGCAGTCCAGCCTGACCGGAGAACTGTGGCCACAGAGCTTTCCCAAACAGGTGGCATAAGCGGTCTACTTAATAAAAGAAGAAAAAACAGCCATCAGCAAATTGGAAAGGAAAACCCAAATAATTCCCTCCCATCCCTCTTCCCAGCTGTGAAGCAGTTATAAGATAGTGTGGGTTTGTCAGGTTGGTGTTTGAAAAAGACAAGGGTATTATGGGAAATTCTGATAACAATCAAAGATTGTTATAAAAAATTGTGACTTTCATATTTTCAGCCTTCCACACCCTCCTCTCCCAAATTAAGTCACCTTTAGGGAATGTCATCCCTCAGCTCACCTGGATGTAGGGAATGTGAAATTGCCCATGCTCACAAAATCCAAGCCTGGTGATTAAAAGTCACGGACAGCTTATGAAATATTTAAATAACAAAGTTAAGAGTCTTATTCATTTTCCATTATCTGTGCTAGCACAATGCTGTAATGTCTGAGTTGCAAATGCTGGTGGGCAGTATTTAATTTGTTTTTTAAATTAAATTCTTTCCACTGGATTTAAAAAAAATAAATAGTAGAGAAAATTTTCTGTTACTCTTGGATTGAATAAAAGCTGATTTTAAAACAAACAAATCCCTTAAATCTGGGGCCAAACCTGAACCGACAGAGTCCCAATAATCCTGATATCCCAATACAAGTCACAGGCCTACATTTTCAAAAGTCAATGGTAACTGAAATTTCAACCTGAGTCACATGAAATAGTCCTGATGTTCAGACTTACCCACTCTCTGAAAATCAGGCCCTTTTTGAAGGTGGACACCCACAAATTGAGACACCCTAAATCGTTAGTTACATCCTAAACTTCAGGTCATAAATACTGCAATTGTTTCTAAGGGTACAATTAAGTTCATATTAGCTTTAGTTTCTTATCACTATGTCATCTTCAAGGCAGTAACTGTCCCATTCTGTGTTTGTGCAGCACTTGGGGGCAACAGGACTTGAGCCTGATTAGGACCTTGGGGCACAATTTTAATATAAAAAATAAAATAAAAATAGTAACACAACCACCACCTCCCACCAGAACATGCTGCTAAAATGTCACATGCGGCCTGAAAAAAGTAAAGTGCTATTGTAATTTAAATGTGGACATGGAAATTTAGATTTTCCCTTAACAATCAAAGACATTAAAAGACCAATAAAATAATAATAAAAAACAGAACAAAATGACAACTGATTTTTGGTTGAGCACCAAAACGTAAACTCTCCCCACAACCCCCTCTGATACAACTCACACCCAACTTATTCTGTGTGGGCTAAATCTAGTCCTTTGCTCTCAGACTGAGTAGCAAGGGGAGAATTTCAAAAGAGGCTGGGGAAGAAATCCTTCATGGCTGCTACAGAGCCCTAATAATGCAGTAGACCCTGCTGCTTCTGGGTGCCAGTTGCATAGGGGACAATAGCCAGTAAATTCATACAGCAATAGAACCACCAAGAGTTTAACTATAGACAGGAGCAGCGCCAGTTTTTTTGCTGCCCTAGGCGGCGGGAGAGGCAGCCACTGAAATGCCGCCGGGGTCCTCGGCGGCACTTCGGCGGCAGCTTCTTCGGCCGCCGGGGATATCGGTGGCAACTCGGTGGCAGCCTCTGTTGCCGGCGGCTGCTGAGGCACCTGAAACACCGCCCCACAAATCCTGGCGCCCTAGGCAACTGCCTAGGGTCGCCTAATGGTAGCGCTGGCCCTGACTATAGAGTCTCCAGAGAGCTAAATTTTGTAGTGTGCAGGGGTGCAGATTCTCATTCAGGATGCACTGCGTGTCCCTATTTTTAAAATAAGAGGAAAATTCACTTTCAGATTGAAAGCCTCCCATAGATTCATCGATCCCAAGGACGGTGGAGACCACTGTGATGATCTAGTCTGACATCCTATATAACACATATATAACATCCTATATATATATGGCCTATATATATATATATATATAAATAAAACACAGGCCATAAAACTTCTCCAAAATAATTTCTAGAGCAGATCTTTTAGAAAAACATCCAATCTTGATTTAAAAGTTGTCAGTGATGGAGAATTCACCACAACCCTTGGTAAATTGGTCCAATGGTTAGTTACTCTTACTGTTAAAATGGAGTCGTAACTAGGAATTTCTGCGCCCGAGTATGGCTTACGTTCATTGTTCCTAGATGTATACATCTATGGTTTCATATGCTGACACAGACTAACACGGCTACTACACTGAAACCTAACATCTATGTGTATGTATCGAATACTATTTTCGAAGATATACTGAAAAAGTATCTTGCATGGTGGGGAAAAAAAGAAAACAAGATTAAAAAAAAAACCTTGCGTGATTGGCTTGCCTCAAAAACTGACACAAGAATCTGGATACGCCATTCTCTCTTTTTATTTGGTCCTTATGCTTCTGTATTATAAATTGCATAATAAAGTAACATGCAAATGACTGGCTATTTCAGAGACAGCATGGGCAGGATTTTGCTTTTTTCATTGTCATCAATTTTTAATCATGTTTATTCAGACTGCAATCATTCCTCCTAAAATATGGAGGAACTAAGGACTTGTCTACCAAACAATTAGATCATCATGGCAAGCTTGGGTGTCAATCTACGCAACACTAGCCTGCCGTGGATTAACTGTTCTTTTGCACCCTGCTGAGGTGCACTAACAGTTCGTGAGAGTGCTTTGATCTAGTCCTCTTTGTAGCAGGACTAGCTCAAAGCTCATTAACAAACTGTTAACACATGTCAGCAGGGTGTACAGGGACAGTTAGACCGTGGCAGGTTAGTGTGGGGTAGATTCACAACCCAGCTAATTGTGTAGACAAGCCCTAAGTATTGTCTTTGGCAATATTCTGCCATGGTAAGAATCTATTTTGTAAAATGCAGACGTCATTGTAAATATATAAATGGAAACACTAAAATTTCCATGTTAATCTATTTCCAAAGCCAAGCACCTGAAAAATACTCGCATTCTGATTCAGTAGCATCTTACATCTACCATGCGCTCTTCACAACACAAGGCCATGCAGATTCAGGCTCAAGGTTTTATTATATTATAGATTTTTATTTGGCATTTGTTTTTAAAATAACTACTGTATTCATTTTACTTCTTCATTCTCCCCTCTCTTCACTACACTTCTCCAAGAAATGAAATGTTCTTTTCATACCCAGACCTATCAGTGCTTAGAAAGAGCGCTTACTAATTAAGGCCCTGAACATACAAAGCACTTACACATGTTTGTAACTTCAAAGCTGACTATTTGTGCTCACACTTACACACATGCTTACGTGCTTTCTTGGTCTGGGACCATAAAGCGTCTATAGCTTTAGCTATTATACCTCAATTTATTCATACTTCAAGTACTTAAGGTCAGCCAAAATAAAACCATTTTGAAAAAATGCTTCTTGCCCAGCCTTATTATGATGAAGGTGATACAAAAATTAAAATTATTTTCACACAAAAAGTCAAACCAAAAATATTACTCGTCCCAAGTGGGTGAGTAAATAATTCAAGTTCTGTAAAGTTGCTTTAGTATTAACTAGCACAGAGTTAAAACAGTACTACAGATATAACACCAAATGATCTAAACCCAGCCTTATACCTCCTCTTCCTACTTTTTTAACCCATTACCTCCTTCTACTCACTGTAACTCTCCCTCTGAAATTTTAGAGGAAAATATGATTCAAGAGATCTGAGGTCCCTTTTAATGCTTACTTATTAAAAATAGCTAGAATCCATACAAACAAGTGCCTCATCATCCCAGCCATCAGCATTTCCAACCGCAAAGAAATCAAAGGTCGTGGCACTATAGGACTGACTACAAGCTGTTACATTTTTAAATTCAAACTCTATGCAGTTGCAATGATTTTAGATGTGTGGAAGTCTACTGCAATATGTTCCTTGGGGAAAAAGAAGAGAAACGTTTATAATTTAGGCCCTGATCCTGCAAAGACTTACACAGCTGCCTAACCTTATGCACTGAGAGTAGTCCTAGTGTGACATCAATGGTGCATACAGTTAAGCACATGTGTAAGTCTTTGCATCACTGGGGCCTAAAGGGCTTGTTATAATAATGTATTAAGTACTGTAGATAAGCAATGTAGGCTGTGCTAACAGTATAGGGACAGTAGAGTGAGTGCAGCCTAGGGGCTGTCGATCAAGGTATCCACTGTGTGACCTTTGTGTATCTGCACATGTGCAGAAGGGACTCCTGCCCAGAGAAGCATGGGTCTCAAAGTCCTGTTATGGTTATGATTCATGTTAAGGGTACTAGACTTACTTTGCCCCATAACAGTTACTAGTTTACCTAGCAACAGTTCCTAATTTGTTAATCGGTTTACCTGTCAATAACTCCATCATGTTCTGTAGTGATTGGTCAATTGTTAATCAGTTATTAATCTATATACTGTATATACTGTTACCAGTTCTTTGGCATTGTCTGGGTAGGCATTATCTGCTAGCTAGGTTCTGCCTTTATTATTTCATTTCTATAATAAAAGCTATTGTTTAAATACTAACCAAAGATTCCGGAATCGGATATCTGAAACCAGGTGGGTAGTAGGAGGAACCCGCCAAGGAGCAATATTGCTTGGGAAGGGAAAGACCTGGTAGTGCACATTTTCCCCCTGCAGTCGGAAAATGAAATTGACAAGACCCTTGTAGGTGGACAACCATCATTTTGATTTTCCCAGTGGAAAATTGAAATTTGTTACAAAAATTGATATTTTCCCACAATGTTTTTTGATTGGGCAATTTTCCATTGGAAAATTGTTTTGATAGAAAATTCCTGACCATTTAATAATCAGCAGGGACACTGAGTAGCTCAAGAGATTTCTGGCTCCCATGAACACACACTGCTAGTCAGGTTTCATAAAGTTCTGTCCAAACTTTTTAGTATGATAACTATGACCATTAACAGAGATCTCCAGAGGAGACAACAACAACTCACAACCAAAAACTCTGGAGACTTGCAAGTTGTAGTATGTAAAGTTATGCAAGTTATCAAAATTAGTCAAATCAGCTTTGAAAAGGCACTACAAGCTCTCTTTGCAATCAGCAGTAGCTGACAGCAGAAATGGGTAAGGCTAGCATCCCTTAGTTCTATATTTTTGCACAGGGCCGGCTCCAGGCACCAGCTTGCCAAGCTGGTGCTTGGGGCGGCAGGTGAGAAGGGGGCGGCAGTCCGAGTCCCGCGGTGGCAATTCGGCGGCAGGTCCGCTCTTCCCGCCACCGAATTGCCGCCGCGGGACTCGGACTGCCGCCCCAGTCTCGCCTGCCGCGGCGGCAAAGGGGCGGCAGGTCCGCCGCTGTCCCCTTGCCGCTTCGGAATGGGACTGCCTGCGTCAGGGGCGGGGCCCCGCTACGTCTGCCTGCGTCGGGGGTGGGGCACCACCACCCCTGCTTGGGGCGGCAGAATTGTAAGAGCCGCCCCTGTTTTTGCACTACCAGCATCATTCATAAGAGAGTTCCGGAAGACTATTCCTCTACAGCCGGCCAAGCAGGGAAACAGCTTCTGCACAGCAACGCAATTGGAGTTGCTTTTAGATGGAGACAGATGCACCTTTCTTGGATGGCAAGCTAGCACATGGGACAAAAATCTACTCAAGCTTTTTAACAATTACATAGTATTGAAAAGAAATTACCATTCCTTTTAATAGTCAAGCAAGTAATAGTTAACAAGCATAGAATCTTACAAGTATCCAGTTTCATCATGGCAGCTCTAAAACAACCCATCTAGCAATAGAAACCATAGCAGCAATTTAGCAGTTTACTCCACTTACCCATTTCCTGCCTGGTACTGCATACTCCTGTCCCGTAGTTCTGTAACACATCTGCCACTGTTTTCAAAGCATTAGCATCCGTTTCTGCAAAGCCGAGGTAGTTATAAGAACCCATGTTGATTACATCCTTGATAGTTCTTCCAGTAAACCTACAATTAAAGCAGATTTTAAAGGAGGAGGTAATAAATAAATAAATATTTATCCATCAAGTTTAGTTCTATTGCCATATTCCAACTTGGGAAATTACATTCTGTATACTTATGGCCCCATTTATAGTTTCCAATTGTTTTCTACTTCACTGAGTCAAAAGAGGAGGTTACTTACTGTAACTGGAGGTTCTTCGAGATGTGTGGTCATTATCTGTGTTCCACATGTGGATGAGCATGTGCGCCATGTGCCTGAATCTGGAAGTTTTTTCCAAGCAGTGTCTGTTGGCCCGCACATGTACAGTATGCCTTCTCGTGCTCCCGACCAAAGGTATAAGGGACAGTGTGGGTTGATACCACTTCCGTTCCTACTCTTACTGCAATGTGGTCAAATCCCAAGCAGAGGGGATGGAGGACAAGTAGTGGAACACAGATAGGGACCACATATCTCAAAGAACCTCCAGTTACAGTAAGTAACCTCCTCCGCTTCTTCTTTGAGTGATGGTGCGAGGTGAAGTTCTCCCAGGCAGGGATGTTTGAACCGGCTCTGTTCTTGCCTGAGAAGATCTGGGGATAACCGGAGCCTGATTAGTGCATGGGTGGAGAGCTTCATGAGGTCTGTGAACCAGAACTGTCAGGGCCGGTAGGGTGCTATGAGGATGATGGTGGCTCTGTCCCGACGCACTCTCCCGAGAACCTGAAGCAACGGGGAAATGGAAGGAGGTCGGGGGAAGCACTTTGAAGGTGGCCCATCCCTGGGAGCAGGAGAGCATTGCCCTGAGAGTCTCTTCCCACAGTGCCCCTGGAGCAATACAGGGGGAGCTTCCAATTTGCATATGACATGAAGAGATCCCGCTTGGGGGTACCCCACCATGTGTAGAGGTTGGTCAGTAATGTGTCCTGTAGTTCCCATTCGGGATCAATGTGGAAAGTCCTGCTCAGTGTGTCTGCCAGGGAATTCTGGGTGCTCAGGAGATATGCAGCCTGTAAGGTCACCTGGTTTCTGACGCACCAATTCCACAGTCTGACCGACTCCGAGCAGAGGGAGCAAGATCCGGCCCCTCCTTGTTTGTTGATGTATGGCACTGTGGCCATAGGCGCCGACTCTGTGGGTTGCTCTGGGGCTGGAGCACCCACAGGAAAAAATTAGTGGGTGCTCTGCACCCACCAGAAGCCAAGCTCCCCTCACCCCCCCTCCTACCCTGAGCGCACCGCGTCCCCGCTCCTCCGCCTATCTCCCAGCGCTTCCTACTCGGCGTTAGCACGCTCCAGGAGGGGAGGAGGAGAGGGAACATGGCATCCCATCCCATAAGGGAAGTGTCTGTCATGATGGTGGCCTTCAGAGTGGGAAGGCTGAAGGGGGTGCCACTCATGACCTTGGATAGATTGGATCACCAAGCAAGAGGGGTCAGATTGTCTGAGGGTACAGTGACTCTGAATTCGATGTGGTCCCTGTTTGGCTTATAGACCAGGAAGAGTCTGTAGGTACTGCATGTGGAGTCTTGCAAAGGGCATCATGTAGGTGGTACAGGCTGCCATGTGCCCCAAGGGGAGAGGCACTGGTGGACTGTCGTGTGAGGCTTGCGGCAGATGTGGGCATTTAGGGAGCTTATTATGGCAAAGCCTTCTGCCAGGAGGAAGGCCCATGCAGCAACAGAGTCCAGTCTCATTTCTATAAAATGGACTTGTCTTCATTCATGCAGATTCCTAGGGAGGTCAAAAGTCTTTGAAGAGATTGAGTCATGGAGACAACTTCTTGTCATGATTATCCCACTTGAAGCAAATTGTCCAGGTAAGGGAATATTGTGTGACCCTGGTGACTCATTTGAGCTGCTATGATTGTGAATACCTTTGTAAAGATCTGCGGTACCCACGATGCTGAAGGGAAGAAAACGAAATTGGAAGTGTCAATGTCCCACCTTCAAACAAAGGAACTTCTTGAGGAACAGATGGATGTCTATATGGAGGTATGCATCTTTCATGTCAAGAACCGTGAACCAAGCTTCCTCGTGGAGAGAGGAAATCGATGCCAACATGATCATGCAGAACTTCAGCTTCCTGATTAATGTAATTTAGCTGATGAAGGTCCAGGATGGGTCTCCACCCTATGCCTTTTTTCAGGATGAGGAAACATGGTGAATAGAATCCTTTCCCTTGGGATTGCGGGTGGGGGGGGGATGCCCTCTATCACACCTTTGCGGAGCAGGGAGTCGGTTTCCTGCAGAAGAATCAATTGGTGGGAGAGATTCCCTGAAGGGGATCGGGGTGGGGTGGGATGGGATGGGGGATGAGGTGGGAAGGAGACAAACTCTAATGAGTATCTTTGATGGATGATCTCCAGTACCCAACTGTCCATGGTGATCTTTGGTATCTGAAAGGTGGATGGTATCTGAAAGGCTGCTGCTGGTACCTCCATGTAGGGGCTGTGGTGTACACTTCCAAAGAGCGTAGAGTGGAGCATGCATCCTTTGGCCTGTGGCTGAGATAAGGTCAAGGAGATGGTAGTGGCCGGAGCTGAGAACCAGGGCCTCTGGAACCTCAGTCATTTTCAAGGGGGTTCCAGTGGCTGCTGGTAATAGGGCAGATAGGCAGCCGGTGGATGGTATCTGAAAGGCTGCTGCTGGTACCTCCATGTAGGGGCTGTGGTGTACACTTCCAAAGAGCGTAGAGTGGAGCATGCATCCTTCGGGAAGTGCAGGGATTCATCTGTTTTGGCATTGAAGAGATTGGCTTTGTGGAAAGGGTGGTCCTTCCATGGTGTTTTGGACCTCCCACAGGAACCCGGACAACTGAAGCCACGAATCCCTGTGTATCACAAGTCCAGTGGCTAAGGAGAGGGAAGCAGCGTCAGCAACCTCCACTGCTGCCTGGAGGGCAACCTTCGCCACCAGTATACACTTGTCCGCTAGGGCCTGGAACTGGGCCTGGTCTTCCACGGGAAGCTTGTCCTTAAACTCTGCTCACCTGATATATGTGTTAAAATTGTACTTAGTTCGCTATGCGGAATTGCAGACTGGCCGATGAAAATGCCTTCCTGCCCAGAAGATCCAATCTTTTTGACCCCTTGCCTGGTGGACTGGACTTTTGGGAATGCTGACGAGCTCGTTCTGCTGCCACCTGGACAACTAATGAGTTAGGGGCCAGGTGGGTGAAGAAGTCGTCCGCTCCTTTAGCCGGCACAAAGTAGCGTCCCTCGTCTCTTTTGGGGGTGGGTGCCTCACTGTGCAAGCCAGTTCCAGGATGGCCTCATTTATAGGAAGAACCACTCTGGAGGGTCCCTGTGGCTAGAGAATGTCTAGGAGATGGTGTTGGGCAGTCCTGGATTTCCTCCAGTGGGATCTGTAACTCAGTAAATCTGCCACTCGCTGCAGGAGTTCATGATATTCCTGATAATCATCCGGTGGAGAAAGCAGCAGAAGAATGACAGCTTCATCTGGTGATGAGGAGGATCCAGTCTGAATCAGCGGTGCTGGCAGTATCGGTTCCACATCTTCCTCCTCATAAACCGACAAAGCTGGTTGATGCACGGGGAAGGAATGATAAGTAACAGTCAGCATGGATTTGTCAAGAACAAATCATGTCAAACCAACCTGATAGCTTTCTTTGACAGGGTAACAAGCCTTGTGAATAGTGGGGAAGTGGTAGATGTGGTCTATCTTGACTTTAGTAAACCTTTGATACTGTCTCACATGACCTTCTCATAAACAAATTAGGGAAATGCAACCTAGATGGAGTTACTATAAGGTGGGTGCATAACTGATTGGAAAACCATTCCCAGAGCATGGTTATCAGTGGTTCAGTCATGCTGGAAGGACATAACAAGTGGGGTCCCACAGGGATCAGTTCTGGGTCTGGTTCTGTTCAATATCATCAATGATTTAGATAATGGCATAGAGAGTACACTTATAAAGTTTGCGGATGATACCAAGCTGGGAGGGGTTGCAAGTACTTTGGAGGATAGGATCAAAATTTAAAGTGATCTGGACAAACTGGAGAAATGGTCTGAAGTAAATAGCATGAAATTCAATAAGGACAAATGCAAAGTACTCCATTTAGGAAGGAACAGTCAGTTGCACACATACAAACTGGGAAATGACTGCCTAGGAAGGAATACTGCGGAAAGGATCTGGGGGTTATAGTGGAACACAAGATAAATATGAGTCAACAGTGTAACACTGTTGCAAAAAAAGCAAACATCATTCGGGAATGTATTAGCAGGAGTGTTGGAAGTAAGACACAAGAAGTAATTCTTCTGCTTTAGTCCGCTCTGATTAGGCCTCAGCTGGAGTATTGTGTCCATTTCTGGGTGCCACACTTCAGGAAAGATGTGGAGAAATTGGAGGAAGTCCAGAGAAGAGCAACAAAAATGATTAAAAGTCTAGAAAACATGACCTATGAGGGAAGATTGAAAAAACTGCTTTTGTTTAGTCTGGAAAAGAGAAGACCAAGAGGGGACATGATAACAGTTTTCAAGTACATAAAAGGAGAAGATCAAAGGAGGAGGGAGAAAAAATATTCTTCTTAACCTCGGAGGATAGGACAAAAAGCAAAGGGCTTAAATTGCAGCAAGGGAGGTTTAGGTTGGACATTAGGAAAAAGTTCCTAACTGTCAGGGTGGTTAAGCACTGGAATAAATTGCCTAGGGAGGTTGTGGAATCGCCATCATTGGAGATTTTTAAGAGCAGGTTAGACATACACCTGTCAGGAATGGTCTAGATAATATTTAGTCCTGCCATGAGTGCAGGGGACTGGACTAGATGACCTCTCGAGGTCCCTCCCAGTTCTACGATAGGACCCTTGTGACAATTCTGGGCATCTGTAGTATGGGTCCCAGGTGGGCCCCAAGAGAAGGGGTACCAGGCTTCCCAGGAGGGGGTTATAGCCAGATGGGTAGGGATGCCTTGGCTGCCTTTTTGGGCTCCTGCGGTACAGAGGCGAAACTGCCTGGACTATATCCTGGGACTCCTCAGAGTTAGACGATGGTTCTGATGGAAGCGGTAGGCCTGTTGGTAGTGGAGGGGCCAGGTCCGATGAAAGGGGAAGCAGGAGCAGCAGTTCATCCTCTGGCATGGGGATGTTTCGGAGAATGGATGGGCTTGAGAGGAGTGGGGACTGCGGGTATGGCAAGAACACCTCCTCTGGAGATAAGAATGTCTTCATATGTCTGGGCATCTGCAGGGTGCCCATGGAGACTACGGAGTGACCAGGTTCCATAGTCAGGCCTGTTCTGTCTGCGTGATGTCGAAGTGGCACCGTCGGAATATCCAGAGCCACGCTCATAGTTGGGCGCTCTAAGAGTCCTGGTACCAAGGTCACTGGCATTACTGGTGGATCCTGCTTCTTCTTTGCCTTACCCTCCAGATGGGGGGTCTTTGGCACTGGTTCCGTGGGGTGCGTGCGTGACATCTCACCCAACCTGGCATAACTTGAGGAGGGAACGCATCTCTTATGAGCAGTATGCTGCAGAGAGCTTGTGCCCGCGAGAGTGTTTTTTGCTCTCATGGTGGGACTTGTCCTTACTTTTCAGTGTTGGTGGTTACACACCATGGCTCGTGCTTGGAGGGGTACTGCTGGGTTGTGGAGGCTACTGTACAGGGGGGTCTCCCTGGCCAGGATCTGAGTGCATCCGGGGCCTCATTGCCTCTTCCATGAGGAACTTGCAGAGATGGAGCTCACGGCCTTTCTGGTTCTGGGTGGGAAGAACTTACAGATGGTACACTTCGCCGAGATGTGTGCTTCTCCCAGGCAGTATAGGCATCATCACTGACAGAAAAGGAAAGAGGGCAGGAGATGCAGTTCTTGAAGCCTGGGATCCTAGACATAGCCCATTGGTGATGATGGGCGGGGAGTTGAGTCCCTCGACTGGGGAGCAGTTCTACTAAACTACAAACTATACTACAACTATATCAACTATATTAACTATCCTAACTAAGCTATAGAGTAAAATTAAGTCTAAATTATTTACAGTAGAGAAAGGCAAGTCTCTGATCTGGTAAGAGCAAAGGAGGATCAGGGGTTCCAACTCAAGCCATGTGGCAGTAAGAGGGAACTGGAGTGGCATCGCCTGGTACTGCCCCGTATACCCTCAGTCGGGAGCATGAGGAGATGTACCACGCATGTGCGGGTCAACGGACACTGCATGTGCACCCATGTGTGGAATTCACACAGGGCCCATCACTCAAAGAACTGTTTGCTTGCACACAATGTTTGCAACATTCCATCCTACAGGTCGAGTGAAACAATGCCCATATATATTGTTTGAAAATTGCCTTAGGATCGTTCAGGAGGAACAATGTACATTTGACATATGCTTATCTGCTTCCCACTCCATTGGACTGCCAGAGGCATGGCTTCCATCAAGTTGTGTTAAGAGAGCCAATACCAGAGGAACAACAATGCATCATTCATTGGAAAAAAGAATATGGAGACATTTCAATGTAATTTCAATAATTTGAAAAATAATCCATAAAACTCACATGCTGCAACACACCCAATATCTTTCTAATACGTGTGCTTACTTTTTCCAAATATTTCAGCAACCATAGTATAAACAGAGACACTACATACGCTTTCACTATAGTGCATTTCTACCTCAATTTCAATAGAATGAAGTTGAGTGTATAAGAAGCCTTAGGTTTCAAGCCTGAAACTCAATACCAAAGAATTGGTGCAGATCCTTGTGTGTCATTCAGAAGTCTCATCTACACAGCACAAGCAAGTTTACAACTGTGCTTAAATAAAGGCTTAAACCAAAATGGGTTATAAGAAAGTTTGGCTGAGCAGTGTGGATGGGTCCAAACTGTGTTATAAATGCCTTTAAAATTCTATCTTTTAGGTTTTCACCTGGGTTAAAGCAATTTTTTTTAAAAAGCCCATTTGCAACATAATTTGGCCTCCTTCCATACTGCCTGTGCAAACAGTGTTTAGAAGCACAGTGCTCGATCTTCAGCTGGTGTAGAGCCACTGACTTTCATGGCTGCAGTGTTAAATGCTGTTTGCCCTTTGTAGATGGGTCAGAAGTTATTTTTGTAAAACCAGTAAATCTACAATTAAAGCAGCTTTTAGTGAAGGGGGCAATATATAAACAAACAAATACATATTTACCCACCAAGTTTTGCTCTGTTGCCATATTCCAATTTGAGAAATTACATTCTGCATACTTATATTCCCATTATAGTTTTCTACTTCCCTGGCTAAAAAACTGTTGCTTGCTACCTGTAGCCCGACCCACCTAAATGTCCAGTTGAAATCATCTGTAATACGTTCCATCAGGTCAAACTGTGGCCCTGGGACGCTGCAGATTGGACGGTTCCAATTATCTCGTATTCTCATGTAGAGGTTTCTTGTGTAAAAGTTCTCAAAATCTTGGTAAAGTGGCACAAAATCCTGGTTTGAAAACACGGACAGGGTTACATTTCTAGGAAAGTCACCATCTTATGTACTTTATTTATTTAAATTAAAAAGGCAGACTCATTCATTAAGAAACTGGTAGTGCCCCTGTGCCATATAAACTTCCACATTTGCAGATTTGCTTAGTTACCTAGATTCCCCTGTATGGCCCATTTATTTCTGCCTGGCAAGTAGCAGAGAACTCAAAGGGTCTAAGATTCTGAAAGCTCATACAGGAGGAGCGATCATGCCAGATACACACTGTGAAAGTTATTTTGAAAACAGAGAGTTTCATTATAACGCAGAGCTGCTAGCAAATGTGGGATAAAAAGCCCATCATAATCCATAAGAAAACAGATTAATTAGATATAACCCGAAAACCTACAGTGATTTATTTGGATATTTTCAGCCTACACTAGACGTTTCCACCTCAGTTTATACATGCCTTCTTCTTGTAGGGTATTGATTGACAAATACATACATATTAAATATGAGAATTAGCAGAATACACAATCAGGGCTGGCTCTGGCTTTTTTGCCGCCCCAGGCAAAAAAGGCTGCCCGCCGGCGGGGCGCCGGCGGGGAGCGTGGCAGGCCCTGCTGCCCTGACCGGGGCGCCGGCGGAGAGCGTGGCAGGGGAGGGCGCCAAGCCCTGCCACGGCCCCACTCTCCCCCGTGGCCGGAGCACTGGAGGGAGGGCAGTGAGTCCGGCCGCGGCCCTCCTCTCAGGCCGGAGCGCCGCGGGGCGCCCCAACAGCCCGCCAATATGTTGTTGGGTTTTTTTTAAAAAAAAAACCTGAGTGCCGCCCCCCCTCCAGATGCCACCCCAAGCACGTGCTTGGTAGGCTGGTGCCTGGAGTCGGCCCTGTACACAATGGTGTGGTAAAAAGGTTTTATTTGAAAGTTTAGGATCATCATTATTCACAAGTGGCCAAATCACAGAGGACATATCAAAAGTGTGATAATAAAGTCTTTATATCCTGCTACTTAATTATGTAGCTTATGCTGCTTTAAAAAAAAAAACCTATAAAAACAAAACTCCCCGCCCCCTATTTTAGGAACAGTAACATTTTCCAGATTTTTTGAACGGAGTTGGTATTCTTTTTTGTATCTTTCCTCCTGTAGCTCCTGGTCCCTTGACTCAAACTACAGAGGGCTCAGAAGGAGAAGGAAATTATAAATTAATCATTTTTAGAATCCATACAAATGATTATAAAATAGCTTTTCTGTGTATCACAATGCCGTGACTTTAGGGTCCCATATCTTGGGTCTACCAGGGAAAGAAGCAATTCTTGCATGTCTTGTTGGAACATGAGGATCCCTCACTTATTTCTAGCCCATATCATTCACAAGGCTTTGAGTGGTAAACCCTCCACCAGTCCAAAAATGAATACAGTCAGTCCTGGCCCTCAGACCAAAGTAATTTTGGGGTGGGGACAGGTGAAGAAGGAAACGTTTGTGATATATATGGCCCATATTTGAAAGCTGCTCAGATTGTTAGAAATAGTGCCCTCATGGGAATCTAAGGGATCAGGCATGAATTGATCATCTATAGCTGCTTGGGATCATGCATGATTCCACTTCCTCTGGCAGGTCTGCTTTAAATTGTCTGGATCAGTATCAGACAGACTGGTATTCGATACGGATATGGTCAATTTAAAGCAGACCTGCCAGAGGAGATCGAAGCATGCATCTAAGGCAAGCTGTTTTTGTTCTGTAGTTGGGGCAGAAGAATCAGATTAATTTATGATCTACTTGGCAAATACACGCCCGGGGATGGGAATCTGCCAAAATACTCTCTGTGGAGTAGCGAGAGGGCAGCACGACAATGGTCTCAGCTTTAAAAGGGGATAGTATCATAATATTGTCATAATTGTACACTGTATATCAACAGTACTCCAGTGTATTCCCAAAAACTTTTTGGAGGCATCATCATTTATGCATGTGTTAGCATAATGGAATTAGGGTGACAGCAATCCCCAAATTATCCAGGAATAGCGCTACAGTTTCCAACAATTGTTATAAATCAGGGTTTTATATTTTGGCATCACAGCTTATTTTCTGCTTGATGGCTACCTATGTGTGAACTTCATTTGTATTTACCACCTCCTGTGTTTATAGGAAGAAAACAAGTCACTGTCTTAAAATAGCAGTTTGCTAAGAGTTTTTTAAAATACATATTCTTAGGGTACGTCTATACTTACGCGTCCGGTCGGAGGCGCGGGATCGATGTTCTGGGTTCGATTTATCGCGTCTTGTCTAGACGCGATAAATCGAACCAGGAAGTGCTCCGCCGTCGACGCTGGTAATCTAGCTCGACGAATGGAGTAGGCGGAGTTGACGGGGGAGCCTGCGCGCCGCGTGTGGACCCCGGGTAAGTGCTTTTTCATTCGAACTAAGATAGTTCGACTTCAGCTACGTTATTCACGTAGCTGAAGTTGCGTATCTTAGTTTGAATTCTGGGGTTAGTGTAGACCAGGCCTTAGATTAAAAATGTTGATGATTAAGGTAAAGAATGCCACATGCCTGAGCTTTGTTCTTTCGAGACATATTTTAGCTTTCAAGCCAAAATAAAGTTCTTGATTCTGCAAATTGCCACCTCCCTCTCCTTTTACTATTAGGGACTGTTTCTAACAAAATTTCCTTTTGGACAGATAGAAGAGGAATCCCAGCTCCTGGAGAGGCCAGCCAGATGGGTTTGTTAGTGTAATGAGAAAAGATAAGAAACAGAGCTAAAGTGTTGCTGGGTATGCTGGGAGTTTAATATATGAGCGTACACTTGGAGACTGCTTCGACTCCTGACTCAAGACAAGATCAAGCAACCAGTTGGGAGGGGCAAAGGGATTGGGGAGGGGAGGCATAAGACACACTAAAAGCCAAAGAGAAGCCTGACCTTGGCCAGAACACAATCTCACTTCTTACCCTTCCCATGGGATACAAAAGAGGTGGTACCAAAGCCCCCAGACTCACGACCCTCCAAAATGGAACATGACCATAAATTGTAAGGAGTGGGACCAGGGGCATTCACTACAGGTATAATTAAGCCTGCTAAGAAGGAGGAGGTGGGAAAAACAGAGACAGGGAAGGCTCTGGGGCATACAGAGCTATGGATATGCTTGCTTGATTAACCGCAATAAACATCTCATTGCCTGCACTTCAGATTTCTGGTCTTCTGCTTTCTGTCTGCATGACAAGAACCAGGAGAGGGTGAAGGGAAAGCCCTTAACACAAGACACAAACGTTTTTCATACATACTTTTTGTTCTTCTCTTTCTGCAGCAAAGGTACATCTTTCTAGTCCACACGCTCTCATAAAATCTCGCAGGTAGCCAAATATTGTTCCAACACCAAAACCCACATAAGTAAAAACAGCAACATACATTGGTGCTTGTTCAAAGTGTTCGTTAAACGGCTTTTTGTAGAGACCTCCATTTGATATGCCATTTTTCTGAAAATGCAAAATAAGAATTTGTGATTAAAACATTTCAACTGGCTTTAAAACGAAAAATAATTTGCTTCAAAACCTCAGGCTTTTAGATGCAATCTCTTCTGATAATGTAGCATGGAGTAGCAGAGGTGTATCATCACAGCATTAGATCCAGCAAATCCTAAATTTAAGGAGGCTTACTTCTTATGCTGTAGTCGTTGGTCTAGGTTCTAGGAATAAAACAAGCAGTAACAGGAAAGGGGGAAACCTGGGCTTATACTTTGAGTTAGTTTACAAAATTGGGATTGCAGAATCTGCCAGTGTTGAAATCAAGGGCTGTTATTTGTGTCCATTTAATAAAATTCATTTTTTCCCCAGTGTATAGAAAAGATACTTCCACTGGACACTGATAGAAGGCTTTGCAGGCACCAAGAGAAATGCATAGATCAACTTACAAAAATTAGCGGAAAGGGCAAAAATCAATAATGGTGCTAATGCTGCTGATGCTGGATTTTATTTATGAAAATTGTATAATTTTTACTTGAGAGAGAGAGAGAGAGAGAGAGAGAATGAATTCTAGCTGTAAACACATACACCTATCTTTTATATACTCACACAAGCACTGATTTGCTCCTGATGAATTTGTCTCTACCTCATGTTGGGACTGTACGGTTACAATCTAAGACTTTGTTTATACATGTAACAAATTTTGGGTCACAAGTCACTGAATTACTAAGCATCCAAGATGAAGGCAAAATCAATACTAATCAAAATTGATATAGCAACATGATCAGAAATATGGATCTTATCAATACCTACAACTTCTATCTGTGCTAAGAGAATGGAAATTCAGAAGAATATCTAGCAGGTAGTGAAGCAGTGTGACCTCTCTTCAATCCAGAAGGGGAGGAACCACCCTCCGTGCACAAGCGGGTGGAGCCAGGCCTGCCTCACTCTTCCCGCCGGAAGTACATCACTGGGACAGGAAGTATAAAGGGCGAGGCCTCCCGCTCAGTTAGGGCCAAGACACCAAAGGAGGCAGACGAACCCTGCTCGTTCCCGGATGCTGACCCTGCTGCTAAACCCAGAGATGCCCTGCCCCCTGGGGAGCCTGCTCCTGCCATGAACCTGCTGGGACTGCCACAGGCCACGTACCCAGAGGAGGCGGAGGATGCCCTGCTGTTCCACGTACACCCGAAGGGGAGGGGAGGAAGTGGCCCAGAGACAGTCGACCTTAGACTGGCTGCAGCTTCACATGAGGCACGGCCAACTTGTTGCGGTTGGGATTCCCGCTGACCCAGTGGCAGACCACTCCACCACAGTTAGGGCCCTGGGTTGGGGTCCGATGGAGAAGGGTGGGCCCGGACCCCACCCCACCCCTGGGGTGGCAGCCTCCCCTCGCCAGGCCCAGTGGCCTGTGCCCGTCAGTTGTCTGCTGGAGCGAGGATGCCCTCTCCCTTCGGTTTCCTCTGGCTCTGCTACAAGAGCCCAGAAATGATTGACTTCGGGTTTGCTCTGTCTTTGCCTCCATAGGCCAGCACTAATCGACTGGTGGGGTTGCTCCGCCCTGGGCTGAAGGGCTTGGAGCTATTTAATGCCGGTGTTGGCCTGGGCCCCTGCCCCAAGGGACCCGAGGCCATAGACTAAGGTGGGCGCAGCTCCTGCTTGAAACATCCAAGGGTCCTAGACGGTTGGCTGCACAACCCATTAAAGCTAATGCCTATGCTGATTCCCCTGATACGGGGGTGTGTGGCCTCCCTCCGACCCAGAGAGAGAGGGACAGCCGCCTCACCACTACAAGCCTCAAAAATGTTTAGTGAACTGGGAGATTAAAAAAAAACCCCACCACATATTTCTTCTCTGTCAGGTTTAAATGTTGCAAAGTGTTCTGTATTCTTCAATGTATGTAAAGTATTTATTGTATGAGTCTTTGAGATGGGTTTATTTGTTTCTCATCCCAGGATTACACATTGCCAATATTGACTCATCCAGAACTGGATCATTTACTGCATTGAAGTTCTCAACAGTAAGCAAACAGAATCATTTTTGTGGCTTTCTTGTGATGGTCGAAGCTATTGTACCATGGTACCATCCACTCCAGTGTGGTCATATAATTGGGTCAGCTGCACATTGTGATTAACTGTGTGAAAATTAAAGGATGAGTACTGAGGTTTGGCCTCCAACCATGAAGGTCAGCCGTAGCAACACCAATGGAGATCTCCAAGCCATGTCCTGACATTGATAAACAGGGCTTTGGAGCGGAGCCCGGAGCTGGAGCGCGGAACAGTAGGTTTATGCCTGGAGCTGGAGTTGAGCCAGAGCAGAGCAATTCAAAAATTTGTTTGCTCCAAATCCCTGTTGATAAAGCCTACCACAAACTAAGGCTAGGTGTTTTGTGAGCAACACCATGTGCACAGCCGATCTAAGTGAAAACATACTTCTATTATTGTCACCTTATATCCCAGAGCAGAGGCACAAGGCTAGCAGCTTTGAAGGAGCCATCCTCTCCTTCACCCACAGCTGTGGGATTATATTTAAAACATGTGTAGTGGTGGCAGTTCAGATCCAATGTCACGCAGCTTTTCACATCTCCAATTCTCTTCCTCTATGCTGCAACTCCACTGCTTCATACTAGTCTGGGTCCCTCCAAAGTTGACCATCTCCAAGCTGGCCTGACCACAATCACAAAAATAAGAAAGAGAAAAAACCTAGGAGAAATGATCTAGTAGGAAATGGGAATATTCAGCCACTGGTAGAGAACGCATTGGCTAAAGCGCCAACCTAGAGGACAAATGATCCAGGGCAGTCTTTCCTCAGTGAGGGTGGGGTCTTAGTGGCAATTTGTTTCTCATTTGCCTCCATCACAACACCCTTCACTAACTTAATAAAGAATTCTGCCCCCAAGCAAGTCCACCATTGCTTCCATGAGAGCAGAGCTTTGAAGAAATGAGAAGGATCTCGTCTCTTCTACTTATCTTGTGCAGTCTGCACACTGAGCGAGAGATTGTTTTATAGACAGGCATACCTGAGAAGAGCCCAAACAGTCCTGTCACAAGAATTCTGGTCCTTTTATCTGACTGGTGAGCTTCTACCAAGAGAGATTACATACTCCGTAGTGGAGAAGAACATCTGGCAATCCACTGGGCAGTGGGGGCCCTATGCTATTAATTCCTTGGAATCCCATTCATGCTGGTCAAACAAGCTCTGTTCAAATGGCTACATGCCATGAAGGACTCCAACCAAGACATTACTTGAAATCAAGTCTGTGATGCCAGGTAGTTAAGTTGGACATCAGCCAGGAACATTGTCTTCCCCAAGCTCTTATGGCCTTCTGTTCCAAGGGTCACAATGGTAGCTGGGGTTGGGGAGGAATGTAAAACACACAAATGGCAGGTAAGTATCTTCAAAGGCATCTCCAGCCACTTGGGCAGCAACGGGAGATTCCAACAGTGAGGGGCAAAGATTTTGCAGCATTCCCCAGATCTGAAGGTCCCCTGCTCTCTCATCCAGAATCCTCTATTTTCTTTGTCATTGTCCCCAACCCAAATGCCAGTCAGACGCAGAGGTTCTTAATCTTTTCTCTCGATACAACATTAGTGGCTCCCGCAGGGCCTACTGAACCGTGGACCCCACGCACCAATAGTAATGCTGGGGTTGGATTTACCTCACCTGGCTTGTATCACACACATACACACACAAAAGTCTTCATGGCTAAAAATTCGGGCCAGGTCCTCAGCTGGTGTAAATCAGCCTACCTCCTTTAAAATCCTGGAACTAGGCTGATTTACATTAGCTGAGGATCCAGCCCTCCTTCAGTAGTTTCACACTATTCTTTGCCACGAGTATAGTCTCAAACAAACATTACAGTACAGGCATCAGACAACCGCAGAGCTCTGAAACCTTTTCTAAAACATATGAACACCGCAAGGCTTGTAGAACTAGAAAGCTGCCAACAAGGGCTTGCCTACATGGCGCGGCAAATCATGCCAGAGGGGAGTGATTTGTAAAGTGCACTAACGTGCTGTGCTCTAACTGCCCCGTGTAGTCCCTGCTGGCGCGCTCTAAAAGGTACCTAGTTCATGTAAATGTAGTCCTGTCTGAAACTGGGTACCTTTTAGAGTGCGCCAGCAGGGTCTACCTGGGGCAGTTAGAGCAGAGCACGTTAGTGCCCGTTGCAAATCACATCCCTCTACAGCGTACATTGCGGATGCCGTGTAGACAAGCCTTAATTCCTTCCCATCTACTTTCATTTTGCTTTCCTCACTTTATTTACCCACGCCTGACACTGCAGGGCAAAGTTCACTTGATTCCCTTTCAGAGTAAGAACTGCTGGACTCTAATAATTTCTTCTCTCTCTCACCCACCCCACCCAATGCCCTCCAACTGCAGGTGTCTGCAGAATCACTTGATGCTATATCCATCCCTTATATGTTCTGAAACTTTTGTTGTGTAACTTGAAAAAGTCTCACTGGTGATTACACGGGAATCACAAAGCTCTTGGTGTTTGCAAGCCTTTTCAGAACGACAGAGATAAAAGAGCTGCATTCACAACTCACTTGCAACAAATTTGCCCCCACAAGCCTTAGGTAATTCATGGGAGCAGCTAAACCATATATAAAAAAAGTTTCTAAAGTAAGACACTTCTACTACACAGTACTTCATAGCCAAGCAAGTATCCACAATAGATGCAATCTCTCCCTTTCTTTCCATTGCAATTGCATTTTTCCAAATATTTTTACTGGATGGGAATGCATTTTTAGTGGCATGTGCCCTACCTATAAGAACGTGTAAAAAAAGGAGAGACATCATATTTTGTCAGTATTTCTGCCTTTCACAGACAGTGTGTTATCTTGTTACGAACAGGTCTTGTCAACCAGGGTTGTCATTTTATTTTGGATTAAAAACAATGTCCAAGAACCCCCACCTTCTTTAATACCAGAGAAGCTAATTCTCACAGTATTGCAAGCTTTGCCTTTTCAACACTTCTGCCCCAGACCAAGCCGAAACCCCCTATATTGGCAAAGGATTAGCCTGCTCTTTGAAGACTAGATATCTTCATTTAATCTGTGCAAGGGATCTCTGTCATCTCTGCCAAGGCATTTAAATGCCACCCACATACGCTACCAGTAGTATCCAGTTGACTAGTCAAATAACCAAGGGTTAGATTCACAAAGGAATATAGGTGTGGCAACACTGAGCTTTGCCATGTCTCACTTTCAGCCACCTATAAAATCACTGGCATTCCCGAAGCCTGAGTTAGGCGTTTAAGCTCCCTATACAATAAATGGGGCAAGATAGGCACCTAAGACTGGGATTCACAAAAGCCAGCATGCTAGGGAGCTCCCAACCTAAGCTAGCCAATGGGAGATGCCAACATGAAGGGTGTGTCCTAAGCACTGCCCCCTGAAGGAATTCATTGCCTATGTCCAGGATGGAGGGAGACACCTTAAGTGACACACAATTAACAAAGGACAGACAACATCAATCTTATAGGGTAGCGGTGTCCAATAGAAATTTGATGCTAGCCACACTTCTGGTTTTAAATTTTTCTTATTCGCCACATTATAAAACAGGATTAAAAAACATACTACAAATGACATTTTAAATATCTAAAATAAGTAGATATTACAAAAATATATCTTAATAGGTACTACTAACACTAAGGGCTTGTCTTCACTACCTGCCGGATCGGCGGGTAGCAATCGATCTATCGGGGATCGATTTTTCGCGTCTCGTTAAGACGCGATTAATCGATCCCCGATCGCGCTCCCCGTCGGCTCCGGAAATCCACGTCATCGAGCGGCGCAAGCGGAGTCGACGGGGGAGCTGCAGCGATCGACTCGCCGCCGTCCTCATGGTCAGGTAAGTCGATTACGATACGCCGACTTCAGCTACGTTATTCACGTAGCTAAAGCTGCATATCGTAGATCGACCCCCCTTCCCTAGTGTAGCCCTGGGCTAAATGACTATAGCCTAGCCATGTTAACAAGCTGTATATCAAAGCACGCAACCTGTATTCCAGTACTGCTGTCGTCAATACACCAACACATTGCTCATGCATTAGCCACAATTCAATAGCCTATTCGCCACCTGTGGCTAGTGGCAAATTGGACACCGCTGTTATAGGGCTTCATCAGCTTGGCTGAAGATAACAGACACAGATTACTTAAAGACAGCATCACTACGTAACTGAACCCTTTAATAGCCTCTGCGCAACACTAATGTTAGTAATTCAACAAGGAAAGAGCAAAGCTACTGCATTGATGTTGGAACACATAACAAAATAATGGTTAAAGGAGGCTTATTTTAGTCACAAAGTGGATTATGGCCTGGACTTGCTACTGCAAATCATTTTTCCTTAATTGATGCTAGACCTCCTGCATGGCTATTGGCATGTAGCTATACATGGAGAGTTAAGAGATAATACAGTATTCATCTTACAAGCAGGGCATTATCATTTCAAAGTTATGCTTTTGGACTTTGAAATGTTCCCAGCACCTTTCATAATCTAATGACCATTG
Source organism: Chelydra serpentina (assembly GCA_037349315.1). Lineage (NCBI taxonomy): Eukaryota > Metazoa > Chordata > Testudines > Chelydridae > Chelydra > Chelydra serpentina. The sequence goes on from JBAIAC010000061.1 coordinate 13,126,810, forward strand.
TATTGGCATACCTGGTTTAAAAATCCCTTCTCATTTGCCAATTTGGTTGTAGTTTCTACAATGTTTGGTTAGCATTTGCAGAAGCAATGGGACCTCCTCATACTGAAGGAAACAGGACTGGTTATCACAACTCCAGTGTCACTTATGTAGATGAGAAAAACAGTTCTCTGCAAATCATGTCTTGTTTAGAAGGGATAAAATCTGATCCAAAAAAAGATGAAACTCTCTAATTTCCCTCAACTGATATGTAAATGTAGATCTGCCAATAGCTGGGATATACTGGTTATTACAGGAAATTGATCAAAGACTTTGTGAAACTGGTTGATCTATTTGCAGCTTCCAGTAGGGAGAACACATAATTCAAGAGGGATATGCAACATCAAGAAATATTTGATGAAAACAATAAATCACATGATTTCTACATCTGTTCAGAATTTCACAGATTTCAAGAAGCCATTCCAAATGCACACAGACACCTATGACAGTGCATTCCTATGGAAGAAGGCTGATGAAAGGACAGTGATTGTTACTGATGTAATCCAAATGCTATCTGAGAGTGAGCCCTCTCAGTCAGAGGCAGAATACCCTGGGCTAAGATGGACATTTCCACCCTAGCATTGAAGGAAAACATTTATTGCTCATCACAGTCTGAAGTGGCTGTTCTGTCCTGTAAGGAAAAACATCAAGATGCTGATGGAGTCTCAAGGAATTTGATGTGGATCTACTTAATCTTGCCAGGACAAAGGCTGTACCCAATACCTTCCCCAGAAACCTATTCCTTGATATCCTTAAGAAATAGTTTAGTTCCACAACAAGTAGGGATTGTAGGTCTGAATCTTGCATGATCAGGCATTATCCTTCTTGAAAGAAAAAGAAAATAAAACAAAAAACCGGAAATAGCTTCAATCAGAAGACCCAGTGATTAGAAGTGTCACTGACAGCTCCATATGCTTGCATTGATCTCCACTAGTATTGTTTAAAAGATAGGGTATCCTTTACTGTAATGATATGGAATCATTTCTGATACAATCACCCAGGATGTCAGTTCAGATCAGATATGCCAGAATCTTTAACAGGAATATTGTTACTAAGGCTATACACTACCGCGGGATCGACGCTGCTGCGATTAATGCACCTGGGATTGATTTAGTGGGTCTAGTGAAGACCCACTAAATTGACTGCTCTCTGGTTGACTCTGGTACTAAATTGACTGCTCTCTGGTTGACTCTGGTACTCCACTGAGAACGAGAAGAGTAAGTTAAGTCGATGGGAGAGCATCTCCCGTCAACCCAGCATGGTGTAGACACCTTAGTAAATCGACCTAAGCTACGTCGATTCCAGCTGCGTTATTAACATAGCCGGAGTAGCATCACTTAGGTTGACTTACCGTGGTAGCGTAGACATAGCCTAAGTTAGGGATGATCATAGAACTGTTGTATCTACAAGTTGCCAAAACAAGAGTTACAGCAGGAGGTGTTTTGACTAGGAACAAGAAAGTATCATTGACTCACGTCCTAAACAGCGAAGCTCAGCCAATGAAAAGCAGATTCATATATGGTCACAGTATGTCTACAGTGCCCTCGACTGTATGTAAGAGAATGGTCCCTGCTGAAGGCTCAGAGAAAACATATACCTAATAGAGAAACAGCCTATATAGACTAAGGGTAAAATTTTCAGAAGTGCCCAAGTGTCTTAGGAGCCTAAAACTTACATCAACACAGCAAAAAAAGACCCATGGCAGTGAGTCTCAGAGCCCGGGTCAACTGACTTGGGCTCGCACTGCAGGGCTGAAAATAACAGTGTAGATGTTCAGACTTGGGCTGGAGCCCAGGATTTCAAACCTCTTGAGGGGGAGGGTCTTGGAGTCCGGGCTCCAGCCCAAACATCTAGACTGCTATTTTAGTCCTGTGGCATGAGCACCGTGAGCCTGAGTCAATTGACTCAGGATCTGAGACTCGTTGCTGAGAGTTTATTTGTTTGCTTGGTTTTTTGCTGTGTAGATGTACTCTGAATCCCATTGACTTTTAATGAGATTTAGGAGCCTATCTCCCTTCAGTCATTTTGAAAAATGTTACCCTCCGTGAACAGTATTAATTGTTTGCTTTGGTACATCAAGTTTGTGCAAGCAAGCCTTCCTCTGCACTTCCCACAAGCACACATTTTATAGGGGAATACCCTTTGCTAGAGAACTTTAATCAAACTACAGACAAACTTCTAGGCACACAGTACAAACTCATGGCAGCATACGCCTTCTGAGGAATCAGACACAAAGGTGTGAATAGTACTTACACAGGGAAATGTCATATTAATTGGGACCTGTCATTTCCACAAATTGCTTTAGATTTCAACACTTTTCCATAGTCAAGCACAAGTGAAAATCCAGCATATCTGCTATCTGGTAGAATTATTCCAGATCCACTTAACCCAGTCTTGAGAAGTGTCCTGAACATGAACCATTCTACTTAATACCATGTGCCTAGAGATGAATGACTATCATGCTAGGAATGTCTTGGACCAGTTCCAAATACAAAAGCATCATTAGAATATATATCCAGGAGAGAAGCTGTTTTGAGTGTAAATGACTTAATACGAGCTATAATTTATTTCAACTCCAACACAGCTATGGTTTTACTGCAGCTCCCTTCCACACCTCCACAGGCATTCAGCAGAGCTGATTATATTGAATATATTGAATAGTTATTTGAGTGAAGATGCTACTGTCTACAGAAAATGCTTGAATATATAATATTGAATTTGGCACTTGGCACATCTCCCAGTAAAATACAAGGGAGTGTTGCCACCAACACCATTGGGTGGAGGAGCAATCTCCTACTCCCTTACAACACTTTGCAATCTTTACAGTGAGAGATCTGAGATTTTTCAGCCAGGAATAAGATAGCTGTATCTGTCAGAACAAGTGCCTTCACTCTGTTAAAATGCACAGCTGAATTCAGACATGGAGATCCTATACCAAATTCACCTAAGTAACTGAGGAGGTCCTCAAGATGCGGCTTGAGCTTCTACCTAGTGCTTGCTAGTTAGAGTGGTCTTTCCCTCTCTTTGCATGGATTGCGTCCTGGATTCTTTTTTTGTGACATATGGTGCCTCCACCCAAGATGGTTCCTCACTGTGCCCGGGATACATGGGGTGCTGTGCCTTGGGAAAATGAATGCTGCTGCTACTGGGCACGGGAGTATAAAAGCCAGCACCAAATGAACCTATGAAGTACATCAACAGAAATCCCAGCAAAGAAATGACACATCCAAAAATAACAATGTAACAAAGGAGGACTTTACTGGGAGCAGGAAAATAGGACCGGGAAAGGAAAGGGCTAACTAATAAGTACAAATCAACCACTTTCCCACCTCACCACACTCAATTCTTCCTGATCCCCAGCTCCCTCCTGGCTCTGTTCCAGGCAGGTAGTACGCGGAGTATGATCTGGAGATGAGTGCTCCAGCACTGTGAATGCTGACTGGCTTAAACAACTCCCCTCAAAGGGCTCCCTCTCAGAGTATCTTTGCCTCTGGGTAGGACAGGGTCCCCTCCTCTCTGCCTACTCTGGAGACCTGTGGAGGTCTTGGCTGGCTCTTGGCAGCCAGCTCTGTGTCAGTTCTCTGTCACTCTGGATGCTAATCTCCATAGGCCAGGAACTACCTGACTCATGCACTGCATACCATGGCAGTTCAAAGACTCCCCGATCAACCCTTCCCCCCCCCCCCCCCCGATCTGTTCTGCTTCTTTCAGCTCCTAAACCCCAAACTGAAACTAAAACTAGTCTCTTTGTCTCTGAGCAGAGGTGAATTAAGAGGTATTGGGGCCTTGGGCACAAAGAAAATTTGGGCTCCCCAACACAGCCAGGCTATGGTAAGAGCTGTGCAAGGAGCCTGAGCCACTGTGGGGAGCCCTGGACTCTCCACCTGCCCTGGGCTGCGTGCCCTGGGGGAGAGGGGCAGTGACACGGGCTAGGAGCTGCTCTCAGGCAACCCAGCCCCCTGCCCAAGGCAGGTGCAGGGTCCAGGGCTCCCCCAGCTGCTCGGGCTCCCTGGGCATCTCTTACCACAGCCTAGGGCAGTGATCCCCAAACTGTTGGGCACGGCCCCTAGGGGGGCAGAGAGGAACATTTGGAGGGGCGTGGCAGGGTCCAGCACTGCCCTACCTCCAGCTCCGCTCCGGCCCCAACCCTGCCTTGCCCACAGCCCCACCTGTGACTCTACTCCCGACCATACCCCGCACTCACCGCCCCCGACCCCGTTCTTGGTCCCGGCTCCTGGGGGAAGGGGGGCGGACCAAGTAAAGGAGGAGGTGTCACTGAAAAAGTTTGGGGACCCCTGGCCTAGGGTGACCATGTGACCTATTTTGGCCCCAGATGTCCCAACTTTTTTTGGCATAACTGGGCATTTGTCCCATTTGCTCCTTCCAACTGACCATCAGTTGGCAAGAGCAAATGGGGCAAATGCCCAGTCGTGCCAAAAAGGAGCTTGGGGTGGGGGTGAGCGGCAGGGCTCAGGCCAGCCCTACGCGGGGAAGGGGGCTTCATCGAGTGGCTCAGCCAGCCCCGCACAGGGGAGGGTCAGCTCTGTGCGGGGGGGAGGGAAGAGGGGGAAAAGGAGAGGGGTTTGGTCTGGTCCAGCAGAAGGCGGGGGAAGGGCCCTCAGCCCAGTGCGGCCGGGGAAGGGGGGGCCCTCGGCTCGGCAGGGGGGAGGGCCCTCGGTCTGGCATGGCACAGTGTTTGGGTGAGCAGTTCAGCCAGCTTTGCCTGGGGGTGGGGAGAATATTGCTCACGTTTCCACAGGCTTCCGGCTGGGCTGGAGGCAGGGCCTCCGGGGGAAGAGGAAGAGTGGGGTGGGGGAAGAGGAGGAGCAGGGGGCAAGGCTAGAGTTCCGGCCACGCCTGCGGGGCCCCCAGGCCCGGGCTCTGTTGGCCCGTGCAGTAATCTGCCACTGTCTCTGAGTCAGGCTGATGGGCTGATCAGCTCTGGCTCATCACTGGCCCAGCAAACTGCTTGTCCAGGTCCTCGTAGGCGGAACCCTCCAATTTTAAAAAAGGGCTCCAAAGGTGATCCTGGCAATTAAAGGCTGGTAAACCTGACTTCAGTACCAGGCAAACTGGTCAAAACTATAGTAAAGAACAAAATTGTCAGACAGATCAATGAACATAAATGGTTGGGGGAAAGTCAACATGATTTTTGTAAAGGGAAATCATTCCTCACCAATCTACTAGAATTCTTTGATGGGGTCAACAAGCATGTAGACAAGAGGGATCCAGTGGACATAGTGTACTTAGATTTTCAGTAATGTTTGGAGCTTGGCTGCCAGTGGAGTTGGCGCCTATGGCGGGCTGCAGGAAGTAACTCCGCGGGCCGCCGCGTGTTTGAGACCCCTGCCCTAGAGGCGAAGTACAGTGTTCCTGAAGCTGGCAGACTCCAAGTAGGGGTTACCCTGACATTGTGTCACTTGAACTATTTGATGAATTTCCACTTTTAGAAACAGAAAAGATAAAAATTATTTTGGCATCAACCTTCGTTTGAGACAGAATGACCTTATTATGGATGAGTCAGTGGCCATCCTAGAATTACAGAGGACGAGCAGTCAATACAGAATCTGTTAGAAATTGAATATTTGAGGGGAACACAAAATAAAGAAATATATTGATCTTCTCTGCCTTTGTGGGAGAGGAGTGGCATCATAACCCTTGCACCAGCTAAAACAAACACCTACATTCCATGCTGGAGGAACCCAAATATTATGACTTTAAAACAAAAACAAAACCCCCTCTATATCTACTAACAAACAGGGTTGGCTCTAACTTTTTTGCTGGCCAAAGCAAAAAAACCCACAAAAATAACCCCCCCCCATGCCCGCCAAAACAACCCCCCCCCCCAGTGCTGCCGCCCCGCCAAAATGCCCGGGGCGCCGGCGGGGAGGGTGGCATATCCGCTGCCCCAGCCGGGGCATCAGCTCCGAAGATTTTTGTTTTTTTATAAAACAAAAACAAACAAACAAAATAAAAACTTGAGTGCCGCCCCCCTCCAGGTGCCGCCCCAAGCATGTGCTTGGTAGGCTGGTGCCTGGAGCCGGCCCTGCTAACAAAGACCCAGCAGGAATACTGCTGGGAATTGTAGCTATGTAATGCACTTTATTAGCCAAAAAGGAGGCAACCGAAACAAGAAAAAAAATAGGTTTAGGAGAATTTACAGAACCTGTTTGATCTTCTAAATAGTACTTCTTACAGAATCATTTGCCTGCCAGAACCTGCTTGTTACAGATATTGGCCTAAAATAAGATAACCAGGTCCATGCAGGTTATTACTCTCTGTGCTGTCTAGAACAAAATAAAGAGGAACCAAGCCTGTCATTTTAAATAGCAAGCATCTTTCCACGCAACGGTCATTTACAGTCTATTTCAGTCCTTATCCTCAGCAGCATTTCGTCCTGGGAGCAATGTACCTCACAAACATGATCATTAGGCTGGGTTCATTGCTATTATTTCCTCAAGGAAGTCTATTGTGTTACTACCGAAAGATCAAGCTGTGAAACAAGTGTCCGCAGGCCAGTATCGCAAATGACACGTCTTTTCAGGAGTATTATTAAGTCATCATATTATAAGAAGCACGCTGAAGACGAAAGGGTTTGCATGCAAAAATTGTACAGATTGCACCAGTAGCATTTATCAGGAGCATCTGCTATGTAGCCATCTCCATCAGATGAGATAGGAAATATTTGCCACCAAACAGGGCCATTTCAGAACAGGTTTCATTCCACAGAAGGTTGAAAGTTTGCCTTCTAGCAGGAGGAGCAGAAATGATATTTTTGAATGCAGAAAGCTGGAAGGGTAAAAGATATACTCACAGACAATATTAAGGAGGAAGATAAGTTGTATAGGCCAAAAGACAACAGTACACAAGAAAAGACATCATATAGGATATAGATTAACTAAGGAGGATGTTGTACCATTAAATTAACTTTGGGAAGGTTATGTAGATACTCATCACATACTTATTCAAGATTCCTCTCAGCCTTGGACAAGGGGATCTCAGCTTCTAACCCTGCATACTCTCCAAGATTCCAGGAACAGTATCTGTTATATACTCCAGTGGATACCATTATAAACATAATGTCCCTGCTCCAAATTAAATTTGAATCAAAGGTTTTTAGGGTGCATAGAACCCATCCCTAAGGACTGGCTATTTGTAGCTAACATGGCACTCTAGAGTGCTTGGAACTTCACTGACATCAACACGACTTGAAAGAATTTCCTTTGGAAAACTTTTAGGGTCAGTCAACAACGTATGATGTGGGAGGTTTGGAAAAGACCATAAACCTGGAGAAACACCACTTGTTCCGAAGAAGTGGGTATTCACCCACGAAAGCTTATGCTCCAATACCTCTGTTAGTCTATAAGGTGCCACAGGACCCTTTGTCGCTACCGCCTGTTTTGAAAATCAGATTGTAATTTCTGAAACTTTTACAATGCCTATTGTCTAATATTGTTTATATCAACCAGTATATAGAAGAAAAAAAATCAGCTGCTATTCTTGCTCTCCCGTTGGCTGGCTGTTTACATGTCAAAGTATAACCTGAAAGTGAGATGAGCATTCAGAAGTACCAATGCAGCTGCTGCTCCATCAGGCATTATACATAGTGAATTCAGTACCTACTCAAATTAAGATAAGTGGGGAGCAAGAAGGCAACACATGGAGTATAACTACTAACTCAGAATTACTGGAGGCAAAGGGATTGAGGGCACTACGTAGAGACAGACTTATAAAGAAGGAAGATATTTCCCAACATTTCAGCATTTATACAGGTGAAAACCCAATGCGCTAAATCAACAAACAAACCCTGAGTGCCTAGGAGATGCCTAAGTAAAAGTAACATTGGCAAGGATCACAACATCTAATTGCAGGATATATTTACTGATTATTTCCAATGAACACAGACTTTTGGATTCATATTGTCTCATTGTTTCCTTGTATTCGCCCCCCCCCCCCAACCTTTAACTATCTGTTGTCTCTTATCTTATACTTGGATTGTAATCTCTTTGGGGCAGGGCATGTCTTTTATTCTGTGTTTGTAGAGCACCTAGCACAAACGGGGTCCTGGTCCATGACCAGGTCTCCTAGGTGCTACCGCAATACAAATAATAAACAATAATTTGGATATTGCAGCATCTCTACTCATTATTCACCCCAGTGTTTTGACTATGTATAACTTTGGCGGAGGGGAAGGGGGGTGAGAGGAGTGGATTAAGCTCTATCACTCAAAAAGACTTTAGCTTGTTCAGTTCCATGATGTGTGATATTGACATTATCATTCTCCATTCAGAAAGTGTGTCCCAGAAAGTCCATTCAGGAACCTGTTATATCAGTTTTATGAGACATGGAATTTATGAGAAGTTGACATTTGATTTGGCAAGCTGCAGAATGCGACTGAATGGACAGGCACTTTATGGTGCTCAAACTCAGTGTTAGTAAATGGGGGACAGTCTGAATGCTCAAAAAAGATCTACATGGCATGATCCACTAATTCAGTTACATGCAAGTTCAGTCATTCTGACTCAGCAAAACACTCTACTTGGCCAGAGGATGCATTAGTATAAAATGCAGCTCCTTACAAGGCTTTTTTCCTCGAGGAGAAACATTTACAGATTGACAAACTGATACTACACAACAGGCTGGAATGGTTGAATCATCAATGGATCCCAGGGCTTCTCCCATGGTATTATGCAAAGGCCTGAAACAGAGCCAAGATTCTGCATAGATGACAGGTGGAAGAATAGTTTAATGGTAACAGATGCATATGCTTTGCCAGAATGGATGCATCTCTGGAGTTCCTGGCGCATGGCAAATAGACATCACAATTAGGGTGACCAGATAGCAAGTGTGAAAAATTGGGACAGGGGGTGGGGGGGGTAATAGGCGCCTATATAAGAAAAAGTCCCCAAAATTGGGACTGTCCCTATAAAATCAGGACATCTGGTCACCCTAATCACAATCCTCAATCTTGACAATTTAAAATGACAGAAGCTGTCTCAAAGTAGCATTTGTCACGGACAGAGGAAAATAGCAATTTTGAGGAAGTGCTTAATGCACCAGGAACATGTATAGACTCGCCGACCTCAACTATTGCCTTCACATTGTCGATCTCATTTTTGTGTTGGCATCAAAATAATTTGATCGTCTTAGGGATCTGAGAGTCATGCATAGACTAAACAAAGCAGGAGTCACTGCAAAGCACCAGTGATCATGGATTGTAATGCTCTACAACGACAGCTGAGTAGGTTAGTTTGTTCTGGCCACCTTTAGTAATTGACTAGTACTCAAGATTCCACAAGTGTTTATTTTGCAGTCCTACATCAATCCAGGAGTCCGAGCCTTGCTCCAGTTGTACTACCCTAAACACATACCAAAAACTAGATTGGAAAAATCCACTCACCCATATGAGAATGAATCTTTTCTGGGCAAGTGCCATCAATTCTGAAGAATCTAAGCTTTCATTTAAAAAACAAAACAACACACCCGCCACCTCTGAAAAATGTCAAATGCGTATAGAGTGTAAGCTAATGTATTGATACCATCATAGTCTGAAAATTCACAGCTCTGGTGCTTCTACTGGAGAGTGGGGGTGAGGCAGCCACGGTGGGATCCAGTTGTGTGTGTGTGAGACCTTTGCCAACATTTCCCTGACATCCCAGCAGCAAGTTGTGTGCTTGACAATCCCGTTCACCGGCAAGGAGTGGAAGTTTCACCTAGAAGCCCCGGATCTCTCTTTTTAAAGGGAAGGGGAGGCGAGGACCACAGTGTCCAAAGTGCTACTGCTTCTTTAATGAGTTGGGGATGAGGTGAACTGCCCAGACACTGCTGGTGGGAGGGGGGAAGGTGGTAAGGGGCCAGAGCAGCTGCTATTTTCACAGGTGGGGAGGAGCAGAAGACCTAGGTGTAAGAGGAAGAACCTTTGGGAGGACAAGGCCTTTGTGTGTGCTAGGACAGGGCAGCAAAAAAAGGAATGCTGTAGAGAGCTAGGGCAAATTCATTTACTGGGGAAAAGGTAACTCAGCAGGGCAGAGCATTCTGAGAAAATTAACCCAAAGCAGTAATTATGGGTTGCCTCAGCTACTCACATATGTGCTCGTCATACAGTGTGTCGCAATGGCACAAAGTTTAGAGACGCATTTGCTCAACCCCTTCAACAATTGTTGCTTGTTGGAACAGCTAGTTCTGAAACACACAATAGGACCAAGTTAAGAGCCACCTCTCCTAAGTAAGAGACAGGAATTTGTTGAAACAGTAATGATAGCTGGGTAATTAATTAACAACGCCTACAGCACAATTAGAGTTCATCATTCATGGGAGACACATCATACCAAAAACTAGTATAGGAAAAACCACACTGGATAAGTATCAGTGGTCCATTTAATATCCTGTCACCAATAGCGGCCACTATCAGCTGTTTCAGACAGAGGTGTAAGAAATCCCGCTGTCGGTGGTTACTATAACAACACTGGATATTCTTGTTCTCCATATAAATGTTTAATCAATGTTATCCTTTGGCAAAGAGTTCCATAGGTTAATTATGCATTTGTTAGACAAAAACCTTTTTTTAAAAAAAACCTTTTTATTAAGGCAAAGTTACAATAAAACATTAACATACTACATCATACATTACTTATTACTTATTCAGGAACAGGTTAATATTCAAAGAACCTGGCTAAAGTTTCTGGCTTTTTGAATTTTTCACCTTTTAATGTCAGTGAATGGCCTCCTGGTTTTATACCAAGTGAAAGGGGTGAATAGACATTAATTCCCTATACTGTTAATGATTTTGTATACATCTATTATGGCCTCTGTCTAAGTTAAACTGTTCCAATCTTTTCAATTGCTCTTTATCTAAGAGGGTTTTTTGCCACACCCCTACACATTCTTGTCACCTGTCTCTGAACCCTCTCCGTTTCTGCTATGCCTGTTTTTGAGACAGTTGACTCGGATTAATTGCTTTCCTTCAGGCGATAATATAATTCCTTATGCACTCTAGCATTTTATTTGCTTTTTGATCGCTGTTTCACATTGAGCAGAGAACTTCACTGAGCTATCCATAATGCAAAATTGGGAGATGATACAAAATTACTTAGGTTAGTTGAGAGTACAGTAAACTGTAGAGAGCTCTAATGGGATGTAACAAAGCTACGGTAGGTGAATGAGCATGGCAAATGAAATTCATTGTTGACACATTGGGTCAACAAGGTGTAACACATTGGGAGAAATAATTTGAACTACTTATGATGCCTAGATTTTGAGGCCAGAAGAGACCATCATGATCGCAGGCCACAGAACCGCCTCACCCATCCACTCCTGCAATGGGTCTATAACCTTTGTCTGAGTTATTGAAGTCCTCAAATCTTGATTTAAAGGCTTCAAATTACAGAAAAGCCACGATTTACTCTAGTTCAAACTAGCAAGTGAGCTATGCTGCAGAGGAAGACAAAAAAATTCTAGGGTCTCAATATACACGTCTGGGTCCTAAATGAATTGTAATCACTAAGGAATTTTTTTTTTAAAGGCCTGGGTATTATTGTAAACAGCTCAGTTAAAACACCTGCTCAATGCACAACGGTAGTCAAGAAACACAAACAAAATATTAAGATATACTATATAAAGAATTAGATAGAAAATATAAGAAAATTCCTGTATTAGAAGGTTAAGCCATTAGGGGTTTTTTTGCACTTTCTTTTCAGTCATATAATATGAGCAGGCCGGAATCAGGATAGTTGACTAGGCAGTATTTTGGTGTGATACAATATAGAAGTACTTATATTACAAGGATAGCAGTTACTTTTTTTGTACTACTTTGCTTTTTTGTACAAAAGTTTTGCCCCTTATTAATCATCATTTGAAACTTGTGTAGCAGAGATGCAACTTTACATCCTAATGGAAAACAGTTTCACATAGTTTTTCTTCAATTGAGGTTTATAAACATTTGCTTGCTTCACTGACTTCAACAAAGTACTTCTGGTCACTAAACTTTTTCTTCGATACAATAGTTAATAAGAAGATAATGACAGGTTTCAGTGTAGTAGCCGTGTTAGTCTGTGTCAGCAAAAAAAAATAAGAAAGGAGTACTTGTGGCACCTTAGAGACTAACAAATTTATTTCAGCATAAGCTTTCGTGGACTACATTCCGCTTCGTCGGATAATGTTAAGGGTAAGTTACAACACCATAGTAAGTTCTGGTCCCGTAGCTTCTCTGAAGACCTTATTCACCTGAACCGACATATCAGGAAAGTAGAGCATGTAGTTAAATATAATCATAATGGAACTTGGTAAATAGTTTATCTTGGTAGAAGCAGACATCAGGACTGCGAAATTAGATTTTGAATAAGAGAGAAAGTTGAGTTAAGACTCTACTATGGACTTGGAGAGCAGTCAGTGAACTTTGGAGATATCTAAGGCACAAAGTCTGATATTTTCTTTTATGCTTTATTGGTTGGTGATGTCCTAATGGAGAAATTTTATATAATTGAATAGGCATCAAATTTATAGGCTTCTTTAGATATTATTCTCACACCTTTGTGGCAAGGCACATCCTTCACTTTGCCAGCCTCAGCTTTTCTTCTTCTGACTGTGCAGGGCTGGAGTAAATTAGTCCGACTCTGGAGGGTTTTTTAATTTTTCACTTTGGTTTATTTTTCAACATTTACAAGAGGGGCCTCAGGGTAGGCTGAGTAGTTCTCTTAAGCAAAAGAAAAAGCCAAACTCACCACACAAAGGAAATATATTTCCCCGTTCCCTCCCCATGGCGTTGACGTATTACACTGACTTCTGGATGCTAGCCCATCCCTAAACAGAAGTCAACTTTATTGTTTCCCCTATAGGGAGGAGGAGAATGTTCCACTTAAGAGAAACCTTTTCTCCCTACTACAGCTTGTTTTTCATCCTTCCTCCTCATTTCTCATCAGAATAGGTGTTTTTAAAGGTCACCAGCAGCCCTTAATTGGACTCGGGTATCTCTGATTTTCATAGAGAAAAGGGTCTTCACTATTCTAGGATTGATCTACCTGCCTTTCACAATTCTCTGATTTGTCACACCTTATAGAAATAATGATATCCTGTCAACAGTTACTTTTTGATTTTAAAACAAAATCCCATAGAATTCTATAGTGGGGACGATAATTCTGTATTAAATTCTGAAGGGTGGTCCAATTGAACTATAGAAAAAGTTAGCGTTTATGAAATAAAAAAAAGAAAGACTTTGACATGCTGGTGTCTTTGAAACACACAGTCAATACACCCTACCCCCATCTCATCACTCATCAGGCCCCTCCATGACTCAAGAGCCAGGATTCCAGAGCTCCACTGGTTTGTGGGGGAAATGCACAGTGGGCCAGAAAGCTGCCACCCTGTGCTTCTCATTCAGATTTTCTGGTGTATTCAGCCACTACCCAAAACATGGACCCCTAGATTTATTTAAAGTTACTGGACTATAAAAGCTCAGTGAAAATCATTAAGTTTTCTAGAAATTATTACCTCAAGTGGGATGGTTTAGGTAGGCATGGAGTGGCCGGGAATAGAACTTCACAACCCCACATACCCTAGAGATCCATTGGGAAGCAGCATTTACTCCTAAAAGGATAACTGCATGGATAGCCATAGACCAGCTGAGATGAAAGTGGCTGATCCCAACTCCATCGTGTCCTGCCCCCAAACTCTATGGATCTCAATTCCTGCTATGCACTCACAGAGGCACTCCTGCGGGATAGCACAGAGGGCTCAGTAGTTCTACAGAAGAGGCACTACTCACTCCATGAGCTGAGTTTTTTATATTTGTGGAGACAGAGAGGATGATCTGGGCTTTACTGAAGTCTGCTTGTGTCTATTTATTTGTAATACTTGAATGAAAAACAATATTTATTGGCCATGACTAATCTCGAAGTAATTTACACAAAGCAATTCTTGTACTATGTCTCAGTACGTCAAATTACTGACCACAAATAGGTAAATCACAAGTAATTATTGTACGCAATCAGTTAAGTAAAAATTGCTACGTGACTATTTTGAGTACAATGCCAGTGAATATGCTTTTAATAAGCTGCTCCAGTAATTATGCAGGTTTCTACAACTACAGGAGTAACACACGCATTCTCTTGCCTACACCTCCAGCAATTACTACATTTGAGGAGACTAAACTTGAGTAAATATTCCGGGTAGGGCTACTACCAGCTAAACCCAGACTCCAGACAAGGGAACAAATTGGGCCACCACCCCTACATGTGCCCTGATTCATCTGCAGACCCCCTCCCAATCCATGGTCCCATGTCTGCACAGAGCCGGTGGCTTGAGGGTGGTGGAGAGCTCTGTAAAAGCAGCAGCACAGCTGAAACCTAAGAGGTAGGTGTGTGGAGAGAGAGAAAGAGGAGGTGGAAGGAGGGGCTAGCTGAAGCAGGTTTGGTTTGGCCCATCCAAGACACCCTTTTAAATATCCAGCACGGAGCAGAGTCTCTTGCATCTGCTATTGAATCCTTTACCAATTTTAGTGGTTTTACAATCGCATTTCTCCTCTCCTTCTACCCCCAAAATGTAGGTTTGCACCTGTTGCTGTGAAAGAAGAAATTAACTTACTATATAAAAGTTAAACAGTGACCCTGACAACACACAACATGCTATTAAATGCACAAATAGATTGGACATTTTAAAAATAAACCTATTTTATACTTAAAAGAAAAAAAACTTTACAAGCCATAGCTTTAGTGAAAATAGTTCTTACTTTTAGCATAACCAGCGGGTGCAATTTTCTTCTTATAAAAAGAACTTAACTTTTCAAATATACCTAAGTAGCAAGCTGGCTGCCTCTCTGTAATTTTCTTTTAAATGAAATCTTCAGACCTGTAAAATGAAAGTCTGCTGTCCTAATTCTACTTGCTACTATTATTCAGGCTTTTCCCAGTATCTCATCTCAGGAACTGTTTATTTGCTGACAGACTCAAATGTAGCATAATAACTATAGAAACTGCTGGGAAAATCATTGCTATTATGTTGATGTAATAAAATGAGTGGGTTATTAAGTTGTTCTTCTTAAATATCATTGTATCTGGGCAGGGAAAGATTGGTTTTAGATTCCATTCAATAAATGACTTTTTCATTTTCATTTTAAAAAGTGTGTCCCCCCCCCCCCCCCCCCCCCCCCCCGGCCTTCATGAAGGATCCTAAATTGAACTAAAATTCTTTCAAATGCCAATCTTGAGAGCTCTTCTTATCCAACATTATGGGATGATCAGTGCCTAAAGGTCAAAGATAAATCAACACTTACAGTATCTAGGTTGAAAGGGGATGTGCAAGATAAAGGACATAACACCAGGAGGAAGAATAGCCTCTTTTTGGATTAAATTCATACCAGTACCAAGGTGAACTTTGGCAACTATCCTTTCAGGTTAAAGCAACATAGAGGAAAGCTGATCTAATATAATATACTGCTGGAAGATTACAAATATGGTAACAGACTACTGATAATTTTTTTTTAATTGGTCAGGTGTTTGCTATGTTCTTCTTAGGAGAGTGTAGGAGGAAGATGGGAGGAAACAACAGATGAGTCTCTCAGAACTGACCCTACTGTAGAGTGTTAATAGGAGTATTGTTAATGGGAACATCAGTCCCTTCTACTTACTTTGTAACATTCTGGGCACTTTGAGCTTGGAGTAAAGCACAGTGGGCTTTACAAGCTTTAGCTCTTGGGGAGTTCCCACTAAACACACAAATATCACAATGATGGGCACCCACATAAGAACCTAGAGAGACTTTCATAAATTCTAAAGCCAGAAAGGACAATTATGATCATCCAGTGTGACCTCCTGTATGACACAGGCCAGAGAAGTACCCCCAAAAAATTCCCATCACAGATCTTTTAGAAAAACATCCAGTCTTGATTTTAAAATTGTCAGTGATGGAAGATCCACCACAAACCTTGGTAAATTGTTCCAATGGTTACTTACTCTCACTATTAAAAATGCACACCTTAGGGGGGGAGGGATAGCTCAGTGGTTTGAACATTGGCCTGCTAAACCCAGGGTTGTGAGTTCAATCCTTGAAGGGGCCATTTGGGGATCTGGGGCAAAAATTGGGGCTTGGTCCTGCTTTGAGCAGGGGGTTGGACTAGATGACCTCCTAAGGTCCCTTCCAACCCTGATATTCTATGATTCTATGATTTCCAGTCTGAATTTGTATAGCTTCAACTTGCAGCTGTTGATCATGTTATACCTTTCTCTACTAGATTGAAGAGCTCATTATTAAATATTTGTTCCCCATGTAGATACTTACAGACTGTAATCAAGTCACCGCCTTAATCTTCTCTTTGTTAAACTAAATAGATTGGGCTTCTTGATTCTATCATTATAAGGCAAGTTTTCTAATCCTTTAATCATTCTCTTGGCTCTTCTCTGATCACTCTCCATTTATTAACATCCTTTTTGGACTGTGGGCACCAGAATCAGACACAGTATTCCACCAGCGCCAAATACAGAGGTGAAATAATTTCTCTACACCTTCTCGAGATTCCTCTGTTTATGCAGCCCAGGATGGCATTAGCTCTTTTGGCCACAGCGTTACACCGGGAAGCTCATGTTCAGCTGAATATCCACCATAATCTCCAAATCTTTTTCAAAGCCACCACTTCCCAGGACAGAGTCCCCAATCCTGTACGGTATAGCCTCCATTCTTTGTTCCTAGATGTACATATTTACATTTAGCTGTATTAAAACGCATGTTTGCTTGTGCAGTTTACCAAGTGATCCAGATTGTTCTGAGTAAGTGACCTAACATCTTCATTATTTACCACTCCCCAATTTTTGTGTCATCTGCAAATTATATCAGTGATGATTTTATGCTTTCTCCCTGGCCATTGTTAAATAGTGTAGGGCCAAGAATTGATCCCTGTGGGACCCCACTGTAAACAGACCCGCTTTTACAGTTATATCTGGAGACCTATCAGTGAGCCAGTTTCTAATCCATTTAACTTTTCACCCCAGTTCCATTGTAAGTTGTTCTTCGACAAGTATTTGTAACTATTTCTCGAATAATAGAACCTCCAAATAAGAATATCATTCAAAACTTGTGGTGTTTCCCCATTACTATGAGTAACATAAAAACAGCTGAGCAAAACCAAATGAACAATACTCACCTCAAACTTGACATGGTGCAAGTTCTCAGTGAGGACAGATATTTTGGAAGTTTGAGAAAATTTGTCTTTAAAAGTTGGGCTAAACGTTTCCTACTGAGTATACATAGTACTTTAAAAATCAGACCATCCAGTTTTTAGAAAGGTGCTGAACACCTGCAGCTCACATTGACTGCACTCTGAAGGGCTGGAACTCTGCTTCTTTAAAAATCAAGCCTTTGAGAATCTAACCCATCACCCAGTATATCATAGTTACATAAGAGGTAAGAAGTCCCTGCAGGCAGTCATGGGGAAGGAGAACAGGGAAGGTTGCCATGGTTCTGCTTGGCTCAGTAAGGCAGAGCAGAACTCTTCTACATTAAGATCAGACAGGGAACAGGTTGTGGAACAATAACTAGCCCACATGAATCTGGTGAAGGAGTAGGGCAGTGGTTCTCAAACAGGGGTCCGGGGCGCCAAAGGCCCATGAGCAGGTTTCAGGGTGTCCGCCAAGCATGACCAGCATTAGACTTGCTAGGGCCCAGGACAGAAAGTCGAAGCCCCACTATGCAGGATTGTAGCCCAGGGCCCCAAGCCCTGCCATCAGGGGCTGAAGCTGAAGCATAAGCAACTTAGCTGTGCAGGGCCCCCTGCGGTGTGGGGCCCCTGGGCAATTGCCCTGCTTGCTACCTGCTTGCCTAACCCCAGCCCTAGCTTTTTTATGCAGACAAACAGTTGTGGCACAGTTGGGTTGTAGAGTTTTTATAGCATGTTGAGAACCTCTGGAGTAGAGGCTCTCCAGCCTGTTTCTTCTGGTGAATGTGTCTCCAGGCCTCACCCCAGCTGATTTATTTCAGGCACTGGTGCAGTTACAAAAACCTGTTGGTACCTCAATTAATTGCATAGTCCAGGAAGTGCACAATTAGTCAGGTGCACTGCTGAATAACCATTTGAGTTATGGAAATACCTTGAGGCTCCAAACAAGATCAGGGGCACCATTGTGGTAGGTGCTGTAGAAATACATGAGAGACAGTCCCTGCCCTGTAAACATTACAATCTAAACAGACAAAAAGTAGGACTTTTGATACGGTCTCCCATGGTGTCTAGTTGGCAGCTGGTATCAAGTGGAGTGCCCCAGGGGTTGGTCTTGGGGGAGGTTTTATTCAACATCTTCATTAATGATCTGGATGATGGGATGGATTGCACCCTCAGCAAGTTAATGGATGACACTAAGCTGTGGGGAGAGGTAGATACACTGGAGGGTAGGGATAGGGTCCAGAGTGACCCAGACAAATTGGAGGATTGGGCCGAAAGAAATCTGATGAGGTTCAACAAGGACAAGTGCAGAGTCCTGCACTTAAGATGGAAGAATCCCATGCACTTCTACAGGCTGGGAACCGACTAGCGAAGCGGCAGTTCTGCACAAAAGGACTTGGGGATCACAGTGGACGAGAAGCTGGATATGAGCCAACAGTGTGTCCTTGTTGCCAAGAAGGCTAACGGCATTTTGGGCTGCATTAGTAGGAGCATTGCCAGCAGATCGAGGGAAGTGATTATTCCCCTCTATTCAGCATTGGTGAGGTCACATCTGGAGCATTGCATCCAGTTTTGGGCCCCCCACTACAGAAAGGATGTGGACAAATTGGAGAGACTCCAGCAGAGGGCAACAAAAATGATCAGGGGACTGGGGCACATGACTTATGAGGAGAGGCTGAGGGAACTGGGATTGTTTAGTCTGCAGAAGAGAAGAGTGAGGGGAGATTTGAAGGCTGCTCAAGCAGCCTTCAACTACCTGAAGTGGGGTTCCAAAGAGGATGGAGCTCGGCTGTTCTCAGTGGTGGCAGATGACAGAACAAGGAGCAGTGGGGGAGGTCTAGGTGGGATATTAGGAAACACCATTTCACTAGAAGAGTGGTGAAGCATTGGAACGGGTTACCTAGGGAGGTGGTGGAATCTCCATCCTTAGAGGTTTTTAAGGCCCAGCTTGACAAAGCCCTGGCTGGGATGATTTAGTGGGGTTGGTCCTGCTTTGAGCAGGGGGTTGGACTAGATGACCTCCTGAGGTCTCTTCCAACCCTAATCTTCTGTGATTCTATGACAAAGGAAGAGTTGGGGATCTGAAGTTCAGAAAGATGCAGTGATTTCATGGCATGTACATTGAAACAAGGTTCTTGGGTGGTTCTTACAAAAATCAGATAGGTGTCTCAAAGAAGAACATATACGAGTTGCTTTTAAGAACTACACTGGTGCTGTCATAATCTCTCCAAGCAACTTTTATTCATTTTTTAATTTGACTTATTTGTTTGAATTAGCAATTCTAACACTGCATCAAGGATTGTTTTTCTTTAAAATAAAACAGATGTTGCCTCTGCATTTAAATAAATTACATTTGGTTGTCTTGTTTCGTTCTAGAACTTCAGTAGAATCCTGATAATCCAAAACCTTGAGTGACATCAAAATATCATCTGATAATCAGCAGTCAATAGAATAGGTCAACAGCTTGTTAAAAAGACAGAGAGAAACAGTGGAGATTCACATAGTTGGGATTCTACTAGAACACACTGTACAGAAAACTATTCTAGAGCTGGTATGCTCAAGTAAAAAGAAAAATAAATAAGGAAGCATACCAAACTGTACTGTACATTATTTCATGTCATCAACTTTCCACAATGATCAGGACTTACATACAAGCTGGAAAGCAAAATCACACTGGCTAAACACTGTGGCAATGAGTCCAGTATAAGAACCTATATAGAATAGAAGCCATATAATCATAGAAATGTAGGGCTGGAAGGGACCTCAATAGATATTCAAGTACAGCCCACTGTGCCTAGGCAGGACCAACTAAACATAGACCATCCCTGACAGGTATTTGTCCAACCTGTTCTTAAAAACCTCCAGTGATGGGGATTCCACAACCATCCATGGGAGCCTATACCCTGATAGTTAGACAGTTTTTTCTAATACCTAACCTAAATTTCCCTTGCTGCAGTAAGCACATTACTTCCTGTCCTACCTTCAGTGGACATGGAGAAGAATTGTTCACAGTCCTCTTCACTGAGAACTACTCATTGAGTACAGTCTTTCAAACAGTTTTGCACCCACCTTACAGTAATTTCATCTAGATCACATTTCCCAAGTTTTTTTTTACGAGAATGTCAATAGAACATTACAATACATTACATTTAAGAAGTCCTGGCAGGTACAAACCATCCCTTTCTTTTGGAGTAGAGTGGAGAAGTCAGCATCTTTAAATGATCCTCACTGCATTGCCTCACATTAAGTAAAACATGCAGTTAAAGTACATTGTAACCTTGGAGGGAATATTTATACCTTGAATGTAATATACTTACTGCTATCTGAAAATTATAATAGAGACAAAGTTCATGATGTTAGTTCATTATGCCTCCCTGAACAAGATATGGACATTTCTGAATTCCGATAAAGAAAAGACGGTCAGATTTTCAAAAGAGTTAGCTTCCATTTACATACCTAAATGAAGTGGCCAGATTTCAGAAAAGTTCTCACACTCAACAACTCCCATTGTTTTCAGTGGAAGCAATGCTGAAATTCTGGCTACTTCAATCAATGCCTAAATAAGACTTGAGCTCTTTTGAAAAATCTGGCTCAAATGCAGGACATTGAATCTTTTTGAAACTCTAACCCTATCCATGAGTCTGTGAAGTGAACGAGAGTGACCTCTTTTAATTAACATCGGTTACATAGGGGAAAAAACACAACTGAGTAGCTTGCTAGACTGGTTCCAGCTGCCCATAACCAGAACTTGGGATCTCCACCCTCACTTCCTAAGTTCACCCCAGACATGATGACCTTTTAAAGTGACAGTTATCTGACAAATAGACTTTGTCAGGAACACCTTTTTTATTTTTTCCCCCTATGTATAATGGTCCTCTGTTGGATTTGGAAAGAAGTGATAAACTTGACATAATTCTTGAATATCAAGGAAGCATATCTTGAATACCAAGGAAGATCATGATACTTATCTCAGCACAGACTTGTACACAAAGACCAACCTAATAAAGTCTCACAGTCAGTTATTGCAAGTTTATTCCCAGCATTCTCAGAATGGGAGCACGGTAACAAGACCGTGGACTAGTAAGGATGTTTTTTCTATTGCGCTGAATATATTTATTAAAACAATGATGAAATATTTCCTTTTTGAGTATTACAATTTTATTTATACTAATATTTTGGAAGGCAACTTGTCCACATGCTTTTGTTTGTTTGTCTGGACCGTGTGCTAACCTCTATATCAATCACATCAATCCCCAATTGCTGTGTTGTCGGCGCCACCCTCCTCACTCCTCACCTGGCTGGACAGGAAGCACCGGGAGCATCCAGAGCTGGATCTGAGCAAGCCCACCCCAATCCCTGCCCTAGGCTGACCATTGTTGACCAGCCCTTCTCCCCGCCCCACTCCCTGAGATAGGACCAGCCTGCCATCTCCCCACCCACCTCTGGAATGGTTAACCCCCCACAAGCATCATGTGGCTTCAGCAGGAGGCAGAAGCAGGGATGCGGATACAAATTCCCTCCTCCCCCGCTCCCTGCTGAATTTTTCTGAAATGGTGCCCCTGAAGGAGGAAGCATAGGAGGTGGCAGAGGTGAGAAGACCTCTGTTTGCCAGAAACTGGGAATGGGCGATGGGATGGATCACTTGATGATTACCTGTTCTGTTTATTCCCTCTGGGGCACCTGGCATTGGCTAGATGGAACTTTGGTTTGACCCAGTATGGCCTTTCTTATGTTCTTAAGTCTTTTGGGGCCCTAACTTATGGACTTGACAGACACATGAAACTATAGCCTTCACCAGGAAGGGGAAAAGGTGAAGGACACAGATTATGGATGTATGGCAATGTGACTGATCAAGTACTCCTGTAATTTGGTGGTTAAGACGGCCATTTTGGCAAAGCGTACACAATTTTTTGTAGGCAATGCTGCAGAAGTGAGATTTTAGGAGTGAATTGAATGAATCGAGGATAGACGCTTTACAGAGAGATTTTTGGCAGGGTCTGCTAAGCATAAAGGGACCCTAGCCCAGCCCAATCCACAGTAGCCCTGCAGATCTGAGGAAGACACCACAGCACTGACTGGTGAAGAGCTATGAAAATCTGGAGGAAAAGGAGGGAAAACCATGTTGGGGGGGTGGGGGGAAGCAACTGCCCCATTTCCCCACAGCAAATGATGCCCCTGTCCTCGTTCCTGCTAACATCTGTATTAATCTTTGCTCTCCCTAAAATACATCTGTATTAATCTTTGCTCTCCCTTCTTCCCGTCCTTTCTAGCCCCTTCTCTTCCCACTAGCTCTATTTCCACTCAGTTCTCCATCTCTAAAACTCTGCGGTCTACCATCTCTTCTAGTCCCTTGCCCTCTCCCAGACTTAACTATTTTACTCCAACTCTGATGGACTCCTTCCACGCTCCTGAGCCTGAAGGCTATGGCATTGGATGACTCCTCTCTTCCTCTTTTTTGCCTTCAGCCCCTCCCTCAGTTTCTTCTTTTGATGCTCTCTGTCTTGGCTCTTCTCTCCCTTCTCCTTTGAGGTTGCAGTCACATAATGGCCTATGCCTTTCCCTGGCTATAGCTCACGCTCTCCTCAGTTCTTCACTCTCATCCTGACTGCTATCAGCTTCCACACTGGCAATCCATGTGACTCTCACTTCCTCTCTTCTTACTCTTCTCCTTTGGCCTCCAGCTTTACAGACAGCCACACCTACTATCTTAATCACTCCCTTGACCTAGTTCTCACTAAGCATTTTGTTTTCTCAAGCAGCTCCACCTCATCACTACTTTGCCTTTCAACACTGTTCACTCCTCAGGACAATTAGACCAAATTCTCTGGTTTAGCAGCTGCTCGAAACCCTTCTTTCCCTCCCTCATTAGTAAGCTATCATCTAAATGAAGGCTCTTCTTTCTAAGGCCTTGGCTACTCTCACGCGTTACAGCGCAATAAAACTGCCTGCAGCGCTGTAACTCACTAACCGTCTACACTTGCAATGCCCTTACAACGCTGCATCTCCGCAGGTACAGCGCTGCTGGTACTTCACCTCCCCGAGAGGAATAACAGCTGTTGCGTAGTGGCTGCTACGCTGCTCCTGGAATGTAGTTGGGCAATATGCAGTAACTGACCTCCGGAAGCTCCCTTTGTTTTGAAACGGTACTTCCAGGTTGGAGTTCAGAGCTCCGTTCTGGGGCTGCTTTGCAAAAAAAGCAAACACAGCTACTGTTTGCAGGCAGGGGGGCTCCGTTAGGAGTGCTGGCAGCAAAGTTAGCTTGGAGAGAGATGGCGGGGGAGCGGGGGGAGAAAGAAGGGCGGGAGGGGGAGGAGGAGGGCTCTGTTTCCCCGAGTTGTCTTTTATCTGCTCTTTAAAAACAAAGCAAGCCCCTGCTGCTTGCTTTCAGTGATTGAGAGAGAGGCAGGGGATGTGGAGGTGTGTAAACTTAGGAGATAATGAGCTGACACTCTGTGGATACCCCGAAAACACACACTCTCTCCCCACACGCTCCCTGTCACACTCCACCTCACCCCCCCATTTGAAAAGCACGTTGCAGCCACTTGAATGCCCATAATGCACCGCTCCCAATACAGCTGCAAATGCCTCAAATGTGGTCATGACAGTGCGCTGGCGGCTGCCAGTGTGGACAGGCTGCAGCACTTTCCCTACTCAGCTGTATGAAGACGGGTTTAACTCACAGCGCTGTACAGCTGCAAGTGTAGCCTTAGCCTAAGCTGTGTTGACTATTAAAGACACTAGTAAACTTGATATGACAGGAAGGATCAGTTTTCAAGATCACTGGTACCTGATTTGATTGATTTCTTACATGCAGAATCGTTATTTGAATTATTAAAAATTGCACCAGAAAAAAGCAATTGTAGGTCTTTGTTTAAATGCATGCTTTGGTCTTTATAGATGTGAAATAGGTATCTAAATTGAGTTATTCCAGATATTATTGTAATCTGACTGCTTTAGGAGATGTGCCTACAGTATCTGGTTGCAGAATAATCTAATTATGATGATGGTTCCTCCCTTCCCCTCTTAAGTAATCAAAGTTAATTAAAAAAAGAGATCACTCCTATTTGCTACACTGACTAAGGGATAGGACCGGATGTTCAGAACTTCTTAACACTCACAATTGGTGTTAGATTTCCAAAAGAGTTCGTCTTCTATTTAGGGAAAATCCCCTACCTTTTAAACTAATGTCTAACATCCTGCTTTATTCTGTTTTACACCACAAGGTGTCTTGAGATTTTTGTCTTTTTGAGGCTCACAATTTTCTTAGTTACTTGATCATTAAAGTGATTTTGTTTTATGGGCCTTGTTTTGGACATTCCTATTGAATGACTTTTGCTGGAATGATAAATACAAAAACATTGGGAAGTTATTGTTTTAAAAATCTAGCCTTCAGTGATTTCAAAGGACCTGTAAATTTAAAAAACTGTAGATAGCACAAAAAATAACTGCTTGTTCTATCTTGAGATGAACTGAGCTCTAAAGCCAATAGGGCTTTATAAGTTAATTCAAAAAATGAACAGAATTAGAACGAGAATATTCTTCTTTCCGAAGGTGTAGTAAGTAATATCAGCTGGTTTTGCTTCTATTATAAATTCCAAGTAGGTTCCAGAAGGTTAACAGCAATGCTTGGGATTATGGGTAGTCATAATGTTCTGATTTGTAAATCTGATTCCAACAGGAGTGCTTTACATATGTAATTTGTCAGTAACCAAAAAATTCTCCTTCCTCCTAACCACATATCCCATCCTTCATCCTCCTCCTTCTGGCAATACATTGTATCAAATATGCTACGTCAAATGTCGTTCTTTGCTTCGCTACATGGTTAGTTAGGTGTGCAAGATACACCCTCCACCTCAGGAGGCCATGCAAGGCTTAACATATTAATAAGGGGCCAATAAGATAGATGAGTTGAACAAAGTTGCAGGAAGAGAGAGAATAGCAAGCAATGAGGTCCATGGACAAATTCATGGTGAGAACAGCTCCTTAGCCTCAGCTACTGAGAAGCAAGGTAGGTAAAAATCAATTAAAATTGGATTTAATTTAAATATATTTTAAAAGACTAAATTGATTTTAAATTAAATTTGAAAATATGACAACCCATGTTAAGGACTAAACTTACTATCAACTATTAAAATAATTTAAATTAAATAATTAAAATAGTTATTTAGTAGTATGTTTGCCACCAAAGTCTTAAAGAAAGACAAACCACTGAAATGGTGAAAGGTACTGGATAAGAACCAACCACCAGAATTTGTGGAAGTGTTAACCCAGCTTTTGACAACAGTAGCCTCTTCTGCAGGTGCAGAAAGAATATTTTATTCATTATTCAACTAGTTCAGTTCAATGACTAGTTCATTCAAGGTTAAGAAACTGATTGGGAGTTGAAAAAGCAGGAAAGCTTGTTTTCCTCTTCCAATCTATGAATAAAAATTAGGTGAGAGAGGAAGAGATCAACTAGTTTTAAACTCTCAAAGGACATGGTGACCAGAAACAATCAGTTCAATTCGCTTACTACAGATAACACTTCCTTTGTTTAATGAATCAGTGAGTTTTAAAAGCAAAATATGTTTTAAGAAGAAAAAGTAAGTTACATGTGCTGGATACATGACAGAGGTAGCTTTATTTAACTACTAGTAATAACAAAAACTAAAATGATGTTTTTGTGCCTTTTTAATGGAATTCCAATTTCCCTCCAAATAGAGCTTGACACAAATCATGAATAAAAAATTAATCTAGTAAATAAGAAATACATCACTCACTGTTTTCTAACATAGTAAAAACAAGTAAAAATTAAGTATTTGAACAAATGTATATTAAGCTACATAATTGCTTAAATAAATGTATACATATACCATATATCCTCCTGGCTAGCAAAAACAAGTGCCAAAGGCTATATTTAGTTGCAAATCAACATGTTTTAAAGGTTTCCAACCAGTGACAATCCATCTTTCTTTCAGAAAACAACTAAAAAGTACAAATGCAAAACAACATTAAAATTGAGGATTTAAATTATGGTTTCCTGCTTACTGATTTAAATCATGATTAAAATCACTTTGATTTAAATCAATTCACCCTGCTCTGAAGTGGCAGCGTGCTTGGATTTTTATTAGCTTTTTTGCTAGTCCCTTCATCTGTAAATTCTGCAGGGCAGGGGCCCTCCCTGTATATTGGCATGTAAAATGCTTAGTACACTTTAGACACTATACAAGTTACTCTAGGGCCCATTAACCTAGGCTCCACACACAGCTACATAACTCCCTTCTACCTACAATGATAAGAATCAGCTCTGGGAATGAGTGGCACATGAAGGTGATTTTTGGGCCCAACAGTTCAGTACTTCCAAATAAAAGAAGTTATTCCATCTATTGATCCCATGCCGAGCTTTCTTGATGAGGTTATTGTGTCAGACTTGGGATCCAGGAACTCCTCACTTTGGTCAGTTTTGTGTGCAAAAAAGCTGCGAGTGGGGTGGATGAGGAGAAAAGGAAACAGAGGTCAAATTAGGTTTGGGGAGGAGTGGTGGTTCTCTACAAAAGTACCAGGATTTTTTTGCTAAAGCAGTCGATAGTTAAAGTAATAGTTACAGATCTGATATTCAAATTGCCAACAGCCTTCAGAGGACCTTTTCAGCAGTTATTACTTCTGCATTCTGAAATCAGTGGGAATTTTGCTTGACTAAAGAGAAAGGGCTGATTCTCAGGTGCAGAGGAACCACAACTCCCAGGGCAGCCTCCTCTGAAAATTAAACCCTGAGTAAAGAGTACGGAATCTAGCCTTCAGAGTTACTATTTCACTTTTCTTGCCAGTCTGGTAAGACATCATTGCGTGGCTCGCATTTGAGTTCTCTGCAAACATAAGGGCTAGAATTTTCTTTTAAATGAAAGTTTTAGTTTTGCAAAAATTGATGGAGTCACTACAGAAGTGTTGCTATGGCGACTCGCATCTCAATGGCTCAGTTGGACCCCGGAAAGAGTTGAGAAAAAGGGGCTTAGTTTCCATGTGTAGCGAGGGGGCCTGGTCTCCCTCTGAGATTGACAGGGAAGAACCCCTGCCCACCCCCTGGTGGGTGGAGCCAGGATACCCACGCCTGCCCCGCTGGAAGCAGAGGGGTGGGACAGGAAGCAGAGGGGTGGGACAGGAAGTATAAAAGGCGGGCCCTGCAGCTCAGTTGGGCTGGAGCTGCTGGAGGAGAGAGATGCCTTTCACCCGCTGCTGGGGCTTGAGTCAGACAGAGACTGCTACAGTGCCGAGGGCCTGAAGGAGCTGCCAGAGCTGCCTCCTGTCAGGAACGCCGAGGAGCTGCTGGGACTGCCGTTGGCAGTATACCCCGGAGAGATGGAGGATGACTCCAAGCCACAGATGCACCTTAAGTAGCCCAGGGGCGTTAGACTATTATCTGGTTGTGTCGTTGCCTGAATCCAGGTCAACGTGTTTCAGCTGGATTCCCGCTGACCCAGTGGTGGAACACTCAGCCACTGTCAGGGACACGGTGGAGTTGGGTAGGCCTGGGTCCCCCTTCTCCTCGGATGCCAACCCCACCTCTGGGGTGGCAGCCTCCCCACTCTAGGCCAAGAGTCCTGCATTGTCTACCGTCTGCCAGAACCAAGATGTCAGACTGTCTGTTTGCTGCTCTGACCTGCCTGAGGGCCAGAGCCCTGGACTGTTTGGGGCTCCACCCTGCCTGAGGCTTGAGATCCAGAGATTGATTACTGCCCAGCCCAGGTCAGAAGGCCTGGGCACCAGAGAAAGCTAATTTCTCCTTTCCCAGACTGCCTTTTTAGGAACGAGATAGCAAGGGGGCGTGGCCTCCCTCCTGAGATTGACAGGGAGTGAAGGCCACGCACTCCTACACCATGGTTCACGCTTTGTGAATTCTTTAACATTTTAAAATGAATTTAGTTTTTGTGAAAAGAGCTGGATCAACAGGCCTGGAAATGAAAATCCTCTAACATCTTCAGAACAATGATAGTCCATATGTTCTGAAACTGCCTTGCCAGTGTGCTTCAACCATGACCTGGAGTAGGGTGACCAGATGTCCCGATTTTATAGGGACAGTCCTGATATTTGGGCTTTTTAAAATATGGGCTCCTATTACCCCCCACCCCCGTCCCGATTTTTCGCACTTGCTATCTAGTCACCCTAACTTGGAGGGATCATTTCTTGTGGTAAGATCTACATATCCATTCAATGCCTACCCTCTATGCCAAGACTCCTAACTATGGCTCTGACTGGAATGCCATTATTATAGTAATGTGGATGCCTGTCAAACAGGAAATAGACTGAAACAATCCACTGAGTTCATAAGGGTTACACAGCAATCAGATGATGACGATGACTTTGTTGCTGTTGACTTGATTTGCAGTTGAACCAGTGACCTTTAGATGAAAACGTTCTATACTGATAAATTTAGAAGTTAATAAATTAGTTTGAAGCAATGATGAGTAATCACTGGGTTGCTTAGAACAAATAAATTAGGCTCAAATTTTGCTTTCCTATACATTGCAAGGGGGAAAAGACCCTTTAGATTTAAAAAATAAAAACAGTCCACACGCAACATACACTTTTTTTCCTACTGGCTCTGGAGCAGCAATTAATTAGAATGGCAGCTGTGCCAATTACATTGTACTGTACAAATCACTGATACTTGCAAGAGGGTATGCTCTTGATGAAATCATAAGGGCGGACGCACACACACACAAGTATGCTAAGTGCTTTACAGGAAGTGCATAGAAAATAGGTCCCTGCTTGAGAGCTCTACAGTCTAAATGATGAGCTTCACAGGGGATTGAGGATGAAACATATGCCAAGAAGGGATGAAGAAGAATCTGAGTAAAAAAATTATTACTCCATTTAAGCATCTATGCATGTATGTGTACACATACATATGTGAACCATCTTGCATTGGAAAAACTAGTGGCTTTCTTTTTAATGGTACACAAACCAAGAGTTTCTAAAGTGAACACGTTTTGTACATGAAGTTGCAGAAGGTGCAACTAGATATCGCCCTGTTGGCATGCATATGATTATAAAGAAAGCCATTAATTTTTCTAATACAAGATAATTAGTTAAAAAAATAAATTATCTAAACTACAGAAGAAAGTGAATAAAAACCTGAAGCTAGTCCTATGTCATTTATTTAAAAAATATATCTATATTCCTGGGCAGAAGAACCTAAATGTAGGGGAGCTATGAACTTGATGAACTTCTCTCCATAAGTATATGGAGAGAAGTTTCCATTTCACATAAATGGAAACTTTTTGCCTATTCTTTGCTGTCCTCATTGTCCTTATCAGGATCAGGTGTTCCATGTTGTCTATGGGCCATGTCATTAAAATGCAAAGTGAGAGAGAAGACTGGCTAAGCAGATCCTGTAAGCAGTAGGAATGTCCTTCATTGTAAGAACCTGCAGGACTAGAAGCTAGGACAATGGATGTTCTGGCTCGCTGACACCTTCACACAGTCACTAGAGACTTAGGCTAGGCAGCCCTGGGAGGACTCTGTAAAGCTAGGCTTGGCAGGAAGTACTGCCCCAAAGGATCTGATTGGCAGTCCCTCACAGACCATTGATTGGCTGATATCAGTATATAAACCAGGAAGCCAGGCTGGGCAGCTGTCTGAGCAACAACACAAACTGCCTGCCTGCTTCTGCTTCAGACCCTGATGATGCTAGTCCCCAGACTCCAGCTTCCCACCATGGTTCATCCTTGACCTTGCTCTCCGATTGGTGTCTGTAACCAGATGCCTGACCCCAATCTCCTGGTAACCTGATCTTGCCCTTCGCCTGAATCTTGGTTTGCCCTCTGGCCTGTTTGGGAATCTGACCTCCTGACATTTGACCTGGCCTGACTCCTGCTCTGACCACTAGGTCAGACTGCCCATGCCCTGGTCAGTTTGCTCAGACAGCCTTTACTTCGTCCACCCACCCCGCAAATCTATCCAACCCCTCCACCGATGATGGAAGGGCCAGGCTGCCCTCCAACCAGTGGCTTCTTGAGGGCCCAGGACCTGCCTGGGCACCACCCGAGCTCCATGCTCCAGAACCACCCTATCTGCCCTCAAGTAGAACCAGACCTGGGAACCATGGAGTATCCCTGCATTTCCAGTTGCTACTGTGGTTGCAGGTCTTGGTGCAGGTGCAGCAGATCACCCCACGACTAGCAATGATAGATTCTAGGACTTTTGCCAACTTTATAAATGCTGAAGCAGCCAAAAGCCTCCAGATCTCTCTCCGGCTGAAACACACACCAGGGGTGTGTACTCTCACAGCAACTTGGACCTCAGTCAGTTCTGCACCCTTGTGCATTCTATTCTCAAAAACTTACTCCCACAGAGATGAACTGTGAAATACCAGATAAAGAGCTGCTTGACATAAAAACTGCATTTGAAGCCTGGCAGCATCCCCTGGAGGGAGCTTGGTATCCAGTACAGGTTTTCACTGGCCATAAGAACCTTGAGCACCTCCTCAAGACCCGAGTGTTGAACCAAGACAGTTCAGGTGGGCCTTGTTCTTTTCTCAGTTTGAGTTGATGATTACCTACTGTCTGGGAAAGCAAAATGGGAAAGTCCATGCTCTAACACAGCAGAGGGAATAGTACCGTGGAAGTGAAGAACCAACTTCTGACCCCTATATCTCCTCACACAGGGGCTGACTTCCGGCCCCGCCCGTGAGTGCTGTCACCCGCCGCCGGGCGACGTTGCGGGGCCCCGCCCTCGGGCGACGTTGCGGGGCCCCGACGCCGACGCCACCTTGCCCAGCGTCGGGGGCGGGGCCCCGCCACATCTCCCGGTGCCCGGCAGGTTTGCCACGGGTCCGGGGCGGGCGGGGAGTTGCCGGTGGGTGCAGAGCACCCAACAATTTTTCTCCGTGAGTGCTCCAGCACCGGAGCACCCACGGAGTCGGCGCCCCTGTCTCCTCAAGCCTGGTAATTTTGCTAATGTCACAATTCAGTGAGACCTGCTATCCCTCATACAGTCTGCATCGAAAGAAGACCAACTTGCCCAAGGGACGCAGTCCATGCCATTGAGGGATAAGATGCACCACTGCATGTGGGATGAGATAAAATACTTTGGTGAGCACAGATATGTTCCCCCAGGGTGCCCCCAACTGGAGGTAATAGAGCTGTTCCATGATGCTCTGCTGGCAGGTCACTTTGGCCACTGGAAGACCTCCCACATGGTTGCCTGTTTCTTTTAGTGGCCCTGCATGTGGGCTGAGGTCCAAGCTTAAGTGGACTCCTGCAAGTCCTGTGCACGTACCAAGACACCTTGAATGAGACACTGACATCTTAGTACCCCTGGAGACTCTGGCTAGGCCGTGGTCTGCCATCAGCCTAGACTTTGTTGTGGAACTCATGCCGTCTGATGGCCACACCATAGTCTTAACAGCTGCGGCTGCCTGACCAAAATGATCCACTTCATTTCCCTGCAACCATCTGCTTTCTCCTGAGGCTACCACCCAACTCCTGCTACACCACTCCAGAGACTTCAGAGACTCCCAGACCACATAGTTTCTGACCAAGGCCCATAGTTCACCTCTTGAGTCTGGCGCAAAATGTTCAGGCACTGGACATCTGCCTATCCACCTCCACCTCATACCGCCCCAAAAACATGGACAAACTGAATGGGTGAACCAACTACTAGAGAAGTACTTGTGGTGCTGCATAAACTACCACTGAGTCAACTGGTCCATGTTCCTGCCATGTGCGGAGTTTTCATACACCACCAACCATGCCTCCGGATTCGAGCCCCTTCTTTGCCAGTTATGGGTTCCGCCCCTGTTTCCACCTGGCACTACCAGCAGCCTCGTCGAACCCTGCTGCCACTGATTGGGTCCAACAGATCCATCTTATTCAGGAAGAGTTCAGGAACTGCCTAAAAGAAGCAAAGAAGGCCTACAAGAGACACGTGGACTGTCGGCGACAAGCTCTGATCTTCACAGTAAGCCAGAAAGTATGGCTCACTGCCCTACATTTCCAGTCCTGTTGATCCTCCCAGAAATTGGACCACCAGTTCCCGGGACCCTTCCTGATATGTCAACAAATTAAGAGTCACCTTCAACCTCTAGCTACCTCTGTCTCTCCAAATACATCCAATTTTCCATGTTTCCCTTCTGAAGCCCTACACTGAGGACCTCTTCCCTGACAGAAACACACCATCACCTCCACCAGTCAAAATCCACTTGGGAGCCTGCCTCCCATGTCCACATCCCTGACCTGGTGGGGAAATTCCACAAAGGTCACCTGGACAGGCATCACCCCAAAGGAGGGGCATGATATAAGAACCTGCAGAGCTAGAACCTGAGACCATGGGGGTTCTGGGCCTCTCCCACATCCACATCGCCACTAGAAGTTTAGGCTGGGTGGCCCTGTGAGGACACAGTAAAGCTAGGCTAGGCTTGGCAGGAAGTACCACCCCAAAGGGCCTAAGTGACAACCTCTCACAGACCACTGATTGGCTGATACCAGTACATAAACCAGGAAGCCATGATGAGGAACTGTCTGAGCAACACCACAGATTGCCTGCCTGGTTCTGCTCCAGACCCTGCTAAAACTAGGCCTTAGACTCTGGCTTTTAACCCTGGTTCATCTGATCTCAATCTCTGCTGTCTGTAACCTGGCAACCGATCCTGATCTCCTGGTGACCTGAACTTACCGGTCTTCTGATGCCTGACTTTCGGTTTGCCTCCTGGTCTGTCTTGGACTCTGACCTCCTGGCATCTGACCCTGCCTGACTCCCAGCTACTGCTCCAACCACTAGGTCAGACTGCCCACGTCCTGATCATGACATTCATGGTGGATTGGTCAGATAGCACGGAGACAGGGGACAACTACTCCTGTATATTTACCTCTCTGACCCAGTTAGATTTTACATAGTTCATTCATCAAGAAACTTTTACCACCTCAGTGAGGCTTTCATTCTCTTCGCCGTGACTCATTTGTTGGAGCTTCAGCATGTTTTTGTAAGTGGATGAATGTAATTCATAAATCTCTTAAATCACTCCAGTTTAGAGAATGCTTTACATGAGGTAGTAAATAGTCCTACTATAGACAAATATTCTTTATTGCAATTTTCCTCCCTCTTCCCAAGTTTTGTTTTACATATTGCAGGTAGTTTCCGAAGATTAAGTCCACAATTGCTTTAAAAAGTCTCTTGGTAATACATGGATCCGTACTATGAAAGAAAAATTTGCCAAGGTGTGACAGCTGCCATCTTGACCAATGCATCAACGAGTGAACCGGAGACCTCCAGAGTGAAATAATAGAGTTAGGGTTTAAGGCCAGAAGGGACCACTAGATCATCTAATCTGACCTTCTGTATATCACAGACCATCACACCAAACCCAATAAGTGACCAAAGTATTGCAACCCAAATGAGTCTCTACAGCTTGAGTTCATTAGTGGTCATTAAGATCCTACCCCTCACATCAGCTCAGCTGTAAGTCTCTTGACACTTGTGATGTCATAATTTCGCTATTTCTCTAGTTACCACAGAGTCTACCATAGTAGACCTGAATTTCTAATGCAAAAGCCAAGCTACCCTTTTTTCTTGGGAGGGAAGGGGGATAAAATATATATAAAAATATATATATTTATATATATATATAAAAATATATATAAAAATATAATATAGAGCAGCAAAGAAAGTCAAAATCCCCCTGCTGACACCCCCCACTGCTACATTCAAGCCACCTTCATTAAACACCTTCCAGCAGGGAACTCTATGAAGAAAAAAAGACACTTATTAAAAGCATCGGGAGGTCTGTTGAAAATGGATAACTGAATCAATCTGCTTGTAAAGACAACATACCATACAAAGAGAGAGGGAGAGATGAAAAGAACCTATAAAATAGTAAGCATCTGTTTACACTCAAAGCTGCCACGGCCATAAGAAGGATTTCTCTGGTAGGCATAGGAGCTGACGTCCATCGGCTCTGCTGGGGGCGTCGGGGGCAGGGCCCTGCAACGTCGGCCGGCGTCGGGGGCGGGGCCCCGCAACGTTAGCTGGTGTCCGGGGCAAAGGTAAGTGCTCCAGTAACGGGCGTGGGGCTGGCGGGGAGCTGCCGGTGGGTGCTGAGCACTCACCAATTTTTCCCCGTGGGTGCTCCAGCCCCGGAGCACCCACGGAGTCGGCGCCTATGCTGGTAGGTTTGTGGCCAGAGCAAATTCTCAAAAGGTTAAGTATCTGGGGACTGGTTGCATGTCTTCTACACCAAGATAAAGCATATTTAAGAAATAGATGGGCCCAGCAACTATGTTGATTCTTTAAAATCCCTTTTGCCCTGGAAAGTCTTAGGTTACAAAGAATAATCTTTGGTTCAGTCTTCTTTCTTTCACTTTTATTTGAGGACAAGAGGAGTGGGGAAGGCAATGCATTTTTATGTTAGTTACTAAACGTTATCGGCCTCTTTTTCAGAGGTGCCAAGGATCTGCAGCTCCTGTTGAATTTAATGGGAGCTGCCGGTGCTCAGCACCTTTGAAAAACCAGGCTCCACAGGGTAGATTATGACTAGTACTGATATGGCCATACAGGGAGCAGAGGTAAGGATTGCCTTTCCCTGTGTGGTTTTGTTATGGCTAACCAGATCTTGGGTCTGGGACTTATGGGCACTCCAAAAAATTACTAATACACACGGTTTTTTTTAATTATAACTTTCCCTGCTACCCCATTTTATACTGCAAGTTTAAATTTCTCAGTTTGAGCTTAAATTAGACTTCACAAACAACTACCACCACCCACTTTATAACTCCCATAACAAATTCATCCAAAGATGCACCTGCCCATAGAGTTATTAAACCTAAGTATATGTTTTACATCTGTAAGCAGGTACAAAGAACAATGCCAAGAATGCTTGCCAAGCAAGGTAGATGGTAGCCATGAGTAAAATAGTGAGTTGTATAGAAGGTGTGTAAGATCTATTAGGACATATCCTGAAAGAAGTTTGTATAATTTGTGATTATAAAAAAAAGCTTTTTCCGTTGGGTCTCAACACTTATTGGTAGCTGCTCAGCACCTCCTTATCAGTCCATAAAACCCACATATGTAAACATGAGGGCTGCTTGTATAATAATGATGCAAGTTAAATTTTTACAGAGTGACCGTATTGACAGTATATGGATGGCAAGCCATACCTTTTATAATGTGGATATGGCATATATATATATTTTACAGAAAGTGAAAACCTCCCGCTTTCAGGGGTACTTGTGGCACCTTAGAGACTAACAAATTTATTTCAGCATAAGCTTTCATAGGCTAGAACCCACTTCATCAGATGCATAGAATGGAACACACAGAAGCAAGATGCATACATAAGCCTACGAAAGCTTATGCTGAAATAAATGTGTTAGTCTCTAAGGTACCACAAGTACTCCTGTTCTTTTTACGGATACAGACTAACACGGCTGCTACTCTGAAACCTCCCACCTTCAGCGAATCTCTAATGACTCTAGCTTGTTGAGAGTTCAGACGCTTAAACTGGATAGTTAAATTTGTTCTTAAAAGCTGGGAAAATTATATTACAAATTAATGTATTCACTGAAATCAACACATTTTTTCCTATGATGAAGAGTAAGTTTTTTTATGATGGAAGCTCGTTGTGACACATTTTAGCCTATTGATTGCTTGCAAATAGCTTGGTTGCAGATATTGCTACAAGCATCAGAAGTTTGAGGCTTATGATTGGTCACCTGATTGACAGAACCGCAGGAGTGCTTTTTCGAGTCACTGGGTTTAAGGTTCTTTCAGGGAGAAGGGTGGAAGACTTCAGAGTGAGGATGAGCAGGCAGATATAGAAAATTCTTCAGTCTATATTCTTATAGTGCCTGGTATTTACTGGTCTCTAATTTTCCATCTACATCACTATGGTCAGTGACACATAATAACTGTGTGTTTGTGAATATATGTGGCCCAAACTGAGCTGGGTGGGAGCAGATCACAAAAATGGTATGCATTGGGGCTCTTTGTCCAGTGACCTGGGGGACATTTACAAATCTCTCCCCACGGCTGTGTTACTTTAAGCATGTTCTTCTTTGGGACTGCCTTTATTGGCCTTTAACACAGGAAGCTAACAAGAGAGGTAGGCACAGCAGCAGTCTAGAGAGAACTACAGAAGAGAAACATTAGGCCCTTTGCAGCTGCAAAGAAACCACCCTAAAGAGCAACAGCAAAGCTTCATTATAGTATCTCTGCTGGGGGCGGGACCCCAGCACAGAAATCAGTCTATTTAGCAGCAAACAGGCAGGGCTTCAGGGAATGGAGGGAGAAGGCAGGTCCTTTAGGTACAGAAGATGTGACAGTCTGTTGTGGAATCACAGGATGATGCAGATGCACTGGAATGGGTTACCTAGGGAGGTGGTGGAATCTCCTTCCTTAGAGGTTTTTAAGGCCGGGCTTGACAAAGCCCTGGCTGGGATGACTTAGTTGGGGATTGGTCCTGCTTTGAGCAGGGGGTTGGACTAGATGACCTCCTGAGGTCCCTTCCAACCCTGAGATTCTATGAGATGAAGTCAATGCATCGGGAGAGGAGTGTTTGTCTGCAGACGACACACTCCAGGGTTACTTACTGGAGATTGCGGAGGACTGTTACCATGGGGCTTGCTACAAAAGTGAAGGACGGGTCTAAAGGATGTTGTGAGGAGACTCTGCTTTATTCAGTTACTGAGAAATGAAGTATGTGGTGGTTTGGGGAAAATGTCCGCTTACGTGTCACATGAGCTATCTAGGTTAGAAGATGGGAGTCAATGGGAAAATACTCCCACACCTATCATTGCTAAACTGACAATTTAACAGATGCTGCACTCTGCTCCTGTTGGCTGCCTGCCTGCCCGCCCGGGGCACCATGAGAATCTCCATGACCCCTCTTGATCCTTGTGGCATCCATTGTTCCAGTACCAGTTTCGTTCCACCTCTTCCATTCCATGCTTTTCAAATTGGATTCTGTTAGCAGCGTACTACAGTGAGCTCATTTCTATACACCAGAACCACATATCCTATGCAGCCTCACTGACCAGGTTCAGGCGGTTGACTTTCTGGCCTGGAGAGGGGCAGTTTAGGTAGAAATTCTATATGGCTACTTGTGATTATAGAGATGGATGTGTGGCCAGCGGCGCTGGAACAGTCCTTCTAGTGGGGATGCTGAAAGCCACTGAGCAACACTGTGAGCCCTGTACATGACGGAGGCCATGCATTCGGTTGCTATTATTATCTCTGCATCCCCACCACTGCTCATTCCAGCGCCACTGTGTGGGGCAGAACTCTGCATACCCTGTGTCACCATCTTCTGGCTTCATCCAGAGGCCAGAAAGTTGATCCTCAGCCAGAACCTCCCCGAGGAAGCAAAGCACAGCTTGAGGTTGGCTGAAGGGGCTGCAGATCTTTCAGTGTTTGCGGTGAGAACATGCTCGGAGATCTCATTACTGAGGAAAAACTTGCTCCTCAGGTAGCTGAGGGGAAAGAATGGAAGGATATGTGGAGTGGGAAGGAGGAAACTAAGAGCACATGTGAAAGTCTGCTATTGGGAAGGCAAAGGGGAGGATCTAGCTGAAGAGATCAAAGTAAATGTTGGGAGTCTCATGGGCATGTAGCCTTATGAAGCTATGCAGGAGGGTCTCCTTGCCCTCCATCTTTGTGTTCAAAATTTCTCCACTGCTTGAGTCACACAGTGGTCAAATGCAGCAGCGGTAAGATCCTTCTCTACGCCAGCCTGCTTCTAATATTCAGATGTCACCTGACACTGTTGCCTGTCGACTCCTGGTACGACCAATGGTGTGAGAGAATTGTTTGGGCACAGGGTGTCGTGCAGGTCCCTGTGCGGCAGATACAGGAGTACACACAGTGAGTTTGTCCTGGGGTGCAAACTCCCCACTTCACAATCCAGCTGCTCTGAAGGATCTCATTGGAAGCTCTATCTCTTTGACAGGACTGAAGTATCACCAAGGGAGGAATTCTTCGACTTCTGTTGCCTCTGGTACTCTGCTCCTTTCATTCCTGCTACCCTTTCTAATCAAATTATTAAAATCTCTCTCCTGCATTTTCCCTCCCAAGCCTCTCACAAAATGCAAGGATTTCTGGTGTGGACTCTTTCTGCAAATGATTTGTGCGAACACACATTCTCCAGGAGGAACTCCAAGAGACCTCCATTTGGCCAGTGGAAGGAAATGTAGACTTCTCACCTACTACCCAGTTTTTCCTCTTCCTCGTTCATTCCTACTTCTGTTTTGCTGCCCTGTTTTGCCTTCACCAATACTAAATAGCAGCAGAGTGAAAGTGATTTTTAAAAATCTACGAAGTCCTTCTGTATAGTTCTTCAGATCAGATCTCTCATTCATTCTTCTGCAGCTCAACAGTGGAAGCAGACACACACAAAATGAAAGGAGAAAGGTAGTTTGCCAGCTGCCTACGTCCCTATAAATCTGGACTTTAATCTTCACTGCACATTTACAGCCAGCCTGCTGTTAAAGGCAGCAAGATTTTAATTACTATTTTGATTAAGTGATGGCTAAAGTCTAGTTTTATAGGGACCTAGACAGCCCTCAGAGAACCATTAACCTATCTTTTTATTGTTGCAGATATTAATTATATGTTATGCTATATCTCTGGCTAGCACCGCAGATAAAGAACGCTGACAGAAGTCACTCTTTATCAT
Organism: Chelydra serpentina; assembly: GCA_037349315.1. Lineage (NCBI taxonomy): Eukaryota > Metazoa > Chordata > Testudines > Chelydridae > Chelydra > Chelydra serpentina. Next base: position 13,165,626 of record JBAIAC010000061.1, read on the forward strand.
AAAAGACAAAATGCCATCTAATAAACTGTTTGCAGTGTTGTAGCCATGTTGGTCCCTGCATATTAGAGAGACAAGGTGGGTGAGGTAATATCTTTTATTGGACCAACTTTTGTTGGTGCAAGAGGGATGCTCTTGAACTTACAGACCTGAACAAGAGCTCTGTGCATAGGCACTGACTCCATGGGTGCTCAGCACCGACCGGCAGCCCTGCGAATCAGCTCCTCCCTCTCCCTCCCAGCACCTCCCACCTGCCGGTGATCAGCTGTTCAGCAGTGTGCAGGGGGCACTGGGGGAAAGGGGGAGGAGCAGGAAGGCAGAAACAGGCAGGGGGAGGAGGCGGAATGGGTAAGGAAGAGGCGTGGTGGGAGTGGCGGCTTCGAGGAAAGGAGTGTAGTGGAGGTGGGGCCTGAGGCAGAGTGAGGGTGCACCCCCCCAGGAACTCTGGAAGTCGGTGCTACTAGTTCTGTGTAAACTTGAAAATGTATCTCTTTCACCAACAGAAGCTGGTCTAATAAAATATATTATCTAATAAATGGGCAAGGTAGGCAGTTCAAATATTGGAGTGCCAGAATTTGGTACACAATAAAATTAGTGAGTAGATGGCTTCCTTTTGGTACCTATTTTTGTCGGAGAAGAATAAGCTGATATGTAAAAGAGTTTATATTAAGTAGCTTTTCAGCTAGGAATTAATTAAATTAAAATCCATTAAATTAAATTGAATTTATCCCAGGAGTTTGCTCCTGTAGAAGGTTTATAGATTTATGCTGAGAAAAGAGCCTTGGGAGAATCCAGACGACTGCAAACAAAACTCACCACTAAATAGTTCTGGGATCCTAAAGTGTCCTTTTAACAATCCTTGTCATCCAAAGAGCAGCTGGGAGTATGTTTAATGTTTTGGGCTGCAATGCTTTGTACCAAGTGTCCACCTCGGGCTGATATTTTTAGAAAAGTTTCAGCTAAAATAGTTTGGCCGTTTCTCAGAATGATGCGAGGGAAAAAATACACTGTTTTACCCACTTAAAAAAAATTCTTACAACTGTTTTGTTGAGAGGCTCCAGGCTTTACAGGAAGAGGTTGCAATTTTGCAGGAGCGGATGTCCTGTGGTCAGGAGTCTGTCTTTTGCTGTTCCTGTGAAAATGTGCCCAAATTTGGCCAAGTTATAAGCCTCCCAAATTTTCTATTTACACATGCTCAATAGAGACTTCTTAGAGTTTGACAAAGATTCAATGGAGTCTTCGAAGATTCCATTTGTACTGGGCACAGTCCGGCTCACAGCTGCAGAGGATCGGCTGGACTTTCCCTGCAACTGTTTTCCCAGTTGCCAGTGGCCACTGTAGCATCAGGCACATGAAGTAAGAACAAGGAGATTGTCAGCCTTACGCCCTCAGCGTTTCCTGTGCTGGCAACCAGGCAGCAAAAATGAGAAGCCCAGCTGGAATGCAGAGCGACAAGGAGCTGGGCCTGGAAACTGGGGAAATGGGAGAGACTGATAAAGGGGTGGATGAGTCTGAGATGAATATCCAAGGGGGGAGGTGGAGACCAGAGGGTCTCAAATCCTGGGCTCCAGCTTAAGTGGGAAAGTCTACACTGCTATTTTAGCCCCGTAGTGAGAGTTCCATGAGCCTGAGTTAGTTGACCCAGGTTCTGAAACTAGCTGCCACAGGGTTTTTTTTGGTTTTTTTTTTGCTGTGTAGACATATCCAGAGAGATTAAGGACAAAAGGGTACATACGTTTTAGGTGCCCAATTTGAGATGCCTATGGGATGATGTTTCAGAGAATGTAGCATTTTATATGTTCACACCACAGCTCTCATTGACTTCAGTTGTAGAAGTACTGAATGCTCAGAACTGCAAGTCATATTTCAGGTGATTTATATTGGGTACTCAGAATATGAGGAACACACCTGTGAACATTCTGGTTTATATGACTTGTCCAATATCACATAGGAACTCTGTGGCTCTTTGAAACTGTACTATATTAAAGCGCACTACGGGACCTTGAGTGCACACCAGCAGGGTCTACAGGGACCAATGTAAGTGCACTTTAGAAATCACACCCCTGTAAGAGGGAGGAAACCATTACAATCCAGTTGCTCTCCCCCCCACACCTCCTATCCAGCTACAACATGGTTGGGGTGTGTGTGTGTCTATCTACACTCCAGCTTTTAACCATATGCCTGTAACTAGGTTAAATCCCTGGATAATTCAAGTGATCAGCCTTGTTACGGGGACACAGTTGGGCCTTGTCTGCATTACCACATGTAACCCTGTTGTAAACTAGGTCTCCTGACTGTTATGATGGCAATGAAGAGCTGGTCAAACACAGTGACTTACCAAAGCTCCCAGAACAAGGAGCCATACAATTTCTGCTTTCACGTATATAGGAACTTCCTGCATTAAAAAGGGGAGAGGGTTGGCTCTCTCCCACAGTCCCACTCAGCCAGGGCCTTAGGCCTCTTTCCCAAAGACAACAGCATCTCTCCTAGCAGAGTGCCCTGCAGCTCCTGCACTGCTCCCCACTTAATGCTACCTCTTTTCCCATCATCCTCTGCGATCAGCAATGGCATGCCACAAATTGCTAGAATTGGGCAGAGCCTAACGCCTCCCCACACCTGGTAATTGCAAAGTGCCCTCTGCCCCTTTGTCCCCAGCCCGAAGAGCCGTTTTGGGATGTTGCAGGTCCAGGACAGTCAGGCTAGCAAAAAAATGTATGAGGCTGAACTCTGCACAATGTGATGCGCCAGTCAGTTACTTAGGATACATCTACACAGGGATAAAAGACCGCCGGCATGTCCAGGGCTGGCCTGGGTCAGCTGATGTGGGCTTGTGAGGCTCTGACTGTAGGGCTAAAAATGGCTATGTAGACAGTCAGGCTCAAGCTGGAGCCCAAGCTCTGGGATCCTTCACTGATCATGGAGGGCCAGCCATGGGTTTTTTAACCCTGTGCAGATGTACCCTCACGTGCAACTCTTGCGGCATGCTCCATTTCCTGGCGTCGTGTGGGGCCACTTTCCCGACTCCATTCTAGCCTGGGTATCACCTCTCAAGCTACCACTTGCCCTGAGACACCTTAGGCCTTAGCAGGAGGTATGTCCGCACTTTGACCTGGGGGCGTGATTCCAAGCTCGAGACGATATATGCACATTAGCTCGGATTGAGCTAGCACGCTAAAAGTAGCCCCTTCCACCACTTGTGCTACCTGCCCCGAGCACGTGCCTGTGGTCTTGGATGGGTCTTGATTTCAATGCAAGTTAGGAGCCTAAATACCTTTGTTGTTCTGGGTCTAAGTGACTAATCAAAGAGCAGCATCAGACTCAGTTTGATCAACTACATCACCCAAGTATCCTGTCCCAGTGGGATACTCCCCATGCAAGTCACTTACTCATCAGTAATGAATGGGCAGAGAAGTGGGGCCAGGGTGAGGAGCAAGTGGGGGAAAAGGTTCAGTGATTAGAACACCAGCCTGAATTATGGCAGACCTGGGTTCAATTCCTGCTCTGCCACAGGCTTCCTGTCTGACCAATTAGTTTCCCTGTGCCTCCATTCCCCACCGGTAACATGGGGATACTGGAGTCTCCCTATGTCACAAGGCAGCTGTGATGATAAATACATTAAGGATTGTAAAGTGCTACAGTGATGGAGGCCAGACAAGTACCAGAGACAGAGTAGCAGCAGCATCCACTACATGTCTCGATGGCAAAGAACTAGAAAACATGATAAAACGGGGGCAGGGTTAGCTAGGAGGAAGAGACAGACCAGACAGGAAAAGGTAGATTCCTATCAGGAACAAGATTCCTGTTCTACACAGCTTTCCTGTCTGTCCTTGTCCCCTCCTCCATCAATCTGTGTTTGTAGCAGGCAGTGTAGTTCAGTGAGAGAAGCAGCATGGGGTATTCTGAATAGGGCAGACAGATAATAATAGGGCCTGGGCCCGGAATTTAGGAGACCTGCGGCTTGTCTACACTGCCCTGCAGTTTGGGCTATGAGGGCATAAACAGCAGTGTGCACCAAACAGCTGTGATGTAACTCCCCCTCACCCCTGCTCAGGGCCGGCGCTACCATTAGGCGACCCTAGGCAGTTGCCTAGGGTGCCAGGATTTGGGGGGGCAGCATTTCCGGTCCGTCGGCGAGAGAGGCTGCCGCTGATATGCCGCCGAGGTCTCCAGCGGCAGCTTCTTCAGCTGCCGGGGAGCTCGGTGGCATTTCGGCGGCAGCCTCTCCCACTGGCGCCGCCCGTGCCCCCGCGCGGATACTGCAGACCTAAACTCAAAGGTTCCTAGTTTGTATTCTTGGTTTGTGCTCTTCATTTAATGCTCTTCAAAAAGGACTTACATTAATGGGAACTGGGAACCTTGTAGTTCATGCCCGCAGCATACTCCCGGGGTGGGGGGGTGGGTTACAGTGCAGCTCTTTACACCCTTTACTGCTATTTACACCCCGGCAGTCCGAATGGCGGGCAGCATAGACATAGCGTTGGATTCTCAGACCAGATCCGCACTGACTCACTGTGACCTTGAGTGAGCCACTTAATCTCTCCGTGCATCCATTTCTCCATCTTTAAATTGGGGATAATGATATTCCCCTCCCCCCCCATAACCGCTTTGAGATACGTAGTTGGAAAGTACTACGTATTATAACGCTGTCTCTTTCACAACGGCAGTGGCAGCCCCATAGCTCCTGAAGCTGGCACCTCGACTGGCAGCAGCCCCTGGACACATTTCACTGCGGAGTTGCCAACCAAGCAGTGGAGCAATGGAAAATCCAACAGGGACTCGACCCCAGCTTGGAGGGCTATGAGTACCTCAGGGATCTACCTGATTGGTCATTTGTAGACGGGTGCCCCACCCCATCAAGGAAGGGGCAGATTCATCGGAAGCAGGCAGATGAGGCATTCATGAGGTGGGTGGCCATGTTGTCCCAGGGCACCGATCGAGGGCTGCAGCAACTGCAAGGTCCAACAGCGCAAGAAGTAGGAGACCGAGCAAACCAAGAGGCAGAACCAGCTGCAGCCCTCCATCAATGGAACCCCAAATCCCCTCAACAGCAAAATGATTGACTAATCCCCCCACCCCCGCCACCGATTTGGTGTTTAAGGGTAATAATGCCCAACTTTTACAGGTGCATCAATTGACCGCCACCCCATGCCCCAGTCATTGTTTTCTTACCGCTCACCCCCAAATACATGCGATTCTGTTTCTCTGGCTATATTCCTATTTATTAATAGGTGGCAAAGCTTTTCACACCTCTGAATTAGCTGCTGTAACAATGTCTCATTTGTTGTCCAGCCACTTAACTATTTCCGGAGGATGAGATGCACGCCTAAGAACTTGCTACCCATGCTAAAAGTATACATTTCATGCGTTACAAATGGAAATATTTTTAATTTTTAAAACGATGCCACAGGATTTCACATTTGGTTTATAGGAGCAAATCCAAGACATGGTTTTTTCCCCCAGTCATTGCACAAGTTTTCTTCCCTTCCACAATGGGGTTGGGCCAGCACCCACTAACTTTTACATTGGGTGTGTCCTTACCCGCCTTAATGAGGGTGATAAATGCGTGAGATTCTCATTATGAAAAGACTTAAGACAGAAGTTGCTTGATTTTGATGCATCTGAGCCTGGCATTTCAAAGAGCTACAGTCATTGCTTAAAGCTTTAGGCATAGGCCAAATTAGAAAAAATATGTCAGGTAAGCACTCAGGCACAAGATACTGTTGCTTATTGCTCCACTTCCCAAAGCACAAAATTTAGCTCTTAAACTTTTTCTATTCCCAACTGAAACTTTAGCTCAAAAATGATGTAGCCATCAATATATTCTCAAAACCAGCACAACTTTGGTTTGAAGATCCAACACATTTATGATAATGATAGGCTTCACCTACATACATCTTTTAAAATGTAGTCCATACAACCTGTTTAACAAGAGAACACCTGTGGTTTTGATGTACCATATGGGGAAAACCATGCACCTCTCATTAGTTGCAGTGAGGCATTCATGCAAATGAAAGGCTGTGGTTTCAAAGAGGCAGCTCAGACGCCAACACCTTGAAAGAGTGGTCTGCAGATTAGTCTGATTTTTAAGTACTACTAACATTGTCAAATTAGCGTAAATAAAAAGAGATCAATTGTTAAGCCTGCTAAGCATGCCTTGGTAAACTAGACACAGTGCCAGGCATACAACAGTATAATCACCAGGAAAATCAAGCTACCAACAACAACAAAAAAAAACCTCTCTCCTTCCTCATTTCTAAATCACACATGTGCAGTGTCAAATCATACTAAACACACTTCACACAAACTTTCTAAGAGGATAAAACACGTTTTGAAACCAGTATCAGCACCATGAGTAGGAAAGCTTTAGGGAACCACAACTTTAATGTGTGTGTGGTTTCTCTATTTCTGATATGAAATACCAAAGTCTAGTTAGATCAAGGGCTTCACTATATTCTTGAGCACCCGGAATAAATAAGCGATCTCAAATAGGAAAAAGCATCCTGAAAATCTGTTTATCGGTAAAATCTACAAGGCCCCGATTCTGCAAAGACACATGTTTGACATTAAGCATGAGTGTTTCCTTTAAAGTCAAAGGGCCCCAATCCGTAATACTCATTGACTTCAGCCACTGATGCAAAGCATGCAAGATCAGGTCCCATGTGGGTAAAACTTAACAGAAAAAAGCCAATACTGTACCATCCATTCAATTAAAAATGAAGACAGATTATTACAAAGATAGCTTATTAAATACATTTGTAACTGCTCATCTACACGATTTCAGAGCAATTAAATAAGTGATTAGCTAAATCTTACCTTAATTTCTTTAGCAATTCCATTTTTCTTATAGATCCCACTTTTTAAGAGATTATTCCGTTTCTGATGACAATGCAGATGTCCATTGCTGACAGCATTGGGATTAGCCATTTGTTTTAATCAATAAGGTTCTCAGTTCTTAAGAGTGTCTCAGGTCTTTCTACTTTAAAAAGGCAGAGGGATGAACAAATAAAGTTCTGAGTTGAGGCCTGAAAGGTATCCAACTGGTCTGTCTGGCTTTTCCAGGAAGAGAGGAGGGACTATCTTTTTACAAGATCTTAGAAACTAAAACCAAACGGTTACCTTTATACAGCTTCAGCTCCAGTGAGGTAGAATGGCAAGTACATGGTAACAGGTCTGCTTTTAAAACTGACGAAGTGTGCAGCTCATGCTGGTTACTGAATGAACACAGCACCTATGTGAGTGAGTCAACAAGATTATTGCAGCTAGGAAGAAGTGGGTGGATTCCAAGGTGGAGACGCTTAAAGATACACTGCCTCCTAAATATCTCCCAGGACCAAACTTTTGCCCCTTGATAACACTCAGAGAAGTGATAGATTATCCTGCTTTGCAGAGTAAAAGGTGGAAAGTTTAAAAAGCAAGGTGAACCACAAAATGCTAAGGTTGTTCTAAGAATTTCTACACTGGAACAGGTAATATTTTATGGTCATAGAAAAATCACGCATGCTACCTTCTTCTTAACCAATATGATGACAGACACAAAATTTAAAAATAAGAAGAAGGCAGTAAGACTATATATTTTAAACATATGCAACTCTTGATGTCAGCCACCATTAGTATTGAAATAGGCCCAGTAGCCAAAATTAGCACAGATTTCTTTGGCCTTGAGCCTGTAAACACCTGTGCTAACAAGGGGACTACTTACATTAGTAAAGATAAGCACATGCAAAGTGTTTGCATATTCAGGCCTTTATTAGAATTTAGCACTTCCATTCCCCCTTCAGCAGAACACCTTTCTAATATCTTCTTTACCAAGATATCCGGATACAAGTCACTCAGGAAAAACTTACATTTGGTGAGATCTTTCTGGTACAGACCACTGTTAAGCTGCAATGTGAGCACAGGTCTCAGTTGCTTTAGCTTTGCCAACAATAGGATTAAACAGTCTGCTATGCAATTCAAATGATGAGAAATGTTAAAAACTTTGCTACAGGTAGGTTTGAGCGAGTCTTATTTTTAAACTTAAGTCCCAAAACATTTATGCATGTAAGTAGTAAATGGGACTACTTATGTACTACTTATGCTTGCAGGATTGGGGCCCTTTGACTTTAAAGGAAACATCGTGCTTAATGTCAAACATGTGTCTTTGCAGAATCAGGGCCTTGTAGATTTTACCGACAAACAGATTTTCAGGATGCTTTTTCCTATTTGAGATCGCTTATCTATTTGATTATAGGAAGTGGAGATCTTTAGAATATCTACGTTCCAACAGCAACTAAAACTGCAACTTTAATTTTTCTGATTAAAGGAAAACTTCTATATAATCTACATTTCAAAGAAAAGTAGGGTTGCGGCTTTAATCGGTAAAAATATGTGAAGTGTTTAAATAAAAGAAACAGTGGAAAAGAAAGCTGCTCTCTTGACAGCAAACTATAGGTTACAATACAGAAAATGAAACTCACTATTTGACTCCAAAGCAAATACAGGAACTTTCAAGTTATCAAACTACATTATCAGTATTTAAATGTTGAATTAACCAGATTTAAAATCTGGAGTAGAACAAATTTTTGCCAATTCTGAAATCTCTTGCCAGGTCATGTACTGAAATATTAAACTGAATTTCCTCTCTTTCTTCTTCGTGACTTGCAAAGGAAAATGATTTAAAGGGGCTGAAACCTCTTTTTTTTCTTCAAATTATGTATGTATGCCTGAAAGGTGTTTTTTCCTTTAGAAGTATCAGGAATGTGAAATCATGTCTTCCCTTATTTGATGAGTGTCGGAGGACTCAGAAATGTGTATTTAGAATTTTTCTAGCTTTGAGTTGATTGATAGGGAGGGGTGTTAAATTGTTTACAAAGAGAATTTTCCTCCCAAGAGTCTTAGATTGTTTGTTTTTTGTAAATTCCGAAGTTTGCCCCTAAAACTCATTTTCCTCTTCAATGAAGCAGGTTTTACTTCCTTAGTATGTCAGAATCCCCCGACTTCTCCAATTGTCCATAAAGTCTTCCAGGGTATTCAAGAGCTGTACAAAGATAAAAACCCTTCCAGGCCTTTAATTTATCAGAAAGCAGCAAAACCAACAACAAACCACGCCACCAATCTGACACATCCACTTCTACACAAGCCTGATGCCTGATTTTGTCTTCCTTTGAGAGTAACCAGTAGGGTAGCTGGGGGGGGGGGGGGGGGGGAGCAGAGGGAGCGGCCGCTCCCCCACTGAGCAGAAGTGGCGCCTTTTTTGTGCTCCGGCGCCTTTTGCTCCTGCGCTCAGCCGGAGTGGAGCATTTTTTTTTGCTCCCGACACTTTTTGCTCCCGGCGCCTTTTTTTAGCTCCGCTCCCCCTGTGCGCTAAACTGCGAGTAACCTTTGACCTACGTCCTCAGTATCAGTAAGATGGGAACAGCCTTTGTTGCTGAAGACGACAGAATCACTCACAATTATGGAGATACCAAAACAATGAGAAGGGTTATTAAAAACTGGAAAATGTAATCACACAGTGAGTCAGTGTTAGGGTTAGAATTCAGGAGTTCCTTGGCCTTTGACTCGTGCTCAGCCTACTAGACAACACTGCCTCAGTTTTGTATGAATCAGTCTCTGATAGACTCCATTAAGCCAATCAGCAGGGTGACTGTATGATGGGTGAGTTATTGTTAGTGTGCAGTAATAGGCTAATAATGGAGGTTAGTTACAGTACGTGATTGCGACTTGGGGAAAAGATCCAGGTAAGGACAACCAGGAATTAGGTTGGGTGAATGCCCAGTAATAGTTAGTGATATCCTGTGGTTCTCTTGCATCACTAATAGAACCCGTACAAAATTAAAGATGACAAGAATGAATTATATCTGTTCTTTCTGTACCTAGCACACCTACCTAAAAGAAAAGCGTGCGGAGCATTCTCTATATTGGACTTATTCCTATGGGTTCTCAGTGAACTCCAGTCTCCTGGAAAAGACGCTTTGTGCTCTTTGAGATTGACTGGCCACCCTATGGTAAGAAACCGTACCATCTTTGGACATGTCTTAGTAGCAGAAAGCCAGTGATTCTAGTACACCTGAGTTTGTATATGCTATTCTGCTCTATAAAGGATCCTACTCTCTCCTCATCACTGTAGTTTCTGAGATGTAGGGTATTAAATGAGATGATTAACATCTGCCACATATGGTTCATTCTCTCTCTCATCCCTTCCCCATGGGAGGGATGAATCTGTCCTTGAGATCTAAACTCCACCTTTAGTCCTGAGCTGTAGGGCCCAGACCCTCAAAGGTGTTTAGGCTCCTAATTTCTACTGAAATCAACTTCTGAGGACCTGGGCCTAGTCCCTATTTGCTACCCATTTGTGGGGTTTCAAAATGGGCCTTGTATTGCTGTGGCTTCTCAAGTGAGTAAAAAAAATAAACAAGCTCCCTATAGTATTTTTACTTTCCAATGTGTCTATCAACATCTCTCTGAGCTCATGAATAATCAATATGAAATTAAAGGACCCCACACATCTAATCATCTTACCTAACAATTTTTAAAAGGCACTAGAGAAAGGCCACCCTGCCTAGGCTAAACCCTGTCCTCTCAATTCACTCTCCCAGACTCAAACAAAGCATAAAACTTGGAGTTCACAAAACAGGTATCTTTTGAGGGCGGTCTATATTATAGGCAAATTCATCCCTGATGCAACTCTGTTCAGGTCAATGTTACCTGGTTACAACATACATGGTGGAATCCATGTTGAAGGTTTTTTCTGCAACAAAATCATGCATCAATCATGCTTGTGCAGTCACGTCTATCATGCTTCCTAACTGTGTTTACAGCAGTGAATAATTCTGAGATAAGGCAGATTGTTCAATAAATATTTCCGTTCTGTGTTTGGGGAAGAACAGATAAAACAGTCTCATCATGCTAACAGCTAACAATCTTTCCGTTCCACTAGTATCTCTGGAAGATGTAAAACAAAAGCTACTAAAGTGAGACATTTTAAAATTAGCAGGTCCAGATAACTTGCACCCAAGAGTTTTTAAAGAGTTGGCTGAGGAGCTTGCTGAACTCTTCACATTGATTTTCAATAAGGCTTAGAGCACTGGGAAAGTTCACGAAGAGTGGAAAAAAGCTAATGTTGTGCCAATTTTTAAAAAGAGTAAATGGGACAGTCTGAGTAATTATAGGCCTGTCAACCTGACATTGATCCTGGGCAAGATATTGGAGCAGCTGATCTGGGACTCGACTTATACAGAATTTATAAAGGGTAACGTAATTAATGCAAGTCACCATGGGCTTATGGAAAATAGAGCCTATCAAACTAACTAGATATCTTTTTTGATGAAATTACAAGTTTGGTTGATAAAGATAATAGTGTTGACATAATAGACTTCTTTGAGGGTTTTGACCTGGTACCACACAACATTTTGATTAAAAAAACTAGAATGCTATAAAATAAACATGGCACACATTAAATGGATTAAAAACTGGCTAACTGATAGGATTCAAAATGTAACTGTAAATGGAGAATTGTCATGAAGCGCGGGGAGAAGGAGTGAGGACTCGGCGTGCTCAGGGGAGGGGGTGGAACTGGGTGGGAGAGGCAGGGCAGGGGTGGAGCAGGGTGGGGCCATGGGGGAAGGGGTGGAGTGGGAGCAGGGCCTGTGGCAGAGCCGAGGGTCGAGCACCCCCTGGCACTTTGGAAAACTGGCACCTGTAGGGGACTCTATCCTGGGAAGCAGTGACTTTGAAGAGGATTTGGGGGTTGGGGTGGATATTTAGCTGAACACGAGCTCCCAACGTGAAGCTGTGGCCAAAAGAGCTAATGCGATCTTGGGATGCATAAATAGAGGAATCTTGAGTAGGAGTAGAGAGGTTATTTAACCTCTGTATTTGGCATTGGTGTGACTTTTGTGGGAATACTGTCTCCAGTTCCGGCGTTAACAATTCACCGAGGATGTTGATACATTGAAGAGGGTTCAGAGAAGAGCCCCATGACTGATTAGAGGATTAGAAAATGTGCCTTATGCCGATAAACTCAAAGTGTTCAGTCTATTTAACTTAACACAGAGAAGGTTAAGGAGTGACTTGATTACAGTGTATAAGTGCCTACATGGCGAATACTTAATAATGGGCTCTTCAGTCTAGCAGAGAGAGATATATGATCCAATGGCTGGAAGTTGAAGCTAGACAAATTCAGACTGTAAATAAGACCTACATTTTTACAGTGCCGGTAATTAACCATTGGTACAACTGGATTCTTCATCTTAGACAATTTAAAAATCAAGATTGGATGTTTTTCTAAAATATCTGCTCTAGGAATTATCCCGGGGAAGTTCTATGGCCTGAGTTATACAGGAGTCACCATTGTGATCATCCAGTGTCTCTTCTGACCTTGAAATCTATCACTCCATGAGCCTATGAAAAAAAAAAATCTGTCCTGCCTCAACACTTCCTGAGCAGGGGATATAGTGCCCAGAAGATGTGCACTAGCAACACCATCATCACCTGGGGCAATGCCCTCTGAAATGGCCCACTACACAGAGAAATGGGATAAAGGACTTGGCAGACTGGTCACATATGCGCTGCCAATGGGTACTAATCTACAATGCAATATAGCAGGATTAATGACCTGGTCACAATCTAGGGACCCAGTCCTGCAAACACTAAGAGTATGTCTACACAGCAAAAAAAAAACAACAACCAAAAAAAAACAACCAACAATCACCAACCCAGAGCAGTGACAAGAGCCCAAGTCAACTGACTTGGGCTTGAGGGGCTCAAAATAGCAATGTAGACTTGTTGGGCTCGGGCTGGAATCTGGGCTCTGAAACCCAATGAGGGGAGAGGGTCTTGGAGCCCAGGCTCCAGCCCAAACATCTACACTGTTAGACTCATGCTGCAGGGCTAAACATAAGTCAGTTGACCCAGGCTCTGTGACTAGCTGCTGCAGGGGTTTTTTGTTTTGCTTTTGTTTTACCTTTACACACATTCTTATCTTTACTAATATGAATAGCACTCATGGTACAGTACTAAAGTTAAGCACATGCGTAAGTGATTGCAGGAGTAAGGCTGCTGGCAAGGGAAGAAGATGGTCAGCTGCCAAGCATAAACTATTTTGTACATAGACACAAATCACATTTGTGAGGATGTGTGTGCTGTAATTTGTAGCAGGAAGGCAGGCAGGAAGATAGCAGCATGGCCTAATAGATAGAGCTGTGCAACTCCAGGGACTTGGGTTCCATTCCTAACTTTGCCCCTAGACTGCTGGCTGACTTTGGGCAAACCACTTCCCCCCACCCCACTCTGTGCCTCAGTTTCCCCATCTGTAAAATGGGGATAACACTTAACTCCATTTGTAAAGTGCTTTGAGATCTACTGATGAAAAGCACTGTATAAGAGTTAGGTGGTATTATTATTAGGGAGAAGCTCTATCGTGAAGCAGACAGAAACGTGTTTTAGGGATGTTTTAGTAAAGTTTTCTGTTAGGCATTAGAAAAAGTAACTTTCTTCTGTGATCCTTTACCATTGCCACATGCTGACTCATACTGAACCAAGATAAGAAAAAAAAAAAAAGTTAAACCTTCCCTAAGATTTTCACTTTGATAGTCCATGGAGGAGCCTGAGTGGAACAAGCACTTCACTAGATTCCCATTTGCAATCACACTGCTGGACTAAATATAACTTTATAAGTGGAGAAGAACGTATGTTACAAGACACCTACCCACAGTGCTCAGGGCATGCGATGATAAAGGTGGAAGAGTGATGGCCACTACCTTTTTGGAGCGTGGCATTGTGTGTGTGGATTGGAAACGATGCTGTGCCTCTGTGTGATAGACTGTTGAGGGAACATTTGGGCACGCTAGCAGATCACAAGATAGTTGCAGGGTCCTGACAATTTCAAGCTTTTAACAGAGGCAAACCAGTCACACCATTAACAACCAGTAAAGACCTGGACAGTGGGCCTAATTCTGCACTAAACCAGTTTTATACTGGTTTTCATTGGAGATACACTGGTGTCAAATAGCGGCCACAAAAGGGAGAATCAAGCTCAAGCTGTCACTTAAATGTCAGAAGTTGCTCATGCAGCTGATGAGGTTTAAATCAGTTGCTGAATATGCCTCACTTGGTCACTCAAATTCCCCAGGGGTGTGGCCTGGGATCGAATCACATGTGGTTATTATTTATTATTTGTACTGCAGAAATGCTTAGAGGTCTCAGTCAGGGATGTGGGCCCCTTTGTATTAGTTGATAGGCACACACATAACACAAACAGTCCCTGACCCAGAAATCTTAATGTTTTAGCATGACAAGAGGCAATGGTGACAGGTTTCCGAGTGGTAGCTGTGTTAGTCTGTATCAGCAAAAACGACAAGGAGTACTTGTGACACTTTAGAGACAAACACATTTATTTGGGCATAAAGCCCACTTCATCAGATGCATAGAGTGGAACATAGAGAGAACTTCCTACTGTCTGTCTCTCTCTCTCTATCTTACTGTATGTTCCACTCTATGCATCTGATGAAGTGGGCTTTAGCCCACAAAAGCTTATGCCCAAATAAATGTGTTCGTCTCAAAGGTGCCACAAGTACTCCTGTTCTTTAAGAGGCAATGGGTAGGTGCAATAAAGCAAATATACAGGGGACAGACAAGGTAATAATCACAATTAGCTTAAGCAGTAATTGTAGCATGCCAGCTGCCTAGCCATAGTCACACAAGTACCATTTTGAGTGGCTTGCCAGCCTGACGACAGAAATTAGAACTGATTAAATAGCCACTAAAGTTGGTACACAGCTGCAAACCGTAACCAAATCTACAAGACATGATTGGCCTAGTAACTTATCAGCAGTTCAACAGCCAGTTTGTTACTTCTGTGCAATGCAGGGGTACTCTCTGAAACTGCAGTCTGCTTACCTATGGCGCTCACACTGTAGTCCCACAGTCCTTGCAGGATGACATATTGGAAAAAGGACATTAAGCTCTCCAATACCTCACAAAATGCCAGGCGTGAGCCTGTCTGTCTGTGAGGTGGCCCAGTGAGGAAAGACCTAGCATAAGAATCTTGCAAAGTTACCAGAAAGGTGACCAAAGAAGTGCCCTCAGAGAGGTGGGCAGGCGTGGTGGGAGAGCCAATGGCAGCATTGCTCCTGAAGGACCCAGGTTGGTGGCCATGGGAGGGCAGCGCTGCGGAAAGTTTGGCCCTCCATTTAATGTTGCCAACTGTCTATTCACACAAACCCAAACACCCTTGCCCCGCCCTCTGCCCCTTCTCCAAGGCCCCGCCCCACTCATTCCATCCCCCCCCCCCTCCATCGCACGCTTTCCCTCACCCTCACTCACTTTCACCTGGCTAGGGCAGGGGGTTGTGGTGTGGGAGGGGGTGTGGTCTCTGGGCTGGGGCCGAGGGGTTTGGAATGTGGGAGGGGGCTCCAGGCTGAGCCTGGGACAGAGGGGTAGGGTACAGGACAGGGTGCGGGGTACAAGCTCTGGGAGGGAGTTTGGGTGCTGGAGGGGGCTGGGGTGCAGGCTCCATCCAGGTGGTGCTTACCTCGCATGGCTCCTGGTGAGTGGCACAGTGGGTTAAGGTGGGCTCCCTGCCTGTTTTGGCCCCAGCCCCACACCATTCCTGGAAGCAGTCAGCACATCCCTGCAGCCCCTAGCGTGGCCAGGGATCTCTGTTTGCTGCTCTTGCCTGCAGGCAGCACTCCTGCAACTCCCATTGGTCGCAGTTCCTGGCCAATGGGAGCTGCGAAGTCGGCGCTCGGGGCGCAGGCAGCGTGCGGAGACCCCCCCGCCCCGCCAGGAGCCGCAGGGATGTGCTGGCCGCTTCCGGGAGCGGCGTGGGACCAGGGCAGGCAGGGAGCCTGCCTTAACCCCATTGGACTTTTAATGGCCTAAACTCTCCCAGTTTGGCTGCAGTAGCCTTGGGGAGATTAAGCCCGAAACTGGGTGGGTTGGCAACCCTCCCTCCATCTCAATACCCACCCATTGGGCTCTCTCTAATGCAGGGGCTAAATCAGCATCAATACTGCCTGCCTCTACAGCTGCCCAGCTCAGAGCAGCTCTACACAACCGCCTCTCAGTGAATCCCCTCACAACTCACATGGTGTCCCCCAGCAGTGAGGGCAGGACGAGGCAGGCCATTAATCCTTGCACCCCTCAGTTTAGGGGTGCAAAGGATAGTTGGGGGTAGGTTCTGCAGGGACAGAGAGACAGGGGTTGTCAGAATAAGCCTGAGGGAGGGGACTGCTATGTAGGGGGGGGGGGGGGAAAGGCTGGAGCAGCGGAGAGGGAGGCTGTTTCGGGTGCGTGTGAGATGTGGAGAGCTTCACCCTTCTCTCCATGCAGCCAGCCATATTCTGAGCCCCCTGCTTCATCCCCTACCCCACCAAATTCAGTCCCTGTCCCCATCTCCCACCTGCCCCGCCAGCAGAGAGCTGTGACTGAGGTGGTAGGCAGCTTCTGCTTCCTTCCCTCTCCCACACCACCTGCTCTGTCCATGCTGACTAGGACCCAGCAAGGGGAATGGTGGGCCACTGAGAAGAGAGAGGGAGAGCGACAGACCCCTTTTCATATCTGGAGCCACAGCAGATGCTAATGACTGGGTGGAGCAATTGCAGGAGAAAGGCCACTCAGGCCCTGCCGGATACAAGACCAGCAGAGTTCTCCAATCATGTCTGTCACGCCCACTGAGTGCCACTTGGCAGAGCTGAATCTTGTGGGCATGCGCTCGCCCCCTATAAACATCCAGTAGAGGCGAGATTACAGAACAGTAGTGTTTTGCACCTGCTTTGCACAGGGGTAAAGGACTATGCAAAGTGTGAGGTGGTAGAAGAGGCTGCTAACACTACTCAGGTGGAAATGTGATTGTGGGCTGTTGAACTGCAATGAATTTCCTCTGGGAGCCACATTTAGCTAACTCATTCCAGCCAATCTACTGGGAAAATCTGCACTGCTCAATACAATTATCTGCAGCTCAAACAGATCCAGCAGGGGTGGAGCAAGAATTTGACTATATTCCCAGCTGGGCCCCAGAACTTCCTGCTACTGCAAACAGCAGCAGCTTAGGCAGGTTTGCTGATTTTTATCAAAGGAGTGGGACACTATTAACCTGTTCCCAGGCACATTCAGCAAGGAGTGGGCATGATGTCATTGTTTTATGGCAGGTCACAGCAGCGGTGCATAAGGGAAGGATCTCACAGAGAAAATAGGAGATTTTGCATTTGTGTGCTCAACTGCAACAGAATAAAAAGCTCCCCGTGTCCCCAAGTAATATTACCTTAGTTAACCTGGAACAGGTACCAGCTCTCATGTTTAATACTTCTCATAACTTCTCTCTGATTTTTTTCCTTTTAGTGGGTGGCCTAGGGGCAGCTCATTGGGAAATACTGCAAAGCAGGCAGGGACTTGAATTTTCACACTCTATGCCTGAGTTTCACCAGTATTGCTTTATTATCAGTCTCCTCTGTGTATCTGACTTCCCTCTCGCTCACCTGCCACCAGGATGGGCCCAGATTTTGTGGGCTAGCGGTGCAAAGGAATGTACCATTTTAGTTTTGACCCACATGCATCACCCACAAAGCCAACTCCCACCCCTCACTGATCTCTGGCAACTACCATACACCCAGATGGAGGGAGGGATAGCTCAGTGGTTTGAGCATTAGCCTGCTAAACCCAGGGTTGTGAGTTCAGTCCTTGAGGGGGCCCCTTAGGGATCTGGGGCAAAAATCTGTCAGGGGACAGTACTTGATCCTGCTAGTGAAGGGAGGGGACTGGACTTGACTTGACTTGATGACCTTGCAAGGTCGTTCTAGGAGATTGGCATATCTCTGTTTATTATTATAGATCATCCAGAGAGAGCTTGAGAATTCAAAATGGACCAAGCCCTAGCTAATAGATCAAAAGCCCCTATCTCTACGGTGGAGATGTGAGAGACACATGGCCAGTTACTGGATTCAAGCTGACAGCAAGGCAGTAGTATATGCAGGGTCTGATTCTCCACTGCGTTGCACTCTGTGTAGCTATTCACAGCCATGCAAGGAGGATATACAATGTTACTTCTGGTGGGAGTGAGTAGAAACATAGCATTTGTCAGTGTTTTGCACCCCCAATACACAGATTAAATGGCTACACAAGATAGGGGAGAATCAGTCCAACAGTGCAGGTCTTTTTTTACCACTATGTCCAGAGAACATAAGAACAGCTGTACTGTATCAGACCAATGGTCCATCTAGCCCAGTAGTTCAAGAGTATTGTCAGTCATAGTATTTCTCTTTTCAGTACCTACAACATTATGACAAAAACAAGATCCCCTTATAAAAAAACCATTCAAATAATGTGCTGTACTTACATGGACCATTTATTTTCTATACCAACTCTGGAGACGGAAACGGTTTCAAGGCAGATGGGAAGCAATTTCCCCACACCCCCATATTCCATTTTGTTTTTAATCATAGCTAGGTGGAAACGGAAGGGCCATTTCCTTATATGCAGCCACATATATTTTCAAAAGTGGCCACTGATTTTGACACTCAGCTCGAGACACCTTGAAGTGTCAGACTGGGCCCCCAAGAATTGAGGCACCCAAACCCACGCACTATTCTTGAAAATTTTGGTTTAAGGCCCCAAATCTGGCAAATACTTAAGCAAGTGCTTAACTGTGCTACTGCCCCCAGTGGGACTAAGTAACCCCTTGCATAAGTGTTTGTAGGGTCAGGGCCTTAGGCCTGGGTGCACAAAAGGAGTTAGGCCCCTAAGTCCTAGTTTTAGGTTCCACTGCAATGCTCAACTCTCCTGCTGAACCCTGCAGGCCCCTAAATTCACTCTGTGCCTAAATTATTGCAGTGAAAACATTCCCTAGTTGCCTGTGTTTCTGCCTCTGGGCACGTGCTCACTGCTGCCTCCCTCGAGGCGGTCGGGCACCTGTCACCCACTTAAGCCCCAGAGCAATTCACAAACTGGAATAATATAGGTGCTCCTCTGCCTGACTCATGTGTGGGGCCCAATCCAGTAGGTACCTCGCTGAGCACACCTACCAGATTAGGCCCCGGAGGCGACTTCACACAGGGAACAGGAGGTGGACCTCCCTCATAACTTTGAGCCCAGTGGTTAGAGTACTCAGCTGGGATGAGACAGAACCTGGTTTAATTCCCCCCTCTGGCTAAGGGGGAGAAGGGATTGGCCACCTCTCAGCTGAGTGCTGAGTCACTGGGCTATGGGCTATTCTGATGGGGTTTGGGGGAAGGCTCTGTCAGTCTCTCTTCTTGAAGCTGTTGCACTCGGTGCAAGCAAATAATTGGGCTTGTTTTTGGCTTAATTGGCTTGTGAGTTGTTTGTTGGCTAGTTTTTGGCTTGTAGCGTGTTGCTTGTTTGGCTGGTAGCTTGTTGTTTCTTTTTTTTTAATCGGCTCCCGGCAAGCAGGGGCAAGATGGGCAAGGGGCAAGCAGAGGCAAGGGGGGAGAGAGTCAGGGGTGCACAGTGGGCCCACCACAGTCCCAGACTGCACGCTGGAGGGATCTAGTCACACAGAGTGTTGGGGTTCTTAGGGACTCTTGTTTTGGCCTTGTTTTGAAATGGGATTAGCTTGATTTTTGGCTTATTGTGACAGTCGGGGTGCTTATTTACCACGTGAAAGTTGGCAACTGTGTTCAGGAGTATCTCCAGAGTGCAACAGCTTCAACAAGGAGAGACTGAAGACACCTTAGGTCAGAATATCCCAAAGCCAAGTGGCTAGGGCATGCACCTGAAAGGTGGCTGATTAATGTTAAAACTGAACCAAAAGAAGATCAAGACATGGGTCTAAAACTACAGCACATACCAGGATGATGTACAATTTGTACATAGGAAGATTGCCTCAGGAAACCGGGAATGAATTTCAAACATAACAATGTAAATGCTCTGCGCACATATAATTTTGTACCCTGGGAAGAATGACAGCCATACCTCATTCTCCGGATGAGGATCATGGTGAAGATTCTTTCTTTGGAGGAACCAAGGTTATGAAATAGCAACCATAAAAAAATACTCAAAAATTACAAAGTGTTCGATTCTGCAATGCTTACTCATACTGAGTAGCACTTACTCAAGGAGACTACTGAAGTCAATGAAACTACTAAGTACTAGTTAGGTTTTAGCGCCCCTTCACTAGAGTGCTAGTAAATATGGTGATGTGACTCTGGTGGATGACTCTCAGCAAACAGTACACTTTGATGACCTACACTTCACAAGTAGTGACACAGAATTAGGCAATTAAGTTGCAAGGTGACTCTATATATAGCATACCTTAATTGTGTTTCCTGCTTCCCCTGATTTTATTTCCTCGTCATGCATTATTCCAGCCTGGCAAATTTTCCAGCCTTGCAAAATTCTACTCATTCCCTAAGTTAGGACAAGTAACTTTTAAAAAATGGGTGACAGAATTGTGTATTTACTACTAATTATCATGATAAAGGGCTGGTGAGTAGCTTTGTTTTGTGAGGGCTAATAAATTTTCATGGCAAGTTTCCATGGCTGTATTACTCAGCAGGCTCACGATCAATGTAACATGATTATACTGCTATGTGTACTGATTATTTTTAACTTACTACCTTCAAAAATAAAATGAAAGTTATCGTTCGTTTTATTTACAAATTGGAATCTTTCTGTAATTATAGTTTAAAAGTTGTCTCTGATCCAAATCTTTCAGTTCTTACTTAGGCAAAATTCCTGTTGACTTCAGTTGGAGTTTTACCTATATAAGGACTAAAGAGGCTAGGCTCTCATATTGTGATCTGATCGGGACAGTCGAGTCCTTCCCCTTGAATTCAGTGGGACGCTGTACAAGTGCAGGTGTTCAGCCTGTGGGACTGGGATCTAAGTAAGGATTTAGAACTTGGTCTCCAATGTAGGTGGGCCCAAGCCACTATATTTTGATCTGGATTTTGAAAACCCAACAAGGTTGTGGGATGGTTAGATCTAGAGGTTTGAATTCACAGCTTTCATCTTTAATTTCACAGCATGACTGTGAGATTTCAATGCGGTTATTCTCTGTTCATCGTTATTTATGAAATATTACTTGATGAATGAAGCTATACGTTAGAATAGCCTAACGGTCTGCTGCAACAGCTCCCTTTGGGTCTTGGAAGCAGCCCAGATTGGTCAGGTACCGATGCACTTTGGCCAGATCTCAACCCTCCCTCCACAAACACTTCTCTGCTCGGTGTCCCCGTCGGGCTCCCTTCTTTTAACCCTGTGACCGCACCCCTGCCCCTGTTATCTCATTAGTTGTCCCCCGAACTCATTTGGATTCCAGGTCCTGTGGATCCTCCCCTTAGGCTGTGGGGGGGGGGGGTCCTTTAGCAGTGGGCGGGCTTCCGCCCGCCCACTTCCCGGAACCCAATAGGACAAACACTTCTTCCTTCCCTTGTTGATATTGGGGGCTGTGAGAGGGGAGTGTCCCAGGATTGTTTTGTAGTGCCCTACATCAGAGGCATTTCCAGGTAGCTGTTTCTGAACAGGCGCTGTCTGTAACCCAGAATCAGGGGCCTAGTTTTGATTTTGATTTTATGCCTGTAAAGTTGTAACCTGTTAATGGATCAGCCACATTGGCCCAATATCTGAAGACTGTGTAACAAGATGGTATAGAGAAGATGATTATTTTAGCGAAGTGACAGATGACTAGCTTGTAATCAGACTTGATTTGGTAACTGGATGCCTACATGTAAAAGTGGCTTCAAGTGTGGCCAAATTCTGAAATCCTGACTCAGATATTATTCCAGGAAAATTCCTCGGACTCCAGTAGGAGTTTCCCTGATTGAAATCTGACTAAGGACTTCAGAATTTAGCCGCGGCTTCCCTCCATTTCCTTTGCTATCAGTAATGAACTATTAGGGTTCAGCTAAACGGAAAAGAAAAAAAAGACCCTATGGCAATGAGTCTCAGAGCCTGGGGAAACTGAGTCAGGCTTGTGGAGCTCTCACGACGGGACTAAAAAGAGCAGCGTAGCTGCTCAGGTGGGCAGCCAGTGACGGGGTAGGTCTCAGAGCTTGAGTCCAAGTCAGTTCAACCAGCTGACTCACTGCCATGGGCACCTAGTTGGCTGATGGCTGTATTTTTTCCTGTTTCATTTTGATGGGTGGTCTTGGTAATAGGGAGCTGTGAAGATATCACACCAGTGACATTTTATCTAGGGAAGTGTGGGGCTGAAAAGAAGGGAATATGCCTACATGGTGCTGAGAGAAAAACAACTTCTGCATAAAACAAACTAATCACCAAATACCACCACAAGAGTTAGGTATGAGCTGGGTCAGTTCCAGCCTGTATCTAGGCATTTACTTTCTTTGGAGAGACAGGGGCAGTCTCACCTACTCACCAAGTGGTCAAACAATCCCATGCCTTTGCTAACCTTGTTTCACCCGCTGGCTGTAGATTCTTGCTCCCCACCTGGGAGGTGAACTCATGTGAAAGCACCTCTGAACTCTGAGTCTCCACTGACGAAGGACAACATCAGTGAGTGTTAATGAGGCTGTTAAGAATGCTGGAGACACAACACAGTTCATGTGAACAAACATGGCTGTGGCATCATAACTTTCTATTTAAGAAGAGATACCACACACTACAAACTGGAGGCCAGTGTTAAGTGCATTGTCACTTGTTCATCCTGGAGCTGGATACTGGTTCCAAACAAGACCAACAAATGCTCACTATCTTTCTGCAAGAAACTCAACTGATTGGCTAGAAGTATGTGGTACAACAGTGAAAACTCAACAGTTGAAAAAGTGAAGAATTTTCTCACAAAATTCAAAAAATTTGCATACACGGCTGACGAATACACCGATGCAAATGGGCATCGAGTATTAAGTCATTGTGTACGTTATGCTGATGTCAGTGGCAGGCCAGTAGATGCATTTCTAGATGTCAAGTTATAGAAGACACATCAGCTGCATCTGCGACAACCCACATCTTAGAAGAGTTAAATGCTTCTCAATTGGACCCCAAACAGATGGCTGCTTGTGCATCTAATGGAGCTGCAAACTTCTCTGGAAGACATGGTGGAGTACAAGCTTTGCTCAGAGAAAAGTGTAACCCTAATCTCTCCTATACACACTTCAGAGGCCATCTACTCCAACTAGCGCTAGTACGAGCTGCAGGCTCTTCAAAAGACATTTAAAAAGCTATACATTTAATGTCTTCATTATATTCTTTTTTTCAGCAAGAGTCCAAAAAGATTGAATATCTTGGAAAATCTAAAAGATACACTGGGACTGAAGTTGAAATTAGTCCAACCTGGGAAAACCCTCTGGCTTTCTCATGAGCGATCCTTGGCTGTTGTCTTAAAATTACTCCAGCCGTTACTACTGGCTTTGGAAAGTACCCACCAAGATGGGATGGATCTAAGTAATGAGGCTGGTGGATTACTTTTGCTACTACGTTCAGAGAAGACTGTTGCCATTCTCTCTTTTGTAAATCTACTGTTGAAACCACTTGGGTCATTAAACAATGCCATCCAGGCATCTGCTACAACAGTAGTAGATCTTTGTCCAGCAATAGAAGCTACATTTGGATCTATCAGAGAGCTATCCATTGAAAAGGTACTGAAAGAAGCAAAGACTTCAGTCCAGAAGTTGACTAATGAAGGCATTTATCTTGAATCCTTAAGTGAAGAGGACAAGAACTGTTTGTTAAGACAGTGGAGGTGGGGTCACCACCGAGTATCACATCCAATTTTTTGAAGAACTGACAGCTCGTTGTCGCAGCACCGGAGTGGCAGTTTGCCTCCCACACCTTGTGGTAGGCATTCTGAAGTTGCTTCACTTTGACCCTGCACTGCAATGTGTCCCAGTCATGACCCCTTTCTGTTATGCATCGTGAAATCTGTCTGTAGGTATCATAATTCCTACGGCTGGAGCGCAGCTGGGACTGGACAGCCTCCTCTCCCCAAATGCTGATGTGGTCCAGCAGCTCGGCATTGTTCCAAGCAGGGGATCACCTGGTGTGTGGAGCAGGCATGGCCACCTTTAAAGATGTGCTGAGACCACTGCACATGTCACCAACCAAACAGGAAGGGGACTTTCAAAATTCCCAAGGAATTTAAGGGGTGGGGCTCATGGTTGGTCACCTGAGGGCAGGGCAGCAGAGTTCAAACCGATAACCAGAGAGGCAAGAACAGGCATTGTGGGACACCTCCCAGAGGCCAATCGCAGCGCTGTAATCGACCACGATGTCTACACTGGCACCGCGGCGCAGAAAGCTGTACACTGTTCGTCGGGGTGGTTGTTTTACAGCACTGCAACTGTGCAGTTTTTGCGCACTAAGTGGCTTGGCAGTGTGTACACCTTGGGAGTTACAGCGCAGAAAGCTGCTTTACGGCGTAGAAACTTGCCAGTGTAGACAGGGCCTTTGATATAAATGCAACAATGGCTACAGAAATAGCCTCAGGACACTTGTATTTTATGGTATATATGGAAATACATGAATGTCTGTGGACATTCTTTGGTGGCCGAGTTACTGATATATGTGGCCTCTTCTAGGAAATCAACGTTCTCAATTAATTATAAAATTGCTCTGGCTTCTTTTGAGTCTTTATGGGGTTGAAACCGGGTTGAGTCTGAGACACAAAACTTTGCACATGGAGTGGTGCTGGGCATAGTGGGTCCGGGGGGGTGGGGAGCCTCTGGCCATAGGGAATCGGAGGGTGTTGGGCGCGGGGGGAGGGGCTGTTTGGCACAATATGGGCCCACCCCCTGAGGGGGAGGGGCACGCTGGCAGCACAGGGCCAGGCGGGGCGACAGTGCGAGAGGGCAACTGCCAGTTTGTAAATAGTGCCCTCGCACTGGGCTGGGTGGAGTGGGGCCGCCCCTGCCATGCCATGCCCCATTGCCCCTGGCTGTCCCCTTGCTCTGGGGACTGACATCCCCGTGCCATGCTCCATTGCCTCCATGGGGGCCCACAAATATGTTTGGCGCCGGGCCCACAAAAGGTTAATCCGGCCCGGCATACTACACACTAGCACAAGCTTGAGCTAGCCCAGAAACAGCAATCGTTGTAAGCAATAGGTAAGAGGGGTGAGGCTAGGAATTGGGATTATTAATATAAATTAGGTAATGTTTATGGGCTGCAGGGCATGAGGTAAGGGGAAATGAGCTAGAGATAAAACATAAATTGTATGTGTTTGTATGGATCATATCCGATCATATCCGTATCATATCCGTTTGCCTCTGTGTTATCTAAGCTCTTCATGGCAGGGACCTCTCTTCATGTGTTTGTAACATGTCCAGCTCACCTTTAGGTGTTGTACAATTAATTAAATGATAATAGATCTCACAGTGCTCTGGGAAGGTGTGTGAACAGGATTAATCCCATTTTACAGGTGATGTAACTAAGGGCTAGTCTACACTTACCGGATAGATCAGAGGTGTCGGATCGATCTTCTGGGTTCAATTTATCGCGTCTTGTCTAGACGCGATAAATCGAACCAGGAAGTGCTCCCCCGTCGACGCCGGTAATCCAGCTCGACGCGAGGAGTAAGCGCCGTTGACGGGGGAGCCTGCGCGCCGCGTGTGGACCGCAGGTAAGTTTGAACTAAGATACTTCGACTTCAGCTACGTTATTAACGGAGCTGAAGTTGCGTATCTTAGTTCGACATGGCGGGTTAGTGTAGACCAGCCCTAAGGCACAGAAAGCAAAGGTCCTTTCCAGTGTTGCTCAGCTGAATCATACCAGGAATTAAGTTAGCCCAGAAGGTTTCAGGAATTTTCCTGTGCGGGGTGCCAGGGTGGAGTAGATAAATATATGGCTAGTGCAGGGGCTAACCTATTTTGTAATGTGATCCACCTCTTAACAGACACGGTGCCTGATAGGCCACCTCTGCTTCTAACCTCCCATGCCCCTGTTTGCAACCATGCAACATTCCTGTGGCAGTGACACTAACAACTGATCACCTATGTGCTCATGGAACCCAGGGCCTGATTCTCCTCCCTCACTTAGGAACTGTACAGAGCTGTGGAGCTTAAGAATTTTGCAAGACCATAAATGCAGCCCTGGAGGGTTCATGAGGATCAACAATAATGGCCACCCCATGTGAACCTGGCCATGTTGGGGAGCTGACTGAGCTCCTGGTTGAAGCTGGGGACCTGCTGGCCCTTACAAAGAGATTTCTAATACCAGCTTTGTCATAGGCTTCATAGGACCTCCAAGTTGTTTGTTTTCTCTGTATGTCCATTAGTCCATCTGTAAAATGAGCGTAATAATATTTTTCTACCTCACACAAATGGTGTGAGAGCTAACTAAGGTCTGTGAAGAGCAGAGCCTTGTTCAAGCTTCCCTCTGGCTGATGTGATAGAACTCCAGATGTTGAGTCTCCTCCTGCCATTGTGCTCAGAGCCTCAGGGCAGGCGATGGGGGCTAACAAGGATTGACACTGATGGATGAGTTATTTGATCAGCTCCTGGCATTTCCTAGGATTGTGACTGTTTCCCAGAAACTTCAGAGAGGTTTGGTGCTACAAAGCACCAAAGGGCGACAGGGGATGGATCACTTGATGATTACCTGTTCTGTTCTTTCCCTCTGGGGCATCTGGCATTGGCCACTGTCAGAAGACACGATACTGGGCTAGATGGACCTTTTTGGTCTGACCCAGTACGGCCGTTCTTCTGTTCTTAACCGTACAACTGTAACAATGTTCTTCTGTTCTTAACCATAGCAACTCACCTATGAGTCACATAGGGCTTCTCCTCCCCACATTCAGCATTTCCAGCGCTCACAATTTTATTTTGAGTCTCGTGCTAGTTGGAGTTTTTCTTAAAGCCCCAGCTCCTGCAGTCATAGGATTCTCTGAGATTCTCCTGGTCACATTTTCAAGTTTTACTCCACAACCCAGGGCCAGAAACTTTTTTAAAAACAAAAGCTGAGATTTTCGCATAACCAGATGACCCCAGGAGCTAGGGCTTTAAGATAAACAACAAGTATTGTGGGAGTCACCATAAATTTGGAGAGTTGGCCACACTGCGGGGCGTAGCCTTTTGTACTAATGCATAGGGTCTGAAGCTGAATTTTAATATTGCTCCCTCAGTGATCGTGAATATATTGAATTGTTTATTTTTAATTTATTTTTTTCTATAGCTTTAATTGCAGATAGGCGGTATGTTCCATGTCCAAAGAATGACAAATCTATTTTGCAACAACTTTTGGAGGTTTCAAAATTTGTTTTGGTTACTCATTGGAACAATGTTTCAACCTTTTTTGAGAAAATGAAATTGTGTCAAAGTGTCTCATTCAGAGTAAGAGCTGAGATTTATGGTTCAGGTTATGTCTCAAGAGCGAGCACACTCATATTTGATAGCCTGGCTGTTAGGGCACTGACGTGGGAGACTCAGGAAGAACAGAGATTTGCACCTGGCTCAGAGCAGAGATGTTTTTTTTTTATTCCAGATTACTCTGAATCAGGCTGAGGAGGGATATGAACTGCAGTCTTCTAAATTCCTGACCACTGCCCTAACCACCAGTCTGGGGAGAGTTTTTAGCCAGAAAACTTTGTCAAAAGTGTTCCAATCAGATCTAATATCTGTATATGTGTTTTGTGATCATGGGTAAGGAAATAGAATTAAACACTGGTGTGAAAAAAATAAACTCTGAACTTGACTTGTCTGCCATTAAGGATTCAGCTGTACTCTTTCAGCAGCAGTTTTTAACATAATTTAGACATTTCTGTGTTGAGGTGTCTGGGATTAAGACAATAACATAAAATCAGTTACAGATCAGCAGAATATAACAGACGCTATTGCTTACTAGCAAACTGCATTCTCTCTTATTACGAAGATCTGTCAAAATACTGGCCAAAGAGCTCTTATGTCAGCTCACCAGACTTGGGTTCGAACAGGCCCCCGAAACAGCATATTCCAGAGCCATAGGCTCTTCATTGAGAGGCTCTCCTGCTGCCCACCCTTGAGAGTTTAAACTTTATAATCAGTTACAGGAATGGTACAGCAGAGCTTAATGGGGCCTGGAGATCTATAACCTTGAACTGGGCGTAGAAGTGGCTAGTCAGCCAGTGGAGATCCCATGGCAATTGCTGATGTATGCTCCTAGGACAAACATTAAAGGGAATTTTTTCATTCATTGAAGCTAAGTGACAACATACTACCCCATCTTTATTTTGTTTTCGAGTCCAAGGCATGTCTTTGTTTAGGTAACATTTATCACGGACATTCAGGATTGTTTTGGTTTTGAATGTTAAACTGTTATAAAAACAGAGCCAAGGTGGGGGAGGTAATATCTTTTACCAGACCAACCTCCATTGGTGAAAGACAAGCGTTCAAGCTGCCCAGAGCTCTTCTTCAGGATAGAGAATAAATACGGTAAAAATGTGAAGATTGCTGAGCTTATACTGACCTCTGATGGCCATGAACATGTATAATACATTACTGTAGGGTAGCTATTTGTGTTTGGAGAAGTGCAAAGCCTCAGTGGAAATAGTGCTGGCCTGACAAGCAACAAAAACTCTTCTGATGACGACTCCGACGAAGTAGTGATTTTTTTGGTGATTTTTTTAAAAAGGACCCTTGCCTTTTTAGGGATAGCAGGAAAACAATTAACCAAAGCTTGCAGAAAAGAGCTCTAACTGAAAGTTTTATTTCTCTTCCTTTTGGTCTATCCGGAGTCTTTCCCCAAGGCATTGCCAGAAATTAACCATCTTTTCATCTCATCCTTTTTTTTGAGACTGCTGATCCTTCTGACAACGGGAAATATTTAAGATGTTTAAAATATTTAAACATTTAAGATACATATTATTGCCAGCATTTTTCAACTTGAAAACTTGGAACCTAGATCCACAATCCAGTCCTTCGCAACTCCTACTGGCTTGATTTTCAGAAGTTCTGGGAAACCCACAGCATCTTCAGATGAAAGCAGAAATTTAAAAACCGTATTGTGATATTATAACTCCTCTGATCTCAGGGAAAGGACCATCTCTCCCCAATGCTTTATTCTTGAGGTGCAAAGCACTGATGAGCTTCAGGGGGCTTACGTGAGTCCCTTGTTAATAGAATCGTTGAGCCTCATACATGAGTATCTCATCTTTCATTAAGAAAGCATCTATGGCCTTGCTTATGAAGATATGTTTTCAAGACTAACCCAAAGAATACTGACAGCAACAAGCAGCTGGGCTCCATACTCCAGCAGGAGGCTGAGAAACTAAAGATCTACCCTGCTACTTACAACAGGTTGTATAAAATAACCCCCTAAAGTTTCAGGTACAGCCCACAGAATCACGTCCGACAAGACCAATTTATAGAAGTGGTGGATTTAACTTGATGCTACTTTGCCTCTGCATTTTGTGTACTGTACCTTTGAATCTGCAAGACCAGTATCTAGCTACATTTTATTCTCAGTGTCACTGAGGCCTGATACAGAGGAGACAGACACACCATGCTTTCTCATGGAGACCTTACTTTCGTTTTCTCTTGTTTTCCTTAACTTAGAGTGATTCATTTTAGACTGGCAATTTGTTTTGCTCTCTTTGCATGTAAACATAACAAGGATGAAATCCCTTGCCATTTTACAGCATCAGGATATAGGAAAGAGGAATAAACAGATGATATTTTGTGAAGAAATGGGGCATTATGGGAGTGTTACTGAAACGGACAACTTACCTACAAACTGAGCATCAAAACTCCATCCAAGTGGGCATATTTAATATGAGGCTGAGGTTTACAGAGACTTGGTTTTTCAGCATGCACTGTTTTATTTTGGTCAGAACAGCTTCACCAATTAGCTGCAGGTGGAGTAATGAATAGTTTACAGCAATCCTACACCCTACGTTGCAAGCGACCAATATAGACAGCTACTCAGATTGCGACAGAGAGGTGCATTTTGGGACTTGAAATCTCTTTGGTATGCCCTGATTTATTTAAGAGTGGTCCCATTCTGAAAAGTTATTGTGTAAAAATTGCATCTTCCTCCTTTCTATGTGTATTCAGAGTCACATTTGCTAATTTTAGTGAGAAAAACAAATGCTGGCTTAACTTGACTCAGCCCTGCAGAGTCAATGCTGCAAAGAGGGAATGAGCAGGATTCGATTCCATCCTGTGCATCTGAATTGTTCAATAATTTCCAATCATTTTCACTTGTGCTGCCGCAGAGGAGTCAAAGATATCACTGAGGGCGCAATCTGGCCTGCAGTATCAATAAATTACTGGGGCTGCACAAGATAGAAAGAACCTCTCTTACTTGTCAGAACCCGCTGTGAGCTTGCAGGGCCAGGAGTTAGAAAAAAACATTGTACTTGAAAACTGACTTTAAACGTATGATGCCATTATTACAGAGAAGAAACGAACTGCAATAAGAAGCCACTGGCCATATGATAGGATTTTGTGTGCCCTATCTGAACCGCATATTGGATACGCCAGTTTACTAATGGCCTGAGCTTCTTCATAGAGCTGGCTAATGCCTAAATTAAATGTAATGTTCAACATCTTACTACAAAGAGAGAGGGGGGAAATTCAGAAAACTGTACCAATGGAGTCATGAGAACTTCTCTCCTGCAATAATAATCACAGCTTGATATTTTTATTCTTTCAGAGCAAAGTGAAGTTTGCATTCAAGCCATTCATTGCTAGCTGCACAGTGAAACTGCTCTCTCTATAAAAGAGGAAGCAATATACACAGCACTTGTATGCAAATATCTTTATCCCTGAGCAATGCTAGTAGTGTACCGCATAATAGCTCACCTCAAGTAATCACAGCCAGTGCTAAAAAGGAAATTAAGCACCAAAGAGCTAAGTGATGCTCTACAGAAAATTCCATAAAATGAATCATCAGGCATAAAGATGGGCCCCACTGTTGAACTTTGCAGCCATCACATTTTCTTGCTGAGTTAAATGGAGGATGCTTAAAAGCAGATTTCTGTTGCAGTTGGTGCTTTGAGAACAGAGCCATGAAATATTTAAATACAACAAAAGAGAAAAAAACTCTTTCATTTGAATCTAAGATCAGACTCAAATCAGTTTGAGAAGAGTCTGCTCAAGCCCACAGAGCCTGATTGGGGTGGGGTGGGGTGGGGGTGGTGAATAAGTCTACCCCAGAGAGAAGAGATAGTTGGAAACAAAGTTTCCATCCCACAGGAAATTCCAACATGGATGAAAAGTTAAAATCTTGAATTATTTTGTGGAACAGAAAATTGCCTGCCCACCGCTAAAAGACCCTCCTGCAGCCTATGGGGAGCACCCACTGGGCCCGGGACTCAAATAATTGCATGGGACAATGGAAAAAATAACAGGGACAAGTGTGAGGGTCAAAGGGTCAAAAGTGGGCAAATTCCTTGCTCCACATGTTTTCCAGGTAGAGCTCCTCAAATGACTCTTCCCTCCCCACTTATCTCTTCTGTCTTCCAGCATTTCCATAGCATGTCATTGTCATAAGAAGATATAATTTTGCCCAAGCCTATTCACTTAGCGGTGGGTCATACTTCCCTGGTTTGTTGTGTTCAGCATTAAGAAGTAAGCTGGCAGGGGATGAGGGTGCGGTGTGGGAGTGTGACTGAAGAATAGGAAATCTAGCCGGAGAAGGAAGCATGTGGATGGAGCTGGGTGGAAAAGGAAATAGAGCCACGGTTCTTAAACTAGGGGTTCAGGGGTGGGGCAGAGAGGATTTTAAGCTAATGGTATTGCAAGGCCATTCAGTGGGTGGCCCAGCTCCCTGTATAAATTAGGGCAGCCATAATTTAATGCAATCTGGCCATATGTTCTTCCTCTCTCTGCCAGGGACTGGAGAAGGGCTATGATAGAACCCTTACACTAGTTCCATGCCAGCTGAGAAGCCCCCTGCGCAGGGTATATTCTCAGCATGCCATTTCCAATTTCCTTTAGGCTCCTTCATGCTGCCAAAGTAATTTGGCTTTAATGTAACTGCGAATCAGGCCCTGGATGTCTGTCCTTTCCACGTCAGACATTTGCAGTTGCTCCAAATGCAGCATCACCGCAGTTCCAAATATAGGCAGGTGTTACTCTTAGTGAGAGGGCAGATCAGGATGGCCTCAGAAGAATATGATGTGAGCTCAGAGATTGGTTACAGGATTTTAATCTGCACTGCAAACTGAGTGAGCATACACTATTATCTTAGAGCAGCACCGGAGTGAATGATTGGGCACTGAATGCTCTAGCTACTAGAGCAATTCTAATGACTGTTCTTTACTATTACTGATGAAACCTATTACTGGGCTACTGGGGAAGGTGTGCACCTGCCTCTTCGCATGCAGTGAGATTTGATGACTAACAGTCTCTTTGGGCTGCAGTGCGTATGTAAAACCAAACATCATGGGGCTTGCAAACATGCACTCTTTTCTTATTTGAATATCGGTGTGTTATAGTGGTCTGGGGACATAGCCATAAAACAAACACGTACCGTGTCTTTTAATTTCTGCTCTGTCCCATGTCGTATTATAGATTATGGCTAGACATGGATTTAATCCTAGATATTTAACTGTACGCATTTATTTACTGCGGTGTTCACAAAACTGTTAAAAGTTTAATTCTAACTCACTGGTAATCTTGAAAGTTAACAAAAATCTTAGGCCAAACCATTGTCTGGCTGAATGCTTCTTATAGTAAGGTATCACGAATGTATCCCCAAATGAACACTTCACATTTCACTTCCACAGTTATGGATGCAATCGGGGGGGGGGGGGGGAAACTACCAAGATTGTCATAAAACTAATCATGTTTGCAAGCATTATGCTAAGACCAGCTGTCATTTACGTGGCTTCTGTTAGCATGGTTTCTTATCAATATTTGTAGTTCAAATTAAAGCCATTACAGTGGTGGACAGGACCAGTTCCTGAGTAGGCTGTGCCTTCTAAGACTTTTTACCAGTCCCGCAGGTGCACCCCTTTCAAGTGATAGGCCCATGCCTCCACCCTGAGAAATGGATCTAAACCAAGAGATCTGTATGAATATTGTCTTACCTATGCTTGAGACAAGGCAGTGAGGTAATATCTTCTATTGGATCAAGTTTTTTGAACTAGGAAAAAACTTTTGCCAAAACATTACCAGCTAGGTGTGTCTTCCTAATAGTTTTGGGGGTTGAAGCTCATGTCTCTCACAATTACGATTATGGTCACTCTTTGTACTATTAATGTAATCATTGAATCATAAGACTGGAAGGGACCTCAAGAGGTCATTTAGTCCAGTCCTCTGCACTCATGGCAGGACTATTATCTAGATCATCCCTGACAGGTGTTTGTCTAATCTGCTCGTAAAAATCTCCAATGATGGAGATTCTACAGCCTCCCTAGGCAATTTATTCCTGTGCTTAACCACCATGACAGTTAGGAAGTTTTCCTAATGTTCAACCTAAACCACCCTTGCTGCAATTTAAGCCCATTGCTTCTTGTCTTATCCTCAGAGGTTAAGAAAAACAATTCTTCTCCCTCCTCCTTGTAACAACCTTTTATGTACTTGAAAACTGTTATCTTGTCCCCTCTGTCTTCTCTGTTATAGACTAAAGAAACCCAATTTTTTCAATCTTCCCTCAGAGGTCATGTTTTCTAGACCTTTAATCATTTTTGTTGCTCTTCTCTGGACTTTCTCCAATTTGTCCTCATCTTTCCTGAAATGTGGCACCCAGAACTGGACACAATACTCCAGTTGAGGCCTAATTAGTGCGGAGTAGAGCAGAAGAATTACTTCTCGTGTCTTACTTACAACACTCCTGCTAATACAGCCCAGAATGATGTTCACTTTTTTTGCAATAGTGTTACACTGCTGACTCATATTTAGCTTGTGGTCCACTAGGTGGTCCACTATGACCCCCAGATCCCTTTCTGCAGTACTCCTTCCTAAGCAGTTATTTCCCATTTTGTGTGGGTGTGATTACATGCTCATGATTACTGCCTACCATTCTGACACCTAGAAGGCTTATTGGAAATTTCTTAATAAAATAGTTTTTCATTGAAAAAAGCAGATTTGTCAAAACCTAAACTTTTTACAGGAATGTATCTGTTTCAACAAAGCTTTAATTGCAAAGGTTTTTCAGGTCCAGGGTGGTGGTCGAACCCACAACAAGAGAGAGCGCCTGGTAGTTAAGATACTCACGTAGGATGTGGGACATCCAAATTCAAGTCCCTTATTTGGAGCAGGGACTTGATCCAAACATTCCAGATCAGTGACCTAATTACCAGGCTATTGGCTCTTCTGGTGAGTGTTTCTCTCTTGTTTTTTGTCAAAAAATTTGAAATAGTCTCGTGTTCATCCTGATGTAGAATGGGAAGATTTGACACATTATATATTTTAAACCACACAGGACGGGAAAGCTATTTCCTGTCGAGCTATAGGCACTCATTTCACCCATGTAATTGAGGTGACTTAAATGGGGCATGGATAATTAGGGCAGATACTTTAAGAGAAAAATCCCAGGGAAACTTGCACATACACATTTTTTAACAACATGGACATGAATGATCCTTCCAATTTAGGGAAGCATAAAACAGCTAGAGATGTCAATGAATATTAATAGCTGGGATATAACAAAAGAACTAGCAAATTCCAGGTGCTACTGGAATAGAACTGAAATTAATTAAATATCTTTTTCATGCCGTCACCAGACAGGATTCTTTGTTAACAGTGAACAGTGAGTTGGGAAGACCTAGGGTCATAGGAAGGGAGACAGATGATGCTTCATCTGATATAGACTAGAAATGATTAAAACAATCACAGGAAAAGATCATCCCTGTCTCTTTAAAGAATCATTAGCCACCATTAGGCTTGACACTTTAACTTGAAGAGGCTGTCACCCTGCCATGCAGAGATTCCTAATTTGAGTTGAGGCATCAAGAGCTATTGACTTGTTAATTGTGTCTGATTCAATGGAGGATCAATTAATGGTGTGGAGGAGGCAGAGAAGTGGATGGGCACCTTTTGTTATAGTCCCATAGGTCTGAACAGGTCTACGTCTCACAAACAATAGCAGATTCCCATGTAATAGTGAATAAAATAGAAACATATAACTGCCCATTTAGCCAGGAGAAAGCAAGCAAGCCTTTTTGCGCAGAAGGTGAGAGATTAGTCTTCTTCACAAAAGAAATGTCCCTCCAGAAATATTATGGTTGCTCCACTAGCCCACTCCAAGGGCTCTCTAATGTATTTGATCATGCAAGTTAACACCTTTATTTGAAGGGTATTTGGTAGTCAGGGGGAGTTTTTCTGACGCGGACAAATCATCGGGACTCAGATTGATGCAAAAGACATTTGTTCTCTATTTTTCATGAACATTTAAATTTGTACTAGTCTAGATTTCCTTTAACTGAGTTGTGGCTAGATCTGATTTCATATGCCACATGAGCAAAGGCTGAAGGAACTGGGTATGATCAGTTTGGAAAAGAGATTAAGGGAGGGATATGATAGCGGTCTTCAGATACTTGAAAGGCTGCCATAAAAAAGATGGAGAAAAGTTGTTCTCGTTTGCTACAGAGGGCAGAACAAGAGGCAATGGGTTCAAACTACAGCACAGCAGATTTAGATTAAATCTCAGGAAAAACTTCCTAACTGTAAGAACAGTAGGACAATGAAACAGATGCCTTGGGAGATTCTGGAAGCTTCTTAACGGGAGGTTTTCAAAAGGAGGCTGGATAGCCATCTGTCTTGGATGGTTTAGACACAATAAATCCTGCATCTTGGCAGGGGGTTAGCCTAGATGACCCTTGTGGTTCCTCCTAGCCCTACGAGTCTATATACTTTAGATGTGATGATTTTTCTCTTTGTGTTAACTTGGTTTGAACAAAGATCCTTTAGTATCTGAGGAGGATTTGGGGAAATTCACGAAGTCCTTCCTGGGAGAGGTACATGAGCCTTTGACCCTTAATGCCACCTGGAGCTAAAAGGCTTAACTTAACGTGTTTTTTACTGTGGGGTAACTAACATGTATGAGCTATGCCACTGTATAAACACAGTGAGACAAAACTCAGTAGTTATACTGAGTAGTTGTACAAGGTGAACTAGGTGAGGTCAGGTGGGGGTATAATTCTGACCTTACCTAGCTACTTCAAGGTAAACTCTGCAAGAGCCTTGAATCCATTTAGGATGAAAAACACCTTTGTAAGCAGTGAAGACAAAGCCTTTCTCTACCTGGTATTCTTGGTCAAAAGGCAAGACCGAGAGGGGTTCATTAACAGGGCCTAAGGTGATAAAAATCACTGGAGAATCTTTTCAGAGTATTAAGAGTTTTCCCTACAACAGAGAGTATACTGTCCTAGCCCGAATCACTGACACCAAGGTCAGGTTGACACTACAGACCTATATTGGTATAAATATGTTGCACAGGGGTGTGAAAAATCCACATCCCAATCAATGTAATTATACTAACAGTCATAGGTGCTGACTTTTGTCGGTGTCCGTGGGTGCTTGCACCCCGCCCCCACGCCAACTCCACCCCCGGCTCCGCCCCTTCCCCAAATCCCCGCCCCCTGCCTGTGCAGCGCCTAGTGCGGCCTGCGGTCTGGAGCCCGGCCCGCATGAGGAGCAGCCAGCACCAGCCGGGCGAGGGCAAGCGGGGGCTGCCTCCTGGCCCCGGAGTGCAGCGCGCAGCCCCGGCTACCGCGCCTGTGGTGGCGCGGCAGGGCCAGGGCCAGGCCGGTGTAGTGTATTAAAGTGGTCTCTGTAGGAAAGTGCTACTTACCGTGTACTGAGCATGCTCAGTACATCTGCTGAAGCCACTGCCCTTCACCCTGCCCTTATTAGCCGTAGGATTCTGCTGCCTGCTTTTGACAGGGTTTAAAAAGGGGCAAAGGGGGCGAATCGGAGCAGGGGGGTGGCCAGGATCTGAGCAAGGGGTGAGAAGTTACTGGTCTGAGGGGTCAAGCATCAGGAGGCAGGATTAGGAGAGGGGCTATAGGGAAAATCAAGAATGAGCGGGGGAGGAGGTAGAGTTAAGCCCAGTGGGGGAGGCACTTATATAGGGTATCAGAGGGCAAAACCCGGCACAGACAGGGGCACAGCTACACGTTGGAATTTCACACACGCTATAGTGCAAGAAACTGCTACCTGTAGACATTTGCTACATCAAGTAGCAGTTTTATACAATAGCCGTTTCTTACAATCTAATGTATGAGTAACTGCTACCGGTAGCACATTCCTAGATGGAGCAGTATAATACACTGCACTGGCCTGGGCCAGGAGGCAGCCCCCGCTTGCCCTCGGCTCGGCCCGGCCGGCGCTGGCTGCTCCTCATGCGGAAATAACCCCCATCTCCTCCCCCGAGCCTCGCGCCACCCCGCTGAAATAACCCCCCTCCCATCCCCCGAGCCTCGCGCCGCCCCGCTGAAATAACCCCCCTCCCGTCCCCCGAGCCTCGCGCCGCCGAAATAACACACACCCCCGCAGCCTCGCGCCGCCGCCGCCAAAGTAAAAAAACCAACCCCCCCGAGCGCCGCAGCTAAGAAAAAACAAACAAACAAACCTCAAGCGCCACCCCTTCCAAGGTGCCGGCCCTGCGCTGCACGTCCCTGGCTCAGACGCTTTCCCCCGCGGCCCCCCCGCCGCCGCCACACAGCTGAGAGGAGGTTGGGCTAAAAAAAGCCAGGGCTTTTCGCTGGCTTTTCGGCGGGAGGCGCCACCCGGAAGGTGAGTTAGGCGCGGCGGTGGGGAGCTGCCGGTGGGTGCTCAGCACCCACCAATTTTTCCCCATGGGTGCTCCGGGGCACCCACGGAGTCGGCGCCTATGCTAACAGTCCCATGTCAATGGGAGAACTTCTCCTGCTGACATAGGTACCACCTCCTGGGGAGGTGGATTAACTATGCTGACGAGAGAAGCCCCCCCATCGTCAGTATTAAGCTACTTTGGTTAATACTGATGACTCTCTTTGTCATCATACCTAGCATCCGCAAGGTCTATACAGCTCTCCCTGTGCTCTTCTTGGCTTATATTAGCTACCACACACCTGTTTTGGAAGGAGGGTTCTGTGGTTCCCTTGCCTTTAACAGAGACTGGCCTATCTCTCCTACTTTACGTATGTCACTCCAGACTGCTCCCGAGATTAAAGTTATTGGGTTCTTAAGTGCTTGCAGGATACGATCCGTAGCCTTCTCTGAGAAAAAAACTGATCTCTCTTCTCACAGGAGCCGCTGGCAGGAAATATTCCCAAACAGAAACAGTCAGCAGTTTCAAAATCAGGTTGTTTTCTTTTTTTAAAGACAGACTTTATAAATTAATAACGGGAGAGTCCTGAAGTTTAAATTAAGCTTAATATAAAATCATAACTAGCCTGGACTTCTTTAGAGTTGCTGATTTAAGGAAGAATAAAACCTTACATGGCAGAAAGATCTGTTTCTCTTAAAAGCAACACACAATCTAGGTCAGCAAGTGACAGCCTTTGTCCATCTCCTATCTGGTGATTTGTGTTCAAGGTAGATCCATTAGTAACAAGTGGGACATTGTATCAGAGAGGTAGCTGTGTTAGTCTGGATCTGGGACATTGTTATTTCTCTAATTCAAATACCCTTATATACTGAGCATCTGCAACATTTTAAATGGAATTCCTTATCCACAAACTGGGTCTGGGATTTCCTTCTAGTCTGCATTTGGGCATATTTGACATATCAAGGGCTATGCGATCATTTCAAAGAGTTTTTTGATTCTCTGTTAGGGGTTGGGGAATATGCAATTAAAACATTCTTCCCAGGTACACCTAAGACTTTTGTGACTTTCCAAAGCCACTGACTCTCTGGGTGGGGCCTGAGGAAAATCAGACAGCAAGGTCCTTTAGAAGCTAATTAGCTTCCTCACCACAGGTGCTATCCTTGTTTTCCCAGCTGCACTGTCAGTTTAACCATTGCCTTTTAGATACAATCTTAATCTGACTACAATAATTCATAGGGCAACTATACATCATATTTGGCCTGTCCTACTTCATATGCAAAAGCAGTCATAGCCCAGAGCAAATTATTCAGAGGGAAAAAAAAAATCAAGATTATATGGTGCAAAAGCTTATCATTAGCACAGGGAATGCAGTCCTCAAATACCTAGTGTTTGTAAACATTCCAAATATTTTTGCTGAACTAATCACATGCTTAAAATTTCCACACTAAAACCCTCCAACCACAAGTGTATGCAAACAATCGTTCACAGTAGCGTAGCCAGGGGGGAACAGGGGGAGCGGCCGCTCCCCCACTGAGCAGAAGCGGCGCCTTTTTTGTGCTCTGACGCCTTTTGCTCCTTCACTGCAGCCAGAGCGGAGCCTTTTTTTTTGCTCCCGGCACCTTTTTTTTAGCTCCGCTCCCCCTGTGCTCTAAACCTGGCTATGCCACTGATTGTTCATGACGATCAATTGGTAATTTTCTTTATTTAATATTTAATATTCAAACTCGTTCTACCTCAAACATTTCCCCCCCACTTTCACAATCATTGGGCCATACACCTGTCATGCAACTTTTATTGAGATCCTTAGGAGTTCTCCCTATAGATCTAGGGTAGAATATGTGACACAGAATTTGAAACAATGCAGAAACAAAATTAATGTATATGAGTTTAAAACTATATTAGAATTAATAAGAGACTCTGAAAAATAGAGAGAAACAATTAATAGCCAGCTACCTTTATTTAGAGAGATTTAGGGTGAGATTTTCAAAAGCTCTCAACAGTGGCCTAACTCTTCTCCCATTGAAGTAAACTGGATTCAGCTCAGTGGGAGCAGAGGTAGGGCAGCATGGTGTGCTTCTGAAAATACCACTCTCTGGGCCAGATCCAAAATATTTGTTATCATGGCTGTCTTTCCATTGATCAGGTCCTTAAAGTACAGATCAGAAGCTGTAGTGACAACTAAACATAGCAGGAGTAGTCAAACTTTATCAGCAGAAGGCACCCACTATCCCCAGTCAACACACATTGACACACCCTCACCATATGATATGACAACCACCCCACCCCCCTGCATCACTTGGCAACCAGGACCAGGGGAGGAGTCAGGTGCTCAGTCACTGAGTGTTATAAGACAGATGATATCTCAGTTCTTTTGTCTCCATGTCTTCTGGCTGCTGAGTAGGGTGACCAGACAGCAAGGGTGAAAAATCAGGACGGGGGTGGGGGGGTAATAGGGGCCTATATAAGAAAAAGACCCAAAAATCGGGACTGTCCCTATAAAATCGGGACATCTGGTCACTCTACTGCTGAGTAGGATGGGCATATGGTGGGTGGAAAAGATGAAGAAGATTAAGGTGTTGGGAGGGGTTGTTTCCTAGATCTACTCCCAACCCTCTTCCATGCCATCTCTCTTTGGCTGCTATAAATGATGCTGTGGCCCACACGAACCACAAGCAGCCCCCGGGATTGGGTGCATATGAAGGTGGTGGAAGCAGAGGGCTATAGCAGTGCAGTGTGGACCAGAAGTCCTAACATGCTTGAGCAGGCCAGTTTTTGGTCTATAGTAAAGTGTGTATTACCTCCCTCCCCTCAACAACATCACCACTTTTTTCTTATCGAATGATTATCCTTATCTACACTGCCTTAGATGGCATCTTGCCAGATATTCATGCAACAGGGAGTTGCTGGCCACAAACAGGACTACACAACCATTTTAAACACACTGTTACAGATATGCCCACACCCACACCATCTGTGTATAAGCTCAGATGAGACAGAAGTAATTCAGAGTCCTTGTTTTTTCTAGTCTACCGAAGGCACACCCAGTGACTCAGAAGACAAGCATCTTTCTGCACAATCCAATAGGTGGCTGTATTGCATTTCTTTCTATTAATAAACAATCACATTTGCTAGAGAGAAGCACAGCTGTCACTGTGCTATGGAATTTATTTCCAATCATAGTTCTAAAAACTGTAGCAAAAATTAGCATGGTGTTTTTCACAGCACCTGAAATAGAGAGAAAGTTATAGTTGTCTCATTAGAACAACATTATTGTATTACTTATTAATTATGATGTGACTGTTTCACTGCTTACTGCACAATACTTGCTCTGATTTTCTTGGTGGGCTCCAGCTAGTATTATGCCAGCTTCTCCTGCTTTATTTTAATCTTCTTTCCGCGTGTGGAACAGAAAATTAAAAACAAAAAAACATTTGGAAAGGTATAATCAACAATGCGGATAACTGGGTCAAATTCTCTCAGATTAGATGGTCTAATGATCCCTCCTGGCCTTAAAAAAATAAATCAATGAATCTATGAACAGGTATATGGCCCATAATAGAACAAAAGAGAGTAGTGAATATTTTGTGACTATATATTGTAAGCTCATTCAACTGCTCTTTGTGGCTCATACTATTTATTGTATATGAATGTCTGCTTGACCAATGTTTTTCAGTTGTGAAAATGTTCATGAATCCTGAATGTTTAACGAATATTAGCATGAATGATTATTCACCTTGATAATTTGTACTTGAAGTCATTATTGATTAGACTGTATTGGTTAGTCTCCTGTTTAAAAATGATAAATTATCTAATCATGGTGCAGAAATAATATCACGTGACTTAGATGACCAATCAATGCCACAACGAAAGATCAGCATATACTCAAAGCAATAGCAGCAGGGAATACTTAACAAAAAAAAAAATCCTCATAAAGTACTAGAGGAATTTTTGAACAACGAATACATGAATAGAAAAGGGGCAAGATTCATCAGGTCATTTGTTCATCGAAAGTAATTTGAATGGTGCTAGTTCAGCATGGACCTATAAAGATTTAAAAGTAATCACCATTGCCAAAATTGAACTAACTCAATCCTCTAGTATTAAATAGATATTACACAGTAGTTTAGAGAGCTCCACTGTTGCCAAGACATAAGAAATAGACCCCAACAGAGAATCTAGCTCTACTTAGCAGAGAGTGAAGCTAAGCAAATATTTCAAAATATAGTTCCTGAATATCTGCACATATAATTGTTTTTAAATCAGGGAGAATGGGAGCATAAGGATGACAGTGTTCTTGGTGCTGTGGAAACACAGAAAAAGATAGTTCCTGCCCTTGCTTTGGCCAAGTTCATACCCACTTCTATTTGCTTTTCATGAACACTACAGGGGAGTATATATACGAATAGCAATGTTCACAGAGAGGGCACATAAACTAGCAAATATTTCTATAAAGTAGAGCTGGTCAGAAAGTCACACCCTTTCCCCCCTCCCCCCAAAATTTTTTTGTGTTTGTGACAAGTATCAAAATCTAGAATATATTGGCCAAAAGTAGAAATATTACAATTCTGAAATGCTACTGTGGTGCATTATGGGATGAATAGTTTGGGTGCTTCATCATCCTCTAGAGATTGTACTCCCTGATCAGACTACACCTCCCATGATGCACCATGGTTTCTTCTCTTGGTGAAAGGGGGCGGTGCATCATGGCAATCATACGGTAACAGTGAATCATGGAGATGAAATCTGGTTGGGTAATCTGGCTGAGAATAGGAGCATGAGGCCGCAAAACAGCATTTCAGAATTGAAATATTTAGTGGGTTTTGGCCAAAACAGTTTTGCTTTGCTCTGAAAACCAACATTTTTGTGGGTTTTTTTTTCCTTTTTTGACAAAAATTAAAATTAACCAAAGAAAGAAATCTCTCAAGTTCTGCTTTCAGTTGAAAACCCAGTTTCAGTTCTGTTGAAAAAAAGTTTCAGTGGGAAATTTTTCATCAGCCCTAGTATAAAGGTAACTTCAAATTCAATATTCAACTATTTACACCAGAAACCTCATCCAATCAGTGAACAGAAACACTGACATGCGACCTATATGTACAATCAGAACTGACTAGTAACTTGAATTCTGAAGAGCAAATATTATCAATAAACTTCTCATGAACAATTTACAGACCAATCATTCACCAAAATTCATCATCATATCACTTCAAATAACTAATAAATGTGCAAAAATTATATCCTTTCTGCAGGTATCAAGGATTAAATTTGTCACCTATAATTATCCACAGGTAGTTATTTGATCATATCTAGCAGCCAGACTTTTCATGCTGCAATTGCTGGGTGTACAAAAATGTACATGTAAGTACTTCCCTCAAATCAGGAGAAAGCGATAGTGTGAATTAGGGATTCAAAGCAAAACAGAATTAGAGTTGTACTTATTATTGGTTCTTTTTGTTTTGCCAAACAAACAAACAAAACATCAGGGCAAATGTTCAGCTTGGTTCCAAAAATGTTAGGGAT
The DNA here is from genome assembly GCA_037349315.1 of Chelydra serpentina. Taxonomy (NCBI): domain Eukaryota; kingdom Metazoa; phylum Chordata; order Testudines; family Chelydridae; genus Chelydra; species Chelydra serpentina. The sequence continues at coordinate 13,208,700 of JBAIAC010000061.1, forward strand.
TGGAATTGGAAAAGACCATTTTGGGCCAGCCAGAATAATGGTTAAGTAGAGTCGATCCTTCCCTTTAATTCAGTAGTTCAGGCCCTTGCCTGGGATGTTGGAGATGCAGGTTTGAATCCTGACTCTGCAACAGGTCCTCAAACTGATTCCCTCATTGGTGACTCCTAATTGCCGGGCTATAGTCTACAAAGGGACACACACACACTTTGCTGGTCCTGAAAAACTTTTCCCTGGTCAACTTTGCACTTGGTTTCAGAAACAGCTCATTTGTCAAAAAAAAAAAAAAAAAAAAGGCAATTTGGCTGACAAATTTCACCCATCTCTAAACAGAATACACTAACGACTTGGGTCTGCAGCAATTGCATACAAAATACTTCCAGTGACTTAAAAATTCTAAATGACTGCAAGTTCAAACAGTAAGGGCCAAACGTTCAAAAGTGGCCTCTAAACACTTGCTCATAAAACAGCACGGGCAACTCTTTGCAGACACAAACTGGTGTATTTGCAATTTCGGTGGTGAAAGTTTAGTGGCCACTTGTGAACGTTTGGCCCCATATACAATATTCACAAGTAAGTCCAGGTTCATTAGAATGGGAGCTCTACATTCAGAGATATAAAGGAATGGGGAGAGGCCTGGGAAGCATAACTATAACTAAAGCAGAACAAAGTTCTATGATTAATTAAATTAAATGCTATATTTAAGAGAATTTTCAGGTTGTGACACATCCTGACAGGAAATTCAAAGTTGAGGCTGAAGTGTCAGGTTAAGCTTTGAATTTCCTGTATTGGTTGACTGGTGTCCCAATTTTAAGGTATTTTAATTTAGATTTTATTTGTAATTTGTAGAGTATATAAGAAGTTTATAGCAAGTTCTGCTTGAGCGACTAACTCCCTTACAGTTTAAAAGACGCAAACAAACCATTGTAATTTGGTTTAGTACAAGGCTCTGGGAAGCATTCTGGCAAAGAACAGCCAACTGCTACACCACCCTTTAGTTTTTTATAATAATAATAAAAATAATAACAATAATAATAATTATTAATTATTATTATTATTAAGAGAGTACAGCATCAGCTCCCATATGTGCCTGGCCAGCTCTACTGGACAATGAAAAGGGGGGCAAACACATTACCCATCCTCTCCACAGAGGGTAGTACCAACAGCAACACTAGTCTTGGAGAGTTCGTGTGCTCATTGTGAGAGGCCACCCATTGTATCTAGTCTCTGTACAGGGGGTGAAGGCATGAGACAGGGATTCTGTAATGGGTTTGGGAAGGCTATATGCTAACCTCAGGTATAGACCCTGTCCTCAGCTTTACTAAATTTCTAGATTTACTGAATCTCTTTATGAACACATACGTTTGTTACTAATCCTTAAAACAATTGTGAATACTGCCAGTAACAAGGCTTCGCTCCTCCCCACTACTGCCAGCCTCCTGGTTTTATAGAAGCCCCGACCTGTTCCATCCCAGGTGAGCTTCTGGCTAATGAAGGCTCCCTCATTTGCCACTTAATTGGCTGTTTGGGCTCACCTGGCCTAATTCAGTTCTCTCAGGGTCAGTGTGGGGAGTACAACCCAATCACAGGTGTCTTATATAAACTGGTAATGTTCTAGTCCTAAAAATCGTTGTGTGGTGTATGTATGTGGTATGTACAAAGAGTTATGTGCTAGAAGTATGTTCTTAGATGGTGTTTCATGAACAATGTATAAGCCCAGTTTGCCCTAGAAGACAAAGGAATGTGTGTTTGTTTGTCTAACCAGACTGGTCATCAGGCAGAGACAATGAAGGCACATTTACATGCCTGGTAAACAAAGCTATCAGGAAAGCAAGTGGGGAAAGATCTCCATGGGGTATGGAGGCTGAATAACCAGGAAGCCTTCCTGTCTCCTGAAGCAGAGTCAATGAATTTGGGAAGATATAAGGAGAGAGAAAAAGCCATTTTGGCATCCTTTATCTGAAGAAACAAAGGAAGAAACACTTTGAGATCTGTGAATGGTCCTGACCAGAGCATCAGGTCAGCCATGCTGAGAAAGAGACCTGGTGAAAAACTCTTCTTAGAACAAGATACTCTAATCTGTTAAATCAGGCTTTAGTCTTAAAAGTGTATTTTTACTTGTAACCTTGTAAACCTGTCTATCTTTATCCTTATAATCGGTATCACTTCATCCTATGTGCTTTTGGTTAAATACATTTGTTTTACTTTTAATACAAAAAAATCAGTGCACTGATTGAAGGGAAAGGTGTGTTAGGCTAACAGGCTGCAGTGTATTGTCTTTTTAAAAGAGTAACGAACTTAACTTCTGTGAGTGCTCATAAGGGGGCTGGGTAGTACAGGGAGACCTCTCTGGAGTTTGGGTTACCTGTTTGTTTCCTACAAGGCAAGGTTTGGACTGGCGGAGTCCTGAAGAGTTTGCTGGTAAGGCTGACAAGCTGGTGTGTCAGGGAATTGCCACACAGCTTGGCTGTAGCAAATCTCTCACTGGCTGAGGCTGAGAGGGATAACACAGTAACTCACAATTCTGGGAACCCCAGCAGATTGTCACAATCCTCTGTCATCCTCACAGGAGGTCACCTTTATATACAGCTGACCAGTGGCAGGTGAAGCATGAAGGGAGGAAACAAGAGTGCTGGTGGAAGAACTCAAGTTCTGGGTTGGCTGTTGGTGATGAAGAACTTTTGAAACAGTGTCTTCTCCTCCACCATCCACAAAGTCATGACTAGCGGAACCCTTTCCTTCCAGGTAATGGGCATCTTGGGGAATCTAGATTCCTTCTGTTCAGGAACAAAGCTGAATGTTTCTCTTTATGAGTAGTTTTTCTATCTATTTCACAGACAGACCATGTAGCTGTGGACTGCACTGGTTAGCTGTGTGATAGCAGATCCCTGACTGGAGGGGCAGATACTATATTTCTGATTGAATTTTGACAAGTCCCACAGTACTGATGTTCTGGAGGAACATGAAGAAATGTGGGTTATGACTTGGATCTAGCAGTATTCAGAATAGAAATGTCCACCCTTATCCCCTTCCCGCACATGTCTGGTTCTAGGTGTGGGTGAGCAAGGCCATTGTCCTGGGTGCCAACTTCCAGGGAGCACCGTACCCCTGTACTGATCCGCCCTTTTTTACCCTTTGCTCTGATTGGCCAGCGTCTCTGGTTTGGTTTTTCTTGCTCTGCTGCTCAGGGTGGAAGTACTGAAAACCTTTTCCACCCAGACTGGCAAAACAGCTAGGGCTGTTCCAGTTGATGGGATGTCCTTTATTGTTAGTTTCATTAACAACAAACATAAACCTCTGTCTGAGCTTTCACCTGAGTTGGGCTATCTCCCTTTGCTTGTTTACCTAGTTCCTTCTTGCTGCAAACAGACTGAACCTGTCACACTCATGGGTTGGAGTCCCAACTGATCTATCTGTCAAGGTGAGTCAGCAGAATACCTCTGTGACTGTGCAGGGACATAGAACCTGACACCTTGTCACATTCCCTATGATATGGTAAGGTACCATCGTCCCTCAAACATGCAGTTCTTATGACCGCATTTGCCCTGTCTCTGCCTTTCCTGTTCTGGGAAGGTTGAAATGAGACATCCCTGGTTTTATCTAGCATCTTCTGAAAGCTGTAAGTCTGGGCATGGTACATAGACTGCACTGGTCTCATTATTGATTGCCAGGAGGAGGAGATAATTGACCAAAGGTCAGGTGTCCATGCAGTCCGAGAGCACACCCACTGGACTGGGCCCCTCCCTTGTGCCCAGTGCCCCACCAGTTGGAGCTCTGATCAACATTGAGAGAGATATGGGTTCAAATCCCCATTTTGCTTGACAGGAAGCATGGACTTGAACCCAGGTCTCCTACATATCAGGTGGGGGCCCTAACCAGCAGGCTATTGGCAGGTGCCTGTCTCTCAATTTCTTCTCTTGAAACTGGTCCACTTTGTATAAAAATACTTAAATATTCATTGGAGCATGGACTGGAACCTGGGGCTGACAGGCGTGCATACTAACCACTAGACTAGAGAGTCACTCTCTCGGGCCCTATGAATATTCAATTTTTTATAAGAAGTGGAACAGCTTGAAGAGAAGAGATTGAGAGAAACCACACCAGAGTTTAAGGGGTCTTCACCCCCTCCTCGCTCTTTTGTGAGGAGGAACTAACCTAGCAAAGGCACCTAATTCCAGGAGACGGTTCACGGCTGTGAATACTTAGCAGAGATGAGCACCGCCTTCTGGACTTAGGACCTACGTCTCTGAGGGGAAGAGTCACACTCCTCTCTCCTCAGCATTTCCTTCTGGCTAGCTTAGGAAGCTCCCTGCTCGGCAGGCTGGCTCCTGTGAATTCCTTTTTCAGATACCCAACTCCCACCCTGTATTGTATGAGAAGCCTCAGTGCCTCACTTAGGGTTATTGATTCCACTAGAAGGCAGGGCACCTGAGTCCCCATTGTGAATCTAGCCCTTAGTGTTTTAGTTCCCTGTCTGGAAAATGGAAATCATCCTGCCTTTCCCCCACCATTTGTGAAGGGTAACAAGAAGGGTTTCTATAGATATGTTAGCAACAAGAAAAAGGTAAGGGAAAGTGTGGGACCCTTAATGAATGGGGGAGGCAACCTAGTGACAGAGGATGTGGAAAAAGCTGAAGTACTCAATGCTTTTTTTTTTGCCTCGGTCTTCACAGACAAGGTGAAGATTCCACACTGCTGTCCTGGGCAACACAGTATGGGGAGGAGGTGAGCAGCCCTCAGAGGTGAAAGAATAGGCTAAGGACTATTTAGAAAAGCTGGAAGTGCACAAATCCATGGGTCCAGATCTAATGCATCCGAGGGTGCTGAGGGAATTGGCTGATGTGATTGCAGAGCCATTGGCCATTATCTTTGAAACCTCGTGGCAATTAGGGGAGGTCCTGGACGATTAGAAAAAGGCAAATATAGTGCTCATGTTTAAAAAGGGGAAGAAGGAGAACCCAGGGAACTACAGACCAGTCAGCCTTACCTCAGTCCCTGGAAAAATCATGGAGCAGGTTCTCAAGGAAACCATTCTGAAGCACTTGGAGGAGAGGAAGGTGATCAGGAACAGCCAACATGGATTCACCAAGGGCAAGTCATGCCTGACCAACCTGATTGCCTTCTGTGATGAGATAACTGGCTCTGTGGATATGGGAAAAGCAGTGGACATGATATATCTTGACTTTAGAAAAGCTTTTAATATGGTCTCCCACAGTATTCTTGCCAGCAAGTTAAAAAAATATGGATTGGATGAATGGACCATAAGGTGGATAGAAAACTGGCTAGATTGTTGGGCTCAGCAGGTAGTGATCAATGGCTCGATGTCTACTTGGCAGCCGGTATCGAGTGGCGTGCCCCAGGGGTTGGGCCTGGGGCCGGTTTTGTTCTACATATTTATTAATCAGGACAAGGGATATATTGCACCCTCAGCAAGTTCACAGATGATGCTAAGCTGGGGGGAGAGGTAGATACACTGGAGGGTAGGGATAGGGTCCAGAGTAACCCAGAAAAATTGGAGGATTGGGCCAAAAGAAATCCGATGAGTTTCAACAAGGACGAGTGCAGAGTCCTACACTTAGGACGGAAGAATCCCATACACCGCTATACACTGAGGACCAACTAGCTAAGTGACAGTTCCGCAGAAAAGGACCTGGGAATTACAGTGGATGAGAAGCTGGATATGAGTAAGCAGTGTGCCCTGGTTGCCAAGAAGGCTAACGGCATATTAGGCTGCATTAGTAGGAGCATTGCCAGCGGATCGAGGGATGAGATTATTCCCCTCTATTCGGCACTGGTGTGGCCACATCTGGAGTATTGTGTCCAGTTTTGGGCCCCCCACTACAGAAAGGATGTGGACAAATTGGAGAGAGTCCAGCGGAGGGCAACACAAAATGATCAGGGGGCTGGGGCACATGACTTACGAGGAGAGGCTGAGGGAACTGGGCTTGTTTAGTCTGCAGAAGAGAAGAGTGAGGGGGGGATTTGAGAGTAGCCTTCAACTACTTGAAGGGGGGTTCCAAAGAGGATGGAGCTAGGCTGTTTTCAGTGGTGGCAGATGACAGAACAAGGAGCAATGGTCTCAAGTTGCAGTGGGAAAGGTCTAGGTTGGATATTAGGAAACACTATTTCACTAGGAGGGTGGTGAAGCACTGGAATGGGTTACCTAGGGAGGTGGTGGAATCTCCATCCTTAGAGGTTTTTAAGGCCCGGCTTGACAAAGCCCTGGCTGGGATGATTTAGTAGGTGTTGGTCGTGCTTTGAGCAGGGAGTTGGACTAGATGACCTCCTGAGGTCTCTTCCAACCCTAATCTTCTATCATTCTAGGTTACTGTCTTTTTAGCTTGGAAGCTCTTTGTGGCAGGGACTTTTCTTTAAAATATATAGGTACGCAGTATCTAGCAGAATGGGACTGTGATCTTGGCTGAGGTGTGTGGGCACAGCTGTCACCACCAACAATAAGTAGAGTGGCTACTTGTGCTCTGTATAACACAAGGGAAGTTGTCAAAGTTTTGCTGTGGCAGCATTCACAGCAAAAGAGAACATTACAAGTGTGCTCTGAATCAATTTTTGAGGTTAAAGAAGGTTTATTTGCTCTGCAACAATAATACTCATTGCCAGTCGTTCAAAGAGAAGATATTTCAAGGGTAGCCTATCCTTGTATGACAGAGAGGCTGCCTTAGGAAAGAGGATCTGAAGGCTTACAGTGGTACAGTAGTTTTCAGTTTAAGGTTTTTCATTGGTTTTGTTTTTTTAACTTCAGTCCTTCAGCTGGAGTGTTAACTTCCATCTTATTTGTGGCACATCTGAGGATTAATCAGTTTCCTTGCTCACATTGAGCTGGCTAATTTAAGCACAAATGTACTAAGTGGAAAGCAGTGTGCCTGAAGGAAATGGAAGGAGGCTAGCTGGCCTGAAAAGAATTGTAGTCTGCTAATGTTTTTGCAAAAACTGATCAAGAAATAGACAGAACTAAATTAGAGATCTATTAAAATATATTAGCAGTGTCTGGAAATCAAATTACATCGAAGATAATTAATCTACTTTCAGGGTCCCTGGTGAGCATTGATGCTTAACTTTACTTGTGTTTGATGGAGGCCTCTATTCATTACAAATATTTATGTAATGTCAAATCTGGGCACCAGTACTCGTTCCTAAAGGGACCTGCTTCTATTAATCAGCCAGTCTAGCAGAAGATGCCTTTACTCTTTACAATGAAGGCAAGACCTTGCTTCAATAAATCCCATTTAGAGTCCACATTTCCTAAATATCCTTCCGGGCTGGTGCAAGATGCTGTATACTAAATTTCTATGGTACGATATAGTGCCTCACTCTTTAGTTTGCATTGGGAATACACGTTTTTTTCCCCCACCGTCCTTTTCTTTTGTCATTAAGCTCTTATTGAACTTCCAAGCCTAGAAACCGGCAATCCACTAAATATCAATTTTGTATAATAAGGAGGTAAAAGCAAGCAATACATCCAATAATGGACATGTAAATATTGTCTGACTCGGAGGCAGGGTCTGATCAAGACCTTGTATCATTAATGAGACTAATGAAAGTAATTTTGGTGAAGTTACGAGCACATTGTAACTTCAGTGGAAATGAATGGGGTTTGAATAAAGAATTGTTTATTGTATACCTCTGTGGGACACTGACTGCCCCCCCTCCCGCTTGCTCCAAATCTAAGCAGCACTATGAATAAAGAGAGGATTAAAAGGTGTCTCTGACATATTCCAATGTAGGGCGGTTGTTTCCCTCTTTTTGCATTCATTGCTTTGTATTCAGCACCGAGCACCTGTTTAAATCAACAGGAAGGTCACAAAGGGTTTTGTAGAAGCGACAGAGTCCTGTGGCTCTTTGTCACTTCTACAGATCCAAACTAACATGGCTACCCCTCTGATACTTGACAAAGGGTTTTGTCGCTCACGCTCGCCTTTTTTGCCTGATGGGAGCTCACAGCTTTGCCACACAGGAATCCATGTTGAAAAGAAGGCCAGCCGTGGTGTTAAACAGCATTTTATTATGCTGGTTGGTAGTTTTATGTGAACTGCGTAGCCTCCTGGAACAAAAGTTAATCTTAAAATCCCACTGCTAATATTGCCCTAATCTAATCCATGCTAACAATGGGAAGAGCCTCAATTAAGGATAACAGCTCAGGAAGCCACTGTTCTGCTTTTCATCCATAGATATGGCTATTTATATTTTACACCGAAGGGAAACGGCATCGTCCGAGAACACTTGCAGGAAATAACAGGGATGGTGATGTATGGGCTCAGCTTTTGAAAAGCTCTGATAAAAAGGTGCAGGCTGTGTAGTCCACCCTGATTGATAATGCAAGGATGTGGGCTGGAACGTAAGAGAGTGATGAATGTATTAAGGGTAGAACAAAGGGAAAGCAACCTAGAGAAAGTGACTCTGGCTTAATGATTCCTTCCAGCTACGCTCACTGCTGAAACATAGAACTGTGTCCTGGCCATATGGGTACGACGGAGTAAACACTGGGATACCTCCATTGTTAGCCTGTTGCAATGAAAGCAAAGGAGAAGAATGATCTGAACTTAGGCTGGACTCAGGCTGCCCTCCCCACCACCAGGCATGCTCCCACACATGGAAGGAGGTGGGGGAAGGGAAGAGCACAGGTAGGTCTTCAAAAAAGAGAAGTGCAGCACTTCCTGGGCCTGGCCAGCTACTGTAGAAGCTTTGTGACAAACGTTGCCACCATTATAGTGCTGCTGATGGACCTAGTGCAAGACACAACTCCAAAGAAAAATCCAGGGCCCTGAGGGGTGTGAATAAGTCTTCAGAACTCTGAAGGACCAGCAAAGTTGTGAGCCAGTCCCCTGTCTCTGAGATCTTTCAGGGTAATTTATCTTGCAGACTGACACCTCGGATGTATGACTCAGGGCCATGCTTTCCCGGGACATTGACAAAGAGTACACCCTGTCCTCTAACCTTAGTAGGAAGCTGTTCACCCCAAAGAATACCCTACTCCGTGACTGAGAAGGTGGCCCTGGTGGTGAAGTGGGCTGTAGATGCCTCACAATATTATTTATTGGGAAATCCTTTCCTCTTTGTGATAGATCATGCATCACTGGCTTAAATCAGTGAAAGACACTAACCCTAGGGTTACGTGATGGTAGGTCTCTTTGCAACCCTACAGTTTCAAGTACAGGGAGGGACCACAAGCACACAGCCTTTTTCACATGAGGGGGGAGAACAAGAATTTCAGGAGCATACCCCAGCCTTGGGCTTGACCGGAAGGGTGTGTGATGGGGTTTATAAACTCCACCCTGGGCCAGACGGGGTTAAGGAGCAGTCCTGGGTCCAGGTGGCTCTGCCCTGCTGCACCCGCAGAGCCTGCTCTGGGTGGAGAAGGCATTTGAAGGGGATCTAGGAAGCTCAGGAGAGAGGTCTGGCTGGCTCGCAGGGTCATACTGGAGGCTGGGCCTGAGAGTGGGGCTCTGACAGGGCTGGGGCTGCTGAGGGAGGGCTCAGTAGGCAGCTGGCTGGCTGAGCTGTGGCTGTCTAATGCTTTGGTCAACAGCCTAGGCAGAGTAAGATGGAAGAGATCACAAATTAAACTGAAACCAGACTAGACAATGAGAAGAGGGAAAGCACCGAGGAAGACTGGAGGCAAACGAGGAAAAAGAAAAGGGTAGATTCTCTGGAACCCGAAAGGGACCAGCAAATAGAAGGGCAGGAATGGGAAATGAGCAGAATTGCGTAATAGTAGAATCCATAGGCAAGGACCTAAAGATAAGAGATATCCACTCCCCGAGGATCAAAAGAAGTGCTGGAGACTACTTGGTGGAGACTTGTTAGTGGAATGTAAAAACAAAGAACAAGTAGGGAAACTCCCTAAGACAAAAATACTAGGTAATACAGAAATAAGCTGTCAGCTACCAAAATTCTTCACTGACACAGGAGGGGTAGTATATGGTGTGCACCAGCTGAGATGTCAGAGGAAATAGAGCAAGCAACAGATGAAGATAAGGTGATAACTGCTAAGAGGCTAATTAGCAGAAGAGGAGGTAATATTTAAGGGAAGGGAGCTATCCAACAGTAACTTTAGGATATCAAGTATCAGAAGGGCAGCTGGGTTAGTCTGTATCCACAAAAAAATTAAGGAGTGTGGTGCCCTCTTAAAGACTAAAAGATTTATTTGGGCATAAGCTTTCGTGGGTAACCCCTCTCCCACTTCTTCAGATGCATGGAGTGAAAATTACAGATGGAGGCATTCATATACTGACACATGAAGAGAAGGGAGTTACCTTACAAGCAGAGAACCAGTGTTGACAAGGCCAATTCAATCAGGGTGGATGTGGTCCTCTCCCAGCAATTGATGAGGAGGTGTCAATACCAAGAGAGGGAAAATTGCTTTTGTAGTGAGCCAGCCACTCCCAGTCCCTATTCAAGCCCAAATTAATGGTGTTAAATTTGCAAATGGTTTTTTACCCATGAAAGCCTATGCCCAAATAAATCTGTTAGGGCTGGTCCACACTACCCACCCGATTCCGCGGGTAGAGATCGATCTTCTGGGATCGATTTATCGTGTCTCATCTGGACGCGATAAATCGATCCCAGAAGAGCTCCCCCGTCGACTGCGGAACTCCTGCTTCCCGAGAGGAGGAAGCACTGTCGGCGGGGGAGCCGGCCTGCGCCGCATGGACCCGCAGTAAGTAAACTTAGTTCGATCTAGGAAACGTCGACTTCAGCTACGCTATTCTCGTAGCTGAAGTTGCATTTCCTAGATCGATCCCCCGCCCCAGTGTGGAGCAGCCCTTAGTCTTTAAGGTGCCACTGGACTCCTTGTTATTTTTAGGATATCAGATATTCAGGACAGAGCCCTATATTCCTCCTCCGTGAGATGCTACAGCTTTCAAAGATCTGATCATGTAGCAGATAATTTCAAAGGGAAAGTAAGTTTGCAGTAAGCGTGGAGGTGAACAGTCATATGATAATTATGAGGAAGGGACTGAACAAAAATGTTGCAAGTGTGGAGGTAAACACAGCTCAGCATATGGAAGGTGTACTGAGGAAAAGCAAGCTAGAGAATTACAAAAAAACCCCAACCCAAATTACTAATAACATCTCATATGCAGAAGCTACTAGGAGATACCTAAAAGAAGAAAAAAGAAAACTTGGGAAAAGCAAATAGCCAGCAATAAATTTATGGGAAGGAAGTAACAAGTAACATTGGGGTAAAAGGATATGACATACTACATACAGAAACAGATTCATTGTGTTGATGATCGAAGTAATAAATTGTATGTCTCAAACAGGTAAGAAAACCGAGAACGTGAGAATCATAATTAAAGTTGCTGAAAAGTACCGATGGGTTAGCAACCAATCAGTGGAATGACTTCATACTTTCCTAACTCAAGAAATATTGAAGGTTACAAGAATGGTGGTGACTATTTTCAGCAGGAGTGCCCATAGACTAATAGTGCATGAACAGGAATTAAAGAAAATATTCTTCATGCGAAGCCTGATATAATATGCACATAAGAGACTTGGATAATAGTAAAATTAGATTACAAAATCTCAGCATATGGTATATGTAGACAGGCTAGAAAAATAGGAAAGGGAGGGAGTATCTGCACCTTTTTAAAGAAAAAACAGAACTATCTGGAAGTAGAGGTTAAAAAACTAAATATTGAGTATAATCATATTGAGATACTGCCACACAACAATTCTGTCTATTTATAATCCATGCATGCAACTAGGGATTATGAATCGGAAAGCATTAATTGCAGATGTCACATGCCCATTCACAATCTGCGGTGACCTGAATAATCACAAAAGATTGTGCAGAATTTAGAAAAAGGATAAGAATGGAAAATGTTTAGAGCAATTCTTTAAAGAGAATAATTTAATAATATTAAATGATGGAGCAGCTACCAGATTCAGTACAGCTGACGGAAGCCTCTCATGCCTGGATCTGGAAATAACTTCTGGCACCATAGCAAGTAGATGCAGCTGGGAAACGTATAGAAAGGAGGAAATGGATAGTAACCACTTCCTGACATGAATTACATCTCAAGTAAAAGGAAATACTGAAGATGAGGATAATATCCCTGCTTGGAATCTAAGGTAGGTGTGTGTGAGACTGAGCAATGTATACTGATACTACTTAAAAAATAGGCAAAATCTACCATGGTGCTACAAGGGATGTGCAATGGTAACTAGGGACTGGAATAAGGCATACAAGACAAAAAAATCCTTAAATGGCAAGGACTTAATGAAATATCAAAAAAGTAAGGGAGTTGCCCAAAGGGCTATAATAAGGGGAAAAGAGAAAACTGGAGAACTGCAAGAAAGTAAATAAAAATACCAGTACATCAGAGGTACAGAAACAAATTAAGAAAATGAATGGAATAAAGAGTAAGAGCCCTATAATACCAAGTCTTGTGGTTGTAGGGCATGGAGTAATAATCTCCAAGAAAGAAAAAGCGGAAATTCCAGCCACCATGTATCAAAATGTCAGTAACAAAGGAGAACCGAGGACAGAAATTAGGGAGAGGAAAAGAACATTCATTAAAGATAATTATGGAGGTGATGAAGTGGTAGGAGGAGGATGTGGATATTATTTAAAATGAAAACTTTAGTTTGAGAGAGCTCCAAAAAGTGATAATTAGGAGAAAAAGCACTGCCTGAGCAAAAGCACTGCCTAAGCAAAGGTGAAGCAAGCTTTGAAATACTTAAAAACCTAAGTTAAGTAAGCTTGAGGGTGATACTAAAATGATAAAACAACATACGGAGAAAAGGTGAAATACCTACAGACTGGAAATATGCAATTATTTTCCCAGTGAGGAAACCGGGTGATTTGCGCTCAACCCTGAGGCATACAGATGAATTGCTCTTGCAGCATGGTAGGTAAAACCGTGGAAAGAATGGTAACAGAGAGATTAGTAAAAAGAAACATGGCAAGCAAAGTGAGTTCAGAAATGGTAGGAATGCAATTGACCACGTTGTGCGGTGAGAGACGGAAGCAAACAAACACAAAAAAACCCATGAGAATCAAATTCTTCCTTATGTAACTTTCCTGGACATAGAAAAAGCCTAAAATGTGTTATGGAGAGAGGGATTATTTCATAAAGTGACCTCCATACATATTATAGGAAGAATGTTCAGCTGGACAAGGGACTTCTTAAGCTTAAGAACTATATACGTCTGAATAGGGAAAACTTTCTTCAAGTCAGCGGCACTGCTATGGGTACCCGCATGGGCTCCACAGTATGCCAACATTTTTATGGCTGACTTAGAACAATGCTTCCTTAGCTTTCGTTCCCTAATGCCCCTTCTCTACTTGCGCTACATTGATGACATCTTCATCATCTGGACCCATGGAAAAGAAACCCTTGAGGAATTCCACCACGATTTCAACAATTTCCATCCCACCATCAACCTTAGCCTAGAACAGTCCACACAAGCGGTCCATTTCCTAGACACTACTGTGCTAATAAGTGATGGTCACATAAACACCACCCTATACCGGAAACCTACTGACCGATATACTTACCTAAATGCCTCCAGCTTCCATCCAGAACATACCACATGATCCATTGTCTACAGCCAAGCTCTAAGATACAACTGCATTTGCTCCAATCCCTCAGACAGAGACAAACACCTACAAGATCTCTATCAAGCATTCTTAAAACTACAATACCCACCTGCTGAAGTGAAAAAACAGATTGACAGAGCCAGAAGAGTACCCAGAAGTCACCTACTACAGGACAGGCCCAACAAAGAAAATAACAGAACGCCACTAGCAGTCACCTTCAGCCCCCAACTAAAACCTCTCCAGCGCATCATCAAAGATGTACAACCTATCCTGAAAGATGATCCCTCACTCTCACAGATCTTGGGAGACAGACCAGTCCTCGCTTACAGACAGCCCCCCAACCTGAAGCAAATACTCACCAACAACCACACACCATACAACAAAAACAAAATCCCAGGAACCTATCCTTGCAACAAAGCCCGTTGCCAACTCTGTCCACATATCTATTCAAGTGACACCATCATAGGACCTAATCACATCAGCCACACCATCAGGGCTCGTTCACCTGCACATCTACCAATGTGATATATGCCATCATGTGCCAGCAATGCTCCTCTGCCATGTACATTGGCCAAACTGGACAGTCTCTACGCAAAAGAATAAATGGACACAAATCTGACATCAGGAATCATCACATTCAAAAGCCAGTAGGTGAACACTTCAACCTCCCTGATCATGCAATGACAGATTTAAAGGTAGCAATTTTACAACAGAAAAACTTCAAAAACAGACTCCAACGCGAAGTTGCTGAACTGGAATTAATATGCAAACTAGATACCATTCCCTTAGGTCTGAATATTGACTGTGAATGGCTCGGTCATTACGTTAATTGAATTTTTTTCCCTCACCCCCCTCCCCCGTTAAATACCCTTAACTCCTTTGTGTCAACTGTCTGTAATGGGCCATGTTGCTTACCACTTCATATCATATCATAGAATATCAGGGTTGGAAGGGACCTTAGGAGGTCATCTAGTCCAACCCCCTGCTCAAAGCAGGACCAATCCCCAATTTTTGCCCCAGATCCCTAAATGGCCCCCTCAAGGATTGAACTCACAACCCTGGGTTTAGCAGGAATGGTGATGGGGGGATACAAGAATGCAAGTTTTTTTATCTGCCTCTGGACATTTCCACTGCTTGCATCTGAAGAAGTGGGTATTCACCCACGAAAGCTTATGTTCCAATACCTCTGTTAGTCTATAAGGTGCCACAGGACCCTTTGTCGCTTCTACAGATCCAGACTAACACGGCTACCCCTCTGATACTTAAGAATGCTATTATTATTACTGCTGTTTTCCTGTGAAGAGGCACTGGCAGCCGCTGGGGGCTATCGCTCTCTGCGAAATGCTGGGAAGCAACTGCTCCCTGAGTAACTTAGCCACCTCTAACTCCCCTCCTTGAAAAGGCTGTTAAGAAGCTGGGGTTGGTCCAATCCCACCAGCACTTGGCTTCCCCCAACAACCTGATTCAAAGAGATTGGTTTTGATTAGTACAGGGCCAGAGAGACGCCAGGGTTTCCTGACACAGAGCCCTTTCATTCACTGCGGCAACAACACTTAAAACGAGGGGTTGTGGCCAGGCAGCTGGCCTGGGTGCCCTTCTGGGGCTACTCCCGGCAGGTTAGTCTCTTCGTTTTGGGCATGAAGGACCATGTCTGAAGAATCCAAAGCAGGTTTTAGGTCCCCACCCCCAATTGCTCCAGCAAGGTGGCTTTTAGGCCCCTGTCCATTCCAGAGGAGTGTATGAGTACCAGGGAGGACCCAGGGGCTGAACTGTTTCCAGGGGCCTCCAGAAAGACCCTCGGGGGAATCCTGTTTCTTCTGGTCCATGAGGGCAGCCCAGGCAGAGGGGTTGTCAGGAGCAAGAGGAAAGGACCCACCTAACAAAAATTTTTTAGGAGGTGTGAATCTTTTATCAGCGCCCTCCCCTTTCTGGACATTATGTCCTATGACCCACCTAACAGGTACAGGTATCGATTCGATTTCAAACCCTGCTCTATCCCCCAAACCCGCGAGGAATTCCCAAGTCAATCTGGGATTCCGATGGCCATTAACAATTCCTTGGGCACAGATTGCTGGGAATAATCTCCCCATTAAATGGCTCTGGCTGCCTCCCCACTCCCGTGAAAGTGCCCCGTAGGATGGCACTAGCTCATCTGGAATCCATGCACAGAAAAGAAAGGGAACGCTGCCAGTGCTCAGCCTTAAAAGCCGCTTCAAAAGTTTCTTTCCTACTGATAACAGTTCCTTTCAATTAATTAGCCTTTTACAGTTGATATGGTTACTTCCACCTTTTCATGTTTCTCTGACTGTATAAATATCCTCTCACTGAGTGTTCCATTCCATGCATCCGACGAAGCGGACTGTAGTCCACGAAAGCTTATGCTGAAATAAATTTGTTAGAAATACTTGTGGCACCTTAGAGACTTTCTTATGTTCCAGTTGCAAGTGGAACTCCACAGGGAAGTATAGTTGGCCCGACCCTCTTTACCATCATGATAAATAACCTCCCTATGGTACAGGAATGGGGATCACATTATCTTTGGACGACTGTGCCATGTGGACCAAAAGCAGAAACGTTGAAAGCACCGCCAGAAGAATCAATTATGCACTTAAGAGAAGTGCAGAATGGGGAAACAAATGAGGTTTCAAATTCTCCATAGACAAAACTAAGGCAATGATCTTCACAACAAGGAGAATCCAAAAAAAGTTGTAAAATTGTATTTATAGGACCAACAGATAAACATAATGAAAAATTACAAATGTTTATGTGTGCTATTTAATAACAAACTGAGTTGGAGGGACTATACTGAAAATACTAAAGATAAGTGCAAAGGTAGAATTATTTTACTCAAAAGTATCTCCAGAACATTCTCGAGAGTGGATTAGAAAACAGTAGTGAGTGATTACTGAGTATGGATGCCAGGCATTTGAATCAGCAGAGAACACAAATCTGTGAAGACTAGACTATATGTAAGCATAGGTATTGTGTATCATATGTGGTGCCTTCATTACTACACCTCTGTGTGTACTACAGATGACAGGCAGTAAAATGCCTGTTATTCTTAGAATGAAGCTCCTAGATTTAACTTTTGGGACCAAAGCACTAGGTAATAGTGAAGATGACAACACAAAGCCAATACATAATGATGGTTGGGAGTTAAGTGGAGGCCGGCCGGGGTAGGACAAAAACTAAAATTCCCCATGTAAGTGGAGTATAAAAGCAGATAAAGGAACCTAATGAAAGGAAAGGATTGAGAGACCAAAATCTAGAGCTATGGCAAAATACTCTTATTACTGGAAAACCATTCCCCCAAAGATAGACGTGGAATTATATAATGAAATAAGAGGATAAGTATAAATATACAAGATATAACAAACCAATATACTATGATAAGTGTGGACACTGTTGGCAGATATACACATACAGACGGCTCCAAGGAGGAACAGGAAGAGTGGGAACAGCTTTCCCGGTGCCCTCATTAGGACTCAAGAAACCATAAGCCTAACTAACTTTGTATCTATCATTATAGCCAAGCTAGCAGGGAGTATGCTAACAACAAATTGGATACTAGATGTGCGGCCAACTGGCATGGCCATCCTGTCTGTTTCCTTATCAGGGCTGTAGGCAATTTACAATGGCAAGTCTGACAGCAGAAAAAATATTCTTAATGAAATATTCCTGCTAACAATTGAACTGGTACAATTGTAATAGCATGGATCCCGGGGTATGTAGGGATAGCAGGCCACGAATTGGCATACACATGGGAAAAAAATACTATTAATCATGAACAAGTTGATCTAGGAAGCCCCTTAAGCAAACTGGAATTTAAACATCTAATAAAAAATGAATTAAGGAAGGATTGGTAGGAACGAAGTGGGAAAAGTTCCAAGAAGTATGCCCAACAGTTGAAAATGTTGAGATAATACAAGGCCCTGAGAGGAAGAGCGAAGTGGATCTATTTAGAATTCTACCAGGGCATTGTGGATTAAATAGCAATTTATTTCTAATTAGCATGCACAGAGATGGATTATGTGTAACATGTAAATTCCAGGAAATGGTAGATCATATCCTTTGGGATTGTAAAGACTGTACCAGTGAAAGGTATATAGAACACTCAGAAGTCTTACAAGGTATGTCTATATTGAAATTAAAAACCCGTGGCTGGCCCATGCCAGTTGACTTCGGCTCAGACTAAGGGGCTGTTTAATTGTGGTATAGATGTTTGGGTTCAGGCTAGAGCCTGAGCTCTGAGACCTTTGCCCCCCACAAAGTCCCAGAACTAGAGCACCAGCCTGCACCTGAAAGTCTTCACTGCAATTAAACAACACTTAGCCTGAGCCCATTAGCGAGAGATAACTGGCATGGGTCAGCTGCAGACATCTAATCGGAATGTAAACATACCTAAAGTAACAAAAATGTCTTTGACTCATCTATCATGAATACAAGGAAAATGGGGTCCAGTTAAAAAAGCTCTTCTGCAATTCTTTAAGAATACCAGGAAAGGTGCAAGACTTTAAGTAATGAACAAGAACCATTTACTCCTTTGGGCACCTGGGGCTCCAAGGAGAGAGATGGTGTCCCTGGTCCATAGCTTTCCCATCATCATGCTGTTCTTGTTTGACTCCCAGGAAAAGCATCCCCATAGGAAGTGTCCTGGATCCCGGACATTTGCTTCCTGCAGGACGTTCCAGCCACCTTGTGTGACAAAGTGGGAATTTTCTGTACAATTTTGATTAATCCTATGTGTGCCTCAATTCTCTCA
The DNA here is from genome assembly GCA_037349315.1 of Chelydra serpentina. NCBI lineage: Eukaryota > Metazoa > Chordata > Testudines > Chelydridae > Chelydra > Chelydra serpentina. Next base: position 13,227,023 of record JBAIAC010000061.1, read on the forward strand.
ATATTTTGCATGGCTACCCAGCAAGGGGAAAAGGACTAAGTTTGCTCTCACGGCAGGCTGAGACATAGGTGTGTGTGTTGCCTCACTGTCTCTGGCTGCACAGCTGTCATTAAAAAGGACAGGATGAAGCCAACCCCATGTCAGTGGAAAATCCGAGAAGACGACAATGGAAAACCCAATCACCAAGACATAGTCACCTAGCAACCAATGACCCAGAGGGAGATGGATTTCCCCATCTCTCAGCGGGGAAGCTGAGCAAAGACCCCAGCTCGAGAACAAAGGACTAGAGAGATGTGTGGTGGAGGTTGGCTTCTGGAGGAAGCAGGGCTCTCTCACCTGGGAACTAAAGTGGTGAGTCAGAGAGAGACACACACAGACCATGAATTTGGGGTTCACTACAGCTTGGCTGGGCCCTGCACTAGCCAGAACGAACTGTGCTTTAACCTTCATTTCTCTATGCTAACCGAAGGATGTCCTATGCTGTGTTCCAGATGACTAATAAACCCCGCAGTTTTCAAAACACTGCCTGAGTGTCACTATAAATACTCAATGAGGTGATTTGTACCCTCTTCAGGGATTAGTCTGTAGCAGGGATCTTTCTGGGACATACCAGGGTACAATCCAGACCACTGAGTAGCTGTGTCACCCCTGCCCTGTAACCTGGCTGCTCGTTAAAATGCCTTAGTGCTGTAGCCTCCAACCTGGACTGCTCACAAATACTCCCTGCTATGTATGTGCAGCAGCCAGCCAGCCATACTTTGGCTCTTACCAGCCTTGATTATGCTGCAGGGTGACCCCTGGTCCTAGATCTTCTCTCTTAACTGTATGTTCTGTACTGCCCAGCCCTCGTCTGGACAGTACAAATATATTGAGTCTTTTACTCCTTGAGGGGAGTAATATGCACACAACTTGTTACCCCAAATGGAGTTACCCAGACACTTCAACTTGAACACATTGTATTAGATAGAAATTTAAAACAAGTTTATTAACTACAATGAGATAGATTTTAAGTGAGTACAAGTAACGAGGTATAAAAGTCAGCAGGGGTTACAAGAAAAATAAAGATAAAACACATGCGGGTCCCTAACATAACCAACTCCATTAGATTCAGAGCAAAGTTCTCACCAGATGCTTTCAGCAGACTTATTGACCAAACTCTTTATGTCAGGACCTCTCCCCCAGAGTCCAATAGATGCTTCCTTTGTCTCTTCAGGTGCAGTGAATGCGACGGGCAGGGAGAGAGAGAGAGGTGCCCGGTGTTTGTCCCTCCTTTTTATAGTTTCAGTGCCCCTCTTGAAAATCATTTCCATTGGGACCCAGGAGATAAAGGGTCTATGTGGAAGGATATTCCTTGCTGGTTTCTCTTCACCTTTTTTTTCCACTTTCTTTATTTTCACTTCCTGCTTGATGACTGTTTACTACATAAATGTAAATTAAGGCAAGCGCACACTTTTGTTTAGGACAGACCTGTTTGCCAACTTCTGTTTGGGCAAGGCTGTGGGGTTTGGAACATGTGCTAAAAACATACATGGGAATCTTATAACTTCACATACAGTGTTGCCTCATTTTACCAGGACAATACTGACCAGCAAATTATGAATTTTTAAATGACGTCTCACAAAGCATACCTTGTATAAATAAAATAAATATAAATATATGCCTATCTTATAGAATGGGAAGGACCTTGAAAGGTCATTGAGTCCAGTCCCCTGCCTTCACTAGCAGGACCAAGTACTGTCCCCTAACAGATTTTTTGCCCCAGATCCCTAAATGGCCCCCTCAAGGATTGAACTCACAATTGGCCTGGGTTTAGCAGGCCAATGCTCAAACCACTGAGCTATCCCTCCCCCTCCAAACATTACAAACATTATGACAGTGGAGTCTAGGGTGTGAACACCGGGGTATATCTCAGCTGGACACACTGAACAGAGCTCACAGTGTGAAACAGGAGTGCTGAAGCCCAGAGGATCAGTCCCAGGAGGGGTGAGGCCACATGGGGTACCATGAAGGAAGAGTGAGACCTTTTGGGGCCTGGAACACCGAAGGGATTCCTCCAAGAGACTGTTCCAAAGCTGGAGCAAAGTACCTATCCTGTGGATCTGGGACACCTGGTCATAGAGATCACTGTCTTGAATACAATTTTTCCAATGCCCTTTTCTGCCCTCCAGCTCTGCTCCCTCCTGCAGGACAGACTCCTGATTGCCTGCCATTCAAGGGTTGAGGGGTGGGTCTTGTATTGCTCCCACAAAAAGCTTTTTTACTTTGAGAATCTCTCTATGGCAGGGAAGAAATCTCCTGCCCTTTTAGCACCAGCCCCCTCAGTACTTCCACCCACACTGGTCCCATCTGTGTTGCTTTGTTTACCTGGGATCAGGGACCTCTTGTGAAGCCCTTTGATTGTGGGGGTGGAGACCGAAGCTCCAGCAGTTTCCCCTGGAGAACACCGCCTGTTTTTCTATGGCCTGACTAGGACTCACCATCTATCCTGGGGATGAACACCTGATGGGATCTGATAGATTGTCCTTGAAGTGCCATGGCCTCATGTGGGCAATGGAGCTGTGTGTCAGACAGGTCAGCAGAAGATGCACCATGTATGACCAGAAATGGGCTAAACAGCCTTTAATGATGGGTAAGTAAAACCGTGCCCACATATAGACACCATGGGCATCAACGGGGACTGAATCTGGGCCCTTCACCACCAACGTGTAACTACAGGGTGTTGTGACCCCTTCTGGCCCCTCTGAGGTGGGTTGGTATTATCCCTGTTATCTGGGGCTCAGAGATGGAACTCAACTGGCTGCAAGGTCACACACACAACATCACTGATGGAGGCAGGAATGAAATGTACCGATACCAACTGAGAGAGTCAATCCCATCCTGGTAAATGATGACTTGGCCTCACTTATTCATGCCTTCATCACCTCTATAGCAATGCAATATACTGGGGCATGAAGACTTCCACGTTCAGAAAACTCCAACTGGTACAGAATGCCGCAACGTGTCTCAGCAACACCGGCTACCACAGACACATTACACGTGTTCTCTGCTTCCTACAAGGGCTTCTCATAGAAAATCTAATCAAGTTCAAAGTCTCAGTCCTTATCTTCAAGGCACTCAACTGCCTGAGTTCAGGATATCTTAAAGCTCTGCCATAAATACTGAGGTCATGAGTTTCACTCCTCTAGCACAATGGAACACTACCATAAGTGTATAGTTCAACTGCGCGGGAGACTGAGCTCTCTCAGGGGCTGGCTCAAGACTATGGAATGAGTTCCCACAAGAGCTAAGGACCATTAACACTAAGTACAGGCAAATTTTTTTCACCTGCCTTCTCTAACATGAATCTATAACAACGTATATGTATACATACACCTCCACACAATAATCCTAAAATGCCTCATTTCTCCCCTGGTGATAGGTTGAGAGAACAAACACATGACAGACATTAGTATCTGAGCACCTTCCAATAGTGCATTAAGCAATGTAACTATGTGATGAGCATGGTGTGAGAATCTATACAGGCTAGTATAGAACAGAACACCAACATAGTGGCCAGGAAAGAGGCTACCTGGGGATCAGGGAGGGAAAAGTCCATCTGCCTACATAGCAGTGGAATAGGGCCTTTGACATTAAACCATCTTGCTAAGAACAGAGTAAACTGTTGGCTCTTTTTAAAAATAACCAACAGTATTGGTATAATTAACCAAGGAATTCTGACAGTTTTGCCCTGCATTTGGTTAGTTTCTTAGTTGTGGGCAAATGAGAACTAATGATATGTTGGGAACAAATTAACTTACGAAAGAACAGGAAACTTTTAAAAAATGTATAAGAAAACCAGTCTAGAAATATTGATCATAGACATGCTTTTGCTGGATGGAATCCATTCTCATTTATGTTGTTCACATCTAGATGCATCTTTCTACTGCAGGTAAGACTGTTTTGTGTTGGCCCATGTCATCAAGGTTTACTAAACAATCCAACACTTGGAAATACTATAGCCACTAAGGTCTTTGCAGCTTACTGGAGAAGTATGTTTTGTGTTTTCAAATACTCTTTCTGCATAGGGAATGACACCTATTTTATCAATATGCACTTTACACCTGAATCCTTGACATGTGATTTGCTTGCTGGGGAAAAAAAGTTTTGATCAAAGACATAAATAAAAAAAATCTGCCATGTACTCCACTCTTTTCCCTTTTGTTTCATTTAGGAAACTTAGAAATAATCCAGTTCACTGGATAATATTCTTTTGTTTGAGAAGAAGTTCAAGGAATTTCTACTAGTGCTGTGTTCTGCCCTCTTGTAAGAAGGGGACATCCTAGATCATGACACCTTGTGGCACAACATGGTCATGGAGGCACCATTCCTTCAGGGTTCGGAAATGAACTACTTGCATCCAGAGTCTTTAAACAATATTCCCTTTCTCTTGGGGTCTAATATAGTTTAATCAGCTAAGAGCGCCGATTAAACTCTTAGGTTCAGGGGTGTTCCCATCCTCCTTCTTGTGGCTGAAGGGGTTTCGGCCCTAGCCTCCCTGGTCTGTAAATTCTCCTTCAGGTTCAGGGGATCTTCCCAGCCCTCCTTCTTGGAGCTGGGTAAATAATTCAAAGTCTCACTCTCCTTGAACCAGGAGTCCACAGCCCCCTCCCTCCACTGAGTTATTATGCAAATAAACTCCTGCTTTTTAGACAAGGAGACCACAGCTCTCCATCTGGATCTGGGTTATGTTTCAAATCAGCTTTAGCCCCTAGTCAGCTTCTCTCACCCCAAAGCTGCCCCCTTCCTACTCAGTCCTTTTACCTGTCAGCTTAGAGAGTTCAACCGGCTGTCGCTCTCCTTTACCTGTAGTAACAGAGAGCTCCTGTCTCCAGGAGCACCACCTTGCAACTGAGCCCTGATGGCCTTTTATCAGGGCCAGGTGCTCGACAGACAATTAACTGTCTACATGGGCTCTTTCCCTTTAAATTAGCTCCTTATATGTAGCTTCGGCCCAAACTCCCCTTAAAGGGACCAGCAACCCCATGACGCCTCTGCACTGACATTCATTATTCTACATGGAATAGGGGAGCTATTTATCTAGGTTCTTCAGTGGTGCCCATCACCACAGCATCTGAGTGCCAAGTACCTGAGTTTCATTTTTCCTGTGGGGCGGCAATCTCTCTTCTCCGTTGGTAAGGGCCTGGCCTTTATTTTTTAATTTAATATAAAGGTGCCTGAGTGCTGGTGAGCAGTGACTTGTTTACACTAGACAGTTGTACTGCTTGAGCTCTAGTACTGTAGTGAAAGCCGTACAATGGACACAGTTAGATCAGTATGAAGATGCTTTATACCAGTACAGCTATCCCAGCACAGGGAGGGGAATAAGCTATATTGGTGTAAGGCACCTTTATAAAGCTATAACTGTCCACACCAGGAGTTGTTCCAGGGCAACTATTTAGGTAAAAATAAAATCAGTAACCACACCCCTAGCCAAAAGAGTTATATAAGTGCAAAAAACCGTGAGTAGACCAGGCCTTTAAAAGTTAGGAAATGCCAGCATGAAGGTGGCTTGTATGACTTTAGTGCAGCTCCGTTGTGCATATGTATGATGATACAGACTCACAAGTGTGGCCTTGGGGTCAATTCGCTTCCCTTCACTGCATCAGTTTCCTCCTCCAGGAAACCTGGAAGGAGAACATAACACCTCACAACCCCCAATGGGTGTCCGGCCCTGAGAGCCTAAGCCAATTGTGAGCTCTGTAAGGCTCTTTCCTGGTCCTTAACAGACTGGACCAAGTCTGTGCTCCTTGAGTTCTCAGTCCTCCTGCCTCATCACAGGCTGTCCTTATATCTCCCAGCAGGCCTGGTTCCTAGTCACATGCTGCCCCTTGTCATGTGATTCCCACACCTAATCCCTTCTCTTGGAGAGGTGGCTAGCCCTGGCACGGGTGCAGGTGAGCTCCACCCCCTTAAACAGCCACCTCACCCTGTGACAATCTGAAATTTGAACCTTTTGGTTTAACATACATTGTTTGCTGTCAAAGATGCTCAGCACACAATGGAAGAGGAAATCCTTTTAACTGTATTTAAATCATTCCAACTGAACGTGAACGATAGAAAATATGTCCAAAGTTCTTTCAATAGCAGCAGAAACATTCATAGAGTCAGAAAGGACGATCGTGACCATCTAGTCTGACTTCCTGAATAACACAGGCTGCAGAATGTCACCAAGAGATTCCTCCATCAAGCCCATAACTTCTGACTGAGCCAGAGCACATCTTTTGGGACAGAGAGCCACATATATCAGAGACAGTCTGGGCAACAGAAAATCTTTCCTCTACAGCTAGGTAGAATTAAGGGAAATGGAGAAAAAGAAAAAAACTCTAGTTGGGCTATGACTGACATTTGAAAAGAGAAGCCAGGATAACAAGATCTAGGGCCCAGGACTGGCTATCACACGACCTGCCATTTTCTATCCCTGGCTTTCCTATTGAGTCACTGGGACCACGAAGTCGTCACTGCACCAATCTGCCTCAGTTTCCCCAATGATAAAATGCAAGGAGGGGTTTACTATTCCAGTTTTACAGGATGGGAAAATGAGGCAGATGTGGGGCAGATGTGGGGCCTGTCTACATTACAACTCTGTAGTGTATTTGTAAGCAGGTGACAAACGGGGGAGAGGGGTAGCTCAGGGGTTTGAGCATTGGCTTGCTAAACCCAGGGTTGTGAGTTCAATCCTCAAGGGGGCCATTTAGGGATCTGGGGCAAAAATTGGGGATTGGTCCTGCTTTGAGCAGGGGGTTGAACTAGATGACCTCCTAAGGTCCCTTCCAACCCTGATATTCTATGACAGCTGCTCATTTGTTTCATAGCCCCAGCTGACATGGTTCCTTAAGCATGTATGTGTTATTTGCTTCACTTCTGTGTGAGAGCAGGGCTGGACACCCTTTACTAGTGGTGGAGGAGGGCGTCTCAGTTCTGAACAAGCTCTCGAAAACAAACATTTTATTCAATGAACTGGAAGTAACTATAAAATCACTGCTGATAACATTGGTGGATGGAACCCAGTCTGGCAGAGTGGTAAATACTGATGACGACAGGGCAGTCATACAGAGCTATCTGGATCACTTGGTAAGTTGGACCCATTCAAACATAACAAGTTTTAACAGAGCAACAAAGCATGCAGGCCAACCCTACGGAATGGGGAACTGTATCCAGGAAAGCAATGACTCTGAAGAGGATTTAGTGGTTATGCTGGGCAAGCCACTCAACATGATCTCCCAGTGTGACGCTGTGATGAACAGGGCTAAAGCCTTCATTAGACATATGAGCAGGGTAGCGAGTAGGGTAGGGAGGTGACACAGCATCAATGAGACTGAGATTTGAATACTGTATCCGGTTTTGGTGTCCACATTTTAAAAATAGGTTAAAAAATTGGAGCTGATGCAGCAAAAAAGCCATAAAATGTTTAGAGGGCTGGGAAAAAATTCCTTCTGGTGAGCTGTTGAAAGAGCTCAATCTGTTTAGCTTAGAAAAAAGATGATTGAGAGGTGACTTGATTGAAGTGTTTATGTGCCTTCATGGAGAGAAAATATCAGGTATTAAAGGGCTGTTTAATCTAGCCGAGAAAGGCATAACAAGACCTAATGGCTGGAAGGGGAAAACAGACAAATTTGAATGAGAAATCAGGAACAAATATTTAACAGTGAGGATGATTCACCACTGGAACAAACCAAGAATGAAAGTAGTAGATTTTCCACCTCTTGGTGTCTTCTAGTGAAGCCTCGATGCCTTTCTGACATGTGTTTGGATCCAAAACTAGCTATTGTGGTATATAGAAGGCCTGTGATATTCAGGGAATCAGATAAGATGCTGTCTCTTCTGGCCTTAAACTCTATAAATCTATGAAAAACAGAGTGTGGCATGGGGAGCAGCCTCTGATGTTTTCTTGTGTAGCTGGCCTGCTCTACAGGTTCAACAGTGAGTGAATGCGGTGATCCACATCCACCTCAAACATCCAAAGAGACTGGCCAGGGGCAGGACATCAGCGCTGCAGGAGAGGGGTGGGCATGGCAGTGACATCACAAGGGCCTTTGGCAGGACCACAGCTTATTGGGCTAAGGTGGATGGGGAGGTGGTGACCTCACAGAGAGTCTGACATCAGCCAGGCAGGACAGGGGTGCAGTCCTGAATGGACTTTTACCGAGACAATGGTTACAATTTGGTCCCAACCATTTCTTGTTTCTCTACACTAGACATTTTACCAAATGGAAAGAAGGAGAAGATAGAGACATTATAATCCCTGAGGCAAGGGTGTGCCACTCACAGGTGACAGGAGGTGGATTGAAGATCCTTTCTTTTGTGGGGACACTGGACTATGCATTTTGTTGGACTCTATTAACTCAGAAGGGGGCCAACACAATTGGTGACCTGGCCCAATTTGCTAACTACCAAAAGGTGCACCACCATAGCATTGGAGTGATTGCTGGCAAGGGAGGCTAGAGATGGAGGAAAGTTAACCTAACCACTAGGTGGAACAACTGGTAAGCCCAGCCCCCATCACAATTTGGCAGAGAAAGCAGGCAATGCACTAGACCTACTGTAAGGCCTGAAAAAGAGAAAAAGGGATAGATATGGAAAAGTTATTGAAGTGGCTGTTGGATAGCCAGCAACAGATGGCCCGACAGGAGCAATAACAGTATCAGCTGCTCCAACAAATGGCCACCTAGAAACAACAGGAGGCGACCCAAGAAGAGCAGCTGCTCATTCAGATGTTGGCAGTGTAAAGAATGGCGACAATGCCTAGTCCAACAATTAGTGACCCTCTTTCAAGGCAGGGGTCAAATGTAAATCCTTCAATAAGACCTTCAAACACCGCTCCAGCTCACAAAGAAGTGGCCTGAAGATGACCCAGAAGCCATCCTCGTCACCTTTGACCAGGTCACCATGGCAATACAGTGGCCACCCCAGGACCAGACTATTTTGTGCCAGCCCCATTAGACAGACAAGCTGCATATCTTGGCCTTGATGCCATGGCAATGCCCAACTATGCATGGGTCAGGATGGCCATCTCTGACATCACAGCCAAAACCAAAGAGTGCTTTTGCTGGGTGACAGACCCACTGAGGGCCCGATCTCGAGCAGTGGCCCAGAGACTTTAGAAAGTTGTTGGCTCTGGCTCCAACCTGAAAGGTGACCTGGGCAGCAGGTGCCCACTAATGCTTCTCCTAGTGGTTTGAGAACACTTTGAGAGGATGGGTATAGATTAGGTGGGGTTGCAGGGGAAAAAAGCAGGTACCAGCACATCTTGGTGATACTAGATTACACAACACCGTATCCTGAGGCCCGGTTGATCCCATCCATCCTAGTATCCCCACTTGAGCTACTATATGGGAGGTAGCCCCACAGGATCCTAGATCTCCTCCACAAGACATGGGAAGAGGAAGATCCAGGAACAACCAATGCAGTACAGTACAATATGTGTTCTGTTTGAGGGAAAACTTAGAGACACTGGGGGATGTCTTGAAAGAAAACCTGCTGAAATCTCAGACGAACCAGGAATGGGCCTACAATAAAGGGGCCAGAAAATTTAAGTCCAATGAAAGGGATTTTTGTTACTGCCATCCTTGCTGGCCAATTGGGGCGCTTGATTTGAAATCAGCCATCCAGGGAAGAGAAAAGAGATACGATTATACCACGTGAACCTGCTGAAGGCTTGGAAGGACCAAGAGGACCTCCTCATAATGCCTTTTCCACTGGAACCTGAGCTCAGTCTGTAAGGGCCCTTAAACCATGATTCTGGCCCCAACAGAAACAGCCAATACAATGGCTAATCAAAGGCCTTCCCTCTGTATTCTTAGCATTGCCAGTACAAACCCGCCTAACCTATCATGTGGATGCCAAGCCAGTGAAAAAGGTCCCTGAGAATCTACGACCCCTTCTGTGGGAGTTGTGGGAAATGGTCCACAACAAACTACTGGCAGTGTTTAACCTAGGGGTCGTTGGGGAATCCCCTATAAGCCAAATGCAACAGGGACCTTTAAAGCAAGCTCTGTCCTTTTTCCTGCTGCCCCGACAATGTCACTGCATTCAGTTGCAGTGAGCATATTTTGGATATTGCAATTTAGAGATGTTTGTCCAAGGGCTGTAAAAGCAGAGAGGATGCCCAGTTGCAATAAAGGCAGGATTAAACACAAATTAATGGCCGTTGAATTTCATTCAGCACTCAGCTTTTCTGTGGAGTCTGCCAACAAGAATGTCAATAAGATTAAATTATGAATTAGAGTTTTTCATTGTATGTAGGGCACCAAACAGCAACCACATGCTAACAACTTTGAAACACTACTCTACCATAGTGAATCCGAGCCATTAAGCAAAAGGTAGATAGCTCTCTATCCTGTTACCAAAGGCCAGACTCATCGAGTTTCCCAATTAATTGACATGTTTAATAATCTGCATGAGTATCTCAGATATATTGCATCCATTCTTCGTATTTGCAGTAGTCACAAGAAAATATATATTATAAATGGTGACTATACATCAACGGCCAAATTATGGTCTTTTGCTACATTGGTGTAAATGTAGAGGAACTCTCGGGGTTTGTTGACAACACAACCTCAGTGAGTAGAGCTGGTCATAATTTTATCAACAAATTGTATTTTCATTAATATATGTGTTTCATTGAAGCCGAAATGTTTCATGGAGACGTATCTAGTCTGAAAAGGTTTTCAATAGAAAGACTTCTAAGTTCTTTGGTTACTTTAAGGAGAAAGAGAGAGAAGGACACAGAGAAATACCTGAATTGAAAACCTGACCTTTTCACTCCGACACAATTCCGTTTCACAAAAATGTTTGAAAGGTTTTGGTTTGGTTCCCATGCAAAATCAAAACACATTTTGAAAGCTCAACAGTTGCTGTGTAATGGAATTATTGTCCTCTGGCCAGCTTTATTTGTGAGTCCCATTTCTTTCCCAAATAGTTGAAATTATATGAAATAAACTGCTCTTCCCATGTTAACTGCTCCAGGAATGAGTCCCTTTCTAGTTTTGGATCTGACCTAAATCTAAAAGAGCAAGGGCAGGTTTGGATCCACTCCTGTTCCTCCCCAGACTCTTGGGAACTTAGTTTCACTGCTCATCATTGTAGCTGTTGTTTTTAAAAAGAGATGCACTAAGTAAAAGGGTTCCTAAAATCCCATGTTTGTAACTAGGTTAATTTTCTCACTTAAGGAACACGTGCTAAAATAACCACAAAGAAAAGAACAAAAACAAATCTGCCCGTGAGAGAGCAGAGCATGAGTATGTCACACAACAAGATCTGCCACCTAGAATTGACTCAGGCAGGCAAATAGGAAGGCTTCAGATATTGGGCCAGCATGTGAGTTTTACTCAACTAGGACAGCAGAATTTGACCCATGGAAAGGTGCAGTAGACAAAGCAGAATCAGAACATCTCTATAGCTTCATGCACCACAGGAATACTGCCAACTTCATGAGAAATCTTGTTCTAGAGAGATTTCTGTCCCAATTTTGCAGCTGCAAGAGGTTCACAGAAGGTCTAAATAAGCCTCCAGAATGTTGAGGGATTATCCAAACCAAATGACAATTCCTCAACTTTTGATGTTTGCCCATCAGTAATCTACAGCATGAGTTGGCCTACTCTCCAAAAACTTGATTCATTAATAACTTCTGATGATGCTGATGTCTTACAAGGTAAAGTAGGATATACAAGTGAAAAAATGAACTGTCAAGATGTTTACATTTTAATGGACCAGTATTATTTGCTTATTTTGCCATATTGGTGTGCACCATGCTTTGCAAAACACAGGGCCACATTCTCAGCTGGTGTTAATTGACATAGTTCTGATAAAGCCAGTGGAGGTATGTGAGGTTTTGACCAGATGAGTATCTGGCCCATAGTTTAGACAGGACCTTTCCCTTATGAACTTGCAATCCAAAGTGGAGGGTTGCAATATAAACAGAAGATTTGCTGTGAAGGTCAAAGCAGGCAGAAGCAACCTGTAATCTGTCAACACTGGAACACTAGGTGAAAGCAGCGGGTCTTAAGTAGGGAATGTGTGTGATTAAGTATCAGAACAGGATTGCATCAGCCAAATGGGTTTCAGGTTCTTTGCTGGCCATTTTACAATTCTCTCGCTTGACTTGTTTACTGATGGGAATGTTTGCCAAGGAACTTTGGAAAAATAGTGACATATGAACAATCTGTTGTGGCATATTGTAGTGATGTTGTTTGTGCTGCTATAGTTACTAAGCTTTCAGCATGTTCATAATTTATCTGTAGGAAGCTGGAAATTGGCACCCAAAGTTTTTGGGGCCTACAGCTCCAAGTCAGATATTTTTTTTCCGTTTTTTATTTTGGTGAGTCTCTGTGATTTTTCTGTGTTGTAAATGTCTGTTCAGTTGAAGGGAAAAAACCCACACTGTTAGTGGAGCCAAATAGATGTTAGATGTTACGTGCAGATCAAATAGCTCATCTATGCCATGAGGGCAGGGAGCTGGACTCAATGACCTCTTGAGGTCCCTTCCAGCCCTAGAATCTATGAATCTATGAATCTGCCCCCTTCCAGAGTGAGTCCAGGGACAGAAGCGTATTTATAGGCCAGGCTGCAACTACATAATTAGCTTATGGAACTCATCAGCAGAAAATATCACTGTGGCCTACATTTTAAGGAGGGATTGCAAAGGATTAGACATTTATATAGATAATAATATCTATTTACATTAAATAAATAACAAGGGCCATAAAGAAGCCTCTAGTAAAGGGCATTGGGAAGACACTTCTCCAAGGTGCGGCATATTCCATAATTATCCATGTCAGGGTCTTTTGTACCTTCCCCTGAAGCAGTTGGTTTTGGCTGCAGGCACTGATGTAGAGATGGACATCAGACAATTAGATGAGGATCATTCACGATCCTGGGACTCAGTAGTTTTAAAACGAAATTAAAAATGCATGAGGCTATATGATGATTGAATTAGCAACAAAGCTTCCAAAAAATGCACTACTGCAAAAATGTATTAATGGCATGATAAAAGTGGTTCTATGTATGGTTATCAGAGAAGTAGGGAGAGAGATTTCTGACAATATTGATCGATTATGGAAAGCCCTTTTAATTCTCAAATACTGCCAAAAGACTTTTAAAATACGTAATAATCTCGGCTTTTCTTTTCTTTAAATCTTTACACACACAAGCTCATACACCGTGGTGAGTTGTGGTTACTGCTACTGATTGTCTACAAACTGAGCCCCTAGCTTGTCTATGCTAATACATCTTATCCTTAACACCTGCCTTTTTGCTTGTTTCATGCACCTATTATGTCTCTAGCTTTTAGACTGCATGTAAACTCTGTGGGGCAGGAATAGTCACTTACAATGTTTGTACAGTGCCCATCACAATGAGGCCTCTAGGTGCTATCATATTAATAAATAATATGACTATTTTGGAAGGACACCTCTAGGAAGTGAAATGCTCCGTTGATTCACAAAACACTTCCAGCTCAAGCAGTAGTTGTGCAAACTACCCCACACCAACCACACATGTATCTCAGTGCTCTTCCCAAAGGGGTCCTCTTCTAGAAGTGGGCAGGTTGTGCGCACCTTGGCTTCTCCTCCAGGACTGATCCCACACACGCCAGTCATAGAGCCATTTGTGTCATGGTAAAAAATGAATGGAGACCTCCAACTTATTTCACATGGGGTGATCAGGAGTGAAGGTCTCCATGGTCCTCAACTGGAGAGGAAGAATAGCCTTCCTTTTATAGACAGTAGGCCGGATTCTCATGTATACTAAGGCTGCACTACTCTACCAGCATAAAGGGGGCCTGAAAGTGGGTGTGAGTAATTTATACCCACTTTAGGCCATAACGCTGGCCGAGAGTGTAAAATGGCTTTAGGGTGAGGATCAAGCCCAGTACGTATTTCTACCTGACATAGCTACCGATGTCAGGCAGTTCACTTCCAAACCTTCCACCTGAGAGCAGGAGATCCACTTGAGGAGGGCCCCTCTGTGCGTAGAGCTTGGGGGTATAAGTGGGTCTGGAGTGAGCATCCTGCTGCAAGAATTGATAATAATGACTCCAGCGTGTTGTTGCCAACCTTTGTAAACATAATCCATGACAGCAAACCAATTCTTTGCTACAGAGTGGGACTGTGTTCCTTCTACCACTTGAGATGTGGGTGTCTACAGGCAAGTATAGATGGTGGTTGAAGTTAAAGAATACTACCCTGTATGATCTCTTGTCCGATGTCCACTACAGATACTAATGGAAACACACCTGTTTCCACTGTTACCTTGTCCTCCTTCACTCTCCCTTTCTTACCACCATTTGCCTGATGCATACTGTTTAAATCCTAGACTGTCAGCTCTCTGGGGTAGGGACTGTCTTTCTGTTATTTGTTCAGCAATATGGCTCAATTTCCTGTTTGGAATAATTTGTTGCTACTACAACACCACCATATGTATTCTTTCGGACAATAGGGTAAAATCATACATAAAAAGATGGGAATTGTGAACTCTGATTTTGAAGTTCAAGGTAGTATTTGAGAACTGGGAATTATTATTTTGGGGAGGTAGGGATATGTTGGGGGTATTTTTTACAGTCTCTTACCTCCTTAGTTGTCATACAATCAGAGAATGGTAGCAATAGAATATATATGGAGACATGCCTATCTCATAGAACTGGAAGGACCTTGAAAGTTCATCAAGTCTAGTCCCCTGCCTTCGCTAGCAGGACCAAGTACTGTCCCCAGACAGATTTTTGCTCCAGATCCCTAAATGGCCTCCTCAAGGATTGAACTCACAACCCTGAGTTTAGCAGGCCAATGCTCACACCACTGAGCTATCCCTCCCCCTCATACTTAGGAGGGCTTTCTTTCTTCTGCTATGTAGATGGGAAACCCTGTTACTCTAAAATGGGCACAGAAAGCGAATTCAAAAGCAAACTAAAATTGCTGCTTACTATATTGGGAACACCGAGTTTCAAGATCAGGCGAGTTTTTTTCATTTGTAGCATGTTCAATGTGTGGGAAGATGAGCACTATATTTTGTCTGTCTATAATGTAATAGCTCTGGACTGGAGTTAGATGAATGAAAGAGACATTTCTGAAAAATATCAGATGTGAAAAGGCACTGAAAGAGGTAGACAGACCTATGCTACCAAACGTGAAGATTATGTACACACCAGTACATACACCATTACTGTCAGAAGATGAGAACAAGATTTTACCCTAGAGGCTGGTGTTGATCAAAGCAAAGAAAATTATGTCCCCTGCGCCTTCCAGAACAATGTGCTGAAAGCCCGGTGATTAAGGCTCACCACAGAAGTAAATGCCATTTGTTGACAAGAATTAGTATTTGTGCTTTACCTGGGGCAACTGCCCATCATAGAGGAAAGCCAGGATATTGGTGTAACCCTGCTAGCTTCGGGCTATACCAAATACCAACATTTAAGAAATATGCACAACTTGCTTTTTATGTAATAGTTTTGTCCATGTTATTTACTTTCCTTGTTTGATAGTCTGTCCTGGAATTGTGGTGGCGGATGGGACCAAAGTAGAAATCAATTACCTTAAATTAAAGGCTCAGATGCCTGGCGTTCTGCTTAGCTACACTCGATGCACCGAACTGGGACAAATTCTGATCTCATTCTAATCACCACCTTTCTGCCCCTCCCCTATGATGGTGACGGTAGGGGGCCAGACTGGCTCTGATTAGTACGTTCTAGTCATGACCTTGGAACACTACTTACTTCGGGACAGCAGGAGTGGATAGTGTACAGTCACCTGTGCTGGCGTGCAGGAATTCCTCTACAGAGGGGAATCCTCAACTGCCCCTTTAAGTCGCCTTTGTGCTTTTGGAGTGGTACAAAGTAGATTTAGGACAGGGCAAGGATCTGGCCCTGCAAAGTCACTTACCTCCCTGCAAAGTGTATATACAATGCTTCTGAACCAAAATTCTCCACTCACTCACACCAGCTAAACACAAGGTGCAAGGCAATAAGGACTCAGGTCCTGATTTGGAAGAACATGGGCCCGATTCTGCTACTCCTTGCACCAGTTTTACAGGGGGGTCACTGCATTGATTTCAGTAAAGTCAGTCCTGGTTTACACCAGCCTAAGTAAGATCGGAATCTGGCCCAATTAGTGTGAATTGTGGATTTTTCTAACAGCCAATTCAAGAGTACCTAGGACTAAATATTGTCCAGAAGGTAGGAAGGGCTTTCCATAGAGCATAACAGAGCTGATTCCACTACAAAAGGAGCTGGGCTGTAGAGAACTCTCCACTATCTGGTGCACCACACAGCACTGCTCTGTGGTGGCTCTCTTTGTGATAGAGCAAGTGTGTGTAGGGAGCTGGGACCATTGTAAAGCCATTAGAAAGAACCACAGGCCTAATGTTCCTGCTTGGAGGCATGCAGTGGACCATTTGCTACTACATCCCATGGACAGGGCCGGCGCGCCCATTAGGCAACCCTAGGCGGTTGCCTAGGGCGCCAAGATTTGGGGGGCGGCGGGCGGCTGCCTCCCGGCTCCCCACTCAACGCCTGAGCGGGGAGCCGCAGGGCAGCCTCCGTGAGCCGCCCCCCACTCAGCGCCTGAGCGGGGAGCCGTGGGGCAGCCGCTGCGAGCTGCCCCGCCGCCCCCTGCTCAGCGCCTCAGCGGGGAGCCACGGGGCAGCTGCGGGGCAGCCGCCACAACCCGCCCCACCGCCCCCCCACTCAACGCCTGAGCGGGGAGCCGCAGGGCAGCCTCCGTGAGCCGCCCCACCACTCAGCGCCTGAGCGGGGAGCCGTGGGGCAGCCGCTGCGAGCTGCCCCGCCGCCCCCTGCTCAGCGCCTCAGCGGGGAGCCACGGGGCAGCTGCGGGGCAGCCGCCACAAGCCGCCCCACCGCCCCCCCGCTCAGCGCCTCAGTGGGGAGCCACGGGGCAGCCGCGGAGCAGCCGCCGCGAGCTGCCCCGCCACCCTGCCGCTCAGCGCCTCAGTGGGGAGCCGCGGGGCAGCCTTCGCGAGCCGCCCCGGGCTCCCCACTCAGCTTCCGCGGCCGGCTGGTCACGGGTGGTGGGGCGGGGCTGAGCGCCCGCAGGTGGGGGACCTGGCTGGGGGGGTGACATTGGCGAGGGGAGGCTGAGCTCCTGTGGGGGGGGGGAGCGGCATTGGGGGGCGGGGCGGTGCAGGGCTAGTGCAAGGAAGTTTTGCCTAGGGCGCGAAACTTCCTTGCACCGGCCCTGCCCATGGACTGCAGAGGTAGTGAAATAGTTGCTGCATGCCAAGTTGCTGGGCTATGTGGGGGATTCCTTTTCCCCAGTCCTTAGCTCTCTGTGATAGGGCATGTTCCCTACACAGGCTCTGAATGGGCTAATGTGGGTGTGATGGGGGAGTACGCCACATAAACCTTCAATGGATTACTGTGGGCCTGAGAGGCCAATTAGCATACCAGGCTGCACCTGAGGGTGGGGAGCGAGGCTTAACTGATTATGAAGCCCAGCTGGGCAAAAGTAGGCTGGTTAGCATAAAGAGAGGAAGTTTGTAGCAGAAAGAAGTTTGGCTGGCTGAGGAAGGTTGATAGGAGGATGGGGGTAGGCAAAAATATGGCTTGGTGTAGGGCAGTGAGAAGCAAACTGAGTTGGAAGGTTTTTCTGACCCCCAAGTGAAGTCACTCTGCAAACTGAAGAAGAGCCTAGTAGAGAGGGAGAACAGAGGCAGAGGGGGTGAAGAGTAGAAGCAGAGAATAAGGATGTTCGCAAAAAACCAAAGCTGAGGATGGAAGTAAACCAAAATCTTACAACTATAAGATCACTAGCCAAAGAAATGAGAGTAGGGGTGACTTTAACCCTGGATTTAAAAAAGCCTAGGGGATATAACAAGAGTCATGACATGAGGTTGCGAGATGGGGATCTTTTAGTTGAATGTAAAAACAAAGAGCGGGCTAATACATTACTAAAAATAAGTAAGTTGCTAGCTACCAAAGTATTTGACTAAAAGGAAGGGGTAATGTAGCTGCTGCCATTAGAACTGACCAATGATGAAATAACAAAGCACAGGAGATGATCAAGTGTTAGTAAGTGACTAGAAAGTAAAAGAGGAAGAGAAAGCAAGCCATCCGCAGCAGTGCTGATTACATTTAAGGAAGGGACTCTACTTGAGAAAGTAGTACTAGGGTTTCAGATATTCAGAACCAAGCCATATCACTCTTTTTAGAGGAGGGACATAAGTGCTAATGGCATGGACATGTCACAGATGTTTGTAAAGGGAAAACATGATATGATCAATGTGGGCATGAGCGTTCCTGTGCAAATTGTATGGAAGAGGCAGAGGTCAAGCATAGTAGCTGTGGTGGTAATCCGAGGCTGGCATATTGAAGGTGTTCTGTGACGAGACAAGCAAAAGATAAACATTGTTAATGCATCTTATAAGGAGACTGTAAGGAGATTCTCAGAACAGCTGGTGGAGAAGGAAGAGAAAACCAGCACAGGACGAGGGAAACTGCAGGAACAGCGTCTCTGTAAAGAATATGATAAACACTCATAAGGATTTCATGATGGCTATAGAATAGGATATCCTGGTGTGTGGGGTGTGTGTGTGTGTGTGTAAAGAAGTATATTTCATGTGTTATAGAAGTGATAAACTGCACATCATAAAAGGGGGAAAAAATCAAAAACATTAATTCTAGGAAGGGCAGCAGAAAAATAGTTGTATGCTTGACTTTTTTTTTTTGATTGAGGTTAATGGTGAGATCCCCATACTAGTCATATTTCAATCTTTTGTAGGAATGCGCACAGTACAATAGCATACATCATGAACTAAAAGAAAATGTCCTGGAAATGAAAACTAAACTAGATTTCCTATATATCCAGCAAACATGGTTGGTTGAAAAGCCTGCCTTTAAAATTCCAGAGCATATTGCTATTAGGCAAGACCAAAAACTGGGAAGAGCAGGAAGCGTTTGTACTTTCATAAGGGAAAGATAAACTGCATAGCAGTAAAGAATGAAGAAATAAGTCTAGAATATAATGCTTTTGAGATCCCAATGCAGAAGAGAGATTTCTTTAAGGATTTATAATATCTATAACCCCTGTGGGAAATTAGAAAGCTTGGAGTTACAAGAAATAGTGAAGAATGCTAAAAGATCATATATTATATCCAGTGACCTAAATAGTCGTCATAAATTGTGGGTAAATCAGACAAATGACAAAAATGGTGCATGCTTAGGGAAGTTCATTGACAAAAATTAATGGTTTTAAATGATGGCACTGCAACTAGATTTAGTGTTGCGGAGGGTAGTTTTTATTGCTTAGTCCGGGGAATTATAACAGCAGATATTGCAAGCAGATGCATCTAGGAAATATATAAGGACCAAGAAATTGGTAGTACTTATGACTTTTCAAGAACAAGGTATGGTGGAAAGTAATGGAAAGTTACTCACCTGGAATTTTAAGAAAGCTAACCAGGAGCTATTTACAAGCAAACATACCAAATTTGTGAATGATCACAATGGCACAAAGAATTTAAAAAAATCAAAGATATCAGAAATAGACAGGGAAATTAGAAGAATGAATGGAGTTCAGACCACGAGTAGCCACATCTTTTGGGGACTGATCAAATAGAAGTTCTGATAACGATAGAGCAGAAGTTTTAGCAGAAACTTTCCAAGCGTTGAGTAATGATGAAAATCAAAGTACCATTTTCCAGCAGAATAAAAGCCAATTAAGTGAAGAGCATCATGAACTATTATGTAGTTGGGGTAAACATGAAGATACTGTACTGAATGAATGGTTGTGTATGTGGAAACTTGAGAAAGCTATTGTTATCTGCAAGAATACATCCCCAAGAAGGAGCTAAGCTCCAGGAACCCAGCAGAGCCCATGGGTATAAGCTCACTTCACCGAGCAGGAGCCAAGCCCAGGAGTTCCATGACACTCTGAGAACACTCACAATCCCGTTTTAAACATCTGCACAACATACTGTGAGTGGGGTCTCATTTTTGACAAGTTAAGTAGATGGAGCTTGTTAGGTGAGTGGGGCTTGGAATTGTACCACCCAACTGAGCCCTGTTTGCTCCAATGCAAAGTGCATATAAAATACCACCATTCAGAATTGGTAGCATTTAATTACTCATCTGAATTATTTTTCAACCAAATTTTCCAACCAGTTTTACAATTTATGGTTTGAAATTTTTTCCCAGCCTGCTCTAGTCCATACGCAATATATTGCTTTTTAGCTACTCTGTACGATTATCACAATGCAAGATTACAGATTACTACTGTAGGACATCTGTCGCCGCTTATAAACTACATTGCTCAAGAAGACTAAATTTAATTTCTTGGCAGTCATATTAGAAAAATGCATGTTGTATAAGCGTATCGCCCTTTAGCATTCATAGAGGTACCCTAATATTCACAACAAATACATCATATTAATGCATCAAGCCATTACCAGGGAAGACTGAAATCAGATCAGTAAAGTACAAAATTGATTCAACATGGTTTTAATGTTGCAGAGCGGTTAAGCTTTCTCAGTGTTCTATGTTCTTGTAAAAACGAGGCATCTTAAAATTACTTTGGAACATGGATAGGGGGGACTCCGAGGTGAACCAGGGATGCCAGCAGAGAACAGAAGCCAGACTAGGAAGTGGCTCAGGGAGGGGTGCATGCCGCCTAGACTGCACATTTAGAATTGTTTCACTGGGCCCTGGGTTGGAACCCGGTGGAGCAGGGAGGGCCCAAGTTCCCTTACCCTGATCTATCTACTTCCGCTGCAGGGTGCCACAGCCCAGAGTATCCCCACTAGACAGTACTACCAGGTTCGGACACCAACTCTGACAGCAACCAATTTAATATTTAATCTAGAAGTTATGTAAAAAGGCACACATCTGCATTTAGATTTCAATGGAGTCTGTTATGTTATAAGCTCGTGAACATTATGCATATGTACACAGGCATCAACAACTAAGATTTCCATAGATAATTTGTTAGATACTTATGATGACAATTGGAATAAAGTAAAAACAGAAGAATTCGTCTGGCATGTTACTATAAAGGCAAGGTGTCGGACCTCAGTAGGGATTCTGATCTTAGGCTTTAAACACCAATGTGTGCACCTGATACAAAAGAAAATGAAATCAATGTTTCTCCAATAAACACCAGAAATGGTGACTCAATTCATGTTGACTTCACCCCTTTCCCAGTGCAGTTTGTTAATCTAGGTGATGTCCCTGCTCTCTGGCTTGTATCTAAGACCAGAGCAGTAATGCACTAACTTGTTGCATAGGAATTGGTCCATCTAGACCCTATTAATGCATGCTCTAGGTTCCCTAGTGCACTTTCATGTAGTTCTGTTGAAAGCAAAGTGCTATGTGTATACATAAAGAGAGTCCCAACCCCAAAAATACCTAGAAGTCCTAGACGATAAACATTGTGCTGCGTGGGGGAAAAATCAAAAATATACAGACACACCACTTTTGTCCATAAAGTCCTTGGATCATTCATAGTTGAGTTACTTTATGGGGAGCTGATGGTCAGGAATTAGCAGTATCCCAACTTTGCTGTAAAGTTAGCCACAAAGGTAAATTTCAAACCCATATAATGTAATTCCACAAATCATATTTTGCATGTTGAGAGCATCATAATGGACATGTAATTAACTACTATAGTAAAACCTTTATTTTTTCTCTGAACCTACCACTGGAAAAAAAATAATTAACATCCAAATGTTATGTGTGAAACAAAAGACTTTAAATTTTAAAAGGCCTGATTCTTACAATCCTTACACAAGTAAAACTGCCAGTGTTTTTAATGGAAGTTTAGCTTGGGGTGGAGTACAGCACTGGGCCCAAAATTTTGCATTTAAAATTCAAAATATTGTATATAGCTTATCAACTAATCTTTCTCCTGTAACAGTGGAAGAAGGGCCAGGATTTTCATTAAATAGGGGTGGCTAGATTAAAATATGGGGTCAGATTTCTGAACACCTCAAAAGTTCAGGAGTGTCTGACTGGGATCTTGATTTGCACCCATATCTAGTTTGAAATGAGAAATGCAGACCTGGCAAAAATACATGGAGATAGATGATACATCTAGCTATTGCCTATACTCTGGAAGAAAACTGTGGCATAATGAAAAGATGCTAAAGAGTAAAATGGTATGTCTTCTCATATATTTTCCCCTCATTGTAGAAGTCTCGCTGTTGTGCCGGACCTAGTGAATCAAACACAAATAAAAAATAATTATAAAATGGGAACATAGACATAATGGGCATTAAAAATAAACGGCAAGAGACAGAAGTTAATATATACCTTCAAGTCAGCGGCACTGCTATGGGTACCCACATGGGCCCCACAGTATGCCAACATTTTTATGGCTGACTTAGAACAACGCTTCCTTAGCCCTCGTTCCCGAATGCCCCTACTCTACTTGCGCTACATTGATGACATCTTCATCATCTGGACCCACGGAAAAGAAACCCTTGAGGAATTCCACCACGATTTCAACAATTTCCATCCCACCATCAACCTTAGCCTAGAACAGTCCACACAAGTGGTCCGTTTCCTAGACACTACTGTGCTAATAATAAGTGATGGTCACATAAACACCACCCTATACTGGAAACCTACTGACCACTAAACTTAACTACATGCCTCCAGCTTCCATCCAGAACACACCACACGATCCATTGTCTACAGCCAAGCTCTAAAATACAACTGCATTTGCTCCAATCTCTCAGACAGAAACAAACACCTACAAGATCTCTACCAAGCATTCTTAAAACTACAATACCCACCTGCTGAAGTGAAAAAACAGATTGACAGAACCAGAAGAGTACCCAGAAGTCACCTACTACAGGACAGGCCCAACAAAGAAAATAACAGAACGCCACTAGCCGTCACCTTCAGCCCCCAACTAAAACCTCTCCAGCGCATCATCAAAGATGTACAACCTATCCTGAAAGATGATCCCTCACTCTCACAGATCTTGGGAGACAGACCAGTCCTCGCTTACAGACAGCCGCCCAACCTGAAGCAATTACTCACCAGCAACCACACACCATACAACAAAAACAAAATCCCAGGAACCTATCCTTGCAACAAAGCCCGTTGCCACATATCTATTCAAGTGACATCATCATAGGACCTAATCACATCAGCCACACCATCAGGGGATCGTTCACCTGCACATCTACCAATGTGATATATGCCATCATGTGCCAGCAATGCCCCTCTGCCATGTACATTGGCCAAACTGGACAGTCTCTACGCAAAAGAATAAATGGACACATCTGACATCGGGAATCATCACATTCAAAGGCCAGTAGGTGAACACTTCAACCTCCCTGATCATGCAATGACAGATTTAAAGGTAGCAATTTTACAACAGAAAAACTTCAAAAACAGACTCCAACGCGAAGTTGCTGAACTGGAATTAATATGCAAACTAGATACCATTCCCTTAGGTCTGAATATTGACTGTGAATGGCTCGGTCATTACGTTAATTGAATTTTTTTCCCTCCCCCGTTAAATACCCTTAACTCCCTTGTGTCAACTGTCTGTAATGGGCCATGTTGCTTACCACTTCAAAAGTTTCTTTCCTACTGATAACAGTTCCTTTCAATTAATTAGCCTTTTACAGTTGATATGGTTATTTCCACCTTTTCATGTTTCTCTGACTGTATAAATATCCTCACTGAGTGTTCCATTCCATGCATCCGACGAAGCGGACTGTAGTCCACGAAAGCTTATGCTGAAATAAATTTGTTAGTCTCTAAGGTGCCACAAGTATTTTTCTTATTTTCTTTTTGCTGACACAGACTAACACGGCTACTACACTGAAACCAGAAGTTAATTTGTTTTTCTTTACCTGGCTTTGAAACAGCATTTCTACCAAGGGAAGTAAATTGATGTAGCTTCTTTATCCTTGGGAAACCGTCCTAGCAGTACATACTCCAGTTAATCATACTTTATTTTTGGTTATGAAAACAGTGACATCTGTAAAACAGATGCACCTTTCCCCCCCATTATTATAGTCATACAGATGAAAACCTTTGATACTGAAAAGTCTTGAAGATGAGGACAGAAGGAGACAAGGAGTGAGTGAAGCTTGGATTAGAGTGGTGAGGTTGGCCGTACAACATATCAGTAAAGCCTCAAATCACCAGTTTTTTGTGATAATCTTAAAATTTATGCTCTCCGATTTGTCCGTCTAAAGCTGCTGGTTGTAGATAGGCATTAATCCCACATAATAAAATATCTGAAAGGAGCAATTTGGGGAATCGATGTACACAGATCAAAGGCACATGATGCAGTTCATAAATTCTGTAGATGTTTTTTTGCTTGTTTACCCAGTCCCAGCTGGTAATTTCAAGGAGCTCTATCTTTTTTTCCTCCCAGTTATTCAGGTAGCATAACAAACTATATTGTTTTTATGTCACTGTTGGGGACAGTCTGTCAATGAACAAGCTGCAACTAACTAAATGAATAATACATAACCACAGACAAATCCTGCTGAAAAGATGATCGCTGGTCAATGGCTCATTGCAAAGTGATCTTTGTATGTGCTCGTGTCTTCCAGCAATTTAATTAAGTCTGCATTTATTCTGGCTTAAGTTTTTTTTTATTTCAGAGAGGCAAGCAGGAATAATTTCCAAAGGAAAGTGCGACATTAAATCTGGGACTGCCTAACGGTCACCATGATCTTTCCTTAACTCTTTACTGCATCTCAGTCTCCGGGAAACCGGTGTTTGTTTTGTAGTGTTAGGCCTTGGCTACACTCACGAGTTGCAGCGCAATAAAACTGCCTGCAGCGCTGCAACTCACTAACTGGCTACACTCGCAAGGCACGTGCAGCGCTGCATCTCCTCAGGTACAGTGCTGCATGTACTCCACCTCTCCGAGAAGAATGTTTGCTGCGCTGGTGCGCTGCGGCTACAGTGTGGTCACCCAATGCGCTGTTATTGGCCTCCAGAAGTATTCGGAAGTATCCCACAACGCCTGTTCTAGCCACTCTGGTCATCAATTAGCACTCTACTGCCCTGGCCTCAGGTGACCAACCGCCACTCCGACCCTTTAAATTCCCTTGGAATTTTAAATATCCCCTTCCTGTTTGCTCAGCCAGGCGTGGAGCGCTCTCAGCGCATCTTTCCAGGTAACCATGCCTCCACGTGCGAGACGAGCCCCAGTATGGAGCAATGGCGAGCTGCTGGACCTCATCGCTGTTTGGGGGGAGGAAGCTGTCCAGTCCCAGCTGCGATCCAGCCGGAGGAATTTTGATACTTTCGGCCAGATATCAAGGGCCGTGATTGAAAGGGGCCATGACCGGGACGCAATGCAGTGCAGGATAAAAGTAAAGGAGCTGCGGCGTGCGTACCGCAAAGCCCGCGAGGCAAACAAGTGCTCGGGTGCTCCCCCCACAACCTGCCGATTCTACCAAGAGCTGGATGCAATACTTGGGGTTGACCCCACTACTCTTCCGAGCACCACCGTGGACACGGGAGAGGAGGAGGAGGGAGAGGTGGAGGAGGAGGAGGGGGTTGAAGAAAACAGAAGCGAGGGTGCGGTGGCTGGGGGAGACACCCCTGACTCCCTGGGTGCATGCAGCCAGGAGCTCTTCTCGAGCCAGGAGGAAGAGAGCCAGTCGCAGCAGCCGGTACGCGCTGAGAGAGAAAGAGAAGAACAGGTTCGCGGTAAGCAGCTTTTATTTTCGGGAATGAGTTTTTTCGGTGTGTGGTCCTTGGGCGAGGAGGGTTTGGGCTGCATGCATGCCTAGATGCGGAAGAGCGCATTGATGTGGTCTATCACATCGGAGAAATCGGCCACTGTAATCTCTTCGAAAGTCTCAGCCAGGACGTGGGCAATGTGCTTGCGCAGGTTCATTGGGAGAGCCGCCGTGGTCCTTGTCCCAGTCAGGGTAACGTGTCCGCGCTACTGTGCCGCGAGGGGCAGGGGGACCATTGCTGCACACAGGCAAGCTGCATATGGGCCAGGGCGGAAGCCACATTGCAGTAGAAGACCCTCCCTTGCTTCCCCGGACACCCTCAGCAGCGAGATATCTTCCAGGACGAACTCCTGTGGAAAATGTGGGGATAGTGTTCAGTGTAGGTTCACCCTGCAGCTGTTGGCTCTCCCCAAGGCACAGAAACCCGTCGGACAGTACATCCGCGAAACAATCAGTCCCCCTTTACTCTGTGTTTACTCACTATTTTGGGGCTCCCGTGGGTTCTGTGCGCTCTGTTTGGGATGGGAAAATTGTGCTGTTTTGGAGACTGTGTGTGCCCTCCTTAAGTGTGGGGGAATCATTGCTCTGTCTGGCATAA
Source organism: Chelydra serpentina (assembly GCA_037349315.1). Classification (NCBI taxonomy): domain Eukaryota; kingdom Metazoa; phylum Chordata; order Testudines; family Chelydridae; genus Chelydra; species Chelydra serpentina. Next base: position 13,253,319 of record JBAIAC010000061.1, read on the forward strand.
AACAATGATGCCTCTGTTAAATGTTGCATTTTGCCTTCCAGATGCAACCTTGAGATCTCCACCATCCTTCTTATCACCGGCTGAGCCCAGAAGAACGAAAGAAGACATGCTGCAGGAAGTTATGAACCAGTCTCTTAAAGAGAATCAAAAGGCTCGGGAGTGGAGGGAGAGTGAAAGCAGGCTCCGCCAGGAAAACGCAGCGGAGCGGCGGCAAAGCATGCAGCTCTGGCAGGAAAGCACAAAGGAGCTGATTCGCATCATGGCGTGCCAAGCGGACTCTATCCAGGCGCTCGTCGCCATGCATGCGGAGCAGTACCGCCCCCGCCCCCCCCCCCTGCAGCCAGTGTCCCAAAACACTTGTGCCCCCATGTCACCACCTGCCCACTTCACCCAACATACTGGTTCTTATCGCCCACAGCAGATGCCCCCAACACCTGTAGCTTCACCAGACAGCCCTGGAAACTACGAACCTTACCCACTGCACTCTACTCCCATCCCGAATTATAGACATCCTGAGGTCCAGCAGTCACTGCACAGCACTCCAGACAGGAATCCCGAGTATGAAAGCAGGACATACCATACCCTGTGATCGAACCCTTCCCCACACCACCCACCACCCCCTTGCCCTTTCTGTCTCACAAGCAGTTGTGTTTCTTTTTAATACATGTGTTTTCTCTGTAATAAACGGATTATTTAGATGTGCAAACAATCTTTATTATTGCAAAAGGAAAAAAGATACCTTAGCCCAGGAAAGAAACAGGCAACACAAGTGAGCTGAGCAAACACAAATCAGCTTAGCAAAGACAGATAACTGATAACATTGGAACCACTTTACTTCAGGGTCGTGCAGGGCAGCACACATTAGTGGTGGTTGTCAGCCTCAGATTTCTCCCTCAAGGCATCCCTAATCCTTGCAGCCCCACGCTGGGCCCCTCTAATAGCCCTGCTCTCTGGCTGTGCAAATTCAGCCTCCAGGTGTTGAACCTCTGAGGTCCACGCCTGAGTGAACATTTCACCCTTCCCTTCACAAATATTATGGAGGGTACAGCAAGCGGATAGAACCGCGGGGATGCTGTGTTCGGCCAAGTCCAGCTTCCCATATAGAGATCGCCAGCGGCCCTTCAAACAGCCAAAAGCACACTCCACAGTCATTTGGCACCGGCTCAGCCTGTAGTTGAACCGTTCCTTGCTGGTGTCAAGGCTCCCTGTGTAGGGTTTCATGAGCCACGGCATTAAAGGATACGCGGGGTCTCCAAGGATCACAGTGGGCATTTCAATTTCCCCTACCGTGATCTTCCAGTCTGGGAAAAAAGTCCCGGACTGCATCTTCTGGAACAGGGCAGTGTTCCGAAAGATGCGTGCATCATGCACCTTTCCGGGCCAGCCTGCGTTGATGTCAATGAAACGCCCACGGTGATCCACAAGCGCCTGGAGAACCATGGAGAAATACCCCTTCCGATTAATGTACTCGGATGCTAGGTGGGGTGGTGCCAGAATAGGAATATGCGTCCCATCTATCGCCCCACCACAGTTAGGGAAACCCATTTGTTCAAAGCCAGCCACAATGTCCTGCACGTTACCCGGAGTCACGGTTCTTCTGAGCAGGATGCGATTAATGGCCTTGCAAACTTGCATCAGCACGATCCCAACGGTCGACTTTCCCACTCCAAACTGGTTCGCTACTGATCGATAGCAGTCCGGAGTTGCGAGCTTCCAGATTGCAATAGCCACCCGCTTCTCCACCGTCAGGGCAGCTCTCAATCTCGTGTCCTTGCGCCGCAGGGCGGGGGCGAGCTCCTCACACAGTCCCATGAAAGTAGCTTTTCTCATTCGAAAGTTCTGCACCCACTGCTCGTCATCCCAGACTTGCATGACAATGTGATCCCACCACTCTGTGCTGGTTTCCCGAGCCCAAAAGCGGCGTTCCACGGTGCACAGCATGTCCGTGAATGCCACAAGCAAGTTAGTGTCGTACGCGTTTTGCGTGACAATTTCATCGTCCTCGTCATCGCCGGACTCCTCGCTGTCACTGTGGATCTTAAGGAACAGCTCGACTGCCAAACGTGACGTGCTGGCGAGACTCATCAGTATTTTGCTCACCAGGTCGGGATCCATTTTCCCGCTGACCGAAACGGAGCACAGATCACACTACAAAGAAACCGTTGAAAGATGGCGCACATTGTGGCCGGAAACACAGGGATTGCTGGGATGCGAAGCGATGCATCACGGGGCGTTGGGACAGGACCCAGAATGCACCATACCCCACGCCCCCTTCCCACAACCCACGGCGCCAGAATTGGAAGAGGTGTTCTGTGGGATACCCGCCCATAATGCACCTCTCCCAAAACCGCTGCAAGTGCCGCAAATGTAGCCACGTCAGTGGTAGTAACTGCGCTGGCGGCTGCCAGTGTGGACAGGCTGCAGCGCTTTCCCTACTTAGCTGTACGAACACGGGTTTAACTAACAGCGCTGTACAGCTGCAAGTGTAGCCAAGGCCTTACTGAAGGACTAGCAGAACTTGTAGAAACCATCCTCAAAACACTCACTACACAAAGGGCAAATTTCCTTCAGGATACAACTGATCTCTTCCAGAAACTCCACAACCTCCCTCAGAATAGCATCCCCATCACCGTGGATGTCACCTCCCTCTACACCAACTTCCCTCATCGCGACAGTGTCGCTGGCTTCCTCAATATTCACAAGACAATGGACAACACTCAGATATCAACCCCAAACACGATTGCCAAACCCCTCCATTTCATCCTAACCCATAACAACTTTACATTCAACAACAAACACTTTGCCCAAAGCAAGGGAACAGCCGTGGGTACTAGGATAGCTCCCCAATATGCACAGACAGGACTTGCCAACTCTAAAAGCGGAACCAGACTCTGCCAGAACAGATGCAAAACCTGCAGCTATATGTCCACTCTTATAATGATCAATATCCACAACACACTTTTCAAGATCCATGGGTCCTATGCAAGCTGCCTCAGCATGTGGTATAGCTCATCCAGTGCATCGAATGCTCCAACAACAACTATGAAATCATAGAATCATAGAATCTCAGGGTTGGAAGGGACCTTGGGAGGTCATCTAGTCCAACCCTCTGCTCAAAGCAGGACCAATCCCCAATTTTTGCCCCAGATCCCTAAATGGCCCCCTCAAGGATTGAACTCACAACCCTGGGTTTAGCAGGCCAATGCTCAAACCACTGAGCTGAGACAATCACCATGCTCCAAAATGAACTCTCACAGAAAAAATAAGACACAAACAACCTTTCACCTGTGGGCGAACACTTTCTGCAAAATGCTCCCTTTATAGCTGACCTCTGTCCTTGTCCTCAAAGGAAACCTTCACAACATCTTCAAAAGGTGTCCCTGGGAGCTTAAATTCATAATGCTGCTAGACACCAAAAACCATGGACTCTACAGAGATAATGAGGAGTCTGGTGGCACCTTAAAGACTAACAGATTTATTTGGGCATAAGCTTTCGTGGGTAAAAAACCCACTTCTTCAGATGCATGGAGTGAAAATTACAGATGCAGGCATAAATATACTGAACCATGAAGAGAAGGGAGTTACCTTACAAGTGGAGAACCAGTGTTTATAGGGACAATTCAATCAGGGTGGATGTGGTCCACCCCCCAATAATTGTGGAGGAGGTGTCAATACCAAGAGAGGGAAAATTGCTTTTGTAGTGAGCCAGCCACTCCCAGTCCCTATTCAAACCCAAATTAATGGTGTTAAATTTGCAAATGAATTGTAGCTTTGCAGTTGTTCTTTGAAGTCTGTATTTGAAGTTTTTTTTGTTGAAGGATGACTATAGAATGTACAGGGAGATTGAAGTGTGTTCCTACTGCAGGGATCGGCAACCTTTGGCATGCGGCCCATCAGGGAAATCCGCTGGCGGGCTGGGACAGTTTGTTTACCTGCAGCGTCCACAGGTTTGGCCGATCGCAGCTCCCACTGGCCGGGGTTAGCCGTTCCCGGCCAATGGGGGCTGTGGGAAGCGGCAGCCAGCATATCCCTCGGCCCGAGCCGCTTCCCGCAGCCCCCATTGACCTAGAACGGCGAACCGCGGCCAATGGGAGCTGTGATCAGCCAAACCTGTGGACGCTGCAGGTAAACCGGCCTGGCCCACCAATGGATTTTCCTGACAGGCCGCGTGCCAAAGGTTGCCGATACCTGTCCTATTGACTTTTTTATGTTACCATTCCTGAGGTCTGATTTGTGTCCATTTATCCTTTTACATGGAGACTGTCCGGTTTGGCCAATGTACATGGCAGAGGGGCACTGCTGGCACATGATGGCATATATCACATTGGTAGATGTGCAGGTGAATGAGCCCCTGATGGTGTGGCTCATATGGTTGGCTCCTCTGATGGTGTCGCTAGAGTAGATATGGGAATGGGGTTTGTTAGAGGGATTGGTTCCCGGGTTAGTGTTTCTGTGGTATAAGGCCATTGGGTTGTGACCTGGAGCACATGTGCAAGTGTGAATGAGACACAAACTGAGACAGACAAAACAGAGGCAGATTGTAAGAGGCAAAAAGCAAGACAGCTAAGCAGCGGCCTTTTTAGCACAGTGTATGACCCTGGAAAAAGCTAGAGAGAAAGATGGTATTGGCTAAAGAGGCTTGGGGCTGTTATGCTAAAAATCTATCCTTTTGTTTGGGTTCCTCCTACATTTGGCAAAGCAGGACCTTGTACGTTTGCTTGTAAATAAACAAGATTACACCAAGGAAAATACCAGACTCCTTCATCCATTTCTCTCCCAAACTGGAACATTCCCAGGGCCATGAACCTTGATGAGCTGCTTGGGTAGAAAAGGGGCAAGAACGGGTTTTAATTACACCACATGTGGGCTGTTGGCAGGATGGATACTCTTTCAACAGGAGGCAAATTAAAACTGGCCCAGAGATATCAAAACAGGAAGAATTTAGAAGGGGGGAAAAAAACCCCAACCAAACACACCTTTTTCACAGGCCATAGCAGCCATATCTAGAGCTGGCTTTGCATGCGTCATGTCCCTTAAGAATAACTTGGAATGAGACTGATTTAATAGTAGGCAACTATATTATCACTTCTAAGTATGTCAAGGGACCAGGCACTTTGCTATATGAGCCTTTTGGAATATTAGTATGCCCTTTCCATCATATTCTAGGGAAAAAGCTAATTAAAAAGATTTCCCTCAGTCCAAGAAATGTGCCAGTATTTCTTAATTGGAATGTGCACTTCTCAGAGCGGTGTGCCTGACACAATACAGCTTCTGAGAGCAAAGGGGTTAGTAATTGGTCTGTTTCTTTTCCCACTCCTTGCAGATTATTTTATGTGGTCAAACTTAATTTTAGAAGGAAGAATAGAAGTGGAATTAACTAAACAGGTACCCTGCCTGCCAATCAATGAGTGGATATTCTGAGCAGATTTAGCTAATTAGAAGGCCCGTCCCTCCCACAATCATAGACTTTAAGGTTAGAAGGGACCATTTTGATCATCTAGTCTGACCTCCTGCACAATGCAGGCCACAGAATCTCACCCACCCACTGCTGCAATAACCCTCTCACCTATGTCTCAGCTATTGAAGTCTTCAAATCATGGTTTAAGGACTTCAAGATGCAGAGAATCCTCCAGCAATCTTCATCTGAGACAAGCACAGCATGGTAGTCGAGGCTTGACTCTAGGACCTGAACAGTCCCAGGTGAACTAAAGAGAAATCGAGTGCCTGGGTGAACTAGTAAGGGATCTGCTAAGCTTTTCCAAACTGGACATTTGACTTCCACAAATTCCATTTATTATACCTGCAGATATTCTTAAATATACATAATTGGAGGCTTTACAGTAATGAAACGACAAAAGGACAATTGTAGATTAAATGAGCAGGCGCATCTCTAAAGAACTATTCAAGGCACAGCAAACAGTAAGATTTGTGCAGAAATGTTAATGCAATTTTAGTGTAGACAACCCCTTAGTCACCATTTTTTACAGTGTCTTCCCTGAGTAATGTGAGCACCCATGTTCATGTATTCATATCAGACCAATTAGAGCTATTTTCCCATGCCGCCCACCCCATGCAAAATAAGTTTTGCTTCTTGTTTTTGAAGTGTGCAAACTATTGACAAGTACGGCACACTCCATGCTCACGTGAGTAGCCTCACTGATTTCAACTGTGCCGTGTACGATCATTTATACGATCCTGTAAAGTGCTGCCTGATTTATCAGCATTTTGCATCCACTTTGCACAGCAACAAAGCAGGGCAAAGTGCAGTGCCCTGGGGAATCAGGCTCTTGGTGTTTAAAAGAGTAGATGGGGCTGGTATCTGGCAAAATCCACCAATGGGGGCTTGCTAAGCTGGGGCTGCACAATACCTTCTTTAAGGACAGCGGGTACTATCCTTCTATAAGGAGGCATTGATTGGCCTCCACCAACAGTGGACTTGGAACATCCTCACCAGCCAGGGAGGACAAGATCCAGCGTGCATGGAATCACTGGAAACTCCAGAAATTCAGTGAGAGAAACCAGCCTGAACATAAGCAGAGAAGAATCAGCCTTTGTGCTCTCATGTCATTGCTCTGTCCCCATAGAAGTTCAGTTCCAGCTGCAGTTTCATGGTGCAGTCCATTAAAAATGGACATCTTCCAACGTAAGTGGCTTGGGCTTGCCGTTATCATGGTCATGCTGTGCCAGTCAATATAAGCAGAGCTGCTTAAGCTCTGTAAAAGAGCTGGGGTTAAAGTCTCGGGCCCCCAGTAGCAGGAGTTTGGGTGTGTGGGAAGCTCAGGGCTGGGGTGCATGGTGGTGCTTACCTGGGGGTGCTCCCTGGAAGGGTGACAGGAACTGCACTCCCTCAGCTCCTAGCTACACATGCTGCCTCCACCTGCAGGCACCGCCCCTGCAGCTCCCATTGGCCGCGGTTCCCAGACAATGGGAGCTGCAGAACTGGGGCTCAGGGCAGAGCGGAGGCAGCACATGGAAGTAGGAGCTGAAGGTCGCTGCTTTCCAGGAGCCAGGTAGGGAACCTTCCCAGCCCCGCCAACCCTCCTGAGTACTGGTGGCACCCCCCCTGAGTAACCACAGTGCCCCCCATCACCTACGGTGCCCCCCCAGGGGCCACATCCCCCCGAGTACCCGTGGCATTCCCCTGAGCCGCCCTCACCACAAGTTTTAGTAAGGGGTATTTTTAGTAAAAGTCATGGACAGGTCATGTGCCATGAGTTTTTTGTTTACTGCCCGTGACCTGTCCATGACTTTTACTAAAAATACCCGTGACTATAATGTAGCCTTAGTAATGGGGGGGGACCTTAATTACCCAGACATCTGGCAAAACACAAAATGTCCAGTAAGTTCTTGGAATATGTTGAGGACAACTTCTTTCAGAAGGTGGAGGAAGTAACCAGGGGGAGCCATTTTAGACATGATTCTGATAACAGGGAGGAATTAGGTCCATTACTTAGCAGGGAAGGAGAGCTAATAACGGATGACACCAAGAAGACTTATGTATTTAATGCCCATTTTGCTTCAGTCTTCTCTAAAAACGTTAATTGTGGTTGTATGTTCAGCACAATGTTAACAAGAAGGGGAAGGAATACAATCCAGAATAGTGAAAGAACAGGTGAAAGAATATTTAGATAAGTTAAATGTATTCAAGTCAGCATGGCCTGACGAAATTCACTCCAGGGTTTTTAAGGAACTAGCTGAAGCAATCTTGGAACCATTAGCAATTATCTTTGAGAACTCCTGGAGGACAGATCATGTCCCAGAGAACTGGGGAAGGGCAAACATTGTCCTCCTTTTCAAAGACAGATACTAAGAGGATCTCTGGAATTACAGACTAGCCAGCCAGCTTCAATTTCTGGAAAAATAATGGAACAAATTATTAAACAATCAATTTGTAAACACCTACAGGGTAATCGGGTGATAAGCAGTAGCCAACATGGATTTATCAAGGACAAATCATGCCAAACCAACCTAATTTCCTTTTCTGACAGGGTTACTGGCCTAGTGGATAAGGGGGACGCAGTAGATGTGATATCTTGATTTTTAGCAAGGATTTTGACACAGTCCCATGTGACACTTTGAATTTGGTCTAGATTAAATTACTATAAGGTGAGTGCACAACTGGTTTAAAGACAGTAGTTAGAGGGGTAGCCATGTTAGTCTGGATCTGTAGAAGCGACAGAGTCCTGTAGCACCTTATAGACTAACAGACATATTGCATAAGCTTTCATGGGTGAATACCCACTTTGTCAGATGCATGCAGTGGAAATATCCAGAGGCAGGTATAAATATGCAGGCAAGAGTTAGGCTAGAGATAATGAGGTTAGAGTAGTTATCAAAGGTTCACTCAGACTAGGAGGGTGTATCTAGTGGGGTCCTGCAGATGTCTGCTCTGAATGCAATACTACTCAATATTTTCATTAATGACTTGGATAATGGCGTGGAAAGTATGCTTATAAAATTTGTGACTGCCACCACATTGAGAGGGGTTACAGTCATTTGGAGAACAGGACTAGAATTCAAAATGACCTTAATAAACTGGAGAACTGGTTTAGAATCAGATGAAAATCAATAAGCACAAGTGCGAAGTATTACATTTTGGAAGGGAGAAAAATCAAATGCATAACTACAAAATGGTGAATAACTGGTTAGGCAGCAGTACTTCAGAAAAGGATCTGGGGGTTACAGTGGATCACAAATTGAATGAGTCAATCTGATGCAGTTGCAAAAAAAGGCAAATATCATTCTGGGGTGTATTGATAGAAGTGTCATATGTAAAACACAGGAGGTAACTATTTTGCTTTATATGGCACTAGCGAGGCCGCAGCTGGAATTCAGTGTCCAATGCTGGGAAGGATGTGGGCAAATTAGAAACAGCCCAGAGGAGAGCAACAAAAAATGAGAAGAGTTTAGAAAACCAGACCTATGAGAAAAGCTGAAAAACTGGGCACGTTAGACTTGAAAAAAGACAACTGAGGGGGAACCTGATAAGTCTTCAACTATGTTAAGGGCTGTTATAAAGAGGATGGTGATCAATTGTTCTCCATGTTCATCAAGTGTAAGGCAAGATGTAATCAGCCTAATTTGCAGCAAGGGAGATTTAGATTAGATATTAGAAAATCCTTTCTAACTATAAGGATAGTTAAATCCTGGAATAAATTACCAAGGGAAGTCATGGAATCCCTGTCACTGTGAACAGGCTTGACAAACACCTGTCAGGGATGGTTGCGTTGTACATGGTCTTGCCTCAGCGTAGGAGGATGGACTAAATGTCCTCTCAAGGTCCCTTCTAGCCCTACATTTATATGATTCTATTCATTTCATGCTTGGAAACCATTTTTATTCCCGTTCCATCCATTTTGCTAGAGCAATAAAATAGCATAGAAACAATCCATTTTGATTCCCCAGGAAAAATAGCCAAAACACTTACTGATTTAGTGACCCAATCAACCTGACTTTGGAAGCCAAAGACGGGGAAGAGGAGCTAACTGAATCGGAACATTTTCCCCCTTGACTTGCTCACTGCTCTCAAGGAAACAAGCTGTTTTCTCCTTCCACCAAATCATCTGCTTCTTTAGAGGGAAGAAGGGTCAGAAATAACAAGCACTACTGCAGGATAAGTAGTAAACCCCTCCAGAATAAAATAATCCTTTATGAAGCACTCCCACCAGACCTCCTGACAATATTATAAAATCCCCTTTTTTTGGGGGGGGGAACAGATCATAAGCTTCCTATCAGTGAGAAACAGTCAGTATAGACAGGCTTTAATTTTTTCTGGGCCTCCCAGAAAGATTTATCTTTCATTTAAGGCATTGACATTCTCCATTCACAGTATAGTTTTTGCTTAATAAGTATTAATATTGATATAATTCCCCGCACCCCCCAGTATATAGGAGACAGACAGACAGACCCACCCACCCAAGGGCCTGTCTTAAGGAGTCCTTTTAGTCAATTCATCCAGTAATGAAGTAAGGCTTACATTTAAAAAAGCCCCATAAGCATCTTTTCAGACTTAATCCATTCACCTCTATGAATCTCCAGTGAGCATCAAGGCTTATGCAAGACATATCCATAGCTAAGCAGAAGAGATTAAGGTGTAAAATCAATACACATAGTCAAACTGTTTCGTTTCCCCCCCCCCCCTTCTCAAATGAAAGCTAATAAGACCCAGAGTGACTTGAGTCTTTGTCTGCAAAAAGCAAATAGAGATGCAGTCTGCTGGAGTGGGAGGCAGGTTAAAATGTGCTAACGTTTAGTGGAAGGCACTGGAGTACTTCCAGCATGCTACTGTCTGACTGCCACAAAGAATTCAAATAATAATGCTGACATCGATGTGATCCAGATATACATGTATGCTACAAGGAAACAGATTGGATCTGATCCAGAGCCTATGAGATGAGTGCCTCGACGATAACGGGAAGAGTTGTCATTTATGGAAAGCCAGTTTCTTGGCACTAAAAAGTCCCCATGTTGACTATTACTTTGGGTACTTCTAGTCTGATTCCTTTCATTGCCATTTGGGAAAGTCATTTACTTCCTGCCCTTATGTTTCTACTCACTGCTCAACAGGTGCTCGCAATTTCATCCAAGAAGTGGCTGCATTTTGGGGGAATGCGGGGTGGGGGGGCAAAATGGTATTTGTGATGCTCCCTGGGAACTTTTGGGAGGAAATACTCTCTAGAAACATTGTCCGTGATAATGGCCACATATTTATACCATACCCTTGACCTTAGAGAAAAGCAGCAGGTTAATCGGGCACAGTTCTATTGTGTGCTCTGCACGTGCTGTTTTTTCTATATTCTAGAACTATAGGGCTGGATTGTCACAGCCCTTACTTGGCTGCACAGAGGAAGAAGTAACTCTTTTATCCCCTTGCTTGGATTGTGACTCCAGCCATGGGGACAGAGCAGATGTTGTTTACCTGATATTCCTCTTTGTGAGGGGTGCACAAGGGCAAAGATTGGGATGATCCATGGCTCTGGACCCCCTATTTTCTAGCCAGGTCCGAAGGGAGTAAACTGCTCCATACGAAGGAATGAAGTGCCACATTTTCAAAGATATATATTTAGGCACCTAAAGATGTAGATATGTGCCTAGCGGGGATTTCAAAAGTCTTCAAGCAGGTTAAGTGTCTGATACCAATGGGACTAGCTCCCTGCCAGAAGCAAGATGGGAACAAGGGTGGAATGGACCGAATCACAATTCATGCTCTGGTTTGCTCTTGAGGTGATGCAGCTGTATAAGACCTCTTCCTCAGGCCAGAAGGTGGAGTTGTTATGCCGCCTTCAGTGACTATCACGTGAGCTATTCATTGCTTACTTGCTTTCATTGGTTTAGTGTATCTACAACCAATCTCTTCCATCTCCCCTCCTATTTAAAATACAGCCTTTACTGCATGCCTCTCGCCTTTGGTGCTGTGTTTTGATTCTTTGCTCAGAATTGCTGTTGTCCAGAACCAACACAGTGAACGAGTGATTTCACGTGTCTTCTGCCCTCTGTCACCTATTGCCCCTGTGCATGGCATATCCAGATGCGGGACTCCATAGCTACAGCTTTAGCGTCTCTTGTAAAGAGTCGATCATCTTCAGACAGGAGAGAGATGATGCAGGCTGAACAACAGATGATGCTTTGGCCCATAAATCCATTGGGACACCACCAATCCACTCACAACAATCTGCATTGCTCAGAAAAGCGCAAATGTCTCTGTGTACAAAGGCGGTGCTTTGTGCAGGCAATTGGCTGCACCTGCAGGCCTGCTGGACATTGGGGCCTTAACATTTTTGGAACATATCTGATGACCGAATGGCGGGAAGTGGACGCTAGACACATTCAGATTTGAAATAAAGTGCAAATGTTTAACAGTGAGGGTCATTAACCACTAGAACAAATTACCAATGGTTATAGTGGAGTCTCCAGATTTTTAAGTCAATATTGGATGTTTTCCTAGAAGATTGGACTAGATCCTAATAGGATGAATGCAGGTAAATCATGTGACCTGTGTTACACAGGAGGTCAGACCAGATGATCAGAATAAATCCCCCCCCCCCCCAAGCCTTATAATGTCTGACTCTGATACTGTTGAACCCAGAAATGATTCACTCAGGAGAACTTGGTTTCCAATTCCATTGTTAGTATATATATTTTTTAATTTATTTTGCATTATTATTAAAGACCCAACAAAAGACACAGGCCAGCTTCTCAGCTGGTACAAATCCATGCTTCGGGGGGGAGGGATAGCTCAGTGGTTTGAGCATTGGCCGGCTAAACCCAGGGTTGTGAGTTCAATCCTTGAGGGGGCCATTTAGGGATCTGGGGCAACAATTGGGGATTGGTCCTGCTTTGAGCAGGGGGTTGGACTAGATGACCTCCTAAGGTCCCTTCCAACCCTGATATTCTATGATTCTCAGCTGGTACAAATCCATGCTTCTCAGCTGGTACAAACCTGGCTTCATTGATGTCCACCTGCTGAAAATCTGGCCCGGTGTCCCAGCTACCAAGAGCTTCAAATTGCTTAGCATGTCTGTAGTTATGCAGTATCATTTGTTTCTTGGGCAAAATATTAGAAACCAATTGGGGCTGAAAATGCCTGGGCACCTCTCAGAATTTGCGCCTTTATTTTTAACCCCCCCCCCCCCCCCCCCGGGGGCCAGCAGTTGCTTCCCCACCAGCTAGTATTGAAATGAATAAAGGCCTTCACATTTATGCTGGTATTTTTCCACAGCTGAGGAACGATTAATAGGCTGCTGAGAACTGCACTGTCAATGGTAATGCTGCAGCCTTCTACCATACCTTGATTATCATCTCAACTGGAGGCCTATGGAATCCCACATCAATCTTTAGAATGAGTTAAAAGTGTACTGTACAAGCTAGGAGACAGGCTTGTTATGTTGACCTTGAACAACGCTTTCCAAGGCAGCAATTCTGTATGAAGACAAATGCCAAGATTTTTGCATTTTTATGGAGGGGAAAAAAAAGTGAAGAAGAGGCTGTTTAAGTTATGAATTTACTATCTTGTACCATAAAAAGCTGAATGGAAGCATAGAGCTCGTGTCATGGCTGCAATTAAATTTTGAGCTAGTGTGACATTACACGGAGCAGGTGAAAGTTAGCCGACTAACAGCCACGTTATCCTCCTAGTGCAGTATGGTGGCTGGAAGTGTCTAATGACTTTCTTTTTCTGATAGCACCACGTTCTGCTTCTAATGGCACTAGGGTTGGGTACAGGGCTGACAGCAACCTGCCTCTGCTCACATCGAGCGCCAGAAACGTACTGAATGAGCACAAGTAAGGGTGCCGAAGTATGCATTCATTTGCAAATGGAGACACCACTGCAAGACAAACAATAAACCAGGGGCTTTTGGAGTACATGAGCTAAACTGTTCTTCACCCCATCCCCAAATTCTGCTTTAAAACACGCAGGTTTGATATTAGGAAGATAATATGTATAGTTTCTTTAAATGTGCAGCAAGAAATCGTACAGGAGGGGCTGTGGAAGGTTGAGCGAGAGGATAATAAAGTTCCAGGTTCAGTGTTAGAAGAAAGTGTGACTTCCTATGAGTTTTCTATACTGGTACACGACAGACACCTGAAAAAAATGAACCCTCAAAGGCCTGCCCAGGCTTTCACCTAGTTTTGTCTCAGTGGTGGCACTATTCTAGCATTTACAGTAAAGCCGTCTCCACCTGGCCCCATATTCAGAGTGAAAAGTGAGAAGGAAAGAAAAGTTCATTGTGCCATGAGCAATTTCCCTTTGTCTGTGATGGATTTACCCCTCCCAAACAACCACCATCAGTCATGTCGCATGTTTAGCTAATAGATGCACGAACAGCGGGAGAAGTATATTTAGGCCCTAAATAGCGTGCAGTTGCTAGAAAACTGCGCCTCATTCCACAAGATCTGTGAATAGAGCAGATCAAAAATGAAAGAGACCCTCAGTGCCCAGGAGGCACAATTCAGATGAAGGCAAGGGGGAAAGGTAGCTTAAAGTCACCTTTACACCCTCTCTGTGTTGGGTCTGCTCCCCTGGAATCTGCTTTAATTTACATCAGCTTTCCACAGTTGCCTATGGGCTGTTGCAGGACCTAAAATAGTACTATGGCCACATCCTGGTACCTCCATAACCTCCTTGGCATGCCCTCCTACTGGGGCCAATACCATCCCCCACACTGCCTGGTACCTTTCTGTGTGTGAGTTCCATTTCTTTCTACCACAGGAGCGGTGAAAAAGGGCGGGAGTATGGCTCCGAATCGAGGCCAGTACCTCGTTACAAATGGCTGGCTGACTGAGATCGCTTGCTGTGTTCTACTGTTACACACATCCAATATCTGGTGATTTTGCTAAATATTTTAAAACACGACAAACTACTTACCCCTTTGCTTCAAATTAAGGAAATACTGTCTTTGTGGAGTTATGAAAGGCCAGTGAAAGCAATGTCCCATGCAATTAGGTTAATAGATGCATAGATTTTTTCCCCCTCCTGAATAACAGTGGCCACAGAACTTCACCCAGTTACCCCTGTGCTCATTTTGTTCCAGTAACTTAGGAACAACTTTTACCCACTTGACTACTTCATAATATACCAGGTAGACGGGACAAAACTGGAAGCGTGAGGACTGTTCATAACAAAATGGAAAGCTAGATAATATATACAGCTTACTCAAGCAAAAAACAGGCTCAAATAGTACAGCTTAGAACAGCAAGAGAGTGCATTTACAGATATAGTCCATACTGGTTCTGCAAAGAAAGTAAGCCATGCTAGAAAAAGCACTTTGATGCCCATATAAGCTGCATCTGCACCAGGGTTTTTGCCAGTATTGAAATGCCATACAAATATCACACCCCTATCTGGCTTAACTTTGTTGCAGAAGAAATAAACTTTTTTAATATGTCTATTCCTGTGTAAGAGAGATTTTTAAGGCGGCTCTGCTGCTTTGTGAAACAGTTTGGTTTGCTTCATGAATCATTTATTGTTCATAGCTATATTTCCTTATTTCTCCAGGGTCAATGTTATTCTTCCAAGAGGTGTATTCCTTTGTCAGGTATTCATTTTAAAGCACTCAACTGCATTACCATTTACATAGTGGTTTGGTGCGGGGAAAATATATTCTTTTACGGGTTTATTCAACTCCCACTTTGTACTAATTGGCCTCCCATGTAACTGTCTTTCATAGGGAGGCTGGATGACTCAGGGGAATGGGCAATAACTTTCTGTGACTTTCCAGGTCAATGGCTCAAGCAATCATTGGTGACTGAAAGTTACCATGTAAAGACTGTTTGATGGCCTGTGTGAAATGAATTGATTTCAGTCCAGTTGCTGTTTGACAGGCTATCACTAAAACCAATTAGCGCTCTAGTTTCGCAGTCCCAGAAGTGAGACCAGGGAATAAAGTTCCCTATCCGCTCAAAGTAATGTTTTTATGTCTGTGCTGAGCCACACTGGCTGGCCAGTGTGGGGGAAGCTTTACTGTCTCTGTCCTTGAGTGACCTATTTCTCTGATCTGTAGGCGGATTTAATTTCCCCCCAGTTCTGTCAGTTGGGCACTAGGTGCACTTTAAAAAATTGGGACCATATTCTGCCCTTGCAATGCCACGAGACATAAGCACAGTTGCATGGGGTGTGAGAATTAGGGCTTTGTCTCTCATCAAGTTTTTAATGCCACTGAGCTGTGTCTGCCCTGGTGGTGTCTGGAGATCTGCTTAGCAGTCCTGTGGAAAACAAACACCTTTTCACCTCGTTGTTCAGAGAGGGATTTCAGAACGCAGCCCTTGCTTTGCTTAGCCATGACCGTCTGTGTAAACCTCTGTGCAGCATGGTGATAATTTGCTCTTATGGGTGGGCTTATAAAACAGCAACAATGTTAAAGAACAAGAACGTGACTAAAAGTCTCCATTCTTTTTGCTTTACTAAAGGGAGTGATACATTGCAAAATAAATTAACATCTGGAGCAAAAGAGGGTTTGCATATTAGCCCGTTCATAGACTGCAAAGTCATGGTGACTTCAAGAAACCACCGCACTGATTCAGTTAATATTCAGATGGACAACAAGAGATTAATTGTTTCCATGTGTCCCACATGGTTCTTTCCCAACTCCCCCCTAATTTTTACCGTGAAGAACTAGCCGTCGTAGAATTGCTTAAATTTCCTCATGGTTGGTTAGTTTGCTTAGTTCTCAGTGATATAACAGCAGAGGGATATTTCATTTGTTTTTTTTCTTATGATGTTTTTAATGAACTGCTGCTGGGAACAAATTAATGAGGTTGTCAAAAGCTGCAGTGAAACAAACAGTACCACAGCAACTGTATGCAAATGCTAGTTAGCCTCTATTTAAAAATAAAATAAATAAGAGCATGGAAAAATCTGCTGGCCTCAGCTTCATATGAAGGAAACACTGAAAAAGTTCATACCTCAGTCGGTAGCACTTGAGTTGGGGGGGAGGACGACCCAAATTGAATGGAAAGGAATAGCCCAAGGGAAGGAGAGGGATCAGGAAAGAAGGCTCCTATGAGTCCTAAATAGCCTAACACAACCTGATTTTCCTTTTGGTCTCTAGCAGTGGAAGTAGGTGAAGAGAGATGCAGCTAATGTTTCTAGTTTCAAGACAGTTTCTTTTTTCTTGCGCTACGTTATGTAATAGCATTGTGTCAGGAAAGAAAAGCATGAAGCACCCACAACAATTCTCTGCTTCACATACTTTGGAGAATTGGGGTAAGGAAGTTCAAATTCATTTACAGCGTATGGTACCCAAGAGAAGTCTAGCAGTTCCGACCCAGGGAAGGGGAAAATTACATTCACCTAAGGGAAAAAAATTTAATGCGGGACACTGACAATGATGAGACGCAAGGATTTTCTGCCTTTTTTTAAAATTCAAGACCAATAGGACATACCATTGTACCAATTCCCAGAATTCAAACAGTTGTGAACTTTACGAGTGTTTGAAATCCAAACCAGCACCTTGGATCCTAACAGTGAATGGGGCAGACCGTACACTCATGTAACCCACTGGTTAGTGTGAGTTACATGTCCCCTCCTGCAACCAATCCTCAGAGGAGGCAGGTCTGTTTCAGCTAGAGATCCTTTCTCTCTTGCTCAAGGTGCAGAGACTTTGATGCTTGTAGTTCTGGAGGTTCTCAATTCAGTCTTTGGAAATGGCTATGATAACGGACCGTGCACCTGCACAAAGTCCCACGGAAGTAATTTGTGCCTTCGGAACCCTGTGCCTGGGCATTTACATGCCGTATCGAGCCCAGGTTTTCAGACAACACCTGACCATGCAAGAGAAAAGCAGGGAAGTGTATGGCTGCAATAATCAGGGGTTATTCTGTCAGCTGAGAAGAGCTAAGGAAGATGGATCTATCCTGCTAGTCTTTTCTAACATGGGTGCAATTTGTGTGATTAAGGGTAAGAGAAGAACAGCAGAAGGGTTTGGGGTTCTGAAAGATTCTAATGAGACCAAGGGCGTTCTGTCTTTTCACACACATGGATGCATATGTGACAGCTGCCATTTTGGCCAACACACCAGGGATGGAGCCTCCAGAGCTAAAAAGCATGAGTTACTACAACTTGAGCTAAGGCTCTGCAGTTGCGAGATGAGGGAGAGAAAGAGGAGGAGCTGTCAGAGTGTTCCCCTGTGAGTCCCTTCAGGTCTTAACCACAGACCACACCCACTCCATGTCCGCTTCACTACAACCATGTTTTATTGTATTTTATAGTTACAGTGAGTTGCCAGCTTACCCATTTGCTTCTGGGGAAAAGTACAGCAGCAGCCAGTCCTGCCAAGTTCTGCCTGCCTTCAGGCTCCCAACTCTTCTCCAAGCACTTCCTTCCTGTCTGTTTATGTAGTCCTAGCTGCTGGGGCTTTCTCTCCTTCAGTTAGCCCCTTGGCTGTAACTCAGTTAATTGATACCCTCTGTCAACTACCTGTTTTCCAGTTAGGTCCCAATTAAAATATATGAATGGGCATTGCCGTGATAGAGTGCAGAGTTAGCTCCTGACTCCGCACACCCTGTTATACACTGCGATGCTGGCAGACCGGGTGCCAGCTCATGCCAAGACCCCAGGCCTCACTGAACGCTGACAGGTGCGTAGCTGGAAACTAGTATTGGTTTATTGTGCGCTAACATTCTCAAAATAAATATTAGATGTTAAGTTAATAAAATGTGTTTAGTGTTTTATAAAAAGCATGTATAATGC
The DNA here is from genome assembly GCA_037349315.1 of Chelydra serpentina. NCBI lineage: Eukaryota > Metazoa > Chordata > Testudines > Chelydridae > Chelydra > Chelydra serpentina. The sequence goes on from JBAIAC010000061.1 coordinate 13,271,506, forward strand.
AGAATGTTTTATTCTCAGGCAAATATACCCCATGTTACAATGTAACAGCAAACATTTGTACTGTAACTAAGTAACCCATCAAATGATGGTCTCCTACAAAAAGGTGTTAAATCCTGTTCATTAAATGCAAATGAGCTATTGTGCAAACTGTTGCTGTCAGCTTGGTATTTGTGAGACGAAGCTCTACATATGGACACACGGGAAAATTCATCATCTCTGGACTGCTTGGATTCTAACAGGGCAGAATAACCAAACGGGAAGACAGAGATCCCCGGAGTTACTCTGGGTAGCCCAAAATACTTTTGGGAAATGGGCAGATTACTACATTTTAGCTAGTTAACTTTTGAAATTATAGATACTGACTCACCTGTACATACATTTTAACTGCTTTAACCTTTCAATAACTCATTCCTTTTTCTGAGCCAATAAACCTTTAGTGAGTTTACTAGAGAATTGGCTACTAGCGTTGTCTTTGGTGTGAGATCTAGGATGCAAATCAACCTGGGTGACTGGTCTTTTGGGACTGGGTGTAACGTGAATGTTTTGTGATTTTTGGTGTAAATGGCCACTTATCACACAGTCCATCTTGCCTGGGTGGCGAGGTAGACTGGAGTGTATAATGGAACTGTCTCTGATTCCGTTATTAGCCTATTGAAGTACTTTTGGAGTTCACATTTGGTACTGGATTGGAGAAATCTAATTCTAGAACGTATCGCCAGTCGGGGTGTCTGCCCTGCTTTTTGACAGTCTGCCCTGAGGTTGGCACTCATGATTGTGAGTACTCCAGACAGTGCGACATACACCTCCTCCCTTGCTTCTTCCCAGCTGGAGTCTCCTTTTCCTAATGCTCTATTTCTCTTGAGCTTTTTTAACATTCCCTGCTTTTTGTGGGATCCCACCTTTTGGTCTCTTTCTGCCCTCTCAATGGATGTTCTCTACTTTCCAGCCACAGAAAAAACAATCTGTGTGTGGAGGACACCCCCACAATTCTGCCCATGTATCTTCACACCAAGGTCAATCAGCAAGACCTTCTATTACCTGACTGTCCTCTTTAATCTGTCACTGCTGTACTGGTTCTGTCCCTTGTTTGGCTAATTTTTTTCTCCTGCTGGTCTGCTCCTGAAACTATGGGGGGGACCCGTTTGTAAGCAGCTAACTTCATACAGGTCTCAGTCACCAGCCCATTTCACCTCCATTTTTCTCTACCATTTGTGTCTCTACCCCAGACTTTTTTCCTCTTGCTGATGTTCTTGGCTTGTATCTTCCTGTCTAGGTTCTTTTATTTTTTTCTGATTGCCTGCAACTTCAGTCTCTTTTTCCACACTCTATGGTCTTCTGGAACTTCCTCTTTCCCACCAAGGGGAAGGGTTACCAATCAATTCCCAACATGACTGGATGGGGCAAAGTCTTACCATCCGCACTTGCTTCCCTTTACATATGTTACACATGTACGTATGACAAGTGCTGAACTATCACATTGGGGCTGCCTTTCCCCTCAACAGGGTAAAATAACTCTCATTCAAGTCCATGGGAGTTGATTATGTCCACAGCTGGCCTTTAGGGTGGCACAAAGATGGTGGCTATTCTAGGACCAAGAAACACAAATGAGAATCTCAGCTTTTACTTACAAAAAAAGTAAGTGTCCGGCCCTTTCCCTTTTAAAGATAGCCTTGAAAATGTACATTGATGTAAGCCAATGCAAGCCAATCACGAAAGTCCAAAATTTGTCACTAAGGGTACGTCTATACTTACCCACTTCTTTGGCGGCGAGCAATCGATCTATCGCGTCTAGACAAGTGCTAGAAAGGAAGTGCTCCTCGTCGACGACGGTAATCCTGCTCCACGAACGGAGCAAGCGGAGTCGACGGGAGCCTGCGCGCCGCCGTATGGATCAGCGGTAAGTAACTTGTAGTTCGAACTAAGATACTTCGACTTCAGCTACGTTATTCACGTAGCTGAAGTTGCGTATCTTAGTTCGAACTTGGGGGGTAGTGTAGACCAGCCCAAAGCGTTCCTGAAGATTACAAGCTAAGATTTTTTCAAAAGTGGGTGCCTAAAATTAAGCCCCCAATCTGTTTAACCACCTAAATAAATGCCTGATGTTAAGAAGTGCAAAGCACCCAGTGACTCCAGGTTATTCACAGTACCCTCTCAGAAACCTAGGTCTGGCCTTTGGGATCTAGACAAATCATGTCCCTAAGTCTCTTAACTTGGTGAGAAGACCCAAGATCAAATTCACAGCTGTAGAAGATAGTTCTTCCCAAGCTCCCTCACCGCTGGTTGCCTGTGGCTGAGTCAACTTCTTTGCCAAGCAGTCTGTCTGCTAAAAGAATCCACTAGATACCCCATGCAGCCTTCATTGCTATGTCTGCAATGCCAAAAAAAACCCCAACCTGTGGCAGCAAGTCTCAGAGCCCAGGTCAGCTGACTTGAGCTTGTGAAGCTCATGCCACCGGGCTAATAGCAGTGTAGATGTTCCCACTGGGGCTGGAACCTAAGCTCTGAAACCCAGGAAGGCAGGAGGGTCTAAGAGCCCGGGCTCCAGCCCCACTGGGGACGTCTACACTGCTATTTTTAGCCCTATAGCACGTGCCCAAGTCGGTTGGCCTGGGCTCTGAGACTCAGGGCTGTGGCTTTTGGGTTTTCCAGGTTAGACATTCCCATGGTCTACTAGACCAAGCCAGGGCTGAGGGCAATGGTCTAGTCCCAGCTCTGACACCGACTCCCTCTTTGGCCTTTGCCATGCCACACAGGCTGAAGTGTTCACACTTGGATTTTAGAGGTTCAGATTCAGGCCCTGATTCAGCACAGTGCTTAGGCACATACATTACTTTGGACATATGAGTTGTCTCATTCTCTACAATCAATTAGTCCAACAGGTCAATAGGTTGCTTATAACCGTGGGTCAGAACCATTTATCCCTTCCACTGATATACTTATCTATAGCCACCTATAACACGCTAGTCCTCTCTGCAACATACTTATAACATCTATTAGTCATTTAACAACCTTTTATAAACTATTTATAAATATAGATAATAGAAGAACTAGGGGCCACCCAATGAAATTAGTGGGCAGCAGGTTTAAAACAAATAAAAGGACGTTCTTCTTCACACAGCCCACAGTCAACCTGTGGAACTCCTTGCCTGAGGAGGCTGTGAAGGCTAGGACTATAACAGGGTTTAAAAGAGAACTGGATAAATTCATGGAGATGAAGTCCATTAATGGCTATTAACCAGGATGGGTAAGGAATGGTGTCTTTAGCCTCAGTTTGTCAGAGGGGGGTGATGGATGGCAGGAGAGAGATCACTTGATCATTACCTGTTAGGTCCACTCATTCCGGGGCACCTGGCATCGGCCACTGTCGGTGGACAGGATACTGGGCTGGATGGACCTGCGGTCTGACCCAGTACGGCCTCTCATGTTCTTATAGCCTTAATATAAAATGTGACTAGAATCCCAACCTTTCACAGAGGTTGTTTTTCCTTCTTTCCTTTATTCAGATAGTTTCATATCCCTGATCTTGGAAGCAAGAACATTTTCATTACAGTTGAAACTACTTGGGAAACACCTCTGTCATTGTGCAAGGGAATTAAAGTACATAGTTTACAATAATTTCCCTAGGAAAAGATCCAGATACCTTGACTTAAGCCACATTTGAAATCTGGACCTTTTAGGATAAATGTTCCCTCTGATAGAAACAGCCTCCCGAGATAGTTGGCGAGGATAAAAAAGTTCCATTTTTGCTATTTTAGGAGAGAGCAATGAATACTGTACATGTATATGCTTTGGATGTGTGCCTGAGTGACACATAGGAAGGCTGTCTGAAGTCCCAGCAGACAGAGAAATTAAATGTGAACAGATGGACTAATTCAGTGCAATCCAAATGCAAAAGAAACCTGGCTGACTAGAGATGACAAGGTTTGCCTGAATTCAGCACTGGAACTATAAAAGGCAAGCACTTTTTTTAAAAACCCATCAAATTCATCTTCAGGAGATGAGTGTTGCAGTGGGTTTTGATGCACCGACCTTTCATTTCCAGAGGCACAGGGTCAAATTGGAATTCAGTGTAGCAGCTCAATACATTTGCTGGTTTCAGTCTAATTCATGGTGGAAATTTGTCCCTTCCCCCCAAAACCACTCTGCAGTTCATTGTTAATCATGTGCATTGGCATTATCTGCTGGAAAAGAGTCAGGACTACAATTCTAAAGCTGTTGGTAGTGTGTCGGATTTGTATCACAGAAACCACCTTGGTGCTGCCACCTGGTGTGCCAAGGCTACTTCTGCCCCTGCTTCCCTGCCTTTTCCAGCTTGGACTCCAGAATCCCATCTTTGAGCCACATACCACTGATCTGCTGCAAACACAGACCCAGGTCTGAACTACGTCTACTAACAGCTGTAGGCCTGCCTGGAAGCAGCTCAGGAAGTGCTCTTGCCTTTGACACCCAGATGCCCAACTCCCAATGGGGTTCAAACCCTGAATAAATCTGTTTTACCCTGTATAAAGCTTATACAGGGTAAACTCATAAATAGTTCGCCTTCTATTTCAAAGATAGAAAGATATGCACAGCGGTTTGCCCCCCCCAGGTACTAACACGTACTCCAGGTAACTTAAGTAAAAAGTGATTTTAATAAGTACAGAAAGTAGGATTTAAGTGATTCCAAGTAGTTACAAACAGAACAAAGTGAATTACTAAGTAAAATAAAATAAAACACGCACGTTTATGTCTAATCTAACTCAACACAGATAAAAAACCCACCAGTTCCAGTCTTTCTTTTACAGGCTGTAGAACTCCTAGCCTGGGTCCAGCAATCGCTCACACCCCCTATTGTCTTTGTCCTTTGTTCAGTCTCTTTCAGGTATGTCCTTGGGGGGTGGAGAGCCTCTCTCTTTAGCCAGCTGAAGACAAAATGGAGGGGTCTTCCAAGGGTTTAAATAGACTTCTCCCCACTCCCTGTGTAGCATCATGTTACCCTGGAGTTTTGGGGTCACATGTCCATGCACCCTCATCAGCCCAGCCAGTCACATTCCTGGCCAAGCTCAGATGTGGATTGGGGTCTGCACCTCCTATTGTCTGTGTAAGGGTTTCTTGACTGGTCTCTTTACATGCACATACTTTTCTCAAGACATGATCCCAGGCTCTTACAAAGGCTATGTATAAAACCAGCAAATATAAAACTAATATTCATAACTTCAACTACCACAATGATACATGCACACAAACAGGAGGAATAGATTCAGTAGATCATAACTTTTACAGAGATATGTTACATGGCACATGTAGCATAAAACATATTCCAGTCACATCATATATACATTTATAAGCATCTCCCCATAAAGTTTCATTGGGGACACCGTCACAGGTAGGTCATTCCTCAGTGTGGTGGTAGCTGTGACCAGTAGCAGGCACAGAGCAAGGGGATAGGAGTCTCTGTAATAGGGGTTAAAGTCAATCTTGCATTCGCCAAGTAATCTCTACATGGTATCCAAGTGAGGCTGAATAAAGATCCAACAGATCACAGACCACCCACGTCTGTCTAATCTAACTCAACACAGATTAAAAACCCCACCAGATCGATGACCCCTCAAGGTCCCTTCCAGCCCTAGAATCTATGAACCCCTGCAAAAGGGGAAAAGGAAGCCATCCAGCCCCCGGTCAGAACAGCCGAAAAGCTGCTCAGAGTTAGCAGCAGAACAGGCAGAGAGGAAAGGCCCGAAAACAGAGATCCTAGAAAGAACAGCTAAAGTGAGTCCAGGCTGCAGCAGGGAATGAGGATAGGAATGTGAGGGTCACCAAGGGAGAGAGGATAGGGAGAGAGCTAAACAGTCTGTTTGGTGGCCTGGACTGAGCAAAGAGCTACAACAGAGAGTTCAGAAACGTGTGATTTGTGCTCATATGAGAACCAACCCACCAGAGCCACTACTGCCATCTGCTCTACCAGAAAGACCATGGGAGAAAGTCAAGACTGATCTTTTCTGTCTGGATAATCCAACCTATTTTTGACTGATTATTTCTCAACATCCATGGAAGTTGCCAGACTGCTCAACACCGTGTCAAGGGCACCAGTGGAGGGGATAAAACCCATCTTGGCCCGTTTCAGATTCCAGAGCAAGTCATCTCTGACAATGGTCCTCGGTTTTCCTCTCTGACCTCAAAGAGGTTGGCAGATACCTATGGTTTCACTCATGTCAGCCCACAGTTCCCTCGGAGTAATGGTAAAGCAGAACATGCTGTATAGACAATAAACTTCTTTCTAAATCCTGAGATCCTCATCTCACGCTGTTGGCATACCGATCAATACCTCTAGCAAATGGATTCAGCCCTGCAGAACTGTTGATGGGAAGGAAGTTGATGTCCATGATCCCAACCGTCCCTTCCCAACTAAGACCCTTGTTCGCCTGGCTTCCTGAGACTAGAGAAAAGAAGATCTATATAAAACCTTGTCAGAAGAGGGACTTTGACAAGTGCCATAGATTAAAATCCTTGGAAGTACTGAATCCAGGAGATCCCATCTGGGCAAAAGATTCTGAAGAAAACAGCTCTTGTTTTGTGTTGATATTTTGTTCCTGTTGTTTGTTGTTTTCATGTAAAGTTTGGACGAAGGTTTTATCGCCCTTCCCTTTTCAGAAAATGGGTTGTGGCGTTAATTGTGAACATTCAGAGCCACCACTAGGGGGCACAGAGTAAAGAGGTAAGCGTTTGTGTAAACAGGAAATAAAATCTGGTGTGCATTTTTCCCAACCATGGTGTGCTGGGTCTCTGTAATTGCTACACTGCAGCTGGGAGCATGCTTCCTAGCTTGAGTAGACAGATGTGTCATAGCTCTGCTTGAGCTAACGTGCTAAAAATAGCAGTGTACCCAGGGCTAGCATGGGCAGCAGCTCAGGCTACCTGCTTGAGTATCTATCCCAGGGAGTCTGGCCCGGGTTGTAATCCGGACGCTGTGCTGCATCCAGCTATGCTGCTATTTGTAGTGCTCTAGATCAAGCAGAGTTAGGGTCTGTCTATTTGAGCTGGGAAGCACAGACATACCCTTGGAGGCTCAGGCATTGGCAGAGAGATGTAGAAAAACGTAATTCCTTTCAAATTGTCAGGCTCTAGCACACATTGTTAATCTGTCACTTTCCTGAGCATTCTAATCCAATAAACGAACCCCCACTGAATTAAAAAACAATATTTGATTGTGTTCCAGTAGTGCCGAGATACCCCAACCAAGATCAGGGTCCCAGTGTGGTAGGCGCTGTGAAGACACATAGTCAGAGGTGCTCCCTGCCAAAAGAGCTATTAGCCTAAAGAGACAAGACAGAGAAAGTGTAGGGGGGGGGAGGAGACACAGAGAGGTTAAGTGACTTGACCAAGCTCCCACAGCCAGTCTGTGGCACAGCTGGTAACTGAACCTAAGCTTCCTGAGTTCCACATTGGTACCTAAGCCACAAAACCCAACCTTCCTGTCTATAAAATACAATACACATTTTTTGTGGGTGTCAATACATGCAGATTCCAAACTGTGCCTGCGTTTATTTGTACTATAATTTTGCTCTCCTGACATGGAGGCCTTGTTAAGGCTAAGCTTAAAATTTGACCATGAATATTTTGCCATAGTGCTGTAATACTGATCTTGATTAATGTGCTGTCTCGTATAAAGCACCTTTAGCATGAAACTCTGATCCATCAGGTATTTAAAGGCCTGTTATCCCTTCAGCGGGCCAAATTAATTCCTGGTATAATGCTGTGAAATTCAATGGACTAATCTAAAGAAGGATTTAACCCAGTGTGTTCACATAATTCTGAGTGATATTACTGGGAGTACAGAATGTGCTAGAAAAGACAAAGGATCCGTATTTGTTCCGCCTGAGGTTGTTTTGAGAGAATTTTTAGTTTAAACCCTTTTTCTTCTAATGGGAGAGGTGATTCTGTAGTTTTGATTGTGTATGGAGCTACCGCTGTGTGTCTTCCAGGCGCTTTTCCCCCACAGCAAATGAAATGTTAAATCCATGTGGTAACATGATTTAGAAATCAATACAGTCTCAGCAGGCAGGCGAGAGTACACCAAAAAACCCACTCAGCACACAAAGCCTTTAGGAGCAAAAGTGCTAAAAGGAGACCTTTTCCCTGTACCAGAATGCATAGTGACCAGTAACAATGACAGTGCCCTGGAACATCAAGAATTAAATGGAATGTTTCCTTCAAAGAGATTCCATTCACCTGCCTCTGGCCCTATCTCTGTCATCTACTTGTATATACTGCTAATGAAAGGACACTTACTATTACACCAGACAGCGCATTGTCCTATTCAGGAAAATGGTCCAGTATTTAAGCATGTGCTTAAATCCACCACCACCGAGCAATGCACAAGCACTGAAGTCAATGGGAGTTAAGCAAGTGCCTACGTGCTTTGCTGAATCAGGAAGGATTGCCAAGTAAGGACCTAAATCAAGATCTTTTGTTTTCCCAGTTAGCACATAGACTGAGTAAATACTGAGGAAGCTTAATGTCACTTTGCCCTGGTCTACATTGGCGGGGGGGGGGGGGAGGGATCGATCTAAGATACGCAACTTCAGCTATGAGAATAGCGTAGCTGAAGTCGACGTACATAGATCGACTTACCTCGGTGTCTTCACGACGATGAGTTGGCTGCTGCCGCTCCCCTGTCGACTCCGCCTGCGCCTCTTGCCGCAGTGGATAGATCGATCGCTACGGCGGGTAGTTTTTGGCACACTAAGGGTATGTCTACACTACAGTGGGGATCGACGCCGTGAGATCGATCTATCAGGGGTTGATTTATCGCATCTAGTCTAGATGCGATAAATCAATCCCTGAGCGCTCTCCCATTGACTCCTGTACTCCACCGCCGCGAGAGGCGCAGGCGGAGTCAACGGGGGAGCGGCAGCAGTCGACTCACCGCCGTGAAGACGCTGCGGTAAGTCGATCTAAGTATGTCAACTTCAGCTACGCCATTCTCGTAGCTGAAGTTGCATATCTTAGATCGATCCCCCCCCACTAGTGTAGACCAGGGCTAAGGAGCAGCAGTAATGCTGAGTCCCTCTCAAGGAAAAAAGTCTTAACTCAAAAGAGGGAAAATCCCAGAACTATTAGGAATATTAGAGACATGGCTTGATATAGGATACAGACATGAAAATGGAAGCTATGGTCCCCAGTGGCAAGAAGCCAGAAGTTACTGATATCAGGTGAGATTCATCCATGGGGCGGAAGGACAATGCCAGACTTACCACACTACTTACACCCTGTATATTGGCTGTGCAGGGGGCTCTAAGGAACTGAAGCACTGTTCAGCGGAGCTATCCACCTAGGCTGGTTAGGGAGGCCATGCACAAAGGGGTGGTCTGCTTTTACATAGATCCAGTGGTCATAGGAGCTCTCTACAACTGTCACAATGAGGTGGAAGCTGGAATTGCAGCTTTGTATGTGGACAGTGAGGAGGATCTGCTCTGCTCACTGGTCCCAAGTAGTTGGGGGTGGATTTCCACTCTCTGCACATCACTCACACAGAGCTCACAGGGTTTGGCTCCCTCTACAGGTGGATTTAATGATGAATAAATGTAAACGGAATCAAAAGGCATTTGCCTGTGGGTAAAGGAATAGAAGTGCCGTCAGGTATAAAAAAACTCATTGAAGGAAAATACAGCTAAGTATATATTTTTTTTAAAGGCTGAATTAAATATACAGGATGGTCTCCCTTGATCTTTACTAGGCAAAAGGGAAACAATCAAAATGAGCATTTCTCTAGCAATACTTTAATACTGTCTTTGTACTAATACCATCTGCAACCAAGCCCAGAAAACAGGATTGCTTAGATGTTTCTGGGATCATACCGAGCAGAAACACACAAAGAGTAAAATGTGAACTGTTCAAGAAAATAGACGGCCAGCCGTACAGCTCAGGGATACACTTCATAATAGAGGGACATGAAGTAGCTACCTAAAAATTTTGTGTAATTACCTGCGAGAGTGGTGGGGAAGCAATTGAAAGGTACTCTGCAGACCGAGTTCAGACTTGCAAGATTATGTAGTAAATACATCAGAAGCTATAATTTTGAAGTAGTTACCCTGGTATTCATACTGTAAGTGCCCAAATGCTAAAATATATGTATTAAGTATGAGATATTGGTATCACTAAGGCCTGGCCTACACACACATTTTACCTATATAGCTACTTTGGTTAGAGGTGTGATATTTCAATGAAATAGTTATATCCGTACAGCCCCTAGTGTGGGTTCAATTATACCGGTAAGAAGGTGATTTATACCAGTATAGCTCATTGCCATTGCCTTACAGGAATAAGCTACATCAGCGTAAGCACTTTTATGTTAATGTAACTATGTTCATTCTAAGGTGGTTGTATCATTTTAGCTATATTGGTACAGCTAAAACAGTACAACGTTTGCGTATAGACAAGGTGATTCACTCATTAGGTACAGCTTTCAGTTATATGAATGGCTGGTCACAAAATTTAGAATTGTACTTTTAAGATCTATAGATGAAAAGGGCTATAAAAAGAGCTAGGTCGTATTCTAACTGCTCTTTAATTATCTGTATTACAAAAATTTGTAGCTATACTGTACTAATTGGCAACCCACATACAATTTATATTGGATTGGATCAAAGATGGTGAGCCCTAATGGTAACAGACTGAAATACACAATATTACAGATGGAAAAAGGTGATATCCACTAAAGGCCTCTAACAGCTCAATCCTACACAACTGGAATCAACGGGAGGTTTGCCATTGACTTCAGTGGGGGAGGATCAGTTCTAAAGAGGTGCCATTTTTAGATCAAACAAATCGTAACACTAAAGAAAACCGTCACCACAGCAGGAGATAATTTGTGGATTTCTGACACACTGAAAACATGGGAAGGTATGAGAAAGCAACTAGTGCACTAGAGGTATATTTCATAACTGACCACTGTTTAAAATCTCCCAGATCCATTATTCTGATAAAAGATATAAAGTAAATATAAGAAATGTTTTGACTACACTGAGTATCAGTGGTAAACAGGCCCAATGACCGGTGATGGGGATGTTAGAAGTTTCTACAGAGAACTTTTTCCTGGGTGTCTGTCTGGTGAGTCTTGCCCACATGCTCAGGGTTCAGCTGATCACTATATTTGGGGTCGGGAAGGAATTTTCCTCCAGGGCAGATTGGCAGAGGCCCTGGAGGTTTTTCGACTTCCCCTGCAGCATGGGGCATGGGTCACTTGGAGGATTCTCTGCATCTTGAAGTCCTTAAACCATGATTTGAGGACTTCAATAGCTGAGACATGGGTGTGCGGGTTATTGCAAGAGTGGGTGGGTGAGATTCTGTGGCCTGCATTGGGCAGGAGCTCAGACTAGATGATCATAATGGTCCCTTCTGACCTTAAAGTCTGAGTCTATAAAATTGCAAGAGAAGTATAAATGAGAAAAACAGGAATTTGTATCACTTTACAATTAAAATATTATCTACAAAGTCATAAGAATGGGGACTATGCAAGGAAGATGCAAGAAAAATCAGATGTCTGGTTAAAAGCAAACAGGTCCATTGCATGTGTGTGCGTGCGTATACATGCATACATTTTTCTTCCCATAGAGAACTCCAGATCAATACTATGACACTATGAGGCTAAATTGAAAAAAAGGAAGTGAACCACATCTTTGCAGAGGAGTGGATGAATAGAATACTAGCCACTATGGGCAACATAAATGCCTGCTCATGGAAACAGTCCTAGTGGAAAAATTATGATTAGGAGTTATCGCTCTTCCATCTTACAAACCAAAAAGATACATGTTTATACTCAGGTCACTTATCCTCACTCTGGCAGCGTAAAGTAGTCCTTGCCTAAATGAGAATCCGGCCCTAAATTCACAGTGACGTGCTGGATGGAATGCCAAAGTAGGGAGAAACCACCTTCAGGTCTTTTGGGAATGTCCCAAAGTGAAAGGTTTGTTTTCGTATTAGGAAATTGATGCAAGAGTTATTTCAGGAACATAACCTCAAATTCCCACTATTTTGTAACATTCGGGAAATGTCCTGGTTTACTGAACTCAAAGACAGAGGTCCATTTGGACTCTTTGAGGAAGCACCCAATATGGGGCAGTATCTTATCCCTCTGGGGCCCAATGTGCAGCCCAGATAGTCTGCTGGGTGCTAGGCAGGGACACTGAGGAGAAATTTTCCCACATGTGGAATCACTCCAATGAGTTATTGCAGCCCAGTGATGAAATAACCTTTGTGAGCTCCTCCTTATAGCTCTTCTTAGGGGTGGGGGAGAGGATCCAGGAAGCTGCACGTCTTTTGGCCTCCCTCATCTCAGTAAGCTACCTAGGACACGTGCTTTCTGCCTCTTGCCTCCTTCCCAGTGCCCCATATTCATCCCCTTTGTGGGCCATGGAACTACCCAGTTCTACTGCCAAGAGCCCTTCCATCCATCCCCTATAGAAATGCAGCTGACAAAAATAAAAAAATTGAAGGAAATGAAATGTTTCTGCCTGTATTAGAATAATAACTGAGGAAAGATGCACCAAGTGAGATGAATTGGTTAAAATAAATCTTTCACATAGCTTTATAATAGCAGTAGGTGTATTTACTGTAGCCCATCACTTATACAGAAGCAGGTTTCCTTATCTCAACACTCTCTTCTTTTATTGCGTGTATGAAAATAAACAGGACCCACTGTGGGTAGAAGTTATCTTTAATGAAAAATTAGTCCTTCAAAAAGGAAAAACTAGGTCCTCCCTTTGTTGGAGCCTGGCAGTAATTATATTTGCTTATGTTAATTTTGCTTATGTAGCAGTGACTATTGTCACAAGATAAATTTGCTTTGCAGACAAGTTAGTAAATACAATTGTTTAGTTCTACAGGAAGAGGAGAGATGCATCTGCCTGCAGGTTGGATGATCTCAGATGTGCTGGGGAGACAGATGTGTTTAACTCCTTAGTTGTTGCTATTCAGTACATTTACGTGAAAGACAATGTATTTCATATTGCTTTGCAGGTGTGCATTTTGCAGCCTTCAGTGAGCCTGTCTAAAGCGGAACACTACAGAACTGGGGGGTGAATACTCAAGTCAGTGTGGATGTTACTCACGCATGGCTTTTGTTAGGTGTTGTATAAAGCACTTCACTGCAGCACACAACCGTGGTGTTCGTTTAAATACTGACTCTTTCAAGAGGGACAGCTATTACAAGGGACGTTCTATATGTTTTTTTGACCCACATAGCTAGTGAAACAGGTAAAGACAGATATTATTGGACTAAAGCTGTTTGGGTAGAACAGGACTCTGAATTCAGACACGTTGTTTGATTTGATCATGTTTTCACCACTAGTTGTTCATTATTTGTCAACGCTCGTGTGAAAAATGATATTCGCTGTTCATTAGTCACTGTTCCTCACTTGTTGTTCTTTGGTTTAAAATGTTTCAGGCAGCAGAATCCTTATGCTGGGCCTTAGGGGACTACTCCCACAGCACCGATAATGAAGCCCAAAGAGTCAAGGAGAACAAGTTCACTTACACCCAACAGTATGAAAACTCTTAGGCCAACCTATTCAGCAAAGACGATGGCAGAAATCGGAATGGAATCTAGAATTAGCGGTGAGCAAGAGACGTGGGTAAATCTGAAGGATAATTTATTCGGAATGAATAACTGGGCCAGATCTATTGTGAGCTGGATGGAAATAAGTCAGACAAGGAACAGAAACAACGTAAGATGGAAAAGACCACAGGTCCACCAAGGCCCTGCCTTCCCAGCAGGAACTGCCTTTACTTCTTGTTAGCTGTCTCCAAAGAGCTTACTGTCTAAAAATATCCTTAAGGGCCTGATCCAAATCTCACTAGAGTCAATGGGAGTGCTTCCACAGACTTCACTGGGCTTTGGATCAAGCCCAAAATATTTATCTATTTCAGATTTCACTTTGAGTTTCAGTTCCCGTTGTAGAGGGAGGGCTACTCCATATACTCAGGGGAGGGATAGCTCAGTGGTTTGAGCATTGAGCATGGTTTGAGCTAAACCCAGGGTTATGAGTTCAATACTTGAGGGATGTGGGGCAAAAATCTGTCAGGGGACAGTACTTGGTCCTGCTAGTGAAGGCAGGGGACTGGACTCAATGACCTTTCAAGGTCCTTCCAGTTCTATGAGATAGGCATCTCTCCAGATATTATTATTATACTAATAAACCCTTGAGCTACAAAATAAACTTCTCTCCCCTCCCCCTCATCTCAGATTGTTCTCTTCAGTGGTGTCAAATATTGTAAAGAGATTGTCTTCCCTTTGTCTCCCCTATAATATTTATATATCAGTATCAGCTCAGCTTTCCTTAGTGCTGGATCTTTCTTTCTTTGTTTCTTTCTTTCCTCATGAGTTAGTGTTCTCCCCCTCTTTGTGTCTTCAGCAAAATCAACATCGAATATGAGTGGTGCTCCTTTCGGGATGTATAATTGATGACTTACTGCTTCCTTCCACTGCTAACACCGCGTGACAGTGGAAGGCACACTACTTCACATGTATTTAATATCTCACTCAAATATAGGTCCCCATTCTGAGTGAAGGGAATGTTCAAAAATGTAATTTCTTGCCGTTTTTAAACAAGGATTTTATTCCGGGTGCTCTTTAATGAACTGTTCGTCTTACCCTAGAGTTCAACGGCTCATCAGTAGAAGCCAGAATTGTTCCACTTGAAAAGCTGCTGAGAAATGACCCTTTGAGCCAATGTGAGAAGAGCTGTGTGGTAGACCCATCACTGCACAAGGGAAGTAGTGCTTAGGAGAGACTTTTTCCCAACACAATTGCCTTTTTAAAATTGTATTGAGGATTACGATTGTGAGAGTTCTTAAGCGACACACAATGGAAGACATTTTCTAGGATTTTAATGTCTATTCATAGTTAGCTAAGAGCCAGAGCCCTGATCGTTAATTCTTATTTGCAATACTTACAGAATGGAACTTCAATGCAGCCACCTTTAGATGAACCTTATTAGAGGATAATATTTATCTCGGTGGGGACTTATTGCATAATCACACTGGCATTTGATGTGGTCATAAAGATGCATCTGACTGCCTTTGCCTTTTTACCTTGCAGCAGCACATAGTCCTGCAATTCCCCATTCCCGCCTCACAACCCAATATGAGTTTGAAATTACCATAAATAGTGTGTTACGCTGATGGATTTTGGCTGTTACTTGTGCTCTTGAGGGGGATTGCTTTACTCAGCTTGGTTATGAAAAATGAATTGGATTCGAGGGAGGGAGAGAGGACCGAACATGCAGCCTGTTGCCAGTCAGCATTGGCCATTAAAAACCTGCACCCGCAGTGCTTCCCTCCTCATGAGCATTGTCCATTAGCAGCTTTTTCCAGAAAGCGTGCATTGACTGATGACGCTCCACTGAGTAATTTACCATTGGAAACTAATGACTGTCTAGCAGCTACTTTCCTCCATTTTTGATGGTCTCCTCCACAGCAGTGGTGTTTGTTTATCAGAGAACAATCAGCTGTGGAAGAGCCTATCGTATATGGAAGTTGACGCCTGGTGCTGTGGTAGATGACTCAGCAGAAAACGGAGCCAGCTCCAACTGGAGTTCAAGTCTGCTGAACCCTGAGACTGCGTGATCAGTTCTGCCAGCGATAGGTCAGATCCTCAGGTCCAGGAATTTATGCTCCAAGCTCAGCCCAGGTGCTGATGGTGAGGCAAAGGCACCTTTGTGCTTGCCCTGATTCCGGAGCAGCTGAAAGCTATTACTGGCCATATAACTTGGGTTAGAGGTGCCACAGGTCTGTTGGGATCTATGCTGGCTCATAGTGGCCCCTTAAGAACAGTTCTGTTGCCTAGGATTGCTGGAATGCAGTGCCCTCCGGTTTCCACCCATTACGTGCCCTGGAAAGTCAGTTTTAGGGAGTGAATGGTATAGAACCAGCTATAACTATGATGGCTCTATCCCTATACTGGGGGAACCCCCAGCTACCCTATTAGGGTAGCTTTCTAGCTGGATCCTTTGTGCCTTAGATGAGGATTAAAGCGACCAGAGAGAGGAATGAGGTTCTGGCCCATATTAATATGAAGATGCCTGAGAAAATTAGGCTTGGGCTAGTGGCTTACACACTGGGAACAAGATATGGGGAGATGGGGAAGAAGTGGCTGCTGCATGTTAATCCCGCGTCTGTCTCTGACTCCCTCTGTGGCACCAAGTGAGTCATTTAGGCGAACGCTTTTAAAACTGGAATGGCTAAAATGAGGCACCTGAAGTGGCCTGATGTTCAGAGCTCCCAGGGGCTTTATGTAATGAAGCATATTTGAGGTGGGATTCCAAGATGGTTCCAAGGTCAGGGAGATTTCTCTGCACCTCCTCCTCCTCTTCTCTGCCCCGAGTGTAGCTTGCTGCCACTCTTGGCTCAAGGTGGGAACCATTGCTTTACCCTCTCTGCTGTTTTCCCCCTATGAAAAAATGGGGACGTCGATTCGAGAGGATGAATTCTGGGGTGTAAGGCCCTTAGGGGATCCAAACTGCTGTTTACATGCTTGTCTCTGAGTTTGTATCATGATGCAATGACATTTGCATTTCCGGTTGAAGCACCAGTTGATGGCATCGCATCATACTGCTGACCCCAAAGAGCCCATTCATTACTTCAATCCCCTCATCCCAAAGGAGTCCATGCAGGTGTCTGGGTTCAGATTTGCTGAATTTGTTTTGGCAACACCCAACCATCTTTGACTTTTCCCAGTGTTCCTCTCTTGGTAAAAGATGAATGTTCCTGGCTAATTCCATGCATGAGCAACTAAATGAGGACATTATTATGGACATCGGGCTAAGAAAAGGTAGAAGGAAATCTGGGGCTGACTACAATAAAGGCTGCTATAGCCCATACCTGAGGCCAAATCTCACCCTGGCCAGCTCAGTGAGATAGCTCATGCAAAGGCCCACTTATGCTTTCTGGTTCAGGAATCCTATTTGCCAAGATGACAGCCTAGAGGCCATCTACTGGGCCAAACTTTGGGGTACTCGAGCACTTTGGAGAGATTTTGCCTTACAGTTACATGGAGAAAGGAGGGATAGCTCAGTGGTTTGAGCATTGGCCTGCTAAACCCAGGATTCTGAGTTCAATCCTTGAGGGGGCCATTTAGGGATCTGGGGCAAAAATTGGGGATTGGTCCTGCTTTGAGCAGGGGGTTGGACTAGATGACCTCCTAAGGTCCCTTCCGACCCTGATATTCTATGAATATGATATGATTCTTATTTGTACTTCAATGGTGGCTAGTGTTCCCACCTGGGATCAGACACTCATTCTGCCAAGTGATTTACATACACATCCCAAAGCACTTACAATCTAGACAAGACAGTCAAAGGGCCGGAGAAAGAGTATTATTTTCCCCATTCTACAGCTGGGGAAACTGAGGCACAGAGGCCTCAGTTCAGGAAGGGACTGAACCCTTAGATAACTTTGAACATGAGAGTAGACTCTTTGACTTCCCACACTTAAGGCTAAGGTTTTGTCCTGGGTATTTTTATTAAAAGTCAGTCAGGAAGTGGGCAATAAACAATAAAATCATGGTCATATACACACAGTAATGCAGTTTTCGCTACATCAATACAGAAGCTTTTAAATTGCCTATTAAACCTTTATATAATTTTGACTACTGACAAGATGAATTGTTAGAGTGGAAAATGGTCATTTACGAACACTTAGAGCCTTCCAAGATTCTGAAATAGCATGTTGTACATCGCTGGGTTGTCATCTTTGATTGAGTGTCTGCCATCTCGCGAGATTTTTTTGTAAGACGAAAATGATCTTTCGCAGTCCACACTGTTAACGGGCACCGATCAGCACCTCAGGGCTATTCCAGCCAGACTCGGAAAGCGATCTTTTAAGTTGCACCAAAATTCCACAAGGACAAAGCATTTCATTTTAGAAACTGCACCGCCGTCGCTACAAAACTCGGCTTTGGCCAACTCATTGTCTTTGAACATGGGAATAGACTCAAATACATTTAGTGATGGAAGGTCAAGAAGTTTGGCCTGATTGGAATCAAACACTCAGCGGACAAAAAACCAAACAAACTGGCAGCGGGTTGACAAAACCGTTCCGAACCAGTCATGTAGGTTTTGATTTTTAGCGCTGTTTTTGTGAAGGGCTCTCTTAGCTATCAGGTTGTCAGTCATACCACTGAAGGACTTTGCCCAACTGGCAAGATCGGCCAAATCATTTGCCACCTTATGCAATCCGATATCTGGTTTCCATAAGCAGGGAGAGTTGCCGCTATTCTCGGTGCAAACGCTTTGATGGCCGCAATATCTGCTTTAATTTCTATTGATTTACTTAAACTGACCGCATCTTCAGCAGATGAACTACAGCTTTGTTCCCACTCCTCTTTAAAAAAAAATCCACATAATCCTGCAGGTGGCTGGTCTGAAAAGGGACAGCTTCAAGCCAGCTGTTCTACCATGTGATTACTGTGGAAGGTGGAATTGCAGGCATTTCCCCTTTTTCCTGCAACGATTGACAGAACCGTGCTTTGCAGACAGGGCAGGCAGTGAGTGCACGTTTTACAGCAATGCCAGGTTCTTTTACTTTTCCAAATGTTTTTCTCTGGGTATCACCCACTAAGGTGAGAAGATGTGCAGTGCATGTTACATGCACCGGATTCAGAAAAAGTGCTTTGAGGCTACGTTCCCAGGTTTTGTTCGGATATGCAGCATTGTCAGTGACAAAAGCAGTGACTTTATCAAAAGGAATTCCGTATTTCTGAGCTGACTGCCCAAGCCCCATCATCCCGGGCTGAAGTTGTGGAGGTCACAAAAAAAATCACAGAATCCGTGACCTCCAAGGCCTTACCCATGCTTAAAGTGAGGCATGTGCTAAAGTACCTTCCTGAATCAGGGCCAGAAAGATTAAGGGACTTAGAATCATAGAATATCAGGGTTGGAAGGGACCTTAGGAGGTCATCTAGTCCAACCCCCTGCTCAAAGCAGGACCAATCCCCAATTTTTGCTCCAGATCCCTAAATGGCCCCCTCAAGGGTTGAACTCACAACCCTGGGTTTAGCAGGCCAATGCTCAAACCACTGAGCTATCCCTCCCCCTTGACTAAGGTTACACAGGAAGTCTGTGGCATAGCCAGAAACCAGATCTTCTGAATCAAAGTCCAGTGCCATAAACAGAAGACCATCCTTCTCCCATCACCTTCTCCCCTTCCTCTTTGTCATCTAGCTTTTGGTGCTTATCTGATCTAACACAATTCATACTAAGTACTGTATTGAAAAGGGAACGTTACAATGGTGGTGAAGGGGGGCCAGAGGCTGGAGGGAGAGGAATTAGGGTTGATATTTTATGTCTTTTAAAAGTCTGACCTTTTGGAAATATCACTGTGTACATTTTAAATATTAATAAAGGCACTAGCTGTTAGAAGGCGGAGTGGCTGTGACCTTTCATTGAAGTAAAAGAAAATTGACAGTTTCATTAGCTGTAGAGCACTGCAAATGAAAATTCAAAAAAAGAAAAGCTGCCACTGTAATTAGCTAAACTAGCTACATTCTGTAAATGAATCTGAATATAAGGTTAAGTTGCAATGTTGCTGCAGGCTCCGTTTATACCTCAGCCCAGATTCAATTCCTGGCGAGGCTCAGATATGGGAAGAGGCAGTATTTCTACGTTCATCGTCTTTACAAGAAAGGCATTGTTTCCCAGAGGTTAGAGCAGGGAAACAGGTACCTTAGGCGCTATGCTAGCGCTACCACTGAGTCATTGGTAAGTCACTTCTCTTTGTGCCACAGTTTCCTCATTTGTACAAAGGATATAACAGATTTAAAAATGACAAAGGGTCCTGTGGCACCTTATAGACTAACAGAGGTATTGGAGCATAAGCTTTCGTGGGTGAATACCCACTTCTTCGGATCCGAAGAAGTGGGTATTCACCCACGAAAGCTTATGCTCCAATACCTCTGTTAGTCTATAAGGTGCCACAGGACCCTTTGTTGCTTCTACAAATCCAGACTAACACGGCTAACCCTCTGATACTTGAGATTTAAAAATGTTATTCAAGCTAATGTTAAAATGATATAATACCTACGTTAAGAAAAGAGTGTCTGTACATCTGGGTATAGTGCTTAAATTGTCCAAACGTACAAAGATGGGTTTAAAAGTAATACAATATATATAGTACATAATCAGCTACAACTCAAATAAGATTCATAAATTTAACGATACAATTTAGATATTAGTTTCCTAAATACTTGGGTACATCACTCATGAAAAAGTTATCCAGAGAGTTGGTTGTGGAAAGCAAATATAGCAATGAGTGCAGATTGTCCCTTAGTAATTAAGCATTTAGGATAGGTTGTCCCTTAGTAGATATTATTAATCAGAGAAGTATTTGTTACTTTCCGATTTTGCTTCTCATTGGCACTCCAGCTTCTCTCTCCTGGTATTACTGATGTCCGGCGATGTGTTCTAGGTAGAGGTCCCTTGAGCACCTGATGACGACCGACACCATGAGTTGCCACATCAGCTGAGTGTAGCACTGACCAATTCCGCATTCTCGCAACACTTGCGCATTACTGAGGTGTCATGCGCCCAGGGATCTGATGATCAGCGCATGAGTTTGAACCTGGTAAACCTTAGCTCTCAAGGTGTCAGCCAGAGGGGCGTATTTCTCCAGCTTTCGAGATTGGGCGTCATGGAAGGCCGGGGTCCTGTTTTCAAAGGGAATTGTGATGTCCACCATTTGATGTCT
The DNA here is from genome assembly GCA_037349315.1 of Chelydra serpentina. NCBI lineage: Eukaryota > Metazoa > Chordata > Testudines > Chelydridae > Chelydra > Chelydra serpentina. Next base: position 13,292,224 of record JBAIAC010000061.1, read on the forward strand.
GCAGTTGTATGTCCGTTCCAGGGATGGCGGAGTTCACGGCCATCTTCCCTACGAATGGCGGGATGGCTCTGACTAGGCAATTCTAGATGGCATTGTGGCGCAGCTGCCAGGCTCTAGAATGGGGCTTGCAGTTGCACAAGACATGGGGTAGTGTGTCATTGGCATAGCCACACTTCACGCATCGCTTGTCCCAATTCCCGAGGCGGACGGCTCTGTTCAGTGGGACGCAGTTGAGTCAGGCCCTATGGATGAACCTCCAGTTGGCAAATCGGGTGAAGTTCTCCATGTAGCGTCCTAAAAGCAGGTGAGACAATGTTTGTCCTGGCTGTGATGTCCCAGAAGGTCGTCCTCGAGGTGCAAGATCTCCCTGCAGCAGCAACTCCACAGGTTTTTTTCAAGGAAGAAGAAAATGAATACTTGTGGCACCTTAGAGACTAACAAATTTATATCAGCATAAGCTTTCGTGGGCAACAGCCCACTTCATCAGATGTATGGAATGGATCACACAGTAAGCAAATATTTATACATACAGAGAAACACGAAAAGGTGGAAGTAGCCTTTTAAAGTTGGTATGGTTAATTAATTGAAAGGAACTTTTATCAGCAGGGGAAAGAAACTTTTGAAGTAATAATCAGGATGGCCCATTATGGATAGTTGACACAGACGTGTAAGGGTACTTACTAGGATAGTAAACTAGGGGAAATAGATTCAATTACTGTAATGACCGAGCCATTCCCAGTCTCTGTTCAAACCTAAGTTAATGGTATCTAGTTTGCATATTAATTCAAGTTTGGCAGCGTCTCGTTGGAGTCTGTTTTTGAAGCTTTTTTGTTGCAAAATTGCCAGCTTTAAGTCTGTCACTGAGTGATTAGAGAGGTTGAAATGTTCTACTGGCTTTTGAATGTTATGATTCCTGATGTCAGATTTGTGTCCATTTATTCTTTTGCGTAGAGACTGTCCAGTTTGGCCAATGTACATGGCAGAGGGGCATTGCTGGCACATGATGGCATATATCACATTGGTAGATGTGCAGGTGAACGATCCCCTGATGGTGTGGCTGATGTGATTAGGTCCTATGATGGTGTCCCTTGAATAGATATGTGGACAGAGTTGGCATCGGGCTTTGTTGCAAGGATAGGTTCCTGGGTTAGTGTTTTTGTTGTATGGTGTGTGTGGTTGCTGGTGAGTATTTGCTTCAGGTTGAGGGGCTGTCTGTAAGCGAGGACTGGTCTGTCTCCCAAGATCTGTGTGAGTGAGGGATCATCTTTCAGGATAGGTTGTACATCTTTGATGATGCGCTGGAGAGGTTTTAGTTGGGGGCTGTAGGTGACAGCTAGTGGCGTTCTGTTATTTTCTTTGTTGGGCCTGTCCTGTAGTAGGTGATTTCTGGGTACTCTTCTGGATCTGTCAATCTGTTTTTTCACTTCAGCAGGTGGGTATTGTAGTTTTAAGAATGCTTGGTAGAGATCTTGTAGGTGTTTGTCTCTGTCTGAGGGATTGGAGCAAATGCGGTTGTATCTTAGAGCTTAGCTGTAGACAATGGATCATGTGGTGTGTCCTGGATGGAAGCTGGAGGCATGTAGATAAGTATATCGGTCAGTAGGTTTCCGGTATAGGGTGGTGTTTGTGACCGTCGCTTATTAGCACAGTAGTGTCTAGGAAATGGACCACTTGTGTGGACTGATCTAGGCTGAGGTTGATGGTGGGATGGAAATTGTTGAAATCGTGGTGGAATTCCTCAAGGGTTTCTTTTCCGTGGGTCCAGATGATGTCATCAATGTAGCGCGAGTGGAGTAGGGGCGTTAGGGGACGAGAGCTAAGGAAGCGTTGTTCTAAGTCAGCCATAAAAATGTGGGCATATTGTATTACTCTTACCATCAATGCTGCTCATCTACAACATCCTGGAAGCGCTGAGTGTCTTCTTAGAGCCTGTTTCCTGATGGGTGTTCCGTGGAGCAGCAGTAGTCAAAGCAGCAGTTGAAGAATTCTGTGGAATTGCTCAATCTGTTGCTGTCTTCTCGGTCTGTCCTGGAGTCTCCAAAACAGCATGAAGATCTTCTTTTGAAGCAGCAGTAGTAGATTTCATCTTCAAAGCAGTAGTCTTCTTCAGGATAGCAAGTCGAGTCTTCCAGTAGGTGCAGTTTTCTGCCTCAGTAATTAAACTGATAAGAACAGATTTAAAATTTTTATTAAAGCTAATGTTAAAATTATATACTACACAGGTTAAGGAAAGAGTGTCTGTACATCTGGGTATAGTGCTTAGGTTATTCACAAATACAAAGTTTGGTTTAAAAGTCATAAAATACATAGAGTACATAATCTCAAATAACCCAAATTTAGGTGAATAAATTTAACAATACAATTTAGATATTAGCATCCAAATATTGAGGTACATCACTCATGAAAAGTTATACAGGGAGTTGCAAATATAGGAATGAGGACAATATAGATTGTCCCTCAGTGATTGAGAATTTGGTCAGTCGTATAAGGTAACGTCAATCACAGCACGGATGAAGCAACTGTATCCAGGGAAGCAAAGTCAGCAATATTTCAGTAAGATCAGGAGCCACCAACGGATTTTACATTGAGCCCGGTAAGTCTGATGTGTGTTAAACTGGGCAGTAGAGCAGCAGGTTTTTGCTAGTCATTTTTGTTTTTGTGTGTTGAGAGCTACAAATCACAGGCTGAGGCAAAAAAAAAGTTATCTCGATGCTAGTTGAAGGAGATGGTCCAGTATGTCTAATGTCATCCTTGGAGAATCTTAGTCCTACCAAAACACAGTAGGGTCTTACTTTCCTCTGAGTTCAGTTTTACATGAGTGTAACTCCAGTGATTTCAGTGGAGGTACTACTAGTTTACACTACCAGTGTAAAGGAGAGGAGGAGCAGACCTTTTATACTTTTGAAATCTCTGCTTCCTATTTTAGCTGCCGCTCCAACCCTTCTCTGCAGGCCCTACTAATTCCATGCTCGCTGCTGCTGTTCAGAGCACAATCAGCACTTCCAGTCAAGTCATTTATACATCATCCTCTTGCGTCTTGAAAAGATTTAACTCTCATAATCCTGGATGCTAGCAGCTGAATTCCTGCCCTCCTCTGCACCTTTTCTCATCTTCTGCTCCTTCTCAAAAACCTTTACTCTCCTCTCTCCTTTTTTCTATACGTTTCTCTTGCGCTCTTCAATTTTCTCTTGGGTCCTCTCCTCTTTATCTGTGACCTTCTCATCACATCATCTACATTGCAATCAATGGACAGGGCACTGGATTGGGACACACAAGATGTGGGTTCTGGTTATGGCCCTCCTATTGACCTTTTCTCTGACCTTAGGCAAATGACTTCTTATCTCTGTGCCTCTATTTCCCCTCCTAGTTTTTGTCTGTCATCTATTTTGATTGTGAGCTCTTCAGGGCAGAGAATCTCTTATTAGGCATTTGTACAATGCCTAGCCAGTAGCGTAGTCGGGGGGGAGCAGGGGGAGCGACCGCTCCCCCTGTGAGGAAAAGCGACGCTAAGGCGCCGCCCGAGCCTCACTGGGGCGGCGCTTTAAAAGGCCCTCGGCTCCTGTCGCTGCGGGGAGCCGCGGGCCTTTTAAAGCACCGCCGGAGCCCCGCTGCCGGAGCTCCGGCGGCGGTGCTTTAAAGGGCCCGGGGCTCCGCAGCAGCTGAAGCCCTGGGCCCTTTAAAGTGCTGCAGGGTGAGTACAGGGGGAGCGGGGAGGCGCTGCTCCCCCTGTGCTCAAGACCTGGCTACGCCACTGAGCCTAGCACAATGAAAGTCATATCTCAACTGGAACCTTTAGGTGCTACTGTGATACAAATTAAAGTAATGATTGTTTAAAGCTGTCTGCATTCTTCTGGTGTCTGAAGATACTGTGTCCTGCTTTCTCTCATTGTGTGTCCCATAGTTGAGCCGTGGCAGGTGGAGTGAAAGAGAAGCATAACCAAGAAAACTTCATTTGAAGAAACTTTTAGTCCTTCCATCAGGCTTTCAGGGTGACTGAAATAACTAGAAAGATCCTACTATATCTTAGCCAAAAATAAGTGACTGACATGAGCCTACCAGATCTACATTTTGATCTTAACCACACTAGCATGCAGTCTTTTTTCTTTTCTTTTTAAAATTTTCAAAGTCTATTTGATTAAATCTCAGAGCAGAAAGACAACTGGCACTTCAAGACAATGAACTGCAGCTAAATCACTGTTTGATTTAAGTTTTCAAAATGTTAATAAAATAATTACTTGATTTTCAGTTCCTGATGTTTCCTGTGGAATTATATTCATAGACTGCTTTAGAGGACGAAAGCACATGGGCCCAGATCCTCAGAAGTATTTAGGCTTTGAATGGAAACTTCTACTGATTTCGCATGCAAGTTCATATAAGACATCAGTATGGATCAAGCACAGGAATATGAATACATAAGAGAGGGAGCAGAGTTTAGAGTGAAACCATTCTAGTGAGACTTTTAAATCCTCATTGCGAAAAGAATCTAGGTGCATTTCAGTATTTTGTGTACAGCCACAAACTTCAGACATGAAGAAAAAACCATGAGAATTAAAAAGGAATATAGAAAACTAAGGCAACACCTCAAAAAGAAAACACCAGCTCTCTTGCTGTTTGGTTCTCTCTATTTTTTAGGGGTGCATAATTTTCCAGCTATTTATGTACAGGCGTGACTACCTGCCCTTTCCTGGTTACTATGCGGCCAGTCCGCATCCACATCCAGTAAAAATAATAATTTAAAATGAACGATAATCCATTCCAGGAATATTTATTGATAAATATTAAAACCATAAACTACAAGGGCAGATCTTTAAACAGCCATGGATATACTGGTATTGAGAACCAATAATCCAAAATTTGAAATTTAAAATATGGAGATAAAAATCACTAAAATTTAGTTTTTAGTAACATACATGGAATTGGTTCTCTGGGATCTTTACTTGTCACTGAATAGAGCCATCATATCAGCAGTTGAATATAAGACAAGTCTACAAATACTTTCTTTAAAATTCTTACCTCTCTCAATACCCAATATTTTCAACAAATTATCATTTCCCTCACTCCACTTGCCACGTGCCCCAAGCACGAGGCCAAAAAAGTAGATATTTTTAACTCCTGTGGTGTTCTTAATTTCCTCCTCTAACTCACTGTAATAAGCCACCTTCTCCTTGTGGGCTTGCTCCAGACTTTCAGCATTGTCCTCCCAACGCACTGTAACATCTACTACCACCGCCATCTCATCTTTTACAAATATAATATCAGGTTTCCTCAGCTCTCCTCTACTGTTCCTTAAATGGGGCTCAACTAATACTTTCCACCCTAACTTACCAACTTTATCTGCCAAAGCAGAAACTACTCTATTGTGTCTTTTTATTCGTGCATCTTTTGTTTTGTAGCATTGTCCCGATATGTGGGGTATTGTTTCCCTCACTTTTCCACACCATCTACAGAGAGCATTTACCCCCACTCTACCTCTTGATAACGTTTCCCTTGTGGGATATACATTTGCTCTCAATTGGAGAGCAGCAATAAATGCTGAAGATTTAACTTTACTGGAATTTCTCATCATGGAATTGCTAATTGTCATTTCTAAAATACTTCATTCCAATTCCCTGGCATCTCAACTCACACCATCTTGTAAATTCTAATTCTCTGGGGTGAGGTGTTGCTGCACTTAACACCAATATTTTGTCTATTACATTTTCTCCTGCATATAAATACGAGCTATCAATCCAATTATCTCTAGATACAATGTGCCTTCTCCATTTTTCTTACTAACATATTTGGGATGCTACATTTTGTAAGTGCCAATCCTCCATCTCTCCCTCTAGAATAAAATAATCCATCAGTAGTACACTGAGGTAGATGTAAAATTTGTTTAACAATTTTTCTTACTAAAATATCTAAATCGTTTAAAAGGTAAAAAGGGGGTTCTATTAAAAGTAAATTATAAAATAATCTTGGTAAAACATATGTCTGTAAGATCAATAGTTTTTGAGCTGGTTTCAAGGGGGCCTTAATTAAACTCTCGCTCCATTCACTTAATTTTCCTTTGAGTGCCACTCCTCCAATTCCTATCCAGGGGTCGACTCTCGCACCTAAGTATTTTTTGAATTCTCTCAGCTGTACATACTCTATTTTCTCATTCCCTATCTTCCAATTTTCTTTTGGATTGACCATATAAGTTTTATACTTTGATAAAATATGGAACCCCTTAGTCGTCTTTATATTAATATGAAGATTAGTATTACAGCAAAAATTTTCTAAAATATCCAAATTCTTAATCATTCCTTGGTATGAACTACTTAAAATTACTACATCATCTGCAAATGCCAAAGATGTTGTACTATTTCCCTGGACATAAAACCCATTTCCTTCTACTTCTAATTTAGTTAAAAGCGGATCCATGGCAATATTAAATAAAATCAGGGACAAGGGGTCACCCTGTTTAACCCCGCTTTTAATTAAAATAGACTCAGGAAAATTGTCACCCACCCACATCCTGATAAAACAATTATATAGGTCCCTAATAATATCAATACAATGTTCCGCTATCCCAAACCTTCTCAAACCCGCCATAATATGCCCATGCCCCACTGAGTTGAATGCCTTTGCTAAATCTATAAAAACTATTGCTATTTCATCCCCATTACGCTTTGTCCCCTTTATTGAATGATCTAAAATAGCAATGTTCTCCTCGCATCCCGGGACAAAGATAAAACCTTTTTGTCTCTCACATATTTTAATTGCGGCCGTTAACCTCTTAGCTAAAATCTTGGTATAAAGTCTTATCCATATTGAACCAATCGTAAGGGGTTTCCATAAGGTTAGTTCTTTTAATTCCTCCTCACTTTGAGATTTTGGTATTACAATTATTCTGTTTTCTTTAAAATCATCAAGGACTTGTCCTTTTAAAAACCACAAATTAAAAATTCTAGTAAGAATTAAAGAGTCTAAATTAAAAATATACCATAAATTGCTCACTTTCATTTTGTCTGGGCCAGGGGAACTATCCTTATGTATTTCTCTTAGTGCCTCTCTGATATCATCCACTGAGATCGGACTCAGTAATAAATCATTATCCGCGGACTCAGTGGGTGATATCCATCCTGTCGTATTTCCATGTCCCATTCTTCCTAATATTTCGGCATAATAGTTTTCAATTTCTTTCATGGGGATCTTACAGTTAGCTTTATCTGGCTCCCCCCTTATAATTCTAGCTAATCTTCTCCTATCTTTATCAAACAGTTGTTGGTAAAACTTATATTTTGCCTTCTTAGTAGCATATTTTCTAATGGCACTCATTTGTTTCTTTCTATCTCTACTTCCTATCTTCCCTTCATTCCTCAATTCTTGCTGTTTCTCATTCCTATCTACATTTCCCCCTACTAACGAATTGCATACCTTCTCTAACATAGCCCATCCAAGGGCTTTAGTTGAATCCTCCTTCAGCAACCCTTCGATTTCATCTAAACTATTCACTATTTCCCTTCCTTCCTTGCTATGCTTTCCTCGTATACAAATTTCTCCCACTTGATCTATCTTAGAATGTCTTTTTAATGGTAGAATTCGTTCCCTTGGGGGAGGATCTTCTAATATAGTCTCTTCTAATTTCTCTATCTCTCTAACCGCCTCTTCATTTCCAGCTCTAACCACTTTCTTTTTTGCCAATTCTCGCCTTTTATCAGCGATTTGTTTTTGTTTTAGTTTTCAATTTACTTTCTATACATTTATTAATGTTTTGCTTCCCTACATATTTTTTCTCTAATTGTATGAGCTGCTCAATTTCTTTGCTCGTCCATATATGAGCTCGAGAGGATATTTCTTTACTCTTACTTTTTGCTACTGTATCATTCTTTCTCTGTTCATTTCGTATGGCGGGGTGTCTGTCTACAGTGCTGACTCAATCCTGATTTTGTATGAAATGCAAGTCCACAAATAGAACAGGCATGGCTTTCTATCGGGGTATCCACCTCCCCAGGCCTGCACTTAGGGTAGGCAAGCTATATTGTGATACTGAGAGGATTTCCCGCATTTTTGACAAATTACTCTTATAGCTTTGCTCTTATGGACAACATTGATCTGTTTCGCCCATTTGCCAAAAGTTGATAAGATTTGGGGGCAAATGGGACAATTAAAACTCTCTACGGGGTATTCTAAATAAAATACCCCATCTTTCCATGAACTACTATTTACTATATTTGAGACTTTTTCTAAACTATCACTAAAATCCATATTAACATTAAAATAATTTGATATATTAGTATTGTTATTCGAATTAAAAGCATTTGATAAATTAATATTAAAATGTCAAAATTCTTTAAAATACAGATCCTCAAACTCAAATATTCAAAATTTGGATTAAAATTGTCCATAAGTAAATTACTAAAAGTGTCATTTGTAAAAACCATCGGTAAAATAGATAAAATCTCCTCACCTTGGTTCTTACCTAAAATCTCATCTTCCTCAACTCCCTTTTCCCTTTCCAATGGGAGGCTACAATTCTTCTTCTCCATCTCCTGGGCTGGCTCATTCCAGCCATCATTGGTCCAGCGACTCTAATCATACCCCTAATCAATGTAACACTTTCAGCCTGGCATCAAAGCCGACAGCGGGGGTGTTTTTAACCCGGTCCAGCACCACTCCGGTATATAAATTAAAATTACTTTTCTCCATATTAAAAAGATATACTCTTCTCAGGGGGAAACTAACTCTTACCATGGGGATTCTATCCGTGCCTGGGGGAGTCAACCCGTACCTGGGGGAGGCTACCCTTACCAGGGGGGCAGTTTTGTGGGGGTGCCCACCCCAACCCCCCCCAAAAGAGGGGGAGGCTCGAGCTGCGCAATCCGCCTGGCTACCCAAGCCAGTTACTGACTCTCACCACGAGGAGGGAGCGGTTGGACTTGCCATCTAGAGGCTTTCCTCAATGAGGGGCTTTCTACTTATCTTAAAAAGTGGCTTTCTATTTATCATTGTGGGTACTGAGTTTAGGACTTCTCCCAGGGTTGTGTTAGCACCATAACAGTAATATAAATGATTAACGGTAAAATCTCACAATTCCATGCTACTTTTCATCCCCAAGGACTGCGAAGCACTTTAACAAGCTCAGCCCCAGTCCTGTCATTGTTTGTCTGCAGCTCTCCCATTGAAGGCAGTGGTAGGGGCTGAATGTAGGTTGATGGTAGGGCCAGGTCCATCATAAGGAAAAGAATCACTGTACACACTAATGAAATGCTGCAGCTGTTTAATAGTGCGCAGCAAGACTACAATGATTTGGGGGAGAATAGTAAAAGTGCCATATTCAAAATGGCAAGTGAATTTTGGGATCCCGTGTCCATTGAAATCAATGGAAAAACTCTTCATTGACCTTAGTGGGCTTTGAGTCGGGCCTAAAATCATGCAGAATATAATTATCTGTACTTGAACTATGCAGAATACTGCCACTATTACTGCTCTATTTGAAAACTAAATGCCCTCTTAACATCTTGATGTTGATATCAATAACTTACAGCTGAGACCAGAAGTTAAAACGACCCATCTCTACCAAGAGAGCTTTAAAACTCAACAAAAGTTTATAATCCAATTCCACACCCCATCTAAACGCCGAATAGTGTGTGTCCGAGGCAAAGAATTGCAAGGGAAAGGTTATTAGGTTTGCAAAGCTTTAGTATGACTGACAGAGTTTAAAAAAGACGAGAGAAAACTATTACGGTACATCTCCCAATCGCAGGAATGAACATCTCCACAAGAATAAGTTAAAACAACAACTGTCCTTTGTGTGACTGACTTATGTGTACTGAAAAGAAGGATTCAATATTTTGCGAGCTCTTGAAGCGATTGGGGGGGGCTGGTTCTGTTGTTTTTGTGTGATGTCCTTTCACCAAAGGGATTTTCTTGGGCCTTCCTCAGTGCAAGGGGGCTGGACCTGATGACTTTGAGGTTCCTTCCAGCCCTACATTTCTATGATCTGTGATCTTCAATAGTTAGGCTGCTGATGCTTATCATAGTGACTGATAATAACATAAGAATGGCAATACTGGGTCAGACTAATGGTCCAGTGGCCAGTGTGAGACATTTCAGAGGGAATGAACAGATCAGGGCAATGATCAAGTGATCAATCCCATCATATACCCCAGGCATCTAGCAGTCAGAGGTTTAGGGACATCCAGAGGATGGGGTGCATCCCTAACCATGCTGGCTAATAGCCATTGATGGACCTAGTCTCCATGAACTTATCTAATTCTTTTTTGAATCCAGTTATACTTTTGGCCTTCACAACATCCCCTGGCAATGAGTTCCAGAGTTTGACTGTGCATGGTGTGAAGAAGTACTTCCTTTTCTTTGTTTTAAGCCTGCTGCCTATTAGTTTCATTGGGGGACCCCTGGTTCTTGTACTATGAAAAAGGGGTAAATAACACTTCCCTATTCACTTTCTGCAGACCATTCATGATTTTATTTCTTTTTTTCATTTCTTTTTTAAGCTGATCAGTCCATTTTTTTTTATTCTTCCCTCATATGGAACCTGTTCCATACCCCTATTCATTTTTGTTGCCCTTCTCTGTATCTCTTCCAATTCTAATACATCTTTTTGAGAACTGCATGAAGTATTCAAGGTGTTGGTGAATCATGAATTTATATAGTGGCACTATGATATTTTCTCTATTACCTATTCCTTTTCTAATGCTGCTTAACATTCGGTTAGATTTTTTTGTCTGCCACTACACATTGAGCAGATATTTTCATAGAACTATCCACGATCACTCCAAGATCTTTTTCATAAGTGGTAACAGCTAATTTAGACCCCATCACTTCATAGGTATAGTTAGGATTATGTTTCCAATGTGCAGTACTTTGCACTTTTCAACACTGAATTTCATCTGCCAATTTTCTGAGATCCCTTTGTCACTCTTTGCAGTCATCTTTGGACTTAACTCTCTGGAATATTATCTGCAAGTTTTGCCACCTCACAGGTGAACTATACAATAGGAAATAACAGCTAGGGGAGACAGAGGGAGAGCCCGTCAAGATGAGCAGATCAGAGAACAGAAATCCAGGACACAATAGAGAAGGAGGGGATACATTTTATTAATAAATAAGCAGTTATGGGAGTAGCTCGCATGGATAGAACATCTTATACATCCTGAGGGATCACAAGGTGCTTTAGGAATGAAGGGCTAGATCTTCAGCTGGTGGAAGTCGATATAGCTGCATTGATTTCAATGGAGCTACACTGACTGATACCAACTGAGGATCTGTCTCGATACGTACAGTGCTCCAGAGTGGCCTTAAGGCACTGGCCCTCATTGGAGGAAATACCTCCTGAGCGCTCCGTTGCACACAGGGAACGTGGCTGCTTTTACATCCTTTAAAGAGAACAATGACCACTCCCCTCTGTGGATAGTCAGCTCTGCTGTCTAGTGCAGACAGAACAGGGGATAGGCCCATGACCCTCTGCTCCTCGATCCCCAGTTTGTGGTACTAGCTTTGTGCAATCTTTGTGCTCAAGTGATTGCAAGGATTGTGACTGTGGCTTACCCCAGTGCAGGGTGGTGCAAGGCGTGGAGAGGGCGCTGTGACCTCCCCTTCTTGCACAACCACAGAGTGGCTGGTATCACCTGGGCATCAGCCCAGTCAATGAAATGCAGCAGCCTCCTTGTGGAAAAGCATCAGCAAACAGCTCATGGGAAAGGTCCATGACAGCTTAGGGCTGGGAGTCATGAATGCTGTTGAGAATGTAAACTGCAGGGGGGGACATCAGTTAGCTGCACTGAAATTGGGGCAGAACAGCAAGGTAAAACACCCCAGCTTTTCCCAAACACCCGGGGATGTGTCCAGTGACTTCAACAGCACGCACGTGCACACACATACACACAAAAGATCAGGGATCAGGTCCCCTGAGTGTTACTTTAATCTTGACTCAGTAGGGAAAAGTGCCACTACCGAGACTGGCAACACCACCTCCTGCAGGTCTCAAGTTCTCAGTCAAATGCTGCCCTAACCCCCTTTAGTTTGAGGGATGGGGACCATATAAGTGTCTTAAATTGACAGACAGAGATACAGCAAACACAGCTTTCCAAAACATTTAGCATTATGTGAATCCACAGGAAACTTGTGTGGTTTTGGGTCTTATTACAGGCTTGAAACAGAAGCTAGTTGGTGGAAAGGTTTGGGGAACTTTGGAATGAAATCGGGCTGAATTGATTGGATTAATTTTGAGCGAAAACCACTGGAAAATGTGCCAGTTTTAGCCATTGGCTGGTTTCACCTGACTGAATTTTGGAGCTCATTTGATCCTGATTCAAAGTGAAACTTGAGAGGGGTGAAACTCTTATCAATTGAAACCAAGGAAAAACTTTCACACACACCTCCCTCTGAAGTGCGAGGAGTTTTGTCTGTGCCTAGTTTCATACGTAATTGCTCCACAGTGGGGAGAAATTCTCCGCTAGTCATATGGATGAGGTCACTGGAGCGGCACCCATTCATACCTGCAGTGAATTCGGCCTTTGATCTCTTGAGGGGAAAAAGAATTCAGCTGAATTTGGAACAAGTTTAGATATGCAATGAGGATAGGGTGACCAGACAGCAAGTGTGAAGAATCAGGACAGGGTGTGGGGGCGTAATAGGCACCTATATAAGACAAAGCCCCCTAAAATCAGGACTGTCCCTATACAATCGGGACATCTGGTCACCCTAAATGCAGAGAATGCTGTGAAGCTGTGATCCTATAACTTGTCATCATAGGCGAGGTCAGAGTGAGCATGTAAGCTGCCTATTGTGCACACAGGAGCAATAATGGTGTGTTAGAGATGCCACATTCTACTGGTTTCATGCATTGAGGGACATTGATGGGAAAAAAAGACAAACTCCTCCTCTGTCCTCTGCCATCTATTAAATGTAGCAGCATCTCATCCCCGAACGTTCCAAAACATACATTCCTCCCTTGGGCTCGCTAGTTTATATGCTTCACCTTGTGATGCATCCCCTCCAATCACACAATCTGACGGTGCATCAGCCTTTTGTGGCATTATTTTTTATAACTTTTTTACTGAAGATTGCTTTATTAGAATGATCAGAGTGTAACTGTAAAGCAATGGCTACAAATGCAGAAAATATTCCATAACTATAGTGAGAAATCAGTTTGTCATAGATAGTGAGAAACAATTAAAAACATAATTACAGTGGGCAGCATGCAGTTTTGGGAAGTCTCTTTCCAGTACAAAGATAACTCAGGAGTCTCTCTTTTCTTATAGCCCTTAACTCAGGTAAATCATAAAACACTTAGGAGAAAATGTCCCCCAGGGCCATCTCACAAACGTTAGGGCATTTGCTACTGACTTTTATTGAATATTTATTCCTCTTGCAGGGCCTAAATTGGTGCTTAAAGTCCACGCCTCCTTTTGCATATGCCTGCCTATTTTTGCATGCATTTTTATGCCTGTGTGCACGGGCAGCAGAGCTATCCCTACACAAATAGCTATACAAGTGCCTGAGTAGCCATGAGCAGGAACTAATCCCTGATTTGTGCATGAAGAACTGGTAGACGCGTGCACGAATCAGATGTACAGACTTCACTGGCTCCCTCTCTATTTCCTCAAACATAAGCTGCTTGTCTGCACTTTCCAGGCCCTTCACAACCTAGCCCCATCCCGTCATTTCTCATTCAGTATCAAAAGGTTGACTCCCACCTCCAATCGGCCCAGGATGTCAGCCTCCATTGCCAACTGTTCAAGTTTCAAACAGGCATTCCTCTTGCTTTCTCCCATTCTGCCCCTTACACTTGGGAGGAACTCCCCAGACAGCTGTAAAACTAACTTGTGATGCTCCTTATAACTCTCTCCTTTTCTGTGAGGCCTACAAAACACTTGACAATTGTTAGGCCACTGGTGTTCCAAAGCTGACCAATATTGTCTCATTCTTTCCTTGTGCTTCCCCATCTGTTGTCTCTTGTCTTATATTTAGATTGTAAGATTTGGGGGCGGGGATTGTCTTTTTTGTTTTGTGTTTGTACAGTGCCTACTCCGGAGGGTCGTGGTCCATGACTGGAGCTCCTAGGCAGTACAATATAAATAATAGGAGTAGGCATAGATGTGGGCCTCTCCTTTCTAAAAACCAGAGGTTGGCCCTTGCAATCTGTAGCTCACACAGGAGCGGCGCCAGCTTTTTTGCTGCCTTAGGAGGCGGCGGGAGAGGCTGCTGCCAAAATGTCGCTGAGGTCCTTGGCAGCTGAAGAAGCTGCCACCGAAGTGCCGCCGAGAACCGCCGTGGCTGAAGAAGCTGCTGCCGAAGTGCCGCCAGGGACCTCGGCGGCATTTCGGCGGCAGCCTCTCCTGCCGGCGGCCGCTGAGGGTGGCAAAATGCCGCCCCCCAAATCCTGGCATCCTAGGCGACTGCCTAGGGTTGCCTAATGGTAGCGCTGGCCCTGAGCTCACACATGTAATTCTTCCTCACATCAAGCTCTCAATGTAGTGCTTTCCCTCCTCATCCCCAAACAATGACTTCTTCCAAATGTTAGTGATCTGTATCAATATTTTCTCCTAGTCATGAATTTTGGGGAATGTTCATAGCTAACAGTGGAAAATGATTGACCTGAGAGAACTCTAATCCTCCAGAGGCATTGCAGAATACGGTGTGTATAAACTCATTGTACCTCTCACTAGTTACACCAATAGCAATCAACATACAGTTTAAAATATTTGCTCCAAATTGTTCAGAATTGGCGGTCTCATACACAATCGGGAGAGCTCACATCCTGAATAATGCTGACAAGCATTGGATAAGAATATAGTAAACGGCTGGCTTGTAGCATGGTTTGATTAAGCAACAATGAGGCACACATTTATTTTAACTGTAAGGGCTTGTCTTCACTACCCGCCGGATCGGTGGGTAGCAATCGATCTATTGGGGATCGATTTTTCGCGTCTCGCTTAGACGCAATTAATCGATCCCTGAAAGCGCTCCCCGTCGGCTCCGGAAATCCACCTCATCGAAAGGTGGAAGCGGAGTCGACGTGGGAGCGGCAGCGATCGACTCGCCGCCGTCCTCACGGCCAGGTAAGTTGATTACGATACGCCAACTTCAGCTACGTTATTCACGTAGCTGAATCTGCGTATCGTAGATCGACCCCCCCCCCCCCAGTGTAGCCCTGGGCTAAGTCACTGACAAAAAAAAGGTAAGAATGGGAACAAAAGGGCCCCTCAGTGAATTCAGTTATTTCCCCCTTGACCATTGTGATCAGTTCTCAACAATTAAAAATGGCACAAATTTATGGATCGACCAGCTACTGATTCTCCTTTTAGACATTCACCCACTAAATCAAAGCTTCCACTCAGCTTTCACTTATAGACACTGTCATAAATAAAAAGGGAAGGGTAACACCTTTATGTATGCAGTAATATAAAATCCCTCCTGGCCAGAGGTACAGAATCACTTACCTGTAAGGGGTTAATCAGTTCAATTAACCTAGTTGGTACCTGACCAGAAGGACCAATGGGGAAAGAAGATACTTTCAAATCTGCGGGGGGGTGGGGGGGTGAGATGGGGCGGGGGAAGGTTTTGTTGGTGCTCTTTGTGTGGTTCCCTCTGGGACAAGAGAGAGACCAGGGCAGGAAAAACCCATCTCCTAGAAACATACCTGAAACAAGCAATTAAGATTACAAAAATTGTAAGTGAAGCAAGGAAAGGCGTTAGATTATCTTTTGTTTTAGCATGTAAATTTTCCCTATGCTAAGAGGGAGGTTTATTCCTGTTTTTCTAACTTTGAAGTTGAGCCTAGAGAGAAATCCTCTGTGTTTTAAAGCTTTTTATTACCCGTAAAGTTATCTTCCATCCTGATTTTGCAGGTGTGATTCTTTTACTTTTTTTTAAAATAAAATTCTTCTTTTAAGAACCTGATTGATTTTCAGTGTCCTTAAAATCAAGGTTTGATCTGTGCTCACTTTGTAACCAACTAGTTAGTATATTATTCTCAAGCCTCCCCAGGAAAGGGGGTGAAGGAGCTTGGGGGAATATTTGGGAGAGAGAGGGCTCCAAGTGGCCCCTCCCTGAATGTTTGTTTAAATTACTTGGTGGTGGCAGCAATACCGTCCAAGAACAAGGAAAAGAATTTGTGCCTTGGGGAAGTTTTAACGTAAACTGGTGGAATATAAGCTTATGGAGTCTTTCATGCGGATCCCCACATCTGTACCCCAGAGTTCAGAGTGGGGAGGGAACCTTGACAGACACAAATTAGCATTTACTGGAAAAGCAAACTAAAAGTATTTGGTTTTCATATAAATAATGTGAGATTCTGCATATTTCTGCTGAGTTTTGCTTCTTGTTCCTACTTTGCTGAGGAACAAGTATAATTTTCCCTTCTTCACCAGGAAATGTAAGAAAGTAGCTCAGCCAAGCCTAATAGCACCATTTATTCTATAAAAAGGTTGGCTGGCTCTGTCCTCCTTGGGTACTTTATCCTCGATCTTTACAGTATTGTGCTACCAGCCACAGAACCAGCTGCTAGAAAGAGAGGGGAGAGGAAGTAACAGGATGGGCTGAAGCAGAGTGTATTTGGGAGTAATCTGTGCAGAGAATTTTATCTATAGATAAGAGACATTAGAACCTTTCAGTGCTCTTTGTGTAAGATGGTCTTGTGGTTAAAGACAGTATGTCTTAGCGGATAGCACTCTGGACTGTAACTTAGAAGACCTTAGTTTAGTTCCCAGCTCTGCCACAGGCCTAATGGGTGACCTTGGTCCAGTCACCCCCTCTCAATGTGCCTCAGTTTATTCATTTGTAAAATGGGGATAATTGTAAAGCACTTAGCACATTTCACCTGTGGATCTCAATGTAAGAACTAGGTGGTGGTAGATTTATTATTAAAGCACTGGATTGGAATTCAGGAGATCTAGGTTCAATTCCTGGCTCTATCAGACTTTGACAAGTTACCTAATCTGTGTCTCAGTTCTCCAAGTATAAAATGGTGACAATAATACTTTCTCCCAGCTTTGTCTGTCTGATCTACTCAGCCTGCAATCTCTTTAGGCAGGGACTGTCTTTCATTATGTTCATGTAGTCTCATTGTAGAGACTTAGTACAACGAGGTCCTGATCTCAGCCTACATTTCTAAGGCTATGTCTATACTACCCGCCTGATTCGGCGGGTAGCAATCGATCTTCTGGGATCGATTTATCATGTCTCGTCTAGACGTGATAAATCGATCCCGGAAGTGCTCACCGTCAACACCGGTACTCCTGCTTCGCGGGAGGAGTAAGCGGAGTCGACGGGGGAGCCTGCCTGCTGCGTCTGGACCCGCGGTAAGTGCTGTTTAGTTCGAACTAAGATACTTCGACTTCAGCTACGTTATTCACGTAGCTGAAGTTGCATATCTTAGTTCGACCGGGGGGTTAGTGTGGACCAGCCCTCAGAGTCAGATTCCTGGAGCATTAATCCACAGCTAGTTTTCAGCATCATCTCAACTCACATTTCCTACGAAGTGTTGTAGCTGGAAATTGCAGGTGGGAGTTTAAAATTGCTCGGCATTCACCTAATCTTGATCCCACCACTAGCATCAATGAGAGCAGAGTTTAGACCATGCCACGTCCTTTTGAAAATCCCACCCTGTGTGTTTGCAAAAATGTAAGGTCCACATCCACTCCGATCAGGCCACACGACGTGCAGTGCTTTAAGATGTCACTGACTTGATCAATCACATTGCTTATAAAACATCAGGCTCGAATAGCTAAACAGACACATGCGGGATCAAGTGTTTGCCACACAAGCAATCAAACAAATTATTGAACAAGAAGAGATGATTATGGAACTATAACTGTTCTATCATTAACCAGCAATCTGCATATCTTCCTCCAATTAATGTCTAAGAAATGGGATGTGACTTAGTTGAAACCTAATTACTGGCATCACAGTTTGTTGATTAGAAACACTGTAACAGTCAGTGCTTCTACTTCATTTGCATGAGGCCCATAATAATAACCCAATAGGATGTCAGTCATTGCACTGTGCTGCCAGAAGTTTCTGCTGTGGTAATAACTTTCAGTGCAAATGTACTTCATTCTCCCTGTCACTCAGCTTAGTAATTGCCTTGCCACTCAAAAAGCCTGCTCTGATCTAGAGATGGGATTTTGCTGGAGATATAAAGAAAATGGTAGCAGTGCATGGATAGATGCTAGCTAAGTTACAGAGGGATTTTTTTCATGTTATGCTCTATTAAAGGAAGCAAATAGGAAAAGAAAGTCTCCGTGCCGGTGGATGCTGCACTGGGAGCGAATACTGAGTGCATCGGGTTAATAAATAGGCTTCAAACCAGAATAATGAGATGTCATGATTGGATTGCAATTCCAACACCCAGGAGATATCAGGACCCAGATAGAGAAGAGTTGGCTAAAGTGAAGCTTAGGCAAAATGATAGTGATTCTAGTGTGACGAGGAAAACCCTTTGAAGAGCTTGCCACTTCTGTAACATTTTATTCCACTACGGGCATCTTTCCTCAAATCATCAAGTCAGTCTGCAGCCCCTCAGGGTCCTTATGGACCCCTTGCAGCTGCTGAATGCCCAAAGAGCTACACATCCTAAAAAATACCTGCTTCCGTGTCTAGCTGTCATAGAATATCAGGGTTGGAAGGGACTTTAGGAGATTATCTAGTCCAACCCCCTGCTCAAAGCAGGATTAATCCCCAATTTTTGCCCCAGATCCCTAAATGGCCCCTTCAAGGATTGAACTCACAACCCTGGGTTTAGCAGGCCAATGTTCAAACCACTGAGCTATCCCTCCCCCCTAATGCAAAAGATTGCACCCCCTCCTGTGTGCCACTGATCTGCGCATTCACAACTTAACATTGTAGCCCATATGTAACCTGTAGTGGGACGGCTGCCCCATGCCCTCAGAGAGTGGGCTGCAGCAGGCCAGTGCCAATGAGAGAAGGGCTTATTGGGAGCCAATCGGGGCCCAGATTGGAGACAGCCAATCAGGGCCAGACTCAGCCCTATAAAAAGGGCTGCCCAGGAAAGAAGGGGAGTCTTTCCCAGGCCTTCGGAGGGGAAGGTCTGTATCCTGCTCAGGAGACCAGCACCTGGGACAGCGCAGTGCTGGGCAGATGCAGGGGAGCATAAGAGGGCTCCAGCCTGTTACCTGCCAGGCTGTGGGCCCTGACCAGAAGGGCCTAGAGGGTGCAAAGGGGTCAGCAGGGAAGTGACCCAGGGAGAGCAGGCAGACAAGGGGCGAGAAGGAGGGCAGGGAGGCTGCCATTAAAGGGTCCCTGGGTCGGGACCCAGAGTAGCGGGCGGGCCTGGGTCCCCCCGTTTCCCCCTTATCTTGCACCTGGCTGTGGGAGGTGGCCATAACAGACTGCACCAGACCCCTGAAGGAAGGGGATAGACTTTGGGGTGTGGTTGGCCACTGCAGCAGGGGCGAACCAGAAGACTGCTGTTAAGCCCCCCCCCCGGAAGGGGGTGAGTGTGGACTAGGGGGCGCTGCCGGAGGGCAGTGTCCTGAAGAGGACGCTGGGAGCAACGCGGGTCCGGATGCCAGCAAGGGAGAGGCAGACGGGACACCACCGGCGGAGGGTACTCCAGGACTGCCGAGAGCTAATTCCCAGACTGACCGGCAGGAGGCACCGCTGTGGTGAATCCCAACCCCGTAACAAACCTCTTACTGCCCAGACTGAAGCCCAGTTGGTGCAGAATGCAGCAGTCAGCTTATTTAGCAATTCCAACCCTGTAAGTCTGCAGTCTGAATACATAATCAACCTTAAGGTTTCAGTCTGATACCCAAAGCCTTCTTCCCCGCCCCTGCCGAAGATGTTGGCCCAAGCTACTCAAGAAACCACCTCTCCGGCCACAGTCATAACCAGCTCAGGAACAACCACAAGGGTGAGACTCACAAGCGTGGAAGATGGAGCTTTCCTAGTTGGCACAAATCACTTCTCCAGGCAACAGCTTACCTCCTTGCTTTCCCACAACAACAGTGAGGAAAGAAAATGAGGAGGGAGGGAAAACCAAACAAAACCAGATATTTTATTTAACTTTCAAACTTATAAAATGCTTACATCCCAAGGTGAGGAGCACAACATAAATATATAGAGAGCCATCTACAGGGCTTGTCTACATGGGGACATTGATCAGGAAAATTAATCTGAATTAACTAAAAGTATGGATTTGACGTGGATTAGTTAAACTGCATTAAATTCCTGTGTGAACACCCTCATTCAGAATTAAAGTGGCCTTAATTCAGTTTAGTTTACGTTTAATTCTGAATGTGGCTGTCTACATAGGGATTTAATACGGTTTAACTAGTCCACCTCAAATCCATGCCTTCAGTTTATTTGGATTAATTTTCCTGGCTTTCCCCATGTAGACAAGCCCGGTGAGTTAAGCTATAAGATTCCTTTTGTTGTGAGGATTTTAAACCTTGAATCTGAAATTTAGTTTCCTCAGTGAGAAATAAGGCCTTCGGTTTGGGTGACCACCTGGATAAAGCAAAGGTGAACAGCCTGATTCTTTATACCCAGGCCCCTTTTCACAATTTAAAGGGGTACATATGTAATTTACTCCCACTTCAAGGCCCCTTTACACTGATGGAGTGGCATAAAGAGGCTTTAGCATAAATGGGAATCAGGCCTCAAACTAATGAATGCAATGCTGCATTAGCCAGAGGGAATTCCCACTCAAATAGCTGCCCCCTACTTTGGGGGGAAGGTGGTTTTTGGAATTGCCCGGTTGCCAATATAGAGATGCAGCAAGTAGACCTCTAGTCTTGAAGATCAAAGAGTCCACATCTGAGTATATGCAACAGATGTAGGTAGAGCAGGGTGAACAATTTGTGATGAATTATTTATTTGGCAAATTTCCTTTTTCTGTGAGGGTTTGCAAACTATGCACAAGCAATACAAATTGGTAACATTTATGCACTGCATCACTAGCAAAGCAATGTCCCAATTTATAGCACTGACATGAAACCCCACAATTTAATGAGAAGCAGCAAAAATAGCCAATCTAGAATGATAGAAATTGGGATATTTGTTTCTAAGGCTCTTCGAACTAATTATTAGTATGTATGACACCGACATGCCCATTCCAATGAGGAATTTGTTTTAACATCTGGTAGACAAAATGCTGAATTAATCCATCCATTTCAGTTGTCTTCACTGATGACATGGACTCATCTCATAGCCAAGCATTAAAGTGCAATATTGCCATCAGAAACTCTTGTGATAGGAATGAAATGATTTCCTGTCTTCAATGTACTTTCTATTTCAGAACATACCAGTGAAAGGAATGAGTTATGAAGGTCTTAAATGCAGCCAGCTTCTTATCTATCCACAGCACGGGCTATATCTTATCCATGCTACATCAGTTGGGGAAGTAAAAGTATATTAAGTTATTGGGAAAAACCTCTGTCAGCACTACCTTAAATGGTTCTATTCTGATTGCTGTATAATTCATTGCTGCGATAGACATCCTAAAAACTGCTCTCGCCTTAATTGTGCCAAGAGGGGAAAAGGTACATTTCTGCTAGGATGACACTGAATGATGGCAATCTGTGGCCTTGATCTGCCTCTGTGCTTTATTTGCAAAGTCTGAGGGAATTGTTGCATGTCTGGAAGAATTTAGTATAGAACAAGTTGGACTGGACACTGTTTATAAGCCAAGATAGTTCAATTAAGGTCACCTGCAAAGGGAAAAACTAAATTGAGCTTGTGCTCTCTTTTACTTCCTTAATATATATAAAGAAGGGTTTGTGGTGGTTTTTTTAGGATTAGTCTACACAGGGTTCCCGTAGTGGTATAACTATGTTGGTCAGAGATATGAATTTTTTTACCGCTGCAATTATATCAAGACAACTCCTAATGTGTAGGCAGTTACATCATTATATATGAGGATGCCATTATACTGGTGTATATGTGCTCATGACAGCATAGTTTATTTTCCTTCCCATATGGGAATAATCTGGAATGGTATAACTGCATCCACATATAGTAAAAGCAGTACAGATTTTGTGTCTAGACAAGGCCTTGGTGTTTTTTCCCTGTGTCTGTTATCTTGGGGCTTGTCTACACTTCCTGCCGGATTGGTGGGCAGCGATCGATCCAGCGGGGGTCAATTTATTGCTTCTAGTATAGACGCGATTAATCTACCGCTGAGTGCTCTCCCGTCAACTCCGGTACTCCACCAGAATGAGAAGCGCAAGCGGAGTTTACGGGAGAGCATCAGCCGTCGACTTACCACAGTGAAGAAAATGTGGTAAGTAGATCTAAGTACGTCGACTTCAGCTACGCTATTTACGTAGCTGAAGTTGCGTATCTTAGATCAACCCCGCATGGTAGTGTAGACAAGCCCTTAGAAAGTCAAGTCCTTTCTAGCCTGCTAGGTAGCACTGACTTGAGAGCTAGTGAAATGACCACACCATAAAACCAAGAGAATCAAAACTGAACCTTTCAGAGGGGAAGAGACTTTGACTAAAAGTGTTGAAAACTTTTTAAAAACACTTCACTTCTATGAAGAATGAACATTTCAGAGAAAGGAAGTCTTTGTTAAAGATACAGAAACTCTCCCCTTTCATTAAGGTGCAACAACTCACAACGTATGTCCTCTGAACTTTTAAAAGAGGATCCAGAGGTGACCCTGGCAACTACAGGCCAGTACTGGGCAAATTGGTTGAAGCTATCATAACGAACAAAATTGTCAGACACATAGATTAACATAATTTGTTGGGAAATAGTCAACATGGTTTTTGTACAGGGAAATCATGCCTCACCAATCTACTAGAATTCTTTGAGGGGGTCAACAAACATGCAGATAAAGGAGATCCAGTGGATATAGTGTATTCAGATTTTCAGAAAGCCTTTGGCAAGGGCCCTCACCAAAGGCTCTTAAGCAAAATAAGAAGTCATGGGATAAGAGGCAAGGTTCTCTCATGGATTGGTAACTGGTTAAAAGATATGAAATAAAGGGTAGGAATAAATGGTCAGTTTTCAGAATGGAGAGAGGTAAATAGTGGTGTCCCTCAGGGAGCTGTACTGGGCCCAGTCCTATTTAACATATTCATGAACGATCTGGAAATAAGGGCAAACGGCGAGGTGGCAAAATTTGCAAATGATACAAACTACTCAAGATAGTTAAGTCCCAGGCAGACTGCGAAGAGCTACAAAAGGATCTCACAAAACTGGGTGACTGGGCAACAAAATGGCAGATGAAATTTAATATTGATAAATGCAAAGTAATGCACATTGGAAAACATAATCCTAACTATACATATACAATGATGGGGTCTAAATTAGCTGTTATCACTCAAGAAATAGATCTTGGAGTCATTGTGGATAGTTCTCTGAAATCATCCACTCAATGTGCAGCGACAGTCAAAAAAGCAAAAAGAATGTTGGGAATCATCAAGAAAGGGATAGATAATAAGAAAATATCATATTGCCTCTATATACATCCATGGTACACCCACACCTTGAATATTGCATGCAGATGTGGTCGCCCCATCTCAAAAAAGATATATTGGAATTGGAAAAGGTTCAGTAATGGCCACAAAAATGATTAGGGGTATAGAACAGCTTCCGTATGAGGAGAGATTAATAAGACTGGGACTTTTCAGCTTGGAAAAGAGGAGACTAAGGGGGGAGATGATAGAGGTCTATAAAATCATGAGTGGTATAGAGAAAGCAAATAAGGAAATGTTATTTACTCCTTCTCATAATACAAGAACAAGGGGCCACCAAATGAAATTAATAAGTAGCAGGTTTAAAACAAACACAAAGTATTTTTTCACGCAATGCACTGTCAACCTCTGGAACTCCTTGCCAGAGGGTGTTGTGAAGGCCAATACTATAACAGGGTTCAAAAGGGAGCTAGATAGATTCATGGAAGATAGGTCTATCAATGGCTATTAGCCAGGAGGGGCAGGAATGGTGTCCCTAGCCTCTGTTTGCCAGAAGCTGAGAATGGGTGACAGGGCACGGATCACTTGATGATAACCTGTCTGTTCATTCCCTTTGGGGCACCTACCATTGGCCACTGTCAGAGGACAGGATACTGGGCTTGATGGACCTTTGGTCTGACCCAGTATGGCCGTTCTTCTGTTCTTATGAACTCTCCAGGAGGTCTTGGAGCAAAAGTAGAGAAGACTAGGCTTGACATTGATATTTCTATGGTAAACAAACAGAAACCAAAATATTCAGCCCTTCTTTATTCATGATAAAGGGGTATAAGCCTAATATTTAAAAAAATGTTTTGCAGGTCATCTGTAGGCAAGCAGCAATATTTTTTAACTTGATCATTTTCTACTGTTTGCACACTGGACTAAAAATAGGCTTTTTTTAAGGCTGGCATGTACAATAGAGATTGAAAAGAAATCCTGTCTATTGCATATCATATATAATCATTCTGGCATGCATTTGACCTTGTTATAACTTCAGTGAGATCAAAGGAACTACGATGGAGATGGATTTGCTCTAATACAGTGGGTTCACTTTGGCAATGAGCAGTAGTCCGCCACGATCAGCAAAACACTTAAGCACATGCCGTGTCTAAATCTTGCTGAATTAAGCATACTCTTAAGTGTTTTTCTGAATAGGGATGGACTGGTGACTCAGGTCCCACCTGCATCCACAGCATTAGGGCAAATTCATTCTCCTTCCCCTACATTTTCTCTCTCTCTCATGTTCCTCTTCCCAGTCTCTCCATATTCTTCCCACCTTCACCTTCTCCTTCCCTTATTCTTCTGTGTCCTCCATTAAAGAGTTACATTAATTTTATTTTCCTCCCCACAAAGTCACTCACACTCTTATTGGCAACATTTGGTAGGGGCACTACATAGTCATATTAATATGAGAGAAAAGTACACTAAAAACAAACATGTGCTTGTGTCAGTTCTGCTAGTTTCTCGCTCAACACCACCCCGTGCATGTTTCTCAAAGTGGAGGAATGTTTGCAGCAGCTGATGCCAGGTCTACAGTAAAGAGTTAGGTCAACTCAACTACATCGCTCAGGGATGTGAAAAATCCACCTAACAAAAGCCTGAAAAGCCAACCTAACCCCCATCTAGACAGCAGTAGGTCAACAGAGGAATTCTTCCCTCGACGTAGCTACTGCCTCTCAGGGAGGTGGATAACTACAGCAATGGGAAATCACCTCCTGTAGCTGTATGAGTGTCTACACTGAAGTGAACAGGAGTACTTGTGGCACCTTAGAGACTAACACATTTATTTCAGCATAAGCTTTCATGGGCTACAGCCCACTTCATCGGATGCATTGAATGGAACATATAGTAGGAAGATATATATACATACAGAGAAAATGTGAAAAGCTGGAAGTTGCCATACCAACTCTAAGGGGCTAATTAATTAAGATGAGCTATTATCAGCAGGAGAAAAAAACCTTTTGTAGTGGTAATCAAGATGGTCCATATCAGAGAGTTGACAAGAAGGTGTGAGGATACTTAACATGGGGAAATAGATTCAAAAGTGCTGCCGCACTGCAGTTGTGCCACTAGTGGTTTAAGCGTAGACGTAGCCTGAGTGTTCTGAATTGGTTTATCATGAAACACCAAATAACTTGTTAAGATTCACTCTGAGCAAAGGATCAGCTTTCTCCAGGTCTACATTAATCTGACTTTTGTCTTCACTCCAAACACTTATTCCACTTGACTGTTTGCTCCTGGTAAACACAGCGGACGTTCTACTCGGTCTGGCAACACATCTTGAATAGCTCCCCTCTCCTAATGTTTCTATCAGAGAAAGCAAGCAGCTCGCTCATCTTATAAAGAAAATAAGTGCTCTAGACAAGAGCGTGGAAATAGAATTTTAGTCATCCTCACCAGGGGAAAGGAACCAACCAACCAAATCACACCACAAAGATTATTAGAAATAACAGCACAAGGATTTTAACCCCTTATAATATGACCCTCGCTAACCAGTTTTAAACCAGTTCTTCCCTGGTTAACCCCCTTTCTCCTGAACTCTGGTTTTTTTTTAATTCTCTTTCCTGTTTCGACTCCTCCTTTGCTAACTTCCTGCATCTGTGCCACCAGCATTGCATGGCAATTTTGGCTCTGCCAGTAATTAGTAGCTTGGCAATGCTCAACATTAGATTTTACACAGGTGTATGCATTTGCCTATTTATCCTTTTCCTATTTCTCTGGCAAGGACAGATCATGGCAGAGTTGACCAAAAAAAAAAAAAGTAATAAAACAAAAGAAGAATGTTCCATCTTTGCATTTCATTCATATCGTAGTCACTTACCCACAAACCAGAGACACCCAGACCGGGAAAGAGAACTGCATCTCAAATGGAATGAGCAAAAAAACACCCCCAAACAAAAACCCAGTCAGCTCCGAGCCTCCCACAGAGAGACACCACCCTGTCCCAGTTTTGATTAATTAAATGAAGTGCCAAGGCATTTATAGTGTCCCCAAAGAAGCTCCTAGGACATCATATGAAAAAGATGGGACCGTCCTAGTAAAACTGAGACATATGACTACTTTATGTATAAGAGGATGTTGTTGGGACGTATAGCCTAGGTTAAAAGACAAAGCAGCACATGGGACCTGAGAGTATCAGGAGAGCTGAGAAGAGGAATTTCAAAGAACATTTACATACCATCTAATGGAAAGCTGTTGGGGTTGAATTGACAATGCTGTGGGTGTTGGTTTAAAGATGTGCATGATTGTTAGCCGATGTACCTGATTCCATGACACTTCTTGAATGCCCAGAGGGTTAATATAAAAGTTATCTACTGCTGTATGGATCATTTTTATCCATGACTTTGAAAAAAAATGTTAATCACCACATACATGTTCACGCTGTGCTAATACAATCATTCATTATGATTATAAAGCTGCTCTAAATCCCATGGAAATTCAGCCGATTTGGCAGAGTGATTTTTACAGATTTGGCCAATGTGTAGGGAGGAAAGATCTTATCAAACCAGGCACACCCGGAAGCAGTCTCAAACCGTATTGTATCTCACTCTGCACTGTATCTATTGACTTCAATGGAAACGGCTGGACACTCAGTACTTTGAAAGTCATGTCCTCTGATTAGGTGCCTAATGATAGGTTCTTATTTTTTAAACTCTGGGGGTGGATTTTGAAAGGCATTTAAGAGCACAATGGGACTTGTGTTCTTACATTTCATAGGTGCTTTGGAAATACCACTCCTTGCCCTTAGCATATTTTGAGTGAATGGTAGGAATGTATAGCTTGGGAATTGATGTTATATGTTTTACAGCTACTGCATAACAATAACAAAAAAATCATTTATAAATATCCACACTGATTTAAAGCAATACACGAGGTTTCCCCCCACCACCATATGACTTACGATGAAAGCCTTTCTATATTTCAGGATTTCAAAGGCACAACCCTTTCCTTTTCCTCTTTGCTTTTTAGGTCTTTTTCAATCGCTTTCCATTAAATTAATCTAAGCAGAGCCATGGGTAACCCACCCATTTCTGCCATATAGCTTCATAGAACAAGCAATGTAATATAATGTTCACCCTGGTTAGAGTGTGAGTCCATTAAACGGGTTGTGTAGTTTGGCAAAACTATACGTGACTGGTTTCTGTCAGATAGCTGATATGCTGGATCCTTTGATGCGGCCTCTGTTTTGCTAGTCATTGATAAGCAAGTGGGAGAGCTGTACTATCTTGTTTATTCCTTTTATGGTGTGGAAGGGAATGAAACACGGTCCCCAAAGCCTTGGTCCAGCCCAAAGCTTTCCACCTATTGATCTGAGCCCATCTCCTCCCAACATATACATGTGCAGGACTTCAAGGAGAGCCCTCTGCTTGATCCCAGGAAGAGAAGAATGATACAGGAAGGTCCCTGATCTCCACTTTTGTGCAGAGATCGATGCATGGAGACTGAATTCTAGTGAACAGCGCGCAAAGGTATTTTCCAAACACCTTGGTTGAAATGCTGGCCCCATTGAAGTCAATAGGAGCTTTAATGGGGCCAGGATTTCACAGAAGAGTCCATCTTGGTTCTGACTGCACTGAAAACTTGCTGAGGGGCTGGTCTATCGTGCTCTGTGTCAGGAGCTACAGTACAGAAAGTTATTATGTGGTTAGAGCTATGGGTCAGGGAATGTTGCAAACACTTGCTAATAGCACATATTGGACATACATAACCTGCAGGAGGGCCTGTGTGTGTGTGTGCTGTGAAATAGGTAACACGTTAATCTCAGCAGGATCCTGCAATCAGCTTCATTTATTTATTATTCATTTATTATTATTCATTTCATTACACCTGTCCCAGGATCTAAGTGCATTACTACACGTATAAGTACATATTAGCAGAGGGTGCCTACTGAGGCCTGCATTCAAAGGTTGTGCAAGAAAACCAGGCCTCTGATTGTTTGGACGGGCAGTCTCTTTCTCGTGGAAGTCTTTTACCCCTACAAACATTGCCCTCACCGTTCAGTTGTGGGTGCAGATGTGTGTGATAGAACCTCTACCTGCCTGATTGTGGGGGGTAATTCATTTTGTACATGTAAATTGGGAGGATGGGCCTCAAACCTTTCAAAATTTATCCCACAATATCTTCCCAACCCCCACACAACATGTCCCAGCCTGGCTTCTCCCCCAGTTACCAGGAGGAAGTCCGGGAGAGCAAGTGGGGCTCGTAGACCGTAGCGTGTCTTGAAAGTCACCACATCCAGGCCGTGGCAAGTCCAGAAGGGAAGTGCGTTGCAGAGTCAAGAAGCTCTCTCTGAGAATACCCTTCTGCTTGCCCTCTCACGCCATTTATGTCAGAAGAGGGCTGTTAGCGGAAGCACCTCAATTACCACCATAAGTCAGGAGGAGAGAGGCAATTTTGAAGGTAGCCCAGACCAAACCATTTAGAGGCATTTTGTGGGCAAGTGATGAAGTTCTGGAATTTGGTCCTTCACAGTATGCGTAAAACTCCCCTGCTATTCCTGAGACATAAACCACTGATCGACTCTAATGTTTATTTTGTCATGTCCTGTGGATTAGCCATGTAAACGGCAGTACACATATAGATTCGTGTTATTGCTTGTATTGCAACACGACCGAAGAGTCCCAGTTGTGGATCAGGGCCCCATTATACTAGGTGCTGTACAAACATAGAACATAAGAATGGCCATACTGGGTCAGACCAAAGGTCCATCTAGCCCAATATCCTTTCTTCCGACAGTGGCCAGTGCCAGGTGCCCCAGAGGGAATGAACAGAACAGGTAATCATCAAGTGATCCATCCCCTGTCACTCATTCCCAGCTAATGGCAAACAGAGGCTAGGGACACCATCCCTGCCCATCCTGGCTAACAGCCATTGATGGACCTATCCTCTATGAACGTATCTAGTTCTTTTTTGAACAAAGAGATGGTCCTTCCCCTGAAGAACTCACATTCTCACATCCGTTGCTTACTCTATTTCTTATCCTTTAAAAATCAGGGTCATGTCCTGCTCGTGAGTGGTGAAGTCCCTTTTGCTGGGATAGCCTGACTTTCATCTCCATTTAAAGGTCTGGAATCTTGTAAGAAAACACAACAGCCCAACCAAAAACACAGTGCAAAGGAAAAGAGAACATCAGGCAGTGCAACACCAGGAGAGAAAAGAATGGTTGAACCATACTGTAGGCTAGTACATTTATTTCCACAAATGAGACACCAATGACCATCTGGCCGCACAAATGGTGTGTTCTTGTAACCAAGAGAAAGCACATAGGAACAGCATACACCGTTTATATGCTGGGTAGAACAGTTTTGTGATATTTGCCCCTGCCATAAGGGAGTCAGTCAGCACGGTTGATACTATCCCATTACTAATGCAAAGTTGTACTGTATCCTGCAATAGAATAATGGCCACGTTCATTACTCTGTTGGCGATTACATTACAGGGATGCTTAAAGCTTTACAATGACTGGCATTGAGTAGAACACAGATTGGATTTAGTGCATTTACTGAGTGGAAAAAAATTACCTTAAATTTAATTTATGTATGTTCTTTATTCTAATAGCCACCCACATGTTCACCAGTACAGTCTGGGCTTCAGGCTATCATGCAATTTTTCTGTATTATTCTTACAGTCTATAGCACTTCAATCTCCAAAATGGGTTTGGCCATTAATCTACTTGCTGCTAATGGGATTTCTGCAAAAGGCCAAACTACAAGGAGCTTTTGGAATCTTTAAGTAGTTAAAAGTCTTGGAAAACTGATATGAGTGAATTAGCATCATAGATAAAACACATATTCAAAAGTACAGCTGTTTTAACACGCTCTGTGTTCTACTAATCAATGAAAACACTTTACACTACAAATAGATCAGGGAGCTGAGAGGAAGAAAAGCTTCAGAATTATTAAATGGATTGTATCTTAAGTTCTAACATACTTTTTAAAGCAACAGATCTCAGCTGGTGTAAACTTGTGAAGTCAATGGAGCTATGCTGATTTATGCCATCTGAAGATCTGGCCCGTTCTATTTATCTGGAATTATGACTTTGGTGTGTTTAAAAACGGTGACTGGCCATCTTCCGAGAACCTGGATATTAATAGTCTGGAATTTGGGGCAATCACATTCTCACCTTGTATGAGCATCCGCTATTGGCAGATGAATCCTTCATGGTCAGGTAAGCCGATTACGATACGCCGATTTCAGCTACGTTATTCACGTAGCTGAATCTGCGTATCGTAGATCGACCCCCCTCCCCTAGTGTAGCCCTGGGCTAAGACTTGGACTACATTAGAAAAATTGCACTAATGTAACTAAATTGATTTAAAAGTGAATTCCATGACTTCTCTGAAAGTGAGAGCTTTTCATTGCCTGTCATTTTCTTATTCTTATCCAACGTGCAGATGTCAGCTCTCGCTTTCAGAGAGGTCATGGAGTTCTGAAGATATTAATCACTTGACATTTTTCTATAAGCTGTTTCTTAGTGGAAGGATCCTTTCCCCCTTGTAGTGTCTGTCTTATCATTCAGGGACCCTGGAGTTCTAGAAGAACTAGAAATGCAGTCCTCTGATGTGGAAATTGATCATTTTCAAGGTCATTGGATTGGAATGGCTAGTCCTTCTTACTGGAAACCTTATACAGTGCCCGTTTAGAGATCTCAGTGTCATTACATAAAGTCTAACAATGCTCATATAATGTAGTTTCTCTGCTACTTAATTCATTGTAAGGGTTGGTCTATATTGGAAAAATTGAACTAATGTAACTAAATCAATTTAAAAGTGATCTAGTTGCGCTGAGGTGAACCCCTAATGTAGACATGAGAGAGGGTCAGGAGGTTTCTGTTCAAATATTTTTTTTTACAGAAGATGCAGTTTCTTCAAAATCTAAAGTTTCAGTTTTGCCAAATTTTTTCAATTTTCCACTGGGAAAGTCTAAACAAAATATTTCATTTCAGGTTGGCTTGACTTGAATCAGAATATTTTGGTTCGTCGAACTGCATCAAAATATTTCATTTCAGCAGCATCCTGGGATATGTAGTCCAGTGAGGGAGGCCAGCCCACAGTGGGGGAATGGGGATATGAAGCACCCAAACTACAACCACCATGAGGCATTGTGGCAGCTCAGGGGACAGATTAATGTTGAACAAGACAAAATGAAACATGGTGTGACTTGCTTCAGCAAACAGACAGGAAACATTTTGATTCAGCAAAGTCAAAATGTTTTGTTTTGATCAGAAATGTTGCAGGAAAACATTTCTAAAATCAATTTTTGGGGGGAACTTTTCATTTTGCAACAAATTTTGATATTTCAACCTTTTGTCCCTATGTAGGATGCTTTTTTTAAAAAAAAATAAAATAGGAATTTCTACAGAACAAAAATGCCAGATTTTGTCCAGTTCCGGTAGACACTCTTAAACCCTTTTAACCTTTGTTTAAATCGGTTTAGTTTAATTTGGTAAGTTACCGATGCAAGCTAAGCCGTTTAAGGAAGAATGATAAAAAAGGAAAGTTGTTTTTTCTTATCATAGCTTTGTTACTGATGGGAGACAGGATGTTTTAACCAGAGTTGGATCTTCCCTGCTCTCCTGGATAAGTGATTAGACTAATAAAAATGCCTGTTTCAAAGACCCTTTTAAGACATTGAAAGTTGGGGAGCCTTTGATCAAGCACCAGAGCATTATAGCCACCTCACAAGAGCAGAAGAGAGATGCTCCAGAAGGGTGAGGGAATGGCTCAGGGTATTGGTGAGCAGCTAGAGAGTCTTTCTTCTCTAAATTACTGGTACAATCCAGCCCAGGTCAGTACTTAATATGCAGTTGCCATCAGCTGGCAGTTTTTATATAGCACCCTAGATGTTCTTGATACTATACAGGCAAAAAGAAAGACAGTCCCTTTCCCAAGGAGCTTAACAGTCAAAATAAACGAAGAACCTGTTCGAAACACAACAGAGGACTGTGGCCTGAGGAAAATGGCTAGTGGAAGGAAAACACTGCTCTTAGGGGGCGTCTGCACTGCACACTTCATTTGGCGGTGTGCAGAGTGTACAGCACCCCTCCCATCATGGGTGTAAATAGCAGTGTCGCTGGTGAGGCGAGTAGACACATGCCTGAAGGGTATGGAAGAGAGTGTGTACGTTACGTGCTCTCGGCTTGCTCATCCAAGCCTCCTGTCTACACTGCTATTTTTAGCTGTTAGTGTCCCACTGCCTTTCTGCTGCTGGAGCCTTTCCCCACTACAGGAAGAGACTCTCCCGGCATGGACAGGCTCTGGCTGGGGGGAGGTCATGGGAAACAGGTTGGGCAGGTTTCCACTGTGAAGCCTTTGCCCGCTGCAGAGAGAGGCTCTGGCAGCTCCCCACCACTGGAGACTTTCCCCAGTTGCAGGTAAAAGCTCCAGCAGGCAGGAAAGGCTCTTCCAGCTCCATGTTGCTTGGGCATTTCCCCTCCAGAGTGAAAGAATCTGGCAGGGGTGGGAGGCAGCGGCCTTTCCTCACTACCTCTCCTCCGCCAGAGCATTTCACTGCCATGTGTAGCTACGCACCGCAGTGTGGACGCAGCCTTCCGCGTGTAGCTACATGTACACTACGCACCATCACCAGTGGTGTATAGCGTGGACGTAGCTTTAAGGTGCTTGCTCCAAAGTCCCTGGGAGTCTCTCCATTTATTTCGCTGGGCCTTGGCTCAGGGACCCCTAATTTTGAAATCAGTAATGTCATTCTGCCATAGATGGAGTTTTGGGCACAGAAATGTTGAGATTGTGTCCATTTGGGTGCAAAAGTCACCACTCTGTCAAAACAATATTGGGTGTCTGAGGTGGCCTGAACTAAGGTGTGAATAATTTTTCCATGAAATAACACTGAGAACAATATTCCTTATTTTCACACAAACCTAAAAAAAAAAATGTTCTCTCTAATTGGCAGGCTAAGGGTTGCAGGTGCCGGGAGCCTGGCCTACTCTTTTCCACAGAGAGGCAGACCCTTGAGAACAGGGAGGAGGTGCACTAGCAAAGCAGGGTGAGGAAACAATCATGCACGGTTGCTGCCAATGTTGTCCCTAGTTCGTGGCTAGGTTGAAGACTTTTGTTTCCGGGGATTGAAGGAGTGCGCTCACCACCAGAGCACCCCCTCCTGTCAGGACACAGTATTGCAGGAGTTCTTCCACTCTAAGACCCCCTTGCGTGCTGGGTCCACCATGGTCTGCCGCTTCTGCGGCCTAGTGCTCCGGCCAAGTCAGCTCTCAGTCCAGACCTGTTCCAGGGTTCATAGAAACTAAATTAAATCTCTACTCAAAATAGCCTCCTGGGCATTAAAGTCCATACTATAAACACGAATCCTTCACAGAGATCCAGTCTTGTTGAGGTTAGGCATCTGAGTGGGCCACGTTTCTTGGGTTAGGGCCGGGAGAGCTTGCCTCCACTGTGCTGGCTTCACCCAGAACTGGCCCCTTGTTGAAGCAACCTGCCATTTTTATTTGGCCTGCTGGGCTCTGATTGTCTTCCACCCATTCCCAGCCCTTCTAGGTGCCAGAGGACCAACCCTCACTGGTTCTGCCTCCAGTTGAACACGAGAGGTCTCTCTGGGCATCCCCTGGAGGTCTGAACTTTCTGCTCCTCTCTTCCAGAAGGACACCTGCATAGGGCCAAGTGTGCCATGGCAGTGGGGGCTCCGGCAGGGGGCTGGTATTGCCTGGTACGCCCTGTCACAGCGGGATGTCAAAGCAGTAAGTTCCATGAGCATGGCAGTCACACCACAAAGCGTTTCTTCAAGTCTGGTTTGTTCTTGTTGCAGCCTCTTAACCAATGATCTTACCTGGAATCAGTGATTTGTACACATCATAGTCATTGATATATTCATGTTTACGTGGAAGTTTGGGTTCTCCGAGACAGCCCCAACCCCAGGACTGCCTTGCATCCCCTGCTGCCACTTTCTCCTGAGTCCTAGGTCTCCCCTTAGTCATTTTCAGGGGTGATGTGTGGCCACTCCTGTTGTACAATGGTCTCCAAGAAGCCACCAGACCCACTGCTGTCCCTCAGCTGAAGACTCATGAGCAGGGCTGGATAAGTCCTATAAACTCCCACCAAACTCCTTTATAGAAGCCAGCCGGTTTAGGGGAGCCTTCCTGCTGGCAAGTGATAATCAAACTATTATTTTAAATGACAGTGAAATATTTACTAGAGCTAGATAGACCCTGGCACAATGAGAATAGAGATGGGATAGAAAGGGGCATTTGTCAGTAACTCACTAGTATAAGGGGCAGATTTCATTTTGAGATTGCACCATTATTAGAGATTAAAAAACGTTGATTAATTAATTAAAAAGCAGTGTGGCCTAGTAGAGCGAGCAGTGGACTGGGACACGGAAGCCCTGTGTGCTATTCTTGTGGCCTGCTGGGAGACCTTGGTCAAGACACTTCCACTCTCTGTGCTTCAGTTTCCCCCCTGTAATATGGGGACAATAATAATGACCTCTTTTGTAAAGTGCTTTGAGATCTACTGGTGAAAGTATCTAAGCAGTCTCCCTAGTCATTCAGAACTGTTCCTTCAAATAATGATAGTCTTCCATCTCAACATCTCACAGAGCTTTACAGGCATGAATGAAATCAGCATCACCCACTGCCTGGGAAGAATGTAGCTACATGCTTTGGTGTTTTTTTTTTTCCTGATCAGATTATAGTGGCACTTCCAGAACCTCTCTAGGGAGATTATTCTATAGTCAGATGGACTCTAATGCTAGGGAACTTTTTTCTCAATATTCATCTGAATTTCTGGTTATTCACCTTTGCACCTAAGTCTGGGGTTTAGGTGCCTAGGTACCTTTGTGGATCCTACCCTTAGCCTCTGATTCTGGAAGGCATTTAAGACCACATGTTACCTAAGTAGTTGAGTAGTCCCAATAACTCAATGCAACTGTTTACTTCCTTCACATTAAACACATGTTCCTGAATTAATCAGAATATTTGGTAAGAGTCTATCTGTATCCTTTTTGCCCCATCTTGGGATTGGTAACGCTACAAACATCATTCACTTTTCAGCTTCTGTGCGTTTTAATCATTATATCTGTCATGCCAGACTCTACAAAACACTGGGGGATAATGGTACGAGCTGGTGTATTGCTTCTGTACCGGGGAGCAAATTTTCCCATTCAGCATCTTATTACATTCCATTGATTTCAATGGGGCTATTCCTGGAGTAAGATGTTGCTCAGGATGAGCAAGGGTGGCAGATGTTGCCCCTTGGGAATAAAGTCCCAGATTCCTTCCTGTACCAGCGTTCCACTTGGTTTAGCAGAGCGGGGTGAAGGGTGACGTCAGGGAACATTCTACAGCCAGCTTTGTGCCAGCCTCACCTTGGTGTAGCTTGGCCGCTGCTCTAAACTATAGCGGCAGTCAATGGTCCCCTTGAGACCATCTGCCAGTGGGTAACTGCTGGAGCTCACCATTCTCCAGTCACAACCCTCCCTGCTGCTCCCCACATATGCCAGTTCCCTTATGCTGAGACTCATGTTGGCCATAGTGAATCTGAACCCAATTCATCCATTGCCGGGGAGATAAAAGCCAATTTCTATTCTCTTTGCAGTGAAAAGTGATGGGGTAAAGGAGAGACCCTGGCCCAGAGTTTCCTTTGATGACCAAACCACATACTTTCCCCCACATTTGTTTTAAAGTCCCTTGATACTTAATATAGAATGTTTGGTCTGACCTTCCCTTGTTCTTTGATTAGCCTTCCTGCTCTGCGTATTTGCACTGTAGATCACAAATATTAGAAGTGACCCAAAATAAATTCGAAAACTATTCCCGTTTTAGTGTTTCGGTTTCTGGTGACAGTCTAGCAATTTACTCCGTGCTAAAAGACAGGAAAGGTCCAGCCCCTGGATAAGCTGTCTGGCTGCTCAATATAATAACTAGTGTCACAAGTGCAATAAAATGTTATACAATTTTTATTGGTGCCCTCCTGGAGAATTA
Organism: Chelydra serpentina; assembly: GCA_037349315.1. Taxonomy (NCBI): domain Eukaryota; kingdom Metazoa; phylum Chordata; order Testudines; family Chelydridae; genus Chelydra; species Chelydra serpentina. Next base: position 13,328,587 of record JBAIAC010000061.1, read on the forward strand.
TAGCCGTCGCAGTGGCTTGCAGAAGCTGCCGGCAGAATGCATCTGTTTCCTTTCAATACGAGTCACTCTGTTCTCTACGTCTGTAAACAAGGACATTTCACATAATGTCATCATAAATCATATCTATAATAAAATAGTTTTTAAATATAGCCACATGACTTCTCTATATTTTTTAAACTGACCTTTTTCTCCCCCATCTTTCCCCCCAGAAGGATTCTTCTGCTTCACCTCTTATTTTTTGGAGCTTTGCCAGCTCTAGAAGTTTGCTGTTGGCTTTTATAGTAGCACTTAGAGTAAAAAAGGAGTGTGGGGGAGGCAGGGACATGTCAATAAGAATCCACTTCCTCCTGCTGAATTAAAAAAATGTTCAGCGCCGTGTTTCCTGCTGTTTTATCAGACGACTGTTGCCCACTGGCAGAGGTAAAAACGGTAACAATCCAGATAGGAAGTTAAACAGTAGAGCCTTGTTTCCTGGTTTCAGAAAATTGCTGGCAGTAGCAACCTTTAAAGTCCAAGAATGGATCCTGTCCTTCCTCTTCTCCAGCTGTGCAGTGCTATGCGAAGGAAAGAATTAGCAACTGTGTTAAACGGAAGATGGAGGGACTGAGCTGCAGGGAACTTGATTTCCACAAGCTTTGGTAGTGGTGCCCCTCACGGAGATTTTCCATCAATGTGATATTTAAATGTACACTTAAATTGCTTAGAGGATTTTGTAGGACTAAATAGAATGGATTTAAATACGTAAAATAAACTTGTCTGAATGCTGGATCATACACATTTTGAAAGCCAGTCCATGCCCATTATCAGTGTCAATCTTACATTGCAAGCTCTGTGGAGCACAGCCTGTGTGTTGGCACAGGGCCTAGTAAAATAGGTGTCATGATATGTGTTATATTATTTAGCCGGTAGGTAGGTAGGGGTGTGTGTGTGTGTGTGCGTGTGTGTGCGTGCTGCAGAGCGAGTTCTAGACAGAGTGTGATTACCTGGTAAACAAACAGGGTAAAGCTGGAACGCAAGCTCTGTAGAAGTCTGTTTGTATGGGTCTATAGTTGTAGCTGGTTTGTTTATTAAACACTTCTTGTTTAAGGACTGTGATTCCATATGACAATAGACTTTAATGCTGATTGGGCAGACAGCTGAGCTCTGGTGCTAGCATGGCACGAATATTAAACAACAATTATACTCCGGGAAGACCAGAGTTTTAGACAGGGTGCATTTTTAAGTTCTGTCCTAGTGAAGGCATTTAGCATCACACCAACAACACAGGCGCTGACTTCCGGCCCCGCCCGTGGGTGCTATCACCCGGCGTCGGGGGCGGGGCCCCGCCCCCGATGCCGGGCGACGTTGCGGGGCCCCGCCCCCGACGCTGGGCGACGTTGCGGGGCCCCGCCCCCGACGCCACGTTGCCCAGCATCGGGGGCGGGGCCCCGCCACTTCTCCCGGTGCCCGGTAAGTTTGCCGCGGGTCTGGGGCGGGCGGGGAGTTGCCGATGGGTGCAGAGCACCCACCAATTTTTCTCCGTGGGTGCTCCAGCACCGGAGCACCCACGGAGTCGGCGCCCCTGACCAACAATACACTTATCTCAGGGGCTTGAAGGTGGCAAGGGTGCATTTTTAACACAATAATAGTGTCCTCTTCTGCCACTTTCACCGACGACCCTGAGATGGCAGTGAAATATTTGGGCAGGTTAAAATGTGGCAAAGAGAAACAATGGTAAGAGGAATTAAATGAGTTCACAAGTAAATCATGGGAATAAAAAAAATGACAGGTGATAATCACAAGCTGTTAAGGTGCTCTGTAGCATTTGAATTTTGTAGATTGTTCTGCAGACCTCATGAGATCCAGTACTTGTCAACAGGATAATCCACTAGGGTGTATCACTAGCTTCTTCCCAGGTAAAGGTCAGTCTCCTGGTATTTCAGGGTATGTTACACTGCAATCAAAAACCCGTGGCTGGCCTGTGCCAACTAGCTCAGGCTAAGGGGGTGTGTAACTGCAGAGTAAATGTTTGGGCTTGGCCTGGAGCCTGTGCTCTAGGACCATGTGAAGTAGGAGGGTCCCAGAGCTCGGGCTGCAGCTGAAGCCAAAATGTCTACAATGCAGTTAAATAGCCCCTTAGCCTGAGCCCCGCAAACTGGAGTCAGCCGGCATGGGCCAGCTGCGGGTTTTTAACTGCAGTGACGACATACCCTCTGATGACCAAACCCTTCTGCTGTTCCATTTTTAGGCCTCTATCTGTATTCTTCCTCACCGCCTGAGCTAAAACCATGAGCAACAGATGATACAGTTCAACAAATAACATGCTAAATTAAAAGGATTTATATAGATATTAAATTCTTAAAGGCCTGCAGCGCTGCAGCAAGACTGCCGTTAGAGCAGAAGAATAAATAAGAACATTTGGTGTTGGACTAAAATTTGAATATAAACTCTCTTCTAGGAAATGTAATGTATTGCTTTAATATTTTATAAACAAGCGCATGCAGAGTAGGGCTAGAGGAGTGAAAATATACTTGGGATGCTTTTGCTACATGCTGTATTGCATGAACACAATTACCAGCCAGTTTATTAGCTAGGAATTAACACTAATCAATGCAACAGGCAAGGGTCCAATGCTAGTCCCGTCACAGGCCAGGAGGATTTTATCATTGACCTCCATGAGACAAGGATCCATAGGTCATTTTGTGCTTACAGTGTAACTGAAAGAAGACAATGATGTGCTTAGTCTTCTTTCTCTTCCTATCCCTTGACATCTCCCCATTTTCACAGAAGTAGGGTTGCAGAGCTTCTATAGGCTTTCTTATCATACTGTCTAGCTGAATTGAAATCGCAGCTGTACAAAGACAAATTGCTAAATTCTGTGGGTCCAATCATCCGGGCTGGAATGTGGCAAACAGCCAAGCAAAAAAGACTGCAGATTATATGGGATGAGGTCACGGCGGCGAGTCGACCACTCCCGCTCCCCTGTCGACTCCGCTTCCGCCTCTTGCGGCGGTGGAGTTCCGGAGTCGATGGGGAGAGTGCTCGGGGATCGATTTATCACGTCTAGACTAGATGTGATAATTCGACCCCCGAGAGATCGATCGCTACCCACTGATCATGTGGGTAGTGTAGACCTGCCCTTACACATTTGCATTTTAATAGAATGGATCCCAAAGGTATTAACCCTCATTCAGAAAGATTTCACGAAATTCACTAAGCTTTATCTTAATTCCATCAGGTTTGTCCAGGATATTGTGAGTCTGCCATACAAGGAGATGGAGTCTCCATAATGTGTCTATGGTGTGGAAGTGCTGCTGTGACCACATCCACTGGGATTTCATACTTTGGAGGATGCTAGAGTGCGTATAGTACTTCCATGTGAATAAGTCTTTGTGTGCACCTTGCTCCTTTTTAAAAGTCTTTTTGGTGTGAAACAGGATTGCCTGACATTCTTTATGCAAGATGAGGGGGTTTGTAAGCGTGGATGGGGGATAGGAGACAGAAATACTGTGGTATCCTTCCCTTACAAACTGGGAAATGGAAACTCAGAGTCGGGCCTGTAAATGAAGCTAGACTTTCCTTGCCAATGAATGTAAGATTTTTTCTTTACAAGTTTTCTATTCTCTGGAAAGCTGTAAGCTGATTTCTCAAGGAGCCGCCAATTATTTTAGTGGAATTCCTGTGACTTTCCATGATGAAGTGTGGAATAGACCGTTCCTAAGCAATAATGTTTGCACTGTAACCATTCAGTGCCAATTACCTGGTGCACAAATGGAAACTTCTATTCTGCAGGGTGTGTTTAATGAAAAAAATGAGATATTTCCAAATAAATTATGTAAAATTGCACGGTATTATCCATCACAACTTGTCTTGCTAATACATTGTGAAAGTTAAGCCTTCAGTGTCTTATGTGAGTGCTAGTCAGTGGCAGCAGATTTTGTGTAACTATTTGTAGAGCCCTGCAAATCCACAGATATCCACTTTATATGCATGGATATCTGCATCCGTGGATGTGGATGTGGTTGTATTGTTGACCATCTTTGTGGGTCACAGACCAGATGCGGATCCAGATTTTTGTATCTGCGCAGGTATCTCTATAGCAGCAGTTCTCAAATGGGGGGTCCACGGCCCCCGAGGGTTCCATGAGCCGGTTTCAGGGGCTCCGCAGGGCAGAAGTCTAGAGCCCAGTGCCCCCTGCGTGGGTGTGGGAGCATCAGCACTTGGGATGCTGGGCTTCAGTCCTGCAAGGGGTGCCAGGCTCTGGGCTTCTGCCCTGAGGAGCCCCATGGGACCCCCTGAAACTGGCTCATGGACCCACAGGGGGCCACAGGCTCCAAGTTGCACACGACTGCTCTACAAGGCGCTGGTGAGCATATGGATACGTATAAAAGGTGGAGTGCGGTTTGCAGGTTGGATACAAGTTAATTGTCATGGATGCGGATCCATTATTTTGTGTCCGCACAGGGCTCTGTGCAGTAGGCAGTGTTTTCAGAGGTATCGAATAACTGGTGTAAATGAATTCTGAGATAATAAGTAGGCCCCCGCGATGAATGTTTCATGTGAACCATATTGTTTTTATGATGCTGCGCAGACAAAGTGATGTGCATTGTTGCTACTTTGAAATATATGTGGTCATACTTTATGTTAAGGGTACATTTATAAGTAGCTTATAAAGGATTAGTAAACAAAGAACAGCTGTTACGAGCATATGACAGACATGAGAACTATGCACTATAGATGGTTATAAATACATCACTACAAGGTGTTGTAGATGGTTATAAGATCGCTATTGATATGTTGGAGTGATAACAATTGATTAAACCTTTATTAAAATATCAACCATTTATCAATGGACCCTTAATATAAAGCGTGCCTGATTTTTTCTGTCAGAATAGCTTTAAGGTCATGCACATTTTCTTTATTCTCACGTTCAGCTAACGAGTCTTCCGTGAACAGAATACAGTAGATAGTGATGATTGCAAGGGATTCCAGGGCAGCGTTAAAGTGTCAGGACAGATAATACCAAGACAGTCAAGACTTGGGTATGAAAGACACAAACATGGGCAAACTGTTTTTGGAGGGAGACAAAAAATGGCTTTTCTTAAAATAGAAATTTCTACTGGGGAAATTTTTTTTCATTTTTAGTAACTGTTTGGCAGTAAAACAGGAAATCTCTAAGTTGAATTTTAATTTTATTTTAATTTTCCCAGTTGGAAACAAAAGTTTTGGCTGGTTGGGCAAATGTTGTCAGTAAAACCAAAACAATTTTGCCTGACCAAGTGTTTTGGTTTTTGGCTGGGCTTGGTGTCAGGTAGGCATCTCCTGCCCCAGGGGGGATGGGCAGGACTGGAGGCTGCCAGGGATTCAAGTCATGAGCAAGGAGAACTATCAGCTACCATCTTGAAGCATCTCCATTTTTCACTGAGTCCAACTCTACCAGCCACCAACGGCCTGTGGGGAGACTCTCATTATTTTTGCTTAATTTCTGGGCTTTGACTCGAGTATGTAAGGAAAGGAATATTTAATTATTGCTGTGTGATTGGTTAGTGAGTTGTTATCACCAATTCCATCACCTTTTCTTTCTGTTCTGGATTCCTGCCCATTCTCCTTCTTTGTTTTACTGTTATCTTCTGCTGGAATAAAAGATTTGTGTATCCTGATAATCTGTTGGTTCTTGATTTGCTGTAATTTTAAATTGTAGGGTCCTAGAGATCACAGGGGCTGTGTATTAGTTTATATGCTCTGCCATTGGCTGGAGGCAGAGACCACAACGTCCCACAACCCATTGGTGCTAAGGTGGGTCACTGAGCTCCTGAGGAGGGAGGAACAAGGGACTCTGCCATGCTCAAGGAGCAAGGTTATCCCAAGTATATATTTATTAAAACATATAGTTAAAAATATTCCTGCCTCAAGAAACATAGTGGGGAAAGGGCACTGATTAATTTAATTGTTGCTCAGCTGAAGAGGCCTAAGATATACAAAGTACACACACACACAACTGGATCACACAATTGCTTTTCAATCTGTTCAGAAAACAACAACAACAACAAATGCTTAAAGTTTCTGACATCTTGTTGGGCTGCGTTACTCATCACACTGGCTCTGTACAACTGACGGGTAAATGGGCCACTGTGAAGTGTGATCCTATCGCAGCTGGAAGCCTTAAAAAAAAAAAAAAAAAAAAAGCCAGCAACCAACCAAAAATTAACAGTTTTTAAAAGGAAACCTTTGCATGGTTTGAAAGCATGCTGAGGTTCATCCCTGTCTGAAGTACAGTGTTTGAAGATGGTTCAGTGTCTCTCTGATGCACTTTAGAAATTAAGGAGGGGAGCAGAGATTTGGCCGTACATGCGGCAATAAATAATGGATGCTTTCAACATCTAATTTGCATCTGAATTAACCAGGCTAGCTAACTAAAAAAGTCACCCATTATGAAGGTGGAATTTAGTATCTGTCTTTCAAAATCCCTATTGGGTTGGGCACAGGGGCAAGGACTAGCAGCTCTGTTAAAAGCACCATTCATTTAATTTCCTTAGAATTAATAGACAGTTCACACTGAAGAACTTGGAAATTTGATTTTGCTGGAGGGGGTCCTCAAGGAGCCTCTCATTATCCCCATTTGGCCTCAAAGTCTCTGGAGAGTGACACAAAGCACTTCTGCTGTGGTCCCATGGGGCTGGGGGCGTCACTCCTTTGCAGCATTCACCTGCTCCTGTGGGGAAATTTGAGCCCTGACATTAGATCCAGTTTACAGCAGTATGTTTTAAACTCTAAATATGGCATATACTCTACCAGGTTAGCTCTGTCCACTGAAGTGAAATGCAGGACACATGGCTATTATGAGCCTAAAGCACCAAAGGTAATCAAGTCCTCTGCTGGAGAATATAAATATTGTTTCATTACAATGTAGTCTACACATACTTATTCACAATAAAATAAAGAAAATGCAGATTCTCATAGATTATTTTTAACCCGCAACAACCCACACTATCACTCACAATTTAGCTTTCACAAGAGGTGGTCATCCTCATTTTTCTTTTCTTCCTTGAAAATAAGTTTTCGGTCAGATCGTACAAATATTTGAATCACCTCACCCCCACATCAAAAAAATTCACTTGGGATAGTGATTTAAGATTCATATGATTTAGTTTGTGATAGCACCTAGAGGCCCTAACCAAGATCCCACTTGGGCTAGGCAGGGCCGGATTTCCAGTTAGGCACAGTAGATACGCCTAGGGGTGCTGGAATGCTGGGTATGTGATTTTCTAGCCCAATTGAGCTATTTTTAGCTGTGAGTTGCGGTATTTTGGGCTGTTTTGCTGTCCTGCTGTCACTGGTCACACGGCGCGGGAGTTCGAGGGAGGGAGCCTCCTGATCTCCCCTGCCAAGACACCCCACACGCCACTTGTTTCAGGTCATGCCCCCTCCCCTTAGGTGATGTTTGCCGCATGCGCAGAATTCTTGTCCAAGGGAGGCAGAACTTTTTTTTTCCCTGCAGAGAAAATGTGCTGCTGTTCTGCCTGTCGCCCACCAGAGGCCACTGTGGTGCCAGAACTCCCTGAGCTGGCGGAGGCTGACTGGTCTGGTGGGCGGCGGGTGTATATTTTCCGCAAGTGAAAAATCACAGCAACCTTCTTGGAGCCACGTTAGGAGGCAGAGCAGGCCACAAAGGGCTGCTGGGAGGGTCATAGGGCCACATGGGGATGCAAGAGGGGGGCTCCAGACAGGGCCACATGGGGAGGTGGGAAGGGGATGCTGAAGATGCTGTGCCTAGAGGTGCCAAAGGTGCTAGTTACTGGTGCTAGGTATTTTGCATACACATAGTAAGAGAGAGCCCCTGCAATCTAAATAGACAGGACAGCTAAAGAGTGGGAGCAAGGAAATCCCGGAGTAGAGTACCAAGGAGTCTGGGAAAAACACCTTTTGGGTGGGCATAAGGAGAGTCAATAGGCCCTGCTACTTCTGAATAAGGACACCTGAGAACGGTGTGCCCCATGAGGGATAAGGGTATCTTAAACCCTAGTGTATCCTGCGCCGAGGTTCAATTTGGGTAACAGAAGTACAGCACTTCCATGACCCACCCCATCACCATAATGCCTAGGGGCCTCATAAACATGACTGCATGTGTCCCTAGAGGGGAGAGAAGTATGGTTATCCCCATTTTATGCCCACGGAAGAGAGACATGAAGTGACTTGCCCGAGGTCACACAGGAAATCTCTGGCAGAACTGGGGAATGGCCCCCCGCATTTCTGAAGTCTCAGTGCACTGCTTCAACCTGCATTCCTTGACCTTCTTTCATTAAGGAAAGATAGGCTAGGGTGACAGCAATGCCAGGCTGACTGCCCAAAGGGAAAGGCCATCCATCAGGCTGAATGACACTAACTGGCCGCCAGCGATATCACGGATGCATAGGGAACAAGCAGGGCTTACTAAAACTAGTCACAGCTTTATAGTGTCTCGAGAAAATGACTACTTCTCTTGCGCCTCTGGGTGGCTAAAGGCAAAAAGCCATTGGGAGGTGAAGTCTTGTAGCAACCAGGGCCGGCTCCAGGCACCAGCTTGCCAAGCTGGTGCTTGGGGCGGCAGGTGAGAAGGGGGCGGCAGTCCGAGTCCCGCGGCGGCAATTCGGCGGCAGGTCCGCTCTTCCCGCCACCGAATTGCCACCGCGGGACTCGGACTGCCGCCCCAGTCTCGCCTGCCGCAGCGGCAAAGAGGCGGCAGGTCCGCCGCTGTCCCCTTGCCGCTCCGGAATGGGACTGCCTGCGTCGGGGGCGGGGCCCCGCCACCCCTGCTTGGGGCGGCAGAATTGTAAGAACCGCCCCTGGTAGCAACCTATCTACTGCTTGCCATAGCATGACCCAGAGGGAGGAAGGGAGGAGTGGCAAAACAGACGCCTTTGAATGGCGAAATGTACAGTGGTATATCCTTTCACTTCTTTATCTCTCATGTTAATCTATGCTCACAGCAAGGTAGCCTCCCCAACACAGGACTTGAAACAAGAAGTGGGTAGGAGGTTGTATGGTCACATGTATAGCTGTGTATTTATGGATGGAAAAGGTATTTTCCTTTTTGAATAAGGGAACTAAAAAGATGAGGAGGAGGCAGGGTTGATGAGGTATGTGACAACCAGAGCCTAAGCTGATATCAATCAGCATAACTCCATTGGCTTCAGTTTTGACCCAAGTAAGTTCTGGCCATTGTGTTTTGTTTAGTTATAGGCAGGAGGATATATTTCAAAAAACAGTCACACTGTTTTAAAGTAACTAACTATTCTCAGCTTCAGTGTATCTGTGCAAAGAGGTTAAATAATTGCCAACATGCTGCCTCAAATATTTGATACACTGGGCAAAATACATTTCCGCTGCTGCCAGATGTACCATATACAGTGGTCACCATTAAAATGTCAGTGTTTACCCAGAGTTATCACATAGCTGTCTATGAGATTCTGCAGTGAGGGCCTAACCCAGAGCCTGCTGAAGTCAATGGAAAGGCCCCTATTGTTATCAAATAGTTTGGTTTAAGGATCCATACCCCTTTAATTAGCAGAGGAAATTGGTGTGGCTTCTCAAATATCATTATGTGGTATCTCCGGGTAGAGGCTGAATTTCTAATGGTGAACGCTGTGTGATCCTTTTGAAATGCCAATTTACCAGTGCAATATGTTTGCTGCTTTTTTCCTCTGTGCATAGAACGTGGTTGCATTCTTCAACATGCCAGTGTTGAATGTTAGAATCATTGAAGATTAGGGTTGGAAGAGACCTCAGGAGGTCATTTAGTCCAACCCCCTGCTCAAAGTAGGACCAACCCCAACTAAATCATCCCAGCCAGGGCTTTGTTAAGCTGGGCCTTAAAGAACAGTTGGCATTTCAAAGAACAGTATCTCAATGGAACAAGAATGTTTCCCCATTCTACAAGTCATTTTACTTTAGGATCGAATTCCATCTAAAAATTCACAAGGTTATTTTTTCACTTAGCTCCAGGGAAGATTAAGGAATTTACATCTCACCTGAGTGATCTTGAAAATCACCACATGAAAGGATTTAAAAATACTGATTTTCTTCATCATGGATGGTTATGGCATAACACATTCATATCATATGGAACCAAGGTATATTTACACCATCTATAGCAGATTAAGCCTCAGAACCTTACAGGATATCTCTTAAAAAGTATTTGTCAGATTAAAATCGTAGACATTACCTGGGTAATGCAGTTAAGATACCTGAAATGAGTGGCATTTTACTCCGGTAGTATCACGCTTTCAAACTAAGCCTGAACACTGACTACCACCAGGATGAAAAATGATGGGAGCAGATTGCCACTAAACAGAATATTGCCTTCCCTCCAGAGGGTGCTGACGATGAAAGAGAAGTGCAGGATTCTCGTAATTCATAGCTGCAAGTCTGCATTTGTTAATTTTTGTGAGCTGATACAAATCAGAGAAAGAGCTGTCAGGAAGCATTGAGAGGTACCAGGCAATTCACCATCAAAGATAAGGTAGAATAAAAGAATCTCACTGAACATCATAATTGGAGGGACTGGTTTCCTTCAGGAATCCATGAAACCATTGGGATTCTCAACACATTTATGTTATAGTCTTTTTTAAAATAAAGAAACAAATTCTGCATTTTCTAAAACCTATGCACATATGGTAATGTCCCCACCCCTACCCCACAGGAAGCAATTCACTTTAAAAACAAAATTAATTCCATATCTCTGAAAAGGTCATTTACTCAGGATTACTGGCAGGTGCCATAAGCTTAAGAGATGTCACTTGCGTGACAGTTCAGCTCAGCTGAACACAAAGCAAATTAATTCAGGCTGGTCAAATATTGTCTAAGGCTGCTGAGGCAGGAGTGATTCTGTATTTATGATTAACATTACAATAGGACCCAGAAAACGCTAATCTGGATCAGGGCTAGGCCTTGTACAAACACCTTGTAAGAGATAGGTCTTTCCTCAAAGAGCTTACAATCTAATTACTACGGCATGAATAATTGATTATTGATTTGTCTTTTGGTAGTGTCTAAGAACCCTAGTCAGGGACCGGGACCGCATTGTGCTAGGTATGGTACAAACATAGAACAAAAAGAGGGTCCTTGCCTGGACAAGTTAACAATCTAAGGCCACGTCTACACTACCTGCCGAATCGGCGGGTAGCGATCGATCTCTCGGGGATTGATTTTAAATCAATCCCCGAGCACTCTGCTGTCGACTCCAGTAATCCACCCCGGCGAGAAGCAGAGTTGACTGTAGAGCGGCAGCAATCGACCCTGTGGCGTCCTCACGGCGTGGTAAGTCGACAGAGGTACGTCTACTAACGTAGCTGAAGTTGCGTACCTTACATCGACCCCCGCCCCTAGTGTGGACCAGGCCTAAGTAACTTCTTTTTTTAGGAGTAGCATCCTGCCCTGTTTTCAATGCTGCTGCTGCAGGACATGATTTGTTCTTGTGCCAATGGCTGGCATTTTAGAGGTTCCCCAAAGTGAAAAACTAGGTTTAGAGTCTGATTGGGCAGCACCCTATGAAGGGTGCTGCTAGAACCATTGAAATATTATGCAACTGTCACTGTGTCCGAGAGAGTGAGCTGGACCACAGTAGCCCCCACCCTCATCAATGTGTCTGTGTTTGGGTTGGGAACCCAGTAGCATCTCCACCAGCGTTCTGGTTAATTCAGCCTTCAAGATCGGAATGTGAAGGGAGGGGTGAAGCCATCTGCTTTAACTCCCAATCTTGAAAGTCAGACAAAGTGCTGTCAGGGTTTGGCTGTCATATGCAAGGCTAATGCAAGTGTTAGGACTCTCTGTGTACCAGTGTACTGACCACTGTTTATGTCAATGATTTTCGTCAGGAGTTTGCTGGGTTAATTTTGACCATGATTTTGGAATTTTGATGAGTTTCCCTGACAAAGACTCAGATATATTTTATGTACTTCTAGATTGGCATCTTCAAAGGAGTTTAGGGGAGTTAGGTGTCCAACTGCCACTGAATTTTAATGAGGTTTGGATACAGCTTCCATAACCTCCTTTGAAAACCCCACCCTTAGATTCCTCCAATATAATGAACTTTCTGCAGTTAGTTCCACATCTTAATGTAACTCAGCGTGTGAGCATATTCTGGATCTGGTAAACGCAATGGACTCAGTCTTCCACTGTGTCAATGTCTACGCAGTAGTTTTATCTCTCTGCTTATCTAGAGCACCATTCACAGTGCTGTCTAGGTGATGAGTAAAGGATGTAAAAATGGTACCCCATCAGTCTATGTATGGACCATTTTCTTTTTTATTCATTTAATAGGGTCTGGTTTCTACAGTTTAATCGAGTTGGGGCCTCATCATGTGCTCTAGTTCTGCATTGTGATCATGTTATCATTTCTGTAAATAAAAATGTTATGATGTTATAGAGTTTTGCCCCAAACCTCTCCTTGATCCAGTGGTATTCTGAGGCCATCAGACAATGACAAACTTAATGTACTGTTCCTGGAATGTTACAGGGTGAAGAAATTGCAGGGTAGCTTCTAATCTCCAGTTAAATGGTGTGGTTATTGTTGTATTCAGTGGTCTTGTAGCCGTGTTGGTCCCAGGACATTAGAGACAAGGTGGGTGAGGTAATATCTTTTATTGGACCAATTTCTGTTGGTGAGAATACAAGCTTTAGAGTTTACAGAGAATTCTTCTTCCTATCTGGGAACAGACTGGTGGAACAGACTGTTTAGCATAAAGTAATTAACATACATTTCAAGTGACCATTCAAGGTAAAGTGGCCAGTTGACGCCTCTCTAATCATAAGGAGGGGAAAAAAGATGATGAGGGTGGTGGTGTGTTTAGTGGGTTACAGATTGTTGTATTAAGCCATAAATCCCTCTGAATTTAAATTCATAAGTTGCCTAGATACTAAAAGTTGGTCTGAATAGAGACACTGGATTTATGGCTTATTACAACAATCTCTCCCCCCTCCCTTTTTTCCTCTCTTATGACTGGAGAGGTGTTAACTAGCCACTTCACTTTGAATGGTCCCTTGTGTTAACTACTTATGCTAAACAATCTATTCCACCTTGTATTTAGCTGTGACACTCGGTACCTTTCCCAGCCTTGAAGAAGAGCTCTGTTTAAGCTTAAAAGCGTGTCTCTCTCATCAACAGAAGTTGGTCCAATAAAAGAGATTACCTCACCCACCTTGTCTCTCTAGTAATATTGTAAAAACAACGAAGAGTCCTTGTGGCACCTTAGAGACTAACAAATGTATTTGGGCATAAGCTTTCGTGGGCTAAACCCCACTTCATCAGATGCATGGAGTGAAAAAAATAGTAAGCAGTATATATATGCAGCACATGAAAAGATGGGAATTGCCTTACCAAGTGGGGGGTCAATTCAATTAAGGTGGAAGTGGCCTGTCAGGGTTCCCTCCCCACTCTGAAGGCTGGGGTACAGATGTGGGGACCCGCATGAAAGACCCCATAAGCTTATTTCTACCAGCTTAGGTTAAAACCAAAACCCTGGGTTTTTAGGACACTGAAAATCAATCAGGTTCTTAAAAGAAGAATTTTATTTTTAAAAAAAATTAAAAGAATCACACCTGCAAAATTAGAATGGATGGCAACTTTACAGGGTAAATAAAAAGATTTAAAACACAGAGCATTCCCTTCTAGGCTTAGCTTCAAAGTTACAAAAAACAGGAATAAACTTCCCTCTTAGCATAGGGAAAATTCACAAGCTAAAACAAAAGATAATCGAACGCATTTCCTTGCCTTTACTTACAATTTCTGTAATTTTAAGTGTATCATTTCAGGTATCTTTTCAAGAGATGGTGTCAAGTATCAGGGGGTAGCCATGTTAGTCTGTATCCACAAAAATAAGGAGTCCGGTGGCATCTTAAAGACTAACAGATTTATTTGGGCATAAGCTTTCGTGGGTAAAAAACCCACTTCTTCAGATGCACCGGACTCCTTGTTGTTTTCAAGAGATGGTTTACCTGCTTGGTCTCTCTCTCTCTATCCAGAGAGGGAACAATCAAAGAGAGCACAAACAAAACCTCTTCCCCCCAGATCTGAAAGTATCTTCTTTCCTTATTGATCTTTCCTTATTGACCTATTCCTGGTCAGGTGCTAATCAGGTTATTTGAGCTTACAGGTAAAGTGATTCTGTACCTCTAGCCAGGAGGGATTTTATGTTACTACATACCTAAAGGTTGTTACCCTCCCCTTTATATTTATGACATGGCCTATTCTCAACAGTTGACAAGAAGTCAGGAACAGTATCTCCGATAATGTCATGGCAAACCTGGTGGCTGAACTTTGTGACTTTCTCCTCACCCACAACTATTTCTGATTTGGGGACAATTTATATCTTCAAATCAGCGGCACTGCTATGGGTACCCACATGGCCCCACAGTATGCCAACATTTTTATGGCTGACTTAGAACAATGCTTTCTCAGCTCTTGTCCCCTAGTGCCGCTACTCTACTTGCGCTACATTGATGACATCTTCATCATCTGGACCCATGGGAAGGAGGCCCTTGAGGAATTCCACCAGGATTTCAACAATTTCTACCCCACTATTAACCTCAACCTGGACCAGTCCACACAAGAGATCCACTTCCTGGATGCTACAGTGCAAATAAGCGATGGTCACATAAATACCACCCTATAACAGAAACCTACTGACTGCTATACTTACCTACATAGAATCATAGAATCATAGAATCTCATGGTTGGAAGGGACCTCAGGAGGTCATCTAGTCCAACCCCCTGCTCAAAGCAGGACCAACCCCATGCCTCCAGCTTTCATCCAGACCACATCACGCAATCCATTGTCTATCCCCAAGCTCTAAGATACAACTGCATTTGCTCCAATCCCTCAGACAGAGACAAACATCTACAGGATCTCTATCAAGCATTCTTAAAACTACAATACCCACCCGGTGAAGTGAAGAAACAGATTGAAAGAGCCAGAAGGGTACCCAGAAGTCACCTACTACAGGACAGACCCAACAAAGAAAGTAACACAACACCACTAACCGTCACCTACAGCCCCCAACTAAAACCTCTCCAGCGCATCATCAAGGATCTACAACCTATCCTGAAGGACGATCCCTCACTCTCACAGACCTTGGGAGACAGGCCAGTCCTCGCTTACAGACAGCCCCCGAACCTGAAGCAAATACTCACCAGCAACTACACACCACACAACAAAAACACTAACTGAGGAACCAACCCTGCAACGAACCCCGTTGCCAACTCTGTCCGCATATCTATTCAAGGGACACCATCATAGGACCTAAACACATCAGCCACACCATCAGGAGCTCATTCACCTGCACATCTACCAATGTTATATGTAGGGTGACCAGACAGCAAGTGTGAAAAATCGGGACAGTGGTGGGGGGTAATAGGAGCCTATATAAGAAAAAGCCCCAAATATTGGGACTGTCCTTATAAAATCGGGACATCTGGTCACCCTAGTTATATGTGCCAGCAATGCCCTTCTGCCATGTACATTGGCCAAACTGGACAGTCTCTACACAAAAGAATAAATGGGCATAAATCAGACATGAAGAATTGTAACATTCAAAAACCAGTAGGAGAGCACTTCAATCTCCCTGAACACTCAATAACAGAGTTAAAAGTGGCAATTCTTCAACAAAAAACTTCAAAAACAGACTTCAATGAGAAACTGCAGAACTGGAATTAATTTGCAGGCTGAACACCATCAAATTAGGCTTGAATAAAGACTGGGAGTGAATGGGTCACTACAAAAGTACTTTTCCCTCTCTTGATAGTCACCCCTTCTTGTCAACTGTTGAGAATAGGCCACTTCCTCCTTAACTGAATTGGCCTCATTGGCACTGACCCCACACTTGGTAAAGCAACTCCCATCTTTTCATGTGCTGTGTATATATATACTGCTTATTGTATTTTTCACTCCATGCATCTGATGAAGTGGGTTTTAGCCCACAAAAGCTTATGCCCAAATACATTTGTTAGTCTCTAAAGTGCTGCAAGGACTCCTTGTTGTTTTGACTGATACATACTAACATGGCTACCACTCTGAAACCTAGTTATATTGTGATATTGTGGGATCACCTGGAAGCTGCTCTGCTTCTTCTGGATTGTCCGTCACGTTTCTATAGACACCGGCAGAAGTGTACTGCTTTAATAAAAAGAAAGTTTAAAATAAAAAAATGAATTACAAATAAAGATAAATCTGGAAATCAGAAGGATTACAATGTAATTAACAAATTAATAATAAGATTGACCTCATTATGTTCATTGTTGAACCAGACATCATGCAAATTCAATAATGTGCATTAGATTGCAATTGCCCTGTCGCCCTTTTCGACAATTAGTACCTACTGGGATTCCTGAGGAGTTCCCTAATCAGATAACTTGCCTGGATGTTATTCAAAATAAGCAGCGTTTGGTTCAAAGAATATAATTCTGTAGATGGCAAAATGCAATTTATCTTACTTTGCAAGATTATACTGAAACCCTGGCTCTCTTGGTTATATAGTCAAAATCAATTCACACCGCCATTCATTGTGCCTCAGGGATGAACGGATGCAGTATCTGTGTCACATCCATAAGAGCTGCTTCCATTATTCTCCATTCCCACCAAAACAAGCCTAATTCAATTGATTCTCTAGATGCCACTGTGAAGGTGACAAGGGACAAAGTGCGGCAAAAGAGAGCAACATTCTTCCTGAACATCTTTTAGAGTGCTAGGAGTGTGGGGTCAGAGCCTTCATAGAGGAGGATGCTCCTAGCCAGGAGTTCTTGAAGTCCTTATTTTGCAGAGATTTTTCTTTCTAAGACTATGAAACAATAATGTGGAGAAGGAAAGTGATTTTGTTTTGTCGTCTTTGCCATTTTATAACAATGGTGATTGATTATTTTTATTTTTCTTATTTCTTCCTCCATCATTTAAAAGACAATGATGAAAGCCTTAGAATCCGGCTCTATCACAGCAAAGAATGAATGCACTATTATATTTAGCCTTTTAACAGAAGGGGGCCAACCAGATCTTCAGCTGGTGTAATTCTCCATCGCTCCATTGACCCACTGTCTGAGGAGCTGGCCCATACGCTTTATTACCTGCAAATGAAGGTTGCTAGTTAAAGTTAAAATTTAAAATAGCATGGGTCAGATCCTGAGCTTATCAAATGTATCAGGAGTTTGTTTCCTCAACATTTGTGACTTTAAACTCTTCTGAATTTTTCATTGCACATCATATATCCATGAGAATTTCCAGTCTGATTCACAAGAGAAACCAATTTTAAAGTGTTGAATTTTCAATGGGATGAAAATTTTGTTTTCCGCCAAACTCTATTTTCCGTTGTAAGAGACTCGCTGTGACACATTCCATATTCTTTATAGCGATATTATGATATGATTCTGGCATAATTCTGATGTATTTTATGCAAGATAGTTCATGTGAGACATCATTGAAAAGGTTATGATTTACTGAATAGGATTATCCTATTTGTATGCAAGTATCATTTTTGTATCTGAAGTTAGAAATATCGACTATGTAGCTGTATTACAAATGTGTTTACACATGGGGAATGTCCACTAGACAAAAGACTCTCAGTCTAGATGGCTGGCTGGGAAGGGACCATTTAAATTAATGAACCATTAGGGAGAACAATAGGCTTTAGAAGAAACTTATTTCCCACCTGAGGGCCTTCCTGAGGATGTTACAAACAGCCTCCAACTCATGGCTGCTGTGACACTACAGGGAAATGTGACCAGGTCACCTGTGCTGGATTCCATCTTGGGATATCAGTGTTTTTCCACTGACTGGTGTGGGAACCAAGCTTGGAGATAAAGGGTTCCTGCCCTGCATATGCATATATAAGCCTGTGGAGCTTTCCCCTTAAGAATCTGCAGCCTGCTTGTATCATCAGTTAGGGTGAGGATTTGCTATTCACATCCAGTCTATGTAGTTTATTATGGTTAGTCTGCGTGTTTTGTTTATTTGCTAGGTAATCTGCTTTGATCTGTTTGCTATCCCTTATAATCACTTACAATCTATCTTTTTGTAATGAATACACTTATTTTATGTTTTAATCGAAACCAGTGTGCATTTGACTAAGGTGACTGGGGAAAATCTCAGCTCGGTTACCACAAGTGCGATTAAACCCATACACTGGCCAGATTTGACCAGGGCAGGACGGTACTGGTCTGGGGTCCTGGGCTGGGAGGCTGGTGGTTAGAGAGCCTGCATGGGACTGCAGATAGGTGTGTCCCTACCTGTGTGAATGCTGGTGAAAGTGCAGGCTAGGAGGGCTTTGCAACTTGTCACGGCAACAGTGTGAACGGGAGCCCAGGCTGGTGGGTCAGAGGGCTCAGTGGTACCCCAGTTCCAGGTGGCACTTCAGGGGAACCCGTCACACCCCCATCTTCTGAATGGACCATAGATCCACCTGGACTTAACTCACTGTACATATGTAGGTTGCAGGTATCAGTTTATCAAATCAGGCTAGTACATTACTAACAAGGATTGATAGTAATAAACATCTCCAGAATGTATTTGTACTTATTGATTTATAAAATGTCTAAAGTTGCAGTTATGGTATGAAGGTGTACCCATTAGATGGGGAGCAGAGTTAAGGTTGATATTGGGATGTGTAGTAAGAAGTCTCATATCACAAGGAGGGAGGTTGGCTGCAATACACCTTAGCATACTCATTTTTCAACTTGAATTTTAGCCTTCACTGAAAGTCAGTAATAAAGTTTTTGTTAATTCCTTTGTGGGTTTTTTAAAAAAAATGCAGCATCACTTGCTTTGTGACCTGCTATAGAAGGACCCTTATATTCTTTCTGTGCTGCAAATAGGCGTGGTGAGGAAATAAAGCTCCTCTTCCCTTGCTAAAGTTGAGGGGCAGCTGCTTCTGCTCTCTCAGCTCAGGGAACACATTCTCCTCTCTGTTCCCACATGCAGCAGCCCCTCCAGCTTATTGATGTGAGGAACTTGCATCACCAGGAAGGAGCAAAAAACCAAGTTGCCCTGCAGCCTGTCTCCCATTGGAAGCCCTCCTTTAACTGGCTGCACTTCCTGTTCTGCATCTATGAGAGACAGTAGAACATTTGCTCATCATTCTTCCCCATCCATTGTTCGCACCCATAGGAACTTGGAGCAGAGAGAAGATCCCCGTGAACTTGAAATTTATGGTTTAATATACCAAGACCAGCCAGCTCAATGGATGGAAGAGGTTTTTTTATATATATTAAGAATCCCCTTCTAATATAAAAACACACATCCCTTGTGCTACCTACATGCTGCTCAAATGTTTCTCCTGACTGCTCCCTCATCCATCCACTCCTTTTTTTCAGACAGGCCTTTATGTTTGGCCCAGCCTCTCATAGTTAGTGTTTGTCCAGCACCCTTCCTTTCCTTCAGAGGGCTTCAACTGTTCCGGGCTTTTCTATTACACTTTTTAAAAAGTATATATACACTAGTACATATATATCGTGTATATATACCCTGTGTTTAAGATGAGAATCATGTTTTTGGATAAAAACTCAAAAACCAGAGTTGGCAGATAACTTTTGGTTTCTGTCTGAATTATGGCTATGAAAACACAGTTGTCCCTGGGGAAAAAGAAACTTTTAGTGAAAACATTTGGGTAGTTGAAACCCCAATTTTCCATTAACTTTCCACCAACCCTACACCACATCCCACTCTATTCTTTATTGTATTGAACCTCCCGTGCCTTTACTTAGTCAACTCTTTAGGGAAAGGACTCTTATTTTTTACCAGATGGTATCCAGTCTATTGAACCATGAGCACATATATCTAGAGATGGTTGGAAAAACTTTGACAGAATCACTTTCTGTCAGAGAATACAGTTCCATCAAAATGGAAACATCACAAAATGGTGTTGATTTCACCAAAATTTTGCTCCAGAGGGAAAAAATGGGGGGGGGGGTGTGCTCGGAAGTGCTCGGACGGTGTCTGAACATCTCATTTCAACATTGACAGAATGAAACATTTTGACATTTCCTTTCAAAATGGCTTTTTGTTTTTAATTTTGTATTAGAATATAAAACATTTTAAAAGTCAAAATAAAAACAAAATATTTTTAAAAAGTTTTCTTTCAGAAGGTTTTGAAATTTTCAGATTCCATTCCTAATTGGAATGAAAACGAGTTTTGAAATCCTTTATCAATTTGAAGCAGCGCTATTTATGTAATAGATAAGTGAGGAGGGCAAAACCTAAATCCTTTCATAGTCAAAACTTATGCTGGAGTCAATGGGAGCTTTGACTGAGTTAGGATTTATGGATTCAGCCCAATATGTTTAAAACTCGTTGTCCAGGACAAAAATTCGTTATTTATAATATTCTCCCTACCACAATGTGTTGTTTCCTTCAGCTACAGGGAATAATTTTATCCAGAGCTAACTGTGGTAGAAATTAATTCCAAAATAAAAAAAAATACAGCTCATCCAACATGTAAGATGGCACCCCCCTGACATTTTGTTCATATATCTCTTTGTCTCCCTTCATGAACTCACTACCCTTCACGTGCCTGAATTAAATTAGACCTGATAATCTTGACATTAAAAAAAGAGATCCCACGTGCTGCAGGCAAAGAGTGGCCTTACTGTTGATGAAGTGACCTTAACAGAGTTTAATTAGTGTCTAGTCTAGATTTTGTGTGTTAAAACACAATCTATTCAGCCTCAGTCTTGTTCTGCAACACTTTTTCCTGATATATATACTTACAGGGATTTTTTTCCTTCTGGGGAAAAATAAACTGATAAAATTTCACTGTCGGGGACAGCATTTTGCAGATGGTATTTGAAAATTGAATCTTCAACTTTTAAAGTTATGTCACCATTGATTTTTTAATGCACCCATCATGTTATGTAGGCACTAATATTATTATTGCTATGAATGGAGTATTATTTATGTAATTTACTCCAGATCGGCCACTGAATAACAACCAACAATAGTAGTATGGTACCATTCAGAGGCACCCGTCGTCAGAATTGGGGTGCTAGGATCTTTGGGGCCGGGTAAACATATGGAAAACACTGTCCCTACTCCAAAGAGCATACAGTCTAATAAGACAAGTAACATATGAAGAGGATAGGGGCAGATTTACATTTAAATATAAGCCATATATAAATGGCAAATAATTAATTGTATATCTATTTGCATTTTAAAATTATTATGTCTAGGGAAAAGTAAGTGCCAGCTATCACCATCTGGCTGATTTTTTATGGAGTTTATCTCATGGGGTTTCCTAAAATATGTAATTCTCAGGAGTGTTAAAGAAAGGCTAGGACAAAGAGGTGGGTCCTTCAAAGGTAGGGTGACCAGACGTCCCGATAAAATCGGGACCGTCCCGATTTCAGACCATTTGTCCCGCGTCCCGACCGATGGTTGGTCGGGACGCCTTTTGTCCTGATTTTCTGTCTTCCGGATGCAGAGGCTTTTTTTTTTGCTCAACAAGTTTGCTTGAGCGTTTTTTTTTTTTTTTTGTGGGAAGTCCCGATTTTCGGGTCTTCCCATCTGGTCACCCTATTCAAAGGGTCAGATTTGTGGACATCCTCATCTCTTGTAGGAGGCTGTTCTATATGATGCTGTCATGAGGCTTCTGTCTTCCCCACAGAAACTGACCCCAGTGGTGGTGCCTTCCCCGTACCCTTTTATTTTAAATTCCCTTCACCATTTCCACAATAACTCTTTGCAACAGTCTATTTACAGCACCAACAGCAATTTTTGGCCGTATCCCCAAGACCAGAGGGGAACGTGTCTCCTCCCTTGAGGCCTCCATGTAACTGGGCTCACCCAGTCCTAGTTCCCAGAACCAGTGCTAGCCCATTTGGGGCACTAAACAGAAATATCCCCCCTCCCCCATACTGAAACAGGCAAGTTCTTATAATAAAAAGCAAATAGGGGGCCCCTTGAGCTGCTCAGGCAAGGGCACCATTTCAGATTTTTTTTGTGGGGGGATAACTTTAACTATGATTCCAGGAGCTACTTAGGCACCTAAAAACTATAGGTTTTTTTTGCAGATAATAGCATAGAAATCATCTGACATGAGCACTGTATCTAATTCATATTTAGAGAGAGAATAAAAAATACAAACACTAATTAAAGCCATATTGTAAGTTTATATGTAAATTTAGAATAATCAGGAAATAATATAGAAAGATATTCCCAATCCCAAACCTTGAGGTATCAGTTTTGGAGCTTTAACACAGAGATCAGAAACACACGTTTGATACTTTGTGCACTATCTTTAGTAGAGATAAATAAAAATAAATAAAATCTGCTTACTTTCCCTAACAGACACACTCTGTGTTACTGCCATTAGTCAACTGGTTTTCACTCCACTAAAAATGTATTTATTTAATTTTGACATAAGCAATTAAGTTTTTTCTTCTTTTATTAAGAAGGGGATTTATTTTTTAAATTGTTTTGGCATTTATATTTACCAATCATGTACGTGACTCACTAACATTTGACTCCATCATTACTGTTAGTATTATACTTGGCATCACATTTATCTTCATATGAATGTTAAGTTAGTTTAAAGATCTAACTAAAAATACAATTTGAAAATAAGCAACCTTCATCTGCAGTGTCTAAAGTTATGTGTTTGGCTAATTGTTTAGTTTTTTTAAACTGGTGCTGCTAAGTTGAGTACAAGCTAAATTTACATTCTGGAAGGATACTATTATTTGATTGTACCACTTTACATAATGAACGACAAAGCACAATATGGTAATAAAAGTAATAATGATAATTACTCCGGCCAGGACAGGTTAGGCATTTTAGAACTCACCACTCAAAGAATTAAATTGAAGCATAAGAGCAAAATAAAATGACGAACTGCACAGACCAGTCAAAAAACTAAAATAACAGCACAGTAGTCCTTAACGAACTTTGAGAGAATAAAATTCCAGAGAATATTTGTGCCTTGCGCATTTTGACAGGAAGTGCTAAGTAGTAACACCACCACCACCACCAAGACAAGTGTGTGTGTGTGTGTGTGTGTGTGCCTGCCTGAGATAGTGTGTCTTAAGACAAGCACTCAGGATCTTGAACGTTCGTTCAGTACAGCTAGGATGACCAGATGTCCGGGTTTTATAGGGACAGTCCCGATATTTGGGACTTTATCTTATATAGGCTCCTATTACCCTCCCACCCCGTCCTGATTTTTCACACTTGCTGTCTAGTCACTCTAAGTACAGCAGCACCCGCAGCACCCACTCCTGAGCTAGAGACACCTGCACAGACAGGCTCCCGGGTACACAGGCTGGGGTGGGGGGGACACCCTGACATCAGCCCCCACTCGACTCTACACAGCAGATCAGGAGGCAGGTTCCCGGTTTCAACCACCGTGACCAGCAGCAGCTCTATGGCAAGGGGCAGGGGCAGCGTGGCTGCAGAGAGGGGCAGTTGGGGGAGGAGGGGCAACATCTGTCCTCCTGCTACAAACTTCATCCAACTATGGTACAAAACTCGGGGGAGGGGGCAGGTGCCCCCTTCCCTAACTGGCACCCCTGGGGCCCTAAGCAATAGCTTAGTCTGCTTATGCCTAGTGCTGGCTCTGCCGCTCTCCCCCCTTGGAACGTCCTTCCTGACTCCTTATCAGCCGTGAGCTGATGGGCTAATTGTCTCCTTATTCCATCCAGCTGGCCAGCCTGATTGTCTAATTAGCTCCATCAGGTTTCTCCAGAGGGAACTAATTAACATCTGAGTGATATGGGGAACTTATGAACATCAGAGTGATCAGAGTGCAGGCTCACCCCTTCGCTCCCTGCACTATGTTAAGGATGAAAGTTAAACATTCGAAAGTCAGGAAATGCAAAAGTTAAGGCTGCATACACACTCTCAACTGTGCCTAAATTGAAGACTGTATACGCATTTACATGATCACATACTATTTCTTTATATAATTCAGTATAACATTCAATTTCTCTGCTCCAGCCTTAGATACACATGTGGAACATTGTCATACCAGTCCAATATAGAGCATATCTATACCTAATTAAATACTGTCTCTTCTATGGTATGCATCTGAATAATTTCTGCCTAATCCTGCTCTCATTATAACCAGTGGCACATTTCTTATGAAATGCAATGGGAGCAGGATCATCTCCTTTGTCGGCATCAGTATACAAGACAGATACAGTAATACAGCCAAGAACAGAAATGTAAGTGTTTCACAAACTGTTTCTAAGGGTACATCCACACTACCCGCCTCATTCGGCGGGTAGCGATCGATGTTCTGGGATCGATTTATCGCATCTCGTCTAGACGCGATAAATCGATCCCAGAAGCACTCCCCGTCGACACCGGAACTCCAGCTCTGCGCGAGGAGTAAGCGGCGTTGACGGGGGAGCCTGCCTGCTGCCGTGTGGACCCGCGGTAAGTACTTTTAAGTTCGAATTAAGATACTTCGACTTCAGCTACGGTATTCACGTAGATGAAGTTGTGTATCTTAGATCGATTTCCCCCCCTCCCCCCCCCCCCAGTGTGGACTAGGCCTTAGAGAAATACACCTGTGGTCTTAATCCAAATCCTACTGAAGTCAATGAAAGTCTCTCCATTGACTTCAGTAGGGTTTCCATTAGGCACCTGGGACATCCATTTATATGTATACATATATAGGGAATGAAATATGGTTTGGTGAATGGAATTCAACCCTCAATCCATGGATCGGCTGGATGGTTGCAGCAATGTCCCTGGGAAATTGCTATTCTAGTCTATGAGCTAGAATGGCAGCTACTCTTCCTCCATGCACTCTAGGCTGGGATCACAATCAGTGGGTCATGTTCTCACATATTATGGGGCCCCTCCTCAGGTCTTCTCACAATAGTCTCTTTCATACCAGTCACACCAGAACCAATCCTGTCCCAGTGGCATGCAGGGAACAATCTGCCTTCCCAATCTGCCCACAAATATCACCTGCCCCATCTCTACCCCATGGCTGACATGGGGAGGTGAGTCTTGTCTGGGCCCTCTATCTTTGGGTCAATCCTACCCACACTGCACATCTATGGTGCCCATGAGCCAAGGATCTGAACATGCTTTACACCTATTAATGGCCAGAACACCCACATGAGTTAGCTAGGAATCAATTCTTTTTATAAAATGGGTAAATTGAGGCAAAGAGAATTTGACTGACATGCCCACAGTCACAGCACCAGAACTAGCAACAGGACTCAGGAGTCCTGGCTCCTAATTCTCTGCTCCAAGCTTTGGCCACACTAATTTCCACAGAAGGGCTACCATACTGATTTGGGGAATGGCTGGAATGTGCTGTGAGGCAAGATTTAAAGGAGGAAGTCTGAGGCTGGATAAAGATGCTTAGAAAATATGTGGGGACGGGTCACAACTAACTGGAGATTGACCTTAGTTTTGTTCCTGCATATTAAACATAGTTATGGTCATGTACTCAGATTAAGAAAATGGTGGTTTTATTCCAAAACTCAGTGAGCTTCCAAGGGACATATAGCAGCTGAAGGTATAAGAATCATAAAATGAATGCTAATAAATATATCTGAGAATTTACATCACTAAAAAGGTGGGATGGTCATGCTAAAGTTCTGGGGGTGCTGGACTAAATGGAGCAGCAGTTCTTCCTCCATCCTAATCTGTTTTGTGATCATTTTCAGAGTGGGTCTGAGCTGTGAGGTGCTGAGTGTCTTCTGACATGAACGGAGCAACCTCAATTCATTCTGAGGTCATTGGGAGTTGGGGTCACGCAGCACCTCTGAGGAGATGCTCAGCACCTTGCAGGATCGAACCCATAATTAGAATGATTTGTCAGGTTCTGTTGTTGACAGATACCATTTGTTAGTTAACTCTCCTGCAACTATTCTGCACATCTGCACTTGAAAGTCTGTGGGCCAGATTCATCCTTGGTTCGAACACCTGAAATCAAAGGGGTTACTCCAGAAATGAATTTGACAATAGGTGCCCCTGCAGTTTGTTCAGCATATCCACAGTGATCCAGTTATTTTATGTGCATATTGTGGGCCAGATCTTTGAGAGCTATGCCAGATTACTCCAGCTGATGAGCAGATACACATTGAACATCTGGGGCTATGCACATTGAACATCTACTTTGCAGGTAGCAAATAATTGAAGACCAAATTATGCATGGATAAGCTGCTGGCCTACTATGACTATTGAAAAATGTCTTCCAAACGACCCAGAAAGTCCAGCAATCATAAAGATAAGAGTATATAAACCTTCTAGATAATGTTTAATATGGCCGGAAGAGACTAAACGATTCTGCTTATGAAGTTTATTAAGTGAGCCAAACTCCCATTACATCCACAGCTTCATTTCAGCCGTCACTTCTTGATCATACCACAGATAAATGTGGAGAAACAGTTCTTTGGCAATTCTCTATTCGTATTCAAAGCTGATTCAAGCCTCCATAATGCAGCCACAAAGGAGTCATTCATTCATATTTAACAGTAGTTTGGTTTGATTATGTTTTCCCAAGTACTGGGAAAATCTGTAGTACACTAAACATGTGAAATCTCTGGTTGAAAACTGCCCTGGACACTTGTGGATTATTTATTTATAACCCACCTCTGTTTTGGCCAGGCGAGCCCCACCTCACCTCTAACGCTCAGTCTGGGAAATCAAAGTTGTAACCTTCATCCTGCTGTCCCAACCCCGAGTTCCTGTCGGGATTTATTGTACGTTCCTGATCATTTACATAGAACAATAGTCCATCATTCAAGGGTACGAGTTAGCCAAATCTGTCATCAAAGACTGGGAAATGAAGTGTGACAAACTTGTTTTCGATTAATGCCCACAGCGGTGCAGTATGACAGCAGCAACACTGATGTGACAACCCCCACAGCAGAAATGGGACATTAATTTAGTGACATGTTTGCCTGTCTCTCTCCTTCGGTTTTTTTCCTCTCAAGGATGAGTGAGCGCGGATACAGTTTCCTTCCAGCCTGCAGGGTGAAAATCCCACTTCTGAGACTTACTTCAGCAGATGAACTGAAATCCCCTGACCCCAGCAGAATCTACTGTATTATTGATGATGAGCAAAAGGAACAGCACTTAAAACAATTCATATTCTTTCCTTGGGAACTGATGGCCCAGATGAATTATGCATTACTCGGGTATTGTAATTATACACTCTACAGCAATGCTGGCTTAAACTCAGTGAGACAAATGATGACCGGTAGGATATCACAGCACATTTTGGAGTGGATGGGGAATATAATTTTCCAAATGGGGCCAATAAAACTATCCAATCCTCTTTACAATATTCTTGTTTACTGCATGCTGCTTACAATCCTTCTCAAAGTCATAAAGAAGGAGAAACCAGTTGAAATGCTTGAATGCAAATGTCTCACCTCAACCTTCACCCATAGTGAGTCAACCAAGACATTTCTATTCCTTAAGATAAAATGCATGTTAAAAGCTAAAATAGTATAATTAACACAAGAACGCTGTTCAGTTGTACTCTGCACATGCCTCTGCTGAGTGACTGCATAGTCATGTTCCCATGATCACAAACTTTCCTCTTCCCCTTCCTACCCCAGTTCATTGACACCCCATTGTGAAATTAGGGACCCGATTCCTCACGCCCAGAAGTGCACATAGTAGCTTTACTTCTACAAACAGCTTTACTACAGCAAATAGCCACATTCTTCTCTCTGTGGCCTTTATCCAGCAAAGCACTTAAGCATGTGCTGAACTTTAAGCCCCATTCATTTCAATAGAACTACTCACATGCTTAAGAGTTCATGAGTGCTTTGTTAGGCCAGAGTGTTTGACTACTTATGTGATTGGAAGCAGCAGGCCCTTTAATTATTGGCTTTTCCAGGCAGGGATCTTATGCAATTCATACACAGAGAATCCTACACAACGTTGGCACCATATAATAAATAATAATAACCACAGTCACTTTAATACAATATTTTTACTACTCTGAAAGTTAATGTCAGTTAACTAAGGCCAGGTCTACACTAGGGGGCAGGGAGTTGACCTAAGATACGCAACTTCAGCTACGGGAATAGCGTAGCTGAACTCGACGTATCTTAGGTTGACTTACCTCGGCATTCTCACAGCAATGAGTCGACCGCTCCCGCTCCCCTGTTGACTCTGCTTCCACCTCTCGCGGCGGTGGAGTTCCGGAGTTGACAGGGAGAGCGCTCGGGGATCGATTTATCGCGTCTACACTAGATGTGATAAATTGATCCCCGATAGATCAATCACTACCTGCCGATCCGGTGGGTAGTGTAGACCTGGCCTAAAGGTATGAATTTAAAGCACAGTAAACACCAGTGTGGACACGGGCATTCAGAATTAAGTAAGGCCACTTTAATTCTGACAGAGTGTCCACACAGGGCTTTGAATGCAGTTTATCTCAATTAACTTTCCTGAAAGGTGTGACTTTAAAGCGCCTCAGTTAAACTGCATTTAAACCCCTGTGTGGATACTCTCAGAATTGAAGTGGTTTTATTTAATTCAGGGGTTTAATGCAGTTTAATTAGTGTGCTTTAAATCCATACCTTTCATTTATTTGGATTAACTTTCCTAAAGCCTGGTCTACTCTAAACGTTAGATTGACCCAACCCTGTCGCTCAGGGGTGTGAAAAATCCACACCCCTGTGCAACATAGTTAAGATGACCTAACCCTTGTCTTGGACAGTGCTAGCTCAGTTAAAGAATTCTCTTGATCTAGCTTCCACCTCTCAGGAAGATGGATTCCCTACTCTGATGGGAGAACCCCTCCCATCGGCATAGGTAGCATCTGTACTGAAGTGCTACAGCTGTAGGACTTCAAGTTTAGACCAGCTCTAACTCTCCCCATGTACATAATTCTCCTTTCCTCTGCAGTCTTAGGGAATATGCCAATAATCTCTCCATAGTTCGTAACACCATGAGTACCAATTGTAACATCGCTGTCTGGCCCTCTTCTGGATCCTGGAGCAACATATTCAGATGAGCTGTTTGCTATTTGTAACCGTCATGGATACCGAGGTTTAAGCAGGTATCTCAAAATAGAACAAAAGGGTACACACAAAAAATCCCTCAGTTAGCTCTTAACATTTCCCCATGGATTTCATTATTCCAAGCCTGGTCACCAATACATCTAGCAGAAGTACGTGTATGCTATTAGTTGTATAAATAAGAACTGAAACTGTGTGCCACTTCGATCCCAACAGCCAAACTTTTAAAGACCATACAAAACGCTTGCCCGCCTTGTAACGGATCTGTGCTCTGAATCACATTCTTTGCTAAAGTCAGGTTGCATTGAGTCTTTTGCAGTCCCTTAAGTTTTCAATTTGATGTAGGAATGGTCTCGTTTGCTAGGTTTGATGTGTCCTGTGGGAGCCCATGTTGTTTATTTAGATTGGGCAGATCGCACTCTAAGTGATCAATGTCTTTTTAAAAACTTAATATTTGTCATCTGATTTTACGAAGGCTGAGCACAGATTCAGATCAGATTACGCTTTCCTTTCTTGAAGATGGATTCAGTATTGCTGACCTCAAGCATTCAAAACTCATGTGTCAGGCACCCCCCAAAATCATGAGGTTTTAAAATATAACCAATCTGGGATTCTTTTTATTTGCCTTTTAGTTTTTTAATCCTTAGGGTTCACTTTTTCCAGCTTTTCTCTGCAATTATATAGGCTAGAAACGTGTTTTTAAATATAAAAGCTGATCTTCTCACCCCATCACATGACTACAGGACCTGGGGTTTTAAGACAAACAATAAATATTACAAGACATGCCGGGAACACACCCGCCCCCTCCACCAAGAGTTGGCAATCCGGAGTGTCCTTTCTCCCACTCCAGTCACGTTAAAATATACTTTTAGTGCCAGATTCTGCCATCTTTGCTCAAATTAAGTACTAGTTCCTTACACTGCAAGCATTCTTCTTGAGAGGAATGAACTACTCAACTAGCTGGGTTCTATTCCCATCTTAGGCACTGGCCTGTTGTCTGACCTTGGGCAAGTCACTTTTCCCTCTGTGTCTCAGTTTCCACATCTGTAAAATGGGGATAATGAGGCTTGCCTGCTTCATGAAGCAATTTATGATTGATGGATAAGAATGCTATAAGAGTGAAGTATTATTATTACCCTTTGAACATTATACCCACAGTGAATAGGTGCCAAAAAGCCAGGAACCAATTATTCTCTAAGAGGAAAGCTAGTGAGTCTGATCTTACTCTCATGGAAGTGAATCATTGCTCTCGCTGAAGACATGCGTTAGCTGAACATGAGTTATGCTTTAGTCAAACAAATTATTGGGCTTAATACAAGGGTATCTGGGTGAAATGTAGTGGCCTGTGATATACAGGAGGTGAACCTAGATGATCTAATGGGCCCTTATGGCCATAAGCTCTATGAATCTGATATGGCAAGGCCTACAGTCTACATTTTCAAGTGGCTAGTGTGTTTTTGACTGCCTCTGTATTTGGGTGCTCAACCTAAGACATCTTAAAGGGGTCCAGCCTGCAGAGAATGGGTGCTCACTACTTTCGGGCCTCTTTACGATGGCAGAAGTTGGACACCCAAAAACCAAGCCAGCAAAATCAGCAGTTATTTTTTGAAAATGTAGGCACCCTGAGCTCATTACTGTGGCATCCAAGCATCTACTGGGCCAGGTACATTGGCACTCCATGTGACAGAATTCACTCACCAGAGCAGCGCCTTCTGCTGGCCACCTCAGAGATTAGCTCTCTCAGCCAGCACGCCCTGTCCGGGTGGTGCCTCTGCTACCGCCTTCTCCGCTTGCAGACCTGCCTCAGTCCAAGTACTGCAGCATCCTTTTCTTGACATGTCCCTATGGCCATGCTACCATCCAGGTCTTTCCCCTTCCGAGTGTGTGTGTGTGGGAAGTATCTCCCAGTTTATAGTCCAGCCACTTTGCACTCCAGGTCCTGGCCCAGGGACACTTTAGATAGCGGCCTCCGGCTGCCTCTCTTAACTTCTCCACTAGTGCTGCTTCGATGCCCTGGGCCATTTCTCTGCAGTCCCAGCATCTTCTTCACCCTCTTCTCAGGGCCTCCAGCCCACACATCCTAACAGCAGGGCTGGCGCTTCCACTAGGTGACCCTAGGTGGTCGCCTAGGGCGGCAGGATTTGGGGGACAGCATTTCGCCGCCCTTGGCGGCATTTCGGCGGCGACTCATCTCCTGGCGGCGATTCGGTGGCAAGAAAAGCGGTCGCCGAAACGCCGCCGAGAATGCAGCTTCAGAAGAGCTGCTGCCGAAGCGCCGCCGATTACGGCGGAGGAGCGCAGCCGCCTAGGGCTGCAAAAACCCTGGTGCTGCTACTGCCTAACAGCCAACCAGGAGCTCCCTCTCGCTCCCCCAGCTCCTGCTCTGTCCAAGATGCTACCTCCCTACAGCCCACTAGGAATATAATCCTCTCTCCTTGGGCACCCTGCAGCAACTGACTGTCAATGGCCCTGCAGCTCCTTCGATGTAACCCTGCTGGGCCCTGATTGGTTGCTCCCTGTGCAGCCTCCCTCGGCTGCTTTTATCCCCTTCCTTTCTGGGGACGGGTGAACGCCCCATCACACTCCACCAGCCTCATTGTGCCATCTACGTTTGCAACTAAGCCCTTTCTGATATTAAAAGGCAGTGTAGCTTGAAGAGAAACATGCTATCCGTGGTGTATGTAAGGTAGCAGTATATAAAGGAGAAGTATGTGGCCAGAAAGCCTTGAATAAGTTTGGAATGTTTCCTTTCCACAGTGCATCCTGGGCAGGTCGGGGTAAGTTCAGGACCACAATTTGGCAAGCAGAGTCCGAGCAGTGAGAGGCTAATGAATACACTAATTACTGCAAATGCCACGAGCGCTGACGTGCTTGGAGTACAAAGCTGGGAAAAGGGCACAATCCGAAGAAAAGAGTAGACGTCTTTCCTTTGTCACTTACTGAGTGCTCAGCTCTGCGGCACAAAGTGCACGTCTTCAAATATTCCCTCTGCAGGATGGCTGGCCCTGCAGTGCTTTCCAGTGGATTTTTCGTCTCTCCTTTAATTTGGAAGCCTGCTTCTTGACAGTGGACCATGAGCACATAAGTGATAACGAGCCCCTCATCGATCCCTCCTGGTGAGCGGCTTTCCTTAGTCAAAAATTGGATGTCAGAATGATGTATAATCTTATCAGTATCCATGACAAACTACTTTTCTTATTGATCAAACATTTTATCTGTCTAGAGTTCAGCAAGCAATGACCAGAGGCCAAACAGTTCTCATCTATGTACCACAGATATTGAAATAAGTCTTCGTAGTATATTTAAAGAGGGGCTGAGAACTCCCAGAGAGCCACTCATATGCTGGGTTGTAAGATACCGCCCCATGTCATAGCTTCGAACCTACTCACAATGGAGGGGAGGTGTTAAAAAAACAAAACAGATCTCAGGGATCAGTGCTGAAGGGTGATGAAATGACATCACAGAGTCCTCATGGCAGTACAAGGGTTATCAGCACAATTGTCTATGAACCAGAGGTTGCACCAAGATGAGATGTTTGGATCCAAATTTAGACCAGAATCTGGTAATTCCTAAGACTTGGGGATGTTCACATTTAGAGTACAGGTTTTGACCTGTTACAGAGATAGGTGAAAGCTGCTCTACATCGGAATCTGAGCTCTCTCAAAGTTCAGAGCTGGGGTTCAGGTTCAGACTTCTAATTCAGTACCTGTGACATTACCCAGGGTACAATCTGAACTGATGGACAGCTGTGTCCCCTCAATTCTCCAACCTGGGGTGCCTTTTACAGTGCTTTGCTGTGAGTGTAACCACTCCTGGTCCACTCACACACAGCCTCCAGCATGTAAATCACTCCCAGCTATACTGTATGAGTGTTATAGCTAGCCACCCATAAATTACACTACAGGGCAACACCAGCAAATTCCCAGTTCCAGACCTCCCCGCCCCCAAAATGTGCATCTTGTACTGCCCAGCCCTCTCCTGGACAATACAAGCTCATATGAAGTCTGTCATTTCATTAATTGAAAATGCTACACACAAATCCTGTTATCCCAAATGGAATTTCCCAAGGACTTCAATCCAAGCACACTGGTTTCAATATTAACAACAAAAAGTGATTACGTGAATAGAAATAATGAGGCATAAGAGTTAGAATTGGTTACAAGAAAATTAGAAGGTAAAACGCAATTAATATCTAACTTAACAACCTAAATGAATTCAAAGCCAAAGAATTTCTCACCACATGTTCTAGCAGTCTGACTGGCTGAATTCCTTTCTGCCAGGACCTTTCCCCAAGTTCAGTGTTAATTTCCTTGTCCTTAAGGTGTTGTTGATGCCATGGGCAGAGAGAAAAGGAGGAGTATTTGGGGGCATTTGTTCCCCTTTCTTATAGTTCTCTTTTTCTTTGAAAATCATCTCCAGATGAGGTTCGGGAGACAGCAAGTCTGTGGAAATGAGAACTTTCAACTGTTTCTTTGCCAAGATGCAAATTTCTTGCTCACACCCTTTTTCTTGCCAAAGAATGGCTGCTTAACCAGGTGATAGTCCATTTGATTTTACTGACATCTGGCTGAGGCGTCAGTTTGCCTTTTGTCTTCGAGGACCAGGTTTATTCTTGCTTTTCTAAACTTGGAACATATCTCAGTAATGTTATACAGTATATATCTTATAACTTTACATACAATGTTGCCACACATATTTTACCAAGACACTATTGATCAGCAAATTATGAGTTTTCAAATGATACCTCACAAGACATACTGTGTACAAAATCCATCATAGTTTTTTAAAAAGGATGAACATATGGATACAGACACATTTCTGCTACGAGATGCAGCAAGAAACAATGGGACAGATCCTCTATTGACATAAATCAGTGTAACTCCATTGACTTCAAACTAGTGGAGCTATGCTGATTTACACCTGTTGAGGATCTGGCCCTATATGTTGCTGTGGAAAGACTGACTTCTGTTGCTTGACATCTGGTCTCATGAGGAGCACCTGGCCTGCACAGAACCATTGGGGCTCTTGCTGGAAGAGCTATTCAATTATTTGGTACTGATTATTTATAGTTAAAATAATTAATCAAAATGGTAAATTGGGCCGATGCTAAAGCAGGAAATGGGTATGGGGGAAGACCCCTTCCCTTCTCTGTGGTCATTTGTGGTTCTGCTTATTGGTGGCTGGATTTGGGCTGTGTGTTTTGTTCAACAGAGCTCAACTCCACCCAGGGCTGGCTCCAGGCACCAGAGGGCAAAGCATGTGCCTGGGGCGGCGCCTTGCAAGGGGCGACAGTCCGGGGATTCTTGGGCGGCCATTTTTTTTGCTTCAGCAGTTTGGCGGCGGCCATTTTTTTTTTGCTTTGGCAGTTTGGTTGGGCTTTTTTTTTTTTTTTTTGCTTCGGCAGTTCGGCGGTGTCCATTTTTTTTTTGCTTGGGGCGGCCGAAAAGCTGGAGCCAGCCCTGACTCCACAGAAGTTCCCTTTTCATCCCTGAAAAGTAGCTTGAGGCCGGTTAGGGGGAAGTTGGGATAAGAATGAGGGTGAGATCAGGGGATCCCTGCTCATTTCACCCAAAAATTGGGAGTGCAGCAACAGAGGCTAGCTCAGACTCAGGGCTATTGCTAAGCCCATGGAGTAACTGGGCCAAAAAGAGAAGATTTGGCCCAAAGTGACTGGGAAAAACTATTTTAAAGGAAAAATGTTTTCTTCTTCTGCCTCTTAGATTTGTCCCCCTCCACTGCTCTGAGAGTATATCATGATTATGTAACAGCGTTATTAATTCAGGTAAGTGGTTAGCAATATATTTGCATGGAAGCTGGCATATAAATTAAAGTGTATTATCTAAATTTAGGAACTGAAGAAAACAATGTCTGAAGAATTGCGCTTGCATACAATTAGATGAAAGAAATAGATAAATATATTAGGGAGAGTTTTGGGTGCCATGTAATTAGATTTACACACACTTATAATGCATCATGCTGAGAGATAATGAACGGAAAATTTTAGAGTCCTTTGTTTTTATTACCCTGGCTTTCTAATACAATAAAATCTGCTTTTATAAAGTAAAGAGCAGACAGAACAGACATTGTGCTGGTCATTTAGGCACAGCCTTGCACAGAGCTGAAGGGAGAAGTTATTATTACTTTTTGACAGTGTGGTAGTGCCTATGGGCTCCAACCCCACTGTGACAGGTGATGCACAAAACACACAATAAAACAATGAAGAGCTCACAGTAAGTAGGTTGTGGTGGGGATCCGAGCCAGGATGCATAGAGGCATCTCCAGAGACCTCTGTGTGGGGCTGTCCCTCTTTCTCCTGCATGTACAAAGATTGCACCTAAAATTTGCAAGGAGGTACTGGGGTGTGGACAGAGTGGGGGTGGCTAGAGACGTCTTACACACATGCATGGGTGTGGAAAGATATGGAAAGGAGATGGGGAAGAAAAAAAAAACCCCTTACTGCGGCACACAAGAGTAACTGAAGCTGATCATCTGAGATAGCTAACATTTTGCACAGGATCAGTTGAGCTGCCAGGTAACCAGCTGAGCAATTTCTCCTCTTGCCCCCACACAAGATGTCTTGGTTTTGAAGTAAAGGACCAGGGCCTATGATCTGATCCTTCAAGTTACTGAGTATCTCCAAAGAGATGGTGATCCCCCTTCAACCTAACAAAAGCTGAGAAGGGCTTGACACGTCTCAACAAGCGCTCAGCACCATTCAGGATAAGCCCATTCATTTGCTGGAAGAGGTAGGTGTTCGTAGGCGTGAATGCAATTCCCTAATTCATTTCTCTATCGCTAAGTAGGAAGTCAAGGGCCCCAAAACCCGCAGTCCTTGCTCGGATTTATCTTCGACTGAAAGGCTAGACTGGTCCAGTGTTCGTGTTTTCAGGTGTAGGTGGCTGACGTACTGTACCCAATTCCGGGGAATCTGACAGAATATCCATCCTCCAGAGGAATCTTCCTGCACCCTGGCATTTTTTAAACTGTTCATTAACAAAATACAGTACATTCCTACAGGAGAGAGGAGATGATCCTAGCCATCACCACATGCATATTACATTGATAGATACCAACCAGCCCAATATTTGATACTTGTGCCCGTTCCACTGCAATTTGTTCATCTTTAATCCTGGTTTTTGCCCAGACTGATCATAGTAACGAAGTAAAGCTGAGAATGTGTGGTTTAAGGTCCTTTTTTATGACCGTAATGAAGCACATCGCCAGGCTAAGAATATCAGCAGGAAAGGTCAATACCTGAATTCACTGCGGTTTGAATCAGAGTCTAAGGTTCCTGCTCTGCAGTGTTGATAGTCACTATTCCCATTGAAGTCAATGGACACTTTGCCTGAGTAAAGAATGAAGGAATGGACTCGAAAAGGAAAAGGAATTTCATTTTTCCAGCTTGATGAGGGGTGTGTTGGCGGGGGGCGGGGGGGGGGGGAGGGGGAAGGGCTGGGGTGAATAGTGTATTTTAAAACTGTGCCTTCTATTGTTCTTAAATAGCAAAACTTGCTGCTAAGAGCAGTTATTATTAAAACAAACTCTCCATAGAATTTAAACAGGACAGAAAAAGACAATCTCAGGAAAAACAGGATATTCATAGTGACTGGGATATCGCTTATTTCAACCGCACTTAAGGTAATCACCTACGGTGTGTTTTAATCTTCTCATCCGGCCTACAAAGAGAGAGTGGTTTTTTATAAGTGTTATGAATTCACTGAATACCTCTCAGAAAGCTCAGTCAGCAGTTTTATTCATCGGATCCAATTTTCAGAAGGTGGCTGCTAGATTGTGTAGATGTTTGTGCTCTGAAATAGGTACCGAGGCACCAACACTTACTTCGGCATCTCAGGGCTCTTTGGAGCCTGCAAACAGAAGACTGGCCTGTCCAGCTTAGGGTGCTGCTTCTGAAAACTGGGGTGAAGGGGCAGGATCCTAAACGGGTACAAATCAGCATAGCTCACATCAGTTTAGCATTTGACCCAAACCCGATGGCTGCTATGTTGGCCCACTCATCAGACACTCACCCAGAGACCTCCAGAGCTAAAAGCATGAGCTGCTTCAGCTAAAGATTGAAGGCTTAATAGCCAGGGGTATTACTAGCCTAGTCAGAGCTTACACTGCATCTTGGCTAATCAATGTGGTCATTGCAAATCCTCTCCTCCAAACCACACTGTCTCCCGTGTAATAAAGAAGGATTCAATTGCGTCAGCCTGATGACAAGAGCCACGAAAGCTCTGCTCAGAATGAAAATTCCAACCAGTTTAGGGGCAGAGCAGATAGCGGCAAAGACCACCGTGCAATCAGTCTATGGGTTTATGAGCTGCAAACTCAAGCTAACAGGAGGTGAGGCAGAGGGAAATCAGACCGGGAGTTGCCTTCTCCTTTGCTCCTACTGCTAGAGGAGAAATCAGGCTGGCCTGCAAGTTGCTAGGTTTCTGCCAGGATCTCCACAGGGGCATTCTGCCAGCCTCTCTCCTCTGCGGGCACAAGGTATTTGATTCATTTATTTGGATATTTCCTACTCTACAATAGAAGACACTGCTTCCTTGCTCTGGGGCCCCTCAGCAATCTTTTACAAACACAGGTAGAAACAGAGCTGTCAGTTACCCTGAGATCCAGTCCATTAACCACATAACATAAACAGGACTCATTCCTCCCACCCTCAATAACCATTTAGTTCTGTGTCTGGTGGTTTCCAGTTATGACTCCAGCTGTCTAGCCAGGTCATTATTACCCCAGAAGGGGAGAGATTATTAGAGTCTAGTGGTGTTACCCGCACAAAATTCTGTCACTCGCACACTCTAGGGGCACCCACCTTTACCCAGTCCCTAGGGCTCAGGTGTAACCTTACACTCTGCGGGTTTGCGGGGTCTTTTACCAGTGAAAGAGCCTTACACAGTAATATCCTACTTAACCTCTATTTATTAACAATCACCAAAACAGAATGCACACGTTACACATACAATGCTCACTGCTCCCAAAAAGGCAGATTAATTATTCCCTGCTGGCCAGTTAAGATCAGGTCTTCTGGGGGACTCCAGCTTCTGCCCGGTGCCATTGGCAGAGTGTGGAGGTCCGGCAGCTCTGATCTTGGGGCCGTGTCCTGGAGCTGGTTCCCAAAGAACTTCCTTTTGGACCCCAGTTTATATAGTGGAGCTTGAGTCCTGCTTAGCTCTACCTGAACCAATCGTTTTACTACAATTTTACTAACCAATCCTAACAGATTGGAACAAAATTCTCTAACCAATGATACCCCACCACCATGATTAATTTACACCTAGCAAAATTAATGATGTAACAGACAGAAACAACCAAAGAACCAGACAGAGATCATACAGACAAACAGTAGAGAAGTGGGGACCATACTGACAAAACAATAAACAAACGGGAATTTCACAACCACAACTGCTGATAAGTGATTTCTTGCCAGACAGGATGCTATCAAACTACGTTTTCTTTAACCATCTTAAGATCTGTTTCTTTATCTGGTAATGGTGGGTACTATTAGGATAGGAGCCTTCTTAACAGCCAGATATTACATTGTTTGAATGTAATTCAGATGGAATGTGAGAATGTGATTTCCTGCTTCTTAGCTAATGGCTGCTGCACTTCTAATATGGCTGCAGACAAAGGCCTCAGGCCTCACAATATGGCTACAGGAAAAGGCCTGTCTCTGTCCTCTCTTATCTTCATCCTTGATGCTGCCCCCCTCTATCTCTGCCCACTCAACTCCTCTGGCTCCAGTCCCTGTGCTGCTATCCTTCCCCCTTCTGCACCTATATACCCTCGAACCTCTGCTCATGTGCAATTCCCACCTTGGCTCCTGCCCACCCGGATCCTTTCTCCCACTACTTCTTCCACCCCCATTTCCTCACCCCTCCTCCTTCTCCTCACTGCCTCAGCAAATCGAGAAAAAAGTCTCATAACCTCTTTGATTAACAGGGGCAAAACACCAGGAAACAGCTGAGCCAATTGATTTGAAATTTTCCAAAGCAATTCAGCCGGAAGCTGATACTCAGCATGGAAAATTTCCTCCTGAATGGTTACCGTCTGGCAAAGCTGCAAGCAACAGAAAACGGGGACTTATAGTGAGGAAGTGCTGGGCAAGCTTAACTATAGGTGTCACTACTTGTACTGCCTATAATAAGTGTCCTTAAGTGCTGCCATATATTCTAGCTGTCTGAACTTACTGAGTCTGCAAAACTGAGCTAAAATTACATTGAGAACTGCTTTTCTCATGATATTTCAGCACTTTTGTGTTTGGCTGAAACCATGCAGTGCAGAATTGCATACAAATGAAAAATAATTTCTGAATAAAAAGTTACCTAGATTGCTTGGAATGTCAAAAAAGTTCCTATATGGCTCAGATTTGGGGGACAAATCTATCCAATTTTATCCAAGCCAGCGCACTCACCTTTAATAGCCCATGCAGAGCAAGGAAATAACATTCGATAATAAGTTTATTAATGCACAAGGTTTCCTGTATTCTTGGGCATGAGAGGTGCTTGCATGTTGCCACCAAAACAACACGATGGGGTTCAAGACTT
Organism: Chelydra serpentina; assembly: GCA_037349315.1. Taxonomy (NCBI): domain Eukaryota; kingdom Metazoa; phylum Chordata; order Testudines; family Chelydridae; genus Chelydra; species Chelydra serpentina. The sequence continues at coordinate 13,368,064 of JBAIAC010000061.1, forward strand.
CAGCAGCAGCCACAAAGAGTTTGGTAACAGACACAAACGTCAATTGCCTATTAGCCTGCAAGTTACAGGTGTGCCAGTGTATTGCTATTCCTTAGGAGCTTGTGCTCCCATTCAATTGTAGCTTCCAATATTTCCAAACAACACGCCACGTAATTTATACTTATGTAAAATATCCATCCCATAATGCAGATCATCAAGCAATTAACCTGCAAAGATTCAGTAAGATTTTCCCCTCCTTTTCGCTGAACTATATCCAATGCCATTAATGAGAGCTAATTAAATCAATCAATTCTCCCTCTATTCCAACAGCCCTGCATTTGCCAAACGGATATCAGATGTGAAACGTTTTCTTGGATATCAAATATCAAGATGCACATTTATCATGTTGTCCTTCCAGCGTACATCTGTTCTCACCATTGCGGATTTCATTTATCATATGCTGACACCATGTAGATCCCCAATACATCTGCGTGTCAATTAATTCCTTTCTCATTTCCTTGTGCGAACCAAGTGCATTGCACTGAGTAATCTCAAAGTTAATATATATTCCTAAATGTTAACTGTTTCCCTTATAGGAACACAATGATGCTGAGCTATATCTTCCACATTATGCAACTGTCATTGTGTCCTGTCTGCCTCCATCTTGTGAATGATTAAGTGTTACATGTTTTCATTTCAGGCTCTGGAGAAAGTCCTGATGGTTAGCTCAATAGATGCAGGCAAATTGGGGATATGCCGGTTAGGAAGCCTTTGTATCCTCATGGTAATGAGACTGTTTCCCATAGCGATCCCCTCCCCCCACCAGGCCAACCCACTCTCTCTAAGATTAAAGAGGCTTGTGTTTTAATGAAAATCAGTACAAAGGATGCCGTGGAATTAGGTATACACCACTGCCCATGTAGTGTGCAAACAACACTCAGCAAACCCTAGATGTTTTCATGAGTTTTTAAAAACAGCCCTTGGATCATATGCCAATATGGAGATAAGATCATGGTGAAAGACCCTGACATGGGATTCATAGCCAGTCACATTTTTGGGTGCTGTATGTTTTATTACAAGATGGGGTGTGTGCGCTGTGCTTTGAACACAGAGGCTTGGGCGAGGGACGGAAACGGAGGTTTTTGTGCCTTCCCAGTTCTGGGTGGCACCTAGAAACGCCCCCCTAGCCTACCTTAGGCAGCCTTATGGGCAGTGGCAGCACTGACAATGCCAGGCTAGTAAGAGACTTTCAGGGGACATCTCAACTCCGGTAAAGGCACTGAGTCTCAGGGCCTGGGTCAGCTGATGGGGGCTTGGGCTGCAGGGCTAAAAATTGCATTATAGATGTTTGGGTTTGGGCTGGAGCCTGGGCTCTGAGACACTCCCTGCTCAGCCTGAGCCCAAATATCTCTGCTGCAATGCCATGATTGTGCTCTGTGTCTTTCGTCACAGTGTAGAGGTACCCAAACTGTCCTCTGCTGTTGGACATGGTCAGGCTCAGATCTTTGCATTTGAAGATAGCAGGGAGCATTTCGCCTCCAAATCGAATGGTCACAATGTGGTTGAGGAACCGCAGTGCCCTAGAGGCCAGGAAAATGTTGATAAACTGATTTGAATTCAGAGATGTGCAACCAAAATGATTAACAGGCCAGCTCAGCAGACTTCAGAGTCTGCGTCAGGTTAGCCAACCTTGAAGCACAGTTTTCAAAACCTGCTGGTTGGCTTCCTTGGTTTTGTTTTACTCAGGGCCGCCAATCACCTTGTCCAAGACCAGCTTTGTAGACACTGCTTGGCGTTCAGGCATGGGAGACCTAGAATGTAGTATAGACAGAATGCTGGCTGATTACAATCCCGGAGGAAGGACATCACTGAACATTAGTTAGCTGGGAATTTGGGTTATCTGGAGTTTGGTATATTTGAGTTGCATGGTGAATATATATATGGGCCAACAATGATTTTGGACTTGATCCAAAGGTGATTGAAGTCAACAGGAGTCTTTCTATTAAGTTCAATAGGCTTTGGAACAGGCCCCAAAGGGGGATATATAATATCCTACAAGTATCTTGACGCTGTCAACACGAGGGAAGGAGAAGAAATGCCTAGTGTAGCCTTAGATAGTATAACTGGGAGTTGGGGGATAAAACAGAGAAAAGGAAGGTATAAAGCGAATATCAATAAAAAATCCCAGCAGTCATTTCTATCAGAGCAGGGAATAATCTCAAAAGGAAAGTTATAGAAGCCCCATTGCTAACCCAGATAAAGCTTTGGAGGCTATTATAGATTCTGCATGAGCAGGGAATGGATTTCTCTATTATTAATTTGTACAAGCACCTGGGCATTAAACTAAGAATGCTCTATGTGTCATTATCTAAAGTAAATAGACTTAAGCAGCAGGGGCCCTTACAGATCATTTCTCATATTCATGTGTCATCAGGCACAGATAGTGCATGACAACTGGATTCCTTAAAGTGCTTTGTGGATCAGAGACAGATAACCATAGTGAAGATTGGATGCTATTTTAAAAGTTACTTACTTTTACTGCCTGTTGCAGGTATTTGCTTCCTTCTCTAAGTATAGGAATTATTATAGTAAAGTCAAATATGTGTCAAATGTTAAGTTTTTTAATGGCACCCAGTTCACCTTAATATTCCTTGCTAAAGAAGTGAAACATCTATTGTGTGGTCAGAGAACTTTCATTGCTGAAAAGCAGCTACCCAGCAAGTCAGGTGTTCTCACTGCCCTGCCCTGCTCAGAAGGTGGGCAGATGCATTCTGGAGTTTCCGAGTGCTTTCAGCATCAGCCCGAGACAGAGCCCATGATGATAATCCAACCGAGTGGTTACAGAGATGATGAAGGTGGATTTCGATTATGGCCTAGTAAATATTTTCAGTTCACAAACTTCAACTGAATTCAATAGCAGGAGCTATTGAAAAAAAAGAATGATAGCTACCATGCCTAGCTAGAACTACGGTGAGTTAGGGATGGGATGTTATCACCTGGTATTCTGAGAGCCCTCCAGCAGAGGACAGTGGGATTGTAATGCTTTGGTACAATGGGGTTGATTTAAGGAGTACATTGGATTGGTTTTAGAGGAAGCAGCTGCATGCATCCAGTGACCAGTCATGTAACTGCAGTTTTTAATCTAGACTCTGCCGCGGACACATTGTTTGACTGTGGAAAAGTCACGTAACAGTTGTGCTTTGAGTCCTCTGAACCTGATTCTGCTTTGAGTTACATGGGAGTAAATCAGGAGTAACCCCAGTGAAATCTATTGAGTTACACTGGTGTAAAATCAGTGTGGGTGAGAGTAGTGAAGTTTATTGCCTTCTCATTGGAAAAGTGCTGCATAAATGCTCAGTCTCATGAATAGTAACTATGATGACTATTATTTATTATTTTAATGAATTACAGCTGAGATCAGTGCCCATTGTGCTAGGCACTGTAGATACATGCCTGGTTCTGTGGCCCAGTTGCTGAAAGATCCAACAGGTAAAGTCCTGGGCCCCTTGAAATCACTGGGAGCTTTGCCATTGACTTCACTGGAGCCAGAATTTCCCCACTGTCTCTCTCTCCATACACAAAGATCAAGAAAAATCTTTCAGCCAGTGTGGCCTTTATTGTATTTTGAGAGACCAACAAAAGAAGAAAGAGCGAAGTACATTCTCCATGAGAGAGAGAGAGCAGTATGTGCATCTCTCCTGCATCAGGCTTCATCCAAACACAAAATGGCAGCTGCTTCTGCAGTAGGAAAGAGGAGGGGATTAGCGCTGGTTGGAAAATCTAGGGTTTTTCCAGGGAAAATTTCAACACAAATGGGAAAAAATATTAATTATTGTTTTAAAAAAGTTGAAATCGTTCAATTTTAGGGGTTTTGTCAAAAAACCAAAAACTCAACATTTTTGGTCAAAAAGTTAAAAATTTGGGTTTGTTTCCCCCTGTTTTCCCACATTTTCCAGGGAAAGCTGTCACTTACCATGGAAAAGTTCAACTTTTTGATGAAAACCCAATTTTCCATCGTAAAACAGTTTTGATGGAAAATTTGCACCCAGCCCTAGTGGGACCCTCTCTCTTTAAAGGTGCAGTGCACCAAAAACAAGTCCTGACAGACACAGACTATACCTCCAACAGTGGATCTCATTATCTTTAATTCAAAATCTTCTTTCTTTGGTGAGTTTGTCAGATCTTAATGTAATTTTCACTGGATCGAATTTATATGGGATGTAACAATTTTAAGGCTATATGAGGTGGTTTATTTAATAGATGTATCTGGTTGACAAAATGGCTGTCCCTGATTTTGATCATTTTTGTCAATGAAATTTCCTATAGGAAATTTTGTCATTTCCTGTAGGAAAGATAGTGAAATTCTCAGCCTAATCCACTTTATATCATTTACTTGACTAAATCCATGTGCCTAAATCATTCTGTCAATTAAATGCATTTTATCAAGAGTGTGCACATAATTCCGGTGACAACGTGATTTTTGTCAACAAAATATAGCCTGGCGCCTGTACAAAAAATTATTTAGCACAGAGAGTACATGGCGGAGGCTGACATCAGTTTGCAGGGATTACGGAGCTATAAAAAGACACAGAAGAGGGAGAAGTTATTTGCTTTGTGTTTTGAGCCAGACTGTGGGAAATAGTTTACATGAAAAGAACGAGAGTTAACAAGGCAACTCCAGGTTCCTGCAGGGCATCAACATGAAGCCACAGTCAAATTTGGTTTGCTAGTCTGTTTTTAGCTGCAATACTTTTCAGCCCACAGTCCATCCCTTGTATATTAATTGCAAAGTCTTCTGGACTTAATCCAGAATGTTTTTACCATTGTGTTTGGTGGGAATGGCATCAGGAATATGCAAGCAAGGTCACTGAATCCTTTTGCCTATAGAGAGAAGCGCCATCATGTCTATATAGTGCATCTATCTACTGAAAAACCATCGATGGACAAACCTGAGCCCCAGTTCTGACAACACTCGGGTAGCTTTATACATGTGAGCAGTGCCAATGAGTGTGTGTTTGAGCTCACTGGGACTGCTCATATATGGAAGTGCCCTGTCAGTGGCTGGTATCAGATCCTTCCAGGAAAGGCGCAAGGAACGCCATAATGGACAATCATAGAAGATCCTGCCTTCAGGTCCATTTTCTCACAACCATTAATTAGAGGTTGGGTTTTGCCCTGAAACATGAGAGTTTACATCCAGTCCAAATTTCTTATGTTTCTCTTTTACAAAATTGATATTATTGCAGCTCTGGAAATTCTTATTATCCATTTAAGTGTCCAATCCTTTTTTGAATCCTGCCAAGGGAGTCACTTTCATCTTGTGGCTATGAGTTCCACAGACTAGTGGTGTGGATAGCTTTCTCTCTCACTTCCGTATCAGGAAGTGCCGCGCTACATGGATTTTTTTTTAATTGCTCAACTTGTTTGACCCCTAAGAAAGGTTAGCGTTTGGGCAGAGGTTGCGTTTTCAGTGATACACTGGGTTTATTCTTATTTTATCTAGCATAGTTTATTCTTCCCTTATGCAAAGCAAATTTCCTTAATTTATGAAAATACTTCTCGTATATCATATTATTTTATATGCAGTGTAGTTGTAGCCTTGTCCATCCCACTATATGTTTCTCATATTATTTGAAAGGCATTTATGGGGTGCCCCTCACTGTGATAATTGGGTACATTATGCAAAGCTTAAATGGGTTAGATACTATTCCAGTTAAGAGGAAAACACATTATTCTCTCCTGTTGCCTGCAGATTTTCATCTAACTAATCAGCTAGGAACTCAGAGATTTATAGTTGGGACAAGCCTGGCACCTCACAGACCTTTCTAATGCGGCCAAATTGTACTCTGCAGAAAGCACATTCTAGAGGTGTAGAATTGCCTCTGAGACTGTCTTGCCTCCAGTGCCCATGTGGGAGAGTAGCCAATGTCACTCTAAAAAGGTATCTACTGTAATTACACAGCAGCAGTATGCAGAACCCCAGCCACATTCCAAGTAGTGCTTCTTCCCGCTAAGCCCCCGTCATCGGTTGTCATTGCTCTTTACCTCTTGGTCTGTGCTTTGACTGTAAATCTTTGGGGCTGGCACCCATGTCTTTGATTCCTTCTGTAGAGCTCTATGCATATTTATAGATGATGGACTGTACACCCAATAGCCCATTTAGTATAACACATATCCAGGGTCTAGCGCCCTCTAGTTAACACCTAAGGTAGCACGCATCTCCACAGGACTAGACAAACCTAGTCTTACAGTCATTGACATAGTTCAGCATTTAAAACTGGAGGCGACCAGGTCAGAGATTTGTAGAACATGGGAATGAGTAGAGCTTATGGTACTTCAACCTCTCTAGGAGGCTGGTTTAAATCCAGACCAGGTTGGTCGTGGCTGGAAGTTGTTCCCATCTGATCAGGCTGTTTGACTGAACTACGGACTGGACCACGTGCAGTCTCAGTTCACTTGTGAGCGGACAAATGTTGGCATCACAGACCCACACCCACATTTACTACCTTTATTAGCAACGTCCTTAGAGAGGCAGAGGAGTGACTGAGCCTGAGGAATGAACAACCTTCTCTTCCCTAGCAAGGGTCCCCTGAGTTCAGGTTTATGCACATGTGCGAGGGAGTCTGAACTGCCACTGCTGGAGCTGCACCTGTCCTGCAGGTAGAGAAGTGAGCCCTCCTCCCAGGGCTGTCAGTCCAGCACCTTTCGGAGCTCACAAGCCAAAAGGTACACATACACCCGATGTAACCAATCAGGGCCAGGCCAGGTCCTCGGCTGGCATCACCTGGTGTTGTCCCATCCAATGGCGTTACCCCCATCTACACCAGCTGAGGATCTAGCCCTCACACTTTCTTGCCGTTCACATCTTACACCTTTGCACCCTGGAATGATCCTATGGTGCGAGCAGAAAAAAGATGAATTAAGACAGGAGTTATTTGGAGCCAGCCACAGGTGGCTTAGCTTTGGGAAACGCTTGCAATGAAAGATCATTCTGCTCTCTTGCATGGAGGTGGTCTAAACAGCAAGCTTTTCTCCTGCCCTGGCACTGGCCATGGTAAAACCTGCAGAAGGGGGAAATCTCCAGGAGGAACTCCTCAGAGCATCTCTTCCCAGTTGTTCCGCTGGGGCAAGGTGAGTTCCCCCTTCCCTCCCCGTGCCTCCAGTAGGCTTTACAACCTAACCCCCTGGGGAATCCCCTGCAGCCTGCAAGTGTGAGATCAAATCCATCCCCTTGCCTCTGCAGCAACCCTTCGCCCCTGGCATATAACTCCAGCTCCACCCCTATTGGGGGGGAGGGATAGCTCAGTGGTTTGAGCATTGGCCTGCTAAACCCAGGGTTGTGAGTTCAATCCCTGAGGGGGCCATTTAGGGATCTGGGGCAAAAATTGGGGATTGGTCCTGCTTTGAGCAGGGGGTTGGACTAGATGACCTTCTAAGGTCCCTTCCAACCCTGATATTCTATGATTCTATGACTCCCCTAGCCGCAGCTATGGCTTTCTGGGCATGTTTCTGGTTCAGGTGTGCTCATACCCAGTGAGGTGCTAACTCTGCTGTGTCTGCACAATCCACTCTTTTAAAATCCAGCACGGTACCAGTCAGGCCCTGATTCAGCAAAGGTCTTAAGATGCGCTTAACTTTAAGCAGGTGGATAATCCCATCCCACGTCCGCTAAGCACATGCGTAAATCCCATTGACTTTAATGGAACTTAATTGTGACTTTAATGGGGCTTACGCACACACTAGTAGATAAGCATGTGCTTAAGTGTCTTGGGCCCCAATTCAGCAATGTACTAAATAATTCAATGGGTGAATTAAATCAGGAGCTTAAAATTAAGCATGTGCGTAAGTGCTTTGCCAATCTGGGCCTAAATCACTACTGCCAGGCTGCAGAAATCCCTACTAACACAGAACATGACCCTTCCACAGCCAATGGCTGCAACAGAACAACAAGCCCAAGCAATGATGTGGGCTGTTTGAAATGCAACATGATCATGCTAGAATTTTGAACGGGTGGGAACAGGAAATTGTACCGATGGCAAGGATTAGCATGACGCATCGCTTCTTCCTGGAATCCACTACAATGGGGCCTTATTATTATTATAATCATAACTCCTAGCTCTTATATAGCACTTTTCATCTCAAAATGGTTTACACTGGTGGTCAGTATCATTCCCCCACATTATACAGATGGGGAAACTGAGGCACAGGGAGGTGACGTGACTTGCCCAAGATCATCCAGAGCAGAGCCAGAAATAGAACCCAGATCCCCTGAGTCCCAGTCCAGTGGTCTATCTATTAGGCAACACTACCTATTAGGCTTGCATTCTGCTTCTGTGGCATTTCTGAGGGCTTTGCGATGTGTGGAGTAGTTTGTCAGGAGACAGAAATACACATGCTGATGAGAGAGTCCCTGGTACTAGGGAGAGGAGGATACAGCTGCTCAGTGTTCTGGAAGTGGGTCTGGAAACAGGCATAATATGTGGTAGTAGGGAGAGATTTTTCCTGTTGTGGAAATAAAGTAAGAGATTAATGTGGTGACCCTAACAGCAAAAGCCAAGGTTACTGAATATCATCCATCCCCAGGAGATGCTGACAGACATGGGAAGTGGGAAGTCTTAGATCAATTTTATTTATTTGGTGTGGGTGTTTTTTGAACCATCCGAAAGGTACCGCACATAAACACTGAGCAACAGTAGGGAGCTGAGTCAGACTCATGTTTGAAAACCGAGCAGAGTTAAACCAAACAAGGTATATTTAGCTGTCTGCATGGCCCAGAAACACTTTTTCTTTCTTCCTGCTACAAGATATAAACTGCGTCGTTAGGGAAATATTTCCAGTGTGTTGAAATGCAAGAAATTTCCCCTTCAATAGGTTATAAAGTCCTTCATGTGACATAAGAGGTTTCAAAAGTTTCTATAATACGTTGGAACTGAAATCTGCTTTGGTTTCTGTCACGCTTCCCCTGCGGTGAAACAACTTGTTGTATTCAAGGAGGCAGCCCTTTCCCAATTCCAAAGGATCATTCTGAGACACTGGAAAGACTCTACCTTGTCTCTTCACACTTAGTGTAAAAAAACACCCTTCCACTGAAAGGCCACCTAGACCTGTAACCCTGGGAGCAAGGTGCCCTCACTCCAGAAGGACCCACTTCATGAAACACACCTGGACTTCTAAACTTCTAGATTCTTACTTGGTCCCTCAGTCCCATGATCCTATTATTTTGATGCCCCCTAGCCCCTCTCCCTAACCTTTCCTTCCTCCACTTTCTTAACTCTTTCCCCAAGAAATGGAATAAAAGTGTGTTCCCGTGCTAAGGTGGTTGATTGGTATCTCCCTTGAAATCAAGACTCTGTGAAGATCCCTGAAGATCCTCCAGGTGTATGGATGGGCCCCAGGTTTGTTTCACAGGGACAAACCCTATCCCCTGATGGAGTATCTGGGAAGAAGCTCCAGGAACGTTTTCCTCTCCCCCAGCCACAGTACGGGGGTGCTTTGGTATTGAATGGCCCTGCCCTGACTGCTTGACTGAGAACAGGGTCAACACATACCTGCCTTCAGTGGGGAGGAAGGAAACAGCAGATGCAGATAGGAAGACTGACTGCCATTCTGGAGACCCACTTTCCTCCTCCAGGAACCCAGCAGAGTCCATGTAGCCTGTGGATGAGTAAGTTTCTGGGCAGGGAGAAGGGAAGGGGAGCAGAGCTGGGCTGCTGCTGTAGCCACCAGTAGGCAGCAGAGCAGTGAAGGTGCACGAAACCCAGCCCTCTGACACCGAGAGGGCCAGGTTAGTGCCTTTGACGCATCTGTGCCGGTGCTATCAGGGAGTGGACTCTCCCTTCCCACCACTAAGGGTGACGGATTTTCCACCCTCTCAGCTCCTCCTCTCCTGCCACAGGAGGCTCTGGATTGGGTTAGGAGGTGCTGGAAGAGATGCTTCCACTGCCAGGATGCGGGGAAGGAGAGGAGCCCGCTCCCGGCTGGTGCTATCCTATCACAGGCAGATGCTCTCTCTAGCGAACAGATGGGTTACATGGGCTTCAGCTCCCCTCCCTCCTTAACAGCAGCTGCTCCCGGCACCTCCTGCACATATTCAGATGTGTGGCAGGGTGCTTGGAAGTGGGAAACGCGGATGAATGGCGCCCTCCTCCCCAATACCATAGCCGGGAGTCTCCCCGACTGCAGCGGCTTCCTCCCCAGTCTGGTTTGTAGTATGCAGCACCCCAGGACTCAGAATAGGAAATAAGAGGGGAGTCTCAGGCACTGAGGTCACTTCAGCGGTGACCTTTGAACGGTGAGCTGCCTCCTGCACTGATAATATGGCCACCGAAATAGGGCGGGATTGTTGGCCTCTGCTCTGGCTGTTCTGACAATGACAAGCAGCCGCCGAGCTGGCTGAGCCAGCTGCCTAGGGGAACCCCCAGGGTGCATAGTGCCACTCTAGTGTTTCCTAAGCAACCACCCATGAGGGTGACATAGCCAGGAGTTGTGGTCATAGGAGCCTGGCTGTTGGAACAATTGCTTGGGTACACAGGCAGCTGGGTCCAACTTAGATCAGTTCTGAGGTTGCTCTAATTTATATTGGGAGCCAGCCCGGCCCCCAGCTGGCCCCAGGAGGGATCCAGAACTTGGAAAGGTTGCTTCTAGTTATGTTTCATTCAGACGTCTCCCCTCCAGCTGTCTAGCTATAGAGTATTCCATCCCTAGGATTGGCCCCATGTTGCTGCCACTGAATTTTTTTTAAAATACCCACGTCATGCAGCCAGCAACGTACAATGATACGTATTTGGTCTGTAAACACAGTGGGCCGAATTCTGCTTTCAGTTACATTGCTGCAGCTCGGGAGTGACTCCAGTGAAGCCAGTGCTGGTGTAAATGAGCTCAGAATTAGGCTCTGTGTGCTCCTCTTGCCATTAGCTAATGCTGCATGCTGTTTTCCAACATCACTTACAATGATATACAGTAGTTTTTAGGATAAGTGTCACTACATCCTTTATATTAAGTCCTATCTTAGTTACCGCTGTAGGATCTTTATTGCTATTGTAATTTTGAAGTCTGTGAGCAGTACTTACATTTCAGAATTTGGAATGGGAGTTATAAATTGCTCTGTCATAGGAAATGAAACTGGAAAGCCCCATTTGTTACATTGGTGCATTTTCAGAAGTACATTTGGCAGCGGGGTTTACATATTCAGATAATTGTTGTCCAAGCCAGACATTAAATTAGTCTCACTTCTCTCTCAGTGGAAGCACTTGAACTGAAGTGTTAATAAAAATGAATCTCACAAGCTAACCAATGGCCACCAAAGTCATTTATATGTTATTGATCCATAGCATAATTTAATGGTGTGGAAAAGCAGGTAGGGACAGAACCTTTTGTATTTCTCTTTGCATTAGGAAAGGCTTCCTCAACAGTTTATAAAGGCAACATTAAACCTTCCAGAGCTTACTGACCCTATGATTCCTTGCAGCGGCTTGAGTGAGGGCTGCTCATAGAGCTAGTAAGGAACAAAAATCCCAGACCCAAACCCATCTGGACTTGGGAATGGATTGCATCTGGAGCTCCTCTAATTAGAAATGAGATGCTTCTTTGGGAAAGGAAGTCTCTTACGAGTGTCAGAAAGGTCCCGTTGTCCCTGTGTTATTTCAGTGGCTTTTCTTCTTTCCCTGACTTGACTCCTGATTAAACCTACATATTCCTCTGCATTTCTTGTCCCTTTCTTGATTGTTCTTTTACTTCTTTTGACACACTTCTCATTCATCACTTCCATCCCTTCTCCCCACCCCAATAACACACCCTGAGCTATCCCCATGCCCTTCTCTCTCCTTTTGCATCTCCACTCGATTCCAGAAGGCTTCTCAGAGTGCCCCAGTCCAGATCCATCAATGGTTATTAGCCAGGATGGGCAGGGATGGTGTCCCTAGCCTCTGTTTGCCAGAAGTTGGGAATGGGCGACAGGGGATGGATCACCTGATGATTACCTGTTTTGCTCATTCCCTCTGGGGCACCTGGCATTGGCCACTGTCGGAAGACAGGATACTGGGCTAGATGGACCTTTGGTCTGACCCAGTATGGCCATTTTTATGTATGTTCTTATGATTCTCACCAGATCTTTCTACAGCTTTAAGGACATCCAGTCTCCACCTTGAATGGGCATTAGATGCATTGGACAGACTGGGCTTTGCCTAGCAAATCCATCGTAATGTGGTTTGCAGTGCACGCTGATCCCAATTCAACAAAGCTCTTAAGCACATGCTGAAGTCCAGTAGAACAGGTCGTAAAATGGAATTTCCATCTCACAGGAAATGCTGACATGTTGAGACTTGTTATCCCAAATTGGGATGAAAAGTCAGAATTTCAAAAAATTTTACAAAATGAAAAATCTGAAAAAATTCTATTTGGAAACACCTAATGTTTTGCTTTGGTAATGTCAAAACATTATAATACTATAAAATGGTATATATAAAATGTCATATATATAATAAAACATTATATTAAGAGTCTAAACAAAAGAAAATGAAGTGAGAGTGTCAACATGAAATACTCCATTTCAAATTCAAATTGTTCTAAAAAAAATTTGTCAAAATGTTTGGCAAAGTCAACATGTTCCCAGGAATCATTTGATTTTAGTGAAGCAGCATTTTCTGATGGAAAAGTATTCCATCTAAATATTTTCTACCAACTCTAGTCATAGGGAAAACCAGAGGCTTTCAATCAATGGGACTTAGTGGGAAGTCAGTGGAACTTAAGCACTTGCTTAAAGTTAGGCATATGCTTAAGTGCTTTGCTAAATAGGATGACTATTGACTTGGGGACCTACTTGGTCTGTTCTGAGCCTTATGTGCAATAGAAGCAACTTTCAGTGGCAGTCATATCCCTTCCGGTCAGGTAGTTCTTACATCCTGATTCTGAAGTCCAAATCTTGCAGGGCTTGAAAAGTTGGCTATTGTACTTGGTCCATTACTGCATATGCTGACATTATCCTCTTCGAGATCAAATCTGAAGCCATATCATGCTGCGAAATTCTTCAGAGGGTATCTTGGAGATTTATGATCAATGCCATTATTGGTTATTGTACAATTGAAAAGCAAAAATCAGAAACCTAAATATTATCCAGAAGGGACGTCTTGGGGAATCATCAAGAATGAATAGTGGAACAGTAACTATGTTAATGTTAGACAGGAACTAATATAAAGTTTGCTTTAATTGGGGGTGATCATAGCTCTGTGATAGCTGTGTTCTGTAACCTAAAAAGTAGGGAAAAAAAGGACAATCAGAGGGAGTGGGTTAAGTGTGTGGTGTCCGGGGGGCGGGGGGGGGGGGGGGGCGGGGCGGGGATGGAGGAGATTGGAGAAAATTGAGAAGGGATGCAGATGAACTTTCAGGGGTTCTGTGTATATCCTCCCCATGTAACTCAAATGATCAGATAGTTATCCATCTCTAAGGGTGAGGGTCAAGGTCTCATAGGTGGAAAATGTACCTCCTTCGGATGCAGTAGAACCAGTCCAAGTATTCATGGGAAGAGCACAGGAGTTTAGGGTTCAGCAAGGCACAGTCATTTGGGGACTGATATATATGCCATGCTGTTTTACTTTTGGATTTAAAATAAGGGCAATGCAGGAGATGGGAAAGAACTTGGGGGGCATTAATACAAGAAATAGCTTGGGAACTTTAGAAACAGAGACCCAACCATATTCAGGCACATAATTGTGAATCCAACGTAATTAGAAACAAGAGAGACATTGGCCACACAATGGGCTCATGCCATCAAACAGCTAAAGATCCACTATAACTTTCAAGCTTTTCGATAAATAGTTATTCTCAGTGGCTCTTTCTTTTAGAAGTAACATCCTTGAATATCAACTGGCTAAATAATGTCATTAAAATAAAAAAAAAGCCCTGGCATAACTTTAAAAACCTACTCTGATGATTGAACTTCAAGAAACTCATTTTTAGGAGGGCCAAAATATGGGCATGAAAGGTAGTTGATTTCAGCAGACATTTTTTGCTTCAGGAAAAGAAAAGAAGAGTGGGTATAATATTTGCTAAACGTGTACCTATTCAGATTAAAGATCAGTTTAAGGGGGACTGTATCTTGTTGAAGGGCCCGATTGTGGATTATTAATAATAGTGGCCTCAATGCACCCATTCAAAAACAAAAACCAACAACTTTTTTTTTAAGGACTGTCTTAAGACACTTGTGTGGGAAGGGGAAATTATACTGGGAGGCAGGCTCAAGTGCCTGGAGAGCATTGCATCCCTGGAGAAAAGAGTACACGTCCTATTCACACTCCCATCAGTTATATACTGGAATAGATTGAATGTTAATATCTAAATCCTTAATGAAGCAGACAAGATCTGCAGAAATTGGCACCATTACATGATCGGATCATGCATCACTGGAAGTAATATTCGATAGCTGGGATGAGTCCCAAAGATTGGCTCGAAAGCTTAAAGGGGTTCAAGAGCAATGCATTATTCCACCAATTAAAAACAATTTAAAGATCGTTATACGCTCTAGTGAAATATGTGGTACTTTTGCTGCTTATTTTAAAAATGTCTGTACCTCAGATATGCCAAGTTCTGAAGTTTTTCAAAACTATCTGGAAGTAGCCATCTTGCCAAAGAGAAACAAAATTGATGAAGAAACTTTAGCTATAGAAATAACTGAAGAAGAAATCTTAGAATCAAGAGCAAGTATGAAAAATGGTCAAATTCCAGGACCTGATGGCTTTCCAGCTGAATATTATCTGGCATTTAAGGAGATATTTGTGGGTCCTTTGAGAGGTACTTTCAGTGCTATTCTGTTAGGGGAGGAACTTCTACTCCCTATGAAAGAAGCTACTGGTTGTTCTCCTTAAAGTTGGAAAAGACTTTAGATGCCCATATCACTGCTGAATCATGACAAAGATTTTAGAAAAATACTAGCTACCTGACTGCAGTCCGTGCTCTCAGTTTATATAAATCAAGATCAAACTGGATTGATTAAGGATTAAGGATAGACAAATGTCAGACAATATTCATGAGCACCTGGAATCATCCATATCGCCAGGTCCAAAAATCCCATTAATTTTGTCATTGCTTGAGGCAGAGAAAGCTTTTGATAGAATAGAATGGAACTTGCTGTTTCAAATCCAGCCCCATATGAACATTGGCTCCCAGTTCCTTAAATGGATAAGTACTCTGGACACCAGCCCACAAGCAGCTGTGTGAGTTAATGGGGTTAAATCCTCCCATTTGCATTATACAGAGGGGCTAGGCAGGGATAGCTATTGTCTCCTTGACTTTTTGCTCTGGCCATGGAGCCTTTTGCATGGAAAGGAACGATGAATCTATCATAGGAACAAAACTTGTGGCAACGCATCAGAAAACAGCGTTCTAGGCAGATGGCATAATATTCTTTTGATCTAAAACCAAATTTGCCCCTAAAATTAGTTTCTAAAGGAATCCACCACTTTGCAAAAGTATCTAGATTTAAAATAAATTATGCCAAATCTGAAATGCTAGCTATACATTTGACAGACTCTAAAAAGTCACTCCGGAAAATGCCTGGACACAAATGGGCACCAAATTCAATAAGATATCTGGGAATTCAAATCTCAAAGAACCCAGAAGAGCTCTGTGATTTAAATGTCAAACCATCACTACAGCAAATGAACAAAGATCTGGTGTGTTGGGGGAAGTCTGCAATTTCTTGGTTTGGAAAAATAGCCACAGGCAAAATGAATATTTTTGTCTTGGATATCTTTCTTGTTTCAATCTTTCTTAATTGTCCCAGATAAAACTCTAGCACAGCAGTTCTCAAACTGTGGGTCGGGACCCCAAAGTGGGTCACGACCTCATTTTAATGGGGTCTCCAGGGCTGGCTTAGACTTGCTGGGGCCTAGGGCTGACGCCTGAGCCCCATCACCCTGGGCCAAAGCCTGAGGGATTCTGACCTGGGCGGCAGGGCTCAAGTTAAAGGCCCCCTGGCTGGAACTGAAGCCCTGGGGCTTTGGCCCCCCTGTCCATGCCAGTGGGGCATTGGCTTTGATCCCCTCCCCTCTCCTCTGGGGTGGCAGAGCTTGGGTGGGCTCAGGCTTTGGTCCCCCCTCCTGGGGTTGTGTCATCATTTTTGTTGTCAGAAGGGGGTCGCAGTGCAATGAAGTTCGAACCCCTGCTCTAGCAGGAATGGAGAGGATGTTGTTAGAATGTATATGGAATAAGAAAACATCAAGAGTTAGTGCAGATACTACAGATCCATTAAACAGGGTGGACTGGTTGTTCCAAATATTCTATGGTACTGTCAAACCAGCCAGCGGATTGAGGGCGCTCTAACGCCATCAGACATTGGATCTTCATTAAACAAGAAAAATGGGTCAGTGTAAACACTGGTAGGCTAATTTGGATTCATACAAAATATATATCATGCCCTCCACAAATGTGTATGCATCCTTTAGCAAAGGAGGCTACTGTATGGATTTGGGATAGAACTAAAGATAAAATAAATTATTTTCCCTCACTAATGATACAAACCAGATCTGAATCCATATCTCAATCCAAATCACGAACCACAGAGCTTTTAAAGACCGGAAGAACCATAGAATACATGCAGTTGGCCAACTATTCAGTAAAGAAACTTTTCTAACCTATTTAGAGATCAAATGAACTTTAATTGGCCCACTCCTCCATGGTCCCAGTACTTTCAAGTTAGGCATTATATTTCTCTACTTTCTTGAAAAACTTTTATACAGAAAGTTAACTTTAGAGGAAGTGATGGCATCTTGTCAATTAGGAAATAAAAAACACCCTAATTTGTATCAACCTTTGCAGACAACTTTCCTAACCAAAAAATTCCATATGTGAAAGTGATCTGGAAAGACAAATTACCCTAGCGGCATGGAAAAGAGGACCAGCCACCGCAGTCTGTAGAATGATAACATTTCTTTAGGATATTGTTTCAGTGGTACCTCACACCAGTCATGTTAATACGCTCACACATACACAGAGTGAGTGGAGATAAATGTTGGCGCAATAGTGGTGAAAGAGGAGATTTTATGCATTATTGGTGAACATATCCAGTTGTTAAAGAGTATTAGGATGCAAATCATAACCAAATAGCACAAAGTGTTGGATATTTATTACCAGATGAACCACTGGTAATCCTCCTGGGGCTTCCCAGCAGAAATGCTCACACAAAAGGAAATAAAGAATTAATCTTTCATCTGCTGAAAGCTGCTACGCTACTGATGGCCTGTTACTGGAAAAAAGGAAAATAGGCTAAATATAGTAGAATGGTTCAAAAAATATGGGAGGCTGTTGTTATGGAAAAATTAACTCACCAATTACATATCCAGAAAAGCAGAGAGAGGACAAATAGATATTTGGTTACTTTTTATTCAGAATATTCCTGCAAAAACCCAGAACACCTGTCCATTTGTGTATGAATATTAATACTTGCTAGATATGCCTGGCCTGTTAAATGTGTATTCAGAGATTTCATTTAATTTAGCAAAATCTCTAGAAATGACATGTCAGAGGTGTTGTAATGATGTTCATTTCTATAATATAGTAACACCCTGTTAAATAGAGCAGTCTGATGAATTTATTCCTGTATAATATCTCTTGAAACAAAAGTTCACTGTTGTCATGATTATTGGTTTATTTCGGATATTTACATGATACGGATGTGTAAACCCATTAATGTTTTCTAAATAAATAAAAAAAATTAATAAAAAGAAAAGTCAGCCTGGGGCAGTTTTGCCGTAATCAAATCGGGCTATAACTCAGTTGTGGAGAATGCATAAAAGGAATCTCACTCACACACACACACACACAACGCCATAAATTCCAGCTGCCCTGCTATCTTGGCTCAGTGCTGAATGATAAGCATGCCTCAGAGTTTAAATGGCTGCCTTAAAAAACCTCTTCCTGATTAAATACATAAATAAATAAAACCACAATGACCTCATCTGTGTGTCTTAAAGCAGCAAAAAGAAATGGCAGGTGCCCCCACCTTGTCTGGAGTGACACATGGCGATTTTTGAGTGAAGTGGACTATTAATGGATACAATTAAGAAGCAGTTTCATTTTAAAGATGAATTGGCTGGGCAGCGACAAATTGCAGGACGCTTATTGCTGCCACACGGAGACAGGTAATCAGGGAATGAAGTTGTAATTGTGGCTCCTCTTGTTTTCCTTCTACTGGGGAGGAGAAAAAGATTCAATTTAGCAAACCATTTGCCCCATCTGGATCATTCTTTCTGGGTGGCAAAGCGAAGTTTGCGAGGATGTCTCCCCTGGAGTTTTGACACTTTTTAAACCTGTGACCTGCCAACTGATACTCGCTGCAGCCTGCGGTCATGAAAAAGAAGAGAAGAAAAAAAATCCCAACAAAATTGGCAGCAGCCTTTTGCGAGCATATTCTAGGCCTGATCCAAAGCTCATTCCAGTCAATGGAGAGACTTCCATGTTGGCTCCTTCTGGACACGCTCTGTAAGGTTCTCCTGAGCTGAGATGTAAGCGGGGCCCAGTAGAATAAAATGGAAGCAGGAACTATTTAGAGGCTCTTAAGACAAGGAGACCCCTTCACATGGATCGGAAGAGTTGAAAGGTTTCCTTCTAACCATTCTACAGCTTCCCAAAGCCCTCCTCAAGAGGGAACAACACACAGGAAGGAACTTGAGGGGAACTCATTGGGGAACTTAGACATTTCCTGCCTCTCTGCGTCCACAGGTGACTCGGTGGCTGCTTTAGAGCACTCGGCTGCAGGTTTCAGATAAGCAGATCTCTGAGAATCTGCTTTCCCTGCATAGGTGACACTCCCACTGGCCTAACTGAATGCAGTTTACTCTGAGCTGCTATTTACAGATCTTGGAACAGAATTTCCCCCATACCGAGGGAGCAAATGTGAATTTCTTGATATACTGAGCTTATTATAAAGTCCTTACTCTTTAAATGCATTCTTGAGGCAAAAGCTCTGCAGAGGAAATCATCTCATTATAGTAAATCACTAGAAACATAGCGATTTTAATAGGCATTTTACTTTTAAGAGACCAACATCTGTTCTGCTCTAAATTAGAAATAGAAAAAGAATGTATTTCATTTTTACATCGGCAACAAAAAAAATCCGGGGAGTATTAAATGCATGTATATTCTGTATATAATCTGGCCTGTAGCCCCGCCAGTATTTCCTGCATCTTCTCTTGCTTTCCCTACATTAACTCCAGACAGGAGTTTGGCATGCAAAGGATCTACAGGTCCATTATTTCATAGGCCAGATCCCCAGCCGGCATAAATCAGTGTAGCTCTGACTTCAATGGAGCTTTGCCGATTTACAGCAGCAGAAGATCTGGTCCCATATCTGTTGTGCCAGGTAATTAATGACTTCTGCGAGAGCTGGTTCCCGGTTGAGTTCCGTTCATCAGAAAACCCAGCGGGATGGATGCTACCTGTGGAGCTCCCACAAGCTTCTGCCAGTCATCAGCAAGGGAGTTAAAATGATTCATAGTGGCCCCAATCTAGGACATCACGTACGCGTGCGCTTAACTGTAAATGTGCGTTGCCTCGGTGAAGTCAATGGAGCAACTCGTGTGCTTAAAGTTAAGCATGGGTGTAAGTGCGTTGCTGACGCAGGCCAATGAGAAAGCAGCTCAGTGACATTACTTCATCAGAACTCTGATTTTGACTTCTCAGGGGGGCAGTGGGTAAAGTTGTCCCCCCTTGGACAATGGGTGGAATGGTCAGTTCTGATCACGTTCTACAGACCCCACTAAGCATGCTCCTAGTCGGTGTGTCCAGTGACGCTCTCCCGATCCAATGGGCAGCAACTTCGGAGCTCTTACAGAACTGAGTGGTTAAGCACTGGAATAAATTGTGGAATCTCCATCATTGGGGATTTTTAAGAGCAAGTCGGACAAATACCTGTCAGGGATGGTCTAGATAATACTTAGTCCTGTCTTGAGTGCAGGGGACTGGACTAGATGACCTCTCGAGGTCCCTTCCAGTTCTATGATTCTAAGTCCTTGTGAAAGGTGACAGTTTACTCACCTTTTTTTTTAAATGTAGCAGTTTTAAAATTAAAAGCATTTATCCTTAAAACAGAGGAAGGGGATGGTTAAAATAATAGTCTGAAGAAACCCAGGAGAAAAAATTCTGGCCAAGAGGAAGAGTTGGAAGATAAGATTATTATCTTTATAACTGAAATGATAGGAAGCATAACAAGAGTGCCAGAGAGACAGCCTCTGAACCTTCCCAAGATCACATGCCTGATCACGTTGGCCCAGGAGGGCTGGAAAAGAGAGAGGATTATCGAGTGCTTAGAGCACTAAACTGGCACTCAGGAGACTTCCATTCAAGACCCTGCTCTGCCACAGACTTCCAAGGTGACCTTGGGCAAGTCACTTAGGGTCTGTCTACAATGCAAAAAAAAAAAATCCCCATGGCAGTGAGTCTCAGAGCCCAGGTCAAGTGACTAAGGCTTGCACTATGGGGCTTTAACAGCAGTGTAGACATTGTTGCTTGGGCAGTTCTGAGATCCCGCAACAGTGGTGGGTCTCGGAGCCCAGGCTCCAGCATGAGCAGGAATGTCTACACTGCTATTTTTAGCCCCATATTGGGAGCATAGGTGCCGACTTCAGTCGGTGCCGGTGAGTGCTCGCACCCCCGGCCCCACCCCAACTCCGCCCCTGGCCCCACCCCCATTCCACCCCTTCCCCAAATCCCCGCCACTGCCTCCTTCCCCGGGCGCGCTGCCTCTCTCCCCGCGGGAGGAGAAGCAGCCGAGCACCCACCGGCAGCTCCCCGCCAGCCCCCCTCCCCCCACGCCCAGCTAACTTCTGCTTCCCCGGGCGCTCCTCGGGGGAGGGGTATGGGGAGGAGGCGGTGTGGCCCCTGCGCGCTGACGCCGATCAGCTGGAGCTGGAGGAGGCCTGTGTGAGCTCAGGAAAAGCCGCTTGGCTGCCAGTGGCACCTGGGGAAGCAGAGGTGAGCTGGCCATGGGGGGGGGGCGTGTGGCTGGCGGGGAGCTGCCGGTGAGTGCTCAGCACCCACCAATTTTTCCCCATGGGTGCTCCAGCCCCGGAGCACCCACGGAGTCGGCGCCTGTGAATTGTGAGACTCTGAGACTCGCTGCTATGGGGCTTTTTTTGTAGTGTGGACAGACCCTACGTCTTTCTGCTTCAGGGCTTGTCTGGGCAGTTAGCATGCGGGGTGTCCCCAGCTGTCCAAGTATCCCCCCGTTACCAGGCATAACTGTTCATCTCGACAAGTCCTCTGTTCCCCATCTATGAAGCAGGAATAATCACACTGCCCAACCTCCCAGGGTGTTGTGCGGATAAATAGATTAAGCACTGAGGTGCTTATACAGTACAGTGATAGGGGGGCGCACAGGTACCTCATATATAGATTATGCTCCACTGCCACCGTTGTGACAGCTTCTTCCTGAAATTGGACTGAACGAGGCTGTGCGGATGTGGTGTGTGGTGCCGGAGCCCAAAGCCACTACCTGGCTAGCAGTGGAACGCAGGCCTTTACTTAGCCATTGGTCAGGTCTAAGCATATGGCCCTAGCCATCGCTGCATCTAGTCTAGTGTGGTGCTTTTAGCGCCTAAGGACTTGGATGGACTCTGCAGGGCAGGGCGCCTCTGTACAGCGCCTAGCACAATGAGGCCCAGCTCTCCGTCCGAGCCTCTAAACACTACTGTAACGCAAATAATGAATGATAAATTGGCTGTCAGCATTGGAGTGCTTTTCATAGGCTGGAAACACATGGGTTTGAAATAAAGGGATCTTAGCATATTTAAGTATCAGAGGGGTAGCTGTGTTAGTCTGGAGCTGTAAAAGCGACAGAGTTCTGTGGCATCTTATAGACTAACAGACGTATTGGAGCATAAGCTTTTGTAGGTGAATACCCACTTCGTCAGATGCATCCGACAAAGTGGGTATTCACCCACGAAAGCTTATGCTCCAATATGTCTGTTAGTCTATAAGGTGCCACAGGAATCTCTGCCGCTTTAACATATTTAAAAGAGCCTAGAATATATTCTAAATCACTAGACGCGTCTAGAGCCATATACTCTTCAGAGAGGATGTTTTTCTGTCTATCTTTGCCTGTAAACATGACTGAGACGCCTGGTCTGTTTGATCCCACCCTTGACTGCTTTCTGTAAGCCTTGGAGAAGCCCCGGGGGGTTTCCAGACAGCCTGCAGTGAAGTTTGATAGCACTTTGGAAGATGTGATTGGGAAAGTATTAAAGCTCGTCTCATTAAACGAGAGTTTACAGCACTTGAGAGGCATGTAAGCTTCAGCTGGCGAGAGAAATCCGCTCCGGCTGTGGCAATGCAAGAGAGGGGGAATGCTTTACAATTCATATGTCAGCAGCAGAGCGTGCTTGTTTTTTCAAAAGGGAACCTACACATTGAGGAATGAACGCTCCTCTTTAGGGCTGCGTGGTTGCCAGACAGCCTTGCTTTATTCCTGAGCAGCGTTCAAGAATCCTTCTCCTTTCTGGCAAACCTGAGCTTGAATTACAGCCAGGCAAAGGCCTTTCATCAGCGTTTGGAGCAATAAACAACTGCTCACCTTGGCCTGACTGCTCCGTTCCTTGGCAGTGCAGAGCACTCTGTTGGGGCTGAGGTGGAGCATGGTTCAAAGTGCACCTTTTCTTCTCAGCACCCAAGGAACGGCTGATTCACACACAGCATCCTCACCTTGATTGAATGGCTCAAAATGGACTAAGCGCTTGGGTGAGACGCTGAATTTCAGTTCTCAGGGTATCATCTCTGAGAGAGACAAAGGCTTTTTGTAGTGAAAGAATCATGCCAAAAATCAGGCCTATTTCATATCTCCATCTCGCTGCCAGGTTTATTATGAGGCTGGTATAAATGTCCCCCCACTAAAATGCACCACTGAAGAAATAGACAAGACTCCTGGTTACAGGGCTGTCTCTCCTTCTGTCCCAGTGACAGAGGCTGGGAGCCCAACTCTGTTAGGTTCCTTTTGCAAATCCCAGTCAGAGTTACTCAAATTCAACCGATTATTTACAAATCTGTTACAAGAAAAAACTACTAAAAAAAAAAAAAGTTTATTTGGGCGCTTTAAGATCCTGATCCTGAGCCTGTCTCCTGGTTAACAGATGTGAGAATTTAGCTCAGGGGTTCTCCTGATGTGAAGATGATTGAAGAGCCACATTTTAAGAGAGATTAAGCCCTCTTTTTACGCCTGCACGGGTCACTTCCCCTCCCCCTGGTGATCGGAGAACATCCTTGCAGCAACTAGAGCAATGCCGTTATGGAAAAGCGACATGAGAAAGGGACTTTGTTTAGCTTCTATTAATGTGATTTAGCAGCTAGAAACAAAGACAAGTACTAGCCCTACAGGCCCAGCTAACTCAAAGTGGAACTCCAGGCAAATACTCAGTGGCTTCTGTTTGGGACTTACTATTTCAGGTCTTGCCACATTAGGTCACTTGATTTCATCCATAGATCTTTTTATAAAAGGGCAAGGACATCATTAGCAGCATTGTACACATGGGCTAAACCAAGGTTGAGATAGTTTACAGCCTGGTCTTGCAAACACTTGGATGCATGAGTAACTTCACGCATATGAGCTGTCCCGCTAAATTCAGTGGGATCTTAATACACTCCTCAAAGGGTAAGGCTCTGTAGCCCATTTAATCACGGGGCAGCGAGGGTACTCAGCACCTTGGCAAAACAGAATTGAGAGGGTGGCCATTTGGGCACCTCAAACTGAGACACCACACATCAGTAACAATGTCTGAAACGTTGGCTTACGTGACTCGTCCACAGTTTGGATTTGTTCAGGATGTGTCTCTAGGTGTCTGGCACTTGGTGCTGTCAGGAGCAGAGTCCAGGTGAGATTCTGTGCTGTGCCTCGAAAGGGCAGGGGGCCAAGTTGGTTGTAAACTGACCCTGGGCTGATGCAGAGGCTGGAGAGGCTCCTGGGGAATTTCGGCAGCGTTTGGGGACTAAATTTTGGCAGCTTCCTGGATCTGGTCCAGTGGTTCCCAAACTGGGGTTCGGGAACCCCTGGGGGTTCGCAAAATGTTACAGGGGGTTCTCAGGAAAAAATTCCCTAATGGCAGACAGAGCTGTCCCTAGGGACCCCAGGCAGCACGGGGCCAGCAGCCCGGAGTCCCTGGATTTCCAAGAGCTAAGCAGATCAAAGCAAGCATCTCTATCACACTGAGGACATTTAAACTTCAAGACTCCTTCTAAGGAATGGAAAGGGAGGTGGATATTTTTTGCTGTTTTTAAAATGAAATAGGCAGCTAGTATTGTTCTTAAAATTATTATGAAGAACAAGTTTAAGCTTTGTTGTAATGTGCATTGTTTGCCTGGACTGCTCAAGACCTGAATGCTTGGGTAGGAGGAACTCTTTGAGTTGGCTTCTTAAATACCTTCATGCTGTTTCACATCTGATACTCCTTGATGAAACATAGGAGCCTTGTCTTATAACAGGCTTATTCAAAGTGATACAAGCTACGAAAGTGAGATCTTGGAAGAGTGTTGCCGTTTTCATAACGTAATAAAAATAGTGTAATGATAATAATTAATAATAGTGTGTAATACACATGTAATAAAAGCAGTGATCTTGGAAATATAAAATTTGTTTTTATAATTTATACTCAGGTAAAGGAGAAAATCCCTGGAAATATTCATTTTTAGGAGGGGGTTCACGAGACTTGATGTTCTAGTGAAGGGGGTTCACAGGTCGTTAAAGTTTGGGAACCACTGATCTGGTCTATAGGCTACAGAGATGAGCCAAAGCTCTTCAGCACTGTGTGCTGTGGCCTGGCCCCTGACATTCCCCACCCATCCCCATCCTTGCCCCCAGCTAGCCCTCCCACACCTGGGTTTGCAGCAAGGTCCTCAGAAGGTCGCCTTCTGGCTGTGTTCCACAGTGTCTGCACCAGGGCAGTCATCACCTGGCTCACCTGGGTCACCGAGGGTGCCTTTATGCCCCTTAGGCATAGAGGAGCCAGAGTGGAGGTAAGGATCTCATGCCAGTTCTACTGAATCCAAAAGCAGTGTCCTATCCACCAGACCACATTACCTTTAAAGACGCTTAGAATCAAAGGGGGAAGCCAAGGGGATGAGTGTATGAGAACTTCTGGGACTAATACCTGAGCCCAGGTGCTAACCTGCATTTTGCAATGGTATGTCTACGCTGTGTTCGTAACTCAGGATACCCACATTAGCTAACTCTCATTAAAAGAGCAGTGAAGACAAGTCAACTCTACTTTTGAACGTAGGTTAACAGCTCAAATCCAGGTCTGTAAGGGTTCCAAGGTTTGAACTCAAGCTGTTACTCTGTGTCAAAAGCCAGAGTTGCCATGTCTTCACTGCGATTTTAACCCAGGTTAGCTACTACAGGATAGCTATTGTGAGTTAAGAACACACCTTATTTTGCAGCATAGACATAGACTAAGTCAGGCTACCAAAATTTCTCATGTCCTGGAAGTGCCTGGAGAATCCTTTCAAACTATAGTGGTCTTTTTTTCCTTTTCCTTTTTTGTCTTGTGACAGGGGCAGACCTGTAAAGAAAATCAGATCTACAAATACCTTTATTTGGAAACAAATACATGTGGTACTAAATTCACTCAGCTAAGGAGATAGAAATTAGATCATTTACAAGCAGAAGAGTTCTCCCATATTGATACAGTGGAATTTTTTAAAAATATCCAGACAAGAGTGTCATTGTTTGAGGGGGAAAACAAACACATCTTTTATGATTACGACA
Source organism: Chelydra serpentina (assembly GCA_037349315.1). Lineage (NCBI taxonomy): Eukaryota > Metazoa > Chordata > Testudines > Chelydridae > Chelydra > Chelydra serpentina. The sequence goes on from JBAIAC010000061.1 coordinate 13,393,781, forward strand.
ATACAAAGCTATTTTAGGACTCTGAATTGTCTAAGGTGAAGACTCAACAGCATCCTCAAATGAAGATACAATTAAAAAAATCCTGCTTGTTGGTGGTTGAGATCTGTATAATGCTCTGGGCTGCTGATGGATGATTTGTCATTGCTTTTGCCTGCTTCCTTTTTAGAAACGTTCACCAATTTGTAACTGCTGCTATTTGAACATTAGGGATCAAATGCAACTTCTCCCTTTTCTCAACCATTCCCCAATGCACCAGACTTCAGAATCTGAAGATTTGTGTGAAAGATTCAAGCACTCTGTGGTTTTATTGTTTGCTCTCCTTATTAGAGAATATATGAATATATTGAAAATGTGTATAAATATACATATATGCATATTTACACATGTAGCTTCCTGTCTGGCCTCATGTATTTTTCATGAGTTATTGCTCCTTTCGCTTTAATCAAAAAAGAAAATCACCCCATTAAAATTTAAATTAAGTTTAGCATCCTGTTTGGTGTGTGTGTCTACAATCCAAAGTTAGGGATGATTTTCTCTCTTCTGCAGCCCAGTGTTCTCCCAAAGTTGGTCATAATGCAATGTAGATACAAATTATTGAATTAAATGCCATGCCTGAGTTCAACAGGAATGTATTATGACCCTGATCCTTTAATCAGATTTATACAGGTGAACTCTTATGCTTGCACCAAATCCTACTGGCTTTACACGGGTGTAGGAGTCCATCTGCCTGGGTCCAATTGCAATATTATGGTCTAAAATTATACTAGATTGTCCTGTTACAGGTAGTCTTATGAGTTCCGTTTAGCTGAATATATGGACAGTGAGAGGAAGGAAAAAGCAGTGTGCTTGCTCTTTTTAGAAGCTGAGTGGATCAACAGTTAAGTGTGTTCTTTGCCCCAATCTCTCTGACTAGAATCATTTTGCTGGTTAGCAGTACTGCCCAGAGCTGATCACCCCTTCATCTCAAGCCATGACTCCTCTGCATCATGCACTGGGGCAAGGGAGATGTGAGGATATCATGGTCCCTGAACACCGCTGAAGTGGGAGTGGCAGTCTTATCCAAGACAGGCTGATTTACAGAAATATTCCACGCTTTCAGTAATCACAAAAGAGCTCCCTACAGATTTTGGTATTAAGATTGGCCATGGTTCTGTGAATAGCTTAGCCACTGATTGTTAGGCAAAGCCTTAGAAAGCACATACTCCAGCGTGCCTTTAACAAAGCTCCACAGGAAGCCTACATCTTGCAACTTTCTGAGGAACAGGCCCTACATGGAATAGCTGGGAAAGGGAATGCTTATGTCATATGTTTGCGGAGAACGTTGCTGGAAATTTAAAATAAACATCTGATTAGAGGCCTGGTTGCAGGAGCAGGAAGTACAGGGAGAGTCACGGCCTGGTAGCTTCTGATCCCATGTTTGCAAAGGCAGTTTGGATAGATGGTTAGTTTGGGAAATAGTGTCCCGAGCTGCTCGCATAGAGCATCTTCTGTTTGTCACTTCATGTAAAGGGGAGTTGGATGCTTTCCACATAAAGCAGCTGCTTGTTAAACAGAGCTGTTTAAAAATAGTAACTATATTTTAAAAAAAAACACTTGAAACAAATTAAAATTTTGTTCAGAGATCTGTGACTTTTTTTGTTTGTTTTCCCCAATGAAAGTTCTCACTTAGTTTTAGTGTGTGTGTGTGTTCACGCGCACGTGCGGAGGGGGGGGGCGGGGAACCTAAACACTTTCACCATTCCCCACCCTCTCTGCTCACCTGGAGGAACAACATGTTCATTTTGATCCCTAAACTTGGAAGGATTCGATTTTTATTGGCAAGTGTCAGTAAACATTGATCTCATACCACACACAAACCAACAGAAAAAATATCTCCATCAATAGTAATTGAAATTTACAGATAGGCAATGCTACTCGAGTTTGATTTAGGGATATTTACTTTGTATGTTTTGACATTCAGTGTTGACAATTTGTGTGTTAATGGTTATAAAGCCTTCTGAATCTCAACATCTACTGTCAATAAATATCTATTGTCTGACACTCCCCCATAATTTCCCACAGCTGGGAACATTTTAATCAATACTTTAAAAAAATGCTTAAAAATAAACATCAGTATTATTCACTGAAATGATATTAAAAAAAATTGAATTCTGGCTTATACCACTGAAAACAATGGAAAAAGCCACATGTGTCCCAAAACAGCTTTAAAGAATATTGAGCTAAGTAGGAAGATGAAGGGTTAGGGTAAAAGTGGCAATGAAATGCATGCCTATTGGTTCTATCTATCTATCTATCTATCTAGGGTTTCTGCAAATGAAATTGCCAGTGGGTGAATACGTGGTTGTTTCTCCCATCTCAACGGGCCTTTCCCCTGACTTCAAAGGGCTTAGAATCAGGTCCAATGTGAACAAAATAGACTAGGAGGTTGTGTATCACTTATTGCCCTTCCAATGAAACACCCCGCCCCCCATTCTGAGGCCCCCAGAATGACCAATAGAAGGGGCAACAGAAGGCTACTTTGGAGACAGTTGGTTTGATGATCTAATTTACCATTTGTAGATGACTGACTCACCAGCCAGCACACTCCCTTGTGCATGGGTGTGGCACAGGTTCGCCTCTTCCGGTGCCCCTGCTGACAGCCGCTCCAGGCCTGCAGCAGTCTGCTTCTCATAAGACACCCCTCTGACCAGGTAACATTCAGTCCTGCCCCTTGTCAGCATGATGGGAGTAATGACCTTACCTCAGGTCTTCAGTCCTCAACCCTGGGCTGAGTGTTCCTTACACCCCTTCTCTCTAGGCTTTCAATAACCCTTAGCCCTTGCTTCAGGGTGGATCATGCCACCTTCCTCAGTGGCTGGTAGGGGAATACAGTTCCCTCCTCTTATCCAGATTTTAGACCTGGGTTCCCTCAGACTCCTTGCTGTTTCCCTGAACTATTTCCCATGTCTGCGGTCTTCCTGTCCCTAAGCTCCTTTGCCAAGCTCCACCGAGTTCTCTGCAGCTCTTGCAGTGAGCAACACCTCCCTGGGTTTTCTCCCTGGAGGTCTAATTGCTTCCCTTTTATCAAGGCTCACTCCACCTCTTCTCCCTGGTCTCTCCTAGTATTTACCAGAGTCCCCGTCTCAGCAGAGGATCAAGCACCCAAGGCCTGCTCTCCCCATCTTCTACCCTGAGGCCTTGGCTACACTTATGAGTTACAGCGCAATAAAACTGCCTGCAGCGCTGTAACTCACTAACTGGCTACACTTGCAAGGCACGTGCAGCGCTGTATCTCCTCAGATACAGCGCTGCATGTACTCCACCTCCCCGAGACGAATAGCAACTGTTGCGAAGTGGGTGGAACGTTGGTCTTTCAGTGTAGCCGAGGAATAACGCAGTTACTGATCTCCGGAAGCTGCCTTTGTTTTGAAACGGCACTTCCGGGTTGGAGTTCAGAGCTCCGTTGTTGAGGTGCTTTACAAAAAACCAAACACAGCTACTGTTTGCAGGAGGGGGGGGGGGGAAGAGGGGAGGGGCTCCGTTAGGAATTCCGGCAGCAAAGTTGCCTTGGACAGAGACGGGGTGTGTGTGTGTGTGTGGGGGGGGGAGAAGAACGGTGGGGGGGAGGGGGAAGGCTCCGTTTCCTCTCTTTTATCTGCTCTTTAAAAACAAACAAAGCCCCTGCTGTTTGCTTTCAGTGATTGAGAGAGAGGCAGGGGATGTGGAGGTGTGGAAATAATGAGCTGACACTCTGTGGAGATTCCAAAAACCCACTCTCTCTCCCAAAAAAATCCCTGTCAAAGTCCCCCTCACCCCCCCCATTTGAAAAGCACGTTGCAGCCACTTGAATGCCCATAATGCACCGCTCCCAATACAGCTGCAAATGCCTCAAATGTAGCCACCTTACTGCGCTGGCAGCTGCCAGTGTGGACAGGCTGCAGCGCTTTCCCTACTCAGCTGTACGAACATGGGTTTAACTAACAGCGCTGTACATCTGCAAGTGTAGCCAAGGCCTGAAGCTTTTCCTTTATCTTAACCACCCTGCCGGGGTTTCATGTTAATTGTGCCTGACACACCCTGTAGTTGCCATCAGGTGCCTTAATTGACTCTTCAGCTCCCCTTAACACTTTAAGTGCCAGTGTGGAGCATACACTCTATAACACCTTCCAATTTCATAGAATCATAGTAGATTAGGGTTGGAAGAGACCTCAGGAGGTTCTAGTCCAACCCCCTGCTGAAAGCAGGACCAACCCCAACTAAATCATCCCAGCCAGGGCTTTGTCAAGCCGGAGAAAAAGGGGTGAGGTTTTGCACAATTTCGTAAGCCACAGGAGGATTTAGGATTCAGATCCTAAACTGAATCAACGGCATTATTATTGTTATTTATATAATAGTAGATAATAATAGCTCCAAAGGGGATTGGATCTTTATTATGCTAGACAGTATACACACACTTAGTAAGAGCCAGTCCTTGCTCTGAAGAGTGTAGAATCTAAATAGACAAAAAGATGGTGTGACTCTGTGTGCCTGGGGCAGCCCTCACTGGAAATGCCAAGTTCAGGGCAGGCTGCAAAAGGGAGAGCAGATACTCCCAAGACTGGCGGGCAACACTGAATTGAAACTCCCCAACCAGTCACAAACTGCGCCCCTGATCCCCCACACTGGTTATCAAGAAGCAAAAAACAAAGAAAGCACACCGCCCCCTTATTGCATTCCAGTTCTCTGGCTCCCAGTCAGCAGCTAGGTCCACTACAGTGAGAAGTTATTTAAAACACTCTGCTCACTATACAAAATGTTCTTCTGACCCCAAAGGGTCAGCCATGATAGGTCAGTATAGGTTTGGATCTTACCCAAAATACTATGCTGCCAGCCAATCCTTTAGTGTCTAAAACTAAAGGTTTATTACAAAGAAACAAGAAAAAACAAGAAGAGAGTTGTTAAATGGTCTAACAGTCATATACATACAAAGACTTCAAAGTCCATCAGGTTCCTAGCAGTACTGGTGAGTTCACTGGCTTGAAAGTCCCTCTGGAACACATCCACAGCTTGGATGGGTCATTCAGTCCTTTGGTCAGAGCTTCGTTTGTAGAAAGGTTACTCCAGAGGTAAGAAGCAAAATGGAGAAGATGCAGCTGCCTTTTATAACCTTTTGCCATGTGACGTGTTTCTTTTGTTCCAAACACAAGCTGCTCAGCACACGGCTTGGAAGCCCCTGCATGCCTTGCTGAGTCATAAGGTGTATCCCTTGCCTTCTCTCAATGGGTCAATTGTATAGCTGATGGTCCTTAATGGGCCATCAAGCAGGCTAGGCAGTGCTGACGCCAAACTGTCTGGGGGTGTCACCCAGAAGCATAGCACAAGTTTTGTAATACATACATACCTACATATCAAACAAAGGTGATACAAACACATAAATGAGATTATCATATCTGGCAAATTAGATCATTTTTGCAGATATTTTACATGGCATGTCTGGCATAACTCATTGCAATTTTACAATATTGATATTCATAATATCCTGAAGTGTCCCCCAAATTCCATACAGAGTCACAGATGGGAGAAAGGAAGAGGATTAAAATTTTTAAAGCAACTAGTGATTTTGGTTGCTGTATTTTTTGGCTGACAAACTTGAAAGACCTTTGAGAGGCCTGATTTTCAGAAAGTGCTGAGCACCCACCTTCAGAAAAGCCAGGGCCCTTCAAGTTAGCCGCCCATAAATGGAAACAGTCACAATTACTAGTCACTTTTGAAAATTTAAATACATATTTTATCCCAATTTTACAGATAGTAACTGAGGCACAGAGAAATTAAATGCCAGTTTTTTAAAAGTGCTCAGCATCCAGCAGTTTGAATTGAGAGCAACTTCATTTAGGTGTCTAAAATAAGAGCTGAGATCTTTTGAAAATCCAACCTTCATTGTATGTGCTGAACACAATCAACAATCTAGCCCTATGTGACTTGCCTATGGTCACACAGGAAATCTGTGGCAGAGTTGGGAATTTAACCCAGACCTCCTGAGTTGCTGTTCAGTGCTCTAACCTGAAATGCATTTTTTAAAAAGTCCATGTACAGGGATCGTATAATTCCAACTGAAGGATTTAGGGTAGTTTATATGAAGAACAGATCCCCTGGAGTGACAAGGTTTCACACTGTTACATTATTATTTTTTTGTCTGGCAAGTGAACTATATTTCACCAGAAGGTGGGAAAAGACTTGGAACAAAATTGATTTTGGCTGAGCAAACATTTGACAATGTTCTGTGGAAAAACCCATCTGTCCTGGGAGATATCAACTCCAGTAGATGTTGATGGTGCTAAAAATATCTGACTGAGTTCACAGTCCCTGAGCATTTTGTTTTCAGCCTCAAATATTTTTGAAGAGTCTTAATTTTTTAAGGAAGGAGAAATCTTCTTTCAATTTAGAGAAGAGTCTTACTTATTAGGTATAAGATGAGAGATTTTGATTTCCTCAGGACGTGTCTATATGTGCTTGGCTCTCTGTGCTGTGTGGAAACTAATTAATATGGAAGTAATGGAAAAGAGCTTGTGAGCTTCTAAACAGAGTGCTCTGTCAGATACAAGGGTTTTCATATCTCAGTTACTTCCTCCATCGCATCAGTAATACAGTTTCTTCTGAGATGCATGGGAAATAAAAGTAAGCCTTGAAGATAACTTCAAAAATGCATCCCATATGTAAAACAACACCTTGATTAGCAGTGAGAGAGAGAGAGACAGTAACATGCTTATTATTTAATCACGCTGACAACAAAGAGCCTGGCCGCGGCCCAGAATGTTCCCACAAAACCTAAAGGGCGTGATTCTAGCCTCACACCAGTGTAATTCCAGTTATGAAGTTAGTCCTGGTATACATGGGCATCAGAAAGATCGGCCTCTATCCCAGAATAAAAGGGAGGCTGGATGAGGAGAGAGAAAGTGACAACATGACAATCCCATGGGAGCCTGGCACTCATGCTACAGAGGGTCAGTTGTTCAGGTTTCTTAAAAGATTGGTGAGTCTTATCAATAGAATTTTCTAAGATGATTGTATTATAGCATGATGGGACAAACCCTGTACTCATGTAGGCCTCTGCTGACCCTTTGAAATCACTCAGATCTGCCCCATTGGCTCAGGGCCTGTTGTCAGTTCAGAAAACAAAGAGGCCCGGAGATGTAGCAAGAGGGAAAAACACACCCATGTGTGTGAGGAGAGAATCAGGGCCTAACTCCATTGTCTTCACTGGGATCGCACCTGCTTGACACCATTGGAAATGAGCCGCCAGGCCAATGGAGTATAACTCCTGAGAACATCATGCCGGCACTGTGCCGGGGGCTGAGATCGAGTCCAGTGCAGGGTGCGCACTGTTCTGGACACCATGTTGTAAAAACAATATTGAAAACATTAGCAGAGCCGCTCCGCCTCTGGCATACGGGTCCCTGATGTTTCCTGTCCTGGTAAAGTGCGGTGGCATTTGGGTGGAACAGAGCCCTTCCCAGAACACTGTTTGGTATAACACAGCCGGTGTCAGAGGGCATGCTGATGCCACCGAAGTAAGTGATATGTACAGTATATAGCTACATAGATTGGAGATGTTAAACTGGATGAGGTAAAGGAGGAATGCAGAAGCCTTGGCTTCCCTTGTGAAGGAGAACTCCCACTTCTGTACTGGTCAAGAGAGAAAACATACCCGTGACTGCTCCAGAACATTTCTACTCCTGGGGGGTCAGGAGGGTGTGTGCATGGAGTTTAATAGGATCATGCTGCGGAGGTGGGAAGAGGAGGGTGAGTAGGACTCTCTGTGGAGGGATGGATTTACTGGAACATGCTGAGGAAACAAGTTTAAATGTTAAGTATCAGAGGAGTAGCTGTGTCAGTCGGGATCTGCAAGAGCGACAAAGAGTCTTGTGGTACCTTATAGACTAACAGATATATTGGAGCATAAGCTTTCATGAGCGAAGACCCACTTCGTCAGACGCATGTTTAGACACAAGTTTAAATGTGATAACCTGAGGGAAGGGGGGTCTCCCAAGACATGCGTTCAGAGCAGCAGGGCCACGAGGTAACCTGGAATTGGCAGATAAGCTGGTGTTCGCGCTATTTTTATTTGTTTGTTTGCAGGGCAGCTCTGAAACCAGGATAAAGTACAGACAAGGGCAACGCTGCATAATGTGACAGAGACACATGCACTGCTCTGCTTTTTTTAAAAAATTGAAATGCATGAAAATCCCAGTTTGGCAAGGGGGATGAGTAAAAGAAAGTGCTGAGGTAAGCTAAGGGCTTCAGGAAGCAAACAGACTCAATTTGAAGGCTCAAAGCATTGTTGGAATTATGAGCCCTGCATGGCCAAACTCCTGCAGAGCATTTTGGAATTGCAGCACAGGGGGGGTTACAAAGGGCTCAGTATGATGGTTCTGGTGAAGGGATTAGTCCACTTATTTTACGTACAACTATAGACCACGGGTGACCAACCTAAAGTCAATGGCCAAACTCCCATCGGCTTCAATGGGGCCAAGATTTCACCGCCTATTTGAGACTCAGTTTGTGTAGCAATATGGAAAGCCAGAAAATTAGGTGTTCCAGAAACCTGTGGGCACTTCCTGCCATTTGCCATCGGGTGAGATGTACATTGGTGCTGGGGAGACCACAGCAAGAGGACTGCAGAGGTGTGTGATCAAAGTGGGAACACTGGGGGACTTTGCCAGGGGGATTTTCCAAAAGGACTGGCCTATAGATAACATTCATACACCCATTTTGTGTTTCCCCATCCAAGCATGCAACAGAGTATACAACCAAGAAATAACAGCGACACAATCCCTGGTGGGTAACCAAGGCTGGTTCCTTGGAGTTTACATAGGCTTACTTGGCAAGGTGCATGCTGAACATGTTTTCAAGAAATCTAGGCTGTCTGAGAGAGGACTGAGTCTGTTTCCACTAGGGCAGACTGTGCTCATTCTCTTTAAAATTAGATCTACAAGACCAACACCATGTGATCAAGACTGTAGATACAGGATGCTTGCAAGTACATCGTTCTGATCTAGCTGAGCTAGACATGCTGTTTTGCTCCTGTTAGTAGTCATTGTTTAAACACTATTCTGTGTTGCCTAGTGATCCTTCCTAAGTCCTTTAGCTCCAGTGACTGCTGCACGGTCACAGGAAGTAGCCCTGTAGCTATCACCCACCAGGTTATTGAAGATGAACTGAAGGTCAGAAGATTGAGGATCTGATGTAAATATGGGGAATCCAAAGTCAAGGAACTCACAGATGCATGGGGGAAGCAAAGAACATCTGCTTTGATTCCTGCTTAGCTATGACATGACTTCAGTGTGTCCAGGGCAGCCTGGGACTCCTGCCACCCGTAATCTAGCTGTCTTCCGTTATGTTTCATCTAGACCAGGCCATCTGTATATCAAGGTGACCTCTGAGGGTAAAATATGGAAAGAGAGCATTTTGGAGACACTGTACTACTAGTCAAGGTCCAAAGATAATTATGATACTGGCTATCGACACAGTTGTGTGCTGGCTGCACAGTGTTCTCTCAGAACCAGTTCTGCTTCAGTTCTATCAGACATGTTAAACTGGATGAGGTAACAGGCAAACCCTTCTCTGTCCTTAGGTGCACCCCGACCTCAAAGCTAATGACACAGAGGTCAGTCCAGGGCAAAGGTACAACCTCCAATCCTCCATTGTCTATCCCCAGACCAAATCCAAAATACAGGGTATGGCCATCTGAGCAGCTGATGTAAAGAGCTGCCATTTGCAGTGACCAACAAGTTTTTTTGGTCCTACAAAACCCAGGCATTATGCTACATATTCTTAAGCACCGTGTACTGGAGCCTTCTCTATTCACTGACTCTTAACCATACAATATAGCTATTAACGTTATACAACTTGAGAGTACTCCTGTAACACACCCACTTTCACCACCCCTAATAACCGCGGGGGATAGTAACATGATTGTGATGGCAGCCCATGAGACCTTGAGCTGACCCAGCAGGCTTGGCATGTTCATGCACCCCTGGGACATGCCATCTCAGTGACTTCAACACCCTTGAGGAATCGAACTTGCAACTTAAGTTGGGCACTGGAAAAATGGAGCTACTTATACACAGTGGCACTGTTGAAAACTGGACCTAAGGCCAGGTCTACTCTAGGGGCGGGGGTCGATGTAAGGTACACAACTTCAGCTACGTGAATAACATAGCCGAGGTCGACGTACTTCGCTTGACTTACCTCGCCGTGTGAACACTACAATGTTGAAGGCTGCCACTCCCCCATTGATTCCACTTCCACCTCGCATTGGGGTGGATTACCGGAGTCGACGGGAGCGCGTTCTGGGATCGATTTATCACGTCTAGATTAGACGCGAAAAATCGATCTCCAAAAGATCAACTGTTACCCGCCGCAAAGGCTCTGATCCTGAAATGAGATGTGCATAAGTGGGTCTCTACGCACATTGACTTCAAAGGGCACCTCATTGTAAGACTGAGTCCCTTAAGACATAGATTGATATTGACAGCAGCTCCTGTGATTTGTTCTTGCCGCCGCGTTTCATTTTTCCATTCAATGGTGACAGTCTCATGACTCACTTTCATTTGAAACTTCCCAAGCTTCATGATGGAGGGGCCAGGGCTGCAGACCCATTGGACAGCTATTGCAGTGAGTTGAGGAGAGGCACTTGAGTTGAGGCTGAAGGCTTCAGCCGGTATGTATAAATTGTTATGTTCCTGGCATACAAACACAAAATACTCTTTCTGGAAGGTTGCATTGTAACACTGCTTTATTTTTGAGAACCTAGAATCCTAACACACAACCGAAAACAAAGACACAAAGCAGCTGTCCCCTAAGGCAGAGAGCCACAACTCAATCCACCTTTCTCTAGGCTGGCTCTTTGCAACTGATTGCTGAAGAGTTGGATCACATGCTTCCCTACAGAGCTCCCTAGTCTGCAAGCAGGACCAGAAAATCCCTTACCCTTAAAACGATACCTTATCATTTTAACATGATTTTCAATACACCACATAAATGAATGATAATGAGGATGGTACTAAGCTTTCTTATTTAATAGCCACTGAATTTTAGATTCCTTGTATTTTGAAAATTCTCACCCACCTTCCACCACCAGAACTGTTTATCCATAGTGTGTGAAGTTGTACACCATGTATTACCTTCTGGTCAGTGAATTTAATCATGCTGGAAGAACAGTGCTGGGTGAAGCAGACAGTGCCTGGTTGTGCGATCACACTTCTATCAGCAAACAAGCTCCTTCCGCAAGTTCATGCTTAACACTGAGGATTTCACCTAAGAGCAGTGACAACATACACAGTTCACAGCTGACTGTCATAAGTCTGTAAACATGCAGTGTTACAGCTCTGTCGGTCCCAGGATATTGGTGGGCAAGGTAATATCTTTTATGGGACCCACTTCTATTGGTGAGAGAAACAGAATAAAAGTGGGTCCAGTAAAAGATATTACCTCACCCACCTTGTCTCTCTAATAAATCCATAAAAACAGAAGTGTTACAGTATTCAACACAGCTAGCAATTATCCAGTCATTCTGCTGATCTGCTTCATAACCACCAACAAAAGGAAGTCTAAGGAATTCTCCTGTTAAGGTTTTCAGTGTGTGTCAATTTTATCTTCATTTTCCTAAGGAAGAATTATTTGAGAAGGTTAAAAAAAAAAGAAAAAGAAGCTTTGGGAGCTTGCTCCTTCTCCTGTTGTAGTCAATGACAAACCTTCCATTGACTTCAACGGGAGCAGGATTGGCCCCTTCTCTAATAAATGACAGGCTAAGGGTACATTTACACTCCCGCTGGATCTGCGGGTAGTGATCGATCTATCGGGGATTGATTTATCGCATCTAGTGTAAACGCGATAAATCGATCCCCGATCACTCTGCCGTCGACTCCTGTACTCCACCGTGGAAAGAGGCAGAAGCGGAGTTGACGGGGGAGCGATAGTAGTCAACCCCGCGCCGTGAGGACGTGAGGTAAGTCGACGTAAGATATGTCGACTTCAGCTATGCTATTTTCGTAGCTGAAGTTGCATATCTTAGGTAGATTCCCCTCCCCCCCCCCAGTATAGACCAGGGCTAAGTAATTGTTATATGAACATGCTAAAAGCTTGTGAAAGGCAGCTAAAGGTCAGGGAGAATTTTAAATGGAATTTGGAACTTACTTAGCCGACGTAGTTAACAGTTTGCTGGGTTTTTTGGAGGAGACGGAATCACATAAGAAATATTTTTCATCCTGAATTGTTTAAAATTAATTCTTGTCTCCAAGGTTCTATATCAGTGGGCGAGCCTTGAGCATTTTGAAACTTTAGTTAATTGCCCATGTTTATCCAGTCTTGTGTTCAGATCCAAAAGTAAAGTACTTAAGCACTCTAAATATGCGAGCAGTGCCATTAATTTACTTAAGAAAGAAAAACTTGTAGCACCTTAGAGACTAACAAATTTATTTCAGCATAAGCTTTCGTGGGTTAGAACCCACTTCATCGGATGCATGGAATGAAACATGTTTCATTCCATGCATCCGATGAAGTGGGTTCTAACCCACGAAAGCTTATGCTGAAATAAATTTGTTAGTCTCTAAGGTGCTACAAGTTTTTCTTTCTTATTTTCGTTTTGCTGACACAGACTAACACGGCTACTACACTGAAACCTGTCATTAATTTACTTGGGATTCCTCCCATACTCAAAGCTCCGCATATGCTTTGGTGGATTGGGTCCTTGGACTGGAACTCGTACAAAAACAGACTACCTCCTGCGGCCATGTGCTCTGATTATAGCAACAGCTATAATCCTCTTGTGGTATTTCAACACTTCTGCTCCCATGGCTAGAGCCACAAAGGGACTTAGGCATCGGCTTGTCTTCACTACCCGCCGGATCGGCGGGTAGCAATCGATCTATCGGGGATCGATTTTTCGCATCTCGTTAAGACGCGCCTAATCGATCCCCGATCGCGCTCCCCGTCGGCGCCGTAAAACCACGTCATCGACCGGCGCAAGCGGAGTCGACGGGGGAGCTGCAGTGATGGACGCGCCGCCGTCTTCATGGTCAGGTAAGCCGATTACGATACGCCGATTTCAGCTACGTTATTCACGTAGCTGAATCTGCGTATCGTAGATCGACCCCCCTCCCCTAGTGTAGCCCTGGGCTAAGTGGCTCTTCATGCACCAGTTCCAAGCACTGTCATAAGTAAGTCCTTTTGTGAAGCCAACCCCAGGTGCATCAGACAGCAGGCCGTGCTAAACCTCCTATGTGACTCAGTCACTGGAGAGGGACAAAAAGCCACACTGGTTTAGCATAGTTTACATCAGCGTTCCCATAATGTTGGAAAGCTGAACTCCTTTTCAGGAAAATGAAGCCAGTCGTGTCTCCATCCAACCCTGGCATGTGTTGTTTAAGTCCAATCGCAAAGGAGCAGCCGCTCAGAGTAGATTGTGTATGTCTTCATAATATGATACTTCGTCTCCTTTCTTACCTGCTTTGATAAGTTAATGATCAACAATTAATATAGTTAGCAATGCGGATATTTAAAATATCGTTATTGGTATCAGAATGAGCAAGGAATGGAATGAATGGAGCAATTCAGAGCTATTGTTTCAGGCTCCCTGCAACTCAGGTAGACAGTTTTACTTGATCAATGGTTTCCAGGTTTTTCTTTCCAACCATGACATTTAGAAAGTTTTTAAAAAATGAAAATTGAGGCTCCAGCGTACAGTTGAGAGAGGCCTGTCCATGCACTGCTGCGGCTAATCCTTCTCACTGTTCCCAGGGGCCAAGTCCCAGGCTTTGGGTAATGCTGATTTACAACAGCAATAATAATAAAATTTTAAATAAAAGGAAAGCAATATTCTTGTGACAAACTAGTTCTCATTTTGGGCCAGTGCTTCTTATAGAAACCCTGGAGTACATGACACGTTACCTATCTGACAACGGCCTTGAGCCAGGCCCCCTGAAGTCAATGAATAGCGAATATTATGTAGACCAGTGGCTCTCAACCACTGTACACCTTTCAGGAGTCTGATTTGTCTTGCGTACTCACAAATTTCACCTCCTTTAAAAACTACTTGCTTACAAAATCAGACATTAAAAATACAAAAATGTCATAGCATGCTGTTACTGAAAAATTGCTTCCTTTCTCATTTTTACCATATAATTATAAAATAAATCAACTGGAATATAAATATTATACTAATATTCCAGTATAAAGAGCAGTACAAACAAGTCACTGTATGAAATTTTAGCTTGTACTGACTTTGCTAGGTTTTTTTTTATGTACCCTGTTGTAAAACTAGGCAAATATCTAGATGAGTTGATGTACCCCCGGAAGACCTCTGTGTACTGCCAGGGTTACATGTACCCGTGGTTGAGAACCACTGGTGTAGACAATGTTAAAACATATGCTGGAATGTAAGTTGATAACATCTCAGTAAAGTATGAGTAAAACGCTGCTCTTAGTCACATTGGCATATAAATTAAATCACTTCAAATACATGTGCATTGAGACAAGTACCTATTTAATGCTTTCTATTGTAGCTAAACATTTCAAGATGAGCTTTTCATGTCATTCTATTTTGAAATACTTCAAGATAATGTGACACACTGAAATAACTTAAGCAAGAATAGATTTTCTTAAGCAAGACAACATAATAAAACATTATGCATCCTGATATACAGCCTAAATTATACTACCCCAAAAAGGCAGTATCTCTTTGGAAATGTTGAGTATCAGAATAGCTTGATTTTTCATCAGATCGTGAAATGATGATGTTCATTATATAAAATTGTCTTTTAGCATTGAAATGCAGTCAATCTGTCTTGTAACCACAGGCTTTGAAAACAATGTGTTGTTCCGATTGCCTTGAATCACCTATATAAATTGCATAACCTCATTTTTAAACCATGATGGTAGCCTCATATTTGAATTTTCAGATTCATTAGAAAAGTATCATAAGCTAACCAAAAAGCACAGGCCATGCATCCTAATTTTACTTTCGGAGGTTGGCATTTGCTTTGTGGGGATTTGACATATCTACTTGACTAAACAATAGTTCAAACAGGAAAAAAAGTGTAATAAAAACACGGAAAATATCATGCCTGTAAGGTTCAAACCAGCACAAGCCTTGACTAATTTAACATCTTTTTTGCTTTCAGAGGAACTGCTTTCCCATTGATTCGTTTCCTGTTCACCCATGAATATCTTGTCACTATCGCTTAGAGCCGTGGCATATTTCTTTCTCTGGCAGTAAAAAAATGACATATATAATAAAATATTTCATGGCCCCCGCTTAAAGCTTTAGAGCTACCTTGAAGTCTTTGTGCAAGAAGAGCTCATTAAAAGTGCATTATTCTAGCGGGAAAGTAATGCTCTGTCTTCCGCAGAAAAGGTTCACAAAAGTGGGGACATTTTAATAAGGGAAAAATTCGCTCTGATGAAAAGCAATTACGGAGATTCCTTTAGCACCTGGACTCTGTGGCCTTGATTCAAACTCAGTGTCACAGAGGTGGTGTGTGCCAATTATGCTCCGTGTACCGGCAGCAGCTGCTGTGCCTCTGGGGAGGTAATTGGCCACATGGGAAGGCTGGTTGAGTTTCTATTGCTACCCTCACTCACCATTCTGGCTGAGGAGGACAGTGTACACCTGCAGCCTTAGCTTCAGTGGAACCTGGAGGAGGATCCTTGGAAGATGGGCCGAGGACAGCCTGGAGAGAGCCACATTTTCTATCTGGTGAGCAGCGCCCATCTTCTGCTGCCAATAATCATTCACCAGACCCCTGAACTGGCTTCCACAAAGTGTCTCAAGCCTTGTAATGATGTGGTAATGCTACAGGGATGCAGGGGAAGCTAAAGTTGAAATAGTGGGAGCCGGGAACCTAAATACCTTTAAAAATCTGGCCTTTAGAGTCTAGATAGCGAAGATAGAGAAAGGGTTGGAGGAGCTACAGAACCTTGCTCAATGTCACACAGCAGGGTAGCAGCATAGCAGGAACAGAACCTTGTTCTCCTAACGTCCAGCAGAGTGCCCTAGTCGCTCAGCCAATCTGTCTCTTGGAGGATGTGAGGGGGATTCCTTCTTTGCCTTCCCTTTTCCTGGCGGTCAAGTTTGTCATCGCTTGTATTCATTGTATCGATTGCTGTGGATTCAGTGTGCCTGCCTCCACACCTGCTCCGGGAGTTCCTTAGAGCCATTGAAATGAAAAATAGGAAATGAGAAAGTCGATAACCATGTCAATAGCCCATCCCAACCCACTGAAAGGTTAAGAAGTGGGATGAGCATGAGAACTACAATGGAGGTCGACACAGTGGTTAGCCTTGTTGGACAGAAATCTCATCCAAATGGTGGTTGTAGGGCCTATGAACTAATGGGACCACTTTTGGGTGTGGATGTGAGGTGTGTTACAGGTGTGCTATGGAGGTCAAATGAAGGCTACCATGGCAAATTGCTCTAGTGCTGACAAGGCCTTGGTCTCAGAGGAGTTAAAATAACCTCTCAGTAAGTCTCAAGAGTGCCTGGTTCCCGCATTAGCTGGGTTGCCTTCTGGGATTCACAGGGAGGTGGCATGTGAGCAAACCCATGTCTCCGTGCCCATTGGCGCTCTCCTATGCAACACATGAGCCCCAATGTTGTTTCTGTTCCTTATTATTGTTTTTCTTAAGACAACAAACACATGGTTCTAAACACAAGATCAACTGGGAAAAAAACAAAATGTTTTGAAGGAGCAGCTGCCTGCCACTTCTGTCAGTGTTATACATTCTGCCTCTTTCTTGTCTAAGTACCCGTGAAAGGATTAAAGTGATTGTACTGCACACTGGTATCACATGTCGTAATTAAAATCTAGAAATGCTAGCAGATAATTTGGATGAGGACCACTAGGCATAGGGATCACATACAAACGCGAGAGGAAAAACGACTTCAAGAATGACAGTCAGTTGCTATAATAACTTCCTAATGATAAATGGCCATTGTAAGCTATCTCTTTTTCTGCTCAGCAATCTCCAGGAGAAACTGGAGTTAAAGTCTCTTTTAAGTTGACATGCTGTAGGGAAAGAAGACCTCAGGGGAAGGGTATTGGCTTTAGCTATTTGATCCAGTTCTTTCCACTGCTTTCCTATGCTCAATTCTAAAATATAAAATAATATTTCCCTTTATCCTCTGATTCCCGACCTAGTTAAAACTAGGTGGTTTTATCCAAACAGCCAAGCCATCATGCTTAATTCTGTCACTGATTTCAGCCCTTGAAGAGTTAGATTTGAAAGATACCCCTTAAATGAACAGAGCCAGAAAGCAGTTATTTCTGCTTCTACTATCAGAAAGCTGCATCTCACCCATTACTCTTTTCATGAGAAAACTGAAGCACACAAGAGTACACCCTGGGACACAGGTACAGCAGGCACTCTGAATGCAAAAGTAGTGGTACTATTCATAGAATCATAGAATATCAGGGTTGGAAGGGACCTTAGGAGGTCATCTAGTCCAACCCCCTGCTCAAAGCAGGACCACTCCCCAATTTTTGCCCCAGATCCCTAAATGGCCCCCTCAAGGATTGAACTCACAACCCTGGGTTTAGCAGGCCAATGCTCAAACCACTGAGCTATCCCTGCCCCCCTGAAGCTGTGCTTTTTTCCTATGCTTTTTGGGGGGGCATAGGTACTTGTACACGGGAAAGGAGCATTTCAGTCTTAAGGGGGTTCTGCTGGCAGGTGAAGGCGAAGGCCTGCAGTGCAGCTCTCGTCATTAACATCACTGGGATTGTGCATGTGTGTATCTATTGCACCCCTAGTTTGGGCCTGCTATGTAATTGGTTAGATGCCAGTCGTGACAAAATATTTCATTCTGGTTCTCACAACAAGAGGGAAATAGACCATGCACTAGGAAATTAACCACGGCAGCTGTCATGATATCAACATGGTATCTGGCAAACAGCAGTCACCTCTGCCAAACATGATTAAACTCCAAGCACTGAATGCTAGTGTGACAGCTGCCATCTTGGTGGTGAGTGTAGCTGCAACACACCCTCACACTGTGGATCAGGCAGAAGAGGGATGCATAGCGCACACCGATGAGTGGGTTAAAGTGGCACTGAGAGAGCTTTACCCAGGTACCCTTGAGCAGCTAAAGTCTGGACTCCACAATCCTAGAGCACTGATGTCTGAGGTGGGTGTGCTGGCTTGGAAAGGTGACTTATGTGACTAACAAACCTCTTCTGGCTCCCCCTGCTACAAGGATGTCACGAGAATGGGGCACAATTGAACATTCCATACTACTCATGCAAGGGACCAGGAAACTATGGTCCAGATCCTCAAAGATTTGGGGAACATAGTTTGAGGACCGAGGCCCTATCAGTCATGGAGGTGGGGAAGTTGTACAGAGAGCCAGGGAGATCGCAGAGGGAGAGACAGAAATCAAGGAGTGTAATAAACCAAAATAATAATAAAAATTTGGCCCTTGAGAAAAATTAGTTCCCTCAGTTGTATGTCAGATGGAATTTATATTGCCACTTATATAGAATGTATGTATGGCTGAGTATTTCTATTTAATTAAATCCATAAAACCATTAATTCAATAAAAACATCTCAGTTTCAGGACTACTGGCATTTATCGAGGCTCGGAATGACAGCATGGAGGCAAAAATTAAAGTAATGCCACGTTCATATAATGCCAGTTTCTGTTTGAAATACCCCCTGCACTATTTTGTGTAAATGAAGAGGCAGGAAAGAGCCAGAGAATACCTTGACTATCTCCCAGTGTTTCTATCAAAAACAATGATTCAATCAGCGAATAAATCAAACACTACACTACATGATTTTTTAAACAGGTGTCAGCTCTTGAATAGACTCACAGCTGAGGAAAACTGATTTTGAAATACAAATAAGACATTGTGTACTGTCCTCATAACAGCAATAAGTCAAAGAGTACAGCTTGCAGGGCCCCAAATCATGTAAATGAAAATCAACAGTCATTACACAGTTGGATCCTCAACAGTCAGAGATTTGGGAGTGGATTTCAAAATAGAAGATGAAACTGCAACTCCATCTGAAATAGATTTGGGGGCTTCAAAAACACAAATACAAAGTAGTGCTTAGGGTGGGAGGAGATTTAAACTCAAACTAACACTTGTTTGTTTTTTCCCCTTTTTCACATCCCTTTCCCTCCTACCTCCCCAACATTCTGTGCTATAGGAATTAACATTATCCTGCACTGTGAACTTCTGAAATACTCCATCTATACACATAATTATACCTACAAAGGTTTAAGGATATGTTACGCTACAATGTAGATTTTCTACATGGTTACAACAAAGCAGCTAGTTTTAATCTTTTAAGCCAACAAGGTGATATCTTCACAAATGAAATCCCCCCCTTGTTTATTACCATCAATAGATGGTAATAGATGAATGATGGAAACCAGAACATAATTGCATGCAATTTTCCAGAAGATCTCACACACAACCTACTGGTTGGGTTGCCCAAGGAGATGCCATTGCATTGACATCTTCTGGTATTGCTACTCATGTCTGGCTCAGTCAAGCAGCACTCTCCAGCTCTCTATAAAACAAGAGGCAAAGATGAATTACCTGCTTCAATAAATAGAACTGCTGGCGCAGAAAGTCACCAATTACTGTATAATTATGTGCTCTGGAGCTTTGGTGGCCAATCCTTCCATGAGGGCATCAATGCTAAATTGGTTCCTTTGATGTTATACTGCCCTGGATCCTGTTTCTTTGATGGCCGACTTAGCTGAATAACAGCATTTATGTGTTTTGCAAAGACACCCCCCCCCCACTTAAAGCCCAAAGGCAACAAGTACTTTCTGTAATAATGTGAGGGAAAACCTTTGCTTTGTTTTTAGAAGTGGTCCAAATTTTGATGCAAGTCCACAAATTTCAAAATTTCAGTGAAAAGCCACAAATATTTTTCAATAAAATTTTCATTAAATTTTTTTGGGGTCCCTTTGTTGGCCAGCTCAGCCTAGTTTTAGGGCTTGATCCAAACCCCACTGAGTTTATTGGGAGTCGCTCCACTGAATACGAAGGGTTTTATATCAGGCCATGACATCCATATACAGGCTATGGAATCCTATTCACTCCGTCATTGTGTTAAGGCACTAAGAGTCTATCTAGCTGCACAAATACCAGGTATGCATGGAAAGCCTTATGGGGAAATAATTAAAGTTCACATCTGGTGCTGGATCTTGCCCCCAACGAAGTCAATGGCAAAATTACAGTTGACTTTCAAAGGAGTAGGATTGGGCCCCTGGATTTTATAAAGGTCTGTAGTTATGGCTTTGTGGTTCATGAACTCTTCTGATTTTACTATTCCCTATCTCCTTTCTGATGTTCCAAACACCTCTTTCTTCCTTCCAAATTACATGCCGGCCACCGAATAGTTAAACAACAGGCTGGAGGATACTGACTTCTTATAAATTAGATGGTAGAATCACATTCTACCTTCGCCCCACTTAAAATAAAAGACAATCTGAATTGTACACGGTTAAGTAGCTGTGTTAAATTCAACCCTGAATGACGCACAGTCCAATAAAGAAAGTCAGCATCTAGGGAAGGTCAAAACAGAGGAAGAGAAGCTATCTTCTCCACAGAATGAGTGAGTCACTTTGAAATCTGATCGTTATCTTGTTTAACAAGGGTATATAATTCTACACCAGAACTACTCATTCACAAATCATTGGAGAAGACAGAGATTGCTTCCTGACCCTTGATTACATTACAGCACACTCACAGCAGAACCGTTTCTTTGGGGGACTTGTTTAAGAGTGGGAAAGCTTTAGAATTTCTCAAGGAGGTGGCAACAGTTCTGTGAGATGAAAGGACGCTAATCAATGTGTGTGTGTGTGGCAAAAGAACACCATAGCTGAGAAGGAAATTCAAAGTCACTAAGCACAAATTAAATGAAGAACCTGGCAAGCATTTGAATGCACTTGATTCTGAAAAGAACCATTCCCAGGTCTGCTCTCCATCCATCAGTGTGCAGGAAGGGTATATGCAGGCATGCAAATGAGTTTCACAACATTCCTATGGAGACTGGTGCTTTATAAATATGTACAGAGACAGATACTGCTAATGAACATCTTTTGGAACGGAACATATTACAAAAAATCTGCAATGTTTTGTATTATTTCCTAAGGTTTTTTTCTGACTGAACAGATTAATGGATTTTAAGGGCAGAAGGGACCCTTAGATCATCTAGTCTGACTTCACTCCATAATTTCTGCATCAGTCCCATAATATAAGTTCGGATACATAAGTTTGCATTTCAAGTGAAAGGCTTCATCATTTCCTCCAGAGGTTTTAGTGCACATGGTTCCATAGAAAAGCTCAAGATCTATATGGGCACAAAATGGCTTTGATTATTTTTAATTAAATGAAACAATGAACCAGGGACACTGACAATGTCCTTATTTTTGTGGGGGTGGGGGTGGGGGGTCACCTCCTTCTGACTCATTTCATTTCCATCAATAGGATTGTCATATGCAAACAAACAGGAGGTTAAATGAGAATTGTCTGAATTGCATCTGATGTCCTATTGCTGCCTCACAGCAATAAGCCGTGTTGTTTATACAGAGTAGTAGTAGAGGATGGTAATGAGTAAAGGTACACAAGTGAGGAAGGATAAGAGAACAGACAAGAGCTGAGACAAAAGGGGGGTGGGGTGGGTGGGAAAGCAGTAGAGTAGCCCAGGGCCGGCCCACAACATTTTGGCACCTGAGGCGGGGAGCTCAAATGATGCCCTCATGCCCCCTCACTTGGGCCAAAACTTCGAAAGGTCTCAATTATGCCTTCTTCCTGTTCTACTGAGCCTCTCATGGTATTGCTCTGCTACCTACCCCAATAAAGGAGAACTAACAACTTAAAAGGTCTTGTTCAAAAATTTTAAGTAACACTTAACTTTCAAATGCCTGAACAGCAAATATATCTTTTCTTGTCTGCATAGTAAACATTGGCATTTTTATCTGTTTGAATAATCAAAGTGGTGCTTTCCGTGCCTCCTCGGTTGCAAAGATTTGAACTGCTTCCTGAAAGTCCACAGTTTGGGCCAGCTCATGCTCTATTGAGATGGTTGCAAGGCTGACCAGTCTCTCCTGTGTCCTTGAAGAGTTCAGATGTGATTTTATTAACTTCAGCTTGGAGAAGCTGCCTTCTCCACTGGCAACTGTTACAGGAAGTGTTAGAAGTGTGTGCATATATTCCAGAACAGTCTTTGGAGTTGATCCTGCTGAAATGTATCTTGAAAGGGCTTTCAGTTCATCATCTAAATCACTTGCATCAATATCATGCATGTCATCATGTGTCAACACTGTCTCTAGTGCCCTGTATTGCTGGTGTAGGTCTTCTTCGGTGACTCTTGTATTCTTGAATGGGTGGGGAAATAGCTTCAGTGTGAAGTTCCTCTGCCAACTTCTGTGCACTCTTCAGAAAGTTTTGAAATCCCTCATCTGACCGGTAAGACCGTAGGTATGACTTTGCTTTGTCCAGTTGTTCCATTGCTCCAGATATATCAAGGTCAACACCTTGGAGTCTCTTGCTTACAACATTTATTTCAAACAGTATGTCATGCCACAACACTAAGCCACACAGAAATTTGAAGTTATGTATGTTTCTGGTGATTCCATTTCCCTCTGCCACTGTTCTCCCACGAACAGTTCCTGTCATAGCATTATCCTCCATAATGGCAACTATGGCATCATCTATCTTCCCAGTTTGGTGTTTGATAAGCTTTATTGCCTCCACTCGACTTTCCCATCATGTGGCACTCAGTGGTTTCAGTGTCAGAGAGGATGTTGCTTCAAAATTTGCCATCGATGAGTTGATGCAGAGAAAAATAGATGCTTTGAATTACATTAAAAAATTCAGCAGCCTCTCTAGAAGCTGATGCTGCATCACTAACCACCAAGTTCAATGAATGAGAACTGCATGGGACAAAAAAAGCTCGAGGGTTTAACTCTCGGATCCGTGTCTGCACTCCTCTGTTCTTTCCTCTCATGCTGGCACCATTATCGTAGCCCTGACCTCTCATGTCAGCTATCGCAATTCCTGTATCTTCCAGCTTTTTAAGAAGCACATTTGTCATACCAGCTCCTGTAGTATCATCAATGTCAATAAATTCTAGAAAATGCTCTCTGACAGTCACCATTGCAGGGACATTTTCACTAGGTTCTGTTGTTGTTACAAAATGTACCATTAAAGTCATTTGTTCCGTATGGCTGCTGTCAGGTGTGCAGTTCAGAATAACAGAGTAATATCTTGCTGACTTCAGATCTGCCACAATCTTCTGTTTGATTTTTGTTGCCAGTAACTGTATAATTTCATTTTGAATTGTTTTTCCAAGGCAGTGGTGTGTGTACATTTCTTGGGTGGTGACTCTTCTTAGAGGCTCCTGGAGTACAGCATCAAACTCAGCCATCAGTGCCACAATTTGAAGGAAGTTTCCATTGTTTGGCACGTACAGCTGATCTGAAGTGCCACGCAATGCTAGATTTTGGGTAGCAAGCATTCTCACAATGGCAATGAGCCTTTTCAGAACATTTTGCCACTAAAGAGACTCTGATGCAATCTTCTCTTGATGCTGATCATCTATGGTGACCTTTAACCTTAGTCTCATCTCAAGCTCTTTCCACCTATGGAATGCTCTCCGGTGATTTGCTGCCTTCTCATGGCATGCCAGATTTCTAGCCAGATTTTTCCAGTCCTTTGTTCCTGTAGAAGCCAATGTGGTTGGAACATTAGACTGGAAGAGTTTGCAACAAAAACAGTATGCAGCATTCCGTGTTTTTGAGTACATAAGCCATGGCCTCTCCATTTTGTCACCATTGGGGATTTCACGCCAGTAATGTGTTGGATGGAAACTTCTGTTTTCATTGACTTTGGGGAACATGAAGTTTTTCACTTGCTGTGGCCCATGCAGTATAAGGAAGTCCCTCAGACTACTGCTCAAGTGGGTCCACAGTCCTGGATCATCTAGACTTAAGGAACTAAACTCAGCAGCAGCTGTTTATTGCTTCTCCACCACACTCTTCTCTGATCTACACTTTTCTTCAGGAATGTGCAAATGGTTACATCCATTTGAGATGGGGATATGGATGCTGCAGTAGCTGCCAGGTCACCTGCACTCTGACTAACTGGAAGATCAGGCATCTTCTCACCACTCACATCCTCACTGGGACCTGAAGGCTTACCATGAACATGTGTCTATGTATCTCAGGAGAGCTCCTTCCTGCTTAGATAGAAAAGCTTCCTTTGTTTTCTTTCTTTTTCTGAATGCTGCCCCAGAAGGGCATTTTCTTCTTTCACTCATGACTGCTGTTCTGTGCCAGCTAGAGTGGTTCTCAACACTCAATTGAAGGGGACAAATAAGCAGGCTGGTAGCAGGGCCTGAGTGAGGGAAGATATCAGCGTTTTAAGGGCCTAACTGACTCCTACTACTTCAGTTGACTGCCTGTTCTCCTCAAGTGGGTTCAGGGAAGCGGCAGGAAACAGGAAGCTCCTTGAGGAGCTGGTGGTAATCAGTCCTGGGGGTGCTAGAGAGGTACATAAGAGGCTCCTCCTCCTCGCTCTCCCTGCAGCTCCTGCTTTCTTTTATTCCCTCTCACCTTTTCTCCTGCCTGCCTGTTATGTCTCTTGTGCCCTCCTTCACCATCTCTGCATCTAGAGCAGAGAGAATACATATGCACCAGTAGCAGACACAATTTTCTACACTCTGGGTCCTAGTGGCTCCCCTCCACATTCTGGCACCTGAGGCGGTAGCCTCGGTTCGCTTCATGGTAAGGCCAGCCCTGGAGTAGCCTTAAAGAGGAAATTTGGAAGGCTGGTTCCAGTGGCAGATAGAATGGAGTAGGGGCAGAGGAAAGGGGCAGAAAGAAGGATGAATGGGAGAAGAGGTGTTTGGGTACAAAGGGGAACTGGTTAGCTGGACAATTCTGGGATGGGCTGCCAGCTACTTCTTCATTAGAGCAGTACAAAACACATTAACTGTAATATTTTGGCCTATCCATCTATTATTTTTATTTGTATTGTGGGAATGCATAGGAGCCCCAGTCCTGGGCCAGAGCTCTAATGCTTTTCTAATGAGAGAAAAGCTGATGCATTGTTTCCATGTGGGTTTTTTTTAGGGAGTGAAATGTATTTATTACCCTTCACCCCCCAAAAAATCCATTATTAGCTCCCATTTTGAGTACTGGGCTCAACACTTTTCTTCTTACCTGAAGAAAATCTTCAAATCCATTTTTAAAAATACAAAATGTGTTCATGTACAAAAGGAAGGGGGGAAATGACATGGCAAGGTTAAGAATTAATGCAGATGGTTACAAAGGAGCCTTAGACAATTGATAAATCCCCAGTATGTTTTGTTCTTTGTCTGGCATCCAATTATAAAACAGATTTTTTTCCTTGAAACAATGTAAAAACTATTAGAGTTCACTTTACATATTGATGTGCCTCTTTCAGAAGGTGCTTTTTAACTCAGAAGCAGAATGCTAATGCAGGGGTTGCTATGGCAAAGCAGTGTTTCCTATTGAGCAGGAGAATAAATAATTGCATAAAATACTGAATCAATAGGCAGAAGATCAGGGATGCTGGCCCAATCCACGTTGGGGGGAAAATCCACGGTAGCTGAACCCAATTTTAAAAACTGGTTCAGATAGCATGGATTAAGCACATTGTCCTTGGTTAACAGACTAGTTAGTGTAACACCCTAAAATCATTTAAGAAACTCTTTTTCTAGTCTAGGACCCAGATTCTGATCTCATTTACACTGGTGTAAACCCAGACTAACTTCATTAATTTCACTAGAGTTAGTCCAGAATTATACTGGTGAGATCAGAATCTGACCTTAATCTCACCTAAGAACAAGCATTTAAGACAATTTAGGGAATTTTGAAAAAATTGGTTAATAGGGATAGAGCTATCAGTGGTTTATGGTTCGGTCTTTCCAAAAATCTATATGGAACCTATGTTTTCCATTTGATTGGTCTAAAGTGCTATTCATTGCTTTGGTAAGAATTGTATTCAAATAGATGATTTATAACCCAATGATATCATTTAAGTCCATCAAGTGAAGTACGGCTTCCATTTTTATTCACGGATGGATTGATTCTTGACATCCACATAAAACTAGAGTAACTGTTTTTCATTTGACTGTCCTGCATGGAAATTAGGGGGATTAAATCAAAATCAATGTAGCTCATATTAAATGGATTAAAAACTGGTTAACTGATAGAGCTCAACAAGTAATTGTAATGGGGACTCATCATCCAATGAAGATGTTTCTAGCAGAGTGCTGCAGGGTCTATTCTTAGCCCAATGCTATTCAGTACCTTTGTCAATGACCTGGAAGAAAATATTAAATGATTGCTGGCAAAGTTTGCCGATGACACACAAATTGGTGGAGGGGTGAACAATGATAAGGACAGGTCAGTTATACAAATAGACCGGGATCTCACATGGCAAGCTGGACTAACCTGTACAACATGCATTTTAATACTGCTAATTGCAAGGTCACATATCTAGGAACCAAGGGTGAAAACCTGCTTACATGAAATCAATGGAAATTTTGCCATTGACATAAATGGGGCCAAAATTTAACCCCAAGAATTCAGGTCACATTAATAGGATAAGGGACTGTATTTTAGAAAGCAGTGACTCACAAAAGGACTTAAGGGTCATGGTGGATAACTAACTGTACATGAGCTCCCAGAGCTATGTAGTAGCTAAGAGAGCAAATGAAATCTTTAGGGCATAAGCAGGAGACTCTCGAGTAGAAGTAGGGAGATGTGGTTTCCTCCTCATACTGCATTAGTGAGACCAGTCTCCAGTAATGGTGGACTCAATTTAGTTCGCATTTGATGAAGTGGATTATAGCCCACGAAAGCTTATGGGCTATAAATAAATTTGTTAGTCTCTAAAGTGCCACAAGGACTCTTCATTGTTTTTACTGATACTCCATAAAAGAGGCTCAAGCTAATGTATACCCCCAAATAAAAAACAACAAGAAAAACCAGTGTCATGCCCCCAAAAATGTCACCATAGCTAAAGAGAGCAAAAGAGGTGGTTAGAAACAAAAAGACATCTTTTAAATATCAGAAATCAAATCCTACTGTGGAGAATAGACAGGAACAAATTCTGGTAAGTAAAGTGTAAAAGTATAATTAGACAGGCCAAAAAAGAATATGAAGAGCAACTAGCAAAAGATGCCAAAACTAACAGCAATTTTTTGAAGTACGTCAGATGCAGGAAGCCTGCCAAACAATCAGTGGGGCCACTGGACGATTGAGGTGCTAAAGGAGCATTCAGGGAAGAAAAGGCCATTGTGGAAAAGCTAAATGTTTTCCTTGTGTGGGTCTTCACTGCAGAGGATGTGAGGGAAATTCCCACACCTGATCCATTCTGTTTGGTGACAAATCTGAGGAACTGTCCCAAACTGAAGTGTCACTAGAGGAGATTTTGGAACAAATTGATAAATTAAACAGTAATAAGTCTCAATGACCAGATAGTATTCACCCAAGAGTTCGGAAGGAACTCAGATATGAAATTGCAGAACTATTAACTGTGGTATGTAACCTGTCTCTTAAATCAGCCTCTGTACCAGATGACTGATGGATAGCTAATATGATGCTGATTTTTTTTAAAGGGCTCCAGAGATGATCCTGGCAATTACAGGCCAGTAAGGCTAACTTCAGTACCAGGCAATTTGGCTGAAACTATAGTAAAGAACAGAATTATCAGACACACAGATGAACATGATATGTTGGGGAAGAGTCACAGCTTTTGTAAAGGGAAATCATGCCTCACCAATCTATTAGATTTGTTTGAGGGGGTCAAAATGTGGACAAGGGTGATCCAGTGGATATAGTGTACTTGGATTTTCAGATGACTTTTGACAAGGTCCCACACCAAAGGCCCTTAAGCAAAGGAAGCAGTTATGGGATAAGAGGGAAGGTCCTCTCATGGATCAGTAACTGTTTAAAAGAGAGAAAACAAAGGGTAGGAAGAAATGTTCAGTTTTCACAGTGGAGAGAGGTAAATAGCAAGGTCCCCCAAGGATCTGTATTGGGACCAGTGTTGTTCAACATATTCATAAATGATCTGGAAAAAGGGAGTAAACAGTGAGGTGGCAAAGTGTGCAGAAGATACAAAATTACTCAAGATAGTTAAGTCCGAAGCTGACTGTGAAGAGTTACAGTGGACTCTCACAAAACTGGGTGACTGGGCAACAAAATGGCAG
The DNA here is from genome assembly GCA_037349315.1 of Chelydra serpentina. NCBI lineage: Eukaryota > Metazoa > Chordata > Testudines > Chelydridae > Chelydra > Chelydra serpentina. Next base: position 13,421,999 of record JBAIAC010000061.1, read on the forward strand.
ATGAAATTCAGTGTTGAAATATGCAAAGAAATGCACACTGGAAAACACAATCCCAACGATCCATACAAAGTGACAGGATCTAAATTAGCTGTTACCTCTCAAGAAAGTGATGTTGGAGTCATTGTGGATGGTTCTCTGAAAACATCTGCTCAATGTACAGCAGCAGCAATCAAAAAAACTAACACTATGTTTGGAACCATTAGGAAAGGGATAGATAATAAGACAGAATATATCATAATGCCCCTATATAAATCCATGGTACTCCCACACCTCGAATACTGCATGCAAGTCTGGTCACCTCATCTCAAAAAAGATGTATTAGAACTGGAAAAAGTACAGAGAAGTGCAACAAAAATTATTAGGGGTATGGAACAGCTTCCATATGAGAAGAGATTAGAAAGACTAGGACTGTTCAGTTTAGAAAAGAGACGACTAAGTGTTGATAAGACAGAAGTTTATAAAATCAATGGTGTGGAGAAAGTGACTAGGGAAGTGTTATTTACCCCTTCGCATAATATAAGACTCAGGGGTCACCCAATAAAATTAATAGGCAGCAGATTTAAAAACAAACAAAAGGAAGTACTTCTTCACACAACACGCAATCTGTGTAACTCATTGCCAGGGGATGTTGTGAAGGCCAAAAGTATAAGTGGGTTCAAATAAGAATTAGATAATTTAATGTAGGATAGGTTCATCAATGGCTACCAGCCAAGATGGTCATGGATGCAACCTCATGTTTTGGATGTCCCAGAAGCTGTAACTGCCATAAACTGGGACTAGATGACAGGGGAGAGCACTCAAAATTGACCTGTTCTGTTCACTCACCTTGAAGCATCTGGCATTGTCCACTGTCGTAAGACAGGATACTCAGCTAGATGGACCATTGGTCTAACCAACTATGGCCATTCTTATGTTTTTATGTAATTTCTAGAATCTGAGTCAATGATTAGAGATCAAATTATGAAGAATATAAAAGATTTCAGTGTAAGAAAATTAATTTACAATCTTATAGTGGTGAACAAATTCCTGTTATGGGTGTTTGTGAATTACAGGTCATAGGCACCTCCACACCCTGACTTGCTCTGCCTGCCTGGCGTTCCTGCCGGGGAGCGGGGGAAGCCGACCCCGCTTCCTGGCAGGCAAGGGGGTGGGGCAGAGGAAGCCCCTGTGTCCTGACCCCATTTCCCCAGCAGGAGCGCGAGGGGTCTGATGCGGGGGACTGCAGGCGGAAGGGGTGGGGAGGGGCCCCCACTTGATCTGGACCATGGCCCCACAAATCCCTAATCCGCTTCTGGCCATAGTCAAAGATAATAAGATTTGTAGCAGTTAAGGGACAAGGTATTTCTCTTTTAGGTTTAGAAATATTTAAGAACATTATGAAGCACTAAATCTAATTGGTAGAATTCAGACTATTCAGGGTTCTGAAACACTGGAAATAGAACATCAATTTACAGAGTTATTCACTGGCATTGGTAAATTGGATATAATGTATAAAATAGGGTTAAATTAAACAAGGAAAACAGTTGTACGTGTGACTAGTTAAATGCCCTTAGCTTTAAGAAGTAGGGTACAAAATGAATTGAAAACACAAGGTAATTTTGATATAATTAAGAGTGGAAGCACTGACTGAGTGCATGAAATCATTAGTAATAATAGATAAGTAAGACAGATCCTTACATTTATGTTTAGATTCCAAAGACTTAAATAACTATGTTAAAAGCGAACATTTTAAAATAAATACCTGGGAAGAAATATTCAGACCAAATGTCAGGAGCAAAGTACTTTTCTTCTTTTGATACTCCAAATGGATTTTGGCAAATACCTTTGGAGCAAAAAAGGTCAGTTGCTACGTATGTTTAACACACGTTCTGGACATTACTGTTTTAAAATCTTACCTTTTGGATTATATTCAGCTCCCAAGGTATTTCATAGAGCATTACAAAAGATTTTTGAAAATATAGCTGGCACACAAGTGTACTAGATGATATAATAATATGGGGAAGAACTTTAGAAGTGCATGATATAAGATAAACTAAAGAATTATCTAGAGCAAAAGAGGCAGGATTGAAACAACAAAAATAAATGCAAATTTAGAGTGCAAGAATTAACGTTTCTAGGAGAAAAACTGACCAATCAGGGATTATAGATTGATCCACAATGAATACAAGCCATTGATAATTTTGCTTACCAGGAAGATAAACAGTCATTACAAAAATTTTTGGGCATTGTTAATTCTGTAGGAAATACATACCTAGCCTATCAGGAAAAACGACAAATTTAAGGACTTTACTTTATAAAAATAATCAGTGGAAATGGGACTGTCAAAACAGGAATTTAGCATCTTAAGAAACAAGTAAAAACAGTTAGTCTTAAAACTATTTGATAGTAAAAGACTTACAAAATTATCTTCAAAAACATCCAAACAAGGCCTAGGAGCAATTCAGTTACAAAAGTACAGTGAGCTACAGACACTGGTTTCTTATGCATCTACGGCTATCTCAAAAATGGTATGTGAGTGTGCTCAAATAGAAAGAGAGGATTTGGCATTGGTTTTTGCATGCAAAAAAATTCACATATTTATATACGGTAGATCTGTGCTGGCAAAAACAGATCATAAACTATTAGTTAATATTTCAAAAAGGAACATGACAGATGTACCACCTCGGTTACAAAGATTATTTTTTTCAGTTGTATTTATATGATTTAAGATTAGAATATTAGCCAGGCAAATAATTAATTCTTGCTGATACTCTTTCTAGAGCATATGATGTAACCAATGTAATTGAAGATCATAATATAGACTATAGTACATGTACTTCCAAACTGTTTCCTACATCAGAAAGATTATGGGAAGATACTGTACAAGCAAGTAGACAGATGAGCATTTACAAAGGGTTGTTACAGTTATTGAAAAAGGATATAATAAAAAAGACACCAAAGCCATATAATCAATTTATTCAAGACTTAGAAATTGAAGGAATTCCGTGTAAAGGTAACAGAGTAGTAATTCCTTTAGGGTTAACAGCAGATACATTGAAACATACGTGAGGGACATCTAGGCATAGAAAAATGTAAACAGAGCAAGAGAGGTTCTGTATTGGTCTCAAATGAACAAAAGAAACAAACACTAATTTATATTTGGCATTATTAAATGATAGAACATTACTGTGAGCTGGAATGGTTTCTCCCACCTAGTGGATACAGTGCTAATGTGGCAGTCCCACCTAATGGGCACAGTCCTAGGGTGGGATAGGGGAACGTGGGCCCTCCCACTCCACTGGGTCGTGGGAGGCTAGTTTGGCTTCATTTAGCCAGCAGTGTCATGCGTCATCCTCAAGTCATCTTCCCTGGGTCATGGATCGCCTCATTCTGCATCTCTGCCGGCTGCCAGCTCTCCCTGGGGAGCGCTGCCTTCCGGGCTTCCAGCCCTGGTCCCAGTATCCAGATGCTGTGGCTCCCCCATTCCCTGGCTTGGAGCAGGCTCTGTTCATGTCCTTCCCTGGAGCTCCCAGAGCACTTCCTTCTCCCTGGTGTGCCAGCCCCTGACTGAGCAGACTGGCTGCCTTTTAAGCCCCACCTCCAACCCGAGCGTGCTCTGTATAGGCGGATGGGTGGGGCCTCCTTAGCCCAGATTAACTCCTTAACTCCCTCCTGTCCAGTGAGGGGTCTATACACCCGGTCACAATCGCCATTACAACAAGCTTTAACACCTGTACAGTTACTTAATAGAAAACTTAGAAACAGATTACCTACGTTTTTACAAGAAGGTTATAAGGAAAGGAATAAGTATAAATATCAGTCGAGTTTGTATCAAAAGACTTATTATGATAGAAGATTGCATAGACTACCTTATTGAAACCAAATGATATAGTACATATCCATAATGGTAGCAACTGGGCTCAGAAAGGCACAGTAACACCACAGGCCCTCAGTCCTTGTCTGCAGTGGGACAATCTGGAGCAGTCTTTAGCAGAGCTGCCTGAAGCCATCTCTGGGCAACGGAAGTGAGACTGCAGGTCACTGGCTAGCAACCAGAGCACAAGCTCTCCACAGAGCCTGGGTATGTATGGTGGTTTCTTGCCCATGCTACCATGTCCACATTACTATGGTTACCCATGTTAGCTAAATTAAAGGTGGTCCAGGTATGCTTACCTGTGCTATAATTACACCCACCAATTGCAGTGTAGAGATATCCAATGTGCCAAGACAACCCCATTCTCAGAGGCAGTTTTCAACTGAGACCGTCTTCTCCCTTGCACACATGTCTGGAGAATCCACCTCGTGGGTAGTTATTCCTCAGGCTGGTTCTAATGAGCTGTCCCAGTACCTGCCAAGTTCCTTCCTCCAGGACAGAGGTTCTCAACATTTTTCTTTCTCAGCGCCCCCCCGCCTGCCGCCCGCCCCAACATGCTGTAAAAACTCCACAGCCCACCTATGCCGCAATAACTGGTTTTCCGCATATAAAAGCCAGAGTCGGTGTTAGGGGGTAGCAAGCAGGGCAATTGCCTGAGGCCCCAAGTCACAGGGGCCCCCACGAAGCTACGTCGCTCAGGCTTCAGCTTTAGCCCCGGGTGGTGGGGCTCAGGGACCCATTCGGTGGAGCTTCAGCTTTCTGCCCTAGGCCTCAGCGAGTCTAACGCTGGCCCTGCTTGGAAGCCCCCCTGAAACCTGCTCTAGGCCCAAGGGGGCCCTGGACCCCTGGTTGAGAACCACTGCTCCAGCAGATGGAGGGGATTACATGTGAGAGTGTGAACTGAGCAGGGATGTACTCAACTCCCTGGGTTTTCATGCAATGATCCCTTCTGCTTACAGAAGGTGATGTGAATGCACCATAGTGAAGAGAAACTTTGTACGTCTGGGCCTGTGTGTAGGAGGACCCCGGGCCTGTTAGAGGCAGTGTCCTAAAGGGATTTGATTATGTTCCGTTTATGGGTGTGTGTAGAAATAATGAGACACGTGGCTGGGTTTTGCCTCCTGGTTAATATAAACTTGAAATTCCAAGCACAGTTCAGGGTTGGGAGCGGTTTACTGGGCTATCTGAACAGCTCTAGTTTCAAACAATGATCAGAGGATAATTCACTTTAATCCTCTGATGTTACCAGTCCCAGTCCCAGGAAGAAAATAAACTATGGGCCAAATTCTGCTCCACCCTATGCCCTTTGCAATACCCATGAACTCAGTCAGGTGGAAGTTGGCCCAGTATATTTTTAATATAAAACTTTTACCTTATTGCTGAGAAAATATGTGCAATTAAGGTTCATTAGTCCATTTATCACTCACAAGTCACTTCTGATTGATGCGCCCTTTGAAAATCTGCAGCTGACCGTAAGAAGTTATAGCTTACCCGGTGAAATCTTCTACATAAATCCCCAGCCTGCCACTGAGACTCTGACATGTAAGAACAAACTCTCCTGACCTTCACAATCTGTCTGACAGGCATATTCTCCCTCAAATTACATGAGAAGTTAATTTTATCTTCCTATTGTCTGTTGTTTTTCATTAGGGTGTCATTAAGCTCTTATCTTCTTAAAATTGCCAGGTAACATTTAAGACAATAGCACTAGACATTAATCCATTAAAGGTAGAGAGAATTTCATACTCTGGTGCTTTGTCATCTATGTACCTCTCACTGTGGTAACATCTGTGGTAACCCTACTTCCATCTCACTTTACCTAATCCAGTGACACTGCCCTTCGTGAGTCTCGTGTTCCATTTCTGGACCCAGCTGCCCGCTCTCTGGCCTACAGGAGAAAGACTGCTATTGAGGAAGTGAAGATACTGGAGCTTGAGAGTCTCAGCATGAAAGCTTATGTATGATTACAAGTACCAGTAGACTGTGGCAGTGAAACCATTGGGAGATTCTGCTCTCGGTTACTCCACTGAATTAATTGTTCCACTGAAGTCCGTGGAGTGAGTCCCAATTCAAAGCCTGTCCCTTAGGGCAGGTCTACACTATGGGCAGGGGTCGATGTAAGGTACGCAACTTCAGCTACGTGAATAATGTAGCTGAAGTCGACGTACCTCGCTCGACTTACCTCACCGTGAGGACGCTGCAATGTCGAAGGCTGCTGCTCCCCCGTCGACTTCGCTTACTCCTCGCGTCGGGGTGGATTACCGGCGTCGATGGGGAGCGCGTTCTGGGATCAATTTATCGCATCTACATTAGATGCGAAAAATCGATCCCCAAAAGATCGATTGCTACCCGCGGGTAGAGTAGACTAGCCCTTAGTGTCACAGCCTTCTAGTTCCTACTATCAGACAGAGAGTTTGTTGTTGAGAATCTCAGGATACTTAGTGGTCTAATTTGGATGCTTCATTCACCACCTGGGTCCATGTTTAGGTACATAACTTAGCATTCAGGTGCTAAACTTAAGCACCCAAATTGGAAAATTGGACCAACCAAGAGAAGTCTGACTTAATAGCTAGAGAGTGGTGAATGAGTGGGGAGGCAAGCATAGAAAAATGGAGGGAATTTTTACAACTCCATGAGCAATTCAGAGGGCTTTTCAGGAAGAAAATCAGAACCACCCCAATTCTCTGAGACCATTTCTCGAATGATTCTAATGCTTTCTATTTATCTGTGGCACACACGTATTTGAAAATGGATTGGGGAAGAGGATCAACAATTCTTATACTGACAAAGGCATTTGCACAGTTAGAGCTGGGACCAAAATGGGTTTTCCATCCCACAAAAGTTTTCATAATTTTAAACATGTTCCCGTGCTGCATGGGGATGAAACTGAGACCTTCGGAAGTTTTCTGCAAAAACAAACCAAAAACTGGGGAACAAGACCTGCCAACAGCCCAGTGGTTCAGGCACTCAGCTGGGAAATGAACAATCCAGGTAGAATCCAGCAAAGCAGGGAATTGAAACCTGGGACTTGAACCTCACTTTCCCACATCCCAAGTGAGTACCCTACACACCTGGGTATTTGAAGGTGGGTTTCTGTCAGTCTCTCTGTTGTAGTTGTTCCACTTTGTATAAATTTAACAATTTATATATTGTTATATATACTCATAGGAGAAGTGACATGAACCTGGTCCCCCATGTCCCAGGAAAGTGCCCCATTCACATGGCTTTGGCTATTCTGGAACAGGCTCCGTCTCCATGGCTTTGACTAGAACGTATGTTCTGGACCTAAGAACCTTTTTCTGCCAAGTTTGTCAGACCTCAAACGTTCCCATGAAAAGGTTCAATTTGGATGAATCAATATTTTCTGACCAAACCAAAAAAAAACCCCCAAAACAACCCCTCCCCCGCAGTTAATCAATTCCCAGATAGTTTGATACTTAGTAGGAAGACATAAGAACAGGGCATCTTGTAGTGTGGCTTCCTACAGTAAACGTCTTTGTAAATGGAAAAGCTGGAATTCTTTAAGCCTAAAATTGTGCAGTCACACTATAGACTAGGTTATAACGAAGCAAAGAGTTGTCTACACTCTAGAACATAACAAAATCCAAATAATTCAAATGCCAGCTACATATTGAGCAAGAGAATGATATATTTGTCTGTCCACAGGCATTTATACTGCTCTCATTACTGTTCCTTCATCAGAGCTGACTGAATGACTAAAAATCAATGCTCCATTTCCATGTCAGAAATGCAAACAAACCCCCCCTTATACAGTCAGTGTGAGAACGCACGCACATCTAAGGAGTACATACAATTATAGAAAGAGCTATGAGGCTTTAAACACATTTGCTACGTCTGACTTGCAAGGCTATTCAGCCAGGTTCAGGACCTCTTTCTGTTTCTATTCACATACATGTTTGGGGCGAAAGCAATATGTGATTTCTTGCAGGAGGGAGCATGTCCACGCCCATTCTGGGCAGGCCAGTATGGCTATTTGCACTAGGGGTATGTCCACACTGCAACTGGGAGGTGGTACAACTATAGCCCGTGTAGCCATACCTAATCAAGCTAGCTTGCTGAAAATAGCAGTGTAGCTAGCTGCCTGAGTGACATCCTGCCTGGGATCCTGGGGAAGGAGTTGGGCAGCTTTCCCAGGCCACCACATCTATTTTTAGTGCACTAGCTCAGGAATGTCTACATGTGCTGCAGTTGCACTGCCTGATTGCACCGTAGACATACTGCTTGTGTGATTGAAAGCGAAGGGTTCAAGAGGAAGAGCGAGATTGAGCAAGAAGATGATTGCAACACAAACCAGACGTAATGATCCCCAGTCCTTTGGGCCCCCCCGCTACAGAAAGGATGTGGACAAATTGGAGAGAGTCCAGCAGAGGGCAACGAAAATGATTAGGGGGCTGGGGCACATGGCTTATGAGGAGAGGCTGAGGGAACCTGGGCTTATTTAGTCTGCAGAAGAGAAGAGTGAGGGGGGATTTGATAGCAGCCTTCAACAACCTGAAATGGGGTTTCAAATAGGATAGAGCTCGGCTGTTCTCTGTGGTGGCAGATGACAGAACAAGGAGCAATGGTCTCAAGTTTCAGTAGGGGAGGTCTAGGTTGGATATTAGGAAAAACTATTTCACTAGGAGGGTGGTGAAGGACTGGAATGGGTTACCTAGGGAGGTGGTGGAATCTCCATCCTTAGAGGTTTTTAAGGCCCAGCTTGACAAAGCCCTGGCTGGGAAGATTTAGTTGGGGTTGGTCCCGCTTTGAGCAGGAGGTTGGACTAGATGACCTCCTGAGGTCCCTTCCAACCCTTATCGTCTATGATTCTATAATTAGCAGCACTGAGAAGGAGAGGGGTGGGGTGGGGCTGGGAAATCTTAGTTTACATTTAAAAAAATCACCTACTGTGTCTCTCTCCGTTGGAGAGTAAATATTATTTTGTGAAAAGAAGAGGGCCCTATATATTGAGAGACTTAAAGCTACTATCTGTTTTCCTTGCTGAAAAGCAGCTATAGCGGGAAAATATCTTTTAGCCTACCCCTTTTTTATGTATAGGTGTCAGACATCCTTAATGGTTTCTTCTTCTGGTTAAAGACTTCCAGGCTGTATGTTTCTTTGTTGGTGTAGCATGCCCAGGTATATTAATTGCCAGCTCCCTGCTAGATTCAAAGTGACAGATCCTCAGGCCTTCATTAAGACCATTGAAGTTAATGGAAAGGCTCCTATTGATTTCATTGACTCTTGGGTCAGGCCCTAGGGTTCCCTTTTCCCTTCTCCAGCAGCTCAAAGTGCACTTATGACCACCTCAATTAGGCAGCTGAGGATTCACCTAGCTATCCTCCCAGTCCTCTCATCAGTGTAGATGTATGTTGAGGAGAGGGAGTGTGCATATCAGAGTGAGTCTGGAGCAGCAGTGTACTGCCAGTATGTAACTGGTGAAGCAGTCCTAAAGAGGCTACTCCGACTGGTGCAAACCGAGCAGCCTTTAAGTTGCTCTAAGATACACCATCAGCCATTTTGGTCCATAGCCAGAACTAGGACTGGGACAGGTCTAAATCACATGGGTTAGAGCCCCCTGCTTGCTGCAACTAAAGATTGAGACCAATATTCCTTGAATGACTGAGTTGTTACCACCATGTTCTGATCTGACGGTGTCTGTGCTTGGACGTAATACTGTTAAGATCTTGAGCACTCAGCACTTTTTAGGGTTTACTGAAGCCACAGAACTAGCTAGCTTGTATTCTGGTCAACTTAAGTGGATCAAATTTCCTACTTTTATAATTTTTAAGATGATTTTTGAGCTTTCAGGCCCTTTTGTGTAGTCCGTGTGTCCCTGGCTATCTGAGCTTTTTGGCTGAGAGGGCAAAGCTTTTGAGTTGACACATGACTTTCCTTTGGTTTTAAATTTTTATGTTATTCTACAACCCACTCAAGTGTTGAGGAGCATTTAAATTATTTAAAGGTCGTCATGCTGGTGTGAATCTCTTCATTGATTTACCATTCACGGTTGCTTTTTTCCGGGATGAGTTTGGAGGATGCAATCTGTTGCCATTACTGGGCAATTGCAGTTTCGTGTATTTGAATCTTGCCTAGCGTTGTTCACTTTTGCAAGCTCTATAATTCTCATCTAACCTTAGTGACAAAAAAAAAAATCAACTTAATTTTCACTCAAAATGTAACCCTTTCAGGGACAAATAATGTTCACATAGCTTAGTGAATTTGAAGAGCAACTAGCAAAAGACTGAAAAATTAACAGCAAACTTTTTTGAAGTACATCAGAAGCAGGAAGCCTACCAAACAATCAGTGGGGACACTAGATGATTGAGGTGCTAAAAGAGCACTCAAGGAAGACCATTGCCAATGCAGAGAAACTAAATGAATTTTTTGCATTGATCTTCACTGCAGAGGAGGTGAGGGAAATTCCCACACCTGAGCCATTCTTTTTAGGTGACAGATCTGAGGAACTGTCCAAGACTGAGGTGTCACTAGAGGAGGTTTTGGAAACAATTAATTAATTAAATAGTAATAAGTCACCGGGACCATATAGTATTCACCCAGGAGCTCCGAAAGAACTCAAATATGAAATTGCAGGACTACTAACTGTGGTATGTAACCTATCTCTTAAATCAGCTTCCGTACCAGATGACTGGAGGATAGCTAATGTGTCACCGATTTTTTAAAAAGGCTCCAGAAGTGATCCTGGCAATTATAGGCTAGCAAGCCTAACTTCAGTACCAGGCATATTGGTTGAAACTATCGTAAAGAACAGAATAGTCAGACACATAGATGATTTGTTGTGGAAGACTGAACACAACTTTTATAAAGGGAAATCATGCTTCATCAATCCATAAGAATCTTTTGAGGGGGGTTAACAAACATATGGAAAAGGTTGATCCAGTGGATATAGTGTACTTGGATTTTTAGAAAACCTTTGACAAGGTCCCTCATCAAAGCCTCTTTAAAAAAGTAGGCAGTCATAGGATAAAAGGGAAGGTCCTCTCGTGGATCAGAAACTGGTTAAATGACAAGAAACAAAGAATACGAATAAATGGTCAGTTTTCAGAATGGAGAGAGGTAAATAGCAGGGACTAGTGCTGTATTTGGACAAATGCTGTTCAACATATTCATAAATGATCTGGAAAAAGGGGTAAACAGTGAGGTGGCAAAGTTTGCAGATGATACAAAATTACTCAAGATAATTAAGTCCAAAGCTGACTGCAACGAATTACAAAGGGATCTCACAAAACTGGGTGACTGGACAACAATATGGCAGATGGAATGTTGATAAATGCAAGGTAATGCTTAACGGAAAACATAATGCCAACTATACACACAAACTGATGGGGTCTAAATTAGCTGTTACCTCTCAAGAAAGAGAGCTTAGAGTAATTGTGTATAGTTCTCGGAAAACATCCACTCAATGTGCAGCAGCAGTCAAAACAGCTAACAGAATGGTCAGAACCACAGGAAATGGATAGATAATAAGACAGAAAATATCATAATGCAACTATATTAAGCTATGGTATGCCCACGCCAGACACACAGATGAACATGATATGTTGGGGAAGAGTCACAGCTTTTGTAAAGGGAAATCATGCCTCACCAATCTATTAGATTTGTTTGAGGGGGTCAAAATGTGGACAAGGGTGATCCAGTGGATATAGTGTACTTGGATTTTCAGATGACTTTTGACAAGGTCCCACACCAAAGGCCCTTAAGCAAAGGAAGCAGTTATGGGATAAGAGGGAAGGTCCTCTCATGGATCAGTAACTGTTTAAAAGAGAGAAAACAAAGGGTAGGAAGAAATGTTCAGTTTTCGCAGTGGAGAGAGGTAAATAGCAAGGTCCCCCAAGGATCTGTATTGGGACCAGTGTTGTTCAACATATTCATAAATGATCTGGAAAAAGGGAGTAAACAGTGAGGTGGCAAAGTGTGCAGAAGATACAAAATTACTCAAGATAATTAAGTCCAAAGCTGACTGCAACGAATTACAAAGGGATCTCACAAAACTGGGTGACTGGACAACAATATGGCAGATGAAATGTTGATAAATGCAAGGTAATGCTTAACGGAAAACAATGCCAACTATACACACAAACTGATGGGGTCTAAATTAGCTGTTACCTCTCAAGAAAGAGAGCTTAGAGTAATTGTGTATAGTTCTCGGAAAACATCCACTCAATGTGCAGCAGCAGTCAAAACAGCTAACAGAATGGTCAGAACCACAGGAAATGGATAGATAATAAGACAGAAAATATCATAATGCAACTATATTAAGCTATGGTATGCCCACGCCTTGAATACTGCATGCAGTTTTAGTTGGCCCGTCTAAAAAAAAATAAAAAATTAGAAATGGAAGAGGTACAGAGAAGGGCAACAAAAATGATTGGGGATATGGAACAGTTCCGTGTGAGGAGAGATTAAAAAGACTAGGACTATTCAGCTTGGAAAAGACACAACTAAGGGCGGATATTAAAGAGGTCTATAAAATCAAGAATGATATGGAGAAAGCTCATATATGCAACGCTGTGTTCCTATTACTTTCAGCCTTGCATTCCATCTCACAGCAATCACCCCTATGTTCTACACTCACCTACCAGGTCTTGTCCCTATTTACATTGGGACAACCTCATTTTGTTAGATCTAGCTTTAAAATCGGAGTGGGGAATCTGGGCACTACTGTAATACATATGACAGCAATAGGTGTGGTGAACTAAAGGACCATTCCTCCTTCATTTCACTGAAAACCAGTGGAACCTGCGGGTGCTCAGCACCTCTCTGAATTGGCCCCTCCCTGCTTTGGATGTAGTGAATCCTGGTACTTCATACATTTGACTGAAGTGGCAGGCAAGGCACGTGTATATTCTTACAGCAGTGAAATTTTTAAAGCTACCAGGGGGCCTCTTTGATGCCAATGGCAAAATTCCCATTAACTTCAGGGGGGCCAGGATTTCATCACAGGTACTTTTTTGTTCAGTTTATTTCATGTGCATTCAAGACTTTATTTGCATTGTGCTTCTTAATGCTTTCTCTGCGACGCTTTGCAGAAACTGGCGTTGATTGCTAAATGATTTCTGAAAAGAGAAACTTCTGTCTAGATTAGAATAACCCCGTGTTTCACTGTATTATTCTCCCTTCAGCTGACAATGTACTAGTCACAAAACAATTGCATAGCAGTATTTGGATTAAGGACTCTATTTCTTCATGACTTTAAATTCACATCCTGTTCTTTTTTTCAAGTACGGCACTTAGTCTGTGAGCTTCACGTTCAGCAGTAGCAAATACATCACACCAAATTATTCTCCCCTAGTGCAGGGTCAATTTGATATTCAAATTGGCTTGTCATTTATCTTGGGTCTGCAAAGTGATTTTACTTTCTTTCAGACTCAATTTAATTTACCTAAAGTGTTGGTAGCAGTGTTCTTTTTTTAAAATGCAGAATTGAACTATATCCAGCCTGATATCTGTGGTGCTTTTCCGACCCCACCTCCCTCCCATTCCCACCAGTGTCTGTGTTTCTGGTGTGCAATTACAATTGCTGATTGGAAAGATCACATTTGTGTGTATAGCTGATCAAATATGGTCTAATGAATTCTCAGAGAGAAAGAAATCGCTAAAACTCATGGTTACAGTCCATTCAAAATAAGGTGATAAATAGTTGACACATTTCTCTGTAGATTCTAGGGGAAATGGCTCAATCTAGCCCTTAGTCATAAGGATCCACCCTGAGTGAGGGACGGCATGGAACTAGGGTGACCAGATGTCCCGATTTTATAGGGACAGTCCTGATTTTTGGGTGTTTTTCTTATATGGGCTCCTATTACCCCACAACTCCCTGTGCCGATTTTTCACATTTGCTGTCTGGTCACCTTACGAGAAACTGCTCTGCCCCAGGAGGATCCTGGGAAGAAATTGTGACTCAGACCATTCCAGGGATGCTGATTACCCTCCCCTACACCTGGCCAGCAAGTTGGGTGGTGGCACACAACCAGAGCTCCGCCCCTTCCGACAACTTACTTGAATAAGGGGAGTATGAGCAGCACCCTGGAACAGACTGGGACCTAAGATCCCAGTAGGCCAAGCAAGGGGGTGAGTGGAGAGGACAACTGTTTTACTCCCCTGCTCAGTGGAGTAACACAAAGGCACATTTTAGCCCTGTGTAAGCTTATATCTGAGTGAGAAATCTCGACGTTGCATATTGGGATTCTATATTTGGTGATGATATGGAAAGAAACTTTAGTGGCACCCATTTGGAATAAGTAGATATTAGATTCCAGCACCCTTTCCCTGTAAAATTCAGACTGTTATTGGATTTCTTGGTTATAGGCTTCAGTGTTCATAGCTTCTTGGGGCTTGATTTGATTTTATGTACAATAGAAAAAGCTCTTAGTTCCACATAATGCTACTGTACTCGTGGTGGCCACAGCACTTGACAAATCATATTACTTAACAGAATGCAGTGCAAATGGTAAAAGTAAATTTGTTTCAGGGAAAAGTCTGGTACCATCATAATACCACTGTACCGTGTCTGTGAATGATGGAACATCTATGAGACATTAATTTCAGTGGCTACTGGACTTTACCCATTGTGCACCTGATCCCTTTAAAATGTAATGGGAGTCAGGCAGGGCTCTATAATAAACAAGTCAGTTCAGCTTTATGGGTAAAATGCTGGTCCCATTGATTTCAATGGGGCCAGGATTTCACCATATCGATTCCAAGTGAGATTCACGGATACGCTGGTCTAAGTTCATCGATTTAGTGCCTCTGATTTACACTATGTGAAAGGAGAATCAGATCCTGTATATCTCCAGAACAGACTCTGCTCATCTTACTGCCGCAGGTTCTGAGTGCAGAGATTTATTTTAAATACTTCAGAAAAATCGTAAGGTGGAAGACTAGCAATAAGCTGATGATACATTGTTTGACTGGTTGATATTTTATGGTCAGTTAAGATCAAGAAACCAACAGATCAACAATGTATAGTCTTCTGTTTCTCGGACTGGCTGGCAGCCTCCCTAAGGGCACAATTAGTAAACAGCAGACATTTATTGGCAGATTGTTTTGTCCAGTTGAATACACAGTCTGTCATTGTGAGGCTGAGCTATGTACTGTAAAAAGAAAAGGGCATGGACCGGAGAACTGGGACCTGTAAACCCAAATCCTGGCTTCTCCCTGTGTTTGGGAGTGTTTGGATTTGGTGTGCTCACTTGAGAGCTGAGCAAAAAGTTTAAATGATTTTCGGGTTGAATAAAACTGTTTGCAAATTTGGGTCAAATTCAGAAAACAGGTACAGCCAGAAAAAATAAGGGGAAAAAAGTTTCAAAAAAACCTCAAAACTTTTTGTTTTGTCATTTTCGAAAAGAAATGTTTCAACTTGGTTTGGAAAAAAAAGTTTCATTTTGAAATTCGGCGAGAGTTAATGAAAAAACGCACAAAAAAGGTAAACACGCCCAAACTGGAATGAAATGTTTTGTTCGACCTTAAATTAATTTTTTTGCAGATTTTTTGGTTTGGCCACTGAACAACAACAACGGGGAAAAAAATTATTCATCCAGCTTATGGGCCTGATTTGAAGAAGTACTGAGCATCCAAAATTAACAACCAAATGACAAGTAAAATCAGTGGGACCTGCGGATGCTCAGCATCTTTGCAAATCAGGCCCTATAGTAATACATTCAAGATGTGAAATTTGGATTCAGATATGGATCCAAATTTCCCCAAAACTCAAGGGGGTTGATCCTCTGTTCTGCTTCAAGCCCACAACTGTTTGAAAAATAGTAAATATTGAGTGGTGTATTAAGAAGGTCATCGGTTTTAGATTTTTAGAAAATTGAAAGTCAGGGTACTTTAGTTTTTAGCCTACATATTAATAAACATTAAAATGTCAGCCTGCTTGAAGAGAGATTCTTAGTACAATTTGAATGTTTATAAAGAATTGCACAGTTAGTGTTTATAAAGCCCAGCAGTTTATCTGTACTCAAACTGTGCTTGTAGGAGTTAACAAAACATGACCAACTGTTTAGCTATTTATAGTGCCCAGCAAAGTGCTGGAGAGAACGGAGCTGCTGAAGGTGCCATCTTTTGGATCAATGTAAAATCAAGATCCTATCTATGGCACATTTTTCAAAAGAAGGAACGTTAACTCTGTCTTGGCCAAATCCCACAGCAAGAAATTATATGCTCTACAAATCTGAAACATCCCCACAGCTGCAATTGGATACTGTCGCATTCTCAATTCCTGGTAAACTGCTTTGTGGTGTTGTCACGGGATGTGTGAGGATTTCAGGTTGAAAAGTCAACTTTTAATGCAGACAAAAATGTACGCCTTTCCCTGGCTGCTCAGATGGAGACTCCACTCACTCTCTCCTCACCCCTACGGTAGGGGAACCGCCATTCGTTTCCTATTACTGTCTTCAATCCACAGCAGCACTTCTTTCCCTCGCATTGCCTCTGGATTTCTCTACCCAGGACCACCAATTCCCCGACTCCCTACCCCTTTGCCTCCTGCTGCCCCAGGGCCCTCTCTCTGCTATAAGGCCATATGTGAAAGCAGGGCAGCTCTGTGCCCTGAGCTCTGCTTGCACTCTGAAAATCATGGGATTGGAGGAGCTTCTCATGTCATCACGAGAGCTGTTCTTCCTGAAAGTGCCAAAATCCTGTGACTTGTCAGAGTTGGCAACACTGCAACCCTGCCATCCCCTGGCTGCTGGGAGGAGACTCCCCATCCCCACTGCTGCGCTCAGACTGGGGGAGCTGCCATCCGATCCCTCCATCTCCCACCCCCATCACTGTCCTCTGCACCCATTTCAGCCTCCTTCCTCCCCACATCCTTCTGCACCCCATTCACCTGCAACCCTTAAATCTGCCTCCTGGGCCCCCATGTCTGCTGCTCTCACTCTCTCCATCCCCCTTTCACAGTGTCTCTGATGCTCCTCACAGTCCCTGTGTCCCATCCACAACCCCAAACGATAGAGTGGCAGCCATTTTGCCTGTGAGGCTGGCTTCAATCTCATTGAAAACAGTGGGAGGTGGCAGCCAATTTTAATCAGGACAGCCTCACTTTTACATGCAGATAGCCACCATTTCCCTACATCAGGGATCGGCAACCTTTGGCACGGGCCCATCAGGGAAACCCACTGGCGGGCCGGGCTGGTTTGTTTACCTGCAGCGTCCACAGGTTTAGCCAATCGCAGCTCCCACTGAATGCGGTTCGCCATCCCCAGCCAATGGGGGCTGCAGGAAGCGGCAGCCAGCACATCCCTCGGCCCGCGCCGCTTCCCGCAGCCCCCATTGGCCGGGAACAGTGAACCGCGGCCAGTGGGAGACGCGATCGGCAAATCTGTGGACGCTGCAGGTAAACAAACCGGCCCAGTCCACCAGCGGCTTTCCCTAATGGGCTGCGTGCCAAAGGTTGCCGATCCCTGCCCAACTTTCTATCTTGCTGGTTCCAGCCCCATTCAGAGTACTAGAAGGTGGTGGCCATTTTGAATAATGGCAAATTGGCACCTTTTAACATGTTTTCATGAGTCAGGTAAAAATACACCCCAACAATCACTAGAGTTGTGATAAAAATCACAAGAGTTGGTAATACTGAGAATCTAGGCCCTCCCTTTCTTCTGGATTTCGACAAGCAGCTACGGTCTACTCCCTCAGACTCCTTGCTTCCGCCTTGGACTATTTCCTCCTTCAGCCTGTCTCCAGGCCCTTTTCCCAGCCCCATTATGGGCTCACTTCTCCTCAGGTTCTTCATCGCTTGCCAGGCTCTGCAGAGTTCCTTCCTGCCCTTGTACCACCCAGTCCCCCCCCACACCTGGATTTTCTGGCCCTTCCAAGCTTTCTGTGCATCCATTTCTCTTTGTACCAAAAAAACCCAGCCTCTGGACTGCCTCTCTGGGGTCTGACCCTTTTGCTAAGACTCACTACAGGAGCTCACTTCACCTCTGTGACTTTCTGGTGTCACTTCTGGCCATTTGCCACATTTCTCTTCTTAGCTAAGGATCCCAAGGCCTACTCCCCCGACTACTGCTCTGAAGTCCTCCTTGTATTTGTCACCCCACTCCTTTCAGCTTGGGCTCATCTTCCCTAATTCAACTACCCAGCTCCTCCCAGGTGGGCCTAATCCTAAATTGGGCCCTGGCCCATCCTCTAGGTGCAATTGGGTACACTATTTGCTCTCTGGCTCCAGTTAACACTTTCTTTCTCGCTGCCAGGGTGGGGTACGCACCTCATCACACTATTGTATCTATATTTTGCATTATAACCTAAACAAAATCTCCAACACAACAACATATATTTTAACTCAGTTTTTAATGCAATGATCATTTCATTATGTGTAAACTAGAGCTGGTCATAAAATGAAAATCCCCTCCTGCAAAAAACTGGTTTTTTTAAGAAAAAAAAATCATCCCAAATTGGGATGAGAAGAGTTTATTTTAAAAAATGCAAATTTTTTCGTGGGAAGGGATTTCCAGTAAAATTCTGTTTTGGGAGAATCAGAACAGAATTTTTCAGCTTGACGGCTCTGGGGCTGGAAGGCTATTGTCGATTTCACTTTCTCCCTGCAGCAGAAAGTGATCTATCAGTTTGATTGTCCTAATGGAAAATCCTGATGACATTTTTCATCAAAATTGAAATTAAATTTCAAATAGGTCTTGTGCACCAGCGTCTATTCATCCTTTGAGATACACAGTGCCTAGTGGAAGGTACTGGTCCCCTTCTTCTTCTAATGAAGACAATGGTACTTGACTATGCCCTTCATCTTATGGTATGAGACTCTAAAACAGATCTTTACCTACCCCTTTTATTCAAGCCCTGTGACTGACCTGTCATTTTTCAAATTATCTATTATTCATGCATGTTTTTATCACTGTGTATGTAATTGCCTGGATTTGAACATTTAAGGGAAGAGATTTAAAGGCATAAACAGGAGTTAAGCTACCACTCCCATTAACTTGCAATTGGAGATGGGGGCCAAACTGCCCTTTGAGAATCTCCCATGTCCGTATCATGGGTTTTGTTCAATAACCCAGGAGGAATTAAATGGAAAGACCCACAGGCGGTTATACAAACTCGGATCAGATTTAGACCTGGTGTAAGAAAGTGCAATTCCATTGTTTTGATGACTTCATTGAGTATGGTAAAAATGATACGGTGCAGGGAGGTAACTTGCCCACTGACTAAGTTCCTTGTAATTACTTTCAAACCCATCTCATGTTGGAGGGAAAACTCATGGGCCTTTCCACTGTATTACACCCATAGAAGTTCCATATGATCTTGGGCCACATTGAGCTACTCAGGTCTACCCAGAGGAGGGCCTGGCCTGATTCGCAGAGGTGGCAGAGGGGGCTTTCTCCAGGTCTCTGGGTGAATGACGTGGAGCTGCTGAGGAAAGAGTGAATCCTGCCTGAATCCTCACCCTCTTTCTCCTCTTGCAAGGGCTGTGGAGGTTACTTCACCCCTATGGGGATGGTAACTCTCACAGAGTTTCTGGGGGAGATAAGAGGTAGGGAACTAAGTGTGGTTCCTACAGTACTTAGGGTGGGGCTGCAGGAGTCATTTGTGTGGCTCCATCCCCCTCTCTCCCACGGAGGTTTCTTTGGTGTGACGGGTCCTAGATCAATCATGGAGGTTTGTCTATTGCCCGTGTGGCCCATTCAGTGTCCCTAGCCCTCAGTGAACCACAGAGGAGCCTGGTTTCCCACACAGACCAGACGGAGACACCCAGGAGGCAATGCATTCCCTTATGTTACTCCCCCCCAGCACCCCAACTGCTATATATGGCAGTTGAGGGGACAGTGATGGACGCCTCTACTGGAGCTGAGAACAGGGTTAGGAAGCCATTGTATTACGGTTTCAGGTGGAGAGGGCAAGTACCCTTAGGTTTCATGGGGGTCTCAGTAACCTAGAACTGCTGAGGCCTCCTCCATGCTACCCATGTGGCTTGGGCAAGGGGTTAGCCTCAAATGGCCTAACCCTGGAGCCCTTGTTGAGGCAAAACTTACACTGATGTTGATGGAACTTGAGACCGAGCTTGCAGTAATATATGTGACTGAAACAAAATCAAAGTGGCTTGCTTGTATCAATGATCCAGGATAAATATCACAGATAGATGGAGCATACTTGATAGCACAATGGAGCCCAAGCAATGGGATATATCCTTGACTAAATATATGATTGGCAATCTGGGCTGCTCAGTATCATTTTCAGTTTAACTGTCCTTTTAGCTTGGATTGCATGTAACACCTCTGGAAGCAC
This sequence comes from Chelydra serpentina, assembly GCA_037349315.1. Lineage (NCBI taxonomy): Eukaryota > Metazoa > Chordata > Testudines > Chelydridae > Chelydra > Chelydra serpentina. Next base: position 13,442,112 of record JBAIAC010000061.1, read on the forward strand.
GGGTGGTATTGACCTGAATACGAATGAGTTACTTAGGACTAGCATTATGGCAAAGAGTGCGGGAAATTAAATCCAAGGGATGGGACCTTTTTAAAACACAGCAACAAAGTATCACCATCTTCTTCTGTTTCCTTGAATTCCTGCTGTTTTTAACTTTTAAAAGCATTGTGTTATTTAACTTTCTGCACTAAACTTTTTTATGATAGAAATAAAATTCTTTCATTAAAAATGAAAGGGCAAACTGAATAGCACTGCTGAGCCAGTATCATATTTAAGGCAACTCCCATGGTAGAGCTATTCCAGGTTAAAGAGAATTTTCATTTGAACCAGGGTTTGGATTGCACTTTTCATTTCTGTACAACAAAGCTCTCAGGAGTAGCCAGTTGGGATCCTTTAAAAGAAATGCTGTTAAGTGTATTGACTGTATTCAGCAATACACCAGTTCCCACTGAACCGATAAATCATGACCTAGAAAGTGCAGGCCTGCCTGGTGTTGTTTATAACAAATTGTGGGACTCATAACTTAGTTTGTTTGGTTGGTTCTCATTTTAAGGCTGTCAGAATGACCAAGGATAATGACTTTTAAACAGGGGAGGAAAAGTAAAGATCTCAGCAGGGGGCTGACTTTTTGGAAGGATAATGATTTTGCTTCTGTAAAGCAATTAACATGGGATTTTGAAGGATGAAAGCTGCAGTGCTCTAAGCGTGGCATACAAAGTATTTCAATGTTTCCTATGGTCTGAGAATATTGAGCATATCTGTTAAAAATGTTTGGTTGTTTCTAGGGCTGGGTGCCTCCAGGAACGAATTCATGGAAGGCAGAGGATTTCGATGGTAAGATGAAGCCTTGAAGCTGGCCCCGCTCACTAGCTGCAGTCTAATGGCTCTTTAGTTATCTGTGGAAACTGTAGGGCATCTCTCTCCCACACAACAATTGAAATGACTCCCTGGTTGCCATCTCAGCAGAAAGGACCCAGAGAATGAACTTGTAGAGTCAATGATATAGCACACCAAATTGGCACTGCTGCTGATGCAGTGCCTGTTCTGTGGAGATAACAGATAACATATTTTTCCAGAGCTGTTGATCTGGGGTCTGACCCAGATTACAATGAAGTCAACAGCGGGAGTCCCCATGAGAAGTGAGTACACTGATCTGGGCTAAGGTACTGGGGATCAGGACAGCTGAGTTCCATTCACAACTCTGCCAGTGGGGTAGGACCTTTGGAAGTCATTTCCCCGCTCTGTGCCTTCGTTTTTCCTCCCACCCTTTCACTACCCGGATCGGAGGGTAGCAATCGATCTATCGGGGATCGATTTTTCGCATCTCGTTTAGACGCGATTAATCGATCCCCGAAAGCGCTCCCCGTCGGCTCCGGAAATCCACCTCATCGAAAGGCGGAAGTGGAGTTGACGTGGGAGCGGCAGCGATCGACTCGCCGCCGTCCTCACGGCCTCACGCCGTCCTTCACGTAGCTGAAGCTGCGTATCATAGATCGACCCCCCCACTAGTGAAGCCCTGGGCTCTGAGGCAAGGACTGTATCTTACCGTGTGTTTGTACTGTACCTAGCACAATGGGGCGTAAAGCCATTCCAACTAACTCACTGAAAGAGAAGATGGCTTTAGTTCTTTGTTTATTAGAACACAGTTTATAAGAACATAAGAACGGCCATATTGGGTCATACCAAAGGTCCTCTGATAGTGGCCAATGCCAGGTGCCCCAGAGGGAATGAACAGAACAGGTAATCATCAAGTGTTCCATCCCCTGTCACCCATTCCCAGCTTCTGGCAAACAGAGGCTAGGGACGCCATCCCTGCCCATCCTGCCTAACAGTCATTGATGGACTTATCCTCCATGAAATTATCTAGTTCCTTTTTGAACCCTGTTATACTCTTGGCCTTCACAACCTCCTCTGGCAAGGAGTTCCAGAGGTTGAAAATCAACATTAGCATTAGTGAAACTGTACGGTTAAATCCTCCTCGCCCACCCTCAGCATGTTTGTAACAAAATAATGTGGATCTGAATGGGGTGCAGTCTCCTTGGTCATCTGCACGTCTAAAACCTTTCTTCCTAACATCCTGCTATGGCCTCCTCCCATCTTGGAAATATGCTGTGTGGTTTGTTGGCAACACACGATATTAAAATGAGCAATACACGGATACAGTATCTGTCAAGGACAGCTAGGAGCAATCAGTCCAACTGTTACTGCGACACATCCTACCAGGATATTTATAACCAGAGTTTTTACTGAGGGAACTGCAGTCTGATTTAGAGTTCTGATTCCTGCTTACTTTCCTCTCTCCTAAATAGCTGATGGCTCGGTATCATTAATCTCCAGAGGGTCTTACCTCAAGCTTTCTGGCCATTGTACTTCTCTCTCCAATAGACAGGACTGCTCTTTCTGCCGCACACAATAGCCAGTCCTGCAAGGTGCTGAGCGCCCTTAATGTCTATTTTCCTCAATAAAAGCTGATGGTGCTCAGCACTTCACATGATTAGGCCCATTATAAAGAATAAATGACTCAGATTTATTTACACACAAAATTGCACCAGTTTAATTAAACTGGTTTAATTAACAGGTTTGTATCAAATCATTGTGTGGATGCTCTCAGTTTGGTTTAAGAGTGGTTTATTTATTAGGGCTTGTCTACACATACAGTTATTCCAGAATAGCTATTCCTGAGTAACTCCATGGGTAGATCCTTTTCTTCCAGAATATGAGTGTCCACACACGGAGTTACTCAGGAATAGCTATTGTGTTTTAAAGTCACACCCTAGCGTAATCCTAATTAATTTTGTGTGTTGATACTCTTATATCAGTGTGAGCCTGGTTTATAGTGATTTAGCTTGCAGCAGTAAAATTACAGTTTGCAAGCTAAATTGATCTAACCAGTTTTAAACCAATAAGAAATTCCACATACCAACCCTGTAACTCTTTAAATAAAGTGACTTAAGTTAAACTGGTGCTACTTTGTGTGTAGACAAGGCGTAAGCCACTCTTTAATAGGATGTGGGCACTCTTATATGTGTGTATTTATTTTAATAATTAATTAAGAATGTAATACATTGGTTTCCAACAATGACACACATACAGAAGAACACTAAATTAAGTATAAGGATTTTTATTTAATCAGTGCGTGCCTGTAACTGCTATTAGTGTTCATAGGAGTGATGTGCATTTGTCAAGAGGGAAGATACCAAAGGACTGAAGTGCTTTCTGCCATCAGTATATGGGAGATTTAGGCAGCCTGTTCCATTAACATTGTGGAAGTTGTTCACATAAATCCCTCCAGCATTAATGGGGAAATAGACTCTCAATGGTAAATGTACATTGGGAATATTTCCTTGGCTCAGTTTTTAGATAAGTAAGAACCTATCAGTATTCTATCCAGGTGGAATTCACAGAGGGCCAGAACAAAGTCTATGCAGCACTGAATTCCTGCATAGGCCCTATTTTGAGAGCTTAAACGGCACGTGAGTAATTTATAGGCATAGTACTGCCCTGTGCTGGGGGGCAATGGGGGTGGATTTCACCCTTTTTGTGTAGTAACACATGCAGTGATGGGTATTTTCATTAGCAGTCACAAATTTGGTCGATGTAGAAACATTGCCATTTCTATAGGTGATGGTCATTTTTCTAGGTGACAATGGAAAAGATGCAAGCCTACGGCATGGAATTGTGCATTTTTAGGAAATGCTCCAGTCAGAAATTCAGCCTGTGACAATGGTGTTTTGTGGCAAAACGATAGCTTTCTGCCTTTCAATACTATTTTGTTTTTTTACTTTCCTAAAAAAAATCAAGGTAGGAAGGGAAACGAAGGTATTAATGCTTTTCTTTTTCTAATAAACTGCTGATTGAATTAAATGAAGAGAGATCAGCTCGTTCAATAATATTCTAACCAAGTAATTGTGCCAAACTCCATCAATACCTCAAATATTATTTCATCTCCCTTGTCTTCACTGATCACTAATATTCAGTCTGAAGCATTTCCTCCAAGAGGACTCTCCTCCCTAAGTTTTTATACTGATGAAGAGCCCTGTTATGATGAAAGTGCTCCTAACTCCAGCCCATAGTTTTGCAGATTTTCTCTCCAGACTCCCTGATGGTGGAGAATGGGAACCTGCTCTTGTCTTAAGTAGTCTTGGTAGTACTGCCTGCAGGGACAGTTGCTGTTTAGGTGGTGCATATCTCTTTTAGGATAGTTCAGTCTCTGGGCTTATTCCATCTCTCTGCTCAGACTCCCACACCATGTGTGTGAATTATTGCCAGTTGTACCGAATTTTTATTTTGGTAATGTGGACCTTTGATGTGGACTGAGAGCTCCAGCTTGCCTCACACACAAGCACGGAGCAGCTCCGAGATAGTGTACTGATTGAAACTCACCCCTGGCTATTATTGCAGAGGTGAAACGCTTCGCATCCTGTTTCCAGTCCCCTTGGCCAATCAGGATGTGAACGGAGAGTAATATTTAATCCTACATTTATACTCCACACCACTGCTCTTAACTATAAATAAAATCTAGCCCTCTTCAAAGCATGACTTTGGCATCCCTGTCAAACAGCCAAGGATGAGTGCGTATCTTTCATATGTTGTCAGAGTAAAATGGAACTAACCCGAGGTAACTGCTCAGTAGTTTATTGAAGAGTGAGTTAGCAGAGATAAATTGCCATGTACATTGTTGCTGGTGTTTGGTGCAACCTAATTATATCAGTTCACAGGAGAAGTTACAGATTATTCTAAATGTCCCTTTGGAAATCCAACCCCAACCAGCAGCGTTTGTGGCAAGGCTCTTTAAGAGTTTGAGCTATGTTCCAAAACAAATCAAGGTCAGAATTAGGTTAGCTTGTACCAAGAGTGTTTTTTGGAACTGTTACAGAACCAGGTCAGGCGGAGGTCAAGCTGTACTGTTCTGTGTCTGGGTTAGGAATCAGGCTGGCTAAGAATAGGAAGAAGCCTTTAGGGTGAAGGGAGCACAGTGGTACTCAGTCTGAGTGGAGGTGAAATTGACACACTGGACGAAGAAAGGAAATCAGATCAACTGTATTAGTGAGTCTCTGTGCACTGATAGAGGTGAATAACTGAAAGGGACAAGCGCTACAGAGCTCCGTGTAGCTTCTCTCTCTAATCAAATGTGGAAGGTGCTTTTTAATCTCCATGTGAGGAAAATTACTTGTGATTTTCAGAGACAAGAATATGCATCTTAGCTTCTGCAATGTACAGAATGTGGGGTTATTTTCTTGAAGCCGGTAATGGAGAAACCACCTAGTGGATAGTAAATATATGGCATCTATTTTGTGCACAAGTTTGGTTCTCAATAGCTTTTCCTTTTAGTTCAACAATTACACCCTCAGACCTCAAGTACACCTCTGTTCAGGTTCTGTCTGTATGCACAAAGTAACTTAGGTGGCACCTAGCCAGCTGAATTGCAGATTTGCATAGCTACAAGCTGACCTTCCAAGAGCCAGAGCTCGGGGTTGGTTTTTTTTTTAAAGCTGCCCTGTCCAGTGTCAGATGCAAGAGCAATGAAGCAGCTAAAATAAAATAACCTCTGTATTGCCAGTCAAAAATCACTAGATATATCATGCCAGCCAAGCCCAGTCTCTGACATGCTGCACTCAGACCCACTAAACTAAGGTGAGCCACCGGTAGGGATGTTTAGATTATTCTCTCCTTTTACCCTTGAATGGGTTTGTGTTTATGGAGGTGGGGGGTGGGGAGCACAGAATTAACAAGTGATATTGGCCGCTGAGGCAGATCTGCACCTCTGCTTGCTGTCTCCTGGGAAATACAAACTTTTCAGGCTTCCAAGAGTTCTGTGAATAAGGGGACAGAATCACAGGTTTTTAAGGTCTATTTTCCTTCCAGATCTATTGTCCCAGCCAGGCCCTCACACACACAGTATTGCAAGGTTACCAAGACAACTGTGGCCGCAGCTGTGCCTAGTCCTTAGTCAGCCTGGTTTCCAGTCCTTCCCTCACCTCTTCACCTCTCTCATTCTCTTCTGAATCCTGCATCTCTGTCCCCTCCACACACCATCCTTCAGCCCTATGTCTCACACCACCCAGCCATTGGCATGCTGCCCATCCCCATTCTTCCACTCTAGCATCACTACAACAGACATTCTGGAGTCAAAAAGGCAGCTTAATCCAGTTTAAATTGTGTCAGATTCAGATGGGGGTAAATCACGTACGCCCCATTCACCCTGATGCAGATGCAGCAGTTTATAGCAGCTGAAGATTTGGCCCCATTATTATCTTTATAACATGACAGTTTTCTACCATCTCGTTCCATGATGTTTTTATCATGAATCTTGTGATATCTCAAAGCCCTCGCTGCAGGACTCCAGGGAGCATGTGAGCCTCTCAGATTTCTTTTTTTTTTTTTTAAGTGTAAGTTTCTAGCCATCCCAATGGCAGGAAGAAAGCTAGAAAACATGGAGTGAGTGCACTGAAGGCAAATCTGAAGGTAAATAAAAAGATCCCAGAATTTATTATTTTTAAAAAACTCATGATTTTTAAGCCAATCTCATGATTTGTGGGAACCTGACTCATGCTTCTGAATGGTTGTGGTTGACAGTACTGATGATAACATAATGGCAGGGGTGGAAATTCTTTACCTTAGTTTAAACATTAGTGTAACTGAAATATAAGTGAATGAGCACACGTTCCTTGCGGCTTGAGAGGAGGCGTATGTACAAAGTGGAAACTAGAAATAGAACTGCAGGAGGGTGTTTAATACCTAGTCAACATTATCAGTTGCGATCCCCCCTAGTTTGCATTCAGAGGGTATGAAATATCCTGGGTTTGCCACTGCCGGGCAATTCTTGAATTGACGGAATCTAGACAGACAGGATGAAAGTGTTGGCGCTTAAAGGAGAATTGAGGAACCCCCTTAGGAATCTGGGAATTGAAGCAAGATGAGTGGCACTGGATTCTGATCTGAAATGAGGAACTCACGCTGTCCCAGCGGTTCTCAAACTGTGGGGCGGGCCTCCCAAAGGACTGTGTCAAGGGAGGGCACGAGCTATGTGCTTGTTTTGTTTTATGAAGAGCTCCGGCTGTCAGCCCTAGGTGGCCGGGGCTCGTGCAGAAGGTCCGTGCACACCCAGGAGGCAGGGATAAAGGGGACAGCCAGAACCCCACCACCCTGGGGCTGACAGCCAGAGCCGTGCACCTGGGCTCAGGCTCTCCACCCACCTCCCCAATCCCTCCCCTGGAGGTGGCAGGGCTCCGGCTATCAGGCCCAGAAGCAAGGGTGGCAACGGGGTGCTACGTCTGCTGTGAAACATGATATTGAACATCCCTTCTCACATGGCCGCCCTTACTTCTGTGCTGCTGCTGGCATGGTGCTGCCTTCAGTGCTGGGTGCCTGGCCAGCAACCACTGCTCTCCACTCTGCCTCCAGAGCTGGGTAGTGGTATATGTAGTTGGGGCAGGGGGAAGGCATAAACCACTACGGACACAAAGAAGGGAGGCCTGGTCAAATCAGTTTGAGCATCACTAGCCAGTGTCCAGGGCAAGAACTGTGTGGGTGCATCAAGGAGGCCTGCAGTCATTGTCTTTTCACTACAGAGTTCACAAGAGCCAGTGTCCCCCAAAGGAAGGGAATTAGGAGCAGTTAAGTCTGAAGCTCTAACTCCAAATGACTGTTCTTATTTCCAACTATTTTCCATGTATTAAAATTCAAGTTTAAAGCGCTGCATCCCTTGCGCTGCCGTTTACTCCCAATGAACCGTGTGCGCTTATGCAGCTCCACAGCCAGGAGTTCTAGCTCCAGTCTAGCAGACCCAAGTTACACTACAACACTCAGGTAAGGGGCCCCAGAGCCCTCAGCAAATCACAGGAAGGGTCAGATTTATAGGTCAACTGGTTCAAAGACGGCTGGCTAAGGAGTGCCCCATAGCAAACGACCAGTAAAAGTTTAAGCATTGTATTCAAGTTACCCTGGGGCACTAACGGTGCCTAAGGCTGCATCCACACTTGGAGCTGGGGGTGTGATTCCCAACATGAGCAGCCAAACTCACGCTAGCGCTCATCTGAGCTTGTATGCTCAAAATAATAGCATAGCCACAGTAGCACGAGCCGCAGCGAGGGGCTGCGCAGGCTCGCTGCCCCGGAGTCCCCTCCCCGCCCCCCCCCCCCCCACTGTCCTCTCCCCCCAGCTCCAAGAGTAGTGGGAGCCTTAGAGACTCATCAAAGCTGGACAATGGTTTCTCTCTGTGTTGTTTGGTAACATTGATAGTCCTGAGCTCAATGAGGGCTGCTCACCGGAATAAAATTGCTCACCTCCAGAAGTGTTTGCCTAATTCATCCTTAACCAGTGCGGGTGCCAGAACAGACAGGGAGAGGGAAATGTTTGTACTTTCCATATTTAAGGGCGGCTAGGGCCCTGTATGGGTCGTGTGGAATCACAGGCCCATAAGAAAGCTCCAGCCACACCCCTTTCCTCCTCTAGTGCACCCCAGAATACTCTAGCGGGGCTCTTGAAAGGTGAATTAAGCCTTCCTTATGCACCTTTTGCAGCACCTAGCTGGGACAACAGGAGTGTGTCAATCTGTCCCAGAGCATTTTCCAGGGACATCCGGGGTGTCTCGCTGTTCAGTGGCGATGGACTTTTGTTTCCCTAGGGATTTAAAGTTAATGGTCCAGCATTGCCGCAGTAAGAGAATTATCCACTATTTCATTCCTCTTTGGTCTGAAGCCAAGGTTTCTGAATTTAGAATGAGGTTTTACTTGATTTGAATTGAGCCATCAATGCTTGTGTTTACAAAACGTTCTGGTCGGCAAACCATTCTAGCTGTCAAACTGAGACATGATGATGATAAGAGTCCAATGGCTTTAGAAAGCTTTTCTGCCATTATGGGCCAGGAATGTCAGCATTTCTCCCAAAGTGCAGGCGGCGACAGATGGCTGCACTGTCTGCGACTTCTTCCCCTGACTGACAGTGCTTGATTAGACCGACTGGCTAGTCAACTTGTCTGTGACTGTGAGCCTCACAGAGAGAGGATAGGGGAGTTCTGTTTATTATTTGCATAAGGAGCAATATTCCCCTTTGCAGCTCACCTTTCAGGGATAAGCAAAGGTATTGCTAACAGTTAATCACTGACGTAGTGCCATATTAGCACAAAACTTTCTCCCTAAAATCGTGAGCTATTGGAACTTGCTGACCTATGGTTTCCCTGGAGAGTGAATGATGTCACTATCACTAAAAGAGAATGAAAATAGCAGTTTCGAATGGTAGAGCTCTTTTAGGGTCTACCCTAAACCCTAATGAAGCCAGTGGGAGGTTTTCCATTGACTTCAGTGGGCTTTGGGTCAGGGTCTTAGATCTTTATTTCTGGTAGCTGCAAAGTGACACTGGTAACCAGGCAGGGAAATCAGGAAAGCTGCAGCTTGGTTTTTACAGGCTCTTAATGAAGATGTAATTGTCTGAAATTTTGCCGCAAGCTCTTTCGGGCAGCCTACTACTCTGCATTTGTATCGCCCATAGCACCATGGCTCTGTTCTTGGCTGGTCCCTAAGCACTAGTATAATAAATAACAAAACATTGTGCTAATGTTAACAATGGCTATAGATCAGTGTCCAGTCCATGAAGATTCAAGGGAAGAGAGAAATCTTTCTGCACCCTTTAATTTTGGGAAGTGCCCAGATGCCGTGGGGATGGGCTGATACAAATCTTAGAAGAGAATGGGGGGATTTTAAAATTAAATAATCAAATAAATAGGAGTAAATTAATAATTTGCTATTCACCTTTAATATGTGGAGTGATGAAGGCAGATTTTTTTTTAATTAAAACATATTCCAGCTTTGTGTACAAACTAGAGTTTAGTCGGGGGCAGTCTGGCGCTAAGGAGAACGTGGTGCTACATAATGGCCCATCTACAGTTGTACAGTAGCGAGTTAAAATGAGCAACAAGAGCGAGGTTGGCAGTGTTGACATGTAAATTGCCTTCAGGCTTGAAAATTAAGGCCCCATTAATGGGTCAGTTAACACTTATAAGAGCTGCAGATGCTGTTGATCTGCACACTCTGGGGCACAGCACTGCTGTGGTTCATACGGGTGTAAGCAGAGTCAGGATGAGCTCTACCCTGACATCTGGTGGTGAGTTGTGGAAAGGGATGTCAGGGGCTAATCTTGTTTGCATGGACACACCCACCCTGCAAAGCATGATGGACCGCTTGCCCAAATGGTCACCTTGACTGCTGTGGGAGCCCCAGTTTCTCTGTTATTGGGGCAGGAAGACTAAAGTGTTGTTACCCTGATTATGTGAATCAAGGACAGTGGGCTTTTGTTATGAGGAAGGGACTCGCCCTTAGCTAAGCAGCACTTGCTAGGCGAGGGACATGGATTCCAAAACCCAGTGAATTGAGAGAGGTTGGGGACAGGTATTTGTATCTGGTGGCATGGGCCTCTTCTGAGGGTCCTAAATGTCAATTGCACCTCCTTCTCGCTCTCCACTGTGGAATATCAGAGCTAATTTTGAGTTCCTTAGGAGTCTATTCACAGGCTGCTGAGTTGGAATTATTCTGGACTAAGTGTGCAAAGGAGCACGAAGGCTCCCCTAACTACAAGCTGAAATTGTTATGAGCTGAAATCACTGAGCACGGTGTTAAGTAGTGGGGGAGCCAGAGGATCTATTGCTGAGCGACTGGTGGAGCGGAGCTGCTGGTGGAGCGGAGCAGTCGGCGGGACAGCCGGAGCGGCTTGCAGGCCGGCTGACGGAGCGGAGCTGCTGGCGGAGCGGAGCAGTCGGCGGGACAGCCGGAGCGGCTTGCAGGCCGGCTGACGGAGCGGAGCTGCTGGCGGAGCGGAGCGGAGCAGTCGGCGGGACAGCCGGAGCGGCTTGCAGGCCGGCTGACGGAGCGGAGCTGCTGGCGGAGCAGAGCAGTTGGCGGGACAGCCGGAGCGGCTTGCAGGCCGGCTGACGGAGCGGAGCTGCTGGCGGAGCGGCTTGCGGGACGGCTGAACGAAGTGACTGGATGGCTGGCGGAGCAGAGCAGAGCCGAGCGAAGCACCATGAAGGGACGGGGCAGTCAGCTTCGAGACACGTAAGGTGCCCCTTACCTCTCCCCTCCCCATTTCTACCCAGACTGGAGGGGGTGTAACCTCTGCAGATGAACTTTTGAACTCTGGGTCTGGACTTTTGGGTTGTTGGACTTTTGGGACTTTGGGTGATTTTTGGGGTTGATGGACTCAAGAACCAAAGGGAAAGGACATGGCCAATTTGCTGGGGTGGGTCATTGCTCACAGTTTGGTTTACAAATCCTAGATGTGGTGTTTCCCCAGCAAAAGGCCGCATTGTTTCTCTCTGTCATTAAAAGGTTTTTCTACACTCAGACTCTGTGCTTGCGAGAGGGGAAGTACTGCCTCTTAGAGGCGCCCAGGGGGGGTGATATATATTTGTCCCAGGTCACTGGGTGGGGGCTCGAGCCGGTTTTTGCATTGTGTTATTGGAATGGAACCCCTAGATACGGAACCCGGCCCTTGTTGCTGCCGACTCTGACTGGCAGAAGGGTTACATTTTTGGGGGCTCATCCGGGATCCCTGGGTCAGTACCCCTCGCAAGCACTCGTTGAGTGATCCGCTACATTGGGAAATAATTGTGTTTATATTTTGAGGAAATTACTGTTTGCGTAATGGCTACTATGTCAGGTTTGTTGGGCCCCGGCTCAGCAGCCTCTAGGTCAGGGGCTGCAGCCTCGGCCGATGATTGGGCAAAAGCACTGGGGCAAACACTGGAAAAGGTTGTGCTGTCCTATGCTATGTCAAACTCTTGTCGTAAGTTAAGGTCATTTGCTGGAGGGGAGGAGTTTGAACCCTGGTTAGAGCATACCACTGAAATGCTGCAGGAGTGGGCTGTACCCGATGCAGAAAAGCGAAGATGTCTAATAGAGAGCCTTGCCGGCCCAGCATTAGATGTGATTCGCACTCTGAAGCTCATTGACCCTGGGGTCAGTGTGAGGGACTGTCTAGAGGCTCTTGATCACACATTTGGGAGCGTAGAGGGCCCTGAAGATAGCTACTGCAAGTTCCTTAATTCCCGACAGCAAAAGGGTGAGAAGGCTTCAGCCTATATACAGAGGCTGGAGAGACTGCTTCAGAAAGCTGTCATGAGGGGAGCAGTGACTGCTGAGCAGATGGATCAGACCAGACTGGCTCAAATTGTAAGAGGAACTCAGTATCTGAACCCGATTCTACTTCATCTGCGGCTAAGAGAACGACGGGAACATCCCCCAAGTTACTCCCAGCTGATAAAAGAGGTCAGAGAGGAGGAAGAAAGGCAGGCTGCCAGTGAGCTTTGGGAAGCCCAAACATTGGAGCCGGCCAGCACAACACCACTGCAAACTGCCAGTGTATTGATGGTGAGCACCAGAGAAGAACTTGCTCAACAAATGCAGGTCCTGACGGAACGGATAGCTGAGCTGCAAAGCACCATTGCCCGAGCTAAGGCTTCCAGGGGTAAGGAGCCTCACACTGGGGCAATGGAGAGGTCAGCATTTAAAGCCCCCGTTCCATCCAGGCGAAGGGGGAAAGGGCAAATTTTCTGCTACCGATGCGGTCAGGAGGGGCACAGTGCTGCTAGGTGCCGGAATGAAGAAAATCCCTCCTTAGTGTATGGAAAGCTGAGGATCAGTTGGGAGAGATCCGGTAGCTGCCAGAGGGTCCAGGGACGTGGACCACCCAGGCCTGCAGGATTTGAAGATTCCCACAGAAAAGACTGTCCATCTGGGATCCCCACAGGACTCATAGGGCCTCGAGCAGAGGTCATGGTGAGGATTGAAGGGGCGGAGTGTAAAGCAGTGCTTGACACTGGATCTCAAGTGACTATTATATTTCAGTCATTCTACCAACACATGCTTAGGCACCTTCCTATACAGCCACTGACTGGCCTTGGCCTATGTGGCCTCAGCATGGATGAATACCCCTACCAAGGATATGTCATAGTGCACCTGGAATTCCCAGAGGAGGTTGCGGGGGTAAGAGAAGCGATAGACACAGCTGCATTAATATGCCCTGACCCTAAAGGGACCTCTGATGTGTCTGCACTGATAGGGACCAACTCCAGCCTCTTCAAGGTACTCGCGGATTACTGCAGACGACGGGCTGGGGACCAATACCTGAACACCCTGATGATCCATACGCTTTGTGCTGAAGCCTATAGGAAAATTGAGAGCGCTAAAGAGACCTCTGAGCTACCGATTGGATCACTGAAGTACGCGGGCACAACCCCCTTAGTAGTGCCTGCCAGGACAGAGCAAGAAGTGCTTGTCATGAGCACCTGGCTGAAAGGCAGTAATGGGGCCTTAGCAATGGTAGAGCAGTCGGTGAAAGGAGAGCTCCCTGAAGGAGTGCTGGTCCCCAGTGGAATCATAACCTTACCTGCTAAAGCTCAGGAAAAGGTGACTATACTGATTGCTAATGAAACAAGTCGTGATGTTGTTGTGAAGCAAGGACAGAAGATAGCAGACCTCTTTGAGCCTGAGTCAATTGTAAGACCCCGGGGTGAAACTCAAGTTCCGGCTATAGATCCAGCAAAGTTTGACTTTGGAGACTCACCATTGTCCGAGGAGTGGAAAGATCGCCTGAGGAAAAAACTTTGTGAAAGATCCAAAGTGTTCTCATTGCATGAGTGGGATGTGGGATGTGCAAAAGGAGTGGAGCACAACATCAGACTACATGACTCTCGACCTTTTAGGGAGAGATCTAGGAGGATTGCCCTCTCTGAGATGGAAGATGTGCGACGTCATCTGCAAGAGCTGGCTGCAAATGGCATCATTACAGAGTCCCGCAGCCCATATGCCTCACCCATTGTGGTGGTCCGTAAAAAGAATGGGAAAATCCGGATGTGTATTGACTACCGCACCCTAAACAACCGTTCTGTGGTTGACCAGTACACTATGCCTCGAGTCCAAGATGCCTTAGACTGCTTGCTGGGAAGCCAGTGGTTCTCTGTGTTGGATCTCCGGAGTGGATACTACCAAATCCCCCTGGGAGAAGAAGATAAGGAGAAGACAGCCTTCATCTGCCCATTAGGGTTTTATCAGTTCGAACGCATGCCCCAGGGGATTTCAGGAGCACCCGCCACATTTCAACGTCTTATGGAGAAAGTAGTGGGAGACATGAATTTACTGCAAGTGTTAGTTTATTTGGATGACCTGATTGTGTTTGGAAGAACCTTGGAGGAGCATGAAGAAAGACTACTTAAAGTGCTCAATAGGTTGGAGGACTATGGTTTGAAGCTCTCAATAGATAAATGCCAGTTCTGCCAAACCTCAGTGAAGTATGTAGGTCACATCGTGTCCCAAGAGGGTGTGAGTACCGATCCCAGCAAAATAGAAGCACTCACTACCTGGCCACGTCCCAGTAACTACAGAGAACTCAAGACCTTTCTTGGATTTAGTGGCTATTACCGTAGATTTGTGAAGAACTATGCTACGATTGTAAAGCCTCTGAATGATCTTACCAGGGGATACCAGTCTGGAAAACCCAAATCTAAGACCAAGAACAAGGGAGGATCCCGAAAGCCTCCTGTGCAGAGACACTATGGCCCCTTCGAACCGTTTGGGCCGCGGTGGGATGAGAGGTGTGAGAGGGCATTTCAAGAAATCATTGCTTGCCTAACTCATGCTCCGGTCCTAGTCTTTGCTGACCCCAGCAAACCGTTTATCCTGCATACTGATGCCAGTTTGGAGGGTCTGGGAGCAGTACTGTACCAGGAAGTGGAAGGCAAACGTAAACCTGTAGCCTTTGCCAGCCGAGGACTGTCGGACAGTGAAACTCGCTATCCCATTCACAAGCTGGAGTTCTTGGCCTTGAAATGGGCCATCACTGAGAAATTCCGAGACTACTTGTATGGTGCTCAGTTCCAGGTGTGGACAGACAACAACCCACTGACTTACGTGTTAACAAGTGCCAAGCTGGATGCTACCGGACAGAGATGGGTGGCCGCTTTGGCTAGCTATGACTTCAGCATTCAATACCGATCAGGGAGAAGCAACGTGGATGCAGATGCATTGTCCAGACGTCCAAAGGCACCAGAAGTCTCTATGATACCCATGGATGGAGTGAGAGCTATTTGCAGTGTGAGTCGTCGAGAGCCAGAGGCCCATTGGAGCCTTCAGGGATGTGTTGCAGAAGCTCTGGGCCTGCCCCCTGAAAGCGTGCCTTCTGCTTCGGTGAACTACATAGCATTGGACCAATCTCCATTGCCCATGCTCAGTGAGGCTGACTGGCAAGAAGCCCAGCTGCAAGATGTTGACATTCGTGATACACTACTTGCCAAAAGGGAGGGGCGAGGCCCAGCTGCGGTTGTTCCACCTAGCCCAGAGGGTAAACTACTATTGAGAGAATGGACCAAACTAAAACTGATTCAGGGAGTGCTACACCGAGTGACCATGGACCCGTTACAAAAGCAGCGAACACAGCTAGTGCTGCCAAAAGAGTACAGAGCCCTGGCCATGAGGGCCCTGCATGATGATTTCGGACATCTAGGAATGGAGAGAACCCTGGAACTTATTCGTAGTAGGTTCTATTGGCCCCGGATGGCTGAAGATGTTCGCAGGAAATGTGAGACATGCGCTCGATGTGTCCAAAGGAAAACTCTGCCCACAAGGGCTGCATATCTCAAGAATATCACCAGCACCAAACCTTTGGAGCTAGTATGCATTGATTTCTTGTCTCTAGAAGTAGACAAGAGGAATGTCGGAAACATTCTAGTAGTGACTGACCATTTTACGCGGTATGCGCAGGCATATCCCACACGTGATCAGAGGGCTATCACTGTCGCTCGAGTACTGTGGGAGAAATATTTCTCAGTTTATGGATTCCCAGCCCGGATACACTCGGATCAGGGGCGGGACTTTGAGAGTCACCTTCTGAAGGAGGTGCTGAGGATAGCGGGAATTAAAAAGTCTAGGACAACGCCTTATCACCCGCAAGGTGATCCTCAGCCAGAGAGGTTCAACCGAACACTATTAGATATGTTGGGGACTTTGCGACCAGAGCAGAAGGCAACCTGGAGCCAGCATGTCGCATTTCTGGTGCATGCCTACAACGCCACAAAGAACGATGCTACGGGAGTCACCCCATATCTCTTGATGTTTGGGAGAGAACCAAGATTACCCATAGACTTGTGCTTTGGTGTATCAGAGGATGGAGATAGCTACGAAACTCATCAGCAATATGTAGCCCGACTACGAGAAAAGCTGCGGGATGCTTATCACTTGGCTACATCTGCGGCTCGGAAGAACGCAGATCGCAACAAACATCGATATGATGCTAGGGTACGTTTGCAGGAGCTCCAGCCAGGGGACAGAGTCCTGCTGCGAAATGTGGGTATTGCTGGCAAACACAAGATAGCTGACAGATGGAAAGCAATACCTTACCTGGTGATGGAGAAGCTGGGAGACCTGCCGGTCTACAAGATCAAACCTGAAGAGGGTCCAGGGCAAATAAAGACGGTGCACAGAAATCTCTTGCTCCCTGTGGGGGAGTTGGTTGGCACCCCTTATGAGATGGGCCATGACAGGGCAGCCGGGCAGAACAGAAGTGCCAGGCCACAGCCGCCATCCAACATGGACAACGGGCCCTCTGAAGCTAACCTACCCCTATTCAGCATGTCAGAGAGTGAGGCCGAGGAGGAAGACACAACCCTGGTGTATCCTGGAATGAAGACAAGATTTCAGTCTCGATCAGCTGAGCCAATAGAGAGCTCCCCCTCTTCAGCCCTAAGCCCCATGGCGGAGGTATTTAGGCCCGTTACTGGCGCCCCTGTGCCGCCGATGGGACCCCCCTTTGATGATGCACACAGGTTATTGGACAGTGAGGACATCCAGGTGGAGGGGGCCCTAGACCCGTTGGACCTTCCACTGTCGGAACCAGAGATGCAGGGGCCTATGCCAGTAGCCGAGGGATCCTCAAAGGAAACCTCTCCATCCGTCACTCAAGAAGATGTCCCTCCTACCCCTGCAACAGAGACTCTCAATAGAAGGGACAGGGTAATAAGACCAGTAAAACGGTTAACCTATGATGCACCTGGGGTGATTAGCGAGGAGCCAATACATTTAGCGCACAGATTTGTGACAGCTGAAGTGGGTTTTCTGAGGCCCTTTGGAGGAAACCAATGAGTTGGTATAAAGGGAGTGCGATTTGTCGGGACGACAAATTCTCGGCTGGGGGGAGGATGTAAGCAGAGTCAGGATGAGCTCTACCCTGACATCTGGTGGTGAGTTGTGGAAAGGGATGTCAGGGGCTAATCTTGTTTGCATGGACACACCCACCCTGCAAAGCATGATGGACCGCTTGCCCAAATGGTCACCTTGACTGCTGTGGGAGCCCCAGTTTCTCTGTTATTGGGGCAGGAAGACTAAAGTGTTGTTACCCTGATTATGTGAATCAAGGACAGTGGGCTTTTGTTATGAGGAAGGGACTCGCCCTTAGCTAAGCAGCACTTGCTAGGCGAGGGACATGGATTCCAAAACCCAGTGAATTGAGAGAGGTTGGGGACAGGTATTTGTATCTGGTGGCATGGGCCTCTTCTGAGGGTCCTAAATGTCAATTGCACCTCCTTCTCGCTCTCCACTGTGGAATATCAGAGCTAATTTTGAGTTCCTTAGGAGTCTATTCACAGGCTGCTGAGTTGGAATTATTCTGGACTAAGTGTGCAAAGGAGCACGAAGGCTCCCCTAACTACAAGCTGAAATTGTTATGAGCTGAAATCACTGAGCACGGTGTTAAGTAGTGGGGGAGCCAGAGGATCTATTGCTGAGCGACTGGTGGAGCGGAGCTGCTGGTGGAGCGGAGCAGTCGGCGGGACAGCCGGAGCGGCTTGCAGGCCGGCTGACGGAGCGGAGCTGCTGGCGGAGCGGAGCAGTCGGCGGGACAGCCGGAGCGGCTTGCAGGCCGGCTGACGGAGCGGAGCTGCTGGCGGAGCGGAGCGGAGCAGTCGGCGGGACAGCCGGAGCGGCTTGCAGGCCGGCTGACGGAGCGGAGCTGCTGGCGGAGCAGAGCAGTTGGCGGGACAGCCGGAGCGGCTTGCAGGCCGGCTGACGGAGCGGAGCTGCTGGCGGAGCGGCTTGCGGGACGGCTGAACGAAGTGACTGGATGGCTGGCGGAGCAGAGCAGAGCCGAGCGAAGCACCATGAAGGGACGGGGCAGTCAGCTTCGAGACACGTAAGGTGCCCCTTACCTCTCCCCTCCCCATTTCTACCCAGACTGGAGGGGGTGTAACCTCTGCAGATGAACTTTTGAACTCTGGGTCTGGACTTTTGGGTTGTTGGACTTTTGGGACTTTGGGTGATTTTTGGGGTTGATGGACTCAAGAACCAAAGGGAAAGGACATGGCCAATTTGCTGGGGTGGGTCATTGCTCACAGTTTGGTTTACAAATCCTAGATGTGGTGTTTCCCCAGCAAAAGGCCGCATTGTTTCTCTCTGTCATTAAAAGGTTTTTCTACACTCAGACTCTGTGCTTGCGAGAGGGGAAGTACTGCCTCTTAGAGGCGCCCAGGGGGGGTGATATATATTTGTCCCAGGTCACTGGGTGGGGGCTCGAGCCGGTTTTTGCATTGTGTTATTGGAATGGAACCCCTAGATACGGAACCCGGCCCTTGTTGCTGCCGACTCTGACTGGCAGAAGGGTTACACGGGGAAGGCTTTCTTTTGACACTACAATAGCTATTTTGGTCATGTGCCCCTCTTCTTCCATCCTGGAAATTCAAGGACAGTGCTGCAGCTCCACCTTTCAAGAAGAAAGGAAACAAACAGCAAAGTCCCTCCCTCTACACGCCAATGTGCCATCTACCCTTAGTACTTTTGACTCCTGGTGCCTGGAAGCACAGAACCTAAACCTTCAGAGGGGTAGCCGTGTTAGTCTGGATCTGTAGAAGCGACAAAGAGTTCTGTGGCACCTTATAGACTAACAGACGTATTGGAGCATAAGCTTTCGTGGGTGAATACCCACTTCGGATGCATCCGAAGAAGTGGGTATTCACCCACGAAAGCTTATGCTCCAATACGTCTGTTAGTCTATAAGGTGCCACAGAACTCTTTGTCGAACCTAAACCTTGGCTTTCTTGTAAAATCATGCCCTACTCCCTCTTTTAAAACCATGCTTCTTATTTCCTTTCCAGATCTTAGGTAGAAAAAAACAAAAGGAAGAGGGGGGTAAAAGAATCCAAGGGCAAAAAAAAAAAAAAAAGATAATTAAGAAGGGATCCCAGGAGGAAGCCCAGGAGAATGGGAGTGGAAGCAATGGGTGTCTACAGACAACATCTCTGCTTTAGAGACTGCTGCTACTAGCCAAGGGTCTGGTGTTTATTACAGCCAAGAGATTCAAGGATGAAGGGAGAAGGGATGAGAGAGAGACTGAAAGAATATGGAGAAATGGGGAGAATAGCACCAGGAAAGAAATTAGTGGTCTGAATTGCAGGATGAGAGGAGGAAAGGGATGGAATGGAACAGAAAAGTATCTTGAAGGAATAGATCCCAGAGAAAAATATTGCAGATGTGAAAAATTGGAATGATGGGCGAAAGAAAATAGGCGAAAGAACAATTGCAAAGGAAAATCAGTAAGAGAGAATTTTTAAATTATGTGTGTTCTAGAATTCAGTGCCAAACTGTTATGGTGAAATAATGCTGGTAATTATGCAGATAAAAACATCACATCAACATTTTTGTTAGAGGAAAGTACAAAGGAGGGTGGCTTTGGGGATGTGGGGTAACTCAGGTATTTTTGATCCATTGACAGACTTCAATCCTTGAGCTAATAGTTGTAGCCTGGATCTTCTGAACAATGGTATGAAACAAGATGCCTTTACCCCTTCCGTCACTTTATGTTAGAAAAATGACATGGTCTGGAATCTTGCACTGCAAACCCTTCAATTGGTGTATTTTAAAAGGCAAAAGTTCTGCTGTTTGGTCATACAATTTTTTTTTTTTTTAGCAATAACGGTGCTGCCATGACACTATCAGGAAAGCTAGCCTTTAGAAATTAGCCACTCTTTCCCATTCCCATCGCTATAAGGAGAATGTCTGAGTAAAAAACATATGTAGACTGTAAAAGGCAATGCACGGATGGGGAAATGTTAGGGGGATCACCATAGTTACCCATCTTTGGCACTTTTTTGGGGTGGGGGTCTAACTTCTCAGGGAGAGAGCTGTGCAGGGTTACTAACAGGCAGCTCTGAGATGAGCTACACAGTAACCACTGAAAGAAGGCCCAGAAACTATTGATAAAATTTTAAAGATCATGGACAAGGGAAAGGCTAGCACTATGCAGTACTGATCAATGCCCTATACACACAGGAAGCGTAGTCATTATCCACTAAAGACCAGCCCGACAGTTTAAACAACATTGCTTTGATTTATTTGTATGAAATCAAATATATTAAGGTTAGTTGAGTGACACTTCTGGGTGTCTTTTATCTAAGGTGCTTCTATGGCCTTATAATTGTATAATCACCACATCCCTATGAGACAGGGATGTGTATTATCCCCATTTTGTAGATGGGGAAATGAGGCATGCAGAGATTAAGTAATTTGCCCAAGGTCACAAGAGGAAGACTGTAGCAGAGCAAGGAGCTGAACCCTTGTTTCCAAGCCCTAGGTTAGTATCCTAACCACTAAAACATCCTTCCTCCCTCTTGGCAGTCTAAAGAGAATAAGGATTTTGTATGCTACAGAAGATGAGATTATCAGCTAGCTCACAACCAGACTAGTACTTGAGTCATAGCCAGTGCTGACCGTCTCTCTCGCCTATGGCATCTACAGAGCAATATTCTATAGATGCAGTTGTAGATCCGTAAGCTCTTTGAAGGCCTCCTCTGTGACATTGTGGATATGATCCAATCCACCTCTGAATCCATATTTGGGGGAATGCATTCTGATGTGTTTGTGTGACTGTCTAGAGAACATCCAAATCATCAAAGAGGAGTCTTTGATTTTCCACTTGTGTATCAAGTAGCCGTATCTTCCATGGTTTGTTTGGATGCAGTTCAATGTGGTCCAAAGTCTGCTTGGCAAGTCGAAACCAGGATGGTAGCTTGTTGGGTCAGTAATAATGTGCTTGTTTGGAACAGTAGATGAGGTCCAGACACTTTGGCATTCTCTGGCTAGATCCAGAGACTTGAGGTGGTCATGTGTAGTCCATAATGGCCTTTGCGATTTCAGACATTATTGGGATATGTTATCTATAGCTTGCCAGATGGGACATTCTGGGTAGCCTCAAGTGTGTTCCCAATTTTGTGGATGCAACGGCTGCATCGATATCCTTACTTGTGAATGGTCCAGACCATTGGGACTCTGAAGCGAATGTGGATGTCATGTGCTGAATTTGATGCAGCACTTTTCTGCATTACTGTTTGTCCACTGGCTGTTTGGATGTCCTCAAAAGTTTAGCAGCGATGGCATTGGCTTTCACCCGCCGCCTAGTGGCATTTGTGGGATTTGCAGCCCCAAGTGTCTCAGCAAGTTTCAGGCGCATCTGCTTGAGTGTGCGAAGTTTAGACCTTCTACATATTCAAACCAATTTCTGACTCTCGACACTCACCACGTTTGTGGAGGAGCTGTTGGCTCTCTGTAGTCCAGAAAGGAGTATACAATGACCTGTGCTCCTGGAGGATGATCTTCTTTGTGGCCGAGATTAGGAGTGCAGTAAAACGGTCAAAAGTCTTCCGTGTTGGGGGAATGTGGGAAATGATACTGTCCACAGTTATAGTGAAAGTGGTCCTGTCTGCTTTTTTTTTTAAGTTCCAGTGTGGTGCCAGTTTTGAGTAGAGAACTGGGATTTGAATGCCAATGTGGGTCAGTATTGGTCTGTGCTGGCTGTTTGGGAAGTCACTGAAGATGATCCACGATGCAGATATCAGTGTGCCTGTATCATCTTTAGAGATGAACCTCCATGCTGACAGTGTAGTGGAGCAGGTTACAACAAGCCAGTTTATTTTTGCAGGCAACTGAGGTCTCTTTTTTTCTTCAAATTGCCCAATAAATTTTCAGCTTTTCCACAAAAACCAAACACATCGGATAGTTTTGGAAACCATTTCTGGTAAAAGATATTTGCTTTTCAGGAAACAAAATGTGGACCAGCTTTACACTTTGGGACACATCATACTTTGAATGTAAAAAGGTACAAAATTAAACCAAATCCACATTCTAATGTGTTTAGCCATCACTATTACATTTGTATTAATATTAAAGAGTGTGGCTTCTCTTTCCCCAGAAACTTTCTAAAAGATAAATTAATTCCCAATGAGACAAATCCCCAAGTGTTTTCAGTGCCACAGAGATTAATAGACCATTCTGCAAGTTGATGGACCTTAGTCCTCATTAAGGTCAAATTTCCTTACAAATAATTTAGTTATGACCTCCAACTCCTTGATTCTGAATTGACTGATTATACTGCCATTAATCACTGCGGGTTTTGGCCTCTGGTTCTGACATTCAGAACGTACGTTTACTCTTTGTTAATGGTCTTACTGGGTTCCTCAGACACATTTATATACAAGAAAATTCAAGCTCTAGTATGCACTGATGATTCCTCATGTTTCATGAAATATTGAACACACCTTTTAATAAAATGTATTTGTAATGCACAGATCTCATTTTATGTTCTCCCAAAGAAACAGATTTCTATTTGATGGGCTAGAGGACACGACAGATTATTTATCACCGCGCTTCTGGGCCTGAATGTAGTTGCACTGTCATAAATTTGGAAGATGGCACAGCTACTGATCTTCAGTTAATTTCCAGGAAAGTGTGAAAACTTTACCCTGGCTGATCGCCGAAATAAAGATCTAGCCAAAAAAACCTGCTTGATAACTTCCATGAGGGTGAATTCAATCAAAAGGTTTGATTTATGGATTTATGGATACCAACCACATTCCATTTTAAAAGGGTGATAAAAAGTCAGAAATTTTCTATACCATCACCAGATTAACAGATGTGTGTGTGTGTCTGTGTGTATCTAAGGGTTGAATCTGACCCAATATATTGTTTAAGGAGATTGAATTTGGTCAGACATTCCCTAGAAGCTGGCCTTGTCCCCCATTGCCTACTGCAGCTGATAATGAATTATGGATAATGCCTTTCCTGAAGTAAGGCTCTGCCCATCCTTTATTGTCAGAGCCTGCCAGAAAGAGAGCTTTAAGTGTGACAGAATACACCCTTGTGTTCACAGCCTACACACTATTGTAATCATTTTTGTACAAGGCATGTCTTGTGAGGTATAATTTGAAAGCTCATAATTTGCTGGCCATTATTGTCCTGATAAAATATGTGTTGCAATGCTGTATGTAAAGTTATAAAATACCCCGTATAGTATTTTTATTATTAACACATGTTCCAAACCCCACAGCCCTTCTCAAACAGAAGTTGGCAAAGAGGTCTGTCCTAAATAATGGAATGTATGTTCTGCTTCATTTGCATTTAAGCAGCAAATAGCGTTATCAAGCAGGAAGGGAAGACAAAGAAATTTCAAACAGGTGGAAAAAATTGCAGGGAACGTCCTTCCACATAGACTCTTCTGTTCCTGAGTCTCAGCTAGAAATGTTTTTCAAGAGGGGCACTGAAACTATAAAAAGGAAGGACAAACACACCAAGCATCCACCTCTCTCTCCCTGCCCATCACATTCACTACACCTGGAGAGAAAAAGGAAGCAGTAGCTGGATTCTGGGGGAGGGGTCCTTACCTAAAGAGTTAGGTCAGTGAGACTGCTGAAGGCATGTGGTAAGAATCTTTGCTTGAATCTGATACAGTTTAAGTTAGGCATTAGTGAGCATTTTATCTTTATTTTTCTTGTAACCATTTCTGACTTACATGCCTCATTACTTGTACTCACTTAAAATCTCTCTCTTTGTAGTTAATGGGCGTGTTTTTCTGTTTTATCGAATCCTATGTGTTTAAAATAAAATGTATGGATAATTATTTGAGATAATAAAATGGCATATTATTCCCTCAAAGGAATAACAGACTTAAAATATTTGTGCTGTCTAGGAGAGGTTTGGCCAGTACAGGACATACTTTTCTGGGGGGAAATCCAGGGCTTGGGGTGTTTTGGGGTCACCCTGAAGTATAAACAAGGCTGGTGAGAGCCAGAGTGTAAGCCAAGTGTAGGCTGCAGTTGCACACAAACACTGAGGGTGTGGCCTGCATGCTGGAAAGCTGTTTGTGAGCGGCCCGGGGGGAATTACTGAAGCAAGGCATTGTAAGGCACCCAACATTGCAGGGCAGGGGTGACACTGCCCCCACTGGTCTGGCCTGTACCCTGGTAAGTGACACTAAGGCTTGGTCCACACTAAGCCCCCAGTTCGAACTAAGATACACAACTTCAGCTACGTGAATAACGTAGCTGAAGTCAAAGTATCTTAGTTCGAACTTCAAGGTACTTACCGTGGGTCCACACGCAGCAGGCAGGCTCCCCCGTCGACTCCGCCTACTCCTCTCGCGGAGCAGGATTACCGGCGTCGACGGCGAGCACTTCCGGGATCATTTATCACGTCTAGACAAGACGCGATAAATCGATCCCAGAAGATCGATTGCTTGCCGCCGAACCAGCCGGTAAGTATGGACGTACCCTAAGACAACCCTTTCTTCATCTTTGTCAGTGATGACCAGGCTTGTTCTAATCTATGAAAGAGAAGAAAGTTGTTTTACATTTGCTTAATAGGTCAATTCATTCTCCTTCCAATAGAGCTAATTGTGACAAAACTAATTCATGTTCTCTGTCCACTTTTGACTAAAAAATCATGTACATAGTCAATGCTGCCACCGCCACAGCTAGGACTAAGAGGTCCTTATTGGCACTGTCGGCAGAGGGATGATTGGATGGACAAACGACTCCCGTGGTTGTGGCAGTGATCCCTTGATGTCTGATTTTTGAGACTCCTTAGTGAGAAGCCTGAGGAAGCTTGTGCTGCTGGTGTCCATGATCTGTATATAAATAAGACCCCAGGACTGTTGATCCGGCACTTTCCATAAGCACTAAATTCTCTACATGAAAAGAGAAAATTAATTCTCATTTCCTATATCATCAATCAATAGGAAGGAAATTGCATTCTGTCTTCTTCATCCTTTAATTACAGCCATTCCCTAGGGTAGCCTGAATGAAAAGCTGTATTATCAACCTGCCTTTCTTTATGTACTACCATTTCTTATAAGTACATTGACTTTTATGGGTGAATCAAACCACACGTCTTGACTGGGAAGATTTGAATTTCATTATTCAAATTCCATATTCAACTAGTTAAATGTTTATTTAACTAAAGGCACTTTTCCCACAAATATGTGGCTAGTCGTTAGTTGGCCTTGCAGCTTGGAATGATATTGTGCAACCATGTGACGGACCCTGGGACTCCTCCTTTCAGGAGAAGTGATGCTTTCAGTCTTAAGGAAAAGGTTATGACGGGTCAGTTCAAACTGCATCGTGTGTAGTGTAAGTTCTGCATAGTGGAGGTGGAGGGAGTGTTATTTTTTTATCCTGTGTACTTATAAATGAGTAACAATGAGTCTGGAAGTGCAAAGAAGGCGATGAATCATTTTGAAGGGAATAGGTCAGAGAGAAGCCTGCGCTTTGTTTGTTGGCAGCAGAGTTACCAACCGTTGTGAGTTTATCCTGAGTCTCACAATAGGTTCAAAAACTAGTAGACAGTAAAATCACACATGTATTAGGGTCATAGAATCATAGATTCTAAGGCCAGAAGGGGGTCACTGGATCATCCAGTCAGTGTATCCCAGGCCACCAGCACCACCTAGCCAGCCACACAAGCAACCCAACCACCAAGGTTAGACCAAAGATTTACAATCCCCAGAAGTCTGAGCTATTGGGTAGTACAAGCAGAGAAGAGGCGGGACCAAGGTGCACCAATGCCTGGAGCCCCAACAATGGAAACTCATCTGAGAAATACCCAGATTATCCGACGAGCACCCCACGCTGCAGTGGAAAATGAAAACCCCTCAAGGTCCCTGCCAATCTGACCTGGGGGAAAAATTCCTTCCTGACCCCTTGTATGGTGATCAATTAGACCCTGAGCACGGGAGCAAGAACCAGCCAGCCAAGCACCCGAGAGAGAGGATGTTCGGTGCCAACCGCCCACCCCATCCAGTGTCCCTTCTCCAGCCATGGGAATCTCTGATGCTTCAGAGGAAGGAGGCAAAGAACCCAGAATCCCTTGTGGGGGGGATAAACTCTTCCTGACTCCTGAAGCTAACTGGCTGAAGCCTTGAAGCATGAGATTCTCAGGACCCTCCTGCTTAGGGCTGCCGAGCCCTCCCCCCGACCATCACAAGTAACCCTATTATATTAACCCACTCATAAATGTGTAAAGATCCCTCTTAAAACTAAGGGTAGGTCTATACTTACGCGTCCGGTCGGAGGCGCGCGATCGATGTTCTGGGTTTGATTTATCGCGTCTTGTCAAGACGCGATAAATCGAACCAGGAAGTGCTCCGTCGTCGACGCTGGTAATCCAGCTCGACGAACGGAGTAGGCGGAGTCGACGGGGGAGCCTGCGCGCCGCGTGTGGACCCCGGGTAAGTGCTTTTTCATTCGAACTAAGGTACTTCGACTTCAGCTACGTTATTCACGTAGCTGAAGTTGCGTACCTTAGTTCGACAGGGCGGGGTAGTGTAGACCTGGCCTAAGTAAGTTGTTTGCCCCGTCAACTCCTATTGGGAAACTGTTCCAAAACCTCCCTCCTTTCATGCTAAATATCATGATTTTTAAGCCAACCTATGATTTTGTTGGCACCTGACTCAAGGTTTCTGAACTAAAGCTTGGAAATGCTGTATCGGGCTATACATGTAAAAGTTGTTTCAGACAAGTGTATATAGGTCACTAGTTAAACAATAAACAACCCAAGAAATAAATAAGTAAAACTGACCAGCTAACAGGACCATAGAGGAAACCTCGTGATCTTATCATGGTTAAAACTACGATTTTGTCACGGAGGTTGGGGAAGTCACGGAATCCATGACTTCCAAAGACCTTGACTTGAGCCCATGGTGGCTGGGAGGTGCAGGTTCCCACTGCCTTCCAGCTGCCGCTGGCAGCAGGGGGGCCCCCAGCCACCATGGGCTGCGGGCAGCAGGGGGACCCCTGCAGCTCCTGGCCACCGCGGGAGGCAGCAGGACCAATGCAGCTTCCAGCTACTGTGGGTAGCAGGGTGACCCTCAGAGCTCTGACCCACGGGTGGAGGGGGACCCTGGAGCTCTGAGCCCCCAGGTGTGTTGAGTGGCCCTTGGAGCTCCCAGCTGGCCCCCACAGCTGCCCAACAGCTTTCCATTTAATCATGGATATTTTTAGTATAAGTCAGGGACAGGTCATGGGCATCCGTGATTTTTTTCTTTATTGCCCATGCCCTGTCCCTGACTTTTACTAAAAATATCCATGACAAAGTCTTAGCTTTAATCATAGCTAATTGTTTTGGAGCACAGCTAAGTGGCAATTCAAGAGTTGGACAAAGAACAGTTTTCTGAAATTCCATGCATCTGTGCTGATAGCTTAACCATTGATAGGTAAATATATAAATATACCTAAGTGCTTGTTGTTGTACATAATGCGGGGCTTGCTTTTCAAGAGCTCACACTCCGATTTTCAAGCGTTTAGCCCCCCTAATTGGGCCCAGATTTTCAGAAGAGCTCAGCTCCCATTTAGGCACCTAAATAATGGCCCGATTTTCAAAGCAGTTCAGCACCCAACATGCAGCACGCGTCTGAAATTCTGGACCCTTGTTTTGGTGCCTAAGTGGGAGCTGAGCTCTTCTGAAAATCTGGTCCTGACTGTGTCAGCTGAGTCCATGTGAGATTTCTGGCGATTGAGCTTTCATTTAAACTGTCTGTTTCTAAGGCAAACCATAAATATCTTCTGACATTAGCCCCAGACTTTTACTCACTGCCATATGTAGGCTGCTTATTTATAGAAACGTGCACTTCATATACGTTATACTGGATTCTGCAGGAAGAAAACCCAAATGGATTTAAACAGAGTTGCTAAAAGCTTTACAATTGCCTTGGGATGAAGGTGCAAATAAGGTCAGCTTTTTTTCACCTACTGTACAGAGAGAGGCAAAGGGCCACCTGGTTCGGTGAATCCAGACTCAAGAAGCAAGTTTTCAGGAAATAGTACAGCTGAACAGGGTGTTTTATACTAACATGCTGGAGCATGGGAAGCAGATGCAGGGCTGGGAATAAAACAGTTTAGCTGTCTAAGAATTATTTTAGGGAAGTTTTATGGCCTGTGTTACACAGGAGGTCAGACTAGATGATCACAGTGGTGGGTTCTGGCCTTGGAATGTGTGATTCTGTGAACCAAACTGGTGACTTTGATACAGCAGTATGTCTTCTGACAAATGCTTCTTCTCTGCCTCTTTCAGGAGGGCAAGAACATGAACCATGCTAAGAACAGAGAATTCTTGTCTGCCCTGATATTTGTCTGATTGATTGCAGCTGAGTTGCACCTGATTTCCACAAACGTGCCTGAGAAGAAAATATCACGTCCGTCTACTTTTAGAGGCTTCATAATTCATGTTGTTTTTGCTTTTCAGATTATGCGCTAAATTTTTGGCTGGTGGTGCAGATAGGTGACTATCGGAAACCCCTGCTAACAGTGGGAGCACAGGGAGAGCTAGTTAGCTGCTCTGATCAGAGCTGGTCCAAGAATGGGTTTTTCAGTTGGCTGGAAATTTTGGAGAAAAAAAAATTCTGGTCAAACTGAAAATGAATTTTTTGGCAAATCAAAGCATAGAAAAAATCGTTTCCGGTCAAGTGAAACATTGAGCTCAACTCAAAACTAAACATTTTGTTTCAATTGAGCTTTTTTAATTTTGTAAAATGAAAGGAAATTTTGAATCAAAAAGTCATTTTGTATTTAAAAACATTTAAATTTAAAGGGTTTTTTTTTGTGGGGGAGGGAAGTGGTTGGTTTGGTGATTTTTTTAACCACAACAATTTGGTAAAATCTACACACGTTCATGAAATATTTTAGTGTAATTGAATCTGCATTTTTCATTGAAAAGAGTTTTGGTGGAAAATTTTGCCCAGTTCTACCCCTGACTTTGGCCTTCAAAACCTGGGGGAGGTCCTTAGCAACCGGAAGTGTGGATGTGTCAGGAACGAGGTCCTGCAACTGTGCCTGCCCAGTCACCAGGCAGCCAATGAGTGCAGCTGGGCCACAGCAGAACCATCTGATTGGCTATGGCAGTCAGGTAGCTTGCTCTTAAGTCCAGCAGAGGCAGAAGATCAGTGGTTGCTCAATTCACATGTCTGTAGATTCTCTGCTTCACTGTGCTTTCTTCTGTCCAAGTCCTGCACCAGTTTCACACTAGCCTAGATCCTGCCCTGTAGCCAGTCTTGTCCCAGCCCTGCTCCTGCCGCCTCGTCTCCAGATAATCCGGTTCAGACCCTCAGCTCTGATTCCTGTCTCAACCCTTGACTCTGGCATTAGGATCTGACCACCAAGCCTGACAGGATGAGAGAAATGGGGCCATGGCCAATGGGTGTGGTCTACATGTCAGTGCACAAATGCTCCAAGGCTTGGAAATGGGGGCACTGCATTGCCTCTTCTTACAGATTATCCCTACTCTCAGTAGGAATAGATTGGCAGGGGACTGTTCATGGGATTTACCAGAAACCAGGTCACATTCATGTTGCAAGTAGAGCTGGTCAGAAAAAAAATGATGGAACTATTTTCCATCAGAAAATTCAGTTCCCTTGAAAGTAAAAGTCTTTGAAAGATCATGTTAATTTTTCTGAAATCTTGTTTCTGAGAAAAAACTGTGTCGTGGGGGAGAAAGAGTTCTAACCATTTCAAAATGTTCCATTTTGACATTTTTTTGGAATGAAACGTTGTTTTTTTTCCCATTTCCAAAATGACTTTTTTTATTTTTTCATTTTATGTTATAGGCAATATAAAATTAAAAACTTTGAAATCAAAATGAAACATTTCAATCTACGTGAAACAATTTTTCGGGAGGGGAGAGATTTCCTTTATGAAGAATTTTGAAATTTTTGGTTTTGTTCTGATTTGGAAGGATGCGAAATTCCAGTTTCAAAATACTTTGTGGAACAGATGTTCCATCATCCGCAGAGCCCTAATGGCAAGCTTTTGCAATAGATACTCATTTGGGGGCTGAGGGGTCACTTTCTGTTTTTTGACAGAATGTGATCCACTGTATTTTCACCACAGTGGAATTTGAATGAATACCTAAACCTGTGGCCTCATCACTAGACATATGCAGGGAAGCAAAAATCATCCTTTTGAGGACACAGTGAGTTCTGGTGGGTGTTGACTGCTAAAATGGCTCATCCAAGGTATAAATAGGCTTTAACTGGCACTCCCAAATGCTTTTAAACTTCATTCCCTGCTGCTGGTACTCTAAAAGGATTTCAGCCCTCCCCTGCCTTTGCAGGCAAAGAAAAATCAAAGATTGTTTGCAATTTGATACTTACAACCAGACCCCCAACTGATTGGCATAAAGAAGAGGCACAAATATCAACTAAATGGGGAAATGCCTTTTGGAGAGGAAGAGATTGAATGGATAGAGTTCAATGCTCACTACAAATAGGGTTCAGTGAAGCAGATTTTCACTTCACTGGTTACCTTGCTCTCAGTCTTTATGTGTAGCTTGTCAAAGATCTATTAAAATATTTGCTTAAAGAGAATGGTAGTAAATCATGTCAGTACCAAGGTGACCAGTGAAACTGGTACAGTTATAAGCCACCATGTTGATAGTCCTGGACACTTGTCTAAACTAGAGTGGTAAAAAACCAAAACCAAAAAAAAAAAAACAATTGTAAGAAATACTGCTTGGAATCCCTGGAGCTAGCAACCCTTGCACTGTGCTTTGAATCCATGCTCAACAGCTGTCTTAGTCCAGTCATTTCTCAGCAGTGTTTGTAATGGCAGAATATTTAGCTTAGAACTAGATCAACCAGTATAGACTATAGACAGGAAGCCATTTCTCCAGTTTAGCAGGTCCCCCCTAACTTAAGTCCATCTAGGGTGACCAGACAGCAAGTGTGAAAAATCAGGACAGGAGGTGGGGGAGGTAATTGGAGCCTATATAAGAAAAAGACCCAAAAATCGGGACTGTCCCTATAAAATCAGGACATCTGGTCACCCTAGGTCCATCCCACAAGGCAATGATTCATATTTGGAAGTTACTCAAAAAGTCCTTCCTCCCAGCAACAAATTCTGGGTGCTGTGGGACATGGCCTTCTGGAATCCCAGAATGCACCAAATGCACTGGTGAAACAATGGTTGTAAAGCAAAATGCCTGTGTGTTAGTAGACCCCAGTATTGCTAGTTCCAAGCATCATATGTCAGGCCCCCCAAATCATGAGATGGGCTTAAAAATCATGATTTAAAAAAATTGTATTTATTTGCCTTCTGGTTTGAGCCCTTGAGAGTCACATATTCAAGTTTTTCCATCGCCATGATGGCTAGAAAGTTTTTTTTGTAATTTTATTTTAAATGAAAACAGAGAGTCTTACAAGATCACATGATCCCAGGAGCTGTTAAAACCAATGTTGCTGCGCGGGTGCTTTAAACAGCTGTAGTGGCAATTGATGCAACTAGTCATTTCATGCATTTTGGATCCCTGCTGTTTCCTCCTCCTTTAAGGCAGGCAGGCCCACGGTATCTAAGCCGGCTTCCAGTTGTCTGTGGTAGTGCAACGGTTCACAAAATGTGGTCCATGGAGCCTCAGTGAAAGTCAGTGGGACAACTTAGGCTCCCAAGTTCCTAAATCACTTTTGAAAGTGGGCCCTTGGGCGTTGCTGCTCTCAGCGTTCCAAGGCCTAACCACCTTTGAAAAACATTTAGGCCTTAGATGCTGTTGAAAATTTACCCCGGTGTCTACTTTTGCAAAAAGGTCAAAATCTTAAACCCACCCATTTCCCCGCTCCCCGACTGCGCCTTCTGTGCTGCGTCCCCTGGGCCACAGATTGTGCTTTAAGGTCACCTGTGCAATCTCACTGCAGTCAGTGGAGGCGAGGGTGTAAGTGAAGGAAGAATTTGGCCTTAAGCCCAGGTTCTAGCACTGTGGTAACTGCATTAAGTGCTGACACAAATAATAATGCTCCTGTGCTAGCCTGTTACTGAGTTGGATTGTGGTTTTAGACAGGGCCGGCTCCAGGCACCAGACAACAAAGCACATGCCTGGGGCGGTATCTTGTAAGGGGCGGCCATTTTGGGGCAGCCATTTTTGTTTGTTTGTTTGTTTGCTTCGGCAGTTTGGCGGCGGCCATCTTTTTTTTCTTCTTTTTGTTTTTCCTTTTTCTTGGGGTGGCCAAAAAGCTGGAGCCAGCCCTGGTTTTAAAGATGGGGTACTTCTACCCTGCAGCTGGGAGCATGCTTCTCAGCTAGCACACTAAAAATAGCAGTATCGCTGGGGTAACGTGCAGGGCCGGCCCACCACATTTTGGCACCTGAGGCGGGGAGCTCAAATGACGCCCCCTCGCTTGGACCAAAACTTCGAAAGGTCTTTTGTGCCCTCCTTCCTCCAGCCCAGCACTCCACCATCTCTGTGCATCGAGAGCAGAGAGAATACATATGCGCCAGCAGCAGACACAATTTTCTACAGTCTGGGTCCTAGTGGCGCCCCGCCACAGTCTGGCACCTGAGACGGCCGCCTCAGTTCGCCTCACGGTAAGGCCAGCCCCGGTAATGTGGGCAGCAGCTTGGGTCAGCTCCTAGTGGGTCTGAGTGGGTTTGTACTCAGACAACTAGCCTGTGCTACCCCCAGCTACACTGCAACTTTTGTCATGCTAGCTTGAGTACAGCTGGCATGTGTGTGTCTATCCAAGCTGGGAAGCACTCTTCCAGCTACAGCAGTGGTCCCCAACCTTTCTGCTACAATAGCATATTCATGTTCCCAGAAGAGTGTGGCGGGCGCCGGACAACCAGCCGCCGAAATGCCGCCGACAAGCGGCGTCATCGAGAAGCGGCGATGCTTCTTGGCGTTGCCGCTTCTCGGAGGCATTTCAGCGGCTGGCTGTCCGGCGGCCGCACTTCTCGGCGGTGGGTTGTCCGGTGGAAGCACTCCCTTGTCAGTAGGCGGGCGCACATAAATGCCCCGGCGGGCGCCATGGCGCCCACGGGCACCACGTTGGGGACCACTGAGCTACAGTGTAGATGTGCCTCTGGTTACAAACCCTAGTGTAGACAGGGCGTTAATGTCAAACCACTGGTTGTATTTTCAATTAATAGTAGGTATCATAATGGTTGGCGGAACAGGGTTACTATTGAGGGATAATTTAGTATTACTGACTAGTAATCAAAATGTTAATAGCCTTAGAATTTAATCTCTGCAGAAGGAGCAGCGTTTAGAAAAGTGACAGCACTACTCAGATTAGCATGAATAATGGTGGTGGTAATGTTACAGCATGTAGTATAATTAGTTGCGATATCAGGAATTAAAAATTACACTGATTGGAGTTCCAGGACTTTTGCCAAAGAAGTGCTGCTCATCATAGGGATGAGTAACTGTTATAAAGTCTCGTATCTCATGAACTACCAGCACTAGAAATGAATACTATATGCTGTTGGAAAAAAAATGAGACTCCAAGATGTACAGTAACACAGCGTTAATTTTAGTCCTTAAAACTGGTTCATTCTGATGAACAGCATGCCTTACTTTTGCCATTTCCATTCTGAATGGATTTCTGATGGGGCTCTATCTTGAAAACAGGTATAGCTGGCAACCACTGCTTTATACCACTTGAAATCTCATCACTCCAGTTTTCAAATGGGGTAAAGCATTCATCTTTACCCCTAGCATTTTGTGAAAATGTTGGCTGCTTAAATTGTGCTATAATTAGAGTGAGCGTGGGGGAAACAAGATAGTAATCGGAACAACGTGATTTAATAGTATAGGTGTCACTCCATTCATAAGTAGCTTTCCAGTATTTATTCAATATTAACTTATTAAAACCTTATTACTTAAAACTATGGATTAATACAGTCTATTAAGAGGCAGTGTGGTCTTGTGCATTGGGTGCTGGACTGGGCAGGTAGGAGATCTATGTTCTAGTCTCACCTCTGCCACTGACCAGCTATATGATTGGGCAAATCATTTCACTTCAGTGTGCCTGTGTTTCCCCTCCCACCCATTCACTGTCTTGTCTATTAATATTTCAAGCTCTTAGGAGACTGTCCCTAACCTGACAATGTATATGTACAGTGCCTAACATAACGGAGCCACAATCTGGTAATAGTACAATTATCGTATGTGATCATGGAATTAAAGACTATGTCCTCATTTCTGTAAATTCATACATATGCTCACCTCCCCTGCACCCATGAGGATCCCTATTATCTTAATGGGCTTCCACCCATACATATGAATGTGCAGGATTAGGCCCTTGTAATAACGTATAGGTAAAGGGAGCAGAGTTAAGGCTACATATGGCTTAACGTCGGCATTTACTGACTTTTGAGTGCTTAACCATAACAATGTTTTAACATGAATTTTAATGAAATATAATAAGTTACTTGATAGTGGCCCCTGTAATAATCATATCCTAGGCTAATAGACCTCTCCGTGTTTGGCATTGTGGTTTATTTCCTCTGGGTCTGGACCCTTCTGATTTCAGCTTTGGAGTTTAAATAGGTTAACATTCAAGTTATGGACGTTGGCCAGAGCAGAGTAATAAAAGCGATAAGACATTTAGAAAACAAGACCTATGAAGAGAGCTTAAAACAATTGGGCCTGTTTAGTTGAGAGAAGAGATGGCCAATGGGGGAACAGAGTAACTCTCTTCAAATGTGGAAAAGGTTGTTAAAAAGAGGATGGCCAATTGTCCTCCATGTCCGCTGAGGGCAGGACAAATGATCATCAGCTTAATATGCAGCAAGGGAGATTTAGGGAAAAACATTCTAACTCTAAGAATAGTTAAATACTGGAACCGGTTATCCAGGGAGGCTGTGGAATCCCCATCCGTGGAGAGTTTTAAGAAGGAGGAGGGGAAAGATGGATTATATGACTTCCTCAGGTCCCTTCCAGTCCTACATTCCTATGATTCTCTAAATCACAACCATCTGGAAACTTTGCCCATCCCTTGATAAGAACCAAACCAAAATACTTTTTGAAGAACGAAACATTTTGGAAAACATTAAGGACAAAGAACCCACAACCCAACATACTTGTAGTTTGGGGCAAGATCAGGAATGCCTGAATCCTGCAAGGATGACTATTCTCAAAGGCTAAATATTGTGCTAACGATCTGCAGTTCTCCATAACGTCAATAAAGATTTGTATCAGAGGGGTAGCCGTGTTTGTCGCTTCTACAGATCCAGACTAAGAGTCCTGTGGCACCTTATAGACTAACAGACTTACTGGAGCATAAGCTTTCATGGGTGAATACCCACTTCTTCAGATGCATGCAGTGGGAAGAAGTGGGTATTCACCCACGAAAGCTTATGCTCCAATACATCTGTTAGTCTATAAGGTGCCACAGGACTTTTTGTCGCTAATAAAGACTTGGTCCAAGCTATTCCTAGTCTAAATGAATCCTGGGAGTGCTGGAAATCTTGTAAGAATCCCACCCATCCAAAAGAGATTCAGGATAAACATCTGAATGTTTGGGTGTTTGTCCAACTGAACTAATTTCAAATCTTCAGCCCATTGAATTCAATGAACATGCCAGCAGCAGAAGAATAAGCTAATTTTCATTTCCGTTTTAATAGTGAAATAGTTTAAGACAGTGACAGGTTTTTAAATCCAAAGTTCATAAGGCATCATTTCAAGTAGTGTTATTAGATTTAACAGTGTGTAATTATAAAGATATATTAAATCAGAAAAGTAATGCGACTCAGGATTGTTTTCACTTTATCTTTCTAATAAAAAAAACCATCAGTTTAAGCATCTGATAGTTACTCGGTGGCTTATGTGGGAAAAGTTGATGTTCTTAGCACAGTTCTTCAAAGTGAGGAATCTGGGTAAGGACAAGCAGAGACAACTAATATGTCTATACACCACTGCAAGGAATCTGGGTAACAAAATGAAGGAACTAGAACTACTGGTGCAGGAAATGAAACCAGATATTATAGGGATAATAGAAACATGGTGGACTATTAGTCATGACTGGAGTACAGGTATTGAAGGGTATGTGCTGTTTGGGAAAGACGGAAATAAAAGTAAAGGCAATGGAGTAGCATTGTATGTTAATGACGATGTAGACTGTAAAGAAATTACAGGTGATGGAATGGATAAAACAAAATGTATTTTGGTCAAAATCACTTTGGGGAAGCATGATAACAGAGGCTCCACTGGGATAGTGCTTGGGGTGTGCTACAGACCCCCTAAGATCCAATTTAGATATGAAAGAGACCTCTAATATTTGTAATCAAATAAATACTGTTGGAAATGATGCAATTATGGGAAATTTTAATTTCTACTGAGAATGGTAGGGCCTAGATATTCCTGGACATTATAGCGGAGAGATTTCTTCACTGACCCAACAAGAAGTGATACCAGTTTAGATATAGTAAGTAGCAAGGACCTTGATAAGTAGTGAGGACCTTATAGAAGACCTGGTTGTGGAGGACAACCTTGGTTCAAGTGTTCGTGAGTTAATTCAGTTAAAACTAAATGGGAGAATATACAATAACAGATCTGCAATCATGCCTTGATTTCAGAAGGGCAAATTTTAAAACAATAAGGGAATTAGTTAGGGAAGTGGACTGGACTGAAGAACTCAAAGTAATTTCAAGCCTCCTCCACATTCAGCTCCTTGAGTCAAAGTTGCATAAAGTAGCTGAAACCTGCATCCCAAGCAAGGTGAAAAATTTGTAGGGAAAGATTGCAGACCAAATTGGATGAGCAAGTATCTCAAACAGATTATTAAGAGAAAGCAGAAAGCCTACAAGGAATGAAAGATGGATGCATCAGCAAAGAAAGCTACTTCTTGGTTGTCAGAAAGTGTAGGGAAAGAGTAAGAACTACCATAGCCAAGCGAAGTTGGATCTTGTAAAGGAAATTTAAAGCAATAGTAAAAGGTTCTTTAGCCACATAAATAAAAATAAAACAAGGATAGAAGAAATGGCACAAGCATTGAGGACTGGGATGAGATTAAAGATAATCTAGGAATGGCCCAACACCTAAATGAATACTTTGCTTCAGTTTTTAAATAAGGATTTTAGGGGTAGTGGCAGGGTGGCTAATGGAAGAGAGGATATGGAAGTAAAAATTACCACATCCAAGGTGGAAGTCAAATTCAAACAGTGTACTGGGACCAAATCAGGGGGATCAAATAATCACATCCAAGAATATTAAAGGAACTGTCACATGAATATGCAAGCCCAATAACAAGGATATGTAATGAATATGTAAACATACCCTATGACTGGAGAATTGCTAATATAGTACTATATTAAAAAAAAAGTGATCTGGGAAACTACAGACCTGTTAGTTTGACTTCAATTGTATACAAGGTCTTAGAACAAATTTTGAAAGAGAGAGTAGTTAGAGATATAGAGGTAAATGGTAATAGGAATAAAATACAACATGATTTTACAAAAAGTAGATCATGTCAGACCAACCTGATTTCTTTTGTTGAGAAGATAACCAATTTTCTAGACCTAATCAAGCTGGATTTCAGTAAAATATTTGATACAGTTCCACATGGGAAGTTAGTTACATTGGAGAAAATGGGGATTAGGATGAGAATTTAAAGTTGGATAAGGCACTGGTTAAATGAGAGGCTATAATGGGCCATGCTGAACGGTGAATGGCCAGGCTGGAGGGTGGTTACCGGTGGAGTTCCTCAAGGAGCACTCTTGGGACCAATCTTATTTAACATTTTCCTTATTGACCTTGGCACAACAAGTAGGAGTATGCTAATAACATTTGTAGATGACAACACTGGGAGAGACTGCCAATATGGCAGAGGACCAGAATATCATATAAGATGCGGATGACATTGAAAACTGGATGGGATGAAATTTAGTAGTGTAAAATGCAAGGTCATGCATGCTGGGACTAACAAGAATTTATGCTATGAGGTGGGAACATATCAGCTGGAAGTGACAGAGAAGCAGAAAGGCCTGGGTGTATTGGTTAGTCACGGAATAAGCCACCAATAATAAGCCACAGAATAAGCCATGCAGCCATGAAAAAGGCTAAGTCACCAGATGAGGTGTTTCCAGTAGAGATAGGGAAGTGTCATTGCCATTATATAGGGCACTGGTGGTACCTCATCTGGAATACTGTGTGCAGTTCTGGTTTCCCCATGTTTAAGAAAGATTAATTCAAACTGGAACAGATGCAGAGAAGGGTGACTAGGATGATCAGAGGAATGGAGACTATCTTATAAGAGGAAATGTTAAGGAGCTTGGCTTGTTTAGTCTAAGCAAATGAAGGCTGAGGCACAGGCGCCGACTTCCTGTGGCGCCGGTGGGAGCTCACGCCCAGCGTCAGGGGCGGGGCCCTGCAACGTCTCCCGGTGCTAAGGTAAGATGGCAGCGGGCCCCGGGGTTGGCGGGGAGCTGGCTGCGGGTCCCGGGGCGTGCAGGGAGCTGCCGGTGGGTGCAGAGCACCCACCAATTTTTCCCCGTGGGTGCTCCAGCCCCGGAGCACCCACGAAGTCGGCGCCTATGGGCTGAGGGGAGATATGATTGCTCTCTATAAATACATCAGAGGGATAAATACCAGGGAGGGAGAGAAGTTATTTAAGTTAAGAGCCAATATTGGGCACAAGAACAAATGAATATAAACTGGCCATCAATAAATTTAGGCTTCAAATTAGATGAGGGTTTCTAACCATCAGAGAAGTGAAGTTCTGGAAAAACCTGTCAAGGGGAACAAGACTGAGCATGGTAAGTTTACGGAGGGGATGGTATGATGAGATTGCCTACAGTGGCCCATGGCCCATCTGTGACTGCTATTGGCAAATATCTTCAATGGCCAGAGAGGAGACACTAGATGGGGAGGGCTCTGGAGAATTCTCAGTATCTGGCTGGTGGGTCTTGCTGACATGCTCAGAGTCTAACTGATCACCATATTTGGAGTTGGGAAGGAATTTTCTACCAGGTCAGATTGGCAATTTTCTCCTTCCTCTGCAATGTGGGGCCCAGGTCACTTGCTGGTTTGAACAAGAGTAAATGGTGGATTCTCTGTCACTTAAATCACGATCTGAGGGCTTCAGTAACTCAGTGAGAGGTTACTGGCCTACTCCTGGAGTGGATAGGAGAGGCTCTGTGGCCTGTGATGTGCAGGGAGTCAGGCTAGATAATCATGATGGTCCCTTCTGGCCTTAAAGTCTATGAGTAAGACAGGGGCTCACATCTCAAAACCCACCCCAACCTACTTACTAGGCTTTTCTAGGCAGGGTCAGCAGAGGCATCAGGGATGAAATGGAGAAGGAGGATTAATTTCTGCACTGAAGAATCACCCTCGGAGCTTTGGGGGGAGGGGTGGTCACGAGGGGGGGAAGAAAACCTAACCCTCACCCCCACAAAACAAAAACAACAAAAAACAGGAGCAGAGTGGAAGTCGGTTCACTCCTAGAGGCAAATCCCTCCGAATTAGGGCTAATATTAGAAAGGATAGAAATTGTTTTCAAAAATTGTCCAAGTTGCCTTTTTTAAAGACCTCAGATTCTCCCTCCCCTGCCCCCCACAGTTTCAAAACCAATTTGAAAGTGTAAAAATATTTTTTTTCTGCTTGTTTTTCCTTTTATCCTCCCTCATCCCTCCTCATCTCTTCCCCCTCCTCCTTTTCAGTGGCAAAAAGAGGTGTGCGAGGAGGAGGGGGGAATTGCAAAAAGAGAAAAGATATTTGTGGAGGTTTTCCAACAAACCAACAAAAATTCCTCCAGAACGGAAACTGAAATTGCCAAATCTTTTACAATCATCCCCCACCCCCACTTGTTAACCATCTCGTATTAAGATGTCTCTTCTGGCCAGTGGAGGAAAGTCTGTGTTGCTAGTGTTGATAGTTCTGCCCCTTGTCTGTGGATAAAGAGGGAACTTCATTTTCGAGGGCCATCAAAATCTGATATATCTCATGGGTATCGCACTCAGAGAGATGTATTCTTCAAATAGGAAAGCAACACCCAAATGGTTTAAAATAAATGACTCAAATAAAGTCTCCCCGGATCTAAATTTAAGGCAGGATGGTTTTTTTGTTCTGTTTGTACAATGCCAAGCACAAAGGAACTCCAGTCATGAACTATGACCCCAAGGTGCAACAACAACAATGCAACAAAAACCAGTCCTGCTCTTAGTTATGTCAGTGTAAATCCCGAAGTATCAATTCGGCTACTCACAGAAATATTTCCCACAAATCTAAGAATGAATTGACTCCAGCCATGTGCGTCCCCTTTGAATTCTCCTTCTGCAAACATCCCATTGATCAACTGTTCACGAAAACTCACAGAAAGTGAAGGTTAAGCTCACATTCTGGAATATTTGTGGACAGCTCATTTGAAACTAGCACTTGGAAATACATGCACCTGAAGGGGCGTACTTCACAGGGATGGGACTGTCTGATGCAGCAGGGTGACCGGGATCTCAGAATCCCTTGCTAGATTACTAGCACAGAAGTAATTAAATGAGCCAGCCAAGGAGCTGACTGTACCTTTCACAGCCAGGGCTCCAAACGTGTGCACAAAATTGCTTGTTGTCAATGGCTGCGGCGACGACAGAAAAGCTGCAGGCCTGTAAATGTAGCAGACGTGGTGTGTTTTATATGGGAGGGGATACCACTTAATACGTACGGGGAAGTATTCCCAATATACTCGCTAGAGCCCTGGCACAGAGGCAATTAAACACTGCAGGCGGCTCATGCCCACACAATTACTTCTTGTAAATGTGATTAAATAAATGCTGAACCAAGCCAATAAATTGTACAATGGCCTCATTTTTCTAGGAACGCCTCTGGCAAGGCCTGTGTAGGCCAGAAAGGAAAAAAAAGTTTAACTTCTAATCTTGCTTATTTGCTTCCTCTCCCTAAACACCTGCCAGTTTCAGAGAGTTTCAAACACCTGTTAATGTTTTATATTACAGTAGCATCTAGAGCCAGCAGCCGAGATCAGGGGCCTGTTGAGGTGGGCACTAGATAAGCGAATAGGAATAGAGAGCTCCTGCTCCAGAGAGCATGCCCTTTAAATAGAAAAGCCATATAGAGAAAGCAAGTATTATCCCCTTTTGATAGATGGGAAACTGAGGCACTAAACAGTAAGGTGACTTGCCCAGAGTCACCAGGCGACCCAGCAATGGAGCCCAGGCCTACTGACTGCCACTGCAGTACCCTAGCCATCAGACTACATCACCTCTGAATACTATGAGTAAGTATAATATAGTATCAGAGGGGTAGCCGTCTTAGTGCATCCGACAAAGTGGGTATTCACCCACGAAAGCTTATGGTCCAAGACGTCTGTTAGTCTATAAGGTGCCACAGGACCCTCTGTCGCTTCTATAATATAGTAATAAAGTTTTAATAAGATTCAAAATTAGAAACGAGAAATCATTTATGGAGTGGGGCTTGTACTTTCAAATCAGGTCATTCTGATACTATCTTGTTTTCATCCCACTCTAATTGCTGCGCGGTCGAAGCAGCTAATATTCTCACAGCCTGCTAGAGTTAGAGGTGATGCTTTGCACACGCTGAAATCTGCCCCTCTCCACCATGAAGACACAATGCAATCCGTATCACTCAGACTCAGAAGAGTCACGATGTAAAAGCAGTACCTCCTTATTCAGACCCTTGTGTGCGTTCAGAGCCAGATGTACTGACCTTAGTCACATGAACAGAGTTTTCCTGCTGTTTACTCCTATTAGTCATGCAAAGACAATGCAGCTATGGAAGGGTGAACTGAATTCTGTTCCTTCTTATTACTTCTGCTGATGACACATCTGTGCAAGCCCCCAATGAGAACCAAAAGCTAATTAGTGGGAGTAGGTCAGGCTTTCAGGTTACCATGCTGCTATCCAGCCAGCTCCCCAGAAGTTCTGAACTATTGTCACTTACTGAAAGAAATGTGACTATCAGTTTCAAAAAATGTATTAAAACTGTTTAACAAAAATAAAATGGAGATCACCAAAGCAAAGCTATTGTTACTAGTATTAAACTAAAAATAAAGCCCTACAGCTATCCAATCAATGTCAAGGTGATTTTAAAAATGTAGTTTCAATGTTAGTGTAACAAGGTGCTGGCCAGGAAGTCCTGAGCCAGTCCCCTCTTAGCCCAGCTCCAATTAAGAAGCATTAATTGGGGCTGGCGGAGTATGCCACGCCTAATTGATCGACGGGAAGCACCTGTGGGCCTCATTAGCCAGAGGGCTATATAGGGCAGGCAGGAAAGGAAAGGGAGAAGCCAAGGGCTGTGCATCCTTGCTTGCTAGAGAAGTTAGCTGTCCCCCAGGTTGCTAGTTTGGTGCAGTCTATAACTAGAAAGTGGTGGGAGCTGACTCTGTAAATAAAACGCACTGGTGATTGCACCCAGAAGAGGTCTCTGGCTGATTTGTGGATGCAGGGACCCATATAGTGAGGGTGATCAGGAGATCCTTGTTACAGTTGGGTAGGAATTAAGTCAAATTAGTTAAATCATCAGATTAATACAATAAAAAAAAATCAGTCCTCAAAATCCCTAAGAGAGGATGTAAGGAGGTGGCTGTCTATCTGGGTATAAACCCTGACAACAGGATTTCAGCTAGATCAGACAAATCTGTAACTTTGAGCTAGTTCAATATTTTGATGCTAAAACCAAGTTGTTACCTGTGTAATCTAAACCACAACCTCAGAGCAATAATAAAGCTTCCCCCTTAGATTAAAATTCTAGTGTGGTGGTTAATCCTTTTCTTCCCCTCCCACACTGAAATATTACCATGCTGACTTTAAGAGAACACTCTGACA
This sequence comes from Chelydra serpentina, assembly GCA_037349315.1. Taxonomy (NCBI): domain Eukaryota; kingdom Metazoa; phylum Chordata; order Testudines; family Chelydridae; genus Chelydra; species Chelydra serpentina. The sequence goes on from JBAIAC010000061.1 coordinate 13,484,959, forward strand.
AGCAGCAGTTTGAAAAGTCTAATGTGACATATGACAGTTTTAAGTTTTGGGGACTTTACACAAAACACACCTGAAATGAGTGTCTTTATGAGATGAGATTTAAATCTGGGAAACTTTTTTCTGATGCCTTTCCTATGTGAACTTTATGGGCACCCATATGCAGAACCACACTTTCACAACCTAAAATTAAAGGAAATAAAAAGCAGGGGTGTCTCCCAGCTAATAAAAACAAGAGACTCAAATAGAAAGAGGGGGAAATAAAATACTTAAGTAAACAGGAGGGTTGTGATATCTACAGCATTCTAGATTCCTGTGGAATTGGATCTGGAACTGCATTCAGAGTGCTAGACTGTGATGCTGTGGGCACAGCACATTGTTAGCAGACCCACTTTGGGTGCAGGAAGATGGTCAAAGGCTAGCATGGCTTTTTTGTTGAGGTCTTGACTACTTCTCTCCAAAGTGGGTGGCTTTTAGAGGTCCTGGGGTGTCACTCTTTCCTCAGGTTGATATTGACTTGCAAGGTGAGGTTGCTGAGTCTTACCCTTGAGTCTTATGGTCTTTGTGAGCAATGTTCCCTCTAATTTGTGACAGGCCGTGTGCGCAAAAAATTTCTTCTGTGCAAATTTTGGAACCAGAGTTCAAATTTGTGCGCCATGAGGCAAATGCGCCCAAGCAAGTAAAATGCTCATACAAGGAGATGTGGGGGTCCCGACTGTCCCGACGTGATCATCGTTTCGTGTTCGAAATGCTGGTGGGGAGGGGTATGATTCATTGCCCTCCTTTCCCTTTCCCCTCCCTTGCAAGCGTGTAGAATCTGGCTGTGTTGATAGATGGCGGGTGAACAATGTCAAAAGTCGCCCATAAATGCTATTTCGGCCTGGCTCTGATGTAGTATTTCATTTTTTGTGCGCGTGGTGTTTCGCCGTGTACGCAGGGTTTAGGATCTGTGTGCGCGTGCACAGCTTAGAGGGAACAGTGTTTGTGAGCTTTCCTCACAGCATCTTGCAGTATCTCCCTCCAAGACCTTCAGACAAATCGAGTGCAAAACCTGCCTTGGATCCATGCAACGTGGTCCAATCGGATTCACGTTAGATCATTTGGGGAAAAGTCCCTCTTAAGCCATCCATTTAAAAAGCATACAGTGGTGTGTATAACAGAAACCCCACCCCCATCCCAATATTGAAAAAAACTACAGAACACAAGGTCATATTTTAGGAAGCTGACAAGCTTATCTGGGTGGAAATGTCTTGAGATAGCATTGTGTCATCAGTCTATGGAAAGTTTGACCCAAAAATACCTATTAAATAGCTAATTATAAAGTTACCGTAGCAACAACCTGCCACGCAACGTTCATCCATCAGCAAAATTAAAAATAAGTTTGGATACCTTATGGCAGATGTAATCAATCTTCTGGCTAGCAAGACAATTTACAGTTGTCATGCTATTTTGGAACACGGCTATACATCAAATAGGTTATCTTTGGAAACTTTGATCTCAATAAAGAAAAGTTATTTTAAAACCTCTCAACATAAAACCCACCTATGAAATATAAATCAGAGTCTATGTAAGAGCTTTATTCCTAGCTGAGCTATTTCTCTCATGCTGCTGAAGACAATGAGGGTTGTCAAGTGTCACAGAGGATGTAACTTCATCTGCAGAATCTGTATTACTGGTGATATGTGAGATGGAAAGAAGCCCGTTTGGCTGGGAGGAAGGATGGCCCGTGGGTTAGGGGCTGACATAGGCTTCAGGAGACCTAGCTCAATTCCTAGCTCCACCACTGACCTCTTGTAGGGCTTTGGACTGGTCACGAGGGCTCAGATCCACAAAGGTACTGATGAAAGAGTCATAGCAGCAGAAGGACTGGACCCTGGGTCTCCCACCTCCCAGATAGGTACCTTAAGCACCAGGCTATGGAGTCCTTCTCTCTCTGGCCCAATAAGTACTTATCCATACTGGAACCGCTTCGGCAGGAGAGATGGACAGAGCCCCACATCAGAATATCCATAGCTCAGGGTTAGCACACTCACTTGAGAGGTGGGAGACCCCTGTTCAAGTCCTTTCCCCACCTCTGGCAGAGTGTGGGGAGGAATTACGCTTGGGTCTCCCATGTCCCTGCTGTCACTCTGGCTAAAGGCTATAAGGGGCTCACTAGCACCACCACCATCTTCCCCTCTCCCTCCAGCAAGTTTGTGCAGAGCAAGGCAACCACTTCGCTCATTCCCACAAGAAGTGCCTTAGGCACCTAAGCCACCTGACTTTGGATATCTGGTTCCTGTTGGTGGCTCGCTAAGCAGAGAGAGGCTCCTCCTTGCAGCCTGGATTTAGGCACCTAATCTGAGAGGGGGCTTAGGACACACTCCTGTCACCATCTCCCACTAGCTAGCTTAGGCGGCTCCTTGCCCAGCATGATGGCTTTTGAGGATTGCATTCTAGGGCGCCTCTCTTGGCCCATTCAGAGTGGATCCCACCCTCGGTGCCGAACCCCCATCGAAATCAATGGACTTAAGTGCCCAAATACACTTGAGGTTCTGGATGTTATCCTGTCTGTGCTTCATCCCCGTTTTACGGATAATAACACTTCTCTACCTCCCAGGGGTATTATGAGGATAAAATACATTAAAAGAGATGGATCTGTAACGGAAACCACAGACGTACAGAAGCTAGATGGCTCTGGGTGTGATGGATTTGCTAGTAGTTAGAAAAATCTCCAGTTACACGGAGCCAGACACAGAAGTTGCTGGCACAATTCCAGACCGCATTGTTCTCTATTAGTAGGCACCAGCATCAAGTGTTTGTCAGACATCCTGAGTCGCTCTTCAGCCTGGGATTGCTGGACATAGCCAGGCCCCTTCGCTCCAGCCATAGCTCAGTGGTTAGCCCCTGTTCTGGAGGCCAGGAGATGGGCTCTGCTATCCCTCCACAGAAGTGGAATCTTCCAGGGGCCAGGGTAATCTAGCAACCCTGCTGCTTGGAGCCACCAGAGCAGGATGGCTGCTTTGTACATGTGTCAAACTCTGCTATCGATGTTTCGAATCTGTAGCGCTAGTTTGGGAAACTGACCCGTCTCGCCCTCCCAGCTCGCCGAAGTGCAGGAATTGGAACAAACCCATCTTTTTTCTTCACTCTGCAAAGTTGCATCGGGGTGGCAGTTGCTTATGGGCAGGAAAGGAGGCGTAGTATCCTTTTCTAGGCATTTATTCCACAGCCCACCTCCCTGCTTCAGGTGCGATTGAAGCATGAGGACTTGCTGAAGCGCAGGACAACCTGCTAACCCCATAAGAAGCACTGCATGCATTCACCATCTGAAAGGTTAAAAATAAACAGTTTCGCTTTCAACAAAATACTCTGACTAGAAAAGGAGAAAACCACTCTCATTTCCATAGAAATGGGATATTTTGTAGTGAGTTGTTTTTGTTTGAATGCATGAACACGGAGGGTTATTTGAACATCTAGAGAGGAGTAGTGTGTTAAAAATCTCTTTACATCAATTTTTAAAGAAACCTGGCTAAATGTAGTTTTTTTTCATTGGTTAGGTACCATTGGAAAAATGGAGCACACTCTTGATGTCCTATTGTAGGGGGATATAATAGAAAGAGCAAACCTGGAGCAGAAAGACATACAGACCTCCGGGGCATCCACACTGATTGATAAGGGTTTGCAGAGCTGGAAAAGATCCCTAGATCATTAATAAATTACAAAATTGTCATTGAGATCAGAAGCAGGAAGAGCCCCCAAATTTCAGTCTGCTTACTCACATGAGCAGGCTTGCTAATGCACTGGGACTGTTTGTGGGTATTGGCGTGTCTACACACAAACTGGAGCCAAAATGGAATGTGGTCAAAAGTGACATGTTTCCACATTGATGAAATGGCATTTTCTAACAAAAAACTGTCTCCTCAAAAAATTTGACCAGTTCTAGTTATACATGCCAGATAAGGCCAAGTTTTTTTTCTACTGAAAGGCTGCTGTACTTTATCTTTCTATTATCTCCCTACACTATTATAGCGAGCATGCCATCTATTTACAATGGTAATAAACAGTGAAGAAGTTAGTCAGAAAGATTTGTTAACACATCACACACACACACGCCACTTGATTTAGTACAGAATTCTTTTTGTGTACTAGTCTACAGTAGCTATTGGAAGGATCAGTTTTTGTATTTTTAATACAGCTTCATTAAACTGATCCTATTTTTTTATTTGTTTTATATTATTTGTATTACACTAGAGCAGCGGTTTAAAATCTGTGGTCCGTGACATGGGCATCAAGTTTCTAATCTGCTGCGGGCTGCTCGCCACTGCTCCGCCCAGGCCTCACCCCTTCCCCCAATGCCCCACCCCCACCCCTGCTCTGACCCCGCCCCACCTCTTCACACCCCGCCTCTTCCCCACCCAGTTCTGCCCCCTCCCCCGAGCATGCTGCACCCTCACTCCACCTCTCTCCCCCAGCGCCTTCTGATGCTGCAAAACAGCTGATCTGCGGCAGGTGGTAGGCACTAGGAGGGAGGGAGCAGGAGGCATTGGTTGGCAGATGGGCAGGAGACACTGGGACGAGGGAGAGGCATCGAAAGGGGGGTTGCCAGTGGGTGCTGAGCACCCCCCATTTTTTTCCCATGGGTGCGCCAGCCCTGGAGCACCCACGGAGTTGGCGTCTATGGTCTATGAACCCTGGAGGTCTGCAGACTATGTTTAAGATTTCCAAAGGGGTCTGCACTTCCAATTGAAATTTTTTAGCAGTCAGTCTACAAATGAAAAAAGGTTGAAAACCACTGCACTGGACAGCCCATTGTGCTGGGTTCTGTATGTAAGAGGCAGTCCCCGCCGCAAAGAACGGATAGCCTAAGTAGACTAGGCAAACAAAGAGCAGGAGAAAGAGCGTTATTATTGTACACATAGGGAACTGAACTTGTCTATTTGGACTGTCGACTCTGGAGCAGAGACTGTCTCCTACTATGTGTATACACGAGGTGGGTGAGGTAATAGCTTTTACTGGACCAACTTCTGTTGGGAAGAGAGACGAGCTATGGCACATACACAGAGCTCTTCTTCAGATCAGCTCGGCTACATCAACATTGCATATGTGTATGCATAGCACAGTGGAGTCATGAGCGTAGCTGCAGCTTCTCGGCTCTATTGTAATACTAATCAATATCTAATTCAAACATTTGGAACTACAAACCCAGGCCTGTGTAACTCCTTATTTCACCTTTTATTACCATTAAATAATTCTCTCTCTTCTTATGTTATTTCCTCTCTTATAAATATTATAGACATTTATAATATTCACTCCGGAGTGCCTCTTCTCAAATCGATTTATGCTACAGTCATGCTCGCCAACCTTTGTTGCTCTTTAGCATTAGGGATTCACAATTAAATGGATCCTCACAGCCTTCTGTGTGAGCTTAATTGCGTTAAAGACTGGAGTTAAGGAGAACAGATCATTGGAAGACAGTTATCAGGGTGAAATACGGAGACATGATCCACAGATGTAAGGAAGGGGTTTGAATGTAATTTGAGAGGAAAATCAACCAGATTTTCATTCAGTCATGCATTGCCTGGCAGTCAAATTGGTGTATTCAGTTCATCCTGTTAGTGATTTATCCTTTAACACCACCAGGGTCTGTATGCAATCAACTGATCGTGTTAGTGATGCCTTGATCATATGCCTGGTGTTTGGGGGTATGCAGGTTTCTTTTCCTGGCCAGCTACCCATTCCATCTAGCTAGTTGGGGCTAGTTTCTTCATTTCCAATGTCTGTCCTATGCAATATACCAAAAGATGTATAGATTGTTGGCCCTAAGCGTTTCTGTCGCCAGGTACGTGCTCTGAATGGGCTAGGGTGACCAAGTGGGGCATCCTTTTGTGATTGTTGCAAACAAGCTGCAATTCAGAGGTGTTTCTGGAATTGTGGTAGGCAAACTCAGCAGAAGCTTGCCTACCACACTTGAAAAGGATGTATGGGGGAATTGGATTGATTGATATATTCATAACCACTAGCATATACCGATGCATTAACCAAAGACACTTTTCTTTGTTTTAATATTAAAAAACCCCTCTTACAATAAGCCCATGTGTCTTTCTTTAAGAAGAACAGTGATTAATTCATTTCAGCTCAGTCAGAAGCAAAGCTCAGTAGAGGTCTTGCTTAGATAAAGAGGTAAATCTTCAGTGCACACGAGACTCCAAATTGTTAAGGAGACTGAAAGCAACAAAGCTGTGAGGTTGGATGTTGAATTCTAAGGGCCTGATTCTGCAAAAATAAATACACATACACAACCCTTTTCACACTGCAGACACCCACACAAAGCTGTTGAAGCACTGAAAGAAAGATGAACGTCCACAACCTGGCTCCTCTCAGAAATCTGATTATTCCAGTATTTTTTAGCAGAATCAGGCCTTAATTTTCTAGAATACAGTCACAAGCAGTTCCTCTTTTCCTGTGACTCCCCAATGTTAAAAAAAAAACCCAGACAAACAAGAAAAAATCCACCACCTCACTGAGCTTTTGATGGCTTCTGTAAAAAATAAAAAAAAAGGTGTACCTCTATGGGTGTGGCCTACAGACTCAGCCAATTGTAATTTACTGTGAAATCTGAATTTAAGTAATGTTTGTACCATAGAGGACAGGAGCTGGTTATTCAGATCAAGTATCAGAGGGGTAGTCGTGTTAGTCTGGATCTGTAGAAGCGACAAAGAGTTCTGTGGCACCTTATAGACTAACAGACGTATTGGAGCATAAGCTTTCGTGGGTGAATACCCACTTCTTCGGATGCATGCAGTGGAAAAGTCCAGGGGCGGGTATAAATAAGCATTGGCCAAACTGGACAGTCCTTATGCAAAAGGATAAATGGACACAAATCAGATATTAGGAATGGCAATATACAAAAACCTGTAGGAGAACACTTCAATCTCCCTGGACACACAATAGCAGATTTAAAGGTAGCCATCCTGCAGCAAAAAAACTTCAGGACCAGACTTCAAAGAGAAACTGCTGAGCTTCAGTTCATTTGCAAATTTGACACCATCAGCTCAGGATTAAACAAAGACTATGAATGGCTAGCAAACTACAAAAGCAGTTTTTCCTCCCTTGGTGTTCACACCTCGTTATCTCTAGCCTGGCTCTTCCCTGCTTATTTATACCTGCCCCTGGACTTTTCCACTGCATGCATCCGAAGAAGTGGGTATTCACCCACGAAAGCTTATGCTCCAGTACGTCTGTTAGTCTATAAGGTGCCACAGAACTCTTTGTCGCTCATTCAGATCAGTGGTTTACAGTTCTCCAAAACTCCCCCAGATTTATTCACAAACAGTTTTTACTTATCTTTGAGAATGTACCTCTGAGATAGTAATAATAATAATAAATGAGTTTCATGCTGGATAAGCACCCTAGAGGATACTTGGTTGCAAGGCATTAATCTTCCTTCCCTGTAACTCTGTGTGTGGGGTGGCAAGCACAGTAAAATTACTTCTGTTAAGTACTAAAATACGTATGTCATTGTCTGCATAATTATAGAGTGAATTTTGCTTCCTCTTCATTCCTTTTGATAGATTTCAAGAGACCACTGTGATCATCTAGTCTGACCTCCTATATAACATAGGCCAGAGAACTTCCCCAAAATAATTCCTAGAGCAGATTGTTTAGAAAAATATCCAGTCTTGATTTAAGAATTGTCAGTGGTAGAGACTCCACCACGACCATTGGTGAATTGTTCCAGTGGTTAATTACTCTCACTGTTAAAAATTTACACCTTATTTCTTGTCTGAATTGGTCTAGTTTCAACTTCTTGCCCTTAGATCATATTATACTTTTTCTCTTTTAGAGGGGGACAGCTGCAAATAAGAAATTTCATCTAATTTATAAACCAGAACTTTAAACAACCTTTCAATCTTGCTACCCAAGCCTGCTTTCTGTGGTGGGTAAGAAGGCTAATGATCAAATTACCTTCTCCTTTAAAGGAAAATACCATCCTCAATAACTTAATGCAGCATGTAAGTGTGCCAGCATTTTGGTCACACGGCCACAACTTCTATCAAACGAAAATGTTTTAACTGGATTATAGCTGTTAAATCCCTCCATCATCCCTTCCTGCAGGCATTCCAGACTTTCCCATGTCATACTCACTTCATACCTTAATCTTCTGTTCTTTAAGTCTCTCCTTACATGTATTTCATTTCATTTACTATGTATATGCTTTCCCTTTGAATAAATCTGTCTTATGAGATGCTTTGCGCCATCTAAGTAGCAAGACATTTGCAATTTAAATATAGTTTAATTAGGACAAGATCTCCCCCATAAAATGCCTAAATTTTTAAAATATAAATAAAAGATATTCCTCATGGACCATAAACGGTTCCTAAAATAGGAAGTGACAATACACACATGTTCTTATGCACAGATAAATATTTAACAGGTAAATGTTCACTGGGAGCAGGATCAGTTCCCTAATTCACTCAAGTCGATGGAATTTTTGCCCTTGGTTTTAATAGATGAGAGAGTGGGCTCTGTACCTGTCACTCTTCAATCCTGGATGTTCCCTATCTTGCAAAATAAGGCCCCAATCCTGGAAACACTTGAGCAACCGCCTGAATGTGACTAACAACTCAGATATGTAAAGTTACTTATGTGCATAAATCTTTGTAGGATCAGGACCTACTCTCCCCATGCCATTTATTTTAGTATGTCAAGTTACAGGATGTAGATCATGTCTGTTCTGAGTTGTTTCCCATATAGTCCAGGTTTCTTTCAAAGCAGTCTGTTTGGTCATTCTAAGGGAACAGTAACAGTTAATTTGCTGAGAGAGATTAAAGAATGATAGTTTCTTGTGTTATCTAATATTATCGTTAGAAGTGCTGTTTTAGGCCTGGTGAAAGTTGGTCCCTCTTTCAAGGAGAGCATCTAGTAGAGTCCATGGGCCAGATCCTCAGCTGGTGTAAATCAGTGTAGTTTTATTGACTTATATGGAGCTACTCTTATTTATTTACTCCAGAAGCGAATCTGGCCCTATATTTTTTCCATTTCTTGCATCTTATTTCCACTCTTATGTATATTTTTATTCAGTGACACGCCCTTTAGCCACAAAGAAGCTTTCAGTTCATAGCAATCTTCTGCCACGCATGTAATAGTCACTCATTTTTCCTGCTGTTTATCAACTGCAATACCCTTAGTAACATGCAGAATAAAAGGACATAATGTTAAGGTGGTTCTTGTAACAGCTCACCTCATGTAGCTTTTGCATATTCCACTGGAGTGACAATCAAGAGGGGGATTTGTACTTGGCTTGTGTTCATTAACATTCTGCAGTGCAGTGACAAACAGGCTGGCTAAGAAACCGGTAAGAGAAACTAGTTTAGTTAGCCATCTGGAACTTCAACGAACTCAGTCAACTGAAAAGGGCAAATACGCATTTAATACTCTCCACTCTGAAGCAAAATTTGCTTCAAAAGGAACATAATTGGAATAGTAGTCTTTGAAATAGCTGGGCCTTCCAAAACGCATCTATTTGCCACATCATACAAAGCTGGCACTAACTGATATCCTGTTGACAGTCACAGCAGCTGGGTATAAAAAAAATATGAATGTGGACTATTCAATCATTCTTATGGGTCAGTTCTCCAACTCTGCTGAAACACATTGCAGGGGTAGAGTATACTAGCAAATTGGTTATGTGGGAAAAGATTTTTACTTCCCATGGCTATCAAGCCAGTGTCTTTACATCTAAACAAAAAAGGGGGGATTGGGAAAGCATACCGAGGCCCGGTTTACACTTCATTTAGGTCAACATTGCTACATCAGTCAAGGGTGTGAAAAATCCACACCCCTGGGCACTGCAGTTATGCCAACCTAACCCTCAGCATAGATGCAGCTAGGATGACGGAAGCAGTGTTTTGTCAATCTAGCTACCATCACTTGGGGAAGGGATGTTCCTACACCAGTCGAAAAATGGTCAGTGTTGCCTGCGTCTTCACTATGGGGTTATGCCATCAGAACTATGGTGCCAAAATTATTCCAGCATAGTCCCCGCAGTGTAGACATATCCTGAGCCACATTATTCCCTCTGCTGCATTGTGCAGAGGAGATGTAACTTGTACTCATACCTCTGATAACTGGCTGTAAATATAGGGTGGGAGAACACTGCCAAACAGGCAACTTGCTTCCTGTCTTCCCACAGATACCTCACCATATTTGTGGGCTCCATCGGGTTGGGAGAATGAAGGGAATGGCTAACCAAAGGAGTAGGGGGATGCTGGGGAACAGTTGTGTCTCTCTCTCCCTCTACTCCCCCTTTTCCTTTTCTATGTATGCCTTCTCTTTCCCTCTCTCCTTTTTCCTTTTCTAGTCAGTCTGGCAAAACATTTTTTCGTGTGGCAACACTGCTGTAAGCCTGTGACCAGAAAGGCAGCTAAATGCAAGGCCCTAAACAGCCTGGTTTGCCAGGGCTCAGAGTGGCTGAGAAGGCTGTGTACTTTGCCTGTGTTTTTCCAGCAGTGAGAGTCAACAGCAGAGACAGAGGTTGCAGTTTCTATCTCTGCTGTACTTTTGTCTCTCCCTGTGTGTGTGTTTGTCTTGTTTTCCCCTCAACTCAGCTACATTCTCCTTTCACCAGAAGGACAGTTATTACCATGTCAGAGACCATCAGACAAGAGGGATTTTCAGTCTAAAGACTCTCTCCAGCTAAAGCGGAAGGGAGCAAGGGATGGTGTTCAAATAAAATCCTTACTTAATACCTTACATTTCAGGTGCTTTAACTGGTTTACCTTCTTTTCTGTATCATTAATAAAAGGTTAAAAAGATATTCAATGATGTGTTTGCCATGGTACTAAGCAGACTGAGATCTCTGTTTACCAACCCCTGAACCCTGGTTAACATTGTTTAATGTTGGACAGTGACAGGCTCATGTTGACACCTTTGGACCCATCTATTCCATCTAAATGAATACAAGTCTTATCTAACCCAGAGGGAGGCCAGGAGATTGGGTTTTGTGGGGACAATTGCTAAGTCTCCAATAGTCTGGCTGAGCCGTAGCTGAGGACATATATCGCTTAGGAGAGAGAGAAGGTAGGAATGTGTGTGGAACACAGGGAGGAATCACCAGCAGAGACAGACAAATATTCTTCTGCCTATAATTGTATACATGAAACTTAGTACCCTAAAAGGCACACGTGGTGGGCAGGTGGAGAAGTGAGCAAAAAGGCAGCCATCTGCAGTTGTACAAACAAGTATTATCTCTTGAGCAGTCAGCCCCTGGCCAAAGGAAACAGAACAAAACCCCACAAGAAGGAGAGAAGGCGGAGTTAAGGATGCCTGAGCACAGACTAAACACAACACTGGAGAGAAGCAGGAACACAGAGGGAGGGGTGTGAGAGCGTAGCTGGATAAATGGTAGTGAGGGGAATCTGAAAAAACAATCTGCTGAGGGGACTGGGAAAGGGAAGTTATTTTTGGGAAGGGGAATTAGAGCTTTGGGGGTTAGCTGCCAACACCCAAAGCTGCTGCTGAGGAATGGGATTTTCTTGGCTTGGTTAGCTACAGTTCTGAGAGACAAAGGGAACTTCATGAAACATTGTCTCTTTCCTTATGGTTGCAGCTAATCAACCGATGCATGGCTGGGCTGGGTCAGTATGTGGATGGGAGACCTGCTATAACACCGAGTTATTGCAGGAAGTGGTGGCTGTGAATTCCAGCAAGGAGCCACTGTTCCCACTGGTGGCCCAGTCACATTCCAAGTCCACCAATTCCATTGGGTCATAGGCATCCTTGCTATAACTCCATTCATGTCAATGGAGATGATCCAGGGATTTATTTGCCAATTCTGTCTCTATAAATTAAGCCTGGATTTTTGACAGAATATCAAATATTTTCTTCCCTTTCTAGCTTAAGTGTAGCATAGTATTGCTGTATGCTATAAAAAAGCTGTCATGTTCTGCTCCAGAGGTGACTGCATTTCATCAGTAGGCTAAATGAACCTCTTATATACTGGAATCCCTTACCTTAACAAGTGTGTTGTGAGGCTTGATTAGATCATGTTAAGTGCTTTGACCTCCTCAGATGAAAGGAGGTATTATTTTATCCAGACTGATCTGAATCTTTAAGCAGGGTTGTGTTCAGTAGAGATACCCATGGGAGCTGAGATCCGGGCCAATGGCTATTTCTAGGCTAGTTCACACTCCTTCACTTTGTGTCATGGCAGGTCAGACCCATTGTCAGGACATTTTGAAACTAGAACCAAGCTATGAGTCCAAAAATGAAAGTGACTGGATTTTCCCCCGTGTGACTATAAACTCAATAATGCCAACAAGACAAGTTGTCAGATGCGCCATTAGGTGTGAAGCCATGCCAGCCTTGAAACCCCCACAGAACAAAACTTATCCACTCTTTGGGTTCTGTGTTTTCTAGCCGTAAGCTCAGCTAAGTGAATGATAAAGAGCGGCTGAATTTCTGAACTGAACATCATGCCTAGGACAACATACAAACAGGCCTTTCCTTCCCCCCGCACCCCTTCTGTCCGATATCCAGTTCCTCAAAAAACTCTTCCCATTCCAAGCTCTAAATAAACTAGTTGCGTCAGACATGTCCCTGCATCTGCCATCTGCTTCCATGGCAATGCCACTCTGGCTCTTCTTCAATGAGGCTTCGGTGTGGCTAGCCTGGCACTTTAGACCCTGTGCCCCCTCCTCAAATTAGAGTCAAATGTATGGCTGAGTCAGTCTCATACACTTGACCATTGGTGTGGCCTAGCAATAGAGCATTGACCTGGAGCTCAGTAGACATGGCCTAGCAACAGAACATTGGCCTGGAACTCAGTAGACATGGGTACTAGTCCCAGTTCCACAACTGGCTGGCTGAGTGACTTTGAGGCACAGAGGGGCAGTGACTCACCCAGTTTCCCCATCTGCAAAATGGGGGCTGTGATACTGACCTCCTTTGTAAAACACAGATTTACAAATGAAAAGAACCAAGTGTCTTACTTCATGTCCCCTTCCCCAGTGACCACAAGCAGGGGACCCTAGTTGAGGCATGTTTGCAACAGAGTGGTGGAAGGGCACACCCGGCATTCCCACACCCCTTTATGCTAAACCCACATCTCTTTATGCTAAACCCCCCCACCCCGAGCTGCCATTTCTACTCTTCTCTGCCCATTGTCTCTCACACTGATCCCTTCCCCATCTCCGTGTTCCCCCTCTAGTTTGCCCTCTCTCTTACATTTTTGCTCCCTTCCCCTCACCCACCTCAGAAGGTTCCTTGCTGCACAGGAGAGTGGAGGGTGTCAATGGATCATCCTGTGGGGCCAGGACACACCTGCTCTAGTGGATGAGGTGATAGCAGAGTCAGAGATTGGGCCAGCAATGAGCTATGTCCTTGAGTGCGTAGCCTTGTACTCAAGAGCTGGAACAGGGCTGTAGAGTGAATTTTGAGGAGCTGCTAATTGCTTTACCCACAGCAGCAGTTGGCAGTCAGAGTGGATCCAGAGTCATGCAACTTTCTCCACTGAAATTGCTCCTCTTTTCTGCCCTGTGCCCCCGAGGTGCCTCCATTTGCGGGGCCCCAATAGAGAGTAGTTTGCAAATGAATTATAGGCTAAATTTACATATAAAAACTGTTGAATAACTGCAAATTATGGGCAAATGTGTAAAAAGTCAACCAAGCAAAACGAACCCCACAGCTCGCTTGTTCTCAGTAATTCCGGAGCCGAGGGCAGAATCTGGCCGTGGAGTGCACTAAATGCTATGACTGCGTGGGCATATGCAGCTGCTTTATGTCCACATATCACACATGTCTCTGCATCCGCCAGCTTTTTTGCCGCCCTAGGCAAAAATGCCACCGGAGTCCTCGGCGGCAGCTTCCTCGGCCGCGGAGGACCTCGGTGGCATTTCGGCGGCAGCCTCTCCCGTCGGCGGCCGCCGAGAGACCTGAGATGCCACCCCCCAAATCCTGGTGCCCTAGGCGACTGCCTAGGGTCGCCTAATGGTAGCGCCGGCCCTGCTCTGCATACAGAATTAATCTACAGGAGAGGGAACACTAGCTGCAATATCCAGGTTACCTCTTACTGCTTTTGAAAAATAATCTCTAATAGTTAGGATGCAGCCAGAAAAACATCCAGATAGGTAGGCAAATCTCAGCCAACCAATACACACTAAATAGAATATTTTTAAATGGTTTTTTTGGTATTTATTAAGATAGACAAATTTCTGTTTCCCCATCTGGCTAAGCCAGTTGGAAGAGGCAGTCACACACAAGCCCAGAGCCCTCCTGATCGACTGGCTGCAGCAAATGAGTGTTCATTTCTCCCGAGTTGCCAAGCAGAGACATACACCGATGCCTACACACTGCTCAGTTTTTGAATGAAACTTGAGGCTGTAGGACTCAGCAAATGTCTTTTCCTCAGTCAGGTGCTTCACCCCCAAGTGGTGCTTTAGAAAAATTAGCATTTTAATTAAGAGATGTCATCCAAATCCTGCTTTCCTGTTGGGAGCCGGCCTCAGAGCCCCATCCATCTAGAACTTCCCACAAATGTGACCCACTCCACAACCTCTAAAGTAGATTCATAGATTCATAGATTCTAGGGCTGGAAGGGACCTCGAGAGGTCATCGAGTCCAGCCCCCTGCCCTCATGGCAGGACCAAATACTGTCTAGACCATCCCTGATAGACATTTATCTAACCTACTCTTAAATATCTCCAGAGATGGAGATTCCACAACCTCCCTGGGCAGTTTATTCCAGTGTTTAACCACCCTGACAGTTAGGAACTTTTTCCTAATGTCCAACCTAAACCTCCCTTGCTGCAGTTTAAGCCCATTGCTTCTTGTTCTATCCTCAGAGGCTAAGATGAACAAGTTTTCTCCCTCCTCCTTATGACACCCTTTTAGATACCTGAAGACCGCTATCATGTCCCCTCTCATGTTCTCGAGACCCTTAATCATTCTTGTTGCTCTTCTCTGGACCCTCTCCAATTTCTCCACATCTTTCTTGAAATGCGGTGCCCAGAACTGGACACAATACTCCAGTTGAGGCCTAACCAGTGCAGAGTAGAGCGGAAGAATGACTTCTCGTGTCTTGCTCACAACACACCTGTTAATGCAGCCCAGAATCAAGTTTGCTTTTTTTGCAACAGCATCACACTGTTGACTCATATTCAGCTTGTGGTCCACTATAACCCCTAGATCCCTTTCTGCCATACTCCTTCCTAGACAGTCTCCTCCCATTCTGTATGTGTGAAACTGATTGTTCCTACCTAAGTGGAGCACTTTGCATTTGTCCTTATTAAACTTCATCCTGTTTACCTCTGACCATTTCTCCAATTTGTCCAGATCATTTTGAATTATGACCCTATCCTCCAAAGCAGTTGCAATCCCTCCCAGTTTGGTATCATCTGCAAACTTAATAAGCGTACTTTCTATGCCAATATCCAAGTCGTTGATGAAGATATTGAACAGAGCCGGTCCCAAAACAGACCCTTGAGGAACCCCATTCGTTATACCTTTCCAGCAGGATTGGGAACCATTAATAACTACTCTCTGAGTACGGTTATCCAGCCAGTTGTGCACCCACCTAATAGTAGCCCCATCTAAGTTGTATTTCCCTAGTTTATTGATAAGAATATCATGCGAGACCATATCAAATGCCTTACTAAAATCTAGGTATACCACATCCACCACTTCTCCCTTATCCACAAGACTCATTATCCTATCAAAGAAAGCTATCAGATTGGTTTGACATGATTTGTTCTTTACAAATCCATGCTGGTTATTCCCTATCACCTTACCACCTTCCAAGTGTTTGCAGATGATTTCCTTAATTACTTGCTCCATTATTTTCCCTGGCACAGAAGTTAAACTAACTGGTCTGTAGTTTCCTGGGTTGTTTTTATTTTCCTTTTTATAGATGGGCACTATATTTGCCCTTTTCCAGTCTTCTGGAATCTCTCCTGTCTCCCATGATTTACCAAAGATAATAGCTAGAGGCTCAGATACCTCCTCTATTAGCTCCTTGAGTATTCTAGGATGCATTTCATCAGGTCCTGGTGACTTGCAGGCATCTAACTTATCTAAGTGATTTTTAACTTGTTCTTTTTTTATTTTATCTTCTAAACCTTCCCCCTTCCCATTAGCATTCATTATGTTAGGCATTCCTTCAGACTTCTCGGTGAAGACCGAAACAAAGAAGTCATTAAGCATCTCTGCCATTTCCAAGTTTCCTGTTACTGTTTCTCCCTCCTCAACTGAGTAGTGGGCCTACCCTGTCCTTGGTCTTCCTCTTGCTTCTAATGTATTGATAAAAAGTTTTCTTGTTTCCCTTTATTCCTGTAGCTAGTTTGATCTCATTTTGTGCCTTTGCCTTTCTAATCTTGCCCCTGCATTCCCGTGTTGTTTGACTATATTAATCCTTTGTAAAACTAAGTACCCCAAAACTAACTCTTTGGAGGGTTGGTTTGTTTTTACAAGCATTTGTGGTGGTTTGCAGCAGTTTAAATTGGATTTTGTTTTAACTTTTCCTGCCTTACCACAGACATGATGGTCTCATGCTTAGAAACCACTTACTAACCAGTTTCTCCATTATTATTCCTCAGTCCCAAATAAGCTTATTGCAATGTTTTTAGAGCTGGGTGGGAAATGCTTTTCCTGTCCAATGAAAAATTCAAAATTTGAAAGATTCCCCCCCCCTCCCACACTGGGACAAGTCATAATCTCTTGTTTGCAACCAAAAATCTAAAGAAATCTTCACTTTGAGTCGATCAAAATGAACCATTGAAGATTTTGAAACATTTCATTTCATTTTTTTTTTTAAAACAGAAACATTCTCTGTTTGGCTTTTTGCTAAGAAATGTATGCTATTTTGAACTGGGGAAAGCTGGAATTTCACATTTTCAAAGTGTTGAAATGGGACTGTCAATGTTTCAAAACTTTTCTGAAAAAGTTCAAGTTGAGAAGTTTATTGAAACTGACCCTGTCCTGCAAAAAGGTTTGGTTTCAATGAACTGGCATTTTTCAAAGAAAAACATGTTGAAAAATTCCTGACCACCTCTAAATGTTACATTCCTCACTGAACCAGCACTGGGTGTAGATTAACAATGCTGGTGCAAGATTATTAAAAGTTGCTGTATCTTCTAGAGCCATCTCTGGAGCCACATCACCCTAGTGTCTGGATGCCTCGCGATCACTAATGAATCTATCCGCTCAAGACCCCGGTAAAATAAGGAAATATAATCTCCATTTTTATAGAGGGGGAATGGAGGGTCAAAGATACTAGAGGTTGAGTCCTGCAGAGACTTGCACGTACTTAACTTGATGCACTATGAGTTGTCTTATTGACGTCAATACGGCTACTCACCACGTATGTGCACAAGTCTTTGTAGGATGAGGCCCTCGGCAACTCGTTCAGGGTCACAAATGAGGCAGAGTCAACACTTTAGAGCCCCAAGCCAGCGCTTTAAGAAAACCGGCTTTCCTCTCCGTCTGCAGTTAGGCATGTTCAAAAGTGCCTATGTTTGTCTGCAGCAGTTTCACCTAAGGATTCTTTTTTTCATCTGTATCGCTGCCATTTGGTATCTACGGTCTGCAAGGCTTGTGTGCTGTGCTGTGCTCTCAATTGATTGCATATTGATTTCCTCCAGGCAATTGGTAACGTTTATGGGAAGCCTCCTTTTTGTAGGTTGAACCCCAGCTCCACTGGAAATCAGGTGTATTTATTTCAGGCTGCATTTGAATGAAGTGCTCTGTGGTTCTTTACGTTCTTATTCCATCTTCTCAAGCTATAGTAAAAAGCAGCCTCAAAGCCAAATAACCTCACTTGGCTTTGGCTTTAGCTTTGTATTCCCAGATGGGATACGTTTTAAACAGAGGCAGCATCCCCAAACATTCTGATTTCTTTTGGGATTGGAAATAATTCTCTTCCCTTCGTAAGTTAAAACTTTCCAGAGAAATGATCTCTTTCCCCATGGATTGCTAAGATTTGAGGGCTTGTGACTAGGAAACCCCCCCCCCCTAGTCTTATCGCGTATTGTAGCGTCTATAGCTGCGTATGTGGTGGCGGGGTGGGACATATCAGGCCCTAGGGATGGAGACACACTCTTTGCCATAGGGCATCCTTTGGGCTCTGCAGACAGCAGCTGGACTGTCCCTGCTTTCGAAGGAAAAGGCTGGCCACATACACTGGACAGGAGGAAAGACGAGGGAGGGCAGAGGGAGCTCACAGCGGCTGGGACACACCCCAGAGGCGGTTGCACTTCTGTGGTGTGATGCATTCCTGCGTGTATAGGTGGCAAAGCATTATGGGATCCTTTGGGAAGAGGCCATTGAGCACTTTAAAAGCAGCCCCCGAGCTCTTTTGATAATCAAGAGGCCACAATCAATATCTTAACTCAGGGTCTGTCAACCTTTCCCAGGGGATGATCCCAAAAGGTTTCCAGACCCCCCTGCCCTTGTGGGTCTAGCCACAATGCAAGGGAGGGTGGTCATGACTCTCCTTGCGTTGAGACCTCTCACTTTAGCCATTTTCCTAGTCGTAGGCAGAAGGAGCAGAGCTCCTTTCCCGTTCTCCAGGACTCCCACAGCCCCGGAGGGAAGCAAGCAAGCAATGGAGTAGACAGAACTATACTCTGGGCCTCACTGCAGTGTAGCAGATGGTCAGAGGGGGAGCTACTGGCAGCTGCATATGCTTAGAAACCTTAATTCTGACCGTTCCTAATTTTTGAAGTAACTGAGCATGCAAACTGGATGTTATTTTAATGTCTTTTAAAAATTCAATTTCTTAAGTTTTTAAAAAAGCCAAGTGTGTGGTCCAAGCCATGGCGGTACTAGAGTTTCTTAGGGAAACGGCTGCAAAAAATTTCACATGGGCAAAATAATGCAGTATTCTTTAATTTCGTTTTTGGAAACTGCGAGACCATTTCTGCTGAACCTTGAAAAAACAAAAAGCAAACCCTTGACATGGAAACTTTTAGTCTGAACAGTTAAAGTTTGACAGAGTTATAAGCCAATGAAAATGGATGATGGAAAGTGTTACACAATCTTAACTATAGGTACTGCTACCGGCTCTACCTATAGTAAAAGATGCAAACAAGCAGATTATGTTCTATATAACTAACACGGTATACACAGCTTGGATCTTTGCTGTTATGTCTTCTTTTGGGCAGAACTAAAATCTTATGAATTGGTTTTTTCTTGCCCCAGCTACAAAGTTGATTGTTAACCAATGTCCTCAGTTATCATGTAGTCTTTCTATATGCACTGCATAACTGGTATTCCAGACAGTTAGAGCACTGGAATTACAGGAAAATAAAGGACAATTTGCCACAGATGTTTAAAACCAAAAATAATAAACTGCACCACTGGCTCATGCTTCAGTGGAAATCCAGTGTTGTAAATTTTGCTTCGTTTTAATTGCTCTTAACAACATATTGATTTTCTTATGGCACGACATGATGAAATGTGATGTAACGTTACATTTGGCTAACTCACAGTACCCCTAAGCCAAGATCAATTTTGTCTTTAACGGCTTCACAAGGGCTGAGGGTCGTGCAAAGGATTTTTCCTTCTAAATCACCACACATCGTGAACTTTTTAGAACACTCTTAAAACAATTCTTAACTCATTCCAAACAGCAAGCCAGATTCTTCAGTCTTCACACAAGCAACATGTCCCTTGAAGTCAATGGGATTTTTGCTTGAGTAAGGACTAACTCAGTACTGAGTAAGTCACTCAAGATATGGGCCATGAATAAAGCAATGCTGATGGAAAGTTTGTGCATCTTTACTGCTCCCCTTGATCAATACTGGTATGTTATACCCTATAATACCTACCACCTGGCTTCATTTATCTCCACCTTCATAAAATAAGATTTCCTACCCCACCTTTAAGGTGAATTGAACTCCCAGCTAAAGTAGTGACTTTCAGCTGTCCAGCTTTTGCACAATGACAAGGCTGGATGGGAAGTTTCAGTGAGGCTATTTTGTGGTCATTATATTTAGAAGTCTATCCAATAAGCCTACCTCTGCTGCCATCCTTTGTGACTCTGTTTCCCAGTTCTGTCATAACACTGGCTGGCATGGAGGATTGGGATCATGGCCGGCTTCCTTCCTGGCCCTTCCTTCCCCTCCTAGAGAAGTCTGCCTGGGTAGCCAGGAGTAGACCTTGAAATCCAATCAGAGGGAGGGTTTCAGTTGTAGCTAGCCCCATGTGGGGACCAAAAGGGAGAGGATCGTTGAGCCTTTCTGCCCAATCCATGCAGCACACAGACCCTGTGTGTTGTGAAACTCTTATCATTTCTACAGCAATATACAATGTTCTTAGCTTCTTGGCAACGGCCAGCAACTTTACTGGAAGGACTTCAGTCCAGTCCCAGAAATCACAACTTCGATTCCATCTGGAGTCAGGAGGAAGGTAGTTTATCAGCATCTGGGTTAACATGAGTTTGAACTCACTTGATTGATGGATTAGATAGAAGGATTTATTATTTTTGAAGACAGGGGAGGCCAGCCTGAGAACAATAACACTTTTTTACTCAGTCTCTTTGGACCGTGACATTTACTGTATCTCTGGTATAAGTGTTTCCAGATTCTGTTATTTTTATGTGCTCTTCCCACACAGGCTCCAAACCATCCTTAATAATGCGCACAGGTGTTGCCCTGGCACTTATTCATTTCCCCAAACATCTCAGTGAAATTAGCATTTCAACTTTGGCTCCCAATACTGCTCAAAGCAAGTCACCGCCTCTTTCCGTTCTGTTCCTGGTAAAGCCGAAAGCCTTCCTTTGCCCGGTGAGTTCCTCCATGTTATTAAATAGGTACATGGGCAAAATGCATATTAGGTGTATTGCTACTGGGGCAACATTGCCAGTCCCTCCCTCCCCAAAATCTTTCGCCGTCTTTGAAAATGATAGATGCGCCTTCTGACTCGAAAGATGGGCTGTTTCTCTGGATTTACAGTGGGGTAAATAAGAACAGCTAGCCAGCCGGGATCTGTTTGTGTGGGGCACACCGCAAGCTTAGGACCTAAGGGTACATCTACATTGCAATAAAGGAGCCGCGGCTGACCTGGATCAGCTGGGCTATAAAATCTCAGTGTAGATGTTCGGGCTTGGGTCGGAGCCCAGCTTTGAGAGCCCACGAGGGGAGAGGGTATCAGAGCCCCATCCCCCGCCTGAGCCAGGACGTCTACACAGCTATTTTCAGCCCGAGCCAGCTGAGGTGGGCTCTGAGACTCGGTTTATTATTGCAGTGTAGACACACCCTTAGGCCCGACTACACTAGGAAAATGAGGTCGGTATAACTACATTGCTATGAGGTGTGAAAAATCTATGCCCCTAAGTGGCACAGTTAAACCAACCTAGCCTCCAGTGTAGACCATGCTAAGTCAGTGGGAGAATCTTCCATGGACCTAGCTACTGCCTCTCAGCGAGGCGGAGCTCTTATGCTGGCAGGACAAGTCTTCCCAGCAGCATAGGTAGTGTCTTCACTGAAGCACTACAGCCGTGCAGAGGCGGTGGTGCAACTCCGCCATTGCAGCATTTTAAGGGGAGACCTGGCCTTAGACAGAGACTTATCCCTGAAAAAGAATCGAAACGTACTGCTCATCTCTTGGCAGCAGAAAGAGCCCTCCTAGCTGCAGAGCAGAAAAAGAAGGAGCCTCCATTTACAAAAGCATTGTTTAAACAGGCATAGAGCGCGTTCTTTGGGGAAAGTTCAGCGACAATACCAGAGTGGGCTCTACTGGTTCCTTCCATAGCATGTGAATAAAATGATTCATCAGAAACCACCAAAGGACCAGACCAAAGCAACTGATTCGG
Organism: Chelydra serpentina; assembly: GCA_037349315.1. Taxonomy (NCBI): domain Eukaryota; kingdom Metazoa; phylum Chordata; order Testudines; family Chelydridae; genus Chelydra; species Chelydra serpentina. Next base: position 13,506,743 of record JBAIAC010000061.1, read on the forward strand.
TTCAGTTATTCCAGGCACAGGGCAAGATTGTCAACAGCAGTCAGGATGTGAAATCAATAGTAAGGCTCATTGATTTCAACACTGAGTCTGTTTGAAAATCCCTCCCCCAACCGCCTGGTACATTAGTCATCTGTTACCATAACTGTCACCCATTTCCAGCATTCCCCTCCTGGTAGCCATGTATTAGTGCCTTTGTAGTGTGTCACCCACGCTCCCTCCCTCTTGTTTCTGAACAGAAGTAAATAAAGTGTAGAGAACAAAGCAAAGAACCTCTCTCTCTCTCTCTCACACACACACACACACACACACACCCACCCCATCACATTTCAATACGCCCACTTTGTCAATGTGGGAACGTTCTACCAGTTACTTTGGTACAAACTCCTCCCCAGAGTCTGGACCCTCTTGTTCCAATATGAGCCACTTCTTTTGGTTCACTTAAACCCTTCCCCAGCAAAATAAGTTAAACTAAAAGAAAGCCCCTCTTATACCAGAACAAAAATGTCTACACCGGAGAATATGCTGGTTTAGGTCTGTCTGCTTAAATTCATATCTTAGGTTATACTGGGGAAGGAGGGGAAAGACTTTCAAGTGTAGACAAGTCCCAGCTGAGTCGATGGCTACATGCCAGAGCATACAGTGGCACAGTTGCACCGACACTGCTGTAGCACTGTTGGTACAGATGCTCCAAGCTGACAGGAGAGAGGTCTCCCATCAGCATAAATCTACCCCCAATGAGCAGCGGTAGCTCTGTCAGTGGGAGAAGCTCTCCTGCCGACATAGCACTGTCCACACTGGCACTTAGATCAGTGTAACTGACGTCGCTCAAGGGGGTGGCTTATTCGCACCCCTGAGCGACGTACGTTATGTCGCCCTAAGCTGTAGTGTAGCCATCCCCTGAGTGTGAGGAACTCAAGTGACGTCTAGACTGCTGTGACTTGCACTGAGGGGCCAAGAGAGCCGCGTGTAGCAAGAAAAGCAACTTACAGGATGCCGTAAGAGTCTCATTTAAGATAGCCCACCCCTTATTTTAACCTATACCTTCTCCCATCTCACAGTGTATAACTCACTCCGAAATCAGTCTAGGATGAGTTGAACCGCAAGGCAGCTTAACACACACCACCTTGCACATCAGCTCTGCGTTTGGCCCCATGGCTCAGGAGACGCTCATAGAATGGATACCCACATATTCAGGGATACTCCTAGGAATACTGGTTCCCAGTCGGCGGGCTGGAAAACATTTTGCAACCTTTTTTTTTTGGAGGGGAGGCAGCGGTTGTACATATGTCAGTAATTCAGAATTTGAAAAGTTTCAGCTGGCACTAGAGACGGTTGACAAATGGAAGAATAATCTGCAAGACGCATGTTGAAATTGTTCCTGTCTGTTTGATTTTCAAATTTTACAGAGGTTCAAAACATTTCCACCAGCTGTACTTACCAGGCACTACATTTGTAATTTAAAGCACTATCTCAGAGAGGAAGGAGGGTCCAGTGGATAAGGCACTAGCCTACAGTTCACCGCTCTACTCTGCCACAGACTTCCTGTGTGATCTTGGGTGAATCCATGCCTCAGTTGCCCATCTGTAAAATGGGGCTAATAGCACTTGCCTTAACCTACCTCACGGGAGTGTTGCAAGGATAAATACATTAAGATTGTGAGGGGCTCAGATATGGCAATGGGGGCTATATACATTAGACATGTCTCACTAACTTGTTAACTAGGGATCAAATTCCTGAGCTCTTAACTGGGAGTTCACCTGGGTGAGAACAAGTAAAGTCAATGGGAGCATTGCGTGAGTAATGACCAATTCAAAACTGAGTTGTCGACCCAGGACATTGGTCCTAGGATTTTTATTCCTAACCACTAGCTGATGCAGAGACACAGGAAGAGGGAAATTAGTTATTCAGATAGAAAACTAGCTGGAAAGTTGTCATAAATAGAGGCTTATCAAGCTGGAATATAAAGAAGCCAAGATGTTCTAAATTAGAAACAAACCCATCAGCTTAGAGAAAGGAAATCATCAAACTGTGGGATTCATTCCTCCGACGGCTTTGTTTCTTGCTTCTCTGCTTCCATCCACTGCAATTAATTTGGGTCAGATGCTTTGCATCAAGCTTGGCTATCTTTATCCCCTTGAGTGTTAAGAAGTTACATGGCTGGATAAAGATGTTCTAATCCAGGGATGCTTTTACATAGTTATTATATCCTTCTCTGGCAAAGCACAGTGGGCTTCATCACTAGATTGACTGGTTCAAATCTGCAGAGATTGCTTAAAATCAGAGATCCGGGACCTCTCAGGGTTTCTTCCCAGCCTCTTCTCATACTGCACAATACAATGGGTTAGAACGCCTGTTTTATGGGACTTCCCCAAGGAAAATCCTATCGAGGAAAACAGTTTGAAAACTGCAGAGATATTTTAGGGGCCAAGAAAAATCCTTATGGATGTCCCATGACATATCGAGCAGCATCTACACTAGGTGGATAGTAAATGATCCATGCTAACCAATAATCCCTTTATCATCTGGACTGTTAATTGCATTCCTAAATATCCCAAGTATGGTCACTTAATGTAAAGTTGACTGCAGAAACATTACTGAGTAGGTTTGTGTAATTAAAGTTTAGTTCTTCTCCAACATAAAGACCCAGCAAGCTTTAGGGTCCTTTTCAGCATGCCACGTTGCTGGCAGTGGGCGAACAGTAAATCACTTCCCGACATGTGACTCTTTGATTAAGAAGCTGAAAGATGTTAAACACATTGGTTAAATCCTTTGTGAGGCAGAGAGGATAGTAGAGAGGCTGGGTGTGCTTTTGCGTACAGATGCATCATTGCTCTTACAGATGCCCCCTGGCATTATGCAGTGCATAAAAGCGTGCTTCTGGAAAAGCAATGAATATTCATTTTATGCAGAGTGGGTAAAATGTCAAGAGCATGTAAGTGACTTAGACGCCTATGGCCAGGTCTACACTACAGACCTAAATCAGCACAACTATGTCGCTCAGGGGTGTGAAAAATCCACAATGCAGTTATACTGACCTAATCCTCCCCACCCTGCCCCGTGTAGACAGCACTATGTCCATGGAGGAGCTTCTCCTGTCAATATAGCTACTGCCTCTCAGGGAGGTAGATTAACTACGCTGATGGGAGAAACGACCCTGTTGGCATAGAAGCATCTTCACCTAAGCACTACAGTGAGGCAGCTGCACCGATGCAGCATTTTAAGCGTAGCCCTGCCCTCAGCCTCCTTTTCAAAAAGAGATGTCAAAGGGAGTTAGGCACCTAAGTTCATTGGAGGATTTGAGCCTTAGGGTCTTGATCCTTAAATGTTGCCGTGCCTAACCCAGGTACCCTGCCACTGTATGGACTCTTCAGCCCGATGTTAGGCACCCAGGCTCCTAAGACAGTGCATGGGATCCACAGAAGCTAAGCGTGCCAGTAGGAAATGCAGAGGAGAGGGGGGCTTTTTTGGATAGCCTAAGCTCGGTCCCTCAGAGAGTTAGGCACCTATGTCCAGGTCATTCCAATGCCACATGTCCCCCCCCGCCCGAGATGGATGCACTCCCTTTTTCCTGTCGGTCACTCCCCTTTTCTCCTTCTGTAAGGATCATAGAATCATAGAATATCAGGGTTGGAAGGGACCTTAGGAGGTCATCTAGTCCAACCCCCTGCTCAAAGCAGGACCAATCCCCAATTTTTGCCCCAGATCCCTAAATGGCTCCCTCAAGGATTGAACTCACAACCCTGGGTTTATCAGGCCAATGCTCAAACCACTGAGCTATCCCTTCCCCCCAGGGATTATACCAACCTTTGTGTTGTATTGAGAGTAATCCCCAAACAGGCAAAATTCACCCCTATGGAAGGGCCCATGCACCCCTTAAATCCATCTTAAATGAGGTTAAGGGTTGCCGGCCCTCCGAACTGGGGTAAATTTCTCCCTCATGTTATTTTGGACATGCTTTGCGCTGAACTCTGGGGCAAATTTGGTCTCTCTCTGCTTTACCTTAAATCTCCACAATGGTTTTGTGCTTTATTAAGTGCTGTTATTTTCCCCTTATTTCGTGCTTATTTTTTCTCTCATCATTAATTTTAATTAACACCAGAATTTATCAACAACATGTCATCTCCCTCATTTTCATTATAGGTGTTAATTGCAGAATTGAACAAAAGGTGAAGAAGAAACTGAAGTAAACATCAGAAGAAGCAGAACACGGCTGGGTGTTGAAGAGAACAGTTTGTTGCATGGATGTATCAGGGTGTTTATTAAAGTTTTTCAAAAAATAATAGACTTTCTAAAGTTCAGCATTGTTTTGGACATTTTTCAGGGCTAGGTTTCATGCCTTTAGGGCCAGATGTTCAGAAGAGCTGTGGGCCAGATTTTGTAATGATTCAGCACTCACAGCTAGCTTCGGATTTTAACTTTGGCTGTTTTTCTTTTGAAAATCTGGCCAGAAGTGTCACAATTCAGAATGTGATCCCCGCAAAGTTCAGTGCTTAGATTTCTTAAATTACCACAGCTTTTGGCCGTGGGACCTCCACCACAATACAGTACACTGGATAAAAATTCGATGAGGCGCAATACAGACAGTGTGACCTAACGCTGGATTTTCCGTTAGCTGGGTGACATGTCATCAATGCCACCCTTTCGGAGGGATGCTCTGTGTGCTTCTCCCCCATTGATCTTAGCCATCTCCTGCTGCAAATGAAAGCCCCAGGTGACAGATCCTAGGTCCTTCCAGCGAGAGGGAAGAATATTCACCCCAGGGCCTATCCGACAATGCAGATAACTGCACTTTCACCTACTGGCTTGCCCTAGGCTGACACTCGTGGCTTGGGGCTAGCAGACAGTTGCTTCCATTGCTGAAACATCACTTCTAAAAGCACCATGTTTCCTGTGGGACAACGCAGTCGGGGGAGCAAGGGGACAGTGTGCTGCCCCTAGCGGTAATATACAACCATTGGGCCTGATCCCACCACCCTTCCTCGCAGTCAGGAAAACTCTCATTGACTTCAGTGACACATGATGAGCCTCCTAACCAGAATGAGGCCTAAGTATCTAAACCCCCATATAAAACGTTGTCTCATTTTGCACCATGTCACACTGTAAATTCATACCTAGTTTATAAGCTTCTATCACGTTGAGGCCTTTCTGTTTTCCAAGCTTCTCCAGCTAATTCCTATCTCCATGTTACTTTGTTTCCCACCCCTCCCTGCAACATGTGTTAATTTCCATTTCCTAGGTTGAATCTCATTCTGTTAGTGCCTGTCCCTTGCCCTAATTTCTCTAGGTGCAGCATCTCACGACCACTGTTAATCCTGTTTGGTGTTGGCAACACCTCCTGGCTTGTGTCACCCCGTAATTTGTTGAACATGCTTTTTAATAATCTCTTTGGTATAATTAATGAAGATACAAGGCCATCAGTAACCCCCTGTGGGATCCAATATGACTCTGCACCCTCCAAAAGATGCAGTGCCCTTGAAAATAGCCTGTGGCATGCAGCCCACCAGCAAGGCTTAACAGTATTACAGTACAAACCTTTTCAATTTCATCTCTGAAACAGAGCCTTGGAAGGAACTCTGACAAATTCTTCACTAGTCTTTAGTTTTTCGAAAGAACTCTTTATCCACTTTTTTTAAGATCCTCCAGTTCTATTATCTTGGTCCCTCATTATTGCTTAACTGGCTGTACCCCTTTTCTTAATTTTTCTTTTAAATCAAGGACTGATATAAACTATCAATTCGTTAACTCTTCCATTATAGAGTTCTCATTTGTCAGTGGGCATAGGGTACTCTCAGATTCTTTTTAATCCTGATATAAAAGCTTTTCTTATTACCCTTCTCTCTATTAACTGTAACTCATCATGCTTTCTGGCTTTCCCTAGCTTTCTAGTTGGCTTATTCCGCCATTCTCCCCACCCCAAATAAAATAAAATCCATTAGAGCTTGCTCTGTGCTTCCAACCCCTGGAGTCGTCCCTTGTGGAATGGCAGCTTCCTCCCTCTTGCATCTTCTCTTTTTCAAAAGAAACTGAAATCGGTCCTACTTTATTTACAGTGCCAGTCAGCAACCTCCAGCCTTCTTCAAAACTCTTTAGGTTTCAATGCATCCTCCCACCGGCCCTGGCCCACTAGCTTCTTTCATTCCCCCCAACGTTTGCTTTCTTAAACCGTTCTTTGGATGATTAACCCCTACAATGAATTTGTTTCGTGTTAGGTTAGTATTGAGAACTTCCTTAGGACCTTCCCACCCACCATCATTTCTTCCCTGTTGGTAAAAGTATCTTTTTTGTGGGGGAGGGGGCAGGGAGTAAATGATCTGCTCATGCTGCATACTGATGCTGACATAGAGACATCGGACCCTTCCCAGCATCAAATCCTGTTCATCTTATTCCTCTGAATAGTCCCAGTGAGGTCACTGGGACTACCTGACTGAAGTAGATTTTTGACTTCAGGGAGTGCTTGTCACAAGCTCTGACATTTCTAAGCAAAGTAATACAGACATCTCTTTATGGAAAAGATAAGTCAGACAGGGCCAGATTCTCAGCTGACACAAACTGATGTAGATCTATTGACTTCAGTGGAGCTGTAACAACTGCCACCAGACGTCACTGTAGTTATGTTGATTTATATTAGCCGAGGATCTGACTTAGTTCTAAATCCAAAGTTTGAGGGGGGAGGGTTAATTTTATGTTTCTTTCTTTGGAAATCCTGAGTTAGCAGCATGTTTCAAGAAAAATCTAGTGTGTAACTTAGAAGCAAAGCTCCAGCAGAAGAAAGCCAAATGGCACAGATGACAAAATTATCACACCTTACTTGGTTCTGGCAAGCCGAATGAGGACTGAACACTTGCACATGTGGTTTACATGCATTAGTGAGAAAACAAATCCGTTGGGGAAACATTTCAGCGTATTATTCAAATTGGATTCCTTTTTTTGTCTCCGCTTCGTATTCCCGTTGCTACATACGGGTGTGGGTGTGCACACATTTTAAATATAATTTTATTTTTCAAGTGAGTTTCACAGGATAAAAAGTAACAAACAATGGCTAATGTCCATGAATGCCGTATGTGCATACAAAAATGCAGGAGAGAGGGAGAGACAGAAGACAACAACAAGGAGGAAAGCATTCCCCCGCCCCCCATGTTTCCACAGCACCTAGGTCATGACTGGAGCTCCTAGTTGCTACTGCTGTACAAATAATAAATATAGTTAAAAAAAAACCTTCTAAACCAGCTAGTTTATAGCATTTCTCCTACCTCATTCTCTGGGCCCCACCTCAGTGCAAAAAGCTCCTATAAATCTCATTGTGGCATGGCTGAGTCCTGGGTGGGGATGGAGGGGAATGACACCATTAAACAATGCCTCGGCAACTTTTTTTCATTTGCATGATCAAACAGGGCAGCATTCTATCCAGGATCTTTTTGATATACTGCACCTAGAGAGAGCGTTAATATTTTATATTTCTCAATTCCTGCAGACCAGCATAAATAGGAATCAGCTTTTTAATTAACACTTTTTTTTAATTTGTAGAATAAACAGGCTAAGCAGCAGGAAGTAAAAAGCCAGAGTGGCTAGAGAAGGCTTGGGAAGGACTGATCATGGATAGCCCTCTAGGAGCAAATGCACTTTGCATCTGCCCTGCTGGTACCAGAGCAACGGTATATGGCAAAGTTAAACTAGTCTGAAGCTCTATTTTACTTTTTAAAAAACTAGAGTATATTGCATGCAGTATGTCTTGTAGGACACAAATGAATAGATGATTTAAAACTCTTCCTCACACTTCATAGGCTTTCTGCTGTTCTCAGAATGACAGGAAATAAACCTTATGGATTTCATATTTTGTGGGAAACGATGCTTAATAGTTCTATCCCTTGAATGGGTATTCATTTAGGAAAGTGCTATACACGTTTTATTATACTGAAAGAAAAAATATTTAAATTGAATCTTAATACTCCCTTACTAATATTTCAGATTTCCCAACGTGTTGGAGCCAGGGACTCAGAAAGATTTTGTTTCCAGTTGTGAATTTTTCTATAAGTGGGTGCATGTTCAGAAGCAGAACTTTTAAGGGATAAGAGTATTAGCTTAACCTCCTGGTACCAGCCAATGGCCTGGTCCACACCTGCCTAAAACTTAGGTCAACCTAGCCATGTGGCTCAGGGTTGTGAAAAATTTCACAACCTGGAGACCGTCATTCGGTGGATTTAACCCCCAGAGTAGCCACAGCTAGGTAAACAGAAGGATTCTTCTGTCAACCTAGCTACTGCCTCTCGGATAGGTGGATTATCTCTGTGGATGGAAAAAGTCCATCCGTTAATGTAGGAAGCATTTATACTACAGTGCTACTGCGGCACAACTACAGGGCCGTAGTAGTGGCTGTAATGTAGACATACATCTCCTTTCTTCTTAGATTATCCTGCAACCTTTTTCATCTCCCTTCTGCTTTCCTTCCTTTCAGTTTCTCTTAACCGTCTTTTCCCCTCCTTTTTTCCTTTCCCTTTTGACCACTGGACAGGCTTCTGTGAAGAACTACACACACACAATTTTCTTGCAGTCCTACCCTAGATGAGTATGTCTGGGGGCTACTATTTCATAGAATCATATGAATCATAGAATATCAGGGTTGGAAAGGACTTTAGAAGTTCATCTAGTCCAACCCCCTGCTCAAAGCAGGACCAATGCCCGATTTTTGCCCCAGATCCCTAAATGGCCCCCTCAGGGATTGAACTCACAATCCTGGGTTTAGCAGGCCAATGCTCAAACCACTGAGCTATCCCTCCCCCCTGTGTGTTCATGTTTTCCCACAGGCTTCTCATTAATACTTCAGGGAGCCGTAAAATAATGTCATCTGGATTGTTCCTAGAGAGTGGAAGTATCATGAGAAAACCAGATCTCATGTTATCTCAGCCTCAGAAATGGCTCCCCGCAGGCAAAACAAACTGACCCAAAAATCTCATTAAAAATCATCATCATCATATCAGGAAACTCCGGATTATTTGTCCATTATTTCTGGGATATACACTCTTGAGACGTTATCCAGTGTCCGTTACAGTAAACAGGAGTCTTCCACTGACTTCAATGGATCAGGCCCTTGGCACCGAGAGATCTCAGTCCTATGATGTGTTGAGCACCCTAAACACAAATTAAAATTGAGAGTTGATGGTACTCAGAGCCTTTCTAGACATTGTCCTGATTCTGCAAAGCATTTAAGCATGTGCTTAATTCTAAGCATGTACCTAAGTCCCTTTGGCATCAATGGGACCTAATCCTATGTTAAGTGGCAATTTGGCTTGATGATTTTGTGAAGTACAGCAAGGTGATCAGTAGCCATACATCCTCCAAACATTTGAATGAAGTTACACTGCTCTGCTCTAGTTCCAACAATGGAATCCTAACTTACTAATAAACTTCCACTTTGATGACTCAGAGAATGAGTTTCCTTGTCACTCACATCTCAAAGTCTAATAAAGCTTTGACAAAGCGTTAAACTAGTTTCTGATAGAAATATACAATAACTCTAATGGTGTCGAATGCAGTGTCATTTTTTTTTTATTTTCAAAGGAAATATAATCTGACTTCTCCAGGGATTTTTATCTGGTGTCATAACAAAGTCTGCCTGGTGATGGATTTCCCACTTTTCTTTCTAGCTTGAGTAACTACAAAATTGCTGCACAGGGAAGCAGCATTCCGTCACATGTCACAGAACGCTAGTGCAAAGTGACAGGAGTCTTTGAGAGTCTGAGCGTAATCCAAACTCTGATCTCCAGAATCGTATGTAATAAATTATGAAGCGTATTGCACAGTGGTCTACAGATTGACTTGGAATACAGGAGAGGTTTGTATGGATTGGAGAAAGAAACAGACAATAGAGAAAAATGACTAAGTAACCAGATCCTTAGGTGGGGTAAATCAGCATAGCACAATGGAACAATGCTGATTTTCACCAGCTGAGGATCTAGACTATAATAAATATTCAGCTACACATGATGTACTAAATAAAGGAGTCTACTAAATGTATGCCAAATGTATGTATGTCAAATATATGCCAAATAATAGCACATAACAGAATACGTACTTCCTTTGGGGGGTAAGAGGGAAGAACCCTATTACACTCCATTGTAAGCCATTATGTATCAAAGGACTAAAAGCTACTCTTCTCTTCAATGCCATAATTTTCTTCAAGGGACTGAAGAATCCTTTCATTGCTCTAAAATATACTCATAAAAGACAAATATTATCTACACTAATTTGGATGACTGGATCTATTTTTGCAGCTCACAAATTATCTAGGACCTTGCAGATGGTAGCTTGAGGGTAGTGTAGACGGAATGCACTCATGGGATTTATATATATAAATTTTATACACACACACACGTTTTTCTGATGAACTTTGTATTGCAGACTTCAAAGGCTTCAGACACATAGTTATTATTGGGTAACTTACCCTTCCATTACAGTGCTGTAATGTTCACTATAGTGCAAGGTAGTCATGGGAACTTGAAGATAACAGCACTGTTGATGTTCTGATCATATTTCACTATGAAATTACACAAATCCCAGTTTAGTGTGTCAGTGGTGCCCTTCACCAGTACACGGGTTTTGTATCAGCCTGGCACATATATTCCCCCTCACACCTGGTCACAGACTTAACTACAATATAAAAGTTGCAGCTTGTAGTGGAGCGTGGGCTCTGAAATCTTTGGAGAGGGGTTGGTTTCAGAGCTCAAACTCCAACCTGAGATGCAACATCAAAGTGCTGCATCCACTCTTACGTTCTACCTGTCCATTTTCTCTTCTCTATACATTCTTCAGTAGATAATCCTAGGCTCTTATATTACACTTTTCATCACTAGATCTTAAAGCACTTTGCAAAGCAGGGAGCTGGGCAAAATTTTTCAACCAAAACTTTGATTTCCCCCTCAATGAAATTTGCAGATTTGGTGACAGTGAAACATTTCACGGATTTCTGTCAATGTCACTGAGTTGTTTGGACTGAAAAACCACACCTTTTTAAAAAACCGAAATGTTTCAATTTCAAATGACTCTTTGTTTCTATCTCCTTTAACTTTTTTAAATGCATGTTAAAAATGTTAAAAAAGATGCTCGGACTCAAAACAGAATGTTTCATTTTGTGTCTCATGAAACCTTTAGTTTGACCAAAATTGATTTTTTAAAAAACTTTTTGATTCACCAAAACGTTCAGTAAATGTTTTCTGCTTCAGCTAAAATGACCATTTAAAGGTGAATGTGATATTGTATATTTTGACAGTTATGCTGTAGTAAATCACCCAGCATTAAGGCTGATCCTAAAGCACTTCCTAGTGTAACATGCATGTATAGGACAAGTGTATCTGTGCACCATCACTTGCCTCAATTGTGCCATAGAAGACAACACGTTACAGAAGCAGCTGAGTTGTTTAAAGCAATTTTTGGTTAGGTTTTTGTTTCCGGGTTCACATTTGGATTTGGCTTCCGGCAGAAAGGAGTTTTGGTCAGCTTGGTTTCCTCTTGCGCCGGCATTGTCCCAGCTAACAATAATAATAATCACATGAATTAGCACATTCTCATCACTTCCAGAAATTAGAGCGTTGATTGGAATGAGCTGGGACCATTTCCTGCTTATGTGGAGAAAGAGAGGGGGGAAAAGGAAAGTTGATAAAGCAAACAGAGCACCAGCTTCACTCTAACCTTAGTTCATGCCACTTTCTAGGCTTGGAACAACCTCCCACTTTGTCAGCTAAATACACTTCCTGCCCCCCATAAGCCTTCCTAAACAGCCCATTTTTCTATGGCGCTGTCCCAAGCTGGTCCGGAGGCTGACTCCGGTCCTTATTTCATGGGGACAGCTGAACGGAATAACGTGGTTACCAAACCATGGTCTGTGGACCTCCAGGGGGCTCTGGAGCACTTGAGAAGAGCTGGACAGAGCTATCTAAGGTACTGAAGTGGCCTTCACCCCTATAGTACCTGAGGACCTCACAATCTTTTAACGTATTTACTCTCACAACACTCTTGTGAGGTGGGGCAGAAGGAGATTAAGGGACAGATTTTCAAAGGTATTTAGGGACTTAAGGATGCAGGTAGCTGCCCAGTGGGATTTTAAGGAGTGTCTAGGTTGCTAAATCCCATTTAAATCAAGGGGCAGTAAGTGCCTAGCATTTTTGAAAAATCTCATTAGGTAGCTAAATACCTTTGCAAATCTGACCCAAAGGGACTTCCTCAAGCTCACAGTGGAAATCTGTAGGAAAGTCAGGACTTCAACCCAGAGCTCCTGTGTCTGAGACGAGTGCCCTAAACGCTGCATCAGCCTTCATCTCTAAGTGACATGGGGCCAGATTTTCAGAAGCACCCAGTAGCTCCCATTGTGACACGTACAGCCATCACTCAACATGCAACCAACATTCTGGTCTGACTCCGGTTTGTCCCATACCATCTACATTTACAAATAGTAGGCAATAATAATTCATTTGTTCCTTCTCGCGCTTGACTCCTCTGCCCACCTTTCCACTCTCCATATATTTGAGACTCTCACTCAAGCAGCTGACTCTTCTGATCCACTCTCCAGCACCCATGCTGGGCTCATTCAGCACTAAGAAGGAAGCGCCTCTTCTCAACGAGGGATGGGAGGTGCTGGTTTGAGAGGTTTTAATCCCCCACCATTTTTCCTTTTTATCATCCAGAGGCTGGAATGTCACAGAATAAATACGCTGCAGCTGTGTTGGGGGAAAAATAAAGCGAGTCACGCCTCGGCAATTTATGGACAGTTTCCCATTAATAAGAGATAATGGAGTGCAGTTCAATAGATCTGGAATTGTAACACTCGCTCTGAAGAATGGGGAAGGGAATTTGACAATAGCTCACTCCTCTCTCAGAAATCGCATCAATGTGGTTTTGTATATCCTACTGGAGGCTGGTTTTAGACAGTTTTAAATGGTTTAACTGTGCAGCATATTAGAAAACGCAGGTGTAAAAAGCTATTGGAATGACCCAGTCAGCAGTGATTGGTATAACTACCAGCAATGAGGTACAGTGCCAGAGTTAATGAATGCGGGGACTGTTTTACCTTATGATAAATGAATGGGCGGGGGGAGCGCCCTTTTATGGACACCCAGCCAGCCAGTTAGCTATAAAATCCCTCTTAGTAGCTGTTCTCTACTTGCTTTACCTGTAAAGGGTTAAAAAGTATCACTGTTATGCATAGGTAAAAGGAAGGGAGTGGGCATCTGACCAAAAGAGCCAGTGGGAAGGCTAGAACTTTTTAAAATGGAAAAAAAAACCTTCCCCTATGTTTGTCTGTCTATTGTTCTCAGGGAGAAGCAGAGACAGGGTTGGAACTATGCTGTAAGAAGCTTGGGGCCAGGTATAAAAAAAATCATCAATATCATACCTAGAAACTACTCATTTGAAACCCCAGATATGCAAGTAGATCAGGAAATATCTAGGAAGATGTGATCAGGTTTATCTCCTTTTATTTTTTTATAGCTTGTGGACTCCTCTGTGCTAACCCCAAATGTTTTTGTTTTGGTTGTAACCTTTAAGCTGGACCTCAAGAAAGTTATTCTTGGTGCTTAATCCTTGTAAGTGGTTTTTTAAAAAATCTAGTAATAGTCTGAGTTTTCAGATGCATTTTCTTTCTTTCTTGTTTTTAATAAAATTTACCTTTTTTTAAGAACAGGATTGGATTTTTGTGTCCTAAGAGGTTTGTGCACGTTATTTAATTAGCTGGTGGCAACAGCTGATTTCCTTTGTTTTTCTTTCTCAGCTCTTCCCCGGAGAGGGGGTAAAAGTGCTTGAGGGTACCCCACAGGAAGGAATTCCCAAGTGCACCTTCCTGGGTTCTCAAAGAGGTTTTGCACTTGGGTGGTGGCAGCATCTACCCATCCAAGGTCAGAGAGAAGCTGTAACTTTGGGAGTTTAATACAAGCCTGGAGTGGCCAGTAATTCATTTTTAGAATCCTTGCGGGGCCCCACCTTCTGCACTCAAAGTGCCAGAGTGGGGAATCAGCCTTGACATACCCAAATTCTCATGCATCCACATTCCCCATGTTAATGCCTGTGTTAGGGACTCCAGCCGATGATCATTGGTGATGGCACTGTGACAAGGGCACTACCTGATCCCTGGTGAGCCAGGGATTGGTTTCATCTCCTCTTGTAAAGGTGGCTGGAGAAGCGCTGTAAGAGTAGCGGTTGAGGAGGCAAGGTCTTTGGAAAGATTGGGCTCCACAGCCCAATCTTGGACTGGGTTGGATTCCAAATAGGAGGGATTTTCTGTTTTCTTTCTACTGATGGCAACTTATTTGACTCTTTCACCCTAAATACTAACTGTTCAGGAGAAGATCTTGTAGATGACTGTTCTCCTGAACAGATGAAGAATCATGCTAATCAGTGCTAATGGCAAGGCATCTGCCCATTTAAGGTTTGTCTCTGCACAAATCTTAGCCAGTTTGTTTTTCAAAATTCCATTGTGATGTTCCACTGTCCCAGCAGATTGTGGATGGTGTGGGCAGGGAAGGATGTGTTGAATCTCCAAGGCTGCACATAATTCTTTTACACACCACACAACAGGCAGGCTTCTAACATCATGATGTTACAACAGACCATCATCTGAAGTGGTGCAGTACATCGTGACATAATAGCAACATAGATGTTACCATAGCAACCCAGACCACTGGTTCATCAAGTCCCCTATCCGGTTTTTAACAGTGGCCAGGGCCAGATACTTCAGAAGTCAGTGTAAGAAGGTGGGAAATTATGGAATAACAAGCTCATAGGGGAGCATTCTTCTGGACCTGTCTGTTAGTGTTGGTTTCTTCCCTCTGTCTTCTCCACATCCTAATGTAACTGTGGATTCTCATTGAATTCTCACTGTTCTCATGGTCTATGTAAGTGTTTAATCCTTTTCCAGATCCTTCTAGCCTGTGATATGGTGTTCCCGTGAGTTCCACAGCTTAATTATGTATTTTATACATAATATTTCCTCCCATCAGTTTTCAATATATTGTCTTTCAATCTCATGGGTTGTTTCCTTATTATTGTCTTATGAGAAAGGGCAAATAATATATATATACGCATACACATTTCCTCTACCATTCATGTTTATATACTTCTTTCATGCCCTCTCTGATACATCTGTTTAAACTGTACAGGTCCAGTATTTTCCAGTCTCTAATTGTATGGAATTGCTCTCCTCTGGAGCCCTTCTAATTTTGCTATACCTTTTTTAGCTAGGGTGACCAGAGCTGCACACAGTGTTCCAGGTGAGAATATACCATCCGCTATTTTATAATATTCTCAGAATTAGATCCCATTCTTTAAGTGTACTGAGATTGTTTGCTATCTTGGCTGCAGGATATTGAGAATTGTTTCCCCCCCTCCTCCAAAGCTGTCCGCAATGACAGCATGAAAATGTTAGAAACAGATTTTTTTTTAATTCTGTCAAGCAATAAGGTACTTGCTTAGTGATGAAATTCCAACACATATTAGATTGATAGCAGAAAGTGGTAAGTCTTTTTTAATTCCTTGGCTGTTTGCATTAGCCGCTATAAAATCATCTCCTTGTTGATAAGAGTGGGAGAAGGGTGTTGATTTGGCTCATTAGAGAAATGGCTATGGAGCTCAGATCCATACCTCAGATCTTTGAGTGTTCATATCCATGGGATTTGGTTTGGGCTCATCTCCATTGTTACACAGGTTTCCTTCTAGTTTTAATAAAGAAATCACCAACCTCCTGGATCATGCAGTGTCCAAGAGAATCAATGGAACATACTCGGGGAGCTGGTAAAGAACTTATCATGCGGCTGCTGAGTATTTCGGCACATGTGCCTTCTGCTAGCGGGCGTAGATGCTGCAAACAGAGACGCACGTGTGGTACAGCATCCAAAAATGACAGCAAGGTTGTGGCTCAAGCAGCAACAGAATTGATCTTAAAAGCAAAGGGCCCCAAGATGCATGAAAAATAAAGGTGTGTGTGTGGGGGGGAAGTGCTGGAAGGTCAGAGGAGTCTGAAAAGAAGTAAACTGAGTACAGCCCCGTAGAAAGGGCAACATCGCCTCTCAAGAGCCCCCTTTCGGCTAAGTGGGGCTCGGCTGTAGCCTGCCTCAGTTTCCCCTTCTCCCTCCATGATGTCGCTTAAACAGCCTGGTTAAGGAGAAGCCAAACAGCAGCACATCTCCCTTAATAAAACCTTCTAAAGGAAGTACTTGTACAATGTATTAGCAGCTCTTACCTCACGGCCCAGCTAAAACGTAAACATCCCAAACCCAAAGTCTCTAGGTTGCAGGAGCAGCTCCTTCTGCTGTAAGGCCTCAGGCTTCTCCACTGCCTGCAGAGCTCTGCAGTCTTTCCCCTGTCTGTTCAAGGTCTCTCCCTAGCCTCCTCTTCCTAGTTCAGGCTCCCTGGGACCTTCTCTTCCTCCAGGCTTCCTTTCTCTTCAGGAGCTTCCCCAACCAAGCTCTCCTAAGCCTTTTATTGGGCCCAGGTGTTCCTTCTAGCTACTTAGGCAATTAATTATCCCCATGTGGATCTGAGCTAAACCTGGTTTGACCTCAGTGGAGCCTTTCGTCAGCACCTGACTTCCTTATGGGACAGGCTTGTGACAAGCACCTGGATGAAACAGGTCTCTGTTCCTCCACAAAATGTCTTCTCTATTGTATGCACAGTCTGAAATGTTAAGTCAGGCTGCTTAGAGCTTTACAGTTCTTCTGGGATAAGAGTCAAACATCCCACTCTTTGAACTCAAACACTATTTTCCATCTAAAATCCCTACTTTTGCAAGAAAGAAAGAACCAAAGCTTTACCAGAAAGCAAGTCGGCAATCAATGGAAATCTTTCCAGCCATTTCAGTAGACTTTAGATCAGTTCATATGTGGATCTGTGTGAAACGGAGCAGTTTAACATCCCAGTGATTCATGTGAATAGTTTCATTTGAAAAATCAGCCCCATGCTCCCTCCATGCTCAGAGCAGTTTCTCTTGAAAGGTTCATTAAAGTGAATGGACCTTTTTCAAATATGACCGGATCTCGAGTTTGTAATGAGGCCTGAAACCCAGTGAGTTTCATGGGGTATGCAGTTTTACTGATTTTTTTTTTCTTACAGTTCTAGTCTTTTCCCTTGGCTATGGATAATTGGTTACATGGTAGACATGCCACTTACCTAGTAGAATAAAAAAATGAGTATCTATTACTCATACTTTTATTTTTAAGGAACCATTCCCTGGATCAACCAGCTACTTTCTAAAGCCCCTCTGCTCTACCTCTGCAAGCTGTCCCCACCAATATGCATGAAGGTATTATAATTTATTTGTATCACATTATCACCCAGTGATTCATGGGGGAGAGGGATAGCTCAGTGGTTTGAGCATTGGCCTGCTAAACCCAGGGTTGTGAGTTCAATCCTTGAGGGGGCCATTTAGGGATCTGGGGCAAAAATTGGGGATTGGTCCTGCTTTGAGCAGGGGGTTGGACTAGATGACCTCCTAAGGTCCCTTCCAACCCTGATATTCTATGATTGATTCTATGATCCCAGCTGGGATCAGAGCTAGGCACTGGACAGACACATAGCAGGTGGAGTTAAGTCCTGCTTCACCTGGACCAGCCAGTACACAGCCATGCACTGTGGCCCAGGTTAGATCCTGGCCATGTAGATGGGCAACAGGAAAGATTGTTTTGCATTTCTTAACACATAGCTAAGAGCATCACATTTACCTTTGAAGCATCACCCAGAATTTCAAGAGGCACCCGACAGACTTTTAAATCACTCTGATGAAAGCTAGCTTGCTTAATGAGAGACAAAAGTAAATTACTTAATGATTATTAATCTCAGGCACAGATGCAATCACTTCCCAACTGAGATTTTTATTTAAAAAATTCTTTTAGATTATTTTGGGAAGACAACAATTCTTCTTCTTGACTTCCTCTCCTCTCTCTATATTTTAATTTGCATAAACATAACATTAAAAATGGAGAGAAATACTTTAAAAAACAATTACTCCGTCAACAAAACCTGACTTTGCAGAATACAGCTGCGCCACTGAGATCTCAAAAAAATAAAAAAAGACTACACCTCCTCTTTTCTGATATAAAAGACACATATTGCTTCTAAAAGGATTGCAGTTTAAAGTTATGTTTTAGAACCCTGGAATAATGGAACATGTATAAATATTCTTTTTAGATGCACTGTGGCAGAAAGTGCAAGAATAAAAAGCCCATACCAGGTACCAACCAAGGTATTTCATTTAACATCTCACCATGTTTAGAAGTCAAAAGCAGACACTTTCCTATTATCCTGCTGTGCTTGTCACTGGGAGCACTTTGTTCCATTAGAAACTTGTTAATTGCTACCTTAGTAACAAAGGAACAACACACTGTGTTGCTGCTATTAGAAGTCTGTGTAGATTGCTTGCCCTTGGAAAGGCAGTGGGGATTAATTGACTATATATTCTTAGCAGAAGCAATAAAGATGTGTAATCAGTTGGATGTCGGTATTTATTAATGGAGATCCTTAACACATTTAACATAAAAACCAGTTAATCAAAAGCTATACCATATGTTGCAACAAAACATGAACTGGGTTACAGGATTCTTGAAGAAAAATCCAGTGTGTGTGTGTGTGTGTGTCCGTCCAACTACTGAAAAACTGGACTAGGAGACAAAAAAACCAACAACACTACATTTATTATGTGGCATTATTCTTGTAGCTCATAAGAAAACAGATAATCAGATTCAAATGTAAACCAGAGAAGAAGTCCATTTTCTCAGAATTACACTGTGCTGTTACATTTGTTAGACAATAAATAACTCCTCTTACCACAATGGTAACACATAAACTGAAAGATTTCCTCATCCATCCTTCCTTCCAAAGCAGAGGCTTCATGCAAATCTCTTTAGGGTTACCTAAAACAGCGTTTTCATACCAATCTCCCAGAACTGATACTTGGTTCTTGTTAGATTTCCAAAAGAAACAGTGAGGCATCAGATTAAAAACTGCTAATCCTCAATTAAAATTAGGGACAGACTGAAATAGATGTTAGTTTTATAGTGCCAGTTGTATTTGTGTGTAAAGAAAATAAATTAGCCCTATATTTGCTTAACATACATCATCTCTGGAGATCATGCAGCCTTCACCTTGTCAGTGTATTCATTTTAGGTATTTATATAGCTCTAATTTCTGTACACCAAGACCAGAATTTCCAACAACTGGGCCTGGATTTCAACAAAGCTGAGCTTTAAGATTTCGGGTGTGGATTCCTTTGAAAACCAGGCCATTAATGTCACAACGTGAGCTGACGGCGCGGAGTGCTTTTGGAAACCTGGCCCTTATTTAAGTATCTAAATGGGAGCTGAGTTCTTCTGATAATCAGGCCATAATGATAGGAGTATGGAATCAAACATGCAGTGCCATTAAATCTTCAGTGTAAAGCAGGCAAATGTCATCAATCCAGCCCCCTCCTGTGGTGTAAAGACACCATAGTGGCTACCACGCCACCTCTTCCCCTAAATGCTGCCCACAAAACACCTTGCCCCAAAACACAAGTGCATGAGTGGCTATGAAGATGAGGAGAGCAGCGAAAAGGAGCTGAAAGCTCAATAGATATCACTTCTTTATGTGGTTTTTTTTTTAAATAATCATCACCTACTGATGCAATATCTGAGGAGAGCAACCAATGGTTGTGCACAGACCCTTCCTCTTCTGGATAGAGGTTAGAGATGGGACCAAGCAGCACACTTGTGGTCTAGAACCGAATGCTCTCGAAGCCTGGGGATGAAGGTGGGGTTTCAGATCTGGAGTTCCCTTTGAGACTGAAGCTCAGTTTGAACCAATGAAGGATGATTGGCATATAGCACCTGGAACAAAATCTTTGCTACCAGGGAGACGCTCCCACCCAGCCATAGACAGAAACCGTTTTCCCTACCTCGGCCCCCTTTTCTTTGTCCAGGAACCACGTCTCAGCTGTACCAGACTGTGGTTTTGGTCAGGACGACCTCTCACCCCAAGCACATTTGGTGCAATTTTCTTGTCCTTTCATTTCCCAGCAGGGATAATAGTGTTTTATTATCCCAAAATTCAAAACAACTGTATTTTAACCAAATTGTCACATAACTAAAATGCAAATGAGGCCTGTGTATTTGACCATTTTCCCTTGTTCATTAGCGGGTGCTGGCAGAGAGCTCCCTCCTCTTGGGAGCCCATGTCCACCTGGAGTTCTCAAATGGCTTTGATCTACTTTCCTCCCTGCTCCCTATTCTCCAGGGCTTCACCTTACACATGTCTGGAGACAGATTTAAGATGGACCAAACAATTAATGTAATACATATCTTCTCTACTTAAGAAATATGGCCCAGATCCTCTTTCCCACACATTGCTAACAGGAGGTAGGGTGACCAGACAGCAAGTGTGAAAAATCAGGACAGGGGGTGGCGGGGTAATAGGAGCCTATATAAGAAAAAGACCCCAAAATCGGGACATCTGGTCACCCTAACAGGAAGGAACAATTTCTGTTTTTTTGCCTGATATTAACTTAAATCAGTAATGAAGTCGGGAGGGTCAGATGGATTTAAGAGTATGTGGGATTAAACCAGGTTTAGATAACTGAGAAATAAATGTACTGATTTAATTAGCTCTCTTGAAATAAATTATTACACAGTGCTTATTTCCAACTCTCTTATGAACCCCAAAGAATTCTGGAAACAAGTCTTTATAATTTTGCCTCCTTATTGCAATTATGATGAATAATGAGATCTTAATTAATCAGTCCCAGATTTTTGAAGAATGTGAATAGTGAAAGGATAGAAATGTCTTATTTGGGAGGGGGGACTCGGAGTTGAAAAAAAATCAGGAAAAAGATGATCTGTTAGCCACAACTATTCATTTTTACTCTGCTTCTGTGGCGTTCTAATAGGTGTCCGACCTTATCTTGAGTACAGAGGTGTGGCCAGTAGCGGCACCAGGGTTTTTGCCGCCCTAGGCGGCAGCACTCCTCCGCCGTAATCGGTGGCACTTCGGCGGCAGCTCCTTTGAAGCTGCGTTCTCGGCGGCATTTCGGCGGCCGCTTTTCTTGACGCCAAATCGCCACCAGGAAATGAGTCGCCGCCGAAATGCCGCCCTCCAAATCCTGCCACCCTAGGCAACCACCTAGGGTCACCTAGTGGAAGCGCCGGTCCTGGGTGTGGCCTACAAAGACTACCAACTGCCTGGTCCCAAGTGTATCATAGCACATCTCTATGGTCTACATATATATCTTAAAGACAAGGCAGCTGCAATCTGTTCTGGTTTTCATGTAAATTAGGGATGATCTTCAAGCTCACACGGGTATTGCTTGTGCACTTCCATTCTACATTACTGACATACAAGGAATAGTTTCCCGATACATTAGAAGAACCAGTTTTCCTTAAAAAGCAGCTGAAAACACAGTGGTTAAAC
This sequence comes from Chelydra serpentina, assembly GCA_037349315.1. Taxonomy (NCBI): domain Eukaryota; kingdom Metazoa; phylum Chordata; order Testudines; family Chelydridae; genus Chelydra; species Chelydra serpentina. The sequence goes on from JBAIAC010000061.1 coordinate 13,528,154, forward strand.
CTTTCACTCAGGTACTTAATTTTTCTGTACCTCCTGAGGAGATATCCACCGATCTCTTTTGTATAAAGGTAGTGGCATTACCGTTCTTATTAATTATCAAATCAATTTCTAACCTGATTGTGAGAGCAAAGATTGGAGGGGGTCTTGTTAACATGAGATTAAAATTTACAAAGTCAAATTATTTTGTAAGAGAGTCTCAGACTGGATTTAGATCTGTACATAGTGTGTCTGCATTAACCACATGGTTCACAGATATTTTGTTGTCGCTGATAAACATGTACACTATGTGCCACTTCATTTACAAAATGGTGTTATCTGAAGTCATGATTACACAACTGACTGCCTGGTGGTTCCGAGTTCTAATCATGGCTCTTCCAGTTACTCCATGTTATTTTACTTTTCCTCATTTCCAAAGTGGGAATAATAATTGGAGCTGGTTGGGAAAGAATTTAGTTGGGGATTGGTGATTTAGTTGGGGATTGGTCTTGCTTTGAGCAGGGGGTTGGACTAGATGACCTCCTGAGGTCCCTTCCAACCCTGATATGCTATGATTCCATGAAATTGTTTTTATTTCCTGATGAAAGTTTGGGGGAAAAAATACTTTTTGTTTCCAGAGGGCCTGCCTATATGACAGTTTAGTGCACAGCAAGCTGGGATGTGAATCTTCAGGACTCCAGCCTACCATGCACTATGTGGTGATATGGACCCTGCTTCCGTGAACTAAAAGTTTTATAGCATGTTTACAGCAGTAGATCAAAGTGCACCACAGAACTTTTCTCATGTGATAGCAGGTTCCAAACAGCCATTTAGCACACAGCAGGCCAGAGTGCTGTAGATTTACACAATGAAAACTTGAACTTTTACATTTTTGGTTTTCAGCAACTCAGAATTGGAAATTTCAAGTTTAAAACCAAAATTCCTTGTTTTGCAATTAAATCCCCCAAATTGGACCCAACCAGAAATTTTTCACAAAATAAATGTTTTCCCCCCCTGAAAAAGCCATTTTCCTTGGAAAAACCTTGACAGAATTATTTTAACTAATTCTAGTAAGACGATCCACCTGATTTACAAGCATGTTCTGAATATGACAGTTACTGTCTGTACAGTGCTTTGAACACAGAAAGCACTATAGAAGTATTAGTGTTGCCACTTAGGGTATGTCTATACTTACCCGTCGCGTCGGAGGCGCGGGATCGATGTTCTGGGTTCGATTTATCGCGTCTTGTCAAGACGCGATAAATCGAACCAGGAAGTGCTCCGTCGTCGACACTGGTAATCCAGCTCGACGAGCGGAGCAGGCGGAGTCGACGGGGGAGCCTGCGCGCCGTGTGTGGACCACAGGTAAGTTCGAACTAAGGTACTTCGACTTCAGCTACGTTATTAATGTAGCTGAAGTTGCGTATCTTAGTTAGACAGGGGGGGTTAGTGTAGACCTGGGCTAAGTTTATTAATACTGTAAAGCTAAAACCTTCAGTGCAGTCAAAAAGCCCTCTATCTATTGCGGAAAATATTGATACAACAGACTACTGGCTGTTGTCACATAATGCACTCGTAGCCTTTTGCAATCTCCCAGAATGCACTGCTTCTGGGAGTCATACTGGGAACTGTGGAGTGGTCGCTCGGAGACCATTGGAACTGTAGTGGTTTAGAGCAGCGCTAGTCTGCAGGGCAAACATGCAGTGTGACTGCTGAGCCGCTTGCACTAAAAAGAGCAGAATACAGCTGGTTTGGTTAGAAATGGTTCCATTCCAGATGGGGCCTTAAAAGGGCCGCGTAACTTAATGGCCTAGACCAGTGGTTCTCAAACGTCTTTTTCCGTGGACCACGTGAAAATTGCTGAGGGTCTCGGCGGACCACTTAATGATCTTTCCAAATGTTGTTTGTACCGTTAGCTAACTATTGTAAGGCACTTTGGATAAAAGCGCTATATAAGGAAACCCCAATAATAATTAAAAAATGTTGTTCCACAAATAAAAGCACACAACTCATATTTTAACATCAGTAGTCTTACCTTTCTAATGCGATGGATGTGCCCTCTCTCCCCCGTCACAGCAGCCCCCGAGCTAAGGCTGGGAAGGAGGGGCGTGTTTCCCTGGCAGCCGCAGTCCTGGAGCTGGGAAAGTCGCCCTTTCTCTGGCCACCACAGCCCTGCACATCCCAAATAGCCCCCACCCCCTCTTCTCACCCCACTGCCCTCCCCACCTACCCTCTATTCCCCGCAAGGCCACCACCTCACCTAACATGTGCGTCTTCTCCAGGGTCCAGGGACCTAATTAGTGGAGCCACGACTGCGGGGCTCCGCTAATTAGGTGGGTGGCCCTTCATGCTCTTGTGTGCGACCACCCGGGCACGCGCACCTTAGAGGGAACTATCCATGGATCACCTGAATGGAGCTCGCAGACCACTGGTGGTCCGCTGACCACAGTTTGAGAACCTCTGGCATAGACAGTCTGTCACTTCTAGCTTAGTGCTTTGAATGTGTGGCTGGGTATGAAGCAAGTTTATAAATACAACACGGGGAAACTGAATGGGCCCGTGGGATTGGTTATGGTATATATAGCTTGTTATGGGTTCAAATCCAGCTTAGGTCAGCAGTGGCCAAAAAATGTTACCATTGGCTTTGAGTGGCCCTGTGTGGAATAAGTTTGGAGGACCAGATTTTTAAAGGTATATAGGCACCTAAAGATGCAGATAGTCATCTAGACGCTTTTGAAAATCCCACTAGGCACCTATCTGCAACTTTAGGCACCTAAATACCTGTAAAAACCTGACCCCAAGTGTTTACACCCCCAAAGCACCCCGTGTTCTCCTCCTTGACGTAACTGCAAGGAAAGCTTGTGTTAAACAGATGTTCTTTTGTTCTTCACTTCCCCCATCAGCTCACAAACCAGAGCCTGCTCTGGCCTAGCGGCAGCAGCAGCAGCTCACTGTTCTGAACAGCACCCATGCTCCCTGTATTGCTGTGATGTCTTCAGACACATTCCTCACCCTTCCATCCCAATAGCAGCTACCCCACCCCTCTCACTCCACCCAGAACTGGAACCCTTTTTGGCAGGCTCAGCGGGGTGTTGAAGCCAAGGGGATGGAGTCTGACTGACCCCTGCTCCCCAGATGGGGTCCGACCCAATAAGGCTTGTTGGCTGAGAAGGGTGGGCAAAGCTTGTGCTGCTCTCTGCTTGTATTGTCCATGTTCTGTGGATAAAACGAGGACTTCTCTGTGATGTAAAAATAAAACCTTTCATGATGCTACAGAACAAAGCAATTAGAAAAAGACATCATTGGAGTAACCTTGCTGTTTATTATTAGTATCATCAGTGTAGCAAACCATCTTGATAATTCCAAACTTCATGTATAAGCTGCTTTGACATATGCACTTGGCTCTTCTGGAGTTTTGTAATGCTCTTTTTGTACAATGTATTCCTATTTCATTGGGGGGGGGGGGTTTCTATCTAAATTTGCTTTAGGTGCGAAGAAAAAAAATTTGTGAATTTGCTGGTTCTGAACATCTTGTCCTTCTAATTTATACATATCTGTTTGTTCAGCGCAGATGCATTACTAGCAGCCGAGTAATTTTAGCCCTAACATGGTGGGGAGGGATGGAGCAAGGAGCTGGTATAAGGCATGGAAAAAAGGGAGTGCTATGATCGATACTTGGGAAGCTACTAGAGTAATATATAAAACATTCAATTTGCGAGTACCGGCAGGATGAAGGGGTGATCACTAGCAGCCAGCATGGATTTACCAAGAACAAATCATGCCAACCCAGCTTGATTTTCTTCTTTTACAGGATAACTGGTTTGGTGGCTAGGGGGAAGGCGGTGGACATAATATGCGTGGACTTCAGCAAAGCTTTTGATACAGTCCCAGGTGACATACTGATAAGTAACCTGGAGAAATGCGGGCTTGGTGGAGCTACCATTAAGTGGATAGATAATTGGATAAACAACCGCAAACAAAGAGTAACTATTAATGGAGTGACTGATGTCAGATTGGAGGGAGCTTTCAAGTGGGTTTCCACAGGGATATAGTCTGGGTCCAGTGTTGTTTAACATCTTTATTAATGACCTGTATGTAGGGATAGAGAGCACACTGATCAAATTTGCAGATGACACAAAGGAAGGAGGGTTGCCAACACTTTGGAGGACAGAGCTAAAACTCAGAGGGATCTTGATAAATTGGAGAACTGGGCTACAGACAACAAAATGAAATTCAGCGAAGACACATGTGAGGTGCAACACTTAGGGGAGAAAACCAAACACACAAATACAGAATGGGGGATAACTGGATTGGTAGCAGCACTGCTGAGAAGGATCTGGGAGTTGTGGTGGGTTTCAACCTCAGCATGAGTCAGCAATGCATTGTTGTTGCAAAAAAAGCAAATGCAATTTCATGTTGCATTAACAGAGGCATAGTATGCAAGTCATGGGAGGTGATAGTATCACTCTACTCAGCGCTGGTTAGGCCTTAGCTGGAGTACTGTGTTCAATTTTGATCACTGCTGTATAGAAAGGATGTAGAGAAACTGGAAAGGATCCAGAGGTGAGCGACAAAGATGATCAAAGGGCTGGAATGCAAGCTGTGAGAGCAAAGACTGAAGGATCTGGGTATGTTGAGTTTGGAAAAGAGGAGATTAAGGGGGGATATGATATCAGTCTTCACATACTAGAAAGGCTGCCATAAAAAAGATGGAGAAAAGTTATTATCTTTTGCCACAGAGGGCAGGACAAGAGGCAACGGGTTCAAACTACAACATAGCAGATTTAGATTAAATCTCGGGAAAAGCTTCCTAACTGTAAGAACAGCTGGGCAATGAAACAGACACCTCGGGAGGTTGTGGAAGCTTCTTCCCTGGAGGTTTTCAAAAGGAGGCTGGATAGCCCTCTGTCTAGGATGGTTTAGACACAACAAATCCTGCAACTTGGCCGGGGGCTAGACTAGATGAACCTTGCGGCTCCTTCTAACACTATGATACTATCTTACATTGATAACTGAAGTTTTTACAGTGACAACTTTTTGGACAACCTCCAGTGACAGGTTACTCCCCACTCCAGGGCACCACCTGATGTACTGGAGTGTCACTGAGCTCGCCTGTTCCACCAGCCTGGGCTCCCTCACCCTGTCCTGCTAAACCAGGCCCTCAAGCCTCCTCTAGCACACACACAGGTAGAGACACACCCAGCTGCAGAAAGAGACAGACACTGAAATCAGCTCTGCACGGGAAGAATCAGCTCGGGGATTGTCCAACACTCAAGTTCACACCCCCTCTGGGGTGCAAACCCAAAATTGTACTGTCTTGCACTGCACAGAGAACTGTACAGCATAAGTTAACTGAAATTCGCCCTCTCCCTCAATGTGGAGGAAGATATGCACAGCTTTTTGCCCCCCAGTTATGAATTGCACAGTCTGGTTTAGAGAAAACAAAAACAAGTTTATTAACTACAAAGGATAGATTTTAAGGGCTTATAAGGGATAGCAAACAGATCAAAGCAGACACGCAAACTAAGCTTAATACGCTAAAGAAACTGGCAACAAGTAGTAATTTCTCATCCTAAATGTTGTTTTAATCAGATTGCAGAGTTTCTTGAAGACAAACTGCTCTTGCTTGCAGCTTAGAACTCCAGATATTCCTTTCACAGGCCAGATACCTTCTAGCCTGGGCCCAGTCCTTCTTTCCCAGATCAGTCTTAGGTGTTTCCAGCAATCATCTTGGGCGGGGATTCAGTGACGAACTGACCCTGATTAACTCACTTCCCTGCCTTAAATAAGATGTACATTTGTTGGGAATCCTTTGTTTCCCAGTTTGAGCCCCACCCCCTTTGTGGAAAAATACTAGCAGTCCAAGATGGAGTCCACTACCAGGTGACATGATCACATGACCCTGCCATGTCAAAGCAGCCATCAATCCTCAGGAAGCCTTCCCAGGAAGGTGGGAGAGTAACATCTTCAAAGTCCTATTGTTCTCCCTAATGGCCCATTGACTAACTAGCCAGACTGATTGCATTTTGTCTGGTGGGTGTTCCCCAGGTGCAAACACTTTTGTAATTGATACATAGTCCATCTTCTGAAATTTAGATACAAAAATGATACAGGCGTACAAATAGGATAATCATAGTCAGTACATCATAACCTTTCCAGTGATACCTCACATGACCCATCTTGCATAAAATACAACTTAGTTATGCCATATTCATATCACAACACTATATGAAGAATATGGGGCTTAGCATCACCACCCCCTCACACACACACTGTGTTCCCCCTAGGCTGTAATTTCTAGATGCTCCATATCCTTGCTGGCTGGGGTTGTTATGGCATATGGGGCAGCTATTTTAGTTTGACCCCTGTTTCATAGAGACCCCTGCTCTGCTCTGCATTACAGTATGTGCTATACATTTATATTTTAAGGCATTCTGAAACATTTATTGCCTATATATAAAATGATTCAAAGTAGTAGGACTACGCAGTTACAGAAAATGAGTTGCAGTTTATTGTTTTACTCTGGTTAGGTCTGGCCTTGAATGCTATGTATTCTATAGGAGCAGAAAAGCTTTAATCCGCGCGGCTCACTGTTATTAGGCTACTGAATCAAACTGTACTGCCATGTTAAACTGTTTGAGACATTTTAGTTTGAGCCCTGTTTCACATAGTCCCCTGCGTGTGTTTCTCTCTTGCGCTCTGGTCTGTATTACAGTCTGTTTGTACTACCCGAAGCAATAAACAAATCCTGTGCCGTCGGCGACCAGAATGTGAGTTCGAAGCAAGTCACACTGGCTCCGTGGTGACCCAGATGAGGTTCTTCCCCCTATTCGGTCCTCGTCAGCTCTGTGTGTGTCCCTCTGCCTTCCTCTCAAGGCTCCACAGCGGCATCTCAAGTGACATTCACCACAGGAATTTGAATTTATAATACAATGGCAGCATGTATATGCAAGTTTGCCAGAGATGCCTTGGCCCCTTCCCTGTTTTCTATTTCTCCCTTCATCCCCCATCCAAAGCCTGGCTCGCCCCCATCTTTCCTCACAAACCTTCTCTCTCATCCACTTTCACCTCAGGTTTCCTGTATTCGGTTCTTTTCCACCTCCCCCTGTCTCCCTCCCCTAGGGGCTCTGTCCCCACTACAGTCCCTTGCTTTACCTCCCTTTGGGTGCTCTGTTCCCCCCACCCTTATCAGCCCTATGTATCCCACCCACCAACCCTAGATTGCCTCCTCACTAACCTGTTTTCTCCCTTTACTCTGTCCCTTCCATACACACACAATCCCTTGCCTTTTCCCAGTATTGGCGGCTCTGTTCCCCCATTCCTGCTCTCATTTGTTTGTTCGATCCCCGTAACAGGATGCCACCCTCCTCTGAGTGCTGTTTATTCCTTTCTCCACAGAGTCTCTTGCTCTCCAGCCCCCTTTGTGTGCTCTGTTGTGGTGGTTGCTCGAAGAGGGTTATGGGTATTTATTGGTTCAGATAAGCACTGAAGCATCTGGCTATCTATCTGAGCCAAACACAAACTCTGAGCCTCTTTGAGGCTTGTCCATCAGGTTTTGCTCTGTATGTATCTATGGTATCTAGGCGTTTCCCGGGCACCTATCAATCTCCTACTACTTTTGACATAGGCCAAACAGGAATTTCAGAGACACCCTCTTGTTAACAACATATTTACAGCATAACCTCACCCTAACATAAGCCCTTCTTGTCTAGCTAGTTCTTAGTAGCCTTTTGGCTGGCATGCCATGATAAGAAAAAATAGCAGGCATCCGCCCCCCGCCCCCCTCAGGAGAGGTATAAAAGGAGAACTGAGAACTGGGTCTTGTCATTTTGGAGTGTCATTTTGGACATTACACTCAAGAGCACAATGAGCAAATGGTCTGAAATAATGAAATGCCAGGTCCCTGCTTAATTGTCAAGAGATATATGCTTATTTTCTCTGGGAGAGCTGTTATTTTACATAATGGCTTTCTTAGCTGAAGTGAAGATGGGAATGGACAAGTCGGTTGTTAGCCCTTGACAGATATGGCTCTTTATGCTTGTGAAAAGAATTGTCCACGTAAACGGTAATAAGTCAGTCATCTGTAGTCAGTAATTTAAGACATGATGAAGACATACTGGGCCCAAAACTCAGTTGGAGTATATCTATGGAGGTAGAGCGATGCCACTTCTCACCAGCTGAAGTTCTGGCCCATAATATTTTTGTAACAGAGTGGGGTTTTTTTTTCTGCCCCCTGGAAATAAAGACTTTAAAGATCGCCAAGCTGATGTTTGTTAGTATGTTAGTTAGCAGCGATAATCCATAATACACAGCGCTAGACAAAGGGCTGGTCTACACTAACCCCCCAATTCTAGACAAGACGCGATAAATCGAACCCAGAACATCGATCCGACGCCTCCGACACGACGGGTAAGTGTAGACCTACCCAAAGAAAGTAAACTATACCCAACTATATAATAATGTATAAAGCTGGATTTAGTAGTCAGATAAAATACAGGTAAATTTGGGGTCTACAGATGAAAATTTAGGCTAACTCATCAGAAAAACTCCTACCCGTGCAATCTATTAGACTACAGAGTAGTCTCTCAAGGGAAGCAGTGGAAGCCCATTGAGTCATTGAAGACAGATGTGACAAAGCTTAGAAAATGTACGATAGGGGGTCATAAAGTGACTGATCCTAATCCTTGGCAGAGGTCAAAGACTCAACAGCACAACTCATGAAGAAGGTGCAAATGTGGCTTTAAGCCACCTTTGTGTTCCCTTGACCCTGGAGTGGGTGTGCATTAGCCAGGTCCCCTGGCACAAATTAGAGCATCCTAAAGGTTGCTGTAAATTATGCCAATTGCCAATGGCTGCAAGAGACCATTTTCAGACCTGGGGATCACTGTGGCACAGGGAAACGCCAACCACACTCCCTATGCTGGCCCGCAGGAAGGGCTGATATTAGAGCTGCTACATGGTGCTCTCTGCTACCACAATGAGGTAATCCTCCTTGAGCTAACTATGCCCACTTAAAGGCTGGTTAACAACCACAGTGCAGCCTGGCACTGGGCGTCGCTGTGGATTGTTCACAGACAAATTCAACTGCCGTGTGAATGAAGTTTACTGGCATTGCTGAGGGCTGTCTGAACAGAACTGAACTGAACTACCCTACCCTGTCGCCCTGAGGAAGGCTTCCCAGAACTGAGAGGAAAGCCCATTAGGAGGGACGGATGGGCAAGCTTGCAATGCCACTGCTCCGGCTACACCTGTCCTATGGACAGAGGACTTCAGTCTCTGAGACTGACAGCCAGGAATTCGTCACGAGCTCACACTTGAAATCTTTTCTAAGAAACGCAAAACAAAGACAAGTAAGAAAAAGCCAACTAGGAACTCCATGCTTCACCGGCACTCTTACAGTCGAGAGGGCTAATGCAGAGTCCATGCACACTTTGTGAAAACGCTCCTGAATGTGGCTGACAAAAATCCGCCGTGCATGTGTACAGAATTCGGATTTAGAAGAGATCGGACTGCATTGTTGCCATTGTCATTTGTGTTCCACTGGTGACGCCGCTCTATACATGTCCCATATGTTACGGGCTTTGCTATTTTTTCAGGGTTTCTTTCAAATTTGCATTGCGGCCAGCCGATTTGTGCACAGAACGCTCTCGACGCTGCATGTTGTGGCCACATCTATTCCTTGCTGCGACCATTTCTGCGTGAGCCCGAGACGTTAAGTAATGGCTCCAGCCCAGGGCTTGTTTACCATGTCTGTAAAGAGCAGAACACTCAAGGGATCACAAGTGTATTTGATAAAGCAGTGAGAGCATTGGATGCTGGTAAGGGAGTGATGAATGTGCATATTCAAAACCAGCCATTAGCTGCTCAGCTGCAGCTCACACCGCGCTATTTACAGTGAGACCTGCTTTCAGGAAAGAAAAGAACTGGCCCAGGAAAGCAGCCTTTTCTTCTATCCTTTACGACAAGTGCCGTGAGATGTTTATGCACCACCTGGATCATGCAGAAGGAACGCAGGACTTGCGTGTCTAGTCTGGTCCTCTCCCTTCTGCCATGGCCAGCACTGAGAGAGGTGGGAAATTTGGCAAATGAGCAACCTCTTGTGAATTACTGCACACGACGCTTGATCCTAAGCCTGGGAGTCTTTTCATTGACGTCAATTGGTTTTATATCAGGCACATAGTGAGGAAAATTTCCTCTTACATTTAAGAGGATGGAAGAACAGCACCACCGCCCTATCGCTATTGTGTGTGGGGTTTGAATAAGGCCAAATCTTTTTGTAGGGCTTCAACTTCCAATCCTCTGGTCCACACACAAAAGCAATGCCAGGCTCTCCATGCTGACATATACACAGTGTGTTGAATGCATTATCCCAGTAATACATTGAACAAATACGCCTATGTTTTTGCTATGTAATAGAATGTCAATTGTGTGAAATATTACAAGTTTCAATGCCAGCTAATTGCATTTCAATAGGCACAAGATGTATTTCACTGCACAGTGTAGACATTTCACTATATAATATACATTTACACTCTCTAGTAAATGAATGTGTTCTTTATACATTGTAATTTTTTTCATTGCATAACATTTCCATTTTAGGATTCACTGTAATCACTCCACTGTGTTGCAAGCAAATGTCATTTGTATGATACGTAAAAATTCACAGGATGCAATTTAAGTGATTTCAGTCTGAAGCATAAACACATGCAAACCACGTAACACAAATAAAATTACTCCAGATGGCTGCTCATAGCAGATAAAATCAGATTTCTCTATCCTAACAAAGTAAATTCCCAATCCAAATATAGGCCAATCAATGTAGTTTTTGCTGATTAAAATGGCCAGAAAATTAGCATCAATGCAAACATAATAAGTGTAATGAAGTTTTTGTTACTAATAACAGACCAAACATTACATTTTCCGGATGGTTTCAGGCTTTTCTGACTGAATGTTACTGAGGAGCCATAGAGATTCTCACCTGCCTCTCCCAGAAAAGACTTTAACTGTAAATATCTAGAAACAGAATAAAAATTATTGAGATAGTAAAAGAAATAACCCTAAAAAGCAACTATGCTACATGTTTTATTTGATCCTATATAGTTACAGCTGTCCTGGGTAGTTACAGAACAGTCCAAGAGCATTAACAAACAGCCAAGCTATTTTGTCTCTGTTGATAGCCACCTTATTGCTTTCAGCAGCTAGCAAAATTAAACCTTCAAAATAATTCTCATGTGCACTGACTGTAAACTGAATTCAAATTAAACTAATAAATTACAAGGGAAGTGTATATCTAGCCAGAGTTCTGAATAGCTTCTTATTTCCACAAAGACTGTAGTCTTCACACACATACAGAATCACACAGTTCACGTCTACCTGTGTACATCTGGCATGTGCATTGTCTGTCCCAACATGCATACCAGAAGCATCACCTCTGCCATTTTCACATAGACGGGTTCTGGCCAGGTGCTGCAGAACCTTATGAGACGTTTATATGGTATGTTCATGACCACACATGCTGCCCATTTTATCTATTTCAGGCACTATATGGCCCACATCATCGTAGTATCTGAGCACCTCACATTTTTGACTGTATTTATCCTCACCACACCCCTGTGAGGCAGGGTGGTGCTATTATCCCCATTTTACAGATGGGAACTGCGGCCCAGAGTGGCTAAGTGACAGGCCCAAGGTCACGGGACCAACTTTCTTCTCCTTATATTTCTCTATAGACTAATTGCTCCTGAGTTGCAATTTGGAGCCCGAAGTCAGTCTGTCAGACTGTCTCATCATTCTAACGTACTGTTTGAAGTTCAGCACTGAAAGTCACGCTGTGACGGGATTTGATTGCTCTGTTTTGCTGAGATGGTGAAGTAGAAGTAGAATTAAACTGGGCCATCTGGAGAATTATAAAATAAGTTGTAGCCTTGGGCCAACTTCTCCTCCCTGAGAGTACTGGAGAGTATCAAGAGCAAAGTATTGGAAATTACCCAAGAAGTCCAAACAAACACTCAGATATGTCCAAGCTGAATTACATTTCTGAGAGATGCCTTTGGTTATTCTAACAGAAATATGTTCAGAAAAGAACTAGTGATCTTTTGAGGGGGAAATAAAAGTTTAGAAATATTTTTCCTGTATATACAGTGCTTTTCTTTTTATTTTAGTATGTATGTAGTCCATCTCCTGTTTTATAACCCCCTGTGTTTCTTCACATCCACTGAATGCAGATTTTATGTAAGATTTAAGAATAAAAATTTAAATCTTTTCCTCACTTTGGGTCAAATTCAGCTAAATTCAGCTTACATTAAGCAACTCCTATATAAGTTTCTTGGTCAATTTCTAGGATAAACGTAAATGGCACTGTAAGTTATACATGGGATATAAATTGGTCAGAAAATAAGTTTAAGTGGGTTTAAATGGCCAAGCAATGTAACTCGCACCAATGTTGGCATTCAGAACATGTGCAAAATAAGATTAATTTCCAATGAGCAGGTGATTTCCAATGAGCAGGTGGAAAAGGGAAAACTACTAACAGGACAGTGTAAGATACAGCAGCCCCTCTACCCAGCCCCCACAACACACAGTACTCTGGCTAACAGCAACATCAATATTCAACACTTTTGTAGCACTTTTTTATCTGTAGCTCGCCATGCACTTTACAAAGGAAGGTTGGGGCAATTATTCCAGTTTTATAGATGGGGAACAGTGAGACACACCGAGAGAAAGTTACCTGCCCAAGGTCATATAGTAAGTCACTGACTGACTTGGAAATAGAATCCAAGTCACCTGAGTCTTGGGAGTCTCTCAGCCTCGATTGTAAATTACCACTACAATGCCATGCTACCCCAATTTAATATAATGCATGAAACACAGAATCACAATATTTTAGGATACTTTAAAAAATAATAAACTGGTATCATTGGACAGTAATTGCTATGTTATCTGCATTGCAGGTCACTGAGTACTCAGTGTTTGCTGCTAATTAAATTCACTGTGGGAAGCTCCTTGCATCTCTGTATGATATGAATCTGCAAAGCTGGATGTTGCCCCTAATTGCTTCTCATAACAAGGTTATAAAACTCACACTGTTATGCCCAGATACAGCAGAGGCCTGACAGCGGTACGTGACCTTGTACAACATATGCGCGACTGACTGCACCAGTCACAATGCTGTGTATTAGGATAGAGCTGCAACTTTAACTCTGTACTTCCTTGCTTTTAGCTGTTTAAGTTCGAATTTTAAAGCGACTTAGCTTTTGTTTGTAAATGAAGTAAAGTATAACTCAATTTTAAAGGGCCATTCCTCTGATTTAGATGAGGTGATAAATTTCAAATTTTACACAGCATCTATGAGTAATTTACATGTTGATTTTCAGTCCTGTTTATACGCTGAGGACACATTGTCTCAGAAAATCGACCTGGATAATGTCGATATGGAGCTCACTTTCTGTGTAGACCATGGGTATGTCCAAAGGTTTCAAAGGCCATGGTGGCTCTTATCATTATTCATTATATTTATTATGCTAGCGCCAAGGGGTCAGGATTGGGGCCTCATTGTTCCTGGCACTGTACAAACAGGATAGAAAAATTAATCCGCATTCCTGTAATTAAAAGGTGCCAATGAACCCTGATTGGCTTACCTTCCCTAAGAAGAAGAACAATAACTCAGAACTCTTAATGCCAAATTTCTGCACTATAAGGCAAATTAACTCATCATAGATTTTTAAGGCTGGAAGGGACCATTAGATCTTCTAGTCCAGCGGTGTCCAAAAGAAATTCGATGCTAGCCATGCTGCTAGCCACACTTGTGGTTTTGAATTTTTCTTATTAGCCACGTTATAAAAAAGCCACATAAGCCACAATTCAATAGCCTATTAGCCACATGTGGCTAGTGGCGAACGTATTGGACACCACTGTTCTAGTGGCAACTCCTGTATAACACAGGTCATTAAATTTCACCCAGCTATGCCTGTACTGAGCCCAATATCTTGTGTTGGACGAAACCATAACTTGCATTTGGCAAAAGCATATCTTCCAGAAAGGCATCCAATCTTGCTTTGATCAGGAGGCTATCGCGATCAAAAGGAGAACACTCTAACCTAAGTGACAGAATGGTTTTGTACCAGTTCTCTGGCAGGGAAATTGTGAAAAGAGGAAATGACTTCTCAGACAACAAAAAAGAACTTAAGGCTCAGAACATTACCTTGCTGGAACACTTCAAGCTGCCTGGAATGGAAGACCAGAGCCTCAAGAACTACAGAAGTTACTAACTGTTCACTTTCCTGAAGAATGCAGGGGGAGCAGTAACTCAACAGCCATGGTTCATTCGCTGCCGGGAGTTCCCAACATTAATTTCAAGTCCCAGATGCCTTGGCTACATTAGAGAAGTTAGTTCCTGAAAAATGACTGCCGACGGTGCAGCTGCCCCAGAGAGAGCAGTGTTGTAAGAGCGAATGTAGACAGGAGTCAGGTGTCGTCCTGCTGGGCCCGGGTTTTTATCACACGATGGTAAAAATACGTGATTCATGTCTCTGCTAGAACCTGAGCACCAGCACAGCTCCACCGCTCCTGTTTTTTTGTTATAATACAGGAAGTAATTTTGTCTAATGTAACTTTATTATAATTGATGTGATGGTATCACTCAATGGCACCAGGCAGCTAGATACTGTCATGCGAGGCACTAGATAGATGCCCTCTGTCTCAATGAGCCTATAGTCTAAAAAGGCTGTATGATGTATGTCCAACTCCATATGTGTTTGCCTATTGGCCTTCTCTTAAAAAAATGGATCTAAGTTATTTATAAAGGATTAACAGGGCTATATGGTAGCGCTGTGCAAAAAGCCCAACCATTCAGCTTCACAGGGGTTCGTGTCAACGGTTTCGTTGCTGAAATAATTGCTGTTTGTTATGCACAATTCGTGGTGCCTGTGACTGATCAGAAAATTGTTTCTTCTCCCCAGCCGGATGACTGAATTTTTTTAAATAGGGAAATACTGAATAATGATGGGTAAAGAGTGAATAATTCACTTCCGGTCCAATTTGGGACTCTTTTGTGAATATTTTAACAAATACTAGCTGTTAGCTGAAAAGAAAATCATTGAATAATGAATACTATGATCCAATGGTCAGTTGCAATTTCAATTTGAGTCAAATATTCATGACTATACTTGCCAATCTGTCTTCATTATTCGACCAACTCTACTAGTTTTAAGTATGAAGCAAAACTTTAAATCAAGCAACTTTTGCACGGTTTTGAGTTTTATAGTGAAAACTTGACTCTATTAAAGTCAACAAGAGCTTTGCCATTGATATGAATGGAACCAGGATTTCACACCAAATTTCTCTCAGCTCTTTTAATAGCACATCTCTCTCAAGCGAGCACATCTGGGGCTCTGAACCAGAAGCAGCAGTGTTGAAAAGACTCTTCACCTTCAATTGGCTTAAATTTACTACAATAATTCTGAAAAAGACTAGCGTCTCAGGCTAAATGAAAAGAAGTCATCAGATTTAGTCCTGTTACAGGAAATGCATATGAACTAAACCAGATGCCAAAAACTTGAAAGAGGGTGAGTTGAGTGGTGTATCATTGCCCCTGCTGTGTGGCATAACATTAACAATTTTGATACAGAAAAGGGTTCAAAGTACCTATCAGTGAATAAATAAAAGAAAATGCAGGAAAACTAGTAGAAATCAATGCACAGTGACAAATATAGAAAACATACTGCAGACAGTATGCACCAAATAAACAAAGTTTTGTTCTGCATGATAATGTTTGACCTATCCTTTATTTAAAACAATGGGAAAATCAACGGAGGAAACTTTAACCCGTCTCCAGAGGAATCACAATACAGATGTCTGTCCCCATCCACAAGTCTCTCCAAAACAGTCTGCAGGCCTTTAGAGATAATTAGAGATAGATCTTGAATTGGTTAGATGTCAAATGTTTACCCAACAGCAAACAATTTCACTTTTTCCTCTTACCCCATAAAATATCCATTTGTATTTGGCAAGACAAAACTGACCAGATTTACAAACAATCCCATCCCTCGCATTTGAATCTGCTCAATAACTGGATTGGACTGTGCACCAGGGTTTCTAACAATGAACATGCTAGATCTCCAATTGTTTATTAAGTTTTGTCATTATAGATTTTTAATAGCTGCTTTGTTATACTTGCATATAACTCATCATATATAAAGTAATATAAACAAGTGTGAATGTAAAAATAGCACTGGGTTCAGAAACAAACAAAAAGTGATGTAAATGCTCCTCAAAATAAAATGTCGGGCACCTTAAATTTGCAAAAATGAGAAATGATATTACCGAACCAATTCAACTCAACTAACTCCCCAGCGGTATTGTCTTCTCTGCTCTGGGAAACTTTTGAAGTAGTTAGCAGGGGAAAATATATTTCTGCAGCAGTCAGCTACAAAAGAGAAATGGTGGATGCTCCAGAAAAGAACAACGTGAGAAAACGATTAAAATGCTGGAAGATTTAACTAATGAGAACTGGTACCGAAGCACACTAGATTTACAAACTGTTGCTAGATGGAAGTGCAGCAGCACAGTGAATGTTTATGTAAGGGGACTGTTATCCCCTTACTAACATTCAGAGCTCCCGGTACCAAAAGGGGAAGGGTCAATGGGACTGACAGTCCCCAGGGGCAATGGGGAGAGGCCAATACTCCAGGTCAGCTCTGATTGACAGGGCGGGCAGGTGCATCAGGGAGTCAGGAGGTCAGGGTGGATCCTGTCCTCCGTGTGAGCTGCAGTTGCCTGAGTCAGAGTGAGTGAGGCTGAGCTGGGCCAGATCTGGAGGGGCCAGAAAAGCAGCCCAGTGAGACAGACCTGCCCTGGGAGCAGAGGTGCAGCCCAGGGAGACAGACCTGCCCTGGGAGCAGAGGTGCAGCCCAGGGAGACAGACCTGCCCTGGGAGCAGAGGTGCAGCCCAGAGACACAGACCTGCCCTGGGAGCAGAGGTGCAGCCCAGGGAGACAGACCTGCCGTGGGGGAAGAAGCTGCAGCAGCCAGAGCCAGAGGGGCCAGGGCAGCAGCCCAGGGAGCTGGAGGCAGAGCAGCAGCAGCAGCCGTGCTGAGGCAGAGGAGCTGGAGCTGAGGCAGAGGGTGGAGCAGGGGCTGGAGCAGTCCGGAGCCGGGTGCGGGGAGCAGCTGGGGAGAGCGAGGGGGACCCTGGGCAGTGGGCCCAGCGCAGGGAGACGCCTCAGCCAAGGGGCCCTGCAGGCCAGACTTGCAGGGGGATCTAAACCCCGACGGGGCGGGGGCAATGCTGGGAAGAAGGGTCCTGCCACCCAGAGCCTGCGAGCGTGTGGCCACCGCCAGAGCAAGTGTCCAAGCCACAGCTTCCCTGCAGCACAGCCAGGGCCTGAGAAGGAGCCTGGGACTTACACAGGAACAGACTGAACTGCCCTGACATTTCAAGGACACTGTTGGGATGGTCCCTGCCACAGAGCGGGGTGATGTGTTTTCATTAGCCTTTCCCATTTTTCCTTATTCCTGTTAAAAAATTAATTGTTAATTAAATAATTTGTATTTGCTTTGAATTGTATGCAGTGATCAGTGGGTCAGGGAAGCATCCTGTGCAGAGAGAGTACCCCGGAGTGGGGACACCCTAGCCCCTGACCTAGGTGACCACAGCAAGGTTGGGGGTCGAGCCCCCCCAGGAATCCTGGGCCCAGCCTTGTTGGGGTTACGAGGACTCTGCCAGACAGGAGAGTGCAAGGGGAGTCCTCGAGGGCAGGGAGGCCTCTGGGTAAAGAAGGTGGGAGCGAGGACTGAGATCCTTCCGCTAGCCCATTTCACCGGGGTAGTGCAGAGACGAGGAAAGTTCCCCACAATAGCGGGACTATTCCCCCGCTTACATTTATTTAGAGTTAGTGTTCAGAATGCAAAAGGGAAACAACAAAGCTGATAAACACTTCGTACAACAACAAACAACAAAAGGCTATGGAACGGGGTGACATCAATTTGTGCACAGATCCAGCCATTCATGTGTGTCCATGTCGGATTCTAAAATATAATGTAAATTGTGAAAATAGCACCCGTTGGCTCCATCTGCCCCCTCCTTCCTTCTCATCAATATGGTGCTACTCTGATCCCATGCTAAGTCTTCCAGCCATACCAAGTCCAGGAGCTGCTTTTGAGCATCTGGATAACAGATTGGGGTCCAGAGACAATTGCTGGGCTTGCTGAGGACAGCTCAAGCTGGTTAGGCCCTTGGCTGACAAAAATGGTCCCAGAGGATGATCCAGAGACAGTGGAAACGGAGGCTGTTTCTCTATGCACTGCTATTACACGTGGCCATCAATGTCTAAAACGAATATCTAAAAGGATAATGGGCCCATGTAGTCTTTACAAGAGACCCATTCAGATCTTTAATCAGGATGACCAGTTAAGGGAACAGGAAGAGGGAGGTTTTCTGAACCTTGATTCTAGTGGGAGTTCTGGGCTGACTGTTCTCCTCTCCCATGGTAAGAGGGGACAACTCCTTTTCCTACAGGACACTCTCCTATAGCTGGAAACCCATTTGGCATTTGACAGTTTTTAGCTTCTACTCGGTGATGGGACTGTGTTCTTTTTCTGCAGCTATTTGCTCAGGCCTTGATTACCTGCAACCCGGGAGGCATTATTGCCGTCAGGGGAGACTAACTGTACTGTTGATCATACTTTGGATAGGAACCATAAGGAGTCTTGCCTGCAAACAGCCAGGGAATTGCTTGCCCTTCTGTACACCTTTCACTTGGCTGATGTATGGAGGGTCTCTCATCCATCTGTCAAGCAGTACCACTGATTGAAGTACTAATTCCAACCAGATTTCAGGGGCTAGTTGATTAGATCACTTTTGCAAACCTTTCAAAATGAGTGTATACAAGTTCAGTGGAGTCATCAAGGCTCCAACTTATTTTGTCCAACCACCATTATGCCTCTCCTTCCTGCACATGTTTCCCAGCGGTACTTCAATATCAAATTGTTACAGGACTCAATTATACCCAGAGATTTACTTTGTTCCAAGAATCGACATCAGCAGAAACTTTTGTATGAATCTCTGAGATACGTGTGTCTATGAGTAAAGCCCCAGATACTGACTCTTTGCCTTGGGGACTTTGTGTTTTTGCACATGCGTCATCTTTAACAAAAAATGTCATTGTGGAATTCATTTGGGAGTAAGAACCCTCCTCAGCTGTAAGAGTCATGCAGCAATAGCTGCCGTGATGGAAAAGGGCCTTTTGCCACCTAAAGTACTGGACACACCTCTCTCTGCTCTGTTAAGATTGTAAGATCTTGTGTATCATTTTCAAAAGTGCTAACACAGTTTAGGAGCCTATGTCCCATTTTCTAAAGTGACTTAGGCACTTAGGAACGTGAAAACAAAAACAAAAACCTGTGGGACTTAGGCTGCTAAGTGCTGATAGTATGTGGGCACAATATATTTCTTGATTAGCCAAGTTTTTAATTGGTCAGGCTATTTTAAAATTGCATAAGGAAAATTGCGTGGACTGTGACCACCACCCTCGGTGTTCACTGAGACTGAATAACAATGATGCCTTCTATCAGCTAACTAATAATAGGTCTGTTAAAATGGTGCATTGATCATGCATGATGTGAGCTTTGTCACAGTGGTCAATTAATTATACATTTGGGATTTCGATGATGTAGCGGTTCCTTGTTACCTGATGGGTGCGTTTTTAAAGCATTACTATTTCTATATCTCTCCATATGTTTATGTATGAGATTTGTAATGGTCTTTTCACTTGTCCCTCCCCGTGAAATCAGCAAGAGGCATGAATGTCACAGGAGACATGTGATACTTGGCAGGTTTGGGTAGGACATTAACCCACGGGTTCATGGAGGATTGCATCTGTGCCTCGGAGTTGGCACACTTCTGGGTATGGAAGGGGTGGAGCGTGTTTTCTATTGTCTGAGGTTGGTTTTGGATTTTGGGAGTGTGTGGGGGTGGAGAGATGGGCAACGGTCCAAGCATTGTGCAATTCTATGTTTGAAGGGTTGTGCTTTGGGCCTCTCTCTTTACTGTCTCTCCTTCTCTGCAGAAAAGCTACCTGCTGTGAGAGAAAACATAATGGGAATCGGTTACCACATGAGCTGTTCATATGCTTGCTTTTTACAGCTCCAGTTCCAGACAAAGCAACACCAACTGAAGGAATATGCCCTTCATTATATGCGTTGAGTTTTGTGAAATTATTAAATATAGAATATCCAGTGACTTTACAAGGCAGTGGGAGGGGGGGCGGGAAACACTCAAGAAAGATGTTGGGTACATGTACAAAAGCTGATCTTCTGTTTTCTCCTCTTTTGGGACTCTATTCCTTCAATGCTTATTTTCTTCTCTGCTTCCATCCTCATTGTCTCTTTCGTCTTCACTCCTCTCTCTCATTCTCTCTTCGGTTTCTGCCTGACCCTGCCCTCTTAGCATTTTTTCCCTTCTTTTCCCCTCCACCATATGTTTAATTGTCCTCTCATCCCCCAATCTTACTTCTCCCCCTGGGACCTTGACTGTACCAGTGAGACACAAGACCCACACTGAAACAGCTCAGAATAAACACAGTGCCTCCTGCTAGAGTTATAGAAATCCCTATATCTGGACTCAGTGATGCTTTGTTTGGTGGAGCCATTTCAGAGCAGGGCATGCAGAGCCGGCGTTAGCATTTTATGGCAGGAAGGCAGAACATTTGCCAGCCATTCCCCTTTTTCAAAAATTACCCACTTCTGCCCACCCTCCCATCTCCCACATTCCAAGACCATGACTCTTGTCCACCATGATCCCACCTCCTCATGCCTTCATGATGAGTGAGTAACACAATCAACACATAAATAGCATCGCTGGAGGGCCAGAAATCCAGACATTTTATACAAAAAGTGCAATGCTGTAATGTGCATAATTGATTAATTCTTGTTACTAATTATAAATATTTTCATAGATAATACCGAGGCATTAACTCATCTGCATATGTAACAGGCTTGGGGAAAGTGTGATGCTAATGTTAGGTATGATGCTTCTTTTCCCGTCCTATACTTCAGCTTACCTCTGCTGGGGCACCAACCAGAGTTTGGTCTTTTCAGGCCTGCGATACAGAGTGAATTGTCTGATGAAAGGGGAGTGACACAAAATCGCTGAAAGATAACATTTACTGAATCAATCTCTCTCTCTATAAAACAGTTTACCCTTGAAATCATTGTGTACAGTGTCAAGAGCAAGTCATGCTTACAGACACTTTCTGGGGCGGGGGTTCCTGAAGTTTTAGTACTTGTTACTAGCACAAGTTGAAATGCAAAATATAATTATGTGCATATATACATGCGTTCCCCCAGGGCTCTTTCTCTGGGAGGATTTATCTTTTGTTCTCTGTGGAATCCCTGATCCCTGTATGGGGTATGCAAACTCCTTAAAGATGGGAAACAAAAGATACCTCCACAATTGCTTTCAAACTGCCCTGGAGTCTTTGCACCAAACAGTCTGCAAGGTGCAGCAAATTCTAGTCATCATCTTTTCCAGTGGGTGACGGAGCCTGTATCCAGTCCAATAAACTGGCAAAGTCCCTGGAACACCATCCTTACAGCACACCCTTCTGGTCCTTACGTGGTGCCAACACTGACTTCTTGGCTCCCACTCCTATTTATAACCCCCATCCCCTTTGTGTTCCCATTGGTTCTACTCTCAGAGTGACCCTGAGTGTGTCCCGTCAGGCTGCTTGCTCATAATGGAAGTCTGAAGTAACTTCAAAGAGCTAAGGAGCATGCCTCATGCCTGATGCCTGCCACACCCAATTCCTGGATGATTCTAGCCCAGCCAGCAGTCACCTGCCCCGGTCCAGCAAGTCTGCAGTCTCAAAATCCCCACAAACAAGAAAATATATTCTTCCAACGCTTTCTTCCCTTATTTTCATCATGAAATGCTGCAAGGCAAGCAGATGGGTTACACCTACGTTCTCTCTCTCCAAAGTTTCCCCCCTGTTCCCTCCACCTTCTCTCTGGCTCCTTCCTTGAAACTGCTCCGTTTCCCTTCAGCCCCACTCCTCCCCGCCCCCACTACCCGGTCTCCCCTGCTCTTTCCTCCTCATGTCTCCTGCTCCCATGCCTAATCCTGTCTCAAATTTCCCCCTGCTGCTCCCCCTCATTATTACGCAGTGTTCCCTGACCTTAGAGACCTTGCCTACGACATGGCCCCTAAGCTCTCCTTGGCATAGGAGATGTGGTTAGAGTGATTGCCCACATAGCATCATTCCACCGCTATCTCTCTCTGGCTGGAGACTGTATTATAGGCCGGGTCTCCATGGTCAGAGTCCTGGATTATTCCTTAGGAGTCTCCATGAATTTAGAGTCCTAGAGTAGTCTCATGGGAATCTAACCAGAGAATTACAGCCTACAGCGCCTTGTCCCACACACCATCCCTGCTGTCCCCTTGGCAACGGGAGATGGAAGCAGCTGCTCGGCCCATTCTGAGAGGGCCCTGGAATGTCCCTGTCTTCAGGGCCTGGGCTGTGTCTGGAGTTGCTGTGGCCAGGCCCTGGAGAAGACCCTTGTGATGGAGCCAGCCACATGGGCAGCAGGCAGGGCAAGCCCCTCGCACCCGGGACCACGTCCAGGCTGGTCACACAGTAATATCGGCAGTCGCCCTCAATGAGGCCACTGGTGAGCAAGACAACCGGCCTCTACATAGAAAGCCAGAGCCACATGTAGCCAAGGGCTGTGTGACAACCCTCTGCCTTGCACCTGGAGTCATTTATAACCCCGATACAGGAGATGTGACTGGGGGACCCTCTCTGCCCCGTATCACTGGCAGCCAGAACAGCCCCCCCAAGACCTCTTGGCAGGCAGCAGCTTAGAACCATCTTCAGGCTTCTCTAATCTGTGTTTGGAGGCCAGCCCAGCACCGTTCCTGATGAGGCCCAGGGGACTGCAAAGGCTGCCTAAAGCCACAGCTCAGTGGGACCAGAGAATCTGGCTTGTTAATTTCAAAGGGAGAGCAGACGTCTGACAGGCAGAGAATTCAAAGTAAAGTTTTTAAAGTGTATGAAACATTTTTAAAAAATATCCTTTTTTAGTTGGCACGGTACCAGCTTTGTCAGCTCAGCACCCATAACAGCTGGGAGATGTTTAAATAACAGCAGTGTGGTAATGATACAATTATATCCCGATTTACAAGTGCAACGCAAGAGCAGTCACTGTTCCCAATTTAATATTTTTCTAACACAATTAGTCTGACTGCACTGACGCTGCTGAAATCACAAAACAACAGGAAAAACCAGGTTTCTCTGGGCAGCGTTTCAACTTTTTAAAAGTCTCAAACGATGTAGAATGTGCTAACGTAAAAGTCACACCTGGATGGACAAACTGCCGTCCAGACCCAAACCCCTAAGAGATTCAGCCCCCACAAACAAACAGAAGCACCCCATCAGATGCTTAACCACCGTGCTAATATTGTCCGAAACATGCCTCATTTCCTCAGAGAAGTCGCAGCACGCAGTAATTGCCCTGCGATTGGTTTAACTGCTTCAGCCATGTGCATGGGGCAGGCTACACACCGCAGCTGCAAGCTCTGTTTCTGACTATACCGGGAATAGTTTAGATCTCATTGTAAATGTTCTTTTAATCAAAGCAGTTAATAGCGTTCCCGGCTATGAAATGGTTTCCCAGTACCAGGGTGTTGTTAAGCAGGTCTATGGTGGGTGTGTTTTTTGTTCTTTCATCTGTCTGTTTGCAGCTAATACCAGCACAGCTTGCCTTTGGAACTATGTGCTCCGTAAATCAGATGGTTATGAAAATGTGTTATTTCCATGAGGGTTGACATTAACATTTTCTCCGTTTATTCTTTACTGATTGTTTTCCCCACTGTCCTATGTTATGAGCTGCTTCCTCTGTTTCATTTTTAAAGCCGTGTTTTAATATCCTTTGGAAAATGCATGCATTATTTAGCATACTGGAGAGTGAGGATATGCCAAGTGGGAAACGCTTTGTATTGCAGGAAAACAAATGTTCGGCTGTGTGCAATTATCAGGCCCACTTTTAAAGGAAG
Source organism: Chelydra serpentina (assembly GCA_037349315.1). NCBI lineage: Eukaryota > Metazoa > Chordata > Testudines > Chelydridae > Chelydra > Chelydra serpentina. Next base: position 13,552,176 of record JBAIAC010000061.1, read on the forward strand.
CATTTCTTTAGAGCTGGGATGCATGGTGGATTAGATTATGTCATGTGATACAAACTCAAAGGTCATTATACGGCTGCTCATTTCTAAAGGTATGCCGCTTATAATACTTAGAAACAGGGGACTAGCTAGTGCTGGGAGAAAAGTGCCTCTGGTAAAGCCAGATTCTATCTCTAGCAACAGATCAGAATTCCATGTTCTGTCATTCTTAACCATTCTATTGACAGAGAGAGGATAATTTTCCTTTTTGCTGCCTTCTTAGTGCCCAGTTCTAATATTATCTGATGAATATGCATCAGTTTTCAACGGGGGAGAAGTAATGGGTTAAATTATCACACACAATAATAGGTGTTAACATCACAGAAACAAATACACTAAAAAGATTTCTGCTGACCTGTGTTAATATAGGGATTACACAACCAAGCTTTTGGGCCTTTGAAAGAGCATTTATGTTACATGGTATCATTAACATTTACACTCTATATTGCCCACTGAGGATTTATGATCAAAACCTTAATCCTAGGTTATGCCACTTTTAACCACAATTTTGATTTAGTATTGCACTCAATGCCTACCTAGACAGAAGATGAAAGAAAAAGGGAAGAAATAGCATTGTATACTTTAACCAGTCCTACATTTTATTCTCCTGATCAGCTCTGTAGGCCATTCTATGGTTTTACTACTTGAACTTGAACTCTGGCTTTTGAGATTAAAAGGATGTTATCCAGAGTGCATCTAGAAAAGCCATGAAATCAGAGTGTATTAATTAATACAGTTACACAAACTCATGCACTATGATTAGCAGTGAATGGAAAAAGTCAAGAAGGATCCCACAGGTTATAAATTAAAGGATGGAGCTGACTAATGCACAAGTCCTGTTGCAAACTTTCACATGTCTATATATTAGGTGTTAACTTCACCCCTTCCATCAACTTTGAGTTAATGTACATTCACGGTAATTTACTATTAGTCGAGCTTCCCTGCAAGCTGTTGAAAGGGGTTGTTCCAATGAAGAGATATATGGCTGTCTTGTGATGTCAACAAGTAGATACAAAATTGTGATCTTTTCCATTGCACAAATGGTACCCCAAAAAACTTTACGGAGCTAAATAATGTAATGACACTTAAATTGAAATAATCGCAGCAAGGCAGAGATCTAAAGGGATTAGGGAAAGAGTAAGAGATGTTCTCAGCGGAGATCTGAAATGGGTTGGAGGTATTGGATGACTATTCTACATGGCAGGAACTGTGGAAGAAAATGCTCTTGCAATCAGTTGTGGTGAAAGGCAGCCAACTCTGCATGGGAGAAGGAAATGAGGAAGGCAGTAGAAAGGAATAAAGTCTATGAGAGAGGCTGGAGTGAGGAATCATAATGAATTGATGGGTAAAACTCGCTCACCTGTAGAGTTTCTATTATGAGGTTAAATCTTACTTTGTGCCCAATTCTCTGCTCCACGGGTCTACATCCCATTGGGGTCAGTGGTGTTTACTCTGAATTTACACAGGTGTGAGAGCCAATTTTGGCCCTCCATTTCCATATTTACCAAGGAAGAGCTGGCAAGAGATCAATCTTCCATAGATGACCAAGGCACTAGGTAGCATACAGATGACCACATCATTGGTCGGACGCACTGAACATTAACCTATAACCTACTCTGAACAGATCATCCCCCTTTAAAATCCCCCTATTGACTCCATGACTCCCTGCATCATATTCAAGCTCCTTGTCATCACCTATACCAGCTTCCCTTTACATGACATGTTCTTGATGTGGAGGCTGTGACCACGCTCCTTTTTCATGACCAGATGGGAGCATTGTCCTCCCGTGTTTTTCTGTTGTTCTATGGGTTGTGGTCAGTAGCGCAGCAAGCTCTGGTGTGCAGGGGGAGTGGTGCTATAAAAAGGCGCCTCCCCCTGTACTCACCCAGCGGCGCTCCAGGTCTTTGGCGGCACTTCGGCGGCGGGTCCTCACTCACTCCGGGTCTTCGGTGGCACCCGCCGCCGAAATGCTGCCGAAGACCCGGAGCGCCGCCGGGTGAGTGCAAGAAGCGGCGCTTAAAAAGAAGTGGCGCCTTTTTTTAGTGCTGCTAAAAAAAGGCACCGCTTCCGCCGCTTCTGCTCATATGGGGAGCGGCCGATCCCCCTGCTCCCCCCCTGGGTACGCTACTGGTTGTGGTATGGAAAAGGTTGAGAATCACTGCTCTATCTACATTGATTTAATTTCCTTTACTACCCCCACCCCTTCAACTCAATCTTCCTGCTCTACAACTTCCTTTTATTTATTTCTCACACTCTCAGCTTTGTGCCTTGAACCATGCTGCCCCCTGAAATCATAATGACCTTCTTGTTTTCATTCAGACACTTTCTCTCCCCTCTTTCACATCTCCTCTTAAAATCTCTCTCTTCATGCTATTCCTTCATAGCCTTAGCAATACCCTTCTCCTCCTTTACTGTTGATTTGGGAGTAATCCCTTTGAATTAAATATTTACTACTCATGGACTTAATTGCTATCCAGCATGAGTAAGGGTAGCAGAATTGGGTCCTTGGAATGTGCGCTTTCTAGCACGGGAATGCGTCTCTTTATATGTGTGTAAGCCACTGTGTAAATCTACAGCTCTCGCTATATGACTTATAAAAAGAAGGACCCTCACAATGTATTAGTGAGTTTTAAAGGAAGTGACTAAGGAGATTAGCAAATATTTAATGTTCTGCTCCTTCCACCAAAAGATTCTAGAGGAGATTAAATCATTTATGGAAGTCATGGCCCACCTTTCCCCTAACCTCAACAGGAGGAGAAGGCAGAGGCCACAGACATCCTTTTTGCAAGATCAAGAAAGTTTTTGTCGGGGTCATTTTATTACGCTATTGAAATCAATGCTTCTCTGAGACATCCTTATTATTAGTGTGCTAGGAAGTGCAGGATATCAATGGCACTGTAGTTTCCATGGTGCATCAGACATTCAGGAACATTGCTAATTGGTAAGCTCCAAAGCTAACCAAGAAGTATGGTACCCCATGGAGAAGCTCCAAGAAACTCATGATCTTGAAAATAAGAGGGTGGAGGATTATTACAGTCACAGGACTATCATGACGTAATTTGAGTTAGTGAAAAATGGTAACAATTTTTCTTGTAAGATCTTGTCAAAATTCTTTGTCCTTTTTCAGTCAAAATTTCAAAAGTTAGACAAAAATGCGATGAGTGGAAGCTGTAACACAATCCCGTTATACAGTCAATTTAATGGTAGATATGAGTCCTTCATGCCATTTATGACACCAGGGCAACCAGGTGGGTTTGGTACAAGACATCACACATATAGCTGTGTGAATAATGGATTTTTCCATTGGTTGACAATTTCAGAATGTCAGGGGGAAAAAAATACGTGGAGCAAACCAACGTTTTCAAAATTTTCAGTGAATCAACTTTTTTTTTTTAAAGTTTTAGTTTTGGGTTGAATGAAACATTTCATTTCAATTCCAGCCACTTAATAGTTTTGAACTGTTAAAATAAAATTAAAGGAAATTTTGAAACAAAATGTCATTTCTAACCAAAACTTTGAAATGTTTCAAAAAATGTTGAAACAAGACATTTAATTTTTTTCAGATCTTTTTTCCTAAATGAACTCAGCTAAATTAACATCAATCCACTAAACTTTGATGTCACCAAATCTACACTTTTAATAGAAAACATTTTTGGCCAAAATAATTTCTCCCCGCTCTAATAGTGAGTTCTGAATTGTTCTGGGAAATATGAACCAATTCAGGCTGAAGATGTTCATGAACAAGTCTTTCCAAAAAAATAGTCAAGAAATCCCTTTCCCAAATTCTGAAATGCTGCACTTTCCTTGGTGGGTTCTTGGGCTAGTTGAGCGTTTACACGTACGTTATATTTTTATTTCTGCAATAAAAGCATGCAACAGCTTTGAGTATTAGTAAGATATTATCTGCCTCTTTTGCTTGCATTCCATTCAGTAAGGGTGACTCCACCAAACTGCGCATAAACCCTTAACTAATCTGTAATCTATAATAGAAAGATTTGTGGGAAAAGGGGTTTCTTGGCAGATTTATCTTTTTTCTACCACTTTTTCTTGCCTTCCTCTGTCCCTCTTTCTCTTATAATAAGGAAATTGAAGGCCTTTTTTTCATTTCCTATATTTTGGCCTGCTTTTTCTTGTTGATGATATAAAAGAACACTGATATAATGCAGTTTTTCATTTTGGCAGATTTTTTTTTTAACTGGATTCCATCACATGATCTGACCAATGACAAATGGTGCAGCAATTGCACTTGAAACACTAACGTGGAATTTTCTGGCTTCCTGGGGCCTGATGGAGATGCAACGAGAATTTAAAAAAAAATACTGCACAAGAGCAACAGTGACTGATGTAGGGTCTCCATGCTGAGTTTCTGACCTCAACCGTTTCTACAGTAACTGTGAAAGGTATTGTGCTGTCTATTCTCAGACTCACAGAGGCAGCCAATTAAATTAAAAGGCTATTCATTTCATTATATTTGTCTCCAGGCTGCTTAAATAGAAATGCAAACGATTCCTATTCAGTGAGTTTTCTGCATCAGATAAATTGATATTGTGCTGCTAGTATGCGAGTACAGTGTACGCCAAAATCCAATCGGTATTGATTCAAAAGGGCACACACACTCACCGTTAATTTACAAACTGTTGTTTACAGATATCTTTAAATGAAACCTATTAAAACGCAACTTGTTTCACATCCTCAAGATTACTATCCTTTCTGGTTATGTCAAATGACTAAGTATGGGCAGTCATCAGCACTCATGCCTTTTAGGAACCAGCGTAATCAACATAAGGAGACATGGATTTGTAATACAGGGTGGATTTTGTCTCGAGAAAGCTCTGTAGAATGAACAGCTTTAAGAAGGCCAGGAGTGAGGAAAAGTGTCACTGTCTTTAAAAAAGCGGGTGTAGGAGGTTTAATACTAAAAATAAAATGGGAGTGATTTGGGGGAATAAACCATCAAACAGGCCAGTTTAAGAGGATATTCATATTTCTGATTAACTGTTTCCTTAAACATTTATCTTGACCTCCGGCACAGGGATTAATGAATATTTTAGCAAATGATAGAGACTGAATGGACACACAGCTGTCTGCTGTAACACTGTTGGCTGTATTTATTTATTTTTAAATTAAGCTTCGTGTTTTGGTCCCACATTACTCTTGACGTGACTGAGGCTGTGATTTTGTGTCCTGCAGGCTGGTTTGAAAGTTTTGTCCCATCTCTTCAACGTGAAGGTCATCTCCCCAGATCAGAAATTACAAATACACCATTTGTAGATTGCTTTTGCACGCTAGCAAGCACACATTGAAACTTGCCTATCATCAATGGCAGCTCAAATTTTAGGTCTCTTATAATGGGCATGGTGCTGAAGTCTTGTTGATAGAGCAAATGCGGGCTTATAATGGCAGTAGCAGCCTTCATTACAGTTTATCTGGACATGGCTGGCAGGGTATAATAAACTGAACGAGGCTGAAATGACAGCCATGTCTCCAGACTTATGAAAACCTAGTGCTATTTCTAGGAAAACCTAGCAGTTTAGACAAAATTGATGAATACTTAACTCTCTTTTCTGATAGGTGAAAAACATTCCAGTCCAGGACTCTTCATCTGAATCTCTGAAATCATCAGAAATAAGTTTGAAGACAGGTCTCTGGAAAATAAACTCATTCCCCTCAAACACAGCCAAGTGCATTTTGTTTATCTCAGTACATTTTTTTAAAAATTGGTTGGCTGAAAGGAAAATTTTAGTGATTAATTATATAATTCAATATCAAATTAACCTTAAAATATTATTGCAACCGATAAAGGAATGCAACTTAATGAAGGTCACATTTACACTCTCTCTTCATAATACTTCTACACGCTCTCTTCATTATATATGAATAAGAAGACATTCGACAAAATTGAATGGCAGCAGATTTAACATTGACAAAAGGACCGACTTTTAAAGCCCGTGGAACTCATGGTCTCAGCAATACCTTGTGGCAAACAGTTTGACAGATCTTCCAAACAAGAACAGACATTTTGGTTAACGAAACTGTCCCAGGTTAGAGTGGTAAGGATTTATAAAATGGAAGAGATTGAAAGGCATAAACCAACCTCTCTAACTAGTAAGTGTTAGAAAGAAACTTTCCCTGTAGGCACATTATTCCATAACTGCTGCAATGTGTCTTGAACCTTCCTCTGAAGCAGCTAGCCATGATAGGAGACAGGATACTGGACTAGATGGACCATGGGTCTGATCCAGGCTGGCAAGTCCCATGCTATGTTCCCTCTTGTGCACCGAGACACAATTCCTTCCTCTCCTCAATTCCCCCTCAGGAAGTGTAGCTCCATACTCCTTTCCTCGGGGTGTACTTAAAAGCACAATGTCTGTCTGAGTGAAGCAGGGCTTAGCAGACCACGCTGTCCGACCTGTGACCATCCAAGGCACAGATCCTCAGGGATGCAGAAGAACATGTTTAAAAATGAAATGCACCTTTAAAACTCAGTTATTGCCAGAAGAGAAATCAGATACATTTCAAAAAACAAACTTATCAGAGAAAATTCCCTTTGACTGAAAACCGGAGAAAACAAAAGATCCGTTTTCAGCTGTAGCTTGAGAGTTTTTCTTATGATGCGTTAAGAGATAAAAGAGAGCACAGTCATACGGATAGATAGCTTTACTGGCTTAGCTGTATCCTTAGAGATGGGCTCAAACTATAAGATCCAGATGTGTTCCAGGTCTGACTGTCAAACATCCCAAAGTTCCTGCGCTGTTCAGACCCAGGGATTTGGGTCAGTCCATTATAAAACTTATGGATGTTTGCAAAATATGAGCGCATTTGCAGCCAGGCTTTTTGTTTATGGATCATCTCTTGTAAATCTAAATACATTAAAACATTAATGATGAAAATTGATTAGACAACACCTTTGACCATCAGCCTTTGCTTTATAATCCTCTAGCCCCCAGCTGGAATGTTTATGGGACCTTTTATAACTTAGATACAGCTACCTTGTGGAACCATTTAATCATATAAAAGTCTTATAATACAGATGTGTGAGTAAAACAACAACAGCTGCTGACTTCTATTTCTAGTGCGCTGCTTTACCTCTCTACTAGCACACTTCCCAAGATGTAACCTAGCTCCTCCCAAAAGCGATGCCCCCCCGGGGGGGGGGGGGGGGGGGGAGACGCGTCATCCGGAGCACAGTGGTGTTTCTATCTCTGCAATGTGATTTGAGCATCTACAGCCTTCCCAATGGCCATGTGGAGGCACAGAACAATAAGGACCTTCATATAGCAACAGATGTTAGAGATGCAAGGGCGTTCCTTACACCCTTATCACTATGTATTACCTGTGTAGCACCAACAGCGTCCGCTCCGTGCTTTGCCAACACGTATGAAAAAGGCCCCAGCCCTGAAGAGTTCACACTCTAAGGGTTATATTGTGGTTTTCATGTTTGTCCTGCGTAAGGGGTGGTGCCCGGCTGCATCACACCTGAGGTAGATCATGGAAAGTCCTTTGCCTCATAGCAACACAATTCCTTCTCTGCCCACTCCTCTCCCCCTGCCCTTTGCCCCATGAAGACAATAATCTGCTACTGGCCCTCACTAGTAGAAAAATTACTCTCACCCCCTCCCAGCTCAATGCTGACCACACCCTGGCCCTCCCTGTCACTCAAGGTTCTGAGGGTGAGCCGTACCTATCTGATTCAGCAATGAGTGGGCACTCCAAGACTTGGAGCTACTTATTTCTATGCAATTCTGCCTGCACTGTTGGTGCATTATAGTTGATATAGTTTTTAACAATGCCATTGAATGTTTATGTACAAAGCAAGGGTGGACAATTGGGAACCGAGACTCACTCACAGTGTGACTTGCCACCAGTCACTTCAACTCTGTTTCTCCAAAGGTAAAGGGAAGATAATATTTACCTACATCACAGGGATCTTTCCAGTGTTATGCTGAAAGGTGCTAATGGCTAATATCAAGGGGGTCTTGGATCCAAAGATAATCACAAATCTCAATAAAACTAATTAGGTGTGCCATGCACAGCAATTAAACCCTGAAACAATTGCAGACAGTGGATGCTACCATCCAAAGCATTAAACTGCATGGCTAGGCCTCAGAAGAGCTAACCCCAGTAGACGAACAGGGGTCTCCCAGGTTGCAAACACAAGGGCAGGGTATTGGTGGCAGAAAGCCAAGAGGAGGAGGAGTGAGTGGAAGTGGAGAGGCACTTGACTTGGGCACAGAACTCCCTGGGACATTTCTGAGCAAGCCAAAATCTGCCTGCTGTTGTTTGTTTCTACTGTGCTCAGGGAAACAGGACTTCGTGTACACTTTTTGTAAATAGACACAGTTACCGCAAGATTAGCCCTGATATGAACCTTTGATTGCTCATTCTACTGGAAACACCCACCGAAAGGCCCTGAATATTGGCCAACTGCTTGGGCCAAGGGGCAACATGAGGCTTAATTAATACAGCAGTTTTAGATTTTCAGGATAGATAAGAACATAAGAACGACCATACTGGGTCAGACCAATGGTTCATCTAGCCCAGTATCCTGTCTTCCGACAGTGGCCAATGCTAGGTGCTTCAGAGAAGATGAACAAAACAGACAATCATCGAGCGATCCATCCCCTGTTGCCCATTCCCAGCTTCTAGCAAACAGAGGCCAGGGACACTTCAGAGCATGGTTTTGCTTGTTGTTATTATTATTCAGTCCTTCAGGGAAACACTGGAAAATGCAGAAGCATCATGAGCAAAGTAGGTAACAACGTCTCATCAACATGCAAAACCTATTACTATGCAGCACAATCAGAAATGCATCATGTTTGAATGATTCCATTTATATTTATAACCTTTTCTTTCTAGATTGTATTTCCTTTCTTTATTTATTTGCCCTCCATCTCCCCTGCCAGAGAAAGATAGTGTGTGTGGGGCGGGGGGGGGGGGGGGGGGGAGAGGTAAGGGGGAGAAGGGGAGGGGAGGGGGAAGTAAGAGGAGAAGAAGGGGGAGCTTTATATTATAGTTTATGTGACTAATCACTGCTCAGTGTCTTCTCGGAATTAACATAATCTGAGAAAGGTTCCCATATGGTTAAGCATGAGTCAATGTTTTTATATATGTTAATCATGTTCAAATTATAATCACCATATTACAACACAACGCAGATAAGTAAATGGATTAAAACATCACCCAAGATGCAGAGAAGTGACAAGCAGCAATGTAGAGGAACCTGAGGCTTTAATTCCCTTCAGTCGATGGGGGTCAGGTGTCAGGTGCATGGATCAGAATGGGAATAAGCATAGTTGTGTACCTACACTGCACACACACAACATGCAATTGGGAACAAAATGAGCCACTGACTGCAATTTGCACTCTTGTTGTCTTTTCTTTGTTTGCATCTGCAGGTGAAATTACCTTTTTTTGCACATGCAGTGGCATGTCTTACCTATATAATGCAGGCATCGTTTTGATAATTTAATCCATCCACTTATTTCTTTTCCACTTCTAGGATCCCATGGCTCTTCCTTTCACTATATCAAGGAGGCTCGTGTGCTGGCAAGTGACCAGGTGCAGAAGTAGTTAATAAGATGCTTATCAAGAATAGATTGCAGTAAAGAGAGAGAAGATGAGCCAAGTCACCCCTAAACTGCTGTTTCTCAGCATCCATCTTTAAGAATCACTTTATTTATAGCTAGAAAAATTACCTGCAGCTGTATTTCTCTGGTGCTAAAGCCTTCAGACATATTGAGCTTTCATTTCATCTGCTCCCAGGGGTGGCGTGCCCACTAGGTGACCCTAGACGGTCGCCTAGGGCACCAGGATTTGGGGGGCGGCGGGCGGCTGCCACCCGCCTCTGCGTCTGAGCCGGGAGCTGGGGGTTGGGGCGCCGTGGGTGGGGGGGGAGGCTGCCGCGACCCGCGGGCGGGGGGCCAAGCGGCCGCGGCCCACGGGAGGGTAGGGAGCTGTGGGGGGTGGGGAGCTGGCTGCTGCGTGGGGGGGCGGCGTTAGCTGGGGAGGGGGCCACAGGGCTGGTGCAAGGAAGTTTTGCCTAGGGCGTGAAACTTCCTTGCACTGGCCTGTCTGCTCCAAGCAGAGTACTCCTTCTGGATATCCTAAAGAACAGATGCCTGATCAGATACATCTGACACTTAAAGATGATCAGAATGTAGTTACTGGTCACTGACCCACCCAATTTTATTTATTCAATATCTTCTCTAACAGGCACTTGTGAATAATCATAAAATACCACTAGCCTCTTCTACTATGATGCTGATTTGGGGTTTTTTGGGTTTTTTTTTAAATCCTTCACCTGTTCCTGATGTGTGCATCTGAGACCGGGTTAGTGGCGTGTGGCGGGTAGGCCCGTTCTTTCTAAACAGAAAATTCAAAGAACATTGGTTTCATAGCTGACAATCTTTTCATGATTGTTTCAAGTATGAAAGCTTTGGCAATGGTTTGAGTCTTTGGTGCTCTGTCAAGCAGCTTTGCTTTTCCCCCTATTGTACAAAACACATTCACAAATCATTCCCGGAGAAATCCTAGGTGATTATTATGAGGGTTATTAAAAAGGTATGAAAGAGCTGAGGTTTAAAGAGTTATTAAAAGCAACTGTGCATTACAATAGCAAGAAAAATGGGGTCAGCTGCTGCCCAGCTTAATTACCTTATTTCCTTCATCAATGGCCTGACTTCCGTATTGCAAAGCTCTCCAAACTTGTGCCTGATGATGCAGCATGTCTGCTTCCTGACTGGATACACTAAAATGCCCACAGGTCAAAAGCTCATGAGCCTGGGTAGTAGCTAATAACAGAAAGTGCTGCAAAAATCATTGGTGCATCTCCGATCTCTAAAGATGTGCACAGAGGTCGAGGAGGGTGAAGAAGTGCAGGCGCTCCTAGGAAAGCTTCCTTGGGATAATTCAAAGGGGAGCTCAGCATTTAGACAGCAAGGCCACATCCACCTTAGAAAAGTGATACTTAGCATTTAACGTGGTTTCCTTCATTTCAGTTACCTAAATGAACCTGGGGGTTCGAAGGCATCCCAGCCCCCTGATGTGCGTTAAATATTAATATTAAGTCAACTACATTGTGTATTTGGAAAACAAACTTAGCACCAACTTCTGCCCTGATTGAGACTCGGTGGGGTTTCCCAGGGTATAAGTTAGGGCAGAAACTGGCTCTGTACAGGTTGCTAATTGGCCACTCTTATTAGCCAATCACTGCACAGTTAACCCAGCTCTGACCCCAGCCCATCTATCATGATGATATTGTAAGCTTGGGCCACCTTGCCTGGCTGGGGATGCAGGTTAGAGCCTAGACTCTACTTTAACGTGGACTGGAACTTGGGTGAAATCACTTGAGTGCTGACAGTCCTCCAAAGCCCTTCCCACAATTCCCCACAAAGGACAGACAAGTTCTAGCACAATTGACAGAAAGAATCTGAGAGCATCTGAGCACAAAGAACCATGAGCTATGTCCCCAGACACACTGGAGAGTGTAGCGATGGTGAGGACACAACAAAATGAGAAGGGCTTTGCAGTGGGGATGTTCACACACAGGATAACTCTGCAGTGAAGACAGACCCTCAGTCTCTAACCGCACAACACCCCTTTACTTTATATAGATTCTTTTTGTGCTTGTCTTTTCTTTTTTATTTTCCTGATAGCTTCATCTCAATGCATCCTACATCTTGCTATGATACCAGATTTATCTAGCTAGGTATTTCTGTGGCTTCCTATCACCATAATATCATTGTGCCTCATGAATATTAATGAATTTATCCTCAAAATACCCTTTAGGCTGAGGGAAATTTTAGCTTCACCATTTTACAGACGGTAAACTTACATTAAGTGACTTGCCCAAGATCACACAGGAAGTCTGTGGCAGAGGCAGGAATTAAACCCACATCTCCTGAGTCCCAATCCAGCGCTTTAACCACATTACCGTTCTGTCTGCAGTTTGTATGAACTGACCATCCTTTCACTAGGTGCTTTTGGGATATCATAGCATAGGTATATTATAATTGAATCATTTTCAGCTAAAAGACCAATAACTTCTGCAATGCCTCTGGAAGATCATACTGAAGATTATTTATATTGTTTAATATTATTTGTACTGTAGAATGAGGTTTGGGGCTCCATTGTCCTATACAAATACATAAGCTGACACTGTCCCTGCTGTGAAGAGTTTACAGTCTAAGACAAGATACAACATGTGAGTGTAACGAGTAATAGGTAGAAGGGAGCGGAAGGAGGATAAAGGATAACAGTAATAAGAAAGTGCCTTTTCAGAGATTAGCTGTCTGCACAGGATTTGCAGAAAGGGAATTTCAAATGTGTGCTCATGAGCATGCATGGCACAGACTTGATTCTAAAGAGTTTTTATTATCCAATGTGGGGGCAAAAACATATATGATCAAAGTGTCCAATCACAACCTCTCATATTTCAAATCTCTCTCTCTCTCTCTCAAGTTTTAATACAATACTTACCACTTGTAGCTAAGCGCCGGATACAACTGAAAGTTAGAAGGAGCCAATCAAAAAAGTAAACGTCTTTCATGTCCTGACAAGATAGTGGGACTTGCACATTTTGTTAGTGTTAGTCTTGTTTTAATCACAGTTTTTAATGGACTATCAAATACTCACAATGGACAGCTCATGGATTATTTAAAGAAACTGTCCGGTGAATAACATTTCATAAAATCATGATCGTTTGTGTATCATTCCCAATCAGTCAAAGCAGTGAAATTCACCAGGTACATTATGTGTTAATTATTCATCCAGCTCTCAGTGTAACCTTTTTATTTTTAAAAAATCCTTAACATGCTCAAAATGCTGATCCCAGTCCAACCGTTTATACAGCCTCCTGCCTTGTTTTTTTTCCCCCTTCCTATTTCTAGCCTCTGGTTTTTTTTAGCAAATAAACCTTTCTGGCTCAGTAATTTAGCCAGCCAGTGAAAATTTTACTTGCAATGAGATAACTGCTGCAAGGCATTCCAGTCAGCAGGAATGCCATCCAGCAGATTCATGGCTGCAAAAATGCATAAACAGCAGCCATTCCCTCCCAAAATGGTTTTTACTGGGGAAGCTGCAGTCCGCCGATGATCTGAAAACGTTGATGTATTGGAGCAAGGAGCAGTGTGAAAACGTCGTTAGGCTTCTGGAACTGCGGAGATAGTTAGACTGCTCGCCTATATCATCGTTATGACAGGTCCTGGAAAGGGCTCGGTTGTAAATTAGACGGTCGGGTGGAGGGAGGAGCTGTGTCTTTGGTAAACGTAGTGTTTTATTAACTTTAAATAAAAATTCATCCTGATCAACAACATTTAACCGTTTCATAACTTCCAGCTCATGTTCCTGCCGTGTCCCTTACCGTCTCACAGGATTTGGAGCCTGAACTCTTGCTGTGAATGGCTAACAGCCAATGGGGTGTGAGGGCCCATGGGCCTCAAACCTGACTCCCTTGGTCCCCAGGCAGTGTGCAGGCCACACATACTACCCAGCAGCTCATCTGAGCAACTGGAGAAGAGACCCAGTGAAGCTCTAGCTCGCAAGGGGCCCCGACCCCAAAGCTCCTGATTGGGGGGCAACATCCAGCACCCCCCATTGGGCTCTATTTAAACCAGGAAGAAACACAGGAAGTTGTCTGAACTACTAGTGGAATCCCTGGCTGGCTGCTACCATGGACCCCTCCTGCTTCCCTGAGTCGTGAGCCCTGCCTCCCCGCCAGCTCCTGTCCTCCTTATGCCGGACCCCCACCTGTTCCCAGGTCCTGCTTTCCTGCCTCACTCCAGGTCCCTGCTCCTAAGACTTACCCCGACACAGTCCCCAGTTCTGACCCCTGGCTTGGTACCACACTCTACTCATTAGGCACGACTGCTCAGACCCTGGTCATTCCACATGGTCCATCACATCCTTCTTGCTCTACTGATCGTGTTTCTTCTTTTCTTTTTCTTTTGCTGTGTCATCTTTAGAATTCATTGAGACGTTATCATTTATTTAGTTTTAAACCTTGTGTGAATTCCTTGCTTGTAAAAGGTACTGGCTTGAACTGCCCTGGATAACACAAGGTCCTCTCTCTCTCTCTATCTATACATAGAGCACTATTCTGCTCAGTTCCTCCACCTGACTCTCACATTTGGGCCTCAGCTCTGTTTTGGAGGGACCTCTTCTAGGCCTGAGAGGGGAGTCCAGTCTCCATGCTCATTTCATCCTTAAGATTGTAAGAATGGCCATGTTGGATCAGACCAGTGGTCCATCACACCCAGTATCTTCTGACAGTGGCCAGTGCCCGATGTTTCAGAGGGAATGAAAAGAATAGGGCAGTTATTGAATGATCTATCCCCAGTCATCCAGTCCCAGTTTCTGGCAGTCAGAGATTTAGAGGACAGACCATCTTAATTAACGGAGGATAGGTTCATCATGACTATTAGCCATCTAATTCGCTTTTGAACACAGTTCTACTTTTGGCCTTCACAACATCCCCTGGTATGAGTTTCACTGGTTGACTGTGTGTCGTGCGCACTACTTCCTTGTGTTTGTTTTAGGACTACCAGTAAAGTAATAGCATTAGGAGGGCAGACATTTATTGTGTCTTAAACTAGTGGGAACTGCTCTGAAACCACCAAATTCACACCACATAAATTGCCAAACATGAGACCAGTGTCAGCTCTTGATCATTAATGACTTTGGTTGGATTTGAACCCTTGATCTAAGCCTATATAAACGCTTTTTCAGTCCTCAAGCCCTCCTGGTGCCCTATAGTGTCTATTGAGGCCTATATTATTCTCTGTATTTGTGTGTGTGACTACCTGTCATATAATTAGCTTAAACTTTGATGCTGTTTGCATGTGACTTGCTTAATTGAAATTAGATCAAATAGGAGTTTGTCCTTATTTTCTTTCATGTTGTGCACACAAAAAGTGTAATCTTTAAATTCCCCTGCCCCCAGCAAATCAATTTTAGAACCTGGGGAAGAAATTCAGTTTTGCCGGCTAAATGGTCAGGAATTCAGCAGTCCTGTTTGCAGCAATACTGAAAGCTGCATATCTTAGAAGGAGCAAAAGTCAAATTTTAACCTGATTGTGCTGTGTTTTGGCTGCTTAGATAGACCATGAATCTTAGACAGCAGCATTGGCTTTAGAAAGAGACAAAATAATACTAGTATCAGCAAAGTGCTGTTTTCCTGGCAAGTTGTTTTACAGAATTTTGGTAAAGGTTATTCACTTTTGTTTCCTGATTCTAATAATAGAGAATTGCACAAATATCAGAATTTCTATAATTTTCCTCTTTTTTTTCTGAATCTGTTTCTTGATACTCATATCAGTATTTGTACCGTCTGCTCATCAGACTCTCCTTGTATTGAATGACCATCTCTATACATGCTGTAGAGAGTGATATACAATAATAACCCACCCCTCCCTCATGTAACAATCTTGATTCTACTATCTCTCCCTACAGCAGTGTTTCCCTTTTGTAGGAACTTTTTCCCAGACTGCTTTTCTGTGAGCTGGCCCTTTAAATTTGGCAGAGGCAAACAACGGCTACCACACGTTGGCCATTTTGCAGCCAGCTCCTGCATGGTGTGGCTCTCTCTTCCAGCTAGTTAAACAGGCTCGATTCCTGATCTATTTTCCTGGTCTTATTCCTAAAGGAGATGATACTTATTCTCAGTATATCACATATCCACAGACAACTAAATTCTGCCCTCAGATATCCACCCAACTCACAGAGTTCCCCAGAGGAAAGAATTTGGCCCTGCGAACTATTTATGCCACATGCTAGTCATTAAAATAATCACCAACGCCTATTGTTTCACGAACCAGGATATAAATTCCAAGCCATTATAGAAACTGACTTTATGGTGCCTTTGCAGCGGCCATTCACTCAGCAAACAGTCCAAGCGTCTGTTACTCTGCACCAGAACTAGAGTGAGATCTTCTGAAACAGGAACTCCGCACGCTTCCCTCCTGTAGCAGGACCGGTCCTATTGGGAGACGTATTATAAACAAAGTCACCTGCGCTCTGCAGACAGCTTGACCCTATTCTGAGGATTGATCTCTGCATTGTGTGTCATCCCAGTGCAACAGACTGTTTGATCCTCCAGCAGCTACAGATAAAATACAAATGGCGATTGCCTTCTGAGGAAGGATGCTCCAGTGCTTAGGGTAGTAGCCTGGGACTCAGAAACTAAGGTTCATTGCCTGCTCCACCACAGACTTTCTGTGGGCCTCATTTTCCCATCTGTAAAATGGGGATAATTCTTTCCTTCTCTCACAGGGGTGTTGTGAGATTAAAGATACTATGGGAACAGGGACCTCAGAAGAACATTATCTCAAATTAAATAAGAAAATGAATCATTCACGAGAGCAACCCCTCTGCAATTTGACTATTACGTTCATTTTATTTTACACTGCTCCAAAATGTTAATTTTCAACCTGCTGCAGAATTTTGTATCAAAAATGCACAGCTGTCTTCTAGAGAAGTTGTTGGGGAAGCTGGCATTTCAGTAGCTGGGTAGGAGACAGGGTTTGGGACACCTGCATAAAGGTATGGGGCGACAGCTAGGGTCTGTGAATGAAGCTCACTAGCTGGATGGTAAAATGATAAGCAGTGACATGTTGACAGTGAAATTTACTTCATTAGATTTCAGAGTGAACACTCAGTTGAAATAACCAAAGGTAATTTGCACTTCCTTTAGGACTATCGTTGCAAGGACGCTCCAGAGCCAGACTAACCACACTGAATGGCTTTGCATGCTGGTCACATTTGGAAGGTTTCCTTTGGAGTGAAAATAGAAATGGCCAAGACATACTGGTGAACCAAATGTCAGCTCTGGCCAAAGCCATAGGTGTTAGCTAAGGACCGACAAACTCATAGCTGGAAATCAAACCAGTTCACCTGTATGTTAGTCTTGTCCAGAATAGTATGAGTCTTATAAGAATGTATTTAGTGTTTAGATTCTATGAAATGCTTGTAAGCTGCGGCATGCATTAATTTCAGTTGTAATGCCTGTATTCTATGCAAAAAGGAAATATGTAAGTTTTCCTTTATAACTTTCGAAACGTCTGCTCTGAACTTGTGAACCCAGGCACGGGAATCATCCTCTCTGCTCCACCCATTCAGGATGCCTGCCAAGATTAAACAGGCCATGAAGAAACATTACAGTACAAAGGATTGGTGAATGGCCCTATCACACCTTGGGAATGCTACATGCAAGGGAGCTTGTCTCATAGACTGGAAGGCCAAACAGGGTCACAAGAAAATTTGTCATCTCTTTGCTGTTTGAACTCTGGCAGGGACAGGGACACTAAAGTGAAGCCAGGGGCTACCCAGGGGTCCTCCCTGAAAGACATTTTGAGTTGACAGATCACTACAACTGTCAAGTATCAGAGGGGTAGCTGTGTTAGTCTGGATCTATAGAAGCGACAAAAAGTCCTGTGGCACCTTATAGACTAACAGACATATTGGAGCATAAGCTTTCGTGGGTGAATACCCACTTTTTCACCCACAAAAGCTTATGCTCCAATACGTCTGTTACACTACAACTCTGTCACTCTTAGGATTTAGATTGCAACTCATTTGTGTGTATATGTTTGCATGCTTTGACTTGTAAATAACTCTTATTTCTTTTTCCTAGTTAATAAACCTTTAGATAGTTTATTAGAGGACCAGTTATAGGGTTTGTCTTTGGTGTAAGATCTAGGGTACCAATTGATCTGGGGTAAGTGACTGGTCTCGGGACTGGAAGCAACCGGAATATTTTGTGACTTTTGGTGTAAGTTGTCCCTGCCAGCAGGTAGGGGATCTTGGGGGACAATTACTGCATGGGTGGGGTGCAAAATAAACTTTATTAAGAGAATATAAAAACAGGGAAAATTCAATAGTGAGGGGTATGGGGTTTGTTAAGGTAGACAATTGGGGAGGGGTTTCTTTTAGTAAACAGGATAGGGGGTTTCAATAGTGGGGTACAATACAGCGGGGTACAATACAGTTGGTAACCAATTAACACTGAAGTATAAATGTAACAGGTAGCTAACAATTTCTATGTAAAGGGTGTGTCACAGCAGCATATAACCAACCAACAGTTATGGGTAAAATGTGTTAAATAACCAACAACTTTAGGTAAAAATGGGTCACAGTGGTGTAAATGTAAAATGTGAGGTGTGTTAGAGAGAAAAAGGAAAGTAACCAATGGGGTTTTTATGCTAGACTTTAGTAATGCAATTGAGGCTTGGCAGCTATAGGAAGCGGGGGGGGGGGGGGTGAGCATGTGGTGGAAGGGATGAGGGGAGAGAGAGAGAAAGGCAGCGGTAGAGAAATGAGGTTGGGGGGGGGGGGAAAGACACGTGGTGGAGCAGAGACCAAAGGCAGAGGCGCTGCGGAGGGAGATTTGAACTGAGGGAGACACAGAGAGCAGACAGGCTGCAAGTTTAAACAGCAGAGAGACTGCAACGAGACTGGGGAGCTCGGGGGGAGACACGGGCGAGCTTGGGGGGTTTGGGCAGCGGGAAGACAGACTTAACCACAATTATACAGAACACAGTAAAATCTTATCTATGATTTAACTTAACCAAGACTACACAAGTTAACAAGTAACAGAACACAATACAAACAATTCTTTAGGGCAAATTTAACCACAGCTATGCAAAATGAAACTACAATTTATCTAGACTAAAAGCTAAACCTAATACAGACCAAGGAGTTAGCTTGTGTCTGCCTGCTGGGGAAAGAAAGCCAGCAGTTAAAACAAGGGGAAGTGTGCAAGAGGTTTTTTCTTACCACCCAAGACAGCAGCAAGCACAGAGACAGGAACGGCAGGTTTAGCATCAGGCTTGATTCGCTTTCAATAATCAGGAGATCTCCAGGCACAAATTCGTTGTTCGTGGGAGGGGAGTTTAAAACGGGGGTACGCTCAAAAAAACAAACGAGAGCGGGGAGAGGGCCTCCCAAGACCCCTAGCTGATCAGACCAGGTGGCAAGGCAAGGAACTTCTCCAGGGGTCTGATCAGAAAATGTCTGGTTTTAAAGGCAAACTTAGGCAGTTTCCCACCAGTACTTTTGATTGGCTTCTCTGGATACAGGGGAGGAGGGAGAGAGCAGGGAAAACTACAGGTAAGCATAGGCATGCCTGGGCAAGTTCTGAGCCACAGGTATGACTCATATGCTCAGCTATGTGGCCACTTTAGGTCTTGCATACCTGGGCAGAGCATCCCTACACCGAGCCCGGATCTGAACAAAGGAACCGAACAAAGGAGCAAGAAGCCTCCTCCCTAGGCAGAGCAATGGCTCCAGTTAGTCTGTACAAGCCATTTTCATGAGCAGGGCCAGGCTGTGACTTTGGTCAGTTCCATGGCCGGGGGGGGCGGCCACTATTGAAAAAGAATCCAGCAGGGGGACAGCTGTAACAGACATAAGTAACCATTTATCACTAAGTCCAGCTTGCCTGGGTGACAAGATAGACTAGACAATCTAAGGGGACGGTCTGTGACTCCATGGTAAGACTGTTACAGTGATCCAGGAGTTCACATTTGTCAGTGGCTTAGTGAATTCTAATAATACCACTAGTTTCGGGGTGGTCTGCCCTGTTTTTTTTTTTACACTCTGCCCTGAGCTCAGCACTCACAGTCTTGACCCACTCCAGACAGCATAACACCCACATGGAGGAAAGAGCCGAACAACATAAGATACGCATTGGACTGGAATCCCCAGGACAAGAGGCCAAGGACAACTTAGAAACACATCATAGAAGCAGAACTGAAAGCATCAAAATGACATGGGAAGAAGGTAAGACTGGAGCAAAAGACAGCCAAAGATGGAAGGCAATGGGGAAGGTCCTATGTTCCACAGGCATAAGTCAGTAAGTCAAATTTGCAAACCCTAGGGCTTAGAAACGTAGGGCCGGAAACTGAGATGGTGGAAGCTGACATGGTCCTGCTCAGTGAAACTACATGGACTTACATCAGTTGAGGATCTGGTCTGTAATTTTTTTTAATGGATGCTGGAGATCAGTTCTGTTGCAAAGGTGGATTCTGCAACAAAGTCTGTGGCTCCCACATTTCAGTGTACATGGAACTCTCCTTACTTCAGGGTATAAACTGATCACTAGATAGATTGGGAAGAAATGTCCTCATGGGATAGTACTGCACAATTGTTCTCCCCATAGTACTATGCGTGCATCATGATCAGCTGGTAAACACATTCCATACGTGAATGTTCTTTCAACCATGGGTTGGTGGCTCTCTGGAGAGCTTTCATTACCAGAGCTTTAAATAATGCAAAGGTTCACAAATAGTTAACAACTCGTGCGGCTTTAGATTTGATACCTTTCCCCCAAGATTAAATAGGATACTTGCAGAGACAGACAACTCACCAACTTCAAAGCTTCCTGTCTTAGTTAAAAAGAAACAAATTGCTTCCCCAGTGACTCCTCTGAAGGGAGCAACTGAAGGATAAAACTGTGATATTTGCATTAATTCCTCTTTAAACAGAAATCTTAGGAGATTTCTTTATTTCTTTTACATATTTTCACATTATTTTAAAAACCAGCAATATACTTGCTATGGGGATATTTTTCATTTTGTATTTACTTTTGGGCGGGCCGTTCATATAAAAAAACAACTGAATGCAGGCAGTTAAGGATTACAAAGATTTTAGAAAGGATTTCCACCTAAATCCACCTTCATCCTGATTTTCAGTAGGGCTAATTTCCAAGGTTTAGTGACATCTACAGTACTGACAACTTCAAGAGATCAAAAATCATGAGATTTTTTTTTTTTAAAGGATGATCTTGTGTTTTTAGGTGGGTCTCTTGATTTTTGACCTCCCCCCGCCCACCCACAGGGTGTGGGCATGTGACAATTAAGATGATTTTGGCCCCTGCTGCAGGAGCTCACCCCCACATTTGCCCATCTTTTGCCCAGCAATTAATCCTGTCCTTCATCAGTTCCGTCCCCACCCAACCCCCCTCAATTCAGGTCCCCCTCAGTTCAGCCTCCCCACCCCATTGACCCCCACCGCCCTCGGTTCACCCTCCCAGCACTCACCGCATCTGCTCAGAACCCACCATCAATACAGCCCTCCCATTCCATCAGCACCCACCCTCCTCACGTCAGTTCCCCTGCAGCTCCCAGGCCATAATCCACCATCACCTCTGCTCCTCCTAGGGTTCTTTACCCCCCTTAAGCCTGGGGTCCCCTCGCCCACTTCCCAGGCTGGCTAGGGAACCCTGGCCACCTGGAGTTGACAGCAATGTCTAAGTAAAATTAAGCCTCACTCATGATCTCAGGATAGAACACTCAAATGTCAGGATTTTTTTTCACCAGTCTCTTTCAAGCTCAACAGAAAGAGCAATCAAGCTCCTTTATGTAGTCAAGTCAGCTGTAAACAAAGGAGACTACCACACAAAGACTAGACAGGTCAGAGTTAAGCTGTGTGGACTGATGGGTTTCCCTGGTAACCAAGCCAGAGGCTAGGATTTTTAGTTGTGGGTGTTGAGGAAGAAAGCCTTGAGAAGGAGTTGTGAGCATTATCCTGAGAGGAAGCAGAGAGACAGAGCTGCACAGAGATTGCTGGGGAGGCACACTGGGAGATTTCCGTGCAAGGAAACAGGACTTTGTGTTTGTTCTTTGCATCTAAACAAGATTACACCAAGAATATGACATCCTGAGGGATACAACCCTGCAAGGTAACTTGGGCCAAAGAGGCAACAGCGTCTCTCTGTTTGGAATCAAAAACTCCTTCACCTTGTTATCATCCTGAACACTTTGTGCTTGTGTTCTGATTTGAACTGTGACAGTACCCTCAATGGTAATATTTATCATTAGCTACATAGAGCCACGGATGGACCAGCACTCATTGGTGGTTGCATTGTTGAAGTGCCAGCCCTTCATTTTCTTTAAGACACTCATGAGACACCAGCTATCAGACGGAAATCAGACTGACGCATGCTGAATGGTTTGATCCTAGCAAATATACAAAGAGGCTGTTAATGTATATTAGGATCTTTGCGCTGTACTCAAAGAAGATGGCTTGGTAATTGCGTATTGTGAAGTGTCAGAAAAAAATAGTGCCTTGATCACTAAGTAAAAGCCTTGAGTTCTCTATTGTCTTTAAGATTTCCTGTTTAGCCACTTTGATTCCTACCATGTGCGAATGTTTCCAATATGAACTAGAGAAGAGTGATTTGTAGGCAGGGAATTGGAAACATTACATCAATTTAAACAGGGCCATTTGGGGTTAGTGCAAAATGACAGAACAGCAGGAAGCAGTTAAAAGCTTCCCCTCGGCAATCAAAGCCTTGCAATTTTGTGACTTTCCTCCAATCAAGTGCTGTATTGACAAGAAACCATTTCTGATAACGCCCTGTGAAAGACTTCTTGTTCTGGTCTTCTGGGGTAATTTGTTTGTCTAACTAGGGTGCCATAGCAGAAGCGCAGGGAAAGCATGTATCACATGTTCACTCGATGCAGCAAGATAAACAGCACTGACCTGGTTTATTAGATTCCTCCCACCCCCAACTGTCCAAATCCGTTTTATTTATTTATTTATTTATTTAAGTGCCCTTATCTGGTCCTCGTCATATGATGTTGCTTTTTCTGTATGTATCTCCCATACGTGATACACTTAACTATCTGTACTGGGTCACAGCAAGTAGAGATGGAATAGACTTATGAATTCCTCATTTCTACTATGCCATTCCCCCATCTCCCATGCATGGTTGTTCCCTGCTGCATCTTTTTTTATTGTAGTTCTCTGTTTCCCAGTTCAACTCATGCTCACGTCAGCATTTCATTCCGAAATTCATTTCAATTTAAAAAAAAAAAATTCCTGAAAATTGGATTGAGTTACCGCTGAGCAAGGATGTTGCAGACAGTGTTGTTAAAACAGGGATCCCTTGATATCCACTCCCACTTTCTTTTGCCAGCAAAGCAAAAACTTTGGATGATGAATGTCTGGGCTAGCTTTTCTCTTGGAAGGTGGTAGGTATTTCCCATTAATGTCGGAGACACTGGCATTCAGGATTTCTTCACACGCCACATTAATGGAAATCAATATTCACCCAATGCTTGCATGTCTGCAGCTACAGAATGCATCAGTGCTAAGAACTTGAAAGGGTTAAATAATCCAGTATAATAATCTCTCATCTGCTTATTAAGCACACCCCACCTTTTTCAGGATATGCCTGGTCATAATACATTGGAGCTGGTGGCATCGGTGCTTAGCGTGACCACAGAGCAAATGCGATGGCCAGCATCTCCCTAGCTATTGGACTCTGGTGCCCACTGCCAGGCCAGGCTGAGAATTGCAGATGCCATGTGTGTTAACGTAACATCTGTGCCAGGAAGAGCAAATTGTATTATTTCTTGGCTGACAGAGAAGGGAAACGGGAGCCAGCAGGCTGCATGAGATTGTGGCTCCTGAAATTGCCTACTCAAGGTCTGCTCCTGCATCATGTCACTGAGGCCTTCAAGGCCAGGATGCTGTTCCTATTGACTAGGGGAGGAAAGATTGGCCAGGCATGGAAGGCGACAAACCAGCCACCCAGCACCCGCAAAAGAGGAACCAAAGGTGTTCCTGAAGGGCGAGGTGTAGAGCCCTCCCAGGCAGGGGAAGGACCGTTATTTGAATTAGCTTCACCCTTCCAATTCTTGGGCCTTCTCAGAGTCCTCATCAGATACCACTCTCCAGGAGAGATACTCAGAGACTGAAGTACCATCCTATGGGGTGGCTCTGCAGGGGGGTTTCTTTTTACATTAAAACAAAATCCATCCCTGTGAAGTGGGTGAAAGGAGGGCGGTGTCCTACCACTGAATGTCTGAGAGGGAGGAAGCGAAAGGTTCCTCCCTCAACTGCTACTACATGACTCCTCCCTGCCATCATCTTCTGGGGACCTCGTTCACTGAGGGCCACAGTGGTTGTGTGTGGACAGGGACGGGTGGGTGCTTAGGAGTTGCAGTATTTTCACCAGCAGCAGCCTGACACATTCAGGTTACAGCATCTTTAAAATTATTTCCCAGCAGGCTGAGTCTACCGGGCAACAATCCTGGCAAAGAGACATACTCAGTAAATCCACCCCACATGATTTCCAAGAGCTTATTTGCCACATTTTGGGATGGAGCAGCTAGGAGAGAGAATATGCTGTTTATTTGAAGAGGCAAAACCAATCTCCACAGTTAGAGAGTCCAGAAAGGTCTCTGTGTCCCATCAAGCATGAGAAACAGGGCCAAAAGTATTCAAATAATGGTTATGCCTTTGTAGTCTTACCTTACGTGAGGTGATTGGCTCCTGAAATGCCTGAATGGCTCCTCTGAAGCCAGTGTTTTGTCTATTGTTTATTGTCTGTAACTGACAAGTGCTGCTGTTACTAGTAGGATACATATTTTATTTCTAAGGGTACGTCTATACTTACGCGTCCCGTCGGAGGAGTCCAATCGATCTTCTGGGTTCGATTTATTGCGTCTTGTCTAAACGCGATAAATCGAACCAGGAAGTGCTCCCCCGTCGACGCTTGTAATCCTGCTCGACGAACGGAGTAGGCGGAGTCAACGGGGGAGCCTGTGCGCCGCATGTGGACCCCGCGTAAGTACCTTTGCATTCGAACTAAGATAGTTCGACTTCAGCTACGTTATTCACGTAGCTGAAGTTGCGTATCTTAGTTCGAATTGGGGGGTTAGTGTAGACCAGCCCTTAGTTTCCTCCTCCTTCCAGCTCTCTGACCTTCCTTTTGTCTCCAGCACTTTACCCTAAGCACTAAGGATGTCTGACACAAGCAGTGCTGCTGGCACTGCCCCCTGATAAGAGAGTGCACCAGGTTGTTTCAGGAAGAGTGTGTGTGTGTGGGGGGGGGGAATAAATAAATAAAGCACACATTGGCTCAAGTTTGCATGCCCAGGGTCCCAATCCTGCAACCTTACATCTTTGCAATGTGAGAATTGAACCCCTAAAGAATATCGTTCAACACCCAGATGAACAAAAACTAATTGAACCCCTTAACTATCCTTCCCTTTTTAACAAAAAAGACCCCAACCCATTCTTTTAATTTACTAGTTTGAATTTACAAGGTTTTTTCAACCTCGGGGAAAAACATCCACTCCCAGCCTAAAGCCAAATGTCATCTCAGCAGGAATTTAGTTTGCTGCATTGTAAAGTCCTAAAATCAAGGCACTAGAAAGGAAGGCCCTGATCCTGAAAAGACTTAACTTTAAATATGTGTCATCCTGTTGAACCCATTGGGTTTATTCATGGGCTTAACAGTAAAGCATGAGTAAGTCTTTGTAGGATCAGGGCCCTCACGCCCTATAAATCTTTTGCCATGGACAGTATTGTAAGAGAGGATAAGTTGTGGATCAGCTGATGGAAACTGATCCCAATGGAGCTGTGCTGATTTTCTTTTTTTTTTTTTTTACACCAGCTGAGGATTTGGCCTTGTGCCTAAGTGTACAAAGCTGAATTATTTTATTGAGGACTGTTGCATCTTTCAAACAAACAGCAAGAACTCTGCAACCAAGTACAGGCCTGGCTCTGTAGAAGTGACATGATGAGTAATTCCATAAAATTCACTTAGATAGCAGACATCTTATGTGGTTGGCTGGAGCCTGAGGAAATTAGACCTATGTCTTATTTGCATAGTAAAATAAATGCGAAAGAGCTCTGTAGGGGATAAGCGCTCTAGCCAGAAAAAAATCCCGACGGAAGCCCCAGAAAAGACATTTACTGGTGCGAAGCTTATTTCCTTTGTGTTTACAGTAGTGAAATGTTAACAGAGCTGTGAGGGTCCTTTCTCTTCCACTGGACTGTTCATGGGAATCTGGCATGCCAGTCTTCTCTGCCTGAGGTGATGATCTGGGAACGCAAGGCCTATCTCACTGTTTTCACCACTACCTTTATTTAGAACCTCTTTCTGCTGCTTAAGTCTCTTAACACTCCCCCTGTACTACTGCTGTACTGTATATGTGACTTTCAGCCTATGCTGAAATTAACCGTGGGATGGTGTGAAGGGACACACCCTCACACTCGTAAGGAGCTTTTCTGGCCTGTTCAGCCCTAACAAGGTGCACCTGCAAAGCTTGTTCAGCCTGGAGCGGGAGGAGCTTAAAAGAAGAAACTTACCACAGGAAGGGGCAGGGAACAGGATGAAGGCTGCCCCCCTCAGAAACGGCTTGTAATAGAGGCAATCTAGCCAAGGAGAAAACATCCATAGGCTCCCCAAACTGCCTGGTGGCAAAACAGTACACCCCAAGAGGAGGGACAGAAGGTGAACCCCACAAAGGGCCAGAGACTCTGACAGACTAAGCCCATAGGGCTAAATCCCCAGGGACTGCCCGAGAGATTGGCCATCTTTCCAGATTCTCCTCTCTTGCCAGGGGAGGAGAAGTCAATCCTTTGCTGTGCGTTTGCCTCAGAGTTCCCCAAGTGCTGCCAACTGGGGAAGGGGGCAAAGAGGGTAAACAATGGACAATGGGACCGGAATGGGGGAGGAGGATCCAGGAAGCCCCTGACCCCCCATCCATCAGGTGGTGGATGAGACAACACAATAAGGTGTGTCCACCCGCTAAGGGGACAAAATACCTTGTCCACAGCATTTCCCTGTGGCATTGCTGCTGAACTTGGAAGAAGGGGATACGTTCTAGCTTGTTTAGT
Source organism: Chelydra serpentina (assembly GCA_037349315.1). Classification (NCBI taxonomy): domain Eukaryota; kingdom Metazoa; phylum Chordata; order Testudines; family Chelydridae; genus Chelydra; species Chelydra serpentina. The sequence continues at coordinate 13,578,840 of JBAIAC010000061.1, forward strand.
CTAAAAGCCAGCCAATTCTATTCTTGAACTGCTGACTCTCCCAGAGTAGCAGCTGAAGTAGCTATGAAGCTTTAAAGTTAGATCTAGAAAACACCACCGCAGCAAAACATAGGATCCCCTGACAGCCAACTACACTATTGTTGTCTCTAGCAAACAATTAAAAAGTGAACAGTAAAATATTGCTGTTAAAGGATTAATATAAATGCATTCCTGACACTGACAAACTAAACAGACTTTAAGAGATTCTTTTAAAAGGACTGAACCTTGGAGTAGCTAAAATAGCTAAAGCCTTTCTGTTTTTCCTTCACTTTGAACAGCTCTTTTAAGCATATGAAGCTTTGCAATTCAAACATCTTCTAATGTGAAAATTACTATACCCATGCTATACCTTGTGTGCTATGAATTCTAAGTACCACTTGTAAAAATGTACATAAAGACATATGTGAATATCACTGTGGTTTAGGATAAATTATTTCATGTTAATGTTTGAATTGTTTGCCATGTGCCCTGGAGGGTTATTTTAAGATTTATTATGGGGGTTCTATCCTATGGCCTGTGTTATACAGGGAGTCAGACTAGATCATCATAGTGGTCCCTTTTGGCCTTAGAACCTATGAATTTTTGATGGACTTCTAGATAAGCAGTTTACAATGTGAATTTTAAAATTTTCAGTAATGGTGTGTTTTGGGAGTATTGATGTTAACTGAACACTGTGGGTGGAACTCCTGGCCTCATTGAAGTAGAGGCAAAACTCCCATTCACTGGGATTTCACATTATGTATTTATAGGGGGAAGTCTTGGGAAAAGCAAGTCCATCTCAGGCAGAAACACTGCAAGGAAAGAACACTTCTCTGGGCGAGAGGATAGCTTATTCTCCACACTCGGTCAATGCCGAGTCTTAATAGAGAGGCTAAAGGTGCTGGTTTTCTGATGTAGTCAGTTTGTCCAGTTAAAACTGGACTGACACTAATTTATACTTTTTGTAGTTGATAGAGACACATACCATAAGAGATCTGTGTTAAGTACTGATGCCATTAGCATAGAACAAGGCATAGACAGACCCTACTGGAGGAGCTTACAACATAGCTAATGGGATGCAATGGGAACACCAGCAGAGGTATTAATTTGAAATAATTTAAGGTTTTTTTGTGGTTTTGCATCTCAATGTGCACATCATATGGTATGTGGATTAACAGTAGTAAATGATTTTAGAAAACCCATCACAAGTGACACTAGTTGGAATGTTTAGAATGTATTTTAGTTTGCATTTTAGGATCAAGTTACGAATTCTCTCTTTTCCATGAGGGTGGACTTCTCCAGTTTTCTTTGAATGTCCCTTTATTGAGGCTTTCCTAACCCTCTCTTTAGCTGGTTTGTTATTGGATCCAAAATCCTCAGAATGGATCAAGGAAGGGTAGATTCATCTTCTCTGATGATTTTTTGTGAAGAAATATGATGAACTGATATTCAACTCTGTTGGGAAAGAAATGGTTGAATGAGAAGAGTCAAATTTCCAATAGGGAACAACCTCTTTCCACTAAGCCTGCCCCATAAATCTTTCTGAATTCTATCAGTGTACCCGGTTCCAGAATCTTAAGGACTGACAGCTATGGTCACTTTCAGTACCCGCTGTCTTTTAGAATAAACAGAATGACACACCACCACCCCCCAGCTTGGTAATATTAATAGAAAATATTAAAATGCTAGTAGACAAGAAATTTCATAAAGCATATAAATGAATTCATTCATTCCATCTCATTAGCTTAATCGTCAGTCTTAACAATGTAACTGATTACCATATTCATTGTTCTTCCTTGGTTTTGCCTCAGACTTTTACTTCTTTTGGGTTCAAAAGATCCCTGAACTTAACACATACTCCCGCACAATTATCTAGAACAATGGAAAACACTAAAAAGAATAGCCAAAGTAAGGATTTCACTATTTATTCCACGGATGCTTCAAAAGTACCACAGGAAACAACTATATAAGAACCAGTTTTATTTATGTTTAATGTGATTATACACATTCATGTGTCTAACAAGATCTGCACTGTTACATTAAAGATACAGTACAATAACATTCAACATGAGGTACTTCATATTTATATATCTGTCCTTCATAAATAATGCCGTAAGCCTAAGGTCAAGCATAACTGGATGCTGTGACCTGAAATTAGCTGACTTTCTCACAACAATTAAAAAAACAACAGTTCAGTGCAATAAGTATGTAGAAATCAGAACATTTAAATACTATTTCAGATATGCTTAAAGCATATTACATTACAATTCCCTATCTTAGTTCCCCTTACCAGCAAAATCAATATAGAAGTAGTAAAGACGGCCATAAAATACCATCTACATAATGTTCTTTTTGCTGAAGTTGGGTTTACATACCAGCTTGATACATCGGGTGCTTTCAAAATATAGATTAGGTATTCAAGTTTGAAAATGTTAAAGTTAGCTGACCAGATCTAGATCCATATTTAGATACCTAATTAAGTGGCCTGATGTACAAAAGTATTTGGCAATAGCAGATTCTATTCACCTCAATGGGCTTGCTGGTGTCAAACACCTCTCAAAATCAAGCCACTTAGTTAGGTATCTAAGTTTATTGATCCAAGCTTAAATATTTTGACCATAGGCAACAACTCTAATTTATACCTGGAACAGATTCAGAGGAATTAAGCAAGAAGGGAGAACAAGTACAAAAAATTAAAAAGCTAATTTTCTACATATCAGAGCTATACATTAATTTGATCCCATAACTATCTGTTCCAGCCAGTCAGTTGAATAGCTAAGCCTTTATTTGTAGATAAATTAAAAAGAAAAACACCAAAAAAACAGAGCCAATCAGAGACTGGCTTATCCATACTAGTAGAGTACACTTTTTGTCCCACTGTGAGGCACGTACGTCTGTTCTAAACTAATCAGAATGCAGCTATTTAACAATGTTACAGCAAGTAACTGTCACTCTACCCCGTAAGCATCATTCAGACAGAGCCATTATATCTGTCAACCATTTCATATACAGTAACATGGCCAGTCTTTGCTTCCAAGTTTATTTTAAATAAATTCAACTACTGCTCAGATAATGTCTAAAAGTAGATGACTATTATCCCCTGACAATCTTACATTCCTTTGTTGTCTCTTCAATAAATATTTCCCCATCCATACAATTATACTGCATGTATATTTTTGGTTGTTGAGAGATCTAAATACAGTTAACTGGAGCTTTAAAAAAAAAACAACTTCAGTTTTCCAGGGAGCATTCTGTCCAAATCTCACTAACAGTCTGGTTTAGGTACATCTGTTATAAAAAGCATTTTCTATATATTCTGAGGGTATTTAATACTTCAGAAAGAATCTATTTACTCATATACGTAAAATTGTAACCATTACAGTGAATAAAGAACATAGTACTTGCAGAACAGTCTTCCTGTTGCTCTTCTTTTCATCATCCACAGCTCAGGGAAGAGACTAGCTTTGGCCTTCGAGTTTTTGATGCCTACTTCAGTCCAGTTGTCATTACTCCAGATCACGTTTTGGACACTGCAGAAACGTACTGGCACTTTGAGATGGCCAGAGGCCAAGATTCCAGCAGTCAAGGAGTGGGTGGAGTAATAATATTAACTGATGAGTAACCATAAGGGAAAAAGCGGTTCCATTGTAAAACTGATGATTACATTTAGTGTAACACAGACATTAGTCTTTAGCCTGGCCAAAGAATCATTTGGTCCTCTATTTTAGCTTAAAATATGGAAAGCAAATATAACCACTTCAGAGATATTATAAAGGTGAGACAAATTACCTCGGTAGTGTCCTCGTTGTAAGCAATTTTCATAATCTAGTGACTAAGGATTTTCTTTTCCAAAGAATGAACTTTATTTTGTAAAGTTTAAATGGTACTTGGATCTTTAGTTATACTGATTTCCTTCCCTCTTAAACAGCAATGAGTCTGTAGTCCCTTCCTGCTAAAAATAGACAGGACTACAGAAAGCTTGAAAAGTAATTCAGAAAAAAAAAAAAAGGCTTTTGGACCACACAATCCTCCATTCCACATTTAAATTAAAACTAATTGCAACAGATTAGACATAAGTTTCCCCTCACTGTATTGCATTTGGTGTTCACCACCAGGCATAGTCCACTCTTGGGAATTTTCTTGCTATCATCTATTTAATTATCTGCTGAGTCAGGGTGTGTGGCAATAATATAATAAAGCTCGCATTACAGAGAAGGAAAATGTAACTCATGTTACTGTGCAGTGATGTTTATTTTCATTTTTACAGGGGGAAACCCCCCCTGCAAATTCTCTAGGACTATTTTGGAAAAAGAAATGTATATTAACCTATCCTTTGTCTCATGCTAGATATCATCACCCAGCTATTTAGTAGTGGGCCAAATGAGAGCAATTTTAAAAGCATCTCAGTAGAACGATTGCAACATTTGGTTAAATGGGCAAATGCTTCAAAGCCACCTACACAGTTTGTGTGTACACAAGTATTTCCCAGTCTTAAGGGAATGAGTCAGAGGAGCTCAAGAGGATGCCGGTGGGAAAAGCTGCATGAGGCCAGCTCATCCTGGCTGCAAGTATGATCCTGCATCTGTGCATAAAGCAGTGTGTAGCTCCTTGAATGCTGCCTGCCAACCCTCCCTCTCTTCTCTTGCAGCCATCCCCAGTACAGCTGGCCACCTACGGGACTGGCTCGCCTCTATGGGGCTGCATGTTCACACATACGCTTCTCTTCTCTGCTCTGCCCCATAACACTTGGCTCAGCTGTAAGAACTAAAGCAGCCCCTTCCCTGATTCTGAGCAGCATGTAGCCTTCTGGAGAGTTGGGGAGCAAAAAATAAGACGCAGAGAGAAAAAGACAAGAATGAAAAAAGAACTGAGACAGAAGGAGAAAATGGACCAAAAAAGGCAGCATCCAGTGTATTGGGGGGCACAGTCCATAGGAAATATGAGGGAGGGCATCCATCTGCTGATCCATTGCAAGTAGGGGCATGCCAACAAGACAGGCTGGGAATCATGGGCATGGGTATATCTGACTCAAACAAAGCTTTAGGAACTTCCTTGCTCTTAAGAGCGTCCAGTTAAAAGTTACATTTAAATTTCATCACCAAAAAAGGCTACAAGTCCAGCAAGCAGTAACTATCCACAGCTTTTAATTACATATTCTCTGTACTGATCACAGCTGCAGATATCAAGCTAAGCATCAGTAGGTCTGAACCGGAGCTGTACTCCGGGTCAAACTCGACCTCTGGAAACATTTTTGCTCAGGCGTAGAATATGAGTTCTGGAATCTGCCCTCCCTGCACTCCCGTGCCATTAGTACTGTCTGAAGAGCACTGGAATTGAACAGTTACCTTCCCACACTGAACTTCAGTCATTCCTTCTTGTCCAAAATAGCTTAGTTCGTTGCCATCCAGTATCACACTTGCTGTATAAAAGGTATCGGGCTCAATCTGCACTGGATACTCAAACCACACTGGGAAAGTGTTGCTCGATCCATCTGAGAAATACTTGCTCAAGTTCTGGCCCAGGATAACACCTTGGCGTTTAAGTTCGATCTTTGCACTATACTCTGCTGATCCACAGCTAGAACCATACAGCCCAAAGCCGGCAATGAAAACTCTCTTATCAACAGCAAACTGGATGCTGTCACACCGACCCCTGTAACGCCACTGGTTGCTGCGGTAGGCGCAAGACTGGAAGCGGTGGCAACGCTGGGGGACAAGGCCTTTTCTGGCATTGCTCACAAACTCTAATTCTGGCTTTTTGGCAGCTGTATACCAAAGGAAGATATCGTTGGTTTCATTGAGCGTCAGCACCCCGGACTGAGCAGCACCGTTTGCAAAGTCGTCGAGAGCCATCGTAGGGATGCGAATCAGGTAGAGAGCTTTCCCTAGGACCTTGCGTTTATTTTCTATGCTAACGGGTAAATCTTGCCGTTGACACTCAACGTCAGCCCAGTTAAGCGCAGCTTCGAAAACAACAATTTCTTTGGCGTTCAGCGTCTCCCTTTGGAGGATGCTTTCAAGCGTCTGAAAATCAATATCACAGAACCCCTCAGATTTCAAAGCCAGTTCTGCCTGGGCATCAATCACTTCCCAGCAGCGCTGGGTCAGGTCAGGCTCCTCAAATAAGCAGCTCTGGGAGAGCAGCACACAGGCATTCTTTGCACTTAGGCTCGTCTCTAGGAAGTTGACACATGCTCGGGCAAGATGAGGAACGATGTACTTCTTGGCAGCGTAAAGAGTGGCCAGCACGGTATCGGCAGCTAAGTCAATTTCATCACAATAGATGTATCTGAAATAAAATACGCACATGTCACACTGCTCGTTAGCAAAAAGACACTGACGGTCAATAACACCTGAAAACTCAAAGCACAGGGCACTCGAAGGGTGCAGTGCAGTATTAAAATTAAACAATACCTTCTGGAAAAATCAAATCCTGCTTCAAATTACATGATAAAGAAACTACAGGCCAAATTCATCCATGGGTTAAGCTCATCGAAGTTAATGGGCTTATGCCAACGATGAATTGGGCCTTTCATTTGGGTTACATTCTACACAGAGAAACTGATAAAACTATGACGTGCTACCCCTTCAGTCCCATTTTCTTCCAAGTTCAATAACAGTTGCTTTCAATAATGAGGTAGATAATGCACTCTAAACAGTCAATCGGCAATTGCAATATGGTAGTGAGTCTTATATATCCATATCCTAGCAAACTTGAGTGAAAAAATTCCAAATAAATGACTTGATTAATGAGATTTTTTTCACCCCCAAAAACGGTTCATGTCAATCAAGGTTTTTGAAGAAGTGTTGGTTTATATGGCTAAAACAACAGTTAATACTGTCTAGGACATGAACTTCAAGTGGACATACACTGAACTTCCTTTTGTGGTGAACTTTATGGTGACTTTATTCAGACACACGTGCAAAGGGAAAGAAAAGTGAGTTTTTCAGCAATGACAAACACTTCACATCAGACATGGGTGCCAAGACTGGTTGAATATCTAGGCTCTCAGAAGTGTAACACTATCGAAATACATCAAATACCATGCATCATCATGCCATAGCCTCTAAGATTTGCAATCAACTGATTAAACCTCTTAGACTAACCTCAGATGTAAAGGGAAGGATTTCATGTGTTTATTGATGCTACAACATGCTAGCTTCCCCAGAAAAAAATGTATTCTTACACTTTCCAAGGGAAGAAAACTTGTTAAGACCACTGCCATGTCAAAACAGAAGAGATTCAGCTAAATTCTGTTTACGTGATTAAATTCCTGAGGTCCACTACTGCTGGGGAAATAATGAAGTAGGCACCTTGTTTTTTAATATCTCACATGTTAGGTCTGATCTATTCTGGGTAAATGCATTCTGTTAGAAACAATGTTAAATATAAGTTGGCTTCTAGAGTGAACAAGGGAGATATGTTTAAAAATATGCTTGCTGGTTGTGTCTGAGGAAAGTCCTTGTCCACACTAAAGGCAAAATTGCATTTCATGCTAATGAAAGTGTGTTAGTTAACTGGTTTTCTAAAATGATGCGTTTTCCCAGGATATACAAGGCCTAGGAGAATAAATGATAAAATGACATTTACTGGATTAGTATCAACCCCTCATCTCATTATGGCTGTTTTTGTTTTTACTCTAAATATGTATAAATCTTGGTTTGTTTGGTTTTCATGAATCAGGCTATGGCAGACTTCACCCTGCTTGGGCAGATTTCCAGTTAAGGATGTACAACATGTAATGGGGCAGAGAGTAACACCAATTATGAATTCTAGAGAAATTGGGGTCAAACAAAATTAGATACATTTTTCACAGTAATGTGCCTCTAAAAACTCTAAGTAACACTTGAAAAATTCTGTTTAGAATATATAACCACCAAGGTGATGCAATGAAACGTAGGAAATAATGAAGAAAAATATTAATATAGGACTGAATCTTGCGACCTTTAGTTCTTGACTTCAATGAGACTACTTGCAGGAGTAAGAATTACTCATGCAAGCATAAATTGCAGGTTTGGGTCCCTAAGGGTCTACCCATTTTCTTGTTTTTTCTACTATCGTCTCTTCAAATTTGTTCCATTTTATAATTCTCCTCAACCTCCAACTTCTTCTCCCTTCTATTCTCCCTCTCTGCTTGTTAATACAAAAAAGTAGAGCAGCATCTGTTTTAAATTTAAACAGTACAGAACCTGCGAGTTTAATATTCATGGAAGTGGAGAACTAATATCACTGGTTTAAAGCAGCCATAGCAGATAGACTGTCTGTAGCATTCCACATTTCTCATTCTGTCTATGCATCTCTATCCGGATCTGCAACTGCTGCTATTCCAGTCCAAGTCTACTCCTCAGCAAAATGTGTTACAGCTGTACAAATTGTGTGATGCGCACAGGCTGGGATTAGAATGAGGCCATGAGTCTAATTTTAATTTATTATTTGAATCCTGGTCTTCAGGGTTAAAGACACTAACTGAGTGTGCTAACTAGGTTATGCATTTAACAACATGTAACTGTTTTGTATTTGTAAAGCTATAGTGAACAGCTAATCAATTTTGCTGGGGGCATAATTACTACATGCCAATAACGGATACTACTGAAGATTCTGCATCTAATAATAGGTTTACTGGTGTTTGTCTTCCATGTGTCCACTACAAAATTAACCAACTAAACACTATTAACAACTAATATACACTAATCTGTATTTGTGTATCACATTATAAGATTTCATGGCTTAGAAAAAAAATGAGTATTTCCAACTCTTTCTTTTCTTACAAAAGATTACACGGTACTCCTCCTGATTGCTGAAAAGGGGACCTGGTGAGAAGAGGGTTCAACTAAATGCTCCTCTCATTCTTGCTTTGCAGGGATGGGTGCAAATTCTCTTCTACTCTCTTCTTCCTGTAGCCTGCGTGTTTTGGGTCTTCAGTCTCATGCTACTGCTTGAGAATGTTTTGAACATCAGTAGAGATACGAGAGCTCTCTGCAGATTCAGGGAGAGAGCACTGCATCAAGTTCTCATTTGAAAGGTAATCTGCACAACCATAATAACTAGATTTATTTTTAAATGAAAGCTTGGATTCTGAAGAAGTTGATGGCTGAGTCCCCTCACTTTTCAGAGAAAGTTTCCTAATTTGCTATGGTCAAGAGAATTCGTTAGGCGCTGGATTTTAGTAGTAAAGTTCTCGTTTTTCAGGTTTGCCCCACCGTACAAATCTCTTCAAGCAGATTTCAAAATCCATTGGTTCTTTAAATGGCAGGTTTAATGTAGCAGTAATAAAATTATGTAGAAAGAGTTGGTGTTCCAATCGAAAAGAAAAATTAAAGTACCTTATATTTGCCCCTTGCAGAGACAAAGTCTAACTACATCTCACTCTGTAAAGTGAAAGTATTAGCTGTATGAAAAACATGTTTTAAATAGCAATGTGCAAAATGAAGATCTGTAATGTATCTATTCACGTGGTGTCATATCATAACTTTGTCTCAATTCCATATTAAAATTGCTGAGTGACCTCTGAGTTTCATAGAAAGGCATTTGTCAACATGCAGCCCAAATATTTCTGAGGTTCCCGCTGACAAACTGAAAACTCTGCAGCTGCATGCAACTTTGAACACTGTATCTACCATGCCACTGAAACGTACCAAAGTAATTGTTTGCAATCACAAGCTAATCAAGGCAACCCATGAAGTATATTTATAAAGTTGTTAACTAGCAATTTCACGATTGCATGCAACAAAACCAGTAGCATATTAAAAGGGTCTGTATATTGATCTCAATTAAAAAGAAAAACAACAGGGTTCAGAAGTAACCAATGACAGTGTTAAATACTGGAGGAAAAAACTCGAAATTATAGAGTTTGCATGATATAATTTCCATTTGAAAATCAAAGTTTATAGTCACAATCCAAGGATAATTCAGCAGGGGAATAATTAGTATTTCATTACATTCCCTTCATCCAATGAAAAAGCAACCTAGTTCCGATTCAGGTTGGCAGAAAGAAACCAGATATACAGGGAGGGGAATAAGTTTATTTAAACAGCCCTTTTATTTTTAATTCTTTCCAAACGCCCAATACTAAATAAAATAAAGAGAGGTTTTGCTTTTCAGTGGCTGCATTCAGTAACTCAGAGGTTTTTTGAACTGACAAGAACTCTGTACAGTAAGCATACAAAAGAGCTAGCGCAATGTCAGTGTATGAACCCAGAAATTCCAATTTTTTACTTTGCACTATACTTTCAAAGTAGAATAGGTTTTTTGTTAGAGCTGACAATTCTTTTTAGTAACTCCCTTCCTTTGTGTAGCAAGTGTAGTGACAAATCAGATCAATAGGCATTACAATATACAATGTGCTCAAAGATCTCCTGTCAGTCATTATTTATAACAACTGCCTACATTAGCCTAACATTTCCATGTCTAGAAATAGAGGGTGAGAGAAAAGTTCAGTGGAAATAAAAGTTTTAAACAATTAAAATATAGCTGAAGGCATATTTTTGAACAATTACTTCATTTCTAGTTTTATGCCTCTGTTTAGACAGATATCCAATATTTTAACTCTGACACTATTGCTGTGCATATACAGCATAAACAAATACATTTCCAGCAGAAGAATGATGCTTACTTCAGCATAGCAAGAAAAGCAGCAGGCTCAACATCTGGTATACGAATTTCATCTTTGTCCTCGGCAAGCTCTCCGTAAAACATTGCATGGAATACAGAGCTCCCAACAGCTAAGACATACTGTTGAGAAAGGGAAATCTTATTTCACGCTATAAACTGAAAGCATTGCCAATAAAAACAATGAGGGACAGCCAATACCACTATGAGTATACTAGCTTCATGGACATATAGAAATTAGATACTATTATGTGAGAATGAAGGCAAACTTACTAACAAAATTACACGTTTTCCTACCATTTACCTCGTACAATTTTATATGTTTTATCTTCAAAGAAACAAGTGAATTTCTGAACTTCATTACTTCTAGAAAAGCTTCACAACACTAACCATAAAATGTGACAAAAAACAGTCTTCCCAACATTACATAAGGCCTCTTTTATCACAACACAATGTTTAAGTGGAAATACAAAGAAAAGAAAAGTATTTCACTGGACAAAGCCATTTCAAAATTTATGTCTGTCACAAAGAATTGGAGTCTCCCACAGTAAGTTACGATGTTACAGTTGAAGTTACTCTTGCTATTCCCACATCTGAACTGATAATGCAGCTGTTGCTTACTTTGTGTCCTGGCAACCGCTGGGTCCCACCTGGTGGCCCAACCACAAAATGAACATCTGCCATCAAGTCATTGTTGAACATCACTGCATTTCTACAGACAGAGGCAATGTGTTAATTTATGTAATCTGGCATCCGATTCCCACCCTGGACCCATGAGATTAAATTTTTTAACATTTTAAAGTAGCATTTCAGTAACAAACCAGCTAAAGAACAAAGGAACAAACAAAAAAAACCAGGTCACACAATTTCTGACCACTTTGTGCATGATCACACACAAATATACGAGGGGAAAACAGATCCAATAAAAACTCGTGAAAACTTTTCAAAAAGTGAAAATTAAAATCAAGAACATGTATTACTAAAACAACAAACATGTAAATCTGCATGCAAATCCCTATCAGTTTAAAGTACTGCAGCTTACAACAACATTTGTACTACTTCAGGAAAACAGCTGCACTGTCCGGAAAGAGATACTAAAATGTTTCCATTGCCAAATACTTGTTTGGGGAAAAGGAGTAGCATGTTTTATTCAATGTGTATAAATGAGAAACTAAATTTAACATTGCAAACATGTTTTGCTACAAATTCAACACTTCATTTCAACATCAAAAATAAATTCTCCTGAACTTACCTCTCTCGGATGGTGGGATAAAGCCCTTGCCAATTGGGGGCAGGGATAGTGTTGTTGTTGTTGAGGTTTTGTTGGTGGTATTGCTGGACAGCAGTTGTATTAGTGTTGGCTGGTTTTTTTCTGGGAAAAATATCAGCAGCCATCTTCTTCTTCTTTTTGGTCTTCAAGGTAATGATTTCATAGCAAACTGGAGGCAACTTGCTGCTGCTGCTGCTGCTGCTGCTATTTCCTTTCTTAGAGCTTTTCTTGGACCTGTTCTTGACTGTCTCTGGAAGCATCAAGAAGAAGGTGAGACATTTCATGTTCTTTCCCTTGTCATCTACCATGAGTATCCTTGTTTGTACAGCTAGATAGCCTTAACTAGGTAAGAACATGAAGAAAATTTAAGTGGGAGCGAAGCTGTTAAACAAAAAGCAGCAAAGCTGAGATTTTTGCTTCTTTTTCAGCAAGACAAGGTGACCTTTTCAGGGTACTGAATAAGAAATTGGCTTTAAGTTTCATCCAGTATTTGACTTGTTAAATACATCTCCATCATGACTCCCAGTTTTATTTACTCGCAAGCTCTTTTCCAAATTTCCTGAAACTGAATCACCTCAAAGTGCTACCCTGTGCAAAGAGAGTATTCATCTAGCTATCGCACTGGCTTTTTGAATTAGGCTAGCAAGATGAACTGTAGCACTGCTAGTCTGTTCAGCCGGCTGAACTTGTGTGTTGAATGGATCTGAACAGAGTAGGTATTACAGCCCTGCAGATGGAGTCAGACAGCCAGTGTTTTGAGCCAATAGCTGAAGTCACCGATAACGATTGGACTCAGCAACACAGTGACACCTATTGTAATGTGCATAGCTCTAATATTAAAGGGAAAGCATTTAATGTGTAGTCTATGTAATAAGGGAAATTGCAGTTACATCAGGGCATGACTAGACAGGAATGTATAAATTCTATGCATCTTTTATCTTTTAGTTGTCCTTGATGGTACTCTGATTTTCACAATTATAAGAAGAGCCCCACATTAAGAAAAAGATGAATAGCTTTGTATTTAAATATTTAAATATTTCTATTAGTGACACACTTTCTGAAGTAGTGAATATTCCAGGTAGCTCTACTATGTATTTCTGTTGAATTCTCCCAACCCATTCTTATAAATATATAATGGTTAATCAGAGAAAGATATTAATATCAGAACTAAATTAAAACAAATTCATTTGCAGCATAAAAGAGAAAGATGAAGTTAAACCGTGTCTTTTGGTGCAGTTTATACTCTGGTCCAACATGAATAGAGAGGAGGTCACAGCTTTAGCTTTAACTCACTATGTTTTTGCTAACATAAGAGTCTTTGATACCAGTCCCAAATCACTAAGCAGTACTAATTAAGCCAAGTTACACCAGACGTGGTTGCACTGCATCAGAAGAAAACTTCTAGATGTGCAAATCAGATTCAAACAGTTTCCATACATTTAATCAATGTTTCAAAGCTTTAGATTAAAAACTTTGCCTTATCTAAGGAGTCTGTCAAAATCATAGTTTTAGATGTGAATAAATGCAGATTTAATTAATAAACACATTGTGAAATAACAGGATGCGGGGGAGTCAGGGCCCTGCACCCCCACTGCCTTGGATTCACTATGAATCCCAGCCAGCCAGTAAAACGGAAGGTTTATTAGACGACAGGAACACAGTCGAAAACAGAGCTTGTACGTACAAACAAGACCCCTCAGTCAGGTCCCTTTGGGAGGCAGGGAGCTTAGACCCCAGCCCTGAGGCTCCCTCCATTTCCCCAGCCAGCTCCAAAATGAACCCCCCTCCAGCAGTCTCAGCCAGCCTCCCCCCGGCTCCTCCTTCAGCCTTTGTCCAGTTCCCCGGGCAAAAGGTGTCACCTGGCCGCAACCCCCTCCTGGGCTCAGGTATCGTCCCTCAAGTGAAGTCACGCCCTGCTATCCCATCACCAATGCAGACAGTCCCAGCAAAACTCCCCTGCCACACTCCCAGGTCAATCCACCCTACTCTGTCACACAGGATAATTAGATAACTACGCCTACCTAAGCCAACCTGTTTTATTAGGAAAGAATTGTACTTTTCAGCCACAGACTTGCTCAACAATTTAAATGTGGAGTTGGGCTGCCTTAGTGTTGAGCTGAGCATCATAAAAGTTGACAGACATGACTAAATTTCCCCCCCCCCACCCTCCGAACAGAAAGACCCCAAAATCTCACAGTAGTCCACATTAAGCTATTTATTTTTAAATGATCCACTACTCAGACAATTTCACAATTTTCTTCAGGTTTTTTAGAAAATTTAATCTAGTGATTTTTAGGCCAACCAAACCAGTTTCCCACGACAATAGTACAGCTGTGGAAGAGGGAGCTAAAAAATAGGTAGTGAGATCCTGGTCCTATTGTAGTCAATGGAAGTTTTGCCATTGGATTTCAATGGGGCCCTTTCACTCAAGGTATTTAATGGAACCTGGTTACAACCCAAATTCTTGGAGTCATCACCATGGCTCTATAACGAACATGTTCAAGGTGTCTTTAATTCCCATTAATTGCAAGAACTAGCTGCAGGTTGTTCATAGACTGTACATTCTCCCTGTCCCACTTTCTTCTCCAAAAGAGTATAGGCTGCATTTCTAGAATGTCTCTGTGTTTGTCTTAGGCCAACAACAGGACTGCATCCCAGCAAAATGACAGAAATGGCGCAAACTCATGGAAGATATCATAGATGCTAAGCCTTTTCTCTTTAGTGGGATAATACTACTACTTCACACTTACATAGTGTCTTGCATCTTAAAAGCACTGTACAAACATTGAGAAACAGGTTACGCAACCTCAAATGACAGATCTATCCTAGCAATATGGTTATAGTCTGCCACAGATGGAAGATTGTCAATAGAAAGATTTGTGGGGGGAAGTTGACAGTCTAGGTCATGTTCATCGTCAATGGAAAAAAATACACTCTGCAGAAATTTCTCACTATAACCCAGACTTAGGGAATTTATAAAATGGGGTAAAAGGCAGTGCAAAATTATGTTTTTTTTAATGAAATGTTTGTGAAGATAACCTTCTGGATGTGCAATGTTTTCTTCCTAAGTCTCCCCGGGAAAGACATTTCACAGGAATAAGGTTTCAAGCTTTTACAGATACAACTAAATGAATGTTCTAGCAAATATTGCAATGATCTGGTCTTCAATGTATCAGTCTGGCAGAAAGGGGAAAAGAAAATAACATGCATAGGGAGTCAGAAGATCTACAGAGGAGATTAGATGTGAAAAAGTCCATTTTATAAAACACTATTCAAATACACTAAAATTAGGATTTTCATGTATTTTTTTTCCAATTAATTTGCCAAAAGTAATCCAGAAATTATGCCCAGAATTATTTCCAGTAGATATCCAGTGGCCCTCTCTTGTAACTGTTTATGCATTTCTTAAGGAGAATAGAATGGGCAGATCTGATGAACTCAGTCTTGGAAAAAGAAACATTAAACGCAAACTGGCTAGAGTCAACCATACTTCAAACTTCTGGAAAATATAATGCATGTATAGTAAGTCTAGGTACAGTCCTCTGCCACACTTTCTTGGGAAAAGAGGAAGAAGAAAGAGCAGATGTATATTCAGTCTAAATTTAAAAAAAAACCCAGACAAAACCCTATTTAACAAGAAGATAATATCTGGATAATAATAGTAGAAAGCCATATCACAATATATAGAAAATATGTGTAAATAACTACTTTGACTACTTTCCTGCCGTGCAGCAAAATCCGTCATGCGGGCTGAAAGAACTGATGGTTCAATAGAGACCAAGCGCTATGACAGATTATGGACCTATGACATTTCTTTGTTTTTCCAGTTTCCATAAAACCGATCTTACCTACTTAAGTATATAAAAATCACATGACGGTCACTCTTGTGTGAGTAGCAAAAGTTATGAAAGAGTACGTGATCAAGGAACAGGAAAAAGTAAAAGATTTAATTTTGGGATTTGCAAAATCTCCAGTGCCAGTGGAACAGAACAATTCCAGTCTGTCCAAGTACAGAAATACAATCTGTGCACAAATTACTAAGGTAAACATCATTAGCATTCAGTATAACACTGACTGTTCTTTCCTGCTTCTGAGGCTGTTTTAAACCATGTTCTTCTGCTGAGTTGTATTTTTCTAGCCCACATACATGTTAGTAACCTCACCAATTAGTATTTTACCATAATTAATACAAGTTATCCCTGAACTGCTCACTATTGAAAGACTAGTCGAGATCATCACAACAAATCAAGAAGTCTGCCTCTGGTGACAACATCAAGCAAACAAACTGATTATCTTCGACATTCTTCTCTGCGGCATCTAAGATGGTTTTCTAATGCTCTATAGCTTTTCTTTCTTCATTAATTCCCTATTTTAAATGACCAAAATGGAACATTTCTGTATTATAGAAATACAATTTAAAAAGAAACCATTTGTTCTAAAACCAGATTTGTCTTTGTTTCGGGAGCAAAGTATTATAACTAGAAATAATTTTAATGTTAAAATATGTCAGAAATTCACACTTAATTCTTCAAGCACAAGCAGGCAAAGCCCAAAACACCAGATGTTAGAAACAAGGAAGAAAATGTTTCAAGACTGAGATATTGTGCATTACACAATTCCCTTACAAACTGGTAAAGGAGAGTTATAAACCTATGGAAATCAGCTTCTGGTCACAAGTCAAAAAACTAAAGTCTATTTCAATTCAAATTAAGTAATATATGTGCAATGCAAGTGCCTTGTGATTACTGTGAAGGATTTTTTTTTTCCATTTGAACAATTTATTAGTATGCCTGTTTTACAAGTTTTAGAAAAAGAATCCCAGGATTTTGCCTGCTGTGTGTTTTCGCCTTGCTTCCTCATGGTCCATGATGCCAGCGGAAGTTGTCAGCACTATGTACCCAAACTGACGTGAAGGCAAAAAGTTGTTCTGCCACTTTTCCAAGTCCTTCAACTGAACATCAAATCTGGGACTGATCACACCACACTTGTTCAGTCTGCCTGTGAGATTAACAACAATTTTCCCAGCTCTGTGATCATCAATGATCTCAAATTCACCAATGTAACCATTATTGTGAAGGATGCCAGAGGGGCATACTACACTGAAAATGTTAATACAACTTTAACTATGTTGGTGCCATTATAATGACATCATTCAAAAGTCTACACATGCTATTAAAAATTATTTTCATGGACTGATGGCATTTTTCCCGAAAATCTGTCTTGCTATGGTAGCAGTGATAACTAAGATTTCTAAATCACCCTCTCTTATTAGGCTGTAGTTTTATCACTGTTTTAATGAGCAGGACCCTGAATCAGAAATAAAAACAATATTTCATCAGATTTCTCAGTTCTCTATCATCACAAGATCTTGTTCACAGGAAGCTAACTCTAAGTGAGTAGTGAGAAAATTCATACCTCTCTTTTGTAAAGTGGCCAGGTATCTCATTTGGTGAAGTAATTATTGCTATGCATTATTAAAATTATTTGTTCAAATTCTACATTTCCCTTCAGAGACAGCATACCCACATTCAAAGGTACATCTGGATATACACCATGAATGAATACTCAACATCAGTGCTTAACAAAATCTGTTCGTCTGTCCACTGCTACTTTTCGTACAATGCTGAATTTAAGCTTTGATTTTAAAACAATGTGTAAAATTTGCCAAAGTACCTACGTGGCTTAGGATCCTAAAATCCACTGATTTTGTCTATACTATGGCCTCTGCAGCAGCAGTTATGATGCTGCAGCTGTGCCCACTGTAGTGAAGACACTTCTTACATCGACGGAAGGGGTTTTTCCATTGATGTAGTTAACCCACCTCTCCCAGATGGGGTAGTTAGGTCAACAGAACTCTTCTGTCCACCTAGCTGCATATTTATGTTGACCTAACTACGGAGCTCAGGGCACATTTTTCACAGTCCTGAATGATGTACCTAAGTTGATATTTTTAAGTGTAGACCAGACTATAGGCTCCGGAATCACTTACCCAATTACCTTTCCAACCCTTTTTACTGTGAAGACCATGTTTGAAGATATCTTCTGCGGTGTCATCTTTTTGAATCTGAAGCGAGAGATGCTTGACTTCCCCCAAGTTGCAACCCACTGAAATTGTCAAAAGCCTTCCAATTCCACAGTTCTGAATGGCAGCATGGAAACTGATCAGAACCACCCAATTTCAGTCTGGCGTTGTACTGGAGAGTTGACTCTGAAGCTGCATTCACAAAGGACCCTCCAGAAAGAGAGGCAACAGGAATGTGGAGTAGTCAAGACCTCTGACACCAGCCAGGAATTTGGGGTAAAATAGCAGAGACCATTCCTATCTTAGAACAGCCGAAAAGTTGGGGGAAAGGTAAAGTAGCATAGGAAAAAGAATGGCAATTTCAGACCAGCCCAATGGTCCATCTAGTGCAGTATTTCATCTTACGGTGGCCAATACTAATATGTCTACTGGGAAAAATTCCTTCCCAACTCTAATTAGTGGCAGTCTTATGTCCTCAAGTATGAGAACGGATATCCCCTTACAAATTTTATTCTAGTTAGTCTTATTGCAGAAGATATCTTCTCTGAATCCTTCTAAGATCTTTTTTCAGTAGTAACCTGTTGAATTAACTGCTCAGCATAACACAAAGTTGTGCTAAAATTTTAAATTAGTTGCCTTTGATTTTCCCATTTTTTGTCCTCTTGTACTTGTATAGAGAGGGTATGTGATATATTTCTGCATGCCATCTCTTACAGGTCTCCTCACTAAACCAGGGTTATTATTTTTAATCTGTCCTCATACAAAACTTTTCCCAAGCCTCTAATATTTTTCACCACCCTTCTCTGGATCTTCTCTCAGATATCCTTTTTGAGATGGAGTGACCAAAACAGAACACGATATTTAAAATGAGGGAATAGCATCGATTTCTATAATGACAGGATATTTCAAGTATTTTTCTTCTGATTTGATTTCAATCAGATTTTAAATGTGGTGCAAGTGTAAGGTGATAAAATGGGTGACATGTAGGTTTATCAGGTTCATCACACACCTACTAGTCAGAGGCTGATATGAGCCCCCAGTAGGTTCAAGGGACATAATGAATCTGGTAGGGATCCTAACACCCAGGTGGAGGAGCAGACATTGTGATGCACCCCCTCCTGATGCTTTCTACATTAGCTTCTGACTAGCAGGTTTAAAGTTCTCTAGCTAGTAGTCTTCTACATTTTCAAAGCCCTTCTGTATGTATTAAAGAAGACCATTACAAATGGAGGCCTGGATAGTGCAACTACTGTTGACTTCACTGGGAATTACTCCTATTCAGTGGCTGCATAATCGAGCCCAGAATGTGACACAGCCCCGCCCCCCTTTTTTTGTAGCTGACAGTACACAGTGGAGCAATTGTTTTACCATTAAATTAAGAGCTATGGATCCATTATAGGTATTATGCTTCGAATTAGACCAAAAAGATGACTACCTAGCCACATTAAATCTACAAAATGAATGTTTAAAGCTATCCTTGTATGCTGATTTTAATAGAATTTGCTGCATGAATGTAGTCTGTCTGGACCATAGCTATTAATGATCAAGGTTTCTGATGTCATTTGCTACAGGAATGCAGTCCTCAAAATTGAAATTATTATTAAGACTAATTAGCCCACAAACATTTTGTTCCATCTCCATGTTGTAAATGGCATGGAAGAGTATTAAAAGTTTTATCGCTACACCGTGTACAGTTTTACCAGTGTGCTGATACATATCATCTACTGCCAGTCAGCCTGGGGAATTACAGGTAAGGAATATCCCAAATACAGTATTTAGAATTTAATCTAGAAACACTGATTTGTTTCTTAATGGATCCAAGCAAAAATCAGAATGACTAAAGACTACAGTTAATCTTAGACACAAATTCTTGGATGAGTAAATCTGCAACTACACATACACAACCTCATGATGAAAATTTACTTCAAGGTCTATAGAAGCTATAAAAAGAGATACAGTAATGTAAAATGTTTTTTTCTGCCCAATTTGGAAATTAAGTAATTCCTATTTATGCATCCCCACCCCCTCAGTCACTGGAGTGTTAATATTTTGGTTTCATTCAACCTCAAATTTTGCATAGTACCTTGAAAAATTGTAATTTTCCTCCACCAAATCTGTTGGGTCAAAAAGTAAGTTCTCTTCCTTAGTGATTGTCATTTTTGTTTCTAAATAAACCTGACCGCATTCAATCCTTTTTGTAGTGACAAACAGATCAACTTTAATTCTAGCCTGCCTCTTACAAAAAGGATGTATAAAAGAGAGAGACTGGATGGCTCAGGAAATTGGTAATGAGATACAGAGCTTTTCATCTCTAGGTCACCAGTTCTAAATTGACAGAGGTCAGTGGTAATCAAAAGTCATTAGCATGTAATGATTGTTCAGTGCCCTATAAGAAAGGAGCTAGTGATCGCCTTCGTACTTCACTAAAGCCACCATTACAATTAGCACCCTTTCTAGAATCTCAGTGGAGAGGCTGAGTACTGAATCTCTATGCAGACTGAACTTCCCTTCTCATCTTAAAGATAGGCCTTGTCAACACAGTTTTATATTGATTTAGCTATTTCAGTTAGGGGTGTGATTTTTTAAAACAAAATAGTTACATGTATATAATTCCAAATAAAGGTGCCTTATACTGATATAGCTTATCCCTTCCCTATGGGAATAGCTACACAACCATAAGGCAGCTTTATATCAACATAACGTGTCCAGGAGATTGTTCCACTTCAACTATACGGATATAGCTAAAGTATTGCAATGTTTGCATATACAGTAGACAGATCTGTACTTTCACCATGTTTTAGCAAGGCTACGGCACACTGGCAGAGTAGATTGGGGAAGCTCACATTACCATTGCCCGCATTGTACCTGTTCTGTGGATGGAAGACATCAACTCCCTGGACTGTCAGTTTGGCAGCCCTTACAATTGGTAAAGAAAAACGTATAGGGAATCTTCAAAAAAAGTCTTGTGTTAGGTATTGTAATGTAAATGTAATTGTTCCATCAGGGGTAAACTCGATCATGTTAATTTTGTTTTAAAACTACAATTCCCTAAACATTACTACCAATAAAAAGTGCCGTTTAAAAATCTAAATCAAATCAGGAACTTGGCAGACTTGTGTTTATAGTGGGAGATTATACCTGGCAGCATTCAGTGAAAGACATTTTAAATGAGTTTAAAAACAGAAAAAATTGGCAATGTCTGTTATTTTCGATGAATTTTAAAAGGACAGAAAAGGAAAGCAAACATTAATCCAATCGGAGAAAAAAAGAGCATGTTGCTCCATAGGCATAACAGACAGTTCACAACTGTTGCACTCAAAGTGTGATGGAGGTTTTTTGTTTTGTTTTACTGATCCTCACTTTTCACAAAAGTGAAGTTCAGGGTGCATAAATGGTCAACTGGTGATATTGTTAAAAAAAATTATTGAATACTGTACTATATACACTTTTCATCTGAGGTGATAATTGCTGGTCACTGCCAACCAGAGCTGGATTTGAAACATTCAAGTCATCAGAAACCTAAATTTAAAGGACCCTTGGCCATATAACACTGACTGAAATAATCTTTGACATACAGGTGAAACGCTTTGTATCCTATTACCTGTTCATAATTTTAAAAGCTTGCCTCAAGAGCTTTATGTTATGTGGATTTTTTGCTAATTCAAGTTCAGAATGGGGGTTCCAAAGGTGAGATGAAATTTAAACAGTATTTTCCTTTGAAACTACTCTTTTAGAAAGTTACATTTATTTTCCCATGATCTAAACATTTCAGTCACATTTTACCTAACAGATCAGTCATACGCCAGTATTTTTATTTCTATACTTTTCCCTCCTCACAATTTAGTGGCATGTGCTTCATTTTAATGAATTTTCAAGATAAACAACATAATTAGTTTTCTGAATAAACTGTTTCAAGCTAAAGATTTTTTTAACCATTTTAGGGGTAGTTGTCCAGCAATGATTACCTAAATGCAGGTTTAATTTGCCCTCCATGGTAACTCTGCCTAAGAGACCTCTGGAAATTCCATGGGCTTTGACTTCATGAGACAGAAATGGAAATAATGATGAGCAAGGAAGGAACAAATCCTTGTTTAAACAACTTATCTAACATCAGATGTTAAGCTATTTTAAGAGACCATGTGAGGTGAATGGATTTCTGTGTTAGCTTGAAATATTAGAAAGTTTTATCTAGTATGAAAAATCTTTATTTAAATTGTGAAATACTTTCCTCGAGTACAACTTCGTCTGACAGGACAGCAAGAGTAAGACAAAACAAGTAGTACTAAAAATGGAATGTATGTTTTGTGCCTGGGTATCCTTTTTTAGCACACGTAAGTGAATGGAGCAATTTTACTAAAATCCTAATGATAGTAACATGCTTTTTTTTTTTTTTTTTTTTAAGTGTGTTACTAAAAAACACTTGATAGTGGCAGTAAGGTTGATAGTGGCAGTAATTTTATGGCTACTCTAAATCCTTGAATTACATTATATACAGAGGATTTTATAGAAGTGTTGTACTCTGCACTAAAGATTCACAAAACGAGTCAAAATTCAGCACTGGTTTAAACGGTCTCAGTTCCACTGAAATCTATTAGTCTTTGTACTTGCACTGTTAGTTCTGCAAGTGCAAAGAGTTACTTCAGCAACAATTGTGAAATGCCTAATGTGGCATTATTTATTACTGTGTATTTAATTATGTACACAAAACAAACCCCACAATGATGGGCCCCTTATATATTTGTTATGAAGAATATATGGCTGCCTACAACTCCACTCTGATGCTGCAGAATAGACTGTGCATCCTCCAACATACTATCATGTGGGCTAGGTGAGTCACTGGTTAACTGATATTCAGCCCACAGAGGAAAGATTTAGAAAGGGGTCCTGCCCCTGAAAACATTACAAACCCAAGATAAGAGATTCATGGCTATTAGAGAAAAGCAGAAGGCCCAGTGGACTGAAAACTTGCTTGGTTTGAAGAAAAAGTCTTCGGGTCAAAGTGGAAGGCACAAAACTGCCATCTTAGGGAATGTAATGTTTTCAGACAAAATTACTCTCATAATTTTTTTTCACCAATTGACTGATTATTGGTCCATTGAATGGTCTGACCTGCAAACCTCCTGGGTTATGCAGCTGTGTAGGCTGCTTCACTTTATGAAGGAGTACTTTCACCTCAGTAGCAACTGCAAAATGTTTGCCATGGCATTTTGTGACTGCATGAGTGCTCTGTAATTGGAGGATATGCTCAGTAAGTAATTAAAAAATATACTAATTTGAAGAGCGATTCTATCGTGCACTGAGGTAGAGAGAGGTAGCCCTTCAGAATGTGAAGTAGCCCACAAGGCCCATTCACGAGTCAGTAGCACCCACTGTCCCCCCATCCCCAGTTTTTAAAAAATATCAATAGCTTATTGGCTGGCAAGAACACCAGCCAATAAGTGTTCTTCCTTTGTTCTTCTTTTATAATAATTTCTCAGGTCTACAGAGTTCCAGCAAGTGGAGGGCGAAGAAAGGAAGACAGGCCCAAAATACAGAGTTTGAAAAGACTGGAGCCAGGTGTACATTTGCCTAAACTTTTCTCCTCAGATTTACAATAGGATGGTTTTGTGGTTAAGGCCTTGGATTGGGGGAATTCATATCTGGGTTCAATTTGGGGCTTTGCCATGAACTTTTTGAGTGACCATAGGCAAGTCCCTTAATCTCTTTGTACTTAGGTTCCTCATCTGTAAAGTGAGGATAATCATATTTTTTTCTTTTGTCTTTACACTCTTAGGGGCACAAATTGTCTCTTACTATGTATTTATTCAGTGCCTGCCACAATAGGGCTTCAATGCCAGCTGGAGCCTCTAGATGCTTCTGTAATACAAATAATAATACGCATGTTTGGTTGGGGGGAGAGGGAGGAGTGTGTGGGGTTGTTATTTTGACCTACCACCGAAAACTAGTTTTCGTCCTGAATAGATCACCTTGCTACAGATCCAGTATTATATTTACACAGGTTCACAAAACAAAAACAACCCAATTTCTCATAAGAACAGAATATGAGCCTGTCACCACTAGATCCCCATCTTTACGACAACCTAGGCGAGCAGTATGGTAAGACTACTAACAGAGAAAAACAGCTAGTGTCACTCAGAATACCTCCATATACATGGACAATATTTCTTATTTTGATTTAGGCACGTTAACAATTAATATTTAAACACACTTAAATATCAACCTAATATCAATTCAAACACTTCATCATTACAGAAAAACAGATCTCCAACTCATCCCAACTCAGGAAACAGCCTGATTGAACAAACAGGCTTTACAGCCTGTTGTGAAGATCAGCAACTTTGAACTCTGTTTCACCAAAAGGGATGGGAAAAAGCAAATTCCAAAGTTACTGGCCCTCAAATTACTAAAAATGCCCAGCCCCCAGACACACATAACTAAGGACTCTCAGATGACCAGAACTTCTGGGGTAGCAGAACACACAAAGAAAAGTGATCTTTATGATAAACAGAATCCAAATCACTTACTACAAACTGCATGAAAAAGGACTCCTCATTGTTTTGCTGATACAGACTAACAGGGCTACCACTCTGAAATCTAAAATTAACTTTTCTACTAGACTTGTAGATCAGTACCTTGGCTTGACTTAGATGCTTCAGTTGCCTTCCCTGCATTTTTCTTTTAAAATGAACACGGTCCCCGGGCAAATCGTATTTTAAGTTACTATAGTTAACATCACCATTTTGGAAACTTAATATAATATTTGTTTTCCAAATCAAGGGTCTAACCTTGCAAACACTGCTGTGCAGGAGTAACTTTTTACTCTCCTGAATTTCTCTTCAAAAGGACTACCCTGCTGAGCAAAGTTACTTGTGTGTTTGCAGGATCAGGACACACATTTATATTACTCACACTTGTTATTTTATTGCAGGAGTGATGAGCAAGTTAAAGCCATTTATTTCTTGGTTCATTCATACAGCAGTGTGACAACATCAATCTGAATTCTTGCCTAAAAAGTTGCATGGGTTTAGCTAAATGCAAGTTTTAAACCCATTTAATTAAATGGAGGCAAGCCCATGCACACACTTTTATTTCAATTTAGAAGCGACAAAGGGTCCTGTGGCACCTTATAGACTAACAGAGGTATTGAAGCATAAGCTTTCGTGGGTGAATACCCACTTCTTCGGATGCAAGCAGTGGAAAGCATCCGAAGAAGTGGGTATTCACCCACGAAAGCTTATGTTTCAGTACCTCTGTTAGTGTATAAGGTGCCACAGGACCTTTTGTCGCTTCTACAGATCCAGACTAACACGGCTACCCCTCTGATACTTATTTCAATTTAGTAAACTTAAATAAATGTCCCCCCTCCCCCCAGCCATTTGTGCCAGTTTAGCTAAAGTGGTTTAAAAACCGGCACAGCTTCCTCACGTAGACAAGGCCTCAGATTCTCCTTTGGGAGCTTTTGTGCACTCCCATTTCCTTCCACTTTTAAAGAGACGCAAAATACCTCCTGGAACACACTACAAAAATAAGGCATTTAATTTCGGAGTAACCCAATCTATAGCTCACCATTTATTGGCAACAAGCGATTTCGTTTTTTTAACGGGAATTCATTTGCCCGGGCCCCGCTGGGTGACATCTGAGGACTTCCACAACTCAGATGTGGTTTCATAAACAACCAGCACAAGAAGTTGTGACCACCCCACCACTACCACGTACACTATAAATCCAGGGTTTTGAGCTTTGCAAGGGGAGGTTTTACTCTGCCCTTTGGCAGCACCTTTCCCCCAAGGTCCTTTCATCTGAAGTCCTTTCCAAGCATGCAGGAGTGAAGCTGCACAACACAGGGGGAAACTTCACCCAGCGCAGGGTGCAAGCAGGGGAAGAGAAGGATGCAGCACCAGCCTCCCCAGGCCCTTCCCCAGCAAGAACCCCTCCCCCGCCCGCAAATAACCTCCCCTCCAAATATCCTTCCTGCCCCAGCAACTACCTGGGCCTCAGTCAGCCCCACCCACCCCCCGGGCCCAGCTTCTTCAGCCCCCTCCCCGGCCCCTTCTCACGCACGGCGCATCCCCACTCAGGCGCTGTCCTTGTCCCCCGCGTCGATGCCCGCGGGAGGGAGGGTCGCGGCGCGCCCCCGCTCCCTGCACTGACCTCTCTCTCTGCGGGGCGGCAAGTCCCAGGCAGGGGCCAGGGCACCTCGGCAGCGGGAACGCGCCCGGCCCGGCGGCTCGCTCTTTGCGGCGCACGGTCACTCGGGCGCGAGCCCGCAGTCAGCGGCGGGCGCGCCGCCGGCCCGCTGGGAGAGAGGGGTGGGGTCAGGGGTCTGTGGCTGGAGGAGGGAAGGGGGGGGTCTGGGTGATGTTTGGGGGAGGTGGGGGCTGTCCTGGGGAGGGAGTCTGGCTTGGAGGAGGGAGGGTCTGGTGGGGGGAGAAGAGGGTGATGGTGGGAGGAGGTGGGGGTTGTGCTGGGGGCTGTGCTGGGGGAGGGAGGGTCTGTGGCTGGAGGGGGGAAGGGGTCTTGCGGGAGGAGAAGAGGGGTGATGTTGGGGGGAGGTGCGGGCTGTGCTGGGGGAGGGGGAGGAGGAGGAGGAGGAGGGAGGGAGTCTTGCAGGGGGAGAAGAGGGGTGATGTTGGGGGGAGGTGGGGGCTGTGCTGGGGGAGGAGGGAGGGAGGGTCTGTGGCTGGGGGGGAAGGGGTCTTGCGGGAGGAGAAGAGGGGTGATGTTGGGGGGAGGTGCGGGCTGTGCTGGGGGAGGGGGAGGAGGAGGAGGGAGGGAGTCTTGCAGGGGGAGAAGAGGGGTGATGTTGGGGGAAGGTGGGGGCTGTGCTGGGGGAGGAGGGAGGGAGGGTCTGTGGCTGGAGGGGGGAAGGGGTCTTGCGGGAGGAGAAGAGGGGTGATGTTGGGGGGAGGTGCGGGCTGTGCTGGGGGAGGAGGAGGGAGGGGGTCTTGCAGGGGGAGAAGAGGGGTGATGTTGGGGGAAGGTGGGGGCTGTGCTGGGGGAGGAGGGAGGGAGGGTCTGTGGCTGGGGGGGAAGGGGTCTTGCGGGAGGAGAAGAGGGGTGATGTTGGGGGGAGGTGGGGGCTGTTCTGGGGAAGGTTGTCTGGCTTGGAGGAGAGGAGGCGGGTCTGTGGCTGGGGGAAAGAGGGGAAGGGGTCTGGCGGGGGGGGAAGAGGGTGATGTTGAGAGGAGGTGGGGGCTGTGCTGGGGGGAGAGGAGGAGGGAGGGTCTGTGGCTGGGGGGAAGGGGTCTGGTGGGGGGAGAAGAGGGGTGATGTTGGGAGGAGGTGGAAGCTGTGCTGGGGGAGGAGGAGGAAGGGTCTGGCTGGAGGAGGGAAGGAGGTCTGGGGATGATGTCTGGGGGAGGTGGGGCTGTGCTCGGGGAGGGAGTCTGGCTTGTAGGAGAGGAGGTGGGTCTGGCTTGGAGAGGTGATGGGTCTGTGGCTGGGAGAGGAAGAGAGGGGCTTGGCGGGGGGTGATGTTAGGGGGAGGTAGGAGCTGTGCTGGGGAAGGAGTTTGGCTGAGGGGGAGGAGAGGTGGTGGGTCTGTGGCTGGGAGAGGAGGAGGGGAGTGGAAGTTGGCTGGGGGAAGAAGGGGGGCTGTGCTGCGGGGAGGGCATCTGGCTTGGAGGAGAGGTGGTGTGGCTGGGAGAGGAGGAGGGAAGGGGGTTGGCGGGGGGGAAGAAAGGGGAATGTGAGTTGGGGGGGTCTGGCTGGAGGAGGGGAGGGAGCTGTGCTAGCGGAAGGTAAGGTTGTGGCTTGGGGGGAGGAATAGGAGGAGGGGGAGAGTGAATGAGTGATGGGAGGGTACCTGGACAGCAATGATGCTCTTAAATATGAATATTGTGGGGATGTTGCTTACCAGTCCCAGCCATCTGTGCCCCTCTAGATCTGCAACTCCTGATGGGTTAATGGGGAAAGCAGATGGGTTTGAGGGGTTTATCATTTAATTATACCTCGGATGATAAATGGAAGCATCCTCTGCGCTGAGTGGGTAAGGGACCAAACTCAGCATTTTTACATTGGTCAATAGGAAGCAGCAATAATAGGAAAAAGCAGCATCTCAACATAGAGAAAAGGATTGTGCCAGGAAGAGAGATTCATTGGGGGGGAAAACCCCAAAATAGCCATTGCCAGAGTTAGGCCAACACTGGGAGCTTCTTGAAATCCTGCCTGTCAATCTTCCCTATGCCCAACTGCTCAGCTTGAAATCAGTGCATAACAGTTTGTGTAGAAACTACAAGAATAACAGAAGTTGAATATCTCCACAATATATGATGGAGCTGACATAGAACAATTTTAAAACTTGGGTACCTGTGTGAATTGTTGATCTCCCACACTGGTCATTCAAATTGGTACTTTAGTGTCTAAAATGTATAGCTAGGGAATTAAGTATCAATATGAACACACAAGTGAGAGAATTAAGGCACCTAATTGATCAGAAAGATTATAGAGACATTAGGTGCTAAAGTCTGAAAACTGAGCCTGAATAAATGTAGAATCGTAGCAATAAAAAGCTGGAAGGGATCTATGGCAGAACCATGTACATCTACACCTTCCCCAAGAGATGTTTGTCCAACCTGTTCTTAAAAACCTCCAACAACGGGGATTCCACAACCTCCCTCGGAAGCCTATTCCAATGTTTAACTGTTCCTATAATTAGAAAGATTTTCCTAATTTCGAATCTAAATCTCCTTTGCTGCAGATTAAGCTCTTTACTTCTTGTCTTGCCTTCAGTGGACATACAGAACAATTCATCACAGGCTTGCTCTACGGCCGCTATGGAGTTTGGTCGACGTAAGGCAGCTTACGTTGACCTAATTATGTCAGTGTACACGCTACAGCTTTGCTTCTGCCAGCGTAGGTGCCCTACTACAGCATCATAATAACTCCACCTCCATGAGAGGCATAAGGCTTATGCTGATATAGTTAGGGTGATGCAGTGGCTGTGTAAAAACTGCGTTACTTACATGGGCTGTTGGCTGTCATTTTTGTCAATCCCAAGACATCAACAAACCAACCAAGAAGCTTTCTATCTATAACATAAAGCAGCAAAAAAAATAAATAAAAAGTACGGAATCTACCACCTCTGTTTCTTTGCAAGCCATTTTAAAGGGCTGTCCTCTAGATGAGGGAGAAATGTCCATTTTTTGTTTTGCGTGATAGTATTTCCATGCATATGATGTTTTGTGAGAATATGTGAGAGTTCAAGGGCATGTGTTCCTGCCCTAATCACAGCTTTTTAAAAAAAGGAAAAACAGAGTTTTGGCAAGTTAGTTACATTGTGTCAGTATGAGGTACCTTATTCATCTTCCTTCTCTGTCCACTACACAGCTAAAAATGGTGAGTCTTTGAGCTATAGAAAACAAGGAGAAAATCTCTTCAGGAAGCTGGTTGTCACTCTTTTGCTTTTATCCTGAGATGAACAGCACATTATGTGGAAGAATAAATATCCTTTTCTCCTTAGCCTGAATTTTAATAAAGTCATAAAACAAGAGATTCATCCTGTAAATCTTTGCTCATGTGAGTGGTTCTTACCCTTCCTTGTAGTACCACTGAGTTCAAAAACAAGGAAGCAAACTGACCAATTTTTAAACCCGTATTGGGAACATTAGTGCAAGTAAGAACTTTCATGAGTAAGAGTTTCCAGGATAAGGCCCCGAGTTTATTCAATGTCTTTATAGATACTTAAAGGATTGCTGATAATGCTCATGTATCTAAACACAAGGGAAATTAAAACATGCTATTGGCACTTTGTTGAAATACATGGTAAAATCCTTTACTTGAGGAGTCTTTAAGAAGCATTTGTTTCTACAAAGTTTTTGAAATTAGATTATTGTAAATATTCATTTACCTACAGGAAGTATGGGTATCTTAGCAATGTGGAATTATGCATCTCTGTGGATAATCAGTGCCTTGTTTTGCCTGATTTAATATTTTATCTATTCAAGAATAAAGTAGCATTAAGCAGTAACAATCATAAGTATATACCCACACATGTTTTATAGCTATTTTGGATCTTTACCAGAAGAGTACACATTTTAAATGATTCATTGTAAACGATTATTTAACTGGAACTTGGGAAGCTAACATTTTCTTTGCTTGAAACAAATTTAAACAGCTTATTTAACTAGATAACCACTGTAATTTTCTGTCTTATTTTCTGATTAAAGGTAAAAGACCCTTTTGTGGCTTTTATGTAATTTAGATGGGGAAATGGTGGGATGAGACCCTCTTCTGTAATTTACAGAAAATGATTTCACCACCTGATGTTATGATTACACAGGGGATACATGTCCTGCTAACACTTTAAATAAATTAAGTTAGCATGTACAAATGTACAAATGTTTGGTTGGTTGGGCTTTAAAAAAAAAAAAATTGGAAGGACCATGTCCTGCAGTCCCTATGTGTGTATGTCCAATTAAAACCATTGGGAGTTTTGTGTGCAAAAGACTGGATGGGGGGGGGGAAATCCCCACTAAATAACAGGATTAGATTTTTTTTTCATATGGAGCTCATCTTGCACTCCTTTCACATGCAAAATTCTCACTGATATCAGTGGGAGTAATGGGTGTGGAATACCTGCAGGACTGAAGTCTAATGCATTCTTAGAAGGCATATTATATTATTTGGTTAAAAACAAGTGTAAATCATTGCATGACTTATAGTTTACCTAGCTAAGAGGAAGGTTGTGAAGGTTAATTAACATGTGTGGAAGTGCTCTGATATCCTTGGATAAAGGTGATTTACATGATGTAAGTGAAAAGTAATTATTTATTAATGTACGTGTACATGTTTTAAACGGGATTAAAGTGCTTGTCCAAAATTATTTCAAAGGAGTGGTCTGGAATGACTATAAAAGCCAAGCTTAGTCAGAAAACTGGACAGCTTAAGAGACTGGTGAATTGATAATGACTCTAGAGCTCAAGAGACTGGTGAATTTATGATGACTGGTTTAGGACACTGTTGAAAGGCAGTCCTGAGATTCATGAGCCAAATAGTTGTTAACATTCGAAGTGTTTGGTGGCCAAAGAGAAAAGTCATAGACCAGTTCCTAGTAGATGGTGTATCTGCAATACAAAACCACAATTTGTGTTCATATTGGCCATTTCAACAGAGACGACACTGAGGCTAAGCTAGCCTCTTACTTGTAGAGGTAGACTCTGGGCAGGGTTATAAATATAAGTATAAATGCAAATTTAGTGCTTCTGAAAGGAGCGGACATTGAATTCCTGTTTATTCACACATGTACAATATGGTTGGCAGCATAAGTCTCTGTTTACACTGGGTAAACAACTAAGTTTATCAGTAGTAGTTAAATTCAGTTGATGGTAACCCATTTGTAACCCAGATCCATTTTATAGTGTGCATTGGGACCATACTCATGTTCCATAGCTCGGGTAAACCCGTAATCAGTTTTAGGTTGGTCACAAAACACTGTTAAGACCTCGTCTGTTCTATAAAATGGAAACATATTGTAACTGCGTCTCCTGACTTGGTTATAAATGGACTGTAGATGGGACCAGAGGTTAAAACCTAGATCGTCGTCAGAATTTAACCACCGCTGTTAAACTGTTTTTTGTAGACTATTTATGCCTGTACAGTGTAGGTTCCATGGATAAACAGAGGATTTGAGGACAGAACAAATCCTTTCACAAACATCAAGCAAACATTTAAAACTATATATTAAAAACAGTCTGAATTACCTGCTCCAGTACTTATTTTGTTCTTGGCGTGATCCTCAGAATTCTGCAGCACTTCAGGTCTAATTTGTTTTTCTAAGACGCTACCGAGTTTATTAGATGATAACTGTTTAGCATACTTTTTATTTTAAAGAGCCTCAAAACACCCAGTTTGTTTTAATACCAAAGCATTAAAATGAATGAAAGTATTGTAATGAAACATCACCTACGAATGGGCCCAGTGCCCCAAGTTGGAGAACACGAGAGCTTGGAGAGCTGTCCACATACAGCTGAAAATAATGGAAGGAGATGAGCTTCCAGACAGCTGTACCATGCAAATACTGTACTGTTGGGGCTGTGCAAAATTTTGCCCCGGGGGAAGACATAGGGGGATGAGAGTGGTGGGAAGAAGATGCATTCTCCAGTATGAAACTCATCCAAGTGCTGCTGGAAAAGACAAGGGAATGTAACCCTAGTCAAGGCAGAATTATTTTGTGCGATGTGCTTTTTACCACTTTGGAGGGGATAGATGCACATAGGCATTACTGGTGCCGTCGAGGCAGCCATGCTTCTGTGAGGGAGAAGGGGGCATGTGGAAGGGCGGCCATTTTGTGTGGCTGGGGCCAGCATCCTGTACAGATCCCCTGGCTCACTTAGGTAGTCATAAGGAGTTTTCCAGAGCTTGGAAGCTTATTCACTAACATACTCCCCCCCCCCCACACACACACACACATGATAGTATGTTTTTGTGGAAGAGAGTATGATTCAGTCCTGTGTCTACAATGTAACCTACAGGTTTAGATGGAGGGCCTGATGGCTCAAGGTTGGGTGCATGCAGTTACACCCTCCCATATGAGTGTAATTGTCCATCTAATTTGGGTGCCTAAATGCCCAGTTATGCAGCCAACTGGCTCTTTGTATCTGCAGACCAGAAAGATAACTACTCACACATATTAGGTGGGGAATTGCATGGGCATCCTTTGCACGTATTCCTGCATGCCTAATTTGGTAAATCAAATGCTGAGGGCCATGTCAGGTGCAGTTTGAATTGCACTGAGTATGTTGTGGTAACGAGTGACTGCGTTCCACCCTGGCACTCTGACAACAAGAGGTGAATTGCATGTCCAGTGAGCAAAAAAATGAAATCAAGTATCAGACGGGTCCCCGTGTTAGTCTGGATCTGTAGAAGCGATAAAGAGTCCTGTGGCACCTTATAGACGTCTGTTAGTCTAT
The DNA here is from genome assembly GCA_037349315.1 of Chelydra serpentina. Taxonomy (NCBI): domain Eukaryota; kingdom Metazoa; phylum Chordata; order Testudines; family Chelydridae; genus Chelydra; species Chelydra serpentina. The sequence goes on from JBAIAC010000061.1 coordinate 13,611,667, forward strand.
AAGGTGCCACAAGACTCTTTGTTGCTTAAAAAGATTAAATGTTATCAGACTTTCTTTCTATTTCCCTCCAGGAGGATTGTGTGTTGCTGTTTGGTAGGGTGTTTGCTTCCCTGCCCTTTTTGCATAATGATACATTTTTTCTTTGTGTTTGAAACTATTTTAATGATATAGCTTCTGAGCAGAATGGGTTATCTCCTTGTTGGGAGAGAAAAGAGTTGACACAGACACAAGATACTGCCTGCTACTGTAATTTACTCACAAGTACAGTATGTATATTATAATATACAGTAAGTATATTAGACAGGAAAAGGAAAAGGCCGTGTATGCACAAAATTAGCATAACGTTTTCAGAACTCCAGCATGTCAGTGCTGTGTTCAGATTTTCAGCGGCATAAAAGTCATTCGCCATGAGCCCTGAATCTCCTGACATTTAGTCAATGCCGCAAACCCAACTCTTCTTAGCTTCTGTGGCTGGTAGGGAGGTTGTTATGAGGTTCCAGTGAGGAGTGATTTTCAGAAGCGCCCCATTAATTTCAGTTGGAATGGAGGATGCTCAGCACTTCTGACCCCCCAGCAGGTCAAAGATTGGGTGAATGGAAAGGTGGCATATAGCCACTTCTTCAGCAGTGCTGAGCTTAAACTGAGGATCTGGCTTGCAAATGATTAAAAATATATTTCCCTTTAGACAGCACAGCACATGCTATTCGGGGCTAGATTTTGCTGCTTTGAGGCACAGGGAAAATAAGAAGAGTCTTATTTTTAGAACAGTCACATTAAGACACATCTGTTCTTGCTTGACAAAGACATATTCTCAGGTAATAGCAGGCGCTGCTCTCCTCAGAGCCTGAAGAGCTATTGCGTTATTTATTTATTTTCCACGGAAGCTCGCATGCTGGGCAGGTTTTTCCGAGTGCTCTGGGGTGTAATTAGGACATCTTTGCAGGCATCTTCCCACTAGACCTTGTGCTAGCGCTGACCTTTTTGGTGTTTTTGTTTCTCCTTTATTTTTTTAAAGCTTCGGTGAATTTTATTCACGGCACAGGCTTCCTGGAAAGGTTGTCATCCTCTGTTTAATAGGGGAGGGCCAGACAGAAGGAGAGATTTACTGCAAATGGAAGCCATAACTGGAGCAGTTAGCAAATGAAAGAACAATATAATAATGTCTAGTACTAAAGATAGGAAAAGTTGCCTGCCTGCGACAAACACCTGAGCTGTTGTAAAATTAACCTGTGCCGCTGCTGCTCTCTCTTCTCTGTTTTGTCAGGCAAAGTGAGTGCCACATGTGGGCTACCATGCAAGCCCTAGGGGTAAAAGCGAGGTGTTTAGAAAGCATCAGCCTTAAACGCAGGCATCCAGACTTGGCCCCACCGAAGGGCCGTGCATTGGCAACAATCCCTAAGCCCCCAACTGCAAGTGATTTGCACTAAATGGAGCAGATTGCAGCAGCCGTAGCTGTAAACCATAATCCTGTGGGGTGCTGGATGCCCCTGATGAGGTGCTGAATACCCACCGTTTTATATGGACACCAAGAGGAGCCGAGTACACTCACCATCTCACAGGACTGGGCCCATTATTTTAAACAGAGAGGTGTAGATCCAAGGCTACAGATCCTAGCATGTAAAGGTCTCTCGAACCATGTAACTAGTTACAGGCCAAACAGTAAAGCTATTTGGGGCTGTAGTTTTGGCCATCCCTGATCCCGTATACTAAAAGATTTAAGGTCAACCCCACAAGCCAGGTAGCTGCAGCCAAAGATCGTGATTTCCAGTGCAGTGTTTTGGTGCAGATTAGTCTTTTCTTGCCCCATTTTTTGGTCTTCTAGCAGGTTGCATAGCAATTCTCTCAGGTTCCATTGCATTAGTATTAACTGCTCTGGAAAATACAGACTAATAGATACTTGAGTCTGTTACAAGGCAATAATTCATTTGACAGGTTCTGCTGACATTATAAAATGTGAAAGGCAGTTTCATTCAGTCGCATGGAAGAGTCCCCCAAAGTGAATTACTGCCTGTTAGCCTGGACTGGTGCATTTGTGACCAGACTACTTTAATATGAAGCAACCCGAATTTGCTTTGAGGAAAAGGCTTGGGATAAAAAGGGACCTTTAAGGAGTGACTATAAATCTTTGTCTCCAGAGATGGTCATTTTTCCTCCTGGCATTTAATGTCTGAATTTGAAGAACATTAACTCCTTTTGCTTCCTCCATGCCTGTCTCTATAAAGGTAGGTGATAGGGCCAATGGAGACTGCATAAGCAGTAAGCCAGGATACTGTGCATAACTTCATTGTCAAACAAATGGAGGCACTAGAGGGTCAACGAGCATCCGCAGAGCCATCCCTGATGAGGAACCATGTCTTTTGTACGGCACAAGATGCAAAGGATATAGGACTTGGGTGGAGAATGACTTGCCCTTTATTCTTCATTCCCATCCTTACCATAGAGTTTATATGTGCAGGGGACAGTCTGACCCAGGGATGCTACTCCATGATCTTGCTTAGATCAACAGACAGCAGCAGCAAGCCCAGGGACCCTACCTGCTTACATGGCCCCTATTGCCTTAAGCATTAATGGATGTATCCTCAAAACACCTGCGTAAGATAAGGAAATATTCCCATTTCACAGATAGGGAACGGAGGCACCGATCATGCAAAATTTACACACATGCTTAAGTTTGCTCACCTGACTTGGCTTCAGAGGCACTACTCTTGTGGGTGAAGTCACACAGCATAAGGTTTTCCAGTATCAGGGCTTAAGTGACTTGCCCAAGGTCACATAGAAAGTCTGTGGCAGAGCTAGAAACAGAACATAGGTCTATTAAGTCCCGGTTTAGTGTCTTAACTCCAAAACCATTCTTCTTCACCCTGGAGGAGATACCTGTACACATTATCTACATCTCACCCAGCAAAATCATTGGACCTTTATATGCACACTCCCTTATTTAGCAAGAACCGATGGGGAATACTCTCTCACTCTCTGGAGTGCCTCTTGACTATGAGTGCTGACCTCAGAGTAGACTCTTCAAAAATAAGGCAGACACCCCAAACTGGTGATGTGTTCTATAATTAGATTTCACCAAACCAATAACAAATGTGAACTCCTGGATCACTCTAACAGTTTCAGCATGGAGTCACAGACAGTCTCCTTAGATTCTCTAGTCTAACTTGCCACCCAGGCAAGTTGGACTTACTGATAAATGGTCACTTACCCCCAAATCACAAAATGTTCATGTTGCTTCTAGTCCGAAGATCAGCCACTTACCCCAGATCAATTTGTATTTAGATCTCATACCAAAGATACCTGTAGCCAATTCTGTAATGAGCTAACTTACAGGTTTATTAACTAGGGAAATAAATAAGAGAGTTATTTACGTTTAAAGCAAGCAAACGTATACACAGATGAGTTACAATCTAAATCCTAAGAGTGATGGAGTTGTAGTGATCTATCTATTCAAAGCATCTTTCTGGGTGGACCCAGGAGTAACACCGGAGGATCTCTGGCTTCAGTTTAGTGTCTCTGGCCCTGTGAGAGTTTAAACAACAAAGAGGTGGATAATTTTCCTGTGTCTTTGTTTTTATTTCCTTCATTCAGCCTCCAAGTCCATAGGACAAACTTCCTTGAAGGTAGCATTTCCAAAGGGCCATTCACCAGTCCTTTGTATTCTGATGTTCCCTTTAACCGAAAGGTCAGTCTCCTACCACCTGAATTAAAGGTCTAAGGTCCAGACCCCTCCAATGACCCATAGTGGGAATTGTTACATCAAGAACACCTAAAAGGACAGAGCAAAAGTTTTAAACTTGAGGGCCTAAATTTGGGCACCTAAATAAGTGGCTTCATATTCAGTGTTCCCAGGACCCCACAATTTCCACTGAAATCAATGGAAGCCAGGGCTGCGTGGCACCTTGAACATGAGGCCGCTGACTTAAGTGTCTAATAGTTAGGCACCCGCGTTTGAAAATGTTGGCCACAATGACCTTAAAAAAGTTTGAGTGAAAAAAATGTTGGTTGAGGGCATTATTATCACCCCCGTTTTACAGACAGGAAATTCAGGTGACTTGCCCAAGGGCACTCATATAAAGTCTGTGGCAGAGCAGGGACCTAAACCCAGGTCTCCCACATCCCAGGCCAATACCCTAACCACTAGGCCATGCTTCCTCTTTTCCAGCATAGGGGTTCAGGAAACAGTCCCTGAAGTGAAAAAAATGTTACAGGTCTTGTTGACCAGAGAAGGAGAAGATTGTACTAGACAATGGTGGGAGAGAGAGGAAAGTCCTCCTGATGGAGGCGCTCCACCCAGGATAAATAAGGAACAGGACAAGGGTCAGCTGAAATATCCTCTCCCTGGCAAACACCACCGGCTGCAGCAAAATTGCCGACCTCCCTTCAGGTTAAACTTGTGATTTTGCTTTTATTTTTGTTTATTAATTAAGGCAATTACAGACACGTGTAATGTAGTGAGGCTTGTGTTGGAATAGCAAGGTATTGATTTAAGAGCCCGGGGTGAGGGGGCTGGTCCTGCTTTTCAGCTAGGGGGCTCTGTAGCAAATTGTCTGATTTAAATCAGTTTGCAACCAGATAACTTAAGGTAAGGTGGGGTGAGCTGTGGCTCTGTTTGAGGGAGCAGCCTGCTTTGTCTCTCTCTGTTCTGGGGTTCTTGTGTGTTGTTGTTCAGGATTCTAGGAAATACAGCAGTGTTACTTTGCCGCCATCCAGCAGGAGTAAATGTGGGTTTTTATCTAATTTCTATGTGTGGGCATAACAGTGCTGAGAAAGCATTGTATAGTTACTTTTAGAGAAGTGGGGAGTGAGTTAGAGGTTTTGTAGAAGATGAGGGATTGTCTTCCCTTCAGAAATATTTAAAAATTACCTGCTATTTGATACAGTGTAGTGGATTTCAAAAGCATAAAGGTTGCTCTTCAGAAGTGTCTTTTTGAAGGTAGGGCTTGACTGTCTTACAGGAAGGGAGTCTGCTTGTTTGTGGAGAGTGGATGAAATTAGGCGGGGGTATCATCCTACCCCGGCCCCTTCCGTCTGAACAGTGGTTTAGTAGTCATTCAGATTACATTGTTACTCTGAGTATTACCAGCCCTTTGCCAGTGGATCGCCTTCTACCCTTTCCAATACAGAAACAAAAGGTCAGTTCTGTGTTTCACTCGCTGATATCTATGAACAAACAACACGAGCCACATTGATTTCCTGGCACAGAAATGGGAGGGAGAAGAGCAATGAGAAAGGAGTGGTGGTCTTCCACTAAGGACAGGACACAGACTGGTGCGAAGAGAGTTGCAGAAGACAATGATGTTTGTATGCTTTGGTCACACCGACAGTTTAATAAATGATAACACTTAGCACCAATATAGATTAAACAACCCTTATTGTACCCTGAAAAGGAGTTCTAGACAAAAGGGGTTTGTCTAGAGAGGTTCATTTGCACTACATCAGTGACTTACACCACTGGAGCAGAGCTAAACTGGTGAGTTGTCTTATTGAAGCCACATTGACGTGCACGCACACAGAGTATAGATAGGACTAGAAGGGTGTTTTTGCTACTACTGAGTTAGGTGGAAAGGTTCGAAGAGGCTCATTATAAACTCACCATGACTTCACAGCTCTCTGTGGGCTTGCTTCAAAGCCCACTGAAGTCAATGAAAGGCTCCAATTGACTACCATGGGTTTGAATCAGCCCCAATGGGAGTCACCTGCAGAACTAGCTAAACATGTTTTCATAAACCCACTCCTGCTAGATAGCTCGGCCAGGTGCAGAAACAGGCTCTAATAGCCTCAAAGCAAAGGGGGCACAACTCATCAGCTAACCCGGGCCTGGAGCTTTAATGAAAAGTAACGTGGTGTTTTAATGGGAAATGAGAGGGGAAGATGATTATTGCATTTTATGACAACACCCCAGGGCAGAACAAGGAGTAGGATGTAAAATGTTGAAGGGAATTGAGCTGGCAATAAGGAAGGGCAGTGTGTTAACAGCGGGCTTAATTATCATAACTTACAACGGGATCACCCTGCAGTAATTTTCAAGTATCATTCAACTGATCGCCACAGATTTAACCCAGTACTTTTTAAATAAGCTGCTTTCTTCTTCTCACTCTCTCTTTTTAATGACATGCCTTTATTATTAGGAGCTGCCAGGAACAACATCTTGAATCGGATATTATTGGAGAGATGTTCAGGGTAGAATCCTATCTGTCATGCTCTTACCCGTGTTGGGTAGGAAGAGGGGGGCAGAGGGAACAGGGGGCTGCATAGCATGATGGTAGGGGGAGGAGGGAGCTATACATGTATCCTCAAAGCTTCCTGATGCTTCAAAGAAGTCAAGTGTGCTCCAGAGAGGAACAGCTACCCTTCTTCCCTAGCATGTGTTGCTGAGTGCAGCACATGAAAGGGGTCAGAAGGTTGACCATTCCCCAACCTGGCCAACCTCATCCCACCACCTCAGGACTGGGCTGAACATAGCTTCCTGGCATTCTACTGAGTATGTGCTTTTGACTCCTGCCCTTCTCATAGACTTTAAGGTCAGAAGGGACCATTACTGCTGTACAGGGGAAGGGAGGAAGCTCCGTACGTTCCTTTCCTCCACACAAAAGAGGGCAGGTGTTGTCCTTTCATATGGGGGACCATTTGGCATCATGAGTTCGATTTGATAGAATTGGACCAATGTAACAATTTAGTGTAGCAAAAACCCTTAATTTAAAAAAAAGAGAATGATAGAGGAGGTTTTTATTTTGTGCACGAACGAGAGAGCACCACCATTACAATCTAGGGTTTGTTTATTGGTTAGTCTCTTTTTGCAGCACACCACTCTTAGGTCCCTGAGCGTGGCTGGCAGCTCGCCTCATTGGACGGTGATGGCCTTTCTGCCTAGAATTCCCTCTCCCCTTTTCCTCTAGCACTATGCCATTCTTCCACACACAATAGGGCCACCATTTCCTCTAGAAACAAGCCTCTCCCATGATCATAGAATCTCAGGCTTGGAAGGGACCTTAGGAGGTCATCTAGTCCAACCCCCTGCTCAAAGCAGGACCAATCCCCAATTTTTGCCCCAGATCCCTAAATGGCCCCCTCAAGGATTGAACTCACAACCCTGGGTTTAAGCAGGCCAATGCTCCTACCACTGAGCTATCCCTCCCCCACCCATGTGTTATGTCAGGTCCAGGTGACTCTGTGGGGCCGTTCCTGCAGATCAGTTCAGGTGAAATGGAATGCTTCAACCCTCATTATGGGGCAAACATAAACAAAAAGAGCTAGACACACATGATTTACTCTCTCTCTATATATATATAGGGATCTTAGCCCCAGTATTACTAGGCGGGGTAGCCAGTTCTGAACCAAGCCTTCTCTGTCCAATCCCACTTCCCCTGAGGTTTCTTGTTTTCTTCTTCTTATGCTTTATAGTGAAGCAGGCTCATCTACTGTGTCTATCACCAACCCCTTCCCTATTCCTCAGACATTCATACACACTTACCGTATATCCTTCACCAAAAAAAATAGCCCCGCTCTTCAGTGTCACTCCAGTTTCCCTGCTACTTTCACTAACCCCTCACAATATACTCGCATAAATTCTTCACAAAGAACCTGTCTTTCCTGGGAACATTCCCACAGCAGGTGATCAACTGTTTCTTTAACCTTACATGTGTTACATCACCCATCTTTGTTTCTATTCAATAAATATAAATTATTCAAACCAGCGTCATCTTGAATTCTTTTTTTTTTTTAAATCCTGTTTCCTGTGCCTCAGCTTCCCATTTGCTAACCTGCTGCCCCTATCCTGCAGCCCAGCTAGGCTAATCTGGCGCTGCCAGTCGGTCACTAATATCCCCCTGGCCATCAGCCCAGGTGTATGCATTTGCCTGCTTGTCCATTCCCTGGGTCTTTGCGTGGGATTGAAAAAAGGCCAAATGCCACAGTGATTAACAAAAAGAAGAAATAAACCAGCAGAAGAATGCACCTCCATTCAAATTTCATTCCTATCATTCACTCGCACACCCAGACCACACAAAACAGGGAACCCAGAGTGGGAAAGAGAGCCGCGTCTCTAAGGGGGGGAAAGAAGAAAAGAAGCCAGACATTCTCTTAAAGAGGCAGACCACTCTGGTTACATCTAGACCAGTGGTTCTCAACCTATTTACCATTGTGGGCCACAGATGCAGGTCTCTGTTATGTGGGCCACATCCACACCTTTATATACTACCTTTATGGCCCTGAGGATGTCACATGAGCCACACATGTGTGCTGATCGGCCGCAGGTTGAGCACCACTGATCTAGACAGTAGCTGGGAGGAGTAATTCCCAGATGTGTGCTAGTGCCTAAACATGGCGGTGTTGCCATGGTAGCTGGGGCTAACCTACCAACTACAATCCTGCCTCACCCCCTGCATATGTACTCAGCCTGAGCCACCACCTGTGCTAACTTTAGGCGCTAGCGTGAATAGAGTTAGTGTGAGTCCATCTACCTGAGCTAGGGTGACCAGCCAGCAAATGTGAAAAATCGGGACGGGGGTGTGGGGTAATAGGAGCTTATATAAGGAAAAGAACCAAAAATCGGGACAGTCCCTATAAAATCGGGACATCTGGTCACCCTAATTGAGCTGGGACTAATACCTCCCAGCTGCTGTGTAGACAGAACCATTCTGAGTTTTTTTTAAACATTGACTGTGATGGAGGGTATTTAAAGACATCTATGTCTTAGATCAAGAGGTCAACTGCACTGATTAGAGATCATAGCGGTATAAGAGATGAAATGGACACGTCTCCGACACAACATTCAGTTTTAAGTGTCAATTTTTTTTTTCAAAACGAGACCTCGCTGGTTAAAATATTCCACATTCATGAATCCAAAGTAGCAGATGAAGTGGTGTTCGATGATGTTGTTGGCGTCCGTTAGTCTCGAGAGACGATGGATATGCGCCCATGGGGAATGTTTAGTTGATGGTTGTGCAGCGTCTGTTGTGGCTGTGAAGCCCCACACGAGAGTGGCAGTCTCGATTGCATTTGCTGCATTTGAAGGCGGTGTCAGCTGTGGGTTGGAGCCGCTGCTTCCTTTTTCGTTGAACCCGCTTTTCCTCGGCAAGCTGCCGCAGCTTGTCTTCGCCAGTTTTCAATCCAGTGGTCAGAGCGTGTCTCCATCTGCATCTGTCCTGGGCGAGCTCTTCCCAGCTGTTGATTTCGATTTGAACAGTCTTCAGGTCCCTCTTACAAACATCCTTGAAGCGAAGATGGGGCCGTCCTGTAGCTCTGTTTCCGGAGGCAAGTTCGGCATACAACAGGTCTTTGGGGATCCGTCCATCTTCCATGTGACTTACATGGCCAAGCCATCTGAGGCGGCGTTGATGGAGGAGAGTGAACATGCTGGAGATCTTGGCACATTCCAGCACCTCGTTGTTCATTATTCAATCACTCCAAGTGATCCCGAGTATGCGATGGAGGCAGCGCATGTGGAAGGTGTTCAGTCTCTTTTCTTGCGAAGCGTAGAGGGTCCAAGTTTTGCTGGCGTAGAGAAGAGTGTTTAACACACATGCATGGTACACAGCGACCTTTGTGTTGATGGTCAGCATGTTGTTGTTCCATACTCTCTGTGACAATCTGGCCAAAATTGTGAAGGCCTTGCCGATTCTACGGTTGATCTCAGGGTCCAGTGAGAGGCAGCGGAGGACGAGCCATCATACAGTACTGTGCCTTTCATGTTGTCGTGAAAAGACTGGATCACGCTCAGCAGCTTCAGTGGGCAGCCAACCTTTACCAGGATCTTGAACAGCCCATCTCTGTTCACAAGGTCGAAAGCTTTGGTCAGGTCTATGAAGGCAAGGAATAGCGGCTTGTGCTGTTCTCTGCATTTCTCTTGCAGCTGCCTTAAGGAGAAAACCATGTCGGTTGTAGATCTCCCTGCTCGGAACCCACACTGTGACTCTGGGTAAACTCTGTCAGCAAGCTTCTGCAGTCTGTTCAGGATCACGCGTGCGAAGACTTTACCCACAACACTCAGGAGCGATATGCCTCTGTAGTTGTTGCAGTCGCTTCTATCACCCTTGTTCTTGTAGAGGGTCACGATGTTGGCATCTCTCATAACCTGAGGTACTGCACCTTCGTCCCAGCACTGACAGAGGAGGTCGTGGAGGTGTTCTAGGAGGACGTTGATGCCACACTTGATAACTTCTGGTGGGATGCCATCCTTTCCTGGAGCCTTTCCTGTGGACAAGCTCTTAATGACTTTCTTCGGTTCTTCCATGGTGGGCTTCTCGTCCAGCTCAGTTTCAACGGGAAAACCATCCACAGTATTGAGGGCAGCTTCGGTGATGGTGTTTTGCCTGGAGTACACTTCAGAGTAGTGCTCCACCCATCTATCCATCTGCTTGCCCTTGTCCTGGATGTTTTCGCCTGTTGCAGACTTTAGTGACACTCTCCACTTCTTTGTGGGTCCCATGGCCTTCTTGCTGCCATCATACATTTCCCCTGATGTTTCCAGCATCAGCAGATAGTTGAATGCTCCGGCAGAGCTGGAGCCAGTAATCTTTGCACACTGTCGAGCTAGTCTCTGTACTTTGCTCCTGGCAAATTGATACTCTTGTAGAGTCCTCTGACTGGGGGAACGCTTGTACTCCAGGTGAACAGCGCGGCGTTCTTCAATGGCTGGAGTGAGTGTGGCAGAGTTGGCCTCAAACCAGTCATTATTCATGTTTCGTTTCTTTCCAAAAACTTTCATGGCTGTGCTGTGTACTGCGTCTCTGATGTGGTCCCATCTCTCTTTGGCGCAGCCACCAGGAGGCATACAGTTCAGCACCTCGGAGAGCTCATGGGTGAATTTCTCTGCCTTGTCTGGGTGTGTGGTCTTGCTCACATCGATGCGGGGTTTGCCCTCTGGCCTAGAGCGGTGGATCTTCTTTGGCTGTAGCCTCATCTTGCTGCACACCAGCGAGTGATCACTGTCGCAGTCAGCACTGTGGAAGGTGAGAGTAAGCAGGACGCACTTCAAGGCAGACTGCCTGATGATGATCAGGTCGAGTTGGTGCCAGTGCATGGAGCGAGGGTGTCTCCAGGACACTTTGTGTTGAGGCTTTGTCTGGAAGAATGAGTTGGTGATGCTGAGGTCATGGTACGAGCACAGTTCCAGAAGTCGTTGTCCATTCTCATTCATTTCTCCAACGCCAAACTTTCCAAGACAGGTTGGCCAAAAGTCGTGGTCAGCGCACACTCTGGCATTGAAGTCACCCAGTAGTATCAAGTGCTCTTCTTTAGGGATACTCCTGATGATCGTGTCTAACTGATCATAGAACTCATCCTTGGTATCCCTGTTGGCACCGAGTGTTGGTGCATACATGCTGATCAGGTTGACGGGTCCAGTGGATGTGTGGAGTCGGAGTGATAACAGTCTTTCAGTTCCTTGTTGACCAGGGTCCACCATCCCCAGTAAAGAATTTCTCATGGCAAATCCAACACCACACTCTCTGATTTCTTCGGCACTCTTCCCTTGCCAGAAGAACGTATAGTTCTTTTCCCTGAGAGTCCCAGCAGCCGTGTCTCCTGCAAAGTGACTATGTCGATTTGGAGTTGTGCTAGCTCATCGTTGATGACTGCAGTCTTCCGAACATCGCTGATTGCCTGAAGGTCTTGTGATAGGCCAATTGTCATGGTCCGTACATTCCAGCATCCTAACTTGAGGGCTGGTTTCTTAAATGTTGGTTTTCGTTTGTTGTTCCCTGGTGCATGGTTCACAGTCCACTTGTCGGGTACTCACGTACACTAAGCCCCACGCACCCAGTGAAGCAGGTGAACTGTGGTGGGACAACACCTTATTGGCTGGGGGCTGCCCAGCTTGAGGCGGGCGATAGTTGTCCAGTGAGACGTGGTGATCCCTCCCACCATCGGAAGCAACCCCTGGCGCCAGCTCTACGCCAATCGAGCAGGAGGCTTATAACCGGTAAACTGTTGCTTCCCGTGTTGTGTCGACGCTGTGAAGCAAAGCTGGAGTGTCCTCTCCAGGGCACAAGCCAGGGCAGGGTGATATGGAGGAACAGCTGTTGCCCATGCAGCAGAACCCCCCTCTCCACGCAACTGATGGATCCAAGGGAAAGACAATGTCGATACAACTTGGCACCAGTGGCGTCGCAGGAGTTGCCGGAATGACGTTGAGGACAATGTCAGACCGCCATCGGGACTCCGACACCGGATTTGGTTTCAGGGTTGACTCCCTTAGCCTTTCCCATGAGTGGGTATTGCCACAAGGCAGCGGAGGTTTTAAATCAGAGTTTTCCTTCTCCTAGGTGGGCTGCCTTCCAAGCCTGACGAGCCCCACCTGCCCAAAGTTCGATGATGATAAGTTAATTAAGTGCCGCTGTGAGTGGGGTTTAAAATGAAATAAATACTATATATTGTAACGTGACTCTGATTTTCACTTCTAGATGTTCAAAGGAAAACTATGGGCTGAGGAAAGGCGCAGAGGTATAGTAACACCTCACTCTTCTATAGTGCTTTACAAAGGAGGTCAGGCTCACGGTCCCCATGTTAGAGATGAATAATATGCGGCTGTCTTCATATCACGGCAGCAAACACTGAAAGTAAATGAATACAAAGGGTAACTTAGAACCACAAGCTACATGATATGACTCTCTGGTGCAATAACCACTCCCACCCCTCCGGACACTGAGATTTCATTATACACCAAATCCCTGGGTCCAGATGCTAATTGTTACAAACAGAATCCATTTTATGCTATAATGGGAAAAACCATATGGTTGGTAATTTTAAAATACAGCCTATGGACCTTGAATCTCATGGCAGAAATGCATGGATCTTCATCCTAGAGATGGACCCATTGAAATGAGCTTGAACACATATTCAGATATCCCTGAACATTGTAGGCATTGGGAGCTATACCTGGACATTGACTTAGGGTTGTCTCTAGTCTGAACTTAAAGCAGAGACTAAGAGACCTGTAACTGCTTCCCCTAAAGTCAGTGGGAGTTTTGCCAGCATCTTCAGTGGGAGCAGCCATAGGCCCAGTGGGAGGAAAGCAATATTCCCAACCCCAAGTATTCAAAAATCATGAGCCCGGTCCTCAAAATCACGAGACTCAAAAAATGGACTCACATCCTGGGTTCTTTCCATTTGTCTTGTGGGTTCTGAGCTTTTAAAGTGCATGTAGTTCACATCTTCAGGATTTTCTCTGCAAGAGGGAGGGCCAGACACTGACTTTATGTTTAAATGGAATATTTTCATGAAATCACTTGCCTCCAGGAGCTGAGGCTTGAGGAAAACCACCGAATATTGCCATACCCATAACCACAGAAGGTGGCAACACTGGATTAAAATGAGTATAATAAGTCCCCACAGGTCCTGCTCCTTTACCACTAATGTCCACAGGAGTTTTGTCATTGTCTGCTGTGGGGACAGGAGTGGGACAATAATGGACAAGGTCCTGACTGGTAAGGGCTGCAGGAACTGACCTTTTATGATAAAGGATATTAACTGTACTATCTCATTTTAAAAAACAGTATAAGAAATAGGCGTCGAGGTAAAATGGAAAGGCCAGGTTCTGAAATAAGTCTATTACTTACCTGGTTTTATTACCAAATGCATGTCAATTTAACAAACCTTTGTGTTTTTGTTCTGTCTTTGTACAGCACCTAGCACAATGGGATGAACCATACCTGTGGCTCCTAGGGATCAATGTAATAATGAGAGAAGAAAGCTAGTGAGCTGAACACGGGTCCAGTCACGCAACCCCGTCTCTCCCAAGCAGTCCTGACATGTGGGTAGCCACACTGAAGATAATGAGACTGGTTGTGTGCGTAAGGGTTACAAGGTCAAGTCCCAAGATTGCATAATCAACCTATTGTCCGAATGGATGAGAATAACCATATTTCAAATAGGCTTTAAAATCTCAGCTGAATAGGCTTGCAAATTTGAACAGTAAATCTTGCTTTTGAGATACTGTTACCCAGGAGGAGGGTTTCTGTTTAGAACTGTAGGCAAAAATTATGTACAGAAGAGGAAATCAAATTTCTATTGAAAAAATTAGCTGGAAGGAATTGGGTACGTAAGGGTCCTTTTAAAAGGCAGTCCTCAGGCTTCTGCTCTTTGTTGTAGGGAAACTGTACCCAGTTCGCTCATGCTAGCACTCCAAGAGTCCAAGGTGTCAGAAAAGCGAATGTTTGAAAGAAAAACAGTGTGAGACGAGTAATGTGCTTCTAAGAAAAAACCTTTGAGTAGCATGGGTCATCAAACAGCCCCTGTGATCAGAGAGCAGAGTGCTGCCAACCCCTTCCTGACTGACAGATCTCCTAATAGCCAAGAAAAGAATACAAGATCCCTGCCACAGCGGCTGTCAGAACCATGAGATGGGTGTAGGAGGGAAACACGCTTGCTTTTTCAGGCTTCATTTCTAATGTTCTCTTTACTTTTTAATGAGCACTCATTTAAGGGATTAATGGCTTGATCCAGCTCATGTTGAAATCAATGGGAGTCTTTCTGATTACTTGAGAGGGAGTTGGATCAGGATGCGAACTGTGTGAGTTGTGCTTAAGAATTAAATATAATCGGGACCTGAGCATACTAGGGACATGAACCTGGAGTTTCTATGCCTATAGAACTCCCTGGGTATCAGTTGATTTTCTCTACCACAAGGTTTATGGGATCAGGCCCCAATATCGCAATAAAAAAATAATATGTTAAGAAACAAAATAAGCCTGTGTATGTAACTTAATGAGATGACTCTATGGTAAATTCTCTTGAGAAGAGTTAAAGAGGACTGTTAGGGGATACTGGTACTTTCAAGCCCCATTATTTCCCCCAAGACCAATAGAAGAGAAACCTTTGTTTAAAAAAATCTAGCGAGAAGCTTTCTTTTAAAAAAAAAAACATTAAACAAACATTTTCTCAGTATGTTTTCTAATTAAATACTGCAGCAACATACTCCTGCAGGAAAGCCTGAAATTGACTACAGACAGCAACTGCCTTGTTTATTTCAAAGGCCAAGCTGAGAAAACACAAGAAGTAAACAAACCCAACAAAATAATGAAAAATAAATCAGAACAATCTTTTGGTTTTAATAATCTAACCTGTTATTTACAACACAGGCCAGGGATTTTAAAAATATGATTTTTAGCATGTCTGTGTCCCTTTAAATTATTGACCATTCTGTCATTTAATAAAACGGGAATGTAATTGAACCAGAAAGGGAGACAAAATGAGGTAGTTTCAAAGGTAGTAGACAATCTCTTTAGCAGTTTGTATAGGGACTATTGTACTAAGGGAAATTCATAAGAAAAATAAAATTCTATACTATCCTTGTGGGACAGCTTATAATGCACACAGTACTCCAGTTTAGGAAATAACCAAGACATCAAACTCCTATTTTTCTCACTAAGTGTAATTCTGCATAAAATCTTCATCTCAGGATTTTTATTAAGTGCTGCATGAGCTCTTTCTCCATGTCAGTTTCTTCTGTGAATCGACACTTCTTCCCTTCCGATACAACTTCCATCTTTGCTAAATGGAAGGTAGGTTTTCTTCAGCGAAAGGCATTTTCCTGTTAAGACACAATTCTTGAACTTGCACAGACCACCTGCAGGAAGACAAACCAGGATCTTTGTCTTTCTTCAAAACCATCATGAAAAAGTTTATTCCGCAGATTTCATCTCAGTCACATCTGAGATTGTAAAGCACAGTAAATGAAATTCAGCCCTCTGCAGGAGACCAGTACGAGGGACTATGTACCACCTTACCATGTAATGTTTCTCCACCGAGAGGTGACTTTCACCTTGCCTTAACAGGTGAGTGCACTGTTTATATCTTTTAGCGTTCACAGGTGCTGGATTCATCGGTGCATTACAATCAAGGTCCTGAACATGCTTCTACTGAAGTCAATGGGAGCAGTGCCATACCTCCATTTACTTCAATGAAGCGATGACAATTTACGCCAACTGAGGATCTCCCTCGATGACTTCAGAGGGAGCCAGGACTGGCCTCCAAGTCCATAAAGGGGACTGTCTGATTTCAACTCTAGCCCCTGCCCAGTTCTTTTAAAACCATGACTTGGCATTGAATTTGCTTCAACTGCAAAAAATATATGCACGTTCCCTTCATAGGCACCGACTCCATGGGTGCTCCGGGGCTGGAGCACCCACGGGGAAAAATTGGTGGGTGCAGAGCACCCACCGGCAGCTCCCCGCCATTCCCGGGGCCTGTGCCCAGCTCCCTGCCAGTCCCGGGACCCGTGGCAAGCTTACCTCAGCACCGGGAGACGTTGCAGGGCCCCGCCCCCGACGCTGGGCGACGTTGCGTCGGCGTCGGGGGCGGGGCCCCGCAACGTCACCCAGCGTTGGGGGCGGGGCCCGGCGTCAGCCCCCACCGGCGCCACCGGAAGTCGGCGCCTATGGTTCCCTTGTTTTCAAGGGGCTTGTCATCCTTTGAGGTGCTATCTACTAACAATTTTTTTCACTTGAACTTAGGCAATAAGTAGTGAAATTACAGTGTAGTTTATCCAAATGAGGAAGAATACAAAGCCTGAGCAAAGTACTCAGTTGGGCACAGGCCCACTGACTCTGTACCCGTTTACACCAGAAGAGAATTCAGCCTGGGCTCTCACAGCCGAGCTCTGATGAAGCCACCACAAATAAAGCTAACACTGGTTGTCTTTTCTCTCATTTAAAAATTGATTGTTTCCCCCCTGCGACCAGACAGACGAATGGAACCACAGGACCAATACTGTCTCGTCCCAGCCTGTCTGAACTCGGCTGTTGTCTCTCATCTCATACTTAGATTGGGATAGGGGCAGTCTCTTTGTTCTGTGTTTGTACAGCACCTAGACTCATGGGGTCTTGATCCATGACTGGGACTCCTAGGCGCTATGGGAATACAAATAATAATACATTTCTCTTAAGACGAAGCTGGTCTAACGGCCTGTCACCGGCCTGCAAGGCAGTGAGTGCATTTTTACGGAAATAAGTATTTTTACATTTGTGCGGGCTTCCAGTCAGCACATTATAATACGGGACAGGCAACCATCAGAGAAACTACACGGAAGAAGCAATCAAATGACAAACAGTTATAGAGGAAAATATGGTATCTGAAGAAAGATGGAGGATATTTATTTGAGGGGCCAGGAAAAATGAGTTTATGTGAAGGGATGTGGTAACAATACTAGGTCTTAGTAGATATTTACAAGGGGAAGAGAGGAGTGAGAAGAAAATGCTAATGATATAAATCCTGATTCTATAACCCTGTAACTTCACTCATGTTAGTAGTAGACAAACCCGTGACAAAACCACAGAAATTGGGCTTGGTTTTTTTGGCTTAATTGGCTTGTGAGTTGCTTGTTGGCTAGTTTTTGACTTGTAGCTTGTTGCTTCTTTTTTTTTTTGGATCGGCTCCCAGCAAGGGGGGGCAAGCAGGGGCAAGCGGGGGAGAGTCAGGGGTGCACAGCGGGCCCACCACAGTCCCAGACTGCACGCCAGGGGGATCTAGTCACATCGAGTGTTGGGGTTCTTAGGGACTGGCTTGTTTTGGCCTTGTTTTGAAATGGGATTAGCTTGATTTATGGTTTATTGTGAAAGTCGGGGTGCTCATTCACTTCAGGAAAGCTGGCAACTGTGGTTAGCTGCCACTTTGAAGGCAGTGGTTTTTCTACCAACCTGCAGGGGGGAATCTATTATTAGATCAGAGAAAACATCACTGTCCCTTGAAGATAGTGACTGCCCCCATGGATAAATTTGAGCATGTGCTTAAGGAGTTGCTGGATTAGAGCTATTGATGAGAGAACAAATATAAGAGGTAAAAGTTATCTATATTTCTCATTCAAACAGTCAGGTGAAATGCTGCCTTTTGAGATTATGTACAAACACCACCTTTTATATCTTGAATAAAGCGTAGCAATAACAGGAAGTGAATCAAGATGTTTTGGTTACATTGCTGGGATTCCATTTCAGGCTAATCTGCATGATGCATATACCATACAGGACTATATATATAAAATAAGATCTTCCTGCTGTATAAACTGCCTTCGTGTTTATTCAAAAGGACTGAAAAGTGACAGAGCGTATCAACTTCAGCAGAGACAAAAGGCAAAATAAGGACACTGGCTCAGATTCTTCATGCAGAATGTTTTGACTATTTTATCATTCAGAAAAAAGTTTGCTAAATTCGCACTCTAAGTGGAAAGACGATGGTTGGGGAGGAGAGAAACTTCCCAGACCAGCTAGCCTGGTCTCTTTGCATTCCATTTCCATAAGATTTTCCGCTTCACTAATGCCCCCAGAAGACTAACTGGCCTAGTTTTGATCACTGCTAATGATGGGGTCTTGTATTACTAACTTATTAGAGAGGGAGTAATAATAGTAATCAGGGCAGTTATCTAGCATCTGCCATTTCTAATGATCACAAATCACTGTAGCAGGACAGGAATCATTTCCATCAATCACAGCTGATTTATGCCTTTTGGGTTGGATCACGTCAGCTGTTTATCAGCCACTGCAACGCTACCCTCGGGTGAAGAAGAATATTGCCCAACTGACGTTAGCAATTTAAGTAGGCAGAACGTAATTCCCCCAAGCCAGAATTCGGACAGGGCAGGAGGATTGAGAGTCCAGTTCATGCAAGAAGAGCCTTGGGATCTTTAATAAGCAAAAGCAAAATCATTTATTAAAGGCAGCACCGGCAGGAGCAGTGTTTCCAGCAGCTGACAGGACCATTGATTGAGTACAGCTTCAAAGGGAAGAATCTGCCCCATTCTGACAACATGAAAGCCACGCCCTGCAGCACACTAAAATTTGCTTTAAAGGTCTCCCACCTAAGTACTGACGAAACCCCCACACCCTTGTATGACCGAAAAGGAGCGCAACCCTAATTGGTATTGCTGCCTCAGTATCAAAAGACTTCATGGGTACATCTCAAGGATAAATCTGAAACTGACTCTTATTCATATAATCAAAATGTCTTTGATGATCACTTCCCACCGCCGCTGTGCAGTACTAGGGATATAAATCGCTGTGTTTTATACAAACCAGACCTGCTAAACAGCATCTTGGTGGTTTCCACTATGACAGGACAGCTCCGCCAGGGATGGCAGTCATTCTATTACTGAATAGGAAGGGAATACTGAGTTTAATCATTTGTTTTTATTCTGAAATCTGCTTTGCAATAGCAGGGCAGTCTGGCTCGTCAAGACAGATGTGGATTAATTAGCGGAGTGGGCACTAATCTTCCTTCTAGATACTTGGGGTGAGAAAACAGAGAGAAAACATGTTTTATGACATGATGTAATGTTTCGGCGCTGATGAACCAGAGCCAGAAAATGTTAGAAATAAGTTGCGACCTTCTTAGAAGGAAAGAAGACAAGTAAGTCTGTAATGAAAATCCTTCTCACTCTTAGGCTATGTAATACAGATTGCCCATTATTCATGCATACAGTGAATAAGCCTGTAAGCATGTGACAGTAGGAAAGCACTAGATATTTCAGATGCAGGTCAAGTTTGTTTTGTTTAGCAGAGAGATTTTAACTCTTTCAGGGCAGGCAGCCAGTCTTTTGCTGAATGCCTCTCATGAAAGATCACAAACGTACTACTCAATGGAAGTATTAATAAGAATCTGGCCATCTCAATGGCTGTTGATATGATCCAACAAGGTTCTGCTCTGGGTAGAACAGAGGATTTCTAAGGCTTAGAGTAGGCTGGATTGGTTTGGTTGCCCCCAAATCCCTCCTTAGCAATGGATGTCACCACATTGGATGTGTCGTTCCTGCAAGCACTGCCCATTAGAGAGGTTCTGGGAGAGGTCACAGGTGGCATTATGACAACACTGCTTCTAAAGGTAGGATCTGTGCTTCTGTGAATGGTATAAAACCAAAATTCCAATACTGATTTAAAGCATCTGGTAGTAGTTACAGGAGATTGGTAGTTGGGGCCCACTGTCCATTGTGAGGTCCAGCCCGCAATTTATAAAGACAACTGCAATAAAAATTAAGCTGTTATCTAAAGTGGATGACATTTTACTTACCAATATTTTAAACCTTATAGCACTAATGTAAAATCCTTAAGTATGTGACCCTTTTTCTCAGTGAGATCTTGCTATAAAGGGAGTTTTGACACAAAGACCAAGAATGGAATCTGACATTCAGAGCACTTTTTGTCACCTGGAAAATTTAGAAAAACATTCAGGTCTTGGTTCTTGGGGCCAATCTGGCTGTTCTGCACCCCTGAAACAGAACAAAGCAGCAACAAAGCCAGCTCACCCAGTTTCCCCAGGATTCACTCTTGTGCAAGGGGAGCAATAGACTTGGCATGGCATTCCCAACAGAAATGGCTCACGACCAGGGCATTCCTATATGTCTGGACTCTCCTCTTCCAGGTTTGCATCACTGGTCTCTGAAGAAACAACAAAGGATTTGGCTACTAAAAGCATCATCCCTTCAAATTGTCTCAGATAGAACTGACCTTCTAAAAACTTGTGAAAGATATTTAGGTCTGGTATGGGTTCATGGGATACACTGACATAAACTTTACCCAGCCATTACCCTGGGGATCTTGATTTCTCTTGTCCTTCTGGGACACAATGAACATCTCTTCAGCACTCTGAACAGAGTCAAGATATGGCAACCGTCAACAATGGGCAATGACCGGTTGTTTGGCATATGTCTGAGGGTCCATCAAGAGAAGATTAGATGAGGACAAATCTGCAGACAGATTAGTGAACTGATTTGGATATAAAGAAAGGCAACTTTAGTTCCTCTTTAAGGAATATATTTGTATATAAGTTAACAACTGGGTTACAGTTTCATATGTCATCAGGCGAATGTTCTCTTTATCTAGTGTTATCCATCATTTCTTGATTAAACCCCTTTGCGCCTAGCAACAAATACGGGAAGCTAAAACATTTGCATGTTGTTTGAGGATAGAAAGGTGCTGCTGCTGGTTTTGGGAAAAGTGAAAGATGAAAAGGAAATGTGTAAATTATTAACTACGGCCCAGATCCTCCACAGTATTTAAGTGCCTAACTCCCATTGAAATTGATGAGAATTAGGTGCCAAAATGCCTTTGAGGATGTTGGCCTAAACCACATACAGCAATTAAAACAAGGCAGTTAACTGGACATACTTAATGAATCCATTTCAGAAAACATATACTACCCAGTACTGTCAACCCCAAGCATTCAAAAATCATGAGCCAGGTCTCTAACGATCATAAGACTGGCTTAAAAATAATGTGATTGAAAAAAATAAATGTTGTGTTCTTTTTATCTGGCATTTGAAACTTTATGGTACGTTGGGGTCACATTTTCAAGCTTTTCTTCATGACTATGAGGTCTGGAAACTTACCTATTTTTTTAAATGAAAGCTGAGATCCTCATGTAACCCCTTGACTCCAGGAGCGTAGGCTTTAAGGAAAATACCAAATATCACCATCTCACTATAAAATTGCAAGAGTTTAAAACACTGCACTCTCTCTAAAATGATCTATTATGTAGGGCTGACAGCTGGAGGCCCCTAGCCCTGGCACTGACAGCCCATGCTTACAGTGGGAGCTCCCTCCACGCTCTGGCACCGACAGCCTGACCTGTGAGCCCCGGGGCAAGGGGGCTCCAGATGTGAGTCCCACACAGGACTGACAGCCAGAGTGTGAAATAATAGGAGCCATGAAACTGACGAAAATGTCAATTTCATGGCTGGTAGACTCCCTGCTGTGAAATTGAGCCCTGCGCTCACACTGGAATTGTCAGCTCACGGGTGGGGGGGAGCTCCAGATGTGAGCCCCGTGTGAATGTCAGTGCCCCACACTCCAGCCATCAGTGAGCTAGAATGTCCCATGTCAGTCAGTGCAAGAGCTCCTGGTGAGGTCGCACGCCACCGGCAGAAGGAGGGTAGTGTGGACACCAACGTCTGATTGAATTGCTGCAGTGGCTGTAGGTTGACCTAACTTAAGTCAAACTGATTTTGTCGTTTAGACAAGCCCCGATTTAAAACGATGCCCCTGATCATAGAACCCTATGGTTAGAAGGGACTGCAAGGGTCATCTAGTCTAATCCCCTGCCAAGATGTCACCTGGGACCCTAGAATTAGACAGGAGTCCAGACGTGCTCCCCAGTTTCAAACAAGATGGACAACCCCCCTCAACAACAGGGGTGGAAACTAGCCCTGTTATAGACTTAAGACCCTTCCTCGTTCCACAGCAATTCTGTCTTGTCCTGACTGAGCCTCACCATATCCCAATCTCAACTACTGTAGGCACTGGAGAAAACCCAGATTCTGCACTGAAATAATAGCAGCACTGAAACTGACAAGAATGTCAATTTCACTGCTGGTAGGCTCCCTGCTGTGAAATTGAGCCCGGTGTCTGATGGAAAATATAATAGAGCTGGGTGTCACCTGAATGAGCAAGCCATAGTCCAGAGAGCTATACTATCTTCCCTAGAGGCCCCACATATACATTGAATGGGAGGGATGAAAATACAGGGCCTTGCTGATCACTGTATAAGAAATCCCTTCTGGAAGAAAAGAAATTGCCTGAAGCCACCACGCAGGACCTCTCCGAGAGGAAAGAATGGAATACCATAAAGCAGTCAGAGCAGCACCAACCTGCCCTGCTAGTGTTCCCGGGGAGTTAATCTTCCCCATATTTTGTTTGTCTCCATTGCTTCCGCAGATGTGTCCTATAAAAATCGTAGAAATTAGATGGCTTAAAATCTGGCCTTGCAGTCCATCCTCCAGCCCGTGCAGGGTTACTCCCTATGATACACTTCCTAGAGCTCTAATGGAAATGTCCCAAGAGATGGCCCTTCTACCACTTTCCTTGAGAGACTATTGCACTTTGTTTGATCATGCTATGTGGAAGTTTTTCTTGGTATTCGGCCTAAATTGGAATCATTTACGTGTGTGTGTGTGTGTGTGTGTGTTCTCCATCACTGACAATTTAAAAATCAAAACTGGATGTTTTTTCTAGAAGATCTGCTCTAGAAATTATTTTGGGAAGTTCTCTGGCCTGTGTTATACTGGAGGGCAGACTAGATGATCACAATGGCCCCTTCTGGCCTGGGGATTTATGAATCTCTAGGTGCCTTCTTTTCATTTCATCCTAACTCCTAACTTTCTTTGTAGGCAAGAAGGCACCAAATGCAGCTTTACAACAGACTCAAGTAGAGACAGTGTCTTGTGCAAAACCCAGAAATAAAAAAAAAAGTCAATGAACTTGTCTGTGACCCAGTATGTTCATTATCTAATTCCCCACATATTATGTAGATTTGCTGACTTATGTAAGTACACAAGTATTTCCTCACCAGCTTTTATCAACAGCCATTTTTACAAGGTCTTCATTACTGCCAAATTGTCCAAACCTCTCTTCTTTATTTTCCTTTTTACGGATAGAGTGTAAAAAGCAGCTGGTAGCTGAGCCATTTAAATCAGCAGTGTTGCTATCCCCTCTTTCCTTATTATTGGTGCTAATTTCTCCCTCCTTTTTCCAATGTTTTAATGGTTAAAAAGCCTTTCTGGATCCTCCTATCGATTTTTTTGACTGCACAATCACGTAATTTTTTCACTTCCCTGGCCCTTTCAACACAGCATTAAATTGCAGTCTGTGTTGCTTTGGTTAGTTCCCTCTCGCTTTCTCAATTCCAGAAAGGGGTTGTAATAAACCTCTGATCAGCCTCTTATTGGCCTCCTTCTTGCTCCTTGCATTCTTTTCCCAGGGAATTGTAGACGGTTCTCTCCAGTGTCTCTTCTTTCCTTGCCGTTGGCACTGCACGCAGGCACAGAAGTATTTTGCAGATGGAAACAGCTGCAGTGGGGAACGGCTGAATGAGGGAGGGGACCGAGGCAGTTTCCCTCTGCACCTAGATCGAGCTGTCTAAGTATTTCTGCAGCCATCACCACTGTAGCATCTGAGCACCCCCCAGAAGGATTTTACCCTCATAGCACCTTGTGAGGCATGGAAGGATATTTATGATCTTCATTTCTACAGCTGCGCAGCTGAGGTACAGAAACAATAAGTGACTTTACCAAAGTCCAACAGGGAATCTGTGGCAGAGCCAAAACTGGAGATCTCCTGAGTCCTACTCTAGAATCTTAAGCACAAGCCCATCCTCCTTCCCATGTAAAGTGTTTCTGCAACCGAAGGTGGCATTGTCTGCTGTCAGCAGAGATTGATCCAACCCATAAGGCTCACGTGCAAACATATGTAGAAAAGGTGCAAATATTAATCCCAACCGGTACCAAGACCTGGCTTGAGCATTGCGTGCAACTGCCCCAAAGAGCAGGAGTGAGCATATTTCTCATGTCTTTTGATGGTTTCAGAGGGATTTTATTTTTTAAAGGGGTGTGTGTTGTGTGGGCAGTTCACTCGTCCGTGGGGGAGTATCTCCACTGCACGGGCACACATCCCCCTTCCGTCCGCACACACTTCAGTCCGACTCAGCTCAGCAAGCACTCAGGGTCTGTTTACACCGCAAAAAAGCAAACCCAGGCGCTAAAATAAGTCGTGTAGTCCTTCCTGCTCAGGCTCTGAAACCCTGCAACCTTTCAGCGTGACCTCTGCAAGCCCTCCCTGAATCTTGGACTAGGAGCGTGGTTTAGGTTTCTTTTTCCGTTTCTACGTAGTGGGAGATGGTTTGAGTAGGGGGTCGGGGAGGACAAGGGGAATGCAGGGAAGCAGGAAAGGGAAGGGAAATAAGGGAGCGGATGGAAGACAGGACGTGATGATCCTGAGGAGGGACTGGGGAAGGGCTGCATCGACAGCCAATCCGCAAGGAGGAAAATGCCCCACATCACAGCGTAAGAAGCAGTCTGATGACATCGGCATTGCTGACCATTCCATGGGTGGCACTGCTGCCTCTGCTCCCCGCTGTTGCCCTTTGCTTTCAGACACTGACTCTACCTGGAGTGTCTTGAATTTGGGGGATAATGGAGGAAACATCCCAGTGCGTTGGGTGGAGTCCCAGAAGAGGGTCCCCTTACTGATCGCTAGGTAGCAGGGGGACAGTGGAGTCATGTAGTAAAGTGGCCATGCTGGGGTTAACTGGGGTACCCAGAGTGTTAGAGGCATGCTCCACTCCTCCCTACTTCCTGTCTGTCAGCGGGAGTCCCCCTGCCCCAGCTAGGGTAACCACACAGCAAGTGTGAAAAATCGAGACAGGGGGTGGAGGGTAATTGGAGCCTATATAAGAAAAAGACCCCAAATCGGGACTGTTCCTATAAAATCAGGACATTTGGTCACCCTAGCCCCAATTCAGTTTGTGCTGGTGCAGTTGAATAAAGCAGCAAGTTCGCCAGCCTGCAGTCCTGTGGGTAAAGCATTAAAGAGGAAAATGTTGCACCAAGCAGTCCTTTTCAGCTCCTTTTCACCCCCTTGCTGTTGCTGCTGCTTTCGCTCCCAACAAACTAGGCTCTGATTAGGGACTAACTTCACCCAGTCTCTTGCATCTCAGGGAGGGGAGCAATATGGGTTCATCTTATCCTAGTCTGGGGCTGGGCAGGGCCCAGGAGGAGTCGCTTTGCTGGTCCAGAGCTGGTGGCTTTAGGGGATGCCCAGTGATTGCTACTTGCTGCCTTGGCTCTAACTCCTTCTGGAATTTCTCTTTGGGACTGTGGACAGGGCTGTCAGTGACCCTGCTTGTCCACCAGGGGAGGATTGACATCACCTTCCCCCTAATATAAGGAGCCATTTGGAAGGGAGGTATACCAGAGTGAGGGCTGTGATTGGAAGGTGAGGTTGTGGGAGGAGTCAGAGTCCCCTTCAAAAGTAAAAGCCCCTTAGAGAAAGTAGTCTGGGAAGGAAGGCTGGTTTTGTGATGCTGCTATTAAATGCAAATTAGGGTCTATAGAGCCTCATTTTTGGTCTCGGTAGCTGGCTATCGTGTTCGTGCATTGTGGGAAGGGAACATTAGCGCAGGGCAGGTGCTCGCTCACGTCACAACCAGCCATATGTATAGAGGGCACTGAAGAGAGGGAAGTGAATGTTGGAAATGCTTATCCATGATTGTTCATTTGAATGTTTAAACCAACTTGCTTTGACTGTGTCTTCTTTCCTGTTGTGTTTGCTTTTTGCAGATGTTCTAGTCAGTGGTTAGAACAGGCAGGAAGGGGAGCTCTGACTGTACCAGCCAAGGAATAGGAAGAGGTGGGAGGGAGCCAGGGAGAGCAGCACTGCCTGATACTAGTACATGAGGTTACTGGCAGGAAGGTTTGCCACAGGAGTAACGTTTATGTGAACACTGCAGAATACCCGCACCAAGTGAATTTCAAATTCACAACTGGAGGCTTTCAGCTGGACGTGGGATTCAAAAGCTGCGCTCACTTACTCAGGGAACACATATTGCTCAAGGGACTTAACTATCCACTCAACAGCTCAGATTGCAAACACTGCACATGTAAAGGTCTTGGAGCTTGATCGCCTCACCTCAGCGCCGCAACAGCAGGTGAGGGGAAGCAGCAAACTATTGCCTGAGTGCCCGAGTCCCATGTCCCGACCGGCCCAAATGACTTGCAACTCTGAGAAGCATCTGCCACCCATTCCTCTGCAAAGACAGCAACGGCAGCAGTATACCGCAGGCTGGCTAGATTGGAGGGTGCTGCTTCTGTCAACCCTTTTCCTCCAACTGAGAATACCAGTCCTGTTGTTACCAGTGGCCCCGCAGAGCAAATGGATGCTTTCGGTCAGAATGGCTCTATTTTAAATTAAGGGAATGGCAAAACAAGAGAACAAAAATAACGTTTCCATTAGGGATCACTCCCATTGTGCTTTCTCTGACCATCTGAATGGAGCTCTCGGAACAAAATGGCCCCTGAAATCTCCACATAGGGAGAGCGTCGTATCTTCCCGACAAGATGAACTCTCTATTCTGAACAGGAACGATGTACAGAAATGAGGTGACAAAGCTGTCTACTACTTTATGTAGCTGCAGCCTGTGACTGCCCTGTCTTGGGCTTCTTTGCTACCTCAGCAGGAAGCATCCTAGAAACCAAAGGCTGCCCCTCCAGTGTACAGGCAGTGTGGCATCTCTACACTTCCCACAGGACTTACTCGATAGCACTAAGGGCTTGGCTTCACTACCCGCCGGATCGGCGGGTAGCAATCGATCTATCGGGGATCGATTTTTCGCGTCTCGTTTAGACGCGATTAATTGATCCCCGAAAGCGCTCCCCGTCGGCTCCGGAAATCCACCTCATCGAAAGGCCGAAGCGGAGTCAACGTGGGAGCGGCAGCGATCGACTCGCCGCCGTCCTCACGGCCAGGTAAGTCGATTACGATACGCCGACTTCAGCTACGCTATTCACGTAGCTGAAGCTGCGTATCGTAGATCGACCCCCCCCGCCCCAGTGTAGCCCTGGGCTAAGAGTGCTTAGGCCTTGAAAGCATGCAGCAGGTGAAAACAAAAGGATCACAGTTCCATAGCTACCTGCATTGTTTTTGATCATTTGAAATATTTTTAGGCACGAGTGGTCGGTTATTTTTTCACGACTCGTATTAAAGTGCATGAGGGTAATTTAAAACAGAGTGAGCATCCAAGGGGATAATATATAGAGAGCTGGGGAAAACAGTGGCCTAATGACTGATTTCTCATCCCAAGAGATCTCGCCTTGAACGGCGGTGTTCTGTTGATGTCAGCCCAAATCAGTCAGGATTAGCATGCTCCAGTGCTGCGCTGGCTGTTGCATTTAATGCTGTATGAGGAGGTGGAGCGAAGGGACCAGCCTGGATTTCTTTCTTCAAGCGTGGCCGTGTTTCTGTTCGGCCTCCACTTCGCCTCTTCCCCCCGAGGCCCCGCCCCTGCTCGCTCCTTTCTCCCCTGCCCTGCCACCCTGACACTGGAAAAGCTCTGTGCCGCTGCCGCAGCGGGGAGCGAGAGCTCCTCCAACCCTGGGGCTGTGGTGGGGGGAAGATTTTTCAGGGGGCCCCCAAATCCACCACTGCCCCGCCCCGGCAGCATGAGATTTGGGGAGGCTTAGCCTTCCTTAGCCTCTATTACGTGCCGCCCATGAGGCTGGATCATGCCCAGGGAGTTCCAACAACCTCCTCCCACTCACTCAGCAAAGCAGACTTGGTTACGTGCTTGGCTGTGGTGTTGGTTTGTGGGCTTGGGAGGCGGGGGGCAGGGTGGAATTCCAAATCCTCATCAGCTGCTTTCGAGCTTCAGACACTTGGTTGTTTTGAGTCTAGAAGGATGGGCCTGAAATAACATTACACAGCTCAGGGACTCCTCCCGTCCTCACAGCAGGAGTTTCCAGAGGCTGCAGCATGCGATCCTATTTGGCACGCATGGCTTCCTGTACGGTGCCACCTTCGTACAGGATGCCCTAAAGCAGGAGCTGAGTAAGTAGGTTCGGAGAAACAGCAGGAGTTTGAGCAAGAGTTTAGGTATGCTCTCAACTCATTGCTCTTCTCCTAACTGGCTCTCGTGGGCACGTACTCCAGGGATGCCATCTCTCCACATAAGGCATTTGATCACGTACATAAGGGAAATCCAGAGGTGTTTCTGTGCCTTAACATGTTTGAATTTCTTTGAAGGTTAACCTGAACTCTGAATGTCTTGGGTTTGCAATGCTCAGGTTTTGGGATAACATCTCGGGAACATTTTCTACCCAGGGGCTACTCTGAACCTTCACTCCACCTTTGGCTACCTCTTGGAGCTGGGGGTGTGATTTGCAGTGAGCATGGACACCCTCAGGCTGGCTCTCCTCAAGCTGGCGTGCTAAAAACAGCATAGCCACAACAGCAAGCCATGGCACAGGCTAACCGCCCCGTGTAGGTACCCATGGGGTCTGGGAGGGCTTGTACGCAGGGCGGCTGTTGCTCATAGTCACCCATGCTACAGTACTGGCTTTAGCATGTCCACTCAAGGTGGGAATCACACCCCGAGCTCGAAGGGTAGATGCAGCCTTTATGTAGCTAGTCTAGGAATACAGATATACATGAATAGTTTGACTATTATATGTATGATATGGGTATAATCCCACTGTGAGCGTACCTTAGTAAATACGACAGGGACTGGATTACTGCTCTCGTTGTCAGATTTGTTTCAGCTTCAGAGGAAAATGTGCTGCTAGAACTGGATTTTGCAGCATGTGAAGCAAGCAGGTGCATGTGACCCTCACAGGTGCATGTAGGATGCTGGCTTGTTTATCTGCCACAAACAAAGTCACTACTCACTCACGTCCTCTTAAATGGAAAGCAACGGCTATACTGGCCTGGCCTCGGCTTTTAGCCACTCGCCGGCAGAACTCCAGGCCTCTGGCTTCCTAGTTTGGCACCCCAGTTCACCTTTTTGTTGTTCACCGTGGCAGCACTCGAATGAGGCAGCACCCTTTGCAGAGTGGTATCAGTATGGTGTCAGCATGTCAGTAAGGGCACACCTGGTGGAGCACTGGAAGTTAACACGAGCTGATCAGTGGCATAGCCAGGTTTAGAACACAGGGGGAGCAGAGCTATAAAAAGCTTCGCAGGATCAAAAGGTGTCGGAGCACAAAAAAGGCCCTGCTTCTGCTCAGTGGGGGAGCGGCCGCTCCCCCTACCCCCCGCCCCGGCTACGCTACTGGAGCTGATGCAGAAGTAGATGGGAACCTTTGGCCCTCTTTCTTGAGAAGTCACAACATTTTTATATAATTAGTTACATTCCTTCCTAATAACACATCTATCCTTATGGAGGCACTATCCTGTAGCCTTGCTTGGGGCACAAGACCAAAACTAAACCTTGACGGGTGAGGGATTGGTAGAGCTAGCTAGAACGTATCCTAGTGCAGGCAGGTGTTATACAAACTTTCCTCCACAGCTTTGCCAATGCATCTTAGCCCTGACCTACTATCCCACTTCTGGGCTTTTTGTAAGCGATAGCCTCTAAAACACATGGTGACTCTCTGAGGTGGATATGTGGCCACAAAGATTAGGCGGACCCTTCCGAATTCATTTCACTTGTGATGGAAGGAGGATTTAAATCTGTGCCTCCAGAAAAGAAGGCAAATCTCAATGCCATCTAGCATGCCTACCTTCAGGAAATACCGTCCTGCTTTTTATGTTGTAATTTCATAATGCAGTGCTGGTAGAGTTTCTAAATGACAATAACAAGAAGCAAATTAACATGTGTGCATGGACTGATGCACCCCCATAACAGAGGGGCTATTATTGTTTATAATACTGATGGTGGTGGTGATAATATTACATTAGCCCCTAAAGAACCCAGTTGAGATCAGGGCTCCACTGTGCTAGGCACTGTACATACTGTGGCAAATTGCTGACACTACTATGAGGGTCCCACGCTTTCTCTTCTTGTGGGGGGTTTTCAGGGCGCCATTTCTTGCCCCTGAACTGGGGTATCAGCTGTCCCACTAGTATCCAAGAGAAGGGGAATGGAGAGGGAGGGACCCGGGCCCGCCCTCTACTCCGGGTCCCAGCCCAGGGGCCCTATGATAGCAGGTGAACCACTTGTACCAGTGATTCTTTCCCCTGGGCTACTTCCCTCTCCTGACCTTCAGCTTGTGGGGCTTCCTGCCTTCCCTCTGTACAAGCGAGGTGTCCCTTTACCTAGGGTCTTGGTCTTCTTAGCCCGCCACAGCACTTCTCCAAACTCTCCTCTGCTTTCCTCCAAACTGCTCTCTGCTCCACCACCAATCCACTCTGCTTCAATTCCTCCAAACTGCTCTCTGTTCCACTTCAAACCACTCTGCTCCAACTCCTTCCTCCTCCTCCTCCTCAGTCTGCCTGAAGCAGGGGGTTTTATTAGGTTCCTGAGAGGGCCTTAATTGACTGCAGGTGCTCCAATTAACCTGTAGCCACCCTCCCTAGTCTCCAGGGAACCACGCCTTAATTAGCCTAGGGCTTATATATTTCCCCTCTCACACTCTACTACTGCTGCTCCCTGGCCCTCCTGTATCACAATACCTAGAGTAAGAGACGGACCATGCCCTGAAGAGTTTACAGTCTAAGTAGACAACACAAAGTGTGGTGGAAAAGGATTATCTCCATTTTACAGATGGCAAATTTAGCCCCAGAGCAAAGTCACACAGCAAGTCCTGCGGCAGATCCGTCACCTGAATCTGGATCTCCTGAATCCCATGCTAGTGCCTCAAATACAAGACTGCCCTTCCTCTCTCGAGTGACACAGTGAGCCCTGCTTTTAAAATCATATAATACAGGGAAATCCACCTCTGCAATTATAAAGGAAAACATGGCTTGGTCGGTTGATGCAAAAAATAGAGATAAAATGTCCACTTTCCCAATTAATAATTGGGACTTTTTATTTTTGTCTCCACAGGTTTTGCCTAATCTGTTAACATTCTTTCTTCTGCATCATCAAATTAAATACCAAATGTGATTTATTGACAGTATCTGGGCAACCGCTAGCCCTTGTAAATCATGCCCCTGTGCTCAATGCAGTCAGACCTGTGTAGTTTAGTTGGATACTGGATTCAAATATACATATCTCTGACAACCTCTTAAGCACAGTGTGAATGCCAAATACCTTCAATTAATCCCTCCATGGCTTTGTGCTACTGTAAAACAGGCTGCAGCAGAGTTTTTCTCATACATGGAAAGTAAAGCAAAGCCACAGGGTACATGGATAGATGAGTTTTTACAACATAAAGGAAGGAGAGATTAAATAACCTGCTTTTTTTCCTCCTATGGAATATAATACAAGTATGGAGTGGTTACTGAGATACTAATCTTCGCAGTAAAACTCTTCCAAGATATGAAGTCAAAGGAGGAGTGTTTGAATAATTGTGTGTTAAACACAAAGAACGACTGCATGGAAAATTTATCAGGCTGATCATTCTTATGTGATGCCTCTGCCTTATAGCAGAAGAAACAGCAATTTGGTTTCATTACTGTCCTTCCTCCCTTCCGCTTCCTTTCCTTTCGGCTACAATTCTTTGCTACTGTAGCTTCCTTTGAGACTTGTCCATTTGTGAATACGAGGATGAAGTTTCTGAACCAGGAGAGTTTAAATACTGCAGGCTAGAGGCAGTATTCTGCAGCCCTAGATCTACTAACATACCTTGGATTCCTATATTATTATTATTATTTATGGCTAGAAGAGACTATTAGATTAATTTAATCTGAACATCGTAGAAACCAGACAATTTTTCCTCAGTGATTCCTGCATCAAGTTCAATAACTCAGTGGTTCCCAACCTTTTCTTTCCTGCCGCGTCACACCTTGATACCTTTCATTATTTTGAGGCACACCGCCATATTGTCTTCAAATCAGCTCATGAATATTCATGAGCCAATCCAGAACGAGGCTAGGAGGATTAAAACCAAAACAACCCTGCCAGCTAACGTTAGATCGCGATCCATCTTTTGTGGCAGAATTAACATTTTCAATAGTGGAAGCTAGCATTACAGCTAAATATAAGAACTCTGGACTAAAGCATGCTCAGTGGAGAAAGTGACATGCACTTGAAAAAAATATTTTGGGATGACAAGCAATTAATAATGAATTGTTTCTTTTCATTCCCAAAATAGTCTTCCCAAGTGTGTGCAACTTTCTCTGCAGTTTTGAAATGCAACGTAATTAAATCCCACTTGGAGTACTGCCAACCTCAAAAGATCAAAAAATAAATGAGTCAGATCCCCAGCAAATCAGGAGATTGGGCCCCAAAACATGTGGTTATTTACAAAGAGATAATATTGTTTTTTAGTCTGTCTGGTGATTGGTGAACTGCCCCTGCCCATCCGCAGAGAGAGAGCGAGACAGAGTGTGTTAGTGCTGCCCATGCTCCCAAATGTATTGGGTACGAGGATTTTGGCTCTGGATCTAAACACCCTAAACTTTGCAGGGTCCAATACTCAACCCAGAGCCTCACCCACATTTCGTATCGTAGCCTTTACCATTTAGAATGAACTTCAGCTCTGACCACCCTGATTTTGTATTAAAACTCTACCTCTAGATCAAATTGCAGCTCATATCCATCTCTCTTTCGGACCATGAAAGATATTAGTAAAGCAGGACTGTATTTTCAGGTGGGTGTGTCTGGCTCATGGGAGGCAGGGAAGTAAACAGGGACGCTCTTTTGCCATGCAAATGCAACTGCCTTTGTGAGCCTGGTCCAAAGCCCACTGAAGTCAATGGAAAAACTCCCGTGGACTCAGTGGGCTTTTGGATTGGATCCTATGCATGGAAAAACGCTGCTGTCAAAATTGGACATCGGGACTGCAGCTTCACCAAAGCTTGCGAGAGACATTTACAAGCCTGTTTGGAGGGTGGAAAAAATGTATCTGAGAATTGCCTTTGTGTCCATTCCGTGCAAACACACATGCAAAAGCCAGGCAAAAGCCTGCTACACAATATGTGATTTATACTGTGTCCTTTGGGAAGAGACCCCTAATCAGTGGGCACTTGGTAAGGCAACTCCCATCCTTTCATGTATTTATACCTGCTCCTGTATTTTCCACTCCATGCATCTGATGAAGTGGGTTCTAGCCCACGAAAGCTTATGCCCAAATAAATTGGTTAGTCTCTAAGGTGCCACAAGGACTCCTCGTTGTTTTTGCTGAAATTACATTGATGCTTGAGAACTTAATGGAACAGAGTTAAGAGGAATACATTTAATTGGATCCTTCTGCAGCGTCCCTTAACAAAGCCAGAGAAACTTGGTGTTAAAAACAAAAAAAAAACAGGATGGGGGAAGCTATCATCACAGCTGCTTTAGCAAAGCCAAGGACAAATTAGAGAGTGAGGAAAGCAAAACAAACAAATCTCTTCCAGTTTGTATGGTAAAGAATCCTTGAAACAATCAGTTAAACTACAAAAAGGCATTGAGAATATTTAGAAACCCCAAAGTCTAGAAAGAATTACAGCTCACAAAGGACTGAAAGAAATTCACCATTTAATGAGGCCATCACTGCAGATAGAATATAGTAGATAAAATGCAATTGCCTCCTATTCATTTTACCAGAGTCTCAAAGAAAAAAATATTAACTTTGCAACTGATAATAGCCTAAAATTAGCTCCATACGCAGTAGAATTCAGACAGTGGCAAAACTGTCTACACTGGAACTTTTTCAGCGACAAGGTTATGCAAGGCAAAAAGCAGAGTTGAGCATACAAAACCCCACAATCTGTCAAAGACAAACACAGTTTTAGGAAATATGTGGGGATAAGTTTGATAACTGAAACAGGCATAATAGACTGGACGAGGGACATTTTCATTGTCTGAAAGGGATGGATCTCAGAGCACTGAATGCATGTCGTATCATTATAAACATTGCTTGTCTCCTTAATAAAACTAGGGCTCAAAATACTTCGTACTGAGCACAGTGCTTGCTTGCTTCTGCAAGTAGTTCCACTGAAATTCATATAGTATGGAACTGGGTCATTGAGGAAATGTCTGTCTGCATTGCGCAAAAAAAAGTGCACCATAACTTAATGATTAAATTACATCTTACGTTTACCCAAACTACTAGCAGTTTCAGGGGGAGTTTGGGGTGTGCAAGCAAAACAGAACTGGGCCTTTATTCACCATCCATGTGATCGGCACCGTAAAGGCAAATAACTCCAGTCTAAAGAGGCATACAGTTTAAGGGAGTGATGTACAACTGCTTGCCACCCAGCATAATGCTTCCTACTCTGAGTGGTCCCAAATAAATTACTGTAATGGTTAATTGCTTACAAGGGGTTTCTGGGACTCTTCACTGAATTGTATGATATTAATTGAGTTAGACTCATAGACTTTAAGGTCAGAAGGGACCATTATGATCATCTCGTCTGACCTCCTGCACAATGCAGGCCACAGAATCTCACCCACCCACTCCTGTAATAATCCTCTCACCTATGTCTGAGCTATTGAAGTCCTCAAATCATGGTTTAAAGACTTCAAGGTGCAGATTATCCTCCAGCAAGTGACCCGTGCCCCACGCTGCAGAGGAAGGCGAAAAACCCCACAGGGCCTCTGCCAATCTGCCCTGGAGGAAAATTCCTTCCCAACCCCAAATATGGGGATCAGCTGAACCCTGAGCATGTGGGCAAGACTCACCAGGCAGACACCCAGGAAAAAATTCTCTGTAGTAACTCAGATCCCACCCCATCTAACATCCCATCACCGGCCATTGGGCCTATTTACCATAGACGCATAGACTTTAAGGTCAGAAGGGACCATTATGATCATCTAGTCTGACCTCCATCTAGACTGATCATCTAGACTGGAAACTGAACTACATGGACCACTGCTCGGACCTGGGCTGGTAGTCCTAGAGTTTCGAACCTCTTCAAACTTCCCATTTAAAACTATACCAAGAAATATAGAGGGAAAGAATTCAGATTAACCCACTCAAAATCCCAAGTCAGTCTGCCATCAGTCCTTGCTGGGGAGAGCAGAATAACTGAAATGAGAGTTTCTAGATCAGCTGTGACACTTCAAAACCACTCAGGAACTTTTTTCTAAAAGTTGAAAAGCTTTGTTTTTATTTTAAACTGCAGTAGCCAACACATGCCAGAACTGATATCGATGTTATCTTTGCATAGCATTAACCCCAAGCCTCTTCTCTCAACTGTCAGAGTATTTTCTAGCAGAGGAGTATGCATGAAAAATGTACCGGCAGATTGGTTAGTTTAGGGGTGAGCCAAACTGGAGTTGTAATGGAAACCTAACTTCCCTCCGAATTATGGGGAGACTAAATCCATGTTAAAGAAAAAGGATGTAATTTCCCGTATTTGTCTAAATTGTGTGAACACTGAGGGGAAATACTTCTAAATAGATGTGGATGACAGTAGGAAATATTAAGAGTTTGGTATTAAGAAAACGGTGCTGCCTGTATACTTGGAGAAGGAAGAGGATGCTTTGCTGCTGAAAATGTTTCTACCTGCAACCTTGGCTGGAAATAGTTAAATATCCTGGTTCTGCGTGAAAGCTGAGGATATTGTGGCAGCACAAGGATTTCTGCCTCCACTTATTTATTCTAATGTGTTTATTTTTTTCTTTGCAGTGTAGCAATTGCACAAAATGTAGGAACAGATTTTACACGTATGCTATTTATTTCCATTGCTAGTTTTCATAGGGTCCAGGTGCTAATTGTCGGCAGCTTTGATTTTATTTTTCCTTCTCACAATTTCACCCTTTTTTGTATGGGCTGTACTTCTAGTGGTGCTACTTTATAAATGCCCCCTTAATAGAAGTAGCTGACAAAGGGTTATGAAATGATTGACTGATGCAATCAGCATGTTATGGATGTCACAGAGTGACACTGGTCCTTTAACAGGGCGCAGGGACGGTGCACTTGTGATTCATTAGCTCACTCCACTTGGGTTTTAAGAGCGTGCATCCGAGCCATATACATGGGAGAGACTGGTGAGTCAGGGGGAAACCTGAGAGCACAGATTGGACTGGAGGAGCAAAGAAAGGGGCAGGCGAGTTGCTGATGGCCCTGAGCTGGAGAGCTCTGTGCTGGAAGGCTGAAAAGGGGCTGAGCCATTGAACTGTGTCTTGGGCTGAAGGCATGAGACTCCTCGCTCTGACTGGGAAAGCCTGGAGTGACAGGGAGGAGGGTCTGGAACAGGGGCAGAAAGAAACTGGGATCCGAGTGCTGGTGATCTCCTGGGTGAGGAGCTTGGGAAATTGCTGTGCATTTCCGCGCCTTACTTTAGGACTTGGAGAAGCCATGCGGGCTCTATGAACTCTTGTGGGTGTACCTGAATAAATTCTGCTCAAAGATGGAATTTTGAGTGGACACCGGGAGAGACTGTAGTGTGTGTATGTTTTAATGAATGGACTGAGGAGAAACTGAGGCAGGAGTGTCTTTGTGCTGTGTCCTGCCACAGGAGGGTGCTCCTGGTCCCAGTGCCCTTTTTCCAGAATGATGTGAAGCACATCAGTAGCAGGTGTTAAATGGTCAGAAGCCACTTATTGCCCCGTTTGGCTCTCTAACACTCGAGTAACCATTTATGAAAACATTAGTTGAGCCTTTATTAATCCTTGACAAATGAGTTGTAACTATATCCTTCAGATAAAGCATTCCCTTTTAGTAAAACAAAAAAACCAGCTCATCAATTCCTGGGTCAGGCAAACCTCCTTTGCTCTGTAGTGATTGAAGCAAGGCAAACAAAAAGTCTTCACAATATGGTTTAGCACTGCAGTCAGAGCATCGGTTTTTTTTAAACAAGCGCTTTTTCATGATCACTTTTCATGATCACTTTTCATGATCACTTGCTGAGGAGCCAACTCAGTTTTATCCTACACCGGCAGCACTATTCTGCTTTTGCTGTTAGAACCATTCAGACTGAACGTGAGGGTGCAAATCTTTGTACGATGTGGCTGTTCGGTACGCCACTGGAATTGAGTTGGGTGCAGGCTTGAGACTCAGCTCAGCTTTCGGATCATAGTGTGTGTTAAAGTCAAACTGATTTTTGGCTGTCATGTAGCTGCTGCTTCGCTGTCATCATGCATCGTTGTGGCTGAGCCTGACATCGTGATCAAACGCTTGGAGGTTCTGTTTTGTGCATTAAACCGCAAACTCTCTAAGCCAATAAAATCACCTTCCCCCTGTGTTTTGCTTCTCTTGCTCTGCAACAGCATTATTGTCAAAGGCAAGCACTTGGCCAGCTTCAACACTGGAATGCCAGATTCCCGTCTCTGTTGTGTGACTGAATAGCACTGTCTGCAGCCATTAGTAATCATTCCAATGCAGCAATGTTCCTCTTATTGCCGAAGAAGGATTTGTATTTCACGATGTCTCTTGACAACTTCATTATAGGGAAATCCACAGCATAGTAGGAGCTTGAGGACACAGGAGTGAAGTGATTTCTGAAGCATATAAAATGTATGACTCTGAAAACAAAGGGGGTACAGCCTGGTATCTGATGCGGGACTCACTCCAGCTCCTTATGGGCACAGCACAAAATCGTTGATCTCTATTGGTAGAGAGAGGCCAAGGGTTGACTGTGCCGAATGGACTCTCCTAGTTCACCCATAGAGGTTGCACATGGGAAGTGCCTGTTGCTTGTGATCTTCTATGGAGAAAGAAAAGGGTTTTGGTCTCAAGCAGCCAACCTGGTAAGTTTTTACAAGAATAAAGTGCAATCAAAATAATAGGGTGAGGGAAGAGGAAAGACCTGAAAAAACAAAGACTAGAAGGAGGAAGATTGGTGAAGATAATCCTGGCACAATACCTACCAGAGTGAGGTGTTTAGAAACAGATGGCTGTTCTGGAGCATCTCAGGAGAGGACAGGAAAAGATGATTAAACTGCCTTTGAGTGTTCTCTGTTTCACAGTCCAAACGGGGACTAGGGTTGCCAACTTTCTACTCACACAAAACCAAACACCCAAGCCCTGCCCCTTTTCCAAGGCCCCGCCCCCTGCTCCTTCTCCAAGGCCCCACCCCCCACTCACTACATTCCCCCTCCCTTGGTGGCTCGATCTCCCCCGCCCTCACTCACTTTCACTGGGCTCGGCAGGGGTGCGAGAAGGTTCCTAGCCAATGGGAGTGCAGAGCCGGTGCTCAGGCAGTGCATGGAGCCTCCTGGTCCCCCCAGCCTAGGAGCCATACCTGCTGGCCACTTCCGGGGTGCAGTGCGGTGCCAGGACAGGTAGGGACTAGCCTGCCTTAGCCTCAGAGCACCGCCAACCGGACTTTTAATGGCCTGGTCAACGGTGCTGACTGGAGCCACCTGGGTCCCTTTTCAAGGTCGAAAACCGGACACCTGGCAACCCTACCAGGGATTTAAATTGCCACCCGAGCAACTAGAGAACTCGCTGTTCTGAGTTATGCTGGCTGTAGCAGTTTAACAAGGACATCGGGGGTGACTGAGGATTGGGTGGAGCTCTGGGCACCTTAGCCCAGCCCCTCCTCACTCCGGCCATACTCCCCACAAGTGTAGGGAATCAGGTGGCATAACATTTGCTATGCTGACTCAAAGATTCTCCTGTATTGAGCCAGTTGCAGGATCAGGGCCATACTTTGAAGTGAATGGGATTTATGTTCCTAAGGCACTAAGGTATTTTTGAAAAACCCATCCTTGGAGCCTAACTATCCATTTATTTAACAACCTCCCCACCCCCCAATTTTCTCTCTCTGTGTGTGTGTGTACACACAACACACTACATAGTGACTGCTAAAATAAGCAAATTGGCCATTTCATGATAGGATCAGTGTTACCTGATTTACTCAATAATAGGACAAGGGTCTGTGGCCTGCAATGCGCGGGGCATCAGGCTAGATGATCATGGTTGTCCCTTCTGGCCTTAAAGTCTGTCTGTCTGTCTTTTTTTTTTTTTTATTGACAAATAGCATTTTAATTACAACTGCACTCAAGCGATCGGTGCAAAAACTGACACATGCAATGTTGAGCTTGCATAGTTCATTTTAGCAAATGGGTTGAGTCGGCTCACTTTTGCTACCGCCTTTGTTTGGCTGGAAGAGCTTTCTACAGTGGAGCAGCACCAGTCATGGCTTTGGATTTACATCGGAGAAACAAAGACACTAAACTTCTAAACAAAAAGCTGAGCGTTTGCGGCAGGCAGTGGTGAAACCCTAAACCAAGTGCTGACACTTTTCTTCGGTCTTTGATGTTAAGACAGTTAGTTACTTTCTGGAGGATTTTGCTGTGTGTGTATTGAGACAGTTGCATCTTCCTCCTGCTAATTGTCTCAGCGGCCCTCTGAAAGAAATAGGATCTGTGACTCTTGGGTTAGACAGAAAGGCTGTGCTGTCCCCCCGTGCAATTGTGTAAAGGGACAGGCCCTTGAATTCAAGGTGCGGTAGCTATGGGCCAATGAAGTCAATGACAAAACCAGCTTTGGGCCCTTAATGGGAACGGTGTCATGTGTGGCAGAACTCTTTCTATACCACCTTATTACTAGAGGATACTTAACCCAGCCTGACAAAATGAAGTATAAACATTTATTTGTTCTTGCACTTTTTTAATGTTCAAATTCCCAGGCTGCCTTTGGTTGCCCTGTTTTGCTCATAGGCAGCTGCCATGTTGGAGATGCTGCACAGTAGCAGTGATTAATTACACTCGTTACCATCAAAGTCTGAGTAGCTTCTATTTCATTTGATTATGAGATATTCTTTATCCCGAATGATCTTAATGAACTTGTGATTGGTCAAGGAAATGGCTTATTACAATATTGGGGGCCTGATCCTGTTCCCCCTGGAGTGCATGGGACATTTAGTGGGAATAGGATTGGGACCTAAAATACTACTTCTAAACTGAGATCACTACTTTTAGCCCAGGCTATGGTAAGTAGCTAATCTATTTAGATAACAAACTCATATATGCAGCCTTTCCAGACTCGAGTAATTTAATGTGCAATGCATTATGCACTGACACGCCAACAAATCTTATTGAGACTTTTTAATACAGAATAAGTAAAGAACTGATAGCGCTGGCTGGAAGCAGGCATGTGTGAACGGGTCCCATGCCAGTTTCCCCGCACAGCTCCAACAGTGTGTGTAAATTCTGACCTCCTGGCACACTGCGCCTTGTCTGGTCAGCTCCTTACCAATTTACCTGCTCAAGCAGTAGCCCATTCTGGCAAACTGGATTCAGGAACCGAACTCAACTTCATAGACATAAAAATCCAGTTCACAATCCATCTATAGATCCACAATGCTTTATCTGTGTTTTGTATTGTGGTGGCACCTAGAAATCTGGACCTCATTGTGCTAGGCACGATACAAACATAGCAGGGATGGTCCCCAACAGAGTTTGCAGTCTAAATTACCTCTGACTTTAGTCCCAGATTCTTTATATAGATTAATGGAAGGAATTCTTTTAGGCAGAACTGTGTAACTGAGGGTTCTCCCATACTACCTAAGCACCTAATGCCACATCTGCACCCTGGCCCTTCCAATTTGGGATTAATAGGTCCCCAAAAGAGAACATGTATTGACCCAAAGCAGTTTATTTTTCCTCTTTAGTACAACTAGGTCTTCTAGCCTATCCTGACACAAGCTTAAATGAAGGTCACTTCAGGAACTATAAAATGTTTCACCCAGTAGAGGGAATAACTGAGAACCAATAGCCATCTCAGACAGGGACTATAGGAAGAGGACTGTATAACTGAGAATGCCATAAGAACTAGCTCCTATCTGCATCTTTTCTCCTGCATCTTCACTAGATTTTCAGAACAGGCTTG
This sequence comes from Chelydra serpentina, assembly GCA_037349315.1. Classification (NCBI taxonomy): domain Eukaryota; kingdom Metazoa; phylum Chordata; order Testudines; family Chelydridae; genus Chelydra; species Chelydra serpentina. Next base: position 13,652,717 of record JBAIAC010000061.1, read on the forward strand.
GAAGGAAGTCACTTAACCTAAGGGAGTTGGTTTAGCTATGGAGGTTTCAGGGACAGAGTGTCTAAATCCTGGTAAAGTGAACACATTCTCTATATACCAGGCTCCCTCTAGCAATTCCTGTCCACCTCAGTCAAGCTTAATAGCCAGTGTACAATTAATGGTATTGGGAATACTACAAATGCTGTAGTAGCCAGGGCCGGTGCAAGGAAGTTTTGCGCCCTAGGCAAAACTTCCTTGCACCAGCCCTGAGCTGCCCCCCCCCCCCGCAGCCAGCTCCCCAGCCCACGGGAGCTCAGCCCCGCCCCCCCCCACCCCCGAGGGCCACAGCAGCTGAGTGTGGAGCCGGGAGGCAGGGGGGCGCCTCGCCGAGGCTGCCTCCCAGCTCCACGCTCAGCCGCTGAGCGTGGAGCCGGGAGGCAGCCGCCCGCCGCCCCCAAATCCTGGCGCCCTAGGCGATCACCTAGGGTCGCCTAGTGATAGCGCCGGCCCTGGTAGTAGCATTGTTTACAATTGTATTTACAATTAGCAGTGACCACTGCACGCATCTACCCAGACCACTCGGTTACATGCTTAGAAGGAAATCTCTGTTTCTTGCACACACCCTTCCCCACACTGCTCTCCTCTCTCCAGGTCACTTTGAAGTTTGGTTCTGTCACCTCTAAATGAGGTTCAGGAGGGGTTTAGCTAAGTTGGCTGAATCATTAGCACCAAAGAAACACATGATAGAGGCATGATGCGGCAGTGCCAAGTGCAGAGAGAAGGGAGGCCCGGGGGTTAAGAATACTCTGGAAACCCCAAAATAGTATTGACCTGTGATACAGCTACTGAAGCATGAAGGCTGACCGAGGCTTCACCACTGACCAAAGCAGCACTGCAGGCCGCCTTGAAGTGTTGCTCAGCCAGCTACTGGAGAACCAGCGCCCCGGCTGTCTCTTTAGCACTGCTGTATAGAGTTCGTCACTTACCATTTAACACTTCTCAAACTGGCAACACTTCAAACAAAATAAGGTTAAAAAGACACCACAGAAAATGTTCTTTTTTTTTTATTGGGTTGTTGTAGATGAAGCATGTTGTAGATTCAACTATACCTATAACCACAAAGGCAACCTGTGCTCGGTGACCTTGATACGTTGCTGAAGATGTCAGCTATGCAGTCAAAAGGGATTTCTGATTTCTCCAAACAAAACAAGAGAAGGTTAACGACCCAAGAATGCAGTGGGGGAGAGATTTTTACTCTACAATAATAATTAATCTTGGAAGGACTGACTCCTCAAATAGTCAGAGCAGTGGGCAGCAATTCATGGAATAAAAATGATACACCGGCATTCTGGTCCTCTGGCCTTATTGAAAATGAATCCATGTGGCACACACACAAATCATCAGATGTGGCATGGAAGTTATCAGCTAGAGAAAGAATGTTTGTTCCTGGCAAGTACGGCCGAGTACTGGAATCTTTCCCTTCTGGAAGCAGGCACAGCGAGCCGAGATATGCTTGGATGATACGCCTCTTGGGGGCCCCTTTCTTCCAACAGGGAGCCGTGTCTATGATAGAGAGCTGCACAGTGTCAATTAAAAAGCTAATTTCAGCTACCACTTTGCTGCAAGGAAGTGGCTTCTGATTAATTGAATGAATCCACAGCTGCCCATGCTGTCACCCTGGTAATCCATTGTTCAGAGCAGTTTCTCCTCTGAATAGCTCTTGGCACTAGCAGCGAAAGGATGGTAAGTTTTTAAGATGCATGGGGAGCATTTCTGGACCTCTCGTCTTTATGAACAAAGACATCAGATGAGCACACAACCATCATTTCTGTAATCCAGAGGGTGAATTTCCCTGTTGGAGGGGCCTTAAAGACTAATGGATTTATTTGGGCATAAGCTTTCGTAGGTAAAAAAACCCACTTCAGATGCATGGAGTGAAAATTACAGATATAGGCGTAAATATATATTGGCACACATATGTAGCGCCCCCTCTCCACCCGGTTACCTTCTTTAATGCCAATCTGCTTACAGGTTTTGATGGGCAGGTCTGAGTTCTTCTGAATCCCACCACCCACTCAGCAGGGTGTATCTTCGTTATTTTTCCTATGAATTTATTTGGCGGTGCCTCCCCCACCCTCGCTCCTTCCTGGCGGGGTCACCAGGCTTTGTTCTGTTTGACCATCTCTGGGCACAGAACATGTCAGGGTTGTTGTTTTTTTCCTGAGCAGTTACAGTTACTTTAGAGAAAAGCAGTGTGCTTGAATAGTCAAATTATTCTTTCCAGTATTCTTAACATAGCGTCTTGCATTTGCCAACACTGATGTATCTGCCACTGTGCTCCCAATTCATTTAGCTCGGTTAGGGTCTCCCAAAAGATTTTCAGTCTTCTCTCAGCTTGAGCAAGCTAAACGTACTTGCAACCTGAAATTGTTGCCGCTTACTGGCATCCGCCCTTTCATCATTATGAACAGAATTTGAAGCATCCTACTCAATCTTGCCAGGTTGAAATCTCCCCCTTTATACGTACTCTGCTTTCTGCCGGGCAGCCAGTTTCTAATCCATGACTACTTAACTTCCTGAATAGCCTCTTGGGAGGGATTTTGTCAAAGGATTTCTGTAAATCCCAATAAATTATAGCAGCCAGTTCTCCGTTATCCTGTCTTCTTGACACATTCAAAAAATCCTAGTAGATCAGGTCATCTTAGTCACATGAAAAATGATCAATTTTAGACACTCAGTGACAGCTCTGAATTTGGGAACCTGGGGTGCTGACTATTACAGGAAAATGAGAAAACTGAGTACAATTCTTCCTCATCCCACTTCCATGTGCCATTCACAGCTATTAATTTAACAGATTAGTTCTTCCAGCTGAAGGAGCAGGGTGAGACGTTTGTCCCCATGGACCTGTTGGCATCTGTCAATAGTCAGATGTCACAGGTGGTGCAGAGGGTTTTACAGAAACCCCCCCGGGTCGGATATATGCATAAGAGTTCACAAGGGTGGCACACTGGTCATCATAATAATTGCAAGATGTATGTATGGATAATATCTAAGGAGTTATGTATCTAAACTGAAAATTATGTTAAGGTTTTGGAGTTAGGACAGGTCACCAGGTGGTGGTATATTTCAGAAATGTTCCTTTCAGGTAACAGATGCCTATCTCCCGGTCTGGCCGTTCGTGTGTTGTATGCCTCACACTCTATGCCTGTTTGCATACTGAGTCAGTTGCAAACGTTTGCAGAATCTACAAGAAAGGAAATATACCAGATGAAACAAGCACCAGGGACAAAAGATGGGACCCAGGCTAAAGACAAAGGATGGGACTGGTATAAATCAGGGAGGGGGCAAAGAAACACACAGGCTCCTTCATCTAGGAGGCAAGCTGACAGCGGTGTCTGTCTCATAACGGAGGGGCACAGCCAAACCTGACTAAAGCACTGCAAGGATTTTGGGTCGGCAATACTTGGTGAGACATGAGAGTACCTTGTTAATTAAGCCCAGGCTTTAGAATGCGTGTTCTGATTTTATTTTATATTATATTCTTTGTTTCCAATACTTCTATTTGCGACTGCTCGAACCTCTGTGCTTTGTTAAATAAACCTATGCTTGATTTCACTGCAAACCTATCTAAGTGGAGCAGTGATCTGAGATGGAACTGGTAAACTGGGGGGTACTACTGCTTTGGAAGCAGCGAATCTGTGAATATTGTGAGTGGCCAGTGGACCAGGGACTGGACACTCCAGGGAGATGCTCAGAGAACTTGAGAGCTTGGCTGTGCTAATCGGTAACCTGTAAAGAAAGAGCAGGACCTGGCTAGGGGTGGGGCGGCTTGTGTTGCCTGTAGCTGGTGGAATTAGGAAGCTGATCCCTGGACGAGCACAGACATTGTTTCGTCACGCTAAGGGCAGGTGGTACCAAGATGCCTCACAACCATTGGTAACCCCCAGGAAGCATCACATGGGGTCTGATGCTCCAATGGCCCAGGCCTCTACTGCACACGTGCAGGTTCTGATGAGGAGCTCCAAAGCAGCTGCAGGACTCCAGTCAACAAAATGCCTGACAGCCACTGCTGGAGGAACAAGGGTCAGTTGCCAGAGTGCCCTTAATTATTCTGCACGTGCGCAAGGAAGTTGGTTTCCAGTAGGGTGACTAGATGTCCCGATTATATAGGAACAGTCCCGATTTTGGGGTCTTTTTCTTATATAGGCTCCTATTACCCCCCACCCCCTGTCCCAATTTTTCACACTTGCTGTCTGGTCACCCTGGTTTCCAGTGACCCTCCTAAACTTGTGAGCTGGAGCCTCTGTAGCCTTCAATTCTTTCAAGCTTCCCGTTCCATGGTAGCAAGAAAAGTAACACAGGTAAGTGTCCTTCAGTGACACGCCAATGTCAAAACGCATACAGCAGGCTCACTTCCTGAAATATATGAAAATGAATTCTAAGCTTGCCAAAAGTTCTGCTGCTGCTGCTGTGTTTTTTGTTTTGTTTTGTGTCTTAAATGAGCCACACAACCTTGAGAAACCAGGTTTGTAGTTTAAGGAAATAAGAACAGCTGTTAAGGGCCTTTTTTGTATGGCAAGAATTTGTGGATTGAATATTTAGACCGTGTTCTCTGAAGGAACACTTCTTAATAAAAATGATTCACACACATCCACAGCAGGCAGTTACTCTGTACAGGCAGCCCATCTACCATGATGCAAGGGTCTTGCTAAGCCGGTGTACGCTGCTGCAGCCATTGTGTGTCTGGGACAGGCGTTTTTAAAATCCCATCATCACTCATCCGGTTTCATTCTGAAGCTACATAGTGAGTTTCTGTTTGAAATTAGGAGAGTGGAATGACCCTGGCTGGCTATGCAATGTGAGAGAGACTCCGGCTGCTCATTGCAGCTGAATAGGAGAGCGTGGCATGGAGATTTTTAGAGGGGACTGTGACAGGGAAGTCATGGAAAGGGATTCTTTCTGTAGTGTTTACATGATTTGATAAAGTAAGTTACTCACTTTGAGTTGGACATGACAATATGCAATTTTAAATGCTATATTGGGAAATATATATTTTCCTGACATGCTATGATGACCATTGCTACACATCAGGTATCACAAGGTAATAAAGGCTGAATGGGTAGCTAAAGCCCATTCTCCCTGCTTCCTCATTCTATTCTTCCATGTAATCGCTCTTCTTTGAAGACAGATAGGGGAGCCCTCATGTAGGTTTCAATCCCGTAAAACTCTGAGAATTCCTTTGAGCTACTGAGGTCCCTTAACTCCATTAGAAGGGAGGTGCTGAGAACTGTCAACATTACTGGCCCTAATACTGTGGGTGTTGATGGCTTCACTTGTCAGCTGATTGCAGGACAAAAATAGCTGCTATGAGTTTTCAGTGGTGATCATAATGGGGATCTTTACTGGATCTTCGCTCCCTGATTTATAGACTTTAGAAAAGAAGTTCATAGATTGGAAGGTGAGAAGGGACCTCTGTGATCATCTTCTAGTCTAGCAGCTCTCAGTCTTTCCAGACTACTGTGCCCCTTTCAGGAGCCTGATGTATGTTACATACCCCCAAGATTCACCTCACTTAAAAACTACTTGCTTACAAAATCAGACATAAAAATACAAAAGTCTCAGAGCCACACTATTACTGAAAAATGGCTTACATTCTACCTTTTACCATATAATTATAAAACAACGCGATTGGAATATAAATATTGTACTTACATTTCAGCATATAGTATATAGAGCAGTATAAACACGTCATTGTCTGCATGAAATTACAGTTTGTTCTGAGTTCGCTAGTGCTTTTTATGCAGCCTGTTGTAAAACTAGGCAAATATCTAGATGAGTTGATGTACTCCTTGCAAGACCTCTTTGTATCCCCAGGGGTGCATGCACCCCTAGTTGAGACCTGCTGGACTAGTCTGACCTCCTGTATAACACAAGCCATAGAACTTTCCCCAAAATACTTCCTAGAGCAGATCTTTTAGAAAACTATCCAATCTTTATTTCAAAATGATCAATGATGGAGAATCCAACACGACACTTGATAAATTGTTCCAATGATTAACTATCCTCACTGTTAAAAATGTATAGCTTCTTTCCATTCTGAATCTGTCTAGCTTCAACTACCAGCTATTGGATTGTGTTATAGAATCATAGGACTAGAAGGGACCTCGAGAGTCCCCTACACTCATGGCAGGACTAAATATTATCTAGACTATTCCTGACAGATGTTTGCCTAACCTGCTCTCAAAAATCTCCAATGAGGGAGATTTCACAACCTCCCTAGGCAATTTATTCCAGTGCTTAACTCATAGACTTTAATGTCCGAAGGGACCATTATGATCATCTAGTCTGACCTCAGAATCTCACCCACCCATTCCTGTAATAAACCTCTAACCTATGTCTGAGCTATTGAAGTCCTCAAACCATGGTTTAAAGACTTCAAGTTGCAGAGAATCCTCCAGCAAGTGACCCGGGCCCCATGCTGCAGAGGAAGGCAAAAAACCTCCAGGGCCTCTGCCACTCTACCCTGGAGGAAAATTCCTTCCCGACCCCAAATATGGGGATCAGCTGAACCCTGAGCATGTGGGCAAGACTCACCAGCCAGACACCCAGGAAAAAGTTCTCTGTAGTAACTTCTGACATCCCATCACCGGCCATTGCAGAGCCGTAACGAGGGCGAGGCGACTGAGGAACTTGCCTCGGGGCGCACGGCAGTTAGGGGCGCAGAAAGTGGCAGCCAGGGGCACCTCCTCCTCCCCTGCCGCTGACGCCGCTGCTGAGCTGCCTACGGCAGGTCCGCCGGTCCCGTGGCTTCGGCGGCAATTCGGCGGAGGATACGGCGGAACGAATTGCCGCCGAAGCCACGGGACCGGCGGACCTCCCGCAGGCAGCCCAGCAGCGGCTTCGGCGGCGGGGGAGGAAGAACCGCCTGCAAGTAAGCCTTCTGTGCCCCTGACTGCCTCGGGCGCAGAAATTGCTCCTTACGGCTCTGGGCCATTGGGCCTATTAACCACTGATAGTCAAAGGTCAATTAATTGCCAAGATCATGTTATCCCATCAAACCATCCCCTCCATAAACTTATCTAGCTTAATCGTGAAGCCAGATAGGTCTTTTGCCCCCACTGCTTCCCTTGGAAGGCTGTTCCAGAACTACCTGACAGGAAGTTTTAACTAATTTCCAACCTAAACTTATACCTTTCTCTGCTAAATTAAAGAGACCATTCTTAAACATTTGTTCCCCATGTAGGTACTTATAGACTGTAATCAAGTCACCTCTTAACCTTCTCTTTGTTAAGCTAAACAGATTGAGCTGGTTGAGTGTATCATTATAAGGCAGGTTTTCTAATCCTTTAATCATTCTCGTGGCTCTTCTCTGAACCCTCTCCAATTTATCAGCACCCTTCTTGAACCGGGGACACCAGAACTGGGCACAGTATTCCAGCATTAGTCACACCGGTGCCAAATACAGAGGTAAAATAACCTCTTTACACCTACTCGAAATTCCCCGCGTATGTGTAACACCGACAGATCCTGGTTATGCATGAGTCTCTACCGCATGAGCTAAAAGCCAACTTGCTGTTAGCTACGGCTGTAGAGCAAACTCATTAATCTCTCTCTCTCTAAGTGGTCTCAGTGCCACTAGATGGGACAGAACACCACACCTAGGAGGTGTGTGGGTTACATATGCATCCCAGGATCGCATTAGCTCTTTTGACCACAGAGTCAGGCTAGCAGCTCATGTTTAGCTCATTATCCACCAGCACCATCAAATCTTTTTCAGAGTCATTGTTTCCCAGGATAGAGTCTCCCATCCTATGAGTATGGCCTTCATTCCTTGTTCCTAGATGTATATGTTTACGTTTGGCCCATTAAAATGCATATTGTTTGCTTGCATTCAGGTCACCAAGTGATCTAGATCCCTCTGAACCAGGACCTGTCCTCTTCATTATTTAGCACTCACCCAATTTTTGTATCATCTGCAAACTTTAGTAGTGATTTTATGTTTTCTTCCAGGTCATTGGCATCTAGAATATTGAAAAATTCCAAGGATGTTTTAGTCCTGGCAGCATGAGAACTTCAGCATATGTCGCGCCAACTGAAGTGTCCCATGATCACCCAGTTTTTCCTACACATTATAGAGAGGTGCATAGGGAAGTGGTCAGCCTGTTCACTATCATTCAAAGCAATACAGGACTGGATGCTGTGGTTTTCTTCTGTATTAGCACTGCCAGTCACTGTGCCTCATCACACTGTACTTCAAGTAGTCTCAGGCCGGTGCTGATTTCTTAGAGCTGGTCTACACTAGAGAGGGGGGTCGACCTACGATACGCAACTCCAGCTATGTGAATAGCGTAGCTGAAGTCGGGATATCGTAGATCGACTTACCTGGCCGAGAGTACGATGGCGAGTCGATTGCTGCCGCTCCCCCGTCGACTCCACTTCTGCCTCTCGCCGAGGTGGAGTTCCGGAGTCCACGGGGAGTGTGTCCAGGGATCCACTGCTAACTGGAAAGACTGCACATCACTTCTAAACACCTCCTCCCCATTCCTAAAGAGTTTTCAAAATCAGATTTGTTGGTTGGTAGAGTGCACATAGTTCAAGGGTTGTTTGTTCCCCACACCCCCGCCCCAATTAGTGAAAGATGCCACAACGTAAACTAAAGGTAAGAGTGGAGACTTTCCTCAGTAACAAGCCACAGTTAGCCAGGGACTTTCACCGTGCATGAATATTAACTGTTTACTTGTACTTTTCTGACTACCTTATTCCCACCGGGCTTTGCGACAGAAAGCAAAATCAGCAAGCAACACATTTGTGGAAGTTCACACAAAAATAACTCCCATGGAGGAAAACACGAGTGAAAAGTCAAGCTTACACCAGAAGGGTAAAAAGAGTAAAGTGATTGTCCTACCAACTTCCCCCTCCTGCTCAAAGCTTGAGTTTATATACCGTTGCTTTTCTTTCTCCTTCACTGAATTCAGTGCCTCAAGGTATACCACAAAAGCATGCAAGTGGTGGAACTAATAAGGTTATGAACCTTTAATTCCACTCTAATGAAGTGTTTTTCTATAGTGCTTCCATGGCTGCAGTTAGCTAGATTGAGCAGTCTAATGCTGTCTTGCCCTGTGACATGCAACACAAAGCCATAGGCTCTTAAGCTGAAATGCTTCCATCTTGGAAATCCTTTTCTTTAGCTCCAGTTTTTCTGTAAATCTCTGAGCATTAGGAACGGGTACCCAGTTGTTTCATATCGAAGACTGAGTTCTCAGGGGAGCAAATCTTGGCCCCTCTCCTTGCAATACGCAAGGCCCAATACACAGTACAATGGATTTGCTTTCACAGCATGAGGTAATTACCCATCTTCAGCCATTTCCAGGTAGTTTACTACAAACTTCAAAGAGAAATAAGAACAGTGATATTATAGTCACAGTTTATCTATATGTTAACATCGCCTTTTGATTTCTGAATTAACAGAATACAGCGATAGACAGAACTGTTTGGTTACATTGTCAACCTCTAACAAGACATACATACATGCACAAAACCACAATCATTATCTCTAAAGGTCGAATCTGGGTCAATTAGTCTGCTAGTCGTGTAACCCTTTCCGGCCCTGTGACACAGACATGAATGGGCATATCAGAGTATAATATATTTCTTAAGTAATGCGACATCAGAACATTCTGTTTGTTGTTCCATGTGGTAAGAAAGGTTTGGTTCTCAGGGTCTCTCTACACAGTACTTGGGAGATGCAATTGTAGCACGTGTAGGCATATCTGAGCTAGCTTTAATCAAGCTAGTGTGCTAAAAACAGCACCCAAAGTACATACCCAGGGTCCCAGGCAGGACTGTATGCAGGAAGCTAGCCTATGCGGCCGCCCATGTGCTGTAGCTGCCTTGCTATTTACAGTGAGCTAGTTTGATCAAAGCTAGCTTGGGTATGTCTCTATGCATTGCAATCGCACCTCCTGACTGGAGTGTGGACAGACCCTTAGTGGGTTTTACTGCAGATATTGCACAATGCCTGAGCAAAAGAAAACACTTTTGCTTTACTTTATCAAACCACAAATAAACCAAGGGCATTTCACACCTTCATGGTGAATGAGGGGTGGGGCGGGAAGGAAGAGGAAGAAGGGTTTGGCTACTGATCTCAGAAGCCCAGAGTTCTTAGGTGACCTTTACCTTTTCTGTGCTGCAGCAGTTGACTGATCTGTTGCAGGAGGTCTAGGCTTTAGCATGACCTTGCCTTGTTCACCGCCGCTGATGGAGAGAAAGACCTTGAGACTCATGAGTGCTCTTGAGTATTCCCCGTGGAAGAGCCGAAGAAGACTTTAAAGGGCAAAAAGAAAGGGAGGTGCATTCTGTAGCTTTCGGGCCAAAGTAGGAAGCTGAAGACTCACTAGGCAAGGACTACCCTCCAACATCTCCACTATGGAGTCGGTGCAATGGTTGTCTGCTGCTAATGGAAGTTCCAGGCTAAGATCCAAGAGGTTATCAATGTCAGACACTTCCCTGGTGTGTATACCTCCCTGCAATCCTTTGCTAAGCTCCACCTTGAGGAGATGCAGTTGTAAGTAGCCCAGTCCTCCTCTGGGTAACGAAAGGTCAAAATAAACAGAACAAAGAAGTCCAGTGAAAGCTCAACTCCTCTCCCATCACCTGTAAATTCTTGCTCCAAACTACAAGGGAGTGAAGGGTAGGGCTTCTTGTCTTGCACTGCATTGAAAATTTACCTAAATGCACTGTGGAGAGGTGGGGTTGCCTTTCTTTACATGGGTTTAACCAGTAGGTAAAATCCAATATTTCTAGATATTTAGCTCCTCATCCACTGCGTTGAAAACTTACCCCGGATTAGTTACCTCAGACATCCAATTGTATATCAAGTATCAGCTAAACACAAACATTAATAGCCCTGACAATAGGGTGGCTGATGTAAATGTCGACACAGAACCTTTTAACATCAGAAGCACAAGAGCAGTGCTGTAATTCCCTGAATTTTATAACTGTTCTGCCTAAACCTTTCTGCCTTTTGCCAAGCATCTGCTGTTTTCTCCTCTGGCCTCAGCTTCCTAAATAAAGCTTTTTATTGATCCAGGACTTTTGTTCAGTGCTGATGCACATCAGTGTGACATTCTATGCCCTGGGGAAGTGTACTGTAACCCCCATATTCCTCATTTTCATATAATCGTGATCTTACGTATAAAGCATGCCATGTAAGCTATCAGGGGAAAGGTTATGATCTGCTGAAAGTCATTTCTCTATCCATATATGTGTATCATTGATGCATATGAAGTTATGAGAATTGTGTTGTATGGTGGTCACTAAAACATACTGTAAGTTGGGGAATCAGCCAGATATTAGCTTCCCAGAGGCAACGGCAAGGAAAGTAACCAACGCCCGGGCGGGGTGTCAAACAACCCATCAACAGCCATTGTCCAGCCAGGGAGATACAATGCAATGACTCACCTGCATGAGGCCACACCAGGGGAATTGCTCAACCTTGCTTGGAGAGACTCAGCAGTGCCCCCCAGACATACCTGGACTGGTGCTCCCCAAGCACATGGACTGAAGGTATAAAACAGACAGAGTGGACACATACTGTGCCTTTCTCCTGCCCCCACTTTCGCTGCAAGCAACTAAGACCCTGAGAAGAAGACAAGACTCCAACAGAGGAGATTGGCCCAGGTTTAAGGAACAAACCTGTATATTAAAGACTGCAGTATCCAGTGGGGTGAGAAAATCTGCTTAATCTAGTTGCTGCCCAGTCTAATAGGGTCGAGAGTTTAGATTGCTTGCTTATATTTTATTTTATTTTGGTAACCCCCTCTGACTTTTTGCCTATCACTTAATATCACTTAAAATCTATCTTTGTAGTTAATAAATTTGTTTGTTTATTCTACCTGAAGCAGTGTGTGGTTTAAAGCGTGTCAGAGACTCCCCTTGAGATAACAAGACTGGTGTATATCAATTTCTTTGTTAAATTGATGAACCCATATAAGCTTGAAGCGTCCAGCAGGCATAACTGGACACTGCAAGATGGAGGTTCCTAGGGTTGTGTCTGGGACCGGAGATATTGACTACTGTCATTCGGTTGCACAATCCAAGGAGCAGCTTACGTGCCAGAGGCTGTGCGTGAACAGCCCAGGAGTGGGGGTTCTCACAGCAGAACAGGGTAAGGCTGGCTCCCAGAGTCAAGGATTGGAGTGACCCAGCAGACCACCGGTCCGGATAACACCAGGGGAACATCACAATCAGTAAAGTAGAGAAATTGTGGTCAGCTGGCTTTTTTACTGTGTTTGAATACTGGAAGTTCTTAGATAGTTGTCTTGAACATGTACAGTAACTTCAGGACTAAAACAGAAATAACAGTCTGTGGGTCTGATTCAAAGGCCCTGGGACTTCCAAGAGACTATGGATCAGACCCTATGTGCAATGCAACATGATGCAAGTCTAGACTATAAACCCAGGACTAGTACTATGAGGGTTTGCTTGGCCTACCTCCTGTGATACAGCATGGCCAGAAGGCAGCAGGAGAGTGATCTAGGATGAGGAGAAGCCTTATTCCCTGTAGATTAATTAAAAGCACCTGAAACCAATTAGAGCACCTGAAGCCAGTCACCTGATAAAATCCCCCTGCTTCAATCAGCCAGAGGAGGAGTTGGAGCAGAGTGAGGAGGAGTTGGAGCAGTTTAGAGGAGTTGAATCAGAGTGGTTTGGTGGTGGAACAAAGAGCAGTTTGGAGGAAAGCGGAGGAGAGTTTTGAGAAGTGCTGCGGCGGGCTAAGAAGACCAAGATCCTAGGTAAAGGGACACCTGGCTTGTGCAGAGGGAAGGCAGGAAGCCCCACAAGCTGAAGGTCAGGAGAGGGAAGTAGCCCAGGGGAAAGAATCACTGGTACAAGTGGTTCACCTGCTATCATAGGGCCCCATGGCTGGGACCCGGAGTAGAGGGCGGGCCTGGGTCCCTCCCTCTCCACTCCCCTTCCCTGGGATACTAGTAGGATAGCTGTTACCCCAGTTCAGGGGCAAGAAATGGCACCCTGGAACCCCCCCACAAGAAGAGAAAGTGCGGGACCCATCATAGTAGTGCCGGCAATTTGCCACACGCCTCTGATGCTATGTGTGGACTCTCATTGTTATGTGTGGACTCTCATTAAAAGGACAACTTAAATCATCATAACCCATCCTCATTTGGAGCTAACATGTAGAGCTGGGCAATTTTTTTTAATGAGTAAATTCAACAAAAGTACCTTATTCTGGGGGGCACCAAAGTTCTTCAATGAATTGGTTCATTTTAGCCCCTTCAAAATGAAACACTTACTTTTTTGTTTCCAGCTGGAGGTTTGTTTGGGCATTTAGCCAGCTGTCAAAAAAGGAAGGGTGAAAAACATGAAACCAAAACCCTTAGTTTCAGTTTAAACAGAACGTTTTTGCTTTTATGTTTTTTGTTGAGAACACTGGAAAAACTTCAGTTTTGGTTCAAACTGAACTGATTTTTTTTTCCAGTTCAGCCGCTGAACTGAAAAATCGTTCACGCACTCAGCTCCACTAGCCTGTGCCTCAGTCTTGCCTGGGGGTGTACAATGGGATGAGGGGAGCAGCCAAGGAGACTTCCCCTTTGTGGTTCCTAGTACCAGGGCTGGAGTAGTGTGTAGGCAAACTAGGCACATGCCGAGGGTCCAAATTTGTGAGGGGGGCCCAAAGTGTGTGTGTTGGGAAGAGTGTGTTGATGCAGATTTGCAGCGCTGCTCAGGTTAGGCCTGACCGCTATTCCATCATGACAGGGCCTAGATGTGTGTTTGCCCAAGGCCCAGTGATAATTAAACTGGCCCTGGAAGGGCTGGGCACAGTTGAAATCCGTGAGCTCAGTGAAATGCAAGGACTACATGCTATTAATGTGCCAAGGCCATCAAAGGGTTGTGGAGGGGGTGAAGAGGGGAAGATGTAAATATGGCTGCACTCCCCTTCCACACCACCTAGTGGTGTTGGCAGGCTGGGAGAAGAAGATCAGAGTAGAAAGGTGACTGCTTTCAGGGCTAACGGGCTCCACAATGTGTGAATTACACTGCTGGGCCCTGTGCATTTATAGCACCTTTTCTACGCTCTTCCCTTCCACATAATTTTTTTTTCTTCCAGTAATGAAGAAGAAGATAACATTGAGACAATCAATTTAAATCGCACTGAGTGCAAAGCAGGCTAACAACATCCAGAGCTTTCAGAATGAAGGCCGAGGTGCTGACCTCCACTCCTGCAGTGGTATTAACAGATAGGAAAAAAACACCCCAGTGGGTGACAAGTTAAGGGTGGAATGTCAGCGTGAGCTATGAATTGCCTGTTTGTCACCACCTTAGCACTATGCAATGGGGATTCTTATCTGTGAATAACTGTAATGTGCCTTGCACTGACAGTAGGTTATGTCTGAGCAGCTTTACACTAGAGGAGTTTTAGGATTTCTGGTTGGCAGCCTGTTTAAGATTAAAACAAAGATTTTCAATGGATTGCACAGATAGAATTTTAGAGGCATTTCGGTCACTCTCTGTTATTTGGTTCCCATTTGGTTTCATTCTGAAGATCTGATTTCTGCTTAATGGGATTGCAGTGGGCTTTGAGAAGAACTTAAACTGTTTCATTAAAATACGAAACTGGCAGATCCAGTCGAAGCCCCAGTCAGGACGGGAACCCAATGTGTTGAGCATTGTACAGAGAGGCTCATAAGAACATAAGAATGGCCCTACTGGGTCAGACCAAAGGTCCATTTACCCCAGTATCCTGTCTTCCGACAGTGGCCAGTGCCAAGTGCCCCAGAGGGAACGAACAGAACAGGTAAACATTAAGTGATCCATCCGCTGTTGCTCATTCCCAGCTTCTGGCAAACAGAGGCTAGGGACACCATTCCCACCCATCCTGGCTAATAGCCATTGATGGACCTATCCTCCATGAATTTATCTAGTTCTTTTTTGAACCCTGTTATGATCTTGGCCTTCACAACTTCCTCTGGCAAGGAGTTCCACAGGTTGACTGAGCCTTGTGTGAAGAAATACTTCCTTTTACTTGTTTTAAACCAGCTGCCTGTTGTGGTTCTTGCACTGACTTTTATGGTAGCAATCCCCTTAAGCCTGAGCCAGCCACCCGGGATTGGAAACTTCAGCCAAAATGGTTAAAATTTGTCAAAAGTTATAAGCAACTAAAAATAAGGTTGTATGATGGGAGGTGCTGAGCAACCTTAAATATATGTAGTGCTACCGGCTCTGTCTTGGGGTGAGGATGCCTTGACATAACTTATAACAGTTATTGTTTTTTAGCACAGCAATATAACTGATTAAAATGTATTTGATGCATCAGTGCCTCGGATACAAATAAATGGGACAAAAAATTGTAGTCATCTTAGATGAGTTCTTTGCTAAATTATGTCAGATGGATCGCTCCAGCTGTGACCTGAGGAGTCTGCTTGCTAGGAATAGCAGATAATTCAATGATCCTTTATGCTAGCTCAGCTCAGGGCTTCTCTTAAGCAAGGAGTTCAGTCATATGAAATTTGCATCACCATATATTAGTCCTATGATATGAATAATGCCCATTAGCTTTTATCTGAAACCAGCAAACTCATTAAGCTCAACACCTCTGGATAAACTCTGTCCTGAGAGCTGCAGATGAAAGGTCACTGTTTTGTCAGCTTTGGTGTCCAGCGTTCTCTCATTAAATTTCCATCTCGTTACTGCATATTTTGCTTGTTAACAAGCAAGACTTTTTTTTAAATAGGTTTGTCAGACCAAGAGCAGTCTGACAGGTAGGAACCTGTCATAGAAATCCCCTGGTTTAAGAAATGGAACCTGTTTGCATCCCTCGAGAAAGACATATGACAAATCTTTCATTGTAGTTAAGCAACTAGTGGTACCCAGTGTAGCGGGTTTCCTTGTCTGTCTTGGGGGGTGACACCTGTTAGTTTGGGGCTTCACCAACCTGGAAAGGCTTAAGTGCTTGAAAGTTAGACAGGGCTAGTGCACACCCAACTGCCTGAACGGAAGGAGGAAAGGAGGGGTGGTCTGACACCCCCGACCCCCCACCTGCTCTCCACACTGAGGTCTCTAGAACCATGCCCTGAACCCACGCAGGCCGATCTGGGTTGCTACTGTCTAACCCTGGAGGAGAGAGACCGTCAGCAACTGATGAACCTCTGCTTTTACTGTGGGGCAGTAGGACACACCCTTGCCTCCTGCCAGCTTGAAGGATTCAGGAAAAGGACCAGCCCAGGCCCATGAAGGGGGTACAACCATCTCCCACTCCTCAAATAGAACCCAACTTGGGAACAATGGTACCTCCCTGCATTTACAGTTGCTACTGCGGTTGCAGATCTTGGGGCGGGCACAGGGTTATTGTGTCCCGCTCTGCTTTTAAGTCAGGCTAGCGGGTGTTGAGAAAGTGATGCAATTGGCATGCTAATCAAACAATAGACTATGATATATCAATGGACACCGCTGCTCTAGAAAGGAGCT
Source organism: Chelydra serpentina (assembly GCA_037349315.1). Classification (NCBI taxonomy): domain Eukaryota; kingdom Metazoa; phylum Chordata; order Testudines; family Chelydridae; genus Chelydra; species Chelydra serpentina. The sequence goes on from JBAIAC010000061.1 coordinate 13,669,181, forward strand.
TTGCCTCGATCCAGCTTTTCTGCAGTTTACATTGTACAAGCCAGTTCTGCTGTTCTCCTGCACCATGCTCTGTGCAGGATTAACATAAAAGGAAATGTTTAAAGTGGCCTAAAATAAACCCCGGGTTACATACATCAGGTGCAGTTTTATCACTGTTTGTGCAGTGACAAAATAAGCATCAGGAAAGCAAGATGCACGGCAGCTTGCTGGAGAAAGTTGGAGGGCAAGAATTTCCCCACTGGTTGCCAGTGCACCTGGTAACAGATAGAACTTTATGGTGAGAGACATCAGCTCTCTTGGCTTTGTAACCTCCTGTCTGCAATTACATTCAGATAGACTTCCTAATAGCTTCACTGCCTAACAGGCTGGTCTGAGGGCAGGAGATGCCTCCTCTCCCATACGCAATCAAAAAGCACAAGTTGCTGAAGCTCGAAAACTCTTCCTTCTTGATGAACACACATAGCTCCTGCCACCCAGCATGGGTTCACAGCATGCAGCTGAGCATAAGAAAAGCTAAGTCAGACTGGCACAGAAATCAAGCCTCGTGGCTCCTCTGATACAGTCACTGTCTGCAGTAAATCACACAGAAGGGCGACACTAAGTATTCTATGAAAATCTCTTCCCATTGTACGAATATTTGGGCTGGAAGCAGTGAGAACATAGCTCAGCTTCTGCGGCGGTTGCCACCTTGTCAGCTATTGCTGCTCAGAGCAGGTCTAGATGTTACAATGGGTAAAGCTCCCATGGCGTTTCTGCACTGCCACTCCGCCCACTTCAGAAACAGGAGATTTCCACAAAAAAACTCAGTATGGCGAAGGCTTAGGGAAAGCAGGTTAACTCTGGTGGATACCTAGGCTAAAACATAGCTCTGAAACATGGCTCCTGTTGGGGGGCGGGATAGCTCAATGGTTTGAGCATTGGCCTGTTAAACCCAGGATTGTGAGTTCAATCCTTGAGGGGGCCATTTAGGGATTTGGGGCAAAAATTGGGGATTGGTCCTGCTTTGAGCAGGGGGTTAGCTAGATGAACTCCTAAGGTCCCTTCCAACCTGGATATTCTATGATATGTAGACAGGAAAGAGTCAGTGTTAGAACCACATATAGCATGGCTTGCCCATCACCCAGCAAGTTTAAACAACTTTATTTAGAGTTGTTTAATTCTGGAAGTTTCAGCCACCTTTTTTTTAAAATCAAAAAGCCTCCTTTCAAAAGCAAATATTTTCATGAAGAAAATTGTTCCCATTCCCCAATTTTGATGAAACCTCCAAATGAAAAATATTCATTTTTGCCCCTCTTGCAGTGACCAAAAGGAGGAAAATAAAAAAAAAAGTTAATTTTTGCAAAAAATGTTGACTGGATAGAACCTGAGAAAAAGGAGCAATCTGGAGAATAAAAACCTCATTCACAAATTGAAATATTTCCATTGAAGGAGCGGTGCTGATTTACAACATCCGAGTATACAGTAAACCTGTGAGGTGAAATAAAAAAAAATCTGAATGTCTCCATTTAAAAATCTGCTCTCATCAGGAAGAATGTTTTAAAAATGTAACCATCTTTTGTCAATAGGCATTCTACTCCACTCACTCTCTTCTGCATCTGCTCCGATGCTCTCCTATTACTGCTGCTTGACTGGAAGTTTCCAAAATGCACAGTCATCTTTAATATCGTTCCAGGTCTGAAAAAGTAGGGGGAAATAGCCTTCAAGATTTCTTTTGGCCTTCACAAGCTTATAACTATGCAGTCAATGAATGCGTTCTAGCCAGCTTAGGGAATCTATGCTCTGGTTGGAATCTTCATTTGTCAGACTGGGGTGATTCTGTTTAAAATGCCAAAAAAGGCTAGTGAATACAGGGAGGGCCTGACTCTCATAGAGACTTAAAGACTTCACCTGGAATGACAGGCTATAGAACTTTCCTAAAATAATTCCTTGAGTAGATCTTTTAGAAAAATATCCAATCTTGATTTAGAGATGGTCAGTGATGGAGAAACCATCACCCTTGGTAAATTGTTCCAATGGTCCTTGTCAAAAATTGACACCTTATTTCCAGTCTGAATTTGTCTAGCTTTAACTTCCATTGGCTCATATTATACCTTTCTCTGCTGGATTGAAGAGCCTATTATTAAATATTTGTTTCCCATCTAGATATTTGTAGTCTGTAATCAACCTTTGATTTAACCTTCTCTTTGTTAAACAAAACAGACTCAAGGACCTCTATCTATCACTATAAGGCAGGTTTTCTAATCCTTTAATCATTCTCATGTCTCTCCTCTGAACCCTCTCCAATTTATCAACATCCTTCTGGAATGGTGGGCACCAGAACTGGACACAGTATTCCACCAGTAGTCACACCAGGGCCAATTAAAGAGGTAAAACAACTTATCTACTCCCCTGTTTACACATCCTAGGATTTCATTAGTTCTTTTGACCACAGTGTCACACTGGGAGCTCATGCTCAGCTGATTATCCACCACAGCCCCCAAATCTTTCAGAGTCATTGCGTCCCAGGATAGAGTCCCCCATCCTGTAAGTATGGCCTACATTCTTTGTTCCTAGATACATACATTTAGCAGTATTTAAGTATGTATTGTTTGCTTGCACCCAACTTCGCTCTGAATCAGTGACCTGTCCTCTTCATTACTTACCACCTCTCTAGTTTTTGTGTCATCTGCAAACTTTATCAGTGATGATTTTATGTTTTCTTCCAGGTCATGGATGAAAATGTTAAATAGCGTAGGGCCGAGAACCGATCCCTATGGGACCCCACTGGAAACACACCTTAAGCAAAGACACACATAAGAGCAAAATATTTAGTATAAATGCTATTAAATGAAGGGCATCCTGAAGCCATACCTCTGATCAGAGCCCCAAGGCCTGTATACCGATCTCTTTTTCTTCATTCAAAGAACAATGAGTCTTCAGTTATATTTTAAGTCAAGTTGAACAATGGGTAGCAGAAGTGCAGTGAGGATCCGGAGAGTCAGCATCTTAATACTATTCTGCACTGCTGAGCTAAAGCATCAGGACATTAAAACCCATTTTGTCAGGAGTGCGGGAGGAGCTCTGCAAATGAATTGTCTTCCATTCATCTTGAAGCAAACACGACAGCCAGTAAAGGGCAGCCCGCCGGCCAGGCTTGCTCTCTGAAGTTGCAAGTGACCTGTCATAGAAATTGGTGGTGTTTTTTGTTTTGCTGCCACTAGAACAATATTGTTACCCTCGTGAGAAAGGACTGAGGCCCAGTCGGCGATTGACACTGGCAGGGGAATTAAACGGGGACAGGAGCCGGCTGGTGCGGCTCATCCCAAACGGCATAAGCACAGACGTTCGGCTGGAAATGTTGATCACTAGGATTGGTGCTGGTCAGCCCCAGGACAGATGGCAGCGTTACAATGCTGCAGCCTGGTCTCCAATATGGCAACAGCGCTGCTCAAGGGGGTCTGACTCTCTTTCACTCACACCGCTTTTCCACCTGTGTCACTCCCTTCACGTCACCGGAGCCACTCCTGATTTACGTTGGCAGGAGTCAGGCCCAGCGAGGTAAGATCGATACAGCACTCATCCAATTTCTCCTGCTGGTGTGAATAAAGAGGCCTCAGCAGCAGCTGGCAGGTTGGTGTGTGTGTGTGGGGGGGATACGAAATCCAAACAGAACAAGGGGAGTCAGCACGACGAGAGGAAAGCGGTGACGCAGGAGCAAACGGAGAACAGGTGCTCCCGGAATGTCTGCTGTGGCTACCGGGGTCTCGTCGTCCGGCCCTGCCAGTCCTCTGGCAGCGAAATGCTACACGTCCTAGCGTGGTCGGGTCTGGGGCGACGCGGGGGGGTGACCAACCAAAGATGACTGTGCATTTTGGAAACTTCCAATCAAGCAGCAGTAAAAGGAGAGCGCATCGGAGCAGATGCAGGGGGGATAACTCTCTCCCGCTCCAAATGTTACCCCTGCTGCATGGAGATTAGTCTGACAGTTAATTCCGGTTCAGGGAGAGAATTTTCGAAAGCAGTTTGTCATTGAGATTTGAACCTACTCGAAACGGCGACGAAGCTGTCTGGTCTAATGACAGACGCACATATTGATATGTATGGCATATTGAGTCCCTTCAGACTCATTCTAATCTCTCACAGGTCACTGGGGTGACTGTTTAATATGCCAAAAAACGCTAGTGAATGCAGCTAGCGCCTGACTTTCACAGGGACTGGAAGACTTCACCTGGAGTGACAGGCAATGAGAGCATTCGTGTGGCTGTTAATATTATGTAAATCTATCAGATGTGCCTCTAATTTCATTAGCTGTGTGTAACCCCTCTGCCAGGTGGAGCCGACAGCAACCGGGGCCGGGTTCAATATCTAAGGGTTCCTTTACAACAAGACAACACAGAACTGGCTCTAGCCCCCACCTGGGAAAGGCCTCTAGCACCCCTGGGTGCTTCTGAGAGGCAATACTTCCCCGCTTGCAAGCACAAAGTCTGACTGTAGCAAAGAAACATTTAATGAAAGGAGGGAAGTCACCCGACATTAATTAGGGAAAATGCTGCAAGCAGGATTCATAAAGCTAAAACCGTAAGCAGGACATCCACCCCAGAGTGTGTGGGGCAGAGTCTTCTGCCTCATGTTCTTGAGTTATACAGTCAGAAGTTCCTTTACTGTGCTCCCCTCTACTCCCTCACCACACCCCACTCACAATAGTTGTCCTTGGTCAGTGAGGACACAGGGTTCAGAAGTGCCTCTGTGTGAGTTCACCTCCCACCCAGGGAAGAAGACACCTGGCTTGCTCCGCCATCTGAGCACTTGCTTTGGCTGGCCGCCCTACCAGCTGACTGCTTGCCACGTTCGCCGGTTGCCCATCAGTCACCTCCTGCTGCCATCTGCCTCTCTGCTGTGACCTCTGTAGGTCAATCTCTGAGTGGTTTTTAGCTCTCAGCAGGCTGGGCAGAAACACTGCCCCACTGCCACAGTGATTTCAGCTCTCATTGAGTACTTAACATAACAAAAGTCTCCTAAGGAAGCCTATTTAGTTCTTTCTTTGAACAGTGCAGAGGAACAGGTTAAACCAGACCAGGCACACATAGGGAGAATCCACACCTTCTGGCTTGGACACCTGTCCCCACCCCTCTTACTTTCACAGGGGTCTGGTATTCGAGCCGAGGCCCTATCAGCTGAGGGTGATCCCCTCATTTGGGACAGGTTAAGCACAGTTCTGCTCCCCTTTATTCATACAATAAAGACAACAACATTGATAACAGCATTTCACTACCCCCGCATTCAGCACTAAAGTGATTTGTAACCCAATACCTGCCAACGTTGATCACTTTGAGCAACACCGCTCTATCTGATGAATATCTAAGCAGAGTAGGTGTGTTCATGTAAATATAGAAGCGACAAAGAGTCCTGTGGCACCTTAAAGATTAACAGACGTATTGGTCTATACGTATTGGTCTATAAGACGTGTTAGTCTATAAGGTGCCACAGGACTCTTTGTTGCTTCTACAGATCCAGACTAACACGGCTACCCCTCTGATACTTGACACCATGTACATATAGTTTGCTCCTGAAGTTTCTCCCCCTCCCAGTTAGCTGTCAGGGGAGCATTCATTCAGATCCTGCTTACATGTGTAAGGGGCTTTGGTCATGGCATGACCACTTCTTCTTCATTGTGTGCTAATGAAGATAAGTGGAGGGAGGGGGGAACAAACTAGACAGGTAGCAAAGGGGAGGTACAAAAGTCATCTCAGAAACCTGCTCTTTCACAGCTAGCCATCGTCTTAGGGCAAACTAGAATTCTGTGGTGTAGAAAAATCTACAGTGCTTCCCCAGTCATCTGGAAAAGAGGGACAATTTGTCATGAAAAGACTGCTGCTTCTTGTCCGTGTCACTCACGTGTGCCCGGAGAGATACAGGGAGGCAAGGGAGTAAACAGAAAATAAATTGTTAAGAGACCGTGAAAATGGCCTCAGTTACTGTTCGGTGGCAGGCGCGCACTGTAATCAGCTCTCACCAGCTGGGTCCTCTTGAGGATGGGCTTTCATCTCCCACTGTCTTTCTGACAGGCCTTTCTCCCGGTGACTTATAGTTGAAATATAAGAGGATTGTTAGGCTGCGAAAGGCCAAAGCTGCACATCACAGCACATATATTCACCAGGCCCATAAGTTTCATTTCCCCCCCTCCTTGTTATGGGCAGAGGGGCCCTACGCCAGCAGAGAAGGGGCCCCAGCTAGCCCCGCCTCCGCTATACGTGAAACCAATGCCCAGCGCGGAGGGGGAATAAAACGAGAACGCCTGGCTCAGTTGCGGACTGGCAGGCCGGGAAGGAGGATGGAGCTCTGCCTCTGTGCTACTAGCTGGAGCAGCTACTGGGAAGGAGCAGTCAGACACCAGGAGCGAGCACTCGATGGGGCACCCCACTGGAAGACCGGGGGATGGTCCACTATTGAGTTGGATTTGCTTTTATTTTGGAACTTTTCGGGGCTCAACTCTCCTCCCGCACCAGGGAAAGTTAGACTGGAGGGACAATTAGCTGGTGGGCCGGCGCTCTGCTACTGTGGGCCCTGGAGGTGCAGACTTCTTCCCCGGGAGACCTGCAACCACATTGGGGCAATAGAAGGTCCACAGGAGGACTCGGCTCCTGCCACGGCACTACACGCCTCCTTTTCAGTTGCAGTTTGAGCCTCAAATTTTTCTACCAGGCCAGTAACATTATCCTGTGATGAGGAGGCATAGGTGAGTATAGCTGAGCAAATAATGGATATTTTTTGGCTTGGTGATAATTCCAGGGGGAAAAAATGTTCGTGTTGAATCGAAATTGAAACTTTTCTAAATTTTTGATGAATTTAAAAGTCAAAAAACACTTTGTTTAAGGTTGAAATAAACTGGATTATGACCATTTAAAAATGTTTTTGGTTGTTTCAAAGTTTCCTTTAAATTTTTTTAAAGTTGTTTCAAACCTAAAAATCAAAAGAGTTCATTTAAAAGATGCTGAAACAAAACAGCTGTTTTTTCAGAAACCCTTTCAGACTGTTTTTCCATCTGAAACGTCTTGGGGATACTGAGGTGAATTTGTGTTTCATGTTGCTGAATCTGCATTTATCTGCCCAAAAAATTTCTCCACTTCTACACACGAACACCTTAACAGACCCAGCGTCTGGGTTCTGTAAAGGGGAAATCTTAGCTTCAGTTGAGAAAGTAAGTGTGTTTCTAGCACATCTCCTTGCATAGATAACCTTGAAAAAACAAATCAATGTGAATCGATCTGATGAAACAAGGAGCTGAGCTGCTTTCAAACTCCTAGCTGCTTGCCTGTGTGTGTGTGTGTGTGTGTACAACCTCTGCTTGTTGACATTTCCAGCCATTTCTCAGTTGGGAGCTAAGCTGAAGGCTATCTCAAAAGGCACCTACTTCTGTAAGAGGAGCGCCCCTTCTCCACTGAAGCATTGTGTCCATTTTGGGCACCAAAATTTGGGAACGATATGGACAAAATTGGAGAAAGTCCAGAGGAGACCAACAAAAATGATTAAAAGTCTAGAAAACATGACTTATGAGGGAAGATTGAAAAAATGGGGTTTGTTTAGTCTGGAGAAGAGAAGACTGGGGGATGAGAAGACTGAGGGGGGACATAACAGTCTTCAAGTAAAAGATTCTATAAAGAGGAGGGTGATACATTGTTCTCCTTAACCTCTGAGGAAAGGACAAGAAGCAATGGTCTTAAATTGCAGCAACGGAGATTTAGGTTAGACGTTAAGGAAAAACTTCCTAACTGTAAAGGTAGTTAAGCACTGGAACAAATTGCCTAGGGAGGTTGTGAAATCTCCGTAATTAGAGGTTTTTAAGAACAGGTTAGACAAACACTTGTCAGGGAAGGACTCTAGATAATACTTAGTCCTGCCTCAGTGCAAGGGACTGGACTAGATGACTTATCGAGGTCCCTTCCAGTCCTACATTTCTCTGTTTCTCCATCCAGAGCCAATCCCTGAGTGGGGGAGTTGCTAGAATTGCAGTGTGTTGAGGACTGTGTTGGAGGTGTCAGCTATCACTTTAAGAGCATGGGAGTTTCCTGATCCCGCTGGCAAGCTAGAGGGCTCTGTAGCAAAGTGTAGGAGGCAAGCAGCAGAGTCAGTCTGGGAAGAGCTAGCTTAAAGCAAGGTGGGGTGAGTTGTACCTCTCTGCCTTAGGGAAAAGTCTGCATGAGCGCATGTGTTTTTGAGTTCTTGTGTGTTCTGAATGCTCAAAACTAGAATATTTGTTTTCATCTACTTCTCTGCTTGCACACTGGGAAACATAATAACCAACTCCTGTTTTTCATAGGCTGTCCTGGTGTCCTAAGAACTTCTTTTCAGGACATCGGAAAGGTTCTGTCTTTTCTTCTCATCAAGCAACATGTCTGGGTTCTTTAGAACTACAAATGTTTGTCTCAGACATGGTACTTCCTCACTATGAAATGTTTTGTGCAGCCTCACTTCGCTCTTATCATATCGCCAGCGTATGTTTCACACAAGCCATGGGCTAAACTTGTCAGGTGACAACATTGCAACATGAGTCTAAGGAATCAATGACACGGTCTAGTCAGCACAAGCCCCCTGCTCTGGCCCTGTAAGAGATGGGGTGTCAGAGCCATTGGAAGGAGGGAAGCAAGAGACAGGGTGAACAGGAAGTAGAGCGCTGCCTCTTCCCCACCTTTCACAGGCTCCTGGCAGAGCTTGTCCCACCCAGGAAGGACTGATCAAAGAAAGGAGCAGAGCCAATCGTGTTTTGTACAGCACCAGGCACAATAATTTAAAAAAAAATTAATAATGTAGCAACCACTTCCTGCCCCTCCCCTCTGGAGAAAGGAACAAGACCTCATTCCATAATCACACTGATGTGGTATCATAGGGTTGTTCTTAAATGCCAGGTTGCTGATTTGTTTTGAAAGAGCGATTGCACTTTTGTGATGACAAAGACACGGAGAATTACAGGGACTTTGCAGAGAGAGACAGGAAAACAAAGGATGTCAAACCTGGGATTTACCAACCGTGACAGCTTCTCTGTAAATTTGTAAAGTGATAATTTTCAGCGCAATGGATTTTAATTAATGCTCTTACGCTATTAATATAGGAAAGCTAATTTTTACCTGGCATGTGTCATTTCTGATCTACTGTATATTAATTAGTAGAATAATATTTCAAATGAAAAGTGTCAGGAAATGTATTTCTGTGGAGCTGTCCTGTCTAGCGTGTTAATGAAGTGTGATATGGCACCAGCATACCATTGTGCACAATGATACAAGTTGAATGTGGATAATATAATTATTTATAGTGTAGCACAATTGCAGCTCTAGTAGCGTAACTGACAATGAATGTTGTTCTGATAGGAAGGTACTGCTAATGCCACTTAGTGTTAACATCAATTCTTGATAATATCATGTGACCCAAGCTAATAAATTGGAGATGATGTGCATTTTGCACACTTATCTGTAGGTGAGCGAGGGTTTGTTTGCTAATACAGTTATAAAGAATCCTATTGGTAAAATGATCAGGAAGGCTGTACTTTGAAAACATCACCATTAACAACAACAACAAAAACAAAACCCAAGCCTTCCGGGTAGGGTGACCAGACAGCAAGTGTGAAAAATCGGGACGGGGGTGAGGAGTAATAGGAGCCTATATAAGAAAAAGACCCCAAAATCGGGCTTGTCCCTATAAAATCAGAACATCTGGTCACCCTACTTTTGGGGGGCGGGGGAGGAGGAAGGGCGGCGGGCCGGGAGGGGGGGAGGGGAAGAAAGATTGGCATATTTGCTTCAAATGGAAGTAGAGCACACTAAATAAAATTTAAAAGTCACCTTCTGCAAAGAGAGCAGAGCAGCAGGAAAAAAAAATACACAAAGAAACCGTAGGCTTGCTACCAGCCAGGACTGTTACATGTGCTAATGTAACACATCCCTATTGCATTTCTAGTGGTGTGAAAAGCCGAACAGCTTTGGCTATCACATGTTCGGCAGTGTGCAATGGAAGACCCTTGGGTCTTGTTTCTGCTGTTTCCAGGCTTGCCAGCTGCATTGCTGAAAAATAGAACGGCAGTGTCAGCAAGAACGAGGCGTGCCCTGTGTGCCGGCTGGTCCTGAGACCAAAACGAAACGGCGGGAGATAAAAGAAGGGCATTTTGTCTCTGCTTCTACACAAAGTAAAAAAACTGTGAGACCTGTGAGCAGGTCTGGAAAGACCCTGTTATATGTTGAAGCGACAAAGGGTCCTGTGGCACCTTATAGACTAACAGAGGTACTGAAGCATAAGCTTTCGTGGGTGAATACCCACTTCTTCGGATGCAAGCAGTGGAAATGTCCAGGGGCAGATATAAATGGTATATGTGTGTCACCGGGTTGGAAAAAGAAAAGAGACATTATTCAGACATTATTCAGACATTATTTCCCAAATGAAACCCTTGTCCTCCCCAGAGAGTGTGAGCAATTCTCCTTGGAGAGGCTTGTCTACACAGTGCTGGCAAAGTGCACTAGAGGGATGTGATTTGAAAAGTACTCTAAAGCACCGCACTCTAGCTGGCCTGTGTAGATCCTACGGGCCTGCTCTTAAAGGAAGCTAAGTTCAGGTTAACATAGTCTGCCTTAACATGAAGTAGGTACCTTTTTAGATCACACCTGCAGAGTCTACATGGGTAGAGTGCAGCTTTACAAATCACACCTACCATACCGTGTAGACAAGGCCTTATAGGAGGGCTGATGGGGAGCACAATCCTTGCCAGTCACTGACAGAGAAACGTGAGCGGTCGCTCAAATGAGGCAGGGATTGAAAAGGGACCAAATGCTGGTGAGAATGCAAATGAAGATTTGAAAAGTGGTGGATTATAGTGAGGGAGAGTATGGGAAGATTAAACATTAGAGGGGATAATTCCCAACAAATGCATTCAATGAATTTCCTCTTTTCTATCTATCTTAAATGCTTACCAGGGCCCCATCACATTAATATCTTTGCACCTCACAATTGTTAACATATTAATCCTTGCAGCCCTGCTTTGAGATAGGAAAGGGCTATTATGCCTGTATACAGGCTCAGAACTGATACACAGAGAGCTTAAGTGATTTGCCCAAGGTTACCCAGGAAGTCTGTGGCAGAGCTGGGAGTTAAACCCAGATCTCTGGTTAGCACCCTGACTACTGGACCATCCTTCCTGAACTGTCTGTGAATAGCTTGGGAAAATCTGGAGTGTGTTTGCTATTCGGAATTATTCTTCAGCTAGTAATTTTGGGACTGCAGATAATTTGAATGGAAAAAAATTTGACTATACTGTTCACAATAAAGAATAGAGGTTTTTAAGAACAGCTTGGACCAACTCCTCTCAGGGATGATCTAGGTTTACTTGGTCCTGCCTCAGCGCAGGGGGCTGGATTCGCAAGGTCTTTTCTAGCCCTCCATTCCTACGATTCTATAATAGGATTTTCCAAAGTGCTCAGCACTGGCTTACCTCTGCTCCCATTGAAGTCAATGGGAGTTTTGCCAATGACTTCAGGGGGAGCAGAGAGAGGTGGCCACTCGAAAGCTGTAACTTTTGCAATTAACAAGCACAGCACGAGTTGCAAATTGTAGAGCTGACTGTAATAATAGCAATGTTGAGTTTGTGCTGTGGAAGGAATGGAAAAAATGCTAAATGACTTGCATAACGCCCTGATCCTGCAATTAATTTGACTTCATTCAAACTCTACGCTGGCATAGGGATCCACCCAATCAGCCCAAGAGCAGAATCAAATCCTAAGCCACCAGCGCAGTATGAATGGTAAAGTGTACAACTGAGTATACAACTCCCAGTGGCCTCAGTGGGAATTCTGTTTGTGGGACAAATGCAGGAGAGAGAGCAGAATTTTAAGAAGGGGGAAGATCGGTTGACCCTTGAACACAACATCCCTCTGGGCCCCGGCAGCTTCATGGTATGATCCTTAGTCTCTGAAGTTTTGTGAGGGAGGTTTATTAGGATTCCAATAGCAATTTCCAGTAAGACAGACTCCTATCCAACCGCTCTAGGACTGTGAACACGATATCAGCTAGGTCTGGAAACTCATGTCCTACTGGCAGGTGAATGGGGAGCAGGTTAACGGGAGAGGGGGCAAGGAGCGTTTGAGGAGTAGTTGCAGATCTGGTGCTAGAGAGTAAGGACTTGGCAAGGTGGGCATTTGGTCTATGTGTTGTGTCCCTATGGGGGCCTTGGTTGTCGGCTTTTGGGGTTCTGATTAGGCCATGTGTTTGCTTTGGTCTGTTGGTTGTGTCTCTGAGAGGCATGTGACTAGGCTTCCAGGCTTATTTATCAGGCCAAGGGTTTGAAGTCTGAAGTGTTGATCCTTCTCTGTTAATGAAGGGGCGAGGCTGACCAGCTACTGCAGGTATATGATATAGGCCTGAGGCCAAGTGAACTCCTGAGAAGGTTAATGGGTGTTTCTGAGAGCGTTTAGGCACTTTCTGTCTAGGGTACACTTCTACATGAGTGACGGTCAATGGCCACTGATGGAACAACTGTTGTGACTTGCAATGGAGGTGCCATGTTCTGTCTTGAAACAGCAAACCGAAGGCACTTCCTGTGCATGAAACACACATGGATTGACGTATTGGAAGAAAATATTCATGGTCTTGAAGGATGACTATGGATTCTGTATAAGAATCTATGAACACTCTCCCTCCCAACCTATGGACATTTTTGGTCCAGGTCTGATTCTTTCAGACTCTTACAAGTCTTTCTGGTCTAATGCAACGCATTGTGGCCTCCTAACATGCTTGTATATTTTCTATTGCTGCCTCATTTGACTCTAGCTGGTTTGCCATTCTCTTTTCCCTATTCTCCTCCCAGAATCCTTTGCTAACCACCCCCACCTCCTCTTATTTATTTATCAAGAGTATGGAACTGCTTCCATATGAGGGAAGACTAAAAAGATTAGGGCTCTTTAACTTAGAAAAGAGACGACTATGGGGGGATATAATAGAGGTCTATACAATCATGAATGGTTACTTACCCTTTCACACAATACAAAAACCAGGGATCACCTGATGAAATTAATAGGCAGCAGGTTTAATACAAACAAGAGGAAATGCTATTTCACATAACACACAACTAACCTGTGGAACTCATTGCCATGGGCTGTTGTGATGGCCAAAAGTATAACTGGGTTTAAAAAAGAACTGCGTAAGTTAATGGAGGATAGGTCCATCAATAGCTATTAGCCAAGAGAGTTAGGGATGCAACTCCATGCACCTCTGACTGCCAGAAGCCAGGACTGGATGGCTTGGTGGATCACTCTGCAATTGCCCTGTTCTATATGCTTTCTCTAAAGCTAACAACTTATTTATGAAGGCATGATTTACATGATCCACTACCTTTTGTTATTAACAAAAGTATTCATTAGGCTGAATATTTACCCAAATGTACTACATATAGAGGCTACCTGAAAAATGGCAAAAAAAACCCCAACCCATAATATTATATGATAGGCTCTGTCAAATAAGTATGTATTTCTTTGCTAAAATATAACCAAGTCAAGGTTTTGCCACCAAATAGTACATTATAGAAGATAAAAGTCTAAAATCATAGTGTTCGTTATGATTTGTATTGTCACCCTTCTGCCAAACGGTAGCAGATTTTGGGGCTTTGCAGATAGGTTTCCCATTAGAAGAGAAATCAGTGATGCAGAATCTGGGATTTTTTTAGCGTAACTTGTTTTATTTACACCAAGTCCTAGACCAGAGGTGGCCAAACAGCACATAGGCAATCCCTTCTTTCAGGAAATTCAGCCCAAATGCCAGTGCCTGTTTCCCAGGGAGCACTTCTGCCCTAAAAAACTGATATCATTAGAGCGGTGGTTCTTAACTGTGGTCCACTGATTCTTCAGGGAAAGCCCCTGGTGGGCCGGACTGGTTTGTTTACCTGCCGTGGTGGCAGGTTCGGCCAGTCGCGGCTCCCACTGGCTGCGGTTCGCTGCTCCAGGCGAATGGGGGCTGCGGGATGCGGCAGACAGCACAGCCCCCGGCCCACGCCGCTTCCCGGCAAACCGCGGCCAGTGGGAGCTGCGAGCGGCCATACCTTCGTAGCGGCAGGTAAACAAACCGGCCTGGCGCACCAGGGGCTTACCCAGAGCAAGCCACACACCGAGTTTGGGAACCACTGGTGTAGGGTTTTCAGGCCCCAACAAGATCAGGGACCCAGGGTGCTAGGCAAGGGACAGCCCCAACGAGCTTACAATCTAAATCAAGGGTCTCAAACACGTGGCCGGCGGCGCCGACTCCGTGGGTGCTCCAGGGCTGGAACACCCACAGGGAAAAATTAGAGGGTGCTCTGCACTCACCAGCAGCCAAGCTCCCCTCCTCCATCCTCACCTCCTCCTCCTCCCCCACCTGAGCGTGCCTTGTCCGTGCTCCTCCGTCTACCTCCCAGCGCTTCCTGCCGCCAAACAGCTGTTTGCACGCTCCGGGAGTGGGTGGGGGAGGAGCGGGAATGTGGCGCGCTCAGGGGAAGAGGCGGGGCCGGGGCGGGGATTTGGGGAAGGGGTTGGAATAGGGGCAAGGAGGCCAGGGGCGTGTTTTGTCATTTGAGTGAGGTGGTTTGGCCTTCTGCTTTGGCTGCTGTCTGCCGAAGGTGGAAGGTTTGGAGCGCTGCGGGATGAGCGATTTGGGTGGGAAGTTCTCTTCAGGGTGGGGGTTGGATGGTTTTGCGTACTTGAATCAGATCAATGTGCCTCTATCCCCCACGCTCTCAGGACAGCACTTCCTGTTACAAGACATACGCTGCACATGCTGCCTGCCTACAAACTGCAGCTGGCTGCTGCCTGCCCTTTCAGCATTTTCATTCTTTTGCGTACATGAACTAGGAGGCTCTTCCCCCCACAGGAATGGTTACAACAGAACATCACCTTGTGGAAGCTAGTGTCCTCTTTAAATCCTAGACTCAGGAGAGTCTTGCCCTGCTCTCCATTTCCCCTTTCAGATCAAATCCCTCTTGGTGCCTCCAGAGTAGCTGATGGGGCAGGTGAGCCATGTTATGTCCAGCAGGACCCCACAGGTCTCACTTAGCTGTAGTTGTTAATTTTTTTAATTGTTGACTCTACTTTCGTATCGTTGTATGAAAAGGTTTCAGTGATGCAGCCCTTGGGCCAATGTACTAATCCTCATGTGGCCCTCTGGTAATTTGAGTTTGAGACCCCGGTCTAAATAGACAGGCCAGGCAAAGCTGGGGAGGGAAAGCAGAGAAATAAAGTGATTTCCCTGAGGTCACACAGAGCAGAGAATAAAATCAAGGTCTTCAGTCTCCCAGTCCAGTGTCAAGACAATTACTCCAGTGCCTACCACACTAGCCTGTCACTTACAATAATTAAGTATATTTGATTACCTTGCTTTCCTATGGGAATAATCAGTTTCAGACCCATCAACCAGAACTAATTAATTCCTGCTAGGGTTTGGGGAGCAGTGAAGGTGATTGGCCACCACTCCTTTTCTATCATTGTAAGAACAAAGGGCTAGCAATATGCAGCAATTTAGAACCTGACTTTTCCAATTAAGGATTTGACTGGTTTTTAAGTCTTTTAAATGACAATATTTGTCAAGCTGTTTGTTCGGTGAATTGTCTGTGTGTGCAGTTATACAAGAATTGGTTTAATTAAGGTTAATTGGTGCATAATTAGAGCTGCTGCCAGCACAAAAGGAATGGCTGCAGAGTGGAGAGAGTCAATTTCTAGCCAACTCTGAAGGACAAAAACCGAGGAGAGCTAAACTGCTGGAAACTGGTAGGCTGAGTAGTAAAAATGTAATTGTTTAATATGTTAGAACAGATTTTTGTTAAGCATTATTTTTAGCTTTGTGGAGGTTTCCCCCCCTTGATTTTATTGGATGTGCTGTGTAGCTAAGCCCCCCTGCCACTGTATGTACTATCCAAAAAACCTATTTTGAACAATGTACGGTGTTTATGGTTGAACATAATCAGTTAGACGATGGTTCTCCCATCTTTTCAGTCTCCCTCTTAATGAAGGATTGTGTGGAACGTCAGCAGGGCTTTAATTCAGCTGAAGCTGTCTGAAGCGGAGCGCTGGTAAATGTTTTCAACCCTTGACTCCAGTTTGATGCTGTTGGCTTTCAACTGGGAGTCCTTGGTCCCCAAGGGGCTGCGAGCTGGTTTCAGGGGATCTTTGGGGCCTCATGTGGCTGGAACCCCAACAGGGCTGGTGCAAGGAAGATTCACGTCCTAGGCGAAACTTCCTTGCACCAGCCCTGTGCCCCCACCCCTGCGGCAGCTAATTCTCCCCACCCCCACGGCAGCCAGCCCTCCTGCCTGTGGGACGCGGTGGCTCAGCTCCCCCCACCCACGGCAGCCGCCTCCCCACCCACCGCAGCGGCTAACCCCCCCTGCTCGCGGCAGCTCAGTCCCCTGCTCGTGGCAGCCGCCTCCCCCCCACTCGCGGCAGCTCCCCATCCCCCCCGCGGCAGCAGCTTGCCTCCGCCGGCGCCAGCAGCTCCTCTGAAGCTGGGTTCTCGGTGGCATTTTGGCGGCCGCTTTTTTTGCCGCTGAGTCGCCGCCGCCGAAATGCCGCCCCCCAAATCCTGGCACCCTAGGCGACCGCCTAGGGTCGCCTAGTGGAAGCGCCGGCCCTTAACCACAAGCCCCAAATGGTGGGGGGAGGTATAGCGGACTCTAGGAAATACTCTGAAAATTTAAGCCCTGAACTTCAACATTCAATGTATGGTGTTATGGGGCACAGCTGCCTTTCACGAAAGGCAGGAATTGGTTAATGGGCTACTGAAGGCTCAGTCAGCCCAAATCAGGACATCTGTGGCAGGAGCCAGGCTTTCACTGAGGTGCTTTAGAGGAAGAGCCTAGCTTAGGTGGAGGGGGCAGGCACAGAAAGTGTATGTGGGGCCTTCATAGTGGGAGGGAAGGCTGGCCAGATTTCCTGCAGGTAAGGGAAGAGTTTGTGTTTCATGCTTGTTTTGGACTTTGAGTGCCCTGGAAGGTGTAAACTTGTAAGTGCAAGGCTTAGCTGGAGGGTTAAGTCTGGGCCACCCAGAAGGTAGTGGCGGTGGTGTGGAGTAGTGAAAAATGAGGTGGGAAACTGAGGCTGAACGCTGAAGCACCCAAGGCTGTAAGGCAGTGCTCTTGTAAGGATGTGCAGTAACATATATGACTATTAAATCTAGGCCTCAACAATGCAGGAAGCAACAGAGTGGGGGGGAGATGTAATGGAGACAAAAAGGTGGACAGCTGCTGTGGAATGATTGACGTGTGTGAACTGTCCTGCCGTCCGATCCTAGTGGAGGCAACAAGGCACTGTAGTGTTTACCACAAAGTAAACTAGGTGAGGGCAGCCACGGGCGGGGGTATAGCGCTGACCTCACCTAGCTACCTTGGAGAAACTATGGTGCACTAGTCACGTCACTGTAACTGCCTCCCCACTCCCCGCACACACCCGCCAAAGGATTAGTGCCCTCCACTAGCTGCTGTGTGGGGCTCAGCCGGCTCCCCCATCCCATCAGCCGAAGGGTAAGATACATTTCAGGCTTCATTCCTCTCTAGCCAAGGTGTGCACGGCCCCCCACCGCATTACCTATGATATGAGACTTCTGCATGCCAGGAATAATGCTTGAAAGGTCTATGCATCCCCTTTTTCTTTCATGAGGCAGGAAGGATGATCCAGTGGTTAGCGTGTGAGCCAGAGATCTGGGTTCAATTCTCCTCTTCCACAGACTCTGTGTGACTTGTGGCAAGTCATTTAACTATCTGTAAAATGAGGATCATAGTACTTCCCTGCCTCAGCGGTGTGTCTGGAGGACAAATACACTAAAGATTGTGTGGGGCTCAGCCACCTGGTGCCATTCTACTGTGATAATGGAGACTGTCACAGGGTAACTGGCCCCCTTAAGGTGAGATGGGGGCCCAGCCACCTGGTGCCATTATTAATTAGTTGCCTCCCAGCCTTGGGGGTGTGGGGGAAGGAGGGCCAGGAGAGAGTGAGGCCAATCTGAAGTTGGAACTACAGGGAGTGGACAGGCCCTGAGCTAGTGTCTGCAGGAGGCTGGGGGCTTCAGAGGAACGGGCCTGGGGACCCAGTGCTCTGCACCAGAGCCAGACAAATTCACACAAGTACTCTAGAAAGGGGTTGAGAAAAGGGCCCAGCAGAGGGATGGCCTGAAGAGAAGCCCCCGAGGAGCAGAAGCACTTTTTTGTTTGTTGGGACTCTTAACCCTTTTCTGGGGTAGCAAGTTAGTCTGTGACTTAGCTGGAGGGCTAAGCCACATCTCCAGCACAAACCAGTCCAGAGTGCGGAGGAGACCCATCTTGGGAAGGGAAACTGATCTTCCCATTGAGCGTCCATTTAAGGGCTCAACTATACGTGAACTGGCCCTTTAGGCACTTTACATGGCTTTGAAAATGCCAGTCTATGATTTTTAAAATGCATTGATTGAATATTTAAAAGCAGGAAATAAAACCAAATAATATTTGACTATAGCTATGAATACACAGATGACTTTGAAGTGAAGTGCAAAGCTGGAGTGTAGGAGGGGGATTTCCTGCTTCTACTGCAATTTGCTTCCTTCTCTGGCTTATTATTTATTTGTAATATTTTAGCGTTGAGTGCCCCCAGACAGGATCAGAGTCTCATTGTGCTACAAGTAAAAGCAAACCTTTACTAGAGAGAACGTATTCCCAGCTCATAAGGATATTACTGAACATTCTTCCATTCCCCCTGCCTTTGCAAATCTCCAGCTGACCTGACTCTCCAGTGAGTTTCCCCGGGAAAGACATCACTACCTCCCACTGGAAAAACTTCATCCTTTTCCACCCCCACTCCTCCATCTTTACTGTTGTTGTGGTAGAAAGAGAAACTGGAGATCACCCTAGCGCACAAGAGCTGTCTATCCACCCAGAAGAGAGCAAAATGGTCTGCAACGACAAGATATGTCTGAACGAAAAATCTCTTTTTCGGGCACATTTCCCTCAAATGTCCCCTTGCAGCAATCATCACAGTTTCCAAGGCCCAGGGCAAACAGCATATGCTGTTGCATCAGGCACCATTGGAAACGAGTCGTGGGGTTGTTGTTTTTTAATTATTATTATATAGGGGAAACATGAAAATGGTCATACTTAGTGGATGTTCTGGTGTGTTAGATGTACCAAAAATGCTGCAAATCTCTAGTGGTGTGAAGTGGAAACATGTTTGTACAAATTCTGGAGAGGTCTGTTTTTAAATGCAGAATTGCCTGGACGGATGGTTTGATCAGAAACTCTTGAAAAAATTTCCATGAGAAAAACACATTTGTCCATGAAAAATGTTTTCTCTTTTCTGACCAGGTCTAAGTAAGACACAGGACAGGGTTACAGGACCTGGGTTCTATTCTGGCTCTGATTCTCTGTGTAGCCTTGGGCAAGTCACATAGGGCTTATCTACATGCTGGGGTAATAAGTGCCACTGAGATGCGAGTTCTAAAGCACACAAATGTGTTAGAGGCTAACTGGCCAGTGTAGACCCAATGACGCACGCTAAAAGTTCCCTAGTGCACACTAATGTCCTATTGAAACAGTTAATGCACATAGCAGGGTCTACATACCGTAGGCTAGTTAGCGCGTAACCCTTTGGTGTGTGTTAGAGCTCACAGCTCAATGGCACTCGTTACCGCTCCTTGTAGACAAGCCCCTTATTCTCTGTGTTTTGATTCCTCACTTTTATGCTTCCTTTCTCCCCACCGTTTTGTCTGTTTTTAATGGTAGACCCTTTGGTCTATTTTAATTTTAAACTCTTGAGGGGCAAGGACGGTCATTTCTGTTCCTTTCAAATTTGGGTGCTGGAAGCTAGATAACAAAATTCGTATTTAGACACCCAAGTAAGTGGTCTGGTTTTTCGTTAGTCACTACTGCAGGAGCGGTCTGGTCAGCGCCTGTGAAAATCAGACCACTTAAGTGCTTAAATATGAAATTAAGTGTTTTAATTTTAGGCACCCGAGTTCAGAAATGTTAGTCTATGCCTCTGTCCCCCGCCACTGTAAAATGTACTTCCCCTCCTCAAAGGGTGTTATAAGGCCTCTGTTAAGCCATGTGAATAGTGCCATTGATGTTAATGACTACTCGTGTGCTTAAAGTTAAGCACGTGCTTAAGTACCTTGCTGAACTGCGCCCTTTGATATCCTTGAACAGAACTCACTAAGGACATGATCCAAAATCCACTGAAGTCAACAGATTCCCATTGGCTTAAACAGGCTTGCAAAGTAATATTGTTCCTTTTCAGTTGGAGTTGCTTAAGAAGCCATCTGAGTGTTTGCCAAGTCCTGATCCAAATCCAAGGACAAATTCACTTCCAGACTGGCCTCTTGACCTGTAAGTGCAGCAGCGTTAACAAATTCATTAAGTGAAAGAGTGCAAGGGTAGGGGAAAAATTTTTTACATGACTCAGCCAGACATGTTCTGTAGGTGACTGCAGGTTGCTGAGCTGCAGGGAACAATTAAGTAAGAGCTTCCAAGGTAGCAGAGCAATGAAATAAGAGTGTAATAAAAAGCAAAGGCATCAATGCACACACTGAACAGGAAAAGCAGCCCTGCTAAAGAATCCTTGGTAGCTGGGTGAAACTGAAAATAAGGATGAACGTCTTTACTATTGAGGGTAGGGTGACCAGATGTCCCAATTTTATAGGGACAGTCCCGATTTTTGGGGTCTTTTTCTTACATAGGTTCCTGTTACCCTCCCCACCCCCGTCCCAATTTTTCACACTTGTTGTCTGGTCACCCTAATTGGGGGAGTGATGTTATTATTTATTTTATTTTTATTATAGTTTTAATTGTGTGCTCTGATTTATACAGGATCTTTTTTTCCAAGCAGGTAGGTTCATCACAGAATTACAGAGGAGTCTCTTCACTCCGTCCAGCACTGAAATGCAGCCTCTGGGAAAGAACACAGTAGCCATTATAACTCCATAGTAGTTTGAAGACAGGAAAGTGGTGAAGAATGCATCATCCAATTGAAGCGACAAGGGGATTCTAAGCAGGTAAAATCGAGTGTTCCAAATTAGAATTTGGCCACTAATGCCGGTATTAACAAATCCCCCAGATGGCCTTCAAAATAATCCAGCAAGGAAACAGAAGATAAACGTACACTGCAGTAACATTCTGCTGTAAGAAGCTACTTAGTACATAGGCAAACAAGTGACTTTCTGTCTCTACTGGAAACTGAAGGGCTGAGTAAGTTTTGGGGGGGAAAGCCTGTTAGAGGTGAAACCAGTTTCCTAAATTATTTTTGTATTTGAAGGGCCGGATTGTTGTTCGGTGTAAATTGGCAGAAATCCACTGATTGGCAAGCAGCTGGACTGGCTCGGGATCTGGCCCTAAAAAGAATAGAGAACAAGCGTCTGCACAGCAAAATATGGCTCTACTCTTGTTTCAATTTCCAGCAACAACATCCCAGAGAAAGGAAGGGTGGCCAGTTTGTTTAACAAACTGTACTTCATTACAGTGCTGGAGAACGGCCCCTCCAAGGTATCGAATGTGACGTAGGTTCCTCCCCAGTCAAGTGAGCAGCCTCTTCTTTTTATTATTATTGATTTCAAGATCTCGCACACAAATTGGCTTTGCAAGTAAGTGCAGAAGAACCAAGTAACAAATTTAAGAGTGGATCAATACTGCCAGAGCAAAAACATTAGAACATAAATAACAAGAACCTAGTGTCTATGTGGGGGAAAGTCCATGTAGGGACCAGGAAACTCTTAGCTTTCATTCACAGTATTTCCTTCACCATTTACATCTGGAGGGCAGGGTTTCCCTTCTGGCACATGGGGTGAAACACACCATCTGTGACTGTTCTTAGATCCATGTGTGGATCTACCAGGATTTGGCCCTCTATGAAGGACTGTGTGATAGGATGAGTGTACCAGGGTAGCACCCTGCTCCTGCCCTGAAGGGCTGGAAACAGCCCTGGGAGAGGGCTGAGGCTGAGAAGCTGGGCTGATTGGCATCTACAAGACCAGGAGGAGGATGCTAGACGAGGGGGAGCTCTGTGACTGTGGGGCCTATTTCCGATCCTCCCTCGTGTCACGGATCCGGGCAGAGTTCCACTGGGCAGCGTCCGCTGGCTCCCTCGACAACTTTGAGGAGCAGTGGGCGCTGTCCGGGGTTCTCTGCTCGGTCTCCCCATCCGGTCTCCTTGTTTTAAACCTTTGACCCTCACTTGATCCCTGTTTTTTCATTAGTTGTCCCCCGGATTTACTTGGCCCCTAGGTCTAGTGGTCCCTCCCGCTAGGCTGGGGGAGGGGCTTTTAGCAGTGGGCGGGCTTGCGCCCGCCCACCTCCTGGGGATCCCAATAGGAGCTGGGCTGATTGGCAAAGCAGCCACAGCTGTGGCTAGTTAATCAGGGCCCCGCTGGCCCTTATAATAGGGCAGTGGGCATGGAGCAGAGTCTTCTTCTGCCTGTAGAGGGAGAAGGGCCTGGCTGCAAGGGACATAAGCAGGTACCTAGAGTGGAGCAGGGCTGGGGGAAAGCCAGAGGAGCTGGGGAGCTCCAGCTTAGGAAAACTCCAGGCCTGGTAAGGCCAAACTGGGTGCAGGGGTTGCAGGGGCAGCTCATGGGTAGGCTGAGGCAGCAGGTCCAAACCCAACCTTGCCTGTGATGAGTGGCTTATGCTGCAGTCTGCCCCAGGGCGTGGGGGGTAGCTGGTGACTGGCAGTAGCCTATGACTGAGGTGAGGTGGGGATAGTGAGTTGGGGGTTCCCCAGGGAGGGGAGAAAGAGACTGAGGGGGTACTGCCAGGGGGAAGCACCTCAGAGAAAGGGGTGCTGGGTCCTGGGAGGGACATGGGGGGGCAGAGCGGTCAGGCAGATCACCAGCCTGCACAGGGTGCTCTGGAGACTGGATGAGCTAATTCCCAAAAGAGACCAGCAGGAGGTGCCGCAGGGGTGAGTCTGACCCCCTTATAATGAGCATCACCTCACAGGTGGAGTACAGAAGCAGGCCTCTGAGTGGGGAGGAAGAAAGAGACAGATTCTCAGGAGGCTCATTTTAGACCAAAAATTGGGATTCTGACATCTCTGTGCCTTGGTCCCTGAGAACAGATCTCCCATGAATAGCGGGGAAGCACCTTGTGTCTAATTTGTTGTGTGAGGGCTGAATTGGCAGTGAGACCATCGCCCGCAGAGGGGATAGTTCTGGAGGGCTTGATTTCAGAGAGGGAGAGCGTTCCAGAAGGCTGTGGACGCCGGGCGAGGCTGGGTGGGTGCCAGATGGCGTTGTTTGCGCTAAGTTCAAACGCTGGGGCGGAGGTTTCCTTTCCTGAATGTCAACATACATTTGCTAAGAGCCCAGTGGTTCTTGATGTTCAGCAGTGGATTATCCTTATCAAGGGCTGTGTTTCGGTCAGCAAAAGGCTGGGGATTTTGAATTTGTGTAAGCAGGGGCAGAATTCACAGCCAGGATCTGTAGAAGCAAAGGAGCAGAGCAGGGTAACCCAAAGGGCCTGATTCTCCTCTCCCTCTGGTGTAAATCAGGAACCACTTCACTGAAGTAAAGGTAAAAACTGGGGAGACTGGAGAATTGGGCCCCAGTGTCGCTATAGTTATCCTCCTGGCTGGCTGTTACTCCAGCGCTCCTTGGAGCACAGATATCCACAGAGAAGTCCCTGCAGTACTGAGGAATAGAAAATGCCTCTCACCTAGCTCCCTCACAAGTGCAGGTGTGAGAGGAGAATGCTGCATAACCCCTGCTCTCACATTTCTGCAGCTGCTGGCTGGCTGGCTTCCCCGGAGTCTGCTTCCCTCCTCCCCTGTTAATGGAGGAGGGGAATATCAGACTGTGGAAAGCATAGCAATTAAGCCAACCGTCTCTTGACAGATGTTTGCTGTTCCATATATAGTTTTCTTCAGTACAGATGCAATTTCTCCAGTGACATTTCTCTCCTTTAATAAATGTGTCGGCTGAGGATGGTATTTAATACACTCTGCTGACTGAATCTCACACGCAAGCCATTTCATAGAAAACAAGTTCGTTTATGGCTCCCTTTCTCATAGACTGAAGTTCAGAATCGAACGTATGTCCCTGGGTGATTGTAAAGTCTATTTGTTGATTCACAGTGTCCCCTTTATATGTTGCTGGCTTATTGGTCATCCTGTCTGCTGAGCCCAGTCAATAACATAACTCCCCAGAATGAAAATCTGTGCTAATTGTGTTTTCACACCCCAGCCTCCTGCTAATAGGAATCTTCATATTTTCCACAGAATGAGTGGGGAAAACCTATCCTGAGATGTATACGAATGGGTTATTTATACCTTATTAGTATGTTCCTGTTATATTAGCCCTTACATCTACCCATTGGATTATACATTTTGTTCTGCTCATTAGGTGCTCTTACCACATTCATATGGTAGGGTTTATGTACATTCACTAACAAGTGCATTAAAAACAAAATGTACACTGTATATAATGGTTACTGTAGCCTGTGTAATGAACCCCATATTAAGCTACCACCCAGAGACCAGTTAAAACCACTTGCCTAATTAAAAAAAGATGCGTAACTAAATCCACGCTAAATTCTATTGGACTTTTAAGTGATCACTCAGGAGAAGAATGTGTATATTTGGCTCAGATCTTCAGCTAAGGAATGCACAGTGCAGGTTAGGACCAGGTCGTGCAAAGGTGGCAAAATGGTTTAGTGTCTTTCCCATGGGGAACTTCAGTTTTTCAGTGACAATCTGAATACAAAAGTATTTCAGTTTAGAAATGTTGTTGCAGCACCTCATCTTGTACTCCCAGGGTACATTTCCCCCTCCCTGATCCTGCAGAAAATGAAACAACAAACAAGGGCAGTGACTCTGAAAGCCTGGGTCAACAGACTTGGGCTCACACTAAAAATAGACACTGTCGGTGTACGCAAAGTTCCCTAGTGGAGACATCCTTGCTTGGCTGGAGCCTGTGTTCTGAGACTCCCCTCCCTTGCAAGATCTCAGAGTCCTGGCTCCAGCCAAGGAAGGTGGGTCTCCGAGCCGAAGCGGGAAAGCTGCACTACCATTTTTAGACCTGAGTCAGTTGACCCAGACTCCGAGACTTGCTGCTGTGGGCTCTTTTGCCGTGTGACCGTACCTCCCCATTCTCTTCTATAGGCTGGGCTCCCAGGATGCATCATGATCTTGGAGGGGGAAGGTGTAGCCAAGGATTGCCAAGGCATAGGGAAGCTCTGACCATGCCCATTTTCCCCAATTGCAGTGAGCAGGGATTAGGAGCCCTGATCTAAACAAAGGATCCCTTTACATGGAGTATTCCTTCAGGGGGCTGTCTGTACCAGCTTTAGGGCCTGTTTGCGGTGTTAGAAGAAACCTTGGTCTTAGTTCGTGCTCCAATTAGTCTCTCTCTTTTTTTAACCTTGATTTTTAGTGGAATTTAAATATATAATTATTTTTTAGGTTGCAGGCTAAGTCTCTGGTGTAAATTGCTGCAAAGTGGAAAAATGATGATGCAGCAAATTGGATTGTAACAGAATATATGCAATAGGGCTTATACTTGGATCCACCTTGAATTCTTGTTCAGGGATTATCTTTTGTTGCTTAGTTACTGGATGCTGCCATCACCCAAAAACACTGCTTTCAAAGATGACCGACAGGAGTTGTTTCTGGAGGAGGCGGGTGCAGGGAATCCGTTGAATACTTCAATGGAGTAAAAGAGGCAGTCAAATGTACAGCTATGGGAAAGACTGATGATAAGGAAGGGTTATTAGCGTTATACAGAGCTAGATTTTATAGAAAAATCTCAGAATACTTCAATATCACCAAAGCCCTGAAAATTAGGTTTGATGCTTGTGAAAGCCAAATATATTTACATAAGAACGGCCATACTGGGTCAGATCAAAGGTCCATCTAGCCCAGTATCATGTCTGCTGACAGTGGCCAATGCCAGCTGCCCCAGAGGGAGTGAACCTAACCGGTAATGATCAAGTGATCTCTCTCCTGCCACCCGCCCTCTGACAAACAGAGGCTAGGGACACCAGGAGCTCCACTACAGGATGTGGAGCAGGAAAGAATCCACTGATTGCCCTAAATATAGGAACAAAGTGAAGGAACTAGAGCCTCAGCTTCCCGTTATTGATCTTGTTGTTATGCCTATAATTTAGCAAAGAGCCCTCTACTATTAGAAAGATTCTCCCCACAAAGGTATGTATTGACCAAGATCAAATCACCTCTTGGATAAACTAAATAGATTGAGCTTCTTTAGTCTCACCTTATAAGTCAGGTTTTACATATCTCGTATTATTCTTGTTGCATAATATGAATCTTAGCCAATTTAGCAACAACCTTTTTACACTGTAAACAGAACTACACATGGTATTCTGGGTATGGCCTTGCTAACGCTGCATACAGTGACAATAACACATCTCTGCGTCTACTCAATATTACTCTAGTTTCCCTAGATCAGGAAACATTAGACATATGTAACTGGTAAAAGAATGTGCAGATACTAATTTGCACCTGGGATCAACTACACAAAATACTTTGGGTTTCCATAAATCCATGAATATGACTTTTTACGGCTTTACCAAAGACAATGGGGGTTTCTTTTTTATACAACTGTACACTGACAGTTGTATAACTGTGGAAATTCAGTTTCTTTTTCTTCCTACTATGCATAATGCCAGGAGAGACAAGGAGGTCACAGTCACTGAAATATTTTTGTGGTAATGAGTCCTGCATCTCTAGAAGTCTGGGCTTCTATTAATCTGGATCCCTTTTGATCCAAAGTCACCAGTAGAAATTGGCATACTTTTGGGTCTGGATCTTCATTTTCAATCCATTCCCTCACTAAGAGATAGGAGTCTTCAGATCTGAGGTTGTGTGGTGGGTTTTTTTCTGGGTCTATCTCTATTTATAACTCCTCAGATGAGTCACTGAGTGACTTCTGCAATGAATTACCTGTGTCAGTCTTGGTCCTAGTGGACTCATGTTTACATCTCAGTTAACATGACAGGCTTGCCAGAAATTCCAAAGGGTGAGCGTGATCTCCACTTACATTTCCAAAGGCAAACCAGTATTTGGGGACTGTATGTGGAGATACTGATGCGATTAATTGATTTCTATGCAGAAATATTGCTTTGTAGGTCTGTGCACGTACACTTTAGCCAGTGAGAATTTTGCCTGAGTGGGGACTAAAAAGTATTGTAGAATTTGCACCTGTGTAATAGTTCTGCTTCTGAGAAGGAGCAACAATATAATTGACTGGGTCCAGCTTCTACTGAAGCCAATGGAAAGTCTCCCATTGACATCAGTGGGAATTGGACAGACCCATAGTCCTTCAGCTATACTGGAAGGAGAAAGATTGAAATACCATTAACGCATGCTGATAGATTGTAGGGGAGAGTCAATGTTACAGTTAATTAAGACAGATAGCAGAAAACATCCCGTGTGTGACACCTTCAGGCTGGATAACTGTAATTTGCTGCATCTGAAGGGGTGTGTGTGTGTTCCCCAAAAGTGAAGGATACTCTAGCTTTGCCTCTTTAGGCATCTTGCATCTCAGCTTGCTCTGTTTGCCAGGAGAAGTTATCACAGACCTAGCTGGGCCTGTGGACTAGCTTCCCTAGGAATTCTTTCTTTAGAAGATAAGGCATTTGGCACCCTGCCAGCAGCATATTCATTATAGGAAATAAAATTAAGCAACAGTACAGGCTGGCTAAATGCCCAAATCACTATAGAGCTGGTGGTGTTGACTGTATGTGTCTGAATTGTTCTCCAACAGCAGAACTCAATCTGCCTTTCACAAATGTTCAGTTCACTTTCCTTTGCAGGAAGGTGTAGAAAGCCCAGGAGCTGTCCATGTCTAAATTGTTTGGAGACAGAGATGCGATGTGACTTTAAATTGCTGAGGGAGAGAGGGGAGAGGATGGGATCTCCTGCAGTCTCTGTATTCTTTCTGTAGCAAGGCCAATGTCTGCACTACTGGGGCCCCTTTCATGATTTGTGTTGCTGTTTACCAGTGGCTCTGAGATTTTTTGCAGTGGATTGCATTCCGGCGAGCCATCCTACCCACTACAGTACATGAAAGGAAATGTAACTGTAGGCTCCTATTATCTTGGTGTGACTGCCAACCGTACTGACACTTGGGAGGCAGTGTGGGCTAGGGGATAGGGCACCGGAGTTGGGGAAATAGGGATTTAATTCCCAGCTCTGCCATTGACCTGCTGTATGACGCTGGGCCAAATCCCAATCACTTCATTTCTCTGTGCCTCTGCTTGCCCACCACCATCCTTTGTCTGCTTAGATTGTGAGCTGTTTGGGACTGTACCCAGTACGATGGAGCTTGAGTCTTGGTTGGAGCCTCTAGGTGGCATTGTAATGCAAGCAATAATAACAATCTGCTTCGCCTGTGTATATACTCTAGTTAAATTACCAAAAACACCCCCCAGAACCTAAGGTAACATCAGATCCCACCAGGACCGGTGCAACCACTAGGCGAACTAGGCAGCTGCCTAGGGCGCCAAGTGGTTGGGGGCACCAAAAAGCAAGCTCAGGGGAGGAGGTGGAGTGGAGGTGAGATGGGGCAGGGAAGCATGGGGAGGAACAGGGGGGCACGTAAGGGAACTGCTCCCTGGCCCAGCTCACCTCCACTCCGCCTCCTCCCCTGAGCATGCCACCCCTGCTCTAATTTTCCTCCCCTCCCAGGCTTGCTGTGCCAAACAGCTGATTAGCACCTCAAGCCTAGGAGGCAGGAGAAGTGGAGCAGTGCCAGCGTGTTCAGGGGGGGAGATGGAGAGGAGGTGAGCTGGGGCGGGGAGCTGCTGCAGGGCTCCCTGGGCTGGAGTGGGGCGCAAGGTGGAAGTTTCGCCTACAGCGCCAAATATCCTTGCACCAGCCTTGCATCCCACAATAACTAAGAATCATGTCTTCTGTCTGAAACCCTTGTCTTTCTCTCATCCCGTTTGTGTCATCTTAAGCATGACATACAGATAGCTGCAATTTTTAAGCACAATGAGATAGACCAGGGTAAAAGTCCATCCTTAATCTATTTGTGTGCATTTATCGAGCACCATGCATGTGGCTGGCACTATACAATGCAGAAAGGAAGTGGTCCTTGTCCCAAAGAGCTTCAACATAAATAAACAAACCGTACAACTCAGGCATGTAGCATGTTGGCTGATTAAGTGACAGTCACTCTTAAAACTGCATGGGGTTTTGTTTAAAATGTTTTCCTAGGAGCATTATGGCTAAGAGGGTGCAGAAAAAATGTTAAGTGATGGAAGAGATGGTGGATGCTTAACACACTAGAACAAGGAAAACTTTTTAATCCAAGGCACAACATGGCCAAATGAACCAAGCTCAGTGCCAGAGAAATATAGTGTTGTCCCTTCTGACACCAGTGTCCTGTTTTGACACCGACGTCATCCTCTGCAGCCTGGAAACAGAATTCCGGGGTCTCGCTAGTCAGCTTCCCTGGGCCGAGAACAGAGACACTGAGTCTGGGTACGCTCTAGTGTAACCTGCTTTATTGGCGCACACGCCTCTCCTGGAAGGGAGGCCATCACAAGGAGCACATAGGCAAGCCTCTCTTTCAGCTGACATGCCAATGCTAGGTCCTGGGAAGCTATTCTAGTTGGGACAGCTCTACTTGTCAAACTATGGATAGCAGCACCATCTGGTGACTCCTGACATGAAGGCACAGAAAGGGCTCTCTTTGTATAATTAAGTCAAACCTTTGCATCCCGTTAGAGCAATTGGGGTTATTGGGTTTTTATTAATAGCCCATATTGAAAAATGTCATTGAGATTATTGCTGAGTTCCAGAATTCCTTGGACTCCATATTTTTTCTTAGCCCAGCTAAGTGCTTGGGCATGTGTATGGGGAAAGGAGGCATCTTCTTAGTTGAAGTATCTCTCTCTCTCTCTCACACACACACACACACACTCACTCAAAATTCTTTGGCAGTGCTTTCAGCCTCAACCTGGCCTTCCACAATCCCAGCATGTATGCACCAGCTCTTCTGCCAGGAGACCCCCTTAGCTGCAGTCCAAAGGCACCTCACCAGTATGAGAGCAGATTCAGACCCCGTGGCTATGTCTACACTTGAGTTAGCAGACCCTGGATTTGTTAACCGATGGCTTGAGCTTCCATACTCCTTTGTAAATCCAGGTTATGAATTGTTTAACCCTGGGTCCCAACCTGGGGCTCCAGGGTCTACACTGCCTTATGCGGGCCCAAGTCCAACCACCCAGATCCCAGATTTGCTAGTGCCCTCCCAAAACATGGGCACTCTAGCCCTTTGTTTGTGGTGCAGTGGGGGGAAATTTGATTGTCTAGAGGGCAAAGAAAGTTGGCCTGTGAGATTGAGGAATACTTTTGGCAGACTCCCAGAGTCCAGGGGGACTGCATCTCTGCTGCAAACCACTAGGTTTTAACCCTGGCTTCCAGCTTGACTCAGGCTAGGGCCCTCCACCCCGTGGGGTCCTGGGACCCAGGGTTTTGAGCCCTGGATTAGCGTGATTTGTGTATAGATGGAAGGGGGGTTAGGATTGCTGTGTAGACATAGACTATAAATATACAGATGAATAAACACTTGAAAATATCAGCTGAAGGCTTAGATGAAGTAGGGTGGGGATATATTCGCATTGGTAGAGGCTGCTGTGGCAAAAAGATGTTTCTTCTTGTGGCTAACCAGAACTAGCTAATCAGCTAACATGCTTCAGAGGCACACTTCCAAAGCAAAACCTTTGCCAGGTTCTTTATTAACAGACTTCATGCCTTCATCCGAGTATTGCAAAGCACTTTACAAATAGAAATTAAAATTCCAAATATCCCCTTGAGGTAGCAAGTATTACTAGCCCCATTTCTATAGTCCTTCCTCCTGGCTCATGTGCCAGCTACACGTGTGTGTGTCTCTGGGTGTGTGTTTGTTTTTAAGATGATGGGGCAGGAAAACTGCAACTTCACTAGGAGGGTGGTGAAGCACTGGAATGGGTTACCTATGGAGGTGGTGGAATCTCCATCCTTCGAGGTTTTTAACCCTCGGCTTGACAAAGCCCTGGCTGGGATAATTTAGTTGCTGTTGGCCCTGCTTTGAGCAGGGGGTTGGAATAGATGACCTCCTGAGGTCTCTTCCAACCCTAATCTTCTATTTTATTCTATGTCAGCACTTTTCACACACTGTCACATCAGCTATGTTGCACTAGTGCAAATCTGCAAAAACCCATTGTAGGTTCAGTGCACTGTTAGATGCAATTCATTTTATTCCATTTCTTGTTTTCAGAATGGTATCTGCCATCTGTTAATGGGTCTGAGTTAAAAGTTCACTGAGTGCAACGCTTTGTGATCCCTGCTTTCACGTCACTAGAGACCAGCTGGTTTTGTTCTTTTCATTCTTTTAGTTGCAAACTAAATTGGAGTATATCAAACTGCTGACACATAATGTTCGTTATCCAAGCCCTGGTGCACTTTGCTGAAGCCATCCCTACAGCGCTGCTTATGCAAACACGGACTACTGTCGAGAGCACTTACCACTAGGGGTAGTTCTGATTCGGAATCCTGGAGAAATTTTTCTCGAGAGCTCAGTTTTCACCTGATAACTAAGAAGTGAACATCTATTACCCATGGTTAGATGGATGACCTTGTGATTAAGCACAGGACGGGAGGTAGGAGATTCAGTTGGCTTCCACAGTTTCCTCATCTCACTGTGGACCTGTCACTTAATTTCTCTGCTTCTGGTCATGCCCTGTAAGGTGGGGGTGTTAATGCTGCTTTTCCCCATCCCTTTGTCTATCTTGATTCAGTTCCTCAGGGCAGGGACCGTTTCTTCCTAAATGTTTGTACAGTGCTTAGCACCTACAGGGCCCTGATTTTTAGTGAGGCCTTTACGAGCTACTGTAATGAATAATAATTATTGGGGGTGTGTGTTTAAAGGATGTGGGCATTTGTGGACCGAGGTCCTTTCATCCTCAACACCCCTTCTTTCTTTACATTTATTTATTAATACAAATTGTGAACATGATTTTTATTTTTAACTGGGGAAAAAACCATGCATCCTTGTGACAGATTCCCCTTGGGGTGGCACCTGGAACTGAGGTACTACTGAGCCCTCTGACCCACCAGCCTGGGCTCCCTCTCACACGGTTGCCGTGACAAGTTGCAAAGCTCTCCAAGCCTGTACTTTTCAGCAGCATTCACACAGGTAGGGACACACCCAACTGCAGTCACATGCAGGCTCTCTAACCACCGGCCTCCCGGCCTAGGACCCCAGAGCAGTGCCGTCCTGCCCTGGTCAAATCTGGCCTGTGTATGGGTTTAATACCCAGTCCGCCTCTCCCTCCATGTGAAGATGACCATGCATACGTGTGGTAACCAAGCTGAGATTTTCCCCAGACACCTTAGTCAAACGCACACTGGTTTGGATTAAAACATGAAACAAGTTTATTAATGACAAAATGATAGATTTTAAGTGATCATCAGTGATCAAAGCAGATTACCTAGTAAATCAACAAAACTGCAAACAGAGCTTCACATAGTTCTCACCCTGAGTGATAAACAGGCTGGCAGATTCTTAAGGCACAAGCTGCTTTGGCTTTGCAGCTTGGGTTTCCCAGGTTTTCATACACAGACTAGAAATCCCTTTAGCCTGGGTCCATCACTTCCCCCCCTGTTCCGTCTTTATTCCCCAGGTGTTTCTAGGTGTGTTGTTGTAGAGAGTGAGGTCCCATCTTGATGTCATTTTCCCCATTTTATGTCGTCTTTCCACTTGCAGGAAAGCTCTTTTGCTGTGACCTGGGTCAAACAGTTCCGATTGTGTAGTGTTGTCTCTGAGCGGTTTCTATTGTACACAGTTCCTGAGGTAATCCTTGTGCTTGTGTGCATTTCCTCAATAAGCCATTAACATTGGCCTTTTTGCTGCTGTACCTGAAAGGCTGTGTGGGCATCTTCAACCTCACAACATGTTTCAGTAACACATACATAGCCAAACTCCATAACTTCACATATGGCGATAGCACATACAATCCAACGAGATATTAATCTCTAGCAGATCAAGACTTTTAGAATATATCAAGGCACACTTTGTACAAAGCATATCCTAATATCATGACAGGGGTGAATATTGGGGTGCCAGGGTGTCACACTTCCCTCCCTCTCAGATACAGCTGTGGGAGGGGTCTTAGAGAGATGCGGGGTTGGGGAAAGGAACGAGCGATCTTGGGCTGCTGGGGGTTGGGCGTATGTATGCTGTTAACAAGGCTCTTCTCCTGGCTGGTTCCAACCCCATGTCATTTATAAGGCCCTCATCACCACAGGAGAGGAGTACTTCAGAATCATTAAGGTGAAGAAGTGAGGCACAGAGGCTAATGACTTGCTCAGGGCCACACAAAGTCATTGGCAAAGCTGGGAATTGAATCCATGTCTTCCGAATTTTTTAATCAGAAGGACATCCTTTCCCCCACACAATGTATGTGAAGTGACCGAGCTCCATATTAGCACCAGGAGGGCATGTTATGGTGGCATCCATGAGCCAATAAACACATCCTTCTGTTTATTGATGCCAAGCAGAGCTAATTAATACATCTGTAACTGATGGAAACCTAGCTGTCATGCCCTTCATTTAATTTTTTTTTCTTTTCCTAGCTAACTGGAAAGACACAAGGATAACAACAAAACATGAATATTAATCTTCTAGTTTCCTTCCCCCTCCTACACTTTCAATTATTGTTCTGCTACGGTTGCCTAATTAACAGCTTGTGGTTATGCATAAAAAAATAACAAGGCTCTGCTGCTGATTATGGCTGTTGTATTTGCAAGATGAAATAAGAATTTCAGCTGGAAAAAAAATAAAGCCCAAGGTTCAAGCAAAGCCAGAAGTACCACTTGCTTTGGTCTTGTGGGGTATTGCGTGAGAATGGAATTTTACACTAGAGTATTGAAGTTTCATCAACAACCTTGAAAAGAAATGCAGAGATTCTTTTCTTGAAAATACCCACTGCAAACACCAAGTTTCATAGAGTTCACCCTTTGTAGTTTAGATAGTGTTTAAATAGAAAAGGAGAATATTAGCAGCAGTGGGTGGCTAACCTGTGTTACTGCTCAGTGCCACGTTTTAATCTGGATGTCTAAGGACCTGATCCAGCACAATGCTTACGCCTGGGTCAAACATCAAGCATGCAAAATCAATGAATTAGTTACCTGCTTAAAGTTAGATTTGTACTAAAGTACTTTGCTGATTTGAGGCCCCGTAAGCAGAATTTTTAAAAGATCCAGATACATGGGAAGGCCATGTGGGGAAGAGCTTGACCCTGCACTTTTTGGATGTTAGTGGCAGAGCCAAAATGCGCACACACACATGTGCAGCTGCATTTGCCGGCCTGGCTGCATGTGTGACTGGGGGTCAAGGGAACTGCACCCAGGAAGAGCCATTTAAGGCATGCATTGGCCAAGGGCAACAATTGCCTGCTCTGAGCATGCAGTTGTGTTAATGCACTTGCCACCAATGCACACACGCATCATATACCACCTCCTGGCCCTGACTGCATAAGCTAATGCAGAGCAGGGATGTAACTTTTGTTTAATGTCAATTTTTTCCCCCTTTTGCTTGCAGTGAGCATTTAATGACTTACAAAGCATTCTCAGAGACATCTGAGAAACATACTATTGGCAGGCCCAGGAGGCAAATTCCTGGGGAGATGACTGGCTCACGGGATTAGACATGGGATACAGTTAGAGCTGATCGAAACGTGGATGTTCTGGTTTCTGGGAAACCATGACATTTGGAAATCCTTTTGTTCCCATTCGGAATGAAAACAAACACTTTTTCAAAATTCCCCACAGAGTGGAATTCTTGACAGTTTGAGGGAAATGTTCATGTATGAATTTTGAAATTCCAAAATGAAATTCCAGAATTTTCTGAAACAAACTTTGTTCTAATTTCGAAATAAGGTTTTTCATTTGGGTGGCAGTTGCCATGGAAGTAGACGTGCTTTTGGAAGTGTTTGGATTTCAGCAAAAGCAGCAGGTTTTGTAAAGGAAAATAAAAAATAAGTTTGTTTTGACAAACTTCAACCGGAGTGAGAGACAATATATTTTGGCTGATCTGAGGCTGAGGAGGGTTCAGCACAGCTCACCAGATAGGTGTGGGGTGATCCTAGTGCTATTCAACAGCTCTGAAAGCTGGTCAATTACTTTCATTTGGGGCATGAAATAAATAAATACATTTGGTCAAAATGTCCCAGGTTTTCACTGAACCCCAATTTTTTTTCCAAAAACTTATTTTTGTTGCTTTTCCTGAAAAAACAAAAAATGATTTCTCCTTTTTTTAAAAAGCAGGAAACAATTTTTTTCCCCAACATTTCCCACAACATTTTTTTAAAGCCAGTTCTAATATGAATGCTTTGCACCTCTGTAGCTCTTTCAACCAAGCTTTTTAAAGCTTTTTAACATGATTGCCCATTCACCCACATCAATGTTTGGTGTTCTCCCCATTTGATAGATGGGGGAGGGGGGGGAGGGGAAGGGAAAGGAGGAATAGGTAATTGGTTCAAAGTTTCACAGGAAGACTGTGACAAGGCTGGAAATTGAACCAGATCTCCTGATTCTCAATCTAGTCCTCAAGCCTGTGCATGATACTCCCACTATTCTTCTGAGCTGTGGATTAAGAGTTTGTTTTAAAAACAACTCAAGAGATGAACAATACCTTTAATCATAATTTATAAATAAATGCTGGGTTTCGCTGGGAACATCATACAAATAGTCTGTACTGGAGTAACATGCCAATTCCATGTAAACACTGTACATGATTTTGGCAAAAGACTGGCACTCATACTTGACATTGCTAAATGTTTCTGGAAGCTTTCAGATCTCATGATCACGCTATAGTGAAGTTGACAGCTATAACCAGATAATTATTACCTTGTGATGGCACAATATTTGCTACTTCCTGGGTTAGCAATTATCCTGCAGTTTCTGTGTTTTGCAATCTGTGACATGTATAAACACAAGCAGAGCTGGGCAAAAATTTTAATCCAAACCTTTTTTTCACTGAAAAATGCAGATTTGAATCCACTGGAATACTTTGCAAATTCATGGTGAACTTGCTAAATTAGTTTTAATCAAAACTTCCCACTGCCAAAAAAACCACAAACCCATGAAAACAATTGAAACATTTCATTTCATTTTCAAAATGAAATATTTGTATTTTTGATTGAGAACAACTTTTCCTTTTGAATTTTAATTTAATTAAAGAATGTTAAGAATCAAACAAAATGAAGCACTTCATTTTGGGCCACCGAAATGTTTTGTTTGGCCAAAAATGAACTTTCTTTTTACTTTTGTGGTTACTTTTAGAAAATCATTTTGAGTTATGCTGAAACAATTTTTTTCCCCCTCGGATCATCCAGCAAACCCAAAAAATCAGTTATTCTCATAGGCCGCTCTAAGCCCAGTTTCTGTATTTTTAATGCCATTAATTCCTTCCCGGATTCACTGAAATGCTGAATCGATCTTATTTAGCTGAGTGGTGTTGCCTGAGAAACATGATTAGCTGAGGATGATAGTGTCCCTCACAATGGAAAGTTTCATGACTGTAGTTTCAGCTGGTGAATTTTCAACTGCAATGCCAAAAGTACTCACTTGGCAAAAATAAGAGAATGACCTATGGTAGAGCAGTGGTCCCCAACCTTTCAGTTGCTGTAGCATCTTCATGTTCCTGGAAGAGTGTGGTGGGCGCCGGACTACCAGCCGCTGAGATGCCGCTGAGAAGCAGCGTCATCGAGAAGCGTCGCTGCCGAAATGCCGCTGAAAAAGCAGCGGCGACGCGTCTTGGCGTTACGGCTTCTTGGAGGCATTTTGGCAGCTGGTTGTCCGGCGGCCGTACTCCTCGGCGGTGGATTGTCCGGCGGAAGCGCTCCCTTGTCAGTAGGTGGGCGCACATAAATGCCCTGGCGGGCGCCATGGCACCCGCAGGCACCGCGTTGGGGACCACTGTGGTAGAGCAACATGTGTTGGGACTGCTCCTGGTACAGTTTGAATGACCATCAGTAACGGTGCTTAGTGGGGTCTTAGCTTTGTGGTTCTGTTTCCCATACCATTTGCAAGATAATCTTCATAGCATAAGAGCAAGGGCATTACAATCACTCTCCCTGCTTGAGCAGAAGGTATTTAAAGCCTTCTAGTTTAAATATGAATAATGACCACAGTTCTAAAGTGATCATCCAGTACAATTCCGTAGCTCAAAAGTCTACAAGATGTCTACCTTCATAACAGACTATAGTCCGCCTGACAATCCAACTCCAGCAACATCTCATTCCAGCATGCCCTAGTCATCCCCCACTCATCCTTCTCTAAGCCTTCCTCCTTGCCAAGCCAGGGAAAGGTTAAGAAAACATGCAGCAGTGTGGTCGGAGCCCTGAAGGTCGCCAGATTGAGGCTGTGGTGGGCCAAGGAGGGAAGCAAATTCCAAAGCCAATTTTCAAGTCCATCTTTTCTGTAAGCAGAGACATCTGATCCAGTGATTTCAATGTTTACTCGTTACAGGGTTGGGAGGTGACTTGCAGTTGGTTGGAGTTTGTATGTTATGAGATTACTGTATGAGAACATGGTCATTTGTGGCTCCTGAGGTATATCTAGTAATTTGGGGTTGTTTTCTACAAGCAGTTATGGCTTCGAGTTCTGTGTGGTGGTAACATTAGGGTTGTAATTTTGTCAGGGTAAATCCTTATTTAGTTATGGTAAAACTATCAACAATTACCTCAGTAAAGTGGAGAGAGAACAGGATCAAACCCACTCTGATAGCCATTCTGAACTTCCCTCTACTTCAATCAGAGACTTGGGTGTATGTGGGAAGGCAGAATTTAGCTTGGGGTTCGCTAACTGAACTACCAACAGAGAGAATAACCTGTTCAAGTGAATGATAGTGGACTATTCCCAACACCCATAAGACTGGATGGCTGACAAATATTTACCTGAACAGCCTTTCCCAGAGCATTTCTGTTACTGTTTCTGGCTAGGTAAGAAACACAAGACCAGTTTTCTCTCAAGTAAGCTGGAGGATCTACTCTATATGAGGTCTTCTCATGGAAGTCAGTTGGAATAATTCCTATCTGAGCTGACTGATGTTTCTCAAATGTTGACAATTTATTTCACTGACATTTTGAATTTGAAAAAAACCCAGAAACACAGGTGGTCAAAAAGGGGAGAAATGAAAGACAAATGTTCAAGTTTCTCTCTCTCTCTCATATATATCTATATATAATATATATCTATATCTATATATGAAATAGGGAGTATAGTAGAGTACCTGTACTAATATCCTACAATGGGAGAATAGGGCCACAAGGGACCAGATATATACACACACACACACAGATATTCCGTGTGTGTGTAATCCAACATGTCCCAATCCTTGAAAGGTTTGATTCAAGTAACAAGGCAATGTTTGTGGAGGCCAAGTGTGTCTTTGTTTGATATGAAGCATTTTGCGCTGTGTTGCTTCTTGAATAGAGCTGGCTGAAATTTTTTGAATGACTTTTTTTAAAATTAAAATATGGCCCCTTTTTTGAAAATGGAAGTTTTTGCCAATATTTTTTCATATTTTTCAAAATTATTTTTGTATAAAGCCTGTTTGTTCATTTTCCTTTCTTCCCCACCCCCCCAACCCCCCCTCAGTGGTAATTTGGAAGAAGGGAGAGGGGACCCAAGCCCCTTAAATTTTCAAAACAAAACATTTTTGATAATTTTGAGTAACTGAAAAGTTACTTGCAGAAAAAATATTTTGATTTTTTTTTTTTCAATTGTGCTAACTCTCTTTACAGTGGTTTTTTGCCAGCTCTGTTGAACCCTTTCCAAAACTCTGGTTGGGCAATCCCAATAATTCCAATCATGTATAAAGGACATTTAACCACCTTCATCTGCCATTGAGAACTCTGATGGAAAATCAAGGTTGTCTGAAGTGCCAGAGTCTTTGGTGGTGGTAGTCAGGAAATATAAAGCGTAGAAGACCTGGGATTAAATATTTTTTTTTAACTATATTATGTTGTCATTCAGAGTCATGACAGAGATGCCAAACTCTTATTTGAATTACTGAGATGTCAGTAGCTCACTTACCACATGCTGCTTTTTAAAATAGGGTGCAGGGGACATAAATATGTACTTTTCTTTTGACGTGAACCGCATTTCCAGATTCTTGTTTCAATGACAGATTGAATCATTTGTGCAATGAACTCTGGCACTGGTATTAATACCACCACATCTGTTTTCTATATGCTTGTTCGCTTTCACTGCCACCAGCCCTGTTGACGGTATCAAAATGTCTTGATGCATTAGAGAGCATTTTACCACAACTGACTCGTGCTTGTGACCTCCCTCCCTCTATGCCTTTTCCAAATGACTCTGCTATGTTAAGAAATAGTATTTCCAGGTTTCACTTTTTGAAAAGCTTTGTGTTTGGGGGCAGCTGGGTGGGAAGGAGGAGACTGGGGGCAAAGGACATTCAAAGTGTATTCACCCATCACTAGATTGCAGAACAGGTTTAGAAATCACCGTCACTTAGAATAAACTCCTGGAAAATCCAAACTGCAGATGACTCCAACTGCCGTCTGCAGTAGAGAGCCATTTGTCCTGTAGCAAAATATCAACATGAGTCCTCTCTTCTTACAGTGGGCTTTGGATTGGGTCCATAAGCATATAAATAACTTTAAACAAAGAGTAGTTGCAGTGATTTCAATGGGTCTACTCGTGTGTTTCAACTTATGTGCATGCTTGCTGAATTGAGGCCTCTGACTCTTCCTATTTTTTTTTCTTTAATATTTTCTACCTTCAGAAGCAAATAGATTTTTGGGTTAGGGGAATCTTGTTTATAAGGGCCTTGGACCTCCTGAGGTCTCTTCCAACCCTGATAGTCTATGATGCTCACTTCTGCACTGACTGGGCACTCCTACGGGCTAGAGAGGAACACAACCTCAGCACTGGGCTTTCGTGCAGAGCGTTTGCCCATTGTGCATTTACCCTGAGTCTACAGTAAGAGCACTTGCATGCTCATAGATAGACGAGAAGATGACCATGGTACAATGATTTTTACATACGGGAAAAAGGTCAAGGGATCCAGACCATCTTCCTCTGTTATCTACACAAATGTGACTCTGGGTGAGAGAAAAGGGTAATACAATTTCACTCACACTCTTTCTCCCAGCTGCTTGCCAGCTCCCGAGACATCAGGGCTCAGACAGGTAACTCTAGACTGGTTTGAGTACGTTTGATTGAGTTTATCTTTCTCCGCAGCAAAGCGCTCCGACAACGGGAACAAAACCCTAGTTTAACACTGTTACTCTACATAAGCAAGATGAAATCACATGTTCTATGTAGTTTTGTGTTGCCTTTAGTGTAGACTTGTTTACTTTGTAAACGAACACCACAGTTTTATAATTTTGTTTCATGTTTCCATATTTAAAGGTATATTCGGTCAAAATAGCCCTCCAATACAGTATCCTGAAAACGTCTGCATAATCTGGATGGGCCTGTCAGACTTCATTAGCTGCAAAAGCAGGAGAACACTTGAGAAACCGACCCTGGCACACTGTAAAATTGTCTTGTTCAAAGTCAAGCTGTGGAAACTGTACCTTACATCATCGGACTGCAATGTCTGATAAGTGCTGAGGAGACACAGTAGCGAAGTGTCTGAGACAAGACATCCAGGCAGGCCGCACATTAAAACAGGATCTGTATTAATTCTGTGACGGGTACAAGGCAAGGAATGCTGTGGGCACTTAGCGAATAAGAATTAACGGCACTAGTTGCACTGGGGTTTGAACTATCAGACAGAGAGAGGTGATACGGGAAATACAACTAGTCAAAATGAGCCCAAGGAGATCCCCGCTAACGAAGTAACAGGAGTAAATTGTATTAGCTGATCGGTATGTTTTAAAATGAGAACCACAGCCAATTAATTTAAAAAAAATATTAAACTGGCTTGTGTCAGAATAGAGGACTGGGATAGCCCAAGGTGTAGGCAATGGAAAAATAATGGCTTTTGCCTCTTGCTCAGGGTTTTAAGTGCAATCCAGGTTGGTAGTAACTCCCAATGCTGTAAGACTCTCAACCAATGGCAATCTGACGAAGGCTAGGGCATGGCCAGTTGTGATCGCCATTCCTGATTGGCTAAGGCCAGGTCTCCATTACAGACCTGTATCGGTATAACTACAGCGCTCCGGGGCATGAAAAATCCACACCCTTCCCGAGCAACGTAGTTCTACTGACCTAAGCACCCACATAGACAGCGCTATGGCAGCGGGAGAGTTTCTCCTGTCAACACAGCTACCACCTCTGAGGGAGGTGGATTAACTATGCCGACAGGAGAAGCTCTCATGTTTGTGCCGCTTGTGCTAGGTACAGTTCAATCTGGTTGGCCTTTGAGTGCTACCATAATACAAATGTTTACTAATGAAACAATAGTGGCAGCTAAAATAGGTTGCCTCTTCAGAATGGAGATCATCCGATCATTTCACCTGGGCCACTGAACACTTATGCAAGTATTTGGCTCACAAAACTGCTCCGCCACAGATTACCTGTATGACCTTGGGGAAGTCACTTAGTCTCTCTGTGTGTCAGGTTCCCATCTGTACAATGGGGATAATAGGATTGCCCTACCTCACAGGCAGATTGTGAGAGTAAATGCTTTGCCGATTGTGAGGCGCTCTGATTCTACAGCTATGGGTCCATGCAAGCACCTTACATGGAGAGAGAAAACATGCCCCAGTTGAAATCCGTATTGTCCATCTCAATTAAAGGGCTGAATAGGAGACTGAATTTCTTTCTCGTTTTTAAAGGTGATCTCTCCAAATCAGGGTTGGGATATTTTATTCACCTTATGTGTATCTTGTAGACCCCATCTCAAAGAGCTTATCTTTTTGTTATATATGTGTACAGTACCTATACATGGTGGGGCTTTGACTGTGTTCCCAAGGTGCTATTTCAGTACTACTAATTACGTTAGCAGATCAGCTAGGAGAAGCTGCTGTTGCTAATATAGCATCACTTTTGCAGATAAAGAGTCTCGTGGCTTTTAATTTGACACTGTTCGTGAGCAAATATAGAATTTTTAAAAAATGTTCCAAATATGTACGTTGCTAATTGAATAGGCTGCACTTCTATTTTGCCTATTAACAAAGGATCTCTTAGCACTTCACAAACCCTAATCATGCCTTGCAGTGCCCCCTTGGAGAAGCTAAGTATTTGTTCTCCCCATTTTTATTTTTATTTTGGAGATGGAGAACCTATGCCATATTGCCCAAGGTCACATAAGAAGCTTGTGGCAGTGCTGGGGATAGAACCCAGATTCCCTGACTCCCCTACTGGTGCCATACTCACAAAGATGCAGGATCTTTGCAATCCCACAGTCCAGGTTGCACCCACAGACCCTCTCACATGCCCATACTGCATCTGTCCTTTAGCAGACAATGGCCTCCAGAGCTGTCCATCCAGCACTTTTGAAAAGTATCACGGGCCTGATCCAAATAGGAGCCTTTCCCCTGACATCAGTTGGCTTTAGATCAGGAAATTCACCATGGCCTTGTATGACAGCTGCCATCTGGGATTGAACTGCAGATTCCCAGAGCTAAAAGCACGAGTTAACAAACCAGGTTTGCTGGCTAAGAGCAGCAGCAGGTTTTTCGCCTTCCTCTGCCGCTCAGACATAGCTCAGGGGTTTATGACAGGAATGGGTGGGCGAGATTCTGTGGCCTGCGTTGTGCAGGAAGTCAGACGAGATGGTCATAATGGTCCCTTCTGACCTTAAAGTCTGACTCTGCGAGCAGGCTCACATCCCCTGTGGCTTGGGCACTTGTACCGCACAATGACCAGTGGGTTACACTTGCTCCTCGTGTAGCCACTCACTCCAGTGCAACATGGGTGTAAACCAGTACCAAACTGAATTGGGAGTGCTTTACACTCAGTTTTCATGGGTGTAGATGACTGCACAAAGTGCAGGGCAATGGGGAATTAGACCCCATATTTTCATATGTATCCCTGAAAAATTTGTGTGTGGAGGGGAATAGTTTATGAAATGACTTCTCTAAATGGAATATACATATTAATGTGCTCCGTATATAGGGACTATGAGTAGCTAAAATTGGGGGTCTGTCAGCATTTTCATTATAAACCATGTAGTTCGAGCTTTATTTCCCAGCTGCAAATAGCCGTAGGCTGAAACTTGGCAACGTGATCTCAGCTAAAAAGTGCATTTTTATTTCCCTAGATTTAATGAAAAATCTTTTTTGCCCCCTTTTTTTGTATTATGTAGATGTAAAAAGCTACAGACTGCTGTTAAAGATGCTTTTTCAGCACTTGTGTAACTGAGAAGAGGCAGACAGACTGTACTTACGTGAATTTCCTTAGTATTGTGAGTTTGTGTCTGACCCTCAAGATTATTTTAACATAGCTTTGGAAGTGTGAAAGTAAAGAAACCTACTGTACATACACTGTCAAAGGAAAAGAGCAATGCAATCTTCCCCAGTGCTGTCTCTGTGTATAGATAATAATTTTTTCTTAGAAAATGGCATATCTTTCTCTGCTTTGCAGAGCTATCTTTGCTAACTTGACAACATGTTACGTGGAAATCAACGCACGGTTCTCAGCTGCTTGTCTGTCCAGATCACTGAGCTTGCTAGAGGAATTCTCAATTGTACAGGTATCTGAAAAAATCTGATACGTGAAATGGGGGGAGAAGGAGAGGAGGGCTTATGTCACACAACACCAAGGCAAACCACAATGCCGAATCTGCTGCTGTCTCCACTTCTTATCTCTGTCTTCTAGTGGAAAATCTCCCCATAAAAATGGGGATTTTGTCAGGGCAGGGTTTAGATTTTCCTGCTCTTCTGTCATATCTGCTCCCTTTACTGGAGGGTGGAATCTGATGCTTTCACTTCGGGAGGCCATGAACAAGCAGACCCCACAGGACTGGTAGCACAGTCTGTATGGACCAGATAAAGACATTTGGTTGTAGGGTAGAACACTGGTTCAGAGAAACAAATCAATTGTTCTGGCTAATGGGTCACACAGAGGGAGGAGTATCAGATATGGGGCAGTGAGTGGAATGCTTTGCAATGAGAACACATTTTGAGATTTTTATCATGCTCTACCCTGCTCTGCGGCATTTTCCATGTGTCATTGTTACCATCATCTTCCTTATAAAATCCCATCCGTTCCTGGGGGCCTGGTTACTATTTAAAGAGCTGCGAGCATTTTGCAAAGCCATTTATGTGAAGCTAACTTGGCAGGTCAGCAATTCTTTCTGTACTCCTGGTGCTTTACAGGGATTTGACATCTACAGATATAGAATGTTCCCTAAATCATGTATTATGTTTTGTATTCATTCTTCCAATAAAACAAATTTAAAACATGTTTGTCTCTCTCAATAGTCAGGCAAACCACCCATGAATGACTGATCTGCTCTAGGGTGACCAGACAGCAAGTGTGAAAAATCAGGACGGGGTTGGGGGGGTAATAGGAGTCTATATAAGAAAAAGACCCCAAATATTGAGACTGTCCCTATAAAATCGAGACATCTGGTCACCCTAATCTGCTCTGACACTCGTGACTAAGTAATTCATTAATAGCTAATTATTACCATATTATTAGTAGATAAGTACAACTGAATATGTATATACTTTTGCTAATTAGATTTTTGGTTTGAAAATGTTAAATGAAAAACT
Source organism: Chelydra serpentina (assembly GCA_037349315.1). NCBI lineage: Eukaryota > Metazoa > Chordata > Testudines > Chelydridae > Chelydra > Chelydra serpentina. The sequence continues at coordinate 13,713,810 of JBAIAC010000061.1, forward strand.
TTGAAAATCTCCCATTAACTTCAATGGACTGTAGATCAGACCCATGGTAGCCTGTGGTTTCTCAGACTGGGTACCATAAAATTGCAAGAACTCACCCTCGGGGAAGTATCTGAGAGGAAAATGGCCCTGTTCATGTGTGCATCCATTTCCTTCTATAAACTCAATGCAGTAAATTCGTTCTAGAGAATAAATGGCCTGGTTCATTTATTTTTGAGACCATTTTTTTGCACTACCGAAGGGAGAGGGTTTTTTTTTTGGTTTTTTTTAAAGCTACAAAAATTAATTACTCCTCAGGCTTCATCCAGGGGTTGGGGGAAGAGGGTTATTATCCACCCCATGCTGCTGTGTGACCCCTCCGAACGGGGATGGAAAGTCTGACTGCTTCTTAGACGTCATGGCGCTTGGCTGTGACATAGGAAAGCAAGTGGAGTGAGAGCCAAGCAACAGCAGTGGGTAAAAATTTGAGTATCCAACTCCATATAGGATAGACAAAGTCAAACCTCCCCTCTCTAATGGCAGCATTAATTCCATTCTGTATGGCAAAAAAAGCAGTTTCTTTTTATTTATTTGTGAATCAATAAGATATTTAAACGACAAAATAATGCTTCTCCCTTTTGAGTTGCACCCCAGGACCGTTTAAAAGAAAATAACTATTTCCTGATGGTACTCTTGCCTTATTCTTAGCTAAAAATACAAGCGCAGAGACTTTTAACAGACTGTACCTTGCAGGGGTGGGGGGAAGAGGGTGGTCTGAGCGTGGGAGAAAGCATCACCTCCTCGCCACCTTGTGGCAGATAATTGAAATGGCCCCAGGAAAGCCCAAGACCCTCCGGTCCGGGCCGCTGGCTAGGAGGAGCTGAGCCCTGCATGCGCCAAAGCCCCACACAGTGCTGGCATAGGGTAGCCTCTCTGCCCCTCGCTTTGCCCTCCCCCCCCTCCATTTCTGTTGCCTATGACAAACACACACTTCCCCTCTGCAAGTGCCCCATTCTGGCCTGCTGTTTATCACAAGCTACATTAGTTGTAAAGAGGGTACATTTTCTCCAGAGCAACCTTGTGAAAATCTGAGCATCCCCCGCCACTAACTAGCAGGTGCAGGGGGGCATTCACCTTCTGATAGACCTCAGTACAGCCTGGCCAAGCAGGGGAGTAGTGCCACTGGGTAGGGAATGGGAACTATGAAGTTGTTGTTAAAATCAAACCAGTAAAGTGGCCCTGCTTGGAGGGTGGGTATCATTTTTAGTTGGTTGGCTCTGGACTTCCTCTGAGCCAGAACTCTGCAGAGCATTTCTAAGTTAGCTGTTAAAGATATTGGTGGAAGGGGAGGGGAGGTACAAGAGGTGGAGAGAGAATGGGTTAGCCCATTCTTTTTCCTGGCGTTATCTGATGCTTTTGGTCTGCTTTGCCTCTTCCTGACTCCTTGCCCTAAGACAACAGCTGCCTTTGGCCTTCTAAGGAGTATCTTTGTTAACTTTTATTTTTAAGTCTTAAAGCCCTCCGCCAAACAGATGTGTTATCTCTGCTCCTACATCTCCGCAGCATGCAGACACCTGGCACGGATCCAGTGCTGCTGCTCGTCCGACGTTTCCTCCCTAATTCTGCTTGGATAACTGAGTTGTTTTGGTTTCTCATTGTTCTAGTGTTCCTGACATGGATTTTTTAGAGAGTTTAGCCTTTCTATGGAAAGGGCATTCATGTCTTGCATGCTGGATGTGTTGAGTTATATATTCTGTGAGAGGAGTTCTTCTCTTTCCATCAGTGCCTAGAGGCTCCAACTTCATTTGGGGCCTCTTCTCTGGGCTTCTCTGTGATTGATTGAACACCACATTGGAGCTAGGTGCTGTACATACAACTACTAAGAGACAGTCTCTGTCCCAAAGAGCTTACAATCTAAATGGGCAGAAGTTGGTAGACTGGGAGTTATTATGGCTTTTACCTTTTCAGAGGCACAAACACAACTGTTGGTCTGATTCTCCAGTGCTGTTGTGGTGAGATGCAGCCAAGGGAAGAAAATCAAGGATCAGAGAAATGTTTCTGGCATTTGCTTTAAAATCTTAAAGCAAACCCCACAGCTAGTCAAGCAAAGTGATGTGTGTGACACACACACACACACACACACTATATTTAATATTCATAAGTATCAGGCCAAATAATTTTCAGATTACATGTTGTTCACTTCCAATTCACTACAGGCCTGCTTCTGCTTCTCCTGAAGCCAATGGGAATTTTGCCATGGACTTCAATGAGAGCAGGACTGAGCCCTATTTGCAGAGTCTGGTGACATAGTTTTTGTTTGTTTTTTGTTTTGATCCCTGATTGGCTGACAAACATTTGAACTAAAGCTGGTGGGAAATTTTCTGTTGGAATGATTTTTCAATGGAAATGCAATTGCTATAAAATCAAAATTTTCCAAGGGAAATTTTGATTGTGCTGAAAAATTTTGATTTTTCCATCAAGAAAATAAAACAAACTTTTCATTCTGGGTTTTGTGTGTGTGATTTGTTTTTGTCTTCTTTTACTGTCCCAAAATGTTTTGTTTTGTATCAGTTCAACATAACATTCAACTGCATTTCCTTGTCTCAGTGCATTGTTGGCATTGTAATTCACGACCTCATTCTTTCCTATGGGCCAGGTTCCCTGAAGTACTACATCTCCCACAGTGCAATGTGGATTTCCTTCTGGCCTATGTGTGGTGCATCATGAGAGTTACATGATTATGGGTGCAGAATGGGAGACGGAGCCTGGCTCCTGCGGAGAATAGGACCAGAACGGCAACTCCCATAAGGCAATGTGCTAATACAGAAATACCGTTTAACACTTAATTCAGTAAAAATTGAGGGTTTTTTTTGTTCCTTTAAAAAATTTCAAAAACTCAACTTGTCCCAATTTGGGATGGAAACAAATGTTGAAATGTCATTATTTATGATGGGATGGAAACACGGAATTTTGCTGAGCTCTAATTTTAACAGAAGAATAACAAGTAACACATTCCCAGGGTACGTCTTCACTACCCACCGGATCGGCGGGTAGCGATTGATCTATCGGGGATCGATATATCGCGTCTCGTCTAGATGCAATAAATCGATCCCCGAACACGCTCCCCGCCGACTCTGGAACTCCACCTCGGCGAGAGGCAGAAGCGGAGTCGACGGGGATCGACTCGCCGCCGTCCTCACATCCAGGTAAGTCGATCCATGATATGCCGACTTCAGCTACGCTATTCATGTAGCTGAAGTTGTGTATCGTAGGTTGACCCCCACCCCCACAGTATAGAACAACCCCCAGTAAGAAATATGTGAAACCTTTCAGATTCAGGAATGCTTTGTGATCATTGAGCAATTATCCCAATATCTGAATAACGACCCCCCACAAGTTGTAGTGAATGGCATTCATGTCATTTATTTGCAAATATATTCAGGACCAGGTTTCTTTCATTATTTGGCCAATTCTAGTGGTGATAAACTGAGTCCCTTTAGCTGGCCATGGGTTGCTTAAACCTGACAAGAGATCCCAAGAGATGTTGGTGGCTCGGAGGGTAGTGCAGTCTGACATTCTCAGCATGAGATATTACAACCGTTCACTTGCCCCATGTACCTCGTTGCTCCAAAGCTGGGCTGAAATGTCATGAAATTCTGATGAATGGAGATGCACACATCTCCATGCCACAAAGGCTAAACTTCAGCTTTGCCTTCAGTAGGAACAGCCTGCAAATAGCAATGGGATATGCAGGGTAAAGAGCCGACCACTATCCCTGTCCTTGTAGGTGGTTGTAACTAGTTTACCTGTGCTTCCATCTCACCATGCCAGTGATATCCTCCTACAGGCAATGCATCTCTGGATGAGATGCGAAAAGGTATAGCTTCGGACAGCACTTAATCAGCCGGGCTCAATTGGTGGGGCAGAGTAGCAGCAAGATCAAGAAAATCCTTTTCTGTAATAAGAATTCCAACACCTGCGAACAGACCGGGCTTTTTCAGCATTGTCCTCAGAAGGACTCCAGCATCTCCTCACTCAGTGCTCTATGGCTCTGATCCAAATTCTATTGAAGTCAATGGAAAGACATTATAAGTCAATGGCTTGATTATGTGTAAAGTTCTAATAGCAGATACTACTGCACAGTGGGTTAGTGAAGAGCCCAGGCTAAAGAAATTTAAAGCTACACACTTTGGTCAGCAAGTGTAAAACCTGCAGGAATCTAGGATCTTCACAGATAATGCTCATGTCAGCACTCTGATTAGACTGTGGACTGCTAGGTGGGCCAGTGGCTTTATTTTTGGGTGGAATTTGGGTTTGTATCGAGGGCTTGTTGGGGACTGGGACTATCTTTTATTTTTAATTTTCCGTAAGGCTATCATTGTTTTAGTTTAGAGATGGCCTTCCTCATACACCCCGCTGCGATGGTTTTCTTTACTCAGTGGTCACCTTAGGACTGCTAAGACGATTGACCAATACTGCCGTGAGCTGGAGATATGGAGCTTGGAGGAAGGTCTAGCTGTAAGGGTTTGTGTTCTTTGGTCCCTGTTGTGATGGGCAAGGGAGGGTAGACACGAGGAAAGTAATGTTTAAGGCATAGACTAGGTGTGTGGTGCTTACACCAGTCTCACTGATCTTATCTTGGATATCTATAACCGTGTGCTGAGAGTCCTAGGACTGGAAGAAGGCACCTCAAGAGGTCATCTAGGCCAATCCCCTGCACTCATGGCAGGATTAAGAAAGTTACCACCATCTGTGGTTTGATCTTGGATGATGTCCTTGGCTAGCACCTGACTGGGTGATGTTGCAGTCAGTCGGTATGAAAAGTGGGAGCATCAGGGAGGTGATGTGGATGAGCTGGCTGCATCTGACATGTAGGCGTCTCCCACTCCATATTGTGCTTCTGTACGGGCCACCCCGTCCTGGTTGAACTGACCAAGTTCCTCTCTATGCTGCAGATGGAGTAGACAAGGCTGATGCTAATGTATGGGTGGATGAAAACTTTTATTTATTTACCCAGTCTTCCTTAGCGGAGTATTTGATGGAGTGGGACAAGCTTTGGTTGGTTCAGCAGTCAAGTTGTTTCATTAATCAGCTTGTATGTAGTTGTCATATCATCCTGATGGGTTTATTGCTATAAATCATACATAGGCAGTTAGATTGGTTATAAATGGGGCAAAAATGACTGAGGTGCACATTTTATAAATAAGCACATAAAGAAAGAAATCAGTGCTTGCAAACAGCTCTTGGATCAGCACATCCTCAGAAGTGCAAAAAGAATGACTCTGCCTCCTGTCTTTGCACTATCTGACATGTTTGCAGATTAAGGTTTTGATTCAACAGTGTGTTTATGGACATGATGAACTTTTAACTTTTTACGGATGCTTACATCATCCGTATTCAGCAAAACACTGAAGCACGTGCTTAAGTGCTTTTTGGAATTGGAGTCTCTCTATCCTTGCACAGCAAACTCAAGAGACTCTTTCTATTCACAGAAGCTTGAAGGCTGCTCTCCACTTATGCATTTCAGTAACCCAGTGCTAAGAGTTCAGTTGAAAAACCTTTCGTTAATCTTGAACCAGAAGAAATAGACCTGCTTGGAAGGTAGCGGAGAGAAGATTTTTTAAAAGCCAGTCCGAATGCATTTGCACACATTGTTGTTCCAGCACAAAACAGGAGCATGAAAACAGAGTGGCCGGTACTTCCAAGTCCTTCTCTGTGGGCCTTAGCTATGTCTGAGGAAAACAAACTATATATGGCCGAAGGCACAATTCAAGAGCTATTCAACTTAATGAAATCAGGCTTTTTATAGAGGGTAAAAGCAAGTCACAGAAGATTTTTGAAGCTAGCAGTGAGTTAGTGGTGGTGGTAGGATTATATAATGAAGGTTTTGCTGCTGTTTACTACTCTGCACTGCTGTTGACGTTAAGCACCTGCTTAAGTACTTTTGAGTCAGGGACTGGTACAGTAACTACTATGAAAAGAGAGAACAGCAGCAATACAAGCCATTTCACTGAAGTTTCTATACTACCTGCTTCAAGCAGTGTATAAACGTGCACGTATATAAACACCACATGTGCTGATATCCACATTCAAATGTGGCAAAAGGGAGCGTGTTCATAATAAGGAACTAATAATATGCAAGGAGGCATCCAGCAGATGGCAACAGCAGATCAGTTTGTGTGCTTTTTGCAGACTAGCTTCCAGAGATGGCTGTAGGGAGTGTTCTCTGGGCTTCTCTGTGATTGATTGAACACCACTGTCTCCAGATGTACGTCTTTCATTTCCTTTAACATGTCAGGTTAGCACCTTGGGGCAAAGTTAATAGCAAACATAGGCATGGAAGAAACCACTGCTGTAGATAACTGGCAGTGTGAACCCCACTGTTCTCAGTCTCTGATCTAACTATGTTTTAAAGTTGTTTTAAACAAAAAAAAACTTTAGCTGACAACTAAAGTTTTCCATAGAATTAGGATTATATTTCATAAATATGTAGCTGATAATGAGGTTAAAAATAAAAATAAATACAGTGCAAAACACGTGAAGTACTTGACTAATTTATTATCAAAAGATAACCTGGTCGTGATGAACACAGACCCAGATATATGGGCAAAGGTTTAACCAGCATTCTTTTCATTGCTTCCTGTCCATCTCAAACAATCGCTCTTAAGGAGCGCCTGTTGCCTGTTTCTGAAAAGCGCTTGAAACTGTATGCTCGACTCTCAGACTCTAGACAAAGGGGTCTTTGTATTAGACCACAGATGCTGATATCTCTTGTATGATCACAAAGGGAATGACACTGAAGTTCCATAGCCGAGCCTTTTCCTTTCTCTCTCTGCCCAGTCCCATACCTTAGGGACAAGGAGGAGTTATATACAGTAGTAATAATTTCTGTGCCACTGTTAAGTGAAGTCATGGGAGCTTTATATATATATATATATTCCCACTCCCTGTGTTATTTTTCTTTAAAGCCCTTTCACCATATATATATATATATATATATATATATATATATATATATATATATATGGTGAAAGGGCTTTAAAGAAAAATAACACAGGGAGTGGGAAGGAAAATTTTGCAGCAGAATGGCTGCAGCCTTGCACTTCCAAACTCAAGCAGTGTCCAGGTTTTGCCTTGAGCACGGAGGACAGAGTCAGGTTCCAAATGACCATCCAGGAGAAAAGCGAGGCCTGGGGAAACCGTGGAGATTGTGGATGATGGAAGGGAGACTGGAGTAGGGTGAGCAGATATCCCGATTTTTATAGGAACAGTCCTGATTTTTGGGTCTTTTTCTTATATAGGCTCCTATTACCACCCCCCACCCCCCCATCCCGATTTTTCATATTTTCTGTCTGGTCACCCTAGACTGGAGGGTATGGTAGAGGGAGAATGGAGGGTATGAGTTTGTGATGAAATTCTGGCAGGGATTCTGTAAAAAAGATCCTGAAGGAGCTATGCTTCCAAGCTGGTCTAGACTCGCATTCTTGCAACACAGTTCTGCTTTCTGAGCCTGATCCAAAGCTCATTGATGTAAACTCCCATTGAAATCAATAGATTTTTGGATCAGGCCCTCTGTGATCCATGCTGTTGGCAGCTTTCAAAATCTATAGCCCCCTACTGGAAGACTTACAGATTGTTTGTTCGTTTTTCCTCTGTTTCCTTCCTCCTTCATTTATTTTCCCAGAGAAGGAGGTCATCTGGATCATTTGTTTGATAAACTCATACAAAAAAACATGGCAAGTTCTGTATCCTTGCTTTGTTTTTGATTTTCGGTTACACTGTATGTGAACTCTAGGTTTTAGCTGGGATTTGCATTGTTGTGTATATCCAGTTCATACATAGTAGACTGCAATGCCAGTTTAATTCTTCTCATACACTTATCCAGAATGTTTTGAGCTAGTGTTGTTTTAAATCCAAACAGCTTTCTTAGAGCTTTTAGATCTTTATAGCTCATGTTAACGCACATAAGAACTGACTGTGTTCCTTGTGAATATTGATGTCTAAAGTCTTCTGTATGGTAACATATTTTATAGGTGATGAGAGCAACTCAGAAGCAAACAGAGAATCTGTTTCACTTTGTTCATTTGACATCTTAGCATAGGGCCAAAATGATCACCTTGAACAAAGTTTGTCTTACACAGGTTATGGTGTTTAAGGATTTATAAGGTATTATGTTCTGCTAAGCCACAACACTAGCAATTTCTTTTAATTAGCTGTTTTGAGGGCTTTTTGGTTGTTTTCTCTTCTAATGAGACTTCTGAATTGTCTTTGAACTAGTTGAAAGGTTTAGTGAACAGGAATGCTTGATACCATTTCTAGTGGGAGCTTGTCTTGACAGATGCCTTCTTCCTCCTGAGGTTTGGACCGCATTTTGATCTTCTCTGAAGCATTTCATAATCTGACGGGCAAGAAATCAGGAGTAATTAGACTGACTGGGTGCAGAAGCAGCAGTAGGAAGAACAGATCCTCCAAGACTGATGCTTGCTGCTCTCAACGCTGACATTTCTGGACCCCCTGACCTGTAGAATTGCAGCATTGGGAGCCTTTTTCTGTAGTCCTTGTGCACGCAGAACTTGACTTCAGTGGGAGTTACATGTGTAATAGTTGCAGATTTGGCTAATTAGATGATTGACTAATAGCACCCTCCGTCAGCCATTCAAATTTGCCCCTTCTAGGATTTGGAGAAGGTGTTGCCTATAACTCTGCAGTAGGAGTTGTATTTATTCAGGTCAGCTCAAAGATTCGAAGGTGTTAACCCAGTCATTGTACAACATTAAACATTTTTAAACAAGGTTCAGGGTTTGGTATACAGAGACCCCAGTACCATGACACAAACATCATGAAAAATCTTTTAGCCTTTTAGTGAAGATACAGAAAAAGAGGGGGAAAGAGTTAAAGCATTTGAAATGTAAAATATTAAATAAGGCATTTGTTTTAACAATACCACTTGGTTTCTTTCCCTTTAGCTGGAGGGAGGCTTTAGAAGGAAAAAAAATCTTAGATGGTAATAACTAGCCTCTTTCATAAAATCATAGAAATGTAGGGCTGGAAAGGACTTCAAAGTCTTCAAGTCCAGTGCCCTGTGCTATGGCAGGACAAAAGAAACCTAAACCACCCCTGCCAGACGTTTGTCCAATTTGTTCTTCAAATCCTCCAGTGATGGGGATTTCCCAGCCACCCTTGGAAGCTTGTTCGAGAGCTTAACTACCTTTACTGTTAAAAAGTTTTCCCCTAATATCTAACCTAAAACTCTTCTGCTGCAGATTAAGCCCATTATGTCTTTTCCTACCTTCAGTGGACATGGAGAATAATTGGTTGCTATCCTCTTTGTAACAGCCCTTAACATATTTGAGGACTGTTATCAGTTCCCCCTTCAGTCTTCTTTTCTCAAAACTAAACATGCCTAGTTTGTTTTGTTTTGGGGGGCAGGCAGTTAACCGTTCCTCATAGATCAGGTTTTATAATTTTTTGTTACTCTCCTCTGGACTCTCTCCAGTTTGTCCACATCTTTCCTAACGTGTAACACCCAGAGCTGGACACAGTACTCCAGCGGAGGCCTCAGCAGCGTGGAGTAAAGCAGGACAATTACCTCCTGTGTCTTGCATACAACACTCCTGTTAGCGCACCCCAGAATATTAGCCTCTTTTGCAACTGCATCACATTAACTCAAATTCAATTTGTGATCCAATATAGCCCTCAGATTCTATTCAGCAACACTATCACCTAGCCAGCTATTCCCCATTTTGTAGTTTGTGTATTTGATATTTTTCCTTCCTAAGGGAAGTGCTTTGCACTTATCTTTACTGAATTTCATCTTTCTTAATTCGAACCAATTCTCCAATTTGTCAAGAGAGTTTTGGATTCTAATCCTGTCCTCCAAAGTGTCCCAGCTTGGTGTCCTCTGCAAATTTTATAAGCATACGCTTCACTCCATTATCCAAGTCATTGGTGAAAATATTGAATGGTGCTGGACCCAGCATTGACCCTTGTGGAACCCCACTAGATCCACCCTCCCGCTCTGGCCAATGGAGCACACAGCACTTCCCTAAGGAGGGGGGTGGTTGACATGCTCCTTCTGCATAGCAGGGACCTCTAGCAGCTGTGCTGTCTCTGAGGTACAATGCTCCCCTGTGCTTCCAAAGGGACCGTGCAACTACACCATCCCCAACATAGGCGCGAACTTCTCCTGGCGCCGGTGGGCGCCTGACTCCCGCCCGCCCCGACTCCGCCCCAACCCCTTCTCCAAAGTCCCCTCCCCAACTCTGCCCCCTACTTACACCTATTGGACTCCTTCCCCAAATCCCTGCCCCAGCCGCGCCTCTTCCCCACCTCCTCCCCCTGAGCATGCTGCGTTCCCTCCTCTCCCTCCCACAGCTTGTTATGCCACGAAACAGCAGTTTTGTGGCAGCAAGCCCTGTGAGGAGAAGCGGGGATGCAGCACTCTCAGGGGAGGAGGTGGAGGTGAGGTGAGCTGGGGTGGGGTGGGGGAGCTTGGCTGCCAGTGGGTGCAGAGCACTTACCAATTTTTTCCCTGTGGGTGCTCCAGCCCCGGAGCACCCACGGAGTCTGCACCTATGGTCCCCAACATAATCCTCTGCCTTAAAGGCTCAATAGACAGAAGGATGTCACATTGTTCAGCACAGAAATCCAATCCTTTCCTTTCTTTTCCTACATGGGTTGCCTTCAATGATGAGCTGTAGGGGAAGGATCTATGTTTGTAGTCCATAGAGCAGTTACTGGAGACCTGCAAACCTAGCTGGTCCACAAGGTGCTGGTTTATCTGCCTTAACCTGGATTAAAATATGGCTCTATATACATTAAATACTAATGTTCCTTTCCTATGTAAAAACTGATGATAGTTTCCACAGATTTGTAATGCAGTTGTGAATGAGAGGAGATGGTCTGGGCAGTTGTGAATAGGATGAGAGGTGGTCCATCAGGCAATCTCTGTATCTAAATGCTGTCCATGCAATGAAAAAGTTTGGGAACTCTTGCCATATGTATATATAAAAATATACTTTGAGATGGCTAATGAGGGCATTGTGCTCACAAAAGCAAGTTTTTGCTGTTGACTACGGAGGTAAAATATTTCACCTCTGCTCAAAGACAGTGAAATGCAAGGGAAGTTAATTGTACTGACAGGGCAAAGATTATGACTTTGATGTTTCGCAGTTCATGGAAGATGCAAGATTGGCAACCCTGGAGAATCAAGCTTTCTATTTATCTAGAGCGCTGCTGCTGCAGGCAGCCTTCCGATGTGCCTCCGTGCCAATCTGAAGGCGCCATTTCTGTGGCTCAAAGGTTTGTTCTGTCTCCATTAAAAAATGTGAAATGTTGCTGAGTGCCAATCAGTGCTGATGGCTTTGTCCACTAGGGACTGAACTGATAACACCATATTATTCCATCCACACCACTGAACATCTGTCAGAAGGTAACAACTTTAAGTCCCTAATTTAATTAGGCAGGCCATAAGAGAATCTGAAGAGCAATGAGCGTTTGTGTCATTTGCTAACAGCAATTTTTTTTTAAGTACATCGGAAGCAGGGCACCCGCTAAACAATCAGCGGGGCCACAGATAGGGCCATTGCGGAGAAGCTAAGTGAACTCTTTGCATTAGTCTTCATTGCAGAGACTGTGAGGGAAATCTCGCACCTGAGCCATTTTTAGATGACAAATCTGAGAAACTGTCCCAGGTTGAGGTATCCGCAGAGGAGGCTTTGGAACACATTGATAAATTAAATGGTAATAAGTCGGGGCCAGATAGTATTCCCCGAAGACCTGTGAAGGAACTGAAATATAAAATTGCAGAACTACTAACTGTGGTCTGGCATAGAACCTATTGCTTAAATCAGCCTCTATACTAGATGACTGGATGTTAGTTAATGGAATGCCAACTTTTAAGAGAGGCTCCAGAGGCGATCCTGGCAGTTACAGGCTGGTAAACCTAACTCCAGTAGCAGTAAAAAGATTGGGACTGTTCACCTTAGAAAAGAGACAATTATAGAAAAGAGACAGATCTATAAAATCATGAATGGGGTGGAGAAAGTGAACAGGGAAGTGTTATTTTACTCCTTCACCTACCACAAGAACCAGGGGTCATTCAATGAAATTAGTATGCCGCAGGTTTAAAACAAACAGAAAAGAAATACTACTTCTCACTTACAGTCAACCTGTGGAACTCATTGCTTGGGGATGTTGTGAAGGCCAAAAGTATGCCTGGGTTCAAAAAGAATTAGATACGTTCGTGGAGGATAGGTCCATCAGTGGCTATTAGCCAAGATTGTTAGGGACTCATCCCTGTGCTCTGGTGTCCCTAAACCTCTAATTGCCAGAAGCTGGCACTGGACAAAAGTGGGTGGATCACTTGACAATTGCCCTGTTATGTTCATTCCCTCTAAAGCATCTGGCACTGGCCATTGTCAGAAGACAGGACGCTGTGCTAGATGGGCCATTGGTCTGACCCAGTATGGCCATTCTTATGTTCCCCACCAAGCTGGGCTGGATTTGAACCAGCAATTTATAGGTGGAAGGATCTGTATCCCATTTGCTATCTAGTTTCCCATGGATTATTTTAAGAAAGTCCATTATGGTCCTCCATGTTATGATTTAAGCTTTCTAGAGTATTTTTAGATGGCAGATTATTCCTAGTTAGGAAGTCTTTTGATAGTGCAGCAACAGCTTCACAGTTTACTGCCTGCAGAAACATAAGAAAAAACATATCAATTCAAGGGTGGTGCCTTATGACTGGAGAATAGCTAACGTCGTACCTATATTTAAGAAAGTGGGGTGGAGAATGATTTGGGCAGGTATGCACCTATTAGTGTGACTGCAATAGCCTTCAAGGCTTTAATTATTCTTTCCTTCCAAATTTGTTTTAAAGACATGAAGGTAAATGGAAAATGGTCTGGTAAAACTGCAGTTTTGCTGGTAGAGCTTCTTTCACACAGGGCTGGAATAAACTATATCGGCAAAAGTTTAATTTTGCCAGTGTAAGCTGCAGCCACACTGGGAGGTATAATTTACCAGTATATCTATGCCACCAAGTGGCCCTAGTGTAGACGTGGCCTAAGAATGTGTGTAGTCTTGAGGTCAATGCGCTCAATATTATTTATTTGTACTACTGTAGCACCAACCAGCCCTACTCAAGGACCAGGGTGCTATAATGCGAGGTGATGTACAGGCATGGAGAAAACCAGTGGATCCCCGCCCTAAAGATCGTGTGCTTTAAGTTAGGGATATGCTTTAAACACCATATTGAATTGGGGGGGGGGGTCATAATAAATGCCAGTTTAATTAGTCAGAATAAGCTAGTCTATTGGGGTACAGTATAACATAAGATTTGAAATCTTTGGGAAAAGAGCTGGCAAAACTTTTCGTCAATTTCCTTATCCCCATCAAGAAGTGACTGTCCTCAAATGCTGGTTTATAAAACAGAATTTGACGTGTTAAAAATAACCACATCATATCTTCTAATCTGTCTTCTCAGCCTTTCTCGTCATTAACTATCCTGGCTGCATTGCATTTTCTGTGCTGTTCAGAGAGAAAACAGAACAGTTTGCCAATATGCTCCTTATTTTGGGTTATTTTCAAGTCTCTATGAAAGCTCATGCTTTCTTCTCTGGCCAGTGTTCGTTATTTACGGAAGCGGTTCCAATTTTCATTCAGTATGAAACAAAATTAATCTACTGCCTCGAAACCACTACAAGTATCTATATTGTTCAAGCGCATTGTTTTGCTCACAAAAAGGAATTCTTTGGGCCTACAGAGACACTGAGTCTCTTCTTCTCCCCAACAGTGACTTTTCAGCATTGACCTTTTTTGTTTTGGCCAGTTTATTTTGGATTATATTTTCCTTCAGATTGTTCCACGGTTCCACCCATAACGCTACAGAAAGCCTGACACTCTGTGCTGTGTAGCCATGCTACTTTGGATTGCTCCATGTAATCATAGAAAGAGTAAAATCACAAGCAGCCTTTATTTATTTATTTTAGTAGACTATATTGCTAGACAGATGTCAATTTATTATTATATTTATGAAAGGTTTTATCATTCTCCCGTGCTGCAGTTTCTAGTTGCCCTGCTTATGCACTGTATGCAAATAATATTAATGTTAATATAAAAAACAGAGGGCCAGGTTTGCAAACAGCTCTCAGCACAGTGGGTGCTGGCCAGACATGTCACAATGGGAGATGCTGGGTGCTGAGCACTGATGGAAATCTGACCCATATTTATGGTCCTAAATGGGAGCAGAGCTCTTTTGAAAATCTAGCTGACTGTATATAAATATTTGTCATCAAATCTGTCTCTTTCCATGAACAGCGTTCCTCTTTAATCTTAGAAACATTTCAGAATGATTCAGTTTTCTCAGAAGTACCTAAAAGGGAAATTAACCACTTTTATCATCTGCTAATGAATCTTCATTAGAAGCAGAGAAACTTGAGATGTTTAGGTTCCAGTGTAGGGTTTGCAGTTGATCGAAAATTCTGATATATGCTCTAAGGGACACCATCTCTCATCCACTAGAGATCTACAGAAACACAGTCCAGTTGTTCCTGCTGTGAAGAAGGAGACTGTCCAGATTCTTTTGTCCCTCCATCCTACCCCAGTACACACACACACCAGACACGAGTCATAAGCAGATCTGGTTGAAAAATAGGAAAAATTGAATTTTGAAGTTGTTTCCCTTTCACTGAGTTCAATAATTACTAGTTTAACACACACTCACGCCTTTTTTTCTTTTTCCCATTCGGTAACTTTACAAAGCTTCTCTAACTTTGGAAAATTGACACAGCCTCAAAAGGAAAAATGAAACTTGATTTTATGCTGTGAAGATTTGTACTTATTGTATGATTCATTTTGTTAGGGTGCCTAGCGCTTTGGATAGGTGTCTTTATTTTGAATCTAAATCAGTCAATCCTGTAACTCTGCCACTGTTTCCTGAGATGAGGAAGTTTTGAAGAATTGGAGTGGCAAAAGGATTAGGGAAAAGGGAGGAAAAAACTCCCTAAATCTAAATATCTATTGCAGCTAGTGGCAAAATATGGGGGCAGAGAGGAGGGGAAAAGGGCAGAACAGGGGAAAAAACAAATCTGAAATTTCAAAATTATTTTCATTTTCAAAATTGAAAATAAATGAATGTTTCCTTTCAAGCCAAAATTAGCATTTTTGTTTTGCTGCCAGTTGATCCCTTAATCAAGACGTTTTCCAGCCAAAAATGATTTTTTGGATAAGATCCTATTTTTTGCCTGGGAAATTTTTCAGTCATAGAATGTCAACCAACTCTAATGGGAGAAGGGCAACCCAACGTTAGTAGGCAGAGGAAAGTCAGATAAGGAAAAGGGGATGGAATATCTGCTTAATATGAACAGGGCATAGTGGTGTCATGGTAACACATTATAAAAGATGTATCCCAACCTGTGTGCCTTGGGAGATGTAACTCTGGGGAGATGCCAGGATGATGACCTCTGGTGGTGATAATGGTGAGGATGAATAACACTTTGTGTCCTTTTGCAAGGGATGGTGTGAGATGGCTCAGATGCGCATTCTGTATTCTCTCTCTCTCTCTCCCTGCTGGATTGGAGGAGTGTCTGTAACTTTGCTAACTGTGCCAATAAAACTATTACAAATACAGAAGGGTTTTCCTAAGTGAGAGTGTTGCAACCGTGCACATCGGGGTTCCCAACTGAACAGTAATTTTAATAATATTGGGCCTGATCTTGGGACAAGAACCTATCAAAGCTCGGTGTGTTACCTGGGAATTCTTAAGTAATCAATATAATTTATATACAATCTGTAGATCAGGAAACAGCTCCTCATTTATTATACACATTTTATATGCAGATGTAAAAGAATTTGTTTGAAGGGTGTGTGTGTGTACATACGTATAATTTAAAATATATATTCTAAAAATGACAGAGTTCTGTGGCACCTTATAGACTAACAGATGTATTGGAGCATAAGCTTTCATGAGTGACTGCGAAAGCTTATGCTCCAATACGTCTGTTAGTCTATAAGGTGCCACAGAACTCTTTGTCACGTCTACAGATCCAGACTAACACGGCTACCCCTCTGATACTATTCTAAAAATGTTTCTTAAATTCTAAAATATATATTCTGAAAATAAAAGAGCTTTACATCACATAAGCAATCTGATATGAAAAATAAGCTCTATAAATGCATATATGATACATGTAACATTGTTTATGTGAGGCAAGATATTTTTGTTTAGAGTTTTTTTTTGTTAGTTTTAAAACTATCTGAAAAGCAAGAACTACCATTTGAAACCATAAATATTTCCCCTTTTCTCCTTCAATTACTTCTGCTTTTCACCAGTTCTCAACACACCTTGTCACTCTTTCATCAATTCCTTTCCCCATTACACATTCTATTCCTTCCTCTAATAAGGGGCAGATTGATTTGTACTATTCCGCCTTCAGTTACCATATTGATGCAACTGTTCCCTAGTGGAAGGATTGTTACCAAGTAACCCTGTAGCTGAGAAGCATCATTACCAGGATGAATTGCCTCTTTATGTCAGTGCCTGAGGAGCTCAGTTAGACAAAGGGATTGGATGCAGCTTTATGCAATGCTGGTGATATTTTGGTGGTGATTTTTGGAATTGGAAGAGCATTGGGCCAGACCCCCAAGGGCTATGCTGATTTACACTAGCTGAGGATCCAGCCCTTTATACAAATTTAGAGGAATATTTTGATGGTTAAAGCTAGACTGTCAAATGAACAGAACTTAATATCAGTCAGTAGGCCTCCATATTTTTTTAAGTGACTCTCTTTTAAATATGAAAGACAGTTACATGCCTGGGTGATAATGGGTAATCCTAGAACAGTCGCGTAGGCAGGGCCGGAGCACGGGGAGCAGCGCTATAAAAAGGTGCCTCCCCACGCTCCCCCTGTACTCACCCGGCGGCACCTCCAGCGGCGCTCAGGGTCTTTGGCAGCGGGTCCTCACCAGAGGTGAAAGTAAGCTGGTACGGTCCGGCACGGCGTACCGGCAAGAGCCAATACTCCGTGCTGCACCGTACCGGCTTCCCTGGTGGTGATTTAAAGGACCCGGGGCTCCAACCGCTGCAGGGAGCCCCGAGCCCTTTAAAGCGCCCCCGGAGCTCCGGCAGCGGGGCTCGGGCGCCGCTTTAAAAGGCCCGTGGCTCCTTGCGGCTGCAGGAGCCGCGGGCCTTTTAAATCCCCGGCTCCGGCAGCGGGGCTCGGGCGGCACTTTAAAAGGCCCGCGGCTCCCCGCGGCTGCAAGAACCGTGGGCCCTTTAAAGCGCCACCTGAGCCCGGCAGCGGGGCTCGGGTGGCGCTTTTTAAGGTGCCGCTTCTGCTCACAGGGGGAGCAGCCGCTCCTCCTGCTCCCCCTCTCGCTACGCTACTGTCCTAGAAGTGTTTTCTTCACATGCTTAGCAGTCCCCATGTTCACCATCTCTCCAGTATTTCTCCTGATCATCCAGTCATCTTTGCTGGCTTACTCTGAGGAGAAAACACTGAGGAATGAAGTCACCAGGCTAGTGTGGAAGATGAGAGGGGGACCTGGAGGATACATTCCTCCAATAGGTCACTGGATCCTCGTGCTTTAAGATTGTGTAGTCACTTTTGATGTTGCTGTTACCTCCTTGCAATGTCCATTTCTCCTTTTCCCAGTGGACCAACAGAGATGACTGGATGATCCAGCCCAAGCCCAAACATCTACACCACAATTAAACTTCCCCTGAGCATGTTCCTTGTGAGCCTGAGTCAGCTGGCATGGGCCAGCTGCAGGTTTGTAACTGCAGTGTAGACATACCCTGCATTCTACTAGTCATCAACCTGTCTCCTGTCTTCCATTTTAATCTAACATGACTGAAGAGGTGACGTGCTTGACAGATTTCAGTCTGGTTTTTATTCCAGCCACACTTCTGTCTCCCCTTGTGTTGCTCTGCGTTAGCGATGAGTGACAGGGAAGTCTCAAAAGGTTGGGAAGGCTGGTTTGAACAAGCACCCATATGTTCTGAATCAGTTAGTTTTTCAATTTTAAGGCATGAGGCTCATTGCAATAGGCAAACTCATGCTCTGCCACCGATTATACCTCATTTAGATGGCTAAAGATTCTGGCATCCTCCTAGGGTGTAAAGCTCTAATGTGCACAGCGTGTCCTCTGGAATCTGATCTTGTAGATGCAGGATGTGACAAAGCAAAGTTATAGTTCAATTTATGCAAGTTCTGCTTTGCCTTCTTAAAAGCCCTTCTGCTAAACTCCTGGCTATAATCAAAGAAGAAAGTGATTAGAAATTATTAAAAACAAACAATTCTTATATTTTACTCTGAGGCTTTTAGGTAGCCTGTTGTGGGTCTTGAGAGAGACAAATTATCGATACAATTTATCAAGGAAACCATCCTGTTTCTCCGTCACAGTGTAACAAGCTTTATCCTCTAACTACAGGTATTCAGGCTTTGTGGACCACTGTATTTCCACGCATTTCTTTCCATCTTAGCCCTTACTCCAAAAGCACTAGTTTTGTTACAGTGGCTGGAACTGGCCTATGAGGCTGGAACACGAAGGTATGAGGAGGTTCATATGATCCATGCCTGTGCCATCAGAGTTATGTGTAATTCCATTCCTTTAAAGACTCCATTATAGCAATCTCATTCCTGATTCTCAAGCCCTCAGCACCAGAACTCCTGAAGCTAAAAGAGGTTTGAGCTGTCATCAAATAGAACATTCCAATCTTGCCACTGGCAAGATACTTTAGCTGTCAGTATCTTTGGTACCTACTGATCACAAAGAAGCTCTCTCTGGCTATTCTGGTGTGGGGCTCCCATATACCTATTTTTGTTATTCCAGGGCTTCCCCCTCGGTATTTTTAAGTGATTACTTCAGTATCTTTGCTGAAGTTTCAATATAAGTGCACACATACGATTGCTTGGTAAACTGGGCGCAAGCTCAAAGGAGCACTGGCTGCCTCTCCGCACTGTTCGTTTTCCTAGCTGAGCGGGTTTGCTTTTCATATGGCTCTTGGCTTTGTTGTGATATCTCCCCTGCGATAGCTTCTGTTGCACTCTGAGATCAAAGGGATTTTGGACCTAGCAGGTCTTTGGTCAGCCCCCTGCCCTGGGTAGCTGGACTCTCCAGTATTCGCCTCCACCCAGATGACCCATTGTGCAAGCACTGTCAGATGCCAGAAGCTTTGTCCTCAGTGCATCCTGATACTCAGTTGTGTTCCTTTCAACCATTACAAATTTACACTTTTATTTCCAGTCTGAATTTGTCTAGCTTCAGCTTCCAGCCATTCGATAATTTATACCTGTCTCTGATATCTTCAAGAGCCCGTTATTAAATATTTGTTCCCAGGCAGATGCTTAGATTGCAATCAAGTCACCGTTGAACCTTCACTGTGTTAGACTCAAAGAGATCAATCTCTTTAGCTCATCACTATAAGGCATGTTTTCTAATTCTTTAATCATTCTGGTGGCTCTTCTCTGAAACTTCTCCAATTTATCAACATCCTTCTTGAATCGTGGGCACCAGATCTGGACATGGTATTCCAGCAGCGGTTGCACCAGTGCCAAATACAGAGGTAAAATAACCTCTCTACTCCTACTCGAGATTCCCCTGTTTATGCATCCCAGAATTGCATTAGCTCTTTTCTCTACAGCATCACACTGGGAGCTCAAGTTCAGCTGATTATCCACCATGATCCACAAATCTAGTTCAGAATCTCTTCTTCCCAGGCCAGAGTCCCTCATCCTAGAAGTGTGATCTACATTCTTTGTTCCTAGATGTGTACATTCATATTTAGCCATATTAAAATGCATACTGTTTGCTTGTGCCCAGTTTACCAAGCAATCCAGATCTATTATGCCAACACTATTACCTTTACCATCAATGTCCCCTTTCTTCCATTTCTTATCTTTTTTTAATTATTTTTTTACAGCTGCCTTCACTTCCCCACTAAACCAGGTTAGTTTTTTTAATTCTGTTAATGTTATTCTTAAAAGGTTTGGAAGCATCAACCATAATCCTCCTTCCAAGGTTGCCACCCCCTTTAAAATCAACTTTCCATAGTGATGAAACAATTCAGAAAGTTTTTGGTGTGATTGTATGTATCTACCTGGGGAGACAGATAGGCGCTTGAGTATCTATGACATTTAACTTCTTTAGGCAAACCTGCTCTATACAGACATGCCATTGTACAAGTACAACAGTGGCATTTTCTGAGACATGCAGCAAAGCACAGTGCTTATCTGAGATTAGAGTCTCTCCTTTTATCTCTCTAATGGGTTCCTATCAGGTCTTATAGTGGGAATACTTCGTTGCTTTGTTTCAGAGTGTGACAGCATCACACCCAATAGCTCTGATGATGAATGAAGTGTAAATAAATCTATGCTTCATGTAACACATCACACCCATAATGCATGATCCAATAACATGGTCACAGCCAAAGGAAAGGCATGTCTTAGTTTAGACACAAAAACTGGCATTTAATAGAGTTCTCAAAAGTGACGAGTGATTTGAGGGTCTCAGTTTTTGGAAGCCTGACTCAAGGCACCTTAAAGAACTGGGAATAGAAAATAATCAGGTTTCCTACAAAAATCTGATAAATTGGAAAGCGGATCTGATGAACATTTCCCAGATTTCCCCTATTAACCTTGCTGCATAACTACTTCTGGATGTTTATTGACAGAGTCATTTATAAATGGTGAGCTCTTCTGAGTGTGACATAGGCAAAGGATCAGAGGGGTAGCTGTGTTAGTCTGGATCTGTAGAAGCGACAAAGAGTCCTGTGGCACCTTATAGACTAATAGACGTATTGGAATTTGGAGCATAAGCCACCCACGAAAGCTTACACTCCACTACGTCTGTTAGTCTATAAGGTGCCACAGGACTCTTTGTCGCTTCTATAGGCAAAGAAGAAAACCATAGTGTGCAGATACTGAATGGAAAAAGAGAGAGGGGCTGTAAAGACTGGGTTGGATATCAATTTTGGTCTTATCATCAGCATGAAATCCAAGCATCCCACAGTGACTTATGAAGTAATATCAAACTACATGAAGCAAAAAAGACAACATTATTTGGATCCCCGATGATTTGGGTGGAGAGCAACTGATGTCTGTAGTGCCTTTCATCAAAGGAGTAGTTAATCTTTGTAGAGAGCTTTGAGATAATAAGACTTAGCATTCAGTCTCTAGTTCTTCAAAGCACTTTATAAACACTTATTAAGTCTGTGGTAGGTAATATCTCCATTTTACAATTGACTAAACTGTGAGGGTACAGAGATGGTAAGTGACTAGTCTGAGGTCACAGAATGTGTGAATCACAGAGCCGGGAGTAGAAACTGGGAAATTTGAGTCCCTGTTATGGCCATGCTCTAGCCATCCTTTCAGGGATCTATAGTTAGTTTACTCTGGATCTATTCTGCATATGCCTCATTACCTCTGTGAACCAGTACTCTATCTTGCATATTCAGTTTACACCCTCTGAGAGCTCACTGGGTAGTTCTTGTGTAATGCCGACAAACCCCCGTCGTCCGCGGACAGGATCAAACCGGGGACGGCGGGAGCTTAGTGCATGAGCCTCTACCGCATGAGCTAAAAGCCAACTGGCTGTTAGCTAAAGCTGTGGAGCAGAATCATTTAACTCTCTCTAAGTGGTCTCGGTGTCATTAGATGGGACAGAACACCACACCCAGAAGGTGTGTAGGTTACACTTGCAGAAATCAGTTTTACCTTTAACTAGTTTTAACTTGGAAAAGGAAGAAATCCCCACAGGCTTTCCCAAGCAGACAGCTTGCAATTTTTGTAACTGAAAAAAATCACTGCTCAAAACCTTTGAATGCCCACTGATTGACAAATGGCCTTGGTGGTCCCCCAGAGCCATCTGAACAGGGCTGTGGATTTTGACATGGGAAAACCCCAATGGAGAGTAAGATGACTCAAGAAATTAAAAACCACAATGCTTGATTTTTCAGTTATCATGTCTCTAAAGGCAAATTTCTATTTTTTTTTTTAAATAAATCTTCACCCAGTAAGTTCCACCCTTTGAAAGCCTTAAATAAGAGCGGCTTTTGACTTTGGTTTGGAGGCACAATTGCTCTGGGATGAAAGGAAATGTGGGACGATGATGGGAGCATGGGTCTGGACTGCCATTGCAGGCCTGTCATTGACTCATTTGTGGCCTTGTGTACATCACTTTAACCTCTCTGGGCCAGATTTCTGGAGTGTTCAGGACTTCTAATTGGGGCAAGACCTCAACTCTCATTTTAGGCACCTAAATTAGAGCCAGAGCTTCAAAAGCGCTCTAAACCCAGCAGCTCCTGTTAATCTTATGGCCAGATTTTCAAAAGAACTCATTTCCCAGTAAGACACCTGAATAAAGTGGCCCAATTTTCAGAAACGATCGATCAGCGCTCAGCGACTCCTATGGAGAGAGATGGCACTGAGCATTTGTGACAATCTGGCCTCTTCATATTGCAGCCCAGGTGACTGGGGAGCTAAGTTCGTAGGTGGCTAAATGGTAGCTGACTAGAGCTGGCTGAATTATTATATTTTCTTTCAAATTTCAGGTCAACCAAAATTGTTCCTAAATTCTGCTTGAATTAGCTGAATAGTTTCAACTTCCCCAAATTGAAATATTTCACAGTGAGATTTTTAAAACAAAAGTTTTCACTTTTCATCGTGAAAGTTTCACTTTGAAAATTAGCTTGCTTGAACCTT
This sequence comes from Chelydra serpentina, assembly GCA_037349315.1. NCBI lineage: Eukaryota > Metazoa > Chordata > Testudines > Chelydridae > Chelydra > Chelydra serpentina. The sequence continues at coordinate 13,736,489 of JBAIAC010000061.1, forward strand.
TTTTAAAAAAAACCAAAGGATTAAAAAAATCAAAAACCCTGACGTGGCAACGTTTTGTTTGGGGGTTTTTTGGTTTTATGTTTTAGCGAGAAACTAAAATGTTGTCCGTTTGAGGTGATCCAAACCCATTTTTTTTTTTATTTGAACCAAAAAATCAATTATCCACCTAGCCCTAGTGCTGAGTCCTTTTAAAAATCTGGAGCTGTGGGTCTTGGTTCACCTGCCTGTAAAAGAGACGCAATAAGAAGTGCCCATCTCAAACAGCTGTTATGAGGCTTCAGTAGTGAATATTTGTAGAGCATGCAGTGAAAAAGTCCTGTAAAAGTTCAGGGTGGTTATTGCATACTTAGGGGGGGAGACAGTGAAAAATCAAAACTCTTTTTCCCTCCTAGCAGACTCAAATCTTACCATCTTGAGGTGCCAGTAGTGTTGTGTGATGGCACTCAGGGACTTGTGAGGACAGAAAATTGAAGGAACTAAACATTTTCATAGAACTACACTCTGGATGTTCTTCTGGCTAAGCAATGACCTCTGCTCCTCCTTCGTGCCTTTCAGCCTACACCTACCCTTCACATCAAAAAGTCTGAAATGAAAACGAGAGAGAGTTCTGACCCCTGGCTAATGGACGTGCTCATGCAGCGGCTTTCACTTGCAAGCCGTCCAGTGGGAAATAATTGATCTAAATTGCCTCAAATGTTCATGGCTACTGGTCCTGCCACCCATGTGCTATTCTTAGGCCCGTTTATGCAGAAAATGTGACTAATCCATTAATTTTTAAAAAAGCTTTTACCTAGATATAGGATAAACAACTGAATGATTAAAAGCAGATAGTCCAGGTTGTTTTGGGTTTTTTTGCTATGATGAACAACATTCAAGTGTTAAAATATTTGCTCACTATTACCCACTTACAGATTAAAAATAGTTAATTTCACTACCTTCTACCATAGCAAACAACCTAATGTGTTTTCAAATAATACATCTTGCATCACATTGCATGGGATTTTCCTGGTTTGTGTTGCAACACGCAGGACAATCTCCACACTCATTGCAAAGAGATAAAATGCGATGGAAGTGGTAGTGATGTAGCTGTATTGAGGGAGGAAATTAGAGTGGGTTAATCTTATCTTTTTATTATTTTGTTATTTATTAAGGGTGAGGCAGCTAAAGCTGCCTATAGTATTTAGAAACCTGAATCCCATTGAAAAATCTCATCCTAAATTTCAGGGCAGAGTAAATCACAGAGAGTTGTAAAAATGGCTCAACCTTATTATTCATCTTTATTAATACTAGAATTTATAGAGTACATATCCCTGCAATGGTTGGGCAAACTTTAAGACTAGTTAAATGGCAATCCATGAGCGTTGCCAAGCAATGCAACTTCTTCTACAACCTTTTCTCATGTGAGTAGCCCCATTTGCATTCACTGTAAAGGAAAACACAAAATCACTTATGCGACCGAAAGGCGGATTCTCAGTCTTGCTCTGGTTACTGCAGTACTGCTGCAGCACATAATAACCTTAAAGCTGCCCTAATGGGGACTGTCCTTTTGTTCTGTTTGTACAGCACCTAGTACATCAGAGTCCTGGTCCATTATGGGGGTTTGTAGGTGCTACAGTAATTCACATTAATAATAATAAAGGAGCTATGACATTCTGGGGCACAATCCAAACTGGTCGGGGGGCGGTGTCACCCCTGCCCTGCAACCTTGGGTGCCTTATAGTGCCTTGCTGCTGTAGCCCCCATCTGGGCTGCTCACAAACATCCTGACAGCATGCAGGTCACCAGCCTTGGTTAATTACATTCAGGGTGACCCCAAGGCACTCCAAGTTGCAAATTTTCCCCTCCAAAAGGTGTGTTCTGTACTGTCCAGCCCTCCTGGACAGTTTTAGGTCCATTGTCCCTGGAAGGGAACAATATATAACAACTTGTCACCCTCAGTGGAATTGCCCACACAGTTAGCGAGGCTGGATTAGTTTTGATTCAAGAATAAAACAGGTTTATTTAACAAAAGAAGATAGAGCTTTCAGTGAATACAAGTAATGAGGCATTACAGTTAGAAATGGTTACAAGAAAAATAAAGATAAAACACTTTCTACACTTCACAAACTAGACTTGGTTCAAAGTGAAATTCTTACCACAGGTTTTCAGTAGCATTGCTGACCACGTTTCAGGGCAGGATATGCTCCCAAAGTCCAAAAGCTATTTCTTCTGTCTTCTTAGGAGAAATGAGAGAGATGCACAGGGAGAGAAAACTCAGGGTGTTTTTGCCTCTTACTTTTATAGGCCAATCACCCTTTGTCGAGGGGTCATTCTCAGGAAAATGCATTTCAAAGTTCTTTCGAGCTGAGAGAAAGGAGACATGGAGTCTGGTGGAGAAGAGGTGGTGTGCTGTTTCTTTTCATCTCTTTATGCTGAAATGCAGATTTTCTGTGTCTTCTTTTTTCCCCCTCTCCCTGTCTCAGGAGTCTGTTCACAACTTATACACAAATTCAGGTAAACACACATCCCTTTTTTAAAGAGAGGCTTGTTTGATCAGTTCTACCTAACTGGGACTGCATGTGTTTGAACATGTGCCTTTAACAACATGGGGTGGGGGAGAGGGTTCATAACTTTTCACACAAAATGTTACTACAGACATGTCACTGTGATATTATTGACCATTAGGTTACTAGTTTTCAAATGATACCTTACAAGGAATCATTTGCACAAAGATTCTTACAATAGCAAGTAGGGTGTGACTACTTAGCTACCCAGGGGCAGCTAAGGATTTGTCCAGCTCATAATGAGGGCTCATAAACCATATCGACCTCAGTCTCATCTAGCTCCTTTTACCCAGGTGCAGGGGGCCTGTTGGGGCTGGCTGGGAGTGAGAGGGGGATTTCCTGGGATGAAATCCTGGCCCTGGTGAAATCAGTGGGAGTTTTGCAATTGACTTCAGTCGGACCAGGATCCCCCCAGCCCCCCAGAGAGCCACTGGAGTGTATTGGCAGATGGTATGTCTACATTGCAATAAAAAACCCTCAGTACCGAGTATCAGAGCCTAGCTCAGCTGACTCATGCTTGTGGGGGGTCGGGCTGTGGAGCTATACGATTTCAGTGTAGACATATGGGTTTGGCTGGAGCTGGGCTCTGAGACCCAAGGAGGGGGGTGGGGCTCAGAGTCCCAGCTCCATCCTGTGCCTGAACATCTACACTACAATTTTATTACCTTGCGGCCTGAGCCCTGCAAGCCCAACTCAGCTGACCCAGGCCACCCCCGGCCGTGCAGTGGGTATTTTGTTGCAGTGTAGATGTGGTACATGGGTGGCGTCCACAAGGTATGGTGTGATGACTCTGAATGTTCTGTGCTTAATGCAGAAGCAGGACAGGGGCCAAGGTTTTACCTGTCGTGGGGTAGAAACTGTGAATTTGTGGTTTCCGTGTGCTTTGTTCCTGTGGGCAGTAAACCCATCCTCATGATCCCCTGCTGTCTCCTAAGCCACCACGAGGTCAGCAGGTGACAGGCATGTCATGGGTTGCGACAGCATGAGGTGCTGCAAAGTGCTTTCCTGAAAAACACTGATTTCTTTAGCACTGGTCAATGGAGCTGTTTCCCTGCTTTCAGGAGAGCAGAGTAAAGTAACAGTGCCACCTGCCGGCTAGAAAATGTAGTTGAACACAACGTACATTGGCATTTGAAGTGAAATGAGTGCTGTAGTTTTTAATCTACAAGCTCCACAGATTCATAGATTTTAAGGCCAGAACGGGAAATTAGATCATCTAGTCTGACCTCGTGCATGTCACAGGCCATTCAGTGTCACTCAGTTATCCCTGTACTAGCCCCCAAACTTGTGTTTGGCTAAAACTTAACTCCAGACAGACAAATCCCCAAAAAGCTTCTGCCACCTGCAGGGAGAACTTCAATCGCATCCGACAGTATCGAGAAACAATTCAGCCCGTACGGCACATCTCTTCTCTCCCAATTTGTTATTGGCACTGACACATATATAAACATTGGAGTTGTCTCTTTAAAGAGTTCAGATTCTCCTACATCTTATTTCCCACCTGAAATTATAACTTTTCTGGTTTGCTGATGCTGTGGAAACAATTTCTCCCCACTAGAGAAATGCAAATTCTGTAACATAACGGAGTCAAAGCACAAGCAGATTCTCACTCTTAATTAGAGTCTGTATTTATTGATGACATTAAGTATTTTGGCTAATGTGAGACATTTATGCAGAGTTTTACAAATGCAGGAACCAATCCTGCAAATTTACTCATATGAGTAGTCTCGTTTTGATCCAGAGAATTACTACTCGCAGTAGTGGGACTATTTGCATGAGTAAGGGACTGCAGGCCCAGGCCCATTGGTAAGGTCATTAAAGTACAATCCTTGCCACAAAGAGTTTAGGATCTAATTATCCCATTTCAAGTTAAAACAGAGCTTGTGTCATCTGTCTAGAACCCCTGTCCCATCAGATGCGCTTCTGGGCTGCGCCTAGGCATCACATGTGGCTCCGTTGCTCTGCTGGCATTGATCCCAGGTGCAGTTGTGCCACTACTGATTTTTCAGGTCAGTGGCTGAGCTGAAAAAAAATGGGTTTGGGTCGAGAAAAACCTTTCGTTCAGCCTGAAACAAAAGGTTTCAATTCGTTTTCAGGGTTTTAAACCTTTTTTTATATATAAATGTATCAAATTTCAATAAAATTTGAAACAAAAGAGCAGTATGAATGAAAAAAAAAAAAGGGGGGTTCACCAAATATTTCAGCCAGCTCTAATCCTCAGTCTATGGCAGTGGCCCCCAAACAGGCCTTACCCCTGTCTGTGCCTCCCCTGCCCCCAGAGCCACGTCCAGGAGCAGGGCCGTGGCTCCGGGAGGGGAGGCCACGGCTGGGGCCACATCTGGGGGCAGGTGTGGGTCTGACAGCCAGGGCCCCAGACGCAGGACTGGGAGCAGAACCCTGGGCGCAAGGCTGGGAGCAGAGTTCCGGGCGTGGGGCCAGAAGCAAAGGCTTGGGCACGGCTGCTGGGAGCAGAGTCCCAGGTGTGGGGCTGGCAGCTGGGGCCCAGGGGCCAGGAGCGGAGCAGGGTGGCGCTCCCTCTGCATCCCCCCGTGAGGATGGGGCCCAGTCCCAGCTGCGCCCCCTCCCAAACATTTCTCAGCATCCCTCTAGGGGGGTGCACCCCACAAATTGGGGACCTCTGATCTATGGTTGTGATTACCACCCTGCTCAGTGGCAGAAAGCAGAGAGACCGTAATCACAGCAAGATCTGATTTTTGTGCAGAGGTGCTCATTATTATTAAATGAGGAAAGAGCGAGGCAGAAATTATGGCAAGAAGCAGCAGCGTGGTTTCAAAACAGCATGTTTTTCGAAGATTTCCAGGAAGCAACAGATCATTCTGCCAAGGTGTTGAGCAATGCAAAGTGATGCTGAGCTTTCACTGAGGAAAATGGAAGCCAAAGACGCGTAGCACTTTGCAGGCACATGCCTTTGTGTTGGGTTCAGTTTTCCTAGGGAATGAAATTAGCCTGTGGGAGGTCGTATCTGACTGACATTCCAATGCTGTAGTTGTCTGCTAACAGGCGATGTCACTGTATTTATAATTGACATTTTCGTGCTTGCATCCTCCAGGGCATGTTTTGCTGTAGAAGAGCCATTTAACTTCAATGAGTTGGTACCTTTGGTAAAATAAAATATAGTCAGTTTATCTCAGTGAGGAACTTTACAGTTTCCATATTCATGTCTGAAAATTGATCCCTGAAGTGTAAAAGCCTAATAAATTTCTTTGATGGGTTCTTCCCCCCTGCTTTTATCCATGAATAATATTTACTTTCCTAACACATAAAACATGTAATTAAAGTTGCATAGAAAATATGTTGTTTTTACTAAAGGCTGCTGAACAGGGAATCTTCTTCAGAAACCTGCAGCAAGCTAAAGAGCCCTCAATGTGCCGGGCACCCTCAGTTCTTGTTGGTGCTTGCCTGCTGAGTACCCTGCCGGAGCGCTCGGCACTAGATATGGCAACACCAAAGTGTGTCATGATTTCATGCTGGTGTTGCCATGTTATTTCAGCTTTAAAAAAGCACTTAATTTTTGTTTTTTAAATCAATGCTTTGTTTTGACATTTTTAAAACAAAAAAAATTGATTTTTTAAACTAAAACTGGCCTTTGCTTCTAAAGGTCCTTTAATATTGATTCAAATAAATCAAAACCATTTAGAAATGGTCATGTGATGGGTTGTACCTGGCCCTTCAATGCCCCCTGCTGGAGGCCCTGCAGTCTACCACCTCACCCCAGGAAGGAGCGGCAGAGGTGGGTCCTCTAGGCCTGCCTAGGGAGGCTGTATCACGGCAGCCAATCAGAGCCGAGCAGGCTCAGATAAAAGGAGCTGCTTGGCTGCGCTGCTCAGTTCCTGGCTGGGACCAAAGGGGCAAGGAAGGATGCTCCGCTCTGGCTACAGGGATCCCAATGGGCTGAATTAGCTAAATCTGGGAGCTGGGACCTGGAGTAGTGGCTGGGCCCAGGTTCCTGCTCCCCCTCCCCGGATTGGCCTATGCCTTGGAAAGGGGACACAGCTAGTTTAAAAGCTGAAAAGGGGCTAGATTTAAAGGGGCTTAGAGACAGAGCTGAAGGTCCTGGTGAGGGTAGACCGATAGTCCCGATGGGACTCTTTACTGAGCCCTGAGAAAGGGGAAAAGTTTCCTTTAGAAGCCTGAGCAGAGGGCTGGATTTAAGGGAGCCCAGGAGGGGCTGAAGAGAGAATGAACCCTCAGGGTTAGGGTTAGGCTTAGGCTTGAGCCAGGGACTGGAAGACTTTTTTGTTTGTGTTTGTTTTGGACTTGAAGACCCCAGAAGGGTTCATCCATTTTAGACTGTATTCATTGGCCGGAGAGCTGAACCACTGAAGGCCCACCTAATAAGGTCAGCCGCCTACAGGGAGAGGTCTGGGGCAGGAGAGTTTGCAGCCTCACACCTGAGGCACTCATGGGTGTGTCCCCCTGCCACAACTCTAAATAAAATGGAAACGTTTCCATTTGGTTGAAATCAAACATTGTGTATGACCCAAATTGCCAGAGAACTCCAAACGTCCATTATGGGCCTAGCTCTCCTCAGCACCTCTCAGGGTCAGGCTTTGAGTTGCCAAGTCATCCAGCAGGGCGTGACGGCATAAGGCGCTCAGCGTCCTGAAGTCCTATTAAAGCCAGTGGGAGCTTCTGGCAGGATTTGGCCCATCATTTGGAGATTTGCTTGGCTGTTGAGACAATGGTCTGAGCCAGCAATCTCTCTGCCCCCCAGCCAGACTGCGTTTCCAGCACAGCAAAGTGCTCAATTGTTCCTGGAGTTACCGGGTTTGGGGCCCATGTTATGGGATTGGTGCAGAAGGCCCTCTAGTCCTCCCTCTCTTGTCGCCTAGTTCCTCAGTCTCTCCTACCTTCCCTCCAATTGCCCCTCCCTATCCCTAATTCTCCAGCTTCATCAACCTCTCCCCAGACATCGATTCACAGATTCCAAGGCCATCCTCAGGTCCCCATCCCCAGTCAGCTCCTGACCCCCGCAGCCTTTGCCACTTCCTTTGTGCCCATCTGCTCCTGCCATTCCCAGTTACACTCTTCTCGGTCACAGCCCCCAGCTCCCCTATTCCCCCAGCTTCTGTCTCCTCATTTCCCCAGAGCTCCTCAAATTCTCTCTGTGCCTGGGTCACCCCTTTTCTTGGATTTTGATTGGGGACAGGAGGGGTGAAAGCTGCTGCTGCAGAGTCGGAGGTGGGTACAGATGCTGAATCTCCTCTTCTGCTGGCTCAGCTCCCTCCTGCCCTAGCCGTGTCCTCCCCTTCTCTTTCTTCTGAGCAGAGGAGGATGGGTGAGGTCCAGGCCAGGCGGGAGTTGATTCAGCCCAGAGAGAAATCCCAGCAGCAGTTTCCTACTTGCCCAGCAGGGAAGCCAGAGTGTCCAGAAGATGAACTGAAGCTGCCTCCTGCCAGCTGAGCAATCAAATTAACAGGGTGTTTGCCGACTTTTGCCATACACATCAGCACCCTGAGAATGGGCATCTCTTCTTCAGGCCCCTGCCAGCTGGAAGCTGAGGGGTGAGGGCTGGGGGGAAAGACAGCAGAAGCTGGAAGCTAAAGGAGACAGGACTCCCCCGCCCCCTTTATAATAACTGAATTTATGTCTGCCACCAAGCTGTACTCAGATCGGGGCTGGCTCCAGGCACCAATAAAAGAAGCAGGTGCTTGGGGCGGCACATCTGAAGGGGTGGCGTTCCGGCCATTCCTGGGGCAGCACATTTCAAGGGCATTTTTTTTTTTTTGTTGCTTGGGCAGCTCTGGCCGTGGCTTTATTTATTTATTTATGTATTTATTGCTGCTTGGGGCGGCAATAAAGCTAGAGCCGGCCCTGACTCAGATGAGACCTTACAGGAAGAAGGTCCTAGCAGCTGCAGAACTGGACCTTCGTGCAAGATGGTTCCCATCCGTGCTCAGAACCGAAATCCCCCTGATCGTGGAAGGGTGTTGTAATGGGCCACAGCAGATTCAAAAACAAGCATGTCTAGCTAGCTAATGTTTTACATTGTTGGTGTCAGTCCAGATTCAACATTACAACACTTTCCTGTGAAATCTTAGGGGAGAAAAGACAAACCTCCTCTGTGATTTCTGTAATAAATCAGTGGCAAGAGGGGCAGTAGTGGTTGCTATATTTATTTATAATGATAAAGAAAAGAAAAGAAAAGAAAAGAAATTGCACATTATGTATCTAAAACTGTAATTATATGATTGTATCCCTCACACCCGCCCCCTGCAGCCCTTTATGCCATTTGTCTCCTTAGACTATAAACACTTTAAGACAAGGGCAGTATCTTTGGTTTTGTTTGCACAGCACCTAATCCTGCTTGGAACCTCTCGATGCCATCACTATTATTAATCAGAATACATTTGTGAATGTGGGTTCCTTAGTTTTTGAATGGGTGACAGCTCAAAAGCGGAGATCACTTTGGCTCAACCCCAGTGTGATGCCTATAAATATCGGAGATGGATGGTACCTGGCTGAATTTAGGGGAAAATCCTTGGGAATTTGAAAAGCAGTAAAGAACGCCTGGGAAAACTGACCTACATGTGGTCTTAATCATTTCAGTGGATAACCTCCGCATTACCCTTTAAAAGGTCATCTGATAAACATCAACACTGGGCTTTTCTCACAAACCCAACACCTATGCTTGCCTCGGGCTACTGTAATACGGCATGGGAAGTTAAATTAGAAGCATATATTTGGTAATAGCACCTCTGAGAGGGAGTCTTCAAAAGACTGTGCCCCCATTAAAGGATTAGAAGACTAACATACATATCAGCAAATCCACTCTATCCAAAAAGAAACAGAACATGAGACTGAGATCAGCATTTTGTTCTGATTAGTTGCTTTGATCGATGTTAATTTCTTTATTACTTTTTATTGCTGCAAAAATACCATTGGGGAATACTATAAAGATAGCGTTGGAAAATACTGTAAAAATACCTTAATGGAGTACTGCTCTAAAGTCTTTGTATCATGGGCCCATTGGCAAACTTTTAAGGATGCATGTAATTGATTAAGGTACAAAAGAAACATTTCTTCTTCAAGGAGCTGACAGTCATGTTTGAAACTGCCTGTAATACTTGCCCTAGGCAGCACTGAAAAGTAAATAATTTAACATCAGAATGAGTCCACTAAACATTTCTAGAAATATATTGGTTCATTACTGAAAAAAATCAGCAGGATATTAAGACTTGGAATCTAATGCAGAGGTAATAATGAGATGTGGCCTTTGTTACAGTAAATAAGGGCTACTTTTTGGCTACAGCATTTTTCCCTGTTAAAGTAAACCGTTCTGATTTTCTCCTGGGTTTATATTTAGGGTTATCGGCCTGTAGATTATCATCAGAACAGAAATAGGATGGATTGTTTAAGCAATAAGGATGGAGGCAAAGGGCATTTCCTATGGATTAATGACTGGCTGAGAAACTTGAAGGCTCAAGGTGAGAGAAATTCTCTGTATCAAGGTCATTGTTGTTAGGATTTTTTTCTTTAAAACACTTGATTTTCTGTTTCCAGTTAGTTTTTTTCTATCTACCAACCTGATCTTCTGCCTGAGCCCATACCAATGGAAACCAACGGGAATCGCTGATGTCACAGGGCTTTGAATTAGACCATAGTTTGTCAGGGATTGTCTAATTTTGTTGACCCGCTGCAGAAAAGTGATTTGTATAAAGTCCTTTGTGGAGTTCGCTATTTGTTTTCTCCCAAGTTTTTCCCACATTATATTTGTCCATATCACAAGTCACAAGACAATTTGTTCTAAGTGCCAGATGTGCAAACTCAGCCTGTCAGGTGGAGGTCAAGCTGTGTTCTTTCTGCCTCTGATGTCCTCATGAAGATTCTGCACTCAGGACTTAGGTGAATAAAACTGGGCTTGCTCTTCCATAGCTTTATTGGCTCTGAAGTGCTAACAGTGTCCTATGTAGAGAGAGATCTTTGCTGCTTTTCTGCCTGGCCTCATGGTGGATGAGGTGTGATGGAGCCCCCTTCCACAACATGACCTGCAGTGGTCAATCCCTCACTGGCTCCACCTGCTTCACACATTTCCTGGTCATCATGGAAGATGAGCATGCCCCGGCATGTCCAGACATAGTTCTAACCTTACTTCTTCTGTGACATCAGCCCTTAGGATGTCCACCTCCTCTGGCTCCTGCCTCAAGAATGAGCAAGTACAAGTACCGACCAGGTGCTGTAACTGGCAGGAGCAGATGGAACCCTGCCAAAATCTTGGGAGCTCCCAACCCTAGCAAAACCCACCATCTTAGTCCCGCCACTTACTGGGGGGGGTGGGGGTTAATAAAAGAAAGGACATTTATTAAATGTATGGCAGGAATGGTTACAACTGAAAACGAAGATGAAAGTGGGCCTCAGTTTCTAGGTCCCAGCTAATTTTTCTCAATGACCAACTCTATCTCATATGGCAGCATCAATTCCCTGCTGCAGATTTCTGGTAGAGCTAAGCAGTTTTGAGTTGTGTATTCCTTCAAGATGCCCCTGTGTGCAGAGAGATGTTTTCAGCTTGACTGCGCCAAATCAGTTCCTGTCGTAGGTCATGTGTTCAGATTCAGGAATGATTGTCTATCCCAAAGAACAAGATCCACAGTGGGGAGAACTAATTCCATCCATGGCGATCTGATAGAGTTTGGAACTGACTTGTGTATAGCAAGAAATGAATCTACTCGTGATCTGCACCTCATCCAGCATTATGAACACTGGAAATGCACAAGCACATCTTGATTTGGTGGTGGTGGAGTTAGCTAAAATGTAGATTATAGTATGCATTTTCAATGAGGGCAGAAGGGTTCTCTTATTTATTTTTAATGGTGTATGTGCACATTTCAAAATCAAGTGAACAGTGAATCATATATGAGACAGAGATAAGACTTGCCATCCGTGATTATGCGCCATGTTTGACATTTTTGTTCTTAAGTTCACATATTTTATTAAAGTACATCAGATAACGAGAAGTACAAATTATACCTTCCGAGGCAACAAAAAAGAAAGACCAGTACATAACTTACTGGTCCATTTAGCAATGAACACAGCTGCCATAATTATAGTGAAGACATCCCATGTCTTTCACATGTCATGTCTAACAATTTTTGTACATCCTCTTTTTTATATCCCATCACTTTTGGCCTATTCCTACTCCCCATACTCTCTGGGTGAAATTATGACCTTGTTGAAATCAATGGCAAAACTCCCATTGACTTCACTGGTGTCAAGGATTTCACCCAGTGACTTTAAAGACTCTGTATAGTGATATTTCCCTTCCCTATTCCTGTTGTTATGCTTCTCTGTTTTTTCCCTCTCTTTGGGCTTGTTGCTGTGTTAAGTCATCACAATATCACAGAGGTTTGTAGAATTGCTTTTGAAGCCTACCAGTATGCGTACTACCATACATGTGCATTTTCACTGTGATCATCAGTGAGGAAATCTTTTGTATTAATGGAAGCATGTTTCATGTTATAGACAGCCAGAACTTTACTGTGTAAATAACAGACAGGACTTGGTACGGAGATATTGGGCTTTTTAAAATATATTGCAACGCATACGAAAGGCTACTTCTGTTCATTAGATACCTAGTGTTAAATGTCCAGAGAGTCTTCATTTATGTATTAATGATAATGAAATAATAAGGGCTCAGTAGAGCCTGTGTTAGTGGTGATGTATAGCCATATGTGACATGCCTGGGTACAATACAGACTAATAAGTAGCTGTGTTACCCCTGCCCTCTAACCTGGAGTGCCCTTTACACTGCTTTGTTGCTGTAGTTTAAAGTCTGGACTGCTCACAAACAGCTCCGTCTGTGTGTCTACTTCCGCCAGACAGCCATGCTTTGGCCCTTATCAGCCTTGGCTATGTTGCAGGGTGATCCCAACTCACCCTCAGTCTCAGATTTCCCCCCACAAATGTATCTTCTGTACTGCCCAGCCCTCTCCTAGACAATACAAGTTTATATACAGTCAATTATTTTATTAATAGAAATTATATGCACACATCTTCTTACTTCAAATGGTGTTTCCCAAACACTTCAATGTAAACACACTGGGTTAGCTAAAACAATAAAACAAGTTTATTAACTACAAAGAGAGAGATTTTAAGTGAGTAGAAGTCATGAGGCACAACATTCAGAAATGGTTACAAGAAAAGTAAAGACAAAACGCAACTGGTGCCTAGCTTAACAAACTAGATTAGATTCAAGCAAAATTTCTTACTGGCCAAACCCTCTAGGTCAGGACCCCTTTCCCCCTTACCGTGCAATGAATGGATCGGCAGAGAGAGAGAGAGAGGAGAGGTGCCTTGGGGTGTTTATAGAAAGAGGGGCAGTGTCAATCCCCCACTTGGAAAACATTTCCAGCTGCCATTCTGGAGACAAAAAGTCTATGGGGAAGGACGTTCCCTGCTGCTAATCCTAACCCTAACCCTCACCAGCTTGAGATTTCTCTGGCTATCCTTCTTGCTTGACTACTCTGTTTACTGCTAAAATGCAAATTAAGCAGAGCACACATTCCTTTGTCGGAGACAGACCTGTTTGCCAACTTCTGCTGTGGTTTGGAACACGTGTTAAAAACATTATACAGGGAAATCTTATAACTTCACAGACCATGTTGCCATTGCCACACATGTTTTATCAGGACAATATTGACCAGCAAATTCTGAGTTTTCAGATGATGCCTCACAAGGCATACTTTGTACAAAGATTATTACAGCACTGTGTAGGTTGTGGACACAGGGGTACATTCTATCACACCACTCTGTCCCACGAAGATACGTGCCTCTTAGGCATACAGGAGAAGTGCATCAGCTTCTGTATTACTTTAGGGGATGCATTGTACACTCTCCTCTGTGGCTGGCTATACTGCCACTGTTCATGCCCTTCCTTTCCCCTTCAGGATGGCTTTCCTCCCATAGGCAATCCCTGTGTTCAGATATTGCTGGCTGACCCCACATGTGGTTGTGTGACAATTACCATGTTGGTCAACGCACCAGAGATTGAATTAGGATTCTTTAGCGCGAAATGCATGAGCTGCTACAGCTTCAGCTAAAGCGTGCTAACAAACTCACATTCGCTGTGGATCAGACGTCGTGGGGAACATGACACACATGGTGACTAATCAGTGGTTACCATTGCAGAGGTGGGGAGGCAGCTTGCATCCTCCCCATAATTCTTTTTGCACCCATGTTTGGGCCAGCCATAACTTGGCCCCACATTTCTACGTTTATGATAGATGTTCTCTCTGGCATGCTAGCAAAGATGAGTGTGGTGTGAATAATAGAGAAAAAAATCTATTCAACATACATTCCATGTGGAAAACTCCACTACGTGTGCAGAATATTGTACAAATAGCCTCCCAAATTATTTGATGAGAGAGTGGGTAATGGGGGGAAAAACCTATTCATCAAATAATTGATTTTTATTTATTTTTAAATATTGGAAACTTTGAGACTAGAGCAGGTCATGTAGCATATTAGGCAAAGCAAACTGGAAAAATTACCCCTGAGTTTAGTAAGAGCTGAACAGAACTACATGGGAAGAAGAAAAGCTTCTGCAGCTCAGCCTGAGCTGCTTACTTGGCTTCTTGGCAAAGTTTAGACCTGACTTTAATTAACCTGTGCCTGCTTACTCTGGGACTGAATTTGGCTTGTTCGGCCAGATCCCCAGTTGACATTGCTTCATTGAACTCAGTGGAGCTGTGCTGATTTACGCCAGCTGAAGATGTGGCCCATGAATTCAGTGAATATATTGCTTATAAAAGGACTTCATGGGTTATCTAACAGAAGTCAACTCCCAATCTCTCCAACGGCATATTAAACAACACGTTCAAATAATAAAGCACAAATTAGAAGCAAAACTAACTCTCCTTGTCCTTGCCTGCGCACAGCCTGACGAGCTGTTTCTAGCAGCTGCTGCAAGTGACCTTTTTCAAATTAACCCTTCTGAGGACACCAGAGTACTGATGCATTTCGTACATGTATATGGATGGTGCTGTTGCGTACTGTACATGTGTGCTACCTTTCTGTTAACATAGCAAGAATCTACTGCTTTTCAACAGTTATTACGGAAACATTTCTCCTTAAAATAGATAAATACGAATACTATTTATTGACCCAGTGGCTAGAACGCTAGAGAACAGGGCTCCGGAAGCCTGCATTCTATGCCCAGCACTGTTTTGCTGAGTAATTTGGGGTAAGTCACTGCGCCGCTCTGTGACTCAGTTTCCCCATCTGATGGTGATATTAACTTGTTTTTAAAGCACTTTAAGAACTACTGATGAAATGTGCTGCATAAAAGCTTGACATTATTATTATTACCTACCCATTATCCCTTTTATGAATCTGGCCCTGAATGCATAGATTGTAACTGGATGAAATATTTTTCTAATGAAAAGCCTTCTAACTAAAAATTGCTTATGCTTTTTCTCAGACATAGGCTTGGGTGAAATGTTTCGGGGGAACAGTTTATTTGCCAAAAAATGCAGTTTGGGTTGATCCAACCCTGTTTACAAATATGACACAATTAGATACAGCTGGGAAATCCTTTTTTTCAGGCTACTGAACATATATACACACAGCTCCCTTTGTGACCTTTAGTCTAGTGGCTTGGATGCTTGCCTGGGCTGTGGGAGACTCATGTTTGAATCCCCACCATGGAGCAGAGACTTGCATTCAGAATACCCCCTGTTGAGCAGCCTCGCCACCAGGCTGAAGGCTATTCTGTGCTCCCACTGAAGCTATTTCACAGCGGATACATACTTAAATATCCAGTGGGCTCATGAATCAGACAAAGAGAAGATTTGAATCCACATCCCCTACCTCCCAGAGGCGTGGCCTTAATCACCAGGCTACAGAATTTTGCTATTTGGCCTAATGAGCAAAGTGGAACAACTTCAGAAGCAGAGCGTGAGTGACATCCCAGGCAAGGGCCCCAACCAGGGACGCACCCAGACAGGGAGTCTGCTGGCTTGACACAGACTTTTCGATTTACTAACAAATTCTGAACCGTTTTGGAGCTGATCCAAATAATGTCTCTGATTTTTTGGTCTGCTGGCTGAACTGAAACATCAGTTATTCACCCGGCTCTACTCGTGAAGCATCTGTGAAATGGAAGCTATTTTATTTCAAAATTCCAACTTTTTCGGATGAGGTTTTTGCTCTTAGGGCGGCTGAAAACGCTGTTGATAAATTTTTGTCACGCAGTCGTTTCAAAGTGGATTGGTGGGTCACAAGAGTCACATGGTTTTGTTCTGCTCCTTGATTGGCTTAGCATACCTTATTTGGTCAGGAAGGTTAGTGGAAGCCTCACTCATTGGCCAGAAGGTTTGGTTCAGTTTAGTGGAGTCTGCTAAATTATTCAGGGAAAAACACCTGATTTGGCCATCTCCAGGGATGGGCTTTGTGCTGTTCCCTGCTAAAAAAGTGAGGGTGTGGCTGCTTATCATCCCTGCAAAACCAATCCAGCGTGTGGTAGATCTGCGCAGTGGCTCCCTGAAGACGCTGGAGGGGGAGACACTGAAGAAACTGGGTGGGCTTTCTAGGCCACTGGTCATTCCTGGCAAGGAGACAACATAAAGTAGGCTTGGAGGTATATTGCGTGGAGACAGAGCATCCTGGGGCCCTCCGTAGCTTTGCATAGTCCAAATAAACAGCCAGACTCTAAATGTTCCCCCATCACTAGATTTATCTGTAGTTGGCTATGCTGAGGCTGGCTTTCCACATGCTGCTTACATGTGGTTTGGCTAAGTTAAGTCTGCTTTACAGCTTGCTTTTACATGTGGTTTGGCCATGGTGAGGCTGGTTTGCCGTGTGCTTTTACATGGAGTTTGGTTATGTTAATGCTGGGGGCTGCGTGTTTAGTGTTTGATTCCCCCTTGTGGTCAGATTGCACAGGTCATAGGAAATAGAGATGCTATAGGCACATTGTAGGGTCCTGTTCAAGAAACAGGCTGGCTTTACTTCCTGCCACTCCATGATAAACATACCACCAACCACCATTATGCCCTCAGCCACAAAATCACCCCCTTCATGCCAGCTGCCCTGGAGTCACCTTTCCTTGTTGTGCATAACTGGCTACAGATTACCATGCCATGTCTAGAGACAGAATCAGAGTCTCCAGATATTTCCAGGCCTGTGAGAGCTAGAGTGCCTCTTTCCTTGTGTGTATCCGCATGGGGATGGAATATATTACCAATGGTAAGGTGACTTACTATGAGTTACTCTAGCCCTCCCTGCCGTCTCTTCACCGCTGTAAATTGCCAACTAGTGCTTTCCTGGTCATTTCTCCTGAAATGCTGAACGGTAGAGCAGGGATTCTCAACTCCATGGCCCACCTGGGCCACAACAACTAGTTTTCTGCATATAAAAGACAGGGGTATTAAGGGGTACCAAGCATGGAAATTGCCTGTGGCCCCATGGCACAGAGGCCCCCAAGAAACTACGTTGCTCAGGCTTTGGCGTCAGTCCCGGGTGACGGGGCTCAGGGCCCGAGGCTTCAGCCACATGTGGTGGGGCTTCAGCTTTCTGCTCTGGGCCCCAGCCAGTCTAATGCTGGCCCTGCTTGATGGACCCCCTGAAACCTGCTCTCGGCCCCCGAATCCCTGGTCGAGAACCACTGCTGCAGGGGGTTCAAAATGATAAAATGTCAAGCTACAAGCTCACTTTTATTCAGCTGACCTCTGACAATCTTTGAGAATTGAGCACCCTCAGAACCACACACAATGAACTGCCAACCATTTATTGACTATCTCTCCCTATCTCAACTAGCCCTCAAAAGATATAAGCAGGAAGGAGAGTGCCAAGTTTGGTACATGTGTCGCTTGTGTAATGTTGTAAACATCACTTCTAAAGGCCTTGGCTTTAAAGTTTGGCCCTGGTTGGATCTAATGATCTTTGTCTGTATTATTAGGCTAATCAAGTCAGCCTCCTTTCCAAAGAATCAGTTAGACTCATTCATCATTTTTCAATTCCTCAATCCATTTTTCTTTCAGGTGCTTCTCTCCCTAAGGACTTATCCTAGAGACTGCATCTTCAAGATTCATTAACATTATTAAGATTTGAGTCACCTGCATTTTGTTCTTAGTAATGCAAACTCCAAATGCAGCCCGGGACAAAATAAAAAGTCGCAGATGTCCCTATCAGCTAATTTCCCATCATTGTTTTTTGTCTTGCTTTCATAAATGCACCATGCAATCAACCAGTTCTGTATGCTCAGAGTTTTTATTGAGGTTACCCTTCACCTTGCCTTTATTATTTCTTGTTAACTTCTCAGGGGAAGGGGGCGGGGGAGAAGCACTAAATGTAAGCTCTCTTCCAAGAATCCATCTAACGAGAGAGAGAAATCATTTCCAGATGCCTTTTTAGGACATAGCAACTTAACAGTGCATTAGGTGTCACTTAAACTTTTTAATCACTTGCCAGAGGCTGTGTTGCAGAAAACCCGAATGGAGATTATAGAAATAAGGTACAGTAAATGCAGCTTCATGTGCAAATTGTCTAGAAACAAACATATTTAACAGATGAAGAAAAAAGGCAGAACAAATCCTTTCACCTTGGCAGGTTCCTTGAGTAGCTAATCTCTGTGTGACTCACTGTAAGAAACAAATATTTTATCTGTGAGACTGGAGAGGAAATACTCCACCCATTGAAGCTTCGATATAAAGAGAACATTGCATATTAGAGCTTTAAAATACTTCTTTGTAAATGCTTTAACGAGTAGCTGTTCTCCATTTGCCATGGATGAAACTCTGCTCTTAGTCAAACTGCCTTAAATCTGAAGGAAATCCATGGCTTTCAAAGAAGCTGCTCTGGATTTACTCCTGTGTAACTGAGAGCAGAGTGTGCTGGGCTAGTCTGTAATTTACCTTTCTGTTTTTAACTTCTGCAGAGTAAGTTCTCAATAAGTACCTTCCTTTCCCTGAGTTCTGATTCACTCGGTGACAAGGGTCTCTGACATAAGTAGGGAACACGGAGTCTACAAAGAAAGTTTAGAGCTAATGGCTTTTTTACTTCTGAATCCCATGAAACAAGACGTCTGGAGGTCTGAAATCCAAAGAGACAGAAACCATAAATATTTAAAACCGAGCCATCTTGTTTCAGTTAGCATTTATAGAGTGATTCACAATTTCAGTTACATTTTCATAAACAGATGCAATGCCATAGGCTCATAATGGAAAATATGTCCTGAAATTATGATATTCGCGTTCTAGAAGAGATGCATTTCAGACTCCTCTTTCCAACTTTATTTCACTCAATAGAGTTCAGGGCTTATGGGGCAGTGGGGAATCCAGGAATTTAAGAGCTTTTGCTGTGTTCCATTTATCTTTGCAATCACACTGTAAACAGCCCTCATCGGTCATCACATCTACTCGTAAAAACGGAGCAAACAAAGCTAGCAAGCGAACCTGCATAATCTTTCAGACCAAATTCCTCAATAAGCAACAGAAGATAAGGGCTGAATTCAGCTTCTCCCCCAACCCCCACCCAAACCTCCACCTTCAAAAGTGGCAGATAGCAAGAAGAGACTGTGAAGGCACAGTTATTATTTTGGAGACTGAGTCTACTGCTATACAATCCCTTCCAAGTACTGTCTGAACTGAGTTCAGCATTTTTCCACCAGCACCACTGGATCAGTTCTTCTGAGTTTTCAGTCCTTAATGTTCAAAGGGTCCTTTTTTCGAATGAACCAAGCTTTCAAACATCATGAGATTAGCTTAAATATCACAGTGCTTTAGAAATAATAATTTGGGGTTTCTTTTTATTCGCCTCCTGGTGTTGGCATGTTTAGGGGCAAACATTTTCAAGCTTTTTCTCCACAGTGATGAGGGCTAGAAACTTTGATTTTTTTAAATGAAAGCTGAGATTCTCACATCAGAACCGAATTGCAACAGCAACAAGAGTTGGTGAAGCTTGTTCAGTTTGCATGGCCTGTGGGTTCTGCCTGCACTTGCAAGGGTCTGCAGAGGGAATCAATAGGCCGGGTCGTTGCCCTCAAGGAAGTCTGATATAAGCTAGGCCTCTTTGGCACATCATTTTAGTGGGACTGCATATGACGGGGAATATTTTCTTTCAAAATATAGGGAGTCACTATAAGCAAGGAACATCTGCGTTAGCTGCAGTCAGTTACTAGTATCATGGCGGGGGGGGGGGAGCCACAGAACATTCTAGAAATGCATCACAGGGATATTACACACATGTACACAGCATTAGCTCCAGTACTAGTTGGAGATTGGTCCTGCCAGGAGCGGCACCAGTTTTTTTGCCGCCCTAGGCGGCGCCTCCGGGAGAAGCTGCTGCAGAAATGCCACCGAGGACCCCGGCGGCCGAAGATAACGCGTCACCGCTGAAATGCCCCCAAGGGACCTGAAATGCCGCCCCCCAAATCCTGGCACCCTAGGCGACCACGTAGGTCACCTAGTGGTAGCGCCGGCCCTGGGTCCTGCTTTGAGCAGGAGGTTGGACTAGATGACCTCCTGAGGTCCCTTCCAACCCTGATATTCTACGATTAGCAGGCTAGTTCCTGCCCCTCCAGGTAAGCTCTGCTGGTGTGGCAGGCTTCACTAAAATGACATAGTCCTGCCTCTCGGGCTTTAATGTTGTAGCACTCTATGCTGAATGATTACTTTGCATCGCCCATGCTATCGCTAATGCAGATACCATGGTAGCCCTGGCAGGAGAGCAAGCGTCGACCCGCTACTAGCGCTTTTACTCAGAGTAAATGTAGCCAACATGGTGGTAAAAAAGCCAGGGGGTGGTCTAGAATAATGCTCCTGCCCGCGCTCCCTCAGTGGAATCGCATAGGCAGGACTGCAACATAGGGGAGTTTTAAGACAGCTCAGTGAAAATAAGAGCAGAGGAAGGGGGGCCTGTGTTACCCCACAGACTTCTAATGTCCTGCAGCATGGGAAAGCCAGTTCAGAGCTACATGCTAACCAGTGGCTATTTCCTGTGTCGTATTCACAGGAGGGGGAAATGTAGGGAGAAAAACAAAAGACAGCGCTTGACCATGGAACTCCTATTGATGTCATTCAGAATGGTAATGGTATCAGGGTCCCTCTACGTAACTCTTATGCCACTTGAGTTCCTGTTACAAGCCATATATATACAACTAGGCGTATACACCTTGTGCTACCTGCCGCAGTGTGGAGATGGAGGAACCTCGCTGCGAAGATGAAGGGAGAAAGGAATGTAAGACGGGCCACCAATGGTCAGGATGAGACTTGGCAGTGGGATTCTCACGCCCTCACATCCCATTGGAATTTTAGCTTATTCAGATCTCAGTTCTGTTACTATTCCAGCTCGGCTAATACAGGAAATAATACATGTTGCCATCCCTGCATTGCATTTAGTTCCTGACATCAGGAATCTAAAACAGTGTACAGTGAGATTGCTGAAGGACTTGATCTATGGGGATTCATTCCAGTTTATATTCAAATGAGATTGCTGAACATTATCCCATGTTTGATGGGGAAAAAATTAAGGAGTGATTGTAAATCTTGTGCTGTCATTTCATTTATCTCCAGACATACATTCTGAAACTCAGACAGCCCTTAACAAGAAGCAACATGATCCTCCTTAGAATTGTTTCTGAGCTTCACTGGTGAAGTTCTTTGATTATGATAGTTTCCATGCTGCATACATTTTCAGTGCAACTTTGACTGTGGGCTGCCACTGTTAAGATTTCTCTTTGAACAAAATTGGCATCTCAGCAGATTATGTTGCCTAAGGATTTGAATAAATCCCAGTTAGTATGGACATTAAAAAAGGATTTTGGATCCTGCTCACTGAATTACAGTAAGGGGCCTTTGAAAAATGTAATTGTGTTCAAAATCCCACATTCATTCTCTTTCTCAAAGAAGACTTCTGGATAATTGACTGGTTGCTTTAAGTAGTGCCACAAAAATGCTTTTGGAAGTTTGACGATAACTCTGGAGTGCTAGAGAAGGCAGTTTGCTTTTGATTGGGTTTCAGAGTGGTAGCTGTGCTAGTCTGTATCAGCAAAAAGAACGAGGAGTACTTGTGGCACCTTAGAGACTAACAAATTTATTTGGGCATAAGCTTTCATGGGCTAGAACCCACATCATCAGATGCATGGAGTGGAAAATACAGTAGAAAGATATATATAGAGAACATGAAAGATGGGGGTTGCCATACCAACTCTAACGAGACAAATCAATTAAGGTGGGCTATCATCAGCAGGAAAAAAAAACTTTTGTAGTGATAATCAGGATGGCCCATTTTCAAACAGTTGACAAGAGGGTGTGAGTAACAGTAGGGGGAAAAATTAGTATGGGGAAATAGTTTTAGTTTGTGTAATGACCCATCCACTCCCAGTCTTTATTCAAGACTAATTTAATGGTGTCCAGTTTGCAAATTCATTCCAGTTCTGCAGTTTCTTGTCGAAGTCTGTTTTTAAAGTTTTTTTGTTGAAGAATTGCAACTTTTAGGTCTGTAATTGCGTGTCCAGGGAGGTTGAAGTGTTCTCTGACTGGTTTTTGAATGTTATAATTCTTGACGTCTGATTTGTGTCCATTTATTCTTTTGCGTAGAGACTGGCTGGTTTGGCCAATGTACATGGCAGAGGAGCATTGCTGGCACATGATGGCATATATCACATTGGTAGATGTGCAGGTGAACAAGTCCTTGATGGTATGGCTGATGTGATTAGGTCCTATGATGGTGTCCCTTGAATAGATATGTGGACAGAGTTGGCAATGGGCTTTGTTGCAAGGATAGGTTCCTGGATTAGTGTTTTTGTTGTGTAGTGTGTGGTTGCTGGTGAGTATTTGCTTCAGGTTGAGGGGCTGTCTGTAAGCGAGGACTGGCCTGCCTCCCAAGGTCTGTGAGAGTGAGGGATCGTCCTTCAGGATAGATTGTAGATCCTTGATGATGCGCTGGAGAGGTTTTATTTGGGGCTGAAAGTGACGGCTAGTGGCGTTCTGTTACTTTCTTTGTTGGGCCTGTCCTGTAGTAGGTGACTTCTGGGTACCCTTCTGGCTCTGTCAATTTGTTTCTTCACTTCACCAGGTGGGTATTGTAGTTTTAAGAATGCTTGATAGAGATCTTGTAGGTGTTTGTCTCTGTCTGAGGGATTGGAGCAAATGCGGTTGTATTTTAGAGCTTGGCTGTAGACAATGGATCATGCGATGTGGTCTGGATGAAAGCTGGAGGCATGTAGGTAAGTATAGAGGTCAGTAGGTTTCCAGTATAGGGTGGTGTTTATGTGACCATCGCTTATTAGCACTGTAGTGTCCAGAAAGTGGATCTCTTGTGTGGACTGGTCCAGGCTGAGGTTGATGGTGGGATGGAAATTGTTGAAATCCTGGTGGAATTCCTCTAGGGCTTCTTTTCCATGGGTCCAGATGATGAAGATGTCATCTATGTAGCACAAATAGAGTAGGGGCATTAGGGGACAAGAGCTGAGGAAGCGTTGTTCTAAGTCAGCCATAAAAATGTTGGCATACTGTGGGGCCATGCGGGTACCCAAAGCAGTTCCGCTGACTTGAAGGTATACATTGTCCCCAAATGTGAAATAGTTGTGGGTGAGGAGAAAGTCACAAAGTTCAGCCACCAGGTTTGCT
The DNA here is from genome assembly GCA_037349315.1 of Chelydra serpentina. Taxonomy (NCBI): domain Eukaryota; kingdom Metazoa; phylum Chordata; order Testudines; family Chelydridae; genus Chelydra; species Chelydra serpentina. Next base: position 13,759,617 of record JBAIAC010000061.1, read on the forward strand.
GTGACATTATCGGGGATACTGTTCCTGACGGCTTATAGTCCATCTTTGTGTGGAATGTTGGTGCAAAGAGCTTCTACATCCACAGTGGCCAGGATGGTGTTTTCTGGAAGATCACTGATGGATTGTAGTTTCCTCAGGAAGTCAGTGGTGTCTCGAAGATAGCTGGGAGTGCTGGTAGTGTAGGGCCTGAGGAGAGAGTCTACATAGCCAGACAATCCTGCTGTCAGAGTGCCAATGCCTGAGATGATGGGGCATCCAGGATTTCCAGGTTTATGGAGCTTGGGTAGCAGATAGTATACCCCTGGTCGGTGTTATAGGGGTGTGTCAGGACAGATTTGTTCCTGTGCTTTTTCAGGGAGTTTCTTAAGCAGATGGTATAGTTTCTTTTAGTAATCCTCAGTGGGATCAGAGGTAATGGCCTGTAGAATGTGGTGTCAGAGAGTTTTCTAGCAGCCTTTTGTTCATATTCCGACCTATTCGTGATGACAACAGCACCTCCTGTGTCATCCTTTTTGATTATGATGTCAGAGTTGTTCCTGAGGCTGTGGATGGCGTTGTGTTCTGCACGGCTGAGGCAGACAATGACAGTGACACAATGTGAAAAATACATTGAAGATACACATTACCTACTCAGAGCACCATCCAATAGCCTAACACAGCTAGCCAGGAGTATCCTTCCCATACATGACACCAGAACAGAGTAGTCCTTTGAATACATTTCAGACCTTATCCTACTCATATTGGAGTTAATGGGAAGTGTTCTATTGATTTCACATGGAGCAGGATTGAGACTATAAAACATCTCATCACTTCTCTAGTAAGGGAGGTGAGCTTGAAGTTGGAACGATAGAAGTATAAAGCTTTCGGAAAGAATGAAAACTCTTCTGGGTACATTTGGGGCAAATTAAGCATGTCGCTTTCAGCACTCTGTTTCTTTATATCTTCCTAGTATTCTTTGGTCCTGGCCCAAGTGCGGCAATAAGAAGTATGTGCTGAGCAGGAAAAAGTATTCTGGATAGGTAGAAAAAAGTTTAAAATGTTTCCCAGGGTCTGATCCAATGTCCACTGAAGATAAGGGAGCTCCTTCCATTCATTTCAATAATAATAATACTGAGCTCTCCTACAGCGCTTTTCATCAATAGCTCTCAAAGCGCTTTACAGAGGAGGTCAGTATCAATGGGTATTGGACTGGGCCCAAAGTGCAGGAAGTTTGGCTTCGTGGGTTCATGCGATGGGGTGGGAGGGTGCTCAGTTTGCACTAAGTAGCAGTTAGGCAGTTTTATAAAGGGAGTAAATATAGCCACACATGCAACACTGGATCCAGGACAAAAGCTGCCCTCAAAGTCTTCTGTGGGATCTCTGGGTTTGGCGCCAGTTGATAGTTCTGCTAGAGCCTGCTTCAGAATGTGAACCGTGGAGGATGGGAAAGGTCACCTTCTGAGTGATCGCAAAGATAGGGACCTTTCCCCAGGGAGAAATGGGAATACAAATATGGGCGGGGGGGAGATTGAAAGGCAGCCCTGAAGTTAGGGAGTCAGCCAGAGAAGCAAAAGACCCAGCCAGCTTTACTAAATCATCCTCTGAAAGCTCCCATTGGAGTGGCACTGCCACATAGACCCTGATCCTCCACAAAGGACTCAAGGCACTTCTATATTGCTGGTGAGGACCTCCAGGACAATTCCAGGCCAGCGAATGGACCCTGAGGCAAGAGAGGAGAGATCCTTTTCAGAACAAATGGGCTACCTGATCCTCTTCTTCTCAGAGGTACTTCGGTCACGGCCCCCAGGCAGGAGTAAGGAAATTGTGAGTTATCTGAATAACATCTGACAGCAGTTTAATCAGAGCAGGCCCCACAGTCTTACTGGCATGAGAGACTCAGGGGTTCCTGAGGGATCTCCATCCTATTGCTGCGTCTTGAGCCCAGACTCCTCCCTACCACTGGTCTTCGCTGTCTACAAGCTGGCCACAGTAGTGCACTTAAAATGCAAGGTGATACGGGAATAGATTCTGGTGGAAAGGCCTTGCAGCCCTGAGAGAAGGAGTAGCAACCTCATGACCGTCCAGAGGTGGGGGAGAAAGTACTCCTACTCACCACTGATAATTGGCCACCGTAAAGCTGCCAGGACTCTAACAAGATGCCCAAATGACTAACTTGGGTAACCATTGGTGAACACACACACTCTCCACCAAGGGGGCAAGTATGATCTGACCATGCAGTCTGACTGCTTTCCACTACCTCAATTTTATCCGCAATTTTCTCTCCTCCTCATCTCAGCCAGACACTGGAAGGGACAGTGCAAATGGAGATACAAAGCGGATCTGTTGACCCACTGGCATGAGCCACAGGCGAGGTGGCTCAACAGCACAAGACATGGCGTGGTCCAGCAGACTCAGTACGGGACTGAGATCAATAGCCTAATCCCAGTGCTGACACAGATCCCCTCTGTGGCTTTTGCCAGCTCACATAGGCTAATCTTTGGTGCCTAGTCCATCAGCAGAATCCAGAAGGGCTGAGCAAAGGTTGCTGCAGTCATTCGGCATCTCTAGAAAATTAGGCCACTTTTCTGCAGATGCCTGAAATGGTAACGAACTTCACAAAGCCACATTCAAAAATCTTGGCCTAAGCACCTTTGTGCCTCATTTCCCACATATGTAAAATGTTGTCCCGTGTTTACCGGATCACATAAAGGCTTCCACTTCACCTGCTACTACAAACAATGCCTTCACTCCCATGTCCCAGGCAGCTAGAAGCAAAGGCCTCTGCGTCTTCATGCCCCTGGCATCTGCATACAAAAGTCCCAGTTCTCCTCTTCTGTATGATCTTCAGGTTCTTATACCAATATCCATCACCATGGTATTTGAGCACCTAAATATTCATTTCTCTTGGACAACTGAAACCCATGTCCATTGGCAATTTAAGCCACACAACTGTAGTCCAGCTAGGTAACTTTTCACTGCCAAGGTTGAAGGGCTCTCATTCAACTAACTCCTATTTAAGTAGCTCACCTCTTTAATCCCAGAATTAAAGGCTGCAGATGACTGATCAGAATCAAACAGATACTTCTCTTTCTTGTAGGGATTGTACTATAGTTCTAAGGGCACCTCCCAGTCCCAACCCACACCATGCTACCTGTTCCCATACGTGGACAGCGATAAGAGAGGAATCCTCTTAGTGAGCTCAACCCAACGATGAATGAGGAGAGGGTGCATCCCTAACATACCTGCCCCCCTGAACTGGCATTATGGGAAAGTAAAGGAAGGGACTGCCCCCCCCACCCCCATCACTAACCCCAAGTCTCCCAACTGCTGAGGCCTGGCCAGGTGCGGCTCTAGCAATTTTGCCGCCCCAAGCAAAGGGGGCAGCCCCTCCCCCGACGTAGGCAGAGTTAGCGGGGCCCAGCCCCCGACGCAGGCAGTCCCAGTCCAAGGGCGGCAAGGGAAGAACGGCGCACCTGCCGCCCCATTGCCGCCGCGCCAGGCGAGAATGGGGCGGCAGTCTGAGTAGCGCGGTGGCAATTCGGCGGCGGGAAGAGTGGACCTGCCACCGAATTGCCGCCACGGGACTCGGACTGCCGCCCCATTCTCGCCTGCCGCCCCAAGCCCCAGCTTGGAAAGCTGGTGCCTGCAGCCAGCCCTGAGCCTGGCGGAATGCAGAAGAAGAAAGCTCTGCATGACTAAGTGCACCTTGTATAAGGTGCCACAGGACCCTTTGTCGCTAAGTGCACCTGAACACTCTTGGAATCTATTCCCAAAGTATTGCTAGTCTAACTGGATGCAAGTAATATCCAGTTTTGCAGATTCCAGAGGTCTGGGTGTCTATGAAAACCTTCAGATAAGCAGCCAAACTCTAGGGTGCTTCTCTGAGCCAAACCCAAATTCCAAACCTCTTGAACTTTGGCCATCGCTAACATCAACCCTTGCAAAACCCAGCATGTATATACATATCATCCTGAACAATCTCTTGGAAATGAGGGTGTATTTGGGAGTTGTAGATATATAATGCAACAGAATCAGTTTTCTTAGGACTGTAGTTGGTGCCTTATCCAAAGCCCACAGAAAGACTTCCTATTGCCTGGAATGGCTTTTGCATCAGGGCTTTAATGACTAAACACCCTTGTTTTGTAGAAGTCAAACTGAAGATGACACCACACGGTCACACTCTTGGTACAGTGCTTTGCTCGCAAAATATGAGGTGGCTTTGAGTATTTTCTTAGAAGAAGCTAAGGGCTGGGCTATGAAAGAGTTGAATTAATTTCATCTTCTTTCTCCCTCTCTTTCTATTTCTTTATGCATTGTTTCTTTCTAAGGAGTTATGCATGCTAAAAGGGGGGGAGGGTCTATCCTAATGCTCTAGGTACCCTCTTGGCATAACTGACAAGTTCAGATCCAGAACTGCAGCAGATGAGGATGGAAGTGGCCAAGGGGATATGTCTGTATAGCTTGTGGCTCCTCTCTTTGTGGCAGGTAAAGAAACCTTTACAATCCCACTTTCGCAAACCAAGAATAAGTAATAATGAACCAGATTCTGTGACTTGATTCTGGGGCTGGTCAAACACCATTCGGTGCCAGACAATCTTTATTTCACACATTATCAGATTAACTTTAAAATTTACAAGATGGGTGGACTCAAACTGATTATATCAATAATATAAAAATACCAATGTAAATTTGGGGCAAAAAGGTGTATTTCCTGCATCCTGGGAATGTCGCGTGAGAGAATCGGTACAATCTTTTTCATTTTTTGCACTTTCAGAAGGCAGTAAATAGGCTCCCATTGTTGGTTACCAGCTCTCAGTGAGAAAAGGGGATGATACTATCATCTTAGTGTTCTTTCCTCTTGCTACGGCAAGCAAGATGGATACTATATATACAAGCTCTGGGTTTAGACAGATTACTATTTATTCTAGACTTGAAGTATGGCACTGGCCTTGCATAATGGATTTTAAATGATGTTATCATGCTGAGTACATTGATTAGCATATAAACCTCCCCACGTGTGTGTTTAAACTGAGGTAGAATGTGTTTAGCAGTCTACAAAGAGTCCTGTGGCACCTTATAGACTAACAGACATATTGGAGCATAAATTTACATGGCTACCCCTCTGATACTTTAGCAGTCTAGTGGTTGCAAATGCATTTGCTTAAGCGTGCCTGGTATATCCGGTGGCTGGAACGTTGTGTATGGCAATGCAGCACAAATGCAACTCTAAGAAAACCAGGCCTTCTGTACCAAAGTCGTGAGCAGTTTATACAAGAACTGGGTGTGACTTCTACCTTTGTGGAAAGCCTCTTTTCTCCAATTTCTAGATCTTCCCGTTGGATTTCTGCAGATCAATCTTGTCGTTCTTTGCAGAAAGAAAAACGGCTGTGATGTCACAGGGGAGAGTGCTTTGTGCATGTTGCAGCTCAGATCTGGTTGCCATGCATAGCAAAGTATGACATGATCTACCTATTAAGGGGAGGAGGCATAGCTCAGTGGTTTGAGCATTGGCCTGCTAAACCCAGGGTTGTGAGTTCAATTCTTAAGGGGGGCATTTAGCGATCTGGGGCAAAAATTGGGGATTGGTCCTGCTTTGAGCAGCAGGTTGGACTAGATGACCTCCTAAGGTCCCTTCCAACCCTGATATTCTATGACAGGAAAATATATTTTGAAATGGATATAGTGAGTGACAGCACAATACAGTGCATCAGAACAAAATCCAGGACACAGACAAGCCCGCATTCAGTAACTATCTAGACAAACTACTTTACTGCAAAGATAGGCTTGCGTGCAACAGTGTCATTTTAGATTAAACTACATCACACTAGCTCTGTTACCATTCAGGCTGCTTTCCATTGCAGAGCACTGATTGACCACCATATTATTTTCTTGTATCCCCCAAATCTTTAAACAAGTGTCCATTATTTGAGCAATTTTCATATGCTTTGAGACCTCCATTTGTCAATTCTTTTCAAGGCTGAAAAAAAATATTAGGACCAGCGAGGCGTTCTTTGCAAGCACAGACCAGGGGATATAAAACGAACTGCCAATGCTAACAAAATAGAGAGGCAACGACACAACATACCGCCCTGATGTCAGCACATCTGTTCCCAGAAATGCTAGGAATAGATCCATATTCCTGCATTACAGAGTTGACAAACCATATCAATGAGAGATGCCAAATATATTATTTATAGACGGAGTATAAAGGCCAGAAATAAATATTGGGCGATCCAGCCCCTCTATTGCTATGGAGTTGTGAACTTTGAAAAGGTTCACTAGACATCCCAGACTGCGTGCAAGAGGCCAAAGAGCTGAGTCTGTTAACTTCAATCCAAAGGCAGCAATAGAGGCCAGAATAAGTAGGTGGCCTGTCTTTGAAGGAAGCATGTTTCACAGTAGTGCCACGTTGACAGTTTTTGCTGTTGGATGGGACAGGAATAACCCTGTCCCATGCAGAAGCTCCACGCCAATCTAGCAAGTTGAATACACCTCACTGGTATGGCTTTTGTTGCTAGTATGCCCAGTCACCATAACCTTGAATGCTTGAAAGCACTGTGCTCTGATCACACCGTAAGAAATACATGTAAAGAGAGGCAATTTTGTTGATTGCTTAAAAGATTTTATAACAAAAAGGTTAGCTTTTTTTTCCTCTCTGAGGATGTGATCCATTCCAGAACATATATCTGAATTCTTGATTCACACATATATTTAGTTAGTTAGCAGTGCCATTCCTATTTTTATAGCTTTAAGTTTTTAACTTTCTTGTTAGCAACATTAACAAGGCTTAAAATATATAAAGTGAGCCGTGGCATTTAAAAAATGTTGGCCCAACTTAACATTGTCTTTTTTTTTTTTAATGCACATGTTCAATGGCAAACTCCTACTGACAGGCAGAATGCATTTCTATGTCTGGGCAAGTTTATAGCTGGTGTTCCCACTTTGGGGCCACAAGGTCACAAATTTGTTTCTGATTCTATTAAAGAAACACTCCACAATGGTAAGTTTGTGTGTGTTTTTATGAGAGGGGACTGTTTTATGTGATCCCAGATTTTAAAGATACTCCAAGGAATCTTTGCTGAATGCTGGGATTTTCACCCAACCTCCCTGACTAAATAGTGCTGGGTGCAGATTGGAGACGCTTTGTTTGGCAATAAGATAAAACAGTGAATTTCAGAGAAATTGGACAGGGCTGAAAAGGGCAGACTAAGGATTAAATGCTTCTCTCATGTACATGTATGCAATTACACTGGCTTCAGTGGGATTTCACAGGTGTCACAGAGGGCAGAATTTGGCCCTAAATGACTATGCTCAAATCAAAAAGGATGGTCTGGTGAAGAACCCAGGAGTTCTTGGTTCAGTTCCCAGTTTTGCAACAGACTCTCTGTGACCGTGGACAGATCACTTAATCTCTCTCTGACTCAGTTCCTCATCTGTGAAATGGGGGGAGGGGGGAATATTTTTTTCCCTCCCACCATTTGTCAGTCTGGTAAGATCTTTGGGGGCAGGGACAGGCTCTTCCTATAGGTTTGTGCAGTGCCTAGCAAAATGGGGCACTTTTTCGGGTTGGGTCTCTGGGCAGTATCGCAGTTAATAAAACACATAATGAAGTAATCAGTGAGAAGCAAGGATGAGAGAATAAGGCCATGTCTGCACGTAAACCACTACAGGGGCACAGCTGCAGCTATACCACTGTCGTGCTTTAGTGTAGACACTACCTACGCCAACAGGAGGGGTTCTCCCTTCGCTGTAGTTAATCCACCCCCGAGAGGCTGTAGCTAGATCGATAGAAGAATTCGTCCCTCGTCCTCGTGCTGTGTACTCTGGAGGTTAGGTCGGCTACCATCGCTCAGGGGTGTGGATTTTTCGCATCCCTGAGCAGGGCCGGCCCACAACATTTTGGCACCTGAGGCGGGGAGCTCAAATGATGCCCCCATGCTCCCTCGCTTGGGCCAAAACTTTGAAAGGCCTCCTTCCTCCAGCCCAGCACTCCACCATCTCTGTGCATCTAGAGCAGAGAGAATACATATGCACTAGCAGCAGACACAATTTTCTACACTCTGGGTCCTAGTGGTGCCCCCCCAGAGTCTGGCACCTGAGGCGGCTGCCTCAGTTCGCCTCATGGTAAGGCCAGCCCTGTTCCTGAGTGACATAGCTGGGTAGGCCTAACTTTTTAGAGTAGACCTGGCAGAGCTCTGGCCTGTCCTCCAAAGCAAAGCCAAACCTTTTCTCTTTGGATTGGTTTGGCTAAGGACTGAATGGTTTCTCCTCCCCTCTCCTGGTATCAACATGGCTGCAGGTCCCTCACAATGACTAGTCAGCCCCTAGCCTTTGAAGGCTTTGTTGCAGTCTCTGTGCGTGACCCCACCTTTGATTCTGGGAATCATAGTCTCAAATGTTGACATTTTCAGTTCAGCGGTCACCAGGGCCCAGCAAACCGGCTGTCATAGCTGAGGTGATAAAATGAGTGCCACAACATAGGAAGTAGCCAGAGCTTAATGAAGGGGGACATGAGGCTTGTATCTGAAATTTAAAAGACCCCTTCATCCCCTATCACTGTTCCATAGGCAGCTGTGATAATCCATGCAGACAGGGAGCACAGCTACATTTGTGGGATGCTGTGGTTAGTGTGGATACAAGGCTTAAGGCTAAGCATCATGTGCCCTACACAGTGAAGGGAACTTAGGTACAGTACAGAGTGTGGTAATGAGCCAGAAGTTCAAGGCTAGGAAAAAAGACTGATCATGTTGCAACAGAGCACAGGAAAGAGCAGTTGGCAGCTACGTCTGACTGGAGGCCTTTTAGCTACATAAGAGGATTTTCAGGTCTATTTTCTCTCATTTCCTTATACCTCCAAGGAAGCTCTTCATGGAATTTAGTCTTTCAGTCATTAAGTAAATGGAAACAAAGGGCCAGATTGTGACTGGCTATCATGTAGGTATCTGAGAGAGGAGTTGAGAGGAGAGAAAGTAGCCTTTTTCCCCATCCTGGTGCATGGTCCATGCAAGGACAAATCACAGCCCTGGTCTCTGCCCTTGGGAGAAACACAGGAACTGCTCCCTTTGTGGGAACCCAGGAGGGCACATTGCCCCAAAAGAAGCTGAAAGGAGGTGGGACCATCTTCATTCCTCCCCGCACATCCACCAGCCCCTGGAGCAACCCAGGAATACTGGGGTGGAAGCTCAGGTAGGCTGCCCATACCCAGGAAGCTTTGGGAGGAATTGTGGCTCAGAGGGACCCCCGGTGGCTGTGTCTGAAAGTGCTGCTCTGCTCTGAAAAGTGACTCCATGAAAGTTATAGTAGGGTACCATGGTTTAGCAACTCCATATCAAATGTGCTCAGGTTACAGAGAGATAGCTTTACTAAGTACCAGCCCAGCATACCCTTGGTCCCTGAGATGCAAGATGACTGTCCAGAGGGCTAGCAAACTAGAGGGCTAGTAAAAACTAGGGCTGGTAAAAAAATGTATTTTATTTTTCTCAGAATAATTTTTTGTTTTTCAAAAATTTGTGCTCACTTTTGGGGGGTTTCATAAACCCCGCCCTGAAAACTAGAAAAAACATTTTTAGGGGGAAGAGAGATGGCAGTGAACCCTCCCCCCAAACTTTTTTTCATCAGACCGCCTACCCTGAAATTTCAATGAAAATGGAAACTTCCATGACAGTTTCCATTTAATCAAAAAGCCATTTTCTATCGCAAAAAAGTTTTGAAACAATTGTTTCACCAACCTCAAGTAAAAATATTTTAAGTCATTGAAGTTAGCAGATCTCTCTGAAGCCATCTGAGGAACAGAGCACTTCCGACACAAGGTGCTATGGCGCATAGACATTTTCAGAATAGAGTTGTAGTTTAGGCCTTTGTTTAGGTCTGACTATGGGATTAAGCAAACTTTAATATTAAATAGTTTCTTACAATTAGTGCACAGTAAAACAAAGGTTGGGTAGCTGAACCAAAAAAATAATAATAATTTAGTGTCATACTGAAACAGATTTTTTTTTCCTGGCAAAGAAAAAAAAATTGTTTTAGACCTCAAAGAATTGTTTTTCAATTTTTCATTTTGCTTAATTTTGGAGGGGTTTTTTTTTGCACTTTTCTTTGTTTCTTTTTAAATAAATCTAGCTAAATTTCAAAACAAAATGCCATTCTGAAATGTAAAGTTGACATGTTTCATTTAGATTATGTTGCAATGAAGTGTTTTGGCTTTCAAAATTTGTTTGTTTGTTTTTCACTTCGGCTGACACCATTTGCCAGATTTGAGCTACATTTGCGAATAGTTTTGGTCAACCTGAAACTGGCACATAAAGTATTTATCAGAAAATATTTGCACAGCTCTGCTTTCACGGCCCTTACTCTATTATTTATAAATGTTAAACACTAAGTTCTATAACAATCAGTTTGATTTCCCTTTTAAACATTTGGCTGTATAATCCTAGTGTTAAATGCCACTACTAATATTGAGTGTTCCAGCTCCTAAAAGATAGCTGAATCTAAAGTGTGTTTTTGTTCTACGGTGTTGTATTTGTTACTTCAGAGATAGTGGTTTCAGGTCACAATGTAATACAGGCTGCAGCCTGTCTTGTCCTTCATAAGAATGTGATTTTCCTTTTGACTTTAAAGAAAGTTGTGCTGTCTATTGTAAATAAATCCCCACATAAAATTCCTTATGATAGTAAAATACAGGTTATCTGAAGCTATATCTTTCTCTATAGAGCAAGGCAGATCTCTCCTCAAAACCAAACAACCTACACACTTCTATTAGACTCACTCTTGCCTCTGTTCATCGGATCATCTGTTACAAATCCCTGGGACACTTGGCAGCATCTGTTCTGTGGTAATAAATGTATTTTTAATATGTTTGCATATTTATAAGAAAAGGATCCAAAGAGGTCAGGGTGGCTTGTCCTAAGCAGACAAGATTAATAAAGGAGTGATCAATCACTTTGCACCCTGGGTCTGGCTTTCTGCTCCATGAATTATGGATACTTTCATTGTATTAGGGATGTTGGCAAAATGCATTCAAGGCAATGGGAAGTTCGTTCATTTTAATTTTTTTAAATCTTCACTGGCATCAGATTCTGAGAATCAGCTGGTACATTTTCTCCATAGAAGGGTAGTGGACACTTACATTTTACAAAAAGAAAACAAGAAAAATACCTGTGGCACCTTAGAGACTAACAAATTTATTTCAGCATAAGCTTTCATGGGTTAAGAACCCACTTCATCGGATGCATCCATGCATCCGATGAAGTGGGTTCATAACCCACGAAAGCTTATGCTGAAATAAATTTATTAGTCTCTAAGGTGCCACAGGTATTTTTCTTGTTTTCTTTTTGCTGACACAGACTAACACGGCTTCTACACTGAAATCTTACATTTTACAGTTATAGCCACCGACTGGGACCTGTAAGGTGCTTTTCCATGAACTTCTCTGCCACCACTGGAGTCAAAAAGAAAAGGCTTCGAAGCATTTTTATTCATACGTGTGCTCTGCAGCATTTCTCTTCTTGGACTATTGCGCATATATGAAATCAGTGCTACAATTACAAAGTTCAGTGATTAATATGCAACTCTTTTGCCGAGCATGAGCCCCTATAAAGTAGTGTTTCTGCTAAGATGAAAGCCTGTGACTTGTAAAGGAGGGGTGAATGCTCCAGGACAGCTGTGCACACCTGCTTTGGAACCATTAGCCTTCCAGATACACCATGCAAAAAACTACAGACGTTTCTTTTTAGCCAGGGTACAGTAGCCCATCTTGTATTGATTGGGCCAGATCCTCGGTTGTTATAAATCAGACTAACTCCATTGAAGTCAATCCAGCTGCAGCTATTTACACCAGTTGAGGCTCTCTCCCATTGTGTATATGTATTCTGTACATCTGCTGTCAGACAGAAGACTTCTCTAGGTTTGTAACTGTCCATCTACCCTGCTCCTCCATCATTCCACAGTTCATTTGACCCTTCCAGTCTTGTTCAGTGGTCCTCTCTCTCTCTCACACACACACACACACACACACACACACACACACACACACACACACACACACAAAACCATGCTAACCTCAAAGCATATCTCTGGCTAGATCTCATCATACCCGTCTTAGTTTGTTGACTTGGAAAATGCATAACTAACAAGGCCACGTGCCCTTGTTTTCTGTTTATAACAATGGAAATAAAATGTTGGCTACAGTGCTGCAAATCAAGCACTGATTGGTGCTTTGATCTTAGTGCCAGGAAGCTAAACAAAACGGCGGTTTAAAAATCACCTTTCACAGGGAGCGCCATGGGCACTTGCAAGATGATCTTCTTTCCCTGTCAAAAGTTCTGCCAGGGGTGCCAAACACCTTGGAACAAAAGTGCAAATCCTCTCTTAAAATAAAAGAGATGACTTGGACCGGCTTGCATGTTGCAAATGCATTGAGAGAACAACTGCGAGGAAGCAGCAGATCTGGATTTGTTTTGTGAAACTCCTCCTGTGCAATATGAAATATATCCTGTTTTGAAGAGAAGTGGAGGTAGGATAATTCATTCCGCTCATCTGCCTGGCAACCCTCAAACTAACAGTCAGGAAATTACTTTATCCAAACACTGCCGCTTGGGTGTTTGCCACCTGAACCTAAACCATCCGTAAAGCTCTTCCCTTTTACATACATGGAACGGCCACCCTTCTTTGCCCTTGTAATGCTTTCCCATAGCCTTTGGGGTTCTTCCATAACTCGAGTACCTTAAGCATAGGCTTTCATCTTCTTGAATGCCTTTAAAGGTGCTAACAGCCCCTATCTAATAAGTGAACATGTTGCAAGTTGAATATAACATGTAGAGAGATGGGCTTCAGATCTAAAATTTGGACTTGGATCCAGGTCTTGAGCAAGGCAAAGTTCAGGGGTGTTTAGCTCCAACAGTTTGGTTTGGCTTGATGCAGAGAGTGAAACTGAATGCCAGGATTAGATCTTGATCCAGTCTCTGATTCAGCATTCTAGCTACCAAATGTTGATCCCGCCTCTTCACAATCCCATTTGCACCTGCTCATGCCATGGGGTGAACACCTGTGGCTTGTTAGCACTGCGGTTAGTTATACTGTGGGAAACTCCCAGCTTGAAAGCCAACCTTGGGAAATGTTTTCAAATGATCCCCTGTGCTATGAATACAGAAAGAGTGAAGCAGACCTAGCTTAATCAAGGGACACCGTCAACGTAATGAAATGCATTATAGAGCTGGCGGTGGAATCAATACAAGCCGTTAAAAGCATTCTGATTAAGGTTCAGAAGATCCTAGCAATATGACCCCATAGCAAGGAGGACAATGGTCGAATAAATCAGAACCCTTACATAACTGCACAGCATTTGGCAATAGTTTTCCTTCCAAGCTCTCTGTCACTGCCACCTACAAATGGGAGTTGGTATCAACAAATGGAATCCATACTTTGAAAGGCACTTGATATAAGACCCTTCTGCTAAAATAAAAATGTCACCTGTTTAACTACCTGGAAACTGGCCTGGACTGTTGCAATGGTAGTTATTAAAGCCCTGATCCAACAAAGCTCTTAAGCTTATGCAGGGCTATAATTACATCCCTATTCTGCAAAGCAATTAAGCACACAGACAAATAAAAATAATATATAAAAATGTATAAATAGTAAGTGTAACCTTTATTAAGATTAATAACACACTTAAGTCTCTCTGAAATCAAGTTGTATGTGCTTTAACTGCTTGTATGTGCTTAAGTATGTGCTTTAACTGCTTTGCTTAACCGGGGGGGGGGGGGGGGGGAGGAAATCTAAGGGCCTGATCCAAAGCACACTGAAGTCAAGGGGAGATTTTCCACTGGCTTCCATGTGATTTGAATCAGGCCTTACCTGGATAAAAAGGCATTTTTACACATAGTAATAGCTCAAAATAGGGTATTAAAAATTAAAGGAAGAGATTTCTTTTCCTGGTATAACAACATGTATTTTAATCCCTATTTTGAAAGCTCTGAGTGCGGTGTCTGACTTGTAAGTACATGAGGGCCGTGGCTGGGTTTTAACTTTTATGGGTGTGTGGAGGCTTGCTGACTACAGCGCTGCTCAGTAGTTCACTTCCAGTGTGGGCCGTGGAAGGAATTCAGAACAAGTAAGGTAGCTTCTACAGACGTACGGTGCAAAGGGATGATTAAGTTAGACGTATTTTTGGAAACCAACAGCTGAGAGGGAGAAGGAATCCTCCTAACGAATGTATGTTTTTAAAATGTATCTTCATTCAGAAGGTAACGAGCGCTCCAGGTTCTTGTTCATACGATTGAAGGCTCCGTGCTGGCTAATTTGTAGCCTCAGACGCATATGCCAATTAGTTTCAATGGGAACAACAAGGGAAAACTCTGACTTTAAAAATGAGGCTACATAGAGTTGTATCAGAATCGCATCGAAGGCCCCAATCCTGCAGTGCCCTGTTCATGCACGTACCACCTCACCTACACAGAGCCTGCTTGAAGTCGCACAGAAACACCTCTGTACCCACATAACCATGTGGAGCAGGATGAGGGCCTAAAGCTGTGGCCTAGCATGTTGCAGCAGCACAGCTGACAGCAGTATAGAAGTCGGCAGCCGCATATTGGCTTGGGTAACTGAAGGCGGGTTGCTTGCACAAAGGAGATAAGTGCAGCCAGTTTGCCTGAGGAAATAAAGGTGCACTTTAGGAGTCTGGCTAGGGATGCCAAACTTTCTAATTGCACCAAACTGAACACCCTTGCCTCACCTCTTGCCCCGCCCCTTCCCCGAGGCCCCGCCCATGCCCCTTCCTTTCTCTGAGGCCCCATCACCCCCCCACACTCACTCCAGCTCCCCGAACCTCCATTGCTTGCTTTCCCCCCCACTCCATCCCTTTAACTGGGCTGAGGCAAGGGGTTGGAGTGTGGGAGGGGGTGAGGGCTCCGGTGTGGGGCAAGAAATGAGGGGTTCAGGGTGTGGGAGGTGGCTCTGGGCTGGGGAGGGGGTTGGGGTGTGGGAGGGCTCCTGGCTGGGAGTTGGGGTACGGCAGGGCTCCGGCTGGGGGTGCGGGCTCTGGGGTGGGGCTGGAGATGAGGAGTTTGGGGTGCAGGAGGGGGCTCCTAGCTGGGGAAAATTGTCATAAACCGGATGCCTGGCAACCCGAAGTCTGGCGGGCATGTTGGTATCTGAGATGACCATAAACCTGGTGATTTTTTTGGTGCTGTTCAGCTGCTGAAGGATGTTCATTCTGCTGAGAGTTAGCAGGGAAACTGTGAATTGCTCCATGCCACATAAACCAGTGGTTTCTGGAAAGAGGAGGGTGAGTGTGAGAACTGGAAATCATAGTCAAGTATGATTTTCTGGAGCAGAAATTGGTACATGGTAGCTAAAGGAGCTTAGTGCAACGTGGACTGCAAAATTTAGGCTTAAACACCTGATATTTTCTATCCTTCTCTTTCCCAGCGTATTGTGCCACTGACCCCTAGTAACACTGGCGGATATTTATTTGTAAGAGTGCATATATCCTCTTACTTATTCCCTCCCTGGTTGTCTCTGAGTTGAGGTTAAGTCATTGTTCGTTTGTGTCCACCTAGAAAACTCTAAATGATTTGGGAACTCATTACCCCAGAAACCACTTCTCTCTCTCTGTCCATGCAATAGTACAATTAAAATCAGTGGGGGCACTCAAACTAGAATTTTCTTGCTTGACCTCTCTGAGGACATTTTCCCTGAAGACTTTTACATGTCTGTCTGTTCATCTGTTCCCTTGGTTTGCCTGGATTTTTCAACTTTCTGGACATGCTACAAAGCCCACTTGTTTTGCCACTTGGAGAAGGTTGGGGCAAGAGTGTGTTTTGCCCATAAGTTTGACTGTTATTTGTGTGTGGATACAATTATTTCTTGGAAACAATCTGGGCAGTCTAATTAAATCTGAAATAGCAGTTGACTCCAGTGGCGTTATTCTCATTTCCACTGGTTTAACTCAGAGCAGAGTTTGAGCTGTTAGCCTGAGGAACAAAATTAGTTGCTGTTTCCAGTATGATGTCACAGATTTTTATGACTTCATACTGAGAACGAAGGAGCAGGTGCAGATGAAATTTTAAGAAGCAAAGTTCCTGTTTTCATTCTGAAGTTCCTTGTAATCAGGAAAATGAGCCAATGAAAAAAGCTTACCTGAGTAGATTTTTAAAAGTTATTGTGTATTATTGCTGATGCTCACAAAGACTTCAGTGACACAAGAGATGCTGTATCTCTGCTAAATGGCTGTATCACAGTGGGTATGCCTACACTGGTGTGTAAGCCCAAGGTTAGTGGAACTCAGGTTAGCAGACCTCAAGTTTGTTAACCTAGGGCGTGAGTGTCTACATTCATTTGTAATCCCAGGTTAGGAATTGTTGAACCCTGGGTCCAACCAGGACTCCAAGGTCTACACTGTATTATGTGGGCCCAAGTCCAATCACCCATATCTCAAACTTCCTACCACCCTCCCAAAATGTGGCCACTTTCGCCTTTTGTTTTTGGTGCAGTGTGGAAAAACTGGACAGTCCAGAGGACAAAGAAAGTTGGTCCATGGGTTTGTGGAATACTTGTGTCAGACTCTCAGAGGAAGAGTCCAGCGGGGTTGTGTCTACACTGCAGAAATATAGGTCTTGAACTCTGGGTCCTTTCTTCGCTCAGGCTTGGACCCTCCACCCTTCTGGGACCCAGGGTCTGAGTCCCAGGTTAGTGCGAATTGTGTGTAGACAGAAGCGAGGGTTAGGCTGGAGCCTGAGTTCAAACCCTGGGCTTACACTGCAGTATAGACATACCCAGTGCTACACTGAGCTCTCATCAAGGATTTGCTCAATGTCACCTTCCAACTCCTAGTGATATTTGAGAAAGTTTCCTACCTACGCGTTTATCTAAGCTCCGGCTATAAACATCTGGAGGTGCAGTTCTCCGTACACAGCTGGCATCAAGCTTTCTCTTTCTTTGGTTGTCGACAGTTGTAAGCGATCCAGTGTGTTCAGGTCAACAGCAGCTATCTGACATTCCCACAGATTGGCTGCTGTAACAAAACAGGTCCCTATGGCCTGATTAAAATCACCTTGTCCGTTCACCTTCACAACCTGCAGTGCAACTGCCTTGACGTGTTATTTCTTCTAGTAGCACCACAGCGGTTGAGGTCTGTCTTTCTGGAATAAGCTTTGCCTTTCAGGAGTTTAGAGAGAATGACCTGAAAAAATAGGCAGAAGTGTGGAGAGCCAGAGGCCTTTTGTTTGTGTGACGAGAATAATGAAAACAGGTTCAGTCATTTTTTTAACTTGAGAGTAAGGGAGGAAAAAATCCATCCGTCAAATCCACTGTTGCTTTCCTCATTATTTCTTAATAAATTAGGTGCTTATTTCTGTTAATATTAAAATAAAAAGTGTTGTTAGTACAATCGCACTGAGAGGCCTCCCCCAAGATTGGGTCATCGTTGTACATGGCACTGTACACAAATGTAATAAGAGTGACTGCTCCAAAGAGTTTATAGTGTAAATAGAAAAGACAGATAAAGGAAAGGTGGGAAAACAACAGGCACAAAGAGGGGAAGCAACTTGTCCAAAGTCATCAGCAGAACCAAGGTCTCCTGACCCCCTGCCAATGTCTTATCCACTAGACCATATTGCTGCTACTTCAGTTTAATCTTAGAGAGACAAGGTGGGTCCAACAAAATATATTACCTCACCCACCTTGTCTGTCTAGTATCCTGGAACCAACACAGCTACAACAATACTGCAAACATATATTTAATCTTGTTTATAGAATCATAGAGTTAGAAGGGACCACAAGGGTCATCTAGTCTAACCCCCTGCCAAGATGCAGGATTTGTTGTGTCTAAACCATCCAAGACAGAGGGCTATCCAGCCTCCTTTAGAAAACCTCCAGGGAAGAAGCTTCCACAACTTCCCGAGGCGTCTGTTCCATTGTCCTACTGTTCTTACAGTTTGGAAGTTTTTCCTGAGATGTAATCTATATCTGCTATGCTGTAGTTTGAACCCATTGCCCCTTGTCCTGCCCTCTGTGGCAAAAGAGAACAACTTTTCCCATCTTTTTTTATTGCTGCCTTTCAAGTATGTGAAGACCGATATCATGTCCCTCCTTTAATCTTCTCTTTTCCAAACTCAACATACCCAGTTCCTTCAGCCTTTGCTCTCATGGCTTGCATTCCATCCCTTTGATCATCTTTGTTGCTCGCCTCTGGATCCTTTCAAGTTTCTCTACATCCTTTCTATACAGCAGTGACCAAAATTGGACACAGTACTCCAGCTGAGGCCTAACCAGTGCCGAGGAAAGCAGTACTATCATCCCCTATGACTTGCATACTATGCCTCTGTTTAATGCAACCTAAAAGTGCATTTGCTTTTTTTGCAACAGCATTGCATTCCTGACTCACGTTGAGCTTGTGATCCACCACAACTTCCTCCTCAGCAGTGCTGCTGCCAAGCCAGTTCCCCCCATTCTGTATTTGTGCATTTGATTTTTCTTCCCTACATGTAGCACCTTACATGTGTCTTTCTTGGATTTCATTTTGTTGTCTATAGCCCAGTTCTCCAATTTATCAAGATCCCTCCAAATTTTAGCTCTATCCTCCAAAGTATTGTCAGCCTCCCACTAGCTTTGTGTCATATGAAACTTGGATCAGCATACTCTCTATTCCTACATCCAGGTCATTAATAAAGATGTTAAACAACACCGGACCCAGAACAGATCCCTGTGGAACCCCAGTTGAGATCTCCCTCCAATCCAACATCATTCCATTAATAGTTACTCTTTGTTTGCGGTTGTTTAACTAATTATGTATCCACTTAATGGTAGTTCTGTTGAGCCCGCATTTCTCCAGCTTACTTATCAGAATGTCTTGTGGGACTGTGTCAAAAGCCTTGCTGAAGTCCAGGTATATTATGTCCCCTGCCTTCCCCCTAGCCACCAAATCAGTTTCCCTGTCAAAGAAGAAAATCAAGCTGGTTTGACATGATTTGTTCTTGGTAAATCCATGCTGGCTGCTACTGATCACCCCTTCATCCTCCAGGTATTCGCAAATTGAATGTTTTAGACATTGCTCTAGTAGCTTCCCAGGTATCGAAGTCAGGCCAACTGGGGTATAGTTTCCCGGCTCCTCCCTTTCCCCCTTTTTAAATTTAGTTTTCTGTTGGCATTTCTTAGTCTTTCTCTGCAATTTTTATTGCTTGATTAGTGATGGGCATATCTATGAAGGCGCGGAGATTCAAATAAATGTCCAAACTATGGATATTTCTCTGAAATACCATTCAGTCTCTGATGCTGTGGAGTTCCTAGTCCCTGTAGGCCTGTGCAGCCTTCTTTTTCCCATCCCAATCAGATCCAAGCCACTCTCTCCTTCCCAGCCAAGCCAATATGACCTACTCTTCCCCATGCGACTACTCCTTCCCTCCTAGTGGCACGCTTCTTTCTTAACCTGCCTTGGTCTTTTGCATTTCAGTGATAGGACCAATAAATTTCCAGGACCTGTGCTATAGCTAATAGCAAAAGAAAAAGAAAAAAAAGCTGCAGTCTTCTCTGGCAATTCTACTAACTAGCATTGCCAGAGGTACACAAAAGTCAGTCTCATGACACGTGGACAACATTTAAATTTAATTAAAATTCTCTCCTGCAGAGCTTTACTGTCTATAAAAGCAACATTTCCTCGGATGTTCCCTGCTGGAGATTTGCAGCCTGTTCCCAGCTCCTTCACTCCTCTTCAGCTTTTCAAAGGGGTCAGATCTCCTTAGAGAATCCGGTCTTGTATTTTTTGGATGTGTTGAACTGCAGCTTACTGTTGAAGCAATGAAACCTGATGCCAGACCAAACATCTTTCTGTTCTTCTAAGTGGAGAGCCAGCAGTGACATGGCCAGAGAGTTTCAGCAGTGTCTCAGCCCTGGTCTACATTGGGGGGGGGGCGGGGTGTTTCGATGTAAGGTACGCAACTTCAGCTATGTGAATAACGTAGCTGAAGTCGACGTACCTCGATCAACTTACCAAGCCACGAGGATGCCGCAGGGTCGACTGCCGCCGCTCCCCCGTTGACTCCGCTTCCGCCTCTCTCCGCGGTGAATTACTGGAGTCGATGGCAAAGCGATCAGGGATCGATTTATCGCATCAACAATAGACGTGAAAAATCGATCCCGAAAGATCGATCACTACCCGCCGCTTCATCGGGTAGTGTAGACCTGCCCATAGAGCTGTGTGGAGTTTGGAAGTATCTTGGAACACGTTCTGTCACTGGAGCGTCTTCTAGCATTGTTTGTATCCCAGCCATTTGCACACACATTCTTGGCAGGAAAATTGCATTGATTATTATTTGCTGCTTATTATCAAGGAATTGTACAAATGTTCATAACATGGGGCCCAGTTTTTCCCATCCATAGAGAAATCCAAGGTCGGGGGCTCGAGTGGCTGGAAAACTCTGAAGTGCTACCAACAGCACTTACTTTTTATTGCTTGCTTAAGGGGGATATGGTTTGCTCCCTGAAGAATAATCCAGGGGAGAAGGGGTTAACCCCCACAAACCTCTTCAAGGAGATCTGCCAGCGGCCCTCTCCTCTTGCTCCAGTTCAGTCCTCCGCAGCAGTTCACTCCGGGAGCTGTCCAAGCATAGAGGGGCAATGCAACAAAGTTAACATTGAAGCAATGTCAGTACTCCTTAGGTGCGGAGTTGTTTGGGAGTGGAAATGATGTGTTTCCCCCAGGCCTTGTACCTTCCTGCCTAGGACACCAAATTCCCCACTGACAGATGCCCAAACCACAGAGGGGGTTTTTCAGGGTCTGGTAGAAGGTGGGAGGAATAATTCCCCTTCATGTAGGGGGTCATGGTCCCTTTGCCTGTGAAGGTGGAGGAGGCAATATGGGCCCTTGCTAATTAGAAGCCTTGAGTTATGCAACGCTGATTAATCTGTGAAAGGACCGTGGGTCGGTGGGCCCAAAGAATGACCTTCCTTGAGGGATGTCCCATCTGGAAGTCTGGGCTTTAGGATTGTTTCCTTTTATTTATTTATTTTTCAGTGCAAGTCAAGTTGGAAAAACAAAATGACATGGTTTTGTGTGTGACACAGTAAACTCAGGTGTACCCACACTCCCTACCATAGCAGGTCTGCTATGCCAGTTTGTTCATTGTTAAACTAATGGTAGGTAATGCCCTTCTGATGGTAGAAACAATTGGTTGGTTCATAACACCTTATACTTAAAATAACCTTCATCTAAGCCACTTTGCAGACACTAAGCCTATGGCAGGATAAGACCTGTTCTATCGATGGTGTATTACACCCATCCTACAGAGAGAGAATGCAGGCACAGAGTGGTTAAGTGAAGTGTCCACAGCATATAGCAAGTCACTGGCAGATCTGGTCACAGAAACCAAGGCCAAGATTTGTTTTAAATGGGAGCCTCTAGTAAAAAGCTTAAGTCTATATTAAGGCATGTGATTAGCCTGATTTTCAAAATACTGAGCATCCAGCAGCTCCTTTTGAAGCCAAAGAAAATTGCTGGTTGCTGAAAACTTTTGAAAATCAGGCTTCTTCTTTAGGTACCTAAATAAGGATTTAAGGGCTTAATTTTAGGCACCTTTTTAAAAAATAAATAAATGTTGGCCCAAATATCCTGAATTTCATTCTCTTATTTTAAACATTGGCCTATTAAGGAATTAAACTAGGTCAACTGCAAAACCGATAACCCTTTTTACTACTTTGTGGGGGAAAACTATGGGATTTTGTGTTTGTTTTCACTTCAGTAAACGGGACTAGAGCCTGGGCGCCACAATGAAACTGAGATTCTTCTGAGTTTCTTCATAAAAGAGTCTGCAATAAAAAATGGTGGGACCCTGTCTGAGAAAGCCAGTGGAGTTGCTCTGGATTTTTACTGGTTTAACAGACAGCAGAAGTTGGCCTGGAATTTCCATATTTAGTATGAACTGAAGTAGAAGAGCTATATTAGAAACATCATTCTGTGGTAATTTTTTGTTGATTTCCACTTTTGTCCCACCAGCTTCTCATACCCTCATGGGTATGGTACCAGAGATTTACCTAACCCATTGATTTGCCTTTGTAGGAAGGCTTGTCGAGTGGACTAGACAGTGGCTCAGGAAACCATGTTCAATTCTTGGCTCAGCCAGGGGCGCATGGGTGACTTGGGCAAGTCATTTAGTCTTACCCTATGCCTCTGTCTCCTATCTGTAAAATGAGGATAATACTAAAACTGCGTGGGAACGTTTTCAACGGAAGTGTTTTGTCAGAAAATGCCGATTGGTCACAAATTAAATTTATGGAGAAAAGGGTAGTTTTGACTAAATGTTCATCAGGAAGGTTTCTCTGGTGTGCATGTATGTGGGCAAGATAAACCCACAAGAGCCAACAGCCCAGTGATTAAGGTACTCACACCGATTGCAGAAGGCCCAGGTTCAAGTCCATGTTCTGTCTGGTTTAGAGCAGGGACTTGAACCCACACTTAAGCTGAGGGCCCTACCCATTGGGCTATTCTGGGACAGGGCTGTTCACTCTGTGGGTTTTTCATGAAAAAATTCAAAAGGTCTTGGTTTCCTTCTGATGGGGAATGGGAACATTTTTGAACTCTTGAAATCTGTAGTGGGGTGGGAAACAGTTTGCCACCCAGCTCTAGATAATACTTCCTCACCTCTCATGAATAAGTTGTGAGTCATGTGAGGTCCATCATGGTAGTATCTGAACAAGTATCTAAACAGGTAGAAGAAATTCATGATGAAGAGAACAGAAACCTTGAAAGCAGTCCTGGGACACACATCAGACAGGTTAACCCCATGTGGATAATGCTGAAGGCATCATAGTTACACTTGTAAAGAGGGTTTTCCAACCCCAGGGAATGTTTCTATCCTAGGTATAGTAAATTATACATAAACATGTGTATTAAAAGTTTTGCAAAGATGCAGGTGTGCAAATGACACTGGCGAACAGCAGGAGCGGTATTTATAGCATGTCCTTACTGCTGCTTCCCATCACTTTTCAGTGTGTAAAACTGGATTTTCAGAAATGGAACTAACGACATGCTGAAAGGGATGAGAACAATTTACAGTCAGGTCACCGAAACTAAAAACACTTGGAGCAAAGGAGACCAACGTGAACGAAATGTGTAAAATCAAGACTACTTACACTAGGTAAACGTGAGGATTTCTAGATGCATTTTAATTGGATTTAAACTAGACTATACGGTGTGACTTGCAAAACAATTGTTTTCTTTCCAAATAAATTTCGTTATTAGCTATCTATTGGTATCTTTTGCAAGTATAATGCAACATGAGCTCAGTGAATGAACTGGAATTGTGCATCGACCAGTCATTTGCAAGTTTCGTCCGTTTTACCGTCAAAAGGTTCTTCTTTAATCAACTAGCAACTCCACCTGGCATCTGATTTTACAAGATGCATAACTGCATTGTTCAAGTTTGGCATGATGTGAAGACACACACATAAAAAATGTGTCTCTCTGTCTTAGACATACAGTCTGGAAGGTGCATTAGCAAAGAACGAAAGATAATAGACATCTTAAAGTGATGTTATGGACCAGATTGTCCTATCTTTGCTCATATTGACTAGAAACCTCACTCCATGAGTGGTCCCACTCATTGCAATGGAACTAACTGTAGAGTAAGGTAGTCTCCTGTGTAAGGGCATTACAACCTGGCACTATATGGACAGTAGCATATCTTTAGTTTTCTCAGCTCCAGATTAAAAAGTTCCAGAGTTCAGCAATGGCATGATGGGAGTTGTTGCAGGAAACATATGGAAATAGTACATCAATAACCTGTCTGAAATTAAGTTTTTGAGAGAGTAACCTGCAGAAGGGGCCAATAGCATTTCCTTTTATGTATCAAAGAAACCGTAGACAAGGACATCTGGATAATTGTATAACCATTGATGGTTGTCATGGTGCATGTTAATCTAAGGTGATGCTCATAAGT
Source organism: Chelydra serpentina (assembly GCA_037349315.1). NCBI lineage: Eukaryota > Metazoa > Chordata > Testudines > Chelydridae > Chelydra > Chelydra serpentina. The sequence goes on from JBAIAC010000061.1 coordinate 13,783,520, forward strand.
AATGAGTTTCTCCTTCAAAATTCCCCCGGCCCTCTAAGTTCTCACTGTCTTTGGAATTCTAGTGTATCTACATAGCAAGCTCTTTATTACTGGGCATATGTTTATTTTTATGCATTGTACAGTTCTCAGTACATTGTTGGTGCTGAACAAAACTGGTGAAAAAATGTGTTTTGTGGGGAGTTGGCAGAAAAAAAGATGAGGGATTTTTTTTCAGTGTTCAAAATCGTTTTCTGTAAAAATTTTGGGGACTTTTGTTTGGTTGCTAAAAATTAAAATGTAATTTTTAATTGAAAACCAAACAGAAATTTTTACTGAAAACGGAACATTTTTTATCAAAAGCTTTTCAGTTTCTGGTTTTTAATACAAAATCCCAGAAAATGTAATCCAAAATAAAATGGAGGGGGGGTGTGTGCTCAAAACCCTATTTTTTTATGTTTACAAAAAAAGATTTGGAGAGGGGAGATTCTGTCCAGCTCTAGGGCTAAACAAATAACAGTACCAAAAGCTTTTGCTTCAAGTTGTAATCTGTTAAAAACATCACAATGTCTTACAGATTTGCACTAGCTGTGTTATGAAAGATGAGGGAATATATTTTCCTCTGAAGCATCAGGCATTGACCACTGATGGAGGCAGAGTGCGAGGCCTAAAGAAAGAATATTCTGATCTCCATAACAGTCATAAAGCTGAACAGCGGGGAATGCAAGTCCTGTTATAGAAAAGTGATACACAATTTCTTCATTGTCAAAGTGTTGGCTTATGTTTGTTTCTGTTGACATTATTTATTTTTTCTTAATAATGTAGTATTTTATAGCTGGAAGCAATTTTCAGTATGTAGTGATAAATCAGGTGGTAAAATGGTACCTTTTCTGTGAATTCGCCACTGTGAACTGAAGAAGGTATATATGATACTGTAGTGGAGAAAAAAAAAACACAAGAAAGTGTTTTTCTGGGGAGGGATAGCTCAGTGTTTAGAGCATTGGCCTGCTAAACCCAGGGTTGTGAGTTCAATCCTTGAGGGGGCCATTTAGGGATCTGGGGCAAAAATCTGTCGGGGGATAGTACTTGGTCCTGCTAGTGAAGGCAGGGGACTGGACTCAATGACTTTTCAAGGTCCTTCCAGTTCTATAAGATAGGCATATCTCCATATTTATTAAGAAGGTAAAACTTGGAACAACAGACTTGTCAGTCATGTACTTACTTTTTTATTTTATTTTCCATTGAATTCATTTTTCAATTACTTGAATTTAGTAGGACTAGTTAAAATCATTTTGATGAAAAATGTTCACAAGGGAAAATTGTATTTTTGGTCAAATGGAAATTTTAACAGAAATTGTCTGTTTTTTTATCTATTTTTTCAGGTTTATTTGTCCATATTTTTTTTGTCATTGTTTGGCAAGCAAAAACAACAAAGTTTCAGCTGCAATGAATTTTTTGATGAAAACCTGAAAACTTTTGTTGAAAACAAAAATGTTTTCATTGATATGATTTGCTCTGGGGAAAAATAATGTCCTGATCGGCTCTGGGTTTTAGTGCTCATGAAAGGTATTGTACCGGCAGCCTGAACTTTCTCTATTGTACAGGAACAGGCAATGCAAGCTTCCCCAAGGTACTCTGCCAATAACTGTTAACCCTGTTCTGAAAGGGCCAATTCACTCTCTGTTCATCCCTTGCTGTCTCTGCTAGTAAGGTTACTAATTAGTGATGACTGTTTTTGTGATGTGGATACCTGGCTAGACAATCATGTGGACACCAGCCCGCTAGACAGTCATAAGAAGGTAGTTACTTTGGTCGCCTTCATGTTCACATCCCCATTACAATCGAAGGTGCTTTCCCTGTGTGTTTACTGTAGTGTTTTTATGGTTCTATGAAGATTTATACCCATCTCATTAAGCCTCTCTTCACAATCCAGTTTCTTAGGGGTCCAGGAAGAATAACTGCAGGATTTTTCATTAACAACTGTACAGTCTCGAAAGCTGCCCATTGGGCCCAATCCTGCAAGGTCCTGTGGTTGATTGTAGGATAGATCATAAAAACCAGAACTCTTAATTATATTAAGGTCCATTTTGTGATAGAGCTTTATGCTGGGCTGTGATGGGGGAAGAGTGGTAGGAGGTCCATTATTTCATCTTTATCTTTTACATTTATTCCTTCAGGAAGGCCCAGTAGTTAGGATTCTAGCCAGAGGCCTGGGTTCAATTCCTTCCTCTAGCACAGACTTCCTGTGCGACCACGGTCAAGTCTCTTAATGACTCAGTTTCCCATCTGTAAAATGGGGATGATGGGGTTTCCCTTCCTCACAGGGGTGTGGTGAGGATAAACCCATTAAAAATTGTGAGGAGCTCAGATACGATGGTGATGGGGCCATGCGAGTACCTAAGATATGCTTTGAAATCTAAGCAGATAGATACCATCACTTTGCTTACTTAAAGTTTCCTGTAGGCAGTGTGCCTCATTTTACCATTTTCCTGCCCAAACAATACCACCAATAATGTCACAGTTTGCTATTTTGGCTCCTCTTTTCCTTTGTCCCTTTCTATAACATTGTATTTTTGAATTGTTTTCTTTTTTCTGGTGGGAGGGGGGAAGGAGGCAGCTGTGCAAGAGTTATGGGGGCAAGGGATACAAATGTTAAATAAAATAAACCCGGGAGCATCTGTAAAATTGTAAGGGGAATAACCAGGTCAGTGCCACTTGACCAAAGATCTTACTCTTAGGATGGCAGCCAGAAGAGACTTTGGCCAAGTGGAATAAAGGGCTTTCTGTTCAATTAAAGTCATGGAGCCAGATATATGATATCTTTGTTCTGGAAGTCTGAGCCAGAGACTGATTTAGAGAGAGAGTAACAGCCTATTCTCTGAAAAAAACCTAGTGGACAGTTGTGACGGAGTAGGGAGCGAGGTGGATTTGACCTGGGAGGCTTGCGGGGGAGGTTCGCTGGGACCTGCTGCATTGGGAATGCGAGACTTTACCTGGGGCTGTAACATGAGCCAGGAGGAGGGTGGGGAGGTGACACCTTTGGCTGGGAGAATGGGCAAAGGCGAGAGGAGGGGCCCCGGGGGAGGGGAAGAGCCTGCTGGAGGGTTTGTCTGGTTGGTTTCAGTTTGGAGCTGGGTGGTGAAACGCAGGGAGCCCCAAGGCTGGGGTCTAAGCTCCCTGCCGCCCAGAAGGGCCCAACAGAGGGGTCCTAGTTGTACTTACAAGCTCTGTTTGGACTGTGTTCCTGGCAACCCTAATAAACCTTCTGTTCTACTGGCTTGCTGAGAATCACATTGAATCCCGGGAAGAGGGGTGCAGGGCCTGACTCCCCCACACTCCGTGACAACAGTGAACAATTGTAGCCAGCATTTTGGGACTATGGTTGTGTCCATGCTCCAAGTGCTACAATGGCACAGCTACATGTGGTGTTTAGATGTTGCTTGTAATTATTAGAACTGGGAGCACTGGCCGTTGGGAGTCTGGCCGTTGGGAGTCTGAAAGGACAGAAAACAGGGAGGAGAGGGGAGGAAGTTGAGAAGCTGAGAGAGCTACAGAGGGTGCAGCAGCTTGGTAAAGAGGTTTCCCCTTTAAAATAAAGACCCGTTGAAGTTTGTGAGTACCTTGCATGACTGATACAACACTACAGTTCTGCAGTTGTGTTGCAGTGGCACCATAGTATACATGCTTCAGCGATGTAAGGGGTTTCTCCATCACTGTAGTTAATCCGCCTCTCCGAGAGGTGATAGTTAGGTTGACAGAAGAATTCTTCCATACCAGGGGTTCCATTAGGGTTTCCATGCCAGGGGTTCCATTAGGGGTTCCATGCCAGGGGTTCCATTAAGAATTCCATACCAGGGGTTCCATTAGGGGTTCCATGCCAGGGGTTCCATTAAGAATTCTTCCATGCCAGGGGTTGGGCTGGCTGCACAGCGTAGCTACATTGACCTAAATTTTAAGTGTAGACCTGGCCTATATTAAAGCTCAGAAAGCTGCACCCAGCTAGAAGGGCTGTCACCTCTGCTGCAGTGTGATAGGTTGCTGCAGCCTTCTCATCTTCAGGCTGCTGGAGCTCATTGCATGTTCCTGCCCATTACTTTCAGTGCAATAAAATGTCCGAAAGAAAGTATCACGTACCTGTTGTCACTCATCTCTATTGAAAGGGGCAATGCTTTTCTGTCCTACATTTTTCAGACAGGCCCATCACTTTCCTTTCCATAGAATCATAGCAATGTAGGGCTGGCAGGCACCTGGAGAAGTCATCAAGTCCAGCCCCTGCACTCAGGCAGGACCAGGTAAACACAGACCATCCCTAACAGGTGTTTGTCAAACCTGTTCTTCAAAACCTCCAGTGACAGGGATTCCACAACCTCCCTATTCTATAACTTATAGTTAGAAAGTTTTTCTTAATATCTACCCTTGCTGCGGATTAAGCCCATTACGACTAGTTCTGCCTTCAGTGGACATGAAGAACAATTGACCACCATCCTCTTGATAACAGTCTTCAAATATGTTAAAGGCTGTTTATAATGTCCTGCTTTCAGTCATCTTTTCTCAAGTTTATAATGCCCTGTTCTTTTAGCCTTTCCTCATAGATCAGGTTTTCTAAACCTTTTATCATTTTGATTGGTCTCTCCTGAGCTTTATCCAATTTGCCCACATCTTTCCTCAAGTGAGGTACCCAGAATTGGACACAGCTCCCCAGCGGCGTCCTCACCAATGCTGAGTAGAGCAGGGCAATTATTTCCCATGTCTTACATACGACATTCCTCTTAATATACCCCAGAATGATATTAGCCTTTGTCACAACTCTGCCTCCTATCTCCTAGAATGCATGACCTAATTGCTGGTCTCTTTACAACAGAGGTGAGGTATGATGACGGTTGTGTTTAGATACCATGCTGTAAAGGCCCGTGCTGCCTTCAGGTGTGCACACACTGATATTGATGGGAGCTTGTGGGCATAACTGAGGCCAGAACTTCTTGTTCATTTAAGTACGTTAGACCTGCAGCAAACTGTTTGCAAGAGATTCAAGCTGTCCTGAATTAGCCCTGGCTGCTCATGCAAACTCTGTCTTACCCCTCCTCGCTGAGTGATGCTATTGGGTTGTGTTCTCTTGAAATAATCAATGATTGCCCTGTTATGCTCCTGCACTACAGTCCTACTGAGCGTGTGCTTAACTTGAAGTACCTGAATAGTCCCATTGACTTCAGTGGCCCTACTCAGGTGCTTAACAGGAAGGATGGGTTTGAATGCATTGCTGGATTAAGGCTTAAGAGATCTTGTAAGATTCTGAATACCCTCAGCTTCCACTGACTTTTGTATTAGGGGCACTCAGAAGCTCTCAGGAGTCAATTTGGAGGAAGTACGGGGACATACTTTGGTTTTGTAGATGACTACCTTTTCCTGTGGATTTGTTCAGCCAGAGGTGTAAATGGCTGGAAATGTGTGCCTGTAGCAGGAGAGAACCAGAAGGCAAAACGAAGGAAAATATACAGCACATGTATTTTAGTTTTAAATAAATCAATGTGATAATCGGGGATCAGGTGGGATTCTGCCGCTGGAAGGCAAGAACAAAGGGAGGTCATTACTTAGACTTTTAATAAATCAATTTGTTAATTAGGGATCAGGTGGGATTTTGCAGCATGGGGGGAGAGAACAAAGGGAGGTCATTATTTGTATTTTAAATAAATCAATGTTTTAATTGGTGTGGGATTCCAGTGCAAATTGGGGTCGGCGAAAGAGGGAACAGTCACTTTCAGCTGTCACTTTAAAATATGTCTGATGAGGAGCTGTGGAAATAAGTAATAACCTTACTTAGCACATAGATGTTTTCAAAGCACTGATGAACATGAACTAATTAATCAGAACTACACCAGTGAGGTAAGGCTGTGTTACTCTTCCCCTTTTACAGCTTGGACAAACTGAAGCAAAGAAAGATTAAGACCAATTACAAAAGTGTTCTCACTACATGTGGGTGCCTCAGTTTTGGGTGTCTTAAGTTGGGCGTCCAAAACACTGAGTCAGTGGACACTTTTGACAACATGAGTCGAAGTGACTCGCCCCAAGCCTCCACAGAAATAAGAGGCAGAGCTTGGATTAAAAAAATCCAGGCTCCTAGTTTAGAGTTCAGTCCACCACGCCACACGGCTCATGGGGAAGAGATGTCTTGTTAAATCACCACATGGGAGTACAATCAGCCTCTCTCTGAAGCTTGGGGAACTTTTTCCCCTTTAACGATACCTTACTTGTAAACTCTGACCACTGTAAAATAAACCCACGCCTTGTTTGCATAGTGGTGTTGGACACCTTGAGATGGATTCACCATCCGCTTTGCACCATTTAAGGGATCACAAAGTGGACAAATTCCAGCCATGAATGGCCTCCACTGGCATAAATCTGACAGAGCCAGCTCCTGCCGTACATGCCCCTTCCACCCCACCCCATCCTGCAATGTAGTGGGATGTGGGGACAGGCTGGGAGCAGAGCTCTGTTACACCAATTCTTCACTGCCGTCAGGTCCACTAGGGAGTTGAGGTCCTCAGTCCTTTGCATTCCTGGGGCACCAGGCGTGTGGCTGCCTTCTGCATGTGGAATGCCAGGGTGGGCAGACCTTCTTGTGCCCTCTGTCCCCACTTGTGCAAGGCCACCTGCCCCATCACTTCCAAGATGTCTCCAAGGGCTTCATGCAGCAGGCACTTGGGCGTCTGTGAATATATCTGTAGTAAATGTCACTTGTTTGTGGACAGATGAGTCCATTTAAAGTGTAGGTTCTGTCACCATCAGGTGAATAAGGAAGAGTAGATGGAAGGGGAGCCTGGTACCTTTCCATGGGAGGGGTGAATCCACATGGGCTTTATTCAAAATGGCACTCGGCAGATATCGATACTGAATGAATTACTGGTGAAATCAGCATAGTTCCTTTGATTTCAAAGGGGAATGGTGCCACTTCACACCTCCTGAGCATCTGGAAGTATGTTCTGACATGAGGTATGGATTGAGCTGTAATACATGAATGTGCAGTTCTAGAACTGGCACAATGGACTTTTTCCTTGCCAAAAATTGCTGTTGCATCTCACGTGGAGGGCTCTGTCAGTGAGCGCAAAACCGTGACAAGCAATGAGAAGGCAGAGTGTGACCATCTTTAAGACATGTTGCAAAAACCTTCCTCTTTCATAAAGCTTTTCCACTGTATCAGGAGTGATATTCTCAGCATCCGCTGTTTCCCACCTCTTCCCCCTGGCTAACGAAATCCGATCCCAGCCAGAGCTTTCCATACCCAGAAAGCATGAAGAGCCAGAGGTTTCATGATGTCCATAGGGACCTCACTAGGGCCAGTCTATACAGCTGTCAACTCTTGTGATTTTTATTGTGAATCTCATGACAGTTGATGTTTTTCTTAAAGCCCCAACTCCAGAAAGAAGCCCCAAATCTAGGCAAATAAAAAGAACCCAAAAGTCATGATCTTTAAGCCAGTCCTACGATATGTGTGTGTGTGTGTGTGTTGGGGGTGGTGGTGGTGGTGTGTAACCCTAAATCTATTTCACACTCAGATAACTGTGACCTGGGCAGCGGTGTAAAATCATCAGCACGCAAGGAGGAATACTAAGCCCTGTAGTAAACAAAAGTCTTCACAATCACCACTACCCATTCTCTCTGCTGTGCCTTAAACAACTCTTATGAGACAGCTTGAATGAGTAGTTGTTTTTCCCATTGGCTTGACTGATTTTTGTCTTACCTGTGCGTGAAGAGAATAGTCTTGCTTACTACTGGTGGGCAAAAACCTAAGTGCTGCTGTTTGCATTTCCTGAGGGTTTATGTCTTTGTGGCTTCTGTCATCTCCACAGTAAAATGCACATGATAATTACACTCGCAATGCAATAATTCAGCTGCAGAGGTGTCACATCTGCACGTGGCTAATAGGGGTGTGATATATTCAGCGATGTATTCAATCTTGCCCCTTTTCAAGGTCAGAAGATCAAAAGTTCAAATCTCACTGGGAATCGCCGTGAGATCCCACATGACAGTTCAATGCCCCTGCACGCTCCATGTGTGAGTTAGTTGCTGCAGTTCCCCTGCTAACTTCTTGGTGCCATTGTTCCTACATAGGCGCCGACTCCGTGGGTGCTCCGGGGCTGGAGCACCCAGGGAGAAAAATTCGTGGGTGCTGAGCACCAACCAGCAGCTCCCTGCCAGCACCGCGCCCGTGACCAGAGCACCTTACCTTCGCCCCGGATGCCGGGCAACATTGCGGTGCTCCGCCCCCGACGCCGGGCGACGTTGCAGGGCCCCGCCCCTGACACCGGGCAACGTTGCGGGCCCCCGACGCCGACCGACATTGCGGGGCCCCGCCCCCGACGCACCCACCGGAGCCGACAGAAGTCAGCTCCTATGCTACAGAGATACAAAATCTGAGACCCAGTCTGCTGGAGCAAGGAATAACAGAGATATTAAGTTTATACCCAGTCTTCTACAATCTCCCCAGAACATCTTCAGTTTATTGTCTTACCTCAGTGTGAGGCCCAGATTTAACAACATGGCTGCCAAAAGGGTGGCTTACCCAGATGGTCTGTTGTGATAGATACTATTTCAACAAAGAAACGAGGCCTGTTTTTTTTAATCAGCTATGTAAACTAATAGAACACTGCTCAGAATATTTCAGGCTCTTCTCTTGAAAACAGATTCCCATTAAGAAATGGGAAAACACATTTTATCTGTGACTGCTCATGCCTTTCTTCTTCGTAGGGGGGCCCACATGGAGCACAAAGCCAGCAGCATCTTCATTTCGGAGGTTCAGAAGTCAGCAGTAAAAGCTTCAGTCTCTGCTGAAACTTGACACAAAAGGTCTAAGTCAAAGAGCAATTCTGGTTTGCCAGATTTTTTTAATAAAAACATGAGTCATTTTAAGCTGCAGGAATGCAAATAAAACAAGCAAGAGATTGGTATTTTGAGATGATTTATTCTGTTCTTGCACCAATATCTTAAACAAGACTTCAGTTTTTGACTAAAATTTCAGCCCACTGGCCTATTAAGAAAATGGACCTTAAAATTATTTAGAAATTCAGTTGTCTGCAAAAGAGATTTTAAAAATGTATAAAGGGCTTGTTTTGCCTCAATGGAAAATGAGGATGCATGGGGATCTACAGTATCTTTAAGACTGGAACCGTTATATTCCGGGGGGCGGGGAGGGTCCAAAATCTACTTTTAAAAGTCTATGGATGGTACATAATAGTGTAACTGCCCATTTAATATAAAAAAAACCCTGAAATCAGTCCATGTACCAAAACACATTTAACGTGATAGACCATAAGGGTTCTGAATGACTCTGCAATTCAGCCAGGTACTCAAGCACGTAAATAGTCCCACAATGCTTAAAAGCAGGTAAATGCTTAACCTTACTTAATCAGGACATAAGCCATAGAGCATCATTTGATAAATAGCGCACAAGGGGATTTAACAAGCTAAGTACCCAGGGCCAGATTTTTAGTGGGGTTTGAGCATTGATATTACGCAGAGTTAGGCACCTAAATATCTTTAAAAATCTGACCTATGTCCTTAAAAATGTCTAAATAATGTGTAGCCTGCCATAAACACAGTAGAGGCCTGATCTTATGCCCATTAAAACCAATAGGAGTTTTGCTATTACCTTCAGCATTGTTTGCATTACGGTAGCACCTAGGAACATCAATTAAGGATCAGCACCTCATAGGCACTGTGCAGACGTGTAACAAAGATGACGCTATTCCAATTTTTTTACAAGGGCGGGAAATGAGCTGCAAAGGCTCCAATGCAGAAAAACAGCCCTATTCAGGAAAGCACTTAAACACATGCTTCATGTTAAGCACACACTGCAGTCCTACAAATGTTAATGGGACTTAAGCATGTGCTTTCCTGATTCGAAATAAACGTACACATGTGCTTACGTGCTTCCCTGACTCAGGGCCGAAAAGGTTAAGTGACATTTAAATTCACACACATGCAGTAGCAAGCCAGGATATTTGATTTCCCAAATACCAATCTAGTCCCTCACAGTACCATCCTTCCTATAATAGTTTTCATTAATCTCATGACATCAACAAAGTAGGTTGTTTTCTTACAATAAATAAGTAATCTTGCTCTATGGGCAAAATTCTTCATTTACAGTTATACAGCATACTATCTTCTGAACAGCTGGCCAGCTGCAGGGACAGCCAATCATACCCTGCTATAGTACAGTGCATGGATGTTGTTCAAACTACTAGCAGAACTGAAGAAAGAGGGTCAGGTTTCCAGAGGGACCTAGTTTGGTTCAACACCATGAATGAAAGCTGAGCTAGGTTGTCAACACACAAAACATTAGAGCCTCAACATGTAATGCTGATCTGCCAGCAAGCTCAGGACAAATCTCTTTCCTACAACTTTCCCTGCCTACCACAATACTTATTACTAATGAAACACCCACCTCATCTCCAATCCTCCTCACTCCATTTGAGGAATCTTATACCCTGGGGGAGCAGACCCTGTGCTGCAGGAACTGCAGTTGTGCATGGTTGCCGTGCAGAGGCACAAGAGATGAGGATTGGTTCCTTCACCCTTAGTGCATGTAGGGCCAATTCAATGCCCACCAAACTCAGTGGAAAGACCCTAGTGACTTCTGTGACAGTCAGATCCAAACCCGACAGAACAGGACTGTCAAAGCCAGCTTTATAATCTTACAGTACTTTAAACTTCTCTTTGCAGTCTATGGTTCCTTTAAAGAGTCATTTTTGGAAGTTGATGCCATGAATCTTGAAAGTGCTTGAATTAACAAAAGAAACCAAAGCAAATATCTCATCTCACTCCCAGCAAAGACTATGGTCCCAGAATTAAATGGGAAGAGGAACAGATTACCCAAATTAGCTGTATCAAAAGAATTCAATTTATACCTAATGAACTGAAATTCTGCCTGCTGATTTTGTTTCCCTCCATGTTATTGCGAATTCAATATAGCCTGTTTTCCCCCAGCGTTAGCAGAATCACTCTGACACTGCACTGCACATTCTGACATCAGAAGCAGAGGAAAGGAATTGGTGAGGATTATGATGTAATATACACTGATTTGTTCAGCATCAGATATACAGTATCAATGGTTTCTGCTGGCGTTCATTCCTGAAGCACACACTGCAAAATTACAGCAATGCAGTAAACAGGAACTCAAAAGAAAATTATTCTAGCTATCTGGGTCCTGAAATTATTGCCAGATTAGGAGATATTTTAGAACCAAGAAAGCCTGACCCAGCATGCCCATCTGCCTTTAACCTGCAGCACTATTCTCTTTCACAACCTCAAACCCAATGTACTGGCCCAGGTCCTGGTCTTCTGTGCCACTCTCGTGGCACCAATGAGTTGCAAAGCTTACCCAACAGAGGTGTGGGAGGAAACCCCAGGTGAGAGAGCTGAAGTCATGGCTCAATGCGATAGCCACCGATCACCCTCCAGTATAGGGGCATGCTGTGGGTGGGGATGTTATAGAAAGCAGGGGTATGGCTGGAGTGCAACATATTCCAGCAATCCCTGGCTAGCATAATGGCTTCTTTGGGATAGTTATAGATAACCATAAATGTAGAGTTGCTCTGGGAAGCAGCAGGGTGGCACACGGAAATCTTTCCTTCCCTTCCTCACTAACGGCTTGTCTACACTTAAAACACTACAGTGGCACAGCTGTGCCACTGTAGTGCTTCAGTGTACACACTACTTATGCCGATAGTAGCCATTCTCCCGTCAATGTCAGTAATCCACCTCCCCAAGAGGCAGTAGCTAGGTCAATGGAAGAATTCTTCTGCCAACCTATTGCTGTCTATACAGTGACTTAGGTTGGCTTAACTACGCTGCTTAGAGGTGTGGATTTTTTACATCCTTGACTGACATAGTTAAACTGACCTACTTTTCTGGTATAGACCCGGCTTTAGATCCTGCACCAAGCAGAGCACATTTGGCCCTGTTAGCCGGGACCAGTGAGATCTACCTTTATGTATTTTTCACTCCATGCATCCGATGAAGTGGGTTTTAGCCCACAAAAGCTTATGCCCAAATAAATGGGTTAGTCTCTAAGGCCACGTCTACACTACCCGCCTGATTCGGCAGGTAGCAATCGATCTTTTGGGGATCGATTTATCGCGTCTAATCTAGACGCGATAAATCAATCCCAGAACGCACTTCCGTCGACTCCGGTAATCCAGCCCGATGCGAGGAGGAAGCGGAATCGATGGGGGAGTGCCAGCCTTTGACTTTGCAGGGTCCACACCGCGAGGTAAGTCAAGCGAGGTACGTCGACTTCAGCTATGTTATTCACATAGCTGAAGTTGCGTACCTTACATCGACCCCCCCTTCCCCTCCGTAGTGTAGACCAGCCCTAAGGTGCCACAAGGACTCCTCATTGGTTTTGCTGATATAGACTAACACAGCTACCCCTCTGAACCCTCATACCTTATGTTTATCTATTTTAACCCCTATTTCTCTTAATTTTCTTCATGTGAAACAACAACAAAAAAATTGCCAGTTACAGGAGCCCAATATCGCCTTTAGCATGAATAGTCATAGGTGGTGATCAATTGTTCCTGCTACTCCAGTTTTCTATGCAAGACCAAACTGTGAACACTTATCTTGAAACGCCCCGTGCTTAAAAGCTGCATATTTCTTGGACAATGCGAAGAAAACATTGCATAGTGAGAAATAATTTGCTCACAGAATGTTCCTAATGTAATTGTGTTATTTAAAAGCAACGAAAGGGGAAGAGGCGCATAGAACCAAAATTTAAAACAATGCTTTGTTTTCCAAAACCAGATTTTTAATTATTGTTTATCACCAACTTAGAGTGGATTCTCTTAGTGGGTTGAGGTAACCCCTCCAGAGATTGGTTTCAATAGCGTTCCACCCATTCGTACCAGCTGAGGATTGGGACCGTTGACTTTTCAGCCATCTGCAGGGACAAAGAGGGATCTGACATTGTGTACTGATTTTCAGTGGATGTGGTCTGCTGATTCCTATATGTCATGTGATAGTCCACTGTGCCTGCTCTGATATAGTAATAAACATACCATAAAAAACTGCTTTACAAGCCAGGTCCCACTCTGCTTTCCAGCTTTTACTCATTAGGAGCATCGTTGCTTCAAGGAAGTTCAAGCTGCAGCACATTTAACATCTGCATTCCTTCGGCGTGTTTTGAAATTATTAAAAAACAGTTGGGGGGAGGGCTGTTTGGGGGAGTCTGTTTGCTTCAAAGAGAAAGTGGATGAGCATGTAAGCTCCACATAACTATGCCTGCCAAGCAAATAAATTATTTTGTTTCCCAGTGGCTTATTTATGTAACCCTCTAATTATTGCATAAGCATATTGCAGTGCTATGCCATGGGAAAATGTAAAGCTGTTAAGCAACTTAAATACCACTCCACCCTATTCAGACAGACAACATGATCATTAAGCAATTAACGCATGTTAAGCTATTTCCACTTTTTTGTCTTTAAAGCCTATGGTTCAAAAATTTTGGTATGAAGTGTATCCCCATCAATTATCTCTTTGTGTTGGGGCATTTGTATATTTCTAATCTCCATGCCCCCTCCCCCCACCATGAATCATGAAGCAGCACAGCAATTGAGACTCTTGCAAAATAGGAGTGGATATTGTTTAAAAACACCCAGTCAGCATATGAGTCATATTTTGACATTTATCCCTGTTCGTTGACTTCAATAGAGCTAATCCCATTTACAGAAGCTGGCTCTACACACTGCAGAGTGCAATATGCCCATTACACACGACTGCTCCTTGAGGCCTAGCGAATGTAATGCGTTTGGAGTTGTTAGATCAAGCCAGTGTTAAGATATGGGACGGCAACAAAATATTACAAGATTTTGCAGGTGTAAAATATCAGTTAATTTTTAAAACTGAAATTCTCACAAACAGCTAGTCTTATTCATATCTGTCTTTACGAGACCACACGCAGATTTCAGGCAAAATCTCATCTATTTGTGATCATAAGAAAAGGGAGGTCAAATTGCCTTGCAGTGGAAAAGATCTTATAATCTCATCTATTGGATTCCCAGTGGGCTTTCATTATAGGAAATGTAAGCACTTCATGCTTGTACTGATTTGAGTTCAGTATTCAGGCTACGGTTAATGGAATCTTTGGAATGCAATTTTTTTCACTGAGGGTGTGTTTTGACATTTTCTGAACAAGATGTCATCAATAGCTTTAAGCTGAGGTATAGGCATAAACTTCCATAATCCTAGAATAGCCAACCCAGTTGGATACGCATGTCCACCACAAGTTAACGGATTCAGTGCAAGAACGGTGTTATCCGTTGTGCCTTGATATCAGCACATCTGCAGGACATCTATGACCTCCCGGACCTGGGCCTGGAAATCAGCCCTACAGGTCACAGCAGAAAATCATAATGGTCTCTTCCAACCTCGGAATCTATACACCTGTGAAACCCAACCTGGTGTTCACAAAAACAAGAGCTGGAGAGAAAGTTCACTACACATTAAAGACAACCACAAGAGAATGTTCCATTTGGCTTTGTAAATGGTTTTTACTTTTCAATTATGTCTAATTTTACATTTAGAGTTAAGATAGGAGTATATTTTAGTGATCCATTATTATGATAGATAGCAAGAAATCAATTTTTTTCAAGAAAAGGTGGCTTTTGTATTACAAAATGCAGACATTCTTCATATTAGTTGCTCAATGCAATGCACTGTTGCTAACTCTGATGATTTTATCATCAATAATGTTTGTTGCTTTATTTAATGTCCAAGCTCCTGGAGATGTGATTATATAAGAATTTCAGCCCTTTTTTTAAAGGATGTTTCTAGTTTTCATGTTTGCAAAGAAATCCTTAAAAATGTCACCTGACTATATCCTGAAGGCTCAAAACACCCAGAAGGCAAATGAAAAGAACCCAACATTTATTTTTTAAAATCTCATGATTTTTAAGACAATCACATCCTTTTGCGGATCTGACTCAATTTTTGAACGTCCAGATTTGGCAGTACTGAAATGAGTTCAGTATTAATGGCTACACAGTTGTACACACCTTTTTGTTCCATTTGGTTGAAATTTCAATTGACAGTCTAAGTTATATAGCGAGGGAAATGATTGCATATTGAGAGAAGTGGTAAAGAACTGGTTTAGATAAGGACTGGCTTTAATCTAAAAGTCAAACCTCCCTCAAGATTAAAAAAATGTTTGGTTTATATATTAAACAATAGAGTGGGGTGAATAACTGATTTTTCAGTTTGGTGTGACTTCCTAAAAAGAAAATATTTTGGTTAGGTTGAAGTGAAACTGACACTTTTGGGTGACTAAATTAAGTCCATTTTGGGTCTATTCCAGAGTGGGGATCTGAACCCCACTGGTCTAAAGGAGAAGTAGCAGCAGTGGACCCAACTCACCACCAATAGTCGTTTTGTGAATAATCAAAACGACTAATGTCAAATTCAGAGATCGCATTGGATTAGCCAAAAATGCAAAATACTTCAAGAGTGACTATGCGTGTCATATCTTTAACAGAACTTGGTGACATTTTTTGACCAAACCTTTTTTTTTTTTGGCAAAACGTGCAGGTTCAGTGACATGGAAACATTTTGCAAACTCATGTCGATGTTGCTGAATTCTTTCAATTAAAAAAAACTAAAAGAAATTCAGAAAAAATCAGTATGTTTGGTTTTGACATTTTTTCAACGAAACTTTCTTGATCAGGACATGGGCGGTCAGAGCAGGAGTCGGGCCAAGTCAGGTACTGGGAGGTCAGAATCCAAGAGGGCAAACTGAGAATCAGGCAGGGCCAGAAGCTGGAGTCTAGGGTCTTTCACGAGCAGGGCCTGGAGCATAAACAGGCAGGCAGTTTATGTGGTTGCCCTTCATGGCTTCCTAGTTTATATACTGGTATTGACCAATCAGGGAGCTGTCTGAGGCCACCAGTCTGGTCTTGCTGGGCGGTACTTCCTGCCAAGCCCAGCCTCAAAGGGTGGGCACTCATCCTAAGACTCTTGTGGCAAGGCAGAGGTATCCATGGCTCTGAATTCTCAGGTTCTAACAGGAACATTTCAGCTTTTTGATTCAGAATGATTTTGTTTTGAAATTTCCTTTAATTTTATTTTTTAAAATAATCAAAATCAAACTTTTCATTCAACCTGAAACAATTTCTCTTCCGACTTTTTGATTTGCCAAACATTTTGAAAAAAAAAATCTTTTCAGTTTGACCTGAAATTATTATTTTTCAGAATTGCCAGCACACCAAAAAAATCTCTTATTTATACAGCCCTAGTTTGTAACCCGGTCAAAACTGGGAGATGCAAGAAATCTCATGGGAGAAACTGTTCTCAAATCATTGCTTTCTTTTTCTGACTTTAAGTGGTTGTAAGATTCTAAACCTTGACCAGATATCTTTGGCCGGATTCAAAGCTTCATTAGAGTGTAACAGAGAAGGATTAATTGTCGTTCAAGGTTACTTTTAGGCCATTTTCCTCATTAAAGCTGAAAGGACAGGATCTGAAACTTGGTCCTTCATGAAGTTGGGAATGCCGTTGTTGCCAAAAATAAAGGGAGCCTTTGGAAAACGAATGTTGACCTCGAAGCCTGAAGCCAGGGTACTAGGGCCTGGTCTACACCTAAAACTTAGGCTGACCTAAGGGGTATGAACAATTCACACCCTTGAGAGATGTACATAAGCCCTGGTATAGGCACTGCTGGCTGCTGCCTCTCAAGGGGGTGGATTTCCTACAGTGATGGAAAAACTTCTGTCGCTGTAGCAAGCGACATACCCTAGATACTATAATCTTGCCTCTTAGGCTTTGTCTGCCCTACGCAAGGAAGAGGCAGTGTGGTCTAATGGACTGGGACTCTGATGATCTTGGCTTGAACAGTCACCTGCTGTGTGCCATTGTGCAAGTCACTTCATATATCTCTGCTTCGGTTTCCCCTCTCACCGTTTGTCTCATCTATTTTATCTTTTGAGGAGAGACTGTCTTTAATGTGCCTTGTACAATGGGGTCCTCGGGTGGTGACTCTAGAAGCTACTGTAATACATATAATACTTAATAGCAGTTACACTGACATCCGCGAGAGTTGCATGTATCTGAGAGAGGGTTTGTCTCTTAGTAGTTCTGGCTCTCATAGGTGCCGACTCCATGGATGCTCCAGGACTGGAGCACCCACAGAAAAAAAAATAGTGGGTGCCCAGCACCCACCAGCCACAGCTGATTGGCTGCACCACCGATCATCTGGTTGGCGACGGCGGCGCTGAAGGCGCCACCAATCGGCTGTTTGGAGGTGCCGCAGATCAGCTATTTGGTGGCTGGGGGAGGGGTTTGGGGGAGGGCAGAGAGCAGCGAGTGGCCGGGGCCTCAGGGGAGGAGTTGGAGAGGGGACATGAAGAGGCGACGTGAGGGTGGGGCCTCAGGGGAGGGAGCAGAGCAGAGGCAGGAAGAGGTGGGGCAAAGGCAGGGCCTTGAGGGAAGGGGCGGAGTGGGGGAGAGGCATCGGGGGTGGAATCGGGGTGAAGCACCCTGTGGAAAAATAAAAGTCAGTGCCTATGCTGGCCATTTTTTGAGAATGGCGGGAGAGTATCTGGAGGAGAAGGGGAAAAAAGTCTAACTACCACTGTATCATTTCCACAATTGTGCCCCATAAGCAGCCCATCAGAGACCTGGAGATATTCTCACATGAAGCAGCAGAGATATGATCTGGACCTACATTATACACTTTCAGAATGACATCTTCCAATCTGATATCTAACTGGAGACAGCTGCTTCTGGAGACAGCCTGCTTTTTTCATCCAGCTCACAGCCTGTAAGCAAACTGACAAATACATGGGCTCCGGTTACTTCTTAGGGTCTGCTTTTGGAAGAATATAACCAAATTAACTTTACCATGGCAATACTCCCAGATGGCAGGGATACGGAAGGCACAGTGCACCTGATTATCAGTTGCTGTGTACTTTGGTGTAATCATTTACATCAGTGCAAAGTCAGTGTAAGACACTACCATTATTAGCTGCTGGCATTTCGTGTCCATTTTGCACTGAGGTAAATCACTACACAATGTGCAGGGAAAAAGATAATTGGGTACACTGTGTTAAGATGGATTCAGTTATTAGGAAAAAAATAACACCCATCCTAGTAACCGCTAGATTTACGTATAATGATTTTGTAGCTGCATATAAATCCACAATAGAGGTGGCTGGAAAATAGGTGTTTTTTCCTTTGAAAACTTTGACTTTGTTGAAAAATTGAAAACGGATAATTCTGGGGTTTTCAGCAGCTGAAAAATTTTAGCTGAAATTTAGCCCAAACAAGACATGTTTTAGCCCCAAACTGCCAAATAATAGAAAATGTTCTGGTCTTTTAAACTGAAAACTTGAAATCCAAAAGTTTTCAGTTTAAATCTGTTGAAAAGTTTAAAAAAAAAACAGGTACCACAGATAGTTCAACTGCACACATGGGAAACAAACATTTTGCTGCTGGTACACACAGAATCATAAGGTCATAAAAGTAGGCTACAAGGGACCCACAGACTCATTGTGTCCAGCCCCCTGCACTAAGTCAAGACCAAGTCAGCCTAGATCATCACTGACTGGTAGTTGTCCAGCCTGTCCTTAAAAACCTCTAATGATGAGGATTCACAATCTACCTTGGAAGCCTATTCCAGAGTTTAAGTACCCTTCCAGTTAGAAAGTTTTCCCTAATATTTAACCTAAATCTCCGTTGCTGTGGTTTAAGCCCATTACTTCCTGTCCTATCTCCAGCAGATCTGGAGAACAGTTGGTCACCGTCATCTGTATAACCTCTCTTTACATATTTGAAGACTGTTATCAGATCCCCCTTTCAGTTTTCTTTTCTCAAGACTAAATATGACCCGTTTTTTCACCTTTCCTCATAGGTCAGGTTTTCTAAACCTTTTATCACTTTTTATTGCTCTTCTTTGGACTCTCTCCAGTTTGTCCACATCTTTCCGAACGTGCCCAGAACTGGACAGTATTCCAGCCAAGGCTTCAGCAGTGTGGAGTAGAGCGGGACAGTTATCTTCCCCAACTTACATACAACACTCCAATTATACACCCCAGAATATCAGCCTTTTTCGCAACTGCATCACACTGTTGACTCATATCCACTCCAACCCCAGAATTCTTTTCAGCAGTACTACCTCCTAGCCAGTTATTCCCCATTTTGTAGTTGTGCATTTGATTTTTCCTTCCTAAATGAAGTACCTAGCACTGTATCTTTGTTGCAAGTAGCCTCTGAGCTGCAGAGGAATCTCCAGTAGCTGTCATAGGTATATGCCTCTTCTTTGTAGGCCAGCCACTGGAGAGTGAGACAATCAGAGACTCTTGAAAGGATCCAGCAGATTACAATGGTATATACCTGTAACTAGGTTATACATGGAGGAGGGTCTGTTGTTAAAATGCTGAAGTCTGCTCCGGTTCGAGAATGTCCAGTGAATTAAAAACAGACTAGAAATGTGTAGCTTGAGGGCCAGACCCTCAGCCGATATAAATTGATTTACGCCAGCTGAGGAGGTGGGCCTGAATTTACAGAATGCTTGATAGCTCAGTGGTTTGAGCATTGGCCTGCTAAACCCAGGGTTGTGAGTTCAATCCTTGAGGGGGCCATCTGGGGCAAAAATTGGAGATTGGTCCTGCTTTGAGCAGGGGGTTGAACTAGATGACCTCCTAAGGTCCCTTCCCACCCTGAGATTCTATGATTCTATGATATGATTCTTGACTGAGTTGTTGGCATGCTGCTCGTTAATGGAATATCATCCCCTGGCTTTGATTAGTGTTGACCATTGTGCTCCTGTGAATAAATAGCAGCCATCAAAGACAGAAAGGTGACCCCTTGTCATATGCAGATCTCCCTCTGGTCCTTTCAAACCCACAGAACATCAGCTTTAGTGTCTACTTGAACCAAAGACACGCTGCTTTCTTTATTGAGTTCACGATGGCGCTTATTGTAGTGAATAGTAACACTAGATGAGGTGCTATCTTCCTTTTTAATTAAGCCATTCAATTTGTCATGAATGGCTGAGTATTTTTGCTTGCGCTTGGGACTTAGATTTCAGCACTGGGAATAGAGTGAATAGTAGCAATGATGAAGCCAACGTACAAAAGGAAAGGGAAAAAAGGGCAAAGGACTAAAACCAACAGAGACAAGCAATTAGAAGGTGTATTAATATACGCTGGGCCAGGCTGCAAAGAGGGAAGGAGTTATTGTTGTCCGAACCCTTTCTTTTCCCCCATGAAAGGTAAAGGGGAGGGAAGTGAGTATTTGTCCTTCATGCAGTTGGAAAGCTGTGGTTGCAAAGAATAAAGGGAGCTTTTAGAACATGGCAGCTGCCTCAGACCCTGAAGCCATGGTACTTGATACTACAATCTAGCCTCTCAGTGTTTTTTGGCCAGCTTTTCAGAACAGCAGGGAAGGTATTCAGGATGAAGACAATAGTGAATGTCAAGAAAGAGAGGGGAAATCTAGAGTTTAAAAGGCTACTGAGTGACATGTAGACCAGATCAAAGGGAGAAATGTACCAGGTATTTATAATTATGATGCTAATAGAGGTTAATAGTAGAAACCAAAGCTAAAGGGCTGATGTCGTCCCAATCTTTAAAAAATCTATATATTGTCGTTCAAGAGCCAGTCATTCATTCATTCAATCACTCGATCAGGTTTTCTCTGTTTGTCAATGAAAGGGAAGTTTGTTCCAGGCAATGTTTGAACTTCTTTGCTGTCCAAGATAGCTAGTGGGTATTTTAGAGGAAAAGCACAAGATGGGGCTCATGTATAATCATCTGAGAATCAAATCCAGAATTATTTTACAATAAAACTGGCCCTCAGGGTGGTTTTTTGTTTGTTTGTTTGTTTTAAAAATAGGGAAATGAGATTTATTACCAAGGGATCCCTAAAATGCATCGAGTTTAATCTCTAAAAATTTTGGGGCCCTCCAAAGAGCTCAGCACCCAATTAGGCAGATATATAAGGGTCAGCTTTTCTGGGTGCTAAATCCTTTTGCAAATCTGGTCTTTTCCATATAAAACCCCTATGTTCTCTCTCCCCCCTTTCAACCCCTTTCCCCCGTGCATGCAATCTCATAGATACAAGGACTTCCTACAGGAGATTCTCCATACTCACTTTAAGGAAACGTGTTGTTTATTATTAGCTGCTTGCTGAGACATGTCATGGGAGTATGTTGAAATAAATGGTTGCAAAAAATCCCTTTTGCAATAAGAACTAAATAGAAACAAAACTAGCTATGCTCAGAATAACATCTTGTAATATAGCTTGGCATATTTGATCTTATTTGCAAAACTCTTCTGATGACATGTAATGCCAACGCTAGAGAAAAGCAACATACTATATTTCGAACAACACACACATACACGAGGGACCAGATCCTGTGAATTGGGCAGAAGGGGGCTAGCATCCATGCAATGGAAATAGTGCGGAGACTGATGTATGTTTTCCTATGGTATCTCATGGAGGTAAGGGGCTGGACCGTCCACCGAGGAGCAGGTAGGGACAGCTCTCATCTGCCCATCGTCTTTCACTCGGCTGGCTACAGTGGCTGAGGTTGGTGTGCAGGGACTATGCAAGGGTGACATAGTGTATGCCCCCAGATGGCCAGGAGAGTTGACTGCTCATGTGATTCCCTGGCTCAGTCCAGTCCTACCTTCCACCACACTGGGTCCTTGCAGAGACATCTGGCCCAGGACAGGAGCATGTGTGCCAGCCCTTGGGGCGGGACAGCGAACAGAGCAACCACACCTGGGCAGGAGGTGTCTGCACATAGGGTATCAGCTGCTGAGTGGGGGCAGCACAGGGCACCAGCTGCCAAAGAACTGTTGTAGGAACATCAGGAGGACCTGCTGGGATGCCTTCCCAGTGGGGAGCCAGCTCCCCCCTTCATCTCAGTAGCTCCCCCTCATATCCCCCCTCTCCCCCATACACAATGAGCTTTCCCCCCACCTCTGTGAATAGACCAGAAAAACCTACCCGGACCTTCACCCCAAATTTTGCATGTGTTGGCTATTTAGACTGTTAGCTCTTCAGAGCTGGGACTGTCTCTTCCCATGTGTTTGTACAGTGCCTGGCACAATGGGGCTCCGGTCTTTCGGCACTGTAGGTTGAACTTCTCTAATCTGGCACTCCCTCGTCCCGCAACATCTATGGTCTGGCATAGGCTGGAGCACCCACGGGGGAAAATTAGTCGGTGCAGAGCATCCACCGGCGCCAAGCTCCCCCCTCTGCCCCCTCCCCCACACCTCTCTCGCGCTGTCGGCCCTGCACTTACCAACTCCTCCTCCTCCCTCCCAGCACTTCCGGAGTGTCGCGAACAGCTGATTTGCAGTGTTCAAACTCCGGGAGTGAGGGGAAGGACCTGGGGCCAGCGGGTGGGACCCCAGGCAGGGGGCCGATGGACAGGATCCTGGGTGGCAGCGGGGCCCCCGGGCGGGGGGCCATGCTGGGCACAAAGCATGGGGGTGCTGCAGCACCCCGCCGCACCCCTACTTCCCACACCTACGGAGACCCGCTGGCACTCTGCATTGACCTCCCATGGTTCGGCAAATTCTCTGGTTCAGCACCGGTCAGGTCCCAAGGGTGCCGGACTAGAGAGATTCATACTGTAATACCAATAATAAAAATAATCATTTGTAAAAACTGGATTGCTTCTCCCAGAAAGTGAACGTTCAACAGAAGAAGCGGCTTTCACTCAGCAGGGTTACTCGCAGTGTTCTGCCTGGCTAACTTATCAGATGGCAAGTGATTATCAGATGGCAGTTTTCTGCATGCATTTTGGGAAGCGATGAGTTTTTTACAAAGGGAGCACGGGAGCGGTGTACTCTCTCATTACATACACTCACAATGTAGATACAGAGACAGTATTGATGTATTCCAAGCAGCCAATTGAATTGAAAATGCTGCATAGCAGGAAGTAGAGTTTAGGTTACTTTGCACTTCCGGGGGTTCAGGACCACAGAGAGAGCGAGAGAGAAGCATTTCAGATTATTCTTGGTTCAATGCAATATATACCCCAGTTATGCTATGTGTTAATGAGGCTAGGAGTGGGACTCACTGATATAACACACTACAAGTTGGTCTGAACAGCCACTGGCTGGGGGAGAGATGTTAATCCTGACACTCGCTTTGTAAAGGAGGAGTGGATGCTAAGGGAGGGAGAAAGAGAAAGAAGCATGAATCGATCCTGGCCCCTGCTTTGAGATCTGAGTGGGGTTCAATCGGGTTCCTGCATAGACCTCAGCAGGGGGTAGATAGCAGGAGATATTTTAAATATTGGAGCTATTTTCACAAGTAAAATCCTCTTTCTTCCCTAGCAAAGCTCTTAAGATCAAGCTTAAACTTAAGTCTATGTTTAAGTCCCCTTGGTGTAATTGGGATTGTAATGTGTGCTTAAATGCTTTGCTGAATCAGGACCCATGATACCGTTTTGCTGGAAAAGCAGCACAAATGTGAAAAACTTTCATTGCTAAGAGATTGCCCAAGAAGTCAGTATTCAGGTCTGAGTTAGGCTTAGGCTAGAGTTCAGTTCTGAAGCTGAACCCAGGCTAAGGTTTGGATTTGTCAGCACCAGACACCGCTAAGAGATTCAATCAACATTTCAGGCCAAACAGTGGAAATCTCGCAATATCAGCCGGAGATGATCTGATCTCATTTTGGGCTGCATGCAGACAGCATGTAGAGAAAAGGCCCCTTCTCGTTCGGGATGTGACCAAGAGTCAAAGCTGCAGGAGCTAAAACAAGTTCAGATCTGGGAAAGGGGGGTGTCAAAATGAATCCACCACAATAGAGCCTCAGAGTTACGAACACTTCTGGAATGGAGGTCGTTCATTACTCTGAACAAAACGTTATAGTTGTTCTTTCAGAGTTTACAGCTGAACATTGACTTAATACAGCTTTGAAACTTTACTATGCAGAAGAAAAATGCTTCTTTTAACCATCGTAATTTAAATGAAACAAGCACAGAAACAGTTTCCTTACCGTGTCAAATCTTTTTTTTCAAACTTTCCGCCCCCCCTTTTTTTTTTAGTAGTTTACGTTTAACATAGTACTGGACTGTACTTGCTGCATCTTTTTTTTTTTCTTTTTGGTCTCTGCTGCTGCCTGATTGCATACTTCCGGTTCCAAATGAGGTGTGTGCTTGACTGGTCAGTTTGTAACTCTGGTGTTCGTAACTCTGAAGTTCTACTATATTAATTCTGAGAGTGGGGGAGATGTGAGATTCCATTCTAGTTCCATCTGTGTTCCATATATACAGAGGCGCTCACGCCCCCAGCCCCGCCCCAACTCCACCCCCAGCCCCATTCCACCCCTTCCCCAAATCCCCTCCCCCGGGCGTGCTGCATTTCCCCTCCACGCCCCCTCCCCTCAGGCTTGCAAGCCTGGGAGGGAGCGGGGAGAAGCAGAGCACCCACTGGCAGCTCCCCGCCGGCCCCCCTGCCCAGCTCACCTCCGCTCCGCCTCGGCCTCCCAAGGCACCTCCCGAGGGAGGGAAGGAGTGGGGGAAAGCAGAGCGACAGTGCCTCGGGGGAGGAAGCGGAGGTGAGCTGGGTGGGGTGGTGCAGAGAAACCACTCCCTGCCCCAGCTCACCTCCGCTCCACCTCCCGAGGCGCTGCTGCTCCGCTTTCCCCTGCCTCCCGCACAGGCAACAGCTGTTTGGCGCGTGGTGAGCCTGGGAGGGAGGGGGGAAAGCGGAGCGGTGGTGCCTTGGGGGAGGAGGTCGAGGTGAGCTGGGCGGGGCAGGGGGGCTGGTGGGGAGATGCTGGTGGGTGCTCTGCACCCACCAATTTTTCCCCGTGGGCACTCCAGCCCCGGAGCACCCACGGAGTCGGCTCCTATGCATATATATCTGCTTTACAGCCACTTCCTTTTGAAAGGAATTAAGGACATTTGCCAGTACTGCATTTCCAAGTTCCTTCATGGTAAATATAAAGGTTAAGCAAGAGTAAACAAAAAGACTGGCTTAATTCATAGTTAACAGCTGAGAAGTGAATCCGCTAGTGATACCTCCCTTTCTGTTGGGGTGCAGGAAGAGATACCATTTGAAAGTTTCTGCTCAGTACGCTGATTGCAGTTGATGTGCTAGATTTCCTTAATGATTCCTCCTTTTGTCCAGTGGTCTCATTTGGTTGATTTGTTATTTGGTAGAATCATCTTCTGTGATCAGTGCTCACAAGACTGTTGGTGTTTGAAGGCACTACGTAAAGGTAGTCACTTTCAGCACAGTCATATTCATGATTTCCTTGGGAAAAGCTCAGTGACTGATCATTACATAAATCCGTAGTGCGCTCCCACCTTGAATACTGTGTCCAGTTCTGGTAGCTCTCTTCTCAAAAAGATATAGTGGAACTGGAAAAGGTTCAGAGAAGGGCAACAAAGCTAGTCAAGGGTATGGAATGGCTTCCATATGAGGAAAGACTAAAAAGGTTAGGGCTATTCATCTTAGAAAAGAGACAACTAAGGGGGGGGGGGTAAAAGAGAGGTCTATAAAATTATGAATGAATGGTGTGAAAAAAGTGAATAGTGAAGTGTTAGTTACCCTTTCCCACCATACAAAAATCAGGGATCACCTGATGAAATTAACAGGCAGCAAGTTAAATAGAAAAAAAAGTATTTTTCCCCACACCACGCACAGTTAACCTGTGGAACTCATTGCCATTGGATGTTGTGATGGTCAAAAGTATTACTGGTTCAAAAAAGAAGTTCACAGAGGATAGGTCCTCCAGTGGCTATTAGCCAAGATGGTCAGGGATCCAAACCCATGTTTAGGGCCACTCTAAACCTCTCACTGCCTAAAGCTGGGAGGGGAAGACAGGAGTGGTAGATCACACCAACTGCTCTGTACTGTACACTCCCCCTGAAGCTCTGGTACTGGACGCTGTTGGAGACAGTATACTGAGCTGCATGGACCATTGGTCTGACCCAATATGGAAGTTTTTATGTTCTTATTACTTTGCTCTCCCATTGAACTTCCTTGATCTCCAGTGGCATGACATTTTGGGCTGTGCACACATTAATTTCCTAAAGTGTGGAAGCGAGTTTCTCCTCCTGCATTAACCTAAAAAGCCTAGGCATTGCCCATGACATCACACTGAGTTGGAAGAATGAGGTTAATAATTGGTGGTGTTAGCATCTCCCTGATACTGTAGCATTCATTCATCTTCACTGCAAATGCTTGTCTTGCAACTCCGCTTTGTGCATTCCTGAAGAGGCAAAGAAGGTGTGAACTTCTTTGGTTTGGTTTCCAGGGAACTGCACCTTGACCTAGCAGAACACCCAGCAGACTTTGTCCGTGGAAGACATATCTCCTTAGGATACAGGTAGGAAATTATTGGTTCCTTCTGTTGATAGTTCTTCTGGAAGAGGAGAGCATGCCTCCTTCTGAATGTCAGCTTGCAGCTTGTCCTGAGAGCTGGAGGCTAAGCATCTCACTTGGCTAAAGGAGAGCCTTCTTTATGTCTCAGACATGGCAAATGTAGCAGATGATCCTAAAAAAAAGTCCTCTTTTTGGTACTCTCAATTGTATTTGAATCTAGGATCCCAGATGGTGGCTGTGTCATTTTTAAGCATTAGTATTAAAAAAAACCAGAGCAGAAATGTAATCTTTTTTTTGTCTCTTCACTCACTTTGGAAAAAATAATATTCTCCTTTGGTGTCAGGCTTCAGAACACAGGGATGGTTGGTGAGGGCAATGCAGATGTTCCAAGGCAGGAGGTGCAAGCCCTCCAACCTTCCTGTTCGCTCACATATTGAAAAGAGCCCGCCCGTTATTCTGACAGGTGGTTTAGGGAGGTGTGACATATTGCTGGGCTGCCCCAGGAGCACCCCAGGGATGGAACTGTGACTCAGAGAGCCAGACTGCCCTCGCTGCTACACTTTGCTGCTACTGTAGGGCCTGCTCCCCTAGGTGAGCATGGAGGAACGTCCAGAGGAGTGCAACGGGGCCCAGATCAGCCCCCATGGGGGGCAGGGAGGGAGCACCACGCAGCCCCTCCCCACCCCCAGCTCTGCTCCACTCCCTACCTGGGGCCTGGCTCTGTCCCCAGCCTCAGCATGGCCTTACTCCTGGCCCCACCCCCAGCCTCGGCCACTGCTGCAGCTCCGTTCCCGGTCTGGGGCTGACGCTGAGGGTGGGGCCAGGAGAGGAGCTGCACCCGGCCGCAGGACCGGCTGCCGGCCCCCACTGCTTCCCCGGCTGTGGCTCTACTCCCACCCTCAGCTCCTGGCCGCAGCCCCACTCTCGGCCCCAGACCCATCCCCAGCTGCGGCCCCCGTACCCCTGTCTGCATCCCCTCCTGCTCGGAGCTGTGGAACTGCTCCTGGCCCTGGCTCTGAGGGATTGGGGTGGGTGCAGGCATGGATATGGAGGGTGCCACCCTCAAAAGTTTGGGGACGGCTGTGTTAGGGGAAGGAGTCTTTGTCCATTCACCCCTCACGCCCACCTGCTCTGGGGGGAGAGTAACCAAGTGCACACCACTCCTAAATCCTGCACTCCCAGACAAACAACACGGTTTGTGGAAAGCAAAGGGGGGGGGGGGGATAGCAAATGCTATAGAAGGGAATTCAGAGGTTTGATTTGAAGGGATTTTCACAAGTCCTTTTTTGGCCGTATTCACCCAGCCTCACTCAGTACGTGCAAAGTCTGGGTTTAGACAAGTTCTCCTTGTCTGGATAGTGAGTATCTGAATATAGACTGCCTGTCCCTCTTCTTCCTGTTATCCACATTGGATCCTACTTAACTCTGCCACCTCAGAAGTTCTTTCTCCATTCCAAGGAGAGAAACAAGAGGGAAACAACATGGGTCTAACAAACGTTCACCTTGTCCATTCAAATATTAGCCCTGTGGGCTCCCCGGGTCAAAGAGAGCTCAGAATCCGCTTCCTCTGTAGTCTCAGCACATCTCTAAGCTGGCTAATGAGATTTGAAGACAGTTGCCAGCCCAGCCCAGAATGACAGATCTGTGTTCATTCCCTGAGAGAGTTGCTGAGTCTCTGAGATAGAATCATAGAATATCAGGATTGGAAGGGACCTTAGAAGGTCATCTAGTCCAACCCCCTGATAGATTTCAGCAGAGGTAGGAGATATGCTGGCAGTCAAGGAAAAACAGAAGAGCGGCTGAATTTAAGATATTCCAAACTTGAAAAATATTCTGGTTTGGTCTAAGGTTCAGGATGCTCCTAATTTTATTTGAACGGGTTTTCCTGTACTCGGTAGAAACAAAATGAAGCATGTAGCTTTGGATCAATATTGAGTAAGAAAAGGACAAAGGGGAAGAGTGGATTGAGACTGGCAGAGAATTAGAGATGCTGATATGGTTATAGATATATGGCCTCCTTTAGAGATGCTCAGATAAGTTCTTTGTATTCCGCAGCTGAAAATGTTCTCAAAGGGTGAAGCTGACTCCTGTGGAGAAACTCAGCACAAGAACTGTGCATCACTTAAGTCCCACTGACGACCTGAAAATAAGACTTTTGAGGTGCTTGGGCTTTAAGCTGGCCCTCTACAAGGGGGTAGATTTCACGCCGACGTGGTCTGAATGATGGAAGAGCTAGGTCTACCCTTAGTTAATGGTGCAACTGGTTTCAGGGGGAAGTGCAACAGACCAGGGCAGGTGATGGGACTGCTGGGGACAATCAGCTAAGCTGAAGAAAGCAAGGCTAAAGCAGCAAAAGAGAGAAAATGAAGCAGGGTGAAATGAAGACGGGGGTGAATGGCAGGCCAGTGGGCGTGGAAGGAGTGAGATGTAGTGTTGGGTGGCATGGGGACTGGAGATAGAGAGTTGAGTTCTGACTGCCTGGAACTTGAACCCCAAGATTCTTTTCTGGGGATGAATTTCAAACCTAGGATGTTTGAGTGAACAAGTTCTTCCTACCCCGGCATGCAATATATAGAGACAGTGAAGAGTGCTCTGTGTAGTCAGTCCCCACCATGCTGTATACTGCATGCTAGGGACAAATGCAAAGCACTCGGCTCCCTGAGAGGTAGGCCAGAATAATCCCATGGTACCCAAACAGCATTTAAAAAGGGGGACAAACAGGTTTTTAATTTGCTTTTTTAAAATGTATTTATGTATTTATTTATTTATTTCCTTTCGCTTCTTTTCCCAGGCACGTTTCCTTCTGGCTGAGCCAGTTTAAACTGGATCTTGTAGGGAGAAATAGCCCTTTCTCACCAAACAAACCCCTTGACAGGAAAGCCAATGCCTTTAAATATATCTTTGAACACTTTTTTTCCCCTTGGCTGCTTATATATTTTTTGTCCGCTGATTCTATGGAGAAAACACTGCCTCTCCCTCTGTCCAGGACAGTTAGTAAGAGAACTTCTCAGGAGCAGCTGACACAGTCTGGGGTTCATTTACTTTGGCAGGAAGGTTCCAGCACACCATGCTATTTCAGTGGCTCTCTTCTCTCATCGGTGGGAGATGTAAAAAAAACAACCCAAGAAGATAGTCTTCCAAGAGGATAAAAATAAATCCATCCTAAAAAGGGGCTATCTCGTTCTCCCAATCCTTGTATGGTGCTTCAGTAATATTGATGGGAGTTCAGTGTGTGGTTGAGAAACAGCCTTCGGGTAAAATTATAATGACATTTGGCACTTACAGGCTACCTGAGGATCTCAAAGCACTTTCCAAATATTAAAGAACCTGGAAGCATTATATCCCTCGGGATCTATACACCACCGCACTCCTGATTATTTTTGAAGTGGGTCATATTACCCATTGTTCTATGTCTGTTACACATATTCACTTGTACCTGATCCACAGAAGATCTATATCTGCTACAGCTGCAATCTAAGACACTATCTGTCCTTCAAATCAAGTTGAAGAGGCTTACACTAAAGTTGTGGAGAACATGGGTTCAAACCCTGATGATGACCAAGACAATGGTCACAGCATGTGTACTATAGCAGCGACCAGCCCCTACGGCCAGCTGAGTGCAGATAATGCAACTGTGGCTGGACTTTGCATGGCTGGAGGAAGGCTCCATGATACACACAAAACCCTTCACTGATGGAGGCTGCTAGGCCACCAATCCCCTGATTTATTTGGAGCACTGATCTTTTAAACTCTGGTTTACATGTTGGCAGCTCTGCAGAGAACCCAACACAATTTAGCTCCAGTTCTTCTGCAGTAGGAGAATGAAGACTCTGGTGTTGCCAAATATCCCTGCTTTTTATGTAAGGGAACCAGTTAAGTTTGGAATGATCCAAAGAACCCTCTCACTCCACCTTCCCCGGAGCCTGAGGCCAGGTCTGTGCAGAGTGGCGAGACTATAGAGTACCTGGGAAGAGCTAGTATTGTTGGTTTTGGTAGAGCCATCTCAAAATGCTTCGGTTCACTCTGCCTCGAGGCAATCTACCTACGACAGGCACAAAGCTCAAGTGTGTGTATGGACGAACCCCAGCTCTCCAGTCACGGATTACCCACAGCCCCACAAATCCAACATTGCTAAAAAAATGTCCTGTATCTCCAACTCTAGCCATCCTATATCATACAGATATCCGACTGCTCTGGATATCTCCTGCCCCTGAAATATCTGGATAAACAGGGTATACTGCTCCTGGGATTGTGTCTGAGGGGGAAAGGCTCCTTGCACTCTTTCTTCTCTTAGCACACCCATTGCACTTTCACCATGACCAGCTTGGCATCACATGACTGCAGAGGCATCTACCTGTCCCTTGCTGCACCATTCAGTCATCTTCAAGATTAGCTGTGCCAGTGCACAACCCGGTTACGTAGTAATAGAATCACAGGATTAGAAGGGACTGCAAGGGTCATCTTGTCTAACCCCCGGCCAAGATGCAGGATTTGTTGTGTCTAAACCATCCAAGACAGATGACTAATAAGAGGCTAGCCTGCTACCCTCCACCCCTCTTCAGAACGAGAGTAGAGGCAGCCTCTGTGCAAACAACTCCAAGCAGCTGTGGTGATTTTTTTTTAGGGGGGCGGGATAGCTCAGTGGTTTGCGCATTGGCCTGCTAAACTCAGGGTTGTGAGTTCAATCCTTGAGGGGGCCATTTAGGGATCTGGGGCAAAAATTGGGGATTGGTCCTGCTTTGAGCAGGGGGTTGGACTAGATGACCTTCTAAGGTCCCTTCCAACCCTGATATTCTATGATTCGTGAGTCAGCAGAAGTTAGTAGGCCCTTTCCCCGCCCCCTTTTGCTTATGCCTTTTAGGGAGATGTAGAATGGAGACACCAAAAATATTTTCCACCCGGGGTGGGCAAACACTTAAGTCCAGACTTGGCAGGGCTATCATTGGGGCATTAAAACTGAACATTGGAGCACGACTACATTTGAGCGTAAGTTTCGAGGAGTGAAAGGAAATATGTTGGCAGAAATTCCCTCCAGACAGTGGTGGGTAGTTACTCAGATGAGTAGCCCCATTAAAGTCATTGGTCAATATGAGTAAGAGATTCCCAGCCTGGCCCTCAGCCAGAAAGCTTCCCCATTGAATAATATCAAATGCTTATGATACATTCCAGGTTAGAAGTGCGTTAATTAATGTGTGCCAAAAATCGAACACGGTACTCAAAGGCTAAAAGAATGTAAGGATTTTCAAGAACACGGTCTAATCTCAACCTGCACCTGTTTGACATTCAGACTCATACGCATTTTTATGGAGAAACTACTTTATTATATAAAAAAATTGCACATACCCTATCAAGAGCACAGATGCCTTATTAAGTGACATCAACACTGTAAGTATGTTCATAATTAAAAGATTGTTTTAATGTTGTTTTTAACAATTGCTTCAGTTCTGGAGAAAATCCTAAAATAATAAATGAAGCAAATAATTCCATCATAAACATTTATTATTTTCCACATGGAGTGTGTGTGTGTGTGTGTGTGTGTGTACAGTATGTGCAATTAGGCTAGCTTCCACAAATTAGAAATGTTTCCAATTCCATGCACATGCCTGTTGCTCTCACAAAGAAGGCTCTAGGTTTATGTGTGTCCTGTTGGAGAAGTGAGAAAGCTTGAGAAAAATCGGAATGATCTGTTTAATGTTCTCATAGACTCATAGACTTTAAGGTCAGAAGGGACCATTATGATCATCTAGTCTGACCTCCTGCACAACGCAGGCCACAGAATCTCACCCACCCACTCCTGTAATAAACCTCTAAACCATGATTTGAGGACTTCAGTAGCTCAGACATAGATTAAAGACTTCAAGATGCAGAGAATCCTCCAGCAAATGACCCGTGCCCCATGCTGCAGAGGAAGGCGAAAAACCCCCAGGGCCTCTGCCAATCTACCCTGGAGGAAAATTCCTTCCCGACCCCAAATATGGTGATCAGCTAAACCCTGAGCATGTGGGCAAGACTCACCAGCCAGACACCCAGGAAAGAATTCTCTGTAGTAACTCAGATCCCACCTCATCTAACATCCCATCACAGGCCATTGGGCATATTTACCGCTGATAGTCAAAGATCAATTAATTGCCTTTTTTGGGGAAAGAGATGTGCTAATGATATGTGCAATACAAGAGCAAGGAATTGAAATTAAATTAAAAATAAGAAACGAGATCTTTAACAATTCATCCTGCAGAATAAAGTTGTTGATTGTAACCCTGGCTTGTCACACAGTTATGCAATATCAGAAAACAAGGCCACAATAAAATATTCTCATGTCGCATTATGGTATGTAATATCACCCTGCCCAAAGTTAATTTTGAGCCCAATAAAACAATTTTGGGCTACAATAGTTAGGGTGGATGACAAACCTAGTATTGCCTGCACATCTCTAAGTTGTAGACAGCCCTTTATATAGTCAGTGCAGAAGTGTGTGTGTGTGTGTGTGTGTGAGAGAGAGAGAGAGAGAGAGAGAGAATGCACTGGGCTAGGGATACAAAAGCAATCCATCTCCTCTTTGAATGTGTAAACAAATAAAATGTGTATGACATTCCTTTAACTCTTTTCTTTGCATCAGAGTCCTTTTTCATTTATTACATTGCACATCCTTCCAAGACAGTAGCCACTTATGCTTGGGGGAGAACAGTTTTAATGATTCTGGAAATGAACCATTTGACTCCAAGGCCTAACAGGTCGTTACTTTTATATGGTCAGCCTTGGATTTAATGATTTGGTGGTTTTTTTCAATACTAATCTTATTGTTTATTTTTTTTCTTTTTTGTTGGTTTTTCTAACAGTCAGTGTTTCCCAGACATTTTAAAGATTTACTTATATTTAATATCAAGAAACAAGGTCTCTTTGAATGTCTCTGTTTGGAAATGGCTGTTTTAACAGCTAGGATTTTTTTGCTCCTGCTGTTGTGTCCGTGTTTCACTCTGTTGAAATCAGTGGAGCATTAGGATGTACCTGGTATTCAACAGCACAGTAGGTAAGCTTTCTGAATACATGTCATTTTCCATAGCGGTCTCACAGGTAAATGAGAGCAAAAGTTTCAAGCTATGCAGCAGTGAGAAATGTGCTTTGAAATCAGAGCTATACAGATCAGTTCAGAAGGCACAAATCCTGATTCTCCTCTCACTTAGAGCTGTGTAAATCAGGACGACGAAGTATAGTCTCACGAGTAAGGCAGTGTGCCAAAACTTGGGAAATATGAGTTCCATTTCCTATCTTCCGCCACAATCTTCTAGGTGATCCTGGACAACTTTCTCTTTGACTCAGTTACCTATTTATAAAGCTGATCTTCCTTCTTTGCAGGGATTTTTGATACTACAATGATGGAAGCAATATATGTGACATAGATAGTTAAACTGGTGTAAATGGAAAGAGAATCAGGCCAATGATGTTCAGCTACCTTATCTTCCTCTTTGCTAATGAAATCCTAGAGAAGAATAAGAATGACTGAGAGGAAAGGGAGAATATGTGACTTAAATATGAAATAAGCTGTTAACATTTGTAAAAGAATAACAGGCAATTTTCATGAGCTCCACACTTGATCCAGGTTCTTAAAATGCTTACAATATCAGCCTGGATTTTGGATGAACGTGGACTGAATTTCTGAATGTCTGATGACTCTACTGCTTCCTTCTTTGGTAGGCTGGGGAGGGATTTATAATTTGGGGTGGAAATCAGTCAAGACAGTAATTTACCACATATACTATGGTATTTTGACTGAGTTTCTCTTTGAGTTTTTGGGTTCATTCATTCTTTTTACCAACAACACAGTGCTTGTTACACACAGTGAAGAGGAGCTCCATCAATTTTGCAATTGCTTTGTGCTAGCATGATGAATTTGGACTAACCATCAGTCTAAAGAAAACAAAGATTAAGGCACAAGGCGTGTTGTCTGCACCAGAAGTTTTAATAGCTAGCACCATGCTAGAAGTTGTGAACAAGTTCTGCTAGCTAGGATCAAGTGTATTGAATAACTTATCTCTAGATGATGAGCTTTATTCTCACATCAGAAAGGCAGCCAAATGACCAAGCATGGGTGGGATAACTGGAAACTGATATTCAAGATATGGGTCTACCAGATGTGTGTTCTGAGCACACTGCTATGAAACCTGGACCTAAAGCAGGCAGGAAATATGGATGGCTAAACACTTCTGTCTTCATTTTATTTTAAATACTAAGTGGAAAACCAAAGTTCCTGACCCCGAATACGCGAGAAAGCACAATTTCCAATTCTAGTGGCTATTCTCAAACACAGATGTCTCCAATGGCTTGGCCGTCTGCACCAAATGGATGATGGATGCATTCCAAAGGATCTCCTGAATGGAGAACTTGCAGATGCTCCAAGACCACTGAGCCAACCTAGGCTCAGAGTCAAAGACATTTGGAAGAGGGAACTGAAAACTTTCAACATCAACATTGCAAGCTGGGAAGATGCAGCTAGCAACAGACAGCACTGGAAGTCTGTGCTGCACCAAGGAATCAAAGAGGCTGAAGAGAGGCAGTTGAGAGGGAGGAAAGCAAAGAGAACAAAGATCAGAAGGCCTCAAGCAAGAGTAATGTGCCAGCTTCATCCTCCGGCCCTGCACCTTATGCCTGCATTATCTGTGGCAAGGACTGTCGCTTGATAATTGAACTTTTGAGCCACTCGTGATACTGGAGCATGACACCCGGTAGTTGAACTGCCTTGATTCTTACAGCACAGTCCTTTGAGCCAGACCGTTGCCATTACACTAAGAACATAGATATCGTCTGCCATTTGAACAGGATTTTAATTTGATTTTCAAGGATTTATGTCAGCGTCATAGACCCCTTCCAAAGATCTAGGGCTCCGTCCTCGGGTGCATCTCAGCTGAGAGCAGTTCACCTGGAATAAAGGTGGCATGACAGCATGTTTCTGGTCCCTGTAATCCTGAGGCTGGCTGGCCAGGTCAGCCCCTCATATAAATGAAAGCAGTTTCAAGATTGCTGTTATGCAATGATTTCCTGTGGTCTTCCGATGACTTCCTTCCAGGCAAGGAGCAGCCATGGAATTCTGCAGTCCAGCCCTATCCCCTGCATGGAGCTGGGTGGCGCAAAGCTGGCTATGCCATCTTCACATCAACTAAGGAGTCCTCCATGCTGGGGGAATCCTATTTACGGTAGCTTTACGTTAATTTTGCGCTTCTGCCACAAGGCAAAGGGGACTTTCTTTGCAGGGCAGGACTGAGCCTTGAGAATGCATTTTGGGACCCCAGTCTTCCAGTGTCTATGAGCCAATCCACCTCCTTCAGGACTCTCCTGGTATAAAGTGCATCTCTGGTGGCCTCCTCAGTCCCTTATCCCCAGCATAGTGGGTGTGGTTGGGTGAAAGGGGGTGTGGCTGCCGTGCCCATACCTTCTGGTGATTCCTGGTTGCTGGAATAGCCTTTCAGGCCATGAAGAACTGAGCTGGTATTGGGACAGACCAGGATCATGGGGAAATAACTTTTTGCACACCCTTCTCCCCACAAGCTTCACTGGGTGCATCTCCATACTGGCCCATGGTTTGATCCACGAGATTTAGGCTGGGATTCATTTTCAAAGGAGCTTAGGAATTCAGACACCCTTAGGCCCCTTTGAAAACTAGGGTGCCCAGATGAGAAGACCCGAAAATCGGGACCCGCAGTTGATGAGCAAAAAACAAACAAACCGGAAGACCCACTCCCACCGACCGAAGTTGTTGAGCAAAAAAAAAAAAAAACCAATGGAAGAAGACCGGAAACCGGGACGAAAGGTATCCCGACCAAGCATCGGTCGGGACACGGGACAAACGTTGAAAAATCAGGACGGTCCCGATTTTATCGGGAAGTCTGGTCACCCTATTGAAAACGCAATATAACATTTACCCAGCTAGAATTTTCATTACATTAAGAAACTTGTGTCAAGTGCAGCTAAAGGACTGTATGTTATTGTGAATTATTTAGTCTTTTGGAGTATCTGAACCTGATCCTCAGACAATGTAAATTAGCTTAGCTCCTTCAATTTGGGAATGATCCCATTCTGTATGGTTAAAGGCAGTCCTGTGAGTGGAAAGTCCCCTCCATGGATGGAACTGGGTGGCACAGCTCTGCTCTTGGCTATGATTATCAGATGATTACTACATGACTCCCCAAAGCACCTTTCTTCTCCACTCATTTACATGATTCTAAAATTAGTGGCTATGTCTCCCCAAGGCCTTCCTGTATCTACCCTGAGTGAAAAGTGATTGGCTACCGCCCGGTGTGCCCAGCTCAGCACAACATGATGGGCTCCCCTCTGTCTCCCTTATGTTGCTCCCAAAACACACTCACTGAAATCAAGGGGACTGCTCCCAGTGGGTGGTTCTACTCCACTTGGGGAAGGGTGGCAGAATTAAGCCCTCTGTGGTTATTCAAGGGTTTGATCCAGCTCCCACTGAAATCAATAGGAGTTTTGCCATGGACTTAAGTGGAGGCAGCATCAGACCCAAAGCCCTGATTTGTATTTACTCGAGCATGGTGTACAGAGGCCTTATGACTGTGTAGTTGCCTTCACTATATATCACTGAGTCCTGTGATATGGAAATCAGAGACCATGAAATGCAGGGACTCGCTTTTCAAGGAGTTTTACAAAATGTAGCCATAAATCTACTCCAATTGCCCAAAGATGTCCTCATATAGAAGGTCAGTAACACTACGATGGCAGTGTGAGGTCCTAAGGAATCATCCATAAAACCAGACAGATCTTTGGATCTAAATCCTTTAGTGTATCGTTCCCCTGGTATTCAAATATATTGTAAGTAGAGAGTTAAATTTCCTTTGCATTGGCCAGACTGAATATGTCTGTTCAAGAAAAAAAAAATAAAAGGGTGGAACAATGACCAGGTGGTATTTGCATGTGAAACAATGATTGTTAAAGGTAAAGATGCCTTGTGTTTTGTCTTAGTTATTTCGCCAAAGTTATTTATTAGTTATTTCATTTGTTCTAATATTTTTAACAGAAGTTTGCTGCTCAAGATACACGTGAGCATACATTTTAATTTGTGTGTTTGTGTGTGTATGTGTATGAACATGGGCGAGGGGAGTATGAGTGTGGATAGAGGCTGGGGTGTGGGTCTCTTTGTGTGGGCTATGTTAGGGGGTTGAATGTACAGTCTGTGTAAATACTGTAGACAAGCATATGGATATGGAAGTATATGTGTTGCTGGAGGGAGATGGGATGTGGGTTTAGGTGACTGCTACAATGTGTGTTGGGATACCAATGTGTGCGAGATTGTACTTGTGTGAATGTTACGGGTGTGGGTGCTGGATATGGGTTTAGCTCTGTAACCAGAGGGGAATGTTATGGAGGATATGGGCGTAGGTTTCTATAGGGAGGGGCAGCGTTTGGGAGGCATACATTGTGTGAGTGTGGATAGTTACTATCTGGTGCATGAGGTTTGGTTTTAGCGATAGCTGTGGTGGTTAAAAATTTGATCTGTATAAAGGCATGATGGCGTGGTGATAACTGTATAAAAAGGTCCATACATTTCTCATTTGATGGAGTACAGTACTTATATTTCACCATATGTACCTACAGCATGGTGCTTAGACTACAATAAGAACAATGCCTATTCTGGTTGCATAAGTCAGGTATGCTCCCTATTTATTTTTATTCTGTATATTGATTTGATTTCTTTAGCTCGCCATATACTACTATAGTGCTGTCAACAGACAAAACAAAGCCCTGCATTTCAAAAGGATCGATATGTTTTGGCTAGCACCTGACCTCAATGATTGGAACTAATGCCAGCTGGCCAATCGGACAATTGTATATCAACATTCCGGCTGTGTTGGTTCATAAGCTTCATGTCACTTGGTGACATGGCAGTTGCCTGCATGATGAATGAATGATGAGTGACCAGGTGCCAGCAGTCACCAATTCCAGGGTTAGCAGCTGGATGCAACAAATGCAGAAGAATGAATCCGGCAAGTTTAGTTCCATAGCAATAGACATATTAACCAGCTGTGATCCTCATCTTTACCCACCTCTGACCCACAAACAGGCACACACATTTTGCTGATGCTAGCCAGTTGTACAACATCTCACTAAGGCAGCAACAACAATTATAATGACCAATAAATTGTCTAAGGGCTCTGGTTAGGTTTCAGGGCCATTGTGCCAGGTGCTAAGAAGTAATAAATAGTCCGTTCTTGTCCCATAATGCTCTCCATATATAGCACTTTATAAGCACCATTCAGAGCCCTGGCCCTTTAAAATTCTTCCTGTCCTGCAAGATATTTCTTGACCTGATAGGTGAATTCCATTGGATAACATTGTGTTCATATCCATGTAAAACAGGATTCATAGGGCCAGGATTATAGCTGGGCTGGGAGCTTGATTGCTATTGCGATGGGTAAATAGTACTAGCACACTTTTACAGATGGGTAAAACAAAGGCAAAGACAGGGTAAGTGTCTGGCCAAAAGTCACACAAGAAATACAGGGCAGAGCTGGAATTTAATAGATCTCTGCCTATGAAAACTATGCAATTAGGGAGGTATTTGATTTATTTGGATTTAAAGAATTACTATCCAAGGCTTTAGGTGCTTTAACAAATCATCAATGATACCATAAAAACTCAGCAGCATTACAAAAATCATTTCAACAGGAACTCAGCCAGCTACCTACAGAAACGGCTTTCTGCCTGTTGTCTAGGAAGCATGCCCTCAGAATCTCCCAAAACCCGATCAAACAGATGTCTTTTGCCACCAAAGTTGGACTCTTTTGAACCAAGGTGAGGCGCAAATTCCAGACTGTGGAAGTTCTAGCATATTGAAAGAGTGTGCGAGTGTGTTTTGTGGGTCAGAGTTAAGGTTGTTTTCTGAACACGTAAGGTGAATTTACCGTACGTAATGAGCGCTGCAACTCTGTAGGAGAGAAAAGGCAGAGAGAGGTAAACCAGGCTCCCAGGGATCCTCTGTAGTTTAAGAGCTCTGCTGCACAGTGGGGGCAACATCGGCTATACTGAGCTGCTTCAAGTTTTATGCTTGCCAGGGTAAAATGACTCAGACCTCAGCCAGTCTAACACTTCCGCCCTGAAAGCTTTCCATTCATAAAATGTTAAGGACCAAAGTGCTAACCTGGAGGAGACCGAGCCTGGTTTACAAGCATAACACTTTAAAGGCCCAGAAGAGTCAGGGCCCACTAACTTCCATGGCCCTGCAGAGCTGCTAAACTCTGTAGGGTTCCCGGGGCACCTGGCTGGACCACACAGCTATTGCGATCCCGTGCAGCTGCCAAACTCAGCAGGGTTCCCTGCCTCCTCACAGCTTACTGGCCTTATGGACATAATGAGGGGAATGGCCCTTGCCAGAAGCTCATTATCTCGGAGTCTGACTAATTCACACTAGAGTAACTCCATTGATATAGCTACTTCAGTGCAAGCCCCTCATGTAAATATGTCCCGTAATTTACACGGCTGCAGTTCCATGAGTCCAAATTTCCCTACTGTAGACCGGGCCTAAAATCTTTCCACAGCAGCTTCAGCAGTGGGTATTTGGTTGCTAGTGATTAAAAAAACAGCGATAACTCGGTGGTTTCACAATGAGTTCTCTTCAGAGCCCCCATAGGCACTGAGCTGCTTGTGCCATCAAAACCTGTGTCCGTTTGGAAGTTTCCGAGTGAGAGGGGGCCAAAGACTCACGAGATGCTTTTCCCCAATTTAAAAAGCTCTTGTGTTTGATGGCGGGAATTATACAGCGGGTGAGGGAGGAATCTAGCGTCTCCCCTGTAATGACAAATTCTTTTCAGAGGAAAATTGGAGAGTGAAAATAAGACTTATGCTGAAGCCATGTTTGGAAAGCTAGCCATGGAGACATTACCAATGCCTCTGTACCGTCATTCCTGCTCAGGCTGTAATGGATGGATGTGAAGCACTGATTGTGTAATAAAGCGATGGCATGCGATCTGGCAGAGTGCTCCCAACGTGCTAACTAGAGCTTCCAATTCGGCCCATTCAGCTGTCACCTGGCTCTGAGGGAGATGCTGCGCTGCTTTAACACAATGAACGATTGCTTTATTGCTCTGTGCCATTTCCTCCTCCCTCCCGCTTGAGAACCCACACCGCAAGCAATTGCTAATGCCAGCGTGGGAGTAATAACCTGTGTTTATAGCAGCCGGTCGGGACATCTGGAAGGGCCAGGGAAAGAGGAGGGGAGTAAACCCATCAGCATGTGTAAAGTAAGCTGTTATCCGAAGGGTGTTTGGTTTCAGCAGGGCTGTGAATGCAGGAACACCTAAAAAGGTTCCTTCCTTTGGTTGTGTCTATTGCCACAGAAGAACACATAGCCCTGGTCTACACTAAGGGGCAGGATCGATGTAAGATATGCAACTTCAGCTATGAGAATAGCATAGCAGAAGTCGACGTATCTTAGGTCGACTTACCTCGTGACCTCACGGCGCGGGGTTGACTGCGGCCGCTCCACCGTCAACTCCGCTTGCACCTCTCGCCGTGGTGGAGTACAGGAGTCGACGGCACAGCGATCAGGGATCAATTTATCACGTCTACACTAGATGCGATAAATCAATCCCCGATAGATCGATCACTACCCACCGATCCGGCGGGTAGTGTAGACGTACCCATAAAAGCCAAGAGAAAAGGGGACTTATGTGGTGAGAGTGGTGGCAGAGGTGGTTGTGTTTGTGTGAGATGTGCAGAGAAATTACAAAAGGAAAATATTTTACCTCTTTATTCCTCCTGGAAGGTGCTGATCTGACATCACTAGAAACTGATGACTCTGAGGGTATTTTCCACGCTGCCATGAAAAACCCACAGCCCCGAGTCTCAAAGCCCTGGCCAGCTGGCTGCAGAATGATAACATTGCAATGTTCAGGCGTGGGCTCTGGAGCCTGGGCTCGGAGACCCTGGGAGGGCGGGAGGATCTCAGAGCCCAGGCTCCAGCCCGAGCCTGAATGTCTATACTGCAATTGCATAGCCCTGCGAGCCCAAGTCAACTGGCCTGGAGCAGCTGCAGCTGTGCCGTGGGCCTTTTATTGCAGTGTAGACATAAACCTCGAGAGGCAAGCATGGGAGGGCTGGCCTTGTGGTGAAGGTGCAACACGGCGACTTGAGAGCTCTGGCTTTAGGTC
This sequence comes from Chelydra serpentina, assembly GCA_037349315.1. NCBI lineage: Eukaryota > Metazoa > Chordata > Testudines > Chelydridae > Chelydra > Chelydra serpentina. Next base: position 13,824,987 of record JBAIAC010000061.1, read on the forward strand.
TAGCTCGGCCGCAGATTAACTGGACAAGTCACTGGGGCCCAGATCATCAAAGGTGTTTAGGTGTTGAAATCAATTGGAGTTAGGGGCCAGGATGCCTTTGAGGATCTGGGCCTGCATCTGTCTGTGCCTTGGTGCTCCAATCTATAAAATGGGAATAATAATACTGCCTCTCTTCCACAGTTTGTCTTCTCCGTAGCTTGCTACCTCTTCGGGCAGGGACTGTTCCCTACTATGCTTTTGTATAGCACCTTAGCACCAAGTAGGGTGACCAGATGTCCTGATTTACCCCCCACCCCCATCCTGATTTTTCACATTTTCTGTCTGGTCATCCTAGCACCAAGTGGCTTCTGTCTGGTCATCCTAGCACCAAGTGGCATCCTAGCACCAAGACAAACAGTTGGGGCCTTTTGGCCCAACCACAATATTAAGACCAAGGCCAGGTCTACACTAGGGGTGGGGGGGTCGATGTAAAGTACGCAACTTCAGCTACATGAATAACGTTGCTGAAGTCGACATACCTCTCTCAACTTACCGTGCCATGAGGATGTCGCAGGGTCGACTGCCGCCTCTCCCCTGTTGACTCCGCTTCCGCTTCTCGCCGGGGTGGAGTACTTGAGTCAACAGCAGAGCGATGGGGGATCGATTTATCGCGTCTACACTAGACGCGAAAAATCGATCCCTGAAAGATCGATGGCTACCCACCGATCTGGCGGGTAGTGAAGACGTACCCTAACAGTCAGAGAGAAGGTACATTTTGCTTGTATTTGTAGCAGCAATACAAACTCCAGCACTCTCCCATCAAAGTGCTTGTTCCCTGGCCGATGATGAGGATGTTTCTATGACCATGTCCATATTTTGCCTTTTTGGAGAGACTATAATGACGAGAAGACCAAAAAAAAAAAAATTATGACATGGACTGATAGCAGTCTACCCTTAACCCTGGCCGGAGAAGGGGTTTGTGTGATGTTACCAATTCCTGCTGTTCTGATCTTGCGTCAGGAGTAACTTATTCAGGGCTCAGTTCACCTTTTTGTGGTCAAGTTTTTTATAATGAAGATGGGGTAAGTCCAGCCCCTGGACAAAACAGATGTTTCCTAAAATTGCTATAGGTAGAAATTCCATTTTTCATAAAATAATTTGTCATTGCCACAGCAAAAGACAGCTTTTTCTGGCAAAATAGCATTTGTCTCTTTGACACACCTTCTGTTCATGAAACAAAACATTGAGGGCAGAAGAAAAAGGGCTTAGTTCCTTCAGGGAAGAATGGGAGGTGTTTTCTGTTGTTGTTTTACTGGTTTGGGCAAAATTGCAAATTATTTTTTGCCAAAACGACCAAACAATTTCACATGATCAAGGGATGTCTTGGTTTTGTTTGTTACCAACCAGGACTTGATTTGAACTAATCACCTAGAAGTGAAAGATCCCATGGTTAAATACCATCCAAGGAGATATTTGGATCCCTTCTTTCACCTTTCAGAGATCAATGAAGTCTGGGCTATTTATTCCCTAATTTATTAAACCTGATGTCTGGGAATCTGAAAATATTTTGGAGTTGCTGTAATGCATTTTGCATTGGTAGAGCAATTTGTGCTAATACATTTTGCACTGCTCGGTCTAGGCATCCTGAATCAATCTGTACAGCATTGAATACAGTTTAATTAATGTCCAATGTACCGTGCCTTGGTAAAGCGGACAGCTGGCAGCTTATCTTATGTGACCTTGGGTGACAGACTACAATCTGGGATAATGCTAATGTGTGCCTTTTGTCAATTGATATCAGGGGAGCTGAAAAGTCAAGGATTCAACAGCCGAACAATTAGGGGGATAAGGGTAGGGGAAAAGATAAGTCTACCATGAAAACCACTATGCGTCTTGTAATTCACAGACAAGCAAATACCATTAACATTTAATTTTATAATTTTACAGGGAGGCCGTTTGGTCTAGTGGATTGTGCATTAGCTTGGTACTTAGAAGCTATAGGTTTTCTTCCTGGCTTCTCCCACTAGACTATTGTGTGACTTTGGGCAAGTCATTTTGCATCTTTGCAAATGCTTTGAGCCTCAGTTTCCCCATCCCCAAAATGGGATAACCATACTGACCTCCTTTGTAAAGTGTGTTGCTCTGTGCTGATAAAGGGTGCTATGTAAGTGTTGTTATTATAAAGCATCTCACAATATACTGGGGTCCCAACAAAAGAGTTGGGATGTGAGAAGGGGGTCGGGGCAAAAAAACGTAAGGAAGTGGAAGGGTTGGCAACAAGTTGTGGGAAGCTAGTTGCTAGCTGTTAAGGCACCAGAGATGCTGAGCTCTCAGCAGCCCATATTAAAAAGGGGTCAGTGAGATGGAGGGAGGGAGTCAGCTTGTTCCACATGGCTGGTGTGGAAGTAGTAAAGGATTTATGTGCCTCAAAGGAAATGAGTGAGGAAGTGACTGAGATTTGGTCAGAAATGGCAGCAGAGAGGGAATGAGTGGCATTCATGAGGCGATGAGATCATAAAGGAGGATGATAGTGTTGTCCGGAAAGACCAAGACAAAGAGAATGATGGGGACCCATGGAGGACTTTGTGTTTTATTTTTACTTATTTATTTAGATTGAAAATAATAAAGAGATGCCTACCCGAGGCACATGCATTAAGTAAACAATAATGACTATACTGAAATTGAAGCAGCATTAAAATAATCTTTCCCAAGGGATTTTTGTTTGTTTGTTTGTTTGTTTTGGGCATTGTTGTTGGGGGGAAATGTTTTTTTGCATTTTTGTTTTTTTGACAGAAGAGTTAAAATTGTCAGGAGGGGGAACTATAATGTCAACAGTAGTTCTCCTCCTCTTTGCTTTGCTGCTGCTCTGTTTATCTTCTAGTACGTGTACATGTATATTATGGGACTTGCTAGGGCTTTTTTTTTTTGCCATTTTGCCCATGGTATTGTACAGATGGTGGTAGAGAAACATTGTTCATTTCTTCCTTTATATTCCTTATAATACAAATGGGATATTAAAAATCAGATTCCAAACAGGGAACAAAGTAGCTCAAATAAAATAACAAGCTCTCCACCCTTCTGATTCTTAATGCAAGTTTGCCCTGCAATTAACTTTGGTTGATGTTCAAAAATACCCATTTTACATTTGTTCATTTTCATGCATTTCTCTTTATTATTTATTCAGCACTCAAAGTCTGCTAAGGGCTTCTCATAAGACAGGTCTCAGCCCTTATGAGATGACCAGAAAAAGAAATGTTGAAAGACTAGAAGAAAGGCTTTTCTCACTATTTTCAGCCCAATTAAGGAGGTAAGTGCCAGAATTCTTGCATAAAAGCCTGTTTGTGGAGATTTCGAACCCAAAATGGTTCTATTCAGAAGATTAGGCTTCGGAAAGATTTTGAATAGGTATCCCGATTTTTAGTTCCCATCACAGACAAACTTATTGTGGTTTGCCCAGTCACTTTTAAAAATCTTCTCATTCCAGGTTATCTGTCTAACTTAGCTATGCAATCTCAAATAACTCTCTGAGAAAGAAAGTTAGTTCAAACTCCTGGATAATGATTTAGCCCAACTGTGCCTGAAAATTACTGCTTTCCATTTTCAAGGCTTTATCCAAAGAAGAATGAAATGCTTACATTCACTGAAATACTTTGGTCGATTCCCATCTGGCTACAGGTGTCTGTGTCATCTCTAGAGTCTTAATTGTCTCCTGTCTTATCGCTGCAACCTTTTGATCAGGAAGGATCTTCATGGTGACCTATACTTCACTTCAAAACTATTGTAACCTGACGAATATTTCTCCTCCGGCCTTCGCACAGGAGTTGGGAGATGCACACAGGTGGGCCACTGGGGCAGTTTGGATGACGAGCTCCGAAATCATGGTAAATAAGTGGGGAGGGGAATCCTTTTTGTTGAGCTCCTTTCTGACTCGTCTGAGCAATTGGTTTAAAATAACAGCCAGGAAGGTAAACATGTGCTTCTTTTAACACCTCACCACGTAGGCTTAATAGAAAACGTATGACTTCATACCCAGCAACAGCTGAGCATGTGAGAGTCTGCTGTTTCAGGAAAGAAAGTCCCTCTATTATACCTCTGCTAACGGCCACTTTTCAGTAAGGTACTTATGCAGGTGTCTATCTTTAAGCACAGGATTAGTCCGGTGATTTGAATGGGACTATTCATGTGCTTTAAATTAAACATGTGCTCAAGGATCTTGCTGAACTGGGGCCATGGTTAACACTCTCTCCATATTTTCGTATGAAGCACTATTTGTAACTCAGCCATAAAAATTAGCTCTGGATGAGCTTCAGTGGTTGACCTGCATGAAAATGTTTCATTTACCAGTTCTGAAAATAATTGGTTTGACTTCTCTTTTCTAGCTGTCCAGATTCTAAAAAAAGAAATAAATAAAACAAAGGCCGGACTTACACACTGCAAAATGGTGCACGCTAACTCTGCAGGTGCCCTTACCCCAGCTGCAGGAATTGTGTATGCAAATGGATAATTACAGATGACTAATTATTAAACTAATTGGTCATAGGTAGGCACAATTACTGTGACTGCATGTGTAACCACAGTAAATTGCATAAGCAAAGCATGGATGGTATTAAAAATAGCCAGTGATGTGAGGCCCAAAAATCAGCTGCAGGATTGAATGAACAAACACACACATGCACCCACAGCTGCACAGAGGTTTTTGGGAGCTGAGGGCAAAATCTGAAATTGAAGCCCTGGGATGGGGTGGGTGGGAAAGTGAGGCCACCCTGCAGCAGCTGCTCCTATCCTGTGGGCAGGGCCAATGTGAGGTGGGGGAAGCAGGTACAAATTACTGGGGCCCGGCGGTACAGAAGGGGGCCCGGGGCCCGACTATCCGGGGCCCAGTGGTCCGGAAGGGGGCCCAGGGCCCGACTATGTAAAGATTTTTAGCCAGTCCGCCCTTGCTGAGGGGCCCCCCAAAATGTTTTCACCAGGGCCCGAACCCGCTCTCGGCGGCCCTGCCTGCGGGGCTGGGACCAACTCCTCCCTATGTGTGTTGCAACCTGTCATAGGGGGTCACAGGGCTACTCAGGTTTGGCACAGCTGCCCCTCCATTATCATGGGGGGATAGCCAGGCCAAACTTGTGGGGTGTCATTGCGTGGCACTGCGACCCCCATGCCGGGTCTCAAGGCCACTCACGCCATTATCACAGCTTTGGGGGCCTTCTCAAACAGGGGAAACTGCACAGTTTGGTTCCCCCTCTGGACAGACCTCCACCCAAGACACACACACACACACAAGCAAGTTTTCAGAAGGGTCTGCCTAAGCAGTCTGGACAAATGTATTTACCCACCCGAATAGACATCCATGTGCAAACTATTTTGTGAGCCTACGTGCCCAACTGTATGGACAAATATAGGTTTTGCACACACAATTCAGGTGTCCACTTTTTGAAAATTGGTCCCTCCACAATGTGTCTTTCACACAGGGAGGTTTTTGTTCTGGCACACAGACTTTGTGCGCAGGTTTATCTAGCAACCATATCATCCTGGTTAGGCATTGTTAATCCTTGCGTCTGTTTGCACAGTAAGGAGGATTTACAAGGAGACTTCACCATCGAAAGTCTATGTTTTCAAAAGATCCACAAGATAGATTGTAGCAGCAACTTCCTTGCTTTAACATCCGTTTGGGTTTTCAAATAATCACGGGCGTGTTTGTGCCAAAAAAATATATCCACCCTGCTAACTAATACACTTTCAAAACCGTTAGGCCAAATCTTCAGCTGTTGGAAACTGCCATTGCCCCCATTGAAGTCAATGAAGCTACATTGATTTTTCCCAGGTGAGGACTTGACCCATCATTTGCATATCTAACATATCAATATATAAATATTTGAGATGGGGATGAGCTGCAGAGTTTGAGTCCAGACCCAAATATGAGCTTCTTAAAAGTTTGGAGAGGCGTCAATGTTGGAGGAAGGAGGGGTGGGGGAATCAAATCAATATGTCATTTACACACTGATGCACTAGGATTGCGACAGACCAGGCCAAGCTCAGCCGCTGAGCAGCCTCTGGGGTCTTTGACCCCAGGGATGCAACTCAATAGCTTGAGCCTAATGTAAAGTAAGGCAGGTATGGAAATATATTTGTAAAGGCTATTAATTGGAGCTTCTACCTAAGTTTGCTTGGACAATGTTCCTAAGCCCTTCTGTAGCTGTTTTCTTCAAAGATTCAGGCTAACAAGCTTATAGGTAGGAACGCTTCCCCAAATAGCAAACTCTAAGTCAAGGGCATTTCAGACTCATCATTTTGTTTAGTTTTGGATAAAAAAAATATTTCCTTCTCTGTAAACTGAGAAAATTAGAGTTGTTTTGGTTTTTTGCTTTTTATGTTCTTTTCCCCCTTTATCGCCATTTTTTCCTCATTCCCCTCTTATCAAGGAGGAAAAAAAGGAAAGGAAACAAAATGCCCCAAACAAAAATATTTTCAGTTTCTGAAAACTGAAACAAAATGAAAAATTTTAAAATGAAACAAAAGCTTTTGTTTTATTGAAAAAAAATCATTGAAAATGTTCAAATGGGAAAAAAATATGTTGTTGTTGATTTTTTTTCATAGATAACGCTTACCAGTTTTCGACCATCCCTAGTATGAAATAATACAGGCAGAACACTAAGGACTTGATCCCTTGCTCATTAAAGTCAACAGCACAGCTCCCATTGACTTTAATGGTGCAAGATCAGGACCTAATCTGGGAAGATTCCTGAAACGAGAAACTAGGGAAGGGCAGGATAGATATTAGAAAGTAGAGAAAGCAAACAGAAGAGAAGTAAGGAAAGAAAAAAGACATTCCAACATGGAAGGGAAGAAAGGAATGGACAAGGCAGAAAGGGATGAATCTGGAAACTACTTCTGAAAGAAAAAAGAGGGGATCATTTTCAATAAGAGAACAAAGAGTAGAGAAAAACTGAGAGAAGAAAAGAAACCAGCATACAGATGACTAAAGTGAATTAGAGATGGAATGGGACAAAATAGACAAAGAAATGGAACTACATAAGAGAATTTCAGAGCTTTTATGGCAGTGAATTTTTATTTAATGTATTTAAACTTCTTTATTATTGGATTTTCCTGGCAGACATCCTCAATATCAGTGAGTTTAGGAACAAGGTCTGTGGTGGCTATCTGGAACATTGTTAATTACTGCTGCTGGCTACTCTGCATGTTGTAGTTAAATAAAACGGAGAAAAAGGTAAAGAAAATAACTTAGTAGTCACCAAATCCCCCTCCAAAAGATAGGTGTCTAGATTAGCTGGGAAAACTGCCCCTTGACAATACTTTTTAATAATATTGGTAACTAACTATACCTAGGTTTACAGCTTTGAAAGCCAGAAGGGACCATTGTGATCATCTAGTCTAATGTGCATAACACTGGCCATAGAAGTTCACCCAGCGATTCCTGCATCAGACCCAAAATTTATGACTGAGTTAGAATATGCCTTTTAGAAAGACGCCCAGTCTTGATTTCACACTTCCAAATGAGGGTGAATTAACCACATCCCTTGGCAATCTGCTCCAATTGTTAGTTACATGGACCCCAGCATGAAGAACCTGATCCCCACTTCTGCTTCAGAGATGGCTGTCAGCCCAAAGATTACAAACATATATACAATCAAGTGATTACACTTGGGGTGGGAGGAGCAGAAGTGTCTCCTAGGAATCCCCAGAATCCCAATGCTGGTTCTGTGCACAGTGGTATGGTCATGATTAAATTCACAGGAAGTTTGACTTTTTAGTCAAAGATATGTTTGCAGGAAGAGCAGAAAATCCTGCCCCACGTATAACCTCTAAAGACTAAGGGCTTGTCTACATATACAACTCTACCGCTTACATAGTGCTGTCCACACCAGCACTTATGTCGGTATAATTTATATCACTCAAGGAGGGTGGTTTATTCACACCCCCTAGTGACATAAGTTATACCAACATAACCTGTAGTGTAGACAAGCCCTTAAGACCAGCCTTGCTTCTGTCCAAGCAATTGTCTTTTCTCTTTTATTACACGGGAGTGCGAATCCAAATCCCTGGGTTTTGTGGGTTTGCATTAAAACGTTAGCACAGTTTAAACATATATTCTTCATAGTGCTTAGCAGTATATACCACTCAGTGATTCATATGGCTGTGCTGTTAGCAGACCCAAGAATCAACACTTGGGAACAAGTGAATGAAGGATTTAATTACAGTTGGGATGTCTTCAGTATAGTTTACCACTGTTCTCTAAATCCTTCTTCTTAATTTATCTCCAGCACAAAGGGACATCTTTTCCACTGTGAAAAGAGTGAGCTGGCTGTAGGTCAATGCAAGGAATCCTTTGTTGTCAGAGATTTGTATGTACCGTACCCTTGATGAATGACAGCCAGGGCTGCAAATTAGCTTTACCTTTTACAAGCTCAGTTTTCCATCTAAATTACTGTGATTCTCTAACTTCAGAGAGCCAGGCATTTTGATTGATTGTGAATCTTGCAGTTTTAGGGGATAGAACTCAGATTGGAATGTCAGGCGTAATTTACAGGTAACCCCGCCTCCCCGTGTTATTTTACATAGGTCTGAAAGCAGATCATTAGCATTGGGCTATGATACCTTCATTCAGAACTAGAGGGCGAGTCCTGTTGAAAATCCCCATTGACATCAATGAGAGGTTTGCCTGTTGAAACACTCCAGGGTCAGACCTGACGTATATTTTCAGTGGACACAACTATTGAAAGGCACTGTCCTTTGGTACACAACACGGATGATAATGCTTTTGTCAATTGTAGGACAAAGGGAAGGCATCTGCAGTAGAATCATGATGATAAAAAGACTCTCCCCATGAGTTTATATTATTATTATTTGTTAAGTTTTCTGTTGTGCCCAAAATTCTCAGTTTTAGGATTGAGACAGGCATTGTACAACCACAGAGTGAGAGATGGTCCCTGCCCCCAAAGAGCTTACAGTGTGAATAGACAAGGCAAAAGAAGTTTTACTATCCCCATGTTACAGATGGGAAATGGGCAGAGAGAGATTAGACAACTTCCCCACGCTCACAGAAGGAGACTGTGGCAAAGCGGTAAACTGAACCTAGATCCCCTGAGTGCTATTCCAGTGTCCTAACCATGCTCCATAACCAGCACAAGAATAGCTGTTTCCAGAGTAACCATCTGGCTGTACTAAAGGATGCATACATAGATAATAACAGGAAAGTCATAGACAGCCTCCTTGCCTCCATGCTCTGAAAGTGACCTTGAAAGGGGAACCAAATCCAACATGTCAGTATAAATAACCACCCTGACAATGTCAAAAGGATGAGTGTGGATTTTACCTCTCGGCATGTGTGTTTGCAACATGTGGTTCTCACGTGGGAGGAATCCTGAGCAAGATTCTCCCCCCGCCCGAAATGTTCTGTCAGTGGAGCAAGAGGAGGTGTGTTTTGAGCTGTGTTTTAAGGTGGCATTTCTTTCTCTCCTTGATTACTGCTATACTTGTTTATTATTTGTATTAAGGTAGCCCCCAGCGATGCCAGCTGAAATCAGGGTCCTGTTATTCTAGGCAATCATCAGAACCAAAAGTTTTTCCAATAAAGGGTTGATTTTGACACATTTTTAATCCAAAATTTCTTGAAAAAATAAGTTTTGAAACTGCCAAAATGTTTTTTTTTTGACTTTTTAAAACAAAAATTCCAGTTTTCTAGTTTGAAATGACTTCTCATTTCTAAATTTAAGCTAATTAGAGAAAAATCATGATTTTAAAAATAAAGAATGGTCAACATTGAAACAAAACATCCTGAAATTATAAAAATGAAATATTTCAATTGACCCAAACCAAGATTTGTTGGGTTTTCTTTGTTTATTTATTTTGGATTTTCAGTATTTCAACTTTTTGTCATGATTTAAGGTGCACAAATCTCAAACTTCCTGGATATTTGAAAAGTCCCCGTTGGGTTGAATGCTGCATCAGGAAACACCATCCTGTTGTGATACAACATTCCAGCAATAACAGTGCAGTGCCATGACATTGTCATTCAAATAGGAAAACATAGCGGCGAATGATTTGATTTTACAATATGAAACGATGCCTACATGCTGGGCTTTATTGCTATTATGAGATGGAATTTATAAACAAAAACTAAGTAAAAAGCTAAGTGTTACTTGAAATTGAGATGATTAAGGCATCACTGAGGACCCAGGAGAGAGCTCAGTTTGTCACCAGAGTTCTACAGTTCTATTTCTATGTACAGCAGTAGCAGCCACGGGCCCCATTCAGGGCCCATTGAGGTATATAATTTTATATATAAAATTAAGACAGGATTTTCATAACTGAGAATCTAAAAGTTATGCACCTAAATAAATGGCCTAATTTCAGAGATGATGAGTATCTGTGGCATCCACTGACTTATGTTGTTATCTTCATGTTGCACACAGGGAGATTTAACATCACTGTCTCAGAGAGAAATTCTGCTCACTTTTACTCTTGCAATTATTCTTGTATTCCCGTTGACTTCAATGGGAATACTCACGTGAGTAAGAAGCCTATACATTAGCTTTAAGTGAATTATCCAAGGCCACACAAGTCAATTGCATATCTAGGATCAGAATTCAGGGATTCCTGGCTCATTCCAGTGCCCAACCACTAGGCCATGCTGTCTTCAGATCTGTATGATCTCAAGGCCATAGGTCATATCCAAGCCCTTTCATCTAAGGAAATGACATAAAACATACATGACACGTGACAAGACCAGCAAATCCTTATGTCTAGAAGGAATTCAAGACATACTTTCAGAATAGCTAAATTACAAGCAGTATATCATGATGCAGAGCTTTAGGTAAAGTTTATAAGAAGCAGTAAGTTTTAAAGATTAACATTTTTGCTCTTAGGGGTTGGAATTTGAAGCGTATCCAACTTGCTGGCGTGTAGAGGTTGAGAAAAGGTGACACCCTGTAACATCAAATATGTGTTACTCTGAGCCACCAAAATCACGTGAATTGCAAAGGTTTGCCACAAAGAATCCAGAACATGTAAATCACAGTTCATAGCCCTGTTTTGCTCATCAGAGCTGCTGCAGATTGTCTTTATGCTTGACAAAGTCTTCTTGTTTTGTGATGGCCCATTTGCAAACAGCTATGTGATGTCTTGTTGCAAAGCAGTTTAAGTGAGGCTAGCTAACAATTTTGTCAGCAAACCACAATAAGTTTTGGAACATCACTTCTCCAGTGCAAATTGTCACTTCTATCTTTACAAAACCTCTATAAATCACAGCATTCTCTTTTCCAGAGACAAATACTGAAAGCAAAGCTTGCTAATCCTCATCATCTCACCATTGCTTCACCTGCACAAATCTTAACCTCTGTCTGAATATTCTGTAGAGCATCTTCCGAATATTCTGTAGAGCATCTTCTCTTCATTAGCTTTTTCAAGAGGCCTAATAAAGTTGACCACTGAACGAGCTGAGAGATCACAGAATTACAGGAATAATAGCAAAGAAACTCTGCAGGATTTTTACCTAGAGTATATTCTCCAGTCAGTGCAGTTCATGTTCTGTCTGCTCTTGGGTATTGTCACACCACAGTCCAAGACCCGGGCCAATGAAAAAATGGAGTCATTTTACAGCTTCTAATGTGGAATAATGTGAAGGTACCTCAGATATTAATGAATTGATTTTCCAAGTATTGTATTATACAATTTTTCATCCTCACACAGACCCAAATCTTGATTCCATTGAAATCAGTGCCAAAACTCCCACTGCTTTCAGTTGGACCAGGATTTGGCTCATAGTGAATCACTGCATACATAGCCAACAGACATCCACAAAAACTGCTGGCAAATGGAAAAGATTATTAGCATTACATAACAAGTTTTAGGAGACGGGCACTGTGAAGTTAACTCCCAAGCCTTTAAGGTAAAGTGCCATCCTAATTAACATGCTTGGCCAAGGTATAGTATTAGTTAGATGAAGAAGGAATGTACCCATCCTCCTCCTCCCTGGAGATAAAATAACTAATTATAATTGCTACAGGGATGGAAGACTTAGATATTAAGAGACAAAATACCAAGGTTACAGGCCCAAATCTGCCTTTTACCTGTATGCTTGCAAGAACTAATTACCCAGAGTACTGGTCTCTGCCAAAGAATGAGATGAAATTTTAATGGAATATAAATTTCACTCTTTCATAAGTGAACCTGGAAAAGAATAATGATGATTGTATTCATTACAACTTTCATTTAGGTAGCTGCAAAGGTACCTAACCACTTCCCAATTTTAACAAACTGATGTGCAAATGACACATAAGGATCACGTCAGTTACTTTTGAAATGCAGCCATCTTTATATGGGACGTGAAATGTGGCAACAGATTAACAAGGTATAGTAACACTATACAACAGTGTAATGTAAGAAGTAAAGACCACCTGATCCAGTTTATATTATAGTTCATATATACTTCAGACAGTCATTCTGGGAAGCTCCAACTAAACTGTTAAATGTGTAATTTGGATAAGAGCAGTTTTTGAAAAGGCGGGGGGAAAATCAGTTTCCAAATATCCTATTTTTAAATGCCTGCATGCCAAGGGCATGATCCAAAGCTCACTGAAATCAACGGGAGTCTTTCCACCAACTTTACTATGCTTTGGATCAGAACCCAGTTGTGTAAGGTCTAATGTGAGTAATCTGCCTCAATATAACGCGCTGAAAATAATTGCAATTTGTATTCTCCATGCTGCAAAAAGTGAGTAATGTATTTCTCCTAGGGGATCATTTCATATACTTGCTGAATTACTGGTTTACAAAATCCCAATGAAAACAAACAATGAACATATTCCTCCCACAGTTTTATTATTATGATTTTATTACTGCCCATCATATTATGTTGTAATGCAATGAATGAGTTCCTTGTTCCTTTAGCATTCCTGGTGAGAGATGGAGTCTGGAATAACTGCTGGTGCTCCTCTTGAATAGAGTATTTTCTGCTCCAGACACTGTAGAGAGGTTCATGTGAGAACCTAAACTCTGGTGCATAGACTGAATTCCTGGCCCAGGAAGTATCCACAATTAATACTGTTCCTCACCAAGGTAAACCTCCTTCTGGCAATACAGCTGGGGCCAGGAATCTGCTCTACCCTCCCCCGCATTTGATTCTTCAGAATTCTCATGCTTCTTTAGCCTGATCCTAACTGAAACTGATCCAGATGCTACAGGGAATGAGAGAACAAGCTACTAACTTGCTTAGACTCTTCTCTGTAAGGGTTGCATTAATAATAGCCGCTTTCAGACACAATAATCAGCTCTAATAGACAATAATTAAATGAATACATCCTACAGGCCCTGATTCAGCAAAGTCTTTAACCACATCCATACCTTCCAACATACAGCGGCACTGATTGTAACTGGACATATTTTAAATTAACCATTTGTTTGAGTCCTTTGCTGACAAATATTTTATGTATAGATAGCCCTCGGTCTGTAATGGCAAGGCGAATTGGTTAAATTAGGTTCTATCTATCTTAGGGGTTTGCACTAGTGCTAGTCACTGTATCATGGGCATTCCTGTTTGGGAGAGGTAAAAAATTAAATTTTTTCTGTCATAAATTTGGGGGGGAAAACTCCGTTTTTAAATGAAAAACTGAAGGTGAGAACTGATATTCTTTTTCAGTTGTGGAAAACCAATTTTTATGTTATCGAAACATGATTTTTTCCCCCAATCATATTCCACTTTTTCCCCCCTTAATCCCCTTTTTTTTCCTTTTCTCCTTTTGCTAGTAGTAAAATTTTCTCACCCAATTTTCATATAAGTTGAAAAGCAATTTTTCGCTCTAAAAAAGTGTTGACAAAAAAGATCGAGACAGCCCTAATCATAGAATCTCAGGGTTGGAAGGGACCTTAGGAGGTCATCTAGTCCAACCCCCTGCTCAAAGCAGGACCAATCCCCAATTTTTACCCCAGATCCCTAAATGGCCCCCTCAAGTATTGAACTCACAACCCTGGGTTTAGCAGGCCAATGCTCAACCCACTGAGCTATCCCTCCCTGCTATGCAGGACACCATTTAAAATGTGTTTAATGGTAAGCATGTGCTTTCCTGAGTACCTCTGAGTGCAGACCGATGCAACTGGCCAGTCTTCAGTTGCTTTTGGTACTCACATGTAATGCAAAATAATTTTGTACCATAGCCGGAATGTGTGTTTAATTCACAACAATTGACCACAAGTGACATCACAACCTCCGCTGGCTCTGCACCCATCATTTTTTCATAAAACGATTCGCTCTGGTGGTAGACGAATCCAGAGAAGTTCAGGTTTAGATTCAACAGAAGTACATCTGTCCAACCCACCCCGTTTTGTGTAGCAAATCTATTTGCAAAGCTGAGCTCTAGCACTCCAGCAATGCAGGTCCAGAAGCAAAGAAAGGGAACAGTGTCATGGGGCCTGTACCCACACAAGTTGTTTATAACTATTTGTTTATAACTATTTATAACACATTATTACTTGGGTGGCCTGGTGTGATACCTTCCCTCCTCTCAGCCAGCCCTGCCAGATGCAAGTCTGAACAAAAATGTTATTGCAGGTGTTGCTTATGTTCAATGAGCTTATTCAGCATATTATAATCCCTACATCTTCTCTAGTGCTTTTCATCCAGAGAGATGAAAGTGCTTTACAAAGGAGGCCAGTATCATTATCCCCATTTCACAGATGGGGAAATTAAAGCACAGGGAGGGAAGTGACTTACCTCAGGTCGCCAAGCAAAGCAGTGGCAGGATCTGGAATTGACCCCAACTCTCCTGATTCCCAAACCAGTGCTCTATTCAATAGGCAACACTGCCTCCCCTCATGGGCTCCTGAACATGGCAGTTGTGAGCTAGATGGATTTACTCAACAGAGAGCTCCACTGGTCCACCACCAATCACCATGATGGAACGCAGGTGGGAAATAATCCCTTGCCCAGAGATGAGGCTTTTCTCAACTGAATTAAGCGTGGGGTTGCCTGGAGAGGTGGAATGATTTCTCTAGGCCTACAAGGATAAAGTCTCACATATTTTTGGACATACAGCAAGTTTGGGTCATATCTTTTATTTGCATTTGTTCCTATTGGGTCTTTATTCTGATAATGTTTTATACTGAGCTGAATCTAGACATCTATTGACATGCAGCTTATCTGTATGTTAAACAGATAAATAAAATAAACAGAGAGAGAAAAGGGAGGATCTCTCTTCAGGCTCAGCTTGGTGGGAATCCAATCTTCCTCAGATCCACCTAATCTCATAAATAATTAAGAAACGATTGAATTAAGTGATATTATTATCACTCTTAATAAAAATCATTTATCTAGAGCCAAGAATTTAGGTGGCACTTCTTGTACACGCAAAGTAAAATACTTCCCTTTTCAGTTATGCCTTAGGGGGGACATGTTTAATAATAGGTATGTGAATATTTAAAGTGAGTTCTGAAACAAATTCTCAGGGGTTAATTATTTATTTCTAGGCTGACAAAGTAAATGCCCCAGTGGGCTATCGGTGTCTTAAACTGCTGTTTCAGGCATCATGGCCCCATCCAGGAAAGCATTTGAGCACGTGCTTCACTTTAAGCATATGACTGATTCCACTATAGTCAATGGGGCTATTCATATGCTTAAAGTGAACACACATGCTCAAATATCTTGCTGGAGCGGGGCCTATACTTTCTATTGTCTTGTGCAAGTTGACCAATTTCTACTGGCCAAGATTTTCCATCGTCACGAATCATTTAGAGCGCCCAACTTTGAAACACCTAAAAGAGACCTGATTTTGCAGAGCGTGGACAATCTATCCTGAAGAACGATCCCTCACTCTCACAGATCTGGGGAGGCAGGCCAGTCCTTGCTTACAGACAGCCCCCCAACCTGAAGCAAATACTCACCAGCAGCCACACAACAAAAACACTAACCCAGGAACCTATCCTTGCAACAAAGCCCATTGCCAACTCTGTCCACATATCTATTCCAGGGACACCATCATAGGACCTAATCACATCAGCCATACCATCAATGGCTTGTTCACCTGCACATCTACCAATGTGATATATGCCATCATGTGCCAGCAATGCCCCTCTGCCATGTACATTGGCCAAACCGGACAGTCTCTACGCAAAAGAATAAATGGGCACAAATCTGACATCAGGAATCATCACATTCAAAAAACAGCAGTAGAACACTTCAATCTTTCTGGTCACTCAGTAACAGACCTAAGAGTGGCAATTCTTCAACAAAAAAACTTCAAAAACAGACTCCAACGAGAAACTGCTGAACTGAAATTAATTTGCAAACTGGATACCATTCAATTAGGCTTGAATAAAGACTGGGAGTGGCTGGGTCATTACACAAACTGAACTCTGTTTTCCCCTACTGTTACTCACACCTTCTTGTCAACTGTTTGTAATGGGCCATCCTGATTATCACTACAAACGTTTTTTTCTCCTGCTGATAATAGTTCACGTTAATTGATTAGTCTGGCAGCCCCCCATCTTTTCATGTTCTGTGTGTGTGTGTGTGTGTGTGTGTATATATATCTTCCTACTGTATGTTCCACTCTATGCATCTGATGAAGTGGGATTTAGCCCACGAAAGCTTATGCCCAAATAAATTTGTTAGTCTCTAAGGTGCCACAAGTACTCCTCGTTCTTTTTGCTGATACAGACTAACACGGCTGCTACTCTGAAAACTATTTTTTGTGTCTGAAGTTGGGCACTAAAGGACCAAAGCACCCAAAATCACTAGTCGGTTTTGAAAATCTTGACCCAATTCAGTGCATGTTTGTTGTCCTTTGTGGGACAAATACTGATCTCAGTGACACTGCTGTAAATCCAGAGTGACTCCACTGAACTTGGTTGAGATTAGATTCTGGCCCCTAGTGTACCTACAGCAGCTTTCCCACTAGTTTGGCTTTTGACGGCTTTTGATCCAGTTGTGCACCGTGCAACACCATCCTAATTCCCACACTGTGCTATTTTTGTTTGTTTGGGGTCACATTGGGATGCAGTTGTTCCTAGCGATGATCCCAAGTCTGGCTGCTTGACATATGGATGCTCATTGCTAATAATCAGTGCAGCTGCATTTCAATCTAATGACCGAAGAACAAATTGTATCTCCTGCTTACACATTATAGTCTTGACTATTGTGCTGTGGATCACTTCCATCAGCACGAAGCATCATTTAATTTCATATGTTTAGTTGTGAAACTTTGATAAAATCTAATAAACAAACAAGCCATTCTAGTATAACAAGATGTAGGGTCGGATCTTCAACTCATGTAAATTGCAATAGCAACACTGAAGCTAGTATGCTGATTGACATCTGCTCATCTCTCTCTCTTTTTTTTTTTACCCCCGCTCGTTTTTTGGGGGGGGCGGGGGAGGATAGCTAAATAAGCACAAAATGCAGTTGTGCCGTTAGAAAATGGCCTTATCCTTTCATGTTTCATAGAACATTAATTTAAAAAAATAGTTCCATAAAGAGGAATCAATTTAACATTGAAACAATTGTAATCAGCTTATCCTTTTTAACCGTAAAAAGAAAATTTGGAGCACACGTCATTAGTAAGGGTCTCACCCAAGCCTACTGAGGTCTATTGGGAGTTCATCCATTCGCTTCAATAACCATTGAATCAGATACTAAATTACCAAGCAGCATGATTTACACCGAGAGACTGGGACTGTACGTCTTTTTATGGTGTCCAGCAAGCATTGCAAAGTAGTTGTGCTCTAGCACAAGTAAGAGTGGAGGCCTGAGGTGGGTTCAAACCAGGTTAAGCACCAAACCTAGTGCTCTGAACTCTGGGGAAGTAGATTTCAAATCCTTTGCTCACCTGCCCATTTATTCTCAAGAGCGCAGATTAATTTGGCTGAGGTGCGGAATAATGGAGTCGCGTGCATCCTGAGCATCATTATTATTTAATATTACAGTAGCACTTAGATGCACCACCAAATTGTGGCCCCATTGTGTCGGGTGCTGTACAGACACACAGTGAGAGGCAGACTGTGCCCCATAGCTAGGTCAGAAATGTCTTGCCTGCTTGCTAAATGGTAGCCTGTCTAAACGGCCTAGAAACTAGAATTAAGTGATTTCAGTTCTGCAAATGTTTTGATTGTTTTGGTTCATGTTTGTATCCTTGACTTTTGCCTTAAGTTGCAGGGTTGAATGAACTCGAAGGGCCGTATTTTTAGCCTGGCTTTAAGCAGGTTTCCATTTTTGATGGGGCAAAATTGCAGGCATATATAATTGAGGGCACTTTGGCCCTTATCTAAAGCCCATTGAAATCAATGGAAGGACTTCAGTGTGCTTTGGACCTAGCCCTACTACCTCCTAGTCATTGACTGCACCCACAGATCAGGGATTTGTGCCCAAAAGGAAGGGATCAACTAAGAGCGGGTGCAAAGTTGTGCCTGCAAATATTTATCTCTGCATCTTAGTACTCAAACGAATGGAAAAGCTGGCTCAACATCTCAAAGCCAAACTCAGCCAAAACCACTCAGTTTTGCCTGGATTCTGATCAAAATCATGCAAAAACCAACAAGTTTCACACAATTTCACTAAAGAATATAAATCTCTCCCCAGTGCCTGAAATTCAGCCTGGGTTCATTCAAACCTCAGCCCTTGAAACTCATCTCAGGTTTGCAAGTCTCAGTCAGCATCTTGGTTAGCCTGACTCATGGTTCCAGTTTGAAACAAACCCTGACACCAGGATTTTCGTACAAACATTCACACAGATTGACTGGCAAGTCACATTTTACCAGCATGAGGATCCTCTATTCGGAAATGTTTGGGTATGGTTTTTTTAATAAACCCACGTAGCCAAGAAATCTTTTTCTGCCTGAAAATAACACCACGTTTTTGGGTTCCATGTTAAAAGTAGAGCTGGTCAGGAATTTTATTCTGTCAGAAAATGCTGATATGTTGAAGCTAAAACTTTTCATGGAAACCTATCCATTTTCTTGAGAAGATTTCTCAGCCAGGATATTTCTAATCAGACAGCAACAGACAGAGTCCAGGATAGCCAATAGCACAGTGGTTAGAGCATTCAACCGGAATGTTGTGGGAAGTCCAGACTCAAGTATCTGTTCTGCCCGATTCAGACCATAGACATAATCTGGATCTCCCATATCGCAGGTGAATGTCCTAACTGCTGGGCAAGGGCTATTCTGAGGTGGGTCTCTCTGCTTCGCATCAATTCAAAACCTAGAATTTTTTTCTTTTAGGAAACAAAATTATTGTTTTCTGGCAAGCCCTCATTTAAAAAAATGATCACTTTGGGAAAACTGTAGTAAATACTAAAAGGATCCTACCTTATTAGACCACTAGTCCAAGTGCTCTGAAGTCTGCACCTCGCTTCCAGTTAGTTTCTGGGAGGGGGAGATTAAGGTGTTGATTTTAACCAATCAATCTCTAAATGTTGTGTTCATGGCTCCCCATGAAATACCAGCAGAGGCACTTTAAAGGGAAGCCTGCTGGTGCTTTATGTCAGGAATTCTTGATTCTGGACCTTATTTGGTCCATCAGAATCTGAACTTTTGTTGACCTGTAGGGCCTACTGAAAAGAGCATCTACTTTCTAGGAGGAATTGTTTAGGGGATGGGTTGAGGAATCTAGGGTAGTTAGACAATAGAGGTTAGTCTGTGATTGGGCGATTAATATTTTGTCACTTGGGGTTATTGCATACAGATAAGTCAGCATCCTTTGTGCATGTTCGATAAATGTTGAAAGTGCTCGGCGCTGCTGGGGTAGGCAATGCAAAGGGATTTGAAAGACAGAAATGTGTGAAATAATCAGTGGTTCATCCTTCTCCGAGGCCTTGCTTAAAGATCACTGCAAAGCTGTTAGTATCTGACATTCCGGGTACTGCCCTGGGGTATCCTGGATGCCTTCTCACTCTTCCGCAACTGACACCACAGTGTTTCCTGTCAGTAATGGTGGGAGTGTATCCCCAGATTTATGATCTTCCAAATCTTTCCACTTCCATGCTCTCAAGAACACAGGGTTAATAGGGGCAGGGTGTCAGCAAATAATGGAGGCATGGGCTGAAGCACAATCCTCCTGGTGCAAATTAAGGGCTTCGCCTTTTAGCCCGCAGCTAGGCTGGAGTAACTTGGTTGCTGCTAAGCAGTGCTCTCGTTAGTACAGGATTGGGCTCTCATGAGTCTACACATCACCTTTGTGCCTAAATGGTCAGCAGATTGTGCAGAAACAAAATATTTCGGGCTTGGTCCAAAGGCCATTGAAATCAATGGAAAGACTCCCATTGATGCCCATTGGACTCCAATGGATTCTGGATCAGTCCTCAGAGAGGGAAATATTTACATCTCCCTCTCTCCATTTTTCCCAAGGTCAATGATTTCAAACCAACGCCCCTACCGACCTACTTCAGGTTGGAAGATCCTAACAAGTGCTGGGTGTTCACGTGCTAAACGCAGATGAATCAGGGAAACGCACCCACTGCGGCACAGCTGATGCACCATTCATTTAATTGGACCTGTTACAGAAAGCTGCTGCGTGAACACATGGATGTGGCAACATCAGGAAAGGAGCCAGAGAAGATGCATCCGGAAACCATAAAATCTCCACTTGTTCAGTGGTCAGTTCCCGTTCCCTGTCACGGAGGGAGTATTAATTCCTTCCTATATATATATATCTCACCTGTACCACATCGACAAACGAAAGTATAGGTAACAACGGCATTCGTCATCTTGCCAGCTTTTGGTGGTTTGCAGCTGCCAGCAGCTAAAACACCGAGATGCCACGGCAGGACCCTTTTTTCCCTTTGAAAAAATTGTGCAGGCGACCCTCCAAATCAAGAAGACCTGGGCTGAGTCCGTGGCTATTTAGACGGCAATCCTGGCCAAAAGGTTCTATTGAAATAGGTTTCCTTTGGAGCCACTTTTACTGTCTTTGTCACTAGATGTCACTGCATACACAAGTGTGCAGCTAGGACTCCAGGCAATGTGAGCACCAGTGGCCTGAAGACACTAGGAGAATTCAATTAGAGTTGATCAATGCTCCGGTGAATCAAGTGAATTCCTCATTTGCTATACGGACTGCATCCCTTTCGGTTCAGGTGTCATTGATTTCTCACCGTAGGCGTTGATTACAGAGCAGATACAGGTTCATTTGGCTTTAGAGCAAATATTTTCCAGTTGATTTTAGCTTAGGATATTTTTGTTAGCCCAATAGTGAAGAGTAATATTAATTGGTTGTTTCCTTTCATTCTCGCCCATTATGATGGATATAGTAGGTAATAACAACTGCACCGTGCTTAACCGGATTCTGGTCACATTGCTCCAAAGTGAGTCTATTTCATTATCACATTAGTGGCAATAGGGCAGCCTACTGAACGAATAGTTCAAATGTGCTCACAACATAGATCTACAAATTTCTTTCAGCATAAGCTTTCGTAGGCTGTAGCCCACTTCATCGGATGCACAGAATGGGCTATAGCCTATGAAAGCTTATGCTGAAATAAATTTGTTAGTCTCTAAGGTGCCACAAGTACCCCTGTTCTTTTTATGGATACAGACTAATACGGCTGCTACTCTGAAACATACATCTAGATACTTCATCTGTATGCAGCTGGACACCAGAATTCACCACCTATTCGGAGTGAAACGGTTATTCTGTGTCCTTAGCCATTTTTCTGCTAGGGTGAAACTTTCCCCATCACAAAGTCTGTATGCCACAGAGTCCCACTTAAGCCTTCTCCCTTGGTGAACACCAACAGACTTTGATTTTTACAAATCTATTAGGAAATGTTTCACCAACATATTTCAGCTGATAAGATGTGAACTTGCTTTGATTATTAGCTATATGTACTTTGAGTTCTGTGACTGGTTGCCTATTTCACATGTTATTTCTGCTGTCCGGTTGGATGACTAAAACGTGTATAAACGGGAGAATTTACATCAAAGTGATTTCAAGAGGACTACACACATTTTCTCGCTAATATATATTTGCAAAAGTCTTTGTGAGACTTCTAATTCTGGCAAACATTCTTTTGGACAAATTTCACACCAATATTCATGGTGTTAAAAGGGTCACACATACTAGTAAAGTGAATTCACAGGGCCAGAACCTTAGCTTCAGTGTTTCTCCATTGACTTTTGATTTACACCAGCTGAGAATTTGGTCTACAGTTTTTATTTGGCAGGATGTTCATATATACCTTTTGCAATTCATCGACTAAAGCCTGTTATAAAATAAGTGGTTGTAAGATATATCATTGGATATTTTATTTCTTATATATGAGACTAATATATCTTAAGAGCTCTTAGAAGAACGATCTTCAAAAATTAATATATTTGGGGGGGAATGTACTTAATAGCAAAACCAGAATAAAATAGAAGTTTAGAGTCAGGATTGAGTCTGACTGCCAGAAGCTGTGACTGGACGACGGGATGGATCACTGAAAAATTGTCCTGTTCTGTTCATTCCCTCTGAAGCCTGGAAGACAGGATACTAGACTAGATGGACCATTGGTCTGACCCAGTGTCGCCATTCTTACACTGATGTTCTTATGAAGGTGCTTTTATTTTCCTCAACTCCCGGTGAAGTCAAGGGGAGTTAAGGGTGCTGTCCACTTCATAGGTTCAAATCTTTATTTGTATAATTCTAATGGGGAATATATAATATTACTCCACATCCTGGAAAACAATGAAACAGAGAAAAAAAGTCACAGCAAATGATTTATTCAATGAATGTAGCCTCTTTATCTCTGCTCATGGAAGATTTGCAAGAAAAATTCTCAAATATATTTTTGGATTTGTTAGTCTAGGGCAGGGATCGGCAACCTTTGGCACACACAGCCCATCAGGGAAATCTGCTGGCGGGCCAGGACGGTTTGTTTACCTGCAGCGTCCTCAGGTTTGGCCAATCGCAGCACCCACTGGCTGCAGTTCACCGTTCCAGGCCAATGGGGGCTGCGGGAAGTGGCATGGTCTAAAACATGTGCTGGCCGCTGCTTCCTGCAGCCCCCATTGGCCTGGAACGGCGAACTACTGCCAGTGGGAGCTGCAATCGGCCGAACCTGCAGACGCTGCAGGTAAACAAACTGTCCTGGCCTGCCATTGGATTTCCCTGATGGGCTGTGTGCTAAAGGTTGCCGATCCCAGGTCAAGGGGTTGATGGCAAAATTTGTTGCTTGAGCTGTGTTATTTAGTTGTGATTGGTCAAGTGGAATTGTTTCTGTCTTCTGACTGGATGACTTCACTCAGACTTCCGGACTTCACCTGAATCCGTGTGTATCTCATTCTGAAATTTCCTTTCAACAAATGTTTTTATGAGTTAGTCTGAAATACTGAATGTTCAGACAGAGGGAACACAAAAGAGACATGGGCATCGCCAAAGTGTATCCATGTGCAAATTCTAACTAAGAACATCATGGAAATGTTTTTGCATTCTTTTCCCAGTTAGACGCAGTGGGGCAGACCCTTAATTTCTGCATGGCTCCATTGACATATGTGGAGCTAGCCTAGGTTTCACCAGCTGAGAATCTGGCCCACAGTATATAGGTTTCCCCCCTGACATAAACTCTATGTGTTTATGTGTCTGTGTGTAAAATAGATGTATGGGCCTCAACCAGTCCTCTAGTGTCACACATGCATTGCAGGTTTCTCTTTCTGAATATCCCACTGATAGTTTTTTGCAGGACTTGCCCTGTTCTACATCCAAATCAAGACCTTCTTGGCTCCTACGAACATTCATTTTTAATAATCCATTTTAGAAAACCAATATTCCAATGAGGGGCAAGATCAGTGCTTGACATACTCACCTACGGCAGCTTTGCTCCTTAATGAGTCACCTTTGGAGTTAATTATCTTCACTGTGGCCGCCTATCGGTCCAATTCAGCAAGAAAATTAGTTCAGTTTCAGCAATCTAAAAATCTGACTGAGGACAGCAGAATAAATTATTGATTTGGTAAATAAGGCCTTAACCCAAAGATTTGAGGTACTAACCCAAAGATGTTAAAGGCTCGATCTGGCTCTTACACATCACTACAGACCAGTGGTTCCCAAACTTAAATGACCTGTGAACCCCTTTCACTAAAATGTCGAGTCTCGCGACCCCGCTCCTAAAAATGAATATTTCCAAGGATTTTCGCCTTTACCTGAGTATGAATTATAAAAGCAGTGATCTTGGAAATATAAAATGTGTTTTTATGACATGCTTATTACACGCTATTTATTATTAATTATTATTTATCATTACAGTATTTTTATTACATTATGAAAACGGCAACACTCTTCCAAGATCTCACTTTCGTAGCTTGTATCACTTTGAATAAGTCTGTTAAAGACAAAGCTCCTATGTTTCATCAAAGAGTATCAGATATGAAACAGCCTGAAAGTATTTAAGAAGCCAACTCAAAAAGTTCCTTCTACACAAGCATTCAGGTCTTCAGCAGTCGAGGCAAAAAACACACATTACAACAAAGCTGCCTATTTAATTTTAAAAACAGCAAAAAATATCCACCTCCCTTTCCATTTCTTATAAGGAATGTTGAAGTTTAAATCTCCTCAATGTGATAGAGATGCTTGCTTTGATTTGCTTAGCTCTTGGAAGTCCAGGGGCTCCGGGCTGCTGGCCCCGTGCTGCCCGGGATCCCTAGGGACAGCTCTGTCCATCATTAGGGAATTTTTTCCCAAGAACCCTCTGTAACATTTCGCGAACCCCCAGGGATTCATGAACCCCAGTTTGGGAACCACTGCTACAAACTATTGTGTGCGGTCAGTCTCATGATGGCATGGCTGTTATGCCTTAACAAAGCTCAGGTAGCGTAGAGCCAGCCGTGGAAAGAAATGCACTTCTGAAGCCATTATAATAAACACAGAATTCTATTAATTTAGAAAAACAAATATTTTGTGGATTTTTTCACTGGAAAGGAAAAAAAAGATCGGAGAGCCTCTTTACATTTGAAGAATACTAAATAATTAATGCAGAAGCAGGCCGAAAACAGAGACAAGGATGCCTCTGATTCTACCACTCTGCCTCGATTCCTCTTTCCCTACTACTATTTCAGTGGAGATTATGGGACCAAAAAGCTATGGGGTGGAAGGTGCTCACTGGTAAGTGACAGCTAGGCCCAGAGCCTCCAACGTGTTTAGGTGCGTCCCGCTCTTTGATTTCTATGGGAGGATCCACCTTTAAGGATCTGGCCATAGTTTCTTGGCAAATCTCCCAGGCACAATGTGTCCATAGCTTTTAGGGAGTTGTCTCAGTTGGTCCGATGGTTGGGCTGTTACTGGGCTTTTGGGGCTCTTTTTTTCTCCCCAGGGTCTTGTTGCAAAAAGGGATACAATTCTATGGATTTAACGATATCACTCAGAGGGGATGTTATACCTGGCACGGCCATTTTGTAACTGTCAAAGGTTTCTAAGAGCTCTAACGTACATCTATAAAGTACTGCACCGGCACATACAGGGACAAATCCTAAGTTAGCCCTTTCCCCTGGGGCACAGGAAGGCCCTAAATACAGAGGAAGTGGCTGAGTTTCACAGCATGGAAGGCAGGCCAAGGAGAGGCCTACAGGGAGCCTAACATCCCTTTGTCAATCACAGAGCCCTGCTTTGCATGGGCTCTCCTCAGCTCAGCAAGGAAGAGGGATTGAAAGGTAGGGTGTGGAGGGGCAGGACTATGGCCAGTGGGCCCAGACTTATGTAGATACACTGACCAACCCTCCTGCCAGTATGCGCCTTCATGTCATGCCAGCTGGAACCATTCCTAGCTGTTGTAAAGACTCTGGAACAATTATATTGGTGTTCCACATCCTGGAGAGGGAGGAGCCCATCATGCGAGCCCTGCTGATACCACCTGGGTGAGGTCTTGTTATTTCAGGATCATGCAGGACTCCAGGGCTTAGCCCTCAAGCTCATTGTTTTCTATGAGTGAGGAAGGGGGGGTTGTTAATTCTTAACAAAGTGCAGGGCCTCATTATCACTCCGTTGCCGACTATTAGTGCAGACACATGTCGTGTGTCTAGGTCCACACTACCCGCCCGATTCGGCGGGTAGAGATTGAGCTTCTGGGATCGATTTATCGCGTCTCATATGGACGCGATAAATCGATCCCAGAAGCGCTCCCCCGTCGACTGCGGAACTCCTGCTCGCCGAGAGGAGGAAGCGCTGTCGGCGGGGGAGCCTGCCTGCGCCGCGTGGACCCGGAGTAAGTAAACTTAGTTCGATCTAGGAAACGCCGACTTCAGCGACGCTATTCTCATAGCTGATGGTGCGTTTCCTAGATCGATCCCCCCGCCCCAGTGTGGACCAGCCCTTTATGTCTACTGCTTGAGGCAGCAGCACGGATAAACTGAAAGGAAACCAACTAAGGAGCCTGGGACCTGCCCAGAGCTCACGGCTACATCTTTATGTGGGTGCCACACTTGCTCCTGTGTTTGTCTGTGAGCCAGCACAGGTTGGGCTAGCGTATGCCACCAGCACCAGGCCGTCACACAAGGACTGTACTTCTAGCCCCTTCTTTAATGGATACCTTCTTCTGGCTCCTCAGAGTGTCGAAAACGCCAGCCTAGTTATTTTGTCGTGTCCGTCCGGGAGGGTATGTAGATCTAAGTCAGCAGAGGACAGTGCACGTGAATCACTTACACCATCCCTCACCTACAGTTGGCCCACGTTCTGTATGACACTTGGTTGGAATACCCTCAGCTGAGGATTTACACTTAGGGATCTGCTAGAACTTTAACCAAGGTCTGTTAGACTCACGTGAAGATGTCACCGAATAAGCACCTTTTTCCAGTATTTTTAGCATCACTTTGTGTGAAGGTTGAGCCAATCCAGGATGCACTGAGGATCGTTGTTGTTTCTGCGTTCTCAAGAGCTAGCCCTGCACTAGGAGGGAATGAACCCAGCTCCAAAGAGTTTATGGACTAAGCACTGGGGTAGCTATTAGACAGAACCACGAATCAGGCCTTGTTCCATAGGTAACATTATTTACCCATGATAGAAGCTACAGCGTTTTAGACAAGAGTTCCAGGAAGAACTGTCTCCAACAGTGCTACTTCCAGGAATGATGTAGAAGACTCTTGTAGGGCTAACCCTCAGAGTTCATTGTTTATCCATTGTTCCCCAATGTACCAGCTACTGGATATGCTGCTTCCTAAAGTGGCATCAGATCCCACTGTTCAGAATCCCCAGCAGAGACAGGGGTAAATGGGAATACCGGCAGTGGAGAGCTCATCTCCCTCTCCATTGCAGCTGGTCTATATTAGCTCACAGGCTCTTGTACAGATCACTTGTATCTGTTGAGCTACAAGCGATGATCTGCTGTTGGCCTGTCTCGCGGTGCAGTGGCCTGTTTCACATCTGAGATCTCTTTCTCTCCATTGTATCGATTTTTAAGCTAATGGTTTTCATTAGCTGAGTCTGGGAACTTGGATTTCACTTTAGCACTTAGCGTATAGCAGTGTGGCAAGAGCTACTGTTTGGGGGGGGGAATCAATGGTGAGCTAACTGAACTGGGACTTAGTTTGTGATTCAATCAATGGACAAGGATTCAGGGCCTCATGCTGCTCAGTGCAAGGCATTGCAAACGTCCAGCCCACATTGATGTTAACCTCATAAGGCAGGTGCTCAGCATCTTAGAGAGTTGGCCTGTTTAAGTTAACCCACTGCCAGAAGTAAGGCATGGAGAAATCCATCAAGGAACCTAATCCATTAACCCGACTAATGAAAGATTGCTCTCTGCTGCATATTACCACCAGCTCCAACACCCAGAATGCCAGCAGTGGTGGGGGGAAGTGGGGGGGGGGGGGAAGAGGGCAGCAGAGGCTGTGTGGCCCTGGGAGAAGAATGGTTTGGGAGAGATAGAGGGAAGGGGAGTAGGTCCACTGATATTGCTTTGGGTTTACAGTGAATTAACTAGGAGCAGGATCTGGCCTTTTGTCTTTCTTCTCTATCTAAAATGCATTATAGACAGTGATAAATGATAATCATGAGCCCAAAGTGTTTCATGCCTGGGTTAATGCATGCAAAAATTCAACAATAGCTTCTCATTTCACTAGGGGCCTGACCCCAAGCCCATTAAATCAATGGAAAGTCTCCTGCTGACTCCAGTGGGCTTTGGATCAGGCCTTCAATCACCTCGTTTAAGATGGGGGTCCAATTCCCATGGGAGATTTTCCAGCAACTTTAGTGGCAGGGTGATGAAGCTATTAGCCCCTCTGTATAATTTGATGACGATCCGTGTGAGAGGCTGATGTTCAGAGAGGTTAATGTTTGAAAGTGGTTGCCCTCAGGGAAGACGCAAGCTAATGTTATCATTTCACCAGAAGACAATCAAACACATTTTTGACCATTCTTTTTTCCCTGTAGATGTGCACCCTACACAAGGCAAAGATTCACCTGCCCTCAGTATGCCAGGAATTCATTCAGCTGTTTGATTGGTTTCTGTCACTGTACAATAACTGCCCTGTGGCACATGTAATCATTCCTGAACACTTGGCCCAAGACAATGAGTGAAATCCCTGCCCTCAGGTAGAGAATGAATAAAGGATCTGTCACCACAGAATAAGCTGTGAAACAAATGCTCCCAAGGCATTTGCTGAAGCAGGTGACCGAGACACTTTAAGTTGCTAAGCCAATACTGCGATGGAAATAAGCCTATGCTACGATCTGGCCACCAGCCTCCTTAATTACAGGACATGCCATTATTTGATTCACAATGGAATAAATGGATGTATTTATACGTTTGGAAGTTTGAATGAGGATTCCCTGATTTCCAGATGAAGTCATGCCTGTGTTATAGAAGCGCTGTTTGCATCGCTGTGTAGTTAAGGTGGTGTCAGCACTTCAACTTAAAACCCTCCCACAAAACTCTCTTTTCAGGACTTCTATGAGATGAAACTTAGTGGACAAGGTCTCATCCCAGGAGTGAGACAGCCTCACCCGATTCGGATTGGGTGGGGTTTTTTTAAGTATGCAGATAAAGAAACATGTTTTTAAGTATGCAGATAAAGAAACATCTTAACATCTGTCTTTTAAATGCCAATAAACCCCACCCAAGCCACCTCCTATAAATCTTAAACATAGACTTGTGCTTTGGAGTACTTGGGAAGAAATATTAAAAACTACTAAGTGCTTTTGTCTGGGCAAATGGCTGTTTTCCATGTGCACTGATTCTTTTCCAAGAGGAATTTCACAACGTTGTTATTTACTGAGGACTCTGCACAGTTGATAGGCTAGACCTTAGATGAGGGCACTGGTTTTAGTATGCGGCAGATGAGGGCCCAGCATGGACCATAGGTCAAGAGCTTGGGCCAGCTTGGCTCTTATATTGATGTAAATGAGGAGTAACTCTACTGAAATCAACGGAATTGCATGGGGGTAAGAGAGAGCAGGCAGCAGGCCTTTTATGCTCTACTAAGCACGGCCACAGAAGCCTTCACACAATAGGCTGTAATGACTTCAAAGGGGCCGTTGTATTCTTTCATGGGAATAATCAACATACAATGCAACCTTGTTTATCCGAAGGTCTCAGGTAACACCCAAACCCTTTTGATAAATGGGGGCTGGGACGAAGGAGGGGACTGGCCAGCTGGGTTTGAACAGGCTGTCCTCCAGGGATCCAGAACTCTTTCTCCTTGTTGAAATCCTGCCAGGCAGCCTTTTGGAAAGTCCATCAGCCAGCTCCCTCCCTTTAACAGGCTGCATTCTGCAGTCCTGTCGATGCTGCAAGGATTGCACCCTTACATCTTGCAGCTGTGTGGTTGAATGGAGCCAAGAGTCCACACTAACCATCTGATTCCTGGTGCTCACAAAAGCCCACCACATTAGCCTGTGCGTTGTACCTATCCCACAATGCCCTCAAATAGCACCAAGCCTCTGTGAATTCAGACGCTGCTGCTCCTTTGTGCCCCTCCAGCCCATATACCATCATGGAGTGCCCAAGCAGTGATCCATGAAGCCAATGCACTAGCTATAAGATAGTTTCCTAGTATATGTGGCCTTTAGATAGACACGAAAGACTGAGGAAGTGGCTGTGCTAGCTTCATTTCGGAGCTCAGATGTTCGTTTGGTGCGGTGACTTGTCAAGTAAGGGGTCCCAAAGAAGTCATAGGTAGGTGGTGTCTCTCATGGCTCCCCGAAGACAGAAAAGGAGAAAAACACGGACCCTATGGGAGAGTCACGTCTATATTTCACTGAGCTTGCTTAGATTTCCATTTCCCTCCCTATTTATTTATTTTTAAAATACTTGTCCTGTCGAATACTTAGGAGATGGGTGAAATATCGGAAGACTAGGACAAAAATCCTACCCAATGGCAAACAAACCAGAAAAGAAAAGTAAATGGGCCAACACTTTTTTGTTAAGTCTGCCACAAAAGCGAGAAAAATCACTGTTAAGGCAGGATCCCTGTCCTCATGTCTGTCTGGGGAACTTCAGGAGGGCCTCCAAAGCAGGGACAATTCCTGAGGACCCACACAATGCCTAGATACCGCAGCGTAGGTGAAGGAGGGAGTCCCAGCCTTAACATTGCCTGTTGCTCCTTCTATGGTTTGCAGTCAGACTCTCAATGTTAGTGCAACCTATTTTTTCGTGGTTTAATAAATCACAGGCTGCTGCTTATGTAATGACTCAGAGTGAATGATTGTAGTCTCTTCTGGCCCAGAGGTGGTGTCATCATATCCCAGCTCTGGAAAGCAATGGAAATCAATGGTGGCTGCTGGATTCATTTCAGGCCGGCTGGGCTGTGTGGAGGTGGTGAGGGGCTGGCTCAGATTCTGAACGTTTACTAGTTCCAGATGGAGCCTGTTTACAAAAAAATAAAACATTGTTCTAATTAGTTTGTGGTTCAAGTCTCCGTCCCGACCTTCCCTCCCCGACACAGACCAACAAGACACGGCTGGGCATTTCTGATGATTGACACTCAGGCCTTGTTTTCTTCTTGCTAATAAAGTTTTACAAGTCCAACTACCTGCCAGAGTTTAAACAGCCCTAAAAGCTGCACGGGGCTGTGAAATCACACACTGCTCGGGGCCAGGTTGGCTCTTCGGCGCATCTAGCAAGGAAATCTGAAGCTGCTCCTTGCACCACACATCCTCCTCTTTACCAGGCTTTCCCATTACATAAAAAGTCTCTCCTATAAAGTGCGTTGGCATCCAGAGTGATTAAATTCCTTTGAAATCATCTTTGTTGTAACACGTCTACACTGAAGGCGGGAGGGGGGCGTTAGAAGGCAAGCCTGGCCTCCCTTAAAAAGTTTTGTTTTGCTATGCAGAGCAACAGACTAAGGAAAGGAAAAAAGAACAAGCAAGGAAAATCCACAGGCCAGCGGCCAAACTCTGCTGGGGCAAAGTGGTGCACATCTGCCCGAGCCAAATTTGGCCCCAGATTGAAGCAGACAGCTTAGGATTTCCATTCCCTTTAAGGCGTTTTAGGGCCGGACCGAGTGCCAGAGCTTGAACTCGGGGAGCGGGAGGACTGCTGGCGGCTAGCACGGACAGTGAAAAGGACTGGCCCCGCCCCATCTCTGCACCGGCTTGCAGAGGTGGCCAGTTACCAGGGGAAAGTGTAGCAGGAGCAGTTTGGCCCATGTTCCCCCACAGTCGCTGGAGGGACAGAGCCTGCCTCACCCAATGGGGCAGAGTCACTAGGGTCAGAGAAAGGGGACACAGCTTGCATCTCCCCTATTCAGTGGCTGTAGGGTGACCAGACAGCAAATGTGAAAAATCAGGATGGGGGTCGGTGGTAATAGGAGCTTATATAAGAAAAAGACCCAAAAATCGGAACTGTCCCCATAAAATCGGGACATCTGGTCACCCTAAGTGGCTGCCAGGGACCAGGGCATCCCACAGAGCAAGCTAAAATAACCCTTAGGGCTTCCCTAACTTGTACCTTCTGCTTCCATAACCCCGATAGGGCTTGTAGCAGTGGAGGATCGGCCACCTCAGGCACATTTCCTCCTTCCCCTGACCCCTACTTCATGCCTCAAGTCCGTCTCCACCCCAAGCCCCTTCCTGCCCTGGGGGCTGCTGCCGGGGCAGTGTAGCGCTGGCAGTGTGAGGTGACGGTGCCCCGAACCAGTGCTCTCCATACGCTAAAGCCGTGGCTCATTTGGGCTAGCCTAGCCAAAGGGCCGGGACCAAAAGCGTGACGGTGACTGCCTTTAGCCACTCCTGCTGGGATGGTAGAGCCCCACAGACCTGTATGAGCTGGAAAGGTCCTATCTAATGCTGAGCCTGGCATTGCCGCTTTGAAGCCCTGGGTGTAGTGACCGAGAAAAAAAAACAACACCGAAAAACAACCCTGCTCCAGTCGATGGTCCTTAGCAATGAGCTGAAATGAGGGCTAAGCCGCCACAGCAACAACTCTGCTAAAACCCTGTCTCCCAGCCGGCCTCAGAGACTCAGAACTCCAACATGCACCTTTGCAGCCAGCCTTGCTTTCTCCGAAGTCATTGCTTTCTTGATTAGCGAGCAAAGCCAAACACTTAATGCATCAACGGCACAATAAAATAGCCTACGGTGACTGCGAAAACGTGACCCAGTTTTTTTGAAGAAAAACAAAAGACACAAATCAAATCGATACATCATGTGTCTGGCATCGCTTGGGTTCCGGGGGCGGCTTGCAAGCAGCCGGCCAACATGATTTGTTTTTCCCCGAGACAACCGCCCCACCGTGATCCATAAAAAGAAAGCTGCACCCTACGAAAACGGAGCCCGCTCTTGTGAAGCTGTGCCTCGGAGTGTTCAAACTCACGTTCTGCTCCTGCAACTCCGTCCAACAGGCCCTCATCAAAATCGCTACGATTGGGTTACACTTGGAACGTTTACAGCGAGGTTTTACTGAACAGTGCCCCAGAGGGGTGCAAGTTAGATGGAAGCAAGTTGACTTCCTCTGCATACTGAGATGAAGCGTGGGGTTGAACAATTCTTCTTGGGAAGAAAATCTAAACATTTGAGGTTTTGCAGGAGGAAGCTTTCTTTTTTTTTAGTTTTTTTGCGTGTTTGTTTTGGGCTTTTTTTTTTTTTTTTTTTTTGCCTGTTGTAACGTTTGTCATTTTTCCAGTTTGTAAAAATGACACGGCAGAGAAATAGACGGATGAAAGAAATTGCCTGGCCCAAATTTGCTAAGGTTCTAGAATCTAAGAAATGAGGTTTTAAAGTGACACGAACTCTCCTCTACTTCATAGCACAGAGAGATGAAAATCTGGGTGATGGGAGATGAGGAATGAAACAAAACTGTCAGTTTCTCCTTTAATTATGGGGGGTGAAAGAGGGAAAGAACATTGTAAATTGTCCTTGCTCCAGAGTGCTTCGTGTCTGATTCTGAACAGCATTTTCTTATTCTTTTTTTTTTAATTATTGTTTCTTTATTGGTTTTCATTACAGTGAGGAGATTATCCAACACCCATAATAATGAAATGCAGAAAAAGTACGAACAATAAGAATTAGATTTTCCCAGAGAAGCCTGTCTAAAAAACAATTCTGAGTGTAGCTGAGAAACCAGAAAGCATTTTCACATGTAGTGGAGCCGCGAGGATCATTTGCAGTGAAACGTTTTCAGGTTTCATCCTAAATTCAACACTAGAAATGGGCCAGGAACCAACCCTCTGGATCGTAACGACCCTAAGTGGGTGGGGTTCAAAATCAGATCTGGAGCCCACTTGTGCAACTTAAATCCATTTCTATTCAGAGCTTGGTTGGAGGTAGATCCTCAGCAAGCATAAATCTGCAAAGCTCTATCTGCTTCATTCTAATAGGCATCACCTTAGGATCTGGCCATATTAGTAAAGGGTTTACTGTGACTGTAACGGTGTGGACTCACCTCTGCGGCACCTCCTGCTGGTCCCTCCCAGGACCCGGTGCCCCTTTCTCTGGGGAGCTGCCCCCTGGCAGTACCCCCTCAGTCTGGGTCTCCCCTCACCCACTATCCCCATCTTGCCTCAGTCGTAGGCTACTGCCAGTCACCAGCTAGCCCCCGTGCCCTGGGGCAGACTGCAGTGTATTAGCCACTCATCACAGGCAAGGGGGATTGGACCTGCTGCCTATGAACCCCAGTACCTCTCTGGGCCCTATGCCAGTCCCTGCAACCTGGGGTTTTCCTAGGCCGGAGCTCCCCGGCTCCCTTGGCCTTTCCCCAGCCCTGCTCCACTCCAGGTACCCTGCTTAGCTCCTACAACCAGGCCCTTCTCCCTCTACAGGCAGAGGGAAAATCTGTTTGTGCTAGGCCCACTGCCCTCTTATAAAGGCCAGCTGGGCCCTGATTAAGCTGGCCACAGCTGTGGCTGCTTTGCCAGTCAGCCTTCTCCCAGCCTCAGCCCTTCAGGGCAGGAGCGGAGTAGGCACCCCGCTGCAATGATTCACAAGCCTTTTTAGTGGACCTGGCTGATTTATGGTTTTGCATCAAAATCACATCACATTTGCAATCTTGTGAGCCTTTGGCTTTAAGCCAGTTGAAATTCAGTGGCCGTGTTTCACTCTGAGGCTGGGAATATGAATCGAAACACCCGGGATTTGACCCCGGGTGGAGCAAAACCAAAGAAAAGGCTTTACACACTCCCTTGCACAGAGAAATTGAAACATTTCACCCAACTCTAATATTGAATGAGCTGTTGCAGAGACTGTATTTCCACAAATGTATTCTGTATACGCTAGCTTATCAGCCATACCTTCGCCACTGCCGTTAATTGGCTGGGGAACTGGCCTAAACAGAATGTGACAGAGAATAGTTGTATGTGTCAGCCACCTTTATAGTTCTCCATTCTCTTTTCATTTGCCTTCTAGCTTTCAAACAAACCCTTGGAAGATGAATTTCCTTCCCACCGTGGTGCTGTCATATATGCTGGGTCTGTGCTTAATTATTATACTCATCCTATCCTGGTGTTTTGTATTCTCAGTGACATGAACATTCAATAAAATGTGGTGCCAATTTTTTTTTTTTAAGTGTGTTGAGTGAGAGTGAGACATTCTCCGGGGACGGGAACATGAACAGGCCCAAGAAAGTTTTTAAAAGAATAAAAAGAAAGTAGATTGGCCTCAGATAGGGTCTTGTCCGGTGCTTCTCAATCTGGCTGGCTGGGGGAGTGCAGAGAACTGGCAGATGATGTGGCATTGGCTCCTCCTCCCTCTTTCCAGCTGCTCTGAATGGCAGCCAAGTTCTTCCTCGCAAAGAGCCTCGATGCCCTTAAAAGCAGCTGGAAACAAGGAGGAGGAGCCATTGTAGCTGCCTCTACTATGGGAAATAGGAGCTTTTCTCAGGGACCAGCGCTACCAGCAAGACTGGAGCCGCCAGTGGGAGCCAAGAGCAGGAGAGGAGCCAGAAGCTGACAGTGGTAATAGAGATGCCAATAGAAAAGAAATATCTCCAGGGGAGAAGGGAACCAGGCAGCTGAGTAGCGTGTTCAGAGGAGGAGGAGGAGCTGAGGACCATATGCCTGGAGATCATGCCTAGGGGACTGGAGGAGAAGAGAACCAGGTGGCAGGGAAACATGTGCCAGGAAGGAGGAGGCCAAGCTAGCAGGGAAGAAGGCGGAGGGGGAGAAGAGAGAAGGCAATGAGGTGGCAGGGATGGAGAGGGGAACCGAACCTGGACGGGGAGCTGGCAGCAGACCGTGATCCAGAATCAACTTGAGGCCCTGCAGCCCAGATGCTGACATAGCTGGCCCGGGGCAGGGAGGGGATCACTCCAGTGTCGGGGATCCTAGAGCGCCATAGCAGCACCTCCCCATTGTGACGGAGGTAAGCGGTGTGGCCAGAGTAAAGAGGGTGTGGCTCTGGGGCCTTTGCCCACTCCCTTGAAGCACTTGACGGCTGGCATGATTTAGAGCAGACTTGAGGGTTCGCCAGGCCTAGGCTCAGGGGAGTGATCTTTATAGTCTCCTACTGTGCTTCAAGGCAGCAGCCTGGGACAAAACACTTAGCACCGCAAAGACAGTTAAAAACACACTGACTCTTACCCCTTTCCCAGGTAGCCATGACTGCCGCTGTACAATCACGAATGGGGCGGGCGCGGGAGGGGAGCCGGTGCATGAGACAATCTCTCTATTAAAATATGGGTCACGCCATGAAAAAGTGGGAGCCCTGAGTTTAGCCAAATCGGGTATTATCTCTGGATCATCTCCCTCAAGTAATCAGCTCACTACTCTGGAGTGAACAATGAAGCCTTAATCCGATCCATTCCAATTAGTGGCTTTGAAAGCCCCCCCACAAGTCACTTTTCCTATAAACATCCTCGTTTGAAAGGAATATTAGATGATGCCATGGCAGGGAATCACAAAGACGGGGCTGGTTTTGTTATTTCAAAGAGTGTCCCGTGACAGAAGGCTGCTGTAGAGAATAGATATGAGTTACCCAAATGTAGGAGTGAAACTTCTGAGGCGCTTACGTTGGAGAATGTTTCTCATCGCCGGGTCATGAAACGAAAGGGATCCCCAGCATTTCAGAGGGGATTGACAAAACCAGTTGCTGACATGGTATCCTAGCGTTTCTGGAAGATATCATTAAAAAAAGAAAAGAAAAGGAAAACTCACTAGAGAGACACGGAGACAGCTTCCATGAAAGAGCTGAAAAATGAGCCACCGGCGTGATAAAAGGGATGGAGGTTTTGCACAATAGCATATTCTCCTATAAACCACCTAATTCTCCTACTTGGTATTCATCATTGTCAGGCATCTTTATAGCCGTGAATGAAGGCTTTATGTTTAGCCTCATTATCAGCTCAGCGATAGAGGGCAGGCCATGCAAATGAAGTTCAGTACCAGAGATACGTTGTTAAAATGCTGCAATTTGTCAGCATTTAGATAAACAAATGAGGGGCAGACTGTGTGTGTGAAGTGACCCCTGCAGCGCTCCTGGGATATTTTGCCGCTTGTTCAGGAAAATGTCTTCAAGGTCCCTCCTTCAGGCTGGGTTTGGTGGGATGAGGAAAAAAAAACCTCATTTAAAAACCCTCTCTTTTATTAATGGGCCTTTGACTGATATAGCAGTAGACCTTGGCTCTTTTTTCTAAAATCTCTTTGTCGCTGTGCTCTTCATTTACTTCTGCACCTCCCTTAAGCGCAGAAATTCCTTTCAGAGAGCCCTTGTGGGTCTGATCCTAGTCACACTGAGCTCAGTAGCAAACTCCCATTCTCTCCAACAAGAGGAGGATCGAGGCCCTCTGGCCTGTGATCGGTTGAAAAGGTCACACTATTCTCCTTGAAAGGTTAATTCACGAAGGCTACATATCTATAGGAATGTGGCCTTTCCTGATTATATTAGTAGTGATCTAATCAATCAAAGCACAACGGTAATAGAGTCTTTTTTCCCCCCTAGTATTGCCTTGTACTCCTACATAGTATTTTATTTTGCTCCTTAATGTTGGTTTCGGTAATATTTGCTTTGGGGCTTATGTTTGCCTTTTTCCTGTCCGCTCCTGGAACTCAAGTAGAAGACGCTTAAAGAGCAGACAAAGCTCCCGTGCTATGGACTCCATTCTCCAGTTTCTTAAAGGGGTTTTAATGACGCCCTGGAAGCCAGGCGTCCTAGAAATCAAATCCAATGAATTGTAACACTTTCTGAAAAGCAAGATTACGCTACAATGGGGTTTCAATCATCTCCAGGGGTACGTCGGTCTGAAAGCAGGCTTTCCTCAGATTATACACAGCTGTTGAGCTGCCTAATGCTTTCCCAGCGATGTCGCAGGGAAACCTTGGTGGCATGAGCTTGCCATCAATCTCAATCCCTTATACAAAGCAGAGTCACTAAAGTCTCATTTGCAGGCTCTTTTCTTCTTGGCCTACACACAAACTTTTCTGCTCATTTGAGGAGAATTATGTGGACTTAATTAAGTGTAGTAACTTCTTGGTAGCGTGGCGCCTGATCAATGAGACGTGCAGATGTGGAGTGAAATGATGGGGCAGCAGTGCTGTGAAGAATACAGATCAGGGCCAGGGCCATTATGTGTACCCCAAAGAAGTTACTTGGGACTCAATTATCCTATTCATTGTAATTGCGGCGCACCAGATGGTTACAATGAAAAAGAGTCTTCCGTGACCACAAGCGTTTCATTGAGCACCTTTTCTTCTTCTCCAATTCGCCGTACGACGATTAGTTTCTTATTGGGTGTTTATTGAAACAAGGGACAGATTTGGTGCATCACGGAACAGAAGGCAGCGGAGGCCCATGAATCAAAATAAGAGACTGCAGCGCGCCTCTGTTGTTCTTCAGAGCCCTGGAAACACTCGCCTTGCAGCTTATCGGCGATGACCTCCCCTCCCCTCGCTCCTCTTGTCCCCTTCCCCAAATCCAGGAGATGTAAAGTGTTTCAAATCTGACCGGCTGCTGTGCCGTCTGTCAAAGCCTTTCCAGCCAAGTGAGCAGTTTTTCATTTAATTCATTGAGTTGTCCTCAATAAAATTAATTCCTTCTCATCAGCAGCATTGAAGCAGCGAGTGGGAACAAAACCAAACGAGGTTGTGAATATAGTACTGGTCATTAACCAGAGGCACCCGACTCTGTCATCTGTTCATCCCTTCATCTCATTGGGGAGTTCATGATTTAAAAGGAAAATGAAGGGGGGTTAAGAAAATGAAAAAGCAAAAGCTTAAGAGGTCAGATCTTCAGCTGATGTAAATCCGCGGAGCTCCATGGAAATCAATGGAGGAACACCAATTTACACCAGTTAAGGAGCTGGCTGTGTGGCGCTTGCAGGACTCACATGAGCATCTGTTTGGAAGGATGCTAAGCAAGGAACAATCTGTTTTAGGGGCCTCTCACATGCAACCTTCGCATATGTGGGGCGGGGGGTGGAAATTTGACACACTGTAGCCATATGTTGGCCATTTAATTTCTGAATCGTCCTCTCTGGAAAAGATATTTTCTGTTTGAACTCAGGTAAAAGTCCTATAGATGGGACCAACCCAGCTGACACCAGATGCTCGTACATTGTTCAGAACTCCTTTTGCGTGACAGAATGCAAAATATGTCGCAAATGAGTTGTGCGGCTTGACGTTTCCCCCCCTGGCAATAATCATCTTCAAACCGGTCGTCTCTCCCTGTCTCAGCAGCACAGTGGTACCTCTAATGGGAGAAGGAGCATGCCGGCTTCAGTTTCAGTGTACCTGTTGTTATGGTTACATTTGTTTGTTCAACATAATGGTGGTGTTGAGAGTAATGCATTTATATGACTTTCCTGCCGAAGACAACGGCATAGCTCTGGTGGCGTCGACTTGAAACTTGATCATGTGGTTTCAGAGGCTGGCAACCACATCCTACTTTGGGGTTAGCCAAATAAAACTATATTTTGGTTTAGTGTTGCTAGATCTGAGGAAATGATGGTTATGCTATTTGGGCCAGAGTTTATGTTTACTTAAACTAAAGCAGCCATGAGACAGAGTCCATTTTTCCTAACTTAACAAAAGAAAAAGGAGAGCACTTTTCCCCCGAAGCATATGAAATGTGATTTTTTTAAAGAACTTTTTCCAAGGTGCTTTCCAGTTTAAAGATACAGACCCAGCAATGCCGCTTGTACACCTAAACGTAAACTGAAATGACACTAGGCTGCAACCTCCTAGTCCAAGCCAAGCGTTGCAAGCTGTTTATTATTCACAAACACATAAGGCTTGCTGACGTGTATCACATAGATCTAATTTCAACCATGTCTTTTCTTTAATAAACAAAACATGCTGTACCAGCAGAGCAATAATCAAGTGATGATAACATCTGGTTTTCAGACCACTCATGGAACAGCAAGATCAATTCTTTGTCCTAAAACAATAACAAAAAGGAGGAAAAAAAAATTCCCAACCTGCTCTCCCCACTGTTGGATGAGGATGGGGCAAAATTTCAAAAACGGGAAGAGAAATAAATATCCCCATTTGTATAGACTTTATCTAACCCTGTATTCTTAGTTGTACACTAGAATTAAAATGCTGCTCTAAGATCTAACTCAGAAAGCAACATACATGCACCTCACACTCACTTTACAAGAAAAGCGCACCAGGAGACAGAGGGCCAAGGAGAATGGTTTAAGATTTCATTGTTTCCTTTACTTGCTATAGTGCCTACTATAGTCACTGTAGGTTCCTATAATCCTATTTTCTATCTCAGTTACACTCTTTGAACATGAAGGAGATCTCTGAATTGCACTGCCTGTGAATGAGAGCAGGGTATTTGCTATATTGTCTGGTTTAGGAATAATACTTTGCATTTACGGAGGGTCTCACATCTAATCATTCCAGTGTGTTTTACAAACATTAATTAAGCCTCACAGGTTACATTCCTGAGTAAGAGGTCGGCAAATATTACTAGTCCTGCTTTTTAGATAAATTGTGTCATGGAGATAGAAATTGACTTGACCAGGGTCACTTTGTGAGTCAGTGGCACCGCTGGGAATGGAGCCCTGGAGCCTAAATTCTAGTTATCTTCTCTAACAAATAGACAAGTTGCCTTCCACTCACTGGATTCACGAGCGTTATCTAGTGCACACCGAGAGTAAAATCCTGACATCCATGGCAAGCTTCCCATTGACTTCAATGGGGAGATGGTTTTAACAAGTATCCTGTGTTATCCTATGCTGGAATAACACCGGGGCTGTATTTACACTGGGATCAGAACCATGTTGAAACATGGTTGCAGTTAATAGCATTCTGGCACCGTTTTCATGACCAGTGTGGCCATGTGTTTTTCTTATGTGAATCATGCCAGCCAACCTGGGCAGTAGCCCATAACTTCCTTGATGAACTGTAGTGTAGTTTTATATCTTGATTCTCAGAATAATTAATCTCCATCCAGATCCCATCTACGCTATAAGAGTTTCTGCTTTGGGGATCGGGTAGCCTCCCCCCCCCCCCCCCGCCATCATGGCTAAAACAGGATTTGTTCTCACAGTGAAAACTGGCTTACACTTCTGTAAGGCCTGAGCAGTGCTTAATTTGTAATGAAAGAGGTGACAGGTCTCAAGTAATTAGGTGCTGGAGCTCAAGTAATTTTTTTACATTCATAACTGATGCGCCAAGCCCAGCGGAGCCGGGGCTACGAACCGCCAAGCCCAGAGGTGCCGGGGCTATGAACCGCCAAGCCCAGAGGAGCTGGGGCTACGAACGGCCAAGCC
This sequence comes from Chelydra serpentina, assembly GCA_037349315.1. Classification (NCBI taxonomy): domain Eukaryota; kingdom Metazoa; phylum Chordata; order Testudines; family Chelydridae; genus Chelydra; species Chelydra serpentina. Next base: position 13,866,017 of record JBAIAC010000061.1, read on the forward strand.
CAGCGGAGCCGGGGCTATGAACCGCCAAGCCCAGAGGAGCCGGGGCTACGAACCGCCAAGCCCAGAGGAGCTGGGGCTACGAACCGCCAAGCCCAGAGGAGCTGGGGCTACGAACGGCCAAGCCCAGCGGAGCCGGGGCTATGAACCGCCAAGCCCAGAGGAGCCGGGGCTACGAACCGCCAAGCCCAGAGGAGCTGGGGCTACGAACGGCCAAGCCCAGCGGAGCCGGGGCTACGACCCGCCAAGCCCAGAGGTGCCGGGGCTATGAACCGCCAAGCCCAGAGGTGCCGGAGCTACAAACCGCCAAGCCCAGAGGAGCCGGGGCTACGAACCGCCAAGCCCAGAGGAGCTGGGGCTACGAACCGCCAAGCCCAGAGGTGCCGGGGCTATGAACCGCCAAGCCCAGAGGAGCTGGGGCTACGAACCGCCAAGCCCAGAGGTGCCGGAGCTACAAACCGCCAAGCCCAGAGGAGCTGGGGCTACGAACCGCCAAGCCCAGAGGTGCCGGAGCTACAAACCGCCAAGCCCAGAGGAGCCGGGGCTACGAACCGCCAAGCCCAGAGGAGCCGGGGCTACGAACCGCCAAGCCCAGAGGAGCTGGGGCTACGAACCGCCAAGCCCAGAGGAGCCGGGGCTACGAACCGCCAAGCCCAGAGGAGCCGGGGCTCTGAACCACCAAGCCCAGAGGAGCCGGGGCTATGAACCGCCAAGCCCAGAGGAGCCGGGGCTACGAACCGCCAAGCCCAGAGGAGCTGGGGCTCTGAACCGCCAAGCCCAGAGGAGCCGGGGCTATGAACCGCCAAGCCCAGAGGAGCTGGGGCTACGAACCGCCAAGCCCAGAGGTGCCGGAGCTACAAACCGCCAAGCCCAGAGGAGCTGGGGCTACGAACCGCCAAGCCCAGAGGAGCTGGGGCTACGAACCGCCAAGCCCAGAGGTGCCGGAGCTACAAACCGCCAAGCCCAGAGGAGCCGGGGCTACGAACCGCCAAGCCCAGAGGAGCTGGGGCTACGAACCGCCAAGCCCAGAGGAGCCGGGGCTACGAACCGCCAAGCCCAGAGGAGCCGGGGCTCTGAACCACCAAGCCCAGAGGTGCCGGGGCTATGAACCGCCAAGCCCAGAGGTGCCGGAGCTACAAACCGCCAAGCCCAGAGGAGCCGGGGCTATGAACCGCCAAGCCCAGCGGAGCCGGGGCTACGAACCGCCAAGCCCAGAGGTGCCGGAGCTACAAACCGCCAAGCCCAGAGGAGCCGGGGCTACGAACCGCCAAGCCCAGAGGAGCCGGGGCTACGAACCGCCAAGCCCAGAGGAGCTGGGGCTACGAACCGCCAAGCCCAGAGGAGCCGGGGCAACGAACCGCCAAGCCCAGAGGAGCTGGGGCTACGAACCGCCAAGCCCAGAGGAGCCGGGGCTATGAACCGCCAAGCCCAGAGGAGCCGGAGCTCTGAACCACCAAGCCCAGAGGTGCCGGGGCTACGAACCGCCAAGCCCAGAGGTGCCGGAGCTACAAACCGCCAAGCCCAGAGGAGCCGGGGCTACGAACCGCCAAGCCCAGAGGAGCTGGGGCTACGAACCGCCAAGCCCAGAGGTGCCGGAGCTATGAACCGACAAGCCCAGAGGAGCTGGGGCTACGAACCGCCAAGCCCAGAGGAGCTGGGGCTACGAACCGCCAAGCCCAGAGGTGCCGGAGCTACAAACCGCCAAGCCCAGAGGAGCTGGGGCTACGAACCGCCAAGCCCAGAGGTGCCGGAGCTACAAACCGCCAAGCCCAGAGGAGCTGGGGCTACAAACCGCCAAGCCCAGAGGAGCCGGGGCTACGAACCGCCAAGCCCAGAGGAGCTGGAGCTACGAACCGCCAAGCCCAGAGGAGCCGGGGCTACGAACCGCCAAGCCCAGAGGTGCCGGGGCTATGAACCGCCAAGCCCAGAGGAGCTGGGGCTACGAACCGCCAAGCCCAGCGGAGCCGGGGCTATGAACCGCCAAGCCCAGAGGAGCCGGGGCTACGAACCGCCAAGCCCAGAGGTGCCGGAGCTACAAACCGCCAAGCCCAGAGGAGCCGGGACTACGAACCGCCAAGCCCAGAGGAGCCGGGGCTACGAACCGCCAAGCCCAGAGGAGCCGGGGCTCTGAACCGACAAGCCCAGAGGAGCCGGGGCTCTGAACCGACAAGCCCAGAGGAGCCGGGGCTACGAACCGCCAAGCCCAGAGGTGCCGGGGCTCTGAACTGCCAAGCCCAGAGGTGCCGGGGCTCTGAACCGCCAAGCCCAGAGGAGCCGGGGCTCTGAACCGCCAAGCCCAGAGGTGCCGGGGCTACCAACCGCCAAGCCCAGAGGAGCCGGGGCTACGAACCGCCAAGCCCAGAGGAGCCGGGGCTATGAACCGCCAAGCCCAGAGGAGCCGGGGCTACGAACCGCCAAGCCCAGAGGAGCCGGGGCTCTGAACCGCCAAGCCCGGAGGAGCCGGGGCTATGAACCACCAAGCCCAGAGGAGCCGGGGCTCTGAACCGCCAAGCCCAGGGGAGCCGGGGCTCTGAACTGCCAAGCCCAGAGGAGCCGGGGCTATGAACCGCCAAGCCCAGAGGAGCCGGGGCTATGAACCGCCAAGCCCAGAGGTGCCGGGGCTATGAACCGCCAAGCCCAGAGGAGCCGGGGCTACGAACCGCCAAGCCCAGAGGAGCCGGGGCTACGAACCGCCAAGCCCAGGGGAGCCGGGGCTATGAACCGCCAAGCCCAGAGGTTCTGGGGCTACGAACCGCCAAGCCCAGCGGAGCCGGGGCTATGAACCGCCAAGCCCAGAGGTTCTGGGGCTACGAACCGCCAAGCCCAGCGGAGCCGGGGCTATGAACCGCCAAGCCCAGAGGAGCTGGGGCTACAAACCGCCAAGCCCAGAGGAGCCGGGGCTACGAACCGCCAAGCCCAGAGGAGCTGGAGCTACGAACCGCCAAGCCCAGAGGAGCCGGGGCTACGAACCGCCAAGCCCAGAGGTGCCGGGGCTATGAACCGCCAAGCCCAGAGGAGCTGGGGCTACGAACCGCCAAGCCCAGCGGAGCCGGGGCTATGAACCGCCAAGCCCAGAGGAGCCGGGGCTACGAACCGCCAAGCCCAGAGGTGCCGGAGCTACAAACCGCGAAGCCCAGAGGAGCCGGGACTACGAACCGCCAAGCCCAGAGGAGCCGGGGCTACGAACCGCCAAGCCCAGAGGAGCCGGGGCTCTGAACCGACAAGCCCAGAGGAGCCGGGGCTCTGAACCGACAAGCCCAGAGGAGCCGGGGCTACGAACCGCCAAGCCCAGAGGTGCCGGGGCTCTGAACTGCCAAGCCCAGAGGTGCCGGGGCTCTGAACCGCCAAGCCCAGAGGAGCCGGGGCTCTGAACCGCCAAGCCCAGAGGTGCCGGGGCTACGAACCACCAAGCCCAGAGGAGCCGGGGCTACGAACCGCCAAGCCCAGAGGAGCCGGGGCTACGAACCGCCAAGCCCAGAGGAGCCGGGGCTACGAACCGCCAAGCCCAGAGGAGCCGGGGCTCTGAACCGCCAAGCCCAGAGGAGCCGGGGCTATGAACCACCAAGCCCAGAGGAGCCGGGGCTCTGAACCGCCAAGCCCAGGGGAGCCGGGGCTCTGAACTGCCAAGCCCAGAGGAGCCGGGGCTATGAACCGCCAAGCCCAGAGGAGCCGGGGCTATGAACCGCCAAGCCCAGAGGTGCCGGGGCTATGAACCGCCAAGCCCAGAGGAGCCGGGGCTATGAACCGACAAGCCCAGAGGTGCCGGAGCTACAAACCGCCAAGCCCAGAGGAGCCGGGGCTACGAACCGCCAAGCCCAGAGGAGCCGGGGCTACGAACCGCCAAGCCCAGGGGAGCCGGGGCTATGAACCGCCAAGCCCAGAGGTTCTGGGGCTACGAACCGCCAAGCCCAGCGGAGCCGGGGCTATGAACCGCCAAGCCCAGAGGTTCTGGGGCTACGAACCGCCAAGCCCAGCGGAGCCGGGGCTATGAACCGCCAAGCCCAGAGGAGCCAGGGCTACGAACCGCCAAGCCCAGAGGAGGTGGGGCTACGAACCGCCAAGCCCAGAGGAGCCGGGGCTATGAACCGCCAAGCCCAGCGGAGCCGGGGCTACGAACCGCCAAGCCCAGCGGAGCCGGAGCTATGAACCGCCAAGCCCAGAGGTGCCGGGGCTCTGAACCGCCAAGCCCAGAGGAGCCGGGGCTCTGAACCGCCAAGCCCAGAGGTGCCGGGGCTACGAACCGCCAAGCCCAGAGGAGCCGGGGCTACGAACCGCCAAGCCCAGAGGAGCCGGGGCTATGAACCGCCAAGCCCAGAGGAGCCGGGGCTACGAACCGCCAAGCCCAGAGGAGCCGGGGCTCTGAACCGCCAAGCCCAGAGGAGCCGGGGCTATGAACCACCAAGCCCAGAGGAGCCGGGGCTCTGAACCGCCAAGCCCAGGGGAGCCGGGGCTATGAACTGCCAAGCCCAGAGGAGCCGGGGCTATGAACCGCCAAGCCCAGAGGAGCCGTGGCTATGAACCGCCAAGCCCAGAGGTGCCGGGGCTATGAACCGCCAAGCCCAGAGGAGCCGGGGCTATGAACCGCCAAGCCCAGAGGTGCCGGAGCTACAAACCGCCAAGCCCAGAGGAGCCGGGGCTACGAACCGCCAAGCCCAGAGGAGCCGGGGCTACGAACCGCCAAGCCCAGGGGAGCCGGGGCTATGAACCGCCAAGCCCAGAGGTTCTGGGGCTACGAACCGCCAAGCCCAGCGGAGCCGGGGCTATGAACTGCCAAGCCCAGAGGTTCTGGGGCTACGAACCGCCAAGCCCAGCGGAGCCGGGGCTATGAACCGCCAAGCCCAGAGGAGCCAGGGCTACGAACCGCCAAGCCCAGAGGAGCTGGGGCTACGAACCGCCAAGCCCAGAGGAGCCGGGGCTATGAACCGCCAAGCCCAGCGGAGCCGGGGCTACGAACCGCCAAGCCCAGCGGAGCCGGGGCTATGAACCGCCAAGCCCAGCGGAGCCGGGGCTATGAACCGCCAAGCCCAGAGGTTCTGGGGCTACAAACCACCAAGCCCAGCGGAGCCGGGGCTATGAACCACGAAGCCCAAAGGAGCCGGGGCTACAAACTGCCAAGCCCAGAGGAGCCGGGGCTATGAACCGCCAAGCCCAGAGGAGCCGGGGCTCAGCTCTCGCAAGCCCTGGCACAAATTAAGCCCTTGGCCTGAGTCACTCTTCTGACTGCACTACAATTACACCAGCATCAATGAGAGCAGAATTTGGCCCATGGCTGTGAGTAGCTGCTGGTCGAGTGCTGGGTCCTGAAGGAGGGTGGCAATTGCGAGTGCCAAATGGGCAGTTTAATTCGATGAAGAGAGAGGCCTGAGGCGTGAGGGCGTTGGACAGTTCATGCGCTGAGCTCCTGCCCGTTGAGCCCCTGCGGAGGGCCCTCTGCGCCCATATCACTTTTATTTCTCTCTATTGTTATTTATATTTCTGTTGCCCGCGGAGGCCTCAACCAAGCCAGGGCCCCAGTGTGCTAGCCCATGTACAAACACATTTTCAATGAGATCGCCTGCCCAATGATCTTACAGTCTTAGAAGAGACAAGGCCTAATAGGTAGAGCTGGGCTCTCTTTGGGGGGTGGGGGGGAAAGCAAATAGTAAATTCCCCAAACATGCAGTTTCAGGGTGACCAAAGCTATCCACAAGCTCAGGTTGAACGCAGCAAATCGTTTCTGCGGCATGAAACACGAGGACAAAAATGTCAAAAAAGTTGAAGCAGTGCAGAACAGTTGCAACATTTTGTTTCTAAAGGAACCATTTTACTCAAAAAGTGTCCATTTGAATGGGGTTTTTTTTGTTTCAAAATGTGGCTTTGTTTGACCCAAACACTTTATTTGTTATTATTATTATTATTTGTCTTGGTGAGAAAAACCAGATAAAAATCAAGTTTTGTTGTTTGTTTGTTTGTTTGTTTGTTTGTTTGTTTGTTTTTTCCAGGTTGGTCATTTTGATCCAAAATACCCAGGATTTGCTCATCTTTAATAACAGGTGGATAAAACTAAGAAGCATGTAGAGAGGGGAAATGGGGTAACAAAACTAGGCTCTTCTATCATGGACTAGGGACCAGATCCTCAGCTGACATAAATCAGCAGAGGTCCACTAGTTTCGGGGTGGGCTGCATCAGTTACACCAGTCTGGGATCTGGTCCCAGCCACATGCACAAGCAACAGCAGTAATAATTACAGCAATCACAGTCAATTAAAGGGGCTTTTATATTAGCGTATTTAATAGGAAGGTATCTGCTGGGTTAGTTTTATGTTTCAATTTGACTACATTGGTTTTTTAGACGTAAGTTCTGTCTATGGATAAAATTTTGTTTCAGGATTTCCGTCGAAAGTGCCCTCCGTGCATAGAGGAGCAGAGGGGAACTATTTATGATGTTGATTTCTCTCATGTAGCAAGCGGAGAAGTTTTTTTCCCCCCAGCTGTTTTGTTTTTATCTTATGTGTTAGTGGTAACTGACCATTTGTTTTACATAGGTCTTGAGTCTGTGGTCTTTATCATGAGCACAATGGTGCAGAAATATTTGTAACAGAATCTAAAATCACATGAGACTTGCTGATGTGAAACTTTGTTGCAAACTTGAGACTTACTCCAGGTTCAGAGAGAGGTTGGTCAAGGTTCACCAAAATGGTCAACACATATGAGGAGCTGTAGTTCTTTGGAATGTGTCTTATTAATGCATACTTATATATCATCTGCAAAACATGACTTATTTCAATTCCTTTCCCCCCCTTTTATCGTTTCATTCTGTCATACTCTCGCTATGAGAGGTTCACTTGCAAGATCAAGAGGTGTTTGGTGGAATTATAGCCCATTTTATGGAGGATCAGAAATATATCGTTCCAGTTGACTCTGTCAGATGTTGTTTTTCCATATCTAAGGAAACGGCTGAAGTGGGGATTATATTTATGTTGATCAGTGTTAAGTTCAAAAGCAGTCATCTTTTTTTATGCCTATTAATTTTATTACAAATGCTGTTTGGTTAGGTTGGATTGTTTTACTTTTAAAGCCTCTCAGGCCTGGGAGCCATTATTTTCCAAACGATCGGTAATACTTATATTGGCGGATATTTGGAGTCTAGTGTTGTTAGGGTTTTTTGTTTTGTTTTCAGGATTATCTAAAATAAAGAGGAGCTTTGTTTTAAAAAGTGACTTGTAAAAGAAAATAAAAATCCAGTTATTGTGCCGCAATGGTTTTCAGATCTTATTTGTTCAGTTAACAAGGAAACAGGTTTGGGGTTTTTTTCCCCTCATTACCACACTAGTTTTGGTGGGGAGGGAGAGATAGCTCAGTGGTTTGAGCATTGGCCTGCTAAACCCAGAGTTGTAAGTTCAATCCTTGAGGTGGCCATTTAGGGATCTGGGGTGAAAATTGGGGCTTGGTCCTGCTTTGAGCAGGGGGTTGGACTAGATGACCTCCTAAGGTCCCTTCCAACCCTGATATTCTATGATAAAGTAAAGGCGAAATCCTGACCCCATTGAAGTGAATGGAAGTTGGAATCGGAAAGTCAAGTTGGGTTCTTTTTGGGGTTGTGCATCTCTAACTATGAAGACTTTGCAACCAGAACATGGTTCACCGTTCAGCAGATGAAGCATAAGCCAGAACAAAGTCCACCTCCTGCTCCTAGAGCTGAACTGACTAGGCAGGACTCACAGCAGTGAAATGCTTTGGTCTAACCCAAGTTATTGGGCCTAGTATAGGGGTAACGGGGGGGAATTGAGTGGCCTGTGTGATACAGGATGTCAGACTAGATGAACTAATGGTCCCTTCTGGCCTTACGCTCTATGAAACTAGCCAGTAAATCAAGAGATGTGACTTTGAGGGCCGGATACTCAGGTGGGGCATATCATTCAGTGGAAGCTTCATGAATATTTGCAAATACGCTGGAGGCCAGATCCTCAGCTGGTGTAAATAGGAGCTACACCAGTCTACACCCACTTGGGAACTGGTCCTAAACTTCTATAGGGCCGGATTGCTTCAGGCCATGCCGGGGTGTGCCTGTAGCCTCCCTGCACAGCAGTGCCAGAGCTGCCCATGAGAGCAGGAAAGGGCTGAGGCTATCTGGATCCATTAGCATATGGGGACGGAGGATCCGGATATTAAGACACCGCACCACAATGTGAATAGCCAACCTGTGTTTCCATAGGATTTCTGTGATAGAAACTTGGCCTGCTATTGGTGTGGAACTCCCCCTGGGCTCCCCGAGCTATCACAGCCAGTCTACGCCCTCTGGGATCTGCTTCCCTGAATGCAGGAGCCTGGCCAAGACAGTCTCCAGCAGCAGGGAGTGATTCCCCTGAACTGTGAAGAACCATGAGATGGGCTCTCACCTCCCTCCCTGACCCTGCAATGGCCATGGGTGGGCATCTTCAATCCCAGATCCTGGCAGTGTAGCAGGCATGAGAAGAAGGATGGTCCAGCCTGTAGGGTGGTAGCCAGGAGCTCAGGAGACCTGGGCTCGGTTCCCTGCTCTGCCACCGATTTCCTGGGTAACGTTGGCCACCGCTTAGCGCCTCGGTGCCCCATCTGTACAATGAGATAGCACTTCCCTACCTCACAGCGGTGAGGTGACAAGAGAGACATACATTTAAAACAAGAGTGCCAGATGCTCAGAGGTTACAGTAATGGGGGGGTGTATAAGTTCAAGAGGTAGCTATGGGGTGACAGTGACGGGGGAACCCCTAATACTTCTCCCTAAAATATAAAGTAGCTCCAATCAGACAAGGGTCACTAAAGTAAGACTTGTTGTCACAGCCCCCTGCGGCAGCTAGCCACTAACGGTTTCACGCGGGAGTCACGCAGGATTGTGGCTGGAATCCGTGGCCAATCAGTTCTCACAGGACCCGCCTGGTTCCACCTGCAGAGCTCCAATAGGGGGCTATTCTGCCATCCCTACCCCTCCGCCAGCAGCCACCAGAAATGAGTCGGACGCACAGGTTTGCTCTCCCTCCATGCGTGTGCAACACTGACAGACCCTGGTCGTTGGCAGGTGGGATCGAACCGGGGACCTCTGGAGCTTGGTGCATGAGCCTCTACCACATGAGCTAAAAGCCAGCTGGCTCTTAGGTAAGGCTGTAGAGCAAACTCATTTGATCTTTCTCTCTCTAAGTGGTCTCGGTGCCACTAGATGGGACAGAACACCACACCCAGGAGGTGTGTGGGTTACACATGCACCAACCTTCCTAATAAAAGGGTCAGCTGCGGCTTTGCAAAAGCCCTGTAGATGGAACAGCACATTGTCATCATCTGGTGTGGGAGACCATACCCAGCATGGGCCCTATACATGGCACATTCTATGTTCCCCAACACACTGGCTGGGTCATTTTAGGGGGATGGAGCGATTCCCCACCCCTACCCACCGAATGGGTAGCTGGCATGGGGAATGCAGATTTCCTTATGCCTCCTTACAGACATGGGCATGCAGGACAGACGGCGCCCATATGTTCCTCTGCTTTAATTTTACTCTCATGAGGTTTAAGCATTTACTCTGGGGCTGATGGTTGGGGATGGTAGGCTCCTTGGGGTATCTCCTCCCTACACTTCCTTTCCCCCACCCCCCAGGCTCTCTCTGCCCCCGTTTCGGCGCTCACTTCTCCCAGACTCCTGCAGCGGCTGCGCCCTGTTGACAGCGCCACCCGATGTGTTTCAGCAGAGCTGGGGAACGGTGCTTCCTGATGGTCTGCAGATGTTGGCGTTCAGTGGGACTTTCACGTGAGACTCAAAACTGTTGAAACTGGTTTTACTCCTGCGACTAAATGCTCCAACCCGCCAACGCGAAGCAAACCCTGGGCTCCTGTCCGGACCGAAAAGGGCAAGTTAATGAAAGAAACCCCCCACTATTGCAAGTCACAGGATGGATGAAAAGAAACCTAACCAACACCCCCCCACCCCCCACACATTCTCAGTGCTAATTAAGCAATAATGATCAAGGCACACCGTATTTCCTGGGGACTAATAACTAACTGGGAGGAGATGATGACCCCAGACAGTCATTAATCCCCAGGAAATGCCCTGCATCAAGATTGTTATTGCAAGTTCAGCCTAAATACGTGAGAAAAGCGGTTTAAAATAGTCCAGTCCGTCGGGCTTGAACTGTGTGCTGCTTTTTGCGATTGTAAGCGTGCTAGAGGATACATTCCCAGGTCCATCAGCCAATTAGATTGTGTGGATTGTTCCCCTTTGGGTTATAAATAAAACTACCAAATCGAAGCATCTTGCAGACACTTTTGTGTCGATGTATCTTAATGTGCTTTGCAACAAACGGCTACATCCATTACGGGGCCTGGGCCTGAATGGGGTTCAGCCCCTTCAGCTCCAGTTGAAACCTCAGAGAATCAAGGGTGTTTAGGAGTTGTGGACACTTAGCACCCCCCAGGCAATGCTCCATACCTTCCAGCATTTAGCCCTTTAGGATGGAGAATTAACGTGGGACTATATGGGAGTGACCCAGACCCAAGGAGTAATCCCTGTACGCTGTAAACCATTCAATATACAATGTAGGATTTGGGCCTTGTCATGGCATGGGGAACTGCCTCACCTTAAGTATCTCTATGCATGTTCATGTGTGTAGATCTACTTTATAGTTGGGGCACCTATACCATACAAGCAACAATTTTCACTGACCAGTTTTATTTGAAGGGCCACTGTCAGAACTGCTTAACCCAACATTTAGCTTTTGTAGAAACCAAACCGGAGATAAACAAAAATGTTCCCATTATTATGGTTAGTGTTCAAATTCTAATACAAACAGTGGGTTTTGTTTGCCATGAAATATTTCCTTGCGGCATTTGCAACTCTGACATAGCATAATAACCAGGAACTGACCGTAAAGAAAAGTGAAAGTGACTGGTCGATTTTCATCACCCAAGCTGAGTAAAATGAAAAAAAACCCCAAAACCATAGTATAAATGGGGCAAGATTAATTTTATATTTTACATTTTTTTTCCACCTTTCATAATGAAAGGGTTAGTAATGACACAGGTAAAGAAATAGGTTCTTTAATAACATAGGCCTTTTAATCTAGCATTATCCCTTTAAAAATGATGGACCCCTTTCTCCATCGCCCTGCACCGCTTTCCGACAGCTTCGGTCAAAGTCATACAAATTCTTTCAATCACGTTGCTCTGCAGTATGAGGCTGGAAATCGCACACGAATAGTCTCTCACTGTTCTTCTGCTTTAGGCATCAGCAGAAACCAATCTGTAAAAGCACAGACATAGAAGTCCTGAGACAATGAAGGGCTGCCTGTCCTCAACTCCCACTTCATCCAGCAAGAGTGGAAGGCACCTTATACGACTGAGCTAATGAACAAAAAAAAATCAAGTTCAGCTCTAACTGTGGGGAGAAGTTTGCAGTGTTTTTATCCAAACTAGTTTTGCTCATCTCTAATGACGGCATCTATAATCAAAAGGGAAGAAAGCTTCCTAAATGAATGCAAGCATTTTACATCTTACATTTCTGTAAGAATTAGTAAACTCCAGCCGTGTCTGGCGCTCTCCCTACATGCTTTCACAAAGCCCCTGCCTTCGCCTCTACATAAATCTCTTCACTTGCAGCAATATCGGCCTCTTGTGTTAATAACATAATGTCACCATTCTGGTAAGATTTATATAGGAAAACTACCCTGAAAATTGCCCGGTCATTACACATTCCTTTGGAATCAATGTAACCCTGTAAATTATATTTAAATACATTCACGGTGACGTTCATTAGTGGATGTTTAAAACACTGTATTACAGAGGAGAAAAAACCTTGTAACTAAAACCTGCTCATTTAATACTGTTTTTAAAGAATGGAGTCAGTAGACAGTGTCTTCTTTCACTGGGGGTTTGGGACATGCTTGCTAGATGAAAATTAATAATCATTCAGAAAAAGAACCAAACCTATTACTAATCCATACCAAACCGGCAGTCACTTGGTCTACAGTTACACGTTGGCCTATTTCTTATTAGCCAGACTAAGCGGGCAACAAGGGGCTATCGTCTGTCAAAATATCAGCAGGAGGAACAATTGACAAAGCCACCACTTGAGAATGTTGAGTAAACTGGGTAGAGTGCAGTGAAAGAAGTTAATGTGCAACCTGGCACACAGTGCCAGCCCAAGCCGTGAGAACCACTTATGCGATAATTGGTCCCTCGCAATAGCTTCTGCTCTGTAAAACATTGTCTTGGGCTTGTCTTTCAGCGCAGGAACTGATCTCTTTGAGACGCAATGAAATAAACCTCCCCGCCGAAAGCCCCCACCAGCTGACAGGGTAAGAATTCAGGTGAGAAAGCTTGCCGTTTCTGAGAGGCTACAAACCGTTTCAGGTAACTCCAGACTCGCCCAGGGTCAGTGGAAAAAAGCAGGCCGTTTTTCTGAAAGAAAGAGCAAACTAGGGCATTCATAGGCACCGTTTATTCAGCTCAGAAACATGCAAGCTCTGGGATTCACAATCATACGCGTCAGCCTTTATCTTCCTTGTTCTCCAACCTTAAAAACTTCCTCTTATCGGATTGTTTGATCACCTTGAAGGGGAAGAAGTGTAAATCAGAACTATAACAGAGCCTTCGCAGGGCAGGTGTACCTATTAAATATGTGCTCGGAGACTGTGGTGGTGAGGACATTATACATATGTGGGTGGGTGGATGGATGGACAATGACAAATGCTGTCGAATATTTATCTTATAATCAATCCAGGACTTTCTGAGTCTTTCGATTTTAATTTCTGTAGTGCTTTTTTCCTATTTGATGGGAAAGGTGAACAAAACTGGATATAGTAATATAATCATTAGCATTAATAATAATAGGAGACAGCTCATATATATATATATGTATGTATATGTACATACCTTTTATATACATCCGATATATACAGGGCTTCTGTTTGTTGGGGTTTAATAATTTCATTTTCTGGTGGTTATTTTTAGCAATTTTTGCGTTCTATGTAGATGTCAAAAAATCATGGATTTTCGGGGCTTTCTCTTTATATATACATGTAGTGTAGTATGGTACACATCCTAGTCCCTATATTCCCCTGTATACACACCCCAAATTACCCCTGTCTCCTGGTGCTATGGTAAAGCGCCCTCGGGACCCATTAGTGAGCACCAGTGGAGTCTACACCGACCAATTAAAGCACAACATGTTAGTGCACTTTAGAAATCACACCCCCATAGTTCACATTACTGCTCTGTGTAGATAAACCTATACAAGCCACAGAGCAGGGATATTGTCTATATCAGGGGTCGTCAACCTTCCAGAAGTTGTGTGCCGAGTCTTCATTTATTCACTCTATTTTAAAGTTTCATGTGCCAGTAATATATTTTAATGTTTTTAGATGGTCTCTTTCGATAAGTCTTTAATGTCTAACTAAACTATTGCTGTATGTAAAGTAAATAAGGTTTTTAAAATGCTTAAGAGGCTTCATTTAAAATTAAATTAAAATGCAGAGCCCCCCGGACTGGTGGCCAGGACCCGGGCAGTGTGAGTGCCACTGAAAATCAGCTCGCGTGCCGCCTTCGGCACCCGTGCCATAGGTTGCCTACCCCTGGTCTATATAAACAAATTGCACTGCAAATGGGGTGAAGTCGACACGAACCGAGTAACCGTTTCTGGTGTTCTTCCAGTGTTGATTGGATAAACACCAATTGAATATTTTGTTAAATGGGGATGTTTTATCAGTGTTTATCGATTAAAACCTAAAATCAGAAGCCATATACATACATGGGAGATGGCAGTAATTTTGAGAGAGAGAGAGCATTTCTTTACACAAGTTTCTGAAAGAGACGATTTCATTCCTCAGTGTCTTCTGACGGATAAGCATTCAGTTCTGACGAATAATGTGGAAAACGATCATTCAGCCTAAATATTTCTCTGCAGTAACTGCCCTCTACACCAGATCTAATCCAAAGGGAAGGCAAGAAGGAGGGAGACTCCATGTGTGTGCGTGTGTGCACGGGGAAATGCGGAGCACTGCGGGGAGGGGAGAACTGAGATGCATGTGCTGAGGAATGTGGAAGTTGGGAGGGAGGCAAAAATTAGAGGGGGTAGCAGAATATATGGGGGTGCAGGAGACAGGGGTAATTTGGGGTGTGTATGTAGGGGAATATCGGGGACAGGAAGTGTAGTACATTCCGGTTCCTTTCATAGAATCATAGAATATCAGGGTTGGAAGGGACCTTAGGAGGTCATCTAGTCCAACCCCCTGCTCAAAGCAGGACCAATTCCCAATTTTTGCCCCAAAGTGCCACCGAGGACCCCAGCGGCTGAAGAAGCAGCCGCCGAGGACTTGGCGGCCACCGAGGGACCTGAAATGCCGCCCCCCAAATCCTGGCGCCTAGGCAACCGCCTAGGGTTGCCTAATGGTAGAGCCGGCCCTGTATCTACCACTCTGAAGAATAGGTTTATGTGTCATAATCCACACAGAGATTTGGGTTCTTTGCCTTATCATATTCGTCTCATCAGATGAACTCAGTTCTAGCCGCATTAAGTTTGAGCTGCACTTCCAGCCAGAGAACACCTGGACACTTTGTATGGCAAAATGCCTTAGCCTAAAGGATGAAATTTGCCTCTGGGCAGAAGGGATTTAAGGGGTTCCCAGGCTTTGAGTTGGCCCTCTGCACAGGGGTGAATGTCACCCTAAATGGGAAATTAGTTTACTGGCCAAAGATGCTCCCACTTAGACAGTGACCTGTGAGCTTCGACAGTGACCTGTGAGAATCTTCTAAAATGGGATTTTCTTGAGAGAAATGGCCTGATTTATAGCTACCGGAAAATATGAACTCCATGTATGTCTTGGCACATCTGTAGACCCTGAAGAGTGAAGAAACAGGCCTTTTTGTTTTCTAATGATTCAGAGAATTGCAGCTTACCCTTAAAAAGTGGGAGACCTAAATGTTTGTAGAGCAAATATAACTTCCTTTCTGACAGATTTCCCATAGGAGAATTGTCTGTGCATTACACTTTTTTAAAAATAGTGATCCTTCTGAGTTGTGGCTGGAGCAATATGCATGGTAGGCTATTGCTGTTTTCAAGAGCTCCATTCAACTTCAGGCCTAGCTATTCCACTCAAATTTTTGCATGGAGGACATGGCTTGTCACATTAAACACAGGAGAAAATCATGGCTGAGCCATGACAAGTTTTCCCTAGATTTCATCAATGCTTAGGATGGCTCTGGTGCTTCCTTTGACTGCACCATCTTATCTCCTGATCCATTCTACCTAGCAGCAGCATCCAGGTCACTGTGGTCTCACCTCTGCCATTGTGTCTCTTCCCTTCACAGCTCTGGTAAAAGCACTGCCGTATTCAGGCACGGTCCGGTAAATTGGCACACGTGGGATCGATCCTAAAATGAACAATTCAGGCGTTTGGCACCCAGATAGATAATAATAAAAAACACCTTTAGCACGATTTCCTGAGGTCAGATCAAGCACTGTCTTGCATCAGTGCCAAAGGAAATAAAAGGAAAGTCTAGAAATGAGATCAAATCCTGCCCCTGCCCACCTTCCCCGCTGCCCATGGGTGAACTCCTCACCGCACTCCGATGCTTCACAAAGGGCCATAGTGACATAAAAGGCCCTAAAAGCCATGTATACAGCCAAGGGAGGATTGCCCCTGCAAAGGCACTTGTGGGGACAGCCATAAGGCTGTCCTTCAAGGACCCATTAACAAGCCCTAGTGTAGAGGGTGTGCCGGGGCAGTGCTGCCACATTCATCACTGGAGATTCTAGGCGTAAGGCGGCCCTGGGGAGGCAGCTCTAAATCAGGCCCCATGGACTGTCTTAGTTATGCCAGGGTCCTCTCCAGGCACCGGAAAAGCCCAGGATTGGGAAGGCACAAAGGTGGTTCATAGTCACCATACTCCCGCCTCCTGCAGGGCTGTGGGTTCTATGCTTTGCCCCTCACTCCATGCGTTCTCTGTACCTACTCTGGAAAGGTGGAGCAGGTGGGAAAGTTAGGCAGCACTGGTTGGCAGACGCATCCTTTCAATAATGTATCTATCTGAACCATCCAGAAGTAGACTGCTGCCCTTCACATGGTGCCTGCATTCTGGTCCTCAGGCAATGGGGGCCTGATTCTGATCTCACTTCTGTTGGTTTCCGACTGGTGTAACTCCACTGACTTCAGTGGAGTTACTTCTAATGTACACCAGTGTAAGTGAGACCAAATCCAGTCCCTAGCCGTGCCACAACCACACTGTTAACTAGTTGTACACAGAGGAATTCTAGATTGGTTTAGAGTTTGGATTAAACTCAAGCATGCTTGGGGTTTGCCAAACAAGACAAACCTGAAGTCGTCACATGGTCTACCCTCTTCTAAGCCACCAATAGCCTGCGGCATGTTCTGCAGATGGAGGGATATAGATACACACATCTGGCACCCAGGAGTCTCAGCAGCTATTTGGTGGCTTGCCAGTATCTGGGTCTATGGTGGGCAACCCCCAGGTATTTATCACCAAGACAGAGGTTTGCCCACTGGCATTAATAATCATAAAATCTTCCTCCTCCATAACAAACTAAAGGCTGGAGCAAGAGTCTGAATCACACATTTCACTCCTCTCCTCTCCGTTCTGAGTTCCTTACTACTAAGACCACCCTCCTCTTCATCTGCTTGGCAGATTGTGTCACACTGAAGTGGGTACAATGGATACCACCAGCTGTGAGTTCTTTAGTGCTTGTCAGTTTTTCAGCAGCACTTGGTCTTTTGTTTCCCAGCAGCTGGTGGAGGAGAAGAAGGAGAGGAGGGGGGACAATTGGCCCTTGATGTTATTCAGCTGTATCAATAGTTCTCAAAGGCTATGGCCTAGTCTACACTACAAAGTTAGGTTGGCGTGAACTGCCTTGTGTCGACCTAGTCGTGCCTGTTTCTACACTTAAAATTGTCTCCCACTAGTGTAAGCACCTCATTAGAGCAATGCACTAACACCACCTCCCTGAGAGGCGTTGAGCCACGGTACATAACTGAGATCGACACAGAGCGAGTGTAGACACTGTGCTACTTATGTCAACCATAACAGTCCTTCGGCCGCTGGCCCACAACGCCCAACACTGACTGCACTGGGGACACTTGTGAACTCCTTTAGCCAGGGGTCACGGAGACTGGAAAATCCCCCTCCCCTTAAAAGCCCCACAAATTTGTGAAATGCCTTTTCTTGATTGACATGCACACCTTGAAGCTCTCTATTGTTGTGTGCAACTGCCCAGCTGACCATGCCAATGACACACTTCAGACACTCTCCAGCGTGGAGTAGACAGGAGATACTGGATCTCCTGGGTCTGTGGGGAGAAGAGGCTGTACAAGCACAGCTAGGGACCAGCCCCCATGCGACTGGCAGGGTACAGCTGTGCCATGAGCCAGGACCTGTTTGAGACACTACTGAAGTCCAATCAGTCCCTGAGTTGAGAATGGGCAACCCCAATGTCCCGATGTAGGGGAAGGATCCTCAGGTAAGTATGTAAATGTATTTCCCAGTGATGGTGCCCTCAACTTACTTTTCGTTAATTTACTCCTGCTAGAAAAGGGAGCGGTGCACCAAAGAGAGGTAGAGTTGTTATTAGGGGAGCCAGGGAAAAGAGTTCTGAATCTTAACTTTCGCTTTCCATTGTGACTGTTCTGACAATGGTACCTCTGTGTGTTGTATCGGCAGATGCTGCCGTTGCGGCCTTGAGGGTTTCCCCCTCCTCACTCACAGAGTGCTTGAGCCAGAAAAGGAAAAAGAAGAGGACTCGGGGTGACATGTTCAATGAGATCCTTCAAGCCCGTGCTGTATCAGACCATGAGCAAAAGTCCTGGACACTGACGACAACCTGGAGAAGGAAACAGCAGACAGGAGAAAGGCCCAAGCGTCCCAGCAGGAAAAGGAGAGGGAACGGCACCAGGACATAATAGGGCTTCTCCGGCAGCAAACACAGACTTTGCAGACTCTTGTGGACCTACAGGTCCAACAATCACAGGCTTGCCTCCCTTTGCAGTCCATGAAGAACTCCATTACCGCACCTTCCTATTCCCAGCCTCAAAATTCCACATGACATCAGAGGCTGCATCCCTACCCCTGCCACTCCATCCCAGGCGACACTAAGGACAACCAAAGCTTCACATACGCTGAACTGTGAAGGCCACGGTCAATGTTTCTGTAAATAAAATGGACATGAATGTTCTTTCCCCAAGTTAAGTTCTGTCCCATTAATCTATTAAGTTTTTAATGTATTTGCTTTTAAACTGCACATTGTGGCCACTGGTTTTGTTACTGAATAAAATTCTATTATTTGGAAAATAATTCACCTTTAGTGGTTCACAACATATGCTGAAAGTGCCTAGCAGTTCAGAAAGCTCCCACTTACTTGTTACTATACAGTGTGACACAACTCAGAGGATCCGTGACAACCAGCGTATAATAATCATAATGTACAGCAACACTGAAAACTTAATAGGTGCATTGATGGTGTTATAGTCAGAGATGTACGTCAAGCACCACAAAACAGCACAGTCCACCACAACACACTACTGTTGTGGCTCATTGTTTAAGTGTTCTTTCAAAGCCTCCCTGAGCCATATCGCTCCATATCGCTGACTGCTCAAACTCAACAGACAGAGGCTCTGGCTCCAACTCCACCCTAGCAGCAACTTTCCCCCCTTTGCTTCACAGCTATTATGCAGGACGCAGCAAGCAGCTATAACCATTGGGATGATTTTTGTACTGAGCTCCAGTTTGGTGAATAAACAACACCAGCATCTCTTCAATCTAAAAAAAAGTACATTCAATAGTCATCCTGCACCTCCTAAGATGGTAGGTGAATCTTTCCTTGGTGCTGTTGAGGAGGCAAGCGTACAGCTTCATGAGCCAGGTGAATAAGGAGTAGGCTGAGTCCCCCAGGATCACTATTGGCATTTCAACATTGCCAATGGTAATCCGCTGGCCGGGAAAGAAAATCCCTGCTTGTAGCTTTCTGAACAGTTCTGTGTTCTTAAAGATGTGAGCGTCGTGCACTTTCCCTGATCAGCCAACACTGATGTCAGTGAAGCGTCCCCTGTGATCCACTAATGCTAGCATCACCATGGAAAAGTAGCCCGTTCTGTTGATGTATTCTGCGGTAAGGTGCTCTGCTGCCAAAATAAGGATATGTGCCATCTATTTCTCCACCACAGTTCAGGAACCTGATTGCTGCAAATCCATCCACTGTGTCCTACACATTGCTAAGTGTCATAGTCCTGCATAGCACAAGACAATTAATGGCCCTGGACACTTGGATGACAACAGCCCCCACAGTGGATCTCCCATCTCCAAAATGATTTGTCACTGATCAGTAGCAATCTGGCATTGCAAATTTCCACAGTGCGATTGCACAGTCAGCTTCGTGTCCCTGTGCTGGAGGGCTGGGGTGAGCTGAGCACACAGATCCAGGAATGTAGCCTTGCACATCCAAAAGCCTGCATTACGATGTGATCCCACCAGTCAGTGTTCATTTCTCAGGCCCAGAAGCTGTGCTCCACCATTGGCTGCTGCTCCATGAACCCCACCAATAACCTTGAACCTCCTATGTCCCACAGCAATCTGTCCTCCATGAAATCATCATATTCCCCACTAATTTGGTTCTTCTGGCTGTTCTGCAAATACAAGAGAATTGGGTGTCCTGTGCTTGTTTCTTCCCCGCCATACCCTGCCAAAACTTCCCAAAAGACAGTGCACTGAACAGTGGCAGATTGCATGTTGGGATACCCCCCCCAAGGTGCACCTCACTGGGCATTGACACAGCACTGCTGGTGAGTACACACAACGCTGAAGCAAGAAGCCAAGTGTGCAGGCGCACAAGCTATCGATTAACTGTGGCAGCTTTATGCTGATGTAACTTGCATCAACCAAAGTTTGTGGTATAGCTATGGCCTACAAATTTCTGCTTATGAATAGGGTGTGAGGGTTGCTGTGTGAACTGAAGGGCAAAATTCTCCCACTGTAATACAGGGGAGTGCAGTCCGCATCCACAGAGGCAGCCACACTGGCAGAAGGAGTCACCAGGGGTTCTGGAGGGGAGAGTAACTAAATATCAAAGCATTGACCCAGCAGATCTCCTCGGAGTTTGACACCGCCCACTTTTGCTAGCCCCGCCCATTGTCTGAGCTGTGCTGTGCAGCTCCAGGCCCCTACTGGAGGCGAGGGAAGTGTCTTGTAAGATAGGGAGTGATTCAAGACAGTCCACATTCTGTGCCAGGAGGTTAACGTTGATATCTCTTTCTGAAATTGGGGTGGATCATGTCACCCACCACTGAAATGCATCCGCCTCTGGCTGTGCACAGCAGCACTCCACCAGAGTTCAGGAAAGAAGGTGAATTGGACTGAATTATCCAATTGAAAATACGGGGGAGTTTTAGGTTATTTAAACAGCTGATATCCTATACCTCCAGCTCTTCCTTTCTGAGTCAATTTTTGCTCCTCAAATCTGATCAAGAGCAACAAAAAGATTAGCAAATCAGATTCATATTTTTATCATCACGAGCAACAAGAGCATATGAAATTATTAGCTGGAATGCTTCATCTGAAGGTCTTTCCCAGGGAGCAGAAGAGGTAAAGCTTGCCTAAGCCAAAGAGGGAGTGTTAGGAATATATCTAATTTGATGAGAAACTGGATAAGTGGAGTTCTCTGGAGTCCAACACTCCTTTCCTATTGAACTTTAGAACTTAGCCAGAAGAATAACTCTAGTGCTCTTACCAGAGGGTCACTAGATATTTAATACTGGAGCCTTGGTTCTGCATTTCATCCAGATTATTGTGGTGCTATGAAATATGCTAAGGAAGGAAGAAAAGGCTTTTGGCCAAAGAATTATAAAAGGCTAAAATGTTAAAATCCAAATGACTGTTCGAAAGCAGTGATTAGGAGATCGTCTTTATCACCCTTACTGAACCACAAGAAAGTTTGTGATGTCCCTTTAAATTGAGCCTGGGCACTAGGTAGGCTGGTGACCACCTCTGACTAACTCATCCACTGAGACTAATGTACCCATCTTTGCTGTTACCTTCTCCCCCTTCCGACCCTCATTTGTCTATGTATTCACGTGTTGCATCTTGTCAATATCCTACACTGTGACCTCTCTGGGGCAGGGACTGTCTTTGTTTTACCTACAGCACCTATGATTCCTGACTGGAGCCTCTCAGCACCACGGGAGCATAATAAGCCTAATAATTAATATTTTATTATTATTATCTCCGCCATAAACACTCTCTCAAATCTTTACAGAACTAGCTTCTTTTTCTTCACCATTTCCCTTAATTTTCTGATGTTCCCTATATATTCTTATTGACCCAGCGCTAGGCTGTAAGCCTCTTACATGCCCTACTTGGGCTGCCTGTACCTTGGCTCCAGGTGCAAAGGAGTAAGTGGGGCTCCTTGCTGGCTTACGCTCTCTCAGGAGCAGGTGGTGGCTGGGAAATGGGAAGAGCCTTGGCTCTACTCTCGCTGCATGCAAGGAGGTTAGGAACGTCCTGTTGGTTTAGGCCAGCCACCCATTACTATCCCACAGGAAAGAGGAGGAAGCATGCAACTCTCAAGGCCTCTGGGTGTTGCTCCTGGGTTGGTGCAGTTTATGCACTATGCCTTACATAGGGCTGTGACTAAAGTCACGCTCTAGCTTCTCCAGGTCACAGCCTGGGGATGATGGGTGGCCCAGTTGTAAAGCCCTAGCCTAGGACATAGGCAAGCTGGGTTCAAGCTCCTGCTCTGCCACAGACTTCCTGTGTGACCTTAGGCAAATCACTTAGCCCATCTGTGCTTCAGTTCCCCCTTCCTCCCAGGGGTTTTTATGGGACTACAGTAATGTGTGAGAGCTGCTCAGATGGGGGCTTTATGAGTACCTAAAATAGATAGCCCCAATAAAACTGCTTTGTGGCCTAACAATCGCTCCTAGCCATGGGCTTCAAACACCTAACTGGGTGTTTTCAGTGAACGGAGACTGGCGAGCTTATGCTGACTTTGGTGCTTGGATGAAGAAAAGAAATGTACAAGTATTGCTGAAGAAAGAGCCTGAAAAGCTTTATTGACGTGCCAGGTCTGCCAATACTCACGAGAGCTGCTGGCTAGTCGGGTGTCCCAGAGGAGGAGGAGAAGGAAGGTGGAGAATGAAACAGCCTGAAAGAAAGAAACAGAGCCTTACTCGGTTGCATCGTTGTCTTTGACAAACAAAAAATACAATGAATAGCTCTAATGTCTTGCCCCACTTTTAGCTGAACCCGGCCTCCCTCCAGATAGTTAAAGGAACTGTGTTGTCAGGTTGCTGTGGGGCTGACCGCTTGCCTATTCAAGGGTCAGGAAGGAAGTGTTCACATCAGGGCGAAACTGGCTTCAGGGCATCCTGGAGTCACAGTCAGGTTACATCGGTATAAGGATTTGGGAATGTAATGTTAGGAATTGTATGAATGTTAGTTCATTGCAACATGCGGCTGCTGTCCCGTGCAGCTAAAAGGCCAAAGGGCCAGCAACCAGAAAGTAAGAGACATGGGATTTTGCCATTGGACTCCAAGTATATGAGACCTGAAGATCTTGCAGACTAGGGTACCTTCTATTCCCTTTGCAGGGGGGGAAGGTGAGAGCATTTAGCAGAGCAAGCAGAATCCTTCGGGTAGGTAGTTGATAGTCTACCCTGAGTTATGGTCTATGAGACAGATGCCCTCTAAACCCCACACTGGACCTGCCTACATGCCTGGTAGTGGGAGATGGGCAGTTAGTGCCCATTTCTGATGTTAAATCATAATACATGTATGGCCTGCCATTTAAAGTCCATCCCTGTGTCTGTCCTCATTCACTTGGGTGTCCTGATGAAGTCAGGGTCATGAGTAGTTTTGTTTCACTACATGCCACTAAAGATGGGATGCTTTGATTGACCCATCTCCTGATCCCGCCTATCAGTGGCAGGCTTCTAACTGCGTCCAGGTCTAGTGCCTGTGTCCAGTTCTGGGGTGTTGGTAAAAGGGAGAGGGTTCAGAGAAGAGCCACGAGAATTAATAAAGGATTAGAAAACCTGCCTTACAAGATAGACTCAAAGAACCCAATCGGCTTAGCTTAACAAAGAGAAGGTTAAGAGGCAACTTGATTACAGTCTATAAATATCGACACGGGGAACAAATATTTGATAATGGGACCTTCAGTTTAGCAGAGACACAATCCAATGGCTGGAAGTTGAAGCTAGACCAATTCAGACAGGAAAGAAGGTGTAAGTTTTGTAACGGTGAGAGTAATTAACCATTGAAACAAAATATCAAGGGTGGTGGTGGAGTCTCAGTCGCAGACAATTTTGAAATCAATTTAGATGTTTGTTCTAAAAGATCTGCACTAAGAATTATATTGGGGAAGGTTTCTGGCCTGTGTCACACAGGAGGTCAGATTGGATGTTTTCAGTGAACGGAGACTGACAAGCTTATGCTAACTTTGGCACTTGGATGAAGTAAAGACATTTACAAGTATTGCTGAAGAAAGAGCCTGGTCCCTTCTGGCCTTGGAATCTATGACTCTAAGGACTTTCATATTTTGTGAGGCTTCCATTTTCCTTCATCTGGACTAAAACCAAATACCACAGAAGTATTTTATTCCAAGCACTCAAATGTATTCATATAATTCAAGGCTCTGATCAATCACTTGATTCAAGAAATTATCAGACGTCCTTTCTCTGCAGAATGGAGATCTGATAATGACATCCCCTAGGACAGTGGTTCTCAACTGTGGTCCACTGCTTGTTCAGGGAAAGCCCCTGGCATGCCGGGCTGGTTTGTTAACCTGCCGCGCCTGCAGGTTCGGCCGGTCGGGGCTCCCACTGGCCACGGTTCGCTGCTCCAGGCCAATGGGGGCTGCAGGACACGGCGGACAGCACATCCCTCGGCCTGCGCCACGTCCCTCAGCCCCCATTGGCCTGGAGCGGCGAACCGTGGCCAGTGGGAGACCGGCCAAACCTGCGGACGCGGCAGGTAAACAAACCGGCCCGGCACGCCAGGGGCTTTCCCTGAACAAGCGGTGGACCACAGTTGAGAACCACTGCCCTAGGAAGTCCACTGAGGTTGGAGAACAGGATAAGGGAGTTAAAGAAGAGGCCCCACATGTATGCAGTGCATACCAGCAGAATTACGCAGAGGAATGACAAACTGGCCGTAAATTGCAGGCTTTACTGCACTCAGCATCGATAGCTTCTTGAGCTAGATTTCATGTAGGGCCTGAGTCTCTTGTACTCTAAGGAAAAGTTATACTGATTTAAGGTAAGGTATGAATTTAAAGCATTATAGTTACATTATATGTAACTCCCTATGTGGACAGTCTTATCCCAGAATAAGAGGGCCTTCTTCCAGATTAGTTTATGTGGCTTTGGACACTGCTTAAACAAAACCAAAGAAGCCACTTATATTCTGGAATAAGTGTGCCCACATGGCATAACGATATCAGTTTAACTAGACTGGGATAATTATACTGATATAACTAGTAAGACTTTCCCATGTAGACAAGCCCAAAGCCCTTTACACTGTGTTGGCCGGGTGCGGACCGTGGGTGTAAATGTAATGCACATCGCTGTCAGAGCTGTTTAAAGGATCCCCGGCGGGTGCCCTTGTGTTTTCGTTACGCAGCTGAGTCATCCTGTCACACAGCACACGCTGAGGTTTGAGAAAAGAGGATAAGAATTGCACTAATTAAATGCAGAGGTTTTGCTTGCAGCCCACCTAGTAGAACCGCAGGGGATTCTTTTGTTTCTGATTTAGGAGAACAAAAATGTATTCTTCCTTCTGGAGCAATAAACAAATGAGTTTACACCTCCTCCCATGAGGATTCACTATCCTGGCCTGCCTTCAAGGACGGCACCCTGCCATCTTTTTAGAGCAAAGGAATCAGAGGGAAATGCAGGGTTTCAATAGTATGTAGCACTTGTACAACACCTTCCCATTGAGGATTTCAGAGCCCAGCACAAAGATTAATAATGAATTATGTCTCATGTCACATCTGTGAGATACGGTAGGGAAGTATTATTCCCATTTTACAAATGGGGAAACTGAGGCACAGTGACAAATCCACAAAGATTAATAACGAATTATGTCTCATGTCACATCTGTGAGATACGGTAGGGAAGTATTATTCCCATTTTACAAATGGGGAAACTGAGGCACCGTGACAAATCCACAAAGATTAATAACGAATTATGTCTCATGTCACATCTGTGAGACACGGTAGGGAAGTATTATTCCCATTTTACAAATTGGGAAACTGAGGCACAGTGACAAATCCATAGCCACATGGACAGCCTGTGGCAGGGGCAGGAACTGAGTTCAGATCTCTTGACTTCCAGTCCCATATTTTCCTCACAAGACCTACTTTCCCATTACTGCTATAATAGTGATGATTTTAACATAAGACTTGGCCCAGAATGAACATCTTACTTGCCTCTCCTAGAAGATGTTTTTCTGAAAGATCTGCTCTAGGAATTACAGTGGAGAAGTTCTATGGCTTGTGTTATCTGGGAGGTCAGACAGGATGATCACAGTAGCCCCTTCTGGTCTTGGAATAGAGTCGACGGAGTCTTACTCAAAGTGGGGGGGCATGAGGACCCACCCTTGTGTGGCCCCACCCCTGCTTCACCCCTGCTGGAAGTTGGAGCCCAGACAAGGTAAGAGCAGCCTGGGGAGCCTCAGGATCTCTGCCACTCTTCAAAAGCTGAGGGAAGCTGTGGGGAGCCACAGACCCTCCATCTGCCATGGGTGGGAGGTCTGGGGGGCAGGGACATGGGCCAGGGGGCTGCTCTCAGGCTCCTCCACACCAGGCAGATGGAGTGTCCGCAGCTCCCCATAGCTCCCTGGGCTCGGCCTCAGCGTTCGGACTGGCTTGGAGGTGAGACCTTGGAGGGGGAGACAAGGGGCAGAGGGCCAGGGCCATGGCGAAAAGTGGACAGGCTAGGTCTGTCCGCTTTCAAAAGTGGGAGGGCCATGGCCCCCTTGACCCTGCCCTGTTCTGGTGCCCCTGCCTTGGAATCTGTGAATCTATGAATTGCAATGATCCTTAAAGAATTTGATATATACTTTGTCTTTCTCGATGCATTTCACAAGATTTTTAGAGACAAGTCTGCTATTTTAATCATTCTTCCCAGAAAAGCAGGTGAATTACATTGTTTTAAAATTAGTTATGTCTCAGAACCATCTGTAACCGATCTCATGGATTTTGAACACATGTAAATGTTAAATGATCCTCAGCTGTACAGGCATTGGCAAGTCCATTGAACTCCTCCAGTAAAGTTATTTGGATCAGAAAGACAATGACAGAACAATGCATTGTTTCCAGGATTGTGAGAGCGATGGCTTTATGCAGCTCCATGGTTATGTCAAATTGTAGCTAGAACCAAAACTTCCACATTAGGATTAGTGCACATATGTGTGAGACAGCAGATACAATGAGCAGGAGGAATGTTGGCTTGGGCCTAGTTTTGGAAGACAGAAGACCTGGGTATTGCTTCCAACTATGTAACTAACTTTCTCTCTGACCTTGGGCAAGTCTCTTAGCCTCTCTGTGGCTCCGTTTCTATATTTGTAAAATGTAGGTAATGGCGGTGACAGATTTTCTGCATATCCTTGGACTGTGCAGGTTGTAACCCCTCTCAAATGGTTTGTCAATGGGATCCCTCTAGACACTTTTCTTTACTTCCAAAAAATGCACAGCTGAGCCTGCCAGAACCATTTGCAAGAACCACATCGTTTTAGGATTAAAGCATCTTAACGTATGCAGACGAAAAGTGCTATGTAAATACCAAGTATTATTACTGCAGGAACAAACTCGGACAGCTTCAGTCACAATGAGCAGGGCCTTACTCCACGTGGCTTCCTGGCGATTTCAACAGGCCCAGCGATGGAGGAAGATACAATTCCCTGTACGAGCAATCTGAACCTGGCCTGTAATGCTGAATAAAGACTAGAGCAGGCTGAAATTTTTGGACTGAAAATTTTTCCTGTGAAGCTTTTACATGGGGGGAAAAATGTCATTTTCAATGACATTTTTTGATTGAGGAAATTTCAAAACAAAACAAAATGAAAATGTTTGTTTTGATTCGCAAACACTGAAAAGGTATTGGAATTTCAGATGTTTGCATTTTTCCCATTTTTTCTCTTTTTTGATGCTAAGTACAATTGCATGTATATAGCAGGGGTTCCACTTTTTCCTTCTTTTCCTTTCTTTTTTCCCTTTTCCACTCTATCGCCCATCAAACCTCCCTCAGCTTTTGAAGAGTGGCAGAGTGCCTGAGTTTCATTTTGCCTTTTGCTGCTCTGACAGTTTTCCAACGTTAGGGAAGATTTGACTTTACAGAATGGAAAAAGGGAAAAGGCAAAAAGTTAGACAAACAAACAAAACCAACCATAGGCATTTTTCATTACATTGGACTAAGTAGTATAAATCAGGGGGTGGGATAGTGGGGGGAAATGAAAAACTGAAATTTGGAACATTCAAAATGTTTCAAAAACATTTTTACAATTTTTTTGTAAATTGTTCCATTTTGAACCATGTGAAATGGAAACAACATTGACATTTTGAGGTTTTCTGTGAGCTTGTTTTTGCATTCGTTGGCCAGCTCTAATCAAGACACTGAGGAGGTCTGGTGTCTTGACGAGACCAAGGGACTAATTATTGAGACCTCCTCTGAAGCTTTGGGAAGGCCGGTTAACTGCTCAGCCTCTGGTTTTCCCCTCTTTAAAACAGAAATAATAATACCAACCTATCATTCTCACAGGGCTATTGGGTGACTTAACTGACCATGTTTGTAAACTGATGGAACATAAAAAGCTATTAGGTGTAATATATGTGGTATTAGGACTAAATTTCATGGATTTTACTGGTTTATTGAATGACACATAAAAGCACCCATGCCTCTGTATCGTTTAACACTCAGGAGTGAGGTTTGTCAGAAGAGACGGGCCAGCGCATGTCATTAATACTGCCCCTTTTTGGCCTGAATGGCTAGTCAAAGTCTGGGGCTTTAGTCAGCTGGGAACAGAAATCGACGATGGAATCTGGTATTTTCTGTGACGCGGTCATGTTTATTTTCAAGGAATGTACAATGTCCTGCTTCTCCAAACGCAGAAGGGACCAAACCCCAAATGAGCTGTTTCTTAGCTTACAGCCCCAAGCCTCTTGAGCCAACACCAGACCCAAAAAACTCTCTCCCTAGCTTTTTCCAGGATCATACCAGGCATACTGGCTGCAGCTTGTCTTGCTTGCTCTGCTTCTGTGTGTCTGTTTCTCCATCCTGTGTGTTCTGCCTTCCCTCTTTTCTCTCTCTCACACACACACTCTCACCCAAACAAGACTGAGCAAAATCCCTCCACCCACTCAGTCCAAAACTCCTGGGCAGGTTCGCACATACCCCTTTTGTCTTAGTTGGGAGGCTTGTGATTAATTTATCCTGATGGTTATGTTAATTGCAGAGGTTTGTGATCCCAGTATCCTCACTTCACAAGCCCCCAGCTCAATCTGACGCTGTCCAGGCTTCCAGAAATATCTGCCAAGTAAGAGAGGGGTAGCCATGTTAGTCTGTATCCACAAAAAAACCATGAGGAGTCCGGTGGCACCTTAAAGACGAACAGATTTATTTGGGCATAAGCTTTCATGGGTAAGAAAAACCACTTCTTCAGATGCATACATCTTTCGTGGGGGTTTTTATCCACGAAAGCTTATGCCCAAATAAATCTATTTGTCTTTAAGGTGCCCCCGGACTCCTCGTTGTTTTTCTAGAAGTATCTGTATCACTGGCTGCTCAGAACAAAGCTTAACTTAGGTGAGAGAATGGATTCGCTGCCATATTAGTAACAGGAGACCTCTCCTTACGCAGTTTCTTTATAGATAATTGAATTCCTCTAACCCAGCATGTTTTACTTTGAAATAGCATATTGACTGGTCAACAGATGTTTATATGTTTTTCAAAATCTCTCAGTTTGACACGCGTAGATCAATAAAGCCCTTAAATGGCCTGGAACCTTCCTAATGAGGAGACTGTGACTCTCTGCCACAGAGCGGCCTGATCTGGAGCCTTGTTGGGTAAAGGAGAGGGGTCTGCTGACAGGATGTTCTCTAGTACGGCCCTTTGGAATTCACTTCCCACCTTGGCCTGTAAGAGCTTGAGGTTGTTAATCTGCTGGATGCTCTGGAAGGCTTGTTTTTTATCTCCTGCGCCAAAAGGAGCTAGCAGATGTGTGAGGTTGGGAGTGGTTGACGGAGGACTCAGATGGTGATTTTGTTGTTGAGGTTAATTAAATCTTTGTTATATTTATGTTGCTGCCAGGATAATGTTACCTGCAGAGAAGCACCGGTGTCTGTTTTTATTATATGTGTTTTAAAGATTTTTTTTAACAGCACTGTGACAGGGTTGGACTCACCCCTGCAGCGCCTCCTGCTGGTTTCTCCGGGGAATTAGCACACCAGCCTCTGGAGCGCCCTCTGCAGGCCGGTGATCCGCCTGACCACTCTGGCCCCATGTCCCTCCCAGGACCCGGTGCCCCTTTAACTGGGGTGCTGCCCCCTGGCAGTATCCCCCAGATCTGGGTCTCCCCTCCCCAGGGGAACCCCCAACCCACTAGCCCCACCTCGCCTCAGTCGTAGGCTACTGCCAGTCACTAGCTAGCCCCCGTGCCCTGGGGCAGACTGCAGTATAAGCCACTCATCACAGGCAAAGGGGGTTTGGACCTGCTGCCTCAGCCTACCCGTGGGTTGCCCCTGCAACCCCAGTACCCAGTTGGGCCTAACCCTAGGCCACAGCCTGGGGTTTTCTCAGGCCGGAGCTCCCCAGCTCCTCTGGCCTTCCCCAGCCCTGCTCCACCCTAGGTACCTGCTCGGGTCTCTGCAGCCAAGCCCTTCTCCCTCTAAAGGCAGAGAGAGAGAGTGTGTCTTCCAGGCCCACTGCCCTTTTATAAAGGCCAGCTGGGCCCTGATTAAACTGTCCACAGCTGTGGCTGCTTTGCCAAACAGCCCAGCTTTCAGCCTCAGCCCTCCCACAGGGCTGTTTCCAGCCCCTTCAGGGTCTGAACGGGGTGCCACCCCACTACAAGCACCTAGAGCCCAAGTGCTATTTTGTTTAGTATAGTAGAAATGTAATATGTAACTAAATTCCCTCCTCTCGTCCTGGAGAAACTGAGTTTTCAACTTCTTCTCAACAGAGGGTCTATGATGCTCAGGTGTTTCAAATAAATCTCAGTGATTCCGTTAGTGTCTGATTCCTCAAGACCTGAACATGACTCTTGCTGGCTTCCAGCTGTTGTCAGTTCACAGGTGGAGTGGTTGCCCAGCAGTTGGCCTGGACAGTGGTTCTGTACATCTTCCAGAGTCAAACTGTTATTGCCTTTCTTCCATTTGAATTTTCAAGTGTAGTACTAGATACATCGGAAACCCCAGGAATCTAGTTTTGTGGACCGCCTCTCGTCATTGTCAGAGACAACCATTAAGATTGAGGCCCCGTTCTGTTAGGTGCTGTACAAATACATCTGAAGATGTGGTCCCCATTTAATCTGAACTGGTGTGTGGCGGCCAGGATAACTTCCTTTAAAGAGACACCAACACAAAGCAAGACACCTGGATGCATAGTCATGCCTTTGGCTTAACTTCCACCCACAAAAGCTTTTTTTGGTATGTAAAATTCTCTCCAAGATTGCTACTGGCCGGTCTGCACTGAGTAAGCTGCAGTCCTTCCCATTTGGTA
This sequence comes from Chelydra serpentina, assembly GCA_037349315.1. Classification (NCBI taxonomy): domain Eukaryota; kingdom Metazoa; phylum Chordata; order Testudines; family Chelydridae; genus Chelydra; species Chelydra serpentina. Next base: position 13,896,731 of record JBAIAC010000061.1, read on the forward strand.
AGAAAAGTCAAGCAGCTGTTTCAGAGACAGCTGTGCAAATGCAACTGAATCACAGGAAAAGCTGTTTATTCATTATAATATGTCTCGAGGCAAAATAAGGCTGAAGTTATTAAACTATAACTAAAAGTTAGCTCCAATAAAATATATTGAAGTCAAGATTAAAAGCACATATGAAGTAATATATGGTATGAACTCTTAGTTTTGGGGGTAGGGGTAGGATAGGGGAAACCAGTTTACAACTGAAAAATTTAAATTCATAAAATCCCTCTTCCTGTGGCCAAAATGGTCCTGGGATTTGAAAAAGGATGTGGAATGTCTGCCAGTTGCATTCAAAAGGAAAGAGAATCCAGGTTAAAAAAAAAAAAGGTCCGTTCTTTCCACAATGACCCTGATAACATTGCAAAGGCTTCCAGCGGCACCCTGTATCAAATCGTAGTCTTTTCAATGCTGGGATTATAGAATTATAGAACTGTTTTGAAAATGCCACAGTTGGCCAGGATAAACCTTTATCTCCGTTTGTCCATTGTTACTTGTATTTTTGTAGACTTCTGGTAGAAAGAGGTCACATTTCCATGAAGATAAATTCCTTATTAGACTCAACTGTGATCTGAGGTCATTGCATATCTGTGCCAGGACAGACTTAAAAGTGATGGTGAACAGGAAGTTTTTGTGCTGTATTGTCCTGGTTTACTGTGTCTGGAGCCAGACAGTGTTTGGACCAATATCAGCATGGGCTAACGCAGGCATCTTTCTACTTGCTCATCACACAACAATGAGTAAATAAACACTGTCCTCCAAGCAGACTGAGCTGTCAGACCAATTAGGCGTGAGAATGTCCTAATGCACCACGTTTCCTATCTCTTTACCTACAGCTTCTACTGCTCATATGCCTGGGGTGATTTTGGATAGACATGGCTGTATTTAGACACAGTTACTGCTGGCAGAGGTCAGGTCTGCTGTGTCAACACTAATCCTTCCTGTCTATTATCAGCTCATTTGACGTTTGATTTGTGTCAAGTTTCTGTGTCCACTGGAAGCCGAATATCATGGCTTGGAGATAACATTTTGCACCACTTTCCTCCAATCAGAGAATGATTTCGTTTTTTTTTCACTCGAGAGTCCAAAGCAGAAAATCCAGGGCTTAGCAAGGAAGACTTATATATGCCTGAGTAGTATAGGGTGACCAGATGTCCTGATTTTATAGGGACAGTCCCGTTTTTGGGTCTTTTTCTTATATAGGCTCCTATTACCCACACCCACTGTCCCGATTTTACACACTTGCTGTCTGGTCACCCTAGAGTAGTGGTACTGGGGTAGCCTCCATTTTTCCCCATAAATTTTGTAACAGTCAAAACTATATTTTCAAGCGTGGTAATCAGAAGATCATTAATGACAGGAGCTGTATATTTGATGTCCTGGACATCATGCTGAAAATGTATCCCTTATTTTGTCGATTTTAATTGAGCAGGCCTGGTCTAATATTTAACTGTATGTGTCACTTAAAATCTGACCTGACAAGAAGAATCCACCCATTCAAAGCCCAAATTAACTCAATGCTCACGTCAGTCTTTTTTTAAATCGGTGCTAAGAGTTCCTTCACCCCCTTCAACTCTGCTGCATAGTTTGTTATGGCTCTGTGATAAGGATCAGTATCTATTGAAAGATAAGTCAGGACCACCACCATCTTGGGCCTTCAAAGCATACTGAGTTGCATTATACCACAGTGTGAAAGGACATACCTGTCATGGAGGTGCCGGTTCTTCTCAGGAGACTATTCCTCCCAGCGTTGCACGAGAGGGAGGATTTTCCCATGACTGCCAGTAGCAGTAAGGCTGAACTTCTCAGCGTTTGCCCTGTGATACATAATGTACATGAGCCACAGTCCTAGGAGAAGTCATATGAGAGTCAATGAGTCACAAGTGCATGCTAGTGATGTGCATATGTAAAGAAATACACACACCCATATAAAGCCTGGCAACAAAGAAACAAACCCCTAGACTTCTGATTTATTATTTATGAAGATAAAGTACAAATCTTTTTTTAATAAAGTTTCTGTTTAGGAGAGTTTTCAATGCACTTGTGCATTATTCTGTACCATCGCTATATATAGACAGACATAGATACATATAGGCCAAACTTGGCTGATAAAAGCTAGTTAAACCCTAGGCACTTAAATAAGGTGTCTGACTTTCTGAAGTGCTAAACAGCACAGCTCCCACTTACTTCAATGACAACGGAAGGTGCTTGGGATTGCTGATAATCAAGCTCCTTTTATTATTTTATTTAAAATGTTAGCCAGAGTATCTATCTATCTATCTATCTATCTATCTATCTATCTATCTATCTATCTATCTATCTATCTATCTATCTATCTATCTATCTAACACATGTACATATGCTCACACACTTTTCTCATGGAATTTCTAATATCATGTTCCTTTAATAGTCCCGATTTATTTTGGCCTTCATACTACAAGGTTCTTCCAAGATCAAAATCAAAACTGTTACCTTGGGAACAAAGGGGGAATTTAATATATTTATTTTTAAATAACCCTCTAGCCTATGTTATCAGAGCCATCAAACTTGAAAGTGTTGTCATCCTAGCTCCAGAGTGACATGATCAAAAATAACATTAGGAAATATACATACATACATATATATATATGTATATCAGTGTGCAATGAATATCAAATTGGTCTAGTAGCTGAATAGTAAACTCTTTCTGTGTATGTTTTCACATGGAGACTAGTAATTTTGTGTTTTCATTGACAAACACATTACCGGTGTCAACAGTAAACCGTGAAGCATTTTGTTAAGTGGGTCTGTCCTTACAACATAGGTGAGTCATATGTACTCTATTCTGAATGTGTTATGTAAGCTTAACAAGTCTTCTCCTTATTATAGAAATAGGTCCTTCAAGAGTTAAAACTGCTTTAAGTCAGCTAGCTCTTTTTTGGCAGTAATGGGGGACTAGGATTCAAAGTTACGAGCTGCCTCTTATTCCAGTACAAGTATTTTACATCTGTCCTATGGGAATATTTGCCAATGAGTTGCTCGGGTTTTTAGTGACTAATTAAGGACGATCATGCTAATGCAGTGTTATGGGGATGAGAATTCCACAGTACTGAGGCTTCTTTAACTCTAATACATGAAAGTAGGAGAATCCAAAAAGTGTTCAGCTGTTAAATAGTAGGAAAAATTACAATCAAGAATAGACAGTTCATATTTGGACTCTGTAAGCGTGCGGCGACTCACCCCTGCAGCGCCTCCTGCTCCTCAGCGCCTCAGTTGGGAATTAGCTCGTCCAGCCTCTGGAGCGCCCCCTGCAGGCCAGTGTCCTGCCTGTCGCTGGCCCCGTGTCCCTCCCGGACCCGGTGCTCCTTGGCCTCGGGCGCTGCCCCCTGGCAGTACCCACAGTCTCAGGGTCTCCCCACCCAGGGGAATCCCCACCCACTATTCCCACCTTGTCTCAGTCTGCGACTACTGCCAGTCAGCAACGAGCCCCCACCCCCTGGGGCAGACTGCAGTGTAAGAGCCAGTCATCACAGGCAAGGGTTTTTTTGACCTGCTGCCTTTGCCTACCCTGGGCTGCGCCTGCAACCCCTGCACCTCTCTAAGCCCTGAGCCAGGCCCTGGAACCTGGGGGACTCTGCTCACCTGGCCCTTCACAGCCATGCTCCACTGCTAGTACCCTTCCTGCAGGCAGCCAGGCCCTGCTCCCTCCAAGACTAGAGAGAGCCTTCTCAGCTCCTGACTGCTACAGACTCCAATCAATCAAAACTAAACTCAGTTTCATTCATCATCTTAGTATTCAACAGACTTGACTGACATACTGGAGATCTAGGGCCACCCCACACAAAGTCTCCTATTGGAGTGGTTTTGAAAGGGCGCTTCCCCAGGGCAGTAGGTTTCAGAGTTAACAACCTGGCAAAAATGAATGGGGCAGGCCACATCCCTTTGAACTATTGTGTCAGGCTGTCTGTAGACTCAGGCAGATGCCACTGCATTGGTTATATCCCATTCAGGTTCTGAGGTTTCCTCTGCAATCTTAGCAGCTGACAACTTTTATTTAGTTATTTATCTTATGAAAATGTGACTCTGAAATCACGTGACTCGGGGAGCTGGGCCCTAGCCACAGGCCTAGGGTGCCTTAATCTAGCTCTTCTGTTACTATGTAAAATCTAACGTGCACTGCTGTTACTAACCGGTCTGGCCTTTTCCCCACCAAACAACGTAACTGGTTGTATGATCGTGGGTAATACTGATGGAGAAGAATGTATCCTTTCTACCTTTGAGGCAGAAGTGGGATCTGACCTTGGGGGCTCATTTGAGTCCATGGGAAGGATTAAGTAGGGAGTGAATGAAATCCAAAAAGGAGAAATTTACTTCAAACCTTTCACATTGTAGGATAGTTAGCCGCCAGAGGGGCAAAAAAAAAAGAAAAAGGAAAGAGCGATGGTGAAAAAAGAAAGAAAATGAGAACCAGTTTATAAAGAAAATGCAAAGGAGAGCAAAAACGTTGTGTAAAGTACAAAAGTCTTGGGAGAAAAGTGGCTAAATCCTAAAATAGAAACATAAACATGCAGTACCACCCCCTGTGTCACGGTCTTCTTGCTAATTCATTAGTGCAGCCCTTCAGATGATACTTGGTCCCGAATATTTTAACATTCAACCAAGAAAGGCTTCGCTCACAATCGGCTCCATCCTGCGGGGCTCTCAGCACCTTCCAGTCACTGGGGGGTGAGAGCGCTCAGCAGCTCATTTTCTAGCCTTTGTGCACCCAAAATATCAGTGGATTCCCATGGGAATTCTGAATGTACAAAAAATTCAGTAACAGGCTCATACAACATCCCAAGATTAAAACATAGTTCTCTAACGTGGCTATAAAATGGTTTTTCTATCCATGCGCACAAATACAGAACATGTTATAACATAGCTTGGCCATGTATTACACATGGTGATTTTTGTAGTGTTATCTGGGCCTCAGGTGCCATCATTATCAGCATATGGATCCTTCTCTGGAGCTGGGGAGTAAATTAGATTAGAGGATAGGAACCAGGGAAACAGCCAACATTCAGATGAGCAGAGATGTAATCTGAACTTTATTTATGTTTTGTTCCTTCCAGGCAGACCAAGAGGAGATCTGAGCTTTTCATCTACTCACTTGTTGTCATCTCCAAGTGTTTGCCTTAATTTTTTTGGTTACAGTCCATTTGCTTGTTACTCACCATGCCTTTGGCACTCTTTCTCCCAATAGTGACTAGCATGGGCTGAGTCACTCACTGACTGTTTATAAGGAAAGCTGTTTGTTTGCTGTCGCCTAGCCCTGTTTATTTGAGTTGCCCTGCTGTTTCTCTTTGGTGTGAAGTGTGATTTCAAGAATTCCTTAGCATTCGATTTGGAGTTGGGCTGATGTAAGCAGAAAGTTCCGAGGGAAAGGAGTACTTTTGTGCCTGCAAAAGACGGAACGGAGTGCAAACTGAAAGAAGAGGAAGCTGAAATTGCTCACAAAGTATGATTGGCATCTACAACGTAGGTCCACATCTAAAAAATATATATATATCAGACCCATGAATTCGTACTCTAATACGGTGTCGGGCTGAAAAATAGCAGCTCTTTTCAAAACCAATAGCATTGAAAAACACGTCATAAAAATTGTTATATCTTATCAGAATCAGGATACAGAATGCGGGATGCCCTAAAGGGAGATGTATCCGGACCTGAATCATCATTTGGCCACAAGGCCGTGCGGTTGGATTGCACTAGTGGTTAAAATTCACTCTGTGTCTAAAAGCTTTTAAAATGTTATCTTTTTTATTGTTAGCAATAAAGACAGCTCAGCATCAGACAGGCTGAATCATCAGCAAGTATTTCTCAGACTTAACATCAGAAGACAATACAGACAGGCCTTTCCTTTAGCTTTCTTTCTGCCAGCAGACTGAACTTTACCCTGGCTGTCTCTAATCATAAATGAATGGTGCATTGACTCCATGTTAGCACCAAAGTGACAGAACATTTAACATGGTATACATTGAACATCATATTCCCTTTCACGCTCTTCTTCCTGCTTCTTCTTCTCTCTCTCTACTGCACAGAACAAAACTGTAATAAAAAACCATAAAGAAAAATCACTGTGCCTGTGTATCCCCATCACATTAAGTATGGGGTGGAAAGAGCAAAAGAAACAACAATCAGTGACGAGAACAGGATCCTAACCAGGAATACAGTGAAATGGGAGGGAACTCAGTTTCCCCATCCATGAAATGGGCATAATGATATTGAGCTCCACTTTGAGGTCTACTGACGAAAGAGCTAGGTAAGAGCTGGGTAGTAACAGTAGTGGCAATGAAACTGAAAGGGCAACTACTGGCACTGTGAGTACACTGCTCATGTAGAGAAAAGTTTTTTAAAAGGGTTTAAAATGTCTGGCTTTTTGGGAGAAAATGGAGTTTTTAGCTCAGTAGCAGAGTAGCACATCTCTGCTGAGAGACTTTGGAACAGTGTAGCATCTCGAATAGTGTAACTCCAGGGGAAAAGGCGGTGGTTTTACTTTGTGTAATGGGAGGTGGGGGGCTAAAACATGTAACTTGTCGTGTAGCTTTACAACTCCCATTATGGAGCCATGGAGGAATATGCCCGGGAGCCCTGCCCATGGCGCATCGTGGACGACTGCGGCGGTGCCTTCACCATGGGGATGATCGGTGGGGGGGTCTTCCAGGCCGTCAAGGGCTTCCGGAACGCCCCCATGGGCATCCGACACCGGTTCAAAGGGAGCGTCAGTGCCATCCGCATCCGAGCGCCCCAGATCGGAGGTAGCTTTGCAGTCTGGGGGGGCCTTTTCTCCACTATCGACTGTGGCCTGGTGAAAATGAGGGGGAAGGAAGATCCCTGGAACTCCATCACCAGTGGGGCCCTCACAGGGGCTGTGCTCGCCTCCCGCAGTGGCCCATTAGCCATGGTTGGCTCGGCTATGATGGGGGGCATTTTACTGGCCTTGATCGAAGGAGTCGGGATCTTACTCACCAGATACACGGCACAGCAATTCCAGAACTCTAACCCTTTTGGTGAAGACCCCAGTCAGCTGCCCCTGAAGGACAGCCCAGCGCCTCCAGGATACCCGGGCTATGGACAATATCAATGAAGCTGCTTTGTACTTCGGGGTCCCTTCTATTGGGGGGGGGGGGAGCAGCTGCAGCTAATCGCCCCCCCCTTGCCGACGCTGAGGATGTGATTCCAATCACTTGTCCCTCCAGTTCTTGGATTCTCCCCCAGGAGGCAAGGCTGAATGGGCCTGGGGAGGGGTTTGCTGGGAGCCCCTCTAAATTTGTTCTGTATTTCCTGCTACTTTGGGGGGTGGGCTGTGGGGATGTTGGACTACAGTATAATTTGGGGGGTTGGCATCTGCTCTCAGTGGGGAGCCTCCTTTTTGGAGCCCACCCCCCTGTTCTGTTTGGAGGTGCCCCCATTTCCAGCTTAAAAATGGAGTTCACTACACACCTGAAGTGGCTGTATCACCTCTTCTAGCTGGGGGGGAATTTAGGGGGGCTGCAGGGTTGTAGATGAAGGGGTGCTCCTGGCCCTGCACTAGTGGCTGCATATCTTTTTGCAGTGCCCCGAACTTTGTAGTGACATGGTGCCTTGTTAGGGGCTTCCCCGCACCCCTGCTTCTGAGATGAGGGGCTGGGGAAAGGCATCTCTTGGAATGAAGCCAGGTGGGGTCTCTTGAAATCAGTATGACCTACAACAGTACACCCATGGGGTGTGCTTCCTATCTTGCCTGGCTGTGACAAAAAAAGGGGTGTGATCCCCATTTTCATAACCAGGGAATCTTGATGTCCCCTCCCAATCCAGCTGTGAAACCCCACCTTGGTGTGTACCTCCAACCTGTCCCCATTAGGGTTACATCCCCCTGCTGTCAGCCCCCTGAAAGGCCTGGTTCTGAGCCTAGTGTCACAGTATTTAAAGATGTTTTTAAAGGTAAAAAAAAAAAAAAAAAAAAAAACTCCCATTACACCAGCAGAGAACACATTTGCTGAGGTTGTGGAAATTCTACAAAATATCCCCAAAGCCCATGGTGGTTGCAGAACCTTTCTGTTTTTATAAATGTCATCCAAAAGAAAATGAAACAATTTCTGAATATATGGCTGAATTCACAGAGCACTGCCAGTTTGAAGAGACTTTAAATGATGCATTAGGTTGGTGCGGAGTATGCAAAATGAAGAAGGCAGGATTAGCATGTCATGAACTGAACCGCACAACACTGAGACTTGCATTTCACTGCTCCCCTTCCCTAGCCATCCCTTGCTAAAAGAACATGGGAATAGAGAAGATTGTAGACCATTCAATATAATCATAAAGCAAATACCACAGCTGATTAATGCACTCAGTGTTATTTGAACCTCAAGCAAGGGCTGACTGAATCAACCAGTTGTCTGGTTTTTCAATCCTCCATACCTAGGCTCAACAGTTTGCAATTTTTTCTGTTTTAAAACACACTTGTCTGTTTTTTTGCTAACTATTATAAAAGGGGGTGGGTGGGCTGGATGGGTGTGTAAAAGCAGAGCAGGAAGGCAGTTGGGCCTCCTAACAAAAACTAAAAAAAAAAACCCTCTCTCTTCCTGATCAAACCAGATAAAAGAAAAGCTGCTGGGAAAGCAGGAAGAAAATAGGATAAGAGAAAGGCAGTATAAACAGTGCTAGTGTTCAGAACGATCCATTGTTTCATACTAGGACTGGGCCATATTTGAAATGTTGGATGTATCAGCTGCATGAGTGTTCAAATCTCAAAGTTTCTTAACAATAATAGTGCCTGGCTCTTACATAGAGCTTTCATCAATAGAGTGCTTTACGAAGGAGATCAGTATCATTATCCCCATTTTGCAGATGGGTAAACTGAGGCACAAGGAGGCAAAATGACTGTGAATAGAGCTCAGCTCGCCTGAGTCCCAGTGCTGTGCTCCATCTACAAGGCCACATTGCCTCCTCCTCTTAAGGGAAAGAGATAAAATTATTAATCTTCTTCAAGGTTCACAGTTCACAAAAATATATTCTTAGGAATAAAAATAGTGGTTTTGTGCTCTTTCCCCCCCCCCTTTTCTTGGCTGAGATATAAAGCCCTAAAAGGCTTGGGTTTTTTAAAAAAAACAATTGTGCACCATTAAAATATCTGGATAATCAGTCCTTGTCTGGCATAATTTACATTCATCCCTTTTGCTCATTATATGCAAGATTGTTATTTGTCCAGTGTGTGAGGGACATCAAATGTCCCCTTAATCCTGGCATAGGCTGGGATCATGGATCACAGCTGGGGGTGGTAAAAGGAGTCTCCGTGGGGCTGCTATTTCCCTCTACCACAGCTGGGCCACGGTGTGGAGAGTAGGGAGCAACCCCACCATAGCCTCTCACAGGGAGGGGGACGTGATCTGTATCAGGGAAAGGCACAGATGACTCGTGGCACCACCCCCCCAACTCCAAACCAGAGCAAGGAGGAAAATAGGGGCTGAACTGTGATTTCATGAGTCACCATTTTATGCGTGGACTACCCCTTTGGCAGTGCTACTATGATGCTGCCCATTGCTTGGTGCTAATGTTATAGCCACAACCTAGCCCTATGTGGGCTATGGCAGATGTTGTTTGCCTAGGAGTTTACGAGTTTACCTAGTCAGAAGGGCACCTCTACCAAAAGCCGTTAGAGAAGAAAAGTACATGTGGTGCTCTGTGGGTAGTGGTTAGTGACGCACGGGCAGCTGAGCATGTGTGAAAGCGGTGAACCCACGAGACAACACTCCACGCCCTACAAAATGCTGTGAATTTTCATTCAACTTTTGCTGCGGGGACACGTTTGCGTTAGCGAGAAGTGGAAACGTCCGCCTTATTTGTGTGAGGCGCAGCTAACAGACTCTTTGCCAGTGCTACTAGTGAAGACAATTCACGCCAATTATTTTTGTGTTAAAACATGAACTTCCTGTCAGACCATAAATCCAATCACTTGGCGGCACGAACTTTCCCTGACAATGTTCCGTCCCCTTGATCCACAACTGCTGATGTCCTTCTTTACAGCTGTTAGCACATTACAAGAAACACAACAACAAGACCAGAATGGACTTCTCGCTATTCCGAGTGGTTTTGCAAGCAACGCTTCTTGACTCTTTTATGAGCATTTCTGAATTTCTTGGGGTTTTCCAGCTGTTTTTTGATCACTGGCTTGACTAAGTCACAACGTGGCCCAGCCAGCCTCTTTTCCCAGACAGGAACTGGAACACATGGCTTGTGGTTGTGGTAAATTAATAAGGGGGAGAAAAAAAATAAATAAAACAGAAGGGACTTTTCCCATGTGTTTTACAACACTGCAAATCTGTCCACCCTCCAGTTCATCTGAAGTGTACCATGCTCTTGCCAGTATTCCTTCTCCACTCATGCTTGCTGTATGTTACAGCGCTAAGCAAAAAAACAAACCCTACCAGACATTGTGATTTTAATGAGGCCTCTGAACTCCAGAGCCTCCGCTGATGCAAATTTGTGTCACTCCACTGAAGTCTTTACACTAGCTGAGGATCTGGCCCCGGTGTATATATTTAAAATTTTGAGGGATTCCTCACTTGTAGTCTTAGGCAAAAATTCTCACCCAGATCATATGGAAATCTATTTCCACCCCTTCTCCACCCCGGCTATTTCCAAAGAATTCTTACCAAAGGATGCAATAAGAAATGCTCGTGAAAGTGTCTTCACACAGAAGAATCCCTCAGTCTCTTTGGGGAAAGTAATGCCCCAGATGACAGAATGCCCACTTTGTTATTTAATGTACACTTCTAGAGGGAGATTCTGATATCAATATACATGATGAAGACAACGGGAGTATTCATGGATCACAGTACCATTCAGCATGGGTAGGGGGGATCACGGTATGAGCCCTAGGCAGCACTGCTGTGCAAAATGTTTTTCACAACACCCAAAACTCTTGAAATCTGCCCTTTTTTCCAAGGTGGCAGTGTTTCCCAAGACAATTATTTGCAACAGCAAAACTTTAATTTAGGTCGGACGTAGATTTCGCCTCCCTCCCAACACCACCAGTACCACTATCTTGTCAGCACGGATACCACTAACATTTTTTGTGTCTCAAGATGGACTGATTGGGTTTCTTCACAATCGCTGATTGGCTGAGCTTAGCCCATGTACTGAGGAGGGTCATCAGAAGCCATTTTGATTTATTTCCTTGGGCCAACAGAGCAGGAGCAAGGAGATAGACCTCAAAAGATGCCTGAGGGAGAAGGGACACACACTACAGTGAGACACAGATACTCAGGCTTGCATAAGGATTTACTGTGGGGAAACTGGCTTACATGTAATGACAGTGTTTGGTGGCAGTGCTGGGGTTTATAAAAATTATTATTATTATTAATTACACAGCAGAAACCAGGTAAGAATTATTTAAAGGAGGGAAGGGGATCTTCTTCTTTTTTTTTTTTTGGTCAGTTTGAGAGTCACAACTGAGCAGAGGAAACTTGAAAGGAGAAATGACCCCTTTTTCCCATAGGCCAAGAACGCAACCCCTCTGCCCCCCAAACATCTGTGTCTCGTCTCATCTCTAGTTTTTATCCACGTGAACAAGAGTTGTATTCAGCTGCTCCTTTAACTATCAGATGATCTTCACGTGGGGAGGTGTGGTTCCGTTTTTCCTTTTGCTTCCCATTAAGTTTATATAAAGGAACTAAGTCCTAATATTTCAGAACATTTGAAAAAAAAAACCTAATTGCCTGGGGCTAGGAAGAGATTTCTTCTGCAAACAAATTATTCCAAAGGGGTCTTTGAACCTTCCTCTGGACTGTCTGGTTTTGGCCACTCTTGAGGACAGGATACTGAACCAAATGGACCATTGCTCTGAACTTTTATGATGGTTACTAAGTTTCTAGGTACATACGCCTGCTGGCATCCATGTTCTACCTCTTGAGTAGAGTAAGGGATAGGATACAGAGGCACAGGGTCATTCTGGGTCTGACCCAAAGCCCATTGAAGACAATAGGAATCATAGAATATCAGGGTTGGAAGGGACCTTAGGAGGTCATCTAGTCCAACCCCCTGCTCAAAGCAGGACCAATCCCCAATTTTTGCTCCAGATCCCTAAATGGCCCCCTCAAGGATTGAACTCACAACCCTGGGTTTAGCAGGCCAATGCTCAAACCACTGAGCTATCCCTCCCCACCGGGATAGGCTCCCATTCATTTCAATGGGGCTTTGGGTGGGCACCCAAATCTTTTTATGGATACTCTTGAGGTGTATCCTGATTGAAGTGCTCTCCGTGAATGGCTCAGGACCGTAGGCATGCCATTACCCACATTCTGTACATTTACCATAACATCACAAGACCCCATTCCTCATCCAAGATGTGACTAAAGAGCAGATGATAATTGTTGGTGGCCAGAACATCTATTATAGTCATGCCCCAAACTCATGCTTGCTCGGCCAAAACATTCCATATCATTAATTTGATTGGGAAATGTGAGTTGTTGTGCAGTGCATTATTGTTCTTTCTCTCCACCGTTCTTCAGTGCCAGACACTGCACTGAGACTTAAAAAGTATTTGTCAACAGCTTTTAACTTTGCGCAAAGAGGAACACTTTTGTCCAATTTAGTCCAATTGTCCAATTTGAGAACTGAGCGGTCGCCGCTGCTTTAATTCTGGAAGCCAAGTACGGGCAAGTGCTCTGCACACTGGGAGTAATAAGGCCAAGCAAGATTTAAAAAAAGATTGGAAATTTATACCCAGACTTGTAATAATTGATGTTCACATCGACTTTTGGGATGGCTATTAAAGGCCATGGTTTCAGGGTTTAAGCCAATTTGTAATTAGGAAGGATTAAGAAGAGAACTAGTATGGGGGAGTAGATTATCCCACATCAGCCTTATGAAAGGTTCTTGTACCTTCTTCTGGTACTGGCCAATGCTGGAGACAGGATGCTGGTCTAGATGGACTAGATTGGTCTAATCCAGTCTGGCAGTTCCTGGGTTCCTAGCAATGTGCACCTCATGTTCAGAAAGAGGAGGTCCAAAGTCTGCATGCACTTGAATACCCTGCACGACACAGAGGGTACGTCTACACTACCCGCCGCATCGGAGGGTAGTGGTCGATCTATCGGGGATCGATTTATCGCATCTAGTGTAGACACGATAAATCGATCACCGATTGCTCTGCCATCGACTCCTGTACTCCACCGCAGCGAGAGGTGGAAGCGGAGTCGATGGGGGAGCGGCGGCAGTCGACCCAACGCCATGAGGATGCGAAGTAAGTCGAACTAAGATACTTTGACTTCAGCTATGCTATTCTTCTAGCTGAAGTTGCGTATCTTAGGTCGATCCCCCCCGCTTCCCCCACAGTGTAGACCGGGGCTCAGTAAAGAGACTTCTGAGCAAAGAGTTCAACCAGGTTTGAAGTGAGATGCTTTTAAACCCCCTTTCAATGAGAGACTGTTCCTGATTTGGTTCCTTTCCCCTCATTTTTAATTAGGAGCAGCAATAAAAGAGTGCCAAAAAGTTATGAGGTATGACTCTTCCACATGGGCGCAAGGCCGGGGGCCTACAGGTGCACAAGTAGCCTTCAGACGTCTTGTGGAGGTGGGGGTATGATTGCTGGAGGCACGGAAAGCAGTGATTTATAAAGTAGGAAATTATACAGTACACTCTTGAAATGTAGTTTTAAGTGGTTGATACAGCTTTAGTTTGGCTGAACACGTACCGTAGATAGATTTAGTGTCTGGCTGATCTGTCTGGTCCTGAGTGTTCATCAGTCAATCTAACAAACAAGCTGAAACTCAATATTGTGGTCAGCAAGTTCATATTCAGCCAAAAGTATAAGGTCTGCAGGGCACGCCGTTAAATTCAGAGACCACAGTGAATCTGTTTCATGCTTCAATAGTCCAACTGATGCGCCCCAGCTAGGAAAGGGAAAAGCTGCAGACCTGAGAAGTGAGTTGACATCTTGGATTTACTTTCCCCTTCATCACTTTTTAATGTCACCTTAAGTAACAACTGCTGAAACCCATTAACAAAATCATTTTATGGCGCCAAAAAACTCAATAGCTCATAAAATCGTGTTATGAAGCACATCAGATTCTGCATAAATCAAATGTGACTTAATGGCTCTGGTGTTTTCTGTGTGCCTGGTGCTTTCCAGTCTGGAACACCACATCGCTTTAATGTTGTTAAGACACAACTCATTAGGATGAGGCGAGGTAAAAAAAAAATGTAGCGATCGAGTCCAGATCTTCAGCTTGCGTAAATTGCTGTAGCTCCATTGTCTTTCTAGGAAAACACGGAAGGCCAGAGCCTCTCCGCTGGTGAAAATAAGTGTAGCTCCATTGACTTCAAAGATTTAGCACCAGTAGTGACTTTAATGGAGTCACACCAGTTTACAGCAGCTGAGGATCCGGCCTTCAGAGGTCACATAGACATGACAAAGTACAGGGGGATCCTAGGTCCAATGGTTTCAGAAAATGACCTGGAGTTATATGAAGAATTCTGCACAGAGCAAGCAAGTTTTGGAGATTTCTCCCCCTAAAAGGATCAGTGAACTCAACGCCCCTTTCGCTGTTGATCCGGGCTGAGTTTCAAACAAGAATGTGGAAGGACAAGACCTGAAAGGGTAATTTGCAAGGCAAGGGACACGAAAGTAGATGCTGCTAATGAAAAACTTAAAATTTGATCACAATGATTTTAAATGAGAATGATCTCAGTCTAATCACATAATACTGTCTTTTGTGCTCTGGGTCACACAGGCATGCAGATGCAATATTCAGGAAGCACATTTCATTAGACTAAATAAAGCTTCAATCATGTGTAAAATTTCCAGCTTGAATAGGCAGCCATCATATCTGTCATCAGGCTCCATGTATTTAATGGGTGTAATTTCTTCCTCATATTTCTGTGTTTATTGTTTCATTGTCATTATAGGAATTTGGGCACCTGATTAAGAGAAGCTTTTATGTTGTTGTTGTTGTTGAGTCTGGGCGGAAGTAAATAATGCTTTATAGGGAGTACACACTTTTAGATTGTCGAAGAATAGGGAAATCAGATTAAAACCCAGAATAATTAAGAGTAAGGCAAACAAACAGAGAAAACAATGACAACAATAAAACCCTAGGAACTGGATGGTATTACACATACATGTACAGCTTACTGTGAATTCCCTGTGCTTAGTTAAAAATAAATTGAGCGGTATTATTCAAACATGATTGTTCCTTTTCGCTGCACACTTTTCTTCCACAGCGGACGATGGGTGCCCTGTTTTTTGAAATATGCAATTTAAGCAGCTACAATACCCAAGAATATGATTAGTCCTCCCCCACATTCTCCAACCCCAGCCCCCGTTTTGAATAGGTTGTCTCTCTGACCAAGAAAGTAGTATAATAAAAGCTTCTATCTTCTACATTTTCCAAAGCTTCATGAATGAGATGAACCAGTGACTTCAGGGAGATTTGCAAATTCAGCAGAAAGACATTGTAGCGTGCAGTGTATCCTACCAGCACGAAATCTTTGACCTCTGGCTTAATTCTAAAACTCTAGAGATTTTCTTCTAACCCCCTAATCTATGGTTCTGAAGACGCTGGTAATCCTGCTTGTCACAAAATAGATATCTGTGTCTTTAAATATAATTCTGTCCTACTTCTACTTTCAGAACTTCTGCACTGTTAACAAGATTTAGTGGTATATTCTGGCTACGATATTTTCTCCTGTACTGTTAATTTTAAACTCTCTCTCTCTCTTTCCCCCCTCCTTCCCCTGCCCCACCCCCCGCCAAAAAACTTCTAAAGTTCCAAGCTTCATCCAGTTATGGAATAGGAACATTTTTGAAATCTTGAAAAGTTTTGCAGGTTGGTAAAGTTGCTTCCTGGCCAGGTCTATCCAGATTTAGGCACCTAAATAAATCTGGCCTGATTTTCAGAAGTGCTCCCATTGGCCTCAGTGAGAGCTCAGTGCTTTTGAAAATCTGGACACCTAACTTTAGGTTCCTATTTTGGAGAATCTCAGCTACAGTCTTCTCCAGCATTTAGTGGCTTTACAAGTCTTAGGCCAGTGGTTCTCAAACAGGGGTACGTGTACCCTAGGGGTACTCAGAGGTCTTCTAGGGGTACATCAATTCATCTAGATATTTGCCTAGTTGTACAACAGGCTACATAAAAAGCACTAGTGAAGACAGTACAAACTAAAATTTCATACAGACAATGACTTGTTTATACTTCTCTATAGACTATACACTGAAATGTAAGTATAGTATTTATATTCCAATTGATTTATTTTATAATTATATGGTTGAAAGGAGAAAGTCAGCAATTTTTCAATAATACTGGGCTGTGATACTTTTGTATTTTTATGTCTGATTTTGTAAGTAAATCATTTTTAAGTGAGGTGAAATTTGGTGGTACGCAAGACAAATCAGACTCCTGAAAGGTAGTCTGAAAAGGTTGATAATCACTGTCTTAGTCAGTCTCTGTTATTGTTTTGACAATCACTACACTCTCGAATGAACTCACACAGAAAAATGATAAAAGACAAAAACTCCATATCGCCTGTGGGTGAAGATTTTTCACAAACTGATCACTCCATATCTGATCTATTAGTCCTCATCCCCAAAGAAAACCTGCCCAGCACTTTCCAAAGACAAGCCTGGGGGCTTAAATTCATAACTTTGCTACACACTAAAACTCTTGGACTCAATAGAGACACTGGATTTATGGCTCATTACAACCATCTGTAACCCACTAACCCTCCTTTGTCCTACGACTGCAGAGGTGTTAACTGCCCACTTCACCTTGAATGGTCTCTTGCAACACATGTTAACTCCTTATGCTTAACACCTTGTTCCACCTTGTATTTAGCTCTGAGTACCTTTTCCGACCTGAAGAAGAGCTCTGTGGAAGCTCAAAAGCTTGGTCTCTTTCACCAACAGAAGTTGGTCCAATAAAAGATATTACATCACCCACCTTGTTTCTCATTGTTTTGAATAGGCAGCCTTTTGTCATCTCACCTACCTAACATATGGATTTTTTATGTATGTTCAGTTCAAGGAATTAGTGCTTTGCAAGTAGATTTCATGTTGCATGGACAGTTTTAGCTGTCCCAGTTAACAGTTCAATAGGAATCTTTATAAGAAGTATTATATTGTAATTATGCTGAGATCTCCTGCTCACATAATTCTTATGCTCCTTTTTTACACTGCTGTAGTGCCCCTGGGAATCTGGCACCATATCTTTTCAGGGGGTGAATTCTCACAGAGGTGTATTGAACACCTTTTCTTTCTTTGTGGCTAGCAGGGAGTGGTCCTGAACCTTTTTTTTCTGTTGTAACTTGCGGTTTTGGTATGGAAAAGGTTAAGACCCCCTGTCTTCAAGCAATCCAGTATGAAATGGACTAATTTAAAATAAAATCTAGAGAGAAAGATTCACAGAATGAATGATCCATTTGCAGCTCATACTGTTTATATTTGGAGAAAAATTGCAGAACTTCGGAAGTGTAGGGAATGTCCTACTCCTTCATCTCCATTATAGGATCATTCTTTTAAACTCATATTTGGAAGCATGGGGGGGAAATGAACTGGACATTTAAGCTCCAGATCAATTCTGGCCAAGTCACATGTGTGCAGAATTCCTTGCATGGGAGAGCCCTAAGTCAACGTTTCTTTAGCTCCAATCTCATCCTGTATGAATTAGAGCTAGTACATTTTCCCAATTCCTCAACTATATTTAGGAACATAGACATATCAGCAGGATTTCACCCAAAGATCCATACTTCCTAATTCTCCTGCAATGGCAAATGTCTCTTTTTATTGATATTATTTGCATGCTAGTAACATCTGTAAGCCTCAACCACAGTTGGACCCCTGCTCTGCTAGGCACCGTCCAAACACATAGTAAAATCTTACAATGTAAATAGACAAGACAGAGAGAAGCACAGAGAAGAGAAGTTTTGCTTTCTTACTCTATCTGTCCAAAGTCAGACAGCTGGGAATAGAACATAGATCTATTAACTCCTAGCCTAGTGCCTGATCCATTGGCCTGGCCTGCCCCCATCGCCCAACTCAATTGTATCCTCACAGTGTGCCTGGCTGTATCCTTGAAGTCAACGAGAGCTTTAGCGTTACTCCAGTGGACACAAGATCAAACCCACTCCTTTCCATGGAGACCTTTCCCAAAATTTTCTAGCAGGTCAATGAATTTTGGCTCCCTGTGGTGCAGAAATGAATGTGTTATCAGCTGAGTGGATCCTTACAGTTACAGTAAGGAGGTACACTGGTCCAGTCCCTCCTGCCAACTACCAAGTTCATCAGCCTTTAATGTTGGCAACAGAAGAGCCAGAACATCTCACTGGGCATGACTAGAAATAATTAATGCAACTGGAAAGTTGCTTCCAGTTAATAGCAATGGAATAATTGCAGAGAAGCTCACACCAGTCTCTAACAATAAAAACATTATCTTGTAAAGAGGCTTTTGAGGGCAGATAGTCTTCACATTTTTATTCAAGAAATGGAACACAATACCAGTAATCCCAGCATTTGGGGATAAAGCTTTCGATAGCTTTTCTGGTGACCCCTGACAAATAAGGAAAACAATGTCTGAAAAGTATATCCCCCAAAATAATTCAGCCCAACCCTGTCACCCATTCATTGGTGTAATGGTGTTTCCATGTTTCTGACTGGCCCATCTCATGGATGAAAATACACATGTGAGGGGTGCACTCTAGCATTAGAATCTAATGTCCTTGCTGGGACAGATATTGCAACCCCATGTAGTATCTTTAAGGACCATTGTATTACACTTATCAGTGGTTTATGTATGACTATGTTCTATTCCATGGCGGAGCATTACCACAGCTCCTCCAGGAACTAAAAGCAGTGGCACCGGCAACTGTCGGAAGAAAGGGCACTGGGCTAGATGGACCATTGGTCTGACCCAGTATAGCCATTCTTATGACTCCTGGGAATTGTAAACAACTCTAGAGAGGTACCACCCTGGAGTGCTTGCAGGGTGCAAGCACTATACTGATTCAGGCTGGGTTTTCCAGAGCGTCAAAGAAAGAACTTTTGGTAGAAAAAGGCTGTGTTTGAACTGACACAGGGCCTTCTTTCTCATCCAGCAAATGGACAGCACCTTCTGTCCAAGGGACTCAACCCTTGTAGAAAGGTTTGAAAGACTTTGGCCTAGTAGGACCCCCATAAGACTGATGGGTGACTACTGGTATGTTTCGTGTGTGTTTAAATCCCTTTATTGAGGGATTTTTAAAAATGTTTTCTCTGTAATGCTTTTACTTTAAGAATAAATGTGCTTGCTCGGAAAGTAACTTGTAACCACCGGCAACAGACTAGTCAGAGCCCTTAGAGAGGCTGCAAATCACAGGCACTGGGCTTCAGGCAGACTGGCTTGTTGGGCATATCACTGTGCAAGGCCCGGGGCTGTGCAGCCTTTAAACCCCAGGTCAGAAGGGAGTGGGACAAGGATCCTTATCCAGATTCAGGTGATGGCAGGAAACCTGACTGGGAACTCCTGGAGTTGAGCATGGAGAGGGAATACAGGTGGAGTGACTCTGAAACTGTGATAATTGCTTTATAATCTCCGATGTCCGTTCTAAACATAAAGGCCGAGATTTTCACAACGGGGTGCCTGAGAGTTAAACACCTAGGTCCTGATCTAGCAGAGCACTTAAGTATGTGCTTAACTTTCAGCCTACGCATAGTTCCACTGATGCCATTCAATGAATCCTAAAGCCATATTTAGGTACCTACGTAAGCCTCAACTCCCACTGAAGCCAATGGAAACTAAAAGTGCCCATCAATTTTGAAAATCAGGTTAAATTGACTCAGGAGCCCAGCTTCAGGTTTCGTTCCAACCTTGTCTTTAAGCTTCAGCATCAAAATATTAATCCGTAAGGGTGTCAACCAACACCCACTGAAGACAGTTGAATGACTGTTATTGACTTCCATAGGCCCCGGATCAGAGGCATGCTGACGGAGCTCACTGTGAGACCCAGGAAATTAAGGCAATGTTTGGTAGAGTCCCTTTAGACTAGCATGGCTGCTTTGGAGCCATCACGTTTTTTCAACTTGAATTGGTTAAAGTATGTTGGAGTGCAACAAGGTTATCAACATCCAATCGTCCCTCGAGTCCAATGTTTAGATGTCCCCACATGGTCAGAGAGACAGAAGACCATCCAGGCATGAGAGTAGCCGCCACAGCTCTGCCAGATTGCCACTGTGAACATCATAAGCACTGTAATACGTAAGTATTTGCTCTGGCTGTAAGCTTCTGTTTCTCACTATGTGTTTGTACGGCACAACAAGGCCCTGATCTTGCTTGGGGTCTCTGGGTGCTACAATAAAAAAAAAAAAATGCCTAGAATACAGTTTTGGTTGAAGGGGCAATCTAAAATTCCATATTTTGTCTATGATGCTTGCAATGTTCACCTCTGCTTTTGTTTAAATTTCTTGGCATCGTGAGATTTTATGCATTTGCAATTATTCAGGAACCACATTGTTTAGACTGTTGACAAAAGTAGCATGGAGTTGCCTTCTTTGGATGGGTTAGCAGTAATTAAAAAACTGCAGATTTTTCTTGTTCCTATTGTTTGTTTGTTTGGTTTGTTGTGTTTTATATGTTTTGTTTATATGGAGCGGATTGGCGGAAGCTAGTTTATGAAATATATCTAGGGTGGGCCCTTCTCTGAATAGAAAAATTCCCGCTGATCTGACTTCAAGGCTAATAAAATATAATTTATTGTTTCTTCTATTAAGCCTTCTAACCAGACTGCAAGCCCCATGGGCACAGTTAGTCCAACAAATTTAAACCTGCGTATCCAATGTCCTGCACAACTCCAGTTAGGAGCAAATATCCTTTTGTTAAATGGGCTTGTGTTGCTTTAAATTCTTCACCTGCTCTTGGTCGTGTTCCTATGGAGAGCACACAGTTGTGATGAGGGATTTTATGTGATACAAACTTTGCCAGCAAATTCAAAGGAAGGATGGTCCCAAATTTCCCTGAGCTATTAGAAAATTCAGATCCAGATCCTACCTTCATTGCCTGTCCCTGCCTTTATCATGGGGGAAATCAAAATCCCAGATACAAACAACCCACATTCTAGGAAAGTTCAGACGTTGATCCAACCTTGGCAGATCGATCCCAGCTCCAATATTCTACATTGAGTTCCTAGGTTGAGAAAAATGAAAATACACTGCATATAAACAGAAAGAGAACGGAATAAGGTATTAGACTAGATCTGTGTATCCAGGCTTCTATAAGTTTGCCTAATGAATGGTGGCCCAATTAAAGAACATATTTCCACTGACACCGCTGAATTCTAGAGCTCCACCTCCGTCATTCTATATACGTGCATTGGAGCACAAAACGTATAGTCTGTTGGGAAAATAAGAGCCACATTTACGATCAGCCTCCATTATGGGCCTGATTTTCAGCTATGCAAAGCATCCTATTAACAACAGAAGGTCAAGTACACCGCTTTTATGGCCAGCAGGGAGGCAATGTGACCTCATCAACCGAGCACTGGCCCAACACTCGGGAAACCTCAGTGCTAGTACCAGCTGTACTGCTGGGTGATCTTAGGCAAGACATATATCTCTGTGCCTTGGTTTCCCCATCTGTAAAATGGGAGTAATGACACTGACCTCCCTTTGAGTTCTACTGATAAAAAGTGCTATAGAAGAGCTACATATTGTGTGTATTCAAGGCATATGTGTCCATGCATGTACACAACCATATTTCCCCATGCCCCTTATCTGTGGAACTCAGCCAAGTGCGTATTTAATTAGGTGGTATGTGTGAGATGTTTCTGAGGGTGCATGGAAACTTTAAATTTACTTTTTTATTATTTGAAACACAATCAGAATGATAACAAGGTAATAGAGTGGTTATCAAAGTAGATGAATTTGCAGAATAAAGAAAGCATCCTTCTCCTGTCACCTTTCCTTACACCAAGTAGCAACTGACTCCACAAATTGCCTCGCTGATTTCACTGCAACTTCTGATGGACTAAAGTAATACTCAGTGGGCTTGATGCAAAGTTCACTGAAATCATTGGCAGTCTTTCCATTGACTTGAATAGGCTTTGAATCAGGCCTGTGTAAATGAGGGTGGCAAAATGGCACAGGGAAAATGAATTTCCTTTTACAACTAAGGAAAAAGCTCCCCTCTGTACCCAATCCATCTGGTAATGTTGAAGTCTATCATCCTTTAACAGGCTAACTGAAATGCTGTTCCTAACCGTATTGCTATCTAGTCTGATTTTCATATTCCTTAAATCAACATAGGAATTGAGTCAAATACTAGAGGTTCAAGAACAACAAATGAATCAATCTCCGTTCCCATTTAAAGAGTTGAGGTGAAATCCTGGCCCCATAGAAGTTAACAGGAGTTTTGCCATTGACTTCAATGAGGCCAGCGTTTCAGCCCTTGAGGAGAAATTTACAATCCCAGTTTGAAAGCAAGACATATAATGAAAACTGGCACCGGGTCATTATGGGAGCTGTACAACAAAAACATAAATAACCAAGCGAACAAAGTACACAAGGGATTGCAAATGAGATTTGGAGCATTGTTTTGCCCCTGCGGCTTTCTTAGGGGTGTGAGAACAAGCGCAGTAGTGCACTACAAGCAGAGTTTGCATGCAGAAACTTCAAGGGAACTGGAAAAGAGAATCTAAAAGAAAATGTACCGAAAGAAAAATATGTCTCAGGCTAGGGAGAAAGTAACTGGGACCAATAATAATTTGGATCCCGATTATTTTTTGTGGTAGATGCTCTAAAATCCATGCTGGATGGAGCAGACAGGGAGGCCGTGGAAGTAAGAATTATTTTATGTGAAAGGAAGTGGAGAACAATGGGTTTAGAGAAGTCGTGACAACCGAAGGACTGGCGCTCTTCAGGCTGAAAGAATGTGTGGCTTTTATTGATGGGATTTTTCTAGACAGCTTAAATATTGTGTGCAATATCTGGGCAACCCAGAAGTGCCCTGATGATAGAGCTGGAAGAATTATTTGCTGTGGATAAATTACCCAATGCTCTGAGCACTTTCTTTCGTTTGGGAATTTCCCTAAACTGATCCTGATCTCTGCTATTGTATTCACTACAGCCCTAGTCCAGTAAAGTGTTCTTAACTTTAACAACCAGAGAAGTCCTATTAGCTTTAACGGGGCTACTTGTGCTTAAATTTGAGCATGTGCTTACCTGCTTTACTGGGCCAGGGTCTATTTACCTGTATTCACCAAAGAGCTTAGACAAACCAGTGTCAGCTGCAGCATGGTTCAATGGATAAGAGTCAAGGCTGGGAGCCAGAAGACCTGGGTTTCCATTCCCAGCTCTGTTTCCTCCCCACCTTTTGTCTGTTTTGATTGTGAGCTCTTTGGGGGAAGGACTATCTCTTGCTGTGGGTTTGTACAGCGCCTATCACCATGGGGCCCTGATCTTGGTTGTGGCCTGCAGGCAGTACCATTGTATAAATAACAATTAACAAGTGGAGCTGTGCATTATTCTTTATTCAAGGGCCGTGACTTGTCATTTATGTCACATGGTATCATCTCAGGCCTCTTCCTGGATGATTGGTACTTTTAAATCAGGAGAATAAAGAGTAACGAGCGAGTGAGTAGGAACAGAGAATGGGGGCTAGTGACTGCCCTCTGTTGGAGCACGCAGACCTATGTGCAAATACGGTAATTTGTATGAAGAATAACCATTCCTCATATAGTAGTCTGAACAAAGCCCTTGGTACAAATTGTGACAACAGTGACCTAAAAGGGGCACTGGCATGGTCAAACCAAACAACTGCTGAGAATGACAGTGCTGTGTTTGTAGTAAGGCCCAGCTCTTCAAAGGTATTTCGGTGCCACTGACATTTTCAGAACTGCCACTCAGCTGTCACTTAACCCGATAGGTGCCTAAGTCCGTTAGGCACCTAAGTTTCTTCTGGTCGGCATGCACAAAGCCACTTATGTGCTGATGCTGCCCTACAGCTAACAAGCTGCTGGGAACCCTGGCTCAAGCCAAAGCCTGGAAGCCCCGAAGCGGGGTTCTCAAGCTAGGCAGGGGAGTACTCATTTTACCAGCAGGGCCCAATTCTGTAGGTGGGCTCAGAACCTCCCTGAGACCTGATCCCTATCAGACCCCATAGCAGGAGGGCCGGAGGACGACGGCCAATAGGTGTTGGAGCAGCACAGCACCACGCAAAGACAGCTGGGAGCACAGGGCAACATAGGAGGAGCATGAGAGAGGTACCTAGTGTGGACAGGAGACAGACACGATTTTGGCTGCTAGGACATGAGGGACCTAAGCGTCTCAGATGCACACTCCTCTCCTTTCCCACCCCTCCCCTCAGCATTTCCTACTGGCTAGTTCCCTACTCAGCATGCTGGCTTCTGTGAATCCCTTTCTTAGGTACCTAACTCCCCATGCACGGTATAGGGAGCCTGGGGGCCTAGCCCCGGGCTGAGGATTTCCCTGGGCACCTGGGAGAGCAGCCTACAATGCTCAGGATTGTCACACCAAAGCCCCTTTGGGGATCTCATGCTAAATCACTGCCCGGACTGATGAGAAAAGAGAGAATCTAGGAGACAGGTGGCCCATCACCCTCTGTTTGCCTCAGAGCTGACATGGTAGGGAGACCAGCTCCCCACAGGTAGGTAACGCCATGCCACGTTCCTGCTTAGAGCAAACCCATTCATTTGGAAAAAGGAAATAGAAATGACGGGGGCTGGAGCTTTGCTTGACATTCCAGCGAGAGGAGGCGTTTTACTGTGGGAATCTGTGGGTGTGTAATTCACTGAGGTTTGAACTCAGGAACTGAGCATGTAATCTTGACATCCCAAACAAGTAATGTGCAGCAGGCGCCAACACACACCACAGACCACCGAATATCTGAAACCTCTTCATTGGAGCCATCGCCCACAACAGCTACTCTCCGTGTTCCACTAACCGTTGCAGATCTCAGTCTGGCTCACATACAGTCTACGGTCTATGGCCTATTCAGATCCCTTCTGTGCTGCCTGTAATTTTGGATGTATGATTAGCAATATTTTGTTGACCGTTATTATTATTATTATTTTTTGGTCAGGAAATGCTAGCCCCACTGAGTCTCCCATTGAAAATGAATGGGAAATTTGTAAATTCCCACAAACCTTCCCATGTTCTCCTGTTACTGGTCAGTGGACAGTGCTCTACCGTTCCAAGAAGGCTGTGCTGCTGAAGACAGCAATCAGCATGGCAAAGCACACTGTGCTGATCCCAGGGGCGATCAGTTTGGCCAGAAATGTCCAGGTTACCTGCAGTTGAGGAGACACCCCTTTATTTTGGAGCATGCTGGTATTGCAGGGTAATGTTGACATATTTTTAAAAAACCGCACACACACAAATATATAAGCAACAATTAAGGGTGTGTTAAGCACAATTACCTCCTGCAGCTATGCTGTCTTTTGATGTAGTCTTGATGTCATAGATTTTAAAGCCAGAAAAGACCATTGGATTGTCTAGTCTAATGTATAAACTAGGCCATAGAATTTCATCCAGTTACTCCTGTACTGAGCCCAATAACTTGTCTTTGATCAGTACTACGTTGGGTCAGCACTTGCCTACAGGGTCTCCAGGGAACACCCTGTTATAGTCGGTAGGAGTTGCTTGGTGCCACTCTTCACCCAACAGGCCATTCTAGGGTGCTGTACAACTGTGACCGCCCACTTTTGGTTGAGACCTACCACTGTTGTTCTGACGACTCCGGTCATTAAAGAGCCCTTGGCATTTATTTATTTTTGTTAGCCCGAGTCTGTGCTGGCCACATTCCATCTTAAGTGATGCCACCCACCTCCCTAAATGTTCCCCCACCTGCTTCAAATGGCTTCTGTCCCCATTCCTGTTCTAAATCTGTAGTGCAGCCATGAGTTAGGTTGTTACAAATGCCTGCATTTCAGTGGGGATTAAGGGATCCCTATACATATATTCCTAGTTTTAGATAGGGTCATGGTGTGATCAGCCATTGCACGTGTGGACAAGGTGTAAGGATCCTTTCCACCTCTATCTTTTGGTCCTACATGGACCAGTCACAGTCCTTGCATTCACCCTGACACAAGCATCGAGAAGGGCTACCACCCCTAGTCATATGGAGGAACTGGAACTATGTATATACTCCCTGGCCAGGAGTCTGCAAAGTGAGTAGTGTTTCTGGATACCTCATTTTTGGGGTGCACAGCCAGAGACACCTGAAAGGAGCCCAACTTTCAAAGAATGAGTGCTCAGCACTCTGAAAATCAGCTCATCAGGTCCCTTTGAAAAGGTGTCTCAAACTGGTCACCCAAAACCAGGAATCAATGGTCACCTCTGAAAACCTTGGTCCATAAATCCAGGATTCATCGATTTTACTTTCCACCATAATTCCATGGGCTCGTAGATTTTAAGGCCAGAAGGACCGTTATTATTGACTAATCTGGCCTCAAGCATAACACAGGCCATAGAATTTCACCCGGTGATTTCTGCATCAAGTCTGTAACTTTTGGGTCAGCTAGACCATTGCTTTTACAAAGATAGCCAGTCTTGATTTGAAGAGGAAGCATCCACCACATCCTGGAAAGTGGATCTCATTAAGGGGTGATTATCAAAGATCTCACCGTAACTACGGAGCTAAGGGCAAATGGCAGCTAGACCAAGTGATCATGGCTGGGATGTTCAAGGGGTCTGCATGAGTTAGGCACCCCTATCCCATTGTTGGGCGCTAACTCCCTTTGACCCCTTTGAAAACCCCTGCTCATAAGGGTCCAGGATGCTCTCACAGGCTAGTCTGCATTTCAGCAGCTGCCAGCATCGGAAGCAAATCAGGGGTTTTATTAGACACCAGCCAAAAAAAACCCCAAAGACTTAGTCGCATCTGCCAAAAACTACATTCTGAAGTCAGGAATGTTGATCGAAAGGCTCCTTTGCTTGCCCCTCGCTATTAACGGGCATTGTTTTATCCTGTAATCACCCAGGAGAAAGATGGTAACAAAGGGGCGCTGTGAGTGAATGAACATGCCAAAGGTCTTTTTTGGGGGGGAAGAGGGAGTTGCTGACGTTGCTGTATTTAAAAATCTATGTGTTTAACAGAAACAAAGCAGAACATGGAGTTCTTTGTCAAAACGCATGACTTTACAGACAGTGAAATGATCAAATCTTCCTGCTCGGAAGTTTCTCATTCAGTTTGTAGGAAGGCAGGCTTGCAGTCAGTAGTCATTCATTATAATAGGATTTAACTGATTTTTTTCTTTCATGAGCCGACTGCACTGGGGAGACAACACTAAAAGGCCTTGGCATATAAATGCTCATTAGATACTTCAGGAAAAGGAGCCGAGTAAACAACGTGAAAACAAAATGTCTTGCCCCTCTTTTCGTGATGCTCGTTTATTATTTATTCGTATTTTAGACATGCATGAAGACACCAGCGGAGCATGGAGTCACACAGTGTTAAGCACTGTACACGCTCATATGAAGACAGCATTTCTGCCATAAAGAACTTGCCATCTAAATAGACGAGCCAAAGAAAGGCTCATCCACATTATACTGCTGGAGAATGGCAGCACAGAGAGACTAAGTGACTTCCCCAAGCTGACATCAGGGAAGTCGGTGGCAGAGTCAGGGTCTGGACACAGATCTCCTGAGTCCCAGTCCAATGCTTTAACAACAAGAGCATCCTTCCTCTCTAAACGCCCTGCCTGATATGTTCAAAGCAGTGACCGTAAGGCCCATTTGCAAAAGTGACTTAGGAACCTGAGTCTTATTGAAAGTCAATGAAACTTATCCAATACTGAGATACACAAAACCCCTTCTCAAATACCTGTGTGTGCCTAAAGGCCCTAGGCATCTATGTGTCTGTTGCTAAAGTCCCCTAGGTGCCTACATTTCTGCCAATGGTCATGTACAAAGCAGCCTAACTCCTGATGGTGTCGAGCTGCTTGGCAAGATCCTCAAACCAGGTGTTCCCTGTCTATATTACCTGTGGGGCCTGATCCAGCAGATATGCTCAGAGGACACCTAACAACATGTCTACCAGCTCATGCCACGCACAAAACATAGACAAGGTGATGGTGGTGCCCCCCCTTAAGCCCAAGAGCCCAGTTAGAATCTTCACCCCAGAGTTGGGAGACCTGTGCCCAAATCTCCAAAGTGATTTGGGGCAGGGAATTGAACCCAGGTCTCCCACCTCGCAGGTGAGTGCCCTGACCACTGGGCTTTTGAAAATGGACCCAGGCCCCTAAGTCACTTATGCATTGCAGCACCGAGTGGAGAAATACCTTTAAAAATCTAGATCTTCATCACTTTTGAACATTTTCCCCTATAAGATTAACAGAAAAATACTAAGGAACATGTTAATTAAAATGGCTTATGCTTTGGACATATATGTAAAGCTTCATCTAAGTATAGGATATGTCAATATAGTGAGAGCACACTTGTGGTTAAGTATCCTGCCAGCATTTCTGTTCTGCTAAGCTCGCTGGCCCTCAGGGGTTAATGTTGTGCTTTTGTAGGAGATTGTGACACTATACCTCGGAGGGGGGGTGCCCTGTAACCCCCATATTTGTCATTTGTATATAACTGTGATATTTCATATGAAGCATGCCATGTAAGGTATCATGGGAAAGTTATGATCTGCTGAAAGCCATTGTTCTATCTAGATATGTATAACCTTCGTGCATATGAAGTTATGAGATTGTGTTGTATGGTTGTCACTAAAATATGCTGGGAGTTGTGGAATCACCCAGATATTAACTCCCTAGAAACATCAACAAGCGAGGTAACATCAACAAGCGATGGGTGTCGAACCACCCATCAACAGCCATTTTCCAGCAAGGGAGTTACAATTCAATGACTCACCTGCATAAGACCACACCAGGGCAATTGCTCAACCTTAGCTGGTAACTCAGCAATGCCCACCAGACATGCCTGGACTTGTGTTCTCCAAGCACATGGACTGAGGAGATAAAATAGAGGACAGAGACCGCTTGGTTTGTCCTGCCTCTTCCCCCACATAACCTGAAGGCAAGAATTCTGGAGCTGAGCAGAATTTTTTTATCTTTTTTCCCCTTTGGTAACTACTCTGACTTTTGCCTATCACTTATAATCACTTAAAATCCATCTTTTGTAATCAATAAACTTATTCTAGTGTTTATCCTTACCAGTGAGTTTGACTGAAGTGCTTGGTAAATCCGCTCAGTTTACAAAGGTTGGTGTATGTCCACTTTCCATTGATGAAGTGGTGAACCAATTAATACATGTGCATTGCTCAAGAAAGCACAGTTCAAGACAGTATATTCCTGAGGTACAAGGCTGGGAGCGGGGGGGATTTGGCTGGTGCCTTATTCTGTGCAATTCATGAGTGGCTCTGGGACCATTCATGCAATCTAAGTAGTTGTGTGGGGCTCCACACGTGGTTATACATATTGGTTACAGCACCTGGAGGGGTTTACTGCTTGTCACCAGTAAGGCATTGTAAGAGACAATCCATATTAGGGAATTAAGGGGGACCAGCGGTTCCACAGTCCCAGGTTACACGCTGGGGATCCCGTCACAGAGATTCTTCTAAAAACCAGTAGAACCCAAGACTGTGACTTTGGTTTAATAAAACAGCCCTATAGAACAACAAAACTCTCAACAAGGATGCCAGTGACTTAACAGCTGTCTGATATCCCAGAAGAATAAATGTTAAACAGAAATTAGTGTGTACAGTTGAGCATTTGTTAGGAGGAATCATATTTGATAATTTAATTATGATTTTGACAATGCAATCGCTTCCAAACAAAAATGTGGCTAAAGGGTAATTCTTCAAAATGTTGAGTGTGTACATATATACCATAGTCTTCCTTAGCATATCACACTTAGGGTATGTCTATACTTACCCGTCGCGTCGGAGGCGCGGGATCGATGTTCTGGGTTCGATTTATCGCATCTTGTCAAGACGCGATAAATCGAACCAGGAAGTGCTCCGCCATTGACGCTGGTAATCCAGCTCGACGAGCGGAGTAGGCAGAGTCGACGGGGGAGCCTGCGCGCCGCGTCTGGACCACAGGTAAGTTCGAACTAAGGTACTTCGACTTCAGCTACGTTATTAACGTAGCTGAAGTTGCGTATCTTAGTTCGACAGGGGGGGTTAGTGTAGACCTGGGCTTAGTGTGTTAAGCTGTAACTTTCTTTTAAAGCTTTAATTATTTTAATTTTTAAAATGATAGAGCTGTGCAGGAAAGATACAAATGACATAAGGATGAGAATTCCTTTGCATTTTTGTTCTTTGGGATGATCTGAGACAGAATGCAAATCTAAAGACAATTTAGACAAAGAGGTACAATGTCTTGCCTTTCTAATTTGGTTGCATATGTGTGTATACATTCTGAGTAACGTATACTGAATATGTTTATGTGCTAGCTCCAAGATTTCAAAGCCGTGAGTAAACTCTTGCGTCAAAGTCAGATTTTCAGAGGCCCTGAGCACTCTCAGTTTCTTGAAGTAAATGGGAGGCTGGTCAAGTTTAGTACCACGGATAACCAGGCTACTCATTTAGGTGCCTAGATATGGAAATGGGGCCATATTTGCATAAGTATTTAGGTGCCTAACGATGCAGATAGATGCCTAGTCTTGCATTCAGGATTGCTAAGGTGCTTAACGTCCACATTGGGAATTAGTGGGAGTTTCAAACGTGTCAAGATATCTATGATCTTTAGGCGGCTGAGTCTTTAGGTATCTAAATACTTTAAAAATCTGCTCCGTGGGGTCTAATTTTAGGCACCCACCTTTGAAAATGTTGGTCATAGTACTATAACAACTAAGACATCTGTATATACATTTCTATAATAAATTAACCTCAGGAACCCAGCTTGGAAGACATTGGCTTATTGTCTTCTTTATGTGCCATTCATGTGTACTCAGTCTTTATACTTAATGCATAAACTGTCCTCTTAGTTGTTAAAATCTGTGCTGTTGAGTTTAATTCCTTTCCCTCCCCAAAACAGTGCTCTTATATCCCACTTCATCCCACTAGCATCTCGAAAGACTTCATCCCACTAGCATCTCTGCATTTTATTCCCAAATGCTCACTGCAAACAATCCATGGAAAAGCTCTTTCGCTTCTTGATTAGAAACAATACAGAATCAGTGACATGTTGAAATGGGAACACTATGAGAATAAATAAATAAACCAGATCCTTTTAATAAAGGGATAAGATTGATCATATAGAGCCCTATGAGTTCTTATCTTCATTCTCTCAACCCTAGCAAATGTAATTTGCTATTATAAACAAAACATAGCAGGTTGTGGATAGAGTTTGAAATAGGACCGATAAATGAAAATAAATACATATGAATCAAGGGCCTGACCAAGGTGCACTGACAGTTTAGGCCCTAATATAAATATTAGTTCCATAAGTCTGATATATCAATTAAGGGGGAAATTTTGAGAGGCACAAAGGGCATTAGGCACTCAACCCCCATTTAAATTCAATGGGATGTAAGCACCTACATTCCTTTTATGCCTTTGACTCTCTCCCTCTATGTTACACAGGATTATAAAGAAAATCAGTATTAATATGATTTATTTATTCTTTGTATCTGGTCAGTTTCTAGAGACCAGGGCAGCATTGTGCTAGGAGCTGTACAAACATATAACAAAGAGACAGTCCCTGCCCTGAAGGACTTGCCACCTAACTGTAATAAAACAAGCAGACAGAGGGGAAGCACAAGGAAACAACAAGATGATATGGGCCAGCATAAAAAAAGCGGTTACAGTAAACCAGCTGCCTAGCCATTGTCTAGCTTTTCGTAGGCATCCGGGCAATAGGTTCGGTAGAATCCATAGAATTTCTGTGGCTCAGCCAGACTGTGAAACTTCCACACCTGATACAAGCAAAGTTTGCCAAAAGCGAATCAGTCTGTAAAACCTTTTAGACTGTTTAACCTTTAAGCAAACTGGTTTTGTTTTCCCGTTAGAACAATGACATTATTGTTTAGGGTAAAGTACAGTACATGGCCAGCCATGTTAGGAAGTGAATGAATTGTTTTGTTGTCAACAGCTATTTCCCCCCCACACCTACTATATCTAGGAATTTCTTTCCATGTGTTGAACTTTAAAGAAAATATGCCACTTTGGAGATCGCCAATGGCATCTTTGTAAATTAACCAGCTGCCGGGGTGCAGAACATAGCTCCCATTGAGACGCTTCAAATGGCCAGGTTTTGAGACTTCACAGCAACCAGCCACTCTCTCTGTGACATTATTAAACGAATGAGCTGAGCAATCTTGAATCTCCAACCACTTATGTACGTACCTAAATGGTTTCTACATTCTTCTGAAATTCTGGCCAGGCTGTGGGGGCACGTCACTTCTGAATATCTGACTCAAGATGATTGCATGAGAAAAAAGGGGGAAGATGACAGAACAAGTTCATTAAAACCGAAGCTTCTTGCTGATTGTGTTGCCACATTAAAATGATGCTACCCACCAAAACCATATAACGAAGAAGCATGTCCTTGTTCTGTGTAATGTAATAGATTCTGTGGAGTGAGTGTAAACTGGTGTTGCTTCATTGAAGTCAGTGGAGTCAGAGTGATGCACACTAGCTGAGGATGGGGCCCTGTATGGGTAAGCTTTTGGCATATTGCTGACATCCCGTGTCCATACAGACTAGTCTCTTCTATGTAAACACTGTTTGGCTCTCTAATAATCATATTTTTTTTACAAATGCTTTATAGCTCTGATATCCTGGTCATGCAAAACAAATACTGGGCTTCCTGTGTTTAGTTCCTGTGTTTGACTTGTAGATGTTTGTGTTTGCAACCTCATATGTGGCATGTTTTATTTAACCAAATTCCACTCGGCCAAGGTTCCTCACTTCTGGGAGGGCCTCCTCAAACGACAGCACCAGCAGAGAGTCACAGCATCCCTCGGGACGTTCACCGCACCACTTTCAATAGTTCTCAGCATTGCATAAGGGCTCCACTCTGCCTGTAGACAGAAAAGAACCAGTACTTTAGCTGCACCACAACTGGAACAAGCCCGGGAGGCACTGGGACTCAGAGACACCCTTCGGAGTCGTGATTCCTCCCCTGCTTCCTCCTTGCGGCATGAGCGGCTGGTCTGGTGTATGTTAGACCACAATGACTCAGCAACCCTGTTCAGTCCAGAAGAGCAAGAAGCCAAAGCTTCCCCCAGGCCCTGGCCCTTCTCACCTGCTTGCCCTGGGGAGGGAGTAAAGCCGTATATAGTGTCACTTATCTCCTACCTGGTCTGGGTACCCCGAGGGAGGTATAAACAGGGATTCTTACTCTAACTTCCTCCCCTGCCTGAGTGTGTTGTCCAAAACACAGTCTAGTCCGAAGATATTTGGCATGGGCAGTGGGGAGGGAAACTACACTAAAAAGATACAACCTCTTGTTGTCTAGAACATGCATATTAAAATCGGAGTGTAGCAAGATTCTATGCCATGCAATGCTTTCATCAGGGATAACTGTGCTGAAGTAGACAAAGAGTATGTCTACACGGCAAAAGCTGTCCTTCTAGCCTTAGGGTGACCAGACAGCAAATGTGAAAAATCGGGACACGGGGTGGGGGGTAATAGGAGTCTATATAAGAAAAAGACCCAAAAATCGGGACTGTCCCTATAAAATCGGGACATCTGGTTACCCTATCTAGCCTACCCAACCTAGCTTGAATGCAGCCAGCACCAGTAACAACAGCAGTGAAGACAATGCAGCATGAGCAATTCAAGCCCATCATGGACCTTGGATGCACGCTCAGCTCACTAGCCAGCTCTGAAACCCGCGCTGTGTTGTCAGCATTATTCTTGTTACCCGCACTAGCTGGACTCAAGCTTACGCGTGTTGACTTGCCTGTGCAGCCCAGCTTTTGCTGTGAACTGTAGACATACCCTTTGACAACAAATAGCGCAGCAGCACAACGGAATGGAAGCGTGACACCATCAACTTGAAAATCTGTCTCCGATATTTTTACCTACCGTTGTCTCAAGGGGCACAACAAGATTTCTGTAACGGAAAGAAGTTAGGGAGAAAACTGAATGTCATTTCTAAATCAGCTCTGAGGGGGTGCTGTTGAACATCTGTGCACCCCCTCAGGATACACGACTGCCCTGTCTCTGCAGTAATGATGGTTGGAATATTTTCATTTTTTTCCCAACATTTTTGTGGAAAATTTTCATTTTGGTCTAAATTTTGCGGAAACTGAAAACTGAACCATTTCGTTTGGCCAAAACTATTAACCAAATTCAATCCAAATTTGAGAATCGTTTAGCTCAATCAGAAAATGCATTTTTCAGCAAATAAACTATTAGCTAGAAAAAAAAATCACCCGGCTCGTTTGTGAAATCATCATGGCTCCAAAATGCAAGGGAGAAGCAAACACACTCTCCGGCTTTCGTACTCCATTAATTACAAATTGAGCATATATCAGACATATCATCGTGCGGAGTTTTTAATCATGGAACATCAAGAATGGAGGAACCATCCTACAATGTGATGAATGCATCCTGCCAGGAGCGAAGCCTCCTCCTCTCTCACTTATTTAAGCTCAGCCATATTTGTTATTCAAACTGCAGTATTTGTGGGGAAAAAATATGATGATTTTTTTACTCTCTATCTGTGTGCCAGATTTAACACATACTTCTAGAACAAACAGACTGCTAACAGAGCCACATAAAATATTTGGGTGGAATTTATGCCCATTAAAATACACTTCTTCAGTTGTCCAATAAAATGTAAGTATAAAAACAACAAATTCACCTGATTTATGAAATCTTTACATCTCAGTTTTGGACCAAAACCAAATATAATTAATAACTATAAAAACAGAGGGAAGGAAACCACCATTACTTTGCCAAACTGTAGTTTGTTGACAGTGGTTTTGCTTTAATAGGAACTCGTGGAGTGGGATTTTTTTAGATCATAGCTAGGGATGGGTGAAATAGTTAATAATAACCAACATGAGGTTTACCCAGAACTCAAACCAGCACAAACCCAAAGCTATTTTGATTGGAAATGGGGAAAGGAAGTAGTGTTTAGCTTCAGATGTGAATTAGGTTTAGGCAGTGGTTTGGGGCTTAGTATCAGTATCAAGGCCGAATCAGGGCTTGGGTACTGGTTCAGATTTTATGTATTTTGAAGTCTTGCAACCTGTTCTCATGAGATTTTGGCTCCTCTGGGCAGAATTCTTGTATTACAGATACTTGTGACAGGCCACTAGTTGACTGGCACCATTAAGGTCTATGTACCTATTGAGATAGCGTCTTGAAATTTGCTTCGCTCAGTCACTATTTGTCATGGAGTATAGAAAGAATCCCAGCTTCAAAATCTGACCTTTCCATCAGATATCACCCCAAATTGTTCTTTTTATTGGATTTCATTCATTATGGCCCCAGTTCAGCAAAGCACTTTTAGCACATTCTTTAGTCCATCTTTATATAACAATGCACTTAGGGCCAGACTTGTATCATTTAAATGGGTGTTAGGCATCTACTTACCTTTTAAATCTGGCCCTTGTACTTGCATTAATGATCTGGAGGATGGTGTGGACTGTACCCTCAGCAAGTTTGCAGATGACACTAAACTGGGAGGAGTGGTAGATACGCTGGAGGGTAGGGATAGGATACAGAGGGACCAAGACAAATTAGAGGATTGGGCCAAAAGAAATATGATGAGGTTCAACAAGGACAAGTGCAGAGTCCTGCACTTAGGATGGAAGAATCCCATGCACTGCTACAGACTAGGGACCGAATGGCTGGGCAGCAGTTCTGCAGAAAAGGACCTAGGGGTTACAGTGGACGAGAAGCTGGATATGAGTCAACAGTGTGCCCTTGTTGCAAAGAAGGCTAACGGCATTATGGGCTGTGTAAGTAGGGGCATTGCTAACAGATCAAGGAACGTGATCGTTCCCCTCTATTCGACATTGGCCTCATCTGGAGTACTGTGTCCAGTTTTGGGCCCCACACTACAAGAAGGATGTGGAAAAATTGGAAAGAGTCCAGCGGAGGGCACCAAAATGGATTAAGGAGGGAGGGATAGCTCAGTGGTTTGAGCATTGACCTGCTAAACCCAGGGTTGTGAGTTCAATCCTTGAAGGGGCCATTTAGGGATCTGGGGCAAAAAATCTGTCAGGGGACAGTACTTGGTCCTGCTAGTGAAGGCAGGGGACTGGACTTGATGACCTTTCAAGGTAGTTCTAGGAGATTGCCATATCTCCATTTATATTATTATTTATATTATATATAAGGGGCTGGAGTACATGACTTATGAGGAGAGGCTGAGGGAACTGGGATTGTTTAGTCTACAGAAGAGAAGAATGAGGGGGGATTTGATAGCTGCTTTCATCTACCTGAAAGAGGATTCCAAAGCGGATGAATCTAGACTGTTCTCATGGTAACAGATGACAGAACAAGGAGAAATGGTCTCAAGTTGCAGTGGGGAAGGTTTAGGTTGAATGTTAGGAAAAACGTTTTCACTAAGAGGGTGGTGAAGAACTGGAATGGGTTACCTAGGGAGATGGTGGAATCTCCTTCCTTAGAGGTTTTTAAGGTCAGGCTTGACAAAGCCCTTTCTGGGATGATTTAGTTGGGGATTGGTCCTGCTTTGAGCAGGGGGTTGGACTAGATGACCTCCTGAGGTCCCTTCCAACCCTGAGATTCTATGATTCTATGATTCAGCATGTACGCTTAACTATAAGCTTTTTAAGTACGGTTGAAGTTATTGGGACTCAAGAATGTACTTTTATGTTGAGTGCCTGCTTAAGTGTTTGGTTCAGTCACAGACTACCTGCCTTAGTATGAGTACTAAATACAAACTTTTACACAATTGATATTAATTACTTCTTGGAGCCAGTCACATTGGGTACGCGGCCTCCAATTTAGGCAAATGGCCATCAGAGCTGAGTTCTATTGATCAGATTTGAATCATGAACATTGCCATAACAAATGTCCGTAGATAGCATATTCAACACAGAGAACTGACCTGTGGTCATGAACGGAGCTAGAAAATCAGGTCTCATACTCCACAAAGAAAATCATTTTACATAGAAACATAGGAATTGGCAGACTGGATCAGTCCCAAGATCCAACTAACCCAGAATCTCTGACAGCGGCCAGCACCAGCGGTTTCAGAAGGTACACGAAACCCTACAGATGTGAGATCACCTGCCTCCTGTAAAATCTCATTCTTAAACTGAATGGCCGGAGATTGGCTTATGTTCCGGAATGCAAGGGTTTAACTCTTTACCAAAACTCTTCATTTGTCACTGTTTTCCTCTTCCCTGATCTCTGCTGCAGGTCTGTTTTAACCATGCAGATTTGTATCAGTGGGAATTTTGCATTTAAAAGGAGTGGGGAAATGTACAACAGAGCTCAGCAGCATGGGTGAAGAGAATTTTGCTCCATATTAGGAGATGCAGGACCAAATTCTGCCTTCAGAATGTGTTGCCTTCTGCCAATGTGCTACTCCCATTGGCTTCTACTAACATTATGTTCTCTTATGACTGGGCTCAGGTTATTCCAGTGATCTTTACTGCTGAGTGAGAATTACGAATTTGTACCATCTTTGGGTCATTGCATCAAAATTAATCTAGGAAAAATGTGTCTAATGTACATTTCCCCCTGCCCTTGATAAAAAGATCCTTATTTGCAATGAATCCACCCCTTCTCTCATGTGTGTATGCGCAAACAATGCCTTTCCATGTACAGTGTGGCTAAATACAAACTGGTTTAAGTGGGAAGGGAAAGAGGCAGTCGAATTTTAATAGGCAAAACTCACAGATTATCAGACAAAATGTAAGACATTTTATAAAAATGTCCCAAACCAAGACCATGTAAGGTATGGATCAACCCGTTCTGAAAAAGGTTCCCACTGGACTCATTCCAGCCTAAAACAATGAGTCATCGCCTAAGGAATCTTGTCCTCACATGAAACATATAAATCATCGTCCATTCGGAAAAATGCCACAGATCGTTCAAATGTATTTCTTTAAAATCTGCTAAAAACCAATACAGCTTTACGTGCGATTAGCCCCGGATTCTAGACCATTTGAAGTCAACGGGAGCTCTGCCCTGGAGTTTGAATGGTTTTCTTTCTTTCTCTTTTACAAGCTGAATAAGAGGAGATGCTTTGGAAGACAAAGTGGTCAGCTGTGGTGGAAAGAGTGAGAACATAAGATCTTTCTCACAAGAGTCCACTGCTGGTCTTTAAGCTCATTGCTCCAAACCTATGTAGCACACACTAATCTCTACCATGGATGCTCAGGCCACATCAGCCAGTAATGATTAACAATATTCACACAGTAACACTATTTAAAAAAAAAATTAAACCCATTCTAGAAATTCAGCACTAGGAGGTGCAATCTGGCTTGCAGTCTTGGGGCAAAGCACGTCTCTAAACTCTTTCTACAAAGTGAAGGATTTACCAGCATGAGGAATTGCAGTAGCAGATTGCAGGATGATGCCCTTATGGTGCGCTCCCAAATTACAGATTTCTCTTTTCAGTAACGTGTTTCCCACCAACAATAAGTTTAGAGAAGGCAGTGGCAAATTTTAAAATAAAAAAATGAATGTTCCAATGCATTACGCAATTGATACACTGTGGAATTTCAAACTGCTGTGCTGACTTTTATTCTTATTTGTTTTCCAAAAACACATACTGACCTCCACCCAGATCAAGGCCCCATTGTGCTCAGTGCTGTACGTATACATAGTAAGAGACAGTCTCTGCTCTGAAGAGGTTACGCTTTACAAAGATAAGACAGGCAGAGGCCGGGAGAAAGGAAGTATTATTCTCCTCATGGTACAGATGGCATAGAGGGATTAAGTGATCTACTCAAGGTCACCAAGACATCTGTGGCAGGGGCAGGAATTGAACCCAGTGCCTTAACACGAATCTATCTTTTCTCCACTGAGCAAAATCACTCTCTCTTCCTTTTAAATTCCTGAACAGAACAGGTCAAATATTGGGAAAAATTATCCACAAATACATTATTCACTAATTGGCAGGAAAATAAATCTGAATAATTAATTTGACTGTCCTAGAGCTGTTCTAATGGTAGATATTTGCTAACAATTATTTGGTGAAAAATGGGTGACATCTGCAATTAATAATGTGCACAATGAATTAGCCTATCAGCTCGGTTTCTTTGCACTGCTCGGAAACAGCTGTTCTTCCTTCTGCTGGGAAAATGCATTGGGTTATGTCCACAGCTGAATGCTCCAGTCCCTACATTTTGATATGCAACTTCCTTGATACAGCGACAAAGGGTCCTGTGGCACCTTATAGACTAACAGAGGTATTGGAGCATAAGCTTTCGTGGGTGAATACCCACTTCTTCGGATGCAAGCAGTGGACTTGATACAGAAAGGAGAGAATAGGCCAGTTTCTGGTTTGCCAATCAGCTGCAGGCTGCAGGAATTTAAATCTCCCCTGTCCTGGTGATGCTTGTGGGAGGGGAGCCGTGATTCCTCAGCCTGTCATCTCCCAGGGGTAAAAACCTCCTCTGGCACAGCTGCCTTTGTGCAACGTGTGCCCTCCGGGTGAGTCAAGCTGTGTCTGTGGCTTGTTTTCCAAGCAATTGCTCTTAGGGTGTGTCCGTCACCTCTTGGAAGTCAAGGTAGCATCCCACGATCGAAGTGAAAACCAGAAGGGTACCCTAGCCTTGAAAATGGAGCGCCATGACACATTGCATTCCTAAAGCAAGCACCTTGAGACTTTCTTTCCTAGCCACCCACTCCTAGAGGGGCCTCAGAACTGAATCGGGGCTGTTCCAGTCAGGAAGATCCTGACCCTTGGGGACTACCACTCCTATGAGCAAGATTTCTGCTGCCAGGGGAGGCAGAGAGAGCGTGTGGTGGACTCTCTCTCGGGTGTGAGGAACTGAGGTCCTGGTCAGGGAAGTGGAGATTGATTTGTGGAGCTCTGTCCAACCAAGGAGCTGTGGCTAAGCTACTGATGAGAGTCTGCTGGAGCTTTGACCAAGCAGGGGACCTCAGAGGCTGTTGGTGGCTTCACTGGAGCCAGGGCAGGGACAGGACTGCGTGGGCAGGACCTGCAGCGTGTGTAACCACCACTCTTGATTGTGAGGGACAGTGCTTGCAAGGGATGGGGGAGAGCAAAGAGACTGTAAGGGGGTGCCTGAGTCTGAGAAGAGATGAAGTGGTCTTTTTGTCTAACCAGGATCCGGGGTTACTGCCCTCTGGTTACAACAACTCCCGTCGCAAGAGGGGCTGTGCCGATGGAATGAGCCACGTTAGAATTGCTCTGCCCCTCGCTGCCCTGGCTGGACTGTGTTACTGGACCAACAGCATGCTCTGCCCAGCATCAAGATCTTCAAGCATGCCCACACGTGCAAGCGTCTAGATCTCAGAGGAGTGCACACTCAGGGGTGGGCTCAATAGCACCAGTATGAATGTAAACTGGTTACGTTTCATTTACTGCTGTAAAGCGGCATCTATTCATCGATTTAGCGAAGTGCACCCTGCTGATTTAAAGCGGTTGTGACATGTTAATTAATCTCAATCTGTTATATCACATGTCTCTAAGACCTGGTCCACACTGCGGGGGGGGGGGGGGGGGGACATCGATCTAAGATACGCAACTTCAACTACGTGAATAACGTAGCTGAAGTCGAATATCTTAGATCGATTTTTAAAAGCACTTACCGCGGGTCCACACGGCAGCAGGCAGGCTCCCCCGTCGACTCCGCTTACTCCTTGCACGGAGCTGGAGTTCCGGTGTCGACGGGGAGCGCTTCTGGGATCGATTTATCGCGTCTAGACAAGACACAATAAATCGATCCCAGAACATCGATCGCTACCCGCCGAATCGGGCGGGTAGTGTGGATGTAGCCTAAATTGCTACCTAAAGGTGTGTGAATGCTAATCTAAGAGTATATTGGGTGTACACTGTTTATAATTGGCACGTTTGAGTTAGAACCATTGCACAGATTAGTTCAGGTGTATTCCTGGAGGATCCCAAGGCATGCCCGTGAATGTGTACAGGGCCCAGCCAAGTAAAAGGCACTGCCAAGATTAAAAGGACTGCAGCAGAGGGGTGGATAGAGACTTCCTACCTATCCAATGTCACCATTGGGATACTCAGGATCTCTTTGACTCTTGACAACATCAGGAGCCCAGGCAAACGGGTGAGTGTTGCCTGCTCCCGAGTAAGCAAGGAGGAAAGGGGGAAGAGGAGGTTACACTTTTCTTATTGATTTTTCCCCCTGAAAGATTTTCCCCCAAAAAGCATCCCAAATTGTATCCTTACAAGTGTTATCATATTTGCAAAGACCTTCCCACTTCCTCCTGCACCTCATACAGGTATTGCACACGAGCCATAGCCCAAAGCAGGTCTTTACTGCTACACAGGCATCAAAGGCTAGGGCTTCACTACCCACCTGATCAGAGGGTAGAGATTGATCTTTCTGGGATCGATTTATCGTGTCTCGTCTAGATGTGATAAATCGATCCCTGAAAGTGCTCCCCATCGACTCCGGTACTCCAGCTTGCGAGAGGGGCAAGTGGAATTGACGGGGGAGTGGCAGCGGTCGACTCCCCGGCGTGAGGACGGCCAGGTAAGTCGATCTAAGATATACTGACTTCAGCTATGCTATTCGCGTAGCTGAAGTTGCATATCTTAGATCGACCTCCCCCACACTCCCCGCCACCCCCGCTAGTGTAGACCAGGGCTAAAATATGATGAAGAGGGAAACTGGTTAATTCAAAAAAATGAAAAGAAACTTGAAAGCCAGATCTAGAATTTCACCCATAAATGATATTCCTTGGGGCAGGGTTACACTTAAAATGCTGCATCGGCGCCGCTACCGCACTTTAATGAAGATGCTCTAGGCCAGGGGTTCTCATTGCACCGCGACCTCCTTCTGACAACAAATATTACTACATGACCCCACGAGGGGGGACTGAAGCCTGAGCCCCACCACTCCAGGCAGGGGGCCTGTAACCTTGAGCTTCGGCTTCGGCTTCGGCCCCGGGTGGTAGGGCTCGGGTTTCGGCCCTGCGTGGTGGGGCTCGGGTTTCAGCCCCGGGTGGTAGGGCTCGGGTTTCGGCCCTGCGTGGTGGGGCTCGGGTTTCAGCCCCGGGTCGTGGGGCTCGGGTTTCGGCCCTGGGTGGTGGGGCTCAAGCTTCGGCCCGGCAAATCTAAGCCAGCCCTGGCGACCCCATTAAAATGGAGTCACGACCCACTTTGGGGTCCCGAGCCACATTTTGAGCACCGCTACTCTAAGCCAACGGGAGAGAGTTCTCCTGTCGGCGTAGTTAATCCAGCTCCCCGAGAGGTCCTAGGTATTTCAGTGGGAGAAGCTCTTCCACCAACATAGCGCTGTCTACGTGGGGGGCGGGGGTCAGGTCTGTATAACTACATCGTTCAGGGGTGTGGATTTTTCATACTCCCGAGCAACATAGTTATAGCGTTATAGGCCTGTAGTGTAGACCTGGCCGTAGTCACTGTTCTGGCCTGTTATTACTCGGTGTTTGGAAATGCAGAAGTCAAGGAATCAAAGAGGTTCCCCTCTCCCTTTCTATAGAAAGCAGCAGCATCTTCTAGTCCAGCGCCCCCTTTCTGAAATGTTAAATGTATGTCCCACAAAATCACAAGGCAGAGGAATCTTTTTCCTGTGAATAAGTACAAATGAAAGACAAAAAATAGCATGTTATCATGCAAAGATAGACGGAGACAAGGTGGGTGAGATCATAGCTTTTATTGGA
The DNA here is from genome assembly GCA_037349315.1 of Chelydra serpentina. Classification (NCBI taxonomy): domain Eukaryota; kingdom Metazoa; phylum Chordata; order Testudines; family Chelydridae; genus Chelydra; species Chelydra serpentina. The sequence goes on from JBAIAC010000061.1 coordinate 13,939,477, forward strand.
CCAACTTCACTTAGTGGGAGAGACAGAAACAAGCTTTCCAGCAACAGAGAGTTCTTCAGGTCTGGGAAAAGTAATCAGTGTCCCAGCTAAATACAAGGTGGAGGAGATTGTTAAGGGCAGGAGTTAACACATGTTGCAAGGGACCATTCAAAATGAAGTTGGCCATTAACACCTCCGTGATCATAGGACAAAGGAGGGTTAGTGGATTACAGATGGCTGCAAAGAGACATAAACCAGTATCCCTCGTGATTCCATGATTTTTAGTGTCTAGCAAAGTTAGCTAGCTAGCTAGAAGCGCTGGAGCAAATATAGAATAAAACAGTGTTTCTACCTCATTGCTTCCTTTTTAACAGCTCCAAACCAAATACTTATCCTACAGCATAACAGTGATATTATATAAATCATAGAAATTAGAGAAGGAAAAGACTTACTGATTAGCTCATCAAATATACCACTCTTCTCCAACAACATTCAGCGCTCCCCACAGTATATCCTAGAGTTCTTTCTTCCGCTTAGTTTCATATAACTGGAAACACGGGGCTCCCACCACTTGCCCTGGGAGAATGTGCCACCGTCTAATAACTCTCTCCATTCAGAACATTTCCTGATGTGCAGCCTAAGCATGCCTTGTTGCTCAATTTCTTCCCATTAATGCTAGTTTATACCCCTTTATCTCATGCTCAGTATTTCCTCCACTCTGTGGTATTTACACCCTTCTATTACTTGTAGACAGCTCTGCTTACCCACCACTTACCAAGCATGTGGCCTTATTAGAATTTACATTATGGTTGTTCCTTGGCAATAATCTGTAGACACTATAAAATGTAGTCATACGGGCAAAGAGAGGAATTGTTCAGCCTTGGTGAAGTAACCGCATTGTAGACTTCAGTTAACAGTGTAAATAGCACCAAAGCATGATTACGTCCTGTAAAACAAGCAGTTTTACTTTCTACCCATTCAAAAAAACAACAACAAACCAACCAAAAACCTATCTTCTTGCATCATAATCATATTCATGGCTCCATGGGGTATTTATTGTTGTGGAAACCACCATGACCTATTTCTATACTACCTCCAAAGTAAAATACAGCCACAGAAAAAGTCAGAACTCAATTGCTTTTAAATGTAACCAAGGGATATCCCGATACAGATTTGTTAAATGCATCAAAATCCCTAAGGGCTATTGTGACACAATTAGTCATCTGGGACACCCTCCAACATTTTTCTGAAGCATCTGTACTGTAGCTGTTTCTGTCTGAAATGACATGCCGTGTGCTATCATTTTGGTTTTGTAATGTTGCTTGTAGTAAATATGGGGTTACATTTCTCACTAAGCAAATTTAAAACTTAGCATCTTATATGCACAATGAAATACATTGGCACTGAAAGAAATCAAGGGCTAGATATCAGCTAATGCAGTGACTCTCAACCTTTCCAGACTACTGTACCCCTTTCAGGAGCCTGATTTGTCTTGTGTACCCCCAAGTTCCACCTCACTTAAAAGCTACTTGCTTACAAAAGCAGACAACAATACAAAAGTGACAGCACACAATTACTGAAAAATTGCTGACTTTCTCCTTATAATTATAAAATAAACCAATTGGAATATAAACATTGTGCTTACATTTCAGTGTATAGTATATAGGGCAATGTAAACAAGTCATTGTCTGTATGAAATTTTAGCTTGTACTGACTTCATTAGTGCTTTTTATGTAGCCAGTTTTAAAACTAGGCAAATATCTAGATGAGTTGATGTATCCCCTGGAAGACCTCTGAGTACCCCCAGGGGTACATATCCCCTGGCTGAGAACCACTGAGCCAATGTCATTCTGAAGTGCTCCACTGAAATCATTGGAGCAAGGCCAATTCACACCAGCTGCAGGTCTGGCTGCAAATCTTTCATTGCAAGAACAAAATAATGGACATCACTAGCCTGCCTATACTGGAATACCACCACGTCCATTCATGGCTGATACACGCAAGGATCAATAACTCACAGTTTAATGCAAGGTGCGTGAATGAAGTACGTCAGAAGCACTCCCAGCTTACAGCACTCTTGCCTTCTCTATGCATCATTCAGACATGACCCTGGCAGTTTTGCTGCAGTGGTTTTGGATCTGGTCAGTGACTTTATGGGAGACCTCCCAGGAAATCTCAAGGAACTGTAAGAAGGTATCAGTAATGAAGGTGGTTCACTGAACAGCAAGCACTCCCCTCTCCATCAGAACGTATTGAACCAATGCCCTGGCAGAGCGGGGGGGGGGGGGGGGGGGGTCAGCTTCAGCCACTGTGTGGTGAGCACAAGGGCTATTCAAAGCTCGCCCAACAGTCTGTCCTTCCCAAGTGGAGGAAGTAGGGTTCTGTCCTGCTGGCCAGCTGCAGAACACATGTGACACTTTCCTAATGGCTGGCACAGCCGCTGCTCTTCCTTGGGCAGGGCCAGCTCTGGCTTTTTTGACGCCCCAGGCAAAAAAAAAAAAAAAAAAACTGGCCGGAGCGCTGCTGCCCTAACATTGGCCTGAATGCCGCCCCTTACAATGTGCCGCCCCAAGCATGTGCTTCCTAGGCTGGTGCCTAGAGCCGGCCCTGTCCTTGAGGCACTATGCCTGCAGACTACAGCCTTCAGATGGTTGTGCCCTGCAAACATGGCCTTGTCCTAGGTAAGCAAGTGTCCAGTTAGCAGAGTGTATTTCTACCTGTGTGTTTTCTGAATGAAGACTGGACGGAAATGCCAGCACTGGAGTTGATGCAGGGCTCCTCCAGACTGTCTCACCACTTGACACCAAAGCAATGAACCAAATTCTTCCTTGATTTCACTAGTCGGTGACGGTATGGACCAAATTTCTTACGGGGCCTCAATCTAGGCAGTTATTTTGCCTCCTCAATCAACAGTGGGCATAAAAAAGAGGGCAAAATTGGTCGCCTTTCGCGATCTGTCGGATTAATGGGATGCCCATTGGTGAGAGGCCCGGATGCGGTCATTTGCACCCGCAATTAACTGCATGCGCAAAATGGCGACACCAAGATTAGAGGATGTTTTAAAATATTTGGCCCGGCGCATGCTGTGTAAACGTACTGACACAAAATTGGCCAGGGACTTAAGGATCAAAATGGCTGAGCCACCCTGGAATGCTGTCAAACTGCCAACTGTTATTTTTAGAGTGAAGAGAGAGAGTTTCACAAGCATCCACCACTTATACCCAGGATAAAATGTCCCATTTCCACCATCACATGAAGCTTTTGGTGGGAAAAAAATGTGACATTTCAACTTCTGAGCCTAAACCTCAACTTTGTTTGACGGTTGCTAATATTTTCACACAGCTCAAGTCTCCAACTATCTTTATGCCCGATGCAGGGAAAATGCGTGTCCCAGTTGATATGGGGCTCTGATAACTCTTCTGACATTCATTAGACTTTTTGCTGCATTAGCAGTGGGCCCTCAGTTGTATCCTTGCAAACAGATTGACTTAAGATTGTCATTGACTTTAATGAGGTTGCATGGATGTGGCTCAGAGCAGAATTTGCCACTGTCATTGCAATGTGTAGCCAAGGAGCGTACAATCAAAAAACCCAGTTAAAAAGCATCTGTGTGAGTGCATTCATTTGAGTTTGGTCTTGTGGTTAGGGCATTGGAGTGGGACTTAGGAGGTCTGGGTTCGATTTCTGGCTGTGCCACAGTTTCCCTGTGTGACCTTGGGCAAGTCACTTAGGCTCTGACCCAATGACCACTGAAATATTCCCATTGATTTCAATGGGCACTGTGCCTCAGTTTTCCATCTGTAAAATGGTAATAATATTTCCCTACCTTACAGAGGTGCTGTGATTCATTAATATCTATGAGGTGCTCAAATACTACAGTAATGGGGTCCATATAAGTACCTGGATAGACAAATTGACAATGAAATTAATAGATAGCTCTTACCTTAAAGCTATTAGGTATCAGCCGTAACTTCTCTGCAGTTACTGGGCCAAAATCTATCCTAGGGTAGGCGGGGATGACTCACACTGACCTCAAGAGGAGAGGCACATGTTTAGGTCTCATCTGACATTAGATCTTGGGTTCTGCACAAACAAAACTTTTCACATTCTTCCCTCTCCTGTTCTTATTTTTTAAACTCACTTTTTTTTCTAACAAGAAACATTAGCAAGATATGGGGGAGGGACATCTGGGATAGAAACGAAAAACCGGTGGGTGAGACACTGTGTTTTGGGCACGAATCAAATCGAGATTTTGTCCCAATATCCTTCTGAGCCTTCCTTCTTGAATAGATTCCAGAGGGGCAACCTGGAACCAAGTCCCTCTGGGGGCAGTCAGAAGAGGTTTTTCATTGTCCAGTACTAGAGATGGTCAGAAAACAGAAGTTCCATCCAGTGGGAAATTCCAATATTGTTTTTGTTCCAGATCAGAACAAAGTCAAAACCTGAAATTTCTCGTTGAATGGAAATTCCGAAAAAGATGTGTGTGGCAGCATCAACTTGTTTCATTTTGATCATTTTGAAACATTCTAATATCAAATATTATATAGATAATAGCAAGTATACTATATAAATACAACATAATATTAAAATTTATAGTATAACATAATATAAAAGTTGAAACAAAATGAGAGCATCAAAATGAAACCCGAAAGTTGAAACAATCATTTTCCCACCAAATATTTTGTTGACGTGGACACGTTCCCACAAAATGTTTCGATTTTGACGAAACGCCATTTTCCAACAGTTTCATCAGATCTTTTTTGACCACTTCTATTCATTATCAATTCACTTCACACATTATCTTTGCATCGTTAGCCGAGGACTGCCTCCATGCTCCAGTTGGTCTTCTGTGGCTGTGTGTCAAGGGTGACATGACGTGCAGTTAGTGAGCCTAACATGCCCGGGATGGGTGATCCAAAACTCATGCACGGGCTATGTATATTTTACTAATTTGAATCTAATGCTAGCAGAGACTTAGAGTGGTTGAACCATATTGCTCTGAGATAACACTCAATGCATTCTGGGATAGATTCTCAGCTGGTGGAAATCAGAATAACTCTATTTAGTCACCATCTGAGGATCTGTCCCTCTAGCTTTAAAACTATTAAACCTTGTTCCTTACACGCTAGATTTGTTTGCTTTCCAGTCGTGAAATTATCTTATCATTTTACTGATACTGTCGGTAAACAGTATTGTGTGAGTTTTGTTTTGTTATTTTGATGGGAAATATATCCCACACCTGTATTTAAACCCCACGCCTTATTCCATTGTTGCCGCGAAGCTATCGACAACAGGTTCTCTATGCAAGAAGCTTGCATAATCCCAAGTGTGGTCAACCCTACCTGCACAACTATAAAAATACCAAAGTTGAGCAAGAACTAACTCGAGCTTTAGAGCCTGAAACCCTTTCACAGACATTTGACTAATCTGATGATCTACTCATGGTGTTATGAGTACCAGAGCAGTGAACTTGCCTCTACAAGCAGTAACCTTTTGCCTCGCAACAGGGCTTAGCTAAAGAGAGTAACATCATCAGCTTTGCACAAGAGGGTTTCAGGCGGCTGATAATCAGCCTCCAAAGGTAAGTCATGTGGGTGCCGGTAAGAAGAGACAGAGGGAGAGATTTGCATATGCAAAGGACCAGGTTGTTTTGTCTGAAGTATGGCATTATAGGGAGAAGAAAAGGGACGGTCAGAGCAAAATCCCTTAAAAAGCAGCCTAGCACGAACACAGCAGAATGAGAGAGCAGCAGGCTCCCTCGTGGATGGGTGCTGAGCACCAGCCAATCACAGCCATGGACAAACAATTATGGTGAATGGAAACTGAGGCATGGATAAGGCGAAATTATCTGTGCATCGGGGAACACATGGCACAATCAGTGGATGGACAATAGCATCCTGAGGTGCAAAGTTCTCCTTTGGGCATGTGCAGTAGGGTTTCCAGGCTGAAATGCAAAACTGATGTGTGTGACAGACAAGCAACACGGGCCCGATCCAAAGCCTTTTGAAGTCAACAGAACAACTCCCAGAAAGTTCAGTGGATTTTGTAAATATAAGCATTTCATATTGTGCTGACACAGGACAATGCCAACAATTCTGGCTGTCAGCCTGTCGGGGAATCAATGACTGTGTACTAGCAACTGGTATTGCTACCTGGCTTGCTTTCATGCATGTCCTTGCTGCTAGCTGAAGTTTGTTTTATGGTAGTCATTCCCCCTGCACCTGTTTGACCTTCCCTCCCGGGGCCCTCTCTGTCACCTGTGATGATAGGTGATTGTCGCTGATTTCTCATGTCGTGAAAAATGAATTTGATATTGTTGGTTGCAGCACTGTGTCAATAGTCCTTTTCATGCCCTATGCAATGATTTTCAGCCTCCCTGTATTTGGAACACTATTTATCTGACAGCAACGCGTATGAAGCAGGGATTATGCCTTGAAAACCATGAAGACCTACAGTTTTTTACTATTATTCTTACTTCCAAGAGTGTCAGCCAATGATTTAATTTGTGGCTCACACTTTACCAGCATGTTAGCAAATCAGCAGCTTATCACCCTTTGATCCATGACGCATTTTGCCCACTGTTAGGCTGCAAAGAGTTTCCATTGTGGGCAGGTCATCCAACTGGTCTCCCTGCTTTGCTAGTGTTGAAATATTAGTTTGCCAGACAAAAGGACATCACAGGCTGTTACATGCTGATCACAGATTTGGCCAGGTTACTAGACAACAGTGTGTATTACTGCAGGAGCAGTAAGAAACATGTTTATATGGCAGAGGTTGTATGTATTACTCATGCCCACAGCTGCCTCTCTATGGGGAAAGGTGCAATTTTCCCTGGGACAGGAAGATCGAAATTGCGATCCCTTATTTTGGTTCAATTTCAACATAAATATTCTCAGTGCATGTTTTCCGCCCCCCGCTGGGTCCGAGAATTTAAATGACCAATGTCTGCAGCCAGGAATCAAAACTTCAGATTTCCAAAAAAATAGTCAGGCACCTTAGGCTTCAGGTCAAAATGAGTTATGTGCATGCAACGCCCATTAAATAAAATCAGTGGGCCGAAGTCTCTGACCCATCCCATTCTCCGGCGGTACAAAGGTTTGGAGTCCACTTCTAACCCTTTACTGGGAGACCCCAATGGGCAGAGAACCGGCATAGCTGGCTGCTACACCACTGTTTTGGCAACTGCTTGTGCAGAGGATGTATCTGGTGTGGGGTAGCAGTAATGCTGGGGTTGAGAAGTAGGAGTGGCCTGATTGCATTAAGCTCTGGCTATGTATAGTAGGTGGTCAGTCCCTTGGGGATTGCTACCAGCTGGTGTTATGTAAAGCTGATCTAGCCTGCACCAGAATTGGAGCAGAAAATAGGAAGCTCTCAATGGATCCCAGCAGCTCTTCCCTCCTCCCCTCTGCTGCTCTCGGTGGAAGCCAAACACAGACAAGAATTGGGCTCAGTAACAGTGGTGTGCCAATGGTAGAATTTGTCCCGAGATCCTGCAGTACTTCTGTAGGGCTAGGGGCAAGGACCAGCACGTCACTCTGCTCACTCCTCATAAAGGAAGAACACAATGTTGACTTATAAAACAGGCCAACCGAGGTAAGGAGGAAGCAAGCGGCTCATTTGCAAGATATTTATGGATGAAACCCAGTTTAGTTTTGGTTTTACTGTGGGAAAATTCCTGGAGTAATAATAACTTTCATTTTTTACGAATCCCTTGTGTTTAACAAATGACAGATTATCTATATAGGGATCACTTCCCCCACCACGGAAATGGGGCCATCCCTGGAGTAAGACATGAGGTCTACATTGCAGCACTACACACACACTAAGGGAAGGAAACAAAGAACCTCCTTGTCAAATGGAAAAGCACAATGGCTCATACCCTCAGAGGTGTTTAGGCACCTAACTTCCATTGAAATCAGGTATCTGGGCCCCAACGACTATTGATTTCAGTGGGATTTAGCCTGCCTGAGCCCTTTTGAAAATTGCTCTAGGTGCCCATCTGCAACTTTAGCCGCCTAAATACCTTTGAAAATCTGCCCCTAGTTGCATTTCACAATAAGCAGACAGAATGTAATCGGCACCCACATTGGAAATTGGCCAGGACTGCAGTGCTCAGACTCTTGGGAGTGGTGTCACTGGATCATTATTTTCCACGTGGGAATCAGTCCCTTTATCTTACATCTTAACAGAAGGGCCGAACTTCTACCAGCAACATGTCCCCAGTACCATACTGGGATATGGGTACTTTACCATTGCAGAAGGAACATTTGTTAAATTACTATCATTTCCTACCCTAACTTGTAGACCTCTCAGGCAAGCCCCGGCCACTGTCCGTCACCGTCACTGCTTTAGCTTTTGAGAGCTGAGCTGACCGCGCCCCATGGGGGCTCAGCTGCAGGCTTCACACAGGTGACAAGAACTCTCGGCATGCACTGAATATTTTTTTTAATGGCCGCTGCGCCATCAAAGTTTAAGGTGTTGGTTTGGAATTTCGAAGGCCGACGTGGCTTAGGAGCAGTGAATGTGAGAGACTGCCATGCCACAGCAGAGATCCGCAGAGTTGCTCAAGCTAGAGCCCCATAGATACAAACGAGAAGGGTCTACTGGCAGGATGTTATTTGCCTGAGGAATCTGATTCTCTCCTTGGTCCAAAATAGCCCTAATCTGATGACCTTCGGGCCATGTGGGAAGGCTGATTTTTTTCCCCCTGAGGCATTTGAAAGCTGGTTGGGAGTGGGGAATAGAAGGGCAGCGAACTGTTGGAAGAGTAACAGGCTTTGAGTCTGCAAACTGTCTGTCTTAGATTAAATTGTGCTAGTATTGTTAACCTCAAATGTTCAAAAACCTTACGATTGGGTTAAAGATCATGAGGTTTAAAAACAATCTTTTTAAATTTTCCTTCTGTTTTATGAGCCTTTTAGGGTTCAAGTTTCAAGCTTTTCTTGGCAGCCATGATGGCTAGAAACATATTTGTTCTTTAATGAAGGCTGGGAGTCTCATGTAATCACATGACTCCAGGAGGTGGGGCTTTAAGAACAAAATTAAATATTGCAAGACTCACCATAAAACTATGAAAGTTTACAACACTGTTGTACTGCAGCACTTAGGTTTTTATTTGGGAGGTATTTCTGAGATATTTCAAGGGTGCCTAAAGTGTATGGCTAAGTGCCCTTTTTAACATTTCTACAAATCTAAACAAATACAATAAACCAGATAAGCACTGAACGATTGGAGCAAATTCCTCCCTAGCATACACCATGTGCAATCCTCTTGCATACAAGAATCACAGAGCACGTAATGAGAGTTAATAGGACAGCATTAATTCTGCAAATTGGCTGCAGTCTTACGCTGCCTGAGTGATGTCAAGTGTAGGTGAGAATAGGGCCTCAAATCTGTAACCTACTCAGGTTTGTACATTTCAATTGAAATGGCTCTGAAATATGTTTCATTATAAGAGATTATTTCCCACCCCACCCCATCCCCTGCAACAAAAGCAGAGTGAAGTGTTTTAATTTCCAAGAGAAACAGAGAACAGCCCCCATCCGTCATCTCCACAGTGGAAAGAGAACCTGGGCCCCAGTCTAGTATTTAGCTTTCCTTTTCCTAGACAAGTCAATGGTTACATCAGCCTCCAGATTGGCCATTGACAGGGATGGAGGAATGCCTGGGCCATGTCTCCAGGCATACATTAATGGATCCTGCTGAGAAGGGAAAGAATCCAGCCAAATCAAACTGAAACTAAAGTCTTCCAACAGCCTCTAGTAAGTTCAGGAAGCCAAGTGCACTATTATCACGCATTCCATCACAGAAGACAGCCAATGTTGGAAAATATATGAACTGTCTTGACGTTCCAGAGTTTTCTTTCTGGGAGAGGGACCTGTGTTGGAGAAAAGGCTGCAGACATTTGGCCGTCTGGGAAAAGGGTGGTTCAGCAAGAGGAAAAGACACAACAATTCTAGCTTTAGTGGGGTTCACTGGCTGTGTCAATGTTAACTCACACAACAGAAAGCACAGCCATGATTCCATACCCTTGTCTATGCACTCACTTTCCCTAGGAAAACTGACTCATTTATATATTTGATACATTGATCCCACAGTCAGTTGGCTTCCATGTACATGTCAAGTTCTTAAAGTGCTGTATTACACAAGTGATTCTAAAAATGACATAGTGGAGTTGACTGCAGGGTTGTTGTAACCATGCTTGTCCCAGGATAGTAGAGAGACAAGGTGGGTGAGGCCATATAATTTATTGGACCAACTTCCAATAAAAGTTGGTCTAATAAAAAATTTGACTTCACCTACCTTGTCTCTCTAATATCCTGGGACCAACGCAACTACAACAAGTCTGCAAACAACAATGGAAGACAGCAAATGTTGTCGTCTAAAATGGAAACTCCACAACATGAAGAGAAAAGAAGCAAAAGTAAACAGTGACATCTATTTCTTGAGCAAATGCAAGAAACATGACATCATCCCCAGAGGACTCACCATCCATAACCCTATGACCACTACATAGAACTCCAAATATGCTAAATAGCTCTGCAGAAGGGCTTCAGAAAAACTGAGGAACCATCTCCTGCACCTCACATGCTCCAGAAGGGGGCACCTCATACAAGAAATAATCACACTGGAAAGAAAAAAGAAGTTGGACCAATAAAAGCTATTACCTCACCCACCCTGTCCCTGTAATGGAATTGAAAAATTCAAAAGTGTTTGGCGTTGGGTGAACCAAATCTATCAAAACCAACAGAATACATTTATTGAGACAATATAAGGGATCAGAATAACCATCACATAAATATCAGAGGGGTAGCCGTGTTAGTCTGGATCTGCAGAAGCGACAAAGGGTCCTGTGGCACCTTATAGACTAACAGAGGTATTGAATCATAAGCTTTTGTGGGTCAATACCCACTTCTTCGGATGCAAGCAGTGGAAATGTCATATCTGCCTCTGGACATTTCCACTGCTTGCATCCGAAGAAGTGGGTATTGACCCACAAAAGCTTATGATTCAATACCTCTGTTAGTCTATAAGGTGCCACAGGACCCTTTGTCGCTTCATCACATAAATGACTCTATTTCACAAACCCTGGTATAAATGGACTTTACCCTGCACTTACTCCACCTATACCTGTAACAGTGTCTCCATAGTAAGTGAAGGAGGAAAAGTCAGGAGAACAGAAAAGGTCTCAAAGACAAGAGAATGAGAATTAGATACTGCAAATATGAGGCACAAGTAAAATATGTGATGTGTGGAGAAGTACACATTTTTATTGCCACTTGTTTGGGAAAACCTGCATCACATACATAATGATGCTGCCTCTTGTGAACAATCTGCTTATCCTTAACACTTGACAATAAAACCTTTACCGCACCCTACACCAATACATATCCTATATACAGGCATTCTCTTTTCCCCTACAATTCATGTTCTCGAATTTAGTGGTAACATAGCTCCACGCATCCCAGATTTAATTTATTATTACATATGGAATTTCTTCTGCAACAGTTTGAATACTTGAATACTTTTACTAAATCTTTACACATAATTTACTGGTATGAGTTTGTTAGTAATGTGGGCACATGAGATTAACGTGACTTCTGCACCTGGTTTTTTTCTACAGAGAAATCAAGCTCATTTGTAGTATTATTAATGACACAGTGTGATTGCTTGCTACCACCAAGACCAACACACTGGGGATTGGACTACGAACCTCCAGAGATAAAAGCATGAATCACTACAATTTGAGCTACAGCCAAGCTCTGTAGCAGGAGACTGGTAGATGAAGTGGGATACATAGGGCCATAAGGTTGCATTGATGTGTACACAACATATTTTAGAGAGGTCTCTTCCCCGCTGAGCTAAGGATGAGATTCTCAAACCTGCCTAATAATAATACTTGGTGCTTACATAGTGCTTTTCATCAGTAGATCTCAAAGCTCTAAACAAAGGAAGTCAGTATCATTTTCCCACTTTAGAGATGGGGAAACTGAGGCCCAGAGAGCTGTAAGTGATTTGCTCAGGGTCACTCAGCAGGCTGGTGGCAGATCCAGGAATAAAACCCAGGTCTTTCACGTCCCAGACCGGTGAGCTATCCAGTAGGCCACACCGTTAGAGGATCTAGATGTTGGATTCCCATCCATTTCATCTGGGCATCCAAATCTCTTAGTCAGCTCTGAAAAACTGATGCTTGCAGTCTGAAATGGAACACTATAGAGATGGGGCATGAGGGTGAAAAGAGAGTTCTATGTTACTTGGACAGCAATGGAAGGTTTGATGAACGAAGAGGATTCTAAAGAAAGATCAAAGACGTAGAGAGGGAGAAGTTTGACATGCAGGCAGAAGGAGTCAGTCCATTCCAAAACCAATACAATCTGAGGAGGGACTGGGTGGTTCAGAACTATGTTTATGAGACCCCCTTAGCCTTTCTCAGCGGTTCACATCTCAGGGCCCAATCTAAATACCTTTAACTCACTGGTTGTTACGGCAGTAATTCCACTGAAGCCACCGCTGCAGTAAGAGTTTATAGGATTTGGCACCATGTAGCTGATACAAAGCCAAAGTGAGTCTTTCTATTGACCTCAGTGCACTTTGGATCAGGCCCTAAGTCAGTAATTGTTGAAGTCAATGGAATGACCGATGGCCTGTATAAAATGATTTTGTGGTCTCAGTGCTGTGCCTAATGAAACAGGGTCCACGTGACACATCATAGTTGTATGATTCATCAGCCTTATGGGCAGTCTTCAGGGAGAAGCCAAACACTGGATGGATTTGGAAATGGACAGCGTTGTTATAACGGTGACAAAAGTGGTCCTTGCAGGTGTGTGAGGCACAAGAGTGAGGCCATTAGGGAAGCCGGCCCTGTCAGTGCTTGGGCCGTACCTGTTCTGTGGACAAAGATGAACCTTCCCTCTGTAGTGTTCTCTGTCTACCACTCGCCTGCCCTGTGCACTTCCTCTGGGACAGTCACATTTACCGATTGCAAACCGAGCTTGAAGTCCAAGGGGCTAGGCACTGACAAATCGAAGAAACAGTGCACACTCCGATCAGCCAAATCAAACCAGGTTACAACAGGAGTTGGATTCGAGCATATTTCAAAGTGTCATCAAATATTTAATCTAGTCCCGTGCCTCCAAAAAAAGTGAGAAAAAAAGTCTACGTAGGACCTGATTCTCATTTACACTAAGGTCACCTTACACCACTCTGATAATTATATTAACATCCACTTTACGGCCCCTTTATTCTGCTAGTGTGGTGTAAAATGGCCTCTGTGCAGATGAGAATTAGGGTGAAATCTTGGACAATGGGAGTTTTCCCATTGACTGCCATTGGGGCCCAGAATTCACCCCAGGTCCTTAATACTAAGTTATCAATAGAGGTAAAGGATCTGGTTCTCATATCTTCTAAAGCCCTTTTACACAGCTCTGGCAATGTACAGGGTCCCTGAAGCAGGCACACATTACATGTACTCTCACCTTAAAGCCCCTTTATACCGGTAGACCAATGTAAAAGGGCCTTAGTATGAATGGAATCCAGCTCAAAAGTATTTGAATGACATGAACTGATTCCTGATTTTTTTCTGAGGCACTTTTACACTATAAATGTAATTTCCATCCAGTTTAAGCCGCCTTACACTACCACAGTGGCATAAAAGTGCTGTCGTGTAAATGAGAATCAAGCTCCCATGTTTTTTGCACTAATATATTGCCTGTCTGCTTAAGAAGAGAGTCACTGTTCTAAGACTGGCAGTACTCTTGCATTGCTTCAAAGGCTTAGTTGTCAACGTTTCTCTGCTTACTTTTATTTGAAAATGAAAAAAAAATGCCGCAAATATGCATGAGCTATTTTTTTAATCTGTCTGAAGATCTAGAATTTGTGGGAAAATACGCGTTTAGTCAACACGAGACCAACAGGTAAGTTATTTCAAATGTGAGTGTCTCACTGTTTATTGCGTAGTTAGTGAAAAATGTAACATTAATGCCTGGTGGAAAGCAACAGATCTGTGGAACATTACAGCCTTGTATCACACATCTGAAGGGAGGGGATTGTAGTATAAAAGAAAGGCACATGCAAACTTCACTGGCAAGGCATACATTTTAAATAAAGCTTCAGTACTAGAACACAGACAGTCTCCGTTCTCATTCTGAGTAATGTCTGCCTTCTATTCAGCAGAACAGCCCACGATGAAAGTAACAAAGACATGCCAGATGAAAAACATCACACGACAAAATCCTTGTATGCTGGAGAAAATCCTGTAATTGCTTACTGGAGTTATTTGCCTCTGAAAATATGTGGGGAAGGGGAAACTTCTTTAAAAAAAAAAAAAAAAAAAAAAAAAAAAGCCAACCCCAAACAACAAACTTTATGTCTGGATGAGTCTCTTTCGAAATTTTATTCTGATCAAAATCTGATTTCTGTGGTTTTGGCTGTGGAGCCTGAATGGGGCTTCCCCAGCCCAGCTTCTGTAGAGCTTAACCAATTTCACACACCCAGAGTTGCTTGGCAGTGGTCCTGCTACACTCAGACTAGGGGCCTTGCCAACACCCCCTGAGAAGGAGTAAAACTTGTCCACATGTCCTGGATGGAAGATGGCCCACGTGTTGATATCAGACTGACTCCAGCTCTCTATGCTCACACAGACTGGGGACATTGGTTTATAGAGCTAGTTAAACAGCACACATAAAGATATGCAAATATATTGATGAATGAGTTTGGGGAATTTACTCTGTTGTATTTGTGGGGTCATATCATTTATGAGTTGTGAGTCTTTATAGGGCTGCTCCAAAGCCCACTAAAGTCAACAGAAAGACTCCTATTGACTTCAGTTCAGTTTAGATCAGGCCCCTATCTGAGCACCTTTCAGGCCTGGTCTACATTACTCACCACGGTGTCTTCACTGCGGTGAGTCGACTGCTGCAGCTCCCCTGTCGACTCCGCCTGCGCCTCAGTGGAGTACAGGAGTCGACGGGAGAACGCTCGGGGGGGGTCGATTTATCGCATCTAGACTAGACGCAATAAATCGACCCCCGCTGGATCGACCGCTACCTGCCGATCCGGCGGGGTAGTGTACATACCCTCATTTATGACAATAGGTCTCAAGTGTTTCACAAACTGGAGCATTAATCATCCTAAACTTCTTACTGAACTCAGAGCTGCATTCACTGTTCTTTATTCAATAGTCATCATTCATTTTTCTCCTTCATTCAGTATTCATCGGTCATTTTCCATTTGCCCAATCAGCGAGGACTAACAATACCTGGTGACTTAGGAGACCAAGTCAACACTACAAGTGGTCAAAGTGAAGGGCCTGCAAATAACCCATTCACTAAATCTAGTCACAAACTATTCAGTGAATACTTAAGCATAACAAATATATTTGTAGAGATCAGGATTAGTTTATGAATGATTCACAAACAGAAGGAAAAAAGGGAGGCAAAGCCACATGCTTATTTATTTGCAACAAATAGTCTGACCGGTTCTATTAGCTAATAACAACAGCACTGCAACCTTGCAGAGACATTAACAGACAACTCAGCCATAACCCGAAGAAGAGCTCTGAGTAAACTCAAAAGCTTGTCTCTCTCACCAACAGAAGTTGGTCCAATAAAACATATGACTTCACCCACCTTGTCTCTCTAATATCATAGAATCATAGAATCTCAGGGTTGGAAGGGACCTCAGGAGGTCATCTAGTCCAACCCCCTGCTCAAAGCAGGACCAACCCCAACCAGATCATCCCAGCCAGGGCTTTGTCAAGCCTGACCTTAAAAACCTCTAAGGAAGGAGATTCCACCACCTCCCTAGGTAACCCATTCCAGTGCTTCACCACCCTCCTAGTGAAAAAGTTTTTCCTAATATCCAACCTAAACCTCCCCCTCTGCAACTTGAGACCATTACTCCTTGTTCTGTCATCTTCTACCACTGAGAACAGTCTAGATCCATCCTCTTTGGAACCCCCTTTTAGGTAGTTGAAAGCAGCTATCAAATCCCCCCTCACTCTTCTCTTCTGCAGGCTAAACAATCCCAGTTCCCTCAGCCTCTCCTCATTAGTCATGTGCTCCAGTCCCCTAATCATTTTTGTTGCTCTCCGTTGGACTCTTTCCAATTTATCCACATCCTTCTTGTAGTGTGGGGCCCAAAACTGGACACAGTACTCCAAATGAGGCCTCACCAGTGCCGAATAGAGGGGAATAATCACGTCCCTCGATCTGCTGGAAATGCCCCTACTTATACAGCCCAAAATGCCGTTAGCCTTCTTGGCAACAAGGGCACACTGTTGACTCATATTCAGCTTTTCGTCCACTGTAACCCCTAGGTCCTTTTCTGCAGAGCTGCTGCCCAGCCATTCGGTCCCTAGTCTGTAGCAGTGCATGGGATTCTTCCGTCCTAAGTGCAGGACTCTGCACTTGTCCTTGTTGAACCTCATCAGATTTCTTTTGGCCCAATCCTCTAATTTGTCTAGGTCCCTCTGTATCCTGTTCCTACCCTCCAGCGTATCAACCACTCCTCCCAGTTTAGTGTCATCTGCAAACTTGCTAAGGGTGCAGTCCACACCATCCTCCAGATCGTTGATGAAGATATTGAACAAAACCGGCCCCAGCACCAACCCTTGGGGCACTCCACTTGATACCGGCTGCCAACTAGACATGGAGCCATTGATCACTACCCGTTGAGCACGACCATCCAGCCAGTTTTCTATCCACCTTACCATCCATTCATCCAGCCCATACTTCTTTAACTTGCTGGCAAGAACACTGTGGGAGACTGTATCAAAAGCTTTGCTAAAGTCAAGAAATAGCACATCCACTGCTTTCCCCTCATCCACAGAGCCAGTTATCTCATCATAGAAGGCAATTAGGTTAGTCAGGCATGACTTGCCCTTGGTGAATCCATGCTGACTGTTCCTGATCACTTTCTCCTCCTATCCGGGGACCGACGTGGCTACAACAATACTGCATATCACACAGCCAGGAGACAAACATAAAAATAAGGCACACATTTGTAACAGTGAGGGTAATTAACTACTGGAACAGTTTACCTAGGGGGATTCTCCATCACCTGAAGTCTTTACATGAAGACTAGATGTCTTTCTAAAAGATCTGCTGTGGCTCAACCAGAAGTTATGGGCTTGAGGAAGGAATCACTTGGTGAAATTCTATGGACTATATTATCCAAGAGGTGAGACTATGTGACCATAATGGTTCCTTCTGGCCTTAAAAATCTCTGAACAAAGTGAACAATCGGCTATTTATTTTGCTTGGTTGATGGTATGCCTCAATCCCAGACTCTACACACATATACAATTGAAAAATACCTGTAGTACCTTGCTCTGCCGTGCCTGTACTCAGTACTGGTACCACGTGCCTCCTTATACTTATACAGATTTTCCTAGCTTTGAACCACACAGATTCCATTGTGGAAACTTGTAGCGGGGTGGAACCCCGCTCCTGCCCGGAGGGGTTGGAAAGAGTCCTGGGAGAGGGCTGAGGCGGAGAGCTGGGCTGATGAGCAAAGCAGCCACAGCTGGGGCCAGTTTAATCAGGGCCCAGCTGGCCCTTATAAGAGGGCAGTGGGCCTGGAGCAAAGACACAGACAGACTCTCTCTCTGTCTTTAGAGAGAGAAGGGCTTGGCTGCAGGACCTGACCAGGTACCTAGGTGGAGCAGGGCTGGGGAAGGGCCTGAGGAGCTGGGGAGCTCTGGCTAGGAAAGCCCCAGGCTGTTGCCTAGGGTTAGGCCCCACCAGGTACTGGGATTGTGGGGGAAGCCCACAGGTAGGCTGAGGCAGCAGGTCCAAACCCCCTTTGCCTGTGATGAGTGGCTTATACTGCAGTCTGCCCCAGGGCGCGGGGGCTAGCTGGTGACTGGCAGTAGCCTACGACTGAGGCGAGGTGGGGATAGTGGGTTGGGGGTTCCCCTGGGGAGGGGAGACCCAGATCTAGGGGTACTGCCAGGGGGCAGCACCCCAGTTGAAAGGGCACCGGGTCCTGGGAGGGACGCGGTGCCAGAGTGGACAGGCGGATCACTGGCCTGCAGAGGGCGCTCCAGGGCTGGATGAGCTAATTCCCAGGAGAAACCAGCAGGAGGCGCCGCAGGGGTGAGTCCGACCCTGCCACAAAACTACATGGGAAAATCCATAAAGACTAATGGAGATTGGGGAAATAATGGCACGTTAGTTAGCAGTGCAACAGAGAGTGACGGCAAATGGTAGTGCTAAGTGCCTATTTTGAATCTGTAGCCTTTGGGACCTCTCTGGCTACTTCTCTGGCCTTGAAGGCCCAAAGTGCACAAAACACCCTGAAACGTCAGCAGGCACAAGATCTGGTGCTTTCTTGACAACGACAGTGTTTTCAGACTCCATCGGATAGCTCTGTGGACGGTTTGTTTCTTTTGAGGATGGGCAAAAGTTTGTTTGGCCTTAATTTGACCAAACCACTTTAATCATCCCAAGGACTGACACTATTATTAGTGCACAACACGACACTCTAAGAGATATTTTATGAGTGAAAATAGCCAAAGGCTATGGTGCACTTGTGCATCAGTTGTGGTCACTGAGGGCATGACCCCAGCCAAGAACTTGCATATTTTCATTATTGTTTGTTATTTGTATTGTGGTAGCACCTTAATGCCCCATCTGAGATCAGGAACCTGTTGTACAAGGCACAGTACAGACACATGGTTCCTGCCCAGAAGCGCTTGCAAACAAAGGGGGGAGGGGGAAAAGAGGCATGAAAAAGTCACACAGTAGGTCAGTGCCTCAGGCAGGAATACAACCCGGAGTCCTGCATTCTCAGCCTGTGTCCTACCCACCAGACTACTTTGCCTCTCTGTACACAATTGTCCGTGCTAGACTTACCTACCTATAGCAAAGGGGTTATATCATTTGTTCAGCCCTAAATCCAGCTCTAAAATGGATTCACTTTCAAGGATTAATGCTTAATAGCCAAAAGGTTCAGAGGAGCACATGGTTCAGACAGACACATTCCTCTGGGAAGGATTCATTAAAGGATTATATCCTTTATATTAATTATATCCTAGTAAAGAGAAGATGATAGAAGTTGATAAAGTACAGGTAGGAAATGAAGAGAAAAAGTCTAATGAAAAAGAGTCCCATAGAATCACATGACATGAAGGTAGACAACTAAATAGTGACAAATGTTGTAAGTGCTTGTATACAAATGCTAGAAGTCTAAATAATAAGATGGGTGAACTTGAGGGCCTGGTATTAAATGAGGATACGGCTATAATAGGCATCACAGAAATTTGGTGGAACGATGATAATCAATGGGATATGATAATGCCAGGGTGCAAAATATACAGGAATGACAGAGTAGATCATGCTGGCGGGGGAGTGGCACTATATGTGAAAGAAAACATACAGTCAAATATAGCAAAATCTTAAATGAATAAAACTGTACCATAGAATCTTGATGGATAGAAATTCCATGCTTGAATATAGCAGTAGGAATATACTACTGACCTCCTGACCAGGATGGGGACAATGACTGTGAAATGCTCAGGAATATTATAGGCTACAAAAACAGAAAACTCAATAATAATGGGGGATTTTAACTGTTGTCTGAGAATGTCACCTCAGGACAGGATACAGAGATAAACTAAGCTATTCCTGGAACTCATAAAGGGAGAGACAATTCTTGATTTAGTCCTAAGTGGCCCACAGGATCTGGTCCAAGAGATGAATATAGCTGAACTGCTCAGTAATAGTGACCATAATGTCATTACATTTAACATTCTTGTAGGGAGAAAAATACCAAAGAAACCCACCAGAGTACCATTTAACTTCAAAAAGGGAAACTACACAAAAATGTGGAAGCTAGTGAAGTGGAACTTAAAAGAAACAGTCACCAAAGTGAAATGCCTGCGAGCTGCGTAGAAACTTGTAAAAAATACCATAATAGAGGTTCAAACTATATGCATACCCCCAAATAAAAAAAAAAACAGTAAGAGGACCAAAAAAATGCCACTATGGCTGAAAAACAGAGTGAAAGAGGTGGTTAGAGGCAAAAAGACATATTTTAAAAATTGGAAGTCAGCTCCTATGGAGGAAAATAGAAAGAAGCATAAACCCTGGGAAGTAAAATATAAAAGTATACTTAGGCAGACCAAAAAAAGAATGTGACGAGCAACTAGCAAAAGATAGAAAAACTAACAGCATTTTTTTTAAGTACATCAGAAGCAGGAAGCCTGCCAAAGAGTCAGTGGGGTCACTGAACGATCAAGGTGCTACAGGAGCACTCAAGGAAGACAAGGCCATTGCAGAGAAGCTAAATGAATTCTTTGCATCAGTTTTTGCGGCTGAGGATGTGAGGGAGATTCCCATACCTGAGCCATTCTTTTTAGGTGACAAATCTGAGGAACTGTGCCAGACTGCAGTGTCAATAGAGGAGGTTTTGGAGAAAACTAATGAACAGTAATAAGTCACCAAGACCAGATGTTATTAATCCAAGAGTTCTGAAGGAACTGAAATATGAAATTACAGAACTACTAACTGTGGTCTGTAACATATCGCTTAAATACTGTAATGCCGATTTTTTTTTAAAAGTCCAGAAGCGATCCTGGCAATTACAGGTTCGTAAACTCAACTTTAGGACCAGGCAAAGTGGTTATAACTGTAGTAAAGAACAGAATTATCAGACACATATATGAATACGATATAGACTCATTTATAGATGTTGTGGAAGAATCAACAGGCTTTTGCAAAGGGAAATCATGCCTCACCAATCTATTAGAATTCTTTGTGGGGTCAACAAACATGTGGAGAAAGGTAATCCAGTGGATATAATGTACTTTGACTTTCAGAAAGCTTTTCATAGAATCTCAGAGATGGAAGGGACCTTAGAAGGTCATCTAGTCCAACCCCCTGCTCAAAGCAGGACCAATCCCCAATTTTTGCCCCAGATCCCTAAATGGCCACCTCAAGGATTGAGCTCACAACCCTGGATTTAGCAGGTCAATGCTCAAACCACTGAGCTATCCCTCCCCCCAGGGAGGGACTAGATCCCTTACGAAAGGCTCCTAAGTAAAGAAAGCAGTCATGAGATAAGAGGGAAGGTCCTCTCAGAGAGCAGTAACTGTTTAAAAGATAGGAAACAAAGGGTAGGAATAAATAGTCAGTTTTCACAGTGGAGAGAAAGGTAAATAGCGGGGTTCTCCGGGGATCTGTACTGGGACCAGTGCTGTTCAACATAGCCATAAATGATCTGGAAAAAGGGGTAAACAGTGAGGTGACAAAGTTTGCAGATGATACAAGATTACTCAAGATAGGTAAAGCAGACTGCAAAGAGTTACAAAGGAATCTCACAACAAGTTGAGCAACAAAATGGCAGATTTGATAAAGGTAAAGTAAAGCACTTTGGAAAACATAATCACAACTATACATACAAAATTATGGTGTCTAAATTAACTGTTACCACTCAAGAACAAGATCTTGGAGTCATTGTGAATAGCGCTCTGAAAAGATCTGCGTAATGTGCAGCAGCAGTCAAAAAAGCATTAGGAACCATTAGGAACAGGATTGATACTAAGACAGCAAATATCATAATGCCACGATATAAATCCATGGTACACCAGCATCTTGTATACTGCATGCAGTGCTGGTTGCTCCATCTCAAAAGGGAAATATTAGGAATCATGAATGGTCTGGGGAAAGTGAATAAGGAAATGTTATTTACCCATTCGGATAACACAAGAACCCCGGGTCACCCAATGAAATTAACAGGCAGCAAGTTTAAAACAAAGATGAGAAAGAACTTCTTCACACAACACACAGTCAACCTGTGGAACTCATTGCCAGCGGATGTTGTAAAGGCCAAAAGTACAAACTGGATTCAAACAAGAATTAGATAAGTTCATAGAGGACAGGTCCTTCAATGGCTATTAGTCAAGATGGTCAGAGACGCAACACCATGCTCTGGGTGTCCTATACCTGTGTGACTGCCAAAAGCTGGGACTGGATGACAGGGGATGGCTCACTGAATAATTACCCTATTCTGCAGCTTCTGGCACAGACCACTGCTGGAAGACAGGATAGTGGGCTAGAAGGACTATTGGTCTGACCCAGTATGACCGTTCTTATGTTCTTATGTAATATGAAGTGGGTCTTGTGTTTACTGGGTGAGGTGAAGTAATGGGTGGAAAGAACAACTATCTAAGGAAGTCTTCCTGTTAAATCTTTGTGAGAAACCTCCATAGAACAAGATCGATATTGTACATTTATTGCCAATCGAGCCTTCAACTATTGTTAATTATTATTATTATTTGTACTACAATAGCATCGAGGAGCACCAGTTATGGTCAGTGTCCCATTGTGCCGGGTGCTGTACAGACACCGACAAAGAATATGTTTGCTGCCTTAGAACACTTGATATGAAAAGGAAGCATAATATTAGGGATAATAGTCTCATTTTAATACCTGAAGATTAAACTGCATTTAGCTGCAAATCCAGAATGCCTTCATGGGTGGATGAATTATATGCTACAGATTATTTGTTCAGCTCTATTATTTATAAGGTACCATGCTCCCTTCTCCAAGGCTATTGAGATGGGGGTGAGCTGAGGTGAACATATTTATGGGAAGGCCTTTGTTTATGTTGTGAGTTTTAATTTATCAGTTAGGCACGCAGAACACAAGGCAGGTGCCTACATCTATAGCTTTAGAAATGTTTTGAAGAGAGAAACTGTACACAGTGCTTTTAACAGGTAAAAATATATACCAGATAAATCTCTGCTCTGAAGAGTTGACAGTCTAAAAAGGAGTAGATTACACAATGATTTGAAGATAAAAATTGCCATACAGAGAGTACTAACCACTATTTTTCAAGTATAAGCCATTTCGAGCCGGGACTACCTTTTAGTGGGTGTTTGTACTGTGCCAATTACAAGGGGGCCCTGATATCTGATTGGAGTCTTTAGGCACTATTGCAATAAATAAAATAAAATAATAACAATAGATAAAATGATTATCAGCATTTGAAACTTCCATAGGAAAAAAAAACAAACAGTCCAAACATCCTTAGTTTCAAATCTCATTACGAATCTGTTTGCAACACTAAGTTTGCTTGACATCTGCAAACCCATTTTTGGACCTTGGCCATGTTTTAAGCAAACCAGGAGTGAGTTTTGAGCAGTAATTTATGGTTTCAGGTAGAAACCAGGCAACCTTTTTTGTTTTTTCCTTGACTTTTGGGGTTCAATCAAAACCGAAGGTACAACAAAGGGTGTGCACCCCTTTGCATATCATAACTGTAGGAAGCTTACCATGAACCCCTAACTAAGCAAAACTACTGAGGTTAATATAACTATCAGTGTATACTCCTTCTAATGCACCTCGCCCAAAGCCTGCTGAAATCAATGGAAAGACACCTATTGATTTCTGTGGGCTTTGGATCAGTCCCAGTGTGAACAGGGACCTGAAGCACAACCTCAGTTGATTTAATGCCGCCTTTTTGGACACGTGAATTAGCAAATTAACAACCATTTTATCACTGGCAATGTCGCAAGCACTGTAAACACAAACAGATGTTGCGACGTGTCTCTGCAATTTGGCTGGAGGCAGAGCGAACTGAACCTTTTTCAGTTTTCGTACAGTGAAGTTTCTATGCAGTTAAAGTGAACCAAATGATTTATTCCACGGTGTTTTGATTCCATGCCACTTCGCTGATGTTTACTATGTTACACATGCCATCAAGCCTGAGCAGATTGAACAATTAAGGAGAGAGGGCGCTAGGATCAGATTCACTTTTAACTCTCTCCCTTCTGCAAACTGAGGGTTTGGGTTTTTTAAAAAGATTTGCCCACCCATAAAACAAGACATATGATTTTGTTATACTTGGAGCCTGGCTGTCAAAAACACAGTCAATATGTTATGTGGTATTGGGGCTGCTTCTACTTTGTACGATAACAGTGTTATGCTAAGTCATTTTAAAATGCACTTTGATATACTATACACATCAGTTAACGCACATATGTATTTATGCACTGCAAGCTTTGGAATGAAAAGGACAAGAAGCAGTGTGGGAAAAAAAATGGCAAAACGTGTGTGTGGAGGGGGGCGGTAGATCTCTATAATTCCCATAGCTCAATTGAGCATACTGTTAGGTTAACACATAGGCCAGTGCCTCTCAGGACCCAATCACTGGTTGACAGAATTAGATTCTGATTCATGGTCTGTAACTCACTCTAGTGCCAGGCAGGGATGAGAACATTCCCTGGGAACATTTTAGCCAGTCCCCTCCTTATCAGCTCCAAACCAGCTGCCAGACTTTAAGGTTGTTTGATAGAGAATTTAATTCTCAAGATCGTACATCCATTTCTAAATTCTTTCTTATCCCTGTGCTGTGATTTAACATTGCATTTAATGCAGCCCGGCACAGGATAGCTTTTCCCATCCACACCCGTCCTTCCTGTCTGCAAACTTCCTTCCTATCGATTTACCCAGACGTCTTTGTGCTGCATTAACTCTCTGCGTTTCTTTGTCACCGTACTAACAGACAGGGGACATGATTCTGGCCTAATTTACATCAGTTTAATCCAGCCTTAGGGATATTTTAAATGAGCCTGTCTGTATAAACAGTGTACTGTACTTGTTTTTCCTTTACACACAAAATAACACCATGTTTATCTCCAAGTTACAACTAACCATTACAATTCTGCTTTACAATAACATTTCTCCACCCCACAGGGTGGTGTAAGCCTTAACTCATTAATGTCTGTAAAATGGTTTGAGATTGCTGGAAGGAAGATGCTATTAATGAACAAAATGTTACCCTTATTTATAACCCTCTGCTTTTTAATTATTTTTAAGTTGTTCCTGATTATGGTGTAGATCACAGAAGAATAAATGTACTAAATCAATCAGCTGACTACTGAAAATGCTGGCAAGAAGGATTGGGACTATGTTGCAGTGGAAAATAGAATCGTCAGAGCTTAATGTAGCCAGATCTCCTGGTTTGCCTAGGCTCGCTCCAGTTTTCACAATTGTTTCCAGGGTAAATGTAGAGTATATACACCCTGTAAAATGAACTGCACACACAGAAGTGAGCCTGAATCTTCTGCTTCCACATTTTTTTGATCTCTCTGCTAGACTGTAAATCTTTGTAGGGGATTTCCCCCAATCCAGAAAGGTAAGTAAAACTTAGGATTTGTTCCTTCCCTGCTCCTAGAACCACCCAAGCATGGCCCGTGACAGGCAATCAGAAAGATTAACTGAGATTAGACAGCCACAGCAGTTTTATAATTTAATGTCATATAGTTTATGAAACCAAAATAATTAGCTTTGCCATGAACAATTTAAATTAAAGTCAAACCTGTATGCCTGGCGGTTCCTGTAAACAGAGAGTTATAGGAACACACATATGTTTGTACAGTGCCTTGCACACTGGGGTAATGATCCAGGAGTAGGGCCCTATGGTAATACAAATAAACAAAAACAAAAACATAGGAACCAGATCAGACCAGTGTTCTACTTAGTGTAATATCCAGCATCAGAGAGCGGCCCGTACAGATGCTTTATAGGAAGGTGCAAGAAACCCCAAAGTGGACAATCATTGAATAAGCAGCTCGAATGGGTTTTTTCTTCCTAACCTGGACCAGTAAATATTTGGCTGTTGCCCTGAAGCGTATAGGTTTATATACCTCTGAAAGTGTTTTATCCTGTCTTCCATAATCACGGATATTCTCATTATCAGTATAAATTCTAATCCTTTTTTGAATCCTCCTAAGCTCTTGGCCTCAATTGCGTATCTTGTGGCAATGAGTTCCACAAGCTAATTATGCACTGTGTAAAAAAAAAAAAAAAATCCAGATGTCATTGTGTTGCCATTCAATTCCTTTAGGTGTCTCCTTGTTCTTGTACCATGGAATAATGTAAATAAGTTGCTCCTGGGTTTCTCTCTCTGTACCATTCATTATTTGTTGCGAAAGGCAGTAAAGGATCAGAAAATAGCTGGCATATCAGAGAGGGAAGAGGGGAAATTATGGTCAAAGACACTGATTCAAACCCTTATTCTTATGGGGTTTTATCCTTTGCTCACTGAAGTCAATGGCAAACCTCCCATTGACTTTAACGGTGCAGAATCAGGGCAATGAAGAGTGTCCTGAGAACTTAACTATCCAGGCTAAGCAGATAAGACTTCCATTTTTTGAAGTTTCAACTGCAAAGCCCCAGAAGCTCACGCTGCGTGGACATCAGCTTGTCTACTCTGGAAGGCCAAAGAGCTGCGATAAACCTGATGTTGAGATGGTCAAGCCGTCTCTTCCTATTCATCATTGTCCAGCATCCGGTTAACCCCTATGAAACATAGCACACGCCAGTCATCCACACGCCAGTCATCCACAGAGGTAACTCCAATGGATAGCGGATGGTGATGTCACCGGTCCCTTCCTCCAGCTTTTGCCAACAAACAGAAGCTTCATTTTATGGCCTTGAGGGGCTGAGGCTCCTTTGGGAGACATGCTGTATCAGTGCATCTCCTGGTCAGCCAGTTCCCACCTCTACCCATTTTGTGGGCTGCTCCTGCTAGCTCCTGGCCCTCTACAGAGTGTGCCGCTGCACCTCCATGCAAGCCACTGGGGAGGCTATGCCTGGGTGCTGCAGGTTTGCACCAGTGCAATCTAAGGGTACGTCTACACTACCCGCCAGCTCGGCGGGTAGTGATCGATCCCCAGCCGCTCTGCCGTTGACTCTGGAACTCCGCCACGGCGAGAGGCGGAAGCGGAGTTGACGGGGGAGCGGCGGCCGTCGATCCCGTGCCACGAGGACGCAAAGTAAGTGAATTTAATTCGATCGAAGACACGTCGACTTCAGCTGCGCTATTCTCGTAGCTGAAGTTGCGTATCTTAGATCGATCCCCCCCCATTAGTGTAGACCAGGCCTAAAGGGATAAAGTGACCTAGAAAAAAATGGCATTTTCTTACTCTGACTAAGAAAGACAGAGACATGATTTAATCACAAGGTTTGAGCTGAAACAAAGCCAGTTGCATTTAAGAACAATGGCCTATGTATGTGTCTTGCAATATTTCCCTTTTCCCCTATATAAATGCAGTGCACATAACTACATTCTGAAGTAACAAAGGGTTATGATGTTCCAGCCGCACCAACTGTTTTGAGGCTATTCGCCGCCGACGAAATACGCTTAGTAAAATCCGTGCCAGGGCTCCGAACTTGCAGGAGATGCCGTTCCTTCTAGCCACCACTCCCGGCTATTTTTTCCCCCCTCCTTCAGCAGGACAGCCGAAGTTCAGCGTGCATTTTTGCCATGCATTCTGTTTGCCCCATTTGAAATGTACAGGGAAGCAATAAAACAGAAGCTGACCAGCCCCCAAACTCTTCATTATTAAACCATAGTCCTATTTTGATGTATTACTGTGTAAGGAAATGTTGTTTGAGGATGGGGGCGGCGGGCTGGATTGAATGTGTCCTTGTTAACAACTGCAAACTGGTTACCATGGACTTGTGTCTTATTTCCACTAAGGCCACTTTCCACTGCTCTGGCAATGTACTAGGGGCCATACGTGGAGGTACATTACAATTGCCCTCCCTTTGGGCCTGTTGAGACTACAATCACTGGCTGGGATTGCAGCTGGAGTAGACATATCCAAGCTAGCTGTAATGTAACTAACTCACCCCAGAACTGTGAAGCCCTGCCAGTAATTACCCAGGATTCTGGGCAGCTTTGCACAGTCCGCGCTGAAGCCTGCACTCCCGCTGCTAGCTAAATTCAAGCTAACTGGGTACGTCAGAGAGCTGCAATCACACCCACCCCTGGAAGGGCCAAATTCCGCCCTGGAATAAGGCCATTGATGTAAATGGATTTGAGCCTGCTTACTTCAAGTATGAACAGGACGTGAATACAATAGTGAGCTTCTCAGACCACGCAGCTCTTCTGTGTGAACCCACAGAACCGGCTGCTGCCTTTTGAATACATGATAGGACAAGCTCTCTTTCCCGCACTAGGAAAGTTTCCCTGTTATCTGCCTCTGCTGCGGTTTCTTCCATTGAGGGCATGGGGCTGTGGGCTTGGCTTAGCTGCATATTTCACAGTGGTATACACCAGCTCGTGCTGATGGTGTCTGAACGAGACTGGAGCAGAAACGACACCACTGGGGTTGTGAGAATGGCCACACCTCGAGCCAACGATACGTGGGGCAGAGTGGAAACATAGGGTGGGAGTGAGTTTGCCCCCCTCCCGCCCCCAAACAGGGCCTTGCTGTCCATAGTTATCAGAAAGTTTCTTGTAGTATGATGTATTCCTCTAGCACTTGAGTCTTTAATGCAGTTCTTCAAGGTATGTCTCCAGAGGCATAAAAAAAAAACCCCACGGCGGGCCTGGGTCAGCTGACTCAAGCTCATGGGGCTTGAGCTCCCAGGCTGAAAAATCGCTGTGTAGCTGTTTGAGCTCTGGGACCCTTTCAGGGTGGAAGGTCCCAGAACTCGGGCTCCAGCCTGAGCCCAAATGTCTACCCGGCAACGCTGAGCCTCACAGCCCGAGCCCCAGTCAGCTGACCCGGGCCAGCTGCAGGTGTGTCACAGGTCTTTTATCCCAGGATAGGCATATACATAGTCGCAGGCAAGCAATATCCCCTTACCCGCTTGGCTTGTCTCCCAATACACCTGCAATCTGGAGACAACACTGGGCCACAGATGGAGACATATGACTAGGTTTCTAGCTCAACTACGCCATATGAAGGCAGAACAACTCTGCTGCAGTTCGCACCAGCGTAGCCCAGATCAGATCTGGCTCGGGTGACCAGACAGGAAATGTGAAAAATCGGGACAGGGGGTGGGGGGTAATAGGAGCCTATATAAGAAAAAGACCCAAAAATTGGGACTGTCCCTATAAAATCGGGACGTCTGGTCACCCTAGATCTGGCCCAAGAACACTAACTCACCAAAGAACTGTTTTTCTGTCAGACTCATTCTCTGCTCTGCCCTGCCCTACACCTCTGCTTCATCAGCACAAATTGGCATTACCCCTCCCGCACTTTAGATAATAAGAACTTTCCCTCCCCTCCAATTGTCATCTAGGGGCTTTTAACCATAAAGCTATGGTAGCCTGTACTTGTACCTCAGTAATGGTAGTGCAGAACAGTCAGAGATCTGATCTATTTGTCCAGTGCAAATCAGAGAAACACGCCATGTCTGTGGTGCTGAGGGGCAGGCGGACACATATCCCTTAAATCTTTGCTAGTTCCCAGGACGTGGCGCTGCAAAAATGCTACGCGTTTATCTTTCCACAAATAGATGCTACAGGGATATTTGTTTAAACCCTTGAGGTTGATAACCAGCCCTAGCACTTCCCAGACCCACAGCTGCTTGGGAACTGCCAAATATTGGAAACAGTCCTTGACCCATCTCACAAAGATTATGTGTGTGGCTATGCTGAGAAGGGGAGCATAGAATCTCCAGGGCAGAATTGTCTGCTCATCCTTCCCAGGAAATGGATGCATGATCCAAGGGATCATGCCCAAATTGTTAGGGGAAATCCACATTTTTCATTGATTTTGCCTCTTGCAAAATTTGAAAAAGCTGCATGCAGTCAAGGGGAGATGTAACTAGGTAGCAAAAGGACACTCTGCTAAAAAAGGCCAATTCTGAGTGGGTTTAGGGAGTCTTAGGGGAAGTTCATTCTATTCCCCATGAGAGAACATGGGGTGCTGTCCATATAAACGGTTGACATCACCTTTAAGCCATTTCTCTCTCTCTATTGTGTCTTATAAATGGAGGTACATTACAATTGTTCATAACGTTGATTGGAAAACTCTTACATTTGAAATTATTTTGAGAAGTTTCGCATTCTTCCCAGAGGCGACTGGAGACAGAGGTTGACTTTCGTGATGAGCGTGTGTCCTACAGGTAGCTTTTCCCATAAACAAATATGGCAGCTCGCCATGCTGGGCAAAGCCAAGGAACACTGGGCCATTTTTGTGCTATCAAATGTCATGACTCAGACATTCACGAGAAAATGCCTTGCAGTTCCCAGGAAGCGTACAAAGGGGAACACCTCTATGAATACAA
This sequence comes from Chelydra serpentina, assembly GCA_037349315.1. Classification (NCBI taxonomy): domain Eukaryota; kingdom Metazoa; phylum Chordata; order Testudines; family Chelydridae; genus Chelydra; species Chelydra serpentina. The sequence goes on from JBAIAC010000061.1 coordinate 13,969,488, forward strand.
AAAAATTCAGGTCCAGACATCTGCGCTTGGGCACAATGCAGCTGTCCGGGCACAAAAGATAAATGAGCTTATTAGGGAAAACAAGGAGTCATCACAGTGTTTAAAACGGGGAGGAGGAAACACTTTTTTTTAAAACACGTGTAATTGCGCAACATGCGCTTTGCCTGTGGGACTCTGCCACGAATGATCACAGTGGCAAAGAGTTGAATCAGATTCAAAATACAGACACACATCAGAGTAAAGAGGCAGCTCCTCAGCTGCAGCGGGGCAACATTTGGCTGGAGGAAGGGTGCCAAAGCGCCCTTTCTGCTCCCTGATCTTGGGGCCGCTCATTGCAGACCAGTCCAGTGGCTCAGGTTATATTCTAACTATTGCCTGCTGCTTATGACACTAAGGGTAGGTCTATACTTACCCATCGCGTCGGAGGCGCGGGATCGATGTTCTGGGTTCGATTTATCGCGTCTTGTCAAGACGCGATAAATCGAACCAGGAAGAGCTCCCCCGTCGATGCTGGTAATCCAGCTCGACGAGCGGAGTAGGCGGAGTCGACGGGGGAGCCTGCGCGCCACGTCTGGACCACAGGTAAGTTCGAACTAAGGTACTTCGACTTCAGCTATGTTATTAACGTAGCTGAAGTTGCGTATCTTAGTTCGACGGGGGGGTTAGTGTAGACCTGGGCTAAGATGCTGCTTTGGCATCACTGGCGTAGAGGTGCTGCAGCCACAGCCCCCCTGGGCTACTCCTCCATCCAGTGATTTCCCTCATGCAACAGAGATCCAAGAGGGGCTGGATTCATCATATATAGGGCTGATTTGCATTAGAAGGGTTGGGCAAATGGCCATGATCAGGGCCAGCATCTGCAGTTGTATTATCTCAGATAAATATGTTGCCAGGTCTATGTTAATATTCATGCTTCAGGGCATAAGCTGATCACCAGAGCTAACCAGGAAGGCATCCCCCACAGAAAGCGGTACTGCAAAACTGGCCTGATGCATTATGCCGGAGGGGAGGGAATGAGGTCCACCCTCGTCTGGAGCATGCAGTACATGCCCCCGACAGAGTCATGCTAGACTAGACTAAGCTTTACCAACATCGCAACTTCTAGAGTAGAGAAAACCCAGCAATCTTTCCTGGCTTCTGGAAGATGGACACAAAGACCTCAGTTTGAAGATTTACTCTAGCCTGGATGGGTTCAGAGAGGATGTACAAAAGTTAGTTTCCTAAATGTGCACAGAAATGCACTTCTTTGTGGGGAGAAATATGTTTGCCATTTGCTTGGAAATTCACTATTTTGTCTCCTGTGCAACTGAATTTCTTAGAGATCGCCTAGTAATAAGACTATTAGCTCGTGGGCTGGATTAGTATTCATTCATTATGAACAGTTGATACTAAGATATTTACCTTTGAATTATCTTTTTCACTCTATTGAAATCAATTGTAAATTAAAGGTTTGTTTTTCAGGAAAGACTTTTAAATTGGATATGCCCAGATTACCCTGATGTCCAGTCCAGTAGCAGAAAGGCCTGTCCTACCTGTGCATGTTCAGAAAACAGTCTGTTCAATGTGTGAAAGAATTTATCCTACTGAGCCCCCGAAACACACAACTGAAATATTGGACTGCGAATGAATTTCTGTCTAGCACAGCACAGAACTGATAGCAGGAAGAGTCTCAGTCAGGCATTGGGTCTCTTTAAATTAGATGTAAAACTGAGGTTCTGACTACCTGTAAGGGTCTGAAGTCAATGGCAAAACTCCTATTTACTTCAATAAGGCCAGTATTTTACTCCTAGACTTTATTTCCTGTGTCCAGTCACATGATCTGGGTGACGCTGACACGGGTCACTACCACTGTCACATCAGAGGGGCTAATGTCTATTGACTCCAGGGCCTACTGTTACACTGATTACTCATGGTCATTCAAAATCTTGTGGCACTTTTGGCAGGAGTAGGGAATTAGGCTATGTGCCCTGATCAAATTCCAAGCCAGATTTTTAAACTCTTTTCACCTAAATCTCCCTTGCAGTTTCCCTCTAGATAAGCTGTACAATTATATGCAACTCACCTAAGCTAATATTTATGAAGAACAGAGTCAGGAGATGAGTATTGTCTGATTAGGTCCCTTTCCCATCTAAGATTCTGTGTAGTGCTTTTGGAACAAAATGACTGTCTCATTACACCACAGAAGCGCTGCATTGCAGATGGTGGCTGAAAGAATACTCACCCACACACACACGGTTATATTCATTTCAAAGGAATAGGCGCCGAAAAAGGCAAAGATGTTAACAGGCCTCTGTAACTGTCCAACATTAAACAAGGTATTCAGAGACCTCAGTCTGCTTAGTACCAGGGCAAACGCATAATTGAACATCTTTTTTAACCTTTGATGAAAGATAAAAGGGGATAGGGTACCGGGTGAAAGCATTTGAAATGTAAAGTATTAAGACTTTCATTTTTCAACAGCAACCCTTGTTCTCCTTAGCTGAAGAGAGTCTTTAAAAGTTAAAAACTCCTTGTTTGACAGTCTCCCAGGTGGCAGTAACTTTTGGAGGGGCGGGGGCGCAAAGTTAATTAAAAAGGGCTGGAGCTGCTGTTAATGTTGAGTCCCATTTCCTAGAAGACAAAACAAGACAGACAGACACAAATTGCATCAAGGGAGGACATTAGGAAAAACTTCCTAACTGTCAGGTTGGTTAAGCACTGGTATAAATTGCCTAGGGAGGCTGTGGAATCTCCATCACTGGAGATTTTTAAGAGCAGGTTAGACAAAGGTCTAGGTAATATTTAGTTAGGGAAGGTCTAGGTAATATTTAGTCCTGGCATGAGTGCAGGAGACTGGACTAGATGACCTCTCGAGGTCCTTTCCAGTCCTATGAGTCTGAGAGGGGAAAGAAAAGAACAGCAAAGATAGAAACTGCAGCTTCTGTCTGGTGTCCCCTCTCACTTGCAAGTCTCACGGCTGGAGAAACACACGCACAGCACCGGGTCTTATCAGCCACTGCGAGATGTGGCAAACTCGCACCTGCATCATGCGACTTAGGAGGAATGACAAAGTCTCACATCCCCCAGACGGTGTTTGAGATTTAGCCAGAGCCGGAGGAGGTGGCGATGTCATTTGAGTCCCTGCCTTTGGCCCAGCCTGGTCAAGATCTCTCTCGGGACTCGGACAGTGAAGGCCCAGCAATGTTATAGTGGATCCTGGGGACCCAGGAGACAGCGGGGAAAGCAGCCCTGATGGGAAAAATTGTTCCTTTCCTGTTCTCCTGTCTCTCAGTCAGCGGCTGCTGGCAGCCAGCTACTTCTTCTTGGGGTTTTTTTCTTAAAAAGTCTTTTCTTGTAAGGACCCCAACAGGGAAATGGGCAGACTAGCCCATCCTCTCATTATTTTGTCCACCAATTAGGCTAAACCAACAGTAGAAGCGCGACAGCGACGAAGCCGCACCATGGCAGCTGCGTTGCTGTAGAACTGCTGCTGAAGACTATCTAAGCCAACGGGAGAGCGCTCCCATCGGCTTCCTTACCCCACCTCCCGCGAGAGGTGGTAGCTAGGTCAACAGGAGAAGTTCTCCCACTGACACAGCGCTGCCGACACCGGCGCTTAGGTGGATATAGCGTACGTCTCTCAGGGCTGTGGATTATTCACACCTCGGAGCGATGGAAGCTCTACAGAAGTAAGTTCTAGTGTAGACAAGGTCTCTGGCCTAATTTCCAGCCAACCAATTTTGGTTCATTGATTTCCAGTTCCACACTCCTCTCGGTTACAGGCACAGTCCTTGAGTTATATGAGTAGCCTTTTTTGTTCGTGTTAATTCAGTTTGTCTCCCTGTTGCACCTTTTCCCCATGAACATTTATGATTAGAAGAGTAAAGGGGTACACTCACATCAAGTGCGCCTCCTTGTGGCTGGGTCTGGGAATTAGCTTTTGCCCCATCTGGCACCCCCTTCCATCGGTTGCTCACGCTGCAGCCCCTCTCTCTCTTCGTGACTCGACCCTCTGGCCAGGTCCCTGTGTACCCTTCTGGGGTAACAAAGTCCCACAGGCTAAGTTGTCCATATGCCATCTCAGGCAGTCTTCTCTTCCAATTACAGGTCCTGTGCCACTTTGCCAGTGGCTGGTAGGAGAACCTGGGCCCACCTGCTACTCTGGGTTCCAGCTCAGGGACAGTATGACAACCAGTCCAGGTCTGCTCAGTCTCAGTCTCTGTGGCTGTTTCCCCGGACTCCTTCCTATCCACCTGTCTATCTCCTGGACTATCCCTGTGTTTATCGCCAGAGCTTCCTCTGCTCCCCATGGCTACTTCACCCCTTTGGGCCTCTTGCCAGATGCCTTAGTCCAGGGCAGGATCCCAAAGCTTATTAACCCCCTGGATTTCCTCCCTGATGCTGGGCAACTCCCTTTCCCCTTGGCGAGTGACTTCAGCCCTCATCCCAAAGCCCCTTCCAACTCTCCCTTCCTAGCTTTATACTCCTAGCCCAGCTGGGCTTCACCAACAATTAGTGTACATCAATCCCTGGCTCCCCTTCTGGCCCACATTAATCTGCTCAGGACTTGTGTGGGATGGACACCCCATCACAAGGTGGTTGTGACATTGTATGATCTTTCACGCACTTCTCACAATTAGGGTCAATTTGCACGGCCACTTATGACAACAGAGCTTCCTCTGTAGTGAGGAGGAGTCTGCCACATCTATGGGAACAATTTGGCCCCTGAACTGTAGTGCAGAGATTATAATTCATATAATTATAATTGAAACGACCGCAAATATGAAAGATGTATTACTGAGAACTGGCCTTTATGCTATATCTGTCACTGAAAACGCATTGTCCTCTGACATTCTTGGTACAACACAGATAGCTCTGTGGACTTGATCTCTGGGCAGCCTATATAAATTACTACAGTGAATGGCTCTAAAATATGAACCTGGCGATGATGATGTCTGTCTCGTTCACCTTTGTGATTGTGTCGGTGGCTCAGGAAGCTGTTGCTGCTCTGTGAATTCCTGATTCATGAAGCCTCCGGAAAGCAGCTGACAAAATGTTCCAGGTGCAAATCTTCAGGGGACTCTTAGCAAATGAAGACCAATGGTTTATTTTTTGTTACATTTATCTAAGGTAGAATCCGATCTCTCTGTATTTGTAAACTCTGGGCCTGATTCCCCATTACTTTTTGCCTTGCGTAGTCATTTACACCTGGGCAAAGTGGACTGATCAGAATTCTTCTCTCCCATTGGTGCTGGTGTTTTACACTGACTTTGCACAACTCTACAGCCCAGATCCTCAAATATATTTAGGCACCAAACTTCTACTGAAATCAGTGGGCGTTAGGTGCCTAAAGACCTAAAGGTGCAAGGCAGTGGAGAATCAGATCAAATTATTTGTCAAAAAAAATATTTTGAATTGAAACCATTTGTGCTCACGAAAGGTGCCAGCCTATCCGATATCCTGGAAAGGTGGGTGGAGCTGACATAGAAATCAGAGACAATAGCAGATTGAGCATCCTGAAGACTGAAGTCCTTTGTTTAACCACAGAACAGGAAAAGCACAGACAGCAGCCGTGCAAGTTCCCAGAATGAATGCACATCTTGTCCTGCAAATACGCTGAGTGCTGCCTTGAGGCGCATTCAATCCCTGACTCAGGAAAGCATCCTTGTTCAGGATAGCACTTAAGCACCTTCATAACAGTGAAGTTAATGGGACTTAAGCAGCTGCTTAAAACAGGGCCTGAGTCCTTCTCCTCTGAGATTGACACCAAGGATGCTACCTGTAGTGAAGATTTTGTGAATTGGACCACCAAGTCATTTCACACAATAGGACACCAAAGAGCTGCCGCATGGTCGTTACTTTTAATGGCTACCTACCTGGGCTCAGTTTGAGATGATGACCTACTTTAAAGGTGGAAAACTCTCTTAGGACCCGATCCACAGCCCAGTGAAGTAAATGTGTGTCTTTTCAGTGACTTTAATGGGCTTTGCTTCCGGCTCTTTCTTGTTACTAATCTCCTGAGTCAACCAACCTTGTCACTGTTTTAAGTACTTTAGATGGATCATTAGTTAATCTATTTAGTAGAGACTAAAGAGTTGTCACAATGGTGTCAAACAGGTATTGTGAAGCTCTAAGCTTTCTAATTTTGAAATCTCTCTCTCTCCTAGTTCTTATTTTGGTGCTCAGTTTAAGTTGAGATACATCATGTCAAGAGAACGATGAGCAAGGAGACATTACTAAAAGCTAGTTTGAAAAGTTCCAGATCATGAAAATGAAATTGTGCCAGGTGTAATTTCTTGTGATTAAAATTGGCTTGCTTCTTGTCTTTCCTCTGTAGAGACCTATTTAGGTCTAAAGGACTATGCGTCTGTGTAGTTGGAAACTAGATTGGAGGTCTTTCTCATATATTGTAGAGTAACCACAGACTACTGGGCTCCATGCCTGAGGAATTACTAGGTGAAATTCTGTGGCATTCAGGAAGTCAGACCACATGATCATAATGGTCCCTGCTGCCCATAAGATCTCTCATAGAGTATTGGCTTTCTTACTGTGAGTGATTCTGCAGCATAAGAAACAATTTAACTGTCACTGCACCGTTCTCATGGTATTATTTATGCTCTTGCCAGTTAGACTATAAGCAGATCCAACGTGTTGAGAAATGTGAAGCTGCTTTATCTGATCTGTCCCCAGCAACACATAAGGTGCAAAGTGAAATCGATAGTGTCAAGAACCTATCTGCTTTATAGGAGAAACTAGCAGGAACTATAGCAAAAAGACCAATTTTAAATAATTTCAAAAGGATTTACAGGACATCTGATACCATCCAGAAACAACCAATATATTGTTTATAGGTATAATGCTTCCAACACGGGATATAGGCCTTTTAAAAATACTAGGATAGCAGAAGGAAGGTTAGTTTTGTGGCCACTCATGCAATAAGGAAATCATACCAGACAACACATCTTATCAGGGCTCTTTGCCACAACAAAGCACACTAGAGATTTTATTAAATGGTTTCTCTGCTCTGAAAATAGAAAGCGCTCTTTAGTATCACTTACTATGTCTGTCAAACATTATTTCAAGTATTTGGTCTGTACTATAAATATAGATAAACTACTTATCACACTGACCTGTTTTCTTGTGCATCCCTGTCTGTTTGGTGCACTCAGCTGTTGTGTCTTGTCTTACACTGAGATGAAAAGCTCTTCAGGCCCTGTGTCTGTGTTTGTACCGTGCCTAGCACAATGGGCTCCAAATCCAGGACTTGGGCTCCTAGGCTCTGCTGTCATAAAAATGATTTATTATTATTATTTTATTGATTGTCTTTGTGACCAGCTCTCCTTCCGCCAAAGATGTGATTGTGCTAACGTTCTGCCATAGTAATTAGTATTATTCATACAGAGGGTCCCAACAAGGCGTATCTGAACACACCTGTGTTTTGATCAGATCTGGACTTTGTGACTCAGGTCCATTTGTATTTAGAGTGTGTCTCTGGTGTGAGGGACGGTGTTTCTGCCCCTTCATGCTGCTGCAGGCCTCCACTCCCCCATGCAATCCAGAAAAGAACAACTCTTGTAGAGCTCCTAAGCCCTACTGGAATAGATAGCTGCTCCGCTGTGGCTTAGGGCCCCAGATGGTAAAGATTTCCTTCTGCTTCTGCTACCTTCCATCTGCTTCTCCCAAGAGAAGGCTTGGCCCCTGCTAACCCTGTTTTCCCCTCTGCTCGCCAGGTTAGGAGAAGTGTGGCTGTCAGGAAGAACTTCCCAGCCCCGTTAGCAATGCTGCATAATTCAGGACATCACGGCTGGGCAAAGCAGGAGGCCTCGCTGAGTCAGTTAGATCATGTGACCTTGCACAAATATAAGTAGCTTCAATAGTGGAGGAGTTAAGGACTTGCACCTGCTGAAATCAATGGGTGTTTTGCCTTTGACGGCAGTTTGAACTGGACTGAGCCAAAAGGGCCTGATTCAAAGCTCACTGAAGTTAATGGAAAGGTCAAAGTGAACAGCTTTGTCCAAGTTCTCCCTCCCCCACACACATGGACCCTTATTTCCCTTAAAGATGCTCGACACCTTTAGGGAAGTAAAGGGGAATTGTGCCTGTGTGTGGATACAGGAGTTCATTATTTGTCCTATTCAGAATAACATAGTATAGAAGCACACCAGGCAGTAAGATAAAAGATTCATTGATTTTACTCTACTGAATTGCATGTTTTTCCCTGAAGCACGCAAAATATGTGTAAAATGCCTCTTTTATTATCTACAGAGACCTCAGATCAGCCTGGGCAAGGGCTCTGCTTTAGCAAAGTATAAAAAGAGCTGGTCAAAGCATTCATGTTCTGAGAATTTTGGGAAATGGAGGCACCACTGGGAATATGCAAATAGAACAGTCCAAATGATTTCAGCACAAGTGCCAAAAGAATCTGGACCCAAATCCCAACCATATAAGTATTCAAGTTCGTGCGGTAGATTTCCATCCAAGAAACAGAATCAAATATTCTCTATTATTTTTTTGGCTGGCTTTAGCGAGAGAGAGAGAGAGAGAGGCGTCCTGGAAATGTCAAGCTAGTGCATTTTACTTTTGAGATAAGAAAAAATAATCATAAAATGCATGCAGCACAAAATGTTTTAAGGCCCTGGTTAGGCTCCTTCATATAATAAAACATTATTTTAAGGTTTAAGATGGCAAGGTAATTGCTCACAGTTAGTCAATAAAGAGAACACAAAATGTGTTATTCTTGCTAGAAAGCCTGCTGCTACCTCATAGAAACCTTAGAGAAACATCCTATTTACAGCTAGCTCTGCTAGTATGTCATAATTGTTATATTTTTCTACCTGTCCCTGGGAGATTGCATGACACTGGTGTAACAGACTGGCAATGTTTGCCTAAAACATCCCACCCTTTCAGAAAGAACAGCACTGGTGAGAAAAGGTGAGGTGGGTCCCTCTGGCTCATCCTAACACAATGGGGTCCTGATCCATAACTGAGATATAAAGAAGTGGGTCCACTAGGGAGAGAGAGGAGGAGCTGAAAAGCTGAGGGAGGAGCTGAAAAACCCTAGGAACCTCCAAACCAGGAAGGAGGTTTGAGCTGATCTTTTTGCTCTGTGTTTGTTTGCCAGCAAAGTCAAACCCCAGGAAGGGGGTGAGTTTGGACTTTATAGACTATGTGTTCTATGTCTGCAGAACAGGTTGGAAAAGTGCCAGCCAGTTTACACATGCACCTTTTGTTTTTAAAAGCATATTTACCTTGTGCCTTATTCTCAACCTAAAGTCATAATCTTCTGTTTGAAATGATAATTAGTTGCTGTGAAGATGATTATTATGGCCCCAAATTGCAGATGATGAGGATTGTAAAAAAAAAAATCTTCCGCTAAAATAGAACATTTCATCACAAAGAATCACAATACTTCTAGATTCATGTCCTGCTGCTGAAGGACATGGGAGTTCTGGCTGAGGTGCAGAATTTGGCACATATGACAGCACCAGCGACATGGAGCTATCCATAGGAGCCGACTTTCATCGGCGCCGGTGGGTGCTCGTGCCCTGGCCCCGCCCCAACGTCGCCCGGCATCGGGGGTGGGGCCCGGCAACGTTACCCGGCGTTGGGGGCGGGGCCCGGCAACGTCACCTGGCGTCAGGGGCGGGGCCCCGCAACGTTACCCGGCGTTGGGGGCGGGGCCCCACAATGTCGCCCGGCATCAGGGGCGGGGCCCCGCAACGTCGCCCGGCATCGGGGGTGGGGCCCCGCAACGTCGCCCGGCGTCGTGGGCGGAGGTGAGGTGAGCTGGGCGCAGGCGCGGGGCTGGCGGGGAGCTGTCGGTGGGTGTTCAGCCCCCACCAATTTTTCCCCGTGGGTGCTCCAGCCCCAGAACACCCATGGAGTCGGTGCCTATGGAGCTATCAGTGCCATACAGAATCAGAAAAGACAACCCATATGTGCACAGACAGCTACCCAATGTCAAAAGGAGGGGAACAGCTGATGATCCAAGAGGGGTTTGAAGAAACCCCTAGGAGAGAGAGAAACAAAATTCTTGCTCTTCTTTCTGGAAGGAAAGAAGTTAGGAAGGAAGGAGACATAGCAGCAGAAATTGTTTCTAAACAGAATAATTTTCTGTGTTCCGTGGTATGTTGGCTGTCCCTTACTGCTCGCTTCTGGAACACATGAAAGGAAAGGTTTCCTGAGCTAAAATCTGCAGAGGTGTTTGGAAATGTTCACTCATCCCAAATTGGCTTAGTGAGAAGGAGATACATAGACTCATAGACTTTAAGGTCAGAAGGGACCATTATGATCATCTAGTCTGACCTCCTGCACAATGCAGGCCACAGAATCTCACCCACCCACTCCTGCAATAACCCTCTCACCTATGTGTCAGCTATTGAAGTCCTCAAATCATGGTTTAAAGACTTCAAGATGCAGAGAATCCTCCAGCAAGTGCTCCATGCCCCATGCTGTAGAGGAAGGTGAAAAACCTCCAGGGCCTCTGCCAATATACCCTGGAGGAAAATTCCTTCCCGACCCCAAATACAGCGATCAGCTGAACCCTGAGCATGTGGGCAAGACTCACCAGCCAGACACGCAGGAAAAAGTTCTCTGTAGTAACTTCTAACATCCCATCACTGGCCATTGGGCCTATTTACCACTGATAGTCAAAGATCAATTAATTGCCAAGATCATGTTATCCCATCAAACCATCCCCTCCATAAACTTTGAGGAGCTTAACCCAGTTGTCTTGGCATGAAAGAGTGAAATGACTTTCAGATTCTTGAAGGAGCTGGTTGCTGTTTCAAATGTACCTCAGATCTCCACTAATTTGTGAATAGAAAAATATAGAATCAATTCTCACATAATTTCCTAATAAGGAACATAATAAAGGAAATAAGTGATGAATTTGGCAAGCAGGAGTTGCTGCATCCTCCCATCCCGACATCAAAAGGCCCTACCACATTGCGTCAAGCTAAAGAAACAGGAAAGGACAGATCGCACAGCTTGAGTTCTTTGGCTCCAATGAGCCAGGAGCTCTGCCTCTTAGGAGGATGGAAATCCTCTGCTCTTCCTGTGGGACAGGAAGTACTCGTAAACATCTCAGAAATATTCTGCTGTAAAACACGGTCAACAAGAATACATCATATGCACACTATCAGGCCATGTAGGGGCAAGAAACAAGGCAACCTTGAATTCAACCTGGAGGAGGAGATGACAAGGGAACTGAGTCACAGCTAAAAAACAAAATTTAAAAATGATTTTGGGAAGGGACATGAACTGAGATCATTAAGTGGGGTCATTTCTGAGGAAGGAAAGACACCTACTACCCATGGCAATAATATTTTGCACTTGTATAACTATAGCATCTGCCCGCCAAGGATCTGAAAGCACTGTATGCCCTTTAACGGAGGAAGAGTCCCATTCCAATGTGGTAAAGGAGTATCGCTATCTCAATTTTACAGAGGCACAGAAAAACTGTGCGCTCAGGGTTTCACAAGAAAAGTCCTTGGCAGAGCCAAGAATGAAGCCATCCCTGGTTCTTTAGCCTCGAGAGCATCCTTCTCTTGTTTGGAGTGCAAAGATGATCCAGAAGAACACTATCTGAGGCTGTGGCTGTCCAGCAGTTGGCCAATGGTCTTCCAAACAGTTCTGGAAGCAATGGAGCTGAGTGTGGGAAGCTGGTGCTGCAATGCCCTGCATGCTCAGACGGACTGTAGCACTTAGTACAACAATGCTTCAGCATGTAAAGAAACATATCATGCATAGGCTTGCCACAAGCCTTGTGCATGGAACAGTGCACTGTTGCACTGTCCCGGGAAGCAGATAGTGGCTCAAAGGAACAGTAACTGCCTCCTGGTTCTCTTATGGCTGCAGGGGTGGATGTACCCTCTGCCGGGGTACATCCCCTAGGCTTTGAGGGACAGAGCTCTACAATATCATCAATGGGACTATATGACTGGGTTGCCTGCAATAGCAGGGGATGGAACTCAATGACCCAGCATGTCCTTTCCAGTCCTGTGTTTGTTCTTGTGGTCTCACTCCCTCTGCCCACCCATCTACCCACCCATCTATCCACCCATCTGTGTGTGAGAGAGAGAGAGAGTTTTGGGGGGTGCAAAGGCTGGCCCCACCATGGCAATGCAGATAACAGGTACAGAGGGGCACCTTACAACCCCTTGCTCCTGAGCATTCAGGATGGACCACAATCACGGCCCTAAACACCTAATATTTCATATAACACGGCCTGTCAGACTAGCATTGGGCAAGGCCATCAATCTTTCCCCTTCAGTTTCCACTGCTGTGAAACAAGGATAATTCCTGCCTCTTGGGGAGCCTTGTGAGCCTTACGTGATCGCACCGCATTTATGGTGCTAGATCAGGGGCCTCAAACACGCGGCCCGCGGGCCACATGTGGCCCGCCGAGTTATTTCCTGCGGCCCGCCATAGGTGCCGACTCCACTGGCAGCCAAGCTCCAAACATTGCTGAGTGTTTATATTTTATTAAAACCCCTCTTTGCATTACAGTTTTAAAAAAGTTAATACATTGACTTTTAATAGAATACTCTATTACTCTTCCTTTTTTTCATTTTTGACTATACTTTTGTATCATTGTATGAAAAGGTTTCAGTGATGCGGCCCTCGGGCCAATTTACTAGTTCTCATGTGGCCCTCGTGGTGATTTGAGTTTGAGATCCCTGCTCTAGATAGTCTCCAATGGTGTTCAGGTGCCTGTTTATTTTAGCACAGAAGAAGCCACCCACATATACAGATAAAATTTGTTTCCCACTCCAGACCACCCCTTGCTGGAGAGCGGTGTCACGTGCCACTTACTAGAAATGATCCCCCCTATTTTCATTTGAACTGGGTTGGGTTGGGTTTAAATCTACAAATAGATGGACATGAGTTACAGCAAATGTTTCCAGTCCTAAAGGCAGTGTGCTCACAGCGACCAGGGGAAAACGCTAAATGATGAGTTGTGAGGATGAAAGAAGAGGGTGAAATGTAGGGTGGGTTTTTTCCAGTTCATTATTGGAAGAAATTAACTCATCAATTCCTAAATTCAATGTGTAATAGTTACTGACTGACTGTTGACTGTTGGCGTCCGTTAGTCTCGAGAGACGATGGATATGTGCCCATGGGGAATGTTTAGTTGATGGTTGTACAGCGTCTGTTGTGGCTGTGAAGCCCCACATGAGAGTGGCAGTCTCGATTGCATTTGCTGCATTTGAAGGCGGTGTTACACCGTATGATTTTTTGGACAGTGAGATCCAGAGCCTATAGGATGGGACTTTGGCAAAATACTGGAGATGGGCCCAAACCAAAACCATCCCAAACACTGCGGAGATTTCAAAACAAACACTGGCGCTAAATAATAATTCTACAAATCTCCTCCCTTTATAATGGGTTGAACCATGAATCCAAACACCCCAGACTTTGAGAATTTAAAAAACCTCAATCTCAAGGCACTCCTCTCTCAAGGCACGCCATATACACACGCTAAGACAGTTGCTAATTATTTGTCTATGTGGCACACTACCAGATATGGTACTTTTTATGAAGCTATAGTTTTTTCCCGCTGAGCAAGGGGGAGAAGAAAGCATAAATGTTGATGCCTTCAGACGTAAAGGGGTGTTCCCTTTATCAAACAGGGTTCAGCAAGATGAGGAAATAGTGTTATTATTATCCTAATAAATTACATACCTAGACACTTGTGTGGAAATATACTGATCTCTGGACACTGTATTAAGAAAAGAGCGCATGAGTAGGAACCCACTATACAATCATTTAAAATACACGGCACCATGATTTGTGTGTGCCACCAAACAACCAGCTGAAGTCTGCAGATATTGTTTGAGCCACGGATTCATTGGAGTACTGACAAGCCTAGCATTCAAATCTCAGGGGTCATAAAATGCCTAGAAAGAGAGACTATCCTTTAAAGACATGAGGCCTAAGTCCCACGTGATCAGCACCCAGGTCTGAGCACCTGGGTTTTCCCCTAGCCCATGTTTGAGCAGCCACGCTACAAAGCCCTATCCGAGTGACTGTGTGCTCTCTGGTTCAGCGTTCCCCCAAATGTCTGTAGGACTACTGGGGGGGGCATCCCACGGTTCTCTGAGCTGCAGTAAGCTAAGGCGTTCTATGATTCTTTCCCAGTGAATTGTGGGAGAACTTGCCTGGGAGCACAGGAGGGGGAATGTGGGAGGCACTAGAGGCCTATCAGCACTTGTGTGGTTTAGCCGGCATCCTCACTGCAAAGTTGGCAGGTTACCAGTCTGAGTGAAAGCAGAACCTGGGCCCTAACCCACACCCGCAGCTGTGTCAGCTAGCCTGGATTAAAAGCACCACCACACTCGGGTGGGAAGGTTTTGTGTGTGAACTGGAGGGCGGTTTCGGGAAATTCCTGGCTAAAAGCCCGGGTTAACTCTGCAATGAAGATATACCCTGAGAATCGAGGCCATCCATAACCACTATCAAGATCCCCAGGTCCCATGTTTTACTCAGTGTGTGGATGGGATGATGAACTACAGCCTTTAGCAAAGAAAACCAAGCTTACAGTTAATCAGAGACACATGACGTGTTAACGGATGACTTCAGACTTATTGAAACCATTGCTAACAAGAAATTATGGGCGTAGAAAGTAATATCATCCAAAGGGTTTAGAACTATTTGTGATGATTAAGCATCAAAGTCCCTAAGTAATGTAGCATGTACTGAATATTCAGATCTTTGGATAAGTAGCTTGATAGACACTTCAGAAAAGTCTGAACTGGGGAGCGGGGGCGGGGGGGGACTCAGTTGATCTGAGCAGACAGGCAATCAGCTTGGAGACCATGCCACTGTGGATTTGTTGCCATGCGAAAAATGAAAGGATAACTCTCTTCTGATAATCCTCTGCACAAGAAGAAACTGAAATAAATACCTCAAAAGCCAGAGGGGTGATTAAAAGACGGAGATTTTTTTTTCATGTTATATGCATTCGAGACAGCAATTTGCACCAGATGACTTATAAAATGTAGGGGGAGGGGATCCCTTCCAATAAAATTAGCTACATACACACATAAAATACCAGTAGTGAGAGCAAAAACAAAAGCTTTTGAAATCATGTATATTTTAGAGACATATTTAGCTGACTGTACAGAAAAGAATTGTAAGAAAAAGAAAAAAGAAATGGTTCTGTGTATGTTCCTGTACGGACCACAACAACCCAACCAGTTCTTCCATGAAATCATCTAATCTATCTAGGCACCCATCCCTGCCAATTCCTGGGTTGCAGTACCCTACTCACCAGGCTGACCATCCCAAGTTAAAAACACGAGTCTGTGGCAAGTTGCAGCTACAGGACTCAATTGTCATGCGCCCTATGTGCCCGCACAGGGGCATAAAGAGAGTAAGATTCCCCCTTATGCCTCCACATGAACTACCTGGAGCCTGGGTCTCTGCATGCCATGGTAAAACGGTCCACTCTCCTTTCTTCCACCATATCAGGTTGGTATGGAGGGGTGAAGCGTGGAGCCTTGGTTCCACCCTACAACACACCTTCAAGCATAGCTAAATAGGCAAGGGACTGTCAGACTGTACTGCTGCTGTAGGCCACCAGCAAAATACCACCACGTCTTCCCTGCACTCCTGCTCGGGTGGTGCAGCTACATATGAGACAAAGCCACCGTCTAGCCCCAAAATGTTTAAAATGAAGTGACCCGCTTACAAACTGTCTGAGTCAAAACCAAGAGAGAAGCCCATTTGCTCCTGGTCCACATGGGAAGCCACAGTCTCTAACCGGGAGCTGCAAACGGGTAGGAGGACCTAGATTTGCCATCAAAGGGCTATTTTCTGAATCCAGTCGTTCACGCCAAGAGCTTTTAGCACTGTTATTATTCCTGTGTATTTTCATGCAAAGGCACCGGAGGGAAAGCACCGGACTTTGCTCCACACCTTTGTGAATGGGATCCACAACTGTTTTATTAAGCCTGGTCTGAAAACTGTGTGTTGTGGTACATGAGCCTCTGCTCCTTGCACCTCTATTATCAACACAGAGCATGAGGGGTAGAAGATCAAAAGGGAGGTAGAAGGAGTTGCCTCCCTACAAAGGCATTTTGGCTGCCCTTTATGCCGGAATATATAGACACCATGTAACTACTTTTTAATTACTTGGGATTTTATCCAGCCCCTTACAACTGCTACTCTGTAAGCCTCCAGGGGCTAGCAGTGCTTTTGATTGCAATTAAGGCTAGCTGAAAATGTTCCATCTACACTTTTTTGGATGGAAAATTGGGTTTTCGACAAAACCAAAAAAAATTGCAGCATTTTTCTTCCAAAAGAAGTTTGATTTTTCATTGAAAAATGTTTCAGTTTGGGGGTGATTTTTTTTTGTTTTTGTTTATTAGCTTTGTTGAAAGATGTTTTCAGCCAAATGTTTGGGATTTTGGCACTTTTCCCCTGGACATTTTTGGGTTGCTGAAAACACTTCTGATTTTGTTTTATTATTTTCAGTGAAAATGATTTCCCCACCCCTCCCGTTTTTGTTGATTTGGGCGGTAAAAGCCGGAGAACGGTTCTTCATGTCCATAGCTATGTGCTGGCTTCCTGAGCCTCCACCTTGCTTGTTGGAGGGACGTCTGTGCAGGTTCTCTCTACACCCAATGTCTTTTAAACAGGCTGTGCACTGCCGAGGACTGGGAGCCGGGGGAGGGTGTCAAGACAAAAAGACTCCGTCCTGCTCCAATAGCCCCCTGCAGCAGCTGCGGTGTCACTCCCCTGACTTTACAAAGGATATGAAATGGTTGGGTGGATCCACATAGTCAGGGATCCACTGACCTCAACGCTTCCCCACCTGGTCCCCCTGAGGGAGCAGGGCCCCCTGTGCAGCTAGCAGTTCTTCTGTGGCTAGGACTTGCAGTCCCTCTAGAGAGGCTTCCAAAAGACTTATTTGTGCAGTGGTTCTGCGGCCTACTGTGTTTTCAAATAGGGACTGATGGCAGCATTCAAACTGAGGAGCCAAATCTCACAGGGCAGCTAATTCTGCCACCCTCACTCACAGTGAGTAGGACCATAGGCTGGGCCACATTGTGTAGCTTTCACGCATCCTGGGGAGCATTCACTCATACAGACCATCGTATGGAAGCCAGTGGGACTGCTCCTGTACATGGCTGCACACCAATGGGAGTAAGAGGTTTCACAATCTGCAACGAATGGGATTGCTTGCACACTAATGTGCAACTCAGTGTGAGTAAGAGTGGTGGAATCTGGCCCTGTATTCTCTAGCGTTAATTATGCCTCTCAGAACTGACAATGTATCCAGGAGGCTTAATAAAATGCATGTTTCAGTGTAGTAGCCGTGTTAGTCTGTGTCAGCAAAAAAGAAAATAAGAAAGAAATACTTGTGGCATAATAAAATGCATGCATCACTTGCTGCTGCAGCAATACAGTGAAAGGAAAATGAACATTAGAATCACATGTGAGTCACTGGTGATTGAAATGAACTCGTTGCTAAAAAGGTTATGGATGGGGTCATTAGTATATCAATACGGGCAAAGTATGCCTCCTGGGTATTGGACGTTCTAAATCCCCTTGCAGTGACCTAAGAGGCTGGATCGATATCTCAACCGTATTCCTATGTGGAGTCCAATGTGATGTTCCTACGTATTCGTTTGTTCCGGTGGGATACAGTCATCTTGTCTCTCTGGCTGTACTCCTCCTTCTAGTCGAAAGCCACAGAACTAAAATGAATGGCTCAGACCCAGATTCAACACGCTACTTAAGCACATGCCTAACTTTAAGCACATGAGCGGTCCCATTAAATGCATGGAACTATTTGCATGCTTAAACGGACACATGCATTGCTGAATGGCGGTATGGCATATGAGCACATACATACACTGACCAATTACTTAATTAGCCCTTTGGTTTAATTTTTCAGTCTGCCCATCCAGTTTTCCATTGAAAACGGCTCATATGCAGCTATGTTGTAGCGCTCTTCATTCCCCACTCATTGTTGCTCAATGAAAAGCTTTCATACAAATTAATATGAACATTCAATCCGACACATGACTGCCTACACATGTGCATGTGTAAGGCCCATTTTCTGCAGGACATATAACTGAAGATTTATCCCTAATTGCTGCATCCAATCTCATAACGTAAGATACATCAGGTATTGGGCAGCTGGGGCTAGTTTCCTGAGTCCATTGCTGAAGTTTTGCCCGACAGCTGGTGTGACTGGCCACTGGAGTTTTCCCCTGCATATGATTCCTATAACACCCATGCCAACAATGTAGTAGTTGTGGCTGAGTGAAAAAGGGTGTGACTAGGACATCCTTGTGCCTCAGAAGTCTTTGGGGAATGTTGGCAGTGAGAGTACTTTAGAACAGCCTTTAGGCTGCTCTAGTCTGTACCATCCTGGCTCTGAGATGGCTGAAGATCAAAGTGCTGAGCAAAGAGCCATGTGGTCTCCTCAAAAACTGCTCGGGAGCAGGACCCTAGATTCTGGACTTGCTCAGAAAATGGAAGAAACATTAAGGAACATTCTCTTTATAATCAGTTTCCCAGATAAAGTCTTGGGCTGTGGTTAGACCAAAAAGCATGACTGAATGGTTTTTTTCTGGTTGAAAGTGAAAATAAAAGAAATGTACCTTAAGACAGGAACGTGGCTGATGTGATTTGAAACAGGTGGAGACAAGGAGAGTCTACAAAATACTTAGTTCACCTCTTCAGTAGTTTATGAAAAGAAATTTAAGAATATAAAACATTACCATTTGTGGACCTGAAATAAAGTCAGTCAGTTACATGTATGCCCACTTAAAGGCCCCTTTGCATTCCCAAAGTAGGGCAAAGGGATCTTAGTGTGAATGAGATCAAAGAGATAAGAACATAAGAATGACCATTTTGTGTCAGACCAATGGTCCATCCAGCCCAGTATCCTGTTTTCCAACAATAGCCACTGCCAAATGCTTCAGAGGCAATGAACTGAACAGGGCAATTTTGAGTGATCCATCTCCTGTCATCAAGTCCCACCTTCTGGCAGTTAGAGGTTTAGGGATACCCAGCACATGGGGTTGCATCCCTGACCATCTGAGACAATGGCCATTGATGGACCTATCCTCCACGAACGTAACTATTTCTTTTTTTTAACCCAATTTAACCCAAATGGCCTCCACAACACCCCCTGGCAATGAGTTCCACAGGTTGACTATGCATTCTGTGAAGTACTTCCTTTTATTTGCTTTATACCAGCTGCCTATTGATTTAATTGGGTATCACCTTGCTCTTGTGTTATGTGAAGGGTAAATAACACTTCCCTATTCACTTTCTCCACACCAATCATGATTTAATAGACAGCTATCATATCTCACCCTACTCCCCATAAGTTCTCTCTTTTCAAAGCTGAACAGTCCCAGTCTTTTTAATCTCTCCTTATATGGAAGCTTTTCCATACCCCCTAATCATTTTTGTTAGAACATAAGAACATAAGAATGGCCGTACTGGGTCAGACCAAAGGTCCATCCAGCCCAGTATCCTGTCCACCGACAGTGGCCAATGCCAGGTGCTCCGGAGTGAGTGGACCTAACAGGTAATGATCAAGTGATCTTTCTCCTGCCATCCATCACCCCCCTCTGACAAACAGAGGCTAAGGACACCATTCCTTACCCATCCTGGTTAATAGACATTAATGGACTTCATCTCCATGGATTTATAAAGATCTCTTTTTTGTTGCCCTTCTCTGTATCTTTTCCAGATTGAATCTATCTTTTTTGGAGAAGGCCCTCAGTGTCATTAATTTCTTACCTCGTACCTTAACAAAATACAGGAAAATGGGCCAATCTTTGTGACTTGGGCTTTGTTTTCAAAATAAGCTCTGAGATAGGGGGGAAAAAGGAAGACTAATTTTCAGGGTGCTCTCTCTCTGCACGTGCTTTGTTTAAATTGGAGAGAAAAGCCCTAGTTTAAAAGTTTTCTAAAATTTTTCAGGAGTGTATTAACAACATGTTTTTCTAGGAACTACTGTAATCAGTCCAAATTTCATATGTTAAAAAGACAAAATGTCCAAGAAGTCCAAAGATTGGGCAGAAATCTCACATTTAATTTACACACTGCACTCTGTTTGGTAAATAGGGGCTATTGTTTAGAACAAAATGCAGTCAGCATTCATTATATTTTGACTATACATTCTTCATATGGAATACAGGAAGTGGTTCAGACTAAAATATTCCCTTATGTTATTTGACCTGTAAAAACTTGGCTACTGGCCAGATTCTGCAATCCTTAAACAGACAACACTCCCATTGACTGTGGGCTGGACCCAAAGGTTGAATGGCCTATTCCATTATACTGCCTAATTTTGTGGAGGGCTGAGTATCCGCTGAATGGGCACGGAGAGTGCTCAGAGCGGTGGATGCAGCACTATCGCAGTGATGACATTTTGATTTGTATTGTAGTTTTGCATATCTGCCTAGAGGGACAGCTGAGCCAGGAGGGTCTCTGCCCTCAGATCCTCAAAGGTATTTAGGTGCCCAGTTAAATCAATGGAGTTTAGGTGCCTTTGAGGAGCTGGGCCCCAGCCCCTTACAGGATTGGGTCTTGAAATGTTAGCTAGCCAAGGGTGACATTGTGGCCCCACTGAAGTCAATGGAAGTTTTGCCCACAACATCTATGCAGCCCTGGGATTTCATCCCAAAATACTTGACAATTGAGGGAAACTGTCTCAACCCTTCACAAACAGCATTATTATGGAGTCATATTTTGGCTGGTCTCCGCCCCCTACTTACCCCCCCTTGTACATTCTGTTTGCACTCAGAATAGGAATAAAGGTGCAAAGGAATTTTGGCTTGGTCTGCGTGGACACATGTGCATGCAGGCTGCCCCCCCATGAGCACACTCTGACATGCCCCTCCATGTCTCCTCGCTTGAAGAAACTGCATGCATAACCCAGATGAATTGTGGGGGAGGGGGGAGGAGTTTTGTGTGTTCTTTAGGGTATGTGCCTACAACTGACCTGACTCTGAAACCCTTATGTTGATGGATAGTTCCACGAGACAACCTGGATGAATAAATCTTCACCAACATGAGTGAGGGTTCTGTAAGCTGGCCTGTATGGGCATGCTGTGTATCCTGTGGAGAGGAATTACATGTAGAGAGTGCATGAATGTACTCCATGGGTTGGATTTGAGGAGCAGAAGTCCCATGCTAAGTTGAGTTCCATTGTGCTCCTAAATCATGTAGGTGCTTTTGAAAATCCCAAATGGACGTTTAGTTCAGGTGCAGCACAGGACATTTTTAGTTCAATATGTACAGCCGATATTAATATTTAACATTTATCACTTAACCATTAATCATTCCCAGATAGGAAATGCTAAGTATGGCATAGGTGAAATGATTACCTAGCGTTAGCTCACTAATTACATTCCACATACTTTCAAATATATTTAGTTTGTCATTTATTTGATTTGATACACTTTCAAGGCAGGTTAATCTATTAAACTTTCCGCACCATTCTTCTATATGCAGCCAGGTAAGGGATTTCCGGTTCGTGTAGGATTCTTTCCTTGGCAACCAATGTTGTGCATACTATGAATTTCTTTGTCTCTTATCCAAATCAGGGCTTGCCTTATGCTGTACTGTGAGTTGGAACACATTCCTTTACTGAGAAAATGGAATTCCCTTCTTTGGTGTTGACAGAGAGTTTGGCAGGATGTAGGCTGGGGGTTTTCCATTTCTTTATATTCAGTTCTGAATGATCTTGCTGAATTCTGTAAAGAATTTATTGGATTTTTTATAGAGTGCATTTAATATCTCATAGTCTTTTTGGAAGTGTGGTCATTTTTGTTAAGTTTATCTTGCCCCACAGGTTCAGCTGTAACTGCTTCCATCTGCCAAAATCTATGTGAAATTTATTAATTATTGAGTCCTTATTTAGGCCTTGCTCTTTCTTTAGGTTTTATTGTTAATCATTAGACTCAGGTAAAATAAACTTGTTTGAAATTACCAGCACTGGTTCCAAGAACTCAAGAGAGAGATTCTCGATACCCTACATCGCTGTCACCTTTTCTAAAAAACACTCCTTCAGCAACCAGATAGGGAAGAGTTATAAGTAGCACTGGTCAAAAATTTTCCATCAAAACTGTTTTTCTATAGAAAATTGGTTTTCAACCTGCATGATGATATATTTATGGAAAGTGTCTGCTTTCCACGGAAAATTTAGAGTTTTTGTCCAAAACTTTTAAGCCAAAACCAGAAAACTTTTGGTTTTTCGATGAAAAATCAACATTTATTTAAAACAAACAAACAAAAGAAACCCAATATTTCTTCCAGTGCTAGTTACAAGGAAGACTTTATGTTTCTCCTGGCCATACAATTTGTGAGCTAAACTCCATTTTTCATAACAAGTCATCGTTGTGTAACCTATTGAGCACACGTCTTCCATAATTTTTTTTTAAAATGTGGCTCTATGAAGATCTAGTGTAATGGAGCAGAGGAGAGTAACCTGGGCTTTTAATGGTTTTTAATTGCTTGTTAATTATTATGAAAGAGTTTTTTAATAACTATGATAGCAAAATAAGGGATATTTTTGCTAAAAATAATGGATCCCATGTTACCTTTTTTCCCCTTACAAACTTATGACTTCACTGGGTTTTTCCTGTGCAAGACCCATGGCTTTTCTCATTTTTTTGCCATGATAAATAGCTAGTCTTAGATACCAGTCCAGATTTGCTGTCAGGTCCTTATGAGTGGACCCCATTGAATAGGTGCTGGAACTAAGGGTGCAGGGGGTACTGCTGCACCCCTGGCTTGAAGTGGTTTCTATCATATACAGGATTTACAGTTTGGTTCAATGGCTCTCAGCAGCCCCACTATACAAATTATTCCAGAACCCTGGCCCCATTCTGCCCCGCACTGAAATAAAGAATCCACCCATGCAGATCTAATTGCAGGATTGTAGCCTTTGATATAAATTATATGGCATAAAGCACTGGCAGTCTCATTTCCTACAGTACATTCAAGTGTCTCTTAGGCCTAAAGGATGATTAGATGAAATCTACTGCCATTGACTTCAGTCAGGCTAGGAATTCATCCAATATTGTATCTTTAGAGGCCACCAATTAATATGTCTGAGGGGGGAAAAAATGTTCTTTTTTAAGATTAAATGTTTAAAATGTTAAAAACGTGGAAGATCATATGTGACCACATTAATAAAACTAACTGATTACATATCAACAAATAAACAGGATGACACCCCGTCCCAGCGAAGAGGCAGGGAAAGGTATCACCTTTTGTTTGGGGGGGAAGGAGGGCCCCTTAGGCTTACCCTACCCTGAAGACACAACCAAGGGAGCACTGAAGGGGGAAGGCAAACCCTGCTTGAGTGGGGCTGATTACCCCAGGCCCACCATCACCAGAGGGGGTGGGAAATGTTAAGGCTGGCGAGAGAAAAGAGGCACCTTCTCACACCACCTAAAAGGATTTGGACTCAGAATTCTCCAGTCCCCTGGACAGCTTTGAAAATCATAACCTACAGTTTTCATTTTCAGGCTGGAGCGGGTTCCAGGGGCTGATTCCACTTTCAAGCAGGAAAGGTGATCTGAGCTGTTCGTTCTGATCGGCCCAGCCTACCCCTTGTTGTCAGGAGGATTCTCAGAAGTCATTTTGTCTGCGGTCATACTTCCTTCTGCAAGAGGGTGAAAAAAGTAGGCCCTGCCCCTGCTATGAGCTACATTTGGGCCGACTTCATGTGCTTGCAGAGTCCTTTTGAAGTCAATGGGGCTCCATACTCATTCAGGGCTCCACGTGTATGGAGTCCATTATAGAATCAGTTTAAATTATTTTATTTGGAAGCCAAATAGCAATGTATACTGATAGCAGGAGCAAATCGTACTTGATGCATAGTTTCAGCATATTAATATTGTTTTTCTTCTCTACACACCCTAGTTTTCCATGGAACTGGGTGCGTTCCTCCCTGGAGGTTTGTTCCAGGCCATGGCAGCTTTGTCAAGTTCGTTTTCCCACTGGGTTTAGAATCGGGATTCAGTGCTCCAGGGACGGCTGTGCACAATGAGTTCCTTCAAAGGTTCTCTGTGAGGCTTGGTGTCACTGACTCACCAGCTATTGGCCTGATCTTGCTCCCGTTGAGTTTCATGAGAACAGGATTGGGCCCCGAATGAGGTAGTGTCTCTGACTTCTGAGTCAGATGCTGCCACTAAAACTCATGTGAATAAAATGCAGTCCTTCCATATTTTTGCACACGATCCCCAAGACTTTTCAATAGCAGCAATAAAATATGATATTATATATACATATATAATAAAGCTCAAGAAAACTTTTGATGTGTCTAATGTTGGGGAGAATCCATGAGAATTCTGCAGGGACTTTCTTCTCTTCTTCCCTATGATTATTTTTATGTAAAAATATAATTGCAAGGCAAAACAGTAGCTGACATCAGCTGCCAGCGGGGAAAAAGTCAAGGAGAAAATGACAAAAGACTGAGAAACAGAAACATTCTAGTGGATCAGGCACTGTTCTGGGACTCGGGAGCCTGGTCAATTCCTGGCTCAAACACAGACCTCTGGTGTGACCTGGGCAAGACACAGTCTACTGTATGCCTCCGCTGTCCTTTACTACCTCAAAGGGGTGTTGTGAGGGTAAAACTCAATTAGTGAGGCACGCAGGGAGACACTACAGTAATGAAGGGTGAATAAATAGCTAGATATGCAATAAACATGATGAAGGGAAGGTTTACTTAGAAACAAGCGTACAAGTGAGTTCTTCCTGTAGAAACAAAAGAAAATGCAGAGAACTCTGCCTGGGAATCAGGGCTCATCTGCACTATATTTTAAGGATCTCCTATATGGAAGAGTTCCCTTAAGTTACTGGGAAATTGCACTTTCTTTTATTCTGAAGGGACGTGTTAAATACAAACCTGACCTATTTTCAGTGGCTTAAGAAAAATGGGCCATGCGGGACTGTGTGAATGAACCAGCAGGATTGGATTTTCCCACTCTTGGAGTTTGAGCCACCTGACATTTTCTCTTTTAAAAAAACCAGAAGAGAGGGAGAGAGGGAAATGAAAACAAACTGGCTACCTCTAATCACCAGTGACTGATTTAAAAAGCTGAAATGACAGGCTATAGCTAATCTGTTTGAACTGCCAAACCTTATCAGCAGGGTGTGATTACGGACTAGACCACCTTATAGGGCCTTCTCCCCACCCATTGTGCATTCACTGCAACTGACAGTCAATTCTGGGATTTCAAGGAAACTTTTGCTTCCCTTAGGTTGATTGGAGTTGAATCCCTATCCTAGAACTTGACAGGACCAGTCATTAGTGCATTATACACTCGAGTCTGGATATGATTTTTGATACAACACAGCTTCCTCCTTGGAGGGGACTGCTGAAAAACTAGTATACAATCTACCCTAAAGGCAAGGGAAATCCCGGTATGTGACCCAGAATTTTCTGGTTTTAGTTTACAGAAATTCTTCCTTTGTTTCAAAAGTGAGACTGTAAGAAAGCAGGGCCCCCAAGAGCACATTTTACACAACTTCCTTCAGCTCAGAGCAAGTTCCCATAAAATATTTTTGAATGAATAAACCACCTTGCTCCCTACATTAAAATTCCTCCACCTATGGTAATGGGGCTGTGCTTTTAAGGCTAAGCAGAGTGACAATTAACCAAGGTCACAGAGAGCCTAATAAACCATTACAAAATATATACCTGGAGGATTTGGAGAAGGCAACTTTTTTTCCCCGTAGGCATCTGAACAGAAAACTTTTAAAAGAGCCACAAAATATTTTAAAAAGAAAATGAAAGCAAAAAATGTAGAGCTTACACATAATGCTCTAGATCTGGAACCTTAAATGCCATCCTATTCAACATGGCTCTATTCTGATCTTACACGGCTCCAATGCAATGGGCCTCAGTGGAGTTACTCCTGGGTAAGTGAAATCAGAATCAGGCCCTATATATAGGTAATGTGGAACTGTACTACTAATAAATTGATCTATGTATTATTTTAATGCACTGATCATTTTATCTTGTACTCCATATTCTGGCAAAAACTCCCAATGATATCATGGGGTGTTTTGCCTGAAGAAGGAGCACAGGATGGAGCCCTTTAATAGTGGCCTCATTTTGGCTAACTGCATCGACCGTCAGGAGCGCTCCAAGATTCCCAGCAATAGAAGCTGGCATGGCAAACAGAAGCCTGGCTCAAACTCTCCCGCACAAATAGCTATGGGTGTGGGAGGAGGGGAGTAAATCTCCCTGAGGACCTCTTTGCAGTCCCCCAACCCCCAAGTCATTCTGGGGGCAGAGGTTACCCCTCCCACAAGATGGAATGAGAGCTGGTTCCATCCCCACATCTCTAGCCCAGGTGCTACCTACCATTCCCCCACACAAGTCAGACCCTAAAGGGAACCCTGTAGGCACCTAACCTTGTGGCACCTAAATAAGAACCAGATTTGTATAGTGCTCAACAACCCAGCAGCTCCATTACGGCCAGATTCAGTTCCACACCCAACCCACTGACTTTGTTTGAAACGCCGGCCCCTTATTTTGGTTCCTTGACAACCTGGCCCTTAGTTTCTATATAAGAACCGCGCTGCGTGTCGCAGGCATATTTCTGAAACAGAAGTCTTTCCTACTGTGCCGTGTCCAGCAGTAAGAAAGTGAACATACCGCCACACACTCACAGACTAGTTTGTTCTCTAAAGGCCTGGTCTACACTAGTTGCGGGGGGTCGATGTAAGGTACGCAACTTCAGCTACATGAATAATGTAGCTGAAGTCGACGTACCTCGCTCAACTTACCGCGCCATGAGGATGCCGCAGGGTCAACTGCCGCCGCTCCCCCGTTGACTCCGCTTCCGACTCCCGCTGGGGGTGGATTGCCGGAGTCGACGGCAGAGCAATCGGGGATCGATTTATCGCGTCTACACTAGACGCGAAAAATTGATCCCCGAAAGATCGATCGCTACCCGCCAATCCAGCGGGTAGTGTAGACAAGGCCTAAGAATAACTTCACATTTCTTTTCCAAGATGGCTGCACTGTAAGGTTGTGTTATTCAAATTCCATGTATTATTAGGAAGCCATAACTTTAAAATTCCAAGCATAAAAGGTAGGATTTGGAGGGAGGAATACGAATACCATGGCTCAAAAATTCCCAGGCATAAATCGCACAATTTAAGTCTCTTAAATCTGTGAGTCAGGCCACACTTTATGCTTATAGCTGTTGTTCTGTGTGGGGAAATCGCCTGGCCCGTGATGGCACAGCATCCTATTTCTTTGGTCCTGCCTAAAATATATTATCCATGGACCATGGCTTTTCCTCCCATAAGAATATTCAGATGGAAAGATCTGCATTCCATGCACCTATCTCGCCTGGATTAACAAAGAAAACACTTAACGGTTAAGCAGTGAAAAACTACGCTCATAATGATGAAAAGGAAACTCTTCAATTGAATGCGCTAATTAAATGGATCATGCTACTATTCTATCCTTACATCTTCCCTGTTTGTTAAAAAAAAACCACACACACAATGAGAATAAAATTATATTTGAATAATCCAAAACAGCAAGGGGGAAACGACAACATATCCTATGACTTTATGTGTTTTCTTCCCCACTTTTTTTTTTATTTTTTGGTCCATAATGAACAGCTGTTGATTGTTTAAAATAGCACCTCCTTTTTAAGACTTTTTCATGTCAAAAGGAAGCCATCTTATCCGTCCAGTTTTCTAACATTAGAGAGGAGTAAACATTCATTTCCTAGCTATAGCCTTTATAAATTTCAGAGCTATGAACCTTGGCATCTGATGACCAGATTGACTTTACATGTTTTTTTTCCCCTTTCCCCTCCCCCCTTTTAAATACCATAGTAGTCTGGAATTCAACTTTTCTGTAAGTTCATTTTACGAACGCTTCCTTGTTTTCATTCTCCCGTGTCTGACTAAGCCAGAGCTGCTGATGTAAAGGGAGGAGATGGCAGTTATTTTATGATTACCTTATCAGTGGGCTGATAGCAATGTCTCAAAAGAAACTTTTTAATGGCAGGGAGATTTCTGCAATGTTCCCCTGTTCCCAGTATTTCACATTAGCTGTTACTCTAACATGGCACAAGTATTTGCCAACGTTTTTTTTTTATTTTTTCCCCCTTAAAGCTACATCATAGTCCTTGGAGAATGTTTTATGATTGCCAGTCCGCAAGCTGCTTTATCTATGGCAGGATGATACATTGCCACTGTTTCGCCAGTCTGGGCTATAGGAAAAATCACTTTTCAAAATACTCTGTAATCTTTTTTATTTTTATTTCTTTAACCGAGGTTTTCAAACCTGTCAACTTTGAAACCCAAATGGCCCACTTGGTCTCGAGCCAAGACCTTTCCCTGATAAAAGCAGAACAGGGAGACCTCTGTCAAAGTGGAAGCATAGTAAAAAGAATTTAGCAACAGTGCTTTGTGATAATGGAGTCTTGATGTATACTCACCGATTTGGCCTCCTGAACAAGAACGTTTTCACCTCTTCAAAAACTCAGCTTTGATTTTTTTTCAGGATTTAATTACAAAGACAAAATGCAAGATAGAGCATAGGACAGATTCTGTGCCTAATAACATCAGTTTCAATCCAAGATAACGCTATTGAAATGAATCTATTTACCCCAGATTTACACTGGTGCTAGTGAGAGGGAGCTGAGGTCCCCAAACCACTCAGACAAATGCAATGCACAGACAAAAACCAGATACTTAACTGAGTATGGGCCCAATACTGTAAAACCCTTACTTCCCCAAGTACTCCTTCCCCTGTGAGTGCTTCCATTGACCTCAAGGGGACCATTCATGTTAGCATTAGTTATCATGGTCTAGAGTCAGATAATCTTACCTACACCGAATAGCTGCTTACTCAATGCGTAGTCCATCAACAGCAATGGGATCACCTGGAGCATATGAGGATACTCAGGCTACCTGCACCCAGCCCCAGGTGAGTACATTTTGCAGAATCAGACCCCGAGAATGCCATTTCCAGACTCTTTGAACCTGATTCTCAGGTACACATAGGCCCTTTACACCACTCTGGATGGTGGATGCAAATTGCAAATCCTTTTGCATTGCCAGCACCCCCTTGCATTGCCAAAGCTATGTAAAGTAACCTACAAATGAGAATCAGACCCTCAGAGTCATAGTCTACCTCCTGGTGTACTCCTGGCCTGGGCAATGCAACATGTTGGCCCAAACTCAGAGTCTGGGGCTCAGGGGAAAATTACAAATTAGCTGCCAGTTAATTTGCATCCCTATAGGTCTCATGAATCAAAACTGTCTGAAGATCATAGTACTGAGTGGCCAAGACTCTTGGAAAATGTAGAGATACAGACTCTTTACTATAGGGCTGTGCAATTTAAACCATTTTTGCCATTTGATTTCATGCAATAACACACACCCTAAATATCATTTTATGCAGTATTTCCAATGAAATGCCTAGGTTGTCATCATACATTTTTTATGCAAAGCCGTTTTTCTTGATAAACAGACCGTTTTCCTTTTATTTTACCCAAAGAGGGTCAATTTTCACTTGACACTTCCTAATCTGAAAAGTCCATGTAGTCAAGCAAAAAAAAAAAAAAAATTTCATATCAATGGTCCTATTTTCTAGCTGGTAATGGAATTAACTTGCTTGACCATTCGCTTTCCCTATCATTAAAAAATGTAATGCTGTCTTTTGTTCAGCATACACAAAATCAGTCTTCTCACTCCTCGAATGTATCAATTTTATTCTAAATCTCTAGAGGGGTTCTGCCCGAAAGAGGACGGAGGATGAAACTACCTACAGTATTTTCTGTCCCATATTTTTTATTTTGAAATCTTAACTAAACTGGGGGCTGGGAAAGTAGCCTACCACAAGCATCTTTAATTTGCCCAGCCAACCCCTTACTCAGCAAATCACTCTAGGTTTCACTGACCTTGGCAATATTATGCGGGTCATATTTTCCCATGGATGAGCTGTTCTTGAACAATTTCTCCAGTGTGTTAGGCACAAATTGGCTTTTCTTCGGCATCAGGCATGCGTGTCTTCTTTCCTCTTTTTTTTCTTTTAAACAAACATATTTATTGTGGTCATCACCAGGGAAATCCCACTCTCCATGAATGTTTGAGTTTCCCATATGCCCCTCTCAGTGTGCTGTATATCAGGGCAATGATTAACTTTCTGTATTGGTGTCTATTTTTCTTGGCGGAATCCCCTCCTCCCCTTTCAATGAATCAGGGGAACCGGTGAAGTTTATTTCTCTCTTCAAACAGTAGTCCAGTATCTTGGGGGTGGATGGGTTGGAGGAGGGTTACTGACTCTAATACCAGCATGATATCCAGGATGAAATACATCCCTTATTTCTTCTACCCAAAAATGTGCACAGGTACTAGCAGCAGAGAAGTCAGACAGCAGTTTTGGCTGGGCACGAGAAGTTGCAGGATCACAAAGATCAGCATGCCTAGAGGATGAAATCCAGAATGCCTAGAGGATGAAATCCAGAATGCCTAGAGGATGAAATCCTGGCCCTACTGAAGTCATTGGCAAAGGGAAAACTCCCACTGATTTCAGTGGAGCTGGGATTTCACCCAGAATTAAGTCCCGAAGTAGGTCTAAATATTATAATAATTCTCTGCATTTCTTCCAAAGAACTTCACAAACATTGATTCATTGTTCTTCTCTTTGGTGGTAAAGCAGGGTAATATTACGCCCATTTTTTAGAAAGCCACCAAAAGGAGTAAGCGATTTGTCCAGGGTCATACAGTGAATTACTGCCAAATCTGTGAGGAGTTGTAGCTCTCAGTGATATGCATTAAAACATTCTTCTCTTGTGTAGTGATGAGAAAGAGAATCCATGTGGCTATAGCAGAAATCTGTCTTTGTATCCTTAATGGACCAAATCGTCACCAGAGATCAGAGTTTGGGCACTATCTTCAGAGGACTTTTGGCATTATGTTATCCAACTATGTAGCCTTGGAATGTGGCCATATTTTTAAAATGGGAGACCCAGAATACCACCTACAATTGTATGCCTTCATTTCCATGCACATATTCCATGAGTGTAGGCGCACATCAACTGCTTGCATGCTAATACTGCTAGTTAGATATGCAAATGACCATTTATTGTGCCAATATCTGAATTGCACTTGCAAATTTAGTGGTGCAATTGCATGCACATTTTTGCTTGGAGTCCATGGGCTCTTCTTTCAGAACATTTGGCTCAGTGGGTTAGATCCTTTATGGATCATTGAAATCAACAGAGCTAACCCAATTTACACCAATGTTCCTAAAAGAAAGAAGAGTAATAAATAAATAAAATAAAATAACCCCCCCCTGAGAGGAACAGTACGAAGGAGAGCTTCCTTCTTTCAAGCAGATTATGCGGATTACTGGATGCATGAATCTATGGAGCACTAAACTAAAAAATATCCTTATTATGGGTATGAGAATTCGTTCTTGCAACAAAAAGATTATGTCATCTAGTTTGTTCTCCTGTATATCACAGGCCATTACATTTCACCCAGCTACCCCTGTACTGAGCCCAGTAACATGCATTTGACTGAAGCATAACTTGTCATTTTGCTCTGCTCAGGTTTAGAGATTTCAAATTTTTTTAAAAAGGATCCTTCCCCTCCCCAGTAGGTTTCCTCCGCAGCAGTTTCATTAGCAAGCACAGATGATTATGTTCCTGAGTCCTGCCTGGCTGCACATTTTAACACTAAGTATGAGAAGGAAGCAAACATGAAATTCCCATTGCCTAAAAAAAGAAAAGCATGTATGAACACCAATGAGTAAGAGATTTGCTGACTCACTCCGGAAGGTCAGCGTGGAATTAATTATCCTTGCCCCTTCCCAGCGGTCAGAAAAACTTCCTTCGCTGCAGTGTTTTTCACTATTTCAGATACCTAGGATGTAGAAATTGATCCCCCTGCAACCTATCATCAAACACCAGCCAGCGCTGGGAGAGATTGCAACCAGAGACAAACTTTGTAGATGGAGCTTCTCTCCTCAATGAGCCAAAATGGGCTTTGGGGAAGCCCTGATTTGTCTCTGCAGAAATACAGCAGCCCAAAGGCTGTGGCCCCAGTGTGCCCGTATATGAGAAGGGACAGGGATTTTGTGCAGCAGTAACAGCTGCTCTGATTCCACAGAGCTCTCTGTTTCTCCCTCCCAGTCCAGTCTTCCACTTTGCACAACAAAACTACAATCGTTCCACTGCTATAGGGACCTCTCCAGAGGCCAGGGCTCAGTCAGTCTCCTAGCATGGGTAGGTATGAGAGGAAGATGATGTATCTGAAACAAGGAGGAAAATCTTTGGCCCTAAGCCTGCAGTTACCTGCTCAGGCAAACCTCCCGTCAGTTTCAGGATGGTCCTGAATGGGAGCCATAGTTACGAACAAACACTGATGCATGTATCAGAGGGGTAGCTGTGTTAGTCTGGATCTGTAGAAGCGACAAAGAGTCCTGTGGCACCTTATAGACTTATAGACCTTATAGACTAACAGACGTATTGGAGCATAAACTTTCGTGGGTGAATACCCACGTGAAACTCGTGTTTAACTTGAAGCATGTGCCTGCTCCCATTAACCTCAGCGGCACTGCTCCTGTTCTTCCTGACATACATGCATTATGAATTATTATTATTGGCCAGGCCTATTTGTCAGGCCTACCTTATCATCTTGAAATGAATACTTATAACAAGCCTCCCTATCGATTATACTGGGGTTGCTCGTTTTCTTTACAGCTGAACCTTTGTTTCCTACCCAGAAACCCTCTTGTCTGGCAAGCATGAGAGGACAGGACCTAGAAGGTTGTATTGTCCAGGAAGCAGAAGTCTGGGGAGTCAGAAAGCCCTGAGTTCTAATCCCAGCTGAGCTACTGCCTCACCAGGTAAACTTGGTCAAGTCACTAGACCTCAGTCAGCTCAGCAGGACATCACTGACAACCAGACGCTGCATCTGAGCCAAATTCTTGGGCAAATAAATTGCAAAAGAAAATGCTGCTTTGAAAAGAACTATTAATGCCACAAGCTCCTCCCTTTAATTTGAAGATAAATATGTTCAAGCCTGTTGCCTTATTACGCCCCCCACACCTACACACGTATATTATCAGCGGATCTAATCAATAAGCAGCCCAACGCCGCTCTCAAATGACTCTCCCGCTGTGATTTCTGCATCTGCGTCCTCAAACACAGCCGTCTGCTGAAACGAACCCAGTCATGACTCACTTCACTTTCCCAGGCTTGTCCAAAGCAAGTGCCAGAAACACATGACCAGAGGGAAGCGGAGAATTTCATAATGGAGAAAGGTATGTGTTGAGAAAACTCAAAACGGTTTAGTGACAGTTCATGGCATCCCCTTCAAGCTACAGCTGCTTTTACCTCACCAAATCCTCCTGCTAGGCTCAAGCCTTGGAAAAACAAATAAAACCAACCATACAAGATACCTCCTTTGCACCTCTCCAATTATACATTTCAAGTCCTTCTCCAGGCAAATTGCCTATTATTACTGAGCTGATTGTAAGTCACCCCGGAAGCTGTATAAACTATGCACTGAATAAAGCAACAATGCACAATCTCAGATTGAAAATAGTTGAACAAGCTTCTAAAATCTGGCTTTGTGAATATTAGAAGAATAATTCAAAAGGAAGGGCCCGCTGTCCGGTTTCAGCCATATCAGACAGAGCCTTATAACAGGAAATTGAACCTTATTATTTATTAATACTTACCTATTCATAGATTTTAAGGACCTTTGTGATCATCTTGTCTGACCTCCTACATGACACAGGCCATAGGGTTTCCCCCATTAATTCCCTCATCAAGCCCATCACTTGTGGTTGGACAAGGGTATATCTTTTAAACAGGTCCTCTGATCTTATTCATATTGTATACATTTGCATTTACCATATTCTCCACAGGTCTGATCCAAGCCCAATGAAATCACTGGAGAGAGACTAGCTGCAACAGATCATGAAAGGTCATGCAACCTGGACCAAAATGGAAAACGAATTTCTAAGCCAGTAATACTCTGTCAGCAGTCACCTCCTGCCAGTATTAGGAGGGGCCTTTTCTCTCAAGCTCCTCAGATAACTGCAATTGTTGCAACAATGTACCAATTTGGTGTCTTAGATAGCGACGATCCAAATCCATACAGTAGAAGTGAAAATGTCCCAAAGCTATTGTTCTAGTTTAGCATACACCTGCTGCTTTTCCATTATCACAAGTTACATCCCTGCATGTTCCAAGAGCTTTCCAACTGTCTTCTAAAGCAAATTCAATACTGAAAAACAACCAGCATGGGAAAAAACACATACATAACATGTAATACAGTTTATATTATATATATATACTTATATATATAATCCAGAGTATATAACTCATACTGCTTCGTCTCAGGTCATATATCTTCATTCATGATGAGGAGCGATGGAATAATTCACTCATGGCTGTGTAGTATCTTTTGTGGTTATCCTGCTTCTTCCCACTCATCAAAATAAATGTCATATCCCAGATCAGCTATCATATATTACAATGTGTGTATGATTTTACATATACACCACACACACACAGTTATATGGTTACATAATACACAATCTATACCGGGCAGATCTTCCACTCATGTAAATCAGCACAGCTGCCTGGAAGTCAATGGAGTTAACATCTATCTACACCTGCTGAGGCTCTAGCCCAGGGGTCTCAAACTCAAATTACCACGAGGGCCGCATGAGGACTAGTGCATTGGCCCGAGGGCCGCATCACTGACCCCGCCCCCTCGCTGTCCCAGGCCTCGCCCCCACTCCACCCCCTCCATTAGGCCCCGCCCCTTCTCCTCCCCCTCCCCTGTGCACACATCTTCCCGCTCCTCCCCCCTCCCTCCCAGAAACCGTGACGCTCTTCCCTGCAGCCCGCCAGGATCCCCACGTCTCACCCCCGCCCCCCCATTTTTAAATTTTTTTTTACCCCCAGGCAGTTCCCACTGCCAGAACAACTGTCTGGCGGCAGTAACTGCCTGGGGGTAAAAAATAAAAAAAATATTATTTTTTTTAAAAGGGGGGGCATGGGGAGCCCGGTGGGCCACAGGGAAGAGCTCCGTGTGCCGCGTGTTTGAGACCCCTGATCTAGCCTTATATTTTCAGCACCCCCCCCAGAAAACCTCTATGATCCTTTGCCCTTTCTTGAGCACAAGCACCAAAGCCTTTGTCAGTGACGCGTGAGGAGGCCAGTAGTCCTTTTTTGTTGTGGTAGTGAAAGAAAGATTATGTTTTCCAACTGGCGTATCTCCAAGCTTCTGGTATTTAGCTGCGAGCAAATAACATTTTCACTATATAAAAAGGCAACATAAATTAGTCTAGCGGCAGCCACGACATTTTCCCAAGTCAATAATATGCCTTTTAAAGTGTTCCAAAATAGTAAATACGCTTTTCACACAATAAATTAAAGTCGGTCTTTAAAAAATCCTTCTCAGCTATTGAGTTACAATTAAAATCCTTTAAAAAAAAAATTAAATCCCAGGTGATCCTGCTTCTTCCCACTCATCAAAATAAATGTCATAACCCCGCTCCGCTATCACATATCGCAATGTGTGTGTGAATTTACATATACACCACACACATCGTTATATGGTTACAATACAGTCTATACCGAGCAGACCTTCAGCTGATGTAGAAGTGAGGATTTCCCCAAGGCCCTGACTACACCAGACCACTCCATCAATGCTGTGACTGAGATCAACCCTAATGTAAACACACTCCACTAATTTAAAAGTAGGGTGTCTCAAGGCTCCAGAAGCTGGCGCTTGAAGAAAAACACCACATCTCAAGGA
The DNA here is from genome assembly GCA_037349315.1 of Chelydra serpentina. Lineage (NCBI taxonomy): Eukaryota > Metazoa > Chordata > Testudines > Chelydridae > Chelydra > Chelydra serpentina. Next base: position 14,005,278 of record JBAIAC010000061.1, read on the forward strand.
ATCTGCAATGACCTCATGAGAGCTGGCAACGCTGCCTATAAGTGTCAGAGCCAGGCTTAGAACTCAGGAGCAGAGCTGGGTGAATTTTTTTCAACAAATAGATTTTTGATTGACAAATGCATTTTCCGGTTGTCTGGAATGATTTGCAAATTCGGGGTTGAATCAGACAATTAGTTTCTGCTGAGAAAAGAACTTCGACCCAGATGTGTAATGTTAGTGTAACCTACTATTTTCTAAATTAAGATAGTACAGTACATGACTGATAACCCAAACCCCTATTATTTACAATTCCCCAGTATCCCAGATCAGCATCAAACTCCTCAAAATGCATGGAAATGCATCCACTTCAATGACCAGAACTGCAATACAATGAAACATATCCAGTGTCATATTTCTTGCTCCCCAACATACACAGAAAGTTTCTTTGATTACCCCAAATCTCAATTCTCCACAACCATTCAGGTAGTCAAGGTTGTATTGTACACTATTCCCATATATAATATATTTTAAAATTCATTACCATATCCAAATCGACGTAGGTTACCATAAAAACATGCATATGAGTGCACATCATTGTACATATTTTGTATTCCTTATGGTCAGGGTATTCGCTCTAGAAAAGTAACTCACTCAAAGTATATAATGAGCTGTAATTTTAAATAAGTGGAATACCCCTGTGCAGTACAGGAAGAATGGGATACTAGTCTTCAGATTGCTCTAGCCTTTCAACCATGAAACACACACCACAAAATATTGCTTGTGGTCGACTAAAAAAGAATTTCTTTCATAAAATTTAATGAGTGTAATGTTTCTACGTTTTATAGGGCACAGGGTGTGAAAAACAGCTCCGTTTTAGCCCTGATGACATTTTCATATAGGTGGAAATAAAAATACAGAGAGATTTGACATCTTGAAGTAAAAAGGGCAAAGTATTATGTTGCAAGTGTTCTATCTACAAGTTTGGAGTGAAAGCGTAACATATGATTCTAGTTCTGAGCACACATGGCTACATGAGGAGAAATCTGGGCTTGTTTTCCCTCTTCACAGCTAGCAGACAATACAATGAGTTGAACATGTTCAGGGCTCTGGACTGGAATTCCAGGTTGGAAAAACATAAATTATCCTAAAATATGAATATTATGAAATCTTTCTACATAACGCTGGATGTTATCAGCCTAGAATCATTGGGCCTGATTAATCACTGTGTTACTACTGTTTGAGGCCCGATTCATCACTGTGTTACTACTGTTTGAGGCCTGATTCATCACTGTGTTACTACTGTTTGATATTGATTATGACTAGTTACTACAGAGTTACTTCTCTGTAGTAACTAGTCATAATCAATGAAGATACATCTGAATAACACTGGAGTAGAGTTGACTGCAAAGTGGAATTTCTGTTCTGTAGGAAAATCCAACTGTGGCAGATACTGCAATCACATGCAATATCTTTGGGGACCATGTGCTATTAAATCTATGAATGGCTTATGCATGATATTGTACTACTCCACAGGTGAGAGTTGCCACAGCTCCCACAAGAACTGAAACCTGTTGGAAATGATTAAGGTGAATCGCTGAGACTAAACAACTCTAGAGAGGTACCAATCCCTGGAGTGGTTTGCATGTACTGGTTCAAACTGGGTTTTCCAGAGACTAGGAGACAAAGAAAGGACTTTTGGTACAAAAAGGATGAGCTTGAACTGACATGGGCCTTTCTTTCTGACCCAGCAAATGGACAGGACCTTCTATCCAAAGCAGGCCCAACCTCTTACAGAAGGGTTGAAAGGACTTTGACCTACTAGAGTCTTACAATACTGATGGGTGACCTCTGGTAAGCTTTTACCATGTGTATAGGAACTTTTATTGTTTTTATATGTTTTTGCTGTAATGCGTTTGCATTAAGAATAAATGTGCTTGCTTCTAAAGAGAACCATGGTAACTTGTAACTGCTGACAATAGCCCTCAGAGAGAAAGCAAAGTACAGGCGCTGTCCTTCAGGCAGACTGGCTAGCCGGGGATATCCCAGTGTAACACTGGGAACTGTACAACCTTAACCTTCTCGTCCCCACCCCAGTCAGAAGGGAGCATGACAAGGGTCCTGTCCTCAGAGTGGACCCCGAGGGATGGCGATATAGGTGCAGTTTCCCTGCAACAGTGACACCAATGTATGAAAATTTGTTTTTGTTCTAAATTAGAATAAAAAGCTAACATTTTCATGTGCTTCAGAGCAGAAAAAGTCAGAAAAATGTCGGTTAGGAAACATCAAAACATTTCATTTTGATATCATCAAAACAATACAATGTAATATAATGATAGTCAATCTATATTAATGTTATATTTACTATTGTATATTATAATATGCAAGTCAAAACAAATTGAATTAAAATGATGAGGTACAAACATTTCATTATGACTCTATTGAAAAGAAACTATTCATTTTGAACATTTCCTGTCAAAAATGTCATGGAAATCAACATGTTCCTGCTAAAACATTTTGATTTGGATGAAATTGCATTTTTCAACAGAAAAGTGTTACATTGAAAAAATATTGAACCCAACCTCCTCCCAGCGCAGCAATGGAATAATGCAAGACTCAGTGATTTTACACCTTATTTACACTTCCCGGTATCCAACTGAGGCCCGAATTCAACAAAGCAATGAAGCATGTGTTTGACTTTAAGTACCTGACTAATCCCATCCTTATTTGGCAAAGCATCTCAGAACATGCTTAAAGTAAAGCACATGCTTGATTGTTGTCCTTAACTAACTCTTAGATTATCGCTGGGACTAGATGATGAACTCCAAATTTTCAATGTTACTTTAGAATTGGACAGGGAAAAATCCTGGCCCCATTGGAATCAATGGCAAAACGCTTGTTGACTTCAATGGGGGCAGGGTTTCACCTACAGTGTTCTTCCAATGTGTCCTGTTACTTATGATGGCACATAATAAGGAGTCTATAGTGTCACCAGATAGTTATCGTTGATTCTGCTGAATTCTCTCTCCCCTCCCTGGATTCCACTAAATTATTTTTGCTACATTCCACCTCCACCTTCCGCAGTGTGTCATGGAATCTTTCAGGCTATGATGATACTACAGACTAACATCTATGACTCCCTTGAGTTCTGGATGATATGGCTCAACATGGCAACCATCTTTGGTTGTTCTTGTTGAAGTATTTACTTGTCGTGGCAGAGGGGATTTTTTTCCAGCCACTGTAGGGCTCAGTGTCTTGTATGGGCAAAAAAATAAAATGTAAATATCACTCATGGCTGAAAGACAAGGCAGTTTCTGATATTAGCCAAGAACAGATATAAATCCTAGCATGATGACTACTGGCATATCTCAAGATTGTATAGTTCTCTCTGTCTGATGTTAAGGACAGAGCTGTCACTCATCCAGAAAAGAACTCCAAGGGCTTTGGATCAGACTCTTGATCTCTTAAATATATACTGGCTTTAGGCTTAGCTGGCAGGCAAGGGAGGCTCACAGAGCTTCAGGCAGCCAGCAGCCGCAGAACCTTTTATTGTCATAACAGAACCATTAACCCTGAATTACAGCTGCGATCAAAGCAGCCTGAGGTGGAAGTGGAGGGTGCGAGGCTTACTCTGGAGGTGGAAGAAGGCGTGCGTGTGTGGCAGAGAATTAAGTTGTTATAGTATTTAATTACACCATAAATACAGCAGCACTTACATTTGCAACCGTCCTCACAAATCCTGCTGTTTTTTGAAAAAAAAAACCAACAGCTCTGTAAAATGGTTTTCCTCCCTTTGTCCCATCAGCTGTGGCCATGTCGTGCAAACATCTGCCATCTTTGACTTTAAGGTCCAGCTGCTTATCATCTTCTTTGATGCAATGCATCTATTGCTTCCTCGGGTTTCCTCATGGTTTCTTTCCTACCGCTGTCTTTACCCATGCTATCTATATCAGGTCCTCTTTTTATTCATCTGCATGTGTCCAACCAAGCGAAGTCACTCTTCCTGGATTTTGTCAGCCACGTCCAGGACTTTGATTTCCATCCTAATGCTTCCATTTCAAAACCTGTCTCTTGGTGTAGCTCTTTTTATTGTGCGTAGACATCTCATCTTGAACACCTACTGTCTCTTTACTACCCATGCTTCTGCACCATACAGCACTGCTGGGCACACCACTGTTCTCTACAGTTGGGCTTTCATGCTCAACGGCATTCGTTCATCCTACACAGTCCCTACACAATTATTCCGCACTCTTCAAGCACTCCCCAGTCTGGACTGTCTCTTCCACAAGCCAGCTGCCAAGGTACTTGAACTGGTCAACCTGGTCTAGTCGCATTCCTTTAATCTCTATACAGTTTCTCTGTGGCACCTCTACTGACCCACACAACCTCCATCTTAGTCATGTTCATTTTCATCCCATGCCTGCTTAGCTGGTCATATCATTGGTTCACTATTTCCCCTAGATCTTCTTTTGAGAACATCCCTCTTATTATGTCATCTGCATGAAGTTCTGTAAAAATGATCCAACAGCAAAAAAAAAAAAAAATCTTTAAAAAGTGACTGACTATGGGTGGCAGGTAGAGGTGGTTGGAAAATGGGGGAAAACATCTGCAGAAAAAGTTGTGGCATCCCCCCACCCTAATTTTTAATCAAAATGTATGCCGTTTTCCAACAAGCTACAGTAGTAGCGCAGTTGTAAGAAGATACTCCAGCAATTATGTGAGCTAACACTGTTTTTATAGCATCTCTTAAAGCAGAAGGTAAACAGCACAGGAGGGGGGCCATTTTGCAGTCATGCAACATTTGCTGCCATATCTTTGGACTTAAATCATAAAGCTTTATTATCAACATTTCCCCTAGATTGGAGGAATGAAGAGCATCAGATATTGACCCTCCTTGGATTTTGCAATGTCTGCATTTTTTCCATCCATGGTTAAAACTTTACATGTCATTAGTAGCAGTCAAATCCTAGGTAAATTTTATTTGTTACATGGTACTTGGAAATGAAGAATTTTAAAAGACTAAATTAACTATTTGCTACTTCTGCACTTTAGAAAGATTATTCTATTCTATTTTGCATAGGGTTTTTTTACTGCCCACATCACCATAGTATCTGAGTATCTTCCAGTACTGCATTAAACAATGTGACTAATATCTGTCACATGTGGTTTGTTCTCTCTCTCTCTCTCATCCTCTCCCCTGGGAGAAGTGTGTATGCAGCAGAGTGTTTTGTTTTGGTATGGTTTTGGGTGTTCTTTTGGTGGGTTTTTTTTTTAAATGTACACACTGCTATGAATTTATGTTAGAAAAGGCAGATTGAAGAAGTGCACATTGTACTTGGAGAAGAAGTTCATGTGGGAATTTGTTTGTTCAAAGATGATAATATTTATGTCCTTGACAACCTATGTATCTAGTCCCTTATATGGCCCTGTCACAAGCTGGGCTTTCCCTTTAAGCGTGGAGAGTTCTCTGTTCTTAGTAGTGCGTAGGACAATAATGCGTTTTCTTTTTCACACACTAGTGTACATAATTTTTTTCGTTTCTATTAACATACCTAAAAACAGAGAGCTTGATCCTATGCTGAAGACAGTGACACAGTTCAAGCATTTGGGGGCAATCATCACTGATGAAGGATCTGAGGGAGAAATTCTGGCAAGAACTGTGCAAACAACAGCAGCAGTGGCAAAGTTAAAGCCAATTTGGAGGAATAAGAACATCTCCCTGGAATCCAAACTGAAACTGCTGCATGCATTGGTCATCTCCATTTTTCTGTGTGCATGTGAGACATGGACCCTTACGGCAGAACTTGAACGGAAAATACAGGTAGTAGAGATGAGATACTTCCGTAAAATCCTGGGTATCTACTTGGACCACGTCACTAATGAAGAGGTCTGCAACATCATCACCCAATGTGCTGGGTCATATGAAGACCTCCTGACGACCGTGAAGAGGCGCAAGCTGAAGTGGTAGGGCCATGTAACAAGATCATCTGGCCTATTCAAGACCATCCTTTAAGGGACAGAATAGGGGAAGAGAAGAAGAGGTAGACAGAGATTGACAACATAAAAGAGTGGACAGGAATGGACTTCGCGGAGACTCAAGCACTGACACACAATCATCAGAGGTGGAGACAACTGGTTGATTGCTCATCAGTGATGGTGCCCCAATGACCAATGCGGTTATGGGAGTGATGATGATGATGATGATGGGAGTCAATGGCAAACTCCTATCGACTCCAGTGGCACAGGATTAGGCACAGGTTGCTTATAAATAGAACTATACCTGGATCCAAATTGTCCCAATATTTCCTTGAAAGTGTTCAGAATGGCTAATTATTAAGTTGACCTATTTTCAAAATCAAGCATCGGGATGTATTTATAGTCATGAAATCCTGATAAGAGAGACAAAAGTGTTTTACATTCCAGCTCCTTCCTTCAATCAGTCTTGCCTGGTCTAGAGCAGAATACAGTAGTTGTTCAAAGAAACACAGAGCTTCCCCTCTTCCCTTTGTGTCCTTCTGTCTCTCACTTCTGGCAACCATAGAGAGGGGAAAAGGAAGGGATACAGGCATCTCCAGCTACTCACCCTGCCTCCTTCCTGGTGCCGTTCCTTCCCACTGACTAAATTAGATCATCAGCTGTATTGGATTGTCATCACTTAATATCACAAGATTTGGCCTTGAACAATGGTTGGCACAAAACACATTGCTACATGATGAGAGTTTTATGCCGGGCTGCATATAACATTTTATATCAGGGCACCAATACATTAGGAAGAAACATTTGTAGCTATGAAAAAAATGGGATTTGACTGATAACATGAAGAACCAGAAAACCTTAAATGACCTGCAAGCCGCTCTCAGGCTGCAAGTGTATCATATGAAAAAAATGGCACCTTCCCCATAAAACTGGGATGTATAGTCTCACTATTATTTACAGAGAGATACCCAAGTCCTGACGTTTGGATCCAGGTCTTGATGTGTATATCAGTTTCTCCAATGTTTGGGTTAAGTGAAGATTTCTTGTTCTGGTTTTAGGCCATCTCTAACTAAAAAGTCAGGAACTCTGACTCCTATTTTGTTCTTTTTTACCTACAGCACGATTTCCTATTTTTTAGGGATGACCAAAAATTTCCATCACATCTTTTTGTGGATGGAAAAATGAGGTTGTGATTGAACAAGAAATTTTATGGAAAGGGTTTGATTTGATTTTTTTGTTAAATAACCCAAAAACAAAAATCTAAAAAGTTTTTACTTTTCAGTGAAAAGTCACGGGGAAAAAAACCCATTTTCCATCCGGTTTTAATATTTTATGAGACCAGTCCTATGCTATAATGAGGGGTGAAGAAGGAGAGGAAGGATTGTCCAGTGGCTAGAGCACTACCCTAGGACTTGGGATATTTGGTTCAATTTTCTGCTGTGCTACCAACTTCCAGTGTGACCTTGGGCAAATCACTTAGGCCCACATCCTCAAAGGTATTTAGGCACCTAAATCCAATAAGAATCCCCCCATCTGTATAATGAGGATTACAACACTTTTCCACCTCACAGGGATGTTGCGAGGACAAATACATTCAAGATTGTGAGGTGCTTATATACTAGGGAAATGGGAGTCATATGGCTAAAGATAGCTGGATAGCTAAAGATTGCAGGCATATCAGTCAATATGAGTTATGAAAAGAAGCAAGTTCAACTCTTATTGCCCCAGACTAATCATAGCTGATATTTAAAATGACAGGTATTCCCCATGCAATTGTTCTAGCCTCTCTCAGGTTTATTCTTTGTTTTAATTACATTTTGTTGTGTTTGGCTTTGCGATATTCTCATGCACCCGGAGACATACAGAAGGGGTTCTATAAATCAATTAGAAGCAGGAGTGATAATACAGATGTTATTATTCCATCAGAGTTGTGACGGAGCTGGTGATAAATATGTAAATAAATTAAAAGCATCATGTTTAGATGCTTAATATTTGCTCCTGGTCATCACCTTTTGTCATATTGGTTTTTGCTCAATGATAACTTCTATTAGAAAGCGTTTAAGCTTATTCCGAAGGAGGGTAAATACTTCAGCTCATTCATGACTCAGAAGTTCCTGGAGTCGCAGTATATTTAATTTGTCTGAAAAAAGAAGACGTAACATGAGCATTACAAGAAAAATAAAATCACATTCATTAAAGGGAGTCTCCTGAAGGTGTCGGTGAAAAAAGCAGCCAACACTTATTAAAAATCCTTTCCCTGGATCTGCTCTCGTATGACCATCATTTCCCACATGTTTGGAAAACGTTCCAGACTCCCCAACAGGCTGAAGTACTTCTCTGCTGAGCGCGTGGCGAGCTGTGCTGTTCTCAGAATGCTGGGAAGTTCACGGGGGTGATTGATGATGAGCATAAGTTGTTTCACTCCTCATGGAACATTGTGTTGGGAAATTTCTTAAAGGGGCATTCTCTCTTTTTTGTTTTTAATTAAAAAAATTAAATACCCCCTTTGTATTTATTACACATGCTTCATACAAAAATGTTAGCAACCAGTGCATAATTACTATCTAATTTTTAATCAAAATGTATGCCGTTTTCCAACAAGCTACAGTAGTAGGGCAGTTGTAAGAAGATACTCCAGCAATTATGTGAGCTCTTGTATTAGAAGAGTCCAGAGTAATGACTATGATTAAGTGTCAGAACCAGAGAACGTTGTTACATGGTTCTTCAAAGATGACCACTAATATCAAGTGAAGTTTCACCTAAGGAGGAGTCTATTTCTCAGATCCAAGAAATAAAACTGGACAACTCTGGAATTTATGGGACAACATTCATATCAGATTAGCACTCCTCTGAGCTGCAGATTACACCATCATTCCTTCCTTTGCTTCATGTTAATGGCAGAACATTGACTCTCTCACTTATACAATGCATTACACACAGCGAGGCCGGGTCCTCCCGTGGGGACAAAGATGGTAATTCAGTCTGGAACTGCTGCTGTTGTCATAAACGTTTATGACGACATCACTGAGCCCTGAGTTGTTGAATTGTGGCTTTGTATTCTATCTGCTATCACATACTAGTACAGATGTACAAACTGTATCTAGGAAGGAGTAATTAACCCTATATTTTCCCAAATATGGAAACTGCCAGTGGGAGTGATGGTGAGGAGGAACCGAACCAGTGTAAAGTTCCCATCAGGATCATTTAAAAACCCCTCTGATTATCACATATCATGGAAGTTTTGATGTTCCAGTTAAGTACGGTCCCATCTTCAGCTACAACAAGAGAGTCCACAGGGACATCATAGAACTGGTTGATCACTCCCTGCTGGCCACCCACCAGACTGCTGTGAGGGGAATCCAAGCCTCTCGGTGTTTTAAGCCTTCAAAGCCTGAATAGTCCTGAACAGAGATCACTCTTGTGATCCTTAGGCACACTCTTGGGCACAGAAACCTCCATCATGAGAACTGGAACCAGCTGTTCCAGCTGCCTAGCCCCTCTGAGTACAGAGCTGACCCTTCAGTCCCCCTTCCCGTGCTCAAACCCACCCAGAATCCCACCAAAAATGTGAGCTGTCTGATTTACAGTTTAACTCTTTCGCAAGGCTTGTCGTAGTTGTGAAGCAAACAACACACTCTGCCATACTTTGCCCAGAGTCTTAAGGCAATTATTTTTTACTTAATCATATAAAGCACAACAGAGTACACAGACCATTTAGAAAACAACACACATTGTAAACGCAATGCTGCTTACTCACTCACCCTTTACTTTGGGAGTCCCTGAGGAGCATCTGAGCTCAGGAAAGCAGGCAGGGCCCCTGGCCACATGCCAGGGTGCTTCTTTCTTCTCTTGAGCTGGAGACAAAGACCGAAGACCCCAGATAGAGTAGCTCCTCACTTTTTATAACTTGCAGCCCTCTCTGCTGGGTCATATCCTGCTCAGTATCCCCAGAAGACCACTTGCCAAGGTGACCTCTCCTCTGGAAAACCAGGTTTCCTGGTTGGGAGCCCGTCTATTGTCTAGAGTGAAAATTACATTTCAGTGATCAAGCCTTTAAGTTAAATGTTTGAGAAGCAAGGTGGGTGGGTAATAGCTTTTATTGTACCAACTTCCGTTGGTGAAAGAGACATGCTTTTGAGCTTACACGGAGTTCTTCTCACAGCTAAAGACAAGGTGGAAGAGTTTGTTTAGCATAAGTGGTTACCACATATTGTAAAAGACTATTCAAGGTGAAGTGTGCATTTAACACCTCTGCAGTCATTGGACAAAAGAGGAGGTTAATGGGTCACAGATTGTTGTAATAAACCATAAATCCAGTGTTTCTGTTCAGTCCTTGTTTTTTAGTGTCTAGCAAAGTTATGAATTTAAGCTTCCAGGCTCATGTTTTGAAGGTGTTGTGCAGGTTTCCTTTGCGGCTGAAGATTGAGAGGTCAGATTTGGAGTGATCACTTTATGAAAAGTGTTCACCCACAGGTGATGTGGACTTTTATCATTTTTCTGTATGAGTTCATTTGAGAACATAGTGATTGTCTCATTTCACTCACATAGTTGTTATTGGGGCACGTAATGCCCGGGATGAGGTATATCACATATTGTGATAGACATGTGTAGGACCAGTGGACATTGAAAAATGTGTTGGTGGGGGGTTGATCATTGTATCAGTGGAGATATGCCTACAGGTTTTTCAGGATCTGGTGCCATTTTTTAGTTGGTGTGTCTGTGGGGAACTTGTTTATTTGAAGGACAGAAGACAGGGTTCACAAAAGCTTTCTTTCAGCAGGTGGTCCCCATTGACTATGAGTTGTAATTGTTTAATGATACCCCAAACTGGATTCAGTGTGGGATGGTAGATGACGGCCAGGGGTGTGCGGTCAGATGCGGTTTCTTTCCTGTAATGAAGCAGGTTCTTTTGGTATATGTGGGTGGCCCATTTTCTGATGCCATCTACTTCTCTGGTGTAGCAGCCTTGTTTGGTGAAGGTGGTTGTAACTGTGTTAAGGTGTGTAGCCTGGACTTTCTCCTTAAAACATATACTGTGGTATCTGAGTGCCTGGGTGTACAAAACAGGTTTCTTGGTCTATTTGGGATGGTTATTGGATCTATGAAGGTAAGTGTTCTGATCTGTCGATTTCTTGTATATAGTTATCTGTAGGGTTCCATTGTTGAAGCTGATTGTGATGTCCATGAAGATGATGTTAATGTGGGCGTTCTAGAGATAGTTTGATGGATGGGTGGTTGTTGAAGTTGTGGTGGAAATCTATGAGGGAGTTTAGGTCTTCTGTCCAGAGCATGAAAATATCATCAATGTATTTCAAGTAAATCGTTGTTTCGTGGTGCATTTGTCCAGAAATTCTTTCTCAAGGAAGAGATTAGCATTCTGGGGACCCATCCTAGTACCTATGGCAATTCTCAAGGTTTGGACAAAGTGTTTGTTGAATGCAAAAATGTTATGGACAAGGCTGAAATGTTAGGCCTCTGTCCTTACACCTGATGAAATTTTCTTCCAACATGGAATTGAAAGGACAACTAGCCCCTCATTGAAAATGGAGTTTGTGGTCTGACATTTTATGTTTTGGTCAAAGTTTTACATTTTCTGGATGAAAAAAATGTGAACTGAAAATTGTTGCTTCATTTTAAAATTTATTTAGGTTTTTTAAAAGATTTTTGGTGAGGAGGAAAAGAACAACACTCACACTTACTTTTTCCTCTTTTCCAGTGGGAAAAAGTTAAGAAATGAGAGAAAGTGGGGCAAACCCCACCCTCCAAAATACCTTAAAATAGGACAAAAACAAACAAACAAAAAGAAATGTTTCTATTCAAAGTGAAACTAAATAAGTTTTTGTCTTAGTTTTGAATTTTTCAAATGAAACAAAGGGAAAAAAGACTTTTCTTTTTAAATTTTTCCCAAGAATTGAATTCTATATTTCAACCAGTCCTAAATATGGAGTAAATCCCGTGATTTCATCTAAATGTAATGAGGTCAAAATATACTCAACCAAGGGCTTGTCTACATGGTGCAGCAATGTGTACTAGAGGGGTGTGAATTGAAAAGCACACTAACGTGTTGCGTAGTAACTGGCCTGTGTAGACCCTGCTCACACACACCAAAAGTTCCCTTTAACATGCACTAGGGAACTTTTAGTGTATGCCAGGAGAGTCTACACGGGCCAGTTAGTACGCAACAATTCGGTGCACTTTAGAATTCACTCCCCTTTAATGCTCATTGCCACACTGTGTAGACAAAGTCCCAAGGTTCAAATCCACCTCACCTGACCCCAGAAACTCACAACCTCAGTAAAGTAGACATGATTGAAGCTTATGCTGTTGTAGTTGTTTGATGAATAAACAGAGTGTTTGAGCCCCTAAGGCTGTCAAATCTTGGGCTTTTTACAAGCACTTAATATTTGTTTTATAACTGAAAACTTAGACAAGATTCAGGTTCTGCATGTTCAGACTTTCCCAGACTCTGACTGGCCTGCATAATCCAAACCAGGTTCCTCCAGATCTGTTCATGTTATCAAAGATCCAGAGCACCAAGCTCTAGTTTAGGCTGGGATGGGGTTTTGTCATTAGATCTGGGCCAGTAATTTGTCATGAAAAACTGTGACATATTGTGATGCTGTTGTTAGCAAGTAGATTGTGATTTTCTCCAATGTGATCATCATTCAAAATTGTTGGCTCAATGGTTTCTACAAATAGTGTATGGTCTGAAGATTATGTCTGAGCAGTTCGTTGCAAATATTCAAAATCTGACATTCCGGCTCTGTTGGTTAGTTTCTGTTGGACACAGAGGCCAGATGCACTATTTCTGTTCCCTGACTGTGGGGGAATAATTCTTAGAATCAGACTGCTTGTGCAAATACTCAAAATGACCTTTTTTTGCACCTATTACCTGATAGTCACCCCAAATTAGGGTGACCGTTTTTAAAGGGACAGTCCCATTTTTGGGGACTTTTTCTTATATAGGCACCTATTACCCCCCACCCCTGTCCAGTTTTTTCACAGTTGCTATCTGGTAACCCTACCCTAAATCCTCTTTTTCTGTGTCCATTTGGGCCAGTAAGCTCACTTAATACAATATTCACAGAAGACCCCAAAAAGAGAAACACATTCACTTCAAAATTGGAATTAATCTTAATGAAAACTATTTTGGATGAAAAAAATATATTTGCTCAGCTCTATTCAGCATTAAGGGCCTATTCCTTTCCTGCGCCTCCTTAACCCCAGCTGCAGCCAGTCAGATTGAAGACACTCATGATTGAACCCTAACATCTGGGGATATGTTTGTAGGCGGGGGGCTAAATAAAAGCTGAGCATCACAACAGTATTATTTTCTTTACAGTGTGTTCCAGTGGTAAATTCTGCATCCCAGACTCCAGTGAGGATGTCTCTAAAAGCAGCAGTGGTCTCTGAAGTACGCCATGAGTATCCTATTGCAGAATTGAAAGTGCCTACTAAGTGAATGCAGTTGCCTTATTTGTTAAAGGTGGTGCCAGAAATATTAATAGATTTCAGACTCATTCCCTGGATGGTGGTAGAAAATTCTTTTTCAAATCCATCCAACAAAGCAGTTAGACACAGGAATGTTCGCTTTTATATTTCCACACAAGTGTTCCTTTGCTTTCACCGTTGCCTAGTTAGATATATAATATATATTTCCATATAACAGACACAAATGTGTGTGTATTGTGGGCATGTTTAAAAACATACAGTCTGATGAGTATTGTACACTAACTACTACTGCAGTGTCTGTCATCGGGCACCTAAAATCGAGCCGAGTAATTGACTGTTGCAAAGCTTCCAACAGCTAATATCTAAATGATCAAGACATGAAAGTAGAAGGGGTGAGAATGATTAAGCCTCAGAGAAACTGCTTGTAAATCCCTGAGAACTGAAACAGAGCACCACAGCAACAAAGAAGTGACTTTCTCTGAATGAGAATGGGAATCATCTGTAGTGCTGTGAGCCGAATTAATACAATGCCAATACGGATAGCACATTAACCTGGAAGAGACTTCAATCTCTTCCCCACAGCTTCAGGAATGAGCTCCTTATTCTCCTCAGAAATGCCTTGCTCTTTGAGGCATTCACCTACTTCTTACTCCTGGCTCCAAGAGGTTGGTTAACCAACCCCGTGTTTTCTCCTCTGATGTTTGCTTGTTTCTTAACCATTCTGCCTGTGGAGGGCAGGCGAAACAATCAGAGCATTTAACATATTAAACTCACGCCATGTGCTATTAATAATACTCAGAACTCTGTTACTACAGGTCCAAAGCACTTCAGATTTTCTTCCATTGGAAGCCACAAGATAATAAGAGGAGGCTCCAAGAGAGGTGTGGATCGCCCGCAAGAGGTCTGAACAGCAACATGTATTTTTACTGGAAGTCTGCTAACTAGCCAAAACCTTTGGAAAGTCATGACACCAATTTGGCAGAGCACTATCTCTGTCTGCTATATTGAAAACATCTTAGACAGCATAATAAATAAAATGCACTTCATTTTCATGGTTTTAAGCTTGTCAGCTTTAAGCTGGTCTTTCTCTTGGCCTGCAGTCTGTCAAAGAGCAAAGATTAGGAAACTCGATGGAGCTGAACCAATTCAAATTGACAAAATAAAACAGGGGGGAGGATAAATCTACCCAGAGGTCTGGGTAGGGACTTTACCCTCCGGTGATGTAATATTGCCCTGAGGACCTGATCCAAAGTCAAGTGAAGTCAGTGAGAGTCTTTCTATTGACTTCAGTGAGGTCAGGCCCTAAAAGAACACCCCAAACCTTTGAAACTGTAATACATATTTTCTGGGGCTCTACTAGAAATAATTGTCATGGTTACTAAACAGGAAGCACCCTGAGGACCTCAAATTTTGGTTATTTGTGACTAAAACAGATATAGCAGTGCCCCAAAGGGTATAGCTGACTATTAGTAGGCCAAAGATTGGTGCCTGTTCAGATGTTCACAGGATAGTCCCAATCTTGACAGAGTTCTTCTATCCCAAAAGCCAGAATTATCTCCAGGGGCAACGGAATGCTACAATGTGGTTTTATGCTGCGGTGGGACAGGATATCCTGGCATCAGAGTGACAATGCCTTATTTAAATGTCTTATTATAAACATCTTTCTCTCGTGACCTAGTAGCCAAGGACAACGTGTAATAAGGCTGCTCAAACAAGATGTGCAGTACAGCACATTGCCTGATTTCCAAAGCCATCACCCTCCAGGGGAGTAAAAGAGAGGAGGCAAATGTGAAGAGACTTGCAGTAAATAGCCAAAATGGAAAACCAAACGAGAGGAAATGAGGTAGATTTGCAGAGCTTCGGCGCGATCAGGACTAAGAGTACTAAATAAAGAACAGATAGCTGAATATCCCAGTGTGGGTGCTAACAGAAAGGTACTTCAATAAGTGTCCTGATTCTCGGAGGTCTTCAGCACCAGCAGCTTTCCCTGTAGTTAATGGTTGCCCTGGGGCCTCAACACCTCTGTGGATCAGGCCTTATGTATGGATTTACAGACAGGCCTTATGTATGGATTTAGGTGGCTAACTGTGGGCACCTAAGTTTGAAAATTTTGGCCTCGGTCCTTAAGGAGGCAGGTTCTGAGAGAAGGAAATGTGCCCATTGTAGGACCTGGTTATGTATCAGGATCCCTCAGTTTCACATCAGGTGGCAAGTATCTTCTTGGGCAGCTACATTATATACCCCCAAAAGGTGACACGTTTTCTTCAGAAAATGATCAACGCTTTTACCCTCATATGTCAGGGATCAGAAACATATTGAGCCCTATTGTAAAACCCCTTCACCTACCATTGAAATGCCACCATCTCTGCTTTGAGATGCAGCATAGCCGTTTCACAGTGCCGAGAAAGCCTACACAAAACTTTACAATGCTTTAGAAGAATACTGTATTCAGATGAAAACATGGGGGAAATTTAAGTAGAGACCAGGGGCCAGACTGTTAAATGCTGATTTACACCATCTAAGGATCTGCCTCAAAGTATTTAACAAGTCAGCATAGGATATGTGAAATCAGGCATCTTACAGATCAATAACCCAAGAAGGAAGCCGCTACAGGGCCTGCCTGAGTGCATTTGGCCTCAGTGAGCCCTGACGGTATAAGCAAGTCTGCTGTCTGGTGTGATTAGGTCCATAGTTAAAGCTCTTATCAGTTTGACTAATGAGGATATAATAGGGATATGAGCAGATGAGCAGGAAAAAAAGAAAAATGTGTTTGCTGTGCTGACAGACTTACAAGTCAATTTGTGGTTATCTCATGCAGTAAGAATTTGCGGTTTGTTTAAACATTAAGGTATGGTTTTAACAGAGGTCACTATCAGTCAGATAGTGACTGGTTCAGGCGAGTGGCTGCATCTCCAACCAGTTATTACTCTGGGTCAACAAACCAGTTTGTATAAAGAAAAACTAGATTTTCAGCAATTCCTTCAAACCAGACCAGAACCATTTCTGAGGGTTGAAATTATTAGACTTTTAAAACATAATTTGCACATCCCTCCATACTTCCTAATTCCAGCTCATCCACATCGAAAAAAGGCTGTTCTTAGGGACCAGTCCTCATCTGGGTCTTTTATATCAGCTGAGGAGCTGGCTTATGTACTTCCAACTAAGCCCTGGTCTATACTGGAGGTGAGGGGGATCAATCTAAAATACGCAACTTCAGCTACGAGAATAGCGTAGCTGAAGTCGAGGTATCTTAGATCAACTTAGATCAACTTACTTCACATCCTCGCTGCGTGGGGTCAACTGCCGCCACTCCTCCATCGACTCCACTTCTGCCTCTCGCCATGGTGGAGTTCGGGAGTCGATGGCAGAGCAATCGGGGATCGATTTATCCGCGTCTACACTAGACGCGATAAATCGATCCCTGATAGATCGATCACTACCCGCTGATCCGGCAGGTAGTGAAGACGTACCCTAAATCTGAACCCGAAAGCCCTGTTTTTGCTAGACTTCTAGCCCAATTTCCCCCTATATGAATTCACCAGCCTATCGTTTTAGGGAAGAAGCACTAGAGTGGTGTCTTGTTCTGCACATTCATCGTAGAGACCTGTGTTAAACAAGCAAGTCCTTTTATTCTTATCTTCACATCCACCACAAACCAAACCGCTCCTTAGCCGCAGCAGGCAGCTCTCTGATCTGAACAGCCGTCAGAGCCCTGCCTCCTTATGGGAAGAGTGACCCTCTAAATTCTCCAGCCACACCTCATACATAAACAATAGCAGCTGCCCAGGGTCCTAAGGATGGTCCTTGTGCTGCACTGCCAGGGTTATCTGCGTTACTTTTAGGTAATCTGAGAAGGAGACAGGTAGCTGGAGCCCCAGGATGAAAGAAACGACAAAAGACAATAATTTCATTTTAACACTAGCAAGAGAGTTTTGATGCAGAACAGCTGCAGTATCAACAGTTACTCGAGGGTCTAGCTGGCACAGAATGTATAAAACCTGCACTCCACGACCTGTCGAAAAGGAAGTTTAATTCAGTGGATATGTACACTCTATTGAACAGTCATTACATTTGACCACTGAGGGAAAAACGGAGAACACTGCGTAGCCACTAGAGCGAGTCAAACATTGGGGAAACAATTTAATGAAATATTGTAGAATTTGTAAGGTGTTTCAATATGGATCCATTTTCCATTTGTTGGTGACATTTTTACCAAAACGTGTAGTGAAAGTTTACTTGAAAATGTGTGTATTTTGAAAGCCACCTTTATTTACTCAAAATTGGATTTTTGGCAAAATAAATATGCCGCTAATGATTTTGAAAATGATTTCAATAACACTTTGGATGAAAAGTTGATAAAAATGTCTCAGAAAATTGTAAAAAAAAATTGAAAAATTGTTACTCTCAACAAGTTTTAAGGAAAGCTTTGGTTTTTTTAAAAAGTTAATTTTTCTGTAAAAAATGAAACATAAGAATGGGTCAGACCATAGGTCCATCTAGCCCAGTATCTGTCTTCCGATAGTGGCTAATTCCAGGTGCCCCAGAGGGAATGAACAGAACAGGCAATCATCAAGTGATCCATCCCCTGTCGCCCATTCCCAGCTTGTGGCAAACAGAGGCTAGGGACACCATCCCTGCCCATCCTGGGTAATAGCCATTGATGGACCTATCCTCCCTGAATTTATCTAGTTCTTTTTTGAACCCTGTTATAGTCTTGGCCTTCACAACATCCTCTGGCAAGGAGTTCCACAGGTTGACTGTGTGTTGTGTAAAGAAGTACTTCCTTTTGTTTGTTTTAAACCTGCTGCCTATTAAATGTCAACCACCCCAGTGGTCACTTTAACAGACGCAGACACTCACTATTACAATGATGGGTGCAGTAGAGAAACCTAAACCACCAGACAGAAATACGTAGAGAGATCTATACTGATTTTTCCAATTCAGTAAGACTGTAACTTATATACCTGTGATTTATGTACCAGCGTACTATAATGTTTTCTCTATACTGTGAGTTTCAAAATCTGATAGAAAACATATCTTTAAGAATGCATGTCCGCACTCACCAAATTAACATGTTGCATTATAGCAGCTGTCGCCAGAAATGTGCAAATTTAGAACATTTACTATTTCGTTTACATTTACTATTAGCTTTTGCTTTCATCAAACTGCAGCGGGGGATGCGGGGGGAAGGAAAAGGAAACAGAGACCCTTTCAGGAGTCTGTTTCTTGCTTGCAACAGATGCAGGATTCTTTTAAACACTGCACCACTATCTGATTAAAATGAGAATGTCAGCTGATGGACTCCAGCTGGAGACAAGATTGAGGCAATTAAGAATTATTAAATGGTGCTACTTTGTTTATTTTGCTTAATTTTACGTACACTTATTGGTGCATTATATGTCAGGCTTCTCGAAGAAATAGATTCCGAAAGCAAAGTGATTCAGGTAGGAAACAGGAATGATACCCTCTTTGCAAAAATTAAGTGTAGTCTTTGGAAATTAAGGGTGAGGCTTGACATAGAAGGAATTCTGGAATAAGGACAGAGTTCACTAAAGGTTAATTGATTTAAGGGTATGGTCTCACCTAGGGCCTGATCCAAAGCCCACTGAAGTCAATGGGAGATTTTCCATTGATTTCAGGTGACTCTGGCTGAGACTCCAAAGGGACATTTCAAATTTCCACCATGCCTTGTAGGAGAGAAGGATACCCCTTATCTAGGTCTTGTTGGTATCATGCCTTTACTAGATCCTCTGCTTTGCAAAATATGGATGCTCTGTTTGTCCCATCAATGCACAGCCAGTGTTGTAAATCTCTGCGTATTTTAGCTTGGCATTCAATGGTAATTACCAGGATTGCATCAAAGGCCTACGAACTGGATGGGACTAATTCATACCCCTTTGCAGAAATTTAAAGGACTGTATGGTAATGGAGAGAAATTGTTCTCCATGTGAGTGGTAATGGCTTGGTGTGAATAATCTGCATTAAAGACACAGATGAGGCATGACTGGAAAGAGATCAAAAACCTGTTTCTTCCTGGTCACCGGTCGTGACCTGCTGGGGTGAACACAGCTGGAAAGAAGGGAAATGGAAAGCTGAGAGGCTTCCTGCGGCTTCTTTGGCAGCGGGGCCACGAGGCATAAGGATATTTTGTATGGCCTGTCTCAACATGGTTCACTCCAAAGGTGACGTCTCAGACCTTGGCTTGGAAATCTTTAATCTGGATCTCCAGGTCTCCCTGGAGTGCTGGTTGGAAGATAAATGGATTATCATCACATGGAATGAAGAGGTCCAATAACAATCAGGGCCTTATGGAGGGCAGGTGGGCCTCTCTCACCCCCTCCTGTATAGGTTCACCACCA
This sequence comes from Chelydra serpentina, assembly GCA_037349315.1. Taxonomy (NCBI): domain Eukaryota; kingdom Metazoa; phylum Chordata; order Testudines; family Chelydridae; genus Chelydra; species Chelydra serpentina. The sequence continues at coordinate 14,025,041 of JBAIAC010000061.1, forward strand.
TGTGCTTTATTTTCAATGTGCTATACAACTCCTTGTCTTGCCTCCCCCTCCAAACCTTTTACCTTCTCCCTAGGCACAGGGTGGGGGAGGGAAGCTGTCACCTCCTTCATACCCATGGCTTTTCTGGCCTTCTCCCTCCCTGTCTCTCCTTTAACTGTCCTCAGCTAAGGAGCTGAATCACATTGTTAATTGGTTAATCACCTGGTGCTTTACCAATTCTTTCCTCAATGTGGTCAATATGGAGACACTTGCAAAGCACACAGGGTGATGAGTCAGCCTTAGGCCCCATTGGGTAGGAAACAGTGCGACCACTATTAAAAAATGGGTTTGTGTAGTCTGTAGCCCTATAGCAGCTGGGAAATAGGGGGGATGTTCCTTTCCATGCAACAGATATCCTCCAAGCCATTAGCTCTGCTGATGGGGCCCGTGTTGAGTTCCAGAAAGGCAATCGGTGCCATTGCAATCGTTGATATTGGCACTGGTAGGCAGTCAGTGCATGGCAGGCAATGAGTGATGTCCATACAGGCTTTCACCACGCCAGGAGACCAGTCAGCTCTCCAGAAAACTTTTTATCAGTGCAAGAAAGTAAAGGCCAGTCAAGCATTCCCCCCTTACAGCTGCCAGGACTTTCAGCCCCAGAGTTCAGATAAATGTATTTGGGTTGTAATGCAATAAATTTACAGTCGTTTCCCAGCCATTTCAAACAATGAGTCAGTGTCATGATTCAGGCATGTGCGTCCTCAAGAGCAAGGTCTCTGTGGTGTGACCTGAGGTCAGCCTTAATAACGATACCAAATATAATGCCCAGCCCGTCTATAATATTTCTTTGCTCTTTTACAGCACTTTGCATCCACAGATCTCAAAGGCCTTTACAAAGATGGGTCAACAATTTTAGCCCCGTTTTTGCAGATGGGTGAGTTGAGCTTGGTGCCCAATCAACTGGATGGCGCTCGTTTGCATATTTTAGAGCAAAAAAGAAAAAATACCCCAAAATGGAAAGAGGAAAGCATAAACCAAAGTTGGTTGGGCAATTAAGTACACAAATATAGTCCCATCCTAATCGTGTCCTTTACAAAATGGCAACCCCACCTGAAAAACAGACAGCATGCACCACAAACATTATGCTGGAAACCAGAATCACAAAGTCAGGCAGATACTATGAGGAACAAATAGCCAGAGATATCAAGACAGAACACAAAATTCAAAACACATTAGAAGAAAAGAGAGGACATTTTTGATCATACAGGTAGGTTTTCTAGATCCACCCATCCCCAAATGGTGAACTGGGTAATTAAAGATGATGGTGAAAGAGCCGAGTAGTTATAGCCATTTGTTTTGTTGGTTTTACTACATGATGATGAAAAAATTCCTATTCTATGAGCACTTTTCTTGGGAAATCAGAGAGCTGCCTGTGCAAAGACTGACATCATATGTAAGAAATTCTGAGGAAGCTTAAGAGTCTCAAGTGCATTAAGACTGGGAGATGTTCCTCTGAGGGTTTGCAAAACGGTGGCAAATGAGAACATGCAAAGTGGCCTTAAAAAGAACACCTGATATTGAAGACCGAGAAGTCCCTAACATAGGGCCTACCTTTAAAAATGGAGCCAAGTGAGACCTCATGAACTATATACCTGCATTATGGGTGAAGCTAGTCAGTAGCCTAATTAAGGGCAGAGTAGTACAATGTCTAACCTAATAAGGCCAGTGTGGCTTCTGTAAGGAAACATTGTGCCTCTCTAATGCGTTAAGAGTTCTTTGAAAAAGTTAATAAGATAGTAGGTAAAGGTGACCTGGTGATCATAACTTACTTGGATTTTCAAACAGCTTTGATAAGGTCCCTCATAAGAACCCATTGAGGAAAATAAATAACCGAAGGGTAAAGGGGCAGAGTCTTGTCACTGATTTTAAAAATAGAGAGGTCAAGCCATAGGAGAACAGTTGTGGGGGACAGGACTAGGGTGACCAGATAGCAAGTGTGAAAAATTGGGACAGGGGATGGGAGGTAATAGAAGCCTATATAAGAAAAAGACCCCAAAATCGGGACTGTCCCTATAAAATCAGGACATCTGGTCACCCTAGACAAGACAGCTGCTCTTCAGAGTGGAGAAAAGTTGACTGGGAGATAGTGGGGTAGTCAAACTTTTTTTTTTTTTTGCCTAATTTTGTAATCCAGTCAATGTTCAAACATAATTAGGTTTGCATTCTGAGTCCAAGAGGCTGAGCTAAATCAGTAAAAAATAGAGAAGAGTGAAAAGAAAAAGAGTGTAAAAAGAGGAGCATAGGAGGAGAGAGAGAGAGAGAGAGTTATAATGAAAAAATAAATTGTGGGTGAGTGCACATGTGTGTGTGTGTGTGTGTGTACACTACACATTTCCAGCCTAACATCTGTGGATGCTTTTCTATCCCTAACACATAGCACTGCCTAGAAAACCATGCTTTTGTTTATAAATTGAATCACCTTAGAGAAAAAAAAATCTTGGGTTTAAGTTATAGGAAAAATAAGGCCTGTGACCTCAAACTAGCTTTACAGCCCCAACAAACAGTTCACGTCATGCAGAAAACCTCAAGATCCACAAGGTTTGCTCAGCCCATTGGATATATTTAGAGCCAGACAGCTCTGCTGGTGTGGGGGGAATTGGAGGTTCTCCAGACCTCTCCATCTCAGTGTCCTCTGCACAGGGTTGCCTGGACACAGTCACAGACCCTGCACTCTCCCAAGTACAGTGACTGTTTCCTACTAGTGCCCCCAAGGAGGCTAGCCACTGGTGTGAGTCAGAGCCACTTCTCTCCTGCCGGGCAGACAATGGGGAATATGCTGCTCTCACTGAAGGGGTGTAGCAGTGGGTACTGCTTCTCTGTTTGCTTGGGAGCTCAGGAGGGATTGTGCCTTTTGGAAGCAAATTGCTTCCTAGAGATCTCCTGGGATAGTGTGTCTGCACAGCCTTCCACTACGGGCCAATGCCTATCAGGCATGATCCAGCCCTTGCTGTGTTCATGGTTCAGAGGTGGGGGAATGATTAGCAGATTAATAACATTTATGGCACTTGCTGTCATCAGCATTTTCAGCAGTGGCCTCCACAGCTGCACCTAGGACTTGTCACACCTTCACTTCTGGACAGGCACACATCCAAATGTGTGTATGAGCCCTGCATTTGAATGTGCAAAGGAAGGAGCCATTTGCATGAACAAGCCTTTGGGTCTGCACATACTCAGATGCAGATGTGGAAAACTGCAGATTAAATTTAAAAAAACAATGATAGGAACCACCTATAGGTTGGCTGATGGATTTTTAGCACCATGTAGAACATTTGTGAGGTTGCAAGCTAAGACGATAAAGGCAATGAAGAAGATTCCGGGTGGCAGTTAATTACATATAAATCCATGCACAGCATTGCAGTACTGGCTACGTGCATCATCAGTTATTGGCCTCTGCTCGTGACAAGATAGCAGACCAGAATGTTTTGCTCCCCCTGGTGCAGGAAGTCCAAGATACAAATGGAGAGCAGAAGGTTGGCAATGTGTTATGCTCAGTCATTGTAGTGCCAGGCAGAAGGACAGTCTTCAGTCCACCTGTATTTAAGTCAGGGAGAAGATATGTCTTTTTAAAAACTTCTGACCAAAACATCTCCATATCAGGAGAGTGGGACATGGCAGAAGTTAACCCAGGCGAGGTGGAAAACGTAACATGCATTCAAACTCCTCATCAGCACCACGGCTACGTTCTGGTGACTCGTGTTAAACTGGTTGCTCTCATGGCAGTATCATGGGGGAGAGATGCCCATATCACGACCGACCCATCGCTATGCCCTTATCATAATCCACCCCCATATCACTAACCACCATCCACATTGACAGTCTGAACAGAGACAACAAGAGCTGCTAGGGAGGGAGGGAGACTATTCACTGTAAGTGGCACCTGGGCTGAAGAATGCAAAGCCCAGTGGCATTGGAACAGTTTTTATAGTGGGGGAGCTGAAAGCCATTGAACAAAATTGTAAACCCTGTACATGATGGAAACCACTTCAAGCCAGGGGGTGCGCGTGTACCTCCAGCACCCCTGACAACAGCTGAAATCTAAAGAGAAAGCACTGCGCAGAGGACATGACCGAGGACAGGCTGAGACAGAGACACACGACTTGGAAGTTTCCAGTACGAAGGTGTGTGAGAACGGTATTTCCTCAAACGATCAGGGATTATAAAAGATTTGTTACGGAAAAATGAGTAGGGAAAATCTTGAGAAAAAGGAGGAAGACCACAGACAGCATCAAACTATGTAGCTACCTGCCACTGCATTGGGAATGGACAGTAATGACAAATAGGGAATAAAACTCCAAATGCAGAATGAAGCCCTGTCCTGGACTATTCATATCCCATTGAGTGATACCCCAGGAGTCGGTCTCTTCTACACTTTGACAATTCTTGTATAGTTTGCCACACCAGTAAAGTATTATTGAATTGAACTAGCAGGGCACTTGGGATGAGGTAACTTACAAAGTGTGGCCAGGTCTACACTGGGGTGGGAGGCCGACCTACGATACACAACTTCAGCTACGGGAGTTAGCTACGGGAATAGTGTTGATGAAGTCGGCGTATCGTAGGTCGACTTACCTGGCCATGAGGACAGCGGCGAGTCGACCGCTGCCGCTCCCCCGTCGACTCCGCTTTCGCCTCTCACAGCGGTGGAATTCCGGAGTCGACGGGGAGCACGTTCGGGGATCGATTTATTGCGTCTAGACAAGACACAATAAATCAATCCCTGACAGATCGATCACTACCCGCCGATCCGGCGGGTAGTGAATACGTACCCCTGTAAGAGTCAGAAACTGCACAGCAGGGCTCTGGTCCAATTCCAGGGCACCTACGTGCTACCATAATACGTGTTATTTATTTATTACATGTCTTCTTCCTTCTTATTTGCAGAGCCTGATCTTCAGCTGCTGTAGCCACTAACTTCAATGGAGCTAAACCGATTTACACCAGTTCAGGCGCTGACCTGTAATGTGTATTCGTTTTGCACTGCACATTAGGACTACAGGAATGCTTGAAGTTTGACAGGTGACTGGGCAGTGTGAGCCATAATTATTTTTTACATATTTCCTTATAATTAAGAGGAAGAAAGTTGGCAGGGAGGGGGATTTCTATTAGATTTTTTGTCTGGAGAGAGGGGAGGAATAAATATATGATTCTCCCGTTTTCCTTCAGACTTTAATTTCCCCTTAATCCATTTGATGAGGAAGCTTGGGGGATGTTTATTAGCTGCAATCGACGTTAGCTCTTATTGTATTCACTGTGAGAGAGTTTCTTTTTTCATGAAGTACTTTTCCTGTTGTTGGGAGATTTTTGTCCATCCAGAGCCTTGGCAACTTTTCTTTTCTTATGGATATTTGACCTCTTTATCTCCAGTTTTACCTGGCTTGTTAACTGCATTTTTAGTTTAAGGATCCTCTGTTTATGGCTCTTTATTTGTGTATTTCTTCTTCAGGATGGATGGGCTGCTGATGTGTGGGAGGATAATGGTTACACTTGCAGAGGAGAAAGGTTTGTCATGAGGAGATGTTTACTTTCCAGCTCATTGCTCAAAATGGCAGGGACGAAGGCCTTGTGATCAGGGGAAGGCACATTCGGTCAGATAGTATAAGAACCTCAGTCGAAATCTCAAACCAAATCTAAATCTTTTTTTCAGGTGTCAAAAGTTTAGCCACTGTTAAAGTTAGTTAATTTTATTGATGTCATTCAAAAAGAGGAACAGTTACTTAGGAATCAGGTAATACTAAAAGTTATAGGATAAAAGAAGCAAAAGGAAAAACCCATATTACTTTAAAAGGTATTCAGTACACATGAATGCTTAGTTTTGCCTTCAGTTCATAACCCGTCTGGTTCTATTGATAACCTTCATTTTCTACGCCATTTCCTCAGAGGAGGGAATTCAAAGGACAGCTCAAATGTGAGATAGCTCTTGTGTGAGCCTTTGAAACCCTACACGTTACTCCATGGGTTCATAACACGCTTCAAATAAGAGCATTGAGCCATTGAATTCTGCTGCCTGACAATGTATTTTCACAGCCTCACCTGAGAGATTGCCTTGGCATTTTCTTCTCAGGACACAGAAGCATATCAGAATCACAAGTGTGTTGCTTGTCCATCTACCTGAGGTATTTACATGGGCCCCCATCACCAAAGCATTTGGGCACTTCATGGTCTTTAATTAATTAATTAATTTACCCTCACAGCATCTCTATGATATAGAGAAGTACTATTATCCCCATTTTACAGACGGGCAACTGAGGCACGAAGAGACCAAGGGATGTGTACATGCCCAAGGTGACACAGGAAGTCTATGGCAAAGCAGAGACTTGAACCTTAGTCTCCCATGGTCCCAGGAGGCTTTAAGCAGGTCTCCCAAATCTCTGCTTACCATATCTCTTCTAAAATATATACTAAGAATTTGGGGGCCAAATTCTGCTCTTAGTTACAGCTGTGTAAATCCAGGGTAAGTCTACTGACCTTCTTTGAGTTACTATGGACACATCAGTGTAACTGGGAGCAGCATTTGGCCCTGAGTGTGTTAAAAATAACAGAAAGTTAGCATTATATTTATTGCTTTGTACACACTTAAAAGAGGGAAAGCACAATTTTAACAAGAAAATGCTATTTCATAAAAGCTGCAGTTTATCTTTACCAAACAGCTGCCAAAATGTTTAGCAGCCTCCTGATCTAAATCTCAAAGGTCCAGAATTCAGTCTGATCTCTCCTTTATTGGTCTCATAATCTTTTGAAATTGACACTCCATTAAGCGCATATTTTAATATAAACTGTGCTCATAGATAGGGAATTGGCTTTAGAACAAGGAAAAGATTTTGCTCTAACAAAAAACACTGGCATAACAATGACAAAGGAAAGACTAGTACATCACCTTGATACTCACATAGGGGGCCAGCTTATGACTTGGGTTAGGGTTCCCCTTACTTCTCACTTGGAGCCAGTGAGTAGGGAGCAAGTGAGCCGGCAAGGGATGGAATATAGAAATTCACAGATTGTGTCAGGCCCTGAGATCCATCTAGTTCAGTTTACTGTCTCTAATAGTGGCTAGTCAATCAGATGCTTCAGAGGAAGTAAAGGAACCTCTCAATCCCAATCAGTTAGAGATTTGCTTAAGACATTAAGCATGAGGTTTCATATTATTTCCAACATTTATGTTAGCATCAAGGCTGGTTGGGAATTTTTTAACACATCCTTTGGTTGGAAAAATGTAGATCAATTTAAACCAAAACTATTCACAGGAAGAGGTCAGTTATAATATATTTCCCATTTTGACAAAAAAGGTGAAAAAAGTTTCAGAATTGTCAATCCACCCGATTTTGACATTTTATGAATGAAAAGGGTCACCTTTTTTTTTCCAAATGCCTTTTTGTTTCAAAATGTAAGGTAAAAATGCAAAAAACAAAAGGTTAAAGTTGAAACCAAATGTTTCAAAATTATTGAAATGAAACATTTCAGTGGATCTGATCTGGGTTTGTGTGTGTTTGTTTTTTCGCTCATGAAAATTTTCAAGAGCGATTTTCATCCTGAATTAGGACGGGGAAATTTTTAAAAATCTTGAAAATTCTCACAGGATGGGAAAACTGTTTCCCACCTAGCTCTATTTGGTATTAATTATTATAACTCTTGATATTCTTGTTATCCATTTAAATGTCCAGTCCCTTTGTGAATCTTGCTAGGATTTTGGCCCCAACGACATCCCGTGGCAATGAGTTCCATGGTCTAATTCTATGTTGTATGAAAATATATTTCCTTTTCAGTTTTGAATTTGCCACATTCTAATTGAATGTCTCCTTGTTCTTGACTTAAGAGACAGGGAGAATGGGGTAGGAGTATGGAGAATGGCCAATAGTGAATTACTACCCACCCAAGCCCCAGAGCAAGAGAGAAGCAGTGAGGGAATTGCCCTTCATAGTGCTGAGTGTGTATCTTTTGGGTGCCCAACTTAAGAACACCTTAAAAGGGCTTGATGCTCAGAGGGCAGGTGCACTACACTTTCTACAAATCAGGCCTCTTCAAGATGAGACACTTGAGACAAGTTGTGTAGCTAAAAACAGAGGCACCCAAATTCACTAGTCACTTTTGATAGTCTTGGCTTAGCTCATCATCAGGCTAGAGCCAAAAGGAAAAATAAAGCCCTAGATTTGATATACCAAGAAAGTAGGAACTCACACATCAGTTATCCTTGTAAACAATGCTACTGAATGAAAAATGAAAAGCCTAAATGGACAGAGTAGACAGACGGACTAGACAGACAAACAGAATGGAATAAGCACTGACGCCCCAGTCAGAGGCATATTGCCACCTCAGTGTGTCTGAGTGACTTAAATAAACTTTGATTAACAAAGATGGGAATATGCAGCTTAGTAATGGGGAAAAATGGTAGAGACTGAGAATCACTCTTTCGAAACAAATAAGACAACTTAACTCATATATAAAAATTAAAAGAGAAGACTTTTTGAAAGAAGTGGTAATTTGGTTAATTTTCCTTTTCACTTTTTACCTGAATCTCGACCTCTGTCCTGCTCCCTCACTAGGTTTTCCTATTTCCACTTGGCCTTGACAAAAAACAGACCTATCCTTAAATGTGTTATACAAACTAATCATTTATGCTAGGAGCGCTAAATGGATGGTACAGAACCCTTTTGAACCTATGTTACATTTTAACTACTTTAAACACATCCAGCTGTGCAAAGTTCAATCATTCACTTCAGCAGGTAAGTTCAGTGTGAGATAACATGTGCGCGTTTCTTTGCAGATCACCCAAGAAAGGGAAAAATACCAGAGTACTTGGAAGACAGTTGATCAAATATTTGTAATTTCTCAGATAAACTGTCTTACTACATTCATGTCATCATATTGTAGCTAAAACTAGATCATTGTCTCTGTAAATAATGTGACCTAAGCTTTCAAAAGTGACTAGTGAGTTTGAATGCTTCAGTTCTTGGGTGCGCAGGCCTTAAAGAGGCCTGATTTTCAGTAACCACTGACATAATCATTAGTGGCATCTGAAAATTTAGACCTGGGTATATAATTTTTGCTGAGTTTCTGTAATGCTTTTTATTGTGGAACAAAGAGGCTGTACATATTTTCTGCCATTTTTCCTGAGAAATTGTGAACAAAAAACGTTTTTCTCTCAATCTACTGTTTTCAAAAATGAAAAAGGGGGAAATGTGTACTCAAAACCAAACCAAGAACTGATTTTGTTTTCCCAAAGCCCCGACATTTCTACTGAAAAGATTTCTGCAAGAATTTCAATTTGTTTTTCACTGAAAAAGAAAACGGAAAATTTGAGCCAACGTGAAACTTTTACGCAAAAATGGTCCTTTTGGTTCAAAAAGCTATTTTTCATCCAAACTGTGTTAATGAACAAAAAATGCTGGCCCACACCAGCAATAGGGGACTTGATCCTGTGACATGGGGCATTGCTGTTTCTACTTTGATCCTGCAATGTGCTCCTGAAGCCTACGGGTTTGCATTAAAGGATGGCACAGTCAGATAACTGCCCTCCTTACAATGACAGTCCCAGCATTGTGTCTTAATGCAAACCAAGTGAGCTTTCAAAAGGTTAGTGTGCAGAAAGCAGGCACAAGCCCATTGTACAGTTTTGTCTAAGGGAATGGGCATCATGATATATTTTTTCTTTTGGCCTATGTAAATGCCTGGATCTCTGAGTCTGGGAGTGAAAGATGGATCTTTAACTAACATTCGCAGAGGATGAAAAAGGGGGGTTGCATGACTCACGGGGCCTGTTTGGTGTAAGTGGTGCGAATAATATAATCACAGAAATTAGGGATGGAAAAGACCTATTGGGTCATGTCGTCTCCTTGCCAGTGCAGAGTTGTTCTCTATAGTATAGTTTCTAGTGCTTTGTGGAGAAGGCTTGAATTCTCCAGGGCTGAAGTCTACCATGAAGCATTGTGTTTGAAAGGTGCCTACAAAATGGTGAAAAGCCTCTTGCCAGCTGGAAATGCCCACAAGTTGGGACTTAAGAGTTCCCAACAGGGGAAGCTATTTCAGTGATGTAATGCCTAAAGCACATGTTAAAGTCAGTCACTGATGGTCTAGTAGGTTAAAAAGGTGTGAACATATGAAAGCCAGATAGGGAGGGGTTCTAATTGCCTGTCTCTTCTGTTGCTTGAGAAAGGAGGCAGTGTCTGATCAGAGCAGATACAGGCTCTGAAGAAAGGGTGTCACGAGGTCTCTCTTACTCATACACGCTGGGTGGTAAAGCCGTCAGCTCCTCAGAAACAGATGCTGAGTATGATCTCTAGGCAAAAACAATAAGAGGTATTGAGCCAAATTCTGCCTGGAGATCTGTACATACAATTTCCATTGGGTGCGGTGGGAGCCACACACATATGCCCCTGAGGGCAGAGTTTAACCCATCCAGTTTATCTTTCTGAGTAACAAAAACCTTCTACTAGCATGAACAATATTTGCAAGATAGCTCTGCTAATGTATGAGGGATAAATACTTCTCCTTCTTCTGTGCTTAGGGAGGGCTGTCCGGCAGCTGAACATGTAGACATAAAGGGCCGGGATTTGAGGCAGGGATTCGGGACCTGTCCAATTGGGAGGAAGCAGTGCCCCAAAATTTGTCTTCTTCTCACTCCCACAGGGAAATCAAATGTGATGTCATCAAATGCCATCTCCACCCCTGGGCTACAGCAGCCTCCACAGAACAGCTTCAAAGATGTTCAGCAACGTGGAGAGGGTGGGATGCGGCAGGGCCAGAGGGAAAAAGAATGGAAGATTCCTGCTGCTTGACCTGGTTGCTAGATTGAGGATTTGTCCCGAGATATGCAATCTCCCCTTACTGCACAGGAGTTCTACTGTATTTTGTTGGCCTTGGAAACAGTGTGAATAAATGCTCTTTGCCAGCTCTCCTTGGCTGCATCGCGTCCGAGGGAAAACTTTGTCTAGTTACAAGACAAGCCAGTGACTCAACCCCATGGGAATGAAGTAACCTTATGTACTCTACGGAGCTTCCAGCAGCACCAGATGGGTGAACACTGTGTGGAAATGGTATTGAGAGGAACATTCAGGGGCTAATTCTGTCCCGCTTTGTCATGTTGAGTTGTACCTTGCTCCCCAAGAGGGCCCACAGAAATCAGTGGGACTCTTCTTGGATTAAGGTAGTGCTCAGTACAGGGGGCGGGGTGGGATCAGACTCTTAACATACAATGCGAGCTCCTCAGCCTAAATAAGAATCATATTACCTACCTTGTCTACTTTCTCATGAGGACAAATATGTCTGTGAACACGTTCATTGCTAACGGTTTTGAAGTTGTAGGCTAGATCTCAACTGATTGCAATGGGACGATTCCTGAGGAACTGACCCTCTAGTTCCAAAAGAAAAGCATATTTTTCATATCCTAACTGAGCATGCTCCCCTTTAAAATAATTGCTTTTTTTTATATCAACTGGAGCCTGAACTCAGTGTGAGAATGTAGGAGGTTGCTTCAGAGGGCACGTGGTGTTGATCATGACATTAATTAAATGGGACATTAGTCTTTAACAGCTCCCACACCCAAATTATTAAGTGCTAATAAGTCACTATACTTTTTTCTCCCACTCATTATGTTAAATAACAAATCAGCTTGGTGTTTTATGAAGCCAGCTTTCTTGACGACGGCTTACTTTGCAGGAGTGGAACAGGGCGGTCACCTCGCTCCGAGCCTGAAAGGGCTGGAACAGACCTGCAGAGGGCTGTGGCTGGGGAGAGTAAGGGCTCAGAGGCTGGGCTGATGGGGAAAGGAGCCGCAGCTGGGCCACACCCCAAGCAGGGTGCAGCTGGGCCCTATAAAAGGCTGTGAGCTAGGAGCTCAGTCAGTCTCTCTCTGCTTCCAGAGAGGGAGGGACCTGGCTGCTAGAGGTGAGCAGGGTACCTAGACTGGAGCAGGGCTGGGGGAAAGGCCAGAGGAGCTGGGGAGCTCCAGCCTGGAAACCCCCAGGCTGCAGGCCTGGGGTAAGGCCAAACAGGGCACTGGAGGTTGCAGGGGGCAGCCCACGGGTAGGCAAAGGCAGCAGGTCAAAACCCCCCTTGCCGGTGATGATTGGCTTATACTCCGCAGTCCGCCCCAGTGAACGGGGGCTTGGTGGTGACTGACGGTAGCTATATACTGAGGTGAGGTGGGGAGACCCGGGTGGGGGTTCCCCTGAGTGGGGAGACCCAGATTGGGGGGTACTGCAGGTGGCAGCACCCCAGTTGAAGGGGCACCGGGGTCCAGGAGGGACTCGGGGGGGGCCCAGCAGGACACCGGCCTGCAGAGGGCGGCTGGAGGCTGGCCTATCAAAGCAAATTATGACAGTCCCTATGCCAGCGGAGCTGGTGCATCAGGACCAAACTTCCACCCGTTTGTCCTCCTTCCCTGACCCCTCCCCGCCCTCCTGTTCCTGTAGCAAGGTGACTCCATTTTCAAAAGAAAGAAAAAGGACAATTTTGTGGCAACAGCTGTTAGGGTTGCAGAACAGTCAAGCTTAAGATGACAGTGCTGGTGTCACCACTGCCAATTTGTGGGTCAACAGCAACACGGCACTATCTCTCTGAGTGGAGGAATTTCTCTAGTAACTTACTGTTCGCAATACATTTACCAAAAACACCACCAGGAGGGTGCTCTTAGCCTTCATGTTGGGCAAAGTACAGCCTGGCAATGCCTATGTCTGTCACTGGCCAAATGAGTGTCTTCAGGACCTTGCTAGAGAATGAGCCAGGTGGCACTCAATCTGCAAGGCGGCAAAGTCCCTTTGGGATTTGCCTTAGTGAAAATGAACGATGCTTTCCTCTTCACTCCAAATCCTGATCTATACATTTAACTCTCCTTTCATGAGATTGCTCCTGGTAAACACAGAGCCAGCTCTACCCAGAGTAGCAAGATGGCTTGCACAAACATTTTGTAGTTATTTAGAAAAAATAAAGTTTCAGCGGAAGAAACCGGGACATTTCGCGTGTTCCCAGAACTCCAAGACATGATATGAAAACCTGTGACCACGTCAGTAAAATCAGGACAGAAGGTTGCTTTGTTCTGGGTTTGGTGTGCAAGCATGCAGCACATTTTTATCTATGTGTACCTGGACCCAAGATTTAGGTAAACACCACAGGAGTGTAAGGAGAGTTCTTTCTCTCCCTGACTCCTTTGTGCAGGCACATAGTCCAGCCCTAAATGAGCAAAAGAAGAATCATTAGACAATTAAAATCATTCCACTGAAAAAGAAATAATGTCTTTCCTTCTTTGCCTCTCTCCTCTCTATCATGTTTTTTTGCTGGAGAAGAGCGGCGTCTCACCCTGGCACGTGTAGGTTTTCATAGGACTACGAAGAAGAGTGTCACCAGCAAACAGAATACACTTTACCTTTCCATTCTATGTCATTTTTAAAGATATCTATACCAGAAATCCCATTAACAAGGAAGAGCATGTACAGCAAAGGGATACTGACACCTTTTTCTTCCCATAAAATATTTCATTAACCCCCCCTGCCCGCCCTTTAAAGGTTCATCTCTAAACAAAGCCTGGAGCCTGGTTCAAAAAAGGAGTTGCTGAAAAAAACAACCTGTGCCACAACTCAGTAAAGGTTTCTTCTTTCCTCTTCTCGCTGCTGTTTGTCACCACTAACAACCCTGCTTCTGAAAGTTTGCTGTAGCTTTGTGGACAGCTTGCACAGCTAGACAATGCAAAGCACACAAAGGGAGCCAGAATCCCCCAGTGTTGTGGTATTCTATCCAATGGTTAAATGCTTACAAACTGAAGTAGGATGAAGACTAGCTGTTACACTTACTGGACAAATGCTGCTTGGTTGGCCCATTGCCAGAAAAAATAACCCATTACAATCAAAACCCAGTTAAGTCAAACAGTCCCTGCTTAATTAAGCCTCCTTAAGAGTCTTCTGTTCAACAAAGCTGATATTTTCAGCAGGTGAGACTGAAGCTGTCCAGCCCATAGTATCCAATCTAAACCCTTAAACGTGGGTGTCCGTGTTGTGTGTGATGCTAACTCTGAAAGGGGGACTCAGCTAGATCCCAGAATTACAGTATTCACAATATAAACGTAAGCTAAAAAGCTCCACCCGCCCCGACATCATTCACAAAATGGAATGATTTGCTTTCACTTTAACCTAAGGGCCCAGTCTGGTGAGGTGACTTTACTGGGCCTGAATCCAAAGCTCATTCAAGTCAACAGGATTCTTTCCACTGACTTAGGTATGTCTACACTACCCGCCGGATAGGCGGGCAGCGATCGATCCAGCGGGGGTCGATTTATCGCGTCTAGTCTAGACGCGATAAATCAACTCCCGAGCGCTCTCCCGTCGACTCCTGTATTCCACCGCCACGAGAGGCACAGGCGGAGTCGACGGGAGCAGCAGCAGTCGACTCACCACAGTGAAGACGCCGTGGTGAGTGGATCTAAGTACGTCGACTTCAGCTACGTTATTCGCGTAGCTGAAGTTGCGTAACTTAGATCGATTCCCCCCCTCTAGTGTAGACCAGGCCTTAGAAGCAGGCCCATTGTGCCTCATCCTACACTCCAAAAGATATGGCCACTCAGCGCACATGGGACTCTGTCAGAGTGATGCACCTAGGGGGTCATCCTGCAGCCAATGACATCAGCTCCACTTCAGTGGTGCAGCATTTAGCCCAGTCTAACTCCCATTCAAAGTCAATGGCAGCTGACTTAAAGCAGTGAACAGATTTTAGCCATTATAACCACAAAGATGGAGATATTACAGGTCAGTCCCATACAATAGAAAGATAAAACAGAGAGGAAAGCATCTGTAGCATATGTATAGACATTTTTCAGTGCCGCCTGTCTGTAAAGATGGACACAGGCAAACAAACAGTGACTTTGTTTAAAAGGTTCTTTCTCTTTTCAGACAGAGGTGAGCCGGCCAGGCCCTGACTTGTTTGGGACGAGGGTGTTTCCTTGTGGTTTGGAGATGCATCCAGGATTTTTTATTACTCAGAAACTTTGGTTCTGCGTGTGTTTTTTAAGGAGTCTGAGAATGAAATATGATTCATATTTGCATCTGTTAGCATGTTGGGAAGAAAAAAGGATGAGCAAATTGCTGCTGAAAGACAAATAAAAAAAGCTGATTCCATTTCCCACAACACTTTCTAGGTTTGGGCTGCAACTGTTTATGTTACCAGAAACTTTGTAATTGAATTAAAATTGGCGGACAATGGCAAAGTCAGCAACGGTTACAGCTGAGCATCTGGTCTTCTTGAAACGTTGATTTGGATGGAATATAAAAAGTCACTGCTGTAAATTAGTTCCATGACAATTTTGTTTTTAAAAGAAGTCCTTCGGGCTTTTGAAAATAACAGTTTAGCTCCATGATGTAATCTACTCTGACTGACCAGATCTCATCCCTGTAGAAAGAATACATTGTAATGTCTGTGTGAATGATGAGTGTACGTACCCATACAAATAAGATGTTATGTATAGTACTTACCACATAAATCTGTGCTATCATAATAATAGTTGAAGTATAATGGAGGAAAAACGTCATGTATTGTAAAGAATTTTTTCCCTACATTAACCTCCATAAATGCCTTAAGGACACAGAGGGTACATCTTATGAAAGGACCTTTATGCGGCTGCATAACATGACATTCCATTCATAAAACCAGAAAAAGACAACGTGGTGTATCGGCACAATTCTGTCAAACAGCCAAACATTAGCGTCTTCGTGAAAAACACTGACATCCTTTGCTGCAACTTCTCACCCAGACGGAACATGTTTCGAATTTGTAAATGCTAAATATGAAAGATGATGTTGTGCAAGCGTGCAGATTAAAACCAAGCTTTCCTCCAGACAAAAAATGTTGTCCTTGAACAGCCAAAATATATTAGAAATATATATTGGTGGTACAATAGATAATTAGAATTCCAACCAATACCAAGGCCAAGTGGCACTAGGCAATGTGCATATACATAGAAAGAGAGAATGCCTGTTATCCTGTAGCACTTACAGCCTAAATAGACAAGACACCGCGAGGGAGAAAAGAAATATTATCCCCATTCTTACAGATGGAGAACTGGAGCACAGACATTTTACATGACTGACCCAAGGTCAAAGAGGAAGCCCGTGGTAGATCCAGAAACTGGCCCCAGATCTCCCGAGTCTCAGGCCTTTAACCACGAGGCCAACCTTCCTCAATTTTGTGTCAGCAATTCAGATTTTGTTAAGAATGCTTAGCGCACCCACAGAATGTAATACTAGGACCTGAAATGGCCAACCCTTCTGCGGGTGCAGTTACATTGCCTTCAGGAGGAAGGGTTTGTAGGCATGTGACTTTATTTTGCGTAACACCATTCTGATAAACTGTATCTAAAAATGCTTTAGAGAGTGAAATAATACAGTAAAAGGAGAAATATAGCACAGGAAAAGAAGAGTTGTAGGCAAGACAGAATGGGAAATGGCTTTCAGATGAGATTTGAAAGGCAATGGAAAGTAAATGAGGAAAGAGATAGAGGAAGGACTGTTCCCAGTGGCAAGGGAAAGCCATGTTACCAACTGTGACAAGACTGAGTGGAAGGATATAGGGAACAGAAGCACAAATGTCTCGGATAAGCAGAATCCAAATAGAATGTCTGCTTTCCTGTTCACTGTGTAGGGCAGAAGGAAGAAAACAACGTGGACGCAAAATTGTTATTATTAATATGATCGTAGTTGCCAGAGGCTCCCGCCATGATCAGGGCCCCATTGTTCTAGACACTGGCTAGACACATCATGAGAATAGACCCAGCCTTACCACCTAAATAGACAGGGATAATAAAGGCAAAGAGAACACAGCATAGCATAGCAGGTCAGCGACAGACCTGGGCAGTCCAGTGCACAATGCACTGGGCCCCCTCTGTACCCCAAATTGTTCATTCCCTCAGAATGAAGGTGGGGGAGAAAATTCCTCATGTAACAAAAATCCAGCGAGGGGACGATATACAAGCGGGGCCAGAATCCTAAGTACATTCAGGAGTGCTGCAGACCAGATGGTACGTAGACAATTTGTCTATCAGCCGGTGCTGTGGGAGGAATGTACAAAAGGAGAACAAAATACCTTACGCTGCTTGTGCAAACTAATCCAAATGCTTGCTGAAAATTGCAAACCTTTTGTTAATTTTGTTAATTCGTTGAGGGGGATGACGCAGAGAATAAGTGATACCAGAGCGCCGACTCCCTGGAAGAATCTACTATCCCACCAACGGGGGGTCCCACAATTGTTCCACTACCAACAAGCCTGTGAGGCAGCATGAAAAGCCTTTGAGAGCATCAGAGATGGAAAACACATGCTGGCATACCCACTGGAATGATACGACCCAATGTGCACAGACCACCGACTGACTACATGTGCATAAGCACTCCCTGGAGAAGGGGGGTCTTTGACTTTCTAGCCCCCAAACAAGTGACAGAAAGATTCACACCCTGTGGGAAAAGGCTCTGACACTCCGCATGTGTAGGTTTGGAAAAATAAATAAATCCCACGCTGCAGTGAACGTGGTGGAGAAGTCGCACGACACGATCAAGTGGCTAACCCGTTGATTTCTCTCCCTGGGTTTATTGTGTCTGATAATGAAGCCAGTCTGGGGCTTGCTGCTGAGAATGGGGGATTTGGTCATGTGTCATGTTTTGCAAACTGCCTTCATTAAATTGTTCATGATTTTTTTTCCCCCCTAAAGCAAACAAAAGGCATATGAAACAAATACTGCCCTTTGCCTGTAATAGAGACATTCTACAGGGGGTCTAGGATGGGTACCTGACATGGGAAGAATCCAAATGTGCATCTCAATCTGATTTTCACATACAGAGAACACTTTGGAGGCCTTTTACTGCCCTTTATTTCCTGTCCCTCTCCTGCACCCTGTTTCCTTGAACTACAATAGGGATTTTCCCGTTTCATTCCGACTTCTTTCCCCCATCCTAGATATAGTCCGGACTCCTTTTTCACCTCCACAGTCGTGCATCCCCACAGAGGAAGTGACTGTGACCCACCAGCCAGCACACCCCTTTGTGGCTGGGCATGGTGTAGCCGGCTTCCTTCCTTTTGCACAGCCCCGTCAGCCCTCTGGTAGTCTGCGTCTTCTTTGAGACTCAACTCTCCGGCCAGCTCACATATGGTCCCACCCTTTCCAGGGTAAACCAATAGTCTCACTACAGACTTGCTAGTTGTTACCCCGGTATCGAAAGGTTGCAACAGTCTTTCCCCCTTGTCGTGGGGTTTTTGCTCCACCTTCATTAGTGGGTCCAGTAGGGGAACCCAGGCCATCCCGCTCCTCTGGGTTCTGGTCCAGGGATCCTTTAAATAAGCAGCCGAGATCTGGCCATGCTGAACATTGCTGCCTTCCTGGACCACTTCCTACCTGGCCCTGTCTTGGGTCATTCCCACTGCCTCTTCCCAGGCTCACAGTACATCAGTAGGTCTCTCTAAGCCTCTTCTAGAGACTCACTACAGAGCTTTATAGCACTTTCTGCCACCCTACTGGTTCTGGCTGCAAGAGCGGTCATCTACTCCCCTGGCAAGTTGGTCTCTGCCCCAGCAGGAATTTTCCTGCTCTGCACGGGCCTCTCCACCAGCACCGAGAATCCTGGACAGACTCACTTCCCCCCAGCTATCCTACCCGACTGCCTTGGGCTGTCTGACGCAGGCCTATTTCCCTCAGAGAGGGTCTGTGAGCCACAGGGTTACCGACTTTCTAAGCGCACAAAACCGAACACCCTAGCCCTGCCTCTTCCCTGAGGCCACACCACCTGCTCACTACATTCCCCCTCCCTCGGTGGCTCGCTCTCCCCCACCCTCACTCATGTTCACTGGGCTGGGGAAGAGGGTTGGGTTGCGGGAGGGCGGGAGGGAGGGGTCTAACTGGGGGTGCGGGCTCTGAGGTGGGGCCAGAAATGAGGGGTTCAGGGTGCCAGAGGAAGCGCTGGACTGGGCCAGAGGGTTGGGGTGCAAGGGGGGTGAGGGATCTGTCTGGGGGTGCAGGCTCTGGGGTGGGGCTGGGGATGAGGGGTTTGGGGTGCAGGAGGGGGCTCCAGGCTGAGGGGTGTAGCAGAGGGGTTCAGGATGTAGGAGAGGGGTCTGGGCTGGGGCAGGGGATTGGGGTGCAGGGGGGTGAGGGCTCCATCTGGGGGTGCAGGCTCTGGGGATGAGGAGTTTGGGGGTGTTGGAGGGGACTCCAGGTTTGGGGGGGCTCAGGGCTAGGGCAGGAGGTTGGGGCTCAGGGTTGGGGCCCAGGCTTACCTCTGGCAACTCCCAGTCAGGGGCTAAGGCAGGCTTTCTGCCTGTCCTGACTCCGCGCTTTGCCCCGGAAGTGGCCAGCAGGTTCGGCTCCCAGGCGGAGGGGCAGCAGGGGGCTCTGCACGCTGCTCTCACCCACAGATACTGCCCCTGCAGCTCCCATTGGCTGGGAACTGCGGACAATGGGAGTGCAGAGCTGGTGCTTGGGGCAGGGGAAGCACGCTGAGCCCCTTTGCCCCCGCCCACCCCGTCTAGGAGCTGGACCTGCTGGCCGCTTCCGGGGCACAGCGCAGAGCCAGAACAGGTAGAGACTAGCCTGCCTTAGCTGAGCAGCGGTGCCGACTGGAGCCGCCAGGGTCTCTTTCCGACCAGGTGTTCCGGTCGAAAACCGGTCATCCTCGTCAGCCAGCAGGCCAATTTAGCCCCCTGACTTCTGTCAGGCTTCTCGCACTGACAGCCAGCAATCTGCTCTCCTTCCTGGTCAACCCCCACCTGAGCCAGGTTCCACCCTCCTCCCTCCAAGCTTGACCCCTACTGCAGGTGTAGCAGGGCACCTCGAACTGAGCCCACAGGCTCTCATCAACCTCTTCTGGCCCCATGTGGGGTTGGTATTCCACTTCCCCGTGACCTTTATACTACAGTACGGTGAGACATTGTGTTGTGCGCAGTGTGCCACAGACAGAGCTGCAAGTGATACCTTTCATTAAGGTTGCCTAACATTTTGCATTAGAAGACCCTGATTTTGATTACTTATAAATATGACACACTTTAACTTTTTGGTTATCACAGAGTACATACTGGAGGAAGGATGGTGTAGTAGTTAGTTAAGCTTCTGGCCTGGGAATGCCAAAATTTAGGCTCAATTTCTGACTCTGCCACAGACTACTTGTCTGTTTGACCGTGTGCTTGATTGTTTGATTGCCTGTTTGAATAGTGTGAATTGGGAGTGCTTTGTTCCAGGCTCTTCTAAAAAGACAGTCAGCTGCGAACCAGCTGAGCAGCGAATAGCAGAGAAGCAAACAGGTGGAGTTAGCCTGGGAGTTCGCCTGGAGATAGCCTACTGCAGCATCCCCCTTGCAGGTTCCCTGAGTAGCTTCTGCCACAAGTGAGGAAACTCTTCGAAGGAAGGGACTATGGATGCTGAGCGATCCGCTGTCGTGACCTGCACAGGATGTGCCATGTTTGTCTTTCTTCCACAGGATAGAAGCGACTTTGTCTGTACAAAGTGCAAGCTGATCTCCATATTGGAGGAGAAGATTCAAGGTCTGGAGAAATGAGTATCAACCCTGTGTTCCATAAAAGAAAATGAGGAGTTCCTGGATAGACATCAGGATAGGCTTCAGCGGGCACAGTGTTCTGAGGATTCAGAGTAGGCTACGCAGCGGGGACAGAAGGCCAGTGACGATAATTGGCGGCATGTGACCTCCAGAAGAGGAAAGAGTATGAGACAAGTCCATGTACCAGAAATGCATATTCAGATGAGCAACCTTTTTCATGTTCTCTCCACAGGTACTAGTGCAGAGAGTGGAGTGAATGATACATCTGAGGGAACAGAGCAGAAGGAGATTCCACTGACTGGAAGGCATAAGATGCACAGTCCTAGGGATGGGGGTTCCACGACCACCACTCCCAAGAGGAGGAGGAGGGTGGTGGTGGTCGGGGACTCTCTCCTCAGGGGGACTGAGTCATCTATCTGCCGCCCTGACCGGGAAAACCGAGAGGTATGCTGCTTGCCAGGGGATAGGATTCATGATGTGACGGAGAGACTGCCGAGACTCATCAATCCCTCAGATCGCTACCCCTTCCTGCTTCTCCACGTGGGCACCAACGATACTGCCAAGAATGACCTTGAGCGTATTACTGCAGACTACGTGGCTCTGGGAAGAAGGATAAAGGAGTTTGAGGCGCAAGTGGTGTTCTTGTCCATTCTCCCGGTGGCAGGAAAAGGCCGGGGTAGAGACCGTCGAATCGTGGAAGTCAACGAATGGCTATGCAGATGGTGTTGGAGAGAAGGGTTCGGATTCTTTGACCATGGGATGGTGTTCCAAGAAGAAGGATTGCTAGGCAGAGATGGGCTCCACCTGATGAAGAGAGGGAAGAGCATCTTTGGAAGCAGGCTGGCTAACCTAGTGAGGAGGGCTTTAAACTTGGTTCACTGGGGGAAGGAGACCAAAGCCCCGAGGTAAGTGGGGAAGTGGGATACCGGGGGGAAGCACAAGTAGGTGAGTGCAAGAGGGGAGGGCTCCTGCCCCATACTGGGACAGCAGGACAATTGGTGAGTTATCTTAAATGCCTATACACAAATGCAAGAAGCCTGGGGAACAAGCAGGGAGAACTGGAAGTCCTGGCACAGACAAGGAATTATGATGTAATTGGAATAACAAAGACTTGGTGGGATAACTCACATGACTGGAGTACTGTCATGGATGGATATAAACTGTTCAGGAAGGATAGGCAGGGCAGAAAAGGTGGGGGAGTTGCGTTGTATGTAAGAGAGCAGTATGACTGCTCAGAGCTCCAGTATGAAACTGCAGAAAAACCTGAGAGTCTCTGGATTAAATTTAGAAGTGTGAGCAACAAGGGTAATGTCGTGGTGGGAGTCTGCTACAGACCACCAGACCAGGGGGATGAGGTGGACGAGGCTTTCTTCCAGCAACTAACACAAGTTACTAGATCACAGGCCCTGGTTCTCATGGGTGACTTTAATCACCCCGATATCTGCTGGGAGAGCAATACAGCAGTCCACAGACAATCCAGGAAGTTTTTGGAACGTGTAGGGGACAATTTCCTGGTGCAATTGCTGGAGGAACCAACTAGGGGAAAAGCTCTTCTTGACCTGCTGCTCACAAACAGGAAGGAAATAGTAGAGGAAGCAATAGTGGATGGGAACCTGGGAGGCAGTGACCATGAGATGTTCGAGTTCAGGATCCTGACACAAGGAAGAAAGGAGAGCAGTAGAATACAGAGCCTGGACTTCAGAAAAGCAGACTTTGACTCCCTCAGGGAACTGATGGGCAAGGTCCCCTGGGAGAATAACATGAGGGGGAAAGGAGTCGAGGAAAGCTGGCTGTATTTTAAAGAATCCTTATTGAGGTTGCAGGAACAAAACATCCCGATGTGTAGAAAGAAAAGTAAATATGGCAGGCGACCAGCTTGGCTTAACAGTGAAATCCTTGCTCGTCTTAAACACAAAAAAGCAGCTTACAAGAAGTGGAAGATTGGACAAATGACCAGGGAGGAGTATAAAAATATTGTTCAGGCATGCAGGAGTGAAATTAGGAAGGCCAAATCACACTTGGAGTTGCAGCTAGCTGGAGATGTTAGGAGTAACAAGAAGGGTTTCTTCAGGTATGTGAGCAACAAGAAGAAAGTCAAGGAAAGTGTGGGCCCCTTGATGAATGAGGGAGGGAACCTAGTGACAGAGGATGTGGAGAAAGCTAGTGTACTTAATGCTTTTTTTGCCTCTGTCTTCACAGACAAGGTCAGCTCCCAGGCAGCTGCACTCCGCAGCACGGTATGGGGAGGAGGTGACCAGCCCTCTGTGGAGAAAGAAGTAGTTCGGGACTATTTAGAAAAGCTGGATGAACACAAGTCCATGGGGCCGGATGCACTGCATCCGAGGGTGCTAAAGGAGTTGGCCGATGTGATTGCAGAGCCATTGGCCATTATCTTTGACAAATCATGGCAATCGGGGGAGGTCCCGGATGACTGGAAAAAAGCTAATGTAGTGCCCATCTTTAAAAAAGGGAAGATCCGGGGAACTACAGGCCAGCCAGTCTCACCTCAGTCCCTGGAAAAATCATGGAACAGGTCCTCAAGGAATCAATTCTGAACCACTTAAAGGAGGGGAAAGTGATCAGGAACAGTCAGCATGGATTCACCAAGGGCAAGTCATGCCTGACTAACCTAATTGCCTTCTATGATGAGATAACTGGCTCTGTGGATGAGGGGAAAGCAGTGGATGTGCTATTTCTTGACTTTAGCAAAGCTTTTGATACAGTCTCCCACAGTGTTCTTGCCAGCAAGTTAAAGAAGTATGGGCTGGATGAATGGACGGTAAGTTGGATAGAAAACTGGCTGGATGGTCGTGCTCAACGGGTAGTGATCAATGGCTCCATGTCTAGTTGGCAGCCGGTATCAAGTGGAGTGCCCCAAGGGTCGGTGCTGGGGCCGGTTTTGTTCAATATCTTCATCAACGATCTGGAGGATGGTGTGGACTGCACCCTTAGCAAGTTTGTAGATGACACTAAACTGGGAGGAGTGGTTGATACGCTGGAGGGTAGGGACAGGATACAGAGGGACCTAGACAAATTAGAGGATTGGGCCAAAAGAAATCTGATGAGGTTCAACAAGGACAAGTGCAGAGTCCTGCACTTAGGACAGAAGAATCCCATGCACTGCTACAGACTAGGGACCGAATGGCTGGGCAGCAGTTCTGCAGAAAAGGACCTAGGGGTTACAGTGGACGAAAAGCTGAATATGAGTCAACAGTGTGCCCTTTTTGCCAAGAAGGCTAACGGCATTTTGGGCTGTATAAGTAGGGGCATTTCCAGCAGATCGAGGGACGTGATTATTCCCCTCTATTCGGCACTGGTGAGGTCTTTTGGAGTACTGTGTCCAGTTTTGGGCCCCACACTACAAAAAGGATGTGGATAAATTGGAAAGAGTCCAACGGAGGGCAACAAAAATGATTAGGGGGCTGGAGCACATGACTTATGAGGAGAGGGTGAGGGAACTGGGATTGTTTAGCCTGCAGAAGAGAAGAGTGAGGGGGGGATTTGATAGCTGCTTTCAACTACCTAAAAGGGGGTTCCAAAGAGGATGGATCTAGACTGTTCTCAGTGGTAGAAGATGACAGAACAAGGAATAATGGTCTCAAGTTGCAGAGGGGGAGGTTTAGGTTGGATATTAGGAAAAACTTTTTCACTAGTAGGGTGGTGAAGCACTGGAATGGGTTACCTAGGGAGGTGATGGAATCTCCTTCCTTAGAGGTTTTTAAGGTCAGGCTTGACAAAGCCCTGGCTGGGATGATCTAGTTGGGTTTGGTCCTGCTTTGAGCAGGGGATTGGACTAGATGACCTCCTGAGGTCCCTTCCAACCCTGAGATTCTATGATTCTATGTGACCTTGGGCCAGTCACTTAATCCCTTCATGCTTCAGTCCCCATCTGTAGATAAGAATACTTCCCTGCTTCACAAAAGGTGTCATGTAGCTAAATCCAAAAATAGTTGAGGTTCTATGGCAGGCCTGCACAACATGCGGCCCGTGTGGGCTCACTGTGCGGCCCGCAGGGGCGTGAGTAGGTGAACTCACTGTGAGGCCCAAAATCTGGGACTGTGTCTGTTGGTCCTTTTTGATGCTTGTCTCTGTGCTGGGGGTTGTCCCAATGCTGCAAAGAGGGTATTCCCAATGAAGGTGCCTGCTTCTAACCCCCGAGGCCATCAGTATGTCTGCTCTTCTCTAGTCAGCCCACTTGATAAGTCTGATTGTCCTTGGTCTGGTTCCCATCCCCTCTCCAAGGGTTGCAGCTGTCTGGAGGTGCCTGCCTTCCACGCCTTCCTCATTCACACCTCATTCATTCAACAGGGCAATTGAATACAAAGTGGGGGGAAGATCTTATTCTACTTCTAGAAAAAAGACATTTTTCTTTTACCTTAATTATACTACCTTAGGGGCCTGCTATAACATATTACCAACGTTCAATACAAAGTCATATAAAAGTTATACAAAAATGCATAATGCAGAGATTTATCTACAACTCCATTGATCGACTGTTGTGTGCAGTAATATAGTGACCCATGGAGGGGCGGTGAAAAGGGAGGTGATGGTGGGGCCGAGCGGGGAGGGGGTGGGTCCTATTTTACTGCTTGATCTGGTCACCCTGTGCACGCTGTTTCTTTCCCCCTCTACAAGCTTCCACACCCCAGCGCTGGGGAAGGAGAAGTTGTTTCCGCGGGGCGGGTGGTGCTGGGTGTGGGGGGGGTGTTTCCGCGGGGCCGGGGGGTTTTGGCCCTCAGCTGTTTTCTTTGGAGTAATATGGCCCTCACCGCTTTACGAGTTGTGCAGGCCTGATCTACAGCAATAGAGTAATGGTTTATATCATTGCAGTAACATTCCTGCCTGCTGTGGTGGTTTTGAACCATCCCTCCAGAATACTGTAATATTTCTTTCATATAAGGGCCCCAGGTCTGAGTTCTATCTACGTCGCCACTTCATGACAGTGAGATCCGGGAAGCAATAAGCTGTATATAAATACTTGATCTACACCAGCAACTGCGTTAGCACACAAAGCAGCAAAACATTTCAGGAGGCAAAGTAGTAAGGTTCCGAATTTGGATTTCTGCAAAAGCCAGGCTGAGCTCAAATAACCCAGTAAACCCGCGATTCCAAAACCTCCCAAACAAATTTAAATATTTTAATCTGCATATCTGTTTCTTTCTGCTTCGTTTTTCCCCCCAAACATACATCAGAGAGTCATTTCTGAGGCTGCAATGGTGAGAGATACAGTGTTAGCCTCTGATCCCCGAAGCAGTTGAGCAGAGCCTTAATTTTAAGCACACGAGTAAATCCATTAACTTCAATGGGCATTCTCACTTGCTTAAATTTAAGTCTGTGTTTAAGATTAGCCCTGAACTGGGGCCTGACTACAGTATTTCAACCAATGAGAAGATAAGCTCTCAGATTGTTTTCCCTTCACAAATGGCTTCTTGAAGCATTAAAATAGCCTGTGGGAAATAAGCAGAAATACTGATGCAGCTAAAGATCAGTAAAAGAAACAGAAATACTATATCCTGTGTGTTCTTTTACCAAAAAAAAGGAGCTTTGTATTTATAGTGAAGCTGGTAAATCTGGACTTAGGGGGAGAGGCAGGAGAACAAGTGTTTCCCCATGTATCAAAACTAAACAGGAAGTGGTGTGACAGTAAGTCTGATTTCTTTTTATATATTTGACACCTTCATATCTAGGTTAGCTTTATGACAAAGTGTGTCAATTTGGTGCTTAGTTAAAGACTCGGGCTCTGATCCAACAAAGCACTTAAGCATGTGGATAAATCACTCTAAGCTGGTAGGTCGGTCCCATTTAGCCAAATTCCCAGCCGATGTAAATCAGCATAGCTCCACTAAAGCCAATGGTGTTACACCAATTTACACCACTAATCATAGAATATCAGGGTTGGAAGGGACCTTAGGAGGTCATCTAGTCCAACCCCCTGCTCAAAGCAGGACCAATCCCCAATTTTTGTCCCAGATCCCTAAATGGCCCCCTCAAGGATTGAACTCACAACCCTGGGTTTAGCAGGCCAATGCTCAAACCACTGAGCTATCCCTCCCCCCTAAGTCAATTAGACTAAGGATCAGTCTAATTGACTTCAATGGGACTACTCCCCTGCTTGAAGTTATGCATGATTCTATGATTTGCATAAGAGCTCTACTGGACCAAGACCTAAGAGTTTGGGCCATACCATCAAAAATACATCACCTACAACAGCTCTGGCATTCCAGTTCTAGCCCTCTCTTGTGCTAGATGAATTAGCTGGAGTGGGGACAGTGAATGGAGCTTTGGGTGTGGAATGATGTCCATCCGAGGCTAGGATGAGACAAACTGACTCACTCATTCTGACATATGACTTAAATCAGTCTCAGGTCTCAGAGATGAAAGGCTATTGCACTAAACCACTGTACAGTAGTAGCTCTTCATAGTTCTCCTTCTAATATAGACAAATGTAACGTTGAGAACATGAAAAAAGCCCGTTTTTCTACTTAGAACTGAAGTGAAAATGAGCTCGTTTTAAACGGTACCGCTCAAACTGCTTCATTTTTAGCTTGTTGATTATACATTCATAACAATTCAAGCAATTACTGCTGCAGTAAATGCAACGTAATAGTTGTTGGGATATTACTTAGTAATTGCTCTACAATTTGAAAGGTTTTATGTAACCACTGCCGAACTCCTATTATAATTAAAATATATATAAATATATAGAGCTGATTATGCAATAGCCATGTACTGTATATACCATGGTGTCCTTGGAAATGAAACAAATGTTAAATCTCCCCCCCAGGTTAAAAAAAAAAAGGCAACAAATTGTGGCACTGGGTTGATGAGTGGATAAAGTGTCAATATTTAGGTTTTGTCACTGTGGATCAACTCCAGCCTGAGCTTAATTTAGAATTATAAAAGATCTGGTGGTCTCACTTTGGCAGGCAATAGGTTCTAGCGAATGCATGACCACATACAGACAGTCACCAGGATTACCGGCTGACCAGCACAGCTGTGGCAGTGGGGATAGATTCGAGAATCTTTTACTTCAAAATCAAATGACTGAAGCTAAAGCTATTAGCTAAGATGTCTGCTACAGCTGGTCAAAATGTGTTGAATGCAATTTGGAGGGGTTGTCAATGCAATTTGTGTGTGCGCGCGTGGAAAACTATCGACATTGTCAACATTTTCCCTTTCTTTTTTTTTTGCAAACTAAATTCTGAACATCCAACTGAATTTCAGTCAACATTGTTATCACTAGGGTGACCAGACAGCAAGTGTGAAAAATCGGGACAAGGGATGGGGAGTAATAGGAGCCTATATAAGAAAAAGACCCCAAAATTGGGACTGTCTTTATAAAATCGGGACATCTGGTCACCCTAGTTATCACTGTTATGGTTGAAAACATTATTGACACAGTTATCAGTAGTTTTTGTCTACTAAAAACCTGGCTTTCAGTAAGCAAATTTTTCAGGTATTGAAAAGTAGGGTTTTGGAAAACAAAAAATGTCAGTAACTATTTTAATTACATTTTTCAATTAAAAAAAAACAAAAAAAATCATAAAAATGGGGGGGAAAGCCTATATTTGGAGCAATTTTAACTCCTTTGTCATAAAAAATAACTTCAACCTTTTGAATTTTTTCCTCTAATTTTTTCAACAAGCTCTGGCTCTGATTAGTAGCATCAGGACATACCGTCTCTTTGTAGATGAGCCCCCCTAGAGGTCGACGTCACAAACACTTGACTTTCTCCAACCAAAAGCTTATAACAGCCTGTATAGGACAGATCACACAAATAGCCATCACCTAGAAAGGCTAAGGATCTTGTCCTGCATCACTGAAATCAATAGGAGCTTTGTCATTGGCTTGAACAGGCACCAGATTACACCATAAGAGGAGAGACCTATGTGTTAACATGTCCTTCATTTCTATAAAGGATGGTCCTTTCTGGTTGGTCACATAGTGGGAAAGAAGCTGCAGAGGAATTCAATAGCCTGTGAAGAAAAGTCTAGTCCTATTGCTTCCATTCCCCAAGTCCTTTCTAGCATAGCAATTCATTCATACCTAAATGCTAGAGCTCAGCACAGCTCTCTGTTCTCCTGGTGGAGCTCTCGAATGTTTCTGCATTACAGAAGGTTGTCTCTATTTTGTGTGCTTGTCTTATTTTTCAGTTAATGCCTGTTTTTTCTCCATTACTGAAGTTCAGTTTTTCTTCTCTCTTTCCATCTACCACTCAAATTCCTTTCCAGATCATCCTCCAGCACTTTATATCTCTTGAGCCCAGGACTGAATTGGGAAATTAGCTGCACCCTCAACCCGACTTCCACCCACTCGCACTAGGTTGTGCAGATGTTCAAGATACACTTATGTCGGATCTCTTGTGCTCTAACGGGCTTAGCTTCCCCTCATTCTGGGCAAAATTTACAGCTGTAAGGAAAATTCTCCTGGCAATCTATTTATTTGTATTTCAACTACAACTGCCAATATGTTGTTTGGGAGGACTTTGTTTTGTTTTTTTACATTGTATGTTGTTGTTTACCACAGATGAAGAATTCCTGCAATATATTCAAAACTAAAAGAAAAAAAATATAAGATACAGATTAGGCGCCAGATTCTCAGCTGGTGTAATTCAGTATAGTTCCACTGAAGTCAATGAATGTATGCCACTTTCCACCAGCCGGCCCTAGGACTACGTGGAAATATGCTTTACAATCTGGGGGCCAAATTTGTTGTTCGTGTAAATGGGCTAAACTCCATCAAAGTCAATGGAGCTGTGTCCATTTACAGCAGCACTGAAATTGGCCGTTGGTCTTTATGACATGCTCTGTACATAGAAAGATGGTCCTCTGACATTGCGTGAATATTTTGTTCAAGCAAAGGAAAAATATTCACTGCTGTGAGTGAGTCTTGATTGCCTGGACACATAGCAATCCTCATAGCAAGGGGAAAGACTTGAGAAAAATCGTTCTGACTTAGGCATTGCTTGTGTTGCAGAAATACCCCAGATACTCAAACTCAAATTTTTTTTTATATGAAAGTCCATGAGAAAGAAGTTTGACTGCCAGCCCTTGTGTTATCAGAGTGATTTAACATTGAGTTACGCTAGCAGAGCCTATAAATCTTTACTAACAGCTTAACATGTGAGGCATTTGATGTGTCTGGGAACCTGCTGTATGAAAGAAATTAGCTGTAAAAAAAGAAGTGAAATGCCTATTCCCCTGGGAAGAGTCTGTAAGGCTGCTAATAGATCATCTGTTCATTCGAAAGACACTTGTTCCTCTAGTAAAACAGCAACTAATATTTTTGCTTTCCACTGCTTGGACAGGAAATATGGTGCTAAGGGCCAATAGACAGAGCAAATTATCATATTAATTACACGGTCAGTAAACATTTGCTGTCCCACGTCTCCTAAAGTCTGAATACTTCCTGGTTGGATTTCACCAGTGGAACCAGCCTCTGTTAGCTGTTTCACTCTGATGTAAATGTCTGACAAGATGGGTTACATTTTAGGGGATAGCCAGGTTAAACACACTCATCCTAATGGGAGGGAAGCGTCAGTCACCCGGGAAGGCAGAAAAACCTAGGTGCTGCCGGTTTTCAGGCCACCATTTTCAAATGTGCGCCTCTAAAATTAGGCAGCTAAGTGATGCTCTGATCCTGCAAAGAGAAGCACACAGGGAAACCTAGAAGTGACAAAGGGTCCTGTGGCACCTTTTAGACTAACAGAGGTATTGGAGCATAAGCTTTCGTGGGTGAATATCCACTTCTTCGGATGCAAGCAGTGGGAAACCTGTGCGCTCTCATAGAGCTGCATTGATTTCTACACACTCTTCGTAAGTTATAGGATCAGGGCCTATGAGGCCTGATTTCTAGAGGTGCTGAGCATCCACAGCACCCGTGCTGGGCCAGATATTCACCTCCACTGACTTTATACCAGCTGAGGAAGTGGCCCAGGATAGGCTGAGTTGGGTGAGACCTGAATGCAAGCTGGATAAGGACTGCAGGATTTGGCCCTATGGCGGGACTCATTGGTATCCAAAGAAGAATCTACAGCATTTCTAGAACAAATGCCAGGGTCAGAGTGCAATTTACCTCATTTCATCTTCACCAAAGCAAGACACCCCTCTGCAGTACTTAAATTTCCTAACTGCCACTCTTCCATGGGATGTGCAAGTCATTAGGCTCAGTCAGGTCAACTTCAAAGGGAAAAAACAAACAAACAGTAAACTGTTTTGAAAATGCTATGGTGGAATTCTATTTCTTGTATGTATTGGGCAGGGCTTCCACTTCAACATTTCTGGCTAAAATAACTCCCAGATTTTATCCTGAACAGGACAACTGCAAACAAAATATCTCGATTTTTTGGAATTCTTTCAGTATGTGCCACAGATCATTTGCATCTTTATTGCCCTTACTTCTAATACTAAGGCACACTAAACGTAAAGAAGAGGTGTAAACAGTTGGTGTGAATTGAGATAGCACCATCTACATCAGTTGGAGCTATGTCGATTTATGTCAACAGAGGAACTGGTCCTATATGTTTATTTTATATATACTCAAAATAATTACAGCTATGCATTAAATCTCATGGTTTCAAAGTGGCCATTGATTTGCAATGGATCAAGTTCTGAGCACTCTCAGGGCATCATTTTCAGAAGTGTTGAGCACCCAACCTATCAAATTGAAGTCCAGGGGAGCTGCGGGCGCTCAGAACCTCTCAAAATCAGGCTCTTAAGTTAGGAACCAAAAATGGAGACATTCCAAAATCAGTGGGCACCAGAAAATGGAGCTGCAAATTACAAAAGGCTAAATTCAACCCTTGCCAATTGAACTCGGTGGAGGTTGATAACATCAGGTTCAAATTTGGCCCCTACTCCCATTGCTCTGAATGATGATCAGGGTGACTAGTAGGGTCGCTTTGCTACTTATCACAGGCTTTTTATTCAAAGCAGAATTCGAGGGACATAGAGGAGCGAATATAAGGGGACTACATGTAATACTTTTTCTATTCAGCTGAGGACCCCTGCAATTATTTTAAAGTGATATTTTTAGCCAGTCTGTGACACTAGGGATTCGGAGCACTTTTCCCGTGGTGGCAGGTTGTTTTATTGGTCTTTCACCAAACATACTTTAATGGTTTTATTTTCACCTCCATTAATGCTTAAATGCTTCCATGAGGCATTGTAGTCAGTTATTCTCCACCGAAATTGAAAAATAACATGAATGACAGTGCATTTATAAACACAGAGAAAGTACCAGCGTTTTCTCCATTACTCTGTCATCAAAGATATCAGCTCTAGGTTGTGCTCAGAGCATTAGCCCATGTAGCCTGATATGAGTTCATGAGGCTGGAATTCAAAACACTAACCAGCTGTGGGAACCCGGGAAGAAGCCTGTCACACTAAATGGTATCCAGATTAGAGCTGTGAGAATTTGGGAAAGCCCGTCTAGCAAGCAAGCTCCTTTAGGAAAAAACAATGGTTCCCAAGTAGCTACATTTATAAGTCTAGAGGAAGCGAGGCCTAAATTAGATATAGGAGTAACTAGGCCTGACTGAAACGAAATCTATATCAGAGGGAAAGTTGTCACGGGAAGGGAAACAAGTTGAGCAAGTTGTTGCTTAATTATGATGTGGACTTTCTCTTGGATAAAATCTCTCTCTCAAATGCAACCTCAGGGCCATATCCTGCTTTCAGGTGCATGTGTGTGCATGTGTATCTTTTGGCAGAATTCAACCCTAAGAAAAGATGTCAACAGGTATCATGCTCTGAATGTGAGATCCACTATGCTACCGTATCCGTATAGCTGTTCATGTCTGGCATGCAGGTGCTTGATTTTGAAACTCCAGCTAACTAGACAGAAATGTCTACGGGGACCACCCACAGTGTAATACAGAAGAGAAGGAGAGGGGATCGGATTGACATTGCATCCACCCCACAACGGATTTCATGCTTGGGGCAAAGCAATTACTCTCCTTCTCGCCTTCCAATCCTGAGATACTATCGGATTTCCTCCACTTCTCTACTACTGGAGAACACACCGCCTGCTGAAACGTATTTATGGCTGATCCTGCTAGATGCAGCATGTTTGAGGACTGGGGCCGTATCTCTTCTTTGATTTACAGCATCCTTTAAAATGGCCTTAAAACAGTTCTTTGGGAAAGGAGGAAGGGATGGCTTCTCTTTAGATTTGTTCAGTACTATCCCAGTCACTTGGCATAGGTTTGGCAACACTAGCCCACTGCAGTGAATGTGCTGGTTTCTGAGAGCTCATAAGGATGTGCCAGCATGAGGTTCAAGCCTGGAAAAACTCAGTACTTCATTACTAATGTAGCAAATTGCCTTGGGTATATCCATCAGCGTCAATACTGGATAAGTGCCGCACATCAGGTGTTGGCTGTTTGAGGTTTTTGGCATGAGGTGGAAGAGGGTCACTCAAAGGCAGAAATACTTCAGGAAGTGATCTTTTTCTGCATACTTAGCTAGTGACCCTGAACACAGCAACCACACAGATGGTGTCAGGTCCCTCGGAGGTTCCAAGGACACAGGCAACGATCTGATTGATGTTACACCTGTTAAGACTCGTGGGAGTAGTTAATGACATGTGTCTAATGAAATTCTCACTTGTGATTTCCCCTCTTTCATTACATCTAAGTCTTTTTAGGCACTAAACTTCGTTCCTGACTCAGAAGAAAATCACAAGCCATTCTCTGTCCACACACTAATTGGTCTGGTTATGAAACAAAATACATCTTCAAGACTAAAAGAAAGAACACTTTCAAATGCTATTTCCATTTGTCTTAGCCTGGCTCAGAAATGTCTGTCACTCTCCCTCACACATATAACAACAAGAAAACAACCTTTTTTGGGGAGGGAGGGAGGGAGGGACTCACAGGAGGTGATTTTGGGAGGGCTGGTAGGAAGACCTTAAAAGGGCTATTTTAGTTCTTCTCTCCCTACTTTCTATGTATTCAACAATTTTTAAAAAAAGAATAAAGCTGGTCAATAATTTTTGAATGAACTCTTGTCAAAAACGACTTTTTTAATGAAAAAAAATGTCTTTTTCCTTCAACATTTTCCTTTTTTAGATGAAACACAGAAGTGGAAAACTTTGGGCTATCAGTTTTCCTTCTCCCTCCCATCCCACTCCCTTTTCAGTGGCCAAATGTTAAAAGACTAAAAAGGAGAGAAAGGAGGCGTAATGAACCTTTTGGAGAATGAATCCCAAATTGTTGCTCTAAGTGCTCAGAAAGTTCATCACTTAATAATTAATGAACTAAAATAACTGAGTTTGCATGTTTCCCTCCATGTCAGGACACAGAGGAACGCCTGAACCCACTGGAGGGGAGAACTCCACCTGGGTCATTCTCACCTTTTCCTCCAATTCTACAGCAGCCTGTGTTCAGGATTCCAGCTCCAAACTCCCAGGAAAAGACAGTGTAGAAGTAATACAGTTCAGGCTCTGTTAACTACTGCTGGCCTGCCCCTCCATGCTGTAGAACACCCTGGTTTTGAAGGGTTCCTGGGTAAATATTTGGCAATGCGGCTTCAAGAAACTGTCCTCCTGCCTGCATCTGAAGAAGTGGGTATTCACCCCCGAAAGCTTGTGCTCCAATACGTCTGTTAGTCTATAAGGTGCCACAGGACTCTTTGTCCTCCTGCCTGGTCTCCTGAGAATTATGGGAGCTGATCTAGTGGACTCTTCTGGAGCATGCCGGCCCAGTGGGAGAAATCCTGAGGAATTGCAAGTTTCTCAAGAAACCCATCTTGCAGTCCTTATTCGGGCGAAAATCCCACTGACGCCAACGTGGATTTTGACTACAAAAAGGATGTGCAGGATTAAGCGGTAAACGGACTAAGAGGTCCTGAGGCCAGTTCTCCTTGATGTATGACTCATAAATCCAGACATTAATTACTGAGCTTGGGAGACAGATTAAGCAAAAAGAGAAAACGACTTCTTCTGAGCAACTCATTTAAGGTGTGTCTGACTCAAGATGCCCCTGACAAGAAATGCATTTAAGGACTTGAATATTTCCACCATGCTATGTAGCAGTGAGATAAATGTGAAGGCCAAAGCACTTTGCCCCCAAAACACTGATCAGCCAAAAATCAATCAAGATATAACGTCTTACCAAACATCTTCGCCTGTATTTATAACTGTGTAGCAAGACTCCTCAAAAACCTCACTTGTCTGTTTTATGCATCTTTTGGAGTTAAGTCTACTCAATTGTCTTGCTGCTGATCAATACAATTAATCTTAGTAATACCACCTGGACATATTTATTATCTTTCAAATTTGAATTCATATCTGATATTATTTTAGCCCCCTTAAAACTGCTATTATTATTTATAATTTGCAGTGCAGTAGCCTCTAGAGGTCCTAGCCAAGAGCAGGGTCCTGTCATGCTAAGCACTGCACAAACACATAGTCGGAGACAGTCCCAGCTTCGAATGCCTGACAATCTAAACAGAAAAGATAGAGAAAGGGTGGGAAGGAAAACACATCAGCAAATAGCCACCCATTTCATGACACCAATATATGCACAGATACATCCATATAGAGCATCTCTCCATATGGTCTGAATTTTAATAACAGCTATAGGCCAGACCCCTAACTGATACAAATTGGTGTAGCTCCACTGAAGATGAGGATCTGGATTTGGATTTACCCCGTTTATCAGTGTCACCAGGCCCAACTTCCTCTCTTCTTTATTCTGGGGCTAAATCATTTCCCTCTCTTTGTTAGTCCCACCCACTCTTCTCTGTTCTACCAGTCGTTCTCTCTCTCAGGTCAGATCCCTGTTTGCTGGTAGGCCCTTTTTCTCTCTCTCCCTGAGCATGCCTTATCTTCTCTGTTTCCACCTTCCTCCCCTTCATACCTCTGTCACAATCAGCTGTCAATCCCACCTCTCTTTCTCTGCTAATACATACCTCTGCCTGGGCTTGCCAGCTCCCTTCCCTCCTAAAGGCTCTACTCTTCCCTCAAGGCCTCCGACTCTGACGTAGTTTTTCTTCCAGCCCTGCCCCCTAATTTCTGACATACTCGACTGGTTTCAACCTCTAGCAGTGAGAGGCCTGAGGGAGGAAATGAGTGCAAGGACTAATGGATATGCTTTTTAAGTGGCAGGGCTGCTGCTTATGTATGTGAAGGATTTTGGTTCAAGTCCCAGTTAGGGCAGATCTCTCATACCCAGTGATACCAGCACAGAACTACTGAATACTGCCACCAGCGCATAACCACTGCTCTTGATACAACAGATTCTCTTCTGTTATGTTCTTATCACAACAATTCTTGGCTTGCCAGCTACCATCTGACAGTGTGTTCACACAGGTGAGCTGAACTCTCACTAAAACATCCTCGCTTAGACAGCTTTCAAAAGGCCATAGTTCCAATGGAACTATAATCTTAATTCCCAAATATTTGAAAGGACCCATCTTTTCTCTGGAGCATATGTCTCCCATCCTTGCTCCGAACATCATTTTTATTGCAATATAGGCCTCGGAGAAAATTGACATGGTAGTTACATTCTCTAACAAAGGATGATGCCTCCTTCTTAAGATACAAAAGGAAGGCCTGCCCCTTGTTTAAACAATAAGTGTCTTGGAGTTTTAGCAACTGTTACACAAGTTTTTCTAATTGCATTTCGGCATTTGATAGTTATTTTCCTATTAGTGAATAATTTTCATCTGCTAAACATTTACAGCCTATATTAGAAACTTCAAAGGCCTCAGTACTTTTATGACATTAATCTCCATCAGTGCATACCAAGTCACAAGAAAGAAAAGTCCTAACTGAAGGCATTCAAAGAGAGGCACCATGGAACACTGAAACATAGCTAGCTTCAAGCAATTATATAATAAAGAGTAAACATTGCTCTCCTTTGCTACCTCATACTAAGAGATACCCATCACTCAGTCAAGACAAGGCTAATTCATTCCAACCCTTTCCCTTCCTTACAGCAACTTTGTCACTTCTGTTACAGCTTAAGGACCATAATTCTAACCTCAGATCTGTGTACATGGCAGCTGTGATGTTGATATGAACAAGATTTGATGCTAGACGCAATATCTTACTATGGGAAAAGAATTTTGAATATAGATGTGTGAGCCGCAGTTGCAATTACTACAAAGAACTTGTTCTATTATAAAACCAGTTACTTCATTTGTTAGTAGAAGGTGTTATTCAAGGAACAGGTACCTACTAGAACTGGTGATAAAACAAGGGAGAAAATTTCACAAAATTGACATTTCAATGACATTTGTAATATTTTTTTTTGACAAGTTCTAGTGCATATGTTAAGAAAACCCACATTATCATGCCATCTAAGTCAAATGTGATATCAGAGAACTGGAAATACTCTGTGAACTGTTGTGAATGCAGACTCTTTTTGTCTCCCAACCAGAGAATGTCCCCAGAATAAATAACCAAAATCAACAGTCTATTCTCACACAAAACCCTGTTCTTTATCAACACTGTAGGTGCATTTCTAGAATCCTTTTGGGTGGGGCTTGAAGGCTGCCTCTGGAGTTCCCCTTGTGACTACTACAAGTGGAATGCATTAGCTAACAAGTCCGCACCTATGTCAGACAGGCAAAGGACTTTTTTTGTTTACTTGGAATAATTCTGTTCTTTGGTAACAGTCTCATAAATTCGAGAATGGAGTTTTCTGTACTGTCCCACAATTCCCCTTCCTAGCCATGCAACTGTTTGGTCATTCTGCTACCATGCAAATCCTACAGCTTTTCACCATCTGTGCCTTTTAAGTTCCTCCAGGAGAAGGGGAATGTTGAACATTCTTTCATTTACATGCCCAGTTTAGAACTTGGAACTTTTATTCAGATATAAAGCCTGGGGAATACAAGGTAAGCAGCAAGCTAACAGAGAGCACTGCATGAACATGATGAGATTATTAGTAGTAATAAGTATTTGTATGACTGTAGCATGGACCAGGCACTGTACAAACACAGAATGGCTTAGAGCCATAGTACAGTAGAGAAGATAAAAGAACTTGGGGTTACAGGATTGACTGTTACACCTGAGCGATGAGGCCAGCTTCTGAGCTGCTGGGCATTGGCATATAGTGATTTACCGCAGCTGGAAATCTGGCCCATAATCTGTAATGGATGGAGATACGGCTACAGTGGCAAACCTGCTGTGTTCACTTGGCATTTTACGACATTTTGGGTATTGTAAGAACTAGGGCGAGAATTGTAACCTGCCTTTATGAGAACAAGCAGGAGATTAAGGGGGGAGAAAGATGCCTTCTTACTCCCTATGTTGGCTACCTGAAGGGCGGGTCCCAGCACAGGCTGCAAAGCAGGGACACTACTTCACTGCATGCAGGTGTGCAGGCAGGAGAGGACAGCGGACAGGCATTGGCTCCACCCTGCAGTGTGCAGCTGAGCGGGTGCAGGGAGGAGGGCAATCTCATAGCGGAAGGCACGATTGTATAGGAGTAACAGATCACTTCCTCTCTGGAGCCAGTGGGCCACTGGGGACAGAACTGTGACCCCCCAGTATGGCAGTTTCCTTCGTGGTCTGCGTCTATGACAGTGCAGCTATACAGCGCCCATTACGCAGGACAGATTGCAAAGCTACAATCTAACCCTAAATAAACAGGTAAAGCAGTATTTGCATTCTGTTCCAGCTTTTGCTGGATTCTGCTGGATGTAAGCACATTAGTAGAGCTGGATAACTTCACATGTGGCATGCCCATTGAAGTCAACAGGAGATCTGCCAACAGAAGAATTGCAGGACTGAGTATCCGTTTTGTAGCAATTCTCCTGCAGCCACACCCTCCAGCCACACCTCATCCAAATACTCCTCAATTCTCAGAGTCCCATGCAATCAGTGGGACTATTTGAGAGAGTAAAAGTTGAAGGATTGGGCCGTTATTTCAGCAAAGTCTTTATATTATTAAAAAGATCAATAAAAGATGTGAAATTAAAAAGATTAAAACATGACAACAGGATTACTGCAGTGTGGCTACAGTAACCTCTATTTCTGAATGCGTATGTATATACATTCCTAAATGTGCATTTTTACCAGGTTTGTGCTAACAAATCTGTGAGACCTGTAAGAGGAAGATTTTAAAATCAGTGTTTTGCAACTACTCATGTTGAAAAAATTATCCTAGGGATCAAATGTCTTTTTCAGTTTGCAATTAACACAATGAGAGTAGGAGGAGGAGGAGGAGGAAATGTAAATGCCAAGGGATGGGAAATGGGAGGCCTAATTTCTTTTCCAAGATTAACTCTGGGGGCCGAAATAAAATTCAACCTGTTGGCTAAAATTTGGCTCTTTTCCTATTAAAATACCTCCCTAATCAGTTCAGCATGTTAGATATGTATCAGACTGGACCATACCTCTATGAGGGAAAACAGAATTGTCGATTTCTATTATGCAAGTTACTACACTGTCTATATATCACCATTTTTCTTCTCAGAGAGCTTGTTGTTTGTATAAAGAAATAGAGCTCAAAGAATGTCAAAACCTGATGAACTTCAAATGCCTAGATAATTTTCTAATAAGCAGCTAAAGTAAAAAGCGAGGTGCATGAGGTTAGATCATCTAAGTCAACAGCAACAGAAAGCTCTGACACGACTGGACACTTTAGTAATTTGTTAGTCTCTAAGGTGCCACAAGTATTCCTTTTCTTTTTGCTGACACAGACTAACACGGCTACTACTCTGAAATCAGATAATTTAGACATTACAGGTTAGATTGTGACTTGTTCCTTGCACACATGAAAAGGAGTAAGGGCTGATTCCCTTTTCAACAAAGCATTTCAGCAACATGCTTAACTTCAGGCATGTCCTTAAGTCCCACTGACTTTGAAAAGGGCATTACCACATAGAATCAGAAATGTAGGGCTGGAAGGGACCTCGAGAGATCAAGTTCAGCCCCTTGCAGTGAGGCAGGACCAAGTAAACCTAGACCATTCCTGACAGGTGTTTGTCCAACCTATTCTTAAAAACCTCCCATGATGGGGATTCCACAACCTCCCTGGGAAGCCTATTCCAGAACTTAACTATCACTATAGTTACAAGGTTTTCCTAATATCTAACCTAAATCTCCCTTGCTGCAGATTAAGGCCATTATGTCTTGTCCTACAACCAGTGGACATGGAGAACAATTGATCACCGTCCTCTTTATAACAGCCCTTAACATATTTGAAGGCAGTCATCAAGTTCTCCCTCAATCTTCTTTTCTGAAGGCTAAACATACCCTGTTCTTTTAACCTTTCCTCATAGGTCAGGTTTTCTAAATCTTTTATAATTTTTGTTGCTTAAATGACTTAATCCTTGCTTAAATGGTTTGCTGACGTAGACCCTAAGAGGGAGTAAGAAAGCCTACTCTTACGTAGGCTACCCAGACCTAGGGTGTGGATGCATAGGAATAAATGGGTCTCCGCACCTGCATACTCCCTCCCTGGAGAAGGTGGGCTGGGAGTAAGAGCATCCCTATCTCCACCCCATAATCATTGGCCTGTGTAGGTAAGCCAGCACAAGAGGTATCACAATTTACTGCTGACATATGCCAGCACCATCTTACCACCACTAGAGCAAGTGGAAAGCAGGGATAGAACTGTGTCTCAGATACGTTTCTGAGTATCCCACATTCTGAAAGTGGATGGTCCTGGCCCATTCACTTTTCACCCAGGCCAGGGCCCCTGCCCCTCCTCTTCCCCCCGAGGCCCCACCCCCTGGACAGGCTGGAAACTGGAGCCCAGCTTTGGTAAGAAGGGCCTGGGGACCCCTGGCAGCTGTGCGGAGCCGCAGACCCTCTACCTGCCCTGGGCAGGGAGCGCAAGGGGCAAGGACATGGGCCAGGGGCTGCTCTCGGTTTCCCCTGTCCCGGGCAGGTGGAGGAGCCCAGGTTCCCCAGCCAGGCTCCGGCTTCCAGTTAGCCAGGGGGCAGAGCCTTGGGGGGGAAGAGGTGGGGCAGGTACAGGGCCACAGAGGGTGTGGAGCCTCGTGTCCTCCCCGCCCCCCCACTTAGGAAGAATCAGTCCCCCCTGCCTAGGGTGGTACAATCTGCATACCATAATTTGCTTGGGATGTGCCAATAGTCACCACAGAGCCCTCTGTGAAGAGAAATAAATAACAGTTTCACATACACTTGGTCACATGTTCCATGTAACATTATCCAACACTGTGTAATTAATAAGAGTGAATTTTCTAAGGCCCAGACTGATTTCTTCCAAAGTAATCCCAGCGGTAATCATTTCCACTTCCACACTGTCTTGTTTCGAACGTTCCTTTGCCTTGGTTTTTCAGGACTTCTTTCAATTTATACTACCTACTCAGCAAGTTTCAAAGCAGTCTATATAGACTGACCCACAGCTATAGAGCAACTTAATGCTCACTCCAATCATTCTCAGCAATATATGGGTTAGATTACATACTCAGTGCCAGAAAAAAATGATCTATCTCAGATTTAAATCATTAAGAATGACCCTCTGGAGACAACAATCTCTCCTAAATTTGAGAGCTACAGACAACTGTCAGAATGTTGTCTGGCTCTGGAACGTTTCCTCATAACAAAGCCGGTTTGTGCAATCAATGAGGCTGATGAATTCTTTGAGATGCTCTCAGGGCCTGATGCAAGGCATATTGAAGCCTGTGGAAACACTCCATTGACTAGACCTGGGTGGGAAAGCATTTTCCCATCGCCTGAGAATTTTCAAGGAAAAGAAAATCGATCGGGTCAATTGAAACATTTCAATCAGTATTTTGACCATTTTTTATTTTTTTTACTGTTTTTAATTTATCTGTTACTATAAATTAACTTGCATTTCTAAATGAAAAAGGGGTTTTTTGGACTGAAGAACAGACCTTTTTTGTTTTGACATTTTAAAAATGGGGACATTTGGACCATTTCAAAACTTTTTTTTCCAAAAACTTTTTTATAAGAGGAAATGTATAGAAACTGACCCTTTCCCATGAAATGTTTTGGTTTCGATTCGAACAATCACATTTTTTGGATGAAAAAACATTTAATTGAAAATTTCCTAACCACCTGTACCATTGACTTCATTGGGTTCTGAATCTGCCTAATCCACTATTTTCTTATCTTTTTCGCCTGTGTACTTTCAAAACACATTTGATATAGACAATCTCCTTCTTTTTTTATATAACCAGCACAGTTTAAATTCCTTCCAGTAAGGAAAGGTTTGCCCTAGTTAAGCACAGTTGTGACAGAAACTCTTTAGCATCAATCATTTTTAAATAACACACAAACTAAAAGTATAATGTGCTGCATATGTTATTGGAACGTTAACACCGACACTAATTATTTTCAAACATATTACTCACTTTTCTGCAAAACAATAACTGTCTTGAGCTTTTTGTATTACAGTAGCACTCAGAAGTCCTAACCTAGATTTGGCCCCCATTGTGCTAGGCACTGTACATATTATTAAAGCTGGAGTCACCAGATGGTGCTGTTATTCATAGTCTTACAAGTTCTTAGGCTGCAAGCACCGTTCATTCTTTGAAGCCATACCGCGTAAAGCGGCAAGGGTGTTTGTTTTGCCTTAATCTGTGTAACTAGAGTCAATTACTTGGTCAGATTTGCTCCCCGGGAACTGGTGTTTTGGCTGAGATTCCTGAAAGTGGGGATTGCCTGCATGGGAACGTGTTATCATTTCTGATCAAGGGCTGGTGTATATTGTGTAAAACAAAGTGTACTAAGAATATGCCCACTGAGTTCTCCTCCAACTGGAAACTGACCAGCAAAACCACAATGTCTGCTCCCACTCAGAGAAGTACCTGCCCAAACTTACCATCGAAGTACAAAAGAGAGCAAGCAAATATTAGTGCTGGTCTATGCTGAAAGCATTCTGGCATAGCTATGTCATTCAGGAGTGTGGTTTATTTATTTATTACTGTTGTAGCTATATCAGTATAAGCCTTAATGTAGACGCACTTATACCAGTATTGAAATGCGTTTGTCAGTACAGCTTATGTCTCTCGGGGAACTCGTCCAAACTATGCCAGCAGAATCACTTTTATGCTGGAATAAGCTGCTTCTACATTAGGAGGGTTTGCTGGTATAGCTATATTTGTATAACTATGTCAGCAAAATTGTTCTAGTGTAGACAAGACCTTATTCTACCCACTATTTTACAGATGGGGTGTGGTGTTCAGTGATCACTCAGTGCATAAGGTGCTTGCAAAAGATCTCCTTTATTCTGTGCCAGGTTCCAGCTCACTGTGACTAACCACAGCACCCCAACCAGACTCTCTTTCAGGGAAGCTCAGCCCTTAAAGGCACAGTCCATAATACCACATAGAGACCCAAGGCACAGAGAGATCAAGTGATTTGGTCAAGATCTCCCAAGAAAGCAGCTGGAGGAGATGGGAACTGAACTGAACAAAATATCCCCCACAAAGTTCTGTCCCCTACAAGTTTTAGGGCAGTCAGGGATGCGTAGACCACACCTGCCAGAATATGACCCATGGTCACGTGTAATTCTTTTAAGAACAGTAGTTTTCCAGGATAAAACCCATCACTGTGTCTATTACTTATATACAGCTTTGGAGGGAATTCCT
Source organism: Chelydra serpentina (assembly GCA_037349315.1). Taxonomy (NCBI): domain Eukaryota; kingdom Metazoa; phylum Chordata; order Testudines; family Chelydridae; genus Chelydra; species Chelydra serpentina. Next base: position 14,068,125 of record JBAIAC010000061.1, read on the forward strand.
GAGTGTTGGTTATTCTTTCTGCACAAACTATGCGCACACACTGAGGCATTCTTTAAAAGAAATCAAGCTAAGAGTGGTTTCTTATTTCACAGTATAATGCTGAATATCCAGAAACTGATAATAAACCTAAGCAGAGCAAGTAAATGACTCCCCAAGGAGAACTTTCTGACTGACATTTTTCATCCATAACAGAATTCGTATGACTCTCCAAGGGACATGTGAATTGTCTCACCTACAGAAAGTCGAGCAAATTCCTGTGCATGCGGGAAAGAGAAAACAGAGCCAGAGACTTCAACTGAGTGTTTCACAGAACAATGCACCACTTTCAAAAAGCTGTGCCCTGATGACATCACCATCTGCTATGAAATGTGCCATGGGAAGAACAAGTCAATTGTACAATAATTCTTATTTTTCTCGCTCACTCACTTTAAACGTTGACAATGAGCGCAGTAAACTAAGCGTCACATGTTTCATACTAAATTCAAAATAAGCACGACAGCTTAGCCAGTGATCTAGCTAGACACCTCATCCTTGCATCTCTGGCTTTCTATGAGCTGTCAAGAGACGTAGGCTAGTAATCTGATGGCTCCTTCCTAGACAGAGCCTCAGCCCAGTTTTACAGGCACTCACTCAAGCCTCTATTTCAAACCTCTTGCTGAATGTGCCATGTTCTTTATCACCAGTCACCTCTCTTATAGCTATCACCTCAGCTCCCACAGTGAGCAAACTTAGCAGCCTTCCCATCCTGGAGCCCTTCCTACAATTCTTCCTAGACAAAGCAGAATTATAGAAGGCTCCCAGACTTTCCTGCCACCCCCAACATCGATTCACCTCTCACATGACTCAGGAGATTTCATTGCCTTCCTTCTGCCCAAGGCCTGATCATTCCAAGAAGGTGAATGTCATTCCTTGGGCTTGTCTCCACTTACCGGAGGATGACGCACAGCGATCAATCCACCGGGAGGCGATTTAGCGGGTATAGTGAAGACCAGCTAAATCGACCGCCGATCACTCTCCCGTTGACTCCATCAGAAAGAGAAGCATAAGGTAAGTCGACAGGAGAGTTTCTCCCATCAACCCAGCATGGTGTAGACACAGCTATTAGTCGACCTAAGGTATGTCAACTCCAGGTACATTAGTTACGTAGCTGGAGGTGCATAACTTAGGTCGACTTACCAGTAGTGTAGACCTGCCCCTTGATTCTGAAATAGCTTCATCTGGCTTTGAAGAGCTATTTCTGAAGCCTGCAGAATAAAATGCTTCAGAGTATTGTCAGAGGATTTCTCAAGGTGCCCGGTGCTGTCCGGGGCAGAGAGAAACAGAAGGACATCTGCTGAGGGAATTATTTTGATCTTCAAGACACTCCTTTATCATGCACTACAAAGTGTCCATACGTTCAAAAATGGATACTATGGTCAGTCCTGCAAGCTGCTACTTCACAACGTTCTAATTTTGTTCTGTCACCAAACTTATCTGTCTTGTTACTCTTAATTCCCCAATAGTGCCTACAGACAGTTGGATGGGGTTTTGTGTCATTGTTTAGCTACTTGCCTGTATATTGGTCTTCTCATACACATCCACCAGTCTGAAAGATAATAGGTGTTAATGCTGGTTGTTCTTTATCCATATTAGCATTTTCTTATTAAATTTTGGAATTATTAACTTGGTTCTTCTCTGGTATCCCTGCATTTTATAATGAAATATTTCGGCAAGTTGGAGTAATACTGCATGTTATCCTAATATGGACAGAACTACCTAGTCGCTCCTCTGGCTAGGTTAGTGGGGATGTATATAAGAATTATTTCGCACGTATGCCTGCTCTTGATCACAGAAGCCAATGGGAACATTTTAATTGATACCAATGAGAGTTGAGGCCTAAGGAAAGAATATAGTACATGCTTCAATGTTAATTTCACATACTTCTGATTAAAAAAAAAAATGTAACTGACAATTTCCACAGACCAGGAGACTAGATGACTTTATTGCTAATAGTAGCGGCAATTAAAGTAGATTGAAATTATTCAAACAAAATGACCCTTTTCTTAAATCAGAAATTTTTCGAAAACATTTTTGAGGGGTGCTTTTTTTCCTTTTTAAAAAAAATGAAACTGGAAAACAGAACGTTTAGTCTTTTTCAGAGGGTTTTCAGTTGTATTCTTTTTTTCTTTTTCTCAGGCAACATGGGGAAAGAAAGAAAGAAAGAAAGAAAGAAAGAAAGAAAGAAAGAAAGAAAGAAAGAAAGAAAGAAAGAAAGAAAGAAAGAGTGCAGGAGTGAAGGTGGAGAAGGAAAACAAAACAACAACAAAAAGCTTCACAAAACGTAAAAAAAGGGCAGCTCTTTCTTCAAAAGAACTTGCAGTCTAAGTGCAATTGATGTATAATAACAAGTAATGTGGCACTGAGATTCACTGATAATACAACTTTCTGAAAAATACAACGAGGGGACTGAAGGTTTCACATAGAAATGTGCTAACTTTGTATCACCAATGATAAATGTATAGCAAAAAATCTGTCTTTGGATTTTCATAAATCATAAAATATAGCTTTCTCCCACCGTAGGGCTAAGGGAGTGTTTTATTTTCACAGCTCTGCACAGACAAACCACTTCCACTCCAGAAGACTAAATAATGCTATAGATTTTGAAATCAGAGATACCAGTATCAGTGACATTTTTTAAACCTAAGCTCACTTTTTTTTTTGCATGAATACTGAATAGCATCAATTCCCGGTGATTAATGGATCAGGAGATAATTAACTAAAGAAAGAATGCTATTTCGAAGAGCAAAGTCTAAGGTTGTGGTCTTACACAACAGCATTTCCCTGCCATTTTGGAGAGGGAAGGAAGTAAAACCGGGGCACTGACCTCTGCGGATTGCAGATCCCTGCTGAGGGTGACAGGAGATGGGCACCATAATTATTTTCAGTCCCAAGGGACTGACATCAACAGGACTTCCAAAATAGGAGTCCCGTTCTCCAAGATTGCTCTCTGTTCCTGAAACATTCTGTTCTGAGTTGAAATGAGCTGCCGGCACATCAGCATGGCTGGAAAGATAAGCAGAGGACAGGCACTGCAGGTGCAAAACCGAGGCCCCCTTTATTTCAGTCATGTGAAAACCGTGACAGTGTCGCCCATCACCACTTTTAGCAACAAACAGACTAAAAGCATAAGGGACCCTCTACAACATAGGTAAGTTTAAAGTGACACTCTTCAGTGTAAACCTAAACCTGGACGGGCATCTCATGTAAGTTATTACCTTAAGAATTCCAGGTCTGTTTTCTTTTCAATGCCATTATTCCTGCAACTTACTGGATGTAGGTAAACTCTTGCACCATTGAAGCCATCAGGAACTTTGCCAATGGGCACAGGCTTGCACGCTATTTCCACCTCATAGTGGATACCCAGTGGTGTGATCAGGAGACAATTCTCACCATGCACTCGCTTCACAATTTCTATCCTAGAAGTTCAAATGATCCATACCACCCACTGCCATCCCCAGTTCCCAAGTATGTTTTCAATTAGACTGAGCCCTGAGACTGAAATAATAATGCACTTTGGATCAGATCTTGCAGTTTCGCCTCTCACACTATTCAATAGGAGTTGTGATGGCAGGATCTGCCCCTTAATTACTGTATTGTAAATTGCTCAGGAGCTACATAAGTTTTCCCAGGCTTTAGCTCCCCTGCAAGTATCTCCACTGGGAAAAGGGAGGAGAACTGATGCAGCTGTGAGGTGTCTGCCCATGTCTGACCCTGGGTCAACAGTGGGCTGTTTAGTTACCAACAATGACCCATGGGCTTCTGGAATCCCACTTTACCTTCTGTAGGATTTTCACAGCTCCACATTTTTCCAGTGGAATATTTCATCCCCCCCCTCTCCCCAACAGTGTAGCTTGAGAACAATACCCAAATGTGATTTCAATTAGGTCAATAACAAATTCATGGAGGTTCAGCCCTCGCCATCTGTCCAGAGGGAATGAGACTCCGTGTTTTGTTTTGTTTGTCTTTCTTTCTTATGAATCCTCTGTTTGACAAAAGCAGCTCCATAAATAAGAGAGATGAAATGGGCTGTATGGCAAAAAAAACAAAAGAGTAAATTAATAGTGGAACTACCTTAATTCTCAGCGCATCGCAGCATTACATACATTTATCACTTAACATGTACATAATTTACCAGGATTCAACCACATTTCAACTCATTAAACAAAGACCTAGAGGACAGCACTGAAAGCGTATGAATAGATTAGTACTTTTTCAGAGGAATTATGTTTGCGTATCCTAAAAGCTTTCATTTCAGAAGTTTAGATGCATTTTGCATTAAAAGCAAAACTGCCACTGGACCAAACCCTATAGCTGAGTCTGTAGATTTAATCCAACGTAAGAGAAGCAGAAGTACTGTACCAGGATTTTTGTACCTTTGATGTCACTAAAAGGTTTTGCATACTCTACATACACAGATGGTCAACCACTGTAGTAAAAATGGATGCAGCTTGTCAGATATTCTGTCCTGGGGGGCAATCCCAAATAGCAGCATGCAGGGCAATTATTGGATGATAGTGAAGGACGAGAGAAGTCTGATCCTTTACTTTCACATGTGACTAGCTTCAGTGGTACTGCTCACCTGAATAAGCTTGGGCTGTTTGCAAGTCTGGGCCCTTAATCAGGAGAGCTCATACACAAACCTTATTTCTCTTCAGTGCAAGCGAATGGTACCACAAGCCCCACTTCAGCAAAGAATGGAAGCATGTGCTTAACTCTGTTCCTACTCAGTGATGCATTTAAGTAAGTGCTTAGCTTCAGGCATGTGCTAAAATCTCACTGAAGTCAATGGGACTTAACACGTCAGAAATGAAACCATTTGCTGAGTTGGGGCCAGGGTGGAGACAACGTGAAAGATATACCAGAAAGAAAAAATATGGGGATAGAAAGTACATCCACAGGCCTAATTTGGGAGAATCGCTGATACTGATTTTTAGCTCCTTGAGCCAATGTATCAGCTAAGAACAGATTCTACCATCATGACCATGCTGAGTAGCAGCTCACTCCATTCCATTGAAGAAAATGGAACTATTCATGGAATAAGATGCTATTGGTATCAATACAGGTGGGACAATCAGGCCTTTAATGTCCTCTGATGTTCCATCATCATCATCAGACGAAGGGAACAGAAATGTATTCATAACATTGATTCTCCGTGCTGGAAAAATATAGTTTGGTCTTAGTCACTGGATGCAAACCCAAAAAATAACATCAAAGCTCTTTGCAAATGTGATGGTTACTTATTTTACTTATGATTATGAAGGTCAGGAGCATTTTCTAATATATTCAGATTCAAATACATCAATTAAAACACAATCAGTTTCACTTCTCTTCTGTGCTTGACATCTGGAGCCCCAAATGAAATCTCATTGATGCGTGATGTCTAATCTTTACATATTGATGTCACTATTTAAAGACTGGGAACACAACCCAGGCAGAATGGCTCTCATAAATAATCCACCATCTTTGGGAAATTAAATTGTAAAGACAGGCTCACCTTTGACCTTTCATCCCCTATAATGAAGGCTGGGCAAGAATGCAAATTAAGACAATTTCAGAAGGTGGGAAGAAAAAAAATCAATTCTACTGCTTACAAGAAATTAAGACATACAGCAAGAGACAGATTTTATTTATAATTAAGTGATTAGCCCCAAGTGAGAATTGAACTGGTCAGTGCAAACGTAGCTGACAGAAAACATGAGTGGTTTATGAAATGTATGGGTTTTGCAAAACCCTCCACACTGGCCTAACTCTGCTTCTTCTGGAGTCCAGGAGAGCTTTATCACTGGCTTCAGAGGGTCACAGTCAGGCCAAAGTTGAGAACTTTTGAAAATCTCACCCATTAATCCTAGGCTGTGAGCCAATGCCTCTCTCCCATGGAAACATTTGCAAGATGGGGGACAATGTCCACGAGATTCCCACACACAGGAGTCGTCCCACATCTCTAGGGGGAGACGTGCATGTTTTGACCCTTGTGGCATAAACAGGGAATTCAATTTTCCAAATCTGCAGATCCTGCCCCACAATCTAGGCTGAGTTAAGGGACTGGGTGGTGGCCAGGGCCACCCACGCAAAGGCCCTGTGCCACATGGCATCTGAAGGCCCTGCTCTAAGATCCAGCTCCATGATGGTACAACATAATTGAGTTGTACCATCACTTGATCATTGCCTGTTGGGTCCACTCACTCTGGAGCACCTGGCATTGGCCACTGTCGGTGGACAGGATACTGGGCTGGATGGACCTTTGGTCTGACCCAGTATGGCCATTCTTATGTTCTTATCTTATGTACTCTGCTAGGGCCACTGCCACTCCCTCCTGTGGGATTCTGTGGCACCCCTGTACCAAAAGGGCTGCATCACCTTTCAATCGATTGGCCGTTTCTTCTTTGAGGTGAGGAGGGAGGGATGACATGTTCTGCACGTTCAGCACCAACCCATCCCTTATACCCTGTGCAGGTCCCTGGACCCACTGAGGCCCTTACCCGGGTCTAGAGACAGAGGAGGATGGTCTCAAGAGGCACCTGCCTCCCTATTGGCTGTGGGGGAAGGGGAAATCCTCCTTTTACAGATTTTTTAAGGAGGGTGACTCCACCCTCCCTCCATCTGTAGGCAAAGGCCAATTAGCCTTTATGAAAAGACCCATCGACCAGGGAAACCTCAAGATATTCCAGAAATCCTAACTCAGGTTGCTCCCCCTAAGGCTTTCTAGAGTAAGTCTCTTTGGTATTTAAATTCTCTCCCTTTGGTATTTAAATACCAAGTTTTGAACAAGAATATTAAACAAATAATTTAAAATAGAGAAAAAAAATCTTCTGGAGGGACAAATCCTGATTATATTGAAGTCAGGGGAAGTTTTGTCTCCGACTTTAGTGGGGCCAGGCTTTAGACCCTGGATTGTGCCATTAGAAACCTTTAAGTGCGAATGTTTCAGGGTATTTTAGGTTCTGGCTCATTGCTATTTCCTCTATTGGGCATTTCCTGTCATTCAGTGTTTCTGTCCTCTGTGTATACCTTTTGCAAGGAAACAAGTTATGCATTTCCATAAAGCCAAGCACAGTGCTTCAGCCATGAAACACACCCTCCTTTACAACACTCTGAGGAATGGCTGGCGCTGCTGGACTTCCAGGCCAATAATAATTTCCTCGCACGAAACAGCAAACACAATTTGACACAGTATATGGTGGAAGGGCAAAAGAGAAAAGTTTAATGGAAAAGAAAAAATGGGATATGTTTTCTCAGATGGTGCATGAATCAAGAGAAGTATCATCCTTCCAAAATAATGGATCAGGTGCCTTTCACTCAACTCTCTAATACTGATGGATGAAGTCAATGGGGCTATGATGGGCACAGCTGGCTTTTACATGGATCACGTTTGTAGAATCAGGGTCTATGTTTAGCTAAGGACTTGTTACTGCGGCTGTTTAGTTAAACCTTATCCAAAAGATCCAAAGCCTACTGAGTGCAAAGTTGGTCCAGAACATCTAGTGAGAGCTGGACTTTCTGCCACTTCCTAACTTCTCATCTGGCCTGAAATACTGCCAGTGAACGCCCTTTCCCTGACAACATTTGATACTTCATCTAGTTCCAGCAGCAAACAGAAAGCGCAGAGGTTCATGAAAACAGGAAACAAAAGCTCCACAGAGCTTTGTTCCAAATTCACCGAAGTTTGGTTTGATTTAGTTTCCAGGGTGCCCCCCCCGCATTTCCATGCGAAGCAATTTTGTGTTCAGTACTCTGGAGCCAACAGCAGGTGAAGAAGATGAGAATCAAATTAACTAAGCATCTACAGAATGTGCACATGTGGAGAAAGATTTTCCAGGCTAGATTTTCAGAAGCACTCAGCTCCCTTTTGGGCATTTAAATAGAGGCCAGGTTTTCAAAAGCCCTTGGCCCTCCGAAGCTCCCAGGGTTGCACATATGAACAGATTTTCAGAAAGAGTTTTCTACCCAACATGCCGGGCTCTTCTAAAACTCACACCATTTATTTTGGTGGCTAAATGGGGAGCTGAAAATCTGTCCTTGAAAATCTGGTTCCATGCAGGCAGGTTTTATAGGGGAGACTCACCACCTTTTATATAACACCTCAATGCATAACACTATCAGGATCTGGCAAACATAGCATACACTCTTCAGCTATGTAGGAATGCGGGATTGTCAGTTCCAATCAAGACTCAAACGAAGCCAAGACTTTCAGCAAAGGTAAACCTTGAGTGCTTAATATTTAATAAAAACATCCTGTTCTCATACACTGATTCTTTTTTAACAAAGTATAGCTCTGCCTTCAGAGTGGTGAGATTAAAAGGAAGAGGCCTTTCAAGTTTAGGAAAATAATAAAGCAGTGAATGATTACATTCAAGGCCAGATCCTCAATGGGGGAAAATCAGCAAAGCTTTACCAGAGCTATAACAGAGCTATCTTGATTCACACCAGCCTAGGATCTGGCCTGAAGTGTTTAAAACTGATTTACATTTGTGCACTTGTGGTAATGTGTAGTTTGAGAGCACTGAACATCTGCTTTAAGCTGTCTGCAGGTTCTAATTAAAGATTTTTTTCCATTATAAATTTGTCTTCCCCTCTTTTTCATTTCTTCCAAAAACCTGTTTTATTTTATTGTACTTCACTTAGTTTTTGCTCAGAGAGGTTTTGGGACCAGCAGCAATGGAAACTGAAGCTATCTGGTTAAACTGGGGTCAGGCTTTGTGTAGCCAGCTGCAATCCACGCTTCCCCACCCTACCCTACCACTAACCTGAACTTTGACCTGCGGGGACCACCCCCACCTCTCTCTCCTGTGATAGCTCAGTCCAGATTTCTGCTAAGCAAAGACAGCCAATTAGCTAACATACTAAAATAGCTATGTGTGAAAATATCTACGCATGCTGTCAAGTTTCTGTAACTTGTACTGTTGGAGAATAACCAAGACCACCAAATGCATTTGGCAATCTGGAATCCATGGGTGAATTAAGTCACTTGGTCTTTCTTCTTTGTGCTGACGAACACTTTACAGTTTAAACTACAGCCAAAAAGTAGGTTTCCAAAAAGTAGGTGCTTAAAGAGGCATTGCTGCCCAGTGACTAAAGCACTGGACTGAGACTCAGGAGACCTGGGTCCTAGTTCTGGCTTGGCCACTGGGCTGCTGGGTGACTTTGGCCAAGTCACTTTACCTCTCTGGGCCTCGGTGTACCCCGCTGTAAAATGGGATAATGATACGGACCCTTCTTTGTAAAGCCCTTAGAGATCTACTGAGGTAAAGTGCTATATGAGAGTGAGGTATTACTACGGTCAGGCTCCTAATTCCATATTGAGGAATGGAAATCAGTGCCCTCGCTTCACAAGTGCTGAGCACACAGAGCCGATGGTTGACTTCACTGGGAGCTGCTGGGTGCTCAGCACTTTTGAAAATCAGGCCATCAATTTGGAAGCCTAACTCTGGATTTAGGAGTAGGATTTTCAAAAGCTCATAGATGATTTAGGCACGCAAGTCCCACTGATGTTCCCTGACACTTTGTGGCCTTAAGGCACCTATGAAAATCCCACCCAAAGAACCTACTCTAAAGAGCTTGCTGTCTAAATGGACAAGCCAGACAAAGGAAGGCTATTATCCCCATTCTACAGGTGGGGAACCGAGGCAGAGAGAGGTGTCTTGTCCAAGGTGCCCCAGGAACACTGTGGCAGAATCAGGAACTGATCCCAGATCTCTTAGTCCAGTGACTTATCCACAAGAGTCCCCTTCCTCTCTCTGCATGGGGCCTCTGATTACAGTGTTGTGGGGGGGGGTCAGTTTCCTTGCTGTTCCTGGGGAATATATACACTTCTCCCTCACCGTGAGGGGACAACGCAACCCTTTCATTTCTGGCTGATACTGTGTTCTCTTCTGCCCTGAGCTGGTGGAATTCAGCCCTCCTGCCCCTGTCTCCAAACAGCCATGGGAAGCCAGGCGAGAAGAGCTCACAGGTGAAAAGCCCTTAAGCCATTTTCATGGCTCAGGGGTGGCCACCAGACTTTTTGACATTTGGACTGCTCACTCATTGCAGGTTACGGTCGTGGGCTGTTAATGACTGTTGTTAACCATCGCTAGCAGATAAGGGTACGTCTAGACTGGAATAAAAGACCCACAGCACGGACCAGGCCAGCTGACTCAGGCTCCGAGGGGTTACAAATTGCTGTGTCGATATCTCTGGGACCCTCTCCCCTCTCCCGATCTCAGAGTTCAGGCTCCAGTCTGATCCCCAATGTCAACATAGCAATTTTACAGCGCCGCGGCCTGAACCCGAGTCAGCTGAACTGGGCCAACCATGGGTGTTTCATTGCTGCATCTACCCGTTGGGAACCTTATAAAGTCAGGGCGGGAGGCTGATGAAGTCTCCGTCTGAAACCTGTGGTGGGAAGACACTGCATGCAGGCTCGAACGTCACCCAATCAGCTGATTAATAGTGACGTGGGAGAAGGACAAAGAGAGAGAGAAGCTGAAGGAAGACGCTGAATTTTAGAGACAATAAGGGCCAGTGAGTAGAGCACTGAGCCAGGGACCAGGAGTTCTATCCCTGGCTCTGTCACTGGCTGGCAATGTGACCTTCACCTCAGTTCCCATTCCACCCTTTGTTTTAAGCTGTCGGCTCTTTGGGGCAGGGTCCATCTCTCACAATGTGTCTGTATGAAAGAGCCCCAGTCTCACTAGGCGTGAGTGTTATGATACCGGTTGTGAAGCCCACAGGTTCAGAGACTAGGCTGGTCCTTCCCCTAGCAACCTAGAAAAGCAAAGGAAATCTGGAAGCTGAACGGGAGTCTTTCCATTGATTTAAATAGGTGTTAGGTCAAGTCCCTCTTGCTTCTGATGCCTCAGTCAGCAGGCAGAGCTCCTTGCCTGTGACTGACAGGAGGATCTGTCTGGGGTGGGAGAGATTTTAATGTATTGTTAATAGAACTATCAGTACGATAGTCTGGTTTCCGATACACAAAACATACCCCTGATGCTGCTATCACTTGGAAATTTCCGAGCCTTAACTGCTTTGAGTCCTTTGATGTGAAGATTTATGCTCCTATTGCAATTACTTCTTATTAAAAGACATAGGAGAACCAGACTACAGGAGTACCCCCTAACAGATAACACAAAGGTGATTTTCTCCTAACTCAGATGCAGAAATTTTCACAGAACAACAACAAAAAAATCCTTTTGCCTGTTAAAAGTCATTTTATCTGCAGTATTACCGTTGCTAGAGTAGCTTGAAATATTTCAACTACACATTTTTCCCTTTGGAAAGTGGTTTCTTCTAAAAGGACTTATTTTTTTTTCCACAGAAAAGTGTCAATTTCAACTAAATGTTTCTATTTTGGAAGACACTACATGAAAAATGACAATTTCAAATGGAAAGTTTGAAATTAAATGATTTTTTTTCTCAATGGTCAGTTCAAGGCCAATCATTTATTTAGCTCAAAAAGGTCGCAAGGTCTGGTTGGACATTTCCAATTCAAAATTTTCCCTTTGCTGAAAATGTTTGAAAATTTGACTCTACGCTCCAGTTTGGAATGGAAAGTCATTTAGAAATGTTGATGTTTCCCATGAAAGGAAAATTCTGTTTTTCATACAGCTCTAGCCATTGTTTTGGTGTGTGGAACTGCTGCCTCCAAAATAACCCAGGGTAGGAAGCTCGTCTCAGAGATTCCTTCCCTGCTGCCCCCTTATTCACAGGCAGGGGGCGAACAACTAACTAGCCCAAGGCTGAACTCAGCTGCGCTGGCTATCATCACCCCACAGCCTCCTTGGGGAAGGAGGGGCAAGACCGAAGCACTGCTCATTCCCTGCTTACCTGCGCAAGGAAAAGTGCTGAGCACTTGAACTGGGTGAAGGAGTTCAATCAAAACTTTTTCTTTTTTTGCCCCCCCCAAAAAATGCAGATTCAAATCCACCGACACCGTTTGTGAATTCATGTCGATCTTGCCAAATTGTTTTGGTAAAACAAAAGCCAGACCTTTTGTTTCTACGTTATCAAACTGGAGTGTTTTGACTGTTCAGTTCAAAACACCTTTTCATTTCAACATTGAATTTTATTTTAAAAAAAATGTAAAAAGTAAAAAGGGCTTCACATTGAAATGACACTTTTTGTTTTGGGTAGAACAAAATGTTTAATTCGGCCAGAAACGTTTTTTAATTCGCCAACAATTTTGAAAAATTTGGGGTTTTGGTCAACCCGGCATGTCTGGTTTTTTCCCCAGAATTGCCACCAAATCAAAAAATCCATTATTCGCTCAGCTCTACTGATCACATGGTGACCATTAAGTATCGACAGCTGAAATAAGGGAGTCTTATTCCCCCTTTATGTCCCTGCAGTTTGACTTTCTTATATCCTTTTTATGGATTATTTTAATTGGTTTAGGATGAACAAAAAAATATCAGTAATTTAGCATATGTTGAAGAAAGACTCAAACTTCAGCAGAGTAAGGAAGATGGTTTTTCTGGATAGTAGAAATGAAACTAGTCAGCTGCTCAGTTATCTTGGTCCCCAGCCAAAGAACCTGAATAAGTCTCAAAGTGCTAAAAGGGTCCTGCATGGGATTATTATTCTTTAAAAACCACTCTAATGATGGTTATCATTTCAGTCAGCTTCCATTAATACACTTGCGAAATGTGCAGCGGCATTTGTTTGCATGCACAGATGAGGTAATTGCAACCTAACAATCTGATCTTCATGTACAATAGTCTCTGGTTTTTGCCTTTGATAATTAGCTGTGGTTCTCTCCATATTTCTTACTTTATCATACTTACACACGGTATCCGAAGAATACTGCAAACATTGAGGCAAAACTACTAGGTTATCTAAAGCACATAGGCAGTTGGCATATTGTTAAAAGTTGACTGCTTGCACGTGCGATCCTTTGTACATGACTAAATGACTTGGCTAAATGACTTTTTTGTTTCGGTTTTCACCAAAAAGGTTAGTAGCGATTAGACATCTAACATAGTGAATGCCAGTGAAAATGAGGTAGGATCAGAGGCTAATATTGGAAAAGAACAAGTTAAAAATTACTTAGACAAGTTAGATGTCTGCAAGTCACCAGCATCCTAGAATACTCAAGGAACTGACTGAGGAGATATTGAGCCATTAGTGATTATCTTCAAAAAGTCATGGAAGAGGGAGAGATTCCAGAGGAATGGAAAAGGGCAAATGTAGTGCCAATCTATAAAAAGGGAAATAAAGGCAACCCAGAGAATTACAGACCAGTCAGCTTAACTTTGGTACCCAGAAAGATAACGGAGGAAAGAATCGAACAATCAATTAGCAAACACCTAAAAGTTAATAAAATGAAAAGTAAAAGCATGGCTTTGTCAACAACAAATCATGTCAAACCAACCTAATAGCCTTCTTTAACAGGGTAACAAGCCTTGTGGGGAAGTGGTAGATGTGGTGTATCTTGACTTTAGTAAAGGTTTTGATACTTTCTCGCATGACAACAAACTAGAGAAATACAACGTAGATGGAGCTACTATAAGGTAGGTGTATAACTGGTTGGAAAACCATTCCCAGAGAGTAGTTATAAGTGGTTCACAGTCAAGCTGGAAGGGCATAGTGAGTGGGGTCCTGGAGGGATCAGTTCTGGGTCTGGTTCTGTTCAATATCTTCATCAATGATTTAGATAATGGCATAGAAAGTACACATAAAGTTTGTGGATGATACCAAGCTGGGAGAGATTGCAAGTGCTTTGAAGGATAGGATTAAAATTCAAAATGATCTGGACGAACTAGAGAAATGGTATGAAGTAAATAGGATGAAATTCAATTAGGACAAAAGTAAAGTACTCCACTTAGGAAGGAACAATCAGTTGCACACATACAAAATGGGAAATGACTGCGGAAAGGGATCTGGGCCTCATAGTGGATCACAAGCTAAATATGAGTCAACACCGTTTAAAAAAAAGCAAACATCATTCTGGGATGTAGTAGCGGGTGTGCTGTAAGCAAGACACAATAGTAATTCTTCTGCTCTACTCCGTGCTGATTAGGCCTCAGCTAGAGTATTGTGTCCAGTTCTGGGCACCACATTTCAGGAAAGATGTGGACAAACTGGAGAAAGTTCAGAGAAGAGCAACAAAAATGATGAAAGGTCTAGAAAACATGGCTCTAATACTTCTAATCATAGAATCTCAGGGTTGGAAGGGACCTTAGGAGGTCATCTAGTCCAACCCCCTGCTCAAAGCAGGACCAATCCCCAATTTTTGCCCCAGATCCCTAAATGGCCCCCTCAAGGATTGAACTCACAACCCTGGGTTTAGCAGGCCACTGCTCAAACAACTGAGCTATCCCTCCCCCCCAATCCTTATGGTTGCAATCAAAACTTCAAAAACATGAACAATGTATAAACAAATGTAGCATCATCTGCCTCCATCTACAGAGAGCCTGAGACAATAGCTCAGACAGGTGTGACTCACCTCATTCATCTCAATTAGGACTCTACAATTCCATGACTGTGTATTTCGGCATTTTCCCCAAGATGCAATAGAATCCAACAATTCCAAAATGATGAAAGGTCTAGAAAACATGACCTCTGAGGGAAGATTGAAAAAACTGGGTTTGTTTAGTCTGGAGAAGAGAAGACTGGGGTGGGGGGGACATGATAACAGTTTTCAAGGACCTAAAAAGATTGTTACAAGGAGGAGGGAGAAAAATTGCTCTCGTTAATCTCTGAGGACAGGACAAGAAGCAATGGTCTTAAATTGCAGCAAGGGTGGTTTAGGATGAACATTAGGGGAAAATTCCTAACTTTCAGGGTAGTTAAGCACTGGAATAAATTGCCTAGGGAGATTGTGGAATCTCTATCACTGGAGATTTTTAAGAGCAGGTTAGACAAACACATCTCAGGGATGGTCTTACTTAGTCCTGCCTTGAGTGCAGGGGACTGGACTAAAAGACCTCTCAAGGTTCTTTCCAGTTCTATGATTTTAGGATTCTATGCAAATGCAACATTTTATACATGGGTGTCTGCACACTCTCCAATCTCATTCCTGAAGGCTGGCTGAAATTTTAGCCCTTCACCTCTAGCATCTCCTACCATCAAAGTTGCTAGTGTTACAGCCAATGAAAGCATTGCAATAAAATACCATAACAAACACAGCTCTTCTCCTCTCTGCTAATTTAGCATTGCGTGGTAATCATCAGCTTTATCGGCAGTAGTGAATGTCTGACTGATCCAGCTGCAAGATTTAACATATCTTTTAAAATAAATATTTTATTATATAAACAATCTCGTCAGTAGAGGTGCGCCAGTTGTTCAGCCTACCTAGCTTTGGGGGCTACAAGGGCTGATCCAATGCCCACTGAAGTCGATGGAAGGACTCCCAGTGGGGCTTGAATCAGGGTTAGAATAAACAACCTATTCAAGAAGATTTTTGACTCTGCTTAGAGAAAAGACACTCATTTGAGGTTGTAGTGACGTAGATTGTATACATGATGAATCTATAGTGAATAAATCTGTCACAAGACAGTCCCATTAACTCACTCTTTGGTATTAAGGGTGGTATTTTCAAAACTGCTCTGAGTTGGTCTAACTAACTCAATGAAACCAATGCAGAGCATTTTGAAAATCCCATCCTTAAACATCATCAGTACCCTACAGCTGGTTGAAAATTTCAGACAGAACACTTTCCTATTCAGATAGGCTGATTTAACAAAAGAAAAGTGTTCCAAGGGCACATACTGATTCTGGCAACATTTTTCACATAACATTATTTAAATGATTAGTTATTTTCAACTTTATTGTTTTGACTTTTGTTATAAATTATCATTTTATAATTAAAAAAAGTCAAAACATTTGATGTCTAAAGTAAAATCAATAAAACGAGATGGTTCAATACCATCAAAAAGAAATGTTGTTTCGGTTTGTCCAAAATACAATTTTGGAATTTTCACTCCATGGGAATTTCAAATTTTTGTTCCACCCAGGAATGAAAAAAAAAAATCAGAATTTCAAGAATTTCCACCCAACAGGAATTCTGGACTCCCACCAGCCCTACAACACATCTTCCAATCTTTCTTTGCAGCCCTGAAGAGTTGAGGGCTGACATCCGACTGTCTAGTCATCCTTCCAGTAGTTGGGTATTGTAAACAATTTGTGTTTTGTGACTTACTGTATATAGAGCACGTATGCGGCAGAAGATGATAGCATGTTTGAGGCTTTCAGCCCAAAATGTTTACAGCTGATAATGAAAACCATAAGTTTCTTCCTTTACCCAAATCTGTATACATTCCTTTGACCCACAGGCAAACAGGAGACCGAGGGGGGAGTTCACAGTGATTAATCATTTTACATTTCTGACAGTTTAATGAGTTTTTAGAAGTGCCATATTGGCCAGACAAACACAAAAGCAGCTTCCCCCCCCCCTTCTTCTTTTCATTCAATCTAGCAACAGCTTTACATAGGTTTGGAAGTAAAATAGATCCTCAAGTATTACAGATGTGATTGAACGAAACTGTACCTCTTCATTTTGCAGGCTGGAGGGTAGTTTCCATCTTACCAAGAAACAGGCAAACAAACAAAAAAATTAATACTGTTTCAGTAACCGAGATGTCATTATGTAGTATGTTTAGGAAGGTGAAAGGCTTATTTCTCTTAGGCTATATTAATCTTCTCGAAAAGCCCAGTCCAGAGGTGATGAGGAGCAAAAGAAATAATACTCTGCTATGTGAAACAGACCAACCAGCCAAATCTGCTTGCTTACAGACAGATGGCAAACACAGCCAATGTTCTGAAACTACAGCTGTGCGTCTATGATCTCTCAGATCTATGTGTGTGATCAATAAAGATTTTTAAATGATCTAATACAGCACAGTCTCCTAGAGATTTGGTTCTCCAGACATTTTTATGGTTGTTTTCTTCTCGAAGAACCACATTAAACTCACCCAGAATGCAGTCAAAAAGAAAACAGCTCTCAAGCGTTTCTTTTTAAAAAAGGATTGTGCACACACACACACACACACACACAAATGGCCCTAATTTTCTCCTGCTAAGTGCAAGTTGCACACACTCCCTGCATCAATGGGGACAGCCGGTAATTCACCCATTGGGGGGGAAGGCAGGTGGCAATCATCGCCCTTCCCCTGAAGGCATCTCCCAGGTGTCTACATCCTTCTTCCTCCTCAGAAGGCTGTAGAGGATCATAGAATCATGGAATATCAGGGTTGGAAGGTACCTCAGGAGATCAACTAGTCCAACCCCCTGCTCGAAGCAGGACCAATCCCCAACTAAATCACCCCAGCCAGGGCTTTGTCAAGCTGGGCCTTAAAAACCTCTAAGGAAGGAGATTCCACAACCTGCCTAGGTAACCCATTCCAGTGCTTTACCACCCTCCTAGTGAAATAGTGTTTCCTAATATCCAATCGAGACCTCTCCCACTGCAACTTGAGACCATTACTCCTTGTTCTGTCATCTGCCACCACTGAGAACAGTCTAGCTCCATCCTCTTTGGAACCCCCTTTCAGGTAGTTGAAAGCAGATATCAAATCCCCCCCTCATTCTTCTCTTCTGCAGATTAAATAATCCCAGTTCCCTCAGCCTCTCCTCATAAATCATGTGCTCCAGCCCCCTAATCATTTTTGTTGCCCTCCGCTGGACTCTTTCCAATTTTTCCACATCCTTCTTGTAGTGTGGAGCCCAAAACTGGACACAGTACTCCAGATGAGGCCTCACCAATGTCGAATAGAGGGGAATGATCACGTTCCTCGATCTGCTGGCAATGCTCCTACTTATACAGCCAAAAATGCCATTAGCTTTCTTGGCAACAAGGGCACACTGTTGACTCATATCCAGCTCCTCATCCACTGTAACCCCTCAGTCCTTTTCTGCAGAACTGCTGCCTAGCCACTCAGTCCCTAGTCTGTAGCAGTGCATGGGATTCTTCCGTCCTAAGTGCAGGACTCTGCACTTGTCCTTGTTGAAACTCATCAGATTTCTTTTGGCCCAATCCTCTAATTTGTTTAGGTCCCTCTGTATCCTATTCCTACCCTCCAGCATATCTACAACTCCTCCCAGTTTAGTGTCATCTGCAAACTTGCTGAGGGTGCAATCCATGCCATCCTCCAGATCATTAATGAAGATATTGACGAAAACTGGCCCCAGGACTGACCCTTGGGGCACTCTGCTTGATACCAGCTGCCAGCTAGACATGGAACCATTGATCACTACCCATTAAGCCTGACGATCTAGCCAGCTTTCTATCCACCTTATAGTCCATTCATCCAGCCCACACTTCTTTAACTTGCTGGCAAGAATACTGTGGGAGACCGTATCAAAAGCTTTGCCAAAGTCAAGGAATAACATGTCCACTGCTTTCCCCTCATCCACAGAGCCAGTTATCTCATCATAGAAGGCAATTAGGTTAGTCAGGCATGACTTGCCCTTGGTGAATCCATGCTGACTGTTTTTGATCACTTTCCTCTCTTCTAAGTGCTTCAAAATTGATTCCTTGAGGACCTGCTCCATGATTTTTCCAGCGACTGAGGAGAGGCTGACTGGCCTGTAGTTCCCTGGATACTCCATCTTCCCTTTTTTGAAGATGGGCACTACATTAGCCTTTTTTCCAGTAATCCAGGACCTCCCCCGATCGCCATGAATTTTCAGAGATAATGGCCAATGGGTCTGCAATCACATCCACCAGCTTCTTTAGCACCCTCAGATGCAGTGCATCCAGCCCCATGGACTTGTGCTTGTTCAGCTTTTCTAAATAGTCCTGAACCACTTCTTTCTCCACAGAGGGCTGGTCACCTCCTTCCCATACTGTGCTGCACAGTTCAGTAGTCTGGGAGCTGACCTTGTTCGTGAAGACAGAAGCAAAAAAAACATTAGAGACTAACAAATTTATTTCAGCATAAGCTTTCGTGGGTTAAGAACCCACTTCATCGGATGCATGGAATGGAACATACAGTAAGCAGATATTTATACATTCAGAGAAGCATGAAAAGGTGGGAGTGTCTATATCAACGTTAAGAGGCTAATTAATTGAAAGGAACTGTTATCAGTAGACACTTTTGAACCCACGAAATTCTTGAAATTCTTTCAAACCCACAAAAGCTTATGCTATCACTTCAAAAGTTTCTACTGATAACAGTTCCTTTCAATTAATTAGCCTCTTAACGTTGATATAGACACTCTCACCTTTTCATGTTTCTCTGAATGTATAAATGTCTGCTTACTGTATGTTCCATTCCATGCATCCGATGAAGTGGGTTCTTAACCCACGAAAGCTTATGCTGAAATAAATTTGTTAATCTCTAAGGTGCCACAGGTATTTTTCTTGTTTTCTTTTTGCTGACACAGACTAACACGGCTACTACACTGAAAAAAAACATTGAGTACATTAGCTTTTTCCACATCCTCTGTCACTAGGTTGCCTCCACCATTCAGTAAGGGGCCCACATTTTCCCTGGCCTTCTTCTTGTTGCTAACATACCCGTAGAAATCCTTCTTGTTACTCTTAACATCCCTTGCTAGCTGCAACTCCAAGTGTGATTTGGCCTTCCTGATTTCACTCCTGCATGCTTGAGCAATATTTTTATACTCCTCCCTGGTTATTTGCCCAATCTTCCACTCCTTGTAAGCTTCTTTTTTGTGTTTAAGATCAGCAAGGATTTCACTGTTAAGCCAAACTGGTCGCCTGCCATATTTACTATTCTTTCTACACATCGGGATAGTTTGTTCCTGCAACCTCAATAAGGATTCTTTAAAATTCAGCCAGCTCTCCTGGACTCCTTTCCCCCTCATGTTATTCTCCCGGGGGATCCTGCCCGTCAGTTGCCTGAGGGAGTCAAAGTCTGCTTTTCTGAAGTCCAGGGTCCTTATTCTGCTGCTCTCCTTTCTTCCATGTGTCAGGATCCTGAACTCGAACATCTCATGGTCACTGACTCCCAGGTTCCCATCCACTTTTGCTTCCCCTACTGATTCTTCCCTGTTTGTGAGCAGCAGGTCAAGAAGAGCTCTGCCCCTAGTTGGTTCCTCCAGCACTTGCACCAGAAAATTGTCCCCTACACTTTCCAAAAACTTCCTGGGTTGTCTGTGCACTGCTGTATTGCTCTCCCAGCAGATATCGGGTGATTGAAGTCCCCCATGAAAACCAGGGCTTCTGATCTAGTAACTTCTATTAGTTGCCTGAAGAAAGCCTCATCCCCCTGGTCTGGTGGTCTATAGCAGACTCCCACCACGACATCACCCTTGTTGCTCAGACTTCTAAACTTAATCCAGAGACTCTCAGGTTTTTCTGCAGTTTCATACTGGAGCTCTGAGCAGTCATACTGCTCTCTTACATACAGTGCAACTCCCCCACCTTTTCTGCCCTGCCTGTCCTTCCTGAACAGTTTATAGCCATCCACGACAGTACTCCAGTCATGTGAGTTATCCCACCAAGTCTCTGTTATTCCAGTCACAGCATAATTCCTTGACTGTGCCAGGACTTCCAGTTCTCCCTGCTTGTTTCCCAGGCTTCTTGCATTTGTGTATAGGCACTTAAGATAACCCGTTGATCGTCCTGCTTTCTCAGTATGAGGCAGAAGTCCTCCCCCCTTGTGTTCTCCTGCTCATGCTTCCTCCTGGGATCCCACTTCCCCACTTACCTCAGGGCTTTGAGGATAGATGTGGATTCCCTTGGCACAGCAAGAGTTAAGCACGGCATATAATGCTATAATCCCACTCCAGGGCTAGATTTTCCACAGTTAAGCACAAGCAAATGCACACTTGTATTAGCACGCACCAAGGTGCTATATGAAAATACTCAGTGTGCATGTGCAAATCAGGTTTTTGTGTGCACACCTGACCAGGTAGATGCCTAGTTAGTCATGTACAAATGCCAACTCTTCATGTGTGCACTCAGATGGGGTATTTGCAACTCATGCACAGGGTGGATGTTTGCAAATTGCATGTGTGACTTTCACAGTGTGGCCCTCTATTATTTTGTAATGAAACACGTTGAATTACACTTATCTTGTTTTTGTTTGGTGGGAGATAGTGGGTTTAGAGAGGGGAATGGATGAGACTAACTCTTCCTTCATACCATCTTTGCCCTTCTGCCCCAGTTCTCACTTTATGTATCCATTCTTCTCCCCATATAGGGGACTTCTGCCCAGATCCCGTCGATTGATCATCTTAAACAGACATGAGGGAAAGTGGACAACCTCGAGTGAGCTGCTAGGTCCCCCTCCCCCGCCCTTCACTTTCATGATCCAAGCAACCTCTTCAGGCCGGAGAAAATGGGGCTATGCTCCATTCCCACCTTTGGGTCTCTGCATCATAGTGTCTCTCACTATCACTATACCACTGGGTCGGCCTCGACCTGCTGTTCTCTGAGGCAGATGTTTGCAGGCACAGCACATGGGCTCTCAGTTCCCCGTTATTCCAAGCAAGTTGTATATCCAGGAGCCCTACCTCAGCAAAGCAGTGACTGACAAAGTACCAGCCTGAGACAGTATACATGCTGCCCTCCATTACTGGTTATATGAACATGAATTACGCCAACGGTACGCAAATATACATCATCTCAAAGGGAGGAATTCCAGCTGAAAGTGCAAAAGCGTTAGGAGTATATTTTGAACCGGTTTGAGATTCAACACCCATTTTTTGGCGTGACGGGGGGACAAAACTTGCCCTTAAAAATTAATTGTGGATGCAAATGTAAGCAGCTGCTTCTCTCATTACCTGATTGTTGTCTACAGTTAGGTGTTTGGAGTCATATTTAATCAGCTTGCAGGCCCAAGTCTTACAGGTAGAAAATGCACCTGCAAAAGAGAGACCAGAGACAGTAAAAAGCTAACTGGCTCTGGATTCACTTGGCAGTAGCATTCTTTGCTCTCTCCAGGGTCATTCCATCAGCCTGAAAAAAATAAGGGGGGTCTATTTACAAAAGACCCTGTGGCATTTTAGCTATGCAATTCCCATTAAGTCTGAGTAATACTGGCATCTTCTAGACTGACAGCTAAATAAATGCAAAGGGCGATGTATACGGAACACATCTCAGTGACTGCCACACAGCTAACGGCTTAGACAATGCTTTGGAAAGACGTTAATAGGAAAAGGTTTATTTGCTTTTCAGAAACAGAAGAGCTTACCAGAAAAATAATTGCTTTGCAATTTAGACACAGAGTGGAAGTTTGATAAAACTCCTATGTGTGCAAGTGGAAAAGTTCTGCTGAGCTGCAGAAACCTGTTTATTTAGAAAGCTGAGTCTGCAGTTCCAGAGCGACACTTCATTAGGTAGCTTTGCTCCGAAGAATTTCTCGGTCTTATAAAACTATAGAAGTTCCATCCTGATGGCTGGCAAAGTAAATTGCTTTGTATGTAAAGTTTATGCAAGTCAGAAAACCGAAACAACCTATCTCGTTATTTTCCTCGACAAATTATGCTGGAGCACAAACAAACACGCAAACAAAAGGTATAGCCGATGTGAAGAGAATGCAGGCTGATGCTGGTTTCATGCAGGAGTGACCAGCTCTAGTAAATTAAATGCCCAGGGCCTCAGAGGCTTCATCTGGTCTTAATTTTCAATCGGCAGTAAAATGATACATTTTTTTCAAACTTTCATTGTAGCTTGTTTTCATCTAGTTTATGTTCCAAGACGTCCTGTTTTTCAAGCCCTGATCTGTCACATTAAAAAAATGGACTTGAAAAATGTACAATAGCGACCTAGTGGCACCACTAACCCAGCGGCCCTCTTGATTTCCAGGCCAGCCGTGGAATTTCGGCTCGCCACGCCAATGGAAATCAGAAGCAAGAGGAGATGAAAGGCTTGTCTCCATGTGGAAGGGCCCTGGCTTCTCTGCCTTTTGCAGGGCTCTCACTTAAACCCAGCATCGGATTAGAGAGAAGGGCCTACAGGAGAGAAGAGAGGCCTTTGTTGGTGGTTTTGGCAACGGTGTCTCCCCAGCACCACCAGGGCCCAGAGGGTCGGGCATGGTCTTTTCTCCCTTCACATAAAAGGGGTCAGAAGCTGTGCTGCTGCGTCACATTGTGATTCTCTGCTGGGCTCAACTGCCTCAGTGCTTGGCCTCCCTTGGGCCCTGCACTTTTCCGCCTCTCCTCTGGATAGCACAAGACTCGGTTATGAATTCCAGGGTGCTCAGACCCTGTGCTATACTGCATTACACACTCAGGAGCTAAAGTCAAACATAAAAGGCATCCGAGGGCAGCTGGGGCCAGCCCTCCACCACCACCTGAGTCCCCAAATGCTGTACCTTCAGCCCCAGTCTTCTCTAGTGGCGGCAGCCTCCAGGTGACCTCCTTAGGCCCTGGGCCCCCTTTCAGCCAGCACTCAGGTCCACAGGTCACTGGGATCTGACCTGCCTCTGCAGGGTTGAGAGAGAGGAAGTCTCCAACTCCTGGAGCCAGGAAATTGCCTTGAAGGCTTGTCCAAGCCTGCTCTATCCATGTGCACAGGGCTGCGTGGGACACCACTCTGCTAGCTGGACAAAAGGTTCTGCATTGGGAGCCAGTTAGAGGGGAGAGATGAGAAATAAGGGGGAAAGACCTGGCGCATTAAACCACAATCTGATATTTTAGCCCTAGAAGCCCCACTCGGGGTGTGTCTACACTGCAATTAAAACCCCTGAGCTGGCATATGCCAAATGACTCAGGCTTATGGGGCTCGGGCTGTTTAATTGACTTGGACTCAGCTGGAGGCTGGTCTCTAGGACCCTGCAAGGTGGGAAGGTCCCAGACCTTAGGCTGCAGCCCGAGCCTGAACATCTACACTGCAGTTAGCCCCGTGAGCCCAAGTCAGCTGGGACATGCCAGCTGCGGGTGTCTAACTGCAGGGTAGACATACCCTTGGACAACTCCTGGCCCTGCTCTGCGGCATCTTCAGAATCCATATCAGCAGATGTGAGTCTGTTTGGTCTCACACAATACCATATTATCCCATCCTCAAACCTCTCCCCAGCAGACTAAAGAGGCAAATACAGTCAAGTCACGCCTGGCTAATACCTACCCAATGGCACTGTCAGACATGGAGAGAATATGTGGTCAATTAGGCCAAAGTCCAGAGGTCTGGTGCAAGGTATTGGAGACCAATACCTATTCCCAGAAGGAGGGGCTAACGGGAGGGACTGACAGCAAAAGGAAGAGGAACTCACCACAGTTCCCTTCCTTCCCTACCTCACAAGAGCTGTGCAGGGGGAAATGAAGCCTGCCAGCAACCTGCACAGCCGCAGCAGAAGGAACACAGGACGGCGAGGTCCAGGGAAGGCTGCTCCACCCAGAGCTGACCGGAGGACGACAATTCCATATCGTGGCAGCTTTCCAGGGTTCTAAGTTTGCTTTTGTTTCTCATTGGAAATGAAACTAAAATATTCTCATAACAACAGAACGTCCGTTTTCTGATCAAAACCTGACTTTTCCCTGGGTGTGTGTGGTTAGACCACTGGCCTGGGATGTAGGGACCCAGGGTTAAGTCCCTCCTCTGTCTGATCCAGAGCAGAGATTTTCCATCTCAGATCATGCTGAATCAGGCAGAGCAAGGACTTGAACTGGGGTTCCCCACACCCAAGGCCAGTGACCTACCCACCGGGGTATAGAGCGGGAGAAAGTCTCTCCCTCCCCTCAGTGAAATCAGCATCAAACATCTCCACAGAATGTTTTGGATTCAACAAAACAGTGTATTTAGGCAAAAATTCATATAATTGAAAGTGTTCTGACCAGATCTAGATCTTAGAATCGAAGGACTGGATAGGACCTCGAGAGGTCATCTAGTCCAGTCCCCTGCACTTATGGCAGGACCAAGTATTATCCACATTCTCCACCCATAGAATAGGTGTGAAAGCACTCTTCCCTCCGTAGTAATCCTGACCAGCCTCAGCCATCCAGCAGAGCCCAGAGAATCCTCCTGGGATAGTAGGAAGGGGTTATTACTCCTCATTCTGTCAGCTAGCATAGGGCCAATATTTGGCTCATTGTCTTCAATAAGAAGACTATGGATATATCTGAAGACAGCAGTGGAGCACTAAGCCAAGATTTACACAGGCACCTAGGGGATTTAGACACACCGCCCTCATTCATTTTAGTGGGAATTGTTCATCCAAATCCCCTTAGGCATGGAAATTATCAGCCCTAGTGTCTGTCATCTCCTAGTGAAAGCAAAATAAAAACCAAAGGAACAGCCTATGAAAGTATCAATCTCCATGCAACCGAACCAAGCAAAATGGGTCAGGGTGTGAAAAGGCAAAACAATCAACTAACTAATTGAATGGCGATTAATCCACAAATGTAATTAATCGTGTAAATGTGCCTCAACAACCTTACACAAGGCAGGGCATGGTCATTCACAGAAAAGCAGCTGCTATTCCCAAATCCTCCAGAATGACCTTTGCCAAAGCTCCAGCTGTGCCTTTATCTGAACATCAGTTCATGACCCTAGGCAGATATCCTCATTGGCTGAGAACCCATTTCGACTGGGTCCAGGGAGAGCTATGTCTTTGCAGCAGGGGGTAGGCCATTGCTAAATGTCTGCTACGCAAATGGGCTGGCGCGATTTTTTTTCCTGAAAAGAAGGCATTCGAGAGAACCAGGGTTTGAGGATAAATGTTAGAACTTTCCAAGAGGTCTAGATATTTCTTCCTAAAGGTTATCTCAAATGTAGAACATTTAGAAGGGGGGGGAGCTCATGCATTGTTGTGTTCCCTCCCCCCCACACACACACCATCCGTATGCAAAATTACTCAGAATGCAATAAAAGAACCACTTCTTTTCCTAATGAAATAATATATTTCACTTCACATCCTGTGGTCTGAAAAATGAATAAATAAATAAGTGAGTGGCTTGCAGCCCCTCGGTGGGATGGATCTCCCGGGATCAGTGCTCGTTAGCCTTGGAGCTCTCACTCTCTTCATTGCTTCTCCTCTGCCACTTGACTCCCTCTGCCAAGGTCCCTACCTCATCTTCTCCCTGAGCATGTTCTTTGCATGCAGGATCACCTCTCTGCCTTTCTGTCTTGTAAACCCCAGGGACAAATTCTCTGCTGGTGCCAACCCGTGGGAGTTTTATTGATCTCAGTGGACGGGGGCCAATTTAATCAGCAGAGAACTTGGGTTGTACCTCTCTCCCTGCTTCTGACTCTCCCTCATTCCATCCCTCCCATGCTGATTTCACACACCCGACTCTCCCCCCTTACCCCCCAACTCATCTCAAGACATGTTTTCCTCGCTCATGCTGGGCTTCATCCTGTGCCCGCTGAAGTTAACAGCAGAGCTGAGCTTTGAAAGCTTATATGGTTTCTAAGAACCCATTTCTCCGTTCTTTTTTCCTGACTGCACCAGAGCACCCGGGATGGAATGAACACCCCAGCACAACGGTGGCACGGTTTTCCTTCTTTGTACATGTCTGTGGTTTTAATCCTTGTGAAGGTCTGCTAATGAACCACAGAGAAAATAAAGGTACAATGGTGCTGGGGGGAAATCCTGCCAGAGCATCCCGAGGGCATCTCCACATTTTGAGAGACAGAGCACTTCACCTCGCAAAGGACATTTCTTTTCCTTGTGTATCTAGGCTGCCATTCCCAAAGGGACCCAAAGGGACCGAATGGCTGGGCAGCAGTTCTGCAGAAAAGGACCTAGGGGTTACAGTGGACGAAAAGCTGAATATGAGTCAACAGTGTGCCCTTGTTGCCAAGAAGGCTAACGGCATTTTGGGCTGTATAAGTAGGGGCATTTCCAGCAGATCGAGGGAAGTGATTATTCCCCTCTATTCGGCACTGGTGAGGCCTCATTTGGAGTACTGTGTCCAGTTTTGGGCCCCACACTACAAGAAGGATGTGGATAAATTGGAAAGAGTCCAACGGAGGGCAACAAAAATGATTAGGGGGCTGGAGCACATGACTTATGAGGAGAGGCTGAGGGAACTGAGATTGTTTAGCCTGCAGAAGAGAAGAGTGAGGGGGGATTTGATAGCTGCTTTCAACTACCTAAAAGGGGGTTCCAAAGAGGATGGATCTAGACTGTTCTCAGTGGTAGAAGATGACAGAACAAGGAGTAATGGTCTCAAGTTGCAGAGGGGGAGGTTTAGGTTGGATATTAGGAAAAACTTTTTCACTAGTAGGGTGGTGAAGCACTGGAATGGGTTACCTAGGGAGGTGGTGGAATCTCCTTCCTTAGAGGTTTTTAAGGTCAGGCTTGACAAAGCCCTGGCTGGGATGATCTAGTTGGGGTTGGTCCTGCTTTGAGCAGGGGGTTGGACTAGATGACCTCCTGAGGTCCCTTCCAACCCTGAGATTCTATGATTCTATGATTCTATGATTCTATGTTAATGGGAGCTCCTGCTGCTGTAAACAAGCTGGGATTAAAGTGAATGGCCAAAGTTGCATTGACACATACATCCCTGGTTCTATGTGAGGCCTGGTCTACACTAGGGGGGCGGAATCGATCTAAGTTGGGCAACTTCAGCTACTTGAATAACGTAGCTGAAGTCGACGTACTTAGATCTACTCGCCGCGGTGTCTTCACTGCGGTAAGCCGACGGCTGATGCTCTCCCGTCGACTCCGCCTGCGCCTCTCGCCCTGGTGCAGTATCGGAGTTGACAGGAGAGCGCTCGGCGGTCGACTTATCACGTCTAGACTAGACGCGATAAATCGACTCCCGCTGGATCGGTCGCCGCCCGTCGATCCAGCAGGTAATCCAGCTAGGGGTGATGTTGGGGCTTTTGGGAATCTAAAGCTCAGAATAAGGGAGGGGGAGGCGGGGATGGCTTAGTCTTCTATAGTGCAGTACATCAACTATTTAGAAATATCTTCTTAATTCTCATTGGCTAAGGCCTGGTCTACACTGGGGGGAGGGGGTGAGCTAAGTCGGTCTAAGTTACGCAACTTCAGCTACGCAAATAGTGTAGCTGAAATCGACGTACTTAGATCTACTTAGACACTGCGGTAGGTCGACTGCTGACGCTCCCCCGTTGACTCCGCCTACGCTTCTCACTCCGGTGGAGTACCAGAGTCGACGGGAGAGCGCTCAGCGGTCAATTTATCACGTCTTCACTAGCCCCCCTGCCTCCCAGCTCCACGCTCAGCTCCCGCGACCTGCGGGCGGGGGGGGGGGGGGGCTGAGCTCCCGCGGCCCACAGGTGGGGGGGGCTGACCTCCCGCAGGCGGGGGGGGGGGGCAGCTGGCAGGGAGGACGGCGTTAGTTGGGGGGGGGGCACAGGGCTGGTGCAAGGAAGTTTCGCCTAGAGTGCGAAACTTCCTTGCATCGGCCCTGAGTATAGACATGCCCTAAGACTACCATGTATGTTTCAAAGTCACAGCTACTTCAGGTGCTGGCCTTTGTATCTTTTAAAGAAGGATTTACATTCCACAGTCCCATCTGAGCTATATTCTTCCTCTCTAACACGCAGTCAACAAACCGGGGAATATAAGTGTGGGGGGAGGGAAGAATTCCACAATATAATCACTTGGCAGTGTATATTGTTTTCTTTCAAAGGGCATTACAATACACTTCTCTCACTTGGGGAACTTCAAGAGAGGGTAATTATTCTTGTCTGCCTTGTCATATATATTAAAAATGTTCAAATGTGGCTTTCCAGGGAATTCTGCCAAATATGTTTAGGCACCAGACCCAGCTTTACTCAATTTTATATTGCCTTCTTAGTCTGTTATAAAATATCCTTCCATGCCACTTGAATTTGGTAGAAAGGCTGAGACCTACTTGTTTCTATTAGAAACATAAAAAAACGCGGCTTTCCTGGAAGTGAAGATCTCTTCACTCCTAATGCGGGAGCTGTTCAAATGGACAGTGATTAAAGCAGCTGCATGAAACTTAATGCACGTCAGGGCGACTTTACTGCCACAACAAAACAAACACAAATACCCAGCCCTCTTCCAGGAAAAGCAATGTACTAAGAGCAGACTGTAGCTTTAAATATTTATGTTTTTATTAGCGCTTTATAATTATTCGTATTAGTACAACAGTAGCCCCTAGTGACCCCAAACAAGATCGGGGCACTATACACATAGGAAATGTCCCTGCACCATTAGGGAATTTTGCCTTTGTCTTCAATGGGAGCAGGACTGGACCCATAGTAGCAGTCCATCCCTGCCCCCAAAGTGACTTTGATTGTAAGCTCTTTGGGGCAAGGGCCATCTTTTAGTTCTGTGTTTGTACAGCACCTAGCACGGTGGGGTTCTTCTCTGTCATCGTGGCCCCTTGGCAGTACCACAAAACAAATAACCAAGAACTTACCATCTAAATGGGCAAAGGGCAGGAAGGAAAACAGAGGCACAGGAAAGCAAAGGGACTTGCCCAAGGTCACACGCAGCAGACCAGTTGCAGAGGCAGGAACAGAACCTTGGTCGGTGGCTTCCCCATCTACCCCCTACCCACTAGACTCTGCTGCTTCCCTGGGTAGAGCTTGATTATGTTCTCATTTACATTGGTGTACAACACAGTGTAACTGTACTGGTTTCAATAGAATCAGTCCCGATTTCCACCGGTGTGAGAGAGCTCAGAATAAAGCCCTACACTGTTCCTCGCTGTGTATTTCCTGGATATTTTAGTCTTTATGAGCTAACTTCAGAAACTGTAGATAATTAGCACAAAAGCCTATGTGAAATGTTGTATTGGTGTAAGTGTTTATTTTGGCCCCCTAAAAGAGGCTGATGTCCAACTCTTGTGTTCAGCCCCACCTTAGTTATATTTGTCCTGTTGCGTAGAACAAACTTGGAGCGACACTTAAATATGAAGCCCTTTGAAACGATAATAATGCTATCTCTTTATCATTCACACACACATTTACTCCCTTCGCAATTGACCCAAAGGCCGATTGTTTGACATAGCGTGTTTTAAAGGGGAGGTTTCACAGAGTAGCAACATTGTTTTACTTTTCCTTGGCAATGAAAAGGAAGCGAGCCCAGACAGCCTGTTGAAAACTGAAGCCGCTCCGTGGGCTCCTCCTCCCTGCCTCTCTCTCTTGCATTTTCATCTTTTATGGTGGTGGGCAGCTCTGAGCCAGACTCTGCAACTAGAATTTCTTATATCCTTCAGTCACTTGGCTGTTCTTTCCCATAGCTAGGCCAACAGCAGATTAATGTCAAGGCTGCCTGAGCCAAACGTATGAATCTAAGTGGATACCTCTCAGTCTAACAGGAATGCTGCTGGACAGTCACTGCTGTTACCAAGAGAGAATGGACGGACTCTGATCTCACAGGGGGGTAAATCAGGAGTAATTCCATTGCAATCAATCACGGTACACAGGTATAAGCGAAGTCAGGATTCAGACCCCATACACGGTGCATTTATGACAAACTGCAGTGGCATGGTGAAAATGCTCTGTGTGCTACATGTAAAAATGTCCTGTTTAAAGTGCAGCCGCTTGCACTGTCCTGGTTATCGAAGGGCACTACATTGCACACCTTCAAGGCAAGAAACTTAACTGCCCCGGCTCTGTGGAGAAGTGAGGAACTGGCTTTGTAGAGAAGGGACACTCGCCACATTCCTTTCAGGGCCATCTCTGCAGCCAGCACACAGAACAATCTGAACTGAACCCAGCTCAAGGGAAACTTACAACAGGAGCGTGAGGTCATGTCTACACCAAGAGGGGTGATCTTCAGCCGACAAAAAGCCTCTAGTGTAGATGCAGCTATAGCCAAACACAGAGGTAAAATAACCTCTGGCAGGGGAATAAGCTTTGCCAGTATAAGCTTGGGCCACACTCAGGGTATGTCTAGAAGCAATAAATCGATCCCCGAGCACTCTCCTGTTGACTCCGGAACTCCACCACCAGGAGAGGAGCAGGCGGAGTCAACGGGAGAGCGGCAGTGGTCGACTCAGCGCCGTGAAGACGCTGCGGTAAGTCGACCTAAATACATCGACTTCAGCTACTCTATTCTCGTAGCTGAAGTTGCATATCTTAGATCGATCCGCTCCCCCCCTAGTGTAGACCAGGGCTAGGAGTGCTTTGCTGTCTTAGGGCTGGTCTACACTAACCCCCCAATTCGAACTAAGATACGCAACTTCAGCTACGTGAATAACGTAGCTGAAGTCGAACTATCTTAATTCGAATGAAAAGGTACTTACCCGGGGTCCACACGCGGTGCGCAGGCTCCCCCGTCGACTCCGCCTACTCCGTTCGTTGAGCTGGATTACCAGCGTCGACGGGGGAGCACTTCCTGGTTCGATTTATCGCGTCTAGACAAGACGTGATAAATCGAACCCAGAACATCGATCCGACGCCTCCGATCCAGCCGGTAAGTGTAGACCTACCCTAATATATCGGTATAGTTATACCAGTTAAAGCATTACTAGTGTAGAACTGGCCTGAGGGAAGCAGCACAAAGGGGAAAGCAGTGATCTAGGGCAGAACCACAAGACTGGCGAAAAGCCCAGGACCCTCATTCAGAATGCCTGTGTTGTAAAACATGGGAGGAGGTATTCCTCAGTGTAAGGGCTAGACTGTGATTTGGACCCCCATGCAGGGGAGAAAGGAGCCCCCCAGTTCTTAGCCCCTTTGCATACTCACTTAGTACCTGACTGGAGCGGTTAGCCAGCAAGGAACAGACATGATGGAGCCTTGGCTCCACTCCTTCAATTCACTGTCCCAGTGAATTAAGGGCAGGGGAGAATAATTTTACTTCTGGTATAGCCAAGAGCAAATTAGATCCCTTGGAAGCAAGGGGTGGGAGGAGGAGGAGGGAGAGCAGGGAAGGAATTGTGACTCCTTGAACTACGTTTCCTTTCATAGGGCAGCACACCAACGCATTAACACTTGTGACGCCATCTGCCCTACATATCCATGACTCTCCACCACCCAAAACAAAAGCAACTCCAAAATTAACTAAGGCTGAATGGGTTTTGTTATTTTCCTGGCATTCTGAAGCTGTTCACCACCACCAGGTGTTTGACTTGGTACTGCACAGCATTTTGATTAAAATATTGGAACAATATAAAATTAACAGGGTACACATTCAATGGATTGAAAGCTGGCTTACTGATAGGTCTCAAAAAATAATTGTAAATGGGGAATCATTGTTGAGTGGGTGTGTTTCTACTGGGGTTTTGCAGGGATCAGGTCTTGGCCCTATGAGATTTAACATTTTTATCAATGACCAGGAGGAAAACATAAAATCATCACCGACAAAGTTTGCAAAGTGATACAAAAATTGGGGGAGTGGTAAATAATGAAGAGGACAGGTCACTGATTCAGAGCAAATTGGATTGCTATGTGAGCTGGGTGCAAGCAAACAATATATGTTTTAATATAGAATCATAGAATCACAGACGATTAGGGTTGGAAGAGACCTCAGGAGGTCATCTAGTCCAACCTCCCGCTCAAAGCAGGACCAAACCCAACTAAATCATCCCAGCCAGGGCTTTGTCAAGCCCGGCCTTAAAAACCTCTGAGGATGGAGATTCCACCACCTCCCTAGGTAACCCATTCCAGTGCTTCACCACCCTCCTAGTGAAATAGTTTTTCCTAATATCCAACCTAGACCTTCCCCACTGCAATTTGAGACCATATGGCTAAATGTAAATGTATACATCTAGGAACAAAGAAGGTAGGCCATACTTACAGGATGGAAACTCTATCCTCGGAAGCAGTGACTCTGAAAAACATTTGGGGATCATGGTGGATAATGAGCTGAACATGAGCTCCCAGTGCGACATTGTGACCAAAAGGGCTAATATGATCCTTGAATGTTTAAACAGGACAATCTTGAGTAGGAGTAGAGAGTTTATTTTACCTCTGTATTTGGCACTGGTGCAACCACTGCTGGAATACAGCGTCAGTTCTACTGTCCCTAATTCAAGAAGAATGTTGATAAATTGGAGAAGGCTCATAGAAGAGCCACGAGAAGGATTAAAGGATTCAGAAACATATTTTATAGTGATAGACTCAAGAATCTCAGTCTATTTAGTTTAACAAAGAGAAGGCTACGGGGTGACTTGATTACAGTCTGTAAATTCCTACACGGGGAACAAATATTTAATACTGGGCTCTTTAATCTAGAGAAAGGTATGACATGATCTAATTGCTGGAAATTGAAGCTAGAGACATTCAGACTGGAAATAAGGCCTACATTTTTAACCATGAGGGTAATCAACCACTGGAACAATTTATCCAGAGTGGTGGTGGATTTTCCATCACTGGCCATTTTTAAGATAAGATTGGATTTTTTCTAAAAGATCTGCTCTAGGAAGTATTTTGGGGACGCTGTAGGGCCTATGTTACTCAGCAGGTCAGACTAGATGATCACAGTGGTCCCTTCTGGCCTTGGAATCTGTGAGCAGTGGAGCGACTTTACACTGACAAGAAAATATTTCTGGTGTAAGTTGTCCACTCAAAGTCCTCTTGTGCATCGCACAAACACAAGTCTGTCGTAGTGTTATTCCCCCTCCCCTGTGCAAACAGAAGCAGAAGCTTCACAGAACTGTTTGCCAACTTCTATTTTTAAAAGTCCCCTCTTTTAGAAGGAAATCAAGTCCCATTAAAGACAAATACTCTGGGGGTTGTGATGACTCAGAGTGGGTAACAGTCTTTCACCCTAGATTAGAGATAGGCCTAAAGTCAAACCCCTACTCTGAACAGCCCAAATGTTGGGGAAGTTTGAACTCCCGGGTCAAACCAAAAATCCAGGGGCAAACACCTCCAAACTTGGGAAAGTTCAGGTCCACATCTGGATCCAAACTTTCCAGCTCAGGCCTGTCTGTACTTTAGACTGTCCTTGGGACTCCAGACCAGGTTGGTGGTGGCTGCTAGTCAGTACCATTTGATGGGCTACCATCTAATGGCTGTTCAGTGACCTAACTGACAGGGTTGGTGTTTTGGCCTAGTTTGCATCAAATGGGAGCCTACAGCTCAGAAACCACCACCACAAACGACACTAATTGGCATCCTCCTTAGCAGTCTCACAGCGAAGTCATGGACTGAATGGGCCTGGTGACAACTATCCTCAGCCTCATGAAGGAGGTTCCAACAGACAGAGGGAGACACCAGGATTGCTTAGTGGATAGACGTGACCATCCAAATGGCAACAGAAAGAATTACTGGAAAGCACAGGGAGGGAGAATGGAGCCGCTGTTCGGTACAACTTATTTTTGCATATATCAGTGGCTGTTGTTGCTTAGGGCTTAAAAAACAGTAAGCAAATATTCAAAGTTTAAATCTGAAACTGCAAACACCCCAGAAAGCGTTTTTTAAAGACCTACAGGAACATTGGACACCAGTATTTTGCAATTTAAAATATTGGCCCCTTATGAAGAGAAGCCATTATTTAGAGACAGGAAGTTCAGCTTATTGCCCGGTGCATACTGTTTGCCTACTGCATTATTTTGGGCTATTTTCATTCCTCACGCAGTAAAGAGGAAATTCTAAGAACATTTCATTGCCTTTCTTTATTAGATGAACAGCAAAGGTTTGCAGTTTGCTGACCACGGGATTGCTTTGCTAGTTTTGGCATTCAGTTTCACTTCGCATTGATCTGGTGGAGGATAAAATATTTGTTCTTTCTAAAAATGGGGTTTTTTTCCTTTCCCATTCCATTTGAGGCCTGCTCCCAGCCACATCTTTCATTATTTTCCTAAAAAAGCCTAACTGCAAATAAAAATAGAAATCTGATCCCCTTCCTCCAATTTATTTTTCTTCTTAAGTTAAACCTTTCAGGTCAGAAACCAACCAGAGAGGCACATAAACAACACAACTTCCTCCACTCACAGAGGCTCTTCGAGGGTTTGCAGTGGGACAGGGACCATTTTATGCAACGGCCATCAGAGAGATACAGTACTAACCCACTTACATTGAACAGTATGATTGCTATTCTAAACATCAGACGTTTCTACCAGGATAGACACTGCATCTCATTTACTGGGCGTTATGGTTCTGTTGTCTGCATAACATGGTTCTGGTACAGCTGAGATAACAAAGCAAAGAACTGGAACGCATATACATTCATTCGCTCTTCCAACACTTCACATGGCTCTCCAAAATGTTTTTGTACTATTTTTTCCCCTTTAGCTAACAGCAAAAAATAATTAAATACATAAATAAAAATGTATTCCTCATAAAAGGGTTGGTTTTTTAAAAAAAGCATTAAGCATTTTGACATTTATTAGAAACAGTTTTAGATGCTTGTTAATCTGACGACGAAGTATTATTGATTTACAAGGAGCACCTCATCCAATATCCATCATCTGCATAAAAAAAACCGGAGTCTGAGAATTCAAAAATGGGTGATGCCTTTTTGGCAGCCGCTTGCTGTGTCCTGCCAACTGCATACAGTGTAGAAACTGGATGGGAAACAGCTCTGTTCTTTCTCTGTGCTCTTCATGCTTTACTGTACATGTCCCAAATACTGTGTGCTCATGTACATTTATTTTTATATTACAGGCTCAACATATATGCATTAGATCAAAGTGTTGGGGATGTTTTTATTGCTCAACGTGAGTTACTCAGGCTCTGATTCACTTGAGTGATAAGCGTAGTAAAAATAGATAGATAGGTCTATTATTAAACACACGTATGTATCTGGACAGGCATATGTACATCTAGGCCTGACGGAAAGTCCCCAGTTGACTTAGGTGACCTTTAGGTCAGGCCCAAGTTCAGTATGAGATATGGATTCGTCTCCTCCAAACTTATAAACTGTTTTAAAATGGCCAAAACTATGGACTGCTCCTCCATTCTGTGATACTAGTTCTCCTCCAATGTAACTCCGTTGACTCCAACAGAGCAGAAAACCAGCGTAAAGGGGCGGAGAATCGGGCATATATTATTTATGTTTTTAAAGTAGTTTCTTAGCCTGACTGCTACCCACTTTTTCTTCTGATCCTTCAGCTAGCATCCATGCAAGGAACTCTACGGACCTGATCCAATGAAATCAACGTGACCCTTTCTACTGACCTCCTACAGGCTTGCATCGTGAGAAGTCTGCGAAGGGAACAGTGCAATTTAGTACTACAACGGCATTAATGAGAGTCCATGGAGGAGACCAGAGGCTTTTACTCAACTTGGAGATTCTTTCTAAAAACGTGGCAAAGGTTTAGTACATTTTAAAATGAGTCAAACCTCTCTGTGCATCACATTTTCCCCCCTACTGTTTTTTTTTTTTTAATCATTGTTCAGGATGGACTGGAGATACTTTTTCCTGGCTAAATAGTTTTGCTTGCATCTTGTGCCATAAGGGAAAAAAGGAACATACAGATGTTGCGCCCACCCCCTTTCCTGCATGTGCAGCCCCCGATGAATTCCCTGATGATGCTGTTTGGCTTTGGCTTACTCTCTCTTTTCTAGGTTTCCTCCCTAGCAGACGTGCCAGAGCCACATTCTCTCAGCCTCTGTGGCTGCACCTGTTTTTCCCCTTTCTCTAAGGCGATTGGTCATCTCTCTCCTGGCAGCCTCCTGTCACTCCCTGCCCTACTCCACACCCCAGGTTCCCACAGCCTCAATAGCGAATGCTAGAGCACGTACAGTAATTGCTTTCAGACTATTTTCCCACACTGATATTTTTTTCTCACTCACTTATACTGGATTTAGGACTCTCGCAGGGCCAGCCCCTGGATTCCTTGCTCTGTCCACACTCACCCATCACTGCCATTTGCAGGAATGGCAGCTTCGTCCAAGTAAGGACCGCAGGAGTCGTCCTCCAAAGGGAAAGGTGACCCAGTGAGTAGGGCTCTAGTCTAGGACTTGAACAATCAAGGCTCAATTCCCAGCTCTCCCCCAGGTTCTGTGCCTGACGTTGGCCAAGTGACTTCAATTCATCATCCGCAACATGGGATAATAGCACTTCCCTACCTCGCCGGAGTGGTGTGAAGGGAAATTACCTTAAAGATGGTGGCCACTCAAACACTACGGTAATGGAGTCCATATAAGTACGATCGGTAGCTAGACATCATGCGCGAAAGCCTCCGTGACAATTCCCAGCAACTCGTCCAATCCATGTGCAATGGTTTTAGAACACAACATTTTATGATGGGAATGCAAGTTAATGAGACCACTTTAAATTACAAAATGATGATGTTCAAACACAGACAGGAAGATTAGTCTTCGGGTTGAGAGGCCTCACGGGGATTCAGGAAATCTGGGATCAGTTTCTGGCTCTGCTACAAACTTCCTGTCTGACCTCAGGCAAGTCACATGATTCCTCTGTGTCTCATTTCCCCACCCGACCCATGAGGATAACCACCTTTCCTTTGTCTGTCTTGTCTAGAACAGGCATTGGACTGGAAGCTGTTTAAAATGGGGAGCATTTCTTACTGTGCACATGTGGAGTCCTTAGCACAGTGGATCTTGGTTTTGGCCTGGAGGTGCTACTGTAATACATATAATTTAAAATAATAAAAGGTCCCAGCTCTGCAACTATTACTAATCTACACAACCCTTATTTGTGCAGCTAGTCCAAGTGACCCCTGTCCACTTTAAAATGTCAAATTACGCCAAAGTGATCAATCCAAACATATGGACACAATGATGGGGTAGGATACAGTTGAGGGGCCATCTTCAGCAAGCCCATGTTTACCAACTGCTACAACATAATGGTATTGGACACAATGCTATTGCTCCCTACTCTAAGCACAATAAGCAACTGTGATATTTCAGATACCACTGTGTGGTCCCAGTTGGTAAATGGTGACTGGTGTAGCTAGACTTCTTTTTTCGGCAATGAATCCAGAGGTTTGCGTTGACTGAGGTCTCAGTCTTGTCACCTTATTCACATGAGTAATTCTTACTTAGACAAGTAGTCACAGTGACATCAGTCATGGAACCCGGTGATGCTAGGCAGTTTTTTGTATTACAAGGGAACTCATTCGTGGCCTGGTCGAGACATGTTATGGTATGCACAGAATCAAAACCTGTGAGTTCGGGCAGTCATTCAGAGTATTGTGCTCATGCCTTCAATACAGTGCAGGCAAAGGCGATGCATGTCGGGGGGAGCATGCGGGGTTACATGTCCCCCCCAGATTTGCTGCTTGGCTCATACTGAGCATACTCACAGGGACTGAGCATGCTCAGTAACACTGCTGAAACTGGCTACACTCACTCTACCCCGCCCACACATACACACTATTGG
This sequence comes from Chelydra serpentina, assembly GCA_037349315.1. Classification (NCBI taxonomy): domain Eukaryota; kingdom Metazoa; phylum Chordata; order Testudines; family Chelydridae; genus Chelydra; species Chelydra serpentina. Next base: position 14,106,170 of record JBAIAC010000061.1, read on the forward strand.
CAGGCATGGGTCATCTCTGACAGTACTCAAATTCTTCATCATTTCTTCAGCAAGCTTCAGAAGCAATTTCATCTTCAAACACATACACTATAGCTGCAATAGATGCAACATCATAGAAAACCAAGAGATACAACTGGCCTTAGTCATGCACAAATTGCTCAGAATATCACCCACAAGCTAAACCCCCTTAATTCCTTGCCTTTTATTCATATGGGTCAAATGTACCTGGAAAAAGAGGGACCTTAAGGGGTAGTGCATAAGACCTTGTTTTGCACTGGGGTTTGTTTCATCCATAATGATTGCAAAGGGGATCTTAAATTTCAAAGATTAATGCTAATTAATAAACCTTTCTCTGGTTGTCTTCTCTTTTTGCAAACAATTAGCTGCACGTTTGTAAGAATGTGTGTGTATGTGTGACTCAGAGCTGTTTAAATCAGAACCACAACTCTGAACCCTCTCCAAAGGTCTTCTTCTCACTAGGGGGGAAAGAGGTGTTCTTAACTGGAGTTAGCTAACTTGTGTTAACTGAGTCAAGGTAAAACCTTACTGAAGACAAGACCATTTGTAGTTTTAACATAAGTTAACAGGTTGAGGTGAACCAAGGCTCCCTCATAGTCTTTACCTTAGCCTGCTAACGTGTCAAAGCTACAAACTGTTAACTAACTCCAATTAAGAATGCACCTTTTTCTTAGTGAAGACACCCAAAATGTGATGTCTTTGCCACTTGTGGCATCCCAAATAATGTGTGTATGCAGGAATATAGATTACATTAACTATTCAATGAGAAATTCCAAAACCTCGACATTTGACATTTTTGCATTTCATTTTAATTTCACAGCAAGGGTCTGATTTTTTGCAAAATAACTTATGAAATGTTTGAGATGTTATTAATAGGGCTGTCAATTAATTACAGTTCACTCACACGATTAACTCAAAAACATTAACTGTGATTAAAAAAAATAATCGTGATTAGTCGCATTGTTAAACAATAGAATACCAATTGAAATGTATTAAATATTTTTGGATGTTTTTCTACATTTTCAAATATATTGATTTCGATTACAACACAGAATACAAAGTGTACAGTGCTCACTTTACATTATTATTTTTATTACAAATATTTTCACTGTAAAAATGATAAAAGAAATAGTATTTTTCAATTCACCTCATACAAGTACTGTAGTGCAATCTCTTTATCATGAAAGTGTAACTTACAAATGTAGATTTTTTTTTGTTACATAACTGCACTCAAAAACAAAACAATGTAAAACTTTAGAGCCTACAAATCCACTCAGTCCTACTTCTTGTTCAGCCATTTGCTAAGACAAACAAGTTTGTTTACATTTACAGGAGATGCTGCTGCCCGCTTCTTATTTACAATGTCACCTGAAAGTGAGAACAAGCGTTCGCATGGCACTTTTGTAGCCGGTGTTGCAAGGTTTATGCCAGATATGCTAAACATTCATATGACCCTTCATGCTTCGGCTACCATTCCAGAGTACATACTTCCATGCTGATAAAGCTAATTAAAAAAATAATGCATTATTTAAATTTGTGACTGAACTCCTTGGGGAAGAATTGTATGTCTCCTGTTCTGTTTTACTCACCTTCTGCCATGTATTTCATGTTATAGCAGTCCCAGATGATGACCCAGCACATGTTCGTTTTAAGAACACTTTCACAGCAGATTTGACAAACCGCAAAGAAGGTACAAATGTGAGATTTCTAAGGATAGATACAAAACTGAACCCAAGGTTTAAGACTCTGAAGGGCCTTCCAAAATCTCAGAGGAACGAGGTGTGGAGCATGCTTTCAGATGTCTTAAAAGAGCAACACTCAGATGCGGAATCTACAGAACCCGAACCACCAAAAAAGAAAATTAACCTTCTGCTGGTGGCATCTGACTCAGATGATGAAAATGAACATGCATTGCTCTGCTCTGCTTTGGATTGTTATCGAGCAGAATCTGTCATCAGCATGAACGCATGTCCTCTGGAATGGTGGTTTAAGCATAAAGGGACATATGAATCTTTAGCGCATCTGGCATGTAAATATCTTGCGACGCTGGCTACAACAGCGCCATGCGAACGTCTCTTCTCACTTTCAGGTGACACTGTAAACAAGAAGCAGGCAGCATTATCTCCTGCAAATTGTAACCAAACTTGTTTGTCTGAGCGATTGGCTGAAGTAGGACTGAGTGGACTTGTAGGCTCTAAAGTTTTACATTGTTTTAATTTTGAATGCATTTTTTTGTACAGAATTCTACATTTGTAAGTTCAACTTTCATGATAAAGAGATTGCACTACAGTACTTGTAACAGGTGAATTGAAAAATACTATTTTTTTGCTTTTGACAGTGCAAATATTTGTAATCAAAAATATAAAGTGAGCATTGTACGCTTTTTATTCTGTGTTGTAATTGAAATCAATATTTTTGAAAATGTAGAAAACATCCAAAATATAATTAAATAAATGATATTGTATTATTGTTTAACAGTGCGATTAACTGTGATTAATTTTTTTAATCGCTTGACTGCCCTAGTAGTTAATAAATATTTTAGTATCAGAATAAGCCCCTCTGCTGTCTGTCTCGATCTCTCTCTCACACACACACACAGGCACACATATCACAATCGCAGATAGTGTTAAATGTTTGGTCCACAGATATTTTTTCACCAGTGAAAACTTGCTGACTGTTTTGAACAGCCTTGGCCTAGAAAACAAACACGAACTGTTACTGAGAGAAAAGGAAATAAAATATCACCTCAGGATAAAAAGTATGAGTATGTGGCATGTTATCAGAATGTGGACATTGTGGCTAGGTTGCTGATGTACTGGCAGAAGATTACAGGTTGCGATAGTCTCAGGTACTTGACTGAACTGGCAGGGCAGGATGTGCTGTGATTAGGTGGTGGTTTCTATGTACATTTCTGTTGTGGCTTTGATTTCCTTTCCTTGCCCACTTCCTCTTTTTCCTGCATATGATGGGCTGCACAGTCTTTGCAAAGGAAACATGGGAGGTTATACAGACAGGTGCAATATTCCACATAGTTACATTTCCCTTCAGTACAGTCACCTAACCCCATTTCCGCAGGATTAAGGCGGTTTTGCTTCCCTTTGCTGCGTCATGCAGAGGAGACCCTAAAGGCCTACTTTATCCAGAAGCTGTACCCTTCTCCCTTTGCTTCTTTCTCTGCATGTGCCTGCAACCATGCTGTCACTTCCTATTGACATGATGGCTTGCAGTAACATTGGCCGTGTTGATCGTGCAAGAAGTACTGCGAGATATTTTGAGCATTGAAAAATTATTGTGGGTCACCAGTATGCGATTGAATGCTGATCTTCCAGAAAGGAAAGTATGACCCATGAGTGTCTGTTTGAATTTTCACTGCTTGCATCCGATGAAGTGGGTATTCACCCACGAAAGCTTATGCTCCAATACCTCTGTTAGTCTATAAGGTGCCACAGGACCCTTTGTCGCTTCTACAGATCCAGACTAACACGGCTACCCCTCTGATGTTTGAATGTTATTTTTTAAGCCTTATTGTAGGAATGTGGACAAACGCCCTCAAAGAAATAAATCATGGATTATACCTGCAAAGATTTTCTTTCAGACTCTACTTACGTAAAATTAAAACTGCTTGAGAATAGATCTTGTGATTTTCAAAGGAGATTAAGGGAGTTTGATGCTCAAGCCCCATAAAATCTCAGAAGCCATTAGGTTCTTTGGAAAAGCCAACCAGAAGTCTTTGAATACTGTTAACATTTCAAACAACCGGTCAGATTTTGTATTATTGAAATAACCCCCACAGAAATTGTTACTTCAGCCAAAAAACATAGCTCCATTTACATCAATGCACATGCTGAGAGGCAATTTGGTCCAGTGGATAGAACTCTCTACTGGAACTCAGGAGACCTGGCTCCTGTTCCTGGCAATCCCACTGATCTGCTGTGCAACTTGGGGCAAATCTCTGGGCTTCCGTTTCCCTCTTTCTAATCTGATTGCAAATTCTTTGTTCTTTTATTGTGTGTATGCACAATGACTAGCACACTGGAGATTGGCTTTGTAACATGGTGCCCATATTATTTCACCCTTATCTTGATGGTCTAACACTCTTACCTTAGTCTTGTTTTGATTTACAAGGTCAAATGACCACGGCTGGCGCTACCATTAGGCGACCCTAGGTGGTCGCCTAGGGTGGCTGGATTTGGGGGGTGGCATTTCGGCGGCTGGGGTCCTCAGCGGCACTTTGGCGACAGCCTCTCCCGCCACCACCGTCGCCTAAGGCGACAAAAAAGCCGGCGCCGGTCCTGCAAATGACATGGGGAAACTGGGGAACCTTCATTAACTGAGGAACTGGAGGTGGAAATGTTTCAGGTTTTATTTATTCTTTTATGGACTTCTACAGTTGTAATCTCACTTGTAACTAGCTTCTTTCCCTAATAGAAACATGAATTTTACCCCTAGCCAGGCGACGTTGCTCACCTATCATTAACATTCAACCAGTAAACAAATTGCATGTTAATTTTAAAGCTCAAGTGAACGATAAAGTTTTGCAGTATAATCTATGCTTTAACACTTAGACTCTGGCAAGCCAACCTGGTGAGTGGATCCTAAGCACACAGACCTTCAACTGAGAATGCCCTACCACCAACTGTACGTAAAGGAAATCCAAGATCCACAGAAGCAGTGTCCGAGTGATATTCACTGCTGTGAAAAGATAAAAGGGGAGAGGGTGGCCTCACAGGCAACTGGGTCCTAGCCTTTTAAGGCTTTAAACATTGTGACTAGACACACTTTATATAACACTACCCTGGAATTTCCATCCAGCCAGGAATTCTGATATTTCAGCATTTGTTTTCAGAACAAATCAGAATGAAAAGCTGAAATATCGATTCCCCCCACCGCCCCAAACTAAATAGTCCCAAAAGTTTAAATTCACAAATGGTGAAATGTTTCATTTCAGTTTGCTGAACTGACCCAGAACATTTCATTTTGAGTCAGTTTAGCATAAACTTCATTTCCATATGGTGCCCATTTCCTCATAGGAGTTGTAGTTCAGAAGTCTGTTGTCTCCATTCTCCCCTTGTGAGCTGCGTGCCCTGGCCAGACTACATCTCCCATGATGCATATGCAGTCACGTGACTCCCATGATGCATCACATAACTTGGTCAGATGGCAGTCCGCATTGCATCATGGCAGATGTAGTCCAGTCAGAGAGCCCAGCCCATAGTAGAGAATGGGGGCTCAAACTTCAGTTCCATGGAGGCCATGCAGCACAATAGGCAAATCCAGCTTAATGTGGAACTGACTTGAAATGTTTTGGGTTAGTTCAAGAAACCGAAATACGTCAGCAAAATTGAAATATTCATATGAAAGATTTGTATTTTGCAGAAACTGCATTTTCTCTTGAAAAACCATGTCAGTGGAGAATTCCAGACTAGCTCGACATTGAACCTGGAGCAGCATAAGTAGCCAGGATGGCCTAAGCAAAGGGACATCCCCTCTGTCCCTCAGAAAGCACTTGAACCTCACGAGCTGAACCTTGCAATATCTGACGTCATTTAAAAGCTCAGTGAGATTCTCAGCTGAGACAGAACCATGTAGACACATTGACTTCAGAGCTACACTGATTTACACTAACTGAGGAGAATCATCCCACTGTCTTTCTAAAGCGGCCAGTCTTAAAGCGATGGGGCCACTTCACCCCCTTCCCCTCCATTGAGCCCACCCTATTATAGGTGAGAGGTAGTGGTGCTGGTAAAGGAGGGAGACTAGTACTGGGGAAGCAGAAGTCACAGAACACATCTCGATGGTTGTTGAAAAGGGATGATGGAGTCAGTGCAGGTGTAGCAGAGACTATGTGGAGAAGACTTGGAGCAGAAAATGAGAAAGTTTGGTTTTGAAGTGGGCACTAGGCCTGGAGAATGTGATGCCCGATACCAAAAAAACTTCTCCATCCCCATCCCCACATTTGACTGGTCTTCCCATTTCTCCATATCCGTAACACCCTTCATCTTTTGTCCCCATTCTTTATCTGCAAATCAGCCTCAGACTGTGGAAACCCTTCCTCCCTCACCCATTTCTGCAGCTTCTGGTGACCGCCGTTTAATATCTGCTGCAGCTGTAGACAGGGCAACTGACTAAGAACAGGTTACAACGCTCTGTCTTATGGGTTGTGTATATGTGTGTGGAACTGTATATGATCTATAGATACAGTACAACCATATAAGATATATAGATCTAATACTGCCTCTGTTTGGAGTTTAGGAAGAGAGAGAAATCTTCAGAAAAGAAAGCTTGTTTGCAGAACAGTTTGGAAGTGTGGTAGCAGAAGGGATAAAGAATTGAAAGCTGGCAGCATGAACAGCAAAGGGAGGGGCAGGAAGCAAAAAGTGAGCTGTAATTATTTGTAATTAATTTATTTTGTAGATTTGGAAAAATAATACTGAAAGCGGCAATGCACAAATGGTAGTTTTGCTACTCTGTGATTGCAGAAGTTGTTTAAAACATATTTACTGTGACCCTGGCCCTACAGACACTCAGTCTTCTGTGTGTGTATGTGTGTATACTCCCACACGTACTTCCATTTACTTAACGGCAACTAGGCACCGGGTAAGCAGACATCCAGGCGTGTTTGTGTGTCACAAAATTACTGTCCAAGTATTCCAGGCTTTCCAGGACTTCTGAAAGATAAGTGTCCCACCCCTCCTCCTCCCACTTTGGGAAAATGAAGCCAACGGGCTCCCTTCTATTCTGCCATGCTAGCAGGACAGCATCAGGAAACTTGCATTGCCACTCTGCCCTGTCCCAGACAGTCCTTCCCACACACCTAGAAGGGAGTGTAACACCACTTTGGGAAATGAAGAACAATACCAAATTTCATCTGAGATGTGGGGTTATAAGAGAAATGGTAAATCTTCTTCAATTGCATGCCATTTTACTAGCCCTACTGAAATGTTAGGTAAGGGATATTCATAGGAATTATTTGGGGACTTTTAATGAATGAATGGTGATGAAAAGGAGCTTTTTTCTACTTTTTATGAACAGCAATATCCACCCCTGCTTACTAGTTCACACTTTCCTCTGGACACATTTCAAATGTTCTACCGCCTCTAATTCAATCTCACACCATAATAAGGAAACATGAATTCCAGGAATAACTAGCTTTAGAAGAAAAGAAACAAATGATTCCATTTCCCATGAATAATAAAACCCCATGTAATACTTGACAACAGAAATATAATCAGAAAAGTGAAATGGAAAGTATCTGCATAGCAAACAGGTGCTGACAGGCATGCTTAGCTGAAACAGAGTAAATGTCACATTTTATTTTTAACACTGAACATGGGAACTTGTAGATGATGCTGGACCAGTCTAGATTTTATTATTATTATTTCTATTGCAGCAGCACCAAAAATGTGCTGGGTGCTGTATCAACATAGAAAGAGATACAGTCACTGCTACTAAAAGTTTACATCCCAGATGATAAGCAGCACATAAAGAGAGAGCAATAAAACTTACAAGGAACTTTTTCCCCTTCCTTCTCTCCTCAATCCTTTGTCCTCAGTCATTTTTTATCTTTGCTAATTTTTTGCAAGCATCATTGAACAGGTAGGTTGTGAAGGTAAGGGAACTTTTACTTAACATGTGTTTAAAAGGAAGGACCCTCCCCATTACTCTTTAAAAGGAGAGTGTGATAAATTCAATTCAACCCTCAAAACATCTGGATCCACCAGAATATTTCCAGTCTGCCACTTCAGTGAAGAAGTTAAGGCATTGACAGCAACAGAATAGTGACATTCTCTCATAATGCTCAGACCTGATACCAAGCAGGAAATAGCCACGCAAGCCTTCCACGCTCCTGGTGTTTGCAGGATTCAGTTCCTCTCATCAAGGGCTTCCAGTCCTCATACTAACTTAGTCCATATGCCTATGGAATTGAATGTGGTAGTAAAGTGACGTCTGAATGAGAAAGGTTCAGATCATCAGCCCCATTTCCTACAACTTCACGTTAGAAATGAACAGTCCTTGACCTAAAAGGCCTGCAATTTACTCATTAAACCACATAACTCCGCTATTTCCTGACTAATAATCCATAAGGGTTCACAACAGGTTAACTCTGCAGTCAATCTTTATTTTTCTTGTTTAGACTTATACAGCAGACATCATAAATTTTACCTCCTAAACAGACTTTACCTCACATGAGATATTGTGAATCAAAAATACACATCTTGCTGAGGCAATTGCCTAATTATAACAAGGACTTGGGAGAGCAATTCTTTTTTCTTTCAGGAAAAACAAGAGCCAGTCACCTAAAAATGGAGCACACTAACTTGCTTCCTCTTTGGTGGTGACAATGATGTCTGTGAGCTCTGGTGTTTTATACATTCTGTTCCTTCGTAGTGCTGAAAATACCCTTTATTTGTGAGAGGGAGTTTTAGGATTTGTCTATCTCTGGATTTTTTTTATTCTTGAGTTAACTGATTGCCAATTAGGGCAACGAGCAAACATTTGTAGCATGGAAGAAAATGTGGGGAATTTTCACACTGGCCTTTACAAATGTGTCAATTAACTCGAGTTGATTGGCAATCGGTTAACTAAGGTAAAAAAGTCCAATGTGGACAAACCAAGAGAGGGAGAACTGGATACTCTCAGGGCCTGCTCCTGAACAGTACTGAGCAATCACACCTACTGCTGGCCAAAAGTCGGGATTTCCCAGGCCATGAGGAATTCTGATATTTCAAAATTTGATTTTGTTCCAAATCAGAATAAAACCAATTCTTTTTTTTAAAAAAAAATTTCTTACAAACCAGAACCTCTCCTCCAAACAAAATAAATTTGGAAACACCAACACTTGGTATTTCCTGAGTGAAATATGCTCCCCAGGACCAGCAGCCGCTGACTTAAACAGAGATTCTCCTCAGTTTCACTTGATAATTAGAATGTCAGTTTTGGTCAAAAGCTCCTGGGACTTCCAGAGTCTGCAGCTCTGGGGCAGCCCACCATGCAGTCTGTCCAGCGGCTGAGGATCCCAGGGCTTCCAGAGTCCCTGGCTAGCTGGCTCACTGGGCTGCCCAATCAGCTAGAGCTGGGACTACCAGGGCTTTCAGGCTTCCAGGTCCCTGGCAGGGAGCCAGGAAGCCCTGGCATGGACCCTGGAAACCCAGGAGCCAGACAAAGCTAATAGGGAACCAGGACAAAACCGGTTTGGCAGACACGGTTCTGTGGAACCCTGCCTGTGATTCAATGAGAATTCACCAAACTCAAATTGCTGTCATGCGACATTTCAGGTCTGATGAACTGGCATTTTGCGATGAACAGTTGTGAGGTTCATTGGAACGATACAATTTTCACTGGGCAATTTCCATCCAGCTCTAATCACAACCCCTACAGAAGCTACTGGGAGTTGAAACTAGGGTGACCAGATGTACCGATTTTAGAGGGACAGTCCCGATTTTTGGGTCTTTTTCTTATATAGGCTCCTATACCCCCCACCCCCTGTCCCGATTTTTCACATTTGCTGTCTGGTCACTCTAGTTGAAACTGCCCCTAACCTGACAAAAAGTACTCAGGCCTGGATCCTCAAAGGAATGTAGGCATCTAATTCTCATTTGATTTCAATGGGAAATAGCAACAGGAGTTAGGCCCAGATTCTCAAAGGTATTTAGGTGCTTAAGTCTCTTGCAGGATTGGGCCGTTTACGTATTTGAAGTCCATACAATGATTTCAGATATTCTACCACATACATACAGATCACTGTTTAAATAGTATGAGCTGTTTTTGCCATAGACGAGCTCTTACCATGATGAGTATAAACCCACAAATTTCTGACTCAGGTGTGTGCAATGAATGTTTCTTACTGGAAATTGAGCACAGATATGCAGAGATGAAGGTGCAGACAGAGGCACAAAGATTGTTGTGGTACAAAGATTTAACTGGCATGAGTTGGAGAAGGCTGCACATTACTTACAAAGAGCGAGTTCTGAAAGACATCCCCAATGCATGCCAGTAAAACCTGTATTCCACCATGCCCTGGTGCGTGCTTTGTTGATGCTATGCATTTGACAGGAAAGCGATTGTAGAAATTGTTACAGATTGATTTCATAACTGCTGCTTTTTGTACCCCTCTACTTGCAAAGCCAAGCTGCCTTCGGATCATGAATCCAACAGTACCAGCCTCAGAGTGACAGAAAACTCAGTGCTAGTACATCATTAAACCCACCAAAAATACTCTAAAATGGAGGTTTTTCAAATGTGTGCCCTCCGATTCATAATGTCCTGGACCACTTTCTCACATTCACAATCCTGTGACATCCCTGTAGCATCGCCAGTAACTGCTTCTGTAGAAAAGTGAATCATAGAATATCAGGGTTGGAAGGGACCTTAGAAGGTCATCTAGTCCAACCCCCTGCTCAAAGCAGGACCAATCCCCAATTTTTGCCCCATATCCCTAAATGGCCCCCTCAAGGATTGAACTCACAACCCTGGGTTTAGCAGGCCAATGCTCAAGCCACTGAGCTATTCCTCCCCCCCACAACACTCAATTGCACTCAATTGAAGTGTCTGGGTAATTGAGCAGGAGGAAATAAAACCAGAAGTACGCTTGACAGTCAGATATTCAGGCCTGCTGAGCACACAAGAGCTTCCACTGAAGTCAGTCGGGCCTACTTGGGCGCTCAGGACTTCTGAAAACCCACCCGCTCATTTAGGTGCCTAAGTATGGAAGTAGGAGCCTAATTTTAGATTCCGATATCTGAAAGCTTCACCTTAAATCCCCAACAATGGCAGTGGACTAAGAAAAAACAGGCAGAACCCCAGCTATGCTATAAAGAAAGAGGGCTCAGAACAAAGTTTCCTCACGTTGATTAGTTTGCCTCTTTCAACCTTACCATCATTTACCACTGGCTGTCATGACCTGTAAATACTAGATTCTGACAGGTTGCCCAATTCCCCTGTATGTCCATTACCAATGTTTTATTATGCATGCTAAGCACATTTCTGTTTGCTTGAGGCACACCAGAGGCATGGAAACATTTTTCAAAGATAACTCAGTTAATATTAAATGTCAAAATATTACTCACTTCTTTAGCAAGACCATGCAGCTGCAACCTGGAGAATTAATTTGGGATGGTGTCTCTGTAGATTTTAGGGCGTTGGCCCGAGCATACCTTTTGCTAAACAAAAAAATCATTGAATAACTAGAAAGTTAAAACACTGGATGAGACTAACTGAAGGGCAAGAATGAACAGCTAAGCATATAAAGGAAACCTCTTTTTAAGCTAGGAAGGTTATGATTAATTACAGATAAAACAATCAAAGAGACTCTTGATGCCTAAGGTAGGAATGGAATTCTATTAACTCGGTAGCAAAGTATGCTGATGAGTATTATTATAGGTTTCCTTAAAAGATTCATCACTGTAGCATCTAGGCACTTCATCAGCATTAATGTATTTATCCTCACAACCCCTTGTGAGGGAGGGAAGGATTATTAGCCCCATTATACAGACGGGCAATTGAGACATGGAAATAGTAGGTCTGATTCTTTTCTTACAACAATAGCTTAATTCCACTGGTTTCACTGGAGTTACTCCTGATTTACATTGGTATAAATGAGCTCAGATCTGGCCCCTACGGATATGTCTACATTGCAAAAACCAAAACAAAACTACTGCAGCAAGTCTCAGAGCTTGGATCAACAGACTCGAGCTCACACTATGGCACTAATAGTAGCTGTATATACTTTCTAGCGTGGGATCTGAAGCCTGCCCGCTCCCCTCTTTGGGCTTCAGAGCTCAAACTGCAGTTCGAGCCGGAACGTATGCTCAGCTATTTTAGCACCGTAGCGCAAGCCCAAGTCTGTAGTCTGAGACTCTGAGACTTCTGCCACAGGGTGGTTGTTGTTTTTTTGCAGTGTAGACATACTTTAAAATGACTTGCCCAAAGTCACATGGAGAGTCTGTGTCACAAATGTGACCAGAAACCCAATTCCTTGAGTCCCAGCCCAGTGCATTAGCCATAAAATCTTCCTTTCCAAAAGAAGACCGAAGCTCTAGTCCATGAATTCTAAGACCAGGGGTCTTGGTGACCTGTGTGATTTCTCATTTCATGAGCAAAAAGACAACATCAATCATTGTGCTGTGTGTTTGTAAACAAAAAACATCACGAGGTGATTAATGGATCAGTCCATCATTATGTACACTTATTTATATTGCTAATTTCAGACCTATATTTTTTTCTTTTGCTAGATGTATCATTAGAGAGCTTACCCACTGTATTAATTATTACATGATATTCGAGAAGGTGTTTTTTCAATAACACCCTTTTATATTCATGTTGTCCTAACGCTCTACAAAGAAAAATAAGTAAATACCACTAGCCTAGTGACAGCGTAGTAAGTAAACACAGTAGCCTCTTGGACTAGCTCACACACAACAGGAAATGCACGGACCTTGTCTTGGTCAGAGGGAAAATGTTGACCAGAACATTCTAATTGTCTCCTGTTTCTTCAGAGTGGCATGCCCTCTTAATCTTCCATTTGAAAATCCTCCCAAAATGGCCGGAAAGGACTTGATTTTAACTTCACCGTGCTGGAAGTTGACTTTTCTCAATTCAGGAACCACAGTAATTCAGGCAGTAAAAGACATTCTATATAGTTTGCATAGTTGGACAGCGCATCAGAGAGGACATGGCCAGTGGCAGCCATTTTGGTTATAAGAACAAAACGCGATCAAAGGGCCATATAAGCAGATGAGCCAACAGACCAGACAGAATATCAATAACGTTCCCAATAGTCACAGAATTTCTGTCTCTTTCTTCAGAGTTTTCTTTATTTAACAAAATAATTGTCAACTCATCTTATTTACAGAGGACTTGCTGCTTATCCTTTCCTTAGGCCTCACCCATTAAGTCTCCAGCCCCTATTCCCTACAGGTATCTCCTACCAGACCCAAGATGGCTCCCTTAGCCCTGTGTCTCCCTCTCTGACTCAGCAGACTCCCTTCTCAGGGGAAGTGCGGTCTCGGAGCTGTCACATGACCCTTGGTCATCTGACTCAACCAGTTAATCAGACCCTTGAAACAAGGTGGTAGGTTCTGCCCATGTGCCCAAAGTCCAGTGTCCTGGTACGGGCCCAAATAAGAAAAATGAAGGGTGCGGGTGAAAATATCTGCCTTCATTTCAATGGCTTTTAGGAGTCTTTCAGTTACCATAATTTTGTAGCTGGCCTAAATGCAATAAGCTTTTGAATAGGAGGCGTGATCAGCTTTCAGGACATGTATGGTTTTGAGGATTTCTTATTTGGAGGTTAAGTGCCAGGAACCCCTATATAGCTTATTGTAAACCCTCTGATTTTAAAATGTGTTTGCGCAGATGGTATTCCAAGCATAACCAGTATTATGTGCCAGCACTGACCCACTAGTCCTATACCTCTTTCCACCCTTTCCCCAGCTTTCACTCCAATCTAGGGCTCAAAGATGTGCTTCACCCACAGTCTCTCTAATATGATGACCTCTCTCTCTTTACTCCAATTCTCTCTCTGCTATTGGGATCCTTCCTTCTTCCAGCCTAGTCTGCCCAAATACTCACAGTGCTGAAAGCTGTGCGATACCCTGGGACAGACGGAAAGCAACCAGTTCCCCGGCTGTTCTATGGGTCTAATTAGCATTGTGGGGCCCTTGGACGCCATGGGATCTTTCAGATTCCCTAGCTCTTCGCTGAAAATTGTAGGGACACTGCATTTCCTATTGACTGGTCTGGGAAATAGACCTACAAAAAAGTTCTCTGATGTCATTACCAGTGGTGGGATGTCTGGAGGATCCAGGGTGGAGAGTTGGAAACAACAGATATGGATGTAAAATAGTTTGGGTTTTAGCAGTTCCAAATGAGTTTGGAGCTTATTTTTACTCTACACTTGGGAGCCAGTTCTACCCTTAAGCCTTGTCTACACTACGAGGGTAAGTCGACCTAAGTTACTCAACTCCAGCTATGCGAATACGTACCTGGAGTCGATGTTGTTTAGGTCGACTTACTGTGGTGTCTACACCGCACTGGGTCGACTAGAGACGCTCTCCTGTTGACTTACCTTACGTTTCTCGTTCCAGTGGAGTACCAGAGTCGACCAGAGAGCAATCTGCGGTCAATTTAGCGGGTCTTCACTAGACCTGTTAAATTGATTTCCCCAGTGCATCGATCGCCGCAGTGTCGATCCCCGGTAAGTGTAGACATGCCCTGAGATATGAATGCACAATTCCCACTAACTGCAAGCTTCATTGTGAGGATCTGAGTGCAGATTTCAGCCCTCTGTGCCTGGCCACCCTCTTTACCATGTTATTTTGGGTCTCTACATACTCTCCTCTTTCTCTTTTCTCAGACCCTCTGACTATGAAAGAAAATAAACACCTCAGAGTGTTCTTGAGGTTTATTCTACAACTCCCCTCAGTACTGGTCCTAAGTCAAGCTTCTAGGTGGGGCACTGTAACCCCAGGGTGAACTAAGATAACGTTTATGTAAGTATCCAAACCACAGAACAGGTACAAGACAGATGCAACACTGGAACAGAGTGAAGTTTGGGAATTGGGTTTTTACATTCAGATCAGTGAATGGCAAGCGAAATTAAGTGACTTTTTTTTTTACTGCTCTATGGAAGTCTGATATCCAATGTCACACCTAAAAGTTGGCTGCTCCATCTGAGCCAGCCCTGTAAGGCGAGGTGCTCAGATACCATGTGCCAGGTGCGGCATTGATAGGTTTCTCTTCACATGGCCCACACAAACGAGATCCTGTAGGTTGCTTTTCACATGGGTTGGCCACATCAGCACAATCACTGAGGTAGTAGATGAAATGGAAATATCCCTCCAACTTTTTCTGTCCTGACATCCCCTGACTGTCACTGCGGATCTTATGCATTACTACTCCTCAACATTTATTCTTTTGGTAGTGCTTATGGTTGTCAGTGGACTTAGTCCTGCCAGTTGGCTTGAAGGTTTGGGGACTAGGTTTATCTGCTTCTTCCATGGGGCAGCAGGAAATGATGGTGGGGGGAGAGAGAACTTTCTCCCTAAAACTAGTCGGGAATTTTAAAACAAAACTTTTTTAGACAAAGCCAAAACTGTATGTGAAATGGGGTTGGTTTCAATGAATTTCCCAACTCAAAAATAATGCAGAGAAAAAAGTTTTGAAATTGTCAAAATATTTCATTAAAAACATTTAACGAAAAAAATCCGGTTTCCCAGTTTGAAATTTAAGGTAATTAGACTTTTTTAAAGGGGTTAATAAAAAGAAACAAAGGTCAACATCCAAATGAAATGTTTTGATGGACCTGAGCCAAAAAAGATTCTGGTTTCTCAGTTCGGGATTAGTTTTGAGATTTTGACTTTTCATCTTGATTCAAGATGGGAAAACATTTTTGAACTCTTGAAAATACTTTTAGGATGGGAAAACTGTTTCCCTTCCAGCTCTACTTCTCGCTCTTGCTGCCAACTGCCCCATAACCCTAAGGGTTCCCTAAGGACTGTGCCATAGAAATTCTGAGAAGCCTTTTCCATAACACACAGTTACTAGGAAATACTGGGCGTTCTCTAGTTTCTGTACTAGAGATTATGGGTGTGGGGGTGCTCTTAGCACATTAGACGAGCTTTCACTCTTTTGCCGACCCATTGGCTAGGTAGGAGTTTCTTCCCCCACAGAGACCCTTTATGAACCGAGGGGCAGGATCCCATCAGCTGAGATACACCCATGAACCCTGCTAACGAAACCTGCACACCCTGAAGACTAGGTAGGAGGGAAGGAAGGGGGACATCTAGGGAATGCCTGAGCTGAAGGGCTGGTTGTAGAGCTGTGAGAGAACTATCCAGATTCACATAAAGCAACACAACCCCGACACACTCTGATGTCTGGTGGGTTCAGCGCTCTATGCAAATCTTTCACATGGCCTTACCAGTCACACATACTTAATCCAAGGCAGTTAGGAAAATACAACATCTCTTTCCTGCCCGGGACACTGATAGGTGGGTGCTAATGTTGGCACTTCCCTTGTAGCAGACAAGGAACATTACCACACCCTATAAAATACTTTCCACAGCATACGTTGACTGTGCATGCAAAAGAAAAGAATCATTGCTACAGGAAACATGAGCCTTAGTATAGCTGAGCAAATAATTCGGAGCCAATTTATTAAATTAGGCCTCTTGTTCTGTTCACATTCTCAAATTGTATTAATTTGATATTCTCCCTGAATATTTTTCCTGAATTTGTTTTTCCCCCAACGATATGAATATATCTCGTGAACATTCATTGCAAATATCCAGTATTTAAAACTTCAAAATTCACAAGCTGGTCATTGCTATAAATGACCAAAGGGATTCCTATACTATGGTCATCTCTGCAGTATCTGAGCATCTTACACTAGTGCATTAAACCATGTGGCTACACATCTGTCACCTGTTCGTTCTCTTATCCTCTCCTGAGATGAAGACGCCTATGAGAATCTTGTTTTGGTTTTAGGTTTGGTTTGGTCTGGTTGGTGTCTGTTTCCTGACTGGATGACTTGGGAACAAAGCAATTGCCGGATGGGTTCAGATCCAAGGTTCAATTAGCCCAGTACCCTGTCTCTGACAGTGGCCAGCATCAGATGCTTAGAGGAAGTTGTAAGAACCCTGCAGTAGGCAGATATAAAAATCTGCCACTCACAGATCTGTCTCATCCTAGTCTCTAACAGTTTGAGATCAGCTTAAACCCTGAAGCATGAGATTTTTGTCATAATTTATTCTGAATATTTTTGATATCCATATACATATTCTTGATATCTGTAAAAACAGCCAATCCCTTTTTGAACTCTATTAATGTAGAATCTTGGTTTATGTAATTAACACAGTGTGAACTATAAATGAGGCATATTAAAATCAAATAGACAATTTGATTAGCTTTCTGCAGATATTTGAGCAATCAAATTTAACATCCACTGCCTGTGAGTATTCATACTAATGAAGCTTGACCAATGAATTTTCTCAGAAAGCAAATATTAATGGATCGTGACCACTATTGAATTGAAATTACAACCAACTACCAAAGGTAAATGAATTTTTAATAGGAAAATATTCCCACTGACTGTTCAGACAGCATCAGATTTTAATTTCATTTTTATTTTTTTAAATTTGTGACCAAGGAGTTTTTCAGTGCCTGGCATTTCATGGAGAACTAAACTACCGTGCTTTGAATAATATGGCTCCACAGAGAATTTGGATTTTATACAATAACATTCTACTCCATGTTTTATTTTATTAATAAACAAAGTACAAATTCAAATGTTAGCCCACCGCTGCATTTTACAACGATTTATGATCGTACACGTCTTCAGAGGTAATTTTGCCTGACCAAGGAATATATGATTTGGCCTTAGTGTAGTGTTTCTTTTACTGTATTTTTGCTAGGCTTTTATTTTGCTGTCATGTTGTGTAGAAGCCTGTTATCGCATAATGAAAGTTGTAATAGTAAAGATTGATTGATTGATTGATTGATTATGCCTACTATTATATAACAATTGCTGTAGTGGAAGTATCCCAGATTTCAATTTGTATTTCTTAATAAAATAAAGCATTTGGAAATTTATTGTATAAAGTTTAAATTCTGTATAAAGTTTATTGCATAAAGAAAATTACTGTATACAGTTTAAATTCTATTTGAATCCACACTATTCAAAATACTGCCGTTCATTTTTCCCAGGAAAGTGCAGTGAAGGAACAACTTTCTCAGTAATAGATTAAACATTAATTGGACACCTTCTTAATTAAGACTCAGCTCTCATGACTCATGTATGTCACTGCAAAATGTGGTAATATATCAGGCTAGGTCGTGGGTGTGCACTGATATCATGATTTACTCTTGATTGCCGGCCAGACTTATCGGGCCAAAAATTAAAAACACATGAGATTTGTTTTTAAACCAGCAAAAGCTAACTGGATTTAACCCCTGCAGTTTTAGATTTGCGTGGGATTTAGTCACACAACTCCCATTAAAGTCAACAGAAGTTCAAATCAGTGGGCGTGGTAGGGCAAAATCGTATGCAGCTCTTGGAACGTCTAGAAAGGAAATAAAGGTTTTGCATGACTGTATGGACAAGACCATGGGCCAGAATCTCATCAGTGGAGAATCTGAACCAATAGCTTAGGGAATTAAGACCCAAATCACATATCACTGTTAAGGTCGCCATCAACACATCGAATCGCACCCAGAAGTAAATAAGGAGCCAGTGCAGCCTATGACACTTTGGGACAATACAGTCTGACAAAGCCAGGGCCCGCTGACATTCTGTGCCAGCAGAAGCATGTGGGTGGTCTTAACGAGTAACCCCTCATGGAGCACATTGCGGCAATCCGCCTGGTGGTCACAAAGACACACAGGGCTGTGGCAAGTCTGCACTGGAGAAGAAAGATCACATCAAGTGCAGATGGGAAACCAAAGCCTCCCTGGCTACAGGAGTAATCAGCTACAGCAGCACCTCTTAACTGCAAAGCTTGTTAATAAAAGGAGGGCAAACAAGCTCATTCACGGTGACTCGCTTGCTTTGTCAGGTTGGTCATCACAGCATATTTCCTCAACGCTCCACAAACTGCTTCTCTAGGGCTGGGTGCAATTCAGTGTGTTGACGTTGATCTTTCAAAGCCACAGACGAAATAATGACACCTTTGAGGTCAATGGGAGTTTTGCTATTGATTTCAACAGGACCAGGATTTCACTCCATATGCGCTTGTGGTCGTAGCCACCGGAGACTACACACCTTCCTCGAACAAACTTTCCTAGAGGGAAGGTGGATCTTGATATTGAAACAAGTTCAGACTGTTCCTTTAACTTGTCCCAAGTTCTTACTAATTCCCCTTTGCACATTTTCTCATTATTAAAGACGTCTTGGCCAAGACTTTCAAAAAGTAGCATCCAAAATTAAGCTCCTATTCCATATTTAGGAATCTAATCCAGCTCCCATTGGCCCAGGAGAAGATGAGTGGTCTCGTGATTAAGACAACGGCTGGGGTTCACAATAGATCTGCATTCAATTCCTGACTCTATCATAAACTTCCCGTGTGACCCTGGGTACGTCGCTTAGCCTCTCTGTGCCTCAGTCACCCAGCATCGTGCTTCCTTTCTCTCAGGCCTGGTCTACACTGGCGGGGAGGAATCAATCTAAGTTACACGACTTCAGCTACGTGAATAACATAGCTGAAGTCGACGTACTTAGATCTACTTACCACGGTGTCTTCACTGCAGTAGGTTGACTGCTGACACTCCCCCATCGACTCCACCTGCGCCTCTCGCTTCGGTGGAGTACCGTAGTTGATGGGAGAGCGCTCGGCAGTCAATTTATCGCGTCTTTACTAGACACGATAAATCGACCCCCTGCTGGATCGATCACTCTGGAAGTAAGTGTAGACATGCCCTCACACAATGTCTGTCCTATATCTTTAGACTGTAAACTTTTGGGACAGAGAGAGTCTCTCACTCTGCATTTGTACAGTGCCTAGCACAATGGGGCTGTGATCACATCTAGGCACAATTGTAACACCAACATTTTCTGAAAATCTTGGTCTTAACAAAGGTTCATTTTCCTCACAGACCCTCCTACCCACTTACTTGACCCTGTGGGAAAGTCAAAGCTAAGTCTGTGATGTCACCGTTGTTTCTATGCCAATGGTATTTGTGACTTCATTGCAGGAGCCAATGGAAGTAGAAGCTCAGGGATGGGAAAAAGATTTTATTCAAAAAAGAAATCTCTGCCAGAACAGCAAAAAGGCTGGTGCAAATTGAAATAAGTACGTCTAACTCTATAAATTGGTTAGAGCTCCACTGAAGTCAGTGGGCTACAACGACATCAGATGAGGATCTGCCCCTTTCTGTCTCCAATAACAACAACATTCCAACCAATGAGTAAGGCTGCAATTTCTCCCTGACTCTGAAGCCTTCTTAATGAATGCAAAATGAGTGGAAAAATATACTGAAATGCACAACGTACCTTAAAACACACGCATAACTGTCAGCACATGAGTGGTGCTGAGGAATCATAGAATATCAGGGTTGGAAGGGACCTTAGGAGGTCATCTAGTCCAACCCCTGCTCAAAGCAGGACCAATCCCCAATTTTTGCCCCAGATCCCTAAATGGCCCCCTCAAGGATTGAACTCACAACCCTGGGTTTAGCAGGCCAATGCTCAAATCACTGAGCTATCCCTCCCCCCAGATTTTGCATGACTACTCACATGCTCGAAGAGGCACACGTGCTTAAGTGAATTGCCGCTCAATGAATCACAAAGAGCAAGATAAATCCCCAGGCTGAAGGGGTGGGAGCAAAGTGCATCTGCCAAAGTCTACCTATTTCATTTTCTATTAAAAAACTGCCAGAACTTTAGTTCCATGTGTTCATAGCACAAGTGCTGGGCAATAAACAAATCCAAAATATACAGAGAGATCAGTTTCTTCCAATGAGGAGGGTTAGTGAATTTCCATTAGAATGAGTCACTGAGGATCCCAAATCCTTAAGGTGATGAAGAGACAGTGAAAATGAGGTTAGTTTAGGAATACAAACAGATAATAAGGCACACAGAGAGCTCGAGCTTCCCTTCGACCTCCATATGTGGCTATGAAACACTTCCTTGAATGCAAAATGTATATATTTCCCTCTACAACAAAGGCATAAAACGTTTCACTCCCAAACAAGTATTTGAGCATATGAACATGATCTTGCACTTCATCTAAGATTACCCACCCAGCAAACCAAGCTGTATTCTTTCTGGGTGGCTCAGAGAATAGCATATTACAGTGGAAACACCCATTTATTTCATTTACTGCCATATATAATATTTTCCACTATTTGTAGATAATGAATTTGTCCATTTTTTGCCAAGCTTACGCAGCCTGTTTTAGAGCCAAAATTAACCAGAATCCTTCTAAAAATGTGTTACCCTTCATTTTCCATGATTGCTTAGTGGTTCTCCTGGAAGGCGACCAAAATCAACCATATTAACAATGCACAGCAACAACTGAACTGTCATATTTGTACTCTCTTAACAGCAGGAAGAGTGCCATGAAACTGGTCCCTATAGTCCACATTTCAAGAGCACCACTGCTCAGGTTAATTCAAGGCAGTAGACAAGAAATGAGGAATTGCAACCAGAGCTCTCTCCTAGAGGCATTCTATAATGGCACTCTCATTGAAACAGATACGTAGGAGATTATCTGATCTGTACTTGATTACTCCTTGTTTCTCTCCAGATTGCATTATGCAGGATACAATACCACAGAGGCCCACAATATGGAACATGCCTGAACATACTGAGCACCCGCTTTACACATCCTTCACGTCACACGCTGTGAGTCGGTCCATTGAACTCAGTGGGGCTGCACCTTCCAATCCAGCCTAGGTGAGGAGCAACGCATAGTGGCATTGCTCCAGAAGCAAGCCTGGGACGGACTTGTGACTCTGGGTGAGGCATTCCCCTCTGCTTCTGCTTTGCTGCTGTGGGGAGAGTAAATTCCATCAGCCCTTTCCTACGGTAGACTACTTCCCCCTCCTCACTGGCTCAGCTGTGCGGGCATGTGCCAAGCCAAGACTCCACCCTCTCCCCTATTCAGCGCACACATTCCCTACTCACCAGCAAGGGAAAGCAACTAGCAGTCCAGCCCCAGCGGCTCTCCCTTCATGCAGGGTCTGGCAATGCAAGTAGCCCATACAGACAAACTATTAATGCACCTGTTTAGTTTTTGGACTCAGTTGTGAGTGCTGCTGCATATCCAGGTAGGGAGATTAAGTCTTTGCAAGATTTCTTTTCCCTTCCTCTGTAAGGGTAGGTTGGCCCCTTGATCCTACACCAAGGAACTCAAAGGGAGCAAGATCAAGCCCTAGGAAAATAGGGCATCCCCAAACAAACTGGCTGCCCAGGAGCCCACCACTGGAAAACGTGAGCTGTAACAACAAAAATAATTCACCGTAATAATTACAAGCAAAGATGAATAGCACAAGTTTACTTTCATTTGTGCAAGTTAGTACCGATGCAAAAGTAGGGCAATAAATACGCCAACAGTTCATTCTTTGTTTCTGGACATTGGCCCTGTTTTCTTTGGCCCCACCAGAGACCATGCGGGGGGTAGAGGCAAAGGGAACTTCTGGAGCAGAAACAGAGGGAGCAGAGCTGCCAAAACACGGTCAGCACCCAATTCCCATTGTTTCGCAGGGCATGTGGCACTGAATGAGTTAATAAGCTACCGTTTGTGACTCTGGAACTGGAGCAGGCAAGGAAGCCACATAAAGCGCTGAATTATGGCACGGGAACGAAGCAGACTGTCACAATTGCGCTGAAGTTCTTAGCATTGACAATTTACAGGATTGCAATAAATATTAACACCCCATATTCCTGCTTGACCTCCCACCGAGGCTCCACAGCTTGCCAACATCTTCCTCTTTCTCGGGCCTTTCCAGTCTATCTTACGCAGCTGGCTCAGAGCTTTTTAATTCTCCCTCCCTCTAAATGCTGCATTCCCCCTTCTTACACTGGAGGCCTCTCTGAAATCAATCAGTCCTCAGCTGATTTAGGCTTCTCTAGTCAAGCCAAGCCTCTCCAATGTTCTCATTCTGGGCATATCCTCCCAGCGCCACCAACCCCTGTCCCATTGACTTCACCGGGGCACAGTCAGGGCCCAGCTCTGAATCATTCTGATTTGCTTTCTCCATTAATTCCAGATGCATCCACTGAATCTTTCCTCTTCGGCCGCTCCAAGCATCGTTCATCTCTCGGTGGTTCTTCTCAGGCTCTGAACTTCAGCCACTTCTCCAAACGCCTTCTAATGTTTTGACTTTTGCTGGCTAAAATTAAACAGAACTTAAAAGCTTTCTTCTCCAATTTATTTTTTCATACTCAAAATACTTTATCAATCCCATGAACTGCAAAGAGCATATGTCTACCCATACAGCCTGATCACTCCGCGGCAGCTGTGTAATCCTGGATATCACACAGCTAAGGATTGGACCCTGGCTTATGCTTCTGGGAAAAGCAGCTGTACGCCAGTGAATCTGGTCCCCTTCACCTTTCTCCTGAAAAGCCATAGCAGTTTCTAGGCCAGTCCCCTATCAAATCACCAGCACACGGAGGCCAACCCAACTCTATGCCCTGGAGACACCCAGCTACCAGATCGGCCCATTGGGGATACAGGCAGCTTTGTGTAATTCATGCAGTGGATCCTGTTACAATCATTGCAAATTAGCTCAACCTTCAGGATACTCTGGCTGATGCTGAGTATAACAGAGAAAACTGGGTAATTATTTCATTTATTTATATACTGTGCTAGCACCTAAAAAGCCCAGCCATGGCCCAGGGCCCTAGTGTGCTAGACAGAGCATTGTAACCAGTAGGATACCAACCTCTGACCGGTGTATTTGCCTTCAGAATAGAATGTCAGTTTCCTGCCTGGGTGACAGACACCTAGCCAGGGCCGGCGCTTCCACTAGGTGACCCTAGGTGGTCGCCTAGGGTGGCAGGATTTAGGGGGCGGCACTTCCCGGCGGCAATTCAGCGGCAAGAAAAGCGGCCGCCGAAACGCCGCCGAGAACGCAGCTCATAGGAGCTGCCGCCGAAACGCCGCCGATTACGGAGGAGGAGCGCTGCCACCTAGGGCGGCAAAAACCCTGGCGCCGCTACTGCCCCTAGCTACAGTCACTCTTTCCCTAGCTGGCCTCATAAAGATACCTTAAGCCATTTTCCCCCCTTGCCTTGCAGGCTTGAGCGAACAGAGTGTGGGTCCTGGCTAAAGGATGACACCCAGGATATGTAAGCGGGGCGAGTTATGCAGGAGGAGTATGAGGGAATAAACCGCGCTAGCGGGTGATTGAAGGCCGATGGTCAGGTAGTTGCAGGGATAGTGTGAACGTTATGGAAGTTGTGACAGTGAGTTTCTCTCTTCCCCAGGCCTCCTCTTCCAGCCTCGGCACATGCTAATGTTGGAAGGGGTCTGTCTGGCTTCTTGCCCATCAGGAAACAGCAAAGAAAACAGGAGCCAAGCTGTGTAAGCCACGACGCAGAATGGCAGGGCCGCCTGACAGGGTGAAAAACACAATCAAAGGCGTTCAGCCTTGAGCTGGAACCCAGCTGCCGATGAGGGCTCAGTTGCGGTTTTGCAGGGATCCCTGCGAACGGGTCAGTGTGCTGTTAGAAGTCAATTATGACCTCCTGGCCCCGAACTGCCTTGCTGCGAGGGGAGCTGGCGGAGCACCCTTCCCCTTGGCAAGCAGTCTGTCCTCGCCCACCTGCACAAGCTGCCCTGGGGAGGCTGCTTGCCCAGGTCGCACTGCTACTCATGCGGCAGGTAGCCAGCACCGGAAGAAAGGAGGCACCATACTCCCCCCGGATCGCAGGACAGGCCACCGTCTGGCCCTCATAGCACACCAAGAGATAGTCACTGACTTTTAACATCACCACCAAAATGGCTGTGCCGCTCCCCGGCACCATCTGGAGAGCGGAGTTATCTCAGAGTGCCCAGCCTTGGCCTTACTGTGCTCCCACCGAAGCTCCTGGTGAAACTCTCCTGGACTTCAGTGGGGGCAACGTTGAGTGCTTTGCAAAACTCCATCCTGAGCGGGTTCATCTCTGAGGAGGTGTTTCTTGCTGGGGACGATCCAACCCCCTTCCCCCACACACTTCTTCAGTTGCAGATGTCCCTGCCCAGCAGAGTGGAGGAAGGTGGTTGAGGGTAGAGCAGGGGGTGGGGCAAAAGGGTCAATAAACTTAATAGAAATTGAAGATGGCCAGCATCACTTCAGAGGTGCTCAGTACCTCACAGGATCAGACCTTTAGTCCTTGGCTTCTCTACTGGAAATTTCCATTCACTATCCCAAATAGTTCCCACCTTGGTGGTGTTTTCTTGTGATATGGACGCCCATCCAAAGGAAATGGACTTGGGCCACCAGACCTGTTTCACAAAGGCCACCGACTAGTGATGACGTTTGGTCACCGGTAGAATGGGAAGGATATTGCAAAAAGCTATTTGTGAACCTGAGTTCAAACCTTCATCTTGCCTGTATTCACGTCCATTGTGTGTTCACTCTCCATGAATATTCTAGTGAATGAGCAGGAATGTTATTTATATTTTAGTAACACTTAGAGGCTCCACCCAAGACTGGAGCTCCATTGTACTAGATACTATGAATACACATAGTTTGAGAAATCCCAGCCTCCGATCTACAGCTAATCAAATGCGAAGGGAAACCAAGAGGTGAAGTGATTTATCTAACATCACAAAGCAGGTCACTTGCACAACGGGGATAGAATGCAGGTCTCCTGGGTCCCAGGCCAGGGTGTTATACACTGGACCACATTGCCTCTTAATAGCTTATTCTCTGAATTGCTTATATTCAATATTCTCTGAGATTGCCAGAAATCTATAAGCATTAACTCGTTCACATTCATCCAACAGTTGTAATTGAATTCATGGAAACATTGATCTATTTATGGACAATATATGAACGGGGAGGGAGGGGGAGAGCAAAATTAGATGACTAAATTATCTGAGAATAATTTGCCTACCTCTGAGTCAGAATTGAACTCATTAACATTTCAAGATTGCATTCGTAATCTCCTGATCAATCCAGGACAATAATAAAATATTGGTAACGTCCCTGTTGCTGCTTGGATCAGTCAAGAAGGAAGGTGGGAACAATGAAAATGTCTGTGAGCATTTCTTATGTAACCGTTATATAGTGATAGCGCCTTGACGGCAATTAGGTCAAAGCCCCATTGTGTTAGGTACTGTACCAACATGAAGAAAATTATTGTAAGCTCTTTGGGGGCAGTGACTATCTAAAATAAAATCTTACAATCTATGGCCTTTTTCTAGTAAATATTCCCAAAAGCTCCTTACACTGATTTCTGCCATTTCTAATTTTCAGTGATATTAATTCATTTAGAAGGGTCAGGTGGCCAAATTCCGATCTCACCTTTACCCACTGAGTTCATTGGGGTTGTCAAGATCTATGGGAGGGCAACATCCAGTGTAATGTATCCCAGAAACACAGTAAAACTATCACTGAAAAAAAAGGTGTCTTTATTTTTTATTTTAAACGGACAACTCCTCTGGGCTTTTTTACAAAGCCAGAGGAATTTCATTCTTGGAGCGGTAGAAAACCACAGCCCATCTCTCCCAAGTTTCCAACCCCACACAACATTTTTATTAATTTTGAAACTTTGAAGGAAGAATGCTACCTTGGCGTCACAACTTAACACAATTTGCTAGAATCAAGAGCACCCGTTACAATACCAGCCCATATGAAATGGAAACGTTCTAACAACTTTGAGCCGCATCTGCTGGTTTGACCCAGCTGCTCTCAGCACAGGGTGAGTGTTTGGGGGGCAACGATGGCTCCTGTGTGGCTCCCCAATCCTGGGGCCTGGTGAGAGCTACTTTAGCCCCCAGTGCAACATACAGCTGCCTCAGACCTGCTATAAGGTACATCCATTCCCCATGAATCCAAGTGGACATTCTGGCAGACAGGGATCACTGGAGCTCAGCTACACTGAGTCTGGCCATGGGGCCTTGGAAAGCCATTAGTTAGCTCCCCCTGGCTCATTGAGCTGGCTCTATGGGTCATCTTTGCCAACAGAGCAGTGCAAAGGGGCAGAGCAGTTCTGAGGATCTGACCCATTCTTCCCTTTTAGTGAAACGAAAAGATATTTTGCAAATTCTATCAAGCAAAAAGTTATATAGTTGGGGAGAAAACGCAAGATTAAAAATGCTAGAATTCTTTTAAAGCTAATTTACTTTTCATTGCTTCTGCATTGGTGCTGTCGGCTTTCGGTCTGTTTTCATTGTCCACAGCTTGCACAGTCGACCTAGACAGGGCTGCTTTGCATTTTGGTTCTCATGCGCTAGATGATGTTATTGGGTTTGGTTCCTCAGTCCTCCAAAGCTCAGACTTTTTCATCCACACACTTATGTGGCCCACAACACTGCAATATTAAAACACCTCCTGCTCATTATTGATATTATCATTTAATAACTTTTAGTGCCAATCAGGTCAGGCACATTGTGCTATGCTATGTACAAATGTAAAATTACAGTCCCTGCCCAACAGATCAGACACTCGGAATACACAAAGTATTCTGTCCATTTTACTATGGGGAAACTGAGGCACAGAGCATGATTGATTTGCCCACAGAGTCGGGGGCAGAGCAGGGAACTGAACGGAGATCTCCTGAGTCCCAAACCATTGCCTTAGCCAGAAGGCCATTTTCCCTCCCTTGCAAAGTGCAACACAACTTGAGTTTGTAGAACAGCATTCCTTTACCGCCCCCCACCCCAGTGACTCTCCCCTGCAAAAACAAAACAAAAAACCCTACAAACATCTTGGACTGTAACATGCTTTGCAGAGCAAATGCTATAAATGCAGAGAGAAACAACAGAAGAAGCAGAGGCAGGGAAACAGTTTTCACTGAGATTTGCAGTGAGGTGAAGAGTTGATGAGGTGGAGAGAGGAAGGATGGACATTGCAGATGGCCAATGCTGTAAGAGGGCTCTTGTACCAAAAATAGCTGGATTGTATGGAGAGACAGAGGGAGAGACAGAGAGGTTCTGGAGTGAAATCCTAACCCCACTGAAGTCAAAGACAAAAATCCCCCAAAAAGCCATTTTGAGGTAGGCTGCAGCAAGCCCGTGGAAGGTTTAAAGTAAGGTGGATAACTTTGAACTGGGTCTTCCTGAAATTAATGACAAGTTAGCAATGAGGGGTTAGTTTAAGGTGAGGGGATGCAATGGCTTTTAGAAGAGCTTTCCTTCCCTTTAAGGCTTCATAAGGCTCGCAAACTTGGAGCTGACTGAAAAAAAGTGAAAGGCGAATGTACTTGAAAATGGTTTGCAACCCGCTCCCTTGCATCAGATTCCTCGCCTTCTCTGTCAGGGTGTTCATTCAATGCCTTTCATATTTCCATGTAAGACTATAAGCTCCCTAAACCCGGGCATATCTGTCATCTCAGCACTATCAGGAAAGAGCTGATGAGAATGTGATCGGCAGTGATGATTACAAGGACTTTGCAAACACAGGAAAGCATGTTCTGCATTAATTGCTAATCTATTTCAGCCAATTTGGCACCATGACAAAAGCAACTGGCCATATCTAACAAGGCAGGGGATCAGAAATGATTCTATTTCAGAACAGCATGTCCAGGGAGAAGTATCAACCGTTAATTCCAGGTGACTAGTTTCTTTATAAATATATTAGCAACATAATGGAGGGTTCTTTAATGGGATTATAACTACACAGGCAGACCCTAAGCAGCTGCTCTGCTAGTCAAGGGCAACATGGCTGACAATAAGATTTAAGAAAGTGAATGGGGGAAAAATGACAAACCTCTGGTCTGGCCCACTTAAATGACCTCATAGCTTAAAAGTAATTGGATCACGTTGCATATGTGAAAAGAAAACCAAATAAGCTGAAGGCAATCTCTTTGGGCACGCTCATCACCGTCTCCCGCACTGTTCTTGCCTTGAAGGGCGTTAGAATGGACCAGTCCAGAAGCACTCATCTTTTCACACACGGGGGTAGATCTTAAAGCCAACGGGGTGTCACCTGTCACGTCGAGTATCTGAAAGGACGTTGTCAAGGATGATGGGCCCCCAATTTTGACACTGGCTTTGTCTTCCCCTCTCTGCAGAGCTGGTGTCATTCTTTAGACCACGTGCATTTTAAAATAATGGCTCTGTTATAATTTTTTTAAACACAAGACAGAAGCCTGTCACTAGGAGCAACCTTCCATTGGCAAACCAGTGTGCATGTGCAATGGGGGAGGGGGAGCAAAACTCAAAGGAATCCATGTGCCTGCATTGTACAGTATGGTGTTCTGAAAAGCCCAGTCCCAGACGCTGCCCTCAGTTACTGCCATGCTAGCCCTCTCCCGCTGGTGGCAGAAGAGATATTTAGGGTTGAGAAATTATTTATTTAAGGGGAAAAAAACATTATTTCTCCCCTTTAACGTCAACAGAGGTAACTGAGAGAAGTATTTGGCCCATTGTGTCTGTAGAAATGGGACACGCCTGTCAAATTATAGAAAATGCAGTCTTGTTGTAGCCCTGTTGGTCCCAGGATACTAGAGAGACGAGGTGGGTAAGGAAATATCTTTTATTGGACCAGCTTCTGTTGGTGAGAGAGAGACAAGCTTTCGTGCTTACACAGAGCTCTTCTTCAGGTCTGGTCCAATAAAAGATATTCCCTCACCCAGCTTCTCTCTCTAAATTATAGAAAATACATTTTTAAAAAATCCTTATCACCCTTGTCTGCATTTCAATAGTTTGAAGCTGAGGATAGATTTGGACCCATGGCTTTAACAGGAACACTGTGCAGAATAATACGTGCATATGCCTCGTTCTCCTGTGGAATACCGAACTGTAGCTGAATTAGCATGGACTGGTTAGGCAACAAGCTACAAATGTTATTATTTGAAGTCCAGATTGTGTTGCACAATCTTGGAATTCTACTGCCAGAGCTCCTGACTCAGCACAGCAGATCCATTCAGGACAGCAGTTGAGTGCAGGTGTAACCCACACACCTCTTGGGTGTGGTGTTCTGTCCCATCTAGGTTCGATCCCGCTCACCAACGACCGGGGTCTGTCGGTGTTACAAGTTGGGGCTTGTCCGGGATTTCAACTGGGAAGTCTCTAAAGCTCGGGACGTGCTTCCTCAGTTAGGGGAAGTATGTAACTCACACGCCTCCAGGTGTGGTGTTCTGTCCCATCTGGTGGCACCAAGACCACTTAGAGAGAAAGATAAAATGAGTCTGCTCTACAGCTTGGCTAACGGGCAGTTGGTTTTTAGCTCATGCTGTAGAGGCTCATGCACTGAGCTCCAGAAGTCCCTGGTTCGATCCTGCCCGACGGGGTCTGTCGGCGTTACACATGCTTAACTTTGAGTTTGTGCTTACGTCCCAATGACAAGTGCTTTCCTGAATTAGGCTAGACTGAGGGAAGCCAAGTCATCTGACTGACCATACAGGCGGAGCCTCAATGGAAAGACTTCCAGACCCCAATCCTGACAGGCAGTTAGGTGCCTAACTCCCATTGATTTCAATGGGAATTAGGTGTGTAAATATCTTTGAGGATCTGGGCAGGGACTTCATTTGCAGTGCAGTTGTGCCGTCTAGACCTTGGTTTGCTCCCCCTCCCAACTTTTCATAAGTCTTATATGATTCAGTTTTTGTCCCATCCCACCCCCAACCTTTGCAGGATATAGTATAATCCCTTATAATGCTTTACATGCGGACACAACTCCTCCCTTCCCCCCAACCAATATTTTCTGAAATTATGTCCCTTGATAGGGGCCCCAGTGACTTTGATGGCTTTGAAGAGGTATTCCACTATTCCTTATGGGTCTGATCCAGAGTTCAGCCTAGCAAAGCCCTGGCACCATTTCGGCAGTGATATTTTGCTTCATTTAGAACAATTTGGAACCGTGAACCTGATTTCCTATTAACTAAGCTCTAGGAGACCGTCAGGGAGTGCTTCAGACATATGAACATATTTATACATAAGTGCGGACATGAACACACACAGTGGTTTGTTGTGGTTATTGGCGAGAGATTGGATGGCTGCGTAGCTAGCAAGCGTTGATAAACTGTTTCTACTACACCATCATGTATTCTGCATGCGCCACCTATGCTGCACAAAACCGCATAACGATGTTTTCAAGGGTTCCATTTCATATAAACCCCCCAATCAAAAGATCATTTAGTGAAACAGCTTTCTCAATCTGTCTATATTTCGCTCATGCTAATTGCCCAGAGATTGGAGCTACCCATCTTGAGGCTAGTCAGTGAAAATAAAGTGCAGAGAGAAAGATGTAATATGATACCGGACACATTACTACTGAACAGCACTGGCTAGGAGTGCACTAAAAAAATATTGCCACCGTAGAAGACCTTAAAGGTGCATTTGTAGGCCCTGATTCAGAAAAGCACTTTAGACTATGATTAAGTCCATCCCTATTCTAGCCTAAGCACGTGCTTCAAGATAAGCATGTGCTTAAGTGCTGTCCTGAATTGTGATACTTTTTTGACTCAGGGCTAGCTCAAGCATCTTGAAGTCTTAAACCATGATTTGAGGACTTCAATAGCTGAGACATAGGTGAGAGGATTATTGCAGGCGTGGGTGGGTGAGATTCTGTGGCCTGCGTTGTGCAGGAGGTCAGACTAGATGATCATAATGGTCCCTTCTGACCTTAAAGTCTATGAGTCTATGAGACTGTGACCTTCCAACAGGAACTAGGGACCATCACAAAGCTCTCCCTTCACAAAGCTCTCCTTCCAACAGGAACTAGGGACCATCACAACGCTCACCACATTCCACTTCTGTAACCTTGCCTTCTTTAACAGAAACATATAGTAGCATCTGGTATATGCACTGCAAGAAGGTACTCAAATACTACAGTGATGAGCATGGTTTAAGAACCTGAATAGAATAGAATAGAATAGAATTGAAGAAGAACTCCTGGAATTAAAAATGAAGGGTTTGGGGGAGCCAGAGTTTGGGATTGTGTAATATTTCAGTTCATCTTTCAGTCTGAAATGGATCAGCAACCATTTCATTTTTATCAAAACACAATTAGACTGTGGTGAATGACAGCATAAATCTTAACTAGGAAAGACACAGGAAGAGGGACCACCAGGGTGGAACATAACTGTAAACCTGCCCATAAAACTATATTTGCGTTCTGTTCATACACTCTGAAACTCCTTTAAATGATCCAGCCCTGACTTCCAAGGAAAGTGTTACCAATTAAGCAAAAGAAACTTTAACAGTCAATTTTAATTACGCTAAGAGATTCACCAATCAATTCCCAGTTCGAGCTGAAGTTTTTACTAGAGATGACTGGAAACAATTTACATGCTTTTATGTTGCGTCTAGACTTTAATAAGTGGTTTAAGCACTAAGCAATTCTGTGCCAGTATCAAACCAGCTCTACAGCATACATAGAAACTTACCAGCCTTTCTAAAACTCTTCTCTGAAAATGGTTTCAAAGGTTACAGAATGTGTTATATAAATACCACTTCGGGGGGGGGGGGGGGGGGGCAGGCTATTTACTGTAAGCACAAAGTCACCCCTTGCATGGCTTTTTCTCTAACTAGCTGCTTTAAACACACAGAGATATGGAGCCAGATCCTCCGCTGATTACAATGGAACTGTTTACACCAGCTGAGGATCAAACCCATTAGAAGTATGTTTAAAAAATGTTTTAAAAAGCCTTGAAAAAAACAGAGACTTGAAACAAATGATTCAATAGAGCAAATCTCTATGGTCTTTTGAACACCTAAACACCCAGCACTCTGATCTACCATCCCCTTATCTGTGCATACCAATGTCCCATTGAGGACTTAGTCCTGTATAAACCGATAGGCTGCCACTGTGCTGATTAAACATTTAGGTATGGCAGTAAATGTCTGTACTGTTTAGTCAACATGGTAGCACCTAACACATGGGAGAAAATGAAGCACCTGGTTCTTACATTATTTAAACTGTATGGTTTCATCTCTGGTCATACTGAACTGTCTGCTACTTACCCAATCACTTTGATCATTGCTGTAGGTCATCAAATCACTCTGGTAATTCTGTTTAATTTTTTAATGAGACTGTTTTGGTTTCATTTAGGGAACTCTGATTTTTTTTTTAAGTGCCTGTCAGGAATGTGAGACTATATGTGTTAATCATGACCCCACTGAGCAAAGCTAGTTAAATTGAGTGAGATGTATTTAATTAAATGTAGCTATAAACATTCACACATTTTCATTCAGAGAGCAGCAGATGTAATTTTAATTCCAAAGATGGGAGTTTGATGCTTTTGTGATTCAGAATCTCCTACAGGATGATGTCAGCATTTTAAACCTGCTAGGAGCTCAGCATACCAGAGACCTGACAAAGTTGGGTCTGTTTTCTTGTAGGGGCAAGAGGAAGACCTATCTTCTATTGTACTTTAGAAGAGTCAGCCATCAACTCTAGAAATATACCCCCATTACTGCTAGAGGTAACAGACTAATTAACATTAAACCCCTAGTGTTTTAACTGTTGTTATTCTTCGTATCAGAATAGCATCTGGAGGCCCAAGCTGGGGCCAAGACCCCATTGGTGAGGAGCAACAGACTGTAAGCTTCATGGGGCAGAGACTAAGTAGACAGGAGAGAGACCAGAGGGGACGGGGAAGAGAGACGGGATATGATTTGTCCAAGATCAGACAACAGACCAGCAACAGAGCTGGGCTCAGAACCCCACTCTCGCTCCTAGACTCATCACCTATATACCAGATCACATTGCCTCTCCTTGTTACTAAAGGTTACTCAGAGGCTCTTAGCAGCCAAGAGTAACACTTAAAATAAATGCAAACCTAGAGCTTTGATGTAACATATTCTGATTTGCAGAGCACTACAAGAAAATATTATGCCATAAAAGCTTTCTTGAAATTCTAACCAAACATTCGCGTCCAAATGAACAATGAAACACACTCACAATAAACAATAACTGGCATAGCTGTCATTCAAGATAAGTAATATCTAGCCACACACACGGTCATAGGCTCTGATCATCCTGCTGTTCACACTGATATAACACTATGGACTTCAGTAGCATTGCTCCTGATTTACACCAATGTGAGCGATAGGAACAAAAGGCTTCTGATGCTGGAGTCCTGAATTCGCATCTGTTCTGCATGGGGTCCCTTCCCCTCAAGGGTGAACTCCATTTAATAACTGAATTCTTGTAAAAAAGCAAAACAAAATACTCCCGTCCTATAGGACAGGTGGAATTGTAAGGCTCCATGCCTATATGAGGTTATGTTTTACACAGAGGGACGGAGGTCTTTGTTGACTACAGTTCTTTGTGGCAAGTGATTTCAGCCCCTTCCAGAGGTTGTATACCAATGACAGATCCGTGTCAACAGAAACGCGAGCCGCTCAAAGCATTCTATGAGCTCAAAGAAGTAGAATTGTTTCCCCTTCTATCTCCTTCAGAAAACACAAACAACACCTACAAGTTATAATTAGCTCAAAGGGCAAGAAGAAATTATTGAAAAAAGACACCATGGCTTCCGTCTCTCATTCCATAAATAATGAACAGTACATAGATTCATAGATTGTTAAGGCCAAAGGGGACCATGCTGATCATTCAGTCTGACCCGCATAACACTGGCCGCAGCATTTCACTCCGTTATTCCTGTAGCAAACCCAATCACTTGTGGCTGTCCCAGTGCATTTCTTTCAGAAAGACATTCAGTCTTGATTTGGGAAGACCACACATGACATGACAGCTCCTACACAGCCAGAAAGTTAAGCTAGTTCATGGATATGAGCTGCTTATACTCCAGCAAGATTCTCACTCCAACTTTGGGCGGAAACAGCGCGTAGGTGGCTTATAAAACTTCCTTTCTGCAGTGACCGCAAATCTAAACAAAAGGTCAACATCATTTCTGTTGCTTCAAAGGCTCAATTGTCATTCAGGCCAACAATTTGGTGGTGAAGAAAGCATGTTCATATCTTTGGTCTAAGACAAACACAGGAAAAGATTGCTATTGTTTACTCAGACTGTATCTCTCCACTGAGCACTTTGGAGGGATAGTCTTCTGTGATATTGCTTTCTAAAATATTAATTGCTTAGCATTTTCACCCAATGGTTACTGCATCTTAGGTGCTCAAAGCCACACTCTGCCATGCATGCAGGCCCACCAACAGAAATTCTGGGCCCCAGGGCGGGTCCCGGGGCGGAAGTGACGAATCCATCACGTCCAGGACTGCCCACGGGGCCGCCCAGAGCGGTTGCGCACGCCAAGGAGTCCTGTGGCCTGTCCGGGCGATTTAAAAGGGCCCTGGTCTCCCCTGAGCAATTGCCCCTTTTGCCCCCCTCCTGTCAGCGAGCCTGGAGGCATGTGTGGTCAATAGGTTTCTGTGCAGGAATTCAAAGGCAGAGAGGAAATCCTTCATCCATTGGAGCCAGTGGCAAAACTCTCATTGCCTTCAACAAGGCCAGGACGTCACCCAGAATCTCTAGTCAGGAAGAGAGTCAAGGAGATCAGTGTGGAGGCAATAGCAATGCTAATACATGAGCTAATCAGTAAGGAAGCTCTCTCAGTTACAGTAACATCATCATTCCCTGGAGGTCATATGCTATTAACATATCGGGCACCTAGTTTTATGTAGGCCAATCTCTCCAGTCTGTCACATGTATATCAATAATAACATGAGGAAATAACATGCTAGATCAAATAATTCTGGTTTATATACAAATATAATAATGAGTATGATGATGAACTATTTGTACTATAGTAGGGCCTAGACATAGGCATCAATGCCATGGTTACTTGGGGAGGAATAGCTCAGTGGTTTGAGCATTGGCCTACTAAACCCAGGGTTGTGAGTTCAATCCTTGAGGGGGCCATTTAGGGATCTGGGGCAAAAGTCTGTCAGGGGACAGTACTTGGTCCTGCTAGTGAAAGCAGGAGACTGGACTCAATGACCTTTCAAAGTCCTTCTCCATATATTATTATTTATTAGCTCCTCTCCCTCCCCCCAGGGCCTCCTGCCCACCGCGATCAGCTGTTCAGCAGTATGCAGGAGGCACTGGGGGGGGGGGGAGGAGGAGGAGCAGGGGCGGGAAGAGATAGGGTGGGAAGAGGCAGGGCAGGGGTCGAGCACCCCCCAGGAACAGAGGAAGTCAGTGCCTATGGGCCTAGATGCTCTTAATGAGATCTGGGCTCCATTGTGCTTGGCGCTGTACAAACACATATTTGAGATGCAGTCCCTGCCCATAAGAGCATACAATCCAAATAGACAAGGCAGACAAATAGTGGGTGAGGAAACAGGCAGAAACAGTTGAAGTGACTTGCCAAAGTTCACTCAGCAGATGCCAGGAATAGACCCGGATAGAACAGAACACTAATCGAACCTTATCCAGTCTTCTAGCACTTATTAAAAGTAATGCAAATGCCAAAAAAGTAGCTATATGTTATTAATGAGAGGAGGTCATTCAGTTTCAGTAGGTAGCAATATTAGTTCTACCCACTCTGGTGTGAACCTATCAAACATGCACAAACCCAACGGAAGAGTCTCTTAAAATGAAAAGGGAGCAAGCTGAAGTTTCCTGTTTGCCCTTTTAAGCCATGTAAACCTGAGAATAAATCCACCTGTCACCCTATCTCCACTAAGGTCACTACAAAACCCTCCCTTTTGTTTGCAAACAGCTTAGCAGCTACCGAAGAGCAGCCACCAATAAACGTATTGCAAACAAAGATTAATTCCTGATTAATCATTCGGAAAGGTAAGCGCCACACTAAGCCACCGCACCAGCCACTGAACAGTGAGGAGGTTTGCTTAGTGATTTATTACACCGTTGGATGCTGAGGCTAATTGGAGCCAGACAAAAGAAGATAAGGAAAAAAACAAATAAAAGTTGTGAAAAGTAAAGTGAAAGCCATAAAAATGGAGCAAGTCAATAATACAGAAAAATGGGATGGAAAGCGAAGCAGAAAAGAGAAGAAACAATGAAAGAAACTACAAGTTCTGAGCACTTTGCCAAGCAGACCACACATTTGGAAAGGGACCAAGGAAATAGGAGAAAGGCACAAATCCTAGCTATGAAAAGTCAGATGAGGCCTGAAAACTACTTTCAAAGTCGTACCCCATATATATAGAGAGAGAGTGAGAGAGAGACAGAGACAGAGAGAAAGATAGCGGAGCAGTGCTAAATAAAACAGATGCATCAGGAATGAGTAGAGTGCTGTATTTCTTTTACACAATTCATTTTCCTCGAAACACACTATACAAATTATCTGTGATATGCAGACACACATGTCCACATACACCATACCTGAGATTCCATTGGTAGAACTTCTCATACAGGGGCTTATTCTGGTCCGGCATCAAGTTTCTCTGTGTACTGCCACTAACTTCAGCATAGTTACTCCTGATTTACAAGCAGCGTAACTTAAGAGCAAAATCAGGCACATTTTGTAACATGAGCGTTTCTGACACGTACATACTAATAAATGACCTACAGTGTATATTTAAGCTCACTTGTAAGAGGCCAAATCCTCCTTTTCATGCCTTAAAAAGGCATGAAATGAGAGGACATGATTCCGGAGCCACAGCATCCCTTCTTGAAGGCAAAGCCAGCTGTACAGCCGATCCGGATGCAGGAAAGGGTGCTGAGGTTGAGAGTCACAGACGCAGATCCCCGACCCTCTGCACTATGCGTTATGGCAGATGTAGGACAGCTGAGGATCCCGGCCCATAGAGGAGAATGGGGACACGAGGTGAAACCGACAACCGCCATTTTGGGCCTAAATCTGTCAGTTTTCTGTGACAAAATATTCCATCAATCAACAGTTTCTGCCGAAAGCTGACACTTTTTGTGAAAAGGGTGTATTCCGTCAAAAACAATTTTGGGGGCGAGGGGTCAAAAAACCAGTTTTGATGGAAAAATGTTTGGCCAGCCCTACTTGTAAGCTCTTTGGGGCAGAGACCGGGTACAGTCCCTAGCACCATGGGGTCCTGTTCCATGACTGCGGCCTGATGGTGCTATTGCAATCCAGATAGCAGATAATGTATTATGTTGCAGCCACAATGGACTAGCAACATCTTCATCACTAGGGGCTAGATCGTGGCCTGGTCTAAGGCAGCCAGGAAGGGGATTAGCAGGCCGTAAAATCCACATATACCCACCCTCCTGTGTGGCACATTAGGACTGTCCAGCTCATAACTCCAGGTGATGCACGGGGATCAGGGCTGCATGCCCAATGCTCACATCTACCAACTGGCGTGTATGGGTTGGGTGGAGCCATTTCTCTCTCTGTGCAGGGCAGGTGTTTGCTCCGCCATGCTGAGGGCTGTGATATAGCCAGGCAGCTTGCACTCTATCCCTTACCCAGCGAGCCCAAAGCACAATCTAACACCGTGGAGACAGCCTGGGGCTGGCTCCCGTATGGATGCACAAAAGAAAAGAAGCGACAAAGGGTCCTGTGGCACCTTATAGACTAACAGAGGTATTGAAGCATAAGCTTTCGTGGGTCAATACCCACTTCATCCGATGCAAGCCAGACTAACACGGCTACCCCTCTGATACAAAAGAAAAGAGGCGGGGAAAAGAAAGCTCCCGCGTGACAGTCCTTTTCCAGCCACAATCAGCACCTTTGCTTTTTCCCTGAGTACGGATACTTCCCTGGGGATGCCGGCTACTCCAAAGGGAGCATGCACAGCACTCTGCATCTTCAACGGGCTTCACAAACACCCATCTCGAGCCGTCCCTGCTGGGGCAGGCCTAACCCACCGCGCGCCAGTGGAGGGGGAGTTAATCCCCAGGGAGGGGGCAATTGAAAGCAGGGTCGGGGCTCCAGAAGAGCCCCACTGGGGAAGGCACCCAGGGCATGCAGAGAATCAGCCCCTCAACCAGGCCCCTCTCCTGACCAACACGGGCCAGTTCCGAGCCCCCCTGGGGCGAATAGCCAGTGCTGTAGTAAGCCCGCCCAGCAGATTTTCCAGTACTGGGGGGGGGGGGCACAGCTTGCGTGGCATGAGTGGAAACCCCAGGGCGAATCAAAGCTGCTGATTAATTCAATGTGGGATTTTCAAAAGCGCTCAGCGCTGGGCCTCGTTCTGCTCCCACTCACGTTGGGAGAAGCTTTGACCAGTCACTGCAGCGGGAGCGGAGTCAGGCTAAAATCCCACCCTACGGGTTGGCGCTTTTTAGAAGTGATATGGGGAGTTGTCTGCTGGAGCAGTTCCAGCTAAACACGCTTGGGCTCTTTAGCCTCAGCTGACTCTAATGATAAACATCTGTCTATCGTGAGGCAGAGTTTAGGTGCTGGGAAAAGATCCACTTTTGCTTGAAGCATTTGCGTAATTTCTCTCTCTTTCTCCCTCTATTTTTGTAAGACAGCCGCAAGCAAGCAGGTGGTGCTGGAAGTGAGCAGGAACCTCTCACTCTCATTTTCTTCTGTCTTTTAATAAATCCCTGCAGCCGCTTTGTGACAGGTCTCTCTTAGCCACAATACTCAAGCAAACAGCTTTTCTTTTGGCCTCCATTCAGACCGCTGCCAGGGAAGCAGGACGGCAGGCTGGAGACTCCGGTCACTCAGCCTGCTCGCCCGCTAATTCAATTAGAAAAGCAAGCATGAAGTCAATATTCATTGCACCGGGCTAGGATTGCGCAGCACAATGAAATGATAATGAGAAAGTTCGCAAAGGAGACAAGCCTAATAATGGGTTTTTAAAGAGGAGCTGCACTGTGTGGAAGACTGGCAAACACGCATGGGCATATGGGGCCTCACCCTCTGGGATTTAGTCTGATCCCCTGCCATCTGTATCCAGGGCAGAAGGCTGGCTGTGAATCCAAGGGAATCTCAGGACGTGCTCTCTTCTGCCGCTCTAGTCTGCTAGTTCAGAGCCCTTGAGTGAAAAGAGCTTGGTTTCTTAAACATACAGTACGCTGGAGAATATGTTCACGTCTTTGGACACAGGCAACAGGATTTCAAAAGGGCAGGTCGGTGCAAATCCTGAACACAGTCATAGGTTATCGTGCGTGCAAGGAGCAGTAAAAGTTAGCATGTGAGAGAAGCGTGCAACTTCCAGCACTGTGTGTGGGAAGAGCTACATCGATCTATTTTTAAGGTAATTGTCGTAATAAGTCAATAGGGCCTTGGCTCTGTGCGAGCTAGGAAGAAGCATATGGACTTCAGCTTGACCAGGAAAGGATAATTAATGGACCAAATTCTGCAGTTGCAGGTCCGTTCCCAACACAGATAAAACTCCCATTGAAAATGGGCTGCCTAATGTTTGCCCTCATTCTTGTATTAGTTCTTTGCTGGTGTCTTGCAAACTCTGTCTTAATTCATTGTTTTTAAGTTTTAGAAACAGCGAACGATTGAAGTCGTATTTTTAAAAAACAAAATGGCATCGGGTACGCAGGAGCGGAGCGGACTTGACACTTCACTTTAGAAAGAGGTTGCTCTTGTTTTTATTGTGGTAGAACTTGGAGGCCCTAACTGAAAGATTGGGACCCTGTGGTGTTAGGTGCTCTACGTACACATAGCAAGAAACGCTCCCTGCCCCAAAGAACTTACAATCTAAACAGAGAAAACACAGGAGAAAGGAAGGATTGTTAGACCCATTTTACAGATGGGGAAATGCCCTCGAGAGAGATTAAGTGGCATGCCCCAGCTCACACACATCTCCGTGGCAGAGTCAAAAATTGAACTCTGATCTCCTGAGGCCCAGTCCTGCACCTTAGCTGATAAACCAGTCTTACTCTTTAGTCAATTAGTCAGAAATAGCCTGTCATTATTCCACTAAAATTACCAATAAACCCTAACCTATTTTTGACTGCTATATATTTTCCTGTTGTTAGGAATGCCTGAGTTGAGTTTATTAGTGGGGGGTTTTCTGTTTGTTTTTTTTAACGGGAGACGTTAGACATCCGCCCTGGCAAAACTACAGTTCTATTAAGAGCTGCTTTTTTCAACACTGTGCATGACAACGGTTGGTTTTGACTTCAGGTCCAGTGGAAAGGAAGTTTGTTTTGTCATTCTTCCTGCTTCAGAAGCTTTATTTGCTAATAATAGAAGTGAGTGGTGAATTGCTTCATTTTCAGTAGGAAGTTCTTCGTGGACTATTGGCCCAGATCCTCATCTGTTTTTAAATTAACTTAGCTTCCTTGAAGTCAACAGAGCCATGCTGAGTTACACCAGCTGAAGATCCGGCCTGGTTATCATTTCCCTAAACTCCGCATCTCTTAATAACAACTCCGTGGAAGATCATAAACCCAACCTCTGTATCACAAGGGGAGAATTCAACTTCACCCACCATTTGGGCCAGATTCTGTTGGGCAAGACGGGCGGTCCAGACCTCCCCTCACCCCACAACCTTGACTGCATCCCATTGACCCTCCAGGTGGAAGAGCACAGCCAATGAGATACTGCAGACCTGCCCCAAACGGACTCGCTTGGGCACTGGATCCAAAGCTGGTTCTGTTGCCTGGCTTGGCACATGGCATGTGACAATAGTAGAGTGCCGTGGAAAGAGTTATTTTCTTCTAACGCTGAACAAGGAATTTCATTTCAATAAGGGAAGAGTTTTATCCCTAGGGTTACTGTCTCTCTCCGAGCTTTGCAATGGATCTTTTCCTGGAACCTTTCCTCAGCCCTTATCCTGTGTGGCTAGCCCATGTACTTTTAAAGAAACAGTCCACACAGCCCTTCACCGTCATAAAAGCCATCACAGGGCAGCGCCTCTTCCTACCTTGGATGAGCTGAAGCTGTTGCCCTCTGGTCAACCTCTGCCTCAAGTGGCTGCTGCTGACCATCCTCTGAAGTAACCCTGGCAGTGAACAATTGCAGCAAGGAAGGGAACCTCACCTCCACCCCAGAGTCAGAAAGGGACAAAAGGAGCCTCTGAAACAAAAGTCGCCATTGGTTCACACCTTCAGACACACATTGTCCTTGTGTAGGTGGGGGGACGCTCTCTCTTTCCCTCTCCCTAAGCCATTATCAAAGCAAAGGACCCCAAAGATCTGACCCAGACCACCAGGCTCAGGAAACCCTGTGCCAGCCGGTCATCTCTGCACATGGATATATGTCAATGCCAGCAGCACACAATTCCGGTGTGTTTCTGGCTGTGGCTGAGACAAGCTGGCCAGACACTTTTGTTTGACCCTCTGAGCTGGTGGGTTCCATGTTGACTTACTCTGAACATGCTGGCCAAGATGAGACAAAGAACCCACCAGACTGATCTTTTCTCCTGTGACATCCCATCCATTTTTGGACTGTAATTCCAGCTCCTAAACACCAGGGACCTGATACTGAACTGGTGTAAATCCAGGTGTATACAGATTTACACCAGCTGAGGATCTGGACACAGGATTTTTGTTTCAGCTTAATGAATATTCAGTTCAACTGCAGTAGAGGACCATGTACTGATTTATTTATCAATAGAGGAAAGGGATCTTATAACCACATCTTCTTTATGCATTCTTTACCAGTGAAAAGCAAGGAACACTCAGGTTTTGTCACTTCAGTTGCCAAGGAGGTAGGTATCTAAACAGGACATACAAATCCAGTCTCTGGGTGCTTACTTGGGTGTGGAAATGCCAATAAACACAGGATTTGGGTATCCTGGAAAGGCTGTCATTGAAAACCAAGTCCTCTCCGTTAAAACAGACCGGAGGTGCGGTGTCCCTGTGTAAGTCCTGCATGTCGCTGTCAGAAATTATGACATTAACTTCCCCTTTCTTGTCACTTATTTTAGAGGCAGCGCTGTTATGTAACAAAGTCAAAATCTGTATGGGTCAGGGATTCAGATACACCAGCGTTGTCTCCGGCACAGCTCTAGTCTCTCAATAAGAGATGTTGAGAACATCAGGCAACACCACAGGTGCCTTCATTTTTGTGTCACATATGCATTTGCTGGAGTCCATTACCCTGTAACATGCCCTGAAGCCCACTG
This sequence comes from Chelydra serpentina, assembly GCA_037349315.1. Lineage (NCBI taxonomy): Eukaryota > Metazoa > Chordata > Testudines > Chelydridae > Chelydra > Chelydra serpentina. The sequence goes on from JBAIAC010000061.1 coordinate 14,148,658, forward strand.
GCTCCTCTATGGGGGATGACAGTGTTCCCTGCTGAGGATCTCCCTTCCCTGGGGATGTTAATGAAGCTATAGGGTCATGCTTTTCTGGCCTATTTCTATCTACTTTTAAAGACAGGCCATTCACATTTTTCTTCCACCTGTCTAGAAAGTGCCTAATTTATCAAGGTGGGAATTCCAGAGTGTCTCGCAGATGGTGCTCACTTTCCACTTTTCTTGTCCCGTGTTATCTTGCTGCTTGGGAAGGTCTTCATGTGTATTTTGGGTTCATTGCTAAGAAAAAAAATATTTGACACTTTTCCTGTATCTTTGATATTCTTCCCCCGCCTGGGAAAGATAGGCTAGATTTACCATTGCTCCACAGCTATTTTACCCTTCCTTTCTCAATACCATGGGTCAGATCCTCAGCGGGTGTAAATTGGCAGAGCTCTCTTGAAGTCAGTTACACCAGATGAGGATCTAGCCCTTTTCAATGTAATGTAATAAACAAGCTTTTTTCCTTTACCAAATGATGCAATAGTCACCGTTCTGATTAGAGATAAACCCAAAACAAATTGCCCAATCCAAATTGCCTCCATGCTCTAGGACAGGTTCAGAATCCTCGCCCACTTCAGCACGACAATAGTTCTTGCACTAGAACTGGACTCTGACATCATACTGTGTATTGCTGGTGAGATCCTGTTAAATTCCGTGGAGTTCTGCCTTGTTTGGACCCATCTGAAATAGCAGACTCAGGGCAATTGACATTGAGACAGAAAGGATGGTCATGTGGTTAAGGTACCAAACTGTCCCAGGAGACCTGGGTTCAAGTCTGCCCTCTGCCACTGGCTTCCTGTGTGACCCGAGACAAGGGGTGGGTGAAGGAATGATGTCTTTTATTGACCAAATTCTGTTGGGGAGAGAGACCAGCTTTCGAGCGACAGGGCTCTTCTTCAGCTCAGGGAAGAGCTCTGTGTAGCTCAAAAAGCTTGTCTCTCTCCCCAACTGAAGTTGGTCCAGTAAAAGATATTACCTCACCCACCTTGTCTTTCTACTATCCTGGAACTGACATAGCTACAACAACACTGCATAAGACCTGGGGCAAGTCACTCATTCTCCAGGCCTCAGCGTCCTATCTAAAAATTGGGGACACCACCATTTCTTATCTCCAACTCTGTGTCTTTCCCATAAGTGACTAGGGTTACCATATCAGCAAACTGTACTAATGTAACAGATAAAGGACCTATTTCTTCATTCACTTGGTTCTGGGTAAGGCTGCTGGGATTTTAACCTCTGAATCCAAGGATTCTAGATGTTTCAAACCTGCAACTTACACACTAAGGTGAAGAGAGACCACTGATTCAGAGACCACTGTTAAGACTGTACGTTCTTTGGGGGCATGGACTCTCTCTTACTTTGGGTACAAACAGCACCTTGCACAATGTGTGAGATTTCTAAGCTCCGCTGTAATACAAATAATCACAATATCAAACTCTACTTCTCCTGGTGAGCTACGTACTGACTACCACATAACAGGGCTGGCTGATGTGGAAGAGAGTTTGTTTTTATACAGCACTTGTCCTATTTAAGGTATCTCAGAGTCATTTAAAAAGCAATGAGTTAGAATGATAACTGAAGGGGACACAAAAGCTATATTCACCCCTGGTCTCAATGGAATTACACAGACTAAATTTGGCTCCTAGAATGCAGGAACATAAAACAGAGTGTGTATTTATGTTATTAGTAATAAAGGTAATGCAGCTAGTGAATTCTGAGCCATGCAATTACAAGGAGACATACAGTATACACAATTAGGAATCCTTATCAGATTGTTTGGTCTATCTTTCCCATTTAAAAGCGGTGTTTAAACTTTACTTACAGACAAAATAACTGATCAATGAAGATGTCATTTGGTCCTGAACAACATGGACCAAAAATTAATCAGCGGGTGAAATTACAGCTGTTTCATTTAGGGAATACATTTAACAAGTTTTTAAAATTCTTCATCAAAACTTTGGGGCCATGTTTAACAGCAAAGCCAAATGTTAGGTCTTCAGAATCTTCCACCGTGATACATTTTTGAAGCTATTTGGAAAAGGTTTCACCAAAAGTAAAATGTCTAAAAGATGAAACCATAACTTTGCCATTATTTAAACTTTTCAGCTGTTCCCCTAAGAAAATAAACTCAGATTTAAACAAAAACTTCAATGTTTTCCTAAAAAAAGCAAACAACAGTAATATTATAGCCACTAAACAGGAATCAGCTGTATAAACAGTTTACCTGCCTCTGACAGCACCCACTATGGAAATAATCTCTGGATGACCGCAATTAAAGAAGGAACAACAAATGTTGGGGGGGGGGGATGCCATTGCAACAAAGCCTGCAATGAATATTAGCAACAAATATGAGGAATGCGTACCTAAGAAGTGTTTCATTACTGTCATGTGCCTTTTAATTTTATTATTCTGATACTATATTGGAGATGCGTGAGATCACACGTATTACAGGCAAAGATGGTAGTGACTGCTATATCAAAATTGCCCAATACTTTCAATTTTAAGGCCCTGTATTCAATTCCTTAAAACTTTGCCAAACTTTAACCAGCTAATCTTAACTCTGGCATTTCCTGACTGTTGAGTGCCTGACCTTGCAGCCTTAATAACATTCTTTTACATATGCATATAGATAGAGAGACTTTATGTAATTATTGAATAATATGCAGTCCAGAAACAAAGCAATATTTTTCTCTAAGATAGTCCCTGGAGATTTGAATTTGATTTTCTTCACTGGACTAAATCTAAAGCGATCACAGGCTTTAGGACTCGAAATGGAGTGAGAAAAATCAATAGCGTTCACAAATTCATTCTTTGCAACCTTGATCTATGATAACTCAGTGATCAAATGGTTCGCAGCTGTGACAGACAGATGGAATCCTTTGAAATATGCAACATTATAGAAATCTCCCCTTCCTCTTCACCCTCCCCTCCAGTATGTGTCAACTTCTGGAGCTACATTGGGTAGTTGTTCCCAGAATATGATTGGGGACAGAAGATATGACCGCAGAATATATGCATGTGCTAGCAGGTATGTGTGTGCCCCAGAACTTAGATTATGTCTTTATTACACAGGTAACTGGGCTCTTATATGGTTTTAGCCCAACCCCCTTACCAGCCACTCAGAGAAACCTCTGACCCAGGTCTGGAGATGCTTTAAGCCTGGCCTAGCTTACTTAGCTGGAGGGTGAGTTAGAACTCAAGCTTCAGTTTAACTCAAGTTGGAACCATCCCACTTTGTAGCAAGGACACAGGCTAAATCACATTCGTGATCTTAGTCCTCCAGTGGCCTTCCCACAATTCCCCCCGAAGGACAGATGAGTTCTCCCTCAATTGAGTTGGAGAAGAAACCCTAGAGTGTCTCAGCGCAAAGAACCATGGGACAGGCCTCCAGACGGGCACGGGCAAGTGCAGAAACAGTGAGGACACCGTAACACGTGTAGGACTTTTCAGTGGGGTCGCTCAGGCCCGGCCAAGCCTAACGCAGGTGTTCAGACCCGAGAGCCAATCACCCAGGTTAACTGTGCAGTGAAGACATAGGTCTAGAATGCAAAAGTGCATGGACCTTGCAGACACAAATTAGGTACCAAGTGGTTACATTTCTCTCTTAATGGGCCAGGTTTGAGCCTCCTAAGCAAGCAACTACAGCCTGAGCCACGTGACAAGCTGGCATAGCTTGGATTCAAGGAGCCTGATTCCCTCCTGGCCCTGCACATTGTTCAGGCATTTACACCGGTGCAAAGTGGAGTAAAACACTCCCAGATCAGAATGGTATCATTTCACGCCTCCTTTGTACTCACTCTGCACTGGTATAAAGGACTCAACAAGGTACTGTTAAACAGAGAGTCCAGTTCAAGGAGCCTGCTTCATTAAATCCTCAATGGAACTTAAGCGGCGACACGTTTCTAATCATGATTCTGATTGAGGAGGAGATTTTCAATGGGAACTGAGTGCGTGATTTTCCCCGCTGTGCCCTTGAAAATCTCCCTCTAAATACTTATGGACCCGATCCTCAGCTAGCATAAACTAACCTAATGCCTACTGAAATCAAGGTAGCTGCACCAGTATATACCAGCACAGAATCAAGCTGCATATGTACAAACTGGGGTGGTACTTTACAGCAATAAAAAAACAAAACACGGTCCTCGTTCCAAATCATTTGTATTATAAATGAAATTAACGCAAGAGCCAACAACAGCAGACAAGAAAGGAAAACGGAGGGACAAGGGTAGCAAACAGTGAGAAGCATTTCCCATTGGCTAAGCCTTTAGAATATTTAGATGTAGCTAAAATCAGATCTAAGATCAGTAGAATACATTGGAGAGAAATAATGTTAAAGACACCCTTATAGCAACTTTAACCTGCTCCAATGCCCATTGCAGGCAATAGCAAGAATCCCACTGAGTTAAATGGGCTTTGGATCAAGCCCTCCATCACTTACTTCTATCAGCCTCCCCTCCACTTCTCCCACACCTAAGCACTGCCAATCTGCTGTCAGGCTCATAATATCAAGCATGTGATTCCTTTGTTGGTACCCCTGTTCAGTGTCATTTAAGCTGCCCAGTCTGCAAGGCCACCAAGGTCAAGGAACTATCAGGAGTAAGGTTTCTTAAGTGCAATGTGTGAGACACCATCTGACACTGTTTATAGTTTGAGTTAGCGTCTTATTGACCACAGGATAGAAGTTAAAAGCATTGCTTTTGGAGTTCAAACGTGTTAACCTCTGAAGTGATGTTTGAATTAGGGTTATAAAGGGGCTTAAAGTTTTGATCGGATGCTTGGAGAAGAGAAGGGGTTGGAAAGTATTTTAAGAAGGAAATCAGAATCGCTAAGCTGACTATGCCAACTGCTATATTATCATAGATTCCATTGAACCAATCTATCAGGTTTGTGCATTGTGTGATATGGCTCCATTGGCATTCACATACTGCAGCTGACAAAATACAGACTGTATACTTCAAATGCGACTGTCAATCTTGAAAGAAGTCCATTGCAAAACATGTTGGCTGTTCTAGAGATCAATAATAGGAAGGGAAGTGTGTGTTGGATTAACTCCCAAACAATTAAATATTTGCCAACATAAAGCAGAAAAGGTCACAGGACTATGCCAGAACCTTGTTCGCTTCTTGGCACGCCCCCTCTATCACAAACACGGATGGATTAATAATCAGGCAAAATTAACAGTGCTGGAACAGTGGGCAACATTCTCTGCAAAGTTTTCTGATGAAAACACTGAAGATATAACAAATGGACCTGCCAAGAACATAAGAACGGCCATACTAGGTCAGACCAATTGTCTATCTAGCCCAGTGTCCTGTCTTCTGACAGTAGCCAGCATCAGATGCTTCAGAGGGAATGAACAGAACAGGGAAATTTATCGAGTGATCTCATAGACTTTAAGATCAGAAGGGACCAATATGATCATCTAGTCTGACCTCCTTCACAACGCAGGCCACAGAATCTCACCCACCCATTCCTGTAATAAACCTCTAACCTAGGTCTGAGCTATTGAAGTCCTCAAATCATGGTTTAATGACTTCAAGGTGCAGAGAATCCTCCAGCCAAAATTCCAATCAGTCCTATTGTTATTAAATACTATAGTAATATGCAAGACGGAGCTAGATTAAGATAAGGGGCCACAGGGCCAGATTTTCAAATGGAAATAATTGGCTCAGCACTATTGGAGGTGAGCATCTGACTGGTGTAAATAGTTCTAGAAACCCAAATTCCTCTTCTATCTTTAACTGCTTTGCTCATTTTATTAGGTCACCAGTGACTAAAACTCTGGTCTGATAGGAAACTATTAAAGGGAAAGTGCTGTTGCCTCATTCAATACTGGCCAAATTCTTATCGGTCTTCACCAAAACTTAAGACGTGTCCTCTCTCATTGGTTTTCTTCTAACATCGATGGGAGCAATTGATTCTAGAGGACAATGTAGTGCAGCCAATCCAGTGATTTAGTTCCTACTGTATCTCAAATCAGTGAAAAGCATCATACATCCATCATTCACAGCTGTTTCTTTTAATGTGAACACTTGAAAAGAATGGTGTTAATGCTCTGGATAGATTTAGGCAGATTTCAGCACTTTAAGAACTAGCATAGCTAGATAAGGTTGGCTAAATTCAAGCTTTGGTCCTCAGAATTATCTGTCAGATCTTTAGCACAGCTCATTGTGATATATGTACTTTGGAAGCAAGAGAACATTTTTTAAATGCTTTTCAGTCCAGGATCAGTCAGATTTTAACAACAGAGTCAAGGTGTTTCCAGTTCATTCTCCCCCACCTAGCTCTGAAGTTTGCTGTGAAAAATCTGCAGTAATCAAGACTAGCACAAGGCTTGAGTTATTTCACGACCCTGAAAAGTGGATGGCAGATGTAACATTAGCTCTCACGCAGTCCTTCTAAAGTAAATGTACAGAAAGCCACAACGGTATTTAACTCATGTGAAGGGCTGGTGCTAAAATACGGCCATTATTAATCAAAAGCTTATTTGATTTGGTAGCTAGAGTAGGCTCTGATTCTAATTTACACTAAGGCAATGTCACACTGCTCTAGCAATGCAAAGGAGCTTTAAAGTGGGCATAAATTACATTCAGACTGCCAGGGCAGTGTGAAAGGGGCCTCAGCAAACATGGGAATCTGGCCCATAAGGTTTTCATTATCGATTTTTTAAAGGACATTGATGTGATAGAGTCAGAATGCCGCTAATTTCCCCATTGTATGTGTATCTGTGATATACTGAATGACAAAGATAAACATTGTGGGTAGAAACTATTTTCTGTGTCCTGCGTTTTTGTAGCAGTCTCATTGCCATGATAGCTAAGTTTTTGAGTGTTTTGGCTTCTTGGATGATGTTGACAACTTGATTCTCATTTACAGTTGGGCCACTTCACACTGCTTTGGTGGTATAAAGGGGCCTTAATGTGAGGATAAATGAAACTGATGCTCATTTTAAAGCCCCTTCACACTGCCAAAGTAGGGTGAAGAAGATTAGGGTTTGCCTACACAGGGAAATTGCTCAGAATAGCTATTGCAGAATAAGCTATTTTACAATGTGGATACTCTTACTCGGGAATAAGGGTGCCGTTTTCTGATTTAGCGTAAGAGTGACTACATGGGGAGCGATTCTGGAACAGCTTCCTCCACACCACCTATTCCGGTCAATTTCCCTGCGTACACAAGCTCTTTGTGCAAATAAGATTCTGACCCGACGAGCTGATAAAGATATCCACTTTTCACTATTAAGTCAACATAAAAAATAAAACTACCATATTTAACCATTCTGGGACCAATCTTCTATTCTTTACCAATGTGAAATCACTCTTCCCTTCCGCCCATCCCTCCACTCCAGAATAGTCTAGAGATAAAATACTGCACAGTCCCCAATTGATTTAGGAGCTTAAATCCCATTTTCAAAAGGGCTTAAGGAATTTAGGTGCCTAACTCCCATTGACTTTCAATGAAACGTAGCCACTTAAGTGACTTAGACACCTCAACCATATTTTTTTTTAAAAATAAAAAGTCACTTAGGCACGCTTGAAAAATTTTTACCCCACATCTTTATATTAGGGAACCAACAGCTGGAAACTTTCATCTTGCAGCATGATCATGCATCCCCAAGTTTGTTTTAATCACTGTACATTGATGACACCAAAGTTGAGAATTGTTGCTCTGCCAGTGAGTAAAAGAGTGGTCATGTCAGCCCACAAAAGCTCTGTTCTTACCTCCCGTTAGCGAACATGAGATACAATCCTAGTGAATACCCAGCAATTTGTCACTTTCACACATTAGCAGGTCAAAGTAGAGACCATATGGAGGCCTAGGGTCAACCTCCAATCACTAATTCATGTTAAAGCTACAGACTGCCTTGTCTTCACTGGGATTTTACCTTGAGTTACATCATTTCACTTGGCTAGCATGAGTTAAGCACACACTTTTCCCCCTAGTGCCGACAAGTTCTTAGGGACACTGTTTGTTTATGTCCAAGAATAAGGTGTTACACATACTGGACCCAATTTGCCCACCCCTTACTCAGAGAGGGTGCCTTACTCCACCAACTGAAGTCTGGTGCATATTTTAAATAAATATGATGGTGTAGAATAAACAAGGTCTCCTGGCAACAGCAAAGTAACAGGGGATAGGTTCATACTCCCCCTTTCCTACCTCCAGCAATTAGCTGGGAAAATAATCCCTCGGTACTTTAGCCACCTGTACTTGGTCATTTCCTCAGCTACTAACCTTGCATTTAAAGGTCAGTTCGAATGCTCCTGTTACACACGCACAAACAAACCTATGAGCTGGGCCTATCGTCTTCACTAGACATATTCATTTAAATCCTTTCAAAACAAAAGATGGGTTTTCCTGGGGAGAGGCCCACTGCTGGAAAGCTAGTCCATCAGGGGTTGGACTAGATGACCTCCTGAGGTCCCTTCCAACCCTGAGATTCTATGAAAACTTTGGGGTGACAAGGAGTTAATACAGACTACTGTTGTGGTAGGTGAACCCCATATGAATCCATAATCTGATAGTTAGATATACACATACACACATCTATTTATTTATTTTTTTAAACTGGTTTTGAGTAACCACGTGGCCACAGTGCAATCCCAGGAAAATTTTAAACAATATAAAATCAATTGGCAAATGTCAACCTGAACAGACCCACATCCATCCCAGAATGCTGTACTGTACCTTTCCCCACACTCCATCACCTCTGTGACAAGCGCCTGAGTCAAGAGATGTGCTGTTAACAATGTCTTGAAGGCAGGGCCCCACGTATTCAAAGTTACCACTACTGCCAATGTGTGCAGTTTGCCACAGATGACACACACCCTGCTGCCGGATTTCAGCTTTCCTTTATTAAAAAAACAACATACTTCTAATCCTTATGGTTGCAATGAAAACTTCAAAAACGTGAACCAATGTAGCATCATCTTCCTGCATCGGCGGAGAGCCTGAGACAATAGCTCACCCCCCTCATCTCAATTAGGGTTATATGGACTCTGCAATTCTGTGACTGCGTACTTTGGCCTTTTTCCCAAGATGCAGTAGAATCCAACAATTCCCAAATGATAAAAGGTCTAGAAAACATGACCTTGGAGGGAAGATTGAAAAAACTGGGTGTGGTGGGTCTGGAGAAGAGAAGACTGAGGGAGGGACATGATAGCAGTTTTCAAGTACATAAAAGTACACAAAGCTTAAGTACACAAAAAAAAGTACACAAAAGCTCCTCCTTTTATGTTTCTCCTAAGGCTGCACTGAATTGCACACCTGAAATAAAAATCATGGATGTGGCTTCTTGTTTGAGACTTTGTTGGTAAAAACATGCTATTAAATATTCAGAAGTTTCTCCATTCCCAGACCTCTGTTTTTGCACTTGTAACACAGGAGAGGAAATGCTAGAAAGAAAGAATTTAGAAAACGTCAGGAAAGGGAAGGGTTTGTTAATGTCTAAGTAAACAGCAAATGCTAGCCACAGCTGGACACTAGTATGTTTTATTTCAAAGGAAGTTCCGTGAGTACTGTGAGCAGGAGTGGGCTTTAAAACAAGGTAGCCAGCTCCTTCTTCCCCCAATTTCTTAAAACTTGTGGAATTTATGATGTCCGTTCTGATCTCAAATGCAGCAGCAGAAGGAATATTTTCCTCGTGTAAAGAGACTTTGACAGATTGCAGAAACCTGCCACAGATTGAGTCTGGTAAGGCTGAGCTTCAAATGAAAGTTCATTTCAATTGTACATGTAAAAAGTTTGATGAACTGATTTAAAAAAAACCCAAAGATGTATTGAAACATATTTAAACTGATAAAGTACCATTTCAACTTGGCACTGAAGCGGATGGTAATTGCATTGTATATTTCAGGGCAGTAGAGATGTATACTTGAGAGAAAAATACATACGCTAAGCGAAATGGCGTTTCCCTAAAATGTCCCTTAAAATAAAGCATTGTCCCTTATTTTTCATGTGGTTTTCCCTTATTTCCATCCAACAGAGGTGGCCTTCCTACCCAGAGAGAACAGCAAAAACGTCCATCCTCAAAAATAATCAGGGTCAAATATAATCATCAAAAAATGTTAGGGAAGTGAATATTTTCAACTCTGAGCCATAGGTGTGTGTATTTTCATGGGAGCAGAGGATGGGACCCAGGGATATTTCACGGTGATAGAATCCCAAACCAATGTAGCTATAGCATTTAGAAGTTGCTGCTACAGATTTTGACCCCATTGTGCCATGGAGAACACAGGTTCCATGCCGAAAGGTTAACAAACCCAGGTAACAGAGGAAACAGATTCCAGAATGGAGGGCCCTAACGTGAGATCGTCTCCAACTCAAAGGCACGTGAGTCTCGGGACTGTTAGCAGCACTCTGTGCACCATCGCCAACTCTAGTGATCTCAGCTGTTATGACATACTACAGGGAAAGAGGTGGTATCAGGAAATCAACCCACATAGTTCTTCATGAACCATCAATATCAACGTATCAAGGAACCCAGGAAGAAGCCAGTGCAGTTTTCAAAGAACCAGTATCCTATAGCTAGAACCACAAAGAAAGTAACTAGTCCCATTCTACAATAGCTGAATATTTAGCATGGGTAACCTAACAGAGAGTATATTACAGTATATTCCATCTAGTGGTCACCAAGACATGAATAATTGTGAGAAGTTTTCCCATCAGGAGCACGTGATCACAATCATCTAGACAAATGCAGATGGGAAAGGGTGCTGATAACCATGAGCAGTGGGGTATCCAGAAGTACCCCCAAATTACACCACCTAGACTTGAAAAAAGAGCCACTGAGCTGCATCATCTGCACATAGATGGCACCATGTGCTCATTATATTCCATAGCTTTGCAAACAGATTGAAAAGGAAAGGTGACAGACTAGATCCCTGCATCATTCTCCGTGAGAAAGCCATCAGGGCAAACAGACACTGAGCTAAAACTTCCTTCTGGAGTTCTCTTTGAGAGGAAAAAACAGAACTACCCAAGAATCAACCAACCAAAGAGCTTCCCAGACAGGGCGTGTAACCACATCAGCAAAACCCCATGGTCTATGGTACCAAGGAATTAGCATAGACACAGCTTTTGGTCATCGCAAGGAAATCGTCAACCAGCGATGCCGAGGCATCGTTCTGTATCTAGGCAGAAAACCAGACTGAGGGGGTCAATGAAGTCAAAGCCTTGAGGATGACACCAATGCTCCTTCAGTACAATATTCCCAGTCACCCGTGAAAAAGGAAGATTAGGGACAGGGTGATAATTGGTGAACTTGACAGTGTCAAAACTGGCCAAACCACTACTCAGCTCTGTACGCCCTTAAAGAGTCATTAACAATCAACCGACAACAGACCCAATGCCCCCGCCCAGCGTCTCCCTTCCACATTTGATTTTACCTTCCAGAAAAGGAATGGGTCCAGTCACATGCAGCTGGCCACAGCTACCAGAGAATATTTTGCTATAAAATGCATAGTGTAAAAACCACAAAAAAAGAACTAATTTACTGCAAAAGAGGGGACATTTTAGTCAATCATAGACTCATAGACTTTAAGGTCAGAAGGGACCATTATGATCATCTAGTCTGACCTCCTGCACAACACAGGCCACAGAATCTCACCCACCCACTCCTGGAATAATCCTCTCACCTCTGTCTCAGCTATTGAAGTCCTCAAGTCATGGTTTAAAGACTTCAAGATGCAGAGAATCCTCCAGCAAGAGACCCGTGCCCCACGCTGCAGAGGAAGGCGAAAAACCTCCAGGGCCTCTGACAATCTACCCTGGAGGAAAATTCCTTCCCTGCCCCAAATATGGTGATCAGCTGATCCCTGAGCATGTGGGCAAGACTCACCAGCCAGACACCCAGACACTCTCTTTAAGAGAGACTCCACTAATTTTGCGAGACAGCCTACCTTTCAAACAGCCAGCTGGGAAACAATTCAACTCAACCCTGGCAAAGCCAGCTTTGCAACACAGACACTAACAGAAAATCAAAATATAATTCTAGATGCTAATTTTGACCCAAACAATTTCCTGAGCCCCTTTTTACCACCACCACCACTTTTTCCTAAACAAATGGCATTTCAGGTGGGCACACCACCTTTGTTGCAATTTCTCATAAGACTCAAAGAGTCTTGTTCTCAAAAATGGCTTCATAGCAGCATGCGAGGTATGTTTTAAACAAAATCTTCAGCCTTCGAAGGCCACCCATTTGCAAATGATCACGTACTCCACCAGCATCAAAATTTTAGCTTTAATCCTGGACTATAACAAAGAACAAGCTTAAGTTTCCACATTTTAACAGAGGAATAACAAATATTCTTCAGCTGATTTCAGTTAATATTCTAACCAGAAAGCACAAGACAAGAAACATTATGATCAACTTAAAATCCAGCAGTGATGTTAAAATGGGGGCGGGGAAGTGGTATTTTCATGTTACTGAGTTCAGCACTCCACTCTTTGAAGAAATGGGCTGACTGGACAGAGATAGCAAGAGTGCTAAGCATTCACATGGGTACTTTCTTCTGTGGTCAACCACCCCAAAAACTGAGTTGCAAAATATGCTCTATGCTGCTGTTAAAAATGTGTTTTCAGGTCATTTTCATTGCATTTAAAGGTGGAGAGTCACACAAGGAGCTCCACAAATAAAAGCTTTGGTTTAAAATGTAAATATTTAGGCCGCAATTTTTCAAAGCTGCCTAATGGATCTGGATGTCCAATTCCCATTTTAATATTAATTAAAACATGCTTATTCCAAAGGGCCCCATTTAGCTCCCATTGAAGTCAATAGTAAAGCTCCCATTGAGTTCCATGGGAGAAGGATTTGGCTCTATATAGCTGACCAATATTTAGGGATCTTTACTCTCAATATTTTCTTTGTGAACTGCGGTAAAGTAAAAGGCATTGTGTTGGGTAGGAATGTGCCCAGATCAAAGTCCTGGGTGTGAATATCCCCAGCACAATGATGCCTTTCTGATCCTGATTCAAACTGTGTACCTATGGGCTATCTCCACTGTTAGTATGTCCTGTCATGTAATTCTCATTAATGGGAACTCCTCAGATTAGAAAAGTGTAATTTATGGTAGCTCCCTACAAGTCAAACCAACCAATCCATTCCCTATCTGCAGCATACAACTACCCCTTTAAAATATTTACTTTAACCTACTGTAGAGTTAAGAGTTTCAGGAATCCCATAACCTTTGTTTTCCACTTATACGTTCACCAGATTCAAGGCCTTTTCTCCACTCGTTACCAGGTACCTCCCAGTCTGCCTGCAGCCTCCTGACCTCACCAATCAACTATGCCATCTATGCAATACAACCACTCATTCTTTGCATAGAGTGACTCCAATACCATCACTCAACCACATGACACTTACAATGTTCCAGATATTACCATCATTTGGCTACACTAACTGTGCTCCCAACTTGCCTTAAAATGCTTCCCTTCTGTTATTCCCATAGTGCAACTTGGCCCACCCGTTTAATTTATCTAAAAGAAGACCAAGAGGTGATTTACAGCTTATAGGTATCTTCATAGGGTGAAAATACCAGGTGCTAAAGGGCTCTTTAATCTAACCGAGAAAGGCATAACAAGAACCAAAGGCTGGGAGCTGAAGCCAACCAAATTTCAAATTAGAAATAGCCCAATTATCAAGGGAAATGAGGGATTCTCCATCTCTTGACGTCTTCAAATCACGATTGGATGCCTTTCTGGAAGATGCTTTAGCCAAAAATGAGTTACGGGGCTCAATACAGAGCTAACCTACATGCCTCCAGCTTCCATCCCAGACACACCACACGATCCATTGTCTATAGCCAAGCGCTGAGGTACAACCGTATTTGCTCCAACCCCTCAGACAGAGATCAACACTACAAGATCTTCACCAAGCACTCTCAAAACTACGATACCCGCATGAGGAAATAAGGAAACAGATCAACAGGGCCAGACGTGTACCCAGAAGCCTCTTGCTGCAAGACAAGCCGAAGAAAGAAACCAACAGAACTCCACTGGCCATCACTTACAGTCCTCAGCTAAAACCTCTCCAGCGGAACATCGGTGATCTACAACCCATCCTGGACAACGACCCCTCACTTTCACAGGCCTTGGGAGGCAGGCCAGTCCTCGCTCACAGACAGCCCGCCAACCTGAAGCATATTCTCACCAGCAACTACACACCGCACCATAATAACTCTAACTCAGGAACCAATCCATGCAACAAACCTCGATGCCAACTTTGCCCACATATCTACACCAGGGACACCATCACAGGACCTAACCAGATCAGCCACACCATCACCGGTTCATTCACCTGCACATCCACCAATGTAATATATGCCATAATGTGTCAGCGATGCCCCTCTGCTATGTACATCGGCCAAACTGGACAGTCCTTACGTAAAAGGATAAATGCACACAAATCAGATACAAGGAATGGCAATATACAAAAGCCTGTAGGAGAACACTTCAATCTGCCTGGCCACACAATAGCAGATTTACAGGTAGCCATCCTGCAGCAAAAAAACTTCAGGACCAGACTCCAAAGAGAAACAATAGAGCTTCAGTTCATTTGCAAATTTGACACCATCAACTCAGGTTTAAACAAAGATTATGAATGGCTAGCCAACTATAAAAGCAGTTTCTCCTCCCTTGGTATTCACACCTCAGCTGCTAGAAGAGGGCCTCACCCTCCCTGACTGAGCTAACCTCATTATCTCTAGTCTAAGTTTTCCCTACACATTTATATCTGCCCCTGGACATTTCCACTGCTTGCATCCGAAGAAGTGGGTGTTCACCCACGAAAGCTTATGCTCCAATACCTCTGTTAGTCTATAAGGTGCCACAGGATCCTTTGTCACAGAGCTAACTGGGTGAAATGTAATGACCTGTGTTATACAGGAGGACAGACTAGATCAGTGGTTCTCAACCTTGCCAGATGACTGTACCCCTTTCAGGAGTCTGATTTGTCTTGTGTACCCCCAAGTTTTACCTCGCTTAAGAGCTACTTGCTTACAAAATCAGACATAAAAATACAGATCTGTCACAGCATGCTATTACTGAAAAATTGCTGACTTTCTCATTTTTACCATCTAATTATAAAATAAATCAATTGGAATATAAATATTGTACTTACAGTTCAGTGTATAGTATATAGAGCAGTATAAACAAGTCATTGTCTGCACGAAATTATAGTTTGTACTGACTTTGCTAGTGCTTTTTATATAGCCTGTTGTAAAGCTAGGCAAACTTCTAGATGAGTTGATGTACCCCATGGAAGACCTCTGCGTACCCCGAGAGGTACACATATCCCTGGTTGAGAATCACTGGACTAGATCTAATGGTCTCTTCTGGCCTTCAGTTCTATGAATCCATAATATAACTTGATTGGCTGATAAAGAGGAGGAAAATGTAGGTGAGTTGTCTCCCAAAATCCATCTCCTACCCAGAGTTTAAAAAGATGTTGCGCTCATTTTGTTCGTAGTAGGAGTATTGATCTCAATTTATAAATTGCTGGGGCCAGACCCCCAGATGGCGTAAATCTGTGTAGCTCCACAAAAGTCATTGGCGCTTCATGGATTTACACAAGCTGAGAAACTGGCCTTAGTTTTTTAGTATTTGAGCTGAAAATTAACATCAGTTGTAAGATTCTCAACATGGCAGGACATTGACATTTTCTTTGTGTTAATGATTCTGGATGCTGTTCAGTACAGTGTCGTTTTTCTATTAGCTTTTGACAGTGGAGGATAATACAGTGGGGTCAGTATCTGTCAATTTGATTAGATAGTGTTGGATTCCAGACTGCAGTTTGAGAATCCTGCACAGCAACCGAGGGGAAAGACTGGACAAAGCAAAATAATATTAACATAAGAAAAAGCACATGCAAAAGCATCTCACTGTTCCATTTACTGTATACTTTTACTTAAACACATAGGCCCTTGTGCCCAGCCGGTAAACCATAGGCACAGCTCCACTGAAAAGTCTGCAATGGGAAAACGATGGTACTGCGGCCATTTATACCAGCTGATGATCTGGCCCATAGTCATGACTTCTGTTCAGTTTTGGTTCGGTTTTTAATGATGGTGGGTTTTTAGGTCATAATACTTCGGCCAGTGCAGGAAAGCACAGTGCACCTTTGTGATTGTGCAAATATTTGTATAACAGTAAGCAACTTGTTCTTTGACATCAACGTTGCTCTGCTTTCCATTTTTTCCCAGCGTCAGCTGAATTTGGCTTGTGGGGCCAAAAATTGCAGTGTAGATGTACCCCAGAGGGGTAAGTCTCAGAGCCCAGGCTCCAGCCTGAGCCCAAATATCTACATCACTACTTTTTAGTCCCTCAACCTGAGCCCCAGGAGCCAGAGTCAATTGACCCGGGCTCTGAGACTCAGTGTTGTGGGGGTTTTATTGCAATGTAGACATACCCTCAGGCAGCCAGCTCAAAGCCCCACATTAGAGCCTTGGTCCTGCACTGTTGACTTCATTATTTCAAGTGCAGAGACCCATCCACATGGCTCCCAGTGCATGACTTGGGCCAAAATCAACAACTGTCCTGCAAAATTCCCTCACCTCCCCATTACTAGCTGAGGATTTCTCTGGGATACAGGTTTTGCAAGTCCCAAAAGCCAGTTCTGAGCATCTGACCATTCACTCTCCACTCTCTTCCTTTCGGGAGGTCTGGCAGAGAAAAAAGAACACGACACCATTAGACAAAGCCTGATAACGTGCAAGTGTGGGAAAGATGTCGGCATTGTCAAAAGCACCTGCCAACGTGAATATATTTAACCAAGCCTGATCTCTCTTGATGGCATGAAAAGTTAAACATTTTATCCCAAAGGTTTTGTCAGGCGTCTCTACTCATTCCTTTGCAAACTGATTTGAGTCGTCAGCACTTGATAATCTACTTATGGCCATGATGCAACATAAAACCCATTACTTGGGAACCACTTGACAAGAGTCCAACCCCAAATTTCTTCCTCGTTTATGCTCCTTGGCAGGATTCAAGAGACCATGTGAGAAAGAGTTAAGTGTCTGGGAGGTCAAAGCAGCTGGGTCAGACAGGCAGGAAGGGGAAGCCAGAGGCTAGGGGAGAAGGATGGCTATGAGAAAGATAATGAGGCCACCACCAGCACCCTAGTCTCACAAGAAGGTGACTGTGGGTGAGAAGCTCAGAACCAAAGGGTCTCTGCCTTTTGGTGGGCTGTTTGTTCCTGGCAGAAGTGGCCAGGAGACCTCAGCTTGTGACAACAGCCTTTGGCTCTTGTCTAAGATAGTAAAATTATTTTTAAACCACATTGGAACATGCATTGTGATGTTGCATTTGCTTTACCCATTGCCAATCCGAACCCCATTTATTTCCCTTGCAGGGCAAGCTTAGCCAATGAATCTGTCTGCTTATTTTTGTCACCCAAAGCCGGCATGTCAAGGTACATTTCTCCATTTCTTCCATCAGCTATTGTGGTATGAGTCCTGGGCACGTTCCCAAAACAACACGGAATACAGACTGCTGTGTTTTGAAGACCTGACCCAAATTATGTATTTATCCAGAGGGTGAAGTTCTCACGAGCAACGGGTAAAACTCTTAGGACAGAAGCTTTGGGCAGGAGAGGACGTAGTACTGACAGTCAGGAGTAAAAGGCATAAGGGCACCAAGTGGGTAACAAAGGGCAATGTTAAAACCAGGTATCATCAGAGATTCATATTTTGAAATTATTTCACAATTGACACCAGAGTCACCTTTATATTAAAAAGCCAAGATGACCAACGTATGGATCCTCTTAAAAATAATAATGGCAAAGCTCCTATAAATGCTAGAGTATGTTAATACCAGTAATGCACAAGCCGATTGCCTATGGAAAGGAGGAACGTTTGTAGTTTTCCAGGAGGTTCATTCTCCTACTGCAGGATACAAATACTGTAATTCCCTATTGACTTCAGTGCATCGCCTGCAATGGGGTAGTAGGAATTTATTGGCTTCAGTAGGGGTTATTCATATCTTGCATCAGGAGAATGAAGCCCCAAAAGTTGATCTAATCATTGTCTTTTTGATCACTGTCTTTTCCCCCTGAATCAAAATATGCCGGTCCTGTTATCAGACTTAAAGAGCTAGTGTTTACATAGGATACACACTTCAACTCACTAACCTTATCCTTCTGTATACCCTATAGGTTGCAGACAAATACTAGCAATATCCAATATCCATAACAAACTCCTAGCACTGGTGTACAGCGGGGATACTGCTGGAATCCTTAGGGGAAAGGAGTGGTGTATATGATTATACTAAAGTCACCAGTTAAAGTGTTGACTGATGACCTCTGCACTGGAGTTAGATGGTCAAGATTCCTTCAGTGTGCAGATGCACACAGAATAATTCATGTCCTAACACTTTGTACCTTCTAGTCAAACAGCTGTTTTAGTTCTGCATTCTTTCCTTGCTTCTATGCATTTACCATTAGGTAAAATATGCTCAAGTTTAAAATAAAGTAAAGTAGCACTTTGCACCTCTGCCAGTCCTGGGTATAAAATTCCATACTGGAGTTTTGAACCAGCTCTCACTAATACCCCTTGCCTCCTTTAGGAACATTCTTTTTAATGCTAGAGAACAGTAATAACATTAAAAGATACAGAGGATAGTGCATTTTCCTTGACTTACCGGCAGATGCAATATAAAAGAACCATAGGGTTAGAAGGGACCGCAAGCATCATCTAGTCTAGCCCCCTGCCAAGATGCAGGATTTGTTGTGTCTAAACCATCCAAGACAGAGGGCTATCCAGCCTCCTTTTGAAAGCTTCCAGTGAAGGAGCTTCCATAAACTCCCGAGGCAGTCTGTCGTACTAGTCTTACAGTTAGGAAGTTTTTCCTGAGATTTAATCTAAATCTGCTATGCTGTAGTTTGAACACATTGCCTCTTCTCCTGCCCTTTGTAGCAAGAGAGAACAATTTTTTTCCATCTTTTTTATGGCAGCCTTTCAAGTATTTGAAGACCGCTATCATGTCCCCCCTTAATCGCCTCTTTTCCAAACTCAACATACCCTGTTCCTTCTGCCTTTGCTCTCATGGCTTGCATTTCATCCATTTGATCATCTTTGTAGCTTCCCTCTGGATCCTTTCCAGTTTCTCTACATCCTTTCTATACATTGGTGACCAAAATTGGACACTATACTCCAGCTGAGGTCTAACCAGCGCTGAGTAGAGCAGTACTATCACCTCACGTGACTTGCATGTTCTACCTCTGCTAAAGCAACCTAAAAGTGCTCTTTTTTTGGCAACAGAATGATACTAATAATACCTAACTCTTATTTAGCACTTTTCATCTGTAGAGCTCAAAGCACTTTATAAGGGAGACCAGTGTCAGTATCCCCATGGAAAGTTGGAGTTGTTGGCTTGCCTAGGGCAATGTCTAAGCATGTCACTGTGGGAGAATATATTTATATGAATGTGCACATCCAGCGATGCTGAGAGTACTACTAGAGATCAGGCTGACACCTATATGGGAGGCAAATATCCCACATCTGCCTACTGTCGGGTTCTCGTGCCTTCCTCTAAAGCATCTGGTGCTGGCCACAGTCAGAGACAGGGTGCTGGGCTAGATGGCCCTTGGGACAGATCCGATCTGGCAAGTCGATGCCAGATTTCCCCTATTGTGCCATTCATCTGAATGGCATTGGTCAACAAACCCCTCCAAGAACATATTTGTCAATGGCAAAAAGGGAGTTAACAAGTCTTAGGGCCAAATCCTACTTGCTGAATTCATGTGAATGCGTCTGCTGCCTCCAATGGGGCTGTTCACCCAAGTAAGGGGAGCAGGATTTAGCCCTCGGTCTGTAAAGAAAAGATCTCCAAATTGGAAAGGCTTGGGTTTAAGAGTGCGAAACAAAAAGGTGATATCCACGCTGTACATATGTGCTCGTATACAGTGAAGAGTTTGGATTCAACTAAACTTTTCCCCACATTAACAGGGACCACAAACTGATTAACATGTCACCACTAAACAGGAAATGGAGCCCATTCCTCAGGTAAGTCAGTGTCAACTTATCTTAACAATTCTCCTTTCCCGCCCTCCTCCCCACCCCCCGGAGCTCTGCCTCTGGTTCCTCGTAGACACCGCACAATGCATCACTCTTTGGGATTGTCACACATGGTACCAGAAAAGGCTACAGTTCCACCCACGTAGCCTCAAGTGAGTCATGGGGCTTTTTTGTGTCTGTGGTAAAACTTCCCTTTTATCATAAACACAGTTAAAGGGCCTGCTCCGGCAAGAGACAGCAGAGGCACACAGCACCTGGAAGGAAGTATTCAGAGCCCTGCCAGGAGACGCTGCCAATCCAGTCAAAAGGTGTTCCCGTTAAATGGACTGCCGAGACTGATTAAACCCCATGACGCTAGCACACGTCTTCTGCAGAGACATCGCTGCACATTTCTTCCATTTAAACGGACATGCTGTCTCACAACTATACCCAAAGAGGGAGAAAAACATCACTTGGCAAACCGAGTTCTCTGAAGTGCCTCTGCTGGAATTGTTTATCCTTTGCAGCTGAAAACTATCCTGATTTTATTGACAGACTTAGCACAGTGTGTGGCTTGAAGGAGGTGGGGATGAGGATTAAGACCTTGCAGGGGAAATGGGAGAGCAGAGTCTCCTCTCCTGGGAGAGCCTTAGAAAACACCTGCCATGGGGGGTAATCTGGTTCATTCCCGAGGCAAAGCAATTTGCCCTTCACAAGTATTTTTATGAGCCTCAGGGATAGGCCATTGCCTATGGAAGACCCAGCAGCATCCACAGTGGGGGTGTTTTAACAGGGGTCTCCTTCCAATAGGTTTTACTGGGTCAGCCTGGCAAGTAGGGGCAAAGGGCTATACATACTCCTGGTCATCCCTGTACAATGGAAGAATGTGTCTCCCTAGTCAAACCACAAACAATATGGAATAACTACTCAGAGCAAGATGACCAGGACTTCCCAGGTCATGACGACTGTGGCTGTTTATGTAATATGTCATGACCGTAAATCATAATGCAGCCTAGAAGAAACCCCCCGTGAAAGATAAAACATGACCTGTTGAATTTTGTCATGTTCTCAGTCATATACCCCATCCCGCAACCCTTACATCTGTTATTTGTATTCCAGTCGCTTGTTGGGGCCTAGTCATGAAACAGGGCCCCGTTGTGCTAGGTGATGTAAAACCACAGAACAGAAACCCACCTTCATAGATTAGTTAATGGGATTATATGATGTGGGTTGCTTGCAAGAGCAGACGACTGTACTCATGGCCCAGGAGGTTCCTCCCAGACCTATGTTCTTGCAAAGACGTTCCCTGCCCCAATCTAAGTACATAATTTCTGTCTTGACCGTTTAGACTATAAACGTTTAATGTCTCTAGCGATGTGTTTGTGCAGCGCCTAGCGCAGTGGAGCTCCGATCTCAGCAGGGGCCGCTAGATCATACTGTCATGCAAATACTTAATAATCCTCATACAAAACTGCAAATAAGTATTCAATGCAAGTTATTTGCAGTCTTCTCTGCCTCCCCTCGTGAAATCACTGGGAGGGAGCGGGAACAGCGCCGTCGAGCTTTTATGCTCCCACAGAGGGAGCCCCCGTTTTGATAGATCCTTCTCTGGTTTGTTGTATTAATCATTCAACCAACCAAAGGAAGAAAATTCCAACCAGGGGTCTTGCATATAAACTTGCTACAGTTCAGAGCTCGTACAGCGCTAGTATATGCGGCAATTAAAAGATCTAGTGGAAAAGAACAGACTTTAATGACCGTGTGTCCTTGGGCTCTGGAGTAGGGGCGACAGCAACTAATAATAGATGAAGGTTTACATGTTTTCCTTGTGTTTCTGCTGGGGCTGCTGTGTCATTAATTCAGCGTGTGCCTGGGTACTTATGTTAACCATTCTCTTTGTGGCTTACTCTAACTCTTACATTTTGCATATGACCACATGTAAATGTGTGTTTTTAAGGTCCTGTAGTCTCCGAGCTTTTAAATCCCTCTTGTCGGAAGGCAGACAGTGAGCTGAGGCAGAAAAGCTTGGTCAGTTTGTGACCATTTAGAAGTAGTTTATTTGCTCTTTCTGAATAGATTCAGTTCCTGAGAGGCTCTTGGCTTTGGTGAAATCGAGGCAAGATAAGATCTATGAACCTAATTAGCCCTGCAGGGCCTGTGAATGTGATTCATTAGAAAATAGTCAAACATTTATATTTAAGTACCTTATTTACTGGAATTTATGGCGTATTTCTGAACAGATTTACATGCTTCACATTCATGGCTTTAACCACACAAAACATTTAAGGAAAATTATGGAATCTTCAAAGATTGAACTCCCAACCAACTGGATTATAAATATAAATAGTCTGGGGTTTGAGAGACTTCATACTAACACACTCAAGCACTAAAAATACCATTTGTACCTCTTGGTTTGCAACAATCTTTTATGAGATGAACTATTTCCCCCAATCCCTCTGTGGGATGCATATTAACAAGCATTATTGTGTGCTCACATTCAGGCTACCAGGGCTTCTTCTGAAGGCCCGTCTGTTGGAATTTTAGGGACACACAATCTATGGAATGTAGTAAATCGCTCCTAGGGGGCTACGCGAGTATAAACACACTGGGCAGGCCCATCTTGGGCTCTTCCTGGTGTGAAGAGCTTTCATGAGAGGCTAGAATCAGGCTATAAAAACCCCCATCCTGAGCTACCCATCTACCTGCAAGTTTTCTAACAAGTGCCTATGTCAAACGACGTAAAGGCAGACAGGTATGTCTGTGGCAGCCAGGATCTGGCTCTAGGTGTTTCAGGAATATACATACTCACGCTCTAAACCCATTTGAGGACAAGAATTCTCCTCAGCGATTCTGAATTCTCCTCCTTTCCTAAGGTTCAGTTCCTCTGATTAACCATCAGTCCTCTGAACTGAGAAGTAAGAATCCCAGCTGAAGTGGGGGGGATCAGTGGGAATATTGGGTCTGGGCCTATCATTTGAAAAATGGTGAGGGATTTCAATGAGCTAAGGAAATTGTATTCACAAGCTTAAATTGCTAGTCCACATCCTAGATGTAACAAACACCGTGGTAAACATCAGATCCAGCACAGAACTTGAGCACATGAGGAGTACAATTGACTAGCGGCTTCAATAGCCAATGGAACTATTGATGTGCTTGGGTGTTTTACTGGGCATGACCTTGTCTCCATGTTGAGTTACTGTATCCCACCAGAGCATGAATCTACATGGCACTCGCTTGCCACACTGTAACATCCCACATGGTCACTGCTACAGCACAGTGAAAAACCGGGGGCGTGGATGGGTGTACAGTATTTCCCCACAGCATTCCAGGATCTTCCCTACCATGTCCACGTGGTAAGTTGCTGCACAGAAAGCTGGTGTGCTGTAGTTGCAAACCTTGGCTTGGCATGCAGTAACCCGCCATGTAGACAAGCCCAGGTACCTGGATATGGGCAGGCTTGAAAGCCAGAGGGAGATACTCTTGCTTTATGTAGTGTTTTGAACTGAGGAGCAGCCTTAGAGCTGGGGCTGGGCACCAGTTTATTATGCCATGAGCATCTGGCTGGCCAGTGAATAAGGAAAACAAAGCAAATGGGACTTAACCACATTTCTTAGTGTTAAGCGTGTGCTTAAGTGCTTTCCTGAAAGGGGTGGAGTTAAGTACACACTTAAGTGCATTTCCGATGCAGGGCCTATTACAGTGCGCTTCACTATTTTTGAAGTGGGGGCCACTTTGGCAAAAAAAACGTCAGCGAGAGAGGCACATCAACTACTAAATTAACACATTGCTTACTACTCCTTAATGATATAATGTTACAGAGCTAAACCGTAAGTGAAACAAAGTCTACTTGTACAATAAAATGATACTCCTTTTATAAAGTAATAACCAGGAAAATATACGGAATTAAAAAGGCACCTATGCGAGTAAACTTTTTAAAAGCAGAATAATGCAAAACTTGCTTTAAAAACTGGCTGAGCGAAAGTGTGCCTGTTCCTCCTTGACTTTGTTCATGCAGTATCTGTAATCTGTCATCGCAATCCTAGTAAGGCAGTCCAAATGCCCATTGGTCAATTTGTTCCTCTGTTTTCTTTTCACAATACTCATTGCTGAAAATGGGGATTTGCGGGTATACGTACGGACAAAAAATGACAGCATTTTTTGCACACAATCTTTCAGAGATGGGTATTGTGTATCATAGACCATGTTCCAGAAATTATAAATACCTGTCTTAAATTCAGACTTTATGATGTCATTTATCTGACGTTGCATAATTTCTCTCTCCAGTTTAGCACGGTCAGAACAAATGTCTGGGATTACTGGTGATAGAGATGTCACTGGTACGTGTAAGGGAGTCTCAATTAAATTAAAAAACTCCTTGTACTTCATTACTTCTTTGAATCGAGACTCAAATTCCACCCTCAATTCTCCCAGCACTTGTACAAATGAATTGTAATTGAAGTGTTTCAAAAGCTCGGGATTTTCTGAGGTGACTGCTCTGAGTTTTGGAAAGTGAACAAACTGCGTGTCGGGAATGAATAATGTTGTAATCTTGTTTTGAAAAGCAGTTACGACACGCAGCATGTTACTAGGAAGTTTCTGTTGCCCTTGCAACTGGAGACTTAGCACATTCAAATGGCAAGTGATGTCAATCAAAAATGCCAGCTTAATTATCCACTTTGGAGTTTCTAAGTCTTTCTCCTTCTTCCCCTGGCTTTCAAGGAATTCACAAATCTGAGGAAGGAGACCCAAAAATCTGTCAAGGACCCTGCCACAAGACAACCATCTCACTTCATTGTGCATCACTAGGTCGCCATATTTTGTCTCGTATTCTTCCAGTAATGCTCGAAACTGCCGATAATTCAGCACTCTTGAAACAATAAAATTGATCGCCTTTACAACCAACTGCATGACACTTTGCATTTCACTATTGTTTAGTCTACCCACAAGTCCTTCTTGGTGTATAATGCAATGAAACACGGCAAATTTGGATATTTCCTTTCATTTCCTCGTCAGGCCAATCAATCCATTCTCCTTCCCTCGCATATTTGGTGCACCATTTGTACACACGGAAATTAGCTTTGTCCAGTCCAAGTTATTTTCAGCAAAAAAATCAAGTAGGGCAGTCAAAATGTTTTCCCCTTTTGTTTGACCTTTCAAAGGTATTAAACACAGCAGTTCTTCCCGGAATAATAGTTCTTTGGGGAAACGAACCCAGAGGCACAATTGTGAGATGTCACATCTATATGTACTTTCATCCACCGCTATGCTAAAATACGGTACTGCCAAAATATCTGCAGTTAACTGTTGTTGGATTTCTTTTCCGATTTCCTCCACCCTTCTCATTATGGTTATGTCAGACAGTTGCAGCCCTTTTATTTGCTTTAGGGTTGCATTTTTGTTATTGAAATCAGTATACAGGATTGCCGCAGAAGCCAGAAAACACTCTTTAACGATCTCTGCGTCAGTAAATGCCTGTTTATGTCTTGCTAAAATCCATGCAATTTCGAAAGATGCCTCTGTCAAACATCTCGGACCTCGAGCTCTGTATTATTTTTTGCTGGCCTTGTAGTGAAGCAGCAAGTTGTTCAATTTTACTTTTTCTTAGGTTACTTCCAGGTGGGTAATTTTCGCTGAAATTTGCATGCACTGTTGTGTAATGGCGTTCTAAATTGCTGCGCTTAAAAGCAGAACACATCTGCTGACAAATTAAACAAACAGGCTTCGTGCATGTTTCATTAAGCACAAAGAAAAACTCAGTCCACGTTTCTTGAAACTTTCGTTTTTCATCTTCTAAACCACATACCTTTCTCTTTTTGTTGGCTGGCTCTGGGAGGGGCTCAGGGCTGGGGCAGGGACTTGGGGTGCAGGACAGGGTATGGGGTTGCTGGCCCTGGGAGGCTGCAGGTTGGGTGGTGGAAGAGAAATGCTGGTCCAGCAAAGCTACTCCTAGTCTTACGTGCTACTCCTGGTATTTATGCTGCAGAGCTATTCAGAACTTGCCCATTGAAGGGCTGGCACTTACTTAGGGCAGCCCCGACCCCACGCCACTCCCGGAAGGAGCCAACGTGCCCCTGTGGCCCCTGGTGGGGGCAAGTGGCTCTGCACACTGCCCTTCTCTGCAGGCATTGCCCCCACAACTCCCATTGGCCACAGTTCCCCGTTCCCGGCCAATGGCAGCTGCAGGGGCGGTGCTTGTGGGCAAGAGCAGCGCGCAGAAACCTCTGCTCTGCCCCCTGCCTGGAGCCGCAGGGACATGCCGGCTGCTTCCGGGAGCGGCGTGGGGCCAGGGCAGGCAGGGAGCCTGCCTCAGCTGCAGCCCCACTGCCGCCAGAGAGCGCAATCGACAGGGGGCCGCACTTAGAGTCCATGGGAGCCGCCACTGGTTTGCGGGCCTTGCAATGAAGAACGCTGCCCTGTTAGATTGGAGATCCCAGCAGAGGGAAGCCCCATATAAGACACCTACTGTGTCCACAGGATAACGCTGCATTTGAAATGCTGGGCCACATGCAGTTATTCACGTAGCTGAAGTTGCGTATCTTAGATCGATCCCGCCCCCCAGGGTAGATCAGCCCTTAGAGTAGGGACTGTCTTTTTGTTTTGTGTTTGTACAGTGTCTATCACACCAGGGACCCGGTCAATGACTGGGGCTCCTATGCACTACCGCAACGTTAATACGTAATCACTTTTTTAACCCCATCAGGTTTCAGATGATCTTTTAAAAGCCTGGAGTTTGAAAAAGCAGGTAGAAGCATGATTTACTTCTGACTGACTTTAGCAATAGCAGCGAAGACCCACACTAAGTTACTTTTCAGCCTGCACTAATAAATCCTGTGTTAATAGAATTCTCTTTCCAGCATTCCATTTCAAAAGAGACGTCAAGTGAGCTTTTGGGGGGGTTGGTTTTATATTTTTTTAATATTAGGTCTTGTTGTTTCCTCTTCCAATTCATTGTAGAAGCCACAACTCTAAGTGCATCTTAAGCAGTCAATGCAAATAGAATGCAGCACTGAGACAGACATATCGCTGTGAAATCAAGTTTAATGAGATATCCCAATATTATATCTGCGAGTCTTGGCTGCTGGACAGTCCTTAGCAAAGCCGGGCCAGTTTTCCTAATCCAACATCAGGTTCATTTGTTTAACATTTCGCAAAACATTTTCCCACATTTGTCCAACTGCGGTTTGAAGGTTGTAGCTGACAACATAAATGTGCCCTCAGGTGAAAATCCCTAAACATTTCCCCTGGTGATCTTTGGGCCTGGCCATTACTAACACAGATGCCTGTAATCAAGAGATCTCTGTGGACCTACTAATTACTCCCTAGACTTTTCCACTAGCAATAAAAATCCCATTTGTCGCAGCTTGTTTGCAGGACTGCACTCATTTCCACAGAAGTGGCATTAATTAGCCAAAACCTGTGAAAATGGCTGGAGTTTATAGGTTAAAAAACAAACCAAACAAAAAAACCTACTCACAGAGTCACTCCTAAATATCCCTATAAATTCAGGCCTAGCAACCAGAGTCCTGAAAGCCCAACTTTCTCGGTTGGAGCAATTTTTCATGCTTGTAGCAATAAGAGGGAAATAATGGGGATCTCAGTTTCACATTAAGGAAGTGGCTTCTCTGACCTCTATATGCAGATAGAGGGTGAATTTCTCAGATAATAAATCAAAGTTTCCTGATGGTGCCATGGCATCTCTTGCTGTGGCCTGTAGTGTTGCTGGCTGCCCCCTATTCAAAGGCAGCAGGCCTCTCCCCTGCAGGGTACTTTCTCTACAGAGCCTTCAGTTAAGACCAGGAGATATTTGGGCCTCTATAAACTGCCCAGGCACTTTGGTGAACAGCCAGCATCCTGCTGGGAAATAGACATTTTTCAACCTCATTGACATCTGCCACACACACAAAGAATGGAAACTGATCAGGAAAAAAAATGTTATGATGACTTTCCCATCAGCAGGGCTAGTGAGTTCTTTGTTCGTAAAAGCAATTTTCGAGGAACATCAGAGCTACTTGGTTTTGCAATCTCTTAACCAGCAGCTCTTATCCGGGTGTTTGAATGAACATAGGAACGTTTCTCGCTCTCTGTCTATGTATGTGTTTTTGCATTGGGCCAGTGACTCCAGCAGACTTTTCTTTAGGAATTAAAAGCAAAAAAAATAGCTGTGATGTTAGCGTTTCCATGCATATTTTATTAACTTTCTTCCAGATAAGTCCCAGCAAGCAGAAACGGCACTGATTTTTATCAGAAATTTATTTTAAGTGATGCGCTAGCTCTCAGGGTAGCAATGCCTCGGGTTTTTCGGAATTAATGCCTTTTCCCAAAGGCCACTAAAACAAGCGTGGGAAAGTAGAATGGTAAATACAGTAATGAATTTCAAGTTAATATACTTTTTACATATATGTATATATGTTACGTAGATACTGAAGTGTTTCACTAGATTGGGCTAGCGTGCTCCCAGGCTCGCACGGCTGAGCCCTTACACCATTGCAAAGTGGGGACAAAACACTACCAACTTGGAATGCTGCCAAAACAACAGGAAGGACAACACTGAATCAGTCCTATAGTTGCTATGGGCCATATTAAATCAGAGCTAAAAGTTCATTAATATTTTCAAATGTTGGCGTTTCAATTACATATCAAAATACTATTTTTTAAAATGGGAAACAAGTTGATGAAATATTTGCAAAATGATTCCCTTCTTTTTCAACCAAATTGGTAGAAATTTTTCTAATTTTTGTATTTTGAAAAAAAAACAGGGGGGGGATTCCCCCCCCCCCAAAAAAATCCCCCCTCCCTCCTTTTTCAGACAGACGCATTTTTCACCTGTTTGGCTAAATGGTTTGAAAAATACTCTTTGTAGCTCATTATAAACATGACCATAAATCACTTGAGGGATTTTAAAATAATTTGGATATATTCTACAGATAAAAGAAAGCCCTTCAGTCTAGCAGACAAAAGTTTAACAAGATCCAATGCTGGAAGTTGAGGCTAGACAAATTCAGATTAGAATTAAGGTGCAAATTTTTAACAATGAGGGTAATTAACCATTGGAACATATTACTTAGGGTTGTGGTGAAGTCTTCAATGCTGGAAAACTTTTCAAACAAGATTGGATGTTTTTACTAAAAGATATGCTTTATTTCAAGCACGAATTAATTCAGAGAAGTCCCATGACCTATTATGCAGGAGGTCAGACTAGATGATGATCGTAGTCCCTTCTGGCCCTATAATCTATGTAACTATGAATAGCAAAAAGAGGCACGTTAAATATTATAAAGTCTCCATTCCATATTTAAGATCTTTAGCCAAATGGATTAAAGGAATTGATTGCGAAGGAATGGTCATCTGAAACCATATCTATTTAAAAATGTGTTGATCTCTTATGGTTAGGTTCTCTTTCTGGCATTATTTTATCCCTCTTCCGGGGAGTATATAGCTTCAAAAAATGTTCTGATCCTACTGCTGCTACAACTACTGTACACTGTAATAAGAAATTGTCAAATAATTGCATCAGTCATTATCATATGGAAAGAATATTTGATTTTTTAAAACTAAGGAATCTTGAGAGTTGCTGAATTTGCGTTAATGAACCCATCTTATTTTCATACAGTTTCACTTTAAAAGTGAAGATGTTTTTGTTCTGTAGAGTGGGTTATTTTCTTTAAACCGCCAGGTTTACTTCTTATACTTTAAAATCTCACAGTCTTTCCAAAGGATTCTAGGAGGAAAATGGAAGTACTTTGTACTCCCTTACTGCAAAGAAACAAATTAATTCATCTTCTTCTGACAGCTCTCGCCACTTTTCAGTTGTTACAGAAGATAAACTAATGACCTAAGGTTTGAAACTGGAACTGCCTCATGCTGAGAAACGTCGCTATATATAGGCCACATGGAAGGTTTAAGTTATTCCATTAGCTTTCTCGCTATCCCCTAGAAGTTTATTGTATAGTACTTTTCGCCTTTAACTGTTACAGTTCATATACCTCATGAGATACATGAAAGCAAGTCATCAAAGTTCCAAAGCAGTATTTTAGAAATCTTCCAGTAGCTCTTCAGATTAGATTGAAATACAGGAATGAGTATATAGATGCTCAACAACAGCATGCAATGTGACATGACAGCTATATACTTTTCTGTTCTATGAACAAAAAAGAAGTTAGAAGAAAAATAATTATTTTCTCCTGGAACAGAAAAAATCCCTTTTCCTATTTTAGCCCATATATCTTATTTAACTGGATGGCCTTTGCTAAATAAGCCCCCATCCCAATGGAAGTCTTTCCATTGACTTCAATAGGTTTTAGATTAGGCTCATTCAAGAATGACTGGTAGTACCATTAGGTGCATTTTCATTTGATGCACAGAAAGCATATATGCCATGAGACTAAAGTCTGCCCTGATATTTCAGCTGGGTAAATAGGTACAAGGGAGAGCAAAATTTGTCTAGCTTGTCTGAAATGGTATTGTACAGCGATAAATTCATTAATGCACTAAGAAGCACATTTTCAGAGCAAAGTCTGACTGAAGACTAAGTATTGGTATTAGATAGGAAAGTTGAAGAAATCCAGTAGGTACCCAAATGAGAACACTTAAAATAAACATAGCTATAATCCCAAATCTGCAGTAAACTGGAGAAAGGAGACTTGTTTAACCAGAGTGGAAAACATACTGCTGGAAAACGGAAAATTAATGTGCATAGAAAGTTAACTGGGAATCCAGGTTAATACTAGATTCCAACACACTCATGCAAAGGGCTTTCCCGAGACCACTTCTTACCCATCCTCCCTCTATTCCAGGGCAGGAATCTTCTGTCCCACAGGTATTTTGATAGACAAACTTGAAACAATAGTACTGGCTCAAAACAATTCCTTCATAAACCTCACTGGAATGGTAGTACACAGGCTATGTTATTCCTTCTATATTGGTTCTTACACAGCCCTTGTTACCATAGTAAGTGAGCATCTTCCAGGAGTGCATTAAGCAACATGAGTAACATCTGTCACGTGAGGTTTGTTCTCTCAGCCTTGCCCCCTAAAATTAAATCCACCTTAATTAGTTCTCTTGTCACCCTCAGCTAACAAGTGTCTTGTGGAAGCAGTCTATTGACTTGCCATCCAGCACTGGGCATACGACCTAGCCATCTGTAGGCTCAGTGCAATGCTGAGTGCAGTGTTTTGTGTCCTTAAATATGAACAAGTAAGACGTGTAGAGCAGGAGTATCATGGTAATGAAGTTTGCATTTTGAGCATCTTCTCCCATTGACATCAGCTATCCTCAACACCTCTGAAAATCAGGCCCTTGCTAGCTAATTTTTATCTGGTTTTCTCCTTCCATGGAGACTCTCTGGATATAGTTTAAAATGAGACCAAATCAAAGCATTATACCACTTGTGGAAGTGCTGATTTCAACAATAATACTTTCTGCCACGATGGAGCAAGGGGATTGCCATTCTAGTTCAGACCAGTGGTGCAGCTTACATGTATTTGTCCTTCAGCAACATTGAGGGACCCCGATCAAGACCAGGGCCCCGTTGTGCTAAGCACTGCAAAAACAGATTAAGAAACAGTCCCTGGCCTGATGAGCTTACAATCTAAACAAACAGGATGTGAAAGGGTTGGGAGAAAAGATATAATGCACAGGCAGAAAGGACAATGGGATGGCTTGCAAATGTCATGCTAATTCTAGGAGTTGTTTGCTTGGGTGAGTTTGATGGGAGGGGATTATCCAAAGAGAGACAAAGGAAAGGAAGGGGGACACTGAAAAGGAGGGGAAGACGAGGAAGAAGAACTACTAAGATGGTTTGTACAGTGGCCAGTAACAAGTTCAAGAGACTTTAAAGTGGGCAATTATGGAATAACCTACCCATAGGTAATGTGTCTTCCTAATCTCCATTAGTTAATAGTTGGTTTAAGCCTTGAAGCAGAAGGATTTATATCTCTGATAATATTCTTAATTTACATTAATCAGCGTGGGTGTATGTAAGTCAAGGAATCAAATTAACCAAGTATAACCATCGGCTTCAAATAGCCATGTGTTTGAGATAATGGTCCTTTGTTGTTCTTTACCCACTCGGGACACCGGCAAGGTGTCTGCACCATTCATTGTGTGGTCCTGTAGCACTCTCATGAAACAACTGTAAAAACAAATGGAAGGTTTTATTGGTTTTCACTGGAGTGGCACCCCAGCTCTTCCAGCTGCCACGCCTGGCTCTTCGCAGACCAAGTCTGGTGTTTTGGCTACAGCATGTGTTTTCTAAGTGCATACATAAACTAAAGCATCCCTACAAGGCCACAGGAGGCCTTCCTTTAAGTTTAGTAGCTCTAAGCATGATTCTTCGGCTATTCCAATATCACTCTCATCACCATCATATCTGAGCAACTTCCAGTAGTCCAGTGGCCTCTACATCTCACCCTTTTCTGCCTCTTCTCTGCTCCCCGGCTGCACTGCAATGCAGAGGCAGTAGCACCTTGAGATCTATCAAATGCAAGCAAGTGGGAAGGCAAAACAGCAGATCCTACAACAGCCAGTCCTGAAGCTGTGCTGATATTTTCCGCCACATTACCCCCTCTGTTCTTGAAGAGCACCTTACATTTTTGCTTCTGGACTTGAAGTGATTTTTCCCAAATTAATACATTTGTGTGCAAATTCACATTCAGACTGAGCCAACATTCTCCAACCAGTTTACAGACCGTGAACAAAATCAAATAGCCAGGTAACTACAGCAGCTGAATGCGTGAATCTAACTGCATGATGATGTGTAACACTTGTGTGCAATCAAGAACTTCCCTTGCAGATCAAATTTGATCAAGCACTTACACTGTGTAGGGATGGTTTCATTACATAGATTTGACACCAAACTGGTACACAGTGGATTCCTTCAATAACGAGATTCATCTGTTCAGTACATTAAATGCTCAACCAAGGATTTCATCACTTTACACCTTTGGGACAGGGAGCTTTTTCTCTCCCTGTTATCTGAGACTGCTTTTACACTAGAGATAATGGATGTCTGGAGACTGTCATATTCGAAAGGCTTATTCATCCATTCTTTATTTGTTAAAAGTGAGTTTCTTGCAGGAACTCAGTCACATGTTCATTCAGGGGCAGGCCTTATTTTTAATAATGGGTTAGGCACTCCACCCCCAAAGCATTACTTCCAACATATTAATAAATGAACAAGTCTTCTAAGTAGTGCTTTTTAGGACACCCTGAGCCAAAATGAAACCACAGTTGGGGGACCAGCACACACAACGTGACACTTTTGTCACCCATTTGAGCACTCTCACTGCAGTCAGTGTGCTACTTGCAGCAGTTAATTAATTTTAAAAATGAACTATTAGTATTATCATCGCCATCTACTGAGTTGTTCATTTTCTGGGCATGCAATCCAGCCATTGGGACAGCTGCTTTGCTCACCAACACTTACTGCATTTACAATAGCTTTGGCATCGAGCATCCTCAAGTCCCTTGGACTTCACCAATCCAGGTTGCTCGGTGCCTCTCACAGGAGGTGTTCAGCACTTTGCAGGATTAATCGACAAGGCAAACATACTTGAAAGAACTCTTTTCTCTGCAGGACCAACCTACTAACTACCTTGGCAGGACAGAGCCCTTCAAAAGTGGACTCTACTAATCTGGAGGTAGATAACTTATATAGCACACCTACAGACCTCCAAATATCCCTTGAAAATTAACAGGTGAGTGCACACAGGAACATACCTGTACATTCAGTAAAATATACTAAAACAGAAGGATTTTTGAAGGAGAAAGTGGCAAACTAGTCTCTAAAAAACAAAAAAAATAGATTGCCTCTACTAATAAAATAGCTGAAATATAGTCTGTGGGCATGATTCAGGAAAGCATCTGTATTCAGGGAGGGTGCTTACGTAAATGCTGAAAATTAAGCAGATGTTTATGTGGTGTCCTGAAAAGGGATGGACGTAAGCACATGGTTAAGTGGTAGTCGGAGGCAGAGCTTGGGTTTGTTCACTTTACAGAAGGTCTGGTGTAAAGGTTTGCTTTAACTAGAAGTGTGCAGTTATAGTTTGATCCTGGGGGTTTTTTCTCCATTTAACCCACCATGGAATGACACTGCAGGGTTGCTTTGGGAGGGGTTATTCAAAGTGTGTCGCAGGTACCTGGTTCCAGCTTGCTCACGTGCTAGGATGGCCCACTTTCTGGTGCCTACTGAGCGATGATTAACTGACAAATATTTCTAAGTTAAACATTGATTTGCCTGTGCCTCCTTTCAGTCAGGTCTTCAGCGACCTTTCAGATTGTGTTATTACAAGACAAATAACATGCGTCAGGTGCTTTACATGTCACAGTGGGAAAAAAACAACAGAATTCTTAATGGTTTGCCTCGTGTGGTTTTAGTGTATGAAGTAATTAGGCAATTCTGGGCAAGGCCCTCAGTTGATATAAATTAGTGTAGCTCCATTGAGATCAATTTAGCAAGCTCAGCTTACAGGAGCTGAGGACCTGGCACACCAGGCTGTGGGAAATAATGTAACAGGATAAGCTAGGTAAAATTCTGTGCCCCGTGTTATACATGAGGTCAGCTAGACAGTCTAACGGTCCCTTCTGGCCTTTACAAATCTATGAACTGGGATTGTTTAGCCTGCAGAAGAGAAGAGTGAGGGGGGATTTGATAGCTGCTTTCAACTACCTGAAAGGGGGTTCCAAAGAGGATGGATCTAGACTGTTCTCAGTGGTAGAATATGACATTACAAGGAGTAATGGTCTCAAATTGCAGAGGGGGAGGTTTAGGTTGGATATTAGGAAAAACTTTTTCACTAGTAGGGTGGTGAAGCACTGGAATGGGTTACCTAGGGAGGTGGTGGAATCTCCTTCCTTAGAGGTTTTGAAGGTCAGGCTTGACAAAGCCCTGGCTGGGATGATTTAGTTGGGTTTGGTCCTGCTTTGAGCAGGGGGTTGGACTAGATGACCTCCTGAGGTCCCTTCCAACCCCAAGATTCTATGATTCTATGAATGTATTAATCTATTTTCCTAGCAAAGGAAAGATTTGCATTTGACAGGACCTGGATGTATTTATTATTGTGTTCCCACCATCGCATCAGCATTGTCCCAAGATTGGTTGTGAGAGCATGATAAAAATGACTTTGCTATGGATTTTGCTTCTCTCTTTTAAGTTGCTTACCAAGTTGATCATAAAAATGCACAGAATACATGTATGTAACGCAACATATGGCACCGCCACCTTGAAAAACATAGAAACACACCGTGTAGTGGTCAGAGCACAGAACCAGAGACTTGGTTTAGTCTCAGATTTGCTAATCACTCTCTGCCTTTGGATTATTTGCTTGATTTTCTCTGCCTCATTTTCCTCCTGTGTAAAATTGCTTCCTGCTCACCTTCCTCTCAGACATATTGGGAGGACGAATTGATTTTTGTGGGTGCTTGATTTCATTTACTTCAATTTAATAAAGACTTGATCCATCAAAGCATTTAAGCACGTTCCTAACACCAAACATGTGAGTAGTTGCACTGACTACACTGGTGAAATCTAATGAGTACAATTTACAATGCCTGAAACCTAGCCTATACCTTGCCACTGATCTTGTCCTTTTATCCTTTAAAACGGATGCCCTCCTCTAACAGGATAGTGGAACGCTCCCTGAATTAGGGCTGCTTCCATCCATCTAGACGCCACGGGAGAATGCCCCCAAACCAATGGGGACAGTGGAGAGAGAACTACCACGACTGGGGTTGGAGAGGGGTGATGGACTTAGAATGTTTTGTGTTCTCATGAGTTAGGACACATGAAAGCGCTAAAGTCTGGCTAAGGATAGAAGCATGGCAGAGATAGGGAGGGGCTTGAGTCCTTATTGGATGAGGAAGATCGTCACATCCAGAGGGGAAATGAATTTGGGATTATAATCTAGGTTTCCTGTTTTAACCATTGCCCCACTATCCCAGTTTCTGTGGAAGAGGGAGGTACGCTGACCAACCAGTTCCATAGAGATCACGCTGGAAGGGGTTAGGTGGCTGTGTTTGGGTCCACGGTTTTATTGGGAGGAGGAGGAGGGACATAGCTAGATGCCATTTCTGCTCTTTTTAATATATATTTTTTTCCATTGGGGTAATTCTTGCCCAAAATGTGCAGACCTGTGCCTATCTGGGCAAACAATGCGGTAGGGCTCCACTCACTCCTTTGATGTAATCTGGTAACTTGTTCATTCATTTACAATACACTTCCATTTGGCCAAATGCCCTCTATCCAAAATACTTAGTTACTTGAATCCAATGTGTGTCACCCATGTAGTCCTATGTTAACCATCCGCTAATACTTCTCAGTTAGCATCTTAGCAACTGTGATTAGTCAGTTTAACAAAGAACTAAATCAGAATTAAGTTGTGTCCACAGTGGTTAGTACAATGTTGGTGTTTTAATAAAAAGTTAAAAAATAACTAATAAAACACAAAGCACTAAAGCGATCAGCATTATTCCCTTTCTTCCCCGTATTTCTCTATAAATGAAATTGAAGTTCAAAATAGCACTTCCATTTATTCAAACGACTGGTTACCCAAAAGTTTGGGCAGTCCCCCAGGTCATTTGGATAAGAACATAAGAATGGACATATTGGGGCAGACTAATGGTTCATCTAGCCCAGTATCCTGTCTTCCGACAGTGGCCAATGGCAGGTGCTTCAGAGGGGATGAACAGAACAGGTAATCAAGTGATCCATCCCCTGTCGCCCATTCCCAGCTTCTGGCAAACAGATGCTAGGGACACTTCAGAGCATGGATAAACGGAAGGATAGTGTATTTCAGATTTTAAAAGCCAGTGAGTCAGATCTTCACCTAACACAGCGCCATTGACATCAATGCAGCTAAATTGATTGACACCAAATAAAGATCTGCTCTGTAATCTTCATTTACTTATGCAAAAGAAAAAGTTACATATGTAAAAAATTACCCTGGGAAATTCCAAGAAACAAAAAAAAAAGCTTCATTTCAAAAGCCAGTTGAGGTTACTAAATAGCCGTTATAGTTACTTATGACAGCATTTACAAGTACTGAAAAACAAGGCAGTGAATAGTTAGGGGCATCCGAAATCTTGTATTACTCACATATAAGCCAACAGGCTCTTTCCATTTTTAAAGAAACGTATATTTCATCACACACAAAAATTAATGTTCTAGAAGCTGCTGGAGTCACGGTCTCATCCCACGTCTTGCGACAGGGATATTAACCCTTCCAGGCCTAAGTTAAGGTAGGCAATTGGAGCCATAAAATAAAGTTCAGCCTCTTCCCCGCTCTTCTGAGGGTCCCATCTTAATGATAAATACCGCTTTCAGCATTCTCAAAATAGGAGCACAAACGTTATACTTGCACAGATGGATAGATCTCAAAGGCAAGTCCATATAGACATTTTTATTTACAATATAAATTTTCCTATTGAACATACACAATTACAAGAAACAGTTACAAATTCTTTACCAAAAAAAAAAAAAAATTCCAGGCAGCCAGTAAGTGAATGACAACATTTTTCATGTATGCAGTGTCGCTGCATGTTGGTCCCAGGCTATTAGAGACACAAGATGGGTGAGGTAATATGTTTTATTGGATCAACTCAGTTGGTGAGAGACAAAACGTTCAAGCTACATAGTACCTTTACCGGACCTAAAGAGCTCTAAGGGTGTGACAACTACATACAAGATCAAACAGATATGCTAGCATAAGTAGTTAGCACATATTCTGATGGACCATTCCAAGTGAATGTGCCCATCAAAAGCCCCGAAGTCATAGGACAAAAAGGGGAGTTAGTGGGTTACAGATTGCAGTAGAGAGCCGTAAATCATAGAATCTCAGGGTTGGAAGGGACCTCAGGAGGTCATCTAGTCCAACCCCCTGCTCAAAGCAGGACCAACCCCAACTAGATCATCCCAGCCAGGGCTTTGTCAAGCCTGACCTTAAAAACCTCTAAGGAAGAAGATTCCACCACCTCCCTAGGTAACCCATTTCCAGTGCTTCACCACCCTACTAGTGAAAAAGTTTTTCCTAATATCCAACCTAAACCGCCCCCTCTGCAACTTGAGACCATTACTCCTTGTTCTGTCATCTTCTACCACTGAGAACAGTCTAGCTCCATCCTCTTTGGAACCCCCTTTCAGGTAGTTGAAAGCAGCTATCAAATCCCCCCTCACTCTTTATTAAGACCGTGATTTTTTGTTTCTAGCAACGTTGTGAATTGAAGCTTTTGAAAGTGCTAGGCGAGTTTCACTTTCCTGAACCCCCTCCTCTGGCTTTCAAACAACCTCCCCTAAGCTCATCATGAGAAACAAGCTCCCCACAGACCAGCGCAGCAACTCAAAGCAGCACCAGACCCTGCCAGAGCAGATGCAAAACATGCAGACATCTCTCCACTGCTACAACCATCGACATCCCCCACCACACACCATTCAAGATCCATGGGTGCTACACATGCCTGTCACAACATGTGGTGTACCTCAACCAGTGCACTGAATGCCCCGGCCAAAATTATATGGGTGAAACCAGACAATCCCTACGCCCCCCCCAATGGACTTGTGCAGGGAAATGATCAAACAAAAACACCCCATCCCCTGTGGATGGACACGTTTCACAAAGCCATCACTGCATATCTGACCTCTCACTCCTCAGCCTCAAAGGAAACCTGCACAACACTTTCAAAAGATGAGCCTGGGAGCTAGTTTGATCTCCTACTTAGCTGTGACACTCAGGCCTTGGCTACACTTGCAGCTGTACAGCGCTGTGAGTTAAACCCGTGTTCGTACAGCTGAGTAGGGAAAGCGCTGCAGCCTGTCCACACTGGCAGCCGCCAGCGCAGTAACTAGCACTGACGTGGCTACATTTGCGGCACTTGCAGCTGTATTGGGAGCGGTGCATTATGGGCATTCAGGTAGCTGCAACGTGCTTTTCAAATGGGGGGGGGGGTGAGGGGGACTTTGACAGGGAGCGTTTTTGGAGACAGAGTGGGTTTTTGAAATCTCCACAGAGTGTCAGCTCATTATTTCCACACCTCCACATCCCCTGCCTCTCTCTCAATCACTGAAAGCAAACAGCAGGGGCTTTGTTTGTTTTTAAAGAGCAGATAAAAGAGAGGAAACGGAGCCTTCCCCCTTCCCCCCCCCCCCCCGCCGTTCTTCTCCCCCCCCCTCCTCTGTCCAAAGCTTTGCTGCCGGCATTCCTAACAGAGCCCTCCCCTCTTTCCCCACCCTACCTGCAAACAATAGCTGTGGTTGTAAAGCTGTGTTTGTAGTAGCTCCAGAGGGAGCTCTGAACTCCAACCCGGAAGTGCCGTTTCAAAACAAAGCAGCTTCCGGAGATCAGTAACTGCGTTGTTCCTCGGCTACACTGAAAGACCAACGTTCCACCCACTTCGCAACAGTTGCTATTTCTCTCGGGGAGGTGGAGTACGTGCAGCGCTGTATCTGAGGAGATACAGCGCTGCACGTGCCTTGCAAGTGTAGCCAGTTAGTGAGTTACAGCGCTGCCGGCAGTTTTATTGCGCTGTAACTTGTAAGTGTAGCCAAGGCCTCAGTACCTTTCCCAGACCCGAAGAAAAGCTCTGTGTAAGCTCGAAAGCTTCTCTCTCTCACCAACAGAAGTTGGTCCAATAAGAGATATTACTTCATCCACCTTGTCTCTACCATTTTTCATGTAAGAGTATCCTTTAAGAGAAGTTTAGATATTAAAATCAAGGTAATAAAACTAGTATGGAAGAGGGAAGGCGGGGGGGTCGTGGTTGTGTTGTGATAAATGTATGCATTTATTTATACCTGTTAAGAATAAAGGGCCAGATGCTCAGCTGGTGTAAATCACTGTAGCCCCGTGGAAATCATGGAGTTATGTTGATTTACACTAGCTGAGGATCTAGCCCAGTGTGTGTGTTACACAGACAGTAACATTTACTGTAGGACATCTATAGCTGTTAAGGGTAATGGGAATCTGGAGTGTTTATGTAAATCATACAATATCTTGATTTATATATTTGATGAATATGCATTTAATTTTAACCAAAATGGCAAACCTGGATCTGTTTGATCTTGTATTTAGCTGTGGCACTCATAATACCTTTCCCAGACCTAAAGAAGAACTCTGTGTGGCTCAAAAGCTTGTCTCTCTCACCAACAGTAGTTGGCTCAATAAAAGATATTACTTCACCCACCTTGTCTCACTAATATCCTAGGACCAACATGGTTACAACTACACTGCATACATCAGACTATACACACACACACACACACACACAGAGAATATAAAAGCAGTCCTATGTATATTCCCAGTTACCTCATCTCAAACACTTTCTATATCATTACTAGTCATCCCCCACAGATTCACAGCACCCAGATGGGCCATATCACACCCTGCTGATACCAATGTCATGCTGATGCCAATGAGCTTTAGGTCAGGCTGGGAGGTATGAAAAGAGTGGTTGGGTGAGGCATGTGATCACGTCATTACAGACTGTACCATAATGCATATGCACAAGGGGTCCAAATTAAGGTTACATGGGCAACCTTAATTCTGGCATCTCCTAATTTTCGAGTGCTTAACTTTTCAACTTTAATATTCTGTGCGTGTGAGTGTGAGTGTGAGAAAAATGTTATTGGGTCCCATTGTCCTGCTTCCTTTACACCTGTGTTTTCCCTAAGATATGTGGATGCTGAAGGCAGATGTAGGACTGGAGTTTATCCAGTTACTCCTCTCCTGTGCGCAATTGTCTTTTGTATCATTATCAAAGTCTATTGCCCACCCCCTCCCCGTGTTAGAAACCTTCTTCTCTAAATATTTGTTCTGGGTAGCAGTATACAGAATAAGTCTTATGTTGATTTTGTGCAGCCAGCATTCCTGAAATGTTACAGCTAAGCACAGAATTTGACCTGTTGCACAGTGGAGGAGAAGTTCAAACACAAGCTGAGATATCCATCCGACAGTACGAATGCCAATAAGCAATTTCCTTTTCCCAGTCCACCATAGATTCTCATCAGATAGGCAATAACAGACACTTGCCAATTTTTTTTTTTATAACCCATAAAATTTCTTCAAGCAGATTTCAAGCCTCCCTTTGATCATCCTTTGCAACAGT
Source organism: Chelydra serpentina (assembly GCA_037349315.1). NCBI lineage: Eukaryota > Metazoa > Chordata > Testudines > Chelydridae > Chelydra > Chelydra serpentina. The sequence continues at coordinate 14,189,772 of JBAIAC010000061.1, forward strand.
GAATCCAGGCCTTTGCCTAGGTACGATTCCTAGATCCCAATATACACAATAGAAGAGTCCCAGCCTACAGAAAACCTTCTCATTAAAGCCCTAATCTGTTCCACTACATTCTTGCAAGAGAATTATCCAGCTTTAGAGCATGCCTCAATAGTGAGCTGTAATAAGACTGATAGAAACAGCTTAAGTAATTGGATTGCTATATGGTATTGAATGTCTGACAACAAAAGATATCAATCTCTATTCTACCACTGAAGCTTTGTTCCAGCAATGAATTCATTTAGTAATGCACTTGGAGGGCTGCGGTCCCTGCAGGAGAAATAACAGACTAGGGACACAAAAGGCAGGACCATCTGATGAGCACAGAGAAAGCAACTGTGCCATTCCAAGAAGTTAATTACAGCCAACAAAAGCAGCAGACTGACTTGTTGATCATTACCATAATCACATTACTACACTCTTCTCTCATTCCCAGCAGCAGAAGGCCTGGTCTCTTTTTGTCTGGCACATGAGCATCATATTAATGTTGTCACCTGAAATATACCACAGGCAGGACCTTTCTCTGAAGCGATTTGTGAATGTTGCATTTAATGTGTTTTGGGGTTTTCCTTTATTTGTGAAAGGAGCCAAGAGAAATAACTTCAGAAGTTTATTTAAACTTTGATCAATGACCACAGTCTTCAACTGTTTCTGCAAAAGAAGATTTATGTACGAAAGGGATCGTCCATAAAATTGTCTGCTTTTGACATACGATTCTTACTGGGCATGTACTTTTATGGCACATTTTCTGGGTTACAATAATATATATGTAACCTTTCCATGGGGTGTTGCTTACACAATAGCAACTTACTTAGATTTGCTCCTCACATTAGTTTTGCAGCAATATAATGCCACTAACTTCAGCTGAGTCATTCCTGACTTACACCAGTGCAAGTGATCTTGGCCCCGTTACTAGTATATAGTTATTTTTTGTCTTTTTGAACAGCAGGATGTGGAGATTCTTATGAGTTTAGATCACGTCTGGATAAAAGCACATTGTAAAATGTTTAGATATTTCTAAATTAAGCCGGTAATAGTATATTGTTTCCTATACTGAATAAACATCATTCTGTCCAGTAGAAATTGAAATACATTTGATCTGGGCAAAGGTTTTCAAAACAGCCAACGGGAGATGGGCAATATTTGTGCCTTTAGGAGTCCCAGCCTCAGTTCTTCTGCACCAGGATACCAGGGTCTAGATTCGCCGCTGCGATAAATCAGCCTGGTGCCACTGAGACCAGATTCATTGGCTTCAAGAATTCTATGCACCTCACAGAAAACATAAGGGTAAAACACAGCTAGATTTCCACACTGAAATTCTTCAACATTACTAAAGTGGTATTTAGAATTATTTAAATGACCCTGTGCCAAAGACTACAGGAAATTTTAAAAGGGCTAAACCCAGTTTGAATGGAGCAATAAGCACTTGTCAATGTAGGAAAAAGGGGGACTGAAATAGAAAACATGGGGAAGTGCCTGTTCTTCCCATCAAAAGCCCAGTGCCCTCCATCAATAGGGCCTGAGATCAGTAAGATCATAGACTGGGTCTTGCCTAAGAGCTTTGGATGTTCAAATTAAAAAAACACACTGTCTAGGCACCCAATCAATAGCCAGGGAGCAAAGTGTCAAGTAGGCAGAACTTGCCCACTAGCCACCCCTAATAATAAACAGGCTCCCATATTCTGCAGTGAGGGCCCACAGTCTAGCTACTCTAAGTCAATGGAACGATCAGGTCTTAGCTAAACAGCTTGCCTTTTACGTAACCAACTCTGGAGTGCATTGCAACAATCCAATCTTCAAGTGTTAGAGAGATGCTCCAATCTATCCACATTTGTACAATCCTGAAAACCTACCTTGACCACGGCTGGCACCTAAGTCAGCTGCTGATTAAAGCCCACGCCCTGGCTCTGTACTGAACTGGTCTACTAAAGCACAATCCCCTCTCAAAAACAAGAAGATCTGAGGACACGTTACTGCTCTCCACACATCTCCAGACCAAAACCAACCAGCATAATTTGCATTTGCTAGTATTCACCTTAGCCATTCCAATCTCTGCAACCATCCTTTCGCACCCCAGATGTCCCCTTGTGAATCCGGGGTTCTGAAGCCAGACCTTTGACAAATCTCTACAACAAAGCAGCACGTACTATACAGCATGAAAGTCACTGGAGCCAGAGAGCAGATCTCTGGAGAGTACCATGTGTGACCAGAGAGTGGTGGGATAAGAGTTACCCACTATTGACTGGAATTGCTCTCCAAGGTATGGTTTGAAAAACTTCAGAACATTCCCTGTCATACCCAACCAATATTCCGGCGAGTGCCATCAACAGCAAGAGAGAACCCATCCTCCGCTCTCTACACTGGCCTCCCAGAGAGTTCAAAGTCTCAGCCCTTTATCTTCAAAGCTCTCCATAGCTTGGGCCCAGGATACCTAAAAGGCCATCTAAAGCTCTGGGACAAAGACTGGGGTTGACAACTTCACTCTTCTGGGCACAATGGGATTTTCAACAATAAGAGTATATAGCTCATCCTTACAGGAAACAGAACCTTCTCCAAGGGTGGTCTGAGACTGCAATCAATTCCCCGGGATCTAAGGAACATCACCAGCCTCACCACTTTCTGTTCCAAGTACAAGGCACATTTCTTTGATCTTGCCTTCTCTCATAAATACACAGCAACAGGTATATTTATTTAATAAAGAACACCCTCTCAAAATCTGGGGATAGCATGGGAGAATAAACATTGCTTGATGCACCACTGGGAGGTGCTCAGATACTACGGTGAGGAGCATGGTATTAAAAAAACCCAAACAAACTTACATAGACTACTACAAAATATTCAGCTGAGAGCACTTTTCTTCCACAGATCTCAGAACACTTTACAAAGGAGGTCAGTATCATTATCTCCATTTTACAGGTGGGGAAACTGAGGCACTGGGCGGGGAAGTGACTTGCCCAAGGCAATCAGGAGTTCAGTGGCAGGAACAGGACTCACCTCATTACTCACTAGGGCTCCCCTACCCATTCTGTTCAATCAAGACCCCCAAAAGTGCTCTCTCAGAACGCTGAGCACTCAAGCCAGACTTGAATTTAACACAGAGGTCCCTGCTGTTTCAGCAATCTCAATACTGTGGCATACTGATTAAAGTCAGCAGCATTTTGCACTCTTGAAACTTACAGAAGATTTTTTTTTTTAAAACCAAGAGTGATTTCTTTCAATAATTATCTTCTGGTGGATTAAATTATGTGCTTTTGTCGCTCTATTCACCACAAACCTAAGATCCCTGGGTGCCAGTCACAGAAGCTCTGTCATTCTTTGAGACTCAGCACTGACAGCAACTAATCCTGATTCAGAAAAAGGAACTCTCTCTTTCCCATGGCCACAAAACACCATCTCTGCCCCGCTGCTCAGCTCCACCATTTGCCCAAATCCGTTGGCTTCCCCGTCCTTGACCCCTTGCTTGTTGCAATGGACATATATAAGGCACATGGCCTCCAGAGACTCTAGTGAGCATGCTTGGAGCTTGATAGCATGACAGAAGAGTTAGGCTCTGAAAGGACCGATTGGTCACAAGCCAGATGCCCCAAAGCCATGAAGTTTAAGAGTATCTGCTTTAAAAGAAGAAAGATTTATTGAAGATGTAGTGCGTTTCAATGGGAGCAGGAGGACCCTGGCAGAGATATTGTGAACTTTTTAAGAAGGAATAAAATTTAAAAAGCCTTTCCTGCATCTTACAGATGGAACCATAACCCCAGCTAGTGATCTAGGAATTTATTAATCATCCATGTAGGGTTAGTTTTTGGCTCCGATGAAGCAGGCTGAAAGTTCAGAGGGAGGGCGTCAGTAAACTTGCACTAAGGAATCGGATCTTAACAGCCAAGACCTACAGATCCAAATAAAGAGGGTCAGAGAGTCAGGCCACGTTTCTAGTCAGTGACTCACCCGAGTCTCTGAAACGGGGGAAAGCTGTGGCTCGTTCCTGGGGAAGATCCCATACGTGTTAATCTTTCCCCTGCCTCCCCACTCCAGTATTTCTATTTCCCGTCATTTCAACTTTTGCTCTCATGTCCCTTTTACTTTTTCAGCACTGACTCCGTAAACAAAAGCCGGTTGTTCTGCATGTACTGGAGTTGTTCCTGTTCTTTTCACCACCAACCAAGTTCATTTGAAATGAGCCATTTACTCCAGCTATCATTCACTGCCAGCAGCAAGGCACCCTAAAATATGGACGGTGCCAGCCATCCTAAGACATGTGCTGCCGAATGAAAAGCTATCCGACTCGACGGACCCCCTCCAGGCAACATTACAAACACAATGGGATCATCTAGGAAGACCACAGGCCCGACTCAAAGGCAATTCAGCACCCCTATGCTATAAGTCACTATCACTTCTAATTTAAGTGCTTATCACAGTGCTATAAGTCACTATCACTTCTAATATACCATGGTTTCTGTCAGGTTGAAATGCTACAGTTCTCATGTAATTTAAATGCATTTCTTCACTCACACACTAAAAGCTAAAAATAGCCTTGGATATGAAATGTAATTGAGGCCTAGACTCTACTTTTGTTTATATCTATATTAGGTTAAAGTTTTATTACTTTCCTATTGTACTAATGTCACCATAAATCCCTCACCTAAAATAGGGTGTTCACTTCAGGCCTCCCTGTCTCTCGCCCCTTTCCACCCCACCCCACAAAAAAAAAACCAGAACCAGAAGGGCTCCAGATATATTTAGAGGCTTGCAAACGTTTCTGTATGAGGCAAAGTGGAAAAGTTTGGGAGTGTCTAGTCTAAAGACAAGTTAGGAGACGTGACAGAGGCTTATAAAACATTGAATGGTGTAGAGAAAGTGAATCACGTTCTTCTATTTATCCCCTCACCATATGGAAACAAAGAGACTGCCAATGACAGGGAGAGGTAAATTTAAAACTGATAAAAATAAAGGCTTTTTACACAGTGCATAACAACCAGTGGATTCCCCAAAGTATTAGCATTTATATGGATAATGTGACTATCAGTAGCTACATTAGATAGAATGAAACAAAACTAAGGATACAAACCCAGGCATAAATCACTAACTAAAAGAGTCAGAAAAAAACTTCCCATATAGGCTGGGCATTAATAATTGCTCACTCAGGGATTTTTCGTCTCTTCATCTGAAGCATCTGGTATTGACCACTGCTAGAGACAAACTATTGGGTTTGAGGGACCACTGGTCTGATATGGTATGGCAATGTTTATGTTCCTATATTGACGAGTTCTTTATAATGAATACACAACCTGTTTATACTAATAGCATTCTCCTTTTTAGGTGCTGTCACTATTTTCAATTCAAAAATGATCAAAAAACCTTAAACACAAAGCTAGCACTGTGAAAAGTGCTACTTATATAAAAATTATTCTGCATAATAATGTATTGACAAAAAGCCAAGGGCTATTTTGAGCAAGTATATTATTCTGCTAACATCTGTAAGCGTAACCAGACACTGCAAAGCAACTACAGTATAATAAAAGGAATAACTATGCAAAAGCAGCTGGTTTTAATGTTTAAAGATCTTTGTTAGAGGATTAAAAGCTTCTAGATATTTTTAGAAAGCTCGCATTATGAGCTGATCATTTTCACCGTGGCCAGCATTACAAAGTTACCAAACATTTCATCATTTGAGAGAGCTGCCTCTGGTAGGACACGTTTGTCAAATGAAAAAAATCACAACATAGCCATAACTCCAAAGTTGATATTAAAAATTATCAACCACAATCGGGTCACTGGAGTAAAAGATTGGTCTTGTGATTAAAGCACAAGGGCATGGAGTTAGCAAGGTACTTAAGCACATGAGGAGTGTCATTGAAGGAAGTATAGCTTCAAGTTGGGCACATGCTTAAGCACCTCCTGGACTGGGTCACGGTTCAATTGCCTGCTCTGACACAGACTTCCCATACAACTCTGGGCAAGTCAGTCTCTCTGTGCCTCAGACCCCTATGTTTAAAATGATAAAGCCTCTTTTCCTGTCCTAACCAGCAAAAATATAAAGTCTTTGGGGCAGGGACTGTCTTACTATGTATATGCACAGCTTTTAGCACACTGGGACCCCAGTCTCAGCTGAAATCTCTAGGGCCTTCTAGAATAATAAATAAATAATAATAATAATAATGGGGCATTTTACAGAGATGGCATTTTACACTTCCTTTGAAAAGTGTGTGTGTGGAGGGGGAGGGTGGAAGTGTTTCAGACACTTTGCCTCCCTTGCACAACTAATCCCACTCATATTTGACCCTCTTTCCAAAGTCCTCAGTGTTCAAGGCCAGCTGAAGGCAGTAGGACTACAGGCCCCAAAGCCCATGAAGCCAGTGGAAAATGTACCATGGTATTGGACACGCTTTACATAAAGGTGTGTACCAGGGACTTCTTTGACTGGCTCAGGGCCACTGGCCGCCTCAGTTTGCACTCATCGCCACTGTTCCTCTCGCCTTCAGCATGGTTTGGTTGCCAAGGTGACCCAGCCCTGTGGTTAAGTCACATAAAAGTCCGCCCCTTCCAAGTATCAGAGTCCAATACACACAAGAGTCTTTCATCCCAGTATTAAGCTAGGCACTGCCCTTCCTTCCTGAGGGCCCGCCCTCTCCCACTGCACATTTCCAACACTGACCTGCCTCTGGGCTCAGCTCCAGCCCCTCCCGGGCTCTGATGAGTCCTGCCCTTCTTCAAAGACTCATTGCAACACCTCACTAGGTAGCCGTGAAACACCTTTTCAGTCCTCTCCTCAATAGCAGGGGTTACTGCCCCCCTCACAGGGTAGCAGCCATAGGATGAACCCCACACCCACCATCTTGTCTGGGTTCCTGGTCTTGAGAGTCCTAAACAACTCAGCTTGCTACCCTCACAGCCTCAAATTTACCCTACTTCTTCCCATGACCTTTTTCCTGTATTACCCAGCCCTCCCGGCTGCATTTTTTTTATAGAGCGACAGCTCTCCCTGGAGTTTCCCTCAGCTAAGCTTCCCACAAGCTCAGCCCCCAGCAGGCATGGTTTGGTCACGACTTCATCTCTTCCCCCTGCTAAACATGGCAGAGGTGCAGCTGAGTCCCACCCCTCTTAAAAAGGTCCAACTCAGCCTGTGACAAGGCCCTTTTAATGCAAGGCCCCCAGTTTTGGTTTGTAAAGGCCTGTGTACACCTGCAACATCACATGTGTGTCTATTAGGGTGACCAGATGTCCCAATTTTATAGGGACAATCCTGATTTTTGGGTTTCTCTCTTATATAGGCTCCTATTACCCCCCCACCCCCATCCCGATTTTTCACACTTGCTGTCTGGTCACCCTAGTGTCTATCCATAATAGATAACACCACCACACGCAAGAGGAGTCTGTCTAGGGGGACACAAGTAGGGCGTCTGATTTTAAGTTTGAACTGTTAAACCAATACAACAACCCTGAGACCGGAAAAAAAGAAAAAAAAAAAAAAACCACCACAAAAACAACAACAACAAAAGAGCGCAAGTAAGCCATGTTTATCCAATAAACACCGGAAATGGTTACTCAGTTTGTGTTGATAGTGCAATGACTGGGGCATAGGAAATCATAACTAGTGGTTGGAGCAGAGGGTCTAACTCAAAGACGCATCAGGTGCCAGGCCAGAGACCAGTGTCAGGGGTAAGGTGGAGGAGCAGGGGCCTGGAATAGGACAGGACAGCAGGACCTAGGAGAAGACGGGGGTCTGGGAGAAGAGACCAGGAAGCAGGGCTCAGGAGGGGTCCATAGTCATACCCAGCCAAGGATTCCTCTAGTTGCTCAGACAACTTCCTGTTGTTACTTCCGGGTTTATATAGCACTCCTTAGCCACTCGGGAGCTTTGTGGGTACGGGCCTCTGCCAGCTATCCCTTCCCTAGTTACTCAAGTGAGCTGCTGGGTGGCAGTTGTGGCCTGAGCGCTGCCTTGGGACCCCTGGGCTCAGGTTTGAGGCCTGTGATCCCTCACAGATGTCACCCCTTTCTGAAAACAGTTTATAGAGGCCTGCTCTCTGGCTTGTATTTAAAGGCATGTGTACCCAGAGCAGTGATGCAGGCCAGGCGAGGCGGGGGGGGATTACTAAGGTGCTGTGCATTAATTGGTCTGTGTAGACACCAGTGACGTGTGCTAAAGGCTCCCCAGTGTGTTTAACCTAGTACTGCTTGAAAGAGTAACTGTGTTTTTACAAAGAGAAAGCCCTCCCTGATCCCCACCAAAAAGCCCCATTTTTGGACCTCTACATAGAACTCAAAAATTGCTAAAAAACAACACCCCCCCCCCCAAGAAATTGCTCCTGACAGAAGCCCCAATTATAAAGAACTCTGCACTCCCTGTGATTAGAAAGTGTTGTTCCCAGGCAAATTCTCCCTTCAGAATCTCTCCCCAGTTTGCTTCCCCCTTCACTGACCTTCCTTCCAAAGCCCTTCAGGGCAGGCTCATTGAGTTGGCCAATGGGGACAGAGCATATAGCCTCTGCTGTGCTTCTGGCTAGGAGTAGATAGGCTACAGACCTCTAATCTACACAGTTTGTGACACTAAACACCCTGATAATGCTGGGATTGTCCCAACTCTGAGCGTCTGTCCTAGGGTCCCAAGCAAGTCTACAGTACAACCCCAGAACAATCTCCATAGGTGTGGTAGGACCCTCAATAGCACAGTCCTGTACTGAACCCAGCATGGCATGGATTTCCACTACTGCCAAACCCCTACCTCCATCCTTTCACCAGCCACTTCTCAACTGAGCAGAGGAGACATCTGGAAATCCTTAGGGCAGCACTACTATGCCCATCTGTCGTGGGGCTCACACCCTCCTATCCCCCCCTTATACTGATGCAGGAGATTGTCACTATCTTCAACTCCAGCACCTCCTACCCGCAGCCTGCCTCTGGCCTTCTGTGATTCAGGCCTCTTGTTAAGTCACTTAAGTTCAGACCTCTCCCAGGATATCATCAATAAATCCAAATGAAACTAGATAGTTCTATTTTCTTGAACCCCTGAAGTCTTGTCATCTCTACTTACAAACCCTATCTCAAGGCTTCCTTTGCAGGAATCTATACTACCCCTGTAGCATTCTGCCTGCTTGTCTCTGGCTACATACCCTAACCCTGGTCTTCACTCAGTTAGAAAGAGTTATCTCCCCCTATCATCTTTCTCCCAAATGAGCTCATTCAGTCTATTTATTATGGCTTAGCTCTGCCCCATCTGGTCAGGAGCCAATTAGCTACTCTCTTCCCCAGATGCAAAGCATTACTAGTTGGGTGCATTTGCTAGCCTCACAGGTGATGGGAGTTAAATCTCATCACACCATCACTCAAGGATTTTTCAGCCTGTTCTGACCTAGCAGAAGGTGCTTTGGGCTTACCTCTGACCCACCAGGTTCAGTGACCTGATCTCAGCAGGTAGAAGGAAAAACATGGAGAGGAGATTTTGCTGGGAAATAAAACAGAACTTGGGAGGGACGGTGAGGAAGAGAAACTTGAAAGAGGGAAGGAGGAAAAGAGAATTGGAGAGAAGAGGTGAAGAAAAGAGAACTGGACACAAAGGGAAAAGGAAGGGGAAACTTTAGAGGCGGAGAGGATAGCATTCCCCAAAATGGGGGGTAACAGAAGAACTAGCATGTAAGGAGGCAGAAGGGAGACCTAGAAAGGAAACTGGGTAGAACAGAGATCTGATTTCCTCATGAATCTTTCAACTCTGTACATTCAGGCCACACACCCCTCCCGCCCCCTTGCTGTTTCCACTATACCTCTGACCCCACGTCTAAGAGGGAAGCATATGTGGGGTGCCCCTCTTTCCCAAAGGTCTTTGATCATAAGTGCTTTCCCCTCCTTTCCAATTTGGAAACAGACCACAGTTATGCTGTGCCTCTTTAGGAACAGATCTGAAACGTAGGGCTCCTGTTTTTGAGGTGGAAAGGATATTTGCCCCTCTAAAGGACAGCGCATAGCTCTTATCCCCAAAATCTAATCTAGACGTCCCCTTCTATAGTTTGCTCGTGGAAAGTCCCCTTTTCTCCCCCTAACGTAAAATGTCCTGCTGCCCATGGGTCTAGTGACAGTAAAGATGGCTGGTTATGTATGTAATTTTCTCCTGTACTGGAAAGTATTACCCTAAGAATAAAGAGAGTTGCAAAAATCCTTCTCTTGTGGTGAGTTTTCCTTAGCAAAGCTAGCTTGGGCTGTAGGGGAATCTTCCTTCAACAAAAAACCCCACATTTTTTGCAACCTGAAGTTACGTCAGTAAACCCACATTTTAAAAACCATAAGTCAAATCATTTTCTGAACACATACACACACACATTGACTTTATCTTACTAGTCATGGCCTTTTGTTGGGGAGAGACATTGCTATGTTTGACGCAGATAGTTTGAAACAACCTAAAACCATGCTGTGTACCACTTCCCTACGGCTACAAATCTCTCCAATCCCTTCCCATTAATGCCTGCAATGCATTCACAATACCTACAAAACATCTTAAACACTGTTTCTAAACAAAACATCATGCTTAGAATCACAGTATAGGGGAACTGTCAACACTGATTTCCTTTCTTAATGTTTTAGTTAAATGGTCTAACATTTTTTTTTACAAGCATCTAACTTGTCAATTGATAGTGTTTATTCTTGGCTATTATTTTTAAGGAAGCCTACTTTGGCCCCCGTACAAACATCCCATTTGCTGGAGGCTGCTCTTTTGTTTAGCAATCTGATATACAGAGTCTATTGACCGGTCCACTGCTCACACAGAGATGATCTTCTCCAGATACGGAGATCAAACTTTCACTGGACTCCATTCATGCTAAAGGGCTAGTAACCGCTGTGTAAAAGAAATCTAACCCCATCCAACATGCTGGAGAAATTAAAAATCAAAGGGCCACCTCCTCATCAGGTGTAAATCGGCCTACCTTGATTCAATGGAGCTATACCGATTTGCACCAGCTAAATATCTGGCCCATTGTGTACTGTAGTCCAATGAAAGACATGGATGAAGTGATGCTGATTTACAACAGCTGAGGATCTGCCCTCCAGGTACATTTTTTTTCTTTAAAATACAACAAGGTCATGAAAAAACCCAATCCTATTGCTATGGAAGTCGATGACAAAACTCCTGTTGACTTCCGTGGAAGTAGGATCGAGGTCTCTGAGGCAAATGATAACTCCAAGCAGTTCATTTGCAGATTGAGTCTGGGCGGTGCTGAGCCTCTCCCGAGAGTTACCAGTTACCCTGCAGTCCCACTGGGGTTTGATGGTGTGCAGCACCTGGCAGGATCAGACCCGATGGAAAATGAGGGCACGCAGCATTTCATCCTTGGGTTTTGTGCAAACTGCACGCACTGGGCCAGATCCTCAGCTGGTGTAAACAGGTGTGGCTCCAGTGAGGCAAATGGAATGCATAGAGGCCGGTCCATTGAAGTCAATGGAGCTGGACTGATTTACACCAGCTGAGGATCTTGCCCAGTTGGTGGATACAGCTGACAGCACTAGCCAGCCTTACTCCTTGTTTTCATTTCATTTCTATATTAAACTGTCGTTGGAAAAGTGCAGACAAAACTATGGGCATGTGTTATTTTGTGCACAGCCAACGGAAGGCTGGGCAGATGCCTGGCTCAAAATTGACCCCAGGAACTATATGGGCCAGCCCTTTCTGAGATGAGATTGCCATGGGAAACGATGGGAACTGGGCCTGAGTGAGGACTGCAGGACTGGCCTTTATCCACCTCTCCACTGCAAGAAAAGGAAAAATGGGGCAGAATAACCCCAGCCACAGCAGATGGGGGAAGGGAGTCAACACAGCATATGCCCCCACACCTACCTGCCCAGGAGCCTGGGGAACCCATTCTGCGCTGACTCCAGTTGGGCTTTGAGGGCATAGGAAGCAGAAGACACCAGTCGCTCTTCTCTGCATCCTCCCCGAGTGGCTGTGCATAAATGAATGCTGCTCAAAGAAGTGTTGACTTCACGTGTGTGGGATTGGGAGCCCGACCCTGCACAGATCCAAGCCACCTGCCACAAGGGGCAAAGCGTCTCCAGTTCCTATTAAAGTCAATGGGTGTTGAAGGCACATGGAACTTTCCCCAGAATGCAGGGACAACCGTAGAGCCAACGGCCATGCTGCACCAGAGCAGGGGAGACAGAGCAGCAATGAGGCTCTGAGATCCACAGGGCGGAACCTGGGTAGCCCAGCGGATTCTTAAATGGCGCCTGGGCTGCACCCCTACCCCCTGCAAAGACCCTCCCTTATACCTAGACTTCTGGGAAGTGAAACTCTTTGCAGTTCAGGAAGCCTTTATCTATGTTTAATCCCTCCCTGCTCATGGGTTTGTCTGTGGGACGGCACATAAAGCTCTTGGCTAAGTTTTTTTAGGCTAATGAGTGTAAATCTACTCCAATAATATTGTAATAGAATTGATATATATATATATTCTAATTATTATATACTATTATATAATATAAGTATCATATATATTAGGGTTGAATACATAGGCTATTATTATAGCACTATATATACATATATATATATATTTCAAAATATTTAAAATTATTATTGGAGTTTTAACATTTCTATTTACATTATTTAATTATTATTTAATTTAAAAATATTATTAGGATAGATTTATTGTCATTACCCTAACTATATATATATATAAACACATACTGATTTACACCAGCCAAAAACTGTATTGTCCTGAAATATATATATACACACACATATACATACATACACGCACCTACAAACACACCCATTTGACTGTGCTTAAATATGAAATACTTTTAATTTTATTTTAATTTCAGAACTAAAATATTAATTCATCTCCCTTGCTTTAACAGAATAAGGCCTTGATCCTGCACCCTGAGGTCAGTGGGAGTTTGGCCATTGCCTTCAATGGATGCAGCATCGGGCAATAAAAGGGGGAAGGAAAATAAGAAGTAAATTGCAAAAGGATGAGCAAGTATTAGAGAGATCCCTTAGCACCGAGGGCATCTTTTGTATGTCACTTTATAAATATAAAAGGGGCATGCAAAAAACAATGACTGAAAAAACTTCTAGCCTCATACGCCCCTCTCATGTATCTTCTTTAGCACTCTTGCATTCAGCGTGAGTGTAATATGAACAGACCTATCCATTTACAAAAGCCCCGCACTTCCCACCAGCCTTGTTTGTTATTTTATGTGTTTCTGCATCATTTGCAGAGTTTGCTTTGATCTACATTCCTCCTGGATCTGCGGTTTCCTTTTCGGCTACCAAAAGGAAAACTGTTTGGTTTGAAAATGTGCTTATTTTGAAGCTTTGCTGGCCCCAAATACCTATAAACGAGCAAAGCTCAATGTTTGCCACTCTCCATCACCGGCTGCCTTCCCTTGAGGGAAGCCCACTTTGAAATAACGAGAGGCCTCTTCATACGTCTATAAATGGTGGGGCTAGATTCTCTGCTGGTGTAAATGGGAGCAACTCCACTGACTTTGACTGAGGTTCGCCCTTCTACACCAGTAGAGAATTTGACCCATGCTTTTTATTTAAGCGCAATCCTGAAAAGTCAGGATTTCATTCCAGGTATGAAACATTACAATGGGTATGTACTTTATTGCACTAAACCACCAGCAACACAGGCAAATAACCATTCTCTCAGCATTTCTCTGTTGTGGGCCTGATCTTGCTCCTATTGAGGACAATAGCACAATTCTTATGAACTCAAATAGGAGTTGCAATCTATATTTTTTGCAATCTGATCGATAAACCCCTCGGCTACAATATGCGACGGTGAATACAAAAGCCCGAGCCATTGTAATCCTTACTTCTTTTCTAATAAGTATTGCATGTTATTAACAAACTAGACTATTTCTAGACAAAACATAGTTCGTAAATAACAGGTAAACAATCATCAAATGAGAACAGAGGGCAGGGCACATCCTTGGAGTGATTATTTGACTGGAAAACAGGATACGTTCTATAAGGACCGTGCAGGACTATGGTCTCCAGGGAGAGCAAGAGATTAGACCGTCTTCTCTATGGGTTAGGCAGCAGGAGTCAGCTTGGGAAACTGCTTAGACAAACGAAGAGCTAGAGAGAGGAAGGCCAGTAAGAAATTGCCTCTGCGTCTTTAACAGAATCCTGACTTCACGTTGAGCTTTGCTGAAGGATCTTTGTTTGAAGTTGCACATAAACATCAGGCAACATGACAAGATAGTTGCAGGTCAGGAGCAACCCCTCGGATGAGAGTCTATCCAACCACTCCGAATATTCTCAGTCAGAATATCCTTTTGAGGCACGTTCCTTCCAGTGAAAGTGATCAAAAACATGGACATTTCCACACACACACCTGCAGCTGATCTATAATCCATTGTTCCCCAGGCGAGCCCAGATACTGGAGGGCTATCATTTAACAAAAAGCTATCTATTTTTCTTCTTACCATGGTCAGGATGATAAAAGTGTATCCTGGTCAACCTGCCACCAAAGGGGGTGGTGTTCCTTGTTTAAAATAAATTTATTCTCAGAAACATATTCATATTTTATGAGGAGGAAATGTTAGTCCTATTTTCCATGGGGAAAGAACATACCCTTCTGGCAATATGTCTTTGTGAGAAACTTTCCAAACAAAAGAAGGCAAAGTAGAGTGGCTGGCCATGTAGACTGAACTCCCACTGAAGGCCCATTGCTACTAAAATATAGCTTAGTACACTTCAGAAGAGTAAATAGAGAAAAACACAAGTTCTCATGGATCGGTACCTGAAATGATAAGTTCTGCATAAGAATAGCTTCCCTTCTCGCAGGGATAAACAGGGCAAAGTAAAACAGAAGTAAATATACCGAGAAATGTGTTAATATCCACAAAGGGGCTATTTTCATTGCCAAGTAGCTTTGCTTGCCAGAGGGTGATGACGCATAGGTAGGGCCCAATCCTGAGCTGTTCTGTTATGAACATTTTTTACAAAACAATCACTCTAACTCTGACCTCTCTGTTTTCGTCCTCAAAGGAAACCTGAACACCTTCAAAAAATGAGCCTGGGAACTTAAATTCAAACCTTTGCTAGACACTAAAAATCATGGTCTTAATAAAGACACTGGATATATGGCTTATTACAACAATCTGTAATCCACTAGCTCCCCTTTTTGGTCCTATGACTGGTGGTGTTATCAGGCCACTTCACCTTGAACAGTCTCTTAGAATACGTGAGAGGCAAGGGGCGGGGGGCAAGGTAATATCTTTTATTGAACCAATTTCTGCTGGTGGGAGAGACAAGCTTTTGAACTTACGCAGACCTCCTCTTCAGGTCTTAGAACAGGGATCTCAAACTCAAATCACCACGAGGGCCACATGAGAACTAGTAAATTGGCCCGAGGGCCGCATCACTGAAACCTTTTCATACAAGGATACAAAAGTATAGTCAAAAATGAAAAAAATGAAGCGTAATATAGTATTCTATTAAAAGTCAATGTATTAACCTTTTAAAAACTGTAATGCAAAGAGGGGTTTTAATAAAATATAAACACTCACTAATGTTTGGAGCTTGGCTGCCAGTGGAGTCGGTAGCTATGGCGGGCCGCAGGAAATAACTTCGCGGGCCGCATGTAGCCCGCGGGCTGCGTGTTTGAGACCCCTGTCTTAGAATATGTGTTCAACTACTATGCTAAGCAAACTGTCCCACCTTGTATTTAGCTGTGATACTCTGAGTGCATTTCCCAGACCTGAAGAAGAGCTCTGTGTAGCTTGAAAGCTTGCCTCTCTCACCAACAAAAGTTGGTCCAGTAAAAGATATTACCTCACCCACTGATTCCGGGCCTGATCAAAAGCCCACTGAAGTCAGTGGAATTTGACTCTAAGAGGCTATGGATCAGATTGTTTCAAATACTGATATATGATCATTTGTGCTTTTCTGTACTTACTCTTCTAACGTGTACTTAACTATATCTTAAAAAATAAACTTAATAAAATAAAACGTATAAAATACTGATGATGTTCTATGCAAAACATGCTGTGATACAGACATATTTAAAATCAAAACATATTTCCATTAGTTAAAGCACCATATTGTATGTACTGATATGACTTGTTCCATCCTGAAGAGTTGTTACAACTACCCACGAACTTACGGGTTGTCTACCAATTGGATTTGTGAAGCGGCAAAAGCTTTTGGTGTTTTCATGCAAAAAATGCTGATAAAACTCATCCATTTCTGCCAGAGCTGTCATTCTTTCTCATATTTACATGATATATGCCATTGGAAAGCATGGGCCTAGAGATTTAGATTGTAAATTCTTTGGGGCAGGAACCGTCTTTTTGTGCTATGTTTGTACAACGTTCAACTCAACCGATTTTCATCCAGGACTGGAGTACTAGGCACAATGGTGATATCAATAATAAACCATAGTAATGCAGAGGAGCAAGAAGGTTTTAAACACAATGATGGTACTGTAATCAGATACCATCTGTCACATCCATGCCTCTGGATACTGCTCCGTATCAAAACAAGATCTTTATTTGGCCTATTGAAACTGGCTTGCCAAGATAAGAGACAATCCTTGCCAGTGTACATGACCCACTAACCAAGGCTTAGGTGGAACCATACCTTGCTTCATAAAGACCCTGTGGAGGACAAGCTGATGAGAGATGAAAGGGCCCCCATCTCCTGCATGCTGGAGGAGGATGGGCTGTGAGGAGGTTGCTTGTATCTCCTGCGAACTTATTGAAAACTGCTGGGAGGAAAAAAGAACTCTGAAAACTGAGCCCTGAGCTTTGCCAGTTAACCCCAAAGCATTTATGAAATCCCAATATCGTGAACAAATTGGTGTCCCTGGATCCTGCCTGCAGCTTCAGACCCCACTTTACGGGTGGTCAGTCCAGCAAGCTTCAGAGTCGTTATAAATAACTTAGAGCTGTTCTCAGAAGTTCTACTGAGAAGGTGCATTTATTTCTCAAAAAACACCTGGAGTTTTCGAAACATTGCATGTCCAAATCCCAGGTGAGCCACCGTGATGAACATACCTATGATGAGGGGCTGGCATCAAATTCAAGTATCCTCAGATTTCGTGGACTGAAGCAGAGAGAGCTGTTCGGTTCAGATCTTTCATCCGGACTTTTACAATCAGTGGTTAGTAGTAGTATTTTAGTAGCACCTACAGGCTCCAAATTAGGTCCAGGCCCCATTGTGTGAGGCACTGTACGTACATATCGTCAAAGACAATCACTGCTCCAAAAAGCTTGCAATCTAAATAGACAACACAGACAAAGGATGTGAGGGGAAGCAAAGATAAAGTGACTCACGACAGGTCCAGGACCTACTATCACTTCAAAGGTTTTTCTTCCCCTGCTGTTATGGTGCCTCTCAACTAATTAGCCTCTTAAGGTTGGTCTATGCACCTCGACCTTATCATGTTTCTCTGACTGTATAAATATCTGTCTACTGTATGTTTCATTCCATGCATCCGATGAAGTGGGTACTAACCCATGAAAGCTTATGCTGAAATAAATTTGTTAGTCTCTAAGGTGCTACAAGTTTTTCTTTCTTATTTTCGTTTTACTGGATCACAGTGACTCTCATACAAAATCATCCCCTCTCCTTTCTCTCTCCCTTTTCCGTCCAGTCTTCTGCCTTGCTCACATCCTTCCTTCTTGCTGCCCCACATTCAGAGGCCCCCGCCACGTTTGCTCTCCCTTTCCTCTACCCCACACATTCTCCCTCACAGTCACATCCTAATATGTTGCATCAGCTCACACTCTTCAGTCTCTCTCATGCTTTCCCCTCCTTGCAGATCCCCTCTGTCTCCAGCATCTATCATGCCCCCTCAGGCCTAAAAATACACTCTGTGTAGGCCTTGGAGTTCTTTGGGGTATAAAAAACAACCAGCCAGTAGAGTTGACCGCAAATGGGCCTACAGTTGGGTTCAAACCTGGGACCTTTAATACTAAAACCAGGAAACTGCCACTTGAGCTAAAAGAGGAGCTAACTCAATTTACTGACAGCAACTATCATCTCCTATCTTTTTCTATGGACCAGCCAGTGGAAGGGGACAAGCATCCAGTCTCTCCTCGTGTGTGTTACCTCATTATCACCAGTCAAGACCTAGCACCTGACAACTAGAATCCTCCACAGACGAGGTAGAGGAGAACCACTGGAAAGGAACGGTTCAACAGTGTTTGCGGTTGCTCTCATTTGGTAATATTCATTATTATTATTTATATTGCAGTCACCCACTGAGGCCCTCATCAGGATCAGAGCCTCATTGTCATAGGCGTTGCACAAACACATAGGGAGCCATAGTCCATGCCTTGAAGATCTAATAGTCTAGGAAATTGAGGGCACGGTGGGGATCTTGAAAATGCGTATGATCGGCGCTCCCTGCCCTGGTCATCTCTCTGAGCCAGTGGTTCTCAACCAGAGGTACGTGTACGCTTTGGGGTACTCAGAGGTCTTCCAGGGGGTACATCAACTCATCTCGATATTTGCCTAGTTTTACAACAGGCTACATATAAAGCACCAGTGCAGTCAGTACAACCTAAAATTTCACACAATGACTTGTTTATACTGTTCTATATACTATATACTGAAATGCAAGTACAATATTTATATTCCAATTGATTTATAATTATAGGCTAAAAATGAGAAAATAAGCCATTTTTCAGTAATAGTGGGCTGTGACACTTTGGTATTTTTATGTCTGATTTTGTAAGCAAGTCGTTTTTAAGTGAGGTGAAACTTGGGGGTACGCAAGACAAATCACACTCCTGAACGTGGTACAGCAGTCTGGAAAGGTTCATAGCCACTGCTCTGTTATTTCCCCATAAAGGGGCTGCCCTGTTTCACTCTGGGAGCTCTGCAAATGAACAATTACCCCTCCTTCATGGATTTTATTATTATCTTCTATTGTGGTAGTCCTTCGTGGCCCCAGCCCTGGATCAGGGTCCCATTGTGCTCAGCACTGTACAAATACAGAATGGTCGTTGCCCCAAAGAGCCATCTCCTTATATGATCAAGGGAAATTTCTGGTCTCTGGGTTAGAGTTAAGATCTCTTGAATTAAAAAAACAAACAAACAGGAGAGGGAAACATCTCTAAGACAAAGAAGCTGACAGGATGAAAAACCATGGGCCACATACATACTGAGCAGTATCTTCCACCCTGGCCACACATACCCTCTTCTGAACTCTTAGTACCACAGCTTGAATCATTAAAAGTGATCTACTTCAGTGATTAGGCTGATCCAAGGCGAGGGACGGAGGAGCAGGATTTAAAGGCGAAGGGAGGGGAGAAAAGTCTTTTAACACTTTAGAACATATTGGCTTGGCAGAAGGAATTGGCTAGCTCAGGGGATTAGCAATGGAATACTGAGCCCGTCAGCTCTAGGTGACCAGAATGAATACGACCTCAGGCCAGGAGAGATCAAAAACTATTGCTATTCGCTGGCCTTTATGCAATAAGTTGGTGGTCTTACTTCAGTTCCTACTGGACAAAGGGCTGGTCTACACTAACCCCCCAATTCGAACTAAGATACGCAACTTCAGCTACGTGAATAACGTAGCTGAAGTCGAACTATCTTAATTCGAATGAAAACGTACTTACCCGGGGTCCACACGCGGCGCACAGGCTCCCCCGTCGACTCCGCCTACTCAGTTCATCGAGCTGGATTACCAGCGTCGACGGGGGAGCACTTCCTGGTTCGATTTATTGCGTCTAGACAAGACGCGATAAATCGAACCCAGAACATCGATCCGACGCCTCCGATCCAGCCGGTAAGTGTAGACCTACCCAAAGAGACCAGGCCCCTAAAACTGGCCTGGACAGTAGCTAGCACCACGTACTAAAGAGGCCAAGGAGTGAATGGGTGTAGAAACGGAATCACTTGAGGAAGGATGACCCAATGCTAGCCTGAGATTTGGGAAACATGGGTTCAATTCCTTGCTCTACCACAGACTTCCTGTCTGAGACGTCATGTATCCTCTTGATGCCTCAATTCCTCATTATTTGTCAAAAGGGGAAATTGCACTTCCCTCCCTCAATGGGGTGTTGGGAGGGTAAATACCTTTAAGATGGCGAGATGCTCAGGCAGTGCAGTGATGGAGGCCACATAAGTATCCGAGATAGCTCTCCTCTTGGCCCTAGAAGTGGTGCACAAGGTCAGGATGTGGAGGGGGGTGGGGGAATGTTCGGTGACTGCATGTGGGATACCCCTCTCCAAGGCTGTCCATCCAGCCCCGTTCAAGCGCACTACATTCACTTAGTAAAATGTATCTTCCAGAACGAAAGCGGTGACTCTGTGCTTCGGTGCAGCGGTAACAAGGAGTCAAGCTGCCACCCGCTTTTATATGAACCGTGATGCACACGGAAGATATCTGGGATGAACTGCTACGGCAACGTGAAACTAGATGATTATAACGCCATGGATTTGCCATCCACCCTTATGGATTTGACATCCATCAATCTATGAAATCGAAGAGTGAATCGTGAGGTATCGGTCACTGCTGAAGGCAGGATATCAGACTGCACAGCCCGGAGATGGGGCCCGATGTGGTAGAGCAATAACAATCCCTATGGTCTTCTACCACACGAGGTTGGGAAATTGACATTTTGCCTTCTTTGTTGCGCCTCCGGGATACGGAGTGGTGCGGGTGACTGTCATAACGAACCCAGTCCACCCTCCAGGCTGCCTCGGAACATTGCCGCTGACGGATGCGAGCGCGTGAAGGATCCGGAGACACCAGCGTTTTCAAACTGGATTAAGTCTTTCAAACGCTAATAGGTTTCCAATGAGCGGCAGTGCTGTTGCTGATGCAGCTGCTCTAATTGGAGAATAAAAGAATGCAGGCTTTGTGCCTAGGGACCTGCTATTGATCCGAGCGGGAGGGGGGCAGGGAGGGAGAGCGAAGGAGGCGGAGGTTATCCCCCTTTGAGCTGGGGGGGGGCGT
Source organism: Chelydra serpentina (assembly GCA_037349315.1). Classification (NCBI taxonomy): domain Eukaryota; kingdom Metazoa; phylum Chordata; order Testudines; family Chelydridae; genus Chelydra; species Chelydra serpentina. The sequence goes on from JBAIAC010000061.1 coordinate 14,210,714, forward strand.
TCTTTTCAAAGTCACATTAGCTAGCAGTAACAACAAAGACGACGAGCTGCTCTATACAGGATTGCACTTGTTGAGGACTAAAAGCGTCAACAAAAGAAAGTCTCTGTTGCCTTGTGCAACTCGCGGCATTGTGGGCCCGCGAGACTCAACAGATGGGTCTCGAGGCTCCCTGATTAGGAAACAAGTTCCCACCCCTTGCATCTGGTCCCCGACCCAGCCTTGCGCTCTTTCGCATATCAGGCTTACGGATTCCTTAGCATGTGCTCCCAATAAATATCCTGGGGGAGCCACAGACTTGAGTTGTAATAAGAGAGGGTTGTCTGTTAGGCTGATCAATCCTTCCCACCCACACATCCGCCCCACCTCCACTCTCCCCAGAGAGGAGAAGGGACAATAAAAGGCAGCCAACCAAAACCTCATTTTTAAAGGGGCAGGTGTGGAATTACTCCTATGCAAATCGGGGCAGAGACCCATTTGTTCCCCTCTGCCACAGTAAATAAAAAGAATCATGATGGTTATCAAATAAAAGCAACACCCAGATTAGAGAGCGGGGCGATTCGGGGGCTTGACGTTTGAGTCCTGGGCCCTGATTCTAATCTCATGTACATCAATGTAACCCCACTGTCTTCAATGGAGTTACTTCTGATGTAAGCCCTGATTCAGCAGTTCATCACTATTCAGAACAGCAGGCTGTCTTGAATAGGGGTGGACTTAATCGTGGGTTTAAATGCTTTCCTAACTCAGGGCCCTGGGCTAAGCGAGGGGAGAATCAGCTCCCATGTGTGTATAAAGACAAAACGGCCGACAGGGAGGAATGAACACAAAATGTTCAAGGTGTTGCAGGAAGATCAGTTGAGGACGGTCAAACAAACAGATTGGGTAGCACTGTTTTGTCATCTCACCCAACCGTCCCATTTCAGAGGTGAAGTCCTTCCTCTGGGGCACTGCTACCAGTCCTTTCTCCCCATCTCTATTTCCCCTCAGTCACCTCAGCTCTCACGCTAATGTTCATGACACTTTGATCCTGGCAGCCTCCAAAGCAGGGTGAGAAAAGATGACTAACAGATTCTATTGGTCATCCAGAAGAGCTTTTACAAACTATGCTTTAGAAATTCTGGAGCTGCTCCCATCGAATTCAATGGCAAAACTCCCAGTGAGCTCAATGAGAACGGGATGAGGCCCTACTGAATGCAGCTGGCTCTAGGATGGAGTGCAACAGCCAACTAGCACACAGCATACTGCCTATCAATGGAGGTGGGGGAAGGGAAATGTTAACTAAGGACACTCGGCGAACCCCTCCTGTTATGAGGCCCTGGCATCCATCCGTATCTATGGCATTTTTAATATCCATTCAGAATAGACACGATTTGGGGTTTTAAGCTCCCATTTGAAGGACCCACATAGAGTAAGCTGCATGGAACTCAAGTTATCTACCCGGGAAGGAAAAACGACTCAGGACAACTCTGATGGGATTTGGCCAGTAGTTCCAGGCGGTCTAAGTACCATTACGCCTGAGGCTGAGACCACTCACATACTCCACTCACCTTGACGCTTCAGTGCACATTGGAAATGGTACCGCCCACTTTTAAATGATTCCCTTTGCAATGACGGGCTTTAGCTGAGTGTGACATTCAGAACAAATTCTGGCCTACAGCAGCGGCATGCCGTTTTTCAACTCTTTGCCCAACAGTCAAGCGCTGGCCATGCCACTGTGGATGCTACATACCCTATGGGGCCAATGCTTTGCTCAAAACATTTATCTCATCCAAAAAGGAGCTCCTGCCAGCCAGCTGCTTGCAGCCACTGCTGAAGGACTAGGTAAACCTATGCCAGGGGTAGGCAACCTATGGCACGGGTGCCGAAGGCGGGACCTGAGCTGATTTTCAATGGCACTCACACTGCCCGGGTCCTGTCCACCAGTCTGGGGGGCTTTCCATTTTAATGTAATTTTAAATGAAGCTGCTTAGACATTTTAAAAACCTTATTTACTTTACATACAACAATAGTTTAGTTATATATTAAAGACTTATAGAAAGAGACCTTCTAAAAACGCTAAAATGTATGACTGGCACGCGAAACCTTAAATTAGAGTGAATAAATGAAGACTCGGCACACCACTTCTGAAAGGTTGCTGACCCCTGGCCTATCCCATCATGCCTCTGTGTGCATTTTTAATTTCCCGGGGAAACATTTTCCAGGCAGCTTGGCAAGGGTGTTTTTTGGCAAGAGCGTTTCAGGATCTGGGCCCGAATTACTTAAGCACATGCCTAACTTTTCCTGGAATCACTCTTGTGCTTAAATGTAGGCACTTGCTTTTGTACTTTGCGGCACCAGGGCCTTAGTGATCATATCGTTCTAAATGCATCCCTGGGGTAAGTCCACGTACATCATTCATGAGGAATAAATGTCACCAGTGTGTGTAATATTGTATCAGCCACGGGCAGAAATATCCTGGGCAAATGAGCGTAAGTAACAGAACAAATACAGTGCATGAAAATTTCAAATTGCTAGCTACAACCCGATTCTTTATGCTCATTGCCTCAGTGTTGGGAAGCACTCCAGTATGGTTCAGGTGAACTGCTCTCAAGATATGCTGAGATGAAGAGAGCACACAACAAATATATCAAAACGCCCCCATCAAACAAAAATTCAACATCAGGGAGAGAGAAAAAATATGAAAACACTGGAACATTTTCATGCTTCAGTTACAAATACAATGAAACTTGATCTCAACAACTATTCAAAGAACTAGTAGGATTGGCTAATTGAAGTGATCTTCTAATAACAATGGATAATTAGAAAAATGGAAAGCTGGTGTGTTAAACCAGGGCGCTGCTTATTGGAGATGGTCTTTAGCGCAGTTTTCACTGCAGTCACATTTGCAATGGACCAAGAATAGCTGAGGTTACAGTTTATCAAATGCAAGCGTCACCTTGTTCCTGATAGAGATGCCAGTACTGCTCAGTGTCACGGTCCTTGCACCTCCTGTAGGCTGGTCTGATTTGATAAGATGTACCCCTAACCAGAGCGAAGACTTTCACCTCATCTCGCCTTTGTTTTTAGAACACACAGATTTGTGATCCGATCACTGATGTGAAAGAATTCAATTGTAGGTGAAGAATAACATGACAAAGACATTATTTCACAGGTCAATGTGGAGGCTTCCCATGCTTAAAGGATTAGCACATAGACAGCCATAAAAGCCATTTTTACACCCACAAATACATAAAGGTAAGGGAGAAATTGTATTATTTTCCTGGAAATAACCGTCCGGAATAATAGTTCATTACAGCTGGGTAAAGTTTTAAGGTAGTTTTTAATGCAGCTTTCCTCGCAACACCCTGGGAGGTACAGATGGGGAACTGAGGCACACAAAGACTCAATGGCTAGATTTTCAAAATCACAAAATCATTAGTCACTTGGCCTAGGGCTATAGGTTTAAAACTCTGCTGGGTCTAAAGAACTGCAGCCTTCCTGGAAATAAGCATGTTATTTAAAAGCATTGCTTGGCCAGGTGGTGAGCTGAATCGTTGTCTCTAAAACCTCAGCAGCTAGCCCAGCTTTTCAAATATGGGTATTTCCCCTCTATTTCATTTGTTACATAGAGTGTAATTAGGGGAGTGGCCTACACATGAAATATTTCCAATTAGTTTCCGACTGTTAAATGATTATGGAAGTGTAATTCCCATTCCATTCAGGTGATGACAAGCTTTAAAGGAGTTCAGTCTCACTTTGTAATTAGAGAAATTAGCTTTCTAAGTTTAGATCACTCAACTGTGCAAATGGGTTCATCGGGTGGAATGTGTCGCTCTGAAATGTGTGTCAGCCAGCCATGAAGTGGCATAGGCACAATCAGCTATATCGGACACTGCCATGCTTGCCCAACCGGAGGGGTCAATTTCAGGATAATAGGAGGGAAAGCAAGTGTTCGGGGGGCATTTATGGACATGACTTTAACTAAAAGGCACCCGTGATTAAGTGATGTGGCGCGTACTCTTGCAAAAGGCTGCATTTTGCAAAGGGAGTGCAGCCCCAAGATAAAGAATTACCTAGTGGGTGACACTTATCCTTCAACCCCACCCAACAGTGGCTGTAAACGAGGTTTGGACAGGAGAAGGTTGGAGGAAGGAAACCACCTCCTAATGTGTGGGCAGGGCTTGGTACTATTCTGTAGCCTCTCTACAGCTGTGCAATAGAGGCTGACCTCTCGAGGTCCCTTCCAGCCCTAGAATCTGTGAATCTATGAATCCCTTCACACCCTACCATGGGAGGTTTCATGACCACTATATCCATGTAATTGTGGACCCACTGGTTAGCCCCTCTCCTGAAAGCCAGTCTATACTGGCCTATGCAGAGCTGGCACAGAGCCCAGCCCCCAGGATCCTGCATGAATTTCGCTCTATGGCCCCGATCTGCACCGGACATCAACAGGAGTTTTGCCATTGACTTCAGTGGGAGCAGAATCAAACTCCTGTCTGAAGAGTTTTGAGAAGTGCTGTTCTTAGTTTGCCCTTATATTGCGTGATTTAAGGCAATCCTGTGGGATTGTTTTTAGCTGTAATCCAATGAGTCATAGAACTTTAAAAGGAAATTACAACTTCCCTAATGCACAAAAGAATTGATTTCATGACACCAGATCCTTGCAACCCAGACACTCTTTCTAAAGGCCATGATTCTGGTCCTACCTGGGCATACTCGCAGTGACTTCAATGGGAGCAGGATCCAGGCGCTATATTAGGAAACGGATTCAGTTCTGAAGTGCAGCATTACATGCAACACTGGCCCATAGCCTGCTACATGTTTATAACTGCTAACGTGGCTAAAACCTAATCATGTCAGAATGGGAAGATTAGCAGAAAGTAACTTTGCACAATGCAAAAAGCTCTGAGCCAAATCATGAAAGGTTCCGAGAACCTGGTAGGCTCCCATATCTCCCACTGACCTCCTGGGAAGTTGTGTTGGGTCCATACCTTTTAGAATTTGGCCCTACGCTAATGTGACCTTATGACTGAGATTTTAAATGCACTGTTATGGCTCCCAAAGCAAGCACAATTCAGCTCCCTTGGCCACATGTAATATTTGTATATTACTGCGTATGCTGATAAATGTATGTCACAGAAACAGGTAATGGGCTGGTGTAAATTGGCTTAGTGCTCTTGACTTCAATGGAGTTATGCTGATTTACACCAGTTGAGGAGCTGGCCCTGTGAGTCTAGAGATCAGAGGTGGGGACTGAGAGTTAGGACTTCGGGGGTAAAATTCTGACTTCACTAAATTAATGGAAATGTTGCCATTGAGTTATGCGGGGCCAGAACTTCACCCCTTCTTTCTATGCACCTCTACCACAGACACGCTGCATGACTTTGCCCAAGTCACTTAATCTCTCTGTACCTTGATTTACCCATCTTTAAAATGTGTATTCTAATACTGATGTTGAGAGGTTTAATACATTAATGTTTGCAAAAAACGTTGAGTTGCTTAGATAAGCAGTTTTCTATAAATGCAGTTACATGTGCCAGGTGACTGAGTCATGGATACTGTGGGAACCATAACTTTGCATTTCCTGAGTACTGGAAAGTACTCATCAGGTTGAGCAACCTTTCACTGAAAGCCCAGCCCCGGACCTGCCCTTAAGACACAGTGCATGCTAGCAGGCAGCAGGATATTTAAAGCCCCAGAGTAACATTGGGTGAATAACGCTGGAATTGAATGCGCAATCTAATGAGCGCACATTCAAATAAACACAGAAGTCAGTTCATCCTCCACCAAAATGCAGCCACTTCATGGATAAACTATGAGTGTTCACCAGCCACGACAGAAAAGCTTAAGGCTGGAAGTGAAGAATAATGCACAAGTAAATCTTTAGCATTCAAATCCTTTGTAGCTGTGATAATATTGCTACTATAGTATCAAACTCTTGTACTTGAGCTCACAACTTAATTAAAGGTGATCCATGCGAAACTGATCCTACAAACACTTAAGCATGTGCCTAACTTTAAGCCCATACTTAACATTACATATGTGAGTAGTTCCATTGACTTCAGTGAGACTACTCCCATCTGTAAAGCTCAGTGTTTGCAGGATCAGGGCTATGCATATGTAAAATGTGGCATTTGTTGTGCCCTGTGCTGAATATTCCAAATAGCAAAGATAAGAAGAAAACAAATTTTACACTTGCCTCTTTCTGGACCCAAGAGTCTTTTAGCAATGGCTATCTCTTCAAGTGAGATCCCATTATGAATCATAGAATATCAGGGTTGGAAGGGACCTTAGTAGGTCATCTAGTCCAACCCCCTGCTCAAAGCAAGACCAATCCCCAATTTTTGCCCCAGATCCCCAAATGGCCCCCTCAAGGATTGAACTCACAACCCTGGGTTTAGCAGGCCAATGCTCAAACCACTGAGCTATCCCTCCCACCCAGGCCTAGGTCTTCATGACCATGGAGAAGCCTCCACTGAGCTATGGCAGTCAGCTAGGTCCCTCGGTAGTGTAGTTTTGCAAAATAATGTTGGATATTATTGTATAGCCTCCTGCAACTGGAATGCTAAAACATGGACTGAAATAGAAATGGTCTTAGTCCAGTCACCCTGTTTTGAAAGGCTAGCCTCAGTAGCTATGTTAACATGAATAAGTTCTAAGCAAACACTGATCCTGCAGACACTCGGGCATATGCTTAGCTTTATATATATAAGCAGCCTCAATGAAATCAATGGTACAACTCATGCTTGCAGGACTGGGAACTAACCGTGTTTATCTAATGAGATTGAACCTTCCCGAACCACCAGTTTTAGATGCACAGAAACTTCTCATCATACCAGGTTTATTTTCTAAAAGGGTGCTGTATCTGTGTAATGATGTCACAGCCCTATGTGTGAATGGATGTAAAATCACAACATATTGCACTCTACCCAGGCAGTACCAGGGAGAAGTAAAATGGCTTTTTGGCTGGTTTTGTACTGAAACTGTTCTCTTGAAAGGGAATTCTCTAATTATCTTATTTTTCTGGGGACCTTCAGTAGCCCCAAACATGGCACATTTTAGAGCAGGCAAGACCTGTGTTGAGAACAAAGGTATTCTTTCCAAATATGTAATTCACTTTCACCATAGAACTGAAAACAAGGAGAAGAATTTTGGTTCTGAGGTTGGCTGTTGCATTACTGGATGAATTGACCAGTGTACAGTACATCCTCTTAAATCGGGGTTCAATTAGGAGGTGGGAGGTATTTCCTCCCTTCCGCCCCCTCAACTCCTGCAACCATGTGCTTGTGTCAGAATCTCAGCTTTCATCTAAAAACAAAAAGAAACGTTTCTAGCCCTCGTGATTGCAAAGAAAAGCACGGAAGTGTGGCCAATATATGTAAGCCGTACAGTGAGGCCTGCCTGAGTCTGCAGACAGCCTGAGACAATAACTGCGTGAACTACCCTGTGCATGTGGAGGGGCTGTTAACTCCAAGATCCACTGCTCTGGGAAGCCCTGCTGACACCCTCCCCACAGAGGACTGTGTGTTTGGCAGGAGAAGCAGCCTGCTGCAATCACATGCACAAATACTCTCTGATAAGGGGGAGTAAGCACTGGGTCCCCCTGCTTTTCTGGGGCTCCTCATGGAGGATGTGTGTGTGTGTGGGGGAAGGAGTCACATACCACTCATTCTGCCTCTCTGGGAGAGGAGGGGGAATCCCATAATGCCTGGTGTGTGTGTGTGTCCCTGGCTGCTTTAATCCAGCCTTGGGCTGTGTGACTAGGGAATTCCCTTCTTGTCTCTTGCCTTCCCAAGGGCAGGAAATGTTCCCCATACAGCAACTCCTTCCCCCCTCCCCCAGCAGACTTCTCCCCCCAACTCCGCTCCCAGCTAGGGTGACCAGATGTCCCGATTTTATAGGGACAGTCCCGATTTTGGGGTCTTTTTCTTATATAGGCTCCTATTACCCCTCACCCCCTGTCCTGAGCTTGCTGTCTGGTCACCCTACTCCCAGCCAGGCCCCAGGGCAGCCTCCCCTCGCCAGGCACCCGCCCAGGGGAGTCGGGCGCTGCCTGCCCGTCCCCCACCCCTAGTGGGGCAGGCTGTCCCAGAGACGCCCGGGGGAAGCCGCGTGACCCCAAAGCGGGCGCAGAGGCCGACCAGGGGGTGGGTTCCCGGGTTCCCTGCCCACGTGGCTGGCAGCAGGTTCGCTCCAGGGCAGGCTCGCCCCTCACCGCGGCCCAGGGGCTGCCAGATCACCTGGGCTCCTCGCCGGTGCACCCCGCGCTGCGATCGCGGAGTGTAAAAGGGGGGGGGGGGGCTATTGGTGGTGTTGCTAGACAAGCCCCCACCGAGGCTCCTGCTGCAGCCTGGGCTGGATCCTTTCCCGCGTCGCTGGCGCTAAGGTCCTCGGGGGTCCTCATGCGGGCTCTCCGAGTCCTCTCCCTCCAGGCGGGACGCTGCACCCTGGCCGCGGTTTGCATTGGCTTTTGGGGGGGGAGGGGGTGTGGATGGGACTTACCCCCCCGGGTACCCTTGGGCTGCACCCGAAAGGGTTAACCCCCCCCAGCAGCGGGGGCTCTGACTGCCCCCCTCCTGCAAGAGACCCCTGGGCTTGCTGCAAGCCCCGTTCACACGGGCCCGCTGCATGAGGCTAATCCTGCTCCTGATCCCGCTTCCCGCGTACCTGGCTGCCACTGAATTGCTCTCACCTGCTGCAAAGCTCCCGCCCCACCCCGGCTGCTGTCACACTCCCCCACCCCTTCCCTCCAGGGAACCAGGCGGTGCCACTCCCCCCCCACCCCCTCATGCATATTAATAGAGACGCATGCGCTGGCTGCGGCTTCCCCGCCTGCTGCCGCGGGATAGATGAAGCCGGCAGGGCAGCGGCGGGGCTCCCAGACGGGCTTCCAGCTCCCTCTCTCTGGTGCGCGTCGCATGTGCCCGCGTGCGCCTCTCGGGGGGGGATCCGGGGGGGGGCTCATTGTGCTGACCTGAGCGCGAGCGGCGTGCGAGGGATTTGAAAGGAAAGAAAAGGCTCCGAATAATCGCCATAAAAAAAAAAGAAAGAAAGCGCGCAAAGAAAGGCGAAGGGCGGCCGAGGCGGGATAAAAGGAGGCCGGGCTGCTTTGCATTGGAGATCGGGGCGCTATTGAGGAGCCGCTGAAAAGTGGCGTTGTTTTCCACTCGTGCATGCTCCGATCGGGGGAGTATATTAGAGCCGGGAGCCGCCAGCAGCAGCAGCAATCTCGGCGCGAGCAGCAGCGTGCAGGGAGGCGGCATGCTCTTCCCCAGGCGACCCGCCCTCGCCCCTCTCCTCCTCCTCGCCTTGCTGTGTCTGCGGGGAAAGGTACGTGAGCGCCCGTGGCTGCACGGGCCAGCCCCCCCCGCAAGCTTGCGCCGGGCTTCCTTGCGCTTTGCACCGGGGTGGGCAGGGAGCGGATCTTCCTCCAGCGATTCCTGCAGCCCTTTTTGCAAGAGCCACTGGTGTGCAATAAATAAGTCTCCTTAAACAACACGCAGGTGCTGCAGACAAGGTGTTCGGGCCTCATTGAGTGAGATTTAACCCTAGCTTGGGGGGGGAGGGGTCCGTCATTTAGCAAGATCTAATTGCTGCCTGTTTTGATTTTAAAAAAATCCCTTAATTGGTGCAAGTCGCTCCTGGAGATTTTTTTTTTAACATGCTTCGTTGCAATTTCGTTTTAAAATCGGAGGCTTCCCCGAGAGGTGGCACCTGGTTTTGATGCCCCCTGTTTCACAGAGCGGATGCATGCAATGCACCGCTTAGTTTGACTTCCAAAGACTCTTGAAAGCCGGGCTGCTGGCTCCTTTGCAGGGCTCCTGGCAGGCGTTGGAGCGGAGGCTCGGGTCTCATGCACACTCCGGATTAGCTGGGGGGTGTACATTTGGCGCTTGGCCGGGTCCGGAACGCTCCGTTTGGGACTGTGAATTTCCCCCTGCCCGCGCTCCCTTGCGTAAAGCACCCAGACAACCCAGTGACCCCCTTTCTCTCCCTCCCTGTCTCGGGGTTAACAGGTGACTCGTGCGTCCGGACAGTTCGAGCTGGAGATCTTATCCATGCAAAACGTCAATGGCGAGCTGCAAAATGGGAATTGCTGCGACGGCCCCCGAAACCCAGGAGATCGCAAGTGCACCAGAGACGAGTGTGATACGTATTTTAAAGTTTGCCTCAAGGAGTATCAGTCCCGGGTCTCTGCTGGCGGCCCTTGCAGCTTCGGCTCCGGATCTACGCCGGTCATCGGAGGAAATGCCTTTAATTTAAAATACAACCGGAATAACGAAAGGAACCGGATTGTTCTCCCGTTCAGCTTTGCCTGGCCGGTGAGTCAATATCCATGCTGCGGGGGTGGGAGGGGTGATCGGCTTAGAAACCTAGTCCTCCGCCTTGCAATAGGGGCTTGTGAAGCCAGTGTGGGGGTCATAGAATCTCAGGGTTGGAAGGGACCTTAGGAAATCATCTAGTCCAACCCCCTGCTCAAAGCAGGACCAAGCCCCAATTTTTGCCCCAGATCCCTAAATGGCCCCCTCAAGGATTGAACTCACAACCCTGGGTTTAGCAGGCCGACGCTCAAACCACTGAGCTATCCCTCCCCCCTGTAAGGAGAGTGGAGCCTCTCTTTACAAAGAGGAAAGGGAACCCCCTTCGCCAAACCCTGTTAGCGCCTTTCAAATCCGATCCCGATCTAGATGGGTCAGGGGAGCAAACCCAGGATCGCTGCACTTTACAGCACCAATAAGGCTCTTAAGAGTTATAAGGTCAGAAGTTCACTTTCTCTTCTCCCCCCCCCCCCCCCCCCCCTTTTGCCAGTTAAGGCTTGTGCAGCAGCCAGAAGAGTGGCGGGCTGTCCAGTGAGCCCATGTGAACAGTGTGTGTCATGCCTGGCTCCCTTCCCTGGGAGTGTTTGGGGAAGCTGCCCGCTTTCCCCAAAGGGAATCTCATTGCAGGCCTTGGTGTGGATGGGAGCTGCTGCTGCTATTTGCAAACTAGCTGCCAACTTCCCAGGGAATCTTGTTACAGGCACTTGCAGACTCCGGAAGCTAAATAAAGCTTCAGTAGATTTAGCTTAACTACTGAAGCCTGGGCTTAACTTTCCACCTTGGTACATTGGACTCTCTTCTTCTCCCCCGCCCCCCCCCCCCCCGATAGTTGGCTCCATGTTCCGGGGTTCCCAGCACCGCTCCCTCCCCCAACAGCTGTGTTTGCAAACTTGGTGGCAGGGCAGAGACCACAAGGAGGTGGGGCCCAGGGCCATGTGCTTTGCTAGAACTGTGCTGTTAGATCTCAGCCCAGAGAGTGGGGAGGGGGCTGACTTCATTTCTGATGGTGCAACCCACATGTTAAAGTGGGGTTGACCACAATAGTGCTGGCCCTTACTGGGAAGCTTTAATATGATCAGGGTTTAGATTCTCAGAGTGTTTCCTGGAGCTCCACATGAACCCCCCCCCCCCCCCCATGCTATGCTTCGGGGGGTTGAAAATATCTACTGGAGCGCTGCTCCGGACAGCTCTGGCTGAATTTAGGCCCTGAATATAGTCAGTTCTCCAAATGGGCCATGAAACCACAGCTCGGAGTAAAACAGCTGTCTCTCCAACACCCCTCCTCTTGTTCTGTACCTGCAATGTGTATACTCCTAAACGGGCTGAGCTTTTCAAAGCTGAGTGCCTAAATTTAGGCTCCCCCCCCAAAAAAAACCCACCTAGATCCTTTTAACATCCCCCCCCCCCCCCCGAGATGCTGAGCAAGCATAGCTTCACTGGGCCATTGGCGTGCTCAGCATTGCTGAAAGTCAGGCCAGTCTAACCTGTGTGCTTTAATATGGCTTTAGGAGTATAACCTTGGGCACCCGGGCTTCCTTGCAAGGAAAGAAAGTAAAATGCTCTTAATTGCATGCTGGGAGAGGAGGGAGTGTAATTTCCCATCCCCAGCCGCTACCCTTACTGGGGGGACTGAAGCCTATGTAAGCTTTCTACCCCCTCCCGAGCTTGGCCCACCCGCGTGGGGTAAGAACCCAAGGAGTCCCTGGATCATCATCTCGGTCCCGCCCCCTCCTCCCGCCTCCCAATTGTAGTGCAGGCGCTGACTCCATAATCTCAAAGCAGGCAGCCAAGCCTGTGTTCTGAAAATGGCCTTTGCTGCCTCCTACCTGCCTTTAGTGAGTGTCAGGTTGGGGATTTTTGTTTCTCCCCCAAGAACTGAAGGCTGTAGGGATAAACTCAAGCCCATGTTTTGAAGCATTACAAAGTACGATAGTATAGTTTGCACAACTGTGTTGGAAGTGTAAGCCCTATTTTTTTTTTTAATGTTGTATCATTTAAATATACCATCGACGGGATCAAGGATTTTGTAAAAATCTGTGGTATTTGAAGTACTGCCAGGGGCCTTGGTGCTTCTGCTCTGGGCTCTGACATTTTCACAAAGGCCTGGTTCATCTAGAGTGGTTTTTAATCTTGCCTTAAAAAAACAACCCTCAAGTGTGTTGAATTTTTAAGATCATTGGTAACTTGTTCACAGATGTGCAAAAGTTGAAGGCATTAAAAAACAACCACCAACACCCTGACTACATCATGTATTAGCTGGTCTCCACTTAGTGAAAAAATTGCTTCCATTGTCCTGTTAGCTGGATCTAATCAAGCCAAGGAATCCCAGCATAGTAGAAAATCATCTTTGCACCATCTCCTCTCAAAAGTCTTTTGGATGGTGTGAAGTTAGAAATGCTGACGCTTATGCTAGAACTCTGTACTGAATTGTTTCATACCCCCCAAAGAAAACAAGCTGTTCTAAGACTGAAGTGATCACCTCACAATGGCTAGTAGTAAAGCATTTGAACAAAGGAATACTTAATGTGGCAAAGCTCTTGTTTGAACTAAAATTAGATATGCAAACCCTTTCAAGACCCTAAATTTGTTTAAGATCCGAACAGAACATTGAATCACTTTTAATGTGGTGCTAATGTGACTCCAAAATGGAAACTTTAGTCCTACACAATTCAATTACCACATTTATGCTTACCTTAAATCACTGTTTTCTCCAGTTTAAGAGTGAGGGCAAAAGTTTGTCTTGTAACAATTTGTCAGATACAGATTTGACTTGTAGACACCAAATCGAGAATTCCATTGAAGGTTAACAGAAGGCAGAGCTAAGTGTTAATCATATTGCTAGTTGGCAATTCCTAGTAGCCTCTGAATATGCATCAGTTTTGTTATCTTTCTGTTTGAGGAAGGGCTTTTCTTGGACATTCCTGCTTTAGCGAGTAATGTCAGGAAGCCTTGTTGCCTTGACTACACTTTTTTTGACATCTTTTTTCCCATGCCAAACTGCTTCTCTGTGCCTTGTGTTGAAAATAGTTTAAGGACTTTTTTTTAGATCTGTAAAGATTTGTATACACCAGGCAGGGTTAAAAAAAATCAAAAAAATCCAAGTTTGCGCTGATCACTTTAATTCTTAGACTCCGTTCCTAAAATGAATGTAGATTTGAAGTGCTGGAACTTGCCTTCTAAGAACATTGCACAGTTTGTTGTTGTGTAGGTTTTGATATGTACCCTTGTGAGTAATGGGAGAGGAGATAGTGGGCTGTAAATTCATTTAAATGATTGGAGGCTTGAATAAGTTGCTAGGCAACAGGGCAACAGACCAGCATGAAGGAAATAAAGAGTATATCCAGAAAGCTGCACCTGCAGCAGTAAGCCAAAGAATGCGCAAATTGCAATTCCTATTTAAAAATATAACTCTAATTTAGCTAAATGCACAATTCATTTTAAGGCACCAGGAACTTTCTTCAGAACTTTGTACATCCATTAAACCTATAGGGACGTTCCAAACCAAAAACGTCCATGTCCCTTACGTTGAAGTTTGTCTATGCAGGTTATTGAGCATCATTCTGCTGTCATAAATGGCCAGTGAAAATCCAAAAGGATTAATTTAGAATCAGTTATAAGAATGGCATTTTCCAAAATGGACAGCAAAATCTCATGGCTTCTCATGCTTTAAAGGAACCCTGCATTCATTGAGCAAACCAAGTGCAGGACTAATTTTGTATTTTGGGGTTCATTGAGGCTGTAATCATGAGGCAGGTCGAAGTTGGCAGCCTTTATGGTGTGCATACCTCAGATTTCAAACTGCCTGTTTATCCTGAAAAAAAATTGTGATCCTTGTAATCATTTAATGTTGGCACAATTGTGTCAAGGCACTAAGAATCTGAGGTGCAAAAACCTCTAAATTGCTTCACTGCAAAACGTAAAGAAGTTTAGGATTTCCTAGGTTTATTTCACCCTTTGGCTAAGAAAACACTAACTGTCTTTTTATCAACAAAATGTATGCCTGTTCCTGAAGATGGGAAAGAAACTCCTGGACTGGCATTACATATTTTCTTCTAGTAGCCACTAGCCAGAAATATAAAGTGTGTGGTGTTGGTTATAGGTTTTAACAGACGTGTGTAATATTAACATCCCTAATTTTAGGTAGTGCCCCTGTCCAGGAAAGAAGAATATATCAACATTGGACCACGTGTACCACTGGAATGATTGGTAAACAATGTTTTTCCCCATCTGAGTGCCATGGTTTGAATGAAGCGACAAAGGGTCCTGTGGCACCTTATAGACTAACAGATATTGAAGCATACGCTTTCATGGGTCACCTTTATCCAAAATGGAGTGTGTATATTAAATGACATTCTGGAACATAACTGGCATCCAAATTCAAACTCTTTCCTAGGAATGTAGAGGAGTGATGTGTTTCTGAAAGGTACCTCTTCCACTCCAATCTCTCTCTCCTTTAGGGACTCGTATGTTCCAATCCCGTTTTGGATTTCACCTTCAGTGTGAATCCATTTTATTACAGTGCCTATAGCCATAGTCCATCTATAAGTAAATGAGTCCCACTAACTATTTTTTGTATGCAGGTACTTTTAGTTTCTTCTTGATTAAATAAAAGATTGCTCAAGATGACTTCAGTGGGAGCTGAATTGGGCCCAGGGTAACCCTCCTTAAAGCGTATATGGAAGCTTCTTTAGATATCCTACATTCGGCATGGTCATCTCATAACTTATGTAGCTGAATGTCTGACTTTGTATTGCATAAGACTTAATACCTTTTGGGTGAACTTTCCTCAGGTTAATTAGAACCTTATGTGCCTTTATTTCATTATGGACTGAAGATTACAGTGTAAGCATGCTAATTCTTCTTGCTGTTAAAACTGATGATGCAGTTCATTACATGAGATGCTGCTATTTTGTCTCTAGACTATAGATTCGTTTTTAATAAAAAGGAGATGCAGTTTTCCCAGGCTCAGTCCAGTAGTCTAAAGGTCCTTGGGCACCCGTGGACTTCAACTACAGTTCTTCAATACACTTAAACAAACAAAACTGGGAACAGGATTGTGGTCTTAAAACCCCTGAATTCACACTTCGTGTAGAATCACTGGCATAGAGGGCCTTTTAGTAAATGCCACTCGAACCAGTAAGCTACATGCATCTTCTAGAAGGGGAAAGATGTCAGAAGAAAACTGAGTGGTGTTCGTGTCTTGTTACTGCATGGCACTCGTGATTCTGCGGTCACTGTTCTACAGCATCAATTACGCTCATTACTGTTGTAGTATCCCGAAGAAACTGTAAAATGTGGATAGAGGTGGTTAAAGTGGTTTGTAAATAGTCAAACATCGAGTCCTTTACCAGCTCAGCCCAGTTTTTATGCACTTGGGTAATAAGTAGAAAGGCCTCTTGTTCAGGCTTGCTCCATGTGAACCTGACTGTTTTGCTTGGCTGGCTACTAGGTATTTTCTCTATTAACCTTGCCACCCTTTTGTAACTGGTGCATTTAATTATCACTGGGATGCTTTAAACAGGTAGGGAGAAGGACAAGAATAGTGGGTAATCTTATTGGGGAGGGTTTAGAGTGACCATTGACATCTTGGCCTACTTACTGGGTCTTTTTGGTGACATGTGAGAGCTTTGTGAAAAATATAACCTTGTAATCAGATAAGGCGCTGATTAAAATGCTATTGTGATATTATGCCCCCTGCCGCTGAGATTTCCCCCCCTGCCGCCCCCCAAACTGAAGTCTGTTCAAATTGAGATGCCATAGTTTTTTTAAAGATCTTTTTCTGGCGCATTGTTTGGTTAGTGCATTCTAGTGCTGTGATTAGAATACATTGTAGTCCGGCCACCCAGACGGAGGCATTGACTGCTAATATTAACCAAGAACAATGGCGTGGCCATACTGACTGCAGTGAGGATTACAGGACATAATGGGGCCTATCCAAAAATAATGCTAATACAGGACAAGCAACAGGAAGCAGCAGTAGACTCAGCAGAGTTCGGCTCCCAGACAAACCATGGACTGACTTCACACAATGGCAACTTCAGCACATTATGTATTCACAGGATACTCATTATTCCAGCAGGCTTGCCAGATCAGAGATCAGCCTGGTTTATTGGATGCAGCACACATAGTTCGGATAGCGGTAATTTTGTGTCCTTCATCGTTTGGCAGGAGGAGGACAGCTGTATCACAGAGACGTTCTTGACTGGTTTGGCTTGTGCTGTCGGAGAGAGAGGCTCCTGGCAGCTGCTAATGTAGCTACATTTGTTTGTAGGGCCCATTCGTAATGTGGCAATCAAGTGTTTTACCTTTGTCAGCAGAGCCGAGATGGTGCAAAAAGTTGCTCTATCGAGAGCGAAGTGTGTTTTTCACATGGGCACATTGATTGGTCCTCAGATATGCTGCCCGGCGTGTGCAGTGTTAACATAACCTTTGACTTTCTTGAAAGCCATGGCCAATGGGAGGTGAGGTTACTTCCTGCATAAACAAAACCTGAGTGGGGTGCATTGCCATCTTGTAGGGTTATGTTTTACGCAGGGAGGCCCAGCGAGACGCTTGCAAGCTACCTTGTGTTCAACAAAGGAGACGAGTCTCTCTCTCTCTCCTCTTCTCCTGCCGAAGGGGCCATCCAGTGAAATATGGCAAACCAGTAATCTTCAGCTTTGAAGAGCTGCTCTGTCAACAGAGGGAGCGGGAGCCCACGGGATGGCCCTGATGTGATCTGGCGTTCGGGTGGTGTCATGTGGCCCTGCAGTGAGAACCTTGCTGAGCAATCTGAGGAAGTGGTATTGTGGCTAGCTGTATATCTGTTCTGGTCTGTCTGTCTTGCTCTCTCCCCGCTGCCCCCTGGGGGTTTTAAAATGTTCCTCATTTCTTTCTTCTCTTCTCTGCCACGCCCCCTTCTAGCTAATGGGCGGGGTTGCTGCAGCTCTCAGTTCGCTGTCTCCTGTTCCAGCGTGGAATGCGTAGGGACTGGCACGCTGCCCGAGACCCAGGCAGAGCGAGAGGGGAGCTGCAAGTCAGGCTTGTCTCCACATGTGGCTGTCAGGGCACAGGTTGAGCATGGCTGTGGTTAACCTGATTTCCCTGTTTGACAGCAGAGAAGCATGTACAAAAGTCAGATCGGACTTCCGTCGCGAAGCATGTGAAGCACGGAATTGGCAAGTGTCTTGGGTGGTTGACTCTCTAGGACAGGAGTTGCAACCCCCAAAGGGGGGGAATATCCCTTTACAAACGACACTGACATTCCTCTGCTGCTCTGTCCTGTTGGATCACTATTCTTTAACATGTGGGGGGCCAAGATCCCAAAGGGTTTAATGACTTTTTTTAGGAGGAGGGGGTTTTAAAGGAGCTTGCTTCCCCTCTTCCTACCCCCCCAACAGTCCTCAGTACCTGCCTTCTGAAAATCTAGCCTCTTTAACGTGTCTCCGTTTTGGCCCTAGAAATTTAGTCCCCTGTGAAAACACTGACACCTATTTCTTACGAAGACTTCTCTGCTTTTTAAACCTCTCCTGGATTATGCATCCATTCTGGCCATGACTTAAAACACTGAATACTCTGAAAAGAGGCAGCATTATCCCATCATACCCTCACAAGTGACCCCCAATGACCGATTTAAAGGGTCATGAAAGTTCTTCATGGGTTCTGTCCTCTACAGATCAGGAATAAATATGGTAATTGTTGGCTTAGACCTGCCCTTAACGGTTCTCAAAACTTTGGTTTCACTATCTAACCAACCTCCACAAATGTATTTAGTTCTCTCCATACTACCTAGTATAAGACCAGTTATTTTAACTATCTCATAGCTTTGGTAAACTTGTTCAGATGTGACCATGAAGGTATATTTGTAACATGTTCTTGGTGTTGATGAAACTGTGAAAGTGTGACCATTCTGCAAACTAGTGGCTTGAAGCTCCTTTCTAGCATGAGACCAAAGCTGACTTGAATCTTTGCCTTCTGGTCAAGATCAGATTTATAGTGGCTAATTGGGTGTGACTCCATCATAGTTCACTGCTGATTTGCTGCCTGGTACCTTGCTTTGATGGAATAAGGTGTGTGATGTGGAATTCTTGTCTGGATGTATATTTATTCAAAGATGTGCAGAGGTCAGTTGTGGGCATGGGAAAAATTAAACCTCCACGCTGTAAGTTGTCATTCCTGAGATATCTTAACTGTTGATCTGTAAAGTGGGGATGATGGGCACCTTTTTAAAGTAGTGTAACATCTCAACCCTGTGTAGTCTTTGCAGAGAAATTCCTTATCGTGGGATGGTCAGATTGATGCAATCAGCCGATTGCATCTTAGGGGGTTTACTAGCTTTGTTTTTTGGAACGTTTAAAAAAAAAGTCTAGTTGATAAACTTCCTTGAGCACAATTTTTTCACTCTGTTAGGGAGGGCACAACCGACTGGATGAAATGACTTTTCTCTCCCAATCATAAAATGTAGCTTTTTTAGCTAATTTTTCTGTAAAAATACTTACGAAGGTAGATTTTTGTTTTTTTGTCTGGAGGGGGTGTGGTTGCCCTGTTCAGTGTTGTTTTAAATGAAGCCCTGTGGTTTGTTGAAATTGGTTACACAGGTATGTGGCAACAGTAGCTCTTAAAGCAGGGATTCTGCCTTTCCTTTCCTCGAGGGTGGATTGTGTTGGTAAACAAGCCTAAGGACTAAGCAGGGCCTGTTGCTATGAGTTTAGATGGAACATCTTCCAAAACAATTATGCAAGGCCAAAAGGAAA
The DNA here is from genome assembly GCA_037349315.1 of Chelydra serpentina. NCBI lineage: Eukaryota > Metazoa > Chordata > Testudines > Chelydridae > Chelydra > Chelydra serpentina. The sequence continues at coordinate 14,229,744 of JBAIAC010000061.1, forward strand.
ACATCCTTAACTTTATTGAAATAGTGCAAGTTGTTGTCATAATTTATTCTCCGTTGTATCATAATATTTTTGCAAGCTTGCTGTAACATGTCACGCTCTGTTTTGGGTTTGGCGGTGGTGTAATTAAACGGAGGAGGAGAGGTGATGGCAGCCCCGCCACAAGTGAAATGAAATGTACATTTCATTATGTCTCAGGAATTTTTACCTCTGACTTGTGTGGGAAAGCCTCCTAAAGCTGTTTCAGAGCATTTCCTCCAAGTTGCAGGGCTTTTCCCAGAATAGTAACCAATAATGTGTAACTTTATTGATGAAATATTAACCAAAAATGGTTAGGGCCGATCTATACTTTGCTTGAAAGGCTGGGCACATGTCTTGGCTTGCCCGGCTCTGCTTGCTTTTTCAAAGCATTTTCCCACAGTTATCAGTGAACGAAATGGAATCTGAGTCGGCTTTGAATATGAAACGTATTTAGGCTAGATTCCAAGCTAGTGTCCATCACAAACTAGATTTTTTTTTTTTTTTCATTCAAAGGCTGCATGCTGTGTCCAGTCGTGAGAAATTAGTTGGCTTTGACTTTTTTTGGGGGGGAGGGGAGGTCGGGAGGGGGTTTGAAGTCTGCCTGATCCCTACACCTTGCAGCTATAGTCTTTTATAAACGTGGTTTTGTTTCTGGTAACACAGTATTTAATTGCTACATATGACTCTTTACAAATGGACTGATACTTAGTGCTGGCAAAAATAGGAGTGTAGAAAAAATAAACCACACGATTCAACTTCTCTTGCACAAGATTCTAACTTGTGCATCATTTTTTCACACACCCTCACTGCAAAAGATTAGACTGACATATGACTAAATCAAACACCACCTCTGTTTCCTTTTTTCTAAATTCTTAACCTTTTGACTCTTTAAAAATCTGTATCTAAGCCTAGACATTTTTGGTAGCATGACGGTATTTGGGGGGGGAATACAGAACCGGGCTAAAACATAGCCAAATAAAGGTGGGGAAAGTTCTAATGACTCTTGTTCCTGAGTCAGGTTTGAAGATAAAGGGAGCTTAGCTGTAGTACCTGGCATACTTCCAGCCTGAAGCAGTCTCTTTGGTTAGTGGAGCTGCTGCTGCTGCTTATTATTATGAGAATGCTAGAGACCTGATTGGCAGATTAGTCTGTCTATAAATGTGACACATAGGTGTGTACTACTTCTCCCCCTTCCCTAATTCTTCCAAACAGTATGATCCGAGGCTTTGTTTTACAGAGCCTCTCCCTCCCCACCCCCTTTCGAGATTCATCCGTTCTTGCCTTAGTTACCTGATACTTGTGGGAGCAGTGACGGCCTAGTGCAGACAAAGCTTTCAAAGGGGTGCTGAAAAGCAAAGTCCTCTAGAGAACGCTCTGCCGAGGCCAAGCAGAATAATCTTTGCAACACCCCTTGCTTTCAGGATGGAAAAAAATGTCGGGGTCTAAAACCAAATACAAAGCAGAAGTTTTGTAACTAAAACTCTTTTTTTTTAAAGCAGCTGATTATTCCTCGTCTCTCTCTCCCTCCCTCCTCCCCCCCCCCCCCCAACTGTGTGCATTTTTGCCAAACTTGCTAAATTCTAACTTACAGCATAGTGTCAAAAGCTGTACTTCCTGGTTAAGTACATAAGATGCATTAGTGATGACAAAGATGAGCAATCCAAGGTGAAAGGTCTCAAGTCAGACGGGATAAGGTGATTTAAGAGGTTACAAGAGGATCGTGTTCGTCTCAAGTATAATCTGTTGCCTATTTATGTTTTCAGTGGATACAGCCTCGAGTGAGAGATGGAGATTTGATTTTGATTTTTTTCCCCCCCATCAGATGCCTATTAAAAACGCTTGCTTTTTAAAAAAGGTCCTGTCTGTTTGAGGTACTAATACATATATTTTGTTTTGCAGCGATCCTATACGTTGCTTGTTGAGGCATGGGATTACAGCAATGACACTGCTAGTAAGTATTCATTCCTTGGCTTACTCGTTCAAAACTCCTCACTCAGCTCTCGGCTGACAGGCTTTTATGTGAACAGGGCTAGTTTGTGACTGTATTCTCCCACAAATGGAGGGAGCTGGAGCGCTGCATGTGGTTCTAAAGCACCTTGCAGGAGGTAGGGAAGTCACACAATGCAGGGATCTACAGCGCAGACTGCAGGGTCTGGGTCTATGATAAGCAAGGATGTGTTGGTACGGCCTACATCAGTTCCGGGGAGGGGGAAAAAGCCAAGTGGCAATGAGGGGTAAAATTTTTAAAAGCACTTAAGTCCCCCTTTTAAAAAAACTACTTGAGTACCAGGAACCTAAATCCTCTTGACTGTCAATGGGATTTAAGTGTCAGTCACTTAAGCACCCTTGAGAACTTTTTCTAGGCTTCACATCACTTATAAAAGCCACAGTGAGACTTAACGTAGTCATTATCCAAACGATTTTAGAATGATGAAAGATGAGAAACTGGTGGTAGTGCTTGTTTTTCTTGGGCGGGGAGGACAGGTTCTCTATCTAGGGATTTGTCTGCTACATATTTTCAGTTCCTGACTACACCACCTGATAAAGTTGGCTGAAACATGGGTGGATGTGTGAGGGGGAAGATCTTCCCCTGGAATGTCCGTTTGGTCAATTTCTTTGTCCTTGTGTGGTCAGTTTCGGCTTTGCATACTAGTTAGAGGAAGCTATAAACCCCAATGGCTTGTGAGCTGTGCTGCTGATATCCAGCTGGGGTGTGTATACCTATAATTAAATGTGAATATTCCCTGTATAAAACTACCACTAAATTTAGGAGTTCAGGCTTGTGCCTCTATTTTGGTTCCTTCGCTGGGTCCCTAAGAGTCCCATGCTGCTGTTGACACAATAAGCAGTTTTGCTTCTGACAAGGAGTTGGAAATGCTCTGCCAAATGTGAAGAAAATACTAGACCTCCTGTCCACCATCCGAACATCTGTGCCCCTTTCCCACCCCACAAAATGCACTGAGCCCCACTTGAACTGTGAAGACAAACTACTTAAATCATCCACAGCTTGGGCCTGGAATGGACTCCAGATGCAGCATGGTAGAGGGACCCACAGATGTGTGTGAAGTGCTAAAGCCCTACTCTTTCAGTTAAATCTGTAGGGGCAAATCCCTGCGCCTGTGTGGACCCCACAGAGGCTGTGCCTGGGCACAGGGATCACTCTGCACAGATCAGATTTTCGGAACAGGCTTAACTTTCTAAGAAGTCCCACTAGTTCCACAAATTAAGACGTTCCCACATAACAAAATTCATGGAAACTGCCAATATGCTGTCCCTTCCTGTCTGCTATGACTAATGACACTCGGGTAGAGCGGCATGCATGATTTGAGGTCCAGGACCACCGATCAGGGAACCTTTCGTCCTTGGTTGCACAAACTTTTATTCAAGGGGAAAAATATCTATAGGTGCTGCTATACTGGCAGTGTCTAATTATAAAGGGAAGAGGTCTGCATTTAAAATGAAGGTCTTGTTTACAGTAAGATCGCAGTATTTTTTTCAGCCTGGATCTCTGCCATCTCTACTATTATTGGAGCTCATCTTTTTTTCATGAAACAGACTTTCCAAAGCTTCACAATGAATCCTTTCTTTGCTCTAATCTTCTGGAAGCAAAATTGTCTTCAGAGACAACTGTCTCATGGTCTCCCTCCCTTCCCCCCTCCCTCCCCCCCCCCCCCCCCCCCGCCCAAACAGCATGTTTGACCCAGTGCACACTTGGTCTTGCATATGTTCCTGATTAAACTCTCTCTCAATAGCTTCACCATTGTATATTTTTAATTGGGTCATCTAAGTGACCCTACTGCACAAACACTTCCTCCTTCCTGTCTTACCACCTTGCTGACTGTAGACTTGACCATCTTTAAAGGAGATCTCCATAGAATACTAGGCTTTCAATAAAATTCTTACATGGTTGAAGTTCTGTAGGCTTCTACAGCATTTCCTATGAAACCCTAATAGTTTAATTCAGGGGTCTCTAACACGCAGCCCGCAGGCCACATGCGGCCCGCGGAGTTATTTCCTGCAGCCTGCCATAGGCGCCGACTCCACTGGCAGCCAAGCTCCAAACATTACTGAGTGTTTATATTTTATTAAAACCCCTCTTTGCATTACAGTTTTTAAAAAGTTAATACATTGACTTTTAATAGAATACTATATTACTCTTCCTTTTTTCATTTTTGACTATACTTTTGTATCCTTGTATGAAAAGGTTTCAGTGATGCAGCCCTTGGGCCAATTTACTAGTTCTCATGTGGCCCTTGTGGTGATTTGAGTTTGAGATCCCTGGGTTAATTCCATTAAATTCTACTGGACTTTTTTCATTAGGGCTGTTGGAAAAAGTAGGGCATAGTATCATTGTGTCCTGGACAAGGCTCTAGCAGGTTCATTGTTTTAATGGCATATGACAGATCTGATGGAAATTTGGTCATTAACAATAAATAAATCTAGATGTGACCTTCCCTTCTTTGTATCCTGGTCTTCCCCCACCAGCAGTTTTGCTGTATCCCATGTAACACTTAAGGTGAAACCTTGGCTCCACTGGGGATGTCTACGCTGCAGTTAAAAACCCCCAGCTGGCCCGTGCCCGCTGACTCAGGCTCACAGGGCTTGGGGCTGTTTAATTGTGGTGTGGATGTTCATGCTCAGGGCTCTAGGACCTCGCAAGGTGGGAGAGTCCCAGAATGTCTACTTTGCAGCTAAACAACCCGATCTCCGCAAGCCTGAGTCAGCTGGCATGGGCCAGCCGTGGGTTTTTAATTGCAGTGTAGACATACCCATTGAAGTCCAAGGGAGTTTGACTTTCATGGGGCCAGGATTTAACCCAGAGGTGGTATAGCTTTGTCCTGGATTAGGTTCCAGCTCACTACTACTGTCTGTTGCTTCATCAATAAAATAAACGGAGCTGACAAGGGGTATGCCCAAGTGCTGTTGTAGCTTACTAGTATCCATTGCACATGAATTCAAGTCACGCATAAGAGCTTCAGCCTCATGTAAATTAAACCATAGCTGGAAGATGTTTGAAGGCCAAGATTTTAAAAAGTGACCGATCAATTTGGGTGGCCAAAGACACCTTATGGTGCCTAGCTTTTCTGAGGGTGGGTGCTCAGCAGTTTCTGAAAGTCGGGCCCCTACAAGGCATCTGAAGTTGGGTACCCAAAATTGCTGGTCACACTTGAAAATTGTGGCCTAAAAGTTTTTTAGAACTTCAGCTGCACCACCCTAAATCAAAAAGAAACCTAAATAGCCCTGCAGCTTAGCCAAACACTGCCTGAACCCTACCAGCTCTCTGGTGTTAAGAGCAGAGTACAAGTTTTAAGACCTTCAGAGGGCTTCTCTCTTCCCCCTCATCAATTGCCAATTGGTTAATGTTTCCTCTAACCTCTTTATCAAAGCTTGGGATCCCAAGTCAGATGTCAAGGGAATTATGAAGATGACTTTCTCTAGGCTGGCCGGCTTCGTTCTTATTACTTACACTGCGTGCTCATTATTAACTGTATGTGGTTTTTGGTGTGGACTGGGAGCAGAAGGGCTCTGGCCTTCTCTCCTGTGCTGCCAGGTGGGACTGGGGGGAGCGTGGGGAAAGAAGACCAGGAAGAACATGGTATACTTGATTATGAAAATTCCTTTGCTCTGAGTGATGGCTAATGGCAGGTGTTGATCAGGGTCATGTATGTCTACATGAGCTGTCCTCAGGAATTGTGGGCAGTGATATTACTGTGACCTGTATCCAAGAAAGATGCTTTAACGATAAAACAAAAAAGACCAACTCCAGTCACCTTTTTTCACGGTAAAATTCAATGCACTAAAGGCCTGATCCAAAACCCATTGTATTCATGGGAGTGTTGCCATTGGGTTCAGCAGGATGTCTATGGCCCTAAAGGTCTAAGCAGCTAGAATGAAACATGGCAGAGCTACCTATCTGTGCAACAAATACATGCTCCCAAATGATATGGGGGAGGGGTGACTGGGTGCAGGCAAGAAGAGGGAAGCTCTGTCCCATTTTTTTGATGGAAACACGGCTTTCTGGTGCTGTGGAATGAAGCGGGTGTGAATATGTGAAGGAACAGTTCTCAGCTTCAAAAGCAAATCCGTTCTATAATCCCTCTATTAATCCGACTCTATCACTAGCCTCTTCCTCATTCAGCATGAAAGGATGAAAAGGCACCGGACTGGGATTGGGCAGAGCTGTGCCGCAGACTCAATGCATGCCCTTGGCAAAGTCACTTAGCCCCCGATTCAGCAAGGTACTGATGCGTGAGTGTATCTTTCTGTTGAGTAGTCCCACTGAAGACAAGCACATGCATATCTGTTGAAGTACCTTGCTGAACTGGAGACCCTAATTTTACAGAAATAAGCTCACAAGATATGCCTTTATACCAACAGAATTGCATTCGAACTTCAGTGTTGTACTGATGCAACTATACTAGCTTGGAATCAGTATAGTTAAAGCAGTACAAAAACTGTGTATAACCGTCTTCTTTTTTTGGAAGTTCCTTCTGAAAGCTAAAAATGGGCTCTCAAACCCATTTAAAGAAATTTAGAAAGAAAATAGCCCACGTCATCTGCTTTGCAAAAGTTTTATTTGACTTCGTCTGCCTTATGTAAAGTCCCAAACTTTAAGTGTTGAAAGAACAAGTAAATGTTTTGATTCATTTTACTTCTTAAATGTGATAGAGCATTTTAGCACATTACTGGCAAAGGGCCCTTCTAGCTAGAATATTTCTGACTCTGGATTATGCTCCCATATACAGACGTCTGGCCTGGTACTTTATTTTTGTTTTCGCACTGGGTTTGCAAGGGTATTTTGGCTATTTTATGATAAACTTTCACTCTGCAGTCAGCTGCTGCTAGCAGCAGGTCGTAAAGCAGTGTCAGATCATTTTAAGTCACAAGACCGGGACTACAAAGTGAAATACCACAGAGCTATACAATGTTCCATGCAAATGTGAAATTATTATTTCAGGCTGTAATTTAGACAGTTGTAGGTTTCTAAAAGCCAGAAAATTTTGCTGGAACTAAATGTCAAGTACAAAGTTTAAACTCTTTGAGAGAGGCTCTTTAAGGAGAGAAGGGGAAATCTATACTATATGTATAAAGCAATTTGAGTTATTTGCACAGATCTCTGTTAGGCTAGTGCCTGCTAACATCTAAAGAGCTAATTTTCACAGTATTTCCTGGCCAAAATTGAGTGAGATCGCTTATGCCAAATGTTACTAGATTTCTTCTATAGAAAACTCTTTTTATACCTGGCTTCCAGAAGCCTGCAAGCCTTTTGCATATGTCTGTCCAATTTGAAAGGTTACCTTATTAGGCTATATTATGATGGCCGGAGGTTTTCACAAATATTATAACAGACAATACAATACTAATTGAACAAGCGGAGCAAAATGCACGATGCACCAAGCTTAGATTCCTATCCCTGTTATAGGTAGGAGTAAATGCAGTTCTGGTTTTTTCCTCCTCTGTTTGCTAATCTTCTGGTTCTTACTGGGAGTCTTGAGGATGAGCTATTCAAGTGGTGATCAGCATTGGCCTAACTGTTCTCACTGACTTTAGTCTGGTTTCTGTTCAGTACACAGTACATGCATTTCTCTTAATTGCATATAGGTTTTGGGGCAACTTTTTCTTCATTTTGGACACACAAATAAAGCCAGCATACAGCAGTCTCTCAAAATCCTGTTTGAGACTGACTTCCATCCAGTTCAGATGACCAACAAAGCGTTAACCTCCCCTTCACTTCTGCCTTCTAGATCCGGATAGCATTATCGAAAAGGCATCCCACTCCGGTATGATCAATCCGAGCCGTCAGTGGCAGACGTTGAAACAAAATGCAGGCATTGCCCATTTTGAGTACCAGATCCGCGTGACTTGCGATGAGCATTACTATGGCTTTGGCTGCAACAAGTTTTGTCGACCGAGAGACGACTTCTTCGGCCACCATACCTGTGATCAGAATGGCAACAAGACTTGTCTGGAAGGCTGGATGGGGCCAGAATGCAGCAAAGGTTTGTAACTAATTTTGAAGGATGTACTGATAATGGTCTTGGATAGTTCAGTGGACATGGAGCACTTAACCTCGAGGTTGCTATTCTGTTGCCTGCTAATGTCAGCCCGATTCCTAGAGGATAACCATCCACACCATCGTAACCCCTCACTGGTGCTTTTATTGGTAGTCTTGGAAAGAGAGGCCAAGGATTGATTGGGCAGGGACTGTTCTATCCAGTTCAGGGTTAAGGTAGACCACTGCTGCTCATGTACCAATTATATAGATAATGGATTATATTCTATGGGGCTTTCTATTTAATGGGTAGAATTTTCAGAAGTGACTAATGACTTGTTTAAACTTTACCCAGCATTTCTTTTGACCCCCATATCAATTTGAGCAGCATTGCAATATTAGCAGGTGTTCTCTTCAATTGAGTAACATTGATTTACCCACATCATAGCTTATGGGTGAAATCTGGCCTCATCTGAAGCCAGTGGGGGTTTTGCCACTGACTTTAATGGGGCCAAGATTTCCCTCGTGGGGCAGAACGTCTTGTGTGGCTGCTTCAAAGCGAGCAGGAAGACGAAATGTTGTGAAGCTGAATGGGCAAATAAAAAGCCTTTCGGCTGCAGAGTTCCAGGCTGTCTCCTACATGAGTGGACGTTGCTGAGCGTGTTCTCAATCCCTTAACAGCATTAACTTTGGCAGGAGAAACGCAGAACCCTGAACTGGAAGAATGGATTGTCAGCAAAATGTGTTGATAAAATGTATGCGCAGTTTCAATCTAGACCCATTGAAATGGTGTGTGCACACAGGTCTGGGAGAAAACATCTGGGTATTACCAAGGCAACTAGCACTGCGTTTATTGTAAGGTGAGGGAAGGGTTCCTCTCACCTTCAGATGTAGAAAGAGAAATTCTGGTAGGACATCATGGTGTGCAAGTTTATTAAGCACAATGGCTTCTCTTGGGTTGACCCAGGTTCTTAAAGCAGCATCATGTGGGATCCCTGTTTACAGTTAGCTGCCTGGATGGATTTGCTGTCGTAAGGCACACCCTACATCTCTTTCCAGTAGAGTTGATAAGAGACCTGTTAAACCTTGGCTTTGGTAGGATTACAATGCTAGCTAGAGATTAAAACATTCCCACGAGTGTGAGGATGTGGGAAATGGACAGCATACTTATTGATGCTTTCTCTTTTTTTTTTTTTTTTTGGCAGCAATTTGCCGTCAGGGCTGTAGTCCCAAGCATGGTTCTTGCAAAATTCCAGGCGAATGCAGGTAAACAAAATGATTTTGCTAACGAATTTGTAACCACTCCTGCTGTGAATGCTGGACAAGGGGAGAAGTCGAGCTGTCCAGCTATTTCAGGCAAGGGCATCTTTTTCATGCAAGTTGCACTGAATAAACTATAAATGCATCTGAGACTTTAAGGGGAAAAAACCGTAAATGGCAGCATTTATGAATTGAATGGGACAAAAACAAATTATGGCAAATGCTTCCTAATGAGCAGGAACTAATTGCATCTGTATAAATTGGTGCAACTCGTCTTTTAAAATGGATGACTGATTATGGGCTTTTCTGCCAGCAGTTCTAAATACAGCGTTGCTTTTCTTCCTTACTCTCCCACCCCCTGCCCAGCTTTTCCCATCAATAGGCAAAAGTCAAGCATTCTTTAGAATGGGATTAGTAAAATCTCTTGGTTCTTTGGCTTTTCTGAGCCAGGCTCTGAGTGCTGAGAGGTTAATAGCGGGGATGGAATCTTGTCAGCAGACACTGATGAATGCAGAATTTTGTTGCTGTGCTTTGAAGTCGATTCCGGTCTGGGCAGGAGACAATGAAAAGCAGAGCTTCGACATAACTGAACAATTTAACAATTAAATGTTTGGAATGTCTTGAATTATTTTTTTGTGTTGGTATTTACAATAGGGGGAGGCTTATTCCCTGATCAAGGCAGAGTATTGGATATTTTAATGTCGACCCTACTTAGAGACGAACTGTATTTAGAAATTTTGGTTAACCGCTGATGGTGCCTGTCTAGCAAGGGAATAAGGAGCCGTGGTCTTACGTATGAAGTCATTTGGTCCAGTGAGAGCATGTTACATCCATCCTGCATGGCCATGGCTAAGAGTGAAGATTGGCAAAATACAGAAGAGGTTAAAAGGAACTGAGCAGTTTTCATCCCTTCCTAAAGGAAGGTTCAGAAAGCACATGTAGGAAACAAAATGCTACCTGACACTGTGTGTTGCTTTTCCCTGGCCTCTCTTGCCGCACTCTAGCGTCCCCCCAAAAAGACCCAACTCCAGCCGGTCTGATGTTTAACAGCATTGGTGTCAGCTAGTCCGCCTCCAAAACACCAAACCAAGGTTTTAATTGAGGAGCCCGGTGGAGTAAATCTGATCAGAAGTAGCGTTGGTCCTTTAGAAGTAGGCCAGATGCTTGAGGCAGCCTCAGCTGATGTGCGCCAAGGATTCGTGCTGCTGCCATTGGAATGAGGAGGCCGTGAGAGGGTCTCTGTCTCACCAGAACAGGCATTGTTGCCTGGGTTTTTTTAAGATCTTTCTCTTTCTGAGCCCAGGGCTACACTAGGGGAAGGGGTCGATCTACGATACGCAGCTTCAGCTACGTGAATAGCGTAGCTGAAGTCGGCGTATCGTAATCTACTTACCTGGCCATGAGGACGGCGGCGAGTCGATCGCTGCCGCTCCCCTGTCGACTCCGCTTCCGCCTTTCGATGAGGTGGATTTCCGGAGCCGACGGGGAGCGCGATCGGGGATCGATTAATCGCGTCTTAACGAGATGCGAAAAATCGATCCCCGATAGATCAATTGCTACCTGCCGATCCGGCGGGTAGTGAAGACAAGCCCTAAGTCTCACCTCCTGCTCACTGCCCAGACATGCACTAGTGCTCTTGTTTACTTAAGGTGCAACTTTCCCACACTTCATTTGCACCGTCTTAAAACAATGCTGTCCTCCTGGCACGCTCAGATTACTTCTGCTTGCCAAGGGAGACTCGTATCTTTTCAAGTGAACACAGAAATAAGATTCGATTTTTTTTTTTTTTTTTCCTCTGAAGTTTTGATGAGTCATATAGGCTGTATGTTGTAAATGCAACCGAGTTTAAAAATAAAGTCCCAGCAGAGGCTTCCCTGGGGTCTGGGGTAACAGATGACTTGCAAACATACTTAAAATATCTTTCCTCCTTTGAGAGTCAATCTTTTCAACACAGAACTGCCAACAAAACCAAACTTACTCATGAATCATTATACAAGCAAAGGCACTTCACATTTCTCATGAGAAACTGCTCCATGCATGTTAAATGAGAATAACTTAATGGCTTTCTGTCCTGGAATTAATAGAAGATTCCTGTTGCTCTTCTTTGTTGGCCTTGGGCCTGTCCTTCAAAATGGAAGTCAGATCTCTAGCTTCTTTAAAACGTTCATTACTGTAGCTTTTGTTTACTAAAGCAAGAGTAAAGATTTTCAGTGATTTGCCTCAATTTCCTAGCAGGGAGTGAAAGAGTCTGGAAAGGATGCAAATGTTTATAAAACTAAGGTGCTCTCTTGCAAATACTTGGATATAAAGTCGCATGCATGTGAGTAGTAGCATTGAATTCAATGGAATTTTGCAGGTTCAGATCCTAAATTGGGTCTTTTTGCATCCTTTTCACTTTCTGTAAATGGAAAAAGAGTTTTCCAGGAGTTGTTGGGGAAAGACTGACTCTTCCCTCCCCTCCCCCCTCCAATTTTTGGTGTCCTTTGCTCACAAAGAAACTTCTGCAAGTTGGACTAATGCTTTTATTTTTCATTCACATAAGAACATCTTGTTTCACATGGGCTTTGGACAGGCTGCTGTTGAAATAGCTATGGAAAAAATTAATTAGGCGGATTTTTAGAAGGGGGAGTTAAATTTACCACTAGCTGTGGGTGATGAGCCATCACATAGAGCCCTCTAGATTTTCCCATGAGATGGATTTACTGGTCAGAGAACAGCTTTCTTTGAAAACTGAAAGCCTACCTGATTGCTGCACAAGGTTTATTTTCATAATTTAGTGATGGCTTAGTGAATAATTGCTGCTGATCACTTACCGCCAGGCCCCATTAATGAAATACATTACTTTACTTTAGTTAGACCCTTGACTTCACACTCAATTCCCAATATATTTAAATTCCTATGAAAAAATATAACTGTTTAAAGTCTGAAGTGCACTCACATTAAAGAAAATGTCTGACTTTTGCACAGTAAAGATTTCTTTTTCCTACCCTTTTTAAAAATCTAATCTCTAGATTTTTGAAAATTAGTGATACTTATATTTTAAAATACATACTGTAGATAAAACTAATTTAGACCTGGATTCAAAGCGACTAGATATTTTTTTCTTTTATTTTTTCCCCAAGTGTAAACACTAGCTCTGAAGTACATGGAAAGGGGAGGGTTTTTTGACCAAACACCAAATTATGGGAGCCTTTTTTAAAAATCCCATTATCATGCATGTTACATAACTTTATATAAAGGCTTCTACCACAATCTAGCACAGGCTAAAGGTAACTTCCTCTGAGGTTGAGATGACTTGCTTAGTGCTTTCACTTGCCTTGTAATGGGCTCTGAGTTGGTGTTTATGGCTTGGTTTGTTTGTCTTCCTGCACACACAGTGTCGCTCGAATGCCTGGAACCTTGCATTCATGAGGCTCTCCAGATAACCATTGTTTCCCCCGGACTTTTTTAATGTATAATCCATTCTGTCAAAGTCCAGAGATTGATTTGTTGTGCACACCCACCCTCTTTGCCTCGTTTGTATGAGCCTCAGAATAGAGTAGTATTGTGATGAATGGCCCCATGCTGCTTCTCTCAGAACAGTTATTCTTTTGTGAGTAGGCCGGCTTTAGAGACCTTGGCAAAACGGCTAAAATGTTTGCTTACAAGAAACCATGAAACAAACCTTGAATGGCTTCCTTCTCGTTCCTCCTCCCTGCCCCCCTTTCCCACCTCCCCCAGTCTATCGTAAAACCTTGGAGTTGTGCAGTCCCTTGTACTCTCTGGAAGTAATTCCAAGTTTTGTTTCCCTGTGCTGTTTTTATTAAGGTGTCAGTACGGATGGCAAGGCCAGTACTGTGATAAGTGCATTCCGCACCCAGGATGTGTCCATGGCACTTGCATTGAACCATGGCAATGCCTCTGTGAAACCAACTGGGGTGGCCAGCTCTGCGATAAAGGTATGCTAATCTTGTAGATAGCCCAGTGTAAAACTTGAATTTTAATGCTGTTGGACTTCGTGTAGAGAGAGAGAGCATCCAGAAACGTGGTGGGGTTTTTTTGGTCCTTTTTGTGTTTCTGCCATGCATCGGTTGTTAGCATACACACTTCGCTTTCCTCTGTCCTGGCCTGCTTTTGTGTGTAGATACGGTCTATAAAGTAAAGTAACTGCACAAACCCCTCATTGTTCAAGCTTTGTATTCTGGTGCTCATCTTCTTACAGATCTTAACTACTGTGGGACTCACCCGCCTTGTTTGAATGGTGGTACCTGCAGCAACACTGGGCCTGACAAATATCAGTGTTCCTGCCCCGAGGGCTACTCAGGACAGAACTGTGAAATCGGTAAGTGCTTTGGCACAGCTGCGACTTGCAATCTAGCAGTTAGTGGCTATTTTGCACCCCTTGTCTGGGAAGTTGGCATTTTTAATAGTTATTAATGTTGGCAAAGGATATCTGATGAGCTCACAGTTGTTCCATGGTGAATGACTGGTATCTCCTTAATCAGACTCCATCTAACTTTTGATGACTTCTGTAGCACTCTTGTTAGGGAGTGCTGGAGTTGGTAGGAGAGCTAAATTGGCTCTAACCCAAGCAGATATAAGTCACGGTATGTTGATCAGGTCAGCTTAGCAGGAAAGATGATTTCCTGCCCGCTTGTTACAGTGTAAAACCAAAGGGTGCTAATGAGAATAAGATAGTGGTGTCTTGTGTGGTGGTCCAGGCGTGGAAGGGAGTGGTAGTGGTTACGGGTAATATCATTGGGCTGTCCCCAAACTGATGTGGTTGTGTGTTTGGTGCAGCGGAACACGCCTGCCTTTCTGATCCTTGTCACAATGGAGGAAGCTGCTTAGAAACCTCTACCGGATTTGAGTGTGTGTGCACGCCCGGCTGGGCTGGACCAACGTGCACTCTTAGTAAGTCATTCTTTAGGAATTAAGGCTGTTTCTTCCTAAATATTACAAAACTTGTAACCACTGCGAACCTGTTCTTCCAGGAAGCTTGCTAATACCTCTTGCAATTTTTGCATTGGTTTTAACAGTAATTTCTTCTGATGTTGTATTGCTATTAGTGGGGGCTATTAATAAATTCAGGAAAATAATTGGAACAAACTGTGTCTTAAATGCCATACTTTATGCATCTCAAGACAACTAATTACTATTTTAACAGCTTGCCAAAATTTTGCCTCTAGTGCCTACAGTAAATTCAATAGAGCAGGCCTGGCTTTCCTTTACACTAGACTCCTTCTTGCTACTCTGATGTAAATTAAAAGGATCTTCATCTAAATGAGAATTAGGCCAGAAAGCTCAGGGAAAGCATACCTCCTCCCTCATGGACAGATCATAGTGGTGGCTGCTGCAGATGAATTCTGTCAATGGGGTGCCAGAGCTTTGGTATCTTGTAACACAGTTAAGTTTCTCCCTCCCATTCCTGTCCTTCATTTGCAGATATTGATGATTGTTCTCCGAATCCCTGTGGTCATGGAGGCACCTGCCAGGATCTCGTTGATGGGTTCAAGTGTATTTGCCCACCTCAGTGGACTGGGAAAACGTGCCAGTTAGGTAAATAGTGATTTGCTCTATTTCACACTTTTCTACAAAACTGCTACTGGAGAAACTGTGCACAACCTTGCACAAACTTGCAAACACCTAGGCACATGTTTGACTATAAGTCTGAGTCGATCCGTGGAAGTCAACGGGCTTACACAGATGCTTAAAGTTCAGCCTGTGTAGAGATGTTTGCAGAATTGGGGCCTAGGCCACATTAAACTCAGAATGGCTTTCTTGGTTCATTTTACTATCGACGCACACTGGTGATTGCAGAAAACACCTAATTATCACAACTAAGCTAACTGCAGGTATTATGTAGGTATTTAAACTACAGCTGAACCAGGGTTTGTTTTTTGAGAGTTTCTGCCCCCCTCCATCTCCTCCCTTTGGCCTTGTGGGAAAGTTGCTGTATCTCTTCAGCCATGTCAACTCCTCCAGACCAAGGAGTTCACAGCTGGGTTCCAAAACGTGGGTGATCTCATGAAGAATGAGCTGTCTGCATTCTTTACGCAACATACTAATCCCAGTGACCAAGCTGTAGCGTTCCTCCGAAATGCTTGATCGAGTCTCTGTTGTCTTTTGTTTTTCCTTTTGTTTTTTGTAAAGTTTTTCTTAACGAGTGGCTGGGTAACTATCAATTAATGAGTGTAGCCAGCATGCTGTAATTAGAGAGAAATCGAAAGGTACTTTAGAGACTGATTGCCTTTTATTCCACTTTAAGTCTCCCTAGTCCACTCTGGTCATTAGAAGCTCTTTGTAACTTTTGAATGAATTCCTGATGATTGCTATGAAAACAAGATGTAGATTTCCCCCTCCCCCACCCCACCCACACTGTACCTTCAGCTCAACGTTTTGCTGTTCAAATTGTCTTTCAGATGCGAATGAATGTGAAGGCAAACCTTGTGTCAATGCCAACTCCTGCAGGAACCTGATTGGCAGCTACTATTGTGACTGCATTGCTGGCTGGTCTGGCCAGAATTGTGATATAAGTAAGCATCTGGGGACATTCTGTGTCCAGCTCCTTGATCTGCTGAAAGCATACAGTCCACTGAGTTGAGCCCTGCTTTCAACTTCAAGCAAGCAGGCCCTATAGCCAGTGATCTTTTTCAGAAAGGGAGTAGCTTGTCTGGAATGAAAATACACCATTTTATCAAACCCATTAGTCTTTAACGTGGCTGTATTCTGATAAGGGGACTAAAACAATGGTGTGAAGTGTCAGTAACTGTACTGGGAGAATTGCTGAAGATTCCCACCCATTATAATAACCTTATCGCAAGGAAAGCATGCAGGAAATTTGACAAAAGGTTTTTGTAGCCAGAGTTTTCGAGACGCTTGAACTTGTGTCCAGGGTAAATGTGAGTGGCCCCCTAAATGTGTGCTAATTTTATTGCAGATATTAATGACTGCGTTGGAGAGTGTCAGAATGGAGGATCCTGCCGGGTGAGTTGGTCATATTTTAGCTGGTTATTAAATGTTGAAACCAAAGCAGTTGAGTCTGAATACTGAAGATGTAGGAAAAGTACATGGGGCAAATACACAACAGATGTAAATCATCATGTCGCCATAGAAGTCACTGGAGATGCATTGTGTTACACTAGTTGAGGATTTGGCTCCTTACAGTGGGGTGGGGGGAGAGGAGGGGTGTCCCTTTTTAGGGGAGCAGGGCAGAGGACTATATAACTGTAATAAATGACACATCTTCACCACCAGTGACAGCCTTTGCAATAAACAGACACGGTATTGTTATACATGCACAGTAAATGTCTTTCGTTTTAAAATGTTGTCCTGAGAAACATGATCATGCCATGTTTAATTTGCACTAAGGTGTTTTTTTGTGTGTGAGACAGTGTTGGCATGTTAGGGGTGATACAGTATGGGTCTTTTTAAAAAATAATAATTTTAAACTTGAATATTCCTTCCCAGGACTTGGTTAATGGTTATCGATGTATCTGTCCGCCTGGCTACGCAGGAGATCACTGTGAGAAAGACATCAATGAATGTGCAAGCAACCCTTGTTTGAATGGGGGTCACTGTCAGGATGAAATCAATGGATTCCAGTGTCTGTGTCCTGCTGGTTTCTCAGGAAACCTCTGTCAGGTGAGCCTGACTGAAATGCAAGCCCCAGATAACGGGAGTTCCTACCAGCCCTTTCTAGGTCTGCACACACTGAATACCTTGTATCCGGTGAACCATACTGTAGTTGTATAGCTGTCTGCCAAGGAAGTGCTTGTGAAAAATTCATGGCGGCTGAAGATTTTTAGTTAAACAGATTGCAAGTGTTTGCGTGTCAAGTTTTGTTGCATGCTCACTGTTAACCTTGATTGGCTGTTGAGTATCAGAGTGCTGTCTGTTGAAATCACTGCATGTCTAACTGTACTCTGTGCATTATGTACAGTTAATAGCAGGAGCAGATAAAAAGGTCAGATTCCACAGTGTCTGCCTGTAGCTCTGACGAGCAATAATAAAACCTTTGTTTCACTTGTTGTCTCCCCACCCCCTTTCCCGCCATTTACAGTTGGACATAGATTATTGTGAGCCCAACCCTTGCCAGAACGGTGCCCAGTGCTTCAATCTTAACACTGATTACTTCTGTAACTGCCCTGAAGATTACGAGGGAAAGAACTGCTCCCATCTGAAAGATCACTGTCGCACTACTCCATGTGAAGGTATGTGTCTCATGTGTGTACACCCAAAAACATTTTCAACTCTTCTCCCAAAAGAAGGCTCAGCAGGCCAAATTCAGCCTCGAAATAAATCTTTGTAGCTCCAGTGAACTCAATGAAGCTGTTTCTTGTACACCAGAGCTGAATTTGGCACTGAGTCAATGCTTGGATGAAAGATACATTCTTTAAATCCTACTGTGAAGTTCAGTTAGGCTCTGGAAGTAAAACATGGGTAGTAACTTGGAGATGAGAAGCCAGCTTGCTTGGCAACTTGATAGATGTGCCTTGATCACTTCCCGTTCTCTGTTCTTCTGCAGTAATTGACAGCTGTACCGTGGCTGTGGCGTCTAACAGCACGCCCGAAGGAGTTCGTTATATTTCTTCAAATGTCTGCGGTCCCCATGGGAAATGTAAGAGCCAAGCAGGGGGGAAATTCACCTGCGAATGCAACAAAGGCTTCACCGGCACCTACTGCCATGAAAGTAAGCATTAAAAAGGTGTTTTTGTTCTCTGATCCGGACTCTGCCTTTCGCAAACAACTCCATCCCAGCCTATGAGACCACTAAAGGGTTTGTTCTGCCACAGCAAACCCTGGAACTTTGCATATTGCTTTTGGGTGAGGCAGACTAGAATTCCCTAGGCCTATGGGGAAGTTTGCTACAACAAACCCTCTAGCCTTGAAATATAGGCTTACACGGTCTGAGGGGTTTAACAGCAGATTTCACCTTAGATTTTATGGGCTGCCTTTAAAAGTTCTGTTAGTGTATCTTTCTCTTAGGGTACATCTGGCGGGTAGTGATCGATCTATCGGGGATCAATTATCACGTCTCATCTAGACGCAATAAATCGATCCCCGAACGCGCTCCCCGTTGACTCCGGAACTCCACCGCACGAGAGGTGGAAGCGGAGTCGACAGGGGAGTGGCAGCAGTCGACTCACCGCCGTCCTCACGGCCCGGTAAGTCGACCTATGATACGCGAATAGCGTAGCTGAAGTTGCGTATCGTAGGTTGACCCCCTGGCCCCCAGTGTAGACCAAGCCTTAGGAAAAAATATTACTGGGGGAACTAATGCTGTCTGTTTCAGCTATTTCTTCTAATCCTTATCAGCAAATGGTGTTTCTAGAAAGTGGGGAGGGGGTTTCCTTCTGGCAAAGCTTAATTAGACAGTCTCCAGTAATTGGGAGGGGGAGGAATAGCTCAGTGGTTTGAGTATTGGCCTGCTAAACCCAGGGTTGTGAGTTCAATCCTTGAGGGAGCTGTTTAGGGATCTGGGGCAAAAATTGGGGATTGGTTCTGCTTTGAGCAGGGGGTTGGACTAGATGACCTCCTAAGGTCCCTTCCAACCCTGATATTCTATGATTGTACTTAACTAAAGTTTCTTCAATCTGTTCACAGATATCAATGACTGTGAAAGCAATCCATGTAAAAATGGCGGCACTTGCATTGATGGTATCAACTCCTACAAATGTATTTGTAGCGATGGATGGGAAGGAATTTATTGTGAAACAAGTAAGTTAAACCCTCGACTCCCACTGAAGACTAGAGATCCTGAAGCAGCATTGGGGAGGAGAGACTCTGAACGTACTGTCTTTATAATGTGCAGTGACCACCTATAGTTTTGAGGCATGATTCAAAGCCCCCTAAAGTCTGTGGGAATCTTTTCATTGAGTTTCAGGCTTTGGATTGTGGCTATTAATGCTTGGAGTTTTAGAGCTTCCTTACACACTTGTTAGGTAGGCAAGTACGATTTGGGGATGAGGATAGGGTACGACTGAGTCACAAAGGGCTTGCCCAAGTTAGCAGCAGAGTGGAGAATAGAAGTTGGCTCTGGTGCTCTCACCCTCTAGACAGTCTCCAGCAGAAAGCATTAATGTACATAAACACACTTGCTAGAGTAGCAAACCAGTGTTTGTTATCTGCATGTGGCGCTTGCGTTTTGCATGTCTTGGCAGCAGGCGGGGGGCGGGGGGGAGGCTGCGAAGAACTGCTAGCCTTTGACTGACAGCCAAACAGTATAATTAGGCCTCTTCCCTTTCAGTAGCACTGGTGACTTATGGTGGGGGACTAGAGAAAGGTTTACTGACATGAAACAAAATGAGTTGGCGGGGGCGGGGGGGGCACACATAATAAATCTGTGATCGCATTAAGATCTGCAAGCAGATAATCCCTGACTGAGATTTGGGGCCAAATCCAGGGCTAGAACATACTTCACGCTTGACAGCAGCATCTCTGAAGATGCTATGCACTTCTTGCTCATTGTCTCGCTCCATACTTCCAGATATTAATGACTGCAGTAAAAACCCTTGCCACAATGGGGGGACGTGCCGAGATTTGGTCAACGACTTCTTCTGCGAATGTAAAAATGGATGGAAAGGAAAAACGTGCCACTCCCGTAAGTCTTAGCGTCTAACCAGGCTTCATCCACTTGCTGTGCTGCATTGCGAGAGCACTGGAACTAAGGCTGGTTTGGTCTTCCTAGGTGATAGCCAGTGCGATGAGGCTACATGTAATAATGGAGGAACGTGCTATGATGAGGGGGACACTTTCAAGTGCATGTGCCCTGCGGGATGGGAAGGAGCCACTTGTAATATAGGTAAGTGTGCTTTGTAACCTCCAGGGAGCAGATGGAATGCTCCATCTGGGGCTCAGCCCTCCCTCCCTCTGCACTTAAGTTGATGGCTTTTAAATCCTTATCAACTCTTGTTTCTGTTGCAGCGAGAAACAGCAGCTGCTTGCCAAATCCCTGTCATAATGGTGGTACCTGTGTCATCAGCGGGGATTCTTTTACTTGCGTCTGCAAAGAGGGCTGGGAAGGACCTACTTGCACTCAGAGTAAGTCTCTCTGCTTGAGCTCTTCTAAAGTGTTGCCTGATGAGAACATTAGCTCATCCTGTCGCCCTCGGAGACTCGAGATGTAAACCAGAAGGGAGAACTGTTTGATGTAGGCTTTCGCATCACCTGAATCTTTGTTTTTAATGACATTCTATGATAGAGCCTTGACCTGGGCATGAGAAAGTTGCAAATGAGCTAAGTGGAGACAGATGTCGGCTTGTTTTCTCCTGCATTCTTTTTCTACCAGCAGCCCTGTCTGCTTCCACTCATTTCTTCCTGTTAGATTCTTTACAAGGATTTCTTCCTGTGTACATGTGTTCCCCAGCGTAGCTAACAAATTTTGTGGTGGGAGCCTGGAATCAATTTAGCAGAGAATTTCAGCATAGTTTTGTAAAAGTTAAACTAACTACATGTAGCTCCAGGAACTGTAGAAATTCAGCACATCTTCACTGACAGCAACACTGTACTCGCCCATGGCTTTTATATTCATGTCTGTCATTTTCTCTTTGCAGATACGAATGACTGCAGTCCTCATCCTTGGTAAGTTTTATGAGCTGGGTGTCTTCCACTTCATCTTTGTGTTAAACTGTTGATTTGTTTTCATTACTCCTAGTAATTTAAATATTGGTGAACTGAGATCTTCTGTCTGACCTTTTTTTAGTTACAACAGTGGAACTTGTGTTGATGGAGACAACTGGTACCGCTGTGAATGTGCTCCAGGCTTTGCCGGTCCAGACTGCAGGATAAGTAAGTGTTACTATATGATTCTTATTTAAAATGGGCTGCACAATCAAAAGTTTTAACTCTGCTCTGCAAATCAGTCCAGCTGCACCACTTGTCCGTAGCTGGCATTTGATTAGAGCCCTGCAAATCCACAAAGATCCATGGACCATTTTTGTGGCTTGGATGCAGATACAAAATTTGTATCTGCGCAGGGCGCTCTGATCTCTAGATGAGTGGTGGAGGGGGAGAAAACTTCCCTTGAAAACCATTTGGGTTAATTATATACCTAATACTTCCAAGGATGTGTCTTGGTTCAGCAGAGAGGTTAGATTGTCCTTCAGTGCGATCTTCCCAGTTAGAAAACTCTGCAGCATAAACACGTTCTGTGTTTGAGGAGGAAGCATGCTAATTAAAATACTTGTCAATTAATAATCCACTTACAGACCCTGAGGTGGTATATGTACTTACCTGTAATTATTAAATTACAGGGAAAAGAGGACACTGACCTATTTTAATAACAGCCATGGAAATAGAATTATTCATAGCAGTAATAAAACTGGAAGGGGTTTAAAGCTGTCATCAGCCAAAATATTTAGTATGTGGGCTAACCTGCACTGTGTCAAAGGAAAAAGTGAGCAAGTTTGTTTATGTAACAAAGAATGTGTCCTTGCCCTTAAAGAGCTTAAAGTAGCCATGCAGGGCCAGGTTCTGATCTTCGTTAGGGGAGTGTAAATCTAGTGTAATGCCAGTGACTTTAGAGGAGTTACTCCAGAACTGAACTGGGGTAATGGAGATCAGAATCTAGCTCCCTGGGAACTGTGGAAAAACTGTGTGTCACACTAACTACTGGGTATAACTATATATAACTTCCCCTCCACCACAGATATTAATGAGTGCCAGTCGTCACCCTGTGCCTTTGGAGCTACGTGCGTGGATGAAATTAACGGGTACCGTTGCATTTGCCCACCTGGTCGCAGTGGCCCACGATGCCAAGAAGGTATTCCAGGCAGCACGTGACTGGCAACAGTATCTGTAGCCAGACCCAGTTTACTTGCATATTTAGCAGTTTTTAGCAGGAGAAGCACGTTTAAGACTGAAAGTTCATAAATACTAGTTGTTGGGCACAGGGATTAGAAAATCCAATAGGACAAGGTCTTTGGGTTTTTAAAAACGCTTAAATGTATTCAATCTCTGTTCTCAGTTACAGGAAGGCCTTGTGTTAACAATGGGCGAGTGATGCCTGATGGAGCTAAATGGGATGATGACTGCAATACCTGTCAGTGTTGGAATGGAAAGGTCGCATGCTCTAAGGTACACTTTTACTGGATCTGGGTTGCATTGTTTTCAGCTATAGCGCGAACAGCTGTACTATAAAAATTCATTCTCTTCTAGGTTTGGTGTGGTCCTAGACCTTGCCTGATGCATGCCAAAGGTCACGAGTGCCCAGCTGGCCACACCTGTGTCCCTATTAAGGATGACCATTGCTTTACACATCCCTGTTCTGGAGTGGGTGTATGCTGGCCTTCAAATCAACAACCGATAAAGACCAAATGTAATTCGGACTCTTACTATCAGGACAATTGTGCCAACATCACTTTTACCTTCAACAAAGAGCTGATGGTCTCAGTAAGTAAGAATATAAATATTTAAACTACTGAAAGTAAGTTGCCATGTGGTACTGCACAAAACAGATTATTTGATTTGTGCAAGTCAAATGTTGTGGAGCGCTTCTAACTTCTTTCAATGGAAATCTGCAGTATAGATCCCAATCCCTGCGCTGTCCCCAACACACAGATTTTCAGCTCTGCCATATCTAAGTATCTTTGCTAATTCCTGCTTTCTGGATACGGTGCTTTTTCAGAAGATGTTACTGAAAGCCTCTCCAATCCAAATTCTCACTTCTGGTGGTTTTTCTTTTTTTGTATTTTCAGGGTCTTACCACTGAGCACATTTGCAGTGACTTGAGGAATCTGAATATTTTGAAGAATGTTTCTGTTGAATATTCTATCTACATTACCTGTGAGCCTTCACACTTGGCACACAATGAAATCCATGTTGCTATTGTAAGTATACTTCTGATACCCTGTTTTTTTTAATCAGGTTGTCAATATGTGTAACACATGGATTTAATGAAAACCATAATTCTAGGCTTTATCAGCATTTCCCATGGCTTCAAGAGCAATTTCTTCTGAGAGTGGTAGGGGTATCATAGCTTCAGATGTAACATAATGTGCTTGAAAGCTAACATCTGATAGCAATTCTGATAATTTAAGGTAGCAAAACAGTTACAATTAGAAGTCATCCTAGTCACTTGTTCATGTCTTCTGAAAAATAAGGGCTTCTATTTCCTGAGTGATCTCTGCCCCTAGATGAACTTGTTTTGAATCTTTCCTGGAAAACTCTCAACTGATTGCAGAGACTTGCTTGCTATGGTTGGTTATGCATGTTATCATTTTGGTATCCAATATTAACTATCCTCCTTCTGTCTTAGTCTGCTGAAGATATAGGAAAGGATGAAAACCCCATCAAAGAAATCACAGATAAAATTATTGACCTTGTTAGTAAGCGTGATGGAAACAACACACTAATTGCTGCCGTTGCAGAAGTCAGGGTACAGCGGCGACCAATTAAAAATAAAACTGGTAAGTTTTGAATTTTTGGCATCAATTTATCTCTTGTAAAGAGGCAGCTTCCAGTTTCATCTGCTAGTACAACTTGCGCTTGTTTTAGTGGGCCAAGTGTTTCAAATGATTTAACTTTCTAAACTAAGTTAAGATACTTGACGCTTGGCCTTCCATGGAGCCAAACGGTTCTAAAAGAGATTTTACTTTTCCTCTAAAATAGTGCCAGAAAGTCATCCCTTGTCACCTTTTTTTACCCTCTTTCCCCAAATGGCCTCCACCACGGAGAAGGAAGGAAAAAATACCTAGGTGCCATTTGCTGGCGAAAGTGTGGCTATGGGATGGCTGTTACTGGCCCCACATGAAATGGATTGGGTAGTCTCAGTCAAGATCCTAGAGGACAGTCCTGCTCCGTGACACACAACCCTTCAGAAATTTGGCATTCTTGGCGACGGTCGTAAGCAGAGAGACCAAGAATTGGAATGGGTATGGAGCCAATTACCATCAGGCCAAGAGATGTTCCCTCCAGGCAGGGTCTTTGGCAGTGCAGTGCAGGGAAACTTGCGTTATCTCTGTCTGTTCTGTGGATAAGACTGTCAGCACTCTTAAGTGAATTTAGCATTCACTAAGAACTCTTAGTTTGTTTTTAAGAGTGTCCCCAGCCACCCTCCTTCTTAAATAAGGCTTATGAATAGAGGGTTCTTTTGCGGGGGGGGGGTGTCTCAACTGAAACACTTTACTGGCGAGGTTAATTGGTCTCATGTCTGTCTTCCAGATTTCTTGGTGCCATTATTGAGCTCCGTTTTAACAGTAGCTTGGATCTGTTGCCTGGTAACTGCCTTCTTCTGGTGCATTCGGAAACGCAGAAAGCAGAGCAGCCACACTCATACGGCGTCCGACGACAACACTACAAACAACGTGCGGGAGCAGCTGAATCAGATCAAGAACCCCATTGAGAAACATGGCGCAAACACGGTCCCCATCAAAGACTATGAAAACAAGAACTCCAAAATCGCCAAAATAAGGACACACAACTCGGAAGTGGAGGAAGACGACATGGACAAGCACCAGCAGAAGAGCCGCTTTGCCAAACAGCCAGCGTATACACTGGTAGACAGAGATGAAAAGCCCCCCAATAGCACGCCGACAAAACACCCGAACTGGACAAACAAACAAGACAACAGAGACTTGGAAAGTGCACAAAGTTTAAATCGGATGGAGTACATTGTATAGCAGACAGCGGGTGCTGCCATGCAGAGCCTTTAGATACCATTATAAAGGCACTCAGAGCGTGTAGTTCTTAAACTGTTGTGTAATATTTGAGTCTAAGGCTATTATTTACTTAGAATCCCTGTGTTAATTTAAGTTTTGACAAGCTGGCTTACACTGGCAATGATAGTTGCTGTGGTTGGCTGGAATACCAAGTGCTGCATTTCACATCTATGCAAAACTAGTCAAAAGTGCCCTAATGTAAATTCAGCTGTAGCTGATACATCATGGAAATGTTTCATACGGTATTGCATAGCCTTATTAGGTCCTCTTTAGTGTCCACTTTTTTTTTTTGCCAGATGTGTCCTGATTTATACATTTATAGAAAATACGTTTTATTTATATTTATTGAATCTGAGTTTTTTGTATATTGGTTTTATGGTGACGTACAACTAGTTCTGTATTTGAAAGTGCCTTTGCAGCTCAGAACCACAGCAACTATCAAAAGATAAGTTTATTTATTTTTTTATTGTATTTTTGTTGGGGCGGGAGGGGACTTGATGTCAGCAGCTGCTGGTAAATGAAGAATTTAAAGAGGAAAATGTGTTAAAAGTAGAAGTTTGTATAGATATGTAAATAATTCTTTTTTTATTAATCACTGTGTATATTTGATTTATTAACTTAATAATCAAGAGCCTTAAATATCATTCCTTTTTATTTATATGTATGTTTAGAGTTGAAGGTTTTTGATAGCATTGTAAGCTTGTGGCTTCTTTATTTTGAATTTATTTTCTTGTTACATGTTGCCTATATGCCAAAATTAAGGTGTTCTAAAAATAGTTTATTTTTAACAATAGGACAGGCTTTCATGCCTTGATACTGTTTTTTTGTACAATGTCAAATGTTTCAAACACCTTCCATAGTATCACTTTAAGACTATTTGTAAGTACTGACTGAGGCAGTTTAGATTAGAACAATTTTTTTTTAATTTTTTTGCTGCTTTAGACTTGAAAGAGTGAAAGGCAGATAATCTGCTACAAAGCAGTTTAAGGGAACAAAAATGAGCTATAACTCTTATGTAGATGAAATGTGAGTGGTTGCATGTAATTAAAATATCAAATTAGCGTGTGAAGTTGGAAGCACAGCAATCTCATTTTGTAAATTCTGATTTTTTTCACCATGAATATTGTAATACTGAACCACTTGTAGATTTGATTTTTTTTTGTAATCTACTGCATTTAGGGAGTATTCTGATAAGCTAGTTGTTGAATACTTGAACAGTAGAATGTCCAGTAAGATCACTGTGTAGATTTGCCATAGATTACACTGCCCGCCTTAACAAGTGAGGAAATCAAAGTGCTATTACAATGTTAAGATCAAAAAGGCTTATAAACCTAGTAGTCTCATTGGTTAACCAGTGAGATCATGAAGATACCTTGTGATATTAGTGTTATATGAACATGAAAATGCATCTTCGATGTGTTTTGTTCCTGGCAATAAATCTTAAAAAGTAATATTTATTAAACTTTTTGTATGAAAACATGAAACAGCGTGGAGGTTATTAAGCTTCAGTGAGGCACTTCCAGCTAGCTTTGTCACCCGAAAGGTTTATTAGGCAATATAGCTATGGCCAGTGATAAGCTAGTGAGAGAAATGATAGGCCCCTTGAGTATATAGCTCATCTATTTCAAACACTATTGCAGTCTATAGAAAGACTCCCATTGGTTTTCAGTGGGCTTTAAATCAGGCCGAGGCTGCTTAAGTGTACTGTGTTGTAAGCTTTCACGCACCCCAGTTGTGAGACTCCCTGGAGGGGTGAAGAGGCATGCCCATCATAGCCTTTGGGTCTCTCAGGTGTCTGCAATGGTGGGTTGTGATGTAAGCAGTTGGGTTTGCACCATGAGCTCACTTCACATGGGCCACGGAACAGCTCAGCCAGATTCAAACCTGGCCAGGAAAAACTCCACGAACCATTCTAATCTTCCTCCTTTGTTTCCAGCAAGCGGCTTGCAAAGCAAGACTACTTGTTACTGAAATACAGCTCTCCATAAAGAATTACACTTGCTTATGTGTGGCTTTGGGTAGTTATTGCAGTGGGTGTCCTTGAATGCAGCAGCCCTGCTTGCATTACTCTTGTTTGGCTGGCTCCATTGCCGATGGCATAAAACTGGAGGAACTCACCAAAATCAACGGAGTTACTTGAATTTTTATGCTGGTGTAGCGGTTAGAGGGGTATCTGAGAGGACCATTTCTTTTTCCTGATATTTACCATGGAAACCTTTGTGGTAATGTTGAGCCTGATGTGCCCTGGCCTACTGTACTCCCACTCAAGCAAAGGTGTAAGACATTGCAGTCCTCATTTTGCTGGTGTTAGACCTAGTCTGCACTGGTGTAAAGTGCAGACACTGCAGAACCAGGCTCATTATCTTTCTAATGCTACCTTCTCAGATACAATATAAGGAAGATTTCTTAAGGGATAATTTCAGTATAAACTAACGTTCTAGTGTTAGACAAGGAATTTCTAATAGGATCTCATTGAAACAAAAGGAATATCTAGAAACACTGGCACCACTCAAAACTTAACTCTGCTTTAGATGATGATTCAAACACCCTTTTTCCATTCACCAAGTAAACTTTCTAGCTTGTCACTGTATAACCAGCTTGAAAGTGCTCTAGTCGTCACAGTCACATGCCACATTACTGACTCATTGCAGCACCAGAGATTTGTCAATTTACTACTTACTGAATGGAAGTCAATGGGATGAGCTAGGAGCAGTATGCTACCACCTCTGCAAAGCATGTGGAGAGTTTCCAGCAGCACTAAAAAACCAGAATATTTAGTGCAATTCATTTGTCTAGGCCACATCCTACTTCCACTTCCCTGAACAGACCACTTTTTAAAACTGCTTAAAGGGAACTGGCAGCTCTTACACTGCAATCTGAAGCTGAGTAAAGTACTTTAGCTAGGATTGGTTTTTTTCAGTTAACCACATCTGTATGCTTAATGGGGTTAGCCATCTTACTGCAAAGCAGCATCACTGAAGATTTGGGACCTAAGATAAGCCAGGAACTTGCCTTTACTAATTTAGCAACTACAATTAAATGTTTGCTTCCCAGGAGTAGGCCAATAGACTCCTGGTGTGACTAAGAATAGCATTTTAAACCCCATTTTCAAACCAAAAACTGGGTTAGCACTTTGCATTAGGTTCTGCCTCTGCTAGTCTCAAATAACATCAATTTAATGGCCACGTCTATAGGTTCAAACTAGTTCACAAATGGTAAAAAGGTACTTGTCAAGATCTATACTGAGCAAAATCTGAATGAAGCATAATGAAAGTTTCAAGGCTAAATGAGTGTCAGTCAAGTGTTTTGCACTGAGATTCTTGTATGAAACCTACCATATAACTAAAGAGTGAAAGTTTTACACTGTCTAGGTGTGTATTTGCTAAACAAGGGGCACATTTTCAATCTCTAATATAAAAGACTGGACTTCATGTATATGTAATATCACCTCTGAGCTGAGGAGGCTTCTTATTCATAACCAGATAATCAAATTCTGGGAGGTCACCATGGAGAAACCTTGCACTACATGCTCACTGTGACTAAGTGATAGCTGCCTGCAAAATTTACACTGGTGAATTCAGAACATGATCCAGCCAGCAGGGTGGGAGCT
Source organism: Chelydra serpentina (assembly GCA_037349315.1). Taxonomy (NCBI): domain Eukaryota; kingdom Metazoa; phylum Chordata; order Testudines; family Chelydridae; genus Chelydra; species Chelydra serpentina. The sequence continues at coordinate 14,258,263 of JBAIAC010000061.1, forward strand.
GGTCTTTTCTACTGTAAAAATAAATAAGGCTGCAGAAGCTCAAGGTTTTCACATGGCAAAAGTAAAGCCCACATTTATTTATTTTTGTGGAAGTTACTTTGCCAGTTTACTGGGCTGGGAAAATACAGTTTTGGTCAGGAGCAGCCTCCTGCTGGTGTATGTTTATGCTGCTTCAGCTCAGCACTGGAACAAGGCTGCCTGAGTTATTTTTTAAAATACAAACTTTACAAAACAAATTATTCTCCACTGCTCCCCCTCAGCAGAGCGGTAGGTTCATCCGAGTGTAGCTTTCAAAAACGGGTTTGTTTAAACGTGCACTGAATACAGCAAAGTCACTGCCCCTTAATATGGAAAATACTGTCCAGCTTATGTAGAAGTAGGCATTTATAAAACCATTCAATGTATTTAATAACCTTTAATTCTGATTCTTGTCTCCAAGGGGTGGGGAAAGGTACTTTCTTTTGTGAGCAATTATTTCCCCACTGTTAATGCATGCAAATTGCAACAGATGCCTGTAAACTTACAGCACTACCCTTGTCTAGCAACTCCAAGGTGCATAAATAGGCTGAATGGCAGCTCGCAAACACCGTCAGTGGGGTGATGCTTATCTTCCTTCACTAGATGGTGTACCAGCAGCACTTGCCCTGAACATGCTTCTGTGAGTGCAAGAGCTGGTTTTCGCTCATGAAGCAGCTCTCTGCCACTACAGGGTAACTCTGCCCACTTCTCCTTGGAGGTAAATAAATATGCCTATCTCATAGAGCTTGAAAGGTCATTAAGTCCAGTCCCCTGCCTTCACTAGCAGGACCAAGTACTGTCCCCTGACAGATTTTTGCCCCAGATCCCTAAATGGCCCCCTCAAGGATTGAACTCACAACCCTGGGTTTAGCAGGCCAATGCTCAAACCACTGAGCTATCCCTCCCCCTAGATAGTGTCAGGCAGCTTCTCACCGGTCACCCAGTTGAGCCCGCTAGGTGTTGGTTGGGTGCCTTTGATGCTGGTTAGCCACTCTAAGCATTAGGGCCCAAAGGGTGAGCTAAAGCCACAGCCCACGCCACGAGCTGGCGGCAGCTCCCTGCACTTCTGACAAGGTGTCAGGAACTCTACAAGGGTGGCCAGGTGGCTTGTCATTGCGGCTTAGGTGGACACTGTTCACTGCCGCCTCGGCTTGGGCAGCTGGCGTGTCACAATGGCAGGTGTGGTTAGCACGGCTCCCCTTCTCCATCATGGAAAGCTGCTTCCCCTCTCACTGCAGCCTCACAGGGAAGCTGGCAGCTGCTCTTTTCCCCCGCAGACCGCCACGCTGGAGCCCTGCCATGCTGCGCACCTACCCTCACCGGCAGAGCCTCTGCTCTGCTCCTGTACACGCTGTGGGACCGGGTCAGGGCCATGGCCTAAAGCTTTTACTTATGCCACGAAGCCTGGAAATTCTCACAGAGATGAATGAGGGCTGGTCTCCCCCCCCTTCCTGTGAACAACGCTCTTCCACATCCCCCTCTTTCTCCCTCTGAAGATGGAAGAGGCCATATAGGTGCCTCCCCCTAAAATGAGGGGCAGGACTCTCCCAAACAGAGATTGATATTCAAGGGTTCCCTGTCATCGCTGGGGATGGGGGCAGAATCTCTTCTCCCTCCTCAATCTCTGATCTAGGTCAGGGGAGACTTTGACAGCATGGACCTTCCTCATTATGATCTACCTCCCCTTTACAGAATTTTCCAAATTAGGAGGAGGACAAATCCATCAGTCCCCAAAAGCAATTCCCTTACAGAAAGAAAAAAAAAGTCCACCAAGGTGTTCGCCTTTTCCCTGGGGAAAAAATCAGATTCTGAGTGGCCTCACCCAGAATGCTGGAGGTCCATCAAATAAATGTGTCAAGCTGCTAAAGGCACTTGCCAGAATGCAGGATCCACTGGACTGGATTCTGCTCCCACTTCTAACACTGAATCGCTCTGTCATCTTGGGCAAGTCACTTCGCTTCTGTATTCAATAGAAACACTGATCGTTGTCCTCCTCTGTAAAGTGCTTTCTGAGCAACACACAAAAAAAATCTATCCTTTTACATACTATTCTTACTTCAGCCCGACTTAGAACATAAGCATGGCCATACTGGGTCAGATCAAAGGTCCATCTAGCCCAGTATCCTGCCTTCTGACAATGGCCAATGCCAGGTGCCCCAGAGGGAATGAACAGAACAGGTAATCATCAAGTGATCCATCCCCTGCCGCCTGTTCCCAGCTTTTGGCAATCGGAGGCTAGGGACACCATCCCTGCCCAATGTCTAATAGCCATTGATGGACCTATCCTCCATGAACTTATCTAGTTCTTTTTTTTACTTCCCCTAGAAACACAAAAAACAACCAACCCACCTCAACCCCTTTGTCCTATTCAGCCGGATTTGTCATATGCTATTCAAAAGCCCATGAGATGTAAACATCAAAAATTTGCTAGCACTCAACTCATATAACCGACATGCAGATTTCTTACTGGGAAGGCAACTTACTTGAGGAGTCAATCTTATTGGGCAGTTTACTTTGCACAGCTCACTTGAGCACAAGTTTCCTACGCAGAGCCACAGATAGTGACAAGTAGGGTTTTCTGCCGATTCTGTTCTTTTGGTGGAAACAAAATAAATGATTTTCTTGCAGTTACTATGAGCCAAGAAAAACAACTGAAATGGGTGCTGTACAATTACAAACACACACAAATACATAGTTAGTCTGATCCTTGATATACAGAAATGTGACTTTTGACATGTAGACTAACCAGAACTAGCACATGATTTATTACTCCTATGATAAGGCCTCTGATAGTTGTATAATATTCCTGCAGATTACCATTGGCCAAAAGTGAACTTATTTTAACAGCTTTCTCTTCATACATAAAACTTGTAAAGGCCAAGCCAGCCTTTGATCTAAGACATTTACTAAGTTTAACATTTTAACAGCTTTAATGTTAAAAACACAAAAAGGATAGTTTTCAGACATTGCAGATTACCCAGCTTTGAAAGAACTGCTTCATTATGTGTGTATTCAAGAAATCACAGCAGTTAAAAGTTTCCTGGATGATACATTTTTAGGGCAAGGAGGTCTCATTCTTTACAACAAATACATATTTTGTAAGTATCGTTTTTGCATTTCCTGGGGTTGGCCAGTCAGTTTCTCACAACCTTAACCTTTCCCTGGACCTCTCTTGACAGATCTCTGTCAGCTGTGCTGGCAGTAGAATTTCTAGCAAATTATGCCCTTCAATTTTTTCAGTTCTCACAGTGATTGGAAGTCCCATTTTAGAAAAGAGGGTATGCCCCCATATCACAGAAAGTATTTATTATTTCATGCAAAGTGCTTCATCATCACTTCAGAATACAACTGAGTCTTTAATATTACCTTTACCTGGAAGTAAATCATGTTCTGAAGCACATTTTCTGAGAGATGAGGGTCCCAATAATCCAAACTGCTAGCTCACAATCCATTGACCACGAAAAACATTTCTTACGTTTTTCTGTTCCTAAGCCTAGCTCGGGATATCAGTCAACACCATTGACCAGCATGATCCTGGACCATAACCTTTTCTCAATGAGCTGTATGAGGTTGGATAGCGCATCAGAAAAATCTAAAGACCCAGGACAGTCAAGATCAGAAGGGCAAAGGTAGCAAGAGTGTATGGCAATCGATGGGTCACAGAGGCATGGAAAACTTCAGCAAGATCTGCCCACACCTGAGTGAAACATTCATGGTAATCTTACCTTACACAGATGAAAAATGGTGATTATGCACAGCACTGCCAGCCGAGGCTCCAGGAGTAATTGGGGATTATGCTGTAGCAAGGTGCTTTGGAAAGTCTCACCACTGGATAACTTCTGGCCTGAATAACTGTGTTAGAAGTATATGCATTCTATCTTATTCAATTAAGATGAAAACTAAATTAAAGGGAGTGTTTCAACTGAAAATGTAACTATAACTTTGAACTGTAATAAAGACTAATAATAATACACGATGATACACACTGTATGCGGTCAGATTTTGTTTTCCAGAACTTCTTGAATTAATTGACTTTATGCTCCCCCCTGCACCCTGTGAAAGAAGGCTTTAAAGCATTTAAGAAAATATAACAATGGGAAATTTGAGCCCTGCTTGCTCAAACATGTTAGTGTTTATTACAGCTGTAATCAATGAGTTTGCCAGTCTTGATGAACCATGCATAGAATCTCTTAATAGGCAGAAAGGGATAAACTGGAAAGCAGAAATTCAAGTGATTTTCCATACTCAAGTCAATGCATGTTAACGGATTATCATCTGAACGTCTCCTGTTGCTAACACCCTAATTGTGCTACAACCTAGAATGTATTGGAAAGCTCACAGCAAAAGGGATCCAGGCACAAGCAAATTGGAAATAATGGAAATTGAGAACTCAGGTGGAACACGTGCTTATAACCTTTCCTTGTCTCAGTCTCTATACTACTAAACTAATTCACTTAGACCATGCATGCAGCAATATACTAAATGTATAAAATATTTGTATTGATACTTTAATATGACACTGTTAATGGAATATTTTTTATATTTTTAAATATAGAGCACCTTTTAAATAATGCCCTGATACTTCATTTAAATCACTTAATAAATATGCAAATGATTTCTGTTTCCCTCCTGATATCTAAAATGATCTTGTAGGGTGGCACTAAACATGTCCACCCTTACTCTGTGTACACTTCTGCCTGATACCTTTTCACTTTCAGCTTTGCTGCTCCTGTTACTCGTAAATGTCTTCTTGCATAGACTGGGGACGGGTGAGCATCAACAGGCATGCTGTGAAACGGACTATACAAAGGTGCTGTCAGATACACAAAGTCACCAAACTGAAAAAAAGAATGAAGAAAATGTCTCTTTCCTTAATTGCTTTCACATTCATAGTAATCCGAGGGGTTACTTGTAACAACTGTAGGTAGAGCCCTGTGTGGATACAAATTTATATCCGTGGATGCAGATAACCGTGGATATAAATCGGTATCTGCAGAACCGCAGTGTTCTCCTGGGAACCGCAGTGGTGAAAGGATCAGAACGTGGGGCCGCCGCTCCCAGGAGCCAGCGCCCCACGCCGGCAGCTCCTCCGGGGCAGCTGTACCGCCCCTAGCCCCGCCCACTGGGGCGGGCACCAGGCTCACCAGCAGTTGTCCCTGGTCATGCTCTTGCATTCAAGCAGCGCACATGCTTCCAGACAGGAGACGCAGACAGCTGCGTGAAAGGGCTGGGGTCAGGGCTTGGGGGCGGGCGGTGTAGCCGTACCGAAGGAACTGCCATCAGCAGAGTGCTGGCTCCTGCGGTTCTGCGGATACTGATTTATATTCGCACATATCTGCATCCATGGATATAAAATTGTATCCACGCAGGGCTCTAACTCTGGGTACAAAAGTGCTGTTTAAGTTGACAAAAAGAAAATAAAAAAGAAATACTTGTGGCACCTTAGAGACTAACACATTTATTTCAGCATAAGCTTTCGTGGGTTAGAGCCCACTTCATCGGATGCATAGAAGTTGACAGTGTCCTACTCCCACCCGTTAAGATGACTGCTATCATCTAAGGCCCAACCTGCCAATACTTATTACTGAGTGCAACACTTGAAGCCACATATATTCAAACTGAAGTATATGGGTCACTCATATTAGTAAGCTCCGTGCCAAGTAGTAGGAGTTTGTGGGACTGGCTCCATATACTGTAGTTTCGGTGGTCACATTGATTTTAAGACTGATCAAAAATGAAATTTCTTGCAATTTTATTGTATCCATTTTAGGAAGAAGACAATGAAATAATGAGTTAATTGGCACACAAAATGAAGTACACAAGTCATAAAGGCAATATTAAAAAAGATGTGACATTAGGAACTAACTCCAATGCGATATCGATAATAGTCAAATACTACAGATTTAGCTTAAACCCAAATACACAAAAGGAAGCTTTAGTAAGTGGCCCTCAAGTACAAATAATGTTTGATTTGTAATGTGCGTGTGTGCACTTATGAATGTTCCCCAACAATAACTCCTGCACATGAAGGTGATGGCCTTTGCATATACAAACTTCATTTCTCTCAATGAAGTATGCATGTGAAAATTCTACCACCTGTGTGCATAGCTAGCACTAGAAAAGTATGTGCATTTCTGTTGAATCCCTGCTGAAAAATCAGGCCCTAAATGACTGTTGCGCATATCGGTTTTTAATCTGGCTAAAGTGTTACTTGAAAATATTTTAGATGAGAGCACTATACTAGGGTACTTTTTCGTTAGTATTTCTTTGCTTTACACAGTTCCAAAGACCAGATGAATTAACCAAGTATTCCCCCCTGCAAAAGCCTAAATGATGAGCTTTTACCAATGAATAAAATGTTGAGTTTAGTAGTCCGCAGAAAAATGGAGAATCTGTACCAGTTAACTGACAATAGTGGAAGTTTCTTTAGCTTATTTTGTCATCAGATCGCCAGATGCTAATTTATTAGTAGTATCAAAACACATTCCTATAGAATGTCTAGTCTTAAATGTTAACATTTTATGTATGGAATATTCATTCATTGTATAACACTACATCCTTATTTTGCTAAATATTTCAATACCTTAATGCTGACAGGGAAAAATCAAGTGTGCTTTTGTTGAACTTGCAAATGATTAAGGCATTTAATGAATCAGTTTCATCATTAGAAAGTTTAGCAACAAAGACACTACATTTAACATTCAATATTTTGATTACTTCTCTTTATTCTGAACTGCTTCCTAAAAACTCACCACATATGTCTGTCTATTGAATACAAGTTTGGCTGCACAACTGATTTCACCTTGGTAATATTTAACACATCATTACTTCTTAAGTCTCCGTAGTTTTAACTTTCTGGGCCCATCTTCTCCCTCTTTCTTGCTTTTTTGGATACGTTTCTCTGAAGGATTGAAGTTAAATTTTAAATAAGAGGATAGCGGCATTAGGGATAAGTCTTCAGTGGTTGTGGCTGGTTCATTTTGGTTTGTCTGTATTACTGGTATATTGTTTTTTATGAAAACAGGTCTTGGGGGAATTTTTCCCAAAGTAAGTGACTCTTCATTAGACATGGCTTTTGCCAAGACTTGCTTAGAAAACAACTTGGGATTCAGTAGGGACTTCTCCGAAGATGGTTCTAAACAATCAGAGTTGCTCTTTTTCCCTTCTACGTCTCTGTGGATTAAATGACCTTGTTCAGAAGATACTTTCTTGCAATGGTCTAACTCTTCCTCTAAACCACAACTCTTTTGTTGATTCTGTGTTTTAGTCACTCTTTGACTTTCTTTTGGATCTGGCAGTGCTGACTCACAGCTACATGGAGGGTTACTGCTTAGAAGGCTCATCTTTAACCACTCTGCAGAGTGAAGTTTTTGCTGGCTGCTAGCATCATCTGGCTGTCTCTGATTAACATGATTTTCCAGTTCTAAGGCAGGAAGCTCCGAGTTGCTCTCAGCTGTGTTTATGCAATCCTTTGGTTGTCCTATACTCCTACATTTTACTTCAGACTGAGGATCGGAAGGAGCTTGATGTTCCTCCTTCCTGCTCCCTGTCTCCGAGTCCCCTGAGCCAAGATACACTTGCATTGTGTCCTTGCTGGTTTGAGGTTTGCTCATGTTACTGTTCCTTGTTTCTGTCCTTTTCACACTGTAATAAAAAAGTATTTTGTTTTGATTGAGAAAGAATTGTTACTGATTTTTACAGCCCTTTTTACAAATTCTGAAAGACTACTAGGGCAACCCCATTCTTATTTTGGAAAAAGCTGGCCTGTATATCATGTTGACAATAATGGTTGTCTAGTGTGGATAGTATCGAGCACTATCCATCTGATTTTCCACTGCACTAGGGGAATCCTAATTATTAATGACTAAGCTGTGAAGGAGTTCAAATTTTATTCCAACAGGCAGAACTAGATTAATTACAGATGCTAGGGGTCAATACTGCATAAGTATATTGAATTCCTTCCCAAACTGGCTAGATAAAGAAGTGCTTCAAAATGTGACTATATGATTTCAAACCATACACATACATACATATGCACAACATGCAGAGAAAAAGGGAGAGTTAGTTTCTAATCTAATTTAGAATGTTTCTCTGGAATTTCTCCTGGTACATTTCAACATATTACTAAAATTTAACCACTACTCAGCTGATATCAAGCCTGTTCATCTGGAGAAGGACTTAGGTAAAATAAAGTGGATGATATTCCAAAAGGTATTAAAGGAAAATGGAATTACAAGAGACTTGATGGAGTATCAGTACATAAACACTGTTCAACTGCATATGTTACACACAAATCTAAACTTCACATACGCTGGAAGATTAACGTGATGCAAAAGTACAGAAGCTGCATCTGTAGGATTTAAAGTCTAAGATCTCAGAACAGCTTTTCCCTTGCTGAAACTGTGCTCTGCTGACGCAAAACAGCTCTAAAGCCAGTATACCCTACCCTGGGAGGATCAGTTCAGAAATGGGGAACCTTCCAGTGATGTAGAGCCAGCATAGCGGCTCCCATCCTAATCCCCTCTCTGTAGCCAGCACAGGGGATGTGACTAGGGCTAAAGGGGGTGTTGCCAGGACTCACTGCAATCCATTGATCCCCAGGTGCTGTAATAATCCTTTAGGGCCACTGGCTTTCTCTAATGTGCACCAGGGGACCAGTCTGACACACAGCTGGCCCAGGACTGGGGGGAGCACAAAGCAGGTTTAAATAAACTTTTGCCCCAACCCTCTTCCCCATCTGTATATTGCAGACTCACACACAGAAAGGGGTGGGGGTGGGGGGCGGGTTATGAATCTTTTAAAGAAATGTTTTCCACCAGATTCAAACCTCACATGTATTTGTTTTGGCTCAAATTTTCTTTAGAGGAAGCACGTTGGTTCTGCCTGTTGCTACGAGGGATATAAGTGGTTCGTAATGGCTATATCTGGTATTCTATAAAATGAGAATGGGTGTTTTTATATGCTTATTCATAGTCAGTTGCCTGTCTATGTTTACTAGCCTACAGTAATCCTATATATACAGAAAAGGGTGCACATTACTTGACATTTCATTATGTATGCCAGACTGCATTACTCATTGTCAAATCATATATTTAACATCTTACAAACAGAAAAAAATAAAGAGGTAGACGTACATCTTTTGCAAGATGTCTTGCTTTATCTGTCGAGTTGGAGGAATTTTACACTTTTTGTTTTCAGTAGATTCAGCAAAATATTCAGAGGTGCCACTAGAAAGCTTTTCTTTCTGCTCCAAAAGAAAACACAGGTTTAAAATGTGAGCCATTAAGCTTCTATTACTGAAAATAAAACTCCGCTGCTAATGCCATGACTTACAGATGTTCTTTATTATTTTTAATCTGAACAGCCTAGAGAAGCAGCTCAGAATAAAATTATTTTTAATTTTATAATATTTGGGACACCTTAGTCAGTTTGCTCCCCTCTCAGGCTCCCACTACACATATTTTGTACGTTAAGATATACCACAAACAAACAAGAATGTAATGTAAAGGATGTAGATTCCAAACCATCTGAGGAAACCATTGGCAAATATCTGACATCTTTGTGGCTCCAACTGAGACAAATGCCAGGAATCTCTGTTGCAGACAGTGTGTTTGTCAGTTTTTTTTCTGAAGAGACTGAGTGGCGCAGTGGTCTATACCCGTATTCTCTGAAGAATTCCCATAATTTTCCATATTTACTAAAAATATGCCGAGTATTACTTACTCAATTTAAGAAGGCAAGGGTTAAAACTTTTAATACTAACATTTTGATGATCAGGGCTTGACGTGGTTGGCCACTCTGAGACCACAGGGGGATTCTTTCTGGTCTCAACTAACAGCAGTACCATGGTTTTATATAATTTGGAGATGGGGAAAAAGAAAGGGAAATGTTCTCCTTCTCAAGCTGTGAGCATTTCCTTTCACAATGAACCAATTTTACCGAGAGTTAGGCTGTTTGCTGACCTCACTGCTAACTCCCGGACACTTTACATCAGTGTAATCTTTTGAGGCTGTGTACGGAAGGGATAAGAACTTGGCAGAGTAATGTGGCGGGGAAGGAGAGAAATGGCATTGGGGTGGGTGGGAATTGTCTCTCTTGCAGATTTGTTCCTATCCAGTCTAGTTAAAGAACTCCGTTGGGGCCAGCCTCTGCAGATGGGGAGACTGCGGTCTTACTCTGCCGCCTGCACTGCACTGTGGGCCTAGAAGGGGCAGTTATGCTGCTAGGCAGCCAGCAAGAGCCGAGGAAAGCCAAGAGGGACTGTGGAGGCACAAAGTGAATGTGTACATGACCAGTGCCTGTGACATAACTTGGGAACCTGATGGCTCTGGGGGACTAGCCCTGTTTGTTCTTTGGGAGGGGGGCCAAACCTCACCTCTCTCCCCAGTGAAATGACTCAGTGGAAACAGTTTCCTGTTTTGTGAGTGGAGAGGAGAGGAAGGGTTGGGGAAGAAATCTGGCCATTTGGGTAGTTAGTTTTTAAAAAGTGCAGATGTTATGAGCCTGATTTTCAGATGTAAATTCTATGAACAATTGTGCGTGCATTAATAGTTTCACAAAGCTATCTGGAGCCAGACCTGGGCACCTACTCTCCATGCATGTTTGAAGTAATGCACACACAAAGTAAGTCCAGGCAAATACATACATGATTTCAATCTCAAAATCAAACCCCAATTATTTTAACCTGAATCATAAATACCTGCCCCAACTCTCTCCCCCATTTGATGTAATGCGTTCCCATAAGGTTGTGCATTATCAGGAAGGGGAGTCTTGTAAGGGGGTGCATGTGAGGGCGAGCTGGTTTGGTTTTTATTTTTTAATTTCAAAGTGAATTTCACAGATTCATAGATTTGACGTCAAGGAATGACTTTTACAATCATCTAGTCCAGGAATCTCAAACTCGAATCACCAGGAGGGCCACATGAGGACTAGTACATTGGCCCGAGGGCCGCATCACTGACACCCCCTCTCCCCCGCAGCCCTTGGCCCCACCCCCCACTCCACCCCTTCCATGGGGCCCCGTCCCTTCCCTGCCCCCATTCCAACCCCTTCCCCAAATCCCCGCCCCGCCCCTGCCCTGCCTCTTCTCCGCCCCTCCCCTGAGCGCGCGTCTTCCCGCTCCTCCCCCCTCCCTCCTAGAAAGCGCTAAGCGCCGCCAAACAGCTGTTTGGCGGTGGGAAGCACCTGGAGGTAAGCAGAGGAGCGGGGATGCGGCGCACTGGGGGAAGGAGGAGCGAAGCTTGGCGGGCCGCAGGAAATAACCCTGAGGGCAGCATGCGGCCCACGGGCCATGTGTTTGAGTGATCTAGTCTGACCTCCTGCACAACACAGCCCAACGAACCTCACCCAATAATTTCTGGATGACAGTCCTGGAGAGTAAAGTTCTATTTAGCCAAAGAACAATTAGAGCCTGGATAGCAGCAGTGTTTCCCCTATGCTGCCCCACCAATACGCTTCCACTCTGTCCTGGAGGGATTAACTCTAAGGCCTGGTCTACAGTACGCGATTATATCGGAATTAGTCACGTTATATTGAATTAAAACTAAATCCACCCACACAACTGACCCGGTTTTGTTGACTTAAAGGGCTCTTAAACCTGGTTTCTGTACTCCACCTCAGCAAGGGGAGTAGCGCTAAAATCAACATTGCTGTTCCGAATTTGAGGTACTGTGGACGCAATTCGACGGTATTGGCCTCCGGGAGGTATCCCAGAATGCTCCATTGTGACCGCTCTGGACAGCACTTTCAACTCAGATTCACTAGCCAGGTCATCAGGAAAAGCCCCAGGAACTTTTGAATTTCATTTCCTGCATTCCCAGAATTGCAAAAGAGCTCCAAACGGGAGTTCCTGGATCTGATCACAGTATGGGGAGAAAATCTGCGCAAGCAGAACTCCATTCAAAAAAACAGAATGCCAATGGGCAGCAGAGACTGCGGGGACTGTGGGACAGCTACCCACAGTGTACCGCTCCGAGAGTCGATGCTAGCCACGGTACTGTGGACGCACTCCGCCGACTTAACGCACTTAGTGGGGACACACACACTCGACTGTATAAAATCTCTTCAGAAAAATCAACTTCTATAAATTCAACCTAATTTTGTACTGTAGATGGACCCTGAGGCTGTTGAGGTAGCACAGCGTCAAATCTCATTCACTCTGCTGAGATTGCCAAAAAGGGGGCCAATTGAGATGTGATCATTTGTCCATTAGGTGCTTTTGAGGGGGGTGGGGGGGAGAGAGTAAATACTTGGTGAAAAGTAGCACTTAGAAACCTGAGAGTACAAAGTAGACAAAGGAAGACTGTAGACAGGTGCTGCCCATACTCAGTATGTCGGCCAACGAACCTTAGCTCTAACCTATACAGAGAACGATACTTGCCTGGACTGTGTGGTGGTTTTGGAATGAGGATAAAAGGTCCCAGACAAACACTGAGACAACAAATATCATTTCCCTTGTGACCCGAGCCTGGTTTGAAATTAATAGTTCAGAGGTGAAATCCTGATAGATTATGCCATCTGAGACCTTTCTATTTTGTTTTCAAATGCTTCTCCCAAAAACTGAGACAGAAAAGGGTTAAGGCATCAAAAATAAAAAACAAAATGATTTCTATGTGAAACACTTCTGAACATGCCCTATAAGTACAGTGGATGTTCCCCTTGGAGCCACACCCTGTAAGTGCTGTATTTTGAGAGCTGAACAATTAACATAAGGAGTATGAGTCAGTCTCTGAATGACTCTGGGAACTAGAGAGCCTTTTGCTATTAGGAGTAAAGTAAACTCCCTAAGGCTGGAATAAGTCCACAATAGAAGGCAGAAAAGGTCATAAATAACAATAGAGGACACTACATATACCAATAAGACACTCAACTATTATTGGTGATATTTCCTTTATGTTCTCTATTAGGCCTAATCATTTTAGTTAATTAAAAAAAATAAAAATCGCTGTATGTTTTGGGAATACTATTTATTTCCTATGGGAACTTCAAGGCTTGTTGAGGAAAGAAAAAAGGCTAATCTACTCTCATCCTGTCTAGTAATCCCAAATTCCTTTTAGCCAGTGAAATAATTAAAGAAAAATATTCCAGGCATAAAAAGGAGGACAGAAGAAGCAGACATCATATAAACAATGACACAGTGACAGAGGAAAAACGTCAAAGTGCCGCCAAACTTGTGACATGACTCTGAAAAAGCTGCGGGAAATGGGGGTTGCTGCTAACAAATTAAAACCAGATTTCTTGGCAAATTGTTAAAGAAAGATATTTACATTTGTATGGAGACTGGGTGGGCACAAAAGATTAAAATGCTTCTTTAGCCCTTGAACTGTCAAGACCCATTAGAAATCTTGTGTTCTTAAAATTCTAGGGTCAGCTCACTCCTTTTTGTCACTAAATCTCTGCATGTGAGAGCCTTCAGAAATCAGGCTTACAGAGAAAAAAAAGTTACTACTTACAAGGAGTTCTCTGAAGTTAGTATTATGTACATATATTTTACCCTTAGCCACATACATGGCTTCTACCACCTCACTTCAGCAGGCAATACGCAGCTCTATTTCATTAATACTTTTGCACAGAGGCAAAACTATTAGGCATGCATCATGCATGCTTCAAGGATTATTAAATACCACTTCCGATTGTCTAACCATCAATTCTTTTCCATGTAACCCTAATTTAGAGTGAACAGCTTGCAAAAGCAAGGAAGCTAAGTGATTGGCATCCACGACTAATTACAGAAGAGTCTAGTTTACAGACATTTAACATTGGTTTGCTAAAGGAACTATTTATGGAGCCACACTTGTGAAAACATCCCTACAGCTAATTATCCCAAAGAAGATAGAAAGGGTTGGGCACTTAGGAAACAGACCTGACAATACAGCTCATACAGACATTGAACTTTCTTGCGTCAAAGATTTGGGATGTTGCATTGAAAGGAAGGTTTGTTTCCTGAGCGGACAACTCTTCTCCACTTCCCTGGTTTGGTTTCAGTCTCTTTCTAGCTTGTCTCAGCCTGTTTCTGTGTTCAGCTTGGTTACGTTACAATAAAACAATGTATTTCTGGATAATTACACTCTAACTCTGGTGGAGGAAATTTATTGTTTTTGAACTGCACTTACAGATTTTTATCCGTTTGTCTTGACCTGCTCATCAAGTGACAAACTTCATAGAAAATATCTATGAAGTCAGTTAATCATTATTATTTGTATTAGGGTAGTGCCAAGCAGTCCCAGATGAGAGCTCAGGGCTCCATTATACTAGGCTCTATCAGAGACAACCCCTGCCCTGAAGATCCTACAATCTAAACAGAAAGGACTGACAAAAGTTGAGAGTAAAGAAGTACTGTTATCCGCATATTACAGATATGGAACTCAATTATTTGCCCTAGGTCACACAAGGGGTCAGCCTATGATAGAGCCTGGAATTAAACACAGGTCACTGGAGACTAAGTTCAGGGCCGTAACTTGATTTACTCTGGTGTAACTGAGAGAAGAATCTGGCCCTGTATCTCTATTGCTAAGTACAGATGTAATTTGCATTCATTTTCAGCCACTCCATTGAAACTGTAGTTTTGGACTTACTGTCTTCTTCTCCTAATATTCTCTATCAAGCTATCATTAGATGAGCAGGCCAAGCCAGAATACAGAATAAGGCAAGAACAGAGAAAGATGCTGCATGTAATTTTGTTTAGATTTACAGAGCTCTCTCCTTTTGAAATTATGTTCCTCTAGGATGGACATGAAGAGTGTGTGTGTGTGTGTGTTTGTGTGTGTGTGATAAATAGTAAAAGAAAGACTGAAACCAACACAGCTAGATAAACTGAATTTCCACCTTAATTGAATTGGCTCCTTAGCACTGACCCCCCCACACTTGGTAAGGCAACTCCCATCTTTTCATGTGCTGTGTATTTATACCTCCCTCTGTATTTTTCACTCTATGCATCTGATGAAGTGGGTTTTAGCCCACAAAAGCTTATGCCCAAATAAATTTGTTAGTCTCTAAGGTGCCACAAGGACTCCTTGTTGTTTTTGCTGATACCGACTAACACGGCTAACACAGACTAACACTCTGAAACCTGAACTAAGATAAACTAGCAGAAATAGTTATTCCTTGTGGTTTAATGAAGTGCTAAAATTGTAAAAACATGACTTTCTCTGAGGGCCAACCTAATTCATATTAAAGGTACTCAAACAAGACTTATTTGACTCCACATGAGTTGGAGAATTCCTTCCATGTGAATGGGGGAGAGAGTGCCCTTGATTTGGGTAATCAGGTCTGACAAAATCTACAATCAGACGGGATCAGCTACGGCCATCTCTATTAAAAGAGGGAAGTAACCTGGATATAGTTAGTCCCTTGGACATTAACATTTATTGGAGAGAATGCTTTTCCCTTCTCCTCACCCATTCTGTATGTGCCTGTGCACTGGAGGAGCAGAAAGGAAGAGGTGAAGAAAGATAAAGTTCCTTAACTTTACATTTGGGCCCAGATCAGCTCCTCAATACTGTGGAAATTCATTCTTCTCCTTCTCTTCCATCCCCATGGATTCCATAGCTTGTTGCAAGCAGGGGAGCTCCTAGCAGTACAGGTTCTCTAGAGTTGCACTGCCAAGAAGTTGGAGCAGGATGAAGAGAACCAGAAGGGAGGTGCAGAGGCCGAGGCCTCTTCACTGCTAAGGCTGAAAATCCCCAAAGCTGGAATTGATGCAAATGAAATTGTTGCCTTAATTTGCATATGCGGTGAACATGCATTGGTTTGACAGGTCCTTACTTGGTAACTAAGGATAAGTCTATACAGCAATGTAGCTCGAACCTAACCCACCTTGTGTCCACACACCAATTGTGTTAACCTTGGGCTCAAACCTACGGTCCCAGGGCCCTGCAAGGCTGGAGGGTCTGAGCCTGTGTTCCTAGATAGATTCATAGACTTTGGTCAGAAGGGACCATTGTGATCATCTAGTCCACGGGTCGGCAACCTCCGGCACGCGTGCCAAAGGTGGCACGCGAGCCGATTTTTGATGGCACGCGGCGGCGGCAGCTCAGCCCGCCGCCACTCTGGGATTCCCCCTGCGGGGTCCTGCCAGCCGGGGTCCCCCCGCTGGCCCCACCCAGCGCCCGCTGCTGGCCTGAGTGAAAGAACCCAGGCTGGCAGTGGGCTGAGACCCCTGGGGATGCACTTCAGCACCCCGCAGCCAGGCTGGTGTGTGTGTGTGTGTGTGTGTTTCCTCTGAAACCTACATTTTTGGTCAAACTTCAAAACAAACAGACAACAATCAATCAATCAATCAAAAACACCTTCACTGAACATCTCATGTTAAAAATTAAGAATTGCAAAGTTTCATGTTAATAGTTTAACAGCCCTGGAGGCTGATGTGCTAATTATCCTCAGGAGATGGGCATTTTCCTGCCAATGTGACTCAGCCTAGAGGTGGAGAGCCCAATTCTCAGATTAGATGGTAGTTCAGTATAAACACTTCTCAAACTGTAGTCATTCTACTGACACAGCCACCAAAGGAGCGAATTATGCAGTTTATGTATTCACGTGCTCCTTATGGGCGCCTGAGTCCCATCAAAAGCACCGTCCAGTTACGAAACAGGGTGGGCAGTAGAGTTTCTCCATAGTGCAACACATTTGTAGGGCTAGAGTGTTGACATGGGGGGGGGGCGCTAGGCATTCTGGGATATTGTTACTTTGACTTGGGTCTGTGAACTGCAGTGAGGATGCCAGCTCCCTAGGTTCAAGCATGGGTCAGAAAATCCTTAACCTAGGGTTATAATGCAGTATAGACACTCATAGAATCATAGAATATCAGGGTGGGAAGGGACCTTAGGAGGTCATCTAGTCCAACCCCCTGCTCAAAGCAGGACCAATCCCCAATTTTTGCCCCAGATCCCTAAATGGCCCCCTCAAGGATTGAACTCACAACCCTGGGTTTAGCTCAAACCACTGAGCTATCCCTCCCCCCTTAAAGCACAGGGTTTCCTGACACGGGTCAGCTGACTTGAGTCCCACTAACCGTAGGCTTACATTGCTGTATAGTGATACCTAGGAGGCTCTGGTGTTGTTCCTATGATACTACCCCAAAGCCTCTGGCTACGCTTCACTGATTACTGCTCCCAGACCCATATGACAATGGAGAGATGCTACAGCACTGTCCAGCGTCACTCTAGCCATAGCTCCTAGCTTTTGGCCATGTGTGAATTGGAGAACTATGCTCTAGTCTCCACTTCTGGAGGACTCTAACCACAGAAACCCTGCCTAGAGAGGTCCTAACCATAGATACACAGTCAAGAGCATATATCTGCAGCCTATCTGAATTCTGGGAAGGTGTGCCAAAGACCAGCTAGGACAAAAATCTCCATCCCCACATCAGTGGAGGGAGGGGCCACAGAGCCCAACAAAACGAGTGATTCCATGGGACAACACATGATAAAACAGGAATGGGCGTCCAAGTCAAAGGTTCAAAATGAGGGAACCGGCAGGGGCCACTGAGCAGAAAATCCCAGAGCTCAAGGCGCCACAAAGGAGTCCAAGGAGTAGGTGGATGCCACCCAAAGGAATTCTGCATGGATCCACGAGATAACCAAGAAATGGAAGTAGGCCCCACAGGCACCGAGAACCTCCCTGTCAAGCTGCCTCCTCCTGGACTGATGGCCAGTTTGGCCAGTTTCAGGAGGAGGCTGATGAGGGGGTCCTGTGACTTTGTGGAGGCCTGGATGGGTATGTGTATAGGAACAGACGCGGGGGAGAAGTGCAGACAGAAACTCAGCAGGGGATTCTAGAGGAGGTGGAAATGGGGCTGCAACCTGGCACACTGTAGGTAGGCGTGCGCCAGGGTCTCCCTCTTGTTGCAGAACGGCAGGTGTTGGATATATCCATGACTCATGCCAGATGCAAGCCCATGCTCATAGTCTCGTGCAAGAGCCACCAACTAATATCCGTAGTGGGCTGGGGGACCAGAGTTGAATAGAGGCCGGCCCGTTGCGAGTCGTCACCCTTGCTAGGTGGAAGGATGTCCTGTTGTTTTCTATCAGGGCAAGAAACAACAGTGAGGAAATGCACAGTGTGCAACATGAGTGCATAGATAAGTTCCCTGAGTGCAACTTGGATGCACACTGGCTGGATACTAGGCAGTGTGCTGGAGGCGGCTGAAGGCATTCACAGGGCAAGGATCCTGGCATCATGCTCTGGAGGGCCAGGAAGGCAGGGTGCACCTCCTGCAGGACCCACGTAAGATATGCAAGAGAGTTGGAGAGCAGGGTGGCCTTCACCTCCTGGAGCACACAGAGGAGGAGACAAGGGGTTGTCAACCCCATGCGCTGGGTGAGCACCCTGAGGTCCACCCAGACCCACGGGCCATGGTCCAGGAGGTCTCTGATTCTGGTGATACCAGCCAGGATCAACCTCCAGCACACTGAAGGGGTCTCCACCACCTGTGAAGAAGGATGGGGATTATGCAGCAGGAGCCCTCAGAGTAGGTCTCCTCTCCAGCAACCACTACAGACCTGCTCTCACAGAAATGCTTTCAGGTCCTTAGGAGATCCTAATAAAAGACTGGCTACTCAGACAGGTCTTTGGGGAGGCTTTGCTGGCTGATGTAAAAGAGCAGCTAGTCATAATGGAGCCCTTAGCAGTGGCAGATGGCAGTGTACACCAGCAGGCTCGAGGCTGGACTCTGAGCACTATAAAGGAGCATCTACAAGGATTGGAATTGGAATGTATGAACCTGGCTGCTGACACAGATCACGTCCTGACCGTCCTCTTTCAGGGAGAGGCTCAGGACATATGCAAAGGCCCACTGTTTCCCTGGACAGAAGATCTCCAGGACCATTCTCTGGAAACTGGCCAGGACAATGAGGGATGGCGTCAGAGCATGGAGAGGACCAGCTGCTCGACGACCAGGGACCTGCATCAATGGGAAAGACACTGGAAAAACCCTGTCCATGCCTTCAGCTGGCCAGACACACGGGCCTCCAAATCGGTTCAGTTAACCAGCAGCGACGACTCGGTAGTAGAGACACAGATGCCAAGATAGAGCAGCAAACCCACGCCCTACTGAATGGCACAGAGCACAGGTGAGAGTGAGCCTACCTGACACCCAGTTCCAACCATCGGGCCAGAGCTCTTGACCCAGCTGACTTGGATGGGGAGGCTGCCGAAGAGATCGTTTGGCAAGTCTCCACTAACACCAGATATCACAAGTTCTGGCCCATGAGGCAAATGTCCTAATATGCTGGCAGGACTTGCAAGTCCAGCTCCTGGAGCACCAACCCCTGATGGAGGAGACAGAGGAAGGGCTTAATGACAAAGGCCAGACTGCGGGCACACTGACACACTCCTTGACCAAAGATCACAGGTTCGGTCAGGGCCCATTTGAGTTTGACCAGAAACCGCAGAGGCATATAGCACCTGGAGGAACCCCACAAAACAGAGACTGAAGCTGAATGCCTGGACAGCGCATGATCCACCGTCAAATGTCTCCTCCTAGTCAAGGGACAGAAGGGTGAGTGACAGACCATCCCTACGTGCCAGATGGAGAACATCCCAGACCAGGTATAAGCTGTCAAAGATGGTCCAAGCGTGACTTATCAGGAGATTGAAAGTCCTAGGTGAGAGCAGTGTAGAATTGTAGCTCAAAACAGGCAGCTCCCAGCCAATCGAAGAGCCTCAACAGGTTTGTGGCCTCTGACTGCAGGATGGTCCTAGTCTCTGGCAGATCCCAAGATCCACAGATTATGGCAACTGAACATCCTATTCATGAAGAAAGTGTGGGACGCTGCCCCTGTCTTGCTGTTCTTTTCTCCCTACCCCAAGAGAGCCCCTCACAAAATGTATCATTTTCATGTCTCTATATCCCATTTCCCCCAGTATAGTAACACTCTTATGCCCTGGATTCTATTTATGAGAGTCCAGCATCCCCTAAGCAGGTGCACATAAACTTTCTTCCCTGAAAGACAAGTAACAGACAGGAAGGTTTCACTGGACACCAAATCTCGAGGGCTTTCAAGTACCAAAAGAGTAACATTCTTCCTACTTGCTGGCAAATTTGAAACGACACCATTCCTCGGCTGTAGTTACACAATTTTGTTTTATGCCAAGTTTTAAAAAGTCTGGATGGTCCTAATCTCCAGGCCACTGATGCACTGCTAAACATTCTAAAAGGATCACATCCCCTATCTCTTGCCAATGGGAACTGTTTCCAAGTTTGGATTGCAAATGTTTAGAAAATGCTGAGGGATTTGATAATACAACCTTTTGGCCAGACTGAAATTGGATGAACAATCTGATGTACTCAAAAAAATGTTGCTGTTAAGCATGGCTCTTGGACAGTTTCACTTCTGGGGTAGGTAGGCCTATTGACCTGCATGATGCAAGACACAGGAAGCTATGCACAACTCCTGGAAGCCATCTGAGAAGTCTTCACTACCAAGTATCAAAACCCACCCTCACTTGATGTTTAAACATCTCCATAACTGAATATTTACTTGCTAAACTTCCTATGTTGTTTTGTACTATCTAGGGCAAGGTTAGGCCCATCCCAGTAAAGCTCTTTTCAGAAACATAAGACTCACATTTTCAAAAAATGACTGGTGAATTTGGGTGCCTAACTTGAGAAACCAAGTATTGCCAACCCTGTGTGCTCAAAAATCTGGAGTCAGGTTCTCAAAAACCAGGAGACTGGCTTAAAAATCATGATATTTACAAAAAATAAAAATTAGCTTTTTTATTTGCCTTCTGCTTTCTGAGCCTCTAAGGTGCATTTGGGACACATTTTTGAGCTTTTTTCCCAGGACCATGAAGGCCTCATACTTACTTTCCTTTTGAAAGAAAGCGAGGTTCTCCCAGAATCAGCTGAGTTCAAGGGATGGTGCTTTATGAAAAATATGAAATGTGGTGACACTCACAATGAAATTGTGAGAGTCAGCAATACTGAACACTCCAAAGGGGGCTTGTTTTCAGGGCTGCTGAATACCCTCCTCTGAAAACCATGCCTTATAAGATATCTCAAGATGGGTACCAAAATCTGAGTCACTTAACACACTGGTCACATAAAAAAAATAATCTATAAGGTATTCTGTCATGGATATTCAGTAGAAAATAGCCCATTTATGGTATTATTCATGATAATCATTTTCTTATGTCCCAGAAACTCTCTTACTGACACCAAAAGGGAGATGCATATTTTGACATAAGAATAGTCCACACAGGCATCCAACAGAAGAAAAAGTAAATACACCATGTTTCAAGAGTTTCAACATTAGACAAAACTCTAAAAAACCCTGATTTTAAAAACAAATAAGAGTGTGATCATCCGAAATTGGTTCTCCCTAGCAAAGAACGGAATGAGTAGGAACCCAGAACTTTTCTAATACAGCTTTAGGAAATCTTGTAGTATATTTCAGACTAATTGTTATTGATTCTGGAGTTACTTAAAGTGGCATGGAGCTGGGCAACCGATAAATAGGAAAACTCCCAATGAAACTTAATTAAAATAAAGTGACTATATAATATCAAAAATTACAATATTGTAACATTAATAATTAGTTTAACAACTTGAAACTCAGACCACATAAATTATCAAGTACAGACACTCCCAGGGCCTCCATACATACACAGGCCAGCTAGCTCCCTGGGATGCAAGCTAGCCCAGAAGTTTGGGGTCCCTTATACAAATGTGGTCTCCTCATCTCAAAAAGGATATACTGGCATTAGAAAAGGTTCAGAGAAGGTCAACTAAAATGATTAGGGGTCTGGAACGGGTCCCATATGAGGCGAGATTAAAGAGGCTAGGACTTTTTAGCTTGGAAAAGAGGAGACTAAGGGGGGATATGATAGAGGTATATAGAATCATGAGTGGTGTGGAGGAAGTGAATAAGGAAAAGTTATTTACTTGTTCTCATAATAGAAGAACTAGGGGCCACACAATGAAATTAGTGGGCAGCAGGTTTAAAACAAATAAAAGGAAGTTCTTCTTCACACAGCGCACAGTCATAAGAACATAAGAACATAAGAAAGGCCATACTGGGTCGGACCAAAGGTCCATCCAGCCCAATATCCTGTCCACCGACAGTGGCCAATGCCAGGTGACCCGGAGTGAGTGGACCTAACAGGTAATGATCAAGTGATATCTCTCCTGCCATCCATCACCCCCCTCTGACAAACAGAGGCTAAGGACACCATTCCTTACCCATCCTGGTTAATAGCCATTAATGGACTTCATCTCCATGAATTTATCCAGTTCTCTTTTAAACCCTGTTATAGTCCTAGCCTTCACAGCCTCCTCAGGCAAGGCGTTCCACAGGTTGACTGTGCGCTGTGTGAAGAAGAACTTCCTTTTATTTGTTTTAAACCTGCTGCCCACTAATTTCATTGGGTGGCCCCTAGTTCTTTTATTATGAGAACAAGTCAATAACTTTTCCTTATTCAACCTATTTCCTTAGTCAACTCTATGGCAGGGATCCTGGAAACCCTGGCATGACAATGCTGTCCCAGAGCCACAGACTATAGAAGCCGGGGGTTGCCTAGCCACTGGGCAGTCTACAAAGTGGAGCTCTCTCTCTCACCAGCTCCCAGAGCTAGTGGAAGGTGTGGAGGCAGAGAAGCTGGGCTCTGTGCCTCTCTGGGTCCCGTAGCTGCACCTCTCCAGCTCCCAGAGCTGCAGGGGAGATTGAGTGCCCCTGCTCTCTGTCTCCAGAAAAGCTTTGTCAATTTCACTTTGCTGAAAGTGAAATTGACAAGATGCTTCCAAGCAGGCAGCCAGGGAGCTCTCATTTCAATTTTCCCAACAGAAAATCAAAATCTTGCAGCAAAACTGAATTTTTTTCATGGAAAATTCTGGTTTTGAAAAAAAAAAAGCCTTTTTTGGGGTCAGAAAACCATTCAGATGAAAATTTTGTGACCAGCTCTAACAGCGATTGTAACACTGCTCTAACAAATCTGACACCCGATCTGGTAGCCAAGTCCAGGGCGTAGTGTTCAACAAAAGAAAGGGGATTACACCATATTGCTGCCTTGCAGATCTCAGATATGAGGATGTTCTAAGAACTGCCAAGGAGACATTCTGTGCTTTTGATGTTTGGAGGGAGAGAAGTGCCAGCCATATGATAAACAGATTGAAATAACATGGGGTAATCCAGTGGGAAGAAATGGCCCGCCCCTTAAAAGAGCTACTTATGGTAACAAAGAGACGAGGAGCCTGCCTAAAGGGCTTCGTTCTATTAGAATAATACAACAAGGCACTAGAAACATCCAAGGTGTGAGGCTTCTTTTTCCCTGGAGAGGAATGGGGTATTTGGAAAGAAAATGAGACGATTCACAGATTGATTTAAATGGAAGTCTGACACAACTTTGGGATGAAGACTCAACACCACCTTATCTCTGTGCGCAAGGTGGGTTAGCCGGAAGAGCTTGTATAAGACCTCATAGGTCTAGAACCCAGGCCTACAGCGCTATCACACAGTTAACATCTCCAGGCTGCTGCTAAGTGGCAGCTGTAACCAACCTGCGCTCCACTTCCCATGATTCGCTGTGGACACTGACCATGGGAAGTTCCGCCTTAAGGGTTTGACAGGCAGCAGCCCCATCGCTCCTGAGTGGCTCCCTGCCCTATATAAACCCAAGGGTCATTTCAGGAAGTGTCCAGGCAACTGTGCGGATCTCTTGTAGCTGCCATGACTGTTCCTGTTCTATGCTCTTGAGCTCCTGGCTTGACTTTGGCTTGTTTTGGACTTTGCCTCCTGACTCGGATCTTGAAACCTCAATGGACTCTGACCCTGGCCTGGAACTGACAACAAACTCCTTAGCTACTCTTCGCCTCAGGTTTGCCCCTGCTTTGACTCTTGGCCCTGACGGCCCCTTGTTGGGATCCTGACAGTTTAGAGTTTGCTGACTCTTCTGGCTGATGTAATGGTGATCAGAAAGGCCATCTTGAGAGTAAGGTGAGAGCATTCAGAGGGAGACTCAAAGAAGGGGCTCTATGACAGTTGTAAGAACAATACTGAGATCCCACACTGGAGGGAAGTGAGGGACAGCTGCATGTGCCCTTGGGTGGGGGGCACACTAGGACATGCACTGTGCAGGCTACAACTCAACAGATGCTGCTATTCAAAGATTACACATGAACACCTAGCGTGTGAACCACATGAACAGTATCCTCTATTCCCCAACCCAAAGGCACACACCCTTTGTCCACTAAAATTACCATACACCTGAGACCATACACCATAACCGTAACTCTGTTCCCATGCAGCAATTCCTTTAGTGAACTCCCTCTAACATACCTGCCCTTATTTCTCTCCCTGCCCTATAAACCCCAGATTCCCCTCCCTGTCCTCCACATTCCCCTGCACACACACCAGGTTTCCTCCCTGTCCTCCATATTCCCTTCCTTGCTCCTCACAGTTCTTATTTCTGCCCCATGACAGCATAAGGGAACCTATTCCCTGAGGACAACCTGGCTTCACCCTCAATAGGACAATGGGAGACGGTGGCCATCTCTGCTAAGTATAACCAAAAAACTTCCTCCTGCAGCAGGTATAAGGAAATGGTAGCCATCTTAAATGAGGGAAATCTATGGCCTCATTCTCACTGAGAACAATGGGAGATGGTAACCCTTTTTAACTTTGTTAGTTTCTCTGAAAAAGAAAAGTGCCAGTCACAGAAGAATAAAATCTCAGTTATAAAGATTAAAAGTGAAAAATTACCCAGAATCCTAAAGATTTGTTTTCAAAAACTACCTGTTGCCCCAGATCTCTTCAAGTTTCAGTTGCCTGACAATATTTGTTTTAAAGATACTGTCAACAATAAAACGTGAGAACCCCTGAACAACCCAGGGACAAATTTCAAACACTTCCTACTGAAAATTTATTATACAAAACCAACCAAATACTACATAGGAAATTCAAAGGGCACCTAAAGTAACACTAGATGATGTTTTCAACTCAAAAGACCACCTATGTGTAGAGAAAAACAGAAATGTACGCCCCATTTTAAGCCCAATTCAGAACATCTTAGCTATAGAGTCATAATAAGCACCTCCATCACAGAACATGCCATAGAAGAGAATTTTGGGGGGCTTCTGCAGTCTAGTACAGAATCCAGGCATACTTCCTGTTAAACTGCATAGTAAGCACATTAGTACTACGATAGCACGTGCTGTAGTAATTCATATACATAGTGGGGCAGATTGTAGCAGCAGACTCTGCTGCTAGAACGGCACAAAGGGATCTGAAATCCCACTGACAGCTACCGCCGCTCGTTGAGGTGGTTTTATTATGTTGATGGGAGAGCTCTCTGATTTAGGGTCTGATCCTGCAAAGAATTAGGCACCTGAGTAACTTTACTCACATGAATAACCCTACAGAACAGGCCCTTAAAATGTTAAGGTCACTTTTTAAATAATTAGGGATTTCGGATTTGTACAGACGGATTCAAGTTTTAAGTTACCACAATTTCAAATCAATATTGTAATATTTATGTGAAACAATCAAAATATTCTTGACAGCAGTACATTATTCAGCTGCCTTTCCTCTTCTAATAGGAATCATATGAAAGGGAAACTAAGGAGGGGAATTTTTATTTGTTGTTCTTTTTGGAGAAATTAACTCTCTCAAATTGGAAGAAGAGTTTTACAAAAAACTTTAACAAGAAAAATATAATAATTCACTTCCCAATCACAGGGTTTTTTTCCAGTCAAAATGTGTGTTAAATAGTCCCACTTTAAGGAGTCTGAGTGACTTTTAAAACACATGTTGTGAGAATAATCGTTTTTTGTTCCGGTCGGTAACAAAATATTTTCAAAAGCAGTTTACTAGATTTTCTTTTGAGCAACCTAAACATCTCTTTTTGATGGATTACTTATCCTGTGGTGTTTATCGATCTTGGGACCAAGATAATAACGAATATAAAGCCCTCATAGCTGATGTTAGAAAGAAACCTTCCTGTTACAAAGCGCCTTAAATTAAATTTAATGTTTAAAATTAATATTTCCGTTAATCACTCCTATAATACATGCACAGACTTTAATGTGTATTTATGACAGTCACCATGAGCGCAAAAGAAACTGCCTGTTATAAAACAGGCCACCTGGGTCAATGTTAGCACTCATGAGACAACCAGTGGTTAACTGCAGTATAAAATTCATAAGCTGTTGACCCTGATAGAGCCTTCTAGATGAAATATATAAGTAATAGTTTTTACTGGTAATGAACTATCCAGCAATACCTTTTTTCCCATAAATTTATTAGGGGAACATATTTTGTTCTAGCAGTGCCGCCGCTGACCCTTATGAGTTGTCTTACAGAACAGAGATGCCAAAAAAATATGCAAAACAAATAATACAGTGGACCATATAAACCTTAATATTTGGTAACACAAAAGGTTTCAAGGCCAAGTAGTCAAAAATGGATACCTAAAGTTAGGTTTCTAAATGAGTGGCCTGATTTTCCAAAGTGCTGAGCTTCTAGCAGTTCCTACTATCTTCAGCGGGAGGTGCTGGGTGCTCAGCTCATTTGATAACCACTTAGGTGACAAAATATGCACTTGGGAGACTAACTTTAGGTTCCCATTTTGAACATCTTGGCCCAATCGTTTAGATGATCTTTTCCATCCCTAGAAAATATCAGATTAGCATTTGAATGACTAAGTTTAAACAAGAACATGTCTCACCACTGAACAATAAATCAGACTACTCTAGTACTCCTCCATACATACCAGTGCTCCATTTTCGCTTGTCCAAAGACTGGGATTAGATTCAAGTCTAGTGACACAAACCACAAATTTGTCTGGAAATACACGCAGCTCTGTGTAAAACAACAAGCCCCCAAAGGATTACATGTATCTTTCTGTATATAATATAGTTTTTATAAGGGCAACGTATACGTTTACTACATTTTGTAAATCAAAGCAGTCGACATCTTAAAATGCACAATAATTCTTTTCTCTCACCTCACTTTTTGCAATTCTCCACTCTCTCCTTCCACTTCACTTTTTTTTGGGTGTGGGTGGGGGAGTAAATCATTCAGTTATCAATAGAGCAGAGTAAGCTCAGTTCTCCAGAGACAAGACTAGGCTGCAAATTAGTCCACCTGAGCCCCGGACAAATATATCACATGGAACCCCACAGGCAAGTCATTCAGCAGGATTCCCTTTGTGCTGGTCTGATGATTAATCTTTTCATCTCAAAAACTTTGTCATGTTTATAACATCAGTATAACGTATTGCATCAAAATTGGACATAACATGGCATATGGAAAACATCTTTCAAACTATGACTAAGTCGATTTTAAAGTGTTTAAACAATTTATTACTGTTTACTGTTATGATCTCACATATCCTACTCCTAAAAACATAGTTCCCAGATAGGTTTCAGTGTAGTAGCCGTGTTAGTCTGTGTCAGCAAAACGAAAATAAGAAAGAAAAACTTGTAGCACCTTAGAGACTAACAAATTTATTTCAGCATAAGCTTTCGTGGGTTAATACCCACTTCATGTATTAACCCACGAAAGCTTATGCTGAAATAAATTTGTTAGTCTCTAAGGTGCTACAAGTTTTTCTTTCTTATTTTCATAGTTCCCAGAGTTAACACACAACAAAACTTCTTAATCATCTGAGATTACTTGAGGGAAGAGGATTCAATAATAACAATTCTGAACCACCAATCAGAATAGAGTACATCAGGCATCACTCAATTTAGTGACAAAAATACGAGAGAGGGGGTGGGGGTGTTCTGTTTTCGCAATCTGAGATTATTTCCACATCCATTAAAATGTCGTATTTTTACTTAGGATTTATGTGAAATTGTCAGACTTTTATAACAATGGGCCAGAACATCCTGTCTTACAGGAGGGGGAAGAGGTAAGAGAGGCAGGAAAACTATGAGGCTGACCACACAGTTTCCCTCAGAACATCCCAGCAAAGGGAGGCAAACAGGGGAGGAATATGGAGCTCTCTGCATAGATGGCTGCTTCCCCACAAGACTGGGTTGTTTCACTGACAGCATGCTCTGGGCAGCCATTTGCCAAGTACTCCTATGGCTGCTAAGCAGGAGTCATGAAGGTAACTTTACAAGAGTTAATGCTGTATTAATTATAACTAAATCTGTGGGTTCCATAGGTGCCAACTTCCCTTCTTCCCTGTGGGTGCTTGACCCCCCCTTCTGCCCCCGGCCCCGCCCCTTCCCACCCCTGCCCCGCCCTTATTCCAACTCCTTCCCCAAAGTCCCCACCCCAGCTCTGCCCCCTCCCGGCCCCTATTCCAACTTCTTCCCCAAATCCCCGCCCCGCCTCCTCCCCTGAGAACGCCATGTTCCTGCTCCTCTCTCCCCCCCGTCCCCGGAGCGTGCTAACGCTGCCAAACAGCTATTTGGCAGCAGCTGGGTGGGAAGCGCTGGGAGGTAGGCGGAGGAGCGGGGACTCAGCACGTTCGGGGGGGAGGAGGAGGTGGGGCGGCAGGGAGGGAAGCTTGGCTGCTAGTGGGTGCAGAGCACCCACTCATTTTTCCCTGTGGGTGCTCCAGTCCCGGAACACCCACATGTTGGTGCGGTGGCTTGTAGTCAGACCTACTGTTCTTCTGGTCTCACCCACAAGCCCTGCAGCGCTCCAAGTAGAAAGGCTCCAGAGGAAGTAAGGAGTGGTGGTGGGATGGGGATGGGGGCAGTAATCCCCACGTTCTGCACAGGAGGGAAAAGATGCACACGCAGAAGGGTTGCTCCTAGCCTCAGATATTAAGCATTCTGACAGTGTGTTATTTCAGCTTTGACTGTAAAATGAACCAATGCAACATGAGTTTCAATTGCAAAATACCGAATTCTACTTAGATGATGATCAATGTGTTCTTTTTGGTTGCGGTATTACATGTATCCTGACTAAAAGAACTGTTGAGCCCAAAGTGTTTATTAGCTCAGGAAATACACTTATTAGAGCGCAGCAGCAGCTTTTAATAATAATAAAAATTATTATTAATGACAAAGAAACAACAATAAATTTTGGCCCTGTCTTTCAACGACCTCTGTGTGGGAGTAGGGGGTTCTATTCATGTGGAGCTCGTTACAGGACCGTGGCCTTAGAATTTTTTCTGGTAGTATTGGTAGATCAAATACATTTTAGTTTGGCTGTTTTAACTGTTACATTTTGCCAGATAGTCTCTTGCTGGTTAACAAAACAAATCTGTCACTAGACTACAATACTTCATGTAAAATTCCAGTAAAGCTTAGATCCAAAACAAATAAAGTTTTGATGTAAAAGACATTATTACAATATAATCTAATATTCCAAAACAGCCATGAAAATGCACAGCTTTGCTGAAATACTTAAAATCAGCACTCTAATCTCTGCACTCAGTAAGAAGTTAGACAAAATTAGTAGTTATTTGAAACAGAAGAGACTTAACAAATGTCCATAAACATAGTAAATAAAACCCTATAACATGTAAGAGACATTACTAAGATTGTTATTCAAGCAGTTAAAAGATTTTAAGGCCGCTTAGTTGATTTACTTTATTTTTCTTTTAAATTCAAAAGATCAACTGAAAGGGCAGTGATTGTTATGGTTCCTTTTTATTGTTGTTGGAGCAACAGGATTGATATCACTTCCTTACAGAGCATCTTGGCTTGGAAAAACATGAAGAAGAAAAATATCTGGCCCAATGACATCACCTATGTAGGGGTTTTACACCAGTGGGCTCAATGAAAGCTTTTGCTTCCATACACTTGTACCATACAGTTGATGCCATAACATATTAAAACAATAATGATATGACTCATCGGAGTGCAACCTCTGGTTGATTCACCCCGTGGAGACTCAGTAAAATGCTGAGCCTCATCACAAATATAAAATCTGGTATGACTTATCTGATTATTCTGGAACAGGCAGTAAGCAACTTTAAAGTTAAATAAAATACACAAACAACTGTTTGGAAATATATTTGATTTTAAAAAAATCCCACAACAAAACAATAACAGAAACTAATGAACTGAATCAAAATTCTAATAGAAACACTGTGTTTACGATCCCCTCCCTTCTCCCAATTGTGCTAAATGTTAAGTAACGGAATAAGAAACTGCCTGCTTACCGCGATACTGCTTCCCCACCACACAACGGAGATTGACCCATCTCTTTATGAAGTAGGCTGTAATGTGAAAATTGCCACCTGCAACATTAAACAGAGTGATGTAATAAGTGTAAGGACATTCTGTTCTCACAGTATGCTACACATCTCCTATAAAGATCTCCTGATTGTTTGGGGAAAGGAAGGCATAGCTCTCACTTACAAGATGTGCGTCTCTCCAAAAGAAATATTTTTAATAAAAACTTCTTAGAGTCAAGAATAAACTAACTAATGTGCAGCAGAGTAAAAAAAAACAACCACTGGATTTTAAAATTGATCAGTTATGCTATCCAAGCACAGAAATTAATTTCAATTAATTCATTGCCCACAAAAGGTGCCAAACAGCTCTGGAGATTAAGACCCTGTTCATTGTGACCCCGTTGCACCCGCACAAATCAAGAAAGCAGCTGAACATTTTCTTAACTAATTGCTTTTTAGAGAAAGACCTTGGCTTGTGTAAAGTTTTAAAAAATTTGGTATGGAGATGCCAGCTATGAGCAGATTCTGAACGATGCTAATCATTTGCCAATCCCATTCAGTTCAACAAGAAAAGCAGGGCCCTTCAAGATCAGGCTAGATTTAATTACAGTGATAAATACTATGTGGTGATCAATAATTGTGCCCAGCCTCAGCATAGGTGAACCAGCAGGGCGGCATAGGGTGCAATGGAGCCTCGTTCCCAGCGGCTGTCCACACTTAGAATCCTTGTGCTATAAAGGTTCTCAAGGCTAGAAAGATGATCTTGTGCACTGGATTGCAACTCCAAAAAAAATGGGTCCTATTCTATTCTCTGCTTTGCCATCAACTTGCTGCAGGACCTTGGGCAAGTCACTTAGTTTCTCTGTGCCTCAGTTCAGTCTGTAAAGTAGGGATAATAATTCTTCCCTACCTCACAGGGACGTTACAAGATTAAACTCATTGCTGTTTGCAAGGCACTCAGATACCTTGGTGACAAGTGCCACAGAAAAGCTTATAAATAAATATTGCCATTCTCGACTCGAGAAAGAAGGCAAGGGAAGGCGCAGGACCACATATCCCCATCACAATTCCAGCCAGGAGAGCTAACCAGGAGCAGACGGTCCAGATGTTGACCACAGCACAAGGATGACAATGCAGCTTCATTCCCTTCTGCATACTGCAGAGCTTCCAACTTGCACAGTGCTTCTGGGAGCAACCCCTGCAGTGGTGTTCCACCACACCATCCTTCATGCAATACCGTGCCTATTTACTATAATCAATCCCTAAATAATTTATCAGCCATCTTTTTCCCTTAGGAAGACAACTGAATACTTGACTCCCTTTAAAGATCGAGTCAAGATGTATCAAGTTAAGCCACCCTTTAAAAACAAGGAACACTTTGGATGCAGTCCATCACCTTTATTAGTTGCATATTTACAGCACATGATTAAAATTGTTGTTAGCTATTTCCAGTTTGGCACCCACTATCCTTTTGACACACTGTCAGTGAGGTTAGCCAAATCAAAGACTACAAGACTTTGCACTTTCTATAAACAAATTGTAATTGTGACAGTACAATGCCTTCCACTGTGATCTCAGTAACAGTGGAACAGAGAGATGCCTGTAAAAACTAGAGCTGGCAAAAAAACAAGAATTCTGTTTTGTGAAAAATTTCAAGGTTTCAAAGTTTGTTTTTTTTCTGCATCAGAAACTAGACCTCTTAAAATTTTTCACAAAAAGCACACAAGAGCGACCCTCTGCAACAGCCAACAGTCTGAGTCTGCCCGATTTAGAACAGGGACTTGAACCTGGGTCTCTTATTCCAGGTGAGTGCCCTAGCCATTGGGTTAGTGGCTCTTCTGGAGTGCATGGGGGGTCCCTCTCTCTCACACACACACTCTCCCCCCACACCCGGATAAACCTTTCCAATAAAACTTTGGTCTAAAGTGACACATTTCCACAGTTTCCGTTTTGATGAATCGGTATTTTCAGATTAAAAATTCTCCCATCTAAAAAAATATTGACCATCTCTAGTAAAAATACAAATTTACAAACCAGTCTCTAAATGAGGAAAATGGATAACTAAATGAGGAAATCCACTCCGCCTGAATGGACCTCACAACACTGAACAAGCACTTCACTTTCATCATATTTTTGTATTAAAACTTCAAACAAAAGGTGATAATCTTTTACATTTCCAACCGCACTCTAAAACATAATGCTTCATGCTGAGATTCTTCTAAGAATGGGAGTGACATGTCTATCTATTTAGTTTTCCTGCTTGTCTGGTGTCCTGTAAGTCTTTAATCATATCTGATCAACTAACAACCTGAGCAGAGTTTCAAATTGATCTTAACAACTTCTGATTTACAATATGACTGCTCTTGGGAGTAAGACAAACCCTCCCCCAGCTCTATGATATTTTCACTTTAATTGCCCCTTGTTAGTGCATGATTTCAAGTTGACTTCTGTTGGTGACAGAGTCATACAGGATATGTCCAAAACAGAATTTGAGATATTGTTAATTATGTTTCTTTAATTTCCCCCCTTCGTTGATTCTTCCTTTGTGGAACCTTTCTACCAGCAGGAAAGATATATTGTTATAACACTTGAATGGAAGCTCAATTAAATACCATTCTGCTGATCAGTCAGTAGGGGATATCATGCCAGTACAGCAGCTCTAGCAGCCAAAGTTTATCACTTAAAAATGAATGCAGTCTGTATCTGCTTGCATCAATTGGTACAATTGATGCGCCTCAGGAATAATTTTCTTCACTATTTCTTTTAGGAGGTGAAAAATATTTACATGCAATGATTTAAAACTTATGTTCATCAAACCCGCCCCATACATTGTTTTCTTCGTAGTTGTATCTATATTTGAGTATTAAATGTATGATCATGCAACGAAAAGAAATTGCAATGTAGATATTGTGTAGTTGGTTCTAGCAATCAGCACACTTCTGTTAAAGGTGAATCTAATGCACAAAAGCTCTAGACACTGAAGTTCTCCATTTATCATGTGCATAACCCCTGTGGATAAAAGAGAAGGAACAGCATCAACCATGGCTAATCAAGCTTTGCCACACTGCTTCACGAGAGTGCATCAACCCAGAACTGGACGAACTCTGACTAATGTAAGAGAGAAGTTCAGTCTTCACACCCATCCATTCTTCCACTCTTTCCTGAGAATGCTAGTAAGGGTGCCAGTTATTGCTAACTCTGGTGTGTGTTTTAAGATGTGGATATCTGCATGCCAGGAATTGGGGTGCAATATATTTTAAAAGAACATTATATTCCTTTTTTAACAAATATTTTGAAGAACCTCTTGCTAGTGCATGAATGGCTTTGGAACTTCGGAACTGCTCCGTCCAGTAACATCAGTTTGTGTAAGCAAAACTACAGCTGTGCCAATGTCAGCTGATAATACAGCTGCAATGCTACTAACACTATAGAGTTCTTTCTGCTTCTTCCAAGGAAAAATATCTGCAAGTTACCTATTCTCTTACACAAGATCAAGAAATGCCTTCTTCTCCTTCCTGTCTGAAGAGCCTGTGCACTCTGCAGCCTCCTACATGTAGGTTACCAACGCAGAAATCGGGGAAATGTTTTCAAGTTTACAGTAAATAATGCAGAAATGAGACTTCTATTGGGGGGAGGTGGATATTCTGATTTTGAAACTGTACATTTAAATCATATCAGAGTTCCAAAAAAAAATCACGGAGACACTGGAAACCAAAACATGACCGAATAAATGCAGTCCTAGCAAGGATGCAGTTTAGTTTAAGCAACAATGTGTGCCAGTGAGTAATGAATTTTAAGGGAGTGGTGATTTGCCCTGCCTGATATATTTCACAGTCCCAGGACACTGAGAGGAAATATCAGACACTGAGTTTATACTGTAAAACTATCCAGCAACACTTGTTTTCCAAAGGAATTACAGCCAAGTCGACTTGAGCTTCCTACAAGGCTGCCAAGAAGAGCCTGTGGTACAGTGTATAACAGTGGAAAGCCCTCTCCCACGGCTATTAGAGACCATTCATCTGGGAGCCTGGGAAAATGCCTCTGAGCTGCTGAGTTATCTGGAATAGCCTGGCAGGTGTTCACTTCTCAGCAAAATCTGGCACCTGCATGGCTCTGCTACTGAATTCTGCAAAGTCTTCTCCAAAAGCACAAGACAGGCCTAAGAAGGCCTACTGCCCCCAAAACATTTTCATACCTGACACTCCTACATTTCTGCTTCTACAGCTTTTCTTGCTGTTTCCCAAAACATCAAATTTTTTCTCACGGCTCAGCCACTTAACATTTCTGACATATTGTTTAAAATTGCCCTTTTGATTTGAAAATACAACTTGTGTATTTAAAATAATTTAGTCCCTGAAATATAAAACACGTGAACTTGTTATAGTAAATTGGAAAAGAAGAGTGATATGTAGAATCTATAAATTCAGTACATTAGATTGTTTCACAGATTAAATCCTAAATACAAAGCCTGAATTTTCAATATGCTGTATTTTAATTTATAGAGATTAAGCTATAGAACTAATAACATTTACAGTAGACAGGGTTTTTCATCTTCAGAGTGTTCTACATACATTAAGTTAATACATTGCTTTTTAAGGAGGTCTAACTTCTTATCAACTATACTTCTTCATTCAGTATTATACCATCACATTAGTGAATGTATGTAAACTGAAGAACCATGCTCATTCTGAACCTATTTTTTTCCTCAATTTGTGTGTGTACTGTGAAATCGATGTTTGCCAACATTTATTCATAAAAATCAAATTCTTTCAAGCCTAATTACTTTTAAATTGATAATAGAATGCCCACGAGGAGATGGGGACTACTTGACTTGAGTGACGTTCTTCACATGCGGAAGTGTTTGCAGCATCAGACCCTACACATGTGCAGAATGACTGAGTTACAGGATCTAGGAGAAACACATTCAGGAATTTTCTTACTTTTGTAGACAGAAAATCTTACCTGTAACATTGAAATGTAGCATTTGGCACTTAATTTTCTTGGCTGTCCTACTCTCCTCTCCAACACACACAGTTTAATGTAGGAAGATGAATATTCGTATATAGTACAAATCGATACTCCACCCAAATGTATCTGATTTAAAGATATTTATTTTGCATATTTGGATATGTGATGTTGACAATTTGTGTTTTAACAGTTATAAAACTTTAACTTTTTGACTCTCAATGTTTACTGTCATTAAATAATTATTGTTTTCTTTCCCCATTGCCTGTTTCCCCCATAATTTCCCACTACTGTGAAAAATTAAATATATAAAAAATAAAAAAGGTTTAAACCCATAATTTTGCACAACCGTGAAAATATATATTGATATAACTTTTTAAAAAGTTTAAAAAATAAACATCAATATGTCAAAATTATAAAAATTGGATTCTGTCAAGCCTAAATATAATATGGTCAAAACGTAACTTGTGTTCTTTTTCTCCTCACCTCCCCCCTTTTCTTTGTTATTGTTAAGAATAGTACCATCCATCCTGTCATTAAATTTTCCCCTATGCATCCAGGCCACAACCAAATCTTGCCACTTTTCCCTTTATATAATTTCCAAAAAGGGAAACTTTGGGTTGCTCGAACAACAAACTCCATAATCTCCCACCTTGATTATTGCACTCCTCTTCTCTGGCCTCTTTGAACACCGACACCGCCTCCTCCTTCTGATCCATGAAAAATGCAACTCCCATGATTATCTTTTTTGTCTATCACTTTGACCTCTGCAGCTGCCACTGGCTTCCCTTCTCCCTCCAAGTAAAGTTCTACCTTCCTGTCCTGACCTTAAAAGCACTTTACAACTCAGACTCTCTCCCTTACTGCCTTCATCTGCCAGCAATGCTAGCCTCAGATGCCTACTTGCATACTCCTCTCACTGCCTACCCCTACTGCCACCGATTACACATGGAGCAATCTCCCTGAACTGCTCCATTAGGCTACTACCTTCTCCCCCTTCAAATGCCTTCTCAAGACCCACTTCCACTAAAAGAAATCAGACAATGTGTCGCTGGTTAGAGGGAGTGGGCCAGGTGGGGAAAATCAGTAATTGTGTATTTAACAGGAATGTGTATGTCATTGATTGTTTCCTTTCTCCCTTAACTTTTGTACATCTCATGTCAGCTTAGAGCCCAATTCTGCAATCACTTAGGTACATGTGTAGTTTTACTTGAGTGAGCAGTCTCACTGAAAATGACGAGACACAAAATGCTGTCAACCACAAAGTAAAAAAGATGGAAAAAATATATTTCCCCTATAATCTCTTTCACTAATAGTTATCTTTAGGATTACTTGTAACAAAGGCATGTAAAAGAGATAAGATAGAAGTATGGTTTCTAAATGTATGTTGTCTATTAAGAACATTCCACTGAAGCATGTGTAATCCATGCAATAGAGCTAATGAAAAACAAAATGAAACTGATTAGAAATGGACTAAAACCAAAACTGAGACTGAACATTCTGTTTTCATTGTCCAGGCTGAATGAAGTGTCACAAATATAATAAGAGCATAAACAGTGAACAGCAAATTACAATTAAATTATTACAATATTAGTAACACGTTTGCTTAAAAATGTATGTATAAAATTATATATACACAACATTTTAACTTGACACTGCATTCTTTAAACCAGAAGAACATTTCTTTTTCACTGAAACAGCTTAAAAGAGCCAACTGGATTTTTTCTAAAAAAAACTGTGTTACAAAAGGACTTTCACCAGGGAATGACCTTGCATTCCACGTTCCAATCTGAGGAAAGGTTTAGGGTTTAAGTAATCTAAAAAAAACCCAGGATTCATAGTGGAAGTACTTAAACCTGAAGTATAATCACAAATAGCAAGTTAGTTACGTATAATTTCCATACCAAGCCTACATTTCTGTGGGCATAATTTAGTGCCTGTAATGAAGAACACTCTATTTAGCACCTGTAATGCATGGGAAAGCATTAATCCAGCATGTGGAAAACTGTGAATTCAAGTCATTGCACCTCCCCCTCTCACCCCCACAAAAGACGATGACGTCTAATTTAGAAAATTAGGACTAACATATTTTTCATCTAAATAGCATGGGGTGAGTGGAGGGTAGGAAGGGAACCATAGATCTAAGGGAATGGGATAAAAGTCTGTTCTAACATGCTTTTTTCTGGTGAAAGTAATTTATACAAATTGTGATTTAACACCCATTTACATGACATGATGACATATTAGGGATTAAAAATCTGCTATAATGATGAAGAACTGAGAGGAAACTGTGTGTCAATTACAAAATCATTCGAATGCCTTGAATGCAAAGAAGGAAATACCCTTGTGTTTATTAGCCACCACTATGAATTTCCAAACTGTTGTCCGTATTTGAATGGTTTCTTGCAACATGTGTTAACTCTTTATGCTTAACAATCTAGCTGTGACACTCCGATTACCTTTCCTAGACCTGAAGAAGAGCTCTGTGGAGCTCGAAAGTTTGTCTCTTTCACCAGTAGAAGTTGGTCCAATAAACAATATTACCTCACCCACCTTGTTTCTCTCAGTATTTAAATGCAATTACAACTCAACTATATGACAAAACCCAAATTCCTTACCGATGTACTCCAAATAATGGACCAGATCCTTAGCTGTTGGAAATTAGAGTAACTCCATTGACTTCAATGGAGCTACATCAATTTACACAAGACAAGAATCTGGCCCAGCGTGAGTTGTCATACTATCCAAAAAGTGACTTTTTCCATTTCTCTTTACAACCTCATCTAAGGAGGGAAAATAGAAACGATATAGAAGAGAGGATATAACCAATCCAGATACTGGAAGTAAGTCAAACAAATATCATTATTACACCAGTTCAAACAAAAATACATTTTTTTTTATGTAACTTATAATGTAAGTTGTTGACGTTAGTTTAATTGTTAAAAGAGATTTCTAAACTGTGAGTTAGTGTTGTGAGCCTGACTTTGGTTTCTACAATAGAAGCTAAATACTTCTGTTAATTAAAAGGATAGTGAAAAAATATTCTGCAAATAAACAAACATGAGACTGCCAACTTCCATCCTTTTTCCTCTAAAGCTAGATTCATCAATTTTAATCTCTTTGCTTTGCATGGATTTGTTTAGTGAATTAAAAAACCCAGACATTTCTTTCAAATTAATGTTCTAAATGATAAAAGAAATTACATTTATTATTTGCCTTTATGACACTGCTGGAATTTACTAAATC
Organism: Chelydra serpentina; assembly: GCA_037349315.1. Lineage (NCBI taxonomy): Eukaryota > Metazoa > Chordata > Testudines > Chelydridae > Chelydra > Chelydra serpentina. Next base: position 14,296,567 of record JBAIAC010000061.1, read on the forward strand.
CTATTAGTGTCTCCACAAAGGATCCACAAATTGGTTTTTCACTTTTCAAGTGATGAAGAACTTTGTCTTGTATCCTTTTTACTAAATTTTAGTTATTTACTTTTTTCAGTAAGTATTTTACAAATTAAGGCCCGGATACTTCACTCATATATTTATCTTTACACAAAGTCCCTTTGAGATCAATAGGAATGATATTCACAGTGTATAAAGTTAAGCACATGTGTAAGTCTTAGCAAGAGGGGCCCCTAAAATACAGACACATGGAAAGTCTGGCCCAATCCTGCAAACACAAACATACATAACTGTACTCACATGAATAGTCCCATTAAAGCCAATGAAACTACTCATGTGAGTAAAGTTTGGAATCCCCATATATTTTTGACGGATCAGGTTCTTAGTCTATCTCAGTTAACCTTTCAGTTAAGTACTGCAGCAAAATTTTCTCAGCATAGGAAAATAAAGGTTATATGATGGGTAATGAAAAAAATTAATTAGCAAAAGGATTTTTTTAAAGCTAAAAATGCTACATTTTCTCTCTATATGTCATATGGCAATGCGCTTTAAGAATAAGAGAATGCTAAGCAGAATATTGCTGTATATCATAGTAACATCAAAAATAAAATATACTGCTTGTCTTGCAATGATATAAAGTGTGCCTGAAACCACCTCTTGTGACAATTAAAGTAACAAGAGCCTCACCATTTAACAAGCATTTCTAAAAGAATTTTCTTCCTTGTAAATTTAATTTGCTTGGTTTGTTTTTTAGGGGACTGCGGCTGCTGGTGGTTTGATGTCATTTTTATGTGGTGCTTTTAGGGACACACAGGGTTAAACATGTGTAAAATAAATGTTCTCAGTTTAAAGAGCACAAAACAACACATTTAGGAAACCAGACAGCTAGCGGGTCAAAACATTACACTTCCAGGTCAAGCTTCTGGTTGCAATTAAGTAAAATTCCTATAAGCATTTCTAGGGAAATCATATTTCTTGCAGTTTTTTTAAAAACCCAGCTTTCTTGCTCACACTGTAACCACAGCACTTTCACTCTCTTTAGCAACATATAATACCTGTGTATCTGAAGATTTTCTACAAACCTGAAACTACACTTTAATCTAAAAATTAAACCCTCTCAATTTTTCCATCTGAGTCTCATTCATTTAAAGTTGAACTAATTTAAGAAAATTAGATGAATTTATTAAAGGGAAACCATTACACCGAAATCTAGTCTATTTAAAAACAAGCATTAAAAACATTTTCTTCGGAGCCACATCTCCCCCTTTTGACCTGCAGTATTTGTGATTTCAGACACATTTTTCTTATTTAAAAAATGTTTTTCTCTCCCTTGAAGCTGTGTGAAAGACCCAAACAGTAGAAACTGACTGAGGACCCGATCCTGCACACACGTACGCACAGCTTAACTTTAAGCATCTGAGTAGTCCCCAGACTTTTACCGTAGTCCAGCGAGACTACTCGAATCCTTGAAGTTAAGCATGTGCGTAAGTGTTTGCAGCACTGGAGCTTAACTGACCTACTATCCAGGAGAGAGTGAGTGTGTTGTCAAAAGTAAAAACAAAACAAAACTGTAAAAATAGAGAAATATGTTTTATCTAATTTATTTTTTAAATAGCAGTCTAGGCGCTATCTGTACCAATAGTAGATACACTGCTTTTAGACTAAGTATTACTTTCCAATTGATGGTGTCCTTTTAAAAGAAAAAAAGGATCTTTTAAAAAGTCCAAACAACTCTTTCTCCTTTTCCCCAGGCTATTATTTACTTAGGGTTAGATCCTATGAGGTGCTGTTTTCAACTCCCTTTGAAGTTGAGGGAACTTGAGGGTACTTAGCAAGTTCTAGAAACACCCAGTACTGCACAGGCACTATTACAATATGTCACAAACCTCTTACAATACAGATGCACAAATTCAAGAAAATGAATATTCACAACTGTAGCTAAAAAGTTTAGAGGTGACTCAGTTGTATTGCTTTAGCTGGAACAAGGGTTTCCTAATTCTTTTGGCACCAACTTCTTAAGATCAAATTAAAGTTAGTAATGTATGGAGTTAATATAAATGCCATAATTCCATTTGATAAATTACTAAGACTATAAAATTATGGTTTCTAGTAACTGCTTGGCTAACAAAGGGAAAATGAACCAGCTATTTATATATAATAAATACCTCAAATTGGGACATAGCATTTTATCTGATGTTAAGTGTAACAGATGGTTAGGACAGAATCTCCCTCTTGTTTCTATCAAGTTATTGAGCTGAGATGCTAACCAAGTGGAATTTGCCAGAACAAAATATTTCTTGGACTTTAAACTATATTTGTTTTTACTCCAAAAAACAAAAATGTTTTGCACTAGCAGTGCTGTGCATTCAGACTTGCACTCAACCTGCCTGCATTGTTATTGAAATCAGGGCCAACAGTGAATGTTGAATATATGAATGATGAATATACCTGCAATTGTATTTAAGGTTGTTGAGCAGAATTTTCTCTTGCATGACCTTCTCAAACTTGCTTACATTTCAATGTCCAAACATTAAGTCAGATTTTGTCTAAAGAAGTGAGGATTATCTGAGAGCTTTTGCAAAGAAGAAGAAGTTGGGGCTGTGTTGTTAGTCTGAGTGGCATCCTGGAAAGAGCAAGAAAAGGGAGAAGAATATACATATGGGATGGGCCAACATACGAGTGTTGTAAAGGGTGAGTATGGAAGACATGGTTGAGCTCCTGAGTTTGCATGTATAATCAAGCTCTGGCAAAAATTTTATTGCTCAGCTGTCCATGACTGATATTTGGTTCAGCATAAGTTACAAGGGCACTAGGAAGGAGATGTGGCTACGTTGGTTGCAGCTGACATTAAATCCAGAAGATTTTTCATGACAATGTGGGATTTCAAAAGTGTGTCCACTTCATATGAAAATTCTGGGATGAAATTAGAATGAAATTAGTATTGGTGGATAGTTGCTCCATTAAACCTCAGAATCCTTGGTGAACTAGTTGTGTCATTAACCACAATGACCTTAGCGTCACTAAGACTGATTGTCCTCTGGATGACTTCAGTATCCATGTGGATGTCATCTCTTCAGGATCAGCTCAGAAGTTGTGATCAGCAGATTTATTTCAGATGTTGGTGTGTGTCAACCAGGGCCGGCTCTAGGATTTGTGCCGCCCCAAGCAAAAACAAATTTGCCCCCCCGCCCGTTTTTTTCTTACCCCACCCCTGGCCCCGCCTCAACTCCGCCCCTTCCCCAAATCCCCAGCCCTGCCTCCTCCCCCCAGGCTCCCAAGCCTAGGAAGAAGGGGGAGCAGCGGCACGCGAATCAGCTGTTTCGCGCGCCGCAGCCGCTCGGGATCTCCCCCTCCCTCCCGGGCTCTCAAGCCCAGGAGGGAGGGGGAGAAGCAGCGCGCGCCCCTCAGCCGCTCGGAATCTCCCCCTCCCTCCTAGGCTCTCAAGCCCAGGAGGGAGGGGGAGAAGCGGCGCGCGCGCCGCAGCCACTCAGGATCTCCCCCTCCCTCCCGGGCTCTCAAGCCTGGGAGGGAGGGGGAGCAGCAGCGCGCGAATCAGCTGGTTCGCGTGCTGCGGCCGCTCGGGATCTCCCCCTCCAGCAGCGGCGCGCGAATCAGCTGTTTGGTGCGCAAGCCAGCGGCGGCAGCAGAGGGCGGCCAGGGCACATTTTTAGCGGCGGCCTGGCTGGCGCCAGAATGCCGCCCCTAGAAATGTGCCGCCCCTAGAAATGTGCCACCCCAAGCACCAGCTTGTTTTGCTGGTGCCTGGAGCTGGCCCTGGTGTCAACCCCAATGGCTGAGTGAACTGTAGGAGGATCATTACAACTGTATTTACAAGTATCAGAGGGGTAGCCGTGTTAGTCTGGATCTGTTGAAGCGACAAAGGGTCCTGTGGCACCTTATAGACTAACAGAGGTATTGGAGCATAAGCTTTAGTGGGTGAATACCCACTTCGTCAGATGCAAGCAATGGAAATGTCCAGGGGCAGATATAAATATGCAGGGAAGAGTCAGGCTAGAGATAACGAGGTTAGCTCTGTCAGGGAGGGTGAGGCCCTCTTCTAGCAGTTGAGGTGTGAACACCAAAGGAGGAGAAACTGCTTTTGTAGTTGGCTAGCCATTCATAGTCTTTGTTTAATCCTGAGCTGATGGTGTCAAATTTGCAAATGAACTGAAGCTCTACAGTTTCTCTTTGGAGTCTGGTCCTGAAGTTTTTTTGCTGCAGGATGGCTACCTTCAAATCTGCTATTGTGTGTCCAGGGAGATTGAAGTGTTCTCCTACAGGCTTTTGTATATTGCCATTCCTAATATCGGATTTGTGTCCATTTATCCTTTTGCATAAGGACTGTCCCGTTTGGCCGATGTATTTACAGTATGTGACATAAGGGTTTGTGGTCACTGTTGCAATACATAAGTGACATACTGAATATCAAATTTTGTACCAAGAAATACACTCAACCCAACCATGAAGCATGTCAGGAACACACGGCTACCACTTTACAAAACAACATGAATTTCAATTCATTCATCCAAAAAACTGTGAGGAACTAGGACAGCCAAGTAATCAAACAAAAAAATATGACTTGATTATGGTCTCATTTACACAAACTGACCTTAGTGCAACACCAACTATTTCAATTAAGTTACTCTCAGGGGTACATCTACACTGCAAGCTTCCTTCAGTGGCATGTGGTGTATGTACCCACATAGCAGCCCCCCAGCACAGCCGCAGTGTAGCCAGTGAGCCATGGCGTAGGCAAGTAAAGACACTCCTGAAGGGTGTGGGTGTGTACGCGAGTACATATCCTACATGGCTCTCTAGTCGCCCAAACTGCTTCCTGTCTACACTGCTATTTGTTTAGCAGTGCAGTATCCCGCTGCCTCCCTGCTGCTGGAGTCTTTCCCCATCACAGGAAGAATCTGGCAACGGGGAAAGGCTCTGGCAGCGAGGAGCTGCTGAAGCCTCTTATCACTGCTGGAATCTTTCATCGACTTGTGTAGCTACACAACAGTGCGTATGCAGCCTGCTTTTCACTCCAGGTGTAGCTATGCCGACACTGGTTTGTAGTGTAGAGGTAGCCTAGATTTACACTGATGTAAGAGCAGAATCCAGCCCACATGTTGGCCAAAAGGGACTTTGACCCACAGATCTTCTAGTTACCTGATAGTTCTTTAAAACAATGCACCTCAAAGTCACAGAATCCATGGAAAAACAGTTGAAGAATGAATGAACAGAAGTTTAGCATAGTGTGCTGTCAGAACCACCTCCTCTATGACATTTTAGACATTCTTTCTAATGCAAGGTACTCAAACATCCTTGAAATGCTGAATACAGGATTTGAGGAAATTAGAGCAGAGATCCAGAGTGCCATGGTGTTAGTGGATGGAAGAAGATGTGCTGAAACATGAATAAAACCACACACGGTCTCAAAATCAAACTTATTCAGCAGAAAATTCCATTTAAGACACTGGCAACAGTAATACTGAACAAACTGGATTAAAATGCTTTGTAGTGGAACATACTGTAATAGTGATTTGTTACTCACATTTTGTGGTGCCCTATGTTTAATCAGGGCTGGAAGAAGGTACCAAGTAGATTAAATATCGTTTTGGGAACTGACATTCTTCACTAACCAAAATACCTGATAGCAAGAGATTACGGGAGCTTTAGAATCTAAACAGAGTACAGAAAAAAATATTTTCAAGAGTAACAGCTGTTGAAATGAGAAATCATACAACCCACATAAGAGTCAACAAGAAACATTAGGGCCAGATATTCAAAATCACTCAGCAGCCACAACTTGGACAGATTTTCAAATGTGCTCAGTTCCCACTTAGACAAATGGGTACTGAGTTCTTCTAAAAATTCAGCCATGAATTTATGTGGCTAAATGGGAGCTGCTGAGTTATTTTTAAAGTCTGGCCCTGAAAGTTTTACATCAGTGAATTGGTCAATTGCTTCTGGCCAAATTTGATAGATGACTGAGAAGATATGATCACACTAGATAACTATGATTATTTCTGGATACCTAGGATTATCAGTATTGAACTATTACCTAGTTTTTTCTATAGAGATCTTTTGCTGCTAATATTTCTAATGTTTGTGTGAAGATATATATACTGTGATATACGTATATTTTACACACACACACACACACACACACTTTCTTGTAATTATCTTTATCTTCATTTTTTCCTATCTTAAAAATACAGCAAAAAAAGGAAATAGAGATGACATACAGTAAATAGAAGGAAAGGGGTTTCTGGTGGATAGCAGATAGACATTGTTTAATTGTCAGTGTTAGGAACTTTAACTCCAAACTACCTTTCTATGTCACGTTTATTTATTCATTTTTAAAAATAAATACAGTATTTTTTAAACAAAGTGATATTTATTTTCAATATTAACCATCTGAAAGATTCTATCTGGGAATATCTTTAGGCTGTGGGTTTTTTTTTTAAGCATTTAAAAACCACAACAATAAATGCCTGCACTTTGTTATTTTTCCATTTCTCTCATAGGCTCTTTGAACTACACTCCATTACTGCTTCAGCTAGTCAAGATTACAAACCTAGCAAACACCACATGAATGGGAGAAGCAGGAGATGGGCCTTCAGAGGTGTGAACAAGGAAGTAAATTGTCACAGAGCTCAGGAAGTGGCACATTTTGCTGTTTTCTGCCTTTTCCCCTTAACCCTGTGTCTTGTACCAGTCAAAATTAGTGCCACTGCCATGTCAGGGGAAAGGATCACCAAACGTCTTTTGAAGGAGAAAGGATCAAATAAAAATGATGATACTAGTTCCACTGCAGAAAGGCTGAAGATTCTGCCACCACCTTATCCACACCCTGTTGTCATGGAAGTAGAGAAGGATTCTGCTGCTAAAGACAAGCACAACAGCCCATTTCTCTGGGAAATGCTATAGGTGAGATTTCTCTCACTAGCACCACGGGAGGAGGTACTGAAACAAACAGTATAGAGCTAAGCAGTGCCTGGGGATGAAGATTCTATCTTGGCCCGTCTCTTTTTGGGCGGGGCGGGCGAGGGGCTGGGGAGGACTCAAGGTAGCAGTTCTGGTGGCCAGTTCTAATTTGAAGGTAAGTTGGGCTTGGCTGGGGAAGGACTATGAATTACCTGCGAGAACTGCTTTGACAAATGTTCGATCCTAGCAAGTGATTTACATTTTCAAATCTATCCTTGCAACAAAAAGGGCAAATTATATATATTTTTCTCGGTGTGTATGCTATACACAAAAGTTTAATTGGTCAAGTTCATTAGCTTCACTGGGATTCCACAGAGAGACAAATTGTGCCTGAAACGTCTTGTGCAGAGGGGCACTTTATACTCAACCCAGTGCTGAAGGAGAGGTCAGGAATTTCTATGTACTGTTCTTCTCCCTATGCTGGACCAGGAATTCCTTCCATGGGGGAAGGAGCAGACTGAGAAGGTCAAAGCATGTGCCCCTCCCACTATTCATGCTGTGAAAGCCTCATCTAGGGTTGGGAAATTCCAGGGGCAGATGGAGAACTCCCTGCAAAAGAGCTGATGTAGTGGAAAGAAACAAGGCAATGCAGATCTTTGGGTTCTCGGATTGAACCTCCAGCTTCTTCTTTAGGGGTCAACCCCCAACTTCCACTGGCAGACAATTTAGTAAACAGTAAAATGGAGTTCTAGTAACCTAGCAGCATGATCAGGATCACCATCCTTCCTAAACCACTACAGTATTCTCATGAAAGATAATGGAACAAAACACACTGGAGTTTCTAGATCAAGCCATTATCCCTCAACTCCAGCCTACTCACTAACAGAGGGGTTGGTTGGGGTATTTTTGCATTTTGATAAGGCAGCAGATTTAAAACGAACAAAAGGAAGCACTTCGTCTTACAACACACAGTCAAGCTGTGGAAGTTGTGAAGGTCAAAAATATAACTGTGTTCAAACAAGAATTAGGTAAGTTAATGAAGGATAGGTCCATCAATGGCTATTAGCTAAGATGGTCAGGGACGCAACCGCATGATCTGGGTGTATCTAAACCTCCAATTGCCAGAAGGTGGGACTGGCTGATGGGATGAATCACTCAAAATTGCCCTGTTCTGTTCATTCCCCCTGAAACATTTGGCACTGGCAACTGTCAGAAGACAGGATAGTGGGCTAGATGGGCCATAGGTTTGACCCAGTATGGTCATTCTTCTGTTGTTTAAATATTTATAAAATAACTTTGTATCATTCTTGCTCCCTTCCTACCTCCCACAAAACAAAATAATTGGGAAGCAGGTTTTCTGAAGTCAGTGGGAGTGGGTATGGGTGTCAAAAATCAGGCTAATCAAAAGGCAGTTACAATCTTAACAACAAAATAGCAATCATGTTTCTGTACTAATCACAAGATTCATTTAATAAGCCCCCAAAACTGCAAATCTTAAAAGCTATGACAAAGAACTGAACAGAAACCTACACTGGCTCAAATCCTGCTCATTTTACTCGTGGGAGTATTTCCAGTGAAACTGATGGGACTACACCCAGGAATAAATCAAGCACAACTGGTCTTTAATTATTATACCAAAAGAATTACTCTCACCTCTACCCTATAAAACACAAATACAGAATCAATAATGCTCAAATCAGGTGAGATCATCAGTTGAAAAAGACCCCAAAGAAAACTCATCATCACTAACTACTAAGTTTTTGCTACATTTAAAATGCTACAGCACTTCAGTGTAGACACTACCTACGCCGATGGGAAATTCCCAGCATAGGTAATCTACCTACCCGAGAGGTGGTAGCTGGGTTGACAGAAGAATTGACAGACAGAATTCTTCTGTCAACCTAGCACTGTCTCCACGGGGATTTAGGTCAGCTTAGCTGTGCCGATCACGGGTGTGGATTTTTCACACCCCTGAGCGACAGTGTTATGCTGACCTAATTTTCTAGTGTAGACCAGCTGTGAGTGTAGGCAGTGAGAGGTGTGGCTAACAGCCTTCAACTTTTTTTATTTTTCTTAAAGTCTGTTACTAGTGTTCAGGGGCTAAGTTTTTGTTATACATAAACCTAAAGGGCTACTGAAAGTGTTGCTCTAAATTCCCAGCACCAGAACACACAAGCTCGGGAGAGTAAAGTTCAAACGCAAACTGCAAAAAAGTCTGAATAGATTCAGAGATAAAGAAATGAATGTTGAATAATTTTAAAGCCCAAATACAATTTTCATCATATTTTGAAGTTGGATAACAACAGTTTAGGCTTTATTAGTAAACAGATATTCTCGTGATTTATCTATAATTCTGTGACCATATTCAGTGAAAAAATACACTTATTTTCATCAGAAACGTGCAGTAAAATGCAACATCTTAGATACTAAGGTTATTGGTGTACTAGCAATACCTAAGACATATTTACTAAGAAATATACTCCAGGGAGTACATGGAAAAGTGGCACAATTATTACAAACATTCAGGTTAGGACTTTCAAAGCATCGTAAGGGAGTTAAGCACACAAACCCCATTGAAATTCAGTGGGTGCCTAATTCCTTTAGGCTCAATTCCGCCCCCCCCCCCCCATGTACTGTACGTTACTAAAACTTATATTAGTTATTACAGGCAAGTCTCATCTTACGCGGGGGTTCCGTTCTGCGGTTCGCGCGCAAAGTGAAACGCCATTGAGTTGAATGGCGGACGGAATTGCCTGCAGTACCGATGCCGGTTTTAAATAGTTATTTTTCTTTTTTTCTCTGGTTTTGCCGACCGCGCAAAGCTGAATTCGCGCATGTTAAATGCGCCTGAGATGCGACTCGCCTGTACATGAAAACGTGCAGTCTCTGAAGTGCCTTTCAGAAGACGTTTGGGGATATCGATCACTATTCAACATTGCTGTAACCATATACAGACACCAATTCTTGACCCAATGAGCTCACAATCTAAGGACAGTCAGACAAGTAGACTGAAGTTAGTGGGAATAGAAAACAACATTTAAAAAAACCCACCTTCATATGCATATGTCAACAAGATTCACAGTAAGCAGCATAGAAGAAGGGGCTCCTCAAAAGGGACTTAAGGTAGAGGGTAGGGTTCTTGCAGATGAGCTCAGGGAAATTATGCTACTCATGGGGGCCGCAGAAGGTACAGGGCTCAACCTTAAAAGTTTACCAGTTTTGCCTGAGATTCAGGTTACCTCAACATTTTCAGTACTCCCTATCCTTGTATCTTGCGTAGTGCCAATACTTAGGTAATGCTATTTAATTATCTAGAAAAGACTCACTGGACCACCTCCATTGGTGATCATGTAACATCTTGGGAGAATTACAGCAATTCCTTACATGGAAAAGTAATATTCGGAAAGTGTTCCGTAAGTGGGTTGCAGCCAGCTCTCCACAGACCACAGTTTGGGAACTACTGATCAAAGACAACTGGCAGCTTTTAAAGGGCAGCCACAGGATGAGGAGCGGAAGGCCAGGAGTGAGAATTTTATTTAATTTATTACCAAAAGAAAAAAGTCCACACGCTATTAAAACGGGAAACATTTCCCTCTTCTGGAAAGAGAGCCTGAAATACCAAGCTAAGTTTTCCTGCATTTTGGAATTTTTTCAGACATTTTAAAAGAAAGATTTTTGCTAAAACCAGATATATTTATTCCTCTCAAATTCTCTGCTAGCATGATTTGCAGTTAAAACCCCAAGAAATTGACATCCAAATCAAAAAGTGGAAAACATGCATACATCAGACATACAAATAAATATAATATATTGATAAATAAATACATACAAATAAAATCACCCCCTCAAAATATTTGTAAGAATCCACCAACATAAGGGGGTACAATTATTGCTTACTTCTGGGAGCAACCATCTCCACTGACAGAAACAAAGTAGATTAAATGGACCGCCACAACAAAATGCTGAACAAACCAAAGCTTGGACTTTGCAATCAGATCTGCACGGGTGTCCCTGCGTCCACACGGCGCCCCATTTGACTTAAGAGGGGTTCTGCACAGACACAGGGGTCTGTCCAGCCTCATGAATCTGATTACAGGATCTTGGCTTATAGGATCATTTGAAGTACAGTCACTGCACACAATATTGCAATTAAACAGGAGTAAAAGTCAGTTAAGGTTTGCAGGATCAGGTCATAAGTCATTAAATGATCAATAGGGCTACAATTATCCCTCTGAGAAACATGAAACTGAAGCAGCTACAACCCACAGTTTGAGAAATGTTGAGGCATTGTGAAGACGAGTATCAAACAAACTTCACCTCCTGTGGTAGCAATAGACACTCTTAACTGATCGCAAGTGAGAGGAATTTGAAAGGGATGCTGTCTAAAAGATTTTAAGAAACACCAAAAAAGATTAAATTGAGATGCGAGAGCAGAATGCTTTGGAAGGATCTTTTGGATGCACCTTTGTCTTTATTATGCTGGTTGATTTCACATTTCCTGTGCATTTGCAGGAGGTAAAAAAGAGGAGGTAGGATCTCATACAGAAGGAGGGAAAAAAGATGAAGTCAGGAGTTTGGGTGTCATGTGACATCCTGTTTTCTAATTAAGTTGATCTCTCCATGTGAGTCGTTTCTGCCCCGCCATGCATCCCCAAAACTGCCGAAAAGTATGTGCACACAAGCGACAGACTAACTGCAGCAGCTGTATGCCAACGTAACTTGTGTCAGCAAAACTTTGTCGTGCAGACATGCTCTTGGCAGAATAAACACAGTCAACTCCCTCCTCCCTCAAGAAGTAGAAGGAGGAGGTCACAGTTTACCAGGAACTTCCTTCCCACTCCAGCTACTATGTGGGAGATGAAGGACCTAGCACTGTTGACTTGGGAGGTCACCTTTTAACCTTTTTCTCACTCCTTCCCAATGTTCCATCCTTCCCTGTGTGTTCTTTACTTTCTTCCCAACTTTCCCATTATTCTTCCTTTATCATACTATGCCCTCAATCTTTCTGCTCAGCCCTCTTTTCAGTCTCTTATTGCCTTGTTTCTGCAGCTCCTTACTGTCAGGCAGAAGTTCAGCCTCTTCCCTCTGAGTAAGGAAAGCAGCAGGCTAGCATGCTTGAAAATGTCATTACGAGAGGATGCCAGTGATTGGTAAAAGTGGAGCACAGTGATAATACCTAAATTACGTAAATTGGGTCTGAAGTTAAGAGATAACAACGCCACTTATACTTTTGTAGAAAGCCCAGTTGTTAATAGGCCAAATTTTCTAAGATGCAATTTTTGTGACTGGTTGACTTGCATGCACTGAACTCCTGATGTGGGCATGCTAGTGAGGTTTATGAGCTCAATGCCCATCTTGCACGTCTCTGGGCATGCAAACTGGATGGGGGAAAACTGTATCTTTGTAAGTCTATCCCACTGTGTTTTTCTCTTACAAAATAAGATAAACCAAAATCAAACACTTTTGGACGTTAGATCAAACACAGGAAATAGAGAGTTTACTCTGAAGCCAATGACTAAAGACTAAATTAAAGCTTACTTTGGCAGATAATTTACACTGGCCATTTGGGAGGGGCAGATAAATTGTTCAAACAGAAGGAAGAATAGGAAGAACTTGCTTGTTTTGGCTACTTTCTCCCATTTTTCCATTCTCTATCCCATTTTTCTTTCTTCTTCTCTTGTGTGTAACACCCACAGATTTCCTAATGAGATGGTATGCGACCCACCACACACTACTGTGTGGGTGTAAATGAAAGAGCTGTGTAAATTAACAAGTAATTTGCACAGATATTTTACGTATGTGCTACAAAAAAGGAAGGCAATATATACCTCCATAATGTCAGACAGAGAAATCTGTTAGCTGATGATTTTCTCCTTGAAGTATCCAAGGTGGCCATTCTAACAATGGACTCCTCTCTGCACCGCAGCCCGAAGAGGCAGGCCCAGACTGCTAATCAAAGAAAGGTGGCTTGGCTCCTACTTCTGGGGAAACCCCAATTATAACATTTTTCAGCTTTAGAAGATGTTTAGGAACTTCTATTATCCCCATTAGAACACAACATGAACTTTTCCTGCAATACGAAATGTAACAGACTGGTTGTACACATTTCTTTGTATAACACTAAGGACTGTTCAGATGTGAAGTACTCATTTCCCAGACCTTGTGTGCAATGACTTATTCTGAAGGGCTCCAGTTCCTTTCTGTAGATCCCAAAGATACAATATTTTTACCATCTATTAGCTAAAGTTTTTATTGCCTTGTTTAAGTGCTGGTAACTGGTAAAGTGTAAAAGTTACTGTGGATCTTCTGAATAGCTCGCTCCTGATGAGATGGGTTCTGATTGCCCTGGTGAACATTCCCACATGCCCTTGCTTCTTTCTTAGGTGTACTGGCTTAGTGAAGAACATATGAATGCTGCACTTAAGCAAAGCACCTCATTTTCTCAGAGTGCAGTATTGAGGCGCCATAGACAGGGCTTCCAACTGAAACGTTTAAGGCGGAGAGGGTGTAAAAAGATGGCTTGGTAAGGACATTCGACATCGAGTTTCCATGGAATTTTCTTCTTTTTACATTTATTTATTTTCCATCCATCATTAATTAGTGGGAATTAATCCAGCAAGGTGAATGGGATGATAGTTCTGGCAAATCCAAAATCCAGAGCCTCCAGGTTCAGAATGGAGTCATTAATGTTACTGATGACTTGTATTTGCCTTTAGGGTGTTTGTTATCAGGAGAAATGTAGACAAGACACATAGATGATCAGTTTGCCAGGGCTGGAACAGTGTGCCAGTTTTCTAATTAAAAGGTTGCTTTATATTAACACGAATGTGTCAGGCTTCATAAATACTCTCAGATTAACAAATTATACAAGATACCTGCCTGCACATCTGAGAACAATTAAACTTATTTTCACGCAATTACTTTTAAACACACTTTATTTAGGCAGCTACCTTTTTAAAAAAAATACGTAAAAAATGTTTCTCAGTGGGAAAAAACATTCCTTAGCAGGATTTTTTTTTAATGGTATCCTTTTCTTTTTTCATAAGAAAATTCTATTTGTTTTCTCAAAACCAGAAATATAAAAGGATCTAAAAGTTCACATGCTTTATAAACATTGCACAGTTCACCCTTTTAGGGGGATAAATTAAGGTTCCCAACTTGCAGGAAAGGCTTTAAAAAAAATCTTTACTGGCCTCCAGCACTTTCTACTTACATTCTATTTTGTACTTGTGGGAAAAAAATAGTCATGTCATAGCAAGCTAGTTCCCATGTATTCCTAACATTTTTTATAAGACTTCTACAATCATTTGCTGCCCTAACGAGCCACCAAAACATATTTTTATTAAGTACATCAAAGATTAAATACTATGTTCATATTAATATTCATAACAGTAATTGCACTGGTACTACAAATAGGGAGGAACTGGTTGAGAATTTGAAAGTGAAAGGCAGCTTGGGTGAAAGTGATCACGAAATAGTAGAAGGGAAAAAAGCACAATAAAGACAATGGATTTCAAGAATGCAGACTTTAGTAAACTCAGGGAGTTGGTAGGTAAGATCCCATAGGAAGCAAGTCGAAGGGAAAAAATAGTTCAAGAGAGTTGGCAGTTTTTCAAAGAGACATTATTAAGGGCACAAGAGCAAACTATCCCACTGTGTAGGAAAGATAGGAAGTACAGCAAGAGACCACCCTGGCTTAACCAGGAGATCTTCAATTATCTGAAACTCAAAAAACAGTCCTACAAAAAATGGAAAATAGGTCAAATGACAAAGGATTAATATAAACAAGTAACACAATCATGTAGGGACAAAATTAGAAAGGCCAAGGCACAAAACTAGATTAAACTAGCTAGAGACATAAAGGGTAACAAGAAAACATTCTACAAATACTTTAGAAGCAAGAGGAAGACCAAGGACAGGGTAGGCCCATTACTCAATGAGGGGGGGGAGGGAAATAGTAACAGAAAATGTGAAAATGGCAGGAGTGCTAAATGACACCTCCCCCCACCCCACCCCCCGTTTTCACCAAAAAGGTTTGTAGCGATTGGACATCTAAGGGCTAGTCTACACTTACCGGTTGGATCGGAGGAGTCGGATCGATTTTCTGGGTTCGATTTATTGCGTCTTGTCTAGACGCGATAAATCGAACCAGGAAGTGCTCCCCCGTCGACGCTGGTAATCCAGCTCGCCGCGAGAAGTAAGCGCTGTCGACGGGGAGCCTGCGCGCTGCGTGTGGACGACAGGTAAGTTCGAACTAAGAGACTTCGACTTCAGCTACGTTATTAACGTACCTGAAGTTGCGTATCTTAGTTCGACGGGGGGGTTAGTGTAGACCAGCCGTAACACAGTGAATACCAGTGAAAATGAGGTAGGGTCAGAGGCTAAAATTGGGAAAGAACAAGTTAAAAATTACTTAGACAAGTTAGATGTCTTCAAGTCACCAGAGCCTGATGAAATGCAATGCATCCTAGAATACTAAATGAGCTGACTGAGGAGATATCTCAGCCATTAATGATTATATTTGAAAATTCATTTAAGACGGGAGAGATTCCAGACGACTGGAAAAGGGAAATATAATGGCAGTCTATAAAAAGGGTAATAAGGACAACCTGGGGAAATTACAAACCAGTCAGCTTAACTTCAGTACCTGGAAAGATAATGGAGCAAATAATTAAGCAATCAAGAAAGGAAAGGGAAACTACCACGTAGTTTATGCCCTAAAACAGTTCTACAGACTCAGACTTGAGTAAGAGGTATCTTCAGATACTAAAAACAGTTATTTTAAAACTTCACCTTTTTGTTCTCCCGCAATAAAACCGATCAACAATATCCAGCTTAAATAAATGGCCTTCCTATTTTGTTGTGTTTCTGCATACGATTAGCTAAATGGGATCACAACTTAACAAACCCTGCTACCAAGCTGTGGTAACATAGCTGATTTAAATGACTACCAATTCTAATCACAACAAAATGTGGTAGGTGAAATATACTTATTTGTCATACAGAACACTAACAAAAAAGGATATCTATGTTTTGTAATTTTGGCGTTAGATGAAGTCATATAATATGTATGTGTATGTGAGTGTATCCAGAGAGAGAGAGAGAGAGAGAGTCAGTCTAGCTTAAGAACTTTTACATATAAAGAACAGATATTCTTATATAGCAAAAACAATATATATATTTTTACATGTAAAATCACTTAAGTTAGACAAGAGGCTCATTGGATTTCCTGGTGGGGACTATGTCATTTATAGTAATCAAAAATATAATTAAAATAATTTCTACCATTTTTTCATTTTATTTACAATATTTAAAATTATTGTACTTGACCCTACCTTTTAGGGACAAGGGAATGGATTGTGTGCATTCTGTCTGTTTCCACTGGCCACGGTGTTTACGAGCTTCTAAGTAGTGCTTGACTCTTGAATCAATAGTGTCTTTTAGCAGCAAGCACAGTTCCTGAAATAGAAATCAGTTGCAAATTTATGTCTAAATCTATACATCCTTAAAAATTAATATCAAAGCACTCAAAAATGTATGCAGAAACTCATTATATACAATTTTGCATTGTCATATTTTAAGGGCTATTGAAAGTATAAATAAATGGGGAAAGTAACATTAAAACTGAAACAAGGGTTGGAAAAAGAATTAGACTCTTTAGATATACATTTTGAAAAATGAAAGAAAAAATCACTAAATTACAGTATTATGGTTATGGTCAAATATGACAAATTGTATGGCTGAGTAATTTCCCTAATCAATTTTACTGTGAAAATTCACATTAACTAGATACATGAAATACACATAACATGACATTAATATCACAAAAAGTAACATCACTCATACTTTTGAATAGTAAATTACAATATTTTATTCAGGCAAAGTTAATAAATGATACATTTAAAAATGGAATCTACCATGAGAACATTCATCATAACAGGGAGGTGTGGTAGGGGGAATCTCCCAGGAATTTGTAATGTCCTAATTTCTCTTTTAGGATCCTTGTAAACAAGACCAAACTATTTTGGTTCAATTCCAGGAGATACTTTAGGGAAGGCTAGAAGTTGAGTAGGTCACAGAGAACTAGTTTCACTGATTTACTTAGAATTCATTCCTAAATTTAACTGTTTACACCTTGAAAACTCATTTAAACACATACCACACACATACAAACACACACACACCATTCAAAAGCGCCTGAGCAAAAGCTTTAGTACAGGAAGCACTTGAATGAAATAAAGACTTCATCTCCACAGTACTTTAAACAAATTCTCAGTTGACTGTATATGGACTCATTTTGGCCTTTCTCTCAATATTCCCATTTTCCATTGCACAGTATCTTGTTGTCAAAGAACTGATGCTTTGTTGGACACCAAGATATAATTTTACATTTAAATTTTTCAGTGTTCAGACAGATGAAAAATTAAATGAGTACTTTTTTAAATTAAAGACTTTTGCTTCACATGCAGGGGTCAGCTATGACTAATCTAGAAAATATGCAGAATAGACACATGAAAACAGATGATCTAAACACAGGTATAAATGATTAAGTCCCAAAATAATGTACTACATGTATATCAATGATCCATGCGCACTATTTTCTACTTAACGTTAGAATGAAATTTTCATTTTAATGAGAGTGCACACATAAAGCGTGGGTTCTTTCTATCTATTCTGCTGTTTAACTCGTCAAAGTAACCTCATTGCACATTCTCCGATGGAAAAAAATATTTTTAATTAAAAAAAAACCCCAGGAAGTAGCTGAAACATCAGATGCATTTGGTTCTCTTTACAATAATAAAGATGAATATAAACTTCCTTACATTTATATTCAAAATATTTCTTTTAGCTGTTGTGCTTATGAAGAGATTACTGGAATAGAACTCAAAATAAACATAAGCATACCTTTTAAAAATGTAAACTGGCGCTTTTATCAAAGAAAATTAATATCCCTCTTTTTCACTTCTAAAATGGAATTGTGAACTCATCTGATCTTGTTAATGAGGCATTATAGCTACATGCATGTAGCACAGCAATGAAACTGATGCAGCAAACTTATCAGAATACAAAATTTTTGTTAAAGTATAAAACCAGATCTACTCCATTACCCTTGGGGAGAGAGTGAGGAGGGCAGAAAAGCAGATGAAGTTACTCAAATTCATTAAAGGAAGGGCAACTGAGTCAATGCAGCAGCATTCTCCCTCCCAACCACCAAGAATACCCTACACACAACCTCTACATTAGTGGTCTTCAACCTGGGCTCTAAACTGGACACCAAGGGTGATTGTGTTAAGAAGAACATTTGTATCTGATTACGAACTGAAAATGTGTCTTTTACTAGAGGTTCCCCTCAGCACAGACACTAGAGCTCCTATCCTGCTCTCCACTGACTCAGTCAGAGAAGCAGATAATGGAGCAACCAGTCTCTCTCCTCCTTCTACCAATGCAGCAGGGTGCCAATGGGGGAGCGGCTGAGCAGCGACAAAAGGAAAGGGCCAGGAACGCAGTATCATTCCCCTGCAAACTCATACATAATTCCCTATGTAATAGCCTTCCAGAGTGTCCCATACCAAACTGTCAACAGCTCATTGGATTTGGGTCCAGGGGCAATCAGACAGCCAATGGAATCAAGGTTCCTGGGAGACTTGGGTTGCTATGGGGCAGGGAGTAGCCTGCACATCTCATCGTTCTACAGAGACCCTTGAGCACAGATGAGCTGTTGTGATAACTGGGCCTACAAATTTACTCTAGCTGAGCACAACTGTAAAAAGTGAATGAAAGTTCATAAGATGTCACAATAACCTATAAACCAGTGGTTCTCAACTGGTCCGCCACTTCTTCAGGGAAAGCCCCTGGCGCGCCAGGCCAGTTTGTTGACCTGCCGCGTCCACAGGTTCGGCCGGTTGTGGCTCCCACTGGCCACGGTTCACTGCTCCAGGCCAATGGGGGCTGTGGGACGCAGTGGACAGCACATCCCTTGGCTCACACTGTATCCCGCAGCCCTCATTGGCCTGGAGCGGCGAACCGCAGCCAGTGGGAGCCACGACCGGCCGAACCTGCGGACGTGGCAGGTAAACAAACACGCCAGGGGCTTTCCCTGAAGAAGCGGTGGACCACAGTTGAGAACCACTGCTATAAACAATAAATGTTGATGGGAAAAGGTAAAAGGAAGACAAAAAAACCCTCCCTGAATAAGTCCAAACAAAAATGCCTACTGATTTAACACCAGAACTGTATAAAAATCATGCCTGGTAAACAAGAAGAGTGTGCGACTGGAAATTATTGAACCAAAAATTGGTGTTTCAGAAATTAGGCCTAATTCATGGACAAAATAATGAGGGGGTGGGCTATTCTCCCCATCCCTATTGGGGGGCCTCAAAAGGTGACTTTGTGGGGAAGGCTGGCTACCGGTGACGCTGGCTGACTGAAAGAAGGGGAAGGAACAAGATTCATCATCATTGCTGCCACCCTCACAATATCCTGGGACCCTGGACCTACTTCATCTTAATTCTGAGAGATGTCCTAACCAAACTGGATGAGAGACAGAGGGAGCCAGATGACATCGTCATCGCCACTGGTGCCTGCTAAATCCCGAACACCACCTAGGATGTGACACTTTGGGTACGTCTATACTTACCGACTGGTTCAGCGGCAAGCAATCGATCTTCTGGGATTGATTTATCGCGTCTTGTCTAGACGCGATAAATCAATCCCGGAAGTGCTCGCCGTCGACACCGGTACTCCTGCTCCACGAGAGGAGTATGTGGAGTCAACGGGGGATCCTGCCTGCCACGTCTGGACCTACAGTAAGTACCTTTTAGTTCGAACTAAGATACTTCGACTTCAGCTACGTTAGTCACGTAGCTGAAGTTGCATATCTTAGTTCGAACTGGGGGGTTAGTGTGGACCAGCCCTTTGTCCCCCATCACGCATGTCTTCTTTTCCTTCCCTATCTCATTTCTTCTCTTTCTTATCTCTCTTCTTTTTTCTTCTGACTAATATGAGGCTGGTTTAAAATTATCTGCAAAAACTGTCTTTATTTTGCAACACTGCTGTGACCAGAAAGGCAGCTACAAGCAATGTCCTAAACAGACTGATGTTGGTATGAGTTTGCCAGGTCTCAGAGTGGCCAACAAGACTGTGCTATGCCTGTGTTTTTCCAGCACTGAGGTTGCAAGTGAGAGTCAACACCAGAGAAAGAAGCTGCATTTTCTATCTTTGCTATTCTTTTCTTTCCCGTGTGTGTTTGTCTTCTTTTGCCCTCTAGAAAACAGGATTGGACTTTAACAACAGAAACAAATGACAACTCCACCCTTCTCAACTACCTTCTTGTCTTTTCCCCAAAAGGACAGTTACAACCATCTTTACTGCCATCTAGGAGACTGCCAGACAAAGGGGGTTTCTTTCTAAAAACTCTCTCCAGCTACTGGGAAAGGGAATAAGGGATGTTAAAATAAAAGTCTTATTTAATATTTTACATTTCAAATGCTTTAACCTTTTCTACCCCCCCCCCCCGATATCTTTAATCAAAGGTTAAAAAGAATTTTTAATGATATATTTGCCATGGAACTAGGCAGGCTGAGGTGTCTGTAAACCAAACCCCAAACCTTGTTTAACACTGTTTAATGTTGGACAGTGGCAGGGTCAGGTTAACACCTTTGACTCTTTGGGCCCTTTATTCCACCTAAATCAGTGGTCAGCAACCGGTCAATTGCGATTGACTGGTCGATCCTGGAGACTCTCCCAGTCGATCGCGATCTCTGGCTGCGGTGGTGTAGTGGGGCTGCCGTTAAAGCAGGCTTCCTGCCTGCCGCGGCCCCACGCTGCTCCCGGAAGCGGTCAGCACGCCCCCGCAGACCTGCGGCGGAGCCAGTGGTCTCCATGCGCTGCTCCTGCCTGCAAGCACTGCCCACACAGCTCCCATTGGCTGGGAATGGGGAGCTGTGGCCAATGGGAGCTGCGGGGGCGGTGCCTGCAAAGAGAGGCAGTGCGTAGAGTCCCATGCCGCCCTCCCCAGGAGTGGCAGGGGCGCATTGGCCCCTTCCGGGAGCGGCATGGCCATGTGGTGCACTCCCAGCTGGCAGGGTGGGGGGGTGGCCCAGCTCATGATGGGGAGGACATGACGATGTGTCTGAGTGGGGCCGGGGTAAGCAGGGAGACTGCCTTAGCCCTGCTGCGCCACTGCCCGGGAGCCGCTGGAGGTAAGTGCCCCCAGGCGGAAGCCTGCACCCCAATCCCCAGCCCTGAGCCCGCTCCTGGAGCCAGCACCCCATACTCCCTCCTGCACCCCAAGCCCCTGGCCCAGCCCTGAGCCCCCTCCCAGAGCCAGCATCCCATACCCGCTTCTGCACCCCAACACTCTGTCCCAGCCCGGAGCCCCCTCCTGCACCCAAACTCCTTCCCAGAGCTTGCACCCCTCACCCCCTTCTGCACCCCAACCCCCCGCCCCAGGCTCAGCCTGGAACCCCCTCCCACACTCCGAACCCCTCAGCCCCAGCCCAGAGCCCGCATGCCCTCCCGAACCCCAACCTTGTGCCCCATCCCGTTGAAAGTGAGTGAGGGTGGGGGAGAGCCAGCGATGGAGAGAGGGGGTATGGAGTGAGTGGGGCGGGGCCTCAGGGAAGAGGTGGGGTAGATCCTGGGTTGCACTTAAATTCAAAAAAGTGATCTTGTGCTTAAAAAGGTTGGAGACCACTGATCTAAATTAATACAATGGGGTCTTCCCCCTTCGTGGTTCTGCAGAGACCAGAAAAGGCCAGGAGGCAAGCCCCACCCTTCCTTTAAATAAAATGATTAGTAGAAAACTGTGTGGGTTGAAAATTGAAAAGCTCCCAGGCCCTGCACCAAGTTTTTCCACATGGGGTATGATTTTGACTATGGTTTCTTATTAATCGTTTCCCTTCCCACCTTATTATATCAACACAAAATTTCAATAAGGCTTTTAAGGCATATATTGTTGAGCTATTATAATCACATTTCTCAGCTGGTGAAGACACTCAACCCTTGTGCTTTACTCAAAGTGTGAGGTCACAGACAAGTATCAAACGCCCTGTTGTGCCTCATTATTAAATCAAATTTCCTGAAATTCATATCTTCTATTTTGGCAGTCATGCAAAATACTTTTTTAAAAGACTGGGAAGTCAGATAAACCGGGACAGTAAAATCAGTTACAAACAGAAGCTTTAACAATGATTCATTTACTCAGAAGCAAATTTTAAAGACTTTTCCTATAAACTTCTCTCTGGTTTATAAGGCACAGATCAGTTGAATCATACTGCTAAATATTCTACTCCCCATCACCCCAGAATAACAAATTATTGCGCCTTTTGATTTTACACTACTGGAGCAAAATATTTTGTGAGAACTATTGGGATGTTCTGTGATGACAAGTCAATTAGGCCACTATTAGGAAAGCGATCTGCTGAAAAGAACTGTAACAGAGACTTGCGGGAAAGGACTGGCACTTGAGGCAACTTCCATGTTTCACATTCATTTTAATAGGAGACTCAAGTTCCCACAATAGCTTGTAATGGAGAAAAAAATTCATCCACTAAATTGTTACTAGATCCCAACAGAAATCACAGAAAAAAATCTCATGAAAGGTACAAACTTTATGTCTTTGGTCAACGATGCATATTACAGTAATTTTGCAACATTTCATCTATGGTCCTAAACCTAGTTCCTGTTTGGAATTCTAATGGACCTTTGAAGAAAAAGATTGGATTTTCTTTTTGCAAGAGATAAAAGATTTGCTGATACTATAGCCTGCATACCAAGACATTTTCTTGCACTTGTTATACTCTTGGTGCAACACTCATATTTCTGAGAGCAAGAAAAAATAAACAATTACTAAAAAGACATTTGATAGGAACTATAGAAAAGGACAGTATCCATCTTACATAATCTTTGTTTTATTAATCATTTTCTTAGCTTAAGATAATCACACATACTCACTACAAGTATGTGTGTACATTATGTTTATAAATCTAAAAATTATCCCAGTGAGAACTGTCAGAATGGCACACACAAAAAAGTTTAATATTTAAAAGCAGTCACTTAGTGACCTGAGGGGAGATAACACACATTACAGGCCTCGTAGTCCCAAAGGAGTTGTTCAGGGTTAGGTATAACTCACAATACTGAATACATCACAGTACTGGGAAGAAAATCTGAACAGTTCAATGCAATCCAACTTTTTCCCTGCAGCTACATGCTTTTGAAGTAGAAGTGATTTTGTTGTACCTCCTTCTCATGATCTGAAAACCAGCTGGAGTCTCTACTGGAGCCTTGAGGCAAAATATGAAAATCCACTAAGACAGCAAAGTTCCCACACTGGAAAAAAAAATAAAAAGAAAAGAAAGAAAAGTTAAGTAGTAGTTGTTGTTGTGAGGCACACATCCAGCAGACAAGGAAATAAACAGTCAAGTGATCATAGTCAGAAGTGCAGTAGCCACAATTAAAGTCTGAGAGGGTTTTTTATACCTTTTTAAAGAAACATTTCATTTTTAGGTATGGAATTTCCAGTTTTAACAGGAATTCCACATATTTATAATGGGAAACAGTGCTAGAAACAATAATATTTTGCTTATTATAACATCAAACAACAGATATTGGTACTTGTTAGATGTACCAAGCATAAGCACTCAGACTCTTGAGGATGTGCTAGTCACAGATCCAAATTTAAAGCTGAGTTGCGTTTTGCACACAACTAAGACGTTGATTCCTCACTTTATCTATGAAAAAGACAGCATATCCTCCCCAAATTTGCAGCACTTACTCTATTGAATTAATTTTCTGAGACGTTACAATTATTTTAGAGATTAACATTAATTTTAAAATGAGGCCCTTAAAAAAATAGCAACTGTATCAGTCTTCCGTTTGTCCTACATTATCTTAATAACAGAATAATACACTCTTCAAACTTTCCATATATTTAACATTTATTGGAATCTTTTGTCTAGACTATATTTGAAGAAATTATGTTATATGATTAATGACTGTATCTAATCGTTAGGATTATAAAGGCTACAGCCAGGGTCATCTCAACAACTCAGATAACTCTTCAGTGGGGCCATTGTGACATCAGAGGTTCAACCAGTCACCATCCTTTCTTTATAATTAATTGATATGTAAGAATTCTAGTGGTTGAAATGAGACGGGATGTGAGGGAGACTGGACATATGAACCAAGAATCTTCACTGGTAGATTTCTTGGCCCAACTGTCACTGCTGGGCTCCACTGTGTGCCAAATCAGCGCTGGCCAGGCAAATAAGGGAGGAGTATAGTGGAGCCTTTCAAGTGCAAAAACATTACGACTTAAAAGGCTTTCATATAGCATCAGTCTCACTAACACAGCTTTCTAACCCAATAAGCCAACAACAAGTTAAGGGCCAAATTCAGCACTACAGTTTTGCTGCTTTATGCTGTTCTTATGGTGCAAATCAGCTATAAACGCAACTGGTCAAGTGTGCTCTTTCTGTTTTGGCACTCTACCAAGTGGGATGGGAATGGCTGCAGCATCTCTTCCTAATACATTTGAACTTGACTTCATTCTTGAAAGGAATAATTTTGGAAGTTTATTAAAGAGCAAATTCAGTAGCACCATTAGATAATGTTCACTGCTCACATGTGAGAGGTATCCACGGGCTACTGGGGTAGAAAGCCCTTAATTCCCCTGCTCCAATAGAAATATCTACCAAGACTGAATCTGGTTCTTGAACCTTTAAAAAGCCCCAGGGTTTTCACTGCTTTTGTAAAAGGGGCTTAGAACCCTTTGGCTTCAGAAGAGAAGACACAGCTCTAACTCTTTTCATATGGGGCACTTTAGAAACCAATCTCAAGGATATAAACTGGCTTTGTCACAGCTCTTTTTCCCTTGCCCGTTATTGGAGCAAGAGAACTGAACCACAGATCACAGGGGATACCTTCTCTCTTCTTAGCTTTTGTCAGACTGGCCTCTACTTTCTTTCCAAAGTCGTTCCCTTCATCTTATGGCAAGTTTGGAAGTCTCTCCTGTTACTCATTATGCAAGCCAGATGAAGGCAGCCATGCTTATGAGCAATTTCGATGCATGGGACACTTGTCCTCATCAACCTACTATCAACACCTTAGGACACCCATACCCAATGTCTGGCTGGATTCAGGCCATCAGGACACGTTTACATTCTTTGCATTTTTCCTGGGAGAATCTGTGAAGAAGTACAAGCGCCTTTCGACTATTTAACTGTGCCTTGCAGTTTCCACTGCTAGCTGTTGCCACTGAAGAATGCCAAATCCTTTTTCCTGTAAAGTGCCCCAGTTCATGGAGTAGGGGTTCCAGACTCTTCATTTAGACAGTCACAGTCCTGGCCACAGATGACTGTATCATCCGACTCTTGTAGGAAGAGTAGGAAAAAGACTCCCAAAGTTTCTGTGCTGCTTTTTTTTTTTTATAAACTGCCTTATAATAGCAGGGATAAAATGAGGAGACTGCCACCCCTCCTACATCAACTGACGTAGAATAGCATGCATGGGCAAAGCAATCCTTGAGTAGTTATCTTGTCAGATCCTGAAAGCTGCACAGGGTGACATCAAAGCAATATCTGTCTAGGGGACTATAAGAAACATAACTTGTTGCAAAATGCAAATATGCCAATTCAATATGGTATAGTCTGCCTTATGAGACAGTAATGACCCATGGTGTTAGGATGTACTGTGGTCTGTCTGCCTCACTGTGTTAGGCATTTCTAAGGTGTCTAGCACAATGATATTAAAGAAACATTGTTTGAAAAAGACCTACTGCACATGATCATTACAATACTCAGGAATTTTTCACAAAAGTAGGAAACATTATTCCTGGAGTCCTAGGCAAATCCCTACTTGGATATTTACATTTTGCCACTTAAATTTCCCCTGTAGTTTCAAATGGATTTTGTATGCTTCACGTCCTGTCCCTAAATATTGCAGGGTGTTGATTTTCACTGCTAAACATCTGCATATTCAACCCCAGTATTTCAGTTGTGGGAACAATTATTCCTAGTAACAGCAAAATAGATAAATGATAAAATAAAGCACTTTTTTGATCTTTGAGACTGAAAGGCACATCTAGGCGTAATGTTTAAGGTATTACAGAAAGTACACTACTTGAGTGTTTCTTAATCTGAAAGAGTGCTAAATATATTGAGCAGAAATCTAAAATAAAGTACCATGATTTCATTATAGTGATTTTTACCAGATGCAATGCCATATTAAGTAAATCAGACATTTCTCCTGTTACTTCACATTTTAGATTAATACTTTTGCAGAAGTAATTACGGACCAGAAGCAGTCAACAATGGCTTAACTGCAATTACAAAATAATGTATGATCAACATTGTACCAGTAAGTAGAATGAAAACTCTGCCAGATGAGACAGGCATTGTGTAATCAGTTTGCAAAGCTTCTAAGTTACGTATAGGTATCACTCACTGAAAGAACAGAATGCTTTGATCTATTTTTCAAAAGGCTGCCTTCTCTTTCCTCCAGAGATCCAAGAATTAACAGATGGCTGCAATACCAAACCTCTCCAAGTTTTTAAACTGATGTCAAAGTACCTCTAAAAATCTTTAGTGAATCATTAGTTAGTCCCAGCAAACTTTTAATTTGACTGGCAAACTTCAAAGTTACAGACAATACATAACAATATAGGTAATATAAAGCCATTACACTGAACACAAACAAACACCTGGCATACTGAAGGTATTAGTTATGATAAATTTAAAAACGATTAGTAAATGCTAAAAGTTACCTTAAGCCATTTTGTACTGAATATAGAAAATATAAATATTTAGGCCTGCAAGACATAAGCCTGAGGTCAGGTTTTATTTTTTAAATGGCTTTTGTTTGTTTCTGGGAAGGAAAGAGGTTGTCCAATTTGCCAATCACAGAGAAGCAATTTGATAACTTAATTAAAGATATGTTGACCCATATTACCATCTCCGTGCCTTAGTGCTATACGTGTTAAACATATGTACAACATTTAATATTTGTTTCAATCAAGCATGATGAACTATATTCTAAAGTGTGTATAAAGTCAGTGCCAAATACCTCAAAATACACAAAACAGATCAAAAGTTTATAATGTATTTCATACATGTACTAAAAAGAAAGTAGTCAAACATCTAAGATATATAGTTGAAACAGACAAGCCTCCCTCAAAAAAGTACAGAATTCCAACCCCCAACCAAAAAGTAGCTTTGGGGAATCCGCATCTGGAACCATGTGAATATATCACACTAAAGAGGCAAATGATGCAGCATACATTAAGAATGAATTCATAAAAGGACACAAGACAGAAAGGGATCTCCAAGATACGAAGTGCTATGTGAGCAGTGGGCCTCCTGGGTCTCATTAATGCTAATTCTTCAAACACTTAGACCCTGCCCTGTGATGGAAGGAATGGTCCTTGTGCAGGCTTCTTTATACCTTGCATCTACACAAGGCACCTGTCAGAAAGGCATCTCAACATAGCTGCTGCCACTGCAGCAGTAGAGAAAACAGCTCTCTGTACAGATTAAACTCCAATCCAAAGACATGAAAGAAAAAACCCTGGGAATTACATTGCTCAGCACAACATCAGTGTTGCTAACTCTAACGTTTTCATTACAAGTCTCACAGTATTTGGTCTTTAAAGCCTAACCTCCTGGAGTCATGTGATTTCACTACGACAGGTTTCAGAGTGGTAGCCCTGTTAGTCTGTATCAGCAAAAACAACGAAGAGTCCTTGTGGCACCTTAGAGACTTTGGGCTGGTCCACACTACCCCCCCAAGTTCGAACTAAGATACGCTACTTCAGCTACGAAGTCGAAGTATCTTATTTCAAACTTAAAAGTACTTACCGCTGGTCCACACGGCGGCGCGCAGGCCCCCCCGTCGACTCTGCCTACTCCGTTCGTGGAGCAGGATTACTGGCGTCGACGGGGAGCACTTCCTGGTTTGATTTATCGCGTCTAGACAAGACGCGATAAATCGAACCCAGAAGATCGATTGGACACCTCCGATGCAGCGGGAAAGTGTAGACCTACCCTAACACATTTATTGGGCATAAGCTTTCGTGGGCTAAAACCCACTTCTTCAGATGCATGGAGTGAAAAATACAGTAAGCTGTATATACACCACAAAATGGGCGACGTCCACCTTGCTTGCATTGGCCTCGTTAGCACTACAAAAGTAATTTTCCCTCTCTCGATATTCACCCCTTCTTGTCAACTGTTGAGAATAGGCCACTTCCACCTTAACTGAATTGTCCTCGTTAGCACTGACCCCCCCACTTGGTAAGGCATCTTTTCGTGTGCTGTGATATATATACTGCTTACTGTATTTTTCACTCCATGCATCTGATGAAGTGGGTTTTAGCCCACAAAAGCTTATGCCCAAATAAATAAGTGATTTCATGAGAATCTCAGCATTTTTCCAGGAAAAAAGTAAGTTTATAGCCATCATGGTTGCAGAGGAAAGCTTTAAAATGTGAACCCTAAATGCTCAAAAATCAAAGACAAATAAAAAGAACACATCGGGTTTTTTTTAAAAAAAAGATTTTTAAGCCAGTCTCATAACTTTGGGGAGCCTGACCCATGATTTTTCAAGGGCTGGGATTGGCAATACTGTAATCTAAAAATCTGATAACACTTAAAACTGTACACCATATTGAAAAATACAGTTAAAATTGGCATTTCAAAACTACCTGTAAAGCCATTTTACTGAAAAGTGATTAATTGTTATATTTAGATATAGCCAGCAATCCAATTTTTATCCTGCCTTCATTTTAGGAACTTCAATATAACCTTACTTTCCCCAGCCTGAAACATTTTG
Source organism: Chelydra serpentina (assembly GCA_037349315.1). Classification (NCBI taxonomy): domain Eukaryota; kingdom Metazoa; phylum Chordata; order Testudines; family Chelydridae; genus Chelydra; species Chelydra serpentina. The sequence continues at coordinate 14,325,325 of JBAIAC010000061.1, forward strand.
TTTATATATTAACATTCATCACTTAATTATTAAACAAAGGGCTTAAAGTTATCTCAGGGTATTACCCGTGTGTCATGGTCCAGCAATGGAACTGAATTAATTCATAACAAAATTTCTGGGCTCAGGCAGCTTGCAAAAATAAATTGATCATGTTATGGATTCCTTTGAGGGGGCATAAAAATGTTTTTTTTAACAGAATCGGAATAGAAACTACCAGGATATGGTCTGAATTTGTCAGTCAAGCAATGTCGCTTGCCTACAACCTGCTAAAATGTTGGCCAGGGATAAGCTCAGATGAGTGACTCCGCATAGCCTGGCAAACAAGCAAGACTATTAAATCCAACACTCCAAAAATCAGAAGACGAATTAAAAGAGACCGGTAAGGTTTATTTCTAAATTCAAATGTGCACATAACCTGTTTCTGGTGCACACACTCTAGTTCCTGTCCTTACACATTCATCATTTCGAGTAGCCTGAAAAGACAGACAACATCAAGGAAAATAATCTTGAGAATGGAGGAGAGGAATGGTGATTTTACACTCAGTTTTGCCAGTCCAAAAGTGCTTTATCACCACCAGTCATTCACTGGCAGCCATTTCCTTAGAGCTCTATTTTTTTGTGGGGTAAGATCAGCAAAACAATTCACTGTAATCTTTAGTTAACACAAAATCAGAGAAGAATGGAAACAGATTAGCTTTTTTGTACTGCTGTCGTCACAAATGATTTCATTTCTCAACAAGATGCCTGCTGACTTCAACAACATGATCAACTTACGAATTTTAATTAAAACCATTTTGAAATACATTTCACAATTCAGATGTGGTGAGAAGTGCTTTTCAACATGTGAACTTACAGACTGCTGTGCTCAGCAAGTGGGTGCAGCTTCCTTTTAATTTACAATTTCCCAGGGCTAGACAATGCTAGTTACAGTTTTATTCCACTCTGATGATGTCAGAAGTATGGAGCAAAGAACTAGATCCTGATGATCACCTCTTGATGATATCACAGGTGGTGAAAAAGCTGGTAGTGGTTAGGTATGTCACAATGTATAATCAGCTGTAGGGCAACAAAGGTATAAGTTCAGTTTGCACTAAAAGCATCATAAAACCAAAAAGAAACTCTTGAGCTTTCCTCCAGTGGAAGGAGGATTTGGGCCTGCAGAGCTTCACTGTCTTTAACCTGCATTTGGGGATGCTGCCAATGCTCCTACTTATACAGCCCAAAATGCCGTTAGCCTTCTTGGCAACAAGGGCACACTGTTGACTCATATCCTGCTTGTCATCCACTGTAACCCTAGGTCCTTTTCTGCAGAACTGCTGCCTAGTCATTCGGTCCCTAGTCTGTAGCAGTGCATGGGATTCTTCCGTCCTAAGTGCAGGACTCTGCACTTGTCCTTGTTGAACCTCATCAGATTTCTTTTGGCCCAATCCTCTAATTTGTCTAGGTCCCCCTGTATCCTATCCCTACCCTCCAGCACATGTACCACTCCTCCCAGTTTAGTGTCATCTGCAAACTTGCTGAGGGTGCAATCCACGCCATCCTCCAGATCATTAATGAAGATATTGAATAAAACCAGTCCCAGAACCGACCCTTGGGGCATTCCGCTTGATACCGGCTGCCAAGTAGACATGGAGCCATTGATCACTACCTGTTGAGCCCGATTATCTAGCCAGCTTTCTATCCACCTTATAGTCCGTTCATCCAGTCCACACTTCTTTAACTTGCTGGCAAGAATACTGTGGGAGACTGTATCAAAAGCTTTGCTAAAGTCAAGGAATTACACGTCCACTGCTTTCCCCTCATCCACAGAGCCAGTTATCTCATCACAGAAGGCAATTAGGTTAGTCAGACATGACTTGCCCTTGGTGAATCCATGCTGACTGTTCCTTTCAAAAGGTGCTTGAATGCCTGAACCAGGTTGCCTCTGGAAGCAGTGTCTGGATCTATAGACTAGAGCCAAATTGTTCCTTTGAGCCAAAATGTGTTGCAGAGAAGAGTCTTGGCAGAGAATCTGGTGATGTCACAGGAGGTTCAAAAGGAAGAAGGAGATACATATAGTCATGTGAGTCACCATCACCACCTCCTGGGTAGGAGGAGACTGAATTGCTGATTTGGCTATCTTGAAAGGGAGTTGATCTATTCAACCATAACTTCCAAAATTTCAGTAGGATCCAGGCAACCTGCATCATCAAATTTTAAGTGCTCAGGGCAGGAAGATAATTCCACTTCATAAACACAGGATTGGGGTGAATACAAGTTATGTCTAGAGGAATCCTCAGAAGAGAATGATTTGCTTTTTTGGCAGAGGTGTGTATAGATCTTGCACCATAGGTTCCAAAAGGGATGAGAGTCCCATACTTGGTGCTTCGAATGGGATGAAGGGGGGAAGGGACAAGCATCTGGGGATTTCCTGTAAATTACAGGAGTATGAAGCCTTCCTCAAAGTGCTCCCTCTAAGACTTTCTCTTTGCTAGACAGAAAATAAGGTGGAGGGAGAGGGAGAACAGGGCCACACAAATTCTCAGAACAGACTGCAGAGAAAACCTCTCTCTGTGAGCACAGAAGCAAAAAACTGGGGAGTAACATCAGAGCAGCAGATCATCAGGCACACCTGTAGAGGGTGCTGACAGGCAGAGAGCACTAGGGATTGGGGGAGAGCAGGAAAGAGAAAATGAAGAACTCCTTACATGCCTCTGATACTTGGAAAGGATGGAGAAACCTAGAAGTTCCAAGTCTGATGGAGCAGCAGAATCTCACGATTGAGAAATTCAAACTCAGTGTTGACAGACACAGCTGTTAATGCACACAGTTATTAAAATGCTCCACGCAACTTGACGGGCTCAAAAATCAACTACTTTCATACGACACAATACAATGAAAGAATGTTTCTATATAAAGCTCCTCACTCCACTTTTTAAAATTTTTTAGCTTCCTACAATCCCTACTATACATAAAGTTTAGAACTGGTCTCCCAAGAGCTACCCTGTGAGGTATACTCATGAAAAAGTGGCATAAAATGCACTAGAAAGAACAAGTTTATTTCAGTTGCCAACCAATGCAATTCTGTAGGCGGCAGTTTTGTAGCCTACAAATGGAAAGAACCCATCAGGGCAAGAGCGCAGGCAATTGCAAAACACAAGTTCTTCCTCGGGGCAAAGGTTCCAAATATCAGTTCAATTTCATCATTGTAAAGGGATGTACCATGTCTCTGCCTGTGTCAAAACGGATCCACATAAACAAAAACTGCAAGATCACATTTGTGCCAGATCAGGGACAGATATCTTGAGCTCACAACAAACTGCATACACCCTTGCCTTCTCAAGTGCTGCAGTTAACGTTCTGACAATCTGTGAAGCCACTGATGACAGGCCACAAATGAGGGCATGAGCAGAAATGACAGTCTCTTCAGCAACTCATATTCACTATGGTTTGTTTTTATTCTCATGAATGGGCTTAATAACAAAAAGAAAGGACAAACAAGTAAACAGCGAGTACAGGCATGAATAAAATGCCCTAAAACTATTCCCTGATGTATTTTATTTTACTTTTACTGGAAACATGAAAAAGGTATTTCCAATATGACTGTTAGAAAAAAATGGAGGGATTTTTCTTGGAAATATGTTCAATCACAACTTCTAGACCCTGGGTGATTAATACATTTACAACAAAGACTAAATCAATGTTTTGGGGTTTTTATTTACCAGTAGTTGAAGTATGGTCATTTAACATGTTCCTCAAGCTTAATGCTTAACGTAATGGGCATAAGCACTTTTCTTAATAAAAAGGCATCCAAGTCTATAAGTGACCCTCCTCCTGCATCCACTCCAGACCATCTGCAATAAACTTTTCATCTTAAGAAACTGAACTGATGAGGGATGGATGGTCTTGGGGTCACAGCACTGGAGTGGACTCAGGAGAGCTGAGTTCAATTCCCTGTTCTGTCACAGACTTCCTGTGTGACCTTGGAAAGCCACTTAATATCTGTGCTTCAGTCCCCATCTGTAAAATAAAGGTAACAATAATGCCTACTAAAAAGGACTGTGCAAGGATAAATTAATTAGTGTTTGAGAGGGTCTCAGATAGTATGGTAATGGATGTCATTATACACAGATATGTAGACCTAAGAGCCTTAACAATTTTCACTTCTTCTTCCAACAACCCAGCTGACATTTCAAAAGATGTGTGTGAACCTCATTAGCTTTCTATTATTAAAACTAAATGACCCCCTAATTTATTTATTTTTTAAAGCTCGTCACCGGAGTCAGAATCAGGGCTTCACACCCAAGATTAAAATTGTTAATTGAAGTCCCTAGCAATTTTTAAACGACAAAATTAGCATTAAAAGTGGTCTCTGGGCCAGAGAACGTTGTTGAAAAGGTAGCTGAGAGGAAAAAAGGGGCCAGGAAACAAAAACAAAGAAACAAAAAAGTAAAATAATAATTTTATAAAGACAAAGAGTAGTCAAAGATACTTTTAAGCCTTTTCAATACCATTCTCTTATATTTGTAGTCATGAAATAATTTTTATAGACTTTCATAAAACACTTTCCAAATTGCATTTTAATATTAATCAAAGTTTAAAAATAAAAAGCCAAGATTTCCAGGGTATGCATTAATATGTTACTAGTACATTTCCTAGGTAATTAAAGGTAAAAGGCAAAGCACACCCAAGGTGTTTTACTAACTGCCTAGTAATAATGCACAACCTTTTTTATTTTATATGTACACACACACATACAAACATATACGAGGTATATTCTACAATACATCAAATGAATTAGAGTCACTACAAAATTGCTTAACTGCAATAAAAATGACATTTAAAAATTAGGTAGTAAGCTACCATCTCTTTTGATGTATGTTATGCCAAAGGAAATAGATTTTACATCTTGGTATCATGGGAAAGATACTTTCAAAGTTCCTTTAAGGTGAAGATGAGATAAAGCAAAAAGTAAGGTAAAGTAATGAGCCAGTCCCTCAAACGAGGAGGAAAAGGAGTTCTGAAACAAGTAATGCACACAGGCTCATATGTCCTGGACACATTTTACAGCAGCTGGAGGGAATTGGGCTAAGTTATTCTTCTGCCCCAACAGTACAAAGGGAGGGAGAGAATCACAGACAACGAATTGCTCCATGTCCCCAGACATGCAGCTAGTTCAGGCAGACTTTGACTCCTCAACTAGACCGTGAGAAATGCCCCACCTGCCCTAGAACACACTTCCTTCCCCTTGTCTTATGAAGTTACCTACCGCAGAAAGCAATTCTTTATGAAAAAAGAAACACCACATGCAGTCCATGTTCCAGTATAAAGTATCTGCAGATGTGAAATCCTTATGCCAAAATAATTTAGCAGATTAAAGATATATTGATTACACATGCACAGACTTGTAACTTTAAACCCTTATAACTTTAAAAATACTAGTTTTGTCTTATATACTTGTCTCAGTTAACTTTCCTCCTCAAACACTATGATCATGCCAATTTTACAGTTTTTTGTTTCTACTGGGGTTTTTTGTTTGGTTTTGGGGGGGTTGGGTTGTTATGTTTTCTAAGCACTAAAAAGATTTATTTTTTTTTACTTTCCATTTTAATAATGGAAGAAATGTTTTGTTTTTTTAAACTTTATCTTTCAGCCTGGAAAGTTTTCAGAAAATTATGAGCAAACAAAATATGTGGTTTTCTTTCAAAAATTGCATATTACAGAAACAATACACTTTAAATAAAATTCTTAAATTAAGCAGTACTGTACATTACTCAACAAGTAACGTACGACTCAACATGAGAAAGCAGCTTTTATCTGGAAATTTTTTTTTTGAAGGAGCAGCATGAGCTATAATCTTAGTTGAACAAAGGGTACTACAACAGCAGTTGCTACTGGGAAAGGGGAATCAAAGTTTAGATGGAGGAAAGCATCTCAGAATGATGAGATAAGAAAAAAGTTCATGGTTAGTAGCTAGAAAAGTAGACTGGAATTAGCAGATGAGAAAGAACATTTGAGAAGATACTCCAGAAAGAATGCTTCGGTCTGCTGTAAAATGGATTAGATTAAACTAGACAGGCAGTATTTGTGCATAACTAAAAAAGAATGAATGAAAAAGAAAAAGAAACCAGCAGTACCTAGTTGGTAGAAAAATTTGATTTTATAAAACTTTAACACTTTGAAATATACAAATTATGTGGGCAAATGTATATTTAAGAACTGTTTAAGTATTTAGGAGGTTTGTGACAGGGTAAACTAGTTGTAAAACATCTCAAACACAAAGACTACAGTAAAACCAGTGACAAAAATCTTATTACAATGCTAAGCATACCACTTTGACTCATGGTGGCTAAGATTAGTGGGCTCAGGCTGGGTTTAAGTAGGGTTGCCAGCTTTATAATCGCAAGAACCCCAACACCCTTGCCCCATCCTGCTCCTATCCCGCTTCTCCAAGACCCCACCCCTGCCCCATCCCTTCTCCGAGGCCCCGTCCTCCACTTACTCCATCCCCCCTCCCTCCATCGCTCGATCTCCCCCACCCTCTCTCACTTTCAGTTGAGCTGGGGCAGGGGATTAGGGTGAGAGATGGGGTGTGGGCTCTGGGGTGGGGCCAGGGATGAGGGGTTTCAGGCACAGGAGGGGGTTCAGGGCAGGGGCAGGAGGTTGGGATGTGGGAGGGGGTGCAGGCTCCGGGAGGAAGTTTGGGTGTGAGAGGGGGCTGAGGCAAGGGGTTGGGCTGCAGGCTCTGGGAGGGGGCTCAGGGCTGGGGCAAGGGGTTAGGGTGTGGGATGCGGGCTCTGCGAAGGAGTTTGGGTGCGGGAGGGGGCTCAGGGCTGGGACGAGACTTGGGGTGCAGGCTCTGGGAGGGGGCTCAGGGCTGGGGTTAGGGTGTGGGAGGGGGTGTGGGATACGGGCTCTGTGAGGGAGTTTGGGTGCGGGAGGGGGCTCAGAGCTGGGACAGGGGATTGAGGTGCAGGCTCTGGGAGGGGCTCAGGGCTGGGGGTTAGGGTGTGGGAGGGGGTGTGGGATACGGTCTCTGTGAGGGAGTTTGGGTGCGGGAGGGGGCTCAGGGCTGGGACGAGACTTGGGGTGCAGGCTCTGGGAGGGGGCTCAGGGCTGGGGGTTAGGGTGTGGGAGGGGGTGTGGGATACAGGCTCTGTGAGGGAGTTTGGGTGTGGGAGGGGGCTCAGAGCTGGGACAGGGGATTGAGGTGCAGGCTCTGGGAGGGGCTCAGGGCTGGGGGTTAGGGTGTGGGAGGGGGTGTGGGATACGGGCTCTGTGAGGGAGTTTGGGTGCGGGAGGGGGCTCAGAGCTGGGACAGGGGATTGAGGTGCAGGCTCTGGGAGGGGCTCAGGGATGGGGGTTAGGGTTTGGGATACGGGCTCTGGGAGGGAGTTTGGGTGCGGGAGGGGGCTCAGAGCTGGGACAGGGGATTGAGGTGCAGGCTCTGGGAGGGGCTCAGGGCTGGGGGTTAGGGTGTGGGAGGGGGTGTGGGATACGGGCTCTGGGAGGGAGTTTGGGTACGGGAGGGGGCTCAGAGCTGGGACAGGGGATTGAGGTGCAGGCTCTGGGAGGGGCTCAGGGCTGGGGGTTAGGGTGTGGGAGGGGGTGTGGGATACAGGCTCTGTGAGGGAGTTTGGGTGCGGGAGGGGGCTCAGAGCTGGGACAGGGGATTGAGGTGCAGGCTCTGGGAGGGGCTCAGGGATGCGGGTTAGGGTGTGGGATACGGGCTCTGGGAGGGAGTTTGGGTGTGGGAGGGGGCTCAGAGCTGGGACAGGGGATTGAGGTGCAGGCTCTGGGAGGGGCTCAGGGCTGGGGGTTAGGGTGTGGGAGGGGGTGTGGGATACGGGCTCTGTGAGGGAGTTTGGGTGCGGGAGGGGGCTCAGAGCTGGGACAGGGGATTGAGGTGCAGGCTCTGGGAGGGGCTCAGGGCTGGGGGTTAGAGTGTGGGAGGGGGTGTGGGATGTGGGCTCTGGGAGAGAGTTTGGGTACGGGAGGGGGCTCAGAGCTGGGACAGGGGATTGAGGTGCAGGCTCTGGGAGGGGCTCAGGGCTGGGGGTTAGGGTGTGGGAGCGGGTGTGGGATACGGGCTCTGTGAGGGAGTTTGGGTGCGGGAGGGGGCTCAGGGCTGGGACAGGGGATTGAGGTGCAGGCTCTGGGAGGGGCTCAGGGCTGGGGGTTAGGGTGTGGGAGGGGGTGTGGGATACGGGCTCTGGGAGGGAGTTTGGGTGCAGGAGGGGGCTCAGAGCTGGGACAGGGGATTGAGGTGCAGGCTCTGGGAGGGGCTCAGGGCTGGGGGTTAGAGTGTGGGAGGGGGTGTGGGATACAGGCTCTGTGAGGGAGTTTGGGTGCGGGAGGGGGCTCAGAGCTGGGACAGGGGATTGAGGTGCAGGCTCTGGGAGGGGCTCAGGGCTGGGGGTTAGAGTGTGGGAGGGGGTGTGGGATGTGGGCTCTGGGAGGGAGTTTGGGTGCAGGAGGGGGCTCAGAGCTGGGACAGGGGATTGAGGTGCAGGCTCTGGGAGGGGCTCAGGGCTGGGGGTTAGAGTGTGGGAGGGGGTGTGGGATACAGGCTCTGTGAGGGAGTTTGGGTGCGGGAGGGGGCTCAGAGCTGGGACAGGGGATTGAGGTGCAGGCTCTGGGAGGGGCTCAGGGCTGGGGGTTAGAGTGTGGGAGGGGGTGTGGGATACAGGCTCTGTGAGGGAGTTTGGGTGCGGGAGGGGGCTCAGAGCTGGGACAGGGGATTGAGGTGCAGGCTCTGGGAGGGGCTCAGGGCTGGGGGTTAGAGTGTGGGAGGGGGTGTGGGATGTGGGCTCTGGGAGGGAGTTTGGGTGCGGGAGGGGGCTCAGGGCTGGGACATGAGGTTGAGGTGCTGGAGGGGATTTGGGGTGCGGGCTCCGGCCGGGCGGTGCTTACCTTAGACAGCTCCCAGTCGATGGTGCAGCGGAGCTAAGGCAGGCTGCCTGCCTGCCTTGGCTCCTCGCAGCTCCTGGAAGCGACCAGCATGTCCCTGCAGCCCCTAGGAGGAGGGGGGCAGAGGGCTCTGCGTGCTGCCCCTGCCCCGAGCGCCAGCCTCACAGCTCCCATTGGCCGCAGTTCCCAGCCAATGGGAGCTGCGGAACCGGCGCTCAGGGTGGGGGCAGCACGTGGAGCCCCTGTGGCCACCCATGCACCTAGGAGCTGGACATGCCGGCTGCTTCTGGGAGCCGCGCGGAGCCAGGACAGGTAGGGAGCTTGCCTTAGCCCCGCTGCACTGCCGACCGGACTTTTAGCGGCCCAGTCAGCAGTGCTGACCAGAGCTGCCAGGGTCCCTTTTCGACCAGGCATTCCAGTCGAAAACCAGATGCCTCGCAACCCTTGGCTTAAGTGACATCACCCATTTAAAAAAAAAAAAGAGTTTTATGCTAACTTCCCTAATAGCTCTTAGAAAACATTATCTAGAGTAAAAAGGCTGAAATACTGGGAGCAAATTGCTCTCATACAGGTACTGGATAGCACCTCAGTGGGGTTAAAAAAAAAAAACCTATGTAACTATCACATTCCAGAGTGCAATCCAGAGGGGTTGCATCACCACTTGCCCTGCAACCTTGGTGCCTCACAATGCTTTGCTGTTGTAACTCCCAACGTGGGTCGTTCACAATCAGCCTAACCGCATGCAGGTCACACCCTGTGTGCAGTGTCTGTATATAGCTACAGCCCTGGTCCAGCAACTCTGACCCCAGGAGCATGTCAGCAACACACCAGCCACACACTGTCTTCCAGCAGACTTGGTTACTGTCTGTCAGGTGACCCCAAGACACTCCCTGTCCCGAGTTTTCCCCAAAACATGTATTCTGCACAGTCAAGCCCTCTCCTGGGCAGTTCAGATATTAGAGGTCCATTGGCCCTGAAAGGAGTCAATATGCAACAGTTTGCTACTTTAACTGGAGTTTCCCAAACAGTTCATTTTAAACACAACATTGGATTAGTTTTGATTAAAGAATAAAACAAGTTTATTTAACTACCAAGAGATAGATTTTAAGTGAGTACAAGTATAAGGTATTAAAACCAGAAATGTTTACAAGAGAAATAAAGATAAAATGCTTTCTAGTAACTAAAACTTAACAAGCTAGACTTGGTTCAGTGTAAAATCCCTACCACATGTTCCCAGCAATAGGGCTGACTAAATTCCCCCATCAGCACCCCTCTTAAAATCCAAAGGGCTGGTTCCTTTGTCTTGCTAGAAGAAAGAAAGAAAGAAAGAAAGAAAGAAAGAAAGAAAGAAAGAAAGAAAGAAAGAAAGAAAGAAAGAAAATACCTGGGGTGTTTTTGCCCCCCACTTTTATAGGCCAGTCACCCTTTGAAATGCATTTTCCTGAGGGTTACCATAGTTAAAGTTCCTTCCTCCGGTGAGTACAGAGACATGGAGTCTTGTGGTAATAGAGGTTCCATGTTGTAGTTTGTTAAAATACAGATCCATCTGTTCTTTTCTCCTTCGTTGCCAAAGAATGGCCATTTGACCAGTGACTGCCAATCAACTTTGATGACACCTGGCTAGAAGCATCAACTTGTCCTTTGTCTTTGAGAAATAGGCTTACTCTCTCCCCAGACTTGTCTGGTAAACATGTCAGTCATAATTTCAGTTTATGTTCATAACTTTACATATAATGTTGCTACACACATTTCACCATGATATTACTGACCACTGAGTTATTCGTTTTCAAATGATACCTCACAAGGCATATGTTGTACAAAGATTATTACAGTATGTCTGTATAAACATTAAAGCAGGAAGTCAGATCTTCAAATGTTGCTATTAAGAATAACTGATTTTGAGAGAGGCACCTGGTCTAATATGCTGAGTTCAGCACCGGAAGCCCAAAATTCTTGAATTCTAATCCCATGTATATCCTTAGCCCATTCTATGGCTTGGGACAAGTCACTTTGCCATACTTTTTTAAGGCAGCCACTAATCTTGCGTGCCTCCAATGCTTGGCATCCATCCTGAGGACCTAAGGATTGATTTACAACAATGTTCGACATTCAGAGATGCCACTGACTTTGAGTGGAGTTGCAACATGCTGAGAAATCAGACCCTGTGTTTCTCAAGCAGGGCACTCAAACATTGGGTCACCTCAATATCTAGTGAACATTTTTGCAAAACCTGACCTGATCAGTTTCTAAAATAGAGCTAATATTTACCCAGCAGGCTCCCTCACAGAGGTATTATGTGGATTACTTAGTTAATAAAGCCTGTAAAGCCATTTGAAGAGGGAAAACCGCATAAATATTGTTAATAATTTTTGTATCGGAAAATAAATATTAAGGTGACAGAAAAGGAAAAACCCCACAGTATTTTACACTGGCATTGGCTAATCTATAGTTGCATCTGTCAACTTCTTTAATTGCTTGTTATGCTGCTAAGCATGACAGGCATCTTTATTCACATGAAAGAGGGTTAAGAAATGAAAAACCATGAATAAAAAGTAACACTGCTTTTATATCAATTTTTGGTTTTAGAATACAATATGTATAAAGTGTATACAGAACATGTCTTTCATGTTGTTCATCTTCACCTTCAATCAAGAACAATGAAGGAAACTTGCTCTCATGAATTCAGAGAAATCAAATATAGGAATGGAAAGAAAACTGAGAGACTGATTTGTTAATGAGCAAATTCCTCTATATTCTAGAGATTTAAAAAACAGGATTTTGTTTTAAGGGAAAAGGGAAATTGATTTTGGTAAATAAAATAAAAAGGTGGCCTAGAAGTACCTAAAATATCAGCTGATTATTTGAAAAAAACAACATTACCAAACCTGTGTTGAAAGTTTACATCTTTAAAGCCAACTTTTTAATTTTCCAGTGTATTGAGTTACTAATTGGAAAACATTTCCCACAATTATGTTTGTAAAAGTCAAATGGCTGGGGTAACAGGCAGTAATTAAGAAAACTATCATGAAATGCCTGAAAAACATTACATTGATTTAAAATGATAAACAGCGTCAATTTTAAAGCGGCCAGAACTTGATTAACAAGAATGTACTCTGCAGAGCTATAATCATAAAACAGATTTTACATTTTATATATTAAATACATATCCTAAAATTTGGCTGTAATTGCACTTATTTCAAAGGCGCTAATGGACACTTTAAAAACATATTTTAAAAAAATCATTTGTTATTTTACTGGTGTAGCTAAGAACATCACAAAATCTAAAAGTTAATCTACTTTCAAAGTTAATTTGCGTGTGTTCAGTTCTGAAGCTTTTCTATGTTAACTTTTGGAAAAATGGAGGCAGTTTGGGCATGTATCCTAGTACTTGCTATACACATGCCCCAACATGGTAAGATCATCATGCTCACACACCATCTTGGAAGCCTACATGCACTCTTTCATTCATGCAAGAGTAACAGTATTTGACAGATCTGACCAGCTGCTTTGAATCCAGAGGTGCAAATGAATTTGTTATTTAATGCACTGTCAATTTTAATAAATTGATAAAAGCACTAGAATGTGTGTTTCTAGTTTTATTCAGGCTTAGATTTTTATGCACCACTCACTATATTTCTGCCTCCCACCCTTCAGTCCTTAATAGTTTTCCATCTTCTTGCTTGCTACAAAATCCCATCAATACAGGATTCCAGAATAGTGCGCATATCTCAGATACCCCAGCTCCAGTTTCCCTCCAGTGCCATGACAAACTCTTTTCTACCAGTACCACCAAAATCCACCTCATCACCCAATTCTGGATCCCAGGTGATGTCTTCTTTGGGTTCAAGACCACGGCATCAGGTTGTTTATTTATTTCAATATTTCTTTAACCAAAGATTTTCCCAGAATACTTCGATTTTTACTCTTGATTTATGTGACTGAGCTGAAATTGATGAACGAGATTTTTATTCCTCTGGCATTAAACATCTGGCTCTGTTATTGCTATTGCTGCTTTTAGAAACCTGTTCCGCTCACCTGCAACAGGAAGATTCAGTGCCACCAGCTTTGCTCACATGGACTGCTATCCTGCAGCACTTTTTCACAAGCAAGATTTTTAAGAAATCAGAGGGCTTTGGTTATAAGTATGTGCTGTCCAGTAGAGCAAGTGAATAAGCCAGCTCTCTGTGTGACCTTGGGCAAACCGTCTCATCATCTCAGTTAATGTATTTGCCTCCCTACTTGGATGTTGTGGGGCTAAAATTGGTGTTTACTGACTGTTTTAAAAGACTCAGATGAAGGATGCTACAGAAGTGCAGTCTTATTAAATCAGTTAGATCCACTATGTGTGATAAAAATGACAGAATATGTAGATTTTTGTATCATATCCAATTTGTAATCATAAGACTATAAGAACGGCCATACTGGATCAGACCAAAGATCCATCTAGCCCAGTATTCTGTCTTCCAACAGTGGCCAATGCCAGGTGCACCAAAGGGAATGAACAGAACAGGTAATCATCAAGTGATCCATCCCCTGTCGCTCATTCCCAGTTTCTGGAAAACAGAGGCTAGGGACACCATCCCTGCCCATTCTGGCTAATAGCCATTGATGGACCTATCCTCCATGAAATTATCTAGTTCTTTTTTTATTGTCTAGGGGACCCACTGGTTGTTTAAAAACTTCCTGCTTCTGATGTACTTAAAAAAAAAATTGCTATTACTTTTTGAGTCTTTGGCTAGCAGGTCTTCAAATTATTTTTTAGCCTTCCTAATTATATTTTTACACTTCATTTGCCCGAGTTTATGCTCCTTTTTATTTTCCTCAATAGGATTTAACTTCCACTTTTTAAAGGATGCCTTTTTGTCTCTCACTGCTTCTTTTACTTTGTTGTTTAGTCACAGTGGCACTTTTTTGGTTCTCTTTCTATCTTTTTCAATTTAGGGCATACATTTAAGTTGAGTCTCTGTTATGGTGTCCTTAAAAAGTTTCTATGCAGTTTGCAGGAATGTCACTTTTGGCACTATACCTTTTAATTTCTGTTTAACTAACCTCCTCATTTTTGTGTAGTCCCCCTTTCTGAAATTAAATGCTACAGTGTTGGGCTGCTGTGATGTTTTCCCCACCACAGGGACGTTACATTTAATTATATTATGGTCACTTTTACCAAGCAGTCCAGCTATATTTACGTCTTGGACCAGATCCTGTGCGACACTTAGGACTAAATCAAGAATTGCCTCTCCTCTTGTGGGTTTCAGGACTAACTGCTCCAAGAAGCAATCATTTAAGGTGTCAAGAAACTTTATCTCTGTATCCCGTCCTGAGGTGACATGTACCCAGTCAATATGGGGATAGTTGAAATCCCTCATTATTATTGAGTTTTTTATTTTAATAGCCTCTCTAATCTCCCTGAGCATTTTACAGTCACTATCACCATCCTGGTCAGGTGGTCGGTAATATATCCCACTGCTATATTCTTATTATTAGAGCATGGAATTACTATCCATAGAGATTCTATGGTATAGTTTGGTTCATTTACAATTTTTTCTTCATTTGATTCTATGCTTTCTTTCACATATAGTGCCACTTCCCACCAGCACGATCTGTTCTGTCCTTCGGATATGTTTTGTACCCTGGTATTACTGTGCTCCATTGATTATCCTCATTCCACCAAGTTTCTGTTATGCTTACTATATCGATATCCTCATTTAATACGAGGCACTCTAGTTCACCCATTTTAGTATTTAGACTTCTAGTATTTGTATATAAGTACTTAAAAAACTTGTCACTTTTTAGCTGTCTGCCATTACATGATGTAATTGAATGGGACTCTTTTTCATTTGACTGTTTCTCATCAGATCCTACCAATATTTTATCATCTTCCATGCTGTCCTCCTTACTAGGACATAGAGAATCTCCATTAATAGATCCTCCTCTATGGATTGTCTCTGTCTGAACCTCGTGCTCCTCCAAATCTGTCAGCTTTCCCCCAGCCCTTAGTTTAAAAACTGCTCTACGATCATTTCCATATTCTGTCCTTTATCTGATGGTTTGTCACTACATATTTCACTAGAGACTTCTACTCAGGCTCCTCACACTTCCTGATTTTCTTCACAGTTTTAAATCATCATTCAGTTAGCTCTTTGTGCCCATCTAGGCCACGATTCCTTCTACCTTATCTTCAGGAGACATGAAGTATATGATCAGTTTAATCAAGAGTCTAGTTCAGTAACACAGGACAATTCACCTAAAACTGGGTCTACACTATGGATTAAGTCCTGGCCCCATTGAAATCAATGCCAAAACTTCCAGTGACTTCAATGGGGCAGGATTTCACTCTATGGCTGTAAGCAGCTTTAGACTGATTTAGCTTAACCTGTTGAAATATTTCTTCAGTGTAGACAGGTCCTTAACATGCAGAGAGTCTGTCAATGCATGAAGCAAGTTTTCCTCCTTTGTACAAGCAATCAGGCTAGATCAGAGGAAGAAAACAAAAAGGGCATCTGAATTGTTTCATTAATCTCTAGCAAGCAGTATTTAAGTAATTCATTCTTAGTCCTATGTGTACTCATTGCTGCTAATTTTCTGCAATCGATACTCGCCGCTGCCTCAGATATGTAATGGGAAAGAAAGACATTTAAGTGTTTTATATGCAACAGGTGTCACTCTCTACCCCACCACAAAAAACCTTCAAAACAACAACAAATCCAGCAGTGTCAGAAAAGAGTCAGGATATGTGTACATAGCATTGTAGGGGAGAGATGTGGGCTTCCAAGACCAAGCTGAGGCTTGCTCCTGCTCACTCCAAAATGCTGTGTAGACATACCTCAAAGGTGTGGACAATTTCCAACAGTTCAGACTCTATCCCTTCAGGAAATTGTTCTTCATCCTTATAGTGCATCAGTTTAAAAACATTTATTCTGAGCAAACACACAGTATTTGAAGATAGTCAATAAGAAATTAGATTGTTTTTTAAAAAACAGGTCAAAAATGGGTTGTCATGGAAATCAAACTGCAAAAACCAGACCCAGTTTGTGTCATGTGCCAACAAAAGCAATGTTGTTTCTTAACTCACCACTCCTTTTAATTTATTAGCACAACAAGATTATATAAACTAGAATTTCTATTTTTATTTCTAATCAGTGAACAAATAGTTATTGGTGCATTAACTTAAGAGAAGGCTTTTTCTTCCTACTTGATGAAATAGAGCTCTGGTCTACATCAGTCTCAGTTCCCAAGCATCTTTCCACCTCTCCTTATCACTTTCTTAGTTTTCCCACTGTCAAAGCCTGTTTTTCCAGGAAGGAAAGCAATGGTAAAGATGAGGAGTATTGCTCAGCACCTCTTTGCCCTTTGGCATTGCTATCAAACATTGGGATTTTATCTGCCACATTAGCAGAGATCTTACAAAAAACACGTTCCTTTTTGTATAATGTACATGGTGGTCACTCAAACAATAACCAGTAACAGATGTTTAAAGTGAGGAGAATGGACTGCTTAAATAGAACTTTATAAATTCTGATGATGCTTTCCCAGATTTGAGACCTTGACACTTAATTTATAACTATCAGCATGGCCATATACATTTCTTTATGTGTTTATTTCCAATTCCAACTACACTAAATGCACTTTGTCCCTCATGTTTTAAATTTCACTGTGACCTAAAGATAATCTTGCCTTTAAATTGCATTCATTTAATGGTGCAAAGATAGGAGTGGAAGAGGGGAAAACCTCTGTGAAGAATCCTACAGCCAAATAAGGAATTCCAACTGGGGCTGTGAACTTAAATGCTTATATAAAATTACTGGCCACTTTCAGTGAAGTGCAATGACTATCTGGAGAAGTTATATTTTAAAGACGAACTGAACGCATAAAAGAAACACAAACCAGACTGTCTATTGTGAGGTAAACATGCCAGACTCTTCCTCCTGTTTTATTTTATTTATAATGGAAACATTAATAATTAGCTCTGGAAAAAAATGAAACTTCTGATTTGCAACTTTATACATCCATTCCCACTAAAATCTAAGGACCCCGCCAGAACAACTATTCTGTATGGTCCATTATCACAAGAAAATGTTGGCCCATTAATTTAATTGGAAGTATCTGGAAAATAAATCCCCAGAAATCCATGTATCTGAACCCCCTCTGCCAAACACACACCTTTTGTGCATATATAATCAGTTTGATCATTTGTTTGGCATACACTAGAAGAGGCTTAGTAGCTGAAGCATCTATATACTTTAAACTGCCGCTTTACACTTAAAAGGTGACTGTGAAAATAACACCTTATTTAACAAATCATGATGTTCACATTTAAATTTGCTTGTTGTAGTGAAAAGTACGTTTTCTACGGCTTTTACTACTGTTATCATTGTAGATCCTTCTCAGCTATGAGTGAGTGAAAGTGAGACCTAGAACATATTACAAATCTCACATCATCAACAAAATTGTTAACTAAGTTTCGAGTGCAGAAACAAATTCTGCCATTAGACCCCTATTGCACAGATCTAACTGAGGGGTTCAATTTGAAGACAATGGGATTGCACAAGTGTAACTAAAACAGATTTTTAGGATAGTGGAGTTACACATCTAAAGACAATGGGGGTGTTTTGGGGGATAAAATCTTTAGGGCTTGCTGATATGCAAGAGTGAATGGACCCAGTTTAATGTTCAGATCCAAAGTTAAGTTTGAAGGGCTGCAAGTTAGAATAATATAATTTTATTTGTCTAACTAGAAGAATGGATATGAATTCAGTAAGAAACAATAAATATGTAACCCAAACATAGTCATTTTTTGCAATGACCTTTCAGAGCATAAATATATTTCATGGAATTTGAATAAAGCAAGGTATTCAGCCAAGTATTTTTGGGGCCATGTTTTTGGGGAAACAATTCCTATCAAGGAGAAGAAAAATGCAACTTAATAATAGTAGCCTGCCGTGTAAAGACTGTACTCTAAACCAAACTCTCAGTAGGCAGTAAAGTGGCTAACTGGATCTATGAAACATTCTTCCAATCGAGAGATCATATTGCAGGTCGGAAAGTTCCTTTTCTGTGTTGTTACAATATTCACCTGTACCCATGTTACTGGAAACCACAAAGTTTAAAAAAAAAACAAAAAACAGGCAGATAAGCTGGAATGCCATCTGCCTATGGAACGTCGTTTTTACTAGAATTAGAAATAATATTTTGCAAATACTTAGGACTTTAGTAGAAAGTAAAAAAATAACTAATATATAATACCTAATGCACCTTGTTTTCAGGTACTTTTTGTTTGTTTGTTTTTTGGCTTTTATCAACAATTTTAACATGGTAAAAAACCCAGTAAAAACCAAAAATGAATGGCAGTAGGCAGGAGAGGGGAGAGATGCCCAGGAGTCATGGTGTGCCGGGGGTGCTACTGACCATGCAGCAGTTGAGGAAGCTTTCCGCTCTCTCCAGCACTTGGGAAAGTCTCGGCTTCCAGGACCCGTCTTCTCTGCCCATCTTGTTCCCCGACTATGCAGAGGAAGCGAACAGAGCCATGCCAAAGGTCTGGGGTCAGGATGGGTGTGAAGGGCTGCACCCCATGTGTACTGACCTCCCTGCTAGACAAAGCCTCCTCCTGACCCTGGCCCTTTAGCACAGCTCCATCTGCTTCCTTTACAAAAAAAATCCAGGTCCGGAAATAAGACAAAATTTTGATGAAAAAATCGGTAAAACCTGAATACTGGCTTTTTCAAAAACCCAGGAATTTTTGGTGGAATAAAAAGGGCTTCAAATATACTGAATTTTAATATAATGGCACGTCAGCGTTACAAATTAAGCCACAGCTCTCATATGACTGCAAGCTTTCAATTCCTGGGAGCAACACCATGGGGCAGATCCTCAATTTAAACTGAATGAAGATTTCCCCCATATCTGAAAAACTTAACTTTCATGGCAAATTCTTCAATTCCCTCCCACTCTCCAAGTGATGGGTTAGCTGAAGCTTTATAAAACATACTTGTGGCTGCATTTTTTAAAAAAGGCCTGGAGACTCCAGGCTGGAGTATGGGTTGTTTTTCTTAAATTAAATAAAAAGGTCTAAAATATCTCTTTAGAATTATTTAAATAAGAAGGAAAAATTAAATCTGGGGTAACTGATGGCAAAACCCTATTTAAAGTAGTACCTTCTTCATCCAACAGCTTACTTTTAAAAAAGAAAACGAATTATGTGATAGGCTGCTCTCACCATTGGTTCAACTGACACAGTTAAGAGGAAGGAAAGATAAAAAGCAGAGATGAACAAGAGTGTCCAGGAATGTGGAGAGAAGAAAAAGTGTGAACGTTTTCTCTCTTATCTGAGGGAAAATCTTTGTGTTACATTAAGGAAGATTATGAAAAACGCTAGAATGATGCCTTACTATGAGTTTGACTATCACTAATTAGCATATATACACCTTCTATATACTTATATACCACAGGGTAATTCAGTGTAAGAACATATACACAGATACAGATTTATAGCTACACTGTCAAATAACATACAGAGCAAAAATACATATTCCAATAACCAACTGAAATAGACCAAGACGTTGCTGAGGGAATGTATCAGACAAAGAGAAAACATTCCTTTACTTGTCATACTGCCAAAAGGAATTTAGATGGTCTACCTGACGCTATGCCAAGAGAGATCTGCAAACCTACTGCATGTAATAAACATCAAAGAGCACACTACAGCATAGGAAAACAGCCATTTGACTCTCATTAGTAGTAACAAGTGTCATGTGACAAAGGACCTGATTGACGTTAATGAGCTTTGAATCAGGTCCTACATCCCCTTAGATTATGCTGAAATCTAGCCCCAAATGGCTATTTTGGAGATCTTTAAAGGCAAGATCAGTCTGAACTTGGCAATGGTCACTATTTTTGGAATGTTCAGAAAAATGCTGCCCATGAATAACAACACAAAAACACACAGCAAATCATTTAAGCAAATTGATCTCACTAAGGGCGTGGCTACACTTGCAGATGTAGAGCGCTTTGAGTTAACAGCCTTCGGAGAGCGCAGTAGGGAAAGCGCTGCAGTCTGTCCACACTGACAGCTGCAAGTGCACTGGTGTGGCCACATTTGCGGCACTTGCAGCTTGTCTGTGTGCAGCAATGGTCCCCCGGCCCCTCACGGCACAGTGGCATGGACACGTTAGCCTGACTGGGACAAGGACCACGGTGACTCTCCCAGTAAACCTGCGCAAGCGCATTGCCCAAGTTCTGGATGAGACCTTTGAGATCACTGAGGCCGATTACCGTGATGTGAGAGAGCACATCAACGCCCTATTCCGCAGCTAGGCATGGATGCAGCCCTAACCCTCCTTGCCCCAAGAGCCCGCACCGAATAACTTCCTTCCCAAAATAAAAGCCGCTTGCTGGGAACCTCTTCTGGTGTTTGTACATCCCCGAGCACCGGCCGCTGCGACTGGCTACCTTCCTGCTGGCTTGAGAACAGCTCCTGGCTGCATGCATCTAGGGATTCTGGGGTGTCTTCCGCCTCCTCAGTACCCTTGCTCCCGCTTTCCTCCTCCTCCTCCTGCCTTGTTGAACTGGCCTCTGAAGTGTCAATGGTGGTCGTCGGAGTGGAGGTGGGGTAGCCCCCAAGTATCATGTCCAGCTCTTTGTAGAAATTGCTGGTTGTGAGGGCACCACCGGAGCAGCTGTTTGCCTCGCGGGCTTTGCGGTAGGCATTCTGCAGCTCCTTCACTTTAATCCTGCACTGCAGTGAGTCCCGGTCATGGCCCCTTTCCATCATGTCCCTTGATATCTGCCCGAAGGTATCTTAATTCTTACAGCTGGAGTGCAGCTGGGACTGGACAGCTTCCTTCCCCCAAACACTGATGAGGTCCAGCACCTCACTACTGCTCCATACTGGGGATCGCCTGGCACGTGGAGGCATGGTCACCTGGAAAGATTCGCTGAGAGCACTTCATGCCTGGCTGAGCAAACTGGAAGGGGATTTTCACAATTCCCAGAGAATTTAAAGGGTGGGTCTGACGGTTGGTCACCTGAGGGCAGGGCAGTAGAGTCCAAAGTGATGACCAGCGTGGCTAGAACAGGCATTGTGGGACACTTCTAGAGGCCGATCAGAGCGCATTAAGACCAGGGCATCCAGACTGGCGCAGCGGCACTCCAGCGGGGGCACATCAAACGTTATTCCACTCACCGAGGTGGATTACCAGGAGCGCTCTACATGCTTTGCCAGTGTGGATGCGTCATGAGTTAGAGCGCACGGGGCTGCTTTAACGTGCTCTAATTCGCAGGTGTAGCCATGCTCTAACTGATGTTATCCCGGCACATTTCATTCAGAAGTCCATCCACACTAGACCAAAGTGGCTCTAGCAGATAAGTGTTCAAGAGCAATATGAATCTTATTTTCATTCAGTATACTAAAGTCATCCACAATGGACTGTTGGGAAAAAGAAAATGAAATTGCATAGCTTTGCCTTTCTCCATAGTTCGGATAGATTGAAATAGTGTAGCCCTGTCTACATATGAAATGTTACATTGGTGTAAACTTTACTTTTTCAGCAGAAACTGCCTTGCATCCGCACACAAACTGTCTTACATATCAGTTTCTCTTGTTCCTTATATTGGAACCAGTAAACCAATTTGGAACTGGTTTTAGAGATTCATATTCCTTCCTCTTGCACCTTCCTATTTTCTGCAATTTACCTCCCTTTTCTTCAGAAATGAAAAGTGATTATGAGCAGTTGAATGATCTACTATATGGCTTGGGGAATGATTGTTATCAAGAAAGTTACCCTTCTCTGTTTTATCTATCTGCTAATATGCTTCATATCACATTACCTATCAACTTCTTTAAGAAGTTAAATCTCTCATCACTCAATAACTTGGAAAGGTGGTCAATACAAATTAAAAGGTCTGTCTTTGAGGATGGAAGGAAATAGGAGATTTAGAGCTCCCTATTTTTAAAACTGCATTAAAAAGTCAATATCCTGCATACAGATCTAGATAATACTTAGTCCTGCCATGAGTGCAGGGGACTGGACTAGATGACCTCTCGAGGTCCCTTCCAGTTCTATGATTCTATGATATAGTTCAATATTGACTAAGTCAACCAAGCCATATCCATTACAATGTAGACGAACCTTTAAAACAAACAAAACACCCACCACATTTACAAGAAAGACCCCAATACTTCACCCAGATCAGATTAGAATTTAAAATAAAGTAAGTGAAAGTGTCACTATTTCTTAATTTCTTTGCTCTGCCACAGGCAATTCAGACCTCAGGAAAATGAGATTTGGTGAATCTTGATGGTTGGACTTCTAGTCTAGGCTGTGATGATTTTGTTTTTTCAAGGAAATAACTCCTAACCTAAGAACATATCACAAAAGTTGCAAAATAAACATTTTCTGATGTTTTCAAATGAAGCATTTAGCGCACACGTCAGTCCAAAAGGACACTCACATGCCCAACAGAAGTAGAAAACCAAATCTTCAGCCCTAGTTAGGGTGACCACATTTCCCTATGCTGAATACGGGACACCTGGTAAAATTACTCATATTCAAGCGAGTTCAATGGCAATCAATCAGAACTATGCAGTACAAATGTTCAGATTAACATCAAAGTTGACTGAACCCCTGTTAAAAAGAAATACTGAATAGCTGTATTCTTTTTATTTACCTTCTTATCTTTAAGGCTTTAGGATTCACACAGGGAAGGGTGACACACATACCTCTACCCCCCCACACACAGGGAGATGTGACACACATACATTCTCGTACACCTCTCTCACATGGTAGGGTGACCGACCGACCTGACCCTTCCTGCCTGGCATTCTCCGCACTCCACGCCTGGCTGGGCCCCTGCAAAGCGGCACCAGGTACCAGGAGAGGCGGGTACCTGGTGCCTTTTCTGGTACCCAGTGCCGCGTCTTCCCAAGGAAACACCTACGGGTGGGGAGGGTGGCGGTGGGGGGGGGTGATGCAGGGTTATGTGTCCCCCTCCCCTGATTTCAGCCAGGGTTCACACCAGAACATGGTCAGCAGCAGCCTTTCGACACTGTGCAGGAGGGAAGGGACAGGAGCTGCTTCCAGCCACAGGGCAGGAGGAGTGGAGGAAGGGATGACTTGGCCTGTGTCTTTGCACAGCTCATCTCTTGTTCTCTCCCTCCTTTCCCCATAATCCTCCCATGGATGGAAGTAGCTTGTCCCTTCCTGCCTGCACAGTGTTGAAAGGCAGCTAACACCTCCAGGCTGGTGCTGGCCCCCAACATAACCCAGACGGTTACAGGGTGGGCAGGAACGGGTTAACCCCTAAGGCTGCATTGTGCACCAGGGCACCTGACTGCAGGGGCTTTCCAGAACCTGGCCAGAGAGGTGGCTCAGCAGGGGAGGCTACCTAGGGGACGGAGCAGCCCCGCGCTCCCTGGGGGCAGGACTCAGGGCAGGGGTGGGGCAGGTGAAGAGGGTGCTAAGCCCCTGCCTGGGGGGCTGCTGTGGAGCCTGCAGTTTTGGGGCGTGAAGAGGCTGGAAATCGCTTCCCCCTCCCTCACTCCAGAGCTTAGCTGAGGGGCGGAGAGGCGTCCCCGTGCCAGCGCTGTGTAGGGCCGTGGCACATACAGGGCTCGGCTCCTCCTGGCCCGCACCCCGGGCCGGAGGGTCTTGGGCTTTCTTGGGGCACCGGCCCAGCAGGAGGCAGTGGGGAAAGGAAGGAGCCTGCTGGCCAGGCAGTTGCTAAGCTGAGCGCTCTGACCCAGGGATGGTTCTCCACACAGCGCTGAGAGCGGGACGCGCCCCACCGGGGAGGATACGGAGGAGCAGCGAGGGTAGAGGGGAAGGGGCAAAGCAGGGAGAGGGGGAGCATGTAAAAGGCCGATGGGTGGGCAGCAGAGGCAACACGTAACTGGATACCTACCTAGCAAGTGCTGGCTAGAAATGGGATGGGGGGAGGAGAAGGGAATAAGTTCTCTTTTTCCTGATTGTTTTTATTTGAACAGTATTGCTAACACCAAGTGTTCAAAAAGGATGAATCTGGCCCCCAAATCATGAGATTTAAAAAATAAATAAATGTTGGAATTCTTTTTATTTGCCTTCTGGCATTTGAGCCCTACAGGGTGCACTTGGATCATACTTTCAAGCTTTTCTCTGCAACCACGAGGGCTAGAAACTTTTTTTTTTAAATGACAACCAAGATTCTCCCATAATCACTTGACTGCACAAGCTGATATTTTAGTGAAACTGCCAGAGTTGGTAACATCAGATATTGTTGACTCAGTTTTGCGAGGTAGATAGCAAGGATGGCAGAAGAACTAATAAAACCATGAAAAATAACCAGAAAGTGAAATTTGAACAATTGAGAGAAGAAGTCTGATCAGTCTGTTTAAAACTTTGATTTGTTTGTTTTTGTTAGCACTCAAATGTCTGGGGGGGAAATGAGAGAAAAGTTCTTTATGAAACATTTAATACTTGTCCCTACAACTGAGAATCACAAAAGCCCCCATTTCCAATTTTCTAGTTTTTCAATGATTCCCCTAGCAAAAACAGGAAAGGCAAGACTGGATATTCCTGATATTTCCAGGGTAAAAAAAAATAAGCATCAGATTCTCAAGAGAACTCATTTCCCTTTTAGGCTCCTAAATGGAGTGGCCAGCTGGGTGCTGAGCATTTTTTAAAATCTGGGCCCAAAGCAGATTTTACCGCACACCCATACCTACACCCTATTTCTTATTCATCAAAGGTAAAAAAAAAAAGGACACATTTTATCCTTAAGGAATGTGCGTGAGAGAGAGCTTATTAGGTTTTAGAAAGCAATCTTGGTTCTGAATAATGAGGTCTATCACACATGTACACATGCAGTGCAGAAATGAGTATACATGCCAGGGATATTACTATGATCACTGCATACATTTTCAGCTGCGGGTAAAAATTATATTTCTCCATGACCCACTAAATGTTTTTCTCTATGCAGAGCATGACAGAAGAATTGTAAATATAATGTAGTGATTAATGTCACCATTCTTACATGTTACAACAGAATACTTAGTATAAGGACAAGTGAAAATAAGGGATATTAAATACTAACAAAAAATAAGTACGTGATAAAAATCAAGTATCCTAAGGGTTTTTCGCCTTCCTCTGCAGCATTAGGCACGGGTCACCTGCAGGTTTCAACTAGAGTAAATGGTGAATTCTGTGTAACTTGAAGTCTTTAACCCAGGATTTGAGGACTTCAGTAACTCACCCAGAGGTTAGTGGTCTATTACAGGAGTAGGTGAGGTTCTGTGGCCTGCAATGTGCAGGAGATCAGTGATCACAATGGTCCCTTCTGACCTTAAAATCTATGAGTAGAGCCATGTGCAGATACAAAATTTGTATCCTCATCCGAGATCCACAAAAACGGTCCGTGGATATCCGCATCCATGGATGCAGATATCTGCAGATATTAAGTGGATATCCACAAATTTGCAGGGCTTCTATTAGTAGCTCCACAGGTCACCACGCACCAGTGATGCAGGACTGTGCCAAGCCCCCGACCCCGAGTCACCCTCCATTTCTCCCCAGAGACTTCCTGGACCACCGCCTGTTCCACCCCTGCCACATCTCCTTCCCCGCTCCGGGCAGAGAGGCTACAATCCTGGGCCCTTGTGTGTAGCGCCAACCTCCCAGTGGGGGGGCTCAGACACCCCTACGCAGCTGCGGCAGCTCTTAACGCATGCAGACTAAGCCAGGACAGACTGCGGCGACAACTACTTCCTCACAGTGCCCACCGGTGCCACCCGCTAGTTTAAAGTACGACGACCCCTCTTTCAAAATGGCACTTGGCTCACTGCGCAGGAGCACATGGTCACGCTCCCTTCTTGGAATTGTAGTTTACCTCCTCTGTCCAAGCAAGCTGGGGACTACAACTCCCAGAATGCCCAGTGGGCTATTGTCACATATCACAGCCCGCTGCTGCGCGATTCGAGAGCCAAGCTGGAGCCTGAGGGCTGGGTAACAGCCGCTACGTTTGGGTGTGTGCTGCAGTCAGAGATCCATCCCCGCCTCCTCCACCCCATACCTACCCACCTCCTGGGCTCCTTGCACTTTCTGCTGTTGGGGCCAGCGCGTCTGTCTCGCCCCCATTCCATCTATTACAGCCTCACCCTGATTTCTGTGGGGAGATCACTAGAGCCTTGCGCGGATACAAAATTTGTACCCGCATTCTAGATGCAAAAATGATCGCGGATATCCACGGATTTTCAGGGCTGTATCTCTGAGACCAACATTAGCTAACCATGCATAACTATCAACATATACACCCTACATCTTAAATTATCAAAATGGATTTTCCTGGAAGTAATTAAGGAATACAAACGTATTATAGTTCAGAAAAAAAGTGTGACATTCAGAATGCCATGATAGAGCATAAACATAAATGTGTGTGGGATATACATATTCTAGCACTGGGCCAAACAGCACAGTGGCTAGGTGCCAAATTGGCAACATCAGATTAAAGGCAGGTCTACGCTTAAAAAGCTGTGGCACCACAGCTGCACCAGTGCAGATGTGCCGCTGTAGAGCATTAGTGAATATGCTACTACGCTGCTGGGAGAGCTTAGTTAATCCACCTCCACGAGCTGTAGAATCCACCTCCATAAGAGGCAGTAGCTATGTCGACAGGAGAAGCTCTCCCATTGACATAGCACTGTCTACACAGGGGCTAGGTCAGTATAATTGCACTGCTCTGAGGTGTGGATTTTTCACACCCCTGAGTGACGTAGTTATACCGATGTACGTTTGTAGTGTAGACCTGGCCTATGTTGAACAGGTAAAATTTATCCTCATGAAATCAGGGTGACTTCATGCACATTTGTACAGTTAAAGCACACTTGCTCCTACCCATCTCCATCTTTAAAACTGCTGCTAAATTAAAAATCCTCTCCACTGTAGCCACTTGTGTTGCTAGTCCCATACTTGACTAAATAACCCTTCTTGGCAGCGAAACGGAGGTGAAAGAGGATATTTACATACATGGAATACACAGACTTTTTATTTTAAACAACACTTTAAAGGAAACCTCACATTTTTATCATGATGATATCACTAGTTACATTTTATTTTTCTAAGCACACTCTGCACTATGATTGAACTAACCATCTACCTTTTAGAACATCGTTATTATTATTATTTATTACAGTAATGTCTGAAGAACTCAGGAATTATTGCCCCATTGTGCTAGACAGTGTACAAACAACTCAAAGAGTCCCTGGCTGAGAGAGCTCCTACTCTAACTTTCTTTCACAATATTATTACTATAATACAGCACAGGAGATGTAGAATAGCCAACTGTATTTTTAAAAAATTAAACTGTAGAAGGAGTTGAATAAGAACCATTATATTTGTGTGTTAGAATTTTTATTGCTGTAATGCAGGGGTGTTCAAATTTTTCCCAAATGAAGAACATATTGGCAACGTGTCAGGGCTCTTAGAGCCAAGTCACCCTCCCCCCTCTTAATAACTGCCCTATCTCATAGAGGCATTGTGAAACTAAATTCATTAATATTCATACGTGCCTTGGGAGCTCAAATGGAAGGCGCTGTATACAAGAATAATAATTATTTTAATAGAGATGCAGCTCATAAGGATCAGGGCTGTTTACACGACTCCTCCATCTTAATCCTACCAGCCTAGCAGCCAGGTGGAGCATTGCATGATGGGACTTGTAATCTCTGCAATCTGAAGATGAGGGTGTCCTCAAGCCATACTGTACATCTATGTGGGTCTGCATTTTGGTTATCACTGCAGTAACTAACTATGCTGAGAAAGTGCATTAATAAAAAAAAATCTAAAAGGCTTAATGTTGTGTCAGGTTTCAAGATAACTAGGTTTCTGAAGAAAGAAATATATGTTGCTGTGTCTGTGGCCAGTCAGAAAGCTCAAATTCCTGTGTGAAAAGGCAAGGGCAGAGTCTTATTTGAAATAAACTGTCCTTGCCTGTTAAAATGAAAATGTATTTATAGTAAAATATTTATGATACCCATTGGTCCAATGTCCCTTCCAAGAGCCCAAAGCAATCTGTAAAAAAACCCAAAAAACATACACACACACACACACAATAACCCAAAATCTTAGTTGTTTTAAACAGCAGAATGATCACGCAAAATAATTCTTTGATCTATTATCTATTTGAAACTGCAGACAGTAATTGCTGCCCCAATCCCAGCAGTAAACAAACCAGTTTCACATTTTACATATTATCAAGAGGCTACAGAATTAACGGTTACGGCCAAAAAAATGTTGACACAGTTGCACACCGCACTTTAACATGCTGATCTTTTTAAAATAGCGGACCAGAAATATTTTTCCACTTTGTAAAAAGCCAGACTGTTTACATGCTTAAGTGGCTAGAGACTTTGCTGTCTGTGTGTGGTCTTAACATTTCAGTATCATAACTGTGAATATACAGAGCATGAAACAAGCTATTACACTTACAACTAAGGCCAGACTCTGAATATTAAATGTTGAGATACAAATTCCTCAAAACGGGCATTAAACACCCCCCCCCCCCGCATCTTTTTAAATTAAAAATAATCATTCACACAAAACATCTTTTTAAATAAAATCATTCACAAAAATGTTTGTTAAGGTAGTCACGGCTGTTAGAACATCTCAGTAATTTACGTTCCTTTGAAGGATTTTTTCCTCTGAAATGTATAAAAAAGAAAAACTAGAAAGTCCAGAACTTTTAAATGTAGATACAGTTAAAACAGCAGCAGTGTAGAAAGCATGGAGGTGTTCTGTAACTTGCTTAACTTTGCTCCGTTAGTCTACCACTCTTCCATGAAAAGTGGATACTTGTCTACGACAAGTTTTGTTTCATCAATGACCAGTATAATATCACGTCTATAATAACTGAGAAATTAAATTCTGTGTATATTGTTGGTTTGGCTAGGAACCTCAGTGGCTCTGGACATCTTAAACCTCATATACTTTGGTGGTTCTCCAACAAAACTTCGAAAAAAAATTGAGCTCGATACTATGAACATCTTTACCAATGTCCCCACATGGTTTACAGAGTCAGGTATTAAATAGCCAAACCATGTGGGAACAGAAGATGTAAGAGGTCTGCAACACACAGAGGCCAGCTTTTGTGGAGAGTTACAGTTGACATAGTTGTAAAATGTGAAACGGCTGGCATACGTGAACGGTAAGGGGAAGATGAGAGGAGGCTGGATAGAGCTTGTGGTGTTTATAAACTGTAAAATGTACATATCGCTGTGGCTGTTGTGTCAGTGAAGGGGATTGATACAAAAGTAAATTAATACAAAAGTTCTTGACCTTTTCCATACCGATCCCCCATGACTCCCCTCCAGTCTTGCTGGGACTCCCCACCCATTAAGCAAATAAGAAGGCGAGGAGGGTCATGACCTCCTGACACCTATTTGATCCCCGGAGGCTGAGAATCCCTAATGCACCACTGGAAGGTGCCCAGATTTCACAGTAATGGGCACAGTATAAGAACCTGAATAGAATACATTGTACATGTAGGAGGTGGTATGTACATTAGTATATTTATAGCATGGTAGTATGCAGAGTGTAGTAATGGTATGTGGGTCTTGTTGTTAAAGTTATAGAGGAGAGGTGTGCAGGGATAAGATTATCTCATGAATGGGGGTGGAAGAGGTTATAGATGCAGAGGTTTCTGCATACTTCCCCCTCTATCTCCATATGTGTGTGTGGAAAGGGGTGTGTTTGTCTTTTACATTTTAACAGATTAATATTTTGGCTCTCCGATCTATTTTTTTTCTTCTTTCAGATTACTGATATAGACTTAAACCTTTACTACATCATGACACTGTTTTTGCTTTCAACTGCGTTAGAGTAATTCTTCAACTGTTTTTAAAAACCCAACAAAACACACAGATTCCAGACCCACGTTTTACAAGCTCTTTATGAGCAGTCAACACTGATCTGACCGCTGAGCACCAGCAGGATTATCCCTTCTGTGCCATTTAAACTTTATAAAATATCATGTGACCCACAAGCATTTTAGAAAGTGAGCAAATCCCCAAATATACTGTGCTCCCTATATTAGGAAAATAATCAAGACAGGATAGGAGAAAAGAAGCAATATCACTCTTTCTTAAAGAACTCCTCTAGCAGAATAAACAATAAGTGATCCTGGAAGTAGAAAGATCAGAGTCACTCTCCTTCTGACCTTTCTTTGAAGAGGAAGCAAAGTGGACCTCTGAGGAAAAGAGAGAAATTGACACCAAAATTCTGTGCTACTACTGGTTGCCACCTGTCTGATTTTCACAAGGGGGAATGGACTACCCACACTACACCTTGGCAACCGTTACACAAAATAATGTTTCTTGTATACTGGATCCAACAATTATAAATACTAACAAGAATCATAAATCTTAAATGAAAGTCTGTTTGCACACTTAACTACGGATGGTCAATTTACCTAACCTGAGTATGATATTATTGCCAACCATGGTCTCTCTAGTTAATCAATGTGATACTCCAAACAGAACAGAAGAAACAATTCAGTTCGTAACAGTATGACCAACACTACTGAGCAGCACAGAGTACTCAGTTTGGGCAATGACTTTAGAGGTTGCTCTCAAATTAACTGGGATTTGATTCTTGGGCTCCAGGGAGCTGGATAGTCTCAGAGCATCATTTACATTAGTTTCAAGTCACTGATCTTCTATCCGAGCTCAGGCAGAATATAGTATTTATAGACTGTGATCATTGTGAAGGGACTAGTGTGATCATCTATTCTGACCGACTGCATACCACAGGCCACAGAATTAAAATAATTCCTTTTGAACCAGATCACATATTTTAAAAAATCCAATCTTGTATTAAAAATTGCCAGTGATGAAGAATTGCAGATATCTGACTTAATCCGCTCACACATGGAGCAGCAATACTCAAGGGACATTATTCCAGGGACCTTTCCATTGTTTGACCACTAAATGCAGGTATATTTTTCATTTTACTAAACTCCCAGTCTCTCCAGGTTCAGTCAGAACCAGCCGCTCTCATAATTTAAGTTTTCTGCACATTGCTTCTTAAAAAACATTTACTTTTAGATTCATGTTGCAACGTGTAATAACATTTCCCCTTCCATGGACAAATTTACACAATGCAATTCTCAGCTAGTCAATAAATGGAATGAGGAACGGCATGTTTTCAGCTGGGAAAGCTTCCTGCAGTTATGTAGTACAGAATTATCCATTGCTTGGAAATGAGATATTGTTCTGTTGCTATAACAACAAGATAAATAAGTCGGCTTTAAAACAATGTTTGATTAAAGTGTGTGTGTTCCTATCCTTCAACTGCAGAATTCCTGCTATTTTCATCTAGTTTACCACCAGTCCACTCCCAAACAAGACCCAACTTCATGGTAAGCATAGTGACCAGGGTGAAACTTAATGGGGTTGGAAGGAAAACTCATTAAAACACTGTTCCAACCGTTGCACCTGTGTGAGTATCTGCCACTAAAGGCTAGAAAAAGGAACATTCACACACATTTGATTGCCAAATATCACTGTATTAGCAATATTGAACATGTGTATTTTATTATAGCTGAAGTGCTCCAACATTTGCAGCAATATTCAGGTTCAGAGAAATATCCTGAAGGTTACTGAATCTGGGGTTTTCAGAAGGAATACGAATCCTCTGCTGTCAGCTATGTCGACTACTAATGGACATAGTCTAGAGCAGCAGCTCCCAAATGTTATTGGTTCACATACCACCTTCATAAAAAATTATTGTGAAGTGACTGATGGAATATCAAGCTCATGCACTACCAGCGATAAACATACCGCAGCTTGAAAACCTATGATCTAGAAGATGACGACAATGGTCCCTTGTAACTGTATAATCTTATGAATAAATCAGAAAGCCCTCTAGTACGTGCAAATTAGCGACAGTTTTGCTGTATTGGGCAGGGGAGGGGGGAATTATTGTTTTATAATAGACTGGGCTTTGCAGATAGACCTTTTCTATTCTGTATCACTATTCAGTTTCTGCAAGTAACACTAAATGAAGAGAGTACATTCTATAATACCCACGGCAATTGTAAAAAAACTTGTAAAATGTCTTCTTTGGATTAGGGATTTGTAATCACAGTCCTGATATAATTAATGGCCATGGTTATCTATGTCCTAGTTGTCTAAGAGAGAGATATCAACATATTTTCAGGGCCAGACCAAAACATTTTGTTCAGCTGCCAGAAATTAGGGACAAGTAGATGAGAGAAACCTTTCCTTTGAATTTCTGGAGTCTTTCAAGACCAACTTTTAACTTCTGTAACTTTCCAAAGCACTTGGATTTAACTCTGGGAAGAACAAAATTCAACTTTGTGAAATGGCAACAAAAAAGATCTTATATTCATGAAACACCTGCTCCACACAAATCTATAAATTCACTACCCTCTCCTCAAGGTCAACCTCTGCTGTGACACCTGCCTCAGCCAACCACTAAGGGCTTGATGCATATCTGGCAGAGAGAGCCCATTTATTTAAAATTAAAAAGAAACACATGGTGCAATAGTGACCTATTTAACTGGATGATCTTATTTCTGTTACTGTAGTTACTGTAGTCCTCCTCTGGTACGCCACACTCATTTGTTGCCACACTTCTCAATTTAGACTATAACCTCTTTGAGACACAGCCTGTCACTAAGCACAACGCAAACTTGTGCTTGACGGGAGCCTCAAGGTGCTACCACCGTATGAATAAATAAGAGTACAATACCTGTTCACAATAAGCTTCGTTTCAGTTAATGAACATTGCCTTGTTAGTATGGTAGTGTTGTGCAGATTAGTCTCTATTCTATTTACTACTGTAGGAATGAGTTTTATCTCTTGAATATTAGGAACTGAAAAAAATAGAGAAGAGCAAGTTATGCATGACATGCCCTGCTAACTGCCAAAGTCTAGGATTTTGGTACTGAACAGATCCTCCTACTAATGGCCTAAAATTTAGCTTTTCTAAGTCTCCAGTTCAGCAGATATTTTACATTCAGCACTTATGCTGTTTGCAACTTTTTTATCTAGATGATATAAAACAGAATAATCCATAACAATGTCTATTTGGTTAGCCATGTCCTTTATTAAATCACTGCTACATTCAAGGAACCTAGAAGGAAGACATTGCCTTGTGAAGTCCCTGAGTTTAAATGAAGAGTACGCTGGTTTAGGCTTGAAGAACAATAATTATTTGTGTGTCACATAAACTGCTGTTTATTCATTTCAGCAATGTCTAATACACCAGACTCCTTGCACCTACTTACTAGATCCCTTAGGCAAACTTTGACAATCGTTGAAAACTCCCTAATTTAATCTACAGAATAAGAATATTCCATTTCTATATCAAAGGACAAACAGTATATAGCTAATTTTTCAGATTCATAACTAAGCACATTGTTTATCAGAGTACTGCACAATCCTTATGCTAACATCTTTCCAAAAAAACCCCAAGCAGATATGGAAATAGTAACTGGCTGATACAGCTGCATATACATTTATCAGTCATTACAAGGAGGCACCATTAAAAATGGACAATTACCACCCAGGGTATTTCCCATTCAAAGTATAAAGAATATTGCAGTAAAAGAAAATTCTGGTGGTAAATGTCTAATTGCACAATACATGTGATACAGTTGTGTAGGAGAGTGATATTTGAGACAGAAAAGGGTCTCCATGTGTGCAAAATACTCTTGTACAGCATTCAGTCACCATTCAGACGATCTCTAGTCTTTCCCTCAGTTCTCCCTCACAAGTGAGAAGAACTAACTGCTGCTCATCAGTACACAGACTGAAACACTTAAACAGCATTTACTGTCTGGAACCAACAATTGCTTTTTAATTGGGTTAGGATACCAGCTCATATTCTGTGTGTGTTTTCTTTATTGCATAGTCCTCTGTTCTTCAATTTTCTTCAATTTTCTAAATTGTATTATTAGTATTAGTATTATTATTATTGGTACCATCACTGCAATTTATTATTGAATGGAACTGAAACTCAGTGTAGCTGTATGGATTTTTCCTACCAGAGGTTTTAACTATAGGCTGGACAATTTTCTGGAAAGCAAAGCCATGGGAGAAACTGGAGATGACTTCTAATGTATTCAAAGTCAAAAAATATAATCTTATTATTTCATACATTATTTATTTATTGCCATGCTGCTGTCAGTACTTGGTAACGTCTTCTCTCTATGATACAAACCTGCTAACAAATTTATCTTGTACCAGATTTTTTCCCCCTTGATATCTGAAATGCAAATTCAGTTCTAATCAGATCACCTCTTGCATTTCAAGTCACAGAATATCAAGTATCCTCTTCCTGGAACAGCGGATCAATTCATCTCTCCTCCAAAATCCTCAGTCTCTTCATTCCACAATTAGCTTGTCTATTTTACTTTGTATGAAAAACTCCTCAGTCAGCAGTTTTAGTTAGTATTACTAAACTCCTGTTGCAGATCAATTCCAGAGACTGCAGCACAGTGCTAGGAAGAGCAGCTCAAGTCTCAAGTATCAGAGGGGTAGCCGTGTTAGTCTGGATCTGTAGAAGCGACAAAGGGTCCTGGGGCACCTTATAGACTAATAGAGTTAGTCTATAAGGTGCCACAGGACCCTTTGTCGCTTCTACAGCTCAAGTCTATCATCTAAGTTTTAAGTTCAGCAACAGGAAAATAAGTGAGACTCCCTAGAACAAATAAAATAATTTGAAGAAAATGGATTGTGAAGAAAAGACTTTTGAAGCTCACCTGTTAGTCTGCATGTGAATTTCACTGCATTCAAATCCAATACATTTGGCCTTCTATCTTCACATTGCTCATATATATCACTGGTATCAGTTCAGTCGCCAAAATATGAGTTTGATATATGTATTTGGAGCCATGGAGTGATACTTTGCTTAGCTTCAAGAACTTCTACTGGAAGCAAAGTGGGCCTCACTGCTGTAGTCAGAAGTAACTGTAGTCAAAAGAGTGACACCAATGTAAAATGTGGGTGAATTAGATCACCAACAAGATTATAGTGTTTTGGAGTTCCTCCCCTAGAGCCTGCCTTTGGTTTCCATATGAAAGTTAGATCTTGTTTATAATTTATTGGGATGTACCATGCCTAGAGAGGGATAGGGAGCGCAAATACTGACAGACCTTGAACTTATAATAATAATAATAATAATAAAACTCAAAAATAACTAAGGCTAACAAGCCAAACGGAATAAGGCTGGTGACAGAACAATTTTATAAGTCCTTAGAGTTAGACTATATTCTATTGCCAATATACTCTTATAGGCCCCGATCCCAAACTCATTGATTACAGTGGGGTTTGGGTCAGGTCCACAGAAAGAGCCGTTATGTTTCGTTATCATCGCTCAGCTCAAAAGTATTACTTAATCTGAAAATGCTCCAAATGTGATTTCTTCAAGTTTCAGATTTTTAGTTCCTTAAACTATTTTTAAAACTTTAACTGGAATTTATAGTTTTTGCCAACCGCACTGTTGTGGCTGGATTGAGCAGCTGTCAACTGTTAGAGAATAAGTGCACCGTCATCCCGGATAGAGTAAGAGCAACTGTGGAAAGTGAAACATTGATATGGGCACTAAAGTTTCTGAAGCCATGGCAATGCATCTATTTTCATCAGCTGACCATTAGTCATCATTTTATCAGCAGGTTAGAAGGGTTTTCACAATAGTCAAGAATCATCAAACATCATGGATTACAATGAATGTAGCAAATTACACAATGTGCCTTTCTCGGCTCTACTATTATTTAAGGAAACGTTGGCATGCTGAGTCAAAAAGAATATTTGCAGAGTCACAGCTGACTGGTAAATACTGTAGTATGCATGAGACACTCATTTTTTATTGGAGAACTGAAATTGAATAATCTATTTTTTTTGTCCGCACAGCTTAAAAGAAAAGAACAATTTTAAGGAATTGTGGACTACTGAATTTTCTCTTTTAGTTTATCCCGCACATGCTCTTTTGTCACATCTCTTCCTCATTTCATTCGCCTTCTATCATAATGTCCCAACACACTGAACACTCAGACAACAGGGATAATACTGAATCTTCACCCACCAGAATCAATTTACATAGCACATGATGGGAGAGGAAAACATAATGCAGAATCCTCACTTTCTAGGTATAGCAAATACATTTAATTTATTTATTTAAATTACTGAAAACAGAAGGCTAAACGAGTTGTACCAGCAGCCTTTTATTCCGTACCACATCAAGTGACCACCAGGAAAGTTCTCTCATATTACAGTATTGGCATGTACCCCAGCTTCTTCCTACCTCTTTCCCTCAACGTTCCTCTGTTATCACCCTTAATCTCATTACTCTCCCTCATTCCTCCCTCCTTTCCCCAGGCCTGATCCATAGCCTTTTCAGGTCTCAGCAGATCTTCCCAGAGATTTCAGAGGGGTTGGGATCAGGCGATCCACTCACTCTTTTCCTGATCAATGTTCTTCTTCTTTTCTTTTCCCCACTCCCTTATTTACTCACCTCTTTTGCCATTCCATATCCTGCCACTCCTGCCCCCATAAATATGAAATAGAAATTGCACACTAAGAAAAAAATAAAAGTAATTAATAAAATGTGCCCATCACCCCTGATCACTTTGGTTTTATGGTGTTTCCCTTTCTCCAACCCTTCACACTGTTTAAAATCTGAAAAGCCTGGTGACAGATGAAGGAAAAAACACATTTTACTATATATTTATATAGTGTCTAGCAAAATGGGGCTTCAATGCTGATTGGAGTATTGCTGTGATACTAATTAGCATTATTCTTATTAGAACACCACCCAAAGCTGTACATTGTAGTTATTTTGTACAATGCAGTTGAAATAGACCTAGTTCAAATACTGTTTACTTTAGGTACTTACATGGCCCTTATGAAAAGAACTCCATCCCTGGGAACCCAGCATTTTGAGTGGGTAGTATAGCCCTTAAAGTAGGTGGGTCAAAAACATACTAAATTATCGGTCCTCCTACTATATAAGGAAAATTTATTCAGCAGCATTCATAAAAACAATTCACAGAACTCTGGCATCTTACTTTTAAGATTAAATTGAATTCTAACATACTGTTTTTTAATATTATATAATAGTTTAATTCTTTTGAAAATGTTTTGCCAGAGTATCCCTACTAAAATAACCCATTTGATTTAACATATAAAACAGCCTTAATAGTCATACTAAGAAGAAGCAGAAAAATACATTCACTATAATTATTTAAGGTAAGCCATCCCTCTAGAGATCTGGTTTGCCAAGCTAAGTGATATGTCAAAAGATATGCACAATATATAATGTAGGAAAAACATTCAGCTGCAAGAACCTGACACAAAACCACTGATCTGTCATGACAGATTTTTAGGAAAAGCTCTTTTGTTTACTTTATAAACAGTATCTTGGAAAATAGCAATCTTTTACATAAAGTATTCTTTACCCTTGCTCTCCCCACACCTTACAAACAGTACATTCATATACATATGGATCTAATTACTCAGTAGAGTAGTAAAATGCACAGTCCATCTCCCATGGTCCTAAGGCAAAGGCCTAGCCACTATACTATCAACAACAGATTAAAAATCTAACTATACTTTATATTTTAAACCAAACTATTTACTGGAAAATATAGGTCAAGCCTTGTTTTCAGCTACAAGGATAGTCCTAATAGAAATACTGATCGGCTACCTCAGGCCGGTGAAATTTACAAAATCATTAACCTCAGTAGCTATCCAAGTAAGCAAGACAGACAATCAGCTTTAAGAGTCAGCCACAGGATCATCTCTCGATATACAAGTTATTGTCAATATTCTGGAAAAGGTCTATGGCAGCTAAGTAATCAGAGAGCAATGAAATGAGGGGAGACACATAAAAATGAAATATTAGAAAACCATTAATAAAATTAAGTTACCCTGCCCCAATATTACAAATGAAACCACAATGAATCCACATCAAAATAAAGTGTCCAATTCTGTATTCCCAGGCCCAAGCTGATCTCAGTGGCAACTCGCACATATCTGGGGGCAGAATTTTGTTCTAAAATCACACACTATTGTTATTATGGCATAGGTCGATGCTAGTATACAGTCTGACAAAAAGAACATTTCTCTCAGTATATCTACTCAGTCGCTTTCCACCCTGATAAAAAGATAAAATCTTTTTAGTATACTTCCCTTCATGAACGGAATTCTTTAAGAAGTGTAAAAATGTTCAACAGGAAAACTTTTAACAATGTTTGATGGTTATATTTAAACTAAAAGATACCAAGGGTTCTCTCTGCATGTATTTATTAAACAATGGCTGTGTGTTTGGTCCTGTACAAAACAGAGGTAAGACATGTTCCCTGCCTCAAGGAGTTTGCAATCTATAGATCTTAGCCCTCAACAGCTCTCAGTGACAACAATGAGAAATGCGAGGGGCTAACCACTTCTGAAAATCTGGCCCAAAATGTCCTGGCTGACCAGAGGAACATTTTAACAGCAATTATTCTAATCTCAGATATGTGGCAGTAAAGGTCTACAAATCTGAGTTAGAACAGAGCCCTAAATGTGTAAATGCAAGGAAGTCCAAAGTAAAAGAAACCATCTCAGAGAAGAGATTTATTACTTTATCATATTTTCACTAAAGCTTAAGAGTTACCAACTCAGATGTACTCTTTTTGAAAGGTATGACAGATCAACATATTATAAATAGTATATGAGGTTGATTTATATTATGGCTACATGGCTTACCATATTTAGTTGAGTAGTTTGGCATGGATGGATGCAAATTACATAATTTCAGGAGAATTCTCCGTTTTAGCCTTTCATCAATTTTAAACAAAAGCCCAGTGGTATTTTTTCTCAAGTCTATATACAGTTCATGATTTCGCTTTAAGCCTGCCCAATTAAGGTTAAGATTTGCTTACTTATAATAGCACTAAAATATTTTAGCAGCATAGAGACACACAGACATTATCCTAATTAAGTTCATATGCCTCATTTTTCAGTTTTTTTGATTCTACCATATAGCACACCATGAAGCAATGAGGTATCAGTATTGCTTAAAACTGAAAATATCTGCTCAAAATCACTATTCATTAAATGTTTGTTGTCGCATATCACAATATAATATGGTTTCCAGCCAATTGGCAATTGAAATATGTGCATTTAGCACTTAATTGTAGTTTTTGTAATAAAAGTATAAAAGCGATTTTACTGCACCAATTAACTTCATTTCATTTGCTTTTAAGAATCTCCCACAAAAAGGCTTATGATCTTCTTTTAAATGTGGACCAACTACTCCCTCTGCTGCAAATAATCTACCATTACACAGGAGAAAGGTGTAAAAAAATCCTATGAGAGCCCTCTGGTAGAATACATGTATCTTCATGTAAAGTAAAGCTATGAAATATATTGTAGGTGTTTTCTCTTTTTAAATCACATTTGAAGCTATTAAAACAAAAACAAAAGAGGGGATAATAAACTGTATATTCCAGATTATGACCACCACAGTATTTATAATGCTGAGGTGTTTCCCTCCCATTTTTACATATTTACTCATGGGAAGACAAGCCAAAATATGTATATTTCAATTTTATACAATATTTATTGCAATAATGGCACATTTCTATTATTTATTACTTTAAATTGTATTACAAGCCTCAACAGAGTAAGAACATGCTATCTTATATTGCCTCTCTGTGTAGTGGAGCAGAAGCAATTTCTGGTCCTTAATGGGGAGGCTTTTGAAGGAAAACCTTCCCCAGAAAGTGGAATATGAAGGAGAGAGAGAGCAATCATATTTATATTCATTGGAGAACATATCTTTTGGGAAGCAAAACCCCATACGGAAATCTACGCCTAGTAAATAAATAAGCCTGACAAAGTGATGTTTCAGATTTCAATTACATAGGAAATTGCTTCTACAGGTATCAACCTGGAAAAACGTCATGGACACAAAAAATATGAAACTAATTTATATTCCTATTCAGCATTTGGTATATGCCAGAAATTTGCCTTTGCTTCTCCAACATTACAGAGAGAAATAGAAGTAAGTGTCCCAAACCTATAGCACTCTGTGCCTGATGTGACTGGTACCTGACTCATAGAAGTAAGTGTCCCAAATCTATAGCACTCTGTGGCTGATGTGACTGGTACCTGACTCATACGGTAGCAATATGAAACACCTGTATGAGAAACCATCGGTTTGCTCAGCTGAGTTCTCATGATGTCATTGACAATAGTGTGATTGCCAAAGTAAATGACAGGATAGAGTTGCAGTGTCTGTGCTAGATAGGCAATCTACACCACATTGCTGATTAGCGACCAAAGATCTTAGGACTCTATCCAGCACAAACACTCCAACTCAAGCCAGCCAATTACCTTGGCAATGGCACAAGTGTTGATGACACCAGGACTCGGCCGATCAAATAACTGGATTCCCGTAGGGCTCCTGTTGCTACTTTTCTACCAGTAGAATACCAGCGATGTATACTCAGGATATCAGCCACAGAATGCTACAAATGTAAAACATTAATCCTATCTTCCCTTGTAATCATGGGGAAGCAGATGCAAATTTCTGGCATATATAGTTGTCCTTGACCAAGACAAGTTAGAGATGATATGAGGAGGAAAATGCTAAAAAGCTCATTGTTTGACTTATGATTCTCTCTCCCTTGTGGAAGAACACAGCTTTGACTACGTACCAGGGAAGACTAACCAGCTGGTCTCTTTGTTAAACAGGTTAGCTTGCCATGAAACCAGGATATGGCATCTTAGATGACCGCCATATCTCGATGATCCTGAATATTTTCTAACAACCCTCCAGAAAGTAAAGCTACCTATCCACAAAGGAAAAACATAAGCTCTCCTATGAAGAAAAATCTTGGAGAAGACCCCAACCAAGAGCAACACGCTGTTCTAATCACAGGGAATTATATGCAAAGTCTAAATTACTGTTTGCATGAAGTAGAAGCAGATAATAAGATTGAGTGATTTTTTTTTTTACATACCCATTGCTTTGAACTGAAATAGTTTGCAGGTGGGCAGAACTATACAATGCTGTTTACACGATACCACAATAAAGACAGCATTAATCTTTAAACATTCAGCTATTATATAATGAAATCATATATAAACAAACTATATACATAAATAAATCACAAAAGCATACATATATGCTCTTGTGATTTATTTTACAGTTAATATTTTACAGTGTGGTAATAAAAACAATTAACACCTGAAAAGAGCTACAGAAGAACAAGAAAGAGGAAAAAAATAGGAATTGCGAGAAAAATGTCAAGAAGCAGCGACTAACCACAAAGGAAGTTTAACAATATGATTACCTGCAAAAAAACAACAAAAGTCTTAGATGATCTGATGAGGGAGTTACTTGGTTAATGTTAAAATATTAGTCAAAAAGAAGTGATTCCTATTTTTAATCCAGGTAGTTAAGACTATTACACTGGCAATTCATGCAGTTTTCTAACTTACTATGAACTATAAAGTGAGTAGCTTTAAATTACACGAGCATAGTTTTTTAAATGTCATTTGAAAGGACAAAACCTCCAACAGAGGTAATCTGCCAAGGTCCAGTGATGTATATGGTATACCAATTGCATTTTTATTGTCATGAATATAGTCTCCATTTTGTAAGTGAGAAATACCAAGGGACAAAATGTACTATACTGACCTGATACTTTATCATTAACTTAAATATAGATATATATATATAGCTTAGCCATATATTAAAGATTACCATGGTAATAATGGTTATTATGAAAGATTTGAAGCTCTGCTTACCTTAATAACAAACTTGCTGGATGCCATGATTATCAGTTCAGACAGAGCCCCTAAAATATCAAAAAGAAGTTATAAATAAAGATCTGCACTAGAAAAAAGAATACCAGATCTTTATAGCAAGTGGCAAACTATTTTAGGTCCACTATTTGTTTATTCCACGCTCATGTTGCTTTACATATTGTAGACTCTGCTCCCATTGAAATCAAAGGAAAAACTCTTACTCCACTTTAAGAAGATCAATCTAGCTACCTACCTTTGGTACTTTTATGGCCTCCGCTACCATAATATCTCACAATGTTTAATGTTTTTATCATCACAACATCTCTGTGAGGTAGGGCAATACTATCCATCCTGATTTTGCAAATGGGAAAGAGAGGTATAGACAGACCAGTCTATAGTCACACAGGAAGTTCTTGTGGAACAGGACATAGAAGCTAGGTCTCCCAAATCTTGGGCAAGTGCCACAACCACTGGACCGTCCCCAGACCCACCCAACCTCCCCTCACCCCCTTTTTTTTTTTTTGCCTTAGGCCTGCCCTACCAGCTTCTTTTCTCTACCAGCAATTCTTATTCCTTTAGTACTCGCACCCTAAAAATTACATCCATCACCACCACCTGTTCTATGAACATCGAAATGTCAACCTTTCTCTCTACAGAAGACCCTGGTGAAGCAGTTTAGCAGTCCTTCCGTGATTCACGATTCTCACTTCCTGAGTGCTCTAAGTGACAATCCCAGAAACATAGCCCTATCCAAGAACACATCCTGCAGGAGAAATTCCTTTGCACAGTTCTAAGAGAAGGGGAGGATGAAGAAGAGGAGAGGGGAAAAAAATGGGAAACACCATCCTTTGAACTAGTTTTCTTTAAGAAGAGAAATATAAACTAAAGAGGAGAGAGGATATCACCTGCTCTAATAAGTTGTCTCCTCAACCCTGTGTCATGGTCCAGGTGGTGGTTGTGGATACCTTCTTCCTCTCTCCCCTCACAGCCTTTCATTACAAAGGTGTCTGTGGCCCAGTAAGTCCCTTTCTCCTCTACCTGGATGACAACTCCATTCCTGTCAGCCAGAGGGACCCTATGACAGCTTGTATATCTCCTATTGTGCTCCATGTGAGGGGAGTCTCTTGTAGTTATGACACATCCCATTGCAGTGATGTCCTAACTGGGTCCCTTCAGAATTACACCATGGTATGGGATTCTGGGAAATAAATCCTAGTTTTGTACCTGCACTTGAGTCAATCAGGTGCATATGAGGTTAGTTAGGATCAGAAATTTAAAATGGGGTAGAGTTCTTTTCAGGAAAGAACTGACAAACATTTGCTGACCAGAAGCCAGGACTGGAAGCTCTAATTGACAAAAAAGCTGCCTTGTCTATATTGTTTTGTTTAGATTTTAGACTATTAAAATGGATTTAGGGAATGTGGCCAAAGATATTGCTGATGAGCATTATTTTGACTGCTTTCCAGGAAAAATTGTAAATAAACCTGAAACCCTAAAATGGGTTCTGCTGCTTAATTTGGGAGCCCTGCTGAGGTTCTCTCCAGCTGCATGAACTCTGACCCTGCTCACAGATCCCTATGAATTCAGATTATGACCTCTATCCAATTTTATACTAGCCGAGAGACATTCATCAGTTTATTGTTGTATGCAGTACTGTTGTAGCTGTGTTGGTCACAGGATATTAGCGAGACAAGGTGTATTTAACTATGATACTCTGAGTACGTTTGCAGACCTGAAGAACTCTGTATAAGCTGAAAAATTTATCTCGCTCACCAACAGAAATTGGTCAAAGAGAAGATATTATCTCACTCACCTTGTCTCTCTATTTATCAGTGTAGGAAGAATTCACCACGTGTTAGAAGCTGAACACATTTTCCCTTTATCTTATTTGAACTCTTTGGCACTATGGTCTGACAGCAGGTCAAATAGATTTTACAGTCTCTTTAGCTAGTGTCCTGGGCAAAGGTATGCTGAAAGACTCAGTCCTCTGAAAATAAAATGAGAGACTGCTCACTTTCAGAAGCCATTCACACCCAGAAGATGTTTGTATCATAGATTTATAGCTAAAATTTTGCCCCTCAACAATGACATAACAGAATACCTAACATTTCATTCAGATCTTATGCAGTTGCAGGGCTTGGAAGGTTTGATTATACTTGTTCCAATGGTCACAAAAGTAACTTTTGCCTTGATTGTGCCCATAGTAAGTCTCAGATCCTGAAATTTACAAAATTAGCTCCAAAAGGTAAACTGAAAAGTCAAAAATCCTAAAATGTTCCTATTTAAAAGGATGCTGTCAACTCAAATTTTGCCCTCAAATTAAATTTTATAACAAGAACAAAAATCACATGCTTTTACAAATTCTGAAGGCCAAAAGAAAGACTTAAATTATGATGCTAAATTCCAACAATAGCAACCGTTTGAAATAACCATTCCCACACAGTATTTGCACCCCAAACATT
Source organism: Chelydra serpentina (assembly GCA_037349315.1). Taxonomy (NCBI): domain Eukaryota; kingdom Metazoa; phylum Chordata; order Testudines; family Chelydridae; genus Chelydra; species Chelydra serpentina. The sequence goes on from JBAIAC010000061.1 coordinate 14,369,458, forward strand.
GCAGCTCTGAATCTGAAATTGCAAATGACAATATGCAAAAGTGAAAGTGACTAGGGCAACAATTCAATACTCTTGCCCAAGGAAATTTCTTATTGACACTTCAGTGATTTTCTTGCACAATGAAAACAGAATTAGGCCCATAAATGAATTTGATTGTTCAAGCTGAAATAAATTCAAAGAGTAAACAAAGGATCGTAAATAGTGAAAAATAAACTAGGTTTTCAATACTCTTTGTTTGACTTAGGTAAGGACCATTTAAATTGAGAGCCCCTTTAAAAGTAACTGTTGAAAATTAAATGTAACTACCAACAAAACCATCACTTCCATTATACTTTGAAGAATGGACTATTAGCGTTATGGGGATCTTGTACTATATACAGCTCAGTGTTTCACTAGCTAGCAAGCAGACAAAATTCTTTAATAAAAATCTGCTCAGAGACAGACAAGCGAGATGCAGGTCATGATGCTGTGTTACAAGAAAGGGCCACAGTGGTCATGCTTTCTCAGTAATGTGGGTAGATGCTCGCCCTCACATAAAATGGCCACTCTCATAAGATTTCTGCTTTTTTGGCAGAGTTCGTCTTATTCAAATCATTGGTGGGGTTCAGCAGATTTCCCACACCACGAACTAGGGAGGAGGTTCTGCTACCCTTGCAGTGAGTAGCATGTTACTCCCACTGAGTACCCCCATACATGTTAATGGAGCCAATCATGAAGTAAAGTGCTACTCGGCATAAGTAAGGGTAATAGAATCTAGCTGTCTCTTTGGTGGTATCCAGAGCCAGATTTAGAAACCGCTGTGCCTTTACTGACAACTATTTAAATGGTATAAAATGTGGTTCTGACTAACAGTTCTTGAAGCAGTAGCTGCTAATCTGGGTCAGAATTGAAGCTGAAGGAAAAAGGCAACCACTGAAGCGAGAAACAATTCAGAATCCCAGCTTTCAAATAGTGCATACTGTTAGTGTACATCCCTGGGACTCACGGGATACCGTACCTTAAAAAGATCTTCAGACCGGCAGAAAACACAGGCCAAGTAACAGAAAGGCCAGGACACTTTCAGCATCCCACAAACCATGGCCAATATAACCCTGGGCATACATTATATTATTTTAGATCTTTGTTTTGCACCATAAGGCTCTTGTGAGTCTGAGAATAGGACAGACATGTAATCATTCCCTAATAAAGGGTCATCAGCAAGAGCTTGTTTAATGATCCACCAATTCAAAAATAAAATAGAAAAGACAGTAGAAGGGGAACAATAAGAAATAATTACATGTCACAAGATAGACTGTCACAGCAGGGTTTATCCAAACAGCCTGAATCATGACTGAAGATTGCTTAACCAATAAAATCCCCATGCAGCATAGGGGAACATGGGTTTATAGGCTCACTTCCTCTAGTCTGAAAGGCACCATCAAGAGTCCTCTTTGCAGCTATGTGGATTACTTAGCAAACCCGTGGATTACTTTGGGTGACCAGTACCCCTGGAGACACAAAGTATGAGGATGGGAACATACGAATGCCAAGAGGTGTGTTCAATGCTGCTCAGCAAATATGGTGCCTCTAAACTCCTCTACTCCCAGAAGCACTGAGGCTTAAAAGGCCACCCATGGTGCTGCACCTTGGTGAACTGGAGGAGCAGCTCTGTGTTTGGAGAGCTAATGCTTCAATATTACTTTCTAAGGTACAGCTGCCTAGGAAGAGGTAGGAACTACTACAAAATATGGCATCTTTCCATCAAACGTTCATTGCATTACAGACATCCCAAGAATCTGAGAAAGGCTGCCTCTTATCTGACTCCCTCAGGCTGCATCGTGGTGGTGATGCTTGCACGAGAGATCAGGTGCATAGAGGCTGCAGCTATCAGGCCCTGCTACAAAATGATTGGGGGTGAGCTTTCTGTCTATCATCCAAAAATATTCTGGTGTCAGAAAGCCACATTAGTCTCACAGCATTCCACACAGAACATTACCACAGAGACAAATTCCCTCATAGCATGCAAAATACAACAGTGGATTGAAAAAGAAATGTGAGAAAATTCATAATAAGATATCCAGCAAATTAATTTACAATCACGTGAGTTGAGGTTCAAAGATGCCCTAATTTGTACAAAATCCCACTCTCTTCCTGCTCAGACAGACAGAAGAGAGTTTGAAGACAGAACTAACATAAATGACTCCTAAGGAGAACTTAGAAAAAAAATCCGCTAAAAGATTAAAAATATAACTGCTGCATGAGCAGTCAGAAACAGCCACTCATCTGTCAGTGGTGAAAAAGGAATTAACAACTGAAACATGAGAGGATGCTGAGCTACCTTACCCAGCAGGGTGAATTGTTTCACCCACTGTAGGCAGAAAGGGGCCAGCAATAGTTCAGACACATAGCTTTGGGAGTTCCCAGGCTAAATAAGACACAAGAGGGTGGGAACTAGTACAACTGGTACTCTTTGGAGTGAAAAGTGTGCTTCCAGGAAACAGTGTACATGACATGCCATCAGCCTGTCTAGACCCATAAACTCATCTACGTGCACAAATAAAAGTCTGTAGGTATTATTCAGGTGATTAAACAACCAATCCCTCGCTCCTTCACAAAAAAAGCCCACTTTTATTTCTAGAAGCACTTTTTTTTTTTAAAGGATCAAATGCAATGTTTTAATATGTGATTAAGTATAACTACTGAAGATGACGTAGTTAAGCCTCCGACGAGGGTGACCAGATGTCCCGATAAAATCGGGACTGTCCCGATATTTAGCAGTTTGTCCCGCGTCCCAACCGAAGTACAGTCGAGACGCCATTTGTCCCAATTTTTTGTTTAAAGGAATTTTTTTTTTCGCTTAGGCAACGCTGACAGGTAGGGGGAGCACCTTTTCAATTGTTACACTCACCCAGCACGTCCTTGTCTTCCGCGGCACTTCGGCGGCGGGTCCTTCAGTCGTTGACAGACTTCGGCGGCAGGTACATCTTTCTTCGGCGGCAAGACTTACTACCCGTCACCGACGTGCCGACGACGACCGTCAGCGACTGAAGGACCTGCCGGAGAAGTGCCGCCGAAGACCGGGACGTGCAGGGTGAGTATAACAATTGAAAAGGCGCTCCCCCTGCTGCGGTCCCGATTTTTTCTATTTCTCATCTGGTCACTCTACCTCCGACTCAAATGAAACAGAAGTGTTAGAAGCAAAGACAGTTTCAGGAGCAGAAGAGCCTCCTTTACATATGATGACATGCAAAGTGAAAAGGAGAGCTGGTCTATTTCCAGCAAACAATTTGACTATTTTAAGCTAGTGTGGGGTTCAGTGGATAGGGCCTTACACATGGAATCAAGAGACCTGGATTCCAATCTGCCAATACCATGCGGTGTGACCATGGGCATGTCACTTCAGATCTCTGTTTCTCCTCCTGCCATTTGTCTGTCTTTGTAGATTATAAGCTCTTCACAGTAGGGACTGCTTCTTACTATGTATATGTATGGTGCTTAGCACAATGTTGCCCCAATGTCATTTGGGGCCGCAAGAGAGTACTGTAAAACAAATGAGAGCTTATTTGTTCATTAATTATCCACAAACGCTTCCTTTTTTACAAATCTGTGTAAAAGGATTACTTGCACAAACTACAACTTTGCTTCATATATTTACAATGAATATATTTGCTTCATGCGTCTGGTCACTAAATTCACACACTATTGTCTATGTTACGTGGCTGTTTGACTCCCAAACTTACAGAGTGGACACAATCAGTGCAAGTACTCATGTGAACATACATGCATTGATGTTTGCATGCAAATATGGATTAATTCAAACATTTGCAATGCTTTTCCTTTTGCATACATTATTGTAAATATCACACTTGCAAATAAACAGGTACAGGAATACCAGTGAAACAAACATGAGGTTTTCATTCAAGTGGATGTTTGCAAAAACTTTTTGGAAATATTTATCCAATTCTAGCAAAAATTCCATCTGAAGTATACAGTGGAGCAGGTTCTTTACCATTTTATATCTGCACTTGACATTACTGTGGTGTTCTTCAGATTAAATAAAATGCTAGTAAGAAGAGAGAGCAGGGGCATTAAAATCAGGAAGGCGAAAGGCCTTGAAACTATTTATTATGTAAGCCTTGATGTGCTCAGTACTATACAGGATAAAATAGAGACTGTAACATTAACAATAAGAGATGAAGCCATAAGGCAAATATTCAGTTGTTAAAATTATTCTCCTTAGAAAACAAGGAAGAAGCAAGCAGCAATAGATGGAAAATAATATGTTCTTAATAAGTATGATTGTCAAGCCCAGGGATGACCACTAGTATAAGAGAAAAAGATTGCTTTGAAATACCTTTAAGGACCACAGCCAAAATATGAAGGGGCTTTTGGCACTAGATCAAGAGCTTGCCTTGGCAACTGGAAGTCCCTTTCCTACCTTTTAACATTACCTTTATGCCCAGCTATGTGGAATACTGAAATATGGAGTACTCCAAATTCAACTGTGTGCCTGAACATACCATTATTTAAGTAGAAAGTGTTATGGTGTAGCAATTCAGTGAGAGATGTTAGGGCAAAATCCACCAAGATTAACTCAATTGTTAATCTCAACAGCTCACCCACCTGTTACAGACAAGCTGTCAAATACTGTTCCAAGAGAAGAATCAAGGTTAGATGAAGAACATGGGGAATACAGACGAATATATAATAAGGAGCAAATTAGCTACACAGTACTTGAAATAAGATTTGTCATCTATGTATTCTCGGTACCAGGATGTAGTATGGAAGAGGACCATGGGGCCAGATTCTCAAAGGTATTTAGGTGCCTAAAGATTTTAGGTGCTTAAAGAATTAGGCACCTAGGCACTTCTGAAAATCCCACTAGGCATCTATCTGCATCTTTAGGTGTCTAAATACCTTTGAAATATGGCTCTTAGACCTTACCAACACTAACATGGAGAAAATCTCCCACTACTGACACATCGTAATTGAGATGGACTATGAAATACATAACCATCACTCAGGAAGGCCCAAAAACCACATGTATCAGAGCAAAAGGTAAATGACATATTAAAGACTATGAAGACGTTAGAGTAGCAATACATGGTACTCTGTAAATGCAATAAGTGCACTACAGGTGAGTTATAAATAATGGAGAATTATAAGAAGAGTGTGCTGTTGGGACCCTGTACCTAGCTACTTGGCTCTGAACATGAGTAATTAATGACAAAATGGCAATCCCTTCTTCTGCACTGTACTGAACAAAGCTTTATTTAATTATCTATTAATAATTTCCTTCTGATAGAACTAGAACAGTGGTTCCCAAACTCGGTCCGCGGCTTGCTCGGGGTAAGCCCCTGGCACGCCGGGCCGGTTTGTTTACCTGCTGCCTCCGCAGGTACGGCCGCTCGCGGCTCCCACTGGCCGCGGTTTGCCGTTCCCGGCCAATGGGAGCTGCGGGAAAACAGAGTCTTCCCAGTGAAGACTCCCATTGACTTCAGTGGCTTTGAATGAGGCCCTTAGTGTAACACAGGTATTGAAATTCTCTTTTTTTAATCACTGGTCCAGCAGTGCTTGGAAAAGTTTACTACTCCTGAAAACATTTGTATTCAATAAAGTATTTCTAGCTCTGCTAGGTCATATCAGATGCTTTTAGCTTGGCTAATCTAGGACCTCGTAAACCAATTATTCCCAGATTTATAGAATCATAGGACTGGAAGGGACCTCGAGAAGCCATCTAGTCCAGTCCCCTGCACCCATGGCATGATTAAGTATTATCTAGACCCTTCCTGACAGGTGTCTGCCTAACCTGCTCTTACAAATCTCCAATGATGGGAGATTCCACAACCTCCCTAGGAAATGTATTCCAGTGCTTAACTACCCTGACAGTTAAGAAGTTTTTCCTAATGTCCCACCTAAACTGCCCTTGCTGCAATTTAAGCCCATTTCTTCTTGTCCTAGTCTAAGAGGTTAAGGCAAGGGTCTCAAACACGCGGTCCATGGGCCACATGCAGCCCGCGGAGTTATTTCCTGCGGCCCACCATAGGCGCCGACTCCATTGGCAGCCAAGCTCCAAACATTACTGAGTGTTTATATTTTATTAAAACCCCTCTTTGCATTACAGTTTTTAAAAAGTTAATACACTGACTTTTAATAGAATACTATATTACTCTTCATTTTTTTCATTTTTGACTATACTTTTGTATCATTGTCTGAAAAGGTTTCAGTGATGCGGCCCTCAGGCCAATTTACTAGTTCTCATGTGGCCCTCGTGGTGATTTGAGTTTGAGATCCCTGGGTTATGGAGAATAATTTTTCTCCCTCCTCCTTGTAACAACCTTTTATGTATTTGAAAACTGTTATGTCCCCTCTCAGTCTTCTCTTCTCCAGACTAAACAAACCCAATTTTTTTCAGTTTTCCCTCAGAGGTCATGTTTTCTAGACCTTTAATAATTTTTCTTGCTTTTCTCTGGACTGTCTCCCATTTGTCCACACCTTTCCTGAAATGTGGCGCCCAGAACTGGACACAATACTCCAGCTGAGGCCTAATTAGCATGGAGTACAGCGGAATTACTTCTCATGTCTTGCTTTCAACCCTCGTACTCATACATCCCAGAATGATGTTTGCTTTTTTTGCAAGTGTTATACTGTTGGTTGTTCAGCTCTGCCTCTGGACACTAGTGTAGACTCATTTTAGAAGGGCTCAGGTGTTTTCACCATCTTGTCATCTACCTAGGCTCTGGATTTTTCAGACCCATAGCTTCCAATCCACTCTGACCAGGGTTAAACACAGTGATAAAAATGCTAAAGTCTTGTCCATACTACAGCTACTACTGATGGAGTTACAACTGCTGGGAATTACTGGTCTGAAAAAGAACCTAGAATAAACATGTTATAGTGTGGGTGTTGCTTAAACTTATATTTTGTTGTGTTATTAAACATTAACTGTGTAAAGTGGGAACAAAGAAGTTTGGAGGGTAAATGCCAATGGGGCAGGCAGCAGGGGGGTGGCAAGTTTTGGAGTGAATGCAAAGGGGCGGCTGGCAGCACTGGGAGTGGTGAGGTTTGGGGAGTGAATGCAAAGGGCACAGGCAGCACTGACAATGAGGACTGGTTTGGGGTGAATGCAATGGTAGCAGACAGGTAACAATGGGGGTGGAGCGGTTTGGGAGTGAATGGAAAAGGGGCAGGAAGATTCGGGAAAAATGCAAAGGGGGCAGACAGCACTAGCAGTGGGGAAGTTGGGGGAGTGAATGCAATAGGTATGTGGGGATTTGGGATGAAGGAAAAGGGGGCAGGCAGCACTAGGTGTGGGGCAGTTTGGGGGTGAATGCAAAGGGGGCATGGAGATTTGGGATGAATGAAAAGGGGGCAGCCAGCACTAGGAGGGTGGGCAAGTTGGGGGTGTGTGAATGCAAAGACGGAAGAGATGATGGAGGGGGTGAATGCAAAGGGGACAGGCATAACATAATAATGGCCATACTCGGTCACCAATATCCTGTCCTCGGACAGTCACCAATACCAGGTGCTTCAGAAGGAATGAACAGAACAGGCAATTATCAAGTGATCCACTCCCTGTTGTTCAGTCCAAACTTCTGGCAATCCGAAGCTAGGGGCACCCAGACCATGGGGTTGCATCCACGAATATCTTAGCTTATAGCCGTTGATGGACCTATTCTCCATGAATTTATCTAATTATTTTTTGAACCCAGTTAATAGTTATGGCCGTCTCAACATCCCCTGGCGATGAGTTCCACAGGTTGACTGTGCATTGTGTGAAGAAGTACTTCCTTTTGTTTGTTTTAAACCTGCTATCTATTAATTTCATTGGCTGATCCTTGGTTTTTGTGTTATGTGAAGGAGTAACACTTCCTTATTCACGTTCTTCACACCATTCATGATTTTACAGCCCTTTATAAACCCTCCCGTCCCCCATCTCTTTTCCAAGATGAAAAGTCCTAGTCTTTTTAATCTTGATTCATGGAAGCTGTTCCATACCCTTAATTATTGTTGTTGCCCTTCTCTGTATCTTTTCCAATTTTAATATATCTTTTTTGAGATGGGACAACCAGAACTGAACGCAGTATTCAATCTGAGGGCAAGCAATGGATTTATGAAGTGGCACTGTGATATTGTTTCCTGTCTTTTAACCAGTTACCAATCCATGAGAGGACCTTCCCTCTTGACCCATGACTGCTTGCTTACTTTGCAGCCCAGCCTTTGGTGAGGAACCTTGTCAGAGGCTTTCTGAAAGTCCAAGTACACTATATCCACGGGATCCCCCTTGTCCACCTTTGTTAACTCCTCTCAAAGAATTCTAATTGGGAAGGCCCTCTTTACAAAAGCCATGTTGATTCTTCCCTCAACAAATCGTGTTCATCTGTATGTCTGATCATTCTAATTCAGACAGCCCTGGAGGTGGGGTGATTTGGGGGTGAATACAAAAGGGGCAAGGAAATTTGGGGGTGGGGAAATACAAAGGGGACAGTGGGTTGCTTTGGGGGTGAATGCAAAGGGGAAAGCACTGGAGTGGACACTTTGAAAGGGAATGCAAAGGGAGCAGAGATGGGTTTGGGGGGTGTAGGCGAAGGAGGCAAGCAGCACTAGCAGTGGGTTGCTTTGGAGGTGAATGCAAAGGGGAAAGCACTGGAACTGGCACTTTGAAAGGGAATGCAAAGGGAGCAGAGACAGGTTTGCGGGGGGGGGGGGAGGCGAAGGAGGCAAGCGGCACTAGCAGTGAGTTGCTTTGGAGGTGAATGCAAAGGGGAAAGCACTGGAGCGGGCACTTTGAAAGGGAATGCAAAGGGAGCAGAGGGAGGTTTGGGGGGAAGGCGAAGGAGGCAAGCAGCACTAGCAGTGGGTTGGTTTGGGGGTGAATGCAAAGGGGAAAGCACTGGAGCGGGCACTTTGAAAGGGAATGCAAAGGGAGCAGAGATGGGTTTGAGGGGAAGGCGAAGGAGGCAAGCAGCACTAGCAGTGGGTTGGTTTGGGGGTGAATGCAAAGGGGAAAGCACTGGAGCGGGCACTTTGAAAGGGAATGCAAAGGGAGCAGAGAGAGGTTTGGGGGGTGTATGCGAAGGAGGCAAGCAGCAATAGCAGTGGGTTGCTTTGGGGGTGAATGCAAAGGGGAAAGCACTGGAGTGGGCACTTTGAAAGGGAATGCAAAGGGAGCAGAGGGAGGTTTGGGGGGAAGGCGAAGGAGGCAAGCAGCACTAGCAGTGGGGCAGTTTGCAGGGTGAATGCCACGGGAGCAGACAGCACTGGGGGTGGGGCAGTTTGGGGGGTGAATGCGAGGGGTCGGCGCCCGGGGTGGCGGACTGGTCACTCCCTGCAGGGGGCGGGACTGAGCCAAGCAGTGGCAACAGCTGGGGAAGGGTGCGCTGAATGGGGGAGCGCTGGAAGCCGGGGGTGGGGCCTCTAGCGGTGTGCGGGGGAGGGGTGTTTATTGGGGGAGTAAATTATATTGCAGTAGAAACAGGGCCATATCCGCCCGAGCTTAACGGGCCGGGGGGGGGGGGAATACTCACGCTCCAGCCCCTCCCCACACCGCGCGTGTTGCTCTCGCCCGCCTGCACCGGCTTCTCTGCCCCTATTCAAAATGGCCGCTCGATGGCGCCTCTCTGCCCCAATCCAATATGGCGTCTCCTCGCCTCAATCCAAAATGGCGACCCAACAACCCCATGCCTTTATTCCACCGGGAATGGCAGCCACGCACGGACATCCGGGTATTTCCCGTAATGGCCCTCCGGTGTCACGTGACCAGGTTCTTTGCTAAAAGCAGGGCTGATTCAAGATCGCCACAATTAAATCGATCGGAAAGGGGTGGGGAGCCCTTGGGACGATAATTCCCTCTCGCGGGAAAAACGGATTACAAAAAGTGTATGTAAGTGGCCTTCCTCTGACCGTTAGGGTTTGGTTTACATAGGTGCCTACACAGATGCCTGAGGGACCTGACGGCATGTTTTTAACAAGTTCCGTTGCCTGGGCATTTTCCTGGGTAGGAAATCAGCTTGACATCACCGCTAGGCTAGTTCTGGGGGGAGCGTAGCTCTGGGTGGTCAGACAGGCGTTTGACACGGCCACCGCCTCGCCCTCGCAAAAGGACCCCGCCCCGGCTTCTCGGGCGCTCACCTGACCCTGTGTTTCTCGCGCGCGGGCAGCCGCCGTTGGCCGGTCGCCCCGTGAGGGGGAGTTGGCGGGTGGTGCGCGAGTGGAGGTGAGGAGGATGGGGGGGCGGCTGGTTCTCTCCCTCCCCGACTTGTTGGTAGCGGGGCGGGCGCTGACTGGCCGCGGGGGTCAGAGCCTGCGCTGTCCGTGGGCGCAGGCCCTAAGCCTCCCGTTCACAGAAGGGGTCACCAGCGCCTCTGCTCTGACCCCGTGTGTGTGTCCCCGGCCGGCCGGCCGGCGCACCTGACGCGGGACTAGACTGTTAGGGGCCCCGGGGCAGAGAGCAGGCGGGACCAGGCTCGCCGGTGGCCCAGCTCCCGCCCCTCCCCCAATGGCAGGGAAATGGCTAGCTGAGAGATGCGCACCTGAGCCTGGCGAACCGAGGCACCAGGGCCGGCCCGCAGCATTTTGGCACCTGAGGGGGGGGAGCTCAGACGACGCCCCCTCGCTTGGGGCAAAACTTTGAAAGGTCTCTTGTGCCCTCCTTCCTCCAGCCCAGCACCCCACCAGCTCTGTGCATCCAGAGCAGGGAGAATACAGATGCACCAGCACCAGGCACAATTTTCTACACTCTGGGTCCTAGTGGGGCCCCCCCCCCAGTCTGGCACCTGAGGCAGCCACCTCAGTTCGCCTCATGGTCAGGCCAGTCCTGATAGGCCCCGACTTCTGTTCCCGCTGGTGGGTGCTTGACCCCCCCCCTTATGCCTGTCCCCACCCTGACTCCACTCCTGCCCCATTCTGACTCCTTCCCCAAATCCCGCCTCAACCCCTGAGTGTGCCATGTTCCCGCTCCTCCCCCTCCCTCCAAGCAGGCCGCCAAACAGCTGTTTGGTGTCCACCAGGCGGGAAGCACTGGGAGGTAGACGGAGGAGCTGGGACGCGGTGCGCTCAGGGGAGGAGGAGCTAGGCTGCCGGTGGGTGCAAAGCACCCACTAATTTTTCCCCATGGGTGCTCCAGCCTCAGAGCACCCACAGTCGGCTCCTATGCTGGCAAATTACCTATATGTTGTGCTGCAGAGAAAGGCAGAAAAGCCCCAAGGTCCCTGCCAATCTGACCTGAGGGAAAATTTCTGACCCCCTCATAGGGAGATCAGCTGGAGCATGAGCCCTTGAACAAGAGCCAGCCAGGCAAGCACCTGAGAACGAGAGAAAACTTGGAGCCACTTCAGAGCCCCAGTGGTGTCCCATTTCCCAGTCCTAGGAGCCACCCACCTGTAGGACTATATGACCTCTATTACGGCTGCGTGCGTAATATCCTGTCAGGGTTTTTTAAAATTTCCCACGCCTGAGCTGCAGTCCCTAGACAGTGGGTTACAGAGGACCTGTGTGCCTGAGACCAAAATCCAACCTAGATCTCCTGAATCCCAGTCCAGTGCCTTTTGTAAACCCCCACCCCCACCCCTTGGGAGTCAAAAAAGGCAATCGGGTCACTAGGCATTGAAAGTTTTATTACAGTCTAAAGCAAAGAAAATCTTGCATGCATGCCACCACTCACTGTATGCCCCCTAGTGTCAAGTATTCTGTGGCAAGCTCCCAAAACACACAGTCAAGAAGTGTTGCTAAGCTGCAAAGATTTAGTTACACTGCCCTTCCTTTCACTCTCTGCCTTTTTGAGTTTACAGCAGCATTTCCCACATTAGTAGAGCTGGTTAATTTTTATCACCCTTTGAAATGTTATGGAGGAGGGGGAATTGAGAAATTGTTAGATTATTTTTAATCAGTTCTAGTCATGAAGATGGTAATGTTTAGCTCTCATGTGGTGCTTGTCATGTATAGATTTCAAAGTGTTTTACAAAGGAGATATTTATCAGCACCAGATCCTTCTACCTCACAGACATACATATAGCGTAAGGAAGACTAACAGTATACCTGAGCAATTCTCAGAGCCCTTCATAATGCAATCTGTGTCTTAGAACAGCTCTACACTATAAAACTTTTGCCTATATAGCAGTGTTGATTAGGGGTGTATTTTTGTGTGCGAGACATTTCTATAGTTGCAAAAGTCCTGCAGTAGATGCAATTATACCAACATAAAAGTGCTTTAGGACTGTATAGCTTATTTTGCTTGCCAAATTGGTATAAGCTGTACTGGCAAATGTACTACTTTCCTGCATCTACCCTAGGAGGGTTTGCAGCAATAGCTATTCCAGCAGACCTTTTCAAATGTAGACCTGGCCTTAGAGTGTTTCAAGGTATTTGAAAATATTAGGACTTTGTGGAGGAAAGATCTGACCAGTTCTAGGGATCAGGCTTATTTTATAACAGCCCTTCAAAAATCTTTCTACTCCAGAAGAGTTGCTGCTTACCGCTCCCCCTACTTTCTTTCCACCCTCCCACTCAACCCCCCACTCCCAAACCACCCCCAGAAAACTTGGAGGGTGGTTGGGTGTGGGTGGGAGAAATATGGAACACGTTTTTTTGGGGTGGAAAGGGATTGCTAGGGAGCCTCCACCATGCAGACCCTAGCATGCTCTCTTTCAGTCAGGCACATCTGCCCCTGTCACCATGTGTCCCTGCCTCCTCTCCCCCATCCTTGCACCCATCCCCTTCACCAGGTTTCAGAGCCCAAGTGGGAATATGTACACAACTATTTTGTACCTCCATAGCATGAGCCCAAGTCAGGTGACCCAGCCTCTGAGAGTGAATGCTGTTGCGGTTTTGGGTTTTTTGTTTTTTTTTGTAGTGTAGACATACCTTTAGCATCTGTTACCATGATCTTGCAACATTCACATGAGTGTGTATCTGTTTGCAGAATTGGAGCCGATGTGCCTCAGTTTCTTCATTTGTAAAACCATTGAAAAGTACTTTGAGATTTATGAATAAGAAGTGCAAAGTCTTATGATCCTTGCAGATCTTAAGAAAAATACCTGTGGCACCTTAGAGACAAACAAATTTATTTCAGCATAAGCTTTCGTGGGTTAAGAACCCACTTCATCAGATGCATGGAATGGAACATACAGTAAGCAGATATTTATACATTCAGAGAAACATGAAAAGGTGGGAGTGTCTATATCAACGTTAAGAGGCTAGTTAATTGAAAGGAACTGTTATCAGTAGAAACTTTTGAAGTGATAATCAACATGGCCCATTACAGACAGATGACACAAAGGTGTTAAGGGTTTTTAAGGAGGGGAAATAAATTCAATTAACGTAATGAAACTTGCAGATCTTATACCATTGTATACCCTTTCAATCTTCTTTGAAAAAGAAAAAAGTTTTACACGCAAAACTGGTATACTTAAAGCAGCACAACCCCAACAAAGTGGAAATAATTATACCAGTATAGCTTATAACTGCATGGGAAACAAGAACAGCAATTAGCATTTCTTTTTAGGTATCTGAACTGAAGTTATTTTTAAAGACAATTTTAAAGTTCACTAAGCAAGGCTTCCTTCTGTCACTTTTTGTTCTTAATCATTTGGCATGCTGCAATATAATTAAAAATGTTAACATTCAGGTTTGGCTGTACTCTGCTATTAGTGGTTGGAGAGAAATATTTCTTGGAACGTGTTTAAAATAAAATGATCAACTGTCTTTACATAGGTAGATGCCAGTATGGGCCTTAAAACCATCTGGAAGGACTACAAAGTTTTGATTGTTATGGGAACTAGCCTTGGGCTGATACACTGGGGGTGGTTTAACATCAAGTCCAATTCTATTTTCCAAACAAAAAGAGAGGATTATGTACCAGAACCTGGCATTGTGACATATGTGATGCAACATGAAAGTCAAAAAAAAGGAAAATAACAGTAGTACTATATATAAAAGGTAAGTTCCCTACCTAGCCAGACTTAACGTAGTATATAATTCATGTGATCAATTTTCTAACAATTCTAATCTTGTTATAGATTACCTTTTAGCCGTTTCTTTCTGTTTAATGTTTCTGAAAGTGAGTTAACCCTACCGTTATGTACTGAATACATCACATAGCAGGAATTAGAAGGCAATTCAGTACATAAATTATACCTTTTTCTTGTGTACAGCTCCCATTCTGCTTTTACACTCCAAAATCCATTAGTCTGTTTTCAAAACTGCTGCTAAATCCTGCTAGACTATGGAATTAGCCTATAAGTGTTCAGCTAAGTGACTTTTATTATATGGCTTCAAGTTATTTTATTATTATCTTTAAAAAGGCTTTTCAAGTCCATCTAATAAACGTATGCAAGTCTAAGAGGGTCAACTCTACCAACAAACATGGCTCAGTGACAGTTGTAACTTCATAAAATAATGCATTCTGCAAGTTACAGTAGAATAGAGCTAGCCATTAGTACTTTGGAGGAAAATGAAGACCAAACAAATATGTTTAGAAAAACTTGTGCAGAAGATGTCTAGATAACATAGTGATGTTGTTATAAATACATAGGTAGATATAGATATTATTGTTTTTAAGGACTTTTGGCACATAACTAAAGCACTTCATTGTTTCTGGAAAACTTTGCAAGTCACCTTTAACTATAAACCTAGATATATAGGATAAAATCCTGATTTAATTAAAGTTAATGGTAAAACTCCCTTTGACTACCATGAGGCCAGGATTCCCCCTTACATAGAATCAGTCCTTTCCCACTCCAGAATAGTATTTAAATTCTTACTAAGTAGGAATAAGTGAGATATACTATTAAAGAAGTAACATTATCAGTGTTGTTATCTTAGGGATAATAAAATGTTTTTAAATGAATGTATCACTTAATCTCAACTCACAGCACAGTATATTTAAAATCCTTATATTTAACATCTTGTGCAACAATTTAATTACATAATTTTAGTCTGAATTATTTTTATTACTAGTTTAGTATTTTGTTTTCCACCAGTTCGATGTGATGTAAGGTTTAAACATGTCTTGATCAAGGTTTCAGAAGTGTAAGCCACTGAGTGCTAAAATGGTGGATGATTACAATAGCTCAAAGAATATTAATTTTAAATTTAAAAATAACACCTTTAAACTCTGAAGTATTTAGAAGTGAGCTGAGAAAAATGTGTAAATTTAAACATGTCAAGACATCACAGGGCTACAAGTTAAAGGGCCATTCTATGCCCCCCACCCCCTTAAAAAAGGGAATGAGTTCCTAGACTTCTGAACACAAGAAATCATTTTGTTTTGAAGTGATTGCACATGCAGGGAGGTTGGTATTAATGCACTAGCTTCTTATCTGTATAGATCTAAAGTAAAATGAGGTTCTCAAAACCAATATAGACTCATATTTTCACACAAACTGTTACAGTTGGCAAGGGCCTGCTCTTTGAAGACTTGGGTAAAATGGCATGGATATTAAAAGTCATCATTGAAGAGATTAACTGGCAGAAATGCATAAGAGTTTGAGCAGTGCCTTCCCACACTATATTTAACTGTAGCAGGTTTTCTCATCTTAGTGAAAAAGTAGGGCTTTGGATTAATTGAAGTTAACTCACGCAATTAACTCAAAAAAAGTAATTGTGATTTAAAAAATTAATCGCAGTTTTAATTGCACAGTTAAACACTAGAATACGAATTGAAATTTATTAAATATTTTGGATGTTTTTCTACATTTTCATATATATTGTATTCTGTGTTGTAATTGAAATCAAAGTGTATATTATTATTATTATTTGCACCGTAAACATGATAAACACAAAAATAGTATTTTTCAATTCACCTCATACAAGTACTGTAGTGCAGTCTCTTTGTCGTGAAAGTGCAACTTACAAATGTAGATTTTTTTTTGTTACATAACTGCACTCAAAAACAAAACAATATAAAACTTCAGCGTCTACAAGTCCACTCAGTCCTACTTCTTGTTCAGCCAATCGCTAAACCAAACAAGTTTGTTTACATTTACAGGAGATAATGCTGCCCTCTTTGTATTTACAATGTCACCAGAAAGTGAGGGCTGGCATTGCAAGTTATTTACGTGCCAGATAGGCTAAACATTCGTATATCCCTTCATGCTTCGGCCACCATTGCAGAGGACATGCTTCCATGTTGATGCCACTCATTAAAAAAATGTGTTAATTAAAGTTGTGACTGAACTCCTTGGGGGAGAATTATGTGTCCCCTGCTCTGTTTTATCGGCATTCTGCCATATATTTCATGTTATAGCAGTCTTGGATGATGACCCAGCACATGTTGACAGCCCTATTAAAAAGTAGGGCAAGAATAAAGGTGCCAAATTAGTGGTCTTGCCTTAAATCAATGCTGATTTGCTCAGTTATTGACTATTGATTTCCCAGAAGAGACAGTTGTAGTCACTATACAATATATTGTATAAAAGGTTATACTAATATCCTGTTATTTCTTTATTGTAGGTATAATTAACCTTGAAAGTTTACATCTTACCATCAAAAGAAAAGATGAGAAAAACTAGCTGGATTAAAAAGAACTGGCTGCTTGTGGCAGGACTTTCATTTCTGGGTATCCATCTCGGTACATATTTTATACAAAGAGCTGCAAAGAACTCTGCTAAATCAGCCTTGGAAATTAAACAAAGGGATTTTGGAGAATGAAGTAATTTTCTGCGATGATCATCACATTAATTTATCACTTATAGTTGTATAATTTGTTAAATATTAAACTATGAACAGCTACATGGACATAGTTGTCATTCTGTATGCAAGGTTTCTCTTTTATAATGTGCTTGGTTACAAAGAGTAAAAATATACTTCTGTAGATTAAAACATCTATAATTTATGGATTCAAGGAAAATGGAATAAACTTGAAATTTTGTTGGTCAGAATGAAAATCGTGTCTTGAAGATGTCTCGCATTGAAGCTAAAAAGCCTTCATTGTGTACTAATGAACCTCTAACTAAAGAGAGAGTTAGTTTCTCTCTGTCTGTGTTAAGTGGAATAGTAAAGTCTTGCTATGGCCCTACTGGTAGACTCAAACAGCTCCACAATGGAATGGGAGGCTATGTTCGCACAACTTCACAATCTTCTGCCTTGCTTGGTGGCCTTTCTATCACCCATCCAGTATTAAAGGTTCTGACAGCCTCTGTACAGAATCATATATCACGCTTCAGCGACTGTGGCTTATTTACAGCCATTCTTTGCTGCAGCTTGGTTGAACATTTTCAAAGAATAAACTTTGCAGCCTGTACTGTCACTAAAATAAGTAGACATCTTTTGAGCTTATGTACTGACTATCTCAAGTCTGAGGCCTGTGGTTGCCGAATATCGGTAGATTTTGACAGTATTAAGACTCTTCTTTCTTTGGTACATAGCGTATTAGCAAGCAAACCTGCCTGCATGCTTAACAAAACAGAAGCCAATCACCTCAGCACATTGGTTTTAAAGGCTTTTTTGCTTACAATTCCGCATACCGTTGAAACTAATGTTGTTTTAGGAAAGTGTGTAATTGTTCCTGTGAAAGATAAGAGAGTTATGGATTCTACTGTATTTCCTGGACTACTAATAGAAATACCAGAATCTCAATTGGCAAGAACGTTTCCTGTCATAAGAGTTTCTTCAAGCACTATCAAGATGGCACTCTTCTGTATCTCTCTGTCAGGAGACCTTTCCAATATTGGAGAAGGAACTGTAATTGTCCATCATGGAATTTCTCTAGAAGTAGCAGTATTAGATCAGTTGCTTAATTTAGGAAAGCAGTTGATTAATGACCAAGTAGGCCTTGTAGTGTGCCAGAAAGTTATCCACCCATCTTTGAAACAGTACCTGGAAGAGCACCGTGTCATCACTATAGACAGAGTTGGAGTATCTATGATGGAGCCCCTGAGTCAAATGACAGGTAATAAAAGAACTTTGTATTTTACTGTACATGGCATCCATAACATTAGTCTGTATCATCAATTTGCTAAGATTGAATAGTGTACTGTTTGAAATCCAATAAACTAGAATCTCATGATATACATCTTTATTTCAAACTCTTTGGCAAAGAGAGCTTGATCCTGCCTTCACATATGTGGCCATATCCTAGAAGTTGTTTCATAAAAGTCATTACTGCATGTGTCTACACAAGCACAATTACTGATATTTACAAGACAATTATCCGCTCTGTTACCTGGAGCAGATAGAATCAAGTTCTAAACCCTGTGTTTTATATAACATTAAATGATAATGGAGGATTTAATTATTTGGTATAAACACTTGATGTATAGCTCATATTATACTGTAAAAATAGAGACCATTTAAAAAAAAATCCACTGGCAAGTAATTTCCTTATCAAGGAAATAAAAGTTGTACTGCTCATGATCCAAGATGCGCTAATCATTCCTGAACCAGTACTAAAAAAGCATGGCCAGATGGTTACAATAGTTAAGTATGTTTTGTGAAATACCAAGACTAGAAATAGTGAGGTTTGCTAGTGAAAAGTGAGAAGAATCTCATTTGTCTAAATATATGTATAGAAATTGCTCCTAGTCATTTGTGGTGTTGATTTCAGATCACAAAATGACATTCCAATTGCTGTTTTCCTTTCCTCTCCACTTCAGGTTAAAAAATGTTAGTGTCATGGTAGCTGTGACCACAGTTATAGGTAGAAAACACTGCTGTACATTTATACAGTACTATTTGAAAATGTAGGACCTAGCTTCATATGGTAAAACAATCATTCAGCTGCTATAATGTCAGAGTTGTAAGTAGAATTGAAGTGTGTCTGTGTGTGTTCAAGGGTGGGGAAGAAGGAACATAAGAATGATATGATTAGGGTCTAATATGTCAGGACTTGCCATCCTTAGAAAAGTTTTGAAGCAATGCAGACTTTTTCAGGATTAGTTAACTTTCAAAGTACTTTAGTCCTGAACCAGTGATTGGAAAAAGTTAGACAGAACCCAAATTCTTTCTGTTTTGCTAGATACTGTAAGAGTTGTGCTCTTATTACTCATTAACTTTTAAGATTTCTGGTGTTCCTTTGCTTTTATGAACCAGTAGCTGTTTTCCTGGCTAAAAATAGGACAGTCTCAGGAGATAAGACTTTAATTAATATAAAAATAGCATTGCCAAATACACTCCACTACTACACTGTCAAGATTGAAAATAAAATCTTCACTTTTTTTGTAACCATCAAGCATTTCCCCCTCTGTTTTTAGTTAATCAAATGCCAAAAGTTTGCAGACCAAGCGTAGTGGTTACCTGGTGCTACTGAGCAGATGTTTTTGATGTTATACAAAATGGTGGCTTTCCTCATCAGTTTAAACATCTAGGTACTTGTAATACACTCATCTCTAGTATTGGCATAAGTCTAGAAGCTTCCTTCACTAAGTTATAACAACTTTAGGCTAGGTCAGATTTGGGCCCAATATTTGTGTGCCACTATTCATAAAGAATTAAATAAATAGGGATACTGTTATGAAGAGCCATAATCTGGTAATGGTGAGGATGGGACGAGGCACAAACTTATAATGGGAAAATGCCTAAAGTAATGCTTTCATTATTTTAAGTCAAATGTCATTTGTTTTAAAAAAAAGTTTACACCTATTTAATAGATCCAACACATTTTAAACTACTATCCCTGTTGAAGTCTTAGTTCATGTGCATATGTTGTAACTTGAGTTCCTGTTTTCTTTTAATCTCTGCTGCAGTGAGATTGTATCTTGGCAGTTCTCGAGTTTTTCACTGAAATTGGTTCAGCTATTTTGCTATAACTTTCCAACATACAAAACCCTCAAGAGGGCAAGTTATTGGATCTTTTAAGAGAATGAAATATAGGACTATCATAAAGATGAAACCTTTAATGAGGAAACATTTAAAATTATTTCTATTTGGAAAAAAAATGGGAAGTGAAGATTCAGAAAATTATATTTCCAGACAACTTTGGTAAAGTCAAGTTAAGGGCAATCATTTTTTCTCCTTAAATACAATATTTATAAAGTTTTAATTAAAAACGTGAAAACTAAGAAGTTCAGTGTTTATAATTGTAGATCTCTTTGCTGGCCATTCTGTGCAGCAGAAATTCTTTTTTACTCTATTCTTTTCAATCTACCTTTCCAATCTGAGCAAGATATGTCACCAGTGAGACTAGCAGAGTATGGCCACAGCTGACTGGAAACCAGATTTTTCAAACATTAGTGGAAACCTTTTCTGGCCAGCTCTACAGCTGACACATGGATGCTGCTTACAGCACTCAGAGCTAGAGTCTCATGGTAACATTGCTTACAGATGCAGACTTTTAAAAATGCCTAATCTAAATAATAAAATTCCTACTTTTACAATGAGCTAGTACCAGAACCTATATTTTCAAAGCACTGTACTGGTTTGTGTCTGCATGACATCCATCATAGTTTGAAAATGTACATGAATATGTCTTGAAAAGCATTTGTAACTTTAAAATATAAGCAAAACAACCTTTCAGTCCATGTTCTATAAAACACAGTAGACAGCTATTCTGATGAGATAATAGATGCTGTTCTTTGCTTTTTCTTAATTGTGCAGGTTCACAGCCCATTGCTGCCCTACATTCTGTATCTCCTACTTGTTATGGCAGTCTGAAGGACTTGCGCACTGAGAGTTTTGTTTCAAAAAATTTCTTGCATCTAATTCCTAATGACACACTTGTCTGCAGCTTGATACTGTGTAACAGAAATGAAATGGCATGGGATGAGCTGAAGGTAGGCAAAGTTTTTCAAAATATCTAATAAAAATGCATACTCTTCTGGAGGGAGAAGGCTGGGAGAGGATTGTGTGACGAAAGGTTTATTAACAGTTTCAGTCACTATAACCAGAAGACTTTTCCTTGATCACCAGCCCATCTCAATGAATACAGCAGAAACAAATAATTTTTTCCACACCATTTTTCACATAGTTATTTCCCCTCCTTTTTAGAGGCCATCACTGTGGAACGAAATGGAGGATGTTATTTCACCTTTTCTCAGTTGTGTGAGGAAAGTTTCAGGGTCACTGCTAACTCTTCACTTGGCAACACTCACACTTGAGTAGATAGTTAAAATGTGGTTCTATGCTGACATGGGGCTTCATGTTTGTAACCGATAGAAACTTTATCATTTTGATTATGAAAAATGAGGAACAGAATCCAGCGCTTTTGGCTGTGATCTACAATGTTAAGCAGCGTGAATACCAAAAGCTTGTTTGTTCACTATGTAAGCAGCTATGATACTGAAATCACCCAGAGCAGATCTGTGAGTAAGCAAGTGCCATCTGTACATTTACACTTCTTAGAGAAGAAATGCACTTTAAAAGTATATCCTAAAAAATAAAATGTTTAAACCTTTTTAAAACAAGATTTTTTTTCTGCTTTAGTGATATATGCAATGACAGATTTTTCTTGCTCTTCAGCTTGCATGTCAAACTGCAGAACATGTCTTACAACTAACAATCAAGCAACCATTGGCACTGTTAGGAGGTGGCTGCACAGAAACTCATTTGGCCTCATACATAAGACACAAGGTATGTAAGGCCTTGAGAGGATATTTAAAGCTGCTTAATTCACTTAAGATGACAAGGAATTTAGTTTATATGGGATTACGAACAGAACTGAAACATCTCACCTGTCTTTAGCAGATTCAGTTGACATTAAGTGTTGCATTTTATTCTCTAAAGAATGACAAATATAAAATGAAATTGTATGAGATTTTAATGTGCTGATAAATATCTGCCTCAGGACTTATTGCGTAAGAAATACTGTATTTGTATTCTTTAACAGCTCTTCAGAATCCATTTACCATAGCAAAAGTTCATTCATTTTATTCCTATAATATTTAATTGAAAACAAGAAGTGTATAGAATTATTTTGTTCTGAATGCTAATAAGGATAAGACTTTTTTGGCTTTGATTTTACTTGTGTAAAACCTTTGATATTTGAATTGTGCCATCACATTAACAATTTTTTCCTCAGTTAAAAATGTTAACTTTGACTACTTGTTAAAAACAAAAACAACGAGGAGTCCGGTGGCACCTTAAAGACTAACAGATTTATTTGGGCATAAGCTTCATGGATAAAAAAAACCCACTTCTTCAGATGCATGGAGTGAAAATTACAGATACAGGCATAAATATATATTGGCACATAAAGAGAAGGAAGTTACCTTACAAGTGGAGAACCAATGTTGAAGACCAGTTTAGTCAGAGTGGATGTAGTCCACTCCCAATAACTGATGAGGAGGTTTCAATACCAAGAGAGGGGAAATTGCTTTTATTAAAAACAGCAAAGTTGTTATCCAGTAGTTTGGTAGGAGACTATTTTGTGTGTGCTCAATAATAAATAAGATGTTTACTAGTTTGTTTTCCTGTTTGTGCAAAGTGCACATATTTACAGTTGTCTAATGATTTTTTATTATTTTATCTTTTTAGAGTTTTACCCTTCCTGCTAGTGTTTTGAAAGCCATAGATTGTTCTCGGACACAATACCAGTTGGTTGCTGATGCCTTTTCCCGCTCGCTGGAGTGTGTAGCTTGCTGCCTGGAGCACGATGATGGTGAAATTCTTACTGATATGGTTTATGGACATTTTTGGTCTGTTCAATCAGGTTTTCCCTCTGACTGTAACTGGTCAGATTTAGTTTTGAAGTGTGGTTGTGGGATTTGCAGTAACCAGCAGAATCTCAATTGGACAGTTTTACAAAGCCAATGTATCCCTTTTACTCCGCAAAGCTGCTCTAACGAGCCTTCTGTAAACTCTACTGACCATCTTGTACTGGACTGTTTTACTGCAAAATGTAGTGGTCTGCAAGTGGCAGTGGAGACAACCAATCTGATTTTGGATTTGTCATATATAGTTGAAGATCAAAATTAGTTTAGTTTTCATCTGTATTATTTTGAACTTCATATTTATTTGAAAAGGTTCCAAAGCAGCATAAATAATATACTAAGAGACTACTATGCAGGATCAGAGTCTAGAAACAGAATTTTAATGTCAAGCGTCTCAAGGTCCCTTCCAGCCCTAGAATCTAGAATCTATGAATAGTTGCTCATTAAGCTACTTGCCTGATTCCTACTCCACTTCAGTTATAAACAATTGCAATTATATTTAACATTTTGTTAGAAAAACTAAACATTAATAGTCTAGTGTGCATTCAGACATAACCAAATCTTAGTAACACATGATTGAGAATTCAGACTATACTGTATTCTGTACATTCAAACTATATATGCAAATATGTGTTATTACACACACACAAAAAACCACATTAAAGGAAGAGGAAGGTTGCAAAGTGAAGCACTCAGAAGGTAGGAAGTGCCAGAATTAAGGTTGCCTGTACAACCTTAATACAGCCTCCTTGTGTGTATGCAGTATGATTCAATCTTTAATTATCTAATCACATTGTAGTTTTTCCACAAGACCCCTGACTCATTCAATCCACTGAATGGCTAGTGCCGACTGAGTGAGCAGCTATTCGATATTTTGTTATATCCTCATGTGACTCCATGTCTTATTTATTTCATGCTATTCAAATCATGCTCTGAAGACAGAATTACTAATTTCTTCGTGAGCTTTTGTATGGCTCTCTTCTCTGTAGTATCTGAGTGCTTCACAAACATTAATTTATTCTCGTAATACTCTTGTGAGATGAGGAACTAGTATCCCCATTTTATAGAGGGAGAACCGAGGCACAGGAAGATTAAGGTAAAAGGTTTCCAATGATTTTGGTTGTTCAATTTGAGGTGCTTAAGACCTGATGTTTCAAAATACTTAGCATTGTGTAGCACTTCATATGTTAAAAGCACAGCTTCCATTAACTTCACTTGCAGCTGAGAGCGCTCATCACTTCTGCAAATCAGACTACAAGGTCTCAAATCAAGCACCAAGAAAATGTACAATTTGTGACCATCTTTGAAAAGCTTGGTTTAAGTGATTTGCCCAACATCATATAGAAACTCTGTGGCTGAGGCAGGGATAGAATCCAATGCCTAAGGGCAACTTTCAACTGCTTTGATCATGAGGCTATCCCTTTTCTTCCCACCTGATTCACTCCATACATTTCAATTTCTATAACAAATGTAGAGGGAATGTTGTATGGGACCCCTGCTTCATTTTCTTTGTACTGAGCAGGCTACACACTCTACTAAGAACCAACAAAAATATAGTTCTCAGTGGAGTTTATAGCCTTACTACCCCATGTCTTCCCCACCCCACTCCTTACCCTTCCTGCTGGCCCTGAGAAGTGGGTACTGAGATGTGCTGTTCGGCTTGTGGGGAGAAGCCTTTCTGCCCACCTACATCCTATTTCTGCAAACACTGCAGATTGTTCACTCCATTTTATATTTTCTACCTCTCTATAATCTGCAGTTGTCCCCTTCCATCACTCTCCAGCAGTGCCTCTATCTCTTTCTTAACCCCAGCTCCTATCTTCTGTCTCTGATTTTGCCTGTCGGCCACCTCCTTACTCTGCCTCCACCTTTTTGACCACCCTGCTCATAGTTTGCCCCCTGCATGAAAACACCAATAGGTGTTCTATAATACATAAAAAGATTATACAAAAAACATCACAGCTGACTAACTCAGGAGGTGGTACTTTTAAGCACTTTGCATAGATGCCAGCTATTTTCAAGCACAATTAGTGGCACAAAGTTTGATTGTTCTCTGATAGTGTCTATTATTTTATTTCAGTTAGTTAAGGAACAGAAGTTTGCCTTTGTGCTTGTTATTTAGCAGATTCATTATTATAATCCAGTGAAAAACTCTATTATACCTATGTTGTGCAATTGGTTTGGTACAGTGAGCCGTATCTGTTATAGAAAAATTTTATGAATTATATGGAATAAAAAGTACTTTGCTTCTGTTTATTAAGTGTGCTATATATGATATACAGACAGGTAGGTCACCAATATAACAATCCATTGTATCATTTTGATTTCCTATGTAACACTTAATACTTGGAACCCTGATTATTGTATTTATTTGTTCTATCCCATCAGTAAACTTTCAAAGTTCTCATTGATTTTCATAAATATTTATTTTGTCATCATAAACATGGTTTTGGAGTTTCTGACTTTCACCATGGCTTGTTTTCAGGACTCTTGTAGTAGTTTTATTATCTGCAAAAACAGATGGAGTTTTAGATGAGAGTTTTAGATGATAAATCTTGTCAATTCAATACTTTCTAGGAAAAGCCTTGTTGGTTAAAGTAGCATCCTAGTATAATCTGGGAACATGGTGATCCTGGACCAGCAAATTCCAGTTTATTTGTGCATTGAACTAATTTAATGACTGAGGTACATATTTATCTCTATTTATATGGATGGAAGGTTAAAAGGTGCATAGAAATTAGCAGGTACACATGGAAATGTGGAGTAGCAGTTCCACATCATGGGGCAGATCCTCAGCTGGTGCAAACAGTCAGAACTCCCGAAAGCTATGACAGTTTGCAATACCTAAGGATCTCCCCCCGCTCCTTCCCCATCTTCTCCCTTCCCCCCTCTCCCCCTGAGTTTCTTCTAATCCTTCACTCTGAGATTAAACCCCAACTTCATGGTAATGTTGCTCCATGGGAGATGTCAGAATATGCAGCTACAGTGAAGAGACAACAGGAGCATGGTTCAGAAGCTGGTGGTCAGCCAATGAGGAGGGAAGTACTAGCAGAGCACAGTAGTTGGGTTTAGAGATCTACAAGATTAGGGAGTGATTCTCATTGATATTCAGTCTCTACAGGCCACTGCTTCCATCTCTGTAGCATCACAAACCCTCTCTCACCCAAGATGGCTGAACAAGAGAAACAAACATAATCCTGTGTGGTTTTTTCTGCAGTTATTTCTGTGAAGGGTACCCCTTGTTAGGAAGGAGGAGATCTGTACAAGAAAATAATACAGTACCATAAAATAACTTTGCTTTATTCATGTGGAGAAATTGGCTTTTTTCTGTTTAAGGAATTCTGAAATATCTAAAAACACATGTACCTGCCCTTTGCAAAAGGGATTCCCTTTGGAAGCAGCATGAAGCCAAATAATCCTGCTAAACACTCTAAAAAATGTAAATTCCCAGTGTGACACTGTACCCTCTATATTCTTCACAGAGATGATATTATGATATTATTATGGCATACTTCTCATGTATTTTATGCAAGATAGGTTATGTGAAATCATTGGAAAGGTTATGATATATTAATATGATTATCATGTTTTTATGCATGTATAATGTTTGTATCTCAAGTTAGGAATATTGACTATGTATCTGTATCACAAATGTGTTTATACGTGGGGAATGCCCACTAGGCAAAAGACTGTCAGTCTAGATGGCTGGCTGGGAAGGGCCCATTCAAGTTAATGAACCATTAACTTGAAAACAATAGGTCTTAGAATGAGGTCTGCTGGGGGTCTTCCTGATGATGCTACAAACAGCTGCCGAGCAATGGCTGCTGTGGCACTACAGGGACATGTAACCAGCTCACCTGGTACTGCATTCCATCTTGGAATACCAGTGTTTTTCCACTGACTGGCGTGGGAACCAAGCTTTGAGACAAAGGGTTTCCGCCATATGCAAAAGCTATTTAAGGCAGGGGAGTGACAGCATTGTGATTCTTCACTGACTCCCTGCCCCAAAGAGACTCTTGGAAACACCTGAGGAACAAGGATTGAACTGGGGGGAAGTGCTGGACCCAGGCTAAAGGGATTTTTAGCATGTGAAAGGAACACCTGGGGTTTTTAAGATGTAAGCAAGTGCAGATGGTCCTTAAGAATCTCTGCAGCCTGCTTGAATCATTATTTAGGGTGAGAATTTGCTATTCATAACTAATCTCTTTAGTATATTAAGCTTAGTTTGTGTGTTTTGTTTGTTTGCCAGGAAATCTGCTTTGATCTGTTTGCTATCCCTTATAATCACTTAATATCTAACTGTTGTAGTTAATAAACTTGTTTTTGCGTTGTCTAAAACCAGTGTGTGGGAATCATAACTTGGGGCAGAAAGCTATTGCATACCCTTCTCCACATTGAGGGAGGGGGCAAATTTCATGAGCTTACGCTGTACAGATCTCTGTGTAGTGCAAGACGGTATAATTTTGTATTTACACTCCTACGGGGGAGGGGGAGAGTATGCACTTGAATAGCTGGGCAGTTCCTTCGCTGTAGCCTCCCCATGCAGAGCTCATTACGTCTATATGTACTGCAGCTGGGTATGTGCCTACCTATATGTGTGCTGGAGTCTGGGAGAGGGCTTGGCAGGCTGGTCACAGCAGTACGGTGTAAAGGGAGCCCAGGCTGGTGGGTCAGTGGGGCTCAGTGGTACCCCCGTTCCAGGGGGAACCCATCACACCCAGAATCTATTTCGCTAGAATATCTCATGCTGACTCTACCTTCCAGCTCCCTCCCAACACCAACCCCCCCTCTTTCTATCTTTTTTTAAAGTGCTGCTATATACAGCGTTACTACAGCCAGCACAACACTTCCCTAACAACTGCAATTTTAACTTCATTCTTCACAACTGAAAGTAACATGGAGACAAAGGAAACCAACTCTTTCTGGGCCTAATCCAGGCCTTCAAACGACCTCATTCAGTTCTCACAATCTTGCATCAAGCCTTATTTTCCTGTATAGGTTGAATGAGGCTGCTCTGCTTCCATTTTGTTATAGTGGAAATACATCATTAAGAAGAAGTGTATTTGAAAAAAGACTTGTTTTGCGTGTCAGGTTTCAGAGGGGTGGCCGTGTTCGTCTGTATCAGCAAAAACAACGAGGAGTCCTTGTGGCACCTTAGAGTATGCATCCATTGTGTGCCTTCTAGCCAAGCATTTCAAAATGCTTTAGAAACAGTGAGTTTATCCTCGCAACATTCCAGTGAGGTGGCAACGTAATCCTCATATTCTAGAAAAAGACTGAGGCATAGAAAGATTGTGATTTTCCCGAGTGATTTATGAAGCCTGTTGCAGAGCCCACGGTAGAAGGCAGGTCTCATGTACCTTACCCAAATCTTTTGTAGGTGAAAGAATTACATTGTAAAATAGTATCAGAGGGGTAGCCGTGTTAGTCTGGATTTGTAGAAGCGACAAAGTCTATAAGGTGCCACGGGACCCTAACAGAGGTATTTGAGCATAAGCTTTTGTGGGTGAATACCCACGTCTTTGGATGCATCCAAAGAAGTGGGCATTCACCCACGAAAGCTTATGCTCCAATATCTCTGTTAGTCTATAAGGTGCCACAGGACCCTTTATTGTAAAATAGGAAGAGTAAAGTCATGTCCTTCCAGTGAGCTTGAATGTGCCTTTAAATACATGTAAAAACTGAAATTAAATGGCATTGTCTTATGTACCCCTGCATACTATGTAAAGGTAGAATGTTTGATAGCTCCGTTCAGATTAGTAGGGAAAGTTAAATTGAGTTGCTCAACAAGGAGCATATATATCAAATAGAATTCCTGCAGCTTTACCATATGCTTTACACAGTCAAAAAAAAATACTGTATTACTTATTTTTAACTTCATACAAAAAAAAGACTTATTACCAGATATGTTGATCCACTTCTTACTTTCATATTTTGTTCAGAAGATCTTTTTGCCATACACTGTACATGCCATCTAACTCTTTAAATTGCTGCAAGAGAATTTTCAATGCATAGAACTAGTTCATATAGCAAATCCTTAAAAATTCAACGTGGACTTATTAAGGGAAGACTTCAAAAGGAATCACAGACTAACTTCGGAAATAAGAGGTCTTTTGTATGGTTGCACCTGACTGTTCCACAGAAAACAAGACCGTTTATAAATAATAAAGTTTCTAACACCATCTTAAGCAAAGATGCAGATAAGTGTCCCACTTACTATTCAATTCATTCCTTGACGGCACATGCCAATTTTTGATTAAATAAAGCTTTAAAACTATGCTGCCTTGTTTTGATCTTAAGCCTGAATGATATAAACCTTTTTCTTTGCTCATTTACAGCTTGCAGCCAAGATCAAACAGGGAGTTACAGTTCTTGCTCAGATTAATTTTCTTCCCCCGTCCCCCCTGCAGTTTTCTGGCCACGTGGGGCAAGTTGGTTTTGGCATTCTTTATTATAAATAAACTCTGAATTACTCATGTGGCCAAATCTGCCTATTGTCTGTCGTCTGGTCTTTTCATTTTGTATTTCACATGAATTATCTGTTGGATAAAAATGGTGACAATCTGCTATGTGTAACTCAATTTTGGAAAATAAAAATTCACCAGCCTTTTTTAAACACAGAATTTTTATTTACTATGAGCATAAGTAATCAAGTTATCATTTTCATAAACAAGGAATGATGCATAGAGAAAACTAGTAAAGTGTCTTACCCTGTTTAACTTGAAGTAATTATTACACTACTATAAAACATCAGTTGAAAATTTGTAAAGCATAAGCTGTTTGGGTTAAGAGAGAGGCTGTGTTAAGTTATTTTTGTACAAAGATTTTCAGCTCTTGATCCTACACTATGTGAGGCAAGCTATGAAAACATCAGGAATAATTAAGCCAAATGATGGAGTGTATCTTAAGGCATAGAAAGACTGCTGGTAATACTTCAGTTAATGAAGAACGTGTAACATATAGTACCACAAATATATATATATCTTTAGTAACAGCTTACCATCCAAAGCAAGAGTTGGAAATTTAATACAGGCAGTCCTCGAACTTAACGACACAGTTGGTTCCTGAAAATTGCGTCTTAAGTTGAAACCGCAATCCACTTCACTGAGGGACCGAGCGTCGTAAAATCGAAACCAATATCGTAAGTCAAATCAGGGTGTCAATTCAGAAACGTCGTAAGTGCCATTCGTTGTAAGTCGAATGTCAAAGTCGAGGACTGCCTGTACTGTTCAAATAACAGTTGCTTTCATTTTCAGTAAAGTAGAAACTTGCTTGTGTCTTTGTTTATCTTGCTAAAAAAAATTCTTAAATGCACTGTAAAACAATTGAATTACATCTGATATATATATTTAGAACTTTTGCCATTGGTATATTTCAAAAGCTCATAGATTAGAAAATTGTACCTGGAGCATGTAGCAAAAAAAATGTAGAGATATGATTGCCTAAGATTTTCTAGGAATATCTCCAGTGTCTCAGCAAGAGGCAATAGAAGGTTTTTGGTGTTGGAAGATAACGAGATTAGATGTACTTTATGGTGACCTGGTGAAAACTGACTTTGATTTGATCTAGCTACAAGCATTTTAAAAGTCTATTTCATGTATGAATAGTAATCTGTTAATAACACCACAGGTTAATATGCCAGTGCTTGATTGAGAAGGATGGCCAGTGGTTATGGCACTAGTCTGGGGCAAGCTCAATTCCCTACTCTGCCCCAGAGTTCTTGTCTAACCTTAGGCTCTTCACTTAAGCATTGCAACACTGTCACAATGCCTAATTTTTAGGTGCCTAGAAAAAGTCATGGGAACAACAATGCAATCCACAACACCTGAGTTAGGCACCTAGGCTGCCTATACAATGGATGGGGAAAGATAGGCACCTTAGAATGCAATCCACAGAAGCCAACATGCCAGTCCGGGAGCTGCCTAAGATAGTCATTGGGAGGTGCTGATGACAAGTGTGTGCTAAGCCCTCGCAGAGTTAGGCACCTAAATCTGGGCTGCAGGGGAGCACCTCTCTCTGTTTAGCAATCCACAAGCTGCCTGTAGTCAGGCCGATTAGAGGCCTAAGTTCTTGCAGGAGTGAGTTAAGTGCCTGCATCACTAAACACAAAACAGAGAGGGAGGGGGAAAGAAGGTGGTGCCCACCTTTAACTTTGAGCCCAGTGACTCTTGTGGATTGTATTGTTGCTCCCATGACTTTTTCTAGGCACCTAAAAATTAGGCATTGTGACAGTCATCTTGGCCGTGGGAGACCCCAGGCGAGGGTGAGGATTTGAAGAGAGGTCTTGCAGCTGGATGCTTAACCACTAGACAACAGAATCCCTTTTCTGATCTAGTGACTGTTCCACACTGGATAAATACTTCAGAATCATTTGGTCAGAGGTTTTTTCCTTCTTGCACCTCATCACCTAGTATAAAGCTTCTGGAGGCTAAGTTAGTGTCACCTGTGCAACCCCATTGTCTGCAAGCCAGGCCCACAGCGATCCTCTATTGCCTTCAGTAGATTTGCTCAGGGAACTTAACTGAAACTTAACAATCCTGTTGATGACACATAAGAAAGAATAGAATCCAGCTCTCGTTTGCAGCTGTGTTGGTGCTGCAGGGCTAACAGGAATAAAAGGCAGTACACGCTTATTTTTGTCACTCTTGTCAGCAGCTCTGGCTCTGAATATACACAAGCAGCAAGTCTGTTGAGTAAGGTGTCATTTTCACAGTCACTCTTCAGAGCAGGACTGCAGCTTAAGGCTTTTTCATTGCTAAAGGAACTCCACCTGCCTAAGTGACAGTAGCTAGGTTGACAGGAGCATTCTTCCATTGACCTAGCTGTGTATCTACATCAGTGGTAAGGTCAGTGTAGATTTTTCAGCCCCCTGCAAGGCATAACTACATCAGCCTAAGCTTTAAATATAGACCAGATATAAGACTTCAGATTGAGTTCAAAGGATTCGGAACAAGTTCTGACAATGAGGCAGCACAGTGTCCTTCAGCATTTCTATTATTCAATTTCTATTTTCAGTAGACACACCACTAATCATTATTCTGCTTCGAGTAGATGCAGACATGTATTCCACTTAGGTGTGTGCATACCCAGCAGGCTGAAGCCAGAGTTTTTGCCTAGCAGGGCAGTGCTCATGCCTTGTGGCTGTGACTCCTCCCTTGGTTATATCAGGTGGCGCATTGTTCGATCTGCAGACAGTTGAAGAAAACGACTCGGGTAGCTCGGGACCTTTGCCTCAGGCAGCACCTGCTCAAACAGGCCATGAAGACCTCAGTACTGGATCAGGCGGAAGATCGCCCTTGGGCCCTGAGAGGGCTGCTGCCCTCTGTTCTGGAGCAGGCGCCTCACCGAAGAGGCGGAGGAGCCATTCCCTGCCGACACCAAGGGAAAGGTTTCATAAGACCAATCGAGACTGCTCCAAGACTCGGGGTGACTCTTCTGCCTCTCCCAGGAAAAGTGTGGACTGGCACAGAGCCGGTGCTGACACATGGGATAGCGTGGGTACTTCTGACCCTTCCCTGGTACCAAGTAGGAAGGGCAAAAACCTTGTACCAACAATTATCAGAGGGGCAGCCATGTTAGTCTGTATCCTCAAAAACAATGAGGAGTCTGGTGGCACCTTAAAGACTAACAGATTTATTTGGGCATAAGCTTTCATAGGTAAAAACCCACTTCTTCAGATGCATGGAGTGAAAATTACAGATGCAGGCATAAATATACTGAAGGAACTGAGAGTGGTCAGGGTGGCACTGATTCATATAGCCAAGAGAAGGACCACAGGCATGAGGCATGAGCACCACCTCTCTACGGTTACTGCTAGACAAAATCTCTGGCTCCAGCACACTGGATGTGCACACAGTTAAGTGGAATACACATCTGCATCTCAACAAACCACAGTTATAGTAAGTAATCGCTTCTTTTAGCTTTGGACTGGGACTCGGGCTACCTGATCTCTATTCCTGGTTCTGCCACTGAGCTGCTGTGTGACCTCAAGCAAGTCATTTTGTCTCTCTGCCCCTCAGATTGTCCATCTGTAAAACTGGACTAATGATACTCTTCTTTAAGAAACACGGATATCTGTGGATGAAAAGTACTACATCAAGTGTTAAGTATTTGCTGTCGTTTTAGGCCCACTGCAACAAAAATTGCAAATTAGGATTCGTGAAGTAAAATGGTAATTTGGCTAATGGGATTTTGGCAGAATTTACATTTTTAAGGTAGGCTCAGATTGATCTAATCTGATAGCACAGACTGTTTTCTAGTCAGACAGGGCCCTACCAAATTCACAGCCATGAAAAATGCATCATGGACCATGAAATCTGGTCTTTTGTGTGCTTTTACCCTATACTATATGGATTTCATGGGGGGAGACCAGTGTTTCTCAAATTGGGGGTCCTGACCCCAACAGGGAGTTGCCGGGGGGTCACATGATTATTTTAGGGGGTTGTGGTATAGCCACCCTTACTTCTGCACCGACTGCAGAGCTGGATGGCCAGAGAGTGGCGGCCGTTGACCAGGCATCCATCTCTGAAGGTAGCGCCCAGCCCGCAGCAGCGCAGACGTAAGGGTGGCAATACCATACCAGGCCATCCTTACTTCTGCGCTGCTGCTGGCGGCAGCTCCTAGCCAGCAGCCGCCGCTCTCCAGCGCTGAAGGCAACGCCACCGCCAGCAGCAGCGCAGAAGTAAGTGTAGCAGCACCGTGACACCCCACCCCCCCCCCCAACTCCTTTTTGGGTCAGGACCCCTACAATTACAACACTGTGAAATTTCAGATTGAAATAGCTGAAATCATGAAATTTACCATTTTTAAAATCCTATGACCATGAAATTGACCAAAATGGAACATGAATTTGGTTGGGCCCTACAGATAAACCATGAAGGTGAGGTGGTCATTGTTCTTTAAATTTACTAATCTTTCACCGGGTATACTTGATTTTTAAAGCCAATGGTTTTGTATTTTACTAAATATTCATATTTGCTGTTTCCCCTATTGAACCTGCAGCAACAGCTCATCAGTGAACACTTTGCCCAGATCGGGACTCCTAACATTTACTTCAGTGCATTAGATGCTCAGTGCACATCTAGGAAAGGGCACCCTAA
The DNA here is from genome assembly GCA_037349315.1 of Chelydra serpentina. Classification (NCBI taxonomy): domain Eukaryota; kingdom Metazoa; phylum Chordata; order Testudines; family Chelydridae; genus Chelydra; species Chelydra serpentina. Next base: position 14,403,116 of record JBAIAC010000061.1, read on the forward strand.
CTGCCCTATGGTTGCATGATTGGACTTTGCTTTAAAAAGGTAAGTGGAATGGGAAATATCATTGATCCTGACTGCATGTCACTTTCAGTGAGTCAATGCTCTGCCTAAATATGCTATGGACCAGATCCTTAGCTGGTGTGAACTGGCATAGTTCCTTGAAGTCAGTTCAGCTACATTGATTTATACCAGCTGGGAATCTGGCCTAATTATGTCAGTAGGCCAATAGTTACTCAGGTTTTGTTTTGCTTTGTTCTTGTTTTTCAACTAAAAAGCACTTTGAAAATGTTCCTGCTCATTTAGGTATAGAGCTAAAATTACCATGGCTAAGTGTATTACAAGCAGAGGGGAACGTGCGCGAACCAGAAAACTCTCAAATTCAACTTTAAAGGATCGCTTGTGCCCTTAAGTTGCTGTGCTGACGGGCAGAATGTAGCCTCTGCCACATTTCAAACAGTGCTACATCAAGCCCTACACTGCTGTTTTTCAATCTCAGAAAAAATCAATGTCACGGGAAGTACTTTAAACAAAAAACAAATTGTATTTCCAGTTACTACGAAGACCAAAAAATAAGGTCTGCTCAGTGTGAATAGCAGCTGAATTCTAACGTTTACTTATTTCAAGACTTTAACCACCACTTACACAAATGTCTTTTTCCTCATCAGCCAATAGGAGCTTTTCAGTACCAGAAAATAATCTTATAGGCAGTGACACACTGGTCTTAATCTCATACCCAAGAGCTAAAAACAAACACATGCCACACTTGATTCAATACATAGCCTTGCATAGCGTGGTCCTAGTGATAAGTAGTCTAGGTTCAGAGCATCTGGGGTGCTATTTCTAAATCGTGCTGCATTTTCTTAGCTACCCTCTCTAAAAAACAGCCTTTGCTCTCTCTCCACCCACCCTCCCCACGAGTTCTGTCAGCCCCAAGAGCTTGTGCCTGCTTGAGGCCTTTGATGGCTGCTTTAATTTAATTGTGTGTTATTGTCCCTCTAGTTCTAATTTAGCATTGGCATTTCTCGCAAATCAGTGCATGATTGTCAGCTCTGAACAGTTGAATATGGAACGGGAGTGTTTATTTCATTGTTTGGCAATGCAAAGAACATTTCATGCATTTTCAACATCTGTCCATGGGAGTCACTGATGGGCATCCGCTGTGACAGTCTAGTTCTTTCGGAGAGGTCTTTTACTCTTCTGTAGAGGGAGAAGCAAAGGTACTAAAGGCAGGAATGGGGAAACTCCCTGGTAAAAGGAGATAAAATCTGAACAGACACTTCCTTAAGCCTCTCCTTAAGACTCTGCCATAATGCCTACCAAAATCTAACCTGATGATCATGGCTAGGTAGGTGACAAGCTGTGACTGTTCTTCCCTCTCCACCTCTAATCTCCCTCCACCCTGCTTTCCCGCCCTCCCCCCGGAAAAAAAACAGGTAACTAACAAAGCTGGGACAATTTTTCATCAGATTTTGCTCTTATGGTGTATCCCCATCCCCTGACCTTCCTTTGTGGATTTAGATGGTGAGAGATGGTCTTGTTTTGCATGCATACAGGAACCAGCACAATGGTGCTCCCAGCCTGATTGGAGCCTATGGGTATAATCATAATTATAAATATTTAATAAACAGCAGTTGGTATGCGGTCACCACTGCTTAGGACACTAATCACAATCTCCCTGTTCGTTATCTCTCACCATATATTTAAGGTTGTAAATCTTTGGGGTAGAGTGCCTAGCACAATGGGTGCTAATCCCGGAATGGGATTACCACAATACATGCTCCCCTGCACCCTTACAGTCAAGTACAGTAAGAGGTTCCACTGCCTGGGGACCCTTTGCCAGCATGGAGGCAAGGGGTGGATTTGCCTCTATTAGTTTGTGCTTGATAGCAGTGAATATAGTAACAGCCAGATGCAGAACATCTCTAATTGAAAGCGAGATCAAAGCACAGAGGCATTAAATCAAGGCAAACCAAAGAAATACAGGATGTTCCTATAACCTTTATCTTTACAAAAATTAATAACTTAAGAATCCTATGACTTGTAAGCCTATTAAAAAATTTTTCTAGTACCAAGAACAGTAAATGCCAGCAAGTGGGATGTTCAAACTCCAGACCAATACAGACATTTAAAAAGAATAAATGTGGACATGCTTTAAGGAATTTGTTCCTTCAAAAGAATTTGTTCAAGCCTAAAGCTTGATGAAAGAAAATGTACTCTTGATGACAGAAAATGTACTCTACATTTTCCTCAGTGATGTGTAGAATGCAAATTGCTCCCAGCGCCGAGATCTTTTAGCCTATTCAACAATTCCATTACCAAAACTACACGTGTTTTTGTAATCAAGAGCGAAACCAAATCTTTTCAATGAATGCTTCGCATTGGTATTTAAAAATAAAAGAACACACCCCCCAGCATTCTAGGAGGAGGACCAGAAACGTTGGATTCCAGATTAAAAAGAGTTAAAAAATTACAGTTCCATAGGATCTGTTCAATCAAAATGGCTGCTAAGTGAAAAATAAAGTATTCCTAGATCTGCATGGTAAACAGCAGATGTCACTCCAGTCTTCCGGTAGATAGAGTAGTGTAGTAGGGAGTATGTTTGCTTATCCTCAAGATAAACATTTAAAAAAAAATTATATCCATTGTTGAGAAATACATAAAGCATTGGGGAGAATGGGGAAGGAGTTCAATTTTTCATTAGTTTGTATTCCAGAAAAATTCTCTGTTTCTGGACTTCCTCCATTTGTGGCGGGTGGGAAGGAGTGGCTGGCAGGGGACGGAACAGGAGGTATTCCTTTTTCGAAATCGCAACGGATGATAGAGTAACATTCGTCCCCCCTACAGAAAGGCAAGGGGGTTGGTATCTATGAAACAATTGACATGTTCAGACATTGTGCTTTGGGATTCTGCATTATTCTTATGGCTTTACATTTAAGACCTGATAAACCTGTTAGGTAACCTACAGCAAACAATTCAAATGAAACACGGTGTGCAGAATACTACAGCAGACACCCTTAGCAGGACATTCACAGGAATAGGAAATGGACCCTGCTGTTCTTCACAACATATTTTGACATTGGCGAGTCCCCAAAATTGACTTATTTGCCACAACCAAAACCAACAAATGCTCCAGAGCCAACCTTGGGCATCATTTGCCAGGAGATACCTTCCTCTGTCACTGGAAGACAGGTCTCCTTTATGCCTTTCCTCCAATTCCTCTCATATCGAAGGTCCTGCTCAAGAAAAGAAAGAAAAAGTGATTCGCTTAGCTCCCGCCTGGCCAAGACAAACATGTCAGCGATGTGCCTGCCAATCACTCAGCAGTCCCTTCCTCACCTCCTCGCTCAGAATGCTGGACAGAGCCACCATCCCAACTTACAGGTTCTCTGACTCAAGCCATGGCTCCTCGGTGGCTCAAAAGCAGAGCTGTTCTGTTCTGCATAATAGCACCTCTTTCCCATCCTCTGAACAACAACAACTCGTCACACATATATGCAGAAATGGAAAAGATTCCAAATCTGGTGAGACTCAAAACATGTTACCCCCACATCCACTGTTTGGATGAGCATTAGCTCTAAATTCAGTAAAGGTACATCTCACAGCCATAACCACCTTTCATCATAAGATAGCTACTCTGTTTTCACTCATCCTGCAACAAAAAAAAAGATTCCTCAAAGGTATGGGCAACCTATTCCCACAAATCAGATGTCCTACACCAACATGGGACCTTAACCTGGCCCTCAAGTGCCTTAACAAGCCTCATTTTGAGCTGATGGCCGCATGCTTGCTTACACATCTGTCTATGAAAACAGCTTTCCTAGTAGCCATCACCTTGGCTTGGAGAATCAGCAAAATAGGGGTTCTAATGGCACACCCACCCTTCACAATTCTCTTTAGGGATAAGGTCACACTGAGACCACACCCAAAGTTCCTCCTGAAAGTATCCTCTGCCTTCCAACTAAACCAACGTATTCACCTTCCAATCTTTTCCCCAAAGCCTCACCATGACAAGAGAAAAGCAATATTGCATACACTTGATGTCAGAAGAGCTTTGGCATTCTATTTGGATAGAACAAAAAACTTCAGGAAATCTCCTAAACTCTTCCTTTCGATTGCAGAGAGGTCTCAAGGAATTGCAATCTCAAAACAAAGACTTTCCAAATGGATATCGAACTGCCTTACTTCTTGCTAATGTACCTGCAATCTTCAGCCTCTGGCAATCTTCATTCCATGAGACCGGTTTCCACTTCTGTAGCCTTCATCAAAAATTGTCCCATCACAGAATTCTGCAGAGCAGCAACTTGGGCATCTGCTCATACTTTTGCAGAACATTATGCCATCATCTAGGACTCTGCATCTGATGCCATGTTTGGTGCCGCCATATCATCATCAATATTAGACTCAACTACAAAGCCTTGGGGGTAACTACTGTAGAATCACCGACCGTGGAGCACCCGTAGGGACAATACTCGAAGAAGAAGAAAGGGTTACTCACCTTGTGCAATAACTGTGGTTCTTCGAGATGTGTGTCCTTATGGGTGCTCCACGACCTGCTCTCCTCCCCTCTACTTTGGAATTCTTAATAAGGGACTCTGTGGTAGAGAAGGAATTGAGGGCAGTTCACCCATGCAGTGCTAGATAGCCTTGAGGTCAGGCATGAGACAGGGAGAGTGCAGGTGCAGGCTGAATGGACACTGTTAAGTTACTCCTGCCTACTAAGGCCAATGAGAGAAGCATCTAGTTTTCTTACTTAGTCACACACATGCCCCTTCAGACCACACATTTAAATCTTGCCCTTTTTACCCTCACCCTAGAAAACAGAGGTGGAATGAGCAAAGTGCGTGATTAAATGATTCCATGCAGATGAAAGAGTCCAGTGCTTAACCTCAATTGCACCCACTCTGGGTCACACTACCATCCGAACAGCCATGATGAGAGGGATAACTTGTAATGCAAACCAAGATATAAATTGTGACTTCCTTCGCTCCAGGTCTAGGGTCATCCCCTATACATGCTCCGCCGTAGAGAGACTTTCATCCACTAGTTTGGTCATGGGGTCACTGGAGCTTGGAATCAGATGAGCTCTCCTTTGCCTTAGGGGCTGAGCAGGAAACTGAGCTTAGGAATCAAACCAGAGCTTTTCAGATGGTAGCAAGGAGAGAGAGCCATAAAGCACTTTTTAAAAATACATCCCTAATTCTATAAGGAGTCCCCCACCATTACCCGGGTTATGCTCCTTTATCCATGATGGCCAACAGTCAATACCAGTTATCAGAATCTGAATACAGAACGGCAGATGCAGGGAGGTTATGAAGTTGCCTTGGGAATGAATATTCACAGTCAACCCACTCCAGAGGGCTGCATATGTGACTCACTGCTCTGTCATGATCCAAATAGCAGAGATATTTTAGATTGCTGATGCCTGAAGAGTCACATCTCTGTGAATAGACAGCTGCATTAAGATACTGTAAATGTGCGAAGCAGCAGCATGCTGCCCCAAAAGCTTAACTGCAAAGCAGAGTGTCAGATGGAAGAATTGCTAATGAAGTCCTATGCCATGTGATCATATCACAAGCAGCCAAGAATCATGCATAATGTAACTGCAGCTGCTAACAGCAGGCTCCCCTATTATTAAATTAAACTTGTTTTTGATAGGCCCAGGGAGCTGATCTTGGGAGTGTTTTCTGATGTGATCTCATTCCCTCCCAAATGCATTTAGAGAATTATTTGCATTACTGTAGGGTTGAGAGGCCCCTCTCAACATCACTTCCCCCTTGTGTTAGGTGCTGTACATACACAGTGGAGACAATCCCTGCTCCAAAGTGCTTACAAGCTAAATGGATAGAACATACAGGTAGAGGATTGAGAAGAGAGGCCACAAGGGTTATGTCACACAGGAAGCCTGAAGCAGAGTTGGAAGTTGAACCCTGGTTGCTGGAGTCCCATGTCAGTGTCATAATTGCAAGGGCATCTTGCTTCCCTTAAGAAAGCTGAGGTTTTTCCATTTACATCTGGGGGATCCTTATTTTCTGACCATGTTTACACCAAATACCTTTGCGCTTAGCTAAATCGAATCTATAACCATGTGGGGAACTGGTGCTCAAGTGTACAGTCCACAGACAACAGCATTAAAGGTTAGCTCCTGCAAGATGCCAAGTACCCTCAGCTCCAGGGATGTGACTGTCCTTTCAAACACACCAGGATGCTTTCGTGATGGTGTTAGGATTGCAAAAGCCTCATACGAGGAGACAAAAGCCACACTTACATGCTCTGTTCTGGCTTTCGATCTGCTCTGCCTGGGTCAGAAGACTTCTGCCTGGAGCAGCCAAACAGAGCAAAGAAAGGCAGAACTGTGCCACAGCTCACTGCAACCTCTTCTCCCCTGTCTATGGCTACCAGATGTGAGCGAAGTGAGGGGCCATCAGGTACCCACCTCTTCCATCCTCCACTCCCGAGTAGCCAAAGCAGGGGGTTTGCACTGACCAGATTGGGTCATCAGTTTATCTCCGAGTACACCACTGTTCCCAGGTTGTGGGGTGTTGAAGTATTATGGTGAAGAGGATCATATAGATAGCTAGCTAAGTTTGGCCTTAAATAATGGTTGGCCCAAGGAACACTCAGGATGTAGCCAGTGTGAAGTAGGGCTGCATAAAACATTTTATAATAATCATAGCAATACCTGTATCTATGGTATTATCTGGCCCCCATTATTAGTATCCGAGTGCCTCACAATCTCCAATATGTATTATTTATCCTCACCCCCCTGTTAGGCAGGGAAGTACTATTATTCCCCATTGATAAAGGGTGGGGAATAGAAGCACAGAGAGAGACTTTGACTGGCCCAAGGTCACACAGGAAGTCTGTGGCAGAGCACAGACACTAGAGTTTCCCAAGTCCTAGGCTAGTGCCTTTGTCACTGGCCTCCTCCTCCACTCACTCACCTTCCCCCCCGGTACAAATATTTACAGTTATAAAGAACCCACACAAGGTGACAGAGGAGAGGAAAAATCAGCACCCAGCATCCCAAAAGTAGAGCTTGGGACATCATGTAAGTGGTTACTTGGATTTTCATACAGCCTCTATCAGCTGACTGGTCCACAGCTTGTGCATTTCAGGTACGATCTCACTTGGTCTACATGATACCCATTTTAGATATAAATACTTAACTGATGGCAGTATTTTCCCATGCAGCAAATAAAGCACCTTATACCCAGACCACCAGACTCTTCTTATCTGGCCATGACTGATTCCCAGAGCTACTATTAATCTATGTAAGATTAAAACCTTATACTTGCTCACCTTATCAAGGCAGCCACCTACTGTACCATGCCTGAAAATGCCCCAGCTACTTTACTCTCAAATACATATTGTGGAATTACCTATGGGGAGCCAATCAATCTCCACCGATGTACTGACCTTGCAGGGAAGAGAATCCTAGACACCTTTCTTCTTGTTAACCCACCTGGTTCCTTCCTATATTCTGCAGGGAAGCAGGAATTCATCCCGAAGAGCCAACTTATCAAACAGATGTGGTTTGTCATATCAGGAAGCATTTGGTTTGTATCCTTAATTTATTATTGGCATTTGAGTCAACCAGAAATGCACCATTGTCATCACCCATAGAAGATGAATTAATACAGCTTCTTGGATCATCTCCCTTTTGAAGACCAATATAATCATTGGAACAGAACTTCATCGATTTCTGGAGTGATATGTAGCATACAACAGGCATTTGTATTATTCAGTTACTAGAGCACATCCTGGAAAAAACACATTCCCCAAAGCCCATCAAATCATCCACAGTTTCTTCCCCCACTCAATAACGTATCCCTCCCCTCCTAGGCACAAACAGTTCCTCTCCTGGGCAGCAAGGTTTCCACCATTAGCCCATCCCTTCAGGGCTTTGGGATTTCCACCCCATGGTGCAGGGCTGTCACCACACCTCTTCTAGAGCAGTGTTTCTCAACGACCAGTCCTTGAGATCTGCCTAACAATTCAGGAAGGCAACAAAGTATCAAAAAGATTGAGAAACATTGCTCTAGAACAGCAGTTCTCAACCAGATTTTGGCAATCCCCTCGGGGGCCACAAGCAGATTTCAGGAGGTCCGCCCAAATAAACCAGAGAGCAGGGTTGGTGTTAGACTCGCTGGAGCCCAGGGCAGAAAGCCAAAGCCTGAGCAACTTAGCTGCATGGGAAATTTCCCTGCTTGCCACCCCCGGTTTTTAATCTACTGGATATGCAGAAAAACAGGAGGTGGCACAGGTGGGCTGTGGAATTTGTATAGCATGTTTGTGGGGGGGAGGGAGGAGGCTCAGAAAGAAAAAGGTTGAGAACCCCTGTTCTAGAAGACCCCAGCAGCTGTCCTACATGCTGCTCTGCAGAAACAGCTACCCCAGATCATTCCACAGTCCCTCTCCCCAGTGAGAAAGGCCGCCCCCTCTTATTGTAGGCATTGCTTCTGGGTTGCTGTCACATGACCCTCAGTCACCTGATTCAGGCTCAGAACCACTTTACAGACCCAGCTCACCCTATGCAAGCACATAGTTCTTATCTAGCATATTGTGTGCCTGAAGATATGTTACATTACTATCGAGGTCTGTAGGCGCTTTCCCATTGCAATGACTGGGTTCAGGATCAGGCTTCTACTGAGCAGACTTAATCCAGCTTTAAGTTTTCCTTATAACGAATGTTTTCTTCCCTTAGATTTGACATTGAGAAGAAATACCTCTACAGATGCTCTGAATGTCCTAACAGTAACTGGATTTACAATCACCACCCAGCCGTATTAATACTCATACCGGTAAACTGCCAGCCAGCCACCTTAAATAATTAAACAGAGACAATTCAACTTAGTAATACTTTATGAGCAGTGAAAGTGTTTTATCTTGAAGAAAACAGATTGCTAACTCACTGCAAATCTCATGACATTTGGTGTTTTTTCTTAAATCCCCAGCTCCCGGAGTCCTGTGATCACATGGGGGGGAGGGTGTCTCAGCTTTCATTTAAACAAAATGAAATTCCTAGCCATCATGCTTAGAGAGAAAAGCTCAAATACAAATAATCTTAACTCTTTTAAAAATAATCTCATGATTTTGGGGGCCTGAGTCATGTTTTTTTGAATGCTTAGGTTGGCCCTAGGGGCTTTGCAGACTAAGGGCTAGATTGTAGCATTTATGCCCCAGCCGTGTATAGGGGGCATGGCTTCCTTGGTGGGCACAGAGTAACATTCTGCCCCAAAGAGGCAGAAAATGCCTCCTGGAGTTCCCCATATACAGAGGGAACGCCCACACACTACAGCATTTCTTCATGCAGGGAAACAGACTCCCCCAGAGCATTGCTGGCCACTTCCAGGGGCTCACACAGAGTGGTATAGGAGCGAGAGTTCCACCTTATCACCATGCCTCCAACATTTGTTTGGAGCACTCCTATCTTCCCTGAGTAAGCCATTTCTGTGCTTGTTTGAGTACAGGGATTGCAATTCTACCTGGACTTGACATGAGCTTTGCAAGGCCTACAGGAGACTCCTTTGTCGCTCCCCCTACTAAGCACTTGTATACGTGCTGGGCAGAATCTCAGAGCACCCCCTTGTGACCAGGTTTGGCACCCCACATGAGCCTCACCTTACGGTTCTCAAGTTGGGGCATTAAACATCTCCTGTAAAGGGATCTAGGCCAAGGGAGAAAAAAAAAAAAAAAAAAAAAAAAAAAAAAAAAAAAAGCCCAATCAACAGTAAGTATGGCCCCTTTCATCACTGTTCCCTCTAAGCTGTGCATGTGTGTGCGCACATACAGATCCTAAACCCTGCACACACAGCAAAACACCACACATGCAAATTTGCACAGAAGCACAACAATTTGTATAGAAGAAATATTTTGCACACATGGCCTGTCAAAAATTAGAGGGAACATTGCCTTTAATACAGTATCACAGAAGGAATATTTGTATTAACAGCTCAAGAGGCCCTTCCCACAAGCCCCTGATTCACAAGCTCCTCAAGTCTTCAGGAAGTCATGCCATTAAAAGATATTACCTCAGCCACTTTGTCTCCCTGGGGAGTTGCCAGCCTAGGGCTCCCCAGCCCTACTTCATGCTGGTACCCTTAGGCACCCCAAACAGCTAGGCCTATCTCCCACCTCAACTAAAAGGAGATTGCCTTCAACTCTTGACTTCACTGGCCTTTGTAGGGCCAGCTATGGTCTGATTGGGGACATAGCCCAGCTGTGGCTGCTTCCCCAATCAACCATCCCAGCCACAGCCCTCTCTCAGGGCTGATTTCAAGCCCTTGAGACCTGAGTGAGGTACTCAACCCGCTGCACCCTGTTTAAACAGGTCTGTCGTAGGGCGAACCAGGGAGTTTCCTTGATTATACTCAAAGGGTTCTGATTATGAGCTCCTGGCTGACCCTTATAGGGGTAGCACACATGCCGTCACACTAGCTGTGTATAAATACAGCACCATGAGACTTCATTCCTCCCTAGGGGAGGACTAGTTTAATTGACTCACACATTGCAAATACATGGCTCGTAGGAAATGAGGCTGGGGAAAGCTCTGCCTTTATAAAAACATCCACTGGATTTGTAATGTTGGTGCAGAGCAAACAAGATTTCCACTTATGTAAGGGAGCGGGGGGGTCTCATCAGATAATATCCCACCCAGTCAATTACTTAGGGGGTCAAAAAAGGCTCTGGGCCTGTTGCTTTTCTTCTGGATATGAGGTGACAAAAATTGAGCAGGAAAACAGCCAGAGCTCAACGCTTTTCCTCTGTCAGTCTTCACTCCTTTCCCTAGTCACCCAGCTGTTGTAGGTTTCTTGGGGAGACAGCCGAGCAAAGCATAGGACGGGTACTGAAATCTGCATTGATTTTTAAGCGAGAACTTGCTAGTGCTGGAGGCATAAATGGGTCACGTAGTTCCTTCTTAAAAATAAAATACTTGGCAGGTTTCCCTGCCTGCAATGGAGTGTGTTGAATCCTAATGAAAATTACCCACAACTACAAAGCTCACAGCCAGCTCAGAATGCTGCAATGTATATAGTGCTGCAGTGCACATGTCTGGGCTGTTGACATCCCATTTGATTTGTTTGCTGCAAAGTTACTGAGAGCTGCTCTCTAGGCTGTTTAAAACAATATGTTTATTTTTGAAACCTTCTTAATCAAGCCGCTACAAGGAGAGGCTCTGTCTCCTATCCAGTTCTACAGAGAGCATGTTGGCATGGGAATTAAAATACATTCTTCTGAAAATGTACAGATACAATTTAAAAAAAAAATCCCACAAAGACATGACCCTGAATTTTTCTAAGTAAAAAAAGCCTCGAATAGGAATTGAAGAAAATGATTGTAACTAGGATGACCAGACAGCAAATGTGAAAAATCGGGTGCGGGGTAATAGGAGCCTATATAAGAAAAAGACCCAAAACTCGGGCCTGTCCCTATAAAATCGGGACATCTGGTCACCCTAATTGTAACATATGCAAGCACAAATGGGGACTTTGTCCTGAAAACTGCTGAGCATTCTTGCTCCTATTGATTTGAAGTGTTATGGCTTCACAGGCTGTGATATCCAATGGCTATCCTTAGCTCTGTCACTTAGCTGAGGGATGACTTTTGCCAGCCAGATCACTCTCCTTGCTTCTATTTCCCTTCGCTTTCTTTGTCTGGCTTGTCTACTTAGACTGTACGCTCTTTAGAGCAAGGAATCTCTCCTACTATGGGTCTGTACAGAGCCTGGCACATGGGGTTCTGAGTTCAGCTTGGGACCTCTAGAGAGTAGATAGTAGTACTGAACACCTTGTCAGATCAGGCCGTAAGTCTCTGACAGGACTGATGCACCAGGATAGTGATTCCTGGCTCAAATTTGCCAAGACCCCAATATATAACAATATACTGCTGGCCAGAGCCTTGGCTGGCATAACGTGATGTCGGTTCAGCAATAGAAATGCTTAGTTCATAGGTAGCATTTTTCATTCCTAGATCTCAAAGGGCTTTACAAAGGAGGTCAATATCATTATCGCCATTTTACAGCAGGGGAAACTCAGGCATGGGGCTGTGAAATGACGTGTCAAAGGTCACCCAGCAGGCCAGGGGCAGATCTGGGAATAACACTCAGGTCTCTTGAGTCCCAGGCCAATGCGCTGCCATGTCCATCCAAGCATGTACACCATCCCTCATCCCCATAGTATCTGGGTGCCTTCTAGTAGCACATTAAGCTGCGTGACTTACCTCTGTCATGTGTGGTTTGTTCTCCCCAGGGGAGAGTTGAGTGTGCCTCGGAGGGTTCGGGCTTGTTTTCATGTACACTCTGCTATGCGTTTATGTGAGAGAAGGCAGGTTGGAGAAGTGTGCTTTGCACTGAGGGAGTTCGTTCCACAGGAAGGGAAGGGAAAATTCCTTCCCTGAAGGAGGCCACTAGACCACATTATCTTTCATTGACTTCAATGGAGATACACTGACAAACAGAAGTTGGGCATCTGGCCCCTTCGCGGAGAGGGACTGGCCAGATAAAATTACTTCAAATTATTCCTCATTTCTCCTTTTTTATAAACCCTCAATTAACACAGGCTGGGGTGACATTTTGCCAACAGTAGGAGCCATCTGATACCATGGCTCTGGGGGTCGGTCGTGTTCTCAAGATTTCAGCACTTTCCTGAGTGAAAACTCAAGGAGATGTAAACTGCTCCTCAAACTAAATCAAGCTCACATGTGTTTATTTCACACATGAAACCACTCAGGATCACTAACCCTCTCTCCACACCCATTAATCCTCTACATTTATTCTTGTTGCTGGCCAGCTGTGATTGGTGGCTGAGTTCATTTGAACGACTCTAGGACAATTTTCCAAAGGTGGGTGCCTAACGTTAGTCTGTACCCTTTGGTTATTTACGTTTACATGGGAGAAAAAATGACCAGGTTCCCTCCTCTCCCTTCATCGTGAATGGCCTCTGCAGACCCCCACAGTTGGAATCTCCTATCCCTCATGCCTCTCATATCTCTGAGCCATGCCTTGGCCCCTGCTCTCTGCAACGCCAAGTTACAACTTGACTACACTATACATTTAACCAGCGACGCTGACTTCTGTCAGCGTCGGTGGGTGCTGACGCCGGGCCCCGCCCCCCCGATGCCGGTGATGTCACAGGGCCCCGCCCCCCGCCGCCGGTGACGTCACGGGGCCCCGCCCCCCGCCGCCGGTGACGTCACGGGGCCCCGCCCCCCGCCGCCGGTGACGTCACGGGGCCCCCGCCCCCCGCCGCCGGTGACGTCACGGGGCCCCGCCCCCCCGACGCCACCGCAACGTCGCCGGCATCGGGGGCGGGGCCCCGGAACATCGCCCGGTGCTCCGGTAAGGTGGGCACGAGCTCCGGGGATGGCGGGGAGTTGCCAATTTTTTTCCGTGGGTGCTCCAGCCCCGGAGCACCCACGAAGTCAGCGCCTATGCATTTAACTCGACATAAGGAAGCTTACGTTCAACCGCAATGCGCCCCCCACCAGTTTAACTTTCCAGCTAGGCCGACGTAATAAAACCACCTCGACGAGAGGCGTAGCGCTAAGGGTGACATAGAGCGATGTGGTGTTGGCGTAGACACTGTTGCGTTGCTTATGTCTCCTTCAGTGGCCTCCAGGAGGTGTCCCACAATGCCCACCGTGACCGCTCTGCTCACTGTTCTGAACTCTGCTGCCCTGCAGCCAGGTACACAGGCATGCCTCTTTCCCCTTTTAAAGCCTCAGGAAGTTTTGAAATTGCTCTTCTTGTTTGCTCAATGTGGACAGCTCACATTGCATCTTCCCAGCTGAGCATGTCGGCTTCACGCTCCCGCCTGGAATACATGGAAGGTGGTGGATCTGCTGGGTCTGTCGGGAGAGGAGGCTCTGCAGACACAGCTCTGCTCCAGCTGCAGGAATTTGCTCGGGCATGGAGGAGAAAAGCTGTGATAGGGACACGCAGCAGTACCGTGTAGCTGCAGCAGGAAGGCAAGGGAGGCAAACAGTCATTCTGGTGCGGAGCCACGGACACCAATTTACACCAGCAGAGAATTTGACCCCATGTATTTTCAATGCAGTTTATTTGAACAAAGAATAGGAATATTAAATATTTTGTTACAAAATGGCACTTATGAAACTCAAGGACAATTTTCTGTTTGCTGCTTATCTGACTCTGATTTAGTTGGGGTTAGTCCTGCTTTGAGCAGGGGGTTGGACTAGATGACCTCCTGAGGTCCCGTCCAACCCTGAGATTCTATGAATCAATGACTCATAGCTATTTGGGGTCAGAATAAAGATTTACAACAAATATTTTGGGGTCAAATGCATGTCTGATGTAATTCCAGCCTTTCCATCAAAGGTGAAGTTGGTCCTTTGTATTTAAGATGCTTGAAATCTATATGAACTTCAAAGGTATTTATAAAATTCAGTTGATCACAACAAAGTCTGATTTTTTTTTTGCAATTATTTTATTGTTTCCATTATCCACCTTAGAGCCCCCGAACAAGAGCAGGGTCCTATTGCTGTTTGGCAGGCACACAGTAAGAGACACAAGTCTTTGCCCATTCTTGGTAAGACATACAAAGAGTGAGAGGCCCGGAAGCCTTAGTACTCCTATTCTACAGAGGGGGCACTGAGCCACAGACAGATTAAGGGACCTGCCCAAGTAATAGAGAAGGTCTGTAGGAGAACTAGGAATTAAACCCACATCTCCTGCATTCCAGGCAAAATACCTGACTACAATAATACGAATACCTAGCTTTTAGAGAGCACTTTTCATTTAGAAATCTCAAAGCACTTTACAGTGGAGGTCAGTTTCATCATCCCCATTTTATACATAGGGAAACTGAGGCACTGAGCTGGGACGCGACTTACCCAAGAGACCAACGGCAAAGCGGGGAATGAAACCCAGGTCTCCAGTCAAGTGTTCTATCCACTAAACCACACTGCCTCCCGTACAAGGCTAGTCGTCTTCTCAGGTAGTCTTCCTCTCTGGGATACACTATTCCCCTAATCATTTTAGCTCATGTTTATAGCGCGTCTTTCCATCAGACGGTTCTAAACTACAAATAAAGGGATCATATATAGAAAAATGCAGCGGTCACTGGGGTGAAACAAGAGTGGCCATTTGGAATGAGCAACAGGAGTGAACAGATTTTAGAAGAAAAAAGGAACCATTTTTTCTAACTGCAACCACACAGGGAAATATAGACAGACTGTAATTAGCCACCTTGGAATTTATCCAAGACACTGCGGTAACAACCCTACTCTTGACTCAAGTGCAGTGGGATCTTTAATGACCAAGGGCGGAATGAACCTCTCAGCTCTTCCTTGCCAGATTCCATTATCTAGGCTGATCAATTTCACTGCCGCGATCAATAGAAAAATATAGGGCTGCTTTTTCTCTCCTATCAGTTTCACACTCGTGTAACTCCATTGACTTGAGTGGAGTTGCTACTGATTTACCCTGATGTAAATGAGAGGAGAATCTGGCCCATAGAGTACCAAAGTGTTTTCTAAAATAAATACAGAGAGGTGCTGACATTTCCAGTGTCTTCTGGTCTCCCAGGAAGAAGCTCACACTGTGAAATGATACTGTATCAGCTCCTGTTTTATTCCCAGCCAGGGCTGCAGTCGCAGACCAGATACAGCACAACAAGAATCATTTTACATTATTCATTCTGTGACGTTGGCTGCTAATCCCCTCGAATCCAGCACTTCTTTGAGGAGCTGCATTAACAAAACCTTGCTTTAGTATTTTCAGCTCAGCCCTTGCTGGAATGTGGCTCACCTCACACAGGCAGCATGCAGAGCTCAATGCATTTTCAGCCTGTGATTAAAAAGAGGTGAGGGCAACACAGGCAGGGCGAGCGAATCGCCTCTCGTCCCTGAGGAAAGCGGTGTCTTCGGGTCAGGGTGGAGTAGGGTGACCAGATGTCCCAATTTTATAGGGACAGTCTCGATTTTTGGGTCTTTTTCTTATATAGGTTCCTATTACCCCCCCATCCCTGTCCCGATTTTTCACACTTGCTGTCTGGTCACCCTAGGGTGGAGTTTGACTGTTGAGGGGATGACAGGGCTGGTGTGTCACTGTGCTCACTTCTCAACTGCCTGCTTCCCACAGAGGCTGTGTCTAGATAAAGGATCGTACTGTCTGGGATTGTTAGGCGGTCACGCTACATTGTGCCATAGAATTTACATGGGTCAGGACAAACCAGGAGCGCCGCTTTGGGGATAGGCGAAGCCCCAGTATGGGGTGTGTCTCTGAATTCACAGACAGGGCCCTTGATACAGGCTCTAATGCTACACTTCTTGCAATCAGTGAGACAGCTGCCATTGGCTTTAATGGGTACCGGTTCAGGCTCATGGTAGTGTCTCTCTGTGAGGTGGGGAGGTCCACCTCTATCCCCTGCAGTCTGGAAATGCTTCCCCCTGGTGTCTGAGGTCAGAGCAGACTTTTGGGAGGCTTACTTGAACGGCAGTGAACATCTGAACCTCTGCTCCTCAGAGAACCTGACTGAGAAAGTCAGCCAGAGCCAACTAATGTTGGCTGTATCTTGTGTCTAACACTCATGAAGAAGATAGCTTTGCTCTCACAGAAACCACAGTCTGTGGCCTTTAGGTCTTGTCTACTCTGAGGCTGCTCCATTTTACACCGAGAGCCGTACAGGGCTCTGCAGGGCCCCAGAATGCAGGGAGCGCAAGTTATATTTGTGTCCCTGCCACTGTCCCTACCGCAAGTGCAGAAATGGAGTAACTGAAAATCTGGCTGCTAATGCTGCTGTCTGGGCCAGCCTGTCCAAAAGGGATGGGGAGCGGGTGGGGCCGAGGCTGGCACGCCCTATATGCTCCCCAGACCTGTGGGCACAGTGAGCCACACTCCACACACTGTTATGCTAGTATCAACGTGGCGTCACCTTGCTGAAGTTAGTGGAGTTGTTCTGGATTCACGTCGGTACAGAGCAGAGCTGTGCTTCCCGTACGCTGGGCCTGATTCTGATTCCTCGCCCACTGGTGTAAAACAGGAACAATTTCAATGTAAAACCGGTGGCGGTAACATTAGAATCAGGCCCAGTGCCTCAGGGATCTCCCACAACTCCCAGCACAGGCCTGTGGCTTAAAGACACAGCAGAGCCATCTGTTCCTGTAGGCTAAGATGTATTTCAATACTGATTAGTTCTGAGAGGGCTTTTGAATGTTGCCGTAGATCATATCTGCAATGTGTCTAGCGCGCTGCTAGCAATTTAACAGTAAAAGAGAGCACGTGAATTAAATACACCTTTCAGTAACGCCCATGCAGTCCCATTCTAGTCGGTGTCAAATTTAGCCTTATATCTTCCTCCTTTACTGAAAGGAGTGGTGGAAGTCTAGCTTCCTCGTCTCAGTCTTTCACACACTGAGCTGGGCAGAAGAACAGCAAAGGCATTTCAAGATGTAAAAATACACCACCGGGAGTTCTCCCCATGGGAGAATCGTTTCACTGAGGAATGATTTTAACCGCTGTAGTTTGCCTCAGCTGCATTCTCTCGGCTTTCAGAGCTGCAACGTAAAATATGCCCTCCACCAAAGGCACTGTTCATTGCAAAAATACAATCCTGTTACCAGGGCCGGCTTTAGGCCGATTCCCCCAAATCGGGCCCCGCGCCTAAGAGGGCCCCGCAACGTCCGTGTCTTTGGTGGCACCTCAATCGCTGCCACTGTCGTTGTCGGCACTTTGGCGGAGGGTTCTTCTTCAGCAGGTCCGTCTTCGGATCGGGCCCCACACTTCCTAAAGCCGGTCCTGCCGGTTATACAGTACAGTATACATCTTGGCAGCTATTAAGCAGTTACTTGACCCGGCTAGAGCTGGTTGGGAAATGGGGATTTTTCCCTGCAGAAAATTTTGAAGAAAATTGTTTTTAAAAAGTTTTTATTGAAGTTTTCAAAGGAAAATGTTGACTGCAGCAAAATGTTGGATAAGCTAAATGTTCTAGTTGAAAATCAAAACAGTTCACTTGAACCCTGTAATAGTTGGGCCAAAACGAGGGTGACCAGACAGCAAATGTGAAAAATCGGGACAGGGGGTGGGGGGTAATAGGAGCCTATATAAGAAAAAGACCCAAAAATCGGGACTGTCCCTATAAAATCGGGACATCTGGTCACCCTAGCCAAAACCCAAAGTTGTTTGATTCAGAAATGCCACCATGATGCTTCCTGGGGGTGGTAGTTTGGGTGCCTCAGGCCCACATTCTCCGTGATAGGCCATCAGACTTCCTAGTCATTCATTTCCCATGATGCACCACAGTCTTCCCTCTTTGTGATGTGGATGGTGCCCCCTGTGAGTCCCATAGCATGGTCCTTTATGGAAGATAAAGTTCAGTGCAGAGTTCAGCCCCATAAAAGAGAATAGGGGCATGAGGCAGTCAAACTGCAACTTCATGAGTTGGTGTGGTGACATTTCTAAATCAATATGTTTTGGGTCTTTGTTTTTTCGATAAAAACTTTTCCATGGAAAGCAGACCTTGCTGATGAAGAATTTTATTTACTCAAAACCCCACTTTTCCCACTGAAAAACAGTTTAAGTGGAATTTTTTGACCAGCCCTGCACACAACACGTTATTCAAACCAGAAGACATTACCTGTATGATATGTAAGCAGAATGCAAGAACATGATCATTTGTCACTAACATTTGTTTTTATTATGTTGCAGCAGCAGCAGCTTCCCTTCCATGTAGTCCTTAGCAGAAATAGAACAGATCTGGATGGTTAATCAGAGTGCCTTTCAAAGAGGTCTCCTCTTTTAACACATTGCAAAGAAGTTTCAACGCAAGACCTTGTGCAGGGCTGCTGCTCATTCCACAAGAGAGAAGTCAAAACTGGGAACATACCTCACCCCCAAACTTATGGGTTTGGAATTGCCAATATAATATTGGCCCTAAAACGTTTCACACATGGATGGTTCATAGGCATCTCACTGGCTTGCTTTGGCTTAGACATAATTTATAATGAGACATATTACCTTACAAATCAGACCAATGTTTGCTCACCTCATTCTTTACAAGGGAACCGTGGGAGTTTGTTTAGACAGAAATCTTTCTCTTCCTTTGACTTTTCTCTTCGCTTCTGGTATTAACCTTTCCCATGTTTGTAAGATTTGCCGACACTGAGTCAACAGTATCTGTGTACATCATGCAGTGTGGTTCTTTGATCTGTATTGAAGTGGCTCATAGGTATCCCTGCAATTTTTAATGCTTGCAACTTACAAGTTCCATGTTATGATGTGCAAGTGCTTTGACATAACCGGCTGATTATAGAGCGATTCCCACCCCCATATGATACATTAGATTCATTTTTAGCCAAGGGAGTATTAATGAGGCTATTAATATCAATGGAGGTTCCACATGTAGGAGACAGTGTGCCTTTTAGAGTGGCATTCTGGGCTTGCGCTCGGGCTGTAAAGCCCACACCTCTCCCTCGGCATCAAAACCCCAGCTCCAGCCCAAGCTACCCCGTCACAGGGTTGTGTATGGCATTTTTAAAGTGCCAGAATGAGCCCAGCTGGCCCTAGTCTGTCGATCCGGGCTGGGAGGCTCATTTCAAAATGCTGTGTAGACATACCCTGTGGGCCCGTGTCTCCTCTGACTGACAGTTTTATGCCAGAGTAACGTCATTGACGTCAGAGCGTTGGGACCGAATTCATTCTCATATAAGTGAGAGGGGAATTGAGTAGCTCAGTTCTGACTTTTATTTATGGAAATTGGCTAATTTGTCATATTAACTCAAAAGAACAGAGTAGAAAAAACCCTGAGAATCATGCAGAATAAATGTTCTATTTAAAGTGCCTGTCATGAAGGCAGGTAAACCATAAAATCTCTACTCCAGTAGCCCTTATCTGTGGCTTTCCCTTAACATCTATTCAGAAGACTTTCTATTTTTCTAAGCCTAGAGAAATCAGTCTGGAATGGTATTCGTTAATCCCCTCCCCTCCTGTGAGGCTTGGTGGTTTGCCTTAACTGAGAATATTTGCACTGAGCATTAGCTGAGAGCATTTAGATTTTGTGATCCTGCAAGAGGCAAAAGGGCTTCTCAAAATTTCAGTGGTGGTTGAGAACACTCATTGTCTCCCAGGATGAGCTCAGCACTTTGCAGGGTTGGGCCCTTCACTGGCAAGTGATTAATAATGTGCTCTCTCATTTAGGCCACTAGAATGAACGTAAACCAATGGTAGTGCAGAGAACTAAAGCAGGAAGTGATATAAGGCAATGAAGCAGATGACTGTTTTTCTTAAAGGAAACCACACTTCTTAATTTGTTTTATTAACAGCGCTTAGAGGCCCCCACTGAGCCTGGGTCCCCATTCTGTTAGGTGCTGTAGAAATGTAGTAAGAGCCTGCAGTCTAAACAGGCTTGTGTATTGTGGTCCTTAAACATCACTGAAGGAGCATTCCTTGGAAAGAGAAAGCAGATCCCCCCGCAAATTCCTACTGAGTTCAGAGGGCCTGATTCTATGATGCAAGTACCACGCTGAAGCAGGACCTAAGCATGTGCTTAACTTTAAGCATGTGCATAGTGCTGTTGACTCCTATGGATCTACACTTAGGCATGTGCTTAAGTACCTTGTTGAGCCAGGGCCATGCTGACCACCTTCAGTGCACCTTCAGCTCCCACTGAAGACAGTAGTGGACGGTACTCAGGGCTCTTCGGGAAGGATTCGGCACCTTGATCCCCGGTGCCGGTGCTTCACGAAGCCTTTTGCAGTTCTGCGATACACGGTTTGTGCTCTCCTATTAGCTTCCAAACTAGCTGGCCCCATGTCTCTTCTGGAAAGGCAACCAAAGAGTGAGGGGCTCGGAAGCCTTAGTACTCCTATTCTACAGAGGGGGCACTGAGCCACAGACAGATTAAGGGGCCTGCCCAAGTAATAGAGAAGGTCTGTGGGAGAACTAGGAATTAAACCCACATCTCCTGCATTCCAGGCAAAATACCTGACTACAATAATACGAATACCTAGCTTTTAGAGAGCACTTTTCATTTAGAAATCTCAAAGCACTTTACAGTGGAGGTCAGTTTCATCATCCCCATTTTATACATAGGGAAACTGAGGCACTGAGCTGGGATGCGACTTACCCATGACACACACCTACCCCCACGGGCAGAGACAGCATCCAGCGTGTGTGCTTCGGCGGTCGCCGACGCACATAATTCCCCTCATTACTGAGTGCTCAATTCTGCCCTTCTAGCCAAAGAGCTTATAAAGAGGGGAAAAAATAACCACACAAACACAAAAAGACCTTGAACTATCAAATGAGATACAGGGCCCCCTCCAAAGCCTGTCTAAATCCATGGGGACCCAGCTCTGCATGCGGAACAGTATCTGTATGGTCTGTAGCTGCAGAAAATAATACAAAGTTCTGTGACAAATGAAGTGCCTGTGTCTTTAAGCAGGTGCAATGCAGCTCATTGTCATAGTAATTCACATTAATTATGGCACATTTGGTTTTGGTTCGTGTGAATGATTCCACCTCATCCCCGAATGCTCCCTTGAAGCCGGGCACCCTAACATTGGGGTTACCCTCCCACTTCCCTTCCCAGGCCCCTACATTCTCCACGACAGACTCTCTTGTCTCAATAATAATCCTCCCCCCCCCGCCCCGCATATTTCCCTGGATCTGACAAAGCTCTTTAATTTTAATTTTAGCATAGTCTGATCCATAATAATGTTGGCCAGAAGTTTACCCTTTAGCGAGAGAAAGTGGGGGAAAACTATTTGTGCAAACGGAATGATAACAGATACTAAAAATAAACAACTGCAAGAACAAACACAGCCTGGGTCAGAATGATCCTGCGGTGTTAATATATGCTGGCATTTGCCTTCTTATATGTTTTAACAGAGGTCCATTTAGGCATGTGAACAGGGCCGGCTCTAGGATTTTTGCGCCCCAAGCAAAAACAAATTTGGCCGCCCCCCCCCCCCCCGATTTTTTTCTTACCCCACCCCCACCTCAACTCCGCCCCTTCCCCAAATCCCCAGCCCTGCCTCCTCCCCCCAGGCTCTCAAGCCTAGGAAGGAGGGAGGGGGAGATCTCCAGCGGCCGCGGCGCGCGAAACAGCTGATTCGCGCGCCGCAGCCGCTCAGGATCTCCCCCTCCCTCCTAGGCTCTCAAGCCCAGGAGGGAAGGGGAGAAGCGGCGCGTCAATGAGCTGGTTCGCGCGCTGCGGCCGCTGGGGATCTCCCCCTCCAGCAGCGGCGCGCGAATCAGCTGTTTCGCGCGCCGTGGCACGCGAGCCAGCGGCGATAGCGGAGGTGAGCTAGGGCGGCCAGGGCACATTTTTAGGGGCGGCATGGCTGGCACCAGAATGCCGCCCCTAGAAACGTGCCGCCCCAAGCACCAGCTTGTTTTGCTGGTGCCTGGAGCCGGCCCTGCATGTGAATGAATTGTTCACTCAGGTAGAGCTAACAGTAATTTGACTCCCCATGAGAAAAATACCTGGAAAAAATATGCCAAACCTATTTTTAACCATATTCATTGTCAGTCAATATTTACCTGTATGTAGTCCTTTGTTAAAGGCATTCCTACCAGGCTATACGACTTTTACAGAACTCATAGGGTTCTATGAGTACAGCTATATTAATAACATGAGGCCTGATCCTCACCTGGTATCAATCAATAATTCCATTGACTTCAGTGAAGCTACACTGGTTTATACCAGCTGGGGATCTGGCAGATGTATTCTATTTTCTACCCCAGAACAGGGAGAAATTTTCATCTCAGCATCCAGCCAGCTCCCCAAAACTAGGTAATTTAAAACAACAATCACATCACAGTTTGCTCGGTGTGAACCGCTTTTGTTCGGAATAGTTCCCTGTCACTTTAATTAGCATCCAATGGAAATCTTTTGTTTCTAGCCCTTACATACCACTGATTTGCCAAGAGCCCTTGGACTGCATCCCTGGCTCCCTTTTCACACGTGGGTGGAAAATAACAAGGTATCACTGACACACAGGCCGACAAAGGGATAATGGAAGCATAGATTCTGAGGTCTATAATTTTTAATAATTTTTAAACTAGCTACAAAATGTCAATCACGTCACAAACTGACAGGAGACAGGAAGAATTTCATATTACATGCGGCAATGATATTTATCTCACAGTTTATCTAGATTTCATTCATGTAGGTTATTTTTTATTATTATTTTTCATTAAGTCAGCTACTAAACATCTCAGCGATTTGGTGTGCATAGCCCTAGGTAAGCAACAGAGAACTGTACTGATAACAAACCACACGAGGATAGCGACTAGTAAGATAGAGCCTTATAAAAATTACATCTCTTTGCATCGATTCCTATGGTAGTCGTTTCCTCCAAAAGATAGTCTTCAAAAGCAACAGACAAACCCAATATATTACACCTATTTCTTTTTGCCTTTGACATATTTTCAGCCAAAGGTTCAATTTTACTGGCAATGATGAAATGGTGAGTGCCCAATCCATCTTTTTTTTTTTTTCATAATTAAAAAAAATGATCATGGTTAAAAACTGTATATATATCAACAAGAAAAAAGTGGCACTACTGCATACTTGCTGGTATAACACAGTCCCAATCCCGAGCATGCTTTTGTTGTCATTTGTTGTGCTACTGCCATGGGAAAAGTCTTGTTTAAGTAGGAGTCTAGAAGTCTAGTTATTTCTCATGCATAAATGCATAAATCACATCACTTTTTAGTGCAATGCTTGTTATAGTTATATAATTCCACATTGTCTTATCATGAAATCATAACAACAGATGACCGCAATGGAGAACAGAAGACAGTAAGTTTAAGTGATACCCAAAGACAGGAGGATGGCAGCAGCTCTGTGGAATGTCACAGTTTTACAAGAACAATACTGTATATTTAAAGGTTAACAGCACAGTGAGCATTCCAACATTGTTGTCATTCAGCAAACATCATCAAAGAAAAAGAGAAGAAAGCAACCCAAAAGAGAGAGAGAGAGAGAGAATTGAAACAAACAAACAAAAACCCAACCAAACAATCCCCCCCCCCCCACCCCCGCAAAACTTCAAAGTGAGTGAGAGCCAGCACTATGTACAACCTTTGGAAAGAAAGATCGCTAGAAAAAAATAATTACAAGTATCATTTTTGGAAAGCTGACAAACTACACAGGACAACATTTACAATGGGGGCTGATATGTGCATGTGTGCAAACCTCGTAGGGAAATACCGTGGGAAAAGCATGAAGAGACTGCCGTCCGGGACGGTGCTAAGACGCAAATGCACTACATGGCATTTAACCACTACCCAGCATCTTCGTTGCGCGTTGGTTGGCATCATCAATCCTGGTTTTGTTGGAGTCAGCCTAGGGGAAAGGAAGGAAAGAAACAATTGATTACACAGCAGAGGGAGAACATCTGCTTTGCTAAATATGTAGTAGAGTATTTCACCTATGGAAGCCCTCTCTGCTACCTACCTCTCTGCTTCCTGATCTGGCCAACCCAGGAAGGGGAAGCTCAGAAATACCATGAAATTGGCTGTTCTTGTGGTTTTTGGGGCCCAGCAGGAAGACAGACTAGATTGTAGATTGGGTCCCTTTTGACCTTAAACGGTGTGATTCTGCGACTAATAGAAATCACCTGTTTGCATGGAATTCCCACCCGAATTTGCAAGCCCAAGAGGTTCAGGTAAACTTTGGGTGAGCATCTCACATTTCAGGTTTTTCTCTGAGCTTCCAAATGCGAGGCCATATCCCTAGTGGCTGTGAACTGATATAGCACCATTGAAGTTAATGCTAGGAATCTGCCCCAGTTTGAAATTCGTCCATCAACAGTTGTAACAGATGTGCTATTTTTACTGACGTAAGGCTGCGTTCATCTTGGATATTATATAAACATGTGGGATGTCACGGATCTGGGCTCTGCCCTGGCTGCATGATGATCTAAAACTTGTCCAGGCTCCTAACACTTTTGTTTTTGTCTGCATTGGCAAAGCAGCAGAGGATCCATCAGGACAGAAAGCCAGATTCTCCTCTCATATAAAGCC
Organism: Chelydra serpentina; assembly: GCA_037349315.1. Lineage (NCBI taxonomy): Eukaryota > Metazoa > Chordata > Testudines > Chelydridae > Chelydra > Chelydra serpentina. The sequence continues at coordinate 14,428,101 of JBAIAC010000061.1, forward strand.
ATTGAGAAGAGACAAGTTTCTTTTGAAAATACATCAGACTGAATCCTCAGGCCAGAGCAGCACGTGCTGCACTTGTCGTGGGAAGGGAATAGGAGGTGTTATGCCACCCTTCCACCCTTCCCACAAGATCCACTGGCACTGGTGCAAATTAGAGCAGCCTCAAGGCTACTCTAATTTGCACCAGCAGATGACAGTACAAAGGGGAATTGAGAGGGACCAAGGATCTGGCCCATCAGTTCCACCGCATGCTCTGGTGTCAGATGTATACAAGGACTTACAGTGCTCCCAATCATTTATTCCTCACATGTGGTTGCACCTCAAAATCCCATTGAAATCAACGGGAATGTCAGGCAGAATTAGGTCCACAAAAAGAAGCAAAAAAGATAAGATTTCTGGAGCCCCCTTCGGAAACTGGTTCTAAAAGAGATGTTCAGCGCAATCCCTGCAACACTTTGTAGAGGAGTCTGTGTGGAAGGAAAGAGTCCAGGAATACAGGTTTCACCATCGTGGAGCTCACTGGAATATCATTATAAGAACAGGATGGCAATTCCTTTTGAGAAATGTAAATATCATTTGAAATAATCAGACTGGATCTTATTGAATACAATGGGTTACATTCATCCTTCGTATAACGTCATTGTCGTCCAGGGATGGATCTAGCCCAGTAATTTTGAAAATAAAACAACTCTCCTTTTTTTTTTTTTGGCATGGAGACTCTCTTTATAATTGGATCCCCCTTTGACTGTGGGTTGTAGTAGCTGCCCGAAGTCAGGTGTGGAGACAAAGGGGTATTATCTAAACTGAAGTAGACCGGCGCAGCTGTATCCAAGTGGATGTTGCTATGCCAACTGACACCAGCTGAGGATCTAGTCCCAAATGTTCTTCAGTGTCGATTGCCCAATGTATATAGGTATGGGACGCAAGGTTGCCAGCTGGGGCTGTGTGTATTCCCGGAGGTTTCATCGCATAACATAATCTTTAATTAAAGATTAATCTTTAATTCCTGGAGCCTCCAGGACAATCCTGGAGGGCTGGCAACCCCCTGGGAAGGGTGAGAATGGCGTTACTGCTCTGTTAGCATTCATTTCAAAGGAGCAATTGTCCATTTCAGTTTATTAGCTCGGTATTGTCTCCGTGTTGCTTTTCACGATGACTATCCAGGTAGCAATAGGGCGGCACGTTTCTGTCATTTCAAGGTCTGGCCCCGCTCTCATTGGTGTCGACGGGAGTTTTGTCCATCATTTGTGTGGCCGGAGAAGCGGGACCTGGGTTTATAAAGATTTCTGTATAGAACAAAACCTGGTGGAAAAATTGGTGATGCAGTCTGAAATAATGGGTCTTTCTGGAGCCTCATTCTAGCTCATTCCCAGGTACAAACACGCTGGGGAAGAGAACTTTTACCTCTCCTGAACAAACCAACCATCCCTCCTGTTATGATTCTCCAGAGCAGAGGCTAGAGCAATGGGTGTCCTTGGGCAAGTCACTTGCTTTCTCTGTGCTCAGTTTTCAGAGCTGCAAAATGGGAATACAGATAATCCAGCGAGCTAGATGAAAAAGCACTGGATAAGAGTGAGGTAGTGTTATTTTACCTCTTCTGTAAAGCATTATATCAGAGTTAAGTATTGTTTGTGTTTCTGCACCGTTGATAAAGTTGAGCCATTGATATTAGACACCATTAACGTTTTTTTAGCCTTTGTAAGCTGATAATGATGCAGTAGTATTCCTTATATGCTATAGGTTAGAGAATGCCATGAATATTCCGATAACATTAATGCCTTGCTCAGGCAATTGTGAAGATTTTAATGGAGAACACTGTACCTATCTTTTTGGAAAATGCATTCGTATTTCTGTGGTTTGCCTTTGTTTGTTAGCATCTACCGCTGTCTCCAATTTTCTGTGGCATATAAAATACATTTCACTGAATTTGAGAGGTAAGTACGGTTACCCCCTTTTTACAAATGGGGAAACTGAGGCACAGAGCAGCACAGTGACTTGCCCAGACATGGGCCTTTCAAGTTCTTTTTAAAAGTGGCAAACGGATATGCCGATAATCTTTTCGTTAGTGTTTGCTGCCTTGTGTCCCATAATTGATTTGACAAATGCTACGCAGAAAGATATTTTTAGTACAGTAATGAATGCAGTGCTACTTTGTTTTATCTGTGGGCCAGCCCCTGAGCAAATGTAAATTTGCATGGGTCCTTTGACGTCACTGGAGCATTTGTACTGGGTTTGGCCCCAGATATCTCTGGATATCTGCGTTTGTCCATGACAAATGGTGCCTCTTTTGAAATGTCGGAATGCTGGAAAACCGTGAACAGTTTTCCATTAAGTAACAGGAACCATGCTGGGGCAAGGTTATATTTCGGCAAACGGTCTACTTGAAAATGGTAAAGGCCATGGGCAGCCATTGAACTCAGTGGGAGTCTTACAATTGACCTCAATGGGAGCTGAGGTAGGCCAAAACAGAACACTTTTGAAAACCCCACCCCATAGTTACGGCTCATTGTAACCCAAAGTTCTCTGGAGAATGTGTCAAATCTCCAGGACATTCCTGAGTTTTTATATCTAGATCTCTGACTTAAGTGAGGGAAAGAGCAAAGGATTTTATTTACCACTCTCCATCGTTAGATAGGTCAGTCAAGAGCTCAGTTCTCTGAGGTAGCTTCGGGTTGCTCACAGATCCAGCTTAAGTTCAGTGCCGTATAAGCACTCCAAGCTGGCATTGCTGTGAACCTCTGCTTTTACAGAGAGTGGCAGTGGGGGGATTTTTAATGACTCCAAGGGATCAAAGCTGCAGTGTCCCATCTCCTCTGAATAACAGCACCTTCAGCAAGACAGTGCCCCATACCACTAGGACAGACCATTAGTCCATTACTGACTCACGGGGAAGAGTCCTCCCTACTGAATTACCATCACCACTTCCAGGAGACCTGGGTTTTCCCTTGAAGTTGACCTGATCCAACTTTGCTGGCCTTAAATCTCATAGCTTGAAGTAATGTCAGTGGGGTTGGAGGGAACAATGTCGGAACTGTTCCTTGCTTGTTTTCATGAGCCAAGGACCTGGTCAATTTAAGGATCCATTATTTTCTCTTGATCCAGAGTAGGGGGTTAACATGATATATTTGTGTGACGCACTTACCCTGGTGAGATGGGTTGTAGCAAATTTTGTTGTGTTGGTCTGTATTGCAGGTGTTTGGTTAGAATGAAGGAACACGCTATCGATGGGAAATGGTCTCTAGTGACAATAAACTTTAAAGAAGGATGTTGGGAATTTACGCAGCGCTTGGTGCACAGTGAACACTGCCCCATTTTACCTTTTCAAAAATATGAAGCTTGCTCTGTGAGCATGGTGTGCAGATTCACTAGTCAGAAGCACACGGGTCAGCGTTCTCAGCCAAAAGCTGAGAAGCCAAGAATCCTGCCAAGTCAGTGCTGTACCTCCGGCTGGATTTAATCATCTGTGTTAGTTTAAGAAGCTATGTTGTAGCCTATGGACAGTGTTGTGTACCTAGCTGTGTAAGAGGTTTGCATAGAGGGCCATTCCTCAGCTGGTATAAGGCCAGGTCTACACTAGGGGCGGGGGGTCGATGTAAGGCACGCAACTTCAGCGACGTGAATAACGTCGCTGAAGTCGACGTACCTCGCTCAACTTACCGCGCCGTGAGGACGCCGCAATGTCGACTGCCGCCGCTCCCCCGTCGACTCCGCTTCCGCCTCTTGCCAGGGTGGATTACCGGAGTCGAAAGGAGAGCGATCAGGGATCGATTTATCGCGTCTACACTAGACGCGAAAAATCAATCCCCGAAAGATCGATAGCTACCCGCCGATCGAGTGGGTAGTAAAGACGTACCCTCAGTGTAGGTGAAATAACGCCTGAACTACATCCATTTATACCAGCTAAAGATCTGGCCCACAGGGCTTTACTTACACAAAGTGCCTAGTCTGTTTTCAACATCAGTCAAGATGTTTTCTAAGCAAGAACTGGATCCAGCCCAGCAACGGGATGTTCCTAGCTAGTATTCAGTGCACCGTTATGTCCCGTTATGCCACACACCAAACTTTCATCTGTGTTAAATCACCTCCTGGTGAGGTTGTGTCATGCTACGGATGGCTGCTAGCATGGCATAGCATGCACTCCTGCACTTCACCTAAAAAAACACGTGTGTACTATGCCTCCCATTTCCAAGACAGATATGACACATGCCGTGCAATCCTGCAGTCCCTTCTCCTATCGCGGATAGGCAATTTTCATTCAACATCGAGCTGAATATTAGCAATCACGTAACGCCCCATATCCGTTTTCCTCACTCCACAAGTGTGAAGTTTTATAGGCGGTGCCGTGAGAACGGTCGTGCGTTTCTCAATGTATCCCAGCTCCTTTTCCTTATAACGTTTAGATGGCTGGTCTGAAGAAAATGTGTCCTTTACATAACCTGACCCACCCTGATGTCTGTCACAGGTGCAGTGACTGTCATCAAATCATGAGGCCTCTTCATTCCTTGCTTCATGGGCTTGCAATCCGACAAGGAACGTCACAAAGTGCTACATGTCCCCGAGTGCCAGGGTGCAGGAACAATTTGTATAGTGGAGGTGCTGAGAGCCATTGAATCAAACTGTAAACTCTGTATATAAGGGAAACCATTTCAAGCCAAGGGGTGCGGCAGCCCCCCCGACACCCCTAGTTCCAGCACCTATGCTTGAGTGCACATAGGTTTTGCACTGTGCTCTCTGATTTAGTCACATGTAGCCACTTCACTCCCTATTGGCCCCCCATATGAGCAGGCTCAATAGTGCAAGTTATTCTGACTTAGGTCTGCATTAACTCCTTGGGCCAGATCCTCAGCTGGTATAAATCGCCATTGAAATCAATACAGCCACCGGGATTTACGCCACTGAGGTTCTGCCCCCGTATTTTCCTTTCGGGAGATCTGCCAATACAAAGGCAGGAACTATGGGGATCTTCGGATGTGAGGCTGCGAATGGATTCTTAGCTTAAGCATGGAAGTTGCTGTCAGCTCTTTGAATGTAAAAAGAGACCCCCAACTCCAAAGATCTGCAATACGGGTCTGATGTTGGAATGGTGGCCCTGACTTTTTAGCAGGCGTGGTTTTAATAGTGATTCTAGGTGTAATATTTATGCTTTGTATTGTAGTAGCACCCAGAAGCCCCAGTCAGGGAGCAGGGGCCCTTGGGTGCCAGGCACTGTATACATACCCAATGTAAAGACTGTCCCTGCCTCAAAGAATTAAGGTTTGGATGAGACGTATGTGTGCCATCACCATGCTAAGATGAGGCCCCATCCTCCTCTATGGGAGTTATTCCCATGAAGGAGGATGGGGATTCTAGGTCTTCCATGGGATTTCCTTCTAATTCTTCCACTGGAAAGGGAGGGTGGAAATTTAACCCACCCTGGAAGTGCCAGAAGGTTCAGTCTTCAACCCCCCCTGCTCCGCCCCCGCCCCCAAACCTGCAGATCTCTGAGGACTTCTGCATTGCAATGCACATTCCTTCCCCAATGCCCAAGCTTCTGCAGGAGCCGTACTGAGCTATGCTGCTCCCCCAACTGCTGCTGCCCACAGACTCTTCAGCGGCATGCACTGCTTTGTCCTAAGGATTTTTTTTTCCGGGAGCGGGGGGAGGGAATCTGGCCGAGATCAACCAGCTCCCGGGCCCAGCTCCCTCTTCCCAGAGCCAAAAACCTGCTGATGGGTCTCTGTGGGGTTGGAGGTGGGGAATTGGCAGGATGCCGCAGGTGAAGGCTTGCAGAGAGGGCTGGGGGGCCATTCCATCTGACACTGGCTGCTGGGCAACATGACGTGCTAGGATTAGTATGGAAAAGCTGTTAGTCCAAGAGGCAAGTCAGTCCTCACCTTCTCCATGATCCTGTCAATCTGGCGGTTCTGTGTGTCAATCTCGTTGCCCATGTCCAGGGCCATGTGACGGAGATTTCCAATGATGCCGCTGACCTGCTCAAGGTTTTCGTCCATTTCACCTTCTCGGTCATCATTTGTTACCCTGTGAGGGAACACACAATTCTGTTGAGTGGAGATGGACTCAACCAGTCTGGGTACCTATGCAGCTAGCCAGCTACTACCCATCCCTACATCTCCCTTTGCTTTGGAGCTGTTCAGACTTCCTCTGGGCCATTCACCATCAACCACTCTAATCCTGCCACTGCCAGATTAAGTCTGGGCTGTCACTACCAGCAGTGTTGCCTTGAGTGGTGGTTCTTCTGAGCATTGCTACTCTTGGACTTGAGGTTTTGCCGGTGAGTGAACAAAATATTTGGAAGCTACCCATGGGCGGCTGAGCAAAGAAATCCCATCTACCTGCTCTGAGTTACCTACGCCTAACTCATCATGAAAGTACTGATCTGGCAGATTTGAAACTAAGCAAAGCACGACGGAGGAGCAGCCTCCTGTCTGAAACTTTTGGCTTAAATGATGAATTTTTAAGTAATTAAAAAAACAACCAAGGGCATCAATTTCTCTTGGATTCACCAGCGTCAGTATAACTTCCCTGTTGCCCCCATTAATCCCATCCGATGTTTGCAGCGTAAAGAAAAAATTCTAGCTGGTGGCGATCAGACCCTGCAAAAGAACTCAGCCGTTAAGTCTTGAATGATGCATCAGCTCTAATAGTTGGCCAGTTATGCAGAGAGTTACTGGTCAGTGATTCAAACACTGGAAAAAGCTTGGCCCACTTGGAAAGTGACCGCTTTTCACCATCTCCTGTTTCTTAATGGCTCACAAAAGGTGGCAGACGGATAACCCTGAAGGCAGATGTCTTCCGTTTATCCACAGAACAAATATGACACAGACAACAGCCGTGTAAGCGTCCCCTGTGATATTCCACCACTGTGCCACATACCTGACTCGAAGGGGATGCCCTCTAGGGGTGAAAAGGTAAATGGCAGTCTCAGGGTACTTAAATGGCAACTGAGTCCCATTGTGGTCAACATCATAGAATATCAGGGTTGGAAGGGACCTCAAGAGGTCATCTAGTCCAACCCCCTGCTCAAAGCAGGACCAACCCCAACTAAATCATCCCAGCCAGGGCTTTATCAAGCCTGACCTTAAAAACCTCTAAGGATGGAGTCCCACATCCTCCAGTCCCATCACAGTACCCACATCTCACTTCATCACAGCTAGGGTGTCAGCAGATGTCCTGATTTTGGGGTCTTTTTCTTATATAGGCTTCTATTACCTCCCACCCCCATCCCGATTTTTCACATTTGCTGTCTGGTCACCCTAATCACAGCATCCAAAAAGCGAGCGGTTAGTAGTTAACAGAAGAATATTTACCTATTAATCCAGTTACCTCAGTCTTCACAGAGCAAAGCTTTGCATACTGGTAGGCCTTTCTGTGGAGCAGCTGTCATTATGAACTTAGGTAGCTGGCAATGCTATCAGTTATCAGCTTTATAGACACTAATCAATATTTACGTACCCCTGTCTCCTCAGCTAAAAGAGAAGGTTAGCAGGTGGGAAGCCAAGTCAGCACATTTTTCTGTTACCGGTGGGTTTCGCTTCAGCACCACATAACCCAGAGGTGGCCATTACATGGCAACATTGACCTGCACTTAGTGCACCAGAGCATCCCAGATACTGCACTGTGGCCCCAGTTCAGCCAGGGGCCTCAGGATGTCCATAACTTTAAGCTTTGGGTAGCTCCACTGAAGACAACGGCAGCACTCACGTGCTTTAAGTTATGCGCTCGCTTGAGGGCCTTGTTGAGTGGGAGCCTGCACTGCTGTTCGTTTAGGGAACATCTCCATGGCACACAGCAGTGAACCTTCCACCCCAGGCTGACAGACTGGGGCTGGTGGGGCTCACGGTCCCATCCTAAGAATGGGTGTGCAGGTGTTGCACCGTAGGCTCTGGAGCCTAGGGAGAGGCGTGGACATCTGAGCCCGTGCTCCAGCCTCTAGGCCAAGCCACCACTTCACAGTGCTGTCTACACAGCCATTCTTGCAGCGCTAGTGTGAGCTCCTCTAGCCCAAGCTAGAGGTCCACCCAGGCTGGGAGGTTGGGTGTAGACGTACCCTTAGATAGAAAATAAGGGGGTTTAAATTTGGTGGTGCACTCCAGTGTTGATGTTCAATGATAACCACTAGGTCTCTTGGAACAGTAATAATAAATTGGCATTTATAGGACACTTTTCAGCTACAAAGTACTTTGCAATCATTAATTACTTAGCCCCCCCCCCTTTTTTTTTTTTTGGCCTAGTGTTGTGCCCATGCAGAAGCCCGTTTAAGTCAATGGGGACCATGTGGGCACAGAAGTCCACCCAGGTTTAGTGCCTGAGAACTAGCAACTCCTTGGTCAAGTAATTATTATCATTAGTCCCATTTTACAGATGTGGAAACTGAAGGAGAGAGATTAATGGCCACTGTTTCAAGGGGGCCACTAAGTGTGGGTACGTAGGGCCTGATTGTCAGATCAGCTGAGCACCCACAAGTCCAGCTGAAGTCAACGGGAGCAGCTGGTATTCAGCACCTCTGAAAATCACACATCAGGTGGATGTGAGCACCAACTAATCAGTAGAAAACATTGGCCTAAGTAACTTCCCCAGTGCCACAGAGTGAATTAATAAGAATACAGGATTTCTGACCATATGGAAGAAATCTAAATATATCCGCACCAGGGAAAATAGAAAGAAAACTGGATAACATGTCTCACCTGCGGATAAAGCCACCGCTGATGGCCATCTGCTCCCGCTCATCCACAACACGTGCAGGCTGGCTGGCTACAACCCCATCTTGATTATTGCCCCAGGCTTTTTTGTAAGCATCACTTGATTTAAGCCTATGCAAAAAAGAGGGTGAGCAACAAAGCACCAAGTAGAAAGAGACAAGTGCAAAAATCTTTACTTCTCCAAGCTAAGAGCTACATCAAGCAAATGAGTTTTAAGATAGAGGGGCATTTATCGTATACCGATATATCATAAACCTCAACAAAACTTTTTTTTTTCACTGCCACAACAACTAGAGTGCGCCGAGATTTCATTTCCAATAGAGCGAATTCCAATTGTCGAGTCTGCAACATTACACACGGGGGTTTGGAACAAAAACAGAAAAAAAAAAGAATAAAAATAACGATAACGGGGAGAACATTCAATTGTATTACAGCAACACGTGTGTACTTCGACATAAAACACAGAGAACACACTGGCAGACAGACATAAAAACAAAACTGCCAAATATAGTGTGTACATCACATCACAGCAACACACTGGCTTAGAGAAAAATAGATTAGGCTAGATTTTAACACATTCTCATGCAAAAGAGTCCTTTTTAAAAAATATCTGTGGCATAGTGGGCATCTCAGGCCCTAAGCTTTCCAATGGTTTTTAAAGTATATAGCGTTGTGGGAGGAGGGACTTGTTTTTAGTGTTTGAGTCACAGTGAGTGTAATTTCATTAGATATCTAAATAATATATCGGTACTTGAAAATAGTAACCATACATCGACAGTTGATGTACAAACCTTTGTCCACAGAGACAAAAAGTAAAATAGGCAGAAGTGGGATGAGTGCAGGAGAAAATAAATACAAGCAAACTAGCATCAGAAAGGGAAATTCCTCTACACTTTCTTCATGCACCAGCTACAGGCATGAATAAGAAGTGAAGCATTCTCATTAAGCACAACGGCCCCAGTGGTTCATCATACTCTTAATGCACCAGCAATAACAGCCTTCACAATGAGCAATGCCCAGGCAAAAATAGATCTTGGCCTTCTTTGGGAACCTGAAACCTCAGGAATTAAAAAAATTGCCTCATTTCTTTAGCGTATGCAAACTTTCCAAGAGCCATTTTTGACTGAGCCGCCATGATGAGAAAAATTAAAATCCAGGCATACCGACAGTGGCAGATATTCAGATGTGCAGCATGCTTTGGGTTGTTCTGACACTAACGTGATCAGAGTAGAAATTGTGAGCTTTTTGAGTCTGTAACCAAAGAACATCATTTTGTTCCAGCAATTGAGCCTGGTTTCAACCAAGCTCTTGGGAATGACAAATTCCAATTTCCCTGTTCGGCACATGCCTATGGCTGTGCGTGAGAAACAGCCCTGCAGCTTGCCCTTTTGTGGAGGGAGCGAACAAACTTTAAGATGAATTGGGGGGGTTACTGAAATAAGCTTTGGATACTCCCATCATGTAATTCCACACGCCCTGGAGCTGCCAGGAATTTGTTTCGTGCAAAGATGAGTTACACACCAAAAAAGGTCTCAATAAAACAGCATTGATGGAGATTTTCCGAAGTGTCATCAATTCTGCTGTTTTTGCCTCTTAGAATTTAGTAAGACAAAAGAAATTGAGGGTTTTTTTCCAGGTGAAATGTATTGTACACCATCATTTCTGGAAAACAATTAGGGCAATGTCTCTAAACAGGGCTAGTGATTATCACCCCAAATGCTGCACATAGTTATTGCTATGCATTTTCTTTTAGACCTTTGCCACATGCAGAGAGTAAGAGATCTCCAGTGAGTTCTTGTATCCCACCCAGAGCCTGCGCCCACATTTTTTGTGCACGCCAACCTCCCATCCAAAATCAATGGGTGAAATCCTGCCCCTACTGCGGCCAATGGAAGTTTTACCATTGACTTCAATGGGGCCAAGAGTTCACCCAGTGAGAATTTTGGCTGCTAAAGGACTGTAGGAATGGGTCCTAAATTAGAACATAGGGTTAATGGGGGAGGGATAGCTCAGTGGTTTGAGCATTGGCCTGCTAAACCCAGGGTTGTGAGTTCAATTCTTGAGGGGGCCATTTAGGAATCTGGGGCAAAAATCTGTCAGGGACAGTACTTGGTCCTGCTAGTGAAGGCAGGGGACTGGACTCGATGACCTTTCAAGGTCCTTCCAGTTCTATGAGACAGGTATATCTCCATATATTAATTTAAGGTTATTTACATGTAGCAGGGAATTATTACATGTGAAAGTGTCTCCTCATTTATGGCTACCCAGGAAAATGAATTGTAGGAACGTGTTGCAGTGATGTTGGTATTTAGGCCCTTACGGATTTTTCTTCCTGCCGAACGGCACTTCTAAGAACAGTCGCCCTTTCTAAAGCAGTTGATTCCTGGCTTGATGTCTGTGAGAACGGCCTCTAAAAGCAATACAAGCCCAATTCTGCAGCCTTAAAACGTCAGTACCCCGATTGAATGGTGGTATCACTTGCTTATTGAGCCACTCGTGTCTGGCTCCATGTGTTACTTTGAAAAAGTAATCTCAATTCGTAGTAGAGTGGCACTTTTAAAAACGAATATGTACCACCCCAAAAACCTGCAGGATCCTTTCTATATGCACTCAGGAGAGTCCATGGTACTGCCATCACCGTGACGTGGTAAAGATTTGAGGGCCAAATTCTCAGGCAGTGTAAACTGAGACACCTGTGTGGATGCCAATGGAGCTAAACTGAATTACACCAGCTGATGATCCAGCCCTGAGTTTTTAATGGCTTTCCCGACAGTTGGTACAGTCAAAAAGTCAAGATTTACTGCAATATCCCATGGGATTTTCTGTACTTAAAGGGCTAACTTGTGGCGTAGGATTTGCAGAGGATTCCCTCCCCAACAGGAACTCCCAGAGACCTTGTTCCTATCTTAGGTACAATGACTCCAGGAGAGCTGGGAAAATCTGGCTGCTGATCTACCCTGTGAAAGGAAACTGCATGTGCCCCTTCCCTGCAGCTCCACACTCCAGTGCAGAGAGGAGAAAGGGTTAGAACCTAGACTCCACACCACTGCTAGAGTCCAGGTGGCAGGTAGCCTCGGCATAGAGCATGAGCGTGCACGCGTCTCTCCTTGAGTTCTCTCCCCAACACTGCCTTGCGCGCCCACGCAGGGTTAGACACACTCTGGGGGGAAATATATACTGGAGCGGGTTTTTATACCTTAGTGCAGCAAATCAGAGTAAGAACATTTACTTTTTAAGCTCAGCCACTGCTTTTATGTCCCGTTCCCTTCTCCCAAACAAATACCAGTATTACATTTCCTCTCAAGAAATTAACTTTAAAAGAACTGGTGATTACTAAGAGAAAAATGCCAATCCTGCTGTCTTACTCGGGAAAAATTCCCAGGGAATTCTAGCAGAGTTTTGATCAGATTTGCCTGAGTAAGAATAGCAGCATAAGACCCCAGTTGTGAACTAAATCAAGCAGCTTTGCCCCCCAAAAGACTGTAACATGGTACAATCACCCCTCCCTCAGTGAAACCTTTGGGTTGGTTAATAATAAATGTATTCTCCATAACCCTCTAGTCTCAATAACCTTCAAATTGCCTGACTGCATGCTAGTTCTTTTATCCATCGAGAAATCTGATCTTTCCAGTATATTTCCTCACTTCCTTACCCACACAATCACATATCACATTTTTCTTTTGCATTCGAAACAAGCTTGGTTGTACTTGGATAAGAGTTTCATTTGAGTGTGATAGCATGCAAGCAAACTAGACACATTTCAACATTTCTGCTTAGTGTACGCTCTACCCAACAGAGAGAAATTTGGCATGACCAGTTCAGTAGTTCTAAAATTTGATTCTTTACAGCAAGAGGGTAAATACTGCAGGTTGGGATCAAATTGCAAAACATCATGTCTCTTTCAAGATCATGCCAAGGGAGATATCAGTTGAACAATGAGAAGATAGTGATTTCTCTTCCATACGTTTTAGAGAGATTTGTCCCAAATGACCTCTTCTGCATGTTTGAGCTCTGAGTCTTAAAAACTTTATTAAGCTTGATCATGACAACGTGTTTTAAAATTTAGGGTCTCCAGAAGAAAACAGCCCTGATGTTACCATGATTTTTGTCAGCTAGGTAGTAGTCCCACGGAGTACACTTTCTGTAAAATGTTGAAACTTTTATCATTAAAAGGTGTTTACCTTAAAGCTTTCACTGCAGTATGCCTGATTTTAATGCATCTACAGTAATTCCCACTGAATTGTCTACACTATGAGATGAATGCATTGGAACCAGAATCGTTCTATCTGCATGCCGCATGCTCATCCTGTCCATGTGCCTAGCAAGGATGAGCGTCACAAGGCTTTCAAGATCGGCCTTGAGTGCTCAAAAAGATTCAGGCAGGCAGGCAGCACCTACTTGTTACATGGACAGACACAAAGACCACAGAATTTTCCTAGGTCCGTCAAATTCTTTTCTGCTTCCTTCATGTCCTTATTGATTTGGTCCATTCCCTCTTCGATGCGTTCCAGTTGTTCTGATTAAACACAAGTATTTTATCCCCACAGAATGAAGCGGATGGAAAAGGACAAAGAAAAAAAAGACAAAAAACTTCAGACATTCACTGCGACAAAAAACTGGACACCACATAGCAGAGCCGGTACCCAGTACCTACTTGTTACAAGGACATATGAAAAGGCCACAGCATTTCCCTAAATCTTTTAAATTTTTCTCAGCCTCCTTCATGTCTTGGTTGATATGGTTCATGCCTTCTTCAACACGATCGAGTTGTTCTGGTCAGGACAAAGGGATGACAGCATGGAATGAATTGTATTTTTGTTGCTTGTTTGTTTGTCTTCAACAGAACATGAAAAATGACCATGGGAAACGGAATTCATAGCAATATTACAATGCATTAATCTGGGCTGATGCATTGCTGCTGGGATGTATGCCAAGCTAGATGCTGAAGTATGGTGCCTTTTACTAACATGAGTAGAGTAAAGCAAAACAAAGCCAAAAAAAGAGAGAGAGATGTTTGAAATATATTAAACAAGATGTAATGATGTAGAAAGAGAACACGATCATAATCCTGAAAGTCCAGAAACATAATACAGTACATCCACTTACTAAGACACCAAAGACATCCAAGAGAAAGAAAGAGATCGGGTTATCACCTTGCATTTATGCACATTAATAAAAGAGAGAGTCTCATTCAATGGACAATACCTTAATTACTTACACTTACAAATGCCTTTGAATTAGATGACTGACAATGTAACTTGTTTGATTTGTGGGTAAGTGAGGGAATAGTTAGTAATGATGTTCGGGATGGGTATGAGCTGTCAAGTTAAGATCTATGTCCAGGTACACATTTTTGCAGAGACTGGGGGAGTTGAGATCCAGAAACTCGGTTCTGGTCCATCTCTAATCAGAAAATTCTTCTCTCTGGGATTCTGTTGTAAATCAGTACTAATGCCACTGGGGTCAAGGGAGTTATGCAGATTTAGAGACCTGGACCAATGCTCATTGAAGATAATGGAAAGATTCAAGTTTGCAGCAAATTCAGCCCTAGTGTAAACAAGAACTCCAGTGAAGCAGCACAGTGTCTGTATAAACTGCTTTATTGGGCTGGATACTTCGCTCGCTAGTTCTAATGCAAATCTGGAGTAACTCCATTCAAATAAATGGAATTATAGTGGCATAACAAATTGTTGTGAACTTCATTGAGGGACCTAATACAAAGCCCATTGAAGTCAACTGGAATCTTTCCATTATCTTCAATGAGCATTGGTCTAGGTCTCTAGATTTGCATAACTCCCTTGACCCCAGTGGCATTACTACTGCCTTACAACAGAATCCCAGCTGAGGTTCTGGCCTTTAGTTTTGTTTTAAAGGGAAAGAATTATCATGTGTTGGACAAAAATTGCCTAGGGTGCTATTTTAATCCATCAAAACTTTTAGTGAATTGAAGCAATCCTGGCTATACACAAATAAGGAATGATTAACAACGGTTAAACGGGTTGAATTCACATTTCCTGCATTGGATAGAGAAAATACATCCAGACATTTCCGAGTGTTAGATCTGAGGGGGGGAAAAGGACTAGAGAAGGCAAAAGTGCAATAGAAGTGCAATGTGATGCCTGAAGTTATATGGACCGTGTCAACATACAAATAATATATTTTCGAAACGAGACCCCAGTCATGCCTCCACTGAAGTCAGTGGAAATCTTCTATTGGCTTCAGTGGGAAGAGGAGCAGACCTCATTTTTTCTTTGGGTTTCTGATAACACTTTGAGAGTAAGGTTTTCAAAGCTTCTAAGGGTATTTGGATGCCCATTTCCCATTACAATTAATGTAATGTATTTTAATTAATTTTAACGGGAGTTGGGCATTTTACTCCCAAAGGGCTTTGGAAAATCTCAGCCCCAATTATTTAACCTGAAAGAATTCTAAACATTGAATTTACCGTTCAGTATTTACACAATTTAAGGTTTTTCAATTTGAAAGTGAAAGTAGCTGTGTTAACAGGCTGTATGTTGGTTTCACTTTTCTTGGTCTCATCCCCTATCAGGATGTTCATGTGTTTGGCTTCCCAGCAGTGCAGGGAACTGTCTGAATCTAAATTAAACCCTACATTTTGGGGCCTAAATTACCTGACAGGGTGACCCGACAGCAAATGTGAAAAATCGGGACAGGGGGTGGGGGAGTAATAGGAGCCTATATAGGAAAAAGATTCAAAAATCGGGACTGTCCCTATAAAATCGGGACATCTGGTCACCCTACTGACAGTGTTCTTCGGAAGGAATACACTTCACAGGGTTCACGAGTTAAACACTGATATGAAAACCTGAGCAACATATTTCACCCACTTTCTCAAATAAAATTGTTGAATGAAGGACCAAAAATAAAATGGGTGTTTTGCTTTGAGAAACAATATAATTTTGATGTTGAGGCTTAACAGAAGCTTTGATCTGACAATTATCATTAGAGTCCTCACATACTGAATTTAACAAGCCTTCTTGATCATCTGTTCTGTCTCAAAGTGGCAGTGTCGCTGGAAAAGTGACCATGTGGTGTAAAAATGGCATTTCTGCTCACCTGCTCTGCTCCCTGGGCATTCAAAGTCCTACCCGCTGCTGACTATTTGGCTAACACTCTTTAGCTCTGAACAGCCCTGGCAGCTGTGGGAGTGTGAGCTGGAGTCTATTCTGACTCATGCGTCAGGTGCCTAACGCCCCTTGATTGCAGATGTAATTGTGTACTTTCTGATGGAGTTTGGTTTGTAAAGCAAAATCTCAAGAAGCATATTAAGCATGTATTTAACACCCGAAAAGGAGAACACAAGAGTGCATTTCCTCTGTTTTTTCCTTGATAAGATCTACAACATGAGCAAATCAATGTATTTATCCTGTGGCTTGACCCTGGGAAGCATGGAGAGTCTGCAATCTTCACTGAAGTCAATGGGCCAAACTCTGAGGTTCTCATACCACCTAGGCCTATGCACAGAGGGAACCCTACATACAGAGATCTCAACATAGGCACAAGGAGGTCCATTCACCTTTACTGCAGTGTCCGCTGTCCCCCCTTGCCCTGCAAAATGTACTAGGACCTGCGAGGGGAGAGTGGGCAGGGTGGGGGAGTTGGGGAAGGAGCAGAATGTTCATCATTCCCCCGGAACCATTCGGAGCTCAGAGAAGAAGATGATGTGATCTCAGTTATACCCCACTCCTCTCCTCTCACACTGGGCATGCCCCTTTAAGGGGTGGAAGGAGCAATTGCTGGTGGTGGGAGCCCTGTCGAGCAGCTCCAGTAGAGTCACACAGCCAAGGTGGGTGGGCTGCTGGAGACCCAGAGCTGCAGTTAAACGATGGGGCAGCTGTGTGGATGGGTGAGGGACCTTTAAGGATCCTCCGAGCCTGTGGCTGGGGCCTGCAGCAGATCCCAGAGAGGGGAGGAATGACTGGAATGAAATCTCCAGAGGGAGAACCTCCTCTCCCTTTACACATCTTTCAGTGGATTTCCCCTAGGGAGGGGCAGTTTCTACTTATTCCTTACTGCGGCTAATCCCAATGGATTTGGAGGGAATATCTAGCCCCTCGGGCGTTTTGGGTACCACGTATCTATTACGTATCTGAATCTATTAGGGCCTGATCTAAAGGCCATTCAGATCATTGGAAAGATTTCGCTGACTTCAGTGGGCATTAGACCAGGCCCCTAGTTCTCAGGCAGTC
Source organism: Chelydra serpentina (assembly GCA_037349315.1). Taxonomy (NCBI): domain Eukaryota; kingdom Metazoa; phylum Chordata; order Testudines; family Chelydridae; genus Chelydra; species Chelydra serpentina. The sequence goes on from JBAIAC010000061.1 coordinate 14,445,007, forward strand.
ACATTCCCTGGGGGACCTATTATAACAAAGCGCATGGTGATGGCCCGTCTGGCAGCAGGGATACAATGTACTTGGCAGCCTACTGGCCTGCAGACTAGCCTGAACTCTTCCAGCCAAGAGGAGCTAGCCAGACTGGTTTTTACCCAGAAAACCATCTAAATACCTACTATTAAAATGATGCATAGGCCTCTTTCCTCTGCAGGGATGATCTCAAAGACATTTGCTTACAGGTGCCAGAAAGTGAGTTGTGCTTTGTGCTATTGAAACTGAAGTTGGCTCAGAGGAATGTCTCTAGTAAGGTGTCTACAACAACAAAGCAAGCACGTTGTCTAGAAAACCTACAAACAGAAAAACCCACAGGGGTTTGAGTGGTTGGAAAGATTAGCTATTCTGTTAGCCACCCATTGGAAAGATCAATTTAATGTTCTCTGTCTAGATGGCACCTAATAATCTTAAGTAACTTGTGCCATCAGGTCAGCTGAAAAAAGATCACGCAGCTGTGTTAACAAATGCTTTCATTCATCTGATAATCTGCTGAGACATCCATGAGTTACACACACTGCAGTAACTGTAAGGTTTTAAAAGCCATCATTGGTATATTTTGCCCAATTTACACATAATAAGTATATCACAATTTAAAAAACAAGTTGCAGCAATTATTATGAGAACGACACACAGCTAAAAATGAGAAAAATGTAATTAAAATGCATTTAACATAGTGCCATGATTACAATATTTGGTTTGCAGCATGATCAGTCTCTTTTACTGGAGAAAGCAATAATCTATAATTACCAGAGTAATTTACTGAAGCACTTAAAACCTGACCATAACCATTTTAAGGAAGCTTTTATGTTGCCTGAGTCTTTCCAGTTGTACTGACTGGCTGCATAACTGATCATATAATGTCCATGTATGTTCAACGGGAATTTAGTACTGAGATTCCTGGATTACAAAGTGGTCAAATGGCCCAATCCTGCAACCCTTCTGTATGTAATCCTTGCTCACGTGAGCAGTCAATGGGACTACACACACGACTCAGGACTGCTTGTATGTATAAAGCTTTTCAGGATCAGACCCTAAATGGCAGAGGTCTGAGAACAAAGAATATTCAAGAGATAAAAATATGGTGAATGGAAAATAGCAGTTAGATAGTTAGCGGAGTCAGTGGAAAAATCCCATTGACCTTTTTGGATCAGGCCTTATGGACATAGGTTGGGGTTTTCAAGGGAGCTGAAGGTTGTTAGGCACCAAAATCCAATTGAAATGTAATGTGAGGTAGGCTCCTAATTGCCTTAAACTATTTTGAAATTCGCAGCCTGATTCTAGTCTGGGTCTTGTGCGTGGCACAACTTTAATTAACTGTGCTTGAACATTTAAGATCCATTCATGGAGAGATAAACAGCATCTGTAAATTTCCTAACTAGTATGTGGATGTTTTAGCACTGCAGTAAGGTCTCAATTGACTGGAATGAGAATTGCACGGATAGACTGATTTGGATATTTATAGGCTTTCACTCACGATATTTGTGCTTATTGATTTATTTTAAAAGTGCCATTCATTTCTATGCATCATAAAGGATACATGTTATTTATGCAGACACTGTATCTGTTTTGACACAGCTAATCTTTGATTTCTGAGACCCTAAAGTCTCTTTGCTGGTATTATTCATGAAAAGTTAGAGCTGCGCAAACTTGATTCCAATAAAAATCGTATGTGAAAAAATTAATTATCTAATGCTTTAAGGGTGAAGCTCACTCCTGTGCAGAAAGTCTACATATGGCTTATGAGCCACTTAAGTTCCACTCGAGCCCTCAAAATTGGGCTGAAGTTGCACTTAAATGGTGCATAGACTTTGTGCTGCCAGGTAAAGAGGGGTGAATTCTGTACTAAAAGACAACAGGCTTAGGTTTAGGATGTATTCTCTCTCTGATCCATTCCTGACACTCCCATTATAAATGCTGGCAGGAGCTCTGTGCAAGGCGAGAGAGAACGTATCCCTTACTTTGAAATGTGTTTTTCCTAGGATATGATTCCGTCATTTATTATTCTGGATTTTACTGGTGTCTAAAGTAGAACTTAGTGAAACCCCAAAGCAGATGAAACTCCAATGAGTTTTGTCTGGTTTCGATGCAAAAAGCTATAAAACAAGGCTCGGGTTCATTCTAAAAGGCCATAAACCTTAGCACAATTTCCAGTACAATTAGTTTGGAGTTTGGAATGAAACACAAAACTGGGTGTGTTTCAGTTTTCACTTTGGTTTCAGATATTTCACACTGCTCCACCTATCAACTATTGCAGGGCAAACATGAGAGGCCTGAACTGTGGCTTTAACAAGCAGGTATACATAATGGTTCTGGGCCAAATCCGGCTTGTTTTGCGTATCAAGTAGTGCCAATGGGAGTTTTCAGCGCCCAAGGAATGTGGTATCAGCCTCTAGGCTTGCACTTGTAGTGCCAACTCCTGCCTGCTACAGTCACACTTGTGACTTCAATTGAGAGTTTTGGATGCACAAGGGAGGCATGATCAGAAATAGTCTGTTATTAACGAAAGATCGTAAACAGTGTTTATATGATGGCTTTAAAGCCTTTGTTAGACTTTTAGCAAAAAGAGACACAAGACAACAATTACAAGGCTGGTGTAAATTGGCCCAGCTCCGTTAGGATCTGGTCCCAAACCTCTCACTTCCTTTTGATCTTTGGCATAATATTATAAGCCCATTCCCACTTTTCCCTTTGACAAGAAATACTGGCAACATCTCTGTCAAGAAACTCCTTTCATTCATTCGTGATACAGAGCAGCTTCCCCAGGCCTCAGAATTCCACAGTGAAATAACAGCCTTATTACCAGGAGTTGCAAATGTTACACAGAAGTGGCACTGTACACACTGGGGCCCAGAACTGAAAATGCCCTTTTTAGACTTAATAAGACAGTAATTTCATGGTGACTCACTGATCAAATAGATGAGGTTTTGCTCTTTAACAAAAAGCAAGCAGGGGAAAACACTTTCTATTTAGATTCCACTATAACGCTGCATTCATTTTAATATCATAAAAGCAAAAAACCAAAACAAAACTGAAGGGCTGTTATGTTATCTACTCCATTCCCTAGTAATACAAAATTGTTCCGGATGCTTTTTTCTGTAGTATAGTGTTGTTAAGTGTCTAGAAAACATTCTCCACTAATGTTTCATGTTCTGTTCTATTCAAAGATGTACTGAAGCCTCACGTTGGAGGCTGGTATGAGATAGGGCAGCAGGAATTAACAGTTCATGGGGGAATTTCTTTTTGGAGATACCATTTTGTTGCTGCTGTGGGACTGTAGCAAAATGGATGCGTCTTAATTTTATTGAACACATTCCATTTTTCCACAAGTATTCCTTTTCTTTTTGCTGACACAGACTAACACGGCTACTACTCTGAAACATTCCATTTACTGGTCATCAAGATTACAATGGGCAAACAGTGTCATTTTCCCATGCTTATATTAAACACATCCAACTCTGGTTTTGCCCATATTAGATCCATACACTGAGCTCCCTTCTAAGCCTATAAGCGTCTATACTGTACATCATAATGAGCTATATTTTGCCATCACTTTTCATGCAGAATTCTCATTGACTTCACTGAGAACTGAGAGTTCTGCCCAGGGAACGATAGAAGGGTGCATCTGATGCACCTGTTTTATTTTTCTGTGGTTTGAGATTGCTGCCTGCTCTTGAATCACAGCTAAAAAGGGAAAAATCATACAGTGCTGGCATAAATGATATTGTATTTCAATCAAAGTATTCAGGGACACATTCTCCGCATTTGTGCATTGCTATGGCATGATCCAAAGCCCACTGAAAGATTTTCAGTGACTTCAATGGGTGTTGGAACAGGTGCCTTTACATGAATGGGTGTCATATACACACAGATCAAAGGCAAAATAGCCCCCAGTATGCTTATCGTAGGTCACTCTATTACACAAAGCGGTTAGAGACAGTGAGACTATGACAGATCTAACCTCATACACAAATACACACAAGTGTGTTTTAAGAGCACTAGTGATTATTTATAATTGCACATGATTAATACACTTCTTTGAGAGTGTTTTTATTTTTTGACTGAAGCAATTTGAACTTACCTCCTTGCTCATCCAACATAACCAAAGTCCTGATACCAGCATCTTTACTCTACATTCCAGTAATGGAAGCAAGATGAGAAGAGAAAGAGAGAGATCAGTGAGGGAACAATTAGCCCTAGATTTGGGATTTAGGAAGACAAAGGAAAAACAGTGAAAGGTATGGTAAAGTCGTAAGGGGCTAGTTGAATAATTGGAAGCCTTCGTGTGAATGAATACGGTAATGGAAACTGAGCATTCTCCATGGTGGCATAATCCATTTAGTACTCATTGGGGCACAGAGCTACTACAAAAAAATGGCACATCCCAGGGCTGCATTTGGAAATTAACATTTTAGACAACTGTCATTTTCTTAACAGAAGGTTTAATCTTCAGGCTCCACAGGAGGCTATGTACATGTTGCAAACGTGCATTCGTTCCCCAGGAGAAAGTCCAAAGGAAAACATCTTGCACATGAATAAATACTGGTGAAGTAGGAGGAGTGGAACCAACTGTATGAGGCCATCAAGACATCTTACTCTCCCTCCCTACGTATTAGGAAACCTTTCATAAAACTGGCTAATACCCAAGACAAAACCAGGCAGTCCTCGGATTTACGACAGAATTGGTTCCTGAAAATCGCATCTGAAGTTGAAAACGTCGTAACTCGACTTTTCCATACGAATACTGTCGGATTGAGCGTCGTACAATCAAAATCAATGTCATAAAGCTGAAACACGATGACAATTTATAAACATCGTACGTGCCATTCATCGGAACTCGAACGTCGTAAAGCTGAGGACTGCCTGTATTTTTTGGCGCAAAGGTTTTAACAGAGGTAGGGGCTGATGCAAATCTTATTGGAGCCAATGGAAAGACTCTTCTTAACCTCAGTGGGCTTTGGGTCCAGTTTGGAGCAGGATTTTCAAAACAACTCAGTGCTGACCTAACTTTGCTCCCAACTGAAGTCTAATGGGAGTTTTACTATTGACTTCCATGGGAACAGTTAGGGCAATAATGAGCCCTTTTAAAAATCCCACCTAAGTGTACAAATGGCAAAGTGCTCTTTAACAAACACGGCTTTTGCCATTATTGTCATCGATTTGGAAGGAGATAAATTTTATGGTTGGTTTTTCCAACACTAAACTATATCATAGACCAGAATAGCATTTTTTTAATTACTAAGGGAAAGCTAGACTCTTTCTGCCCAGTGCAATAATAGTCATTGTGTATAACTGAGGGTCTGAAAATGCTCATGCCTGTTGCATTTCAAGAGCAGAGGAAGCAAGTTCTTTATGGCCCTACACTGTAATATTGACACATTGCCGGGAAATAAGGGCTGCCAGCAAGGGGCCCCACACAACTATTTTCTGCACAGTTTAACTGCCTCCCCAGTATCTATGAACTGAGTATCACAGTGCCCCTGTGAGGGAGATAAGGATTATTACCTCCACTGTGCAGCAGTATAAGACTGAATTCCTCGCCCAGGAACTCTGCAGCAGAGCTAGAAATAGAACCTCCTAGTTTTGTGCCTCAGCCACACAACTATCCTCCCTCCCTAAGGCTACCTAAGGGCTCAGTCCACCAACCTTTAATATCCCCAGACAGATACTTCTTCCCAGCTGCTTTTTTTGCCACTACCAGCTCCTGCCTCTTTGGTCACAATGACGTCTTTGCTGCCTCTTGGGATGTCTGCGGCTTGGTCCACCCTCCCTCAATGCTGAGCTGCCCCAGGCAGTCGGGCAGCACATCAGCTCAGCTACATGACTGAGTTTCTGACATTCAAGGATTGCTCAGTGCCCATGGCCCGTCCCCTCCACTCAGGCCCCTCATAAGCAATGCGAGGACCTCTCCTGCTGACCGTAACTGTCGACGCCACTGCAGCCAGCAGGTGGCTGGGGGCAATCAGATCTGTGAGCCACCCTCTTCTCTCCCCTCCTCCTTTCTTTTCCTACCAAGAGGGGTGCGGGTGAGGCTGGAGAGAGGAGGGACCAGCCCTATGCCTCCTCTCCATCCTCCCCTCCTTCCGGCAGCTATTCATTTCAAGTCCATTTGCAGGCAGCCGTGAGGAGGACGTTTGCCGCTGCCCTATCCCCCCATTCTCTGGCTCATTGATGTCATTTATACTCTGACATGGGCCCCCTCCACATGCTGGACTCCCCAGGACGTGCAGTTGTCTTGTAAACCCTGCTGTTTTGTAGTGTGACAAGTGGTGTCAGTTTTCAGCAAAGGCAGCCACTGCCAGGCTTAAAAATGCCATATGCAGTGAAAAACATCCTTGCCCAAATACCATCTGCAGGGGCTAGGGTGACCAGATGTCCCGATTTTATAGGGACAGTCCCGATTTTGGGGTCTTTTTCTTATATGGGCTCCTATTATCCCCCACCCCCGTCCCGATTTTTCACATTTGCTATCTGGTCACCAGTAGCAGGGGCTGATCCTGTAGCCCCTACTCAGGTGAGACCGGTAGCATGCATGGGAGTTGTGCCTGGAGAAAGACCTCCATGATTTGCATTTGGTGACAAGTCCATCTGTTCAAATCCTCGCACTGAGGAAAACGAGTGCAACGTTCTTCTGCCCACCTGACCATAGCTGCCGTTTCTGTTGATCAAGCACTTCTGTGTTTATTACCAAGGAGGCGTTCCACAGGCTGCCGCAGGGTTAATACAGATGTGATAATCCAAGAATTTATGAAATTAGCGCACAGCAAATATATTTGTGTGCATTCCAGGCCGGATGCAAAGCCCACTGACACTAAGAGGAAGGTTCCCGCAGGTTTAGATGGGAGCTGGATCAGGTGCTAGGTGATAATCTACTCATATCCCAACATTCTTTTATCATTTGTTTTCAGCTGTTTTCCCCCCACCACACGGCTAAATCGCTAGGCAGGGTGACCAGACAGCAAGTGTGAAAAATCGGGACAGGGGGTGAGGGATAATAGGAGCCTATATTAAAAAAAAGACCCCAAAATCGGGACTGTCCCTATAAAATTGGGACATCTGGTCACCCTAGGCTAGGCCCCCATTTTCAAACGAGCTCGGCTCCCTTACAGGGACTTAAAGGAGAGCCAGATTTTCACCCAGCACCTCACAGGGTGACGCCGTGGGTGTGTCTACGCCACAGGGTGCGACTGCAGCACACGTCGTCATAAATGAGCTCCGTTTAATCTAGCTAGCTCACCTACCAATAGCAGCACAGGCTTCAGTTGTGGGCTAGTCACATCAGTAATTACCCAAGGTCCTGTGCTGAAGCCCATGCTGCTGCGGTACATGGGCTAGCTAGATGAAAACAAGCTTGGATAGGTCTAAAGGTGTTGCACTCACATTCCGTCTTGCAGCACAGACAGACCGTATGACCGGGTAGGTTTGTTACAGACACCTCTGGCCAGATCTTCTAAGCACCAAATGGGATTTTGGTGGTTAGAAAGTGGGTGTAAGGGAGTGACAAACTAAACCATTTGCTTCTAGGATAAGCCTGGCTTTGCCAAGTTTCAGCCCAGAAGAATATTAGAGCAAGTGGGTCATAAACTTTGAAGGTTTTTAGTGCTGCTGACACTGGAGCGGGAAAGTGACACTCCTGTAATTCCAGTTATGGTTCAGAACCCGAAAATGCCCTCCATGCCCACAGAAAACAACCATGAGAATCCCACACATGAGCCAAAATTCACTGCAGAGGTAGAGGGTGAAACTCTGTTAACATCCATTGAGTTGCATCCATTTATCCTAGTGGTGAAATTATCCTGGGCTTAAGGTCATGAAATGGCCATTACTTTGTACTTGGGTAATAGATGCATTTATAAAGACTCCGGGCACAATTCTATATTTTTTGCGCAATGAAGCTCACATTCAAGATAACCAGAGATTTAGTTTCTTGATAAATGCAGGATCAGATTCTTGAAGTATCTTGGACCAGAGAGATATAGCCTATACACAGGACACTACAATGTGCATGGGTCTCCTTTTGTTGAAGTAGCATAAAACCAGGTTTTCCAAATCTGGGCTAACTAATTAAAATATGCAGCTGTCTCTTCTCAGTAATATTTAGACTACCTTTGTTTTCCCATTGTACCTGAGAAGAGCAGTTGGACCAACATGCGTTGCCATAGTATTATTAAAACCTGAACATTTTATATGTCTGGTCTTCAGAAAAATAAACCAGAGACTCTAGGGCTTTTGTAAGGTATTGAACTGGTGGTTCTGGAGGCTGCAATCCTTTGTTTATTCACAGGACAGGTACATCATGGGCAGCAGAAGGGCAATCTCTTCAATACATTTCTCAGTCCTGACTCTAGGAATGAGTAGTTCAGTCTCCATGACCATACAGTCTTTGGCCTCTGCTGGGAATGCCAAGATGGCAATTAGTGCCAATTGCCATAGTATTTTTTGTGATGTCCACCAAGGACTGGCCTGACACCACCAACACATTTCACATAAACCACTGAACAGCCATCAGATGGTATTGACCAAAGTCCCTTTCACAAATAGAACTTCTATGGAAGCCAATTAGAGTTTTTTGAATGGAAAACCTATGTCATCAAGCACTTGAGCAGAATTTGAACTGGTGACTGATTAGTTAGAAATTCATTGCATTAATAGAATAGAAAAAAATATAAAACAAAGAATGTATAAGAGCAATACATTCTTATTCTTCCATTATTCAGTGCTACTAAGCTCCAGCATGCTAAGTACTAATAAAGTTGCCTTTTCATAAAGGCGCTCATTCAGCAAAGAATTTAAACACATGCTTAACTTTAAGCATGTGAGTCAACCCATTGGTTAAAGTGAGGCACATGCTTAAATGTTTTGCTGGATCTATTTCTTGATTAGAAAACTACAATCTGGAGTGGCATATGATTTTAAAATCTATGAGTCAAATTCTGCTCTTGGATATATCATTGTACACCTGGCATAAGTTCAATGAAATCCGTGTAACCCAGAGCAGAATTTGACCCCATCAGTGACTATGACATACGCTACCCTCAATTTTTTGTAATGTTAACAATAGTTTTTTTATTACAGTCTGATTCACAGCCCATTGAAGTCAATGGAAAGACTCCCATTGACGTTTCCACAGCACTCTGAAGGTGACATGCATTGGTATATAACTGCTAAGTATTATCATTATATGGCTTAATTTCCCAAAGAGGGAATGAAACTGGGAAGGACAATATAAAACTACTCAAAAGCCCCATCAATAATTTCAGAAACAGAGTGGCTCTGATTCTTCCTTGCTTTGCACCTTGTGCAGACATTCACACCTGTGCTAAGTGGCTGCAAAATGCACCTTTTCTGATATAGTGGAGGTCTACACACACTTCTCCTTTGCACAGGTGCAAATGACAACATAAGGTGCCAGGCACTGAGGAAATCTAGCCCAGAAAAGATATCAGCTAGTGAATCAGAAATACAGCAAATGTTTTCCATATGTTCCAGTAGGTACATTGAAAAACAAATATATGCTTGATGATGACCAAATACTATAGCAGACATAAACACCCACTTAAATAAAGAATTCTACTTCGATCAATATGGCTTACGGACTGTGTTATGAGTAAATTAATGCAGACAATTATCTACCAGGACAGGCTGACATTGCTAGCAATTCACAAAGACACTAAAGAGTAGTGTCAATACCCTAAAGACAAAAGTCTGGCTAACAAAGGATTTTGTAGTCATTCATTATAGTATATTTCCTCAGCCCCTTTTTGGAGTTAGCAGTAGCTCTGTGCAGTGCAGTGTTGTCTCTCCAGGTCTGAGTAAAGGAATTCATCCATTCTCTCCCTACTGGAATTCACCTGCTAGTCCAGAACATCCGCCAGTGTACATAAATGTAGTTCTACTGAAGTCTGTGGGCTGGATCCTCAGCTGGCAGAAACAGATATAGCTCCAGTGACTTCCAAGCAGCAATGCCAATTTTACACCACCGAAGGATTTGGCTCTGCACACTTACAATTGACACCAAAATTCATTGATTCCAAGGCCAGAGGGACCGTTGTGATCATCTAGTCTGACCTCTTGTGTAACACAGGCCCGAGAACTTCTCCAAAATAACTCCTAGAGCAGATCCTTTAGGAAAAATGTCCAGTTTTGAGTTTAAAATAGTCAGTGGTGGAGAATCCACCATGACCCTTGGTAGGTTGCTCCAATGAAACATTTATACCCTATAGTTTCCAGACTGAAATGTCAATGAGCTTAAATGTATAACCAACTTTTATAGCATGAGAAAATAGCCCCATTTGGTTTGGGGTTTACAAAGGAGCTCTTATGTCTGTATAAGAAAAACCTGTTGAGAGTCTTTGGGTTAAGTTTAGAGGCGAGAGCAACAAGGGTGGTGTCGTGGTGGGCGTTTACTATAGACCACCAGACCAGGAGGATGAGGTAGATGAGGCTTTCTTCAGACAACTAACAGAAGTTTCCAGATCACAGGCCTTGGTTCTCATGGGGGACTTCAAACACCCGGACATCTGCTGGGAGAGCAATACAGCAGTGCACAGACAATCCAGGAAGTTTTTGGAGAGTGTACTTGGGGACAACTTCCTGGTGCAAGTGCTGGAGGAAACAACTAGGGGCTGTGCTCCTCTTGACTTGTTGCTCACAAACAGGGAAGAATTGGTAGGGGAAGTAGAAGTGGGTGGCAACCTGGGCAGCAGTGACCATGAGATGGTTGAGTTTAGGATCTTGACAAAAGGAAGACAGGAGACCAGCTGAATACGGACCTGGACTTCAGAAAAGCAGACTTTGACTCCCTCAGGGAACTGATGGGCAGATTCCCCTGGGAGCTAATATGAGTGGGGAAGGAGTCCAGGAGAGCTGGCTGTATTTTAAAGAAGCCTTATTGAGGGCGCAGGAACAAACCATCCTGATGTGTAGAAAGAATAGCAAATATGGCAGGCGACCAGCTTGGCTTAACAGAGAAATCTTCGGTGAGCTTAAACACAAAAAGGAAGCTTACAAGAAGTGGAAACTTGGACAGATGACTAGGGAGGAGTATAAAAATATTGCTTGAGCATGCAGGGGTGTAATCAGGAAGGCCAAATCACAATCACAGCTAGCAAACGATGTGAAGGGTAACAAGAAGGATTTCTACAAGTATGTTAGCAACAAGAAGGAGGTCAGGGAAAGTGTGGGACCCTTACTGAATGGGGGAGGCAACCTAGTGACAGATGATATGGAAAAAGCTGAAGTACTCTATGCTTTTTTCGCCTCAGTCTTCACAGTCAGGGTCAGCTCCCAGACTGATAATGGGGTGGATTGCGCCCTCAGCAAGTTTGTGGATGACACTAAACTGGGAGGAGAGGTAGATATGTTGGAGGGTAGGGATAGGGTTCAGAGTGACCTAGACAAATTGGAGGACTGAGCTAAAAGAAAATTTGAGGCTCAACAAGGACAAGAGTCCTGCATTTAGGATGGAAGAATCCCATGCACTGTTACAGGCTGGGGACCGACTGGCTAAGCGGCATTCTACAGAAAAGGACCTGGGGATTACAGTGGACAAGAAGCTGGATATGAGTCAACAGTGTGCCCTTGTTGTCAAGAAGTCTAATAGCATATTGGGCTGCATTAGTAGGAGCATTGCCAGCAGATCAAGGAAAGTGATTATTCCCCTCTATTCGGCACTGATGAGACCACATCTGGAGCATTGCATCCAGTTTTGGGGCCCCCAGTACAGAAAGGACAAATTGGAGAGAGTCCAGTGGAGGGCAACGAAAATTATTAGGGGGCTGGGGCACATGATTTATGAGGAGAGGCTGAGGGAACTGGGATTATTTAGTCTGCAGAAGAGAAGAGTGAGGGGGGATTTGACAGCCTTCAGCTACCTGAAGGGGGGTTCCAAAGAGGATGGAGCTCGGTTGTTCTCAGTGGTGGCAGATGACAGAACAAGGAGCAATGGTCTCAAATTGCAGTGTAGGAGGTTTAGGTCTGTAATAGGAAGAACTGTTTCACTAGGAGGGTGGTGAAGCACTGGAATGGGTTACCTAGGGAGGTTGGGGAATCTCCATCCTTAGAGGTTTTTAAGGCCCAGCTTGACAAAGCCCTGGCTGGGATGATTTAGTTGGGGTTGGTCCTGCTTTGAGCAGGGGGTTGGACTAGATGACCTCTTGAGGTCTCTTCCAACCCTAATCTTCTATGCTTCTATGATAAACTGTTCAGCACTTTCTTGCTGGGATTTCTGCAGTACTGATCTTGTTGATTTATTGCCCCACCTCTAGTTTATGCCTAGAAACCATCTTCCCCCTCCCCATAATAATAACAGATTTTCTCTAAAGGCCAAGCTGGTTTCATATAGAAACCATGGAAGAAACATTGTCTTTTCCCTACTGGGTTATTCTGTATTTAATTATTTAATCAGCCCAGAGGTGAAAAGTGTGAACTGGAAAACACAAATGATTGCTGGCTCCAAATTGTGCATGACTATAGCTTAGTCCCACTCCTTCAGCCCCAATTTATTATTTTTGGGGGGCACAAACCCTGCACAGAAGCACTATAAAATATGTAAATCTATAGCACATTTTTACAACAACGGAGTGGCTCAAACTTAGCACAAAGAACCGCTGATTGCTAGATATACTATGCACTTTGTCAGTGTCCAGTTCATATCATGGATGAGACTTTAAAATCTGCCCTGCCAGAGGGTAGCTGCACTGCCCCAGGAGCAGACACAGAATTAATGGTGTCAGAGTCACTCACAGTCCCCTTCCTGCTTCTGCTGTTGCTCCAGGGTGGGTAGCAATCTGCTCCTGGCAAAGAGGGTTATAAAATATAGACCAGTAACACCCTTCTTTCTGTTTTGCCCTAGCGCAGCTCCCCGCACAGGTGCATGGTAGGGGAGGAACCAAGGCTCAGCCCATTCTGTGTTTGCCACTCCTTGCTCATCTGCACAGGAAGTGGATGGGAATGGCATCCAAACAGGTTATTATCTATGTCCCAATCTGCAATGCGGATAGCCCAGGCAAGGCAGTAAGGGAATGCCCTGCACCCCTACAGGGTAAGGTCAAGTCTCAGTCCTAGGTATCTAGAATACTACTTAGAATTACTAAGACAATAAGTTCTTTGGGGCAAGTAGTGTCTTCTTGTTACATGTTTATACAATGCCTAGCACAGTGAGGCCATGACTGGGGCCCTCAGGTGTTACCATAACACAAATAAAGTATATTACCACTAAAATATAGATGGATTTATTTTCCTAAATAAGAATATCAGATTTACTGTATCAAGAGAATATAATCAAGAATCTTTCACTGAATGCTATAATTTGTTTTTCATTCCTAAACACTAGACAAGTTCAACGAAGCAAGTGATTCTAATTGGATTTTTGTCTCTTATTAAATCAGAGTAGTGCAAGTTTGAGTTCAAATGCATGTGCCCTACATCTATTCAACTTAGCTTGCTAAAATACTGCAATATTTTAAAAATATCTGGAAATGGGGTCAGAGTAACCAAACGACTGTTAGACTGTGGTAGGAAATCTGAATGGCCTTCTGTAGTCACCTTAATGGAAATGATGCTCAGATCACTGTGAGAGATTTCTCCTGATGTTTCAGACTAACCAGTGCTAGATTTAGAAAGTTCTTTATCTGAATAGGAAGCTTCTGTATAAGACTAATAAAAGCCAGATCCTGTGATCTGCTGAGCTCTTCCCAGGAGGTGCTGGGCTGATATATGGACTGATCAGCAAACTCAATAATCCCAGTCTTCTTCCCACGGAGGTTAATTACTATTATTTAATATTTGCATTTCAGTGGCATTCACAAGAGGCTAGTCCACACATGCAGGAAGATATAGTCAGTGGATAGGTCACTGGATTGGGATTCAAGAGACACAGATATGATACTGACTGACTGGGACAAGTCACTTGCTATCTCTGCGTCCTTTGTGTGTCTCAGCTATTTAAGCTCTGTGGGGCAGGCCCTGTCTGTTGTTCTGTGTTTGTGAGACCTGTTTCAGTGGAGTAGAAAGGTTGGAAATAAGAATGGAGAGGCTATGGGGTAGATCTAGAGAAGAGGAAGGTGAAGGATTGATTGCATAAGGCGTGTTCACTGAGTGAAGTGGCAGAGGGAGGAGGTGGTAGAGGGACAGGTAGGTGGGTTATGGTGGGGTTGTTTCAGGATAGGGGAGAAAAAAGCATTCTTGAATTGTGAAGGAACAAGCCGAGAGAGAGAGAGATGAAGTAGGTAGGAGGAGAATTACAGCTGTTGTGTTTACTGATCAATAGGTGTCGGACTTCACAATACAAGGCCCAACTCCATTTGAGCTGAAGTCAAAGGCACAAACCACCACTGATTTCAATGAGGGTAGGAAATGAAGGCTGGGGCTTATGCCAGGTAATAAACATGTAACTCAAGGCTATTTCCTTCCCTTTGTGTTTGCTTGGAACTCCCACTGTTGTCGATGCAAATCAGGCAGGAGGGTCAAAGGTGCCCTGCAATACTAAGCCTGTCAAGGTTGATGACTTATTAAATGTCTGAGGGCCATAAACAAAGTCTAACAGCCTTGTTTGAAATCATAGAGCAGGTGACCAGGGGACCTGATGGCTGATTGGTGGTATGAATCCAATGTCCCAGATTATAAAATCCTCCACCACGATTAGGATGAATCGGCACCCGACTGAAGTACCCTCTCCCTTCCAGAAGGGCCCCACCTGGTGAGGATTGAGGCATATTAGCAAGGTAGACTGAGCAAGCTTTCGCTGTCATTCCCAGTGCTGTGGATGATCAGAGGCCTTCTGTCTCCAGGGCTCTCAATCTGCCCTGTTTCATGAACCTTAACATCCCAAGAGAAGATAAAGAAGCATCGCCTAGATTTTGCGATGACTGGGGCTCTATAAAGACCCGAAACGGATGAACAAATAGATAAGGAGCCAATCACACCATCACATTTCTCCCCATTGACTTCTGTGGAGTTTATCAGCTCCCTGCAGCTTGATGCCAGTGTGTGTATTGGGCCCATGATAACGGACCAGAGGTCATGTACAAAGGGTGTGTCATTGCTTTATCTTGAATATTTCAATTCAACCAAAATTTAAATATGGACCGAATACAGTTCCCCATTAACTACAGTAGCTAGTCTGCAGTTCAGTTGAGTCTTTCGACTGCTTGATCAGCTTTATCAATGGCTACACCACATCTTGTCTGGACTAATTCCCAGGAACACTGGGAAAGCAATTGGCTGTTTTCTCACCTTTTGAAAGTGCCCCATTTTAGATGGTCACAAAAACCCTATGGAGATGCCCTTGGTGTGTGAAGTATTGGCAGGTGGCTCAGGCATTTGCTTGTGTCGGGCTTTCCCATACCTCTGTCTACAAAGGAAGGGAGGGTAAAGTGTAAGTCCTTACCTCTTCAACAAGCTGCAGCATACGACGGGTGCTTTCAAGTGACTGGGGAAAAAACCGGGAGAAAAGCAAGTTAGATTTGGCAAATGCCATTTCCGTCACTAGTGTTCAGGCACGTATAAACACCATGAATAGTCTCCTACAGAAGTCTTTGAGTACTTCTTTCCCCACCCTCTAATAGCCAGATTACAGCTATCCCAGCGTGGGAGTGCTAGGAGGGAAGATGGCGTTTCTCTAGGCACTCTGGCCTGGGAGGTAGCTGGAATTCCACAGCTAGCACTCTCTAGCAGTAGCACGGTTGGCAGTGATGAACACTCCCAGAACCGGAGTATAGCCCTGGCCTTGCCCTCCTTCCCCATCTAAAGGTGGGGCATGGGCTCTGAGACCTTCCACCCTTGCCAGGTTTCAAAGCCTGGACTTCAGCCTGAGCCCAAACGTCTACACGGCTATTCTTAGCCCTGCAAGCCTGAGTCAGTTGACCCTGGCCCTGAGTCTCAGTGCTGCAGGTTTTTCTTTTCAGTGTAGACGTACCCTGAGATCCGAACTCTGCCTTAACTCACTCAAGTATCACTCCCATTTTTTCCACCCTGGCAGTTGAGATCAGCTGGAGCATTTGAACTAACCGACCCTTGGTTTAAACAAGGGTGGTGGGGCATTTTCAAGGAGGGACCCTTGATGCTGGGATTTTTTTCGTATTCTGGTATCCTGAGCCTGTTGACATACAGGATATGGTGCTAGACGTATGTTTCCCCAAGCTTCTGAAGAAGGTTTAGGCTGGAGTGGGCTCATGGGAGAGGGGCAGAGTTCTGGTGGGTGGAGTGGAATTTGTTATTTCATTGCATTTTGATCAGTCTAAATAAATAAATACTGAAATAAGCAAGTGCAGAACTGGGCCCTAAGAGCCTAATCCAAAAGCCCACTGACATCAATGTTAAAAAACTCCCAAAGGGGCTTTGAATCAGGCCCTTAGGGGGAGATTTTCAAAATGGCTCAGCCCTGGTCTAAGGCCATGTCTATGTGTACAGCGCTGCAGCAGCATCAATGCAGCTGTGCCACTGCAGCACATCTGGTGAAGACGAGACGCTCTATGCCGATGGGGGGAATAGCTCAGTGGTTTGAGCATTGGCCTGCTAAGCCCAGGGTTGTGAGTTCAATCCTTGAGGGGGCCATTTGGGGATCTGGGGCAAAAATTGGGGATTGGTCCTGCTTTGAGCAGGGGGTTGGACTAGATGACCTCCTAAGATCCCTTTCAACCCTGAGATTCTATGATGTCAGCCTAATAAAACCACCTCCGAGTGGCAGAAGCTATGTCGGCGGGAGAAGCTCTCCCGCCGACATGGTGCTGTGTACGTGAACGCTTATGTTGGTTATGCTGACATAGGCTGTAGTGGGAGAAGAGAGAGGTCAACTTAAAGCACTTTGGAAACCTCACCCTTAATATTTTTGGTTTTCATTGAGTTCCCCTTCCCCCCAAACAATCTTTTTTCCCCCCCTCAACAATATGGCAGATTCCACAGTATAGAGTTCAAGGTGGAAGTGCAAACCCTCAGGTTAACGGAGCCATTCTGGTGAACACCGTTTCAGGATCTGCTCTTCCTCAAATTCATCCCCTGTGCAATGTGCTTGTGACATCCTCAACTCTCAGTTATGGGTCTCCCACATAGTCCTCTCCACTGGTTCCATTCATGCTTGGAACCACTCCTACACTATTATGAAAATCGCTTCTGTGGTTCCCAACTACAATTTCCTAGATACCTGGTTTGATAGTTTTTGCTTACACTTAGGTTTGGCAAATTAGACGAGCCTCCAGAGAAATTACATGGCAGCTTGTCTCCCTAGGATCATTTTATCTGATATTGATCCTAATATCCGAGACAAACTCATCCAAAGATGATCATTATGAGGGGCAAAGACTCACACAGATAAACACACATCTGCCATGACTGGCCTCGAATGATATCTAATGGTCTAAATGACTCTTGGACAGATAGGGTGGGAGTTTGATACCCAGGCCTATGGTCCTTGTACCTACCTGCTCCAGAATGACCAGGACTCGTTTTTTATTCCAAGTTACCCCTTTCCTCTCCTTTCCACAAAGGTCTCAGCCCAAAATGTCTAAGAAAATGGACCTAATTCTGCTGTCACTGACAGTGTAAATCCAAAGTAATTCCAGAAGCTACAAAGAGTCCTGTGGCACCTTATAGACTAACAGATGTATTGGAGCATAAGCTTTCACCCACTTCGTCAGATGCATGCAGTGGAAATGGAAAATCTCATTTCTACTGCATGCATCTGACGAAGTGGGCATTCACCCACGAAAGCTTATGCTCCAATACAACTGTTAGTCTATAAGGTGCCACAGGACTCTTTGTAGCTTCTACAGATCCAGACTAACACGGCTACCCCTCTGATACTTGAAAGTAATTCCATTGACTTCAGTGGATTGACACTAGTGTCGGTGACAGCAGAATTCGGTCCAGTCAAATTACACGAGTGTAAAGCAGGATCACTTTGCTACAGCTGTGCACATTTCTGGATGTAGCCTGTGGACAGCAAGAAGAACCTCAAGTATTTCCACCCTCCTCGTTTGCCACTGGTTTTACCTCATCTGCCAGCTGGTCAGCACGCCGCTGCATTTCTTCCAACTCATTGCGCATATCAAGTTCTTCTGCCATTTTAGCTGCGAGTGTGTTTGGCGAGGCTTCAGATCAAGGATTTGTGTTTGTTCTGCCCGTGAGCCTGCAAGACAGCAAATAGGGAACAAATACTGGGGTTAAACTTGCTGCACTCTGCAGATTTGTGCTTAAATGCCAATCCCCTCCAATGCTTTTATATTTGTGCGCTCGCCAGCAATCTTTCATCAGGGCTGGTGATTCTTACAAACAAAAGAGCGCTCGTGGATTGTTCAAGGTGATGTTCTATTCCTGGGCTATTAGTCACTCTCTTGTATAGGAGCATAGATAGATCCTTGCTGCATTCCCTACAGAGAAATTAATTCATTTGAATTTTCTACCCGGCACGCTTCAACTGCCATTAAGCACCAAACACTTACAAAATGCAGATATCAGAAGGGATGACTTGTAACTAGACATGGGCTTGAGCTGGATTCACACTTCTCTGACGTTGAAAGGGTTCAGCTCTGGGGTTTTGCCCCATACTTGCTTGCAAGTAAGGGCAAGTCTACTTGCTGTAAGGGCTGTAGCGCTTTTGGTGAAGACACGCTATGCCGACGGGAGAGAGCTCTCTGGTCAGCATAATTACTCCACCTCGGTGAGAAGCGGAAGCTATGTTGGCGGAAGAGCGTCTTCCACCGATATAGTGCCGGTGCGGACAGCGTGAAACGCGCATGGCTCATGGGGGAAGGGGGGACTTTTTCACACCCGGGAGTGAAGTAAGTTATATCCATTTAGGCTGTAGTGTAGACCTGCCCTAGGTATATTTGCCTTTACTTGCCTTTTAGGACAGGGAAGGAGTATCTGACAGAGAGCCAGATCCTTAGTTAAGCTTTAAATCTGTGTTGTTCCATAGTAGCTTGCAGATAATGGAGCCTGGCTGATTTTCACCAGCTGAGGATTTGGCCCAGAAACGCTATCTCAGAAATCTGAGCCATTCAAAACTACGCTGGATATGTTTTAAAAATCCTGGCAGGAGGTTGTACTATATTACCCCGCTGGCCTTTTCTATCATTGCTTCTAGTGGGGCCAGATTCTGATCTTGATTACTCTTGTTTAAATCCAGAGTAAATCCATTGAACTCACCTGAGATCAGACCCCCCATCCATTGAATCTAGTTTAGGAAGGTATTGGCTTTTATTATAAACCAAAAGACACAACCTGGCTTCTATGGCTGACTTGAGAAGGAAAGGTGGGACTTCCTACCACCTCTCAAGTCTGTTATCATCACTGTTTTATTTCTCTGCCTGATTCGAGCATGACGCATTGAAAATTAGTGCTCAGAGAGGGTTTATCACTCAGAGGAAGCACTAATCCAGGTGAAAGGAGAGGGAGTGGGCTGCAAATAACTGCCATGAGGCATTGGCCATTTTACCCAATTACATAATAACATAACATAAGGATGGCCATACTGGGTCAGACCAGTAGTCCATCCAGTCCAGTATCCAATGGCCAGTGCCCAATGCTTCAGAAGAAGCAAACAGAAAAGAGCAATTTATTGAGTGATCCATCCCGTCATCCAGTCCCAGCTTCCAGCAATCAGAAGTTTAGGAACACCCAGAGCATGGGGTTGCATCCCTGACCGTCTTGGCTAATAGCCATTGATGGACCTATCCTCCATCAACTTATCTAGTTCTTTTTTGGAGCTCCATTATTTTTTTGGCCTGCACAACCTCCCCTGGCAATGAGTTCCACAGGTTGATTGTGTGTTGTGTGAAGAATTACTTCCTTATGTTTGTTTTAAACCTGCTGCCTGTTACTTTCATTGGGTGACCCCCCCCGATTCTTGTGTTATGTGAAGGGATAAATAACACTTCCCTATTCACTTTCTCCACACCAGGCATGATTTTATAGATCCCTATCATATCTCGCCTTAGTCCTCTCTTTCCTAAACTGAACAATCCCAGTCTTTTTAATCTCTCCTCATATGGAAGCTGTTCCATCCCCCTACTCTTTGTTGTTGCCCGTCTCTGTTCTTTTCCAATTCCACGATATCTTTTTTGAGATTTGGTGACCATATCTGCACACAGTATTCAAGGTGTGGGTGTACCATGGATTTATATATTATCTACCCCTTTCCTAATGGTTCCTAATATTCTGCGCTGGCTTTACACCCTGTGCCACTCTAATGGAAAAGATGAGCCAGGGCAGCCTTTGGCCCTAGGAGTTTGACAGCAAATAAACTATAGCATCTGTCCATAAAAATGAGCCGTTGTGTATTAAAGACGGGCTCAGTCCTCGCTCAGACAATACTCTCACTGAAGCCAGTAGGAGTACAGATTAAGGATGGCAGAAGTGGGCCATAAGGCTCCAGATCACAGTGTCTGCAAACAGGGAGCACAAGAGCAGATGAGATGTTCACCCCCTTCCCAGGCCATGAGCCTGTGCTCGAAATGCACCTTTTGAGCTGCTGAGGAGAGGAAATGTGCCCGCTTGATTCACAGAGACATGGATAAATCCTCCGGCGCAAACTCCTCTAAGCTCACACAGACTGAGCCCCTGCAGTGCACATGGGGACAGAGAAGCCTCCCCTGGGGGGCTCCCTGCCTGCTGCCCCCCCCCCCCCCCCTCAGAAGAACCACACCACTTCCTCTGCAGGGAGTGGAGCATTTGCTTCACCTATATGGGACAACCGCCAGGCAGGTGTACAAATTAGCATTGGGAGGAAGGAGCTCTGCACAACAATAGCAGTGCCCCCTGGAGGGCAACACTGGTGTTTGCTTAGCTAACACCTGTCGATTCATTAAAGCCGAACAAAAGGCCATTGGCTAGACGCTGACACAACTGTTGGCTCCCGTTTCAGCAGAACGCCACAAACCAACCACCCAAAACTGTCTAAGTAGCAATCAGCCAGTGAGTTAAACTTTGGTTTGGATTAGACGTCCTTTCATATTAATCTATTTTGTCTTTCCCCACCCCCCACCCCTTTCTTTCCCAGCGATTCTTCTGCAATGGGGTGACCTTTCTTCTGCATAAATCAGCTTCCGCTGAGCCAGGAGCCATAGCCTTCCAGGGATCAGAAGGATATCTGCTGCTGAATCAAGCTCTATCTGCTTACGAATATGTAAGAAAATCAGACAGCTGCTTACGTATCCTCTGCAGCTTCTACAAAGGATTGTTGTTATATAAGGGGGGAAATGTATGACCTTCATGCTTTTACATTAGCTATGCTCTCTCTTGAGGTTGTCTTGCTTTTTTTCATTCTAAAGCAGGAAGAAATCCATCTCAACGAGGAGACTGAAAAGCCAGCCCCCAAGCAACGGGCACAGCCTTCTGTTTACATCAGGCTCAAACACTGAACACATCACAACATCCCTGTCTGAGGGAGGCTAACATCCTGTGATGGGTCACATCAAATGTAGACGTTTCCAATATATCCTGGAGTAGTGGCTGGGTGGGCAGTGCCACCTGGTGTTTTGGATACCTGGGCAATTCACACCAACATTAAGGCTCGACTGCAGGAAATTCATCTGTGGGCCCAGCTGATGCAAATGCCTGGCTTAGTGAATATTCCGTTTGACATCAGACACTTTGGCGATGCTCGCTGTCAGCAGTAAACAGGTTTCACCCCAAAAATAGGGAGCACTCCAGCGATTAGGAGCTCCATGGTAGACACACATCAGGGATTCTTCTGCTTCCAAAGAAGAACACTGTGAAAGTGACTAAAGCAATCCTGTTGTTCTTGTAGGGGCCAATCCATCCCGAGGCCACATGGGTTCTCCTGGAGGCAGAACCGCTAGGATTCCACTGCACTGGATTTGGATGGGCTGTGTGCCTAGAGTGCAGTGCCATGAGGAGTCACCCCCTGAACAGCCACGTGCAGGGGTTACGTGGGAGTGAGGAACACAGGCAAGAGGTCAGAGGAAGCTGAAGTATCCTCCATAAAACAGCTGCTCTGCAGCCCAAGTGGAGGACTCCTTGGCTGTGTCTACACTACCGTGGTAAGTTGACCTATGTTACGCAACTCCAGCTACATGAATAACATTGCTGGAGTCGACGTACCTTAGGTCAAGTTATTGCGGGGTCTACACCACAGGGGGTCGACGGGAGAACATCTCCCATCGACTTACCTTACTCTTCTTGTTGGGGATAGAGTACAGGGGTCGACTGGAGAGCGATTGGCAGTCGATTTGGTGGGTCTTCACTAGACCCGCTACATCGACCACCAGTGGATCGATCTCATAGCGTCAGTCCCGGTTGTAGTGTAGACCTGCCCCTTGAATTCTTCCTCGCCATGTGCCTGGGGCACAGCTCACTGTTTGTCTTGGCACTAAAGCTGGTCAAAGAACGGAATTTCCATTCCTGGGAAATTCCAACATGTCAAAATTTGTCTTTGTCCCAAATCAGAAGAAGCTGCCAAAATTCTGAAATTTTCCATCGAATGAACATTCCAGTTCAGAACCATTTAATCTGTTGTGTTTTGAAATGGTGAACACGTCATACGGAAACGCTGTAATATAATGTAAAATATTAAATGCTATAGATATTCAATATATACAAATATAAAATATTAATTTTAAGACTGTATTATACGATGTAAAAAAGTCTAAATGAATCAAAATGACAGAATTAAATGTTTCAGCATTACAGGAATGAAATGCGAAAGTTAGAATGATTCATTTTTACTCTTCCCATAGACAATTTCATTGAAATCAAGGTTCGCGCTAAACATTTAGATTGTGATGAAACTGCATTTTCTGGTGGAAAACTGTTCCGTCAACAATTTTCCAACAAGCTCTACTTGACACCAAAGATCGGACCTAAAGCCACTGAAGTTGATGGGCCATGAGATCAGGTCTGAACACCTGTATAACAATCAGGGGTACAAAAGCCAGAAAGTGTTTCTAGGATTTTCAGCGCCACAGAGGGCTTGGAATAGGGTTTTTCAACATAGCCTGTTGGCCCTAGTAATGATCTGAACATGGACTAAAAGCTTCTCTCTCCATTGTGTGGGGGGTCTCAGTACAGTCGATGCAATAGGGGAACTTGGTATGTCATGTCTCTGGGGCCCCACCCCTCCCATTTTACTTTATTTACACAGATGTTTTGGGGTCCCTTAGTAGAACTGTACCCCACTCCTTCTCCCCCGCACCCCATCAGCCCTGGTTCCATTGATTTCAGTGGAGCTATGCCAATTTACATTAGCTGACTATCTGGCCCACGGTTTGTTTCAGCATTTTCAAATACCTCACCCTGTCACTGCAAGAAGCTAGGTAATGCAGGGAGAGCCTTCCCTCCTGAGTAAGGGCAGTGCCCCCTCAATGCATATTACTTTCAAGACATATGCTGTTCTTTACAGCTCTTTGTGGCTTGTATCCAGCTGGCTTGCTGCCAGTCAGCTGTGGAGAATCATTACCCCATGACATGTGAACATCAGTGAGCTCTTGTGCTTTTTCAGTGGAGGGCACTGGATCTCAGAGCCTTGCTTACTCTAGGATTCCTCCTCTAGAATGTCTCATCGTTGCTAACAGTGTTAGCCATGGCGGGAGCACTAGTGGAGATAAGGAGCTGGGAATTCTAGCCACCATGTTGTCTATACCTGCTCTTAAGTGACCCCGTGCTTAAAATACTCGCAGCTGCCTGCATCTTGGCCTACACTAGCATTGGTGGAGTTGCAAGAGTGAATTTTATGGGTGGGGGAAAGGTTAATTTAGACACAGCCTAGGAAGTGATAGGACTTGAACATTCATATGAGTGGGGGAAAAAGAAACTAGAATCTGCTTTCTACCTGTTTGGTGTAAGGATAGTCTAAATAGTAAGGGGATAAGGGGTAATACTTAGTCCTGTCTCAGCACGGGGGGACTGGACTAGATGACCTATCGAGATCCCTTCCAGTACTACGTTGCTCTGATTGGCATTGTGTTGCTAGCATGGGAGATGCTAGATAAAGAAGATGATGCAATGCTAATATGGGACCGGTTTTAAACCTCTGAGTATACCCAGTGTAAACTAGGCGGTAAATGAAGCCTGACCAGACGGATGCTAAGCTAAGTTCTCGGGCAATTAATAAAAAAATGATACTATTTATGAATCACCCTAATTTCTAAAGATTGCACAGGTAAATTAGTTCTCCAGTAGACATCTCTCCAGCCAACCTGGCTCTTGATCACGAATGAGCAGGAAGTTTGGCTGGTGATGAGAAGTAGAAAGATATGGAGCCCTTGTGACTTACTCTTAGAATTATAGGTTCTGATTAATAAATCCCACCATGTTTACATTTAGGGATAGATTAATTCCATTTTGCATCAGCCTAGAAAATGTCAGAGGTTATAACTGCAGAGGTGTTTTGTTGCAAATGAATAAACTTGACAGGTTGATTGAAACTGGGGTTTTTTTTTGTAAAGCACTTAGAATGGATTGAGAAACACCACAAAGCCCTCGTACATCATCAAAGCCATTTTACATCATGTTTTAGTCATAAACACAAGTGCCCTACTGCGGTGCTGATTCAACTTCATTTATAGAAAACCATCCCCAGTAATCAATACAGGTTACTCATAGGCACACAATATGGTAAACTGCGTAATTTGTCTAGATGCAGGCTGAAATTGTGTAGATTTTGCAGTTGATACTGGTGACTACCCGTATCTTTGCAATAGTATTCCTTAATCACAAGGGATAGTATACCTGGGGATGGGATTCTTTAGTTAGATACCCAACACCCCCTGAAATTCAAAGGGAGTTGGGTACTTATCCCAGTTTAAACTAAAATAAACACTAATACCAGGTAAAATCCTTTCAGCTTCACTAGACACTGCAGATCTGATTTATGGAAGCAATTATTCTCCTACAATTTAGATTAATATTTTGCCCACTGATAACAGATGCTGTATTTCCGATACAGAAGAACAGTAGGAAACTGAGGGTTAAAGAGAACGTAATAAATAAACTGGCTGAGGAGAACACGTTGTCTACTTCAGTTTGAACGCTGCATTTATTATATTACAGGTTTATTTCAGTAAAGTTCAGATGCAATAAAGAATCAGGAAGCTAGAATGTTTTATCTATGTGGAGTTATTCTGAAGCTCTAAGTGCTGCATCATATGTCCCTGATGAGGGAGAAATACAATGGATGACCTTTAAAACGAAATATTTACTTTACTGGGATGTAAACTCTTCAACGCAATAAATATAGGAAAATGAAAATGCAGCCATTTACCATGGCAAAGTCAACACCGCAATAAAGAAACTGTTTCTTTTCAAGCACTCTCACTGTATTAAAGTGCAGATCTATTTTTTCCCTGGATATTCTTAGCCAGAGAATGACTGCATTGGCATATTCTACACAAAGAACACACACATACACACACACACACATATATATATGTTATTGGCAGTCTCCTATTTTATATATTTGCAGCAGATAGATATATATATATATATATATAGATAGATAGATAGAGATAGAGATGAGATAAAATATATAAAGTATTGCTATTGGCAGTCTCCTATTTTATTTATATTTATATATATTATATATATAAATAAAATAGGAGACTGCCAATAGCAATACTTTATATAAAGACTTTTCTTCTGTAAAGTTCAAAGAGCCTTGCAAAGGTGGGTAAGCAGCATTATCCCTATTTTACAGAGGGGAAAACTGAGGAAGAAAGAGACTAACTGACTTGTCCAAAGTTACAGAGCAAGCCAATGGAGAAGCCCAGAATAGAATCATAGAATATCAGGGCTGGAAGGGACCTTAGGAGGTCATCTAGTCCAACTCCCTGCTCAAAGCAGGACCAATCCCCAATTTTTGCCCCAGATCCCTAAATGGCCCCCTCAAGGATTGAACTCACAACCCTGAGTTTAGCAGGCCAATGCTCAAACCACTGAGCTATTCCTCCCCCCCCCCCCAATAGAACCGCCGCAAAAAATAGGGTTCAAACCAGAGTGCCCACATTCCTCTGTCCCAGCCAGCTCCCATTGCTATCCTCTCAAATGTCATTAGAAAAGCATTGGGGTCATCAGCAGGCCCCATTTCATGCAGTGCTCCGGTTACCATTCCCTGTACTGGGACTCACCAGAAGTAACTGCTGCACTTGTGCTTACTCCCTGGTAAATTCCTGCAAGCTCCTCTATTGCACTGCTTGCCAAGCCAGCAGGGAGTCTCTCTCCCGCTGGTGTGGCTGTTGGAAAGATTGCATGCTCTGTTGCAGCTCCTTCTGCTGGCCCACCAACCGCCGCAGAGTCTGCTCCATCGTCCAGGCACCCACTGCTCTCTGAGGCCTCCACCGCGTGTCTCTCAGTTGCCACCACCGGGGCAGTCCAGCTGCATGGGGCATGGCTCCTCTCCTGCCTTCTCCCCACAGAAATTGCACAGACTCCTATGGTTGTACCTTCACTGTATCCTTTTATTTTAAATCCCCTCCACCATTTCCACAACAAGCTCCGTGCAACAGTCTATTTACAGCACCAACAGGGCTTTTTGGCCCTCTCCCCCATTACCTGAGGGGAACAGACGTCTCCCTTCCATGAGGCCTCTGTGTTACTGGGCTTCACTAGCCCTAAACCCCCCTCTCCCCTTTTGGGACTTTCTTCCTGCCTCTTTATCTGCCTTGGGCTGAGGAGCTAATTGGCTCCTTATCCCATCCAGCCGGCCAGCCTGGTTGTCTAATGGCCTCCGTCAGCTTTCTCCAGGGGACCTGATTAACAACTGAGTGATCAGAGTGCAGGCGTACCCTGCACTCAGTCACAGAGAGTGACACACAAGCTGATTGAAGAATACCAGATAAGAAAGAGAAACAGTAGAGAAGCGAAACTATAAACCAGAGGGATCTTTTCCTCTCCCACT
The DNA here is from genome assembly GCA_037349315.1 of Chelydra serpentina. Taxonomy (NCBI): domain Eukaryota; kingdom Metazoa; phylum Chordata; order Testudines; family Chelydridae; genus Chelydra; species Chelydra serpentina. The sequence goes on from JBAIAC010000061.1 coordinate 14,471,897, forward strand.
GTGGTGCTGAGGTATGTGTCTGCAGTTTACTCCCCCCATAACTGCACATGAGGGGTTTCTATCCTTGGAACAAGGCCGCTGTAAGTTGCTTCACAGACGCCTCATCTGTGGGGGTTGCTCTAGTGACATGAGGAATTAGCACATCCACCTACCTGCTATGCAATTATTGTCTCCTCTTCCGCTAGCGCTGCCCACTTTTAGAGCTCTGCTGGCTGGCAGGTGGGGAATGCGTTATACCACTGCCATCCCCCGCTCAAGGCAGACTTTCTACTGTGAGTGCTGGGTTATACTAGCAGAAGCCGGCATAAACTTGGGGCTAAAATCTACCTCAGAGACTGTCCCCCAACCCCTTGCAAAGAAAGTGTTTGGAGACTTCAGGACTATGAAGCTGTTGGGAAAAGTCCTTTGGACTCCAGTACCTCCCCATGCTGTTGAGAATGAGTATTTCCCAACCCGCCTTTCCTTGTGTCCAGGAGACCCCATTGAGTCAAGGAAGAATAATGCTACTGCATGAGGCTTCACCTTGTAGGCCTGTCATTCCTTGTCCTCAGAGCTCTGCCCATCTGAATTCCAGCTCAGATAGTGTCTCGAGAACCTTATGCCCTGAAAACAGATGCCAGCTGCTGCCAGAAAATGCAGAGAGGTTTATGTTTTTGAGGTGAAATCTGTCCAAACTCAATGTTATATATTAATGCCACTGGGGCAGATTTTATGTGGGAGCATCATTCCCATGGCACACGGGCTATTAAATCCAGTGGGTGCTCTTGTAATTCTCCCCCACAGGTTATAATTTTTCACCAGGTTTTAACATCTGCCTACTTGTAGTAGAGTCCTCAGAGGGCCAGGTGGCCTAGTGGTTAGTGCACCCAGTTTCCAGTCTCTCACCTCCCAACAGGAAGGGCCTGTAGTCCAGATCCTATCCCTTGTATGTGGCTTATCCTTGCCTCAGAGTTTTCAACATCCCTTACCCACCCCTTACTAGAAACTTATGCCCCCAGGCAACAAGGGCAGTTGGTAGGGGAGCCAGGCCTTCCCACTCCATTGAGCTCCAACCCAGGTCCCTCTGAGACACAACAGTGCCCCAGAGCTGCCTCCCTGGGTCACTTCCTACCATCCCTCTCCCCCAAAGTCTCCCAGTCCAATATAAGATAACAAAAGGAGAGAAAAAACAGTTACACCTTCATCCCCAAATGGGCTCAGCCTCACAGGGAGGCTTCTTCAGTGTCCTTGTTCTGGAGCCCTCAGGGTAGGTTGATAGGTTGGTCAATCGGTCTTCTCCCCTGCTCTGAGCTGAGTGGCTTCCTTTTAAGCTTCCTCTCCAGCTGGAACAAGCATTGCAAGCCTGAAGGGGCTGAGCTACCTGGGCCCCATTTTGTCCTTTAATCCCTTTGGGCCCAGTGTGGGGCTTGTACACCCCATCATGCTACTCTAGCACTATTCATTTTGTTTACAGAGTGCTTATAGCAGTTAATATGCCTCTACCGAAACCACTGACCAGATAGGCCCTTCGTGTGTTTTAACTGCTCTGAAAGCACCTTTAAAAACTATCCAGTCCGTTCTGCAATGAAAAATCCTATCTAAAGATTTATGCTATTGCTATAGAGCGTTATTAACAGACAGACTGTTTAGATATTATACTTAAATAAATGGATATAATATGTTAATTCAAAATGTTGAGTAAAAATTGTGTTATGTAAAAACTGTGCCATGTACATTGCCTGGGTTGTCTAGGATTCTGCCATTTTTTAAGGGAAATTGCTATTATCCAGCAATTCCAAAGAAAGTGGGTTTGCCACGGATACATTTCTGCTTAATTCAAAGTGGCAGCATCTACATTTTTGCAAATGTGTGCTAATGTAAACACTTGGGACCCAGTCTGGATCTGCACAGGTCAACGAAGCATGTGAATAATTAATCTCAGTCTGCCTTAGAATATAGTAAAGAGCAACAACCACTACGTGGAACGCCTCGAAAAGGAATCATATTAGAAAAGAATGATCTTTCAGACTGGAATTCAGGAGACCTGGGTGTAATTCCCAGTTTGGCCACAATCTTCCCGTGTGGCCCTGAGCAAATCACTCAGTCTCTTTGTGCCTCAGTACCCCCTCTGAAACAGGGAGATAATAATACTCCTTTTCTCTCATCCTTCGTCTGTCCTGTCTATTTAGCTGGAAAGCTCCTTGGCTCAAGGTCGATCTTTCACTACATGTAAGTACAGCACAAAGCACGCGGTGGACCTAATCTCAGTTGAGGCATCTAGATACTACAGTAATAGACATTTTAAATAATAGCAGGGGTGTGATATGACCCCAGTTATTGCCAGAGGAGCACAAGGGAGCTCAAATCTAACTGGAAAGAGCACTCTTCCTTCAAAGGCCAAAACAAAGATGTTTGTTGAAGCATAAATAGATGGAATCCAGTATGTTGGAAAAATAATTCAAAACCAATTTCCCTACAGGTTGGTGTCTACACAGTTTTTGTGCAGTTAATGCTATAACTATATCAAAATGGATAAAGTTAAAGTGGTCCAACCCTAGTGTAGACATACTCATACTGGTATAAACGTAATTCTATTCGTATAGCTTATTCTCATACAGGTATGCACCTTTGTACTGGTATAACTGCATCCACAGTAGAGGGTTGGACCACTTTAACTACCTGATACAGCTGTACAAAAAAATGTGTAGTCCTATGTGAAAATGTAGCACCAAATATTGTGGGACTCGTAATAAAATCGCAAGAGTTCTCCCAAAATCTAAGGGAAAGAACAACATGATACCTACACAAAATTGACAATGGTTAGGCTGCTGTGGTGCCGTGGCCACTTTTCTATCATGCCGATGTTTCCTTATACTTCCCTGACTGTCTGCATCCATCCGTGACTCTTGTTTTATACTTAGATTGTAAGCACTTTTGAGCATAGACCGTCTTTTTGTTCTGTGTTTATACAGTGCTTAGCACAACGGAGTCCTGATCCATGCCTAGGTGCTATGGTAACACAAATAATATATAACAACAACAAATACTTCCCAACACTGAAAGAGAGACTTCTTATATTGGGCTCTGCGGGGAGCAAGACAGAGGAGAAAGGGATGTCATTGGCACTGGAAGTCTCCAAAATCAGTAGTGGAGTTAGACCTGTCTGGGGGCTCTTTGGAGCTAAATATAATAGATGATACACCATGATCACTCAGTATTATCTCAGACTGAAACCCGACGTGATGCTGAAACCTGTGATATGCAAGGCATAAGAAGGATCATCACCTTCCCCAGATCGCTATTTTATAAATGTGTGGTTGCCGGAGTATGCAAGTACTGTTGACACAAATGCTCTTAGCTCCTGGGACCTGCAAATATAGGGGCCAATGAGTAACACATCCCACGGCTTTTCCCCCCAGGCACTGAAATAGGATAGAAGTGACACATCCCACGGCTTTCCCCCCCAGGCACTGAAATAGGATAGAAGTGACAGCTGGAAAAAAAGTTGCTTTTGACATCTCGGCGCTTAACAATAGGACCTAAAATGTATGCCCAGAGCCATGTCCCCCACATGACAAAGCAATTCATTGTTGTTCTGCCAGTGGGCTGGCAACACTTGTGTTTTATAAGGATTAAACAACAGCGCAGGTGGGTGATGTGCTGCAATTCACACATGAGTTTTCTATAGCTGGCTTCTATCCTGAAGAGAAGAAAGCTGAGGGCAGCCATTTTGTCATTCTTTCGCCTCAAAGAATTGATTTGCTTTCTGTACCTTTTCCTGTTACTCAAAACCTTTTGAAAGTAAACCGTTCAACATTTTACCTCTTCACAGCCATTTCTCACAACTACTTACCCACTCATTCTTTTTTCTGCCAGCGACAAAACCATATCGCAAATGAAACATGGGCTGAAAAGTGATAGGCCTACCACAGTGGTGGAAGGTAAACAAACGAACCACAATAGGGTGTGGGGCATTCAAAGGGTCGTAGATGCAGTTTATTTCCAGACAGTGGATGATTAAAGAAAATAGCTTGACCCTTGCTTCCAACGAACAAAGTTTGTTTGCTTTCCTTACCCAGAATTTAACCTGGAAGCAAATTAAATTTCCTCAGCTAGAGGATGAGATTTTCAAAAGTGTCTTAAGTGATGTAGAAATATAAGTCCCCTTGACTTATGGGACTTGTGTTCCTAAATCACATAGGTGCTTTTGAAAATCCCTACCCCTAATTGCTAGAGCAAACAAAAAGAAATATGTCTGGCCTCGGGAAGATTCTCTTTCTCTCCTTTTGATTATATTTTCCTCTAGGAGAAGTCACGGCTTATTCACACTTCTACTGCTGAGTCACTAAACCTTGTTAAAAGAGAGCACTAGTAACAAGGGATAAAATCCATGCCACATTGAAGTCACTGGGAGTTCAAGTCTGGAAGTCACTGGAGAGATTAATAAAACTGGGATTTTTCAGTTTGGAAAAGAGACGACTAAGGGGGGATATGATTGAGGTCTATAAAGTCATGACGGGTGGGGAGAAAGTAAATAAGGTAGTATTATTTACTCCTCATAATACAAGAACTAGGGGTCACCAAATGAAATTAATAGGCAGCAGGTTTAAAACAAACAAAAAGAAGTATTTATTCACACAACACACAATCAACCTGTGGAACTCCTCACCAGAGGATGTTGTGAAGACCAAGACTATAACAGGGTTCAAAAAAGAACTAGGCAAGTTCATGGAGGTTAGGTCCATCAATGGCTATTAGCCAGGATGGGCAGAGATGGTGTCCCTAGCCTCTGTTTGTCAGAAGCTGGGAATGGGCGACGGGATGGATCACTTGATGATTACCTGTTCTGTTCATTCCCTCTGGGGCATTGGCCACTGTCAGAAGACAGGATACTGTGCTAGATGAACCTTTGGTCTGACCCAGTATGGCCGTTCTTATGTTCTTATGATGTCATGGGGCAAGGATTTCACCCCAGTTGTTGGATGGCAACATTCTGCTGGCAATATACGCAGGATAGTTGTGAGTGTGTGTGTATGAATGGGTGGTTCTTACCCTCACTCGGTGCAAGGCTGGTGTCACTGGTAGGACTGTGGTCCATGAGGCAAGAGTCATGATCTTGCCTCTTTCAAAGGGCCTCAAAGAGACCTGCCTGATGCTCCAAAGATCATGGCACTGACCACTTCCACGTTGGTCAATGGAGGTGACCCAGCTCTGGCTGGGTGCAAACAGGTGCAAACTCTGCGTTCTGCCAGAAGATGAAGCAGCAGCCAAGTTCCATCAAATTTCTGGAAGTTCCAGAAGACATAAAATCTCCTGGAGTGCTCACTAGGGCAATGCATCTGTCTTCTGCACCCCAACATGGGACTGTGCTCAGACAGGCCCCGACAAGTCCTTTGTACACAACTGTCCATGTGGCTGATGTTCTGGAGTTCATATATTAGTTCTCCTAGCTGGCTCCTGCACTCAGGAGCTGTGCTGAAATCCAGATATTCTCATGTCTTTTACATCTTTATTAACCATTATGCAAAACATTTGGATCGCTCGTCTTTTGCATAATGCAGCGGATCTCTTCTGGTTGTGAGAAGATGAAAATAAATGACAGAGCTGAATGTAAACGATGGCTGGGGAAGACGAACAAGAGAGTGTTATCGTTTCCAGTCAGTACATGTGTCTGAGCCAGTTCCATGTGAAGGACAGTGCGTCTCAAAGAGTCTGACCGTCTTCATTTATGTCCTGCCACTTGAACAGAGACTATTCTGCAAGGTGCTGAGGGACCTGCCCCAGCCCAGAAAGGGCTCAGCACCCGTTAGCATCAGACCATGCTCTTTTGATAACTGGTTAATCTATGCCATGTTATCTTCACTGTTCAATGCACTCAGGGTGATATGCACGGTGGCAGTCAACAAGAAAGTCAGGCAATGGAGGAGCAGGTAGATTACGCCCAACAGCCTATTCAGAGAGATTTCTCAAATGCAAGCAGAAGGCATTCCTTGATTTGACCCCAGGAGATAATTGTATAATACCCCAAATTAACGGTGCCAATGACTACTCAGTCTCCCAATGGAGTTTCGGGCAGTATCTCTGAGTCAAGAGCCCTTTGGATACATATCATATAACGTAACATGAAAGAACTGCAGTATCTCAATAAAGTCGGCTCATTCTTTTGCTTTTAATGCTGCCAGTCTGGATGCCTTGGAGCCCAGTGCCCTCAGAGCCAGAGTTGCTGATGTCATTCTACCCTCGCAGGTTAAGGGCCCCCGGTCTAGATCTTCGTAAAACAAGACGAGAAGATCCCACTGGCAACTGATGAGTCAGAAGAAAATTGTGCTTTGGCAGAAGGACATTAACCATCAGCACTTGTTCAAAGGAAACCAGGGGCCTGAGTCGCCATTGCCCTACCCTTACACAGTCATCATGCCTGTGCAAAGTTGGTGCAAAAGAACGATCAGAGCAGAATGGTAGCATTTTATCTTTGCCAGGTGTGGACAATGATACCAAATGCCAGGCAATGGCCAATCAGACCCCAAATCTTTTAGTGTGGTCCAAGACATGCATGAAAGTAGAGTAAGATTCTGTACGACATCGGCCAACAGTATGACTGATATAAGGAGAAACCAAACTATGCTACAGGGAGGCCAGAGTGTTTGTTTGCATTGAACTCTGTGGCAAGCTAAATCTAATTACTGCAGTTTCTGTGTTCTATTATCCTTTGATGAGGCCAACTGGAAATTTCTGTGGCACTTTCATATTAATTAACAGGTGAGGTTTTTATTTAATTAAATCGAAAAATGAGTAATTGTGACAGTCTATATCCCTATATCCACTATGATAAATTCTGTACAAAGCATGCCTTGTGAGGTATCAGTTGAAAACTCACGATTTGCTAATCATTACTGTCCAGGTAAAATATGTGTGGCAACATTTTATGTAAAGTTATATGATTGTACTCTATGATGTTACCAAGACATATTCTAAATCTGGGGACACAACCAAAAACCAGTTCCTCAGAGACAAAAGGCAAACTAATGCCTCAGCCAGATGTCAATGAAATCAAAGGGACTATCACCTAGTTAAGCAGCCATTCTTTGGCAGGTAAAAGGGCACAAGGTAGAAATTTACATCTTGGGAAAGAAACAGCTGGAGGTTCCTGTCCCCACAGACTTTCTGTCTCCTGAAGCGCAGCTGGAGATGATTCTCAAAGAAGAGGAAAAAGTATAAAGAATGGGGAAGAGACACCCCAAATTAACTCTCCCTTCATCTCTACTCATGACAACAACAACAACACTTGAAGGACAAAAGAATCATCACTGGACTAGGGAGGGATCCTGGCAGAAAGGAATTTAGCCAGCAAGACTGCTAGAACAAGTGGTGAGAGAGACCTTTGCTTTGAAGTCACTTAGCTTGTTAAGTTAGGTATTAGTTGCATTTACTTTTATTTTCTTGTAACCAATTCTGACCTTTATGCCTAATGGGCAAGAAAACACACACACAGCAGTATGGCACAAATAGACACTTCTAAGAGCCTGGCTTTGCATGTTCTGGATATCACTTGTGTGACGTTATCTGATTAAAATATGACCATGTAGAACATTGTTGCTAGACACTGTTATATAATTGCAACAAATCTTTGTTCATGTGGAAACACCAACAAGGTGTTTAGCCAGCACATTGGGAAGGAACTATTCAAGTTGAATGGCCCATCAAAGAACACTTAACTTATAATGGAAGACGCCTATCTACACTTAATGAACTTTCCTGTGAATGTTCTAACTGGAGTATGGGTAATGGCTTCTGCTATGACTAAATGAATCATGCATGGACATGTGACTTGCCCATGTGACTCCAAACTCCATCTTGTTATCTGTAATTTTCCACTCCCAGCCCCGGCTCTGGCTCCTGGCTAGCTCTGGCTCCAGCCTTGGTTCCCTTACCCCTGTCGGCCACTCCCACTCCCGGCCCCGATTCCCGACAATGATTCTGGGGGGTGGAGGGGTAGGGGTAAGGGGAGGCATGACGTGAAAAGTTTGGGGACCACTGCATTAAGGGTATGTCTACACTGCGGCTGGGAGGTGTAATTCCCAGCTCAGGTATAGGTACATGTGGTTGCTCTGCTGAAATGAGCACACTACAATAGCAGCATAACTGTGACAGTGCAGATGTTGGCTCAAACACTGACTTAGGATCTCAGATGGGATTGTACGTGGTAGGCAAGCCCATGTTGTCAGTCCACCCATGCTTGCTATGGCCACAGTACTATGCCACAGTACTATATTAAGGTGCTCGCTCAATTGGAGCTAGAGCGTATACATCTACCTAAGATGGGGGTTTACACCTCCCAGGGGCAGTGTAAACTTAGCCTAGGCGGTGATGGTGCAGTGCACCATCTTGTGGTAATGGAATGCAACACAGGGAAGAGAATGGGCACAAGAGATGAAGCCCATTTAAGTCAACATAAGCTCTTTCTAAATGTATTCACGAGAGGTTCACATCCCCAAGCAGGTCCAAACAGAAGCACGTGATTTTGTCTACAGGCTCGGGGCACATCCCTGGTGCTTCCCACTAGTTTCTCCCAGGATGGTGAACATGTGTCAATGGAAAAGCAAACAACAGTGGGGTGATCTAAGAGGTTCCTCTCCAGAACATTCCAACCTGCCTTATTAAATGTCTTTCCAGTTAGAAGACTTAAGGGCTACGTTCTCCCATCTGAAAGTCACTTTGCACTGCCTATGGACCAACTAAGCCACCCGTTCTGCTGTCTCCTGCCATGGAACCCTTCCCACCAGCATAAGAGGAGGGAGGGAGCCTGACAAGAGAGAGGAAGATGGGGGACATGACGGAGTTGGAGTCTGCTATGCCTGATTCTCCAGTGGCGTACGGTCACTCAGGGAATTTACATCAGAAGTGCAAGTTAAAGCTGCAGGGAGACTTTGGGAAATGACAGACAGCCCCTCTCCTTTCAAAACAACACTGGAAACATATCTCCAGTATTTTTGAAATAGCTTTTTCTTTAAGTGTGCTGTATACAGGGCCTAATCCAAAGCCCACTGAAATTAATGGAAAGACTCCCCTGGATTTCATCGGGCCGTGGATTGGGCCTATATAGGATACACAATGGTGTAAAGATACAAAGGATTAATTGACCATTGTTTGTGCATTTGAGATGATCTGCCTCACTCACTTATGCCTTCATCAGTCATGATCGGTAATGTGGGCATCCTAAACTCATGCTCATATAACTTTTCTATCATACCAGACCTCCAAGGATTCTGTCTCTCTATATTTTCATTTGTCTGCATAGACAGATGACAGACAGACATATTAGGAAAGGAGAAAGCACGCAAGAAAATCTCTGTATTAAAGTGTGGCCTATTCCATTAAGAAGTTTGAGAACCCCTTCCTTATTGTAATAGTTTTTCAGCTCCGACTTTGGTTATTTCAAACCTCACCGCAGAGCTCCAAAGCACTAAAAATTGCAGATCAGATCTCCAGCTGCTGTCAATCGGCTTAGCTCCATCAAAGTCAGTGGCACTACACATGTGAGTCGCTGTTTACCAGGGTGAGTGAGAGGTTCACAATCTGGCCCCTGAGCATGCTGGAGCTCGTTCTGAAATACAGCCTCTGATTTTAGCTCAGTTGATTATAGGAGCAAGGGACAGGCTTTAGCCGCCCAGCTGTCTCACTGGGGGGACACGATCTAGTTATTAGATGGCTACCTCCTAGCACTCACCCTCACAATTAATTGCAGGTGTAAATACAGAAGCACAATTAATGGTGGGGATAAGTATTGCTTTTGGATCATTAGACCCCAGGTTGATGACTGTTTAAAAATGTAGATTTCCATATATATACATAAGTCGAATATTGAAAGCCTCTGGCATTTCCAGGCTGAGCAAAATATTATATTAGCCACAGGAATATTTAATAGTACCCTACAGCCTTGTGATACTTATTCAATCATTTCCAAGGCACACTGCTGCTCTCTGATTCAGACTTGTGACTAATTCCTAGCTGCCTCTCACTTCTCAGTACTCAGTAGTATAAATATGAATAGGCCAAACACACGCACATTGGCTTTCCTTGCTGCAGCATAGGAGAACTTGTCATTTTTTATGACTGCCTCCTGAGGTTGATTTAGAAACCTCTCCTTCCACTGAACTACATTTTCAGCCTTCACAGGCTGATGGAGAGTCCAATGCACAAGCTTTAGTATGCCAAAGACTCCACAGCCTTGCATGAGAGGATTTATGCTGTATTAATATAAAAGCACAACGTCTACTCTGGGGTTTTGGGTGTTTGTCGGTGGCACTTTTTTGAAAACCAATCAGCTAAACAACAACAGGCTGGATTGTGCCTTAAGGCCATCGCTTTTAATCACGTGATCGGTAGATTAACTGAGAGGCTGCAAATTTGTTTCTGCTCAAATTGTTTTAACAGAGGATCAAAATCTATCCCTCTGCATGTAAGATTTTATTTAGTTGCTTTCATTCCATTTTGCAAATGTTTTTGTGCGAATTAAGAGCTGCAAAATCATGCGCAATGATCCAGAACGGTGCTATCCTCTCTTAATAAAGCAGCCCAATGGGTCTATTTGTTAGTATAATGTTTGCCAAATTTTTCCTGGGAATTTTGCCCCTTCCTTAACCTTTATGATTGCATTACAATTGATCTCTTGCACTGAGGTCTAATCAAACCACAGATGTTGCCCTGAAAGAAAAAGAGTAAAAGTTACCGCAGCTGCTTTTCTTTCCCTGGCAAAATCTACAGTCAATACTGACTGAGATGAAAAGATTAAATGAGACAGTGATGCAATCTTCAGGGGAAAACCCAGGCGCACATGGACTGTACTCAGGCGGGCTGCTCATGCCCTACCAGGTTCAGTTTAACAGTTGGCTATAGGATTAATTTAGATCACGTAAATACAATAAATAAGAACTGACTCTTAGGCCTTGTCTACACTACAGGGAAAAGTCAATCTAAGTTATGCAATTTGAGTTACGTGAATAATGTAACTCAAATCAATGTAGCTTAGATCTACTTACTGCGAGACGCTCGCCTGTCGACTACTCCCACTCTTCTGGATCCGGTGGAGTACAGTTGTCGACGGGAGAGAGATCTGCATTCGATTTAGTGGGTCTTCACTAGACCCGCTAAATCGACTGCCGATGCATCAGTCACCGCTTGTTGGTCCCCCAGTAAGTGTAGACAAGCCCAGTATCCCAGCAGTGTGACAAAAGCGGACGGCAATGTACTCCAAAGGACAAAGATGAAGCCGAAATCCTCATAAAACCCTATAAACTCTCAGTGCCTAAGTCTGCCCTGGGAAATGTGGGTTCAACTGCTGTTGACATCCAAAGGGGATCCCCGATTTATTCATTTTTATAGCACACCAAGCTTTCTTACCAACCAAAGAAAATAGCCACTATGTTCAAGTGGTGCAGAGAGAGACGTGTACCCAGGCAAGGTGGGAGGGATAGCTCAGTGGTTTGAGCATTGGCCTGCTAAACCCACGGTTGTGAGTTCAATCCTTGAGGGGGCCATTTAGGGATCTGGGGCACACACAAAAAAATATGTCAGGGGACAGTACTTGGTCCTGCTAGTGAAGGCAGGGGACTGGACTCGATGACCTTTAAAGGTTGTTCTAGGAGACTGGCATATCTCCATTTCTTTAAGGGACTCACAAAAGGACATGCAGAAAGGAATGAGCATGGTATGACCAAATGCCTCCTCTGGCTGAAAAAAAAAGGTGGGGACGTGAAAATGGCAGGAAACTTCATTGTAAGCAGTACGCTTGCCCAGTCAGAGAACTGCTAAAATACCATGTGACTTACAGCATTTGTCCAATCAAAACTAACCAACTCACCTCAGATGTTGGATGGTGAATGACAGCAGTGAAGTGGCTTACAGAATTATTCCAAGAACTAATTCAGCAAAGAGTTTCAGTTAAGTCTGAAAATGTTTTGTCCAGCTCTGGACAATTTGCAAAAAATGTCAAAACCCGTCAAGTAAATGATTACCAGTGAACAATTTGCTTACGTGTTCCTATAAGTTAGCCAATGAAGAGACTGTGTCCGTGCTAAGGTCCTCCAGCTAGCGTTTTCAGCCTGGGGAGCAAAATGTGCATTGTACATCGGAGGGCAAAGAAAGTTTGCTTCAATGACTATAAAGGAAAGGTCAAATGCTTCACTCATTTAAACCCTTAAAAACCTCACTGATGTCAGTGGGAGCTACATGGATGTAAATGGTGGCAGAATTTGGGCCTTTAAGACCAGAGGCACTATAAGGAGTGATGCTAACATGAAGGAATAAAGCATTTCTTGTGTTGGATTAATAGTAACCACTGTTTTGATTTTTTTTTAAAGCATTGGACCAGTGGTTGTTTTACAAGCCCATAGACCCCTAAAAGACATCCAGATTCATACTTATTATGCCAAATTTGCTCTCATTTTCCACTGATATAAATCCAGCGTCAGTCTGGATTTCAATGGAGTTGTTCTGGATTTACAAAAGTATAAATAGACATGGCAGAATTAGATTAAAAAAATATTTTTGACAGATAATATTGATGTTTAATTATAAGCATTTTAAAATGTTCATCGATTTAAATTTTCACAGTTGTGCAAAATTATGGATGATCAGACAACAATTATTTAATGACAACAGACACCGAGATTTAAAAATGTAAGGCTTCATAACCAAAACACAAATTGTCAACAATATACAAAGTATATTGTCAAAATATACAAAGTAAATATTCTTAAATTAAACTCCAATAAGTTCTCAACCAACATTTTTCTTACTTTGCCTAGCTGTAAATTCTGATTATCGATGGAAGTATTTTTTCATTGGTTTGCGTGTTCGGTGAAATTGTTGTTTACTGACATTTACCAATAAAAATGTAGCCTAAGTATAAATGAGAGTAGAATTTGGCTCAAGGACAGAAGGCTATCAATAAAACTGTCTCCAGAGTGGTATAAAACATGAGTCAGGCCAGGAGTTCTACTGGGATTAACAGGCATCCTTGCTTACAAAGCTACAGATAGAGACCAGAGGGCAAACTCCATGACAAAGCAGAGTTGAGAGTCCCCAGCTTCTATCATACAGCATGGCTGGCCAGGAAAGAATATGACGGCACCACTGACTGCAAATGTGTAGGTATGGGAATGGCAATGGATACATGCGCCAATCAATCAATAGAGTGGGAATAGAAAAGCAATAGGAGATATTGCTATTAAGCATACATTGTATGTATTAATGAAAGAGAAACAATCAGCAGAATGTTAAAGCTGTGACATCAAGCACTCAGCAGTGAGGAAATTCTAAAAGGTAAGATTGCTTCAGTACACGTAAACTGGCCAAGTAGCACATATATAATATTTTTCAATCCTCCTTCATTTGCAAAACTTAAAAACCCTAGCATATTACTCTTTGATCTAGTTAGCTAGCTAGTTAGGTATGTAAATAGCCCCATCACCCCAATCACCATAGAATTTTGAGTTCCTAACAAGTAACTAATATTAGTCATTACAATAACTATCTCTCTCTCTCTCCCCACACTGAAGAAGTAGTTAAGAGGTTCCTTTCTTGTTGATTGGCTGTTTTATATTGAGTGTAGGTGAGCATGGAAAGCTGAGCCAAAGAAATGTTCTGAAACTGGGGAGGTTCTTATCTCTTGTGGGAGTGAGATCCATCTCCTATGCTCCCAAGTCTCTCCCTGTTGGCTAACAGTAGGGTGACCAGATGTCCCGATTTTATAGGGACAGTCCCAATTTTGGGGTCTTTTTCTTATACAAGCTCCTATTATCCCACACCCCCTGTCGCGATTTTTCACATTTGCTGCCTGGTCATCCTAGCTAATAGTTTCATTGTTCCAATGGAGCATAGCTGTTGTGGGAAGTTGCAGTTGCTGAAGGAGAGGCAATCTCTAATGTGGCTAGGGCCAGTCCCATGGAAGGCTTTGAATATCAGGAGAGAGACTTTGAACTGGACTCTATTCATTAGGGAACCAGTGCAGAAAGCTGAGCATTGGAGTGATGTTCTCCTGGCACCCAGCATTGCAAAACAGACTAGCTGTTAGGTTATCAATGAACATAGTACCATAAAATATACCGAATGTACAATGCAGCCAAATTAACATTCACTCAGAAACCTTAGTGCCCAATCTTGCAACATGGCTAAGTGCCAAGTCTCTTCACAGAACTGGGCCTTTACCCTTGACGTTGCTTTGATTTTAGTTTTTTTTTACTGCAATTAATTAATTTAATTTTGGCATTAATAAGATGCTGTGGGTAGGGATAAGATGAACAGCTGCACGTGTACAGCTGTTCTGTATAGCATTTTGCTGAATAGATGTCATGAGATGAAATACCTTGTTTGTGATGCGTACACACAAAGGGGCAGAGATAAAAGATTGCAGTGGGGACCTTCACTCTGAATGTCCTTACTTTTGTGGGATTAAAATCTCAAACTTCATTTATTTCATATTTTGCATATTATTTTCTTTTGTCTTCCTGTTTGCAACTCTCCACGTAAAGCCACACGATTGTCTCTAAGTAATAGATAGATGCACATTTTGTTGTGTTGAAAAGATAACGGCAATGCATTAGGAATTGTGAATAGATTAAATGCAGCATGCTGATACATTGTCTGGTGAAGTTATACAAGCACTGTGCGAGGCTTACAAATAATAGCTGGGATTTTCAAAAGAAAGTCAATGGGATTTGGGTAGCAAACTCCCTTATACTCCTTGAAAATTCCAGTGTACAGGGCCAAACCCATGATTCTTTACCACTAAACTGCATAATCCTTATTTACACAAGAAATCTGATGGACTTCCAATGGATTCCTATTGGCTAGAGCTCATTGGCAAATGGTAAGTGTTTTCTGTATTTTTAGCAAAAAATTTCAGTGTTTTCAACAATAGCAAACAAAACTTTTTTCTTTGTTTTCCGTTTTTGAAAACCAAAAAATATTTGAGGGTCAAAAAACGGGAAAATGTTGGAAGACACAACAATTTTTCCCACAAACACAGGCCTTTTTGATTAAAAACATTTCTGACCAAACAATATCGATCAGCTGTACTGCTGACTTCTGTTGAACTCACATGTGCAAGGGTTGCAGAATCAGACCCTAAACGTCTAGTGCAACAATTGAAATCTAAAGCAGACACCCCTTTTCCTCATATGTTACATAATCTAAATTCCTGTGGGACGAATCAGAGTGTCTCTGGCTCTTCAGTAGAACAATCTGAATGGCAAGAACAATTCCATACCTCAGATAGAACATGCTTTCTCCACATAGTATTGTTTAGTTTAAATGGTTTAGGCTGGACTGTTTTCACGATGATGACATTTATTTTTCAATAGGGGAAAAAACCGCAACGATTACCTCCTCCCTTTGAGATCAGAGTCCCCGGTGGCACGCTGCAGAAAATCCAAGCAATGTTAAAAAGATCTTGAATACAGCAGCCTCCTCCACACTTGACCTTACGGTGAATTGAGGACTGCAGCTTTAAGTGACACTACTCTCTTAAGCTTTACAAATACATCTAAAGGGCATTCGCAAGGACATTTGACCTGGGAGCATCTGGTAGATTACAAACCTCTCATCTTAATCATATACAAATTGTCATTGCCAGAAAAATAACAAAATATTTATGTCAATTAAAGCCATTACAGGCTTCACACAGCCAAGGGTCAGTGGCTTGACACGTATTTCACAGCACTCTACCGGTAGGAAGGCAGGACCGTATTTTGGAGCATCCCAGCCTAAACCAGTCACTTTATGCCATGATCCAAACAAAACAAGCGTGTTTGTAATTATAAGCCTCTCGAGTCTGGTCCAACGGGATGACGAAATATCTGGAGACAAATGAACAAGCTGCGCTGCTGATTTATTGTAAGGAATCACCGGGATGAAAGTGGGAGGGCAAGCTTGACTTTTAAATAAAATAATCCCGTTCGTGAGTTTATTGCCGTGAGGGGACTGGGGGATTGCCAGGGAAAACGGCACATCCCCTTCCTGTAAATGTCAGTATATTGCAAACCATTATAGTCCCCCTCATCCCTCCTCTCAGAGGAGCCTGAGAACTCAGCAGTGTCTCTCTGCCCCCCAGTGTCAGGTCAGATTCAATATACAGTACGGAATACAATACATTGCCCCTCTCTCCTGCTGGTTTCCCTGATTCTCCCTTGCAATCAGCTCAGCTGTCAGTTCCAGCACCAAGGCTGAGAGACTGTCCTCCCAGTGAGACCTCCTACCTAGAAAATGCAGAGGGAGGAGGGGCAGCTGCCTTCATAACACCTTCTCCAACTTGCTGCAGATTGCAGGGAGGTACCTCTGCGAGTCTGGGTGCTGTGCTGGGGAGGGGGCAGAGACTTAAAGGAGCTGTGGAGGAAGTGGGAGGGGCTTGTTGGGGAAACAACCCCATCTCTATGGAGATTTCATTGGAACCCTTCTGTAGGGTGCAGGGGGGAGCTGCGGTCAGGTGGAGTTCTGTCAACCCTCAAAGAGATTTCCTCCCCCAGAACTCCCTTAAAGGGTTTTTTTTGGAGAGGATGAGCTGGGCCTGAGCGGCTAAGAACCCATGAGGATTATTGCTAGTTGAATATTCAAGGACTGATTTGTGGGTGTCCGTCTGGGTCTAAATTCTGCAGTTACGACCCACGGTTAGGGCGCCTATGCTAACTTCTGCAGTGGGGACTGTAATTTCTGCGGCAGCAGAGAACAGATTCCGAAAGAGAGGCGGCTGTTGTATTAAATCCGATGAGGCATCATCATACAGTGTATATAGCGGTAGCCATTTAAATATTGAATGCAGCAAAACATTTTGCTCTGGAATTTGTTCTTAGCTACAGCAGAAGTTGTAGCCTTGCTGCACGATTGAGTGCTGGAGAAATTCGAGTGCCTTGCTGCACACGCCAAGCCCTGGGGACAGTCCAAGCGTCTGTCTCTGGTTGGGAGCGTGTGGCAGCTGGGAGGGAAAGGGATGCAGATCGGGCTCCGTATCGGGGAAGCGGTAGAATCTACTCACTTTTGTCCTTCCCATTAGGTGTGTGAAGGTGCATAGCTGTTAGCAATTACTTTTCTGCACACTGAACCTTTACACTGGGTTGTGGTTTTGCTCTTTATATACCAGAAGCAAAATGAAGAAACCACAATGGCCCAGTTAGTACCCAAATCACTACGTTTACTAAATATACACAAACATGCCAGGCCTAACTGCATCCATACTGCTGCTGTGATGGGTTTCTGGCAGCTTCTATAAGATAGAACACAGTGAGTGCTACTACTAGGTAGTTCACACATGCTTTAAAGGAATACTACCCTATTCCCATACATGACGCATTTCTAGGACTGCCATTTTGTGCGGCGGGGTGATACAGCACGTTTCAGATGAGACACACGCACAGTGCTCTCTCTCATGGTGACTTTGCTTTTGATCTTTGTTGTTTCAATGCATTTTTTCCTTAGTAATCTGAAATCAAAGTCACCCAGACCGAAGCACGGGCTTGCTGTGCACAGAACCATTTTCTTGTCTGAATTTCTCCCCCCACGTGCAATGTGTTTTGTGTTTACTTCCACCCAGCGTTGATGAGTTCCTGAGGGCCTTCCAGCAGGCTTCTGGACAGCAGGGCCTCCAGCTGCAACTGCCCTTTGTTTCTCTCCCTTCCCGAAGCAGTGAAGGCCATGCTGGGAATCGTACTTTGAGCACCAATTGGCACACTTCCCCTGCTCCAGCCAGAGGCTGCCAAGGAGAGAAAGGAAAGGTTTTCTCCTCAGAGGCCTCTGAACTCCATGGCAGAAGCCTGGTTCTGCACCATTTTCAAGGCTATGCCATCACACAGTCCTGTCAATGTTACTAAAGTCCAGATCCTCAGCTGGTAGGTTGATTTATATCTTCCCACTGGAACTGCACCAGTGTAAACCAGGTGAGAGTCTGACCCCAGGAGCTCAGTGATAAAGCTAGAGATTGAATCCACTGCTCCTGAGCATCCATCCAGGGCCTTAGCCACAAGGCCATCCTTCCCATCTAGTCCCTTGTGCTCTAAATACTGCCCCTTGCTGTTACCACTCCAGAGAGACTAACATGCTCTGTGATGGGCAGGCATGGCAAACTTTCCTTAGGCGCAAAGAGGCGCATGTAGATTGAGAGCAGCGGAGGAAGGCAGTGGATAGGACGAAGAGGGGAAAAGGTGACCGAGCCCTGTTCAGTGTAATACAAAATAACGGCACAAACCGTGCTGTTGTATAACTCAACGAGGGTGGACTTCCACCCCACGTACTCGCACTGATCAGTACTTTACTCTGCAAGTCGTTCCCACGGATCCCAGAGCCCACTGCAAGCCTTACGTTTGTGGAGTAAAGTACTAAAGGATGCAGAGACCCATCTATAATTTGCTGCCATGAAAGCAAGCAGCACTGTTTTATTTAATTAAAGACTGATGACAAACTATACAAAGAATTCTTTAAAAGAATCTCCTTTAAAAATGCCATGTAGCCCATCGGCCTCCTTTACTGGATGAAACTTTCAATCTCCCTAGATAGAAGGGTCCTGAAAACACAGCACACACTTCCCTGGTTTTATGGACATCCATTGTGAATCCCGCCGGCCCCTCCAAAAATGTATATGAAGTTTCCAGTGACACTAGGGCTCTTTAAAATCAAACCACTATCAATTTATTGTGCTTGCAGGGGCCAGTGAGATTAGAATCTCCTTTACCGAAGAGATCCCAGGTCAGGTAGAAGCAAGACAGAAGTTAAGATGAGCAGAGAGTTCACCTCATTTTGTTCGCTTGCCTGGGAATAAACATTCCTCCAAGAGCTAGCTCTTATTCCTGCACATAAACAGAACTAGCAAAATGATCTGTAATAACACCATCTGGTGAGAATAATATTACTCCCCTTTCTCAGAGAAAGAACAAGAAAAACATGTTGTATATCTAGTTTTCATAGACTTGACATTTCTCTCTACTGAGTATTTCAGAACATCCCTATATAACATCTTATATTATTCCAATATGAATTTCATTACACAATGTCCATAGACTGAATCTCTCCTGTGCTTTCACAATACAACCAGTTCAGATAGCATACAACCATGCTTGTCTGTCCTTTGGTTTCTTTGTGAATTTTGGGCAGCAAACCTTCAGGCATGGGCAAAGGTGTTTGTAAAATGGCTAAGAAAACTGACATCTGGTCTGGAAATAGAGCTTCTTGAGTTATAATCACAAAGGAAACGGATTGATTTCCTGTGATGTGAGCAAATGTCCACAGTTACATCTGAACATTCCCCCAGTGTCCATCTGTACCAGATAGGAATTCAGCATGTGTAATTTGGCTGCAACAGTGCTAGTGACTATTAGCATTCTGCATGCATACCCTCTCTCCTTCCCAGGGGAAAGAGAAGGCCCAGCAGCATTCCTATTACAGTGCTTGAATTGGTGGATCTCATCTTTAATTCCTGTATTCACACAACCCCTATCAACCCATCTCTGGCCCTCTCTGTGTACTTTTCTAACCCCATGTGTCTCTCTGTTGTGTTCAGTCTCGGTGAACATGGACCCACGAGCCTTGGACCTTTAAAAATCAAATCATCCATAAAAATTCTCTACCTATGGGATGTCCCATACTCTGTCAGTGTGGAAATCATCAGCGGTTCGCAGCCTTTTCCATACTATCCACCTCCCATGTTACAAAAGAAACAAGTTTTGAGGTTCCCCCCATATTTAGTCTTAGAGACATGAAAGGTGGTTGTAACCCCCCTGGACTTGCCTACGGCCCCAAGGTTCAAAAGCCATGGTATTTATTAATGTTTTCCTTTTGGCCAGCCAGGATATTTTCCAGCAACGTGGCCAAACGGGGTCTTGCTTAGTGGCACCCCGTAGTTCTGTCAGTTTCTGGTCCAACACAAGTAACCTGTTAGCCGAATTAATTAGTTCCTCAAATGACTCCTCCATATTGTCCCGCCCTGCTAGAGACAATCTGCTTAAGATATCAGCAACTGATAATCCTTTCCTGGTCTGTGTTTAATTACAGCATTGCATTTCTCCATCACTCTTTTTAGCTTTGTGGGAACTGCCACCTTTTATTTTTGCATGATTGCCACCAAAGACATATGGTCAGACACCTGTGTAACTCCCCTCCCTTGAACACACTGAGAAAAGTGTGCACAGCTGGATATCTCTTGTGATTTATGCATAGTGACTTGGATACACGAACCACTGGCTTCTCTTCTTGCAGGACACCTCCCACCCCAAGTCCTAGATGGGATGCATCCATCTGAACCGGTGGAAATTTTTCCAACAAAAAGTTTGATAATTGAAAAATGGCCTCATTTTCCAAAACGAGATTCCAAAATCACCACTATCAATTATTTTTTAACAAAATATACATGCTTTTTACCCAATATTTGGTCACAATTTTGTAAATTAAAAAATGCTATACAACGTTTGACCTTTTTGTTTGCCAAAAATCACCTCTCCCACACCGCATATTCTAAATGCCAATGTTTTCAATTAAAATAATGAA
The DNA here is from genome assembly GCA_037349315.1 of Chelydra serpentina. NCBI lineage: Eukaryota > Metazoa > Chordata > Testudines > Chelydridae > Chelydra > Chelydra serpentina. The sequence continues at coordinate 14,492,402 of JBAIAC010000061.1, forward strand.
AAGATGTTGAAAAAATGCTAAAGAAGATTCATAAATGCCTTCTAGGAACCTTCCAAAATAAAAAGAACTTCAGAATTTTATTTTTTTTCATTGGTTTTTCTTTTTTTGTCCAGCTCAGTTTACATCATAATACAGGTGGAAACGCTCTGGTCCAGCAAAATCCGTGGTCCGGCATGATTTTATTTTATGGTTTTTATACTTTATTTACTTATTTCCTTGTGCCAAGACAGTACAATTGTGTAACAGCACTAACACTTTGCTATGAAGAGAGCCGGTAAGTCTTGGCTAGGCGGTGTTGCAAGCGTTGTTCCGTTTATTCGCCTGGACGAGATAAAAATAAAAAGAGACCCGCTCGCTACATATTGACCTCCCACAGTTTGGCAAATTCTCTGATTCGGCACCAGTCTGGTCCCGAGGGTGCCGGACAAGAGAGGTTTGACCTGTATAGCAATGGGCCTGCACCATAGCTATGCTAACATAACTCTATAGCATAGACGGAGCCTACACTGACAGAAAGGGTAGTTCTATGGCTGTAGAAACACCAAGTGAGGAAGCATTCTTCCATTGCGTGAGGGTTTTGATTTTTCACACCTGGGATCAACAAAGCGATGGTGACAAAGATTTTACATTTTATTTTTCAGAAGTTTTAATATATCCATATTGACAGTTTCAAATATAATGACAAAGAAAACGCAACAGGAGTACGGCTGTAACAATAACCCAGTATGAAATATTCATATATAAATACTCCTGCATGTTATGAAAAATAATTCCCTACCAATGCCCACCAAAAGAAAAAAAGGGAGACGCATCAGAAGCCCAGTCTACCTGGAGTTAGTTTGTAATGCTTTCATGAAAGACCAAGTGTCTTTGTAGCTGGATCTTGTGCCTCTTCAGATTAATGTCAGTTTTTCCATGAGAGCAGTGTTGGTTAGCGCAGTTAGCCAATCAAACAATGTGGAGGGGAATAGCAGATGACCATTTTCATAAAATGACTCTTTTGGCCACTATAAATCCTGCAGCAATCCAGTTCCTGGCATGACTCAAACAGGGTAGATCTTTTAGAATGCCCAAAACACAAACATGGGGGAAATCCTGACCCCAGTCTCCTTTGATGGAGCACCACATACTTCCTTCCCAAATGTGGATATACTTTGACATTCAAAGATTATATGAGACAGGTTTGCATTGGGGCTGTCATATCTCTAACATTTTCTATGTGGGATGAGTCCAGCTGAATGCGAACACTCAGGAGTCCAGTAATATCTATTCAGAATTTTGTTCTAAAAGAAATGCAAAAACAGAGAACCAGATGTTCTGTATATATTGTAAAAACAACGAGGAGTCCTTGTGGAACCTTAGAGATTAACACATTTATTTGGGCATAAGCTTTCGTGGGCTAGAACCCACTTCATCAGAGGCATGGAGTGAAAAATACAGTAGGCAGGTACAAATATACAGCACATGAAAAGATGGGAAGTGCCTTACCAAGTGGGGGATCAGTGCTAACAAGGCCAATTCAATCAGGGTGGGTGTGACCTATTCCCAACAGTTGACAAGAAGGGGTGAATATCAACAGAGTGAAAATTTCTTTTTGTAGTGACTCAGCCACTCCCAGTCTTTATTCAGGCCTAATTCACTCCACGCATCTGATGAAGTGGGTTCTAGCCCACGAAAGCTTATGCCCAAATACATTTGTTAGTCTCTAAGGTGCCACAAGGACTCCTCGTTGTTTTTGCTGTTACAGACTAACATGGCTATCCCTCTGAAACCTGTATATATTGTGTCAGACATTGTCCCACCCGTCAGAGGAAATGGAGGTGGTTAGCCTCTTCTCCCATTTTTATTTTATGGGATAGTCAGTAGGATAAATCAAGGAGTTCAGCCATTTGCATACGTTACCTACAAAATGTTTCTGGCTAGCATACTTTTTAAGTTGCACTTCACACGGGGTGTTATTTGTGGCCTGCCAACAATTCCCCAGCTCCTTCATAATTTTGAGTCAAAGATTGTTGTAGAAAGGACCTTGCTCTGTTGGCAGCTGGTATTTATCATGAAGATATGTGAAGTAGGCTATAACTGCCTGTTCAATAATATCTTTTATGGCTTATCATGCCCTTGGTTAGCCAGATAGTTTTTGAGCTATTAGCAAATTTTAATCGGGTATTATTCCAATCAACTTAAATGTCAAGTGCAGACCCGGCCTTGTTGTGCTGTGATCAGGGGCGGCTCTAACAATTTTGCTGCCCCAAGCAGGGGCGGCAGCCCCGCCCCCGACGCAGGCAGACGTAGCGGGGCCCTGCCCCCGACGCCTGCCTGCGTCGGGGGTGGGGCCCCACTACGTCTGCCTGCGTCGGGGGCGGGGCCCCGCCCCCGACGCAGGCAGTCCCAGTCCGCAGCGGCAAGGTAAGAGCGGCGGATGTGCTGCCCCATTGCTGCCGCGGCAGGCGAGAATGGGGCGGCAGTCTGAGTCCCGCGGCGGCAATTCGGCAGCGGGAAGAGCCGAATTGCCGCCGCGGGACTCGGACTGCCGCCCCATTCTCGCCTGCCGCCCCAAGGACCAGCTTGGAAAGTTGGTGCCTGGAGCCGGCCCTGGCTGTGATCTTCCTTTCGGAGATCTTAGTGATGCTAAAACTCCTGCAAGACATGGTATAATCTCAACGGGTAAATCATCATCCTCGATATCTTTTCTTGCTCAGGCTGGTACTCTGGTGGCTGCATCTCAAGTGACTATTGCTATTTTTGCAGAATAGGGTTTGGTATCCTCATATGGGAGAATGTGACCAAGATACCTTCCTGCAATTGCAATATTATTTTTAATGGCATCATCTGATGACCCTAAATAATGCTAGATTCACATCCCTTGTTTTTTCTGCTTCCAATGAAGGTTCTAGTGAATAAGTTTGCTGGCAGGTATGTTTGTAGAAACAGCAAATGTTAAATGACCATTGGAGAATATTCCTGGAAAGCAAATTTGGAATTTGTAACTGTAAACGGTTCCACTCGTGGCCTTAATGCCCCGGCATTAGTGCATGGCATTGCATGGGGTTTGCCGCTAACACTCCCTGCTGATTGCTTCTTCGGCCTCTGATGGCCTGTTTCTGTCCATGAGTTAGCCCTCCAGCTGAGTCATGTCTAGTTTTAACCCCCTTCCAGGTAACAGAAGTCCAACCAAAAGTTCGCACAAATAAAAGGGTCTTTCACCCCCTTGGGCTCCTCTTCAGCCCACTCTCCGGGCTCAGTTCCCTGCCCCTTCTGGGCTCTGGGATAGAGCCCTAACTCCCAGGCTCCTTCCCTGGAGTCCCTCACTGTCTCAGTCTAACTTCCACATCCTGCTCCAGGGTCTTCCACAGGAATCCAGGTGCCTCCCTGTGGTTCTCCTCATCTTCCTTCTGTGTTCTCATAAGTCTTTTTTATTAAGAGGCCCAGGTGCCCACCCTACTAACACCTGACCTCCATAGTCCCTCCTCGTCAGGCAGGGATACAGTTAATTATGGCACCAGTGGGGCTGATAGAACAGTGCTGGGGTAGCCCCAGGCCTCTGGCCCCTAAAAGGGGCAGGCCACCCTGTTACAGTAACAAGGAGCTTTTGTACCAGCAACCTGATTCTAAGAGTTACTGTCATCCAATCAGGGAACCGAAACATGTCATGTGACTTTCATGCACTATTAAAAGTAGGCCACTCAGCTTGAATTTTGAGTATGTGCAATGAACAATCTGAGGCCCAAAAAATATTTGCAGAAATTACTCAGCAAATAACTTTGAATAACAAGTAAGCCTGAGAAAATTATGATCTGGTGGCAGGCAATTCATGAACCAGAACAGAGGGGGAAATTCACCACATAAATGTTTCGTTGCTAATTATTCTCCCACTTTGACGGCTGAGTCATGCCTTAAGTATCTCTCTTCAGGTGGTCATGTGGGTACTGAGTTGCTGATAAGCAAATTGGCTAACCCACCCCCTGCTTAATACTTCTTCTTAACCGCTGATTAATCAGGAGTGATTCATTCATATTCAGCCATTTCAGAATGATATCCTGAGCAAATTCTCACTCAGACACGAAGGCAGGAATCCTGGCTTCACTGAAGTCAATGGGAACCCCCCATTGACGTCAACAGAATCAGGGTTTCACCTGAAGTGTGTAATCAAACTTTTTTTCTGCATCCGTGAGGCCAATGTATGTACGTATTTCTGCATTTTTTTCGGCCAGATCTTCAGCTGGTGTTCACCAGGATAGCTCCATTGACTTCAGTGGTTTTGCACTGATGTGTGCCGGTACTGAGGTTCTGGCCTTCAGGGCTGGCTCCAGGCACCAACGCAGCAGGCGCATGCCTGGTGCGGCAAGCCGCGGAGGGCGGCGTGACGGTCACCGTGAGGGCGGCAGTCAGGCAGCCTTCGGTGGCGTTTCTGCGGGAGATCCGCTGGTCCCGTGGTTTCAGCGGCAATTTGGCGGTGGGGCCGACGACGACGCGGGACCGGCGGACCTCCCGCAGAAATGCCGCCAAATCGGCGGGAGCTGGGACCGCCTGCAGGCGTGCCGTCGAAAGCCACCTGAGTACCGTGCTTGGGGCGGTAAAATTCATAGAGCTGCCCCTGATGGCCCTTTGCTTGTGATTGTGAGTGTGGGTACGTCCACACTACCCGCCCGATTCGGCGGGTAGCGATTGATTTTCTGGGATCGATTTATCACGTCTCATGTAGACGTGATAAATCGATCCCAGAAGCGCTCCCCATCGACTCCGGAACTCCAGCTCGGCGCAAGGAGTAAGCGGAGTCGACGGGGGAGCGAGCCTGCGCCGCGTGGACCCGCAGTAAGTAATTTTAATTCAATCTAAGATATGTCGACTTCAGCTACGCTATTCTTGTAGCTGAAGTTGCGTATCTTAGATCGACCGCCCCCGCCCCCCCTCCCCCCGCCCCCGTGTGGACCAAGCCTGTTGTGAGTATATGTGTAGAATTATTCTCAATGCCCTTGTAACTACTCCTTTTACAGTACACATCCCAGGTACATACTGAGCTTTCTTTATAAAGGAGGAGCAACTTCACAGCCTGTCTTTTGTTCTTGCATCTTGAGCTAAAACTGCTAGATCGCCATCTGTACGTTTTTCCTTTACTTCTATCAGGTTTTTTGTAAACGGAATGGGCCGGATCCTCAGCTGATATAAATTAGTGTAGCTCCTTTGACTGCAATGTAACCACACTGAATTATGCCACCTGAGGAGCTGGCCCTAAATACCTAGATATGACAAAATAGCTACTGCTTTTTTTTTAAAAATTGTGTGTTGTACGTTCTGATGGTGTGCCAATCCAGCAGCATATCCCACTTGAGTTTTGCTCAGGCAGTGGACTTTGGCAGACTGGGAACAAACTGTACCCATTTCCCATCAGCCAGAGGTATATTTCTAAGTCACCTGGCTGTGAGATCAGACTTAGAAATATACCTTTGGCTGATGGGAAATGGGTACAATTTGTTCCCAGTCTGCCAAAGCCCACTGCCTGAGCAACACGCAAGTGCTCTTGGCACATGTGCATAGGTATTTGGGACCGAGACAAGGGATATGATGTTTGGTGTCACCACGGAGGGAAAAAAGAACATCCATTATCTCTTATAGATAGGAGCAAACCTATTATGCAAACATCATCCATTTTATTATAAGTAACATATAGTACTTCGATCCTAGTTGTTACTATAAAGCCCAATTCTAATACCCTTACTCATATTAGGTGGCATTTAACACCACAAGTAACACCACTCATTAACTACTCAATGGAGATACTATTCAATGTGAATAAAGTCATCATAATCTGGCCCATAAGGATTAAGGTGAACCATCTAGTTACTATTAGAGCGGGTCAAAATTTTAAAACCAAACCAAATTATTGAAAATACCGCCTTGACAAAAATCAAAATGTTTTGCCACACTATTTGTTTCTTCAAAATGTCTGCATTTTGATAAAAATACAAAATGAAAAAAAATAGTATTTTTTCTTGTTTCCCCTTTTTCCAGTGCAAAATAAATGGCAAGAGTTCTCCCACTCCCCACTGTCTCTCCCTTTTATTTATTTTTTCCACTGAAAACAAGACACACAAGTAAAAAAGAAGAGAGAAAATATTGGTTTTCCTGACGAAACGAAAATGTTTTGGAATTTTTGAGGAAAAAATGAAACAATCACGTGTTTTGCATTGAAAAATGAACAATTTCATGAAAAAAATTGAATGAATTTTTTTAATTGGTCATGAAATATTTAGCTTTTTTCAGCCAGCTCTAATTACTGCTAATCAATTGCTCCTGATTCTCAGCATTGCTGTGAGATTAATTCTTAGTGAGACAATTTACTAGGAGGTTTGGAACAAATGGCAAGCATCCCAGGCCTATCTTCCTTATCACAGCTGACTGGAACTTAAAGGCTGCAAAGGAACCCACCTTGGAAGACTGTTTACAGCTACAGATTAAGGACCGTACTGTCAATCCCTTCCGACGCGGAACGTTGCCAAACCTGCTCACAGTAAGCGGATTTTGGCTTCTTTCTTTGTGTAATTGCTCTATTGTGCCTATATTTGCTTGTTGATCGTTTTGGGGCGTTTCCCAGGGGGCGGGGAGGGAGGCCTTCTGCTTTTTTTTTTAATTTCCCGCCAGAGAGCCTGATTGGCTCTCGGTTGTGCAATCCTCTCCTCTGTGCATGAGCACACTGCTAATAAAAAGCGTAAAAGACTGCTTTGGGTTTGATTTTTCCTTTCGCTTTCGGGTCGCTGCCTTGCTTACCTCAGCCACGTGGGACTGTGGCACTAGGTGGGTGGGGGGGCTGGTTTGTGGTTTGGGTGTTCCAGGGAGGCTTGCGGTTTGGGTTAGAGAGGAGGTGGTGGTGGTGGAGGAGTAACACTGCTGCGTAGTTAGTCGCACAAATAGTCTTTAACAGCCTGGAAGTCAGAGTCACAAGGTCTTTACTAAACATCATGTTCCAAATAGCGATCATCTTCTCTAATGGAACTACACTGTGAGGAACTGCTTACCAGCGCAGCTTTATGTGATCACCTCTATTCTATGCACTTGTTATTCTCTTCTTCATTTTGTATCATGCTTTCCACCGAAGCAACACTTTCATTCACAGCCTCTTCCCAAAACACGTCCAGGATTCTGTACAAATATCTATGTATGCATCCTTTGAAATATAATTCTTTTTCCAAATAGATACCATCCCATTTGCTTAAAGAAAAAGTCCAATCTTTCCTTTGTGACAATTACAAATAGTGACTTGCTTTGATTTCCTGACTGAGAGCTGCAAAGGAAATGTGCATTTCCAAGGAGTAGATGGCAATATTTACCACTTTCTTCACCGGTCTCTCTCTTTGTTAAAGAAACAACTACGCTGCTATTATACAATGACTGTACTCTGCAAACATTGGCTTCCTGCAGACATCCATGTGTATGTAAGTTGATTCTAGCTGTGCCAAAAACTAATGGCTAATTCACAGATGGGAAACTTGATGTCATGCAGTCGTGTAGCTGTATTTTGTTTCAATCTGCCAACTCTGCTGTAGTTTATGCCTTTAGGCAAGGGTTGATCTATACTCTGCACCATCCCACAAGTAGCCTCAAGAGGCCTAGTGCTTCGGAGACACCCCTCAGAGTCTTCTCATTATACTAACAAACCCATCTGGTTGGGTAGAAGCAACACACAGTGTCTTTGTTTTTTGTTCACACATGTTAGTGAGGATAGAAGAATATCAAAAGTCAAATGGGCAAACAAAACCCAAAATTCTATTTCAGGCAAATATACGGGCGTGAATGTTATATTACCATCACTAACAGAGCAGTGGGGAATCTTTGTGTTGACAGATGCAGAGCCCTGTGGAGATCATGTTTAGCAGAAAGGCCTTGGGACTCTGCCTTGTAGGCTCTGTTAGGTTTAGGGCTAAGGAAGAGAAATTCTGGAAGCAGTGAGAGTTTACAAGCATCTGCCCAGTTAGGACTCCCTGTTGGTCAATGCACTGGCCAGTTTAGGAAGCAGTTTCAAGGGATGTCAGATTCATCCTACCAGGCTACAAAAGTGCTTTGCAAAGTTAATTGCATAATGCCCAAATCAACACCCACTGAAATGGGAATCCTTCTATTGACATCAGTGGGAGTTCGACCACACCCCTGTGAAGAGAGAATAGATATTTTTTAGGAATATAGCTGAGTAATGGTGACCCCAGATTATGATGCTGAGCTAAAGTAAATTCAATTAAACCAGAATTGAGCTAAAATCAGACCCAATGGGAGAGATCTCTGTACACCCTAATAGATTCATACCTTTTAGAGGCTCCACTGCCAGAAATTCAAGTACTAAAGATTATTTTTACTAAGCATATATAGCACCTAATTTTCTGGAGCAATATCATTTTCCTAAAGCACTTTATCCTGGGCCCTATTAGAATAATATTAATTGTAGGGTATAGTGTTGCAACGTCAGTGAACAGGCTGGATTATGGTAATCTAGTGCCCTGGAATCTCCCTGAACAAGGCACTCAGGAAATGTACCCAAACCAGGAAATGAGGAGAGGATTGTATGGGCAGTGGATGGAAGGGAAAAAAAAACGAGCAAAGGAAATGTGATGGTTGCTATGAACAAGAGTCACAACCATTTGCTTTCATTAGAATAGGACACGGTGGCCAAGAAATGCAACAGCTGAATTTGGAAGGAAAGAACTATTGCACAAACATTGTACATCTCTGACTCAGACAAGAGAAAGCACTTCATGTTATCAGTAAAAATGTCCTCTGGCAACAGGAACAACATCGGTGTGTTCCTCAGTGAACGGATCAAAGTCATCCCCAAACCTTCTAAAAAGAAACAATCCCTGAAAAATGCAGACTTATGTATTGCGTCAGGGACAAATGGCAGATGGCATGCATCCGAAGAAGTGGGTATTCACCCACGAAAGCTTATGCTCCAATACGTCTGTTAGTCTATAAGGTGCCACAGGACTCTCTGTTGCAGGGACAAAATTGCCACTATTTAATAGACTTCGATCCCGAACAAGTAGCACCAGATACTTGCACGTAGAGGTAGAGGAATTCACAGGGAGAGATGGCTACATTCATTATGGACAGACTGTCAAACTTGTGCATTCAGATACTGGCATGGCATTCTCAAGACTAATCATTTGAAAAATGGATAAACAGACAGCGTTACTGGGGGCAGATGATCCAGCATCACAGCTCCATAAATGCGCATTCTACCTTCAAGATACAGCAAGAATGTAATCGTGCCTTTCCTAGGAGAGAATAATCCAGTTTCAAACCTCTTGTAATGTCAACCCACACAGTGACATTGGCAATGGGGATCAAATCTAGGACCTCTGAAGCTAAATGGCACATCTCTCTTAGCCAAGACTGTAGCAGGCTAATCAATTTCTAGGGGGTGACAGAGTGTCACTCCAAGCAAGCAGGGATTACCTATAAAAATCAACAGTTTATATGTGTACCTTATCAGACATTAAGTACCGATTCTTGCAAGCATCCTCCTTACGGAACTCCCCGTGAAGTCCAGGGGAGTTCTGAGTGGCAGATAGATTACATACGTAGGTCCAAAAAAGGAGGTTTGGGAAAATTTCCCTGGAATATTTTTGTTAGAAATGGAACATGCGCGCACCAAACAGCAGGATAGCCCCAGCCTCCAAATTTGTGGATCCAGCTGATGGCATCTGCCAAAATGGGCATGCACCGATTTGGGTCTGCACATAGTCACCTGCAAAAGCAAATTAGATAGGTGGCCTTCCAGCTGCTCATTCTCCATGTCCAGATCCAGGTTTTGTGGATCCAAATGGGATGTATGTCTAATTTTGCATGCAAAGCAATGGGCAAACCAATTCAGAGGTGGGTTTGGGGTTGGCAAAAAATTTGGCTAAAATTTTTTACTCAGGATATATGGTCAATTAGTCTAGAAGGGGAAAAGGCCAGAATGAATAATAATAATAATAATAAAAAATACCTACCAAGCAAAACAATATACACAATTTTTAGCCACAGTAACCTAGGAAGTTTGTAACCCAAACACTACTCCTTATTTAACCATAGGTCCAAGAGTAATTTAACCACAGAAACCTACAAACTTTGTAACCCAAACACTATTCCTTATTTAACCATAAGTCCAAGAATAATTTAACCACAGAAACCAGGTTGCTAGCAACCAATGAAACACTAGCCATTTAGAAACGATATTTATAACATACAACTAGCAATTGTCATTGCATATGCATTGTATGTAGTGGGAGCAATTAGCGTGTAAAGATACAGTCAGCACAAGAAGATTTCTTTGTCCTTGTCTCTTGCTGTTTACAATGCTATTACAACTCTTGCTGTGGACGCCTTGCTAGACGATGGGGAGATGAACAATAAGACTTTGAGGTGGGATTTTCAGAATTTCTCAGTACTTGCCTGGGTGACATGGATCAGCATTGACATCACACTCCCCATCAATACCCGGCCTGGGATGGGGAAGCTAATGAGCCAACCAGCAGACCAAATTCAGTGATGAATCCTGGTCACATGCCACCTGAGACACATTGTGCATATGCTAAGAAGTGCTGGCCTAACTCTGCTCCTGTTCAAGCCAATGGGAATTTGATTGCAATGGAAGTGGAGTTAGACCAATACTGAGTGCTTTGAAAATCTTGCCTTTGATCACTATAGCAGCAACATTCTGTCCATGTTCTTTCTCTCAGGCCCATGGTGCTGTGAGATGAGATGTCTTCTAGCTGTTTCGTTCAGTTAAAGAGAGAGCTTCTGAAAACTACTTTTTTTTGTAGGAGAACTGGGCAATACAAGAAAAGCCTCAGTGGGACATTTTGAGAAACACCAAAGAATAACAGGACTCCAGAATCAACGTGGTAAGGAAGAATGTAATGATCAAGGTAATGGATGGTGCAGAGAAGAGCAGTGGGGTTTAATAGAGCATAGGAGTGGCTCTGAAGCAGAAATGGAAGGTAACATGGAAGAATGAATTCTGGGGCAGCCAGAGAGGTCAGTGCCTAATCCATGGAACAAAGAAACCATGACAAAAGGATCTTCTGTATGTGAGAAATGAGCAGAGAGGATATCAGAGAGAAATAGAGTAATCAGAAGGGGAATGAATTTCTGAGGTCTAGTAATGGTACGTCTATACTTACCTCTGGGGTCAGCGGTAAGCAATCGATCTTCTGGGATCGATTTATCGCGTCTTGTCTAGACGTGATAAATCAATCCCGGAAGTGCTCGCCGTTGACACTGGTACACCTGCACCGTGAGAGGAGTACGCGGAGTCGACGGGGGAGCCTGCCTGCCGCATGTGGACCCGCGGTAAGTACCTTGTAGTTCGAACTAAGATACTTCGACTTCAGCTACGTTATTCACGTAGCTGAAGTTGCGTATCTTAGTTCGAACCGGGGGGTTAGTGTGGACCAGCCCTAAGTTAGAGGAGAGAGCCAGTACATCAAACATCTAGCCAAGAGAGAAGGAAAGTCCAGTAGCTGGCTCTCAAGTAGTACATGCAAGTCCACCATCTACCAATTGAGGTGGAAGGTATGACTTGGCATAAGGAGAGTATTTTGGAAAAGATCAGGATACTTTTTCTAACCATCTGAAAAGGAGCAGCCTCAAAAAAACAGCTTCATTTCCTCCTCCAGAGGTAATTTATTTTTTTAAATCTAGACTACCAAACACCACTTCCACCTCCCACAGTCAGTGTCCAAAATGCAAGATCCTCTAGCGTAGGTAACAAGTTTATTAAAATTACAAATAATATAATGGCATGTACAATGTAACACAACGAACTGTAAGCCATGATGACATTTTTATGGAATTTTAAATCTATGGGTAAAACAGGAAGGCAGGGGTCATACCCAATCAAACGAAACCAAACCCAAGGAATGACTGCAATTCATAGACCTAACAAAGCTGAGCCAATTTGTCACCAGACTCATTTGGTTGTATAGTGCGTCCCCATTTGCTATCCTTCATCTGCTTGTGTCTTTACATTGCAAGGCCCTCAGGGCAGGGATTGTCTTTTCTATGAACAGCACCAAACACAACGGGGCCCCTGATCCTAATTGGAACCGTTGGGTGCTACCACAACAGCAATGTTTACTACTATCACAGCGACGTGGGTCTGGAGAAATGAGTACAGGGTTGAGATTCAGGCAGTCCTGAGCTGTACTACTGGTTCTGCCACTTAAACACCGTATGGCCTTGGCAAGTCACTTCACCTCTCTGTCTCAGTTTCCCTGTCTGTAAAATAGGGGCAATCCTAGTAACCGTATCTCACAGGGCTGCTGGAAGGATTAGTTGGTTAACGTCTGTACAGTGCTTTGATCATATGAAAATGCAGTGTATTATTATTTAAATTTCTCCCCTTGGATCCACGAGTCCTTCTCTTCGTATGTGTGTGGCTCCCTCACTGACATCAATAGGCGTAAAGCACTGTGGAAGAGAGGGTAGCTTTTTGCCTGACATTTTCAAGAAACAAAAAGGCTACAGAGCTCAGAACCCTCTGAGAACCTGAAGTGCCACTAGCCTGTTCTATAACCCACTACCATCTGCCAGGCTGCTTAATATACTAGCATTAAATGCCCCGGGGGCTAATCTGGCCATTTGGGTACTACAATAATCAACATCCACTTCACTGTCCATGCAGTCCTTTTGCATTCTTAGTCATTAACCTGTTAACTAGCTTTGTGTAGCGTTATCACATTCAGCAAATGATTCTCCGAACAGACGCATGACCTGTGAAAGTTAGCTACCTGCTCCCAGAACAACAACCTCATAGTATTAAGAGCAGTCAATCATTGAGAAACGAACAGCTAGAAGATCTGATGACTGCAAAATCCCCTGCTAATAAAGAAAATAACTTTAAAGAGGCACTGATCTGTCCCTACGGTGTTATGTTAAAGAAGTTGTCTATACAGCATTTTAAATAATACTCAGCACATTCTCTAAGCTTTAAGGGTTTTTTTCCCCCGCTGTCTTTTCCTTGATGTACTTGTCTCAAAAATGTACTAAACTGACAGGCCTCCACAACAAAAGCTATCACATCTGAGAGCCATCCAGTCTGTCTTTAAAACACCCATTTACGATAGGAGACAGAAATATTTTTCAGCCAGGGCACAAGTAGGTGGCAGAACCCAAGGAAACATTTCTTAATGCTAAAGAGACAAAGTGGGTGAGGTGATATCTTTCATCGAACCAACATCTTAATGCTAAAGATTTTAAAGAAATCCATGAAAAGGCTGTGCGGGGACAAGGTGTATATTTCAATCATTTTCATCCAGGCGAGCAAATAGTGGGAACTGTTTCTGGTGGATATCTGCTGCAATTCAACAGTGGATTTTGATTTGTGTTCACACACCTTTTAGGTTTGCTTTCTGAGAGCCTTCCAGCATTGGCGTGTCACGTGTATGAATACTTGCACAAAGCAAATGTTAAGCTCAAATGCTCACAGAACGAAAATTTCAAGTTGTATATTCAACTGCAGTGTTCTCAATTTGGAATTTGCACTGTGTCAGGTAGTCAGGTCTGGATCCATAGGTCCTGATTCTGTTCTTACACACATGGGTTTAACACCACTGTAACTCCACTTACGTTAGTGGCATTACTCCTGATATATACCAGAGTGAGATCAGAATCGGACCCATACACATTTCATCCTATTTTTCCCTTCCCCCATTACCTTTTCCTCATGCTACCATAAATATAATACATTCCTAGCAATGTTTAATAAAAGTACGTTGTCTTGCTATTGCACCTTCCTTCCAACATTTTCAAAAGTGGCTAAATGTGAAGAAAGGATCTTATCCTATTTGCCTTTGAAGTAAGAGGCAAACTTCTTACCGATAGAAATGAAAGCAGGATTGGACCTAAAATATTAATACTGACAAAAAACAAGGCAAAGTAGAATTTAAATTAATCCTGTAGATGCAACTAAAAATATCTGCTTACTGTGTGTTCCATTCCATGCATCTGATGAAGTGAGCTGTAGCCCATGAAAGCTTATGCTGAAATAAATTTGTTAGTCTCTAAGGTACCACAAGTACTCCTGTTCAGTTTGCAGTAGTTTTCCTTTAAAAGAGGTTAAGTATATGAGCAATATTTGCATATGATGTATCTTAACCCTTGAGTCTGTTGGGATACACATGGTATATAGCAAGTAAAAAGGCATGTATTTGTTTAATTTACAGTAGAAATCCATAACGTTCATTTTTTGTTGTTGTAAAACATCCATCTGTGAATAGTAATTCAGTTTTTGACAGATCAGTCCTGTTGTTCAAATAGATTTCTACTGTAGGTCAAGCAACCACATATAAGAGAGGAATACATTGGCATGTATACTGGCATCATTATAAACTGTGATTTCCTTGGGGGGGCGGGAAATTAAAACAAGCAATTCACCTATTCTAAAAATGATTGATTTATTTGATGAGAACAAATAAAATGACATAATATATGGAGATATACCTATCTCATAGAAGGAAGGACCTTAAAAGGTCATCAATTCCAGTCCCCTGCCTTCTTTAGGCAGGACCAAGTACTGTCCCTGACAGATTTTTGCCCCAGATCCCTAGACGATCCCCTGAAGAATTGAACTCACAATCCTGGGTTTAGGAGGCTAATGCTCAAACCACTGAGCTATGGGTACACTCATATCAAAAACCCATAGAAACAGTCCCCAGAATTTCTTCTAATTTACAAGTATTTCAGCTCTACAAACATTATAAAGAATGGCAGCAGCTGAAGCTTGTAGTAATGAGAGCCTTTAGATCACATCCCACTCTGATGTCTATAAGCCTGATCCAAAGCCCGCTGAAGCCCCCGGGGGTGTTTCTGTTGACTTCTGTGGGCTTTGGGTCAGCCTCTGTGAGAACTGAAGGTGTACACCATCCCTCACGAAGCACTCGGCACTTTGCAGAATCAGGCTATTATGGTATTAGATTAAAGCAATCAGCATAGAATTACAAATATGCCCTAGCAAATGCTTGGTAGCATACTGGTAAAATATATGCAGTGCTTCTGTAGTGTTTTTAGCGGTAGTATGCACCTCCCTGTTAATTGGTAGGTTTTTGAGCTAGAAATGGCAAATCGTGCATTAATGTCAAAAATCACATATGTGAAGCGTCTTTCTGTAATCACGGGCTAGCAAACACAGTTTTGTTATTAGCAATTATACAGAACTATGATAATTATAATATTGCCTCTGCCAGTATATTTATGGCACCATAATTTTGCCATATTAAAAACACAAGGAAAACTATAATTATAAAAAAATACATATAAAATATCAGTCCCCTTGCTTCCTGTTAGAATGTATTCAATGATACATTTTTTCTACTTTAGCCCACCGACAGCTGAGTCACGCTGCTGGTAGAATGAGAAATGGTGGGAGTTAAAGGGTTAAATGTATTTTTTTTTAAAAAAAAAGATCCGGTAATGTGGCAGTGATATGGATTGCTGTTTAGATTAGAAGATATTTGTCAAATCTCCTTGATAAAGAAAAAAGGCAAAACTGAAGAATTAGACAGGACTAATAAACTGACATGGAAAGACAACATAAGGAATCAAAATGCATTACCCTTTCTAGAGGAACAGATTTACTTGTGTAAGCCTGTATTTATAGAGTGCTAGGGCCAGATTCTTGTCTCTGATTCTGACCTACTGAACACTTGGGTAAATCCAGCGGCATCAGCTGAAACTCAGATGGATTCACATCAGTAACTGAGAACGAATCTGGCTCATCGCTGTTAACCTCATTAAAAAGTTTGGCTGATATCATATACCACAAGACTGCAGCAGAAGCCAAAACTGAATTATAATCTTATTAATCAGTACAGGTGTGTATATTTCTTCATCTTCATCTTCTTCCTACCATCATCATCATCACTATTTATAAGAAATACAAACTTTTTCAAATCTTTCTATTAAAGAATAATATTTGAAACTTCAATTTCATGAAAATGTTAATGCAAAAAGAGTAGGATTTTAGGACCAGATTTTTAAAGGTATCTAGGTGCCCAACCTCCAAGGAAATACCTTGAAAAGTCTGGGCCTTCGAGCCTATGACTAAACTTCCAATGCATTTAAAACTCAACAGCAGCTACTGACTGACAAATAATGTTGTGGCCAGACTGTCGATCAATTAAAGCTCTGTTAAGTTACACTAGCTGAGGATCTGGCCTAATAACTAACCATAGCTTGATAATAATAAAAGAATAACCAAAAACCTAAGTGCTCCTCAAGTACTTGGCCAGAATAGCTAGTTTGGTCAATGCCAAATGAGCATTCAGCTTCCAAAGGAACAGTGAAACATTCATGATGAATTACTTTGTGCCTCTTTTTTTTCATTTGGATTAGAATCCGACCTCCTTTCTTGCATAAGACGAGCTACCATATCTATCATTACCAACGAAGGAAAGCTATAAAGCTTTAATAAATGCTGTTCTTTTTAGGACTACAGCATAACAATACATTTCAGACGAAGCATATACAGATCATTCTGTTGGCCCTTTTAAAATGCAAATGGCTAAAATGTGCAACGAAGCCCTGTTGTAAAGATGAATGGTGTGCGCAGTTTCCATTTGGCTAATGTACTCAATCAGTAAACGCTGCACTTGGGAATGGTATCTTTTTGTTACCTGTCCATCCCCTGCTCTCATCATTAAGAAGTTAAAATCTTGATGGCCTTATCATTTAGGACCTCATCCAAAGTCCACTGAAGTCAACGGGAGTCTTTCCAATTATTGCAATATGCTTTGGATCAGGCCTCTTCTCTCTTTAGACCATCGACTTACAGCTCCCTTGACATTTGAACTCATATTTGACATTTCATTATAACGTCCATTGAGTCCTATTTGATTATTGTTGCAGACAGCCATGCTCATGACTGAAAAGGTGATTAGGAAATTAACATAATTACATTCTTCAGGCCAAAATAGAGCTCCATTCTAAAATGCTAAAAGCGGCAAAAGACAAAGGAAAACTTTTAAAAACAGACATTTAAAAATGCTTTAGGATAAGAAAGGAGACAAAAATAGCACTGATAATGCAAGGGGTCCTGCCTTCTTAGCTATGGAGAATGACTACCATCATCCAAGATCAGGAGAGGGCCAGTAACTTCTAGCCCTATAAATTTGACTTCAGCTATGGAGGAAAATGCTAGAAACAACGAGACAGGACAGGGCAAGAGATGGAAAGTTGTGGTCCGATTAAATATAGGCTTCACAAAAAGAAGAACATGAGGGGGAAGGGATAGCTCAGTGGTTTGAGCATTGGCCTGCTAAACCCAGGGTTGTGAGTTCAATCCTTGAGAGGGCCATTTAGGGATCTGGGGCAAAAATTGGGGATTGGTCCTGCTTTGAGCAGGGGGTTGGCCTAGATGACCTCCTAAGGTCCCTTCCAACCCTGATATTCTATGAGTAAGTACTTTGGGATGAAGGAACAAGCAAGAGTTGATGGGCTAGAGCTATGAATATAATGTATGGGGACAATGCAGCAGCCTCATCTGCAAGGCCAATAAGTAAGAAACAGAAGGTTATCAAACTTGGGGGCACATCAATAAGGGATGAAAGGAAGGTATGCAGATGGACGGGTGCTTTGCTGAGCTATGTTTTTGACAATTTATGGCCATGGAAGATGACATCTGACTTTGCTCAAGAGAAGGCGTGCTAGCTCTAGTGTCTCCAGTGGGGTCTGCATTTCAGCCGTGGGTGAAGCAATGAGTCTTGTACATACAGTTCTATTCTTTAGTGTAGATCCAGCGTCACCCTACTGACAACTGTGGAGTTACACCAATGAGACTCTGGAGTGACTGAGTGGGAGGTATCTAGTCCGCTGTCTTTAGAGCAGTTCATAAATCTTTAAGATGAAAGATGCGTTATGAAAGTAATATTGGTATTAGCACTTGTGTGACATGGCTGGTGAGGTGTTCCTTTACAAAGGTTTTCATTTAAGATAAAAGTAGAGACAGACACTAAAAGAATGTTGGTGATCTCTCTAGTGAATAAAGTATCAGAGGGGTAGCCGTGTTAGTCTGGATCTGTAGAAGCGACAAAGGGTCCTGTAGCACCTTATAGACTAACAGAGGTATTGAAGCATAAGCTTCAATATCTGCCTCTGGACATTTCCACTGCTTGCATCCGAAGAAGTGGGTATTCACCCACGAAAGCTTATGCTCCAATACCTCTGTTAGTCTATAAGGTGCCACAGGACCCTTTGTCACTTCTAGTGAATAAAGTGTCTAGCCATGTATGCCTGCGTGGCCAACAATTCACTGATCTGAATGAGAATTGTGCCCAAGTAAATATTGCAGTATCAGGCCCAAAGAGAATCAGTTGCAAAATACAGAAATAAGGCCCCAACACAGCAAAGCACTTAAGCACATGCTTAATTTTAGCATACTCTTATGTTCACAGGATTTAAAGACGTGCTTGAAGTTAATAATGTGCTTAAGTGTTTTGCTAAATCAGGGATTAAATGATCAAGGAGCAACTATTTTAAACAATATTACAGAGAAGTAAGGCAGAAATTCAACAGAAAATATTTAGCGGGGTACAACTGCTAAATAAGAGGTGTGGGCTAAACTAATTAGCTGCATAGCTTCTTCTTTCTCTGAAATGTCTTATGTTCCTGAGCTCAACTGGAAGAAAAATGATTAACAAATTGTAAAAAAAAATGTCCAGTCCTAACTTGGTTCTATAAGAATTGACCCTGCTCCCACTGAAATTAATGGCAAACTTCCCATTAACCTCCACGGCGCAAGATCAGGCTCTAAATGATGTTTTAATTAAAAAGGAGCCATAGTCCTCGTTACTATGCATTGGCTGCACCTTATCAGTAAAAATAAAAGTCTAATGTCTATTCAAAATTTTCATCTTTTTTTATAGAAAGAGACTTTATTTTCTAAACGCTGGTCTATGCACAGTTTTTGTAGCACTTTACCTATACTGGTGAAGAAACAGTTAAAGAGGTACTACCCATTAGGCCTGGTCTACACTAGGGGTGGGGGGGTCAATGTAAGGTACGCAACTTCAGCTACGTGAATAATGTAGCTGAAGTCAATGTACCTTGATCGACTTACCGACCCGTGAGGACACCGCAGGGTCGACTGCCGCCGCTCCCCTGTCAACTCTGCTTCTGCCTCTCACCAGGGTAGATTAGGAGTCGATGGCAGAGTGATCGGGGATCGATTTATCACATCTATACTAGATGCAAAAAATCAATCCCCGAAAGATCGATCGCTACCCGCCGATTTGGTGGGTAGTAGAGACCTGCCCTTAGTCTGGATGCAGTTATACTAGTATAAAGGTGCTTATATTGATATAGCTGATTCCCCTAAATTTAGATATAGTTAAAGCAGCACAAAACCTGCATGTAGACCAGGCTTAATTTGCCTTAACAATACAGTGTTACTGCTGGATCCAAAGCTCATTTAAGTCAGTGGGAGACTTTCCATTGACTTCGAAAGGCTTTGGATCAAGTCCTGACTGCTTAAATCTACAGCTGCATGTTGACTCTCATTTTTAGGGAAGCCTCTCTGAAAAATATCAGTTCTTTTTCTCATTGAAGAGAAAGTCCTCAGGGTGATGTTTTCGCGAGGACTCAGCATCGGACTAGCTCTGCCCCCACTGAAATTAATGGTAAAACTCCCAAGGAGTTCAGTGGCAACTGCCTTAGGCTAATACTTAGCACTTTTGAAAAACCCACCCTTATATTTGTTACAGTTGACATAGTAAGTTAAACAAAAATGATCTGATTTCTTCAAGGTGCTAGACCCTTATAGTTCTCGTTGACTTCGATGGGAGCTGCAAACAGAGTTCAGCACCTTTGAAAAATCTGGCCATCTATTTCCTTTTTTTTTGGATGTGTCCCCGTCATCCCTTTACAAACTGATTCTCCCGAGTCATTGAACACGCAGGGAATGTCCTCCTGGCTGACCTCTGTCTGCACTATGCAGAGGTACCAAAAAAAAAAAGCTTCATTCTAAATTTCACAGCCTGCATCTCTTGGCAATGGGATGGGACATTGTGGAACTCTATTTTGGCAGCTGTGTCTTTTAAAGGTGGACTGCGAGCGTGCCTTGAAACTCCAGAAATGATGCTCCCTTGTCTCTGAATAAATAATAGGACCATCTGTCTGCATTGTAACTCTCATATTTTACCCACCCCCACAACTCCCCTGTTTGGTTTAGATCCGCATTGATGCCAGTGTTTTTTGTTCTGAAGAAATTCCTTCCCCTAATGCCACAAAAAGAGGTTGCCAAATATTTGGGACCAGGCAGGCAGAGGGAGGGATTGCTCCCCCTTCCCCCCCTCCCCCCCCCGCATACTTCTACTGCAGCATCTTCTTCCTTCTCAGTTAATGCGCTTGATCTTAGGAGTCTGGGGTTTCTTTAAAGATACGCAGTGCTTCCAAAAGATTTTCCAGCCATGTTTTTCTAGCACCGGGCAAAGTATTTTGAAATACGATTCGGGCACAAAAAGACAGTAAAAGCAGCCGGTGGGACACTGCGGAAGGGTATTAAAACCAGTTTGTGGACTTCAAGCATAACCCAGCCCGGGACTGGATTCCTGACCCTCTTCAGAGAGGCAACACTTTCATTTCTCCCTTCCCCTTCTCCTCTCTCTCTCCTAACTCCTTTTGCCTTTCCTGTTCTCCTTCTTTTGCTCGTTTTCACTCCGTTTCTCTCCGTCAATCGGTGTGTTCCCCGCTAAGCACAGTCCGGTCTCGTCCTCCCCTCCCTGGCAGGCACACATATCCCATGGCCCCGGAACAGACTTGCTGGACCCCCAGCCCTTGCCAGGAAGGGGCTTCAGTCATGTCATTCTACCCTGCCAACTGCAGCCCCCGGCCAGAGTCACGGTGCCAGTGAAGGACGAAACTGCTCCCGTGTCAGCACTGAAATTTGAGCCACATTTTCTACCCCTGGCACTGGCCAGCAGGGAAAAGTTACAGTGCTTCACTTGTAATGAAAGAGGTGCCCAGGCTCAAGCAATTAGGTTCAGGGGCACAAGCAATTTTTTTACTTTCATAACTAAGGTGGCAAGCCCAGAGATGCAGGAGCTATGAACTGCCACCCAGAGGTACTGGCGGGCTACGAACCGCCAAGCCCAGAGGTGCCAGAGCTCAGTCCTGCTGGCACAAATTAAGCCCTGGAAAATTGCCTTCCCTGCAAGGTACTGGCGAAGCAGCGCTCGTCCCTTCCCTTTGGGAGGTACATTTCCAAGCCCTGCCTGCTCTGCGTAAAACCAGGCTGGAGCGTGTCCAGCCTGGCAGGGAGAGCAAACCCCTCCCATTAATGCCACTGCCACCCACCCAGTGCAGGCAGCAGACAGAACCCAGCCAGGACAAGGGCAATTTCCTGCCAGATCCTCCATTGGTCCAAAGGCTGGAGCAAGCCCAGGGTAAGAGGGGGAGGGGGCTCTCCTTGCCTCCTAGCAGCGCTCTTTGATCTCCCACATCTCCAGGGTAGCCTGCCCAGGCCCGGGTTTACAATGGCGCCAGTGACGGCATGGAGCCGGGCCCATGCTCCGAAGAGGCCCCGACCTGTTCTGCTTCCACGGCACCCCAAAATCCCGCCAGCCCTCTGAGTCCCCCTCCACTTGCTCCTCTTGGCCTGCCTGCTGGCCAAGGGCTCCTCTTCACCCACTGGACTCATCCACCGGCTTCTCTTTGCCTCCTGGCCAGACCCCAGTGGGCCTCCAGCTCCGGGCATTCTCTGCCCCCCCACCACTGCGGAGGGGGGGGGGGGAGAGTCACCTCTCTCCCTGGAGCTGAGCTGCCTGGGCCTGGTGCAGAAGCCTGACCAGTCTCGGTCAATTGGGGAGGACAATGGGGGGGGCTTGGCTGGTGGGTTTTGAGGGAGCCTGGCCGGGGCAGGCCCTGGCCTAGCTGATTGTGCCACTCCTGAGGGACCTGAGCGCTTCCCAGCCCTGGTTGCACTACCAGCCGGGGGGCAGGGCATAGGGGAGTGGGTCTCTGGAGGGGTGGGTGCTCAGCTGTGAAGGGGCGGGAAAGATCTCTGTGTGTTGGGGCACTAGAGAGTGGGGGTTCTGTGTGGGCAGTTGTGGTGGGGTGCGGGGCACTGTGCATTTGTAGCCGGTTGGGGGGGGGGGCATTGGGCCAGCCCCTCACTCCAGGGTCCGACCCCCCCCCCCCCCCGCACTGAGCTCCACTGCCCCTACGAGTGCCCACGAATATGCTTGGTGCCAGGCCCACAAAAGGTTAATCCGGCCCGGCCGACGCAACTGACTGTCAAGAGGCTGGTAAGCGTGATGCGGGGTGAACGTGGGATCGGGGCGCTGGAACAATGTCTGTGGGGGGGGGTGTTAAGAGCCATTGAACCAAACTGCAAATGATGGAAACCCCTTCATGCCAGGGGGTAGGGCAGCCCCCCTAGTCCCAGCCCCCGTGCACGGGATGGGGGCTTTCTCCTGGGGGCCCTCCCGCCTCTCAGCCAGTCTCTGACGCTCCTCCAGCCCCCACTCCCGCAACGACTCCCCCACCCCCCCAGGAGAACGCATCCAAGCTCTGCAGGCGTCAAGGCAACGTGACGTGCAGCCACGCCCCCGGGTTTTCCTCGCAGCCCGGAGAGAGAGAGAGAGAGACGCTCCCCGAGCCTGCCCCTTAGAAACGTGACTGGCCCCGCCCCCTGCCCCACTGCAGAGCCCCCCCCCCACCCCCCCACGCGCGCCGGGAGCTTTCCTTGGACGCAGCTACGCACGCGAGCCCCATGCAATGCAACCAGCGCTGCCCCCCCCCCGCCGCCCCTTCTCCTACCCTGCGGAGAAGCCCCCTTGCTGACCCCCCCTGCAAAGTTACCCCCTCCCCTTGCCACGGGGCTCTGCCCCCAGGAAAGGGCCGGGGTTGGGCTGCAGCCCCCTCCAGCCGATGCCCGGGCAGCAGCCCAGCACACGGGTTACATAAGCTGGCCCGCTCCGCAGTGCCCAGCAGCGGGGCCCAGGCTGGGACTCCCGCTTCCCCTCTTTCCGGGGTGTGGGTGGGGAGCTGGGGGGGGGGGGGTTAATTCCTAGTTCAACGGGCGCCCTCGCCCGGGGTTGTGTTTCGACCAAGACACTGGATCTGCCCCAGCGCCCGGGCCGGGGAGCGACCCCGGCTCTGGCCCCAGGGGACCGCGGCACCTCCGCAAAGCCCGGCTGCTGCCCGGTCGCTGGTTCGAGCCCCGGCGGAGTCGCTCCCGCCGTTCAGCGCCGCGAGGGCCGGCGGACAGCCCCGGAGGAGAAACACGCGTGGGGGGCGCGGCGCTGCACGCCCGCCCCTGCGTGGGGAGGAAGGCGGGTAGGGCTGGGGCGGGAAAGGGGGCGTGGGGCGGCGAAGGGGGTGGAGGAAGGGAGCTGGCGAGCGATTGATTTGGGCTCAGTGGCCGGGCTGCTGGCGGCAGAGGACGGGTATAAATAAGATCCGGACGGGCACATCCTGCTGCTGTAGAGGAGGTGGGTGAGGGAGGGGGGGCAGCCCCCACCCAGCACTTTGCAGCGTAATAGGGACGCTGCTCCCTTTGCACCCCGCCAGCGCTGCACAGGTGACG
The DNA here is from genome assembly GCA_037349315.1 of Chelydra serpentina. Taxonomy (NCBI): domain Eukaryota; kingdom Metazoa; phylum Chordata; order Testudines; family Chelydridae; genus Chelydra; species Chelydra serpentina. The sequence goes on from JBAIAC010000061.1 coordinate 14,515,953, forward strand.
CCCCCCTCCCGCTGTCCCGGGACTCTGCCGCTCTCCGAGGTGCTGAACCGGGCGCTGCGGCGGCGGGCGGGCGCCGCTGTCCAAGGTGCTGACCGCCCCTCGCGGCTGCAAGGTGCACGGGGCGGCCGACCGGGGATGGAGGCTGCTGGACACAGAGGCGCAACCGCCTCTTCATTCCCCAAAGGGGTGTGTGTGTGTGTGTGTGTGTGTGTGTTGGGGGGGGGGGGTAATGCACCGGCTAGTTGTCTCCTGCCCCCCCCCCCAGTGCAGAGGAGCCAGCTTCATAGCCCCTGGGGTGGAAAGGCGCCGCAATCAATCCCTACAAAACGGGGATTTATTAATAGCTTCCCCCCCCCTCCCGCGGGCAGAAATAACCCGGTGCGGAGGTTACAGCTCTCCTCCCGGCTCTGCAGCCGCTCCGCCTGCCCCCGTGCCCGGGGCTCGAGGCGGGAGACAAAGGGCTCTGTCCGGGCGCGCTCCCTTACCTTGGCTTCCGCAGAGTCCGGAGCAGGCAGCCCGGCGGCGGGTTCTCAGCCCCTGGGCTGCGGCTGCGGCAGGGAGGGAAGGACAGTCGCTCCTGACCTCCCCAAGCCTCCTTCTTCAATGGAACGGGAGCTGTGCCCTCATCAAAGATGGCCGCCCCGTCCCACGTCAGCAGCTTTTAATAGACATCTATCAGGGGGTGGGGGGGGGAGGAGGAGGAGGGGGAGCGGGGGGAGGAGAGGAGTCTGTAGGAGCCTGAGTCGTCAGATGCTGCTACTGCGCTGCAATCCTTTGCATCGCCCCTCCAGTTACTGACAAGAGACGCCAGAGAAAACTGGCCCCAGAATTAGCTCAGCAACCATGTGATGGGCTGTGATCATCCATGTGCAGCATGCAGCCGCTGGTTATCCGGGGTGTGTGTGTGTGTGTGACAGTGTGTGTGTGTGTGGTGGGGGGGGGGTGTTGCTGAGCGAAGCTTTGCTTTAAATTTTTTTTTTTGTGGCGGGGGAGAGCAGAGAGAGAATGCAGTAGTGATTTGTTTTCGCCAAAGGGGTGGTCCGAAGAGGGTATCCCTGTGAAGTCTCTGGTACTCCATATATGGCCAATCTACGTGGGCTGCTATTTTTGACTGTGATTTCTTCTTCTTTTTTTTCTTCAGAGCATCATGTCAGGGGGTCTCTGTGTGTGTTAATCTGATCATTTTTCCCCCTCAAAGCAAAACCAACCAAATACACAGATTTAAAGACGCACGACATAGTTGATCGTTTGGGGGGAAAACATCATCGATTAAAACAAACCCAACCCCAGCAGGGATAAACATGGTTAATCCGTTCCAAAAGAAACAAGGTATTATTTTGTATGTATTAATGGAGCGATCATTTCCGAGCACATCCTATTTGGAACAACTCTTTTATTTAATTTGGATTTTAAAAGTGGAAATCAAAATGCAGAGAAGAGTCCTTTGGTTTCCTACAAAATGTTGGCTGTTTTTAAATAAAGTACTAGGGTCTACCTCATGCCATGGACTATAGCCCCCATTTTATTCTATACAGATTTGTGTGTTCTCTCATGGAGACCTACAATTAAAACAAATATAAGATAAGAGGCTTCATTAATTTCCCAGTCTCAGACATTCTTGTAACCAGAAACGATTTGGCAACTGCTCAGGGCACACATTAAATCCTGACACTAAATTCACAGGCTTTTTAATAAAGTGGGGATAATATTGAGTCAAAATGCAATTCCCAGATTAGGGATAATTCTAGCCTAATCAAGTTCATTTGGCGTGGCAGGGAAAACCCAGAGAGAAATTAAATGCTATGCAGCTGTATTTGCATCTCCTGTTATGGTTGTCTGGTGGAGTGAGTGGAAGAGAATAGAGAACTGCGGGTGATTTCTCCTCCCATGCTTTATTATGCCCCACAGAAAACGTGATTGTCGATCGTGCCTGGCAATCACAGCAGCTCCTATCCCCTCTCACAAAAATATGTCCTCCTTTAAATAAGACATCAAAAGTTTGCTAATTATACCACAAAGAATTTCTCAGACAGGGGCTCTCATACATTACAGTATCCAATAGCCTATGCACATGAAAGATTCAGGAAAGGAAACAACCGGTCAGGTTTAAGGTTTGTAAGAATATAATATAAATATATGATGACTGTGTAGATCTCCTGTACCCAGTTAAAACATTTGAAAAAATATCCCTTTGAAAACTAATTAATAAGAAGATTTATTAACATCAATGCCAGTTTTGAAAAGCAAGCCATTTTCCATCCAGGTTGTGTTTGTATTAACATTATCCATTGTTTTGATTTGGTAAAGATTCCAGATGTCTAGATAAAATCCAGAAGGTCAAAAATCCAGAGTCTGCAGGTACATTTATTATCGTTTGTAAATTATTAATACAAATCGAAAGTAAAAAAAATAATTAAATAGCCTATTAGACAGGCACTTTGAAATGAAATTTGATTTCCGATAGAGCAATGCTAATCATTATGAATAATGCACAATAATTAACAATAAAGAGGTGAAACAAAAGGCAAGTTATAAACTACTGCTTTGATTAGGTCAGTAGCACTGCGAAATCTTGGTTGGTTTTGGATTCATTCCAAAGAATGCCTTTGAGGAGCATTACAGCCCATTAGAATTAAACCATGGATGAATTTGGTCCGTTATCACAAAAGTTGGGGGGAAGGGCGGAAACAGTGCTGATGGCAACATAAAATTCAGTGTTAGAAAAACTAAGAAACTCCAACAGCAGACTTTGTGACATAGGGGAAAGGAAGGGGAAATCCATACAAAAAAGTGAGATGTCACAGATGGGGAATATCATTTACTATAAGAAAATTGGATTGGGATATAAAATGAGATTTCAAGGCCCACTGCAACATACACAGATTTTAATAAAACAAAGTGGGACCAAATGATTAAATAGACCATGAACAATGACCAGTAGTCCTAATGAGAGTAACTAGCTATCTTTTGCATCCAACGAAGTGGGTATTCACCCACGAAAGCTTATGCTCCAATACCTCTGTTAGTCTATAAGGTGCCACAGGACCCTTTGTCACTTCTACAGATCCAGACTAACACGGCTACCCCTCTGATACTATCTATCTTGTGTTTATGTCTAAAATTATATGGTAAGGGATACATTATACGTTGTTTACAAAGGTGGAATAATCTGGTCTGAGAGGTACAAGGAGGCAGCCTTTTGCAGCCAAACACTAAGAATTCTATTGAAAGAAATGCTACTAAGCAAATTTTAGCTGATTCAGGAGGACTCTTATGATACTTGGTTTTCAAAAAATTGAACAAGTGGGATGCATACCAGTTTATCACCTCTTTATGATAATACGTAAACATTCATTTAATAGTAAGAATGAGACGTGATGGAAACAAGGCCTAAAAACAACATAGCAGGAGAGACAGAAGATAAGAACCGAAATTTGGTCTAAGAATGATTCAGCTCCCTCATCATTATTCAGGAAAATATTCAACAAGCTGAACAGCTAGTACATACAGGCACAATCCATGAGTAATGAGAAAATGAACATGCTTTAATGGATTCAAATGTACATTATATTAACAGGATTCCTACATTGTTGTCAGCGAGTCTACTGAGGATATTGAATGCAGAACATGTAGCACACTGATAGTGTGAAAACCACTTTTGTTTCATACATGACACACAGCTTTCCTACATCACTCAAGAAATCAGAAACATTTCTGGTTTTAGATAGTGAATGTTATCCAGCTGGTAAAAAAAAACCAAAACAAATAATCTCTCTCCTCATCTGCAGCCTCCAAAAATGCTTGTGTGCTGCAAGGGTATGCTGGGTAGAACTTTTAACAAGGAGGTTTTATATTTTGTGTGTGTATATATATATATATATATATACACCAGTGCTCATAAGACCTGACCCAGAGCCCAAATTTTCCAAGCCTAGGAATTTTTGAAATATCCTGTTTATTGATTTATTTATTTGTGCTTGAAAATATATAGGCTGGTAATAGATTCTCCTGACTTACTTGCCAAGAAAGAGAGACAGTTTTTCTCCTTTGGAATGTGAATTTTCACAGAGTATTTGAATGTTTGAAGACACACAGGCTACCAGTTTCCAAACCTGGGTGCATACAATTATGCAACTAAATACATATTTTGGCACCTATATGGAACTGACCTACTTTTCAGAGCTGCTAAGCAATAGGAGCTGTCAGTGCTCTGAAAACTGAGCCATTGTTATTTAGGTACTCAGATTCTGCCTTAGGTGCTTAACTTTATACATCCAATTTTGAAGATTTTGCCTATACCGAGTAATGTTTGTGAAAGAATAGCCATTCAACTCCCCTTATTTTTAACTGTCTCATCAATATGATGAACCACTTACATTTGTTTTGTGCCTGATTATTAGAGGAGCTGAGCATTACCATGGAAGATGTGAATGATCAGTACATCTCAGGATCAAGACCTTTATGTCCAATTTATAGCCGCTTTGTATCTTACACTGAATTTGGCTGAGACACATAAATGAGAGGCAACTACCTACTCCAGGCTGCATTTGATTACATTTTCAGCCCTGACTAGATCTGAGCCGCATTGTTTTTACACCTTCAGGATATACAGATATAGAACATAGTAAAACCATATTTTTAAAGAGTGAATCTGTGATTCAACCCAACTCATTTGCATACCCAAGATTCAATTCAACTTTATTTGGTGAAGATATAAACAGAGATTTAAAATGAAAATTCTAATGTATGGTCTGATCTAATGTCCAATGAAATCAGTGGAGAGATTTCCATTGGCTTTGCTGGATGCTAGCTAAAGAGAGGAAGGACATTCTAGTAGCTAGGGCACTAGCTTAGGACTTGGGAGACCCTGGTTCAAGTCCCTGCTCTGCCACAGACTTCTTGTGTGACCTTGGGCAAGTCACTTAGCCTCTTGGTGCCTCAGTCCTCTATCTGTAAAATGCACTGCCCTCCCTCCTAGGGGTGTTGTGAGAGTACATTAAAGATTGTGAGGAGTTCAGATACTATGGTAATGAGGACTACATAAATCCCTAAAATACACAGATAGACCTGGTCCCATCCTTACTCAGGCAAAGCTTCCAAAGACTTCCATGGGAGAGATGTGCTCAAGCAAACTGTAGGATTAGGCCCTTGACTACAACACCACTGCTAAGATCATTTCAATATGGAAGACTATAGACAAGAGTGACAAGATGGTGATGGATTGACTTCAATGGGAATTTTACCTCTCATGCACTAATAAATAATAATAACACCTAGCTCATATATAGCACCTTTCATCAAGCTATAACCTCTAGCTCTTTGAGTGTTTTTGGGTACTCACTCAAAATATGATGGGTCAAATTTATCTATGGAATAAGTGAATGCAAGTCTCATTGACTTCAGTGGAAGTTGTACCACCTGAGGTCATATCTGAACGTGCTCTCACGTATCTACAGGAAAAGTGAATTTCTGGAGGCAGCAGATGTTTAACATCACCGAATAAAAAGACATTCCTAGAGTTGATGTCATAGAGTCTGCCAACATGCATTTTTACATAGGTGAAAATAAAATCTTGCCTCATGCTGGTTAGTTAACTATGTGTCCTAGTGCAATGCTAACTAATGAGACTACTTGTCCAATGACTGTATCCTGATTCATACCTCAGCAGCAGACAAAATTATCCCTTGGATTTATTCTGTGATTAATCTGATTGAATATGCAAATCTCCACTTTCTGATTGGCTTATTGAAAGTAAATAATCATTTTCTATAGCTCTAGACTCATTTCCCCTTGGGAATACTAACTTTAAAAAGCGGGTGATGACATTCACTCATATAGAGGGTCAGATTCTGACTCAATTGACTTCAGTAGAGTTATTTTGCATTTGCACTTCTCTAACTGAGATCAGAATGGAGCTAAACAGCAACTGAGGTGCTGGCTCCTCCTAAATACCTTTGGAAATTGATAGTGTACTACAAACAGTAAGGAAGAGACATTCCCTTGCCATAGCGGTTTACAATAGATAAGACAAAGTCAAGATGCAGGACAATAGTTCAAGAAAGTTCTATACAAGTTAGTCCATTTATGGCTTCTTCCATTTCACTTCTCTGTTGTACTTCATAGTGTATTGAGTAATAATGAGCACGATTTGCTGCTATATTCTCCCGTTTGCTTTCTTTTGCATAACTGTGACAATGAAAAGACAGCAGTGCAATGCTAAAATATTTGTAGAAAGCCCCAAACTTCCACCAAATGCCCTCTTTTGCCACTAAGTTTTCAGCAAGTGAAAATTAGCAATTTTTGCCTGTCTTTGCTTAAAATATGGTTACGACTATGGATGCATATTGTCCATACAGCCACCGTTGACAGGAAATTATTAAAGTGTCTGACTTTTAAAACTTTGAGAGAGGTTCAAGAACTGAAAAATCCAGTTAGTTCCGTGTTTGCAAGCTTGTAATTTTGAAGTCAACAGAGCTATAATGATTTGCCCCAGCTGAGGCTCTGGCCTGTGATTTTTAACAACAACAAATTAACAGTGCAATGTGGATCCCCGTCCACTTACAATTGCAACATATATGTGGGGCAGATCTTCAACGGGTATAAATTGGAACTACTCCATTGACTTCAAGGGAGCCATGCTGATTTATACCACCTGAGGTCTGGCCCACAGAAAATAAAGCAACATTTTTTCAGGGACCAAAAGATACAGACTAGGAGATAAAGCCGGTGGTTCCCCCTCACAGAGGTATGAATTCAGTAGTCAGATTGCTGTTATCAACAACAGCAAAGAAACCTCCCCTCAGGGCCTCAACTAATATTACTAGGAAGATTGCCGTTCCCATATCAGAAGAGGGCATCAAATCCCATATACTTCCCATGGCACTGGTCAGTTAATATTTGTAAAGTGCTTTGGAGCTGAAAAGTGTGGTACAGCTGCTAGGCATTGTTATAATACACACACAAAACTTCAGAGGAAGGCAAATTACCCCCTCTAATGCACTACCTCAACTTCCATTGAAGTCAACGGAGGTCCACCGTCAATGGGAGTTGGATTGGGCCCCTATGTCTATTGGGAAGCAGGGAGAATTCCCGAAGCGTGGGTGTTACTAGTCCTATTATAGAATGTTCTCTCCCTAACTTTTAAGTGCATGATCTAGAAATGGTGTGTTGTATGGGCTGGTCGGCAGGACTGTGGTACCTATCAGAGGGGGGGAAGCAGTAGGACCCATCACTGGCTCAGTTATTAGGAGGGATCATTACTCGAGTGTTTTTCGGAGAGGAAGAGCATAGCAGAAGCCCAGTGGGGGTGAGGAGATGTCATTTATTAACAGGCCACTGTAGGGACAAATTCATTCAGCTGTAGTAGCTTAGTGCCTTTTTAAGGGTTAATGTTTTGGACCGAGCTGGTAGTGTTGTTGTTTATGGAAATATCGAACTGTTCTGAAATCCTGTTCAGTGATTAGCCTCAGTGACATCCCCCAGCAGTGAATTCCACAATTTGACCACAGGCAGCCTAGGAAAAGTATTATCTTCTCTTTGCTCCTCATGGTGAGATTACGGGACAGCAGGAGCAGAAGCCCCCGGATGGCTTCCACTAAAATGGCAGAGAAACAGGCCCTCAGCTGGTAAAAACTGGCTGAAAGCCACTGATTTCAATGGATCTGTACCCAATTACAGCTGAGGATCCGGCCCTCATTTTTACCCACCTCTGCCTTGGTTTACAGCGGCTTCATGCACCCAGGCCTGCTGTCTGCCCTCACTGTCTCGTGCAGGCTGGTAAGCAGCAAGCCACTGGGATAGGCAACTTGTTCCACTGTGCTGCTTGCCATTTGCCACGAGAAATGAGTGAACAGCACGAAGAAGTGCTACAGCTGCTGCGTTTGCTCCTGCTTCTCTTCCTTGCTGTTTTCTGTTCGCAGAGGCATCTGAGTGAGCGTGTGTGGGAGGCCGGGTGGGTGTTGGCAGTCGATCGGAGTGCATGTCATGCTCTTAAACTGGGTCATCCTTATTTACCCTGTTCCTAGCCTTCGTCCTTGTTGGAGGGGTCTATTCCTTACAGCTGCCCTCCCGTGCAATCCCTTCTCCAATACTCCCCACTCTTCCCCTCATACCACACAGGGGAAAACAGTTCATTTCATAGCGTGTTCTCTCTAGCCTAGAGGAACCCAGAAGCAGTTAGCAGAATAAATAGGTATGTGTCACCTATTCTGAGCAAATTATAAAGCTGTTTTTTTCCTTCACTGCTCTCCTTCACTGGCATCATTTCCTCCCTTCCCTTCTCTTCCAACAAGCTCCCTGCTGCAACAGCAATTGCTGCTCTCTAGTCGTGTAGTCAAGATTCAGTCTGAGGCTAAGTGACTCAGCAAGCTGAAAGCAAGGGAGTTGGGGTGGGATTTTTTAAAAATGTTTGGAGCTCACAAATTATTGCAGTGAGGAGGATCATGTATGTGTACAGAAAAAAAAGGAGGGCTATTACATTGTAGATACAGTGCTGACTGATTTCAGGGATTTTAGCAATTACCAAGGAAAAGAGGTGAAGATTTTCAGCTTATTGCAAACCAATGTCAGGGTCTTATTGCTCACCACATAACAGGGCTATGGATCCCCATCTATTTGCCATGCTCAGTGCCTGAAAAACTCAAGAGACCCTAGTCCAGCCACGCCTGTGCTTGCTCATAAGTATGTGAATAGTCTCATTGACTTGAGTGAGGTTTGTGTTTCGGTGGGTTAGGTCCTAATCACTCGCAATAGGATAAAGAAAATAAAAGTATAGAATATGATCCTATGAAAGAGAGAGGGTTCCAAATCACAATCCCGGATATGAACCCCTCCCCTGAACTGTGAGGAGAGCTGGAATCCGGGTTTAGATCTAGATGTGTGTCTCATGCCTTGCCTGTATCTCTTCAATGGGGCAAACCCCAAATCAAAACACTTCTGGACTTTGGGTGGTGGGGAGTTCAAAATCCAGCTAGGAACTTTGGATCATGCTTTGGATCAGATGGGCCCAAGCAACATTCTTAGATCCAGAATATGCTGCTCAGAAGGATGTGGTGACTATTCCTAGCCAATAGGCCAGACAGGATTTTATTAACCTTTTCTCAAGAAGAAGGATGTGTTGTGCTTATAACACACCCTAGAAGAACTAAAATCCTCCTGTCCTCTTCACAGAGCCCATCATATATCAGGAAAGGTTGTCAGATAGCTGTCAGGAATACTCTGTTATTAATTTGAACTTAACCTCCTGCTTTGATTTTAATGCATCAGACCAGATATGCTACTTTTCCCTGTCAGTGCTGGAGAGACTCAAATTCTCTTCTCACTTGCTGTATGGAGAGGCAGAATGGATTAGGAACTGGACTGGGACTCAGGAGACCTGGCTTCTACTCCCAACTTTGCCACTGAGCTGCTGGAGGACTGTGAGCAAGTCACCTCTTGGTTTTCCTTATCATCTTTTCCCCCACCTCTTCCATTTAGATTTTAACCTCTTCAGATATGGACCGTCTTTTAGTGCATGCATGTACAGCGCTTAGCAACGGGACTTGGTTGGTGCCTCTGGGCACTTCTATAACACAAATAATAACAGCATATCATGTAAGCTGTTCCTGAGTTTTATTGTTTATGTCTTCAGGAAAACAGGCATAACACAAAATGAGAGCTGAGAAAAATACTGATTGAAAATTGGGTACGAAGAATGCAGCAGACACTATATCTTAGAATAGGACTAGAATAGCAATACTGCATTAAAAATCATGTTCGGGTTGCGTGATTAAGCACTCAAAAGTCAGGAAATGCCACAATGGAGACTGCCCTCGCAGTTAGAGTCAGGACAGCCTTCATGTTGCTTAAATTTCAGTGATTCCCATTTTGTTTGATTGGGAGCTGACCAAGAATGTTCCCTCTTTCCCATACACCCAAGACTATAGCAGGTGCCCATTTTCCAGGACAAAAGAACTGTATTTAAGATTGTCTAGTGGGGAGGTTTCTCTTTATTAGAGAAATGGAAACATTCCCATATTAAAATGTTAATCATGTAAACTCCTTGATCGCTCTGGAGACCCATCATTACCCCACCTTATCGTCCAGAATCACAACCCACATTGTCGGATATTTGTTTAATATCACTCCAGAAGAGAGAGAAAAGTTAAAAAGGGAGAAAGCACAAGAATCTTCTGTTGTGACCTAATTTCTATTCTCAGTTCACGTGGGTATAAATCCAGAGTAACTCAAAAGGCTTAAAGGGAGTTACTCTGGATTTACAGCACTGTACATGAGAGAAGAATTTGGCCTTATGAATGTCCAGTCAATGGTTTTGAATAGGATGTTACATCTTGTGCTTTTTCTCCACATCCGTATTAAAATCTGAAGCTGAGTATAATTCACAATGGTATTTCCCAGTCTGCACTGGGCAAAAAGGACATTTTTATACCTGTTTTTCCAACCAGAAAAAAGGCACATTCTAACAGGTTTGCTTTATGCATGAAGCTTTCCCTATGCCTCTCCAGTAGTGTTGGGAGTGTAAACTGAGTGGGAGTGCAAAAAGTGTGGGTTTTTTCCTGTGGAAAATTTACATAAAAGTGAAACATTTTTTGCAATTTTTTTTTTGCAAATTTCCAGCAGAATATTTTGACCTTTTGTCAGAAAATCAAAAACTGACTTTTTTTTCAGGGTTCAGCAAATGGAAACCAAACTTTTTAGGCTGGGTACTGAAAATATTTCTGTCAAAAACTGCAAAAAATTGGCCCCCCCCACCCAGTTTTCAGGTTTTTAGCTTTCCAGTGGGGGGAAAACAATTCTTTTCTGTGAAAACGTTCATTTAACCAAAATCCCATTTTTCCCATCAAAAATTGTCCATGAGCAATGGCCCAGCTCTCTGTCCAATATGCATAAAACAAACTCTTGTTGCGTAACTGGCATTGATTCAGTCCATGCAACAGCAATGCTTAATACAGAGATTAGACCAGGGGGTCTCATCTTAATGCCTCAGCTACATTTTTTACATCACATAAGTATCAAACACTTCAATGTAATTGTACTTGATAATCAGTGCCAATGATAAGCCCTGTACTGGCCTAGCAGGGGCTCTCGAAGGTCGGGATTTCAGTGCATTAGTGGAGTAAGGAGAAAGCTTTTACATTGCCTGATTGCATTGTCTTGCGTGCTTTCAAAGATTAAGAAAACAAGAAAATAGAAACTAAGAAAATGAGTCAGGGGCCTGATTTAAAGTCCATGGGCGTCTTGTCATTGTTTTCCGTGAGCTTTGGATCAGGTCCTAAGGCAGCAGTGTCCATCTGAAGGATGCTTTGGATTGTTATGTGAAATAGTTTGTTTAAAACGACAGCATTTATGATCAGAAATCTCTCCTATGGTTTGGCTTCTCTGGCCAAGCAGCCACCTATGATCCAAGGGCTTGATCCAAAGCCCGTTGAAAGCAATAGAAGGACTCCCAGTGTCTCCAGGCCCTGGGAGAGCAGCTAGCTCTGTGTTCACAAGGGATCTTGCTGGGCCTATCAGGAGTGGAGTTCACCTGTGGGCTGTCTGGCTTCTGGCTGTAATTCTAGAAGCCTCACTGTGGAAGCTTAGCGTTGACACAGCTCTAGCAGGGAGGCAGGCCTTATTTTTGGTAGACTCCTTTGCAGAGCGCGGAAAGCTGTATTCAGTGTTTGCACAAGTGACGATGCTTGTGCGGGCCTCCAGTAAGCACTGCCAGACATGAGCTACTTGGGTCCAGATTCCTAAGAGCGAGAAGAGCTGCTTTGTGCGCTTAATCTACCACTGGAGCAGCTGGGGTGGAAGTGGGCCGGGAATGGGTGAACCCTGGGTGCTATCCCACCTGTTCGCTGGCTACGGTAGCTGAGCCGGCACAGAGGGAGTGTAACAATTCATTGCTGGCAAAGGCCGATAGCGTATTACGAGGCTCCTGGGAGCAGTGAGGAGGTTGAGCAGCATTGTGGCTAAGAGGGTTTGTGCCTCCTGGGGATGCTGCTGGCATGGGGCAGCTCCCGCCCCAGCCCTTACTCAAGCCTGTGCCTGAAGTCACAACCTTACAAGCTTTTCCTTTGGCACCTGAGATTTGCTCACCCTTAGGTTTTGACCTAGGAGCCAGGAAGGCGGCGCTATGCCAGTGATGGAGGACCAAGACTTTTGAGTTAAGTAAGCCTTGGATGGCCTCTCAGCTACCAGAAACCCTCCCAGATACGTGTGCTGCTCTCTCCAGGCGGTCTGGGTCTCTGCTGTTGACCTATGACCCTTCAGTGAAACAGGCTGGTTAGAAAGGACCTGTCTGAATCTAGAGAGGGGAAGCAGGCTACTGGCACTTACAACAAGGCAGGGAAAGGGGAATCCGCCGCCCGTAGAGGAGCAACCAACACCTGGGAGAAGGTCTGAACGCCCGCTGGGAGGGAAAGCAAGATCGGAGCCAACAAATGGCCACATCCTCTGTGCTGAAAGGGTTAACAACAGCGAGGTGTTCACCTGGTTTTGAAAGGGGAATTAATATGTGAGGATTTGCGGCTTAATCTTTATAATGGTTTTAAGAGTATAGAAAGCTCAGAGGAGCTTTAGAACAACAGAAGAGGCTTTCCGACACTCTGACCAGCACGCGCAGGCCTGACACCAAAAGGCGTCGTAAATAATCTAGAGATAAGAGGGCACATGGCCCTTTAGTTCTGATGCACCGGGGTAAAAGCAGATCAAAGATCACAGCAAGGATGTGGCCCCCTCCGATAGTCCACAGCCTCCTGGGTGATGATGGGGGTGGGGGGTGGAAGCAGTGGCCCCTCCCCCAGGGCCTGGTTCCTACCCCCTTCTGGAGTTCCAAACACTGTAGGAGCAGGCAACCAGTATGAGTCCTCCACCTACCCAGGGGCGGTGGGGATCAGGCTTCATCCCTGGGGTGGTGGGCGGCAGGTTCTAGCCGTGCAGTGGTGGGCTCCTTCCCGCAGCCACCAGGCTTCGGGCGCTGGCCCTGGGCTCGCCCTCCCATGTTGCCCCTGACCCCCACTGCCTCCTCCAGGCCTCCCCCCACCTCCCCATCCAGGGCTTAATTTGTCCTCCAGCTTGCTGGGGCTGAGTAAGTCCACTGTGAAAAGTGATATTAACAAATATACAACAAACAGTTTTCACAACAGCAGACTGACTAGCTAGCAAGTCTGAAAAAAAAATCAACTAAAAAAGCAAAACATGCAAAGCACATTATTTGTGTTTCTATTCTGTGTAGGTCCAGTAAAGAATAGAGACAACTGTACATTATTTTTATTCTTGAGTCTGCAAAACCGTATGTAAATAAATTACAATGATTTGGACCTGTATATGTGCCTATTTATTTGTTTTTCCTCAAGTTAATTAAGTATGTTAGGAAAAATGGTCAGAGCGGCCGCCAGGAAGGGTTGGTGGCCATACTCTGAGGCCACGAAAACATTTGCTGCAAGAACCCCTGGCCTAGAGTCAGCAAAACTAAGGCATGACGAGAACTTTCACATGCTAGTGAAAGAGAAACAAGGCACAAGATTTAGCAGTAACAAACCACCACAAAACATCACCCTCCAAGAAATAAATAAAAGGGCCGCCCCAAAGGCTCCTTGGAACCTGCCGATCTCCACAGGTTTTGCCAAGCATAACCTTTGTCCTCTCTCCCCTTACCCACTTTGCCTAGAACTGGCAAAAAGGCCTGAGCGTTTCCCGCTTTTCCAGTAGGCCTCAGCTAGTGGGAGGAAGGATGGGCCAATGAACAGTGCACTAGCCTAGCCCACAGGTGACCTGAGTTTAATTCCCTGCTCTGCCACAGGCTGCCTGTGTACCTTGAGCATGTCACTTAGCCTCTCTGTGCCTCACTTCTCTATCTCGCAGGGCTGTTGTGCGGAGATATTTAAGAGTAGGTTAGATAAATGTCTATCAGGGATGGTCTAGACAGTAATTGGTCCTGCCATGAGGGCAGGGGGCTGGACTTGATGACCTCTCGAGGTCCCTTCCAGCCCTTGAATCTATGAATCTATGATACCTACATTAAAGATTGTGGTAATAGGCGCCTAGGTACAGGTATCCAACTCAAATGGAAGATTTCTTCTGGAAATACATTTCCCAGGCTATCAGAGCAGTCTCAAATATCAAGCATGCTGGTTATTCAAAATGTCTTCCTCTCCCTCTTCCAAAATGTCCCCTGCTATGTTGTCCAAGACCCGGGTAATTTAGAATACACACGTGCTCCACACCAAATTAGCTATCCTGAGTGGCTCGGATGTTTATTTCCTAACCAGGCTCTCAGAGAGGGTTCAGTTTTCAGCCCCACATCACGCCTAAATGTGAATTCATCCTTACAAGTAGGGGATCCATGATTCCCCATTTTAAAGGGACATTCATGATTTGGTGCCCAATGACCCACGCCTTGTACCAGTTTCGTGCAGTTTGTCCCACCGTTCTGCAAAGGAGCACACATTGTGAGATCAGTACGATGCATTCCAGCTATTCTCTGCTTTCCTAGGCCCTTAGGTGGCCACAGGAAGCCAAGTGTAAGTTAGAGTAACCCTGAGACTCCTCTGACTGTTGACAGAGGCTACACTGGCCCTTGAACGGCCCCAGAATACAGGGAGCACAGAGGAGGATTAAAGCCACTTTTGAAACATGGACCGTCACGCTCTGCGCCGAGCACAGAGGAGAAACAACTGAAATTTGGCCTGATGCTCCCTTCCTATGGTGTAAATCAGGAGTGGTTTGACTTAAGACAACGGAGGAGCATTGCTGTAAAACTCATGGCAACAGAGAGCATTGTAAAACTGGAGTCACTCCCTTTGAAGTCACATGCATTACTGCAGATTGGTACCAGTGTAATTGAGAGCAGACTTTGGACCACGCTAGTTAGTCTACAGAAGCCCCTCCCCCGCCCATGTGCATGCTGTACCAGTGCCATCTCATTGGTGTTAGGCTCAGAGATGTAAATCCAGGGATGCTGAACACCACTCAGCACCGCCCAGAAACATGTCTAGCGTTTAAAACTAGTTAACAATTGGCATGCGTCAGGGTTTGCTTTTTTCCTTACAAATATCTATAGCGCTTACATAACTGTAGCTCCAAAGCATGTAATTTCTCCTGCATTCCTTGGAGGTGATTCATTCATTCCCGTGTAGTATTTTACTCCACTGGGGCCGCACAGACGGCGTGAAGCTATGATTATGTTTAGATTTGACTATTATTATCACAGGTCAAATGTGGCAAGCCTCTATAATAAATATTGCTAAGCAATTTGTTTCCCCCTTTGCTCTTGCCTTGCGTCCACGGATAGCTCTGTGCAGAGATAGAAGCGTCAGCTCTTCTTTCTAGAAAAATTAGAGGATGTGACTTATTTTACAAGGTGAGCTTCTCCCCCTTCCCGCTCACCCCAAACTTCTGTCTGATTTGTTTTCATTGCACAGTGGCCTTTCTGGTGTTGTCAGAACAGTGAAGGCTTGATCCTGATAGGTCCTGAGCACCAGCAACACCCACTCCCCTGGGTTGTTCAGCACTTCTCAGGACTCCTTAGTCAAGAGAACCGCATAGGCCAGATTCATCCCTGCGCTGGTGTATTCATCAGTCCAGGAGCAGAGGGGAGCCAGGTTCTCAGGTGGCAAGGCCTCGCCTGGGCCCCGGTGCAGGCGGGGTGGGGTGGTGCCCCGGAGGGCTGCTCTGAGTTGTAGCTCCGTTTCAATAGCAGAATGTCCTGGCCGCATCCCCTCCCATCCGGACATGACCCTTCCCTACTCTGGCCCACTTCTGCCCTGCCCCCAGCCACCCTAGGAACACCCCCTGTGCCGGGGGCTACTGTGGAGATAGCATACAGCTGGCAGAGCTGCTCCTGAGTCTCCACCCTGGGGTGTTCACCAGGGGGCTCATATGCCTGCCCTGTGGCCCCTCTGCACCAGCCGAACAAGCTTAAAAGGGCAGAGGGCAACGACGAAGAGGGTCTGCGCAGCTCTGTGATTGTGTTTCAGAGAGTTCTCTTGTTCCTATGGGTCTCTTGGCACTTGGCCTCTGTGAGTTAGGTACATGCATATCGTTGCTCATTGTCTTCTGCCTGACTAGAGGAGAGTCTATCTGCAGAATATGCCCTCCGGCGCCTCCCTGAGATCTCCCACACAATAAACCCTCATGGTTTGTGAGGTCTGATTCTATCCCACTGAGGCAGCAATAGCCTCGAACTGAAGCCAAATCTCGTTCAGCACAGGAGTCCTTCATTTGGTAGCTATCAGTATCATTGCACACACTAAGCTCCTGATCTTCCAGCACTGAACTCGGCGGGAGCCCGGTTTGCCCACCCCAAGCATGAAACAATCATGAGTCGGGTCCCCCCAATCATACAACTGACTTAAAAATCATAAGATCTGAAAGACAATGTACAATCATTGGAGGGCAGTTTATTTGCTTTCTGGGGGGCACCTTTCCGAGCTTATCTCTGCCGTCATGAGGGCTAGAAAACGTACTTTGTTTCAAACGACTGCTGAGAGTCTGGAGTATTCACATGAGTCCAAGAGCTGGAGCTTTCGGAAAAAAAACCCACCACATATTAGGAGGTTCATGAAACACAGCAACATGGGAGAGTTTTGCCACTGACTTCAGTGGGTGCAGGATCAGGCCCTAGATTCTCTACCTGAGTAGGGTCTGTGTCTTACATGGGTCTGCTTTCCAGCTGATGTATGGTCACTTGCATGCCAGGAAGCTGCAGGAGCCATTCAGCAGAACCCCTCTCTAGGGCTGTGCAGCTCTGCCATGCCCTTTACCATGGGCATTGCCATAAGGACACAGGGTCTAGCCTTTCACAGTGATTCTAGTGTCTAGCATCTTCCTTTACTTGGATTATTAAAAGCGCTGCAGTACTCTGAGCAATGTAGCAGCCAGACTATGAGTCAACACAGCCTGCCTACCAGTGCAATGTGCCCAACTCCTTTAGACTGTGTCAGTCTCCTGTTTAGCCACCTTGGGCCAAATAATCATATCCTTCCTTACAATGAGAAGTCCCTTGCTCCTTGAGCAGCCCCACTGAAATCAAGGGACGGAGGTGGAGCTCAGAACGAATTAGAATTTGCATGTGGTGAGATTATATTGTTTTTGCTGGTTAGTTTCTTCAGACGTATGCGGAAAACGCCACAGCATAAGTAGACGTTGAAGGCAGCAGCCCCCTGTGTATACCACATACCACTTTGAAAAGGAGATGGATCTAGTTTACCTGTAAGAAAAAAATGCTCGAGTTTGCACCACCGGCATTGTTCTCTTTCTGCACAGAGCCTATGGGATTGCTGCCATGCTATGCACCAGTTCTATTGCTTATTTGGCAGAGACAGGAGGCTTGCATGGTACTAAGTACAAATCTATAATCGAAAGGAATTCTCCCACACAACAACAAAGAACAGATTTACTGCCAAATGCCTACCCAAGGTGTTGATTTAATGTGTTTTCTTTTAATTCTGTATTTTAATCTTTTTTTGCAAGACAGCTAATAATATATCACCATTAGATTCTGTGCATGAGACAGGAGGGGGAAAAAAAGAGATCTGAAGAGAATATTAACACTATTATTGAAAATGGTCAGTCTCGTCATCTGGCCCGTTTCGTGATCAAAGGAGGTTTGTCCATCTGTGCTGAGATTATATTAGATCTGATTCAAAGCTGTTCTGTTATGAATAGTCCTAGGATTCCTTAATTCGTTACATTCTGTTCACCCCGCACATTTAAACAAGTCCTGGGCCAACGAGTCCTGGGCCAACGACCTTGGGGTCGGGAAGGAATTCTCCTCCAGGGTAGATTGGCAGAGGCACTGGAGGTTTTTCGCCTTCCTCTGCAGCATAGGGCACGGGTCACTTACTGGAGGATTCTCTGCATCTTCAAGTCTTTAAACCATGATTTGAGGACTTCAATAGCTGACACATAGGTGAGAGGATTATTCCAGGAGTGGGTGGGTGAGATTCTGTGGCCTGCAGTGTGCAGGAGGTTAGACTAGATGATCATAATGGTCCCTTCTGACCTTAAAGTCTTTGAGTCTATGAGACTGTATGCCAGGAAAATGCAACGGCCTGGTTTGCTCAGGAGCAGAGAAGAGTTCCTCACAGCTAACCTGGAACCAGGATAGCGGGGCTTGCCCTAAGTACCGCATTTAAGTGTTTGCATCTGGAAGGCTTTCCCTCCCCCGCCCCTTTCTTTCACGGTACAGAGAGCTGAATCCTGATTTGCTCTTTTGTTTTTTGATTGTTTAGAGACTGATGCCAAGCTCACAGCTCCGGCTTACCCTGCCTCAAGCGGGTGGCCAAACCATGTACCGGATGTGGCCCTCAAGGGGGCGCTGCAGACCAGCCCTGCCTTGCACACACAACAAGCATACATCGATTAGTTACAGACATAGATAGTTGGGATTGGTCCTGCTTTGAGCAGGGGGTTGGACTAGAACAGGCCTGCACAACATGCGGCCCGAGGGCCGCATGCGGCCCGCGTGGACTCACTGTGCGGCCCGCGGGGGGGTGAGTAGATGGGCTCACTGTGCGGCCCAAAATCTGTGTCCGTTGGTCCTTTTTGATGCTTGTCTCTGGGCTGGGGGTTGTCCCAATGCTGCAAAGAGGGTGTTCCCAAAGGAAGGTGCTTGCTTCTAATCCTCGAGGCCGTCAGTATGTCTGCTCTTCTCTAGTCGGCCCACTTGACAAGTTTGATTGTCCTTGGTCTGGTTCCCATCCTCTCTCCAAGGGTTGCAGCTGTCTGGAGGTGCCTGCCTTCCACGCCTTCCTCATTCACACCTCATTCATTCAACAGGGCAATTGAATACAAAGTGGGGGGAAGATCTTATTCTACTTCTAGCAAAAAGACATTTTTCTTTTACCTTAATTATACTACCTTAGGGGCCTGCTATAACATATTGCCAAGGTTCAATACAAAGTCATATAAAAGTTACATCTCTGCATTATGCATTTTTGTATATCTACAACTGCATTGATTGACTGTTGTGTGCAGTAATACAGTGACCCTTGGGGGGGTGAAGAGGGGTGTGATGGCGGGGCTGAGCGGGGAGGGGGCAGGTCCTATTTTACTGCTGTGATCTGGTCACCCTATGCGCCCTGTTTCTTTCCCCCTCTACAGGCTTCCACACCCCAGCGCTGGGGAAGGAAGGTTTGTTTCCATGGGGTGGACGGCACTGGGGGGGGGGGGGGGCGTGTTTCCACGGGGCCGGGGGTTTCGGCCCTCAGCTGTTTTCTTTGGAGTAATATGGCCCTCGTTGCTTTACTAGTTGTGCAGGCCTGGACTAGAACCTCCTGAGGTCTCTTCCAACCCATATCTTCTATGATTCTATGATTTAAAAAGACGAGTGCATGCAAGTGCCGACTCTTTATGAAGACAGCCCTATGTTATCCAGCCAGCCCTCACGGATGTGCTCGGCCTTTACTCCCGTAGGCAACCCCATTCACATTACTGGGTCGTGTCATAGGAGTCTGGGATTTCACAACTGAGCCTATAATTTTTAATATGAGTATTGCCACTCAAGTATTTTCCTTACAATAGCAGGGGCGGGATTGTTAAAAGAGCCGAAGGGAATTAGGCACCCAGCTCATTTCAGGGAGAATGGGCCACGTAAGGGCTCAGGCCCCTTTGGCTATCCCAGCCTTATTGTTATACATCACTGTCACATGATCTTAGAAGCTTGGAAATAATGTTGCTTTTTCCTAATTCATTTTGTTCTTTGCCAAGTATTTTCTTTGCTCCTGATGGAGAAGGAAACCCAGCAGACGTGCTTCTCTTGCCACCTGTCTCCCCCCACCCTCATAAACATATTTTACTATATCCCTCAGACCATTTACAACCCTAAGGATCATTTGTTAGAGAATCTACTGTGTTTACGCCCCTAATATAAGGGGATTAAAAAAACCCATTTAGCCTCTACCTAGAACACTATTCTTTTAGGCAAACTAAAGAACTGCCTTTGCAGATTTTAATATATAGTTTTCAGGATACTTCCAACACTTTCCTAATTCATTTACATACAAGTGGAACTGGGCTAGCTGGGAAATGGGGATGATCAAATAGGCAATATGCAGAAGTGGAGGAAAAAATGGCTAAATCTAAGCTATCCATCTGCAGCTTCAGCAGGCCTGCTGTTTCTATTCACACAAACACACAGTGCTTATAGGAGCTATTATACAGAACATTCCTAACGGCCCTCATACCAGGCCAATACGTCAGTGCATGATGTTCTTCCAAATGGATCAGCCTCTCTTGGAAGGGAGGAAAAAGAGCTGGGAAGAGACCAGGATGTTCTTGGCTCTGTCTCAGACTTCCTGTATGTGTCTTTGGGCACGTTGGTCTAGCTGTGTCTTGGTTTCCCCGCAGCTGGGGGGAGGCTAAATGATTTCACGCGTGTGGCGAATTCACGGGTTGAGAGAGAAGGTGATCTATGAATGGAAAGTATTATTATATGCATGTGAAGTTCAGATCAGGGGGTTCATCAACTCATCTAGATATTTGCCTAGTTTTACAACAGGCTACACTAGCAAAATCACTACAAACTAAAATTTCATACAGACAATGACTTGCTTATACTGCTCTATATACTATACACTGAAATGTAAGTAGAATATTTATATTCCAATTGATCTATTTTATAATTATATGGTAAAAATCAGGAAGTCAGCCATTTTTCAGTAATAGTTGCTGTGACACTTTTGTGGTTTTATGTCTGATTTTGTAAGCAAGTCGTTTTTAAGTGAGGTGAAATTTGGGGATACACAAGACAAATCCGACTAGTAGTCTGAAAAGGTTGAGGGCCACTGCTTTAGTCAAACACAAGTTATTGCTCTCAAGACAGAAGGAACTGGGTGAAATTTGGTGTGATACAGAAGGTCAGACTAAATGATCGATTGGGCTCTTCTGATCTTTAAAATATATGAGTCTATGAACACACAGACACTAGGGTTACAGTGACATGTTTTCCTCACTTCAACCTTCTCATCAGTTTTTCACAAACTAGTGAGTTTCAAAACAAATGGAAAATTGGATAAGATTGTCCACACCTAGAGATGGTTTTACAATAACTGGGACTTGTAAGGGGAATGACCATAGGACCAGGCCACTTTATTTAGTGCAGTGCAGCATATAGGATCCAGCGTAATAAATCTTTTACAATTGATCATTTGCTCATTCACAAAAGGAAACAATTCTTTGAGTCTCTTTTGGTTAAAATGAATGAGGCTCGGCCACAAAAACAGCTCGCCCAGCATTCGATAATAGAATCCCTGGGACTGGAAACAGAAATCTTTGTCCTAACCAAGCCATTCCTTTAATTGGGCAAGCCCACTAGTTTGTTACTGCAGGATCGCTCATGACAGCTGGCTTGCTAGCAATTTTTTAATTTTAATTCAATGTTTAAAAGCATCAAGCCAGATTCTCGACTGAGTTCAGCTTCTGCTGCAGGCAGCAGAGGATGGGGGCTGTCAGCAAGCCAGTGATGTTTCCCTATTTCTCTGCATGTCCCTTGGACTCAAGTCTGAGCCGACCGGGGGCTGTTCTAAACTGCACCACCTCGCTGTGGTCCCATAGTGACCGTACATCAGCTGGAATAGCCAGAGTATGTCACATTTCAACTACTCTCCTCTTCTCCCACTCAGCCAGGGGCTGTGGAGAGGAAGTCAAGCCTGCTGGGGACTCTTCTACATAAGAGCAGGGGATGGTGGGCAGGATCCACTCTCTTTGTACCATAAAGGTAGCAGAGTGGGGCCTGCTTACAAATTGTTTTGGAGTAGGGTGAGCCGGGGAACAGTGCCACATAGAAAGATCTTCATGGACTTTGCAACCAGGCACAAGGCAAGGGAGTAAGTCAGATTTTGGGCTGAGCAGTCGTTAGCTTCCAGGAAGCTGTCCTATTTCACATCAGGATAACAGCTCAATCCTTTTGTACAACAAAGCAGCAGCAAAGAACACAAAACGAATGTGTTTCAGCGCAATACGATTTTCCTTTCATTCACTTAGTCTTCATCAGGGGCTGGGCTGAAAACTGCATTAGAATGACATTAATATTTTCGGATGCAATACAACAATTATTAGACCCACGCACGTGCAGGGACGCACGTTATGGGATTAGAAACTTTTACCAGAGTCTATCAGAAGGCACGGGAGCAGGCTGACAAGGGCCAATACAGTTTGGAGCTTTTCCTATTTTGAAATCCCGACGCTAAGAAAAGACCTGTGTCCCCCAGCGTCAGAGGTGGAGGGCAGCGGCTCAGAGAAAGCCCATCACCCACAGCAGCGCCTTACCTACCGTGCACCAGAACAGAGTGCAACGGCAGCTGTTCTCTTTCAGAAGTGCTGGCCAGAAGGAAGATGGGTTGAAAATCAGAGGAAAGTTTATGTGAAGCATAGGCAGGACACCAAGGTCAACTGCCTCTCTCTCTACAGCAGGGATCTCAAACTCAAATCATCAGGAGGGCCACATAAGAACTAGTAAATTGGCCTGAGGGCCGCATCACTGAAACCTTTTCATACAATGATACAAAAGTATAGTCAAAAATGAAAAAAAGGAAGAGTAATATAGTATTCCATTAAAAGTCAATGTATTAACTTTTTAAAAACTGTAATGCAAAGAGGGGTTTTAATAAAATATAAACACTCAGTAATGTTTGGAACTTGGCTGCCAGTGGAGTCGGCGCCTATGGAGGGCCGCAGGAAATATCTCAGCCCGCGGGCCGCATGTTTGAGACCTCTGCTCTACAGCGATGGTCTTGATCTTGATGGTCTTCTGCTGATGTTAATGGAGAGCAGGAGACTGCTCCGATAAAAGAGTAGCACCCATTTTAATGATGTCAGCAACTTACAGGTTGAGTGAAGGATTTGGAAAAAAATGGGCTCAATTCCCTTGGGTTTTAGGCAGGCTCATGGTGGAATAAAGTATGGTGAGGATCCCTGGAGGCGTAAACTCCACCCCAGGAAGTCACAGGGTCAGAAAGTGCCATGTGGTGGCGGTGTAGAGGGCCAGCCAGCTCAGAGAACGAGTGAGACGTGACAGCAAGAGTGCAGAGTGTGTGGCCACCACCGCCTGGTTGCAAAGGTTCCGTGATATCCATAATGGAGACCGGAGCTCAGCTGTGGCATCACCCCTCCCCTGTTTATTCAGATCCCCCACTTCGCTCTTTCCTGGCTCAAAGTTCAAGGCACAAAACATAGGCGTGCTAGAGGCAGAGGATGGAATTACATTTATCAGGGGGCCTGGCCAGGGACGTCCTTATTCAGCAAACCCCTGAGCCGCCTCCAGTGCCAGGACTCCTGGGAGGTCCTAGCTATTCCCAAAAGCTGCTGCTCTAGGGAGAGCTCAGGGTGGCCAGATATTCTGGGAAGTCAGCTAGATGATGATGGAATAGAATAGAAATTAGAGAAGGAAGTGACCATAAGGCTCTGATCTTGCTTCAGGTGCTACTATACCATTAATAATAGATAGATAATCTAGTCCACTCCCCACCCCCTGCCACGTAGTATCCCTTATGCTCCAGTCCTGTTTTAAATACTCAAGTTCTGAAACTTCTCTGGGATCATTGCATGCAATCGATCGAATAATTTGGGGTTGGGGGCCAGGGAGGTGGAGGGATTAGAATGTTCTTAAGGGACAATCAGTTGCCTCCAGCAGCGTTTGCTTTCCTTTAGCATGCCGCTGGTTGCCACCATGCGTTCTACATCTCATCCATACTTGGCTGAGGCCTCCTTCACATATCCTGGTGCCGGTGCGCACTTAGATCATTGTACTGTCTACCTGCCTTTTCCAGTGTCCGTGTTGATGACCCTTGTTGTTCTCACTTGATTTCTTCCAATATAACTACCCATCTGCTTTGGCTGTGAAATCCGACTCTCTCCTTTGTGGGTGGAGGAGGTAAAACCCCACGCTCTGAAGTGCCAATGGCTTCCCAGAGGCACACAGGAGAAGGCCCACAGGCTGGAGAGCCTTTTTTCTGAACTCCCCCCGCCACTCTCCCTGGAGCGCCACAAGCCCAGGAAACCGTTTGTCTTTTGGAACAGGTAGGTGGTCCAAGAATCTAATCCCTCATTGGTGCAGTGAGCCCAAGAATGGTTTGTCCGTTTGAATCTGGGGAGCTCAGTGCCGGCAGAGGAAGCTTTACAATGTGGAGGCTAATCAAGCCAGCATTGAATCTCTGGGGAGAAGCAATAGGTGACATTGTAGTTGCTGCTCTACTCCATCCATAGGAAAGAAAGATGGGGGGAAGGATAGCTCTGTGGTTTGAGCATTGGCCTGCTAAATCCAGGGTTGTGAGTTCAATCCTTGAGGGGGCCATTTAGGGATCTGGGGCAAAAATTGGGGATTGGTCCTGCTTTGAGCAGGTGGCTGGACTAGATGACCTCCTAAGGTCCCTTCCAGCCCTGAGATTCTATGACCCAGAGAAGGGCATGTTGCTGGAAAACTGGGGCCTTCTTGTTCTTTACTTGAAAAGTACAAGAAGGAAAATACTTTTCTAGAGCTGGGCAAACATTAAAATGCTAGATACTAGGATTGAGCGGAATAGAATCATCTGGCTTGACATCTGCATCTAGGGATACTTGAAACATCACAGGAATCAGAAATGCACTGGGGAGGGGGATGAGACTCAGAACTGACAGGGGTGCACAAGAGCCTCTCCTCAGAGTGCCGAAGGAAGACAGACAGCAAGGGAGCTAAAAATAAATCAAAGAAACAAAGCGAGAGAAGATGCTACCGTAGCTAAGCCCACTCTCCCTTTCACTTGGGTATGTGTGCGGAGGGGGATGCGAGGCACTGGAACGCGGCTCCGGAACAAAGCTACTTCAGAGCTCTTCTTAGGAATCTGGCAGATAGCTCGTTCTGTCCTAGAGCTAATTGGAGAGAGATCAGTAAACAGCTTCAGAAAGCCAGTATACAAATAACAAAGCGGAGAAGTTGTGAGATAGGGCGAGAAATAAAAGATTTTTTTTTTAAATATAACAGTGCTGCCCCCCGGACCCTTCGTTTGTATTTTATTTTCATCAGGACAGTTGTATTATCAGGCTCAATCTCCAGGCAGGAAATGAGATCTCTGGCTTCTGCCTGTGTATCATTTCCAGGGCTCCTTGTGGGTTTAGCCACAATCTCACAATCTTCTCCACACTCCTGCCCCTACAGGAGTCAGCAGCAAAACTCTCATTGGCTTGAGGGCAGGGCCGGCGCGCCCATTAGGCGACCCTAGGCGGTTGCCTAGGGCGCCAAGATTTGGGGGGTGGCTGCCTCCCGGCTCCCCACTCAGCGGCTGAGCGGGGAGCTGGGGACAGCCACCGCGAGCAGCCCCGCCGCCCCCCCCGCTCAGGCGCTGAGTGGGGAGCCGGGGGCAGCCGCCGCCATACAAACTGATTGCTATGAAGCAGTGACGATGTGATCAGATAATTATAACTTTGGTTTTTTAAGCTGTGGAACAACATACACGCTGACATGGACAACATCGATTGTTGAGTAGACTAATGTCATCCACTCCATTTTGGATTGAGACTTGGAATCAGGCATTCATTCAGTGTAAGGTCTTAGCTGGTTTGCTCAGGTCCTTAGCAGTGGACGTTACCTACCACACCACTTATCTTTTTACAGAAAGGATTTCCTCAGAAAATTGCAGCCAAAACCATTGACTAGCCCTGAGCAAAGCAAAAACAAAAAAAACAAAACAGAACCCCCCCGACACACACACTCACAAACACCAGCTGCTTCAGGTCAAACAAAATGTTTTGTTCAAACTGAAACAATTTCTTTTTTGTTTTGTATCAGTTCATTTTCAGGTGTTTTTATGGTTTTGATTGTTGTTTTTTTTTAAATAAAGCCAGTTAAATTTAGAAATGTCAGCTCCAAATGAAATGTTTCAACTTTTCATTTAGGAAATGTTGAAACAAAACAGTCTGAACCGCGGCCACTAGGAGCTGTGGGGAGAGGGGGGCAGTGCGTGCAGACGGTCAACATAAACAAAATGTCTCATGGCCCGCCAGCAGATTACCCTGATGGGCCACGTGACAAAGGTTGCCGACCCCTGCACTAGGGCCTTGTGACAGTCTGTATCCCTATGTCCATCTCTTTTTCAAGACTATGATACATTTTGTACAAACTATGCCTTGTAAGGTATCATCTGAAAACTCATTATTTGCTGATCATTATTGTCCTGGCAAAAATACATGTGGCAACATTGTATATAAAGCTAAGATTCTACTGTGTGATGTTACCAAGACATAGTTCAAATCTAGTGAAGCAGCCACAAATCAAAAGTTAAGTGGCTATTCTTTGGCAGGAAAAAGGCTGTGAGGGAGAAATTTACATCTTGGCAAAGAAACAGCTGGAGGTTCCCGTCCCCACAGACTTTGTCCCCTGAAGCTCAGCTGGAAATGATTCTCAAAGAAGAGGAAAAAAGTAGAAAGAATGGGGAATAAACACCCCAAGTTATTCCTCCTTTTTCTCTCTACCCATGGCAGCCACAAGACCTGAAGAACAAAGGAAACAGCTTTGGGCTGGGGGATGAATCCTGACTGAAAGATTCTAGCAGTCTTACTGGTGGAACATTTGGTGAGAGAGACCTTTGCTTTGAATTCACTCAGCTTGTTAAGTTAGGCATCAGTTGCTGTTTACCTTTTATTTACTTGTAACCAATTATGACTTCTATGCCTCATGACTTGTAGTCACTTAAAATCTTTCTGTAGTTAACAAACTGGTTTGATTGTTTTATCTAAGCCAGTGTGCTTGGATTGAAGTCTTTGGGAAACTCCATGAAATAACAGGATTTGTGCATATCATTTTCTATTAATGAAATGACAGACTTGATATGAGCTTCTACTGCCTAAGAGAGGGCTGGTCCATACAAGATGCACATTTCCGGGGGAAAGTCTGGGACTGGGAATTTGCTGGTGTTAACCTACAGTGTAATTCAGGAGTGGCTGGCTATAGCACTCACACTGTATAGCTGGGAGTAATTTACATGCGGGAGGCTATGTGTGAGCGGACCAAGAGTGGTCGCTTTCAGAGTGAAGCAGTGTAAAAGGCACCCCAGGTGGGAGAAATTGAGGGGACACAGCTGCTCAACAGTCTAGATTGTACCCCGGGTAGTGTCACAGGCCTCTACCCATGGGCCATCTGACCCTGCGATTATGATTAATCTCCAGATATAACCATATCTTGGAACAACCTGGAGTAACCGGGAGAAATAGAGGCTTAGAGGTATAGGGGGCTGATCCTCAGCTGGTGTAAGCTGTCACAGCTCCCTTCAAGTCAATTTACATCAATTGAAGGATCCACCTCTTGAGGAGGACAACGTGTCTAAGGTTCTGAGGGTGCCTCCGCAAGGCCCAGGAGGAGTGTGTTACTACACTGCTGAATGAGAGGGCAGCCTGTTCCTTCCTGCATGCTAGTCCTCCTCCACTGGCTGGTGTGGTGGGGCACAGTGGGGGTCACATGGGGGAGAAAGGCTCCATGGAATCTCCCTTACCCCCCCACTACACCCTTGTGTAAAAGCCTGGCAGAATCAGACACCATCTGAGCTGTAGGGAAAATCCGTTGGTGCCACTGATGCTGTAGCAGACATGCCAGTGGGCTTCATGTCTACGAGGAGTCCCTGGGAAGGACATGTTTATTTATAACGCCAACTGTTTAGGCTGTGTGTTTCTCTATGCAATGCTTTAATGTAGCTTTCAGCTGGAGAACTGCCTCTGTGGAAACCAGTAGGATCTGTATTTAGTCAGTGCAATCTGCTAGCTTAACTTGCATAACCCTTAGTCTTCACCATTTACACTAGCCAGCTGTTTTGCTCTTTCTTAAAAACACACTAATCCTCATAGCCTTGAAATGTCTTCAAGACACGTTCGCGCTGAGGAAAGGTGGCAGATTGGCAGCCCTGGTGAAAGAAGCTCTCTGCTTCTCCACAGGAGGAGTACAATGCCAGCTTCCCCGCCCTGCCCACGTGTCTCGTCCTTGTTCTGGTACACCCCTCCCTAGATGTGAGAGGGCAACTTGGTCTTTCATAGAATCATAGAATCTCAGGGTTGGAAGGGACCTTAGGAAGTCATCTAGTCCAACCCCCTGCTCAAAGCAGGACCAATCCCCAATTTTTTGCCCCATATCCCCAAATGGCCCCCTCAAGGATTGAACTCACAACCCTGGGTTTAGCAGGCCAATGCTCAAACCACTGAGCTATCCCTCCCCCCATTCAGTCCTTGGCTTGGCCAATGAGATTGCCCCGGCCAATGAGATTGCCCCAAGGATGCCAATTGTGGTGATGTACGTGGATACTTTTCCTTCTGGAACTAGACTGAGGCCAACAATCCATTTCTCAGCAGCTACTGAGCGGCTCTCAAATGAAATGACTTTGGGACTTTACTGACAGGGGACAGATTTGAAGCACTGGCCTAGAGGTGAAAGGATCCATATTCCATTACTCATTCCCTCTGGCCTCCCCACTCCTCACACAACACTGCTATTTACAGATGATACTGTCACCTTATTGGACAACTAGAACAAACACAACGGGATAGATCCACACGTACAAGGGTGTGACTCAGTTGACATCAGTGGAGCTAGGCTGATTTACACCAGCTGGTCCAGGGGCCGTAGTCTGACCTGATGAACTTGTATTGGAAACTTTTTCATCTTCTGTTGCTTTTAGAAGGCAAGTCAGGTAAACTGCCATCTCGATGCTCTGTGAATGGATGCCCCCTGCCTGGGGGTACAATTTATTTAATGCAGGGACATAAAATCAGGAATGCTTTATGGCACTTTATGGCACTGTTTGTACACTTTACACTGGAAACAGCATAAAAAAAGAGCCACCCACAATGTGTAGTATAGGGGCCGGTTGCTTGCATGGCCCAATGTAGTCTAGTTGTATTGACACTGTCTGCTGCCACCAGGCCAGACCCTGCCTTGAACACCAGCTGATCCAGTGGACCATTCGAAGATTGCACCACCATAGTGGAGTCTTCGGGTGGCACAGAGTCACTGCAGTGCTTCTTCATCACTTCCTCCCAGCCACAGTGCAGGGGCCATGTCAGGAGAAGAGCGGCATGGCAGGGACACCCTTATATCTAGCAAGCTCCAGCAGCTAAAATGCTTTGTAGGTCAGTCACTGGCAGCTAGCATAGGTTAGAGCAGCCTTTAGGCTGCTCTGATTGATGTCAGGGACTGGCCAGGATTGGGGTGGGTACAAAGCTAGCAAAAGAACCTCCCTGCCTGATCTTGTAGCCATCCAAACACCATGCCTCGAGACTTGTGCTAAGTACTCCTTGGCCACACCAGAGCACTGGGGCCTCTGCTTCTCAATGCTGTTCTCATGGCAGAGACGAGGAAGGTGTATAATGGCCAATATACAGAGATAATGGAGCAAAAGGCCATTACACTATGATGGCAATGGAGATATTGGCTAGAAACAATCCTTTTGCAGATCACTCCTGTATGGTGAAATTCAGAAGAAAGCCAGCGTAAAACTTGTGCACCATTCTCACATACGCCCTATTTTGAGGGCTAAGTAGGACCTAAGTGGTGCATATACCTCATGCTGGATCTCAGCACAGGGTGCATTTCCCCCAGTAATGCAGATAGGACTAATAGCAGTGGTGTCTCGTGGGCGTCCAATGAAAATATTAGGCTGCACGGTCAACTTTTCTAAGCTATTTGCATTTTTACCCTTAATATTCAGTTATATTTGCTTGTGGGAAATAAGATTTTCTTTCCTTTCTACCCCTCCAGATCCCTTCCCCCATTTCAGAGGAGCTGTCCTTTCAGGCCATGCTGGCAAATATAGATTTTTTTTTCAGTAGTCAGGAGGGAGAGAGTCTCCATTTCCCCCCACTGAAGTCGCAAAAAGACCCAACACACCAGCGTTAGGGTGGTGGGCAGTATCCTTAGCAGCTCCTTATCTTTACAGATGCAAACTGACCCAGCCTCTCTGCACAGAGACACCCACTCAGAACCTTTTGCAATCTGCTTCTCTTTATAAGTGCAGAAACAACAGGGGATGCCACTGAAAAAAAAAATGCAGCTGAAATGGAAAATGTGCTCCAGTAATGAAACAAACATGCTCCAATCCATGTATCCAGGACCCGCCTGGGTTTGTTGCATCACCTTCTTCGAACAAAACCCTGTTAATAAGGAAGTCAAATGTTTACAGCTCCAATGACCTGAATTGAACCAAGCGGTAAATAGCAGATAACAAAGAGCAGCCGAGTTGGTTGCTGCAATGAAACTGTAACCCACACCGCACCGGGTTGAACAAATCGCTGCTGCGTGGCAGAATCGATTCATTGCAGCACTGACTTGGCACATGCGACACTATTCTCGCTTTGTCTTTCCTTCCCCCTAGTGCAGTGTTTAGCATCAGGAACCTGACTCATTCTTCCAGCACGGAGAAAAAGAGCTGAGCGCAGTTTGTGCCGGTGGGAGGGTGCTGGTTGTGGGTCTCCTTCTTTGCGACAATTGATGTGATGCGCGGTATTTTGGACCCCTACCCCCCTTCCCCCGGATTCACTGCCCATTTCTAGTGTTTCTTTTTACCCATCACACCATGTTAAAACATGACAGAGAAAATTAATTCGTGATCTTTCCTATGAAGGATCCGTGGCTAACAGAAAGGTAGTTAGTGTCAGGGCAGCAAATCGAAGAGACAAACACAGGGTCAGGGCTGGATTGTGATCTTGCCCCGGCATGGGACCGTGCAAAGAATCTGTCATCCTGCTTTGAAGCCTGATGGATGGCAATGTTTTCAGAGATCACGAACACCCATAATTCCTATTGAAGTCAAGGGGAACTGGATGAGCTCGGAAGAGGCCTGTAGAGGGGGAAAGAAACAGCATGCATAGGGTGACCAGATCACAGCAGTAAAATAGGACCCGTCCCTTCCCCACTCGGCCCCACCATCACACCCCTCTGCATCCCCCCAGGGGTCACTATATTACTGCACACAACAGTCAATCAATGCAGTTGTAGATAAATCTCTGCATTATGCATTTTTGTATAACTTTTATATGACTTTGTATTGAACCTTGGTAATATGTTATAGCGGGCCCCTAAGGTAGTATAATTAAGGTCACAGAAAAATGTCTTTTTGCTAGAAGTAGAATAAGATCTTCCCCCCACTTTGTATTCAATTGCCCTGTTGAATGAATGAGGTGTGAATGAGGAAGGCGTGGAAGGCAGGCACCTCCAGACCCTTGGAGAGGGGATGGGAACCAGACCAAGGACAATCAAACTTGTCAAGTGGGCTGACTAGAGAAGAGCAGACAGACTGACGGCCTCGGGGGTTAGAAGCAAGCACCTTCCTTTGGGAACACTCTCTTTGCAGCATTGGGATAACCCCCAGTCCAGAGACAAGCAGCAAAAAGGACCAACGGACACAGTCCCAGA
Source organism: Chelydra serpentina (assembly GCA_037349315.1). Classification (NCBI taxonomy): domain Eukaryota; kingdom Metazoa; phylum Chordata; order Testudines; family Chelydridae; genus Chelydra; species Chelydra serpentina. Next base: position 14,547,301 of record JBAIAC010000061.1, read on the forward strand.
TTTTGGGCCGCACAGTCAGCCCACCTACTAACCCCCCCGCGGACCGCACAGTGAGCCCACGTGGGCCGCATGCGGCCCCCGGGCCGCATGTTGTGCAGGCCTGACTCTAGACTCTAAAGCTGGTCACCAGGCAGCTGTCACAGTGGTGAATGCTACCCAGTTACGGCTATGCCCTGTGGTTGCTACACGTAGAAACATCCCTCTGCCACTCTAGGCCCCAAGCATGGGACAGGAAGCCAGGCAGGGTCTCTGTAATGGCTACTGGGAAGCACATCCACAAACACAGGAAACACACAAGACATCAGAAGTGCCAATGCAGCTCAGACGGGTAGGGGCAACCCCTCATATCACATCTGCGCTGGCTAGCTGCCAGGGACGTGCTGCAGAAAAATAACATGCGCTCAACAGATAAAGGGCCACTGCAGTGTACTTCACCTTCAAACAACACATTTCCAATCAAAATGCAAGCCAGTACCAGGAAGAGCTATTGCTGGTGGCATCTCAGATCAGAGAACGTTGCACTGAGCCGGCCTCAGAGTCACCCACATGATGGTAATTTCTGATCTCTGATCTGCACACGAGACTCTGAAATAGGTAAGTACATAGGACACTTTTCACGAGACACGGAGAGAGGCAGGAACAACAATGAGCAGGGATCAGACCCACACACATCTACTCCATATTCTGCTGCCCACTAGAAACCCATTCTATATCACGGGTAAGGAGTTACCAGTCAAATCTGCATGAGACTTATTTAAGTGACGGTCCCAGCCCACATCATGCAGAATTTCAGCAGTGTCCGAGCAGGGGCATGAGGCTCAACCTGATGCGAGGAAAAGATCTCCTGGCCACACAGGAATACAAGGGATTTATTTATGTCAGCTGTGAGCGTAACCCACCCACTCTGGCCGCCATGAGAGGACGATGAGCCTGCTACACTCTTGGGCAGGAGGCTCATGTTTTCAGATTCAGAGGTTCCAGGGGCACATCCTTACAAGGGACATTCATTGTGCCAAAGTTGTGGGTTCGATCCTCACGTGGGCCATCATTTGTAATGCTGAACCTCTGGATCTAAAACCATCAATCTCTGCCTCACCCACATCCCTGGCCAAGATTAGAGGGAGATCAATAACTGTCCAAGTCTCTAAAAAGCCACCGTGATGCTCCCCCATTCTAGTACTGGCACCCGCTCATGCCCGGCGACCTCTCTCGCAGCAGCTGGTACAGGGAGCATTAGGATGGCAATGCAGCCGAAACGCAGCTAAAGGAATGGTTGCTAGCCTTCACTCTAACTTAGAAACTGCTGCCTGGCTCTGTGTCAGATGTCACAGAGGGCAACAGAACACGGCAACCAGGGCCAGCCTAAGAAATGGAATCAGCATGCCCAATGGGCAAGGGAGGGGAAATGTCTTGGAAGAACCAAAGATCTCTCAGAGCCTACATGCAAATCAGCCAATGTGGAGGCTCAGGGTATGTTCTCACTGCAGTTAGACACCCGTGGCTGGCCCGTGCTGGCTGACTCAGGGAGGCCTTGGGCTCAGGGAGGTTTAATTGCGGTGTAGACTATAGGGCTCAGGCTCCAGGACCCTGCAAGGTGGGAGGGTCCCAGAGCTGGGACTGCAGCCTGAATGTCTACACCAAAATGAAACAGCCCCTGACCTTGAACTCTGCGAGCCTGAGTCAGCTGGCACGGGCCACACAGGTGTCTAATCGCAGTGTAGACATAGCCCCCAAGTCCTTGCCAGTCACTTCCCCTTAGCTGTACCTAAGGATCTTAGGTTGCAAGGTTGTTCTTGGCCAAGAATTTTCCATTGGCCCATCCTCTACTGACCATCTAGATATCAGCTTCCAGAAGATGAAGTCTTTACTGGACACATTCTTGTGGGTGGTCTCCTGGTGCTTGCTGGTCCAGCCCCGAGGAGTCCTTCCTCACAGAATGCCCGCCCTTCCCAAGAGCTCTCAGTGGCTGAGCCTCTTCTAATTCCTGGTTCCTCCTGGGGTGTAGGTTCCTGATGGTGAATCCCAGCAAGAAATTAGGTTCAGTTCTGTTCATTCTGCTGCTGTCGGTACAAGTTAAGATTCTTTCATGAATTGTCTGCCGAGTTCAGATTTGCAGTCTGTGGTTCTGTTGCTTAAAATGGTGGATGTTTTATATGGGCAAGGAGCAAGATTCATAGATTCAAAAGCCAGAAGGAACCATTATGGCCACCTAGTCTAACCTCCTGCATAACACAGGCCATAGAAAATACCTGACAAGCCTCAGCTAAATTCAGCATTGAGACCCATTGTTTTCCCAGGTGCACCCCATTGCAGCAGAGTATAACTACTGCAGCAGCTACCAGGTTTGTATTGAAATGAATAAGGAAATTAATAATACACTTAGTACGGTATCCTTAGAGTTATTTGTTTTATATCAGATTCATCGTATCTTAAACTGCCTCACAAATGTTCATCGTTCCACAGAATTGTGTACAGAAATCATGTAATTGCAGTGTAAAGTTGCCATGGGAGACTGGCTGTTTTGGTAGCTGCTGGGGGTTCCATCATTAGGTTTCAGAGTCAACACACACTGAGCTGAAGGGGAACAGCTGACACTTATCTTTGAGCTATTGTTTCAGGTTGTCTTCATGTTCAGTAAGATAACTCTGCATTACTTTATCCTGGGTTCACTTTTGGAACGTTTTCTTCTCAACCATAAGGGCTAGAAAGATAGGGTCTGATTCTTAGCTGGTGTAAATTAGTGTAGGGCCATTGACTTCAGTGGAACTGTGTGAATTTGCACCAGGATGGTTTTGTGATTAAGGCACCGGATCTATTGACTTACATGGCTGTTGCTGGCTATTGAGTACTTCTGAGAATCAGGCCACTCATTTATGTGCCTAAATCTGGACTTAGGAATCTAAGGGTATGTTTACACTGGCAAGTTGCTGCGCCACAAGTTATACCACTTTTATTAAAACGCTGGACTTAAACCGCTGTTGCGTGTCCACACTGTGCTCCTTGTGACGCTGGAGCGTATCCACATTAGCAGCTCTTGCAACGGCAAAGACAGCAGTGCATTGTGGTCGCTATCCCACTGTGCAACTGGCCGCAGGGTGCTTTGGGAAGGGTTTGCAATGTGTCATGGGGCAGGCACAGCGTCACATGATGCAGGTTTCCCAATCCCATTGTCCCATGGGCATCCCACTACATTGCCAGCTGCTTTTCAACTGAAGGGGGAGGGGGAAGGAGTGTGTGTTTGTGTATGGAGCGGGGGAGAGAGACAGTGGGTTTGGTGGGACAGAGTGGGTGACAGCGTGCTGTCTTGTAAGTTCAGACAGCGGCAGGAAGCAACCAGTCCTGAGGCAGGGGGAAGGGGGAAACCCTGACATCAGCCCCCACTTCTCTCCCTGAGCCCTCTGCACAGCAAACTCTCTCTCTCTCACACACACACACACACACACACACGCGCACGTGCCTCTGTGTTCAACAGCATGAGCATTCCACATTAATGGTTTGCTTTGTGTCCCGGGGCAGATCCGCACAGCACGCAAAGGCTGTCAGAAACGGTGCTTTGAAAGGGGAGGGGCGCATGTCTCCAGGGCAGCTGAGTTCAAAACAATGAGCAGAGCGGTCACTTGAGGCATTATGGGACAGCTCCGGAGGCCAGTTACAACACAGAAAGCAATCAAGTGGCAACAGAGTGCTGGAGCCTCTGCGCAAATAGTCTCATGACTCTCGTCGAGGTGGTTTTTTTGCAGCGCTGCCACTGAGGCGTTTCTGCGCACAACGTGGCTTGGCAGAGTGTTCCCGTCTGCAGTTGGAGTGCAGAAAGCTGCTTTACTGCGCAGACACTTGCCAGTGTAGACAAGCTCTGAATTTAGGCTATCATTTGGCAGAAAGAACTTGTCTGAGAACTTTCCATTATTGGAAAAGGAGATTTAGCTTGAAACAGCAACTGGGGCTGTGTCTACAACACAATAAAACTGAGAGGAAGCATCACAATTGTCATTGACCTTCCTTCTGACCAGGCGCTTTAAAAACACAAAGTTCACTTCTAGCCAGCATGCATTCGCTGCTGCATAGGCCTGGTCAGTGAGAAGATCAGTGACAGGGCAATACCTTGTTTTATTCACGGAAAGTCAAATTACTGACGCCTCATTTCAAGGTAAAATGTCTGTTTCATTGCAGAAGGAATTGCAGATTAATTTTTATTTTAAAATATTTCCCCTCGGGGTATGAGGTTGGACAGCTAGGTATTACTAATTATTGTGTGAAGTCACAGAAAAGTCCATTAGGGACCATATAGAGATGATGACCAGTATTCGTTTGTCGGAGTAGCCTTCCTGAGGCATCAGCCCATCTTGGTGAATGCTTCTATTTAAGAAGTCCATGACCAGCAGGAAGGAGGAAACCAGATTTTGTATTTGAAACAGAGACCCCTGACACACTGCCCATTCTCCTGGCTCTCTTAGCCTGTTTCCTGTCACACACCTCAACGTTCGCAAGGTAGCCCTATGCTAGTCTGCCTTAGACAGTGTCATCAGTCCATCTCGCATTGTCACTGCCACGGCAGGTGTGACTGAATGATGTCAGAGCTGCCAAAAAATGTCCCTACCAGGGTGGATCTTGTCATATCCTTTTATATGTAATTTTAACAGAGACATAATAGGAGTTAAGGGTTTGTATGTTGTTAACCGAGAGTTACTGATCTTACAGACAGGCTGATGTCAGTGATGTGCTCTTAAAAATGGATCATAGATAGTATATACTAGGACCACATGATCAAATTTTGTACGACACAGCCAATTGCTTCAGAATGAGATTGAGAGGAAGTGTGATCGCTGCCATCTTGGGTGACTGAACCGGGGATTGAAATGGGGACCTTCAGATCTCAAAACAAGAGCTGATGCAATGTGTACTGAAGAGCCAAGGCTCTGCAGCTGGGTGCTGTAACAAATCACCTTCTCTCTTGGGACCTGTAACACACTCAGTCGTAGGTTACACAAGGTGATTAGCACCATAGGTAGCAGATAACAAAGAGAATGAAGATACTTCTGAAGCCGGTTGCATTGCGGATCTACTGCACAGCTCAAGATGATGTGGAAGGAATTAGCAACTGTCCAGAGTAAACCCCTTCTTCCATGAAGTCGGGGATTCAGAAGAAGATGCAACTGAAGATATAAAAGTTATGTCTGTAGCAAACCTGACTGAAAGTGAGCTCTCCACCTGGCCTGCTGGAATTGAATTCACTCTGTAGCCCTAAAGCAGTAGCTACTACTCAGAGATCAATCTTCATATGCTGCTGGTTTTGGAATAGCTCCTACGTCACCTTCTTCCACTGGAAGTTCTAGAACAGATGCATCCTGAAGATCATTTATTGGACCTGATTCTCAGGGGTCCTGCACCTTGTGTGGTTATTTACCCAGAGCAGGGTGAAACTTTGTGAGAGAAAGAAATGCAGATTCGGGTCAGCTGAATTTGCATAGATTTCAGCTAATTGCTTAGATAAAGAAACTAAAAAAAATTATGAATTGAGATGTTTCGTTTTGATATTTACAAAACAAAATGTTTCAATTTAAAATTGCTGGTTTGAAATTTAATTTAAATGTTTTTAAAAATACTCAGAACCAAACATTTCATTTTTGGTCAAACAAAATGTTTTGTTTAATCCAAAATTATTTCTTTTGATTTTTTCCAGTTCACCAAAAAAATTCTAAAAATCATTTTTGGGTTGACCCCAAACAATTCTTTCTTGTTTTTTTTATTTTCTAGTGAATTGAAAAATCCATTATTCGCACAGCTCGAATATAAAATGCTACCAAAACAGGACAGCAGTGTTTTATACCCATTTTGCAACCACTTTGCACAGCTATAAATAACTCCACAAGATGCAAAGCAATGGAAATCAGGCCCCTTGGCTGTTTTAGCACTTTGACAATCAGACAGTGGCAAGACTATGAGCCTTCATCAACATCTAAAATTACAGCACCATCCTCCAAGAAAGAAATCAGATATCAAGAACTTGAGTGGGGTGACTCTGCAAAGACGAGCAGGAAAAATAGAATCAGATTAGTTGCTAATGAAATGGAAGACACGATACTGGTAACAGGTTTAAGAGGGATAGCTGTGTTAGTCTGTATCAGCAAAAACAACGAAGAGTCCTTGTGGCACCTTAGAGACTAACAAATTTATCTGGGCATAAGCTTTCGTGGTCTAGAATCCACTTCATCAGATGCGTGGAGTGGAAAATACAGTAGCAGGTATATATACATAGTACACGAAAAGATGGGAGTTGCCTTACCAAGGGCGGGGTCAGTCTAATGAGACAATTCAATTAACAGTAGAATACCAATACTGGTAGCCATTAGATACACATGGTCTCCCCCTCCCCAGAGCAGCCCAATCACAAAACAAACTCACTCTTTGGGTGTCAAGCATTGAAGTACCTCAGATTGCCTGCCGCTGCTTGCTTCCTTTCTCTTTTATGTTTGGACCCGATAGGCTATTGAGCCCACCTGCATGTGCTCCTCATCCCACTAGCATTTGCTCACCTCTTCTACAAGGAGAGATAAAAAGGGGGTTGGCAAGCACTTTGATATCCACCCCCTCTCCCTTTTTATTTTCCAAATTGGCAATTTCAACTAGCTTTAGAAACAATGTGGGGGAGGGGAAGGGAGAGAAATTCGCTTGATTTTCAAAATGTTGTAGAAAGACAAAGTCAAAAGAATGAGGAGTCGTAAAAAGCAGCTTAGTTCAACTCTCTTGTTAACCCTTAACTCTCTCTTGCAAAGCCAGCTTAACTCAACTGACTAGTATTGTCTGGTTGCTTTGTGTCCAGATGGTAATGAAGAGCTAACAGAGGCCTATATTTGCAGCAGTGAATATCAATTTTGGGTGCCTGACTTGAAACATCTTAAAGAGGCCCGATTTTCAGAAAATGCCAAGCACCCACCCTCTGACAAATCAGCCCCTTTAAAAGCTGTCTCTAGTTGGGCACCCAAAAATCACTAGTCGCTTTTTGAAAATTTAGGCCAGAGGGTACAGGTGAATCAGGCCCCGTTGTTTTACTTTAGGAAACCATTACAAGTTACAAGCCACTCTTCTGCCAGCTGCTGTCCGCAGCAAAAAGGGCTGGCTTCAGTTTTCAAAAGGAATCTTAGAAAACTTAAACACTAGATCAAGCCCCCACCCAGAAACCCAGGAAACTACATATGTCACCCAGGGTGCCCTTCATAGGCAACATTTCTCCACTCGCAGGCACTGAGCCCAGGGATTTAAAACAAAGAACTTTATATGGAGGCACAACAGAATAAGCTTAATTTATTGGTTGCTGTGTTTCACAATCTCTATTAGGTAAGACTCCCCTCCTCCCTCCTGAGTGTCTTAATAGTTCCAACCTCAGCCCTCCACTTGCAGTTGTGATAATATATTCTAGCCACTTCTGGCTAGCTCCCCGCCAAGAGTTTATTAGCCAGGTTTGGAGGAGTCCAAGAATTCTGGCAGGCCCATCTCTAGCCCTAAAGGTAACTGTTGCCTGGTCTGCTCTGGGACACTACTTGCCAGCAAGTTAAAGAAGTATGGGCTGGATGAATGGACGGTAAGGTGGATAGAAAACTGGCTGGATGGTCGTGCTCAACGGGTAGTGATCAATGGCTCCATGTCTAGTTGGCAGCCGGTATCAAGTGGAGTGCCCCAAGGGTCGGTGCTGGGGCCGGTTTTGTTCAATATCTTCATCAACGACCTGGAGGATGGTGTGGACTGCACCCTTAGCAAGTTTGCAGATGACACTAAACTGGGAGGAGTGGTTGATACGCTGGAGGGTAGGGATAGGATACAGAGGGACCTAGACAAATTAGAGGATTGGGCCAAAAGAAATCTGATGAGGTTCAACAAGGACAAGTGCAGAGTCCTGCACTTAGGACGGAAGAATCCCATGCACTGCTACAGACTAGGGACCGAATGGCTGGGCAGCAGTTCTGCAGAAAAGGACCTAGGGGTTACAGTGGACGAAAAGCTGAATATGAGTCAACAGTGTGCCCTTGTTGCCAAGAAGGCTAACGGCATTTTGGGCTGTATAAGTAGGGGCATTTCCAGCAGATCGAGGGACGTGATTATTCCCCTCTATTCGGCACTGGTGAGGCCTCATTTGGAGTACTGTGTCCAGTTTTGGGCCCCACACTACAAAAAGGATGTGGATAAATTGGAAAGAGTCCAACGGAGGGCAACAAAAATGATTAGGGGGCTGGAGCACATGACTTATGAGGAGAGGCTGAGGGAACTGAGATTGTTTAGCCTGCAGAAGAGAAGAGTGAGGGGGGATTTGATAGCTGCTTTCAACTACCTAAAAGGGGGTTCCAAAGAGGATGGATCTAGACTGTTCTCAGTGGTAGAAGATGACAGAACAAGGAGTAATGGTCTCAAGTTGCAGAGGGGGAGGTTTAGGTTGGATATTAGGAAAAACTTTTTCACTAGTAGGGTGGTGAAGCACTGGAATGGGTTACCTAGGGAGGTGGTGGAATCTCCTTCCTTAGAGGTTTTTAAGGTCAGGCTTGACAAAGCCCTGGCTGGGATGATCTAGTTGGGGTTGGTCCTGCTTTGAGCAGGGGGTTGGACTAGATGACCTCCTGAGGTCCCTTCCAACCCTGAGATTCTATGATTCTATGATTCTATGACTACCAGCTGATGGGATTTCACCTTCGATTGCTGGATAGGGAAATCCACACCACATTCCCTCAACTAGACTGCTGCTCTCTGTGGCTTCCACCTATGCCAGGTCAGCAATCCACCATCTCCAAGTCACCTCAGCTTTGTCCGCTGCCTCAAAGCCATCCACTACCTGCAAGCCACCTCAGTGCCGAGCCTTTGAACAGAGTGTTTACCGTCAGAAAGTAGGAACCAGCCTCTCTTTCCCCTTCCTCTTAACTCAGGCCAGGCTCCCTCACCCTGCTGGGCCTGACTTCAGCTGCAGTCCAGGTGACCCTTCACCTCCGGCACATTTGGTGAAGTTCTCTTGTCCTTTCTTTCCCCATTCTGGATCAGGGGTTTGTTGCCCCCAAACTCAGCTAGTAGTTTCCCCTTGCTTACCAAGAGATGCCAGCACAGAACTCCCTCCCTGCCATCTGGCCTTCTCAGTCAGCTCTGGCCTGTTCTCCCTACTCACCCAGAGGTGTCAATAGGCTGTTCGCTACTTTTTAGAGGTTTCAGGCCCAAAAACTCACATACGGAATTTTCTACAGCCTCAGGCCTTCCCCTGCCATGTTCTGGATGAACATTAGCTAACTTCTGAAAAATTAAATTTGATCTAATATTAAGGTCAAATTTGGATCTCAGATACACAAGTGCAAATTCCATTAATGTCAATAAAAATCTTCAAACTTATCTAGTTCAGAGCAGAATTTGGCTCCCAGTCTTTAATTTGGACAAAACCCATTTTTCACTTGAGTAGGCAGATAGAAAGTGGCTGTAAAACATGGTTGAAAGTTAGTAGCGAACTACACACCATAATAATTGTCAGTAGCTATTCTAATACAATGTATCTCCACTGTATGAAACCTTTTGCTTTATGTACCTTATCGTCTATCAAGTTTTGTTAACGTTAATTTTGTTCTAGTGCTGTCTCAATTGATGGAGTATAGCTACACAAATTAATTAATCAGCAGCCCTATTTCATAATTTCTGTGCATCTGTGTTCTTGTGTTGCAGCCAGAATGTTCCTTCAAATGCCATTCTGTAAAAGGAGATAATAAAATAATGGAAAGGGTACACTAGACTCTGGGGGTTGAAGGCATTATTTGTATGCAAGGAATACATTGTTTTATTTGACATTATATGTGCATGCACTATGGCTTCTTTCATTAATTCATTAAGACCCTTAATTGCGTCTGAGACATCATCAGCAACACCTGAACCATGATACTGGTTATCAGTGGGGATTGTTTGGGTCACCACACTTAGGCATGGGAACATATGGACTCATTTTGTCTTGGATAGCCTTCTTCCTGCTTCTTCCTTGCTCCAGAGTGATGCAGGCTAGAAATTTGCAGGAGGCCTATTCCAGCAGCACTTTATGATACCCCAGCACTGACTGAGCTCTGTTGGCTGACGCATGGCCGAGGCAAAGCCAAGGCTCCAGCCCTTTCCTGCCCTTCCACAGCCACCTACTCCTGTGCACCCAACCCAAGGTTGAGGTCCTGTTGGGTTCCGGGAGGTGGGCGGTCACAAGCCCACCCATGGCAAAGGCCCCTCCCCCGCCTAAAGGGAGGAGCCACCAGGCCTAGAACTCAAATAAATACGGGGGACAACAGAAGTTAAAAAAACAAGGTTGAGGTGTGAGGGAGGTGGTTCTTCCTCCTTATGCCCTGTTGTGCCATGCTAGGAAATCCACACGACAAGGTTCACGATATTAAGGAAGCGCCTGAAAGGCTGGGATCTATGTTTTTCTCTCTTCCTCAGCCTTTCTGCTCCAGGAATACATATTCAGGCATGTAATGTTCTGCGGGTGACTTCCGAACAAAACTATGCTCTTCAGGAACGCTTCCTCGTAGAGTTTCTTTGGCAGGCTGCAATCCATGCTTAAAAGAACGTTTTCCTTTAGTTGCAGAAATGGCTGGCTAAAGAGGACAGGGGTGCTCTAGCAATGCTCACCTTCTGGAATGATATAATTAGCACCATGAGGCCATTAACAATAGCGCATTGCAATAGTGATTGTGCTACTGTATAAAATCAGTCCTCCTTAATCCACAGGCAAGAAACCGCTAGCTACTTGTGAACCTTCTGTTCCAGCCACAGGGAACGTGTAATAGGAGCAGTTTATGGAAGGGAGTAGTCTTCTATGACTGGTAAATACCACTGGCAGATAAGTATCATAGCACCAGGCATTTGGATACAAAACAGCTATTTAGCTGTTGCAAACTGAAGAGCCGCATCATCCATAGATTTATCGCTGGTTAATATTTATTTAGCTGAGCCTAACAAACTTCCCAGAGCTGTTTCTCAACCTGGCAGGAAGATAAGAATATAACAAAGAGCGAAATCCCTGCCATGCTCTCTCACATATCTGCTCTTGGAAAGACTATTTAGCAATGCCAGGTGCCATGAGCCAATTCCTGAGGTGCCGCTCCGCTCATTCTTAGCATTGACTGAGGCCAGTAGGAGTTGCCACTGCTTGGCCCCAGGATAGCAGCTTTGATATTTGTATCCAAGATATTCTAGCTGAGCATCAGTTGTAAATTGGCACCCACTGAAGACAAAGGAGCTATGTTGCTTTACACCAGGCCTGCACAACTCAAAAGGTGGCGAGGGCCATATTACTCCAGAGAAAACAGCTGAGGGATGAAACCCCCCGGCCCCGCGGAAACCCCCCTCCCCAGGGGTGTCAAGTGGGCTGACTAGAGAAGAGCAGACATACTGACGGCCTCGGGGGTTAGAAGCAAGCACCTTCCCTTGGGAACACCCTCTTTGCAGCATTGGGACAACCCCCAGCCCAGAGACAAGCAGCAAAATGACCAACGGACAGAATCCCAGATTCTGGGCCGCACAGTGAGCCCACGCGGGCCGCATGCAGCCCCTGGGCCGCATGTTGTGCAGGCCTGCTTTACACCAACTGAGGATTCGGCATTCCAGCTTTAATTCTTTTCTCTTTGACCATGGAGTAAGTAGACCCCACAAACTGATCTAAGCCCTCGTTCTGCTCTGAAAAATAACTTGGTGAAAGTAACACAGCGGAGTCCATTTATTCTTTTTTCAGGGAGCCCCCTGCTAGAACGGCTCAGTTTACAAGATGATTTTTTTTCCTCCTGCCAGCCCTTGCCAACCCGAGTCAGATCCAAAGGTCAGGCTGTGATCTTTCTGCCTCTTAGGCCATCGCTGCGGATGAAGATTCGGCAGCTAGAACCGAACACGATTTGCTGTTGCTGCTGTACAAAGTGGAGCGGAATCTAGCTCATCCTTCCACCGTGATGTTGACTTTTGGGGGTTCACAATGTTGAAGACAGACCTGCTTGTGTAAGGGAAGGAGGCAGGTATGACTGCAACACGTTGGGAGCAGATGTATTGAGTGAGACAGTTTTGACATAAGCACGTTTGATTAACAATTCTTTTGTAAATAAATGCACGTATGAATCCTAAAAACAGTCTAGAAATCAATAGCAAGAACAATTAAAGAGTCCTCAAACAAAGAGAGGCAGGACTTCAGCTGATCTAAATCAGAGTCGCGCCATGTGAAGTCAATGGGCTCATGCTATCGATCTGGCCTATAAAATCTTAATATAGCACACTCTATAGGGAATCACGGCTGGAATTCTAAGCTGTGCTTCCCAGGGGTGAGCCCCCCGCCCCCACCTTCCCAAAGTAGCTTCCCTAGGAATGTGGTACAAGTGCCTGCCAGGAGCCCCCTGCCTCGTGGGAGTGAAATCTGACTCTGTTCCTGACTATTCACAGTTTAATAAAGCCAAACAATGCAAGTACAATCTAAGAGCCAAGACACACCTTTTCCATTTCATGCCAGTGATGAGTTCCATATAACCTGTAACTTTTTTTCCTGGCCGTGTACAGAGTTATTCTCTCTTCGTCCTCCTCTCTTCACACATCCCTGTTCACTGTCCCATATGCCATTCATTAGGTCCCCTCCATTCTTTTTTCGTTGCCTTCAAAGGTACAAACCAGAAGTCCTACCGGCCCATGTGTGAGAGTCAATGGACACACCCCCTCGTGCTCTTCATGAATGGGCCTTTGCAAAGCTTTCCTGCACGTGGCTGAAACAGCCTTACTCTCTGTTCTATGGAGATATGGCAGGTTGCCTTGGTTATGATGTTTTCTGAGTTTCCCAGCTACAGCTGGGAAAATTCAATTGCTGATGGATGCCTACAGGGGTCAATTCATGGAGTTCACTCAACTAACCCCATAGTCTAGGTCATGGGAACTGATAGTGAATCAACCCCTGCAGCTTCTCTTAGGAGGTTTGAGTCTGATAAACTTGAACTCCTGAAGGAGACATACTGGTTTCTCCCTATACCCACCTCGCCGGGGCCAGATCCTGATCCCATTGAAATCAATTAGAGTTTTGCTATTTGCTTCAAATAGGAATGGGAATGGACCCTATTTGTCTTCAGGGGTGTTGAACCCAGAGCTTAGGGGAAGGGGACAGCTATTTGGTGGGAGGAATCCGTGTGGTACTTTGGGAGAGGCTGTTTGTGTACCACTCTCATCCCACATGCACACAATCATAGAATATCAGGGTTGGAAGGGACCTTAGGAGGTCATCTAGTCCAACCCCCTGCTCAAAGCAGGACCAATCCCCAATTTTTGCCCCAGATTCCTAAATGGCCCCCTCAAGGATTGAACTTACAACCCTGGGCTTAGTAGGCCAATGCTCAAACCACTGAGCTGAAGTTCATGGATGAATTTCTGTGGTTCGAGGTCGAAAGACTAAACAAAGTTCTAGTAAAATATGTGCCAGGCAAGCACCTGCAATTGACAAAGTGTTAAAAGCCTGTGAGCATTAAGGAGAGCTTAGAGTCAATAGAGAAATGAAAAGTAGCAAACAAATAGATCAGAAAGAATTTCCCATACGCAAACGCCTGCACACACCCTGGCTAGGGAAAGGCAGGAAGGAGCGCAGCGAGCAAAGCCCCGGAACAGAGACAAACAGAGAATGTTTGTGCTAATAGTTTAAAATGATGGGGCCAGATCCTCAGCTGGTGTAAATCGGCACCGCTCTACTGCAATCAATGGAGTTTGCAGCAGTGGAGGCTCTGAGCCATCACCTCTTCCCAAATGTGCCTACTCGATGCAAGGAGCTCTGGCCGAATAAGTTATTCAATACATAACCCTCTTTTTTCCCCTGTTCACAAACGGACTTTTATGAACCTATTGACCAATAGTTATCTGATGAGCAGTTAATGCAATAACGGTCACCCTCTGCGTTGTTTGTAAATTGCCCACCATGATAATGACGTGCCTGGTCACATGGTATTGTTTCCGCATCTAAAAAACGCCTGAATTTTTAAAGAAAAAACATAACCGGCAAAGAAAGAACCGAGTGAATAGCGAAGACTCTTGTGTGAGCATGAAAAAGCTTGTTTGCAAGTCAGCACCTGCTTTCCTCTGAAGAGCAGCCATGCCTCAAACATATGTGCAAACAACCACCGCATTGTGTGCGAACCCACATGAATAGTGATAAGAAGGATCATTTGGGGGACCTTGAATTAGCCAGATTTCTTTTCAAGAAGAGAGTGATTCATACTCAGAACCTCAGAGTTTATTTGATGTCAAAACACAAAGTGAGGGCTGGGGAAGGCCCGCACGTTTTTCCTTAAGTAACCAAAGGAGGGATAGGAAAACTAATCAAGGCGCCCCTGATAAGTCTGCTGAACAGATCCTGATTCTGGCCAAGCCTTGCATTTGGCTGGCTTAACCAGCCTGCCTAGAGTCAGCCTACGGCTTTACTGCACTCCCTCGCCAGCCTCAGTGCTGGCGAGCTGTGGCCGGGGCAGCTCTGAGATTTTTGCCGCCCCAAGCACGGCAGTCAGGCGGCCTTCGGCGGCGCGCCTGTGGGCGGTCCGCTGGTCAAGAGGATTCGGCGGCGTTTCTGCGGGTGATCCGCCGGTCCTGCGCCGTCAGCATGCTTGCCGCCGAAACCACGGGACCAGCGGACCTCCCGCAGGCATGCCGCCGAAGGCCGCCTGCCTGTCGCCCTCACAGCGACCGGCTGGCCACCCCCCGCGGCTTGCTGCCCCAGGCACGCGCTTGCTGCACTGGTGCTTGGAGCCGCCCCTGGCCGGGGCACTGACACACTCCAGCAATCTCTTATGCAGAACAGCTCTCTGGGGGTGTGTTGTAAATTGCACTAGGGGTTGAACGGACCCCCAGGAAGCCCCGGGAGCAGGGGGGGGGGGGATCTGAAAGGTAATGAAGATACCTTGTGAAAGAATGGTTTCAACTAAGGGAAAACCTGAGGCTTAAAAAACAAAACAACTTAAAGATTAAGGTTTCATGAAACAGCAGGTTTCTCATGTTCTTAGCCTGAAATGGATTTCAATTTTTCACATCAAAGGAGGAATATATGCGATAATATCTAGCATGTGTCACAGGGTCCACTCACAGCATGTGGCACCTCCTCCTGTCAGCTCTGTGAATTAACTCTGGCCCGGCGCTGCCCTCCTCTGGCAGTTTCTCTAGCCGTGATCTCTTTCATCATGAGGCTGCTCTTGCTCCTGGAGCTACAGCTTCCTGTCCGTGGCTTGGCCCTCTGGCCAGGTCACGAAGGTCCTCCCTTTCTGGGGAAATAAAAGTCCTTTGCCCTGCACCACTGCCCAGTGGCTGGTAGGGGAACCCAGGTCCACCCTGTAGGCTCCAGCCCAGGGACCCTATAACAAGCAGCCAAGCTCTGTACGGTCCTACCCATTGCTGCTGTTTCTCTGGGCTCTTTCCTACTTAGCTGGCTTCTCCCTCTTTCTGGGTTTTCCAGCCCAAGCTCCCTCCTCCCAGGGAGTGGCTATAGACTTCTTCCTTGCGGCTCACAGCTCCTGAACTTTATACAGGCCCCTCCTGTTCCTGCCCAGCTGAGCCCATTTCCAATGAGTGGCCTGCTCCCTCTCTCCTCCTTCCTGTGCAACCTGGGCCGTTAATTGGCCTGCCTAGCCACTTTCACCCCTCTAGGCCGTGTGCGGGGTGGGTGCCCCGTCACAGTCTATCAAATAAACCACTGCCCCCTCTATTTCCTATGTCATGTCTTTAAAAAGGGGAACTCTGCCTCTCTGCTTCAGGCTGCCAATCTGTAATTTCAGCAGGGAAAAACAGAACCGTGGGGCCGCTTGGAGAAACTCCACAAGCGACAGGAAAAATACAGACAGCTGGTGCCGTCTGTTGAGTTGCCAGCCTCTCCGGATGAGCGCAGCGGGTATTGTTTTCTCCCAGCGCCGCGAACGCCACGCGCGAGGGCGCAGGGGAGGAGAAGTCAGTTCTCGAACTGGGGAGCAAGGGAGTCCGGCGGGCAATGTGCATGGTGGTAGCTGGCAGTCCCAAATACATTGTCTGGCAGCAAAGCCTATGCGGAGAGCTCTGCCCAAGTCCGCCTTGTCCTCTTCTTGTGCCACCTACAGCAGTACCAGAATGTCCCCTGCTGGCAGCCAGGTGCGCTGCAGCCTCCAGGACCACCCTCTGCTGCCCCCTGCAGCGCACGAGCCACACTACACCCCGGGGCTATTCTTGGGGAGACTTAGTCCCATTATCCCTGAATGACCAACTGCCCTGCATGTGTGGCTGAAGTGGTAGGAGGCATATCACACAGCTGGGGCTTGAGCTGAGAGGGGGCTCAGCGTGGGAGATGGGGGCACTCAGCACCTTGCAGGATCATTGCTTTTTGTTTATGGCAGACAAGCAGTTAAGCAGGGACATGTAACCAGGTGAGGCCTTTTTGACTTTAGTTACATCCAGGTCACATGCAGCAAAAAGTGCCCCGGCGCCCATTGCATTCTCTCAACAAAACTTCACATGTTGTTAACCGAAACCAAGACTTCTTGGTAGAGCTGGTTAAAAAAGGTGGGGGGAGGGGTTCCAGAGAATTGTCATTCTTGGTGGAAATTTAAATACTGAAAGATTTGGCCAACCCACCGCCCCAAATTCAGCCAAAGACTGAAACAAGTTGTATTGCTAAATGCTGCCACAGTCTCTCCTGGGTGTTATAGTTTGGGTGCCGCAAGCTCTCATAGGTCAGATTCCCTGGTCAGACTACATGTACCATGATGCACCATCCTCTCCCCTCCTGGAGAGGGGAGGCAGTGCATCATGGGAGTCCCTGGTCATGTTTCATCATGGAAAATGTAGTTCTGATGGGGAGCCCAACCCATACAGGATAAATGGGGACATGAGGAAACCCCTCTGACACTCCACAGCAGCATTTCCAAACTGAAATATTTCCATTTGGGGGCACTGTTTTTGTGATGAAAAAGATCTATAGTTTCTCACACAAAACAGACACTTTTCACACACACGCAAACGTGTTTATAGCCAAAAATCCAATTTTCGATCCGACACAGTTTGAACAGAAAATCATCCACCAGCTCTACTTGGTGGAGAGTCTGGCATGGGAATGACCTATTTGTTATACAGAAGGCTGCATCTTGGAGAAATGCTATCCATGCGGACGCTGGCATGTCACCAGAATTGGCCCGGTGTGCTTCAGCTAACCCTGTTGCTTGTTAGGTGAGTGATCTCTACAGCTCCTAATGAAATTACCTGGGGACATCAACTCTTCTGTGTTTGTCAGCTGGAACAAAACCAAGGAAACAATTTAAAGTAGCCTCATATGCAAACTAAGCTATTGATTAACCCCTGAATCAGTGTTTCTGATGTGCAAACCTATGAAGCGCTCCCATAACCAGAATATACATTTGTAATAGGAAGGAATATGATCAAAACTTTGCTGTCCTCTTTAAGTGGAGCAAAATTAAGGAATTGCAGGTGTGTATTGTTCATCTGATAATTTATATTGAGATAGTACTGTTCCTCCAAAAGCACGTTGCTTCCTATACTACTGGCACAAGTCATTAGCAGGGTAAACAGGGGTCTGCTGAACACAGCTGATTTTCAGAGAAACAAAAAGCAACTTGCCTGCTTAAAGCCACAGGTTGGATTTTTGACAGGATGTAGCTACGCTCTTATACAGGCCCTCAGCACCGCCCTATCATGAATGGATTCATCCTCACAAACATCCCTGCAAGCTAAGACACTATTGTCCCCATGAGCAACGGCGGCACAGAGAGGTTAAGAGACTTTCCCAAGGTTTCCCAAAACATCTGTTTTAGCATTCATCTAAAAGGCGGCACCTAAGACAAGAACACAGGTCTAGGTGACACGTGAAGCCCTGCTCTTAGAATTCAGCATGGATGACTGTGATTTTGAAAGGAAGAGAAGAAAACAAAAAAAAACTAGTTAAAGACTGCATGAAATAACTGATCTGAGAGATAATTGGTTCAGGCAACCTTAATATTCTTGTTTCATGTGTCCTACATTGGCATCTCACAATGTTATAATTGCCACATCTGGCACAATACAGAGAAAAAGTTCCCATGCACAATGAAAAGATATTATTACAAATATATTCACCAGAAGGGTCCAGTGACACAAAGCAGCTAGCAATCTGAATTAACTTTCCTTACCAAGCTAGACTCCACCAGTGAATCTGACCCATTGATTCAAAATGTAATCAATTCACATATAAATATATATACACTAATGAAAATGTTTTATTTTCACCAATTTACCAGTATGCTCTGGCTGCTTTGCAGCACTCATCTTGGTCAGTTAAACTGCTGGCTGCTTTGAATGACCACAGTGGCAGAAAGCAGTTGGAGTGATTCAACGGATCTGTCCCGTTCTTTGGAGTAATTACTACTTTACACATCGATGACATTAAAAGAAACCCACTACATTAAAAGAATATAAGGTTGCAAAATTAAGCACTCAAACGTTTGGAAATGCCAAATTAAGGCTGATAAAATATTGACTAGCTGTTCCTTCCCTGAGCTGATCCTGTACACTGAGTGGGGAGAAAAAAGTGTACAATCATATCATTAAAAACTGCATCAAAATACTGTTGGGCTAGCCTCTGAGATCTCTTCTGCTTGCTTCCCCAAGAACTCAGTACGCCTTCGCTCTCGTCACTTAGGTTCCTTTATTTGGCTTCCAGCAAAGCTACTCTGAGTTGATTCAACTGGAATGTAGAGGGTGGGTACAGGGCATGCCACACATCCAAAGTTCTACAGAAACTTCATACACATGTACGCATTTACATTTACAAACGCATATACATTTCATGCTTTGTGATTGGCTTGGTTACTTTGCAAGAACCAATCCCTGTCCAGCGTTCTCTGTCCACACGCATTCCGTGTTTGACAGTACTCTTTACCTCATTTTTATATTTCTTTCTTGTCCATTGTTATTTTGTTTTTAATAAATGGTTCCCTGGGTGTTCCTTTTCTTATCTTCACTAGCTCAGGCATTCGGTCTTCTAGCTTATTGACCCATTTACTTATTTTAGCACAAACATTCTGTTTTCAGCCCGCTGATCTAGTTACCTCCCTAATCCTGTCTTCCAAGAAATGAGGCCTCCCCATGTTTAATTATTCATGTCGACCCAGGCCAACTAATACATCCTCACAAAAAGGGAAAATTAAGGCTGCATGGTGCTTGACTTTTGTGTGCTTGACCTTGTAGCCTTACTATGTTATTTCAATGTGTGTGTGTGTGTGTAATGTTCTAAGTGTTTAAAAAAAAGCAAATAAAAAAATCCATCATGTGGCATTATATTGACCCCTTGCGATAGGGTGTACCAGGCCCCGAAACCTCCAGCTGGAGGTCTAGCAATCCTGTCACACCTTGCCCCAGAAAAGGAGCAGTGAAGGTGAGTCCTCCAGGACTGCCTAGAAAGACTGCCTGGAAGCAGCCAATCAGAGCACAGCAGGCTCAGATAAAAGGAGATGGAGCAGGTCAGTTGCTGGCTGTAACCAGAAGGGTGAGGAAGGGCTGGAAGGCTGTGAAACTCTCCAGGCGAGGAGGCTGGGGAAAGACCCTGCTGAAGCAGGGAACAGACCCAGAACCCAAGGACCATAACCCTAAGGTAATGAGTGAAGGTGATGGAACAGAGTGGGAAGCAGCTATTAAAGCAAGCAGCACATGGCTGCTATTTGAAGGGCTCCAGGGGTGGGACCCAGAGTAGTGGGTGAGCCCGGCCCAAAGTGGCCAAAGCCCTGAGAAGGGGACAAGTTTTGTGTAGAAGCCCAAGTACAGGACTGGAGTTTAAGGGGCTCAAGGAGGGGGCTGAAGATCCTGCAGTGGGCCAACCATTTGCTGAACTTTGTTACCCCTGGAAGGGGACTGAAGGGAAGGAGCGGCCTGGCTGGAAAGCTGGGGCAATAAGAACCGATGAGGCAAAGAGTCTCTAGGGAGAAAGCCTTGGGTGCAGTGCTCTATAACAGGCCAGGCATGGACTGCGAGCCCAGAAGGGGCTGAGGACTGAGGCCAGAGACCGGGCTAAAGACTAACAAGGCCACAGGCCCTATTGGACCTTTACCCTGGAAGGGGTTTGTTCATGCCTATTGATTGTGTCTGACTTGGCCGGAGGGTTGGGTCACTGAAGAAGTTAACAGTCAACGGGGGGAGTCGGGAGCAGAGAGAGAAAGTGAGCGTGCAGGTTTGCACCCGACCGACAGGAGGCACTCACGAGAGTGAGTGTCCCTGGCACACACTCACGAGAGTGAGTGTCCCTGGCACACACTCACATGGATCATCAGCAGGGCTAGAACCGATAGCTCCTTTGCACAGATCTTTGCGACTTGGGCCAACAGAGTAACCGACAGCAAGAGTAGGTTGTTATTACCAAGGTCGCCCAACAACCGGAGGGAAAGGAGACTTTGCCGGTGGGTTTCACAGATATCCGGTGGCAGCAGAGGAAGGGTGAGACCCAGGAATCTTGGCTTCAGTCCCAGATTCTGGAGAAGAATGTGTTCTAATGATCTGCCCCAATCTCTTCAAGCATGACCTCTTCTGCCTACATCCCGTCTCCACCCCATACCCTGGGTTCCTCATTCAATAATCCCCCTCTCCTTGCAGCTTCTCATTCCAGTCCCAGTCACCACCCCCCACGGGTTTCCTCTTCCCAGCTCCGCTCTCCTTGCCCAGCCTGTCCTCTCAATCTAACCTAAAAGAGTTTCCTTACACCTGTGTTTGGGGGTGGTTTACTTTTTCTTTTGCCTCTTTGATCTTTCATGCCTCTGAGCATCACATTATTGGTGCACAAATGCCATGAATCTTGACCATGCAGCCTCCCTCCTGGGTATGAGAACAGATCCATCACTACGGACCAGCACAATTTATTTCTGATTGAATAAAAGCCGTCAGCAGATTTTTCTCCTCTACATTGAAATTGCTGATCCTAGTCCAAAAATTACAAGAAGCTAAACGGTGTGTCAATAGTGCGATACTTCAAAGAAGTGACAGCGTAACCCCTACTTATGTGGCTCTGTCCCCCTCTTCTGGGGAGTCCATGTATAGGGATTTATGACACCACTACACTCATCAAGATGCAATACTCGGGTTAGATACCTGTCAGTTGAAACTCTTGCTCCTAGATCCCCAGCTCCCATGATCAATCCCCAAAGATGAACATCCCATCTGGGGTGTCATGTTGCAGCAGTGCTACCGTTGGTTGCTTTGTCACTGATGTACCGATGCTCAGCAGGTGTGAATCACTGTTGTAAATGGAGCTACATGGGTTTGCACCAGTTAAGGATGTGGCTCGAAGCGGCTATTTTACAGCTTTAACGAAAGCATATGCTTTGCTAAATTGAGCAGTGATATTTTTACCCCTTAGCAGACGCTCGATAACCATTCTGATTTATTTTAGAGATCTTCAAGCATAAGTAAATAAGCCATCAAACAATAATACATGTAGCACCCCTGTAGCAGACGGTCAAATGTTGTCCTGCTACCAGCATCTTATTGAATATACCGGTTGCTAAGTGGCATGGCTAATAGCGTTTGCATTAATACACAAAGCCTCTTTAAAAATTAATTAGCCCAAAGTAGAGCATCACATGTTCAGTCAAACCAGCAGTGAAACAAGCCATTTCTAAAATGCCTGCAACACTCAAGCCAAGAGGGGATAGAAATCTTGCCCCTCTGACCCCTCCCCCCATGCCAAAATGTTTTGAGCTCAGTCAGACGTGGAGATGAACAGATAGAGTGAGGCGTCACCATGGAAAATTCTCAAGTTGATTTTAGATGTGGGTGATACCCAACAGCTATTGTGCTACTGCCAAAGGCTACTGGGAAATAAAATGAGAGAAGCAATGTGATTAAACTGAGTAAACGGAGGAAGAAAAAATGCCTTCCTTTAAAAAAAAAAAAACCCAACCCATCAATTCTATAAGGGGGCAGATCCATAAATTCTATAAGGAGCTACACTGACTTACACCAGTTGAGGATCTGGCCCTGTATTCCCATCTTGTGTCTGTTACTCATAAATGAACAGTTACCACTGTGTTCCAGATATTGGCCGGCCACTTAAGTTTGTGTTAATTCAAGAAGATACTCTCAGGGCTCGTCTACATGGCGAGTTAGTATTCAGCAAGCCAGGGTATCGACCCACAATGCACTAGCTTGTTGCTCAGTAATATCCCAGGTGGACACTGCTGTAGGACTTTAGTATGTGGCAAGCCAGTGCACTGTAGATTCACACCCTGGCTTGCCAAGCACTAACTGTATGGACAGGTTGCACCACCAATACTGGCCCTCAGCAATGTATTGAAGCTTAAGTCATTCAATTGCACTCAATGGTGAGAGACTCAAGGGGCAATATTATTGCATGACAGTTGCATAGTTGAAATGTTCGCTCACAGCTGCTAAGGTCATTGCAGGGAGCTTACCAGTGAAATGTATGCTAAAGCAAAGCTATCTTTTCCTTCACCAGCAAGACAATGGAATGATGGTAGGTTGCCTGCCTTGGGTGGTGGTGTCTTATTATCGTATCTTTAGTACAAGTAGCTTTTCCACCATCAAAAAAACCCTCAATGCACTGGCCAAGGGACAAGGAGCAGAGGGGGTTGGATGGGTCAGGGATTCTGAGGGGGGCAGTCAGGGAGCAGGAAGTGGGAGGGGGCAGATAGGGGGCGGGGGCCAGGCTGTTTGGGGAGGCACAGCCTTCCCTACCCGGCCCTCCATACAGTTTCGCAACCATGATGTGGCCCTTGGGCCAAAAAGTTTGCCCAACCCTGGGCTAGCTCCTCAGCTGGTGTAAATCCGTGATGCTCCACTGAGATCAATGGAAAGACAGTTTACATCATCTGAAGATTTGGTGTGTGATATCTTGACCATTTCTCCAGTAGTCTCTAGCCTACTGGCCTATAACCCCAAAGCACTTTCCCTTCAGAATAGATGGGACTTTTCCTCCCTTATCTTTAGACCATTGTGCTTTGTCCTGTAGTCTACTAAAATTATGAATAATTCCTTTCCTTCTTTTGTACTGTCACCTTGAAACTGTGATCATGTCCCTTTCGAGTCAAGGTTGTGTCATCATTTCCCAGTGTCTAATTTCAGACTTTATAATTCAGCAGGAGAAATTCACTCTGGGTTGAAATTTGGCAGGCAAGGTCTCAGTTTGGGAGCAATTAAAAAAAATAAAATATTATTATTAGGTATTTAAAACTATACAAGTACGGGGAGAAAATAACTCTTAGCTGCAGTCTGTTTTTATATTTCAAAAATAACTTTGTTTACAGGAAGGACTCCTTTCTTTTTTCCCTTGAGCACTCATCTTGATATCCCTGTCTGTATAATTTACAGATGTACGGTAATAAAAATAAGGCAGGTGTTCTATGATGATCAGAAGTTGTCTGGGTTCCTAGATAGACGGATTCTACGTAGTGAACCAACACTATGAGCCAAATTCAAATCCATGAACTTTTGCCAGAAATTAATGTGTCCCTGTAGGACAAATCCTGCAGTTTTTGCCCTATAAAATCCTCTTTAAAAACAATGGAATATTCTCCTGTATGAGGGTAGAGTTAGAAGTATAGGGCACAGCCTCTAAGTTGTTCTTTTTAAGCTGTAGTTATAGATCATTATTGTAGAATCCTGCAGTGTATTTCAATTGTGTGTTTTCCAAGTGTTTTTATATGTAGCTCTATTTGTCCTTACAGGTTGTTGTTTAGCTGGTTGTTCCTTACAGGCTGCTGTTTATATCCGCATTTACTAATGTGATGGTTGGAGTTTCTATCTCTAGGAAGCCATCATTAGAACTAAACAGTAAGCTGATCCTAGAATTGATGGATCTATCACACCAATTAAACTAAGCGTTTATCAAGGTTTATGGACATTGCTTAGGAGAGATGAGGTAGGATGCTGAATTACTCTGAACACCTGACGCTCCATTCTGGGACAAGATAAGCTTTGTTAATAGAATTTTCTCACCAAGAGGAAAGATTCAAAGTGTTTCTTTGAAGCTCCAATATGCTAAAGTGACAGCAGGTGAAAAATAAACCAAACATCAAGGGAGGTATATTTCCACGCTATCAGGTATGAGATAATAGTATCTTTACTATTTACTGGAGGGAGGGATAGCTCAGTGGTTTGCGCAGTGGCCTGCTAAACCCAGGGTTGTGAGTTCAATCCTTGAGGGAGCCATTTAGGGATCTGGGGTAAAAATTGGGGATTGGTCCTGCTTTGAGCAGGGGGTTGGACTAGATGACCTCCTAAGGTCCCTTCCAACCCTGATATTCTATGATTTAGCCTTAACTTACTCCTAGGTACTGCAAGGACCTCCGATTGGTGCATATTGTTTCAGACCATATGTGTCAAAACACCTAGGAGCTGCAAGGTAACCGTCATGTTCCAGCAGAATAATAGTACATCGTCTACTGATTGTCCAACCACATGACACCCAAATGGCCTTATGCAGGTGTGGTCCGTATGATATGAACAGCAGTTGTGAGCTATGCCTAGAATTGTACTGTGCTTTCCCTTTCATTTACATTGGCACTCTAAACCAGCGCAGCATGCAAGTCCTCCCCCTCAATTAACTCTGTCTGCTACAAGGGACAAAATGGAGTCAGAGCATAAAAAGGGGCCTTTCTGGATCCTATCTTTACTTTGTTTCTTATTAGACACAGGCGACTCTCTCGCTCTCTCATCACTTCTTTCTTCTCCAGATTTCTGGCAAGTCTCATTAGGCTGCATTAGTAGGAGCATTGCCAGCAGATTGAGGGAAGTGATTATTCCCCTATAGTCAGCACTGGTGAGGCCACATCTGGAGTACTGTGCCCAGTTTTGGGCCCCCCACTACAGAAAGGATGTGGACACATTGGAGAGAGTCCAGCGGAGGGCAACGAAAATGATTAGGGGGCTGGGGCACATGACTTATGAGGCGAGGCTGAGGGAACTGGGCTTATTTAGTCTGCAGAAGAGAAGCGTGAGGGGGGATTTGATAGCAGCCTTCAACTACCAGAAGGGGGGTTCCAAAGAGGATGGAGCTAGGATGTTCTCAGTGGTGGCAGATGACAGAACAAGGAGAAATGGTCTCAAGTTGCAGTGGGGGAGGTCTAGGTTGGATATTAGGAAACACTATTTCACTAGGAGGGTGGTGAAGCACTGGAATGGGTTACTTAGGGAAGTGGTGGAATTTCCATCCTTAGAGGTTTTTAAGGCCTAGCTTGACAAAGCCCTGGCTGGGATGATTTAGTTGGGTTTGGTCCTGCTTTGAGCGGGGGGTTGGACTAGATGGCCTCCTGAGGTCCCTTCCAACCCTGAGATTCTATGATTCTATGACATTAAAAAGATGAACACTAAAGATTTGAAAATATTCTACACTAATGGTTCTAAACACTGTATTTGTAAGCTGTAGGATGTTATATGTATGTATGAAAAGAAGACTGCTTGAATGACAGAATTTGCTTCTTTTGGGAAAAAAAAGCTTTTTATTTCTCCCCCCTCCTTTATAAAAAAGAGAAGCAATTTCATTTACCAGTTGGCCACATCTAAATCTAGTTTCTAAATCCCTCTAACCCGCTTAAAGGCTTGGGTATTTCAAATTTAGTAAAAAATGGTATTATGTATTTTTGCATATAACATATGAACTAGATTTCCAGATGTGGGTGCCTAAAAATAGACACCTAAATCCATATTTGGATTTGAATAACTGAACCCTTTGGGATTTACCAAGCTCTGGTGACGACCTCAGCAGAGGTAACCAGAAATTTACTGACTTGTCACATGACTGTTTTCAACCAGTCACGAGCCAGGATCTTCCTCTTGTCTGTCAGAAAAGGAGCTACACAACACATAGGGCCAGATTTAAAGCTCGTTGAAGTTAATGGAAATGTGTGCATTGACTTCAATGTGCTTTATTGAAGGGAGACGAAGTCCAAGCTTTATGACAATAATCCTAATGTATATTTCCACGAATACAACATTGTTCATAAAACATACTGGGAAAATTGTTTAGAGAAGAATATAAACACCAAGTAAATACAATCTATCATGAACATGAATTATCTACCTCTCCCCCTAAAAGACACATACACTGTTCACCGACTGGCAGTTACTGGGCTTCTGTGACTTCCCTGAGTATGTTTCTTTAGTTTACTATATCCCTGCTTTCTCAAAGAGCCGTTAAGAGCTGGGCTGGGAATGAAAATGCTTATGCCTACAGTTTTTCCTATTTACAATGCATGTCAAGCGCATGTTAATAAGGAGAACGGCATGTACCATTTTAGCTGGCACGCTAATGCTTTGGGATGCGGACTAGATTTGCCCCCAAGAAAAGCGGCCGCTGAAACGCCACCGAGAACGCAGCTTCAGAGGAGCTGCCGCCGAAGCGCCGACAATTACGGCGGAGGAGCGCGGCCGCCTAGGGCAGCAAAAACCCTGGCGCCGCTACTGGGATAGGGAGAGAAGGATCTTTAAACATCCATGGTTTGGAAGCACCGGGCCCTACCCCTGAATATCATGGACCCATTCTGGCAATCCTCCAAGATGGGAAGTTAGACTCGAGGCTATTCCATTCCGAAGTCTGAGGGACGGGCCTGGACCAGCCACACACATCCGATTCTTACTTGCCATCCTCAGGGCCTGATTCTGACACCCTTTAAAAACCACCTGCCCCATAGGTGCCAACTTTCTAATGTGCCAGGGGGTGCTCCCCCCGGCTCCGTCCCAGGCCGTGCCCCCACTCTACCCCCTCCCCCAGGGTTCCACCCCCACCCTGACTCTTCCTGCCCCCACTCTGCCCCTGTCCCACCTCTTCCTGCCCCCGCTCCAACCCCACCCCACCCCTTTCCGCCCCCTCCCCCGAGAGTGCCACACCCTTGTTCCTCCCCCCATAGCGCCTCCGGCCCGCCATGGAACAGCTGATGGCGGTGGGACAGAGGTGCTGCGGGGAGGCACTGATCAGCGAGGCCATCGGCGGGCGGGAGGTGCTGGGGAAGGAGTTGATTGGGGGGCGGGGTTGCCAGTGGGTGCTGGGTACCCATTTTTTTTCCATGCATGCTCCAGCTCTACTACTCACAGGGACTAGTAAAATGCTAGAGCAGAGCCTAGTCCACTGAGTAGCTCTGACTCATCTGACTTTGAGGCACTACACAGGTAATGCTACTCAGTGCAAGGATTGCAGAACTGTGTCCTTGTGAATCAGTCCCGCCCCACCCCCCGCCCCCGCAGAGTTAGGACATGCCTGTTCAACACTATCCAGAGAAACAAGCAGTGCAGAGCCACCCCAGCCTAGAAGTAACACTCCAAACTCTGGGACATGTCCAAACCCTACATGCCTTTGTGGGGCCTGATCCAAGGCCCATTGAAGCCAACGGACAGATTTCCAATTACTTCAGCGGGCTTTGGATACGGCTCATGGCGTGCAGCACACTCTGTGGGCGGCCGGCTACGGCCCACCGCCTCCCTTGCCCTCTTTGGGGTGTTGTCGGTGCCGAGGGACGCTTCACGGAGCACAGGGCCTGCAGATCGTCCAGGCCCTTACTCACGCTATGCAAGCTCTTGGCATCCTGCAGGCAGAATCCACCCCACTGTTTACGGTGTAGCTCAGATAGAAGCAGCAGCAGGGGAACGCGTTGTTATTTCAACCCCCTTCTTTTTCCTGCCCGCGCGACACGTGCGTCAGAAAGGCGAGAGCACGTAAGCTGGCTGAATTCAATACCATGTGCGATATTTGATTTTTTTCAAGACATTCCCAAGGGGGTGGCAATGGTTACAACGCCTGCGGTTATGCACCTCAGCGTAGCAGTGCGTTGGGAACAGTATATATTTAGCCGCAGCCGGGGAAACGGAAAGCAAGCGCTGGAGAATATCAGAACACTGGAAAACAAAACAATAACGTTCAAAGCTCCCTTGAGGAGCCAAGGGCGCTGGAGCCCTTCCAAAAGTGGGCGAGGGGGGGGGGCATGGGAGTCCTGCCCCCACCACTGAGGCCCCTCCCCTTCCCCCAAGGGCCCATCCCCCACCCCTCCTCTTCCCCCGAAGACCCCGCCCTCGGCCACGTCGGGAGCCAGAGTGGGGCCGGGAAGCCTGCCCCCCACCTCCTCAGGTGTGTGTGTGTGGGGGGGGGGGGGAAAGCAGACCTCTGCCTGTTTCGCCGCCCCCATCCGCGGCAGGTGGAGGGATCGAGGCTCACCACAGCTGCCCACATGGCTCTCCCTGACCTGGCTCTAGCCGGGAGGCAGGAGGGGCCTTGGAGCCGCACGGGCAGCCGCGGTGCAGAGGGCCTGCAGAGAGCAGCTCCCGGCCCGTGTCCCCACTCCCCGTGTCCCTCGCCCAGAGCAGGTGGCAGGTCCACAGCTCCCCACAGCTGCCCATGCGGCTCTTACCGTGGCTGGGCTGCAGCTCCGACCCCACCCCCCACCCCAGCTGGAGCCAGGCTGGGGAGAGCCACACGGGCAGCTGTGGGGAGCCGGCACAGAGTCGGGGACCCTCCACCTCCCCTTGGCCAGGTGGGGAGCCCAGAAGGCAGGGACACGGGCCGGGAGCTGCTCTCAGCCCTCCCTCCACCCCACTGCAGGCAGGTGGAAGGTCCGCGTGGTTCCCACAACTGCCCGGGCTCCACGCTGGCCTGGCCGGGGGGTGGGGCCTCGGGGGGAAGAGGAGAGGAAGGGGGCGGGGTCTGCCCTAGTGAAAAGTGGTTGGGCCAGGCTCTTTCACGTTCAGAAAGTGGGCTGGCGATGGCCCCGCTGGCCTCCCTGGTTCCAGCGCCACTGAGACGAGTTGAATAAGGGTTTAGTTTCCTTTTCTGAAGGATGGAAGTGATGACGAGGCCTTTAGAACAAAAGGATTTGTGTCCCTTCCCTAACGCTTTAAAAATATTTACTTCTATAACTTTTCTTAACAGTGGTTCAGTCCCCAAGAGCTAGCACTGAGAACTAGAACAAAAATCTTATGAAAACTTCATGCTATAAACGATTTCCTCCAGTTTGGAGATGGTGAAACTGAAGCATGGGATGGTTCCCAAGGCCACCCAATGAGTCAGTGGCAAAGACAGGAATAGAACCCAGATCTCCTGGCTCAGCTTGAGAAACTGGAAACGATCGCTGCGGAGAACAGTAAAATTGCATGATGTTTATTTATGAAAATTAAGGGATTGCAGGGCACAGTTGAACTGTGAAAGTCTGTGATAAAGGGCGCGCCAACTGGGGCATGGAAATACAGGACAGAATGGGCAGCGTTGTGATGCAATACCCTGAGGACATTACGAAATGATATCTTGGGTTCAAGACAATAAGCTACTGTATCCAATCCTCATTCTCGGATATACTGACATTATTAGAATAGCTCGGAATGTCAGATTTACCACGTATACAGCAAATTACATGTTCATATTGTTCTGCAGTTAATAACTAATTCATTAATGAGGACAGAAGCCTGCATATATGTTCTACACTATCGGCCAGATTATCACTTGGTCAACTCAACAGAGACTCCCATTGACTTCAATGGGCTTTGGATCAGGCCCTGTAGGAGACAAGATAGACAAGGTTTCCACAGAACTTAGTGCAGCTAATCACGTCTATCATTTGCAAGTGACGTGATTGGTTGACATTGTTACAGCCATCAGTATATTGACCTGAAAGAGTTAACTAAAAGAACCTTGCTAGCATGGATCTGACTACGGTGAGCCAATCAGGAGTCTACAGTTCTTGTGAATGTAGCAATATTTTCTTCTGCGTCTGATGTTATTTAAGAGGCTGGAATGATTTTTTTCCAGTTGAGACAGAGAATTGATTAGAAGGGAAGTTATATTAATATTTTGGCAGTATGGCTGCAAGCTGTAATCCATATTAATAGGCATTCATCCTAGAGCTTTCAAAATGAATACAGATATGATGAGAGGTTAGCTATCACAATTGCAAAATAGTTGATGACTCACCAGAAGGATACCAGATTCTGGCTAGTTACCGTTTCCCAATTGCTAGGCCTAGGAAGGAGGCTAGGAAATATGCCCTCAGTATATGATTACAGACAACTGTGGGCAGAAACATGTAATATTCTGGACGACATTTCCCAGATATCTCCTAAAAACCTCTGACCCTGAACCTCTTATTATGTAACCGGATTACACTGGCTGGTTAGTGGTGGAAATTTCAAAACATATCATGCAACTACCCTCAGTGCGCTTAATGCGGTGAAGGATTACAGACTGTCTCTGATCACACATGGGAGGCCAAATAAAAGGAAGCAGAGAGAAATAGGCAGAGGCAGTACTAGAAATACAGAACTGGAGGAAATAAAGCAACGATTTGAAAAAGGTAAGAAGAATGAAAGAGGGGTATGGATGTTGCACAGAATGGAAGAGAACAGAACGGTACAAATCATATGGAGGAGAGGGAAATGGAAACCTATTAAGAGACGCACCAATTCATGGGGACGGGCAGACACAAACAAGAGGAGAAGCAGCGCAAGCAATATTATAATGAAACGGGGCCCATAAGGAATGAAACATTGTCTAGAAGAGGAGAAAGGATTCTCGCAAACAGCAAAGACTGGGAATGTGTTTATCTGATTTGGCAGGAGTTACAAGAAAGATGGTGGAAGTGATTTTAAATAATCACTCCATCTGCCAGCCATCTATCCTAGCAAGGAAAAAAATCATTGCTCTTCCTGGCTGCTATTTTTTTTAATGATCTTTTCACTCGACTTAAGCACTGAAGATTGAACGCTGTTCCGGACTGTTCACAATCAACAATTTGGGTTCTGGAATTGAAAAGGCAGCTCTCACCTCCAGTACAGGTTTAACACTCTGGGTGTTTATGAGTAGAAATAATTCAGTGTAAGGAGCGTGGGGTCTGTCTTTAAAAAATCAAAAGTTGTTGTAGGGCCTGGGGCTGCGACAGCGAGAGCTTTAAAAAGGTACCGACAGAAAGCTGTAGGGAGGTGGGGATATTCAGAGTTAAATAAAAACTCCCGTTCAAGCTCGCGCGCACACACACACACACACACACACACACTCACTATTCATGAGCACGACATCCTAACAATAAACATGGAGAATGGTGTTTCTGTAGCGATAAGCCAAGCCTTTTTCTATTTGTTTCAAGGAAGGCGGCCTGGTGCTGAGCTTTCAGATGCTGCCAGTGGATGGAATCGGATGCTGAGGAAGGGAGGGGGGAAGAAAGCTCCCGTCTCTCCATGGGGAGGCCATTAAGGCTTTCTGCATGCATGCACCACGGAGTGATCCAAAATATTAAGACATCCACCGCAGGAACAGAAGCAGCAAGCTCCCGGGAGAATTCCTGCAACAACCTCGTGCTTTTTAAGCCTAGTCAAAGCGCATCAGATGAAAGGGGTGTTTGTAACTACATTTCTCTGAACTTCTGCTTTGCAGGGGAGGAGCTTTTGGACACAAGCTGCTATGTAATTTATTCAACGAATTACCTTGTTTCAAGATGACATCTCCCAGCCTATAAAACGCAGATGAAAGATCTCTTCTTCATTCCAACACTCATCTCTTGGAAATTAAATGATCAAATAGTGCTAGTGAGGTGTCCAAGTGCCAGCACCCCCGCCGACTCCTTGTCACTGAGCGGAACTGTTCAATACCCACTAATCTCCAAATATTAGACTCACTTCTGCCTGCATGTACAGTCATCTTCTGCTTTCTGAATGGGTCTTGCATAAAAGCCTGAATGAAAACCAGGATTTGATCTAGAGCCAAAGCTTGGTTCTGAGGTTTTGGCTTCGCGCCCCAGTGAAGGTTGAAAGGACTTTGAGGCTACTATAATTCCATTTTGGGTCTGAGCTATTAGTATATTAAACTACACGGCAGTCACCAGTGCTCATCCTTGCTTTCAGAGTTGTTTAGAGGAGATAGCCGAAGTATCACATTGTCCGCTACTGCTTCAGAACCCCACTAAGTCCGTAAGAACAATGCTCTTGCTTGCATACATAAAATGATATGGTCAATAAGAAGGGCACAATCATTCTGCAACACTCTGGTTGGCTACTAGTTGGATTGGCTCTCAGAATGCAGAGACATCTTCACACACAGACGCCCATTATGAAAAAAAAAGTATCCACTTTATACTAGAGACTGGCAGCTACTCTCTTAGCCTCTTTCATATCCCTCTTTGAGTCTCACCTCTGCTACGAAGCACTGCCCCCCATGATGGCAAGGCCAGCCATGAGCTGAGACTTCCGCTGAAGGTATGATTCTCTGCTCACTTTACGGTTTGCTCGTCCTGTGCACGTCACCCACTCCTATCTCCTTCACTAATTGGGTCTTGTCGTTGGGTCTTAGAATGGCAGCTCTTCAGGGCAAGGGCTGCCTGTCTGTAGAGTGACTGGCAAGATGGGGGCCCCCAAGGTGCTATTGCATAGGGCAAGACACTGGGGTTTAACATCTCCGCTCTTGCTGGAAGAGTCATGGGACCTTTAGTGATAACATATTGCTAGGAGCTGCATTCTACTTTACACCTGAAGGCTGGCCCCTGAGGCCACCCAATGGGAAAGGGTGGGTTTGCACCAGAAGCTCTAAAGGCAGGGTGGTCTAAGGATAGGGCACTGGGCTGGCATTCAGGGAAGCCTTGGGGGAGGGATAGCTCAGTGGTTTGAGCATTGGCCTGCTAAACCCAGGGTTGTGGGTTCAATCCTTGAGGGGGTCATTTAGGAAGCTGGGGCAAAAATCTGTCAGGGGACAGTACTTTGTCCTGCTAGTGAAGGCAGGGGACTGGACTCTATGACCTTTCAAGGTCCTTCCAGCTCTATGAGATAGGCATATCTCCAGATATTAGTCTCCTAGCTCGACCACTGACCTGCTGTGTAATCTTAGACACGTCACTTCACCACTCTCTGCCTCAGTTTCCCCTCTCACCCTCTGCCTGTCTTGTGTGTTTCAACTGCGAGCTCTTTGGGGCAAGGACTGTCTCTCACTGTGTATGTGTACCGTGCCTAGCACAATGGGGCCCAGATCTCAGGTGGGGCCTCTAGCCACCACCATAATACTGATAATTACATAGATGAACTCTGGCTGGCATAGCCAGAACCCCTCCCACTTGGGACTATGGAGTAGGGAACACTGCAAGAGGGACAGCCTGCACTTCCCTCTGTGCCCCATCAGTTCAGCTCATCTGGTCGCTACGGAGGGGGTCGGGCTCCAGATCAGCAGATCATTGAAGAACGTCTGTTTCTGGAAGAAAATCTTGCTGGCGTCAATGTGACTTAAGCACGTGCTTAAAAGGAAATACTGGGATGGCATAAATAACTATACATGGTGCAAGGCAATGGAGTAAAGTTATGTGAACTACGTTACTTAAGGACTGTCTCTTAGGACAGGAGCTTGCCTAATAAGGTTTGTCCCTTATAACAGCGTCTATGCAAGAAAAACCAATATCAGATATTCAATGTAGGGCATACAGTAGTTGGGCAGTGGGCCCTTTTCAATGGCCACTGTTTGTTCACTTCCTGTTTCTCTTTCAGAAATAGACACGCTTCAAAGCTCTATTTTATGACAGCCTTTCAGGAGAGCAATGCACAGTAACAGAAGATGCCCACGGGTCTGTGCATGTCACCTATCTGACTCCCAAGCGTATGTGCTCGAGAGACTCAACAGAATGCCTACCTCTGTTTTTAACCTATCAAACGAGAATGTAAGCAGTGGTGAGTGTCCTGACTCTCCTGCTCTATCTTGGGTACTTTTGTGCCCTTGCCATAGTGTCCTTCCAAAACTCTCCGACCCTGTAAGGTAGGAAAGTCCTATTATCTCCATTTTACAGATGGAAAAATTGAGGCACCGAGTTTTCCTAGATGACCTCCTGAGGTCCCTTCCAACCCTGAGATTCTATGATTCTATGTAACTTGTCCAAGGTTACATAGGAAGTTTGCAACAGTGCAGGGAATTGGAACCAGGTTTAAGTCCTAGGGGACTTCCCTAATGCTGGCCTTTCCTTCATCTCGAGATTCAGAATCAGATATTCACCCTTCTGATAAAGATTAGGCCAGACTTGCACTTGTGACCTCGTGCACACAAAGCACACCACTTTCCACCATTTCACCAAGACTCCTGAGCTCAATACCCAGCTGGCACTGTTACCTTGAACAGTACTTTAGAACCAAATTTTCATACCTGAGCTCCTAAAGCAGAACCAAAAAAATCCAGGCGGGGGCATCCAAATATTCATAGATAAATCAGGACTTAGATGCCTTAAAGGGGAATTTAGGTGTCTTAAAAGAAATACATATTCAGTGCCCAGAACCCATAAGTATTTAAGCACCTAACTTAAATACCTTTGAAGATAAGGGCCAAGGACCCTAAAGTAGGCACCCTTTACCTCCCCCTTTTTAAAATCTCTAAAATGATCGTACTATTTTGCTAATGCCCAAGTGTAATGAAAAGTAATGAACTCATGCTCACAAAGCACTTTATTTCCTTAAATAACAGATGCTGTTTACAAGTGAAGTATCTTGTGATTAATAAATCACTCTTCCAGGGACTGCGTCATTGTAGGTGTTGGAGAGAGGAAAACTTGGCTGAAGACAGAAAGGCGTTTTCAGCAGTTATTTCTGGACCTACAGGATTGACAGAGTTCCTTTAAGTTTAGAAGGAATGCTCCCTATTTTGTGTTTTGGTGGAATAAAGTTTCCACACCAGGGGGCAGCAGAGATGCAGAAACTTACAAAAATAAAATTGCAGCGGAGGCAGGCCAGAAGAAAAATTCACGTTTTTTTTTGTTTTTGGCATAAGTGTGAGCCATATGGGCAATCAATCAGATGGGTGCAAATACACAGTCAATACAGTACAGCCCTGTGCTCCTCAATGGATTAGATACTATAGCAATAGATCAAAGAAAAGGGACTAAACTTTTATAGCAACAGCTCATTTTGAGGGAGAGGGAAAGCCCAAACAAAAAAACAACCCCCCCAAAATGAGCAGGTGGGAAAGGGCGAGCCTATGTCTTTCTGCCTGGTGTCACTTTTTGCCCTGTGGGCTTGCGGTTTGTTGATGGGGGGAAATGTGTTACTTAAGTATTTGCCAAGAAGGGGGAAACTACAGTTCGAAGTGACATTCCAACCCCAGGTCCTTCCTTAGGCCATTGCTCACATGCTACCTTGAACGTTCCCAGGAAAGCTTCTCAGACGTGGATTGGAGTCAGTAGCATAGCCATGGGGGGAGCAGGGGGAGCGGCCGCTCCCCCTGTGAGGAGAAGCAGCGCTAAGGCGCCGCCCAAGCTCCGCTGCGGGAGCCAGGCTCGGGGGGTGCTTTAAAAGGCCCGCGGCTCCTGCCGCTGCGGGGAGCCGCCAGACCTTTAAAGCGCCCCCCCCCCCCAGCTCCGCTGCGGGAGCCAGGCTCGGGGGGCGCTTTAAAAGGCCAGCGGTTCCTGCCGCTGCGGGGAGCTGCGGGCCTTTTAAAGTGCCTGCCCCCCAGCCCCGCTGCCGGAGCCGGGCTCAGGTGGGGATTTAAAAGGCCCGGGGGCTCCGCAGCGGCTGGAGCCCTTTAAAGCGCCCTTTAAAGCGCCGCCGGGTGAGTACAGGGGGAGCCGGGAGGCGCCTTTTTATAGCGTCGCTCCCCCTGTGCGCTAAACCTGGCTACGCCACTGATTGGAGTCTCCCAAGGACCATTGTCAGTTAAGTGTTTCTTGATTGGGCACTTAATCTGAAAATTCCTTTCTCAAGAAGCTAACCACCTTTGCTGAAGACACAAGACAGTTGCATCCCTGGAAGAGAATCTTTTAGCAGACACTAAGCGTTCTTTAGCCAAAAAGAACAAAGGAAAGATCCCTGTTATGACGGTAATTGTGTAAATGGGATTATTGGACAACAGAGACCAGAGATGCTTCTTGTGTCATGCAATGTCTATAAATGCTGTCTGACATTTTATTGGCAGGGCAGTTGTCCTACATTTTCCCCTTGATTTATTTGCTTTGGTGCTATAAAACTGATAGTCCCCTGACCTAGATTAAAATTGTTAGTCACTGCATGTATCTTTTGCTGTATCCATGTATTGCAAAATGGAAATTCACAGCAGTGATAGTTTGTGCAACTCAAAATAAATCACAATAATCCAGTCAACTGGCTGTCTTAATTCTTATGGCCTAACACAACTTTTGAATCTAAAGCAAACGCCCCAGAGGCGTCTGAATGATCTTTCCAAAGTAGTTTAGTATCAGATATGACCCCTAAGAATTTGAACTTATTAACTATATCTCTTTGTTCTCCACACAGATACTCTTCACATTCCTTTGTAACTTTCCTTTTTGTAAAGATCAATCCTTTCATTTTAGCAATGAAGAACTTGAAACCCCAGGCATTTCCCCGTCAGAGGTCTCTCGTAACTCTTTGTTGCTTCTCTTTTCTGCCACCTCAATATTCCTACTCCTAATCCACAGGGCACAGCCATCTGCAAACAGAGCGACACCCACTCCAACATTTATTTGTTGGGGAGATCATGTGTCATTATATTAAATAAAGTTGGGCTGATAACACTTCCTGTGGTGTACCATTTTTAAAATTATATATATATTTGACACAATTTTCCAACTCTGACCTGGTCCTTTTACTCAAAAAGTCTCTAATCCATTCAGACATTCTTCCCCTTATCCATAGTGCACCAATTTTGTACAATAAGCCTTCCCTCCATAGCAGGTTGTATGTCTTTTTGATATCTAAAAAGACAGCTATCATGAAACTGTTGTGCCTCATACTTTTTTGTATTTCAGTTTCTAATTTAGCAATATAATCAATGGTGCATCTTCCTCTCCTAAAACCACTCTGTAGCTTGTGTATAATACTATTGTTTTTCAAATAGGCAACCAATCTTTCATTCACCATTCTCTCCATAATTTTACCAGACAGGACATGAGGGCAATTGATCTATAGGTACCCTCTTTTGTGGACAGTTTACCTGGTTTTTTGTATTGGCATTACTACTGCATGTTTCCATCTTACTGGTATCACCCCTTTTTCCATACAGTGTTAAATAATTGCAAGATTACCCTCAAACTGCTTTCAGAGAGATATTTCAACATTATGTTACATATATTATCTTTACCTGGGGATGTATTCTTGCTGATACCAATAGCTTTCTCAAGTTCTTGCATACCAAACCATTCATTCAGTATAATATCTTCATATTCACCTCACCTGCATAATAGATCATGATTCTCTTCAATGAATTGTCTTAATCTGGTGAAACCTTCACTTTGGTTTTCATCCTTAGTCATCTCTTAGACAATCTGGCTAAAACTTCTGCTTTTACATTATCAGAACTTCTAATTATAACACTAAGAACTGGGATGTGCCTGTCTGAATTCCATTCATTCTTCTAATTTGCCTTGAATTTTTCCAATGTCTTTGTATCTTTGTTAAACGCCCCCCAGTACTTCCTCCAACTCTGATTTTTTAAAATAATTCTTTGTGCTGTTGCCTTACTTCTTTTATACTTCATTAGATCTTCACTATTCATGCTAGTTCTTGCTTTTTTATAGGCTTTATTCCTTTCTTTAACTGACATTTCGACTCCCCATTCCACCATAGAAGTGAGTTGTTAGTTTTGGGCTATTTCAATATCCTACAGTAACTGCTGCTATTAATCCCTTTGTGACATTATCATTGACATTCTCTATGTCCCCTCTCTCACAATTCACAAATTGAGTACATTTACTTGTAAATAGCTTCCAGTCCGCTTTCTTAAAATTCCAGGTGGGTAATTTTCCATTACCTTCAACCTAACCCTGGAATTTTAAAGGCAAGCTTTTCAACCAACCATGTTTCCTGGGTACATATGACAACTAGTTTATTTTTTATTTCCAGGATTTTATCTTTTAGTTCTTGACCGTGTGCTATCAGGCTGTGTGCATTCCAGCAGAAGATTGAAATCCCCATGCTAGTCGTATTTCACCATTAACTTCATTCAAAGTTGCATGAATATATGGTCCACTCACAGGTTGCTAATATAGAAGTATTTCTCCACTGCCCTTGCTAGAATTTTCATTCTTTTCTGATTTTTGTTCCTGTTTGTGATGTACAATTGATCACTTAAACCTTTCTTTGTTCATGATTAGTAGATCATCGACTATTTCTTTCATGGTGTTTATCATATTCTTTATAGAATGAGACCACGTCCACGGTTCCCCTTTTCTTGCGCTGATTGCTCCTTTCTTCTTCACCTGTTGATATAAGTCTCCTTTCAGCTGCCGCATAAGATACGTTATTGAAAGTTTTTGTCTTTTGTATCTCTTTAGCCTTGCCACAACACACCCTCTATGTGCCCAACTGTGGTTACCACTGCAGTTACAATTGACCTTTGTCCCTTCTATAAAATTTTCATAGGAATGCTTTCCCGCATGTTTACATCTTGTTTTCCCTTTACAGACAGCTGCTACATGTTCATACCTTAGCACTTATAACACTTGCCAAGCCCCTTGCCTATTGACCCGGCTCTCCTGCCTTTATAGGACCCACCCCGTCTGGTTCTCGCCCACTGGATATAATCCTTAATTACCTGTCTCCCCGCCAAGTGTCACAGAATGGGGTAACTGGGCTCTTTGATGTCCCTTACCCATGGCACTGACAGTGTGAGGTTTATATGCCGCATCAGAAGGAACAAAGTCTGAAATACCTCAAACAATAATACAGAACCACACAACATATGCAAAGTTCATTACATGAAATAACCTACAAAAATAAAATTGAGAAAGTCCTGAGGGCTACAGAGGTGAGAATTATGCCCTGCCCCCCCCCCGGCATTTTTGCTGAAGATCAGAGAATTCTGCAGAACTGTTCCTAAATGGAGAAGAATCTGCCTCTTGATTTCTCCAGAGGGATGGTAGGGCGTTCCATCCCGGCCAGTCTCAATTTTTATGAAGGGACATGAGGCAAACAATCCCTTAGGCAGATAGGCCTTCTTATTTAGGGCTTAAACCATGAACTCTAACTGCTGAATAAAAGCCACCCAAGTGCAGATCACTGAACACAGTTTAGAGGCAAACCTCTCTCTTTTCTGTCATGTGATACAGGTCATTTTCACCATCAGATACAAGATTTTGATTTGTCTGCACACTTGCAGACGAATTTCTGTTCAGTGGTACTGCAGGTTGGCACAACTATGTTTTCCACACTCATTCCCAGATATTTTCACTATTCGCACTGGCACGCCTGCAGAAAATCGTGGCTCACATCGTGGGCAATGACTTTTGCCATTGAAAGCTCTGGAGGAATCCGGATACTGCATTCTGCATTAGCTGTAAATGATTTTATTTAAATAAATACTTCATTGATTTGCTATTAAACATACAAGTAACAAACATTCTTCCACACACATCCCTGGACTTTCTGAACAAAGAGCTTGAGCTTTTCAAACATATAACAGGTACAAACACCAAGTGGGTAATTTTAAGGCAGAACATTCCCACATATTTCGTACAGTTTCATATTTCTATATAGCAAGTCATGTCAGACACATTCAAAGGCAACATGGCCCTGAAAAGCTCTCCTCACTTGAGTAATCTCTAGTCACATGAGATGCACTGAAATCATGCAAAATCCTTACTCACGTAAATAGTGTTTTGCTGAATGAAGCTCTAAATGACCAACTACTCCCTTTTCTCTGCCAAACTGAGAATCTGGCACCTTGGCATATGAGTGGCCTTCAAGGATAGCTCCAAATAAATCATTTAATATGGTGCAGTAGCATTCAGTCAGGGATCAGGGCCCCAGTATGTTAGTCAGACTACAAAGAGAGTAAAACATAATCCCTGCCCTGAGGAGTTTACAATCTAAGGCCCCAATCCTGTAAACACTTATATACATGCTGACCTTTACTCACATGAGTAGTTCCATTAACACCCAATGGAAATGGACTCCGTTCCACATGACTCTGTACAATGAGGTCTGTTAGTTTGTGAGGTTATAGAACACCTGAGGTGTGAGGTAAAATCCTGAATGCCTTCAAGTCTGAGTGTAGTAATCCCAAGAAATGCAGCACTTGGAGTGACTTACTGCAGCTGCTGCATCAAATGGAAATGATGTCTCCACATTAAAAAAATAAATGTTGGTTGTTGTGCAGATTGTTGATTTGCTAAAAGTCCCTGGGACAGATGGAACAAAAAACGTAACAGGAGAAAATTGGGCCACCAGAGGACTTGATTCTGCAGGCTCACGCTGTACCCATTACTCATGTGAGCATGGATTTGTAGGGTCAGGTCCAAAATTAACCGCACCAGGTCTTTAAAAACGAGTGTTGCCTCTGAATTGCCCTTCAGTACTGAAAATTATACTTATATAGGTTATAAATACCCCCAACCCCACACACACATACACACAAAAGAGTTTTAGGTTCAATGTTTCATTTAGAGCAGTGGTTCTCGGTTTATTTACCATTGTGAGCCACATATGCAGCCCACAATGTGTTACGTGGCCCGCAGCCAATACTACCTGCATGGCTCTAAGGATGGCACATGGGCCGCAGCTCTGTGCTGATTGGGCTGTAAGCAGCACTCGGGCTGCAGGTTGGGAAGCCCTGCTTTAGAGGGAGCTTTTATCCTATCCCCACCTTAGAATGCTATGGGCCAAATGGGGCCACAAATACCCTGGCACCTGTTGAGAGGTGGGGCAGAGCCTCCTGGATGATCCCTCCCCGAACAGCCTGCCATGCAGAGGGACTGCCCAGGCTACCAGAGCACAAACTGTTCCTCCCGTTGCACCCAGCATGGTGTACCAGGCTGAGTTGTGGCTTTTTGCATGCTGCTTCCCTGCACGTCCTTTCCAAGGCCGGGCACCATCAAGCCTCACGCTGCACAACCCAAAAACAGCATTGTTCATTCATTAGGTTAAACTCTTCTTCTGCATCCAAACAAAATCCTTCTCCCTTCCAGTGGAGCCAATCGTCTGAGTCAGCCAAAGAGGACATTGCCCTTAGTTAATCATAGCAGTGATTACCTAAGGGTAGGCTATTTATTACGATATTAATGAGTAGCTGACATTAATGGTTGAGAAAACTCTCCCAGCTAATTCCCATGATACACCCGTGCCCTGAACATTGTTGTTTACCTTCTGAAATAAATGACTTATGAATCTCCCCCCTCCCTACCATTTCTATCCGTGAAGTCTGCTTTATTCTGGTGTGTATGGCTTATCAAACCGATCCTGATGCTTTTTCTGTATGTACAGATACAGCTTTATTTTTGATCATTTGCTGTCTGCCACCTCATCCTCCTTTGCACTGTTCTCTCTGAATAGTTTTAATGCAATTCTTTTATTAGTTTGAACTATCTGGGTACAAATAGAAGTTTCACACTGACAGTCAAAGATACCATGCCCATATATTGAGAATCCCCTAACAACTTATGTCAACCCAGGACACCCTATTTCCCTTGAAAGATCTCCATTACTCTGAACTATACAAACCACAATACCAGTAGTATTGGGGCATTCTTCCACGCTAAGCATCTTGCCCTGAGAATTCTCATCAGGGCTAAGATGCCAATTCTATTCTAAATAATTGCATGTTAAATAAGGTCATTTTCAATGGCATGTAATATTGCACTGGGTGTGTTCATCTTCAAACAAAATGAAGCACAAGGGCTCTGTCGATGTAAGGTCAATGGAACTATGTGCATTTACATTAGCTGGGAACCTGGCCCCCACATTTTCAAATGTCAAGCACAGAGCTCATTAAGAGTTATTTTCATAACAAATGGTGTCTAAGTCATTTGCTTCAAGTTTCTGTCTCCGTACCAATGAATGGTTCTACATGCAACTAGGGTAAAAAGCATTGGGCTCATTTGGGTAATTGGGCCAGTAAGAGGCATGGGTAAAGAAATGTACAGTACCACCACTATTAAGGTCTCAATCCTGCAGTCTTTACTCAGGCAAAGCTCCCACTGAAGTCCATGCTATCCTGCGCACACCCATTAAGGGCAAGGTGGCTGCACAGGGGTCATTGAGGGCAGAATTTGGTCTGCAGAATCTTTATTACTGGGGATGATGCACACGGAGGAAAGAACCCAGCTTGACTCTCAGATTCCATGTAGAATTTGGCAGGACTGACAGAAAACCCCCCAAATATTTTTATCCTTGTAAACTGAAAAAGCTGGATCTAGAAATCATGGAGACACAAATATAAATACAAGAACTGTCACACCAGATCA
Organism: Chelydra serpentina; assembly: GCA_037349315.1. Classification (NCBI taxonomy): domain Eukaryota; kingdom Metazoa; phylum Chordata; order Testudines; family Chelydridae; genus Chelydra; species Chelydra serpentina. The sequence goes on from JBAIAC010000061.1 coordinate 14,589,414, forward strand.
GACCAATGGTTCTTCTAGTCCAGTATCATGTCTCAGAAACATACTTCTGAGGGAGATGTCAGCACCTCTGCAATGGAAAATTATAGAATAACCTAGCCACAAGGAAACTTTCCTCCTAACACATTCAGCTACTAATTGGCTTAAGCTCTGAAGCATGAGGGTTCGTATTCCATATATATATATATATATATATATATATATAAAAGTCATATCTAAATTAACTATGGCTGTTCTCGTAATCCATATAAATGTCTACATCTTGTACTAAGTTATTGTCCTCAGATATATAGTAGCAGAGAGTTCCACATGCACTATGGAAAAATGTATGTACTATTTAAATGACACACAACGTCACGTTGGGCGTTTTCATCTTCAAACAAACAAGGTGTCTTATAATTGTCTTTTTAAGTATGTTTTCAACCAGTTTTCCTGGTGCTAAAACAAGGCCCCCCAGTCTATAATTTCCAAGATCATTCCTAAGGCCTATTTCTAAGGTAGGGACAATATTCACTGGTCTTCATTCCTTGAGTATAGGACCTCCACTGACTCCAAAAGGTCTTGTATCAAGCCCCATGAGAGCAAAACTACACTCCCAATACTGATTATTTTTGAAAGAACGTAAGAGTGGCCATACTGGGTTGGACCAATGGTCCATCTAGCCCGGTATCCTGTCTTCCAATAGTGGTCAGTGCCAGATGTTCCAGAGGGAATGAACAGAAATGGGCAATTTGAAGGGATCCATCCCCCATCATCCAGTCCCAGCTTCTGGCAAGTTTGTTGAAAATACACCAGGGGCCAGAGCCACAAGTGTGGTGCACTGGCTCAGAACTCGAGTAATGCAATACTGAGCAAATCCCTGCATCTGTCCATTTTGCAAGTGTGTGTGATGGGATATGAAAGTATCAGTTCAGCCATTAATACCAGAACTACTCATTACTCGTCTATTTTCAAATTTTAACTAATAGGAATGATGCCATCTACTTCTCTGGAGGATGATGCTTTCCTCCTGACTGTCCCGTAGCACTGGACAATAGAGGACTTTGAGGACTTATCCTGCTTGCAATTTACCGTTCTTTTTTTTAAAATATCCTAATAAGAGAAAGATAAATAAAAACCTACTTGCCCTTAGATGAGTCTTGCCCTGTGTCCAAGAATATGGCGGCATAAAACTGCAGCCAATGGTGCCTATGTTTATAAATTAAAAAGGATGCATCGTTTTATGGAACTAGAGTCTGCATGCACTGGTAAATCAGGGCCTGATCCTTTTAGGATTCTAGACTCGGTGTGGCTCAGCCTCTTAGAAGATTAAGCCCTTAACTACAGGGAAACTACATAGTTGTACAAAGGGAAAAAAAAGTTTTGCTACAATTTTATCATAATTGAGGGGCATTAAATAAGGGTAACATGATTCCGCCTTCAAAAAGGAGCCTCTGCTTTTAAGCCCTTTCTGAACTTTGATGCAAAGAAAGGCATGAATTAATTTAAGACGCCATTTCTAATGCGCGGGCTTTTGCCATGAAATTCTTCTTAAATGGCATCATGAAATCTTCAAAGTCCACCTCATAAGTAAAGCGCTCACGATGCAATTCCCGCTTTCTTATTAGAGTAGCTGTTGTCGCTTCTGGGGTCCAAGTCTGGAAAACGAAGGTAATTACAATTGTAATAATTAAGCGTGAGTATGTTCTAATTAACTAATAATGCTTATGCAACTGTCTCAACATTTTTGATATAGTTTTTTTTTTTTAAATTAGAATCAATATCAGACAAACTATTGGTTAGTTAGTTGAACATTTGCTTTATCAGGTGGGAGATCTGTGATTTGAATCCTGAAATTCACCCTGATATTACATTACTTCCAGCCAATTAAGGGTGAAATTTTAAAAAGCACCTACGGAAGTTAGACACCTAACTTTCATTGACTTCCAATGGGAATTGGAAACCTAATTCACTTATAAGCGTTGGAAAATCCTACCGTGTCCCTTAGACACTTTTAAAAATCCCACCCTAAAAATAGTCTGTATAGTTACAAAACCTCTTCCTCACTCAGTAAAATATTAGTGGGCGTGGGAGGACACATCCAGCATTGCTTCCTGCTTCCATACCTGGCACAACCAAACAGCTTTCCCTGCTGAAAGACGTCATAGGGACAGAGAGTTCCCCAATGTAACTTCCAAACGTCTTTAATAGCTGCAGGGAAGCATATGCCACAGGCTCTTTACCATTGTCGCTTGCCAATGAATATTTGATATAGAAAAAAATAAAAGGGTGTCCAGCACTCCTGCTGAATAGCCAGCGATGGCATCAAAATCTGCAGCTGTGTGCGACAAGAGGAGGCCACAGACCTTTATTGCAAATAGAGCATTGTCAGTGAGGACAAATGTTTACAAACATGCTTTGAAAAAGGACTGGGGCCTGACTGTTCTGTCAGTTTGCATGTGCAACTCCCATAGATTTCACCTGCAACTGATGGATTAATAAGGGTCCTGGTGTCTACATTACCTGTTAATTGTTACAGTAATACAGGGACTGCCATTCTGGATCTGAACAGTGACCCATCTACCCCAGTATCCTGTCACGAACTGCGGCCAGCACCAGCTACTTCAGAGGAAGGAGCTGTCATGGGATAACTTGCCCAAAGGGAAAGTTTCCTCCATCAGTTGGAAGTCATCTTATGCCTGAAGCATGAGGGTTTACAGCCTTTAAAGGTGTTATTTTTAACATACATTTAATATAGTTACAGTTGTAACTATGGATCCACATTAAATGTGTAATCCCTTTTTGAATCCTGTTACGATGTTGACCTCAGAGATATCATGTGGCGATGAGTTCCACAGGCTAATTGTAATTTCTTTAATTTCAATAGTGCATATATTGAAGGAGAGGAGAATGACTCAGAAAAAAAATCAGCTGTCTTCAGCAAAGTCTTTTCCTCAAAGATTGTTGTTTATAACAGGAAAGTCAAATAAATTAATAACACAATTGACAAGTAAGTAGAAAGACTCCCTCAAATGGATTTAAGCCAGACAAATGACAGCCCTTCTCTTCTAAAGGTACTCTCCCCTCTGTCTCCAAAGCAGCCATTCTTATAGCCCTTCCCCTTAATAGCTGTAGAAGAGATGAGGAAAGCTGATCTGGAGTTAACCCCTGGTACACCCTGATTCAACTTCATTGTCAACATTGTAAAGCATCTTTCTCAGAGAGAAACCACCTGGATTTTTACAAGGTTTTGCTCTTTGATCAACTGATTTGTAATACAAATACTGAAGGCTATTCATTTCTAGAGTCAGAACAAAATGATTTCTCTTAAGCGGAGCAAGCAAAGTGACACTAGTTATGAAAGGCATGTTTCCAAATCATGCAAACAAAAGTCGTATATTTTTTACATTTCTGAATATATTGGGCCAGATTCTCTGCTGGTGTTAATGGGTTCATCTCCACTGAACTGACTTTGACTTCAATCAAGCTGTAGATATTTACATCAGCAGAGAATACAGGTCTATTGTCATATTCATTTCAGTATCAAATTGCAGCAAATTGAGGCTCTGCTAATATACTTACTTTTCTGGGGATGAATGTGATATCAACTTTCTTAGTAGCGCCACTGGTTATTAAAGAATTCAGATGAATAACATTGTCCTTAAGGGATTCCTTCTTTTCTTCAAAAATAGATTTTTCTGCAATTGGTGGAGGTGGCTGCAAAAGTTTAAGCACAAGACAAATATGTTACTCTTTCAAATACTGTTCATACTGGTAGTTGTAGGATATTTCATTTATCAGCCAGCCAAATCGATGTGTGTGTGTATCCATCCTAGAAAGGATTTTTATTATTGAATCATTTAAAAAAAAAAGGTGTAAGCATTTATATTGGAAATAAAAACGAGGGAAGCATTTTAAGCATCAGGCGGGTAGATGCAGTTCTTGGGAATTTACCGATGAAACATTAACATTTGCAAAGGAATTGGTTGACAAGTTTAGAAAGCTTGATGCTTTCCCCATGTATCACAAGTATTAACTAGCAAGCCTGCAAAGAAAAAGCCCATAGGGCACCTACACCAAGGAGGTTAAGCAGAGTTTGACTTCTAGTCTCAGTCACATTCTCCCTAGGTTGTCAAGGGCAGGATTACTGTAAGGAAAGCACTTTTAGTCCCGGAGGGAATATTTGCATTGTGTCTCTAAATAGCATCCCCTGGGGCTGACTAAGAAGCGGTGCTGATAAACTCAGAAGAAAGTCACGACTGAAAATGCCATAACTATGATGAAGTTGCTAAGGCTGGTGTTAGAATGTGTATTGGGGGAAAAGATCAGGTACTCAAGGCTCTGGCTGGGGTGCAGAGAACACACCAGGGAAAAGAGCAGAGGCAGGGTTTGAAAAATATGACTCAAATAGCTCAACCTCTGAAGAGGTGGAATATGTGATAACTGCAGACTCACTCCTGGAAAAAAATGCCAAGGGGCTTTATCCCAAGCCCACTTAACTCAATGGAAGTCTTCCTGTAGACTTCAAGGGCTTTGGGTCAGTCCCCATATGCCGGATGTAACAAGGTCTCACAATCATGATGACAGTAAAGATTAATATGAGGGAAAAGGACATTCCTCTACCTTGTATTTAGGTACCACAGAACACACAATTCCTGGAATATCACAGGACAGTGGGCAACCTGCACTAAGATAATTACCCAATCCACAGTTTTAGCTGATGAACGAGTACTACACGAGATCAAAGCAGCAGGCGAGTGTCATTCAGAAACCACGTGTTGCAAAGTACCGACTTTAAACGAAGTAAATACTCCTGGTGAGGGTCAAGGGCTACAATAATACATTTTGATGCCCATGACTAAGACAGCGATTATGTTCCTTGCACGTTTTCCGTGGCCAAATCTGTTGACGCAGCCAAGGCCCCGCAAGCACCAGAGGGGTCTGGGTATTGACTGCGCGGCTTATCAGAAAGGAAGGATGAGGTTGTGGGTAAAGGTCTGACTCTGATGATCTGGGTTCTGTTCGTGGCTGTGACACAGACTTCCTGTGTGACCTTGGGAAAGACACCTAACATACTAAGATTGAAAGCTCTTTGGGGCAGGAACCGTCTTTTTTTCGGTGTCTGTACAACACCTCGCATAATGGGGTCTTGGTCCATAATCGGGGCTACTAGATATACAGTCAAACAAATAATAATAATCAACTCTGTGTCTGAGTCCTTCTATCTGCAATGCTCTCCACTCTCATGCTCCATGCTGCCAGGCTCTTGCTCCCTCCAGAATTCTTTACCCTGGCCCTGAAGCAAACTATGGCTATTCCTGTTCTAGGCTGAATAACAGGCAGAATGCTTCCCACAGATCCTGCTGGGCCAGAGGGGTTGCACTAAAGAGCTGCAGCTAAACACTGACAATTGAGTTCCTAAGGAAGAATCTCCTTCCTTAGAGGTTTTTAAGGTCAGGCTTGACAAAGCCCTGGCTGGGATGATTTAGTTGGGGATTGGTCCTGCTTTGAGCAGGGGGTTGGACTAGATGGCCTCCTGAGGTCCCTTCCAACCCTGAGATTCTATGATTCTATGAATGTTCTCCAGATCTGTGACGTCCAGACTGCCCCTCAATCACTATGTCCGCTTGGTATAACCCTCCAGCACACACTCTCAGGGTAACATCCCTCTCACCACGGATCAGCTCAAAGTATGCAGACTTTACAAAGAACTAAATGCCACCCCATTCCAGCCCGCACCACCACCAAAGATGCATTTTGGAACGTCTGATCTGTAATTTCCTCATCTCATGCTCAATCTGCCGGGATAGTAAATAAGGGTATTGCAAAACTTCTTTAAAAATGGAGTCATGTTGGCAAAAAGTGACTTACATGACGCCAGGAGGGAGCGGGTGTGACAGGAGTACCTGACGGGGCACTGGTAACCATGAGGAGAGCGCTGCTAAGCAGGGGTTCAGGGACCAGAGAAACAAAAAGGCAAGTTCAAGTTTCTGTGGAGCTGAAATGCTCCTTATACCATTTGTTTGGGGGCATGCCACACATGCTATTATTAATATGAAAATAGCACCTACAGGCCTATGTGATGGGCACTGTCCCTGCCCCCGAAGAGTTTACAGTCTATATAGACAAGACATTTTTCAGAGGGGGAACTGCCCAAGGTCATACAAGGAAGCCTGAGTTAGGAGATCGGGTTTCAATCCCAGATACTCAATGCCTTAATCCTTTCTCACGGTCACCGGTTACAATGCTAGCATGGTTTGCATAAGTATTTTGTAGAGCATCTTTATAGCTTTTGTCTGGAAAATAAATGAAGAAAACGAGCATTTTAGTAACTGTTGGCAAACCACATCACCTCCTTGGCTGTGATTCATTACCCTATGCTATCTATCATACCTCCTCTTTTGCAGCTTCAGCCTCTCCCCGCGTGGACTTGGCAGCTGCTTTAGGCTTGCCAGGTTTCTTCCCTTTCTTCCCTTTATCTCCTTTGGTTTCTGGTGGTTTTGGCAAACGGTCCAGTTTTTCTTGAAGCAGGTCAATTAGTCTAAAGTCAGCGTACGCCTTTGCAATGTCCAAAGTATTTTGGCCTTTTTAAAAAGAAAAACAAAAAGCAAACAAAGTTCATGAGAAGAATCACGGTCAGTAGCTGTCAGTAGCCAGGAAAATAAACGGTGCCACTAATCACCATAATTGCATAACGACACTGCCATTTATTGAACTCAATTAGCGCTCAAGCCTACTAACCCATGAAACACACGAGTTGGGCTCACTCATGCTAGCAGCCTTGTTGACATCGGTGGGAATACTTGCAGGAGTAGGCACTATTTATGTGACTGAAAACAGGTTTACACTTCCCGCCGGCCCTGGGGATTTTTCGCCTTCCTCTGCAGCATGGGGCACGGGTTACTTCCTGGAGGATTCTCTGCACCTTGAAGTCTTTAAACCATGATTTGAGGACTTCAATAGCTCAGACATAGGTTGGAGGTTTATTACAGGAATAATGGGTGGGTGAGATTCTGTGGCCTGCTGATGGGTGGGTGAGATTACAGGAATGGGTGGGTGAGATTCTGTGGCTACGCTGATTTATGCCAGAGGTCTGGCAATTTATAATCAGAGAGAGTCTGTTTAGTGTTAAAAGCAAATATGAGCATTATTTGATTCTACATCGGGGTAGGCAACCTATGGCACACATGCCAAAGGCGGCACGCGAGCTGATTTTCAGTGGCACTCTCACTGCCTGGGTTCTGGCCACCGGTCCGGGGGGGCTCTGCATTTTAATTTAATTTTAAATGAAGCTTCTTAAACATTTTAAAAACCTTATTTACTTTACATACAACAATAGTTTAGTTATATATTAAAGACTTATAGAAAGAGACCTTCTAAAAACGTTAAAATGTATTACTGGCATGTGAAACCTTAAATTAGAGGGAATAAATGAAGACTCGGCGCACCACTTCTGAAAGGTTGCCGACCCCGGTCTACATTATGCATCCGTTAAAGTAGAGGAGGTCAGACTAGGTGATCATAATGGTCCCTTCTGACCTTAAAGTCTATGAATCTATGAGTATTAAAACATTTCAGAATAGTTTAAAAACAAACAAACTCTAAATATGTATTATAGCTGATGAAGGGAATGGTTTTAAGTTTGTTTAACCATTAGAAAGGGCTAGTATGAGAAGTTTCCCCCCACTATTTAAAACTCTTTGCCCACAGAGGTGTGATTAGAACAGAGCAGAAGATGCATACACAGAGTCAGATTTTCAAAAGAGCTCAGCTCCCAGTTGCAGACCTAAATAAGGGCCGGATTTCCAGATTGCCCAGCACCCAGCAGTTCAAATGCTCTTTTGAAAATCCAACTACTTATTTAGGCATCAGGTGTTGGGCTATTTTGAAAATCTGGCCCACAGTGAAGTTTACGCTGGAGCAAGTCTTTCCTCTTTTATTCAGAACAAACTTGTCCCCTTACTATTACTTAAACAGCATGAATTAAAGAGGACTTTAAGCCACCTTTGTGGTGTTGGCATGCTGGTCTGGTTGACGGGTGATGCAGTCTCCAGCACAATGAAGAGTGGCCTCCAGGGAGGCTCTAAGGGTAGGTCTATACTTACGTGTCCGGTCGGAGGCGCGGGATCGATGTTCTGGGTTCGATTTATCGCGTCTTGTCTAGACGCGATAAATCGAACCAGGAAGTGCTCCGCCGTCGACGCTGGTAATCCAGCTCGACGAACGGAGTAGGCGGAGTCGACGGGGGAGCCTGCGCGCCGCATGTGGACCCCGGGTAAGTGCTTTTTCATTCGAGCTAAGATAGTTTGACTTCAGCTACGTTATTCACGTAGCTGAAGTCGCGTATCTTAGTTCGAATTTCGGGGCTAGTGTAGACCAGCCTGCAAACTGGAGTTGTCCAGAATCCCTTTAGAGGAATGAGCTATGAAGTCTCCCTTCTTGCCCCAACACATCTTCTATGCCAAGGCTTCTCAGGGGACCTGCGTAGAGCTACTGACCTTCACCAGAAGAATTGTCCTGTAGCCCTTTACTGGCCATTGCATGGTGACATAACCGTGCACAGGGGCCGGAATACAGGTGGAGAATTCCTTCCCTGGAGTTTGCCAGCTGAGGTCAATGAGGATAGGACTGCACCAATAATTTGGATCCTCATACCAGAAGCTGGCCAAAACACCCAGCCAATGTATTTTTAATTTAATAAAGTTTATTTTACCGCGAGTAGTTTCTGATGCATGCCATCTGTTGAATCCCTCTGCAGACTGAAGTTAATGAGACTCTCCCACTACATCATGTGAAAAACAAGTAAACTAACAGAGTTGCACTAGATCCCTGTCTCGACTGCTGCTAGAAGGTAATAACGTCTGTATAAATTCAGATAATTATTGTTGTCACTTTTGCTAATGCAGAATAATATCTATCCAACTGCTAAACAGGAAGAAGCACAACAAACAAGTGCCACATACAGAATTAAAAGTAAAAACACAATGGCCATTACAGATGGTCACAATTAAAACCTTTACAATTTTGCTTTACATAACTCGCATTATCTAATTATAGTATTCACTAATAACCATTTGCAAACCATGGGAGCCTACAGTCCTAGCAGAGTTGTTTTCAATTACACTCTATTTCACTGCAAAAAACTTTGTTATCCTAGAGTTAAGCTTGAATCTTCACAGAAAGAATAAATCATAACAAAAAAAACCCCAAAACTCTTGAGACTCACTTTTTTCAAAAGCACAAAACGATAGAAATCCTGAACAGAAAGTATCACAATGCCACTATATAAATCCATGGTATGCCCACACCTTGCATACTGCATGCGGTTCTGCTTACTTCATCTTCAAAAAGGTACATTAGAATTAGAAAAGGTGCAGAGAAGAACCACGAAAATGATTAGGGGCATGGGACATTTTCCATATAAGGCGAGATTAAAAAAACGGGGATTGTTCAGTTTAGAAAAGAGATGACTAAGTGACATGACAGAGGTCTATAAAATCACAAGTAGTATGGAGAAAGTGAATACAGAAGTGCTATTTACCCCTTCACGTAACATAAGAATGAAATTCACCCAATGACATTAATAGGCAGCAGGTTTATAACAAATGCACGCACAAGACACAGTCAACCTATGGTACTCGTTGCCAGATGTTGTGAAGGCCAAAAGTATAGTGGGGTTTCAAAAAAGAATTAGAGAAGTTCATGGAGGATAGGTCCAGCAATAGCTGTTAAGCAAGATGGTCAGGGACAGAATCCCATGCTCTGGCATTAGCCATTATCAAAGACAGGATAAAGGGCTAGATGGACAACTGGTCTGACCCAGTATGGCCATTCTTAATGTTCTTAAAATGTGGGTTCCACGTAGTAAAAACTAAAACCCTAAACACTGGAAAATAGTTGCCTGCCTAATTTACTAAGAGAACTTTTAACTCTATCCCCAGAGCACCATGCGGACAACAATCAGAAATGTAGTACAGCCGGATCCTCAAAGAGCATACCACTTCGTTTTATTTCTTTTACAATATGGTCTCAACAAAGCTTATGTGTAACTGAGAAACGCCCCCTAGCCCTCTACTGCCATTTTAATCGAAAGTGACCACAAATAATGGTGGATATTTACCTTTTCTGTTTTCCATCTGGACTTTCGCACCAGAATCAATTAAATATTCCACTGAGTCCAATCTACAGCTCTCAATAGCTCTCATCAGTGGGGTGGCACTGTTGATTGTAACTGCATCTATCGCTGCGCCAGACTTCACAAGCAGTTCAGCAATGTCCTGTTGACCTGCATGGCAGGCATGGTGCAGAGGAGTCCACTTGAAATTGTCAGTTGCGTTTACATCAGCCCTGTTCATAAATAAAACATAAGAACATATGAATGGCCATACTGAGTCAGACCAATGGTCCATCTAGCCCAGTGTCCTGTCTTCTGACAGTGGCTGGTACCAGATCCTTCAGAGGGAATGAACAGAACAGGGCAATTATCAAGTGATCCATCCCCTATCATCTAATCCCAGTTTCAAACAGTTTCACCTCTAGGGACACCCAGAGCATGGAGTTACATCCCTGACTATCTTGGCTAGTAGCCATTGATGGATCTGTCCTCCGTGAACTTCCCTAATAAAGAGGTACTGTGTACATATAAAGATGAATACAGCTGCTGTATCTAGACTGATTGTTTCACAATTCCAAGTCCAGTAAACATTAAATGCATGATGTTACTTTTTTAACGTAATAAGCCTTTTCATGGGTTTTCATCTCACTGCCATACAGCTTTGAAATATTTTAAAATATCTGATGTGGCTTATCATAGAACTAAATGAAATTTAGGAGTTTGTATGGCTGCTGACCACTTAACTAACTAAGAGCAACAAAAATGATTAACGGTCTAGAAAACATGACCTATGAGGGAAGATTGAAATAAATTGGGTTTGTTTAGTCTGGAGAAGAGAAGACGGAGAGGGGACATGATAACAGTTTTTAAGTACATAAAAGGTAACATGTTACAAGGAGGAGGGAGAAAAATTATTCTTCTTAACCTCTAAGGATAGGACAAGAAGCAATGGGCTTAAAATGAAGCAAGGGAGGTTTAGGTTGGACACTAGGAAAAAACATACTGGGGTGCTTAAACACTGGAATAAATTGCCTAGGGAGGGTGTGGAATCTCCATCACTGGAGATTTTTAAGAGCAGGTTAGACAAACACCTGTAAGGGATGGTCTAGATAATACTTAGTCCTTCCATAAGTGCAGGGGACTGGACTAGATGCCCTCTCGAGCTCCCTTCCAGTCCTATGATTCTCATCTCGGAACAGCTGTATGGTGCCTAATCACATTACTGCGAGAATGCTTCCATAAGGAGGGGAACAATAGGGTGGTAAATGATTCATGTCACTAATCAAACACGTCATTTTTATAGTGCTGCTACTACTGTCCTTTGGCTTCCATGTGGACCACCTGGTGTGGTCTTCTAACCCTTAGGGCTCTGTTTTACATTCTTTAACAAAAGATGAGCATCCAGGGCTACGCTAGGGGAGGGGGTCGATCTACGATACTCAGCTTCAGCTACATGAATAACGTAGCTGAAGTCGGCGTATCGTAATCGACTTACCTGGCCATGAGGACGGCGGCGAGTCGATCGCTGCCGTTCCCCCGTCGACTCCGCTTCCGCCTTTCGATAAGGTGGATTTCCGGAGCCGACGGGGAGCGCTTTCGGGGATCGATTAATCGCGTCTAAACGAGACGCGAAAAATCGATCCCCGAAAGATCGATTGCTACCCGCCGATCCGGCGGGTAGTGAAGACAAGCCAGATTCTCTTTACCAGAACAATTCAGGTTGACTGTCACTTTAAAATCTACCCTGAGTTAAGGGGCCGATGGTGCTCTGCTGCTTCAGAAGCAATGATCCAGGGGACAGGAATCTGCCACTGATCTAGACTCAGAGGAGTTTACTTTTCCCGTGTGAGCTGACTCAGCTGTGTTAGCTCATTGAGGGAGGTAGAGCCGCAGCCTCTTCCTGTCCCTCGGGGGCCTGCCTCCCTGTACACAGGAAGGGTGTAGTAGCCCGACAAAGGCGGCTCTCTCCACAGTGTCCAGGATAGTGAGTAGGCACCTTCACACTCCTGTACGGGCATAGAGGGCAAGCAGTGATCTTGCCCCTAATGGAAGAGGAGGAGGAGATGAGATCAGAGAGTATGTCGGCACTTGCAACGGGGGGTGGGATTCCCAGCTTGAGGAGACATACTCGTGCTCGCTCTGATCAAGCGAGCCTCTTAAAAACCAGAATGTAAGCACGGCAGCGTGATTGGCAGGAGGGGCTGGCCACCCCAAGTACATAGCCAGCTGAGACCTTAGGCTGGTACTTGGGACAGCTAGCCCCTCCCACCACTTGCGCTGCCATGGGGACACTCTATTTTTAAGCACGCTCGCTAGCGCACGTCTCTGCACGCTGGAAATCACCAGCTCCAAGGGTAGGCGTACCTGGAGAGGTAGACCAGGAGCGTGAGCTGTGGGTAGGAGAAGAAAGAAGTGTGTGAGGGGAGGACGGAGTACGGGTGAAACACAGATCTTACTGCCACTGAAGCCCATGGTAAAATTTCCATTCGATTCCAAAAGGAGCTGGATTAGGGCCTAAAATGAAGCAGGTCTGAGGTCATGTCTTCACAGCACAGTGAGGTCAAGTGATAACTCCAGTGTTACTCTTTCCTCAGCTCCCATCCACTCACAAAAATCTCTTGGTCAAGTTAAATGGTGCTTTAAACTCGAGCCTGTCGGGGGTGGAGGGTGGGTTTAAACTCAAGCGATGCTGATGCTGGAGCTAGTCATGCTGGGGGGGATTACTTACAGTAACTCCTCACCCGATAATCCAATCACAATGTGTAACTCCAGGGTTGTTTTGCAGGATGGTTGCTCTCACTGGGGCTAGGTTAGCTCGAGTACAGTAGCTTGAGCTAACTGATGTAGTGAAGACAAGCCCTAAGGGACAGGCCACAATAGATGCGAGGCAGAAACCCTTCCAGATTAACTCTTAGATTCCGGTTACATCATTTATTTCAGTTCCCCTGCCAGTTTAACATTTTCATCTGTCGAATATTCTTCTTCAGAATGCAACGGCACTCCACAGCCCAAAGAATTACACCCTATGGACTCCAAACAGGGATGACAGTGAAGGGAGACATGAAAGAGAAGCTCATCCAATTATCAGATCATTTCCTTTGATTTTCTTTAGATTTTTCTCAACTGGTTTTTTGAAAGTCAGTGCACCTGATTTTATTTTGAAATAGTTACATTCTAAAAGGGATGTGGCCAAGTAGTTTATTACCCAGATTTCACCATACTTTAATGGATGCATAATGTAGAATCAAATAATACTCATATTTGCTTTTAACACTAAACAGACTCTCTCTGATTATAAATTGCCAGACCTCTGGCATAAATCAGTGTAGCTCCACGGAAACTAAAGTATCTATGCTGATTTATACAAGCTGATGATCCAACACTGCATGCCTGTACAGCTTTAGGTTAGGAAATTACCATATTTCTTTAATTATTCAGAGCTAGAAAGATAGATATTAAAAACTTCCCACTGGTGTAATCAGGGGATGTTTTCAGTATTGTTTATCTAGTTTATCCTACACAGCAGTACAGCAATGATGGCACGACAGAAGTGAAACGTGCAACTTAGACTTTAAGGTCAGAAGGGACCATTTAGATCATCTAGTCTGACCTCCTGCACAATGCAGGCCACAGAATCTCACCCACTCACTCCTGGAATAATCCTCTCACCCATGTCTCAGCTATTGAAGTCCTCAAATCATGGTTTGAGAGAAAGCACAAGAGTTAGGCTAGCAGAAAGAATATAAATATTTTATTTTACTATAGAACAGAAATAATCAATGTTGCTGCAATATTGTTGACATAGCTGCTTCATAAAATGTGAACTAAATAGCAATCCTGATGATGCTTCTACACTTTCTGCATCTTATATTCAGACTTTCCCCTCCTTCTTCCATATTCCCTTCTGGTTAATTTCATTTTTTTAACATTTCCCCATTCATATTTTTTGTATTTGCTTTTTATTTTACTTTTTATTTCTTTTTTACTTTTTGGAAATGAAAATGTACATGCAAAGAATTGAATTCACAAAAATGCAGTGGTCTGAAAGACGGTCTCCAGTCCAAGCCAATTAGATCCAGGGATGCAGACACCTGTGTGCAAGCAGGACACTGCTGACGATAATGAGGCCCTGCATGCATGCAGGGGTCCAGTCGTGCAGAACTGGGACCCAGCTGATTGTGCAAACCGCCCTCAGGTGGAGCTCAGAACAGGAGGGGCCCCATTAGCCAAGTCTCCTGGCTTCTCACTTCACCAATGTTCCTTCGCAGTTATCAAAGGGGAGAAAGATGCTCCCTCCTGTTTTCAAACAAGCCACAAGCTCCTCCCACAATCCTCCCGAAGTCTGCTGCTTCTCAGAAGCCCCAGTGCGTGGGTTTACAAGGAGTAAAGACCTTTGAGGGGTTCTTCCCCAAACCGCCCCTCCCAACACACACACACACGCCCCTGCTACATCAGCTTCATTGTATCTGGGACTGTCCCATAGAGGTACAATGTAGAAATTGATGAACTGGAGCATCCATTAGAACATTAGTCCAGGAGCCAATACCAGATGTTTCACTGGAAGATGCAAGAAACCCCACAGTTATACGATGTTTCAGGAGACGTTTCTTCCTAACCTGCTCTGGCCAAAAGGTGACTTATACCCTGAAACACAAGGGTTTGCATTCCACCCACACGACTTTTAAATTCTTTACTAATGTAGTCCTGGATGTTCTTGTAATCTATATAAACGTCTAATCTTTTTAAAAATCCTGCTGAAGTCTTGCTCTCAGTGACATCTTGGCAATGAGTTCCACAGGCTGAGTGTTATTTGTTTACCAGTTTTAAATTTGCTGGCTTTCAGTGTCATTGGATAACTCTTGATCTTGTGTAAGAACGGGGGGAGGGAAGTGCTCAATCATCTCCGTACCATTCATTATTTTATACATCACTATCATTTCCTATTCATCTCCTTTCTAGAGTAAATGATCCACAAGCCTTCCAGTCTCTCTTCATATGCATTATTTTCCATGCCTGCAATTATTCTCTCCATCTGTTCACTGCACCCCCACTGCTTCTATTTTATCTTTTTAGGGACAAGCTGATCAGATCTGAAGAGAGCATTCCCGGGGAGGGCATAACACTGATTTACACAGGACTTGCATGTTAGCCCTGTCTCTTGCTGTATTTTTTTTTAAGCAAACTGATTTATAATACCGCTCCAGCAAAACTGTGCAAATAAACCACAGCACGCACTGCCCATTTATGTTCAAACTGCACCATTTTCTATAACCTTAGATGAACACACGGAACATTTTGTATTCCACTCGATGTGGTGTGCTGAAAGACCATATTGTAAAAAGGAGCCCCGTTAGATTCCCATAGCAATATTTTCACCATGTACTGAAAGTCTATCTTGCCGAAAGGTGCAAAGCTAACATTTACTGTGGTACTTTACCTCTGAATTTCCTGTTTTTGTCCGTCTAAAATCCCAAAATTAACATTGCTTTACCATGTTACAAGGTCCAAATGTTAAACATAAGGGGCAAAATTTATCCTAGCTGTAACTCCACTGAACTCAATGGAGGTTTGATGAAGTCAGTAAAGATTAACCGGCCCAATGAGCATAACCACTAGACCCCATGAATGCACAGGCTCAAACATGGATGTAACTTTACAAATGTCCCATTAATGTTAGTGGGAGTCACTGTTCCCTCTAAGCTGTGCGTGTGTGCACACAGATCCTAAACCCCGCTCACACGGCGAAACACCGTGCGCACAAAAATTTGCACAGAAGAAATGTTTTTGTGTACACGGCCTGTCAAAAATTAGAGGGAACACTGGTGGGAGTGCTGAAATGCATTCAGTTGCATGAGTTTAAGTCTCTTCAGGCTTGGGGCCTATAGGCAATGTAGGCCTTCTTGGAGCCCTACACACAACTAACAGTAAGAACCACAGGTTGTGAACCAGAGGAAGCCTGGCCTTGGCAACATTTCAATGCCCCAGGTATTAGCTAACACCAAGTAAGCACATTCCAGGCCGGAGAGGATGGTACAGGAACACCCAGAGTTCTCAAGTAATTGCATGAACACATTCCCAGGCAATGGCTCAGGGACGGACAGACCCCTCATAAGATATTGAGGGAATGACAGGATAATGGATGAGGCTGTTTTGTTAGAACTAGCAGGTGCAAGGTAGAAGAAAAGAATGAAAAGCATATGGAACGTAATAATACGTAACTTCTTAATATCAATGCATAAAAGGAGAAGACATAGGAGGGGCATCTTTGTGCTGGCCTAGGGGGACCGGATCCTAGCATTGAACCGAGCCCACGGTCTTTATGAACAACATAGAGGTCTGCTGAATCAGCAAGCTGCTGGTGAAGCTGACGGATACAAGAGCACGTACCAGCCTCAGGCAGGCTTCACTAACAACAGAGCCTAAGACTGTAAGTAACTGCTCACCCTTGGAAATGGGAATTGCTATATGCAGAGAGTAATGATAATGTAAATGTCCGTGTCTTTCACATTAAAAAAAATAAAGGTTTTTTAAAAACCCATCACACTTGTATGTAGCGATTTTTGCATAGAACATAACATACTATACTGCTCTTTTGTTCTTCTCTTTGAACAGACACCCTGTCGTGCTCTGGTATAGCCCTACAGTCATTCAGACAAATGCCTAAGGGAACGTCTTCCAAATTACTTGAATGAATCGTTAACTATCGTTCAAAATAAAAATCCTACCTTTTATTATTAAGATTTCCCAAGTGTGTCGGCTGACTACAATCTGCCGCAGAACTTTTAAAGTGGTGAATATATTAGAGAGCAGAGTCTGACTACAGCTTTAACCCTAATCTATTCAGCACATGTGGCAGCCTGCTGTGGCTGTAGAATAGAAGTAATGCTTTTCTGCACCCTTGCCTCTAAAGGCAGTGGGATTCAGGAGATCTAGGATGTATTCCCAATTCTGCCACAGACTGCTTGTTTGATCTTGGCCCAGTCACTTAAGCCGACATTTTCAAAAGGCATCCACTAATTTTGAGTGCCTCCATTTTTGGAATGCCCAATTTGGGACACGCCGAGGCTGATTTTCAGAGGTGCTGAGCATCTGCAGATCCCATTGACTTCAACTGGATATGTAGGTACCCGGCACTTCTGAAAGACCAAAAGCTCAGACCCCCCACAAATTAGCAAACACTTTGAAAACGCTGGCTTTAGCCAGCGTTGAAGATCACCTTTAAGTGCTTCTGTTTCCCCATATTCAAAAACAAGGATCATGATAACAATACCCTACCTCATGGGCCTTATGAAGCTAAATTCATTACTGCTTGCAATGCTTTGATTGTACAGTGATAAACACTATGCAAATTCTTTAAAATAAAGTTAAATATCTCCAAGTTTTCTTCTTTTGTGACTAAGGGTACGTCCATACTTACCAGCTGGTTCGGCGGCACGCAATCGATCTTCTGGGATCGATTTATCGCGTCTTGTCTAGACGCGATAAATCGATCCCGGAAGTGCTCGCCGTCGACACTGGTACTCCTGCTCCGTGAGAGGAGTAGGCGGAGTCGACGGGGGAGCCTGCCTGCCGCGTGTGGACCCGCGGTAAGTACCTTGAAGTTCGAACTAAGATACTTCGACTTCAGCTACGTTATTCACGTAGCTGAAGTTGCGTAGCTTAGTTCGAACTGGGGGCTTAGTGTGGACCAAGCCTGAGTGACTATCAAATATATACACCGCAAAAAACAACAAAAACCACCCTCCCCACAAAAACTTACCCCTTCTCTAGAAGATATTTCACAGCATCCATGTTTCCACTTCCACATGCAGCCATCAGAGGAGTTTTATAATATACATCTCTAATGTCCACTGGCACCCCCTCTTCAAATGCTTTTTTCAGGGACACAATGTCACCTGCTTTAGTAAGATAGTTAATCTTGGTGTAAGTCTTCTCTGGCTCATCAATGTACCACGCGGAGTCATCCTGCAAAGGATGTTCAGGGGGGTGATCCCGATGAAAGCGGTTACTATCAGTTACATTCTGATAGGTCTCAATCATGAACATAGGGGGCCCGCCATCTTCTCGGCGTGGGAACAAGCTCTCTGGAATGACGCAGATGGGCATGGGGATGGAGAACTTGCCCTTCTTGGCTTTTCCTTTCTTCCCTTTCTTCTTTTTGGGTCCAAAAGACGAAATGAGAAAGGCTTTTTGCAAGTATTTGGAACCTTTAAAGAACTCTTCAATGTTAACTCCCCCAGCCCGAGACTTATCATGTGCCTGGGCAACAGTTTGTATTAGTTCAGCATCCACAAAATCACACTTCTCCTGAATAATTGATGCAAAATCATCTTTGCTTATTGTTCCATCACCTCTGTCCACCACCTCAAATGCCTCGCGAAGGGCTGTCTGATGTTCTAAGGACCAGTCGTGCAACCTCATCGCAAAGCGTGGATTGGCTTCCTTCGCTCCAGGTTTGGAGATTTTAGCATCGAGTCGTTCAATTTTGCGCACTTCCTTTGCTGCTGCTTTAAAACCACCTTCTTTGGCAGTCATTCTTGGGGTTTTTGTTAGTAGGTTCTTCCATTTAGGATCACAGCCTAAACATACAGAAAATGTTTTACTGAAAAAACAAGATGGTGTATAAAACTAGCTGAGTCTTAATTCAGATTTTCAGCAAACTGCTGCAGATAATTATTAACATGGGTCTATAATTTTATACTGTCTGGGATCTAGACAGAACTATTACATTGCACTTTTTAACTAGGGAGTGGGATAGTTATTAAACACAAATACGACACTGAAAGTATTAAAGATTTTACTTAAACCAATAAAAGAAGCCATGAAGAGCAGAGTGAAGGTTGAAATATTATTTTTAACTCACCATTCTGTACCCAAGAATTGCAGTCTGGCTATATGTGGTGCCATTATTTAAAATGTTTGGACCTCATGAACAGCGCATGAACAGATTTTGCAGGTTCATGTGGAAACAGTGAAATGCCAGGTGTGACACTGAATTTGATTTTAGTCAGTATGACCACAGCTTCTTTGAGGCCAGATCCAATGCACATGGAAATTAAGGGGAGTCATTCCGTTAACTTCAATAAGCTCTGGATCAGTCCCGTTAAGTGATATGATTATTTTCCTTTGAAATGTAGTTTCAAAAGCAGCTCTGAAAGAATTCACTTCTGAAAGAATTAAATCCATCCCAATGCTAATGGAATATCGTTTCCACTTAGCCCAGTGTAGTTTTAAATGACTCAAATCTATTGAGCATCCACTGCCTCCCTTGAGAATTATCCTACAGCCACACAGTTAGGAAATTTTTCCTGACAATCTATATTTGTCAGTGGATTAAATACTCATCACGAGTGCAACTGTGACAGTTCTAGAAAGTCAAATCCTCCATTTATAGAGACGTGAAATCCTGTATTTAGCACAGAAGACAAGCAAAGATTAGTATGATCTATGTAAATACACATTTTTTGTTTACCTCTTTGCCCTATAAATTTGCAGCAATCCACAAAACCCCCAGCCGCAGCGTAATGAAGTGGCGTGTTCCCATTCATAGCAATGAGTCCCACATCTCCATTATAAGCTGAAATAATTCTTAGGATCTAGAAAAACAAAGTCAATGCCATTAAAAACCATGCACTAAAATTACTGGGATATGTGGGTGTTTCAGATATTTTTTAATAATTGAAATTAGGGCTGTCAATGAATCACAATTAACTCAAGCGATTAACTCAAAACAAATTAACTCGATTAAAAAATTAATTGTGATTAATCGTAGTTTTCATCGCACTGTTACACAATAATAGAATACCAATTTAAATGAATTACAATTTTTTTTTGTTTTTCTACATTTTCAAATATATTGATTTCAATTACAACGCAGAATACAAAGTGTTCAGTGCTCACTTTATATTATTATTTTTATTACAAATATTTGCACTGTAAAAAAGATAAAAAATAGTTCACCTCATTCAAGTCCAGGACTGTAATCTCTTTATCGTGAAACTGCAACTTACAAATGTAGATTTTTTTTACATAACTCCACTCAAAACAAAACAATGTAAAACTTTAGAGCCTACAAGTCCACTCACTCCTACTTCTTGTTTGTCTTAGGGTACGTCTATACTTACGCGTCGCGTCGGAGGAGTCCAATCGATCTTCTGGGTTCGATTTATCGCGTCTTGTCTAGACGCGATAAATCGAACCAGGAACTGTTCCCCCGTCGACGCTTGTAATCCTACTCCGCGAACGGAGTAGGCGGAGTCGACGGGGGAGCCTGCGCGCCGCGTGTGGACCCCGGGTAAGTACCTTTTCATTCGAACTAAGATACTTCGACTTCAGCTACGTTATTCACGTAGCTGAAGTTGCGTATCTTAGTTCGAATTGGGGGGTTAGTGTAGACCAGCCCTTAGTGATTGGCTGAACAAGTTTGTTTACATTTACGGGAGATAATGCTGTCCACTTCTTATTTACAACGTCACCTGAAAGTGAGAACAGGCATTCACACGGCACTGTTGCAGCCAGTATTGCAAGGTATTTACGTGCCAGGTGTGCTAAACATTTTTATGCGCCTTCATGCTTTGACTTGTACACTTTTGTTTCTCTTTTTTACAGTGCAAATATTTGTAATAAAAAATAATAATATAAAGTGAGCACGTCACACTTTGTATTCTGTGTTGTAACTAAAATCGATATATTTGAAAATGTAGAAACACATCCAAAAATATTTATAATACATTTGAATTGGTATTCTATTATTGGTTAACAGGGTGATCAAAATGGCGATTAATCGCGATTAATTTTTGCAATTGTTTGACAACCCTAATTGAAATACTGTGTAATCCATGCCCATGCTGTGCAGCTCTCTGTCCCTCTCCACTGATTAGTCTACATATAAAAGTTAATGAGGTTGCTACAGTTATGTGGTTCCTTAGCCAGGCAGTAGGAGCTTGTGTTTTTAAAGCCAGAGTGCCCACGTTCAATCCCTATTACCATCAACCCATCCAAGGCGGTAGTGTTTTAAGAAGCAATTACCTGTGATAGATAGACCAACACTGCTACAGTAAGTGACCTAGATCTAAACAACAGGGTACTAATGGGGTGGGCATTGTCTTCAGGCTTCTCTATAACAGAAATGTAGAGATCTTTGGGGTAGGAATGGGGTGGGGGGGAAGCTGCTGATCAATTCCCCCACCTCTGTTGAAATTACAGGGGGGAAATCCACAGCTGTCCTGAACCACACCCCCATTACTGGGCATCTATAAGTAACACCTCCTTCATGAGACACAGCCATGACACACAGCCTTGTGAGACACCTCTGCCCTGGTGGGCCCACCCGCATAAGACATCAGTAGGAACATGTATTTATAGGTACCTCACAGAAAACGGTTGCAGATGTATAAGAGAAATACCATAATTTCTGAATTCCCTTTAATGGTTAAATAGAAGCCATTCATGAATACTGATTTATCTGATTAATCAGCAAAGCTGCTTGGCTTGGAAAAAAACCAACAGGCTAGGTAGCTTTGAAGTTACGTTTCAGTAGTATCAACAAAGATACCTCAAAAAAGCCTCCTTTGGCGGCAAAATGTGCAGCATTGTGTCTTTCGTTGTCAAATATGTTAACATCTCCTCCTCTTTCAAGTATGCCACGCACCATCTCTATTACGCCTTCTCTTGCCGCTTCCATTAAGACAGTGCGACCAGTAGCCTGCAAAGTAAACAGATCCGTTTTATGTTCGTTTTCGGGTTAGACAGCCCAAGCCAGTGTCACAAGGGGATAAAAGAATGGAAGGTCTCCTTTATGCATCATAAAGAAGCAAAGAAGGGTGGGTTGCAAGCCCAATAATTTCAAAAGTCTTCTGCAGGTCACCTTGAAGAACCTAATCCTACAGTCTTTAAAACTCATGAGCAGTCCCACTGTCTTCTCTTGAGTAAAAGCTATAGGATCAAGCCACATAAGCCCAAGCCTACAAGTACTACACAAGTAGTTTTACTCAAGTGAGTAGTCCCCATGAAGTCGATGTGCCTACTCACTTGAGGAAAATGATACAGAGGCATATTTATGGGATCAGCCCCTAGATATTCAGAAGAGCTCAGCTCAGCCATTTGGGTACTTCAATGAAGTGCTCCTCCCACAGCAACTGACACTGTTCTCATACACTCAAAGAGCTTGTTGGATCTTGCTTAGGAGTTCCACAACTGTGGACACAGACTTAAAACGGCGTACCAGTGCTTTTCCATGTCACAGATGACCTAGAGAGGGACACAGGATCATAGGCTCCTTTAGCCCGGTGGTTTTCAACCAGGGGTACGCGTAACCCCGGGAGTAGGTAAAAGTCTTCCAGGGTGTACATCAACTCACCTAGACATTTGCCTAGTTTTACAACAGACTACGTAAAAAGCACTAGCAAAGTCAGTACAAACTACAATTTCACACAGACAATGGCTTGTTCATATTGCTCTATATACTATACACTGAAACGGAAGTACAATATTTATATTCCAATTGCTTTGTTTTATAATTCTATGGTAAAAATGAGAAAGTGAGCAACTTTTCAGTAACAGTGAGCTGTGACACATTTGTATTTTTATGTCTGATTTGGTAAGCAAGCAAAGTTTTTAAGTAAGGTGGAACTTGGGGGTACACAAGACAAATCAGACTCCTAGAAGGGGGACAGTAGTCTGGAAAGGTTGAGAGCAACTGTTCTAGCCAATACCAAGAACTTTTTGCAAAATGTGCCTGAAAACCACTGGTGCTAGATGTGTCCATGTGTAAGGGAAGACTGATTCAGTGCACCAGCTCTGTGAAGTAGGAGCAATAAGCACAACTGGGACAGTGGTTTGTTAGAAGATGGCAGGGTTTTGGGAATTCCACCAGTATTCTTATACTCCCAGGCAAAACTAGCATGTGCTAGTACGAACATCAAATTTATGCATGACATTTGTACACATTTTGTTACAACAGAATATACACTCTTAGGAATGTCTGGCTTTAGGTGACCCAGAGACCTTTCCTTATGCAAAGCCTATCTTCTTGTATGTCTACACTACCCACCAGATCAGCGGGTAGCGATCGATCTATCGGGGGTCGATTTATCGCGTCTAGTCTAGAAGCAATAAATCGATCCCCGAGCGCTCTCCCGTCGACTCCTGTACTCCACCGCCGCGAGAGGCGCAGGCGGAGTTGACGGGAGAGCGGCAGCAGTCGACTCACCACCAGGAAGACGCTGCGGTGAGTCGATCTAAGTACGTCGACTTCAGCTACACTATTCTCGTAGCCGAAGCTGCGTATCTTAGATCAACTTCCCTCCCCCCCAGCGTAGACCAGGGCTTAGATAGTCAGTGGCACATGCTCTGCCCCCTTACTTGCTACGGCAGGCCTACACATTGGAGTGTGGCTTTATGCTGGAATTCTAGTAAAATAACCACAGGATAGGACTATACATATATTGATGCATGGGGCTGTGCACCAATTCAAGTGTATATTGCAGAATTACTTGGATCACTACCTTTCTGCATAGCTGCACATTTTTTCTCTTTCAGATGTGTTTATGTGAAAGGGAAATATAGTCTAGGATTATTAAGACACTTTGCTGTTGTTCTTTACACCCCTGAGGCAGGCACATTTCAGCGGAGTAAACTATATATATTTTGTTTGTGAAGCACTCTATTATAAGAGATGCTCCACTCGTAAAGTATTATTAGCTGACCAGAGGTGGAGGAATTAGAATCTCCTTCCCCTTGGCATCACCCTGGACATGCAAGCCAGGCAGTGCGACTCTCTTCCTTTTGAAATTATTCTGTACAAGCTGGGGCCAAACGGCAAGTCACAGTGAATAGGAAACTATTTGTCCTAGGGAGTGATGAAGATACGGACTGAGCAGAAAATAATTCCCTACGGCTAAGCTCCGGTATTAAAATGTTCCTCGTTGCCTATCACTGTTAGGAGAAGGTGCCAGGGATTCTTTTATCTTATTTTAAAAAATTGTTAAATTTTGCACTGCTTTGTGACCCAATAAAAACAAGCAGATTAACTCAATAGTTAATAAGTAAAGAAATGTGATTGCTCATCCATTATTCGGATCTATTTCGAAGGGTATATGTGGGGTAGGGGATGGAAGTAGCTGCTCTATTGCTGGCAAGTGGCTGGAGTGATTATGCTTGTGCAAATTCCAGGCCGGCTGAATGTGTCTTGTGGGGTTCGGGGACTTTACTGTGGAGAAATGCTGTTAAGATTTTTTGGGGTGGGGGGGTGCATAGCCTGCAGGTTCCTGTTCCAGCTTCAATCCACCAGCTGGTACTAAGGGAGAGCGGGGCAATAGCCCTAAACCATTCTCTATGGAGTATCTTGCACCATTTGTGGTACTAACACACTCTTTCTTTGCACTCTGGAGCTCATATCACCCACAATCAGTAAAGCCATTCCAATTGGAGCCCCCCCCAGTTTAATAAAGAGGGGCAGCTGGAAGGGCATTCTCTGTGAGTGGCTTTGGAACTCATTCCCCCTCTTGGGCTGAAATAGCCTGAGTCTCTTGACCTTTAATGCATCGTCATCCTGGAAGACAGAAATGTGGTGAGGGACGGTGTTTGTCGGCACATGAGGAACGTCTGGACGAGTTAACTTTAACTAGAGGGATGAGGATAAGCTCCTGGATTTGTGGTTATGTGAAACATATGGAATGTTGGATGAGCCTCGAGCACTGGTCTGGCTTTTTTAAATTGTCCCATTGTAATGGATAAACAAATAAATGACCTGGATTATGGCTGCCCCTTGGACAACTCTGCAGACAGAAAGGAGGGTAAAGGACATGGTTTCTTGTAACATCTCACTGCCTGTGTTCTCATGCAGGGCCGCCCACACTATGCTTCTGATTTTATTGAATATAATTTCAACATTTAAAACAATAGGCCAGATCCCTCAGCCAGTGTAATGAAGTCAACGGCCGATAGCAATTCACACCGTTTGGGGAGATGACCTAGTTGTTTTTATGCATATAAATAACTGGATCACAACCTACCAAAATCCAAAACAGGAGATAAATGATCCAGGTGTGGGACCTCAGTAAAATAAAACAAGAATGATGAAGGAGAGGTACTAACAGTGGCAATAATCTTTGCATTGCCGAGAAGTTAACTGCCTGATGTGTCTTCTTATTATTTCAATTTAAAGATTTATGGTCAGATACTGTAGTGATCTTACAAATGCATTACAATAGTATGAATACATATTTAATTATAGGAACATTCCTACTAGGTTTATCGCATTGGGGTCTGCTCCTCTTTCCAAAAATTTCAGACATGTTTCTTTAATCTCGTGTGCTTGTTCACAGGCTTGTAGGAACACTGGCTTCCCATCGATAGTGGAGTTGTTCACATCTGCACCGTTTTCTAAAGCAATCTGAACGCAGCGGCAGTGCCGTTTCGTAGGTAAAATACAGTAAAACAAAATGCCTGCAACAAAAAACAAAATGGTTGTTCAGCAACAAACGTTAGGGGGCTGACTCAAATAGCAGGAAAGATCCTGATTCAGGAATCAGATCAGCACAGACAGACCCCCTTGAACCAGTTTAGAAACCCATTCATTTCTCAGGCATGAGGGTCTGTCCATTTGAATCAGATTACAGGATGAGGACTTTAGAAATGAACACATTAAATGATATTTGGGATTTCAACGGGACCACTTGTGGCGTAAAGCAATATTCAGTCAGAGTGAGGGTATCAGAATCTGACCTTTAATAGTGAGGCACATATAAAACTAACGATTGGAGAGAGTTACAACCTAAATGCCTGATCCAGCAAAAATGTCTTCACTTCCAGCACCACAAAAGCTCTTAAGAAAAATGGCTTTGTTGGGTTGTATGTGTTGTGAACATCCACCCTGGGCTGAACCTTAGGATGTTCAGTACCAAGCCACAGACCTTTGCTACATGAGCCAAAGAACAGTCCTGCAGGAGAAGACTCTTACCCACTATGCTGACCAGCCACTAGAGGGGGACATAAAACACATGGCTAGCACGTGATATGTGGTGAGAAAGCAGGATGGCAATTAGTGTTGATTCTGGTTCCAAAGATACTTTTTCTGTCTAATATGATTAAGCGGGACTCTTTTTACCTTTTCCTTCATTATCAACTATGGTCATGTCTGCCTCGGCCTTTGCTAGTTTATCCAAGGCTAAGTCATGGCCTAGCTCGGCGGCTTTCATTGCAGGAGTGCGTCCCATTCGGTCCTGAACATCTGGATGAGCTCCTTGCTCCAGCAGGAAGTTGCACATATCTATGTCATTTGCGATGCATGCCAAATGAAGGGCACTATCTCCATCGACAGGCTCTGTGAAATTAATGAGTTCTGGGAATCCAAGTTTGGTCAACTTCTCAATCTGCCTCTTGTCCTTCTGGCGAACACACTGGAGGACTTTGTAGATCTGCAAATTTTCAAGTCTTTTGTCCGTCAAAGACATCCTTGATCAACTGAAGCTAGTCTTCTTCAAAGGGAATGCTTTCTGGGCAAAAAACCCCACAAAAAACAGGTGTGAAGTTATTCTTCTTATAAGCCACAATGGGGTTGACCCAAATCACATTCAAGTCAATTAAAGTTTTTCATTTTGACTTCAGAGGCCACTGAGCAACCTCATTATTCTTGATTTTATATGTGATATGCATATATGTATATATTATATACACACCTATGTAAGACACACACAGAGACATGCATGCGCACATAACACTTCAAAAATAATTCGAAACGCGGCCACTGGGAGCTGCGGGGGGCCATGCCTGCGGACGGTCAACATAAACAAAATGTCTCGTGGCCCGCTAGCGGAGTACCCTGATGGGCCGCATGCTGAAGGTTGCTGACCCGTTACCAACCTCCTGCAAATGCAAGGAAAGTCTTGCTTGGCCTCTGCATCCCTAGGGTGGAGCTAGGGTGACCAGATAGCAAATGTGAAAAATCAGGATGGCTTGGGAGGTAATAGGAGCCTATATAAGAAAAAGACCCAAAAATCAGGACTGTCCCTATAAAATCGGGACATCTGGTCACCCTAGGTGGACCATGTCCAGTGCAGATTAAACGTTCAGAGAATGTAACTGTCAAACTAACATCACTACTGAGCATGTGCAAACTGATTTTTCAGAGGATTATAATTTGGCCAATTTTAGCAGATTTTCACAACAGCCGCAGAAGGCACGCCCCTGACACTAGCACGACGTCCCTGCCAACTTTCAAATCCCTGCTCCTAAGCATGGAGGAGTTGGAGTTTCTGGTGAAAATGGTTGTACAATTTTTAAAAAAAACATGGGGAAAAAAACAACATTTTTCCCTAAACCCATTCTTGGAAATCGCTGAACCATTTTTGCTGAAACTTTTCTAACTAATTCAGTTTCAGACAAACACTCAGCATGGAAAATTGCAGTCACAGTTTGTCAAAGTTATAAACAACTGAAAACAGAGTACTAAAATGGGAAGTGTGAGGGAATGTTAAAATATGGGCGATGTTACCAACACCAACTCTAATTCTGTGCAATTTGCAACTACACTGGTATTGATTTCTTTTTAAAATATTATCCAGCATCTTGCCAGTCTGTGTTGTTAAGCAAATATTAGGAAATGAACTCTTTACTTAGTTTTAATCAGTTTTACCGATGACTTATTATTCTTTCTTGGGAGGAAGGACTGATTGCAAGTATACTCTGGCGAACATCTCACATAGTTATGCCAATAAACCTAAATCCAAACCTGTAACACTTCTGTCTCTCTTGATAAACACCGAGGGAGACTCTAGCTAATCGTGCCAGATTCCACCGTGGTTTTGTGATGGACTAGGCAGAGAATCAAAAAACTCATTTTAATTTCCACCTAATTATTTTTCCAATGCACCAGTTAGTAGGAAGATCCTTTTCAGCAGAGTCCTGTTTTTTCGTGGAACTTGCCAAACCAGCTAGATGCACAAGGGGAAGCTTTTCAAGGGAACACAAGTGTGAGTTAGATGTCCAACTCCCATTCACTGACTTTCCATGGAAGCTGGGGGCCTAATTGCCCCTTACGTCTTTGAAAATTTCCCCCACTGTGTTTCTCAAAGGCCATTATCAACTATAAAAATATCACACCGCTACCTGATTTTTTCCCCGGTTACCAGTAACACCTAAGGCACAATCCTGCAAACACCTACATGTGCACTTTGCTTTACTCACAAATGTAGTCTCAAGGATTACAGTAAGTCTTTGCAAGAGCAAGGCTTTCAGAGTTTAAAAAAGATAAATGTTTTTTCCTCTGTTTGTTTAATGTATGCATGTGACAGCACTTTGTGTATATTGTTGGCTCCTTGCCCATTGTTTGTGTGGGAGACACACCCAGCAACAACAACAAAAAGAAACAACAACCCTGGAAAATGTAAAACTACAAAAATTGGCAGAGAAATTCAGGGACAGGTGCAATCACTGAAACTACTTTTACTCATTTTCTAAAAGCTAAATTTCAAGCCTTTAACAATGACTGTTCACAAATCAGTAAACAAAGATCACAGACTTTATATTTTTTTAAAAATAGGCATTTTAAATTTTCTAATTAGTTTACACATTGACTGTATCTAAGCATGAGCCTTATATTATGACATAAAAGAACTTAATACGGCAACAGTACCCGATGTGTTTATTGCTTTATACAAATAAAGACTCCATTTGACTCATGTTTAATGGGACCTGAGCAACAAAGTCTGATGAAAATTTATCCCAGTACAGCGAATAACTACAAGGCTACAGTTAAGGCTCAGATGGATATCCCCTTCTCTTCTAAGTTTTTATTTTTAACCTGTATGTCAGGTCCAATGTTCCCTCTAATTTTTGACAGGCCATGTGTGCAAAAAATTTCTTGTGTGCAAATAATTGTGCTTCTGTGCAAATTTTTGTGCGCACGGTGTTTCGCCGTGTGCACGGGGTTTAGGATCTGTGTGCATGTGCACACGCGCACAGCTTAGAGGGAACAGTGGTCACATCTCAAAAAATGTTGTTTGGCTAGAGTATACAGTATATAGCGTAGAGCGAATGGACAGTGCAGGGACTTCACACCTGACTCCTGCACCCATCTAGAAAATGAAAAGTCAGCGCCAGTGTCTGTTTCTAATTTGTAATAGCTAAATCTCCCATTCCTATTCTGAGATCCTCCTGGGTGGACCTCCATGGAAGGTAGCGGGGTTCCCCACATGGGCCTGTGCAGAACCATTGCAGGATTGGGGTGTAAGGGCCAATCCTGAGCGCCACATGGGGAGGCCAGGGGCTAAACCGGCCTTGAAGCTAAAGAATAGGGGCTAAATGTATCTATTCTTCTGCCTGGGGTGTGCACATGCAACATCTGTTAAGATGAATGAGAAATGCAGTCACACAGCGATGGGATAACGTACATCTCCAACTGACATGCTCCGCCGCTAACTCTAATGAAGGGTACCTGGAGAACAAACCAGAACTGGCGAGGTATGGGCCAGCCCCGTGGCTTCACTCCTGCCCAGGCCAGGGCTAAGCGGAGCACGCGTGTCCGTATTTGCAGGCATGCGGGCTTTAGGGCCAGCCACCCCGCGTCTCTATTGCACGTCTCCTCCTAAAAGACCTTGGCCAAAGCGCCCAACAGCGATGCACGGGGGCCCCCTCCCCACCCACTGCTAAAATGCAGCCACCTCTGGGGGCGGGCCCCAGCACGGGAGTTGCACCCCCCACTACTGCACGAGAGCTCAGCAGGGGCGGGGGGGGGGGGGGATCCTGCCCCATAGGCACTGGGAGAGGTCCCTGCGCGTGCTCCCTTGTGACGTGCCGAGGCGGGACCCAGCACGAGCCCAGGACTCACCTCCCCCGGGGGAGCAGCCGGTCGGGCGGCATGGCTCGGGCGCGCGTGCGCGCTGGAGGGGCTGCAGGGACAGGCCCCCGCGCGCGGGACGCTGTTAGCCCGCCGCAGCTCCCA
The DNA here is from genome assembly GCA_037349315.1 of Chelydra serpentina. Classification (NCBI taxonomy): domain Eukaryota; kingdom Metazoa; phylum Chordata; order Testudines; family Chelydridae; genus Chelydra; species Chelydra serpentina. The sequence goes on from JBAIAC010000061.1 coordinate 14,619,446, forward strand.
TAGCAACAGGCAGCCCCGCCCGCACGTGCGTCATAATGCCCGCCTTGCCCCCTCCGCGCGCCGCGCAAGGCGTCCTCCGCCTGGCGCGCGCTGCTGCTGCTGCGGGGCGGGGTGACTGCCCCAGCCGCTTCCCTGCGCGCCGGTCCGCACCCGCTGGTCCCTCCGCCTCCTCCAGGTCCCTGCACCCCCCCTCTCCTAGTCTGCAGCCCTGCTCCGTGCACCCCTCCGTTCCTTGCACGTCATCCCCGCAATGGGCACGACCCCCAATTTCCTGCCGGCCCCCCCATCTCCTCGTCTGCGAGCCTAGCTGCGCGTGAAACAACAGGAAAGATTTGCACTGGCCATTCATGGCTTGGGATGTTGCTCCTCTCTGCCGAGGGGCAAGGTGGGGCCCAGTTTGCTGCAAAGCTTTAGAAAGGGGGTGGGGGGAGCAGCACAGCCACCGTTCCCCCTGTGCAGGCCCCTGGAAACGAGAGCCCCTCAAGGTATGTGTACACTGAGGCTACACGTGCAGCTGTACAGCGCTGTGACTTAAACCCGCCTTCCTGTCTGTCCACACTGGCAGCTGCCAGCGCTCTGTCCTGGCCACGTTTGAGGCATTTGCAGCTGCATTGGGAGCGGTGCATTATGGGCAGCTATCCCAGCGTTCAAGTGGCTGCAACGTGCTTTTCAAATGGGGGGGAGGGGGTGAGGTGGAGTGTGACCCCGAGCGTATGGGGAGAGAGTGGGTTTTTGGGGTATCCACAGAGTGTCATCTCATGATCTCCTACATTTACACCCCCCACACACATCCCCCGCCTCTCTCTCAGTCGCTGAAAGCAATCAGCAGGGTCTTTGTTTTTAAAGAGCAGATAAGCAGTCACTCGGGGAAATGGACCCCAAACCCCCTCCGCCCCCCCCCCCACGCGCCGCCTCTCTCCAAACTAACTTTGCTGCCGGCACTCCTAACGGAGCCCCCCTGCCTGCAAACAGTAGCTGTGTTTGGTTTTTTTGATAAGCAGCCCCCCAGAACGGAGCTCTGAACTCCAACCCGGAAGCGCTGTTTCAAAACAAAGGGAGCTTCCGGAGGTCAGTTTTAGTGGGTACTCACCGACTACATTTCAACAGCAACGTCTCAGCCAGTACGCAACAGCTGTTATTCCTCTCGGGAAGGTGAAGTACCAGCAGCGCTGTAGCCACGGAGATACAGCGCTGCACATTCCTTGCCAATGTAGACAGTGAGTGAGGTACAGCGCTCTGGGAGGCTTTATTGCACTGTAACTCACAAGTGTAGCCGAGGCCTCTGTGTGGGTCTCAGAGTCCTGGAATTCACAATGCAAAATGCACTGCAAGTCACGGCTCCTCTGAGCAACAGGCTTCCCCTAACCCCCACCCCATTCCCGATTTTGATGTGTGCAAGCAAGTTGGGTCTTAACATCCCTGTGCAGCAGCACTAGGGGTAGCAATGCTCCTAATGGGAGAGCACCTTCGGATCATGTCACGTTTATATCTTCAGAGCTGCTTGTCAGAAAAAGACGTGATGAAATTTGGGTCTAACCCATGCCCCAAATTCCACAGCTGCTCCCTGAGGATTTCATGTAGCTGTGACGTTTCGGGGATCACCCAGACCGATAACCTGGGTTGCCTTAATGCCCTGCTGCCTTGGCTCAGTGCTCTGACACCAGCAGCCAGCCTAAAAGCATAAAGGTCACCCTGGCTGCCTGCCACCAACCTAGTTACTCCTTGCAGGGTAAAACCTTTATGCTTTTAGGCTGGCTGCTGATGTCAGGGCTCTATGTATCAAATATCTTCATCAGAATGGGCAGTGGTGTATAGGCGGATTCAGGTCCAAAAGAAGAGACATCCTGCTGCCACAAAACAGGATGTCTCCTGTTGCTTCATCTCAGTATGTGAGTTCTTTACTGCTTCTCCTAACAGGAGTGCCATTTACATGGTAACTGCTTCCAGCTAACACTTGCTTCTGGTGGGAACCTGAGTTAGCCAGACTGTGGGCCAATTATTACTTTAGATGAGCTGATCATTCCTGCTTTGAATCATAGAATCTCAGGGTTGGAAGGGACCTCAGGAGGTCATCTAGTCCAACCCCCTGCTCAAAGCAGGACCAACCCCAACTAGATCATCCCAGCCAGGGCTTTGTCAAGCCTGACCTTAAAAACCTCTAAGGAAGGAGATTCCACCACCTCCCTAGGTAACCCATTCCAGTTCTTCACCACCCTACTAGTGAAAAAGTTTTTCCTAATATCCAACCTAAACCTCCCCCTCTGAAACTTGAGACCATTACTCCTTGTTCTGTCATCTTCTACTACTGAGAACAGTCTAGATCCATCCTCTTTGGAACCCCCTTTTAGGTAGTTGAAAGCAGCTATCAAATCCCCCCTCACTCTTCTCTTCTGCAGGCTAAACAATCCCAGTTCCCTCAGCCTCTCCTCATAAGTCATGTGCTCCAGCCCCCTAATCATTTTTGTTGCCCTCCGCTGGACTCTTTCCAATTTATCCACATCCTTCTTGTAGTGTGGGGCCCAAAACTGGACACAGTACTCCAAATGAGGCCTCACCAGTGCCGAATAGAGGGGAATAATCACATCCCTCGATCTGCTGGAAATGCCCCTACTTATACAGCCCAAAATGCCGTTAGCCTTCTTGGCAACAAGGGCACACTGTTGACTCATATTCAGCTTTTCGTCCACTGTAACCCCTAGGTCCTTTTCTGCAGAGCTGCTGCCCAGCCATTCAGTCCCTAGTCTGTAGCAGTGCATGGGATTCTTCCGTCCTAAGTGCAGGACTCTGCACTTGTCCTTGTTGAACCTCATCAGATTTCTTTTGGCCCAATCCTCTAATTTGTCTAGGTCCCTCTGTATCCTGTCCCTACCCTCCAGCGTATCAACCACTCCTCCCAGTTTAGTGTCATCTGCAAACTTGCTAAGGGTGCAGTCCACACCATCCTCCAGATCGTTGATGAAGATATTGAACAAAACTGGCCCCAGCACCGACCCTTGGGGCACTCCACTTGATACCGGCTGCCAACTAGACATGGAGCCATTGATCACTACCCGTTGAGCACAACCATCCAGCCAGTTTTCTATCCACCTTACCATCCATTCATCCAGCCCATACTTCTTTAACTTGCTGGCAAGAACACTGTGGGAGACTGTATCAAAAGCTTTGCTAAAGTCAAGAAATAGCACATCCACTGCTTTGGCAGAGGTACATGCCCCATTGCATTAGGCTAGGGTGACCAGACAGCAAATATGACAAATCGGGACAGGGGGTGGGGGGTAATAGGAGCTTATATAAGAAAAAGACCTAAAAATCGGGACTGTCCCTATAAAATCAGGACATCTGGTCACCCTACATTAGGCTGGTGTTACAGTCATTGTGCTTCTGTATGGCAGGACAAAATGTAGTCTGCTCACCCATACTGTTGCTATTGCTGTATTTTTGTGTCTTCCGGAAACAAGACTTACATGAACTTGGGTGACAAAATTCTATGCTGAGGAACTTTGGCAAATATTTCTCTTTCATTTTAGGTTTCTAAAATAGACAATTCAAGATGGGAAATGCCATCCTGCTTAATTTGAAATGTAGTTTAACGCCAAAATACAGGAGATCCAATTAAGCACACACACACACACACAAATAAGAATGAGATCTTCAAATTGATACATTATGGGAACTTTTGAGATTTGTATTTTATTCTAAGTGGGGCATAACCTCCTTCTATAGTGGCTGCCTCATTCCCTCAGACCATGCAGTCTGATTGCCCTATATCCTGTCATGCTCTTGAGAATGATGCTGGGGACTCATGATTCTAAGGGGAAAATATCCCTTTTCAGCAGCTGTGGAACACAAAATTAGGTATTTCACAGCATCTTTACCCCAAGAGTGAAGTCTGTCTCTGCCTAGACAATTGCCACTATGACATTAGGGAACTCCCCTGACCACACGCCAAGACAGGGTTAGATCAAAATCCTGCATGAGAAACTCTCAACAACATATGCCATCGGAATCGAGATCGCTGAACAGAAAAAATCATCAGAAAGAATTATACAGGAATTGGAGTCTGAAGCTGCTGGTTTTTGAGGGGTACCATTAAAAATAACTAAATATCAAGACTCTTAAACTGAGATATCCATCAAAATTCATTCACAGGAAAAAGTCTAAGGAAGTTTCTTTTTAATGACTCACAAAGCTGGATTTGAATGAAAAACCCATGTTTACAGATGAAAACAAATGTTGACATTAAAGAATCATCATGTTTTCCATAACTGCCCCTCCCCTTTCTAATAGGGTAGCACAGAATGACATATCCTGACTCATAACAGTGAAATATAAAGTGGGGAATTATTAATGGTAAGATTAAGAGCTTTGATAGCAATGTTTTTAATGATTTGTAATTATGTATAGTGAAGGAGTACAGATGAGATAACACTTAGGCCAAGTCTTTGCTGGCATAAATGTGGCTTTCCCAATTCTTTTACATAGAATTGCAAATCTGTTTAAAATATTATTGCTGAGAGAACAAAGGTAATATGATGTGTTGGAAGATGTAAGTAAAAGATACACAAATGTGTAATGAGAAATAAAAAAAACCCTTTTCCTGGGAAGGCCCTGGGCAGGGTGACACAAAAAACAACATGAACTAGAAACTACACACTCAGCAGGAAGTATCTAGAAGTTGGGTAACTGAAGCTTGTGAGTGCATAATATGTGAGTTACCTAAAATCCAAACAGTTGACATGCTAAAACCACTTGGATAAAGATTAAGCAATCTGCAATGTGGAAATATATAAATGACCTAACTGAACATGGGCCCAAACTTGAGAAACACTGGACCAAAAAACTGAAGAATGGAACTGCCAGACCAGGCCAAGAGATCAGAGAGGGCGACAACTATCATGGCAGAATGTGGCAACTTGGACCCATTTACCAATTCTGTCTTGATTGTTATTATATGTCTGGCATAAATGTATCTCCAGACACTATAAGTGACAATAATTCTGTTGGCAATTGTATAAATAAAGGTGAAAATTGATTAAGCCTAAATTAAATGGATCCAGACTAACACGGCTACCCCTCTGATACTTAAATGGACCCGTGACTCAGTTTCCCAACTTTTTACCCCCAACAGGTTCTTCTTGGTTGACAGCTCAGTTTTGGAGATGAGCCAAGTATGATGCCATGTAGGAGGTAGGGAGACTGAATTCACTAAGGAAACATAAATGGTGCGGAGCCTTGACTATGCCACAAAGATTTGTGACTGGAAAAAAACAGCTTCCATAGAAGGAGGGATCGATCAGCCCGAGGAGGTGAAGAACTTGGGATCAAGACAAAGGAAAAATCAGAGCCTGATCTACTTCGATCTGGCTGAACTGCCATTGATGTAGCACTCATTGGAGCAGGAAAAGCTGCTGTATGCTACCTTTGTGCTCATCTGCTCTGCACAGCTGGGCAGAGACATTTTAGCCCATGTCATAAGTTAGAGCAGCCTCAGAGCTGCTCTAACTGGCACTAATTTGTAACAGCTCCCAAAGGTCTGCTAAGCTGTCCAGGAATTACTAAAGTTCTGCATGCTTTGGTCACACTCCCTTGTTCCCCACACACCTCTTTTCAGTACAGGGGGCCAGGAGAGATTTGTGTGAAGCTGGCTGAGCCAGCTGGGGATTCCCCCACTCCAGGTGAATTTTCAGCTGCCCCATTTAGGGCAGTTTACAGCCCCGTTGGTACTGCTGGAGGGACACAAAGGCTAGGATCTGCCCTTGACTGTGATAAACAAAAGGAAAACTGCAACTGATGGAGCAAACTCAAGTGTTCGCCAAAGAGTTACACCAGGAATTAATTTGATCCATCGACAGACCAGGATGCAGGAGGTATCATTTTGTTCAGTATATAACAGCAGATTCTGATAGATGATCAGAAATAAATGAAGTATTAGTTTCTAAACAGCACGATGTCAATAAAATATTAATTTGTAAGAAGGGAATTTATTTCATCCTGTTTTATACATGCTAAGTGTTAACCTCAATGACTCAGACAACATGCGTGCCTCATATTATGGCAGGCAAAGTTCCCCTTACCAATATGCTCACTTTGCAGCAGCAGGATGCGCTAATTACACATGAAAAGATTTTGCTGCAGAACAGCTGCTTCAGAGTGCTTGGAATGTAAATATAAGAGCTTTTGAGTGCTTTGTTCAGTGCTGGGGAAAGGCACCAGGCTGACAGCAACTAGAGACGTTCTCTCTACAAGACAGGAGCAGCACACTGCTATCAGTCTCAATATACCAGCATGCTGCATTTGTGTAGTGCCTTTCATCCACGGATCCCAAAGCACTAGAACATTAACTAAACCTCAGAGCCCACCTATGAAGGTGGCATTGTATAGTGTCAGAAATATAATGCAGATGGGGGAAACCGAGGCACAAAGAGTGATATTCTGGCCCTATTGACCTCAGTGGGAGCTGGTTTGGAGCCTAGTATGATTTTAGTTGGCATTACATGCTGTTCTGTATTCCACTGAGCATGTTTGTGACTTAAACCTGTTGCTCCTCCAATCATTATCTTCCCAAGGTTAATTACTACTATACTCTTTCATCTAGTCCCATGTTACTGCAAGAGTCTTCCTTCTGTTGTATGCTCGCCTCCATACCAGCTTGCAAGCCTGATGCATGGTGCAATGACACAAGCCTAGCATGTGGCTAATTATAATGTCCGTCTGGATCATAAATAATGTTCAAATCAGCCACAGGTTACCTTGCAGGAGCGTGAGATCACTTCAATCTGTCTAATGAATGTAATAGTCTTGGTAGCGTTAAATAACACATTGTTCCTAACAAAGGGCTAGGTTGTGCCTAACCCACACCTGGCACTGTAGGGAAGGAGGGGCTCCCGTATAGCTGTCTGAGCGCTACCCACCTCACTCCTCCAGACTCTCGAGGAAGCACAGAACCTCACAGGAGCAAATGAGTGGGGATTGGGTAGGGAAGGGCAGGTCTGGGCCGAGCCCTATCTCCTCCCTCTCACGACCTGGCCGCTGGAGCCGGATGGGTGTATAGGGTTGGGGAGACATAGGGTGACCAGACAGCAAATGTGAAAAATCGGGACGGGGGTAGGGGGTAATAGGAGCCTATATAAGAAAAAGACCCAAAAATCGGGACTGTCCCTATAAAATCGGGACATCTGGTCACCCTAGGGAGACATCATAAAGGGGTGTCTCAAATTACTCCCTCTCCTCTAGTCAACCCCAAATTAATTTTGGTCTGTTTTTGTTTTTTGTTGTTTCACCAAGAGAAGGGTGAGAAACAACGGCCTCAAGTCAGTCGTTCGTCTAGCATTTCTTATGAACAAGGCGAATGAAATACTGATCACACTCATCGCATATGCAGCAAGCAAAGGAGCGATTTTCGGCGGATCATAATGCATGTCAGACAGAAGTGGGCTGGGAAAGCAGCTCTTCGGAAATGCCTGCTGTCTCCCTGCAAACCCTGAATTATTGCTGAACCTCTTGGAAATGTAGCCTGTAAATGGAAAGTAAAACAGCATGTCATGGAAAAGCAACATCAGAAGGAGCGGAACGACCAGGTGTACCATGTGCTCGATTGTGAAAGCCCTGCTGACACTGTGCAGTCCCTTTCTCCTCAGGCAGCCCCACTGATTTAAAAGGATCTACTTTAGGAGTAAAGTGCTACCTCACTGTGAGGGTACCAAACCCTAACCCCACGGGAGCCAGGCACACAATTTACCTACCCTATGTGAAGAATGTATAGATGAACCAGATTTTCTAAGGTAAGGAAAGATGGCTGCAGTTCCCAAATTAAAGCGACTTGGCTTTGAGGGAAAGGAGGGATGCTAAATCTACCAGAAGCCCCAACCCTGTTCATCTGCTCGGCCTTTCTCAGGTGGGGCTAGACGAGGAGAGCAAGGGCTACGTACCTGATAATCCCACTGCAGGCGGGCAGCAGAAGGGAAGGGGTGGAGCGGGCCACAGGGTGAAAAGAGCTCTGGTTTGATCTTCCCTTCTTGGTAGCCAATGTGGCTAGTCAAGCATGACGGGCTAGGGGTGGGGAGTAAACTGCTTCACTACAAAGGGTGAAGTAATTTGCTGTTCCCCTGCAAAGCAAAGGGGGCCTCAGGAAAGCAACTATAACACTGTGAGTTACAGTGCATTCCTTGATCTTCTCCTGGGCTATGCACTGCCCCTGATTCAGATCGTAAAGTTACCAACCAACCCCATGTGCTCAGTGACTTACTTGGTACTATTATAACTCCTTCTAAAGGAATACTGCTGTTCCCTTGTGTAATGATTATTTCATAGAATATACCTGCAGTAGGAAGGCAGGATTGCAAAAACATGTTTGAAGCAGAGCCTGAAATGCGCATCAGTTTTCTCAGATTAAATACTCTTCTTCTTACACGGGTATTTCTCTTTGTAGTTATTTGTTAATAACTCTTAGAAAAACATTCCCCTGTGCTATGCAGTCCCTCCCCTAACAGTTCTCTGTTAATAACAAAATTAACCGATGGCCACTGGTTCAAATCAGCCTCAGGTCTGCTGTGAAAAAAAATCATGACCATCTAGGATCCTCAGTGACAGACCTGGAATGAGCTGGTGAACTCAGTCCAGTTCAAAAAGGGGAAGAATCAATGTCACAGAGATCACCAATACAACTGAAACAACTCAGTTCCCATGGAACCAGGGATTTCCCTACACCACCACCCTTGAACTCTCCCATCCACCCCTCCATTGGTCAACTAGTTACATGTGGTATTACCGATGTAGTCATTTTCCAATTAGATCTAGTTGTTTTAAAAAATTTCTAGTCAGAAAAAATTCCATTTAGTTGGTTGGAAATTTGTATTGAAATTGAAACATTAATACACACTTTAAAAGCATATATATGGTAAAATACGTGTACCTGAAAATGCATAATAGGTTTGAAAAGTATGAACAAAGACTTGTGTACATGGCTCATGAATGCACTGATGCAAATGGGAATCAAGTATCATTGCATACGTTATTCTTGATGTCAGTGGAAGGCCAGTAGATGCATTTCCAGATGTTCAGGTTATAGAAGACACATCAGCTGAATCGTTGATAACCCACATTTTAGAATAGTTAAATGCTTATAAATTGGACCCAAACAGATGGCTGCTTGTGCATTTGATGGAGCTGCAAACTTCTCTAGAAGACATGATGAAGTGCAAGCTTTGCTCAGAGAAAAGTGTAACCCTAATCTCTCCTATACACACTGAAGAGGGAATCTGCTCCAACTAGCACTAGTACGAGCTGCAGAATCTTCAAAAGACATTAAAAAAGCCATACATTTAATGTCTTTATTGTACTCTTTTTTTCAACAGGAGTCCAGAGTGACTGAACATCTTGGAAAAAAATAGAAGATGCTCTGGAACTGAAGTTCAAATTAGTCCAACCTAGGAAAACCTGCTGGCTTTCTCATGAGCGATTCTTGGCTATTGTCTTAAAATTACTGCAGCCATTATTACTGGCTTTGGAAAGTATCTACCAAGAGGGGATGGATCTAAGTGATGAGGCTAGTGGACTACTTTTGCTAAGACATTCAGAGAAGACAATTGCCATTCTCTCTTTTGTAAATCTACTGTTGAAACCACTTGGGTCATTAAACAATGCCATCCAGGCATCTGCTACAACAGTAGTAGATCTTTGTCCAGCAATAGAAGCTACACTTGGATCAATCAGAGAGATATCCATTGAAAACGTACTGGAAGAAGCAAAGACTTCAGTCCAGAACTTGACTAATGAAGGCATTTATATTGAATCCTTAAGTGGAGAGGACAAGAAGTGTGTGTTAAGCCAGCTGAACAAACTTGATCCTTACAACTCTACAACAGCGACTTCCGGATTCTACTCAACCCCTACATAGCTTTTAAAGATGCCCGTCTTATAAAACACTGACAGGTGAATGGAGAGAGGCACTACCATCAATGGGGCCGCCATGTGATCAGGACAGAATGGAGAATTTGAACACAGAGTGGAATGTCACAGAACAAATGAATGAAGATTTGACTTCAACTTCTTTTTTATCTTCACTAGTGGCTTGACCTGATCTTTGTGCTATGTTTCCTGGGATGAAAGAAGTAGGAATTCATCTCTTTCTACTCCCAGTCACAACAGCTACAGTTGAGTGTTCTTTTTCATCACTGATAGAATTTTGCATTCTGAGAAAAGTCGCCTTCTGCCTGATCATGTGAATGAACTAATGAGCATATCAGCTGAAGGACTGGAAATACCAGACACACGAGAAGCCACCAAAGATGAACACACTGCATTTGAGAAATTCATTAACAGAGTTGTGCAAAATTACAACAAGAAACCAAGAAGGATGTAGATGTAGTACGTCATAGAAGGCTTGAGTAGCCAACTTTAATTTGTGTGATGATTTTTAAAATATGAGTTAAAACTAATAAAATGGTCATGAAACATTTTTCAGTTTTTACAATGGCACCAGGCATCCTACCTTCACCCTTATGGTCTCACTCCTTGGCCTTCAGCCCCCTGTAAATTCAAACACCTCCTCTAATTTCAGTTCCTGGGGAAAACACTGATTGGAGTAGTCTCCAGTATGGAGGCAGATTGATGGGGCAGCAGCTTCACATGTGTTAATTTAGCACGTTTCATGAGCACTAAATTCATTTACTTCCAAAAGCGTTTATGCTCTGATCCAACTCCCACTGAAGTCAATGAGACTTTTTCCATTGATTTCAACAGATTTTTCGTCAGACCCTAAATGACAGAAAGAAATGGCACCTCTTAAACATCAAACTGAGCTACAAGCTATATGCGCAGACTTTCCTCAACTACTAGCTGCTGATTGTGCAGTGCTAACTGCTTGCCATCTTTTTTGCTTAGTTCTCTGACCACACGTTAGCTTAATGTATTGGTTAATCTGGACGTTAGAGGCAGGTAATAAATCGTATTAGGAATGAACATTCATTTGTAAGTGGAATGTGCTACTTATTTATTTTACAAGCGTATGACATATTTGCTTTGATGTTACAGATTTGAGCAAAATATCAGTGAGCCTGAAATACTTCACAGTGGTAGCTATTGTTTCCATTGGTAAGGACCTATACTTTCATAATTCATTTAAGGCTTCCTAGCTCTCTGCACCCTCCTGACTTCATTCAAACCTATGTCAAGACCCATTTCTCACTCCTAGCCTAACACTCCTAGCTCTGCCTCTAACAAAACAATAACATACTTTTTCAGGCTCTCAAAACTACTGCATTCTTCATCCCTGCCTGATTGTATCCATCAATGCTTCTGTAGGATATACTCAACTTGTAACTGACATGGAAGCATTTTGTGGTACTTTCATATGAAAGATTCGATAGAAAAATAAAATGCATTAGATTCAAATGGCAAGGAATACAGCAGCATGTGAGTTAATCCTTACACCAAGTGGAGAAATGCAGTGTCTCAGAGTACAGCAAGTGAATTATTTTATATTCAACTCCAGATATATTTCAGTATGCAAAAGTTACAGTCCTGTATAAGAGTCTGATCCAAAGCTCATACCAGTCAATGGGAGTCTGTCCACTGACTTCAACGGGCTTTAGACCAAGTTATAAATCCTTTGCTTACAAAAGCTGTCCAAGCTGAATTATGGAACAGAAACAGGAGTCAATATTCTCTCCGCAGGGCTATGTGAGTTTTACTTTACTCAGTGCAAAGGACAGAATTGAATCCATCACAACAGTTGGGAAAACTGTGCATAGAAAGACCAACAGTTTTTCCTTTAGTTTCGCAACCATATAACGTGCCTTGGGCGCAGGTGATATTAAAGCATCCACCATGGCATCTACAACTTCATGACCTGTGGTGCACCCTTCGTTAAGTATGTTGTTGAAAAAGTCTGAACGTTCTTGCACATATTCTTTATTGTAGACGGCCTTTTCCTCCGCACTAAGTTCATTCCAGATCTGCTCCGCGTCGACCGGTGGCTGAATATTAGTTGAACGTGCGTAATTTCCTGGCTGAATAACACAAACCTAAAAGGAAAACAAAATTAGGAAAATTAGGAAAGCTGCTCTGAATTCAGTGAAATAATATGAGCAGTAGGGCTGGTCAAAATTGTTTTTTTTAACAGAATAGTTCTGTTGGGAAACGTGGCTTCTGCAAAATCAAATGTTCCGTAGGAATGTGTTGATTACAATCAAAATGGAGTATATCATTTTGACTTTGTTTCATTTCAGCTTTCTTGTTTCACTTCACTTTGACTTAATTTTTAACTTCCTTAAATTTTCATTTATTTTTATATATATTATGCATTATATAGTGTATTTCATATGTATATATATATATATAACATTTTTTATTTTTTACAACAGTGAAACATAATCAGGACAAAATATTTTGACATTGTCTAAATGAAACATTTTGATAAGGTCATTTCGATGTATCCAAAATGAAATGTTTTTGAGTTTCGGTTACATGGTAAATTTGGAAATTTCAACTTTTTGTCCCATTGCGAGATAAGCGAAAATTATGAAATGTTGGGATTTCTCATGGGATGGAAATTCTGTTTTCCTAGCAGTTCTAAGGAGCAGGTAATGGACTTTGATTTCCAAGTATATAGGGACACAGATCATGTTCCTGATTCCACTGGAGTCTGTAGCAAAACTCCCACTGATTTCTGTATGTATAGGTTTACAACCAACGTTTCCAGATCCTTTGCTGCTGGGTCTCCATTGTCCTTGCTTGCACTGGTGCTGCTGGTCTGTTAGCTGCCCAGCAATCTCAGTGGAATGTGAGGACATGTTTGGCACGATAGCAGGCACATCTGACTTGGAATATCTGACTACTGTTAAGTGGTTAATGGCATATTTATTAAAACTACCTATGTTGCAAAACAGTGACTCTATGGGTTTGTCTACACGGTAATTAAAAACCTGCGGCTGGCCCGTGCCAGCAGCCTCGGGCTAAGGGGCTTGGGCTAAGGGGCTGTTTAACTGTGGTGTGGACATTCAGGCTCAAGATGGAGCCTGGACTCTACGATCCGGTATTTGGAGGTGGGAGGCAGCCTGAAATCTACACCGCATTTAAGCAGCCCCTTAGTCCTAGCCCCACAGGCCCAGCTCAGCTGGCACAAGCCAGCCATGAGTTTTTAATTACAGTGTAGACATACCCTGTAGGGCTAGACTGTGGCGTTTAGCCACAGCCTGTTGTAAGTGGCAACACAGACCCAATGCAAGGCAAGGAGCACTGGACCTCACACGCATAATGTGTATGAGGTCACGCCGGCAGGGGCAGGGCAGCACACTCTTCAAAATGGCATCCCCCAGACAAAACCATCTCTGGTTTTGTCTCAGTACCGGACGGTGAACAAACCTTAGAAAAGCAGGACCATTTACTGGACGAATGGCCTGCCCAGCTATGGAGAGCACAAACTGCTGTATCCCTTTAATGGGTGCAACATACTGTGCACTGGGTGGGCAGTCAGTTTGGCTGGCCAATGTGTAGAGGGGATAGGCAGCAGGGTCAAAACAAATGAAGTATTTTTTCACACAATGCACAGTCAACCTGTGGAACTCTTTGCCAGAGGATGTTTGTGAAGGCCAAGACTATAACAGAGTTCAAAAAAGAACTAGATAAATTAATGGAGGATAGGTCCATCAATGGCTATTAGCTAGGATGGGCAGGAATGGTGTCCCTAGCCTCTGTTTGCCAGACTGGGAAACTGGGTGATGGGATGGATCATTTGATGATTACCTGTTCTGTTCATTCCCTCTTGGGCACCTGACATTGGCCACTGTCGGAAGACAGAATACTGGGCTAGATGGACCTTTGGTCTGACCCAGTATGGCCGCTCTTATATAGAGCCATGGCTCCATCTGCTCCCTGCCCCCTTTTGGGAGAGAGCTCCAGAAAAGAGGGAGAGACTCTCAAGGCGATGCATCCTGCCAGCCTTCAGGCGGACTGTGCAGTGGTGATGGGGACAAGGGGGACTAGCTAAGGGCCAGCCACAGTTTAGTGATCCTCATAAATACCACCACCGTATTAATTCACAAAGGTAATTATTAGAGCATTTTTGAACATTAAAGTCCAAACAAACTAGAACAGCTAACCCCTTAGACTAAGCACTTCCATGCACTCAAGATTATCCTTAGCTAAGCAGTTCAAATCCTCATCGTGCCATAGGTATTTCAAAGTGTATAATGCAAGTGATTTCATATTGTTTTCCAACACAGCTACAGCTTTTCCACAACCAAACTTCTGTGAGCAGTGCATACAATTAGTCTAAGCTGTAGTCATTTCTTCAGGGGGAACATTTAGCGAGCACTAAATGAGGATTGAAAGGGAGGAATGATTCAAAAGAAAAACACTAGATGAGCTGGTCAGTGATCTAAGCTTTAGCTTTGGTCATTAGCGTTCCATCGGCAAAGGAGCCCTGGTTCAGGGGGTGTATATTTCACCAACCACCCTCAGCGCCGCCCCTGGAAATCTAGTGGGGAGGGATGTCTCCAGCACTCAGGTTTTCTACCAGAGGAGTGAACCTTTACCTCTTCCTGGAAACTCCAGAGGAACTCTGTGAGTGAGAGACAACAGGTCAATGTACTCCCTGGGCAACCGGGTCCCTCTCCCTTCTTAAACCACACCACTCACTTTTGAAGTCCTCCTCCCCCGCAGTAGTTGCCCCACTGAAGGTAAGTTTTAGTTACAGTGTGTTGTTACAACCTCTTCTTCCTGACAGGCACTGTATAAACTCATGGAAAGAGAACTTACAATGTAAACAGATGAGGCAGACAAAAGATGGGAGGGGAAACACAGGGGAAGTGTCTTCCCAAAGTCCCATATTGCTGGGAATAGAAGCCAGAGCACCCAACTCCCAAGCCAGTACCCTATCCACTAGGCCACACTGCCTGCTGGGATCACGTACCTAGAAACCAACATAAATCCTAGAAGAATCTGCATCTTAGACGTCCTGGAACCAGAGGCTGGAATCCCAGGGTTGACTCGGCTCTTCATCTTTCCAGTGTTAATATACTCACTAACATGCAGTTTACTGGGAGGAGCTTTTAAATATGACTTTTCACAAGAGTAAGAGTCTGCTTGGCCAAAATTTCCCTTTCCCCTCACCCATATGCAATATCCTCTGTGTAAGCTGCTTGCTCCCCTCCACCCTAGAAATAACGGCAGGTCAGTGATGTGTGTAGAGTTTCAGGAGGGAAGGTGCTATATAAATATAGAATACATCTTTTCTTCCTGCAAAATGAATGGTTACTCCTGAAATATATAAACAGCTTTTGTGAGTGAAAAAGGCTGAATAAGTATCTTACCCGCACTCCAAACTTCTTCATTTCCAGTCTTAAGGCATCACAAAATTTTTCTATGGCTGCCTTGGTCATAGAGTAAATGCCATTCCCCACAGTAAAGTATGCAGTAACACTAGACATAAAGACCATACGTCCTGGAGAGGGGGAAAACATTGTTCAAATAACAATAATTAAATCCCTCACAATCTTTCCCTCATAACTGCCTTACTGTTCAGTGAGGCTAAGATGTGCATTCCCAGCATAACCTTACTATAGTATGTTCAGCTCTGTAGCTCAAAAAACCCAGCTTCCTCCAAAAGGCTCATTTCTTAGTTATTTGCAAGTGCTGAACCAGACTAAGTGTAATATAGTCACAACTTGCATCCTACCAGTTCTGAGCCAGTAAGTTCAGATATAAAGAGTGTAGCGTGAGGACACAGGTGCAAAGAGCCATGCTTTAACCAGCAACTAGAGCAGGGGTAGGCAACCTATGGCACGGGTGCCAAAGGCGGCACACGAGCTGATTTTCAGTGGCACTCACACTACCTGGGTCCTGGCCACTAGTCTGGGGGGCTTTCCATTTTAATTTCATTTTAAGTGAAGCTTCTTAAACATTTTTAAAATCTTATTTACTTTACATACAACAATAGTTTAGTTATATATAAAAGACTTATAGAAAGAGACCTTCTAAAAACATTAAAATGTATTACTGGCACGGGAAACCTTTAATTAGAGTGAATAAATGAAGACTCGGCACACCACTTCTGAAAGGTTGCCGACCTCTGAACTAGAGAATTCCCAGACCATGAAATTCCTACATTTATTAAGCTCCCTGGTGAAATATATCCTGGTCCTCTCTGGAAATCGTAGAAGACCAGGAACTGTATAACCACTCCACAGAGAGGGTAAATAAAAGAAATAAAAATGAAGGGATTGCACATCTAAAAGGAGGATTGTAGTAGGGGAGAGAGAGAGTGTATCTAATTATTCATCATGATGGGTCTGATTTCACTGTAACACCAGTTTTATATGAGTGCAACTCCATTGACTTAAAAGAAGGTTAGCCCCGGAAAGGCAGTTTGATTTCCACCAATGTGTGTCCTCTCATTCCATTTGGCGGTGATTTCCATGGCTTGTGCCATTGTTATCATCATTTTATGATTTTTGTCAAATGTACCAGTCTGCTAAAGTTCAAAAATGTCCAGAACAAGGAATTGTGCTCCGGCCCAGCTCAACAATTTACTCCTACACCTCCAACAAACAATTATACCACAGAACTAGAAATGTTTACATGTATGATTATACCTCAGGTACTAAGAGGCAGGATGGTCTTGTGATTAAGGACTCAAGATATCTGGGTTCAACTCCTGCGTCAGAGTCACCGTGTGACCTTGGCAAGCCACTTAATATCTCTGTGCTTCAGAGCTCCTTTGTCATATGGGGATCACAGTACTTCCTTTTCCCTGCCTTGCTTATTTAGAATGTGAACTGTTCAGCTCAGGGATTGCATCTTAGAGCATGTCTACACTACCAGCCGGATCGATGGGCAGCAATTGATCCAGCGGGGGTCGATTTATCATATCTAATATAGACATGATAAATCAACCGCCGATCGCTCTAGCGTCGACTCTGGTACTCCACCCCAATGAGAAGCGCAAGGGGAATCGACGGGAGAGCGTCTCCCGTCAACACACCGCAGTGAAGACACCACGGTAAATAGATCTAAGTACGTCGACTTCAGCTATGTTATTCACATAGCTGAAGTTGCGTAACTTCGATCGATCTCCCCCCCGTAGTGTAGACCAGCCCAGAGTATGTGTATGTGTGTACAGCACCCAAAACTATGGGGCTCTGATCTTGGTTGTGGCATCTAGGTGCTATTGTACTAAGTACTGTGCCAGGAAGACACAATGGCCCAGGAACCTCAGGGCAGCCTGGCTACTCTGGGATCACTCTGCACTTCCCTTGCACAGGACGTATTTCCATTGGCCAGAATGAGGGGGTGCTGGGGTCAGACAAAATATACGTTGTTACAATCGTGTTAGTGTTTCAGGAATAACGTCAACAGATCGCCATACAGTGCCTAAAGCTAAGCACGTGCATAAAAGTCTTTGCAGGATCTGGGTGATAGAGTGTCAGCAGCAACATATCATAGAACGAGCGTGACCATGTCCCACACGTTAGCAGTATGGCACTTCCATAGCTTCTAAACAGACACAAGCAGGGCTGTGTTCTTGTGATATTAACATAACCTGGCCATTCGTTTTACAGCAGTGGGTCTCAACATTTTTTACTGGCGACCCCTTTCACATCACAAGCCTCTGAGTGCAACCCCCCTAATAAATTAAACACCCTTTTAAATATATTTAACACCATTATAAATTCTGGAGGCAAGCGGGGTGGAGGTTGACAGCTCGTGACCCCCCATGTAATGACCTCACGACCCCCTGAGGGGTCCCAACCCCCAGTTTGAGAACCCCTGTTTTACAGTGTGTTAAGGTTTCAGTACATTTTTTCCCATATATTGAAAAATCATAAGCAGTGTTACCAGGAGGCTGAAGAGCTGCGTATTTGTGACTTAGGGCTTGTCTACACTACCCGCCTGATTCGGGTAGTGTAGATCCCCCGATCTGCTGGGGATCGATTTATCGCGTCTCATGTAGACGTGATAAATCGATCCCAGAAGCGCTCCCCGTCGACTCCGGAACTCCAGCTCAGCGTGAGGAGTAAGCGGAGTTGACGGGGGGAGCGATCCTGCGCCGCATGGACCCAAGGTAAGTAATTTTAATTCGATCTAAGATACGTCGACTTCAGCTATGCTATTCTCGTAGCTGAAGTTGTGTATCTTAGATCGACCTCCCCCGCCAGTGTGGACCAGACCTAAGGGATAAATGGTAGGATAAAAGCATCCATTTCTGGATCACAGGGTCCTTTCTATTATTTGTGTTACAGTAGCACCTCCAGACTTCAGTCGAGACCTCATTGTGTGAAGCCCTGTACACACACATAGTAGGAGACTATCCCTGCCTCGAAGAACTTAAGGTAAGACAGACAAAAGGAGGAAGAAAGAAAATATTATTATCCCCCATCTGTTCAATGGGGACAACAGAGACACAGAAAGGTTAAGTGACCAGCCCTAGAACTCAGCGAACCTGTGGCAGAGCCAAAATTGAATTCAGATCTCCTGAGTCCATCTCCACAAGATCATCTTTCCTCCCAGAAGCAATGAACAATAAAATAGTACAATCTAAATACCGGAACAAGTCCTTGCCCATGCTGTGTGTGTCCCAGTGCCAATGCTGACAGTCTCTTGCACTCGAAGGAAGGCTGCTAAGAACTAGCTTTAAGCATTTCCCTCTGTTTTCAATCACAGATATTGATGTTATTAATTCTTCATAAATTAAAACTAACTACTTTTTTTTTCACCCTATACGTCCTCGTCCTCTTGTCAGGATCAAGTTGTTCTCTCAGGTAACATTTCAGGAAATTGGACAACATACTGGTTTTGTTTCAGTTAACGATAGTAGGCTAATTATTCTACAACTGTAGATGACATTGGATTAGGATTACCCTTGTATTTCCTCAGAAGGGGAAGAAATGCCAGCGTTGTCCTTATACACCCAAGGAGATTCACATCCACAAATTTTTCATATTTCTCCATAGGCAGCCACCCTGTCTCGCCGAACGTCGATATTCCAGCATTGTTCACCAGTCCCCAAAAACCTGAAGGGAGAAAAATTGTCTCCTGTCTACAACATATTTAACCACCAGACAAACTGGACACAACACTCTCAGAGCCTTCAACAATGTTCATAAAATGGGTGTGGTATTGGTCTGTGCCTTTAAGGACTGACCTTCCCAGACAGAGGCTAGGCGGGGCGCTCTGAAGCCCACCCAGTTGGAACTGACGTAGAATAAAGCAGAGCTCTTGCAAGCAGCTTATATATCAAGTTATCACTGAACACCACAATGAGCGCATTCCGAAATAAGTCCTTGGCTACATTATATTTTAGGTTTGTATTCATAAGCATGTGCTCATTTTGCTTAATGAAGAAACATAATTGTGGCCATTCTGTGGACCATATCAGCCGGTTGATTGCTATTTAATAATCATTCACTATATTGTCTCCTTAAGTATCTTTGTGAAAACAATATTAAGCAGACTGAAGGCCATATGGTAACATTTTCAAAAGTGTCTACGTAACTTAGGAGCATAAATCCTATTTTATAAAGTGATTTGGTATTTAGGAGCCCACATCCATTGAAAGTCAATGGACTTAGACTTCTAAGTCACTTTAAAAGATGGGACTGAGCCAAAGTTACTTAGTCATTTTTGGAAACATTACTCCAGATCCTGTCCTCGCATACTTGCTGCAGGTATTTCCAGGCTGACCAGCACTGTAATATCTGTGCAGTAGTTAAGAATCACATAGGGAGGTCTGTACCGGACTCAATAGCTGAGTTAGGTCAACGTAATGTTGACCTAACTACAAGTGTCTGTACAAAAATGTGTCTCCAACCGATGTTGGATGGTCTACACTGGGGGTGGGGGGATTGATCTAAGTTACCTAACTTCAGCTATGTGAATAAGGCTCCAGGGTCTCCTTGCTCAGACTCTTCTCTTTCGCAGCTGCCTGTGAAATCAAAGCCACTAAGCTGGTTTCACTAGATTTTGTCTTTCCAGATCTCAAGGCAGTGCTTGGTCAGGATCTCATCCAAGGTCTATCCAGCTCTCAGAAATTGCTCCCCCCCCCCCCCCCCGCCACACACACATTCACTTGAGCTCATAGCAGTTTCTGAGAGCTGGGTAGACATTGGGCAATGTACAGATTCTATCAGAGACAGAGGGACTGAAGCTGCTAACAGAATTAGAGGATGGGGGGAGATTCTCACTAGCACCGTGGTCGCTAAAACGGATTCTGAGGACAAAGATTAACAGATAAAGTAGAGGATCTGGAGGTTCACTTTAGGAGACCTCATTTAAGATTAGTGGGGCTTCCAAAAGGGGGAGTAGGCTCTCACAAGGACAAAGAAAAACTCCTATCCCTGCCATGTGAAATGATGTCTCTTTCATATAAAGAAGCTACTCTGATGTTCTTTCTGATGTGAGAGTAGAAAAAGATAACACAATTCACTCTGGTTTAAAAATATATAAAATCTTATGGAGCTGGGTACACACTCTGCAGTGTGGTACCTTGCAAAGCTGCATATTCTTTACAACAAACCCAAATCTCTCGGCACATCCATAAGAAGCTAATAAATCCCTTGACTCCTTGGAAAAGGCTACTGGGCAGCGAAGCCCCCTGGTCTGTCAATCTAAACAGCTCCCTGGATAGGAAACTGCACTCAAAATCCACAAATGAGAATCCAAAGATGAAAAATGTGAAAAGCAAAATAAAAAATGTGCTGTCTCTAGGTTTATTTCTCTTTTGCAATTTCAAATTTGATTATTTTTGAGATTCTCCAGGTTATGCATGAGCAGTCAGACAGGAAGGGAAGTTTTATATGAGGAAGGGAATATTTGACCACGAGTTTTATGGAATACAAAACCCAAGAACGTGTTACAAGATAGATGTCAATTGGGTTACTGGTTCTGTGAAATATACTGTTAGCAAATATTCCTGCTTCCTTATATGTATTGCAGTGTGTTGGCAATTCAGAATCCACTGAAAAAAGCACAATTAGAAGTGGTTAAAAAATTTCATTTCAACCTTTTTCTGATGAAAAATGGTCTTTTTTTTAAACAAAATGTCACTGATTTCTTTTTTTTAAAATTTTCCGATGGACATTTTTCATTTTTCCCCACTTCCCTGTTCTTTCCCTTTCCCCCCTCCCTTTCAGTGACAAAATGAAAAAAGGAGAAAAAGAATAAAAGGGAGAGATAGGAAGACAGGAAGAAAAAAACCTGATTTATTCATTTCTCTGTGTGTATTTGTGCGGTTTCAAAAAACCGAAAAATTTAAAAAATCATTTTTTATTTTTATTTTTTCATTTGAAACATACTTCCCACTTTTTGTTCAGCTCTGCTCATTATGTTATGTTAAAGAGAGTGTTTTGGCACTGAAGGCCCTGTGTTATACCCTCTTCCATAATGATGATGATGTGGATTACAATAAAGTCTAGAGGCCCCAACCAAAATTGGGCCCCATTGTTTGAAGTATTTTAGATACAGAATAACAGACCCCTTCCTGAAGAGCTAGGGTAACCAAATGTCCCGATTTTATAGGGACAGGTCTGATTTTTGGGTCTTTTTCTTATATAGGCTCCTATTACCCCCCCACCCCCTGTCCCGATTTTTCACACCTGCTGTCTGGTCACTCTATGAAGAGCTTACAACCTCAATAGATGAGACAGACAAAAGACACATTATTTCCCATTTTATGGATGAAGAACTGAGACACAGAAAGATCCAGTGCCTTGCCCAAGGTAACACAGGGAGTTTGTGGCAGGAATGGAACTAAACTCTCCGGAGTCCCAGACCAGTGCCTTAATCAGAAGAGCATCCTTCCAAGAATAGTTGGTGGGTTTGATTACATTGTTCTGTTGTCATGATTGCTATTGTTGTCAGGTTGAGTACATGGCTGCAGGCAAACTGGAAGAAAAATATGATACTGTTGGACTTATTTTGGTTAATAGATTCAGAAATATCGGATTCAAGAATGTTAAGGTATTTTCATGGAATGTACACAGACAGAATAATCCAATCAAATGAAAAAAAAATA
The DNA here is from genome assembly GCA_037349315.1 of Chelydra serpentina. Taxonomy (NCBI): domain Eukaryota; kingdom Metazoa; phylum Chordata; order Testudines; family Chelydridae; genus Chelydra; species Chelydra serpentina. The sequence goes on from JBAIAC010000061.1 coordinate 14,641,455, forward strand.
CTTAATCACCTGAAAAAATAGACCTTGACATTATAGCCCTGTGAGGAACACATCTTCCCTTATAACAGACAACAATTATGGGAAAGGGAAGTTTATGCAACCACTTATAACAAAGGGGAAAAGAAGAGGGGTTAATTAAAAGAGGACTCTCCTTGTGAGTTGAGAGGACTGTAAGGGGAACAGCTGGGAAACATCTTACTGCAGGGTATGCTTTTATGACAAGAGGGTTACTATAAAAAATCAGAATTCTGATCCACAGCCTATTAAAGTCAATGGAAAGACGCCTATTGACTTCCATGGCTTTAAATCAGGCTCTGAATGACACAATCTTCTCATACCTAGGCACAATGACAAGGCCTCTGACTAAATGTATTAAGGGAACCATCTACATAGCAGGAAATGTTAACTGGGTTCCTAGCCCTGAAAACAAATAAAAGGGGGTAACAGACCCCTAGAATCCACAATTGTCAGATGTCTAGAGAAAGCAACATACTCATAGAAAATGAGTTTCAGAAGCACCTGGTTTTATAGTCTAGAATAGACCATAGCTCTATAGAGTGAAAAAAACTATGAAGAGAGAGAGTATCCAATCAGGTATTACCAGTATTTTGGTATCTGATTTGGTACTGATTTTGCTGAAATATGACTTCCCATGGGTCCAGTAGCATTAGGCCCCATATAACACTACGTTACAAAAGGAGAACAGCCTTAAAAACGTGAGAAATGATATGTCAGCGAACATGGGCAAACGAGGAACGCAGTGCTGTAGTGATGATGTGTTATGGAAAGCTGCCAAAGCAATCCTGATGAGTGAACTGATGTTCAAAGGACCTGCAGCCTACAGAGGGACCCTAGGAAAGATGGAACACATGGGTTAGAACTTGGGAAGAAGGGAGCTTTTGAGGTTAAGGCAACAGAATGGGATTCAGGAGATCTGGATGCCGTTCCTGGTCTCTCTCAGATTCCCTGTGTGACCTTGGGCTAATCACTTAATCTCTCTGCATCTCAATTCCCTTATCTTCTGTTTGTGTATGATACTCTTTGTTTGTCTTATCTATGTAGAGCGTAAGGCCTTCATAGCAGAGCCTGTCTCTTACTACGTGTATATATATGCCGAGCACAATGCGGCCCTGATGTTCTCTGGGGTCTCTAGGTGATACTGAAATACAAATAGTAATGGATGTTCTGCAGAATGCCAAAGCGGAGGAAATATTATTTAGGGGTGTAATAAACACTAGAGGAAAACAGAATCAGCTCCTTAGAGAAAAAGAGTGAATAAATACTCCTTTTATGATAAAGGGAACAAAGATGACACACAATATTGGCCTATCAGTTAAGAAAGGGGGCTCAGAAGACAGCTATTCAGCAGATCACGTCTGAAGGACAAATGTTTAGTGACTCAAAAAGATCCAACCTCTTTCATGCATACAACTGTATTCTTCACAGTATTAAAAGGGTCAAGAAATTCTTCAGCAATACTAGAAACTAGCTATCCTCATCCGTTAGAATGGGAATCCTTAGGTGAATTTATTCTAATGCAAGATGTTTTCATAGATTTTAAGGTCAGAAGGGACCATTATGATAATCTAGTCTGACCTCCGGCATAATACTGTCCAGAGAATCTCAGCAAGGATTTCTGCATCAAGCCCAGTAACTTGTGATTGAACAAGAGCGTATCTTTCAGAAAGATATCTGATCTTGATTTAAAGATTGGGTATAATATAGACTCCACACCCCTTCGTAAGCTGCTCCAATAGTTAATTACCTTCACTGTTAAAAATGTGCTCCTTTTTTTAGCTCAAATTTGTCTAGTTTCAACTTCCAGCCATTGGATCTCATTACCCTCATCTGCTAGATAAAGAGCTCTCCGCTATCAGATATGTTCTCCCGTGTAGGTACTTATAGGTCATGATTACGCAGGTCAGATTTTTTTCTGAATGAAACGGTTTTTTGTAAAAAACCAAAAAAGTGGACTTCTTTTTCAAAAATAGAAAAATGTGTGGAAAAATTGACAATTGTATCAAAATTTGTATCAAAACCAATATCCAAATGGTTCACTAATTTAATTTTTTTTGTTTCTGAAAAACGAGTCACCGTATGCCCAATTTTCCAGAGCACCCGTAACTCCCATTGAAGTCTTTGTACTGAGGCACCCAAAATCTGTGGCCCTTTTGGAAAATTTGGCTGTAACGTCATTATTATGCCTGGAATAATACTGCCTAGCCTGTGTCATAGCATGTGGAATTCACAGTCCTTAAGCAGGAGGAATTTATTATAAAAAGCTATTGTATCTACAGGCACAAGCAAACAGGCTTCCAGACAGCTTGCGTTCCTGCTTGATTTGGATTTGTTTAACAGGCACTACATTTTGTCTGGAACTCTATGCAGCACTCAAAGTGCAGTACTTATCTAGTGGCTAAATACTATTTAGCCTAATGAGATGTAGAATTTTATCTATAATATTGTATATATGTTTAAAAGGCAAGAGAGGAGATGAGGATCTCATTTTAATGTTTCATTCATTTAGGCTCTGATTCTGCAACCCTTACTCACACCGAGGAGTGCTTACTCGGACAAGGAGTCCAACTGAAATCAACGAAGGCACGTAGCTTTCACCAAGCGTCCCAAGGAGGTGAAGGGTGGGAGTAAGGGCCGCAGAGTTAGGCCCTTCTGAAATATGGGGCTAACCTGGGAGGTGCACCGTCCCGTGGCGAGCATACATGCTCTGAGCTCCAGGTTGCACCGCAGAGAAAGTAATTGGTTACATCGCTTTAAGGAGAGCCTCATACTGTTGCCCCCAAATCTGGTCCACCCTCTTACGGTGAATGGAAACAGGAAGGAGGAGGCAAGCAATTCAGAAACAGTCTCTAAACCGCTGCCTCCTCCTACATGCACAGTGTAAGGAATTCTAGGAGACTCTTAACCAGGCCTCACAAAGGAGGCAGGGTCATTACTCTCTCTACCCACACAGGCATAGCTAGTGGGACTTGGGGTACTGGGGGTGCTGCAGCACCCCTCCTTTGAAGTGGTTTTCATTATACACAACGTTTACAGTTTGGTTCAATGGCTCTCAGCACCCGCACTATACAAACTGTTCCAGCCCCACTGCACACAGGACAATCATGAAAGGGGGGAGAGCACAATCTAGCCCATTATAATTAAAGAGATGGATCACCACATCCTGGCTTGTTGAAGAAGCCCATGCAGGGAGGTTGCTAATGTCAATCTCACATATGTCGGTTTCTCGTCTTTTGTTCCACTTGAAATGAAATGTTGTATGCCCCTATATTTTGCAAACCACTGATAAGGCCTTTGGAATTCACTGTATTAAATCAGATATTACATTAAGCCAGTGGCTCCATTGTACTTAATGTTGATATACTCATAGGAGAAAGACTGCCTAATAATTTAGCAGTAAAGCACATGCTGGTAGGATTTGTAAAACCACTTTACCTTTTGACTACCTGGTTTTCTCCATGGCAGACTCAATAGCTGCTCAAGCAGAGAGGTTGAGCAAAAAAGTGAAGGGCCATCATCAGATATATAATACATACAAGATCCTGATTATGTATAATGTAATATAACAGAATAGGTGTAATGTCTAATTAAGGGCCTGGTCCAAAGCCCATTTAAGGCAAGGAGAGTCTTTTCACTGACTCCCTTAGTCTCCGGATCAGACCTTAAAGGTCTAGATCAGGTTAAGAGATTGTATATATTATGATCTGGACATTCCATGTGAATGTCAAGCATCAAACAAGCATAATCCCTGGAAAATTCCCTTCCCTGCTGCCCCCATGAATCAGGCCTTGCAGTAAGAGTCTTTCATAAAACCCCCGATTTGGCAAGCTGACCTCGTTAATCAAGATTTCGCTGAATAGACGCCAGCTACTGCTTTGGTATAAGGTACAACTAATTGCCCCTGAACAGGAGTTTCAGGGTGATGCTCCTTTAAGTCCCTAGGCTCCATCTAGCCTATAAACACCCTTGGGATTCAGCTGTTGTTTCTAAAGCTGGGGAAAGAACCTAAAAGAGGAAGACTTAATCAGTTGAGATCAGGACAACCCATAAATACACATACTTAATGAGAGGCTTCTGTGCTTTTGTTTACTTTCTATATTCTTGTTCCTTTCCACAACATATCCTAACAAGCTAGTCAAGAATGTGTCCTGCATTTCCATGGTTGTGTCATGTGCTTTATTCTTCATTATAACTTTTGTGTTAATGAAAATCATTAGTTCAGATTTACAAATGCACTTAACTTCTGTTGCAAAGTACTGAGTAAATGTATTGGGCTAAATCCATCCCTGATGCAACTCCATTGGCTTCAATGGATAATAGAAGTGTTTACGCCTTGCAGACTTAAGTCTATAAAGAGTTTTGTCTTGCATGGCACATATTAATTCAAGCATGGTTTGGATCCAGTAAGTTCACTCATGGCAGTTTAACACTATTCTCATAAGGTAAACAGGGAGTTGTGCTGCTTGTGATTATTTTTGACAATATAATATACCCTACGTTCATGTAATATGCGGAGGCTAATGGGTGCTGTCATCCCCTCACCAACTTTGTGCCCAACCATCCCGTTCTGCAGATAAATCACTTGTGTTAGTACACAGCCCTGCTGAAATTAATGCAGCTCTGTGCAGGCAGAGGTGTCCTCCTGCATGGATCTCATTGCCCAGGCTAGAGGGAAATTCAACCCTATTGATGTGCAGGTGGGACAGGGAGCTGGTCCAAGGAGGCTTCCCGCGTGCTCTTCCATCTCTAGCATGCCCACCTGACAAAGCAATTCTGGTTACATGCAGTCCCTTATTTAAGGGAAATTGCCTCATTTTTGCTACCATGTGTAACCATGTCCATGTCCTCATTTTTGCTACCATGTCCAATGAGGAGTGCAAATGAGCACTCCCTTTGGTGTCAGGTCAGCCATTCACACTGTATAAGGTTTAGCCTTTACATTTTCTTTTCAATATCCATCCCAAATCTGACCAAGTCCTATGCACTAGCTTTATAAAACAAAATGTTAGAATGATAAATAAATGGCCATTCTTGTACAAGAGCCTTCTTCTCAGCCGCTTTCCTGCATTTGTTCACCTCTTTTCAAATCACTCCCAAAACTACTTTTTTTCCTCTTGCTTATACTTCTTAATTTGCTCTCCTCCCCATTATTACCTACGATTAGATCTCTGCAAAATACTCACAAAGAAACCCCCAGACAAGCAACACTTGGTGGGTTTCCTTTGTCATTACAGACTTGAATTTTAGTCCAGATTCATTGACAGGCTCATGACTGTTAACTCTCTGGGGAAGGGATTGTCTTTTTATTCTGTGTTTGCATAACACTTCACAGACGGGGCCCTGGGTCCATGAAGGTCCTCCTAGATCCTGCATACAGGACAAATTAACAACCGTTTGGGCTGATTTATGGCTAAGTCTCAAAAAATAGGTGATGGTCAGGAGTCCCAGCTGAATTTTTGGGTTCATCCCCATCACCTAAATCTCAGAGCTCAGACCCCAGGAGCGCAAACCCCAAGCAGTCAAACCCCAGAAGAAAGATGTCATGAACCTCTGTCCCCAGCAGCATCTGTTCAGCACCTAACCCAACACATGGCGTATTCAGCTCTGTCAAATGGTTGGACACAGCTGGGTTATGGAATACCCTGGACAGAAGGGGTATGACCTAGCACAGCAGGTTGGCACATAAGGGGAACTTTGTTTACAATTGTGTTTCCATTCATATTTGATGGCCAGATCAGTCCATTTTACTGATGAAGCCTCAGAGCGAACCTGGGGAGGGGCAAGACCCAGAGGAGAGGCAGCAGGGTCCCTGCCCCAAGGAGTTTACCACACCACACCGGAAGGTTTAATCTCTTTTTGCTATCAGGCTCCCCCATCTCTACCCTGGTCCAACTCCCAGCCCGGAGTCTGGGGCCAGACCCTGCTCCTACACTGGAGCAAACGCTGCTCCGGATTTACCCCAGTGCCCCGAGCCTGGCCCCGGTGCAGTGGCTGCCCTGGGCGGCTGCTGTCTCTGGGGAGGGTCTTTGGCGGCGGGCAGAGGACAGGCGCCGGAGCAGGGCAGTGCCGTGTGAACGCGCCGGCTCCGGAGTAAGGGGCGGGCGCCGGATGCTCTCACCTGTCTCCGGCAGGTGGCTCAGCACCAGCTCCTTGGCCGCGGCCACGTCCCGCTCCCGGGTGACATCCAACGGCAGCACCCGCAGGCGGCCCGGGCCGGCTTCCCGCAGCAGCCTCCGCGCCCCTTCCCCGCCCGGGCGGAGGCAGCCGGCGAAGACGGTGAAGCCCAGGCGGTGCAGGCGCAGCGCCAGCAGGTGCCCGAAGCCGCTGTCGCAGCCGGTGATGAGCACCGCCCGGCCGGCGGGCCGCAGCGCTGCCTGCCGCGGGAGCCGGGCCCGCAGCGCCAGGGGCAGCAGCAGCAGCAGCAGCAGCGCGGCCGCTTCCCACATCGCGGCTGCCGCTGCGCCTCGCCCAGCTCTGCTCGGTCCGGCCAGTGCGCCGGCCGGCACTGGAGAGACACCCGCCCCCAGGCTGCCCGCCTTTGCAGGGAGCTTTTCCCTGCCCAGGGAGTGGACAAAGCGGCTCTCACACGGCCCGGGGCGGGTTCAGGACACGCCCCCCTCTGGCTTCACCCCCTCTGGCTTCAGGGCACCCCCCCCTCGGGCGTCACCCCTCTGGCTTCAGGGCACCCCCCCTCGGGCTTCACCCCTCTGGCTTCAGGGCACCCCCCCTTGGGCTTCACCCCTCTGGCTTCAAGGCACCCCCCCCCTCTGGCTTCACCCCTCTGGCTTCAGGGCACCCCCCCCTGGCTTCACCCCCTCTGGCTTCAGGGCACCCCCCCCTCTGGCTTCACCCCCTCTGGCTTCAGGGCACCCCCCCCTCTGGCTTCACCCCCTCTGGCTTCAGGTCACACCCCCCTCGGGCTTCACCCCTCGGGCTTCAGGGCACACCCCGCTCGGGCTTCATCCCCCTGGCTTCAGGGCACACCCCCGTCTGGCTTCACCCCCTCTGGCTTCAGGGCACACACCCCTCTGGCTTCACCCCCTCTGGCTTCAGGGCACCCCCCCCTCGGGCTTCATCCCCCTGGCTTCAGGGCACACACACCCCTGGCTTCATCCCCCTGGCTTCAGGGCACACATACCCCTGGCTTCATCCCCCTGGCTTCAGGGCACACACCCCTCTGGCTTCATCCCCCTGGCTTCAGGGCACACACCCCTCTGGCTTCACCCCTCTGGCTTCAGGGCACACACCCCTCTGGCTTCAGGGCACACACCCCTCTGGCTTCACCCCCTCTGGCTTCAGGGCACACACCCCTCTGGCTTCATCCCTCTGGCTTCAGGGCACACACCCCTCTGGCTTCATGCCTCTGGCTTCAGGGCACACACCCCTCTGGCTTCAGGGCACACACCCCTCTGGCTTCAGGGCACCTCTCTCCAGGCTGGCCCACAGCTGGGAGAGGGATAGCTCAGTGGGTTGAGCATTGGCCTGCTAAACCCAGGGTTGTGAGTTCAATCCTTGAGGGGGCCATTTAGGGATCTGGGGCAAAAATTGGGGATTGGTCCTGCTTTGAGCAGGGGGTTGGACTAGATGACCTCCTAAGGTCTCTTCCAACCCTGATCTTCTATGATTCTATGATATAGCTTCTATGATTCTATGACATTTAGGGGCACCCTGGAATAATGAATCAGATTCACCACAAACTTTTTCAGGAAAGTTGTCATGTTCGCTCAGACATTTATTTTCCACACAGTATCGATCTCGTTTGATAGTTACCACGTGGAAAGGAATAATCTTAAGGGCAGGGCCGGTGCAAGGATATTTTGCGCCCTAGGGGAAACTTCCACCTTGCGCCCCCTCCCTGCCCCTTCCCCCTGCTGTGCGCGACGAGAAAAATGACGTCATTGCCACTTTATACCGTCGTGTGAAGCAGTACGCTTGTGCCCGCAACACAGAGCTGGTGTAGGCTATAGCTGTAATGTACGAGAGAAGGACACGTTAAAATGCAAGTTCAACGACGTTTCTCTTTTCTTTATTCATTCATTTTCCAGCAATAGTGTAAAAAAAAAATTGGGCATCCCCAAATCTTGGTGCCCTAGGCAGCCGCCTATGTTGCCTAGAGGTTACACCGGCCCTGCTTAAGGGAAGGGATGGGAAAGATGTAGCCAGAGCTGTAGTGATCCCTGTCTGATGGCTGGATTTGTTCCAAATAGGGACTGGAGTAGAAAGTGATGGTTTTCTACCTACAATCCATCCACAATCCCAGGGGACCTGGATAACTCTGCTAAAATGATTAGCATAGTTCACAATGTTGCCAACTGAGGGGCCATAATTAGGGTTCAGAGCTAACATATTAAGAATAAGAGAGGCAGTTTTCCCTCCCCCCTTTGTTTCAAGCTCTCTTCAGACAACCTGGCATGGGTCCACATTTGGAAAATCATTTTTCATACTCATAAGAACTAAAAAAATTTGTAATAATTAAAAGTTGAAGTGCTGCTCTACTCCCAAAGGTGATTGTAAAAATGGCATATTTATTGCGCCCCAATGATTTCTGTATCAAATATGCTCCATTTACAAGCAGAAAGATGGTTTCTCTAACCTTCCCTCTACCCTTATTGTAATGAAAGCAGATCCTCAAGGCAGATTTATTACCAAAAGAGATCCAATATTTCAAAGGACAGTGACATCTGTAAATGAATATGTTCTTGATTGTTCTCAGTATGATTTACTGAATGATTTTAAAACAACTTTTGCCCCTTACTTGTACAATGTATGAATTATGGTCTGTGATTTTAGTAATGTCGCTGTGCCAACAGTCCCTAGAGATGGGCTGAGAAACTGATGTTGGAATCCAGATTAGGTTTATTATAGAGATGGCACCAGGCCTTATGTGATTCTTCTGCTCTAGAATTTTTGTGGGGTTCTTCCTTTGCCAATGCCTTGTTGGCAAATTGTACTTTGAAACCTACTCTTTCATTTAAAAATATATATGATTCTAGTCCTCATGGCTGTAAAGACAACCTGGAAAACAAGAACTAAGTGTTGTCCTTTTGAGTCTGTAGATAGATTGAAACAATAGTTCTAAGATGGTTGAAGTGCCACCATTCAGCTTAATATTATGTTGACTCTGAAACCTACCAATTACAATTTAAAAGTTGTTATTGTTAACTGTTTAATTGCTGGTTATTTTAGCAGAAATATCCAGCAAATATGCTTATCCCACAAACCTAAGCTGCCCCCCACAGATGACAAAAGTTCCCTCTGTCCCCTATTCACCAACCAAAACCTCTACCTCACCCCTTGATATTGTCTACACAGTAATTATACATTGCCAGTACAAAACTTTGTGGCATATCAAAAACTGAAAAGGTCAGGACAGCATAAAATAAATGGAATTTAATATTAGAATTAACAACTTAGTCACTGCTGTGCTGACTGTTTTATTCATTTTCATATTTAATTAATTAAAAACCTCAATTGGTAGTTTTAAATGATGCTACCACAGAATTTCCAGTCTGCCATGCCAGAGGATACAGGGAATTTAAAGCCATTTTATTCCAGCCTGTTGAAGAGTACATAGGGCCTTGACGAATGTGGTGCAGATACCAAGAGTAAGCAGTTGGAAGCCAGGTCTTGCATGGAAGGAGGATCTTGTGGTGAAGGCACTGGGCTGGAACTCAGGAGATCTGGGATTAGTGTTTATCTTTGTCAAGTTGTTTAATGTTTGTCAAGTGTTTAACTTTGTCAAGTTGTTTTGTGCCTCACTTATCCATCTTTAAAATGGGAATAATGCTCCTTTCTTTATCCCACACTTTATCTGTCTTGTATTTCAACTGTAAGCTCTTGAGGGTAGGGCCTCTCATAGAATCATAGAATCTCAGGGTTGGAAGGGACCTCAGGAGGCCATCTAGTCCAACCCCCTGCTCAAAGCAGGACCAAACCCCAACTAAATCATCCCAGCCAGGGCTTTGTCAAGCCTGACCTTAAAAACCTCTAAGGAAGGAGATTCCACCACCTCCCTAGGGAACCCATTCCAGTGCAGACTCTCCTTTACTATGTGTATGTGCAGTGCCTAGCACAATAGGACCCTAATCTCAGTTCGGGCCTCTGCATGCAACCAATGCAAACAATAATTATAAAGACATTTTCATACCAAAACAAATAAACTATTTCACAGGAGGGTAACACTTGTGAAGGAACATGCCCTTGATAATTCTCAGTGTGTATTCAGTTTAAGGTGGAGTACCAAAATCTTGTGAGGTTTGGGCAGAGGTGAAAGTAAGCCGGTACGCCCCGGTACAGCGTACTGGCAAGAGCCGGAGTGCTGTACCGGGGCGGATTGGCTTCCCCAGGCGCAATTTTAAGGGCCTGGGGCTCCCAGCAGCACTGGAGCCCCCCGGCCCTTTAAATTGCTGCCGGAGCCCTGGGGTAGCGGCGGCGGTGCTGAGGCAGTGATTTAAAGGGCCTGGGGCGGTAACAGCAGCCAAGCCTTGGTCCCTTTAAATAGCTGCTGGAGCCCCACCACCACCTCCCCAGGGCTCCGGGAGCAGGGCTCTGGGGCTTCAGCCACCATTACTGCTCCGGGCCCTTTAAATCATCCCCGGAGCCTGCTGGAGGAAAAGGAGAGGGGGAGGAGGCACTTACCGGTACAGGGCGGGCCGGGGCTGGCTCTGACCCCCAGCCCCACCCCTTCCGCCTGAGACCCCGCCCCTCCCGGGTGCCAGAGCCGGCCCCAGCCCAGCCCCGTACCGGGAAGTCCCTGCACTTACTTTCACCCCTGGGTTTGGGTCCCACACAGCAGCTGTCTTGTGATATCAGTTGATTTCTGCTAGTCCCTTTCTGCAGGTTTTTGTATGTGTCCCAGAACAAAAATCAAAGGTCAGGCCCAGATCTAGGGATACAAATCCAAGCCCTTCACCAAAAACTGGGCTTGATTTTACAGTTCCATCCCATTGCTAGGAAAGACTTGAGAAGTGGGACTGACATGGCAGCAATATGGAAACTCCGACATCCACAAGAACAAGATGTTAACAGTCTTCAATTATTATTAGCCAGAATTTGTTTATGTGCTTTACTAAGGCCAGCTCAAGGTCTCTGGCCTGAGCCATTTCCCCAGTGATGCGTTCTCCTAATTCTACCCTCCTGGGGAAGGTAAAATATCCCAGCTCTTCCTAGGAGACAATGATGGACTCATCCATTGTTGAACAGAGATTCTTTAGTGGCAATAAGAGAGCAGGAATTGGGTCCAGCCGTATTTCCTCTCCTTTTCTTCTATCTGGGTAGCTCCCCGAGGTGTTACTGGAGGGGAACGTATTTGATATCTATCCTATCTAAAATGAAATGGCAAGATCAACATGATGCTAGGGTGGGGAAACTGTGAACTAAGCCTGACCCATGGAAAAGGCAAAGGGGCAGATTCATCCCTCCATTGGTGCAGACTCAGGGACAGTGATTGCAATTGGTACCTGGCCTATTTAGAGGCAGCGAGGGACCTCAAGCGCTTGCCTAACTTGTGCCCCTATTGCAGTGGCTTTCCGGGAGCTTTGCAGGAGTGCAGAAATTAATCCCAAATCTGCCTTTCCCCGTTTTGTGGCCTGCCTCAGAATATCTCTGTACCCAGAGCTGCTGCAGAAGCGGTTCAGAGCTGATGGAGCAGGTCCCTGCACCTGGTGTAGGGACACTCTGTGCTGGAATATTCCCCAGGGGTGATGTGGGGTTGTCTTCTGCTTGCATTGTAGCTGGTCCCCTGTGTTCCAGTCTCGCTAGGGGGCCATAGGACAATGATGAACTGAGCCCAAAGCAGGGACAGAATAATAATATTTAAAAGCTGTTTCCAGGGCCCTGTGAATTCCCGTGCCGTCATGTCTGCTTGTTGCCTGTCTTCCTAGACGTACTGTGCTTTAGATGTTATCAGTGTTGTCTCCCTGCATTGTTTAGTACTAATGTATTTATATCTGTAAAGAAATATATATACTTCAATTCAAGGAGCTCAAGGGAGCTGGCTGTGCTTCTGTGAGAGGCACATTTAGAGGCAGAAATGTCTTCCCTTCTATGCAAGAGAAGGTCTTCAGGTGTCTGCCTTCAATGCACAGATCATAGTGAGAGAAAGCTGGATTCTCATGTTATCATATGACTGCAGAAGCAACAGTTTTCAAAAGAAAAAAAAAACATTGCAAATGTCTTGATAAAATCACAAGAGCTGGTAGGGTGACCAGACAGCAAATGTGAAAAATCGGGACAGGGGGTGTGGGGTAATAGGAGCCTATATAAGAAAAAGACCCAAAAATTGGGACTGTCCCTATAAAATCGGGACATCTGGTCACCCTAAGAGCTGGCAACACTGCGTCCCCACATCTACTTCCTCCCAGCATGGAAGTTGGGATGGGGAGGTGCCAAGGGTCAATGATCTGCTTCTATGAGAAAAGGCGGGTGTAGTCTCTGCTCTCCCCCAAGTTCAGGGACAGGACAGCAATTGTCCCAGACCCTTGATTAATGACATGATAAGCGCAGGTGGGGACAAAAAGCCATTTCCCTCCAGAATAAAGTGTGACCTAAACATGGAAACATTGCACTGCAAACAAACTTCTAAAGATATTAAAACACGGTGAGTTATGTGATCAAAGATCCCAGCAGAGAACAAAAGCATTATGTTGTTATAGCAACAGAGACACTTAGGCTGAAAGGTATGGATTCGGAATGTAAGAGATGATTCTGTGCAAGCAGAAATATCTTCATGCTCCCTAACTCAATAAATAATACCATCGAGATATACGATGGGCAAAACTAATATTTGCTGCAGAGCTTCTTTTTTTTGCTCTAATGGTTTTCTCCTCTGGTTCTGTATTATTTTATTCCAATTCACATACTTTTCTTTTTTTAATAGAAATTCAGTCTGTGACTTTCTGGCTCTGTGCTTTGTGCAGTATCTGAATTTGCATTGTAGTTTTCATAACACATTTTATTCTTCGTTTCCCCCTCTATCTCATAATTTCTACATGCTGTGCAGCTCAAATCAGTTGTGATTTCCCTGCAGCAAGCTTGATGGAACATCTAGATTTGGAGGAAAACACTAAACAAATTCAGGCTGGATAAAGGGCAATTACTGATGACGGTCCAAGTGGGTTTGGTTATATACTAACATGACCAGCTATCTCCCATTCCTTATGGTTCTGTCAAAAAAAGAAAAGACAAATTCTAGGGACACAAATCTGTGAAACAGTAAATAAAATGTTTCAAAACTGAATATTCACCAGATCCCAGCATACATTGATTAGGCATCTATGAAGTAACAGGTGACCATAATTAAAGCTGAAGGCCAATATTTTCAAATATGCGAGCCTAAAATTATGACTTTAAATCCACGTATCCTCGAATATGTGGCTAGATGATCAAAAGCACTGATCACTGAGAAGGTCCCATTGACTTCAGAGGGAGTTGGTGGGTTCTCAGCACTTTTGATAATCAGACCACTTTATTAGTCTTGGTCTACATTTAAAACTAAGGTCAACATAGCTACGGTACTCAAGAGTGTGAAAAATCCACACCCCGGAGTGTCATTGCTATGTCAACCTAACCCCTGGTGTGGATGCAGCTAGGTTGACATCTCCATCAACATCCCTCCTTCTCTGGATGCGGCTTATTCATTCCTGTTGGAGATGAGGGCTTAATAAAATACTATTGAAGAAGGAAGCATTTGGCCTCTGAAATGGATCAGATTATGCAAAATGGCCAGTGTTTTCCAAAAATTTCACAAGAATATCACTGGATTTCTCTAAAAAAAAAAGAGTCATAAGACACCTCACATTTTGTATTGTACTGTGTGATACCTTCAGTATTTGTTGTATATTTTATTGAACAAGTTCAACACATTTAAAAAAGTGGCGTGAGATTTTAATGAAGTGCATTACCTGAGATAGGACTATGCATCCTGCTTAGTCTTCAAAGACCTGATATTCCTCATACCATGTCCTAGGTGTAACCTTTTCTTCCTTCCTAGGTGCATGGACAATTTTGAATTAGCTTTCTTCCTTTGGCACTACAGCAGGCCAATCTTTGCTGTGAACTGGTTGGGTGGGGGTTGGAGCCTGGACACGCAGCTTGCCAGGCCTGAAAGCCGTAAACTTTGTTGTGAGATCAGGCTCTGAATACCTTCTCTGTCTACCTCCACGTAAATCACCCCTTTTTAACTGTCTCAATGGAAAGCTAGTTTATCTGATACTAAAATACTTGCATATAAAGATGGATTAAATTTAAGCCATTTGGCCATCAGAACAAGTGAGTAATTTGTTTTTAAACATTAGCAAAAGATATTCCTAGCTCTGAAACTACCGGCTATAATTAACATGGCCAGTACGGGCTGGTAGGGTGGGTTCAATATGTCTTTTCTTTAGATAACCATTATTATTTATAATATGGTGGAGCCAGCAGGTCCCAAACCAGATCAGGGCTTCATTGCGCTCGGAGCTGTATTAACATGTAATAAAGATATAGCTCCTGCTCCAAAGAGGGTAAAATCTAACCAGATGAGACAAAGGATGGGAGAAAGGAATATAGCCTATGAAGTGAATGGACAGTGTTATTGCTAACCCCTAATTTTCAAAAATCATGATGCAGGCCTTCCCCAAATCATGAGATCGCCTTAAAAATCTTAAAAAATAATACATTTCGGGTGCTTTCTATTTGTCTTCTGGTTCTGAGCCTTTAGGGGGTCCTGTTTCCAAGCACGCCTCTACAACCATGAAATATGGAGGCTTATTTTTTAAGAAAGCTGAGAGTCTCACATAATCACATGACTCTGGGAGCTGGAGCTGTGAGAAAAAAACACAAAATAAGTCTGGACTTGCAATAAAATCTCGAGGGATATCGTGCTACTTGTATGCAATGAGGTTGTTAGAAAAGGGTCAGAGTGCATTAATATAAGTTTTAAAGGTTAGCATGCATGATTGTTTTCTGCATTACACTGAACAGCATAAAAAAGGTGCAGAGGCACACCTTCAAGGAACATGACCAACCCAAGGACTCCTCGTAATCTGATGCCGACCGAGGAAGGTAATGCAAAATGTTTTCTCTGCCACGGGAGCCCTCACTGGAGAATGGTCCGGTTCCACTGATTGGTCCAACCACGCTATTTAAGCCAGAAGGAGGCACAGGAAGTTTGTCTGAGCAAAGTGATTTCCTGTTGTGGCTGCATTGGACCCTGTTTGTGCCTGGCTCCTGTATCCAACCCTGTTCCGGTTTCCTGCTCTGCCCCTGGCTCCTACCTCACCCCTGTCTTGTTTCCTGTTCCCACCGTGTTCCTGTTTAATCCTTGCCTCTCCCCCAGTCCCTGCCCTTACACCACCTCACCTCCAATTATCAGTTACCAGTCCTGGCTCCCCCCCTGGCCTATGACTTCTGACCCTGATGCTTGCTTGACCCTGGGCTCTGGTATTTGGTGTCTGACCTCTGCTCTGACTCTCAGCTTCGATTCCTGGTTCTGACTCCGGTTTGACCCCTGACTCTGGTAATTGGCAATTGACTCAGGTGCTGACTCTTGGCTTCAGTCCCCAACCTGGATGCCTGTTCCACCCACTAGACCTGACTCCTACTCTGTCTACTAGGCCACGCTGCCTACATCCCAGTCCATAACGCACAGCTGTAGCGGTGTCACTGTAGATACAGCCTGAGTTCCTTTCCCAAACTGATGTGCGAAAGCTTGTCTCTTTCACCAACAGAAGCTTGTCTCTTTCACCAACACTGCCTCTCTCACCTTGTCCCTGTATTCTGTCCTAATAGATTTTCTTGCCAGTTTAAACAGGTATTTTTAAGGAAAATCATTTCCACTGGCCATTAAAAAAAATGGACAGCTTCATTGGTTCCATTTATCTTTAAATATACAATGTCAGCCGTACAGAGGTGTCCTGTTGCCCTGGTACCAACAACGAGACAGAATATTGGCAATGTCCTATTACTCACACACAGAAGCTGATAGTCTCTGAAAAGCTTGTTCCACTCTTTGCCCACCAGATGGCATTCTGTGCAGTGAAAAAATTGATGACTGACCTGACTACCTATAATTACAGATGAAGAAAGTGAATCAAGACCATATTCACGTGTCACCTATAGTTTTGCAGACTGAAATGGACGTGCTGCCCGCAGTCACGTACAAGGACAGCAGATGGAGGCCGAGTGCAGACCCTGCACAGAAAAAAAAACATGGACAAAAATTTAAAAAGCCAATTCATGCCAGGCAGATATGCCACTGCTAATTACATACGAAGAAATCTGGCAGGTATTAAGCACATGTGACAAACTGAGACGTGTTGCAAATACCACTGAGAACAGAAAAACCATTCAAAGGGACTTTAAGACCTTGCAAATATGGTAGGGAAATAACAGGACAAAATACAAGCTAGTAAATCTGGGGGATAGGGTGATCAGATGTCCCATTTTTTCTAGGGACAGTCCTGATATTTAGGGCTTTTTTTTAATATGGGCTCCTATTACCCTCCACCCCCTGTCCCGATTTTTCATACTTGCTATCTGGTCACACTACTGGGGGAGGAGGGAATAATATGAAAAAAACATGAGAGGGAGAAAGTCTACAGGGACCTTGAGGTGGTGATGCATGACTGCATACGAGTTTGGAGTGCTATATGGAAGTAGAATGGTCAGTGTGACCTGGGGCTGCAGATGCAGAGGCATAAGATGGAGAAAAGAGGTGATAGTTCTCTCTATGGCTCTGCTGTATTGATACATGGGGTATTAGATTCAGTTCTCTGCATCTCAATGCCAGAAAGATATTGATGTGTAAGATCATCAGGGCAGGGACTGTCTTTCCCTATGTGTTTGTGTAGGGTCTTGCACAGTGATTTCCCCCAGGCCCTCTAGGGACCACTGTAATACACACAGACACAAATTCAACTCCGTATACAAATTCCACTATCATCCCTATGCTATGATCTACCTCTGCACTCTGGACCTGTCTCCTTCTGTCCAAACTAAAATCTCAGCCTGTCTCCCAGGTATCTCCTCATGAATGTCCAATGCCAGGTTAAGCTCAGCAATGCCAAAGCAAAGCTCTTAATCTTTCCCCTAAAACTCTCCCTCCTTTCTCAGTCACGGTGTATGTGACTCAAGTCCGTAATTTAGGTGTGTCATCTTCAACTCTGACCTCTCTCTGGGTCCTCACATCCAGACTGGATCTAAATCTTGCCAATTCTTTCTGCATATCACCTCTATGATACAGCCTTTCCTACCCATCCACACAGCTAAAGCTCTCATTCAGGCCCTCATCCTGTCACATCTTGGATTACTGCAACATCCTTCTCTCTGGTCTTGTGTGACGGGGTGTGCATACCCCATACTGGGAAAGAAAGGGTTAACCCCACACTATGGAAGTCTTGCCTCTCAGACCATGCTGGGCATGCTCCAACTGCTGCCTCAGTATAAAAGGGAGCAGCCCAGCTCATTCTAGGCTGACTGCTGAGGAGAGAGGATGCTTGGTGGAGGCTCCAGGCCAGGAGTTGCTACAGCCACTGACTGAAGGAACCTGAGAACCTGGGGACCAGCCTGTAGACCTGCTACCTTTAGTCAACCGCCAGGAGTCAGACTTCCAGGGAGATACCCCTGCCAGGGACCCCAATGATGTATGGACTGCTACCTCAGAAGACATGGTAGGAAGTGGCCCAGGGAGGCGGAGGGAGTAGTATCTCCCACTCAGGTCAGCATGGTGCTGTAGGATTCCCTGCTGACTGTGTGGTGACCACCCCCATTGCCGACAGGGCCCTAGGCTGGGACTCGCTGAAGAGGGAGGGCCCGGGTCCCCCTATCCTGGCCGCCACCCACCCGTAGGTGGCGGCCCACTTCCCTGACTCTGGCCACTAGGCCACACAGTCCTGACCCCAAGGGCAGTTGTATCGACTCTAGATACTACCCCTGACTCCAATGGTAGCTGCATAGACACTGGCCACTAGGCCATGCTGTCCTGACCCCAAGGACAGTTTTATTGACTGTGGCCATTAAGCCACACAGCCCTGTACCTGAGGGCCACCATATTGACTCCAGCCCCTCGGCCGTGCTGCTTTCAGCCTAAGGACAGTCTGCTAGACTGTAACCACGGTGGTATCACAACCCCACTTCACCCCCAAAAGAGGATGGGGTGTGCATACCATGCGACACCTTGACAAATGCAATCTTTCCTCGCTCACATCCGTTCAGATCTCTGCAGCAAAGTTCCTGTTCCTGGCTTTTCACTTTGACCATATCGTCTCTCTATTTGCATCCTTCCACTGGCTTCATCTTCTCCATCGCACCAAACACAAACCATTTGTCTTCACTTTCCAGGCTCTTCACAGCCCCTACCCACCCTACTTAACGGAACAAAGTCCTACCTATTGTGGCTCCCACCCTGGCTCTGGTGTCCTGGTCAAATTGCAAACCGGATAATTACATTTAACCTGCCTAAAATTTGCCTTGTACTTTCAGTTCAATAAAGTATTCTTGGCTTACTGTGCCAAACTCAACTGTAGTGGGTCCACTATGCATTCCTGAAGAGCCACTGTATTATTCCTCACTGGCGGATACCTGATTCCCGCTGGGGGTAAAGAAATTCACCTACAGGGCCAGGCTATTGTTTTAAGTGATGACCAGTCTTGTGTGAGGGAGCCAACCAAAAGCTCCTGGGACTCTAAGCAAGCTTACAGCAGGACAACAGCTGCGTGAGCCTCTGAAAAGGTGAATTGTGGCCTTCTCCTGTGCTGAGTTGACTCCATTTGGCGGTATAGATGCAGGTGTGGACATTTCTTAACTCCACCCCTTTCAGCTTGGAGCACAAGGAAGCACAAAGACTATGTTGGTTGGGTCCTGCAGAGGGACAACAGGGGCGGGTAGGAATTGGGGTGACTCATTGACCCCAGGCATGCCTGTTTAAGGCCAGCCACATGGGAGGCAAAGTATTATATTAAAAATAACTCACCGGTTCCTTACACTCCTGCCCAAGTATGCAGCCCTGATTCAGCCAGGGGCCTGAGCTCGGGCTCGTTGACCTTAATGAGGCTACGCATGCTTATGTCCCTGGCTGAATCACGACCTTGTTCAGGTGCCTAAATGGGAGCTATTGGGTGCTGAACGCTTTTAAAAATCAGGCCCTCTCTAACCAATCAGGTGAGTAATTCTGAAAAATCATGAATAACCGAGGAGGGACAAAAATATAAGGGGAAAGCAAATCTAATGTATATCTTCCAAATATGAGCTAAGCAATCCAAGAAATTATCATCTCTTTAGTCTAGCATCTGTTACTTGGTAATAATATTTGGGGAGGAGGGATAGCTCAGTGGTTTGAGCATTGGCCTGCTAAACCCAGGGTTGTGAGTTCAATCCTTGAAGGGGCCATTTAGGAGTCTGGGGCAAAAATCTGTCAGGAGACAGTACTTGGTCCTGCTAGTGAAGGCAGGGGACTAGACTCAATGACCTTGAAAGGTCCTTCCAGTTCTAGGAGATTGGCATATCTCCATAATAAAAAAAAAAAAGGGTATTATTTATGTGCTAGGTGCTGTCCATACATTCCAGGAGGGACAATCCCTGCCTGGAGGAGCTTACAGTCTAAAGACAGTGTCACACACTACAGCTGGGGAAGGGGAACAACAAATAGGGATTTTTTTAATAGATATACAAGACAACTTCATTTGAGGCAGCACCACAGAGGTGGATGTTAAAAACAGGGACTTAACTACGGACAGTGTAGGGGTCTGGAAATAAAATACTTGAGAGAAGAACGGGCTAATAGCCTAATCCAAAACCCATTGAAATCAATCCGATCCCTGGAAGGAATGCTACGGGCGTTATCCAGCTGCCAGTCAGCCACCTGCCTTGCATTCATAAACCCTACTGATGCTATTCAGAAGGAATCTTATCAACATATTTGATTTCTCCTAGAAAGTACCATCAATAAATAATGCATGGAGTCTATGATATGGCTCAATTTCCAGATGTCTGCAGTGCTATCAAATGTAGGCAAACACACACACACACACACCCTTAAGCAGGCCTGCACAACATACGGCCCCCAGGCCACATATGGCCCGCGTGGGCTCACTGTGCGGCCCGCGAGAGGTGAGTAGGCAAGTGAAGAGGCCAGTGGCAGGCTGGGGAGTGAGGGTGAGCCAGCGGCAGGGGGCGGGGACAGTGGCAGAAGGTAAGAGGCCAGCGGCTGGGGGCGAGTAGGCGAGCTGGGGGGTGCAGGGGAAGGCGAGCCGAGCGAGCGGGAAGTGGCAGTGGGGCTTTATACTTGAGGGGGGTGAGGAGGCGAGTGGCGAGTCGGTGGCTGGAGGGGGGCAAATCTCCCAGATTCAAAATCTGGGACTGTGTCCGTTGGTCCTTTTTGCTGCTTGTCTCTGGGCTGGGGGTTGTCCCAATGCTGCAAAGAGGGTGTTCCCAAAGGAAGGTGCTTACTTCTAACCCCCGAGGCCATCAGCATGTCTGCTCTTCTCTAATCAGCCCACTTGACAAGTTTGTTGATTGTCCTTGCAGAGATTTATCTACAACTGCATTGACTGACTGCTGTGTGCAGCAATATAATGACCCCCTGGGTCTTTGAATGAGGCGCTGGGATGGGGATCGTTTCAGCGGGGCAGTGCTGGGGAAGAAGGGGTTGTTTCCACGGGGCGGGCAGCGCTGGGGGCGGGGGGTGTTTCTGCGGGGCTGGGGGGTTTCGGCCCTCAGCTGTTTTCTTTGGAGTAATATGGCCCTCGCCGCTTTACGAGTTGTGCAGGCCTGCCCTTAAGCAACTACACAGGATAACTTTCTGGCCCCTCAGAATGTGACCAGTGTGCCAGGCTACGTTTTTGATCTTGGCTAAAGTAATGAAGTTCCTAGGACCATGTAGTCCATATAGTATGGAAACTGTTTAGAAACTGTAGGAAGGCAGTGTGGCCTACAGGATAGTGCACTGGACTAGGATTCAGGAGACCAGAGAATCTCTATTCACGGCTCTAACACTGGACCGTGGGCAAGTCTCTGCACCGTCCCGTGCCTCAGTTTCTCCATCCGTAAAATTGGGATAATGATGCTGACTTCCTTTGTAAAGTGCTTTAGATCTACTGATGCCAAGTACTGGAGAAGAACTAGGGACTATTATTAATAATAAAGGGCCCAATTCTGTTCTGTGCCTCCTGACCTGTTCAGTACAGTAGGCGCAGCCTAAAGGGGTCTCCCCGCAAAGGTTGCTAGTGCTCAGGTCTGGGCCAACATTTCCACACCTGGATGCGTTCTACATTTATAGTGAGGCACCCAAAGGAAAGAGGGCTGTTTCTGAGAGGTGCTGAGCACCCACAAGTCCCACTGAACAGGGCACTGCAGGTTCTCAGACCCTCTGAAAAAATCAGGCCCCTTTGGGTTCGGTGCCTAAATGTGGCTCTAAGAGCCAGACTCGGAGCACCCAGGTTTTGAAGTTGCGGCTGACGGCACTAACTGAAAACGCTGGATCTAGGTTCATGTCGGGGTTTTGACCATTTCCCACCTACAGTGTCTGGCTTTGAGCTTCTGCCCCCGCTTTAGTGGTTCTCTCAGTAAGTGGGTTAATTACATTTTCTGAATTCAAATGTTATACACACCATAGGCGCCGACTCCGTGGGTGCTCTGGGGCTGGAGCACCCACGGGGAAAAATTGGTGGGTGCAGAGCCTGCCCCAGCTCACCTCCGCCTCCTCCCCCTCCCCCGAGGTGCCACTGCTCCGCTTTCCCCGCCTCCCTCCGTCCCAGGCTTGCCGCTCGCCAAACAGCTGGCGCGCGGCAAGCCTGGGAGGGAGGAAAAGCGGAGCGGCGTCGGCGTCTCGGGAGGCGGAGGTGAGCTGGGGCCGGGGGCGGGGCAGGGAGCTGCCGGTGGGTGCTCTGCTGCTTCTCCCCGCTCCCTTCCAGGCTTGCAAGCCTGGGGGGCGGGAGGGGTGAGGAATGCAGCACGCCCGGGGGAGGAGGTGGGGGCGGGGATTTGGGGAATGGGGGCGGGGCCGGGGGTGGAGTTGGAGCAGGGCCGGGGCGCGAGCACCCACCGGCGCCGACTAAAGTCAGCGCCTATGATATACACCCGTTCAATTCTGTTTCTATCTCTGGCCCCAATTCTCACTGACACCAAGGCCCTTTCTACACCACTCAGGCAGTGGAAAGGGGCCTTTAAAAGGGCATACATTACACTTGAGGACCCATGTACACTCCTAGAACAGTGCTAAGGGGCCTCCGTGTAGATGAGAATCCAAACCTCAGTGCTGTGTTCAGGTAGCAGCTCCGGGTTTAGAAACTTCTTGCCATGATTGCAAGAGCACGTCTGCTTTTTTAAAAGCGGCATACGAAGCAAAGGTTGTTAAATAATAAATGGCATAATAGGTGGCTAAGTGCTGACATTGCAAAAGAGCTGCCTTGCTGGCACCAGCTTCTTTAAATAACAGCAGCAGCTAGACAGGGTTCAGATGTATTCCCAGTGCTTTTCTATTTGGTAATAGGTCTTTCCTTTTCTCCATGAAATAGATTTGATAAGAATTTATTTTTTCCCGGGTCAGGCCAACGACATTGTGGCAGGGCAGGGGTAAAACCCCCCTTTAAAGCCCTGCCAAACTGCTAGCTGCGGCCTGCTCCCTGGCGAGGGCTAGGGCTGCAGGTATCCAGCAGTCAGCCCAGCTGCAAGCCCTAATGAGGGCCAGCTCAGAGGAACAGGCTGAGCTAAGTGCTGCCAGATGGGCGGAGTCAGGAGGGCTATAAAGCCCAGGGCAAACCCCAGAGAGAGGGCTAGCCTGAGAGGAGACAGGCAGGGCGTTTAGCTGTCTCCTTACAGTGGAGGGAAACCTCAAAGGGCTAGGAGACCCTGGGAGGGTCTGTGAGGCACTAACTGTTGCGGGATCTGGGAACTGCACGAGCACTATAAATAAAGACACTGGGGTGAACCGGCAAGAGCAGGTGTTGGGACTCTTAATTGCCCCAGCCAAACACAGGGCGCAGGGATGAGAGGAGAGAAACCCTGCGCGGACCCTGTGACAGACATGTATTCAGCAGTTAATCTACAGGACGGTGTCATCTTTGGTGACATTAAGGGCCTTAGCTAAAGCCCACTGAAATAAAGAGAGACTGCAATTGAGTGCTGTCAGGTTTGAGGTTTCAAAGCATGTCCGTTCCCTCCCTGAATTGTTGTTTAACAATAAATGGATGGAGGTTGACAAAATCTCTTAATCAGATTCAAGAGTTGAAAATGCAATCTCGGTTGTGAATCTAGGCTCCAGTCCTGCGCAGATTTAACTCTGTGTCCATCAGTGATCCCAATGGGCTCAATTCTCCACTGAACCTGAGCAAAACTTGGGTATCATAGAATCTCATGGTTGGAAGGGACCTCAGGAGGTCATCTAGTCCAACCCCCTGCTTAAAGCAGGACCAACCCCAACTAGATCATCCCAGCCAGGGCTTTGTCAAGCCTGACCTTAAAAACCTCTAAGGAAGGAGATTCCACCACCTCCCTAGGTAACCCATTCCAGTTCTTCACCACCCTACTAGTGAAAAAGTTTTTCCTAATATCCAACCTAAACCTCCCCCTCTGCAACTTGAGACCATCACTCTTTGTTCTGTCATCTTCTACCACTGAGAACAGTCTAGATCCATCCTCTTTGGAACCCCCTTTCAGGTAGTTGAAAGCAGCTATCCAATCCCCCCTCACTCTTCTCTTCTGCAGGCTAAACAATCCCAGTTCCCTCAGCCTCTCCTCATAAGTCATGTGCTCCAGCCCCCTAATCATTTTTGTTGCCCTCCACTGGACTCTTTCCAATTTATCCACATCCTTCTTGTAGTGTGGGGCCCAAAACTGGACACAGGAGGGCTTGGGAGCTGACAGGGACCTGATCATGTCTCCTTGATTATGCTTTGCTCAGCCCTAGTGTCATTTAAAATGGAAGGGGACTGCAATTACACTGCAAGAACAAAGCTTCTGCCAGCAAAGATTGAGGCATAGTTGAGCGTCTCTCAACCACACCCAGTGCCCTTGGCTCGCCTCTCCTGACACACCTCTACCCCTCCTTACTAGGCAGGGCAGCTGTGGTGGAGCATAGACTGGAGAGCCTACTCTGCCCGCTTTAAACAGGCCAGAGATTTCCCTCTACATGGGGCAATTCTCCAAGGGAAATCTCCGGTCAGTTAGCAGACCAGAGAATCCCGTCTAATAGATTTCATAGATTCATAGATTCTAGGGCTGGAAGGGACCTCGAGAAGTCATCGAGTCCAGCCCCCTGCCCTCATAATGACGAGAGCTGTGCAAATAAATAAGTTTTCAGTTTGCTGGCTGAGCCAGAAGAGAAAAAAAATCCTTTCAGGTCAACTGAATTATTTTGTTTGAACCCAGATGAAACATTTCACCTTTTTTACCCCCCTTTAAAAAAATTAGGGAAATTTTGAAGCAAAACGTTTCAAAACCAAAAATGGAAGTGTTTTGACTCTTCCAAAAAAATTTTTTAAAAGGGCAGCTGAAACTATTTGTTGAATTTGATAAACATTTGAGAATCATTTTGGTTGACTTGAAACTGCATTTTTTTTTGCTGGGGGGAGGGCAGCGCTCAGGGCAGCACTTGGGTTTTTTTTTTGCTTGGGTCGGCAAAAATGTTAGAGCCGGCTCTGCCCCCGCCATAGGAAAATTCTGGGTGGACCCCACATTTCTGCTATGAAAAAAGTTAATTTGAAAAATGTTCCCCTTTTTTTTGGTTCACTATGGCCTGATTTTAGGTCTCAGTGCCATTTGAATCAATTGGGGTCTTTTGATTGGCTCCAATGGCAGCTGAATCAGACAGCTGGTGTGAACATTCAACCAAAATGGAACCAATTTTGAAATTGAAAAACAGAAGGTTCGTCTGAGTGGGAGTTGGGCTCTGAGTCAGTCAGTCAGTTGAATTACAACCAAGTGGAGTGGAGGTGAATGACTAGCAGTGTGGAGAGTGACAAACAGCCAGGCTTCATACTTAGGGCCTGATTGCGTCAGTATTACTCACACTGGTGAGCACTTACTCATGTTAGTAATGCCATTTG
This sequence comes from Chelydra serpentina, assembly GCA_037349315.1. Taxonomy (NCBI): domain Eukaryota; kingdom Metazoa; phylum Chordata; order Testudines; family Chelydridae; genus Chelydra; species Chelydra serpentina. The sequence goes on from JBAIAC010000061.1 coordinate 14,666,492, forward strand.
ATTCAATGAGACTATGGGCAGAAGAGATCACTGGCATTATCACCACCATCAGTGAGATGGTTGCATTTAAGTCAAAGCCCTGAGTAGGAGGTGGTGCAGAGTTGTACCACACCTGGAGACGCAATCTCTCCAGGGAAGCTCTATGAACACAAGGAAGCACAATCTACTCCATCCATTAGGAAGGGCTAGATTGCTCACTGCCGTATGTCAGCCCCGCCTCTGTCGGCTGCATCCCATCTCAACCTCTCAGCATCCTGCTTCCTCACAGGGAGCTGAAGCAGGTGGCCCCAGAGCTCAGGGATAAGTAGAGAGAAATAGAGCTCAAATGCTCTGCTGGTGTAAGATGGTATGGTCCCCCAGTGATCTGAATGGAGCTGTGCCATTTTGCACCAGGAGAGAAATTGGCCCTAAGTCTCCAGAGCTGTCGGTATAATACCTTTCAGAAGCATTAAAGGCAATTAAAATGCACATGATGTCTCAATAATGGATCTGTCCTAGTCTAAGTTGGGTCCAATCAACTCTCTGGAGGAGGAGGTGAATAACAAGGTGGCAAAATTTGCTGCTGTCACAACATTATTGAGGTTAGTCAAAACAAGGAGGATTAGAAAAAGACTTAATAAGACCTGTGTTATACAGGAGGTCAGACTACATGACCATCACTTTATGCACTATGATTAGCTCCATAGAAGTCAATGGAATTATTCACAGTATATAAAGTTGAACATGTGCATAAGTCTTGGCATAAGGTCATGACTTCAGTAGGGGCATCTAGGTGCTACTGCAATACAAATAATTATAATGTTAATAGTTCCAAATCTAGACCTAATCTGAATTTTGCTAGCCAAGCCCAGCTCTAGATTTGATATTACAATCTCATTCAAGTTCAAGGAACCGTGTATACGCATATGACATTAGTTGGTGGTGGTGAGTTATCAGAGTTTGCCTCTGTTTGTGCACACTGGTGTGGTGAGGAGCTCGGATGGGGCACTGTTTTCTGAGCCCAGCCCCAGGCATATGTTAGACCAGCCTCAAGCCTTTACCTTATTTTGTCCCATGATTCCATGCAGTGAAAAGCCCATCTGAAAGGGCTCCCCAGAGAAGCTTGTTGGTGGGTGCACAGCCATGGCTGTGAAAATATGGTTATGTACCTTAAATCAAGCAACGTGACACTTTTCAAAACCCATTTAACTTTGTGCTCCTGTGTATAGGGCATCAGTCATTGAACAGCCCAGGAAAAAGATAATCCCAGCCAAAACCAAGAACAAAAACAATGGCCTCTCTTGTTGTACTTCCTGTCCCAACTTTCTAAGACCTGATACAATAACATTGCCTGGAGTTGTTTTCTGCTGGTTTCTTTTCTTCTTCTTCAGGGAATGCCATCATAAATCAGAGATGTTAAATCAAACCAATCTCGTGGCCATATATTTCAGGGTCCCTGTGTTTTGGAACATCGCATACAGGGTTCATTGAGCAGACATAGCCTGTAGCATTTACTGTTGCAATTATGTGGAACTGCTCAAAGAGTGAAATTTATAAACAGCACAACCTAAGCTAGCCTTTGAGCCTATGGGGACAGGTCCTCAGCTGGCGTAAATCAGCTAGTTCTATTCAGCTTCATTGACTTCAGTGGAGGAAGGCCATTTTGCAACTGTTGAGGATCTGGACCTAAATTTCTGAGTTAATTTCTTGGAGTCAACCCCTGCGAAATGCTCCCATTTCAGCTCAGAGACAGTTTTAGCCCTTTATAATGTAATTAGCATTATCCTAAACTCTTACTCCAGGTGAATTAGTTTTTACATATCATGAAGCTGCCTGACAGTCCTTATTAGTCCTTTTGGGGATTTCAAAGAAGCAGCCGAAGGCAACTTTTTTTCTTCTTGCCCAAACAAAATTTTATCAGCAATAAGTAACGTAAGAAAGGCCTGTGGCTGTCCAATACCGAAATGCCCCACAAGGATATTTGTCAATAAATCATAAATAATATTGTGTTAAATACATTTCATATGCAACTAGTTCTTAACACATACAAGATCTGGCCAAGGTTTCAACATAAGAACATAAAAATGGCCTTAGTGGATCTGATCAATGGTCTTTCTAGCCCAGTATCCTGTCTTCCAACAGTGGCCAGTGCCAGATGTTTCAGAGGGAGTGAACCGAACAGGCAATCATCAAGTGATCCATCCTGTTGTCCACTCCCAGGTTCTGGCAGACAGAGGGTGGGTACACCCAGACCATGGCATTGCATCCCTGACCATCTTGGCTAAGAGCCATTGGTGGACTCATCCTCCATGAATTTATCTAATTCTTTTTTGAACCCGGCTAGAGCTGTGGCCTTCACAACATCCCCTGGCAATGAGTTCCACAGGTTGACTATGCTTTGTGTGAAGAAGTACTTCCTTTTGTTTGTTTGAAACCTGATGCTTATTAATTTAATTGGGAGACCCCTGTTTCTTATGCTATGTGAAGGGATAAGTAACATTTCCTTATTTACTTTCTCAACACCATTCATGATTTTATAGACCTCTATCATATCCCCCCCTTAGTCGTCTCTTTTCCAAGCTGAAAAGTCTTTTTAATCTCTCCTCATATGGAAGCCGTTCTGTACCCTTAATAATTTTTGTTGCCCTTCTCTATACCTTTTCCAATTCTAATTCTATAACCAGAACTGCACACTGTATTCAAGATGTGGGTGCCATGGATTTATATAGAGGCAATATATTTTATGTCTTATTATCTATCCTTATGTTCTGTTAGCTGTTTTGGCTGCCACTGCACACTGAGTGGATGTTTTCAAAGAATTATCCACAATGACTCCAAGGTCTCTTTCTTGAGTGGTAACAACTAATTTAGATCCCATCATTTTGGATATGGATAGTTGGGATTATGTTTTCCAAAGTGCATTACTTTGCATTTATCAGCATTGAATTTCATCTGCCATTTTCTTGCCTAGTTTTGTGAGATCCCTTTGTAACTCTTTGCACTCTGCTTTGGACATACCTATCTTAAGTAATTTTATATATCTGCAAATTTTGCCACCTCATTGTTTGACTCCTTTCCCAGATCACTTACAGATCCCTGGGGGACACCACTATTTACCTCTCTCCATTCTGAAAACTGACCATTTATTCTTAACCTTTGTTTCCTGCCTTTTAACCAGTTGCTGATCCATGAGGGGACCTTCCCTCTTATCCCATGACTGCTTACTGTGCTTAAGAGCCTTTGGTGAGGGACCTTATCAAAGGTGTTCTGAAAGTCCAAGTACACTATATCCTCTAGATCACCCTTGTCTACATGTTTGCTGACCCCCTCAAAAAATTCTTATGGATTGGTGAAACACGATTTTCTTTCATAAAAGCCACGTTGACTCTTCGGCAACCAATCGTGTTCATTTATGTGTGTGATAATTCTCTTCTTTGCTATCATTTCAACCAATTTGCCTAGTACCGAAATCAGGCCTACTGGCCAATAATGGCCAGGATTGCCTATGGAGCCTTTTTAAAAATTGGTATCACGTTAACTGTCCTCCCGTCATCTACAGAAGCTGATTTAAATGATAGGTTACATACTACACTTAGTTGTTCTGCAATTTCATATTTGAGTTCCTTCAAAACTGTTGGGTGAATACTATCTGGTCCTGGTGACTTATTACTGGTTAATTTATCAATTTGTTCCAAAACCTCATCTGTTGACACCTCAATCTGGGACAGTTCTTCAGATCTGTCATCTAAAAAAATGGCTCAGGTGTGGGAAACTCCCTCACATCCTCTGCAAGTGAATACTGATGCAAATAATTCATTTAGCTTCTCTGCAATGGCCTTATCTTCTTTGAGTGCTCTTTTAGTACCTCGATCATCCAGTGGCCCCACTGATTGTTTGGCAGGCTTTCCGCTTCTGATGTACTTAACAACATTTTTGCTGTTAGTTTTTGAATCTTTGGCTAGTTGCTCTTCACATTCTTTCTTGGCCTGCCTAATTACACTTTTACACTTGTCTTGCCAGAGTTTATGCTTCACTGTTTTAATAATGATTACATTGTTATGAACTACATAATTACATTATCATGAATTACAGTATGAGTCCCAATTTAAAGACATTGGGTACATCTATACTCACCCGTCACATCGGAGGAGTCCAATCGATCTTCTGGGTTCGATTTATCGTGTCTTGTCTAGACGCGATAAATCGAACCAGGAAGTGCTCCCCCGTCGACGCCGGTAATCCTGCTCTGCGAACGGAGCAGGCAGAGTCGACGGGGGAGCCTGCGCGCCGCCGTGTGGACCACAGGTAAGTTCGAACTAAGACTTCAACTTCAGCTATGTTATTAACGTAGCTGAAGTTGCGTATCTTAGTTCGACAGGGGGGTTTAGTGTAGACCAGCCCATTATGTCTCACTGTAGCTTTCTGGATGAAATTGTCAGCAACCTTATTTACATCTGGTTCCCTGGTATGATCTTGATGCTCGTTAAGGACAGCTACATTATTCAGTTGCATCTGTCCCATTGATGACTGGAGATCATTTTTAAGTCTTCTAAAGCTGGAGAGTGTTCAGCAGTTCAGGATGATACAAGCACAGTGAGAAGGATTCTTAAAACGATGCTTCCAGAGTACTGCAAATGACTCCAAGCTAACCACTGAAGTCAGCTAAGCTACACTCATTTAGTCTAGCTGAGAATCTGATCCATTACCTGGAAGCCCAATTCAATGCTAAGTGCAGGTTTGCTTCAAGGTTTATGGAGCACAACTAGAGGAAAGGAGAAAGTTGTAAGTATGAACAAATGGCTAGGTCGGGAAAGGGGCAGAGAATGAGGGGACAAGGAAACTGCTTTGTTGAAGAAGAACTCAGAGGTCTCTAGGGATTTTGGGGGAGAAGTATGGATTTTTTAAATTATTTATTTAAAGAATCTATGTGCCCAGTTCCCAAATGGCTTTATGTAAAACAAATTCATTATTTAAGGCCAGGTTCTGACACCATTACTCTCTCTTCCTGAGTGACACCTTACTCTATAACTAGTCTTGCTTAAACCAACAGGATTACTCATGTCGTAAGGTGCTACTCAGCAAGAGTATGAGTGGGATAATGGTCATTAACCAGACACGACGACCTAACAGCAGACTCTCCCTGTGTCAAACACTGCCATTCTATCCATACAGAATGGCAGATAGAAACCGGGGAAGTTAGATGAATAGTTGCTGACCTAAGATGGGCACTCTTAGGATTTCATATGTAGAACTCTACCCCTAACTCCAAAAAGGCCATGCCCCCAGATGGGACCAGACTGATCCGAAAGATGCGGATCAAGCTCAAACCATTCTGAATTAAAAGGGAGGAATACCAGCTTTGGAAAAGACAAACTTGAGGAGGAGCTCAGCTCAACGTGTAGTATGACGCATGGTACCTCTAACAGCTGGAATTATTATTATGCTGTATTGTGTGTGAGCCATAGAATAGGAGTTGAACCCACACTTTTCTGGCCCATAGGTTAGTATACTAATAGCTGAGCTGCAAGGACCTTCAAACACGTGAATACATTCTGTATTTTCCAGAAGTTACGTATAAAAGAAACTCAAGCAATGTGGGTCAGATAAAAGGGCACATTCAATGTTTTTATTGATCAAGTTAGTAACAATACAATAAAATCACGCCACTGTGATGGCTATTTATTATTTGCATTGTATTACAGTGCTTTTCAGCAGTGATACAAGCAGATAAAATAGTATTCCTGCCCCCAAAGACCTTCTTATCTAAAACGCCAGCCCTGCGGATCGTTATGCAGGCGAGTAGCCCGTACTCAGTTGGATTTGGCTTCAGTATGCCTACTCATGTGGGTAAAGACTAGTTGTGTAAGGGGAGTCTGCAGCACCAGGCCTGAAAATACAGCAAGGTATTCTACAGGAGAATTACCACTCCGAGGAGCAGCTATCCCAGTGGAATTGTACTGATATTGGCCTTGTACTGTATTTTTTGCCCGCATTGCTAGAGTTGGCCTATAGGGACTGTGGCTTTGATAAAGGCAGCTGGCAAAGAATGTGATTGGTTGATAACATTTGCCATGATGATATTTTTGAAAACGGAAAGAATGCCAGTGCTCATGTAACGTCAAAAAACCTTTTTAGCTGGGAAATGTTCTGAGAGGGTTCCCCAGGAAAGGCAGGTGTATTTACAGCTGGGTTCTGCCCATGTGACATTAATGGCCATTTTGCTATTGAGTTCAATGGGAGAAGGTTCAGGGCTTTAGTGCTCAGCTGTCATTTCCATTGTCAGTTCTTGAATTTGAGGGGTTTGTTGCCATGGGACCGAATATTTGTAGCGCAGCTCCATCTTCATGACAGCTGGCTGGAAAATGGTGAGTCTGTTTGGGGGAGATGCAGCGAGGAATCGTCCAGAAAATTTTCTCAAAACTCTTGAATTTTGTCAGTGTTCTGCCAAAATTTTTTTTGAAAACATGAAAAGATATTAATTTTGAAACCCAAAATGAAGTTGTGCTTTTGTTTTTCATTTTTTAGGCTTTTTCTCGCTTCCATTGTTTATTTTTTTTGGGGGGGGGGGGGGGGGATGGGGAAAGGAAAAACATTTGCTTCAGAAAAAAAGAACTTTTCTTAAAAAAAAAGAGTGAATAATTTTGACGAGTTCTGACTTTTGTGTATTTGTTTTGGTCTGACAAAATTAGGTTCCCCTTTGACTTTTAAATGGGGACATGGCGATAAGTGTGCCAAGATGTTAGCTTTAGCAGTGAATTGTGTCAATGTTGTTATACATTATGACTGAGATTTTCTAGACTGCTTAAAGGATTTAGGTGACTGACTCCCACTAAAACTGAAGGGAGTTGGGCATTCAAATCCCCTACACAGCTTTGAAAATCTCAGCGTATAACTTCTGCATTACTTTGATGTAGCTAATTTGTATTAAAATATTTTAAGGGAAGGTATATCGTAATTGGATTTCACAACAGCATTGCCTTAAAGCTATAATTTTAAATGTATAGTTTCTTTTATCCCAGAGGATCATAAAGCATTATAAACAAATTATAGTCTCTCATAAGGGGGGGAGGGATAGCTCAGTGGTTTGAGCATTGGCCTGCTAAACCTAGGGTTGTGAGTTCAATCCTTGAGGGGGCCATTTGGGGATCTGGGGCAAAAATTGGGGATTGGTCCTGCTTTGAGCAAGGGGTTGGACTAGGTGACCTACTAAGGTCCCTTCCAACCCTGATATTCTATGATAATGTCTTTAAGGAAACAAAATTTCCATTGAAGCCAACAGTGTTTTGTCCAAATAAGGACTGTACAATCAGGCTGTACATACTACTGTGAATACAAATAGGTATTATTTAACCATCTGTGAAACAGCAGCTATTTAAAAGTCCACATCAATGATACACAACAGTTTAGCGGAGAAAATAAAGAATACATTATCCATCTGAAACTGCACAAGGAATTTCTGGACAAAATGTTATTGCTCACCAGAGCTGATTAAAAATGTTCCATTGAAACTGTTTTTCAACTGCAAATTGGGTGTTTGACTAAATGAATGTTAAAAAAAAAAAAAGTGTCTGCTTACCACAGAAAATTTCGACTTTTTGGTGAAAAACTGAGGACCAAACATTTTTGTCTAGAAACCAAAACTTTCGATTCAGACATGTTGAAACATTTCATTTCAACAGCTTTAATCAAAACAAAACTTTTTGACATGGTTGAATTAAAATGGTTTGTTTTGGCTCAGTTTGACATTTAACTGCAGTTCTTTTCTGTGGGCCAGGACTGGACTACATTTCACATGTGTAATGATAATTCTGAGTTGCAATTTGAGAGATGAAAGACCAACAGTTTGTCCATCAATTAAGCCAAGTCATAGCACAGCATATGTCGAAAGCTTAATGTTCAATAATCTTTCAGGAGAGTTTTTCATTATTTCCTTCCATCTTAGATCATTTATCCCAGTACAATTTCAACATTCACCATATTCTCGGTTACAAATGTGATTTGAAAGCAGACCTGCAATACAATCTGGGGAATAGTCTTCCATCCAGATCTAATTCACAAAGTTTTCTTATTGTCTTATGACTAAGTTTGAAGACACCCTTCCGCACTTGATTCTTGCAAGTCAGGAATCAGTCAGTTCCGTTCCAAGCTACTCCTCCCCGTAGCTCCTTTTCACTGTGGCATTATTAACCTGTTGAGTCATTTCACAAGTTTCCTTCCGTGCTGAAATAAATGTATTTTGGGGGGTTTAATCTCTTTATTCAGCAGAGAACAATTCCATTCGCTCTGATTTCATGCAAATTATTCCATTCCGACTGAACTGTTTTCCCGGCCATATCACATCATCACTACTACTGCACAGACACAGGTGAGCATGTGCAGACCAAATGAGAGAGAAGTTGGTATTTATTTATTTCCATTTCTAGTATTCCTTTCAAAAAGCATCTATGCCGAGCTCTGAGGTCTAATCCATTGAAGTCAATACAAAGAAGCCCATTAACTTTACTGGGCTTTTGATTGGGCTCTAGGGCCCAGAGCCTCAAAGGTATTTAGGTGCCTGAAATCAATGGGATTACCTGAATACCTCTGAGGTGCTTTTACCACCTGCAAGAAGTATGTTCATGCATACAGAGCCAGGAGCCTCTCCTCGCCTTTAACCAATAAAAAAGCCAATCAGTAGTGAGAAGAAACCCAACCATGACCCACCTCATGCACAAAAGTAGTCTCTGCCCTACTCCTTCTTCCCCAAAAGCATGGGTAAGTAAATGGGCCTTTGCAGTATACCCCGAAGGTCAATGCTCTCTGGCTACCTTGGACCAAGCAGGGGAGTGAGTTCCAAAGTCGAGGGGCCCTCACGGAGCGCACCTTGCCAGCAGCTCTCTTTCCTATCGGCTCCATCTTGAGGGCTTCCACTGCCTGCAGCCGTGCTAGCAGTGCAATGGAGGAGAGATGGCCCATCATGCAGACAGGTCACAGGCCGTTTAGGGGTTTATAGTTCAGAACAAGCACCTTACATTCCCTGTGGAAACCAATAGGTGGCTAGTTCAGGTCCCGAGTTCGAGGCGCGTTGCACATCATCATGTCTCGATATTAGAGATTGGCCCCGGACAAATTCTGCTCTGATGCCAATCCAAATCCACGGTAACTTCACTGACTTCAGAATTCCACAGGATTTGGCCCATTGTCCTCACTCAGCCTAAGTGGTTTACAGTCTAAAGCCCTGACTCTGCCACCCGTGCTGGCTGGTTTCGTCCCTCCTGAGGTGTCCCACTGATTTCAGTGGAAGTACTTGCAGGAGCAGAATTAAGCCTTCATTAAGCAGGCAACACAACCCAATGGGAGACTCAGAGGGAGGTTCTGCCTTGGAGGTTTTTTGGTAGTATAAGAGTAGGTGACATCATTTGATGTGCCATAGGTTAAAGCACATGGGCTTTGCAGGAAAAGGTTAATATTGACATACATCTAGTGAGGTGGGGGAGGGAATATCTTTCGTTGGACCAATTTCTGTTGGTGAGAGAGACAAGCTTTCGCACTTACACCGAGCTCTTCTCTGGGTCTGGGAAATGTACTCAAAGGGTGACAGCTAAATACAAGGTAGAACAAATTGTTTAGCATAAGGAGTTAACACATGTTGCAAGAGTCCATTTGTGATAAATGAAAGGGGATTAGCTCCCTTTTATGGACACCCAGCCAGCCAGTTAGCTATAACACTGTTTCCCAAACTTGGGACGCCGCTTGTCCAGGAAAAGCCCCTGGTGCGCCCGGCCGGTTTATTTACCTGCCGCGTCCGCAGGTTCAGCAGATTGCGGCTCCCACTGGCCGGGCACAGTGAACCGCGGCCAGTGGGAGCCACGATCCGCCGAACCTGCGGACACAGCAGGTAAATAAACCGGCCGGGCGCACCAGGGGCTTTCCCTGGACAAGCGGCGTCCCAAGTTTGGGAAACACTAATCTGTAAAATCCCTCTTGGTGCTGTTCTCTACTTGCTTTTCCTGTAAAGGGTTAACAAGCCCACAGGTAAAAGGAAAGGAGTGGGCACCTGACCAAAAAAGCCAATGGGAGGGCTAGACCTTTTTTAAATGGGGGGAAAAAAACTTCCCTCTGTCTGGTGTTGTTGCTCTCTGGAAAAGAGGGGGAAAGGGAGCAGTTATGCTGTGAGAAGCTACAGACCAGATATGAAAATCATCAGATCATATCTGGAACTACTTTTAACAACCCAAATATGTAACTAGTTCAGGAATGTTTAGAAAGACGCGATTAGGTTTATTTCTTATGGCTCCTCTGTGCTAACCCCCAAATGCTTTTGTTTTGCTTGTAATCTTTAAGATGGACCTCAAGAAGGTTATTCTTGATGTATAATTTTTGTAAGTGGGTTTTTAAATCTTACAAAAGCCTAAGTGCCGGATGTGTTTTCTTTCTTTTTGTTTTTAATAAAATTTACCTTTTTTAAGAACAGGATTGGATTTTTGGTGTCCTAAAAGCTTTGTGCATATGTTTGATTAGCTGGTGGCAACGGCTAATTTCCTTTGTTTTCTTTCTCAGCTTTTCCTGGGGACCGGGGGTGTAAAAGGGCTTGCGGGTACCCCACAGGAAAGAATTCCCAAGTGTGCCTTCCTGGGTTCCAAGGGGTTTGCATTTGGGTACTGGCAGCATCTACCCATCCAAGGTCAGAGAGAAGCTGTAACCTTGGGAGTTTAATACAAGCCTGGAGTGACCAATATTTAATTTTTTTGAATCCGTGCGGGCCCCCACCTTCTGCACTCAAAGGTGGGGTAGTGAGGAATCAGCCTTGACCCCATTCAAGGTGAACTGGGCAGTTAACATCTTGGCAGACATAGGACAAAAAAGGGTTAGTGGTTTACAGATTGTTTTAATGAGCCATAAATCCAGCATCTCTTCTATGTCCATAATTTTTAGTGTCTAGCAAAGTTATGAATTTAAGCTCACAGGGTCATCTTTTGAAGGTGTTCTGTAGGTTTCCTTTGAGGATGAGGACTGAGACATATGTTCCCTGCTATGATGATCAATTCCCCACCCCCAACACACCTGTGTCTTACACATGCCTATCACAAAATGCAGTGTACCTTGTCCAGCACACAATATGCTCCAGTAACAACTATGTGGGTAAAATGAGATAATCATTATGCTCTCGGATGAACTCACACAGCAAATGATAAAAGACAAAAACACCACATCACAGATGGGTGAACACTTTTCACAAATTGATCGCTCCATATCTCACCCCTCGGTCTGCAAAAGCTTGTTTCTTTCACCAAAGAAATTGGTCCAGTAAAAGATATTACCTCACCCACCTTGTTTCTCTAATAGCCTAGGACCAACAAGGTGAAAACAACATTGTAAATGTACATCTAGTGAAGTCAGGGAAGTTTCTTCTCATTCATATTGGTGTAAGAGAGATCAGAATCAGACCCAGTGAATTTTCAGGACGGAATTTCCAAAGCAAGGACAGACACCTGACAGGATGGGCTAGGGAGAATTCTAGGCATACTCTGCAATCTCATGTCCCCATAGTAGAGATTAGCCCACACCAAAACCCTGAGTCTGAACACCATCAGATCTTGGGGGCACTGGAAATGAAAAACCAAACCCAGGTCTGAATTTTGCCAACAGCCCCTATTTTAAAAGGGTTGAAAATAGCCTCATGTCTGAACTCCCCAGATTTTGGGATGACTCCCCTGATTTTGGGATGACTCCACTGCTTGGGGCAGTGTCTGCTCAGGAGTGTGACGTGAGTGGAGCCTAGCTAGCTCTGCCAGGCTGGATGTATCTAGGGTGACCAGACAGCAAATTTAAAAAATTGGGACGGGGTGGGGGGTAATAGGAGCCTATATAAGAAAAAGACCCCCAAATTGGGACTGTCCCTATAAAATTGGGACATCTGGTCACCCTAGATGTATCTAAGATGCAGATGTTGTCTCACCTGTCAGTTTTGGGATTTCAGCAGGCTAGTAAGTAACTGCAGGCTTGTCTTCTTTGCAAAAGTCACCGCATAGTTCACAGGGAGAAAGAGAAGTGCCATGAGGAAGGCTGCAAAGAGAAGAATGCAACTGCAGACATGCTGCTACTTTTAGACACTAGCTCAAGCAGACTTAGCAGAGGTACATCGATGTGAGCTTGGAATCCCACCACCCAGTTCAGATGTGGACATATCCTTAGTGCACGGCAGACTAGTAGAGCTGCACCTCAGCTTGCCGCAAACTGAGTATTAGTCTAGATAAGTCCTTACAGTCTTACCATGTTCCACTATATGAAAAACAAAACACGAGGGAAACTCTTCCCCAGATAAAGGCCAGATCCTTTAAGACACTGAGACAGTTGAGAAATTCTGTGCCTTGTTCTTCACCCCCATTGGCTTAAATGTCAACCACCATGACAGCAGTGGGAACCAAAGGCACGCAGCACCTCAGAGGATTGGGCCCTAGATGATTTACTCACATTACAACTAGGGTGAAATTGTATCCGCGAATAGTTTATTTGCTGAAAAACAAAGCGTCAGGTTGACCAAACTTGTTCATAAATTTGGGTCAAATTCTGAGAAGAGTTTTGGTTGGGGGGAAAAAAAAACCACCGGGGTAAAAAAAAAAAAAAGCCAAAAAAGTGATTTTTTAAAAATATTTTCAAAACAAAATGTTACCACTTTTTGCAAGTGGTATTTAGCAAGAATTAACGTTTAAAAGGGGGGGGGGGGGCACTCAAGAATTAAAGGAAACATTTCATTCAAGCTGAATCAATTTCTCTCCCCCAGTTTGGCCACTGATCAGCAAAATCAATTATTTGCCAAATTCTAATTACAGTAAGGCCCTGCCTAGATTAGAAAAGAATGTGTGTGTTTTCAAATGGGTGATTTTAAACATGTTTTCAAAGCTAGTTATGATCAACCGTAGTGAGGGGTGGAGTATAAAGCTGAGCAGGAGCAGCTACCACATTTTTAAAGATATTGAACCCTGTCAATGGAGGTGCTAACTGATGTTTAAAAACCATCTTCATTCAAATTAATAGGCATACACATTTTTTTTTCAATACTTCCCCCCCGCCCAGAGTCTAGAGAGGGACTGAGAGGAGCAACATATTCAGATGTGCTCGACTGGCTAAAGTTTATCCTACCCGGAGTTATGCAAACATCCTTCCATATAGATGAAGTTTTTCCCTCAGACAATCTGTTTGTGTCTGGCTCCTGTTCTTCCCACATCAGGACCGAAGGCTTCTTCATCAGCCCATACATGCCTGTCAAATTGACATGAGATGAGCTGTGTTAACTTTTAAAATTCATTTTCCGGTTATTTCATAGCATTGCTCCGCATACAAATAAAGGTGTTTGTAAAATAACTATTGCAAGTCGCAGCTGTATTTAGATAAAAAATGAGGCGAATCTGCGCCATATAACACTTAACTGTTCTGATACACAATTAGATGTGGATCCAAGCTAGAATCCCAATTCTCCAAAAGTTCTAGCATTACATACTTCACATTAGAGCTGACTAAAAGATGATGAGAAGGTATTGCAAAAGAAGTAGAAACTTTTCATGAAAATATTTCATCAACATTTCAAAGCTTTACTTTTACAAGTTGTAGCCAAAAAGGTAAATAAAAAAAAATGAAAATCTTCAAATAATTTGTGTGAAAATATTTTAAATTCAAAACACTTCAACCAGCTTTATGCAAAATTTTTCCAATGTTGTGTGAAATAAATTGTGAAAAAATAAATACAAATCGTGAGCAGTCCACTATATTCCAGTGTGACCCAGTCCAGAGAAGTGATGTCAAATTGCTGATAGAAGATCAAATGGATCTTATGAGTTCCTCCAACAATAGAATCAAATATTGTACTTAGGCCTATAGAAAGTCAGAAAATTTCCACCCGGATAAAATTTCATCCAAATGGAAATGGCATTTTTCAAAAATCATCAGGTTTTTTCCCCCTGCAACCCTCCTAGTTAAGAAGTTGCTTTTTCCCATGTAACAATATATAAGCCATATCTACACAATATACTGAGACAAATTCCACCCTGGTTTAAATGGCTGAAACTCCACAAAGCACAGGAATGGGAGTCAGCAGCTGAGTCCTCTTGGGTACGTCTACACAGCAGCTGGGAGGTGTAAGTGTATTCTCTTCACTCCTAGTTTCCTGAAAGCTGTAAAGGCCTGTGGTGGCTGAAAGCAAATGATAGGAGCCGCTTTGCTCTTGTTTTGAATCGTTTTGTGGCAATGAGGTTGCCCTTAGGACAGGACTTTGGACTAAACTGTCATTTAGCTTTCCCTGGCTGGTGTATTCATCCACCACCTTACTTACATAGGGTCAATAATACTTACCTTCAGCTGTCATGTGCTTTGAGATATATGGTATTGTGCTTTTCAGCAAAGTATTAGTTAGGATTTATTATTATTACACCAAAGATGCATGTAGCCCACTGTGCATACCACCTGGAGTTAATGGGAAGATTTTCCCCTGGCACCAGATTATTCTGCTCAAGCACATTTGATATTTTGCTCCTTTTCTTTCTCAGAAAAACTGAGCTTTGACTTAAAGTATCTCCCCCCCCACACCTCTCCCACATCTTGGCTGTGATGTCAGTCATGTTGTATTGTTTTATATCATGTAGCTCAACATGACTGATTCAACCAGACGTGCACTGCTCTCCAGTGTTATGGCTCATGAATAAAATTTCCGGAGGAGCTGCCTCGGAGAAGGATAAAAGAGAGAAGTGCAACTAGAGAATAAAACCTCTGACGCATTTTATTTAGAGCATAGTCCAGTGGATACAAAGGGGTGTGAGTTAAGAATTGGGTTACAGCCTTTCCCTACTTTTGTATATTGTGATCTGAGCTGCGTCTCTTCATCATCCTAACTGTATGTGGTTTTACTTTCTATTACTATAATTGTAGATTTTGAAAGGGACTCTATCAATGTAAAAGTCATATTTCTGTCTGTACCTCTTTTTTACCCACCATTGTTACAAGTGTTACCTGAGATCTCTTGATTCTGAATGAAACTGGGTTGGCAGGGGGGAATGTTTTTCTGTTTTTTAGTTTATTTGCTTTATGCATTAAAGCAGCACTCAGCGTCTAGTCAGTAGAGCCGATCAAGAATCTTCCATCAATGTTTGTTTGGTTGGGGGCTTTTTTGACAGAAAATGTGGTTTTGCAAAATTGAAACTGAGATGGAAATTTTCCAATTTTGGATCCATTCTAATAATCAGTTTCACTCTTATCATTCAATAGTCTGTCAGTTTCCCAATTCTTTGTGTGAATCTTTCACACAGCCACAGCAAAGAGAAACTTTATTTTAAATGTAAATGCAAAACTTCGAGTCTTGGCAGTGGGGCAGAGGGGCAGGTGAAATGAAATGCATCCTAGAATACTCAAGGAGCTAATAGAGGAGGTATCTGAGCCTCTAGCTATTCTCTTTGGTAAATCATGGGAGACAGGAGAGATTCCAGAAGACTGGAAAAGGGCAAATATAGTGCCCATCTATAAAAAGGGAAATAAAAACAACCCAGGAAACTACAGACCAGTTAGTTTAACTTCTGTGCCAGGGAAAATTATGGAGCAAGTAATTAAGGAAATCATCTGCAAGCACTTGGAAGGTGGTAAGGTGATAGGGAATAACCAGCATGGATTTGTAAAGAACAAATCATGTCAAACCAATCTGATAGCTTTCTTTGATAGGATAACGAGTCTTGTGGATAAGGGAGAAGAGGCGGATGTGGTATACCTAGACTTTAGTAAGGCATTTGATACGGTCTCGCATGATATTCTTATCAATAAACTAGGGAAATACAACTTAGATGGGACTACTATAAGGTGGGTGCACAACTGGCTGGATAACCATACTCAGAGAGTAGTTATTAATGGTTCCCAATCCTGCTGGAAAGGTATAATGAGTGGGATTCCGCAAGGGTCTGTTTTGGGACCGGCTCTGTTCAATATCTTCATCAACTACTTGGATATTGGCATAGAAAGTACGCTTATTAAGTTTGCAGATGATACCAAACTGGGAGGGATTGCAACTGCTTTGGAGGATAGGGTCATAATTCAAAATGATCTGGACAAATTGGAGAAATGGTCAGCGGTAAACAGGATGAAGTTTAATAAGGACAAATGCAAAGTGCTCCACTTAGGTAGGAACAATCAGTTTCACACATACAGAATGGGAGGAGACTGCCTAGGAAGGAGTACGGCAGAAAGGGATTTAGGGGTTATAGTGGACCACAAGCTAAATATGAGTCAACAGTGTGATGCTGTTGCAAAAAAAGCAAACCTGATTCTGGGCTGCATTAACAGGTGTGTTGTGAGCAAGACACGAGAAGTCATTCTTCCGCTCTACTCTGCGCTGCTTAGGCCTCAACAAGAGTATTGTGTCCAGTTCTGGGCACCGCATTTCAAGAAAGATGTGGAGAAATTGGAGAGGGTCCAGAGAAGAGCAACAAGAATGATTAAGGGTCTAGAGAACATGACCTATGAAGGAAGGCTGAAGGAACTGGGTTTGTTTAGTTTGGAAAAGAGAAGACTGAGAGGGGACATGATAGCGGTCTTCAGGTATCTAAAAGGGTGTCATAAGGAGGAGGGAGAAAACTTGTTCATCTTAGCCTCTGAGGATAGAACAAGAAGCAATGGGCTTAAACTGCAGCAAGGGAGGTTTAGGTTGGACATTAGGAAAAAGTTCCTAACTGTCAGGGTGGTTAAACACTGGAATAAACTGCCCAGGGAGGTTGTGGAATCTCCATCTCTGGAGATATTTAAGAGTAGGTTAGATAAATGTCTATCAGGGATGGTCTAGACAGTAATTGGTCCTGCCATGAGGGCAGGGGGCTGGACTCGATGACCTCTCGAGGTCCCTTCCAGCCCTCGAATCTATGAATCTATAAAATAGTCCTTCAACCCAGTTTTAGCTCTGCATTGACTACCTCTCAATTAATTTGGTTATGCCATTTAAGTCCATTAATTTCTAAACTGGTTGGCAGTGTTTGGACTTTTAGCAATAATATTGCACTATTAATAGAGAAGGACCTTTTGGTTGCAAAACCAAAACTCTCTGAGCCATATGATCTGTTAACATGTCCTTAGGGATTAAGTGGGGTTTTGTATATTGTGATCTGAGCTGTGTCACTTCATCATCCTAACTTTATGTGGTTTTAATTTCTATTACTATAATTGTAGCTTTTGAAAGGGACTCTATCAATTTTATTGATAGAGTGGTGCAGATGTCTTGTCCAGGCTCTCTGTACGGGGGAGAATTTTGCCCCATTTGAATAGACGTGTGCTTGTGAAGACGGGCATGATATTTGTGCAGGGATATGTGTGCTTGCTAATTCATTATTTACAATTCGTTAATCACCATTATTTGTTTATGCAGTCTTCTGTGTAAAAAGTTTAACCCATCCAATCAGGGATCAGGAACAATACCATGTGACCTAGGTGATCAGTTTCACATACTGACTATCAAATAGTTAAAATGAAGAGGCTTCAAACAGCTCCTAGCTTTTAAATTATTTGGCCAAACTATTCTTTGAATATTTCTGAATACCAAATACAGTCGCACCTGTCAGGATGAGTTGTTCATGGATAATTCGATCACAGTGAAAATAATCCAGCCAGCTGCAGACAAGAGTAAAATCTAGGAAGTTTATCATTTTGCATTTCCCTTTGCCATTGATGAAACTCATGATTTTTAATAGGCAAAAAGTTTCTTCATGTGTACACATCGTTCAACAACTTGGCAAAGAGCGGCCTCCTTCTGCAGACAGCGGGTCAGCCTTTCAACTGGTATAAACTGGCACCACTTTATTGAAGTCAATGGAGTTTGGCCAGTTTACACCAGCTGAAGATCTGGCTCTCGCCTGATATCTTTAAGAACTGCAATACCACATACTGTACCTCTGAGGCAATTCCTCACGTGAATCTTCTAGGGAAATAGAGGAACAATTTCACTCCAACAGAGAGGCTCCCGGGATTGAGTTAACTGCAGGTCAGACCTAATCTAGTATACTGCAGTTACTAGACTACTGAAGGGGAATTCCTTCATGCCAGTCTTGCTTTATTGAAAAGGCCTCAATAATTCTGCTGTCTGGGTTTGTTATCTGGGAGTTCGCAGTACAAGTCTCAGAAAAACAGTTTATACATAGACATTCAATACAGTCAATTAAAAAAAAATCTACATAGAAGTTTTGTAAAAAAAAAAATTACATTCCATAATAGTTATGAGGTATTTATCAACCAGCAATTCTTATTATGCATTAATGACATGAATGATGTAAAAATGTTTCTAGGTTAGAGATGGTTGACAATTTTCCATCTAAACTGTTTTTAAATGTAAATGTTTTCCCGTTCTAATTAGCTTGTATTCACCTAGGGTATTACACCGAGCTTGCAGGTTTACAACAATCAGAACTTTTTATGGCTCACGTCACAATTTTCCTTGTTCCTGGATCTCCTCTTAGCTGGTTTGCCATTCTTTCCTTTTGACATCTTGGTGAAATTCTCCTGCACAATACAGGCCAGAGGTCAGGCTAGATGATCACAAATATCCCATCTGGCCTTATGATCTATGGTCCTGTAAGGTGCTGAGCACTGACAGGTCACTCAACCTTTTACAGGATGAAGCCTGTATGAATGCTTAGGCCTGTAAACCCACAGAGCATTGAGCGGAAGGACCAGCTAGCAGAGGGTTCGTTCAAGGTACCTTTCGCTATAGCCTTCCAAAAAAAAGAAATGCTCTAGTTCTCACTTCTCATCTTATACAGTGACGCTACATGCTGCCATGTCAGACATCAGGGGAGATGCTTCAGCCAGACTTCCCCCCACCAGGATACAAGACAGAGGACTGCCAACAAAGCATTCTCGGCAAGGTGGAGAGGAGGGGGGGGGGCTTCCCTTTGCATACTGCAGAGCACGTGTCTGAGCAGGAATCGGAGGAGGGCGGAAGCAGCTGCAGGTGTGATTTTTGTTCAGGGGAAAATGTGTTGTGGGGGACGGGAGCTTCTGATCCATACCGGCTCTGCCCACTGCTGTTGTTGCTAATACTTTTCATTCTTTCTCCTGTCCAGGGCTCTGAGGGGAGCTATCTGAGTGGAGTCTATTTTTAAATTTACGGGAGGAATTTACAAGAACCCCTAAGGGAGTTAGGGGCTGAACTCCCATTAAAAGTCCATGGGAGTTAGGTGCATAAACTCCTTAGGGGCTTCTGAAAATCTCACCAAAAATAAATATGGCAAAAAGGGTAGCATGCTCAGATGCCTTTAAAAATGCTTTGGGTAGAAAGCACCATCCAGAACACATGCTATCCTAAACCAGACCAACTTCCATGGCTTCATATCATCTGACAACAGTACAGTCAGCTCTAGTTATGTTATGATATGGCCCTAGTCCTTGCAGTATCTGAGTGCCTCACACACAGTGCTCAAAACACACCTGTGAGGCAGAGAGGTGTTATAGTTGTATAATATATAGTATTATAATGGGTCAGATTTTCAAAGATCTATGCATGGTGTTTGTACAGACACATATATTAAGGGCATAAATAGGAAGTTATAAATCCTAGCTACTAGTGCCACCATTTGCTTGTGAAAATAGCCTCATTTTCAGAGATGTCGTCCAATTGCTGTGTTCAGCAAGTAATGCAGCGCTCTTTAATACAGGATTTCTTTTGCCTTATTCAGTCATAATGTCTATTACTTGACTACCATGACTGAATCACTGTAAAGGCTCCATCCCTCAGATCCTTAATCATGAGAGTAACTTTAATTGTGTGACTAATCAAAAAAGGGATGGCGAATGGGGGAAGGGAGCCTTGCAGATGAAAGCATGTTATCAGCAAAGATAATTATATATAAAATATAATAAGATATATTGCAAGAACAGCTTGTCCTTTCGGAGAGGTGTGGATGAGCTAGTGGCTTGAGCCTGGGTCTAGAAGTCAGGAGTTCCTCAGGGCTCATGACAGCTCTTCCGGTGACTTAGTATATGGCCTTGGCCAAGTCACTTATAGCCAAAGGCTGCCCATGGAGTCCTCAGATGTAGGTTCTGACAATAAGCACATCCCAATTGTTTTTAACCACTGTGATGGACTATAGGATGAGAGATTGTCTGTCAGATAATGGGGCCCCAGACTATTTAGGTGTTAACTCAATTAATGTCCACAATACCCTTGTGAGGTAGGTATTGCCAATCTCTATTTATTAGATGAGCAGAGTGAGATGGGTAGTCAATGATTTGGGGGGCCCATATTCATACATTATATTCATACACTCCTTTCCCTACTGAAGTCTTGCTGTTAAATTCAGTGGGGCCAATATTTCACCCCAGCTATGTCCTGAAGGTATTCAGAAGACATAAAGCACTACAGGTGTTGAGTATTATAAATCCTGCAGTGTTTTGAATGAAAGAGACTTAGGCACCGGGGAAGTAAAAAGCAGCAATTAGGTGAGTGATGGGAAAAGGTTGGATGAGCAATATGGAAAGCTGTGTGAAGGAGAAAGAGAGTAGAGCAGAGGAAAAGCAGAGGGAAAAAACTGTACGAGGGAGAGAGAATGAGTGTGAAATTGGAAAATGAAACGAATTAAATAAATCAGGATAGGATCAGGGAAACAGAGGCTGAAGTGAATCAAACCCTAAGGGACAGTCTACCATCCCGTGCAACTGCATGGGGGTCTCAGGACTGACATGCGGAATATGTTGATGGTGTTTGGCCCAGAATGTGGAAAAAGCAGAATGAATAAAGTGTATGGAGGAAAAAAGAAACAAGGGGACCTCTCAAGAGGATGTTTAGGGGCAGCCAGGGAAAAGGCTGGTACAAGAAATGCGACAACAGAAAGCAATAAATGGAGAAGGAACGAACCGTCTGAGGAGAGAAACGAGCTATCCTAGAACACCGAAAAGGCTGGGATCTTCTCTATAAAACATGGCAAAGTGGTCTCCTCGGGGCTCCCCCTGGAGTCTCCCCAGAAGCTCCAACAGAACTAGAATGCAAGGCCCTGACCCCACAGTCAGCTCTATGCTGTGGAGTGTTGTGTACACCCACACCGAGCCCTGCTGAAGTCAATGGGCTCCATGGGGATCTGCCCACACTCACAGGGAGCTCACTGCAGGATCAGAGCCCAAGTTCCCGGCTTCTGAGTGACACGGGCCAGCATGGACGCATGACACTCATGCTCAAATCTGCACCGGGTGCCATTCAAGCTGCCGGTGATGATCTTTAAAATCTGAACAGCCTGGGGCTGGGTTATGTGAAACCATCTTTCACCCAGTACCCTGCCCCAGCCGTTTAGATTGTCTGAGAAATCTGAAAAAAGAACAAGGAGTACTTGTGGCACCTTGGAGACTAACGAATTTATTTCAGCATAAGCTTTCGTAGACTGTAGCCCACTTCATCGGCTGTATATATATACATATACATCTTGCTTCTGTGTGTTCCATTCTATGCAGCCGATGAAGTGGGCTATATGCTTATGCTGAAATAAATGTGTTTAGTCTCTACGGTGCCACAAGTCCTCCTGTTCTTTTTAACGGATACAGACTAACACGGCTGCTACTCTGAAACCTGAGAAATCTGAGAACTCCACGCACAGCACCAGGGTGCTCTTCCTTGAGCTGCCGCCTCCGGCACTCACTGGACTTGGCAAAGGCTAGGGCAGGATGCAACACTTACTGATTTTCATTGAGCATTTGACTAACCCTTTGTGTATTGTTCCTTAACTCCTGTATTTAGGATGGCTGGGTGACATGGTGACAAGCAGTATAGGAATTCATTACGCTAATAGGCAAGAGTTGTGTTTTGTTTTGCCTCTGTCTTTTCTGCGGCGGGGTAGGGTATGCTTCACAGCCCTATTAAGCTTTAAGGATCTCCCCAGTGTTAACTTGCTTTACTGCGTTTCCCTCAAGGCCTCGCTTTGCAGCCAGCATTGAAGGTCATAAAACAAGAGACAACAGTTCCAGGCAATATGTCCAGACAACAGCACAAACATGAGTAGCAGCAGGTCTCTAGCAGCTGGATCCCAGATCATTCATACACAGTGTCAGCAACTCTTGTAATACTGGAAGTTTTTCTTAGAGCCCAAGCTCCTGGAGGCATGTGATTTGGTGAGACTCTCTCTCTCTCTGTGTAAATGAAACATATGTCTCTAGCTCTCATGGTTGCAGAGAAAAACTTGAAAAGGTGACCCGAGTGCACCCTAAAGGCTCAAAAGCCAGAAGACAAATCAAAAGGACCCAACATTAAAAAAAAATCGTTATTTTTAAGGCAGTCTCGTGATTTTTTGGGCCCCTGACTCATGTTTTTCTGAACACTGGGGACTGGCAAAACTGAATGCATGTAGAGAAAGACAGGAATGTGTAACTCATGTCAGCACAAAGGAGCTGGAGCAGGCATGAGTGACACAAAGATGACACATGGCATATCTTTAACTAGCACTGCTCCTTGCATGATCTTAGCATTAAATCTCGATAGAGTCATAGATTTTGAGGCCAGAAGGGACCCCTCTGATCATCAAGTCTGACTTCCTGCATAACACAGGCCACAGAACTTCCCCACTTTCTTGGCTGCTCTTATGCATTGTGTGATGTCTGTGTAATGTCTGCCTTTTTTCCAGTATGAAAAGGCACCTGGATAATTGAGTGTCACTAGCTTGAGGTAAGTATCCAGCTACTCTTCTGAAAAAAAATGCATGACTAATTTCTTAAGACATGAAGAAACCTATTAGCCATGTAGACGGATTGTATCTTCCCCTCTTCCTTAGACAAAATGGTTCCCTTACAGGAGGCACTCTCCTCATCTGGAGATGATGGTAAATAGTCATACTATAGACACACCCAGGGCCAGCTCCAGGCACCGGCTTTCCAAGCTGGTGCTTGGGGGGGCATCGAGAATGGGGCGGCAGTCCGAGTCCTGCGGCGGCAATTCGGCGGCAGGTCCGCTCTTCCCGCCGCCGAATTGCTGCTGCAGGACTCGGACTGCCCCCGATTCTCGCCTGCCGCGGCGGCAATGGGGCGGCAGGTCCGTCGCTCTCCCCTTGCTGCCGCGGGACTCGGACTGCCTGCGTCGGGGCCCTGCAACCTCTGTGTGCGTCAGAGGGCGGGGCCGTGGTGACTGCTTGGGGCGGCGAAATGGTTAGAGCCGCTCCTGGACACACTGCTGTCAATAGGATTACTGGTACAAGCAACTGCTCGCTAATGTCACTGAGGATCTGTCCCAAAATATTTACAGACTCTAGCAAAGCATATTGGATCTACAGCAACCGTTGGAGATCATAACGCTTGCAGGGATTCTGGCAGAGTTTATAAACTCATGATGACTCCTGTGCAGATTGCAATGTGACCAAGGCATCTGGTTAATTTAATAAAATACCCAACAATTCCGTACAGGTTTACGTTACATCTAGCTCCAAATTCCAGCCATTGGATTGTGTTAGACCTTTTGCTGCTAGATTGAAGAGCCCATTATTAAACATTCGTTCCCCATGTAGGTACTTATAGACTGAAATCAAGTCACCTCTTAACCTTTTCTTTGGTAAGTTAAATAGATTGAGCTCCTTGAGGCTATCACTATAAGGCAGGTTTTCTAATGCTTTAATCATTCCGGTGGCTCTCCTCTGAACCCTCTCCAATTGATCAACATCCTTCTTGATTTGTGTCTCCTGAGCTCTAATAATTAAAGATTGGCATAAGCACTGAAGTTTGAGGTTTCATTTCCCTTCCAAAATGTTTGTTAGTATCAACTATTATAACCCTAGATATTTTTGAATTGTATTTGTGTATTTTGATTTCTAATAAGGTGTCTACCTAAACCACTAGCCATATGTACAACCACTTACAAAGAGCCATTCAAATTCAACAGGCCCAGTGCCCATATTAGAATGGATACTTCCCCTCAAACATAAACCTAAAATTCTCCCTCTTTCATTAAACACCCCCTCCTGGCAAGACAGAGCTGAGAGCATGAAGAAACCTTGCAAGATTGGGCTCTGCCAACCAACCACTGAAGTAAATTCCAGAGCTGATTAGCCCTTGCTTAAAATCTCACTGCCAAACCCCTCAGATTTAAACCAAGGGACTGTTAACCAAACACTTTTGCTGTTCTCAGCTCTTACAGTAACAATGCAAGAGACATTGTTGCCAACAGCAGATTAGCCACTGGGCCAACAGGGCCCGTGCCCAGGGGCCCCAGCCAAGTGGGGGCTCCCAGAAAAATTCCCCAACCCTGCTCCCTAGCAGAAGCGTCCCGTGCCCCAACCCAGGTAACAGCGCTGGGCAGCTGGGGCGGGGGAAGCCCCTGCACCCCGACCCCACTCCCCTGCAGAAGCGCCCGGCGGGGTAGGGGAAGCCCCAGCGCCCAGAACCCCGCTGGAGCTCCGGGACTGGAAGAGCTCTCACTCCCTGCCATGGCCTCAGGGCGGGGGGAGCTCTCACTCTCTGCTGCGGCCCCGGGGCCGTGGCGGGGGGGACAGAGCTTCTCCGGTATTGGGCGGGGAGGGCAGAAAGGAGCAAACGGGTTGCAGGCTGCAGTGGGGGCCGGGAGGATGGGATGGAACGGGGTAGGGACATGGGGAAGGTGGGGAAGGGTAGTCTGGGGGCAGAATTGCAGGTGGAAGGCATCGGGAGGGGCCCCCCTTGCTTGCTCTGACCCAGGACCCCATGAAACCTGAATCTGCTTCTGGGTGTTGGCAAATTCTGGGCCCCAACTATTTGGCACTTCACAGTTCACTACTGGAACTTTTTAAAATTGCATCCAGAAACACGCTGGCAGATTCCCACGCATGGGTGGGGTGTATCCTCCGAGAGAAACGCACCTCAGCAGGCTGCCCGCCTCTTACAGTCCCCGGTGCCGTTTATTGAATTGTCTTCAAGTTTAGCCCCATGTAATCTAATCCGGAGACGACCCAGCCATGGATAGTTGTGGTGAGGTCCAGATCAGAAAGCAAAGCGCTGCAATCTTTTAGCCACCTGCAGGTGTTAGCCAACTGCAATCTTGTAACCAACTAGGGTGACCAGATGTCCCATTTTATAGGGACAGTCCCGATTTTGGGGTCTTTTTTTTATATAGGCTCCTATTACCCACCACCCCTGTCCCGATTTTTCACATTTGCTGTTTGGTCACCCTATAGCCAACAGTGCTTTTGGCTGAGGATCTAACATGGCCCCCTCCCCCAGCCTCTTCCCTCCCCCCACCCCATTTTGGATCTGAGTAACAAAAGCCAGGCACATTGTCTTTGCCTAGGGCACTGACCAAACCTCTTGCATCTCTTGCTCTTTCTCCCAGCCTGTCAACATTACCTCTGCAGAGGTGACCCCAGCCCTCTATGCCCATAGGCACCTCTGCCATGGAAGGAAGGAGCAGAGAATCCGAACGGCTCAGTTCCTTTCATTCCTTGGGCTGCTCACACCTCGTGCAGTGGGACTGTTATCAACCCTGCTGCTAGGGGACCCTCCACAAGCACCAGGGCGGGGTTTGCCCTTTAGTGCACGAGAACTACAAGTGAAACTGACTCGTCTATTTTCCTTGTCTAAGCAGAACAAAATGCAAAACGATAAATATACCTAGAGATCTATGCTGACAGTATTGTTGACTTCCTAGTTTGCTGGTAAACTAGGACACTCACACACAGACGTGCTCTTTGGGGTCATGTCTAATATTGATATAATCCACAGTCTTGCCCTAAATATTACCTTTCAGAGATAAGTGCTTTTCTATCAAGGTTTTCATTGTCATCTTATACTCGTCCTCAGTTATAGGGAGCTGTGCCAGCTTCGTGTTTGGAGAATACGCCTCCTTCAGAACCTTTGCCCAGTTTCTTTCAGGTGGCCAGCCTGCAGCAGACACTCTGAAGCCTGCCTCGTCCAGGTTCCTGGCAAACGTCCGTCCGATGGAGCTGTTGGACACTAGAATCACAATGGCTCTCCCTTTTATGTCAATATTTCTCTCCATTTTCTTCACAGTCCCCAAGGAGAAAACGATGACAAAGCAGGTGAGGAATGCCGTGCAGATGCACACGAAAGCATAAAGGAAGCAGGAGAGGGCCAAGGCAAGCGTTAAATCTGCAGCTACCAGGAAGAATTGTCTAAAAGCGAATGCCATTGTTTAAGGAATTAGCCCGCTCCTCGCTCAGACGTTTGCTGAGAAATCTGGCAGGAGTCACAGCCTGCAGTTACGCTGTTATGAAGCCATCCAGCGTTGCAAAACATGCAGCGGCAAGTCACAGCTTCACTAGAAGGATGAATCATCGTCCTGGGTATAACAACAAGTATGATTTCCAAACCGTATACATTTCAGCAGACGGCTGAGTGACTCGTGATATTTGACATTGCTACATTGTACATTTCATGGCTTACGAGGTTGAAATCTAAGAATTCGGTTCACAGGGGAATTACAAACAAGTCTCCACCAGCGCCCGGGATAGATCTCGTTTGTTTTTAAATAATAACTTTTCAGGGGCTTTTTCTGAAATACGGTGTCAGAGAGAAATTGTGGAAGCCTCAGGCAGAATGATAAGAGCAGCAATATTCCCAGTATCTTATTGGTATGCTTAAATCTACCACTCTCCGTGCGGAAGCAAATCTGGCTAAAACCCAAGAGAACAGGATTGAAATTTTGCCCATATGCAACCAATTTTGTTTAAGTTGTAAAATATCCTGTGTAGAGAACATTGTGCCTCCTAGTTGCAGGGACGTTCCAAACTTGAAAATGTTGGTAGTAGCTAATTTACCTTAGAGAGATGAGTAAGTGGGGACATGAGAAAGTTATACACCCTAACAACTGGTATAGAGAAGGTAGATTGGGTTCTGCTCTGCACTACTCATAATACATTAACAAGGGGCCATCCAATGACATTGACAGGGAGTATACTTAAAACTGATGAAAGGAAATACTTTTTCAGGCCGTATATAATTAGTCCGTGGCACTCGTTGCCACATCTGAGGCCAAGCACTTAGAATTCGAAACATGGCCAGACATTTATCTGAACAAGACTATCCAGCATTGTTACGGTAAATACATATTTTTTAAATTAATGAATTTTGGAATGGATAGAAACTCTCATGTTTCAGGGTGTCACAATCTTTGTAGGTATCAGGAGGCAACTTTCCCTACAGACCGGTTATCCCATAACTGCCTACTGCAGGGTTTGTTACCCCTTTCTCCGAATCAGCTGGTGCTGGCCAGTCTTGAAGACAGGCTATGGGCTAGATGGGTCACTGCTCTGATCCAAGAAGACAGTTCCTATGCTCCTAACTCTGAATTCCCAGTTTCTGATAAAGCACTTTTTAAACATGTCCCTGATTTTTTAAAAAAAACTCTTCAAAGGCAAATTTAGGAGGATTCCTTTGTCCCCGTGCTGTTGTTTATTAGAGACCAGCAGCGAGTGGACAGACCTATGAGCATATATTGACTTTTAGGCCTTTCCGCTCCCCTTCCTGCAAGAATGCATAGGGGTGGTCCCAGGGAAATGTTGCTGAAGGCTTCACAGCAAGGCAGGCCGTGGCACGTTAGGTGCATTTGCCAAGAATGAGCGTGCATACAGAAGGTGGAAGCCTGGGAAGCCACATCCCTGTCAAATCCAAACAACAAGCAGAGCCATAAATGCTGAGAAACCTGGGAGTAGCAAACAGCACAGACAGGTGGCTTCCATAGACATTCCTATTGGGGCAGTCTTCTGTGTGCATCTCGTGTTTACCTAATTGGATGCTCTTACCCTGTTTCTCCAGTTTTCTTGTGGCATCGGGGTGGGGCCTTCAAGCTATTCAACTTCAGGGCATGAGCTATTGTAAGTGTCCTGCTTAGCTTCCATTCCTACTGAAAAGTTTTGGTCGCATGGAATATTATTAGAAACTGTAATCATGAACCACACTTATTTTCCCAGCACTTGCTAATCCACGGTGCTATTATGCAGGTCCCTGCTTCACAGCTTGTTAACTAACCACATGTATTTAGCAGCAAGCTATTTCCATTAGTTTCCTGTGTGTATTTTCTCTGATGTGCAAGCTAAGCACTATTTGCCCACACTGGCATATGTGTATACCACATATGCCAGTGGTATATGATGAGGTAGTCAAAGCTTCCTAAGGCCTTCATATTTATATGATGAGGTAGTCAAAGCTTCCTAAGGCCTTCAAATGTCCAATTCCCATTTAAATTAATGCACTACTCACAAATGGCGAAGCCACTAGTAGGCAGCTTATCATCCTAAGTGAGTGCCATTAAGATCTTTGTATCGCTTTACTAGACATGGTCAGAAAATTCTTTTCTTCTTGCAAAGTAAACTTCAATGTTTGTAGTCAATTTTTTTTTAAATGTTGGTGTTTTGTTTAAAAATCCCAGGACACCAAAACCAAACAAATCTTTTGTTTTTCCATCATTTGCTAAAAACCCCAAATGTTTCTGCTTTGAAATGTTTTCTGTTTTGTATTTAAACCCTGACGTTTTTTTGAATGGAAAGGGATTTTTGTGGGCAGGACTTTCTATTTGGTCAAAAAAGCACTTTCTGTCCATTGATTTGGACAGAAAATTTCCAACAGGCTCTCTACTCATCACATCAGCTGTATTGTGGAGTTGCCGTGTAATTTAAAAACAAATCGTTTTTTGAAGGTATGAGAGCTTTTTTATACTTCACCCTGTATATCAGATTCCTCTGCCTGAGACCAGCAGTGAAATCCTAGCCACATTCAAATCAATGGGACTTTTGGCATTGACTTTAATAGGGCCAGGATTTCACCCCAGAACTTTCTCCTTGTTGTACTGGAGTTTGTATTGTATTACTGTCATGACATGCTGCAAAACGTATCCATTTCCCCAGGTTTATCTTGAGGGGCGACGTTGTGCTTAGCAGGGTTGTGCAGTACATAGCCAAGGATTGTCTATTTTTATTATTTATTATCTGGACTACAATAACGCCTGGAAGCCCTAACCCAGATCAGGTCCCAATTAGATACTGTATACACACATAATAAGACATAATCCCTGCCCTGATGAGTTTACAGGCCCAGATCCTCAAAGATAAAGTCCATTGATTTCAACGGGAATTAGGCACCTAAATATGTTGCAGGATCTGGGCCATAGTCTAATTTGCTGGTATTGTGTTACTTATACATTTCTTTAATGTGATCATTGTTCTTCGTGTTTGTGCAAGTAGTGAGAGCACATCTGATAAATCTAATTAAATAATCAATATTAGCAATCTTTACAAACCCTTTATATTTAATAACATCACAGCTTTAAGGTCAGATATCTTGCAACCTACAAGAGAGAGAAGTGAATGCTCTATGACACTGTAAAGATGGGGATTTCTTCTTCCTAGTTTATCCCTAATGGGTCAATAGATATTGATAATTAAATCCAACACGGATGCAGTACTGAATATTGTCTGTGCTGCACCACAGACTGGTGTAATTTGGGGGAGAAAAATCCCACATTCGGGAGAATGAGAGATGTATTATTTAATACACTACTATAATTCCAGAATTGTAAAGTTATCTTTAGATGCAGTCAAACTTTCTGGTAAAACGTTTTTCTGATGTTGGCAGGCCAGGTCAGATCAGGGCCACAGACCAATTCATTTGTGTATTAATATAGATTACAAAAAGTGTAAATGTAAGATTGTATTCAGGTGTTTAAACTTCATGAAAACTAGTGGCATGTTATTTGTATTGTTTTCACTTATCTGTTCCTGTTATAATGTAATAGCAAACTTTTACATTGTGTATACCCCTGTAACTAAATAACCCATCAAAGAAATCTTGTGAAATGCTAATGGTGCCCTTCTGCCATGTACATTGGTCAAACCGGACAGTCTCTACGCAAAAGAATAAATGAACACAAATCAGACCTCAAGAATTGTAACGTTCAAAAACCAGTCGGAGAACACTTCAGTCTCCCTGGACACTCAATAACAGACCTAAGAGTGGCAATTCTTCAACAACAAAAAACTTCTAAAACAGACTCCAATGAGAAACTGCAGAACTGGAATTAATTTGCAAACTGGACACCATCAAATTGGGCCTGAACAAAGACTGGGAGTGGATGGGTCATTACACGAACTAAAAACTAATTTCCCCATGCTAATTTTCCACCACTGTTACTCACAACTTCTTGTCAACTGTTTGAAATGGGCCACCCTGATTACCACTACAAAAGTGATTCTTCCCCTGTTGATAGTAGCCCACTTTAATTGAATTGTCTTGTTAGAATTCGTAAGGCAACCCCCATCTTTTCATGTACTATGTATATAGATCTTCCTCCTGTATTTTCCATTCCATGCAGCTGATGAAGTGGGTTCTACCCACGAAAGCGTATGCCCAAATAAATTTGTTAGTCTCTAAAGTGCCACAAGTACTCCTCGTGGTCTCTGCACAGTATCTAATATGCTATTGGTCCTGAAGAAATTCCTGAAGACTTGAAAAATTCCATTTACTCTCATTAAGTTCTCCCAATATGCTCCCAAGCTTAGTAATATTTCTTTAAAGCAAAGAGATACGTTTAATTAAATATAAAAATATTGACTTTGAATATAACATTAGCACCATCTATTGGCCATCATTATCCATTGCTACAAGAGGCATACTCAGTAAAGAATGGACAGCGACAAAGGGTCCTGTGGCACCTTGTAGACTAGCATAAGCTTTCGTGGGTGAATACCCACTTCTTCGGATGCAAGCAGTGGCGAATGGTTACCAGTAATCTAGTATAACTTGGTCTCCAATTATTAAAAGCTGCCTACATTACAGCTCATATTACGTTAGCAAATTACTTCTGCCAGAAATTCTTGTATTTACTATTTTCCTCGCTTTTTACTTTGCACAAGTTGAAATGAATGTAAGTGTTTGTGTTACTGTACAATATTTCCTTGTCATGTCTTATTTATACCTTTCATGTAAAAAGCATTGTATTAAAATATTGTTAAGATTACAAAGTCTAGCATTCAAGAGTTAGAAGATGGCAGAATTAAGGTTGTCCAGACAACAGCCTCATTCACAGATTCATAGACTTTAAAACCAAAGGAATGTAGTTTGACCTCCTGTATAACACAGGCCACGGAATTTCACATAGTGATTCCTTGTACAAAGGGATATGTTATTTTTTCCCTCCTGATTCTGTGCACAAGATGGATGGTGCTCAGGGAATGAAACAGCTCTTCAATATTTCTTTTTTCTACTCCTCATTCAATGTGTGCGCCTACATTTTATTGACCACACATCATCTGAAACCTCCACTGACTACAGAATTATCAGTTCCTTCATGTTTTTTTCTATGGGGCTCATCACTGTTGAATCTGACAGACAGATTTTTTTAAAGAGTCGGATAGGCACCTAGGCCCAGGTCCTCCAAGGTATTTAGACACCCACCTCTCATCCATTTCAAGGGGACTTAGGCTCCTAAGGAGTTTTGAGAATCTGGGCCCTTGTGGTTCAGATTTGGTACTACCTCATTGCAGGAATAGCTCCCCTGAATTCAGCTGCAACTCACATGGATTACAGAACTAATAATAGTCAGCATCTCACCTGTAGTTTGAAAATAAGCCTGTCCCTTTTGACATTGGAGAGAATTGTGTCCCCATCCTCCTTCAGGACTATCTGCTTCCATCTGCAGGGCTGTCGATCCAAAACCTTCCATTACGTAGTTTCTGAGCACACTCAAGACTTCAGATCCTGCTGTTTATTGCTCTGGTGCACAGTAAGCGTAAGAGCCCTGTGGCAAGTGCTGCTTTCTTTGCAAACACAAAGTCATTTTGCGAAGAGATGACCCAAAAGGGGAGGAGGAGGGATAGCTCAGTGGTTTGAGCATTGGCCTGCTAAACCCAGGGTTGTGAGTTCAATCCTTGAGGGGGCCATTTAGGGATCTGGGGCAAAAATTGGGGATTGGCCCTGCTTTGAGCAGGGGGTTGGACTAGACAATCTCCTAAGGTCCCTTCCAACCCTGATATTCTATGATATTGTACATGTCCTCTAGATTCCATTGCTGGCTACAGTCCTGTTTCCTTTCTTCACTATAATTTCAGATCCGAGTGCTTCAGGGTTTTTCTTTGTTTTGCTTCCCATATTTAATTCCTGACTCATCTGTCACAGTACTTTATCGAGCTGATCCTTCTCCCCCCTCCACCCCTTATTAATGCTCTGTTCAAGGAACTACTGAATTATTTTATACTTTTGCACAGAGTTTGCTTTGTTACATATTAAACAGGGTGATTAAACAAACTCAGGCCCACTCCACAAGACTGAAGTGGTGCATGGGGTTTGTTGTTCCCTTCAAAAGGATGTGAGATAACTCAGAAATTGTGTGGTAATGATTGGCGGTTGCCATTCTGGATGGAAAGGTCATGGTTTGGAGGCATTTCAAATAAATTCTTTAAGTTCAGCTTTATTTACCAACTGGTCCATTTAAAAGAAGGTGTGATGGGATGGACTAGGCTCTGAGCCCCCTGCTGGAGACCTCGTGGCCCTGCCACACCCCGCCCCAGGAAAGGGCAGAGGAGAGAGTCCTCCAAGGGGCCTAGAGCAGCTGTGTGGAAAGCAGCCAATCAGAGAAGCTGCAGGGAGCAGCCAATCAGGGCCCAGCAGGCTAGTATAAGAAGAGCTGCAGGGCCAAAATAAGATCAGTTCCTTGTTGAAGCTGGAGGAGTGTGGATAGTGTGGCTGGTGGGGGGTGCTACAGAACCATGGACAGAGCAATGCTGGCAGAGGCTGTGGAGAATGCCAAGTTCTGGGCTGGCTGCTGGGACTCAGCCAGGACAAGGCCCTGAGGTAAGGGTGCAGAATGAACTGGGGCTGTGGGGAAATGGCCTAGGGAATTGTAGCAGTGATGAAGTTTATTTAAAGGGACATGGTGGATGGCTGCTGGCTATAGGGTCCCTGGGCTGGGACTTGGAGTAGAAGGCAGGCCTGGGTCTCTTCCCCCCAGCTGCTGGGAAAGTGACCTGGACATTGATACACCCCAGAATAGGAACTGAATACCTTTAGTGGACCAGGTGAAAAGTTGGAGCCAGAAAGGTGAAGAGTCCCTAGGGAGGGAGCCCTGGGGGATGTGGCCCCACGCCAGGACTGATTGAAGAGCAGGGACAACTTGAGGGAGCCCAGAAGGGGCTGAGAGACAGTCCAGACCAGGGTACTGTGATTGGCCCTGCAGGACTGATTGAGTGAGCCCAAAGATAGGGCTGCAGAGTGAGGGACCCTTACAGAGGGTGCTGAGAGAGGACCCCTGTTGGATATATATCCCAAAAGGGGGGGTTTATTTTTGTCTCCCATACAGACTGTGAGACTTGGCTGGAGGACTGAGTCACCAAAGAGCCCCCACAGAAAGAGAGAGCAGGCACATGCACTGAGACCGGGGGTGCTCATGAGAGGTGAGTGCACCTCATTACAGAAGGTCACTAGAACAACCTAGAGCTGAGTCAGGTGATCTGAGCAGTAATATGGGGAGGGGGAGAAGGAAAAACCTATACTAGTATGGTTAAGTATAGGAGCAGTGACTTGGATTGTTTTAATAGCCCTGCGACTCAAAAATTGTTGAGGCTGCAGCAGTGGGCTTGGGATTCTTGCTCTGACAAGGGCCGGGAGAGATCAGTGAGGAAATGAGTCTCTGATGTGAGCTAAGCAAAACTGTGTGCTAATTTTTGTGACATTTTGGAAAGTGGAAATCAATACCTGCCTACTGTTAGTAGAGGGTGAACTGAGATCCTATTGTCAATGCAGAAAATGAAATAACTTTTGTTGCTGGGACTGGAACATTGTTACTCTTAATATTTAGCTGCCATACTGTTTAGTATAGTCTATGAAGTCTAGGTGTGTTGTACCACACCAAAAAAGAAGCCACTAATAAAGTCTTCCTGCTGTGGTTTGATTAAGGCTTGGCTGTACTATGAGAGGTGCCCTTCATGTGTTTGGTTCCATTAATCAAATTACAAAAAGTGATATTTTCCAAAATGAGTAATAGCCCATGGAAATCCAAAGGAATCCTTCCAATGACTTCAGTTGGCTTTGGATCAGTTGTTAGAGGCCAACAGTTTCAGCCCAGCCTTAACTTGACCTCCTTTATCACACCCACAATTCTGCAGACACAATGTTGTAGCCTGCAAATTATTTGCAACTATAGACAAAAGAAATGGGGCTTGAAAATCTGATTCTGTTGGCCAAATTCACCCTCTCAACTCAGTGGCATTACAAGCGGGAGGAGTTTAGCCAACTGTATGTGGATTGCTTGTTGTCCAGCCAACTTGTCCTGGTTTTAACGTTTTTTGTTCAGGGATTCCCTTCTCACCCAAGTTTTGCAATACACTTTTATCTTTTCAATACCCTATGTAGTGGCTGAGTCTGGGTAGGATGTTGGAGATATTTCTATTCCTCCTGATTTTGATTGTGTCTGTGAAACACTCCCAAGGAAGAGGTGCAAAGTTTGTAGGTACATCTACGCTTGGCACTAGAGGTGCGAGTCCACAGCTGGCATAGACTCACCCGTGTGAGCTTCCATTGGGCTAAAAATAGAATCCTAGAAATGTAGGGCTGGAAGGCATCTTGAGAGATAATCCTATCCAGCCCCCTGCGCTGAGGCAAGACAAAATAAAACTAGACCTTCTCTGACAGATGTTTTTCCAACCCATTCTTAACAACATCCAACAATGGAGATTGTATATCCTCCCTTGGAGCCAGTTCCCGCACTTAACTACCCTTGCTTTAGAAAGATTGTCCCAATATCTAACCTAGATCTCTCTTGCTGCAGATTAAGCCCATTATTTCTTGTCCTACCTTCAGCAGACATGGAAAACAGTTGATTACTGTCCTCTTTATAACGGCCCTTAACATATTGGAAGAACATCAGGTCCCTGCTTAGTCTTTTCTCAAGACTAGAATCCTAGAATATCAGGGTTGGAAGGGACCTTAGGAGGTCATCTAGTCCAACCCCTTGCTCAAAGAAGGACCAATCCCCAATTTTTGCCCCAGATCCCTAACTGGCCCCCTCAAGGATTGAACTCTCAACCCTGGGTTTAGCAGGCCAATGCTCAAACATGCTTGGGTTTTTAACCCTTTTTCATAGGTCAGGTTTTCTAAACCTTTTATCATGTTTGTTGCTTTCTATGGACTCTCTCCAATTTGTCCACATCTTTCATAAAATGTGGCCTAGCACGGGACAATAATCCATCTGAGGCCTTACCAGTTGAGTGGGACAATTACTGCTCATATCTTATATAGGATACTCCTGTTAATACATCTCAGAATATTTGTCTTTTTTGCAGACTATATACCCCTGTACACCCTGCTATACCATAGTCCTGTCATGAGACTGATCCCATCAAAAGAGTAGTGTAGCCATGGTAGCATAGGCAGTGGTGACATGGGCTAGCTGTCCTGAGTGAGTACCCACTCAAGTTGCCCAGCAACTAGCTAGGGCTTGTGTCTCATGAGGGAAAATGTGCTATCTTAAGTAGCGCTGGTTAAATTATTTATCAGTTTTGGTGGCCAAACTGAAAAATTAAAAAATTATTTTGGGTCAAACAAAGTTTTTGTTTTCAGGCTCTTTGTTTAGTTAAAGCCAGCTACATTTCTAAATGTTTCAAAATGAAACATTTTAATGATTTTGGAATTTTTCCCTTAGATGATTCTGTTTGCAAACCTAGGTCAAATTCAGCTAACCATCTTAGGAAGCATTTTGTTACCGATCTCAAACAATTCTACTGTCACTCATCTTAACACCTACTACACTATTTGCTTTACACCTGCATGAAAGATAATTGGGAAATGCATTTTTGACCAGACTAGGTCTAAATTTTTCATTCAAAAATATGTTGATGAAAAATGGCCTGTCCCTAAATGAGAATTTCTCTGGACCCTTTTGTTTCTTTCAAAATGTTCTGGCTTTTGGATGCAAAATCAAAAGATTATTTTTTTCTGGATTTTTCTAGGTGGGGACAAACAACCAACTTTTATTTTTACCACTGGAAGAAGGGGAAGGATGGAAAAATGAGGGGGAAACTAAATGGTTTTTTTTTTTTTTTCATTGAAAATGTATTGTTCAGAAGCATTTCAACAAAATTGCATTGAAACTCTGCATAAAATACTTTTTGACTAGTTCTAGACCATACTATTTCATGGAATTTGTTAATTTTGTAGTCAGAACACATTCAAACATTTGTACTTCTACCAAAGTATCCTCATGTGATTTTTACCTTTAGCAGGTCTGTAATCTGGAGTATGCATTAAGTGAATGGGTTATTGACCACCTAGTTCAGTGGCAGTAACAAAAGATGATGATAGTACTTCATGGCCTTTTGTTCTTTGGGCTCTCAGACTAAGGGTATATCTACACTACCCGCCAATCTGGCGGGTAATGATCGATCTATCGGGAGTCGATTTATCGCGTCTAGTCTAGTCGTGATAAATTGATCCCTGATCGCTCTGCTGTCGACTCCAGTAATGCACTGCCATGAGAGGCGGAAGCGGAGTCGACAGGGCAGCGGCGGCAATCAACCCCGTGCCGTGAAGATGCCTCGATCGACTTACCGCGGCATGTCGACTTCAGCTACGTTATTCACGTAGCTGAAGTTACATACCTTACATTGACCCTCCCCCCCAAGTGTAGACCAAGGCAAAGGGTACGTCTATACTACCCGCCAAATCGGCAGGTAGTAATCGATCTACTGGGGATCGATTTATCGCATCTAGATGAGATGTGATAAATCGATCCCAGAAGCGCTCCCCGTCGACTCCGGAACTCCAGCACGGCGAGAGGCGGAAGCGGAGTCGACAGGGGAGCGAGCCTGCGCCACATGGACCCAATGTAAGTAAAATTACTTCGATCTAGGAAACGTCGACTTCAGCTATGCTATTCATACCCTGCATGAAGAGACCATCAGTCCACAGGTTAAAACAGAAAGTATTAGTCTCTTTTCCACCGAAGGGTGGATATTGGTGTTCTCCAGAGCTGTGCTGCAACCCAGTAAAACACAATATATTTATCTCCTTGGAGAGAGCCAAGATTTTCTAACCCACTTCCCCTCAGAGGCAGCTTTTCCCTGTGCCTAATTTAATACTCATGTGCCTGAACATTAAGCATTTATTAGTTGTGCCCAGTTAATTAGAAAAAAGGAAAGGGATAAAACTCAGAATGACTGATGCAGACTACATGCCGTTTTATGCAGTACTAGCTAATATAGGGCAATAAGATGAGAATATAAACACATTATACATACATACGCTGCCTTTGTGTTATACACACAAAGTATTAAAACTATGGTTGCAAGGTCAAGCCTTCAACTGTTAAGAAAAAATACTATGTGATCATGTAATTAAAGGCTGTAGCATAATCCATAGGCACAATGGGTGGTGGTGATGGGGGGGGGGGGGGGGGGCAAATTAAGGCTCTACGTGCAACCTTAATTCTAGCATCTCTAACTTTTGAGTGAACTTGCAACCGTAACATTCTTTTAATGTAGTTTTTAGTGTGTAATTTCTTTTTTAACTTAAAAATTGAAGAAAAGTAATCAGGGATGGGGTCTTTAGATCCACAACACAGTCCGCTAGCACTTGATCTAACAAAATAACTGGTAGCAAAGTACAGTAAAAGCTGGGTTATCGGGCACTTTACCAGCTGGAAAGCTCTAGGAAGCAGCATTTCTGACTTTCTATGAAAGTCACGTTTATAGTCTGGTTGGCATGGGGCCAGCAGGCTCCCTACCTGGCTCCACATGGCTCCCTAGAAGCGGCAATGTGTCCCTGCCACTCCTAGGCGGAGGAACGGCCACGGGGGCTTTGTGCACTGCCCCCATCCTGAGCGCTGGCTCCACAGCTCCGTTGTCCAGGTACCGTAGCCAATGGGAGCTTCAGGGGCAGCGCCTGTGGGCGGAGGCAGTGCACAGAGCTGCCTAGGCCTGTCTCCGCCTAGGAGCAACAGGGACATGTTGCTGCTTGCGTGGCGCCGCCTGAAGTGAGCAATACCTGGATGTGGCACCCTGCACCTCCTCCCACACCCCAACCCCTTGCCCTGAGCCCCCTCCTGCACCCAAACTCACTTCCTCTTTAACTGGGATTTTTGACTTACCGGCACCCCCCATTTTCCCAACTTGCCAGATAATAACAGCCTTCTACGGTAAAAGCTTTGTTATCTATGTGGACCTGTCCCAAGAAGGGATGAGATACACACTTGGCTTTCACAGCCATTCACTAGAGATCAATGGAATGTTGAGACTCGGGAATAACGGGTTCTATTCTAGGCGCTGTAGTGGTTACAGACCATTCTACTTCCATCTCCCACTCCACTTCTGACCCTGTCCCCTTCCCTAGAGCTAGCCTGTAAACCCCTGCTCAGGTGGGTGAATTTACTCATGGAAGTGCTAAACAGCCAGATATTGAAAGGTATTTAGGCACTTAAACACCTTTCAAAATCTTGCCTCAAGTGTTTGCTGAATTAGGGCCCAGTAGTTAAGAGTAATGTTAACTGATATAACATTGACTGGAGTAGATGACATAGTGGATACTTTGTATTGCCAGCTTCAAGCATTCAATAATCATGAATCAAGGGATTGACATCAAATCCTTGTTCTTTAAAAAGACATGGTGGGGGGGGGGGGGGGGTTCAATTTGCATTCTGCTGTCTGAACCTTTCACAGTGCATTTGAGTAGTATGTTCAAGCTTTACTTTGCAACCATGAAAGCTGGACACTTACACTTTTAAATGAAAATTGAGACTCTCATGTAATCACATGATTCCAGAACCTGGTGCTTCAAGAAAAGAAACAGGTGGTATCAGACTTATTATAATAATTGCCAGAGTTGTCAACGCTGCCTTTTGCCACTCAGATTTTTAGTAACTTGTTTGGGGTGGTATATGCACACACGTGTGTGCATAAGAAAGTAGTTCCTTGTCATTATTACAAGAAGGCCTTGAAGAAACAGGGATGTTTTGCAGTGTTCTGAAAACAATCAAACTTGGATGTATGTCCTCTGTCATTTCACACTTGAGAGCCTTTGAGTGACAATGCCTTATCTCTAGCTCTTGAGCTTCAGCCTAGACGCTATTAACTACATACCCCATAGAGGGCTTTAAAATTAATATCAGAGCCTTGAATTGGCACTAGGCCCTAGAAATTCGGGAAAGTGCAAAACACCAAAACCATGTGTTCTTGGCGGTTTGCTGGGCGTTATAACAAATCTCACTAGAGAACCACAAACCTTCTCACAAGTCTTGGCAAAGGGAGGAACTGATTCTCCAACAGTTGTACATTTCTACATTGAAATATCCTCTCTTTATCTGTTGGGAAACTAAACAAATACTGTAGAACAAGTTCTTGCCATTTCCATGGTTGTAAGGTTTTACACTCATGATGCCAGAGTCTACAATGAAACAAAATAGTTATCTAGTCTATATAAGAAAAACCTGTTCAAAACTCACTGAATGCATTGGTCAATTAATGCACTCACAGGTTATTCAACCAGACCTATAAACTAGGAAAAACTACTGGTAGACTAATTCATTAAAAAAATGCAGCAAAATCCAGCAACACTCTTATTCAAGTGACTCAGTTAACACTTTTCACTCATCATTGGTGATCTACATTTCTCATCCATTTCTGGGATAAGATACATTTACATTGATACACGAGATCATTGACACAAAGTTCTCTCCCAAAAATCAGACTACATTTTCAGGGCTAGACACAGCAAATTCTGTTCATAGCCAAATTCAAAATGGAAATATCTATGGCCCAAACCTCTTCTTTCTCACATTCATTGAAGGAATGTTTCGGAAAGAACTATTCCATAAGGTTGTACAGGCAGTGATGAAACACTCATGAGTTCAGTTTGAATGAATTAAATTTTTAAAGGGTAGATTGTAGGAGAGGCATGGCAGAGATGCTTGTGACCTAAAAAGGCTAGGGGTAGCATTGGTCATAGCAGTTTTGAGTAGGTCTGCAAAACAAATCTTCACTACCCTCCAACTGCAATTAATCCTTGTCGATCATGATCTCAAAATAGGCATACAGCCAGCCTGAGGATTTTTGGGGAGGGCTAACAAGATAATTCATTGGGGCAACCCCAAAGACAGCACAAGGTCTTTGAGTCCCCACCTGCCTCTGGCTGCAGAAATGAAGCCCAGATGTTTATGCCAAAATCAGGGCATAGATGCCAACATTTGAAAGAGCTTTTCGAGAGAGAATTCTCCATATACATTGGGAGCTTGGGGACCAATAAACACCAGCCCATGCAGACGCCTATGCGCTGGTGAATTTCAGCACTTGTTTTAGAACTTTACTTTCCCCTCCCACACTTAGTTTGCCTTGTTTGTTTAGACTATGAGTTGTAAAGGGCAAGAACTCTGATTCTGTGTATGTAGGGTACCTAGAAATATGGGGCCCTGATCACAGTTGAAGTTGTAATACAAATAATTTATCATAGCATCCCTGAGATGAAGATAGGTCAGTATTATCATCCCATTTGTGTAGGTGGTAAACTGAAGACAAGCAGGTTAAGTGACTTGACTAAGGCCCCTGAAGCTCTGTCACAGCTAGGCTTAGAATGCAGGAGTCCCTTGCTCTCAGTCTTGTGTTAGTCCATCAAGTGACATTCCCTCTTGCATTCTCTCCACCCAGCTTGAGGGTTCACTTCCTTTTGTCTTTCACAAACAATGCTTTAGCACCATCAGCCAGTAACTTTTGAAATTAACTCCCCTGTAAATATGACTTTAAAGGGTCTCCTCCAAAATTTCATTCCAGCCCAACACTCCTAATGATGCAGCTTTTCTGCCTTAAACCTATGGGCTTTTCTGGAGTGCACTGATAGCAAAGTGACTTGAGCCTCAGCAGAAACCACATTTGGGAAGCCCAGCAAATCTCCTTTAATCAGAAGCTCATTAAACGTGGAGGAAAAATGGGTATTGCAAAATTTCAAGATGGGCTCTTTTTTTGGCTTCCCTTTTGTTTGTCATGGTGACAGATGTGCTGTCTGCCTCCAACAATAGACAAACTTTTCTTGGGGGTTGAGGTCTGAGGATTTACAAAAATGAAGTCTGGCTGAAATATTGCTTTTTGCCTGTCAACACTCTCTAATGATATGTCAGAAATATTCAGTAGCCTCTGCTTCAGAGGAAGAAAACAAAGGAAGCACAGTAGCGTGAGTATAGCAGGTAACATAAATATTTTCTTTTAGATAAACTGCAGATATTCCGAACATTTTTTCTTTGACTAGTAGGCAGGTATAGTTGCTATATATCCTCTTTATGAACAATTTTACTGCAGATTATGGTGGAGGGAGTCGGAGACTGGACGGAAGGCTGGGACTGGGGGCTAGTAACGGGGAGGGGTGGGGGGAAGATGGGTCAGATAAGAAGCTTGCAGGGGCAGTGGGTGGGATTGGGACTGGCTGGCAGAGGTGGTGTTAGCCCATTGGTGGCCCTAAGCAGAAATATTTACCCTTCACCCACCCCCTAAAAATACTAATTGCATGATTTCCACAAAACAAAGAAATGCACCAACACAACACACGAATAGTTTTGTTAAGAAGGCCACCTAAAGTAAGATTCCCAGTATTTTGGGGCTAATACTCACTTGCCCATCCCCAGATGCTTGGGGGCCCTAAGCAATTGGTTCATCTGCTTTTACCTAGTGCCAACACTGCTAGTTGGGCAAGAAGTCTGGGAACACAGAGCTGGGGTGAGTGGGGGAAGTGGCACTGTCTGGTCAGAGACTGCAACTGGAATAAAAAGCCTTGAGTAGAGACTGGGACTAGATAGGTGAAGTGAATAGGACTTGGATAAAGAGCCATACGTGAGGAAGTGAGTGGAACAGATTGGAGGCGATGGAACAATGGGCAAGCTGTGGAAACAGAAGCATCTGTTCCCAGGGCCGGCTCCAGGCACCAGCAAAGGAAGCAGGTGCTTGGGGCAGCAGATCTGAAGGGGTGGCATTCCAGCCATTCTTCGGGTGGCACATTTCAAGGGCCGTGGTGGTTTTTTGTGTTGTTGCTTTGGTGGCTTGGTGCTTGGGGAGGCAAAAAAGCTAGAGCCAGCCCTGTCTGTTCCCACTTGAAAACACTAATTTCCAGACTCTGAGGATGAAGCCCACAATTGTTGAGTCTCACCATGACTCGTTTGGGTTTCACAGATATTTACTGCCCTTGGTAAAGTGTCTTTCTCCTGCCTCTCTAGTACTAGGCTGCAGAGAGGATGACAACCTACTACTGCAATCAGTTACTCCATTAGCTCAGGTGGCAGAGGTCTGTGTGCTGGATCTAAAGATTCCAGCTGCTGATGACCCCACGTATGTGTCACTGATGCCACATAATGGAATGTTTTTTCAGTTTCCTTCTTTTTTTAAACTTCGCAAATTACATCTGAACCACCTTAAAAGAATATTAAGGTTGCAAAGTTTAAACACTCAAAAGTTACAAAATACCTATATAGCCTTAACTCAGCCCCCTTGTGCATATGCATTATGATACAGTCTTTAATTACATGATCAAATACTTCCTTCCCCCCCACCCCAACCCTGCCTCACTCAGTGCACAGTATGGACCAGTTTGGGGGCGCTGAATCAGGGAAATGTAGTGAAGGAGGCTGGTTTCTGTAAATATCCTGGTTCATTTGTTGCGGAAGTTGGAAGATGTACAGTCAACGAGGTAGAGGACTGCAGAAAGAGAAAGCAGGGTCTTGTGGTCTAATTGAGTTTAACATACTTTCTGGGCACCTGACTTGAGGCCCCGGGGTCTGATTTGCAGAAGTGTGGAGCATTCTCCGCTTCAACTGAAGTCAGGTGGGAGTTGGGCTTGAATGTATAAAGTCCTATCTAATATCTCTGAGATGCCCATGACTTGGTTTTTTTCAAACTGGGCACACAAAATTAGTGGATATTTTTAACCTTAATAGCTGTGCCTTAGCTCACCATCTGTAAAATGGGGATAATGAAGGAGTTTTTTGAAGATAACAATCCATTTTCATGAAGCACTCGGATACGTTGTGATATAGTGATGAGGGCTATAGAAAAGCCCATGAGGAAATTAATAATTCTGTCTGTATTAAGGTTGTTAAGGCAACCTTAATTCGGGCACTTTCTAACATCAGAACTTGAGTTTACAACCTTAGTCGTGTTCTTTTAATATAGCTTTTTATACTATATATAATCCACACTTTTATATTTAATTTTTATATTTATATAATGAGTGACTTTGCGTTATAACAAAAGTAAACCAGGAAAGAGGGAAAATTACACAACATTAAGTGTATGATACATCCTAGGATTTTTGCAATCCCAGCCTACATTGGAATTGGTGCTCTCCTCATTTTAAGCTCTCAAAATGTAGCTGAACACCTCTTTTAGTGTGTTTACTTCTAATACCCATTTACAGCCTGTACGTGTGCTGCAGATTCCCAAAGAGATGATCTACTGTTCTGAGTAACCGTGTAGGGCCGAAGCACTTTATGATTCTCCATAACAGTCATATTGCTTTTTAATTTCTCCCGGTTTGTTTTGGTGAATTTAGTGCTCCTGAAGTTTGCCAGAGGCAGCTCTGGAGAAGAGCTGAAAGACCAGGGCAGTCCTTGCACACACTGTAGAAGTGTTTAGGTTTGTGCTACACATTGGTGTCTGTTTTTGTGCACCGAGGGGAGTGGCTAAGGCTGCGGTGCGCCTGAAGGGTCTGAGCGGTGCTGTGCAGGCAAAGAGCGCTATCCGGGTGGCTGCATGTTTAAGTTCAGCAGGAGCAACAACAATGTTTAAAAATATCCTTGTACAAACCTATTTGCAGATCAAAGCCTTGGTGTGAAAATATTCTTACAGGGCAACTTCCAGCTATGCCGTCACAATAGCCGACTGTCTGCTTAAGAGTCTAAGGCCACTTCTGCTATAAGCCCAGTTTTGACTTTCTGGAGGAAGATCTCTTTTTCTGCATGAAATTTCTCATATGTTTGTATGTAGCCAACTCTGCTGGGGATCATATCAGGATTTGAACCAAAGATCTTTTTGAAAGTACAAGTCTTTATCGCTTGGGCTAGACGACAAGCCTTCTAGCTAGCAATTTTCAAACTCCTTAACATTTTCTCTAGACCAGCCACTCGGGGGGAGATATGGATCCACATTTTCATAGCGGAGGTCACACATACTCGGAGGATAACTGTTTCTCTTTATTTCTTTTTGAAATGGTTGAGGTAAATTGGACAAACCCTTTCTAAATTGTGGAACTTCCTGAATGATGAAGCACATGATGTCCACATTGGTTCAATTCACACTGGATGCAAGCCCCTAACCACATTTGTGGCCTTGCAGTTTAGAAGCCCAGATTACCCCATCTGCATTTCAGTACAAGCTAAAGGCCACCTTGAACTCTATGTGCGGACAGGGAAACTACCCACATAGGTTGGGGGCCAGGCCTCTTTCTCCATTACATTATTCCACTCTGGACCAGCAACTACATCATCTCATCTGACCTTTCCTATGGGGTTCAGACCAGACTCTCCACTCTTCTCCATCTACCCATCCTACTGTCGGCCAGAGAGCTAGATATACTTCACCCACTTCCTCTCTATGGGCTGGAATCTTACTGTGCTCTTCCCATTCTC
The DNA here is from genome assembly GCA_037349315.1 of Chelydra serpentina. Classification (NCBI taxonomy): domain Eukaryota; kingdom Metazoa; phylum Chordata; order Testudines; family Chelydridae; genus Chelydra; species Chelydra serpentina. The sequence goes on from JBAIAC010000061.1 coordinate 14,711,001, forward strand.
TCTCCTTTTAGGATTTGGAGATCCCTTTGTCTGATATCCATCTTTACCTTTGCCACTTCACATCTGAACCATAGATCACCAGAGAACCAACTGGGGTGTGGGAGGGGTCTGCATCTGTCCTTAACATAACCATCAGGTGCATAGACCCTGCTTGGCAGCCTCCTTGTGCCTCCATACAGGATTGCTAGGCTCCACCTTATCCCCTGCTCTCTTCCTTCCTGTCCATCACCAAGTTTTATATGCCCTTATCTAAGGGGGTTGACATGCGCACAGGCAGAGGAGTAGGAAATGCACTATTCATTCTGAGTCCTCATGTTCTACTGTCAACTATGAACCACCAGCTGGCAAATATGGGAGCACTTTCCAGCACAGGGCTTGATTGCTGAGGATATTGGAATCTGCACCTAGTTTGCCTTGACACCATCTCAATATGTAGAACAGACCCTCCTTCCCATTCCAATTTAGACTGGAGGAATAGGTGCCAGTTATATAGTTCTACCACTAACGAACACACTATTATAATTGATGTACTCAACAGGGCAGACAGTTAGCATGGCATATGATACATTCCAGCTGCATCTTGGAGACCAAGAGAAAATTGGGGGGACTTAGTGTAGGTCTGTGTGTGTGATTTTTTTTTTTAATGGGAAAAGTATTTTCTTTTCACCTAGATGGAGATTTTGCCCCAGATTTCTGAATAAAATTTGACTCCATGCAGAAGATGACAACAGGAAACTTCAGCCTCAAAAACGAATGTTTTAGGAAGTTCCAAGTGTGTGCAAACCAGAATATATATATGTTCTGGTTCAAACAGGAATTCATTCAGGAAACACTTATGCATTGTGTCATGCAAGAGGTCAGACTTGACCCTGGTCCTATAATCTCTGAATATAAACACATCTGTTTTTTATAACTTCCTCTCTGGAAGATATTGAATGCCAGCTGTAATAAACACCATGGCTGGCAATAAATACCATTCTGCCGCCAGATTTCTCACTGATTTGTACCAGAATACAGTGATGCCAGCATGCTACAACGGTGGCTGTTGCTGACCACTTTAGTGAATGCCAGTTTAAATGTGTAACGGGGGGGAATATTGGATGCTAGATAAACATTACACTTTTGGGATGAATGTTCAGAATGTCTCAACATTGGTAAAACACCCAGTGCCTTCCATGGGAGCGAAGTTAGGCCAATGCGCAGCGCTTTTGAAAGTCCCACTCTTAAACGTCTTTGTTTGTTGCAGATATTGCTTCTAAATTTAACAGTTCATATTTGTACCATATGTTTTTCTTCTTTACCCAGTAACTTTCTAAAATCATCTACAGTGAGGTATCCACATATGCCTAACCCACTTTGCATGGCTGGTTGTCCATATCAACTCACTTAGTTAATCTTGCAGGTCCACAAAACAATAAGGCTTACACGGTGTTTCAAGAGATGTCAGGGCAGAGGGGGCAAATTATTCCCTCAAAGGAGGGCGAAAGAGAATCTACCATTTTATCTTTTAGATTCTGCATCTGCTTGGGCTTTTGACTGAGCAGGAAATGTGGCCTACTGTACCTGACATATGTGGAAGGTTGAGATGCTCGGTTCAAAGAGCAGTTTTTGCTGAGCCTCTGTTGAACTGAGTATCTTGACTTCCCTCCTATGTCTATTAATGTTTATTCAAATAAGTTTCCTTGCTTTGTATATTCAAATGGTAGTGTTATTTATACAGCAAATTGTAAACTATAGGGGATGCATACTTATGACTGAGCTTCATGATGATGTCTAGATCCATAGCTTATCTGGTTTTAAAAGTACCACCATTGACTAATGTATCTGAACATTTTCAGTACTGCTAGAATCTTACATATCACACAACACATTTTGCCTTTCACGTATCATTGGTAAAAGCCCTGAGGTAGATACAGTGGGTGGATAAAGGCAGCGCACAACACTAGGTTTGGAAAGCTGAGAGGTAGGTTATAATTTGAAGCCCCAGCCTCTGCTGGAGCTGGATACACAAGGACATTCTAGAGTGCAAACCCTCTGGAGATATTACCATTGGCTCAAGACCTACTAGCAGAGTTGTGCACTCTGTCTATCCTTAGGTACTTGTATTGGGCCCCGTTGTTGTAGGATCTTTACCCTCATAACACCAAAGTGAGATAGGGATGTGCTGTTATCCACATTTGATATATGGGGAATAGAGGCACAGGGAAATCAAATGAGTGTCCACAGTCACCCAGGAAATCTGCTGTGAAGCATGGACCTGAACCCAAGTCTCCAGTTTACACCCCAACAAGGGTGCTCTCCTTTCGCCTCTTCCCTCTGTGACCAGCCATGGCACCACCCTGTCTCTCTTGTTGATGACCAGTTCCTGTGTTCCCTAATTACACTGACTCCTCCCCCAGGCAGGAGCATAAAGAAGGCACTCAAGCCTCCCTGCCCCACTTCCCCTACACACTAGAAGTGGCTTGTGGCTACGGGGGTATGGCTGTTTCATTTGGAAAAAAAAATCAGACGCTTGTTTAATTTAAACCAGTTTTTGGAAAGATTTACACAGCTTCTCCTTCCACTCTGGAGCGTGGCTCATTAGGGAAGGATGAGACTAAAATAAGTAACGAGGCAGGGAATTTTATAAGGGTGACTAGATTCCTTGAGGTTTCCTTTCCTTTCTTCCCTCTCCCTTTGAAGTTCCAAGCACTCCTGGGATATCTCTTTCCTGCTCTTCTCTCACATTTAATTTGTTGTCCATTGGTCCTTTCTGGTCCCCACTTGCTGTAGACACAGCAGCAAATGAGGACAAACACAGGGATGGATTCTAAAAGTCAGCTTTACACTTCTAGTCCCCATTACCACCAAGCTCTTTCTTCTTCCTACAACCCCCTGCATATTTGGGATCCTAAATCAATTACAAGTCTTTATGCCACTTACTTTTTGGCCTCTTACACAAATATACTTCTGAGCAATAGTCCAGATGCTTCTCTAGGCTGAGGATGGATTGGGAAGGGAAACAATACTTTCCTTTTGTCTCACTGCAGCAAGAGTGCTAACAGCAAGACTTCACTTAAAATGATCTGAGAGGCAGGGCTGTGCCCTGGCATAGGCATCTGAACCAGGAATTGCATTAAAACTTGAAGGGGAGAAGATTGCAGGTTTTGGCTGCCTTTGTAGCAAAAACCCATATTTCCCCTTTACTAGGCAATCTATTGGGACAGTCAGGGAAGGCTAATTCAAAGGGTGTTCATTCCCGGCCATGGTTTGGAAGAGCTTTACAGCGAAGAGAGAGCTTGTGCTAGGAACATTGAGTTGCCAAAGTTCTCTTGCTGATTGCTCACCCAACAGCTTTCATTTAGGTACCTAAATCAATGACTGGATTTTCAAGAAAGCTCAGCCCCGAGCAGCTCCCGCTATTTTCAGTGGTTGCTGCTGGATGCTGGGCCCTTTTCAAAAGCTGGCCACTCCGTTTAGGTGCCTCAATGGGATCTGAGTTTGTTCTGAAAATCTGGCCCTACACCTTTGAAATATGATCACTTCAAATATTGTGCACTGTGGTGGGCGAGACATTAGTCTGTCCCACATTCTGTTCCTGTGGTGTTTCATTTTGTCCTATTTATCCTGGGTAAATTGCAATGAAGCTTTAAACAGAAAGATGAAAGGGTTACAAATAAGGCCAAACCCATTTTCATTGTGAGCAGTAAATATAAGTTTTCATGTGAATGAGTGGATAAAGAACAGACTATTGGGTGATCTCTTGTTTTCTGGTTTGTGTTCTAAAATTTAAACAGCACATCAATAAACTGTCCCTGGCGCTCAGTCTTGAATATTTTAGCCCTGTCGTAGCATCAGCATCATCAGCTATTCCACACAATTCAATTATCTTGGAAAATCACCATAGAATGAACGAACCAGGCCTAAGATAGTTCATCTCCAGGGGTGTTCGTTTTTCAGTGATGTGAATGTTGGTTTTAATCAACAGGTCTGTGCTGCGAGAGAAATTCCACTATCCTGACGTGGTGCAGGGTTGGGGCCTGTTTCAGTTTATAACCACCGCCTGGAATGATCAGAAATAGCTACTATAATACCACTGCAAAGAAAAGGCTTGTTGTTTTCTATGGATATTTAGAACAATAGGATTATTAATACATTTCTAGTACTCTTCCCTATCAGCCCCAATCGCAAAGTGAGTGGGGACAGCAAGGTGTAACTAAACTGCAACCTGGTGCCCCATTAGTTTATCCCATCACAGGGAACACTGTCCCATACAGGGCAAGCCTAGGCTAGCACATCTCTGCTCCAAGCTTTGGCCCTTTAAAGGCAAGTGTTCTGGGAAGTGTAGTCCCTAGAGGTTATGTGACTGTGGGCTAGAAGCAGGGCTGCATGGGGAGGGGAGTGCGTGAGGACCAGGCCTGTGACTTCAAGCCATGAATGGCTTGGGAGAGTAATGAGTGTCTCTCCATGCTCATTAGGGAAGAGACCTTAGAAAGGGGATGTAGTCAAAAGTCTCAAAGCCTAGAGAGAGCAGTTATTAGGTGAGACCTGGCACAGAGGTGGAAGCAGCTGCAGCAGGCAGGTAAGTAGGAATTGGTGGAGCTTCTCTGTGGAGATGAAACTAGGGAAGAGATTTGGTGAAGCACTGCTGAGACGAGGCCAGGGAGAAGGCCCTAACCAGAGTGAAGCAGCGCAGTGAAGCAATGCTGTTTGGAGGTGGACAGCTGATGGGATAGGCCATACTTCATTCCCTCTAGCTAACGTTTTCAAAAGAGACCGAGTCTCATTGCAAATAAGTGACTTAGGTACCTAAGTCACTTAGGTGATCTCAAAAATGTTATCCTTAATTTTTATAGAACCTTACATATTTGCTTTGCCAAAGAAAATGTTGTAATTATTTTATAGCATCTTAATGGATTTTTCAAAAGAATGAGACTTCTTTAGAAAGTCAGTCAGTCTGTCAAGCAAACATGAGCCATAAGCCTGTCTGTGAAACATGTTCATCTGGGAAACAACAAAAAAACGCTGCTGTATATTAATATACCATTTGTGCCTCACTAGATTTCACTAAATCAACATCATGTTGGCACTGAGTCTCAGGAAAAGACAGTGCACTTCACAAAGCAGATCAATAAAATGACTGGACAAGATTTCTAGACGATAATATGCATTAGTCTCTAAGCATTTAATGGCAGCGTAACTAATCATTTTGTAATATGGTGAGTATCTTAATGAGTTTATACCGTTTAAATCTTAGTTAATATCAGTATTACATCGCAGTCTGTAGGCCAAACTCTGCTCTCATTACACCCCTTTGAAGCCAATCAAAGATGGAGGGACTTCATAGGACAAAATTCTGCCCTTATTTATATCCTATCACCTAACACTTGTGCAGTTCCAGACAACATATGGTAAATGTTAAGACACAAATATAGTCAAAGGTAAAACCCATGGTCCTCACTTTCAAAACTGCATGTACATCCATGTTGTGGGCACATTTGCCATGATTGTGCATAAAGTCAAGGACATTTTGTGGTCAAATGGCCTGTTTAATTTATTGTTGCACGTGCAATAGTAATAGTTGTGTATGCACATTCTGTTTTGCATCTGTAATGGTGCATGCACAGTCCTGGAAATTTGGGCCTATGTAGTCTGCAGTGCCTAGGAAAATGAGGGCACTTTCCATGTTCCTGAATATAACTCAAAGACTGAGTGAATTAAAGCAAGCCTTTCTTCTTTGAAGTACTCATTTGATTATTGCCAGTTGCAAGAAGCTGAATAATGAGATGTATGAGTGGATAATGGCAGCCTGTCTACCCTGTGAATGGTCTCCCTTTACTTTCCGTTTTTTTAGAACTGAAATATTGCACCCCAAGGAAAGACTCAGCAATGTGCTTGAGCAGACAACTTTGCTACTGAAAGTTAACCCTGCAGTAAAGCAAATGATGCTTATTCCCTGCTCAGACTAGTCCAGTTTGCACACCCGTAGAAACACTTGGGGCTTGATTCTCTGCACTGGGCTAAATTGATAGTGTGTCCACTGAAGTCGATGGAGTCATACTGTACAAGTATAAGACTGTGATAGGTAAAGAATCTGGTGTCTGTAATTTGAGAATGATTAAACAGACACCTACTTCCCAGCCTGGAACTATACTTACTTTGGATATTCTGAGAGGTTTTTAATTTTAAAACTATTTGGAGATGGCCTCTGAACTATTTTATGATTACATGATTTTCAGTGGTTCTTGTGTACAGTATTTGTATTTTCTCATCAGTCTTTATTAAAGAAATCCCTTCAATAAATCCTCTTCCTCTGTGCCATGTGACTTTTTTAAACCTTTTAATCTTCAGGTTGGATTATGCTGCTTTTGCTGTTAAAATCCACTCTGCTCAAAGCCTACCTGTAGAAATAGTACTATTATTTATGAATAAAAGGAGCTAGGGTCACCATCAGCATTGTATCTCATTTATCACTTGTATGATACAATCCACTTCTTCTATTCAACATTCTCATTGTTGTGACTTTAGCGTGTACATTTATACCATCCAGTAGGTCTCTGAAGAAACAGAACCTGACCTTCTGGAGCTAGTCAGCCAAGATGTACATAGCTAGATACTTGGATTTGTTTTCATATAGGGTTTAAGCCAAATCCCATAGAAATCAATGTGAGTCTTTCCACTGACATTTGGCTTGATATAAATTATTTTGATGAATTACTCATCAGAGCTCCCACCGTGTGCCCTCTGTCACGAGACACAACAAAGGATGCAATACAAGCTGAACTCTGGAAACATCCCCAGAGACCTGCAGGTATAGAAAGGAGGAGTTGGTGCTGGATCACAAAAGGGTCTAAGACAAAATCACCCATTTTCCCCATGAGAGAGATATATTGTGTGGCCATGATGTGAACATGTTGAATGGAAGGCATAGACTAGATGTGGGGGAAGTTTATTTTATAAAGTTACTTTACTGGGGAATAATCTGCTGCATTATTATTAAGCAGTGGAATAAATTGCCTAGGGAGGTTGTCTAACCTGCTCTTAAAAATCTCCAGTGATGGAGATTCCATAAACACCTGTCAAGAATGGTCTAGATAATACTTAGTCCTGCCATGAGTGCAGGGGATTGGACTAGATGACCTATCAGGGCCCCCTCCAGTTCTATGATTCTGTAGGAACAAATAGCATAGATAAACTTAAGGTAAAGGTGGATGTAGATTTGTGTGTGTAGTAGCCAATAATGTAGCCTTTATGCTGAGTAAAAATTACTCCTGGGTGTAGTGGCCAATATGACTAGAAGAATAAGTGCTATTTAGGATCAAGGGTTGCCGAATTCATCTCATATATGTGCAGAATAGGGAGATGGCATAGATGGGCCCCTGCTTCTCTCTATCCATGAGTGTTGTATGCCAAGAGGAAAGATAACGATCACAACCAAGAGGGGTGGATGGGACAAACCAAACACCTCTTGGCTTTGTTTGTTCGTTCAGGGAATCGGTGCAGGTGATCCTGTTTCATGCTACATATTACTGCTGCTCCCAACATCACTTGTAAACAAATCCTAGCATCTTTCACATGCTTCTCCTAGGTGCTTGTCTGTCCTCATCATAACAAAAGGCAATCCAGTACTAGACTGTAAGCTCCATGGATCAGAGACCATCTTCTCTGTTACTTACCTGTATAGTGGTGAGCACAACAGAGACCCACTCCTTCACTGACGTCCCTAGGGGTGGGATTTTTAAAAGCACTTAAGTGATGTTACAAGGCAATGGTGCTCTTAGGTGCCTCTAGATGCGACAGCACTAACAAGCACTGTCCTAGCCCTTTGAAAAGGAGACCTTCCAGATCCTCTCCAATCCCAGTTCTTATTTGTATCCTGTTCCCCATGCCAGGCAGCAGCCATGTATTTTAGCTCCCTAAGGATGTTGTATACTGGCATATGGTGGGGGGGTGTAGGCCCCACACTGCCAAGGAAGGTGCCAGAGAGGCCCTGGCAGCAGGGCTAGTCTCACCCCTCTGGCCCTGCCAATCATGTATGGTAGGGAGGAGGCCTGTAAAAGGGAGAAAACTGCAGTCAGCTGGGGGAGGAGGATTACCCTAAGCAGGAGCCTGCTGGAGTGACTCCTGAAGCCACAAGGGGAGCTCCCAGCTAGGAGAGCTTCAGCCCCATCCCATGGGGGTGCAGTGAACTCCCAGGGTGATCTGGACAGACTAAGCCCCACGCGGCAGCCCAGTCAGAGAGATTTCTCAAAAGCCACTACGTGGGCACTGTGTCATTGGCAGCGACCCCTCCCCCTCCTCTGCCTTGGAGAGGCCTCAGGAAGTGGGGGCACCCTCGAATGTGCAGGGGCATTTGACTTTCCTTTCAAATTCCCATGCACAGAGACTTAAGAAGGCCTGCAAAGGGCATGGCCCCCTTGCAGCTAGGAAGGAAGTGGGGCCTGTGCTGGAGCTAGCCGGTGGGTGCAGTCAGGTTCTCCCACCAGCTGGGAGGAAAACCTGAGGGGAATCTTTTACAGTGCTCCAGGAGCAAGGCATAGGGCCTCTCATGATTTATTCCAGTATTCTGTGGTGCACACAGAGAATGCCATCTGGTGGCCTTATTAGCAATGGTGATAATGGCAAGTAAACACTTCCACTATATTTATTTCCCCAAGAAGAGTCCTCAACTCTGAGGTTCAAAGGTTGCTGGAGGGAACTTCCTATCAGCACAGTTAATAAAAAATAAGGAAATCACCACTTCAGGCAACACTCACCTCTCTCCTGACCTCAATTTGCATGCCTTCCCATCCGCAAATCATAACCCTTGTACTCTTCAGTGCCCCAACAAACTCCCATTCAGTTACACCCGCCAAAAATCCTTCTGTCCAGTTCCTCAGTATTACATTCAAAACACAACCTTAGGAAGAGTCAGCTGTCTTGCCAAACCTTCATTTGCAGAAGAGAAGTTGGAGTGTTGTTACAATCACGTGACTGATAGGCACAGAACATGTTAAGTTGAGGTGGAACACAGCCATAGTACTTCAGGAATAATTGCCACTATTTGCACAAGATGAATCATGAGGAGTCGATATTAAGATTACCATTGTGTACAAAAGTGTTTAATGTATTGTTTCTACCGAAATAGTCTAACAGGTATCGTAGCTGAAAGGTGGTCTAAGGGTGAGGGCACTGGACTGGACCTTGATTCAGTTCTCTAAGCCATGGTGTTCCTGTGTAACCCTGGGCAAATTGATTAATTGAGTCTGTGCCTCGGTTGCCCATTTGAAAAATGAGGATAATCCTTCCCTGCATTGCAGGAGTTTGGGTAAAGTCTATTAATTATTGTGAGATGCTCAGATAACATGGCGATGAAGGCTAGGCTAGCCCCTATATAGGGGGAGGGAGAAAGAATGTTGCTAAGCCATGTACTCCAGATCACATTCTGCTGCCAAGTTAAAACCAGATCAATCTGAAGGACCTCCCGAAGTCTATGGAGTTTATATTACTGTAACTCGGGGTTCTCAAACTGGGGGTCATGAGGTTATTACATGGGGGGTTGTGAGCTGTCAGCCTCCACCCCAAACCTCCCTTTGCCTCCAGCATTTATAATAGTGGTAAATATATTTAAAAAGTGTGTGTTAATTTATTAGGGGGGCTGCACTCAGAGGCTTGCTGTGTGAAAGGGGTCCCTAGTACAAAAGTTTGAGAACCACTGGTGTAACTGAAGGGAGAATCTCCCTCATTCTCCAGCTAGGTATATCCTGTTGCAAGAGCAAGCCAAAATGTACAGTGATTGCCATCTTTTCTTGGCCACCGAGCCAGACATCCCTCTCATGGGAGCTCAGTACTTTCTGTGTAAGGTCCTCTGCCAAAACCCTCTTCTTTTCTGCATTAATATATTGGCCTTTGCACCCATGCCATGAAACTGCTGCACATCCCTTCCCATGGTGAATCTCTTTGCTTATTTATATCTTAATTTAAAACACGGTTCGTCCGCCATGACTTTTATATAGGACACATGAGGTTGAGTGTAAAGGTTTAAATTTGGCATTAAGAAAATACAGCCACTGATTATGTAGCCATTCACTTATGGTCAATATCAATAAAAAATCAGCCAGAATTATTAGAGAAAATACACGACCCATTCTTTGAGGCTGCAAGGTTAATGCACAAATGAATATCTATAGCTGCAGGGAAATATGTTTTGTTTTAATCACCAGCCAGATCCTTAGTAGATATAAATTGGCACCGCTCTACTGGAGTGAATGAAGTTATATTGATTTACACTAGCTGAAGATCTGGTCCCATCAGGCATAAACCCGTTACTGAAAAATAGTTCAACCAAGATTTACTAAAACATTGGCCATTCTGAGGGGTTTTGGTTAAGATTAATACTAGCTGGTGTCTCAGGGCTTAGCTACACTTGAATCTTTAGAGCGCTGCCGTGGGAACATTCCCACAGCAGTGATCTCCCAGCGCTCCTGGTAATCCACCTCCACGAGGGGATTAGCTCAGAGCACTCGAAGCCTGACTCCCAGCGCTCGGAGCCTGTCCACACTAGCGCTTTATAGCGCTCAGACTTGCTTGCAGTCAGGGGGGTGATTTTTCACACCCCTGAGCCAGCAAGGTAGAGCGCTATAAAATTTAAGTGTAGCCAAGGCCATAGAGCAGGGTAGGCAACCTATGGCACGCGTGCCAAAGGCGGCACGTGAGCTGATTTTCAGTGGCACTCACAGTGCCCGGGTCCTGGCCACCTGTCTGGGGGGGCTCTGCATTTTAATTTAATTTTAAATGAAGCTTCTTAAAAAAATTTAAAACCTTATTTACTTGACATACAAAAATAGTTTAGTTCTATATTATAGACTTATAGAAAGGGACCTTCTAAAAACGTTAAAATGTATTACCGGCACGCAAAACCTTAAATGAGAGTGAATAAATGAAGACTCGGCACACCACTTCTGGAAGGTTGCCGACCCCTGCCATAGAGTTTAAGGACAGAAGAGACCACCAGATCATGCAGTCTGACCTCCTGTATATCACAGGCCATCCACAGCACTCAGCATCTGCACACTAAACCCAACAACCAAAATTAGATCAAAATATTAAGCCCTCGGGAGACTAAACTATTATGTGCCACAAGCAGAGACTAGGAGGGACAGAAGTACACTGATGACTCAGGCCCCTGGAATGGCAGAGGCTTAATTAAGTGATCTATACCCAGCTAATCCCAGCAGGTGACTTGCTCACCCGGCTGCAGAGGAAGGTGGGAAAAAAACCCTAGCTCCCTGCCAATCTGACCTGGGGGGAAATTCCTTCCCGACCCCACATATGGTGATCAGTTAGACCTTGTGTGTATGAGGACGACCCAGCCAGCCAAGCACCAGAGAGCAAGAATACTCAGGGCTACTTCAGAGCACTGGCCAATCCCCACTCCAGTGTCCCATCTCCAGCCATGGCCATCTCTGATGCTTCAGAGGAAGGATACGCAACAAACTCCCAGAATACATTGTAATCCCTTCCTGGCCCCAGCAGGTGACCGAAACCAGCACTATTCTCTTTACAGCTGATTAACAATTTTCAAAACTTTGAGATTAGAAAAAAAGAATTGCACAAAAATATTTTAAAAACTGCTCCTGGGAATTTGTCCCCAGTTTGTCACCATCTTGAAACATAAGGGTCCTTTGGGGAGAGAGGCCTGGCATCCACAAAGCATGTTCCATCATCCTAATCAAATCAGGCAGTGGTGTATGTCGCTATGAATCCATTATGCTTTTCGTAGGGCGGAAGGGGTTGGGAGGTGGAGGAGGAGTCACACTGTCCCTCTGTCCAATGAGCACTAAAGCCTCCCAAATAATCATTCAGCCTAAGTTACATTAATTTCTGGGCTGTTCCCACTCCATGTTATGAATTTTCACTTTAGGGTGCGGTTATAAGGGCAGCTTAGAGTGGGAGAGTCCTTGGCTAGAGAGTCTGCAATGGAGTCGCTTTATCAAGGAGCCAGAGAAGGGGTCTTGGAGCTGGTGAGCGGCAGCACAGGGTCTGTCCATCACTGGCTAGCTGGGACCGTGCCTCCAATCAATCATCCGAGATCTGCTACTTCCAGGGCCTTGAACCCCTTGTTGGTGCTGATTCTCCAGGGGCCTCTCAGGAAGATGGGGAGAGAACTCCATCAAGGTAACCCCACAGAGGTTCATTCTCCCATGGTGCCGCCCCAGCGAGGGGGTTTTCCTCCCCCATTCAGCATAATCCCTCTGCTCAGCAGCATCGTTGCCTTGCAAATTGTTCCCTCCCTAATTAAAGTTCCCGAATGAATCAAGCAAATCTTTTCCCCTCCTGCAGACAAAGCCTCCGCCCCACTGGAGTGCGATACCCAGGATCCATATTAAATTCCCCCAAGACAAGCCTAGCATCCGCTCCCGGACAAGCAATGCACGCAGAACCATCATAAGAGAAGTATCTCTTGTCGCCATGACAACGAGCGGGTCAGGATGAATAATTCTTCCCTACACCGTTCAAAGCTTAAAGCAACAATGTTGCATCCAATTGCCTATTAGTACCATGGACAAACACAGCTGGGCTATGGCCCTGGGGGGGAAGGGGAGGGGCAGGGAAGATCATGCCCTATTATTTGCCGCAATGATTTTCCCTTCCCCGCTAGCACTTAGTGCAATCAATGGAGGATGATCCCGCTCGGAAATTCTTGTTGGTCCTGAGTCCCACACAAATGAAATAATTAATTCATTAATAAAAACCCTTGCCCACTCCGCTGAAATAAATTCTTTCATGAAAACTGATTGGAAAAAACCAAAATCCTGCCATAGATAAAGAAGAGAACGGTGCACAAATCAGTGGGAATTGATAGGGTTCTGCTCTGACACACTCCGCTCCATAGTGAATGCCTTTAACAAAGACAGCTGAGCAGCGGTCTGTTCTGCCCTGCGCTCCCACGCTTTACAGAAAGGTAGTCGGTCAGCTGGCTTATGCAGTCACAAACACCGACAGCTTCGTTAATGGAGCGGATCCTGACTCCTGCTGCGTTCGTCCCTGCGTGCCACTTCAACAGTGCAAAGGGAGCTGAAACTGACGGTGCATCCCCATGTGGGGGAGTCTGCTATGGCTGTAGAACTGCTACAGCCAGTTCCTCCAACCATTTATCCTCCCCCCCCCCCCAAAAAAAAAATTGGCTTTATCATCAGATTTGTTTATGATAGCAAGGGTTGGGTGGTTTTTATTTGCCTTCTGATTTTTGAGCCTTTAGGGACCATGTTTTCAAGCTCTTCTGCATAGCCACGAGGGCTAGAGACTTATCTTTGTTAATGAAAGCTGAGATTCTCACATTATCACATGGCTCCGGGAGCTGGGGCTTTAAGAAAAAAACCTCAATAAAATGGAATTGGCAACACTGGATCTGGCATAGGGGCTATGTCAGGAGCATGCCAGGGTGAAAGAGACATGGTCATAGTAGAGTGCACTCTAGCTATCTCTTTGGAAGCTGCTACCAGCTTGTGCTATTTAGAGCAGCCCCGAGGCTGCTCTAAACAGGGCTGGGGCCAGAGATGGTGTAATGTGGCCTGAAGAAGAGGGAGCTGTAACTGAGCAAAGCAGAGAATTTGGGTCACACTGCACAGAACCTCAGGAACTGTACACCGCTGCCAGATAATGGAGAGTCAGGGCCAGAGTTTGCAAAGGGCTTTGAAATTCCAAGTGCTAGGCAGTGGCGGCACGTCAAATTCTCCAGATTTGCCTGAGGTAACGTTACCTCAGCAGGGGTGGATTAAGGCAGGGTTGTGGGCTAGGAGGGAGCTCATAGAGCTACCAAGCCAGGGTTCAAGGATCCAGGAGGGCTACCCACAACAAGCAGATAAATCAGTAGACTGGGGAGCAGGATGAAGTACTGTAAAGATAGAAGGGCCCGGGAATGTCAGCATACAGCAGATTGGTCCTGCACTGCTTCACTCCTCCTTCCAGCTGCCTTCAAACAGCTGGAAGTCAAAGGGCATAAAAGACAGGCAATGCAACATGAAAGGGTCATTTCCGGGGTCAAAATCCTGGTCAGGTTCACACAGCCGTGAATGACTAACAAGGTGCAAGGCAGGTGAGAGGTGGGGCTACTACACTAGCCCCTCTGATTCCGGAGCGTTTTATTCTTTGCCCCGGGGCAGCTGATTGCACAAGGCGCCAGGCTGGGGAGAATCGGACCCGTAGAATGGTAAGGCCAGCTCAACCTTTGCTATCAGTCCAGGAAGGAGGCCAGATCATCGGGTACAGCTCGAAATGCACTGAGTGCAGGTCAGGGAGTGATGCACAAAGATGGCGCAGAGCACTTTGTTGCACTGCCTTGATCCGGTGCGGTGCTGCTGTAGGGAAGTTCAGCTTGTTGAGAACACCGTGCGTCACTGGGAATGTCTCTCTCCAACATGTCCATCTCTGCACTGGCTCCCCATTGAACACACAGTCCAGGCCTCTCTGGGCTTGGGCTTGGCTCTCTGAAAAAACGTCTCCCTGACTTCTCAGATTGGCTGCGTTCCACTGGGGCAACGAAAGTGTTGAGCAGTGAGCAGAGTCCCGGGACGTTGGGGAAACAGCTCCTTCACAGGAGCCAGAACAAGACAATGGAACTCACTGCTAGAGGAAATGGGAACGACCCCACCTACCCTTACCACTTAAAGGCAAATCTCCTGTTCACTCAAACTTTCCCACAAGAGCTGATCAAAGGTTTTCCATCGGAGAATGCTGATTGGATGGAATTGGAACATTTCAGGGGAACATGTTGATTCTGTCAATGTTTTTGATGGAAATCAGGCCAGATGGCTGTCTGGCCTGATTCTCCACTGCTCCAGCGTCTGAGGGCTCCTCCCGTAATTTGCACGGCTGACATAAGGTCCCATAGGGGAGCGGACAATTGACTGTAGCTGAGTTCATCTCTAATGTGCCCGCAGCCTGCCCTGACATGTGACCTCTTTCCCCTTGTGCCAGAGTTGGGAGGGAGGGGATGGGGTAGGAGGTGTCTATAGCATCTCTACTAGCTCTAGACCAGCAGAGATTCCCTCCGCTCCGAGGAAATTCTTCACTGGGGAACTGTCTGGGATAGGGCCACTTTGTGCTGCATAACAGGGAATGAGGTCAAGTATCAGAGGGGTAGCTGTGTTAGTCTGGATCTGTATTAGTGGGGATTCACCCACGAAAGCTTATGCTCCAATACGTCTGTTAGTCTATAAGGTGCCACAGGACCCTTTGTCGCTTCTAACAGGGAATGGAGAATCTGGGCCAAAGTGAACGCAAATGAGTTGTAGACTAAAGTAGCAGAAAACAACCCACGGCGGTTAGTCGCCTGCGGTGAACGCAGCATTAACGCATTGCAGTGGTGGTACGAACCTTTTATTATTTGATCTGTTGCAAAATGAGTATTCCGACACAGGTGGCCCAGAACGTTGAAATCAGAGCATTGGGAGACCTAGTAAAATACGGGCAGAGGACATTTGCTAATGGTCACCATTGCAAAGCATGAGGCAAACCGAAGCGCCGTATCAAATTCAGCACTTATGCGTGGAAATATGACACCAAAGCTTCATGTGCCAGAGGGCAAGCTGAAGTACTGATCTGTATCTCATGTAATGAGTGGAAAGTGAATATGTTACATTCAAATGGAACACAGACATCATAGTCTTCATAGCTGTCAGTCCATAGACATCAGAGTTAATGGTGGAATCGAGTCAGCCAGTATTTGCTTAAGATACCACAATAACTCATAATATACCACAGTGTACAGTACATGATACGGAATGGCACCTATGCACCTCCTGCAAACACACTTGGGTCCTGATACAGCTAAGTACATGCTTAACTTTAAGCATCTGAGAAGTTCTGCTGACTTTAATGGGACTACTTGTGGGCTTAAAGTTAAGCGTGTGGTTAAGTGTTTTGCTGGTTCAAGGCCTTAGGGTCAGATGTGTCGAGGTATTTGGGCACATATTAGAATTTTCAAAAGCACCTCGTTCCCTAACACCCGATGAGTTTTAGGTGCCTAGATGCTTTTGAAAATATCGCCTGCTGCCTAAATGCCTTTAAAAATAGGGCCCTTATTATACAACATACAGATGTGTCTGACGCTGACAGCCTTGGTGGATGGCGGAGAAAAATATACTCGCTCTGGGTGGAGAGCATTTTTTTTTTTTTTTGCGAAGGGCTTGTGCTCAGCTTACTGTGCCACCACACCCCGACAGTAGCTCTGTGTGGGGAGCAGGGATACGGGCAGATGGCTGTGCAGGATGTTCCCTATGCTGCAGAAGTGAGTAGTGGAGGAGAGATTCAGTGCCCAAGAATGCTTGCACAAGGGGTAGCTGTGGAGCAAATACACCAGAGCCCAATGAACTGACCATGGTCTGAGGGCAGATTCCACCTACCTGGAAGCTTTATGGAAGGTAAATGGGTATTTCACTCCATCACAATGGTCCTAAAGGAGGCATGCCACTATGGACCAGATCCTGCACCCTTGAAGTCAATGGGAGTTTTGCCACTGACTTCAACGGTGCAGAATTGAGCCCTTTATCTCAGAGCTGGCCACTTCGCTAACCCATATGTTGACAGATGTGTGCGTGTGTGTGTGTGTGTGTGTTCTCCCTGTGTGCTATCCCAGCTCTGCGCAGACAGCTGGCACAGCAAATCTCAATCAAACCGCCCAATAACCATAAGATCCGTTAAGGTACAAAGGCATCCAGCCAGGTTTATTGTCAACAAAGCACGGTACTAGTATCCCGCAGACTCTACCAAATCACTAATACATGTATGTATGCCCATAACAATGGACGGGCTCAGTGAACGGCGGGACTTTCCGTTCCTCCCTAGGCTAGTCAAAAACAATCCTTCTAAAATACCTCTTTATACCACAATACAAACAAGTTACATACTGCCCCTCTGACATAGTTAGTTACTGTCCCCTGACGTGGCTAGTTATTACCCATCATCTTGTACATGTTGGTTCCATCAAAACATCTCTATTACATACTGTCATCCTAACCTTCTCTTTTAGAAGTGGTCAGTGTGTTCCTGTTGTCCTTGGGGAATTTTTTTGTACCATCCTTGATATCGGGATGTTCTGGTACCACTTGATATCAGGATGTGTTTGTCTGAGTACTCTGTGCTTAGCACTTCTTAGGAATGTGTATTTCTGCAATAGCAGCCCTGTTCTTGCCAAATTCTGTGAGCAGGTCCTGCCTCTTGCTCACAGCTCGTCTTTGCTTTATATCAGTAAAGCTTTAACTACTACTTTAGCTCAGGCCTCAGACCAGGCCTCTAGTACAAGGGCTTATGTCTTAGGCTCTCTTCCTACTACACCATAGATGTTAAAGGGGGCAATTTAACTGTAGAAGTCCCAATAACATCCGTGGGTGCCAGATGGCTAAAAACATGATGAAACTCTCAAAATACAGCCGTAAAGGCCGAAGAGGAGTTTAAACTACCAACCTGGTAGCTTATAGGCCAACAACACAAGCCGCTGGGCACATGAATATGAGGAAAGCAAAAAATGATACTTTAATTATTTAACCAGACGCTCCGGTGACTTTTGAAAAAGTAGAAAGTTGTGCTTTTTATGCAGCAGGTTTGGTTTAGGCATAATTCAGTTTTTTAAATGTCAGTTTCCCAACACCGTCTCGATGGGCCAAATCCTGAAGTCCTTACCCTAGTATTTAATTGGGGCAAAGCTGACTTTTGAGTGAGTGACCATTCAAGCTCCTCTTTTCCAGGGAGTTGCCTAGGGTGGTTGTTTTTTAAAGAAGAAAAGAGTGGGAGGCTGGATACCAAAATACTGTTATGCTGGAAGGTGTTAATGGCTGCCCTCAAGTGAAGCTTGGAGCCAAAGACAATCACAGGCTGGGTAAAAGCCAATGCATGTGCCATGCGCCCTGCCTCAGGCTCGGCAGAAAGGCATGCAGTGTTCTAAGCAGAGACCGGTCCTCCGTCTACACTAGCAGTGTAGGTCGTTATAGCCACGTTGCTTGGGGGTGTGGAAAATCCACACCCCTGAGCGACACAGTTATACCAATCTAACTCCCGGCATAGACAGCAATATGCCGACAGTAGGGCTTCTCTTATTGACATCACGGCGAGATGGAATGCCTATGCCAATGGGAGAAACCCTACCGTCGGCATAGGTAGTGCCTTCACTGAAGTGCTACAGCAGTGTAGCTGCAGCATTTTAAGTGCAGACAAGCCCCAAAAGCAATCAAGCCTTTTAATATAGCAAAGACACCAACACGCAATGGAGGCTACTGCCTGAGACACACAGCGGCTCGGAGCTAAGCCATGTGGACCTAGGGGTCTCTCTGGCTGCAAAAGCCGAGGTGATTTTTAGGGTATTTGGTTGCATCCTCTGTGTGTTGGGAGAGAAAGCGTGGAGAAGGAGTTGTGAGTGTGGTCGGAGATGAAGCAGTGAGAGAGTGCTTCTTGGGCATGTGGCAGTGGCAGACTTGGGATTTCTGAGCAAGGAAAATAATTGATGATGTTTGGTTCTACTGCTTTCAGGGAAACAGGACTTTGTGTACAATATTTGTAAATAAAAAAGACTTCATCAAGGGTATAAGTAAGTAAATCCATTTATTCGTGTCTGAAATCAGGGTCATCATAGCAGAATTTTTGGAAGCCCCTTCACATTCCATCTCTAACTCTCAGCACTCAGCAGCTGACCTTCTGGTGATCTGTCACACACCATCCATCCATGTCCTTGTTGGTCATCCCCAGCTACAATGACCATCCACCATTCCTTGCATGATCACTTTCTCAAGAGCATACCCGACTCATATCATCGATGTCTCACCCTAGCGGAAACAAATCTGCAAGGTCCTGCACTTTGGCTAACCAGCCAGCCCAAAGGGCAACGGTATGAATGAAAGGAGATTCACTCTCCAGGACTGCAGAGCTCTGCTGACTGGCAAAAATAAAACCAAACAACTGAAAATGGAGATCAGGTGTGCAAATTCTGTAACCCCAGAGCTATTTGGTTAGATGGAATGTTCTGTCTCAACTCATCGTAGGGAGCAGAAGTGCAAAGCACCTCAGGTGCGCCCCATCCTGAGCACCCTTCTTTAGCTCTTTCAAATCTTTAATCATCCACTGGGAATGCAGAGCCCTCACCTCAACCCTTGTGCCACTTCCAAAGCACTCACGAATCCTACCTCCAACACAGGGTTTGCTGCAGCAAATACATTTCATCAGTCCTGGGATCAGGACAAGCTTTAAAATGGATGTCCTTGGTGGGTGGTAGCTGTTGTATGTAACCAAAATCCTGCCTGGTAGTCTAGGTACAACTTTCTTCTATGAAAACCAGTCCAGCAAAACTTGCACAGTTTGTATATGCATCTAATCCAAGTTAGGTATTTATCACATCCCCAGCATATTTCCACTGGGACATCCTTAGAGGAAAATTGACCATATTGGATTTTCTAACTGCCTGAGCAGATATCATCTATCTGATAAGTTCACCATCTATAAAATAAAATTGCATTAATGACTTGGACAGGAATTTGTTGCTGTGTGTGTGTGTGTGTGTTGTTTGTTTCAGGCTGAAAACAGCAAAGAATCTATAAAATGTATTTGAGCTAAAAACATCGCCAGTACTGTCCTGTAGAGTATATGTATATACTCTCTCTCTCTCTCTCTCTCTCTTCATATATATATATATATATATATATATATAGAAAGAGATGCACAGTGGGGATGAGATTTTGAAAAGTGCTCAGCATTGCTCTATCTATGCTCTCATTAAAGTCAATGGAGCAGAGTTAGGTCAACACTGAGCACTTTTGAAAATCCCATCCTGGACTTCTTGGTCCATGGTGCACTCATTTATGGGCCCATAGCCAGGATACTCTTTCTAGCTCACAGCTCCTTCGCAGTCATGTTAGCGAGCTGTTAATGAAGGCTGAACACACTAACAGACTCCAGAGACTTTGGAAGACGCCTTGAATATAAAGTTCCATTTTGGTACTTCTGTTCTGTGCTTGGTTGTGAAGCAACTTTAGGGGTCCCGAAGTCTCATTTTGCTCATTTGATCCAGACATGGAGGACAATCGATCACCATCCTCTTTATATAGACTGGGCACATTTTCTATAAAAGAGGATATAAGGAGGTGTTTTGGGGGGAAAGTAGGCCAACAAGTTGCCTCTCTTAATTAGAATGTGTTGAATCTGCAAAAAATGTTTACCAAGCAATACGGGCAATAGCATCACAGCCTGTCAATGTATGGAAGGAGAGTATTGTTTCTATGTCTGCTTGAGGAACTACAAACAGGAGTTTCTCTTGAGCAGTATGCACAGGAATGTATCTGGGGTTTTTTGATGTTCCAGCCTTCTGTAGCCTATATTAGCTAGTGAACAGACATAAGTTAAGACAGTAAAGCAATCAGCCTACAGGTCTGTATCCCGTGAGACATTGGCGTAAGCAGTTACCATAAGGCTTTGAAGTCTGTGAACTTGGGCACAGATAATGGCCCGACAGTCACCCTGAGTTCTGGGGAACTGGGAAAGGTGTATTTAAAGGGGAAGTTTAGACCAGAGAGCCACAAGGACATTGAACTGATACCAGCTCTTGGATATATTAGGATAGGAACATCCGAAGACTTTTGATCACAACACTGCAGTGCAGTGGCGGATTAGCCACTGGGCCCACGGGGCCTGGTGCCCAGGGGTCCTGGCCAACTGGGGGGACCCTGGAAAAAATCTGCTGCCCAGCGGCGGGAGCCCTGGCCGCTGGACAGTCAGGGAGGTGGAAGGCCCCCTCCCAGCGGCCCCCAACCCTGTCCCCTGGCCATGAGTCAGAGGAAGCCAGACCCCATCTCCAGCTGAAGCCGGGGGATGGAGGAAACCTGCACCCCCTGCGGCCGCCAACGCCGTTCCCGGATGAAACCATGGGACAGGGGAAGCCCCCGACCCTGGCAGAAGCCAAGGGATGGGGAAAGCCCCCCCAATGGCCCCTGACCCCGGCAGAAGCCACAAGATGGAGAAGCCCCCCCCAGTGGCCCCTGACCCTGTCCCCAGCAGATGAGCCCAGGCAAGGAAAGCCCCAGCGCCCCCCATCTGTCCCCCACAGAAGCTGCAGGGTGACTGGGGAAGCCCCCGCCCCTGACCCTGCTCTCCAGCAGAAGAGCTGGGCGGGATAAGCCCCAGCACCCCGACCCTGGTCCCCCGCAGAAACACGGGAGGTGACGTGGGAAGCCCAGCACCTGGACCCCCGCTGCAGCCCTGGGACCGGAGGAGCTTTCACTCCCTGCTGTGCCCCAAGGCTGTGGTGCAGGAACAGATCTTCTCCCATCTTGTGGCCACAGGAGGGTGGGGGGAACAGAATAGGGTGACCAGATATCCTGATTTTATAGGGACAGTCCCAATTTTGGGGGCATTTTCTTATATAGGCATCTATTACCACCCATCCCTGTCCTGATTTTTTACACTTGCTATCTGGTCACCCTAGAACAGAAAGGAGCAAAAAAGGGTTGCAGAGCTACAGTGGGGGGACCCTGGCTGGAACAGGGGCGGGCCCTGCCCTGCCCCCTGAGGAAGGGGCAGCAAGGGGTGGGGCTGTGGGCGGGGCCCCAGGCAGAAGGGGTGGAACTGGGGCAGGGCCACAGGTCGAAGGGGTGGGGTGTGTCCCCCGACTTGCTCTGGCCCATTGCCCCAGGAAACCTTAATCTGCCTCTGATACCGTGGCAATGAATTGATGTATATGATAATAAGTTGAGATCATTAATATACTAACCTATAGAATAAGGGCACCTCAGCATTGATAGGGTGAAGAAATACAAATAAGGAAGAGGGGAGAAACCCCTTCTGAATATACGTTAGGCAAAGTGGCATCCCTGTGACATATTATAAAAGCTGTATCCCAGCCTGTGTGCTTGGGAAAGGAGAAATGTAGCTGCTGAGAGATGTCAGGATGATGGCCACTGGTGATGGTGATGGTGAGGAGGAAGATAATAGCTAATATTTCAGGTTGTTCTGCAAGGGATGGTGTGAGTATATGGATGTTCGAATGTACATTCTGTAGTATCTCTGTCTACCTTGCTGGGTTAGAGTGTTGGTGACTTTGCTAACTGTATTAATAAAACTATTACAAAATATAGACAGATTTTTCTAAGAGTGAGTGGTGCAAACATGCACATCGGGGTTTCCAACTGACCATTAATTTTAATAATACCAGGCCTGATCTTGGGAGAAGAACCCATGAAACCTCAGAGCGTTAACCAGGAACTCTTAAGTAATCAATATAATTAATACACCATCCATAGATCGAGCAACAAGTTATCCACAACTTGCTGCGAGGCATTTATTCATAGTGTGCCACTAATAGAAGAAGAAGAAGATCAGTTTCTTGCGTTGACACAGTGATACAGTCAGCATCTGTATGCATACAGTGCAGTACAGTCCTGGTGGTGTCTGCCTCTTCATGGTCAGCTTGCAGCTTACTTGTGCCCAGAGTTGGGTTTGATGATTTAATCATGTCATCTCTGAACGCTCCAACTATGACAATTGTCCTGTTTTGTGGGGCATTGGCTAGGAATGCTTCAGAGAAGAAGCAAGCCACATCAGTCTTATTGTCGGGATGGGCCAAGAAGTCTGGACAGCTGTTGGGAAGTGGAACAGCTTTGTCCTTGGTGATTTTTCCAAATTGGCCTAGAAGCTTGGGTGTGCTTCTACTGCATCATTTTTTTTCATAGCATCCTGTCTGTACCTGTCAAAGTTTATATCAATCCTGCTGAAATGCAGTCCCGAATGAAGAACTGACTGGACAAAAATGTTTGCAAAGTCACCAAAGGTTGTTCATAGAAGAGGTTTTTCCCAGTACCATTGCACATGCTGGGCCATCAGTCACCAGAGAGGATGTCCAATCGAGTGTTCTCTCAGGAGGACAAGGGTTGTCTCTGGTTAAAACATCTATCATGGGAGACCTATTTCCAACTCTAAGACACCCGTTTACCTCAGCAAGAGCATGTGGAAGTGGCATTAACTCATGACTCTAATGGGACCCCCACTAGAGACATCCTCACAATTTGAAAGGTGAATCACTGATAACTACTCGACAAGTACAGTCTTTCAAATGGTTGTGCACCCATCATATAGTCATTTCACCTAGACCAGCAGTTCTCAAGCCCTGGGGGTACTCAGAGGTGTTCCAGGGGGTACATCAACTCATCTAGATATTTGCCTAGTTTTACAACAGGCTAATAGAAAGCACTAGAGAAATCAGTACAAACTGAAATTTCATACAAACAATGACTCGTTTATACTGCTCTATATACTATACACTGAAATGTAAGTACAACATTTATATTCCAATTGATTTATTTTTATTTCAATAATAGCATGGCTGTGACACTTCCATATTTTTATGTCTGATTTTCTAAGCAAGTAGTTTTTAAGTGAGGTGAAACTTGGGGGTACGCAAGACAAATCAGACTCCTGAAAGGGGTACAGTAGTCTGGAAAGGTTGAGAGCCACTGATCTAGACCACATTTCCCTAGTTTGCATGAGAAAGTCATGTGGAAAGGTGTCAAAAGCCTTACTAAAATCAAGATATTATCACATCTACTGCTTCCTCACTATCTAGTAGGCCAGTAACCATGTCAAAGAAGGAAATTAGGTTGGTCTGGCATGATTAGTTCTTGACAAATCCATGCTGGCTATATCTTATCACCCTATTATTATCTATGTGCTTACAAATTAATAATTTGTCCCAGTATCTTCCCAGGTATCAAAGTTAGGCTGACTGGTCTATAATTTCCTGGGTCTTCTTTGGTTCTCTCTGACATCTTCTCCTTTTACATCCCCTCTTTCCTTCTCTGCTCCACCAGTGATTCAAGCATTTGTTATCTCTGCTGCCTCCTTTGCTTACAGACATCTTTGTGCTTCTTCATGCTGCTCCTTGGGCTTGAGTCATCCTCTCCAGGTCTGTTTTCTAACCTACCACCATTGTGCCAGTCAAATCCATCTTCAAAATTCACTGTAGCAGGGAAGCCTATGACAAGTGGTGGGGAAGAAAGAAAACATACACAGAATGATAATAGACCCGGCAAGACATATAGTGGTCTTAATAGTTAAGGCACCGGACTGGGACTCAAGAGATCGATGTACAATTCCAGACTCAGCCACTGACTTCCTGTGTGACCTTGGGCAAGTCACTTAGGCACAGATGCTCAAAAGATTTTTCAATGGGAGATAGGTACCTAAATACCTTGAGGATCTGGGCCTTAGTCTCTCTTTGCCTCAGTTCCCCATCTATAAAAAGGAGGTGATAGGGTACTAATGTTCTCTCACACATTTGTCATGTCTATTTTGGCCCTTTGAAGCCTGGAATCTCTCTTATTATGTGTGTGTACAGTGTTTCCTGCAACAGAGATCTGATGTAGGCAGCTGCATTATGAGCAGATGAGTACATGGCCTCCTGAGTGATCATATTATAGGCAGCCTTATGTTCCTCTTCCTTCCTCACCGTTGCTGAGTGATGATGAATGTTTGGCTAGGGACTGTGCATTGCAAGCTGCCTAGTACATTTTGGGGCAAGAAAATAATACTACAATGATGTAATTTTGATTTTAATTTTACCAATATAACATGCTTAACCTGGGCCTTCTGAAGGATGCACATCCATTTTGCTGTTGAAAAGTGACTGATAGTTTAGCAGTCGTCTCAGATCAGGAAGTGGACTGGTTCATACCATCTCTGAAATGGGATCAGCGCTCTCAGTCCCATTCCTAACTCAGATCTGCCACCATTTGAAGACCACCACAGAACCGGGTGTTATTTTCCATCTGTGCTCGCGAGAGAGCCAGAACCACGCCAGCAGAAGGACTGCAAGGCCTGGCTGAAGTGCCAGGGCAAAACTGTGTGGTGTGTGCAGTA
The DNA here is from genome assembly GCA_037349315.1 of Chelydra serpentina. NCBI lineage: Eukaryota > Metazoa > Chordata > Testudines > Chelydridae > Chelydra > Chelydra serpentina. Next base: position 14,735,850 of record JBAIAC010000061.1, read on the forward strand.
GCCAAGTAAAATCCCTGTCTGCGGCAGGTTTGGTTTTAGATCTCTTGAGTATTAATGATCTGCATAATTCTACCACAGTGGGTGCACAGAGAAGCTATTCCCAAGAACAACAGCTGCTATTTAGATTCTGAGGACATGAAGGCAGACTGCTCATTGCTGCTATGCCATATTTAAAATCCCATTATCTTCTTAGGTTTCAGTGTAGTAGCCGTGTTAGTCTGTGTCAGCAAAACGAAAATGAGAAAGAAAAACTTGTAGCACCTTAGAGACTAACAAATTTATTTCAGCATAAGCTTTTGTGGGTTAATACCCATGCATCCGATGAAGTGGGTATTAACCCACGAAAGCTTATGTTGAAATAAATTTGTTCGTCTCTTAGGGTATGTCTATACTTACCCGTCGCGTCGGAGGCGCGGGATCGATGTTCTGGGTTCGATTTATCGCGTCTTGTCAAGATGCGATAAATCGAACCAGGAAGTGCTCCCTCGTCGACGCTGGTAATCCAGCTCCACGAACGGAGCAGGCGGAGTCGATGGGGGAGCCTGCGCGCCGCGTCTGGACCACAGGTAAGTTCGAACTAAGGTACTTCGACTTCAGCTACGTTATTAACGTAGCTGAAGTTGCGTATCTTAGTTCGACAGGGAGCGTTAGTGTAGACCTGGGCTAAGGTGCTACAAGTTTTTCTTTCTTATTTTCGTTTTATTATCTTCTTAGTTACCGTTACCACATTTTTTACATTGAGAATTTAGTGCTGCCTGAAAAGCGCCAGATTCACTGACAGTCCCATAGATGAGTTTATGAGATATAAGTCATCTGTTTATCCACGGAACATGTTGCCTCTGTGACGGGTTCCCCCCCAGGGTGCCACCTGGAACTGGGGTACCACTGAGCCCTCTGACCCAGCAGCCTGAGCTCCCTCTCACACTGTGCCGCTGTGACAAGTGTAAGACGCACACGGTCTTACACTTCCACCAGCGTACACACAGGGAGGGACACACCCAGCTGCAGTTACGTGCAGGCTCTCTGACTAGCCCCTGCACGAACCAACAGTAGAAAAGTTAAAGCCGAGGTAACTCCCAGCTTCCCAGGCACGCACCCCCTCTGCAGCATAAACCCAGAATTATGCCATCTGGCGCTGCACAGGGAACTGAATAGCATAAGCTCATAGAATTGCGCCTTCCCCCCCCCATGTGGAGAGCAATATGCAACAGCCCCTCTAAGCTAAGATTCCCAAGTGTTTCACTCCAAAATTACTGGTTTAGATTAAACCATACAATAAGTTGATTAACTACAAGATAGACTTTAAGTGATAAGGGATAGCAAACAGATCAAAGCAGATTACCTAGTAAAGAAACAAAAATGCAAACTAAGCTGAACATACTAGGATAGGGTTTGAATTAGCAGTTTCTCACCCTGAGAAATGGTACAAGCAGGCTGCAGATTCTTAAGGGACAAGCTGCACTGGCTTTACTGCTTGGAATCCCCAGGTCTTTCATTCGCAGGCTAGAAATCCCTTTAGCCTGGGTCCAGCACTTCCCCCACTTCAGTCTTTCTTCCTCAGGTGTTTCCAGGAGTCTTCTTGTGTAGGGAGTGAAGAACAACCAATGATGTCATTCCCTGCCTTATATCACTTTTCCATATGGCAGGAGCCCTTTGTTCCAAAACTCAGTTTGTGGAAAAACACTGACATCTCAAGATGGAGTCCAGAGTGGCCTGTGGAGTCATAGCAGCCATTACTTACAGGCTGTCTTGAGCATTCTCGGAAAGGCTCACCAGGTGCGGAATAAACTTCTCCTCAGGCCTTTTGTTTTTCCTAATGGCCCATTGCCCTGAATAGGCCCTTCCCCACCCACTGTCTAGTCTGAAAGCATCTGGCCTAGTGGGCATCACCCAGGTGTAACTACCTTCGAAATACAAATACATAGTCAATATTTATAACCTCATATACAAAAATAATACATGCATATAAATAGGATAATTAAATTCAGCAAATAATAATGTCTCCAATGACATCTTACATGACCCATCTTGCATAAAATGCATCATAATTATGCCATAATCATATCATAATAATATCACTATGAAGAATATGGGGTGCAGCGTCACAGCCTCCTTCAGCCCTCTATTCCTGTCACTTTTTGAGGTCACCGGGTTTTCCCAGTGCTCTTTGCTGACTCAGACACCTTCTTGGTGACAGCTTTTGTGTGTTGCTTAGACCAAGGTTAGGTTTGTTTTGACACCTTCTGCCTCCCAGAGGCCAGATGTTAATTTTTCTTTGTTTTCAAGAACAGACAGCAGAGAATAGCCCAAGAATGGTTCAAGATCAAAAACCTCATAAAACCCCCACAAAGGACTTGATACTAATTCACACTCAGGGTATGTCTACGCTGCAGTTGAAGGCATGATTGCAGCTCTGGTACACATACCCATGCTAAAAGAACAGGAGTACTTGTGGCACCTTAGAGACTAACCAATTTATTTCAGCATAAGCTTTCGTGGGCTACAGTCCACTTCATCAGATGCATAGAATGGAACATTCTGCAGCTGGCTTGGAACATTCTATGCATCCGATGAAGTGGACTGTAGTCCACAAAAGCTTATGCTGAAATAAATTTGTTAGTCTCTAAGGGCTTGTCTTCACTACCCGCCGGATCGGCGGGTAGCAATCGATCTATCAGGGATCGATTTTTCACGTCTCATTAAGACGTGCTTAATCGATCCCCGATCGCGCTCCCCGTCGGCTCCGGAAAACCACGTCATCGAGTGGCGCAAGCGGAGTCGACGGGGGAGCTGCAGCGATCGACGCGCCGCCGTCTTCATGGTCAGGTAAGCTGATTACGATACGCCGACTTCAGCTACGTTATTCACGTAGCTGAATCTGCGTATCGTAGATCGACCCCCCTTCCCTAGTGTAGCCCTGGGCTAAGGTGCCACAAGTACGCCTGTTCTTTTTGCTGACACAGACTAACACAGCTGCTACTCTGATACCCTTTAATCTAGCTAGCATGGCTAAAAACAGCTACAATGATGTGGCAGCACATGTTCCAGTGTGGGTTGTACAAGCCGGCCCTGTGCCCCTAGGTATATACTTGCATTGTTAGCCCATGCTGAAGCCCATGCCACTGCAGTTTCACTTCTATTTTTAGCCATGCTCGCTAGATTAAAACTAGTATGAGTATTTCTAGCCAAGATACAATCCCACCTCAGGTTGCAGAATAGACAAATCCAAGGCTATTTTATACTTTTGGGGCCATGTAAAAGGGCTTTACAGAGGGGATTAAATAATTACCATAATTTTAACACCTCTTTAACGTGACTCAATGTGTTGTAAAGTGACCTTTGTGTAAATGCGAATGAGTGCCAAAGTTTATTGCAAAACTGAGAGATCAGTAAAACACCATAACTAGATCTACAGCAGTAGCCATCCTTGCCTGGGTGAGACAAAAACCTTGTAGTAGAGTTAAGATCCAAAGAATAAAAGTCTTGCATGCTGTGGGGCCGATTCTCTGTTACCCTGCTCCTTGCATGGTCCATTATCCCACCGCAAAGTGAAAGTAAAGTGCTACCGTTCTGATTAAGCAGCATTATATGTGCACTTTGCACTGGCTGTACTTGACTGTATAGAAGCAATGGAGTTTAAAGCTCTTTGTATCCACACGTCTGTCTGGCTGCCATGTCTCTGCCCTCCTCCCAGCGTCTCAGAGATCAGGTCTGTCTGGGAGATTTTCCCCCTCTGAACATACCAGCCACCTTGAAGGGCTGTCCAGGGCTGGCCTTACCGTGAGGCGAACTGAGGCGGCCGCCTCAGGTACCAGACTCTGGGGGGGCACCACTAAGACCCAGAGTGTAGAAAATTGTGTCTGCTGCTGGTGCATCTGTATTCTCCCTGTTCTAGGTGCACAGAGCTGGTGGGGTGCTGGGCTGGAGGAAGGAGGGCACAAGAGACCTTTTGAAGTTTTGGTCCAAGCGAGGGGGCGTCATTTGAGCTCCCCACCTCAGGTGCCAAAATGTTGTGGGCCGGGCTGGCCCTGGCTGTCCATTATTTTCTAAGATCACGTAAAACGAGAGGTGTGAACAGCCCAAATTACCCTCCTTGCCAATGAAGACGGCTTTTGTATTCACATAGAGGAGATAATGTTGACTCAAGTTCAGCTTCTTGGGATGTAAGTTTCTCTCTATCTCTCTTTCCTGGCAGGATAACTGCTATACCCAGGCTTTATTTATTATTATTTATTTATTATTGATTATTATTGTTATTGTTGTTATTATTTTTTATTCTTTTATTATTTATGTATTAGCAGCCTCTTCATATACAGCTGCAATCTAATGTTTCCAGTTTTAGTTGATGTAACCCACAGCATTTCAAAGGCTCCACTGAACTTGCATCAGTGTCAGCTTAACGTTCACACACCAGTTTCCCATACAACATGGTTAGACTGCAGCCCACACACACGCATAGAGATCTCTTCCTAGGGGGTTGTGTATTATGTGTCTAATGTATTGTATTAAGTTGCTAACTCCAAAGATGGTCCACTAGTTAGAGTGCTAGCCTGGCACTTAGGAGACCCAGTATTAATGCGCTACTCTGCCACAGACTTCCTGTGTGTGATCTAGAGCAAGTCCCTTAGCCTGTCAGTGCCTCAGTTTCCCCTCTGTAAAATGGGAATAGTAGCACTTCCCTCTCTCACAGCAGAGTAGTGAAGATAACTCCATGAAATCTGAGGGTGCTCAGATAATATGGATGTAAGCCATGTCAGCACCTAAGATAGACGTTTAAAAGTAGTATATTTCCTTAATAATCCTCATTTATCAACAAGACCAATTGACGTCAACTAAGGTTTCCTTCTGGTTGAAGGTAAACCACAATCAGGGAAGGAGACTGTGAGCGGGGGTATATGGTCAAAACTTTTTGCTCTGTAAAAAGGAGGATAGAAATGTTGGAAAGTTAAGTGAAGGCCAAAAAACCACAAAGACAGCCCTCTCAGAAATCCTCGGCATGAATATGGGGCAGGCACTTTCTATGTCACAGGATGTTAGAGTGATCAGAGGGATGTGCTGGGATGGTAAATCACAAGGACATTTTTACTGGCATCCTATCACTTTGTGTTGTGATCGCCTCAGCTCTTCCAAGGTAAGCAAGATTGAGCCGGGTCACCGCGTGGTTGGAAGACCTCCAGGGAACTGCAGCAGGGGGTTGGGATGCTGGTGGCATTCTTCCCTCTGAGACAGTAGTGATTTTACATCCCAACACAGGGCTATGGGAGAACCATGATGCCTTCCTATGGGATGAGCGGCTAAGCTTAGATCCTGACCATTTGTGGTCACTGAAGGTCCTGAGGCATTCTCTGAAAGAGCAGAGATATTAACCCTATCATGGGCAGACTGTAACCTGGGTAATTGCACGAATTACAAGAATTCAACTGCAATTTTAATTAGATACTGTTCTTGTCTGGAACACTGTGCAGTGTTAGCAAAAACAACGAGGTGTCCTTGTGGCACCTAAAGGTGACTAAGGTGCCACCAGGGCCAGTACAAGGAAGTTTTGCGCCCTAGACAAAACTTCCTTACACCAGCCCTGCGCCGCCCCCGCCCACATGCTGCCCGCCCCCCAGCCAGCTCCCTGGCCCGCAGGAGCTCAGCCTTCCCCCCACCCCACCACGGACGCTCAGCCCCCCCTACCCGCGGGGGAGCTGAGCGGGGAGCCGGGGGGCGACTCACCGCGGCTACCCCCCGGCTCGCCCCTTAGGCGCTGAGGGGGGGGCAGCGAGGTGGCTCCCCACTCAGGTGCTGAATGGGGGGGTGGCGGGGTGGCTCGCCGTGGCTGCCCTCCGGCTCCCTGCTCAGCGGGGAGACAAGGGGCAGCCACGGCAAGCCGCCCCTTGTCTTCCCGCTCCGCAGCTCAGCGGGGAGACAAGGGGCAGCTGCGGCAAGCCGCCCCTTGTCTCCCAGCTCAGCAGCTCAGCAGGGAGACAAGGGGCAGCCACAGCAAGCTGCCCCTTGTCTCCCCGCTCAGCAGCTCAGCCGCTGAGTGGGGAGGCAGCAGGCAGCCGCCCGCCGCCCCCCAAATCTTGGCACCCTAGGCGACTGCCTAGGGTCGCCTAGTGGGCGCGCCGGCCCTGAGTGCCACAGGACTCCTCGTTGTTTTTGCTGATACAGACTAACACGGTTACCCCTCTCAAACCTGTGCAGTGTTACTGTTTGCTCTTAAACCATGGCTCCATTTTACCTCAGAGGTGGCTGGAATTCCCTGGTGTGGGAGCAGTGTGAAAATCCCATCCACAGTTTGCACATCACCTTGTAGAACCCTTTGAAACTAGAGGCACTACAGAATATCAATGGACTTTGCTATTCTTTTATTATTTTGACTGATGTGGAGGACACAGACTGATGACTGAGACTGGCCAGGGAGCAGCAGGGAAAGCTCTACAAGGGGAATAAAATTAATCTGTTCCAGGGTGTGAGCCCAGCTCCACAGCCCAGATGAAAGGAGTTAGTAGTGATCAGGAAATGCTTTGTGTAACCGGAGTGGAGCAGCTGTTTTGTATCCTGAAAGGCAGAGGGTCAGCTACAGCACTAGAATGTGTTATTCATTCTCTGGGATGAAGTGACTGCAGAAATTGCTGAGAAGGTAAGAAAATGACCAACAATGGGATAATATGAGATCGCTGGGCAAAAAGACTTAGCTATTAAAGTGTAGCGAGGGAAAAAACGAAGCAAAAATATTAGTAAGCCAAATGCTTAGTCCCTGTCCCCACTTCGGCAAAACTCCTGCTGACTTGCTGTGCTGTATAGGAGGCCAGACGAGTTGATCTAATGGTCCTTTCTGGTCTTAAAAATCTGTGAAGAACTCAGGATTTGGCCTTATGTTTTTAGGAAAGGATGGTTGATGCAGGTCATCATGTTTGATGCAGGTCAAGGAGAATTGATAGTTCTGCCCAGAAAAGCTTTCCCGTGCCCACACTCAACTTGCTTAAGCTGGGATGATCGATTCTTTCCTTACAGTCTCTTGCCAAAAAAGGAAACAATATCTCAGAGTTAAAAAAAAAAATTCTATATTTTCCAAACATTTTTCTCTTCTCATATTTAGATCCTGTGAACACATCAATGCATTGCTCGAGAAGCATGCACAGATGTGTGCATTTAAGTCAAAGTTGGTTCCTGGGGTCTCAAGAACTCTTAATGAAATCAAACTGAATTTCGTCTGTGTAAGGATTTCAGGATTGGCCCAAATTGTCAACTGATGTAAATCAGCATAGCTGCATTGCAATTAATGGAGCTACTCCGATTTACACCAGCTGAGGATCTGGCCTATAGTGTATGTATATATAATTGTTTTCTATGAAGAGTGAAGTGTAGATTTTAGGTAAGACCAGAGCTATTTGTTTCTTTGATGAGCAATCTGAACCATTTTACCTCTCTACATATACCGTAGAGACCGTCGGTCCTGACAACATGCCATATGTTTAATATGAAAACGATACATATGAGATATAGTTTACATTTCATAAAAGTTGTATTTATTTAACAATGCATTTTTTTCCTTGGAAAAATGATTTTGCACCGCTATTTATTCATCCTTGCCCCTTGGAGAGCTTGCTGCCATCTGTTTTTCTTGGCTTTCCCTTTCCCTTTGCTTCTTTCACTTGCTCTTCTCCCACTGTGCACCAGTGAAGAGCTACACTATGCACTCTCTCATAGCCAAATTATGCAGCGTATTGTAAACACTTCATAAACTTTGCCAGCTGCTAAGTCAAGGGCTCTGCAAGATCAGTCTAAGCCCTGGAAATTACTCAGAAACAATGAGCCAGGTTTTTGGAAGCCAGTTTGTGGAGCAATATGATGTAGGATATTATATCTTTCTAACTGCAGTGTGGACGGACAGAGAAAGAAGCGAAGAGAGCTGCCTTACTCCTGAAGCACTGTCCCTGCATTATAAACAGGCAGCTGGGATTAGAGGCACCAGTAAAACTGGGATAATATCTCCCTGCCAAACGTTGGGGATGGTATGTTAGTTAATGTTTGTCCTGCACTGTGAAAGTTCAAGTGCTGCATCTTCTCCATCGCTGTGTCAGTGCTGAGTGTTATTCTTGTAACACAAAGGTTTGTAATAGGGTACAGAGGCTGATCTAATGCCCATTGACGTTGGTGGCAACACTCCCAAGGATTTCAGTGGGAGCAGGATTTTCTCCTCAAGACGAGAATCGAAGAGGACCGCAGGGGGAGCAGTCTGCAGTCACTCCCTGGGGAAAGGGTGGTATCTTTGGGGCTATAGAGTTAGGTTGTCTGCAGTTACTCCCCGGGAGGAGTGAGTTTGGGCTGGACAAGCCAGTGGGGGCCAGACAATAGAGCAGAGAGGTTGGAAGGAGTCCAGGGAAATAGTAACAGAGTCTGGGAGCAAGCAGACCATAGTTGCTAGACATAGGGTCCCTAGACTGGAACCCAGAATAGCGGGCAGGTCCAGGTTCCGCGACCAGTCACTGGGAAAATAGCACCGAACCTGGTCTTGGATTGGAAGACTATCTGGAGCCTACAAGGGCAGCTGATCCAATGGAACATGGATTCCCCAGAAGGAGAGGACTATACAGTGACTTGGCCGGAGGACTGAGTCATAGAAAAGGAGCACTGTGACTCCTGGGGAGCGAGAGGAGACACAGTGTGAGCAACCGTCGGAAGCAGGGCCGGTGCAAGGAAGTTTCGCGCCCTAGGCGAAACTTCCTTGCACCAGCCCTGTGCCCTCCCCCCCAGCTAACACCGCCCCCCCCAGCTAACACCCCCCCCCGGCAGCCAGTCCCCCCCCCCCCGCTGGCCGGCAGCTCAGCCCCCCCACCCACGGCAGCCTCCCCCCGCCCGCGGCACCTCCCCAGCTCCTGGCTCAGCCGCGGAGGCGGGAGGCATCCGTGGCCAGCCGTCCCCCCCACCCGGCTCCCGGCTGAGCTGTGGAGGCGGGCGGCAGCCGCGGCCAGCCGTCCCATGGCTCCCGTCTCAGCTGCGGAGCTGGGAGGGCAGGAGGCAGCCGCGGCCAGGCACCCCCCGGCACCCTAGGCGACCGCCGGCCCTGGTCGGAAGGGGGGTGTCAGACCTGACTGGAGCTAATCCCCAGATGCAGCCACAAGGAGTGACCCTGTCACAGAACACTTTTGTGTTTAGATTTTGACCGTCATGGAAAAAAACCCAAAAACAGAGACATCTGAGTATAGACAAGCATAGTCAGACTAACTGCTGTGGTCCTGGTGCCATGGCTGTTGGACATCACTCTTGTAAAGAGTCCGGTGGCTACACAAGAATAACACACTGCTCGGCACCACATGGTCTGACTCTAGCTAGTGTCCTTCAGCTACCCTCCAGATGGAATTGATCACATCTCCCCAGAATCACTTTTCTGATCTATCAGAAATAATTAGATACACAGGTTATCGGGAAGACTCAGGAAATTCAGATAGCACTTATAAACAATTATTATTTCGGTAACTCTTCACCTTCCCTTGCTACATTTTTGCTAAAAGGATCACGAGTTCACTAGTGCTCATGTAAGCGGGCTGTAAACATCCTGTCATTACATCTAATTACCCTGTTCTTACTACTTTTAGAGTGGTAAGAGCTTGTGGGGGTGGCGGGAGATTGCCTAGCTTGACAAGTTTTCTTCTTCGTTGTTGTCTTCTTTTTTGTTTTTTGTTTCAGACTTAGTGAAACCCTAATTAAAGTTATTTGCTGTTCATTCAATATAACGTTCTACTGCTGCAATTCTGTATCCTTCTGTAGCTTCCACCTTGTTGTCTCGTTTACACCTGTTTTATCCCAGCACGGCTACAATGACTTCAGTGGCCCTAATCCTGATTTTTACCCCAGGGCACATGAGACAAGACAGAACCTCCATTGTTTTCTTTCTTTTAGCGTGTAGATTATGGGCCCTTGAGTCATTTGCTTGTTATATATGTTGGGCCAAACTCTTGACTTGCCTGGAGTTACACCAGGGATTAATTTACCCACTTGGATTCCTATTGCATGTTACCTTCAGCCCTCAGAATAATGAACCCAGAAGCTCCATTTAGACATTACAGCAGGAATTTTCAGAGATGCCCAAGGGACACAGACAACTTTGGACAACTGTGAAAAATCGGAGTCTGTAATTGCAATAGGCCAATGCTAAATGTTTGAAGCAATGTGTACATGTTCCTTTAAATCTGCTCTTCTGTTCAGACAAGTTTAAACTTTGTGGCCATTACCATGGATAGAAAGAGTAGGGAGCCTTCTCATATTAACATTAATGGCAAAAAGCCCTATTGACCTCAGTGGGAACAGAATCAGGCCTTAGGTTCTTGCTATAGTGTTGATGGTGCCAGTTTATTCCCGTTGATGGGTCGGGTGGTCACACAAGCAGGCCCCCTGGCTTCAGTGGGATTGCTGATAGGATGCTCACTAGCATGTAGTGGGTGGTCAATCTAGCCCTGTCTGAGGTTCCCCTCCGCAGCAGTGGAAAACTAAAGTTTTTGTTTGTTCCTTTTTCTCTCACTTTATTTGTAATGCGAGTATTCATAGGGCCTTAGATAGACAAAGGCATTTACAATCAGTTCCAGTTGGTTACGCATCCGAGCCCCAGTGACTATGTAGATCAGGACTGTACACAGGGCACATTCCTGGCTCCAAAGAGTTTACAATCTGAGACAAGCCCAGCATAAGACAGGTCCGGCAAGAGAGGGCCTGGGGATTGCTGAGGAGATGGGAGAATTTGAAGACAGAGAGTGGGTGACTGGCAGTGAAGGCCAGGGAGAATAGCCCAGGCATGAGGGACAGTGTGGTAGATGGAGAAAAGGCAGGAAAAAAGGGACAAAGAACAGTAAGGCGAATGGACTGGGGTGAGTGACGGCGTTGAGAGGGCGAATAGGAAGAAACAAGAACAGAGATGGAGTGAAATTACACAGGGGCTGGTCGATGAGGATGCAGCTCTTCAATGTGATGTAGGGAGAGGCAAGAAGCTAATACCGGGAGTCCTAGAGAGGAGGAGGAGGAGTTGTGGGAGAAGATGACCTCGGCAGCAGCACTTTGGACAAGGCGAAAGCTTGCGAGGCCAGGAGACCATTACAGTAATGAAGCAGAGCGATGACCAGAGCATGGGTAATGGGGGACAACAGGGAAAGGGAATAGGCTGGCAGTGTCAAAGAGGAAGAAGTGACCGGAGGCTGGATGTGACTGCACACTGTCCTGTTTGTTTGTTATATTTTTTCTTCCCAGACAAGGTGGAGTGCACTGACTATTGAGTTTCAATAATTAGCCTTCTCCTGGGATTGCAATCTGCTCAGCTACACCCATACCTCTCTATGCTGCATTAACATAAAGATGAAGAATAACACACACATCTGTGCACACATCTGTGCAATCCCTCCCCTCAAAGAGACAAGCTTCAGAAGCTGAATCCAAGTGGCTAGTGCTAAGGGGCATATGATGGGTCTAAAGAGCCTTAGTGTTGGAAATGAAATTGCTGCCTGCTCGAAAACCACTCTGCATGTGCACACACAGCCAAGCCGGAGAATGAACGGAAAGCCACACCAAGGTGTAGTATCGGTCAAAAGAGCCAAAGCAGATATGAATTCAGTGGCCAAATTCAACAAGAACCAGGGCTGCCTGTACTCCACAAAGCATGCTTTGATGGTTATGACCCGTAGGAAGGAGGGAGCAATGCACGAACCATCCAACACTTCCAGCAAATTAAAGTCTATTTAATGGCTATTTTGTGGGTTTGAAGAGCTTGGTGTGTGGGCCTGACTTTGCCCTGGTGATGTCAATTGTAAAACTTTCATTGACTTGAGTGGGAGCAGAGTTAGGCCAATGCTGCATCTCTTGGAAATACCACTTGCAGACCCTCAGGCAGGACGCAGAGATGCACTGCCCTGGGACGGGTGCTGGAGGCACTCACCTGTGAAGAGAGAGGCAAGGCAGAGAGCTTCCCAAGAGGCTGGGCCAATGCACTTTGAGAAAGTAACTGTTGCACCCACCAAGCTACATGGTGAGTTTTAGGTCACAGCCCTGAGTTAGGGGTCAGTGCAGATCTGCACACCTTCAGGAGAAGCAGTACGGAGGCTGGGCTTCAGAGAGAGACACGCTCCGTTGGGATTGTTCCTTGCTCGGGGGGGTCGTGACCCTACCTCATCCCTGGCACCATCTTGAAGATTTGCTCTTTAATGTGTAGCACAGCTGCCCAGCCCCTCTCCAGAGTGCAACCCCTGAGCACCAAACGAGGGGTGAGCAACTCGTTGCTTACTCTCCTGTCCCTGCATGCACCTTCAGAATGGTGCGGTGTGTGCTTCCCAGAACTGACCTCTGGCAAGGAGGCCGAGGCCAATTCTCACGGCCTTCCCTTATTGGGGCGTCTAGCACCAGCGGTGCTATGAACACTCCCGTGCACCTGGCATTTGAATAAGCACGAGCCCCGGGAGTCTGCCTAATGCATATGCAGAGGAGCAGATTGTGGAGGGCTCCCAGCAAACTTACGTTCAGCCTTATTTAATAACCATTGCAGTAATGCCAGAAGTCAACAAAGTGCATTCCCTAGCTCACACAAAGCTCTCTAGGTACGAGAAAGGTACATCAGCATGGAATCATATAGCCTCAGACAAATGGAGGGCTAGAAGGAGCTTGAGAAGTTATCTAGTCCAGCTCCCTTCACTGAGGCAGGACCGAGTAAACCTAGACCATCCCTGACAGGTGTTTGACCAACCTGTTCTTAAATGTTTTGCTTTTCCAGTCAGAGACAGCGAGAATTTCTTTCCCCTTTTATACTGCAGAGCTTCTTGTCTGATACATTAAGGTGCAGGTCACCGTCAAATCACATACAAAGTCCTGGGCCAAGATTTTCCAAAATTGAGACCTAACTTTAGGCTCCTAAGTAATTTATTAAGCACGTAAGTACCTGGCCTGATTTTCCAAAGGGCTGAGCATCCAGCACTTACCATTTATTTCAAACAAAGTGGCTGGTTGCTCAAGATCATTGAGAATCGGGGTGAAATCCTAACATAAGAACATGAGAGGTCATACTGGGTCAAACCAAAGGTCCATCCAACCCAGTATCCTGTCTACCAACAGTGGCCAATGCCAGGTGCCCCGGAGTGAGTGGACCTAACAGGTAATGATCAAGTGATCCCTCTCCTGCCATCCATCACCCCCCTCTGACAAACAGAGGCTAAGGACACCATTCCTTACCCATTCTGGTTAATAGCCATTAATGGACTTCATCTCCATGAATTTATCCAGTTCTCTTTTAAACCCTGTTATAGTCCTAGCCTTCACAGCCTCCTCAGGCAAGGCGTTCCACAGGTTGACTGTGCGCTGTGTAAAGAAGAACTTCCTTTTATTTGTTTTAAACCTGCTGCCCACTAATTTCATTGGGTGGCCCCTAGTTCTTCTATTATGAGAATAACTTTTCCTCATTCACTTCCTCCACACCACTCATAATTTTATATACCTCTATCATATCCCCCCTTAGTCTCCTCTTTTCCAAGCTAAAAAGTCCTAGCCTCTTTAATCTCTCCTCATATGGGACCCGTTCCAGACCCCTAATCATTTTAGTTGCCCTTCTCTGAACCTTTTCTAATGCCAGTATATCCTTTTTGAGCTTAGGAGACCACAATTGTACGCAGTATTCAAGATGTGGGCATACCATGGATTTATATAAGGGCAATAAGATATTCTCTGTCTTATTCGCTGTCCCTTTTTTAATGATTCCTAACATCCTGTTTGCCTGGCCTATTGAAGTCAATCGCAAACCTTCCAATGACTTCAGTGGAGACACAATTTCACCGCAAGTGCCTGAATACAGACTTAGGAACATAACTTCAGCAGTGCAAGCCAAAAAGTTTAAATAAAGCTTTGGGCATCCAGCCACGTCCACTGCAGGCGGAGTGCTCAGCCTGTCTGGAAATCAGGTGCCTAAATATGGACTTAGAAGAGAGATGGGCACATTTTTTTTATCCAAAACATTTTTTCACTGAAAATTGCAGATTCAGATCGACCGAAATGTTTGGTGAATTCATGCCGATGATGGCAGTTGTTTTGGCTGAAACAAAAAAAGGAAAAAAATTGGGAAATGATATTATCTAACTTTTAAAAAAAAGCCCTGGTCACCAGGCTATAGAGCCAGACTCTCTTGCTTTCTCAGGCTGAGTGATTATCCAAGTATTTTAAACACAAGTGGAGGAACAGCTTCAACAGAAGAAATGGAGAGAGCCCAACAGCAGAATATCCTATAGACTGGTAGTTAAAGAACTCACCTGGAGGGGGAAAACCTGGACTCAAGTCCTTGTTCCAAAGCAGGGATTCAAACCAGGGTCTCCCACATTCCCTGGGACTGCCCCAGCCATGGGGTGAATGAAATGTTGCATTTGACCTCAAAGGCAATTTTTCTGACTTTTCAAGTAGATGAAAAATTTCAGTTTCAGTTCAACTCAAACCAATTTATTCCCCATTTTTCAGAATGGCCAGTGCACCAAAAAATCAGTTAGCACACAGCTCGACTTAGCAGCCTAATATCAGTCCCTGAGTTTTGAAAATCTTGGTCCCAGTGTTCGTGATTATGATCATTGTACCTCGGTTTTCCCATCGAACATGCCCTTATGGGTAAAAATAGGGCCTTTTCCCTGCCTTAGCTGTAGTCATTGTCATTGCTCTTGATTTTTTTAAGGTCTGAGTAGAATATGGGGCTACTTTGCCATCTGATCTTTCTGAAATAAACCTCATTCATTCTTCAGAGATCCAAAGATTTTCCCCTTGAAAACAGGGAGCCAGTTAAATTACACATAATTTAAAGGAAAAGCAAGGTAAAATCACACTGATGCAAGCCACATAGATAATGGAATGTAGTTTCATATGAACCAGCTTGTTTCAGACCTCTGGTGAATAGCTTAGTGCAGTTAGAGCTGATGTCTTTGTGCTTTTCTATGCTGCTGGCTCTCTCTGAAAAGGAAAAAAAAGGACCCTCTGAGATGTTTAAAGTAGATAAGGTCTGCAATATGTGCTGAGAGCCGGGATTAGCTCTAAAGCACGGCAGTTGTGGTTCAGAGATGATCAGATGTGGCCCAGCTTTCAACCAAACGTAGCTTAGCTAGAGTAACTAAGGGGTCAGTGGAAACGAAGACAAAATGGCAACGCAGCACCGAAAAGCCGGAAAATGATGTCTTGCTACTGGGCCAGATTCCCTGGTTCAGCCAAATGCACATGGCAATCTTGGAAGCCCCTTGATCATCAGCCATCTCAGTGCTAGGCTGGTTTTCTGTTGCAGAGAAGCTGACAGCTAACAATCCATATGGGCTGCTCCATGATGCACCAGCTCCTAAAGGAATTGCCAGGGTGGATGGGACCAGTGATCCGTCTAGTCTAGTATCTCTGAGAGTGTCTAGGGCCAGTGGCAGGTGCAAGAACCCCAGCAGTAAACAGTTAAGCCCATCGCTCATGCCTCATCTTTATTTATTTGTATGAAATGGTTATCGTTATTTATCAATTTTAACACAAGTGAAGGAGTGACTGTCATGTAAATTACATTACCATGGTATTTCCTCTGCTGCTCTAATAGCTGCGACTTCGATTGGACTGCTGTTAAGTTAGGTGGTTCAGTGGTGTGTGTTTCTGGAGGGATGTCACCACTCAAATCTTAACAGATGCCTTTGTAAATAATCAGTGTTGCCCCAGCATGCCAGATATTCCCTCTGTTAAGGATCCCGAGGAAAGCTGTGGATGACATGGTAGTAAGTTACCTACTTGACAACACAAAATGGCAAAGATTGCAATGGTGAGCCCTGTAAGTCTATGAATCCACCAAAGGGCAAGGGGATTATGTAAAAGTATTAAATTGGCTATCAGTCACCTAAGCAAACAAGTTACGTGTATTTTTCTCTTGGCTTGCAAGACTGACCTGTGTACTGCCCCTCTCCGCTACAGCTCTAATGTAAACCCTTATCCCCTATGTTCCTGTCATGCTCTCTATTTCACAGCATCGTAGGAAACAAAAACACAGTTAATTCTCACTTGTTAAATATGCGAACAACTGTTTACATATGACTCTATAAATAAGGCACTTATTTTTCTTTCCAACTAACTCACATTTGACGTGCCTCTGAAAAGCATTTGGCTACTGATATTTAGTGACTGTTGGGACTATGATTAATTAGATAAATCGGATATTATACAATAGGTTATTTCTGTTGAGAAGCATCTAGAACGAATTATGTGGATCTTTATTAAAAGCAGCGTTGATCTTTCTTGCGGCACATTTCATAAAGGTTAGGAGAAGACAGTTTTCAGAACCAGGCACATATCACAGGCAGTGATATACCAGAATTACTTAGGTCACCCAATTGCACTATATAGATTTTTTTTCTTTACAAGCACTTCTCTGATTGCTTCCTTTCCATTTGTTTATTTAGTTGGGTTTATTTCAAAGGTCTTTCCATTGCTCGGGGGAATTTGACAAAAATTACAACATGTATAGGTTTAGATCCTCAGCTGGTGTCAAAATCATTTCTAGGTTAAGACCAAGATGTTAAACTCCACCCAGATATTTAAATCAATGGAAGTTCCATGTATGAAGAGCTTGCAGTAAGGGACCCAGTAAGTATATGGAACTGAGGGAATTCTTGGAATGTTCTGGGAAGTATGACTGTACTCTACTGCTATTGAACTAAGGGTATGTCTGCTCTGGAGCTGTAAAGGAGAAAAACATGCACTAGCTTTGATCAAGCTAGCGTGCTAAAAATAGAAGTGTAGCCACAGGAGGGCTAGCTGCTCCGAGAATGATCCCACCCGAGAGGCTAAGCACCATACTTGGGGTGGCTAGCTCTTCCCACTGCTTTCGCCACAGTACATTGTGTTTCGCTTCTTTTTTAGTACACTAATCCAACCCAGCATGGGTATGTCTCCTTGAGATGGGAATTACACCTCCAGATCTAAGTGTAGATATACCTATGTGTCATAAGCCTTCTACCGCTGGCAGATGATGATTTTCTGTATGCTGATGTGGTAGGTGCTAGTGCTTTTGGAGCGGGATGTTCCGAGTTCTCTTTCTGGTGTTACCATAAAATTGAACTGGTGCACGGACACAGTGATTGACAACAATAAAGTCCTATGTGGCCATGGATTTGTTATGATACTTGCCTACTTTATAGGGGTGCGTGATGCTTCATTAATATGTGTAGTGTGCTACACACATGTTGGGATTTGGGTTATTCTGGTGGACTAGAAGCTGCATATGTAGATACTTTTGTCATTAAGACTGGGACTATGCAGCCAAAAATTCACCCGAATTTTTGCCAGAAGCTGGAAATGGGTGACGGGATGGATCATTCAGTGATTGCCTGTTCTGTTCATTCCCTCTGAAGCACCTGGCATTGGCTACTGTCAGAGGACAGGTTACTGGGCTCAATGGACCTTTGGTCTGACCCAGTACGGCCATTCTTATACTTCAATTGTAAGTTCTTTGGGGGCAGGGACCAACTCTTTGTTCTGTTTGTACAGTGCTTAGCCCGGGGGGGGCTGGTACCTTAATGGGGCTCCTAAGCCCAATTGCAATATAAAGAATACTAGTTTGATGGTGCAGTTTCTGGGTATGTGGTCAGAATTTGGGAGGCTCCCGATGCCGGCGGCGCTGGGTTTTTGCACTGATCTCACACACTGGGGTGCAGCCGGGGCCAGATTTTCCAAGGTGCAGCAGCAGTTGAAGTTGGGGAACGGGCGCCAGGAAGGGGCTGGATCCGGGGCACTGGTTCTGGGGTTTAGGGGCACCGGGATGCTTCGCAGCCACAGGAATTTCTTTGCAGTTTCACCGTCTACTCAGCGTGGTTTGCAGGGGTGGACGGCAGCTTGGGGCTGGCGCTCGCTGCGGGGGGAGGGATTTTGGGGGGAGGGATAGCTCAGTGGTTTGCGCATTGGCCTGCTAAACCCAGGGTTGTGAGTTCAATCCTTGAGGGGGGCCATTGAGGGATCTGGGGCAAAAACTGGGGATTGGTCCTGCTTTGAGCAGGGGGTTGGACTAGATGACCTCCTGAGGTCCCTTCCAACCCTGAGATTCTATGATTGGAGTCTACGATTTTGCAGAGCTGTGGCAGGGGATCCGCGGCAGAGGGGACCGGGTTGTCCCGGGGCAGGAGACGCCGCTGGATTTGGTCTCGGTGGAGGATGCAGTCGGGGAGGGGCGGGCAGCATCGCCAGGCTCCCGGCGCTTGCTTTCCCCTTCCTCAGCGCGGCGCCCTCTAGGCGGCTGGGCGTCTCCGCTTCGACCAGGGCGAGGCGAGCTGGAGCTCCGCCGCTCGCAGCCCGGATGTAGCAGCAGCAGCAGCCGGGGCAGCCGCCCGGTGTCGGTGCTCTTCCCCCAGCCGGGGACACGCGCCGGAGCACGGCGGGACGCGGGAGGCGATGCGTGCAGCCGCCGGGGCTCGCCTGGCAGCCGGGCACTAGGTAGGCGCGAGGCGGCCGCGGGGGAAGGGGCGGCGGCGGCGCGAGCATCGCTGCAGCCGGGCTCCCGGGGCCGGGGTCGGGTTTCCCGGGAGACGAAGCCGGCTCGGCTCGGCAGCCACAGCGCGAGGCGGCTCCCTGCAGCGAGAGAGCCCGCTGGGGGGGGGGGTTGCAATGGTTTGGCCCTGGGGGCTTTGCAGAATAATGCTGCTTCCTGACAGGTTGGGAAAGGGAGCCCTCAATGTGCCTAAGACCTGGGTGTCCTGCAGAATGCAGCCTCGGGGAGGGGTGTGTGTGTGTATGTGTGTGTAGGGGGGAGTGCGTTACATGTACAAATGGATACCACTCCTTGCAATACTCTCCTGTCAATATTGGACATCGGGGGAAGCAAAGAAGAAGCGGGAGTGTCACTAGTAACCGCGATGCTGTAGCATTTTCATGGACTATACAATGATATTTAAAATGCACAGGGTTTTGTGTGTGTGTGTGTTTGTTTGATTTCTGGCTGCAAAAAAACTCAGGGACCTTGTCGTTTTAGGCACTGGGGTAGGGAGAACTGGAATGCTCGCTGTTCCCATCTCTAGTGAAATCATGGCCTCAGTCCCCTCTGCTGGGAAAACTTACTTGAGTACTTGTGCATGCAAAACAACTTTTTCTTTTGGGGTTTACTTTGTGGGAGGTGTTTTGTTTTCTAATGGTATCTACAGCGAACCATCTAAAACAATGGAATAATTAAGATATAGTCACTTAAGGAGTGAACACACATATATGTAATATAAAATGTTCTTTGAAAGCTGGGTTATGTAGCTGAAAACACAACAGCAACATTACTTTGCATTGACCAATGAAATTAGCATCATAGATGGACAGAAGATCAAATATTCTATAAAATGTTACCTAGACATACTTTCAATAAAAAGAGGAAGCATGAATTCTGAGGTATTAAAAGGTCTGGTTGCTTAAAAAGAATGTAAAAATAATCGTAAGCAATCACCACTGTAAGCTTTGTCAAAGTGTGTTGTACAGAAATACATTTTAATTGGGAGAATTAAATACTGTATAACAGCCCAATCTAAGACTAACACTTTGAGAGAGACATAGTGCAGAGACGGGAAAGCTGGGCACGCTGCCAATAAAATCAATAGAAGATACTGCCAACCCTCTTTGATAACACTGGCTTTAAAATCAAATCAAGCCTTCTCATGTCATTTATTTTTGTTGATCGCTTTTATGAAAGGAGATGACTTTTTAACGTTTGCCACTTGTGCTGTATTTCTTCATTTCATACATGCATGTCGCTCAGTGTGATGGGGAGAGTTTTATATAGAGTGTTTTAAAAATATCCGAAGTTCCTTTGAATAATTTATCCCATGCGGGGGAAGAAACCCCAAACCATTTCTACAAGGCCACTGACCTTGTGATAGCATTAGAGAAGTATATGAGACATTTGACAATGTTGCTTGACGAAGAAAGCACTGGGCAAAGAAATCATACCAAACACTTCATAAGCATGATCTTTAAAAAGTAGAGGAAGGGTTTGGTTTGTGTCTGTGGTTTGGTCTGTGTGCCTGCATTTGAGGCATATGAAGGAGGAAGCTGGGAGTGAGGAAGGGTTCTTAGGAAAGTCCTGAATTAAACATGTTAGAAATGATAGAAAGTGTTGAAATGTGCAGAAATAGAATAATTCAAAATATGTTGAGGAATGTTGACAAGAGTATCAGGGGCTGTTTTGACAAATCTTTGAGGAAGGATTTTAAAATAATAGTTATGTGCAAAGAAGGGTTGTCTATGTATTTGTGAATAGAAGGGGAGGTGGTCTATGAGAAAAATCTCTCTATTCATGTTTGGTCCACCCTATGAAAAAGTTTGAGAATCTTCAAATTACCATACATGTCATTGCACAAGATGTTTGCTTTTGGTTCTGATGCTCAAAGCTAACGAGTGAAAAGGGGATATATAAAATACATGAAGACCATTTCCAAACCCCTATTTGTCTGCACAGCAAGACAAAAGCGGAGTATCTGCGAGTATATTGACCTAGATTTTCAAAAGTGACTCGGGATTTTGGGTGCCTCACTTTTCAGGTGACACCTTAAAGAGGCCTGTTGTTCAGAGTTCTGAGCCACCTTCCCCTGAAAATCAAGGGAAAATCAAGGGATGTCTGTTTGGTTTGAATCACGGACAAGATTTTCTCAAGTGGCTGCTGATTTTGGGGTGCCTCATCTTTTGAGAGACAAACTTGACAAACAGAGTAAGGCCAACACAGAGCACTTGTGAAAATCCCACTCTTAATTTTAGTTTCTTTTTCATGTGATTTAGCAGCTGGAAATAAGGAGGAGAACTAGCACGGTGTGACCAGACAGATGTCCATGGCCCATTAATAGGCCCTCCCGGAACCACAGTGGGTATGTGTACGCTGCAGCTGGGAATGAGCCTTCCAGTCTGGCAAGACCGACTCGCGCTAGTGGGATTTGAGCAAGCCCGCTAAAAATAGCTCGTTCCCAGCTGCAGGGTAGACATACCCAGTTAGGGAGCCACCGTGCCAAACTCTAGCTTTTTGCAGAGCCATTACTGTAGTGTGAAACTTTTGTCAGTAACTGCCCAGGACAAGGGAAACATCACTGTGCCATCCTTGACTATCTGCATATCCTTGTTGGTGGAGCTGGTTAACAGTGGGGTGGGTGAGCTCAATGCATTTTGGTATCAGTGACAGATGTTCCATAGCTGGTATCAGTGACACCGTAGCATGGGAAATCCCTACACTGAGGTTAGGAAACTCGAGCACGCCCGATTGCAGAGTTGCCTCTAGTAGTGATGTTTCCCCTCTGCAGAACAGATAGGAGATTCAAAAGGAGTGGATTTCCTGGGATCCACAGTTCCACGCTCAGCTCATTGCTCCTGTTGTGACTCCCCTCTATCTAAGGTACTTGGGTGACCCACATTGCCAAAGCTTCTGAGCAGCTCCCAATCTTTATTGTGTTTATTTCTTCACAACCCCCCCTGTGAGGTATTATCCCCATTTCACAGATGAGGCACAAAGAAGCTAAGTGACTTGTCCAAGCTCGCACAGGAAGTCTGTGGCAGAGCAGGGAATTGAACCTGGGTCTCCTTGTTCCCTAACCACTGGACTATCCTTCCTCTATGTAGAAGGTTAAGGTAATGTTATCTTTTTGGTCCTTAAGTGGTTCTTAACTTCTGCATTGTTGTTCCTGCAATGGGCTTTGTTCTGGCTTTCAAATTTTCAGTGTTCCTAGGTGTGTTTTGTTTTAGTTTCACTAGCATTGGCCACTGTCTCCACTGTGAATATCCATGATTAGATGAATATTTATGTTTTTGGCTGAAACATCAGGATCCCAATGGCTAATCCTAATGAAAATCAGCATGGAAATACATATTGAGCAAGTTTCTTGCAAAGCATCCTATTCTGCAACTATTATTTCAGGACTTCAGAAAAAATGCCTTATTCATCCGTCACAGGACTCTCACTGCTGCTGTCATGTATTCTTCTTAGCATCGGTTTTAAATGAGGTATACATGATTCAGCCCTGATCCAATGGTCCTTTATTCAGAGGAACCCCAATTCACCGATGTTTTTGCCTGTGAAAAGACATTGACGTAGATACTTTACCAGCAATATTCATTTTCAGTGAAGCTTGGTCCTATGTAAAAAGCTCTGGTTCCCTTTTTCCCCTTTGCGCGCGCTCTCTCTCTCTCACTCACACTCACACCGATGCAGTCTATTATCATTCATTTTAAGCTTTTACAATAGAGAATCCCAACTGTTTGGCATGTACTTATTAAAATCCATAAAGTGATGATATCGCGTGTTTTAGTCAGGTCTTTGTGCTTTTGATTTAAAAAAAAAACCAAAATGTCGTACCATTGAGGGACACACACAAGTAGGTTGGCACACGTTTTCTATGCATTTTTGGTTTAACGAGAAAACTTAGTGTGTGTGTGTGTGTGTGTGTGTGTGTAAATAAATGTACACTTCTAACAGAGGAACTTGTATAGAAATCACCAAGATACAAAATCCACACTTTCAGGATCCAACATGGTACTGTACATGCATCCACAGAATGTCCCTGCAATAATACTTGATTTGATTCCTGTTGAAATAATTGGAAGACAATTAAATAAGAGAACATAGAATCATGGAAACATAGCTATGTAAGCCTGGAAGGGATCTGGAGTGGTTATCTAGTCCAGTGATTCTCAACCAGGAGTCTGGGGCCCCCTGAAGGGCTGTGAGCAGGTTTCAGGGGGTCCGCTAAGCAGGACCAGTGTTAGACTTGTTGGGGCTGTGGAGGAAAGCCGAAGTCCCACCGCATGGGGCTGAAGTCTGGGGCCCTGAGCAACTTAGCTTCACGGGGCCCTCTGTAGCATGGGGTCCCGGGCAATTGCCCTGCTTGCTACCCCTTAACACCGGCCCTGGCTTTTATATGCAGAAAACACCGGCCCTGGCTTTTTATATGTAGTTATTGTGGCACAGGTGGGCTGTGGAGTTTTTATAGCATGTTTGGGGGGCCTCAGAAAGAAAAAGGTTGAGAACCCTTGATCTAGTCCATCTCCCTGTACTGAGACAAGATTGAGGATATACAGGATTGAGGATATCTAGACCCTCCCCGACAGGTGTTTGTCTGGCCAGTTCTTAAAAACCTCCAATGATGGGGACTCTACAACCTCCACTGGTAATCTGTTCTAGTGTTTACCAGTCCTTAGGGTTAGAGATCTTTCCTAAATCTAACGTGGATCCTCTTTGCTACAGCCATTCTGTCCTGATTATTTTTTATATTACATTAGGACCCAGAGAGCCCTCAACTGAGATCAGGGCCTCACTGTGGTAAACACTGTGCACAGATACATAGAGCTAGTCCCTGCCCCCAAAGAGTTTATAATCTACGGCTTTGGCATAGTTAACTTTAAGGATGTGAGTACTGTAGTTCCACTGAAGTCAGAATAGTCAAGGCAAGGCAAGGTTGGGAGGAGAAAGAAAGGTGAAATGTTTTGCTCAAGGTCATCCAGCAGTTCAGTGACAGAGCTGTGAACAGACCAAGGTCCCCTGACTCCTACACCAGTGCCCTATTTGCTGTGGGCAGCTTTCCTGATCCTCTCATTCCTCATTTAGGGTAGGTCTATACTTACGCGTCCCGTCGGAGGCGCGCGATCGATGTTCTGGGTTCGATTTATCGCGTCTTGTCAAGACGCGATAAATCGAACCAGGAAGTGCTCCGTTGTCGACGCTGGTACTCCAGCTCGACGAACGGAGTAGGCGGAGTCGACGGGGGAGCCTGCGCGCCGCGTGTGGATCCCGGGTAAGTGCTTTTTCATTCGAACTAAGGTACTTCGACTTCAGCTACGTTATTCACGTAGCTGAAGTTGCGTACCTTAGTTCGATAGGGGGGGGTAGTGTAGACCTAGCCTTAGATCTGCTAGCACAGCCCCCTGTGCCAGCATCAGGGCATAACAGGTGGAAGTCATGATCCTGATGGATAAAGATGCCAATTCTGAAAACAGTTTAAAACAAAGAATCTCAGATGCCAGAAATAGAGCTGAATTTTTTTTTGAAAGATTTATTTTTCTCTGCTAGAGGCAATTGTAAGGCGAGAGAACATATCACAAGTATACAGAGAGGGAATAGTAAATCTATGTACATCTATATATATATATCTATAATCTATATACAGTTGTGATCAAGGAAAGCTACCATGTAAACACCTATATTTCACAAACCACAGTATAAATGCCTAGTAATCACATAATTTGACTTATGCTGCAGTTTTGGATGTCGCTAAACTCCACCCATATTAAAGAGCTCATTGTTTCCATAGTAACTCATGTACTTCAAAGGAGGAAGGGAGGAATCAGAGGTAGCCAAGAGAGAGGATAAAAAAGGCATAAACAGGTATGCTTGTGATGGGTTCTGTAAAGGTTTTATTGCTGCATCCTATGTTACACATGAGTAAATCATACATCTCAAACTTGTAGGATGCTATATATTTTATATTGCTGCACCATTGCAAATTCACTATTGACTGCATATAGCTCTTTCACTTGATCCAGTCTATTAATATTTTAAGGTCCCAATCCTGGGAGGTACTGAGCACCTTCAACTCTCATTGATATTTAGCGCATGTAGCAACTTGCAGATCAAAGTGATTATGCCTGTGATCCCAAATATCTGGACTAAAATACCCATTCCGTTTAAACCAGGCTTCCACATTTTCCAGCCTTTTCTCTGTTCAAATCTATTTATTCATGCATTTAAAAGAAATATACAAGATAACGTTATCGGTTCACTGTAACATATGATGTGGTATGTCAAAGGCCCTGAAGGTAAAAAGACCCAGATATAAGAGATGCAGTCCCCACATAATAATAACAAAATGCTTAGACAGCAGAGGTCCTTAGCGCCAAAGGTTCATGACCACGCTGTACGGCTGTATTCCAGACATCTAAGAGCTCCACAGGATTATTACTGATCTGGTGCAGCCAGGTTAATTGCAGGCAACCACATGACTGCTGCCAGCATGTGACTGGGCAGTGAACCCTCTAGTCTGACCTTCCAAGCTCGATAGGCAGGGACTTTCTCTTTGAGGCAGGCATGTCCCCATTTAGGCCTTTTGTTAATACAAATACTAAAATACAACCTCTTCCATTTCCCCAGGGGAATCTTTTTGCTGCTGTTGGACTGAGCTGTGCCTCCCCATCACCCTTACTATTGTTACAAATGTTCTAATACTTCCTGCTGAAAGCAATACAACCATACTTGCATGTTAAGCTGGTTGGACCAGTGGCTAGCGCACATAACTGGGAGTCAGGAGATATGTGGTTCTATTCCTGTCTCTGCCGTTCACTTCCGATGTGATTGTGGACATGTTACTTCACCTTCCTGTACTGCGGTTTCCTTGCCTGTAAAATTTTAAATTGTGATAGCCACTTCTTTAAAGCTCGTTGGGTAAAAAGTGCTGTATGAGTCCCAGTTCTATTAGGCGCTGAGTGCCCTCTCAATTTCATTTGAAGACCATGGCAGTCGAGAACTCTGATCACCTCAGTCAGTTCTCCGTGCCTTGCGGGAGTGGGCCATACAAATGCCACGCATTTTGGTTTTTTCTGCCCCTTTAAGTCAATAAGAATGATTTCTTTTGACTCTGCTTCCACACTGCTTGCAAAGTGTCTTTAGAAATGATCACATGGGGCATGGTAGTACCAGGATACAAAATCTACAGGAATGATAGAGAAGGTCGTGTTGGTGGGGGAATGGCACTGTATGTGAAAAACAGCATAGAGTCAAATATAGTACAAATCTTAAATGAATCCAACTGTACCATAGACACTCTAGGCCCAGGGATAGAAATTCCATGCTTGAATAATAAGAATATAGCAGCATGAATATACTACTGATTACCTGACCGGGATGGCGACCATGATTGTGAAATGCGCAGAGATGTTAGAGAGGATACAAAAAACAAACAAACAATAAAACTGGGGAATTTCAACTATCACATTACTGACTGGGAACATGTCACCTCAGGACTGGCTGCAGATATAAAATTCTAGACATCGTTAATGACTGCTTCTTGATTCTGCTATTTTTGGTTTAGTCCTAAGTGGTGCACAGGATCTGATCCAAGAGGTGAATATAGCTGAACTGCTTGGTAATAGCTGAACTGCTTGGTAGTAGGGACCATAATGTAATTAAATGCAACATCCCTGTAGGGGGAAATATCCCAAAGAAACCCACCACAGTAGCATTTAACTTCAAAAGGGGGAACTACACAACATTTAGGAAGCTAGTTAAATGGAAATTAAAAGGACCAGTCAAAAGAGTGAAATGCCTGCAAGCTGCATGGAAACTTTTTGAAACACTATAATAGAGGCTCAAATAAATGTATACCTCCAAATAAAAAAACCCCCAAAATAATCAGAGGGCCAAAAATGCTACAGTAACTAAAAATAGAGTGCAGGTAGAAACAAAAAGACATCCTTTAAAAATAGGAAGCAAACTTCTACTGAGAAAAATAGAAAGGCGCATACGCTCTGGCAAGTCAAGTGTAAAAGTATAATTAGGCAGGCCAAAAAAGAATTTGAAGACACAAAAACTAACAGCATTTTTTTAAGTACATCAGAAGCAGGATGCATACCAAACAATCAGTGGGGCCAATGGATGATCAAGGTGCTAAAGTAGCACTCAAGAAAGACAAGACCATTGCGGAAAAGCTATATGAATTCTTTGCATTAGTCTTCAAAGCAGAGGATGTGAGGGAGATTCCCACACCTTGAGACATTCTGTTTAGGTGACTAATCTGAGCAACTGTCCCAGATTGAAGTGTCAGTAGAGGAGATTTGGAACAAATTGATAAATTAAGCAGTAATAAATCACCCGGACCAGATGGTATTCACCCAATGTTCCAAAGGAACTCAAATATGAAATTGCAGAACTATGAACTGTGGTATGTAACCTATCGCTTAAATTGGCCTCTGTATCAGATGACTACAGGATAGCGAATGTGACACCAATTTAAAAAAAAGGCTCCATAGACAATCCTGGCAATTACTGGCCGGTAAGCCTAACTTTGGTACCGGGCAAATTGGTCGAAACTGTAGTAAAGAACAGAATTATCAGACACCTAGATGAACACCATGTGTTGCAGAAGAGTCAACACAGCTTTTATAAAGGAAAATCATGCCTCACCAATCTACAAATATGTGGACACGGGTGATCCAGTGGGTATAGTGTACATGGACTTTCAGAAAGCCTTTGACAAGGTCCGTAACCAAAGGCTCTTAAGCAAACTAAGCAGTCATGGGAAAAGAGGGAAGGTCCTCTTATGGATCAGTAACTGGTTAAAAAGTTAAGAAACAAAGGGTAGGAATAAATGATCAGTTTTCACAATAGAGAGAGATAAATAGTGAAGTCCCCCCAAGGATTTGTACTCGAACAGTGCTGTTTAACATATTCATAAATGATCTGGAAAAAGGGTGATGTGGCAAAGTTTACAGATGATACAAAATTACTCAAGATAGTTAAGTCCAAGGCTGACTGCAAAGAGTTACAAAGAGATCTCACAAAACTGGGTGACAAGGCAACAAAATAGCAGATGAAATTCAGTGTTGATAAATGCAAAGTAATGCACATTGGAAAACATAATCCCAACTATACATACAAAAAGATGGGATCTAAATTAGTTGTTCCCACTCAAGAAAGAGATCTTGGACCCATCCTGGATAGTTCTTTGAAAACATCTGCTCAGTGTGCAGCAGCGGTCAAAAAAAGCTAACAGAATGTTGTAAACCATTAGGACAGGGATAAATAAATCAGAAAATATCACAATTCCACTATATACATCCATGATACTCCCACACATTGAATACTGTGTGCAGTTCTGGTCAACCCATCTCAAAAAAGATATCTTAGAGTTGGAAAAAGTACTGAGAAAGGCAACAAAAATTATTAAGGGTATGGAACAGCTTCGATATGAGGAGAGATTAAAAAGACCGGGATTGTTCATATTAGAAAAGAGATGACTGACAGGGGATATGACAGAGGTCTATACAATCATGAATGGAGCGGAGAAAGTGAATAAGGAAGTGTTCTTTACCCCTTCACATAACACATGAACCAGGGGTCACCCAATGAAATTAACACAGTAGGTTTCAAACAAACATAAGGAAGTACTTATTCACCCAAAGCACAGTCAACCTATGGAACTCATTGCCAGGGGATGTTGTAAAGGTCAAAAGTGTGATTGGGTTAAAAAAAGAATTAGATAAGTTCATGGAGGATAGATCCATCAATGGCTCGTAGCCAAGATGGCCAGAGACGCAAAACCATGCTCTGGGTGTCTCTAAACCTCTGACTGACAGAAGCTGAGACTGGATGACAGGGGATGGATCATTCAATTAATTGCCCTGTTAATTTTCTCTGAAGCATCTGGCACCTGCCACTGTCAGAAGACAGGACAGTGGGCTAGATGGACCATTGGTCGGACCCCATATGGCCATTCTTAAGGCTAAATGTTCTTAGTTCAAAAGTGGTATTATTGATTTCTATATAAAAATCTAAATAGATATCAACAAAAATATTGGAAGAATGTGTTTTTTAGAGCCAAATCTGTCCTCCCCCCTCCCCAACGCTTCCAAGGACCTGGTCCTATGCCCATTAAAATAAAATGGGAATTTTACCTTTGACTTAAATGCAAAGGGCCTAAATGTAGCCCACTGTTGTGTAGAGGAAGGGAGAAGACTGTGGAGGCGCCATGCCTGGATACGTGCTCTGAGCTCTGTGTGCCTGAGCACGACTGAGTTATGTTCCATAGTTGCACTCTCTGAGGAAGCATCAGGGGAGGTCATGGCCACTGAGTTCCAAACATTTGGGATTGCGGTGACCTAATCCACTGAGTGCAGAAGGGTTTCAGCAGGCTCCAGCCATGGAATAGAAAGGATTTTATCTCCCTTGGACCCCGTGTTGATTGGCTGTGCAGGCCCATGAGGTTGGGCTTTGCACAGGGGGGCAGAATTGGGCTGTCTGTTTGTAGAAAAATGTAATTTTTCTGTCCAAATAGGAACATTTTCATGAGAGTGAAGTGAGTGACTGGTGCCATGGGAAATAGGAGATTTTGCATGTGCAATTGTGCCTCTAAATCAGATTTTCAAAACATTCAGTGAAGAAAATTTGCCCCCACAATTGCACACATTTTGCACTGACAGTTGCATGCTAAATACCTCTTTGCTGATTAGTATACATTCCCTCCTGTTTGTGCCTCATTTGCTTTGTTAGCAGAAGCCTTTGTAACTGACAGTAAAATAAGGAGCAGGTGCAAACATGGTTGATCTGATGCTGAGACCAAAATGTTAATTAGTTTATAAAATTAATCCTACTTTTCTAACTACTCTGTAAGGATCTGATCCAAATCCCATGGAAGTCAATGGAGAGATTCCCATTGACTTTCATGGACTTTGGATTGGGCCCAAACCCCTTTGCTATCCTGTTAGCTTTGTCTACTTGTTTGTAATGCATGTTGGCGCAGACTTTTTGTCCAGCGCACTCTACATAAAACTCTGGTGAGTTCTTGAGGGGCGGTGGGTAATAAATGCTCTTCGTCTCTGCACAGTCAGGCTGCTTCCCGACTGCTACTTTAGGCTCATGGCTGGAATAGCTGTTGCCCGTCCTGCCTACTGCAAAGCGGGAACAGGTCTTATAAGACAAATGGGTCTTTACAAGACAAAAGATTGGATCTGGCTGACATGCATCTACCATCATTAAAGCCAGTTTCCCAGGAAACTGTGCACCTGTTCATGTCCATTTTTAAAAGTTCACTGTATTTGAGAGAGTTCAGGGCACAGGAGAGTAGCAAACAATTCTGTAAGTCAGCAAAATATCAAGGAAACATTGGCTGTGCGGGAAACCTTGGAAACTCTTAAGAGATGTGATGGGAAAACACTTAGAAAAGCCCACTTGCATTAAGGACCGCCAGCACGGATTCACTTATGATGAAAGGCCATGCTCTGGTAACGTACTGAAATACCTGAAAGATATTACTGAGTGCTGAAGCACCTTGTAGGATTGGATATGAAATTAGACTAGCCCCTACTCAATTCAGCGTGGAGGTATGGACGTATGCAGTAGAGTGACCCATGGGGTATATCAGAAATGAGCAAGTGTGCATTTCAGATTACTTAATGCACTAAAGCAGTAGTTCTCAGACTTTTGTACTGGGGACCCCTTTCACATAGCAAGCCTCTGAGTGCGACCCCCCCTTAGAAATTAAAAACACTTTTTAGTGTATTTAATACCATTATAAATGCTGGATTCAAAGCAGGGTTTGGGGTGGAGGCTGACAGCTTGCGACCCCCCCCCATGTAATAACCTTGTGACCCCGTGAGGGGTCCCGACCTCCAGTTTGAGAACCCCTGCACTAAAGGAAGTCACTCTGATGCAGTGGTCGTCTACACTAGAAAGGCGTGTGTAGCAAACCCTCCTAATGCTGTCACAGCTTATACCATTGAAAAAGTGCTTTTGCCATTATAGCTTATACCAGTTCCCCACATGAAATAAGCAAAAGCACTTTTTTTTTTTTACTGGTAAAACTGTGTTTACACTAGGGCTTTTGCTAGTATACAAATGCAGAAACCAAATCACCCCCCTAACCATTATTGCTGTACCAGCGTAGGTTTCTAGTGTAGACTTCGCCCAGGAGCCAGAATAGAGTCATACGGCATTGCAGGAGTCTTACCTGCATTTGCCTAACTTGGCAGTATGAAGGGCTGAGTTAACGCAGCTAAAATTTGAACCTGTGGTCACAGGGAGTGTAGTTATTTCAAAGCAGAGGCTAAGCCACCTGAGGAATATTCTAGTAGTTACTCTGCTCCTGTTGGGAAGGGGATGTGCCATTATTACTAAAGCTCAGAGCTAGGTTGACTTCAAAACAAAAAGTAACTTATGTGAACCACGTTATTTCCTTTTACTGTATTTGCTACCAAAACATTTAATTTGAAAAAAAAAACACCCCACAACCCATCTGTTTACTATTCTATAAACTCAGCTACTTAGTTCTGTGCAAGAGAGAGATGCTCAAAGGACCTGACCCAGGAGCAACATATAAGAAGGTGTAAATTGCAGTTTGTAAGTGGGGATGAGTCTAAGGGACACTTACACTGATGTCACTTACATGCTGAAGGGGCCTAAAGTAGGTGTCAGATACACTAATACATATTCCCCTCTGAGCGTTACCAACAGCCGGCTAAATGCCCTTTTCTGATCATTGGGGTTTATGTGCATTGATATTCCCATATGTCACATTGTAGCGTGAAATGTAGCCGACTGAAGTGACTGTGCTCTCCCTGGTATTGTATTACGGCTTCCCAGCACATAAAATATATGGCCTATAATGATGTGTTTGGGGGGTTGGGGGGTGGATTTTGGTTGCCATTTAATAGCCTTCTGTGGTTGCCAGAGAGTGATATTATTTATTGTGGTCAAAGCGTGAGCTAATGGGCAGAACTGAAGCAAGTTCTTACTCTGTACCCTGTAATTTTTGGGAGGCTAAATTAGGGATTGAAAATAAGCAGAAAAGAAATCAAATTTCAAAAATACTTTGTTCAGTTGTCTACTGTTCCATTATCACACCTGTCCCAAAGGAAGGCCCAAGAAAGGCCAAATCTGACTTTATGTCAATGGGAGATTTTCCCTGGGGAAGGCTAGAAGGATTGGGCCTTTATACTGTACAACTATGAGACCCAAATTGCAAATACACCATAGTGCTTAAGTCAAAGCAGTGGCTGCAATAGACACTCAAAATGGCAGGACAGGGGAAGCACCCACAAAACACATGTGTAGAGTGCTATAAAGGATCTATTTCGAATACATTTCAAAAGGTAAGACAAAATCCGGGAAATCTACATTCAAGTGGAAATGTGAGTAGCGTTCCTGGGGCAGAAGATTCATGGTCCCATTAGACAGACAGGAAAGAGAGAGAGCTGATTTTCAGGGGCAGGAAGCTTTGGCTTTGAAAAAGTTTTGTTTTCCTGGTTTTTTGCCTTGCTTTGGAGATGTAGAAGAAATACATCCCTTGTTATAAAAGACTGGGTAGGTAAGTTATCCGTTCTGTGTCTGTGCTTTCCTTGCCCTGTCTCTTTGAGGATTAATTATTACAGCCGTCAGAATTCACATTGAAAATAAGCAGGGCTTTTCTAGTGCTTACAAAATGCTACTTAGACTGCTACACAATGTAAATAATTTAAATGTTTATGCAGAGCTGAGAAGTAACTTACGATCACTTTGGAGACCAACATCCTTTTTTGGGGGGGCGGGGAGTGCCAGGTGCTGGGGAAAAAGGCTCAGCTCAGAGTCAAGTTGGGTTGAGGCCAGCCACTCTTTTATTTTAGGGTCACCCTTTCAATCGCAGCCCATTCCTTGGCCCAGTCTATCTTTAGGAGACCACCAGTGCAGCAGTCTACCTCTGGAACTGTAAGTGGCAGGCAAGAAGCCCTTTCGCAGGTTGAGACCATGCTGCTGAAAAAATCAGTGGGCCAGGGGGTAATGCATCAGTTGGCTCTCTTCCCTCTAGCTGGAACAGGCTTCATCATTTTGTATTTTGTTGGCGCTCGCTAATTCAAATGGAGATACTTTCTGGGCTATATGCAGCAGACATTTATAGGGAGGGGTTCAGTCCTGAATTGGGCTGGCTTCTGCTACGGTAAACCAGGGTTCCTGGTGGCAGAAAGTGAACCCGGAGATGTTCACAAGTTCTCTTTCGCTGGAAGTGTCCCCGGGGCAGCACTGGCTGAGGTGAGGGTATGACTGAAGATTTGCTATTCTAGGGCTCCCCCTGGACAGATTCCACTTGTTGGGCTTTAGTGTAGTTTAGGCTGAAGCTTAAAGCAGAACCCTTGAGGGAAGGGAGCAGGGCAAACCACTCCTGCCTTCCTGGGGGTGAATCCCTTCTGGGCAGTTTGAACCTCCCTGCATTAACAGAGGCTAATTAACCCCCTAGGGAGTTTGCCTTTGTGTAACCCACTGGAGAGCATGTTTCGGGTCCCATTCTGTGCCACTCTGCAGGGGGTAGCAGTTGCTGCAGCCCTCAGCGGGAGCTTATGCATTTGGCTCTGGAGGTCACCCATTCCATACCCAGCGTGTCAGCCGGGATGGCGGTTGTCACATTTGCATGGTACCATACAGAGTTATGGGAAGGTTTGTACGCCCACACCTGTATAACTGTGCACAACGCCTGTTGCGATACTGGTGCACACAGCAGAGGATGGCCCTGCTATCTCTGACTTCCCCTGGAAACGTGCAGAAATTGCTATACAGACCTTCCCCAACAGGTACCATCAAAGGGAAGCCTAATGATATAAGGCTTATGGATCAAGGGATCCGGCCCATTTGTTTACACATGTACACTTCCTCACCCAACAAGATGCTCTGTGTATAGCTCCCATAGAAATTCATCCCATCCTAAGGACAAATCCTGCGTCCCTTAGCCACGACAGATAGATTTCCCAGAAAAGTTAATAGGAGTTTTGCCTGAGTGAGAACTTTAGGATTTAAGGCCTTATCTAATGTTCATTAAAGTGAATGGGAGTTTTTCCATTGACTTCCAAGAGTAAATCCCTTAGCCCTTTAGAAATGGATTGTGTAATGGACGTTAGGTAGTAGTGGTTTTAACTGGGATGTGGGGGCACATGAATAACACTTTTATGTTTGAGGGAACATTATGTCTGCTTCACAGCACCTGGAGGAATTTGCTCCATAGTTTTTTGCAGTACACAGTTTTTGGACCACATCCTGAAGTCTTTATTCAAGACAAAACTGAAGGTTTGACTGAGTAAGGACTTCCAGATTTTGCCAGTAGTATTTTTGTATCCCAGCATACACTTCTCTTACCTTCTGTTTGCGTTATTGTTTGACGTCCCTCTTTTATTGGTGTACTTGTGTCTTGCTATTATACTTTTGCTTTAGCGTCCAATTATATATAAGAAAGGAAAATATTCTGCTCCCCTGATTTTGCTTGAAATTAAACTGAAAGTAGTTTGCACATATGGGATTGTTATTTAGTGGAAAAACTGGTGATAATTGCTAACTAAAGCTTTCTTAGAGAGAAGTATTTTTATATGTTATACTGTCAAATTGTCATTCAAACCCAGATTGGATAATGCATTTCATCATAGATGCAGTTCTCTGCTTTACTTGTTATGCAGTCAACTCATTTAGTGAACCTGATCTACTCAAAATTTGCCTTTAAGAGTTCACTCTTTCCATCCATTCTTATTATATAGGATCATTTCAGTAGCTTTTGTAAACCTCTGTGATAAAGTAGAAGAGGTTAATTTCATATTCTGGAAGAACAGAACTTTAAACCAAGACATTTGTCTTTTCTGCAACATCTTCTCAATTCTCTTCCCTGCCACTCAGCAATGCGCCTATCTGCAGTTGTTCTTCCTAGTTCACTAGCAATATATGTTAACTTCCCATTATTACTTCGTTAACACACGTGAATTCTTGGGTGGGAGTCACACTTGAAATGTCTTCTAAGAATACAAGACGTTTCTACACCCGTTAGCTGCTTGTGACCATGGCTCACTCTTCCCAGTGGAGCGCGTGAGGTATGTTTTCTTTTATCTTCTTTGTAATGAAATTGTAATCAGAATTCTTGGATTAAAATCCAGGCGCATGAATGGCAGGGACAGTGTATAAGGGATTTGGGTTTGGGATCGTGGAGCAACAATGGGCTGGCATTTGGTTTGTGATAATGTAGGTGGGAGCAAGGCAGGTGGAGGGTCTGGGGCTCCCCACATTGTCTCAGGCTCCCTGTGCAGCTCTTACCATGGCCCAACTTTAGATTCCTGCTTGGCCAGGGGGTGGAGCCTTGGGAGGGAGGAGAGGAGGAGCAGGGGCGGAGCCTCATGGCAAGGGATGACTCAGCCCTCCACTGGTAAGAGATTGGCACCATGGGCAGGGGCTGCGCTTCTAATCAGCTCCCCACGCCACGAAGCGCAGCCCCTGTTGGCACTGCTCCTGCCTGCCCAATGCTTGCAGTTTGTGGGGGACAACACAGCCCCCTACCCCCCAGACTACACCTATGTTAAAAAGTGGATGGGCATGGTTCTCCCCCACCTTTTAAAAGTGCCCCCCCCTTCCCGGTTCTGATGTCTCTGGTCAGTTGTGAGACTGGAGTTCGTAAAATTCAGGTTCTATGGTATTTTGAATGTAAATAACCATAAAGCACCCTCCCACCTTGCAGGGTCCTAGAGCTCAGGCTCCAACCTGAGCCTGAACATCTACACAGCAATGAAACAGCCCCACAAGCCTGAGTCGGCTGGCGTGGACCAGCCATCAGTGTCTGGTTGCTTTGTAGATATACCCTAAGGAAGCTCCAGCTTGAGCATTTCTGCCGCAGGCTGGCATGGAGGACAGATGAGCTCCCTGGTATGGATCCAGCCCATTTAGCGCTTTGTAGCTTAAAAGCAACACTTTAAACTCCACCCAGAAGGCAGTGGGCAGGCAGTAGAACACTAGCGTTGTGTACTCATGGCAGGGTTCTCCACAGATGCGTTCTGCCTCCCTGAGCTCGCTGGCATGCTGGTCACATGCTCAAGGTAGTGCCCTTACACACTAGGATGTGGTGTGTGGCCTGATTCCCACCCCTGTCCCACTGCGGCCAGGGAGTTGTGAAGCCAGGGGTGTGTAAGGGCCAGACAGAATATGCCCCTACAATATTTATTTAGTTTACATAACACCAATAAAAAAAATGCCCATGCAAAAAGCTCTGGGCGCCATAACAATTAATTAGAATTACCTGGGCAAATGGTAGGTACCCAGCAGCCAGAAAAAAATCAAATTCAAATAACGAATTAGCTCAGCCTGCCAATAAATCAAAGCTGCGAGACAGTCTCCTTAATTCCCGCTGCCCCACCACCCACTCCTCTCGGAACACAAATACGTTATGCCCAGAAGATCATACAATTTGTGCTGCTTCAGAGCAAGGGGGAGCAAATTCCAGAGACCTCACGGATAATGCCCAGCCAGCCGGTCGCTCTTGCGTAACTAAGTAAACAGCAAGCTCCAATACCGAATAATATGATAAAGCAATCAAATGGCATAACTGATACTATCAGGGAAATGTCCATGGAGTGGAACCTCGCTGATGTGCATTTATAACATGAGAGCTTCTATGCAGATTAGCACAGTTTGTGAATTAGCAAATAAGGCCCCAGTTTAGGAAAGCAATTGTCATAAACATACAGCTAAGGGTAGCCTGGAATTCCTCCTTACCTGTAAGGGGTTAAGAAGCTTAAATAGCCTGGTTGGCACCTGACCATCAAGACCAATGGGAAAATAAGATACTTTTAAATTTTGGGGGGGATGGGGGTGTGGGGGGAGATTTTGTGCGAATCCTCTGTGTTTTGAATCTGAGTACCCTGTAAGGTATTTTCCATCCTGATTTTACAGAAATGATTTTTATTTTTTTTATTTTAATAAAATCCTTCTTTTAAGCATCTGACTGATTTTTCCATTGTTCTAAGACCCAGGGGTTTGGGTCTTTGATCACTTTGTAACCAATTGGTTAGGATATTATTCTCAAGCCTCCCCAGGAAAGGGGGTGTAAGGGCTTGGGGGGATATTTGGGGGGGAAGGGGAACTCCAAGTGGTCCTTTCCCCTGGTTCTTTGTTAAATCACTTGGTGGTGGCAGCATTACTTAATCCAAGGTACAAGGGAGAATTTGTGCCTTGGGGAGTTTTTAACCTAAACTGGTAGAAATAAGCTTAGGGGGTCTTTCATGCGGGTCCCCATGTCTGTACCCTAGAGTTTAGGGTGGGGAGGGAACCTTGACAGCAATTAAATATGAGCTTAAATTGTATTGACTTCAATGGGAGTCAAGCATGTGCATAAAGTTAAGCACACGTTTAAGTGTTTTATTTGTTTGTTATGCTTTTCCGAATGGGAATGCTTTCCTAAATCAGGGTGAAAGAAAATAAGCACTGCAGGAAAAAACAGAATCCAGGATACAGCGTCACAATTCAGTTACGTTGTCAAGTGGAGTTTAGTTGTAATTATTTATGGCAGGGCTTCACAGCACACTAGTAAATGCGCTGTAGCATATTTTGTAAAAGAAATACTGTTTTAGTAATAAGAGACCTCACTCATGGCGCTCAGCTAGTAAATCTTTGCTGCTGAGTGCGGTGAGACGGCGGGGTCCTTTATCACAATTAGCCGGTCTGAGGTTTAGTGAAGTGAGAATTTGCCAGTTTGTGCTGCATTTGTCATCAGATGTTCTCTAGAATCGTTCTTCATCTCTTCCTCCCATTCAGATCATATCCTCCTGAAGACGATCGGAGTTAGGCCGGAGGGAAGACAGTAGGGTTGGGCACCTTAAAAATCTTTTGAGGGGTAATTGGACAGGTTGTAAAACATCAAGGTCTATGATTTTGGAAGGGAATGGGTCTTTGATCTTTGTAAAAGAATGGATCATTCGTCAGTGCCTCATAGTAGAAAAGCAGACTAGGAGGTAATGATTTGAATCCTAACTCTGTTGGGCTGGTTAACAATTCAAATGAGTTTTTCAAAGGAATTTGGAGTAGACAGAGTACCCTTTGATACAGTGTAGCCAACTGAAAAAGGGGTTCTGAATAATCCAGATTGATGTGTAAAGCCGGTTGTTAGTCCGTGGATGAGATTATTTAAATATGACCGATGCTTGGGAAATGGGGTGGGGCCATGGGGGGGTGGGTTTTGCAGTGAGATCATGACCACAGAAGCAGAAACCGTTGTGGTGAGCTGTTTGGGAGCAGCTGAAAAATTCTGGCAGTTTAGAAAAAAAGAACCTCTCAGAAAATGTGGTCATAAAAGGAAGAGTATGAATACAAAAATAGCAATGCTTGCTTTCCTCTTCAAAAAGGTTGAAAACATTATTGCTCCCAACTTTCCTGTGAGGTAGGTGGGTTTAGGGTGACCAGACAGCAAATGTGAAAAATTGGTACGGGGGTGGGGGGTAATAGGAGCCTATATAAGAAAAAGACCCCCAAAATCGGGACTGTCCCAATAAAATCGGGACATCGGGTCACCCTAGGTGGGCTAGATCCTCTGTTGCCATAGCTCCACTGAAGGCAGTAGAGTTGCACCCATTTTCATCAGCTGAGGATCTGGCCCAGTCAGCATATTGACAGATGGGTAGATTGTAACACAGAGGCTGACACTTTCAAAAGCAGGTTGTGACGGGGGGCGCACCCTGCCAATTGGTCTGGGAATTAGCTCTTGGCAGTCCTGGAACGCCCTCCGCTGGTGGTGTCCCATCCGCCGCTCCCTTGCCAGCGTCTGGACCCGCGCTGCCCTCCAGTCCATGCTCACCCCCTTCTGGGGGCGGGGGGTTAACAGCAGTCCTCTGGTGCACCCCTGCCAAAGTGGCCAACCACACCCCAAAATCTGGCCCCTACCATCAGGGGTCTTGTGCAGTCTGTTATGGCCACTTCCCACGGCCCAGTGCAAGATAAGGGGGAAAGGGGGGGACCCAGGCCCGCCCACTACGCTGGGTCCCGACCCAGGGACCCCTAGCGGCAGCCTCTCTGCCCTCCTTCTCTCCCCTCATCTGCTCTCTCTCTCCCTGGGTTGCTTCCCCTCTGACCCCTTTTGCACCCTTTAGGCCCTTCCAGTCAGGGCCCGCAGCCTGGCAGGTAATAGGCTGGAGCTCTCCTATGCTCCCGTGCATCTTCCCAGCACTGCGCTGTCCGAGGTGCTGGTCTCCTGAGCAGGAGACAGGCCTTCCCCTCTGAAGGCCTGGGAGAGACTCCCTGCTTCTCTCCTGGGCAGCCTTTTTATAGGGCTGAGCCTGGCCCTGATTGGCTCCCAATAAGCCCTCCTCCCATTGACTGCCCTTCTGTGCAGGCGCACTGGCCTGCTGCAGCCCTCACTCTCAGGGAGTGGGGCATCCGCCTCACTACACAGGTCAAGCTTCGGATACCCACCTTTAGGCATTTACCTTCTGCTGGGGCCTCAGTGCTCTGCTGTTGGAAGGTGTGCCATGGAGGTGCGTGCAAATGCAACCTTCTCTCTCCTGGGACACTTCAGGGAACGAGCGCTACCCAAAGTGTGAGTAGTGCTGGCCAAGGGAGGTCCATGACTAGGCATGCTGGAGGATGTTCAGCACATGCACAATGGAGCCTTCCCAATGGAGCCTCTGGCACATTTTAAAGCATCTCTTTTAATCCCTGGCAGAACCCTCAAGAGAGATGGTGTTTAGTCAGCATGCCCTCCCACAGGTAACTCCCCCTAGGGGTGTAGCATTATGCCGTCCATGTGAGCAGAGGTTCATGCGACTTTAGAACTAGAGGTTGGTGATGGTTTTTCAGCCAGCCCCCCCCCCGCCCGCTTTTTTGTTTGTTTGTGAAAAATGCAGATTCAGCGACACCAAAACTTTTCTTCAATTCATGTTGGTTTCCCTGAATTGTTTCACTTGGAAA
This sequence comes from Chelydra serpentina, assembly GCA_037349315.1. NCBI lineage: Eukaryota > Metazoa > Chordata > Testudines > Chelydridae > Chelydra > Chelydra serpentina. Next base: position 14,775,238 of record JBAIAC010000061.1, read on the forward strand.
AAAAAGACACAAAAACATTCCCCAAAACATCAACATTTTATCTCAGCATTTTTAAAATGAAATGTTCCAGTTTTTTGGTTCAACGCTTGAGTCTTTTTTTCCCCCAAGTTTCCTTTAATTTTACTTTAAAAAAAAAAATCAAAACCGCTTTCAAATGGCTGAACTCGAAATGGAATGTTTTGATTTTGTTGAAACTTTTTCTTTTTGACCCAAATCCTTTTTAGTTTGTTTTTTAGAATTCCCAGTGAATCGAAAAATATTTGCACAACTTTGCTTGCAAAGCAAGTTGATCTCCAAGTTATCCAAAAACATCAAAGCTTCTCTTACTTCCTGGAAGAAGTTTTTAGACAAGATGTGTAAGGGGGAGAAAGAGAAAGTAAACACCAGATTCCAACTCTATAACTAACACAAATGCCAAACCCTTTCAGGATGCTATTGACCAGTCATTCTCCTTTTCCTACTATAAGAACGTAACTACATAGTGAAGTATGCCTTTGCCTACTCAGGCCATGTCTACACTTACCGGGGATCTACGCTGCTGTGATTGATGCAGCAGAGGTTGATTTAGTGAGACCCGTGAAGACCCGCTAAATCAACCTCAGAGCACTCTCTGGTCGACTCCGGTACTCCACCGGAACGACAAGAGTAAGGTAAGTCGACGGGAGAGCATCTCCCATCAGCGTAGCATGATGTAGGCACTGCAGTAAGTCGACCTAGGCTATGTCAACTCCAGCTACGTTATTCATGTAACTGGAGTGGCATTACTTAGGTCGACTTACCCCGGGAGTGTAGACAAGGCCTCAGAAGCACCTGACGTGACACAAGGTGAGTTTACATGAAGCAAACATCCTTGGGTAATAGTTTTCTCAAGCTGACTACTGACAAAAGGGACACGATGCTGGCATTCTGCTCCTTTTCCTGCTGGGAGGGGCAGTGGGGACAGGAGCAGAATGCTGGTAGCTCCTCCGGCGGCTGTATTACCCCAGCCCCCCCCCCCCATCTGTCCTTGCGGGGTGGGGGCGCTGCTGTTGTACAGATGAAGGAGACGCAGCTCCGTGGAAGGGCAGGGGGTGGGGCTGGGGGTTCTGCTCTTTTCCTCATGGCGGTTCCCGGGAGAGCCCTGAACCGCATTGCAGTGAAAGACTTAATAAGCTCAGTCTATTTAACTTACCAAAGAGAAAGTTAAGGGGTGACTTCATGGTCTGTAAGTACCTACATGTACTGTAAGTACCTACATGGTCTGTAAGTACCTACATATACTAGATTACAGCCCTCTACTATGAAAAGTCTATGGAGACAAGACTTTTCATAGTAGAGGGCTGTAATCTAGTATAAAAAGGCAGAACAAGATCCAGTGGCTCAAATTTGAAGCTAGACAGATTCAGACTGGACATAAGGTGCACATTTATAAGCGAGGGTAAATAACCGTTGGAACAGTTTATCTAGGGACGTGGTGGATTGTGCATCTCTTGATGTCTTTGAATCCAGAATGATTTTGTTTGCATTATTATTTGACGTCCCTCTTTTATTGGTGTACTTGTGTCTTGCTATTATACTTTTGCTTTAGCGTCCAATTATATATAAGAAAGGAAAATATTCTGCGACCCTGATTATGCTTGAAATTAAACTGAAAGTAGTTTGCATATATGGGATTGTTATTTAATGGAAAAACTGGTGATAATTGCCAACAAGCTTTCTTAGAGAGAAGTCTTTTTATATTTTGTACTGTCAAATTGTCATTCAAAACCAAGATTGGATAATGCATTTTATCATAGATGCAGTTCCCTTCTTTACTTGTTATGCAGGCAACTCATTTAGTGAACCTGATCTACTCAAAATTTGCCTTCAAGAGTTCACGCTTTCCATCCATTCTTATTATATAGGATCATTTCAGTAGCTTTTGTAAACCTCTGTGATAAAGTAGAAGAGGTTGATTTCATATTCTGGAAGAACAGAACTTTAAAGCAAGACTAGCTTTGAAATGTCTTTTCTGCAACGTCTTCTCAATTCTCTTCCCTGCCACTCAGCAATGTGCCTATCTGCAGCTGTTCTTCCTAGTTCACTAGCAATATATGTTAACGTCCTCATTATTACTTTGTTAACACACGTGAATTCTTGGGTGGGAGTCACACTTGAAATGTCTTCTAAGAATAAAGATGTCCCTTATTAGGTGCCCTCCTGCTCAGTGGAGTCCCTCACCCTGAGTTAGGTGCTCAGGCTCTCTATACAATGCATGGGGAGAGTTAAGGATAGTATTCACAAAGGCAAGCATGCTGGATAGGGAGCTAACTAAGCTAGCCAATAGGAATTGCTGAGGAGAGGGGTGTGGCCTAAGCCCTGCCAACAAAGGGAGTTAGGCACCAGCCATGAACCATCTCCTGAAGTTATGTGCCTAAGCCAGGTATGTCCTTTCTGAAGAAAAACAGTAGTGGTGGAGTGCTTCCCTAAGCTGCCTGGTTAGCACTGCGGTTAGAAACTCACCCAGTAAGTAGGAGACCTGAGTTCAATTCTCTGCTCTGTCTGGTGTGGAGCAGTGATTTGAATGTGGGTCTTCCACCTTCCAGGAAAGTGCTCTAAAAACTGGGCAGTGGGGTATTCTGGGGCAAGTCTTTCCTGGTGCAGCTGTTCCACACAGTATAAATATTCATTAGGCTAGCGACAGAGTGAGAAGGTCTCTAGAGTCCAGTGGTTAGAGCATACTCCTGGGTTGTGGGAGACCTGGATTCTAGTCCCCTTGCTCCAATGACTCTTTATATATATATATATATATATATGCAGTGGAACAGCTTCACCAGGAGAGATTGAGAACAACCCCTTCCCCTCAAAAGTGCCTCATAGCACAGTGGTTACTGCATTCTCCTGAGAGGTAGGACTCAAGTGGCCAAGTCCTCCTTCTGAATCCCACCCAGAGTAGAATATACCCCAAATGGGATAGCCATATGCTGTTGAACACATTTTTACAATGATGTGGTACTATTGTGGCTGAAACACTCGGCTGAATGAATAGAAACAATAATAAAAAGAAAGCAAACAAAACTGAATAATGCATAAACAGAGTTCTTCAAGGCTGGAGGAAATTATTCTAGTCCTCTGTAATAGACTGTTGAGGGCACAGCAGGAATATAGTGCTCAATATTATATGGTGTAGAGATGGAGAAAACAGCAGAAGGAAATAAAAATCATTTGGGGACACACACAACATATAAGTGTAGAACAGAAATGAAGAGCCAGATTCTGATCTTAGTTACACCAGTGTAAATCCAGAAGAACTACACTAAAGTCCAAGTGAGCTATAAACAATTTCAGATGAGCTATAACCACACCCACAAATGTATGTTCACTTGAAAGCAAGGTGATAGTGGTCTAGTGGATAGAGCCGTGGTGTGGATCTCAAGAGACCTGGGTTTTATTCCCAGCTCTGCCATTGGTCGGCTGGGTGATCTTGGGCAAGTTGCTACCATGCTTTGTGCCTCAGTTTCCCCATCTGTAAAATGGGGATCATGAAACTGACTTCCCCTTGTAAAATGTTCTAAGAGCTATTGACGAAAAGTGCTATATAAGAGCTATGTGGTATGATAGAGTAATGAAGCAAGGGCTGCCAATGTGTATATGGACCCATATCTCAGTCCAGGGAGCAACTAGGGCTCAGATTCAACAATGTATTTAAGCACTTGCCTAACATTAGACACACAAGTAGTCCCATTTCAGCCAATGGGACTAATTGTGTGCTCTGCCTTAAGCGTGTGCCTAATACCTTGCTGAATCATGGCCACGGTTTCGCCTTTTTAAGGCTAAAAGTCGAAAAGTTTGTGGCAAGTAAAATTTGGGAATTTCACAGAGCTCTAAAGGTTAAGGAAAGAGAAATGTTAAAGATTGAGATGATTTGTCTTGTCTTTAAGGATGTTATTTATCTGCCATTATGGCTTTCCTAGCAGTACAATATGTACTATGAAAGGCATTTTGATGGAATCTATGCCAACAAAAGCCAGCTTTGGAAGCACATGTTCTGTGAATAGGCGAGAAAAGAAGCCACTTATAACGTGATAAGGCATCGGGACTCTGTGTGTGCTGCATTTTAAAGGATAGAGGCTGTGTGCTAGGCAGGGATTTGATAAATGCCTTCTGTATTCCTACAGGGGTTAATTGGACAACACACAGCAGATGAAGAGATTTCTGCTGTGTGTGTGTATGTGTGTGTGTGTGTGTGTGTGTGTGTGTGTGTGTGTGTGTGTGTGTGAGAGAGAGAGAGAGAGAGAGAGAGACTGCGCAAATAAAGAAAAATAATATATCTTTACATACAGAACTCTGTTCAAAACTGTTAAAAGATGATAAGGCTGCAAAACTGAGGCACTCTTGAGGACAAGAAATGACAACGTTAAGGATGTCTTTGCATCCTTAATTCAGTCCCCTTGTCCATATGCATGTGTCTCTCTGATTACATGATCACTTACTATTTTTATTTCAGCAAGACCCTTGTCTCCTTCAGTGCACAGGTTGGATGGTGAATGAAGCAGGACCGTGTAGTGAATGAGGCAGGAGTCCAGAGGAGTAGGAACATAATGAATAAATATTGAGAAAAGTCATCATAAGGCATGCCTAAACGAGGCAGGGATCGTGTAGGAAAAACTAGAATGCGACCACTTCATTAAAGTTTGTATTGTTATGCATGTTGACAAAGGGGCACACTTAAGGTTCCACGGGCATCCTTAACTTTTTGATTTCCTAATTTTTTTGAAGCTTCTATGAGGCTCATGCAAAAACGGTTAAAACTGCAATATTGTAATTCATTCAATGCATTTATAAAGGCAGGAACTGAACCTGGGCTAATATTAATATTGTCTCCTTTTGAACCCTACCAGTTAGTCAAATTAGTAGTGTTGTGGGTTGTTTCCATTAAGAGGAGAAATTGATGATGTAGTCAGATGTTTCTTTGATGCAATCCTGTACAAGCACTGTACAAAGGCCTCTTTCCCTGAGCACAGGAGGAAAAAAAAAAAAGGAGAGAATGTCTTTGCCAACAGTTCCATGTGCCTTTCCAGACGACACTCTGCCCAAAAGCTCTCTAGTCTTTTCTCTGAGTCAGGTTCCCTCTGACTGTCCTTGGCTTTTCTACCCCTCGTTTTGTGGCTTTTCTATCCCTGCTTCTCTTTGTTTTGTGAATGTTCATTCACAGGAACATTCACAAAACAGTAGCTAGTGAAACCCTTCCTCCCACATAAGCCTTGCAGGTGCCTTTGGTTTGGGTGGTGACACGTGTCTGTCAGTAGCGTAGTCAGGGGGGGACCAGGGGGAGCGGCTGCTCCCCCTGTGAGGAGAAGCGGCGCAAAGGCGCCGCCCAAGCCCGGCTGTGGGAGTAGGGCTCGGGGGGCGCTTTAAAGGGCCAGCGGCACCCCGCAGCGGCAGGAGCCGCTGGCCTTTTAAAGCGCTCCCCCCCCCCCCCAGCCTAGCTCCAGCCAGGGCCGGCTCCAGGCACCAGCAAAACAAGCTGGTGCTTGGGGCGGCACATTTCTAGGGGCGGCATTCTGGCGCCGGTCATGCCGGCTCTGTGCCGCCGCCGGCTCAGCTTCTTCCCAAGCTGTTTCGCACGCCGCTTCTCCCCCCTCCCTCCTAGGCTTAAGAGCCTGGGAGGGAAGGGGAGAAGAGAACCCTAGCGGCCGGGACACGCGTCTCCCCCTCCCTCCCAGGCATGCCCCGCTCGCCCCGGCGCTCCGGCTGGAGAGAGCGGGGCCTCAGGCATGCCGCCCTCCCCGCCGGTGCTCCAGCCTGGGGAGAGCGGGGCAGTCTCGCTCCCCGCTGGCCGGGGAGAGCGGGGCATCCGGCATGCCGCGCTCACTCCCCACCGGCCGGGGAGAGTGGGGCCGTGGGCGGGCATGCCCCGCTCGCTCCCTGCCGGTGGGGGAGCGGGGCCGCGGGCAGAGAGGCGGGGGGAGGGTTGTTTCGGCGGGCGTTGGGGGGGTTGTTTTTTTTGTTTCAGGGGCGGCGTTTGGGGTGTTGTTGTTTTTTTGCTTGGGGCGGCAAAAACATTAGAGCCGCCCCTGGCTCCGGCAGCAGGGCTGGGGAGGGGGGGCTCCTGCCGTTGCGGGGAGCTGCTGGCCCTTTAAAGCACCTCCCCCCCCCAACCCCGCTGCTGGAGCTGGGCTGGTGGGGGGGCACCGAGTGAGTACAGGGGGAGCGGGGAGACACCTTTTTATAGCGCCGCTGCTCCCCCTGTGCTCTACACCTGGCTACGCCACTGGTGTCTTTGTCTGAGGGGGAGGCTGCTATTGTTTCGGCTACCTGGTGCCATAAAGGAGCTTAAATGTTTCTAGCAACTATCTTAAATGAAGGGTGGTGGTTATGCCCAGGCCTTAACAATATTGTCAGTCATATAATAGCACCAACAGTGTACTTAGTGCTTTAAAATCATTTATTATGAGCACAAGATTCCTGCCCTCCCAAAAAAACTTCCATTCTAAGGCTCCAATTCTGCCAATGCTTCTGTATGTGTTTAACTTTAGACATCTAAGGAGTGCCATGGGACTCAGTGGGATTACTCCCCTTCGAACAATTAAGCATACGTGTGCTTGCAGAATCAGGGCTAACCAACTGGTAGAAGAAGGGGGTGGGATGCAACTTAACTTTGGAATGAAAAAAGATGGAGAGGAAATGTTCACTGCAAGGGGAGGGGTTGCTTATTTTTAAATGAGAAGCAGTTTGCCCACATTTTTTCTGAAACAGTTTCCTGAAACATTCCCAGCTCTCCTGCAGTTTAACCTTTTGTATTTTTATTTTTTTCTAAGTAAGCATCTATTCTTTCTCGGTTTCTTTTGTTTAAACTCACTCCCTTCTCCCCAACCCCCACACCTCCCTTGCCATGAAAGCCCTGCTCTCCCCTGTGCTACCCCATGTCAGCAAACCCTTCCGCATCATAGGCCTTGATGTAATATAGGACACAGTGCAGAAAAAGCAACAGCCAGTCAGCTGAATCCCAATAAGGTCCCAAGGTCTGAAGGTGTCTGCCAGTCCAAGCCTGAGGGGAAAGAAACTATATTTCTGATCTCTTCTGCCCTCTGTCTCCTCCCCATAGCTTACTTACTGCCATGGTTTTTGAAGTAGGATTAACTATGATTGCTCTAATGGGACTGTTCAGTGTAATGAAAATAACTTCACCTTCCCTGAAAAGATGTACTGTAGAACAGGCTGTTCTCTAAATATCTAATGCAATAATCCTCTAATAAGGAACATAATTTTGGCATTATGGTGCATTGTGTGATCCTAGGTAGGGAAAGAAATGACAGAAAACGCGGCATTCTGGGAAGATGAGACAGTGGGAGAATAGATGCATGATAATGAAGTTCATCAAAACTGGCTGGTGTAAAATTGTCATGTTGATTACTGTAGCAATTGAGCCTAAACAGACAATGTCACTGGCACAAAGGCACACAGGATATTATGAATAATACTACTGTATCTGCAGTACTGAAGGGTCATACTGGGGCTGCATTGCCTACCTGCCGATGGAAGCAAAACGAGTCGTGAATAAAATTGCCTTGTCGTGTATCTGTGCACAGAGTTCTGCAATCCCAGCTACTCTGTATATTATCCACCCTGTGCTGTAAACACCCTGCCGTGAGTATTGAAAATACGTATTGGAGTGCGTAGTAAAAGTAATGAAGAGCTACACCGCTCATGCAGCTCTTCCTTTGCATTCTGTCATTTTCTAGCTGGCTTATTTTTGGCAGTGGAAACTGATAACGGAGACCAAACTAAGACGACATATTTATTTTATGTTGGTAGTTTAGATGGTTCTTTGATCAAAAGCCATTCAAGGATGGCATTTATTTAGCCATATGACCCCTCCCAAGTGCCGCATTCTAAATTCTTCAGCTGATGTTTGGAAATACTTCTGGGATATGGGAAGATATTTCATAGGTAGCAGAAATCTCCCATAGGTAAATCAATCAGGTGTAACAGCGTATAGAGACATGCTCAAACTTCATATGAAGGGTACATTTTTATCAATAGTTTATAAAAGTTGTAAATAGTAATTTAGTCCAACAGATCAACATGTCACTTATAACTGTAGTTTATAAATATCTATAATCACCTCTACTGATGTGACTTAACATTTCTGCTCATATCTGTAACATGCTAATAACATCTAATCATTCACTCTAGCATAAAAAATGAACTTTGTTTTTAAAATAGCATCTCTAACTGTCCATCCATGTCCTGCCACTAGTCCAGGCCTCTGCACCCGTGGCAGGACATTGATGGACAGTTAGAGATGCTATTTTAAAAACAAAGTTCATTTTTTATGCCAGAGTGAATTATTGTGAGGCAGATGGGAGATTTGCTTTAATGGAGTCTTGGGTTAATCACTGGTGCTGATTGTACTGAGGACTTTCAATATTGATGTATTCTTTTCCCACTTTTCATTTCAGCAAGATGTACATATTGGTATACACTAAGGCCTGGTCTGCACTAAGGGCGGGGGTCGATGTAAAGTACGCAACTTCAGCGACGTGAATAACGTAGCTGAAGTTGATGTACCTCGATTGACTTACCGCGCCGTGAGGACGCTGCAGGGTCGACTGCCGCCGCTCCTCCATCAACTCCACTTCCACCTCTCACCGGGTTGGGAACGGAGTCGACAGCAGAGTGATCGGGGATTGATTTATCCGAAAAATTGATCCCCGAAAGATCGATCACTACCCGCCAATTCGGCGGGTAGTGTAAACCTGCCCTAAGAAATGCATAAGGAGAAGAAATAGAGTAAAGGAGCTAAACCAAGGAATGTTCATCAGATTAATTTTTCTGTCTTGTTTTACTTAACATTTTGTGTATTCATAAATATATCTTCTACATGGACATATCTCCATCCACTTTAATATCTCTAAGCTTTCATCCTAAATAATAGTCTAATTCACAATTGGCTAGTGGTCTAATTTTCCTTCCTATTTGCTTGTAAGTGGGCAGAGGTATAGTATTAGGTTTTTTTAAAAATTAATTTTGTTTGTTCTTTCTTTCTTCCTTTCTTTCTCCTCCCCTCTCCTTTGATAGGTAGGAAGTGATTTTTACATGTCATCCTAAAAGCAGTGAGAATTGTGGTCAATCTGATCCCTTTCAGGAATGAGTTCTAACTGTTGCTAGGAAAGTCCAGTGTCCCGCTTTCAGGAGCTTCACTCTTGAGATTGTCAGCTTCATAAGTCTTTAGGAGCATAGTATTCATGGAGGCCATTGTCGCAAAGAGAAAGATGCTCTCTGAGGTATCTTGGTCCAGTGCTATAGAGGGTTCTGATGATTACTGCTAGAGCCGGTCAGAATATGGGGTTGGTGAGGGAATCTGCTCAATTTTTCAAAAAATTAACTTCAATTATTTTGTTGAATTTAATTTTAATTGCAGTTTTCTGAGTAGCTGTAATTAACACAGAGACCATGAATGTGACCCAACATTATATGGGGAGCGGAGCGGTGGGGTATTGTGCTCTCAGTGGATCAACAGGAAGGATGGTTCTATGGTTGGAGTGCTACCCTACAATACCCAGCCAATGTCTCAAATCACAGCACTTTTCAGCAAAAGGGAAGCTTCTGGGAAGAGTCTCAAAAATGTCAGTCTCATTTAACGAGGTAATTTTCAAATACATTTGCTTTCCCAAAATGCAGGCTTCCTTTCCGTGCTTCCAGGATGCCTTGCTCCATGAATGTGATGAATTCTGTGTATTTCAGCTTGGGTATAGCTGCCACTGTTTAGAGTGGGCGTCCTGGGGGCTGGGGATGTGAATCGATGATCTGGGAGAAATTTTCTACCAGTTCCTCACGCAGCGCTCAGCTGGCTTCCAAGGCTGATAAATTGATTTAGGGCCTGGATAAGTATTTCAGGGCAGGATATGGCCACCACAATGGCAGAGGACAAGAAGTCTCTCTTAGGGTAGGTCTATACTTACGCGTCCGGTCGGAGGCGCGCGATCGATGTTCTGGGTTCGATTTATCGCGTCTTGTCAAGACGCGATAAATCGAACCAGGAAGTGCTCCGTCGTCGATGCTGGTAATCCAGCTCGACGAACGGAGTAGGCAGAGTCGACGGGGGAGCCTGCGCGCCGTGTGTGGACCCCGGGTAAGTGCTTTTTCATTCGAACTAAGGTACTTCGACTTCAGCTACGTTATTCACGTAGCTGAAGTTGCGTACCTTAGTTCGACGGGGGGGGCAGTGTAGACCTAGCCTTAGCCTCTACCATGGCGGTGGCATAGCACTGTAGAAACATCTTTGTGACAGGCCCTATGGGACTCTGGGAGTCATCACGCTCCAATCCTCCACCCGGCAGCGCTCACACAGCAGCTGGGACTGGGGCTTGTGAAGCCCAACCGCGGCACAGACCTTGCTTCTGTACTCTGATTGGGAGAGCTCCAAGGCCTCAGATTGGGCGGCAGCCCCTATTTAAGCCAGAGGAGGAACCAGGACGTTGGTTGTACAACTGGGCTTCATTCTGTGTGGAGTGCTGGTCTGGTGTTTACCTGTTCCTGCCTGCTGATCCTGGCCTCTTGGGATCCCGACTTGGCCTGGCTCTTGGTAAATGGCTCTAGATCCTGCCCTCTGGTTTGTCTCTCAGTTCTCATCTGCTGGTGTTCCAACCCAGCCTGATTCCTGGTAATTGGCACCTGGCCCTTGGCCCATGCCTGATGCTGGGCAAAGGCTACCCATACCCTAGCCCTGTGAGTCAGAGTTTATCTGTATATGTTCATGTTTTCCATCAGTAATGCTCCAGTTTATTTCCTTCCTACTTCATCAGATGGAGCTCATCATGGCAGTGGGTGGTGGAAGGAGAAGAAACATTTAAGTGCTAATGTGTTAATGATAGTAGCTACTGTATCTCACCAGATCCTCCACTACTTGTCCCAGATTAAAGATTCAGTTTTCCGAGGCTCATCTCTTTAGAATATATTTAGGCAAACCAAGTAGTCATAATTCTAAATATAATTAGGCGGAGGAGGAGTTCCACTTTTGAAATGCAAATGTCTAGAACAGAGGCAGGATGTTGTGCAGCATTGTGTTAGATTGTATGCCTCTAAAGGAAAATGGCATCCGTTTTGCTCAGACCAATGGTATGAAAGGTTAAATGTTAGGAGGCATTTCTCCATTTTGGAAAAGGAAATGTATTTGAAAGTTAACTCTTTAAATGTAGCTGCCATTTTTGACCCTCTTGCCAGAAGCTTCCCTTTTGCTGAAAAGTGTTGTGATTTGAGACATTGGCTTCATGTTAAACCCCTTGTAAGATGCCAAACAAGTTTTCATGCTGCCTTCACATTGGTTTAAAGAGCCCCCAAAAAACATAGGGATCAGTGGTGAGCTGGAGCCGGTTCTCACCAGTTCGCTGGAACCGGTTGTTAAATTTGGAAGCCGTTTTAGAACCGGTTGTTCTGCGCGTGGGACAACCGCTTCTAAAAGGGCTTCTAAATTTAACCGGCCCCAGGCAAGCCTGGGCGGGAGGGGGGAAAAACGGAGTGGCGGAGCCCAGCTCGCCTCCGCCCCCTCCCCCGAGGCACCTCTGCTCCACTTTCCCCGCCCTCCATCCCTCCCAGGCTTGCCGCGTGCCAAACAGCTGGCGCGCGGGGCAAGCCTGGTGGTGGGGGGGGGGGGAAGCGGAGTGGCGGAGCCTCAGGGGAGGAGGCGGAGGTGGGGTGCCCAGCTCAAACGGCGCGCGGCAAGCCTGGGAGGGAGGAAAAGTGGAGCAGCGGCGCCTTGGGAGGCGGAGCGGAGATGAGCTGGGGGGGGGGGTAGGCTTCTCCCCCCTCCCTCCCAGGCTTGTAAGCCTGGTGGGGGGCGTGGAGGGGAAATGCAGCCCGCGCCGGGAGAGGAGGCGGGGATTTGGGGAAGGGGTGGGATGGGGCCGGGGGTGGAGTTGGGGCGGGGGGAGGGCAAGTTGGGAACCCCTTGTTAAAATGTTGGCAGCTCATCACTGGATATATCCCAGCATTATCAACCACTGAACCCTAGTGGGGATGGGGCAAAGGATCACCAGACCAGCATCGCTGCTGAGAGGAACAGGGGGACACCATTAAAGACTGAATGATGATTTGAGGATGGCCCATATGAATCTGAATTTAAAGGGAATTCAAGGCACGCTTTTTTGACTTTGATGTCTCGAATTCAAACACATAACCATATGTGTTATGTTATTAGAGAGACAAGGTGGGTGAGGTAATACCTTTTATTGGACCAACTTCTGTTGGTGAGAATGTCAGGCTTTGAAGCTGTGAAGAGCTCTGTGCAGCTCGTGAGCTTGTCTCTTTTGCCATCAGAAGCTGGGCCAATAAAAGGTATTTACCTCACTCATCTTGTCTCTTTAATATCCTGGGACCAACCGAAAACAAGATGTTAGGTTATGTCACTTTATGAACTACCAGCAGGTGCTCAGATACTGCAGTGATGGGGGAGGTCTAAGAACCTATATAGAATAGAATGTTCCAGCTCCCTATACATTCCTGGGCAGCTAGTGTTCGAGCCAGCGCTTTTGCTAAAGTAACTTTATTTTACTGTTTAAGCAGGTTAGACATCTGTTCTGATCTGTCACTCCTGTCAAACTTTTTCTTGTTTAATATAAAAAAAAAATGTAGCATTTTATTACAGAAAGCCAAATCATTGCTTTGTGAGTCTTGAATCCACCACATTCACAGTAATTTGTGAAGCAAAGATACAGTTTATCCAAGCATGGGTTGTGGGGCTCAGTCTTGCATCAGGACTTGGTCTCATGCCCAGCGTTAATGCTAAAGTGCACTGCTGTGAGATGTAGGAATGTTACAGGTACTCTCCTGTGAGATGTTCATGTGTGGTGTTTTTCCTGTCCTGAGTATTGTACTATCAAGACTGAAGCTAAAGATCTCACGGCAAGATTTTTGTGGTTGGTTGGCTGATTTTTCATGTCGGAGGTAGCCCAGGGTCCAAACCAACATTCCTTCTCTCAATAAAACAGGTTCTCAGTGTGATGAAATAGGACTGTTGTTAATGCTTTCCCTGAGTACTGTGTGGGTGCCTCAGTTTCCCTATGCAGTGCTTGAGTATCTAGGTGGTGGGACAAGGGTGCATGATTGTTACAGAGCCCTAGGGCAGGGGCCTGGACACAGAGAAGGGCCAACACTCAGTCTCCTAGCAACTGATGGCCCCGGCCCCTCCCCTGCAAAGGTGGGAGCTGAAGGTGTTTGAACAAAGGGATCAGGTGACCTGTTGGCCCGGGAAGGAGACAAAGGGGAAGGCGGGGCTGGACAGTTTCAGTTTGGAACTGGCCAGAGAGGAGGGGAGAGGGGCAGACAGGGCCTGGCCTCCCTGCCCCCGTTTGGAGCTCTGGGGTGAAATGCAGGGAGCCCCGAGCTGGGGTCTAAGCTCCCTGCCCCCAGGAAGGGCCCAACTGAGGGGTCCTGGTTGTACTAGAAAGCTCTGTTTGGACGGTGTTCTTGGCATCTCTAATAAACCTTCTGTTCTACTGGCTGGCTGAGACTCCCAGTGAATCCGGGGAAGAGGGGTGCAGGGCCGGACTCCCCTATACTCCATGACACTCAGGGAACTAGATGGCTCAGGGAACAGGTAGTGGAATAGAAAGCCTCTTATTGCGGCTTTGAATGTGATTGAAAGTTGTTACTATCTGAGGGCTGTAAAGTGGCCTTTGTGAAGTGAGTTGCTGAGCTCAGTCAAGTGGGTAACAATAGTCAGTACTGCAATTGGCAGTTTTGTTGGCAGTCCCAGGTGAGAGGGCATGGAGTGAATGAGCATGGGGATTACTGTCCCCTCACTCTGTGGATCGGGGATGAGACAAAGAGCCAGGGACATGCAGTGGAAAAGCTTGCACTGTCCCTGCTTGTGCTTTGGATTAATGGCTTGGAATGATTTCATGAAGATGCAGAAACCAAAGAGTGAGATAATGAACACATCAGCCGCTATGTGTCACCTACAGGGTTGTTGCGCTTCCTGTTCTTAATACCTTTGTAAAAAGCGCCTTGAGTATGAAAGCCATATACAGAGCCTCCTCCTTTTCTGTTCTTTTCTGTTTTGCCATGAGAGTATATTTCATGGTCTATTAAAGCATTGATTCATAACTTATTAGTACTGTCAGCGTTTTAAATACATCTTCTGGGGATGTAATGTACCATCTGAAACTTTAATTCTCTATCAATAGAAGTGAACAGATATTTTTAGGCTGGGAGTTTTAAAGAGTCTTAAGGAAGGTAGGCCTCAACTCCCATTGAAATGTAGCGTTAGTTAGATGTTCAAATCCCTGCTGTGATATTTCCTCCCTTCCTACTACATAGTAGTAGTATTTATCTGTATTGTGGTAGTGCCGTCGAGCCCTAGTCATGAACCAGGATCCCGTTGTGCTGCAGACACACAGAACAATGCACCTATCTAGATAACTTGCAGCGTGTCCACTCCGGCTAGAAATTGCAAAGTGTTGCTCAGAGGGAGGAGTGACACAGAAACACTCAGCGCTGTGGCCTCATAGTGCTAGTAAAAATGTAAACAAAGCAGATGCTCAATTAGAACATTCTGGACCATTTCAAGTGTTGCTATTAACTGTGAATTATCTGAGGACCTTTAGTATTAGCATCGGTGGCTTCTACCCTCTTCCACAATGATTCTCACCTGCTTTTCTATGCTAAAGAGCTCCAATTGGTTGTTACAGAAATTAAACGAATGAACTCAGCACCACTGTAGCTGCCCAGGGAATTATTTCTGCTTTAGTTTGTGCCCATCTAGCTTTTAAGGGTGAAATTCACTCCAGGGCAAGGGACACACAAGTTCCTATGCATCACTTAAGACCTCATCATTCCTAGGGCCTTGAGGTGAATTTTGCCCTAAGTACATAGGGTAGACAAAGAAAAACGGTGACCTCAAACTAGTTATTTAATGGTGCACTGTCATTTTTTTGTGTTTGTGCAAAAAGCTCATTAAAACACGATCCTCTTTACATTTGGAAAAACAAAGCCTGGAGTTACATTGGTGTAACCAGCAGAACTTGGCCCACAATTTTGAACAAAAGCGTGTAGGATTTATATATTCTGTGCTTAAATGTAGGCCAAGATCTGAGTTAAATTTCCCCTCTCACTCTCAAAGTCTAACCACCCATGGTCAAGCTTTTCAACTCCGAGATGCATAGCCCAAGAATATCAGTGTAACTAGAGGAAGAGCCATGCGGTGACCTCAATCCGTAGTAGGTCTCCTACTGATATTAACAGGAGTTGTGTGTAAAGGGCAAGGGCAGCTCTACTTGTTTCTAGCCCATACATTATATTTCTGGTCCTTCACTATGGGTCTCTTCATACTGTCATAGAGTTTAAGGCCAGAAGGAATGATTAGATCTCTTGTCTGACCACCTGTATATCACAGGCCGTTACTTTTCACCCATTTACCCGTATTTTGAACCCAAAGACTTTAATTAGGCCAAAGCGTTTCAGTCCTCAGGAGACTAAACTCTGTCTCACAGGCAGAGAACAGGAGAAACCAAGGTGACACCAATGCGTGAGAACCCTGCAATGGCAGGCCATTGCTGAGGTGAGAAATGCCCAGATAACCCCAGCAGGTGAACTACACCCTATGCCAGAGAAAGGCAAAAAAGCTCCAAGATCTCAGCCAATCCGACCTAAGTGAAGATTCATTCCTGACCTCAAAACTGGTGATTATTTGACTGTGAGCAAGACACACCAACCAGGCATCTAGAAACTGGCTTATCTCCACCACCTCAGAGCACTGGTCCATCCACGTCCAGTGTCTAATCTCCAGTGATGGCCAATCTCTGATGCTTTAGAGGAAGATGAAAATCCCAGAATACAGTTTGCCAACTATTCATTGCATGTACAGAACTCCCGTTAATGTGAATGGGACTTCTGTAAACATATTAATAGAGCAGCCCATTGTTCTAATGTTAATGTTTTTTAGCTATTTTTATCTCTAAACCGTAGCTTATCAAAGCACACCACTAGCATTTGAAATCAACACCTTCAAAAATTAATAAGCAGCATGAGAAAACCATCTTTTTGCTGTTGTGTTGGAAAACAAATTGTACATGTAGCACGCGGTTAGCCACTAACATATTTACTTAGTAAGTGTACTTGAATATCTTTTCACAATTTACCTTGTTAACAGAAAAATAAAATTGAAGTTGCTACCATGAAACACCCAGCATTATCTTCCTGCAGCAACAAACGTCTAAATGTCAAGACGGGTTGGCAAACACAAGAGTAAGTTCCAGACAGAGGCTAATAGTAGAGGTGGAATCTGGCCCTTTATCAAGCTTCATAATAGCTGTTCTGGCCATGCTGAATTTCCTCTGGGTGAAGGTTCTGTGTGGTCAAAGAGATGCACTATTAAAAAAAATAATCACAGTGAGGTGTGAGTGAGTGATATACTGTTCAGAAGAGTAAAGCCTTCCCCATGTTGTCGTGGGATGGGCCAGAGCGAGGGAGGCCTGCTCTTTCCCGGAATCCAAGGAATTTATTAAAACTTGTCCTGTAGGACCACTTACTGCCTGATGCCGTTGAAATTCCAATTGCCTTAGGCCTGTGGATGCCAAGGCACCAAAGGTCCCGAGAAGGCACTGATTGCCAAAATCCCCAAGTCCGAAAGTGAGATAAAGCATCAGCAAAACAACTAGCACCCTACGGTACACAGAGTTTTTTAACTGAATTACTCCGTGAGTAGGACAAATTCCGAATCACGTGATATTGGGCAAGCAGTTTTTTGGCAGTACCCCCGAAGGCAAGAACCACAGGTTTGCATAAGGAAGCTCCCAGATGTGACTCGTCACCCAACCATCACTTGCCCCAATTGCAGTCTTCACTTGGGGAAAAGTAGATGCTGATTTTAAATTACCTGACACAATATCAGCCCTTCAAAAACCAAAGTGACCAAACTGTAAGTCTGTGGGAACCTGTATGGTCAACTGCTCTCGAAGTAAATCAAATCCGGTAGACACCTCTCCACTTGGAATTGTAGCTGTGGCTGGAAAAACATTAGTTGACAAGGTTAATGACTGGGAAGAAGAAAAGCCAACCTCACCCTTCTAGCCATGACTGTCTGATAAACGTAAGAAGTCTGGAGTCTAGACAGAAAATTGTCCCCCCTAAACAGGCTGCTCGGAAATATTAGTGGGAGCGGTTTCACCGAGGAATTTTTAGGAGTGAATCTAGTTCCTGGTGGTGTCAATTATGCCTCCTCTCTTTGTGTGTGCGTGCGCATGTCTATCTTTTATTCTTCCTGTCTTGTTTCCCTCTTTGTGTGTGTCTCTCGCTCTCCCCACAGACACACTGAGTCACCCACTGTTTTTCTTCTTTCAGGAGTACTAGAGATTTGTACTTTAAGATTATAAAGTGGATTATGCATAGAATCTGTGTACTGACTGTTTTAATGCTAATTACGTCCTTTTTTTTATTCTGCTCCTGCTTCATGTGCCTATCATCAAAATCTGCTTTGCAAATGGCAAATGATGACAGTTTGATTTACGTTGAGGAGATTAAGGGTTTCTGACTGTCAGAACTACTTTTTTAATCTCAGCTGGCTAACAGCTCAGAATTAAGTCTCGGTGCATAATGACAATATGCATTTTTCCAGATACTTCAGGTCTGATTTATTTTCTTGAAAAGTCGGTGCATTTGCAGCATACACAGCTGGGCACGTCTTTTTCAGGTGCTGACACCTGCTATGCAGATGTAAGAATTTATCAATTGCACTTAGATCCATCGATTCTTAAGGCCAGAAGGGACAATGAGATCATCTGAGAGGTCATGTTCAGTTACTTGTGCACTATGATCCTGTCACCAGCCTGCCTGTGACAGACCCCTAGACCCTTTACATAGTCACCGTTTTCCAGGAGAGTGGTTTTCAAACTGCGGGTCGTGACCCAGTACCGTGTCGTGGAATGTAAGGCACTGGGTCAGGGCGGCTCTGGTCAGCACCACCGACTGGGCCCTTAAAAGTCCCGTCGATGGTGCTGGCCGGCTAAGGCAGGCTAGTTTCTACCTGTTCTGAGACCGCGCTGCGCGCGAGAAGCGACCAGCAGCAGGTCCGGCTCCTAGGCGGGGGGTCCACGGGGCTCCACGCACTGCCCCCACCTCAAGCAAAGGCTCTGCACTCCCATTGGCCAGGAACCAGCCAATGAGAGCTAGGGGAGGGTGGTGCCTGCGGGCGAGAGCTGCTCGGCGCCACTTGCATGCCTCTGCCTAGAAGCTGGACCAGCTGCTGGCCACTTCCGGGGCACAGCGCGGTCCACGGTGCCAGGACAGGTAGGAAGCTGCCTTAGCACCCCCACTGTGTCGCTGACAGGGAGCCGCCCAAGGTAAGCCCATGCCCCAACCCTGTGCCCCAATCCCCTGCCCCAGCCCTGAGACCCCCAACCCCGGAGCCCCTTCCTGCACCCCAAACCCCTCATCCCCACCCCAGAGCCTGCACCCCCAGCCCCGAGCCCTGACCCCCTCCCACACCCCAACCCCCTGCCCCAGCCCTGAGCCCGTCCCAAAACCCAGAGCCCCCTCCCACATCCTGAACCTCTCATTCCCGGCCCCACCCCTCAGCCCTCACCCCAACTCTCTGCCCCAGCCCTGAGCCCCTCCCACACCCCAAACCCCTCACTGGGTCGCAGGCATTAACAATTTTCTTCAACTGGGTCGCCAGAAAAAAGTTTGAAAACCCACTGTTCTAGGATATAGTCCCCGCCCCCCCTTCTGTAGATATGACCTACAGTCCTTGTTCCTAAATGTATCACCATGTATTTGGCTGTATTAAAGCACATTTTGTTTGAATGGACCCAGGTTACCACATGGTCCAGATCCTCCCTCACCCTCATTGCTTACCACTTTGACCATCTTAGTGTCATCCACAAATTTGATCAGCAATTATTTTATATTTCCAGATCACTGATGAAAATGTTGAATAGTGTCAGGCT
This sequence comes from Chelydra serpentina, assembly GCA_037349315.1. Classification (NCBI taxonomy): domain Eukaryota; kingdom Metazoa; phylum Chordata; order Testudines; family Chelydridae; genus Chelydra; species Chelydra serpentina. Next base: position 14,794,143 of record JBAIAC010000061.1, read on the forward strand.
AGTACCACTTCCTGCAGAAAGTCCCCGGAAACACCCCCCGTTGGATGATGATTCCCCATTGATGACGGCTTTGAGCTGTTAGAGACACACAGGTGGGTGCAGTAATATCTTTCATTGGACCAACTTCTGTTGGTGAGAGACAGAAGCTTTCGAGCCACACAGAGCTCTTCTTCAGGTCCCAAATTGTGCCTATATGTATGGCCTTGTGTTTGTCTGTATTGAAGGACATTTTGTTTGAATGGGTCCAGCTTACTAAGTGAACCAGATTGCTCTATACAGCTTTCCTGTCCTCATCATTAATGACCAGTCTGCCAACCTTTGTCATCCATAAACTTTATCAGCTGTGATTTTACATTTACTTCAGCTTGTAGGAGTTGGATCTTAAAGTGAATTTGCCTGTATTACTCATACAAAAGGAGGCTGGGCTGAGGCCCCGCTGAAATTTACCTCATTACTGGAATTACACACAGGGCTTTCTGCAGCCTTTGTGGCTTCCTTATATGGGGGCTGGTTGAAAGCTAGTTTGGCTTCCTACGTAAATTAGAGCGGCTTCAGGGCTGCTCTAATGTACACGCCGCTGTTATTCTTCAAGTGGTCATTCTGGCAGCTGGGCATAGCCAGAGTGCGGAGACATCGAGTGTTCCACCGTGTGCTACCTGAGAATCCCCAATAGCCAGGTTAAGCCAGCCTCTTTGCACTACCAGAAAGCATAGGTGGGGAGTCAATCCTCAAACTTGTTTCTCTTTCAATGGTATAAACAGGCAAAGCTATAATGTAGTTTCATTTGAGGTTGTCCTACCCTATAGGTCAGACTTTCTTATTTTAGAGCCTCCCACAATTTTGTGTCTATTTTATAATCTATCCGACAGCTACCCTCTTATCCTGCACAGCTCTAGCGATTACATTTCAAGCCAATGTTGAGGTGAAGAAAAATTCTTTGTGTGAACCGCATTACAGAAATGTCTCTTGTAAAAGATACATTTGTATTAAAGTAACATTTTATCTTTAAAGGAAGCTTTTCTCTTTCCTGCCTTTTGTACCATCAGTTAAACATGGGGCCAACTTGCCTGCTATTGTAAACTGGTGTGGTTCCAGTGATGTCAAAGCCAGGCCAATTTATACCAGTAGAGAATTTCCCCCCTGGTTTGTATAATTGAGGGAATAATGCAAAGCTTTGGTTTTTGTAATGGTTTGAAAAAAGAATGAAGGAAATTTGACAGTGCTGAGCTGTTCCTGGTAGAACTTTGGTTAGGAAGTTAATATATGTAGGTATTTTCAAGACTTTTTTAAAATTTGCTCTTCTAGTTTGGCAGCTGAGTTAAAGTTCAATTAAGTCTCTCTAACCTTGCTGCAGGGAAAGCTTGGGGACCATTTGTTATTTTAAATCCCTTTACTTTTCAATTGTCAAATTCAGTTCAGGGAACATTTACAGTTTCATTGGAAAGGGGCAATGGTGAGAGAAAAAACGCTGTTCCAGGATCGGATGAATGATTTTTAAACTCTCAGCTGTTACAGGCTAATCTTCATAGTCCTGTGGACAGAAAGTGTTACCGGGGGTATTTTCTTATCTCGATATGCAGGGAGCTATGCGTGCAAATCTCCATGCCCCAGAGTGAAACTATAACCCAGGGGATTTAACCCATAGACTTACACCTGCGTATGGTTTATGGATTTACATTAATAGGCGGATTTAAGAGACTTTTTTATTTTACAAGGAGTGGGCCCTTTGAAGTCAATGGACCTCTGTGGGTTTGGATAGAGTCTGTTGTGCTGTCCAAACTGTTTCGACTAGCTCAGACTTTTCATTTAAAGAGCGAACCTCTGATTTGTGTGTGTGTTTTGCTTTGTATTTGTTTTTTTATAAAGATCATTGGAGCTCCGTGATGAAATCCCGGCCCATTCAAGTCAGTGGGGAGTTTAGCTATTGACTTCATTGGGCCAGGATTTCACCTCAGCCCCCCACCCCCGTCACTAGAGTGCATTCCCATAATGCGCTCTCCAACTCTTTGGAACATGTGTGCCCTTCTGTACAGTATACCACGGCTTTCCACTCTCCCTTCCCTCTCCTCCCCATTGAGCACTCTGCTTTTGTGATCGACAGCAGCCTGTAGGCGCTATGAGTTCATGGCCCGCGAATTAAAGTTTAATTTGTTAAACTGTCACTGAGCCAGTCATGGGGGAGTTACCCAGCGCCTGCAAAACCTGAGCCATGTTAAGAAATCTCTTAGCTGTGCTATTAGGGCGGATCCAGAAGTCCACAGAAGTCAGTGGAAAGAATCCCACTGAGTCTAATGTGCTTTGGCCCAGCTCCATAGCACCCATGCTGATGGAAGGAGAAACGTCTGGCTAGTCCTAAATCATAGTGTCCTCCAATAGTGCAGGCTTGATGTCTTCTCTGAGACATGGGCTCTGCTTCCATGTTGGATTGCTTGGGGACCCGTATGGTGGGTGGTGCATGAAGCATTGAAGCATCCAGACTGAGGAAGAGAGTTTCTTCATCTCCGAGAAGCTTGCAGAGGAGAGCCCTGGCCATATTCAACGCTCATCTGAAGGGTAGTCACTGCAGATGCTGCACTTTTCCATAGGGAGATGGTGATTCGCACCCTGGGGCTTCAATTCCCTACCTCCAGGACAGCTCCCTCTCTGGCAGCTCTCCTTCCCTGGCTTGGGGCTGCTGTCATTTCCCATGGCATTGCTAGGGATTCCATGTGGTCAGATGCAGACCCTGTGCATTCAGACAGTCCAGGTCCCCACTTGTACACTTTTTAATAACGCTTTCCATTTAACTAGGTAGGGCATGGATCGGCGTCCAGCACGGCCCAGGATAAAGGTTCACTGGATCCTTTTTCACTTCCAACCCCTGCTGCTCATGCGCGTTAAGCCTCCAGTCTATCACAGGTTTGTCTGGAGTCTGAGCAGTCCTCAAGGTGCTGCTGCCATGTGCCCGCGGAGCAAGCCGTGGAAACTTAATGCGAGATCACAATTGAACCCAACGTTTCTTGGGCTAGCGCTCCAGAGGGGTGTCCTGCAGTCAAACACAGAGCCGTAACTAAGCATTTTAGCGCCCGGAGCGAGCAATCTTATTTGTATCCCCTAGAGGCAATGTGGGGGGGTACGTGGGGTCACATGCCCCCCCCAGATTTCTGCCTCTCATTGAGCACAGAGGTTTTCAAACTGTGGGGCATGCCTCCCTAGAGGGATGTGCCCTCCCACTTTGAAAGCTGTCGCCTCCTGCCAGGAATCAGCAGATCAGAAGCTAGCGGGTGCTGCCTGGTCCACTCCGGCCCCCGGCCCTCCGCCCTGTGGGAGCTGGGGCGCTGGCTGGCGGCCCGGCAGCCTTCCCTGCCCGGCTTCCCAACCCAGGCCGCCTCTGCCCCGAAGGAGCCTGGCGCCAGTCGGTGACACCCTCCCGGAGCTGACCCCTGCCCATGGAGCCCGGCTGCCAAGCGATGCTCCCCAAAGTGCTCCCTGGAGTACTCATTCCCCTCGGGCACCTGGCTCTCAGCCCACTCACCCCCCCGGGGAGCTGCCATTGCAGCCGGGTCAGGCTCCCCACACACCCTGCGTGCAGAGTGGAACGACCCTTTGCTCCCCTTGGTTGTCCTGCCCCAGCCCCGGGGCTGCCAGGCTCACGGTCACAGTGCCCGAGCTCTGAGCTCGGCTGCGTGAGCCCCGTGCCCAGCCCAGGTGCTGGGGGCAGGTGGCTGCCGGCAGGGCAGACTTGCTCCTGCCAGCTCTGGAAACCAAGGCCATGAGAACAGAATGACCCCTAGGGTTACCATGTTTCAAGTTCCCAAATACAGGATACTGCCGGGGGAGAGGGGAAGGAGGAGCTGGAGGGGGTATTTGGGGGATACTAGAGGGGGTACCTATGGCAGGGGTACTCACTGGAGGTGGGCTGCTGGGGAGAGGGGGCGGTTTAACAGGGGAGTCCCAGCTGCTGCTAAGGGGACACTGCATGCAGGGCTCCCGCTTCCCCTTCTCTTCCCCATCCCATCCCCTTTCCCCAGTGCCTCTTCCCCATCCCTTTCTCTTCCCCCTGCCCTATCCCATCCCCCTTCCTTCCCCAGTACCTCTTTTCCCCCACCTCACCCTTCTTCCCCCATACCCCCTTGCCCTGCCTTCTCACCCCCCCACCCCCATGGGCTCTCACCATTGTACAGGAAACAGGATTATGGCACTAGGACCCAGGAGGTGGCATCCAGCTGCCAAGGCAGTCCACTCCTCTTTTTTGGGGGGGGGGGGGCAATGCCCCCCCCCCCAAAAAAAAACTATGCCCAGGAATTCCAGCTTATGCTGCTGGGTCCAGTCATGCAGGGGGGTGAGATGCTGCTACTGGGCCCGATCCTGCACCGCCCCATTTTTGTGCCCTCACCAGCTCAGCACCCTGGGTGGCTGGCCCTCTCGCCCTGCCCTAGTTATGGCCCTGGTCAAAAGTGACAGTTTTCAGAAACAACATCAACAGATTAAGAAGTGGTTACGGCTTAAATAACATAATCGTTCTCTTACCTACTGGGGAGAAATTTACTCTAAGTTCCACGGGGAGCAGAGGAGGCTGCATGCTTCAAGTTCATGCTGGGCATCCCTATGCCTACCATAGTATACTGTGCCCCTGTCTGCTGGATTTCTCACTGCTGTGAGACCAGAATTAGAGCAAGTCCTACAGAAGGAAGATGATGGTCTAGTGGTTAAGATGCTAGCTTTGTACTGGGGAGAGCCGGGTTCAACTCTCTTCTCTGCCACAGCGTGATCTTGATCAAAACACTTACATTTTACAGATGGAGAACAGAAAAACGAACACTTTCCTATCTCACAGGGTGTCGTGAGGCTAAATCCATAAGGGCTGGTCCACACTAACCCCCTGGTTTGAACTAAGATACGCAACTTCAGCTACGTGAATAACGTAGCTGAAGTCGAAGTATCCTAGTTCGAACTAAACAGCACTTACCGCGGGTCCACACGCGGCAGGCAGGTTTCCCCGTCGACTCCGCTTACTCCTCGCGCGGAGCAGGAGTACCGGTGTCGACGGCGAGCACTTCCGGGATCGCTTTATCGCGTCTAGACAAGACGCGGTAAATCGATCCCAGAAGATCGATTACTACCCGCCGAATTAGGCGGGTAGTATAGACATACCCTAAGATAGTGTAGGGTACTCAGGTAGCATAGTAATGGAGGACTTATAAGAACGTGAGATAGATATTGATGCTAAATGCATTTCCTGGGCCCTCGGAATCAAGGCGACTATCACCCTAAGTGATAAAATAAATGATTTTATTTAAATCAAGCTTTAACCACTTCTTATCCAATCAAGTACATATGATTGTGGCATTCAAGTAGTGCCGAGGCCCTGAAGTTCACTTTTGGCCTCTCAAAGGAGAATTGGTTGAGTCAAGTGATTTTGTTTTTGACATATCACTTTATTTTTTTCATTTACTGCCCCTTAGTTGCCACGGGGCTTGGTGAGCTTCTCATAACTCAGCAGCCATTTTTCACCTGAACGCTGACAACATTTTTTTACTCACAGCCTAATGGTGAAATGTATGTTTAAATAACATTTCAAATAAACGCAGGAGGTTCTAGGTAACAGATGAGCCAGCTGGAGACGTGGATGCGTCATAGCTGGAAAGATCATAGATTTGGGTTGTGTTTTTTTTTTTAAATGTTCCCATTTCTAACAAGCAACCAGAAGGACCTGCCCACAAGACTGTATTTATCATCCTAAACCAAGCTGTTGCGAAATATCCAAGGCAGGCAGTATATAGATTCCCATCCCCGGAAATGAGCTTGTTATAATCATTTCTGTCCATTTTCTAAAGCATATTATCAGAATTGATATTTGCTCTCAAAGTTCTGTAAAACTTTTGGTTGGTAAGTTGAGGTGAAAAACATTTTGGAAGGTACAGCTGCAAGTCTGGGTATTTTCCTCTTTTTAGCCCAGTCAGAATGGTTAGTGGATAAAACATGAATTCTTAAGGTCATATCTGGTCAGCATTCCACATACTGGACACCTGCTGAAGTCGGTAGGAGGTCTGAGCATAAATCAATGGTCCTTATTGATCATGATCTGCTGTCACCCTTACTCACCATAAGCAGTGCTTAATCAAATACGTCCATCAAAGTCAATGGAAATTCTCACATGAACAAATATCTGTGAGTAAGGATTGGGGCTTACACGGCGTTTCACCTTTGTCACCTTGAATCAGTCTGAGGGATCTTACTGAATGCAGGTACTGGCTCTCAGTCTAATTCTAGCACCACGGCACTGACAGATCGGACAAAATGCAATAGAATACACAATGGCCAGGGATGCCCAGCATGAACTATAATGTAGACTGAGGAACCTTGGGGCCCATACTTCTGCTGACGTCTATGTCAATTCTCCTGTTTCCTTCAGTAGGAGCAGAATCAAGTCCCAGCATACACATAGTGAGGACAGTCCCTCTTACAGAGAACTTAACAGTCTTAAATAGTAAAGGATCTTGTCAACTCCATGCATAGACGTGGAAATCTAGGGAAGCTTCCAGGCATGGAGCACATCTGCAATAAGACCATCAAGACTTTCTATAAAATCTTGCAATAAACAACTTTTGAGGCATAGTTGGTCCTGATTTTCAGCCACTGGCCTCTGTTAGCACGTGCACAGATATTGCCTTGCGTTTTTCAAGTGAAAACACTTGTGTATTCACTTAGCTTTAACATGTGCATTTGCACAAGTGTCCCAATCTCACTTTATAGTCAGACTGAGGAATCAGTCTCAGAAAGACAAGCAATGCTTTAAGAGCTATTCTCTCAGAGAGGGGCCTGTAAATCATTAGCATGCTGCTGCTCTAACAGCGCATGCAATTTAGTGTAAACAATAATCATTCAAAATGAAACTAACAGACCTGGCACAGATGAGATACATTGAACACATCAGATGCTGTACTAAGCAACCCCAAGTTGTAGCTGTGTACAGTACAGGATCATCATGAAGGCTTAATCATCCTTTACCGGAGAACCTCGGGAAAGCCGGAGCACTTGAGATTTCTCACATAATTGACAGCTGCAGCTTGTCACAGATGTGTGGCTAATACTATGACCAAGAAGTTATGAATGATTCAGGTTCATACATTTTGGGGAAACCCATTCTAAAAAAATTACAGCCAGCATGAATACTTGGGAAAGCAACAAATCTACCACTAGACTATACTTACTGTCTGAGTCCATAAATCCTGTTTGTGCATGGACTTCTTATTGCCTGACTGGCTTACCTAATAAAAAAGGCATTTCAATAAAATTGTCTGCGCCTCAATTTACATGAAGCGTTCTAGGTATTATTCCTTTTTACACATGTACCTGCTAGAGGAAAACGTGGGAATTTAGGGTAACATTTTCAAAAAATATCTAAGTGAATTAAGAGCCTAAGCCCCATTTTCAAAGGAGACAAGTGCCTAAGTCCCATTGGTTTTCAGTAAGCTTTTGGAAACTTTACACTCATATTCTAAATTTGACCCATCTCACTTCCTGGTTATACATACAGAGAGCTCTCATTCGTGTTGATGGGGTAACACTCATGCATTCAGCTAAGAATTCATGTCCCTCTGTTTAGTTGACTTTAAGGTGCACATAATTGAGCTTGCAAATGTGTATATTAAATACAAGTCCCTATCACATCCTGGAATAAAAACAATTAAAACAAATGAGAAAATCTATATATCTATGATCAGCCCAGTTTTACAAGATGCTGTGTCATAGAATTATAGAATCTCAGGGTTGGAAGGGACCTCAGGAGGTCATCTAGTCCAACCCCCTGCTCAAAGCAGGACCAACCAGGATGGCTGTGTGCCATCATCTCCCACTGAAATAGGGTGACCAGAAAGCAAATGCGAAAAATCAGGATGGGGGTTGTGGCTGGGGGGGGGGGCAGTAATAGGAGCCTATATAAGAAAAAGACCCAAAAATCTGGACTGTCCCTATAAAATCAGGACATTTGGTCACCCTACACTGAAATCAAGAAACCCTAAGCAGCACGAAGCCCATAATGACTTTTGCACATAAGAGGTGAGATCTTTAGGTCGTGTAAGTTGGTACAGCGCCACTGAAGTCAGCAAAGCTATTCAGATTTACCCCAGGAATGAAATCCTGGCTCCATTAAGGTCAATGGCAAAACGTCATTGATTTCAGTGAGACCAGGATTTCACCCTAGATGAGGATCTGGCACAGAATCTTTTCTCTCCTCTCCTTTCTCCTTCACTCATTTTTCAGTACCACGCCAGATGGTCTTTGGGAAGGTAGCTGATGCGTAGTGTAAACCTCATTGCCAACATTGGATAACCAGGCCAGTATTCAACACAAAAAGATTTGAAACAGCAAAAAGTGTTTCAGTCTGAGCTCTCACGACGTTTTAAGCTAATGGATCTGCTTATGAATTTGTCAGATTGATTTTGCTAAGCAGACTGGGGCTAACATTTTCAAAAATACCTTGAACCCTTTTTGAGAAAACGATTTAGCCACTTACGTCCCCTTTGAAAATAGGATTTAGGCTCCTGATCACTTAGGGCTGGTCCACACTGGGGCGCGGGATCGATCTAGGAAACACAACTTCAGCTACGAGAATAGCGTCGCTGAAGTCGACGTTTCCTAGATCGAACTACATTTACTTACTGCAGGTCCACGAAATGCAGGCAGGCTCCCCCGTCGACAGCGCTTCCTCCTGTCGGCGAGCGGGAGTTCCGCAGTCGACGGGGGAGCGCTTCTGGGATCGATTTATTGCGTCCAGATGAGACGCGATAAATCGATCCCAGAAGATCGATCTCTACCTGCCGAATCGGGCGGGTAGTGTGGACCTGCCCTTAGGATCATTTTTTCAAAAAATATTTTGGTGCCTAGTGGCATTTTCAGAAGCGCCTCAGCATTTAACTCCCATTAGAAAGTAGGCATTTTTGAAGATTTTACCCCACGTCAGGAGCGCTAGCTTAGCAGGACCATTCCATTATGAGTTTCAGTTTTATGGTAGTTTGGCAGGGGTAGGGGGGAGATTAAAAGTTCAGTTCAGGGCTGGCGCGTCCACTAGGCAACCCTAGGCGGTCGCCTAGGGCGCCAATATGTGTAGGGCGGTTTACCACGGCTGCCTCCTGTCTCCCGGCTCCGTGGAACCGGGAGCTGGGGAGGCGCCGCGGGCGGGGGGAGGCTGCCACGGCCCACGGGCGGGGGGCTGAGCTGCCGGTCCGCGGGGGGGTGGGGAGCTGCTGCGGGGAGGGGTACTGGCTGCCGTGGGGGAGAGGGGGCGGCGTTAGCTGGGGTGGGCGGCGCAGGGCTGGTGCAAGGAAGTTTCGCCTAGGGTGCGAAACTTCCTTGCACCGGCCCTGGTTCAGTTGTCAACATTTTCAAACTTGGATAGCTAAAGTTAGACACCTAAATAAGTAGGCTGCTTTTCCTGAGGCTGAGCCAAGTTATGGCTTTTTCAGGTGACGTGAAATCCATCTCCTCAGGCTGACAACAGGGGGCAAGGCTGCAACTAGGGAGGAAGTAGGAGTTGCATCACTTTTTGTGCCGCTTGCGTAGTGTGATAGAATCACTAGCTCCATGTAAATAAGGACCTATGACCCTTCCTCCAACCCACTCCTCTGGCCTTGATTCCAGGTTGGTATACGGAGGGCAGCCTGCCACACCCACTCCATCATGCAAAAGGCATAGAGGCCTAGCTACTCGTCCAGCAGCCCTGCTTTGCAGCACCAATGCAGTGATTGTACCACGATTGTGATTGTTCAGCTAGATGTGACCAGGAAAGCTGCTAAGAACAGCTTTACTCTATTTTAGACCGGTTTTGGCTCTGTGCTTCTACCTCTGTTCCATTTCAGGTGAATGTAAAACTGCTGTAGATGCAATTGTGTAATTCATTGTTTTGCAGCCAGTTTTCCTTGGGAACTTTTCAGTCTTTGTCTCCTTGCAGCTGAACATCAAAATAACTGATCAATGACAAATGCACATCAAACCAGAGGGCTACACATCCATGAAATTCAAAGGTAAATATGCCTTTTATATTGACAGGACAGCAGATAACAGCAAAGGCAGGGAAGTGATAATTATTTTAAATTGACAATATTCTGCAAGAAGCATTGAGCACTGACAACAATCTTAAATACAAAGATTAAATACTAAAATACAAAGATGATTATTTTGCATAGAGATAAAAGAACATCTAACCTCTTAAAAGATCAAAGATAATTTCTAAAGATTGAAAACATTTCCATACAGAAATGAATTCTTCCATCTCAAGAACTACATGTGTCAGCTTTTTTCTGCCTCTTCAATAAGCTCTAAGAACATAAGAACAGCCATACCGGGTTAGACCAAAGGTCCATCTAGCTCAGTATCCTGTCTTCCGACAGTGGCCAATGCCAGGTGCCCCAGAGGGAATGAACAGAACAGGTAATCATCAAATGATCCATCCCCTGTCGCCCATTCCCAGCTTCCGGCGAACAGAGGCTAGGGACACCATCCCTGCCTATCCTGGATAATAGCCATTGATGGACCTATCCCCCCTGAATTTTAGGTCTTTTTGAACCCTGTTATAGTCTTGGCCTTCACAACATCCTCTGGCAAGGAGTTCCACAGGTTGACTGTGCATTGTGTGAAAAATACTTCCTTTTGTTTGTTTTAAACCTGCTGCCTATTAATTTCATATGGTGGCCTCTAGTTCTTATGTTATGAGAAGGAGTAAATAACACTTCCTTATTTATTTTCTCCACACCAGTCATGATTTTATAGACCTCTATCATATCCCCACTTAGTCATCTCTTTTCCAAGCTGAAGAGTCCCAGTCTTATTAATCTCTCCTCATACGGCAGCCGTTCCATACCCCTAATCATTTTTGTTGCCCTTTTCTGAACCTTTTCCAATTCTAATATATCTTTTTTGAGATGGGGTGACCACATCTGCACACAATATTCAAGATGTGGACGTACCGTGGATTTATATAGAGGCAATATGATATTTTCTGTCTTATTATCTATCCCTTTCTTAATGATTCTCAACATTCTGTTCACGTTTTTGATTGCCACTGCACATTGAGTAGATGTTTTCAGAGAACTATCCACAATGACTCCAAGATCTCTTTCTTGAGTGGTAACAGCTAATTTAGACCCCATCATTTTATATGTATAGCTGAGATTATGTTTTCCAATATGCATTACTTTTCATTTATCCACATTGAATTTCATCTGCCATTTTGTTGCCTAGTCATCCAGTTTTGAGAAATCCTTTTGTAGCTCTTCGCAGTCTGCCTGGGACTTAATTATCTTGAGTAGTTTTGTAATATCTGCAAATTTTGCCATCTCACTGTTTACCCCTTTTTCCAGATCATGTATGAATATGTTAAATAGGAGTAGGCCCAGTACAGACTCCTGGAGGACACCACAATTTACCTCTCTCAATTCTGAAACTGATCATTTATTCCTACACTTTGTTTCCTATCTTTTAACCAGTTACCAATCCACAAGAGAACCTTCCCTCTTATCCCATGACGGCTTACTTTGCTTAAGAGCCTTTGGTGAGGGACCTTGTCAAAGGCTTTCTGAAAATTTAAATATACTATATCCACTGGATCCCCCTTGTCCACATGCTTGTTGACCCCCCTCAAAGAATTCTAGTAGGTTGATGAGGCATGATTTCCCTTTACAAAAATCATGTTGACTATTTCCCAACAAATAATGTTCATCTATGTGTCTGACAATTTTTTTCTTTACTATAGTTTCAACCAGATTCCCAGGTAGTGAAGTCAGGCTTACCAGCCTGTAATTGCCGGGGTCACCTCTGGAGCCCTTTTTAAAAATTGGCGTCACATTAGCTATCCTCCAGTCATATGCTACCGAAGCTGATTTAAATGATAGGTTACAGACTACAGTTAGTAATCCTGCAATTTCACATTTGAGTTCCTTCAGAACTTTTGGGTGAATACCATCTGGTCCTGGTGACTTATTTCTGTTTAGTTTATCAATTTGTTCCACAACCTCCTCTAATGACATGTCAATCTGGAACAGTTCCTCAGATTTGTCATGTAAAAATCTGGCTCGGGTTTGGGAATATCCCTCACATCCTCAACCGTGAAGACCGATGCAAAGAATCAATTTAGTTTCTCCGCAATGGCCTTATCGTCCTTGAGTGCTCCTTCAGCATCTTGATCGTCCAGTGACCCCACTGGTTGTTAATAGGATTCCTGCTTCTGATGTACTTAAAAAATTTTTTTGCTATTACTTTTTGAGTCTTTGGCTAAGCGTTTCTCAAATTCTTTTTTGGCTTTACTAAATATATTTTTACACTTCATTTGCCAGAGTTTATGCTCCTTTCTATTTTCCTCACTAGGATTTAATGTCCACTTTTTAAAGGATGCCTTTTTGCCTCTCACTGCTGCTTTTACTTTGTTGTTTAGTCAAGGTGGCTCTTTTTTGGTTCTCTTATTATGTTTTTTTAATTCGGGGTATACATTTAAGTTGAGCCTCTATTATGGTGTCTTTAAAAAGTTTCCATGCAGCTTGCAGGGATTTTACTTTTGGTGCTGTACCTTTTAAGTTGTGTTTAATTAACCTCCTCATTTTTGTATAGTTCCCCTTTCTGAAATTAAACGCTACAGTGCTGGGCCACTCTTGTGTTTTCCCCGCCACAGGGATGTTAAATTTATTTATATTATGGTCACTATTACCAAGCGGTCCAGCTATATTCACTTCTTGGACCTGATCCTGTGCTCCACTTAGGACTAAATCAAGAATTGCCTCTCCTCTTGTGGGTTCCAGGACTAGCTGCTCCAAGAAGCAGTCATGTAAGGTATCAGGAAACTTTATCTCTGCATCCTGTCCTGAGGTGATATGTACCCAGTCAATATGGGGATAGTTGAAATCCCCCATTATTATTGAATTTTTTATTTTAATAGCCTCCAATCTCCCTGAGCATTTCACAGTCACTATCACCACCCTGGTCGGGTGGTCGGTAATATATCCCAGTGCTATATTCTTGTTATTCGAGCATGGAATCTCCATAGAGATTCTATGGTATAGTTTGGTTCATTTACAATTTTTACTTCATTTGATTTTACGCTTTCTTTCACATATCATGCCACTCCCCCACCAGCACAACCTGTTCTGTCCTTCCGATATATTTTGTACCCCGGTATTACTGTGTCCCATTGATTATCCTCATTCCACCAAGTTTCTTTGATGCCTATTATATCAATATCCTCATTTAATACGAGGCATTCTAGTTCACCTATCTTATTATTTAGACTTCTAGCATTGATATATAAGATGATAAAGATGAATGAATAAGGCACCATTTCTTGATGTAAATGGAAAGTTCCCCTCTTCAGTAGACTTTGCAGCAGGCTCATTGAAGCACCGAGGAAAAATTCTGACAATACTAGAAACTGTGACCGGAATACCTGTTTTCTACTGAATGTTTGTATTGTTAACTGTGAGCTCTAGGGAACGCACTATAAGGAACTGAGAAATCTAGCACTACAGTGATCTCCTGTTTATTGCTGATTAAATTCATCATCAACGTGTTGCAGTAATGAGGCATGTCATCATGAATCCTGCCAATATATTTTACATTGCAATCAAATGGGCGTTAACGTGGTGCGATTCTGGAAGGCTCCCTAAGAAGTGGGCAACATGAAAAGGATCAAAGGCATGATCCTGGAATAAAAAGTGGGAGCGGAAGGGTTGTACGCACTAGTGCAGGTACACAGAGACACACCACAGGTCTCATCCTCCATTCCTCTTCACCTTGTGCAGCCATTTAAACTGGTGCACAGTGCGTATAAGATGCTACCGTTCTGAGACAGGGCACACAGCTGAAGGAGAGGGATGCTTGAAGCCGGATTCTCATTTACAAAAAGGACCCTTTACACAGCTGTGACAGTGTAATGGGGTCTTGAAAGCTAAAGGATAATATTAGCACATGAACAAATGGGTAGAAACGTTCCATGAATAAATTTAGGCTAGAAATTAGAAAAGGTTTCTAACCATTGGAGGAGTAAGGTTCTGAAACAGCCTCAAAATAGAAATAGAGAGGGCAAACAACCTAACCAGTTTTAATATGGATAAATTCATGATTGGGATGATATGACAGGATTGCCTGCAATCGCAGGGGACTGGACTCAGTGACCCAAAAGGTCCCTTCTAGTCCTTTGTTCCATCGTGGGAGTAAAATGTAACCTAGTTAATGCCAGAGTAGCATATATGAGCCTTTGTATAAATGAGAATCGGAACCGCGTTCTCCAAGTTTTTGTTTGTTTGTTTTTAATTATTTAAATAGAATGTGCAGTGTTGTGACAAAGTCATAAGAGGTTTCAAGTCTTGCAATATTTGGTGTTTTGCTTAAAGCTCCAGCTCCTGGAGTCATGTGACTAAGAATCTTAAATGTCATTAAAAAAAGAAAAAAGTAAGCGTCTAGCCTTCATGGTTGCAGAGAAAAGCCTAAAAATGTGAAGTACACAGGCTCACAACTAGAATGGCAAATAAAAACAGCCCCCATTTTTTTTAAAGTCTCAGGATTTGTTTGAAGCCTGACTAACACTTGGGTTTATGTCCCATTCAAACAGGCCACACAATCAGTTGAGCTGAAACTGTTTTCAAAATGTGTAGCGTCGCGTGGGGCCTAGATTTCCAGGTTCATTGAATCTCTGATTTGGAGCTGATATGACTAATTTTATTTGGGATCATTAATTTCCTTTATTTTAATAAACAAATAGTCCATCAACTTGTCCCTATTACATGGATTAGTGTTGTATTGTCAGCGAGGGGCAATATATAATTTGTTCACTTAACATAGTGACAGAGTTGTCCTAGTTAAACAAATTAAGCCCTTTAACAACAACCCTATTAATTGACTTTGACTGTATTGCATTCTTTACAGAAAGGATCATGAACATTTAATTGTAGAGAATTATTCTCCAGTTCAACAGAAACAAAACAAACAACACATGCTTAACATGCAGCCTCCAATAAGAGTTTGTTAGCACTGTGTTTAAGCATTGTACTTAATGTTAAAATATTTCTGTGATGGTAGTAATTATATGAATAACATGCTGGTAAGGAATAATAAGATAATATAACATAGAAGTACCACCATTGAAATCAAATTTGCTTTTATAAACACAATAAAAGCCAGAAGGAGTGGATGGGCTCCGCATTAGAAATTGGATGTCAAAACTTTTACCTCTAGGTCACCTAAATTCAGACCATCCTGTAATAACTGAAACTGGCTGCTCTTTGGTTTGTGTAAAATGAGGTTAGCAGTCTCTGTCTGGTTCTGAGTATATAGGTATATCGTATAGTATATATAGGTTCTGAGTACATAATATAGAACAAAAACACTCACCTTAACCTGAATCCTTGGTGGAGGCATCAGCAGTAAGGCCAAGAACTGACGTATCTTTTCATTCCTTCGCCGAGGTGGTTTTACAGGGCCTAATCTCTCTGCAGCACTCCCAGAAGTGCAGTGGAGTCATGTATTCAGACTCTCCTCAGCCAGGTTGGAGCAGTTAGCATCACTAGCCCAAAGACAGAAACTCAGCCCTCCAATTGGGTTCCTCTGGTGCTTCCCCCTTCCAGGATTCCAAGGAAACAAAACAAAAAGAGCTAGAAAGAAAAAAAACCCAACCAGTCCCAAATGAGCCATCAGCCTCTTTCACTTCCTTCCTTCCTTGGCCAAACTATAATCTGTCTCAATATCCTCTGGTCAGATAATTGCGACCACCTTTCTCTCAGGTTGTTCACACAATCATAGGAGTAGGCTGTGTCCTAGACCAGGCCTCTCCCTAGGGGCTGAGAGAACTAGTGGTCGGCCCTCTTTTGAACTCTTCCTCCAGTTCTGATATCCCAATACGGTTCCATCGGGAGCTCTTTGATGACCTGAAAATCAAAAAGGAATCCTACAAAAAATAGAAACATGGACAAATTGCTAAAGATGAGTACAAAAGTATAGCACAAGCATTCAGGGACAAAATCAGGAAGGCTAAAGCACAAAATGAATTACACCTAGCAAGGGACATAAAAGGCAATGAGAAGAGGTTCAATAAATACATGAGGAGCAAGATAAAGATGAAGGAGAGTGTGGGTTCAATACTTATCAGAGAAGCAGGACTATAATGGATGTGATAAGTCTTCATATATAATAATGACAGTTATAGAGAGGATGGTGATCAATTGTTCTCCATGTCCACTGAAGGTAAGACAAGAAGTAATGGGCTTAATCTGCAGCAAAGGAGATTTAGGTTAGATGTTAGGGAAAACTTTCTAACTATTAGGGTAGTTAAGCTCTGGAATAGGCTCCCAGGGTTTTTAAGAACAGGTTAGATAAACACCTGTCAGGATGGTCTAGGCTTACTTGATCCTGCCTCAGCATGGGGGGGATGGACTAGGTGACGTATTAAGGCCCCTTCCAGCCCTACATTTCTATGATTCTATGGCTTGCAGATGCAGCAGAGTTCTGTCCTTAATGTTAAAATATGTTAAAATACTTGAGCCCTTAGCAACTCTTTAACCCCTTCCTGTCTGGGGCAGTTTGTACACCCCATCAGAGTGGTCTTCCAAGGTCAATGGGGAGGTATCCTCTGAAGTGTAGTTTGGGGGAACATTTGCACTACCACTAAATGCAGTGTGCCTTTACTGAGGGTAAGTGGAGCACATCAGTCTCCGTTGCTGTCAAGGCAATACAGTTCGCGAGCATTAAATCCACACAGGTTTTGTGCCTCATTGCAAAGAAACAGTATGTTTCTATGCTCTAAGCCACACCCAGGGGTTGGCTCCTAGTGTTGGAGAGCCAGACCCAAAGAAAGCCTGCAAGCATCTCGGAGCACCACATTCAGCGCTTGTGACTATAGGCATCTCTACGCTGCAGTTAGATACCAATGGCTGGCTCATGCCAGCTGACTTGGGACTGTTTAACTGCAGTGTAGACATTTGGGCTCGGGGTGGAGTTGGGGCTTTACGTTGGAGGGTCCCAGAGCTCAGGCTGCAGCCCCTTAGACTCATGGGGCTCAGGCTGAGTCGGCTGGCACAGGATAGCAGTGGGTGTCTAAATGCAGTGTAGACATACCCTGTATGATGATATCAAATGCAGTCTGGTGGGATAGCTGGCAAATTTCCACTTATCATGAAAGGACATGCATGTAACAATGGTCTATTAATTAAGTATTTATATGGCCCGTATCACCATAGCAGATGAGGCCCTTGTGAACATTAACAAATTACTCCCCAATATGGGAGTATTCTTATTTTACAGATGGAGTCCCGAGGCAATTTTTCCCTAGGGATTTTACATGGGAACCCTGCAGCAAAGCTGGGAATTTAGTTCAGTACTATTCAACAAGTCAACAAGTCTTCATTGGCATGACAAACTACACTTGTCAGCCCCGAGGGATAGGGATCATATTTTGTACAGCACCTTGCACAATGGGCTCCTGAGTCATGACTAGGAGGTCATGACTAGCCCTTAGGCGCTATGCTAATATAAATAATAAAATACAAGCAATGTCTAAGTGTAAAAGGAGTCAGACCCTTCAGGTCTCTGTCATCGGTAGGTAATATACTCCAAGGCTAGAGATACTCAGAGTTTGGATCTAGGTCTCCCGTCCTTCCTGCTCCATTTGTCATTCCTCTCCATTTTTCATCTGGTGCTATGGAGCACAATGCTGCCTTTGCCGGCTCTCTCATTTCTCTCAGAGTCAGATAGTGGTTTTCCTCATTGCTTCCTAATGAGAAATCTGTTACCATTCCTTATGACTTGAGGAAATCTGTCTCACACTTCCTGTATTTTAGACACTGGAACAGGAAGTGCCTTCTCTATCTCAATCCCTCCTCTTTTACGTTGGCCACGCAGTCATTTCTCTCTGGGTTTAGACTGTACTTTATCCCTCCCAATTTCCACTTCAAGTTTATGGCCAATGATTCTGGATTTGGTAGATTCTACCTTAGGCCTTATCTACACTAGGAGTGCTTTTCTACCTATATAGGCCTTCCAGAAAGTTCCATCCAGTCTTGTATTACCCAAGTCTTTAAAAGCTTGGGTGAGGCTGGCAATTGAGTCCCCTGTCAATATATACCCAATTGGATATTGGCCCAGAAAGTCTGTGTAAACTGAAATATCTCAACAAAAAAACTCAATACAATAAATCCTTCCCTGAGAAAAGCTGTGAGAGAAATTGTGTGAAGAGGCCATATTTGGGGTCAGGAAGGAATTTTCCTTCAGGTCGGATTGACAGAGATACTGGGATCTTTTCACCTTTCTCTGCAGCATGGGCCAAAGGTCACTTGCAGGTTTAAACTAGTGTAAATGGCAGATTTTCCGTAACTTGAAGTCTTTAAATCATTATTTGAGGACTTCAGTGACTCAGCCAGAGATTAGGGAGCTATTACCGGAGTGGGTGGGTGAGATTCTGTGGCCCGCAATGTGCAGGAGGTCAGACTAGATGATCATGATGGGGCCCCTCTAACAAAGTCTATGAGACTAAAATGCCTCCACTGTGCATCTGTCAGTCAGCTAGTTGCAAAAGTGAGGCTACCAAAGCACATGAAGAGAGGGCTGTCTTCATTCTGATGAAACTGGGAATAAGGAGCAGATGGGGGGATGAAATCTGCAAGGATAGCAGATATCTAGAGTTGCTGTGTCTGCAGCCTCTTTGTTGCTACAGCTTCATGTATGGGTGCTGAAGAATAACAGATGTGAGAGATTCACGGGGATTCTTTCCAGGTTCTCAGGCTTTTGCAAGGTAGTTAACAGTGAGAAATATTTCAGAGTTTAAACACAGAAAGTGCAATATGCATATGTATCCCCCCCCACACACACACACACACTATATTGGAGATTAGACGTAGGGGAGATCTAGATAGCAGGAGAGGACAATCACACCCCCTGTAATGGGTGGTTACATTTCTCTTAAAGGTTGGTTTAAAAACATGCCCATTGTTTGAAGATGCTCAGGGCTTTGGGATGTGAAAAATAAGACCTAGGGAGATAGATTCATGGGCAGGAGCAAGCAAGGTGGTTATAAACACAAGATAAATTCAGGTTTAAGTGTAGTAGCCGTGTTAGTCTGTGTCAGCAAAACAAAAATAAGAAAGAAAAACTTGTAGCACCTTAGAGACTAACAAATTTATTTCAGCATAAGCTTTCGTGGGTTAATACCCACTTCATCGGATGCATGGAATGAAATATTTCATTCCATGCATCCGATGAAGTGGGTATTAACCCACGAAAGCTTATGCTGAAATAAAGATAAATTCAGTTTATCACAAGGATCAGCAGTGGGTTACAACATTTATCAGATGATTTAACAATTGATCACATGGATTGTGTGTGTGTGTCTGTGTGTATAAAAGTAACCCTTCTGCCAAGTGGAATCAGTAGCAACAAGGGCTGGGTTCAATATCTTTCAATATCTGGGTTCCTCTTAACAATGCAAAAAAAGAACCAGTTTGAGCCCCAACCCAGTAATCTGGGAAAATGAAACGCCACCCTGGGTGCCGCTGAGAGTCAATACTTCCCCTCTCGCAAGCACTGAGTCTGTGTATAGCAAAGCAAACTTTGAATAAAAAGGGAAAAGGAAACCAGCATTAGTTTGGGAAAACACCACAACCGTGATTCGACAGTGTATGACCGTGACCAGATGCCTACCCTAGAGTACATTGGGCAGGGTTCTTTGGCTCACTTTCTCACCCGGTGACGTGAAAGTCTGACAAACAAATGTTCCTTTAACACACCACTGTTGGCTGCTGTGCTGTTTTCATTCTGTCGCTGTCAAGCCACTGCTGCCTCCGCCCCGCTGCTAGATCTGTCTCTCTGCTGTGACATCATGTTCTGCGGTTTCACCACTTAGCCCCGCTCTCTGGTTTCAGTGGGCAGTGGGGAACCTCACTGCTGGGACAGGCTGCGCAGTCTCTTTCATTGCAACACTGTCCCACACCGCCTCCGAGGCTGAGCACCCAGGTATCAGTGATTTCAGCGCTAGTGATCACCGAACAAAACAAGGCCTCTCAGCTGAGTCTAATGAGGTCTGTCTCTAAACAGAGGGGAGGGAAGAGGAGGGTCAAATGGTGTCTAGGACTCCTGAGGCAGAGGAGGAACAGGAACACCTATCCCCACCCTCTCTCTTCTTCACTGGGATTTGGCATCCTACCCCCTGCTTAGCGAGTGAGCTTCAGTTTAGGGTGAACTCAATCAGGCGAAGTAAAGTTCTGCTGCCCTTTACTCAGACAATACGGATAACGACATTCATTACTCCCATTCTGTAACCCAACACCAGCCGTAAGTGATCATTTGGGCAAAGCCGCTGCATCCTGGGGCACACCCTAAGCAGAGTAGGCGTGTCTTTGCAAACAGGATCTGTTCCTGAAGTCTCTTTCCTCAGCTCATCTCTAGATGTCAGGGGAGAGCTCATTCAGACCCTGCTCACATGTGGCTACCAAAAGTGTGAATTGCACGTAAGACCAGAGAAAAAAGGTGAAGGAAGTCATTGTCAAAGACAGGCAATACACAACTCTCCGCAGCAATGGAGGAAGACAGCGCATTCACATCAGGCTGCTTTGTGATACACAGCACGGCAGTTTCACCAGTGAAGATTTCAACAGCAGACGCCCCGGGAAGGCCCTGATGGGAAATGCAGCTGTTCAGGTTTCTGGCCTGCAGTGAGGTTAGCAGACAGGAAGAATGTGACAGCCAAAGAGATGGTTCAGAGTAGCCTGTAATTATGTGCACGGGCACTTGGTCTTGCAAGGGAGACAGGCCAGCAGAACCATATTTTGGGTTTGCCTCTTGAAAGACATTGTGTGAAAGGGCAGTGACTGCTGGGGTGGGCGGGGGAGGATGAATGTGGTCTCAGGCAGGCAGTCTGGGATTTGTGTTTAAAAGGAGAGATCATACAGCAGACACTGTATTAGGAGCTGGAGATCTACAGGCAGGGCTGGCTTGAACTCCCATCCCCTCAGTAGTAAGGGACCAGGAGGGAACTCCCATCCCCTCAGTAGTAAGGGACCAGGAGGGAACTCCCATCCCCTCGGTAGTAAGGGAGCAGGAGGGACTGGGCTGGAACTCCCATCCCCTCAGTAGTAAGGGACTGGACTGGAACTCCCATCCCCTCAGTAGTAAGGGTAGTTTCCAGCTGCCTCACTGTCTCTCTCATATTATGTGGAGCGAGGCAGGTGCCTAGCTCATTCTCACAGAAATGAGGCGCCTAAGCCGCTCGACATCAGGAGAATCACTAGCACTCCTCTCTCATTGGCATCTCCCCACTGGCTAGCTTACACAGCTCCCCATAGCATACTGGCTTCTGGGGATCTCCCTCTCCCCTGTCACAGTATAGAGAGCATAGGCCTATACAGTGCCTAAGCCCCTTTGTGAATGTGGGCCTCAGTGCCTTACATCAACCCTGCCTCCACTCCCTTCTATTCCTTCTCTGCAGGATAGCTGCAGCCTTCTCCACTCCACTACAAGCAGAGAGAGAGAGAGAGCTGGAGGAAGCAGCTTCTGCTGCCATAGCTGCCCTGGTGGGAGGAAAGGCAAATGCAGGCTTCATCAGTAGCAAAAGCGGCAGCAGCTGCTCTGAACAGACAGAATAGATGCTCTGCATCCCCCTTAACTGGGTAGAAATGGTATCATTTAAGAGCTTGATTCTCGTTTCAGTTACACGAGCCTAATCCCATTGATTTCAAATGAATTACTCCTGATTTGCATTGAGGTGAATAAAAGGAGAATCAGTCCCTAGCTGTTTAAATACCTGGTCCAGATACTTGGTTGTCTAATTGGTAGATTTTCTAGCAAGGTAACAAAGGAAGCCAAGTCAATTCCCTTTTAGACACCAGGCCCTAAAGGTTTCTAAGTGTTTTGTTTTGTTCTCTTGGGTGGGTGTATCAAGGATATGTCAGTGTTTTGAAGCTAAAGGAACTGGCTGTTCAGGAAATTAAACTTCTCTGTTCATCACAAGGAAGCCTTCATAATTGTTCCTCCAACCAGCCTCTCTAGTGAGTTAGCTCTGATTCGATCTCTGTACTGTATCAGAGCTCTCCTGAGTGCAGAGTGTCAGATGGGCAGAATTATTTAAGGTGGTTTTATGATATGGGCTGCGGAAGATACAAAACTCAGATCTACTAAGGGCTTGTGTTCGCTACCCGCCGGATCGGCGGGGAGCAATTGATCTATCGGGGATCGATTTATCGCGTCTCGTTTAGACGTGCTTAATCGATCCCTGAACGCGCTCCCCGTCGACTGCGGAAATCCACCTCGGTAAAAGGCGGAAGCGGAGTTGACGGGGGAAGCGACTCGCCGCCGTTCTCACGGCCAGGTAAGTCGATTACGATACGCCGACTTCAGCTACGCTATTCACGTAGCTGAAGTTGCGTATCGTAGATCGACACCCTCCCCCCCGCCCCAGTGTAGCCCAGGGCTAAGATAACAGATTGGCGAGGCCAGAAATGAAAATGGGGCTGCTTACATCACTACTCTCAGGCTGACATTCCCCCCCCCCCCCCTAATTTTTTATCGAACACTTAGGTTTACATGCATGTGGGGAGTGTGTGTTGGCAGGGGATGAGCTGGGTTTGCATCTGAAATCTGTTTGCCATGGCAAGCATTTCCTACAGGCAATGTACAGTTTGTGAAAGGTGTTAGATTGACAGCCGCGGAGATGTTAATTTTAGATTTGTCAACAGAGGGCCTGATTCGCACTGAGGTAAGTGACAGGAGAATCAGTCCCTAGATGTCTAAATATCAGAGCTGGGTACTCAGTTGTCTAAATGGTAGATTTTCTATTCAGGTTAAAAAAAAAAAGCAAGCCAGTTCAACTTCCCTTTAGAAATCATTACACGGGGGGGTGGCCTTTGGGTGGATGAGATTTGCAGGATCAGGCTCATGAGATAGGCAGCAGCAACAGAAAAAGTGGAGGTACCCCAAATATGATCTGTGTGGGACCACCTCCGTCGGTGACGGGGTAGTTCAGTCTCTCTGACCATTAAGTGCATGGCTTCTATTGAGACTGCCAACAAGTGTCTGAGACCATTAATTCACTTCAGGTAGGCCACTAAATATCCATCAGATCATGACTTTTGGTCACTACAAACTTGAACTTGATTCAAAACAGTGACCTAAAGGAGAAATGATTTGTGCTCGTTACCAATCGACTGAGCCCTCCAGTCTCACTAGGAGCAAGACATTTTAAAAAATCCCTAATTTTTACAGTGTCTCATCACTAACCTAATTCTACAGCCTTTCTGCCTACAGAACTCCTATTCACTCTGAGTTATACGCCCCGATGGGCTGCAGGATCTAGCTTCTCAGCATCCTAGATCTGATCTGATCTGATCATGTGTCATCCTCACATAGCATGTGTGCATGGCTAACCTAACATCTCGTGCATGTTATGTGAAAGATTGATCCCCACTTCCACTTTGCCAATGATACCCGTCTGCGTCACCCATTTGTTACATTTTTCAACAAACACCTTCACGCTTTCAGCTATGCCTGCACTCATGCCTGGGGTGAGCGACCTGTAATCATGTGCAAAGCCACCTTCCTCTCCTTCAAACCCCTTTCAGATCCCTTAAAACTCTCCTCTGTCGTGATACCTACAAAAAGCATGACAATGGCGAGGCAGCTGCTGTGTTGTGACCACTGCTTTTCATGCTGACTAATAGTGTTTCATTGTTAATTATTTGCTCTTTGCTGCGGGAGCTTAGTGGCATGCTCAGCTGTCAGAGCTTTGAAAGAGGAGGAGCGCATGTCTGTGTAGTGGGAATGCAAGGCATTCAAAACAGTGAGCAGAGTGGTCATGGTGGGCATTGTGGGATACTGGGGGAGGCCAGTTATGGCGATATAACGAACGGCAGTGTCTACATTGATGCTGTGTCGCCTTTAAGTTTGCCACAGAAAGCCCTAGGCCTCTCGTCGAGGTGGTTTTATTTTGTCGCCGAAACTGGAGTTTTGTCGCCAAAAGTGGCATTGCAGTGTGTACACCTTCGCTGTTTCGTCGCCAAAAGCTGCCTTTTGGAGACCAAACTCTGCAGTGTAGACAAGGCCTTATGCTCCTGCTGTCTATTTGTTGTATCTGTTGTGTCTTGCCTTATACTTTTAGACTTTAAACTCTTCAGGGCAGGGACCGTTTTTTGTTCTGGGTTTGTACACAAGACCCTGACCCATGACTGGGGCAATACAAATAAATAAAAATAACGACTGCAAGATTGGATCATTAGTGTAAATTAAATCATGCTTAGTTTTTAGTCACCAATGTGGCAAATATCATTTCACAGTAATTAATTTCAAATTTTATAACATTAAGGCAGGTCAAATTTGAGACCTAAATAAACTGGTGGTTTTGGTTTCACTAAATGCAATTTGAGATTGCAATGTTTTAATAATGATGAAATTATCAAAAGCTCAGAACTGATTCATTACATTGTCTTTCATCTTTTTGGACATCTTTAATATTTAATATTCTTCTCTATAGCAATTTACATTCACTGGTGTATTTTCCTTTCTTAAATTGCCGTTTGATCTCAACAGTCTCTGGCTGACCTTATGAGACTGTTTTAAATTATTCACTTTAATATGGAAATAGATGCATATAAATATTTGTACCCTCAAGAATTCCAACACTGTTATTGTGAGACATGATGAGCCAAATCCTGCATCAGCCAAAAATGATACGCACATGAATGTTTAGCAGTGCTGCTCTCTATCCTGCTTACCACTGCTGGCTCAAGCATGCAGCTGGGCAACAGTAACATGGTTGGCCAACAATGGCCCCTGTTTGCTTGAGTTTGGAGGCAAGGATGAGATGCAAGGAGGTTCACCCCACCTCCCTCTCTCATTTTATGCATGAAGGAGAGTCCATACACCCGGACACGCTCTGGGCTCAATCTTCAGCTTGGGAGTGGACACTGAAGGCAGAGTACCCAGACGCCTATCATGGGCTAATCGTCATTTACCCCAAGCACAGCTCAAAGCTCTCCAGCCTGCCCGCTGAAATGGTGGATGGAATATAAAGGTCTGCTCCCGGGGCTTACAGAATCAGTGAGTTTACGGCCCTCTCTTAGGGGGATATCTATGCAGCAGCTGGGAGGTGTAATTCCCAGCTTGGGAGGTGTAATTCCCAAGTTTGTAATTCCCAGCTTGCTAGATATGCTCGAGCACATCGATGTCTCTCTCAGCCGGCTCACGAACCAGCCAGGGGAGCAGTCTAGCAGTGGGATACTGCAACTCCTCTCTTTGGGCAGGTATTTTCATGAAAATTAGGTAGCGTCTCCTCACTTCTCTGGTGTAGGACCCAGCAACCAACGCTGGGAGAGCTTGACTCATTTGTGACTCTTCTTTGTGTACAATTAGTTCTGGAAAGAGTGTCCAGGCGCGGGAGTGCCTAGCTCACAGAAATAATAAAGATAAAGGGGGGGGAGGGATAGCTCAGTGGTTTGAGCATTGGCCTGCTAAACCCAGGGTTGTGAGTTCAATCCTTGAGGGGGCCATTTGGGGATCTGGGGCAAAAATTGGGGATTGGTCCTGCTTTGAGCAGGGGGTTGGACTAGATGACCTCCTAAGGTCCCTTCCAACCCTGAGATTCTATGATTCTATGAAAGGCACAAGCCTGGGGAGCAGAGGGAGGCAGGGTAGGCGTGTGTCTGGGCTGAGCACATGTAGCGCAATGCGGAAACCTCCTGCATTCCTTCGACCCCAGCCTGTGCAGGACCATCTGCAATCAGGACCACCAAGCACGTTTTGATGCTATCGCAATCACCACCCCAATTTCGTGTGGCTAGTTCAGCCACCGTTTCCTCATTAATGAAATCAAAAACATTCTCGCCGTGGAGAACTCAAGTGGCTGCTTTTCTGCCTTGTTTACACTAACCGTTAAAATAATCTGATGATTGAGACTCTTCATCCCAACATCATCTTAATGAGAATGTGCCGAGGAACAAAGATCTAGCACTGCTGATTAAATGTATATCTCATGAACCTGAATAATTTAATTTGACGATGAAATGTTTAAATTTTATTCTGTGGGATTTGCAACAGTAACGTAAGGCATGGGTTTATCATTATAATTTTCAAATGAAAAATACACAATAGAGATACCGATGGGCATTAATGAATGAATATCTGTTATTTTAACCTCAAACAATAGGACCTGGTCTCAAACCCACTGAAGTCAATAGGAGTCTTTCCATTTACTTCAGCGAGCTTTGAATCATCATTACCATCATCTGCTGTCCTGCAGGAGAAGAATTAAAATAGCCAGAAAGAAACTGAATACAGCATTAAAAATCAGAACAAATTTCTACTGTACCAATGAACTGAACCTTCTTACTATCTTCCCTAGTATGTGAAGTTTCTTTCACCTCAAGATATTGGGGGTGCTCTGTCACCTAACTGCCCGCCTCACTTCTATAATACCTCTGCTTCAGAGTGAAGGAACCCACCACCTCTGAAAGATCACCAGTTCTTTTTGCAGCTTACACACGGCCTCTGTATACTAGCAACAGTTCCTTATCAGTCAAATGCTGCAGCAACTGCACTTTTTGTTAGATTTCCATTCTGTTACATTACTGCCACAGGCTGGCTGGCTCCTGTGATTAAAACAGGTCCAGCTCCCCAGTGCCAGACTGGTGCGGCCAGTACGGCCAATTAAGGGGGTTGGGGGCTGCACCTGGGGCTATAAAGGCCTGTCAGAGGCATGATTGGGATAGGCTGGGCCTAAGGAAGAGGTTATCAAAGAGGAGGGGAGATAAAGCCTGTGGTGGGTGCATAGGAAGGTTGCCCTAGATGAGTAACAGACTTTGCTGTGACTGGGAAGACACAAGAAGCAGGATTAGCAGAGAAACCTATGACGGGAGGTTGTGAAACCCTAGGACAAAAGGTGAGCGGAGGGACTGTGGGTGGCTGGTTGGTTGATTGTTTTTCGGGTTGTCCTGTGTTTAGACAATACACCTGTTCAAAGGAGACTGGGTGAGGTGTATGCCTGTCAGGCAGGAAGTAGTGCTGTCTTGTCACGGTTGCCTTCACCCACTTCTGGAATTTTCCTTAGCGCTACTTGAAGTTTTTGCTAGCAGCTTAGTCATTTTATTCCTCAGAACTTCTGCTTTATACCAGCTAGTCCTGGTGACTGGTTACTTTCTTATTCATCACATTTTTATTCTTTAGAATGCTTTCCTCTGACACCTCAATCTCTTATGGTACCTCATCTCTGTTACCAGAAAGGAGTGGATCTGATAGTGCTAACATTGTTTATAGTGAAGACTGATATAAAGACATTAGATTTTTTCAGTATTGTTATCTTCCTTAATTGCTCTGTTTACCTCCTGGCTGTCCCTTAGATCAATCTATTTTCTCAGGCTGCTATTTATACTTAATTTCTTGTCATTTTGTTTTCATACCTCCAGCTATTTACTCTTCAAGTTTGTCCCAGCCATTCTAACTGCATTCTTACATGTGGCTTGCTGAAACTTCTGCTCCAGTCTTAGTGAGGCCACTTTAATAACAACAACAAAACTCCTAAATTCTGATGAATCATCTGGCTTGGAAAAACCTCTTGAACTTGGTCATTGAGCCGTGTTGGCTTTCTTATTGCCGTCTATCACTATGGGTCACAGCTGAGAATACCAGTTTCGGGACAAAACCCTGAGAAATAGGGTAGACACACCCCAAATTGGTAGTTATTCTATCATTCGATATACCAAGTCAGTAACAAAAGTGAACTTCTGTCTCACCATCCTGATTATCACTACAAACGTTTTTTTTCTTCTGCTGATAATAGCCTACCTCAATTGATTAGTCTCTTAGGGTACGTCTATACTCACGCGTCCTGTCGGAGGAGTCCAATCGATCTTCTCGGTTTGATTGATCGCGTCTTGTCTAGACGCAATAAATCGAACCAGGAAGTGCTCCCCCATGGACGCTTGTAATCCTGCTCGACGAACAGAGTAGGCAGAGTCGACGGGGGAGCCTGCGCGCCGCATGTGGACCCTGGGTAAGTACCTTTTCATTCGAACTAAGATAGTTCGACTTCAGCTACGTTATTCACGTAGCTGAAGTTGCGTATCTTAGTTCGAATTGGGGGGTTAGTGTAGACCAGCCCTTAGAGTTGGTGTAGCAACCACCATCTTTTCATGTTCTTTGTGTGTGTGTGTGTGTGTGTGTGTGTGTGTATACACACATCTTCCTACTGTATGTTCCACTCTGTACATCTGATGAAGTGGGTTTTAGCCCACGAAAGCTTATGCCCAAATTTGTTAGTCTCTAAGGTGCCACAAGTACTCCTCATTCTCTCTTCTTAAATCCTTCTCTCTAAAAATTAGTGATCATGATAGGTTTTTATACCTTTCATTTCCCCCAGGGTGTTGAACTTTAATTATGTTAAGTAATCTATGCAGTTGAACTTTATTGTATAGCATTAATTATAACTTCGCTAAAATAGAATATTCTGTTTTCATTTCCCACTATTGGGTATAACCTACACTAGGTAAAAAGAAAACAAGAAAAATACCTGTGGCACCTTAGAGACTAACAAATTTATTTCAGGTTACAGTGTAGTAGCCGTGTTACTCTGTGTCAGCAAAAAGAAAATAAGAAAGAAAGAAATACTTGTGGCACCTTAGAGACTAACAAATTTATTTCAGCATAAGCTTTCGTGGGTTAAGAGCCCACTTCATCGTTCGGCCAATCCTTTCAAAAGCTAGAAAGATATTTGGTGTTTCATTAAAGTCAATATTATTGGGGTTTGAGCCAGATCTTACTGATTAATAGCAAAACTCCCATTGAGCAAAACGGAGCTGTTAAGCCAAAGTTTTCAAAAGTGCCCTCTCATTTTGCCTGCCTCACTTCTAGGGCACCAAATGTAAGATACAGGCCTGATGTTCATCGATGCTGAGCTGCTACACTTCCTGCTTGTCTAGTCTGGGGAGCTGGAGGTGTTCGGCGCCTCTGAAAATCAAGCCGGGGTATTAAAAGTTGAACACTGGCACTCAAAATTGCTAGTAACCCTTCGGTTGCTTTTGTGAGGTATGATAAATATTTGTGTTTTGTGTAAGTTTTGTGGGATCAGACTTGTGGAGAGGATTGTTTTTAAGCTCTAGAATTAAGTCAGATACAGCTTTGGTGAGGCAATAGATTAATTTAGAGTAAATCTGTTTTCTGCTTGTCTGTGCTGATTGCCCCCCAGCTCTGCCGTTTGTCATGGCGGAGATCTTCTGTGAAGAAGCAGAAGTGTCACAGAGTTTCTTTTTATAGAATGCCTTTGAAATCAAGCCTTCGTCTCCTCTTTCTCCTTCTAATGTTAGATAAGTGTTGGAATAAAAACACAGCCTGCTATGGCTCTTCAGGAGCTCTGCAATGTTTTGCCATATTAATGTTGGAAAATAGTCTGTAAACAGGTTTAAGTGTTCCCAGCAAAGTGAGCTCTGTATATAGTTAATATTATTGTTAGCATTTGCACTGTCAGGCAGCCAGACAAAACTAGGATAAAATATTATGTGCTCTCAGCAGGGAAATGACCCGCTTCTCTTTGTCCACTGAGGCTTGCTCCTCTGTTCCGATTGAATTATGATACTATAAATGAAGGGTCATGCTGGAGCTGTGGAAGTCTTATAAATTTCATAGGAGACTGGAGAAGGGGAAGAGTGTTAAGCTAACCAGTCCTAACACTTTCTCCCTGGACCCCTATGAGTCATGATACTGTAAATGGTAGTCAAGTCCTACCTCTAGAGAGACAAGGTGGGTGAGGTAATATCTTTTATTGGACCAACTTCTGTTGGTGAGTGACCAGCGCTCTCCAGTGGCATCATTGATATCTATACACAGGGCTCTGAGGATGTGACCTGAAGAAGAGCTCTGGGCAGCTCAGGGTATGTTTATACTTACGCGTCCGGTCGGAGGCGCCGGATCGATGTTCTGGGTTCGATTTATCGCGTCTTGTCTAGACGCGATAAATCGAACCAGGAAGTGCTCCGCCGTCGACGCTGGTAATCCAGCTCGACGAACGGAGTAGGCGGAGTCGACGGGGGAGCCTGCGCGCCGCGTGTGGACCCCGGGTAAGTGCCTTTTCATTCGAACTAAGATAGTTCGACTTCAGCTACGTTATTCACGTAGCTGAAGTTGCGTCTCTTAGTTCGAATTGGGGGGTTAGTGTAGACCAGGCCTCAGAAGCTTGTCTCTTTCACCAACAGAAGTTGATTCAATACAAGATATTACCTCACACCTGCACCTCTCTTCTCTCTAATATCTTGGAACTAACATGGCTGCAATGACACTGCATACAAGCCAGGTGACCACAGTAAGAGTTCAGCCATCTATTGCAGCGCTAAGTGGAAAAGACAGTTGCTTATTTTGTCCACTCCATAGTTGCTGGAGTGTGCAGTTTGTGTATGAATGTTCATTGGGAGTTACCAGACTCTGCATGAGCACACCCAGCAGAGAAAATAAAAAGCGGTTTTATGTGTCACATTAATGTCGGTTTCCGAGCACAAAGCAATACTGGCAGAGAACCTCTCTGGCTTTACTAAATTGAAACAAGATGAATTCATCTTCATTGTTTAAAACACTGTGAAAGCTTGCTTGTACTGTCATGAAACTAGGTTTCTTAACTTTAACCACTCATCACATTCATAGTAAGTGCCAAAACCTGAATATATTGTACTGCCAATTTTAAATAAGGCTTGGGGTGCATGATGTTTAAACCCAGGGTTGTGAGTTCAATCCTTGGGGGGGCCGTTTAGGGATCTGGGGCAAAAATTGGGGATTGGTCCTGCTTCGAGCAGGGGGTTGGACTAGATAACCTTCTAAGGTCCCTTCCAACTCTGAGATTCTATGATTCTATGTTTAGCTGATATAAATTCGGGGGGGAGGAATATTTCTATGGCAAATGACATCAAGTTTGCTAACCCCTGTCTTAAGGAAGGTCTAAATTGCAAATTGAACAGCATGAGCCTTCTAAAGCAGCAGTTGAAAACTGCAGTCTTTTTTCCAGGGGGAGACTTTAGTGTTGATTAAGAATGTTTCGTTGATTAGAAAACCTAATCCAACTCCTGGATTATTTTTTTTAAAGAATTAAACTGTTATGATAGTTCAAAAGGAGATCTTCTCTGCCGTAAACTATAAGAGTGCAGACCAAAACAGCCGCAGAGCTCCTAATGTGAATTCGAGCAAGAAGTTTGTGTACTGAGTGTTTATGGGGAGGTAAAAGGTTATATCTTTTAAGCTTTAAACGATTATCCAAACGTTGAAGTAAGACTGGAATGCTGCTTCCTGTACCCTTTCTCCTCCCTGTTCTGAAACTGCGTGTGAAAGAGAAAAGGGCTAAACATTTGACTGGTCTGATGCTAGGAAATCGGGTTTATTGGGTTTTTAACAAAGGAACACAATTTTATAAGCCCTGTCGTTTGGCTGACTCTTCTTCGTTGACTCGGATGTTCTGTTTTATAGTTTGTGTACTTGGCACTCTGTCAATCACTATGGTCCTGTAATGCCATAGCTGTCAGTGTATTGATATATGGCAAAACTCTCTCTAACTTTATAACTCCTATAAAATCTATGCAAATAGACAAGCTGCAGTATGAACAAGAGTCTTCAGTTGCAGTAGTAAAATATTCCCATTCAGAACGACTGCTGTCTCTTCCTTAGGTAAAGAACTGGTTTGTGTATTGACACCACTGTGCATGTGAGTTACATTGCAACCACCCAACTGTGCGTCCTTGGGCTGCATTGGATCCTCCTTTAGCTTAAGTGGAAAGCGCCTTCGCTTTTGGAGCACAAAGGTCTGAGCACTCTCCTGGCTGCGGTCATGAAATTGAGCGGTCCTGGCATGCAACATAGTGACTACCATGAACTCCTAGTTGGCCATGAATTTGACACAATTGTCCTAACGTATTCACAAGTAATAGTTTATTACTGGACTGGAGTAGAACAGTTCCTTTTAACAGCTGCTTTTTTAAAATCAAATGAGAGACTTGCTTGTATCTGGGGCCCTGTTTCTTAGTTTTATCTCTGGATCACTTATACAAATAGCATAGTGGTAGAGTTTTGCCCAGATGAGTATTGAATTACAAAATGTAAGATGTGCAGTGACTAGTTCTAATGCCTTAGATATAAAAGAGTCTATGAACTCTTCTCATGTATATCAGCAAGTGCTGCCTTTTCCCTGCTACTTCCAAGGGGAAAACTTAGTGTCTTATGGCTCGGGGGATCCATGTAACTTGACTTCATAAGCAAAGCATAGTAGATATGTTCAAAAAGCTCAATTTAGCTAATTTTTGACAGTTTTTTCTTTTAAAAAATGCAGCTCCATGAAAACTGAAATGTTTTATCAACAATTTAGTTTCAATGAAATCTCACGGGGTGGGGGGGATATGAAGACAATACTTTTTTTCATTGAGAATGTTTTAGTAACATCTAGATCTTAACTCAACTGCCTGGTTCAAAACAAAATTGTTCAGAAATGAAACTGGATTTTTCCACCAACTCTATCCAGTATATGGAGCCAAGACCTGTAGAAATTATGTTGTGGAAGCTACATAGCGGTGCATATAATGCGTTTGCCTGTTACAGATGGTCAACAGGCTACATGTACATTTTCAGTAAGAATTCTGACACTTGTCTGATGAGCTGTCAGCACAGATGATCCCAGCATGCCCCAAACATTCTGCCATTGTTATACTCTGATCATCAAGACATGAAGGCCCCTAAGTGGAAATTACTTCAGTTTTATCTAGGATGCATTGGCTTTATAGGCAATATGAAGTACTTGCAGATTTCCCAAACTCCTCCCATTGCACCAGTTTCATCCCAGTTTGTTCTCTTTTATGGCTCTGAAGCTGTTTAGCTTTGCATCACAACTCAAAAATGTTACTATCTGGCACCCTGCCGTGTCACACTAGTGCTGGAGATTGTCAAGTATATTGAAGCATCAGGACTAACTACCCTTTACACACTAGTCACAGGAGCCTTTGGGCCATGGCTCGTGACAAAGGAAGTGTGGCTCCGTATCTGAATGTTTTTAATACAAGTTCTTATTTGCTAGAGTAAATGGTTTAGAAAACACAGGCGTGATCCTGCAAACTAACATGGCTTCTTTGAAGGAAAGGCCTGCCTCTCTAATCTTTGAGAATTCTTTGAGTGCATCACCAAATCATGGATAAAAGGAACCTGGCTGAAATAAGATGTAGCTGTAGGTGCCCAGAATCACGAAAGGTCAAGCCCCAGATTACTTACAGGAAGTACCCAAAAATGGAGGCACCCAAAGTTAGAGGCCCTCTTGAAAATTTTGGCCTTGAATATGCAGAAATGTGGACATAATCCTTCACAAGAGGCTACTAAGGAAGTAAGTCCTAGAGGTCTGTCATGGATCAGAAATTGGCTGAGACAGGAGTGTATGGTCAATTGTCTTCATGACACCTGGCACCTTGTTGTTAACTTTATGGCTGAAGGTTCCCTTTTAGGCCTGTTAAATATTTATGGATGATCTGGAAAAAGGGGTGAACAGTAGGGTTGCGTGCATAGTGGTGTTGGAAGTAGCTTGGTCAGTTTCTTGCAGTCATGAAGTAGTAAGGAACGCACACATTGTCGGATTTGTGACTCTGGGTGAACCAAACTCTTTAAGAGTATTGCCATTGGAAACCTAATGCAAACAAATTCAGAATTAATTTTCCACATACTCTTCAATATTGCTTAATATTTACTGCATCAGACATTCTTGCTAGTAAATTCACTTCTGAAAATATTCAGAGAAAGTAAACACGGAAGTGTAAACGGATCACTTTATGTGCGCAAATATTGGTGGAAAATGTTTTGACTCTTTTGCCCAGTTTTAAAACATAAATGATTACCATAAGTGGTTACTCTTGAAGTGCATGAAATGTACTAATATTTTAAATTCAAATTCTAGTACGTGAAAGATGAAGTACATTCTACTCACAGCAAAGACCTGCCACAAAATCTCATTCAGGTAGTGATGAACGTAGAAGAAATGGAGCAGCATGGATGAATTTTTATGCCTAGATGAGGGGGAAGATTAATAATGGGAAGCAAATGTCGCATGCTTCAAGTGGCTGTGAGGAGGTTTATGTTAGAGCAATGGTTCCCAAACTTTAACAACCTGTGAACCCCTTTCACTAAAATGTCAAGTCTCGCGAACCCCCTCCTAAAAATGAATATTTCCAGGGATTTTCTCCTTTACCTGAGTATAAATTATAAAAGCGGTGATCTTGGAAATATAAATTCGTTTTTATGACACACTTATTACACACTATTTATTATTAATTATTTTTTATCATTACAGTATTTTTATTACATTATGAAAACGGCAACACTCTTTCAAGATATCACTTTCGTAGCTTGTATCACTTTGAATAAGCCTGTTACAAGACAAGGCTCCTATGTTTCATCAAGGAGTATCAGATGTGAAACAGCATGAAGGTATTTAAGAACCCAACTCAAAGAGTTCTTTCTACAGAAACATTCAGGTCTTGAGTAGTCCAGGCAAACAACACACGTTACAACAAAGCTTAAACTTGTTTTTCATAATAATTTTAAAAACAATACTAGCTGCCTATTTAATTTTAAAAACAGCAAAATATATCCACCTCCCTTTCCATTTCTTGTAAGCAGTCTTGAAGTTTAAATCTCCTCAGTGTGATAGATATGCTTGCTTTGATCTGCTTAGCTCTTGGAAGTCCAGAGGCTCTGGGCTGCTGGCCCCGTGCTGCCTGGGATCCCTAGGGACACCTCTGTCTGCCATTAGGGAATTTTTTCCCAAGAACCCCCTGTAACATTTCGCAAACCCCCAGGGGTTCACGAACCCCAGTTTGGGAACCACTGTGTTAGAGGGACTTGCCCAGATTGCCCTTTTCTTCCCCGTGCATTAAATCAGATGACACAATCTGTCACTCTTTAATTTACCTCACATGTGAACATAGTGAACTGCCACTTCACATTTCAGGTAATCATGGTGAATTTGTATTAGCATTTTGAAGGGCTGCATTGTATGAATTATAAATGATGCATGAATACATGACAATGTTTCTAAAGCAATACGTCACCTCTAGAAAAAATGAGTGCCATGGAAATGCGCATCTGGCTGAGTTTATCACAATAGAAAATATTTTCAGAGCATATGAATTCTGATTTAAACTAACTTTATTTCACATGCTTTAAAGCAGTTCTACCAATGGCAATTTGCAAATACTTAAAATACACAGGATCCAGGAGAGAGAACAAGAAAAAGATAACTAATTGTCCAGGTAAATAGAATCTGAATCAAGCCACTGTTTATCTCCAATAAGCAAATCAGGCCTTGATCCTGCAAACAATTAACTTTAAGCATGTGACTACCTCATTAACTTCTTTAAGCACATGCATAACTGTTTACAGGATCAGGGCTTAGTTCATCTCCACACCTGGCTGCCCCTCATTGCTCTATTGGCTACCCTGTTATGATGAGTTTGAGCACCCGTCTTGCAACTGAGGTAGTACCACACAATGGGTGGGGGGAGGGAGAGCAGCTCAACGAGCCAGATCCCAGACGACTGACAGCCTAATTAGTTTGTGTGTGGACTTTCAGTTCTTATCAGAAGTCACTCCAGATCAGAGGCAGGGCCGGCTCCAGGCACCAGCTTGCCAAGCTGGTGCTTGGGGCGGCAGGTGAAAAGGGGGCGGCAGTCCGAGTCCCGCGGTGGCAATTCGGCGGCAGGTCCGCTCTTCCTGCCGCCGAATTGCCGCCGCGGGACTCGGACTGCCGCCCCAGTCTCGCCTGCCGCGGCGGCAAAGGGGCGGCAGGTCCGCCGCTGTCCCCTTGCCACTCCGGAATGGGACTGCCTGCGTCGGGGGGCGGGGCCCCGCCCCCGACGCAGGCAGACGTGGTGGGGCCCCGCCCCCGACGCAGGCAGACGTGGCGGGGCCCCGCTACGTCTGCCTGCGTCGGGGGCGGGGCGCCGCCACCCCTGCTTGGGGCGGCAGAATTGTAAGAGCCGCCCCTGATCAGAGGATTAGTGTATTTGGCTGTCTGTATGAACCACTGTTTAATAAATGTGCTCTTGTGTGCTGCCCTGATAGTTCAGATCTTGGCTTAACCCAAGAACTGTACTCTGCATAGATATTACAAATAACAAAGAATTGTCTTCAGCAACTCTATCACTGCCGCAGAGTACTCTTTTCAGAGCTGCTACTGTGAAGTGATCCATGCAGCAAACTAGTCCTAGCTGAGCTTAAAATTGGACTCCTATAGAAGATGGACACTGATCTGGAAAAAAGGGGTAAACAGTGAGGTGGCAAAATTTGCCGATACAAAATTATTCAGTTGAGTCCAACGCAGACTGAAGAGTTACAAAGGGATCTCACAAAACTGGGTGACTGGGAACAAAATGGCCGATGAAATTTCATGTTGATAAATGCAAAGTAATGCACATTGGAAAGCATAATCCCAACTATACATATAAAATGATGGGGTCTAAATTAGCTGTTACCACTCAAGAACTATCTTGGAATCATTGTGGATAGTTCTATGAAAACATCCATTCAATGTGCAGCGGCAGTCAAAAAAGCTACAAATGTTGGGAATCATTAAGAAAGGGATAGAGAAGATAGAAAATATCATAATGCCTCTATATAAATCCATGGTACAGCTGTATCTTGAATATTGTGTGCAGATAGGGTCACCCCATCTCAAACAAGATATATTGGAAAAGGCTCAGAAAAGGGTAACAAAAATGATTAGGGATATGGAATAGCTTCCATATGAGGAGAGATTAATAAGATTGGGACTTTTCAGCTTGGAAAAGAGATGACTAAGCGGGCATATGACAGAGTTCTCCTCATATCACAAGAACTAGGGGGTCACAAAATGAAATTGATAGGCAGCAGGGCTAGCAATTAAGAAATGCATATTTTGACTTGCAAACTAAACATACTTGATCTGGAACTTGTTGAGACACAAGAATACTGCCATTTCCATTGACTCCCTTTTGGGAGTAGATCTTCACTTTCAAGAAAGAGGGCTTAAGACCAAAGACACTCACTAAAGGCAAGTGAAACATCTCTCCCGAAAGCAACCAGCTATGTATTGACACCAATGAATCCACACAGTGAACACCTCTCAGTCCATGCTTTGTTTCTGATCGCCAGGAAGCCAGTTGCAGAGTTACCTTTTGTGAACAGCAAAGCCATACGTGGGGTTCTCCATGTGGGCCAGGTAGGTCCTTTTGTGGCCCTCAGGCAGAGGGCTGATGGACTAGAGAGACTTAAAGGGACTGAGGCCATGCTTCAAGGGGAGAAGTAAAGACAAGGAGCATAAATGACAGATGTTTGGTGTCTGTTTAGTAACCCAATAGATTTATGGGTATGGTGCTAAATGATGCCCCCTTCCAATTTTTCTGACTCACTAGGCTAGTGAGAGTAGCCATAATATGCAAAAAACTTTACCTTGAAGATCACTTAGCAGACCATTGTGTAGATAAACATAGGGCTAACAGGAAAAGCATTAGTGGAAAGCAGATGGAGAGCACAGTATGTGGTTGGCATGGCCATTGTTTTGTGATTGTAAACCAGGAGGTGAGTTATAGTGGGACAAAAAAACAAGCATTTAAAACAATTATTTAGAAAGGCAGAGGGAATAAATATACTGAACTAAATGACTGGTAGCTAAAGGGCAA
Source organism: Chelydra serpentina (assembly GCA_037349315.1). Classification (NCBI taxonomy): domain Eukaryota; kingdom Metazoa; phylum Chordata; order Testudines; family Chelydridae; genus Chelydra; species Chelydra serpentina. Next base: position 14,831,792 of record JBAIAC010000061.1, read on the forward strand.
TGTATTCAAATCACAGCTGTACCATTAAACAATGAGGGCATGCCGACAAAATGGAGATGATGATTTGAGGAATGGAAGGCTTCCGATTTGAGGAAAATAAATGGAAATGGTTCCTCTATGATCATCTGCTTGTGCTGTGACTGAAGAGTCCAGAGAGCTACAAGAAGCCTGGTTATATGTTCCGAACGTGTGCCAACAATTTCAGTGTGGTTACCTTAATCTGTACAGAACATTGCATTAAAAGAATTCAGTAACTTTATGAATCACATACATTGATTCATCTCAGTAAACTCCATTCCAATTGCATTCTCATGTAAATCTTTCTGAGTTGAGAGCAAACCAACCTCTATCTTTGTTGCTTGCAATTAGAAGCATTTGCTACGCTTAACCAGTTTTTTTAATTTAAAATCTTGAGTCTGTAACACATTTTAGTTCACAAAAGAACATTATGTGAGGTTTCAAATGAAAATCCCCAGTGTGTCACTGGTCTTTCATAGTGTGAAATGTGTGTACAGATACAATGTAAGGAGGGGTGTGTGTAAAATACACATATATGAGGAAACATTCAAGGTATCAGTCACCAACAGAGTGTAAAACAGGTTTTTTTGTCAGATGAGATGTATGTTCGCTTAATCTGTCTGCTTGTAAATTGAGCATTTGTAAACAAACATAATGGATGCTCATTTACATACAAAGATGTAAAGTCAACCAGGAAGCAGCACATAGGAAAAAAACAAGCCCTGGGTGGTTATCCTGGCTGTGTACAAAGGCAATGAACTTTAGGAGTATAATATATAAAGGAAAGAAATCACCCCATAATTCTGCAGCTAAGAAGCAAATGGATCTTTGTTAATGATAACTGTATCTCAGCCAACCTTGGTTGAAAACTCTGAGGAAAGCTTTGAGTGAGAGAAACATCTTTAGCCAGAAGGTTAACAGGTTGCTTAGTTTCTAGAAAGTGTTATGATTCCAATATCCTTCCTCACTACCTCATGAATCTCAAGTCTTTGATGACAAGCTTACTCTTGTGTTCACTATAAATATATCTCAGTGCTGTGATGTCAGGCAAAATGCTGGTCCTGAGCTGAATCTTACAAGCTGATGTGTGCACTACTCCTTTCAGGACAGCAAAACTGATGTTTGAGTAGCCAGAGTCAGGGGCTGGAGCTCACAGGGGAAAGCTTCAAAGGGACTTGGATTGGGGCATACCTATTGTTTAACTGCAAGGCAAAGTAAGGCCTCCAGAGCCCAGAGGAGAGTGTTGGAGTGGCTGATGGGCTGGTGGTGTCACGGAGCTGAAAGCTAGCTAAGCACAGACAAGACTTCTCACTGGAAGGGGACAGGAGAGAACCAAGGTGATTCTCGGTCGTGGGTACCCTGAGAACCATCACATTAACTTTAGGAAGTCCAAGGTTCTGTTAATCTTTCCTGGAAAACCTGTGGATGGGGATTAAAAGCATTTACAACCTATTCAATTGTAGGAATAGTCTAATGAGACACCATCTACCTACAACCATTGGTTAAGCCAGTTAGAGAGAAACTTTTTTGAAAGCTGAGCCTGCAGAGAAATGAAAATCAGTCGCACTTCCATTGAAACCCTGCCATCTGTCAGAAAAGGCCTATATACCTTTCATACTCCCCAACAAGTCATCCTCCAGGCATTCACACTTGCTTGCTCTGGAAAATGCAGGTATAGCTCATCCTAATATGAACCTTCCTTTCCTCTCATTTCATCGCCCAGCAAAGCATGTAGCTAACCGCACTGACTTGAAGTATCGCTGGCATCTGAGAAATCCAGTGAAATGAATGGGGAGGTTCAAACCTCAGAGCTAACATTTCAAGCTCTCGGCATTTCAAGCTCTTGGCAGACTCAGAAGGATTATCTGCAGCAGTTACGCTGCCTTCAGATTTTGAAGATTTCCTTTGTGACCATAACAGCTTGAGACTCTCCTTAATAAAAGCGGAGATTCTGGAGAACAATTGAGGCTTGGCTGTACTACCCACTAAGTTAATCCTCCAGGCCTGCTCCCCAAGGAGAACCATCCCACACTCTGGGAAACACTGAGTTAAATTATCTGATGGCCCAAAAAAAAGAAACTGAGATGATAAATACAATGGCATGTGATCCTACGTGGAAGATCTGAATTTCTTAATTCATCAAAGGTGACATTCACTCAAGCCCCATCAAGCCTCAGTAATTGGGCTCCCTACAGCTAAAGTGAGGGGTGGGGAATAAGATGGCAAAATCCATCCAGCAACTCCGGGCAAGAAGTGAGCCTGCAACCCATCTCCCCATCTTTACAGCTGCTGCCCTAATGAATGGGCTATGCTAGTGACAGCCCCTTCATGCCACTTGCATGGTTTGTTGGGGCTATCCCTGTCTGCCCTGCTACCTCAGCCAGGTCAGGGGCCCATTATACATGTCACTATACACATGTATAGCAAATGGCAGACCTTGCCCCCAAGGAGCTCAGGTGAGATCATCCAGAGAAAGTGCTCAAAGTTAGGAAGAGACACTGATAGTGGACAGAGGTTTGAGAACTAGGAGAGGGTGGTACCTTGAAAGGCAAGGGGAGGACAGGATGTCGGAGGGAAAAAGCAGTGGCCAGGGTGAGGCAGATGAAGTATGGTCCAGAGATGTAGCCAGGAAGAGTTTCTTTCTACTGTTAAGAGTAGCTTCAGTGGTGGGAGCACAAGCCAGATGAGAGGATCCAGTATGGAGATAAGAGAAACATAGTGCTTAGTGGCCCATTCAGTGAGGTAAGAGGTGAAAGGAGATGGGGCAGTAATTGGAGGGACAGGTGAAATCAAAGGTTCTGGGATCTGAGGATGCAGGGGCCTATCTATGGTCAAGGGGTGAGGTAGAGGGATTAGAAGTGGAGACTAGGTGAAAGTTCAGTCCCTGCAAGACTGGGGAGGTGGAAAAAGTAACAGGTAGTAGTAGTAAGGGGATTGGGAGATTTGTGATGTCATCTTGCTTAGGTTTTCACTGACTTCAAGCTAAAGAGAAGGGAAGGGGCTGACATAGATCTTAAGGGGAGATCTAAGGTGGCAAACTGGTGGTAGAAGCCATGAGACTCAATCGCCTTGGATAAATAAAAACAACAAGGAGTCCCTGTGGCACTTTAGAGACTAACAAATTTATTTGGGCATAAGTTTTCATAGGCTAAAACCCACTTCATCAGATGCATAGAGTGGAACATAAAGTAGGGAGGTATAAATAAAAAGCATATGAAAAGATGGGAGTTGCCTTACGAAGTGGGGGATCAGTGCTAACGAGCCAATTCAGTTTAAGTTGGAAGTAGGCAATTCTCAACAGTTGACAAGAGGGAGTGGAAATCACTTTTGTAGTATTAATGAGACTTGGGCAGGAAGATGGTAGGATGTACAAAGTAGAATACCTATAGGGCTTCTTGACTCTCTCTTGCTCCTGTGAAATGAACACAAAGAAAGCAGACACTATTATGTTCCCTTAAAAACTGAAGAGTTTAAGTTTGACTCCAACAGGGTGTCAAAGATCATAGTTTGTTTGGGATTTTTTCCCTGCGATCCAATTTCTTTGCTCTAATTACCAAGTGTGCAGAGCATTTGCCTCAGCTTTCCATTGGCATTTATTAAATTTACTATTATCAAGCTAAAGAGAAAATATCTTGTTTCCTGTAGCAGTTTAGTAGACCATTTCAAATACCTGAGTTCTGATTATTTGTATGTAATGTAACTTTGTGTCTCTAAATAAGAAAATAGCTGCTGATTGATTGACATATGAATAGTTTGTTGCACACTGAATACTTCATCTCTGAATGTACCATTATTTAACACTAAATTCATATATTCATAATTAAGGAAGACTTTATTTTCAGACAGTTGCTCTTTGGGCTTCCAAGTCAGAAATGTCAGTCGTTATGCTCTCTCTCTTTTTTAAAAAAAGCTTTGAATTTGTACTACCAGTTCACAACAGCCTGCAAGTCCGCCTTTGTTAGCGTTTACAATATGTTGAGTAAGGGAAGCACATTAAAATTGCTGAGACTTGATTTTCCTTTTCAAGACTGGAGGTACTGGCAGCAAACACAGGAAGCTGAGAACAATCATGTTATGTGATGGTTTTTTACAAATGCTTATTCTCAGTGAGAATTTCTCCTCCCAATTTTAATTGAGTGACAACTCTGCATATGAAAATAAGAAAGAAAAACTTGTAGCACCTTAGAGACTAACAAATTTATTTCAGCATAAGCTTTCGTGGGTTAGTACCCACTTCATCGGATGCATGGAATGAAAATATACTTCAGACAGATATTTATACAGTCAGAGAAACATGATGGTCCAGGTGTATAGACCAATCTTAAGAGGCTAATTAGTTGAGAGGAAACATGACAGCAGGGGAAGAAAAAGCTTTTGAAGTGATAAACAAGATGGTCACACAGGTGTGAATGAGGATCGTTAACTTAAGGGAAATAGATTCAATTAACATAATGGCCGAGCCATTCCAAATCACTTAGAATGCCATGTGGTGCTAAAATTGATCCAATATAAGTAGTGAGTATTCCAGTTTTTCTTATTGTCCAATTGCATATTATCCTTACCACATAATACTTGGCACTTTAAACATGTAAACGTGCTATGTGCAAACACTAGTTATGTAAACCATATGCAAAGCAGGTATTTTTCACTGATGGCCCTTTTCATTTAGCTAGTTTTATTACAAAAGAATAGCCACTCAGGCTTTCTATACTAGGTTTTTTATAATTATTACAAAGTTAAAGTGTGAACATCCATTTTAAATAGCCTATTTATTACATGTATATATGTTTAGGTACATGATTACAGCAAATACATAGAAATGGGGATTTTTGAAAGCAGCAGAAGGAAAGAGAGGACCACAATTTTTGATAGCTTTTTTTTTCTCCCCTCCAGAGGCGCTAGGTGAGAGCAATCAAGTCCTAGGGCCAACTCTGACTCCCACTGAAGTCCAATGGGGGTTGGATCAAGCCATTCTAAAAGCAATTGAGTCATTGGAATGACCTAGCCGATAACATTCACATCAGTGCTGCTGCTGAATTAGAGCCCTGGGCATTAGCAGCACACTCAGCAATGCCTCTGAAGCGGAAGTTGTTGCAGACTTTGAAGATCAGTGGCAGGGGAAGTATGAGAGACAGCAGTATTACAGTAGAAGCCGAACTCTGCTCTCGTTGGGGCTACATGGGTGTCAATAGGAGCAAAATTTTGCCCCTGCATGTCCAAAAGCTAAGAGCTTTTTTTCATAATGTTATGAAGGAGGCATGGGCCAATAAATCAGTTCCTGTATAGGAAGCAAATTACCACCATGGACCAAATACCCCCTGTTCCATTCCTTTGTAACTGTCATGTTGTCTGTGTAGGCTCTGACATATGAGTTAATATATTGACTGACTGACTGAATGTTAAATGACACTATACAAAGGGTGGGTCCACTTGACAGCTACATCATATATGGCTGATCCTAAATATTCAGAACCTGACTCTCCCCAAGCAGAATGAGTAACTTCCACTCACTTCAATCTGAATTACTTCTATCCTATCCTATGTGGGCGAATCGAGCCCCTAGGCCAGAAGTGGACAAACTATTGGGCCACATCCGGCCTGCAGGACCGTCCTGCCAGGCCCCGGAGCTCCTGGCTCCTGGCCCAGGACACTAGCCCCCGGCCCCTCCCGTGCTGTTCCCCATCCCCTGCAGCCTCAGCTCACTGCGCTGCCGGCACAGTGCTCTGGGTGGCGAGGCTGCGAGCTCTTGCCAGGCGGCCTGATCCGGTGCTCTGTGCTGCACAGTGGCGTGGCTGGCTCCAGCCAGGCGGCACGGCTGCCTGTCCTGGTGCTCTGGCCGGCGCGGCTGTAGCGTTCCAGCCACCGGTGCTCCAGGCAGCACAGTAAGGGGGCAGGGAGCAGGGGGGGTTGGATAGAGGGCAGGGGAGTTCGGGGTGGTGGTCACGGGGTGGGGGTGTGGATAAGGGTCAGGGTGGTCAGAGGGTGGGGAATGGGGGTTGAGTGGGGGCAGAGGTCCCGGGGGGGCAGTCAGGAAGCGGGTGGGGGGTTGGATGGGGCAGTGGGGGGGCAGGCAGGGGTTCCGGGGGCGGTCGGGACAGGGTGAAGGGATGGTTGGATGGGCAGAGGTCCCAGGGGGGCAATCAGGAATGAGAGGAGAGGTTGGATGGGGTGGCGGGGGGCAGTCCAGGGGTGGGGGGTCTGGGGACAGGGGGGCGTGGATGGGGCACGGGTCCCAGGGGGGCCATCACGGGGCGAGAAGCAGGGCGGGTTGGGAGCTGGGCCACGCCTGGCTGTTTGGGGAGGCACAGCCTCCTCTAATCGGCCCTCCATACAATTTTGGAAACCCGATGTGGCCTGCCCTAGTCTTTACTGTGGTCTGTGATTCAGTTCCTTTCAGGTACAGCCTGCAGTTAATAAACACATGGGAGGAGATATTACTTTGGTCTAAAGCCTTCAGCTGATGCATACTAAGGAGAAATAGTATGCTAAAGGCAATGAACTGTATTATTAGAACTACTAAAGGAGAGGCACTTGAGTAGGTATTATAAAGTACAGCATGCTTTGCATAATCACATGAAAAGCCATGCAGGGCTCATTGCTGCTTTCATCATGAAGAAGCTGGACATAATTTAAAAGAGCACATAGCTACTGCCAGTATTGCTAAAATCAAGACAAGCTCCTGGACACCTTTAAAAGTCCAGTGGGGTTCCATAGGGTGTAAGTGAAGGCAGAATCTAGCCCCGTTGTATTTGGGTTTAGTAATTTAGTGGACATTGGCAGGCTAACAGCGTGTGATGTGCCTGTAATGAACTCGGCTGTGAATTATGCAGAGCTGATTACACTAAATGATCAGCGGAACATCTTTGTCAGGAAGGGCTCTGTGTTAGCTTTCCATTTCTTTGAACAATTGGGAGCCAGTTCCTCTTAGCTATGCAAGGTCTCGAAAGCAAGGGTGGAACTGGTTTATTGCTGCATCTTACGGGGCAGGCCACAGAGGCTGTGTAGTAGTGAAGATCCGTCCATGGCAAGTTAGACCATTGGCCTCCGTGTGTGAAAGTAAGGGGAAGAGCCAGGGCCGGCGCTACCACTAGGCATCCCTAGGCGGCCGCCTAGGGTGCCAGGATTCGGGGGGCAGCACTTGACGTCCCTCAGCGGCGACGGTTTTCTTCCTCTGGGAGAAGCTGCCACCAAAAGCTGCCGGGGATCTCGGCGGCAGCTTCTTCTGCTGCCGGGTACTTCAGTGGCATTTCGGCGGCAGCTTCTTCAGTCGCTGAGGTCCCTGGCGGCATTTTGGTGGCAGCTTCTCCCAGAGGCGCCGCTTAGGGCGGCAAAGAAGTCTGGCGCCGCTAATGGGACGAGCAAGGGCAAAGCCGTTTGGTCTGTGACTGTGCAGATCCACTGGCCAAAATTGCCCCATAAGGAGCTGCAGGGGGAGCAACTCCAATAATAGCTGCCAAGTAACACAATAAGCAGTAATCACACAGCTGTCTAACCTATCAAGGTCATATCAGTGTTGTATGAAGCTTGTGACTTCCCCCTCCTTTTGTGAGGTGAAGGGGAAAAGTGCCAGAAATGTTCATTGATAGGAGGTAAGTGGAGCCTCCACCGTGCACACTAGTTGCTTATCCCCCTCCTTCCGGGACTGAATTGTGAAGCCTTCACAACTGTAGATGTACAGAAATCCGAAATTAATGAGAATTTTGCCTCTCCCTTCAATGGAAGCCAGACAAGACCCTCAATGGGCCTGATCCAAAATCCATTGACCTGAATGAGAAAACTCTCATGGATCTGAGAAGACTTTATATTAGGCCCTGTCATCTCAAAACTAACTCGTAACAATTTTGCTCATTTCTGATATGTAAACAGAGCTGAAGTTGAGTTCTGGTAACATAACTGCCCTAAAGCAGTGCTGAAACGTCTTATAACCTCCTCGGCTATCTTTAAACACCACCTTTAACTTTCAGAATGTTGCTGGCTTACATCCTCTGTCTCTGTGTGTGTGTGTGTGTGTGTGTGTGCTGTGTATGTGTGTGTGTAGTGTACATATATCTGACTTTAAATCATGGTGGTGAACGTTATTCACGGGCCCTGATACAGGAAAGCATGTGCTTAAGGCTAAGCGCATACTGAAGTGCCGAATCAGGGTCTTTTTATTCACTGTGAATTCTTTGCTCAGCGTTTCCACTAGCATCAAGAAAATGAGATTGAGATATAAAGATCATTTATATTACCAAAAAAAAAAGACCTGATTATTACAGCAACATCTAGGATCCCCCATCACAGACCAAGACCCTACTGTGCTAAGTGCTATACAAACACACAAATCCTACAAAACTTTATTTGCATGAGGAATCTTTACTCATGCAAATAATCCCACTGACTTCCAGTCAGTAAGGATTTATAGGATGGGGTCCAAAATTTTGTAGCTCGCAAATAGTAATGTCTGGTAGTGATTCGTTTGTATCTTTACTAGGGATGTCAATTAATCGCAGTTAACTCAGGCGATTAACTCAAAAAATTAATCGTGATTAATCGCACTGTTAAACAATAGAATACCAACTGACATTTATTAAATATTTTGGATGTTTTTCTACATTTTCAAATATATCTATTTCAATTACAACACAGAATACAAAGTGTACATTGCTTGCTTTATATTATTTTTTATTACAAATATTTACACTGTAAAAATGATACACAAAATAAATAGTATTTTTCAGTTCACCTCATACAAGTACTTAGTGCAATGTCTTTCTCATGAAAGCGCAACTTACAAATGTAGGGGTTTTTTGGTTACATAACTGCACTTAAAAACAAAAGAATGTAAAACTTTACAGCCAACAAGTCCACTCCGTCCTACTTCTTGTTCAGCCAATCGCTAAGAGAAATAAGTTTGTTTACATTTACAGGAGGTAATGCTGCCCACTTCTTAATTACAATGTCACCTGAAAGTGTGAACAGGCATTCACATAGCACTGTTGTAGCTGGATGTGCCAGATGTGTTAAAGACTCATACTCCTCTTCATGCTTTGGCCAACATTCCAGAGGACATGCTTCCGTGCTGATGATGCTCGTTAAAAAAACAATGCAATAATTAAATTTGTGACTGAACTCCTTGAGCGAGAATTGCATGTCTCCTGGTCTGTTTTACCCGCATTCTGCCATATATTTCATGTTATAACAGTCTCGGTTGATGACCCAGCACATGTTGTTCGTTTTAAGAACACTTTCACTGCAAATTTGACAAAATGCAAAGAAGATACCAATGTGAAATTTCTAAAGATAGCAACAGATTTAGAGAATCTGAAGTGCCTTCCAAAATCTGAGAGGGACGAGTGTGGAGCATGCTTTCAGAAGTCTCAAAAGAGCAACACTCTGATGCGGAAACTACAGAACCCGAACCACCAAAAGAGAAAATCAACCTTCTGCTCCTGGCTTCTGACTCATGTTCATGAAAATGAACATGAGTTGGTCTACACTGGCTTGGATGGTTATCAAGCAGAACCCATCAGCAGCATGGACACATATGCCCTGGAAAGGTGGTTGAAGCATGAAGGGACATATGAATCTTTAGTGCATCTGGCATGTAAATATCTTGTGACACTAGCTACAACAGTGCTATGTGAATGCCTGTTCTCACTTTCAGGTGACGTTGTAAACAAGAAGCAGGCAGCATTATCTTCTACAAATGTAAACAGACTTGGCTGAACAAGAAGTAGGACTGAATGGACTTGTAGGCTCTAAAGTTTTACGTTGTTTTATTTTTGAATGCAGGTTTTTTTATACATCTACATTTGTAAGTTCAACTTTCATGATAAAGAGATTGCACTACAGTACTTGTATTAGGTGAATTGAAAAATACTATTGTTTTTTACAGTGCAAATATTTATAATCAAAAATAAAGTGAGCACTGTACACTTTGTATTCTGTGTTGTAATTGAAATCAATATATTTGAAAATGTAGAAAACGTCCAAAAATATTTAAATAAATGGTATTCTATTGTTTAACGGTGCAATTAATTGTGCGATTAATCACGATTAATTTTTTTAATTGCTTGACAGCCCTAATCTTTACTGATATTCAGAATTTTCATTTTTACTTTTAAAGGTGTTTTTAGACAAAAAGCAAAGGTACTTTGGTATTGTTCTACTCCATGATTGTTTTAAGAAAGTGGGGAGATGGCTTTTGTCACTCATTAGCTCCTGGTGCTTTACCTTTTACCCATCTACCTTCATCTTAATTAATTACTTCCTAGCTGTGGGTTTGTTAACTCAGCTTTAATCCACATGTATTTATATTATCAGAATTGAGCAGGAGAGGGGAACTAGGCAGCATTTTGCTATTGCAAAGACTTTTGCCCCGGAGAGTAACAGGATAAACATCTACATTGTTCATGCCTGTCATGTGAAATGCGTCCTTCCTTTGACTACATAGTTGTCTGAAGCTCCAGAGAAAAGATAAATTTGGCTTGGGACAAGAGCTATCATGTTTGTTAAAAGGGCAATTCCCTGTCTTCATCATGAAACGACATAAAATTCTCCTGGTAGCTACCAAATTTTGGAAGTGGGGCACCTGAAGTAGATTAATAAGGGCTGGTCTTCACTATGGGGAGATTGACGCTGCTGCAATCCAGTGACGACCTGCTAAATCAATGGCAGAACGCTCTCCGGTCAACCCCAGTTCTCCAGCTCCCCAAGAAGAGTAAGGGAAGTTGGCCGGAGAGCATCTCCCGTTAACGCAGTGAAGACACCGGCGTAAGTCAACCTAAGCTATGTCGACTCCAGCTACGTTATTCACGTAGCTGGACTGCAGCATAATTTAGGTTGACTTACCCCTCTAGTGAAGACCAGCCCTTTAAGTGGCAAATGAAGCAGGAAACTGGGTGAGGTTCCCTAGAAAGGATCCTCTGCAGACCTACCATGGGTTGAGAGCTCCCAAATGCAGGGGATCTGTGGAGAAGGACATACCCAGATTCTCAGAGGAGGAGCCATCCTGCCTGGATTACTGCCCCACCATATAGTTAGGCTAAGCCAATGACCGAATGACTCCAAGCCTGTTCTTGCTTGCTCTTTATTTTATGCCCTTCCACAAACAAGTACTTGTAATGTCATCCCAGCGTTGGGTATTGTTAACTGGGGGCTGCCACAGTCCGTCATGAACTACTGTCCTCCGCAAGGGTCCTTAGAGGGATAATATAAAAACTTCCCACTCTTGGTGATTCCACCCTCTTTGGAATCCAGGATACTTGCAAGTATTTAAAGGGAGGCGATAGAACGGGACACTTAGTGGCAAAAGCAAATAGGAAGCGTATTTCATTTGTGTTTCAGCACCATCCAGAACAAAGATGCGATACAGACCCTTCCCCCAGCGCCTGAGGGTCATGAAAACAGTGAAATACAGTGCAAACTCTTTTTTTCTTTTTTTGAGAATCTCAAATCCCTCGTCTTGCTGCCTCTGCAATCTAGAATGGTGGGGTTTTCTTGCTTTTGTGTTTTGTGGGGTTTTGGGCTTTTCTCTTAAGATAAAGTAAGAATTGTATCTGCTGAATGGCTTTGTTTATGAAAAACACTATGCTGGTGAATCAAATGTTTCCTATTTATCAGTACACATCAACCCAAGTATTTGCCTGCACAGACCACTATTATACTGTTTGGTTTATGCAACATTGTTGTCTGGAATTGCTGATGCTGTGCTAAATTTCCTTGTTTTGCAAGTGATGGAATAATAAGTAACCTTGTGGTGGGAGAGGGTGGGCGGGAGGGAGGAGAACAAGAGTTTCAGAGGGAAGGAAACAAACCAAGCACTGTTATCTGCAGCTCTGGGATTTTTCATTGTTTCTGAACTCAGAACGGATTCTGACAGCTTGGTACTCCTCCTGCGTGCCATATGCAAAGGGCGGCTCCCTCCGTGGGGCAAACAGCATGTCACACCTGCTCCCCTCTCTGTTCTCCCCCTACGCACCTCCTGCCCACAGGAGTTTAGCAGTTGGATCTGTGTAATTAGGGATTCCCCTGCCATGCCCTAACCAATTCTGGTGGGAATGGAATCCCATGAGGCTCCGCTCCAGTTCAGTCACCTGCTCCACTTCCATTGTCTGTCAGACCATCTGTGCCCATGGGTGGTGGAGTTAATGGGATTTGCTCTTGGGTTATTCCGTTTACTTGTACACTTTCCAAAGCTCCAACAAGTAGCTTCAAACCACCTCTTTTTGTTTTTCTTTTTTTAAAAAATTTTAAGCAACCTAGCAGAATAATGTTCCCTATTTCCCCTGCTCAAGGTGACACACAGAGCCCAAGGCCTGGGTTGGACAAATTAAGTTCTGCACTAGCAGTAGGTTTAAGGTGCAGTGTCTCACAACCCTGAGGAGCCAAAAACAAGCTTCAAAGCATTGGAAAGAGCAGATTGCCAGCTTCCTAGAAGACATACATTTCCTTCTAGCCCTGAAGAGACCTGAAATACTGACCTTAAAACTAGCAATTTTTAGGTGGAAAGGAGCTATTTTAGTTCACTTTCAACACTTTGCACCTGGCTGTGAGCACTGTATAGAGGACCTGTGCTAAGTAAGTTGTTAGGTTTTACAGGAGAGCTATGACAAATAGTCCCAGTAACACTTTGTAAAAACTCAGTAAACTAGAATAGCCCTTCTGTGACATCATGGCATGTGGAGAACAACAGGCTGGTACGGCGGAGTTTTTATCACCACTGGTTTGAAATGCCGCGCATTGAGTAACGCAGCCCTACTAAACGCATGTGTGTAAAACCGCCCTCCATCGGAGGTCTAGAATGCAGTGTTGAAATGTCCTGACCTATATAAGGTATATTTGTGGGTGTAATTACATATCTTCCCCATCCGTTTCTTTGTTCGCCACCAGTTTATGATGGTTTTAAACAAAGCACAGAATTGTCTGAGCAGGGTGGCGACTTGAGCAATAAGATCTGGGTTCTGCCCCAGTTCTGTCACTCACCTGCGGCATCACTTCCCCTCTGTGCTGCTGTTACCCCCACCTCGATCCTTTCTCCTGTCTGTTACCTGAACTGTAACGCTCCAAGACCAGCAGTGTCTCACTCTGTTTGTATAAGGTCTTGCACAATGTAGCTTTCATCTTAGTGGCGGGAGGGATAGCTCAGTGGTTTGAGCACAGGCCTGCTAAACCCAGGGTTGTGAGTTCAATCCTTGAGGGGGCCATTTAGGGATCTGGGGCAAAAATTGGGGATTGGTCCTGCTTTGAGCAGCGGGTTGGACTAGATGACCTCCTAAGGTCCCTTCCAACCCTGATATTCTATGATTCTATAGTGGGGGACTGTAGGCACTGCTGTACTCCTTAAATAATAGGGAGCATGATCTAGTGATTAGGGCATTAAGCCTGAGACTTGGGTTCAGTTTGCTGCTCTGCTACAGACTTTGAGACCTGGAGCAAGTCACTTAGCTTCTTTGTGCCTCTGTTTCCCCATCCATAAAATGGGGATAACCACACTACCCTACCTCATGGAGGGTGTTGAGGATAAATACATTTCAAGATTGTGAAATGCTCACCCACTATGGTGATGGGGTGGGGGAATTGTTTCTGAATGCCACATAGGGTGATCAGTTAGACTCCGAGCAAGAACCAGCCAGCCAAGTACATGAGGGAGAAGATGCTCAATGCTACCTCCGAGCACTGGCCCACCCTATCCAGCATCCCATCTCTAGTTGGGGCCATTTCTGATGTTTTGGGTGGGGGGAATTCCCAGAATACCATCTTCTCAAATCTGAAATGTATGGTACCCACCTGTAATTTTGGGCCCTAAAAGCTATTTATATTGGGTTTACTTCAGTTACTAACCATCATCTGCAATCATTTGGTATTGGTGACTTAATAGGAAAACGTTCCTTAAAGAACTACATAGTTTCTTCTTCCCCAAGGAATCGAGGTGGTGGTAGTAGAGGTGAAAGAATCCATACATTTAAAAACACACCTGGGATGATGATAAAATGCTGTCCCCTCAATACACTAATTCTCAAGTGCTGTTGACCAGCATGGGGTAAGAATCACACTTTAAAAAAAAAGAAAAATCTTAATCAGGGCCATATGTTTGCTGCTGTAGTCTGTGCTTCAGGGAGGGACAATACCACTAGCAGCAACTGTGATATTTTGTATCGTTCACATAAAATCAATCACATGTTGTGAAAGAAACCGGCACAAAAGAAGGGCACCCGGGCTTCCCTGTGTAGATCATTGCTGCAGCCTGCATGCCTTCGTTAGGGGGAATCTGAATGGAGTACTCTAAATCAGGATACTTGCCTGTCAGAGTCCTGAGGTCTAGCTATTTAGAATATGGCCTTCATGCAGGCAGCTACCAGTCTAGAATTAGAGGCCTCTCAAGAGGTAAGTGAAGCTTTTGACTTCTAGAACTAACCCCCACCCTCTGTTTATGGCAGGGATTTCCCATTAGAGACAAGATTTCTATTCTATTTATTCAGGTTCTTATACTGCACTCATCGCCTAGGTATCTGCAGTTCTCCCCAGGCTGGCACTCCATTGTCATGGGCAAGCATGTTTGAGGCCTTCCTTTGACACATGTTGACATCGTTGGATCTGAATTCTTTCAAGGCAAAAGACCGTAAAAGACCCTTCATCTTGGCAAGAGATTTCCGAGGCAAAAGCACAAGTAGTTCCTATTAAAGATATGAGGAATGCAACCTCTCTGAAGTGCAGTATTTCTTCCCCATCAAAAAAATAAGGGTTCTCAAACTACTGGAGAGGATTTTACCTGCCTTTGCACACTGCTTTACAGAGTTTCCTCTGAAGTTATATTTTTAGGCTTGGCAGAATTAGATTGGGGCGGAGGGAGGTTACTATTGATGTTCGATTTTTTGAGTATTTTCCAATTATAGATTTAAATTTTCAGTTGTGCAAAATTATGCGGTGGTGGGGAGTCAAACAATTATTGATGAAGATGTTGAGATTCTAAAAGTTAAAGCATTATAATAATTAAAACACAAATTGTTCACACCACATCAAAATAGGATACGTACATATCCTTACATCAAACTAAGCTCTCAAGCAGCATTTTTCTCACTTTGCCTATCTGTAAATTTGTTTTATCAATGCAAATGTTTTTTCCTCCATTTATGTGCATTTGATAAATGTTTATTTCACCAATAGAAATCAAATCCTTCCAAGCCTACGTACGCTCAACCCAAAAGGCCCCAGGTACCTCCCTCTTGACATTCTCTGCAAAACTGTAATTGAGCCAAGTCCAAGGATTCCCAGGAGGGAATACAGCTAGCTTGGTCAACCATAAAGATGCCTCCAAGGGATGTACTGACATTTTGACAGTTTCCCTGAACATTTCAAGGCTGTATTAACTCTGGATTTGGTTGTTCGGCAGCTACTTTGGGCATTTATAAATCAGTTTTCATGGTAACCATCTCATCTGTTCAAAGCTGAGAGCTTTGTCTTGCCAACTCCCCTCGGTGGGTTTTTTTTGGTTGTTTTTTTGTGGGGTTTTTTTGCAGGCTCAAAGTGTCCCTTTGCCTCAGTCCAGAAAAATCTAATTGTACCGTTCAGATAGAACATACCGTTCCCAAAGACAGAAAAATGTTAGGCACAGCAAGATGTCTTGTAACTAACTGACTGAATGCTTCTTCTGAGGGACCATTCTAGGTGAAAAAATAAATCCACCTCCATGTGAATTTTAATCCATGGCCTTTGTTTTAAGGTGTCATTGAGGCAGTCTGGGATGCAGACACCTGTCCACTGGATTGAGATCAAAAGTTGTTTCATATAGGTCATTGAATAAACATCAACTGATGAGAGTTTTCAATGGCTACTGATTTTAGTAGGACTGTTACCAGAGATGAAAATGTTATTTCCCATTACTAACATCCAATCCAGGTCTTGTTAACTTTGTCATGTGATGTTGCTTTAGGGTGACCAGATAGCAAGTGTGAAAAATCGGGACAGAGGGTGCAGGGGTCGGGGGGGGGCATAATAGGAGCCTATATAAGAAAAGGCGCCAAATATTGGGACTGTCCCTATAAAATCAGGATATCTGGTCACCCAATGTTGCTTGTTCTTGCAGTTTCTTGATGGCTACAGAAGCCTCCTAGGGCTGGTTTACACTGGCGGGGAGGGGATTGATCTAGGATATGCAACTTCAGCTACGAGAATAGCGTAGCTGAAGTCGACGTTTCCTAGATCAAAGTAATTTTACTTACATCGGGTCCACGTGGCACAGGCTCGCTCCCCCGTCGACTCCGCTTCCGCTTCTCGCCGTGCTGGAGTTCCGGAGTCGACAGGAAGCGCTTCTGGGTTCGATTTATCACGTCTAGATGAGACGCGATAAATCGATCCCCAATAGATCGATTACTACCCGCCGATTTGGCGGGTAGTATGGACGTACCCCTAGAAAGAGCTGTCACTGCAGTAGGGAGAAAGATCTGGATTTCTCCAAAAAGCTTACTTTCATCAAAACTTACTTGAGTCAATACCAACCAGTCAAATCAAGGATGAGTAAGACCCATTAGTCAGATTGACAAATGATGATGTAAAAATCCAAAGTGTAGGTGACCCATCTCATTTAGCCCTAAAATATTTGCATGCAGTGGCACTAAGACTTTTTTGAGATTCAGTGATCACTGAATGTCCTAATGGAAAGGATTAAGTGAACAGTATTTTATAATAATTCAGTGTTCTTCCCAAAAGATTGTGGGAAGTTTTCTGGAGTAGTTGGATGAAAAGACTGAGCTCTAGTAAACACGTCAGGAAGAACCATTATATTGCTTGACAATATATAGTAAGGAAAGAGAGGACAATTGACTTTCCAAATGCTCTTACAGAGCAATAGAGACAAATATCTAAGTAGTAATAATATAGTGTAAGCATCTGCACTTCACTGTAGAGTTTACAAATGTTTTTCTTCCAGGCATACTTTAGTAGGTACACTGTCATGCTACACAACAACCTGCAATTAAGATGATAAACCTGTACAAAGGCTTAAAATATTTCTATTACTATCGCCACATTTGTTAGGGTTAACTTATAATACTTTGGATGGGGTTAATTTTTTAAAATATTGATTAAATGTGCAGCCACCTGCTGCAAAGCACTTAGACTGGAATGCAAACAAATTTATGGTTATAGCAACCCTACAATATCTAGTACAGGCTGCCGTAATTTCTTAGAAAGCATGTCTATTAATCATTGATTATCGATAGTTACTTATAAAAGTTGCCTTATTGGAAAGTGTACTCCAAAAATGGGTGGAGAAAAGAGAACAGATCCTCGATAGCCAACATAACACAGACCATCCTAAAAAGTGAAAAATGAAGGTAATCCTTTTCCAGGAAGGCTGAGATTACCTTTATGTATGAGTAGTATTATACACATTAAGATATATGCAGTATGTATTATGTTCTAGCCCAGATCATCAAAAGATTTTTGGCACCCACAACAGGCTTGTACTATTGTCACAGAAGTGGTGTTAACTGTGTGCTGATATTCTGGTTGGCCATAGCACCCACTTCAACATTTGAGAAGACTGCTTATTCTCCTGCCATGGATAATCTGCATTATTGTTGTTTGCTTATCATGGTGCCAGACAGCTGCAGCTGAGATCCGCTCCCCATTGTTCTAGGTGTTGTACTTCTGTACTTCCCTGTACCAAAGAATTTACTGTCTAAATAGATGAATAAAGGTGGGGGAGTAGGGGGAAGAAGTAGTATCATTCCCATTTCACAAATGGGGGAACTGAGGCACAAAGACTAAGTGACTTGCCCAAGTTCACATTGGGGAGTTTGTGGCAGAGCCAGGAACTAAACCAGTATCTCTTTTGGTCCCCGTCTCTTACCTGTAAGACTGCTCTTCCAAATCCTTCTTGTTAGGGATACATAGACACATGGCACACATGTCTTCAAACATATCCTGGGGTCCCTCTGTGGGTGGTTGGAGAGCCAGACTCAAGATGTGACACTTCTGCTTCAACTTGCCCACTTTGCTTGTGGCTTTACTTGTATGCATGTACAAGGGGGGGGGCACTCTTCTCCCTAAAATAAATTATAAATATAACCTAGGTAATGTGCAGAATGTTTGATTGATCTTCCCTGTGAATTGAATTAAATATACACTGAACTGTTATCTGCAACCTGCCTGGTCATTGGCACACTTGTAATGCTGTCTCTACCCACCAGCAAGTGAGGTTTAGGTGAAATGGATTTGGATGGATTAAAATGCAAGTGTTAATTTTTAAAGGTATCCTAAATGCATAGTGCCATATTCTCTGCTGATGTAAATTTGGTGTTGATCCACTAAGTTCAATGGGCCAATGTCAACGTCCTCCAGCTGAATCATAGAATCATAGAATATCA
Source organism: Chelydra serpentina (assembly GCA_037349315.1). Classification (NCBI taxonomy): domain Eukaryota; kingdom Metazoa; phylum Chordata; order Testudines; family Chelydridae; genus Chelydra; species Chelydra serpentina. The sequence continues at coordinate 14,850,160 of JBAIAC010000061.1, forward strand.
GGGTTGGAAGAGACCTTAGGAGGTCATCTAGTCCAACCCCCTGCTCAAAGCAGGACCAATCCCCAATTGAAGATCTGGCCCTTAATGCAGAGAAGATGGCAGTTGATCTATCAAATTGCAATGCTTGTTTCCAAATAATTTGTCTGCTCTCTTGACGGACTTATGATTTCATACCCGTGCAACTATTATGCTATAATTGCTTTGATTATGAAAATGTTGACCATTTTTAATATTCAGAAGTAAAATGTCTTTCAGACCTCTGGCTTTGGTATTCCCTTCAAGCATTCCAACTATATCATATCATCTTTCTCCTGATAAATCACCATCTTTATTCTTGACAATTTTGCATCTTCCTAACGTAGCCTGAATTTTTCTCCTAATTCAAAACATTTGAATAAATGGTGACTAATCTCGGCTCCTGTAATGTAATGTATTTTTATAGTTTAATATATAGCAGTAAGTAAAACGTCCTTGGCTTATTTTCAGAATTAACTGGTGATTTTGGGGTGTCCACATTTCAGTTACTCAACTTATCCTGATTGGGTGGAGGATGCCGAGCACTGACTGAAAAATCAAGCTCCTTTTTAGATGTCTTTAATTGGGCACTCAAAATCACTATTCATATTTGAAAACCTAGGATACTTTTTATTTAAAAATAAATAAATTAGAAACCACATATTTAAATTTAATTAGTTTCTTTTAGTATGTGGAGCACCTTGACAACCAATAAATGACAGGGAACCTGCAGGTAATTTAATATATATATTTAAAGATAATAGAGTGCTTACAATATGTTCATTTTAACTACTTATGGCGGCTCAGTTCAAAATTACTGTGCATTAAAATCCACTGAATGCCAGAAGCCTTCTAAATTAGGAAAAAACATGTCAAGCGACATGTGGAAACGGGCTCTTATACAAGAGTAGTTTACAGTGAGAAGAATGAATATTGTTCCCTGGAGTACATAAATCCCAGTTTGGTAATTCCATACCAGCTTTTACTATTTCTCTCCAAGCACTTGTTGTCTTTTGGTTTTTTTATTTGTTCCATTGTGCATCTCTATTAGATATTTCTCATGGGCCAGCTATCAAGAAACACCCTGCTGTGCTGTGGTGTGGCGAATGAAGGCATTTTCAACCATAAACAAGGTATTGTGTGGTTTAAAAGAAACCCTGACAATGACAAGTCTCAGATGGCTTGTAATTGTTTAAATGTATCTTACTTGTATTGCTTAGAGATATAGTGTCTTTGAGAAACTGACCAATCTGACAAAAGATTTAAATGATCAGGCTGCTACAGGGTAGATTAGAAGATGGCTTTTATGAAGCATGTCGCATGCTTATTTGGTGTGGTCCGTGAATCAGTCTGTTTATATATATTTTTTCCCCCTAAGTCTCTCTTTCAAAAGAGACTTAGATTCCTAAATCCTATTGACTGTCATTAGAGTTAGGCAACTTACCTGTATGGGACTTAGCCTCTGAGTCAGTTAGGCACTTTAAAAAGTTTTGGGATACAATTTAATTGAGTTAAATTCAAGAGTAAGACTTGACAAAGTTTTTATTCTCATAGATTAATGATTACTCACCTGTGGGACTATTTGCATGCATAGAAGATCGCTAGCATGACAAAATTCTGTAATATTGCAATATATTGGCTGGCTGAATTCATTATTTGCCTTTGATTTTTTTGGCTGCTGGGTGGCTATTTTGTGATTCTCAGTCTCACTAATTGCTAGGGTGCCTAGAACTTTTTGTAAGGGGTGTGTTATTTGTTGCCTAAATTGCAATGATTGATTATTTAATGGATAGCAATACAGGAAACAGTATCATGAAGATGAAGGAATAACAAGGCATTCATTGCTACAGTATAATTAAGAATGCACTCAAATAGCAATTGAGAGAAACAATATTAATGAGGTCTAAAACCATTGTCTACAAAGAAGTAACAAGATCTGCCTCTAGGTAACAGATGAACACTTGGGACCTACATTCATAATATTTGTTTAGATGCTTTACTGGCTTAGAGAGTGTGTGTGTGCCTGGTTCCCGTGCAGATATTTTGGCTGGGGAAGGACTCAAGGCATATCCATTCCTAACACACCTGCACTAGGGCTGAGCAAAGTAGGCGTCCCTGTGTTTATGGTGTGTAAGACGAGTGCCACAGTCAGCACTAACCTCCCCGCAACTTGTTCCACACCGTCCAGGCATGGAGGGAAGCAGAATGCTATGTCCTCTTCCGGGATGGCACGGTGGCTGCATTACCTGGAGCTCTGGGAGGCAGGGTACCTGTTTTTGAGGTGTGAGTCAGCCAGAGCTCCCCCTGAGGTGATGAGCCCCCCTCTCTGAGCCCCAATAGGTAGCTGTGCCTTAAAGGCATATTAGAGCCCCTGCTTTCTCTTGTTCAAGTCACAGTTGAGTGATATCAGAGGCCACTCTTGACCATGTTGGCCCTAGTAGTCTTGTTTTCCATCTGACAGTTCTATCATGGAAACCGCATAATAGCTTGAGGTTTTTGAGTTATCCGTTGGGCATTAGTTATGCCCAGGGCCGGCGCTTCCACTAAGTGACCCTAGGTGGTCGCCTAGGGTGGCAGGATTTTGGGGGGCGGCATTTCGGCGGCGAGAACGCAGCTTGCTGCCACCAAAGCGCCGCTGATTACGGCGGAGGAGCGCTGCCGCCTAGGGCGGCAAAAACCCTGGCACCTCTAATGGTTATGCCTGTGTGCAGCCTCTGAGGGGAGGGGATGGTATTGCTTCGGAGTCGGGCTGTACCAATGCACAGGCATTACCAAGGGTTATCTAGAGGCACATCTTTGACCCATGGGTGAAGTCTGAGAATGGGCTTAGCACAGAGGATTTCTGCAGGGCTAAGAGGGGCAAAATTCCCCTTCCTCCACCCCCTCACTCCCAGACAGGATGTAGACTACCTCAGTGCAGCTCTTGTTGCAGCCCATGGACCATACTTGCAGCCCATGGACTACACACAATTGCTCAGTGGCCAGCTTCACCCTGCAGTGGAAGCACAAGGGTTCTGTTGCATCCAGGAACGTCTGTCACCCAGTGATTCCTGCATCAAGCTTGCATCTTGTGACTGAGCTAAAGCATATTGTTCACAAAGTTTACAAATAAAGGATAACATGGGTGTTACGGAAAGGGAAATCATTCCTCAGCTTCTCTCTCCTAATCACTAAATTCACCTACATACTATCTTATAGCCAGGGGGATTCAATTCCGTTTTCTTTGAAACTTATCCCTTGTGTGAAAGTTATGTACAGTTTCTTGTCACTCTTGTAGTCAGATCTGTGACATGATCAACCAGTGGTTGTCACTTTTTTTTTAGTCCTCCACTAGGTCCCCTCGTCTTGCAAACCTCCTATATTTGCATTTAGGGCCGTGGAGATCAGCCTATTCAGTTTCGATTTCATCTCAGGCTCCCATTCTCCTCTTGTGGCTTCTCCTATCTCTCTCTGGTAATCCCCTCTGCCAGCTTCTCATACGAGTGCAGCTCTTCCTTTCTCGGCTAGATGAGTAGAGCACGATCCAATGGCTGGAAGCTGGAGCCAGTCACATGCAGGCATACATTTTTGAGAATGAGGGTAATTAACCAGTGGAACAATGTACCGAGGGTCATAGTGCAACCATTTTTAAATCAAGATTGGATGCTTTTTCTAAAAGGTATGCACTAAGAATTATTTTGGGGGCAGGTCTCTGACCTGTGTGCTACAGGAGGTCCGACTAGATGATCACAGTGGTCCCTTCTGGACTTTGAATCCATGAATTCCCCTTCTCTGAGACACAGGACATGGAGATACAGAAAACCATAATCACCCAATCTGCTGAAGGGCGGTCTGTCTGTAGGTAGGAGTGTATAGCTTCAAATCCTGCCCAGTGGCACAGCACGCTTGTTTTTTTGTTTTTTTTTTAACAAAACAAATACCAGCCTTTTTTTAAAAAAGGCAGTGAACATGCTTGAATCTACTGCCATTTTGAATACAGGCTTCTTAAGGTCTTCAGGAGAACTGATAATACAGGCCTCTGCAGCGTGGAGGTATCTGCCTTCTAAAATGAGTGACATGTGATTCAAAGCCCATTGAAGTCATAGGGGAATTTTTCCACTGACTTTAGAGGCTTTCATTCAGGCCCATATGTTTACATGGTCCGTCTATTTCCTTTGATTCCCCCCCTACACACACACACAGACACACACACCTCCCCCAACACCCAATGTTTGTGGTGGTTTTCACTTGCGCTAAAAATTTAGCATTAAATTCTAACTTTTTTAAAAAAAATTGCATGTGCACAATAGAGAACACGCATTTGATTAAAAATAGACGTCCGTTTCAAACAGTGAGGGGGAAATCCTGCTAAGGTTGGGGGAAGAAAAAAAGCCACACGGTGCACAAAACCCAGTAGCTATGCAGAACCGTTTTACGGCTATTCTTCTGAGATTCTTATCTCAGCTTCAGAGCTGACTCAGTGGATTTGTTTGAAACCAAATAGCAAACGACGGTTATGTCTACACTGCATCTTATGCCGGCATAAATCACCCCCCGAGTGACATAAATTACACTGGCATAAGCACTCGTATGCACAGCACGATGTCGGCGGGAGAGCTTCTCCCACCAGTATAGCTTCTGTTGCTCTTGGGTGGGTGGTTGTTGTTTTTTTTAATCCCAACAGACTTCTCGCCCATCGGCATAGGGTGTCTTCGCCACACACACTACAGCCGCATAGCTGTATCGGTACAGAACATTGTTTCAGGTTTAACAACAGCAACACCAGCTCTGGGTGTATTGTACCAAAATGGCTGTAGCCAAACCTAATCCAGTGAACTACACTGTATGATTTAATGCAAGATATTACTTTTAAACAACGAGTATATATGTTACAGCTGTATGGAGTTGCTCAGTTTAGCCGTGATCTCATACGGGCACAGAATAGTGGGTATGACTTGTTGGGTTTTCTTTATCCCTTATTTCATGGGTCTTTGGTCTGGATCAGCACTCCTGTAACTTTAAGGGTGATTACGTATTCGTTACTTAGAATCATAGAATATCAGGGTTGGAAGGGACCTTAGGAGGTCATCTAGTCCAACCCCCTGCTCAAAGCAGGACCAATCCCCAATTTTTGCCCCAGATCCCTAAATGGCCCCCTCAAGGATTGAACTCACAACCCTGGGTTTAGCAGGCCAATGCTCAAACTACTAAGCTATCCCTCCCCCCATAAGCTTAAGGCCCCAGCGAGGATCGAACTCGCAACCCCTGGTTTACAAGACCAGTGCTCTAGCCACTGAGCTATGGAGCCACCTATCACTTGGCCAGTCATTCACTAACGTACAGTCATGTATGTTTTTAATGATGTAATTCACTCCTGCCCTGACAAAGGCCAAGTGATCTGGTTTGGGGCTGGGATCAACAGACTAAAATTGATAGAGCTCTAATAGTGCAGGGCCAGATTGTGGCCTGGACTGTACATGGGTACTAGGAGCTTTCCCCTCATTGCCTTGCTTACATAAGGGCTGGACCCAATGGTGCAGGGGGGGGAGCACAGGATCCTGAAGGCACCAAAGATGGCACAGGGAGGAGACAAGCCATGCGGCATATACATACTTCCACTCCAGCTCACAGAGTGGGGATAAGCCTTCAAGGGGAGTGTACTGTACCTGGCGAAGGGGTGGAGCAGCTGGTGTGTTGTCACTGTGCACTCTGGAGCTCCCAGAGGCATTCTGCCTGCCTAAAGCAGAATCCTGCCCACTGCAAAGTGCTGTCCCTTTAAAGGCACCCTTGAGCCCTTAAATAGTAACGGGTGAGATTTTTCCAACGCACTCAGCATTGACCTAACTCTCCTCCCACTGAAGTCCACAGTCAAGCTCCATGGCCACAGACTTAGGCCAGTGCGGAGTGCTTTGAAAATTCCTCTCCATTCTGAATTTAGGATTTACTAATCTGTGTGGCCTTACTGTCTATCAGAATCTACGAGCCTGATTCTCCTTTCATTTGTATCCGCAGAATGAGCTGCAACTCCATTTAAGTCAATGCAGTTACACCAGCGCGAGAGGAGAATCAGCGCTTGTATCAATGTCTTAGCTTCGCTTTCAGTGTTCTTCCTAGTGATTTATACTATGATGGATCAATAAGGGGACATTAGCTTCCCCTCAGGATTGAACGCTTGCCCTGCATACATTCATCTGAAGCACTAGCTACACAATCTATCCTCACTTGAATTTGATTTGTTGCTCAACTCATATTCTTTAGTTTACGATCAAGTATTGGAAAGGGGCACCATTTATCAGCGAACGCGAGTGGGAATTGGCAGGCTAGTGGCGCATTGTTGCGTTGTTTACTGTACAATAGAATGATTGAGGTCTCTGTTACGGAAAGCCATTAAGAAATGAAAAGCTTATTAAAGGGAAACTGCTAGCATGTTAATTGCCTGTTGTGAGCACACATTTCTTTACCTTCGCTACTAACAATGTCCTGGGTTCTTAAGTTGTGTTTTTTGTTTTGTTTTAAGTTTCACTTTTATTTGTTACACAATTCTCCCAGGGTCTGACTGTGTTCCCAAGATGACCATGTGGATCTTACCACTCCTGATTAGAAAGCGGGCTTGGCGAAATCCAGAGCAGAATCTCCTACTGAGGGCTGTCCAGGGGCATGGGGATCTGGGTTAGGGGAAGGTTGGTAGGCAGTTGACTGGCCATGGACAGAATGGAAATAGGCATCATCTCACCCAGGCAAGTTCTTGGCAAAACAAACAAAAGGAAGTATTTTTTCACACAGCGCACAGTCAACCTGTGGAACTCCTTGCCTGAGGAGGTTGTGAAGGCTAGGACTATAACAGGGTTTAAAAGAGAACTGGATAAATTCATGGAGGTTAAGTCCATTAATGGCTATTAGCCAGGATGGGTAAGGAATGGTGTCCTTAGCCTCTGTTTGTCAGAGGGTGGGGATGGATGGCAGGAGAGAGATCACTTGATCATTACCAGTTAGGCTCACTCCCTCTGGGGCACTTGGCATTGACCACTGTCTGCAGACAGGATACTGGGCTGGATGGACGTTCGGTCTGACCCAGGATGGCCATTCTTATGTCCTTACGGTGCCTCTGAACAGATGGTACCTCTGATCTCTCAGGAGCTAGGGTGGAGCCCATGGCCTGTTCTGTGATCGGGAAAACCCTGCCCCCCAGAATAATGGGGGAGACATCTCAGTAGAGATTTCCTCTCCATTAGCCTTCCTGTGGAGGAGTGGGAAACTGTACCCTCAGTCTGAACAATACAAATGAGTGAGATCAGCTCTGCTTTCAGGTGCTAAGTGAATCAGTGTTTGCGGTCTGTCTTGTGTAGAATGTTAAACTTTCCACCTGGGGTCTCATAAATGTGGGGACATTGTTGTTGCTCCTAGGTTTTTTATGACCGCTTGGATTTAGGATCAAATGAGAGCTGGCCATGTCCCTTTAACCTTATATAAATGTGCGTTTAAGCAGTACCTTGTACAGTCCCTTTGTGTAGTGTATAGCCATTCCAGCGTTGAGAGAGATGAATATTCAAAAGGGCACAGAGCTAATTTTCAAACACTAATAGCTTGCCCATTTTAATACTAAAGGGGACTAATGCTGATTACATGGTAATGACCCGCAGGGAGTCATTGGAAAAAATTAAACACTGGTGAACTTCATGTGTTGTGCTGTTAATAATTGAAAATTAGCTCAATTTTTAATGGCTAAAAAGAAAATGTATTCTTGAGCTGAGATGCAGTATGAAAAATGCCACCCTAGAGTGAATCTTTACAATCCAGCCATATGTTTTTGAAGAAAATAGGTTTACGTAAGAAATATTGACCTACCCTTCCTGGCACTATAGCTGTACTAACGTGCTGGCATGATAACATGGATGATTCTGCTTGTTCACTGAGACAAAGCATCTTGTTAGTGAATTATTGTAGTGAGAGAGAACTTGGGTTTCTGTAGTTCATACGAGTCTTGCAAACATTATTTTTTTGGTTTAAAATTATTACCTCAGTGTATGCATAGTAGTAGGCTTCATGCACTTTTTATGAGGTAGGTGTTTTTTAAATGACTTGAGTTCATTTACCTGTGCATGGCTCTGACCTGTGCCAGCTGGCACGAGTCACCAAGAGCCTGCCTGACAGCTGGGGATAGCATAGACCCTCTCATAGAATCATAGAATATCAGGGTTGGAAGGGACCTTAGTAGGTCATCTAGTCCAACCCCCTGCTCAAAGCAGGATCAATCCCCAATTTTTGCCCCAGATCCCTAAATGGCCCCCTCAAGGATTGAACTCACAACCCTGGGTTTAGCAGGCCAATGCTCAAACCACTGAGCTATCCCTCCCCTCCCCTCTCCATGCCACCTAGCCTTGGACTGAAGTAGAAGGGTGTTGGAGATGGCTCCAGATCACTAAGGGGAGAAGGGGACCTTCCTAGTGCAGCTGATGTACAAAAATGCTTAGGGGGCTGGAGCACATGACTTATGAGGAGAGGCTGAGGGAACTGGGATTGTTTAGCTTGCAGAAGAGAAGAATGAGGGGGGATTTGATAGCTGCTTTCAACTACCTGAAAGGGGGTTCCAAAGAGGATGGATCTAGACTGTTCTCAGTGGTAGAAGATGACAGAACAAGGAGTAATGGTCTCAAGTTGCAGAGGGGGAGGTTTAGGTTGGACATTAGGAAAAACGTTTTCACTAGTAGGGTGGTGAAGAACTGGAATGGGTTACCTAGGGAGGTGGTGGAATCTCCTTCCTTAGAGGTTTTTAAGGTCAGGCTTGACAAAGCCCTGGCTGGGATGATTTAGTTGGGGTTGGTCCTGCTTTGAGCAGGGGGTTGGACTAGATGACCTCCTGAGGTCCCTTCCAACCCTGAGATTCTATGATTCTATGTCTTTCGTTTTGGTGCAAAGGGAAGGGCTGGGAAAAGAGTTTCTCCCTTGAAGTTCCAGACAGGGGGAAGAAGGGGCAGCATTAGAGTGTCTTTCTCCCATCTCCTGCTCTACTCTTTCAAACCAACTGTAGCCACTTCAGGTGGCATCCATTGCCCGTGCCCCTCATGAGGATGTAGCATTCAGCCTGGTGGGTCTTTCAGCCCTGGGGAGGGGGGAGGCAGGGAGAGAGGAGGACATGAGGTCATCTGGAGGCCCCTGAACATTCAATATTAATGTGTATCCATAGAGTATAAATGTTTAAAATTATTTTTAATAAAGCAATTTAAAATAGAAGCCTCAGTAGCAGAGGGAGAAAGGACTCTGAGTTGGACCTACATTAATGGTCTGTAACCTGGAGCAATCTTGAACTGTCCTAAGGAAAACTGTATTAGGAAGGGATGCCGTTTAAGGCACTGTTGGTATAAACAATGGAGTTTCCACTTTATGAATACTCAATGACTAATTCTCTTCTGGAGTAAATTGGTGCAGCTTCATTGACCTCTACACCAGCAGAAAATTTGGCCCTCAATCTGCAAAGAAAATATGGGTCCCCTCCTAATCCCATTGGTTTCACCAGGCAGTAGGATTGAGCCCTTTGATTATATAAGTAACTCAAACTCTGGGATTCTTCCCATAGGCATCAGCTCCACACCTTGTGATCTCAGAGAAGGTATCATTCAACCTTGCTCTGAGGTAATAAACTACTTCAGTGGAGTTACTATAGATTAACACCACCATGCCCCTCTTTTCTCTGCTAGAAGATGAAGGCAATCTCTAATCTGTTCTACAATGTCTTGGTTTACTCCATGAATCAGGAAGACGTCATACATCTGTGGCGCTTCAAGCAGAATGGGGGTGTTATCAAATAAACATGTGTTCCTTGTTAAAGCTGGCCATTGCTAGAGTTATTATGGCACTTTTATTGATACCTTTTATTTTTATTTTATTGTGCCTTATCACCACACTTAATGTCATCTTCTGCCATAATTGAAGGATTGTCTCCTTGACAGTCCTCCCAGATGAACATAAAATGAATAAATGCGCTGTTTGCAGACATGTTTTAGTACAAGGGAAGTACAGTTATGATAGAAATATCCCCGTGTGACTGGTTTTTCTGTGGACGTGCTTTCTCTCCTGGAACTAGTTCAAAATCCGTGTAGCAGTAGCTGTCATTTGGACAGAATCTGCCACCCATACTGCCTATCACTAGCACCTTGCTCTGAGTGATCCTATTGAAATCGGTGGGATTATTCACAAGTAAGGTACTAGTAAATGTGAGGGAACTGGTCACCTACTTTTTTGTTTCTTTTAACAACAGTATGAAATTTATGAATCCATCTAGCCCCATTTCTCCCTTCCCTGGGAGGAGGATTCACAGAGACCTGCAAGGGAGCCATTTATAAATATTGCATTAATTTAAAGGCAACAGAATGCCCATGAGTCTGTGGGGATGGTGCTAAGAATGTAATTGGTAACTGGGAGCACTAATGGGGGTGGTGGTACCAAGAGAGAATAGGCTTTGTGGGACTCTTTTTTTTTTATTTTTTAAAGCACTTCACAACACTACCTTTGCCTCTGCTAATGGATTACCTGAATTTTTTATTCCTGGGCTCAGGATCAAATTCTGTGGTCTGCAAAAATAACAATGAAGGGATTAAAATTCTCTAGGACCTAGAACTGATATTTACCTGGACTACGGCTAACTTTCAAAGTAGAGGGGTATTGTGCCAGCGACAGAGTTTTTGTAAGGCTTAGGGTGACCAGACAGCAAATGTGAAAAATCAGGACAGGGGGTGGGGGGGTAATAGAGCCTATATAAGAAAAAGACCCCAAAATCGGGACTGTCCCTATAAAGTCGGGACATCTGGTCATCCTAGTAAGGCTTAAGCACAAACTCCTCCAATTATTTATCTTCAAGAGGTTGAGATGCGTCCAGAGTTTATTTCAAAAACAATTTATAAGCCTTAGGACTCTTGCTCTTCTGTTTGCTTAGTATGCTCTCTGCTCCCCCAAATTGTTACTAAATAACACGGTTACACGAGTTAACAGTAAGTATGGCAGAAAACCTCCCTTTAATTTTGCCTCTCCTTTCTGAAGTGTGTATGTGATGGCTGCCATCTTGGCCAATACGCCAGGAATTGAAAACAAGGACCCTCAAGAACTAGAAGCATGAGCTGCCAAAGTGTCAAAGGTGTGACACTCATGCTGTGTGGATTGGGCAGAGGGGGACCAGTTACACACACTCACCAGTATCTTACATATAGATGGACTCTTCTGGTTTGACGGTAGAGGGCGTACATTCTAATCAACAACAATGTCATTTGTTGAACTCCTTAAAGAAAAATGCAACATGGAACTAGATGAAAACAAACGCTACATGAATGGGGGGAGGGGAGTAACAAATTTCCCCCCTTTCCCCATTCCATACAGCAACAGGCTCCAATCAACGACAAGTACATGGCACTGGAAGGAGCAGAATGCATACATTGCCAGAAAAGAATTAGAGCCACTGGTCTAGATGGTTTTGACGGTTTGATCCTATGTTCACTTGTGGCAGGGGTAAAGCTGCCATTGACTTTTTAATGGGGCAAGTTGAGGGCCTAAATTTAAGAAATTATTTATGAGTTTTGTATTACTGTAGCAACTAATAGCCCCAGTCAGACCTCATTGAGGTAGGGGGTGCTGTACAAACAGAACAAAGACAATCCTTGTCCCAAAGAAGCTTACAGTCTAAGTATAAGAGGGTGGATACAGACAGTGATGGGGGGGAGTACAGTGAAACAATAACAATACTGGTCAGCATGATTGATTGGCAGTGGTTTCAACACACTCGCAGTGTATGTGTTAGGTTTTTGTAGATTTCATGGCAGAGGAGAGTTTCAATTTTGCAGATGTTTCTCCCCAGTGTGAGGGGCAGCATGGGAGAAAGCGCAAAGACACTTGTTAAATTTTTAACAAGTGGGTGATGAAAGCTAGTATCCTGGGCTGCTCAGAGGTGGGAACTGAGCTTTTGATACTGAATGAAAAATGGTAAGTATGGTGGGGATAGGTTATGGAGGACCTTGAAAGTGAAGACAAGTAGATTATGCTTCATATAAAAAGAGGGAGCCAATGAGGGCGTGCAAAGAGGATTGCCATAATCAAAGCTACAGTATAGGAAGATGAGCTGTGTAGCAGCATTCTCCATGGACATGAGTGGGGTACAATGGCTGTTGTCAAGGCCAGAGAAAAGGATATTGTGTAGGAACATAATGTAGAAATGCTCTCGAAAAGATCCACCATACCCCATCATTGGTTTCTGCACAGGGCGTCAAGCCAGTACAAGTTTGCATGTGATTTCCTACAAAGGAAAGCTGGGGTATTTCAAAATAGAAAGAGTACATGCAACCTCTCGCATTATCTGAAAAATTCACATCAGTTGAGACTACCTGAGAATCCTGCTAGAAACGTCAGTGTTCACATGACAAAACGTACTTGCACACCTGATGCATGTTATCCTGGAGCAGGCATTGAACTGCACAACTCTCCAACCCAAATTTAGCCTAGCTATAAATCCACCAAAAATTATGGGCTCCATTATATAGCCTGTACATTTGTGGCATTATATCAAATATTATTTTTTACCTAACTTTGTGTTTTCTCTGAGAAGTCAGGAAAGATTACTGAGGAAATTTTTTTTTTATAAAGGGGGGGGTGGGCTTTTTTTTATAACAAAAGGAGCTTTGTTTTCCAGGATGAAGAAGCTCTGCTGGCCAATAAATGGAACATATATTGCTTTTCTATTTCTCTCAAGCTACTCAAGTCTCTGATCAGTTCCATAATCTGGAACTCTTTGGCTTGGAATGCCCTGACCAGGTGCTCTTTAAGGGCTTGTCTTCCCTATGGAGCTACATCGGCGCTGATGCAGTGGCATTGATTTAGCAGGTCTAATGAAGACAAGCTCAATCGATGGGAGAACATTCTCCCATCAATTTCTGTGCTTCCACCTCTCATTGAGGTGGAGTAATGTCAGAAGGAGAGCATCTCCCATCAACATAGTGTAATGTGGACCCCACCGTAAGTAGATCTAAGCTACGTTGGCTTGAGTTATGTTGCTAACTCACATTGCATAGCTTAGATTGACCGGCAGCTGTAGTGTAGACCAGGCCTAAGAGTCTGGTGGATATGAGCCCCTCTTCTGACCTCTTTAGGAGTTATAACGGCAAGAGTTATTCCTCTCCTGTGCAGGTTTCTTCCCTAGCTGCAAAGGAACTTGGCCACATTACAGCAGGGCTCAACCCCATTGCACCTTCAGTTCTTCATCCACAAGTGTATCTACCAATTTGATCAATGTATTTCCCTACGGTTTTGCCTTGTAGCTAAATTAGGCTACGTCTACACTACATGAATAACGTAGCTGGAGTCGATGTACCTTCGGTCGAGTTACCACGGGATCTACACCGCGGGGGGTCGATGGGAGAAACTCTCCCATCGACTTACCTTGTTCTTCTCATCAGGGGTAGAGTACAGGGGTCGACTGGAGAGCGATCTGATGTTGATTTGGCGGGTCTTTACTAGGCCCGCTAAGTCGACCTCTGGTCGATCGATCTCACAGCATCGATCCTGGTTGTAGTGTAGACTTGTCCTTTGCAACACACACGGGAAGATAAATGCTGCTTTATGTGTACTTACTGACCATATCTGTGCATGCTCAGTAGATGACTTTCACAGAAGCATGACTCTGACAAAAGAAAATATTCTCTTGAAAAAATAAAGGCTCTTCTCCTGGCTGAGGACTATTTCCATGCCAGATTTTAACTTTCTACCTCCAGCGATTTCAGCTGTCGTGTGACTCAAAAATCATGTCATTCGAGCTGGTCAAAATTTTTCCAATAGAACTTCTGTCTGGGAGAATACTATCTTGTTGAAATCAAAGTTTCATGGAAACCAGTCTATTAGACTAATTTAAAAAAATGGAACTGAGTTTTCTGATTGATGTTTTTCAACATTTTTTGATGTTTTCGGAATGAAACATTAAAACTTTTTTGTTTCAAAATATTTCATTCCAGTTTTTGTTTAAATGTTTGTATAAATAAAATAAAGTCAAAATCAGAATGAAATGCTAAAATTTAATCAAAACAAAATGTTTTGATCAACCTGACACTTTTTCGTTTTGTTCTGGAATCTTGTTTCACGGGAAGTTCAATAACTTTTTTTGATGTTGTTGTTGGTTGTTAATGCTCCATTTCAGAATGGAAATTTTTTTGAAATGTGATGTATAAAAGGAAAATCCAGTTCCCACACAGTTCTAGCTGCAGTATCTTTTTTATGAGGTTCTCTTGTACTCAACATGGAGGGCACTGCAGTGTTGCCAAATCTCATGATTTTATTGCAAGTCTTGTGGTAGTTGATGTCTGCCTTAAAGCCCCAGGTCCTGGAATCATGTGAACACCTGAGAATCTCAGTGTTGATTTTAAAAATAAGTACATTTCTAGCCCAGAGGGTTTCAGAGAAAAGCTTAAAACCATTATTCAAGTGAATTTGAAAGCTTCAGATGCCAAAGAAAATGAACCCCGGGTTTTATTTTTTTTAAATCTTGAGATTTTTAAGCTGTCAGTGTTTGGGGGAGAGGGGCTGACTTGTGATTATATTTATTTATTTATTGTTGAATGCTTGAAGTTGGCAATATTGGGATGGCTTTTGTTTAAACTTTTGAAAACTTGCCAGTGCCTAAAAACCAAAAATGGGAAATGTCAGCCCCAAAACCATGCGGTAGGATACAAATATTTGTGTGATTGTAGTACCTAGAAGCTGCAGTCATTGACCAGGACAGCCTTGTGCCGGGCACTACAAATACACAGAATGAAAGGATGGTTCCTTCCCCGAAGAACTTCCTCTCTCTAAAGATAAAACGAGAGGTGGATCCAGGTAGCCTGCTCCTGCCGTCATTAAGATTCCACTGACATGGGCTCCCGCTTGTTATTGTGTTTCTGGTGTGTTTTTTTTAATTTGATACTGAGCAATGAAGCAATGGCTGAAAACTTGGAGACTGCAGGTTTATACTTAGGCACCAGTGGAAACAAAATAAGAGATCAGAATGCTAAGAATGGGAAAGGATGGGAGGAGTAGAGTGATAAGACTTCACAAAAGGAAGCTAAAAATGACTGAGTTAGTAAGATCTTAGCAGCAGCAGAGTGAGAGACTAACGGGCACTTGATTTCAAACAAGACAGAATAATTGGAGAGAGCTCAGAAGAGAGGAACAAAACCGATGAAAGGTTTGGAAGATAAGACCTATGAGGAAAGGTTAAAAAAACTAGGCCTGTTCTATCTGGAGAAAATAAGCTTAAAGGAGACATAATTGTCTACAACTACGTAAAGGGAAGGTATAAAGAGGACAGGGATCAATTTCTTCTCACCGGTCAAGGAGGACAAAACAAGGAGGGTTTAACCCTTAGAGGGCCGTGGAGGAGTATCCTCCTATTTGCTATGTGCTTTTTACAGAAGACCTGGAGACTTGCATCCTGTCTCCAAAGAGCAGAAACACTGCCTTTTTCTCCTCTGTCTCCCTCCCCTCCTCCAGCCCCACAGCCAGTTCCCAGCCCAGCGCTAGACTAGCTTCCCATGAGCCCAATGTCCGCCAGACCTCGACCCATCTTCAAGCACTGCTGGCCCCACCTCCCCGTCAGCTCAAGCTGCTGCCTCTGTGCTTGCTCCAAATGCTTCAGGTCTTGCTGGTTCCCTGTCCAACAGACGCGCTGAATACTGGCAGCAGAGATAAGTGGACCACAGACTTAGGTGGAGGAGAGAGGGTTTGTCCAGCATGAGGCAGCAGGACTGGTTCCCTCCCCCCCAAAAATAAACATCCCAACCTATCCTGCTCCCTAGCTGCTGGGAATCTTTCCTCTTCCCTGGTATAATGAATGGCCCCACAGCAATCTGGCTAAAGCTCTAGAAACATGGCCCTTCTCCAAGGCGTCGAACACACTTTCGGCTGGAATGAGTCATTAGGTTGTGCTCAGAGTAAGTGGTGGTGTGGAAGTTGTCCTGCCCTGGCGGGAGCCAGGGTGAGAATTGTGACTCCGATGGTGTGCTACTCATCCCCTGCACCTCCCTTCCTGCGGGAACTGGAGTAAATTACTTCAGCCCTTTCCAGGGTGCATTTATCCATCTGTGCATCTGGCCTCCCACTCCTTGACCCTCTCGGGCCACCCCTTGCAAGTACTGGGCAAGCAGCCTCTGCTCACCTGCTTCCCCTGCTCGCCATAGCCAGAGCCACAAAAGATTAGGGGTAATCTAGCCCTGGGAATGATTAGTCAGTCTCTTGAGGATTAAATCATAGCAGCAAAAAAAAAGAATGTTAAATATCCCAAAAGGCATTATCAGAACAAACCATGGAACAAGTTGTCCAGGGGTGGCCGTAAAATCACCATCACTGGAGTGCCGCAGTAAATCAAACTCCCACCCAAGGGTACTGGAGATTGTCGGAGAGCGGTAATGAAACCAGTCCTGTCACTGTGCAGCAGGTAGACAAGGTGACCCAATGGAGTGCACTTCAAAGCAAATGCTCCAATGATCAGGGAAACTGCCAGCTTCACCATGCAGCTAGATCTGTAGCGGGGGTGGGGGGACAAGCGGGGCGGGAAGAGGTGGGTGGGGGCAGAGCAGGGCGGGAAGAAGCAGGGTGGAGGTGGGGCCTTGGGGGAAGAGGTGCAGTGTGGGGGTGGGGCCTTGGGCAGAGCAGGGGTCGAGCACCCCGTGGCAAATCAGAAAGTTGGCACCTCTGCTCTGAGTTCCCCCCCCTTACATGCTAGCCAGCCGTGCAGGGGGTAGCAAGCTTCTCCTGCAAAGGGAAGTGGTAGCAGGTGCTCAGCCTCCGTGTGCCTGATGGTTCCTGGGCTCCCCCAAGGACTGTGCAGCTCCACTCTATCCTGTGCTATAGGCTCTGTCTAAATGGCGCAGTCGGGCCCTTGATAGTAAACGCCTGAGTCTCTTCTCACAGGAGATCATGTCTCTCCAAAAGGCAAGCTGCCCTGCACGAAGGGAGATTTTGCTAGTATAGGCGAAGTCGCTGAAGGGTGGCTGGAAGTTGAAGCAGGATCTGTGCTTGTCTTGCATTCCTGAAATTGCGGACAAGCAACGAACCCTCTCCTAACTTCAGCAGGATGCAATCTAAGTCTGAATGTATTGAGGCCTGATGCGCGGCTGGTGAAAACGGTCCTCCTGCCAAGATTTAAGCCTGCTGAGCATCTGGCCTACAGTTCTGAGATGCAAGTTCTTCTTCTATTTACTTCTGTTTCATAATAGGTATCGTCAGTATCCTGACGTAGCTAATCACTTTGAGGACACATATGAAAAGGATTATGAGGCGTCAGGGCCGGCATTTCCACTAGGCGACGCTAGGCGGTCGCCTAGGGCGGCAGGATTTGGGGGGCGGCATTTCGGCGGCGAGAACGCAGCTTGCTGCTGCCGAAGCACCGCCGATTACGGCGGAGCTGTGCTGCCGCCTAGGGTGGCAAAAACCCTGGCGCCGCTACTGTGAGGCATTCAGATACTACCATAAATGGGGCCATAGAGCCCGGTGGGATTATGTGCAGAGTAAAGCACTACTCTATGTGAGTAAGTGAGGCAGCGTTGGAATCTTTGAAT
The DNA here is from genome assembly GCA_037349315.1 of Chelydra serpentina. Taxonomy (NCBI): domain Eukaryota; kingdom Metazoa; phylum Chordata; order Testudines; family Chelydridae; genus Chelydra; species Chelydra serpentina. Next base: position 14,867,718 of record JBAIAC010000061.1, read on the forward strand.
CAGTAAAAATTAACACCCGTTTTATAATCCGCAGGTAATGATGACTGATTAAACAGTTGGCGGCAATGTCAAGATAAACGACTTCTTGTTTCTGTTCTCCCACACCTCCCCTTCCCCTCAGGTTTTTCCACCATGTTTGGAAAGAAAAAGAAACGGCTTGAAATTTCTGGACCGTCAAATTTTGAGCACCGGGTTCACACTGGATTTGATCACAGAGAACAAAAATTTACAGGACTACCTCAACAGTGGCACAGCTTGCTAGCAGACACCGCAAACAGGCCGAAGCCCATGGTGGACCCTTCATGTATCACACCCATCCAGCTTGCTCCCATGAAGGTAGTGTACAGGGTCTGGGTTTCCTATTGTCTTTGAGCTTTTCATGCAGGTTCCAGCTCTTGGCAGTTTTACAGAAGTCATGTTGGGTACATGTTCTCCAGAAGGACTGAGAGTTATACTTGTTCATGCACCAAATGCATATTTGTTGGCCCAGGACCTGCTATTGATAGGGTACAGAAGGAATGCTGGGCCTGCCTGGGTTCTCACAGACTTCGCCATAGATAAGTGCAAGTACAGCAGTCCACCCGCTTGCTACCAAGTTCAGTAACTGGGCCGTCATTTGTTCAGCCAGTTTCCTTTCCTTTCATCCCTGCTATAGCCACGAGACTAAATCCTGGACCTTTTAAGTCCATTGGAGTTCTGCCATTGACTTCAGTATAACCAGGATTCATGTGTATATTGTATTTGTATTCTCATTATTACAAGTACTGATAGTATTGGGGTAGCGCGCAATCAGGATCTAGGCCACAGCATGTTAGGCGCTGTCTAACCTGAAAGGAAGATCTTATCCGCTTCCTAAAGAGCTTAGTCTGAGACATGCAGCATATAAAGTGTTAGTGGAGGGCTATACCCCAAATCAGCTATTACATACTTTGAGGGAGAGAGAATACTCTAGCAAATGTATTTTTAAAAACAAATATAAAAATGACCTGAAATAGATTTTACATGCATAAAAATTTCATACCTCCAAAGGGCAATACATTGGCACTGTCCAGGGTCAGGTGAAAGAGTCGCATGTCAGGCCTGGTCTACACTGGGAGCGGGGATTGATCTAAGTTATGCAACTTCAGCTACGTGAATAGCGTAGCTGAAGTTGACGTACTTAGATCTACTCACCACGGTGTCTTCACTGCGGTAAGTCGACTGCTGACACTCCCCCGTCAACTCCACCTGCGCCTCTCACTCCGGTGGAGTACCGGAGTCAACGGGAGAGTGCTCGGCGGTCGATTTATCGCGTCTTCACTAGACACGATAAATCGACCACTGTTGGATTGATCGCTCCAGAGGTAAGTGTAAACATGCCCTCAGAGTGGACAACTGCAAGTCTCCCTTTTCCAATTGTGTAGAGCTCCCATTTTTAGCCCTGCAGGGCTGCAAGATATCCGATCGTAAACCTGGCACTGGAGTGATTGTCCATTTTGGGCCTTAGGCATGGGTAATGTAGAGAGAGAAGCACCACACTTGGGGAAGGAGGATTTTAAAAAAATAATAATTAGGGCAGCTGTGTGATGATCCTTTAGAATTTAGACATTCTAGACTAAGTTCAGGGAAGATGGGTTAGTGGGCAGAGTGCAGGTGAGACAGTCAAAGGGGCACGATAAATGCATGTTCTAATCTACAGTATCACACACCCGACATGTTTACGCATGTGTTTTCTCTTTCTCATATTCACACATGCTGCTCTCTCTTTCTTACTCTTACTCTACCACTATCCTAGAAGAGAAGCTCTGTGACTTGAAATTCTTATCGACTTCTTTCCATCCATGAAAAAAATATCAATTCTGAGAGTAGAAATCATTCATTTGTATTTGTTAATCCTCCTTGCCAAAATCAGGTTTACTGCCAACAGCTGTGTAATGCGCTCTCTACCTGCGTGATCAGGATTGTTGCAGAGCAAAGGAGGATTTCTGGTGTGATTAAAATAGCTTGTTGTTGTTGTTGTGTAAAAGAAGCACTGGAGTAATGGAAAAAGCAGAAAGGCATTTGCCTGCTAGATGTGCATGAGAATAAGGACGATTGCATTCCACAGGCCCCCTCCGGAGTACCATATATCTGATCCAGTGGGTATTTGGCCATAAATTAACAAAGATGTTATATAGAGGAAAAATCAGATTACTATTTTGCTGCAATCTCATCCATTTGATGGATTTTTGGGGGTGATCCGTCTTTAGGCTAAAATCTTTTAAAATGTGTTGGATTTGTCAGCTCTGCATAGACCGTCTTAATTATGGGGCCAAGCCAACAAAGACGTCCACATGTGAGCAGCTTTGCTCATGTGAACGGTCCCTTTGAAGCCCCAGGCACATGTGCATAAATGTCTGCAGGATCGAGCCCTGTCGGGCTAGGTGAAGAGTTGTGAGACAGTGTACAAAGACAAAACCTGATGCCATTGGGGTGGCGAGAATCATTTGCAATTATTTTAGTAGACAGACGCTATCTTGTCCGTCCTTGTATTTATGAAGAAGTTGTTTTTATTAGTCCTGGAAATCATATAGGGTCCAATCTGACAATGGGGCTATAGGAGTTGTATACTGTAAGAGTTCTATGCACAGTGGACTTGCTTTCATGTTACCTGGTGGTTATCCACTTTTTTCCCCTCTTTCTCTCCCCTCCTCAACAATATAATTACTGCACAAGATCTTATCACCATATCCCCCCTTCCCCCCCATCCCCCCCGCCCAGGACAATCTATTTGAGGACTTAAGTAAGGTACTTCTGGAAATTTAAGTCCCATTTTCAAAATTGACTTTGGCACAGATTCCCAAAGGTGCCTAATTCCCATTGATTTCAGGGGAAATTAGGTATCCGAATACCTTTGTAGATCAGAGTCTTAGTCACTTAGGAACCTATACTTTCAATGAGATAGAGGATCCTAAGTTACTTTTGACAATGGGACTTAGGCTCCTAAAACTTTTCGGAAGTTCCTCAGTGATTATCCCTTGTCTACGCTACAATTAGCACATTTTAACTAATACGATTTTTATATTTTTGTGGAAACGTGCCCACCATACAATGTGTTCTGAATCACAAAATGATTCTGGGCTAAAAAGCCCCTTTAAAATTTGTGAAGTGTGGTTTTAGGTCATAAAGCTGATATGGTAATAAAGGCATTGTGGGTTTCTACATGTATTCTCTCTTTAATTACTTTTGTATCGAATGTGCCTAGTTTGTAATGCAAAAAGTATACTGCTAATGGTTAGTCCCCTGGAGCTAAAAAGTCATGTAGATTCTGCAATCAGAACTTAAGTGATGGTTTTGTTGATACTCCCTGAGACAGAATTGATTTGTTTGCTTTGAGCCTAATCCAGTAAGGGAAAGACTCCCATTGGCTTCAATGGGCTCTGGGTCAAGCCCTGTTACATAAGGAGCTGAGTTGGGAAAACAAATAGACAGCAGGGATAGCCATCACTCTTTGTAGCAAGGCGCCACCTACCTGAACTTGAGCAACAATGACAAATGGGAACAGGAGATAAAATCCCATACGTCCCGTGAAGCCCCATTCCAAGTAGATCCCTGATGTATTGTATCTACATCTGGCAGAGACCTGAAGGTTCCAAAGACCCTTACCAAAGGTTCTTAAGCAAACAGAGCAGTCATGGGATAAGAGGGAAGGTCCCCTCATGGATCAGTAACTGGTTAAAAGACAGGAAACAAAGAGCAGGAATAAATGGCCAGTTTTCAGAATGGACAGAGGTAAATACCTGTGTCCCCCAGGGATCTCCACTGAGACCAGTGCTGTTCAACATATTCATAAATGATCTGGAATAAAAGGGGGTAAACAGTGAGGAGGCAAAGTTTGCAGACGATAGAAAATACTCAAGATAGTTACGTCCAAAGGTGATTGCAACAAGTTACAAAGGGGATCTCACAATAGTGCGTGACTGGGTAACAAAATGACAGATTAAATTCAGTGTTGATGATAAATGCAAAGAAATGCCTATTGGAAAACATAATCCCAACTATACATACACAATGATGGGATCTAAATTAGCTGTTACCTCTCAAGAAAGAGATCTTGTCGTCATTGTGGATAGTTGGCCGACTAGTGCTGCACATTAAGCGTATGTTTTCAAAAAAAGCTAACGTTAGGAACCATTAGGAAAGAGATCAATAATAAGACAGCAAATATCACAATTCCATTGTATAAATCCCTGGTACACCCACCCACACCTTGAATACTGTGTGCAGTTCTGGTTGCCCTATCTCTAAAAAGATATATTAGAAATGGAAAAGGTACAGAGAAGGGCAACAAATATTATTAAAGGTATGGAACAGCTTTCATATGAAGAGAGATTAAAAAGACTGGGACTGTTCAGTTTGGAAAAGAGACAATTATAAAATCACGAATGGTATGGAGAAAATTACTAAGGAAGTTTTATTTACCCCTTCACATAACACCAAAACCAGGGGTCACCTAATAAAACTAACAGGCAGCAGGTTTAAAACAAACATAAAGGAAGTACTACTTCACACAACGCACGGTCAACCTGTGGAATTTGCTGCCAGGTGATGTTGTGAAGGCCAAAACTATAACTGGATTAAAAAAAGAATTAGGTAAATTCACAGAGGATAGGTCCATCAATGGCTATTAGCCAAATTTGTCAGGGATACAACCCCATGCCCTGGGTGTCCCTAAGGGCTAGTCTACACTTACCCGCAGCGTCGGACGCGTCGGATCGATCTTCTGGGTTAGATTTATCGCGTCTTGTCTAGACACGATAAATCGAACCAGGAAGTGCTCCCCCGTCGACGCAGGTAATCCTGCTCTGCGAACGGAGCAGGCAGAGTCGACGGGGGAGCCTGCGCACCGCCGTGTGGACCAGGGGTAAGTATTTTTAAGTTCGAAATAAGATACTTCGACTTCAGCTACATTATTCACGTAGCTGAAGTCGCGTATCTTATTTCGAATTTCGGGGCTAGTGTAGACCAGCCCTAAGCCTCTGGCTGCCAGATCGGGGGGACTAGATGACCGTGAATGCAGCACTTGATGATTGCCCTGTTCCATTCATTCCCTTTGAAGCCACTGTCAGAAGACAGGATACTGGGGTAACTGGACCATTGGTCTGACCCAGTATGGCCAGTCTTGTGCCAATAAAATAGATGGAATTCAAACTGAGTTCACTGTAAGTACTCCAAAATTCATTCATTTCAAACATGTAGCCAGGAATAATGGAATTCTTGTGCTCAAGCTTAGCACAGTCATTCAAATATTTGGTCAGTCCAGATGACCCAGAGAGCTGTAGACTGTTGTGTATGTCAGAAGTTATATGAATCCTGAAACCTATGCTTCCCAGGTCCCCAACAGAAGGAAAAATTCACTTCTGAATAAGTACAGAAATCAAAATTTCTGACAGGATGCAGAAGTTAGATCCAGCAGCGGAAACTTTCCTGGAAAGTAGGGACCTTGTAAAGGACAATGGGGTAGTGGGGGATAACCAATTCAACACAAGCTCCAAGTGCAATGCTTTGGCTAGGAGGGCCGGCCCTGCTGCCTACCTGCCCTTCCGTGTTCCAGGTGTGTAATTCCTGTGAGTTCAGGGACTGCAGCTGTGATAAGCCCTTGCATAGACCTTGCAGTGTGGCTTCTTGCATTCCACCAGCCTTTTAAGGCCCTGTCACAATCCAACCTGTTACTGGCAGTTAGAATTTCTGTATAATCTTCTGAGGAAAGCCAGCTTTATTCTAAATAGCAGGAGGCAGGGCCGGCTCCAGGGGCGGCATCGAGAATGAGGCAGCAGTCCGAGTTCTGCGGCGGCAATTTGGCAGCAGGTCCTCTCTTCCCGCCGCCGAATTGCTGCCTCAGGACTCGGACTGCCCCCGATTCTCACCTCCCACGGCGGCAATGGGGCGGCAGGTCTGCCGCTCTTCCCTTGCTGCCGCGGGGCCCCGCAACGTCTGTGCTTGGGGCAGCGAAATGGTTAGAGCCGCTCCTGGGAGGAGGTGGCTCATGCATAAGGCTGCGAGTCTGTCAAGGATTCCATGACTTTCCGGAACCTCTGTGACTTCTGCCGGTGCTGGGGCGGCCCCCTGAGCCAGCCGCTGTTGGTTCTTTTCAGCTTTCCCTTAGCGGTCATGTTCTTTACTGCCATGCCGCTATCTGCATTCAGACGCCTCCTCTCCACCCCCAGCCAAAACAACCCGGATGAATAAACCCTAAGCTGCTTCACAGTGCAGTATTTGTTCAATAGACTTTATAAACAACAAGCTAAACATGCCAAGACTTTACACTGAATTAGTTGTCTGCAAATATACCCAGCCAACTGATTTTGCTCCTGCTGCAGCATGGAGCTTGGCTGAAGCTACATGGCCTGATCATGCTCTGCAGCTCAGAATGCCACATGAATCCTGAGAGGTTTCCTATCTCCACGAGAGTAGCTGCGTAGGCAAAGCACAGCTGCTGAAAAGTCACCTCTGGACTCTACCTAGCCAGACCTTTAGAGAGGATGGCTAGAGGGACTGCAAATTTGCTCCTTGGGAATAGTGTAGCAATGCTATCAGGGAGAGGAGGAGCAGGGGCCACAGAGGGCCGTATTGGAGATAGGAATCTCATTTGCATTTTGACTTAAGCCCACCTCCCACCCCAAAAAGCATCTCATCCCTCACCTATGGAGCAACTCCGTCATGAGCTTGTTCTACTGAGGATCAGCCAGCCTGTTGTTTACACCTCCGTGTAACCATAGTCAGGATTTGTGTCCCCTCTCTGATATGGTCCCATTGTAAATTTAAATTCAGTATAGAATAGGCATGTTTATTGATATGTGTTGCTAGTTTTAATTACTGAATTACTATAAAGCATTCAGGGAGAAACTTTTTCTTCTGCAGGGATGATGTTTTGCTTGGGGAATGGGGGGTGGGAAGGGCTTGCTTTGCTACACATTTAAGGCCTGGTATTACTTCCTTTATTTGGTCTTCTGCATCTGCAAGAATAATACAAATACGCCACCTAGTGAGCGAGGACATGTTTTACATTGACATTAACTTGGTCAGAGAGTGAACAGAGTTTATACTTGGTAGGAGAGTGAACAGTTTTACAGGAAACCTATCCGTGCATGAACAAAACTAATTGACTGAGAAATTCACATTTCAAAGACCAGTATATTTTCCATTAGTGGATTGGTATGTTTGATACATCTACTGTAATCCATATGAGCACACTTATAGACAAGGCTGTTGATCCAGAGGGTTGGTTTGAGGCATGCTGAATGGAATTAGAATGAATGTAGGTGGTAAAAGTGTTAATAGGACACTGTCAATTCTAATTGCCTCATTTTGGAAAATTCCATTTTAATATTCAGTACCCTTTAAATAATGTCCATGTTTTTTAGTTCCTTTAAAATAATTCTGATGGTGGTGTTTATACAGCCAGGGAGAAACTGCCTGTCTAAGATACGTGCCCTGCATTTTGATCCACTAAGGTGCACTGGTGTATGTGTGGAAAGTCCATTTAAAGTCAGTGAAATGCCGTACAGACACCAGGATTTGTATTATTGATTCTCAGAGCAGCATCAGGGCAGAACTGACTGTACAGAAGAGAGAGTGAAACTGACTATATAAAAAAAATGCTACAGTACAGTAGGTACTACATGTTTAAACAGAAAAGTGGCTTTAAGTTGATCCTGTACCTCTAACTCAAGAAGAGTGTACCAAAGCAGGAAGAATGGTCCCTGGGCCTGTTGAATCACCGGGAATGCTTCTTTTTCTGGCCCATTTAACCAGTGCAGAGTGCAGTGAAATTCCATGCTAGGAGTGAAATCCTGGCCCCATAGAAGTCTGTGGCAAAACTCCTGTTGATTTCAATGGGGCCAGAATTTCACCCAAGGTTTTTGAGCATCCCTGACTGCCATGGGCTAGGGCCTGATAACAGTCAAATCTGTATTGCTGGTGTTGATAAATTATATTAGATATTAAAGATCTGAAGACAAAATGCAGAAGGATTATGGTGACCAGATGTCCTGATTCTAAAGGGACAGTTCTGATTTTTGGGTCTTTTTCTTATATAGGCTCCTATTACTCCCCTCCCCCATCCCGATTTTTCACACTTGCTGTCTGGTCACCCTAATTACAACCATTTAAGAATAAGGGACCAGACCAGATCAGCTCAGTGGTTTGAGCATTGGCCTGCTAAACCCAGGGTTGTGAGTTCAATCCTTGAGGGGGCCATTTAGGGATCTGGGGCAAAAATTGGGGATTGGTCCTCCTTTGAGCAGGGGGTTGGACACTAGATGACCTCCTAAGGTCCCTTCCAACCCTGATATTCTATTCTATGAGTAAAGGTGGTACAATTTAGCTCTCCATCTCTTCTCTTTATTGCAGGTTATCAATGCCAAACACTAGGTGGCAGCAAGAAATCTTTAGAAATTCGTCTACCTCTACCCATGTCTTAAAATCATACATGCACTGCTAGTGAGAAATCTGCTTGGACATTGCACAGGGAATTTGTCAGTGCTGCGTTTTCTCCTCACTCATAATCTTTATAAATTCTCTTTTACAGAGAGCTATGAAAAATATCCATATCAAACTACTTGTGTTGCAGTTGGGCTCCACATTTGGGTGATTTTATAGAAGACCACATTTAGGGCATCCATTTTTGCATTTAAACAATAACAAAACACACTTGATTCTGCATCTGCATCTTACACATTCCTTCATTGGTCACCTTCTTTGTTAGTTCCTAGTATCCCTAATAACGGGGGAATTGATAGTGTCTGGTGTCGTTAAGGGTGGCAAACAATGTCAGTTATAATTCTGTTTCCAAGTAGTCACAACATGCTGAAGTCCATGAGAGCTCTGCATGCAAAGACCAGCAGGATCAGGAACAAAATAAAGTTATTCTAAGGCTTATTCACCTCTGTAGCAAGAGCTCACCATTAAAGTGTATGTATTTATTCTAGCTTCTTAAGCTAACTTGATTAGACTTGAGCTTTGGTGTGCTATAGAAATTTGGTTCATCCCTGTTTGTTTTCTTATTGTCCTTCCGCTAACACAAGTTCTAACTATAAGAGCTGGGCCCTGCGTATTAGGAAAGAATGATCATGGCCAGTTTATAGAGACTATTGAATAAACTGTCTATTTGAAAACTTGATTCCATAGTATGAACATTGTAGGTCAGGGATGACTCATCTCTGAAACAGATCTTTGGAGAGAGATGCAAGGGCAAAATGTTTAGGTTTTTGATCGCAAAAATTAAAGCCTGTAGGATGTGATCAACTATCAGGATTGCACAATTAAAAGACTAGCAAACTCTTATTAATTTTACTTAAATAAATAGCATTTACATTTAATAATTCCCTGGGTGTGAAGCATAAATTTCCAGTCAAAGTTCTACTAAAATGTTCATAGTCCAAAAAGCTGCAGAGTAATTGATTTAAAAGAGTGCCCATCTAGCACAATGGGGCTATGATCTTTGCGTGGGGCCTCTCGCTGCTGGTGTACAAATCATCATAATATCAGCGTGGCATAAGCAGCTATGCACATCTTAGTTATGTGTTTTATGCAGCAATATCGGTCGCAAGTCCTCTGTCTTTCTTGTTACTCTCTTTGCAGTCCTAAGTGGTGCAGGAAGGAGAAGGAGCAGCACTTTGTGTGATACCTTCTCAGACAGACAGATTAATTTATTAAGGATGTCAGGGTCAATCTACTGCTGATAATGGAATACCACTGAAAGTGGTTCAGTCCAGCAAATCAAATCAAATCTAAATTATGCCAGAAGTGTTTCAGCAGCTTCATGTAAATTAGATCATATTATTATACTATGTATCATCTTTCTACAGGTTACATGGACAAAATTTCTCTGAAAAACTGTCCTTTTCTTTCCTTAGACAATGCTCACCAAAGAGAAGTTACCTTTTGGGTTTTGTATAAAAAAAATAAGTAAATAAAACACAAATCAGGTAGATCTTCATGTCTACAGTATCTCCTGCCTTGTACATTTGACTTATCTGTTTAGATTTCTGCCTAATAATTCTTACTACTGTGTTACCAAAATTTCAGTTGGAAATCATTTACAGATGCGCAATACTATTTATTTGTGGCACTGCTATTCCTGATGCTTTGCATCTTACGATGACTATCTTCTGAAAACTAAGAGTAGTATGTGTCCCAGAATAAGGGGGGAAAAAATAATCCCACTATCGGATTTACTGGTCTGATGAATTTACTTCAGGCAGTTATTTTGCTAGTAAAAATATCTAAATTCTCTGAAGTAACAAAAAAAACTGTTACAAGAGAAATTTTGGAAGACCATAATATTTTCAGACTTTCCACTAAAAATCATTTGAACATATGAATAGCCTGTGGGTTGGGTACATGTGTATACACACAATTTTCATTAAATATTTAAAAACGGTTGTGAGGGTCCTTAACTCTGCATTTCCAATATTAGAATTTTGGGAATTTAAACTCCTGTTCTGTAAGGACAGGTAAGGCTGAGTACCTAATAGCTCCTAAGAATGGCCATGCTGGGTCAGACCAATGGTCCATCCATCTAGCCCAGTTTCCTGTCTCTCTGACAGTGGCCCAAGCCAGATGCTTCAGAGACAATTAACAGGACAGGGTGAGTATAAATACCAGTGGAGACACCTGAAGAGGGTAGGAATGTACTCAAGTATACACACTACATGGCTCTCTACTTGCCCAAAACTGTGCCTCTCCATCTACAATGCTATTCTTAGCAGTGTAGTCAGGGCCGGCGCGCCCACTAGGCGACCCTAGGCAGTCGCTAGGACGCCGGGAGCTGGGGGGGCAGCTGGTCGCGGCTGCTGCCCGCCCTCTCGGCTCCAGGGCTGAGCTGGGAGCGGGAGGGGGGGGGGGAAGCGGCACGGCTGCCGCCTGCCTGCCTCCCAGCTCCGCGGCTCAGCCGGGAGCGGGGTGCGGCTGGCCGTGGCTGCCTCCAGCCCTCCCGGCTCCGGGGCGGCGGCTGGCCACAGCTGCCTCCTGGCTCCGGGGCCAAGCCAGGAGCCGGGGTTGGGGGGGAGCAGCTGCCGCTCACCCTCCTGGCTCCGGGGCTGAGCCGGGGGGGGCAGTTGGCCATGGCTGCCACCCGACTCCTGGCTCCGCGGCCGAGCCAGGAGCTGGGGGGTGGCTGCCGCCTGGCTCCACAGCCCAGCTGGGAGCGGGGGGGGGGCAGCTGGCAGCGGGCAGGGGGCTGAGCTGCCGGCCCGCAGGTTGGGGGGGTACTGGCTGTCGCGGGGGGTGGTGTTAGCTGGGGGGGAGGGCGCATGGGGGGGTTGGCATTAGCTGGGCGGGGTGGGGGCGCAGGGCTGAGTGTAGTGTCCCACTACCTCCCCAGCGTTGGAGCCTTGCCCTTTCCTCACCACAGTGAAACGCTCTGGCAGCCTTTGCCCACTGTCTCCCTTCTGCTGCAGCCTGTCACTAACAGGTGTATAGCTACACATACACTACATGATGCCACCACTGGTGTGTAGTGTAGATGCCAGCCGTAGTGTGTAGAAATAGGGCAGTCCCCCCTTTAAACAGGAGCCCTCTAGCGGTGCTCACTTTGTTTTATGTTCTACAAATGGCCAGAAACCAGCCAGAGTAGCAGTATGTGTGTAGCTAGGACTGGCACATTTCTGTATAATTAGTAAACATGGTTATTGCATAGTTAACATGGAATCAGTTGTGCCCATGTGGGGGTTTTTTCCGCCTTTTTCTGTTGTTTAAAGAGAACATACCTGTATTTAATACTTTCTATTATAGCAGAGTGAAAAGGTTGTCCTCTTCTGTGCTTTTAGGGATTATTTGAGGAATAAAACTTCCCTGGACTTCAGCAGGGCCAGGATTTCATCCGCTGAGTTGACTAATGCTCTATAAAATGTCATTGTGACACACTAAGCTGTGGTCTCAAGTATCAGAGGGGTAGCCGTCTTAGTCTGGATTTGTAGAAGCGACAAAGGGTCCTGTGGCACCTTATAGACTAACAGAGGTATTGGAGCATAAGCTTTCGTGGGTGAATACCCACTTCATCGGATGCAAGACCAGTTTTTCCACTGCTTGCATCCGAAGAAGTGGGTATTCACCCACGAAAGCTTATGCTCCAATACCTCTGTTAGTCTATAAGGTGCCACAGGACCCTTTGTCGCTTCTACTAAGCTGTGGTGTAGTTTTAAGAGCAAAAACATCTTTGGAAACTTTGTGTGGGAGCAGGGGAGTAAAACAAAAATGTTGGTTTGCGGTTATCACGTTATGTGTCAGCTGGTGCAGCTATAAAAGCTCTTCGCTACAGTACATTTTGTAAAGAAAACAATAATATATTAGACAGTTTAAACATTTTGTCTTCACGTGTATGTTATCACAGTGTCAACATTTTTATTTGAATTAAAAACAGAGAGATGTCCATGATGAGGGCAGTGTAAAGAAACAGACTCGAGCCCATGAGTTCTCCTGAAGAAATTCACCATCGCCATCTGTCCATAAAAGCAATGATTTTTGCAGCATAAAGGATCATAGCTCTGGCATTTTCCAAAGTGTTTCCGAAAATTCAATCAAACAGCAGCTAAAATCTTTCATTAGTTTAAGAAGAGTATGGGCTTCGTTAATCAGGGTAACAGGCTTAAAATGCAAGTTAATATGCAACTTTTCGGCATAGCTTGAACCTCATTTTGAAAAATGTCATATGAACCAGTAAGAAGGCTTACCATGTAGGTGCTAATTAAAATTACTTTTCAAAGCCTGTACTCTTGATGCCCGTTTAATTTGTGGTCTCCAGAAAGGCCAATATAACACATCACCATATTTCCAAACCCTGTCATGAACAAATTTAAAATATTTACTTTGTAATATTTAAATAATTTCTAAATAGCTCTTTGTTTTAGATCTTCACAAATGATAGGTGCCGATCTGACAGCACTTTAGTCTCTTGTGATTCACAGATTTTTAAAGCAAAAGGTCCTGCTGTGATCATCTAGTCTGACCTCCAGTTTGTCTCAGGCGGTAAAAATTCATCCCCTATTCTCCCCATCTGAACTCTTTGCACTTGTCTACAGTGCTGAATTACATCATGTTAATGCACATGTTAACTAACAGGTTGTTAAACATGACTTAGCACTGCTTAATGTTTAGCAGTGGGTCATAGTTAATCATAAAGCTGGTTTGGAAATAGATCTCTCCCCTCCCCCTCCCCCCCAAAATATTTGAATTTTTGGCAAAAAATGTCACCATAGCCCCTCATTGGACTTATAGTTTGGTGGCCTCATGCTCTATTTCTCCTATATAGGTTGGACGTCCTGGCCAGTCTACATCTCCCATGATCCACCACACTCTCCTCTCTTAGTGAGGAAGGGTGATGCATCCTGGGAGATTGTGTGGCTGAGGACTCCAGTCAGTAGAGGAGAACAAGAGCATGAGGCAACTGACCTACAACTCCCATGAGGTGGCATTTTTTTTAACTGAAATTTTTCTGTTTTGAGGTGTTTAATTTGTGACAGAAATCTAATTTTTTTTTGTGGAAAGCAGACACTTTTCATGGGAAAATTTTTCATTTTAGTCAGAGAACCAACTTTCCATTGAAGAACCGTTTAGAGTGATTATTTTAAACCAGACCTCAGGTTTGCACAGGGTGCTCGTTGTGGGGTTCTGGGTGCAGGGGCAGTGCGATTCTGCAGGGAGGTCCAGGTGAAGGTAGTTGAGGTTGAGCGGAGGGAGTCTGGGACGGGTGTGGGGGGCTCAGAAGGAGGGTCTGGGTGCTGGGGGAGTGGGGCTTGGTTAGGTGGTGGTCCAGGAGCAGCTGGTTGGGACTCAGTGGGATGGAAGCCTGGGTGCTTATCAGGGTGGTCTAGATGCATAGTGCAGGGAGCTAGTGGGGGGTGGTCTGGAGGGAGGGGCTCAGCAGGAGTCCGGATACAGTTTGTGGGCTGAATGGGGAGGGTCAGGGGTGGGGGTTAGAGGGGCTGGGAGGGGTGGTTCAGGTGCTCAGGCTCCTGGGTGCAGGGGGGTGAGGCCCAGTGGAGGATCGGGTGCGGGGGAGGGCTGGATGCACAGGTTGGGTGGACAGGCGAGGAAAAATCGCAATAAATTTTTTTAAAACTGTCTAAAGTATTCTTAAAAACAACACCTTTTAATAGCACACAGGTATGTGCCCCTTTCAGAATAATGGCAGTGTGGGATGGTACTTTATAGATGTGGTGTTGGTACTTATGTAGAGCTGGTGGAAAATTTTCCAGTGGAACAGTTTTCCATTGTAAAAATGCTAATTCAATTCAATCAAAACCTTTGCAGCAATGTATTGATTTTGTCAAATATATCAACAACAAAAATTATCAAAACTTTTTGTGCCAATGTGGCCAAAGCATTTCATTTTGACTCTCTTGTTTCAGCTCTTACGTTATGTAATATAATATAGACTAATAATAGAAATGATAAAGTTGAAACTCAGCACTGTGTCCTTAATTGAAACGAAGTGCTTTGATAAGGTACATATCCAAATCAATACTTTGAGATTCAGGCCCATTGTGTGTAATTATTATTGCTCTGTCTGTGCTCCCTCGGCTTTCAAAATTTCTGTAACATGTTTTTTTCAAAAATGTCATTGTGCAAGAAAAATTTTAAATGTTGATGTTGTGTTCTGATTCACGATGAACGGAAATTTCAAAATGTCAGAATTTCCCATGGAACAGAAATTCAGAGATTTGACCAGCTTTACTCATTTGGGAATAGTTTCGTAACTCGCTCATAATAAGTACAGAAATTTCCATAACTTATGCCAATAAAACATAATCATACCACACCTTCTGCATTCTGTGTGAGAGAGAGAGAGTAGTGTAGATAGATAGATAGATGAGATGTTATTTTATAGCCTGGATTCAACCAACAAAATATTGTTAACATGAAATATTCCCAAGGAAATATTGAAAGTGACATTTAATGACTGTATTTGTGTATTTTTAAAAAAAGAAAAGAGAGAAAGAAAAGTGACTAAACTGTAGACACTTGACTGGAAGTTTAATACCAAACATTTTGTCAAAGTTACTATGTTCTAAAATGTCAAAAGAATCATCAGTGAATGTGATTATAATGAAATGTTGCTCTTGTTGTTATGGCAACTGACTTTAAAAACTGCTGTAAAAAGGTTGACAAATTATATAGTGCAGTTTCGGTTCATCTTTTTTTATCGTCCCCCATCACTTTACTTTTAAAGAATTTTAAACAGTTTGCACTGAAGTTAAGTCATTGAGAATATTATGTGTCGTCTCACATGTTTATATGTACATTTATTTCAGTGCATCAAATATCAGTTACTTTTCCAGACTGAATAACTTCATTTCTACATTATTCCCACTTTCTGTAATTAAAATGAGAATGTCCCATCATTCTCTGAGCTGCTGACCTATTTTACATCTCAGCCACTATCAGTTAATCCAATGTTATTGTCCAAGTTACACACTTGTAGGAGGGTTTTTTTTTAAACACAGCGAGGTCCTAACTGTACTCCCATTGAAGTCATTTAATTTAGTGGCGGTAAAGAACTCAGTGTGCCAGATTGGAGATACAAACTGAGGATTTGGCCCATTTAATTCTGTCCCTATAGAAAAGATCCACCAAAATGTACTGAGCAGAGAGGGATCAGAGGTTATCTCATGCCACAACTGTAGCATTTGTGAGACACCAGCTTCAGAATCCTGTTGGAAAACTTTTTGCAAAGTGCTTACGTGGTCGGTCAGTACAAATGATTTCAGGAACAGGAAATATTTCCAGGCATCCATCTTGGGCTGATGATCAAAAAGAAAAAAGTCAGTGCCTGGTCCTTGTAATATTTAACTGAGCATGATTCAGCAAAGTTTCTCCAGGTTTACTCTGACATTATTCCATTGAAAGCAACAAAATAACAATGGCATAGGTCTGGAGTTAATGCAGAGGTGAATCAGGCCCGCACATCTGTAAAATAAGAACATCAGAACAGCTATACTGGGTCAGACCAAAGGTCCATCTAGCCCAGTGTCCTGTCTTCTGATAATGGCCAATGCCGGGTGCTTCAAAGGGAATGACTGGAACAGGTAAATCATCAAGTGATCCATCCCCTGTCGCCCATTCCCAGCTTCTGACAAATAGAGGCTAGGAACACCATCCTGGCTAATAGCCATTGATGGACCTATCCTCCATGAATGTATCTTGTTCTTTTTTTTAACAAAAGTTCTGGGAGTTGACTGTGCGTTGTGCGAAGAAATACTTCTTTTTGTGCATTTTAAATCTGCTGCCTATTAATTTCATTTGGTGACCCCTAGTTCTTGTGTTATGAGGAGTAAATGACTTCCTTATTTACTTTCTCCACACCAGTCATGATTTGTAGATCTTTATCATATCCAGCACGGTTGGATAGCACAAGTGAAACCCATATATACCACAGTTATAATGATCCAAGTTGAGAAGTTGATGCATAATGGTAATGTAACTAGACTGACTTGGGTAGGACGTGACCCATAGTCAAGCATTCATAAAAAAGTTCCAACGAATGCCAGTGCACGGAGGCTTCACGTAACTGATAATATTTGTTCTGGGGACAAATTGGGTGAGCTCATCTTTTTTACTGAACCAGCTTCTGTTGGTGAGAGAGGCAGGTTTTTGGGTCATGTGGAGCTCCTCTTCAGGTTTGGGAAGAGTTCTGTGCAGTTTGAAAACGTCTCTCTTTCACCAACTGATACTGGTCCAGTAAACGGTATGACCTCACCCACCTTGTCTCTCTAATATCCTGGGATCAACACAGCTGCAACAACACTGCAAACATTATGTATTCTGGTCTATCATACCATGCCCTAGCAGGGAAAAGTGTAGTGTGTTCTTCACAAAGAAGTATCGTTGTAGGTATCTATTGTCTCTTCTGTCACAGTACAATAAAGAAACAGTATGCTACATAGTTATTAGCATCTGTCATCATTTAAAAATCTGGCAAATGATAGTGGGTGGACAGAGTAAAAGATGTTTCTTGTACCAGTGACAGTGAGTCAGGGCTGGCAGTGCACCCGTTACGGAGATGACATGTATTGCACAGTCTGCAGGGGAAAATGATGGCCCATGCTCGGTTGCTTCTCACCTGCCCGCTAGCTAAGGAGCTGATGCTGATTATCTAGTATAATTGTGTGTCCTTTCTGCATGGAAATTCCTAAACAGCAGCTGTCCCAGAATGGAATTAGCTAAATCTGATGAGAATGGCAAGTAAAATTGCAATGAACTGGGGTGGGGAGATGAGGAGGAGAAGAGGAGGTTTCAGTTGGGGGTGGAATGCAGAAGATGCTTATAAAGGGATCCTACTGGTTTCCTGCCCGAACGCTGTCTTTGGAAATTGAAGAAGCTTCCCTTTGGTATCCTGAGCTGTAAACTCACAGCTTGATCTGCTGTTTGCTTCCTGCATGTGAGTGTTTAACCTGAGTATTCACTCTCCAGGCCACTCAACTGGGATTCTGCAGCATCTCCAAGCATCAGGGAATATCCAATGGTACTAAAGGCAACACACTTAAAACCAATGAAAAAAAATCCCCCTTTTTTTTTTACACAACAAACACACAATCTGTGGAACTAATTCCCACAAGACATGACAGAGGCTTAAATCTTTCTGGGATTTGAAAAAGGATAAGGTATTTATATGGAAAATCAGAACATCCCCAGTTACCTTTTAAAAGGAAATTAAAAAACAGAAGAGAAATAAACCCACATGCTTCAGGGCTTAAGCCAACCTCTAAAATACAGGGGTAGGAAGAAACGTCCCGCTGAGCAAGTTATTCCATAATTGTCCATCCTGGCAGTTTTTTTCATGTTCCTGTGAAGTGTCTGATACTGACCACTGTCAAAGATGGGCTACTGGACTAGATGGGAATCTGATCCTCTGGCGATTCCTGTGCTCCTCTCTACCCAGGCTAATAACGGATGTTTCTTCCCTTCCAAGGCAGCTTCTAGAATTCACATCTCACTAGTTTCCTTGGCAACAGCCATGCTGCCAGCACAACATTCTACAGCACGTGCTCGTTAAACTTCACATAAAGATGAATGTTTTATATTTCCCTTTGAAATCTGGAATTCCAGGCATTCGGATGGTGGGAATCCCTGATTGCTGTGTCTACCTAATACAGCTGTGTAGTTAATCTCTCTGGGTAGGGAACCAGCTTTTCAAATGGTATTGTTTGTTTCTTGGCTGGCGAATTCATGGGTTCTCAGACACTAGTACTATTACTATTATTATTATTATTGGTAGTATTGTAGCGCCTGGGAGCCCTACTCATGGACCAGAACCCCATTAGGTCCCAAAGTATACTATTACCTTTCTGGCCCTCATCCAGGCCTCATACTCAGACTAGCAAGATTTTCAAACTACTCCCAGCAATTTACACTTCTCACAGACATTCGGTTACATGATGGCCAATTTAACCTGGTTACAAGCAGAGAGCCAGCTATGGAGTAGGAGGCCATTTGTCAGATAGCTGCCAAAGAGGAAGAGACCCTTGTAGTGTAGCTAGTGCATGGAAGGCTGGGTTTCCGTTGATTAACAGGCAGGATGGACCAGGCTGTGTATGAGGAATTCTGAGGTTGGAACCTGCCCTGGATCAATGATTAAAGTACTGTAGATTGAAACAGGAGGAAGTGCTCTCACTGCACCAGCCCAGGAGGAAGGGGAACTGTGAGGAGGGTGGAAAGGTGGTTAGGGCACTAGGAGACCTGGGTTCAAGTCTGTTCCTGTGCAACCATGGGCAAGTCACTGAGCTGCTTTGTGCCTCCAGTTCCCCATCTGCAAAATGGGTCTAATAGTTCCATCCTTCACGGGGCTGTTGTGAGGAGAAATACATGAAGGGCTGGGAGGTGTTCAGGTACTACAGTAAAGGGGACCATATCAGTACCTAAGATAGAAAGAAGATGGGAAACTGTACCGCACTGCCCCTTAGCACTGCAAGGAGCCACATCAGACAGTTCTGTTGGACCCTCCCATCAGTCTGAGGTGCTTCCCAAGAGTCTGTATTGGGTCGTATTGGACAGATAAGGGGGGGAAGTATATTGGCCCCCTCAGCTGACTGGGCTATAAGGCGAGCGCTGGTTCAGAGGCTACATGCTGATATACAGGATTGGCAGTAATCTGGCAGTGATCATCTGCTGTGTCTTGGCACTTGCCATTAAACCATAATTGATTTATGGTAGGAGGGCCCTGTTCAACAGTTTGTGACGTGTGAAAGGGTATTTTCTTTTGTGACATGATTTGTCTTTGAGGCAGGATAACTGTGCTTACTGCACAATCTCCATTTAAAACGCAGCCGCACGCTATCACCGGTTTATTGAATATAGGCGTGAGGGGGCATTATAAAAAACATGGATGTGGGAACGTTCTTGATCATCAGAGAAATCCTCACGTGAGCAAAATTCCAAGTGAAACTCCCAAATCTTCATCCCAGTGCACAGTCCAAGTAAATGTACTGCCTGTTGAGGATCAGCTCCAGTGGGAGAAGAAAGCACCTTCTGCTGTCCCATCCTTAGCTGCTTCATAGACAGGCCTGAGAGAGGTACTAGTAGATAGCACATTGGCCTAGGATTTGGGAGACTTAGGTTCTATTCCCAGCTTTGTTGTTGGACTTCTGACTTTGTTGTTGACTTTCCTTTTTGTGCCTTGGTTTTCCCATCTGTAAAATGGGGATAATGATCCTTACCTCCTTTTGCTTTGAGATCTATGGAAGAAAAGAACTGTATAAAGTTATGTGTTATTTATTAATACAGTTGTTGTAAGGCTACAGTAGCCTTTGCTTTTACTGGGACTCCTTCTGTGCTGGGGTTTGGCCAGGGGAGCCATGTAGTCACATATCCACCAGTCTCTGCTTACACCCGTCCTACCTCCAAACCCTGCTGTTTCTCGGGGTGCCAGGAGCACAGGCAGAGTTGAAGTCTGCAGCACATAGAGGGGTTTAGACCCCAGTGCTGGGCTTCCTAACTCCTGCCTCCCCAGGTATAGTGGACCCCCAGTGGTGCCACTGCATTCGGGGTTTCCCACAGCTATGGAAGTGATGGGTAGCAGGATTTGGTGCAAATAGAGTTAGGCCGGAGTAAGGACTGTGGGACAGTCCATATGCCACATGTGAGTGGTGCTACTGATTACATTATACACGTAAACACCAAACTGGACCCTGAGATCGACTACAGTATTGGTTAAAAACAGGTGGCCCAGTGTTATCTAATGTGCTAACGGACTCAACACAATCGGTTCTCCAGGAGGCTTCAATGTACCATCCTCATATGCAAGATTTGTTGTGATTCATATGCCTGCTCTTTACTATCTTGTGTGTTGATCGCACGCATCATAGCCTGGAGATGGTGAATTAAATGTGCACTAGTGAAATCCACCACTCCAACTGATAATATACATTACCCAGTTAATAACAATGAGACACCAAGGTTGTTTTTGTGGAGTAACAAGGAAATATTTCCTCTTCCGAAGATACCCGTGCTATCAAATTCTTACACCTGTGAATATAATTTAATGTCATGAACAGGGCTTCAAAGACTTGATATCTTGCAGCATGAGAAGAGAAATGGTCAACTCCTCAGTTGTGTCTACTTCATTTACCTTTAATGGCATGTAACTCTAGGTTTGCTGTAGTTCCCTTTTCCTAAGAAAAATTGATTTTCAAATGTACACAGATTGTGTTTTTATTACACACATTATGTGTTAATAAAAATAAGGGAAGTAAGCTAGGAACAAAATCTGAATTTAGATTGGCTGTTTATAAGGTGACATTTTATAAAAGGATATTTATTTGCGCCGTGTGTCACAGAGAATTTAAATCCACAAAGCCTTTTTTTAAATGATCTAGAAGAAGAAAAGATAATACATACATAGTGTATAAAGTATAGTAGTTTAAAAAACAATAAACGCAAGGTCATATTAGGCCAAAACTGTTAATTACCCACTTCATTATTGTCAAGGTTAATACAGTATTTGAGAGCAGAAGCTGTTTTTCATCTGCTCTTTGAAACAAGGCAAGACAGCTGTTCTTACGGACAGATCCATTATAGCTTATCACTAGAGGACAGACCACTAAAGGAACACCATGAAATATGGCTACTGTCACTGGCAGCCAGAACAAACACCAAGGCTGTTCAGGAACCAATGGAAATGAAACGAAAACTACTGCTTGAATTTAGTGGACTGTAATTCAACTAGATTGGGATGCATTGATTTTATTTCATGACAGCTACAGTGGCATAAATTTCACTAGTGCTCCTTAATCTATTGTAATATTGACCTATCTAAAATGGCATGATGTTTTGCACTGATAAATGTTCTTTAATAAACATTGGAAATTGACAGTAACAAACCGCAACCATCTTTTGTGAAACTTACTAAGCCAAGTTGTACGATACAATATGATTTGATTTTCATTATTCATGCTTGGCAAGTTATTGTACAAGATTCCATTACATGAACTCAACAAAAGAGAGAAACAAATGTAGCATAACCTTAGCTGAATCAACCTTAACAAACAGTGCATTGTTTTTAACTATAGAAGTATCTGCATTTCTTTACCTGCAGCAGTCTAAATTCCATTGGTCTAAAAAGCTTTGAAGACTAATAGGACTCAAGAAAAGACTTTTTTTATACATATAAAATACATATACAGATGAGGAATAATGTATACTCTTTATTTGAAAATATTGTGGGTAGATTTTAAAGAATTAGTTAAACCTAGTTTTGTTTTGGGGTTTGGTTTGGTTTGTTTTTAATTCCAATGCCATCATACAATTTGAAATTGCAAAACTTTCCCATTACTAGCAAAGAATATACTTGTACTTCCACCACTTTTGGTATAATCTCCTTTTCCCCCCTAAAACAAGCTACATTTTCAACCTTTTGTAATTCCTGCTGTCCTATCTACATTGCCTGCAATTCTCTTTTTGTTAAGTAATATCTACGTGGCACTACTGCGTAGAGAGAATAGCTATGTGGCCACAACAGGGGCCAACATTCGCAAATTTGGGAACCTAAGGTTAGGCACCAGAATCCCTATTTAGGTACCTAAATTAAACCAACTTGATTTTCAGCTTGCTGAGCACCTACAGCGCCTTCCGTGGATTTTGTGGATGCTCAGTCTGCTTTTATTAAGGATAATAAGGTTTTAGGTGCTTCATCTAAAACCCTTTGAAGTCCAGTGGGAATCTTTTTATTGATTTTAATGGGCTTTGGATCTGGCCTTTGGTACCTAACTTTCGGCTCTCAAGTTTGAAAATTTTGGCCATGCTTTCTATCAAGTTAGTGGCTTGTTTCCACTTATGTAGTGCAACAATTTCTGCTTCATAGCAAACCTACAGTACATCACCCAAGTACACAACACCTCCTTTTGCAGGAATACTTAGTGTCCTGATATTAGTTCAATTCTGTAAAAACATCTTATTTAACTTTTGGAGCAAAGATTCTGTTTATTTATCTTTATTCATTATGGTAGCAGTCCTAAAGATGGATCCTTGTTTATTTTTTAAACCTAATAAATAATTATGAATGAAGTTTATTTATCCTCCTGTGAGACACACTACAGTATTTTAGTTATTCTTTGTTACTCTTTACAAAGCGTATATTAGATAAAGGTTTAATGCTTCATTTTGGAATTATCTGCTATTGGACCGACCAGAAATATTTTTAAAATGATCTTCCTCGGTATCGTCAACTTTCATTCAACAGGAGCAACACTGAGAATTTTTTTGACATAATACTTGCTCCTGCAATATTACATACTGTACTGTCCAAAGATCACATCTTTTTCCTCTTTAGGAATCTATATTTATATACTAATTCATCTTGTGATTTCAGAGGCGTGTTTTGGACCATAATAATAACAATACTTTGCACTTCCATGGCAGCTTCCAGGCAAGAATCTTAAAGCACTTAAATTAATCTAGACTCGCAACATCCCTATGTGGTAGGTAAGTGTTGCCACCATTTTATGTATAAAGAAACTGAGGTAAATAGAAACTACGGTGGTTGCTCGTAAAAAGGCAGCGTTTGCCAATAGTCATCCCACAGTTTTTGCCCTATATTTAGAAGAGGAAATACCTGCAGTATCTCAGCTATAACTATCTATTGACGAGTTTTGGCATTTTAATGGTGACCACTGTGAGTGACTTGACACAGTGCACAAAGGGAAAGTCAGGAATAGAACGTACATGTCCTGATGTGCAGTCCTGTGCTGTAGCCAGAAGACCACCTTTCCTCATCTGCAGGAGTTAATGCTGCTTCAGACAGAATGGATGCCTGCAGGTGCGCCTTCCACCCCCAAAGCCCAGTGGAATTCTTTCTTGATGGAGCCCCAGCGGTGAGGCATCTTTGGGTTGCAAAGGAGGGAGAAATCATATACCCCAGGGGAGAGTTTTACCCACAGAAGCTCCCCTCTGTTCCTGCTCATTCCAGGCACAGAGAAGGCAGAATGAATGGACAGTCCAGCCTACTTCAGGGGAACCTCCCCTCTTTGAAGAGTAGCCCCAGGCTTATTATTGTCAGCACTTATTAAGTGCTTCTATCCTGAGCACACGGTGATACAGGGGAAGTTGAGTATTTCAGTTGTGCATTCAGTTATAAGCATTTCATTGTCGACTGTGCTGTTTGATTATGTGATAATTAAATATGAATGATCATAAAGTCACCCTGCCAAAGAGAGGCTATAGCTTAGTGAAATGATTCCTTTCATGTTATTGAATCACTTCAAAGTCAAAAGAAGCCATCTATTTACTTTTTTTATTTTCCTGTCGTTTCAATGTCACTCGCTTCCAAATAGCAACCTGCGCAAATAATTATGGGCATAAATCAGAGCAGGGATCAATGCAAGGTCACTATTGCTTTGCATTTAGCCCGGCTTTACTGAGGTGGCCTTTTCTGAATAACATAGAAGCACATTGCTGTTGATTTTGTGGAGATTCAGAAAAAAGGAAGACTGAAGCAAAGAGGGAAAGAAAGGCAAGAAAGGGCCTTACTTAGTCACATCTCCCTCTGACTGCAGCGGGAGCTTCGCTTGAGGAAAACATGAGCAAAGACTTCAGGTTTGAGTACAAATATCGAAATGGAAGCATGCGCACTGGTACTGCACAGACTCACCCATACATAGCCAACTTTAATTCTGGCATTTCCAAACTTTTAAGCACTTAACGTTGCAACTTTAATATTCTTTTAACATCATTTTTGATGTCATATTGCTGTATACAATAACCACACAAAAATGCTTCATCATTACATGTACACACTCTAAGGTATGACAAGATACCTGGGCACTCTCTCTACTCAAAAATATACAAGTAAATAAAATGTTGCTAGATTTCTGAACCTCGCTTTTGCCATAACATATTTAAGTTATTAGCATGATAAATATGGGCAACACATAGATCTTTGCTTTGAATGATCAAGAGATCAGTCAGAATTCACAGATTCATGTAAATGGGATATTAGGAGTTATATCGTGACTAGTTTTCTGGTTTATGTTTTGCCAGAAAATTAGTATCCAGGTTATACTTTATATGATGTTGCATCTGATCAAGCTACAAACTGATGCATTGCACCAAGTACATAAGACTCAATTTAATGTGCTCTTATTCTGATAACCAGTTTGAATAGCGCACGCTCTGTCTGATCCAGACTATATACTGGAAGATTGAAGCAGAGTAAATAGAACAGTGTTTACCTAGACATCAGCAGATACTACAGTTCATAGTCTTCCCAGATAATTTGCTGATAATCTAGCCCATTTTTAATCAACATATTGCCACTGTGGAAGTCGGTAGAGGAAATTTGGATGCAGGCCTCTATATGAGCAAGAGTCAGGCTAACTCTAGCTGTAATAACACGAGATTTGTAGAAGCAGGGCTCACGTCAGAAGCGGGTGAAAAGGCAGCAGAGTAGAGTCAGCGTGACCCAACCTTGAGATAGCTGTTTTGAGAACAGAAGTGAAAAAATACAGGAATGGGCAAGACATAATATAAACAAACTGTTGATCATTACTGTATGTAACAAAAAGTATAAATGCTTGCCTTCATTGTTTATCTTTTGAGAGACCTGCCTAGGAGGGGGAAACCCTGTGTCCTAGTGCACTCTCTCCCTCTGTGCAATTGCTTGAGTTAATAAAATGTATCTGCCTTGCTGCACCCGAAGAAAGGGCTAGTCTACACTTACCGGATAGATCGGAGGTGTCGGATCGATCTTCTGGGTTCGATTGATCGCGTCTTGTCTAGACGCGATAAATCGAACCAGGAAGTGCTCCCCCGTCGACGCCGGTAATCCAGCTCGACGCGAGGAGTAAGCGCCGTCGACGGGGGAGCCTGCGCGCCGCGTGTGGACCGCAGGTAAGTTCGAACTAAGAGACTTCGACTTCAGCGACGTTATTAACGTCGCTGAAGTTGCGTATCTTAGTTCGACAGGGGGGGTTAGTGTAGACCAGCCCAAAGAGTGAGAGCTCTGGTTTTCTCCGACACCATAGTGTTTGTCTTGTAGCTTGTTTTCTGATCCCGAAACATTTTTCTGAAGGTCTCCACTGTTTTCAGTGTTGCCCAACGCAGTAGAAATGGCGGCTGTTCCGTGTTCCCAGTGCAGGCACAGTTATAGCTGCTTGCCTTGCTATTCCTGTATTGCACGTGTCGGCTGTACAGAATGGGTTTTGAGCATGAATTTGACAGCGTAATAAATAAGTCCAGATCTTGTTACCCTTACACTATCCTTCCATTGAATAGCACCATAGTCCTCATGTAATCATAGGAACATAGAAATTGAATCAGACCTGAGGTTCATCTAGCCCAGTATGCTCACTGTGGCAGGGGCCAGCACCAGCTCTTCAAAAACAAGGTGTAAGAAACCCCACAGTAGCTAGATGTGGGATAATCTGCCCCCTATAAAGGTCTCATCCTAACCCCTTGTAGTTCGAGACTGGCTTAAGGTTAGAAGTATGAGCTTTTATATCCCTTCCAAAAAAAAATTTTTGGTATTTCTATTATAATTCTGGCTATTCTTGTTAGCCATATACGTGTTCAATCCCTCTTAGAGTTCTTGGTCTCAACAACATCCTGTGGCAATGAGTTCCACTGTCTCATTACATATTGTGTAAAAATTCATTTCTTTTTATCACTTTTGAATATGCCACCTTTCAATGTCCTTACATAAAAACATAAGAACGGCCATACTGGGTCAGATCAATGGTCCATCTAGCCCCAGATCCTGTCTTCTGGCCATGGCCAATGCCAGATGCTTCAAAAGGAATTAACAGAATGGGGCAATTATCTAATAATCCATCCCCTGTCGTCTAATCCTAGCATCTGGCAGTCAGAGACTTTGGGACACCCAGAGCATGGGGTTGCATCCCTGACCATCTTGGCTAATAGCCATTGATGGATCTATCCTCCATGAACTTATCTAATTATTTTTTGAAACCAATTATACTTTTGGCCTTAGCAATATCCCCTGGCAATGAGTTCCACAGGTTGACTGTGTGTTGAACATCATTGAATGTCCTCTTGCTGCCCTACCAATCTTAGTGGAACTACTCAAGGAGTAAGGTGCATTTCATTGTGAGTAAGAAACCTTAGGGCCAGATTTTGCCACCCATATTCATATTGAGTAACACCCTACTTTGCAACTAAGAAACTAATCTGGAAAGACGAAAAAATTGCAGTATCTGCTTATGTGTACCTCAGATCAATGGGGCTGCTAACAGAATAAGGGCCTACCTAATGTGAGCAAGGATGACAGAATCAGACCCTTAGAAATTAGAAATGGGAGGGCCTAGTAGTCATCTTGTCCATCCCTTACCTCCGACAGATTGCTGTGTACAATGCGCTGAGTGTTGCCCTCATGGAGTGAGGTATTGCTCTTCATGGTTAATGATGGCGCAGTTGGCCCTTGAGTAACTACTGAGGGCTAGGTCAAGCTTGTCAGGCCCACGTGGAGTAATTCCTCCCTGAACTCCCTGCACAGCAGGGGAGCATGCTTACTACTGAACCCTTTATGGGGTGCACCCTTCTCTCCTTGTGTGCTGATTGCACTCTGTGGGCTAGTGCAGGGTGAGAGATGGGACCATGTCCCCACCTGCTCCCTGTGGGACACCATGCACTCCTGGGGAAGCAGGGACAGAGCAGTCCCTGTGATTCCCCTAAGCACACGGACTGAAATTCTGCCTGGCCATTACACCAGCTATGCAAGGAGCAGCAAGAGTCTTCTTGCACCTCACACATACTGCACACCTGTAGTGGTGCTGGAACAATTTTTATTGCAAGAGTACTCACGGTGGAAACCATGTATTTGGGTTGTTATTAGTACTTCAAGCCAGGGGTGTGTGGCAGCACCTATGTATACCAGTGTATGGATCGGGCAAAATGTGGCCCTGAGTCAGCTGCAACAGAGAGTATCTAGGGAGAGTGTCACTGGGAGAAAACCCATCACCATCCTGCTCAGTGGTGTGATGCCTGTTGTAGTGTTCTCAAGGGCCAAAAAAGTTAAAGGTGTTTATAAACTCTTTGATGCTTAGGTTTGGGATTCTATTTTACAGACTTGGTGTACTCGGTTTCTTGGCAAACACCCAAAACCGTTCATTCTAAAGCTGAACGTTTATTGATCGAGCACAAGAAAGAACAAGAAACTAAAACAAGCATTTATAATGAAAATGGAATTGAGTGAGTATGCAAAACAAACTTAATTGAAACCCATTAAAGTCTCTCTCCTTTTGGAGGCAAAATATCAGAGGCTCTTATTTTCCTAAACAACTTTTCTTTGATGAAAAAGAACGGGTTAATGTTACTGTCAGTCCTGATGTGAGAAAAGTATTCCCTTCTCCTGTTTTAACAAACAGATAGATAAAAGGTGGAGGAGAGACAGGATAGAAAAGATGGGGAACATGAGGCTTTGGTTGCTGTTTTGGGAACAAGGGATGGCTGGTTAGTTTCGAATGGATGCTTTGGCTAGCAAGTCAACCATGACACCTGTTGCTTGGATCCTGGGTCACATTCCAGGCAGTGACATCATCTGATTGGGTCTTTTCTCCTTAGATGGAGCAGGATTGTGGTCATCTCATCTTGTGCTGATTCATTGCAACTGATTTCAGGATTCAGTGAAAAGTCAAGAGGGTGAGAGAGAGATTAGAAGTAAAGAAGGGTGCAGAAAGCAACCCAGCAGGGAAGGGAACAGAACAGGATGTTACGCACCTCTGCAGCATTGGCAATTAGGTGTCTCCAGTGATGGGCTGAGGACTGAGTGTCATGATGATATGGTGACTTTCAGGAATCAGAAGTGAAAAACAAAGTTCCTTAAAGAAGAACAAGGCCTGCTGGCCTTCCCTTCTGGAAGAAAATCCTTCAGTCTGGTCTTCTCTCTCTGTCTTGGGGTCAAGGAAGATGAGATGAGTTGATATGATGTGGGAGATGACAGTTGGGATGAAGGTGGGATGGGAGATTATATTTTTTTCAAAGTCTGTTTTTAAGAACCTCGAAAATGGGGGGAAGGGGTGGTATAGTTCTTCCCCTCATTATTTTTGTCCACCAATTAGGCCTAATATTTGCCACACCCATTTGGGTTCATTAATTTCCGTTTCCACATTGTCTTTTTGTTTTACCAAGCATGATTTCAACAGTCCTTAAACCATATCCCTTTTTGTTTGGACATATCCAGTATCTCTATCTGCTTTTCTTTCACTTAATCATAGCATTCATTATTAAAAACAACTGGACCTGTTTTCCATGGTTAATTTCCAAGAAAGCATAAAGTTATAGGCTATTGTGACATATTATGAACTTGCACATACTTTTTACATTTGAACTTAAAATTGGCGTCAATTGTTAGGCTCAATAATCAACACATGCCTTTGGGTATATCACCCCAAAGTGCCTGTGCTATCCCATTACCAATATTGCTTTGCACCTCCATTGCACGCGCCTTCCATCCAGGGCTCTCAAAGCACTTTGTAAACTGGAACTGGTTGGAAATTTTGCAGGAACATATCGGTTGTGACCAAATTTTTATGGTGAAGTTTTCTCAGGACCAGGATGGAATTTCTGATCATTCCCTATCCCTATCCGTGTGTGAGGGGAGACCTCCTGAGTACGGATCTCCACGTATCAGTGCAGAAGGAGAGAGGGAGGTCAGTTGCTTACTGTTGACCACTCAAAAGGGGATTGTAGGGGCAAAACAGAATGGTGGGGCCAAAAAATAAAAGAACCAAAAAACCCACCACCCTTAACCACATGGGGAAAAATCCCCACCACCTGTCTCTCCAAGAGAGTGATTTTGAGGCAGTTCAGCTAGGGAAGCCTCTTAAAGTTTATCTCCCTTTCCCCCACAGTCCCTTCCAGCAGGAAAGGGTGATCTGGGCCGTCATTACTAACCAAGTAAAATAAAAATCGTGCCCCTAAACATTTGTCAATAGGCCCAGTGCACAAATCAAAGGACTAAATGACTAAAGCCCTGCCAAGCACTGCGAGACCCCACTGGACACCTTCCCTACTGATACAGCACCATTTATCACTCCTTCAAAACCTACATATGCAATCCTAGGCCAGTAAACGTGTCTCCGCACCATTAACAAATTTGGTATATAGACAGACATGCCAGGTGTCTATCTTATCTATCTGTCAATGTCAATATCTATAGATGATAGGAAAAATATAGCTCTACCCCGAACAGCGTCTTCCAGAGCATCCTTTTGTTGTCTGTCTAGATGATAAGCTCTCTGGAGGTAAGGACTGGGTATACCATTTTCAGAAGCCCCTACATCCTACTGAAAGTTGACGGGAGTGAAGCTCCTAAGTGAAATCAGAGCTTCTGAAAATGTTAACCCGTGCCGACCAATAATACTCTTTATCCCCTAGTAATGGTGATAGTGGCAATAAGATACCCATTGATGTTTGTCCTTCAGTCAGTTTTCAGTCCTTATGCCCATGATCTAGGCCAGCTTGAATGCCTATTTTAAGTTGGGTTTTCTGCAGTATCAGACCACACGATTTGAAGTAATCCAGACAGCGGCACAATGACTACGTTCCTTTCATCTACTAATTAAACTTCCGCAATTCAATGAGAAGCACCACTTCTCTAGAAGTATTTCTTTTTAGAAAGCAAACACTTGGTTTTGCTGATAATGCCTATCACAGCCTCCTTTCACAGATGCCTCCTTGCACTGGGCCGTATGACTCAGCCTGAGCTGCACTAGGATGTCAGGGGCAGTAGCGTAGCCGGGGTGGGGAGCAGGGGGAGCGGCCGCTCCCCCACTGAGCAGAAGCGGTGCCTTTTTTGTGCTCCCGACGCTTTTTGCTCCTGAGCTGCAGCCGGAGCGGAGCAATTTTTTTTGCTCCCGGTGCCTTTTTTTGCTCCCGGCGCTTTTTGCTCCCAGCGCCTTTTTTTAGCTCCGCTCCCCCTGTGCTCTAAACCTGGCTATGCCACTGGTTGGGGGTTGTGCACTTCTGGGGAAGCCTCCTCAGTCTGTGTTGGAATTAAACAGGGTTTGGGCTCGGTGCCCACGACTGTATTTCAAACCCACTCTCTAGTAGCTCCACTTAAGCGGAAGCCAGATCTACCCGTCAAGCCAGTGCACAACCTCAATAGCCAGGCTGTGCACTGAGGAAGTCAGTGGGGATCAGATGATGGGAAGGAGACTTTCCCACCAAGGCTCCAGAGCAGCTGCTGCAGTCTCAGCATTGTGGTGGCCCCTTCTGTGGGCCACCTCTGTGCGGGGATGATCCATGTAGTCAGGGATCCGGTAGCCCCCTCCCCTCTGTGTCCCTGGTGGATGAAGCACCAGAAGACCCCTGGAAGCCGTGATCTGTGGCACACACAAGGTGGGGATCATAAAGACACAGAATGATAACACAAAAGTGCTGCTACAGGACATCTCCCTCGGCTGGCTAAATTCTATATACAAACTCAACAAGTTAAAAATACATGCCCCCCATACTCAGCCAGTGTGAATCCCCAAAGCAAATTGGACTTCATTTAGAGCCACACTGATTCACGCCAGCTGGCCCGTGATCAGTCCGTCTCATTCTCATGGGAAACTTACACATGTCATGGTGATTCTTTCTGACCCTCGCGGTAGGAGTTGATGATTAATCAATATTAGTATCGTTGCTATAATCATATGCGACAGTGACAGCTGTAATGAGTAAAAAAATAGTTCAATCGTGGATAGATGAGCGCAGAAATCAAGCATGGTTGACTTCATGTGTGCCCTTACGTGCCAGTCATGAGGCCCATCATCCTGGGTTGGAATTAGTAGGGAGCCGGTATTGCGTGGTTGAGTGGCGGGAAGCAGTTTGGGGAGAGGGAGCTCATGCATTCTGTCCCAGCGAGGGCTGTGGAGGTCACTCCATCCCCAGGGCTGCAGAAATGGGAACAGAAGGGAGAGAGGGTGGATGACTACGCAGCATTTAGGATATAGAAAAGGTTACCACAGCCTGGTCAGGCCTTCAGCTCCCACACTATGGATGTCCCAGGGCCATGATTTAGCCTTTCAAAAGATATTTGGTTAATTAAAGATATCATTGTAGCCAGGTGGCCTGCTGAAAGCTGTGAATGTCCCCCCTGTATATCACATAAGAGATAAGTATTTAGGTTTTATGCTTTATTTTTATTTCCCCCCGAGATCTCTAATGTTAGCTGATCTCCAGTGTAATTACTCAGGGTAGTCCTATTACACTCACAGATATTGTTTTGAAAGAAAATAATGCCCAATAAATTGCACACTATTTTCCATCCTGCCTCTTCCCCACAGTCAAACGTATAAGTGAAAGCAGACTGTGGAATGATTTTCTTTTAGCTTATCCTTATGCCGTACACCAGCTTCAGACTGTTAGCCTTGTCTGATGTAGACGAGCAGCAAATAATAATGAATATAATAGTCCCAACATTTTCACAAGTGACTAGTAATTTGAGGTGCCTCCATTTTTTGAGCGCTGAATATCCTGCTTCTGAAAATTCAATCCTTTTTAAGGTGTCTTAAGTTAGACTCCCAAAATTGGAACATTCAGAATCGCTAGTTTCTTTTGGTAATCTCAGCCGATAATTGTGTCTCTGTCTCTGCATGATTCTGCAGTAAAATACTTATTGGTAAAAATACATTTTTTCCTTCAAATGAGCTACCTGATAGGAGAATAGAACATAACCTCTGAATGCATTGCTTGCTAGATCATTTTGTTCAGAGGTTTTATCAATCAAATATTAAATAGAAGACTGTATTTAATCAAAGCAATTTTCTGTTCCCAGACTATCGTTAGAGGAAATAAACCTCAAAAGGATACTTCAATCAATGGCCTGCTAGAAGAATTTGACAATATCTCAGTGACACGCTCTAATTCCCTACGGAAGGAAAGTCCTCCCACTCCACACCAAGGAAACTCAAACCATGTACAAAGCCGCCAGGAAGAAAATGGTTATATCACATATTCTCAGTATTCCAGCGAGTCGGACACCACGACAGACTATGTGACTGAAAAATACAGAGACAAGAGTCTTTATGGGGAAGAGTTAGACAGATACTGCCAAGGTAGCTTCACCCCAAAACAGAATGGACACGTGATGAAAACAAAACCCAGAGACACCTATTATTCAGAAATTAAGCCCCTGAAGTCAGACCTCTCAAGGTTCCTTCCAGATTACCATACACACATGGAAACAAAAAGCAAGCCAATTGAGTACAGTGGCCTAAAGTTGGAATATCAAAGGATTCTTAGTGGATCGTCTCTAGACTACAGAGAACCCTTTCACTACGCTCCATCTAGAACTTCAGTGCAAAGTGAGTGCTCAAAAGAGAGACTGGAATACAGTGACAGCGACTGGGGAAATGGACCAGACAAGGATGACTATGACAAAAGACCAAAGTCGTCCTATGTAAACCAGACAAGTCCTCAGCCAGCCATGAGACAGAGATCCAGATCCGGTTCAGGTCTGCAGGAGCCAGTCGTGCCATACGGAGCAAGTGCTTTTAAATCAAATCAGCAAGGGCATCCGTATAGTTCATACACCTACCCTCGCTTGTCAGAAACGGCAGGAGGCATTCCAAAGGTAAAATTAACATCTGTAGGTGCCGTCGGTACAGACCATCACTTTCACAGGTCTGACCAACAGTTTCCAGATGTGGTGGTATAAAGCTGAGCACTTGAATCCATAGTTAGGCACCTAAGTAAAAGTGGCCTCATTTCCTGAAGTGCTCAGCACCTATAGCTCCCATTGATTTCACTGGGAGCTGCAAGTGCTCAGCAAGTCAATACCTTTGAAAACCAGGCTGCTTTTTCTTAGGCGTCTGAATAGGCGCCTCAGTTTAGGCCCCCCCCCCAGTTTGTATATTTTGGCCATGATCTTTTATTTTCCTCTAAAACACTGAGGAAAGAGCTGTACAGTAAAGGATTTCCAAGGGTTAGCAATTAAAATGCAACATCTTTTCATTGTTAGCCCTTGAAAGTCCCTTAATTTATGGTGTCGCGCTCTCTGGAGTGGTTCACAACTGTGCCTCCCTCAGGACAGACTGTCAAAAGCAGGGCAGACACCGCTCCCCCCCCCCCCCCCCCCCCCGACTGGTGGTATGTTCTATCGTTAGATTTCACTGACCCATTACCAAATGTGAACTCCCAGAGTACTACGGTTGCCTTATAATGGAGTCAGAGACTGTTCCCTTAGACATGGGGTGACCAGATGTCCCGATTTTATAGGGACAGTCCTGTTTTGGGGTCTTTTTCTTATATAGGCTCCTATTACCTCCCACCCCCTGTCCCGATTTTTCACACTTGCTGTCTTAGACACTCCAGTCTATCTTGCCACCCAGACAAGCTGGACTATGTGATAAATGGTCACTTATACCAAAAAAATCTCAAAATATTCAGATTGCACCCAGTCTTAAGAGACCAGTCACTCACTCAGGTCAATTTGCATCCTGGGCCTCACACCAAAAACAATGCTGGTAGCCAATTCTATAGTAAACTCGCTAAAGGTTTATTAACTCAGACAAAGGAATGAGAGTTATTGAGATGTTCAAGCAGGTACAAATATACGTACGGTTGAGTCACAGTCTATAATTTCAAGGAGTAGCAGAGATGTAGTAATCTGCCATTTTCCCAAAAGGCTTATAGGGCTAATCAGAGTAACTGGGGTCTCTGTTTTCTCACTGGTTATTTTTCCCTGTTAGCATCCAAACAGTCCAGAGATGAAGAATTTTTCCTTGTGGCCCTACTTAGAGCTTCTTCTCACAGAAAACAAGCTGACAGGATGACTGTCCGCTGTAGTGGTGGTGGGGGGTGTCTTTCTTCAATGATGAAGTGCACTTAGAGTCTTTGATCTCTGATCATCACACACAGTAACCACTGGCCTTTAAATGTGCACTTTCCTGTTACAGTTCTTCGTTTGCATTACATACGGCTTCTTTCTCATTTGATGGGTTATTTAGTTACAGGGATATACACAATGTAAATGTTTGCTATTCCGTTATAACAGGATACAGATATGTGAACACCAGACATGTAACATCCCATTCGTTTTCTTGAAGTTTAAACACCAAATATGCTCTTATACATTTAACATTCACTTTGATCTATACTAATGCACAAGTGAATTGGCCTGGTTTCCAGTGGTGAGTGTGTCAGTTCTCAGCTGACGCCGAGACCTTGGCCAGACCTGACACTTGGCTTACCAGTATCACACAAAGCTCTTTCCTCAGTGTTACACAGGGAAAATGGCCAAAATGTACAAACTTGGGGGCCTAAACTGAGACACCTACGTCCATATTCAGATGCCTAAGTGAAAAACAGCCTGGTTTTCAACAGTATTGACTTGCTGAGCACTTCTTCCCAGGGATGAGATCTGTTTTATTGTTCTATAATGTAACAGTTTGATGCTCACGACATGTTCTGGGTTGAGAGCCCTGGAAAATTGATTCTATCCACCTCCAGAACAGAAAGCAGCAGCCGAAGCTCTACCACAAATACATTGTGACCGTATGCCGGAGGGGTGTGAAAGGCTTGTTCATGCTCCATGCCCACCCACTCCTGGGCTTCTCTGCTGATGCTGCCACCCAGGGTTCTAATTAGTGCCCCAGGCCTATTAGAGGTAAACCGAGGAGGTAGTGTTTAGCCCAAATTAAATTCAGGCAAGCATTTTGGTTTTGAGTTTTAGGCCAAACCCCAGGGGACAGAAGAGTTCCCAGCCACTAAGTCTCTTCGATTGCCCCCTTCTGTGTTAAGCAAAGTCTAAGCAATGTCATTTATGGCTCAGGGATGTTTTGGTCACCTGTGGCTAATTCAAGCACTATGCTTTTCTGAACCTGTGTATTATATAATTGTTTTAACATCGGCTTTAATACAAAAATTAAATTTGCAGGATTGGTCCATTAAACAGGACTGTAGACGGAGGTATATTTTAAAAGGATCAGTGCACTGTAGGCTCTTTGGAAAAAGCGCCTCCCTGCAAGATTCATTGTCAGCTATGCGTCCCTCACAACACTGAAAACATTCCTACAATGTTGGTGCACTTGATACTTGATGATTCACCGTTCTGTGCAGCAGTTACAATCCCCAACCCCATCAGCAACTCCAGGAACTGAACAGCAGTTTTTTTTGTCTACGGATGATTGCCAGAGAGTTTCCTCTTCATAGAGGCATTAGCGAGACAATGGTTTATTAAATGAGTTTACTAAATGAGAATCGGGTCTTGAATCAGATACCACTGAGATTGCCTTTAAAGTATAATTAAAAGGAAAAAAGTAAGTATTGAAAAAATCTGCAGACACAAATGCATGGCCTTAAAAATATATTCAGGAAAGATAGTCATTACAACTAATAAGTCTAAAGGGTAGATTTAGTTCAGTATTACTTGCAGCTGTTTCATCTGATATACCATGTACCTCAGATTCATCCCTGGTGTAACTCAAGTGAATTCAGTGATGTTACACCAGGGATGTATTTGACCCTATGTATTTAACTCCAACTTTACAATGGGATCCAGGAAGGTGGCTCTTCACACATGCATACTGTCTCATTAATTTATCGGATGGGACTGGTGGTCTAAGTAGAAGGTATCATGTCTCCAACAGTGGACCGTACCATCTGCTTCAGAGAAAGGTAGCGCAAGATTCCTCCTCAACTCCTTCAGTGAGAGGTTGGTTTGTGCCCTTTGGGTTTGAGCCAAAGCCCACTGAAGTCAAACTTGCCCCAAATCAGGAGGCTTTATATCCTGTATACATTTTGTTTCCTAGCTGATATAGCTGTGGATGTTTATATAAACATTTAATCCTTTTTTTAAGCATACTAATTTCTTGACCTTTATGATACCTTGTGGCAATGAGTTCCAAAGATTAATAGTGTGTGCTGTACTTTTACGAGCTTTAAATGTGTCACCTTTCAACTTCACTACATATCCCCTTGTTCTTGAGTAATGAGGGGGTAAATAGGATACCAATCTCTGACACTTTACTATCTGAAAAGTGTAGGTTTGGGTTAGGTATCTCCTTCTATGCTGAAGGCTGATCAACAAAAATTATGCTTCTCTGCAATATCCTTGTCCACCTTAATCATATCCCTTTGTTCCCGGCTGCCTCAAAGACCCACCATTTCTCTCATAGGTTCCCTGCTTTTGGTATACATATTTCTTGTTATTTGTTTATATGTCTTTGGCTATTTGCTCTTCAAATCCCCTCCTCGCCCTCCTAACTTCCATTTTACAGTTTTACTACCAGAGTTTGTTCTTTTCCCTTGACTTCACTTGGGCTGGATTTCCATTTTTGAAGGATACCTGTTTGGCTTTTACTAATCTCTTGCATCTTGCCATTTAAACATAAAAAACATATGAACTTAAGACCGGCCATGCCAAAGTATCCTGTCTTCCGACAGTGACCAATGCCAGATGCCCCAGAGGGGATGAACAGACCAGGCAATCATCAAGTGATGATTTAATCTCTGCTGTTTTGTATTACCTTCTTGCTTCCTTTTTAGTTTAGGGATTCACATACCTCCAGAGACTCTATTGTCCTATGACACAGCAGCCTCCATGCGGAGTGTAAGGATTTTAATTTACTCACTTGTAGGGTCTTTTCTGGATTACCCCTCTTCACTTTTTTCTTTTAATTCCCTTTTAAAGATTAAAGTCACAGTGCTAGAGATACAGCCCCTCCCATGAAGATGTTGAACTTAATTAGAGTGTGCTTACAAGTATTTAATGGAAGTTGGGATTCCCTCCAAGACCTCTTTCCACTCGTCTTCCCAAGAACTCAGTTTGACTCCAGAATTCGGCACTCGGGTATCTTTATTCCGCATAGAGCAATGCTATGCGGAGTTGATCGGACTCAAACACGGAGGGTGGAGGATGCAGAGTACATCATAGCTCCAAAGTTACCCAGAAACTCTCTTTATATACATTGACACATCTCATTGCATTTACTATACATCGCATTATATATTTTAGAATTGGTTTGGTTACTTGGTACAGGATCCCTGTACCGCATGCTCTGTCCATGCGCTGTCCATGTTTCGACTTTCTCTTTATTTTATCTCTTCATTCCTAATTTATTTTGTCCCTTGTTATCTAATTCATAGTAAATAATTCCCTGGGTGTTCTTTCTCTTATTTTAGCTGGTTCAGATATTCTGTCT
Organism: Chelydra serpentina; assembly: GCA_037349315.1. Taxonomy (NCBI): domain Eukaryota; kingdom Metazoa; phylum Chordata; order Testudines; family Chelydridae; genus Chelydra; species Chelydra serpentina. The sequence goes on from JBAIAC010000061.1 coordinate 14,905,313, forward strand.
TCTTAGCCTACTGACCTACGTACTTATCTTATTTAGCACAAATGTCCTGTTTTCATCCTAATAATTCATTTACCTTCCTAATCCGATCTTAAAAAATAAGGCCTTCCCCCATGTGTTAATCACTCTCGTCAGTCCGGGTCTCGGCTACAGTGGATCAACTATAATTACTTCTTGAATCATAGAATATCAGGGTTGGACGAGACCTTAGGAGGTCATCTAGTCCAACCCCCTGCTCAAAGCAGGACCAATCCCCAATTTTTGCACCAGATCCCTAAATGGCCCCCTCAGGGATTGAACTCACAACCCTGGGTTTAGCAGGCTAATGCTCAAACCACTGAGCGATCCCTCTCAGACTCCTGGGTCAGATTTAGGACTCCGCTGAGAGCAGCCTCTCCTCTTTTGTGCTCTAAAAGTAGCTGTTTCAAGGTACAATTGCATAAGGTGTCGAGACATTGCTCCCTAAATCGTATCTTGGTGAGACATTTCGTCATTTTATATTGCAAGTAGCTGAAGTTGGCCATTATTAGATTTAGTTGCCTCTTTGATCTCCTTCAACAGTCTGAAGATCAGCAGTATAACCTTTCTAACATGTGTGTATTCTTATGACTTGACCTTACAGTGGGATCTGTATGGACACAGATGCCCTCTCCCTGTAGAAACTATCTCTCATTAGGTTCAGTGGAATCTTTTAGGTACTCCCATACCTCCATGACCTAATATATCCTTCCTGCATGGTTGATACACAGGTTCTACAGCAGGGGTGGGAAAACTACGGCCCAAGGGCCGCATCCGGCCCGCCAGACGTTTTAATCTTGCCCTCGAGCTCCCTGCCGGGGAGCCGGGTCGAGGGCTTGCCCCACTCTGCGCTGCTCCTGGAAGCAGCAGCACAGCCCCCCTCCAGCTCCTATGCATAGGGGCAGCCACAGGGCTCCGTACGCTGCCACCAGCCCAAGCACGGCCCCTGCAGCTCCCATTGGTCGAGAACTGCGACCAATGGGAGCTGCAGGGGCGGCACCTGCGGACGGGACAGCGCGCAGAGCTGCCTGCCTGTGCTTCCACAAAGGAGCTGGAGCGGGGATATGCTGCTGCTTCTGGGAGCTGCTTGAGGTAAGTGCCACTCGGAGCCTGCACCCTACCCTCTCCCAAGCTCCAACCCCCTGCCCCAGCCCCATCCTCTAAACCCCTTGGGAGGAGGTGAGAGCTCCGGCTGGGGGTACAGGCTCTGGGGTGGGGCTGGGGATGAGGGGTTTGGGTGCAGGAGGGGGCTCCAGGCTGGGGCAGGAGGTTGGGGTGCAGGAGGGGGTGAGGGCTTGGTCTGGGCTCTGGGGTGGGACTAGGAATGAGGGGTTAGGGGTGTAGAGGGAGCTCTGGGCTTGGGGATGGGGCCGGGGGTTCAGAGTGTAGGAGTTGGCTCTGGGCTGCGGAAGGGGGTTGGGGTGCAGGAGCGGGTGAGGGCCATGGGCCCTCCAGTAAGCATCTGACCGGCCACCTTTCAATCTGGCAGGCAAGTCACCAAGCAGTTCTTGGTCACCACATAAGTGGCTATCATTATTTCTAGTGATCGACTCCTCTCACCACAGCCTCTCTGCACCCTCCTGTGGCATCCCCATCTCCTGGTGGGACTAGGTTCATGACAAATGATCATCCCATTCTACCCCTGTGGAAAGGGGGGTCCCCTTTTAAGATGTTTGTCCTTATTTTCCACCTTGGTTCCCTCCCATAGGATACAAAATTCTTCGACTGGGGGGTTGGGGCAGCCATTTCTGAGATGGGCCTTTTCTACAGAGCTCCTGCTGGCTGCTTCTATGAATAATTTAGTGGTACTCCACACGAGTGAAGGGTCTATCCACGTAGATCATGTTACAGGATCGGGGTCTTAGTTTTCATATGAATAGGCAAGTGTTTCCTCCTAATACCATATTAAATATCTGTCATTTCTGGTGTTACGAAAGGCAAAATGACTTTAAACATCTTGCGATACCCTCTTTGTAACAACTGAAAGGCCGCAGTGCTGAAATGAGCATGTACACATTTGAGTAATATTGTGAGTCAGTGAACCAAGCCATACAGCAGCAGAACTGTGTTCCATTACAGTGCAGTGCTTTGATGGATTTCATGTCAGAACCTAATCTGCCCTGTTGACCTGATCTTTAATGAGGCCTGCGCTGGGTTTTTTTACGGTCTTTTAAAGGGTTTCCTTTGGGAGGCTAATTGAATACAATAATATAAATAGAAGCATTAATGAAATAGTATCTATTTGATTTTGCAGTGAGGTGAAGAATTGCATTACGATGCGGCTAATAATGAGAAGTTAGCTGATTTAGTGGCTTTTCCCTGCATATTTTTGTTACATTTCATTGTATTCAAGAAATGAATGGTTTTGAATTGTATTGTAAGCCGGATTATCAAATGCTTAAAAATGTATTAGCAAGTACACTATATTTTTCAGAAGCTTTGCTGAACCTATTAATTTTCATTTTAAAATTCTGAAAACACATAGCATCCTTAAGTTTAAATTTCAAATAATTGACCTATATGTATGTATTGATCTAAATGTGTAAGGTGCCCCCATCACCAGACTATCTGGGCACCTTACACATTAATTAGATTGGTAACAGCAGAGTTCCTAGTGGTCTCTAGCCCTTTGTAGTTTATAGAAAACGCTGCTTGATGAAGCAAATGGATCCATTACTATAATTATTTGTATCTTTGCCTTGTATAAAAATCTTCTCTCAGGAAGTTGTTACTTTAAGTAAGATGCTGTCTGGTGTTTTTGCGCATGCTACTTATTATTGGTTGCGACAACTCAAAAGAGTCATGTTAAAGAAGATGACTCCAGTTTCACATTTGAAAGAGGAATATTTAAGCAGCCCTTTGAGAGCGTGCAAACCCTCCTCCCGTTCAAAGCTGCATGTGAGATGAAAAGATGGGCAAGTGTCTTACACAGAATGTTGCAAAACCCTGATATCATTTTGCACTTGGAGGTTTCTTTCCCCCACTGAGTAGATTTCAGCTACAAACTCCTTCTTTACCGTGCAGCAGGCTACAGTGATAAATTGATGCTGCGGCAGATTTTTTTTTTCAGTCTTAGCATAAAATGGTCAAATGATGTTCCACTGCAGAATTCAATTTCACAGTTCAGTTGGGTCCTTGATTACGCTGCCAAATTCAGATTAATGTGCACTTAACTAACATGGATCAGGGGACTCCTGGCTGACAGCCAGCAGTAATAGTAGCAACTGAGAGCAGTGTAGAGTTTTATGCCCTGTCCAGCCCTGTGCACCGCCAGTGGAATTGATTGATTAAATGAATTCATAGGTATAATTATTTGTAATTGTGCTACATCATGAGCCTGCGTCTATGCACTCCTCCCCCCACCCTCCTCAGAGATGTTACACACATTGTCATGGGCTATTTTTGCTGTTGTTAACAGATTCATTTCAAAAAATTGCTTGCATGTATTTTTGCCCATACCTTTTGGGTTTGAATAGAGGTATGGATGAGCAAACTTCTTGTCTGAGAATGTAAAAAATTCATTGACTTTACATAGAAGAAGCTTGAAAACACTTTAAGGCAAAGGAACTTTTAAGTGGAAATAGGGCATGTGTTGTTAGTTGTTTTTCCATCAAAGGAATAATGCTTACACTTATGGGGGGGCGGAGTTTAAAGCCTCCTATTGAGATAATTTCTTCCCAGATAGTCTCTGATTTCAAAGGAAAATTCGGGGTTGTACAACACTGCAGTTAAGTAGTTTGTCATTCTGGAAAATCATTTAAGAAATGGTAAATTAAATTAGTCTCCTTGTTGCTCGTTAGGTCTTGCTTGAAGGAAGCCCGCTTTGAAAATGATGAAGACCAAACACCCATTTCAGATAGGTTGTAGGCTCACATATTCACGACTCTCCCCCGCACCCCGGGGCAAAATCTTAGTTGGAACTTTCATGGTTTCTGCTTATTATTTGTTTAATCTCTTATAGCATTTGCCCGGTATAACGATGCTCATATTATTGGGAAGAACAATAGGTGCAAGACCAATTTTGGGGCATTGTAAGGAAGACCCTGAAGAATTATAGTGTGTGAATCCTATAAGCAAGGCATTTGAAATGAATGCACCGTTGTCATTTGAGCCATATAACCCTACATACCTTATTCGGCACTGTTGTAGGAAGCTAGGACCAGTGCTCATGTGCAGTGCTCTATCTACACGGAGTAGTTAGGGACGTGTCCACTCCACAATCGGTAGGAAAGGGCAGATAACTAGAAGGGGTGAGAGGTGGGCCATCAGTAGAAGGGATTTTAAGCTGGTGGCAGTGTCCAATTTGCCTTGCGTGTGACTGGGATCTATCCAATCAAAATACATCTGTCTGTGCTGCCAGCCCCCACTCCCGTCAATAGTGGCAGTCATTTGGCCACATTGTCACATTGCACAGGAGTACAGCCAATGCTAGCAGGGCCTTATCACCCAGAGCGTTGGAGTGGGAGCAACTTTCCAGCTCCCAGTCAGTCCTGGTTTCATTCTAGGAGTGGTTTGTGTCTGTATATATGTAAATAGCTAATAGTCCAGGTACCAGGAGATGGCAGTCAAGAATATGTACCATAGCTCCCGGGTTTTGCAGGACTTATAAAACTCGTTGTGCATTGCAGATGGCTTCCTCTGGGCATTTCTTTGCCTCAGCTCTTAACAGGTTGTGATGCAGGTAAATTGGTGTAAGCATGGGAGTGTGGCACAGACGTCAGCTGGGTAATGGATGCTGGATGGCCGCTACACACAAGTCTTTCCAGTGCCCCTGATTGTTGTATTCTTGGGGCAGCAGGTTTAGGAAGAAATCACGGGAGACACAGAGAGCTCTGAGCCATGAAAGCAGCCATTTATTTTCACACACTGAACTAACCAAAACCAGCCAAAACTGGCTGGGCTATCCCCTAATAATCTGACTCAGTTGCCATAGCAACCAGAAGGTGCTATTACCACAACAACCAAATACACAACACTGATCACAGTAGTCACTGCCAATGCACCCATTGTGTTGTGAACAGATATGGCGCCTGTCCGAACTGTTGCATTGTGCACCCTGTATTGCCATCTACAGTGTCTGTCACAGTTCCTACATGTCCTGTTCGTTTTTTGCACCTCAGCCGGCCAGGTGAGGGTCGATTCATTGGCTGCTCCGTGTGATGTCTTTATGGTGCCCTCTGTTAACAGTGCACTTTGCGGGATTCAGGAACTAGGGCTTGATTTCCAGCCCTGGTGAGCTCTCCTCAGCCCTGGAACTGATTGGGAAACAAAGGTACCTTTACATTCACGTGCTCCTCCTGTTTTACTCTTGTGAAAGCAAAGGGAGGATTGAGCTCAATATCTCTTTCCAGCTGCTGTAGAGAAGAAGGGGGAAGAGGGTGGCTGGAGAAAGGAGGAGCTAACAGCTAGAGACTTAAGGACTCAATCTGTTTATCTTATCAAAAAGAAGATTGAGAGGTGACATATAGGTACAAGAACCAATGGCTGGAAGTTAAACCAGACAAATTCAAATTCGAAATAAGGCCCAAATTTTTAACCATCAGGGCGATTAACCACTGCACCAAACCACCAAGGGAAGTGGTGAGCCACTAGATCAAGACTTGGATGCCTTTCTGGAAGGTATACTCTAATCAAACACAAGTTATTGGGCTCATTACAGGGGTAACTGGGTGAAATTATTTGGCCTGTGATACACAGGAGATCCGACTAGATGATCTAATGGTCCTAAAATCTACATTTTTATTGTGATCAGAATGCACCAAACTGGTGATCTTAAAAAAATCTCTATTCTCAGCAAGAGGGTACCAGAGCGTCACTTTAAAAGGAATAGGTATTTAGATCGTAGAGGACACTTCCCCTCAAAATTATACCGTCTGTCTGGGAAGTCATGATACTGGGTATAAACAGATTGCTTGTGCTCCACTAATCCTAAAGACTTTTATAATAAATAAAGCAATAGTTAGGGATTTTTACTTATCACCTCGACAGTCTATGGACCATCAGTGATCCTTGGAGTTCCTCCTGGTGGTCCAGAGAGTGAAACATGCTGAGAACCAAGCAAGGGGTGAGGAATAGCAGTGTCAAGTGGGTCTGTGATTTAGTAAAAGAAAGCTCTAATGTCCACAAAAAGAGAACGTTAGAAAACGAAGTAGGGACCTCAGAAATGAGAAATCATGGTAGAGGTGGTCACACCATGGTACCGAGGAATTGAGGTCTGACTTCATTGATCACGTAAGGTTTAGAATGCTCATAATATCTGCAATTATTTTCAGCCATTGATCAATGCTGAATACAACATCTTAACTTTGCCTTGTTTTCATTTTTGCAGGTGGATTACGATCGAGCACAGATGGTAGTTAGCCCACCACTATCTGGATCAGATACCTACCCTAGAGGCCCAACAAAGCTACCTCAAAGTCAAAGCAAAGTTAGCTGTTCAGGTAGTAGCTTCCAGTACCCTTTAGTCTATCACAAAGCGTCTCATTATCACCAGCCTGCCCTCCAGTCAAGCTCTCCTTATATTTCCACGGCTTCTTACCCAAGCTCCCCAAGTATCACATCAAGTGCTTATCCACCACCTAGCTGGGGTTCATCCTCCGATCAGCAGCCCTCCAGGGTGTCACACGAACAGTTCAGAGCTGCCCTCCAGCTTGTGGTCAGTCCTGGCGACCCCAGGGAATACTTGGACAACTTTATCAAAATAGGAGAGGGCTCCACAGGGATCGTTTGCATTGCCACCGAGAAGCACACCGGAAAGCAAGTTGCAGTGAAGAAAATGGATCTCAGGAAACAGCAGAGAAGAGAATTACTCTTCAATGAGGTAAGCCATTTTGGATGAGGGGACCATTTGGAAGGTTACGGATCACAGAGTCGAACAAAACGGAAACCGCCTCAGTGCCCAATGGATAAGGTTTTGACCTCCTAAGGTAGGCATAGTGAGTTCAGTTGTAACTTCCTGACTCAGTCTCCATCTTGGGTGGCCCCTTACTATGGGCAGGTCACAAACTGACCATCCAGCAAAATATTTGTCACTTTTGTAAACAACTGTAAAACTTCATTTTATTTTCTGTTCTGCCGCTCCTTTAAATATCTCACTATGGGCTTAGTCAGAGCTTTGCCGGGAGCCCAGCATCGTTGCCCTGAACCTGGAGATGCTCTGAGTCAGTCACCTGATTCCCCACTGCTCTGGGAAGGGAGGTCGGGTCTGTGATCGGTCCCAGCATATGTTCCTTGGCACCCCAATGCAGCCAAGGCTTTGCCCATTCCCTGCCTTATTGTGCCCACTCCTGCTAGGTAGCAAGGATAACGTGGCTCTGCCCTGCTACTTGGGGTGTGTGCAGCAGTGCAGCGGCAAAAGGGAATGAATGCCTTATGGCCCCTACTGCTGCTTTAGCCGGGTCACAAATCCGCTGTATATTATTAGGGCGTTTTTCAGTTTTTAATTCTCTGCACGTTGACTTTGGTCGCACCATGAAGAAAGCATTGCTTGACTGATTTGATACAATCTCTGTTGTACTAAAAGGAGAAGCAACAGGCCAAAAAAAAGAGAGAGAACCACTCCTGTTTTTATATTCAAAAGAAAGCTATTTTCCACCAAATGTGATTTAGAAATTATACTTCCTCCATCTTTCAGAAATGATGTACAGGGAAAGTTCTGAACATGTAAATATATTGGTTAGAAAAACATTTGCTGGTGTAATTAGGCATAAGGGTGTTACAGCATAACATTTTTTCAGTGCAGAGGTAAAAGAAAAATGGTCCAGAGTCAAATGTTTCCAGTAACTCATGCATTGTTTGTCTTTTGCTTAGGTTGTAATAATGCGGGATTACCATCATGAAAATGTGGTTGACATGTACAACAGTTATCTTGTGGGCGATGAGCTCTGGGTTGTTATGGAGTTTCTGGAAGGTGGTGCTTTGACAGACATAGTGACACATACAAGGTATGTTTGGTTAGCATCGTCTGTACACTGTTTTAGTGTTGAAGGCACCTATTCTTTCAAAGGTGTGGTAAATCCTGTGCTTCTACTAGGGCAAGATGGAATATCTGGTTTTGTCCTGCCTATGTTACAGCCACTGCCAGTTTATAGAAAGGGGGGAAATGTTAGCAAAAGTGGGACTAAGTGCAATCCGTGCCTGCTTTGTCCCAGCTTAAGCTCTCGGTGACTCAGTGGAAACTGATGAGTGATTTAAACATGGTTTGGTATAATCAGCATCTGTCTAAAAGCAGACAGGTCTGTAATGTAATAAATTCATACTCCTGACAAAATGCAAAAATGAAGAGAACTTTACTATGCATTTAATCTAAACAAAAAAACCCGTCTCTGTCAAAGGAGTCTAGAAACCAGTTAAAATATCTGAAAATGCCCAGCTGTGCTCAATATACAACAGGTCCATTTTTCTACTGATCGTCTCTCTTTAAGGGTGAATAGAAAATCCTTTTTTATCTGCTAAAACCTCAGGTTGAGGATCTGTGTTTCTCATACAATAACTGTGTAGCTTAAACCTAAAACAGTGCAGGGAACTCCATTTCTTACACTGCCATAGTAGGAATGAGGGGTGTCTCACCAACCATTCCAAGGGAAATGTGGAAATCTTAATTTGGGCCTTAGCAGAAAGGTGATGGAGAGAATGATTTGCAACACTTACTAATATAAATGTACATATTCTGTTAGAGTGAAATCCATCCCAGTCCCCTTCTCTCTTGTTTTTTCTTGCCCGCCTCCCCTCCCTCCATCCTGTTTTCTGTTGTCCCCATCCAATCCAGAACTCTAGGGCTAAATTGCCACTTTCATGAAGAAAGCCTGGCTCCACTGAAGTCCATGACAGAACTCCCCTCGACTTCATTGGGGCCAGAATGGCACCTCAGAACCAGAGCTATATTAAGGAGGGGAGGTGGTGTCAGTGTACCACTGGAATGGTGTTGACAGGAGCCATTATGGCTGCATGGCATAGGAGTAAGCAAAATGCCTTCAGAGGTGCTGGACGACAGCATTCTATTGGCAGCCACTGTTGCATCATTGCAAGAGTTTACGGTGAGCTCCTCCCAAGACTGGCCTTCCTCCCCTGGCCTCCCCCCAGCCTTCGCGGCTTTGTTCCCTCAAACTTGCTCTACGTTTCCATCAACAGAAGATGTCCTTTCCCCCCTCACTTTGCATTGTAGAGTGCAGGCTGTTGTTTTATGGCTACCCCCTTCATGAGAACCCTGAGAGGAAAAGGGCTTCCTGAGCCCTCTGACCCACAATGCACCTGTGTTGGCACAGCCAGATTTTGGCCCTTCAGCTATAGGCTATAACTGCTCACTCAACTATTGTGGAGCAAGGGACATAGGATCCGAGCAGTGTTCCAAGCAGCCCAGTATCCTGTCTCTAGTAGTATTCTTTACTAGCTGTATCTGAGCAGGATGCAGTAAGCCCCGCTGTAGGCAGTTACTGGTTAAGAGAAAACTAAACAAATGGCAACATAGGTTCTTACTGTTGGGAATTCTTTCTCTGGCCACAACAGCAGCTTAGGGCCTTGCCTAAACACAAAAGTTGTGCTATGTTAACTCTACTGGTATAGCTAGAGTGGTACAATACCCCCTAGTGTATCAATGTGCTGGTATAGTTATTCCCATCCAGAAAGGGAAATAAGATATACTGGTGTAAGAACCTTTATGTCAGTAGAACTGCACCAACATTAGGGGTTGTACTGGTATGCTTATTTCAGTAAAAAAAAAACCCACCACCCCTAATCAACATAATTAAACAGGTACCAACGGTTACATGGAGCTCCTGACTTTATGCCTGTCTTCCAACTTGCCTTCTGAACGGACAGATTTGATTTTGTGTAACATATTCCCCCTGTTTGCCACCCACCTTTTTTCCAGCACTCAGGAAGAAGGTAGGCAGGAGAAAAGTGTTCTACATTTAACCAGTAAAATGCCTTTCTCCTTGAATCGAAACCACACAACTAGCACATCTGTGTAGAGGAAATTTAGCTATGCACAAAGAGGAGGACTCCCAGTTTAGCAACAAATAGCAATTCAGTCACAAAAGTTATCTAACAGTTTAGTGACTTGTTCAGGTCACGGCTAAATAGGAATTGTAAAATAGATACTTATTTTTTAAGTGCTGCCTCAACTGACATGCAAAAAAATCACGGCCATTGTAAATCATTTGTTAACTACGCTGCCCCAAAACTTCAAAATCACTCTGCCAAATACCTTTGACAGGAATGTAATGGCAAATACATGTTTACAGAAAACCGCTACTTAAGAGCTGTCATCGTTTTTTTGCAACCGCAAGAGTCATCCCTTAATCTTTTTTACTTTTTCTGACCTTCCCTCACAATTTTGCTGAAACGTGGTAACATTTACATAGCAGCGTGAAAGCAGATGTCTCCTTGGTGGGGTTTTTTTAATATTAGTGTAATAGAGGGAGCTTTGGCCAGCAAGACAGGAATCATGCTCTTTATTGGTTCATCTAGAATGTAAGGCGAGTGGTGAGTCACAACTGAAATATGGATTGTTTCTACATCTCTCATTGAATGACCGCTACGGGATGTTCTGTGGATGAAGGCTGCTGTGACAGAGCACGCGATAGAAGGGCTTACAGTTCATTAACTCCCCTCAATTTCGTTGTTACGAAGGTGGTATAGCAATGTGACAGGCCTCTTTTTCCATGAATATTTTTTTGTAAATGATGACTGGATAAGTATGTTTTATCATATAATCTATTAGGTGCTTCTTGAAATATCATTTTAAATGTTTATTTGTAATGTACTTAAGAGCAAAGGAAATAACCCTAAATGATTGCACACAGGATGTGAATCCACAGATTTGCTCTGAAATCCAACAATCATTTCCCTTGTTCATTCTCTTTCATGATTCCATCCCAGTAGTGATTTGTCCTTCTTGGCAACTGGTGAACTTGCTGTATATGAAAGAACTTCGGTTTCTTCAGAACAGGAAATTGACTCACTAAATACATTACATTGTGGTATACGTTATATGTATTTAATGCCACATACCTACTTCGTTTTCAAAATTTTTCTTCGTGCTTAAACTTCCGAAAAGTATAGCTGCTCCAATTTTTAAAGAAACAAAAAGTTCAGTGCTGCTCTGGTAAGTGACTATCAAAAGTGACAACAGAGCGTTCCCTGTTTGTCATCTGTCAGGGATTTGCAGATAAAATTTACTCTGTTTACAAGTAAGAAGGCTCCCAGCCCTGCTAACTCAACAGGTGATCTGAGAGTCAAACTATTTCCTTCTCACACATTATCACCAGTAGCAAATGACCTGTTGGTCAAATTAGGCCCTCAGTTACACCTGTGCAACCCCATTGGCTTCATACCCTCCAGCATGCCCTCCGTGACGCCTCTGTAGCCTCACGGGCATAAATGGATTTGCACAGCTGTAACTGATTGGAACTGAGTAAAAAATTTAGTAAAAGTTAAGAGTGTCCAGAAAAGAAGACAAGCCAGTTGACTTTCTTCTCTGTATTGACTCTGCAGGACTAAGAGTTGCAAAAAGGGGTAAAATTTTACTTCTGTTATTGAAGTCCAGAGAGATGACTTGGACACTGCATGGGGAACAATCTGTTCAGCAAGGAGGTGTCATTTTTGCACCGTCACTTTTCAGAACAGAAGCACACTTTAAAGGCAGAATGAAGGCTCTGCTTCTCAAGATTATTTCCACGTCTCAGTGTTTTATTTGTTGCAAAGCAGGGGTTCCTGGTCATTATGGACTGGCGGTGCTTAGCCCCACCGATAACATCCCACTCTCAATCAGACTATATACACTGTCTGTAATGGAGCTACTGTTCTTCAGAGTGAAATACCACCTGCTATCATGAGTGGTACTGGAGCGTCTTTAGGCAGCTGTGGCTGCAGTACCACCTACTGCCACTGGGGTCACCTGGGAGGGCTGAAACTCCTCCAACTTTCAGAGGTCCTAGCAGCTCCAGGACATCTGGGGCAGAGTTAAGGTGGTTGTGCGTGGTCTGTAGTGTATAGTAGTTGAGCTGGTAAAGTGCAGGCCTGTGGATGGAGGAGCAGTGGGTCTGTACTGTTAGGTGGTTTAGCTTTTCATCTCTGTGCTGTTGCGATTTTTGGGTCACGTAGAGCAACCTGAACTGTTTCACAACAAAGTTGTTAGTGTATGAACATGAAAACAAAGTTTCTGATCCAGTGACAGTTAACTACATAGAGCCCTGTGCAGCTGGGGACCAACATGGAGTGACCAATGGCTCTTGAGGGACAGGCTGTGTGAGATTGTTCTTCAGGCCTCCTTCTTTCCAAGAGCGACATTATCGTTTAGGAGCTGACCCAGAGGAAAAAACTTCCAACCCATGCCACCGTGTCACATTGGCTGGATCCCCCTGGAAAGAGCTCAGTGTCATTTCCTTATTGTAATTCCAGTGAGCCTAGTTTCTGTATATGGCTGTCTAGCTGGACAGAGTCTGTGACTTTGACCTTGGCAAGGACAGAGCGTGATGAACAGTCCTGAGAGGGAAGGACGTCTTAGAATGAGAAGCAGATGGGGCGGCAAATTTAGGCTCGATCAGTTCCTTTGAGAGACTTGGCTGCTGTCTATCACTACTGCATATTGACTTGAATGGGGCTGTGCCACCTTACATCAGCAAATATTCTGGCCCATTGTCCTTATCTGTTTCTCCTGTAGTTTATTCTTCCTCTCTTTTTACATGTGTCCTCACGCCTTGCCTTCAGAATGAATGAAGAGCAGATAGCTACGGTTTGTCTGTCTGTACTGAGAGCGCTGTCCTACCTGCACAATCAAGGGGTTATTCACCGCGATATAAAAAGTGACTCTATACTTCTCACGAGCGATGGAAGGGTGAGCGTTTAACATTTTCACTCCTACTGTATCTTTACCTGTATCCGAACGATCAATGTAACTACCTTGTAACTAATTAATGAAAACCCTATGGAGTGTTGCAAACATCAGTTGTTGAAAGCATGATATACTAATCTTGGCTCCACTATAGAAGGTCCATTCCTCACAGCTCTTCCCACAAAGGAATTCAGGAATTGCCAGACCATATCAGAACAATAGTCCTTCTAGTCCAGGATCCTGTCTCCAATAGTAGCCAATACCAGACTGAGACAATGTAAGTCACTGCAGCCTATAAAGGGTTAATAGATTTCTTCCCATCATGTGGCTTCTCAGGGGTGGAATACATAAGGCAGAGGAATCTGGGTGAAAGGCCTCACATGAGAAGGAGGTGTCCTCTTTCTCCAGGCTGGCTGAGGCAGGGAAAGCTGCGAAGGATTGTTACCAGCATTTTTAGTTGGCTTGGTTTGTTTGTGACCATTATTTATGAACAATAAATAAAGCCCAGAGGAAAGGGCCATAAAAAGAACTTGGACATAGAATCTGATTCCTTTCCCTGGCTGGTGAAACAACCCACTAGCTTACACACATGTTTTAGAGGAAGATATAAAATCTCCTTTGAATAGCACCGAGCTGTGACAGAGTGCTGTTGTGCACTAGTAGCCTACTGATGCACATGCTGGAGTAGCATGTTTCTGTTAGCGTACGAATCATTCATTTTACATTTCACTTTTATTTTTTTATAAAACTTTCTTAAAAAGCAGTTGTGTGCAACATTATAGAGGTACCCTTCCACTACAAAAAGTAGTTCCTAGTAAAAGGTGTAGGTAACATTATATGTTTATTTGCAATATATGATTCAGTTGCTTGATGTCTGTGTGCAATGCAGAGTTTTCCAGGCAGAGTAAACATGGTAAATATGGGAGCAAACATGGTAAACATGGAAGACAAAGCTGGAACTCAAACTCTGTGGAAGCCAGATTGAATGTATCAGTAGTTAGTACTCTAGTTCTTTTCTTTAATAAACACCTCCCAAATAAGATGGTCTGGGACTTGATACACAGTTGTGACAGAAAACTATAGCCAAATACAAACTGTGTACAGCACTGTTTCAGAAACCTGGTTAGTGGAGCTGAACACTGTTCATTCTTAGCTGCACTTGCTGTTAACTCACTGGTTCAGCTGTACCTGTGACTGACACCCACTGTCAACAACAGGTAACTTTGCTAGTCTAGACGAGGCCTGTGGCAGGAATCACTGGGCCCAGAGAAGGATCTAATGCTGTTCTGTGACGCAGTAACCAAACCCTGTTTTTCAGCTGTACTATGATCAATTTGAAGGTGGCAATGTGCCGCACAGAATGGCTGCTGCCTGCCCCTTCCCTTACCTAACGGGCTACCCCCTTCCTACTCTTTTCCATGCAGCCAGACTGACGTGCCATTTAGTGGAAGGGGTAGCTGTGGGAGTGGGAACATTCCCCGCAACCCCTTCTCTCCCTCAACCCCTTCTCCCCCTCACATGGCTCCTCCACATCACTGTTACACAATGTCTGTGGCTTTCTTTTATTAACCATACCTCCAGGAGGGGACTATTCAGTCCACACATACAATATTAAGGATTCTTCAGGATAAAATGTAAGCTATTGGTATTATACCCGGCCACTGACACAGAGCTTATCCTGTGCTACAAAGTCCAGGCAGAGCAATATATCTGACTTATTCTTTGTATTACAGAAGTTCTTAGGGGCCCCATGCAGCATAATGCATCCACGTTGTGCTAGGTGCCGGATGTGCACATAATAAGAGTCTCTGCCCCGCAGACCATACAGTCGAAATAGACAAGACCGACAAAGTGAGAATTATTATCTCCATTTTACAGATGCCCAAGGAAGCCTGTGGCAGAGCAGGGACTTGAACCTGAGTCTTTGGGGTCCCAAGGTGAACTCCTGGCCCCATTGAAAGCAATAGGAGAACTCCCATTGACTTCAGTGGAGCCAGGATTTCACCCTTAATCTGGCACTTTAATCACAAGAGCACTCCTCCTGATTTGGTTCCTTTTATTGTCTTCACCTACCAAGAGGTATATTCTTCCCTTTGTAGGCACAGGTCACTCCCATTAGAACTGAATATGCCTGCATCAGGGGAAGAAAACTCCATACATGTGAAAGTTGTTTGGTCTCGTCTATAGTAGTGTTGCTGAAATACCATCTGATCTGCTTCCAGGATCTGCACACAATGCCTCATTATGCTCATTACTCTAGTACATATTATCTGCAATGCAGATTTCTTCATGGCTATGTTGTGCAATTATCTTTTTTTAGAAAATCGTCTTCTTTTATGTACTCGGATGAGCAATAGATATGCAAAAACTGTTACACTCCTACAAAAGAGCTTCCTAACTATGCACTATTTCATCTCTTCTCCTTGCTGTAAACTGAAAAATATGTTTGGCTTGGGTAACTTGGATATTATTTGCTTTCTTTTCTAAATACCTACAATTATTTCTACATTCTGGTTTTATAAAAAACAACTGCCCTCAAGAAAAAATAGCATCTCCATTGAGGCCAAAAGAAAACAAATCAGCACTGATAATAAAATGCTGGTCTACACAATGCATCAATTTATTGAGCTTCCTCTTTAACTCTTCATAGAGCTGTGCAGGTTCATTCCTTAACCACAAACTGCAGACCGACATGGCAGACACCCAAGATTTGGTCAACTTAATATACCCTCTCTACACATCTATACACATCGTATATCATTTGAAAGTGAATTACGTCTACTTTAAGAGGAGCTATGATGTGGAGCTGTCAAGTGGTGCTATTATCATAGAAACGGGGATAAGTAGTGATACCATGAACCCGTTAAAATGACCGCTTTGAAATATTTGCATTCAGTTTTATGACTCTTAAGTATTATCTCTAGACATAAAAATGGATTTTGTTGTGAGCTCAAAGCATCACAACAACAATCTAAAACAAAATCTAATATTAAATTCATACAGGTATCGTTGAAATGTAATCGCGCTGGTGATGTTTCTAGTCCACATCATTATCATCATCCTGTTGATCATTATGATCTCTGTCGAGAGTACGTGGGTTACCACAGTTTTCATTGCCTTGGCATGTACACAGTTGCACGCAGGGAAATTGTTCTGATTACAGATGCATTTGATTGTGCAGCGATCCCTATTGATACAGGCACAAATAAGGTTTTGTGGAAACACAGTTGCCCTTGGGCCCTTGAAGAATACAGGAAGTAGTTCATGATCCACATTTTTCCATCCATGTTGCTATGGTGATCCAATATCTGGTTTCCCTATGTGCGAAGATAGCATCCTGGCAAACAAAAATCAGGCTCTTTTGACCTGCTCTTCAACACTGTCATGACATGGTGAGAGTTTGGCTGGTGGCTTGTCCTTCCTGTTGGCTAGATTGAGGCAAAAGCAATTCAGGTCTCTGTGGTCTCCTTTTCTCTCTCATTGTGGTCATACAGCATTGCTACCAACTTCCTGGCTGGAGAAATTGTGGCTTGTCTGTCGCTCTGTCCCAGTTTGGCAAGTTCTCTGAAGCGGTAAGCTCCCTTTGTTTTGACAACATTAAACCCAGAGTTTTTTCCAATGCCAAATAGGGTTGACACAGAGTCACATCCTGTTAATGTGTGTACGGCAGGAAGTGTGTTACAGACGTCAGGAGCGAGTGCATCACAAATTGCATGCACAGGCATGAAGCATCACTTGTCCATTGTGCTGGTAATGGTGTCTGTGTCAATCCACATGTTATCTATATGTTCCATATTTGGAAAGTTGTGAACAGCCAGGATCAAAACATCTGTATCAGGTAACCTAACTACTATTGTTCTTTGACACCAAGAGATCCAAAAGCCATATTGGCACATAGAGCACATATAAGTGACTTTTCTTTCCAATGCTTTAGTGATATTTCTTATGATGCTGGACAGTCTGCAGACTGTTCTTGAAATACCACTCTAGCCGTTGAATAAAAGAATTCCTTTTCATCCGTGGCCTCTTGCGCTGATGTCTGTACTATGATCTTCTTCATGGATGAGATTTCCACCAGCATGAAGTTGTACACAGCCATTTGGAATGTACACACCTCCCTGGAGTCTTTCTACTTCAGTTTTTGCAGCACCAGCAATGAACTACCTCCGCTCATCATAACTGATGCAGAATCTATGAAGGTGTAGAGTATGCCAATTAAACTGTGAGACCCAAACTCATAGTGCAACTGTGCAGGAAGGTTTATGTGCAGTGGTGTGATAATTTTGGAATTGTTGTATACTATGCACTCTGCAATTGAGAGGTACCTTCTTTGAATGTCTTCTGAAGGATGATATACATTGCTGGCGGAATTATATGCCTCCTTATCTATCAACCAAAGGACAAACTACTGCACCAATTGAGGCACCAAAGTAGCTGACATCTGTAAACTACAGTCATGTGGCTTTAGATAACATTCAGAGGCTTTCGTTTTGGCTATTTTAGATCTATTTTGGCTGTTCATCAGGCTCGCTTTCCAGATGAATACACTCAAAACGTTTGGATGACTTAAATTCCTGCTTCAGATGACTAGCAGCTTGGATAGTCCTAGCTAATGTTATTGTGTTGCGTAGAACATGGTAGACTAGCCTTGTCCATGCTGTGCATGGAATGAAATTGCAGACCCATGGTGCTGTTTCTAATCTTGCCTATAATTCACTACTGCAATAGCTTTCCGTTTCTACATCTGAGGGAAGTAGGGTTTTATATCTTTGTAGCAGCGTGGGTAGGAGAAGAGTCTCCTTTTTGTACATAAAATCATTGAAGAGAGAGAAGATCAGCTGATAAAATGCAATGTCATAAGGTGACTGTATTGCTGCAGTGTAACTAGATGGGTTTGCTTGAAGTTTTGTTTTAGTCAAGGAGGAAGAAAGGCGTGATGAGTGGTAAACGGCACCCTTAGCAATCAAATCTTGCACAGATATTTGGCGCGTGTCATCATCTCCTCTTTGAAGTGCTGCCTCCCTTAGACTGGTTGCTGTTGCACGTGTTTTTCTTTTATGAAGTTTCTTGTCTGTGTGTTCTCAGTCGAACAATGCAACAGGCTCAGTCACTGAAGGACGTGCTTGCTCGGGTGGCAGTAGAAGCAGGTGAACATGATGCTCGCTGATCGGATTAAGAGTCTGTCTTTTTTCCTGGGCTCAATACAGCTCTGATATGTGCCAAATTTGACTTGCTGGTGTATTTATGAAAGCAACCCCTGTGATAGAAAACTCATCTAGTAGCCATTGCTCCGGACGTCTGCTGCCAGCATCACAGAAGTCTGTCCAGCACCAGTGGCTTTTGGCAGTTTTGCGTTCTTTTGATTTGCTGGGCAAATAATACATGTTTCACAGTTGGTGGACAGTCTTTTTCTCTTTGCTGTAAGCTTTAGGGGACTTGTATCCTCCATGTCTTCATATATTGTAACTTTCCTGTAGAGGTGAAATTCCCAAAGTATGTTACAGTGTAGTAGCTGTGTTAGTCTGTGTCAGCAAAAAGAAAATAAGAAAGAAAGAAATACTTGTGGCACCTTAGAGACTAACAAATTTATTTCAGCATAAGCTTTCGTGGGTTAGAACCCACTTCATCGGATGCATGGAATGGAACATACAGTGGACAGATATTTATACAGTCAGAGAAACATGATAAGGTGGAAGTGCCTATACCAACCTTAAGAGGCTAATTAATTGAAAGGAACCATAACAGCAGGGGAAGAAAAACCTTTGAAGTGATAAGCAAGATGGCCATTGCGGACAGTTGACACACAGGTGTGAATGAGGATCGTTAACCTAAGGGAAATAGATTCAATTAACGTAATGGCCAAGCCATTCCAAGTCTCTATTTAATCCTGAGTTGATGGTATCTAGTTTGCATATCAATTCAAGTTCAACGGCTTCTCATTGTAGCCTGTTTTTGAAGTTTATCTGTTGTAAAATTGCGACCCTCAAGTCTGTCACTGAGTGGTTAGGGAGGTTGAAATGTTCTCCTACTGGTTTTTGAATGTTATGATTCCTGATGTCAGATTTATGTCCGTTTATTCTTTTGCGTAGAGACTGTCCGGTTTGGCCAGTGTACATGGCAGAGGGGCATTGCTGGCACATGATGTTGATAACAACAAAGTATGTTGTTATCATTATCACCACCACTACCATCATTTTGTACAAGTATACAGACTTGTGCTAATGTAGATATAAATTAGATCTATATGTTAGTATCAAAATCGCCATTTTGGTTTAGTGAGCACTTTGACTGAAGCCCATCTCTTCATTGTGTATTGTCATCTCTAACACTAATACTGTGCATAAGTGTCCCTGAATTAAACCTTCAGTATGAGACTGATCTGGTCATCAAATTTCAATTGAAAAATATAGACAATTATTATAATCACTTGTGAGGTACTTTGACAATTAAAAATATGCAATGTCGAAGCATTTCATGTTAATATATTGCAAAATGTTGATATTTGCCATCTTTGCCACATACTAAGCAGCTTCATCATTTAAAAAAAAATACTGGCCCTACAAAACCAATACAAATCTTTTAATAGATTGTCATTTGGTAGCTTTGACCAATAAACATAATAAGATGGTGTAGAAAGTACCTTAAACTGTAAAAACTGAAGTCATAGTCATGCTACTGTGTTTCTGGTACTGCGATAAATGACAGTTTCTCTTTTTGGGTAGTATTGTTTCACCTTGCCTACAGGCTTACGGTACCACTTGACAGCTCCACATCATACCTCACCTAAACAAAGATAAAATCATCTTTTTCAAATTATCTACGGTGTGGGTATGTGTAGGGTGGGTACATTAAACTCCAAAAATACAGCCCTTTTTGGAGAATTGCGACATGCCTACAGTGAACGCTAATAGACGAATGTGCAAAGTTTCCCATCTCTGACATGCAAGGCAGAAGGTCAGTCCTGGAAATGCAATTAGCTCAGTTGAGTTAGTTTGACATGATTGAAAAGCTTGTTAAGACTCAGGCTAACAAATCTGAAGGCATCTTAGCTGGCCATGTTGTTGTCTTAAGATTTTGCATTTAAGTTAAGCTAATGTTCTTGAGTTAATAAGATTGAAAACCACACGCTTCTTTTGCCCATCAAGACATGGCCAGATGGAGTCTTATGTCAGGATTGCCTCAAAAGTAATACCATTAAATGCGCAGGGGACTGTGCCCATCACTTGCCTTTCAGGCTATATTGCTCCTGACGGAAATGCTGTTTTCAGTATCATTGTCCGAGAATAATATCCTTGGTAGCATGTGGGTTTTTCACAGTGAACTTAATCAAAACAAGCCCACATGCACATGGGTGCAGCAAAACCCACTCCAGGACTGAGTGTAGATGCATTTCAACCTCCTCAGGGCTGTTCTCCACCAGCTTGTGGGGAGAACAACATATTTGTGCATGTCATCACAGTGAGCACTCAATAGTAAATGGAGGCAGCACAAGTGGAGAACTAAACTACCGCTGTTCTGTGTAATCAGATCTAAATTTCAAACCAAATATACATCAAGTTACCTAGGCATTAGAATTTTTACTTGAATTTAAAATCAGTTCTGCCTCACAGCCTCATAGTGGTTGTGTGAGTGGCATTTTAATGTTTATTAAAACAAAGACACAACTAGCAGGGCCGGTGCAAGGAATTTGTGCCCTAGGTGAAACTTCCTTGCACCAGCCCTGCACCCTCCCTGCCCAGCTAATGCCGCCCCCCCCCACCAGCCAGATTCCCTCCCCCACAACCCCGCCGCGGCAGCTCAGCTCCCCACCCTCCCCGTGGAGCCGGGAGGCAGCTGCAGCAAGCCACATCCCCCCCCAGCTCCCGGCTCCACGCTCAGCCACTGAGCATGGAGGCAGGAGGCAACCACCCGCCGCCCCCCCAAATCCTGGCGCCCTAAGCGACCGCCTAGGGTCGCCTAGTGGGAGCACCGGCCCTGGCAACTAGAGTTGTCCAGTAAATGACGATACCATTTCACCACTTCTGAGGTTTCTAAATGTGGTTTTTGTTCCACATTGGAATGAAACCGAAACCTTTGGAAGGTTTCCTTAAAGTACAACTTTGTCAAAACATTCATTTTCAGATCAGGTTTTCCATCTCTCTTGTGCTCTCTCTCCCTTTAGAAAATCCATCTTTGATCTGAGAAACCATCCTGTTGAAACTTTCATGGACAGTGTGACGGGGTTGCGACTCACCACCGCGGCACCCCCTACCGATTGGTCTGGGAATTAGCTCTCGGCAGTCCTGGACCGGCCTCCGCCGGTGGTGTCCCATCCGCCGCTCCCTTGCCGGCGTCTGGACCCGCGTTGCTCCCGGCTCGCGGCGTCCTCTTCAGGACACTGCCCTCCGGCAGTGCCCCCTAGTCCACGCTCACCCCCTTCCGGGGGGGGGGGCGGTTAACAGCAGTCCTCTGGTGCACCCCTGCCAAAGTGGCCAACCACACCCCAAAGTCTAGCCCCTACCATCAGGGGTCTGGTGCAGTCTGTTATGGCCACTTCCCACGGCCCAGTGCAAGATAAGGGGGAAAGGGGGGGACCCAGGCCCGCCCACTACGCTGGGTCCCGACCCAGGGACCCTCTAGCGGCAGCCTCTCTGCCCTCCTTCTCTCCCCTCATCTGCTCTCTCTCTCCCTGGGTCTCTTCCCCTCTGACCCCTTTTGCACCCTCTAGGCCCTTCCAGTCAGGGCCCGCAGCCTGGCAGGTAACAGGCTGGAGCTCTCCTATGCTCCCGTGCATCTGCCCAGCACTGTGCTGTCCGAGGTGCTGGTCTCCTGAGCAGGAGACAGACCTTCCCCTCTGAAGGCCTGGGAGAGACTCCTTGCTTCTCTCCTGGGCAGCCTTTTTATAGGGCTGAGCCTGGCCCTGATTGGCTGTCTCCAATCTGGGCCCCGATTGGCTCCCAATAAGCCCTCCTCCCATTGGCTGCCCTTCTGTGCAGGCGCACTGGCCTGCTGCAGCCCTCACTCTCGGGGAGTGGGGACTCCGCCCCACTACAGACAGGTATAAGTTTTTGTGAAACATTTCAGTTTTGACAAGACACATATTTTTCAATGAAAAATCATTTAGTTGAAAAGTTTCCAGTGAGCTGTGTAAGCTCATGGAATGTGTAGGCTATGCAAGGGCACAATTAAACATGAGAGACTGGAGTTTTCAAAGGAACCTTCAGGACTTCCAGTAGATTTTGGCACCCAACTCCTTTAGGTTCAATGGGCAGATGGGTAAAATTCAGGGACACTAAGAAAAAGAGGAACCCTGGCACAACACAAAAGAAAATGAGCAGAATGCAGAGATTTTCTTTAGATAGTCATAGCAGCAGCAATGCTTCAGACCTTGAGGCGAGACACTGACTGTTGGGACAACCACGTGTTTGTGCAAATCTGAAATCTACGCCGACTGGAAAAGTGAAGTGGAAAGTATTTTTCCCAGCCTGGCCTCGGATGTAATGTTAAATGTCTTTCAGCAATCCCATGTGGTTGTTTGGGCATTGTGATAGTCAATGAGTTGATACTGACTTAATGTAAGAACCCAAACCAGTTTATAGCAATGGTTCTCAAACTTCTTTGCTCGCGTACCCGTTCTTTGAGTCTGTAGTCGCTTACGATCCCCACCCCCACAAGTACATATACCACTGCCCAGCTCTGAGGGCAGAGTGGAGAACAGCGGCTGCTGGCCAGGCACCCAGCTCTGAAAGCAAGCGCCCCGCCAGCAGCAGCAGCACAGAAGTAAGGGTGACAACGTGAAAAATGATGTTCAATGTCGCTTTTCACAGCAGACTTAGCGCCCCATTGCCACCCTTACTTCTGCGCTGCAGCATCCACCCTGGGGCTGATAGCCGGAGCTCTGCTGCAGGGGGAGATCCTGAGCCCGAGTGGCAGGGCTCCAGTTGTCAGCCCCGGGGCAGCGGGGCTCTGGCTGTTCCCTTTATCCCTGCCTCCCAGGTGTGCACAGCTGTTATACATGAGCCCCAGACACCTGGGGCTGACAGCCAGAGCTCTTAAAAAAAAGCGCACAGTTCGTGCCTCCCTCGATACATTCCTGTGCCTCCCTTGGGAGCTCCCCCACCCCCACATAGTTTGAGAATCCCTGGTTTATAGTGACTGGAGAGGTATATTGACCTCAGCTTTGGGTTTTGTATACTCACTGAGATGTTTCTTTCTATCCCAATACACCACACTTCTTTAATACAGTATAACAAGGCCATTTCGTTGTCATGAGGTTGGTAAAGGAAAGGTCTGTGTTCTTCACTAGGTACTTAATTGATATAAATACAACAGCATTTCATAAATTGGCCAATTGTACAGTGTTTTTCTCGTAACTCGACAAGTAAATATGAGAGACCGTGATGCCGCAAGAGCTACTCTACAAATCTCTGATATTCACATCCTGTCTGTGTTTCAAGTCGTGATGGCAGCTGCCATATATATTTGGATGATTTGACCAACAATAAGGAAATACTTTTACACTGCATTTTATGTGCCCCCTAGAGCAATATTTGATCAACCCTTTAAAGCATTTATCACCTTTACATCTAGGAAGTTATGTATGTATAATGGAACGTGTCAGGCAACCTTAATAATAGTGGTGCTACCAACTCTGCCTATAATTCTTCACTCTTTGTCAATTTCTAAGGCACAAAATCAGCTTCATTTTAAGCAGTTTATATATGCTGTAGGTATTAACACCAAGGCGTACAGTAATTCCAGAACAGTGCCTATTCATCAGTCATGTTATTTATTGTCAGATAAAATTATCGGATTTTGGGTTCTGTGCCCAAGTTTCCAAGGAAGTTCCGAAAAGGAAATCTCTTGTTGGAACACCATACTGGATGGCACCGGAGGTGATCTCCAGACTGCCTTATGGAACTGAGGTAAGCATGACAAGTAGATTGCTCCCTGCTTCAATGTCCGGCTGATGCAATCACTTCCTCACATAACAAGTACAATTTTAAGTGACTTCATCGCTCACTGTGTAGATGTGTATTGTTTTGATTATGTTTAATACAGTAATAAAGTATGCACTAAATTGTGCAATAAAGTAGCAATAGACGGTACCTCAAAGCAATGACATTATACAGGGACTTGTCATAAAACATGATTCCCCGGGGATGCGATCAAACAGTAATAAATAGAATTTATGTTCAGAATGTTATACAATGCACCCGCTATGTGTATTTTTAGCTCACGTGTTATAATTAAAGGGAATTGCCATAATTTTCCCATTCATGAACGCATTTTAATACTCTTTACACTTACACCAGGGGGCTGATTTTCAAACGTAGGCATGTGCCATTACGTGTAGAGCCCTGCACCGGATACAAATTTATACCCGCGGATGCGGATATCTGCTGATATAAGTCAGTATCCGTGGAACCACAGGGCTCTCCTGGGAACTACAGCGGCGAAAGGAGCAGAACATGGGGCCGGCTCGGATGTACCGCCTCCAACCCTGCCCCTAGCCCTTCCATGCAGCTGTCTGCGGTCTCCTGTCTAGGGGGCGTGTGCATCGCTTGAACACAAGAGCATGACCAGGGACAGCTGCTGGTGAGCCTGGTGCCCACCCCAGTGGGCGGAGGTGGGGATGGTACAGCTGCGCCAGAGGATCTGCCAGTGCAGGGCACTGGCTTCTGGGAGTGGCGGCCCCACGTTCTGCTCCTTTCGCTGCTGCGGTTCCCGGGAGAGCCCTGCGGTTCCGCGGATACCGCTTGAGAGCCGTGGATATCCGCATCCGCGGGTATACATTTGTATCCGCGCAAGGCTCTAAGTACATGTACAAAAATGCAAGCCTAACTGTGCATGCCGCATGCACGTTTAGTTACCACCGTCGCACCGGCGAATCAAGCATTTGCAAGTATAAACGGCCAGTTACACGAGTCACTTGTCGTTCGTGGTGTTGTTTTGGTTTTGTCATTTTTTGTATTGTGATAGCAATATGAGCCTCAGACCTGGACCGAGACCCCACTCTGCTGGGCATGTTACAAGCACACAATGAAAAGATGGTCCCGGACACCAAAGGACTAACACTGGGTGCAGTTAGCCAGATGGTGATCAGGGCGGGATTTTTAAAAATGGCCAGCATTGGCCTCTCTCTGCTCAGTGGTAACGAGCTAAGCCAAGGTTCAGAGGTTTTGAAAATCCCACTCATGTTTCACACGCATGGCAACTAATTGCATCCACTCACGCCCTACTTTCCATTCAGAACATAAACTAGACAGTGTTTTACTCCTCTCTCCAACTTTCTTGCCATTTCTTAACAAATGGGGATTTCCTCCCATAAACATCTGATGTCAGGGCTTTCCATGCCCTTGTGCAAAATCTGGATGATTCTTCATATGAGGGCCCATTATACCAAGCTGTAGACAATTGAGGTGAGGTCAGAAGCACTTCATGGCTGGCCGTGATCCTTAACTGTCCAGATGTCTGTGAAGAAGTCAGACATTTGCAAAATGAAGTGTGCAAAGACCTCAATCTGAAGGTTCTGCAGGTTCATGCCTGAAGAAAATGCTGAGTTATGTAGGAAGTTTACTTAGATAACGATAAACTCCTACAGAGGAATAATAAGAAGATTTAGGATTAGGTCCCAAATGAAAATGAATAACCAGTACATAACACAGAGAATAAAAGATCATTGTTAATGCTCTTCTGCACTGGGCTCGAATGATGGAAGGGCAGTTTCACCCGTGACCTTTGCTTTGGTCTGGTCTGCAGACTTCAGCTTTGAAAATTTGCCCTTCAATTTATATATTTTATCTTCCCTGAGGAAAAAAGCAGATCCTGATTTTTGGTCCTTCAGGGCAGAAAATTTCCACAGATCCTAAGTATATGCAGTTATGATTTAGCTGTGGATTTATTTTAAAGAACTTGGCAATTGTTCATGAGCTATTCTTCATGCCACCATATGGCTGTTGTCTGACAAACAGGCATTTCTATGCTGGCTAGACCATGCAGTCAGACTTTCAGAGTTAGAAGAGTTCTGAAGAACGGATGAAAACCTCCCATCTGGTTGCAAGGCCTTGCGGGGGTTGTGGGAGGTGTGTGTGCAAAGCTCTCAAAACATTATACTTCCTCACTATCATTTGTGATCTGATGTATGAAAGAAAATAACCTGTATGTTATTTTCCCACTTGGATGCTTATGTTGAAATATTTAACGATTTTAGAAGATGTCTGATTAACCCTAAAGTTTGTCTGTTACTGTGAATGAGAGAGGATAGCCCTGTCAAATTAAGCACCACAACAGCATGGGTTACATTTACTCTCAAAGAGGCTGCAATTCATCTCAAAGCAAGGTCAACTCACCCATGAAGATGAGGAGCAGTGACAATTTCTGTGACTCAGGGAACTATTTTGAGAACTGCCAGACTGTCAGGAGAATAGACCCTTTGTAGCTTTTATTGAGGGACCTTCAGATGAGACTAGAAAGGAGTTGGCTGTACGGACTCACAGGTGTTCTGTGATGTTATAACCCATTTGTTACCGAGTACTGAGTCATAGTATTTCAGAACTGGTGATCACTATGGATTTATACAAAATTATTCCTTTCTCTGAGTAATGACAGTGACTCACAGTTTCCCAGCCAAAGAAGTAACTTTTAACTCTCCTTTTTTACTCCACATGGTAGTAGGATTTAGCATATTTTTATTTGATTTTATATTATCTTTGATAACAGCTAAGACGAAGACATAACTGATGCACACAAGCAGGGAAATGAGTCATGCTTTAAAGCTGTAAACAAGAGGCTGTATCTACCCATGATGCAGAGTGGGACAAATTCTGTTCTATGTTAGAGCGGTGTAAAACCAGAAAAACTCCCCAGTCATCTCTCTTACTCTGGATTTACCGCATGTAAGTGAGAGCCAACTCTGGCCCAATGTGTGTGGCGCTCAGTACACAAATGATATTGGGCCCGATGGTCATTGACACCAAGGGTATGTCTAGACTCGGAGCTGGGGGTATGATCCTACAGCTCGCATAGACATAGCCACACTAGCGCTCACTCAGCTAGCACGCTAAAAATGGTTGTGTAGCCACTAGCAGTGGTGAGCAGCCGCATGGGTTAGCTACCCCGAGTACATACCCACAAGCTTCAGGTGAGTTTATACTCAGCATGGCTAGCCCAGGGCACCACTCACCACTGCCTGGGCTACAGTGGCTACACTACCGTTTTTAGCATGCTAGTTCAATGCAAGCTAGTGCAAGTATGTCTATACAAGCTTTGGACTCAAACCCATAAGGCCATGTTTAGACATACCCTTAGGCCACTTTACACCATTCAGGCAGTATAAAGGGGCTTTAAAATGGGTATAAGGTATTTACACCACTTTAAACCCCCTTTACACTGCCAGTAGCATTCATGTAAATGAGAATCAGGCCCATTATTATTCAATAGAGAGCTTAGTAGGATTAAAATAGCTGGTTTTGTGGCAGTTAAATTATACTCTGCTCTTCAGATAGTCTCATAAACATATAGAATTCTAGCTGCTTTATGGGTCACATCTTCAGATGGTGTAAATCAGTGTTTTTCCATTGCAGTCAATGGCCCTTATTTGGATCTGACCCATACTAGTGTAAATCTGGCTCATACTGGTGTAAATCTTTATTGGCCTCAATAAACTTGGCTGATCTACACAAGCTGAGGATCTGGCCCATAATTTATTGCGAATACCTTTCAGTATGTGCTTTTTTTCTCAGTAGCAAAATTTATTAACAATTGGCAAAAAGATAACAGCTGTCTCAACGGAGCATCAGTTTTTAAGCAGAAGTTCCCATTGAAACAAACACAACATACGACATAAAAAGCAATGGTATTATATGGCTGTCAGGATTGAACATCTCAAAATGCTCATCCTAGAATATGTGTTTGCACACGAGTTGCACAGTTCAACAACTGTCAGTCCATTGCAGGTGGATATCTGGTCCCTTGGTATCATGGTAATAGAAATGATAGATGGAGAACCACCTTATTTCAACGAGCCACCGCTCCAAGCAATGCGCAGAATCCGAGATAACTTACCGCCACGAGTGAAGGACATACATAAGGTGAGAGTGCTCATGTTTCTATGGAGTCAAGGTGAACCAAATCCATGACCTAATGAGGATGGCGTAAACTAAGGGCTAGATTGTGACTTCAGGCACATCCCTGAGCATTGGGTGGTGCATAAACTGAGTATAGTAGTATTCTGTGGGGCTATACCAAGAGTAGATTACTACCCACTCCATCCTGTGCTGGCTTAGTTACTCTGGCCACTGAATAGCGAGGGGGGTGGGCTGGAATCAAAGCTTCATTCGTTCCCCACCTCTGCCCACCCACAAACTCTGAGGATAGAGTAAGTGGGTGAGCAGCCCTGTGTATTCCTCCACATCCAAACTCAAAGTCCAAGTGGCCTGCGAAGGGGAGTCCTACTCCTTTGCATGGCCTGATAGAGTCAGAATTTAGCCCTCAGTAATAAGGAAAACTGACCAGGCTTACTGCTGTGCTAACTCGTTTTATACCGAGTCACGTTAAGTGCCATGTTCTGATCTCTTTCCCCACTCACGCCACATGACTTCTTAATGTACTCATATAAGTGAAGATAAGTGCCCTTTCTGTCCTATATATGTACTAACTGTAAATCCTGTCGCAATTCTGCATGCTCTTAACCTATATTTTAATTGGCTTTCCAGCAAAGCTGGTTTGAAAAGCCACTCAGGCCTGGCAAGTTACTTACTTTGTCTGCTTTTCATAACGTCAATGTGCTGTTGCAGGTTTCCTCGGTGCTCCGCGGGTTCTTAGATTTGATGTTGGTGAGGGAGCCCTCCCAGAGAGCAACAGCACAAGAACTATTAAGACATCCGTTTTTGAAACTGGCAGGCCCTCCGTCTTGTATTGTGCCACTCATGAGGCAATACAGGCACCGTTGAATTCAGTGAATTTTCAGGCGGAGGAGGCGTGTACAAAAGTTGGAGAAAGACTTGCCAAGGAATTCAGAGCTTGTGTGGAAACCATGGGGAAGTGCAACACTACAGAAAATCATCAGAGTCCGAACAGCTCTATGGAAATAATACAGTGTAGAAAATAATGAGGTGCTCTCCTGGGTTATGAAGGACTTGCGACTTTCCTTTGCCACTAAATCAAATAGTCATCTGTTGGCTTCTAGCACTGTCGCATGGAGTACGTTTTCCACAGGTAGTCATCTCTCAGCCTTTCAGCCATCAAAGCAGACAGACTCAATTACAGATGTGGTTGTGGAGGAAGGAGCGAAAGATAATAGATTATAGCACAACCAGGATAAAACACCAGAATTTTATTGAAAAAGTAAACAAGATGACACTTCTATTTCACAAGAACACTTTTCTGGCAAAAAAGCACTTTTTATCTCAATCATAGCAGTGTAATGTATTTTGAAATGAATTTGTAATTTTCTGTATAGTACTTTTTTGATAATTTACAGTACTTTGATGTTATGTACCCATCGTGCTAGTTGAAGTAATAAGAGTAACTTAGCAAGAGTTTGAACAAAACCTTTCCTACTTTTTTTTATCCCTTTTGAAGACAGAAAAAAAAAAAAAAAACCCTTTAGGAACTTAGAATGTTGGCAGATTTTCCAGGAATTTAAATAACAGACACACAGATGGGTGCAGACAGTACTGATAAAAATGATGATTTTCCCACCACACTACTGAAATTATAGTTTTAAAGATTTGAACATTTCTGGAATCACTAGATCTGATGAGATAATTACAGTCGCACAATAGAAATAAGTGCTTATGTTGAATGTTAGAAATTATGAGTTTTTGTTTCATATCATTGTTTTCAGAGCCATGTATCTTAGCACACCAAACTCACGTACATTTGTTCAAGAGATGGTTAACGAGAAAGGATCATCTACTAGCAATATGGCAGATTTTTCATTTAGTCTGTGCTGACCTCATTGTCACAAAATAGTCCCCATTATTTATATCATGTGTCAGAATTGACTATAGAGGTCTAGTTACCAAGCGGGTATTTTCCAAATTTCAAACAGACTGTTGTAATAATATTATGATGTGTTTTCCATATAGAAAAAGTTGTGCTGCTGTGTAGACCTTTTTGAATGTTGATAGAACAGTTGACTACTACAATACATTTTGTGTTGCTTGTTGGATGAACTTGCATGTTAATTGTAGGCCTAAGTAGATTTGCCTTTTAAAATTTTTAGAAGTATTTCAAAATAAATTTTATTTATTAATAATTAGTTCATTTTAATTATGCATAATACAAAAGCCATGTCTTTTCCAAATTGTTTTTTCTTACTGACCTCACTTTGCAATACGATGATGAACATCAATAACCCAGTTTTGTGAAAACACTCTGATTAGTTTGTTTCTTATTATGGAATTTTGTTGTGAATAAGTTATTCATTATTTATTGTAGTAAAATATAAACAAAACACACAGCACTGGCATGCTGCTGAGCTGAACTTTCTGAGGTTTCTTCTCAGAAAGAGATTTTGCCAATGGCAAAGAGGAGCCTTCATTTTATAACAATAAAAAGTTAGAGCAAACAAGAGAAAAAAAAATCAAACAAGAATGTTAAATGTTTAGTAAATCCTCTACAATTTGCAAAGCTTATGACCTGTTTCTTTCATATCTTAACATTAAGTTTGCATATTTTAACTTTGCAAAATATACGCAGTCCTGTGTGTGGTCCTGAGCTCTATTAATTCTCTTTGAAGTCAGTGGGAACTGAGGACACTGGACACCTCAAAGATTGGAGCTCATAGGGCCTAGATCTGCACTCTTTATTAAGGTGAAAAGGGTCTCTGAAAAGGCTGGCTCCGATTGCTAGACTGGGTCTGAAGAGAACATGCCACACCCCTGGTGTCGCCAAGCAACTGATAGCCAATAACAGCCTTCCTTGACTGGAGAGCTCTGGTTGTTTGATTCCCAGCGTTTCTTACAAACCATGAGGGTGACGATTATAACTATGCCTCCATGTTTACTGCTCCCCCCGCCATTTGCAATGGGAGTTTTGCCTGAATCTCACCCACAGAATCTTTGTGTATAAGAGTCTATGAAATTAAGTCTACAAAAAGAGCAAACGCTCATATTCTGTGGTCTTGACAACTCAGGAAAAATGCTACATCAATAAAGACAATAACATACCATTAGAACCATTATATTAGCCACAAAAATCAAACTTCGAATCATCTTTGAATAAAATAATGGTTTTGAGATTCAGCACCTTTTAAACGGGACAAGTGGAGAATTTTGTGTAATTTTCTAATCGCTAGATATTTTTAAATAGTATTCATCGAGTTTACTAAAAGTTATTGTCAGCTGAAAAGGTTTTGTGAGCTCCAGCTATTGGTGGAAAAAAATCCACATGCAAATAAAAATGTAAATGTTTGCATTTTTCTTGTGTCTTTCCTGCCTCTTCTGTGTTTCCCTGAGTTCAAAAAGCTGACCAACATTTCCTTTGCAAGAGAGAGTGGTTCTTTTGAAAGTTCTGTTGACTTCATCCTCCAGTAATTTATGAGAGCTATCAAGATAAAGGGGCACTTGAATAAAAAAATATATAAACGGACTTGTCTATTTTCTTTCAACTTGGGCAACTAGGAAGGCAGACAATGATGGAGGATTAAAATAGAGAATGTGCCGAGTCTGTATGGAGTGGTCTGAGTTCTGAAGGGATAATAATAGAAGAAAAAGAAAACAAAATACAAAGACAAAAAAATTAATACCAAGGTCAGTAAATTTCAGCATTCATTTTTATTGGAAACGACCACTCAGTTGCAACATGTATCTGTAGTTATTAGTCTGACTGTTTTTAAAGAAGCTGTAACAGGGTCCTTCTGTGGGCCCACCTTTTTAGTTGACTACCTGAAAGCAAGGAAAAGTTCATAGAGCTCTGCTGACGCCCTGTGGCAGATGTAGCTTGTAAACTCCACCCTAGACAGAAGAGCGATTGGAGTGGCCTTTTACACGGAGGAATCTAAACTGATGCTGAGCAGTTCCAAAGAGGCATCATATGAGCCTGGGGAGACTGCAGTTTGTTGTCTATTATATTAACTTGTTAATAAAACCAGACCCCAGAAATAGGATGAGTTTTGACCCTGCGCAGCCGGTATTGACCGTGTGTGGGAGCAACTTAGGAATAACATCTTTTCCCATAGTGCTTTGAACCTGACTAGGCACCATATTGGACTCATCTTTAATAACCTCAGGTGAAATCCTGTCCCTGACTGAAGTTCATGGGAGTTTTGCCATTGATTTCAATGGGAACAGAATTTCACTCCTGGTCTGGTAGTCTGTTGGATTACAGATAAAAGCATTCACCACCGCTCTCTCACCGAAAGAGAAAAATACCGAGCTACTCTCTCAGCACACCCAGATAAATAGAGTGTCTTGTGCTTTGCTGGAGTAATTTACTAGGCTGTGCACATGATATTTCAAGAATGAGAAGGTACCTTCCAACTGTAACATTCCAGTGGTAACGTATCAAAATTACAAGAAAGAGAGCATGATGGACCTCAGCACCTCTTATTGCCTGTGCGTTACTTTATTGGCTAACATCAGTGTTGTCACTGCATAAGCACCTAATGAATTCTGAATATAAGGGATATCACAATAATGTTCAGTGCAAATCAGGAAGAAAAATAAAATAAAAAAATGTCATAGGCTAGAATTAATAGTTGTTCCGCATGAGTCAGCTGATATATGAAAATCTGAACTGACAAGCAAGGAATATCACATTGAAAGAATAAATGCTAGATTGAGAACCGTTGGAAGACTGAAAACTCAAGCTTAATCTGTTTACACAATACAATTTCAGAGGTGTGTACTGCTAACTATTACATATAGTGAAGAGCAGAAATGGTAAAGCAGAAAGTATAAAGTGGACTGCACAATATGAAAGAGCACTTCCGTAGCATTCCATGCAAACGGAAGAAACCAAATGGATGCGACTGAAACCCAAGGTGAAAGATATGTCAATGATTGCAGTTAAGTAGAAATGAGCTAAGCGTGTCACCAAAAGAAGAGACAAGACGACAGACTGGAATTGCAGTTAGATACATACCAATGGGTGGTAAGTTCAGCATGGGTCCCTAGCATCCACATGTACAACCACATCAGAGGTGGCCCAAGGTGTAAGAATGCATGAGTCCTGTAGCTGATTCAAAGGGGGACGTCAATAGGATAGCAAAAACCTGAGTGTGAAGGAAGCCTTCTTCCTTCCCAGAGTGGCTGTGTCTTTGCCTAGCGGATGGAGATGGAGACAACCCTAGGTTGTGACCTTTTGGGTCACTTTTTAGCTCAGAGGATGATTGGAGACATCGTGGTGCTGTTGAGGCAAAGCTGGCAGAGAGCATATTAGATAGCACATATGTTCTATTCCCATCGGTGTGCCAATATAATTGATAGTACTGATTCACAACGGATGAAATAATAGTGGCCTGTAGCAGAAAGGGATTTGTGCCATCCAGGCGCAGCCTAACATTGGAGGAGGCACAGGGAGACCTCAGAGAGGGACTGTCTGTAATATGATTCATGGCCCTGCCTCTTCCTCCCATCTCCCAGCCATACACACTGGGATCTCTACACATACAAACCCATCAGCCTGCAGTTGTGACTCGCCCTTGCTTGGCGGTGCAAGCAGGGAGGATTCATGTGTGCGAGCCGATCACAGTCCGGTCAAGTGTGTCCAAAGGGATTTATGGACCAGATGTCCCGGCCTTTCATATTCCAGGATCAGCAGCATAAAATGAGCGCACTATGAAAGAGAATCAGCTGTTTGATGAGTAAGGCTGTCAGCTACTGCTCTCAGCGACACCAGCAGAAATCCGAGAGGACATCATGGTCCTTGAAAGACTAAGGTAGATTAATAAGAGTGTGAATGAGAGCGGAATCTGGCCCGCTGCTTCTAGTGGTCCTGTAGGAGACTGGGCCAGGCAACACTAAATGTCTACTATGTAGCTTTCTTGCTAGAGCTTAATCCCCACCCTACAGATACATTCCTGTATTGGAGCAATCCGTCCAGGCGTCCCTCGTTCCCAATATGATCTCACCACGGGTATGAATTGCACCTATTGGCTTCAGAGATTCCTAACCCAACAGGGCCCGCAGAGTCAATGCTTTCATTGGTTAGTACTGCTCCTCTTCTTCCTTCCCTTCGGTCACGAACGTGCTTTATCTATCTTCGCTAGTCTACCTACATCTATCTATCTATCCATCCATCCACCCACACACACACACACCCTCCCTCCTCCTCTATTTCCCTCCATTGTTTCTTCTGTCTCTTTCCCCCTTGCCTTCCCTCACCTCCATGCCCAGCGCTAGGATTAGCTTAGAAGAGCGAGAAGACCAGGACACGGCAGCACAAGGCGGAGGAAGGCGCTTGGCTCCGGTGCTAGGCCTGTGCGGTTGTGGAAGCATGATTGGAGTCAGTGTCACACTGCGGCTGCTGTTTCTGGGGGGCAGGGGAGGGAGTACTGCATAGCCGCATGATTGGAATAGAAAGCAAAGGCACAGGCAGAATGGTGCTTTTCTGTTGGAGCTCTGGCAGGGGGCTCCTGGTGCATCAGGGGCCCCTACCGCCTCTGGGTGCCTGAAGCCATCGCTGCTGCAATGGACTGTAAAAAAGACAAACGACAGCTCAGGGGCTCGTTTGGCATCTGCCTGTTTTCTTTTCGAACTTGGATGTAAAATTACTGAGCAGATGGTTGCAGCTTTACGCCCATTCCTGGCTGGAAGAGCGACAACAAAAAGGAAGGAAAAGGCAGAGGAGACACGCGGAGAAACGCAGCGAGAACAGGGCGAGCAGCTCAGCACCAGGGAATGGCTCCATTAATGTAAAAGAAGGTGAGCGCAGAGGCAAATGCTGCTGCGTCGATGGTAGCGAAAAGGGTAGGTGAAATCATCCCCTTCAGTGCTTCCCCCTCCTAGAGGTGGGGTTTCGGGCCAGGCTGGAGGCTGATTAGAAAAAGGGTCTCTCCCATTCTACTTCGACACAAAACAGTCTCAGCTCTTCATCTGGCTCCTCTCCGTCAGTGGTGTATAGCCTGTGCTGCTAGAATTTCCCATGGCGAATGCTGATGACTTGGAGGACACATCAGCAACCAGCTTCTGTGATGCGAAGTCAGATCCTGCCTCTAATGATGGTGGCACAACCACAGAGCACCGGCACTTGACGTTTGAAAGCCGAAGACCAGAGCTGTGAGCACAGTAAGAGCTGCAGCGTCTCCTCCCGCTTTCCTTTCCAAGAGATCCCCAAAGCCCATTTTTGGGCAGTTGCTTGGCTGCTTCAAGTGATCTCGTGCCTGGAGTGCTACATTTCGCTCTCATCTGCTCAACGTACCTGTAAGGTGGCTCAGAGCCACGGGGACTTGATTTAGGCTGGGCTGCCATCAGAAGACGGATTGTGTCTGTTTCATCAGAACTACACCGTGGGAGCGCTTTGCTTTCCCAGTGCCTGACTGAGATTAGGATGTGGACAAGGTTGTTCTGCACCAGCTGTAGCATCCGAAGGTGGCTGCCCACCTGTTATGTAGTATGAGGTGCATATTATCCCACACCAGCACTGACTTCTTATTTGCAAGGTGCCGGCTTCGTCTTTAGAACCTTAAAAGGCTTGGTTCTAGGCTTGCCACCAGCCGTTTGGTGCTCCACAGCCGGTTAGGTTAGCTGGGGCATTCAAGCTAGAATCCGTAGATTGAGTGGTGTGGGTCTTGTTGGACAGGGAGCTTTCAGTGGGGTACCCTTAAGTCTGTAAGTCACTTCCTCAGCTAATCCTAGAGAACTTGGCTTTTTTGACCACAGTGCAAGGACTGACCCGCTTCTCAGGATTTTGCCTGCAGGGAGGGCAAGTGGGTTGGTTTTGGTTTTAGACTTGCCTGTTTCTGTCAATGTAGAGAGCCCGGTTCTCCATTGCCCTGCACCTGGTGTAAGTCCTTTACAATGCTGCAAAGTGGACGGAGAAGGCTCTTATTTTGCAGTGGTGTCAATGAGTGCATACACAACATGCAAGGCAGTGGAAAATCAGTGTTATTTACACTACGTGCGTGACTCCCAGGATAGCCAACTGGGATCACTTACAAAAGGGCCAGAATCTGCCACCCTTCCACTGAGCAGCACCTTACTTCATGACTAGCCTCATTCATATCAGTGAAGCTGTTGAAGAAGTAAGGCGCTAGTCAATGTATGCGAGGCAGATTCTTCACCTCTTTTATACTTCCAGGGAGGTATAAAGAGGCATAAGAACATAAGACCAGCCATGCTGGGTCAGAGCAAAAGTCCATCTAGCCCAGTATCCTGTCTTCTGACAGTGGCCAATGCCAGGTGCCCCAGAGGGAATGAACAGAAAAGGTAATCATCAAGTGATCCATCCCCTGTCGCCCATTCCCAGCTTCTGGCAAACAGAGGCTAGCGACACCATCCCTGTCCATCCTGACCTCAGTGTGAAGGAGAACTAGGCCCTAAATATATTCTTTTATTACAAAAAACATACAAATAAGTTCTCCAGTAGTTTCAGGATTTGAATTATATTAATTAATTCTTGGCTCATAACGTATAATATATAGTACAGGCAGTTCAGGGAGATGTTCTGTAGGTGTTCCTCTTTAAATCAGGTAATAGAAGAAGAGAAAAGAACATCTTGGTTCAATAACTACTGAAATCACACTAAAAATGGGCGTCTTTCCAGTGACATTAATTGGGAACAGGGCCAGGACAGTAGTGAAATACCCCATGTTTCATAAAACGTGCAAACAAGCAAATGGCTGGGAGGATGGATGAATTTTTTAGGTTGCATTGTAACATACAAACTACAGTACAACTAGCCATTATTGTGCCTTCTTGGTACCATTGGCACCAAAGATACTGCCAGCACAAACTAAATCCACCTTTTTATCATTCTACATGCTCTTCATGTACCTCTACATTCAGTCTTATAAATGACCAGTGCTTATGGATAACCTTAGGTCATTTCACAATAAAAAGGCAAATCAAATTTTATACACGTGTATATTTTAATTAATTTTTAAAATGTTTTACATTAGCGGATAGATTTCATATTTTTCTGTTACATTAGGTAAAACCTGAAATGATCTGCATAGTAACCGTAACGTTTTTGTTTTGTTGTGAAATTGTCAGTTGCAGGTAGCAATGTAACGTTTTGAAAACAATCACAATACGTGCAAGATGCCCAGCCAGAAGCATTTCTTGATTGACTTGCAGTAGCGTGGTGCTCTATAGTTTGTGCATCAACAGGTTTGTAAGTGTACCTCAGAAGCAAAAACAAACTTTCCTCTCTCAGCCTTAAATGCGAGGCCAGTTCCTCGGCTGGTTGAAATCAGCTGACTTTGACTCCACTGGCGCTACACCGATTTACACCAGCTGAGGGTCTGGCCTGGATTTTTCAGAATAAAATGTCTACTTTGTGGCCACGCCTAGGGCTGGTCCACACTACCCCCCAAGTTCGAACTAAGATACGCGACTTCAGCTACGTGAATAACGTAGCTGAAGTCGAAGTATCTTATTTCGAACTTCAAAGTCCTCACCGCTGCGCGCAGGCTCCCCCGTCGACTCTGCCTGCTCTGTTCGTGGAACAGGATTACCGGTGTCAACGGGGGAGCACTTCCTGGTTCGATTTATCACGTCTAGACAAGACGCGATAAATCGAACCCAGAAGATCGATCCGACGCCTCCGACGCAGCGGGTAAGTGTAGACTAGCCCCTAGATTCCTTTCATTGACTTCTGGGGGAATGTCTAGTGTGTTAGGAACGTTAGGACATGGTTCTTAATAATGAATACACTACATTAATGCTTAGAGCAAAATTCTGAGTGGTGAATCTTCACTCCAATACCCTGCTCTCCATACATGTATGGAGAGGGAGTTCTGCATATGTGGGGAGAGTAAAATGTTGGGGTTTGAAAATGAGAAGAGAATTTTGCCCTCAGCATGAAGCTTTGACTGTGAAGAGTGTTTTCATCTCCATTTGGCCGTTATACTGTCGATATATCGTGTGTGTGGCCTCGCCTACAGAAAAAAAAGTGCTTTTGCTTTGTCTACCTGATATGTACTCAGTTTGGATGCACCCTGCCATCTATCCCATGTGTTTGTACTGAGATCTGTCTCGAGGAATTTGTACCTGGTTGGCTGTCAGTTTGTGGTGGATATGGTAAACGCAGACGGTTATCACAATCATCAACCCCAATACCAGACCCAAAATTAGAGGCAGGGTTTCTTCTAACTGTTCCCTCTCGTCCACTGGACACTTATGTCCTGCAATTAGAGAGAGAGAGAGAGAGAATGAAATGTTTTAAATATTAACTTGTTCTGTAGTGCAAAATGAACTTCACCAGTGAAATAAAGCTAACTGAATAATGCCTACAGTGACGTCATCTAAACAGAATACAATCATGTTCATTAGCAATGAAACCAAGGAAAAATCATTAGTTACTGATGGCTCAACTGTTTTAAAGCAAACTAAAATAGCATTGACCACTTTAGGCCCTGGTTCAGGACAACACTTAAACACATGCTTAACTTTCAACTAGTCATGTCTATTTATTATTATTAATTATTATTATTATTAGCATAGCACCTTGGTCTGTCTTAATTGTCTTTTTTATTCTTTAAGTGCCTTCCTTTGCTGAAAAGTGACTGTAAAAATGACCTCACGGGGGCTCGTTGTCTCTTGACTCCAAATGACCTTTGTTCAGTTTGCAAATTAAAAAAAACCAAACATTCGTTTGTTTATTCCTAACTGCCAGCCCTGTAAGTTCACTTCAGGATCTGATAGTGAAGCTGAGTTACGGCCTAGTCATCCCTCCCCTTCTATAATCTGACCCTGTGCAGGAGTATTACCACTGTCGTTACAGTTGAACTGTGGGGCACGCTTTGATTTCCAGATTAACATTAACATTCCACATTAACATGGATTTTGAAGTCCTTTATCTACATTTAGGACAAGTGTGAGCAGCCGCAAGCTGCCCCACACTGACTTATCAATGTGCCTGCAAGCTAAATATGAGTCAACAGTGTGATACTGTTGCAAAAAAAGCAAACTTGATTCTGGGCTGCATTAACAGGTATGTTGTGAGCAAGACACGATAAATCATTCTTCCGCTCTACTCTGTGCTGGTTAGGTCTCAACTGGAGTATTGTGTCCAGTTCTGGGCACCGCATTTCAAGAAAGATGTGGAGAAATTGGAGAGGGTCCAGAGAAGAGCAACAAGAATGATTACAGGTCTAGAGAACATGACCTATGAAGGAAGGCTGAAGGAATTGGATTTGTTTAGTTTGGAAAAGAGAAGACTGAGAGGGGACATGATAGCAGTCTTCAGGTATCTAAAAGGGTGTCATAAGGAGGAGGGAGAAAACTTGTTCATCTTAGCCTCTGAGGATAGAACAAGAAGCAATGGGCTTACACTGCAGCAAGGGAGGTTTAGGTTGGACATTAGGAAAAAGTTCCTAACTGTCAGGGTGGTTAAACACTGGAATAAACTGCCCAGGGAGGTTGTGGAATCTCCATCTCTGGAGATATTTAAGAGTAGGTTAGATAAATGTCTACCAGGGATGGTCTAGATAGTAATTGGTCCTGCCATGAGGGCAGGGGGCTGGACTCGATGACCTCTCGAGGTCGCTTCCAGCCCTAGAATCTATGAATCTATGAATCTTGTCCTGTAGGGACTATCCTAAAGGTGAAAGCGAGTAGTTCAGGCTTTGATCCAGTTCCTCAGCTGGTGTAAACGTCAATAGAGCTATGCTGATTTACACTAGCTGAAGATCTGACCATTGATTTCAGTGAGCCGGAATGTGGGAGTAAAGATGCACTGGATAAGAACTCTGCAGGATCAAGATGAAGATGTGCACACATGCCTTATTCACTGAGCAAGCTGGATAGCACTCAAGAGGCTGCCAAAATGTTGCTGACAGTGCAAATGACAGAAGAAAAAATTGCAATTTTCAAACGTCTCTCAGATTTTCAGGGGGCGGGAAAAAAAGGCACTTCTCTGGCCCCAGGGCTTTCTCCCTGCCCAACTTCAAATGCCTACTGCAAACAATGGGGATGTAGGAACTTCTCAAATAAAGGTTGTTTGAATCTTATTGGAAAGTGTTAGGCAACCTAAATACCAGTTCCCCCCTATTATTAAAGATGGTCAGGCCTGGCACCCTGGTTACCCGACTCCGGAACACAGTCCTCTACCACTGAACCTAAAGGAGAACTCCTCTGAGTGAGGTGAATCCCGTATCCTCTATGTATGCCAGCCACGAGAGGGCATAATCACCCACCCATACACAAAGTCAGGCAGTTACAGCAGGGACATTGATCAAATGGAATTCTGACAACTCATACCAGCTGAGGATCTGCTTCTTATTGCTGGTTCTATTGCCACTCCTTTGAGCTACTGAGGCTCCTAAAGCAGCCATTCAAATCTCCGGCTACAAAAAGCAGCTGGCTGTGGAGAAAGAAATGTATCTGGGGAAAGAATTCTATTATTAAGCTTATTTAAAACAAAAACAAAGAAGGTAAGAAAAAAGCATTGATGCGAAAAGTATTTTAGCCATGTCCTTTTCCATTCAGTTCCCGCACTGCTTTTGCCAGAACAGTGATTAATCACCAGTACTTTGTTATAGACACCGCCACAATTGCTGCAGTGCAGTTAAAAAAAAAGAGGGAGGAAGTGGCTACTGGTTATTATTCAGGATTCAAACATCGATGCCAGTGTTTGATTAAAAACACCCCTTCCATCTAATGACAGTCAGAATCCCATTGGAAGGTTGTTTCCAACCCACAGGCATATGGGCATACAGGCATTCCATGGGGTTGAACCTGCAAAGGCTAGCGTGGAGAGCAGAGTTGAGTGTGGAGAGGAGCTAAAGTAAGGGACACAGAAGCCAGAATTACATAGCCCCCAGTGGCCCTAATTACCTTTGCGAGCAGTGCAGAGAAATTATAACCACTCTTCTGAGTAAAAGCCAGCCACGGAAGCCACACTGTACCCTTGTCTCACATTCAAGGAATTTAGGCCCAAATCCGCAAAGATTTTAGGTGCCTAAATCCCTTGGGAATCAGCTCCTGTGTGCATCGCTAACAGTCAGTTTACAAGGTCTGCTGGCTTCAACAGCAAAGCTTGTAAGTTCCCTGCATCAGACCTGTTCAGCTCACCGGACTGACTTTACTGCCAAAATCTTAATGCCCTTTTCCCAGTACTGAGCAGATCACTGGCTGCTGGACTTGTACACCATGCTGATCTCTAACATCACACCGTACAACGGAACCAAATTTTCCACCTCACCTGCTCAATGCCACCATGTCAAACATCTTAACTCCCTTATTTTAAATTCATTTTTTCCAAACTTAACAAAGCATGTCCTCTGCAGTGAGAACTGTTTACAAGCGAAGTTGCACCTCTCAGACGTCAACTATTACTTTAATCAGACAAAAGTCACAAGAACATTGTAACAGGAACTATGTATTTCTTGCAATGTTTGGCTGATCAGTGGACTCGGAGAGAGTCACAGAATCATAGCAATGGAGAGCTGGAAGGGACCACGAGAGGTCATCTAGTTGAGCCCCGAGGAAGGACAAAGTCAACCTAGACCATCCTTGGCAGATGTTTGTCTAACCCAGGGGTCGGCAACCTTCAGCACGCAGCCCATCAGGGTAATCCGCTGGCGGGCCGCGAGACATTTTCTTTACATTGACCGTCCACAGGCACGGCCCTCCCACAGCACCCAGTGGCCACGGTTCACCGTTCCTGGCCAATGGGAGCTGCAGGAAGCAGCACGGGCCACAGGGACATGCTGGCCGCCACTTCCCACAGCTCTCATTGGCCGGGAACGGCGAACCGCAGCCATTGGGAGCTGCGGGGGGCCGTTCCTGCGGATGGTCAACGTAAACAAAATGTCTTGCAGCCCGCCAGCGGATTACCCTGATAGGCCGCGTGCTGAAGTTTGCCAATCCCTGGTCTAACCTGGTTTTAAAAACCTCAGATGGCAGGAATTCGACAGCCTCCCATGGGAGCTTATTCCAGAGTCAGGGTATGGCCATGTGACCGCATGTAATGGAAGACAGGTGAGTTTTAAGCAAGTGTGTGTTTGCCGGGGAAATAAAATGCTACGGACCCTGCTAGCTCACAGAATAAATAATCATAATATTTTGCATTTATATAGCACCTTTTGTCCGAGGAGAGCAAAGCACTTTACAAGACCTGAGACTGACAACACCTCTCTGTGGTAGGTAAGTGCTATGACTCTCCTTTTCCCCGTGGATGAAACAAGGCATGATGCAGAGGTGAGCGGAGCAGTGGGGGACCCAGCAATTGAAACCAAAACTCCTGAACCCAGCCCCTGCCCTAAGCGTTGGGCCACAATCTCAACAGTGGGCCCGTCAAAACATTTCAGCCGAAACATTCTCCCATCAGAAAAGAGGATTTCATTGAAATCCACGTTTTCTGCGGGAAAAGCAAAATTGAACGTTTCAATTCTTATCCAGATGAACTGCTGAGTTTGCCTTAGCCACTGTGGTGTCTCATGGGAGCTGTAGTTCTGGGTCCCTCCTGCCCATATTCTCACCTATGGGCCCTACTCCCCGGCTGGCTACACAGCCCATGATGCACTGTGGTATCTCCCTGTGACAGAGATATAATGTCACATAATTCCCATGAATGACATTACATGTTCTCATTGAGGGGAGAATATGCCCCTCCCCTTCCACAAATCTCCTTTCCCACAGTAGCAGGGGAATTGTTTTGGCCCCAGTGCAATAAAGCACAAAAGCACATGCTTAACTTTTAAGCACATGAGTAATCCCATTGAAATCAGTGGGATTTGTCACACTTAAAGTTAAGCATGTGCTGGAATGCATTCCTGGATCAGGCCACAGGGCCCAGCACCTTGTGGGATGGAGCCCCTTTTGTAAGCAAGAAACAACAACTTGTCCTTCTTGTCCGGTTTTTTTTTAAGCCAGGTGCTCAGCCAACAAAAGACCGTCTGGAATACAACCCCCACAACTCAATGGTGAGCTCTGACGTTTATACTTTGGGAGGCAGGCTAGTCAGATGCAGTGTCATTTATATATCTGTACCCTAAAATATATCCTCTACACACGTTGATAGGAGCTATTTATGCATGGTCATTTATTCCCTAGGAGCGTCATATTGTCAGAGGAAGCACAACGTATTTATTGTGTATTGCCTTGGCTTCTGTGGTGAGTGCTTATCCTATACTACAAGGATAAAAACACATGGGCTGATTTTCTTCTCATTTATGCTGTTTACTCTGGTATAACTCTGCTGAGTAATTCCTGATACACACCCAATGTAATAGAGATCAGAATCAGGCCACCCTACAACTGTGCCCTGTATACATTGATAATAGGATTATTTTTCCCAGTGAGTACCTGTGTTGTTCAGGTTAATGGCTAACGTGCTCATTTTCTTGTTCAGCCTTCTATATTAGACAGACATCGAGATAAAAATTAGAAAACAGTTCCCCTACCCCATAGGCCAGAACCAGCAAAATATGG
The DNA here is from genome assembly GCA_037349315.1 of Chelydra serpentina. Taxonomy (NCBI): domain Eukaryota; kingdom Metazoa; phylum Chordata; order Testudines; family Chelydridae; genus Chelydra; species Chelydra serpentina. The sequence goes on from JBAIAC010000061.1 coordinate 14,948,684, forward strand.
GGCCATATTCAAAGTTGCTGGAAAGATTCCCGTTGATTTTGGATTTGCCATTTGCAGAAATGTTCAGTGCTCATAAGTGGCTAGATTTTGAAAAGAACTGAACACCTTTGAAAAATTTGGCCCTTAGGTAGGTACCTCTGTGGCGCCTCTAATACACGGCCTCCAGGTCCCAATTCCACCCTAGTTCCCACCTCCTTAATGCTGTGTGGGGACATATCTTCTTTATAGGTTTACTGTTTTTTGGTTTCCCCTTCCTTTATGGGAATAAGCTGTACAGTATAAGTACCTTTATACTGGTATAACTGTGTCCATACTAGGAGGTTGTTCTGCTTTAACTATACTGGTATTGTTAAAATAGTACGGTTATACTAGGAATAAGAAAGTAGAGGGCCATATGGCAAATACAGGCTGAACAGAACTGGTTGAAAATGATACGTATATTCATCCCAAAAAATGGGCAATTTTTATTTCAGTGAAAAAACAAAAACTGAACATATTTTGGTTTGTTGGGGGAGGGTTAATGTTGGGCTTCCTCCCCCCTTTCTTTTTTTCCAACTGAAAATGTAAAAGAGAAATCCGTTTTCAAAACAGGCCATTTGTGTCACAAAAAAGTTTCAAACAAAAAGCGTTCAGCCACCACTAGCGTTGGGTGTAGGAAAGAAATAAAGCACTGAATGTATTTGTAAGGGTTGGGGGGAAGGGCTTAAAGACAAATATGTACTAAACGTGTAATAGACGTTCTATTGGATTGGTTAACAATTAACAACAGCTACAATTCTCTACAAAATTCTCTCGGATGGTTCCATAAGCCAATTTGTAAATGCTAAGGACAAGAGGTCTTGCTGTTTAATTCATACTGACACCTCTGTTTTAAAAGGGCACCAGTCCTCCTGCAGATAAAAGTCTCTTCAGATGTAGCAGATCTCTTCTCAATTCTAATATAATTTTAAAGTATTATGTGGTTTGTTCATAATTAATAGAAATTTTACCAAATGTGAAATTAATGAGCTGCAAAGGAGCAGGCTAATTACTGTAATTTAAGACTAGCAGGAGATCCCAAGCTGAACAAATAATAATGCACAATTTATATTTGCATACATGCCCTGTACACAGACGTCCCACATATATAGTAATGATATGCACATCATAAATGGCAGAACCATTTGTTAAATGGTGGAGCTATGTGATAACTTACATCTGTTAGGCATCTCTGACCACCTCATCTCACCTCATCTGTAGGCTGCCTGCTATTTACTTTCCCTTGGGATTAATTCAAAACCGTCGCCATTCAAAAAAACCTCCCAAGCTTGACAAATAAATATTACCCCTTTTCCTCAAAAGATAGAATCCCCACATGCAATTACAGTGTCCCTAGATCTAGCCTGGGTAGCGTCGAGTCCTGGACAAGTGACACATTTACACGACGATGTCCAGAAGCCCATTATGGTTCAAAGAGAAGCTTTGTGCCATTAGAAAATCAGGAAAGGCCTTTTGTGAATGGTGTAAAGTGCAGGTTGCTGGCCTGCTATGCTACGAGATAGCAGACTTTACAGCTTGGATGTTATGTACAGACAGAAAAGCTAGGCTGGGTAATTTTAATAAGAATTCGCATATTTTAGTTATCATTTTCCCCCAACCCCCACTCCCGAGGCCTGTACAGTTGTACACATAATACTAGGAAGCCTAGATTTGCAGGTGGAGGGATAAAAAAAAATAGCATCTGAAAAGTATCAAAAAACCGCTCTGAAATGTCTATAATATTTTTTCCTGTAAAGTATGTGGTCTATACAGAATACATGGTGGTATGGCTTGGTGTAGTGGAATTATTTGCGCCTATGAAGAAGACTTATATAATTCACTATGAGTAATGCAGCCATCCCTAGCTCCGGCTGAGTCAGTGCCTGTAACAGCATATGTTTGCTGTGTAATTTAGGGGAATAGTACTTGCGGTAATAAGCACTGTGCTTTGCAGTAAGTGTTTGTATTACTACACTGTGAGCTATTTCCCACCGGTAGAATTACACAATTCAATATTTTAAATGTCATGTTTGACAAGTAACCCCACCCTTTTCTAATCATCAGTTAATTAGTAACAGATCTGGCTACTCCGTGTATTATTTACTTCACCTTGCTTCGGTAATAAGGATAGAGTTAATTAATCCAGTAAAGCTGGAATTTGCAGGGGACTGATCCTAAAATACTAACTCAGGCAAAATGACCGTTGGTCCAAACTAACCCTTTATTTAACGACGTATAAAATTGGAGTAGCTCTAATTCCGTCAGTCAGTGGCATGACTCCAGAGGAACACCAGATAACAGAGCAGAATTTGGCTCTCTGGGAGTTTTGCCTGAGTTATAAAACAACAGGATCAAGCCCCATAGAAATATCTTGGATGAAATCCTGGCTGCATTGACATCAATGGCAAAACTCCCATTGACTTCAATGGGACCAGGATTTTACCCTTTAAGTATTAATATACTGAGTGTTGAAATCAGCATTTCAGATACAAACGTACTTGCAGCAATAAATACATTAATAAATAAAAGCCACGGTACAATGTGCTACCAGCAGATTCTGAACAAGAAAAAAGCAGAGAACAATACAGTTCTGACAATATTTTCTGTTAAACCAGGTTTTCTTTGATCATAAAGTTGAGCAAATTGAAAAAAAACGTACAAAACACAGAAGCAGCTTCTGTCTATTCTATATTTTTTAAAATACTACATTACAAGAATTAAGTACTGAAAAGTGAGGAAATAACAAAGTTACCCACCCACCTATAATTTTCTGCCTGTGAATTACAGGACACTGACTAATCACATGACCTCTGACTACTTTTCCTACAGGTTCCCTGCCTCATTCAGTGCACAAGATGGACGGTACTCGGTGGCAAAGGCAACTGTTCAATATTTCATTTTATCTTCATTGTTCAGTGGGAGGCTTCATGTCTCATTTGCTCCACGCCCTCCAAACACTGCACTGAATAAGGACTTCTCTTTCTTTCTTTAGTGGCTGTAGTATAGCATTTATCACTACAGAATCTGTCAACCTCAGAAACATTAATGGATTTGATCCCCTATGAGCTTGGGAAATGTTATTAGTGTGATTTTACAGAAGGGGGACTGAGACACAGGGGAAACGAGGGACTTGCTCGAGGTCACATAGGAAATCTGTAGCAGAACTGAGGATTGACCCCACATCCCCCAGAGACCCAGTCCGGTGCCTTGACCACAATACCATTTTCCTCTTCCAGATCCCTGCTATATTCACAATACGCCACAATACGCCAATGCAGTTCTCTGGACCACAGACCAAATTCATCAATAGTCCCCAACCAGTGGGGGGCAACCCCATCTTATGAGAAAACAACAAAATCTATGGAGCACTAAGACCCAGGATTAGCTTGGGCAGGGAAAGGTAGCAGCCTGCATCTCCCTGGCCTTCATCTCTCCTGCTGCCTCCGCTCTACCCAAGTCTCTGCATAACCCAGTCTCAGTGCCGCTCCACCTCCCCGACCAACCCCACACACGGTCAGTTTCAGACCGTAGTGCTGAAGGAAGCCTTTGGATCTCTGCCTCCTGTGTCCACCTGCACTAATCATTAGAAAGGCCCAGATCCGCCTGCCAACTTCTCTCTGCAATGTTATGCAGATCAATAGAATGCCAGCTGACCATTTGGATGATGTTACAGAATTAGTGCAGGTGCAAAAAGCACCTTGATCGCTTTGACAAATCACACTGCCAGTTGTCACTTGCCCCACAAAAGACAGACGGCCTAGGGAACACAGGCCAGATCGGTAAAGGAATTTAGGCTCCTAGTGATGCAGATAGGCACCTGCTGAGATTTTTCAAAAGTGCTAATTCCCAAGGGGTCTTTGGAAGCAAGGATCATGAATGTCCCAATAAAAGCCTGATCCTGTATACCTTGCACACTCCAAACTCCCATTGAAGTCACTGGGAGTTCGGGGTGTGCAAAAGATGCAGGGCTAGGCTGGAGATTATGCCCCAAATGAGTTTGCCACGCATGCCTACCTTCGCTGAAGACAAAGTCGGCGCTGATGTCAAAGGGCTGGATGCGGACTTCGGACAGCAAGAGAGTGACGGTTCTCTGGTGGTCGCTGGTGATGAGGGAGATGGTCTGCTGCGCTTGGCATTCGTAGGATTTCCCAGCCGGGGTGACTAAGGCAGAAAGGTGGTGCGAATTGGCTGTGTGCTTCCCAGCTGTTGAGACCACATAAACAGTGGAACAGTTAGACCTTAAATCTGGCAGTTGCCAGTGTGGCTAAGGGTATGTCTATACTTACCCGTCGCGTCGGCGGCGCGGGATCGATGTTCTGGGTTCGATTTATCGCGTCTTGTCAAGACGCGATAAATCGAACCAGGAAGTGCTCCCTCGTCGACGCTGGTAATCCAGCTCGACGAGTGGAGTAGGCGGAGTCGACGGGGGAGCCTGCGCGCCGCGTCTGGACCACAGGTAAGTTCGAACTAAGGTACTTCGACTTCAGCTACGTTATTAACGTAGCTGAAGTTGCGTATCTTAGTTCGACAGGGGGGGTTAGTGTAGACCTGGGCTAAGAAAGCTAACCCGGTGGAGATGTGCCTGGCTTGCGAGGAGGTGGGCGTGTGCTTTCATCAATCGATAGCTATTCGTGGGGCTGGATTGTGCCTTCTAAGCAACACAGAACTCCGCTGGGAAGCAGGGCAGAGCCACTCCACCCAGTGGGAGCTCCAGGCAGCATTGTGGGAACTCTCCGGCGAGCAGAGTACAGCCACTGCACCGAGCCTTAGGCGGTTGGGACATATACTTCCCTCTGTTCCCAGTGCAAAGTGGAGACATTGCTCCACCTTTCCCAATCAGTGCAGTGATACTAGCAGTGTTGGCCCCATAGAGGGCTTGATCCAAAGCCCGTTCAGGCAAACGAGAGGTTTTCTATAAATTTCAGTGGGCTTTGGCTCAGGCCTCATATTCCCAGCATGCAGGCAACAGCAAGGACTGCGGTTACAAAGGGTACGTCTATACTTACCCGTCGCATCGGAGGCGCGGGATCGATGTTCTGGGTTCGATTTATCGCGTCTTGTCTAGACGCGATCAATCGAACCAGGAAGTGCTCCCCCGTCGACGCCGGTAATCCTGCTCTGCGAACGGAGCAGGCGGAGTCGACGGGGGAGCCTGCGCGCCGCGTGTGGACCACAGGTAAGTTCGAACTAAGAGACTTCGACTTCAGCTACATTATTAACGTAGCTGAAGTTGCGTATCTTAGTTCGACAGGGGGGGTTAGTGTAGACCTAGCCTTAGCCTTTGTATTGGAGTGCCAAAAAAAAACCAGACAGCTTGAGACACTCAGTTCAGGACTTGACCTAGCTCTTACTGTGTTTCTTGGAAATAAAAAAAAAGATCATCCGCCAAGTGGAAATAAAGCAGAATTTTCTCATTATGTAAAACATATTTCTACATACGAAGACTGTGCATGATCAACTGTATGGAATGATGAATAACTTCTGCCTTTCTGATCATCTGCATCCCTTGTGTTCATCATTAAGTTTCCCATAACAGAGAAATAGGGCTTCATATTTGCTCAGTGTGTGAGGGTTACTGTGTGTGTGTGGCTCTGTATTCAAGGCATGCAAAATATTCAATGCAAGATGAAAAACTATTCCGAATTCAAGGTTGTACATTATGTTATAGACTCAATTATGGGAGGTGCAGTAAGGTATGCAAACCCTTTTGGCGTGAATTTTATTTTTCAGTTAAAATGCACCCGTTTTCAAACCCAAAAGACTATGTTCTTTGTAGAAATGGGTAAATGTGCCTTCCCCCCCACCCCCTGCAAGTGAAGCTGGCATTCCCATTGACAAAATGGGAAGCGTGATGTTATTCCACATTTAATGTACCAGCCATTTTATCAAAACCAAGAACTAAGGGGCTTGCAACCATTGTAAAAAATAAAGCCCCAATCCTGTATGAGAGTAACTGAGCCGCCAGTCTCTACCGGATCAGAGCCTTACAGGACGAGAAGTTTTATGTGACTATCTGCAAAACAAAAATGGTGTGTTTTGTACAGCTTACACGCGGGTTTATAAATATACAAATTCCAAATGCACTCCCTGCACTTCCAGGAAAAATGTGTTGCAAGTAATTTTTGTAAGACCTCTCTGAGTGACATAAAGGAAGTTGCGGATGTCCCCGTGTTATAGAATTATTTTTAAATGTAACTGAACATGTAGAATGTATTTCCCCGGGTTTTGTGCTTGGAAGAGGACTGAACTGCGGGTGGTTAGGAATGATAAATATGATATCTAATTGGAGCAAAATAGTTTCTGAAATATTCAGAGGTAGCAGCAACTATTAGGACAGAAAAGGATAGCTTTGCCTTTCAATTTATCAAGAAAATGGTGACTCATAGAATATCAGGGTTGGAAGGGACCTCAGGAGGTCATCTAGTCCAACTCCCTGCTCAAAGCAGGACCAATCCCCAACTAAATCATCCCAACCAGGGCATTATCAAGCCTGACCTTAAAAACCTCTAAGGAAGGAGATTCCACCACCTCCCTAGGTAACCTGTTCCAGTGATGTAAGTTCCCCCCAATACCATCCCACTGAGATGCCTAGCATTCCTGTACAGTAAAGCAAAGGGGTGGCAGGAGGGAAAGTATCAAAAGAAACAAATTCAGATGAGTGAAGGAGGAAAGATTGAGAAATGAAACAGAAGGCAGTAAGAAAAGTAAGTGTGTGTTTGTGTTTGTTTGTTTGAAAACAGTAGCAACAGTGCAATCCCCTCTGACCCAACATCAGAAAAGAAAACAATAGGTAAAACGTCCATCCCTTATGACCATGTAAGTGATTCAGTCAAAAGGTGGTTTCCTGCAAATTAGAACTGAATCCTGTTCCCATTGAAGTCAATTGCAAAACCCCCATTGGTCTGCCTGGGAACAGGATCTGGTAGGCAACAGCCAGCCGCAATGATCAGCGGTAGAGGAAGAAACTTAGGCTACAGCAGAAGGTGGGAGGTGAGCTAGAGGGACTGAAAAGAGCCGCATTTTCCTAGTCTCCTGAATGCAGCGTTTGAAGTATAACCGCGGATGCAGAGGGGGAATGAAGTTTTCCAACAGCTAGATTGGTTGGAAAAGGCGCTGAATTCATTCACCTCTCAAAGACAGAAACATTGCGCTTAAGGATGGGTTTCAGTGTAGTAGCCCTGTTAGTCTGTGTCAGCAAAACGAAAATAAGAAAGAAAAACTTGTAGCACCTTAGAGACTAACAAATTTATTTCAGCATAAGCTTTCGTGGGTTAGTACCCACTTCATCCATGCATCCGATGAAGTGGGTACTAACCCACGAAAGCTGATGCTGAAATAAATTTGTTAGTCTCTAAGGTACTACAAGTTTTTCTTTCTTATTTTCATTGCGCTTAAGCTTTGCCTAGCAAGCAGATTAGGGGCAGTACTGTATGGTTTGCTCGCCACGGCGACGAGACCATCCGGTGACTGCGAACAAACTGTAAAATACAGTAAAAACGGGAGACGGTCAGTGTATCTGGTGATGCGATAGGCGTGGGTGAAAAGTCGCATGGCCCAGCCGCTGGGGAGAATGGAATATTTAGCTGTACTTTCAGCAGACACATATTGTAGTTGTAATGACATTGGCTTTGAATGACCCCTCCTCTGGATTTCATCGGACAGCCCAGCTCTCCTCCCGGGTACCCTGAACATCTCAGCGGCTTGTTCAATGTCCTTGTTTTATTTTCATCCCCAACAATGGCCCGGGAAAACGCAGATCTTTGGCTTGTGGGGCAAAGGCCTTTTCAAGGCACCACTTACGATTGACGGCATCTTTGAAGTAGGTTCGCTCCGAAGAATCGTAGACAAACTGGATCTTGTTCATTTTCCAGACCGCCTCCTGCCTTTTGGTTGCGTTGTGGCCTTCCTGCCAATAACAAAAATATATATGAAGCTTCCCTGGCATGACAATGCACCGCTCGTGTCGTTTGGAGGCTGTTTGTGGGTCGGTTTTTACAACCACTTTAACACACACCGAGAGCGGGATTTCCCTGCTTGTGTGTTTTCCTGCCACAAGTTACAATGAAGCGGAGTTTAAGGCTTCGGCTGGCTTTGCTGGAATATGAGGTCGTTGGGGGGTTTTTTAGTGCAAAAGCAAAACAAAAAGCAGGCCCCCTTAGGCACACCGCGATCAAACGGACACTTACCTTGATAAAATACAGCTTGAGGGTGTAAACTTTGTCCAGCCAAGATATCTGGAGCTCCGAGTCGGCAGTGCCGCATTTCCCTCTCACCGCTGCTCCTCGGGACAGCGGGATCTCAGCTTCTTCTGTGATCAGCTAAATGCACAAACAACACAGCGCACGTCCAGCAACAAAAAAAGAAGCCCGCCTGGCCAACACCGGTCCCAAATAAATAGCGGTGAATGATTAGGGACACTAGAAGGGGATAAAAAGAACAGGGCTACTTGTGGCACCTTACTAACGAATTTAGTTCAGCGGAAGCTTTCGTAGGCTATAGCCCACTTCATCGGATGCATAGAATTTTATGCCCCGACATAAAATAACATCGGGAAAAAAGGTGGTCCTTCCCCCCAACCCAAGAAAAAAATGCCCTTAAGGAACAAAAAGGGGAACACACAGTAATGCAGATTCATTTGCCTATAGGGTTGTTTCCTGACGCTATTTCACGGCATTGCCCACTTCCTCTGGCCAAAAGCATCAAACGCAGCTGTGCTCGCTAATCTTAACCATTCCGCTACTGTTTCGGCTGGCGAATGGGCACAGAGAGGGGGGGTTTCAATGAGCATAGCGAGCTTTCTCCCTTAATGGCGCTAAAATCCTTGGCACAACCAGATCCACGTTTTTGCATTGCGGAGTGATTAGAGGGACCGGGGTTGAGATCTTCGTTTTGCACATGGGCCATTGTGTTATTTGCCTTTCGGGTGCGAGGCTAAGCGAGCACACCTACACCCTTTTATAGAGAGGGTGACCAGCCAGCAAGTGTGAAAAATCGGGGGTGGGGGGGTAATAGGAGCCTATATAAGAAAAAGACCCCAAAATGGGGACTGTCCCTATAAAATCGGGACATCTGGACACCCTAGTTATAAAATATCCGCCCCGCGGGCTGAAAGCAGGACCCTAACCCCCTCTTACATCGACATAATTGCTGGCCGACACATCGTACGGGACCGTCAGTTTGGCTGCAAATTCTGCCATGAGACACGTCGTCCCGTTGTCCCGCACCACGAAAATGTCCTTCTCGGGGCTGGTGGAGAGCCCGGAGAGGTTCTCCACTTCTTGCTCGGCCCCGATTCCAGCCACGGCATCTGCGGAACAGAAACAACCCCCGCACAAAAAGACACCCCCCAGGGTCTCGCTAGCGGCTCCGGGCTTGCAAAAAAAAAAAGCCCCCCCCCCCCCGGCCCCCTTTGCCGGGCTCTGCTGCAGCCGAGCACCCAACCCTTCCACCGCCCCCCGCCTCAGCCCTTTGCATGCAACGAATCGGCTTCCTCGCAAGCGCTTCCCGGGGCCAGGCACCCGCCTGGTCCGCATCCCCGCGGCTAAAGAGCGAAGGCGGCCGCCCGAGGGTGCGCCCCACTCGCGCGCAAGCCGGAGCCGGGTCCCATCGCCCCGCGGCTAGCCCCGCGGCTAGCCCCGCGGCCGGGCGCTACTCACGGACTAGGCACAGCAGTCCCGGGACGCGCAGCAGCTCCATGCTGCTTCTCCCCGCCGGGCGCCGGGAATTCCTGTCCGGGCGGCGCTGGCAAAGGGCTCCCGGCTCTGGGGCGGCGAAATGCAGCAAGCGAGCGGCGTGGCAGGGAGCTGGGGGAGGCGGAGGAAGAGGAGGGGGAACGGGGGGTGGAGGAATGCCGGGTTGGGGAGGGGAGGGGGGGGGGAGCTGTCCAAGGTACCCCCCCACCCCCCGCCGGAGCACAAAAGCAGAGGCTAGTTCCGAGCTTGCTGCGGGAGCAGCCGCTCTGCGAACGGATTCAGACGCGTCGCCTGCTTGGGAAACTTAATGGCAGGGGTAGGAGCATGGCGGGGGGCGGGGGGGGGGTCTCGGTGTTAAAAGAAACCCTCGGGGCTCTCCCACTGCATGTCCCGGGGAGAAACCCCTGGGGCCTGCTCCGGATCCTGCTCCTGCCCTAGGCAAGCAACTGCGGTGGCCAGTCTCGGAGCCGGGTTGTTGCGCTGTAAAACGGGGGTGTCGCGGCATTGCAGGGCTGTCAGTGTCGCGCCCCTGCCGCCCTCGCTCGCTGGAACGGCTGCTGGCAGTAAGTCAAGGCCTCTGGGGGCGTGGGGGGTTGTTTTTGTCATAGGCTCCGCCAGGGATTGCCCCCCAGATAGCCTAAGAGAGAGGACATCCCCCCCCCCCCCCCATGGGCCACCTCTAAATAAGCAGCAGCCGACATGATGGGCGCTGGGGTTTGGTTTGTGGGGGGGCTAAAGGAGGCATTTCTTGTGATGGACCAGCCCCGCGCCCTCTGTGTAGGCAGCAGGCACCCCGACCCTGCTGGGGCTCAAGAGCAGGGCCGGGGACTTCAAGGGAGCTCCTCCAGCCGGAGATCAGAAGTTGGAACGAGGTGTTTATTAATCAAAGACCACAATCTCTGGGACCTCAAAGACACCCACTGAGGTTTAAGGCTTTCACCTTTCTCGAAAAAAAAAATGTAACTGATCTCTTCCAGGAGTGCCCTGTCTTTTAAGGGAGAGAAAAAATCCCAGCTACAGCAGATGCAAATGATCCCATCGTTTGAAATATTGGAGGGAGAGAGGAGATCGTCAGCCGTTTAGAGGAGTTTAAAACAATACGGGCTATTAAGAAATATTGATAGAAAAGTCAAGATGTTGCATGCAAAAGATTGGCTGAGGAAAACCGCTGATTCTGTTATGGACAGTGCTGCAGATAGCAGGAGACAGGACTAAACGGTGTAGGCTGCAGGTATAAAAGAGCAACTCGCCCCAATTACTTGCATTTCCCCTGCTCTCGGTGCTATGCTCGCTAAAAGTATAAAAGTGTGGGGGTTAATTACCACTGGCATTATATCAACAGCGAGAGATTAGCTATTACTTAAGGATTCTTCATCATATAAATTGGGCCACCTCCATCGGTGTCAGGTGGCATGGGTCCACTGAAGTTAATAAAGCTATGCTGGATCTGGCCCATTGAATCCATCTTCGAAAAGGTTACAGCATTCTAGGGAGGTGTGGTTAAAAGACAGATGGATACATGTGATGGAACACTCATACTTTTAGGCGCCTGCTAGTGAACACTGCAAAATGGTGTTCATTACAATCCCCTGTGTTCACAGGTTCTTACAGTATATTTCTGAGCCATTCATCTTTTTTTTTTTTTACCTGATCTGTCATAGGCTGGATCTTAGCCCAAAGGTGAACATTTTCTACAAAGCTTGAGCAAAATCCTTTCAACCATGTTTTAGCTCTGAGAGGATGAGAAATGGTTTGTTTTTCCCCATAGGAAAACATTCTCACTACACTTGAGAGAGAGTGAGAGAGAGCGAGAGAGTGTGTGTTACAGCAAAAAATAGCTGAAGATTAAAACCTGCAAAAGATTGAGGGCCAAATCCAGCACCCACTGAAGTAAATGGGAAACCTTCCAGTGACAGTCAGTGAACACGGGCTCAGGTCCATGGGCCCAGATACACAAAGGTATTTAGATTCCTAAGGCCCATTGATTTCAATGGACGTTAGGAGCCTAAATCCCTTTGTGGATCTGGGCCATAGTCCTCATGAATTACTAGTGCCTTTGCTTACTTCCAAATAAAATGGCTTGCTAGAAAATTGTATACAGAGCATGGTCAGAAGAAAAAAAAGTAACTAATAGCCTCAACTCAGAGACACTGAGCACCGAGGCTGTCACTGAACATAGTGGGAGCACTGTTGAAAATCAGACTATCAATCCTTAGGGGGGTAAATCTTTCCCCCTGCCTCTACAGATGCAGTGGTTCCACTTCCAGCAGACCAGTGCTGCTTCATGTGCAGAGAGGAAGGGGGCATACGCTAAGGGGCCAGGCAGGTTGTGTGCACCTTCTACCACGTGTAGAACTCCTAGACTGATCCCACCTCCCACAGAGAGGGAGCCCCATACTAGAGATGGGGACAAGTGAAACCGCAGGCCTGGCGCATCCCCACCACCGCTGGACGGTTCTACACAGAGAGGCCACTCACGGGCCAATAGTCAGGTTGTGGAATTCACCACCAGAGCGTTTGCCCCGAGATGCACACTTAGAGCCCAATTCTCTGAGCCTACTGGCATGATTTACACTAGTGCAAAGTGAGTGTAAAGTGCTGCCAGAGCAGAATGTTATCATTTTACACTCACTTTGCACTGGTGTAACTGACTACACAAAATGCAGGGAAAGAAGAATCAGGCGTTAGTGAGAAATTCACCCTGGTGCAGAAAGCCAGCACAAGGCCTATGCAACTAAATCCTCCTTAAGCTTCATTGTTTTACAAAATACGGCCTATACCACAACCCCCGGACCATTTATATTTCTTGGGCAGCATTTGTGTTTCAGGATCTCACAGTATACTACTATAATATGTGCACAGATATTTTTCCAAGTGCTATTTTTGCCACACATGACAAGCACTGTAGGGGTAGGTCCATTGATTCCATACTCACAATTAAATATTCCCTCCTGGAGAAGCTTTAGTCTCCCAGTAAACGATGTCATCTGAAGGAGTTCCAGCCTTAAAAAACCACTGATAGAAAAATATAGTACATATGGAACACACAAAGACCCTCTTTTATGACCCTGTATCTTCAATTGTAAGGAGACACTTGTTAAGAACATAAGAAAGGCCGTACTGGGTCAGACCAAAGGTCCATCCAGCCCAGTATCCTGTCCACCGACAGTGGCCAATGCCAGGTGACCCGGAGTGAGTGGACCTAACAGGTAATGATTAAGTGATCTCTCTCCTGCCATCCATCACCCCCCTCTGACAAACAGAGGCTAAGGACACCATTCCTTACCCATTCTGGCTAATAGCTATTAATGGGCTTAACCTTTATGAATTTATCCAGTTCTCTTTTAAACCCTGTTATAGTCCTAGCCTTCACAGCCTCCTCAGGCAAGGAGTTCCACAGGTTGACTGTGCACTGTGTGAAGAAGAACTTCCTTTTATTAGTTTTAAACCTGCTGCCCACTAATTTCATTGGGTGGCCCCTAGTTCTTTTATTATGAGAACAAGTAAATAACTTTTCCTTATTCACTTCCTCCACACCACTCATAATTTTATATACCTCTATCATATCCCCCCTTAGTCTCCTCTTTTCCAAGCTAAAAAGTCCTAGCCTCTTTAATCTCTCCTCATATGGGACCTGTTCCAGACCCCTAATCATTTTAGTTGCCCTTCGCTGAACCTTTTCTAATGCCAGTATATCCTTTTTGAGATGAGGAGACCACAATTGTATGCAGTATTCAAGATGTGGGCACACTATGGATTTGTATAGGGGCAATAAGATATTCTCCGTCTTATTCTCTATCCCTTTTTTAATGATTCCTAACATCCCGTTTGCTTTTTTGACTGCCGCTGCACACTGCATGGACATCTTTAGAGAACTATCCACGATGACTCCAAGATCTTTTTCCTGATTAGTCGTAGCTAAATTAGCCCCCATCATATTGTATGTATAGTTGGGGTTATTTTTTCCAATGTGCATCCAATGTTCACTCACATGCTTATTATACATGCGTCACTCGTGTATATTAATGTTACACTAGTGATCAATCAGTTTAAATACTGAAACCCATTCCGTTTCTGATCATGACATTATCCTGCAGTGCTTTTTACAAGGTCTTCTAATGATTGGACATGTTCCTGCATAGGAAAAGATGGCATTGGTGCAAGAACTAGGCGTAAGACATGCTAATTAAGAATAGTGCGCTCCTGCTAAATGAATTAATCTATTGCTGTTGTATATTACCTAGTGTCTTTGATGGTGTGTGGGTATATATACTTCAGCATGTTAGCTTTGGGAAAACTCTTTTTGGATAAACACACAGGGCCACATCCTTAGCTGATGTAAATCAGTGGAGCGCCCTGAACTCAATAGAGCTGCAGCAATGTACACCGCTTGAGAAGCTCACTGTCAGTGCCTGATTCTTCTCTGACACCGTTTTTACACTGCTGCAATTCATTTACGTGAGTGGGATTAGACGTGAGTTTCCGGGTGTGAAGGACAAGAGAATCCAGCCCTCAGATGCTCAGGTCACTCTGAACTACCTCCTGAATGTACTAAATTGCACTGAATGTCTCATAAGAATTGAATATCCTTTGCTGTATTTTGTTTCTGGTCAGCCAGGAAATACCACCATGATTCTCGTATGCAAGGAAACACCCCATGAACAGCTGATGGTAGTTCAGCATTTTCTGCTTGATCTGGCCAGAACTAGAAAAGAGGTTGGCATGAAAAAATAATGGGCGTTAAGTGTTAAAAGAACTCGAATGGTCAAACTGAGTTTGGGGCAGAAGTCAGTTCTTATTTTATCTCAATGGGTTCCCTTCATCCCTAATGTTGAAGGATTAGTAAATAACAAAAGACACATATCGTGACCTCTCCTACTTCCAGTGAAGTCAAAGGTAGCTTTGCCCTTGACATTCAACAGGAACAGGATTGGGCCCACTAACAATGTTTATCCTCATTAATCAATCACAAAGAAAGGTGAAATTGTAAGTGTGAATAAAGCCCAAGGTGAGTTATGATTCTCATACTCTCATGAATGGACATTCAGAATAAACACAAGCGTTTTCATTTCACCATTATTTTGTTCACAGGGCACATGTTTATGTTTTGGTTTGATTTTTGAATCTAACCTGTATGTCCTTGGTCTCTTTCTATCCAGCCTTCCTTTTTTAGTTGTTATATCAGACAGCTGCTTTAGCAAAATAATTGTTAGTGATGCTAATGTTGTCAGAGGAAGAAACAAACCCATTTAGCCATGCATTTTACGGTTGTGTTTGCTGGTGGGTAATATGTTCCTGTGACAGTTGCTCATGGATCAGTAGTAATTTCAACTAAGGAGAGCAGCTGTTTAATGTGCTGATTTACAAGCAAATGGGCAAATGCGCTTTTGTGAGGCTAAGGTCAGAAGCAACTTCTGTGATGTGTGTGCAAAGATATAGATATAACTATAGATGGCTAGGTATAATTCTGACTCTGGAGTTCAGTACCAAAGGGGTGAAGAGAGAATGTACTACAGTGTTACAGGTGGAAATAATTAACCAAGTAGTTCGCAAACCAGAGACAGTAGATCTCAGAAGAGCTAGTAAACCAAGGTGCTTTTTGCCCACGTTTGGTGGCTGTCCGTGTGAAAGATCCCATGACAGTTTTGGGAAAGTGTAGAAGATAACTCTCTGGCTGACACTCTTGCTTTCTGAACACAAATTACAGGTAGGCCTGGATTTTCAGAGGTGCTATGCCTACAGCTTCCATTCACTTCAGGTGAGGTTAAAGGTGACCAGCCCTTCTAAAAACTGAGGGCAAAGCTGGGTGAGGCATTACTGAGTGCCCAGTGTCTGCTACTTTTTGCCAAGAAGGTAGCTAAGGCACCAACAGCTAACTCTTCTCCATCCGATATACATTTACATGTGTTTCCTCAGCTCTTCCCCTCTGCCTGCATGCGTTAAGATCGTTTTGTTAAATTGTGGTCAACATATTTTAGAGAGAGATGTGTATTTAAGGGGATGGATACAATATTAGATTAAACTAAATTGTTGGGAGAGCGTATGTGACCGCTCACAATTACAGTCTGAATCAGGCCTATAATTGAAAGGTTGGCATTCAAGTTGACCTCTCATGCAGTCTCATCCGAGTGCAAGCTTTAGATTGCATTCAAGTCTGTGTGGCATGTATTCACGATACACCACGGTACATCTACGTGGAGAGGCGAAACAAACGCAACCCCATGACGGTGTGGGGGTATTAAGATTTTAACTACACCCGGCGGTCGATGGGGAGCAGGGGGCAGCAGGAGAGGTCAACGTGGGGGGTGTTAGTATTTCAAATCACTCTTGCGATTCCCACATCATGTCAACTATGACACAAAAGAGCTCTCCGACCAGCTTTCTGAGTGGTGATCCTATTCATACGCATGTCTACTTGCCATTGACTCTCCTGCTCACCATCTTGGTACCTGGGATATGGAGAGCGAGGCAGATGCCGTCTTATCAGTAGTATTTTACATTGCGCTTTTTATTTGCCGGTGCAAACTTTTTTCCAGAAAACTACTCCAACGCACCTCCCCCCCCATGATAAAAATGTGTCAATTACATGCCGGTTGCTGGTCGGTTACCACAGGAAATTGTAGGTTAACTCTACAGTTTGTCTTTCTAAACCAGCGGTGTCCAATCAAAATTCGATGCTAGCCACACTTGTGGTTTTGAATGTTTCTTATTAGCCACATTATAAAAAAGCCACGTGCATTAGCCACAACTCAAGAGCCTATTAGCTACGTGTGGCTAGTGGCGAACATATTGGACAGGAAGCTTTTTCCACTGCTTGCATCCGAAGAAGTGGGTATTCACCCACCAAAGCCTATGCTCCAATACCTCTGTTAGTCTATAAGGTGCCGCAGAACTCTTTGTCGCTTGGACACGGCTGTTCTAAACCTCTGTTACAGCCACTTATTTCACTAGCCCTGGGCAGGTGGGAGCTCACTAATGGTCCTGCGGTGGCTGACCGTTTTCCGCCGAGTAAAACAGAGCGTGGGAAAGGATTTTGCAGCCGGCTACCGGCCTCTCGAAACGCAGGGAGCGCCTCGGCCCTTAGCGGGATTATTCCAGCGCGCTCAGACCCTAACTGAACACAGGTAGAGACGTTTTGCCTCCCTCCATGTGTGTTTGCGGCAGTGTTGTTGCCCTGTGGGCGCCGGGCCATTACAGAGACAAGGTGGGTGAGCGAATAGCTTGTATTGGACCCACTTCTGTTTACTGACTTCTTCCCCGTTCCCCCAGAGCCCCGGGTACCTGGACAGCTTGTCTCTCCCACCAGCAATATTTGCTCCACTCCAAGAGGTGGCCCCGGTCCCCTTCGGTCTCTAACGTATGTCAGGGACCCTGCAGAAGACCCCAGGAATAACAAGCAGCGCTGGAAACTGCGAAGCAAAGGCCTCGCCTGTCTTTTCCAGCCAGGAAGTTAAGACAGCTGGGGGGGGGGGGGGGGGGGGGAGAATTAACGCATCCTATTTACCAAATAGGCTCTAGAAGTGGCCAAACCCGAAGACATTATCTCACCAGCACCCGCGTGGTTTAAACCTGTGCATCAATCAGGGAGAATCCGGGCTAGGCGATTTCACGCCGCATCCAGCCTGGAGTCGGGAGCCCGCACTGCAAATCCACTTCTTGCTGTTTACACTGGCGCTGGGTAAGCAACGGGCAATTCAGAGCTGAGCTTGCCGATTACAGAGACCCGCTGCCGTTCGCCAGGCAGAGAAGTCTTGTTGGTTGCGGCGAGGAAAAGGGCCGCGCGATCAAAATACTAATAAAGACAAAGCTGATCAAAAGCTTGTCTGTTCAACGGACTGTCCCTCCGAGCCGCTCTCTCCAGCGTTTGCGGCAAGGCACTTTGTTCTGGGGAAGAGCTAAACTGGAATCCAGTATTACCCGTTCAAATATCCCCTTCTTCCACACCGGGGGCCTAGCCCTTCCCATCCACTTGCAAATAAACGCTTCCGTTGAGGAAAGCATAGCCCCCATGCCCAGCCCTCTGAAAAATGTGAGTGAATTCTTAGCCCCATTGAAGTCAATGGGAAACGTCCCCTAGATTTCAGTAGGGCCAGAATGTCTCCCTAGGAGTTTTGAAAAGTGCTACAGAAGGGGAATCCCTCCAATTTAAAGTTAAAAGAGCCATAACCTGGCTGAAGATGGTGGTAATCAAACCTGGGATGCATCCTAGTTAAACAAGAACCAAACTCAGCTGTGACTGGAGTCGCTCTACTCTAACCCACATTCAGGAACAGAGAATACCCCCCGCAGCTCTTGCATGCCCTGTGCCTTATGTACCAAAAACAACCATCTGAAATTCCCTCACGTCAGCGGGGAGGTCAGAAACAGCGCTAGATAATTAAGGCTCGCTATTTCTGAATGCTCAGTGTGTGTTATTTCGGCAGCTTCAAAACGGTGGTGTTGTTGTTTCAAATGCAAAGGCAGCAGACATCGCCTCTGCTCCGTGTGAGCAGATGGAGCATTTCGAACGCTCGCTCCCAGCTGGAGAATAGACCGACCCGAAATTTTAATAATCAGCATCTTCTTCTGTTCCCAGAGTTGTGTATTTATGGATTAGGGGTGGTTGGTTGGGGCGGGGGATCTCCATTTTAACATATTTCTTCTGCTTCTCATCGGGGCTCTAACGCTCCTCGCCGCAGTGTCATTTTCAACCTAGGGTCAAAACATATAAACACATTGTATTGTTTATAGTCCAAGTAAATACAAACACATATTAGCAACTAAGTATCCAAACAGAATGTTTTGTAAAATCCACACACACCTGTTAGCTGTATTTATACCAAATACTGCAAAGCCACTTGATAAGATCGTTCAAACAGCATCAGATGCGCTGCGTTTGTCATTGTCTTCTTTTGGCAACCACAGTTAAACGTGTGACCGTGTCGTTATTTTTCAGTGTTATAATACAATTCTCCCCTTGCCATCTCTATTAATTGATGTTTAACAGAAGATGTTTGGGATGAAATACTGTTAGGAGTTTGGGGGTTTAGTATAGAAACCTGTTATGGACCATTTTTGAGCCACCCACTAATACCTCCTCAATGCCTTATTTTTCCTTACAGAGACAAGGTGGGAGAGATCTTCTGTATGTTTGGTGAGAGAGAAAAGCTTTCAGGTCTGGGTCCTTTTTCTTCATTTTGTGGAGTTCCTATTTCCTTATCCATTACGGTACGTTTAGGGGAAAGAGATTTTCCCTCTACAAGGAAAAGTTGTAAACATAAAATCAGGTATTAAAATAACAGATGCTTATAGCTGTTTTAAAATTGCTTTCATTCTTTTGTATAATTCTCCTTAATGACAATATTCTGTCATTTTTTACTAACACCATTCTTAGACGCTAAGACACTGCCCATGAGAATTGTCACTGGTTGGGGCAAGAGCAGAGGGATGTGGGTTAGCAATGATTTAAGATTTACCCACTGATAAAAATAATATTTGTAAACGATTTGAGGACAAACACGAGTAACCTCACAGCGAAAATGACCTGACGCTATGAAACAATATCTCCTCGATGAATTTTTGGTGTGTGACTTTCGGAGTTCTTTTACTGCTGCCTCCAGTATTTAATTAGCACTCAGCTTCTTCTAGCTTCTGTTTTATTTCCAAAATAATGTTTAGGTCTGTAGGCGGATAGAGAACAGTATAACGCCTCTTCATATGAGTTAGCAGTTGCCAGATCGAGTAGTTTAGAGAGGCCAATGGTGTCTGCCACTGACTGAAAGGTGACCATGATTTACAGTCTCATTTCCAAACTTGATGAAGTGGAACTGAAATCTCCAGGTACTGTCAGACTCGACAGGGTAAACAAAAAAGCCTTCAGATTTGGCAATGTGTTGCTTTAGTATAAGGTTTAGGGCACAGCTGTTTGTATCCTTGTTTCATAGGATCAGCCTTCCGTTATTATTGGATGAAGACTAGAAAACGTAATGGTGGAAGTACTGTATTGCCAAAATAAAAACCAGTTATCTACAGACACACCGCATTCAGCTCAAAACCCAGATAACACGGCTTTGAAAGTCTCTCACATTAGCTGATCACTGATCCCTTAAAAAAAAAAAGGTGGCAGTTGGATGATTCAACTCGTACGTCAAAAGATACAACATGCAATTCACCGAAAAGGGGAAAATTGTTTCAGTTTTCAATTCTGTGCTAATGCAAAGCGAGGGCACACCATCAGTGTGTTTTACTGGCTGGTAAAGCAGGATCCTAGATTTCAAATTGTTTTATTATTGAATAATTGTTTTGAAATATTTTATGAAAAATATGGCTGGGGAGACCATTCATGTAAAGAACTTGCTGATTAATATAATTGTTTGATGGACTGTAACTCCAAAGAGGCAAGGCTCCTTTGCCTGTAACAGCTACTTTAAAAGGCATCATAGAAAAATACAATATTGCTTCCATTCTCTGCTCCTTTGTGTCATTATTTAAACGTGTGCAATTGCACGACCCAATGGTAGCATAATAGAAGACAGGACACTGGGCTAGATGGACCATTGGCCTGACCCCGTATAGCCGCTGTGATGTTCTTATTGGCACTCACTTTTCTAGCAGCTGTAAGTGACTCAATGAGTGTAGGTTTCAGAGTGGTAGCCGTGTTAGTCTGTATCAGCAAAAAGAACAGGAGTACTTGTGGCACCTTAGAGACTAACAAATTTATTTGGGCATAAGCTTTCATGGGCTATAGCCCACTTCATCAGATGCATAGAATGGATCATACAGTAGGAAGATATCTATCTATCTATATATATATACACACACTGAGAACATGAAAAGGTGGAAGTTGCCATACCAACTCTAAGAGCAGGAGAAAAAAACACGTTTGTAGTGATAATCAGGATGGCCCATTTCAGACAGTTGACAAGGAGGTGTGAGTAGCAGTAGGGGGATACTTAACATGGGGGAAAAGATTGCAAACGTGAGTGCAAAATGCCACCATTCGGTTTGGGTCTTGTCCTTGCCTAGGTGTAAATGCAGTGCTTATTTTGTGCCAGGCCTGGCCCGCTGCACCTCAGTTAATAGGGTTTGCCCTGGCAGTTATGAAAGTTGAAATTTGCTTGAGCCCTGGTAGCTCTTTCATTACAAACTCAGCACCGTATAAATGGCTACTTAAAATGCAAGACACTAGAAACTCAGGCCCAGAATATAAAAATACACAAAATTAGAGCACACAAGGTATTATTTTCACTCAGGGCTTCTCTACACACACATTTTACACTGATTTAGTTGTATCAATTTACAAAATAATAGTGTTCAAATTGGTGCAACTCCCTAGAGTAGATGCAGCTTTACGGGTATAATGCGATCACATAGGTATAGCTTACTTTTACCTAGAACCTTAAAATACTGGTATTTCCATGTCGGTATAAATGCATCCCCAGGGGGGGAGTTCTAAACCGATTTAGTTACCGCAGTACAATAATGGTGTGTGGACCAGTCCTGTTACTCCGCATTTGCCAGCAGTACGTTCAATAATGCAAGCAGACATCTCTTTTCTGAAATGTGAGTTGGGCGAGCAGCAACCCCTCTGGAGCCGTGGTTATGGTCATGCATGGGCCTGTCCTGCTCACTGTCAGCAGGGCTGACGAGAGGGGGGGAAGCCGGTACAAATAACCGGGTCCGGAAGGGGGCCCGGGGTCCGACAATGTTGCATATGTTTTTGTCTTTCTCGGTAGTCGATAGTCGATTTGTCGATTGTTTTTGACATCCATTGTAAAATCGGTGAATTTCAAAGAAAATAATGATAACTGACAGAATTGTGTATATCAGCCAACATAGACTCTTGCTGGGGGGACCCGGAAATTTTTGTTCACCGGGGCCCAAACCTGCTCTCGGAGGCCCTGACTGTCAGTTTCAAAATACAGGAAGGCCAAAATTTAAAAATTTGGGCGTTTAGAGACACCTATCGGGGCTGTTTGACCTGGGAGTGGAATTACTCCAAGAGTAGCAGGTAGGGTGACCAGATGTTTTTATAGGGACAGTCCCGATTTATAGGGACAGTCCCGAATAAGATCTTATTCTTATATTGGCTCCTATTACCCCCCACCCCTATCCCGATTTTTCACACTTGCAGTCTGGTCACCCTAGTAGCAGGGGGCTGGTGGATAAGCACAGATTGAACAGGAGCGAATGTAAGGCCTTGGGGGGTGAGGGGTGGAAATTGCAAAAAGTGGATCAGTGGAGTAGCTCCGTTGAAATTAATGGACTTCTCCCCCCCGTGCAAATCCAGTATAACTGAAATCAAAATCTGGCCCCAACTCTCTAAGGGCACCTATGTGACTTCCACCAAACATTAGAGAAAATGTCTCCCCAGGGATGACATGTGGCAGGTGCAATTTCAAGTTCATTGCATTTCTTTTGGGAAAGTATTAGGCTCCAATGAGAAATTAGCTTCAACCTTAACTTGGGAGAGATAACAAGTCCCTCGGGCATATGAAACAGCAGGAATCACAATAGTAAGGAGATTTAGTTCAGAAGCTCTTGGGAGCAAAAATGCAACCGCAGAATTTATATACAGTGAAAACTGTTCAAGGCTTGCGTGGAGAAGGAGTCAGAATGGGTCCCTGGAGTCATGAGCAGTTGCATGTCAGTGACCCAGCCGCAGGAGCACGAATTTCTGGGCTGGCTGCAGAAGTTTCCTGCACAGTCGAAGGGGGATCTCGCCTCACGGACAGTGGAGGGAGGAGCTGAGTTGAAGCGGGCTGGCTGGAGGGTTATTTAACGCTGGTGGGCGGGGGCGGGCGCGGGCCCCCCCCAGGCACCACTCGGGGGCCCAGAGCGCTGCAGCAGGGGCGGGCTCTGGTCTGAGTTAACCCGAAGGGACTCGCTAAGCAGCAGCCGCGGCTGCGGGGGGAGCAGGGGCACGGCGGGGGCGTCGCTGCCCCGCGCTAGCCCCCCCCCCCGTGTCGCTAATCCCGGGGGCCGCTCCGCAGCGCACGCGGGGGGCGGCGGGTCCGCGTGTCCTCAGCCCCGGGCCCGCAGGGAGGCGCGGGAGCCATAGGTCCGGCCGCGGGTCCGGTCCTTGCTCTGCCCTGGAGCCCTCTCCGGTGTGGGGCAGCCCCGCCCGGGAAACAGGGGGCAAGAAGGGGGGAGGGGCAGGCCCAGTGCAACAGGGGGCAAGAAGGGGGGAGGGGCAGGCCCAGTGCAACAGGGGGCAAGAAGGGGCAACGCTGGGGCAGCTCTAGAGGAACAGGGGGGCAGAAAGGGGGGAGGGGCAGGCCCAGTGCAACAGGGGGCAAGAAGGGGCAACGCTGGGGCAGCTGTAGAGGAACAGGGGGGCAGAAAGGGGGGAGGGGCAGGCCCAGTGCAACGGGGGGGCAGGAAAGGGAAAGGAGCAGACCCAGAGGAACGGGGGGAGGGGCAGGCCCAGGAAAGGGGGGGCAGACCTAGGGCGGCAGGAAAGGGGGAGGGGCAGGCCCAGAGGAAGAGGGGGGCAGGCCAAGAGGAGCAGGTGTCAGAAATGGGGGAGGGGCAGGCTCAGAGGAACAGGGGAGCAGGAAGGGGGGAGGGGCAGGCTCAGAGGAACAGGGGGGCAGGAAAGGGGAGAGGCAGGCTCAGAGGAATAGGGAGTGAGAGGGGCAGAGTAGGAGCCACGTACACAAAGGAGGTGGTCAGGGGAGTAAGCTGTCCACACCGAGAGCAAAAGCCATAGTGCAGAAAGGAGAGTTCGGTTCCACACAGGCTGGGCTGGGCCCGAGCTCACCGTGGGAGAGAGGGATAAGAATTAAGAGAAGAAGAGAGAAATGGGATTCACAGAAATCTTACCAGCTCCCCAAAAGAGATAAAAGAGCAAGAGCTCAGGTATGTGGGTAAATTATGTATAGTCTATAGATTTATACAATGCCGACTCTCATGTACCATGGGGTAGAGGGTAGTATCAATCCTGGATGAAATAGACACACTGTGTTAAGACATTTGTATACAAAAGTTAACCATGACCCAGTTAGGTTTTATTTGTTCCCTTATGTAACATGAGAATTTTAAACAACACAGTTTAACATCATACCTCTGCCACCTTAGGTACACATGCATCTGAGATACTGAGATAAAAAATTAACACCTACCTGCAAAAGGGAAGAGCTCAGGTTGAACAAGAACCAATGTATTTGAAGAGAAAACTGTTTTACGAGGTAGCTTTAATATTCAAAGTATTGCCAATCTTTTTTCTTTTGGCGCGAGGCACTGGGAATTGGTGGTGCAGTGACCACAGAGACAAAGTTTCAGTTGGGAGTTCTCAAAAGTTGCTGAGCACCATTGTAACAGTTTGGTTTGGATGTTAGTTCTCTTGTAGTTCCCTAAAGGTTTCTGGCATGAGGAGACTGTCCCAACTACTACATGAATTTTCTCCAGGGGTAGACTTTGGTGCAGGGCAGACATTGCCCCTTGCTTTCTCCTCTTCCTCTATCTAGACAGCCTTGCCTAGTCCCAAAACGACACCATCCATCTCTCCTCCTCCAGGAGATGGCACCAGTTTTATAGAGCCTTTTCTTGTGGCTCCCTCTTGTGCCTGCTGGGTGGCTAGCTGCTGGTGTGAGTCCCTGGCATTTTACTGAAGAAAAACATCATAAAAAGGAAAAACACGTCGGTCAATGTGAATCTGACCTGCCTATGGCCTCCTTGCACAGGATCCTCACCACTAGCTCCACTCTCCATTTTCTCCAATTCCCCCAGACTTCTTGTCCCTTCTCGACTCCTCTTCCAAAACATACTAGACTGGCTCTCCCTTTTCATTTCTTCCCCTTAGTCCCTGATGGGCCCAGCGCCTCCCCACTCCCAACAAGATCCACTGTCCCTTTGAAACGGGTCTCTGCTCCCTGATTCCATTTCTCCCACTCCTGAATTGTACCGGACAGACCTGCTCATCCTTGGAATCCTTTGAACCCGGGCTCTAGCCACTAGATCACCCTAGGTCACTAATGATCTCTGCCTGGCTACCGGTACTTCCTGGGGAGATGAGGGGCATTTCACAGAGCTCCCATGAGCAGTAACTTTAAGGAACACCCACTAGAGGTCAGCCCTTGAGCCTCAGGAAACTGATTTGAAAGGGACGACACCTTTGGTTGGTGTAAATGTCACTGGCTTGAGTCATGGTGAACAGGTGCATTGGAACAATGTGTATAGTGGGGGTGCTGAAAATGGAAACCGGGTATTTGGTTGTTATTACTATTTCAAGCCAGGGGGTACTGGCACATCGCAGTGCCCCTACTTCCAGCACCCCTGACAGTGAAGCAGACTTGTTAGAAACCTGTCCGTGACAGTGGGATCATTGTCCGTTAACCTGTGGAAGTGGAACTCACTGGCAGCCTGACTGCCAATGGCCATTTGCCGGTAGGAGCTGATTGCACTGTCAACATATGTTCATTTTCCTTTCACCGGTGGGAGATGATTCCAAGATCAGTAATATTGCAAGTCAACATCCAACCTACCTGTGGGAGCTGAGCTCCCTGTCCACCTGTTTGTAAACAATTGGCATCATTGTCCACTCAGCTCAGGGGTGGACAAACTTTTTGGCCCGAGGGCCATGTCTGGGTATGGAAATTGTATGGTGGACCAGGAATGCTCACGAAATTGGGGGTTGGGGGTGGGGGGTGGGTGGGTGAGAGCTCCAGTTGGGGGTGTGGGCTCTGGGGTGGCGCCAGAAATGAGTGCAGGGTGTGGGAGGGGGCTCCAGGCTGGGGTGGGGTGCCGTGAGGGCTCTGGCTGGTGGTATGGGTTCTCGGGTAAAGGAGGGTGGGACCGAGGGGTTCGGAGGGCATGAGGGGTGGGGCACAGGAGGGGGTCGAGGTGGAGGCTCTGGGCGACGCTTACCTCAAGTAGCTTCCAGAAGCAGTGGCATGTCCCCCCCTCTGGCTGCTACGTGGAGGCGCAGCCAGGCGGCTCTATGCACTGCCCCGTCCGCAGGCGCCGCCCCTGCAGCTCCCATTGGCCATGATTGACCGCCTCTGCCATTTTGAGCTAGGTGCCTACTCCATCACCCATGGCCATAGACACAAAGTCAGGTGCCCTCACGTGCCTGCCCAGCTTCTGTTGTGGGCCCACAGCAGCTTGCCAAAGAACAAGCTTGGTTTTGGTGTAAAGTCACTGGGTGGTGACTTGAGGCAGGCGACGCACCAGCAACGGGCCAGTTTTGGCAGGTTTCCTTGCCCACTTATCCGTAACAGTGGGGATCATTGCCCGCTGGCCCGCAGGAGTGGAGCTCACTGGCAGCTTGTCCGTTAAAATAGTGCTGTGGGAGCTGAGCTTCCTGGCAGCCTGTCTGCAACAATGGGGGGGAAAAAACGTCAATTTACCTGTGTGAGATGACGGTTGGTTTGGGGAGGGAGCAGCATTAATGCCTGTAAGTGAAGAATTGATTTGTAGGGCAAATGATTTATTGGTAGGGAGCAGGATTAAACGATTTATCGGGGCAGAACTTGTTCCCCTGCCTGTTGGAACTGGGTTTTCTGGAACCACCCCTGTGAACCTGAGTGTGGCTTCCTCCATAGTCGGTTGCTGATCATTCCATGGCTCTTAGACACAAAGACAGGCTCTCTCCTGTCCCTGCCAGGCTGGCCCAGCTCCTGTTGTGGGCTCACAGCATTTTACCGAAGAGAAATCTTGGTCAATGTAAACATCACTGGCTGCTGGCTTGAGGCAGGGGCCTTTCCGGCAACTGGCTGGTTTCAGCATTTATCCATAACAGCGGGGATCGTTGTCCATTTGCCATGGGAGCTGGGTTCCCTGGCAGCCTGTCTATAAGAGTGAGAGTCTTGTCCACTGATTGCTGCGTCAAGGTGATTTCAGTCGTTGTGCAGTTACCTGTGGGAAAGGATTACATTGTCAGTAACATTTCAGATCAACGTCCACTTATCTGTGGGAGCTGAGCTCACTGCTAGCCTGTCTATAAAAGGTGGAATCAAAGCTGATGGAGCTGATTGGACTCTCAGCATCACTGCAGGTCAACGTGTAGTTGTCTGTAGGAGCTGAGCTGACGGAAAGCTTGTGCATAACAGTTGAAGTCATTGTCTGCTTACCCGTGTAAGCTGAGCTCACCCGCAGCCTGTCTGTAACAATGGGAGAAAATGCAAACCTATCTGTGTAAGATCTGAATTGGTTTTGGGGATGGAGTAGCATTATTTGCTTTGGGGAAGAACTGATCGTTAGGAAAAAGGATGTATTTGTTGTAATCATAGAAACGTTTTGTTGAAGAAGACCCAAATGCTCTTAAGCAACGTAAACAATCATGGGATGAGAGGGAAGGCCTCTCATGGATCAGTAACTGGTTAAAAGTTAGGAAACAAAGGTTGGGAATAAATGGTCAGCTTTCACAGTGGAGAGAGGTAAAGAGTAGGATCTGTACTGGGACCAGTGCTGTACAACATATTCATAAGTGAGCTGGAAAAGGGGTTAAACAGTGAGGTGGCAAAGTTTGCAGAGCGTACAAAATTACTCAAAATAGTTAAGTCCAAAGCTAAGTGGTTATAAAGGGATCTCACAAAACTGGGTGACTGGGCAACAAAATGGCAGATTAAATTCAATGTTGATAAATGCAAACTAATGCACATTGGAAAACATAATGCCAACTATACATACAAAAAGATGGGGTCTAAATTAGCTTTTACCACTGAAGAATGGGATCTTGGAGTCATTCTGGATAGTTCGCTGAAAACATCCACTCAATGTGCAGTGTCAGTCAAAAAAGCTAACAATGTTAGAAACCATTAGGAAAGGGATTGATAATAAGATAGAAAATATCACAATATATAAATCCACTATATAAATCCATGGTACGCTCACATCTTGAATATTGCATGCAGTTCCACATCTCAAAAAAGGTATATTAGAATTGGAAAAAGTACACAGACGGGCAACAAAAATGACTAGGGGTATGGAACAGCTTCCATATAAGGAGAGATTAAAAAGACGGGGACTGTTCATCTTAGAAGAGAGATGACTGAGTGGGCGATATGATAGCAGTGTATAAAAACATGAATGGTGGGGAGAAAGTGACTAAGGAAGTGTTATTTACCCCTTCACATAACACAAGAACCACCCACTAAAGTTAATAGGCAGCAGGTTTAAAACAAATATAAGCAAGTACTTCACACATTGCATAGTCAACCTGTGGAACTCATTGCCAGTGCATATTGTGAAGGCCAAAAGTATAAATGGGTTAAAAAAAGAATTAGATAAATTCACGGATAATTCACCATCAATGGCTATTAGCCAAGATGGTCCAGGATGCAACACCATGTTCATAGGGGGTCCCAGAACACCATGTTCATAGGGGGTCCCAGAACACCATGTTCATAGGGGGTCCCAGAACATGTGACTGCCAGATGGTGGGACTGGATGACAGGGGATGGATCCCTCAAAATTGCCTCGTTCATGGCCTCTGAAGCATCTGGCACTGGCCACTGTCAGGATACAGGCTACTGGGCTTGATGGACCTTTGGTTTGACCCAGTATGGCCATTTGTGACATTCCCCAGGGTACGATGTGGACTGTTGAACAGCGGTGTCCCCTCAATTCTCCAATCTGGGGTGCCTTTTACACTGCTTTGCTGTGAGAACCACCACTCCTGACCAGTTCTTACACAATCTCTAGCAGGCAATGTCACTCCCAGCTGAATTCCATGAATGCTTTGGCCAGCCAGTCATGACTTACACAGAGGGCGACATAACCACCACACTCCCAGTCCCAGACTTTCCCCATAAAATGTGCGTCTAGTACTACCCCACTCTCTACTGGACAATGCAAGCTCATATAAAGTCCGTCATTTCATCAATGGAAAATGAGATGCAGAAACCTTGTTATCTCAAGTGTAGTTTCCCAAATACTTCAATCCAAACACACTAATTTAGATAAAACAATAAAACAAATGTATTAACAACAGAAAGATAGATATTACGAGATTACAAGTAATGAGGAATAAAAGTCAGAATTGGTCACAAAGAAAATAAAAAAATAAAATGCAAACAAATACCAAATTTAGCAAGCTAAATGGATTCAAATGAAAGCTTTTTTTCACCACTTGATCTTTGCAGTCTTTACTGGCTGGAAGCCTCCAGGTCAGGACCCCTCCCCCAGTTCAATGTTTCTTCCGGCATTGTTGCTGCCATGAGCAGAGAGACGTGGAGGAGAGAGGTAATTTGTTTGAGTGTGTTCTCTCTTCTTATACCATTCTCCCCTCTTTGAGGATTATCTCCCAGCTGGGGTGCAGGTGACTGCCAGTCTGTTTACATGGGAAACCCAACTTGTTCTATTGTAAATCAGTAACGTTTTTGCTTACACCCTTCTTCCTGCCGAAGACTGGCCGCTTAAGTAGGTGATGGTCTACTTGTCACTTGGCTAAGGTGTTGGTTGTCTTTTGTTTCTGAGGAACTGGTTTGTGCCTGCTTTTCTAAATGTGGAGCATGTTACAGCAATGTCATACAATAGACTCTTATAACTTTACATACAATGTTGATACACATATTTTACCAGGACAATAATGTTTAGTAGATTGAGTTTTCAAGTGATACCTCACAAGGCATACCTTGAACAACATGCATCACTGTCTTGTAAAAAGGATGAATATAGGGGTACAGTCTGTCACACTGTTCTTACGTTCTTAACCCAGTCCCCTGCCTGTCAGGGCCCTTTGCCTGTCAGAATTGGTCTTGCCAGCCCCCCTGCCTGTTGGAACTTGCCGAAACCCTGCAGTTCAAGTGTAGCTCCACAGTCAATTGCTGATTGTCCAGTGGCTCACGGAGACAAAGGTAGGCTCCACCCGGTAACCTGCTGGGCTGGCCCACTCATGTCTTGGGCCCATGATATCTTACTGAAGAGAAATCTTGGTTGGTGTAAACATCACTGGCCAGTGGCTTGAGGCCAGGGGCTCACCAGCAACTGGCTGATTTTTAGCTTGGTTCCTTGGCCACTTGTCTGTAGCAGTGGGGACCATCGTCCACGTGCCCAAGAGAGCTGAGCTCCCTGGCAGCTTGTCTGTAAGAGGGTGAGTCATTGTCCACTTACCTGTGGGAGCTGATTGCACCATCAGCACGATTTCAATCATTGTCCATTTACCTGTGGGAGAAGATGACGTGCTCAGTTACATTTCAAGTTAATGTCCACTTACCTGTTGGTGCTGAGCTCTTGCCAGCCCAGTGCCTGCCGGAGTAGCACTCAACTACCCCAGCCAGTTTGATTGTTGCTCTTTGCTCGTTGTCCTGTGACTCAACGGCTCATCAGTGCAGGGAGCCATCGGTGCTCTTTTCTTCAAAATCAATGCCCAGAAAGAGAGAACTCAATCTGTGCAGGCACCATCTTAGAACTGCTTCTGAGCAGTGCCGAGGAACTGACTGAAAATGGGAGGATAAGAGGTAAGCTGTGAAACAGTGACCATGGCGGACTGGAATCCAGCTGTACCGAGGAGTATTTCCATTCACTTAAAGAGCCCTCGGATCTGGTCCCTGGGAATGACATGGAAAACAAGAGGCAAGGAACACTTGGTGTTTGTGAAGAAGTCCAGCACTGCCCTGCAGGGAGTGTGCACAGGGGAATGCCTCAGCAGTGGCCATCCAGGGGTGGGAGAAATGGCGGTGGGAAGAGTTGGGAGCCCCATTGTCTGGAGCATTTAAATCCAAAGTAGAACTAAGTCTTGGATAATACGCTGCAGAGAAACATCCGGCACTGGCTTTATTGTGCAGAGACTGGCTTTGTTAATGAGACCCACTGGAGGGCTTCTCCATCTCCAGTTGCAGACATAAGCTCTCCAGGGATTCAAATGAGCAAGTCTGGGGCTTGGAAGGGGGACTGTTTCTCAGCCTATCCCACCTTGTGCTGTCACTGCAAGTCCTGATTTGGGCCCTCCATCTTCCTGATCTTCCCTTGGAGACCCCAGGACTTTCCTCAGTAAACAGCACATAGACTCGTAGACTTTAAGGTCAGAAGGGACCATTATGATCATCTAGTCTGACCTCCTGCACACTGCAGGCCACAGAATCTCACCCACCCACTCCTGGAATAATCCTCTCACCTATGTGTCAGCTATTGAAGTCCTCAAATCATGGTTTAAAGACTTCAAGATGCAGAGAATCCTCCAGGAAGTAACCCGTGCCCCATGCTGCAAAGGAAGGTTAAAAACCTCCAGGGCCTCTGCCAATATACCCTGGAGGAAAATTCCTTCCCGACCCCAAATATGGTGATCAGCTGAACCCTGAGCATGTGGGCAAGACTCACCAGCCAGACACCCAGGAAAAAGTTCTCTGTAGTAACTTCTAACATCCCATCACCGACCATTGGGCCTATTTACCACTGATAGTCACATTGTCATAGTTAGTGGAGTCCTCTCATTCCTTGTCTTCTGATTCCTTCACTCTCAACAGCACAGACCCAGGCACCCCCCAACTCCTTCATAGCAACGGGGTCTGGGGGACAGAATGTTTCCAGCCCAATGGTCTTGTTCTTGGCACAATCAGCCCCTCTTGTGATGTCATCAGCTCATCACAGGTTGATTTCATATCCGGGAACTGAGGTTCTCTGTGGTCATACCAACAGCTGTAGTGTGACCGAATAACCCTTGAATCCCCACCGCATATAAGGCACAGAGTACAAAAGGGTTTTTCCATATAGAAAAGCATCCTTTCGAGACATCCCTTTCCTCCATAGCCCTCCTCGCCTGCCCTGAGCATCCAAGGAACTTGCCAAGTCCTAGTGTTACAGTCCAGTCCCTGCAGTCTTTATACAGATTAAATTGCTGTTGAAACTGCCTCAAGTTTTGTTTGCATGTACTAGCTCTTACTTTATTCTCTCAGTTATGACTCCAGGGACCCATTCTGACTCCTTCTCCACGCAAGCCTTGAACAGTTTTCACTGTATATAAATTCTGCGGTTGCATTTTTGCTCCCAAGAGCTTCTGAACTAAATCTCCTTACTATTGTGATTCCTGCTGTTTCATATGCCCAAGGGACTTGTTATCTCTCCCAAGTTAAGGTTGAAGCTAATTTCTCATTGGAGCCTAATACTTTCCCAAAAGAAATGCAATGAACTTGAAATTGCACCTGCCACATGTCATCCCTGGGGAGAAATTTTCTCTAATGTTTGGTGGAAGTCACACAGGTTCCCTTAGAGAGTTGGGGCCAGATTTTGATTTCAGTTATACTGGATTTGCACTGGAGGGAGAAGTCCATTAATGTCAATGGAGCTACTCCAGGTTTACCCCATTGTGAGATCGTACTGTAGTTAGGCCCCTGGCTGGCTCAAATTTTCTCTGTTCCCTTTTTTGAGTTTAACTAAAGTTATTTATCTCCTCAGAACCCAGGGCATAATATGATGAAAAAGTGAACCTGATTTATCATTTGGCTCTTGAGGAACAGAAGGTCCTTTCATAGGTTATTCTGGTAATTGTGAATTATATATTATATATTGTGAATTATATATTATATATAATATATATGATGTATTATATATTTATTGTGAATTCTGTTAAAGTATCAGAGGGGTCGCCGTGTTAGTCTGGATCTGCAGAAGCGACAAAGGGTCCTGTGGCACCTTATAGACTAACAGAGGTATTGAAGTATAAGCTTTCGTGGGTCAATACCCACTTCTTCGGATGCAAGCAGTGGAAATGTCCTTCCCGGATCAGGCGGAGAAAGGACTCTGGCATCCCAAACTCCTGGAGCGTGTCGAAGATGTGGGGGTGGGGGGTGGATCCGAAGGCGTTGGCCAGGGCGAGCCACGCGATCGCGCACTGCTTCCGCGCCCTCCTGGTTGTCTGGGTGACGGTCTGGAGCAGGAAGTTGTGCTCGTAGCACCCCTCAGTTGGGATGAAGCCCTTCTGGGCGGGGCTGATGGCTCCCCCGGTCGTTGCCCACTCCGTGATCCTGGCTGCCAGGCAGCTGGCGTATAGTTTGTACATTGTGGAGCAGAGGGAGATGGGTCTCCAGTTGCTGGAATTAAAGTGTGAATTATATATGTTATATATATTACCTTATATTCAAATTTACATTTAACATGGAACAGATTATCAAAGAAATAAATGACTTAAGCACACCTAGAATTAAATATGTCTTATTTGCGAAGTGAATATTTTTGGGGGTGCTGTCATGTTTTAAAGCTGACTTCTTTTATGGAGCTGTTCATCATAGTTGACTGACTATGACTCCCTCTTTTATCACCCTTGCTCACCATCCTTTAATTAGTCTATACATACCAAGTATGGGTTTAAAACTGTTTGCATCGAATCCCTCCAGTTAGGAAATGTAGCCTGACGGACTGAACACGGGGTTGGGAGTCAAAAAGTCTCAAATTCCGATCCAGGCTCTGCCACAGACGTGATCTGGGGAAAAATCCCTTCTGTGATTTTGAACATTTCCCTCTAAGTTACCTAGAAACCTAGGTCCCGTTTTCAAAAGGGCCTTAGGCGCTTTGGGCCAGGTTCACAAATGGATGTAGGTGTCACTGGCATTCACAAAACCACTGCTCAGCGGCCACCTAACTCTGGAGGCACCTACATTCCTTAAGCACCTAATTTGTTTGCTGCAAAAGTCCCTGAGGCATCTAAGTTTCTGCTGCTGGGCATGTTGTCTAAGCCTCAGCAGGATTCTCAAAATAGGCATTGCCCTACTTCTCTTGCCTACAGGGCTTGATCCAGGAGGCGTGCTCAGGCC
Source organism: Chelydra serpentina (assembly GCA_037349315.1). Taxonomy (NCBI): domain Eukaryota; kingdom Metazoa; phylum Chordata; order Testudines; family Chelydridae; genus Chelydra; species Chelydra serpentina. Next base: position 14,982,063 of record JBAIAC010000061.1, read on the forward strand.
TTGACTGACTATACAAAATGCGAAGGAAGCAGGAGGACCTTTAGCCCCATGTGGACACTCACCCAAAATGTGGGAGACCCCAGTTTGTTTCTCCCAGCCGCCGGATGAGGCGAGGCACTTGAATATTGGTCTCCTGACCTCCTAGGCGGGTGCCCTAAGCAGTGGGCTATGGGGTCATTCTCACGTGCTCTCGGGCCCACTGCATATTTAATTATTTACACCAAGTGGAACTGCTTTGACAGGAGGGGAGAAACCCACATCAGACTATCCCATAGCCCAGTGGTTGGGGCACTCATCTTCACAGTGGGAGACCCCCCTGTTCAAATCCTATCCCCTCATCAGGCCCAGGGAGGAATTGAACAGGGGTCTCCCACATCCTCAGTGAGTACCCTAACCACTGGCTTAAAGGTTATAAGGGAGGCCATTCTTGCTCCCCAGCTCTTGGTGTAGAGTTGGGTTTACCACGGCCTTTCTTGCAAGAAATGGATTATGCACCTGATTCCAGGAGAGCATTGCTGGCTGTGAGAGATGTGGCTTAGCACACACCCCTCTCTGACTTTTGTGGATCCCATTCTAAGGTGTCTAACTCACCCCATGTATTGTATAGGTAGCCTGGGCACCTACATCTGGGTTTGAGAGTTCCACTGGGTGCCTAAAAGTTAGGCACTGCAATGCTGAGCTTTGGTTTCTTCTTGTGAATCTAGCCCTAAGTCACTCTTGAAAATGGGGTTCAGGCTTCTCAGGTCCCATAGACTATTCTGAAAATCTTACTTGTAATCTTTATGCCTCAGTTTCCCTACCAGTAATATAGAAATAGTAATTTTGGGATTACAAGGTCCTTTGAATATTTAAGACACTATATAGATACAAGTTGTTGTTATCCTGTTTCCGACAATGCTTCAGAGGAGAGCACAGGAAAAGTTGTCAGCGGGTTTCTGAGGAAAGTTTCTTCCTACCCCCATCACTTGTGGGAGGGCTTATTGCCTGAGGAATTAAACTGTTTTACGTTATTTGGGGGGGGGGGGGTGTTGCTGCTTTTAATCCCTGTCATTGCAACTCTGCATGTTCTTGTTATTCATATAAACATCCAATCTTTTTTTTGGATCTTGGACTCCAGGATATTTTGTGGTGGTGAGTTCCAGAGGCTACTTGTGCACTGTGTGAAAATGTGTTTCCTTTTATCAGTTTTTCTGCAGTTTAGATAGAAGTACCAGTGTGTACAGAGACCACATTGACATTGGAAAGCCATTTAGGTAAAATACATAGTTGCAACTAGCCTCCATGTTGAATCTGTATTGTGGCTCTCTGGGATTTGGCTTCATGGAAGTCTTTAAGTTCACATGTTTGCAGTGTAGTTGAAGCTGTGATAGTCCCAGCACATTAGAGAGACAAGGTAATATTTTATTGGACCAACTTCTGTGAGTGAAAGAGACACTTTTCAGCTTACACAGAGCTCTTCTTTAGGTCTGGGAAAGGTACTCAGTGTCACAGCTAAATAGAAGGTGGAACAGATTGTTGAGCATAAGAGTTATGCATGTTGTAAGAGACCATTCAAGCTGAAGAGGGCAGTTAACACCTCTGCAGGTGAAAGGAAAGTTAGGCCATGTCTATACTACAGAGTTAAGTCGACTTAAGTTATGTCAATGATCATAAGTCACTTTAATGACATCGATAGAGCATGTCCACACAATGCTCCTTGTGTCGGCAGAGCGCATCATGTGGATGTGCTTGCTATCTCCTGATGCAGTTCTTTCCGTCCCATCATTCCATGGGCTACCCACTTTGTCACGCCGTTTTTCAACAGCCCTTGTAAACTGTGTGCTCGTCATCTCTGCCTGACAGCATGGATCCTGAGCTGCTGACCATTCTGGTGATGAGCATTATGAACAAAATGCAGCTGGTCGTGGGACTGCATTGTGATGCAGGTATGGGATGACGAGCAGTGGCTTCAGAACTTTTGGATGCGCAAAGCCACCTTCCTGGAACTGTGCGGAGCTCACCCCAGCACTGAGACACAAGGACACCAGGATGGGAGCTGCCCTCACAGTGGAAAAGCAAGTGGCAATCGCTGCGTGGCAACCTCATACTGCTACTGGTCAGTTGCAACTCAGTTTGGAGTTGGAAAGTCCACCCTGGGGGCTGCGGTGATGCAAGTGTGTAGGGCCATTAATCGCCTCCTGCTACGAAGGACTGTGACTCTCAGTAATGTCCAGGAGATAATTGATGGCTTTGAGGCAATGGGATTCTCCTAACTGCAGCGGGGTGATAGATGGAATGCATATCCCTATGTTGGCCCCCAAACATCTTGTGAAAGAGTACATCAACCGAAAGGGCTACTTCTCCATGGTCTTACAGGCGCTGGTGGATCACTGGGGCCGTTTCACTGATATCATTGCAGAGTCATCAGGGAAGGTGCACGATGCACGCATCTTTCGGAACACTGGACTGTATAAAAAGCCTCCCGCTGGAACTTTCTTACCAGACCAGAAGATTCCAGTGAGGGATGTGCAAATGCCCATAGTGTTTCTTGGAGACCACGCATACTCCTTAGTCCCATGGCTCATGAAGCCTTAATCTGGGAACCTAGCCGTTGAATGTGCCTTTGGCTGATTAAGGTCGCTGGCACTTTTTTATCCGGTTAGACCTCAATGAGGAAAATATTCCTATGGTCATTGTGGCCAGCTGTACTCTCCATAATATTTGCAAATCAGGGGTGGATCGTTGAGGCTGATCGGCTGGCTGCTGATTTTGAGCAGCCAGATACAAAGGCAATTAGAGGGGTGCAGCTGAAGGCTACTTGAATCAGGGATGGTTTGAAGGAGCATTTTGACAATGATTCCCAGTGATGTTACTGTATGTGATGCATTCAGCCAGGCAATGTTTACTTGCCACCATGAATTACCCCTGTAGTGCTTGCTTCCTGAGCGTTAATGGCAAGGAGCAAATATTCCTACCTCTAGCCACTATGTTTTAATGTTAGCACTAAGCAATGTATGGCTGTCACAGATAAAGACTCATTTTATTTCAAGAGACTCAAGTTTAATAATGGGATAAAACACACTTTTGGTCAAACAGGACATGAAAATGAGGAACAGTCTCACAGATAGGGCTCTGACAGCTTGTATTCATGCTTTAATTCACACCATCTAGTCAAATCTGTTCTGATGTCATTTACTGCTGCTTCTCTTGGCACGAAACACTCACACCCTTTCTTAGAATTCTCTCTCAGTTCAGGGCAACTGCACCTGTATCCCCCCTCTTTGGTCCAGTAGGGGCACCCAGCCACCTTCCAGCTCCCCAGCTATTGCCTCTCTCCCTTCTGTCCGGGGTATTTTCAGACTGAGCAGTTCCGTTACTTTACTGTGATATTCCTCAGCAAGGCAGACTGCCCAAATGGCCAGCATGTGCACTTTGCTTTCTCTTCAGAGACTAGTAACACAATAATCGCCAACAATTGTTACCACGCAGCTCTTTCTAAGCAAACACACACATTTGAAGCATTACAGCAAAAACATATTAAAAACAATGCATGCTAATAAGCTTACCAGAGATCACTCCCAACTCCAACAGGGGTTCTGGCGGGTGAACACTCCTTCAAATGCCACACAGGCTTCAAGTTCATAACACCACTTTGGGCCTTTGAAGAGACTGTGAATAGGCAATTAGCCAGCGAGTGGGTTTCTGCTCAAGGCAGAAAAGGCCTTGTCTAGACTACACAGTTTTGTCAACAAAAATCCGTTTTTAATCGATATATATGCCAAAGACATGCCGCTTCTGTAAAGAGCTGCACACCATCCTCAGCAGCGACCCCACCAAGAGCCCCCTGGATACCTCGGGGGGACTGGAGGCAGCAACCATCGGCCTCAACTCTGATGAGGAAGTGATGGATGAGGAGGTGGAGCTGGAGGACAAAGTGGGGCACACGGCAGGGTCGTCTGGTGGCGGAGTGAGTCAGGACCTCGTTTCCACTCCAGAGAGGTCTAGTCAGTCCCAGCACTCCAGGCCTGACGTGCAGAATGCAGAAGAGAGGCGCTCCAGTAAGTGCTTGTTTTGCTTTCATACTGCACTTTGAGAGGAGATTGGGCTCTTATGTATGTTGTTATATGGTAGAGGAGGGGTAAGGGGCAGAAATTAGCAGCAGAGCCTGTCTGTCTACGCGGTGGGGCCACGGTGGAAAAGTTTGTTAATAAACATGGGTATGTCCCTGGAATCCTCCATAGTGACCTCTAGGAAACTTTCCTGTAGATAGTCTGCAGTCCTCTGCCAAAGGTTCCTTGCGAGAGCTGCCTTGTTTCTCCCCTCACTGTAGGAAACTTTGCCTCGCCACCCAACAATTATTTCTGCAGGCACCAGAGTAACACAAGTGAGTGGTATACAGAGCCAGTCTAAAGCTACACACATGCAGAAGATACATCCTGGGTTACCCGTTGGAGTGAGCTATGGGGTTTGATTTCCCTAGCCGGTGGAAAAGGGTACCAAAATTCTGAATAGGCTCCCTAGCCACTTAAACCTTTCTTTGTCCCTTCTTGCCCATCCCTCCTTCCCCGCGAACCCACCATAGTTGGGACTCGTGTGGTAAATCCAGTATTGCGGTCCTAATAGTAATACATATCAATTGATCATTTATTCATGTAGGGAAAATTTCCAAAACAGTCATATCCTTGGACGTAGCTGGTAAATATTTGTAACACAACCCCACGGAGATGGCAAAGAAAGAGAGGGGGCTGGGAGCATGTTGACACAAACATTTAGTTTGTGGCAAACTGGAGTGTGAATCTACCCCGCCCTAGCCTGCTATACACCAACTAGCCATGTGGATCTTTTCTGATGCAAAAAAACACATAGATCTCTCAAGTAACTACCTCAACACATTCCAAAGAGATGTACAAGAACACACTGTCCCTTCAAAGATAAGGGGAGGTTGACAGGATAATGGCTAAGGATGTTTTGTTTGAACTTGCAGGTTCACGGCTTAGGGTGATAACTAACAACATGTGGAGTGTAATATGTAACTTGTTTATATCAATGTGTAAAAGGAGGAGTCATAGGAGGGGCAGCTTTGTGCTGGTCTAGAGGACAGCGTCATTGAAACGGCACCATCGTCACAAGCGAACATGTGTTAGTGTACCTGTAGCTCCTATGGGGCCTTTGCCACTGAACCAAACCTGTGGTCTTTCTTTATGAACAGCCTTGAGGTCTGCTGAATCAGTACGCTGCACACTCTGCTCATGCAGATAACATCGGCGCTCCAAGAACAGCAGCAGTAGCAGCGTTAACAACGTAGCGGTCTTAAAACACTTTGCAGCACTAACAGCGCCCATTGGCAGAAATGTAGGTGCACAGGGGACTTTACCAGCAGAAACTTAGGCACCAATAGGTTAGGCAGCTGCTGAGTAGGGTTCATGAGGATCTACGTTTTGGATTTATGTGCCTAAATCCCTTTATGAATCTAGCCCAGTATTCATAACCTTTAAAATAACTGAAATAAGAATCCCTTGAACAAATAAGCGATATGAATATGTTTATAGTATGGGCACCTTTACAGGAATTTATGGTAGATACTTTACACTGTGTGCTTCATTTTGAAGCAGGGATATCTTGAAACGCTTGTATAAATCGATCACACTGATGAGTATTGTATTTATTTTTATGTTTTTATTAGAGAAGTTGAAAGTTTCATCTCAGAACTGACAATAACAATCTCTTTTCATTTAATTTGTTTATAGGAATATGTAGAATTGGTTTGTACAAGCATATACAACAAATTAATTGGTGCTTAGTATAATGAAATCAGTAATCTGATTTGTTCTAAACTACCAGTTTTCCATGCAGTCTCCTTTGTATTGGCAGCATGGGCAAATTCCAAGCAGAATGCTTACATGCTTTGTTCTGCAATATAACTACAGCAGGCTTTAAGAACATGCAAATTAACACTGTAGCAAATTGTTTTCATATCTAACAGACATAAAAAGGTTATTCCTGATATGAAATTCTGTAAATCTGCATAAATATTTTTGTGTAAAATTAAATTAGTTATGTACTTTTCTTTTAACTAGAACTTGAAGTATCAAGAATGCCCACATAATTCATATACATATATATATATATAGGTCTTGTTATGCTAAAAGTCTTCAGAATTAATCAAATAATATTTGGTGACATACATTTAATCTGTATTTATTAACTAACAGAATGACTGTGGTCATACGGTTGGCATTAAAGTAATAACTGGTGATTGTATCACATGCAAACATATTTCTAGTAATTCAGTTTACTAATTTTGTCATGTGGCAACATTTAGGTGATTTTCTACAATATTGTGATTTAAAGTGTATAAATACTTTTTACATTTTCACAGTTACAAACTTTTTGCCAATAGTCATTTAACAATCTTTAAGATACAATGAACTATAATATCTGGGATCTGCAGAAACGGGATCAAAATGCAATTTCTATACAAGCAATGAATGATGTAAACTTTTCTGAAAGTGCCTAACACATAATTCCTTTAACCTTAGAGCACTGGTTAGTTTTGGCACAAAACAATGTATTTCTACTATGTTTACCATTTCAGCAACTTTTACAGGATGTTAGCTTCTTTCAGGAATGATAAAGTTGATATGGCACTTGCTGAGGACGTAATTTTAATGTGGAAATATCCTGCAAAATCACTGTTATCCCAGTGTATTAATTCTGCTGATGAGTTTACAGATATTTGTACTTTCCAATATATGCAGATAATTTTCAATTGCTTAGTTTGCTGCAGCTCAAAAATGTGTCTGCAATAGAAAAAAAATCACCAAAAGAGACTCCATCTGTCAGATGAAGCTGATGATTTTTTTTTTTATTATTTAGTAGCAGATCCATTTACAAGGCTTGATGCCATGAGTTGCTGAGTGCCTCCTAGCTCACAGCATCTTGCAGGATTGGGGTTAATACAATAACATACCAAGCATGAGAATAAAAATGGTAAATCACATGTTTTGATTATGATTGTGTTACTATCTGAGCTTACGTTAAAATAAAAGAAACATGGTGCTGTATTTTAAGGCCCTGAGCCTACAATCCTGACACAGGAAAAAACACCCATTTAGATGAATGGAAGGTTTCCTGAACTAGGAGTACAGGACTGGGGGGAGGGACAGCTCAGTGGTTTGAGCATTGGCCTGCTAAACCCAGGGTTGTGAGTTCAATCCTTGAGGGGGCCATTTAGGGATCTGGGGCAAAAATTGGGGATTGGTCCTGCTTTGAGCAGGGGGTTGGACTAGATGACCTCCTAAGGTCCCTTCCAACCCTGAGATTCTATGACTGGGCTTTAAGATGTTATGTGCCTCTTTTTAATAGTGTTTTGCTCAATAAGGGAATTTCAGTACTCAGTGTTAAAAAGGAATATGCAAAACCTTAAGACTTGGTGATGTGTCTCTACACTTTGTTTAAACAGACGGGAAAAGAGCAAAAAAGCCCGCTTTCCCTCCTGAGCAATGATGGTTTGAATTTTACGGATACTGGCTTTCTTGGCTTCAGTTTGCATGCTGGAGTTTTAGACTACTGTTGCTGGCCTGCGGTCCATCTCTGCTTCCAGCTTCACCATCTGCTGCATCTCCTTTGCCTGTAACCCAAAATAATCACGTTGTTTCATCATGGAGTATCATACTACAGCTTGTGTTCAAAATCAAATACATTGTCAGCACAATCGTATCTGAGTGGAATATATGTAATGAACGCCGGAGAGATGTAACCATTCTCCCCCTCTCAGAAAAATATCTGCATATTTTCAAACATCGCTGTTATTTTTTCGCTGGTGCTTATAAGTTACAAAATACGAGGAAACGTTCCTAGGATTTATGGACCACTTTTCAAAGACACACATGATACAATCTATCTGAAAGCCTCATATTGTATGGAGAAAAATTATGTTGTTTCTGACTGAACTGCCTCTGGAAATGGGACAATGTTTTGGAGACACACTATATCAGCCCTGGCTGAGTTTGGACTGCTGTTGCTTGGGAAACTAAGGGTTACGACCTGTCATCTGGACCTATTTTCTGCTGGCCAATGAAAGACAATGACTGGTGCGAATGATTATTGGACTTACTGATGGCAGAGATTGTTGACATCTTCCTTAAGGTGGCCAAGATGGCTTCATCTAGCTTAGTGATTGTCGCTGTTTATTTTGGCTATACCTGTTGCTCCGCATCCAGGCTTTTGTTGCCTCAAGATTAGGCGACTGCACTGTGCTCTACATGGGGCTACACCTTGAATCCACCTGGAAACTGATGCTGGCACAGACTGTAGTAGCCCACTCGTTAAGCAATATATTTTAATACACGTTCTTGTTTTGTAAATAGAGTTTAAGGTGTTATTTTTACCCTCTAATGCCCTAAATTGCTTGGGATCTACCAACTTGAGCGTGTACCCCCTGTCCTCATGTGGCATTGCCAAAGTTGAGTTCCAGGATGCTTGGGTTAGAAACCCCCCAGTTCAAAGTGTGGGGGGAGGCACCTACTCCTGTGCATTTTCCATGAGGGGGCCTTCAATTTCAGAACTCACTTACCACCCTGATCCAAAATCACCTGACTATGCTGTCCAGTCTGTCTTTACAGATGGTCTTCTGGGGATAGGGGATGTTTTAAGGTTGAAAATAACCTCGCGTCTCCCATATGCCAATCTTTCCCCCAGTGTGAGTGGCCGCTCTGCTTCTGCCATACCGGGAGGAGTGGTCGCTGGATTTGCCTTACTGTGTGAATTGTGTATTTCGATACCTTGTAAAGGTGCCTCCCACTTGGGATAGGCATTTTTAATCTAAATCAATAAAGAAGCTCCTATTCAGGGAGTTACGTATTCTGTACGTGCAAACCGGTATTTCCAGATGTAAAACTGGGCAAATGAAGGTCCAAAACAGTCAGTCATTTAGATGCACACTTACCTATTTTGCAAACGTAAATGGGGTTTGTCTAGGAGCTATAGATGTACCCCTCTCTGAATAGTTAGCTCTGTGCATTTCGCCATCACATTTTGTATACTCAGTGAATTATGATAATACCAAAGGCAACTGTATTATAAATGCATTGAAACCCCCCTTTACATTCCTAGGACTTTAAAGTTTGCAATAAATGAAGAAATAATTTTTAAATGAAAATATGGAAACATAACATTAATAAATGAATCAATGTGTACAGCCTTTTCTGAAATACTGGAACTGACTTGCTATGTTCACTCAGTGTGTGAATTCTGCAAGGGAAAATGAAATTCCAGCTAAAATGCAAACTCTGACACAGCTTGTATTTATTTCTCAGTAACTGACATGTCTCTCTGAAGTGCTAATGTGGTTCCCAATACCCGAGCGCCTCAATCTTCATCCTCACAACATCCCAGTGAGGAGGGAAGTAATGTTATCCCCATTTTACAGAGGGGGAACGGAGGCACTGAGAGACTAAGGGCTTTTCTACATGAACATATAGTTCCCAGGAAGCTGGGGTGTGAATCTACCCCACACTAGCCTGCCATGGACCAACTGTCCACGTGGAGCCTGCTGATGCACCTTAGTTCATTTCAAACAGGACTAGATCAAAGCACATTAGTGAATTGTTAATAGGCGTCAGCAGGGTCCACCCAGACCATTCGAGAGCAGCAGGGTAGTTTCACACCCCAGCTTGACACAAACCAAATGATCATGTAGACAGGCCGGAGTGACTTGTCCTTGCCCATGGTCACAAAGGAAGTCTCGGGCACAGCAAAGACTTGAACCCAAGGCTCTCCCGTCCTAAGCCAGTGATTTTACCACTGGACCATCCTGTATCTTATGAGCAAAGCCCTGTAATTCTTTTGCAGATTCGCTTAGCCAGAAGGGTATAACTGTAAAGTGAATTTAGTTCAGAATAACACCACACCATATGGCCAGGCTGCCTGTTTTTATCAACCGACGGTCAGCCACTGCATTCTGAAGTGAACACATGAATAGGGTAATTGTAGATGAGCTTTGTGGAAGTAAGTACCTGGAATCAATATGAATTCACATAGTTAATGGGACCTATGCATTCAGTCTTGCAAGGTACTGTGTGCCCTTATCTTCAATGGGATTTGAGGGTACTCAGCACCTCACAGGACTGAGTGCATCAAGGATAGAGTGCTGCCTGCCAGCCAAATTAATGCTTTCTATAAATATCTATCTCTAACTCAGTATAGTTACAGTAGATGTGGATAGACTGGGCTTGAGGATGGGATCCCAGTAAATTATCGACTGAAGTCATTAAATTCAGGCAAAATTCCACAACTGGATGTTTAAACCCAACACAAATATTTTACTGCTGTTGCGAGAAGGGGTTAATATGAGTGATGGTTATTATGAAGCTATAACAGGAAAGCTACAATAGTGTGATTAACAGATTCCCAATAGCGGGAAGCCTCTTTTCTTTAGCCACTAAAAAGCTATTTCTAGCTATCTAATATATTTCTAGCTATTTTTACTGTGGCATTACTTTTATTATTCTTATGCTAATATATGTGGAAAATCTGGCTTTGTCTGTCTATCAGCATTAGCAGTTAGTCATATATATGTCAACACTAAAATAGTTTCTTTAATCAGTAGATGCTTCTTTAGAATTCTTTAGAATTTCAAGCATGTCTAACTAACTACAGATAATATGACAATAGAAATCATTCTTTAAGTTTCCCGTCCTCGTTACTATAAGAGTGTGTCTGTGGGCCTGAGATGCTAAAGCATAAAATACTGTTACTATGTCAGACTCTTAAATATTTAGTGTGCATAAATATTATTAACAGTGTGTTCATTATGTTAATGGTACTTCCCAGTGGTTGCATTTACAAAGAGTGCTCCAATGATAATGATTTAATTTAGAAGGAAAGCATATTGAAATAATAGCTTGCTTATTATAGATCAATCCTACCTTGTGTTTGAGACACTGCATGACAGGATTTCAAAAGCTGTTTGTACAAAAATAATAAATGTCAAAATTGAGTAATACAACAAGAAGCAAATAAAATGAATGAAAACTGAAGTGAGATTGAGGAATGAATGCGAGAAAAGAATACATAAAACAAAAGGGTAATAAATGTGAGTGCATAATATTTTATGCTGGAGTGTGTTTCAACCCATAGATATATTAGGCTGCAGTGTACATCTGCTATGAAAGGTATCTCCACCACTATGATGTGGAAGGGATATTTAAGACCTTGAGAAGTTTTGATCCAGTTAACTGGAATGCATATGAGCATTAGCCAGGTGTCAGTGCTCTGGGCCTGATTCTCCTCACACTCATATTAGTATACCTCACAAGTAAATCCACTGAAGTCATGGAGTAACATCAGTGGGAAACAAGCGTGACACCAGAATCAGTCTCAGAACCTTTTATGATAATCTCTATAATAAATTCCATGCAGAACAATTAGCATTGAGGCAACTTTCTAAGGATGAGAAATCAAACAGGCAAAGGCAAGGAATTACAGAGTTTACGTTAAAAGCTCAGCCCTGATCCTGCTCTCGTCTTTATATTGCGCTGGATCATAGAATCTCAGGGTTGGAAGGGACCTCAGGAGGTCATCCAAAGACTCTCCCGGACTTAAGTAGGCTTTGGATCAGGCCCTTAATCGTTTTCTATCTTCATACATTATTTTGTCAACTAGTACAATTGACACGGCAAGGGAATTGTCTGAACCAATCAGACTGCAGCCGTGCTGCCGTCACTGTAGCACAATTACATATTTTTTTCTCATGTATTCACACTGTGCACTTTGACTGGCTGTGTGTACATGATGGCCATCGCTGGATTCAGACCACTTTGTGCTAGATGGTGGAGGAGACAACTGGAAGGAATCTAGCATAGTGCATGTGGCTTTATCAGCAGAGTTCAAGTTCTGGAAAACGGAGTGAAAAACGTAGGAAATAAATTCATAACCCTTGAAGGTGACAGCCACTACATCCAACCTTTAGTTCTCTCTCACCTTACTGGGTTTGTGCTTGCATATTCCCCCCATGAGTTCCTACTTCACCGAGCCCCACCTGGCAATTGAGCGGGTATGAAAATTATTGCTTTGCTGACTCCTCCTTTCAGCAGGGGGAATCACTAAGGCAGTGGTCCCCAGCCTTTCTGTTGCAATAGCATATTCATGTTCCCAGAAGAGTGTGGCGGGCGCTGAACGACCAGCCGCCAAAATGCCGCCGAGAAGCGGCGTCATCGAGAAGCGTCGCCACCAAAATGCCGCCGAGAAGTGGCGTCATCGAGAAGCGTCGCCACCAAAATGCCGCCGAGAAGCGGCGTCATCGAGAAGCGTCGCCACCAAAATGCCGCCGAGAAGCGGCGTCATCGAGAAGCGTTGCCACCAAAATGCCGCCGAGAAGCAGCAGCCTTTCGGTGGCAACGCTTCTTGGCGTTGCCGCTTCTCGGAGGTATTTCGGCGGCGGGTTGTCCGGCGGAAGCGCTCCCTTGTCAGTAGGCGGGCGCACATAAATGCCCCGGCGGGCGCCATGGCATCCATGGGCACCACATTGGGGACCACTGCACTAAGGAAAAGAGTTTTCCACCAGGAATATATATATATTTTTTTAAGAGATGACGGCCAGTTTTCAAGAAATTATTTTTTTCTCACCAGCAGAAAGTAACATGGTATTTTAACCAGAGAAGGGCAAACTGGTTCTGATAAAACCCTGAAACTGTCACCAATTTTTTAGAACAGGACCCAAACCAAAAGCTTTTGAGGTTTTGAGATATTTTGAGCATTTTTTTCACTCCTATTTTCCATCCAGGACTGGAAACAGAAGTGCCAAAATACTAAGAGAAAAAAGGTTTTCTTGAGGTATTTCCAGACAGGGCTGAGCATGAATGTACTGGAATTCTGGGAGCCTTCCTGCCTAACCTTCCAGTCTCATGCGGTTTGGAGGATGAGCTTTGGATAAGCAGCCAAGTTTTAGATGGTTATATCTGAACCAAGTCAGAATTCCATACCGTTTGAAGTCCTTCCACGCCTACATTTTCAACTCCCCAGAAGGTGAGCGGGCAAAAATAAAAGCTGTTTGGAGCCAATTTCAGCGGTGACTCTCACTCAGAAGAACTAGGGGTAGGTCTACAGAGCAGCTGGGCGGTGTCATTCCCAGTGTGGGTACGCACACACACATGCTAGCCCTGCTCGAGCTAGCATCTAAAAATAGCAGTGTGGCTGTGGCATGTGTGGATGTGTACCCAAGTACAATCCTCCTGAACCTCCTGTGTACAAGCTCGGGTGGCTAGCCCAAGCTGCTTCAAGCACATTGCTATTTTTAGGTGCTCGTTTGAGCAGAGCTAGTGGATATACATCTGCCCAAGCTGGGAATCACACCTCCCAGCTACTGTGTAGATATACCCTACAAATGGAACTGTGCTCTCTCTTTCTTTTAGTAACTCACGTGTCTTGTAACCCTTTTAAATAAAATACCTGCTCATTCTGCTTCTCCAAGACTTCTAGATGCTCAAGCTGAATTTTTCTCAACTGATCCATTTCCTTTGACTGCTTCATTGCTAGCTACAAACAAGAGAAGATAATTTGTGACACACATCACCTGTATTATTATTTTTTAAAATGGATAAATAGTTTCCAAAGAATATTATTTATTGGCTAGTGTTCACAGTGCTATACAAAACATTAGAAGAGGATATGTTCCCCACTCTGGATAATTTACCGTTTAACAGATCTAAAATATATACAACAGCAAACTATTTTAATTCAAACATCATGCTAATGAGTTATACATGCTTTGCAAATGTTACTTAGATGTGATTTTAATTCTGCTTAAGATTTTGACTTGTATGCGATAGAAAACAGTGACAAAAATCGATTTTATGAGCCAATTCTCAATTCAGGAAAATGGAAAGGTGAATTCAGATAAAATGCCCACAGATTTCAGTCAGAATGTAGAAGTTCAGGAGTAGGCCCTGGGTCAGCTTGCTGGTGAAGTGAGACCTTGAAATTCAGTTTGAGAATGACCCTGAGTCTCTAGTTTCTCAAGTTAGTAGAAATCATCACTGTCATTGAGCTACAGTAACTGAAGGGTACATTTTCAAAATGCTGTGCAGAAGCTGGATGTACATTACTCAAGAGGTGAAGTTCCTGCCAACAAATCACATACACACTCTTTTTTGGTTTCTTATCAAAATGATACTCACCCTTTTTCTCTCTTCCAGAAACTTTTTAGTGTTGCTGCTGTTTAGTTCTCTTACTCGCCTAAGGAAAAAAAAAAGGGATATTGTGCTTGAGGATTTATTAAAAAGTCCAAGAGCCAGAACCACAAATCTGAGTCAATGTTAAGGAGATAGATAACTTAGGGGCCTGTTTTGCCACCTTTTAGGCACTACCTTAGACTGTGAGTAGCTCCACTGAAGTACGGCCTTAAGTCTTGACATTATATTTAATGTTTCTGGCTATCTTGGGTGCTGTGACTAAGAGGGTTGAAGAAACTGACCAAGATTGTTGCAAACTAAGTTTGCCTTGATCCTCAATCTAGAGTGATCCATTTAATTGAGACGTTTGTTTTATTAATCCATTTGCAGTAGTTTAGATTTACCATCTCCTAACAGTGTTCAACAATTATTAAAAATCATACTGATTATCATGAATAAAAAGATATTTTAACTAATGCTGACACGGTGCCATTCATAGATTCCAAAGCCAGAAGGTACCATTGTCATCGTCTAGGCTGACTTCCTGAATGACACAGGCCATACACCTTTCCCAAAATAATTCCTAGAGCAAAGATCTTTTAGAAAAAAAATCTAATTTCCATTAACAAATTCTGAGTGATGGAGCCATTCCAGCCATTGTGTTATGCCTTTCTCTGCTAGACTGAAGAGCCTGATTAAACATTTGTTGCTCACATAGGTACTTACAGACTATAATCAAGTCACCCCTAAACGTTCTCTTCATTAAGCTAAATAGATTGAGCTCCCTGAGTCTATTACTATAAGGCAGGTTTTCTAATCCTTTAATCATTGCCATGGCTCTTCTCTGAACCCTCTGCAATTTATCAACATCCTTCTGGAATGGTGGGCACCAGAACTGGACACAGTATTCCAGCAGTGGTTGCACCACTGCCAAATGCAGAGGTAAAATAACCTCTCTGCTGTGGCTTGAGATTCCCATGTCTCTGTATCCTAGGATCACATTCGCTCTTTGGCCACAGCATAGCACTGGGAGCTCATGTTCAGCTAATTAGCTATCATGACTAAGGCTACAATTTAATCATGGGTATTTTTAGGGTTAGAGTTAGGCATCCCCCCCTTTCTTTGGCATCTCTCCCCCGCCCCGAAAACTGGCTTTGCTCCTTACTAATCTCACACCTATCCCCTTTCTTCCCCATAACCTTCCCTTCTGCTCCCTCTGGAATGCCCGTTCCATCTTTCATACCTTGCAGGGCTGGGTAGGGGTGAAGGCCATGGGAAGCTTTTTCATTGGTCCATTTCCCATTCCCCTAGTGGCACTACCTCTCCTGCTTCTCTGAATCCAAGGCTAACCGAAAACTAGACCCAAGTCTTAGGGTAGGTCTACACTTACCGGCTGGATCGGAGGCGTCAGATCGATGTTCTGGGTTCGATTTATCGTGTCTTGTCTAGACGCGATAAATCGAACCAGGAAGTGCTCCCCCGTCGACGCTGGTAATCCAGCTCGACGAACGGAGTAGGCGGAGTCGACGGGGGAGCCTGCGCGCCGCGTGTGGACCCCGGGTAAGTACGTTTTCATTCGAACTAAGATAGTTCGACTTCAGCTACGTTATTCACGTAGCTGAAGTTGCGTATCTTAGTTCGAATTGGGGGGTTAGTGTAGACCACCCCTTACAGTTGTCTTCTCAGTGCATCTTAACAACACTAAAAAGTAACTGTCGCAAGTGATACTGCACAGCATTTAAAGGGGAAAAAATGGATCAGTGAATAAAAAACGAAGGTCCTAATTTCTAGAAACACTTTCACACACGCGCAACTTTATCCATGTGATTAGTTCCACTGTAGTCAGTGTGATGTTCGCTCCTTTGTTAGTTTTTCCAAGATTGGGACCTAAACGATACGATCCACACACACAAAAATTGCCCAGAAACAGCCATCGAAAATATATACAGCATAACAATTAAAAACAAGCCATTTCCCACACATCAAAGCATACTTTAGTCAATGTGTGGACAGATCAATCAATTATACCGCCCCTCATAGATGGATCTGACACTTACCTCTCCCTTTCAGCCTTATTTTTGATAGATTTATCCTGGCTTATGGCTTTGCTGTTTTCCATAGAAATTTTAGCCTGGTTGGCACGCATTTCCTTGCTTTCCCTAGGGAAATATGAACAAAATCATTATACACTGAAATGTGATATGTAATGGTTGTTAAGGTAGCTTATTGATACCTTTCTATATAATGGCTAAAGTTGTCTCTAAAGTATTAAAGAAGTAGAAAGAACAGACTATATAAATAATGTCTTCTTCCTACTGGACTGTATGTTTGAACAGCACTTACAAATCTCAGGAGGGTATAGAGAAAACAATTTGAAGGAATGGTTTTAAGCATTTTACTCTTTGAATTAAACAGGTAAAAAATCCAGTACTGTGTCTAGTCTAGAACATTTGACTGAGTAAGAGCTATTATCAGTAATTTAAGAAATGTGACTTGCCTTTTAAAACTGCACAATAAATTTACAAAAACTGTGTGCACAGAATGTATGAGTATAGTACAAATAATATTAACATTTGCTAGTTCTGGCATATCCGTCTGATCTTTATGATTTGGTGTTGTAACTTCAACTAGTGTTTGGTATAGGTTGATGAAGTTATAGAAAAAACAACAGCAACACAAACAGCACAGATGACAAAATCGAGTTAGGAAGAAAAATATGTAGGTGGCACTTTTAAAAGTGCTCTGCTCCCGCATAACTCTGCTTCCACTGAAGTTGATGGGAATTTCACCACTGACCTCAATGGGAGCAAAATTAGGCCAGCACTGAGCGTTTTAAAAAAATGCTACCTAGATTTCACAAAACTCCTATTCTGAGTAAATAAGATAAAGACTACTTGCTCGCATAAATATTCTAATTTATCGAATTATTTAATCTACATTATTATTCGAATTTAAAGTAATAATAATAATTAATAATAATTAATATATTGAAGTAACATCGAAAGGTTGCAGCTAGGATTAGGGTCCTATTATGCTAAGTGCCAAACCACCCACAGGAAGTTATAATTCCTGCCCTATAGATTTTACAGTCCAATCTGTAGTAATTCTAATCCCATCAAGAATTTCTTTGCTTCTAACCTGAGGATCTCAAAGGACTTTACCAACAAGAGACTAATTAAGTTTTACGCTACCCCCGGTAGGGTAAGACGTTTTCTTCCACATTTTACAGATGGGGAAACTAATGCACATATAGGTTAGTTAGGGTGACCAGACAGCAAGTGTGAAAAATTGGGACAGGCTGTGGGGGGTAATAGGAGCCTATATAAGAAAAAGACCCAAAAATCGGGACTGTCCCTATAAAATCGGGACATCTGGTCACCCTAAGGTTAGTCAACTTTCTCAAAGTCACACACGCATTCTGTGGCAGAGCTGCTGCTTTTTCCTTCCTCAAAGTCCTACTACAATGATTTGTGACACCACAGCCATCGCCACCTCAACTGACTGACATCAGAGAGGATCAGGACTTCAAGTGAGGAATCTGCAGCAGGAATGGATGAGTCCCTACTGCAAGAAATGTTTCACACAAGTGTCTAGTAACAAAAGAGGTCAAGAGAATTAGGTAACCTATGGTATGTGTACATTAGCCACACAGTTGTTTCTAGACAGACTGTTTTTTCAAAGTTTTCCATTAGGTATCAGTGAATGTTTAAGTACAGTACAGATAAAAATGATTATACATTAATAGCTGGTATTTTAATATTTTTGCAAGTACAAAAGGGGAGGAGTCTGACAGGAAAATATTGCTAAATTGCTTGCCGGTAGTGACATATTGCCAAAAAAGTCATTTATATTTAAATTTACTAACTATCCTTTCAATTTCAAATGTTTTATTGTCAGTGAAAGACACTAACTACTAATTAATGTTATTTTACTTTGCACCTTGCTTACTTCCACACATTTTCGTTCAACTAAAATAATATTAATGAAGACGCAGCATTTATTTCTCCAAGGCTTTATATTGTGAAGCATTCCTTAATGATCAATACCATATCAATACAAAACTCAAAGCAGTGGTATTATAGCAACAATAAGATACAATATACTTAACACATATTTTGCACTCTATCAAGAGCACTTCTTATGCATACAATCACAATACCAAATAAGCATTTATTTTCTGTGCTAGGTTTGAAAGCACATAAAAGCACACTGCCTTAAAGTTATGGAATAATTCATTTTTTATTTATAGTGCTTTAGGGGTTGAAAAATGTAAAGTGTAGGTATTCAAATTGATTAATAATTTTATACAGAAAGCATTTAAGGGGCTTAATTTTCCCTATGCTGCAAAATGTGGCTATCATTACGTAGTATAATGGAAGGAAGTGACACCCACCAGTATGTAACCATCTTTATCTTGTCCATGAGAGCTATGCACAAGCTTAGCTAAGTGCACTGCTGACAAATTGGGAACAAATTAACTGATATTTTAGTATATCAGGAAATACACTTCCCCTTGGAATCAATAGGAATAATCTGTTTATGGGTCTAAGAAGATCAGATCAGGCACTGACAGCAAAACATGCTGCCATATTGGACCCAGGTTCAAATCTAAAGCTCATCCCCTTGCATTAACACCCAAAGGGCTGGAACAGGATCCTATTGTGATAAGTGCTATACCTGCCCCTAGGAAGTTACAGTTCCTGCCCCAGAGAATTTGCAATCCAATCTGTAATAATTCTGACCCACTCAAAGAATTCTGTGCATGTCTCTAATGCTTCGAACCTGAGGGTCTCAAAGCACTTTAATTGTTTTAATTAATTTTGTTTGTAAAGTCCACTGAAGTCAATCATCATATATTATCAGTATTTTATCCTACTTAATTCAGTTTGGTGCTTCCTGAATAATACTGCTCCACTCATCGGGTGATCTCTCCTTGTATTAAAAAATACTTTTGTTTTTCTCTCTCTGACTCATTACCAACACATTTTAGTTAACCTTGGATGCATTTTAGTCAGAAATGTCAGTTTCACTCCCAGATTTTCTAATTTCTCATGTGCTCCAAACACAGTATCTCTAATTCAGTAAATTAGACAGAGCCAAAGGCAGCTGGACTTTCTGAAAGCCATGAGTTCTCATACATCCTGGAGCTGGATAGCCCGCCCCCCCCAATGTTCAATGGCAATCTTCAGATTGCAGTCATAAGCATTTTTTGTTTTCTGCTTTCTTCTTTGAATCCGGTCAGTCCAAGCGTGAGCTGTAATTGCTTTTTCCACCATGAGTGGAAAACGTTTGGCTCTCCAGCAGATATCTGCATCATTTCAGATTACCGATCTCTCTACTACCACTCTGCACAGTGTCTTGATAGCTATTCAGCACATCTCATTACTCTAGTTAATAGATAGAGAGGCTGAAAGAATAGCATGGTGTCAACTGCTCCTTCTATTCTCGAGATGATCCTTTATTTTCCATGTGTCTTGCTCAGCTGACTCTTGGAGGTTACATATACTTCATGTATTCTACACATTCTACAAATGATGAAGCGTGAAGTCCCTTTTGGGCATTATGATCAACAATTCAACATTTCCCTTCAAAAGTATTCTGGTTTATGGACATGCACAGAGATAAATGTTTTACATTTGCCTAAGGCAGGAGAATCCCCAATCTTTACACAGAAATCAATGTGTTGTACTCGGCACCTCTGAAAAATCAGACCAGCACTTAGAACAGTATGGTACAAATGAAAAAAATGATTTTAAATAAGCAATTCAGTACTAAGAACTTATTTCAAAAGATAATACAAGCGGGACCCCGTGGACATAGTGTACTTAGATTTCCAGAAAGCCTTTGACAAGGTCCCTCACCAAAGGCTCTTACATAAATTAAGTTGTCATGGGATAAGAGGGAAGAGCCTTTCATGGATTGAGAACTGGTTAAAAGACAGGGAACAAAGGATAGGAATAAATGGTAAATTTTCAGAGTGGAGAGGGGTAACTAGTGGTGTTCCCCAAGGATCAGTCCTCGGACTAATCCTATTCAACATATTCATAAATGATCTGGAGAAAAGGGTAAACAGTGAGGTGGCAAAGTTTGCAGACGATACTAAACTGCTCAAGATAGTTAAGTCTAAAGCAGACTGTGAAGAACTTCAAAAAGATCTCACAAAGCTAAGTGATTGGGCAACAAAATGGCAAATGAAATTTAGTGTGGATAAATGTAAAGTAATGCACATTGGAAAAAATAACCCCAACTATACATACAATATGATGGGGGCTAATTTAGCTACAACTAATCAGGGAAGAGATCTTGGAGTAATCGTGGATAATTCTCTGAAGACATCCACGCAGTGTGCAGCGGCAGTCAAAAAAGCAAACAGGATGTTAGGAATAATTAAAAAAGGGATAGAGAATAAGACGGAGAATATTTTACTGCCCTTATATAAATCCATGGTACACCCACATCTTGAATATTGCGTACAGATGTGGTCTCCTCATCTCAAAAAAGATATACTGGCATTAGAAAAGGTTCAGAGAAGGGCAACTAAAATGATTAGGGCTTTGGAACGGGTCCGATATGAGGAGAGATTAAAGAGGCTACGACTTTTCAGCTTGGAAAACAGGAGACTAAGGGGGGATATGATAGAGGTATATAAAATTATGAGTGGTGTGGAGAAAGTAAATAAGGAAAAGTTATTTACTTGTTCCCATAATATAAGAACGAGGGGCCACCAAATGAAATTAATGGGCAGCAGGTTTAAAACAAATAAAAGGAAGTTCCTTTTCACATAGCGCATAGTCAACCTGTGGAACTCCTTGCCTGAGGAGGTTGTGAAGGCTGGGACTATAACAGGGTTTAAAAGAGAACTGGATAAATTCATAAAGGTTAAGTCCATTAATGACTATTAGCCAGGATGGGTAAGGAATGGTGTCCCTAGCCTCTGTTTGTCATGGATGGTGATGGATGGCAGGAGAGAGATCACTTGATCATTGCCTGTTAGGTCCACTCACTCTGGGGCACCTGGCATTGGCCACTGTCGGTAGACAGGCTACTGGGCTAGATGGACCTTTGGTCTGACCCAATATGGCCACTCTTATGTTTTTATGTTCATTAAAATTCCATGGAGATGTGAAAATTCTAAATCTAAAGCTACGAACTGCGAGGAAAAGATGAAAAAAGTAAATTTTGTATAGCCTAGAAGCGACAAAGTGATATAGACTAACAGACGTACTGGAGATACCCACTTCTTCAGATGCAGGCAGGGCCGGCTCCAGGCACCAGCTTTCCAAGCTGGTGCTTGGGGCGGCATCCAGAATGGGGCGGCAGTCCATGTCCCGCGGCGGCAATTCGGCGGCAGCTCTGCTGCTCTTCTCACCATAGCGGCAATTCGGCGGCGACTGCTTGGGGCGGCAGAATTGGTAGAGCCGTCCCTGGATGCATGCATATGTCTGTTAGTCTATAAGGTGCCACAGGACTTTTTGTCGCTTCTACAGATCCAGACTAACACGGCTGCCCCTCTGATATATAGCCTAGGTGACACACGTTTTCCTGGTAGAGATATCTCCCCATACTGATAGCTTTAGCCCAATGCAGATAAGAGAACAAGTGAAGTAGGCATAGAAATGAAAATAAAAACATTTCAAAAGAGATTAGAAGAACTATTCCTCCAGGAAATAAACTATAATTTAGCAGAAGAGATTAGAAAGAGTATACTGGATTACAAAATGAATCAGAAAGCAAGACTGTGGATAGCCAAATGGCTGTGGTTCCTTTGTGGGCTGTTGCAATGACATAACAGAATAACCCAAAGGCTGTTCTAACTTATACTAAGTACTGACTCTTCCCCTGCTTGGTCCCAGAACTAAGATCTGTAAAATAAAATCTTTTTAATGTATTTCATAATACTTCAAAAAGTATCTAATTATAAAATAAACAAACATATTCCTAGACAGCTTGGAGAAATGAGCTAATTTGGAAAGTGACATAAAGATAAACATATTAAAACCTTTCACTGAGACAATTTCTTTGTTGGATGGAAAGCACGCAGGTCTCAGTGTGGATTCTGTCTTATGCTAAGGTACTACATTATTTCATTCAGGAATTTTGTTAAAATAGAAAATAATCTCAGATAGCTTCTTTAGATGTGAAGTCATTTATGCTTTTTGGGCTTCCTATCAGACCAATGCTGAGGATGGTCTTTTAAAAATAGTATATAATAAGTAAATTCATATGGTTGTGGACTTCCTCACATCATAGATTGTGCAATGAGATAATTCCACCGCTTCTATTCTTTGTCTGTATAACACTGGGGATGACGATACTTACCTCCCTTAGTAAAGTGCTTTGAGAGCTACTGATGAAAAATGCTATTTTAGAGAGGGGTAATACTATTATTTGCATTTTATTTAATTTAAAGTGGACAGTGCAGTTAAATATAAAAAGCAATGAGAATATTGGCATGCAGCATTGTCTTCGTACTGGAGATTACAACATGATATTTTATTAAAACGATGTGCAACTGTGAGGTAGCTGCACAGAAAAAAAAAAAGATAATTGTAACGTTTTCACACCCACAGCTCCTATCAACTTCAAAAGGGAGTTGCAAATGCTCAGCATCTCTCTGGTTCAGGCCCTTCGAATTCAAGTTCCTTAGCGTAAATGGAGCTATGACAATTTACACCAGCTGAGGCTCTGCTCCATTATCCCTCAGTTCTTCTTTTGATAACTTATTTGACTGCTATGATGCTATATTCTGAGAATCCCGTCACCAGTGCACAGGTTCTCAGGATGCTCTGCTCACCTGTCCTGAGAAAACTTTAGCTGTTGGGTTTGTTGCTCATGAGCGTTCATCAGCAGTTTTTTCAGGAGCTCACACTGCTGGCTCAGATGTAAATCACGGATTTCTTGCTCTTCGGCGCTGTGGGTGTTGATCATCTCTGACCACTCTTTAGTGTGCTGCGCTACGATTTCTTTTACCTGTAGAGAAAGAACAATGACTATTTTGTCAGTACTTCTCACAATTATAATATAAGGTCAGTCATTAATGCAGTGGAGATCATTTCAAGATAACTACAAAACTCAACTAAACTGCAAGAACTAAATTACATAAAGCAAACTGCTCCACACTGACATGAAGCCACTAAGGAAACTACAGTGTATGATAAACACCAGATATTAAACACACAGTAAAATGCACCCTCACTACTAGGACTCTCTGTTACCCAGCTGCCCTATGTAAAATGACTGAATTAATGCCCTCAATGTACTACAATTCTTTTTAAACCTCCTGAAATGTATGCTTCATTATACAACTGCTAAACATTCTTGGCTGGCTCCAAAATATAAAAATCAAAGCAATTAGAGATGGAGAATGTCTAGTGGGATGAATTTCTCTAAGGGCTTAAACACAGGCTCCGATTTTGTGGAAAGAATCTTATTCGCACAGTCAGTTTTTCAGAGAAATCCTATATTTAATACATCCTGAATCTGCAGCTAGGCTATATAGCTGTGTCTTATGCTCATTAAGTCAGCAGGGAATCTGACAAGTATTCTTTTCTTGCTCCGCTCCCAAGACTCACAAGAATAATAAGATTAAAGTTTTGGAAAGTTCCCAAGAGACAATGTGAAGAAGTCTAAACCATCAGAGTTGTTAGTATATTGTACTCCAATGATTTAGAAAAGTAACTAATAGAAAGATATACCTTATTATCCCTTCGTAATTAGCTATGCTGTTTTGACAAGCTACCCTATTTTTCCATAAATGCACACAAAGACTCACCAAAAAAATCATCTATTTTCAGGTAGGCCTTTTTTTAAAGTGCTATTATGGAAACTAATAGCCTTTGGGCATTCTTATATGGAAGCTAATCCTGATTCTTCAAATCAAAATTGCCATCACAGAGCTCCCAAGTGAGACTCTGATGCCAATCCCCTCAGGAGCATGTACCCCCTAGACGTACTTCCTCTCAAACATATTTTAGGCAGGTGACCCATAGTAAGATGCTGACAGCGAAACAACAAAAGTGAGAGAGACATTCGAGGGAGCAGAGCACCTCTAAAGGCAACTAGTGCCTAGACTCTCTGCCACAAGTACAAGCAAACGAAGAAAATGTTGTGTGTTAAGAACTGGATTCCTCGTTGATAATGAAGAGCTTGCTGCCTTTTCCAAGCTAGGCTGGTATCTAATCTACTTAAAAGCCAGTCTCACATTTAATTATAATTAAATATTTGTCCCATATGAAAATGTACATGGTTTGGTGCAGAAAATGCAGGCAAAGAACTGCACAGAGTTTGGCTTTTTCCAGTTGGCAGGAAAACAGAAGCCTTTGGAGGCAGAAGTTTGACCAGACTAATACAGCGAGGGCTCCTATTCAACAAGGTACTTAAGCATGAGTGTAACTTTAAGCATGGGAGTAGCCCCACTGACTTCAATGTGACTATTCATGAGGTTAATGTTATGACAGTGCTCAGGTATCTTACTAAGTTGGGACCTAGATGCAGAGGAGTGAACCTTATGGGAAACAGCCCGTGGGAAGAAAGCCTTTATTGACAGGCTCCCACAGTAATACTGACCTCCGAACCAGAACATACTGGGTATTATGCAGGGTGCTGAACATATGCATGGATATAACCAGAAAACATTCATGCTTTTTTTAATGTGATTTTCAAAAGGGCTCAGTGTTGGCCTAACGCGGCTCACATGGCAACCAATGGGAGTTTTACCGTTGACTTTAATGGGAGTGGAGTTAGGCCAACACCGATATCTTTGAAAAAATTCTACCCTTTCTCTTTACATCAGTGTACAAGATGTGATCAGCCCCATCTTTGTAGACAAAGACCCAATAATGCCTAAGCTACCTAGGGGCTGAATGACCCAGGAAGAATTACTCAGAAGACGTCCATGGTCATAATGTGAGAAAGCATTGTTTTACTTTGTTTTTTTAAAAAGATCAGCTCTCTGATATATAGGAGGCTGCAGTTGTAATAGTCTTTCCAATGCGGTAGAGCCGCGGGGTGCTGCACCCCTTCGAAAGTTGGTACAATCCTGGAGAGAACTGTGGAGAACTGTGGCCAGAATTTCGCCTTCATTTCTTGCTGCAGTGTGACTCCCTCACATGCTACCCAGGACAGGCCTGGGTCTTGAAGGCACAATCTCCATATAAGGGGCCTGAGTCTCATTGACACTAAATCCACATGACATCGTGTTAGCAGCACAAACAGGCATTAGAGAGGATATACATATAATTTACTCCCATATTCAGGTTGCCCTTTACACTGTCAGAGCGGTGTAAAATGGCCTTAGTGTAAATAAGAATCAGGCTCAAGGTGTCCAGCTTAGAAATATCTTAAAAAACCAGATGACTAATACAAACACTGGAAATCCTGGGGAAAGCAAGTACTGTTTGACTTAGTGACAAAGAGCCTCTAGAGAACCAAATAAGCACAGAAAAGCAAATTCTAGGCTCTCTGGAAAGGAAGGAAAGAGATGATCTGATAATTGTTTCTGTAAAGTAGCTACATATATTACAGAGGAACACAAAGGAGGAAATCCTATAGACTGAACAGACATTCTAATACCAATGAAGAAACCAACAACAGAGCTTAGACAGCTAAGCACGACTATTATTCAAGTGCTTGATCCGAGGAGACAAGGATAAAAATCTTAAAACTCAAAACACGCTCCTGGAGAGAGATGCACTACAGAGGATGCAAAACATTTATTACTTGGCCTTAAAATAAGCATGCAGCCTAAAAGATAGGTACTGCTCCTGGTAAAACAAGCTTCTCTGAAACCATCTCTTTAACTGAATATCCTGCAAAGCTGAGAGGTAGATTTCAAGTAAAGCAAAATATATCCTGGGATGAAGAGAAATCTGTCAGACAGAAGTGAATGTGAGAAGATTTGAAATCCTGCCTTTCATCTGATTCCATGTATGTCTAGAGAGACTCAAAACTTCATACGTAACTTTCAATAACATTGAAATATTTTTTCTTCTTTCCCTTTTCTTGCTGGATATTAGGAACCTAGTTTTCCCAACACAGGAATGTATCTTGCATCTACAAAGGTAGATGCGTGCAAAGTATGCATTTGTGCATTCAAAACAAAATGAGTATTTCATGTCAAACGTGGCCTGGATTTGTATCCACGACGTAGAGGAGCAAGTCTCTGTAGACCATTACCACTGGTAATGGGCATAGCTGCATAGTATTTAATTTCTTTTACACATGTTGTGACATGGGGATGATGCGCATCTGACACATGCTGGATTAATCCTAGGAGCTCACTAATCCAATGAGCTCACTTGATCTTAAAATCAATGGGTCAAACGGTGAGAGGGTTCTGAACAGCCACTGAGTATCTACAACTCCCACTGAATCCAACGGGAATTGTATGAACTCGGCATCTCTCAGGATTTTCCAACATAATTTCTATCTGCATAGCTATACTTTGTTGGGAGTAGAAGAAATCTACATTTCCATTTGCTCTGGAGCAAACCACCAGGTGGGATACAAGTGAAAGCCAGCATCAAAGGTGTTCTGTGGGATCAGGGGGGAGGGATAGCTCAGTGGTTTGAGCACTGGCCTGCTAAACCCAGGGTTGTGAGTTCAATCCTTGAGGGGGCCATTTAGGGATCAGGGGCAAAAATTGGGGATTGGTCCTGCTTTGAGCAGGGGGTTGGACTAGATGACCTCCTAAGGTCCCTTCCAACCCTGATATTCTATGATTCTAAAGCCACAAAGGGTGGAAGTTTCAAAGGAGCTCAAGCTCCCTTAGGGTCCTTTGAAAATCCCAACCTAAAGCTAGCCATGGAGAAGAAAGCAAGCCATCCATCCGTGTGGGGATGGATTACACATTTGACAGGATCTATTTGGAAGTGGGCATTTTAAAAGGACAAGCCCTAATATCCAAATCAGTGTGTGGGAAGAAAAAAAAATCATCAGTCAGACTCATTGGAAGTAGAAGGTTAGTGAACACTTAAATGTCCATGTATATTAGAACCAGTTTGGGCAGCTGAGGTCACATCAAAGACTCTTCTATTCTGTAAAGCGTTAAGATTTTACACTTTGTTTTGTATTTAAGCTTACTGCCTAGCTTGCAATGCTCTCTCTAGAGTTGTTAGCCCCACTGATTTTTATAACTAGCTTTTCTTTTGTGCTTTTCTTTCTCTTTTATCAATCCGTTTTTATTTCAGACAGTGGTTCTGACATCGCCTATTGTGGCTATGTTGTTAAGATTGCTATTTTCTGATACTCTCCTTCCCCTAGCCCAACCTCACATCTTCCCTGCAGCAATGGCAAACTATGGCCCTTGATTTTGAGCTGTGGCGCTCAGGAGGTGCAACCAGAATGGAGGAGGAGGAGTTTAAGTTGCCTTTACATTTTCCAGACGCTGGGCTCCGCTGGATACAATTTAGAGCAACCCCGAGTGGTCTCTTACAGTTGCCTATGGGCTACTCTACCAACCCTGTGGAACTGGAGCACAGTAACTCTAGTCATGCTTCCTCTGGCTGCCAGTTTGCCCCTCATCTTCAACCTGCCTCTATCCGCCTAGGCAAATAAGGTGATGGGGCGCACATAGCACTCTTCCACCACCCCTATGCGTCCAGGGAAAACACTTTTTGCACAGGGTATTGCCCTTTTTCACCAACGGAGTGACATAAACAGGCTGCAGAAGGAGAGAAAACTAGGATCTACATGTCCTGGTTAAATGAATGCATGATATTAGGACTGACAAGATGAAAGTGAGCTTGTCTTAGTCTGCTTAATACTGCGGCTTGGTTACTTCTCCCATGCGGTATCTGTGGTGTTTGATGCCTCTTCCTGTGTGTAAGACTTTACATGTATTGGGTAAAAATCCCCCGTTGTTTTCAATCTCCTCTCCTCAAATCTCTCGGGGTCATTTTGCAGCTGGTTCTATCCTACAGTGTATTTGCTATTCCTCTAACTTTGACATCAACCACAAACCTGACAGCAGTTCAAATAGCACCAGAGAAATCTTTGACAAAGTAGTACAGGAAGCAACTGAGCAAAGTGCTAAATGAGGATTAGTTACAAAAATTAATTGGGCAGGAAATCTCTGGAAATACTAGATAAGTTCTCTACTGCACCACAACTAGCACGAAGACTGACAATGTTTTACCTCTGCAAGGGAGCAGCTCCATGCAACTCTTGAAAACGGTCCATGACCATAGCTTGAGAACAACTGATTTAAAAACAACTGGGACTGGATCTTGGGTGCTGTTATTTGGGGACAGGCAACTTGGAGAAAGCAACTGATTCACCCCAGGAGAAGAAGTAAGAAGTAACAAATACATCTGATGCAAATGGGATGGGCCCAGGAGAGAGACAGTGAGGGCACACAGGGAGAGTCAAATGTCTGGCAGGGTGTTGGACAAGGTGACACTGATGTAAAACTAACAAGCGGCTAATTCCATTTACCTACATATTTTTAGTGGCAAAATTCAATTCCAATTTTCATACAGCACATTTTCCTCTGTTGTCTGCATAGCTGAAATTACTACAAAATGACCAAACATTTTTGTTTCACATGGAAACAAAACTAGGAACATGGTACTCTCTTCAAAATTGTTAAGGTCAGGAAATGGATTTTGCTCTTTTTGAATAAAAACTAAAAGCTTTTAGACACTGAGTTCTAGACACTGAGTTCTTTTCTGCATATCATTATTGCTGAAAATCATTCACATGCTTTCATAAAAATAAACTACCATTTGGGTCTCCAAAGATCTCAAATGTTGCATGTGTTAACACTGGCATGTTTTCTTACCTTAGATTTGTGATCGGATGTTAATGCCTGAATTTTAATTTCAGTTTCTTTCTTCATTTCAAGACAATTACTTCCTCTAAAAAAGCAAAATTGCAAATGTGTGCCACAAGTTAAATATCTTCCCATCCAGTCAGCTCATACTAATGAATAGGTTAGTCAATGATGAAGTACTGTTGTGTATTGGAATGAAATTATTTCTTCTAGCAATTTATTCACACCTTACAAATATTACCGGCTTACTGATCATGCAATTCAAACACACTTCACCTGTTATTTCTAGAGGGGACCCACAATTATTCAATTGCTAAGGCTATGTCAACAAGTCCATTTATGATGCTGGTTTCTTTTTTAGCCAATAAAATTAAACTTCAGCCTGAAAACCTGCAAACAGATTCACTGCCTACGTATGATTTTTGTTTTGTTTTTAAAGCCAATTTTGCTACCTTTTCGTTTGAGGCATGAAAAATGTATCTTGATTGCTAGTTTCCATTGTGATTTCTGCATCTTTAACAGAAAAGGGGTTATTGTCTACCTACAATGAGTGCCCCGCTGCAGCAAAGCTGAAATGACCACAAGGATTGGTCTTCATACCCGTGTGCCGTGAAACAGGATCTGCACAGCCCAAACAGGCCAATGCGGAATGGCTGGCACAGACCCCATGCCATTACATTCAGGTTTTTGGAGCTGAACTTTGCATGGATCCAACAGCACCAAGTCCTCACACATCCCCTGATCGTTCAACAGAAGGCATATAGCAGGGCCGTGGCACCCATGTGGAGCCGAGTTAAATTAATAGGGCTCTGTGTGAGTGGCAAGGGTCTTCTGGTATTTTAGGGGCACCACAGGCTGGAAGAAAAGCTGCAGAGGGGTTATGCTGCCACCCAATAACTTGCCAGGGGGTGGGTAGAAAAGTGATGAAATTCCCCCATCCCACAACAGTTCCCTTCACAAATCTCAGTTACTTGGACTTTGTGTTGGGAGAGGTGGCAGCATACAACGGAGGATCAAAAGTTCCATTACAGCAACAAGAAAGCTTTCAATGTAAGCCTTACAAGAGTCAGTAAATTCTCAAGCCATCCTTAAAATCCCGACCTCTCATGCCCTTTCTTGCAGCGAAAGGTTCTTAGAACGGCATGCAAATTCACCCACCAAACTTCCTGGCCTTTTTGTTTTGGTTTTAGAACAAATCTGTATTTTAATGGCATATATTTTTATTTCACTTTTTGTGCAGCCTTTAAAAAAAAAATTCTCATCAGATCCTTCATTGGTGTAAATCACCATGATTCCATTGTTGTTGAATGGAATGACACTGATTTGTACTAGCTGAAGATTTGCCTCAATTAAATTGTTTATTGCTTGGCTGAAGTAAAATTAAACTAATCACAGTCCTGGAAATGGAGCTTGATAAAAAAGATGACAGTTTTAAAGCCTATTTTAATATCAAAGTGATGCTAACTTATGGAAATGAGCAGAAAGCTTTATCCTCAAATGTTCCTAGAGAAGTCTATGTAGAAAATACAAGGAGTGTGATGTGCCTTGTGTTTCCTATGGGCCACCGTGAGGATTAATCACTGATTTGCTTGTCACAGCAAGGAAGGTTTTGCATAGATTTCTGGCATAGGTTTGATACTCTGGAAAGTCCTATAGAGTTATAGGGCCAGTTACAGCAGACTAAATCTGAAATGTCATGGACTGCAGTGAAGTTACTTTTGTTTTACACTGGTGTAAATGAGTTCAGGATCTAGCCACAATATAGCTTAAAGCTTTTTATGCTTTATGAAGATGACCTCCACTCAGGAGGATCAGACATATTTATTCAAAGACCCATTGATCAGTAAAATTTCCAAAATCCCAATAGTCAGTACCAATTGTTTATTCCTTTTTTTAAAAGTAGCATTCAATCTTCCGTGAGGGAATGCTAAAATTGGCTGAATGTAATCACCCACTTCCGTACTGTCAAAATGTATGTAAGCTTTAGGCTATACAGTCCTAAATGTGAACAAATTCCCTAGCACCAATCCCACACCATGCCACAACTTCACACACAGACACACACACACACACACCTGTTTGGATCCTGGACATCCCTGGTAATCCAGGACTGTCCTTGTGTCCCCCCCCAAACCACATTTCAGAGTTGGAACATGAGCACACAAGCTCCCCCGAGTCTCTGTGAGATTTGTGAGTGTGTAAGGCATTTGTAGTGCGCATCTGAACTACTTGCTCAAGTGCACAGGGAACTAAATCCTGTCCATCTGTCAGTGAATGAAGCTGTAATTAATTTTTTTCCCTGACAATTATGCAGCTGACAGACATGTCATGCCATGTGGGAGATACATTATAAAAAAAAACTACATGTAACCACCACAAAACCAGAATGGAGACCATATTATAGATCTATCAGGAAGGCCTTTTTGCCTTTTTGATGAAGTATGCACCAAATTCAAATCAAATCCCTTTAATTTTTAAAATTTATTTTAAATCAACGTATTGCTTGTGAAAGTTGCCAGATTGATAGCAGTGGAAACCAAATACATTATTTAGCCAATGAACCAGGGCCCAGATACAGCACAGCACCTAAGCGCATGCCTAAAAAGCTAAGCATGTGCTTAAGTTCCATTGGCTGTGTTTACATTTAAGGAGGTGCTTAAATGTACTGTAGAACAGAGATGGATTTAAGCATGTGCTTGAGATCCTCGCTGAATCTGGGCTCAGAGCAGCACAAATAGTGACAGTGTCAACTTCCCCCTGCACTATCCCCTCAGTGTATATTGATCCAGATGTGAAGGATACACTTTTAGGAATAAGGGTAAAACAAAATCTGGGCGCATATAGCACATTGGCCTGTCTGTTAAACCTGGCCAGAATGCACAAAGATATAATAGTTTATATGATAAGGACGTCTATCCGCTAGGGATCAGAGAACAGTTCTTTTCCCTTGCACCACAGAATAGCCATCAGATGGTGGCTTTCAGTCATTCATGACCTGGGATGGAGTCAAGCTGGTGACAAGTAAGTGGTTCTGTGTCCCAACATGAACCCCCTGAGGCCATCTACTCCTTTATTTACACTTAAGACTTTCATTTATTTTTACTTTTAAATCTTTTAGTTTTCCAAAGCACGGACCAAAGCTATCAGAAATCTTCAGGAGGCCCTGAGAGCAGAGAAGTGTTAGGAATGCCAGTGGAAACTTGCTGTGATCTAATTTAGATACAGGCAGCAACCTAAGTGAGGTGAAACTGGGATGAGTTATCTTCCTAGTAACCCATTCTCAGGTCATCGTAAGAGGTCTTACACAAAGGTTTTCACTGATTGTTAATGCAGTCATGGACAGTTATTACCACATTTAAATCTGATATCTGCCTTTGTTTATTTGCTGTTTTGCCTAGACGTAGAAGAGTGGGAAGACCGATCTCTTCTCAGACCAATGTTAATGCTGATTTGTAAATCTTCTGGCTCAAGGTTCTCAAAATGCAGAACAGCTGTAAGCCTTTCTCCCTGGAAGGCAGATACAGTATAGCTTCCATGGTGCTCAGTTTGCCACTAATGGTGTAAGTAGTGAATACCACCTCTGCTATTCTAATTATAATCCCAGGTCACAGCTGCCATCTCTTTAGCCATGTGCTGCAGTTTAGTCAATTGAAATGAGCTTTTCCTGTTTCACCAGCTCCCCTAGTAATCAGAGTGTAGCTAATACTTCAGTGATCTGTTTGCAATATTAGGATGGTTTCTGGAAGTGCTGCTCAGCCTAAGAAATATTTGGGTCCTGATAATGGTTGTCCTTCCTTTGTCCACTTTGGAAGAGTTCATGTTATTGTGGAGAATTCTTGTAGCCTTTTCATAACTTATTGTGGAGAATTCTTGTTACCTCTTTTGCTTCAGAGACTGCTACTTCTAATAAGAGTTTTGTTTAATATCATTTCAGGCACACACACACATTTTACAAATACTGTTCATCCAAACAATAGATAAAACACAGTAAAGTATTTATGAAAGAACCCATCGCCAAAAAGGCACCTGAGCTCAATACAGCAAATAATTCTATCAGCGACTGGACCCAACAGCTCAGCTGCATACCCTCTAGCATCAGCCCAGCATTAATAATCTAATATTATTGTATTAATAATTTAATATTATTGTATTAAATTTGTTGGGAGGCGGAGAGTGAAATCATTCCAGGATCAGCAAAATGTTGTTACCGGATCAGACAATACAAACAATTAATACTAACTGCTAATATAATTCTGTATTCTACTAAGAAACTCATTCCTGCTTTTCAGGGGTCACAGGTTAACTGTAAGACTAATGGTACAATATTGTTATTTAAGCAAAAAGGGACCGTGGGGGGTTAGACGAAAGCAACAGGGGGAAAACAGAGGAGAAGCTGCTACAAGATAAAGAGCTAGCAAACGGAGAACAGCAGGAACCTGGAAATTATAGAAGCCTCTAGGTTCTGCCTATTAGGACTGCAAGAGACAAATTTTATGAATTGTGACGAAGATATTCCAGTGACTTCAGGAGCAATTAAGAACAGCATATAGACAATGGGTCAGATCCTATGCTAGCACAAATTCACTGCCATCATAGATGCCAATGTATAACCAGCTGGGAATCTGGAAGAATATTTACAGTTCCTGTGTTGAGAGGAACCTTTTCTAGATAAAGCAGAACCTATTATTTGATTTGAGCTTCCTTCTACAAAGCTCAAGATGAATACACCAATATTTTTTCCAAGACCAAATTGTGATAGAAGTTTGGCGATGTTATTCACGGAGGTTCTGAGTCTGCTCTCGTTGAAACCAATGGTAAAACTCCCATTGATCTCAATGAGAGCAAGAGCAGGCCCATGGAGACTGAACATCTGATGTGATTAATTTGTTTTAATGTCACATGCGGAGAAAATAGAGGACTCCAGTAAGGCAAAGCAAGTACAACACTTAGGGCCCAATCCTTAAATCCTCGTGCAGATCAAACTTATATTGACTGAGGAGGGCCAAGTCGGGCTGCTGTAAATTAAATATAAATTACTTTTCTAGTAATATTTTGTTCCAGACAGTAAAAGCATAAAAATCTGTTTTGATTCTTATAAAACATTTTAAAATAATATCTTACCCCTTCTTCTTGATTGCCTTCTCTAACATTTTCTCATAAGATAACTTTTCTTTATCATACTGTGCCACTATTTTGTCAACTTGTGTGCAGTGCAACTTCTGCATAGCGCTGTGCTCCTGGAAAACAGTAGGACCTTACAATTAGGTTGCTGGACGTTTAAGGCTTCATTTTCTTATAGTGGAGAATATCAGTGTAGGAACAAATATGTCTGGCCCTGTATTTAATCCCTTTTGGCTGCCTGGTAGCAAGGGGTCCAGCTCTCCCACAGTAAATGTAATGCCTTTCTCCTTAGGGCATGTTGTAGGAAAAATCTGTTGTGGCACAGTGCTGAAAATATGGTATACAGCTAGCATAAACCAAAGACATTTATGGGGAAAATGCCAACTGGTCATATCTACATAACGATATCTTGTTGGAATAAATGATCATTTAAATGCAGTGCAGTAATAAGATGTATGAACTCAGATCAGGTATCATATAAAGATTCTGGAACCCAGGGGATCACCAAAAAATAAGAGGAATCCCCCTAACTATCCTAGTCTGAACACAGCGCCAGATCTTCAGCTGGTGTAAATCACACAGCTCAACTCAAGTCAATAAAAATTTACGTTGGCTGAGGATCTGGCTCATCAGTCTAGTGACACTGGGTATTTTGTCCTAGCAAAGGTTCATCACGCAGAAGCTGGTTTCTTATTCCAAGTGACTTTAAGCTACGCAATAAGGTGATCAAATGTATATTTCGTTAGCTGCAACAGACTATTTGTCTTTTTCTTTACAGCCTTCCCCAGGCACAAGCTCCTCATAAAGGGTGTAATTCTGATCTACATCACACCAGTGTAATTCCACTGATTTCAATGGAGTCACACCTGATTTACACTAGTGTAAAGGGGGAAACAATTTTCCGCATGGGAATAAAAGGTTAGTTACGTACACACATTACATACACAGGTCCACCCTCTTTATAAAAACCTTTCTGTTCCAGAAGTAATGCTCCTCACTTAATGCTTGTGTGTCCTGGCTCTGCACTGGACTGAAACTCATAAGCCATTTTAATCACCCTTCTTTATGAAACAGGCTCATTATTCTTCAAATAACTGGCTGCCAGTGATGGTATGAAAATATTGAGCATACACTGCAATAGGGAATTTTGTGGTTTTAATTATTTTATTAACATACTATAGCCCTAGACTTTATCTAGTCTTGACAAAAAGGTCTCGCATTAATGGTTATGGTTTGGTTTACTGTGGGAAATGTAAGCAGATCACATTTTACATTAAAAAGTTACCAGGATTTTTTTTGGGTCTGTTTTCATTTAGTTTCACTACACATTCTGAATGTACACTACTGCTCTCTACCATAGGCTTCATTGCTACTATTTCCATATATCATAGCAATCGACTCATCTGTGTAGTTCCTTTTAAAAATACTCACGAAAGAATTTCACCTCCACTTTAACAAATGCTGCAACGCTTTTACAAGCTAGCATTAGAATGTAAACCCGAATTCCAGCATCTGTTATCCACCCCTCTGGGCAATAACATATTACAGCTCCTGCGATTTCTATTCGGAATGAGGATCTGAGCTCTCTTTTCTGCAGAGAGTCAAAGGAAAAAAATGGACCCCATCAGCATCAGAAAGATGTCCGCTTCAGCAGGGAATATACAGGCTGATTAGCAATCTAAGAGAAACTGCAGACAGTGAAAAGGATGAAGCAGGGCTGACGGCACTAGACAGCCACAGGTGAATTGTCTGATATATTTAATTACTAAAGCTATACACTCTTCCCCAGATAAACAGAACAGTACAATTCTTGATATAAAAGACTAAGCATAATTATCTGAAATTATATGCCATCTGTACACTTGTCCAGCACTTCTGCATGAACTGGGAAAAGGAGACAATATTCAGTCCTGGAATCCTGCTTCGTTTAGGGACCATACAGAACTTCCGCATCACAACCTAATTTTATTCTATTCATCTTTATCTAAAATGATATATTCCCTGAAATGTTGTATTCAACAGAAAGCTATTTCGGATAGATCACCAACTGGGCTGTTTTTTCTTTGTGGACACATGCTCACCACAAATTGTTTCACGAAACAACCATTTAGTTTGAATGCACACAAACACATGCAGCTAAAAAGGAAGAAAATATGAAGCTGCGTGTACTGGGAACCTGTAATATCTGCCTGTGGCATCCAAATAGTTGGGTGATGCTGAGCTAGCAGAGCAGAGACAGGAAGAGATCATTGGAGAGAAGTCGGACAACATTGGAGAGGAGTGAAGACAGCCTGATTGATGGGGGATAACTCGGTCTGGTTTGCTGTTCATGTTGGTGCTGGCTGTTTCTAAGGGCAGCAGCGCAGCCCTCAATTGGTTATTAGAGCATCTGAAGCCCTTCGAGCATGTTCCATTTTTCTTAATTCTCTTTTGTGATGCATGTGTGCACATGGTCTCCTCCTCCTGCACTTCATTCACCCTTTCATCCTCCTCCTTCATCCGCCACCTCTGGCTATCTTCTGAGCTTTCCTCAGCTCCTGTTGCGAGCAGAGAATTAACTGGTCATTTCTCCTCTCATCGCCTTCTTTCTTCACAAGGTTGTTAACGGACTCTCAAGTTTTGCCTTTCTGACTCCCTTGACAAAGCATTGACGGCGTAAAGTAGCTTTAGGCAAAAAAACCAACCAACCCAACCAACAAAAATCTTAGTCCACTTGTGCAAGTTCCTCCTTGTGATTTGGGGATGTTTGTGGGGAAGGAGGAAGCAGAAAAATAAAGATTTAGGTTGAAAAATGTTGCGACGTATTATCTGTCCAACTGTGCTATTGTGGGACATAACTTACTGGCATCCATTGTGTCAAATGTTCTTGGCTTTTCTGAATCACGATATGAAATGACTGCACTGTATTTAAAGTGGCAATATTTCACCCAAGCCCCATTGCTCAGTTTAGCTGCTGGGCCCACTACGGGATGAGCCTCATAGTAAGTACATTTTTTAATGCTCAGTTCCTCTTTTAACTGATTATTGGCACTTAGCACAATAGCACTTAGCACTGCATTTGTTAAGGCTAACTTGGAGAACAGAGCGACAAAGAGTCCTGTAGCACCTTATGGACGAACAGATATATTGGAGCATAAGCTTGCCTGTTAGTCTATAAGGTGCCACAGGACTCTTCGTTGCTCTCGCAGATCCAGATTGACATGGCTACCCCTCTGATACTTGGAGAACAGAGCCATTGCAAGTAGTGGTGCAGCTCTGGAAGAGTCCGTTTGTGAATATTTCTTCTTATTTTCAGAAGGGCATTTCTGAGCCTGAAGCCACCTTCATAAATTGGGAATGTAAAAAAAAACAGATAAGCCTGATACACACATGTAATAGCCGGGACAGTGAATTTCTATGGGACATGTGATAAAGTAGTCCTTCTGCTTTATTTGGTAATACCCAGGCTCTGAGTTGAGCTGCATCTCCAATCTGCACCTCCAAAGAAACTACAAAGGAATACTCCAAAGAATAAACTTAATACAGCACAGTAACTTGTACCATGGTCTTTTCATCCGTAGAATGCTTTGCCTCATCAGGATCATCATCATCTTCCCTTGCCTCCAGTTTTGACCCTCTGTCTTTGAGTTCACTCACACCTGGTTCCTCAAAGCAACTTGGCCTCTTCTCACAGCTGGATGAGAGTTGAGAGCTCTCCAATAACCACATAGGAGCAGCCAGACATTTTGACTCCCAGTGTAAGCAACAGTTTTTCTGGGTAGGTCTGCCTTTTTGACCTGGAGTCACAAAATTATCAGTTGATACTAGTTCCTCAAACGTCTGACATGGCTTGGTACTTCTCAGTTTGTGAGTTTCGTCTGGAGCCTTCCTGTACGTTGATTGACTGCAGAAAATGCAACATAGCTCTGGATGGCCTGACAAATTCATTCCAGATTGCAATCAAAGTTCTTATGTTGGACTCTGTCCAAATGACTGATGATCCATCTCGGATGGTGAACATGAACGTTCAGTGATCCAAGAGAAGCAGAGGCTGACAATCAGGGATGTACCATGGCTACCATCAGGCTATGGATACACGAGCATGGCTTTTTTCTGTTACGTATATAGACATAGAAATCATTGCTCTCTGAGCTGTATAGCATAAAGTACAGAGAATGTAGGGAGACAAAGCACTACCCCTAAGGTATCACACACTATGGGATTGCCAGTCACAGGTCTGATTTGCTGTCTCTGTACACTAGAGATAACTGTTACATCCACCACAACTATTGTCAAGACTAGGTCTCAAGAAAAACTCCATGTTACAGCATATTTCAAACACTACTTGTAAACGTTTAACGTGTATGGAGGCAAACAAAGTTTCAAGTGGAAATATGTTCTAGACTGGTTGCTAGTATATTTGGCAACACCCAATGCAGGTATAACATAAATCTCAGGTTCAGGATTTTCTGAATCCTCTGTCATTTTAATTTCACTCTTCTTTTAGACACAAAGATACTAAAAAATTACATATTGCTGATCAAACGCCAAATTGTAGCCAACACTACAGTTAAAATATGGCGTTCAGAGGCAAAGGGATTTTACCAGCTACTTTGCCGGTCAACGTAAGCCACGTGGTAAATACCACTTGCAACTATTTGAAAGTTTAAGGTAAATTTAATTTATTTTTAGTATTAATATACCTGTGGGTAGTGGTTAAGGCCCAGTCAGCAAGCTACTAAAGCATGTGAAGCCCGTGGGATTACTCATGTGCTTAAATTAGTTGTGTGCTTTAGTACCTCACTGGATCAAGGCCTAAACTTTTCTGGATAGAGAACATATGTTCCTATATGTGTGTAGAGTACAGTGCCTAGTACATTTGGCACACTAATGTTAATATGAATAATAAAAATAGTTAATCCTATATTTAAATAATTCACAGGCGGTGCCCCAGTTACTGATATTCTGCAACCAAGATTTTACAATTGCTCAAATTCCATTAATTATGATTCATGTTTCTATTTAAAGCTCCTATAGCATGTTACATAAGAAATATATATTTTGGCGTTGTTATATTTTAGATTCTTTTTAAACATCTCCTATACATCTCTGGCTGTAAAATAAATCAGCCCCAGACTTTTAAGCAGTATTTGAAAATAACAATTTGATCCACGTTTATTTTGAATACCCAGCAGAAGTGTATTATTATGTATAACTCATCACTGATGAATGTCACCCAGTGGGGATACCATAGCAATTCACTCTACATTACATACAATTTTAATCAAAAGCCTTATAATCGCTCAACTACTCCTACTCATTTCATAGTAGTGTCAGTTGCTTTTATACCCCAGCTGCAATTCACTTATATTATTTTTCAGTAAAAGTTAATATCAAGAACATAAAAAATGATTACAGTGCATTATGAAACAATAAAGGTATTTCTCTTTAAGCCAGGCCGGTTTCTATATTACGATGTCTGGAACAAACCTGCACAAACCCCATTATTTTTTAGCAATGAAGATTTCAAGAAGATTCTAACACATTTTTTGTGGCTTTTTATGATCTTGGATCCATGTTACCATGTTTTAGGATTAAAAAAACACCACCACCATACAGTGCATAACCACAGGTTCATGCACGCACATTTATATGCAACACATAGTGTGTGCTGCTAATTTCTGCCTGGAAACCGGAGTGGCAAATGAAAAATGTCCCCATCACCACACCTAAATTCCTTCCTGTGAACCAACAGGGAAACTTATAAATAATCAGCCAAGCAGCGCAGTCTTTTGGCATTTCAATATTACAATGAGTCAGACTCATCAGTATTTTTATTTCAAATATGCAGGAGCAGCTGCTCCAGACTATGACTTGTGTGCAACCTGTAGCTTCTTATGCACATTTGTAGACAAATGGACTTGTGCCTACCTACCCTGGGGTAAATCTGGTGCGCTATATTCTAGAGCATTTAGTCCAAGGTCTTTCCAAAGGAAGGTTTTTAAAAAGGGAAGTTATTGAAAATGAATCTGGATACGTTTACTTAGGGGGAAATTCAACCCAGGTCAGAGTACCCTTATCAGCAGCCCCACTAGGAGAGGTGGGGGAAGCGGCCTGCTATGGAGGAGCTTCTAGAGCAGCTCTCGAAAGGCGTTGAGGGATTTGCATTTGGATTCGTGACGGTTCAAAATCTGAGGACACCACAGAGCTGCTGTACCTTGTCCCATCCCACACAGCAGATCCATGCTCGTTTCACGGCATTTAGGGCCGTATTCTAGCCAGAGAATTTGGCCCAAGGTGAGCTGGTGACATGAATATACAACCATGTCATGCCTTGAGGATTCTGCAGAAAGAGAAGCAGGATATTGAGGGAGAATAATCTCATACGCTCTGCTCCACTAACAGCAGGCAAAACACATAATTACTGGTATATAACATTTCTTGGCACATTCAGTGGTTACTGTGACACTGGCAGACCAGGTACCAGCTCACAACAAAGCCCCAGGCCAATTCACCTGTCTATTAGTATAGACCAAAGTGATTGTTCAATGTATAAGAATGTATTTGGTGTTTAAACTTCATGAAAACGAATCGGATGGTAAGTGCACTATTTTCACATATCTGTATCCTGTTATACTGTGATAGCAAACATTTACATTGTGTATATCCCTGTAACTAAATAACCCATTAAACGGGAAAGACGCCTTGTGTAATGCAAACTTCAGCAGGAAACTACTAACTCTTGTGCATCTGAAGGCCACTGTGATGATCAGAAATTGAAGACGCTAAATGGATTCCTCTCGCTCTCCATCAATCAAAGGCAGAGCCTATGTGTGTGGTGACTCTGTCAGTGTGTTTTCTGTGAGAAAAAGCTATACGTATGGATTCAGGGAAATATCCTGCATCTCTGGACTGTTTGGATTCTAACAGGGCAGAATAATTGAATGAGAAGACGAAGATCCCCAGAGTTATTCTGGGTATCCCCGAGAGACTTTTGGGAGACTAGCAGATTACTACATCTCTACTACCATTTGGAATTATAAACTGACTTACCTGTACATGTGTTTTACCTGCTTTAACCTCTCAATTACTCTCATTTCTTTTTCTTAGGCCATGTCTACACTACCACTTACGTTGGCAAAACTTATGTCGCTCGGGTGTGAAAAGAAACCACACATCCGCAAACAACGTAAGTTTTACTGCCATAAGTGTCAGTGTGCACAGCGCTATGTTGGCAGGAGAGCTTCTCCTACTGACATAGCTACCGCCGCTCGTTGGAGATGGTTTAGTTATGTCGACAGGAACACCTACACGAGAGATCTTATAGCAATGCGGCTGCATCGGTACAGCTGTGCTGCTGTAAGTTCTCTAGTAGAC
Organism: Chelydra serpentina; assembly: GCA_037349315.1. Lineage (NCBI taxonomy): Eukaryota > Metazoa > Chordata > Testudines > Chelydridae > Chelydra > Chelydra serpentina. The sequence goes on from JBAIAC010000061.1 coordinate 15,023,460, forward strand.
ATAGCCTTAGCTAATAAACCTATTGTTAGTTTACTATAGAATTGGTCTTTGACGTGAGATCTAGGATGCTACTCGACCTGGGTGAGTGACCTGGTCTCTTGGGACTGGGAGTAACCTGGAATATTTGTGATTTTTGGTGTAAGTGACCATTTATCACATAGTCCAGCTTGTCTGGGTGGCCAGATAGACTGGAGTGTCTAAGGGAACAGTCTGGGACTCCATTATAAGACTACTGAAGTACTCTGGGAGTTCACATTTGGTACTGGGTTGGTGAAATCTAATGATACAACATACCACCAGGTTGAGGTGGGGGGACTGCTCTGCTTTTGACACTCTGCCCGGAGGTTGGCACTCACAGTCGTGAGCCACTCCAGACAGTGTGACAGTTACACCCCTTTCTTCTGTTTGACAGAGTCAATGGCTTTGAGAGAGATGCCCTATACTTAAAATAAGGAATACAGCTAAAACTGGTAATATCGCTTAACACAGAAGGAACTTTTTATATGTGACCACTTTATGACACTGCACCCCATATTCTTCACAGTGATATTATGATATGGTTATAGCATAATTATAATGTATTTTATGCAAGATAAGTAATGCAAGGTGTCATTGGAAAAGCTATGATTTGCTGAATATGATTATCCTATTTCTATGCATGTATCATTTTTGTCTCTGAAGTTATGAATATTGACTATGTATCTATTTCACATGTAGTTACACCTGGTCAATGCCCACTAGACAATATGCTTTCAGTCTAGATCAGTGATTCTCAAAGCCGGTCCGCCGCTTGTTCAGGGGCAGCCCCTGGTGGGCTGGGCCGGTGTGTTTACCTGCCGTGTCTGCAGGTTTGGCCGATTGTGGCTCCCACTGGCCGCAGTTCACTGCTCCAGGCCAATGGGGGCTGCGGGAAGCGGCATGGGCAGAGGGATGCGCTGGCCGCTAGGCATTCAGCTGCAGTCCAGACAAAATCGTGTTGCCATCTGCACATGCATGCAGATCCCAATGACTGTGTTCAACTAACGGGATTATCAAGCCCCTCAATGTGGACTTTTAAAAGAATACATTTTTTCCAAACATCTTTTTGATAAGTAGTTGCGGGGAGACTCCACCTTCTCTTTACAGTTCCTGTGATGTGGTCAGTTTGATCACTCCCCCCTCCGCCTCCTCATTTTTGGTATTGGTCCAGCATGGGACCCACAATGTGCGCTGCCGGATGATGGCACGTTGCTGCTACTGCTAAGGGTAAATGTAACTTGTGATTCTTTTTTTCCTACAAAAATATGTTTATTTCTCAAGCCATCATGAGAATGGGGACTGGAGACTGAAGTAGATGACCTCTCAGGGTCCCTTCCAGTACTATGATTCTATGCTGCATGAGTGGGTTCACTTTCAGTTCTTTGCCTTTCTTGAAAAATCATGCGCCACATTTTTATAACTGAGCAAAAAAGCCAAGCTACATTGCTACATGTCTGATCTCACCTTTGTATGGCACCATGCCATGTAGGATTAGTTCTCAATGTAAGCAAATGGACTGCCATTTTGATCACACCTTTCTACGATAAGCCCAACCTTCCCAGAGAAGCATATGCCCCATAGAGACTTAGAGGAAACGCATGGACACACAAACTACTGTTGCCAGTGCAACGGAACTCTCTCACTTCTGTAATAGAAAGGCAGAGGGAATATTAAAGAGCTGGTGGAGAGTCATACAGAAGGACACATGATGGGCAGGAAGAAGGTTAGATGCTGCAACCTTAGAAAAAGGCCATATGGAAAAACAAGCTGTTATGAGCTCAAGTCACTGCCTCATCAGTCTTCTGAGTAACACAGTGAAAACCTTGAGAATGAATTCTGCTGTAAAGTGGAAGCCGATTTTAATGTGCCTAGCAAATGCAACGACAAGAGATGAAGCCTCTGCTTAGATTTTCAAATTAGCGCTCTTACTTGAGAGAAGTTTTTTTAAGAATAATGTTTATGCGTCTGTCACCAAAATATGGTGGTTTAAAAGAAAAAGAATCAATCAACCCCTAAAAAATAGCTAATTGCTCTCCCAGCAAATTTCAATATTTTCCTCTCTTTCTTTTTTATACTCCTTCCTTAATACCTAATCTTGCTATTAGGTAAGGGCTCCAGAGGAACAGAACGTTGCTGAACTAGGCAGTTCATCTGAGCAGGACTGGGGCAGGATGCACCGAGCCCAGGCCGGGGTTCCATACCCCATGCACACCGCAAAGCACAGCACAATGGCTCTCTACCCCTTAGCACAAGGGTCTTTTAGGAGAGAAGCTAGGTGTGCACCCACAATTAGGCAGACTTATCAGCCAGCCCTCTGTGGGGGCTGCAGTAGTGCCCTGCAGAGGATAAGCTTTCTTGTCTCCTGCCCAACCTCTGCAGAATCCCAAAGTCAACACCCAACAGCCAGTCTGTTTAGTGAGGCTGTGTGCCAGGTAGAGGATTTGGTTCAAAACCTGAGCGTCAGAGCTAAGAACTACCCAAGGGAATTCCAGTGGCACAGCTTTTTCCGAGGTGGAAAAGAAAGGTGTTCTGACTCGGAGGTGTACTTACCTGTACAGTAACTGGAGTTGTTCGAGATGTGTGGTCCCTACCTGTACTCCGCTTGAGGTGTGCTCCACGTACCTGAGACAGGAAGATTTTTGCTAGCACAGTCTGTTGATCTGTGCCCACGCCATTCTTCTCCTCATGCGCTGAACAGAGGGAGGTACAGGCCGACTGCTTCTCCAGTTACCCTTCTACCACAGATAGTGGAAGACAGCAATAATCTCTGAGAAATTCTGAGGGATGGGTGAAGTCCCTCAGTGCTAGTAAAGGGCAAACACAGAACCTATCTTTAAAAAGGGGAACAAAGAGGACGATGGGAGTTATAGGCCAGTCAGCCTAACTCGAACAGGTTCTGTCTCAGACCCCAGGAGGTAGCAAGAAACAGGAGAGGTGGTTGGTCCAGGACACCCCTTAAGCCCTTGGTTTGGAGTACGAGGAGGATAATGGTGCAGGCACAAACTAATGGACACTTCTAGCAATAATGTTCTGGTCTCAGGCAAATGGAGTGCATGCGCACCTCAAGTAGAATACACCTAGGGACCATCACTCAGAGAACCCTACTGAAATAAAAATGCTAGCTGTCTTGGAAGGTGCCTTTGCAGACTGACTCTGAAACAAAAAAAGCATGGCCTGCCAGCACAACCGATGTGAAGTACTGAAGTTGTCTTCCCTCCAATATTCATTCACCGTATGTTTTCCTGCTTTAATTTCTAGTTGCTCCTTTATTGCCCTGTCGCCTCTTCCACTTTATCACGAAGAGGTATTTAAAAGCAATATCCTGTCTTTGCAGAGCTTTGCATATACAACTTCCCATTTGTATTGCTTATAATCCTCTGAATAAAAACTCTCCTTTTCCCCACTCCCAGACTTCACAAAATCCAAAATTCCATGTTTATCGGCAAAGCTGCTAATCTGACATGAAGGTAAAATGGGAAGTGCTAATTTTATCAAGGGGTATAAAGTGACTGCTTACTAATTCTGAGGCTACTCAGCAGGTATGCTTCTGCCATTAAAATGACCTCTCCACCTATCCTACTTAGTATACAAATCTCATTTTATACATCAAATACATATTTGACTATTTTCAACTGCCCACACATTTTATATGAAAAATAAATGGGTCTGTTCTCTTTAAAGAAAAACATTTTACAGATATTTTTATAGCCTTCTAAGGTTATCGTGCTTTTTTCTTTTCTCCCATCTGGTGTTTTAGCCTCTTGTTAACAGGAGCATGTGAAAGGTTTCCACCCCTGACATCTTTCTGATCCTGTGCGACTCCTACATACTCCCACTAACCCATTTTTGCTAGCATACTCCCACATTCACACAGCATGGCTTCAAATCAGCCATTTATTATCCCAGGCACACAAACGGTGTCTTCACTTCAAGAAGCACTTTTGCATCTGTTATTTGCTGAAGTATTTTTACCATTGTCTTTAGAAATACTTAGGCTGATCAGCATTGACACTTAAAAGAAAATAAAAGCAGGGAACATCACTGTTCGTATAAAGGACACATGAATGCTTCGTGAGAGACACACCTTTTTGAATACTTGTTAAAGGTATACTGCTCAGTCTTTTTCCTGTCAGGTCCCCTGAAGCTGAATCAGTCAGTTTTGCTGGTACTCTCCCATGATGCGAAGTCAAAGTTTCCATGGAGTTCCTCTGAATGGAAATGGCACACAGGGACTCAGGGAAACATTTTCAGAAGTGCTTCCATAAGCCTTCCTTTCCCAACGGGATTTATGCACTCAGGAGATGAGACTCATTGAAAGTCAATGGGCCCATAGATCACGGACGCACTTTTGAAAGTTTTACCATCGAGGCTTCTTTTGGTCTTTTAATTTTCTAGTTTTCCAAAATGCAGCTAAATGAAGAGAGTAGAAAGACTAACATTGCCATGTGTCCAATCCTTGCCTCAGCATCCAACGGCTCTCTCTCACTATACCTCACCATGGCTGATCACAAGCCCAGAAGTGCCGCTAACAATTTCTCCATAGTTCAGCTGAGCCGCTGTTACCAATATTGGGAACCTTAAGGTGGCCAGTGTAATGACGGCTGACACTTTCTGAGTAGGGATAGATGACACGGGGGTGAAAACAATGTCAGTGGCCAGTGGTGTGATTAATTTAGGGTGTTCCCAAGGTATCCCCGTGTTTCATCAGCTGAACTGATGTTAGGATAATGGGAATTTTTTCAGATTTTCCCCTGGCGCCGACCAGGCGTTAGAAAGAGAAGGGGAAGAGCGGTCCGAGTACAGAGCTGAGAATCAGGAACACGGCGGGCTTTAGAACTTTTGGTCAGGCTTGCAAAAAAGTGTTGTTTTTCCCCTAGCCCCATGTTTTCCACATAACCTATGCTACCATCACATCACCATGTCAGCCTAAGGAGTATGGGGGCGGTTAGCTAAACGATTCTTTGTGGTACCTTCCACAAACTTAATGGACTAATTTTACATGGAAAGCGGCATGCAGAGGAGGGGGGGATGCTTAGGTAGTAGGCCTTCTACTGCCAAAGCGGAGCCTCGCTGCTTATTCTTGCAAAGCCAGCAATTAGTTTATATCAATTTATGTTTTCAAGGCCATCTTTGTTAGGAACAGGGATAGAAAACCTTTTGTAAAACAAAAGATAAGAATCTCCTTTACATTACTTATTCCTCCAAATTTAGGGGGCCCATGGTCAGGAGTGTCCAAGGATCTGGCAGTAATTCTTGGATTCAGTAGGTCTAACAATGCAGAGTTTCTCAAGCTGATCATGACTGGCTGATTGCATGGCTCTCTTCCTTCCTTCCAGCTGCTACAGTGCGTTATAAGACAGCTAAAATACATCAAATGATTTCCTAATATAACTTTTCTGTGCAAACAATAACTGCAATTGTTACAGGGATAATGTGCAATCCCAAATGGAGGAGGAGATAGCACAATGGATTGCGAAGGGACTGGAGGGGTCCACTCTACTAAGGGGAGGTCCTCACTATCAAAGAGTTTAAGAACACATGATCTATTCTGTGTGTTTCAGGTACTTCAAGGGTGCCCATCACCATAGTACAGAAGTACTAATTTTAGCTCTTAAAACAGACTCTCTTATGACTTTGGATATTCACAACTTCAGTTTCTGTAAAAGGATAATATTTATTTCCCTCTTTCATGGAGGGGTGGAGGGCCTTCAGATTTAATTACTTAATTTTAATACAGTGCTTTGAAAATGAAAAGCCTTTTATTAAAAGTGCTTAGTATTATTATTAGTTCCCTGATAGTTACCAGCCCAGCCACCACCGACGGTCATGAAGGTAAACACAAGGACTTTTCTTGTAGAAGATGCTGCTGCAGGTTCTGATGAACCTTCTAACACTAAAAATGATCAGCCACATATATCAATCCAAGTATGCAATGAAAATTAGTCCTCTGCATAGGAATCCAAGGATATCAGAGAACACTTAGTAACAAGGAAATGACTGACTATAAAGCCAAGCGGCGCTTTTATATGCCACCAGAATGGGACCAAATTCAGAACCGTAGTACTTTCTTCACTTGTTATGTTATTTTTGATACCAGGAGCGATTAGGGACCCACTATGAGCAGGAGGGAATTGTGTGTGCCAAACTATGCTATGGAGCATAGTGGTGGGGGACCAATACTTTGGACACTACTGGCAATAATATCAAGCAAAAGGTGACTACCCACGAAGAGGGGATCTAGTTTTTCAACTACTCTCCCCACCGACACTTTCTCTCCATGCAGTTCCTACACGGTCTGTCTTAGATACAGCATATTCCAGCTAGCTGATTCTCCACATTCTCAGCAAGACTTAGAAACAATCATTTAAGAGACTAGCAGAAACCATTACCTAGTAAAGGTGGTCTTTTGCTCTTTATACAAGTCAAACAAAATTGTACCGGACGCTGAGGGGATATTTAAAAGTGCTCAAGGGAAAAACTGCCTATTGGAGAGTCTTCTCAGTGTAAGCTAAAATAAACATGTATTTCTTGCTAATCTAATTTACTTAGCCCTAGTTTTTCCATTGATTATCATTAAAATCTGTCCATGCTTACAAACTTCGTAGCTTTTTTAAAGTGAGTGAACTTGATGGCTAAGTGTGTTTCCCCAAACTCTTAGAGCGCTAATGATCATACCTTGGCATGCTTCTTCTTTAAAGCATTCAGCTCTTTCTGTTGTTTCTTTAAATACTTTATGTAAGCCTACAAAAAAAGAACTTGGATCAATTTTCCTGTAGTCATTGTGACTGACACCAGATAAAATCTTGCTGTTTGCAAATATATATATCATCTTGCAAAGTTTATGCCCGAACTTACCTTCATTTGCTTTAAATCTTCTATCTTCACTTGAGGAATAAGTTCTATACCTAGAAGGCATTAACACATTTTATCTGGAACTTCAAACACATTAGTACGTATCACAGTTTTTGTATTTAACGTCACCACAACTTATATTTCTGTTAGACAGTAATTAATGTGTGTCACATTAAAATGCATACTGTAAACAAGCAATTAAGTTTAATTATTGAGACATTTAATTTAATTATTGAGACATGGGAAAGGTATGCTTAATTCAGCACTGCACCATTCATCATCTTACTGGTGTAAGGAGAAAATAAAGCAATAGCTGCATTCCAATCTCCTTTCATTCCCAACTTGAGTGTCAAACAAGAACAAGAAAAGAGTTTGTAAAAATCACTTGCTCAGAAATAGAGCAGACCATGCGTGCAATTTCACAACTGACCTCTCGTTAGGTTCTGGCAAATACTGTTTTCACTGGCGTATCTTAACATTCTTTCAGTTACAAAGTAGTACTTTAAATGTTAATATTGAAAAAACAGTCAATATGATCCCATGAGAAACCTAACAGGCAAGACCCTCCTTAATTCTTGCATAACATGTTGGGTCAATCACTAATATATTATATCCCGTTTATTTAATTAACTAGGGCAGGTCTACACTTAAAACACTGCAGTGGCGCAGCTGCGCCACTGTAGCGCTTCAGTGAAGAGGATACTACACCGACAGGAGAGTTTCTCCAGACGCTACTACACCGACAGGAGAGTTTCTCCAGTTGGCACCGTTAATCCACCTCTGCGAGAGGCAACAGCTATGTCAACAGGAGAAGCCCTCCCGTCAACATAAAACTATAGAATCATAGAAGTGTAGGACTGGAAGGGATCTCAAGAGGTCATCTAGTCCAGTCCCCTGCACTCATGGCAGGACTAAATATTACCTAGATCTTCCCTGACAAGTGTTCGTCCAACCTGCTCTTAAAAATCTCCAATGACGGAGATACCACAACCTCCCTAGGCAATTTATTCCAGTGCTTAACCACCCTGACAGTTAGGAAGCTTTTCCTAATGTCCAACCTAAACCACCCTGGCTGCAATTTAAGCCCATTGCTTCTTGTCCTATCCTCAGAGGTTAATGAGAACAATTTACTTCCCTCCTCCTTGTAACATTTTATGTACTTAAAAACTGTTTTTATGTCCCCTCTCAGTCTTCTCTTCTCCAGACTCAACAAACCCATTTTTTTCAATCTTCCCTCATAGGTCATGTTTTTTAGACCTTTAATAATTTTTGTTGCTCTTCTCTGGACTTTCTCCCATTTATCCACACCTTTCCTGAAATGTGGCACCCAGAACTTGACACAGTACTCCATTATTGCAAAAATAGCCCAGTTGAGGGCTTTTTTTGCAATAATGTTACACTGTTGACTCATATTTAGCTTGTGATCCACTATGACCCCCCGCGATCCCTTTTCTGCAGTACTCCTTCCTAGGCAGTCAGTTCCCATTTTGTATGTGTGCAACTGATTGTTCCTCCCTAAGCGGAATACTCTGCATTTGTCCTAATTGAATTTCATCCTATTTACTTCAGAGCATTTCTCCAGTTTGTCCAGATCATTTTGAATTTTAATCCTATCTTCCAAAGCCCTTGCAATGCCTCCCAGCTTGGTATCGTCTGCAAACTTTAGAAGTGTACTCTCTATACCATTATCTAAAGTATTGATGAAGATATTGAACAGAACTGGACTTAAAATGGATCCCTACAACCCCCACTTGGCACTGTTTGCACTAGGGGTTAGACTGGTATAAATGCATTGCTCAGAGGTATGGATTTTTCACACCTCTGAGCAACATAGTTATAAATATATAAGTTTATAACGTAGATCTGGCCTTAGTGTCCTTTAACTATAAAATTCAATCTGTCCTACAAAGGATTATCTGCCTTGTAAGGTGAATTCCACTGAACGACATTCAGATCTTGCAAAATAAAGACAATTTCCACAGAACAGGTGAAATTTTAATCTAAGAACCTTAACATTCAGCCCCAGTAATTTATTATTTCTGAGTTAGCACCATAAATGTGCATGGTGCTTTATAATACACATAAAGACAGAAGGGGAAGTTTTCAAAGATATAAACAAGAGATTAGGCGCTTGACTCTTATTGAAAGTCAATGGTGCCTAACTCTCATTTGTGCCTTTGAAAGTCTCCCTCAGACTCTCTTACCTTGCTGGTTACTACCACACTCTTGTGATGAAATATGAATGTCTACAATTCAATATGTCATTCTTTTTACATTTATATCATAGTCTCTCAGTTCACAAAAAGGTTGTTTTACTGGTAAATGGAGAATGAAGTACTTTAGATTCCAAACATGGCCTGCTTTACTCTGAAAAGTGACTATAAAAATGTCATCTTCTTTCCCAACAGCTCTGCTTATTTGTGTATTCAGCTCTACCTGCTAACTTTCATGCGAAAAAGAAATTTGTGCTGCTTTTTACTCGTGTTATCCCTGCAAAACCAAGGCAGCCACCAGAGAATGAGCTGGATTCTATTCCTTCTGGCACATTAACAGAAATGTTTACCAAATTTCACTCAGTTATACCTGTGCAAACCCATTTGGCCCCACAGACTCTTTATTATCTGTGATGATGTATGAGAGAGAAAGAACCAACTTGGTTCTCAAAGATGATTTTGCAGGACAAGCAGTTAGGAAAAAAACACCTGCTTATAAACTGAGCACATTTCATATGGAAATATTTGATAATAAACATGGGCGCCCACAATGCCAGTTTCACCGACACTTTTCACAATACGGCCAAACATTTCTAATTTGATGGGGGATCTCCGCAGAATCCTAAATACCTTGTTTTTATTTAAATCAACCACTCTGCTGAGGAATTTTTAAAACGAAAGAATTTTTGTGATGTATAAAAGAAAATAGCCTTCTCCACCAGCCCTACTCTGGTAGATCATTAATAAATATTGTCATGCATACTCCTGCTGATAGCATTGACAACACTGGTGCACAAACATGACATATATTAAAATCTAACCATGTTGGCTTCTGCGCCAAGAGAAATATGGATAGAACAGTATTTGCCAAGTGGTCAAAGACACCACTAGTAGAGAAAGATGTTACTTTTTGAGCTTTTCAGAGGGATTAGAAACCACAGGAAGCACAAAACTAAAAACACTGAGGTAGTACTTCTTAGTGCCCTTTTACACCATTTAAAGGAGAGAAAGCTCATTTTCCTTTACCTTTCTTAGTTTCCATCCCAGGTCCGAGGCCGGAAGTGGTACTTGGTCTAAGTTCAGAGCTACTCTGAGGAGTCACACTCGCTTTGGCATTATTAGCTTTTCCCTTCTTATCGTTCTTTGAAGTGTCATTTGGTACATCAGCTATATCACTCTGGAAAAAGCATTATTGCAAAATATCATTTGCAGGGGGGAAAGAAATGAAGTCATTTACTTTTAAAGAAAATTCCCCATATATTAGTTAATACTTCTAGACAAAAATTATTTTCAGTTGAAGAATTTATAACCTATTTTTACTGAAAATTAATAAGGATGGCTTCTTTCTAATTTTAGACACATGGATGTGCTGCCGTGACTGATAAAAAATCCCTCATGACTGTGACTATATTTGGAAATGCAGTGAAGGATATTTTAATAAATCTGACAACACATGTTCATGTATTTAAGAGTAGAACAGTTCTATATTTGAAAACAGAGACTAAGAGAATAACTTGCACTAATGACCAATTTATCAACAGGAGAACTGACCAAATATTGTGGCCCAAATCTCATTGCAGTGGTACTATTTCTTGTTAAGTGAACCCTGTATTTTGCATTGTCCACTATCTGAAATTATTTTGCCTATGTTCATAATTAATTTCTACTTACAGTTTCAATACCCATAGCTCTCATCTGGTCTGCTCTTTTTTCCATGACAGATAAAAATTTCTTTGGATCTGACAAAGCATCCACAATATCTGAAAGAAAATTGAATATTTATCAGTTTGTCAACATTTTAAGAGTCATTCAAAAAGCACAATGTAATTTAGCTTTCACAAAGGCTTTATTCTATTCTAGGGTGACCAGATGTCCCGATTTTATAGGGACAGTCCCGATTTTTGGGTCTTTTTCTTATATAGGCTCCTATTACCCCCCACCCCCTGTCACGATTTTTCAGATTTGCTCTCTGGTCACCCTATTCTATTCTCGCCACATGCTCCACAGTCCTCAACACAGGGCCAACTTTTCATAGTAAACCTGGTAGGAGTGGGTAAGCTTTTTTAATTCAGTCTCTCTCCCTTCCCTCATGACAAGAGAGAAAGAGAGAAAAGGAGATAAAAATGTCATGATTATACACACCTGCGCAGCATCCTCCCTGATTCAAAAAAGTGAAATTTATATTTCAAGGGTTACTCTAGTTTTATCTTGGATCAGCCATGGCCCACTAACCATCACATGAATTTTCCTCTCTGAGAATCCTACTCTTTTTCAAACACTTATACAGTCCTCAGCACTACAGTGTCTGTGAGCATTAGGAACATTAATGGATTTATCATCAAGACTCCTATTAGGCATGGGAGTATTATTATTCCCATTTTGGTGGAGAAATTAGGCCCAGATTGAGTAAAGGCCTAATCCAGTGAAGTCTATGGAAAGACTCCCACTTCAAAGGGCTTTTGACCAGGCCATAATAATAATACAGTACTTTTCATTAGTAGATCCGAAAGCACTTTATAAAGGTGATTTGTAGCATTGTTCTTATTTTACAAATGGAGGGGAAACTGAGGCACAGAGAGACATGACTTGCCCAAGGTCATCCAGCTGCCAATGGCTGAGCTAGGAATAAAACCCAGGTTTTCTGAGTCCCGGGCCAGTGATCTATCCACTAGGCCACACTGCCTCCCTTCAGGCATAGGTTGTATTTTTTCTCTTGGTTGCCGAAGAGCATGCTTATCAATTTGGAAGTAAAGATGCCGTCACACAAACCGTTCTGATATTTTCCTTGGTTAAAAGGTGAAGGGAGCTAATTGTTTTACACGGATGGCCTAAACAATAGTACAAGTGACATCTTCTATTTACAGAATTCCTCCTGTATGACCCATGACAGCACTGCTACTCATACCACTCACCCTGCCAAGGCCCAGATGTGGGATGCAACAAGAGGGACATAAACCAATTAATAAGTTCGGGTTATATTGTGACATCTCCTTCTGGTTCCCCTTCCACTGGCCTTCTATGGGACCGAATGCCCAGAGCTGCACATACCGCATCCACTTGTGTATTTAGATCCTGATTTAACGAGGTGCCTAAGCTCACGCCAGCTTGAAACACCAGGGAAGTCCTACTGACTTCCATTGAACGACTCATGTCTTTCAAATCAGGCACAGACTCGAGCTCTTTGCTGAACTGAGGCCTGATCATGGACCATTGAAGAAAACAGGAGTTTTGCTATTGGCACCAACAGGCATGGGATTAAACTGTCAAGGGCTCGACGTGGCAAGCTCTTTGGAGCAGGTATAGTTTAATCACCGCACAGTGCCGTGTACATTTACAGCACGATATGAACAAAACAGCAGCATCTCTGACTCCCTTGACAGTCATGATAAACATTCACTTTTACCATATACAGTGTTTTATACTGGTTCGTTGAATCAGGAAACACCTTTTTGACAATTTAAGTTCTTAATACACAGAATGCCCCAGTTGTGATCTTAGTTATTCTAGGGGCAAACCGGGTGTGATATCGGAATCAGGCCCAGTTTTATCTACTTGTCTCTTTGCTATATGGCAATGTGTAAAAATCAATAAAACTGAAATTAAATTAACATTTGCATCCCATAAGAAATATTATTTTATGGATTATGTGTCATGTGTTTTGTGTACGCAGCTATTAATGTGCAACTGTATATCGAGAGCTACGCAGAGACATCAGTCCTTGCTTTGACAGCAAATATATCTTTTCAGTCCTTGATTTAAAGATAATCAAGTAACTCACAAGTGGCAACGACAGGTCATCCATAATGAGAAATGCTGAGTGACAAACTAAATTGATTTTAGTACCTACAGTAGCAAAGCATCCAGAGAGAGAAGCAATGACCTGGTGATCCCTATGTAACTAACTTCAGTAACACTCAAGAAGACCCGTACAGTGAAAAAGTAGATCAGCTGAAAGTGAAAAGAGTTCCTGAGGATTCTGTTGAGCAGAATTACCATTTTAAGGATGGTGGGCTTCCATAAAGGAAGAAGATAACCAGTCACGCAGGACATTAATGAGTTGAAATACAATTAATATTTCAATGTTTCAAGATACTGCCCCTTTCCTGCATGTGAAAAGACAGTCACTAGGGACTATTAAACGGGCCTCCCAGTTGAAGAAGTATCACACAGAAATCCAGAGCGCATCCATTCCCTTGTCTAAAGCTGTATCTTGATTCAACCATTCATTATAAAATATTGTAGAGAATATGCCTGAGCTTTTGTCATGATCATCATGGGAATCATGGATGATGTTCTCACTTTATTGTATTTTGAGGGAATGCAACTGATTACATTCCCCCAACTAAACTTTCTCTCACATGCTGGAAAGAGAGTAGTGAATTCAGTTACTGCCCCTCAAACACAACACCATGTGCGTAGTGGATTCTTTCTGTTCAGAATGTTGTAATGTAATAAAGTAAACCCATCTTCCAGTTGCTTATCAGTAAAGATAAACCTTTCTGTGGGCTTGCATTCCAGATAGTCTCAGTAATGGCACTGTACTTGTAGAGTGATGGTTTGGGCAGTCAAAGTTTTCATAAAGATCTGAATTTTATTTCACATACCAGAATCCTGTCTCATGTCAGAGCTATTTTCAAAGTAACTAGTTGTGATGTCAGAGATAAAAAAATGGGACTAGGGACTTGTACCAGTCCAGGGAAAACATATTAACCAGTTAGAATATTGGGGATAATCTTGCAGTCCTTACTCATGCAAGCTTCCCACTGAAGTCATTGGAAGTTTTGCCCAAGTCAAGAATGAAGGATCAGGCCTTCTGTCCTTAGTATGTACTTGATCTGTATGTGAAGATAGTTTGTGTGCCCCGATACGAAAGCTGCATTAAATAATATTTTTCACCTAGACAGCTCAAGTTAACCACCCAAAACAGATTGTTCCGATACCACTGTTCCCCACCAACTGGTATCTCCTCTTTCTCACTCAACTGTACTTCCCACAAATATCAAATGGACAGACCTTTATCCTAAGCACATAATGGCCCCAACAACTTGAATATTTTCCCTTTCCTTAACTGAGCCAACTACCCTTCCAATCCCTAGAACCTACGCTTCAACGAAAATCCATGCCTGCCTTGATCCTGCAACCATAACATAGTACTTGAAAATGGAACTTGAATATGAAGAACTTTCAAGTTAAAAAAACCCAGCGTGGTATGTGTGTGGGAGAATGAGACCTTTGGAAATTGTGTTACTAATCATTTATATACACCTCACCAAAGGCTCAGCGTTTCTACTGGCGGTAAATGATTCACCGCTCTTTTCTCCCCCATCACTTGTCCTCTGCTTAAATTTTCCTTTTTTATGGTCTTTTTGGTAAGGTACCTGGATACTAAAAAGTTTTAAAGCTATGACTTAAAAAACAAAAACAAACAAACAAAAAGTTGTGTATAACCAGTATAACCTTGGGAAGCATGTGTTATAGAAACAGAAGGCCCATCATGACTGTATGTAATAGTGCTTACTTATTATGTACACTATCTATATATCATAAAAGCCTCTCTTTGAAGTCTGCTGCCTCATTTTGCATTTATTCAGAACAGTATTGTTGTTATTCAGAACATTATTGGCTATTAGAAGCAGGGGAATTGAAACAGATAAACCATAGAAAATTAGCAAACCATATAAAAAAAAGAAAATGGTGCACATTTTTTCCTAACCCTATCATGAAGCAATCATAAATCACTATTATTTGGCATGAGAGATGTTCTTAAATCTTATTCCTACAGGTTAAAAAAGGAAAGTAGTTGAAAATTAAGATTCTTGATACTTTGCGAAAACAATCTAGTTACAAATCAGAGATAGTATCAGAGGGGTAGCCGTGTTAGTCTGGATCTGTAGAAGTGACAAAGAGTCCTGTGGCACCTTATAGACTGACTAAGACGTATTGGAGCATAAGCTTTCGTGGGTGAATACCCACTTCTTGCATCTGAAGAAGTGGGTATTCACCCACGAAAGCTTATGCTCCAATACGTCTGCTAGTCTATAAGGTGCCACAGGACTCTGTCAAATCAGAGATAGTAATTGTAGTTCATAAAACAATGTGAAATGCAGAACAGATGACAAGCACTCAAAACCCACATGTAAATATAACAGTAATGATGCCTTCTGAATATCAAAAGCAACATCTCAAGGCTCTTTCGGTCATCAGGCTATTGCTCTATATCAATGAGAAAATATAAAGGGTGGCAAGTCAAAAATGACTTGGGAAAGGAGAAATAACTGAGCTTGTTGAGTTCTCATTACTACAGAGCCCATTTCCCCTACACAGGCAACAAGATATCACATATAGTTTCCTCATCCTAACAATATTTCACTTTAATGATAAAGCTACTCAGGGGTAAACATTTTTTTTCACATCCTGACATCTTACAGATAAACCATCTGTAGCAACGTTGGCAATTTAGAAGATCAACTGACACTGAACTTTTACACAGCTTGCCTTTTATAAACTGATTTTGAAAATCTCTATGAAAAAAAAAGTCTATCATTTTTGGATTTGTGTGTGAGCAGTACAATTCTTTAAAAAAACCTCCCAAACTCTGCAAATTGAACAGTGAATAGTGAACACAATGGAACTTCATTTATGTCACATTAACTGGGTTCCAAAACTTTACAAAATGTATGGCCCCAATTCAGGAACTCATCCTGATGCTTAACTTTAGGCATGAGAGTTGTCCCATAAAAGCCCGGGGCTGTGTTTTCTTCTTAAAGCTTGGTTGTAAATACTAGCAAATGATGTATATATGGTTTTAATTATATTTGGTAAAATTAGTCCCTTTAACAATTTTGTGCACACTCTTTTTCTCTACTTTTCACTACTGAAAATCCAATCCACATGAAAGTTGCAATAGCTATTTTGTAAATTTTGAATTAGTTTTACAAAGAGCAAAAAATAATTTTTCCAACAAGGTTTTCCAAAAATCTCTTTGAGGGTGAAGTTCAGAGAGCCAGAACAAGGCCTATGAACCACTTAAAATCCCATGTGAGCCCTAATTTGAGGTCTTAAGTGGGATACAGGTGGTACATGGGCCATGCATTAGCCCTCTATACAGGAACAAATTTCATCCCACCTGAAAAAAAAAAAATTCTCAGTGACAAATGCTTAATGAAAGTGGAAAACTTCCAGTACATCTACCTGCAGTTTAAAATACTAAGACCTAGGGCAACTAAAATACATATAAGTTGAAGGAGTACATCCATGATCTTCTGCTACCCTGCTGCACTTGGATTTGCTACCTAATCTGCATCACTGGTAGCACAATAATGGTGGTGTAACTTTGTTGGCAGTTCTTGGTGTTTACTGCTATTAGACCTAGGCCTCTACTCAGACTTCTGTGACTGCTTTTAAAATGTGGTTTCAATAAAGTTATGCTGGTACTTTTATTCAAGCAAACATACTGATACAGCACTGTTGTAGGAGCAGGGCCAGAGACCTATCTATGATAATATTTATCTTCAAGAGATAAAAGTTTGTCTTGTAAAGAGAAAAATAACTAGAGCGAGTTTTCAGAGCTCAGGCAAAGAGGGCTATCTCAGGGCACTGAAGATAATAAGGGTGGCAAGTTTAACACTGGCAGTAGGGTTGCCAGCCTTCCAGGATTGGCCTAGGATCTCCAGGAATTAAAGATTAATCTTGAATTAAAGATTATGTCATGTGATGAAATCTCCAGGAACACATCCAACCAAAACTGGCAAACCTAACAGTCACTCATAAGTGATGGCTAAGATTTAATTTAAAGCGTTGTGTGAAGAATGCAAAATTGGGGAGAGGGGAAATCACTTGTAATTGCAAAGTTTATAAACACTTGAAAATTCAGCATCTTGTGTGTCCACTTTTCAGAGCAGGAGTATTTAGAAGAGTATTAAAGTACTCTTTTTTAAAAAAAACACAGCATCTTGTTTGCACCCTAGATTATGAAACTACAATATATGTTTTAACTTAGACAATTACTCCAATTAATATATCCAATGAGTTCTTTCTAAAGAGATTAAGAGATTCTAAAGAGATTACGTACTGGCAAATTGAACAAATTCAGGTAACCTTGGGAAATGTAATTTGAGCTTTGCTTCTTTCCAAACTAATATAAATCACTGTCTTGATTTTGAAAGGCTACACTCTTCAGTGTTAACATTAAGGCATTTGAGACCAAAGTAAAGATATCTTAACCAGATATAAGAAACTTTCCTACAGATTAGCAGATATAACATTTTTCCAGTGCTCCAGGGATCACATATTTTCTATTGCATAATGCATTTATATTCCTTGCATACTAAAACCCAAGATTCACGAAGCTGTAATATGTGTTTCTTCTTACCTCCAAAACCATCAGGCACGTATGTTTTGAGCACAATGTTGCAGAAAACTGTGGGCAGAGACAGTGGTTTGTTGCCTTCATTTCGAAGGGAAATGTGTCTGTAGCCTGCCTGAAGGCCATCAAGAGGCAGGATCCTCTGACCGATCAGCCTGTTGTTGTCATCATACACTGCTATTCTCAGAACAGCGAGATCAGGGAGAATAACCTAGGAACCCATAAAATAAAGACATTCACTGACTCTCACGATGTTGCAAATTGCCCAAGTACCACACTTGAAAGCATCCAGAGATCACCCAACATAGTGGATGTCCATTTCCATTACTGGTAAGTCAGAAGCCCAGCCTACTTATCTCTGTAAGAGAAGACCATCACCCTTTGCTGGATGCAAACTGTACACTTTCAGACACAGAGGCATTACTGAAAAAGTTTAGTTTCTCTCTCTCTCTCTCTCTCTCACTCATTCTTGGTGTTAGTTTTTTGGAGCACAGAACTTGCTCTTTGAAGAATTCTCCAGATTGTAATCAAAATAATTCAATATTTTGCTTATTTATTTTTCATCGCTGGAGGCCGGTGACCCCTGAAAGTGGGCAGGGAAATACTACGTGGGAGTAGCGGAGACACAAATTGGGTAGTTGAAGGCAGATGGGTAATGCTGGGGTGAGGGGAAAGGCAATGACGGGGGTGGTACTTGGAAAGGACATCAATAATAGATTAAGGGTGGCGAGAAGGATGAAGAATAGGGTGTTACACACTGTCTGTAGGAGAGGGATTCTGGGGGGAGAGGTGATGTGAATGCAGCTGGAGAGGTCAGGTGGGGAAGAGGGTGACACATGTACATTATAAGGCAACTGAAGGACGGCAATACACAGTGGGAGGCCTGGTGCTGGTGGGGAACACTGTTAGCAGGGGTAGGTGCGAGGGTTTGTGCAGAGGGAAGAGGGAGTGGTTCCTGGACAGTAGGTACCTGAAGCTGTTCATAGGAGTGACCCTTATTCATGTGAGCGGTCACACTGAAGCAAGGGGTACCTGACGCTGACAGTTCCCCGGCCAACAAAATCCTGACCAACAAAAGCAACAGCAGAAACTCCTTTCGCTCCGACCTGAACCCAAAAGGGCTAGCCTGAGACCTGTTCCACCTGCTTCCTCAGAAGGGTGGGCAGGGATAGGACCGGAGGAGAGAAGATTCCCTGCACCAGGAATGTCTGTACGGAGCAGGCCAGCAATCTTTCATTCCCAGTCTGCCTGGGCTGCAGGCCAAAAAGGGCCCTGACAGTGGGAGTGGGTAAGAGACAGAGAGAGGAAAGGAATAAAGAGGACCTGACCCAGAAAGGAATCAACACTAATTAAAATAACACTGAGACATTACTACTTTCCTTTCTCTCTCCACTTGGCTCTATTCGTTGATGCCTGAGACTGTCACTTAGGGAAGAAAATAAAACAGACTTTTCCTCCCTTGGACCCGCTGCCTTCATTTTAAGCCTTAAGTAAAGAGCATAGAAACAAACAGCTTTTGGAATTCTGTGCATGTCTGAACTATTCACAGACACCACAGTTAACTTGCCCTGTTAAGTAGTGTCTGACTGACCAGAGGTAAGCATCCTGACACACCCTATCACAAGCATCAACCCCTCACAACAGAACGACAACACAAAACTTGGGTTAGAATGGCAGAAGCTTTAATATCAAACAGAACAATCAAACAGAATTCACACATTACCTGCTAGCATCTGTGTAGGGTTAATGGGAGGAGCCCCAGACCCCAAGCTGACCCGACTAGGGCCACTTAAATAACATGGGTAAAATCTTCCCTTTACAGGTCACAGGCCAGCACACCAGTCATTATGTGATGGGCTCTACTATACCATTGCTCTCCTTGCTCATCACTGGTGGTAGAAATTCAAGCCCCTAGCCTGTCGTTAATTTTAACTCCTCCTCCATCATCACGGGAGGGTACCAAGGAACAAATGCCATGTGGTTATTTACTCATATTATACTTACAAGGGGTCAAGTTGTGACAAATGAGTAACTATAGAATTGGTGTGGCAAATCATAGTTTATTATACAAGCATGTCCTCTGAGTGGGAAGAACCCGAAGGGCAGCAGATGCAGGTCACCTGGTTACCCAGCCCAGGGCAAGGATGCCCATCTGGGACTCCCACAGTGAACTTAAAGCATTCCCTCTTTCCCATGCAGGAAAGCGCTTGAGCACATTCTTAAGTTCTTCCCTGTTCAGGACACCATTAAACATGTACTGAACAGGGATGCGTTCCTAGGCTGGGGTCCCAGCAACACAGCATTAGGGCAATGGAGATCTGAGTCTGCTACATTTGCTACACTGGAAGCAGATTATCTGTGTTACACAATATACGTATAAAAACAGTATGACCACCAGGCAAAACCTGTCACGAAAGAAAAACAGGAACGATTCTGCAGGACAACAGAACAGGTGAAAGAAAAACACGCATGATCAAAGACAGCACTGTTAACGCATGTATTTTGGATGAAACTCCAGTTGACAAAAAAATAAATAAAAATCAGACTGAGAGATAAAAACTGAACATTTGAGACGACGACTGATCTCCCACTGTGAGTCCACCACACAGGGCCAGGAAAAAGGTGGTGGTGGGTTTTTTTGTTTGTTTGTTTGTTTTTTCAAGTACATGATACACATGGTCTACAGGAGAAGGGAGCTGGCCACATGTGTGAGGAACACGGCACCCTTCCATTTTTCCCATGTAATGACATTGTCTTAGCTTTGGATGCAGCATCTCACCTGCCCTCTTGGCTGAAGGAACAGTGCAAGTTAGCAGCCACTGTCAGGGCAGGGAAGAAGACATCTCCAAGGAATGTTGGTGTCCACCAGCTGGAGCTCATTCTGAGCAGACTGCATACCTGGAACACAGGCATTGCCACGAAGGACGTGGGTCCTCCAAGAGGGAGGAGGAAGCAAAAAAGAGGGAAAAGCCAAACAGACAAAAAAAAAAAATCATGTGACAACTACAGAGGTTTATCCATAAAAAAAAAAACCTGTTGAAAGTTTAATTCAGCCTTAATGGTTTACGGGTTTACTGTGGTAAACATGAGTCCTACAAATTTAAGGTCCAATCCTGCAAATCCTTGTTCATGGGAGTGACCCTTATTCATGTGAGCAGTCACACTGAAGCAAAGGGGATTGCTCATGCAAGTAAAGAATACTCACATGAGAAAAGGTTTGCAAGAGCAGGCTTCAAAACACCCAAGTGTACATTCAAAAAAAAAATCCTACCTTTCGAAATACAAATGATTCTTCATTGTAAACAGGGTTCAGGCCATTGTTCATCACCATGCGGGTTCGAAATTCTTTCCGTATCGTGTCCGTAGGTAACCCATACATATCCACTTCTACATACGTACCAATTTTTTTATCTGATAAGAACTGACCAGATATTACCTGAAAAAGAAGAAGAAAAGGAATTAAATACACTACTCTGTCTAAGGAAAGTAACAATATAAAAACATACAGTACTTTATGATGAGTGGAAACAACATCACTTGTATTCTTTATCAAATAACAGTATTCACATACGTTCATTATACAGAGCAGTCAGTCATTTAATAGTGTCATTTTTCCCCACAGCATCTAACAACCACTAAATTTCACATTAGCACATTGGGTTTTGTAAATAAAAAGGGAATTCTTTAAGATTTTTATGAATATGTGCACACAACAAATTACAGTTAAATGGTATTACATAGAGTGTAAATCAGTAATGAATTTGGCCTATTTATACATGTACATATACTAGTACCACTTATTTTTTAAAATGAGATTCCATGCTGGCATTATGCATCTGTATGAGTAACAAATAAACAGCGTCTTTTCTGATAGGATTCCTCTTTTATATTTGCTGAATTTTAGTGTTAATGAAAGTGAGAGGCTGACTGCATGTACATTCTCATCACAGCCCCATGGGAAAGTCATATTGTTCACACTACTTTTCAGCAGCTGCTGCTGTGCATGCAATATTCTCAGCTCCAAGGCCTCATTACAGTACAGTACTTAGGAACAGGCATAAGTGCTTGGCTGGGTTGTGATCTCACTGCAAACATTGAGTGCTGAATAAACGCACACGTGGAAGTGCATTAAGGTGCAGCAGGTTTTATAGTGGTAAAGGCACTGGCTTTTCTCTTGCCCTTTCAAACCTTGG
Source organism: Chelydra serpentina (assembly GCA_037349315.1). NCBI lineage: Eukaryota > Metazoa > Chordata > Testudines > Chelydridae > Chelydra > Chelydra serpentina. Next base: position 15,045,101 of record JBAIAC010000061.1, read on the forward strand.
TTTGGGTCACAAGTAGTGTCCTTCTCTCAAGTTTGCCGTATCAGATGAAAAAATTGGCAAAGTTGGCAGATTTTTGCTCAAGGGGCACCTTGGCTCATAAGAGCAGACGAATCCATTCAGAACTGAGATGCTTTTTCAAAGAGGGACTAGATGGTTCCTTGGTAACAGGCATATGAAGCCTTTCACCTCCAGGTCACTGCTGCTGTAGTAACTGCAAGTTATTGCAACCTCACTTACTCTGTGGCCTATATAAAATGAATTGGTGGCATCAATACATTGGATAGCGGACATGTGTAAATGTTACATAACTATCATAACTGGCACTAACAGACAAGCGCGATGATCTGAACAGAGGGCCAGTGATCTGGTGGAGGTGGAGACTGAGTTATCTTTATTACCATAGTGCCTAGAAGACCTAAGTCATGGATGACGACCCCATTGTGCTAGGTCAGAGGTGGGCAAACTACAGCCCGCGGGTCACATCCAGCCCGCGGGACTGTCCTGCCCAGTCCTTGAACTCCTGGCCGGGGAGGCTAGTCCCCGGCCCCTCCCCTACTGTCCTCCCTCTCCCGAAGCCTCAGCTCATCGCGCCCGCCAGTGCTCTGGCCTGCTGCTCCTAGTGGGCAGCGCGGTGGCGTGGCTGGCCCTGGCCGGGCAGCAGGGTTACAAGCTCCTGCTGCTCTGAGCAGCGTGGTAAGGGGGTGGGGAGCGGGGGGGGGAGTGTGGATAAGGGGCAGGAAGTCCTGGAAGGGAGTCAGGGGACAGGGAGCAGGGGGCGGTTGGATGAGGTGGAGGTTTGGGGGGGCAGTCAGGGAATGGAGAGCTGGAGGGGTTGCATAGGCGTGGGAGTCCCAGGGGGGCTGTCAGCAGGCGAGGGTATGGATAGGGGTCGGGGCAATCAGGGGACAGGGAGGTTTGGATAGGGCCGGGGACAGGGCCGGGGACAAGGAGCAGGGCGGGGGGGTTGGATGGGTCTGGGGTTCTGAGGAGGGCAGTCAGGAGGCGGGAAGTGGGAGGAGGTGGATAGGGGGTGGGGGCCAGGCTGTTTGGGGAAGCACAGCCTTCCCTACCAGGCCCTCCATACAGTTTCGCAACCCCAATGTGGTCCTCAGGTCAAAAAGTTTGCCCACCCCTATGCTAGGTGCTCTGTAAACAAAGAACAAATAAATGGTCCCTGCTCCAGGGAGCTTACAATCTTAACACTCTAACTGTAGTTCCTACAAAACAGGATTGCCTCATATTGGTGAGGTGGTATATAGGGGAGTTTATGCATTGCTACTGCATGTGTTGTTCTATGGACATCCGCCTTCAGTGTTGTCATTCCAGCACCCTTTAAAATCAGTACATTTTCTCCAATGCTTTTACAAAGATGTGGATTGGCAGAGCTATATGGTGAAGGTTGCCCTGAGCCTGTCTGTACTATGCCTTGCTCAAGCCAGTGAGGATCTGATCCAGCAAAGCACTTAAGCACGTGCTTAACGTTAAGCACATGAGCGGTAGTACTGACTTTAATGGGTCTAATTATGTGCTTAAAAGTGGGCTGCTGATATATACAGACCTTCTTGGGAGAAAATGCCAGGCTCTAAAAGTCTCTTTAATCTATCAGAGAAAGACATAACAAGAACCAATGGTTGGAAGATGAAGCCAAACAAATTCAAATTAGAAATAAGGCCCACATTTTTAACAGTGATGGTGATTAACCATTGGAACAAACAATCAAGGGAAGTGGTGGATTCTCTATCTCTTGATCTCTTCAAATCAAGACTAGCTGTCCTTATGGAAGATATGCATTACCCAAATTACTGGGCTCAATACAGGGGAAACACAAATCTCCAATAAATTCTTGGAATGAATTGAGGCCAACTTCTTGTTTCAGAAGATGGAGAAAATAACCAAGGGGACAGCCATTTTGGACTCGATTCTGACCAACAGGGAGAAATTGGTTGCGAAGGTTGAAGGCAATTAGGGTGAACGTGATCATGAAATGATAGATTTCATGGTTCTAATGAAAAAAAAGTCAAGAGATCAACAGAATAAGGACACTTTTCTAAGGGAAAAAGGAGTTCAGGAGAGCTGACAGTTTCTCAAAGAGACAATATTAAAGGCGAAACAGCAAACTATCCCAATGCAAAGGAAATATAGGAAGAATAGAAAGAGGCTAAAATGGCTCCATCAGGGGCTCTTTAATAACCTGGAAATCAAAATGGAACATGGATAAATTGTTAGTACAAGGATGAGTACAGTAAATAGTATAAGCATGCAGAGACAAAATCAGACAGGCTAAGGCACAAAATGAGTTACACCTAGCAAGGGACACACAAGGCAATAAGAAATGGTTGTATAAATACATTAGGAGCAAGAGAAAGCCAAAGCTTAGTCTTCTGCTTATCAGGGAATGAAAGCTAACAACAGATGACATCAAGAAGGCTGACGTGTTAAATGCCTATTTTGCTTCAATCTTCACTAAAAAGTTAAATTGTGACCAGATACTTAACACAATTAATATTAACAACAAAGGTGAAGGTATATAAACCGTAATAGTGAAAGATCAGATTAAAAAAATATTTAGATAAGATGGATGTATTCAAATCAGCAGGGCCTGATGAAATGCATCTCAGGGTACTTAAGGAAGTGGCTGAAATAATCTCAGAAATGTTAGTGATTATCTTCTAGAATTCCTAGAAAATGAGTGAGGTTCCACAGGACTGGAAAAGGGCAAACATAGTACCTATCTTTAAAAAGGAGATCAAAGAGAACCTTGGGAATTACAGACCAGTCAGCCTAACTTCGGTACCTGGAAAGATACTGGAACAAATTACTAGTCAACAATGTGTAAGCACCCAGGGGACAATACGGTGTTAAATAATAGTCAACATGGATTTGACAAGAACAAACCATGCCAAACCAATCTAATTTCCTTTTCTGACCAGGTTACTGGCCTAGTGGATGGAGGGAAGCAATAGACATGATATATATTGTTTTTAGTAAGGTTTTTGACATAGTCCCGTATGACAGTCTCATAAACTAATAAGGAGAATGTGGTCTAGACGAAATTCCCATAACGTGGATACACAAATAGTTGAAAGACCATATTCAAAAAGTAGTTATCAATGGTTTGCTGTAAAAATGGGGGGGATGTCGCTATTGGGGTTCTGCAGGGCTCAGTCCTGGATCTGGTACTATTCAATATTTCTATTAATGACTTGGATAACGGAATAATAGTATGCATATAAAATTTATGGATGACACTGCGATGGGAGGAGTTGCTAGTGTTTTGTAGGACATCATTAGAAGTCAAAATGACCTTCAAAACTTGGAGAATTGGTCTGAAATCAGCAAGATGAAATTCAATAAAGATGAGTGGACAGTACTGTACTTAGGGGAAAAAAATCAAATGCATAACTACAAAATGAGGAATAAATGGGTAGGCATTGGTGAAAAGTCTCTGGGGGCAACAGTGGATCACAAATTGAACATGAGTCAACAATGTAATAGTTGCAAGAAAGGGCTAATATTCTGGCGTATATTAACAGGTGTAATTGCCCCATTCTACTCAGCACTACAGGGGCCTCAAGTGAAGTACCGTGTCCAATTCTGGGCGTCGTACTTTAAGAAAGATATGGACAAATTGGAGAGTGTCCAGAGGAAAGCAATGAAAATGATAAACGGTTTAAACAACCTGCCCTCTGAGGAAAGGTTAAAATAACTGGGCATGCTTAGTCTTGAGAAAAAAGACTGAGGGGAGACTGGATAACAGCCTTCAAATATATTAAGGTCTATTAAGGTTATAAAGAGAACAACGATCAACTGTTCTCCATGTTCACTGAAGATCGGACAAAAAAAAAATAAGGGGCTCAATCTACAGCAAGGGAGATTTAGGTTAGATATTAGAGAAAACTGTCTAGCTCAGGGGTCGGCAACCTTTCAGAAGTGGTGTGCCAAGTCTTCATTTATTCACTCTAATTTAAGGTTTCGCGTGCCAGTCATACATTTTGACATTTTTAGACGGTCTCTTTAATATATAACTAAACTATTGTTGTATGTAAAGTAAATAAGGTTTTAAAAATGTTTAAGAAGCTTCACTTAAAAATTAAATTAAAATGGAAACGCCCCCCTAGACCGGTGGTCAGGTCCCAGGTAGTGTGAGTGCCACTGAAAATCAGCTCGCGTGCCGCCTTTGGCACCCGTGCCATAGGTTGCCTACTCCTGGTCTAACTATATGTCTGGATGTTATTGCTCTGTTAGTTGCAGTGCATTATACTAGCCACTTCCACATGGTGCTCACTAAATGCGCAAATCTAATTGAATATAACATCTCTGTGCAATGCAGGATACTTGCAAAAAACTAGTGTAATGGAAGCCTTTTACAGGATTCCCGTATCTCTCTCTGCATACAAATATCTTGAATTTGCTGCAAATTTATTCTAAGTCCCTATCTATCTGGCTACAGCAGGCCATTTTCCTGTGACAAATTTTTGTTTCACTAACATGAGCTTTTATTTGCCAACACAGCATATGTTGTTATTCTGTACTGTCAAGGATTGCAGGAAAAAATGAAACATAGTTAAAACTGCACAGACCAAAGTTGGTTTTGACAAGTTCTTTTCTGATGTGCACCAAAGTATCTGGTCTTACATTCTTTAATTACAGAAAACTTGAAATGACTGAGTTGGCAGACAATGCAGTCTAGTGGCTTGGTCACTGGACTGGGAGTCAAGACGCGAGTTCTATTCCCAGCTTTGTCATTGACATGCTGTCGGAGACCATTCTGTGACTCTGTTTCCCCTCCAGCCTCTCTCTGTCTTCCCTATTCAAACTGTAAATTTTTGGACAGAGACTGCCTCTTCACCATCTAGCGCAATGGGGTCCTGATCTCTATTGTTGTTTCTAGGTACTACTATAAGACTGACTCAGAACCAACAGATTATAAACACAATTACCTTAGGGAACATGTGTTCTTATTCCTGTTACCTGCTCCTCCTTTCCCTACTAGTGTTTGTTACATCTAGTGGCTGTGCCTTGTCTTAAGCACAACTGTAAACTCTTTAGGGCAGAGACTGTGCCCTCCAGTATGTTTGTTCAGTGCATGGGGCCCTGATTCAGGGTGGGGCTACTAAGTAATAACCCAATATAAATCATACATTTTGCACTTACAATAGCACTTTGTGTTTATACAGCACTTTTCATGTGACGAGCCCATATGCTTTACAAAGAGGCGTAAGCTTTATTATCCCAATTTTACAGATACAGAAACACATACTGAGCAGAACAAGAACAAGGATCCATATATCCTGATTATTAGTCTGGGGATCTCGCTGCTAAATCCCATTGCTTCCACTGAGGTGATATAGTCCTACATGAAACATGCCCTTTATTCTAATAACTGCTGATGTGAAACGTGGGTAAATGTATATAATGTATGGCAAAAATTTTGCTTGGGGATGCCGTTTGGAATTCTCACATCTTTTCCTCTTCTGGTTATATATAAAGTGATCATTGAGACCAGAGCATTTTTCTGAGCAGCATTCTGAGGTATCTGAGCTAATAGAGTATTGGCAGAGAGTGGAGGAAATGCAATAAAAAGTTCACTGCAACTCTCTTTCCTTCCTAAAGTTTGGTAACCTCTATCCAGAGCAGGAACAGAAGATTTAGGTAAGCTTCATAAAATATCCTGAGAGTTTTAAGGACTCTACTCTCTCACAGATGATTCACAGAATTCAAACAGTTAGGACCTCTGTAACGAACCATTTCATAACATTCAAATTGGACATACATGAGGCTGCTCTATGAATGAAAAGTTTGTATTCCCACACACCCCACCTCCTACACTAATTTTCCATAACTGATTTTTCACAGCTAGTTCTACTGAAGCCTTGCGTTACCTTCTTCTGTAGAGTAGCCATAAGTGACACCATAAATGTGGCAGCCATTACTGGAGTTCTATATGTATTGAAAATGTCCTACAGAAAAAATGTCCATTAAAAAACATTATCTGACTCTGTAGCAACCAGTGGAGCACACATGATTCTGAATTACCTGTAGGAATGAGCTCATCATATTTTATTTTGATGGCTACTCTAAACCACAAAGAATAGAGGGGGATTTAAAATTGAGTCACACACTTTAAATGGATAATTACAAACCATTTCTAATTATATCCTGTTCTATTCAGCTTGTGTAAACACAGATGTCATAAACAGCAATCAAACAACAATAATTAGATAGAACAATTTGATGAAACCCACAAATTCCAAAGAAATTTGCTGTACATATTAGATTTCCGCTTGGGTTAAATGTGGTTTTGGATGCTCTAAAATGACTGCGGACTCAGTTATATTTTACCTGTACTGAACAAGTTGCTGCAATAACACCATCTACTGGCGTTTCAGAGAAAGGGTCAAATGTTCGATCTGGTCGTCGCATGAAATCTGGTTTAAGGAGATACCTTATTTTAAGAAAGAGAAGAAGAAATGTATTTACGCATGGAACTTTAAATTGCCACTTTATTTATAAGTAGTATTGATGGTCTAGCTTTAACAAATGAAATCCCCCAGGGTATTTTAAAATACATACTGCCATTCTGATTTTAATTCATGCAACGGTGAGGGGAAAAAATCCTAAAGTGATCCGGACTAAGTGTTTTTATTCAAAATTGTTTTTTTAAAGAATCAGACCCCACCCCAGCCAAGATTTATTTAGTAAATTACATCCTGAAGTGGATTTCTTCATCTGAACTATAAACCCTTGAGGAAAAGCTCTGATAACGTTAATACTGACAGACCCTTAATTATAGTGGTGTGAATGGTACTGTGATAATACCTCTTACACTGCCTCCCTGGGGACTATACCCTGGCTCAACATATCAATGAAACCCATTTGTGCACTGATGAGTAACTAATGAGGATTCTGAGTTTAAATTAGAATGGCCAGGCTTCTGGAGTTCAGCTGTGTCAGAGATGAAGGGAATTCTCTTCCAACAATGGAAGAAAATGTGCAACTCGAATCATCCAGCCAATTCAGCAGCTACGCACAGATAGCAGCTGTCAGACACTCATATTTTACCTATAACACTGTTTCTGCTAAGCATCATTAGTACAAACGGTTATCAAGGTCTGGACTGCAATCAGAAAAAAATCAAAAAGGTGCTGGAAGAGCTATTAGGACAAAAATAATCTGTTTCGCTTTCTCCCATTTTGACCTCAAGTTTAGTTTCTATTAAGGAAAGTAATTTTCCTCAGCACTATACAACATTATATAATGAGTGTGTGTCGCTTTCAAAAATGACAATCCCATTTAATCATTTAAAACAGATATTTGGCGCGAAAGGGGAACTATTGGATATTTTCAGGATGCATTTTAGCCTTGGTTGGCTGTGTTAAGGATCAGTGGGACTGACTGCTCTGACACTGATCTAAATCTGGAGTGACTCACTGAAGCCATTGGAGTAACACCAGTGTGAAACGGGGGTAGCTCAGAGAAGAAATCACGAGGCCCACTATATCTACAATACACTCACAGGCACAGGGAGCAGAACACATCATACATGTTACATTTTTTTATTCCATAACACCAGGACATTTCCACCAAACAGTTTGGCACATAAATTAGGCTCATTCTTTGGATAGTTCCAAAGGACTAAATAGCAAGTGCATTTTCATTGTGCTGTTGGGCAAGGAAGCAGAGAGACCATGTGTTGCCACCCCTGAGTAATGGAGCTGTCCCAAACAGCTGCCAATAAAACATTTATACTGCATCAAACCTTCCATGTACTATGCATTTTACAGAAACTTTACTTTAGAAATGTTCTAGGGCATATCACATATTCCATTATGTATCTTAGATGTCAGAGAGGAGACAGAACTGTTCAAGCCAATGACTAATGCAGGGGTAATTTTTTGTTTGAAAGTTTCTTTTGAACGTAAAACACGTTTTAAAAATATGAAGGAAGCAGCAGGGAAGCATCAACTGGGGTTTATCTGATTTCAATCTGCTCCTAGGCCACCGTTTTTTGTTGCTGCTGAGGAGGTCACAACTGCTCCATTTTGGAAAAACAAACTGGTTTTAAGCTTGACTGAGACACATGACCATTTCCTGGGAAATCACCAGACACATTTCCATGCTTGTATTTAATTTTTGTTCACTACTTTAGTACAATAGGACATGCTGCTTTCTGCCATTTTTTATTATTCATTATTTGTATTGTAATAGTGGCGAGAGGCCTCAACCAAGTTTGTACCATCCCTAACAAAATGGGGCCCCAGTCACATAGTAAGAGACAGTCCCTGCCTCAGAAACCAGACAGACAAGACAGACAATGGGTCAGGGAAAGAAAATAGTATTACCCACATTTTATAGACGAAAATCTTTTCTAAACTTCATCCACTAGATGAATACAAACTCTTTCTTTCTGGATGCACTAGTATCCAGAATTAGACATCACCAGTAAAATCATATCAGGACCATCAACTTTTACAGATATTGAACATTTCATGGTTATAACCAGTGCACTACGGCAAACAAATTACAACTACCCACCAAATAAAAAGGATGATGTATGCAAATTCTCTCTACTGCTGAACATGCATGCGGGATACTCGACAAATGAATATATAAATCTTACAGTGACAATTACAATAGTGAATACCAAGAATTCTATTACTAAAACAACTGTCTTACTTTCACAGTAATTCTGGGGAAATTTAAATAGATTCTAGTCTCTTGTTTTCTAGCTAATTTAGTATTTCCTATGATTCAGCAAACTCTTTCCCCTTCTTCATGTACACTAACTAGACACTCCCTTACTCATGAAACCACAAAGCTAGTGTTTGAGAAGATCAGCATCAATCAAAGCAGAATCAGCATGTATAAAGGAGTAATGAACACATATGTGCGAGACAGAGAAATGTGATGCATGGGTGTCTGCTGTGCAATTTGCTCTTTCATGGCAAATTAGTGGTTACTGTTTTTTGTTTGGACACAGCCCTACATCAGTTTCAATAGTTGCCCGTAAGTTCAATGTACTTTTGTTTTTGCTTTTATTTTCCAAAGACTACAATCTGCTATATACATTAGCAGACAGCATGTCCAAGTAAACTCAGATTTCTTGTGATCTGTACAGTGACTCTGCATTCTGAGCCATGTTTTAAAAAAAGGAATCATAATTAAAAATGAAGCTGAATTTAATTAACTCTGCATGTGCTTTCTATAGACTCATAGACTTTAAGGTCAGAAGGGACCATCATGATCACCTAGTCTGATCTCTCTTGCACATTGCAGACCACAGAACATCACCCATTCCTGTAACAGACCCCAAACCTCTGGCTGAGTTACTGAAGTCCTCAAACCATGGGTTAAAGACTTCAAGTTACAGAGAATTCACCATTAAACTAGTTTAAACCTGCAAGTGCCCCATGCTGCAGAGGAAGGTGAAATCCCCCCAGGGTCTCTGCCAATCTGACTTGGGGGAAAATTATTTCCTGACCCTAAATATGGCCATCAGTTAGACCCTGAGCATGTGGGCAAGACCAGCCAGACACCTGGGAAATAATTCTCTGTAGTAAATCAGAGCCCTCCCCATCTAGTGTCCCATCTCCGGCCATTGGGGATTTTTGCTACTGGTAGTTGCCAGTGGGCCACATGCCATCATAGGCAGTCTCATTACACCATCCCCTGCATAAACTTATCAATCTCAGTCTTGAAGCCAGTTAGGTTTTTTACCTCCACTGTTCTTCTTGAAAGGCTATTCCAGAACGTCACTCCTCTGATGGTTAGAAACCTTCACCTAATTTTGAGCCTAGACTTGTTACATGATCTTTATAATCTGTCACGCAAAATCTCTTCTATCTCATTTAATAAAATTGAGTGTGGCTGAAAAGTATATTAACCACACTACTTTGCAAGCATAAATCAACCCCAGGAATTCTGCTCATTTCTGTTCTATACCTAGCAGACAATTTTTCATTTGTAACACATAATTAGAAGTGACAAAGTTCTATAAAAACCATAGTATGGTGCTCTGATACATAGTGAAAATAGTTTAAATAACTTTACTCACCCGCACGATCCATTATATTCAAATTTTCCCTGATTCAATTGCATTGCTAAATCTGTCAAGAGACAAAAATAATTTCACATCTTGTCTCTGTGAATAAGGCAGATGTAGAGCAACCTTCTTTACAAAGGGAAATATGATGCACAGTTTTTTGCCCAAGAATAACCACTTTAACTTAAGGTTTCAGAGTAGTAGCCGTGTTAGTCTGTGTCAGCAAAAAGAAAAGGAATGTTTCAAGTATTTCTTTTCTTTTCACTTTGACTTAAGGTGATTTCTATGCACTCAACTAGAAGACTTCGGATTTCTTTACAATGGTAAAGTCTTTCTTTATCCACCAGGCTAAAATCTAACGTGCATTTTAAAAAAATAGACTATAGTTACAAAAGTGTTAGGCCCTGATCCTGCAAGTTACTGGGGCTCTGCATGAGCACAAGGGTCGTCCTGCGTGGATCAGTTTACAGGATCGGGGCCATAGAGACTAAGGGCTGGTCTACACTAACCCCCCCTGTCGAACTAAGATACGCAACTTCAGCTACGTTAATAATGTAGCTGAAGTCGAAGTCTCTTAGTTCGAACTTACCTGTGGTCCACACGCGGCGCGCAGGCTCCCCCGTCGACAGCGCTTACTCCTCGTGGCGAGCTGGATTACCAGCGTCGATGGGGGAGCACTTCCTGGTTCGATTTATCGCGTCTAGACAAGACGCGATAAATCGAACCCAGAAGATCGATCCGACGCCTCCGATCCAGCCGGTAAGTGTAGACTAGCCCTACAGGAACTATTTCCAGCTTAGATGCTTATTGAAAAGTTTGAGTATTATTCAATTCATTTATAGAGCGCCTATCCACAGATCATCATCTTTGTGTTCATCACATCAAATGGGTCTTACAAGTCCTCTCCTCCAAAGTCCTCTGTTCAATGCCATATGGTCTATCACATCACATGCTAACAGGCCTTCCTTTATGAAATCCTACCGCTTCTTGCTGGGTCGGCCTCGCCGTCAGCTTTCTTCAATCTTAATCTGTTGGATTCTTACCCACATATTTGTCAGAACTATGCTTTACATGACCAAGCCATCTGAGCCTGCACTTCCTCATTTTTTTGATTATGGATGTTACTTTGAGCATGTCTCTAACATATCCATTCCTCACGTGGTCTTTCTTGCTTACACCACACATAGATCCTAACATTTGCATTTCATAGAATATCAGGGTTGGAAGGAACTTTAGGAGGTCATCTAGTCCAACCCCTTGCTCAAAGCAGGACCAATCCCCAATTTTTGCCCCAGATCCCTAAATGGCCGCCTCAAGGATTGAAGTCACAACCCTGGGTTTAGCAGGCCAATGCTCAAACCACTGAGCTATCCCTCCCCCCCGTAAAGCAGATAATTTTCTCATGTGTCTTCTTTGTTGCCCAACTCTCAGCACCATACATTATAACTGGATGGACCACTGCTTTATAGATTTTCCCTTTTCATCTTACTCGTCTCTTCCTGTCACATACTGCACGTATATCCACAGACGTAGCCAGTAAATACAGAAAAAAACCCTTAAAATTTACCAACACAAAATTTTCCTTCAAATTTCCAATCCCAACTTGGCCTATGAAGAAAACTCCTATTTTTAGTGAGAACTCTGGCCTCCTTTCACCCACAGAGGTTTAGGATTCTGCTTTCAGACAGAGCTCAACCCTTGTTTCGGCTTCCCAGAATGCACATAAGAAACAAAACTAAATTGCCTGCACAACATAAAAATATGGGATTTTGAATACACACATTCTAGCAATTTCCTTACTTAGCAGCACCCAGGCTCCACACATCAGCCTTCCAGAGTCTATTTAGTGTGCTGACTTCCATTCCCTCACCTATCCTCCAGACTCTTAGCGCGGCCTTCTGACAGAACACTTAACAGAGCAATGCCGCTTTTTTTCTATAGTAGTCATTTACAACACAAAGGGCTGAGAATGCCGTGAGGGGATGAGTGCAGACCCAGGGAGAAGGGTGAAATTTGCACTGCTTCCTTTACCCCCATACCATGTCCCCTTCCGGACTGATTTACAAGCAACACGTATACATCTGAGTGCAGCTCTCTCTAGTCTCTCTCAGCTAGAAGTCGATAATGGCAGTGATGCAGAGCTTTGTGGAAGAGGAGTCGCAGAGGAAAAATGGGTATGATCATTAGGACTTTCTGGGGCACTGAGGACATCACCAAAGGGAAAAAATAAGAAAAATAGCACTTTAGGTTAAAAGGAGACAATGGAAGAATTGGTCTGGCATGTACAGCCAAATACATTTCTTGATTCAGTACAAAAACTAATAATTATATGTTTTCCCCCCACCAAAAGGACAAACCAGGCTATCCCTCAGCCTAGGAGAGAGCCACGTAAGCTCCTAATCTGTCTGCCTGTCACCACCCTAAGTGGCTCGCAGTCCTATCCCATTTCCCAGTGCTAACAATGAGATTTGCCACTAATTGCTTACTGGTCTAGAAATATAGCTGACATGTAATTATTATTATTTACTATCTTATTCCTCCAATGTAATGTTCTCTACGGAAGCTGTGCATTTGCTTGTTGCAAATATAGAACTTTTGTGAAGAGGGTGATTATTTTATAACTAAAAATTATATCACTATTACATTTATTTGAGATCCTAAAGTGCGCCTTGCTAATTATTTTTGCAAATGAAAGGAGACTGAATTTTCTTCCATGCATTTTTCAAAACAATTCTTCCTTGTCTTACGCTTCCATGATTCCATACACATCATCATACTGTTTAGCCATATGTCTGTTTCCTCAAAAAATGCCAGGAGGAAAACTGTGGCATCTGTTTGAGTGTTCCTGGCCAAGCCTTTCTCTGGAATGTAGGTTCACTGGACATAACTGCCTACCTGGGGTCTGAAAGTTCAGTGAGACCATCTGGCAGCCAGCGTTCCAGAAAATTTGAGGCATGTAATTACTGGAATCCACTCGGCCTCCCTTGGGGTATATCCGACTCATTTGTCGTTTATTATAACTATGTAACACGTTAAGGAAAACGAAATAAAAACAACATAGAGACTTCAGATCATTTACTCATACCATTATTATTTCTTATATGCTGTATCCTATATTCCATGCTCCCACGTGGACAATATATTGTAAAAGTAGAACTAAATGATTCTTGTATATAGGACAGATGTCTACTGGCTAACCAAAAATAGAACTGGTATTCAGTATACTACTTTTAATAGAAGGATACTTCACAAATTCAATTGCATGCGTCTTCAAATACCCTAGTCCAACTGATTCATTAAAAGAGGACATATTGTAATGAATATTGCGTTCTAGAACAATAAGAAATAAAATCCATTTAAAAATACTGAGTATAAAACAGAGCAAAATACAAAACCATGCAATAAATACTATGCAATGTAGTAACATAGATCTTTGTTTTTCCACTACTTGCCATTTCACACAACCAAATTACATTTGAAATAACCTTAACTGATGTTTTCTTATTGGCATTCTCTTCTCTGTAAGACCATTCTTGTGAGCTATCAAAATGTGGCTTTTATATTTATGAAAACACTGCAATTACGTAAAGAGGGGTATAACTAGATACTAGAAAGTAATATGGTATATGTTTTACGGTATTATATATATCACAATAAGCAAACTGTTGACCTTTGTGACAATCACATTTATCCTACGTTAGTGAAAGAAAAAAAGCAGTAGGTTTACAGTACATGATCTATTCTTTGCAATGAGGTACAATGTTAACTTAACATACTCCTAATAATTCAGTGCCTCCATGTGGATGGCAAATGGAATAACAAGTTAATTCTATATTCCAGGTAAGTGTTCTGTAAATACCACACAAATGGAGTTTACTAAACTACAACAAGAATTTTAAACCAATTATAAAAATAGCAAATTGGCTATAAGAATCATTACACAAAACTAAGTAGAAGTAAGAAGACAAATACTGTTGTTTCATTCAACCTTGTATGTTACCTTCTGCTACATGGAAACCTTGAAACTTTACGGGCTGAGCATAGTTGATCATTGTTGATAAATATGGATGTATATTGGTTGTAGCACCCACATATTTGTAAGAGGCCATCCAGGCTTGTTCATCTTCAACAGTTACTATACCCTGAAAGCACATTTAAAAGTATATCCACTAATCACTTCTTTTTGCACTTGCTGGAGTTTTCAACGTAACGTAAAAAATGATGCCAGTATCTCCAGAAGTTAAAACAGACACACAATGACACAAAAAAGTTGGAACCTCAACGCTGCAGTTAGGGTCTATTCTGTTATCGATATAGGCAGAACACTCAATGTTAATGGGCATCATGCATGGGGTTTGATGGCAGAACAGACTCCTAATTAGTGAGCAATATTATATGATGGTAGTAAAACAACATCAGAATCTAGGATATTGATTAAAAAAAGGCAAAGGGGACTGAACAATGCTGTGGGATAACATCGTCTTATCAAATAGAAGCCTGACCTTTTTAATACCCATTACGTCAGAGGGGGTAACTTTGAGGCTGCTACCAAGTGGATCTTTGGCATCATCAAAACTCAAATGAGTGCCATTGATAGTCTTTGCGGATATGACCAAGACTGAAATTATAAGGGAATTTGGGGATCAGAATTTGACCAGAAAAGCAGCGCTCCAGGAAACTGACAAAGCTGTTGAGAAACGGGAGCGCACAGCGCACTGTGCTTGGCTGTAGATAGTGATACAAATTCCTTTCTGTCATGTGCATAAACGTCCACCATGCATACAGAAAAAGTTGCAAAATCTTCTTAGAGATATCTAATCTGCAGAGACTTACAAAAGTAATTTCTCATGTGATTACACTGCCCAAATACATAGCAACATGGGTTGAAAGAAAATATTTTATAGACTAGAAGAGGCCTCTGTCACACTACACAAAGGAAAAACATTCACACGTACTGATATCTAGTGGCACCTTTCTGTTCAGTTTCTTGGCTCATTCTGTTCTGTCAACCACGTTCCTTCACTCTCCCTGACTACCCAAGAGCCTCTTTATAAAGGGTTTATAAAGAGCACCACAGTGGGACCTTCTCTTGTAATCTGTAGCCCTGGTTAGGCCTATCAATATTCTCACCTGACCTACTGTGTCAAGTAGAACAAAACTAGAAGGGAATTTAACCCTATGCATGCTGGCTTTGACATGAGCCTCTGCATCCTGTCACAGTGTATTTCCTGATACAGTATATCTTAAAATACATCAGTATTGTAATACAGCTTTTCATGTTCAGAACGCGATATTGCTCTGTTACAAAATATTTTTCTATTATACCAGGAAACCATGAATAACTGCAAATATTGCAAAATCAGACCCTCTGCATCTGTAACAACACTAAAGAATGACAAAGTAATGTAGCCTACTTTCCCACATCATTAATTTCAGGGGAAAGAGACGGAAAAGCAAATCTATTTGCCAGCATTATGCCATACACTTGTGACCTGCATTATGATGCTGACATATATTTAAAGAAATAAATTGAATAAGGGGAGTGGGAGGAGATGGAATTGCAACCTATTGGCCATCACTACAAGGAGAAAGGAGCCAGAATGTGCAAAGAAATAGAGTGCAAAACAGTTATACAATTATGAATGTATTGTAGATAAAAATGTTTATATATAAAGAAATATAATAGAAACTACATAACATCCTATGTGTCACCTTTTTATTGTTTTCTTGTTCAGAATCTTCCAGAGCCTAAGGAAAAAATATATATACATTACCCAAAGATATTGCAATATGAAACACTCCTAGTTATAAAAGAAAACCCTCAAATGGTTAATGCATTTGGCAAAAAGTATATTCCCTTCCAATTGATTATACAGTCCATCTATCATTTGCCATCCTACATTCAGAGTGTCCAGGCTTTGAGGGCATTTGAAGATACAAGGGTTGCCGCTGCTCTGTACTACATGCTGTAAATGTCCAAATGTGGAAGAATACTGCTATCTGCCCCAAGAGACGGCAAGGTTACTTGCCACTAGAGCGCCATTTCCTGAGTGACTCCCTGTGCGTTCTTCCTTCAATGATAAGCTGCTACCCCTGAGAACCTTAGGCAGGAAAATGGTGACTTGGCGCTCAATGTATGTACCGAGAGAATTGTGATTTACTGTCAAGCCATGGATCAATGAGGGAGCAAAGAGGGGCTCATGCAGAGGATGGCTGACCACTCGGAGTAACCAATAGGACAGTTAGAGGCCTGCTGGTTCAATAAGCAAAACAGCTCTACAGCAGAGAAGGAAAATCTGCAGTTCATTCAGAAAAAAGTCCTGACGAAGCAAAGATGCTGAATCAAAGACAAAGCAAGCAGGCCGCTCTGATTATTTGTGATACTGCTGTTGGGAGGGAGGTTGCGAAAGGCAGTTTGTGCAGCAAGGAGAACTTTGATATTTCTATCTCAGACAAGAGCCACAGCAAGCCATGCAGGGGAGAAGAAGGCTAGAATGCTTCAGTGACAGAGGAGAATGGCATGGTACCTTGGTGGCAAGCAGGCTTAATTTTCCATTCCACCGTACTGTATCTAATTATGGACAAGTGCTACACCAAGTAATGTTCGCTTACCAAGTACAGAATCGACAAAGGGTCCTGTGGCACCTTATAGACTAACAGAGGTGTTGGTCTATAAGGTGCCACAGGACCCTTTGTCGCTTCTGCAGATCCAGACTAACATGGCTACCCCTCTGATATTGGTTTGACATGCTGTACTTGAGTAAGATAAGGTGGTGGAATCTCCATCCTTAGAGGTTTTTAAGGTCAGGCTTGACAAAGCCCTGGCTGGGATGATTTAGTTGGTGTTGGTCCTGCTTTGAGCAGATGGTTGGACTAGATGACCTCCTGAGGTCTCGTCCAACCCTAATCTTCTATGATAAGTACCAGTGGAATAATAAGCCCTTGTGCTCAGTCTGCCTGCTGATATCCCAGTGCTATCCTCTCCAACTGGGGGTATTTTCCTGCTACCCTATCTATCTCACTGTTTCATAAATGCACAGCAAGTGGTAGTGGGTGCCTGCTATTCAGAGAGTGCCAGTACAAAAATAACTGAGGAAGTCTCTGAGATAAGGAATGGGCTGAGGCCAAGTCAGGAGTAGTACAGGAGTGACAAAGCTGATATTCACCCCACAGTACGGCTCTTAAATTGTGACACATAATTCACAGCCAGGTACCGCTATGTACAGGGCTGGCCTTACCATGAGGTGAACTGAGGCAGCCGTCTCAGGTCCCAGACTGTGGGGGGCACCACTAGGACCCAGAGTGTAGAAAATTGTGTCTGCTGCTGGTGCATATGTATTCTCTCTGCTCTAGATGCACAGAGATGGTGGAGTGCTGGGCTGGAGGAAGGAGGGCACAAGAGACCTTTCAAAGTTTTGGCCCAAGTGAGCGGTATGGGGGCGTCATTTGAGCTCCCCGCCTCAAGTGCCAAAATGTTGTGGGCCGGCCCTGGCTATGTAGGCAGGAAACTGTTTGCAGCCGTGTATAACACTTTTTGGCCAAATCCTGTAGTCTGTGCACAGTGATTTCCCAGGTATAGCTCCCATTTGCTACAACAGGAGTTTTGCTTGAATAAGCACAGCAGGTTTTGGCTTGTTAAATTTTTTATCGCCATGAATTTAAGTGCCAGCAGCTCTGCTAGAAAAATCCCTGTGTTATTCATACTGTATTTTCTCCTATAACTAACACATAGTATGATCCTTCTGCACAGTGAAAGGTCTTTCCCAGCCCTCTCCATGGAAAAATCTTCCAACATGAATATATGTCAGAAGCAAGCCTACCTTTTTGACACTATTGGCAACCGCTTCTTTTTGACTCAAGTCATCTGCAGAGAGCTCGGTTCCAAATTTTAATTCTGGGTGGGCTTCTTCTTCTTGATCAGCTACACAACAATGAAAAGGAAGGAAATCAGCGTGAAACACATAGCAGCAGCTATTTTTGTGGAACCAGTTCAAAAACCATCACACCAGTGTGAAATGGCTCATTTTCTAATGCGAGTAAAACTAAGGAGGTAGAAAGATTTCCAACAAGTAGTGGGTGTTTAAAATAAGTCCCTCAGATTCCTTGGCTTACTAGCTTTTATCTAGTAAATACTAACCCCCATTCAGTAAAACAGCGTGTAAGAATAAATCTGTGGATGAGACATAGATACTGAGAGATAAGTTTAGCATATTCTTGGAAAATTCATGAATTTGTCATAGGAAAATGTAAACATTATGGGCCTGGGGTAACAAAAATGAAATGAAGATATAAATTCCAAAGTTTTGGTGCCACCACTTGAGTTCTCAGATGCCTACACCCACTCTCTTTCCTTTTATCCATTCTCTTTTATCCAGGGATCTCTTTCATTTATTTTTACAAATTGTTAGTGGCTTCAAAGGAGTCAATACAGTCTCTTATGTACAGACTATGTTAAAAATGTATTTTTCTATTTAGATTTCAATAATTTAAAAAGATGCCTATCCAAGCCTCTAGGTGCCCTAACACATAATTACTAATACAGTAAAAATCCCAGCAGCATTACAGTAATCATTTCAACAGGAACCCAGCCAGCCACTCTCAGAACATTCTTTCCACCCCTTCGTCATCTGGGAAACACGCTCAGCCCACTCCAAAACCCTGCTGAACAGGTGCCTTTTGCAGCACGGCGGGCAGGTCACCAGATCTGGGGTACTTCAGACTGAGTGAGGAAGCAAGACTCCTGACCACTCACGAAGAATGCATGGACAACCCACCCTTCTCTTTTACAATGAGGGGGATCTAGCTCAAGCATCTTGCTGACCGCAGCTGTGGCATGGGGAAGAGAGATGGTCCCTTGCATAGGCCAGTCTTGGGACATTTAGGACTTTACCGGTGGTCATAATCCAACACCATAAATTCAACCTAGAGACCAACGGGCAGCCAGTGCAGATCCTGATGACAAACTCCCCACACAGCGAGTGAGCCACAGCGCTCTGCTCCAGCTTCAGTCTCCAAATGATTTAAAGGTGCAACCCCGTGTCGAGTGCATTGCAACAGTCCAATCGCAAAGTAACAAAAACAGATAACACCGACAAGATCCACATCCAAAAGGAAAGGTTTGCAGCCTCCTAGCCAGGTGCAGATGGTAAAAGTTGATTGGGTCACTGCTGTAATATGAATGTCACACAGCAGCTGATGGTCTAACATCACCTCTGACTTGCAAACACGAGTAACGAATGGCAGACATACTGCCTCAGCGTAAGAGGCTGTTATTACCTCTGCCATCTCCTCCAGCTGCTTCCCCTGGCAGCCTCATTGCCTCGGTCTTATCTGGGCTAAACTTCAATTGTCTCACTTTGATCCACATCATTCAAGTTGGATGAGACAGACACACACAGTTGGGTGTCATCAGCATACTGACGACAACGCACCCAACACCTTGTTACTAACCCTCCGACCAGCCCCAGATACAGGTTGAACAGACCAGGTGAGCACCCCGCTTTTGAGAGCTTCGAAAGAGGAGCTATTGCCCACAACTGTGTTTAATCCACTGACCCACTGAGATCTCTCCAAGAGAAAGGAATGGAACCAGCGAAGAGCAGCTGCCTCTACTCCCACCAGAGTCCGCAGGCAAATCAACAACCCTTTGTGATCTATGGTACTGAAGACAGCCAATAGGTCTAATAATTCCAGCATGGACATCTAGGGCTTGTCTTCACTACAGGGCTAAATTGGCACCGCTGCGATCAATGCAGCGGTGTCGATTTAGTGGGTCTGGTGAACACATGATAAGTCAATGCGGGAGTGCTCTCCCCTGGACGTAATGAGAGGCAGAAGCTACCTCAATGGGAGAGCGTATCCTGCCAACATAGGGCAGTGTAGACATCGTGTTAAGTCGATGTACGTTATGTTGCTCAGGAGGGTGGGTTTTTTACACCCCTTGAGCGACATAACTTACATCGATTTAAGCAGTAGTGCAGACAAGGACATAGTTTTCATCTATCACTAGGAGGAGACCACTGACAAGCATGACCAATGCAGTCTCTTTGTCAAAGATAACACTCTACCCAGATTGACAGGGGTCAAGGAGATCAACAGCATCTAGATAACGTGAAAATTGTCTTACCACAACCTTCTCCACTAAATACGCCCAAGAAGGGAAGAGAAGATTCAATACTCATCAATATTTAGCTAGATAGCCTGCATCCAGCAATGGACACATAACCAAAGGCTACACTATTGCTTCCTTCAAAGCAAGAGGCAGTTTGTCCTCTCTATAGGTACATCTATACTACCTGCCAGATCGGTGGGTAGTAATCAATCCCAGAACATGCTCCCGTCGACTCCGGAACTCCACCACGGCGAGAGGCGGAAGTGGAGTCGACGGGGGAGCGATCCTGCACCGCGTGGACCCGAAGTAAGTAAAATTACTTCGATCTAAGATACGTCGACTTCAGCTACGCTATTCTTGTAGCTGAAGTTGCGTATCTTAGATCGATCCCGCCCCCTAGTGTAGACCAGGCCTAAGAGAGGCACTGACAATCCCATAAGCAATGGGCCCAGTATTTCCCCCACTGGCCTTTGCCAGCCAGGAATGACGTGGATCCAAAGCATCTCCTGACTGCACTGGCAACATACTCCATGTGTGATATTAATACACAGATGGACAAATACAAACCAATACCTTTGAAAAGATTGGTGTTCAGTACATGGGAGAAATAGCTTCTTTTGTAGTGCTTATAAATGAATTGAAAAATTAAACTAGCAGTTTCAAGAGATATTGGCAGGATTTTTTTTGCATGCAAAACATAATTTACATGAGGAAGAAATACAAATCAGCTCCCATAATTGCATAAAAATGTTGCAGTTCCTAGTCTACCATATCTATCCTCCTCGCCCATCCCTCTCCTGTTTAAAGATGTGTTTAATCCACTGACCAATTATTTTAGCACAAGGTACCCTGTTTGGACAATTCCTGATATCACCTCCAGGTGGTGAACAAAGTAA
This sequence comes from Chelydra serpentina, assembly GCA_037349315.1. Lineage (NCBI taxonomy): Eukaryota > Metazoa > Chordata > Testudines > Chelydridae > Chelydra > Chelydra serpentina. The sequence goes on from JBAIAC010000061.1 coordinate 15,066,150, forward strand.
CAAGAACAAGCAAGGTAGCAAGAACAAGATTCAAATGTAGTCAATGCTTATCTCATAACAGATCTAACAGTTCAGCACCCTGGTTTTGACTTTCCACAACATCTATAGGTAAAGCTCAATTGCTTCAGATGGAGAGTGATCAGACGGGCTGCTAATGGCTCTAAGCAGGGTCTTTGTGACTCCCCCCTTTGATACTGAGGCCAATTAAAAGATGTAGGTCACATGCCTGCAGACTGCGTTCATTGGCAAGGGCTCCGCGGTTCCCTCCTGGACTTTGCACAATGCTCTTTTCTGAACCACTTAGACTAACAAATGTGACTTGACCATCTATGCAGATGCAACTGCAATACGTATACATTCAGAAATTCATTCTGCTTTTCTTCTTCTGCAGCCCTTTTAATCTCTGCTTTTCCTCAGTGTATTTTTGCTGTTATGTTACCCTACCCCTTAGACCACCCCTCGCCCCAGAGATTTCAAAGGGTTATCCCAGAGATGAATTGCAAAGACACAAATCAACAAAATAAATGGCATCAGAAGCAGAACCATGTTCCCAGGGCAACATCACACAGCAGGTGTAATGAAAGATGAGACATCAAAGGGTTAATGCAACTTCTTTTTCTAATGGTCTAATTTGCTTTGTAACGTTTTCATTTATTTAATTTTACATGCGCTTCACGTTCACAGAGTCACTATTTAAAATCTAAACAAATAAACGTACTTACAAGTTTATGTTACAAGTGGGAAGCCTAGAAAGACAATGCTGGTGAGGATACCTCAGGTTAAAGTGAAGCAGTTATAATAAAAGGCTTCTACTGAGGCTCAGTGGCAAATGTCTATCTGTACTCCTCCCTCCTTTTCCAGCCTGCAAGCAACTCCCGAGAAGCATCACTTCTAAAATCCTCACCGCTTTCTATTTCTTCTTCATTGTCATCCTCTAGGATATTTACAGGAGCAGCTGTTTCCCCAGCCTCCATCATACTTTTCAGTGCCTCAAGTTGTTCTATTTAAAAAATAAAAAACAGAGAGAAAATACGTTAGCCATGTAATGAATGGTTCTTATTCAAAATTAAATATTCTAACTCAAATGACATGAAGAAAATGCTAAACAACTAGGGCCTGATTCTGACAGGGGGCTTGAATTTAATAGGAGTTGTGGGTGCTCAGTACCTATTAGGGTCAGGTCTGCTGTCAGCAGCAAAGGTTTACAAAAAAACTTGAGACCCATTGTTGTTAGGGATGGTTTGATAAAACAGTTCTTACCAATGCTGGATCAAAAAAAAAAAAAAAAAGCAATCAGTAAGGGCCCAATAAAGTCAAATGGCGTCTTTCCAGTGACTTCAAGAGCTTTTGAATCAAACACATTACTGCCGTGGGCAAGTCCTGGTGGCTAATCACTTTCACGGCCTGATACTACATTCCATATTGGAATGGGAATTTTACCTCAATATAGTGCAGGACTCACGTTATTTCTGAATTGTTGCACCGTATGAGCTAATCCTAAAATCAATGGGAGTTTAGCCACTGTCTTCAATGGGAGAAGGTCCAGGGCCAATCAGTATGGCCATATTAGGAACCATGAATACCTCAACAGCATTATTTATGCACAGCAGAAGAATGCCAGAATTGGCAAGAAAAGAAGAGTCATTTGAAATTCCATTTCAGTTTTAGTTCACCCTGGCAGGTGTGTAAAACACTACAATTACAACACACCTGCTCTACAACAGATTCCATCTGTGTTACATTTTAGCATGGACAGCAATCAGATTAGGACCCAGAATTCCATTTCAAGCTATATGTATTTATAATCTCTACACATTTATACAGAGAGCAAAACTTTGCCACTGATATGAAACACAAGTGGAAAACAAAAATGTCATGCATAGTGAATATACAGTATATTCTTCATTTTGGAAAGTTTGGGAGAACATTATTCAACTATCTAAAGTGCATATTTTTGTATTAATTTAAAGGTTCAATGAATTTTACTTACTTTTTTCCACTTCAGGTTTCAGCCTTTTGTTTTTTATGAGTATCTTTCTTTTGAGATCATTAGGGGACGGTAAGGGTCTTCCTGGTTCAAGCTACAAAAATGGAGAGAAGGGCTTATTGAGCATGATTTGCAATGAGCTTCTCATTTTAACCTCTTTGACCACACATTTTGGGCTGGATTGTGACTTTAGGACCAGCCTGAGCAAGGGACACTGAGGGCTGGTCTTCACTACAGGGAGATCGACGCTGCTGCAATTGAAGCAGCTGTGGTCGATTTAGCGGGTCTACTAAAGACCCGCTAAATCGATGGCAGAGTACTCTCCGGTCAACGCTGGTACTCCAGCTCCCCGAGAAGATTAAGATAAGTCGACCGGAAAGCAGCTACCGTTGACGCAGTGCAGTGAAGACACCGCGGTAAGTTGACCTAGGCTACATCAACTCCAGCTACATTATTCATGTAGCGGGAGTAGCGTAACTTAGGTCGACTTATCCCAGTAGTGAAGACAAGCCCTGACCAAGCAGAACCACAGAGGGACAGTCGTGCAGCCAGGGCAAGATGGAGACAATGACCTAAAGGGAGGACTTCCACTTCCTATGTGGCCATCCCCCCATCCCCCAAATGGGAAGCGCTGGATCCCATCCCTCTGCTCATGGGAGCTGATGGGATCATCTGGCCTGAATATTGTAAACTTCTTATGGTCTCATGTTCCTGTAAAGAGCCACACACAAAAAGCTCTGAATACATCAGAATAAAAACAACAGCTACTTTAAAATATCAACAGGAAGGCAAGGACACTGAAAATGTCACTCATTTCTTTTCTTCTTCTGTTCAGGATTTTATGTAGCATCAATAAAATATTTAAAATATTAAAAATAAAAGGTTCATATCAGCTCTTTAAATATCTCTGTGTTCAGCTATGAATGTCCCTCTTTTTCGCTCTCTGTTCCGTTCAGTATTATCAGATTATTTTGAAGGACGATGTTTGAGAACCTCCCGATCTTAAGTTAGCCACATTCTGGATTTAAAAGCACAGCTAATGTGCAGTCCTTTAATTTTGTTTACCTATCTTGCAGTTTTTTAATTGCTACTCTTGCCCCTTTTAGCAAAACATGTTTAGACATCTGTTAAGGTTTGCTAAATTCTAAAAACGAGAACATGATGATAAAAAAATATATACCCTCACTGTAAGAGAGACTTCTTATTTATCAAATCATCTGAAAACTGAACTCTGCTCTAATATTTTCTCTCTGCCGCTCATATCTTTCATAAGTGGCAGAATGGGTGTGCTGCCTGACTGCCATCCAGAAGAAAAATACCTCAAAAATTAATCAGTAATAATAATACTTTACATCAATACTTATTGTGTGATGATCACAAAACATTTCACAAAAATTAATTAACACAATGCAAGAGTGTAGCAGGAAAGTATCATCATCCTCACTTTACAGATGCAAAAAACAATGTAGGACGAGGTTATGTAGCTTTAAAATAAAGCATTTATCATTTGAGCACTGTACAGTAAATAGCAAAGGAGTCCCTCCCCTGGAGAAATTACAGTCTAAATAGACAAGACACAGAGTGGGGGGTGGGGGGGAAACTAAGGCAGAGAGAGCAACAAAGTGACAGAGGTAATGCCGCAGATCAGTAGCATAGGCAGGAGCAAAACCCAGCTCTCCTGATTCCTAGTCCACTGCCATATCCACAGGACCACACCACTTTGGCAACAGTCAAGTTGGGAGACTGGAGTATCAACCCAGACATGGACTTCCTGTGTGATTTTGGGCTAGTCGCTTAACCTCAGTTCCCGAATATCAATTTCATAATCTGCTAAATGTGACTAATAATACTTACGCAGCTTAACTCACCGCCATATTGTGAGGTTCCAGCAACCAGTGCCCAATCCTGCAAAGATTTAACTATGCGAGTAGTCCTTAGTCAGGTGATAAGGACTATACCTGCCAGTAAGGGTATGTAGGATCATGTCTTTGTTGTTTGTGGACGGTATCAAATGACTAACGCTACATATACGCTAAGTATCATTAAATGACTTGCTCCATATTGGGAAGGGAGAGGAATAACATCTGTTGGCCCATCACTCTCCACTCTGAGGTGGGCAGAGCACAGAACAGGATCCCCTGGTATAAGCCCCAGCACACAAAGGAGTACAGATTTGGGTGGTGTGGCTCCCTCCCCATGGGCATGGGAAGGAAATGGGGGAAGGATCTGTTACCCAGGATCACAGCTGAAAAGGACAAGGGGTACACTGAGGTAGAAGTGAGTTGGACTGGAAGATATAGCCAGGGCTAGTAAGGAATCCTAGAACAGGGAGGCAGATCTCTTTGGAGTGGGTGGAGTGTCTAGGTATTCAACCCCGCATCAAATAATAATAATAATCTAGTCAACTCTGTCACTGTGCAGGACCAGCATCAGCCGCCTCTGGGGGAAGCCACTGTCAACCCATCACGCCCTAATACCCAAATACAAGGAGAAGCAAACAAAGGTGGCAAACAAACAGCATTGATGCAACATCCTTCCAAGCTAGTATCCATTTTTCCATTATAGTCAAGCAAACTCAATCATTCAATTCCAGGAAGGGAATCATGTACAACAATCTCAACATGTACAATGAGGTTAAAATGAACTCTAGGTTATCAACCGTGATCAGCAGTGAATATGTTTTAACTCCACTAGATGTCAGTACAATCAGGTTTCATTTCCCCTACCTCTAAAACACCAGTCTGCAATTGAAAGCTTAGCTAGGTGCCCCTCTGGGAAAATATCTGCTTCAGCCAGGCTCACGCCTGTCCTGAGTTTTCCTTCCGAATCCAGAGACATTTAAGTTGACATACAACTACTCATGAAAGGCAAGTTTCAAACCTGCACCAGATGCCTTTTGAAAGTTTGCTTTATGGATGTGTGCATGGAGGAGGCAGAGTGACGAAACTAGAAAAACAAAACATAAAACAATGAGCAGCACTAAAGAGCAGAGACCAGATGAGGCTAGAATTGGGTCCCGAAGCAGCAGTAGCCACAGAACTCCTGGTGTGGCACCATTTCTGCTGGTCACAGTCACTTGTGAGGACTGCGCTCAGGTTGGGGATACTACAGCCAGCCACACATCTCTGCATACCCCTCCGAGTATGGCAACATGGTCTCTATTATGCATTCTTGCATCCTAACTATTGCTGTCAAATGTAAGGGAAGAGAAAAAAGCACAGCCCTGGAAAAGGTGCCTCGTAGTCACCAGGGGCAGTTGCAGGAAGGTGAGTCAAAGGACTCTCCTTCTGGCTGTCTTTCTCGGCAGTGTGGTGCAGCTGATAGCCGTTGTTTACCTCCGACATTTGGTGGCTGCTGCTAGAGAGTTTGAATGGGTTGTGCAAAGCAGTGGGCAGGCCCTGGAAGAGCATATGTAGACCCTAGAACAGCGGTTCTCAAACTGTGGGTCGGGACCCCAAAGTGGGTCACAACCCCATTTTAATGGGGTTGCCAGGGCTGGCTTAGACTTGCAGGGGTCCGGGGCTGAAGCCACAACCTGCAAACAGTGGGTCACAACCACATTTTAATGGGGTCGCCAGGGCTGGTTTAGACTTGCAGGGGCCTGGGGCTGAAGCCACAACCTGCAAACAGTGGGTCACAACCACATTTTAATGGGGTCGCCAGGGCTGGCTTAGACTTGCAGGGGTCCGGGGCTGAAGCCACAACCTGCAAACAGTGGGTCACAACCACATTTTAATGGGGTCGCCAGGGCTGGTTTAGACTTGCAGGGGCCCCGGGCTGAAGCCTGAGGCCCACTGCTCAGGGCCAAAGCTGAAACTCGAGGGCTTCAGCATCGGGCAGCAGGGCTCAGGTGACAGGCCCCCTGCCTGGAGTTGAAGCCCTTGGGCAGCGTGGCTCAGGCTTTGGTCCCCCCTCCTGCGGTCATATAATAATTTTTGTCGTCAGAAGGGCGTCACGGGGCAATGAAGTTTGAGAATCCCTGCCCTAGAAAATAGAAGGCTAGGCCAAGGTTGAATACTGGTAGGCCATGCCTGTTAAGAATCATAGAATCATAGAATCTCAGGGTTGGAAGGGACCTCAGGAGGTCATCTAGTCCAACCCCCTGCTCAAAGCAGGACCAACCCCAACTAGATCATCCCAGCCAGGGCTTTGTCAAGCCTGACCTTAAAAACCTCTAAGGAAGGAGATTCCACCACCTCCCTAGGTAACCCATTCCAGTGCTTCGGCATTTGCTATATTTCCTGGCTACATGGATTTTAGTTCTCCTGACTGGTCCTCCAGAGTCCAGTTGCTGCTTCTGTTGGGAGCTCTTCATCCAATTCAGTTCCTAATGCAGCACGGACGGCAGCCCAGATTCCAAAACTTGGTCTGGACCATGAAGCATGAGATATAAGACACAGCTGAAGGCACTACACCCTTCCCTTCCAGGCACATATGATCAATTACTTTGCCTCTGTCATGTTCTTCCGTACCAGATACGAACTGGTTACAGCGCTTGCTTATACACCAGCTGTGTTCATCATTAGATCCTTTACTGCTCTGTCAGGTATGACTGAGATTCATTTAAATGAGGTATTTTACACAGTGCCTCCTAGTGGCTGAACAGCATAGTACAGTTTAGCATCTGGCTGTCCATTACTTGCAAAAACTGGCTGTGGTCGGTTCGCAATCTCCTTCTTGTTCTGAATCGAACCATCGGTAGCGTTTGATCTGTTGATTGTTCTTTCTGAGGAACAAATTGTAGATATCAATGGTTTCTTTTGAACTCTCCACCGTCAGTCATGATCACATATTATATTGGAGCTGAGTTTTTATTTTTGGTCTACGACAGCTGCAGTTGTCCATCCTTTGTCTCCATCCATTTTTACATGAACATGGTCACCACGTTCTAGATCTGGCAGTTCTCTGAGTGATGTCTGTTGTAAAAATATATTCAGAAGCTCTTGTAGCCTTTTTATCTGATTTGGCTACTCTCTTCATGTCTGGGCACTTTGGAAATAGGTTCTTTTCCAAAGGTGGAACAGTAGTGCTGAGTTGTCTTCCCATCAGCAGGTGTGCTGGACTATATCAGTAGCTATTATTGGTGTGGATCTGTAACTAAGAAGAGCAAGGAATCAATCTTTCTGTTGTAGGATTTTCTTAGCAGTCTGTACAGCTCTCTCAGCCTCTCCATTTGCTTGTGGGTAATGTGGGCTGCTAGTAATATGATCAAAATCACATTTCATTCAGAGTCACTTAAATTCTGCTGCAGTGAACTGTGGTCCATTGCCCATCACCAGTTGTCCAGAATAACTGAAGTGAGCAGAAGTGCACTTCAGTTTCTCAATAACACTGTGACAGTTTATGTCTTTCAAGTACATTATTTCTATAAACCGGGGGAAATACACCACAATAACTAAGTAGGGATGTCCTCTGAATTTGCATAAATCTGTAATTAGTCTCTTCCAAGGTCTCTCTGGTGTGGGTGTTTGTACACTGTATGGTTCGGCATTGTCTCTTAAGTTGATTTGTACTGGATAGCCTCTCAGAAGTCCAATATCACCAAATCCCCCATCAAGTTCTTCCACCTTTCTCACTGGGCCCATCATGGCTGCCATGCTGCAGCTGAGAAGGTTGTCATCTTTGATCCTTTGATCACATGCACTCTGAATGCACAGCTTTTATCTTTGTAAGTTGTTTCTGTGGTGAACTGATCCATGCCATTCAGTATACCTCCAAGGCTAGTCAAAGCTGTGTCAGGTGACTTCAGCTCTGAGAGGGGTTGAAAGTGATTGTAAGTCCCTTCTAAGAAGACTGTGACATCAGCTCCTGAGTCAATTTTAAAGTCAATAGTCTTGCCATGAATATTTAATTTCACTCTCCAAGTTAGGTTCTATGTCTAGAGCCCTGCGTGCATACAAAAATTTGGATCCACATCCAATCCACATCCGCGATAATTAACTTCTATCTGACCCGCGATCCACACTCCACCATTTATATGTATCTGCATTCGCACCCAAGTCACTGTTAGAGCCCTGCGTGGATAAAAAAATTTGGAGCTGCATCCGATCCGCAATCAGCAGAGATGGTAAACAATACAACCCCATCCGTGGATGCATATATCCGCAGATATAAAGCGGATATCCGCAGATTTGCAAAGCTCTATGTCATCACAAGTAATGGATACCAGAAACAATGGCTCTTGGTTGTCTGTGATATGAGTCAACTCCCTGACTGCTTTGGTGCAGCAAACAGCAGCAAAATGTCCATATTTCATACATTTATTACACTATGTGCCTCTGGCTGGACATGCATAATCTCTTGAGATATGACTTTTTCCACATCTTGTGCACATAGGCTGGAATTGTCATAGTTAACTTGGGAGCTTTCTCTCCTGGCCTCAGAGTTTTTATGATAATAACTTTTAACAATTTCTAAGCTAGCTTCAGTTTTGTAAGTTTGTCAAGTTTCTCTAAGTTTCACTAGTTCAGACTGTTTTGCTATTTAAATAACTGAGGTTAGGGTTAAATCTGTCTTCAATTTCAGCTGCTATGAAAGGTTTTTATCTGTTAACCAAATAAACCAGCCTGTGTCTGATAGTTTCATGTTTTGCATTCCCAAAATCATAGGTTTCAGCCAATGTATGCAGAACTCTTATAAAACATTCAGCATTTTTCCCTGGTTCTTGAATTCTCTCGTGAAAACATTCTCTTTCATAAACCACATTTCTCTGAGGTATAAAGTATGCATCAACCATAGCCACAACCCTTCCATAGTCATCTTTGTGACAGTCTGCAGTAAAGTCAAAGGATTTAAATATATGCTTTGCTTGCTTCCTTGCAACATAAATTAAGGAAGATACTTGTATAGCTCCAGTTTCTTCCCAAAGTTTGTTTGCAATTCAAAATCTTGCAAAATACTGTCTGCCCACTGTGAAGATTTGTCAAAGCTGAAGTTCTCTGGGGCATTGAAAAGTAGCATGTTGATGAGATCCTGCAATCTTTGTGGCTGTTCTTTCTGTCTGCAATTTGTTCCTTGTGTTTCTGGTCTTAGTGTACTCTTGACACCATGTTCTTCTGTACCAGTTGTGGACTGGTCACAGTGCTTGCTTATACACACGAGATGTGTTCATCGTTAGATCCTGTAATGCTCTGCTGGGTATGGCTGAGGTTCATTTAAATAAGGTTTTTGCACATAATGCCACTTAGCATTAATACAGTTTAGCATTAATTAGTATCAATGAGTGGAAATTACAGAGAGACAAGGTGGTGAGGTCACAAGCAAAGGACCTACACTTGTTCTATTTTATAGGGGAGGCAACCCTGCTGGACTCAGAATGGGGACATGGCTCCCCAACCCTTGCCAGAAGTCCTTCCCCAAACCCTGTTCAGAAGAAATTAAATGAACCAGCTAAGGACAAGTTGGGCACCCAAAAACTGAGAAGCCCAAAATCAGTAGTGATGTTTGAAAACTTAGGCCCAGGCACACAAGTTTCTCCACTGTTGGTGATGTGACCCCAAGTTACTATACCTCTCTAATAAAATTAATCCAAGATAAACACAATTTTAAAAGATACATACTGGATGTGTTTCTAGAGGTTGCTTCAAAAGGAGATCGCCAAAATAATCTTCGCAGTATTTTGACATCTTGTACTGTTGGTATTTGCTGGAAAAAAGTGACATTAGTTAATTTCTTAAGACTCTCTCTCTCAAAAAACCCCAAGCCATCATTCAGCAACAAAAAAAGGTAATATAGAAGTAATACAAGTATTTCATGAAATTTGCTGCCCACTTACAATAAAATTACAATTATAGTACTTTTAACTGTTTATAAAAACCTAACTAATATAACTGAAATGCATGAATTTAAACCAAAGTAATGTGCTGATTAAATATTATTCAGTTAATGTGACCTTCAAATGTAATTCACTGTTGAATCACAGCATTATTAAAACAACCTAAAGCTTGACCTTTGCGTTAAAGCAAACATCTCTGAATCTCTTCAAAGTGACAGCTAATCTAATTTATCTGCATAACCCTGTTACAAAGTTTTCCAAGTAAAGTTGAACTATTATGAGCCTTATCATAGGTACAATTGCTCTTTCGTTGCACTATTAAAATGGAAGATGAATATACTTTATACCTGCAGTGATTTTCAAATGAAAGAATAACAGGATACTCAGATGTAACAAATGCAGTGTCCTTAATGGCTTGTATGACATCCTTTAAAATGCAAAGAAAGCATTCATGTTAAAACACATCAGGCGGCAATCATGAGTAGAAATATTTTACAGACACAGAACATGATGGATTCTATAGTAAATGAAGCAAAGACTAGTGTGACCAGACAGCAAGTGTGAAAAATCGGGACAGGGGGTGAGGGGTAATAGGAGCCTATATAAGAAAAAGACCCCAAAATCCGGACTGTCCCTATAAAATCGGGACATCTGGTCACCCTAGCAAAGACAGACAGAACAAAGTGTGTCTATTTCATTTCTCCGTTTACTCTCACTCACTACCTTGGACTCCATGTTTGAAAAAAAATCTCCCTCCACCTGAGGAAGGAAGGTGGTGACTACAGCCACGGGCTCAGTGCTGCTCTGAGACATAAGGATCTAACAGCTGATCTCACGGAGAGGAGGATTTTGGCTGAAGGGACAACTGCTGTGTTTCGCCTGTCCCTTCCACAGGTAAGGGGGCTTTTGCAACAGAGCCAGTATTGTGCATAAGAGTGGCAGGATTTGGAGAGACTATGCAGAGGGCTTGAGCGGGCTCCCCGCATACTTTCATGTAGAGGCGGGTGGAACAGGTAGTGAGGCAGAGGCAAGCTGTTAAGAGTTCAGGACATAGGAACCACCCCTATTTGAATCATTCATTCTATTAGGATGTAGTACCAGCCTTGCAGTGTTGTGGGGTGGGATTCCTTCTCTCTGCAGAGTTCCCTACTTACTAGCTAAATTTCCCAGTCTGGGTGCTGAAGAGAGGATTTGGGCTTAACGTTTGACTTACACATTTGAAGTTATCAATGATATATAAATTCTACCTTGAAAAGAATATCTGTACACATTGCTTTCCCATGCGTTATTATTGGTTCTTGGTCTTCACCTTTTCCATCCCAACAATCCAGTTCAACACATCTAAAAACCCAATAACAACGATGTCAATTTTCACAATATTTCAATAAATATATAAGCCATTTGACAGAAACTCCAAGCAATCTGTCTTGTTCAGGAGCAGAGGCTAGAGTAAATAACAATGCAATTTTAGAAGCAATACAATTCCTCTCACGCTGTATGTAATACACAAACTCTTATCATTTCAATTTGATTTGATAACTATGGACCTATTACATTAAACTCTGTGTGTGGGAGTGTAAAATGTCTGAGTTGAAGTGGTTTTTTTATCAGCACTCCATTATTTACCCTCTCCTTAGCTAATTTGGATATACCATATTTATGCACTGCAAGTAGTTAAACGGGAAGTCATAAACTGATATCCATGTAAATGCAGGTTGGCTTAATTGCACAGCACAAATCCCTCTGAACTGCAGAAGTGTGTAGCCTACATATTCCAACACACCCCTTCCCCCGCACAATACTGCAACTTCCTAAAGGCGTCTCTTTCCATATGTTTTTGTACAATAAAGAATTTTACTTATATTTTTCATATTTACCACACTTGTTATATTTACATGGTATCATATATAATTGCCGAGGTAAACAAAATGAAGTATTTGATTTCCCTAAAACAATATTAACTATGAAAGCCATTATCCTATATTTCCAACCTGCAACCAGCCAAAAGCACTTGTCTGTACATCTCTACAGAAGACTTCCCGCCAAACTGCCTGCCTGTTAGATAGGTATTGTGGGAGGAGCTGATGAAGTAGTGAGCCAAAGAATGGTCCATTTCCTGGTATAATTCCAAACGGTCAAGGAAGACTGGGGCATTTTCATCTGACATCAAATATCTGCAGAATCCATCACTTGATATGAGACCTGGAAGGAAAAAATAGCCATATTGTTTTTCTGTATTTATGCAGAGAATACAGATTGTTAGTGTTTAAAGGAACACAGACATTGTTACCCAGAAGAGGTGCTGGTATTTTATAACAGCAGATGAAAGAAAATTAACAAAAGTAATTTAAGTACAAGACTCTCCCAGTCTTTCAAAGGGTGGAATCTAAAGATTCTATTAGCATGACCTACAAAGTTAATTTATTTTGGATTTATTTCCAAAACATGGAAGGTTGAAGACTTTTCCTAACCATCCCCACTGTTCGAAGTATATAAAGCAGATTATCTTTCTGACAATGAAAACGAAAACATTTTCTGTGTAAACAAACCCATGTTAGAAAATGGAACTGTGTGTGTACAGTAACTTTGACCACAGTGTTCATAGTATGTTTTCTTCCACCTTTTTTTTGTTTTGTGCTTCAGAAATTGTAAAAGATGAGGGGTCAGATTCTGGTGTAAGCCAGATCAGAATCTGCCTGTGATATCTATTTTAAAAATGGCCTCATGCTAAAAAAAAAAAAAAAAAAAAGAGGGAGGCGGGGGCGGTAGTCAGTTAACCATCTAAATAGTTACATGACATTACACAATTTGAATGCAATTTGAACTTGAAGTTCATGTTTCCGAATGTCAGACATGGGAGCTTGGTTATTGGCAAGGGACAGCTCACAGCAGCTCTAATTTTATTTTGTTTCACATGACCTTTTTCTTTCAACAGAGAATCCCTAACCCCCCCCCCCCCCAGCTTTCACTTGCTCATAACTTTCTGAAAAATTCTCACTTGGGGCTTTGAACTTTCTATTCTTGGTCATAGCCAAATCCCTTCCGCTGGTTTTGAGTTAGGAGAAAACAGAAAAAAAAAAAGAAAGATCACACGTTTTCATCTTAAGAAATTTAACTCCCCCACCCCACCCCGACTAAGAACTTAAAAACAGCAGAAGAAAGTAGCTCCAAGCACAATGTGTGATTAGTCTGGAGGAAAAAGTATAAGAGAGTGAAAAAACAATCGCTACTGTGTATAGTTGGTGGATATCTGCTAAGATTTTAGCAACACAATGAAGCCCTGCCCCAATGATGATATAATTAATTGCATCTGATGAAGTGGATTTTAGCCCACGAAAGCTTATGCCCGAATCAATGTGTTAGTCTATAAGGTGCCACGAGTCCTTCTCATTTTTGCTGATACAGACTAATACGGCTACCGCTCTGAAACCTGTCATAATTAAGAGACTGAGTTACTGATTCTCCCCACCTAGCAGAAGGTGAAAATGTCTACGACTGCTCTCCCACAGACCTTCTGAGCTTAGTGAGCCATTCATGTACTGCACAGCACATGAGGAAGGGCTGAGTTCTAGTTACTGATCCTTACCGTCTTGCAGAGGTAGTCAATAGGCGGACTGTGGGCCAAATCCAGACTGCCAGCTGCTTTTGATTGAACCCCCCAATTTTTTTTTTACTTACTTTTAATCATTATCGTTGTTATTATTTTAATTATTTTTTTCTGGAGTCTGGAGCTTGACTACACCTTGACCAAGAAATTTGGACCTTGACAAAAAAATAATTCACTACCCCTGCTGTACAGTGACCAAGGCACGGCTGGTTTCTTATAGCTATTGTGCAGTGAACGAGCTCCCACACAGTGCTATTCAGTGCACACATGTACCTAAGTGCCTTATGGGATAGGGGTCTTGTAAAGGACTGCAGAGAACAGACACCACACAGATAAGCCATTGCCTTCATTGGATGTTGGGGTAGGGTGGCAACTCATGCATTCCCAGAATACCAGACATTATGGTACTTCCAGGATTGGTGTGGGCTGCCCCTGCCAGCATGACTTACTGGCATGACCTCGCACAGATGGTGCGCGCAGGGTCACACTGGTGGGGGGTGGAACGATGTGCTTTTCAAAATGTTATCCCCATCTGAAACTGGACAGAACCTCGTCTGGTTTTGTCTTCACACTGGACTGGGGACCAACCACCCAACAAGAGGACAGTATGGTTTAAAGACAGATGAATGGATCCACAACTTCTGGGGCCAATTCTTCCCCTTCTCCCACTAATTCCACTGGGGTGAAACCTGCATGAACTAACCCCTTGAAGGAAAGAACAACATCAGAAAAAAAACATCAATTTTTCTGCAGGAGACATTCCGCATTTACATACATCACAGTAGAAATAATAAAGAAAGAAAGAATTTAAAAAATAGGCTCAAGTCGCTACCATGACTCAATGATTGGTTGAAAGAACATGAAAGCAGTATAAAAGCTTATGCCAGCATCAACTTTGAGATACAGTTTCTTGTCTGCAAAATACCTATCTTCATAAACTACTGGTTTGCTTCAACTTCTGCCCACCCAAAACATGGGTGCATATCTTTCTGAACAGGGGCAAACAATTGTCTTTATACCTTGTACATTTATGGGAAAACACTTGAAATATGCTGGCATCTAGACAGTAGATCCATGGCTGCATTAAACGTGACCAATATGATTGATTAAAAAGAAAAGGAGGTAATTAGTAAGGGGAGTTACATATGGAGAGGAAAACAAAATAAGCTATTGAGTTGAAGCCTTCAAAATTCCCATCCATGACTCTAAGAAGAGAAAACAATGGATCTTGGGGTGTCCTATAGATCATTGTTTCCATTGAAAGGAGATATCTCCCATCTGATAGCCAGTGTATTGGTTGAAAGCCTTCCCCTTTTTCACTGGAGCGTCCTGAGAAGTTATGGAGAGACCATCACCTCACAGGTTCAATTTTAGCAAAAAAGCATAAGCAATCTGTTAACAGAGAGTGTGATGCAAGGATAGCAGAGCAAACTAGGAGCAACATATACACGATGAGATCCTTACCCCTTATTCAGCTGCTTTACTCCTGGTAAAAGGACCAGAGTGGTGTCAAGGCACCCTACAAGCCCTGTTTCCTGTGCTGCAGGAACCAAGGAAGACAGCCACTGGCTCCTCACAATCCCTTGGGTAGGGAGCATGCCTAGGGCAGGAGGAGCACGTCAGGGGTGGAGGCGCAGCTGGCAGTACTGGAGAGAGACTGGGCAAAACTGAGGCTTGGAGTAGACTGAGTAGGATGCTACAACTTAGACAAGTCCCAGGGCTATGCTATGCCTTCGGCTGCCGCAGCTCATAGAGAAGATTAGGAGAGCACAAAGGTGCTTACCCCTATAGCTTTGGTAAAAGCTAACATAGCATTTTACTATGTACCTGTGAAAGAAGCCCTCTCATTGACATAACACTATATACACCGGGGGTTAGATCACTCCATTGCTCAGGGGTGTGGATTTTTCACCAATGTAAGTTTATAGTATAGACCTGGCCTCAGTCTCATTGAGCCTTAGGCTCTTAGGTCAGTTAGGTGCTTTTTAAAATGGAAAGTGTCTAAAGATATGTGGTATTAATTTTTGACACACAGATATTCCCACTTTGTTTACCTTTATTCTTCAAATCTTCATCTGGCTCATATGTCTCAATTATCTGCATTGCTCTTTTTGAATCATAGAATGGGAATAAAATTTCATTCAGACGTGGATCTCGTTGATGCTAAAGTTAGAAAATAACATAATTTAGCAGGACTACTTACTGCAAGCCTATAGTCCAAGAACGTTTCATTACAGCAGACGAGAAAGAAAGAGCTGGACAATTTTTGTAAACTAGAACCTACAGAATACCCCAATTGTAACGTCAGCATTATATAAATTTAAATCTAGTTATCTATGAAAACAATAGGCAGTTTGCTCAGGAAAATACTCCAGTGCAATCATCTAACATGTATTATTGCTATTTACTCATTAAAATAAAATAATGCATGTGGCATATGTGCCAATAAAATTTGACAATTAACAGCAGATCCTTTAATAACTGGTAAATCCTCTTCCTTCATCAGAAATCTTTTATGTAGGTCATGCAAACTGATGGGCCTGACTGACGGTAACATAATTATCCTTCATAAAGTTTGCGTCTTCATCAATATGGATGACTAAAATAAACATTAAAAAAATAAAAAGTTGCTACAAATATTTTATGCGAAACCTGCATTTAGAAATATATTAACTAGTGTCAATTATCTCTGTGAATCGTATAAATACCTGGGCATTCAACTTTCTGAAAAATCAACTTAGGATCATAGTGGAAATATGTAAATCATTAAAAAACATCTTCACAGTGCAGACACTGTCACTGATTGGTCCATCACCCCCCACGGAGAGAGCGCCGATCACAACACATCAGATGCATTGTTCTAGCCAGTCCTTCAACTACCCGCTGGCCAGGCTGTCAGTAGCACCGGACATCTGATTGACATAGCGCACAGCAGCCTAGAACTCCTGAGTGATCCGCCAACCACAGCCTCCTAAGCAGCTGGGATTACAGGTGTGCGCCACCACACCGGGCCATCTTCACAGTATCATCCCAAAATGTATAGCAATTAACGATGTAGGGATTTCATAATATCATACACAAATATTTGGACTATATTTAGGCATTCTGGGTATCAGTGATTTCCAATAAATCTCTAAAGGCTTGATTCATGACACATTCACTTTAGAGCAATGCGATTTTCACTTTTATTCACACTGGATCAGAGCTGCACACTGTGTGCCTGATTCTCCATTAAAAAAAATTAAAAACATAATTCAACTGAGTAGTGGCATGTAAGCAGATGCAAAAGCAAAACAAATAAACAAATATGACCATGGAAACACTCTTTTACCCAGGTAGGTGCAGTTTTGAAGCTGTATTTTACATTGATAAATGTAACATAGGCCACCCCCGTTATTGTTGACCAATAATTTAGGAGTGGACAGGGTGGTATGTCTATGGCTCAAGGCACTATAAGCATTTGCTGTAATTCCTTACATACAAATATTTTGGTATTCTGTTCAATATCAAGCAATGTCCAATCAAAAATAAGCAACCTGATCTCTTCTTTATAACCAACACATTGGCATGTGTGGTTGGTTAATTCTAAGAAATTACAACTAATGCCAATTCACTCATGCAGTTAATGAAGCATCCTTTTATTAATGCTATTGACAGTCGACAGCATCTGAAGTATAGCAGTTAAATTCACTATACCTTGGCTATCTGGATATCTAAATAAATATCAGATGAAATATGAAATGTAAGCAGCTGAATGCAGGACACGCCTTGCTAAGCATCTCTCAGGAGCACACTAGCATGCAACTGTACAGCCGACCACATGTAATCACACGTGACAAGCTTTGCACCATTAGTGAAAATGCATCATTTGAAACAACTGAAAGAAAGAGGAGGGGAGGCTCTTATTAAAGAAGAGTGCTCTTCCCCACTTCACTCTTCCACGGATAATCGTAAATAGAACAGAGGTGACACGGGGGGAGAAAATAGATGGGAGAAGGCAAACAATGCTTCTTAGCAATCACAGCCAATAAATTATTGCAAGGAACGAACAGTAATAATTTTGTTGCTGTCATCATGATCACTGCTCATTATCTTTTTTTGCTTTTCCATTTGGGCAAAACATATGTCTCTTTAAGTTTAGTTAATTAAAAACAGTTCTAGCAGTACTTGACAATTTGTGAGATGTTCTAAAAAAAAAAAGGAATGTCAAGCAGCATCCCCTGCATAAATGTTTTATGCTAGTGAGTTTGCTGGCACAGGGAATTTATAATGCAAAACAATATGAAAAGATAAAGCTCCCAGGACTAATCACATATGTCCAGCAAAGCTGCTGTTCCTTGTTTTAGTTACCATATTAGACAGGAGCCATACCTTTCTACTAGACTTTCCTTAACAAAAGGAGGGCAAATCATTTAAGGGGGACAGGCTACAGGGTGCCTGTTTACTTTGGAAAGAAACAGAGAGAAGAAACAGATGCTCTCCAAATATGGCCACCTAGCCAGATAAATACTTGCTGATATGTGAAACAACTCATGGATTTGCTAGAAGCCAGATTCATTATTGGGATTCGTGCGGTCCAGCAGAAATAATGGCCCCTTTCCACCCAAAACAGAGAGGGGAAACTTACTACACAAGAAGGATCCAATCTCCCATTTCATCTGATCTCTTTGCTCAGCAGAAAGCAGGAGTCCAGGCCAGCCTGTACTGAATTACTACTTTTGATAATTACGCACGTAGGCCAAAGCTAAAATCTGTGGCTGCGAATAAATGGTGGGAGGAAATCTCAGTAGCTCTAGGTCAATTTCATTTTTCTATTATTTTTCCTTTTCTTTAGATTTAACTTAAGAAAAAAAAAGAACACACGCACAGAAGCTCTGAGTGCCTGACAATAATTAGACTTATAAAAACAACCCACCAGCATTAATAATGATACGTAATTAAATTAACTGTCAGCCTGCAGTATTAAACAGTCAAAATGGAGCTAACAATTTACCTCAGGCAACAGACAATAAACAAATGGAAAAACTCCAGAAAAGACTCACTCCCAAATCAGACGTACCCTAATCCTTCCTTAAAAACCCCTATCAAACAAATCGCTTTTGCAACCTGCAACATGCCTGGAAGGTCATCAAATTCAGGCTAGTTTGGAACAAAGTGGAAACAAGTTCAGAAGTCCCAGGGCCCTCATTAAGAACGCCCTGCCAGCATCCACATCTTTTTTATAATGATAATAAACTTGTATTGTTTGCAGTATTGCTGTAGCCATGTTTGTCCCAGGACATGGGAGGGACAAGGTGGGTGAGGTAATATCTTTTATTGGACCAACTTCTGCTGGTGAAAGAGACCAACTTTTGAATTACACAGAGCTCTTCTTCAGTTCTGGGGAAAAGAAGGAGTACTTGTGGCACCTTAGAGACTAACAAATGTATTTCAGCAGAAGCTTTCGTACTTAGTCTCTACGGTGCCACACGTACTCCTGTTCTTTTTACAGATACAGACTAACACGGCTGCTACTCTGAAACCTGAGTTCTGGGAAAGATACTCAGTGTCACAGCTAAGTACACGGTGGAACAGACTGTTAAGCACAGGAATTAACACGTTGCAAAGGACCATTCAAAATGAAGTGGGCCATTAACACCTCTGCAACCACAGAACAAAGGAGAGTTGGGGCAGTCTACACGCACAGTGCTGCACCCGCAGAGTTGTTATTGGGCCAGATGATGCACCAGATGAGGAACACCACAGGTTGTAATAGGCAGGTGTATGACTCATGGATTTTAAAAGGTGTGTTGTGAGGGGTCCTGATCATTGTAGCAGTGGAGAGATTTCCACAGGTTTTGCATCTGTTGTTCTGGCAGGGTTTGGTGCCACTGAGTTGGTGTGTCGTGGTTTGTGCAGAGCTGTGTGTCTGATGACAAGCTTGGTGAGGTTGAGAGGGTTGTTTGAAGGCCAGAAGATGGTGTTCTAGAAAGCATAGGTGCTGTCTCCAGGGGTGCTCTGGGGCTGGAGCACCCATGGAAAAAAAAAATGGTGACTGCTCAGCGCCCAGAAGACACAGCTGTTTGGCAGTGCCACCAATCAGCCCTTTGGTGGCTGGGGGAGGTGCTTGGGGGAGGGCGGAGAACTGCGAATGGTGGGCAGGCGGGGGCCTCGGTGGAGGGGGCGGAGCAGGGGGGAGAAAGAGGCAGAATGAGGGCATGGCCTTGGGGGAGGAATGGGGATGGAGTGGGGGTGGGGAGGCACCCCCAGGGAAAAATAAAAGTCAGCGGCTATGCCGGAAAGATTGCTTTCAGGATGTGGTCCCCATCAAATATGGGCGAAATGAGACAATCACTACGTTCTTGAATGAACTCACGCAGAAAAATGATCAAAGACCAAACCACTATATCAACCGTGAAACAATCACGCCATATCCGGCCTCACAGCCCTTGTCTTCAAAGGAAACCTGCGCAACTCTTTAATGTCTCTTTCAACAATCTGTAACCTTGGTTCTATGACTGCAGAGTTGTTAATGGCCCACTTCACTTTGAATGGTCCCTTTAAACTTTTATGCTTAACAATCTGTTCCACCTTGTATTTACCTGTGACACTCCGAGTACCTTTCCCAGATCTAAAGAAGAGCTCTGTGAAAGCTTGTCTCTTTCAGCAACAGAAATTGGTTCAATAAACGGTATTACCTCACTCATCACGTCTCTCTCCATAAGCTTTTATATTTTCCAGCTTGAGCACCCGTGCTGACTACAGAGAGTGCTGGCAATATCCCGGGGGAGGGATATATCTCGGGGGAGGGATAGCTCAGTGGTTTGAGCATTGGCCTGCTAAACCCAGGGTTGTGAGTTCAATCCTTGAGGGGGCCATTTAGGGATCTAGGGCAAAAATTGGGGATTGGTCCTGCTTTGAGCAGGGGGTTGGACTAGATGACCTTCTAAGGTCCCTTCCAACCCTGATATTCTATGATTCTATGAATATGTGAAAGGAGAGAGAGACGATGTCTTAGGTAAGTAGGTCCCAGGCCACTTAAGGCATTGCACATCATGACCAACACATTCAACTCTACTCAGGCTATGACTTCACTGCCCTAAGCCGAAGGGAGAGAGCTCTCTCGTTGACTTAATTAATCCACCCCCAACGAGCAGTGGTCACTATGTTGATGGGAGAAACTCTTCCATGAGATAGCGCTGTCCACGCTGGTGCTTAGGTCGGTGTAATTTATGTCACTCAGGGGAGAGGATTATTCACACATCATGCCAATCACAGCCCAGTTCCTGCAAGCACTTACACATATGCTTAGCTTTGTGAGCATGGACTTCAATGGGATTACTCACAGAAGTCAAATGAAGCGTGTAAGTCATTGTTTGCAAGGTTGGGGCACATTTGGGGCAGCCACTGAAGTGTGGTTTACTCCATGTGCCTAGTCCACTGGACAGCGGTAAAACTTAATTTCATCACTAATTTTCTTCTACTTCTTTTTAAAAAAATCCTTTGTGTTTGGTTCACTTTTGGTGATCAATAAGGTATATACTGCTTTTTGAACTCGGAGCAAAGGGGCCCTCTTTTAGATATGCTATTAGCTTGATGCATGCTTATATCTCTGCATAGAGAAATGAGAAAATAGCAATTTGTTGTTGCTGTTGTTTTTTTAAGTTTGTACTTGGATAACTCATCAGTTCCCTCAAAGACCCTACAGAGAAGGAATACAATTCTGCAGTCCATTGGGAAAAAAGAGTTTAGTGGTACAAAAGCTGGGGAATTACTTGGTGTTCACAATACTTCATTTGTTTCAAGTAAATTCTGTCAAATTCACTTAAGTGGTGTGTAGCTCTGTGAATCATACTCCCACTCATCTTAATATGCTTTAGAAATAGAAGAAAATCACACACTTTAATAAAGTACTTTTTCAAATACTAGACTGAAGAAACACTGCAGACTCTTGCTAATAAATGTGCATTTTAGAAATACTGCTTTCAATATATTTCCTTCTATCCTACATATTTTTAATATTTTCAGAATCACACGCAATCCATTAAAATATCCTTATGATCCATAGATTTGTAACAATCAGAAAAGATTTTTGATAGTGGAGAATCAAACTACTACATATAAAAGCCCACTTCATATTTCTGTTATTCAGATATAGCAATCAGAGGCCTACAAGTAAAATAATTGCTTATAACAAAACACTGAGTATAGTTTAGTTGAAATTACATTGTATATAACAGTATAAAATGTATAAAACATACACAACAATAGCTTCACACCACAGCAAGTAATCAACAGAAGCAATCCGCAAAGCCAACATAGAGAAAGCACAAGAACATATAAGATTGGAGCTGATTTTTGCACCTGGATATTGCCATAATGAAAAGATCAGCAGATCAAAAGCACAGCAAATGATGGCATGATACATGCAATGAGAAGACTGGAAGAAGCAAGCCACTGCAGACAGACTTGTATGGTAGTTAATGTATGAAAAAGCTTACTTCATTTAGAAAGCTCACTAATTGGTCTACCGTTAAATAATCAGTTTTGTCTCCATTGCTGAAACGAAATTTATTAGAAAAAGTAAGTTTTCATGTATGATGCTACAGTAGGTATGATTTACATGTTGACATTGTTGATACTTTCTAAACCTTGCATTTCCTAACACTGAAGTAGCTGTGTACTCTCAAAATGAACAGACACTGTCAAGAAAAACAGGCTATGCTTGCTACAGTATAATACCCTCTCTTCTCAGTATGATTTAACAAATGTTAATTTAGCAAACAACATGTAAGTCCTCCATCTGAGAAGAATCTGATTGAACAAACTTTTAGACTTCTTGCTTAATCTAGTTAGCTCACATACTGTGTTAATAACCTAAAGGAGCAGGTTAAAACTAGTTAGTTAGTAAAGCCAATGCAAAAAAAGTTCCAGGTGCTTCTTTTAACTCATGTAAAAGTTGCTCTAAAATACAGCGTTAACTTTTACATTAATAATTTGGGGAAAAGGGCAAGATGTGACTTGGTTTGCAAATACTGTACATGGTATTAGGAGTCAAGGTTGGGAATTCTTTACCATGTTCAGTGTAGTACCGGTAATACTAGAAATAGACTAAAATGACAGTAAAACAATTTAAAATTAGTTTAATATTTAATTTAACTTACATCTTCCTAAAGAGATCCTCTATGTCCGTACGAGGACATATCTTTTGGGTTAGTTCATAAAATTTCTCATAAGTAAAGGCGGGAGGCTCAATTTCATCATTCTGGAAAAAAAATTTAAAGGTTGATTTAGCAAAAGCTAGTTTATTTATTCTTTATTCTATCAGCATGTCTGAGTATTAGAAAAGTATTAGTAACCTGTGCCTAGTGCACATGGCTTCATTTATATTTTCTGAGAAGAGCTCTCAATTTTTTCCTTACCCCAAATCTGTTTAGTGCACTTATATTCTGACTACATGGTAACATTAAGTCTGTGAATGATAAAATAAATAATAATAATAATATGTAAAAAAGTAAATACAGAACAAGGACATAGTCTTTATTTTGCCTGTTGAAGTTAAAAAAATCATTCAAGGTACCATGTGAATGTTTGAATATAAATATTCAATGCACTGGGACATCAGAAAAAAGGCCTAACTAACTTTGGTACCATTTAGTATAAACCTCATTAGTAAATATTCCTCTTTAATTGAAGTGATGACGAAGCTGTCTGAGAACACAAGGCATGTTTTTTTTCACATGACACAAATGACTTAACACATAACAATATAATCTGATCCATTCTGTGATTTCTTAATATAAAAAAGTTATTTTAAATTGGTAAATACCTTTCCACTGGGAAGACCTAGTTCCTTAAGTGCCTGAAAGATCACCTTTTCTGTTTTACCTGATGCAAAGGTTCTGGTAATACTAAGAAAAAGGAGAAAAAAAAGTTAGTCACTTTTTAAATAGTCAGTTTCAGACTCTTACTCCTTTTCTCCTCCAACATTTTCCCCTTTTTTCAAACAATTTATGCAAGTATCTCTAGACACAGTTGTGCACCAAGAACACTTGTAATAATGCGGTAAGCTTCCACAGAGCAGAAATACTCTGCCAGCTCTCTGTGTAAGCTAACTACTAAAAGATTTAGCAAAACAGTGATCTGCCCAAAGAACTAAGAGGTTTGTTCAGTAAGAGTTGTGCAACACTTTATTCTGCTGGCAGTTTTCAACATGATACATAGACAATTTACTGTGTCAAAAAAAAAAGCAGCGGGATCTACAAACAAGGTAGGTATCAGCAAAATCAACTTTAGGCTTTGCTGCTGCTTCTGTGTTCACAGTGGTGACTCCCACCCTTCTACGCTAGAATCTATCCATTTTAAGGCAGCCATCCCACAGGGAAATCCTGATCCATTCCCATTCCTCTGCTTCCTTTCTCCTCTCTTTTGAAGCTATTTCTCCCCATGAGAAACTCTCCAAATTCTGATTCCTCATATTTTCCACCAAGGCCATCTTCCACACACAGAATTTTGTTACTCTTTCCTTGCTGTTCCTTCTTCCCTTTAAAGGCTCTCTAATCTGCCCCAAGCAAGACTATTCCTCCTCCAGACAGACCACATACAACCATTTTTGCTTCCTTCCCACTTCCACTGAGACACTTCCCCCAAATTCCTGGACCAATTTGGTTTCTTTGTATAAAAGATGGATTTATTTTACCATCCATTAGACTAAGAGCCTCATTTTTACTTGGAACGAAATAAATCCAAGTCTATGATGTCTGATGTGATTAATGTGAAGACTTTTGTTTTATTTCTGTTTCCACCAGAGCTGAGCTTCAGAAAAGTCAGATCACAGCCAGCCTTCCCTCTCTCTAAAGGGCTGAGCCAAAATCATGGGGCCAACTACTCCCCAGCTTTGGTGTCCAGATCTGGACACAAATCCTGTGGTTTAGGGCCATGTTCATAATCCTAACATGAGCATTACATCAGGAAAGACTTCACAACAGTAATCTGAGTAAAATATGCTGCCTTCTATATCACCAAGTGAATTTTCCGAGACTTTTTATTAATATCATAGACACTAAGTAAATATACAAAGTGAAAGATGTGAAATACACTGTTGCCATTATTATATATTCCCATAGCAATCAAGAATTGTTTTGTTCTCCAACACACTTAAAACCACTTGTGTAAATATTTTCCGACCAATAAAATGAAGATCAGCAAGCCAAAGATAGAAATGATAAATTAATATTTTTGGTCAAGATTTTTTTACAGTAGGTGTTTAAAATTAGACTTCTACGTTCATGTTTAGGGACTTAAATATGTAGCCCGATTTTCAAAGTTGCTGAGTACCCAGCAGCTCTCATCGAAATAGGGGCTGAGGTGCCTAAATTTAGACTCCTATTTTTTTAAAATCTCAGATGTTATCTATTGAACTCTTTCTAACTTTCAGTGACCTTTCACTCTAGGATGTGCAGGATTGCTAGCTGCAAGATTTATCACCTAACTCTAGCCCAGTACAAATTCTACATCTACTCCACTAAACTGCCCAATAATTGATGTTTTGTATCAAACATCTGTTAATATTAGGATAAACAATTAATCAAAAACGGTGAGACAAAATTCCATAGCTCTGTTTTAGATGCCAAATTATCTGTTATTTCATCAAAGAAGACAGTAAACATGGTAGTAATTATTTCGGAGTGCAGCAGCCTAGAAAAAGATCACATGAATCACAAATCCAGTATGACAATTTCATTTAGCAGGAAATATTGTACATAAAACTACTGCTTCCAGTCAAAAGAGACTTGATCATAGCAAATTCACATTCTTCTTTCCTATGACTAGAAACTGAATTGGATTAATACTGAAGCAGGAAAGATTACTACATGGCATCCTACAAGAGTTTCATTGTCAAGTCAAGTGTCAATGTACTTTTCACCATTAATTTTTTTTAAAAATGTGTACTGGAAACAGGATTCAAGATTAGTAGTGGTTCATTCCACCACAATTGTTCAAGATGAGTGAAATGGCTGAGATACAAAAAGAACTGGAACAAACCTTCACGCCCACAAAATAACCAAAACACAGACTGTTCAAAACAGTTTATCTGGAACTGGAAGGATAACTGCCTAGATACTGTGGGAAAGTCTTGTGGTACAATGAATGCCAAAAGTTACCAAATCGTGGTATCTGAGACTATGTCTATACTACGGAGCCTATGTTGGCAGAACTACACTGGCATGCAACCCCTGCCTCTCCCCCCTCTTATGCAGCGGAGTCTGTTGGCATAGCTATGCTAGCTAAGAGGTGTAAGTTTTAAGTTTTAAGTGTAGACCAAGCCTAAGATTTCTCCTCTTTCCTTAAGGGCTGGTCTACACTATCCGCTGAATCGGCGGGTAGCGATCGATCTTTCGGGGATCGATTTTTCGCGTCTAGTGTAGATGCGATAAATCCATCCCCGATCGTTCTGCTGTCGACTGCGGTAATCCACCCCGGCGAGAGGCGGAAGCGGAGTCGACGAGGGAGCGGCAGCCGTCGACCCTGTGGCATCCTCACGGCGCAGAAAGTCGAGCGAGGTATGTCGACTTCAGCTACGTTATTGACGTAGCTGAAGTTGCGTACCTTACATCGACCCCCGCCCCTAGTGTAGACCAGGCCTAAGAGTGGTCTATACACAAAGTTGTGCCGGTTTAACTACAAGTATAATTTTTAACTGATTTAGTTAAAATGGTGCACAGTACCGTGTGGAAAGAGAGCAGATTTAATCCTAGTTTATACTTATTTAGATTGTGCGGGTGAATTTATGGTACAAGCTAAACGAATGTAACCAGTTTTAAACCCGTATGTTTCCACCGGGGGGGTTTGCACTGGGTTAAACTAAAATCAGTTTTTAAACCCACTTCAGTTAAATTGGCACAACTAGTGTGTGTAGACAAGAGCTTAGGATAGATAACGACAGTAGCAGTGTGGTATCTACTGACAAATGCTTACCAAGCTATACCAAACTTCACGTAGAACACTCAGTTCTTGTAAGGTTTGCAAATGAATTTCCAGATTAAAACTGCTCAGATACATTTAATAACGCAAGTAAAGTAAACACTGAACGCCTCTGAGATCTGCCCACCACCAACTGTTATGAGCGCTCCCTCCCCAACCGATTGATGGAGACACAGGCTATGCTTATAACCCAAACTGGCTATGTTAAAATGCAAAAACACACACGAAGGAATAGAGTTTTTGTAGCCCTGCACCTTGTGTAGTTAATTACACCAAGGGAAAGTCAGGGCAAACTGTTATGAGTTGGTAGCATTTATACCACTTTGCACGGTTGTAAATAACTGCACAAGGTGCAGAGCGAGGAAGAATTGGGCCTACAGAGTTCCACTTTCCCAAGGCTTGGCATTCGCCCAGGCCTTGCTGTTTGTAGTGGGGTCTGTGTTAAAGTTCAAAGACACAAAGATTTCTCATTTCCCAGAGAAGACTTTTCTCTCAGGCTTTCCTTAGGCTTCAATGTCAAAATGAAACCAAACTGACAGACAGAGTTTATTTTCCTGTCTCGCGTTCCTAGTCCCCACCAGCTCTGACGTGGAGACTTGCCTTCCCGAGGGAATGAAAATCCCATATGTATCCCCACAGCGGCCAAGTCTTGCGCAACCCTAGCTCACATATTTCCTCCTCTGGGTAACCCCGAGCAGTCGGACAGGTGTGGGAGAAGATGGAAGCCGATTCCTCTCACCCACAGATCTGGGATGGAGGAGGCAGGGTTGACTGGGTACCCTGGAGAAGTCAGCCAGTATAAAGATATAGGAGGAAAGCAAGGTGTAGCCTATGCGAGATGGAGTCCAAGGGGTTGTTTAGGAAAAGCTGAAGGAATAGGAGTGCCTGAGGAAGCCGGCGGTGGGGGAGGGGGTGGGGGGAGGAGAGAGGAGTTATCAGGGATGAAGAGAGCCTGGAGCACTGGGGAGATGCTGGGATGAGGCAAAGCCTGGAGATGTGAGGGGAGCTTCTAGGGGCAGAGAAAGGTCTGGAGTCTGATAGTTGCTGGGGGCAGAGTGAGCCCTGGATCCATTACCTGCCTGGCCTGCCTCCTTTCACCTTCAAAAGTAGTTCAATGCAACCACACGTTCTGTTCACCCAAGTCGTCTGACATTTGAGAGGAGGACACTAAATTCATTACCATATATATTTTGCTGAGAGATCCAGGGCTATACTCCTCAGCTTTGAAGGCTGAGAATCTGAGCAACAAGGAGTTTCCCTCTTTATAGCATGAAACAGGATTAGATCTGTCACAAGCTGCCAAATGATTTGGTGGATTTATGGAAACTAAAATCCCTTCAAGGGAGTACTGCTGGCTGAAATCCACATAGTATTCTTGAGTGCTAATGCCTGCTTTGGGACCACTATTAGCAGTACAGTACGTGTGAAATCCATGCACTGTATCTTCATATCTGTTTAGCAGTCTACAATAAATTGAGTGCGGCACATTAATTATTCCATCAAAAGGCTGGATTTATTTATTTTTATGCCTGAACTGGCCTTCATTTGAGCAAATGTCAGGATACTAGACTTCAATTCACTAGCATATTGTGCTAAAAACACTTTGAAACTGAGCCCTTTTGGAGACCAGGTTGCCTCGGCATGGAAATTGTGTAAATCTATTTCAGAGGGGTAGCCGTGTTAGTCTGTATCAGCAAAAACAAAAACAATGAGGAGTACTAGTGGCACCTTAGAGACTAACAAATGTATTTGGGCATAAGCTTTCGTGGGCTAAAACCCACTTCATCAGATGCATGGAGTGGAAAATACAGTCGGAAGATATATATAACAGTACATGAAAAGATGGGAGTTGCCTTACTAAGTGGGGGGGTCAAGACAACTCAATTAAAGTGGGCTATTTTCAATAAGATGAAAAGTCACTTTTGTAGTGGTAATCAGGGTGGCTCATTTGAAACAGTTGACAAGAAGGTGTGAGTAACAGTAGGGGGAAATTAGTTTTTAGTTCTTGTAGTGACTCATCCACTCCCAGTCTTTATTCAGGCCTAATTTGATGGTGTCCAGTTTGCAAATTAATTACAGTTCTAGGGTAACAAACGTCTTATAATTGAACAGCTTTTAAGGAGAGTCATTTATATGTACTGAACAGGATGGTTACTTCATTTAAAGCACCTATTTGAGATCCATGGATCTGATAGGAAGATTTAAGTCATTAGAGTGTCTGGACTGTGCTGTCTTCAGTGGACCTGCACGTAGAAGGGGATGGATTAAGCCTCTTCAGCACCGTTCCCCTATCCCCATTATTCTGCAGATGCTCCATCCATGGAGGCGCTACTTAGAAGGTGCCCCAGGGAGGTTTGGTGCAGGG
The DNA here is from genome assembly GCA_037349315.1 of Chelydra serpentina. Classification (NCBI taxonomy): domain Eukaryota; kingdom Metazoa; phylum Chordata; order Testudines; family Chelydridae; genus Chelydra; species Chelydra serpentina. Next base: position 15,094,846 of record JBAIAC010000061.1, read on the forward strand.
GACTGGCCATGTGAAAGTTGATATATTCATAAACCGAAGCAGCATTCAGTCCTTCAAGGTGCTCTCCACAGCTGCCACAGGAGAGACGGGGGCAATGGAGCAGTCTCTATGGTTCTGGGGGTTTTGTTGCTTGTCAGCTCCACAAGGCTCCAATCCCCACTCTCTTGAAAAGCTGCCTGGCAGGCAACTCCACGAGGGGACCCTCAGCATGTTTTCCGGCTCCTCTTGCCCCCTCTCCCTCCCACGGGTAATGGCGTGGAAGTGGGCAATATGGCCCAGTATTAGCAAGAGCGGTGACTTTCACATTTTTCTGTGTGGGAAGGAGAGAAGGCAAATTGTTTGACAGGATTTTGAGCAGGTATGTGTAAGAGAAATGCAGTAAAACTAGACAGTAAGGGAAAGCGACATCCGATGTCTTAGCCAGACAACCACTGCTTACAGAGAAATGTATTGTTTTGTTCCATAGCTGCCTTATTAATCTTTGGCAATAAGTAAGCCAAGACCTGCTGTGGGTTGTAGACTGCATGGCATAAATATTGTTCCACAAGTTCCTGTGAACACAAGAATAATTCTGGCAAAGTGGCCTCTTTTAGTTTTGCAGTGAATTGCATTTCCCAATGTACCTGCTATTCTATTTGCAATGGTTTGAAACATTCATATGCTGCTGTTGACAAAGCCTTTACAACCTGCCTTCTAACTACTGAAAAACTCATTCCTGAACACTTAGGGTTAGTGCCTATAAGCTGCTAGATGCCCTTAGCTCCAAGTGGATTTCCCGAGAGTTGAAAGCACTTAACACTTCGCAGGACAGGGCTCTTAATAAGAAAAAAAAAAGATTCCATTAGGAGTTTTTCCTGTTTAAAAAGAAGAAATAGAGCAAAAATGACAATGTCTTAGTTCCCATCTTGTTGTTTATGCGTATATTACAATTATAAAATTAATATTATACAAATATAATCAGCATGAATATTAATATAATAAAATACAATTGGATACACACTACACAAAATGTATTTGCTAGGTTGCTAAGCTCCTCCAATTGTGCTTACCTCCGAACGGGAATTTTGCCATTTGTGTTGGTCAGAAATGCCAGCTTCATCCAGCTGAAATGTAGAAAGAAATACAAAAATGTAAATCGTATTTATTTATTTTAGTAAAAAAAAAAAAAAGGGTTCCATATAATTCTATTCAGGTTAACGATGCCTGCCATCTTACACAAAAAACAACAGCAGTCCTAATCTTCGACCCATTAACTCAAAAAGACAATAAGTCACATCCCATCAGCCGGCCAGAGCCAGCCTGACCCTTACGCAGGCATGCATTGTAAGGGAAGTGGTACAGAGCCCTCTGCTCACCACAGGCTCTGCAGTGCCCAGACAGAACTGCAGTTGGGGGAGTACAGGGGCTGCTTCCTTTGAATTCATAGCACCCTAGTGAAAGCAGGACCAGGCAGGGAGGAGACAAGTACCACAGCACCAGTACCCTGCACAGTGGTCTGAAAAAGGGACAGGAAGTACGCTGAACCCGATAAAGGGTAAGAGAAAGCAGAGGGTGCGCTGGAAACCTCCAGGAGGTGTTTGTCTCCTTCCTTAGTGCTCCCTGTGGAGCAGGGCAGTTCTACAATGCAGAGCTGTGCTCCAGAGGCAAAATTCATCCCAGAATAATTAGAAAATCTGTACATCCCTTGGCAGACAAGCTCTCGCTTGCTACATGCATGCAACTTCCAAAAACAGTATCGCCCATAGGGGTGATGTGTATGTATCAAGGGAAGAACAGACAAGACAATAATTAAAATCAGACGTCTCAATAGATTAAATGTACGCTTGTAAACTTCCTTACACTCTCTCAGGCAGACACCAAGCTAGGGACTTGGGAACTCAAATGTTTACAATGAAACACGAGCCCTAAATGCGGTTAACACCATGTATTGCAGGGGAGGTTGAAGTCTGAGGGAATTTTTCCTGTAGACTGTTTTGACAATTTCATTGGTTGAGCCAAGAAAAGAAAGGACAACTAAGACAGTTCATATAGGGAAATATGTGGGCGGAAAAGCACACAGGAGGAAAAACAGGGAGGGAAGAGCCTTACTGTTTCTTGAGGCATGTCATTGGACTGACGTTGTTAGCTCTAAAGTTATGTATGATGGATCCAAGTCCTTCTCCCCATTGCTGAAAGACAAGAAAACACGCAGGCACTCAGCTATGGAAAGCAGGCCAACCTGATCACTGGGCATGCCTGTCTCAAAGGAAACAGGCATGCCCTTTTCTCCTTTTCACGCAACTATACAAAATGTAGAGAACCTTACTTATAAAACTCTCCCCCAAACACTCCCTTGGAAGAGAGCGCCAGCATCCAAACTGCATATTACGCATTAATATTTTATTTTTCAATAAACAAAGTAATGCCGGTTCCCATTTTTTCCCTACCTACATAAATGCTGCATCTGTAGTGCCATTAAAACAGCTTATTGCCAGCAAAGGAAAGCTGCCCACTGATTGATTTATTAAGCTCTCTATTTATAGACTGTATAAATATAAATCTCTTTCAGCTGCTGTTGGCAATATTAGCTATTCCTAAGCAACATTATACAATATGTGATGACATATTTAACTGGGTTCTATTTTAGAACAGAAATGAAGCAAAATATTAATAATCTATAGCAGACCAAAGGGAGGCACCAGCACGTGTGTTATGTGACCAAATCTAGCTGCCTGTTACATATTCCATCATGCTTTCTTTCCAGTTTTCATCCTTAAAAAGTAAAACATTCCACCGACTATTAGGCTATCTTTCAGTAAACAGCAGTATTGCAGTCCTTACATCATTTCTTTATAAGGATCTATTTTTCAACTGTAGTTCATATCTAGACTTTGCTGATTTGTACTGAAAACGTTTGAGGATTAGGGCCTAAAATTAAAACCAATGGGAGGTGGCAATGGGAAATTTGGGTGAGCAAGGACTATAAGATCAACCCCCAAAACCGCAGAAATCGGATGACATGACAGGCCAAGTTCTATCTCAGCTATGCCCATATAATGCTGGGACTATTGCATAGACCAGTGGTTCTAAACCTATTTACCATTGTGGGCCACATTTGCAGCTCTCTATGTGTTAGGTGGGCCACTTCCACACACATATATCTACATATACACACTACCTGTATGGCCCTGAGGATGTCACATGGGCCGTAGCTGTGTGCTGATTGGGCTGCAAGCAGGCTGTGGGTTGAGAACCACTGGCATAGACTATTTGCATCAGTGTAACTGAAATGGGGTTTGCTCCACTGTTCACTGTCAACCTAATGAATAGAAAGCCTCTCATTAAAGGCCAAATTCTGTACATGGAGCTTGAACTGACCACGTGTGTGTCAAAATCTATCCTAGAAACACTTTATAAATAGAAGTAGATGAGTGTATTTTTCTTTTCATGAATGAGTGTTGTATGTATTTGTAAAATTTATATGAAGGAATATTGAAGGCTTGAGCAAACTATATACAATAAGTCTGACCTGTAGCCTTAGATGGCTAAAATAAACTAAAAATGCCTATCTTTAACACAAATAGCTGCTTTAAACGCACATTGACATTACACAGTAGTTGTGTAATTTCATAAAGCATGAAAATAGAGCACTGACTCCATTTAAAGGAATCATGTTGTGTTAAGAACATAAGAACTGCCGTACAGGGTCAGACCAAAGGTCCATCGAGCCCAGTATCCTGTCTACCGACAGTGGCCAATGCCAAGTGCCCCGGAGTGAGTGGACCTAACAGGTAATAATCAAGTGATCTCTCTCCTGCCATCCATCACCCTTCTCTGACAAACAGAGGCTAAGGACACCATTCCTTACCCATCCTGGTTAATAGCCATTAATGGACTTCATCTCCATGAATTTATCCAGTTCTCTCTTAAACCCTGTTATAGTTCTAGCCTTCACAGCCTCCTCAGGCAAGGAGTTCCACAGGTTGTCTCAAAAATAAATTCCAAAGCTTTGCTGAAAATGTGATTCTCTCATCTTCTTTCTACTGTGTGAATAAGTCCACTTAGGAAAACCACCTCCCAAAGTTTTACTAAATACGCCTGTACTGTAGTCTTTCAGGTATTGCCCAGTTCTCTCTCACTGTGGTATTTAAGCACTATTTTACCTGGTAACGCTGTTTTTAAATGTTTTTAAAAACATCCTAATGGAAATGAAATGTTACTGCTGCATGAACACTGCAGTATCATTATCTGTCCCAATGTGAGCTGGATTTGTCTGACATTCCTTAAAAGCTCTGCAATCTTTTGACTTTCAATCAGAAGTTAATTTTAAAAGCCACAGTGTGCAAAAATAACTACAGGGCAGCTACACTAAACAAAACGCAGGTCATACAAATGTACAGTCTTTTAAAAACAAACAACAGGTTTGCTGCTACAACATGCCACCAGATGTCAGTAGAAGTATGGCGTACAATGCTGTTGATGCTAACACATGATTAAGAAATAAAGATACACGCCGGTCAACTTGGATTTTCAGGCAACTATATTAAAGCACCAAACTCTTGTCCTTAGCATTGTCTCATATTCATCAGGACCAACTGCCCCGGGGCACCACCACTGGGAAAACCCAAGCCATGAATCACCTATCCAGCACTTTCTTGGTGAAAAGATTAAGTCCTACTTAGGAGGGACTCCCAAACAGCCCTTCCCCAACAAGTAAACCGAGCCTGGGGCTGCTCTATTTTATGCCAACATAAATGGATGAAATCAAAGCCAATAACTGGTAAATCATAGGGGCATCCCAGCCACACCATGCTACGCTGGTACAGGGCAAAGGAGTAGCATAAGAACTCCTATGCCAGCACAGAATCACCCTTCCATTGGGGTGATGCTCCCTGGGCTGCTTATGCCAGTTTTTGGGCCAGACTCCCACTAGCTGTGCCACACCGGAGCATCTGTCTCCTTGTGTTCAATTTGGGGCTAGGTAGTACCACACATGGGTCATTTGGTCTGTTTTACCCAAAGGCTACAAGCGTGATCCAAATTACCTGGGCATGGGAGAGTCGAAAAGACTGTGTACAAATTGCTTTGGCGCTATATGACACTAGATGAAAGAATTGAGCTACCAGTAGGTTTAGGCATATGCTGTAAGGGGTCTGTACCCTGTGCATGAAATGCCACATTATGTGTCAGGGCTTGTCTTCACTACCCGCCGGATCGGCGGGTAGCAATCGATCTATCGGGGATCTATTTTTCGCGTCTCGTTAAGACACAATTAATCGATCCCCGATCGTGCTCCCCGTCGGCTCCGGAAATCCACGTCATCGAGCGGCGCAAGCGGAGTCGACGGGGGAGCTGCAGCGATTGACTCACCGCCGTCCTCATGGCCAGGTAAGCCGATTACGATACGCCGACTTCAGCTACGTTATTCACGTAGCTGAAGCTGCGTATCGTAGATCGACCCCCCTTCCCTAGTGTAGCCCTGGGCTAAGGCAGTCGAGGATCAAATCCTTGTGAGCCCGAAATCTTATGCAAAAAAACCTAATTTTTAAGATTACACCATCAAATGAAAAAAAAAAGTCTGAATATACAGTACTGTGAAATTGTTAAACTGGCAATATATAGGTTTTCAGTCATCAACCCATTCCTAGATTAAATGGAAAACAGACTAGCTAATGTGTTGTCTCCGTGAAGGGGGAAAAAGAAGGAGTTTACACCTTTCCTACAACCTAACTAGTATCCTAAGGGCTCGTCCACACTTAAAACACCGCAGTGGCACAGCTGCGCTACTGTAGGTGTTCTCCCGTCGGCATAGGGAATCTACCTCCCCAAAAGGCGATAGCTAGGTCAACAGGAGCATTTTTCTGTCGACCTAGAGGTGTCTACACCGGGGGGTTAGGGCGACTTAATTGCATCACTCTGAGGTGTGGATTTTTCACACCCCGAGTGACAGTTATACCCCCCTAATTTCCTTGTGTAGACCAGGCCTAAAATGGCCACACGAATCTGGGAACAACCCCTCTTCCTTGCCACCAGGGAACTGCCAATATGACTTGTTCTAAATCAGTTACATGAGGGTGAAATAACAGCCAACACTCTGCAAAGACAATCAAATCTGTTGCCTAGTGCTCAGGGGGCATCACCAAGCCACTACGTACTGAAAGAATGACAAAGGCCACTGAAAAAAAATCAAATTCTGAATTCAAGTAAACAAGGACACCAGCATAAATCCGGAATGACTCAAAGTGTTATCCTGGATTTATACCAGAGTAACCAGGAGGGGAATCTGTTCCTTAGCATCTAACCTTCGAGAAGCAATGACCATGAAACTAAATGGAAAAAATGAAGCAGTGGGCAAAGAAACTACAGGATGAAGAGCTGAATGCACAACTAAGTACATGGAATGTGGAAAAAGATAACTTAACTAGCTCGGTTAAACAAAGGGCCAGCATTGCTGAATACTTCAGTGGAAAAAATGAAAGAAACATAGACCGAAGAAGCCGATCTTCCAACGTTTGCTGAATAACTCAATCAAATCCTTTAGAGCTACTCAGTGACGTTGCTTTGTCTTGGTTTCCTCAATGAAACACAAGCCAGCAGTGGCAGAGTGCACAGACTGCTTGATCTCTTAGCTCTGAATTAGACACAGCCTTGCATTTAACAGGATGAGATGCAAACTAGGGTCATTGAGAATGACTAAAACCTGCTGTAACCTACAGCTCATGCTATTCAGTCCATCATCATCCATGTTTTAGTTATAGAGGAGACCTGTATTACCCAAATCGAGCAAGGAGATTCCACCTTCCCTGTGTCCACATAGTCTCTCCAGGGAGGTATTCGGTTCAACAGGAACACCAGGCTAAGGAACTGGGATGACGGAGTGGTTTTTTGCATCTGGAATTAGCCCGAGGGGGTGCCGAGTGCCAAAGACTGATTTGTTAGAGTCCAGGAGATGATAATTTGTGGAAAATATCTCAATCAACACTTCTAAGTGGATCCACTACCCACCCCACATTAAGCAAGTGTCCCTCTAACACAGCCTTGCCATCCACAACCCACACAACAAATCTATCAACATTCCCATACGCAATCCATTCATTCCCCTTCTGCCCCACTACCAACACACTCACAGCCCCTCTGCTTCTCTTCTCATGCACACACAAAGCTGTGTGGAAAGGGGCCTGATGATCCTGTCTGTGTTGCTGCTTCCAGACATGGCCAGTGCCTCCTCCCCACAGAAGCAGCAGCAGCACCTGAGAGCACAAGAAGAGGGACCCCTGTCCCAGAACTCCAGCAGTAGCTGTCCCTAGGGGCCAGGGTGGAGTCCCGGCAGAGCTGCTACCTGCGGCATTTGTCCTGCAGTGGTGGATCCCCACACGCAGGGCTGACACTCCTGGTCTGATTGTGTAACGTGGAGTCCCTCGGTGGGCCACTGGCAATGAGGATAGAACCTGGGACTGCTGAGCTAAATGCACAAGCTTCTACTGTCTGAGCCGAAAGACTGTTAGCTAAAAGGCTGTGCGGACTCATGAATCTCTATGTGGTCCAGCCACTAGAGGGGCACAGAGCCACACTGAGGGTACGTCTATACTTACCCGTCGCGTCGGAGGAGTCCAATCGATCTTCTGGGTTCGATTTATCGCGTCTTGTCTAGACGTGATACATCGAACCAGGAAGTGCTCCCCCGGCGACGCTTGTAATCCTACTCCGCGAACGGAGCAGGCGGAGTCGACGGGGGAGCCTGCGCGCCGCGTGTGGACCCCGGGTAAGTACCTTTTCATTCGAACGAAGATAGTTCGACTTCAGCTACGTTATTCACGTAGCTGAAGTTGCGTATCTTAGTTCGAATTGGGGGGTTAGTGTAGACCAGTCCCAAGAAAGCACCAGTTACATATGCATCTATGACAGGTTTCAGAGCAGCAGCTGTGTTAGTCTGTATCCGTAAAAAGAACAGGAGGACTTGTGGCACCTTAGAGACTAACACATTTATTTCAGCATAAGCTTTCGTAGGCTATAGCCCACTTCAGTACATCTTACTTCTGTGTGTTCCATTCTATGCATCCGATGAAGTGGGCTATAGCCTACGAAAACTTATGCTGAAATAAATTTGTTAGCCACAAGTACTGTTCTTTTTATATGCATCTATGAAAGCCCTGGGACTGAGATAATTTTAGTAATTTTGGTGCTGTACTGGATAGGCAGCGGAGTTACAGATTAAGCTCTTGTTTAGGGCTAGAGTCACCAAGATTATTATCCAGGGTGACTTACATGCCTCACTGATTTCAGGACCTCCATAGCAACTACGGGGCTATCCTTAGGAAGGGAAGAGAAGGGGTTAGTTTGACAAACTAAAGAGGCCATCTTCTGGACCTCATTTTTGACTTGGGAATCTATTCTGGGCAAAGGCCCTGTTTCACTCGTGTGCTGTCAGCGAGTGATGGACCCGTTAAGGGTTTCAGAATCCCCCCGAGAAAATATAGTGTTCAGCCACTGAGCGTTCTGTTAGTAGTCTAGCATGGAACCAGAACATTTTGTCCTCCACCATTGATACAGTGGACAACAGATCTCCTCTTCCTCAACTCAAATGTCCAGTCAGTCTCACAGGTCATGTCTGTACAATGCAGATGACCATACCCGTGATACACAAAGAAGCAATGGAAAGGAGACTAGACTTAGGGATTGTGTAAAATTCATCCCATATCTGTCAACCGCAGCAGAGAGTTTCTGTACGTTGCTACTGAGGCTGTGCTATACACTAAAAGAAAGCTCATGGGTTCGTTTCCTCCACTTCCAGTATTTCATCTACAAAGTCCCAGCTAGCACAAATGTTCCATGTGGCAAGCAAGTCTGATGAACCCAGATTGCTTCCGCTCATTAACAGAGAGCTTCTTGCTGTGAGGAGTTTTCCAAACATGTTGAGGATCAGACCAACTGGATCTACACCAATTTGGCTGCTTCTGCGGGAACAGTGTCAAGAACGGATCAGACAAATGTATCAGGTTTTTTTGGTCGAGTTTCACACAGCGAGATGAGCTCTTATCCATTGTGGCTTGAGAAAACCAGCAAGGAGGTATTGGGGGCATTGAAAGACCTGGAGTAACACTTCCATAAAAGAGTGAGGGGAAAAAAAACCACAGCAAAGATCCTGGATGCCTTTTTCAATATACAACGTAAAGGTTGGCCAGAAAGTGAAAATGAAGATACTGACATACCTCATGAACATGGCATTAACGTATGGATTGGTGATGAAGCAGCAATACACAGCTCCCTGAATGGGGAAGCAACAGTTTTGTACTGAGGGCTTGTGATTCTCTGGAAAGGTTTACTTACCACCTCAGCTGGATGCCATAAGCCACAGTCCAACACAGTGCAAGAACTAAGGAGATACACAAGAATGCTTGAAAATGCAGGAAGCCAAACAGAACATAAACTAATCAAATCGTGATGAACATAGGAACAAAGAATAATAATAAAACATTGCGCTTCTGGAATGCCTTTCTCTGAGGAACTCAAGGCTTTGCAAACATTTCTGAACTTAGCCTCACAGCACTCTTGCGTGCTGGGTGGGTATTATTATTATCCTCATTTTACAGATAGGAGAAACTGAGGCACAGAAAAATTAAGTGACTTCACCAAGCTCCCACAGGAAGTCTGTGGCAGAGCGGGGAAGAAAATGTATAACTTCTAACTTCCAGTCTTGTGCTCTAGTTATAAGATTCCAGCTGATTGAATATTACAATATTTGACTAGCTTGCTTGAAAGGTTAGAAAGCCTGATTCCCCTTTGACTGCAAATTTGCACTATAAAATAGGAATATGGCCCTAATCCTGAAAACACTTAAACATGTGCCTAACTTCAAGTGCATGAGTAACCCCATCGAAATCAATAGTTTCTGAATATACAATAATTTCAAAGTGTCTGCCGGTCTGAGGCCTAAATCACTAATGATTATTTCATTAACAGGGACAAAAGAATCAGCAGATTTCCAGAATTCTTTCCAGATACATTCTGCAGTTTTCCCGAGGCAGTTTAGATTTAGAATACACATGCATGTAAAACAAGAGAAAACAAACAAAGATACAGAGAAGTTCTTTATTTTTCTTTATAAGGGCTGTGGGAATCTGCTGCTGTTCCCAATGTCTCTGGCTGTACTTGCAACCTTCCTGCTTTGATACACATCATCAGTGCTCTTCAGATTATTATTAAAATGGAAGCCCCCTGGTATTACAGGAAGATCATTTTCCAGAACCAGACTACATCTCTGCTACACTGAAAAGCAGATCCTTTCTCTAAAGTGCTCTGTGTGGAAAAACAGTGGAGCAGCCTCTGCTTTCTAATCATCAGCATTTACAGCACTCCTATCTTCCATAACTGCATTAACCAGATAGTAATAAAAGTTAATGTGCAATATACTATCCATACCAATTGTTCAAACACTGCCCACTAAAAAGTTTATAATTATGCCGCAAATAGGCATGAGTTGTGACTGCTATTAAATGCTGTTGATTGTGAAACTGAGCCTCTCTCATCTGTGATCACCTATTTGCACTGAGGTTTTGCAGGGTTAGTGGCCTGATGTAGCATCTTCTTGAAAATGCTCTATCCATTATATAAAATCTATACACATTTACAAGACAATATTCATAACCTTTCAGAACCCAACTAAAATTAAAATTGCTGCTCCAAGCTAGTAAGAATAGTTACTGATAAATTAACTCCACATCTCTAATCCACATTTATACGGAGTGGGATTAAATTGTGAAAAATCAACAAAATAAATACAAACAAGACCAATGGAAGTTGCCACCTGACACCAAGGATGAATCAGTCCCATTATTTTTACCTACAGTGTTAGTAACACACACCAAAGGGAACTGTCTTTTTGTTTTGGGTTTGTACAGTACCTAGCACAGTCTATGACTAGGACCCCAAGGTGCTACAATACAAATGTAATAATAGCCAAAACATCTGACCCAATAAGCACAGTAATAAAAATCACTGAATTTACATATGAACTATTTGACAGAGAAAGTATTACCTAAGTATTTTAGCTGATGCCTAGTAGCAATTCATTCTTGTGACTCTCTACTTAGTCATTAAGGTCACACACAGCCTTGTTTTCACTGCTGAAAAAAAGGAGCAAAGTAAACTAGGCAAATAAACCTCAGGCTAGGGTATAGTACTGACATTGCCTAGTTTGCCATCTGGTAAAACCAAAGTATTTTGTCTTCACTTGGGACTGCTCACAGGTTAGTTACCCTGAGGTAAAATGCACCTTTTTTAGCATTGAAGACAAGGCCTCAGTCGTCTCACAAATCTAGTGACTTATTCTTTAGAGCAGACTAAAAATGAAGAACCAGATTAAAATCATGAATGTTGTTTTTCTTTTACATGTAAATCTTTTGGGTTAGATTCCACACCACATCTCCAGAGGAGGGTTGCCAATTTTGGTTTGATGTATTCCTGGATGTTTCATCATATGACATAATCTTTTAAAGATTAACCTTTAATTCCCGGAGACTCCAGGGCAATCCTGGAGGACTGGCAACCGTACTCCAGAGATAAGGATGGGGAGCAAAAGTGGTATAAAGTCTGGACTCTAAGCTACTGTAGGAGCCACCATAGACCTTACTGTAAGAGATGCTTTAATTTATGGTAGTCTGGTTTGAGCAGTATATGGACTGCTTTGCAGCCTAGAATGCCCTAGGCCAGGGCCTTACACTACTCCTGCACTAGGGGAATTCTCCCTCAGCCTGCCACAGCCCCTTTACACTCCCAGAGTACAGTGCCCATTGTATAGCCCAGGACACAGAAAGGCTACCCGGTAAATGAAGTAACTTAAGACCAATCTCAGGCCACCATGAAATTTGAGACCTACAAGCAGTTGATGCAAGTGGTTCATAAAGTCCAATATGCAAACTCTACCAGTCAAAGCATCGCTTTAGGAATACAGGGTGAGAGTCTAGTCTCAGTTGTGTTGAGTTCAGTGGCGGTACTCTAGGTTTACATTTGTACAATTCAGATCACAATCGGGGGCCATGTTTGCACTCTCCACCTTTTTTTGAACTCTACCCCCCCAATAGAAATGAGAATTTCATTTTCACTGCTATGGAGACTTCTCCTCAAATTCAGCTCTTAGTTATCTGTAATTTATCTTACCACATGGAGAAGCTAAGCCTCTGGTTAAAGTTACATAGTTGTGGTTACAATAAATAAATAAATGGAGATATGCCAATCTCCTAGAACTGGAACAACCTTGAAAGGTCATCAAGTCCAGTCCTCTGCCTTCACTAGCAGGACCAAGTACTGTCCCCTGACAGATTTTTGCCCCAGATCCCTAAATGGCCCCCTCAAGGATTGAACTCACAACCCTGGGTTTAGCAGGCCAATGCTCAAACCACTGAGCTATTTACTAGAGCAGGGGTCTCAAACACGCATGCAGCCCGCAGAGCTCTTCCCTGCGGCCCGCCGGGCTCCCCGCTCCCCCCCAATTTTTTTATTTTTTTTTACCCCCAGGCAGTTCCTGCCACCAGAACAGCTGTCTGGCAGCTTCGCGGTTTCTGGGAGGGAGGGGGGAGGAGCGAGAAGCTGTGCGCAAAGGGGAGGAGGCGGAGAAGGGGTGGGGAAGGGGCGGGGCCTAATGGAAGGGGTGGAGTGGGGGCGGAGCCGGGGCAGCGAGGGGGCGGGGTCAGTGATGCGACCCTCAGGCCAATGCACTAGTCCTCATGCGGCCCTCGTGGTAATTTGAGTTTGAGACCCCTGTACTAGAGGGTTACACACATTGTTGCTTCTGTAGACTGACCTCATTGCACACCCCAGAGGCTCCTTACATCCCTCCATAGCCCCTCTCACAAGCTCCGTGGGTGTCACCCTCCCATCCCCTTCTATTTCAGCGACTCCCTTTAACCTTCTACCCCCTGCCTCATTATAGGGGCTCTGCATGCCCTCGTAATGATTGGTTTTTGGTAGACCTCCCCAAGTTGTGATCTTTACTGTGGAAAAGTGGCTAAAAGTTTATCAAACATCACAATAATCTAGAACAAGTGTTGAGGGGAATAGGTACAAAAAGGAACGAGATGGACTGAATTAGTCCAAACGAAAAGGCCTACTGATCAAACTCAAGGTATACGTTAAGATCATGCCTGGTAAACAAGGAAAGTGTGGGACCGGAAATCTGTGAACCAAAATTGGTGTGTCCAAAATTAGGCTTAATTGATGAACACAATAATGAGGGGAAGACTATGCTGCCCATCATTCCCCTTTTGGGCCCCCATTAACTAAAGAGAGACTTTGGAGCTGGGCGGGGGGGAGAGAACTAACTAACTGGGAGACTGGAAGGAACTAGCTTTCTCATCATGACTGCCACCCTCACTATCTCCTGGGACTCCAGGTGCCACTGTGACACCATTAAACCTCTGGTGTTCTGATCCTGAGAGATGTCCTGACCAGACCAGTCCAGAGAGGGAATCAGATAATACTGCCATCTCCATCTGCTCTGGCTGAATCCTGACCACCACCTAAAATTGGAGACTTTGGTTCCTGTTCTCACCTCTTCTTTCATGTGTCATTTTCCTTCCCCATCTTCTTTTGCCTTCTGTTTTATAAGCATCTGACTTAGCCAGCCAGGACTGCATATTTTGCAACACTGGGATAAGCCTGTGATCACGAATACAGCTAAAAGCAATGCCCTAAATAGTCGGCCACTGGTACAAGTTAGCCAGGTCTCAGAGTAGCTGACAAGACAGACTACTGTGCCTTTGTTTATCCAGCAGTGAGATTTTGCAAGTGAGGATGCTGGGTTTTTTTCTTCCATTTTGTGTTTGTTTTCTTTTGACTTCTAGGCCATGGGATGGGACTTTAACAGCAGCAGCAACAGCTCCAGCTTACCTCAACTGACTCCCCCCCCCCCCCACAAAACACCCCCCAAAACTACTGATCATTCTACAAGCAGGTAACAAAATTAGTTAACACACGTAGGCTAGTATTAAATGAGGGATTTTAACATCCCTGATATCTGTTGGAAAACTATTGCAGCAAAACATAATATGCCTTGCAAATTCTTAACGTATGTAGAGAACAACTGTTGATTCAGAACGTTGAGGACACATCCAGGGCGGTCAATCCATTTTGGATCTGGTTTTGACCAACAGGGATGAATTAGTTGCGAACACGAAGGTGGTCGGCAATTTGGGAGGAAGTAATCATGATTTGATAGAATTCAAGATCCTATGGAAAGGAGGACATGAGAACAGCAAAACAAGGACACTGGACTTTAGAAAGGTGGATTTCAAAGGACTCAGAGAAATAGTAGGCAAGGTCCCATGGAGAGACCAATTAGGAAGAAAAGGAGTTGAAGGAAACTGACAGTTCTTAAAAGATGTAATACTAGAGACTCAACATGAAGCTATTCTGACACAGAGGAAAGACATGAAGAGCCACAGGAGGCTAATGTGGTTGCACAATGAACTTTTTAGCTATCTGAAAACCAAAAGGGATACAAACAGGAACTGGCATATCACTAAGGAAGTATACATGGGAAAAGCATGAGCGTGTAGGGCCAAAATCAGGAAAGCCAAGGCAAAGGATGAGTTACAGCTGGAGGTGGTGAGCTGGTAAAGGAAGATTATAGGAAGGCAGAGCTGCTCAATGCCTACTTTGCTTCAGTCTTCTCACAAAAAATTACATGTGACCAGTGAAGTTACCATAGACAATAAAAGGGATGGGCTGCAGATCGGGATAAATAAAAAACACACCAGAGATCTTCTGACCAATTTGAATGAATTCAGATCAGTGGGGCTGGATGCTATTCACCCAAGGGTACTGAAGGATTAGTTGAAGAAATCTCGGAGCCACTGGCAATAATATTTACAAACTCTTGGATGACAGGAGAGGTCCTGGAAGACTGGAGAAGGACTAATGTGGTGCCCATCTTTAAAAGGGAAAAAGGAGGATCTGGGGAAATATAGACCAGTCAGCCTGACTTCGATACCTGGGAAGCTACTAGAGCAACGTATAAAACATTCAATTTGCAAGCACCTGGAGAATGAAGGGGTAATCGCTAGCAGCCAGCATGGATTTACCAAGAACAAATCATGCCAAACCAGTTTCATTTCCTTCTTTGACAGAGTAACTGATTTGATGGATAGGGAGAATGGGGTGGACAGAATATACATGTTCTTCAGCATGACTTTTGACATTCTGGCAAGTAAGCTGGAGAAATGCAGGCTCGGCAGAACTACCATTAAGTGGATACATAATTGATTAAACAACCGCAGACAAAGAGTAACTATTAATGGAATGATGTCGGATTGGAGGGAGGTTTCAAGTGGGGTTCCACAAGGATTTGTTCTGGGTCTGGTGTTATTTAACATCTTTATTAAGCACATTGATCAAGTTTACAGATGACACAAGGCTGGGGGGGTTGCCAATACTTTGGAGGATAGAGTAAAATTCAGAGGGATCTTGATAAATTGGAGAACTGGGCTATAGAGAACTAAATTAAATCCAACAAAGACACATGTAAGGTGCTACATGTAGGAAAGAAAAACCAAATGCACAAATACAGAATGGGGGGTAACTGGCTTGGAAGCAGCACTGCTGAGAAGGATCTGGGAGCTGTGGTGGGTTTCAACCTCAGCGTGAGTCAGCAAAAAAAGCAAATGCAATGTAGGTTGCGTTAACAGAGGCATAGTGTGCAAGTCATGGGAGGTGATAGTACTGCTCTACGCAGCACTAGTTAGGCCTCAGCTGGAGTACTGTGTCCAGTTTTCGTCACTGCTGTATAGAAAGTATGCAGAGAAACTGGAAAGGATCCAGAGGTGAGTGACAAAGATGATCAAAGGGATGGAATGCAAGCCGTGAGAGCAAAGGCTGAAGGATCTGGGTATGTTGAGTTTGGAAAAGAGGCGATTAAAGGAGGGACATGATATCGGTCTTCACATCCTTGAAAGGCTGCCATAAAAGAAAGATGGAGAAAAGTTGTTCTCTTTTGCCACAGAGGGCAGGACAAGAGGCAATGGGTTCAAACTACAGCATAGCAGATTTAGATTAAATCTCAGGAACAACTTTCTAACTGTAAGACCAGCAGGACAATGGAACAGGCACCTTGGGAGGTTGTGGAATCTCCTTCCCTGGAGGTTTTCAAAAGGACGCTGGGTAGCCATCTGTCTTGGATGGTTTAGCCACAACAAATCCTGCACCTTGGCACAGGGTTAGACTAGATGACCCTTTTGGTCCCTTCTAACCCTATGGTTCTAAGACCGTTATTACCCTTTTTAATCCCATCCAAGACACTCTCAAACAAGGCTTTTTCTTCCTTCTAAAGACTCTCTCTAGAGAAGGGGAACAAGGAATATTGTTAAAACAAATGACTTCCTTAATACTGTACACTTTGAATGCTTTAACGGTTTTTCCTTCTTTTTCTGTATCTTTAACAAGAGAGTAAAATGATGTTTAATGGTGTGTTTTCCATGCTAATAAACAGGCCGAGGATGCTGTATTCCAAAACCTCAAACCTTGTTTAACTCTTTAGTGTTGTTCAGTGACAGGGCCATGTTAACACCCTGGACTCTCTGGGCCCCTTTATTCCATCAAAAATAACATAACAGCGCCTCCCTATTTCTCTCTTCTGGCGCCCACACCAGGGTCTCCCATTCCCACTTCCCCCCATGCCAGGGGCTCTCTTTGTGCCCCCCACTTCCACCTCCCCCCTCTGTGAGGGTCCCACAATCTCCTCCCACGCCTGGGGCTCTGCATGTACCTATATTCCCCCTATGGCCCTATTCCTTCCACTACTCATATTTTGTTCGTTTCCCCCCCATTTCTTTCTCTTTCAGAGGGTTAATATTTTATAAGTGTACTGGGACTATGTGCAGATCTAAGCTGGGGGAGAGGGATGTGCCTTTCCAACTTGTTCTTTGATCTGTAGACAATTAGACAGGTGGGTGAAGCTGCTGCTGCAGCTAATCAGATGCCGGGGGGTTCCATGTGTCACCCATTTCCCCCTTTCTGTTTTTCTGATTGTGATCAAAATCAAGAAGGTTTTGCCCATAAATGCCTAGAACATTCCCTAAATTTTGGAACTGACCAGATGTGGTGTTGAAAAGTTATGACAGACAAACAGAGAAATGCCGCTGAGTTGAGTGTTAGACCTCACTTCACTTGGCCAGCTACATGGGGTATGCTCAAAAAGCACAACTGGTGTGGTGGAAAGCATGAACTCTATTTACATCTGTGCAATCTGAATTTTTAAAGAGTGACTGCATTGTGAGGTGGTGACATTCTTGTGAGGTGAAAAATTAGCCTTGTATTTTGTAACTGCATTTAAAGGGACATTGTAACCTTGAAATCTAGTCAATAAAAAAATAATGAGTTAAAGGGAGTTTCAAGTATCACATCCTCTTCCAATGTTGTAATTTTATAAGAAGTTTTTCTACTTTAAAAAAAATTCTCTCCCCTGTTGCTGTGCTAACGGCTCACACAAACAAGAGAAGAAATGGACTATCTGCGCTGCATTTTTTTATTTTGTCTGTTTTAGGAAGGGGCGCATAACTCCTCCGTTGAAAACACAAATACATGTAAGCTAGACAGAATCCAAACACCCAAAATGGAGTCTGGCTTAGCAGAGCGGAGATAAGACACCCTTATTATTGGAACACATCTAACTGGATCTTCACAGCCTAAACATGGCTTTGCCATGAGCCCTGAGCAAGGGGCAGCAGATTGTTTTGCTGCCCCTGGAGCAGACCAGATGGCAGATTGTGACCCCCTCCCTTGTCCCCCCAAGAGTCACATATTTGCTTTTCAGGTTCCCCATTGCTCTGAGGGGGAAATATCTTGTGTCAGGTCTCTAGCTGTCACAGCAGGCTTCTCTTGGTGTGCCAGTGAAGCTACACTAACTGGTGAACTGGGAGGAGAGGCAGGAGAAGAAGAGCACTCTTCTGTCTCCAGCCCCTTCCACCTGCCTGTAAAGAGGTGGGGAAGCAGCATCTTTATGGAATCTGCTTTCCCTTGGCACTGCACCCTGTGGTATCAACAGCTGGCATGAGGGAGAACATAAGAATGGCCGTACTGGGTCAGACCAAAGATCCATCCAGCCCAGTATCCTGTCCACCGACAGTGGCCAATGCCAGGTACCCTGGAGTAAGTGGACCTAACAGCTAATGATCAAGTGATCTCTCTCCTGCCATCCATCACCCCCCTCTGACAAACAGAGGCTAAGGACACCATTCCATACCCATCCTGGTTAATAGCCATTAATGGATTTCATCTCCATGAATTTATCCAGTTCTCTTTTAAACCATGTTATAGTCCTAGCCTTCACAGCCTCCTCATGCAAGGAATTCCACAGGTTGACTGTGCACTGTGTGAAGAAGAACTTCCTTTTATTTGTTTTAAACCTGCTGCCCACTAATTTCATTGGGTGGCCCCTAGTTCTTCTATTTTGGGAACAAGTAAAAAACTTTTCCTTATTCACTTCCTCCACACCACTCATAATTGTATATACCTCTATCATATCCTCCGTTATGGTCCACCCCCGCTTGCTCCTCAGTGAGGCTGCACAATACAGGCCACAATGTAGCCTGTGGTGACCTAAGAATTATTTCGTCTCTCATCTAGAGGGTAACTCTTCCAGAAGCCGAACTATTCTGGGGCGTTGGCTGAGGACAGAATTATGGACCCGGGAGCAAAGCGTCACCAAACCACTTCCCGCAGTGCCAGGTGGTGTTTTTGTCACGTATTGGCCAATCCTGAACCTGATTTAGCTTAGGACGCCCTGGATCTCACAAGGCAGTGAGCACATTCAACGCCCTTTGAAGATATTGGCACTCAACAGCGTCATGAGAACAACCGGCACAATTGCTCAAAGCTCACCTCCCCACCCCCGCAGATCTGGAATGCTGACACATAACCCTGCTCCCCTAGGGCATGTCTACACAACGGCTGGCCCAGGTCAGCTGACTTGGGCTCACAGGGCTATAAAACTGCAGTGTAGTCATTCAGGCTCAAGCAGGCCTAGCACAGGTCAGGACACAGGTTCTTTTATCATAAGGTAGGCTCCCTAAACATGTGCTCCTGTCACTTCACTAAGGCAGTTTTCCTTTAGCTCACAAGTAGTATTAGGCCCATACACTCATCACATACAAAAAGCCAATACTCTCCAATACCCCAAGAACTCCACTGGCTTTCCATGCTTTCAGATGCAGCCAAGGTTTTGGTTCCATTCTATAAAGTCCTACATGCTTTTAGGGCACAACTGTTTTAAGGACTACCCCTCTCCTGAATCATCTTTGTTAATCTCTGTGTGTACGCTTTTGCAGACCCTTAGCAGAGGGTCCAAAGCTGTAGAGCAAACTCCCAATAATGGGCCTGTCATAATTCACGGACAAACTGAGGGCAGAGCAAATCATGACTTTTTGGTCAAGCATCTGGATTGTCAATGAACAAGTAGCTTACGGGCAAGGAGCTACCTGTGTCGACCAGCGCAGCCAGGTAAACTTATTGTGACCCTACATTTCATCTCTATAATGTGTCCAGATATTGTGGCAATGGGTACAGAAAGTACATTTTAAAATATATAATTAAACAAATGTATGGAGCTCTCTCTCCTCAAACCAAGGAGACCAAAACGGCTTGACCAAATCAAAACATGGCTAACTAGTGTGTCTACAAAATATTCTAGACTACATAGGTGACATTTTTCTGGAAGTATACAAGTGAATTCCTACAATAGCTCTCTCTTTTCTTTTTGTTCCCAAAATGTTTTCAGACCACGATTGTGTCAGATTACTTCCCTGAATACTTTGATATCAGAGTCAACATGTTGAACGTACACAAGAGTCAAACAGACTTAGTGTATCCATATTAGGTATAGGTCCTCTACTATGGAGTTTATTCATGACACACAATGTTTAAGGGGGAGTGATACCAAGCAATGAAAAGTGAGGTGTTATATATTTATTGTGTGTCTTGCTGCATGATGGTTGCAATGAATGGCCAGGCTATGTTTTCTGTCTACAAAGCTTCCAATAATAAAAAGGAAATAGGAAGCAGAAAGCCAAGGGATTTAGGGTACGTCTAGACAGAAAACACAGGTGTGATTGCTGCTCAGGTAGACACATCTGAGCTAGCTTTATTCTGCTAGCTAACGTACCAGTAGTAATAAATCTGTGGCAGCATGTGCTTCAATGCAGGTGACACCTTCCTCCCCCCACCCCCCCACACCCGGGCACTGTTTAACTGTGGAATACCTTAGCTACTTCTGCATTTTCTGCTACCATGTACGTGAAGCTGATGTTCACCAGATCTGTGCCACTGCAGACACACACTATCCGCCCTTCCAGCTCATTTTCTGCTTTTCCCAGAGTCTCAAGAGCAGCTAGTATTTTGGGATCCTGTTAAACGGAACAAACGACTTGTTAAATGCATAGTACAAAGATTAAGTTAAAAACAAATCTCAGGTTCACATGCATTAAGATTGTAAATATTTCCCTGTCACCTTACATGAGTTCTTTCATTTAGAATCTATGGGCATGATTGGAAAAAAAATCTAATTTAATAATCACTGAATGTGGCTGAATCCTAAAAGCAGAGAGATAATTGCAGTATTTTAAATACATTTCAGAAAATTACATACATTACCTTCACAGAGAAGGGAAGTGGAAGACTTTTAAGGACTGGTAATAGTCTATGGAAATTCTAAACTCTATCTAAATAAATTATTCCAATCCAAATCAGTAGTGACCAAAAGTTATTATTTGCACGGAATGAGTGGGTGATTTCTATCCATTTCTTAGTTGCACATCTGGTCCTCTTTGGTACCTTTACTGGCAGTCAAGGGCCATAGATTTAATAGCCTGGAGACTGAACTATTCATAGAAATTAGGAATATTTTAAAGCATATTCGTGGGGCATCATGGGGAAGTCCGCACTGCCACAGCCCATGACCTACTTTGTTGGCTGAAGATTTCAATCTATCACCTTGCAAGAGAACTAACTTCACTAAAAAAAATAAAATAATCTATGATTAAAAGTGAAAAATCTATGATTTTTAAGTAGAACCATAATCTGATTGAAGCTTTTGTATTTGATATCACTGGACAACTAGATAGCAAAACTCTTAAAGAGACACCATGAAGCAATTGTGCCTACATTTTATCTCAGAATGATGTCTAAAATCCAGATGCATTTTAAAAATAAATCTATATTAGAAAATGTTTTAAAAGCTATGATTTCTGTAGAACCCTCAGGTGGTCTCTCTGCAGATTGCCTTTGAAACAGCAGTTAATAATCAGAAGTCCCAGAGGTGTCCTGACATAATTGATCATTTAAGTGTCTAAAACAAGGAAGCAAACAAACATTTCTAATTTCTATGTCAATGAAACACAGGAACACTTCTTGAATGACCAAGGACAAAAATTAAACTAGAAAATATTTTCAGCCTCCTAAAATGATGATATAATAGTTCAAAAAATAAATTAAAAAACCCTCGAGAGGATCCTTTTAATAGTTAATGCCCAGATTTCACAGCCTCTTGGAAGGTCAGCACTGACATGGCATTACCATATTACAAAACCTTGACACTGAAATAAAATAAAACCACTTAATCTTAAAGCTAAACATTTTAGGCTATGATTTTACAAGCAAAGTTGTGCCGGTTGTATTTTGTAACAAGCTGCATTGCATTCCCCACTTCACCTTCAGCTTAAACACTTTTTGTTTAAAAGAACAGTATAAACTAATTACAGAGTACCTTTGGCACAGTTCCAAGACGAATACTGTTGATCAGAGAGCATTCTAATACCTGTCCTTCCTGGAACGGCAAGAGAAAGCAAGTTAGCTAAAAGGTCTGGCGAAACACAGTGCAGATCCAAATAGGAAGTGAACCAAAAATAAACAATGAGTCTGAAATGCAGTCGCAGTTAATTAACACAAAACTGTGTATTTTCTTTTCACGTCTGTTAATAACCTGTCAAGAATTTCACTTATGTAACTTTTAAAAACACAGAAGCCAAGCTATCTTACTGTAAATAGTTACAGAGCCCCATGTAATTTTAGTGATTAAAAATTAGCCCGGAAACAAACCAAGTGCAACAACACAGGCAGACAGTAATGTTCCTGGTACAACAGTACTGTACCTTTCCTTCGCTTTTCCACCTTAGGAAAAAACCAAATTCATCCACTTGAAAGAGACAGTTTGGTTCGAAGACAAAGGACTCCTGTTGAAAGGGAAATATAACAAAATATTTTGGTGATGTTGACAAATATGGTCAGGCATTAATTTGCTGCTCAAAACTAAAGATCTTTTACCTTTCCCCCAACTGCCTTGCAGTATTGCCAATCCCAAACATTCAAAAATAACGAGTCAATTCCCAGAAATCATGAGACAGGCTTAAAAATTATGCGATTTAAAAAAAATAATAAATATTAGAACCTTTTTTATTTGACTTCTGGTTTTTGAGACATTACAGCAGACTCAGTTCTCATTTTCAGGCCTTTCTCCATAGCCACAAGAGCTAGAAACTTCTCTTTCTAAATGAAAGCTGATTTTCTCACCTAATCACAGGCTTCCAAAAAGAACCTCACCAAATATTGTGAGCCTTGAAAGAACTGGCAACTGCTTGGGGTCAAACCACCACATTTTGCGATGACTTTGGGGATTTTGATGATGATGATAACTGGCTCTGTGGATGAGGGGAAAGCAGTGGATGTGCTATTTCTTGACTTTAGCAAAGCTTTTGATACAGTCTCCCACAGTGTTCTTGCCAGCAAGTTAAAGAAGTATGGGCTGGATGAATGGACGGTAAGGTGGATAGAAAACTGGCTGGATGGTTGTGCTCAACGGGTAGTGATCAATGGCTCCATGTCTAGTTGGCAGCCGGTATCAAGTGGAGTGCCCCAAGGGTCGGTGCTGGGGCCGGTTTTGTTCAATATCTTCATCAACGACCTGGAGGATGGTGTGGACTGCACCCTTAGCAAGTTTGCAGATGACACTAAACTGGGAGGAGTGGTTGATACGCTGGAGGGTAGGGACAGGATACAGAGGGACCTAGACAAATTAGAGGATTGGGCCAAAAGAAATCTGATGAGGTTCAACAAGGACAAGTGCAGAGTCCTGCACTTAGGACGGAAGAATCCCATGCACTGCTACAGACTAGGGACCGAATGGCTGGGCAGCAGTTCTGCAGAAAAGGACCTAGGGGTTACAGTGGACGAAAAGCTGAATATGAGTCAACAGTGTGCCCTTGTTGCCAAGAAGGCTAACGGCATTTTGGGCTGTATAAGTAGGGGCATTGCCAGCAGATCGAGGGACGTGATTATTCCCCTCTATTCGGCACTGGTGAGGCCTCATTTGGAGTACTGTGTCCAGTTTTGGGCCCCACACTACAAAAAGGATGTGGATAAATTGGAAAGAGTCCAACGGAGGGCAACAAAAATGATTAGGGGGCTGGAGCACATGACTTATGAGGAGAGGCTGAGGGAACTGGGATTGTTTAGCTTGCAGAAGAGAAGAGTGAGGGGGGATTTGATAGCTGCTTTCAACTACCTGAAAGGGGGTTCCAAAGAGGATGGATCTAGACTGTTCTCAGTGGTAGAAGATGACAGAACAAGGAGTAATGGTCTCAAGTTGCAGAGGGGGAGGTTTAGGTTGGATATTAGGAAAAACGTTTTCACTAGTAGGGTGGTGAAGCACTGGAATGGGTTACCTAGGGAGGTGGTGGAATCTCCTTCCTTAGAGGTTTTTAAGGTCAGGCTTGACAAAGCCCTGGCTGGGATGATCTAGTTGGGGTTGGTCCTGCTTTGAGCAGGGGGTTGGACTAGATGACCTCCTGAGGTCCCTTCCAACCCTGAGATTCTATGATTCTATGATTCTATGATTCAGGGGAAGTGCTTTCGCAAACGTTGGACCCTCACAGAAGACCTTCTAGAAAGTACACACACAAATATATTGCAGAGGGTTAGTCTGGCAGAGGAGATAAGTATATAAAGCAGTTCGGAAGGAGTGGAAAACCACAGAGATTAAATTAAAAAACCAAACAAACAATCAGGTCAGCCTTAGTAAAACACAAAAAACAAAAAGTACACGCTCACTCCCCAAATGATTTTAATGTCTGAGGTGAAACTAAAAGGTAAGGAAACATCCCACTGTGCTGAATCAGTCATTTTTAAAAGGGAAAAAAAAGCCCAGCCCTGGCCAATCTTTTTTGAATTAAAAAAGATTACTTTGGTTTTGAAAATGCCTTGTCCTCTCCAACGCAGCCCAGCTAGGGCAGCAAGCCCATGCAGACATTTTCCGCACAAAAGGATCATGCGGACAGGAGGATTTTTAACTTCTCTGACTCGGTCAGCACCATCCCACAAGCCCTCCATGCAAGGAACACCAATTTAAGTTAATAAGAGTTTTGTTGCAGGATGAGCCCCAAGAACCCAGACCTGCCTACTACTTCACTCCCTTAACCCAGAACACATTCAGTATTGAAGAGCATCTGCCTCTTAAATAGCAGCACTAAGCACACACGGCACTTTTCAGCTTCAAAGCACTTCGCAAATATTAATTATTGCAGCACCACTGTGAGGTAGGAAACCGTCACCTTCATTTTACAGAGAGGGAAACAGAGAGAAGGGTTGGAATTTGCCATAGATTCAGGGACAGAGTCAGGACTGGATATTAGGTGCTTTCTGGGCCCTCTGCTAGACCACACCTCACAGCTTACTGCCGTTTGCTGAATCCTTGCACTTCATAAAATGTACTGGATGCAAACTTCCCAGAATCACTAGTTTTATAGCTCATGTAAAGCTGCATATATAAAAACTGCAGCTAGCCACCTGGTAAAGGGAGAGGCTTTTAAAAGCTGCATGGAACCGAGTAGTGGTTCTCAACCATTTTGGGATCAGGGCAGGACCCATTCGTAAATGTTTATAGCCTGTCGTGACCCAGTAAATAGTCTGGGGGTGGAGGCCCTGGGGTGGTTTTGGTCTGATCCTGCCCCCTGGAGCGGTTGAGTCCTGTCTGGGACTTACCTCACAGTGGCAACTCCTGTGCTGTGGGGCTGGCTGGACGTGGCTCTCCGCACTGGGAGTTGCGACCTCCAGGGTTGCAGCGCCACTCAGGTTTCGGCCCGTGCCCAATTGGACCAAATGTGCGTGAGTGGAGTTGTGACATGGCTCATGGGGTTGCAGGGCCACACACTCAACTTTGGCCGACCTGGACTCCCATCATCATGGCTGCTGGGCGAAACCTGAGTGGTGCTGGGACTCCAGAGGTTGCAGTGCCTGGAGCAGGGAGACGAGCCCAGCCAGCCCCATGGGACAGGAGCTGCCACGCGACCCTCTGAAATGTTCACACGACCCAATTTTGGGTCCCGACTCAGGCTGAGAAACCGTGTAATAGAGGATCTCCTCAATAAGCAAGGTTAACGCAAATAAAATGGGGACATTTTTCACTGCTTGTTGCATCCCCATGTGACTAAAAGCTCTCAGTATAAAAATAACTTTTCCTGCAAAGATGGCCACATAAACTGCCCTCAGTCCAATGTCCACTACTTGGCATGGACTGGTTCCACTAACTAATTGCTTCTGCAGTTTTTCTTCTAATACGGTGAGGGAAACACCAGCTACCACAAATTCTAGACAACGTTACACAGTCCAATACCATTGCTAACCTTTGACCATCAGCCTTCTCCACTAAGAGATTCCCATTCTAAAGAAAAAGCCTTTCAACATTCAGGTGTGGTACTGCCTGGCCCAAAGGGAAAGGAAGCGTATCCCACGTGGCCTGTAATTCCTCTAGCTGATGTATACCTCTAGCACAGTGATCCAGACTTTGTTCGAGACCTTCTAGTCCCTCAGTGAAATTCCATTTCGTGAATATTGCTTCCTTGGGAGGCAGTGTGGTCTAGTAGTTAGGACACTGCATTCAGACTCGGGAGCTGTGTCCTATTCGCAGCTCTGCCGCTGACCTGCTATGTAACCCTGGACCAGTCACTTCACTGGGTCTCTGTTGCGCATCTCTGCTTTGCCTGTTTAGGCTGGAAGTTCAATATAGAATTTCAACGGGAGCTGGGTGCCTAACTCCCTTAGGCTCTTCTGAAAATCCCAAACTAAGATTATAAATCCTTCGCAGGAGGGCTCTTGCTATGGGTATGTACAATGCCTAGCACAAACCTGGTTAGGATATCTAGGCATTACTGTAATTCTATTAAATAAATAATACTATCCTAACCAACCACAAACTTGAGGATATCATCAAAGAGGCGGGGCTACCAAGCAGATGAGCTTACAAGTATTCTGTGGCAAAATGGGGTACATTTACCATGCAGTACTTATAGCAAACAATAAGGATACAGAATACCGCATGTTTTCTGCTTCAAATAAGGCAGGTAGGACCCCTAATAGTAGTCACTGTACAAAGAAGTGCACATGATTCAAAACGTAGTGAATACAGCACAGCACTTAATAAAATCTGATTTATACACACAATGGCAAGGCCTAATTCCATTCCCAAATGCCAAACTTGATTAGGTAGGTGAAATTACTAGCAATTAACACAAGGCTCAGTCCTTTTTCCATCCTGAAGAGACCCACCGCCTCTGAAGTCTGTTCCAACGTTAAATGCTGTACCATTCACATGGTTAGTGCGGTAAAAATGCAGCCCTGGCCCTAGCCACTAAACAGAGGTGAACTTAAATATGCCACGTAACTGGCACTGGCGCCTTTTATTTCAAGGTTGCTTTTGACTGGTGACTCCTTCCAAAATTCAGCCGCACTCAGCTACTTCTTGCATCTTAGAATCATAGAAAGGTAGGGCTGGAAGGGACAGCGAGAGGTCATCAGATCCAGCCCCTGCGCTGAAGCAGGAACCTTAGACTAGCGTTTCTCAAATGCGGCCACCAGGGGCTTTTCTTGCCTGCCTTTAGAAGGGACTGAATAACCAACCCAGGATAGCAAGGAACCTTTTACTTTATCTTGGACTGTGCGAGAGAACAACAATTTTCATAATGGGGTGATCATTATTAAACATTCTTGAAAGCAAAACCACACACATTCCGTTGGATCAGCTGAGCCCAATTTTTTAGCATATGCTAAATCATTCACCACATTTGCAGAATGAAAAATAAAGAATTTAAGATCCTTCGTTCAAAGGTCAACATTTACCAAACATGTTTCCTATTAGTTTACCTAATCCAGCACTGAAAGTGGGGGATAAGAAAGCTAGGTCTATCTTGGCAGGTGACTATGATACAAATACTTTTTGTTCATTTCAAGAGATTAAAGGAAAGCATAATATCCCTGAAGACATTTTTCAAAATACTTTTAATTTAGAGATTTTCAGGCAAATAAAAAAGATTAAAAACACACCTTAGTAAAATTATTGTCATAGGCAAATTGATGTTGAATATCAGGCAAAGATCTTTGCATTTTATTTTGGAAGCTTATATCAAATGTTATGTCCCACTTTCCTTTCCTTCAACAGACCTGGATTAAAGTGCGGCTGAAAGCAGGATCATATTAATCGTATTCCAGATAAAGCATACCTCGATTGACTAAAGGAGATAAAACCACCCTTGATTTCAATGGTGTCTTTGATTTACAGTGTAAATGTTTTGGTGATCTTCTATTTTTCCGTACCGCATGTAGGTTCTTAGTCTATTTTTACAAATAAGAGCACTCATTCCAAAAATAGTAAGTTTTAAAAAAGGACAGGGTGCACTTTTTTGGGGTAATGTGCTTTGTGTACTATACTATGATGACTCCCTACAACAGAGAGCTGCATGTATGTTACAGATAGAAGGGATTTAAATCACAATGTTTCTCTTACTCTGGGATTACTTTCAAATCAGAGGATTAAATCAGCCATTACAAAATGTATTTTAAAGGGGGTTTTTTGGTAGCAAGAAATTGTATCGTAACAGTGCTAGTAACAATTGTATCATAACAGTGTTAGTATTTCTTTTCTACCTTCATGTAGATTTTCTGTTTGAAACTTTTATTTGTTTAAAGTCTTCAGAAAAAAAATATTTTTGTAACATTTGCAACACCTAGAAAAGGGAGAGGAACATTATCCAACTGACCCCTTACCTCTTCGTATCTGTCAAACACAGCTCCATCTTGCATAAAGGAAGGGACTGACTTCTGCCAGTTAAATTCATAAGGTTTTGCCATGATTATGTGTGAAAAACCTGAAATGAAACGGAAAGAAACAGCAGAGTTCAATTGTTGCTTTCTATAAGGAAGACTGCATAGACTGTAGGGGACAAACTGCTGGCTTTCCTTGCAGCAAAACAGTTTATAAAAACACAATAGTGGGTTTTCATATTAAGAGTTTTCCTCACATAAAATTAGGCCTGGTCTACACTAACCCCCCAAGTTCGAACTAAGATACGCAACTTCAGCTCCGTGAATAACGGAGCTGAAGTCGAAGTATCTTAGTTCGAACTTAAAAGTACTCACCGCTGGTCCACACGGCGGCGTGCAGGCTCCCCCGTCGACTCCGCCTGCTCCGTTCGCGGAGCAGGATTACCGGCGTTGACGGCGAGCACTTCCGGGTTCGATTTATCGTGTCTAGACAAGATAAATCGATCCCAGAAGATCGATTGCTCGCCTCTGAAGCAGCGGGTAAGTGTAGACATACCCTTAGTTTCATCCTTGATAAAAATATAATTTTAAAAGTAGAACATGACTGAAAAATGTTTTAAAGAGTGACGGAACATGACAATTATCTGAAAGACTACTGCAGATTGTATCGTTAATAGGGCCCTACCAAATTTACGGCCATAAAAAACCACATCACAGACTGAAATCTGGTGGTAGGTATGCTTTTACCCTATACTATACAGATTTTACACAGGAGACCAATGTTTCTCAAATTGAGGGTCCTGACCCAAAAGGGATTTGCAGGGGGGTTGCAAAGTTATTTTAGGGGGGGGTCACGATATTGCAACACTTAGGGGCCGGACACTAATACTTTTACTCATGCTGCCCAGTATCCTATTCTGTGAGAAGCTCCAGCTCATTTCAGCAGGACTGTTTGTCGTCGGATATTACACGTGAGGAAAGATGGCAGAATCTGGCTCCAACTTAAAATCTTTGGTCCAGACTGAGATTTAGGCACTGTGCTCAGCAAGCGGTGGTGTGTAAGCACCACCATCCCAGAAGTAATTCCAGGAGGCCCTGTGCTCAGACGTGCTCAGACATGCCCACCACTCTTCCCATGCTTCCTTCTTGCTCCCAAGGGGTCGTAATATGCTGCTCGCCTATATCAGCAGTACACTGCTTCCTAGGTGAGGCAGCCAGTGAATGTATAGTACTGTACAACCAAGGCTCTGCCAATGCCCTGCCCACTCTGCACACACCTCTTCCAGGCAGGAGGTGACCACGTAGCCTTATTTATTCCTGCACAACCAGACGCAAGGTCCAGGTAACCCACCCTGGATGGGTGTGTAGTCCAAGTCACAACTGAGCCTACATAATACAATTTTAGTCCTGATTCTGCACTCCTGACCCAGATGAAACGCCTTCTGAGAGCAGGATGAGACCTTCGTGATGAAGGCTAACCTATATTGGGAAGACTGTGACAAATGCAATCTGCCCTGAGTAAGAGGCAGTGCAAAGCCATACTCCTCCACGAGTAGCCCAGACTCTGAGAGGCACAATTCAGTCTCTAGATTCCCCTTGCTCCAAGGAGGCAATATTTCCTAGGTCTGGGCTGGCTCAACTGCACACTGGCAATCATAGTGAGGGGAGGAGAGGAGAGTCAAGGCCCAGCCCATTTTACACACTTGCCTATCTATTCTCCATTCTTTTGCACGGGGGTTGGCATAGTGCCTCATGGAGAATGTCCTTCCATCCACACGAGGGGCTCATGAATGGTGCCCCTTTCCCTAATGCAGGCACACTGGGCAAGCAATGATCTTGCCCAAATGGGCATAGCAAGACGCTTCCGTAAGACTCGGGAGAAGCGTTACTATAGGCTGTGTAATCAGTGTTATGGAAAACTCCTTTGCAGTGTTTTCATCACAGAATTCTAAACAGCAGATTAATACACGGTCAACCCGAATTAGAACAGGGCTTCCATTAGGCAGAAAGAATGCTCTGAATTTCAACTTTTATTTGATGGTATCTTTAACTTCAGAACAGACATAAGCGTTCCCAAAACGAAGGGCTGATATCTCCTCGCTCACTCTTATCATAAAATGTCTTAACAAAAGAACAAATGGCCTCAAATGGCACTATTAGGAGACTTTGCCCGAGATTGTTTCCAATAACAGATACTTCTGATAAATTTTCCACTAAAAAAAAATTGCCTTATTATGGGGAGAAAAACAACCCTGCATTTTTATGCTATTAGTCTTTTCACCTCCTGCCTTTTGTCAAACAGTCGTTGATATATATATCAAAATACATAGATCAACAACAGCCTACATGAAACCAGCCAGACCTTCTGAATATGTGAGTTCAATTTAGGTACTGTTACTATCAGAAATATAACTGGACAGTAATAGATAACATAATTAACATTAATTCTCAGCTTCAGCTGGAAATGCTTCCATTTGAACTAATGCATAAAACAATGGTCACTATATTCTCCAATAAAAAGAATTAGTGGCTATAAATAATATTATCGTTTCTTATCAAAAAGAGAAGACAAAGGACGGGCTCGTGAATAAAGCACAGGGCTGGGTGGTAGGGCACAGGGATTCTACTTGTGATCTTCCATAAGCTTCTTCCGTGACCCTGTGCAAGTCTGCACTCAGTATACTACTCCACAGTGAGAATGATGCGTACCTCATGGGGCTGTACAAGATTTTGAGATCCTTGCATGAAAGGCACCAAGTAGTATTATTTCCTTATTATTATTTAAAATTACATTTAAAATTTCAGCCTCTCTCCAGTTTTGATTAACGGGGAGCGGCCTTTTTCCTGACTCTCAGAAAATTGCAAGTTAGAGACCCTTGTCACAGTTCCGGGTGACAGCACCTGTATACCCTCTCCGTGATCCACCAAGGGCATCTACTCTCAGCTCTCAGCTCCTCAGCCATCACCTCTCTTGGGTGGAGACATGTCTGCCTCTCCCTCCTGACCAGGGTTTTTCCAGGTTGCACAGTTCCCTGTCTACACTGTGATATCCCAAGAAGCCAGACTGCCTAAACAGGCCGGCATCTGCACTTTCCTTACTCTCTGAAGGTTATGAACAGTATAATTGCCAGCAGTAATAAGTTATCATGCAGCTCTTTCTAAGTAAGTATATTCATTCTTAAGGTAAAAGCATTACAGAGAAAACATTAAAAATAATAAAAGTTCCTATACATGTGCTAAAAGTTTACCTAAAAGGTCACCAATCAGTATTATGTGGCCTCAGCAAGGCAAAATCCTTCCAAGCATTCCCAGGAAGAACTGCCTTTCCTGGCCTTGGACAGAGGGCCCCTGTCCATTTGCTGGATCAGAAAGAATCATAGAAGTGTAGGACTGGAAGGGCCATCTAGTCCAGTCCCCTGAACTCAAGGCAGGACTACGTAATAACTACACCATTCCTGACAGCTGTTTGTCTAACCTGTTCCTAAAAACCTCCAAATGATGGAGGTTCCACAACAGCCGTAGGCAATTTGTTCCAGTGCTTAACTACCCTGACAGGAAGGTTTTCCTAACATCCAACCTAAACCTCCCTTGCTGCAATTTAAGCCCGTGCTTCTTGTGCTATCCTCAGAAGTTAAGAAGAACAATTTTTCACCCTTCTCTTTGTAACAACCTTTCATGTACTTGCAAACTGTTATATCCCCATTCAGTCTTCTCTTCTTCAGACTCAACAAACCCAATTTTTTTCTATTTTTCCTTATATGACACGTTTTCTAGACCTTTAATCATTTTTGTTGCTCTCCTCTGGACTTTCTCCAATTTGTCCACATTTCAGAAAAGATGTGGTGCCCAGAACTGTACACAATACTTCAGCTGAGGCCTAATCAGCGTGGAGTAGAGAGGAAGAATTACTTCTCATGTCTTGCTTACAACACTCCTCCTAATACATCCCAGAATGTTTGATTATTTTGCAACAGTGTTACACTGTTGGCTCATATTTAGATTGTGATCCACTAACCCCAGATCCCTTTCCGCAGTACTCCTTCTTAGGCCATCAGTTCCCATTTTGTATCTGTGCAACTGATTGTTCCTTCCTAAGTGCAGTACTTTGCATTTGTCCTTGTTGAATTTCATCCTGTTTACTTCATATTATTTCTCCAGTTTGTCCAGATCATTTTGAATTTTAATCCTATCCTCCAAAGCACTTGCAAACCTCTCCCAGCTTGGTATCATCTGCAAACTTTATAAATGTAATCTCTATGCTATTATCTAAATCACTGATGTAGACACTGAACAGAACCAGAACCAGGTCTGAGCCCTGTGGGACCCCACTCGATATACCCTTCCAGTTTGACTGTGAACGGTTTTCCAACCAGGCATGCACCCACCTTATAGTAGCTCCATCTAGGCTATATTTCCCTAGTTTGTTTATGAGAAGGTCATGCAAGACAGTATCGAAAGCTTTATTAGAATCAAGATATACCTCACCTACCGCTTCCCCCCATCCACAAAGTTTGTTACCCTGTCAGAGAAGGTTATTAGGTGGTTTGACATGATTTCTTCTTGACAAATCTATGCTGATGGTTACTTATCACCTTATTATCTTCAGAAGGCCAAATCGCTTTAAACTAAAGCTATTTATCCAAAAGTCATTTCTTTGCTGGCCTCTGGAGACTCCAGTTTGAACGAGTAAATGCCAGACTCTCCAGGTGGTGGTACTTCCCCAGGTTGGAGGTGTTACAACCTATGTGAATTTGTCTAATGCCCCCCGACACTGTTCTTAGAGGGGCTGTGGTCATCTTCCTCCATGGAATTACATGCAACCCCTGGCCTACAATACCCCCCCCCCACACACAGTATTACCTCACCCATGTTACACTTACACACACACACACACACACACACACACACACACACACACACAGTATTACCTCACCCATGTTGTCTCCTGGCATTCGGGGGAGGGATAGCTCAGTGGTTTGAGCATTGGCCTGCTAATTGAGCATTGGCCAGGGTTGTGAGTTCAATCCTTGAGGGGGCCATTTGGGGATATGGGGCAAGGTCCTGCTTTGAGCAGGGGGTTGGACTAGATGACCTCCTAAGGTCCCTTCCAACCCTGATATTCTATGATTCTATGAATGAACAGAACAGGGCAATCATCAAATGATCCATCCCCTATCATCCAGTCCCAGCATCTAGCAACCAGAGGTTTAGGGATACCATCTTGGCTAATAGTCATAGATGGCCTGTCCTCCATGAACTTTTGAATCCAATTATAATTTTGGCCTTCACAACATCCGCTAGCAACGAGTTCCACAGGTTGACTGAGCGTTGTGTGAAGTACTTCCTCAGGTTTGTTTTAAACCTGCTGCCTATTAATTTCATTGGGTGACCCCTGGTTCTTGTGTTATGTGAAGGAGTAAACAACACTTTCTTATTCACTTTCTCCACCCCATTAATTATTTTATAGACCTCTGTCACATCCCCCCTTAGTTGTCTCTTTTCAAAGCTGCATAGTCCCTGTCTTTTAAATCTCCCCTCATATGGAAGCTGTTCCATAACCCTAATAATTTTTGTTGCCCTTCTCTGTACCTCTTCCATTTCTAATATATCTTTTTCGAGACAGGGGGACCAGGACAGCACTCAGTATTCAAGCTGTGGGCGTACTCTAGCTTTATATAGTGGCAATATGATATTTACTGTCTTATTATCCACCCCATTCCTAATGGTTCCTAACATTCTCTTAGTGTTTTTGACTGCCACTGCACAATGAACAGATGTTTTCAGAGAACATCCACATGATGCCAAGATCTCTTTCTTGAGTGGTAATAGCTAATTTAGACCCCATCATTTTGTATGTATAGTTGGGATTATGCTTTCCAATATACATTACTTTGCATTTATCAACATTGAAATTCATCTGCCATTTTGATGCCAAGAGACAACATGGGTGAGGTAATACTGTGTGTGTGTGTGTGTGTGTGTGTGTGTGTGTGTGTGTGTGTGTGTGTGTGTGTGTGTGAGAGAGAGAGAGAGAGAGAGAGAATATGTATATTTATATGCTACCCAGTTTTGTGAGATCCCTTTGTTACTCTTCGCAGTCTGCTTTTATCTTGAGTAATTCTGTGTCATCTCCAAACTCTGCCACCTCGCTGTTTACCCATTTTTCAAGCTCACTTATGAATATGTTGAACAGTGCTGGTTTCAATACAGATCCCTGGGGGACACCACTATTTACCTCTCTCCATTACAAAAGCTGACCATTTATTCCTATCCTTTCCCCCCCTCCCACATCTTTTAACCAGTTACTGATCCATGAGAGGACCTTCCCTCGTATCCCTTGACGGCTTAAGAGCCTTTGGTGAGGGAGCTTATCAAAGACTTTCTGAAAGTCCAAGTACACTATATCCACTGGATCACCCTTGTCCACATGGTTGTTGATCCCCTTCAAAAATGATACTAGATTGGTGAGACATGACTTCCCTTTATAAAAGCCCTGTTGACACTTCCCCAGCAAATCGTGGTGGGAGTCTGCTACAGACCACAAGACCAGGGAGATGAGGTGGACGAGGCTTTCTTCCAGCAACTAACAGAAGTTGCTAGATCACAGGCCCTGGTTCTCATGGGTGACTTTAATCACCCCAATATCTGCTGGGAGAGCAATACAGCGGTGCACAGACAATCCAGGAAGTTTTTGGAAAGTGTAGGGGACAATTTTCTGGTGCAAGTGCTGGAGGAACCAACTAGGGGAAAAGCTCTTCTTGACCTGCTGCTCACAAACAGGGAAGAAATAGTAGAGGAAGCAATAGTGGATGGGAACCTGGGAGGCAGTGACCATGAGATGGTCGAGTTCAGGATCCTGACACAAGGAAGAAAGGAGAGCAGTAGAACAGAGACCCTGGACTTCAGAAAAGCAGACTTCGACTCCCTCAGGGAACTGATGGGCAAGGTCCCCTGGGAGAACAACATGAGGGGGAAAGGAGTCGAGGAAAGCTGGCTGTATTTTAAAGAATCCTTATTGAGGTTGCAGGAACAAACCATCCCGATGTGTAGGAAGAAAAGCAAATATGGCAGGCGACCAGCTTGGCTTAACAGTGAAATCCTTGCTCATCTTAAACACAAAAAAGCAGCTTACAAGAAGTGGAAGATTGGACTAATGACCAGGGAGGAGTATAAAAGTACTGCTCAGGCATGCAGGAGTGAAATTAGGAAGGCCAAATCACACTTGGAGTTGCAGCTAGCCGGAGATGTTAGGAGTAACAAGAAAGGTTTCTTCAGGTATGTTAGCAACAAGAAGAAAGTCAAGGAAAGTGTGGGCCCCTTGCTGAATGAGGGAGGGAACCTAGTGACAGAGGATGTGGAGAAAGCTAGTGTACTCAATACTTTTTTTTGCCTCTGTCTTCACAGACAAGGTCAGCTCCCAGACAGCTGCACTCCGCAGCACGGTATGGGGAGGAGGTGACCAGCCCTCTGTGGAGAAAGAAATAGTTCAGGACTATTTAGAAAAGCTGGCCGAGCACAAGTCCATGGGGCCGGATGCACTGCATCCGAGGGTGCTAAAGGAGTTGGCCGATGAGATTGCAGAGCCATTGGCCATTATCTTTGAAAAATCATGGCAATCGGGGGAGGTCCCGGATGACTGGAAAAAAGCTAATGTAGTGCCAATCTTTAAAAAAGGGAAGAAGGAAGATCCGGGGAACTACAGGCCAGTCAGTCTCACCTCAGTCCCTGGAAAATTCATGGAACAGGTCCTCAAGGAATCAATTCTGAACCACTTAAAGGAGGGGAAAATGATCAGGAACAGTCAGCATGGATTCACCAAGGGCAAGTCATGCCTGACTAACCTAATTGCCTTCTATGATGAGATAACCGGCTCTGTGGATGAGGGGAAAGCAGTGGATGTGCTATTTCTTGACTTTAGCAAAGCTTTTGATACAGTCTCCCACAGTATTCTTGCCAGCAAGTTAAAGAAGTATGGGCTGGATGAATGGACGGTAAGGTGGATAACTGGCTAGATGGTAGGGGTCAACAGGTAGTGATCAATGGTTCCATGTCTAGTTGGGAGCCGGTATCAAGTGGAGTGCCCCAAGGGTCGGTGCTGGGGCCGGTTTTGTTCAATATCTTCATCAACGATCTGGAGGATGGTGTGGACTGCACCCTTAGCAAGTTTGTAGATGACACTAAACTGGGAAGAGTGGTTGATACGCTGGAGGGTAGGGATAGGATACAGAGGGACCTAGACAAATTAGAGGATTGGGCCAAAAGAAATCTGATGAGGTTCAACAAGGACAAGTGCAGAGTCCTGCACTTAGGACGGAAGAATCCCATGCACTGCTACGGACTAGGGACCGAATGGCTGGGCAGCAGTTCTGCAGAAAAGGACCTAGGAGTTACGGTGGACGAAAAGCTGAATATGAGTCAACAGTGTGCCCTTGTTGCCAAGAAGGCTAATGGCATTTTGGGTTGTATAAGTAGGGGCATTTCCAGCAGATCGAGGGATGTGATTATTCCCCTCTATTCGGCACTGGTGAGGCCTCATTTGGAGTACTGTGTCCAGTTTTGGGCCCCACACTACAAGAAGGATGTGGATAAATTGGAAAGAGTCCAGCGGAGGGCAACAAAAATGATTAGGGGACTGGAGCACATGACTTATGAGGAGAGGCTGAGGGAACTGGGATTGTTTAGCCTGCAGAAGAGAAGAATGAGGGGGGATTTGATAGTTGCTTTCAACTACCTGAAAGGGGGTTCCAAAGAGGATGGATCTAGACTGTTCTCAGTGGTAGAATATGACAGAACAAGGAGTAATGGTCTCAAGTTGCAGAGGGGGAGGTTTAGGTTGGATATTAGGAAAAACTTTTTCACTAGTAGGGTGGTGAAGCACTGGAATGGGTTACCTAGGGAGGTGGTGGAATCTCCTTCCTTAGAGGTTTTTAAGGTCAGGCTTGACAAAGCCCTGGCTGGGATGATTTAGTTGGGTTGGTCCTGCTTTGAGCAGGGGGTTGGAGTAGATGGCCTCCTGAGCTCCCTTCCAACCCTGAGATTCTATGATTCTATGATTCTGTGAAATCATGTTCATCTATGTGTCTGATGACTCTGTTATTTATTATAGTTTCAACCAAATTTGCCTGGTACTGAAGTTAGGCTCATTAGCCTGTTATTGCCAGGATTGCCCTGGAGCCTTTTTTAAAAATTGGCATCACATGAGCTATTCTCCAGTCATCTGGTACAGAAGCTGATGTAAGAAATAGGTTATACACCATAGTGAGCAGTTCTGCAATTTCATATCTGAGTTCCTTCAGAACTCTTGGGTGAATATCATCTGGTCCTGGTGACTTATTCCTGTTTAGTTTATCAATTTGTTCCAAAACCTCCTCTACTGACACCTCAATCTGGGACAGTTGCTCAGATTTGTCACCTACAAAGAATGGCTCAAGTGTGGGAATCTCCTTCACGTCCTCTGCACTTGAAGACTAATGCAAAGAACTCGGACAACTTCTCCGCAATGGCCTTTTCTTCCTTTAGCACCTCGATTGTCCAGTGGTCCCACGGATTGTTTGGCAGGCTTCCTACTTCCAATGTACTTTTTAAAAATTGCTGTTACTTTTTGTCTTTTGCTACTTGCTCTTCAAATTCTCTTTTGGCCTGCCTAATTACGTTTTTACAACTGACTTGCCAGAGTTTATGCTCCTTTCTATAAACTTAATACAGTAAGATCCCCCAAAGATATTGCAAAAAATTGCCATATCTGTCATATCCCTTTTATCAATAATATGAAAATCACATCTAGTGCAGCTTACAGACTAAGAAAACTTGGCATTCGTTGTAACTTCAAAACTATAAACAATGAGCTTCAGAAAACTGTTTTCAAAACAAGCAGGGCTTGATTTTGTTAACAGTGCAGTATAAAACGACAACCAAGCTGGAGTCATTTATGTATTTAATTTCTGTTACTGACTTGCAGATTGCTGCTCATGGTAACAAGTAGGAGCATATTTATAGAAGTTAGAAGAAATAACATACGTAAATCTACCCACAATGTGTAGCATAAGTAACACATCAGCTGCTATCAGCAACCTTGTTGTCGTTTTGTCTGCAATAAAAAACCAAAACACAAAATATAAAATAGAAGGCAAAGAAAATAAGCAGAACTGAATACATATGTTTTGCATTCTGCTCTGATACCCACTAGATCAGAGCTCTGGCAAACCACAAAAGGGAGCGGAGTCCAGAGCTCGCCACTTAGCTTTCTAGGACCAGCGCCAGGATTTCTAACTCAGGAACCAGCAGCAAGAGCTTCCCAAATGACTGTAACCCCCCTGATGGGTTATATTACAGGCTTCATATTAGGGTGACCATCTGCATTGCAATGAACTAAAGAGCAACTGTATGAAAAGTACAGGATAACGCTTATTTTTAAAGGAATCTCATCCCGTGCCCTCCCACTGTTTTATTCATGATACAAGATCTTACAGCGGTATCACACAGTATGATCCTTTGCATGACAACATACTTTAAATCTGAGCCAATGCTTTTTACTAGCAGGGAGGTAGGCATCAGATAAAGGCAGTCACTCAAAATACAGGCCAGGTGGTTCACCCCAAAATATATGCTGCCAGCAGCTCAAGTCGTTATGGGTGCAGGCTACTGTATTCTGTGCTCTATAAGATGAGACATGAAACACTGCTCTTAGGAACTGCGAGGAGAAATATTGTTCCACTATCAGACCATTCTATCAATGGCTTGGGAAGACCGTTTTACAATTTCTTATCTTCCATCAGTGACACTGAGACCCTTAAATGCCCCCGCCACAGATTCACAGATTGTTAAGCCCACAAAGTCTATTATGGTAAGTTAGTCTGACCTCCTGCGTAACACAAACCAGAGAATGTCACCCAGTGATTCTTTCAATGAGCCCAGTAGCTTGTGGTTGAACTAAAGCATGTCTTTTAGAAAGACACTCAGGCCAGGTCTACACTAGGGGTGGGGGTCAATGTAAGGTACGCAACTTCAGCTACATGAATAACGTAGCTGAAGTCGACGTACCTCACTCGACTTACCGCGCCGTGAGGACGCCGCAATGTCGACTGCCGCCGCTCCCCCGTCGACTCCGCTTCCACCCCTTGCCGGGGTGGATTACCTGAATCGACAGCAGAGTGATCGGGGATCAATTTATCACGTCTACACTAGACGCGAAAAATCGATCCCCGAAAGATCGATCGCTACCCGCCGATTCGGCTACCCGATTCGGCAGGTACCCGATTTGGCGGGTAGTGTAGACCAGCCCTCTGTCTTGATATAAGACTCCCAGTAAAGGAGAATTTACCACCTCACCAGACAAGCAGTTCCAATGGTTAACTATCCTTACTAGTTAATATGTGCATCTTATTTCCATTTGATCTTTGCAGTGTTCAGCTTCCAGCCCTTGAATGATAGCTCTATTAAAGAGCTCTGTAGTGTCTGATATCTTCTCCCCATTTCGGTACTTGCACTACATGATTAAGTTGTCTCGTAACTTCCTCATAGATCAACTAAACAAATTGATCTCTTTAGTCTCTTGCTGCAAAGCATATTTTCCAGGCTGCAAATCATTCTTGTAGAAATTCCCTGACCCCTCTCCAGACTTTTAACAACAAGTTTAATGTGTGGAGACCAGAATTGGACATAGTATTCTAGTAATAGTCTCCCTATTGCTGTATACAGAGGTAATATCACCTCCCTTCACCTGCTCAATGCACCCCTTTGAATATATTCACGTAACATGTGGGGTATTTATGGCGACATCTACATTATGATCTCGGGTTGTGATTCCTAGGTCATGTGCATGTATCTGCACTGACTTGACGAGTGCTAGCACGAGTATAAATAGCAGCGTAGCTGCAATAGCATGAACAGCAGCAGTGGTGGCATGGCTTAGCGGTGCTGAGTACATACCCATGGGGTTCAGGTGAGTTTGTACCCACTGCCCATGCTACCGCGGCTACACTATTATTTATACTCCTGCTAGCTCAATGAGCATGCGTATGGCAATTGGGAATCACACCCCTTGCTCATTGTGTAGACATAGCCTATAATGACGCCTAAGTTCTTCTCAGAGTTGCTGCTTTCCAAAATACAGTTCCCTTTCTTCTTAGGGGCTACAGTCTTTCTTCCTATTTGATTGACCTTGCATGAATCCCAGCCTATCAAGACCTCCAGATCTCTGTGTTAGTGACTTGTCCTTGTTGTTATTTAACACCGCACCGATCTCCCCATCAGCTCCACTCTCTATCAGGTCAATAACGTTTACGGACGACCTGTGATAGAGGACGCATGAGTAGAGGATGGCTAGAATACCAGTAGTGGAAGTCAGACTGATTACAACAAATATGATTTTTAAGCCATACGCTGTGGCAGCTGCACAGGAGGGGAAGAAATAGTTCTTTGCCTCCACAAAAGCTCTACTCAGTCTCAACAAACCTCTCTCTGCTCCCATAATTCTCCTCTACCGCCTAAACTTCACAGCCTTAACATTTACCAAAGAGATAAATGCACCCTCTTAGGCCTCTTATTTCAATACCTGATTTCTCCCAATCAGTTCCCGAGTAGTTCAAATTATTATAAATGAACTATAAATATACAATTTCACCATGATGTTCCAACATTTTATTTGATTGCATAGATATTCATCATGATTAGTATTAAGGACTATACATCTTTAAGACATTTAATAACAATTCAGACCTCTGAAGACTTGACTGAGAGAATTACGGAATGTAGGAACGAGCTCCACAGGCAGCCAAAGGGTATTTCCAAGGACTTCAAACACCCATCCTGAAACAAAATACAACAGTTTAAAAAAAAAAAAAAGATTAAAATACCAGTTCTCTCACTCTTTGGTTTTAAATTAAAATATTTTCTGAGTAAATGAGTACAGTACCACGGCATACCTTTCGCAACTACAGAAAAAGCATTCAAATAAAATACCTATTGGGGTTTGATCAGTGCCTGCAGGTACCCAACAAGATTCAGCTCAAATGTCTCCTGAGCTATCTCCAAGGGCTGTAACCAGGGCAGGGCAAGGGGGGCAGCCCCCCAGGGCTCAAACCTGCGTGGATAGAAAAATGGGGCAGACTGTGCGGGCCACGCAGGGTCACCTGCCCCCGCTCCCCAGATTTCTGCTTGAGGTTTTCAAACTGTGGGGTGCACCCCTCTAGCCAGCGGATTGGAAGCTGTTGGGAGACACCCGGCCAGCCCCTGCCACTGTTTCACTGCCCCGTGGGATCTGGAGTGCTGGCTGGCTGCCTGGCAACCCTCCCGGCCCTGTTCCCCGAGCCAGGCTGCCTCTGCGCACCAGTGAGCTCCCCAGACAGACCTTAGCTGTGCCCCGATGCGCTTTTGCCTCTCTCCTGAAGGATCCGGTGCCAGCTGGCAACACCCTCTGGAGCTGAGCCCCACCTGAGAAGCCCGGCTGCCAGGAGATGCTCCCCAAAGCACTCGCTCAGGAGAAGCCGCAGAGTGAGGAGTGCCAGGGCAGTGGTGAGCAAGAACCTCTGGGAGCATCTCCTGGCAGTCGGGCTCTGTGGGCAGGAGCCAGATCTGGGCTCCTCCAGGGGAGAAGCAAGAGCACGTCGGGGGTGCAGTTCGGAGCAGCGCCGCCCACCCTGCGTGAGGAGCGCCCGGGTGTGCAGAGGCAGCCCGGCTCGAGGAGCAGGGCAGGAAGGGCTGCCGGGCAGCCAGCCAGTGCCCCGTCTCCCACAGCACAGGGAGCCAGGGGCCTGAGCAGGCCGGGCAGCTGACACCAGCTTCCGATCCACCAGCTCCTGGCAAGAGGTGACGGTTTGCTAACTGGGGGGGGGGGGGGGGGCACTCCCCACATTTGGAAAACCTCTATACCAAATGGGAGGCAGAGATCTGGCGGGGGGCACATGACCCCACATGCCCCCCCGCCATGCATCACCTCTAGGGGCCGCAAATATGCTTGCTTGCCCCAGGCACTAAAATGCCTAGCTATGGCACTGCTATCTCCCTCCCTTTTAACACTGATTAATCCCTGAGGCCAGACTTTGGGGCACAGGAAATCAAGCACCTCCTGATTCACCTGAGGAGCACTGACAAGCTTCAGTAAAAAACAAAACAAAGAAACCATCTTCAGAACAGCAGTATTAGACTTTTCTTTTCCTCTATAATAAACTTCATTGCAATAATCATGAAATCACTTGTCAAACTCCCGACCTTTTCTTTCTTGGGCCACACAAGGGCAAGGCAGAACTGCACCCGAGGAGGAAAGGTTCCAGTTAATCTAAAACACACACTGTCCACCTTTGGGGAGAGGGGCAATAGTCTACATTCATTTCACACTTAAGTGCTGGAGGGGGCTTCTGTGAGCCTCTGGTCAATACTGTGCCACCCAATTGAAAGGAAGGCCGGGAGGATTCTTAATGAACTTCACCCCCTCTCCGGACACAGTTAAATTACATTGCACAGATGTGGCTTATCCCTGTTCATCTATCATAACAATACTACTGAAAAATGATTCTTATTCATCTTTGGCATAAGTCCAGGGCCGGCGCTATCACTAGGCGACCCTAGGCGGGCGCCTGGATTTGACTCGAGCCGGGAGGCAGCCGCCCGCTTCCCCGCGAAGCCCTGCCGTGGCGAGGGCTGTTGCCATGCCGCTGGGGCTCAGCCGGGCTTCGGGAGGAGGGCGGCTCGCCGCGGCTGCCTCCTGCCTCCCGGCTCCAAGTTCAGCGGCTGAGCG
The DNA here is from genome assembly GCA_037349315.1 of Chelydra serpentina. Lineage (NCBI taxonomy): Eukaryota > Metazoa > Chordata > Testudines > Chelydridae > Chelydra > Chelydra serpentina. The sequence goes on from JBAIAC010000061.1 coordinate 15,137,630, forward strand.
TGGAGCCGGGAGGCAGCCGCGGCGAGCCGTCCCCCTGCCTCCCAGCTCCACGCTCAGCTGCCGCGGCCCGTGGGGGGGCTAAGCTCCCGCGGGCGGGGGAGCTGGCTGGGGGGGCGGCGTTAGCTGGGAGCGGGGCACAGGGCTGGTGCAAGGAAGTTTTGCCTAGGGCGCGAAACTTCCTTGCACCAGCCCTGCATAGGCCAGCATTTACCGAGGAGGCTCACTCCCATAAGCTTGTCATCCCATGCCTGCCTCTTCAAATCACACAAGCTAAACTCTGTGCTATCCCATCAATACATTCAGTTAAGGGTGTATCTACACTGTCATGCAAGTCCAGGGTATGAACACAGGCTCAAGCCTGCCCCCTCCCCCCTTCCATCTACACACAAATCATGATAAAACCGCGGCTTGGATCCAAAATCCCAGGAGCACACGGGGTGGAAGGTCCAGGCCTGAGTCAAGCCAGGACTCAGGGTTCAAGCCCTAGTGCTTTGCACTGTAGATACAGTCCTACTGGACGCGTGCACTTGGAGACTGACAGAAGTATTCCTCAATTTCACAGGTCAACTTTCTTTGTCCTTTGCACAAAGTTTGGTGGACAGTCAAGTTTTCCCACGCTGCACCACAAACAAAGGGCTGCAGCAGCCACGTTTTGGGAGGGCGCTAGGAGGAAGTTTGGGATGCGGGGTAGTTGGACTTGGCCCCACATAATGTAGTGCAGAAGCTGGAGCCCCAAGATGGGATCTAGGAGTAAATAATTCTTAACCTGGGGTTACAAATGAGCGTAGGTCAGGCCTGCACAACTCATAAAGCGGCAAGGGCCATATTACTCCAAAGAAAACAGTTGAGGGCCGAAACCCCCCCGGCCCCACGGAAACACCCCCCCACCCCAGTGCCGCCCGCCCTGCGGAAACAACCCCTCCTTCCCCAGCACTGGGGTGTGGAAGCCTGTAGAAGAGGAAAGAAACAGCGCGCATAGGGTGACCAGATCACAGCAGTAAAATGGGACCCGCCCCCTCCCCGCTCGGCCCCACCATCACCCCCTTCTTCACCCCGCCAGAGGTCACTATATTACTGCACACAACAGTCAATCAATGCAGTTGTAGATAAATCTCTGCATTATGCATTTTTGTATAACTTTTATATGACTTTGTATTGAACCTTGGTAATATGTTATAGCGGGCCCCTAAGGTAGTATAATTAAGGTAAAAGAAAAAGGTATTTTTGCTAGAAGTAGAATAAGATCTTCCCCCCACTTTGTATTCAATTGCCCTGTTGAATGAATGAGGTGTGAATGAGGAAGGCGTGGAAGGCAGGCACCTCCAGACAGCTGCAACCCTTGGAGAGGGCATGGGAACCAGACCAAGGACAATCAAACTTGTCAAGTGGGCTGACTAGAGAAGAGCAGACAGACTGACGGCCTCGGGGGTTAGAAGCAAGCACCTTCCTTTGGGAACACCCTCTTTGTAGCATTGAGACAACCCCAAGCCCAGAGACAAGCAGCAAAAAGGACCAACGGACACAGCCCCCGATTTTGGGCCGCACAGTGAGTTCACCTACTCACGCCCCCACGGGCCGCACAGTGAGCCCACCCGGGCCGCATGTTGTGCAGGCCTGGTGTAGGTGCTCAAGCCCTCAGTCAACAAACGCAGAGTCTGTTAACTAGAGTTCTACTAACCCTTGGCTTACGTTGCAGTGTTGACATACCCATAGTTTTCAGGAACAAATTATAGACATCTCCAGAAAATTATAGCTTAATTCAATCTGGTTTGCCCAGTGGCATTTCTCATTTATTTTGGAAAACGAATATATTCCTTACGTCTGCACCTCCCTCCAAGCACACACGGCTTTCCGCTCCCTACTCTTTGGGTAAACAAGGCTTATCACAGACAACATCCCCAATCCTGCAGTCGGGTCTATGCAGACTAGGGTGACCAGATGTCCCGATTTTATAGGGACAGTACTGATTTTGGGGTCTTTTTCTGAAGTCCCACTGAAGTCAATGAGGCTCTGTGCATGGGCTGCAGTCTACCTGAGTAAATCCCACTGCAGGATCGTGGCCTAAAGGGAGAAAATATTTATGCCTCTCACTAAAATGGCAACACATCAATGCAACTCTTGTAAACATTTCTCACCCCTTTCTTAGTGAGGCCCGTTATTTAGTCGGGCTGAAAATGCACCTTGCTATGCAAATATTGCAATCATCACTAGATCTTTATAGGAAGAAAGCGCTCATATTTTTGTATATTCATCTTTTTAACGTCAAGTTTATTTGAGCCTTAAATATACAAGTATGATAAAATGGGTGGGAGGGGAAGAGTACAGAATGTATGTATTTTGAAACGTAAAGTTCTACTTTCTATATTGGAACTCAGAATTCTGAGTATATAGTTCTAACCATGAGCTGCTTGTATGTGAGCCCTGTGTCATAAGTGATGGTGAGAATCACATGGCTGAATTTCGAGAGCCCATTCAGAATCATAATATATTTTCAAGATTTCAAAGCACTATCCAGGCTCTCTTGTAGCAATTACAGTCAAATAATTGCCTCTTTCATAAATGTGCCCTTTCATCAGGTTATTTTTAAATTTGCTTGCTCCCGTAGCTAATGCAAGCAATGAAAAACATTGCTCCCAGGAACAAGGTCCAGAGCACCAGCTGATTTAGGAAAGCTCTGATACTTGAGCATGTATGACTCCCCAGTGGTCATTTTATTTTCCATTTTGTTTTAATGGCTGCCCATAAATGCACAGAGGTAAATCGCAGACAGAGAGACGCCCACTTTAAATTAAGCTCTTTGTTAGTATTCTGAACAAGTTCACTGAGACTATACCTAGTAGAGCTTATCTACACTTGGAAATGTATCAATCATTGATAATAGACATTGTCAACCAATGGCCTCCGACATGGTGCTAAACATGGATTGGTCCTGTCTAAGTTTGTGGTTTGACCTATGGTTCCATTGTCCCTGTTTCCGACAACTGTTCTCAGCAACAGATACATTTCCTATTGTAGACAGAGTTTAAGAGTGGACCACAGGTCAAGTCTTATCAATGGGTTTTTCATCTTTCCTTGGGTCATTTTCTGTCCTCAGGCCCAGCCTGGTTTGTCAGCTCTGTTACCATCAGGCAGTTCCTGCTCTTTGGCCAGCCACCTTATCCATACTAGATCTCTCACCACCTGATATAGGAGAGGCCAACCCATTGTCACACATTTCCTAGGCCCTGACTGAGCCATCCCACCTGTGAACAGATTTGTAAGAAAAGAAACAGGTAGTTTTCAAAATGGTTAACAGGAACTTGTAACAGTATAATAATGTATCAGAGGGATAGCAGTGTTAGTCTGGATCTTTAGAAGCGACAAAGAGTCCTGTAGCACCTTATAGACTAACAGACGTATTTGAGCATCAGCTTTCATGGGTGAATACCCACTTCGTCGGATGCAAATATAATGGAATATTTTGAGAATTAAAAAGCATATTTCAAACACGTTATATGAATTTTTTTTAACTCAGATGATTCACCTGGGGCGAAATCCTGACAAAGTTCCATCATTTTTACCAAGTTCAGTGACTTTCGTGGGAGTTGCTAAATAAGGACTGTGGCAGAGCTCCGATCTTGTCCCTGTGGGTCCCGCACTTCTAGGCGGTTTATGCTAGCCTCAGAGGATGGTGAGAGAACTCCCACAGTCCCTGTTGTCCCTCTGGGCTTATTGCAGAACAGTTTAGCCTCCTGTCCTGCCAGAGGGCTGTCTTCTCCTTGTAGTGGCAGGTTGGTGGGGGGAACCCAGGCCCGCCCTCTACTCCGGGTTCCAGCCCAGGGACCCTAATGGTAGCAGCTGTTGGCAGCCGACCTCTCACTGCCAGAGTTGCTACAATTCCCTGGGCCACTTCCCCACAGCTCTCCCGCTTCTCCCTTCTTCACCCTTACCTTAGGGCTCCCTTACCAATGGCTTGAGAGTTGCCTTATTTACTCAGCCCTTCAGTAGTAGCAGCAGCACTTCCTCTCCTCTGGCTCCCTGGCTCTCCCCAGCCTGACTGGAGTGAGCCCTTTTATATGCTCAGAAGAGCCTTAATTAGAGTCAGGTGTTCACTTCACCTTAATGGCCTCACCTGACTCTTTGTAGGTTAATTAGAGTCAGGTGTTCTCATTAGCCTGGAGCAGTCCCTGCTCTGGTCAGTCAGGGAACAGAAAACTGCTAACCCAATGGCCAGTATATCTGCCTTTTACTATTCTGTTGTACCGAACTGGCCTGGGTCTATCACAGGACTAAAAGGGAAAAATGGAAGGAGGACCAAGGAATTGGCCCTTGAACGCTAAGGGTCAAAACCTTCAAAAGATCGCTCATGCGAATATGTTTGCATCATGTGTCTGCAGGATCACTGTACAAATTAGAATTGTTCTGCATTTGTAGCTCAGACATGAAGGCTATGTCTACACTTAAACCACTGCAACTGCACTGCTGCAGTGCTTCACTCTAGACACTCACTACAGCAACAAGAAGGTTTCTCCCATCACTGCATTTAATCCCTCTCCCCGAAAGGCGACAGCTGGGTCAATGGAAGAATTCTTCCATCAACCTAGCGCTGTCTAGGATTGTAAACACCCCTGGCGGCATAGCGGGGCTGACCTAATTTTTTTAGCGTAGACATGACCTAAGGTGGTGAGTGCCACAGAAGCATTAGTGAACACAAAGTAAATACATTCTGAACAATCATTCAACCAGTTTGTAACTTTGTGTTGGGGCAGACATAAATGGAATTTGCTTTATTTCTTAGAAATTATGCCCTTTTCTACAGTGTGGTATAAAAAGAGAATGATCAGCACTGATTATTAGCAATAATCTTGGGAAAGAGTTTAATTGTACTAATACCACCCCTGCACCAATAAAAGAGTAGAAAACTTCAACATGTTTATATTAAATGCCCACCATTTGGAGACTTTTCTATGAAATGGAGAAACTCTGCTACATGACTTTTTTTTTAATTGAATACAACGAAAATATGTCTCAGCAGTGCTAAAGCCTGATCATTTAGATCTCCCTCTTTCATCAGTGACGCATGCTAAATGTTGGAATGATAATGAAATCATTTAAGACTTGGAGCAAATGATTTCTAATTAGTCCTAAAATGATCAACTCTACTTTTACCTAAAGTCAGTCACTTAAATAACTGAAATGTTTTTAATTAGTGCTGCTTTCACACAGCTTCAATTAAACGTTTCCCCAAAAGGACCTATAAAAACGTAAATGTATACCTACACTGAATACACAGAACTTAAAAATTCACTGGACCATATTCTGTTCTAATGGCTTGATCCTTAGTGTTCTCAAGTCAATTGGAATCTTTAATAGAATCATAGAATATCAGGGTTGGAAAGGACCTCAGGAGGTATCTAGTCCAACCCCCTGCTCAAAGCAGGACCAATTACCAACTAAATCATCCCAGCCAGGGCTTTGACAAGCCTGACCTTAAAAACCTCTAAGGAAGGACATCTATGGGTTTTGGATCAGGCCCTACGTTACACTGTTTTGTATCCACAGTAAATCCATTAGCTTCAATTGGTGGTTGGAATAAGAATGTAGGTCAGTGCAATTTGAAATTTCTGCTAAAAACTAAAAGAATGATGTTCTGGGATTTTTAATAGTATATTTCCTGAAAAACATCAACAAAAATGGTGTCACAGAAAAAGAAAAAAGGTACCAGAAAAAGTTATTCACGATAAAGATGGTAACTTCAATTTCTTGTAACTTCTAGTACCGTAAAGGATGATTTACATAAGGAACCATAATTCCAGAACTGTACTCATCCAACTGCAGTACATTACGAATCCTAAGCATTCAAAAATCATGGGTTAGACTCCAAACAATCATGAGCTTTGAAATATAAACTTAAGACAAATAAAAAGAACCTAATGGGGCAAGAGCATTTAGGGTTCACATTTTCAAGCTTTTCTCAACAGCCAGGAGGTCTAAAAATTAAAAAAAAAATGTAAAAAGGGCAGATGCCATTTTCATATAACATGACTCCAGGAGCTGTGATTTTAATAGAAAACACAAAATAACAACAATGCACCTTTTCCTATTACATCTCAGGCTTAGCTTAATGCTCCCACGACCAGTTAATGGCACGTAGAATTAAATTGTCTAAGAATGTGGATGATGCTGTCGTTTTATCTCCAGCTAGGCTGTGAGTAGTGTTAGAAGACATTTAGTATTTATTTTTGATTATGAAGGTGCCAAGCATGGCATTTCCTGGAAGCCAACTCCCCAGGTAGTAATAAGGAATGAGTTAGAATTTGATGAAAGCAATGGTTTGTATAATGGTTGCCTGGGATCTTTCTGTAATTACTATAGCATGTGTTATATGTACTCCATATATCTTCATTGAAGAAGCAGTGGCTTCTATTAAATGTAATGACTTCACCCTGTGGCTGTCAATTGAGGGCAGCTTCAAAACAAGGGCTGCTTCTATTAACAAAAAATACTTACCACTTCTAAAGCACGTAAACCATTTTCAAAAGGAGCTAACACTGACCTCCTGATGAGCTAGGCGACACCCGACGTTTCGTCAATGAGCATGATGAATTTTACAGCTAAGAGTCAGAACAGATTTTATTTAACGGGATAGTTAGTATTTTGTTTCCATTGTTTTGAATGTATAATTGGAATAAATAACAGATTTTTTTTAAACCTGTAAATATTTGTTGATCCATCTTATATATAGCACTCTGAAACAATTGCATTAATTACGTGCATCATCTTACAGAAACATTAATCAAATTACGTCAAAGATTTTGGCACTTCGGACTTTGATTGCTGTGGACGATTTTGAGGAGAAAGACGACAAAATCTAATTTCTCCTCTAAATCTTCCACAGCAATCAAACATACACAGAGTAATGTTAGAATGGACATATAGCAGATATTTTTCTGTGGAGTAGGTAACTAGTATTTTATATAAGAAGCCAGCTTGGGCCAAAAATAAATAAAAAATATGTAAATAACTACTAGTTACCGATAAACAAGGGGGGGATACAAGGACAGGTTGTTCCAGATTGCAATATATGAGATCCAGATACCATACATCATTTACACAGTTATTTCTGCCAAATCAGAATCTTTTTCCAAAAGTGGAATGTGTGCTAGTTAACCAGGCACATCAAAGAAACTAAGCATTTTGGGTCTAGGCAATGCCAAGCGATTAGCTCTAGTGTCTTTAGGTTGGTATGAAAGACCATCACGCTCCCCATACAGTGAACAGTGTTTACTTCCGGGTAACAGTACCAGATCTGCAGTAGGTACACTCAAGAATGATGATAACTGTATTGGTGCAATACTGTTCTAATTTCACAGAAGGACTAGGGTAAAATAAAATATTTAGAGAAAACAGCAGCTCATGGGATCGTATAGATTATACATAATCCACATGATTTATACCTGTGAATGGTAATAATGGCTAAAAAAGAATCAGGAGTTTCTTTCGCATACTAACCGATATAGGATGAATTTTGTGTACATTTTCAATTAGTTGATCTAGGGAAGATTACAGAGAAATTTTGATTTCTGAACACTTATTATCCCATTACTGTGGCCAAGTAGAAGGTAATTTCTTGTTGGTTTAGGTGGCCAGATTGCTGGGTTTTGCAGACTTTAGACTGGCTCTGCCATCTTGACTGGTCTTCAGTGATCTGCTTCCGTGCTTTTAGAGCTGTGCGTTTTGATACTAAATTAAGCTGGGTTAGTAGTGGCCGAAGCATTTCCCAGTAATGTCAATGAAGAGATTTCTGGTGACTATAATGTGAGCTGTCTCTGGCCCTTAGTGCGCCAAGTCCAAAATATTTCCACTGAGATTTACAAAGCCATTTCTGTGATTTAATCTGTTAGGGAGACACAAATGAGTACTTGAAATGAGGATTTTAACTAGGATTCAGCTGGGAATACATGGAGACACTACTACGCTGCTGTGCTGCACCACATGATCTTGAGGATTGTCTACACTACAATTAAAACACACACAGCTAACCCTTGTCAGCTAATTTAGTCTTGCGGGGCTCAGGCTGTGGGGTGTAGATGTCCAGACTAGGGCAGTGTAGACATTCAAGACACCCAGACCGAGCCCGAACATCTACGGGGCAGTTATATAGTTCAGTGACCCACACCCCGTGAGCATGAGTCAGCTAACAAAGGCCAGCCATGGGTGTTTTACTGCACTGGAGACATAATCACAGACAGTTGCATTTTAGTCACTAGGAAAAGAGCTTTGGGATCCTCTGAGACAAAAAGGGCTATAGAAATGTAAGAGAGAATTTATTAATTACAAACAATGTGACTTTTAAAGAAAAGGCAATGAAAACTTCCTAAAGGAATGATTTGAGGTTTATTTTACTTTATTTTTTTATTTTAAATGCCAATAAATTTCTTTTAAAAATAGCAATGACTAATAAATGTGTAAATTTATATTAAAACAAAATAAAATGCACAAATAAGCCACCCCATATACCCATGCTTTGGGAACATTCTCTTCTCTTGCCAAAGAGCTATCTAAATCCAGATCTGACATTATTAAAATGTAAGGAAAGGGCAAGATAACATCTCTTTAATATCTTTTAAATGTGTGTGTGTTTGTAGTAATCCCTTGTACGGTTAGATGTATTCGTTCAAGCCAAACTTTATTAAAGTTTTGTCATGACTTAATGTTAGCTTGTTAAAATATACAGACGTTTAAAAAAAAACTAATAAGCTGTGGAGAAGAGAGATACAACTTGTCCAACTAAAACCAGGAAAGTAACATAATATATGGACACAATTCTGACTTCAGTTTTACCGCTGACTCCTGCGGAGCAGGATTGGGTCAATTAAACACTGTTCATGCTTAAGATTCAGATATATAATCACAATGGCTTTTTAAATAGATCCTCTCTTATTGAAATTCTTATTCTTTCAAAGATTCAAGATCAGTGGTCCAGTATCTACTAGTATCCATAAACTAAATTAGTGCCTTGATTGTTCTTTGTCTTTCACTTTATACATATTCTTGAGGACAGCACAAGGGGGAGACTAACTTGGGGAGTTATAAACTCCCCCATCTCCCTTATTCAGTGTATTCCTCCTTCCTTCCCCCCATCCATTTTCCTCTTTTTATCTCCCTTGTATTCCTTTTTATCATGTTCAATTCAGAGTGAAAAGCCTTTGGGGGTAATGACAGCAGGCTTAACTCTTATGCCTAGCACAGCTGGGAGAGAGAGAGGGGTAAAAGCATTTGGAAAGCCGTATCTACACAACGGGTGATACAACGGCACAGCTACAGTGCTGTAGTTATGCCTCTGGACTGTAGCACCATAGCGTAGACTCTTCTTACAGGAACAGAAGGGGGTTTCCATCGACCAAGCTCCATTTATACCAGGGGTGAGGTCGGCATAGCTGAGGCTTCGGGGGGGGAGGGGGGAGGGGTGGATTTTCTACACCTTTAGCAACGTAGCTATGTTGACCTAATTTGTAAAGTGTAGACCAGTCCTAAATCACCGGCTGCCAGATGCAGAGTGCTCTCATGTCCTGAAATTAAAACGAAAAGGACAAGACAAAATATTCCTCTAACAGCAGCTTTGTTCCAGATACCACCAAACCTTTGAGGCATAGTTATTAGCGCTACCTTTAACAAAAGTTTCAGCTCAGTCAGATTTTCCCTTTAAAAAAACAGCAGCTGGTCTATTAGTCCAGATCTGACTATTTTCTTCCCGTCACACTGTGACACACCAGGGTGCAATCCGGGCTAACGAGTAGTTGTGTCGCCCCTGCCCTGCCACCTGGGATGCCCTTTACAAACCCTTGCTGGTCACAAACAGCCTCCCGCACGTCAGTCACTCCCAGCTACGTCTGAGATTGGGGAAGCAAAACGGTGATTTTCTTACCAGCCTTAGCTATACTGCAGGGTGACTCCAACTCAGCCCCCCATCTTAGATTCCACCCCCACAAACGTGAGTCCTGTACTGCCCAGCCCCCTCCTGGACAGTGTGGATATACTGAGTCCATTATTCCTTTAAGGGAATAATATACCCACAATTTGTTACTCCAAATGGAGTTGCCCAGACACGTCAACCTGAACACCCTGGATTGGATCAAACAGTAAAACAAGTTTATTAACTGCAAAGAGAGAGATTTTGAGTGAGTATAAGTCATGAGGTATAGAAGTCAGAAATGGTTACAAGAAAAATAAAGATAAGACATTTACTAATGCCTACCGTAACACACGAAGGTCTTGTCTGCACTACATGGTTTTGCCGACAGAAGTCAGCTTTGGTTGACGAATCGGTGGAGGTGCACACAGTGAAATGCTCCTCTGGCCGATGTAACTCCCCCGCTGCTATGTTAGCATATAAAACTGCCTCAACGAGACTCATAGGGTTTACATCAGTGTAGTTAGGGCGATGCAGTGTCTGCGTAGACACTGTGTTCCTTACATCAGCTATTGGCTGTCATTCTTGTCAATTTCACGGCTCCGATTGACAAGAAAACCGGCTTCCAAGCCGGGCTACTGCCTGGGCTCCGCTCCAAGCCAGGCTGCCACTCAGGCTCTCAGTTTGGGCTGCTGCCTGGACTCCCCACTCAGAGCCCTACTGCGCCTGGGGTCCTGTCTCCTCACCAGGAGCATGGCAGCTGACCGGACTCCGATTTTTTTGCCAGAGTTGAGAAGCCCCGGGCAGCTGCCCCCCTCCTACCGGCTGGGAGTGCAGAGGCGAGAAGTAGTGTGTACGGTGTGAATGCAGGGGTGTATTCTGTCACACACATACAATTATACGACTTGGACTTTCTAATGTGATAATCATGTCTAGACTATTTCTTGTCTCAAAGCTTACAACCCATTTTTTTGCCCTTGGCTAACAATCCCCTTCCTTTCTCCTTTGCTTAGTGAACAGCAACAAGATAATGTGGCACGACTGTGTTATTATAGAACACACTTTCTGTATACTGAAAATGCACTTCTGATGTCTTTATAAATCCGCTGGGATTCTACAGCTAGCTGCCTGAAGGGAAGTGTGAAGAGTGCATACCTCCTATCTGTGCTGCTTTGCGAGGGAAAACCTTCTCTATTAGAAGACAACAAGAAAGAAAGGACTCAAAGATTCAAAAGAAGTAATCATAAAAGTGTGAGGATTGCAAAGGAAAACAAAGAGAAAGATCACCCCTCCCAGCCCAGTGAACAGGAAAGGTAGCATAGAAACACAGCCTGGGGAATCTTTGTTAAGGTCAGTAAAGAACAGGAAGCTATTTTATAACAGGGCACATACACAAAGGCAGGGCAAGAGATCTCTGTGGGTGGGTAAGAAAAAGTGTTATCGGACATGAACTGGTATATTCAATGCATTATAATCCCCATTTGCCCTAACAGGATTTTCATTCTCTATCAGTTGCTTTTTTGGGAAGAGGAAATCTCTGACATGATTACAATTATGATAACCTTAGATGGAAAAGCACACATTCTATACTAAAAATAACTGAACGAAGCCTTCTTGTGTCACGGTGAAAACTAAATCAGCCCGCCAGTACTCTCGCTCTGTCCTCTGCAAGCTGTCGTGATTAAGGAGTATGTGCTACTGGGTAGTTGCTGGTGTGATTTTGTGCCTCAAATTCAGCTGCATGCCATGACAATGGCTAACTGAGAAGAACTAATCCCTGAAAAGGGAAGCAAACCCAAAGTCCTGAATAGAATTCCCACTGACTTCAGGGGGAGTTTTACCTGAATAGTGCACAGGAATGCCCTCCCAGCAGTTTGTGATAGTGTTACAAGGCTACAGTTCCTTTTTCTTCACTAATATATATATATATATATATATATATATACTGGCGGGCTGGTTTAGTTTTCACTGTGACACAAGAAGGCTTCGTTCAGTTATTTTTAGTATAGAATGTGTGCTTTCCCGGCTAAAGTTATCCTAATTGTAATCATGTCAGAGATTTCCTCTTCCCAAAAAAGCAACTGATAGAGAATGAAAATCCTATTAGGGCAAATGGGGATTATAATGCATTGAATAAACTAGTTCATGTCTGATAACACTTTTATATATATTCACGTCTGAGCTGGCCTTAACACTTTGGAATATTTTTTTTATTTGTCCCACACCCCAAAAACTTTACTGACCCCTGTCCAGGATGATCACACCATTATGCACATGGCCAGTCTGAGGCCCGAGCAAGATGAGTCTTAAATTAATCATTTTCTATAAAAAGGGGGAGAGATTGGGAGGATCTGAGGAAAGGCTCTTTTGGCTCCCACCAGCCTTGGGCTTCAGCAGAAGTCGATCACAGCTACATGTGTTGAAGGCCTATCGGTGGGAAGGATGGTAAAGCAGATAGGATGCTAGCCTAGTGTACTCAGGAGTCAGTGTACTCAGGAGTCCTGGGTTCAACACTCTGCTTAGCCACAGACTTCTTGCGTGTGGCTGGGCAAGTCACTTAGCCTCAATTCCTCATCTGTAAAATGGGGGCAATGCAATTTTCCTACTGCAATGGGGTGCTCAGATACTACATATAAAAGAATCCTGTTTTGGCCAGGACAGTCCCCTTTTTAAGCCCTGTCCCAGACATCCTGGGCTGGGCATTTGTGCCATTTGCTCTTGCCCTGGGGTGGGGGGGGGGGAGGGGAGGAAAGAGATCATGGCAAATGGGACAAATGCCCAGTTTTGCCAAAAGAGTCAGGATGTGGGCTCAGGCAAGCGGTGACACCAGTTGGCTAAGGTAATCAGCCCCATTTGGGAGGGGGCTTGGGCTGTCAGCCCCATGCAGGGGGTGAAGGGACAACAGGCCAGCCATAGGAGGGGGTGTCCTGTTTTCATTTTGGTAATTATGGTCATCCTAAAAATCTCTTTGTGGTTAATCGACTTGTTTTATCTAATCCAGTGTGTTTAAATTGAACCATCTGAGAAACTTCATTTGGGGTGGCAAGTTGTGTGCTACTCCTGAGGGAATTCTGCACCACTGTGCAAGCCCAGAATTAATGTCCTCTGCAGATTGTACTCTTTCCCCACAGAATAATTGATTCACGCTCCCCTGACAGGCAGTGGTCCCAAGAGGGCACGTGTAGTTCGGGCATCGGGAGCAGCCAAGGGAGACATAAATCACTGCCGCGAGGGGTGGGACTGGGTGTGCGTGAGACACACTGTCCCTCTCGCTTGCTATCAACCATCAACCTAGAACTATCTACATCCAGGGTTAGGCCGGTTTAACTGCATCACTCAGTGATGTGGATTCTTCACACATCTAAGTAAAGTAATTATACCAACTTAATTTCCCTAGTGTAGACCAGGTCTTTGACAAGTTCCATGGCTTCAGGTCAGCAGGGCCTCATGAAATACATCCTAGAATACTTAAGGAACTGGCTAAAGAGATCTGAGCCATTAGAAATTATCTTTGAGAACTCGTGGAGGATGGGAGACCTATCCAAGGACAAGGAAAAGGCAAATATAGTACCTATCTATAAAAGGGGGAATAAGGAGAACACAAGAAATTATAGACCAGTCATCTTAACTTTGGTATCAGGAAATACAAAAAGAGCAAATAATTAAACAATCAATTTGTAAGCACCTAGAGGATAATAGGGTTATAAAGAATAGTCAGCATGGATTTGTCAAAAACAAATGATGTCAAATCAACCTAATATCCTTCTTTGACAGCGTAAAAAGATGAGGAGGAAGAAGTAGATGTGGATGAGGGAGAAGCAGTAGATGTGATATATCTTAACTTATGTAAGGCTTTGGATACAGTTTCACATGACTTTCTCAAACAAATTAGAGAAATATAACCTAGAAAAACACACTATATGGTGGTGGGTGCACAACTGGTTGGAAAACCGGACTCAGAGTAGTCCTCAGATGTTCACAATCAAGTTGGAACACCATATCAAGTGGGGTCCCACAGGGATCTGTCCTGGGTCTGGTTCTGTTCAGTATTTTCATAAGTTATTTGGATAATGGCATAGAACGTACACTTATAAATATACCATGCTGGGAGGGGTTGGAAGCATTTTCAATTCTAATCTTATCTTCCAAAGCGATCTTAACAAACTGAAGAAATGGTCTGAAATAAACAAGATGAAATTCAATAAGGACAAATGCAAAGTATTATACTTAGGAAAGACTAATCAATTGCACAAATACAAAATGGGAAATGACTGTCTAGGAAGGAAATACTGCAGAAAGAGATCTGAGGGTTATAGTGGATCACAAACTAATTATGAGTCAACAAGATAATACTGTTGCAAAAAAAAAAAAAAACGGGGGGGGGGGCCGCGGGAGGGGAGGAGGGACATCATTCTGGGATATATTACCAGGAATGCTGTAAGCAAGATATGTAAGTCTTCTATTCTACTCGGGACTGAGAAGGCCTCAGCTGGAATATTGTGTCCAATTCTGAACACCACACTTTGAGAAAGATGTGGACAAATTGGAGAGAGTCCAGAGGAGAGCAAGAAAAATGATTAAAGGTCTAGTAAACGTGACCTACAAGGAAAGATTGAAAAGGCTGGGTTTGTTTAGTCTGGAGAAAAGAAGACTAAAGGGGGAAGTGGGCGGACATGATAACTGTCTTCAAAAGTAAAAGGTTGTTACAAAGAGTAGGGTGATAAATGGTTCTCCTTAATCCCTGAAGACAGGAGAAGTAGTAATGGGCTTAAATTTCAGCAAAGGAGATTTAGTTTTATACATTAGGAAATACTTCCTAACTGTAAGGGTAGTTAAACATGGGAACAAATTATCTGGGGAGGCCGTGGAATCTTCACATTCAAGGTTTTTAAGAATAGGTTAGACAAACGGCTGTCAGGAATGGTCTAGATCAGGTGTAGGCAACCTATGGCAAGGGTGCCAAACGTGGCACGCGAGCTGATTTTCAGTGGCACTCACACTACCTGGGTCCTGGCCACTAGTCTGGGGGGCTTTCCATTTTAATTTCATTTTAAGTGAAGCTTCTTAAACATTTTAAAAATCTTATTTACTTTACATACAACAATAGTTTAGTTATATATTAAAGACTTATAGAAAGAGACCTTCTAAAAAGGTTAAAATGTATGACTGGCACGCGAACCCTTAAATTAGAGGGAATAAATGAAGACTCGGCACACCACTTCTGAAAGGTTGCCGACCCCTGGTCTAGATAATACTTAGTCCTGCCTCAATGGCGGGGACTGGACAATTCTAGGATTCTAGGATAGTTAGCAGTGCATCTGCTTTACTTTCCAGGCTTTTTAATGTTTGACTTTTTGAACCCAATATCAATATTTTCTTTAAATCTGCTTGATCAGCAAATAAGCCTGATCAGACAGTGGGGCTAAACATACAATCTTGATGTAAACATTAGGATAATATATACAACTACAGGACTTAGCACTCTGACTGCTAAAGAGGAGGAGACGGTTTGCTCCTCTTTGCACACAGCCTGAGAGAGCAGCAGCTGCCTTAAGGGACAAGAAGGGGTGATTTTCTCACCAGAAAAAGGCCTTCCAGAAAACATTTGCTTCCCTAAGGACCTGATCCAAAGCTCACTGAAGTCTATGGATTAGGCTCCAACAGAGCCGCACGTAAAGCTTTATCAGCAAAAAAACCCAACCACCTGTTGCTGATCCCACTGTATGAGCTGAGCACTGCTGGGAGGAACTGACAGGTCATTTGCAGCCCCAAGCTTTCTTCCAGGTTGTCACACACCACCCCCTGGTGCCATTGTTGATCAGTTTCCAGTCCAACACACAGGAATGTGAGAGCAAGAGGGCCAAAGCACAGGCGTGAGTAACCACAGGGCGTTACGTCACAACACACCGCGGCAAAGGGAAGCTAATTTTAACCAGGCTAAAAATGTTAAGATACTAATAGCTGCTGCCAGGGCAAAGAAGCTTGAGCTATGAACCAGACTGCACCCAGAAAGGAACGTGACTCAAGGAACCTCTGACTAGCAGGCAAAATTCTTCTGAAGGACTGTGAGGTGACATGCTATAGAAGAAAGGACCATTGTTGTATTCGGTCATCTAAATATGCTGAGTGGGGGGCCTTAAATCTCATCCTCATTCAGTGTTACAGTATGTTCACCCATCCCTCAACCCACCTCCACCCGGGGTGCGTTTATTATTCAAAGTGGAATATTTTAAAGGTTGTCTAGGTGAGTAACAAACGTACAGTATACTTAGTATAGCATTGCGATCACCTGTAGCATCCCGTGACCTCACTTTGGTGTGTGGGTGCAGAAGCGTCTCTCTGCCCCAAGGGAGACGTGTCTGTGTTTGACAGTGAAATTGGGCTCATTTGTTCTCCTAAAAGCCTTCAACCTCTTCCTTGCTTCTCAAAGGAGTTCATTTACACATGACTGGTCAGATCCTCAGCTGATGTAAGTCACTGTTCCTCCAGTATTACAATGGGGCTTTCTCCATTTGCACCAGCTGAGGGTATGGCCCTACAGTATCTGTCAAAATGCAATTCATTTTTCTCCTAACAGGTATGAACAACAAGTTTCTCTTTTTGGATTGCCCTTTCCCGGGCTTGGATATATTCCTCCTTTCCCAGCATGATTAATGCATACTTCTAGTGTAATACCTTCTTAAATGTGCTTTTTGTTATCAGATCGTGGGAGGTTCTTTCCCAGAACACAAGTAAACAGAAAATGTTGGGTTTGCCCATCTTCAGTAAACAACTTGCATACACAGAAATCACAGGGAGTTCAATTATCATGGATTCATGAGCTAGGTACATCATGCATCTATTTTTAAACCTTTATTTTAAGAAATTGGTAAGGAGAGATGCAGATGTAAAAAAATCACTGTTAATATACTGGAAGGATAAAGACTGTCATGTACAGTAAAAACATAGCTGACATTAACAAATCAGACACAGATTACGTACCCCTCTACTGACTCTCTGTTCCTTACTGCTGATTGGTAGGTTAACATTCATGTGCCTATTTAGATAAGTAAAAGCAGTAGTAGGAAGAAAGATGGGCGGATCAGAGGAAGATGGAGTCTAGAAAATGATGTAGCTATACCTTGGTAAATGAGATTCATGGGCTATGATGTAACAGCTGTAGAAGAGAGAATTACATGACACAGAATACAAGCATTAGGAGTGTGCCATTAGCTCAGAAAACACAAAGTACCTTCGACTCTTTTTAGTATAAGAAAAGGCTAGTAGGATATTCACAGATGGAACTAGCACTGACCTTTCCTTTTATTTAATCTAGAATATAAGGCTAACATCCAACTTCTTTTGAGGGAAGCACCAGGAAGCCCAGGAAAAGCGGGTCGGGGGAGGAAATGATTTGAGTTTTTGCTTATAGGATTGTCTCAGCAAAGCTGAATTGTCTGTTCTACAATTAAGGCCGAATGTTGAAAGGATGGTTCTGCTTTCTGCATAGTAGAAAGTGACTCAACAAGAATAAAAAATAAAGCCGATACATCTTAAACACTAAGAGATAAATATGTATCTCACTTGAGCTCCACAGAGCTGTTTACCATGTGAACAGCCAATTGATGGTATTTATGTTTAATTTACCTTAGTTATCCCATTTTCCCCAATATGTTCAAAACTGTAATAAAAACACAGGTGGCACAATTCTTTCCTGGCACAATATGGTATATTCTTAAAGAGACAGCAGACATTCTAACCACTTCAACTCCCAAAAGAGATCACAATCTTAACGTTACGGAGAAGTAATGCGGCTGCCATTTGAGTCTGCTATGAAAAACCTAGGTTCTGTTCCTAGTTCTGCTGAAAGCGACCTTCAGAAACCTCTTTTGTCCTCATTTCCCCATCTTTAAAAGGGGGTGAATGATCTCTCCTTACTTATGTCAATGGATATTTTTATTTGTAGCTCACTGGTTCACTGGGTTTTCATCTAGTAGCAGGATAAAAGTCTATTGCTGCCACACAAAAAAAGGACTTGTGACTTGAGCTCAGAGGGGTTTGACCCTGAAGCTGCTTCTGGCGTTCCATTAAGGAGTCTGTGAGCTGTACTGACAGACTTAGTTGGTCAGAATGGACCAGAACAGTGATTATGTAGGTCCATAAGGGAGGTCTAATAACTTCCTATTTCCAGTGTCAGACCTTCCTTTTGGTACAATGCAACATGTCTTAGCAAGCGGGGTTCAGGAATGCAAGTTTCGTGTGCCTCCTTACCCCTTGTTTGTTCGATATCTGAGTGCGAAAAAATATTTCTATATTAAAAATGTACGAGAAAGATTCTGCAACTTTGAAAACAGCTCAGTTTTTAAGATGCTCTGTCTCAGAATTTCAAATACTCCCTCCCCACCCTCCCTCCAAACTCTACTCTGGTCCCTGGCAGGGGAGATGGGGGGCAAGGGGCCAGCAGCCAGGGAGATGAAGGGGTGGGGCAAGAGCCTCTCCTCTTCTGGCTACCCTGTCTGGGACCCTGCCCAGTGCAGCGTAGCACCTGCACTCTCCCAAGTAGCTGCTGTGTTGCACCGGGCAGCATCCAGACGTGGCTCCACATGCCAGGGGGATCCGGCACAGCAGGGGGACAGAGCCCCTACCCCAGGTAACATGGGATGGAAGGGGATGGAGAGAGTGCGGGGGCCCTGGGCTGGGGGTAGGGGTTGCCAACTTTCTACTGGCACAAAACCGAACAACCTAGCCCTGCCCCTTCCCCGAGGCCCCGCCCCCCCACTCACTACATTGCCCCTCCCTCAGTGGCTCCCTCTCCCCCACCCTCATTCATTTTCACTGGGCTGGGACAGGGGGTTGGGGTGTGAGAGGGGCTGAGGGCTCTAACTGGGGATGAAGGCTCCAGGGTGGGGCCAGAAATGAGGGGTTCTGGATGCGGGGGTGGGGGGAGGGCTCCGGCTGGGGGTACAGGCTCTGGAGTGGGGCTGGGGATGAGGGGTTTGGGGTGCAGGAGGGGGCTCCAGACTGGGGGGGTAGGGCCGAGGGATTCGGAATGTGGGAGGGGGCTGCGGGTTGAGGCAGGGGGTTGGAGTGTGGGAGGGGTGAGGGCGCTGGGCTGGGGGGTGCTGGCTCTGAGGTGGGGCCAGTGCTGAGGGGTTCAGGGTGTGGGAGGGGGCTCTGGGCTGGGGTAGGGGGTTGAGATGCAGGTGGGGGGGCTCTGGGTTTGGGGGTATCAGGGCTGGGGGTTGGGGTGCAGGAGGGCGTATGGGCTCTGGGCTGGGGTCGGGGATGAGGGGTTTGGGACGGAGGAGGGAGCTCCAGGTTTGGTGGGGGGCTCAAGGCTGGGGCAGGAGGTTGGGGCGTGGGCTTATCTCTGGAAGCTCCCGGTCAGCGGTGCAGCGGGGGTGCTAAGGCAGGCTGCCTGCCTACCCTGGGACACTGCACCACCCCCCCAGAAGCAGCCAGCAGGTCTGGCTCCTAGGCGGGGGCGCAGGGGGGACGGAGGCTCCATGACACAAACTGCTCTCACCCGCAGGCACCGCCCTCCCCAGATCCCATTGGCCAGGAACCGACCAATGGGAGTGTGGAGTCGGTGCTCGGGGTGGGAGCAGCGTGTGGAGTCTCATGGCCCCTCCAGCTAGGAGCCTGACCTGCTGTCCGCTTCCGGGGCTCAGCGCAGTGCCCCATGACAGGTAGGGACTAGCCTGCCTTGGCTCCACAGCACCATCGACCGGACTTTTAATGGTCCGTCAGCAATGCTGACCAGAGCTGCTAGGGTCTCTTTTCGACCGGGTGTTCTGGTCGAAAACCAGACACCGGGTCACTGTAGCTGGGGGTGGGGCGGGGAGGCCACGTGGCGGGGAGGGTGGCATGTGCCCCCCCCTTAGTTGGTGCCCTTTATGTCCCTCCAACATGTCGCCTATGGCCCTGGCCTTATCTATCAATTCTCACAACAATTTGATGGTTTTGTAGATTTTACAGAGGATGCAAAATTACACTCCAACGAGAAATTCAGCTTCTTTACTTCAACTATGGAGAGAGACGCACTTGTCTTAATCAAATGTAAAAAAACCAAAACATGGTGCCTGCAGCCATCACTACAGTGGATGCTAAACTGCAACAAAATCATCTATTCAGAAGTAGGCCCAGTGTGGACAGGAATGAACAGTAGATGACAGAGTTAGAAAATGGAAAACAAAGGACAAAAAAAATATTTCTTTTTTAAAACTATGGCTAAAGGGTGATTTTACGTTTCAAGGAGGCTTGAAAAACAGACTTGCATGCAGAAAGTGAGAGCATTGGGAGTGTCAGATCCGGAAGCCAGAGATAACTGCGCTTTAAGAAATGGAAAGCACGGCTACTTCACCGTAACGGCAGAGATGACCCTAGTTACAATATGCTGAACACTTTCAGATCTAACAAAGGTCATTGGGGGGAGGGATAGCTCAGTGGTTTGAGCATTGGCCTGCTAAACCCAGGGTTGTGAGTTCAATCCTTGAGGGGGCCATTTAGGGATCTGGGGCAAAAATTGGGGATTGGTCCTGCTTTGAGCAGGGGGTTGGACTAGATGACCTCTTAAGGTCCCTTCCAACCCTGATATTCTATATTTGGTAAGCCTCTACAAAAAGGTAACATTCCCTACACTTCTAACTCAGCCCCACTCCTCAATAGAGTAATGTCACTTCCACCTAAATAGACCCTTTCGGGAACAACATTTAAGCCGCTTTGCTACACTCCACAAAACTCAGCCACAGATAACAGGAGAAAACTGACATAGTCTGAGACCGAAAGCTGGCAGGAGTATCACTGAACAAAATCAGAAAGGACTAAATAAAAGACTCCAGCCTGTGCCAGAGGATGACAGAACTTGAATTGCATAACAGAACCGCTACCCTATTTTAATTCCCTTTCTTATTGGCTGAATTAGGTTCCCTCATGGCTGGACTAGTATAACATGAGGCATAGGAGCTCATTTATTTTACCATTCATGCAATAATGCAGGCATTTATTTTAGCATTCATCTGCCGAAATTGTTTAAATGCCTCTCTCTAATTTGTATTATCCCAGGAGAGACATACCTGGAATGCTTCTCATTACATTTTAAAGGAGGCTGGTGGATATTTTTCACCCCCTCTCTGAATAATTCGAACAATCTGTAGACCTGGGAGCTGATGGGGCCTGGGAGAATATTCAACCCTACCTTGTGGGCAATGGTCTTGACTCTGCGGGCACCTAGTTGTAAACAGACCCGACTTTAACGGAGCTCTGTGTAGGCAGAAGAATCACTGCACATATGAGCTTGCAGAATTCAGGGCAATGAATGTGATGCTTGTCTGCAGATGAGATAGTGCTAGAAGACTAATTTATTACATGATATTTACAATGTATTCACAGGTAATATACGTCATGTTTTTAAAATTCCAGTATAAACAAAAAAGTGAAGGTGTTGCTCTGTCACACGTTCTTCCGAACTAAACAAACAACAAAAAATAGGGAGATGTCCATGTTAAAAACCAAGTACCAGAGGGGTAGCCGTGTTTGTCGCTTGTACAGAGTCAGACTAAGGACTGGTCTACACTAGCCCACAAGTTCGAAGTAAGATACACGACTTCAGCTACGTGAATAACGGAGCTGAAGTCGAAGTATTTTATTTCGAACTTAAAAGTACTTACCGCTGGTCCACACGGCGGCGCGCAGGCTCCCCCGTCGACTCCACCTGCTCCGTTCGCAGAGCAGGATTACCGGCGTCGACGGGGAGCACTTCCTGGTTCGATTTATCGCGTCTAGACAAGACGCGATAAATCGAACCCAGAAGATCGATCCGAAGCCTCCGACGCAGCGGGTAAGTGTAGACTAGCCCTAAGAGTCCTGTGGCACCTTATAGACTAACAGACAAATTGGAGCATAAGCTTTAGTGGGTGAATACCCACTTCGTCGGATGCAAGCAACCACGAAAACTTATGCTCCAATATGTCTGTTAGTCTATAAGGTGCCACAGGACTCTTTGTCGCTTCATGTTAAAAACGTTCGTGTAAGGAGACACCACCCCTTTTCCCGCTAATGTGAGGGAGGAGGATGCTAGGACAAAGTCTAAGATGCCATGTAGCAATCGCTGAAGGAATCAGAAATGCAAAAGATTTTACATTTAAGTGATACTACCAGGGATTCTAAGACTAAAATTAGCCTTTACTCACAGTAATTTGCAGTTCTATAGAATCTTTTATCCATGGATCTCAAAGGACTTTACAGGGGTGATATTATTTAAATACTAATTTTCCAGATGGAGAAACGGTGGCACAGAGAAGTCAAGTGCCCAACCCAAAGTCACACAGCACGACAGTGAAAGCGCATATCTCCTTGACTGACAGTCCTGTGCTCTAACCAATAATCCATGCAGCCTCCCAGTGCTATGCCACGTCGTGCTGGGTTACCAGCAGTTGGGCCAACTAAGCATTTTGGAAATTCAAGTTTTGAAAGGACTGGGTTATTATTCTGCCTTTTAAAGTTATTGTGCGTAAAACTTTAACTATAAGATGATACTGAAGGTCAGATATAACCAGCTCTAGGGAACTGGAACAAGATAGAATGTGAAAAAATCATGCGTTTTTTTCTCTCCACGGACTCAATGCTGGCTGTCGTTTAAGGAACTACATGTCCATGTCTATTCTGTAAATGCTTTTCAAGCAGATGCAGTAATAGAGTAGACCAGTGCTAGACACAAAGGGCCCATTGTGTGTTTTCAAGAACATTGTGAATGACACTTCAAACCTTAATTATCCTTTTTCTACACAGGGCACAAATAAGCCACTCTCATATAAATTATAGCGACATTATGAAGAGAGGGACTGAAATGATTCAGCAAATGCAAGATGCACAGGCCAGTATCCCCATTTTAAAGAAGTACGGCAGGCCCGCATAAACCTAACCCCTCAGCAGCAGTCGCCTGGAATTCCAAAATGAGAGCTGTCTGCAAAACTATAACACACATGGTCCCATTCAACGTTGTCTTCATCTGGGAGTGTATTCCCTAGTCTTGCCAACTCTCTCAATTTTATCACACATCTTGCAATAGTCAGTGTTTTTCTGAAAGGTACAGTTCCTGGAGGCATGTGATTAGTGAGACTCTCCGTTTCCATTTAACAAAAAATACCGTGTTTACAGCCCTCGGGGTTGCGGGGAAAAGCTTGAGATCATGGCCTGAGTGAACCCTGAAGCCTCAAACACACACACACAAATATAAATACATAAAAACTTGATTTTTAAAGAAACGTCATGATATTTTTATGGCTTGATGTGAATTTGTAATGCTTGGGGTTGGTAATACAGGAGACCCTGGCTAGAACTAAATAGCACGAATTCGGTAATAGCGCAGTACCGCGCATGGATCCCAAATTAAATTACTTTAATTGGAATCCGTGGTAATGCGGCCCCCCCGCTATAACGCAGTCCCCGCATTAACGCAGTACAGTGCATGGATCCCAAACCCCGGGTTCTAGCGAGTTTTAATTAAGATACATTATAGCTCAAAGATATCTCATCATGGAATAGGATTATAAATTCTAATTCTATAGTATGAGACAATACATTAATGTAATGTTTAAGAAAAGTTTTGTAAATGAGTTCCAATAGTTCATGGATTAGGGACACAATCTTATGGGGTTCCACAGGCTTCTGTATAGATTATTTAGGTTAATCTTTCTATCTACCCAATGGGACTCAGTGCTCAATCTAGAAGATACCATCAGAAATGGTTAGTTTTGCAGTTCTCAAACTGTGGATTTGTGTCTCCAGAGGTAACATGCTTGTTAACAGCAAAAATGTTATAAATAAATAAATAATAGAGAGGGGTGAGAAATAACAGACCTCAACGCTATTGTCCCGCTGCAAATTTGTGTACACAGAATCAATCCCTTACCTCTCTCAAAAAGTGCAAAGTTTCAAAAAGTTCAACGAATAGAAGATTGTTGGGGGTGGAATAGATCTGGACAAAGAAAAGAAGATAAATGTGAGAAGGGAGGGACATATGCTTGTTTTGTTAAAATATTATATGTTTGCTGTTGCAGAAAAAAATCCAGAATACATAATGTTCTTGTTTTAGTTAAATAAAACAATTTAAATGTCTCTCTGGTGATGTTCTCCTCCTAATATAGCATGGCAAGAAAATCGTCCAAATGTTAATGATTAACCTGTTGAATTGGAGATAGTTCACCTCCCAATGACTTCACAAATATCTGCTTCAATTACCTTTGGCAAATGAAATAAACAAACAATCATTCATTTTCTGATATAGCTGTAAGACTAATCTGAAACGTTTTCAAAATAAATCACTTTAAAATGCATACTGTGTACCTTCTAAAAATGAAACCTACATCCATCTCTGAGTTGTGAAGAATATGTATTAAGGTTATAACAATCAACAAGAATGCACTTTTATGTAGAAATCCATGATTAAATTGAGTCTTCCTGACGAGTGATTTAAATCAATTTGATTTAAATCAAATCCACCCTGCAGTAAAGTAAAAAAGGAATATACAATGGACTGAAGAGGAAATAGCAGGTAACCCAAATAAATTCCAAAAACCTTCCTACACCCATATGATCCAATTGAATGTTTTGCCATTTGCACACATGGCTCACATTAACTGTTTGCACACAAGAATCTGTTTGGTTAGCTCACTGCAATCAAAGTTCATGTATACAAGAGAAATTAACGAAATGTTTAAAATTTGCATCATTGTATTTCTAACTTCCCCATAATTGGGTATCCCAACCTAGAATTTTGCACCATTGTGTATACACAACCTTTCCTTTACAAAAAGGAGGGAGAGGCTGAGGAGTTCAAAGAGGGGAAAATACCTTTTGCCACCTTACCCGCTCACATGATTTAAAAATCAAATCTCTGGAATAATACGAATTTGGGTACGTTTGCAGTGTTGAAGCCGTGTTGGTCCCCGGACATTAGAGAAATGAGGTGGGTGGGGTAATATATTTTATTGGACCAACTTCTGTTGGTTAAAGAGCCAAGCTTTCGAGCTACACAGAGCTCTTCTTCAGGTCTGGGTTCAGCATAGGTAGTTTGCACATATTGTAAGAAACCATTCAAAATGAAGTGGCTTGTTAAAACCTCTGCAGTCATAGGACAGAAAGAGAGGGTTAGTGGGTTACAGATTACTGTAATATTGCCCACAACACGCCTTTCAAGATCCACAGGTCCTACACATGCCTATCACAACATGTGCAGTACCTCATCCAGTGCACTAAATGCCCCAACAACAACTATATGCTGAAACCAGACAATTACTACGCTCTCAAATGAATTCACACCAAAAAAGATAAGACAAAACCCCCCGTATCACCCTGGGTCGAACACTTTTCAGAAAAGGATTATTCCATATCTGATCTCTCCGCCCTAGTCCTCAAAGGAAACCTGCACAATACCTTCAAAAGAAGAGCCTGGGATCTTACATTCATAACTTCACTAGATACTAAAAATCATGGTTTTAATACAGACACTGGATTTATGGCTTATTACAACAATCTGTAACCCACTTTTTGTTCTAGGACTACAGAGCTGTTAACAGGCCACTTCACCTTGAATGGTCTCTTACAATATGTATTAACTACTTACGCTAAACAGTGTGTTTCAACTTGTATTTAGTTGTGACACTCTGAGTCCCAGACCTGAAGAAGAGCTCAGTGTAGCTCAAAAGTTTGTCTCCTTCCCCAACAAAAGTTGGTCCAATAAAAGATATTGCCTCATCCCACCATACTTTGTGTCTCTAATGAACCTAGATAGTGATTTTTATCCCGTGATTTGAAAGTACACTACATATAACACATCCTTATCAAACACTTGTGAAGTAAGTATTATTGTAACATAAAAGAAAGAAAAATCTTGGCTCACAATTGGCTGAGAACAACTGTGGGATGAGTCAATAAACTGCTACTATTTGTTCACCAGAGGTCAGAAACTCTGAGGTCTGGGACAATGTTAGCCAATTTACTCTACAGGTAAATGACTGTATCCGAACGGGCTGCGGGCAGTGCTAAAAGTCGGGGGAAGGTCACAACAGGTCACAGACACAGCCAAAAATATAGGTATTTAAAAAAAAAAATCAGGCCCAAAGCTGTTGCTCCCAGATTATCACACACACACACACGTTTTTTTCCAGACCACTTTAAGCACCGGCTGCAGGAGACTCCAGTACAAATTATTCAACTCTGATGAGCCAGTCAGATTGAATATGTAAATCCCTACTTTCTTATTTGCTCATACATGATACATAATGCCATAATTTTCTCTCAGGACTTCAAACATCTTTTCCCCCTTCAAGTATTTAAAAGAAAAAGTTGTTACTTTTAAGAAATTTCTCACCTAGGGTGACCAGATGTCCAGATTTTATAGGGACAGTCCCGACTTTTGGGTCTTTTTCTTATATAGGCTCCTATTACCTCCCCAACCCCTCTCCCGATTTTTCACATTTGCTGGCTGGTCACCCTATTCTCACCAAAGTGGAGCAATTTTCATTAATTTCTGATTAAATCAATCAGGACATATATAACAAAATATACAATGACTTAGCAATTGACTACATTTTGAGGTAAATATTGATCTCAACTTTGTCTCTATCCGTACATTTTGAGTCTCTTCAGCAGAAGTCAGTATTGTGATAATGGGGCCTGCACATTTATCCTGTGACCTTAACTGTGAAAACAGATAAAAGTTCATGAAGTGTCACAATATATTAAATGTTCATAAGAAAACGTGTGAAGAGTGCATTAGTTCAAACAAAAAGGCCTACTGATATAACCCAAAGATTGTATTAAGATCATGCCTGGTAAACAAGGGTAGAACCGGAAAACAAAGAACCAAAATTGGTGTGTTGCAAATTAGATCTAATTTGTAAACAAAATAATGAAGGGATGGGTTATCTGGCGCTCCCTTTAAAAACAAACAAACATACATACAAGACTTTGGGAGGAAAGCTGGCTACTGTGACACTGGCTGGCAAAGACAGAAGTAGGGGAAGGAGTGAACTCCAGAATCATAGCAGGCACCCTACACCAAGGGTGGCCAGACTCCGGAGCCACATGCGGCTCTTCAGAAGTTAATATGCGGCTCCTTGTACAGGCACCGACTCCAGGGCTGGAGCTACAGGCGCCAACTTTCCAATGTCCCAGGGGGTTCTCACTGTTCAACCCCTGGCTCTGCCACAGGCCCTTCCCCCCAGAGCCTCCTGCACACCATGAAACAGCTGATCGGGAGGTGTGGGGGGGTGCTGATCGGTGGGGCTGCCAGTGGGCGGGAGGTGCTGGAAGCGGGGTGGGAGAGCTAATGGGGGGCTGCTGACATATTACTGTGGCTCTGGCCATGTACATTGGTAAATTCTGTCTCTTTCTCAGGCTCTGGTTGGCCACCCCTGCCCTACACCATCTTCTGGGACCGTAGGATCCAGTCAGACACCATTGTGCCTTCTCTGTCTTGAGCCTGAGAGCTGTCCTGACCCGACAGGGCAAGAAAGAGGGATCCAGATCATGACCCTGCCACCTCTACTGGCTCCAAGTAAATCTCACAACCCACATGTCCATTTCCTTCCCAACCATATTTCTTCTCTTTCCCCTCTCCCTCTCTCCTTTTTCCTTGTTGAATAAAAGTCAGGCTTGGATGGACAAGACTCTATTTGGCAATACTGCTGTAAGCTCAATGACCAGAAAAGCAGTTAAATGCAACACCCAAAACAGCATGATGCTGGTACAAGTTTGCCAGGTCTCAAAGTGGCTGATAAGATCATGTGTTGTGTCTGTGTTTTACCAGGAATGAAGCTGTAAGTGACAGTCAACATCAGAGGCAGAAGCTGAATTGTCTATCTTTAGGGTTCTTTTCCTTCCCTTTTTTTGGTGTGTCTGTTTTGTTTGGTCTTCTAGGTAACAGGATGAGACATTAACAGCAACAATGACAGCTCCCACCCATCTCAACTAAATTCTTCTCTTCTCCCCAAAACCACAGTTATTACTATTTTAATACCATCTAGGAGTCTGTCAAACAAGGGGACAAGGTCTTTCTAAAAAACTCTCTCCAGCTAAGGGAAAGGGAACAAGGGATATTGTTAAAAGCATTATTCAATACTTCACCTTACAAATGCTTTAACCATTTCCTCCCCCTTTTCTGTATGTTTAATAAAAGTTTTAAAGGCTTTTTAATTGTGTGTTTGCCATGGTATAAAGCAGGCTGAGGGCTCTGAATGTCAGACCTTGAACCTGTTTAAAACTGTTAAATTGGTGGACTGTTACAGGATCAGGTTTACATCTGGACTGAGTCCATCTATTCCACCTATATTATCACAAAACAGTATCTGTTTATTAAGCCTATTCTGTAAAAGGTCTGATATTCAGAACTGCACCAGCATAACAGCATGCCTAACTTATGGGTATAATTATTGCAGTAGCACATTCAAATGGGTACTTGCACACACAAATAGCCAGTTAGGCATTGTAACAGGGTTCCCCACTCACCACTAGTGTACCTCCTTGCACCCAGGTCTGGGAATGTAGCTCTCGCTGCTTCAGGTGTCCTCATCTGTTCTCCACTCACACTGCAATAGTCTATATTCTGGTACCTAGGCCCTCTGGCCAAGTCACCATTTAGCCCCCCCTTTCCGGTGTTACAAACAGGACCACTCTCCAAATGCCTTTTTTGGACAGTGTTCAGCCTCAAACTCAGGGCTCGGTGTCACTAGACTAGTGGCTAGCAGGGGAACCAGGCCTGCCAACTCCACCAGATTGCAGCCCAGGGACTGTATAACCAGTAATCCAGGTCCACTTACTCTCTGTAGCTCAGTTCCTTCCCACCCAGCCTCTCTCTTTTTCCTTGCCTGTATCTGGGATTACCACAGGAGCCTACTCTATTCCCCATAGCTACTTCACCTTCTCCTAGCCTCTTACTAGACTCTTTACTCCAAGACAGGATCCCAGGGCTTACTCTCCCTCTGGATTTCCTTCTTGTCCCTGTCGGTGTCCCTCCTCTCAGGGAGTAGCTGCAGACCCTTCCCCCTACAGCCCCAAGGTGGGGTGTTTTCCCCACACCAGCCCCAGTGAGAACTGAAATAAGGCAGTTGGGCTCAATCAGCCAATTATGCTGCAAATGGGGGAGATTTAGGCTGTGTGGAAGGCGCTAATTAGAATGAAGCTCACCTGCGAGGGAACAGGTGGGACATCTAGAAAGCCAGGAGGCTAGTAACAGCATGAGGGACTGCAGGGAGAAAGTCTGTAGCCCCGTTCCCTGCGGTAAGGGAGAAGGAGCATGGTAGGAAGGAGTCTGGGTGAGAGTGGCACGGCTGTTGTAGCTGCAGACCCTAACTGTTCACCACAGGACTTTGGACTAGAATCCTGAGTAGGGAGTGGGCCTGGGGTCCCCTACCACCCTTGGTATTGTTAAGGGCAGTAGAGGCAAAGACTGGGGGAGTGACATAGGACTGTGGGTGTGAGGGCTGCTTGTGGAGAGAGGCCCTAAAAGATCACCCTGGAAGGGGAAAAACAGCGTAGTGACCTGGCTGGAGAGAGAGAGAGACAAAAAGCTGGAGTGGAAGTGCAAGAAAGGGTGTTGGCGTGGCATTATTCTGGGGTGTGTGTAGGGGAGGAGAGGAATTCTCTCAATCTCTCCTGTTGAGCCCCCTGTTGTGCTATGTATAAACTATTTAAATAGTCATTAGAGCAGGGACTCCCACATCACATCCCAGGGGCGTTCCCCAACCACCGGGCTATGGAACCATGCTCACTTTCTCTCTGTCCCCCACTGAATACCGAAGTATTTCATACAACATGAAACAGCTTCAACAGGAGAGACTGCCAAAGACTCAGCCAAAGTACCCTAGCCCACTAGTTAGAGCACATACCTGGGAGGTAAGATGCCTGGGTTCAGTAGCGGCGCCAGGGTTTTTGCAGCTTTTGGCGGCAGCGCTCCTCTGCCGTAATCGGCGGCGCTTCGGCAGCAGCTCCTCTGAAGCGGCGTTCTCGGTGGCGTTTCGGCAGCCGCTTTTCTTGCTGCCGAATCGCCGCTGGGAAATGAGTCGCCGCCGAAATGCCGCCCCCCAAATCCTGCCGCCCTAGGCGACCGCCTAGGGTCGCCTAGTGGAAGTGCCAGCCCTGCCTGGGTTGAAGTCCCTGCTCCTCTCAGACAGTGGGGCTCTGAACCTGAATCTCCCACACCCTAAGTGAGTGTTTTAGCCACTCATCTACTGGGTAAAAGGTCAGCTGCACAAGTGCCCTGT
Organism: Chelydra serpentina; assembly: GCA_037349315.1. Taxonomy (NCBI): domain Eukaryota; kingdom Metazoa; phylum Chordata; order Testudines; family Chelydridae; genus Chelydra; species Chelydra serpentina. The sequence continues at coordinate 15,167,765 of JBAIAC010000061.1, forward strand.
GGGGTTTTGGTGGGGGGGGGGGGGGGGTTTCAGGGTGCTCTAAAGAGATCTCTGGACACATCTACCAGATTGGGTCCCACAGGCAAAATAGGCAGAGGGGACACCTAATTTGAGGGTCCTGCCATGGTACAGGCATCAGGACTTAAGCATCTGAAAGCATGCCCAGAGACAAATTTTAGGGGACTTTATTGGCACCTAGAGGGTTTGGCAACAGCTGAGTGGGCTTTTGAGGATCTCAATAATGGACTTAGACACCTAAATCCTTTTCTGGATCAAGCCCAGGGTGTCAAATCGAAGTAATATTTGAAATGGTGTCAATTTTCTATTGTATTTGTATTCTTGGTCACTCTAACATTTCTGTCCCATTTTAACTTATTCCTGGACTGTTTATTTGCATCCAGAGTCATTTTCCCAAGATGTATTCCAAACCATGTGTGACACAATACAACAATCTGCTGCTCTTCTTGCTGATAGTAACAATGAAACCTTTGTGTAACTTCATAGTACCATGAAAAATAATGGTACCTTTATTAGATGCTCTTTGTATAAGCCCTTTGGACTTTCTGGTGTCACGAAATATCTAGCCAGCTTCTTTTGATCAGATATGGTTGTTGTGGTTTTTTTTGTTTTGGTTGTGTGTTTTTTTTGACTGTGTACAAAGACCATTTACCAGAATAGTAATGACATGGAAATCTGACTTCTATAACCTTGAAGATAGCAAGTCTCTTTTTCCTTTTTGTAATGGCCCCAAGATTTAGACATTCTGACTTTAGAAATATGTCTTTCTATTGGTTACAAAAACTGGTGGAGGAAGGGAGAGCGAGACTGGACAAACCTTATAAGGACAGAAATGTTCTTTACAATTACTGTGACACTGTGGTCATATTCGGTAGCATAATTAGATTGAGGACCACAGCTGAGAAGGATTAGGCTATTTGTAACCAAAAGTACTATGCATGAAATCTAGTCTAATTTTCATTTTATTCTCAATAAAATGTTCTTTCACTGTACTCAGTGTGCTTTGTATACTCAATGATTGCAGTTTTTATTACCTGTATCAACTTAAAAAACATAAGGTGAATTTTACCTCAAGTTATTTGACCCTATAAAATTAACAGATTTTTCTAAATTCAGCATTTAATGACTCAAAGGTCCAAAATAATGATTTATCTTCTGATGCTCTGTCAATAAAGGTTCCAAATAGCCTGTTTTTTAAGGGCATTTGGGGATTTTTTTAATTAAACAAAGCTGTTTTGCCATACTCCCAGAAACTGCTTTTAACAGCTACAGGGTTAAATCAGATTGTTTCTGAAGGATTTAGCTATTATTGTGTTTTAATCTGTAAACAACATTTATTAACCCCATTAATCAATATCTAATTTAATGTGGCTTTGTTGGTGCATACAAATGTCAACACATTTTGTAAATCAAATAACGTCTTATATTTCTGATTTAGATTAGATTACCCCAAACACCTGTATGTGTGTTTTTAAAGTGAATACATTTGCTTTTTAAAAGAGAGCAAATCAATGAATTCTACAGAAATGAAATGAGTTGGGTGGCTTTTACAGTCTTTCAAAAATAATTTTTGAGCAAATTTGGACCAGATCACATCCTCCCCTCAAAAAACCCGTGGTAAATTCCCTTAGCAGCATCTAGTGTAATTCTAATCAATAAACAGGGGCACTCAAATCCCATTAGTTAATATACAGTCACATAAACCACCTGCTGTTCTGTTTCGCATATTATAAAACAGTCAGTCATTGGGTTTAATATTTGACCTGCCTTAGTAGTTGACTCAACTCGTTTTGGCTTCTTTGAAACAAAAATAACTCTCTTCAGTGCCTTTGAAAATTCCAGCAGTGGATGTTAATTTAAGGATTCTAACCAGGTAACAGTGGTTTTTTAAAATCACATTTTGCTGAAATGCAAACTCTAATTAAATACTAAATAACTGATTTACAGTCTGTCCTGAAATCAGTGTATGCCTGCTGTGTAGGTGTGCACTTTTATAGTTTAAGCTATTGGCACATGCTGGGCCCATCGATAGCCGTCAGTTTGAAAAGCCAGTGCCTCGGCATGCCAGCATCTCCATATATATAGTTAGTTAGTTAGTTAGTTGTGCAACATTTTGCTTACAAAACGGAGAGTTAGAAGTTTGAAAATAAATGTATAAAACACTTGCATTAAACATGATTTATGCAACATAATTACAGTTAAAAACAGCCAATTTATAAACTCTTTTAAAATGGCCTCTTTTGAATTCATTGTAAGCAATTGTAAATTAATTTTAAAAATACTGAATGCTCAAGGATCCTAATAAAACCACTCTAGTGTAAACCTGCACTTTTCATTTTAGCTTAATCCCAAATAGCTGAAACCAGCTGTTTGAAAGAAAAACAAGGTCCAAATCTCTTTTCTACTTCAGTAGAATATGATATTTGCATGAGTAGAGTTATGGCCTAAAACGTAATTGTATTTGCAGCCCAGATTAAAAACATGCAAGTACTGTAAACTGAGAAATATATTTCTTTCCCTAGATATACTCAACTGGGAATACAGATGTGGATAGCAAAATAGGGCTGCAACCCTGAAAACACACACAAGTACATTTACACGTGAGAATAGTTCCATTCTACTTAATGGACTATTCCTATACAAATGGGTATCTATATGTGTAAGCATCCGCAGGATGACTGATGCTATTGAAGTCTAGGAGATTTAAACATTGCTGAAATGCTTTGCTGAGTAGAGACTAATTTAAGCATGTGTTTAAGTGTCTTGCTGAACTGGGGCCTTAATCCTTAAGGAAGAACACAAGTCACTTAAAATGACCAACAAAGGAAACTGTTATTGAACCCATACACCAAATTGATCCTCTGAACTTGTAGTATATATTTTTGCATCATGTTCACTAATTCTTGGGGGTGGAGTGGAGGGAATACATTTTCAGTGTCATTAATAGTAAAACTGTAATTGGTTTAAACAATGTGAAGTCTGTTTTTTTAAGTAAGCTCAGTACAAAGTTCATCCATATTTTTTCCTTCATCACATAAGGCCTGATTTTTAAAGGTATTTTGTCCCGTACAGAAACAGTAGGGCAGTTAGTGGGATTTTCATAAGCGCCTACGTGCCTATCTGGACCTTTAAGTGCCTAAACACCTTTAAAAATCTGGCCCTTAGTCTCCATCCCTGCAAACGTGTGTACATGTTTAACTCTACTGAATCATCCCACTCACTACTCACATGGGTAAAGTTAAACATGCATATAAGTGTTTGAAGGATCAGGACCTTACTACTGAGTAAAACCAGCACCCTTTGATCATTTTGTTTCTTGGTTGATTACTTAATTTGGACACGACTGAAAGTTTGTTGTGGTTTAAAATATTTACGTTTAGCGGCCATTCAAATGTTCTTTGGTCCTAGAACCATTAACTATGTTGGAGGAATTTCAATGGAAAATGAAGGCAGACTATGGCCCTCTGCAATCATGTGTAACAAATTTAGTGGGGATCTTGACACTATGTACTTGGGGCCGAGTGGGGCGGGAGAGGGAGAATCACAGCCTTGAATTAGAAAGCACACTGAAGGAAAAGAACAGAAGACCGTATACAACAAAATGAACAAAAGCGAAATGGAAGGTAAGAATTGTTAAGATTAATATGATCGATTCACCTCAGTTTAACTACTTCTCCTGGATATTACCACTAAACTGAACAATTGTATATTCAGGGCAAGCTACAGCACCTGATTCACATTTTAAACAGTGAGACCAATTGATTAGCTCCTTCCTATGAAAGGAGAGAATTATACGACACGAGGAGGAAGGAAAACCCTAAATTATGCTCGTGGCTTTTAACTCTGCTCAGCTCCTTTTGGAACACTGCCAAGAAACAAGTATCAAGGGATACTTTAGAGCAACATTCCAAATGCAAAAGTGCCAGGAGAATATGTTTAAAAAAAATTAAATTGTTCTGTTCCAATATTCAACACTCACGGAAGTCTGAGCAGAGCCTGCTAATTATCTCATTTGCATGCACTGTACGTGAAATGGTATTTTTGAAAATTCCATCAGCAAAATCTTTAAAAGGCAGATAGCCTGGTCTGACTGGCTAGCCAGCATGCAGAATTGATTCCTTTTTTTTTTTTTAAAGAGGAAGAAGGCGGCCAAAACACTTACATTTCTACAAGCACAGGTGGGCAGACTTCTGGAAATATCTCCACTTGCAATTTCACAGTGAGACTGTTTTGAACAGCGCTCTGGAATGTGTAATTTCCTCTCAGAGGGCCTAATGCTGCTCTCATTGAAGTGAATGGCAGAATTCTCCACCAAAAGAAAGTATCATTCCAAATATCCAACAGGAAAAGTCACTGCCTTTACATGACTCAATATCTAGACAACTCAAGACCAGGAAAAGGGACTGAACATGCAACATGTGTATCCCACTCTAAGGAAGAAATCTATTTTGGCCTTAAGCCGCAGTCAGTAGCCTCTGGGGCTGTCCTGCTAGCCCATGGAAGCACTGCGTGAGAGAAGTACCCCCGTCCAAAATGATAATCTCCCATATTTAACAGCCACAACATATTGCATTCAGGAAGCTTGATTTAAGGCCCTTCATGTTTCATTAGTAATGAGGGATGCTGAAGCCAGGCAGAGTTGTAGGAAAGAGATCTTTACTGAGCCAGGTTGAGAGGTCGGTATTTGCCTGGGTGCAGCCTAGTCACCAGCTTGCAAACCTGAACTCCAGACATCAGGTTGAACTGACTCTCCTGACCCCTACTGAAATCTGACCCTCTTTCTTCAGTCCCACTCATGGCATTACACATCCTCAAAGTAGTTTTTCAGGTTTCCAGTGTGCTGGATTGTTGCAGGGTTTGTTGGGCTCTCTGCAGCAGGCGGATTTATCTTCTGACTAGTTCAGCCTTCTGCAAAGGTAGCACCTGCAGCCTCTGAGGATTTGAGTTCAAAAGAACACATTTGTCACCGGAATCTGGGCCTTTGATGTTCCTATTAAATTAAGAACCAGCGGAAAGTGCAAACGTTGTATAGCCAAATGGAAACACTGTTGCTTATTTATTATATGGATGTTTGTTTCTGAAAGAAGCGAGAGGCTGGAGCCAAAAACATTCTTTCAAACAATTTTCTTTGACACACAGAGATATGTAACTGAATAACTTCCAACAGGTGCTACATTTGTTTCTTCCCAGAAACATATTTCAGCTAAGTTTTAAATTTGAGAGACAGCAGTTACCGCTGCACGTGTGTGTATATTATTATTTTGTTGTACTATGGAACAGAATTCCTGCTCTACTTCACTAACTTGCCCTGGAGTGACATTGTCTGACTCTATTGTTCATGATAAAACAAAATCTGAGATTTTAATCATCTTAATCTTGTGGAGCCAAACTTTAAAAAGAAAAACAACAGTTATGTCTGTAAGTATCTATATTTGTATACAAAGTATATTGTATACAAACAGGTACCATGTATGGCTCTCAGGTAAATGCGGTATAACTCCATCTACATGCAGATTTATTTGTGCATGTAAATAGAGGGTTTTGCAGGAGCAAGTGATTAATGCATATTTTTTGTGGGTAGAGCTATCATGTCCTCCTTATAAAATGCAGTACTGCAAGTTATTTGAATAGCCATACAAAGTTTACATCCAATCTACTATGCAAACATGTATTTTGGAATCCTGTCAACAAGGAACTAGTTTTTTGCAGCATAAAAGAACATTTTCAGGTTGGAAAAAAATTAAAATAAATCACCCTGAGTCAACAGGTCCTCCTCTCCATGGAAATTACACATCAAAAATAAAGACAGAATACCCTTTCTGTTTTCTTCATTGCTTTCCGATCAACTCCTCTAAACACTCAAGTCTACATATGAGTTTTTAAAATAATTTAAATCAAGCAGGTCTGTACTATTGAAGTACACATTTTTAAAAGCTCTTAAATTCTGTGCAGAGTATCTGGGTACGATGGGAGACTAAAGAAGTGTTTGACTTTTTTTCTCACTTGTTTGTTGGTCTGTTTGGTGCTGTCTGCAGTCACACTTCATGGTCTCTAGCATGAGAAAGGCAATTCCTTGGAGCAATCTTACAGAAGTTAGAAAGGAAAGGAATGCTTTAAGTGCCGAGAACCTACAGGGATAAAATGTAATTCCAGTTTGATTGAGGTTATTCTCAATAACCAATAAACAAATGCAGAACTCCTCTCCTACAAAATCATTTTTCAGAACTATTGCCAAACAGATCCTGCCAAACAGTTCTGCTTTTCCTTCTCCAAATCCAATTCCAACAATCCCTGTGGTTTATACACTAGTTTCAACTCCCTCTTCAAATCCTCTCCATTTCCCTTCCCTGCTCTCCCTTAGACACCAGGAGTCCTGCACCCAACATAGGGTAACTTAATATTAGACCTCATTCTGACAGCCAAAACTAAAAATTAGAAGTTGGTCAGGTACCAATGATCATGATCTGGTCACACGTACTGTGTGCAAACAGATTATGGTGCCGACCAGTAATCTGGAATTTTAAAAGAGCCAATTTCCCAAATCTTAAAGCAACTGGGGGCATAACTGACTGGGAACTTAAATTTAAAGTAGGAAGTGTTAATGAAATCTGGGTATTGTTCAAAGATGTCCTACTGGATGCCCCAAAAGCCACAATTCCACCGACACAAAAAAGGTAATGCTGGGTAAGAAGCTATTTTGGTTAAAAGGAGATGTGGAAGCAGTGATAAAACATAAATTAATACACAAAGGATGGGGAAAGGGGAAAGTAAATAGTAATTAATATAAGTTGCAAGTTAAAAAATGTAAGTGACTTATAAGGGAAGCCAAAGGCGTCAATGAAATATCAAAGACCAATAGGGCTAGGGGTAATCAGAAGGTATTTTTAAATATATTAGGAAAAAGAAAAACCTTAGGCCAGGTAGAGGTCCATTGTTAGATATAGAAAGTAAAATTGTAAACTGTAATGTAGAATAGGAAAAAACGTTCAACAGATATTTCTGTTCTGTATTTGGAATGAAGAAGATGTGCCCATCCCATATAATGCTGTGAATGCAATAGAAAGTTTATCATCTGTAACAAAGAAAGATGTGAGGCAGCATCTGCTAAAATTAAACATTTTCAAATCAACAGGCCCAAGAGGAACTCTCTGAGACAAATCCAGTAGAGAAAAGGTGCTGTTAATTTGCTATTACTGTAGTCAGCCTCACCTATTAAGAAATCAAAAGTTACCAACCTATGATATACCCTAGGAGGATTTCTCAGAAGAAAGGTGTTTCAAATGTGCTCTGTTACTTGAATGGCCAAGTAGTAAACACTCTATTGGATACAGGAAGATCCCAGACTATAGCTCATAGTCACTGGATTCCTGTGAAAGACTTAGGTCATGAGAGAACTAGGAAAGGAGTCTGTGTACATGGAGACAGGAGGGTATACCCCACCGCAGGGGTGCTTCTTTGCATAAGCAGCCAGCAATATTTTATGTAGCTGATAGTAGTGACAAATCTCCCATAGATTTCCCAGTCTTCGCAGATTTACTAACTGAAAACCCAGTGTCTGTATGGAGACTAGATCACAGATCAAGAAAGGAGGAGGAATTTCCTTCTCTGAGTTAGACAAGGCCCTTTTTTGAGGGAGAAAACAAGATGTGGAGGAGATGGGAGAAACACCAACGGGAGCAGAGGGGTGTCAATTTGGGGCCTTTAAGGGAAGGGGAGTTGGAAGTAGAAGATGTGTGGAATATACCACTAAACTTGGGACAACTTCAAAATGAAGATATTTTCCTTCAACTCCTAGAAATGGTTAACATTAATGGAGTGCCCGTAGAAGGGGTAAAAACTATAGAAGATGGGACAGAACAAGAGAATGTGTTGGAAAGTGATTTACTTTGTATTAAGGGTTGACAAGGAAAGCAGTTACTGATTCCAAAAGTTTGTAGGGAAATGGTCCTCCAAACAGGACATACTAACCCTTGGGCTGGACACTGAGGTCATGTCTAGCCTTTGAACTGGAGGCATGATTCCCAGCTCAAGGCATAGTCGTGGCTAATTCTCATCAAGCTAGTATGCTAGAAACAGAGTATTACCACAGCAATGCAGGTGTGGAGAAGGGCTAGCTGCCATAAATACATGCCCATCCAAGACCCTAGGCACGTAACTCGGGGTAGCTAACCCCTCCTGCTGCTCACAGCTACAGCTACTCTCTATTTTTAGCATACTAGCTTGATCGGAGCTAGAGCAAATATGTCTCCTCAAGCTGTGACTCACACCCGCAGCTCAGTGTAGACAGGAGGGCAAAGGGAAAAAACCACATGCTAGAGTAGCGAGACGTTTTTATTGGTGTGGCATGTATCGGCGGGTATATGACTGTATTAGAGCCTGAAAAGTGATCAGGTATCCCTTATTCCACTACCGATAATAGTTGCACCTTTCTCCTGATAGCCATGGACATAATGAGTCCTCTGGAGCACAGTCACTCAGGATACTGCTAAATCTTGGCACTGGATAACTATACTATGCAATACCCAGAAGCATTTCCCCTCAAATGCATAAAGGGCCAGCAGGTTGTGGCAGTCTTGGTGCAGTTATTACCAGGGGCCCGAGAGCAGCCTTTGCCCTGGTGTTCTTCCCTTCTTTGCATTTCATAAACATGAACCTGACTACTAAACACAACCTTGGTATAAAATCAGTACAAAATGAACTCTGCTGTGTTTGTTAGGAGAAAAAAACCCAGTGACGTGTTTAAGTGTTTAGTAAGCCTGGTGCTTCTTTTATATTATATACGAAAACATTTAACAGATTACTTTACCTGGTATATAAGATATGGTAACCCTATATGGAATACCTTGTCTTTCTCCTTCTATATCTTTCTTGTCTTTCTCTCTTCTCCTCTATGGCAAATTACAGAAAACAATATAAGATGTCATGCGGAGCTGCAGATTTTCAGCGATTGTTTCCTCTCTATATTTGCTGAGCAGGTACTTTATACTTGGTCAGACAATTATTCAAGTAAATTTAGCCTACCAAAACATTGCCAAATATGGCATGTTAGTGACAGAAACCAAGTCAGAAGTCATCACTGAAGGGAAGGATTTAGATGGATTGGAAAATACTTGTGTTTAAAATGCCAATCAATTATGCAACCATCTTCATGATTCGGTGGATATGAAAAATTACTCTTCTGGGGAAATGTGCTTAAGAAGAGAGCATATGCAATCATATACTTTTACATTCACTGTTTTTTCTCTGCCAGTTTACCAAGTGTAGAAGTATCTCAGCACTAGTACACATTATAAAGCATTATCTGAGGCTTTAATTTCCCAAGAACAAAGCTACAGTCTGAATCTACCATACTCATGCTTCAATTCCTGCACCAAGACAACTGCTGCTGAGTATGAGAGACAGGGAAATTTAGACGCTAATTCATGATATTTAGATCTACAAACGAACATATTGTATGACAGTAGGTAATCCCAGGACAGTCTCTTTAAAGCAAGCGCTACACAAAAATGATAGCTGCAACATCACAGTAAAGAATGTTTGCACACCTGCTATATTACTGTGCAACAATTAAACCTAGATTAAACATTATACATAAAGAGCCAGATTTTCAAAATCGCTCAGCACCTACAAATGGGCCCAGAAACTTCCAAAGAATTGGTTCCCAATTGGGCACCTGAACGAAGTGGCTAGATTTTTTGAAAGTGCTCAGAGCCCAGTAAGAACAAGCAGCCTCATTCAAACAACATGTACAGCAGTGGCCTATTCCTCAGAGGACATTATCAAAAACTATTTCAGCTTTGTTCTTTGCAGCAGCATCACTGCCTGATAGCACCAAACATTTCCTTCGAAATTAAGATAAAGCAAATGGAAACATACTTAATTTTTAAAAATAATCTGAAAACCTGGAACAATGAACATGTGGAATGTATTAACTTGTCCTGATTATCAGAGGGTGTTGTCAGCTGGTTTGTTAGACTATGTAGGCTATTCTCTTGCTGTATTAATCTAATTTTTCAGAAATGTAGAACCTAAGTGGGAAAAAAAGTCCTGTTCTGTGGAGACCTGACATAAAAGGTCCCATCTGAAGGGGCTTTTCCCCCCCCCAAACCTAAAACTAAGAGTGTAGTTGGCTGGTTTCTGAACAAGTAATAAAAAATAGAAATTCACATGCTTCTTTGATAATTGGTCATTTAAAAAAACAGTTATAAGACAACTTACAAGCAGTTATCTCAACTGGTATAAACATCTGTTTAACTGACAAAGAAAACACAAAAGCAGATTTTTCATATTGAAACATCAGATGTGGAGTGCACGACCTTGTGAACTATTTGCAGAAGGTCTCTCAAAAATTCTCATAGTTGGAGTTGTGCTTCTTATGTACTGGGCCCATAACACATGAAAGCAAAAACAGCCTAGACACACGATGAGGAAATAACACAAAGTTTCAGAAGCAGGAACCATTTTGGACCATCCAACATAGTTGAGATTTTTTAAGACAAGACTATAACATACTTAATACTCGGGAGTCTGTCCCAGATAGAAATCAGACTTCACATTGTTTATCATCTTTACTTGAGCTGTTTTGCTTACACGTGTTTGTGCGTGTGTTTTTACAGAAAGCAGCAATGTTACAATGGCTACAATTACAAAAGAAAGGAAATTCTACTTAAAGCTAAAATTCTGTACTCAACTGGCTGCCCCACTACTATATCATACTTTTGCATCTAGCAGTAGCAGCACATGTGGCATGCAGTAGAACGTGGTATAACACATGTGGAATGTAGTATACATTTTGCCCTTTAGTGCCACACAGGTTTAGAGTTCTAGAATTAGTGGCATAAATGGACCCCCTCTTTGTGCAGGAGCAAATGTTTAGATGTTTTATCACGCAAATCATGAGTCCTATCAGTAGTCCCTTGCTCATGTAAGTAGCCATCAATGGAATTACTCATCTGAGTAAGAAAACTCTCGCTCTGTAGCTAGATGGCCACTTACTGAGTGCCCTCTAGTGGCCAGGGGTCATTTTACAGACACCTGCCCCCATTAGTTCCCTCTTGTGGGCCCCTTAAGGGCTCCATACTGTCTCTGTTGTGGCTCACAGCATCCCTACCCGAGGCTGGTTTAATATCAAATAAAGTTCACACAGTCCGCCGAGTCCCTAATCGTAAAATAATCCGAACAGTCCTCAATGAGCCCCCAACATAAAACGATGCTCATAACTCCATGGTTCATACTTAGCTCTGGTTCTTCAGCCACCACCCAGAGCTCTTTCCCGGTCAGTCTGGTCCACACAAAGCTGCCGGTCCCGGCCCTTTTTTGGCTGGTGCTTGGCTCTGGCTTCCTTATCCTGTCAACCTCTCCCCTGTTCTGAAGGAGAAGGCAGTCTATATAGTGCCGTCTACCAAGAGCTCCTTCCCAGTTGGTTGGAAGAGAGGGGAGCCCTACATTACAGGGCTCCTGATCCCGGGCCCTTAAACGAACAGTATCCTGGGGTTTTCCTTCCCTCCTCCAACTCCTGTTTCCCCAGGACCACTTCCTCTCTTCCCCTACCAGGCCATTTTCTGAGCCTTTGTTTATTCTAACACCCTGAAATGGGGTTTTCTGTTCCCCTTTATTCTTAAAAGGGCCGGTACACCCCTTTGCACATGTGAGCTACAAATCTGCAGAATTCCATTTCTTTATCCTGCAAATTAAATCATCTTATGTGGATATTTCAGCCATATCCCACCCACAAAACGATCCTGCTATGGTTTTGTGGTCAAGGTCCTAACTATGACTCTGGAGATCTGCGTTCAAATCTTATCTCTGCCAGAGACCTCCTATAGGTAAATCACTTAATCTGCCTTCCTGACTCAAGTCCCCATCTGTAGACTAGGGAAAATACTTATATTCTACTAATATTTATCTCTTTTTTCTATTTAGATTGTAAACAGCTTAGGGCACGGACTGTCTCTTATTAAGTGTATATAAAGAGGCCCCCAATTTCAGCTGGGGATTGTAGGCACAATTGCAATGTACAGAATAATTATCACATTCTGAAAATAAAGCCTAGCACAAAGAAGAGTAAAAAATAACAAAAAAAAACCATACAGGTTTATTTATTTATTTTTAAGAGTCCTTTTTCCCGATATTTGCCTGTCCAAAATGGGGAGAGAGGCCAAAATCAAACTTGACTTTTAATTTTATTTGTGATACCTTTATCTTTGGAAGTCTTTCAAGCAACATAAACCAACCCTCTGGTTGTGGAATGAACTGAGGAACAGGGTGCATTCTGTCAGGTGAATGACACATAAAATCCAGGGCAATAACTGGATACCTGTGCTTGACTGACAGGGAACCGCCAATCAATCTGGAATAGGGACAAACAAACAATCCCACTGAATTTCAACAGGAATTAGGTGCCTAACTCCCTTAGTTTCCGTCAAAAATTCCAGCCATTAATAGTACTTATCTTTACTGCTACCAGTATCATTTTAACACATTCAGCTCATTATTTGTAATCTCTCCATGATGGAGTGATGGATTTTTTTAAATTAACATAGAACTTTGCAGACAATTGTAGCAGTTTTCAGGTACTTGTAGGTCACATTTTCAGGTCAAAACTTCCTGAACATGTTATTTGATATTAAATGTACAGTGCTTCATTTTTCTGATTTCACCTGTTTTTCCTCCTCCTGCTCTTTCACCTCCATTGCAACTTAAGTGTTAGAATAGCGAGCAGATTGTAAACCACTCTATAATTCTGATGTTCATGACACTGTAAATACACCCAAGGGAAAACCTAGGTATCATCCCTAACAAAAGGCAATTCAGTGCACACAACGAACGCCAGACAGCTCAATAAGGTAATACATGAGACCACACAGAATATATCATTAAAAAGAACACCCGTCAAAACTAAAGCAGATGATGAGAGATGCTAGTAACACAGAGTCACGTGTCTGAAACAATTACTTGCAATATTTAGATCAGCTGTATGAAAACAACCACATCGCATGAGCTGTACTGCAGCACATATTCAGCACAGACGAATAACAAACTGTAGTCTAGTGAGAAAATATTTTTCAGAGATTATTTTCACCACAGAGGAAAGCTGGGACTCCCCTTTTCTTTTTCTGACAGGCAAACGCTTTACTTCCCCACTATAACACAACCTAGGCTTGCTTTTTAGCAAACTGCATTCAGATGTTGTTCCTCTATGACATCATTAATCTCCATGGAAACCTGCTTAGAATGACCGCTGGCCTGAAATAGGTACTGTCATCCCAGATCAACTCAAAAGAAGTCCAGGAAAAGGTCTTTTATCATACATCTTCCAGCTATACATTGTTGCCGAGAGATTTGAACTTCCCTAGACTAAGACACCAACTTTGAAAAACAAAAGGACCCTTAGAATTTATGAGTAGTGCGGGCTACAAGAAAGATGTTTCCATTAGTATAGTCTACTGTTCGTTTGTGTAGCATTATCTCATTGCAGGAAGTCTGCTGGGGATAACAATAAAGTATTTGTTAATCCTTACTTTCAGGGAACACCCCTCTTCAGTGGAGTGCAACCAGATGGATCATGCTTTTTCCCCTTTGCCATGCCAACACAGCCACTCATCATGACTAAGCTCCCTGCTCTGGAGTCAAGGTATCTACTCTAATAGAGATGTTTTACCTAGCAAATAAATCTATCCCCCAATGGGTCTGTTTCATGCTGTGTTAAACTGAGAAGGTAACAGACCAAAAAAAATTGACTAAAGGTCATGAACTCTGCTAATTTTTTTTGCAAGCTGCCTAGCAGACTGTTACATTTCTATAATGAAAATACATTTACACACACACACAAAACATATAAATGTGAATTAATCTACCTTCTTAAGGACAGGTTAAAAAAATGATCATACATTAAAAATTAGATCTCTCTGACATTTGTATGGATGCAAATTGTATGTAATATTGAATAAACTTCCATTGTTGAATTTTATTCAGTGGCTGCTTTGAATGTCCATTGATAATTAGCATAAAATTGACACACAATTCTTTCACGAGGTGTGAAAGAAGAAAAGAAAAGAAGTGGGCAGATATTTTTAATAACGTACAGAGATGTAGTATGCACAGTTGTTGTACCCGTGTTGGTCCCAGGATGTTAGAAAGACAAGGTGGGTGAAGTAATACTTTTTATTGCATCAACTTCTGCTGGTGAGAGAGACAAGCCTTCAAGCTTACACAGAGCCCTTCCACTGATCTAGTAATAGAAGTGCAGTGTTTACTTTAGCTGCACTGATTCATTTGTTTTTAGCAGCACAGAGAGGTACCCAAAGAAATATCGGACCCAAGTCTACAAGAGACACACAGTCGCTTTCAACTAGCACTTCTCAGGATCAGCCCCTTAATAAGCTCACTTGCACAAATCGTCCCACTGAAGCCAGTTTACTTAGATCAGGGGTCGGCAACCTTCCAGAAGTGGGGTGCCGAGTCTTCATTTATTCACTCTGATTTAAGGTTTCGCGTGCCGGTAATATATTTTAACGTTTTTAGAAGGTCTCTTTCTATAAGTCTATAACATATAACTAAGCTATTGTTGTATGTCAAGTAAATAAGGTTTTTAAAATGTTTAAGAAGCTTCACTTAAAATTAAATTAAAATGCCGAGCCCCCACAGACCGGTGGCCAGGACCCGGGCAGTGTGAGTGCCACTGAAAATCAGCTCGCGTGCCGCCTTCGGCACCCGTGCCATAGGTTGCCTACCTCTGACTTAGATCATAAGTGTTTTAGGCTGGGACCATATTTTGTTCTGCTTGTGCAGTGCCTGGTACGGTGGGGTCCTGCTCCATAACTGGGGCTCCTATAATAATTATTATTCATGTCACCAAAGTTCATAGGATCAGGGCCCTACGCACATGTAAAAACTTTGTTTGCTAACAACATTCAGGGCATGCTGCAAGGCTCACCTTGTCTTCCTCCCCACTAAGGAGCTGGTTGTTAGACAGAGCTGAGTGGCTGCCATATGTGACTTTGATGCGGGGGTTAATTAACTTGCTATTTTTATGATGCCACTGGGCTAGATGAATTGATCTGACTGATGGGTCCACTTGTTTATGAGCGTCTTTTTAAAGAGATTGTCTAGGATTCCCAAGATCAGTTTAATAATGAAATTGTTTTAATTGCAGAGAAATAAAAATCCGCATAAATTACAAATTCAAACACACATTTATTAATGTTGATATAAACTACAGATGTGTTTCTTATGAAATATGGAGGCCTTGTTCCTGCAAATTCTTCCATGGTCTGCCGCAGGGAGTGGGGCTGGAGGCCACCTGGGTCCCAATTAACATTAAACATTAGCCAAAGTTCTTTGCATATAGAACAGATTACAGGTCCTTTGCATGGCCACTCCCAAAGTTCAATGAGCAGAAAGGGGGAAGGATGTGGGACTGGGACTGGTAAGATTGGTATGAGTCCTGGTAAGACAAGGGCTTACCTCAGACCCCCAGCAAGATGCATGAGATATGCAGCAACACACACTCCCTCTCTAGCCTTTCTCCCACTAACAGGCAAAGGTTTTATATATCAATTCTAAGGACTGGAGTGGTGTCCAGCCTTGTAAGCGTGTGTTTAATGGGGGGAATGTAGTCTCTCTTGTGTACACTTGTGTACAAGGGCCTTGCACAATCGCTGCCTTTTTCTTCATACAGTGCAAAGACTGCACCAAGAATGACACAACCTTCCCGCAAGGGGGAAGGGTCCCCGAGTCTGAGCTCCAGCTTGGGCCTAAACGTCTACACCACAATTAAACAGCCCCATAGCCCGAACCCCGCGAGCCCGAGTCAGCTGGCACGGGCCAGCCACCAGTGTTTAATTGCAGTGTAAACATGCCTCATGATCTGGGTGACATGTTGTTATGAGATTGGTAAGTGTGAACTCACCCTTCAATTAACGTAGGTGTAAACATAAGCACCATCTTAGGCCTGGGTCTACACTAGGAAATTAGGTCAGCGTAACTACATCGTTCAGGGGTGTGAAAAATCCACATACCTAAGCAACGCAGTTACACCGACCTAACGCCCAGTGTAGACAGCGCTAAGCCAACGTGAGAATTCTCCCGACGACCTAGCTACCACCTCTCCGGAAAGCGGATTACCTACACCAATGGGGGACCCCTCCCATCAGTGTGAGTAGCATCTTCACTGAAAGCGCTGCAGCTAAAATAACAAGGAGTACGTGCACCTACCCCGGAGCTTTTGGCTAAGTATCGTTTTGGGGAAGTGTGTGTGTGTGTGTGTGTGTGTGTGTGTGTGTGTGTGTGTGTTTGACGACAGATCACACCAAAGCAGAGGTGAGACAAAACAGATGGAGTGGGAAGGGCAACCTGAAGAGCACTGAAGGAAACCTTGGGATAGGTGTTTGGGTTGGGGATGGAGGCTGAAAAAAAATTGCTCTTGGTGCTGTGAGCTAAAGAAGCTGTTTCCTGCTATTTGATTCTTTCTGTGTTCAGAGACACATAGGGGGACCAGACAGCAAGTGTGAAAAATCAGGACAGGGCGTAGGAGGTAACAGGTGCCTATATAAGACAAAGCCTCAAATATCGGGACATCAGGTCACCCTACAGACACAGGACTTCATACAGTCTTTGTAAATAAAGCAAAACTGCATCAAAGAAATACCTGAATACCATCAATTTCTACAGCCAACTAAAATACCCACAGGGCCCCAAACTTGGACTAGCCACACAGGTCAAAAGGGGGAAACAATAACATAGGTTAGCTAATTATCAGTGCTAAGCCAGATTCTGTCCTCGGATACACGTGTAACCACACTGATGTCAGGGGGATTGCACATGTCTATCCATGGGTAGGAGTTCACCCTCTGTTCCACTTTCTACCTATTTTTTTTTTCCAAAAGTGCTCATTATTTTTATGATAGGCTCATGTAGCCAAGCCATAGGAATACACTGTCTCTAACACTTGTCAAGAGTACAAAAGCCTGCAGCCAGAAGTGACTTGCTACATTAGATTAGAGCTACAGAAATAAGACGACTCATGAGGCTTTCTTCAAACTCTGCAAATTTGGCTCACTTTAAACCACCTTTCCTTCCTTTCCTGTGGCTATAAGAAATTGTGATGCAGCCGATGCCTTGGTAATTCCGTAGTCAGCTGGAAGGAGCAAGACATTGGTTCTAGAGACTTTTGTAAAGTACTTAGCCATCTGCAACTAGAATCCCAATCACTGCTTGAAGCTGAGTATATCAAGGTCGGGGGGGGGGGGGGGTTGGGGGGAAAGAAAGAAAGAAAAGGTAGGCTTAGAAGTATTTATAACAAGTTACATTACCAGGTAGCATCTCTCAACCACCACCTTAAGAAAGTGGCACACCTGTTTTTACTTTAGAACAATGAACCACTCCAAACTGAAGCAAAGAGGGTGGGGGCAGGGGGAAGGGGAGAAATCTTCCAATCCTCTGACCATTTGTAAAAGAGACTCAAGGTCCTAGCCTCAGGACTAAGGCAAGCAAAATTTCACAGTAAGGTGATAAATTCAGTCTTCCTAAGCACAGGCTGTATCAACATGGTGACAGCTCTCAGTAGGCAATCCATGCTGTAACACTGATAATGCATTACGGAGTCATTCATGCATTGCCTTCAATTGTGGCGTTTAACAAGCAAAAGAGCATCAGACATAAATCAGCTGAAATTAAACCTTTTAAACAAACTAAGCAATAAACCTGTATGCGAAGGCTTCCTGTAATAACATCAGCCTTAAATATCTATCATTGCTTCTAATATTTTCATGGACCTAATTATTCTGCTAAACCGGTCCCAGCCAGGATGCAACGTTGTGTATTTGATTACTTGTCCCCTACTGCAAGGAGTGAGTCTCCTTGGGAAGTTTTTACACTTTGAAGGTGCTGCTGTCAGTGACAAAAGCCTATCTGAACAGAGGGGATGTTCAAACAGGGTGTCACATTAAGAAATTGGAGAGTGTAATAATGTCAAAACCAGCTACTTCCTCCTCAGTAATGGTTCTTCCGAGATTACATACGCAGTCTATTAAATTTGGTCCTCCTGGGTCCTAAAACATTGTTAAAGGGATAGCGCTGAATTCAGACACACCTTACATTTCTATTTCTTTGAAATAGTTTCTATTTTAAAAAATTAGTCAAATAGAATCACCTTTGATAATCTGCATTTTAAATAATTATAATAATTATTAAATAATTATTTAAAATTATTTAAAATAGTTCTGATCTAAGAACCATACACACACACACAAGCCAGTAATAAGAAGCAGCATTTATCTACCTATGCACCTAAAAAAATGCTCCAGAAAGCATTATATATCCCTAGTTTTCTTCTTCAACAATAACCTTGCTTCTGACTCCTTTTTTGTTCCTTGCCGTGACTTGCCTATTTCAACACTATTTAGAACTCCATAGAGAATGGCAGTTTGTTCTTTATATCTGCCTGCTTTTCTGAGCTTCTGCAATTGGTTTGCAAACCTTAGCATAGGTTATTGTGCATCTACCCAGTCTCTTCTGATGGGGAGGCAATGTCAAAATTGGAGATAGTTACAAAAGTCCTGTCTTTGACGGTGATAGTGTTAGAAGAGTTATTCAAACAATTTCAGGTTTTCAATCTCTAAGAGATTATGTAGATAAATCTAGTCTATTCAACTGCTATATCGTTATGGCCTTCAGAGGAAATAGAGAAAAATCTGAGGTGTCAGAAATATTTACTAGATGAGGGAAAAAACCACTTCTTTTGATTTCCAAACAGTCACAGAGGAAAATTTTCAAAATTTGGCTGAAATTGAAAGTCAATGAGACTTAAATTAATATATGGAGCTATGCCTATCTCATAGAACTGGAAGGTCATCGAGTCCAGTCCCCTGCCTTCACTAGCAGGACCAAGTACTGTCCCTTGACAGATTTTTGCCCCAGATCCCTAACTGGCCCCCTCAAGGATTGAACTCACAACCCTGGATTTAGCAGGCCAATGTTCAAACCACTGAGCTATCCCTCTGTCACGTGGACTTGATGTGTGATCTTGAACATGTCTAGTTAGATTGCAGGCTCTCCAGCAGGAGTGCACTGTGGGTGTTAATGGAAGCAAATAATTAGTAATAATAATAAAGGACTAATATGACAGATGCTATTGATTGTCACTTGTGTAAGAGAAACTGCAACCCACTGCTACAGATTATGCTCTAACATTGCCATTTGAAATACTGAAATCAACATTTAGTAATTGTCATTTATTAGAAACTCATCAAAATGCAAAGTCCCACCTGATACAAAATGTTAGATTATTACAATACACAGAAATGCAGCACAGTCACATTGGAAAATGTAAGTGCCACTAACAATGTGAATGCAAGTGTATACATTTTGCCTTGAAACAGCAATCAACAGGTTTTTTCTTATTATTCCTCCCCGCATTATTCTGGCATTCCTGGGTATCCGTGCAGTTTTCTAACCTGCAGAATGCTATAGCAAAATTATCAGTCACATACAACGCCAATGATTCTGAGAGGTAATCTGGATGGACAGGCTGCAGTGGTGCGTTTTCTACTCAGTAAAGAAGAAGAATAGCATATGGGTATTCAGCAAGCAGTACTGCCCGCCTCATCTGCAATCTGTCATTTAAACGAGAACACCCCTGGATGCCAGTGAAGGTCACTGTTCCACTAGAGCCTCATTCATTGCCATTCACATGGTTTCTGGGAGGGGTGTATTTCATCCGATCCTACCTGAACTCAAAGAAAGACTTTGGCTGCTGTTCCACAGTGGCTGGGCCACTGCTGGCTACTTTATCTCTTGGAAGTAATTCATCCATTCACAACTTCTGTGAGAATAACGGTTTGTTGCAGCCAAAGCACCGCAGCCCCAGCTGTTTTTCCAGGAAAGGGGTCTAGTTCTTCAACCCCTCCCCATCCCTGATTTAAGTGCCGAGTATCCCTTGCACTGTTTGGAGGGCGTGGGTGGAAAAGAGGAGGAGACAGGCAATATAGTGGGTTGGTATTTTCTGCTAGATACATTGTTGGGGCTGTGAAATGAGAGGGATTTGGTACTGGGATAGTTGTCTGGCCAACAATTTTGTGGGTGTGGGATTTGGTCTTATTCCATTGGCTTCCCTCCTTCAATGCCTCTTTTCCAGAGCTTCCAGCTTTGTCTGGAGTCTCCAGCAAAACACGGGTGGCAGAAAGCCATATTTAGGACCATTGCCACCACCACGACAGGAGTCAGAGATTTCTTGGGCTGGTTCAGAGCCAGCGGAGGTGGGTCCATTCGGACCAGGGTTCTGCTGGGACTAATCAGTCCATTCTAGAATGTTTAGGCAGAGTGGGCCTCTCCTGGGGGCGAGAGTGTCTGAGTGTGAGGGCAGTGGTGGTGATTACTGAGGCTCTTCCTAATTTTACTAGATTAATCAGGACCAAACTAGACAAGTTCATGAGTGGGTTGGGTTTGTAGGGCACTTGGCCACTCAGCATGTGGAGAGAGATCCAGGTATGGTTTGGGAACTATCAGGAAAGGTGGCTGATTATTTTTTAATATCCTGAATTTCTTCTCCCCCTGGCTAGGGACACTTAGAGGTAATAAATGGGATTTACACCTTGTCCTGGGAGTCTTTTCCTAGGCAGGCAGCTGTTCCCCTGCGATAGATACTGGAAGGTAACTGAACAGGTTGAATAATGCTGCTGTGAGATACGGTCACAGCAGACCAAAGAGATCTCTCTGGGTGCTTGAAATCTCTGGTTCCTGTTGCAACAGGCAAGGAGAGACGAGGCAATTAGAGCTCTTCCGGACACAGGCCAAGCAGTCAACATTTATTAGTCCCAAAGGTTTGTCATCCTAGTAGTTCCATGATGTTCTCTGGGGTCACAGGTTAATAAAGTCACAACCATCCCTTTAACTATGGACTTTGTTTGTCTCAGTGAGAACTGGATGGATGATTTGGCTGGGTCGTTGTTAGCTCAGCTTTCACAAGGCAGGTACTTAGGTCAGTATGAACTGAGAGAAAGCTGGAGGGGTGCCCTAGCTGTGTCGCATTCCTATTTATTGAGGGGCTGTGCCCTACCTTTGTTACGGCAGTTTGCAAACACAGTGCTTTTCGTTCCTCAATGGCTCCACCGGCACCACTGCTGCCCAGAAGCATGGTTTTCCATCTGCTACACAATTAAACCTCTCTCTCCATGGTGGTTATCCACACCGTCATGACCTTCTGACTACTGCCATGAGATTTCCTCAGGTCTGGCCGGGTCAGCTACTCTAACTTCTGCTGCTGCAGAATACAGTTACCCATCTGCTCATCAGCGTCAACCATAGGGAATATATAATACCTGAAATGGCTACCTATTCACTTCCAATACCTGCAATGGCTACCTATTCATTTCCCGGTGCAATTCAAGCTGTTGGCTCTGTTTTATAAAGCTCTGTCTGATTTGGGTCCTGACTACCTGGAAACCGCCTCTGTCTCAATTCACTGATCCTTTCATTCAATTCTATATACAATCTCCATGTTATACGATCTATGTGAAGCCAAGTACATATTCACCTATGCACAATGATCATTCCAGAACAAAAGGTGATCTGTCAAACCATAAGCTTAAACTTCTATGTAAAACAAAAAAGCCAAAAAAAAATAAGCCATTCACCTTGTATTTGCAACTGCTAGTCAGTTATCATTGCTAGCCTACAAGCAGATAACTTACCAAAGTAGCTCTCAATTGGCTGATTAAACAGCTGGACGGATTAGACAGATGTGCTGGGAAAGTCTTCCTTCTGTGAAATAATAAAACAGATCAATAAGGCTGGTGCCATTTACTGAAATCTCCTATTGGACAAACATCCCTTTGAAAGTCCAGAAATGTACGGTATCAAGAGAAACATTTAAAAACAAGCTTTGGTTATGCCTTTGTTAAATCATGGGAAAGTATTAGCTATATGTCGCTTAATGGGAAAGAGACAAATCGCAACTGATAGCATTAGAAGCTATGGATCACACACACCATTTCCCACTGCATTGTGCCAGGATAGATTTCAACATTAGTAAAGCATCCTAAATAATTAATAAAGATCAGAAAGCAGCACTTGAATAACACTGCCATCTTTGTAATCTTTCCAGAATAAACGTCAGCTGACTTTAATTGTTTTTGCTGAAAGTTCTTCTTTAGATGAGCAAAATGAACTTTAGCAGAGACTTCACCTGAGAATGGCTAATAGACAGCTGGAGTAACAAGGGATCAGTGAAAAGTACAAGAGACAGGGGTTACACAAAGCAGAGGAAAGGGCTTTGCCATATTACATATTGCACTAAATACCCTGACTGCCCAGGGGCCAGGTTTCATTGCACATACAGGTTGTTACACTTGAAAGAGTCACAGGCAGCATATTACTTATATGTTATTTGTAATAAGACAACAGATGGATACGGACAGAGAGAGAAGTACAAGGAAACAATGAAACAGTACCGGTTGGCATAGAATCATAGAATATCAGGGTTGGAAGGGACCTCGGGAGGTCATCTAGTCCAACCCCCTGCTCAAAGCAGGACCAACACCAGCTAAATCACAGCATGATAGGTTGTGGTCTCAGCACACCAGCAGCCTAGCTGTGGGCAAGTTTTTTTGTAGGCATCCCAACAGAGGAGAGTTTTAAAGAGGATTTTGTAGACATGGTATGCAGAAAAAATCTGCCAGATTTAGACCTAGATCCTCACATTCAGGCTGAGTCGAAGATGATTCACAGGTTACGGGCATGAGTGACAGGGAAGATGGTGGTGTCTACAGAGATTGAGAAAGGAGGTAGCAGGGAAGGCTTAAAGGGGAAGAGCAGGAAGCCACATGTATGTGTGCATGGAGACAAGAACTGGAGAAGGAAAGACAGAATGAGTTGCACTAAACATACTAATGCTAGGTGGTGGCTATGCGATGGCTGAGTAAATCTAGCATTTCAGCAAGATGGCCAAAAATATAGATTCTGGAAATCAAAACATAAAACTCCACTATATGAAGTATCAGACACCAACCCACAAAAGAATGGAGAGTGTTGTTTGGTGCCAGCGTGATAGTTTTAATTCCTCCTCCAGATGGAGTATGCCTATCTGTCATTTCTTCTGGCTTGTTTGCTCAAGCCCACAAACATTACCTGTGCCTGATCCAGGTTTATTCTCAGCCAGCTAGCTCTCAGCCAAGAGCCAAGCCCAGCCAGACAATGGGTAAGTCGCATGACTGCACCGTTTGCGTCTCATTAATGGAGATGCAGAGTTGTCATCCATACACTGAATATTCCACAGACCACATCACCTCATTGTCTCCCTGAATAGCCTCATAGGGGTTACATACTAGAAACACGTGGAACTCCACACACAGGAGCCCTTGGGCAGATGTAGAATTGCTCATCCTATACTACCCTCTGGGTTCTCTCAAAAAGAAAGGAATCATTCAAGAGCAGCTCTGATTACTTCTGCTGAGGAGCCAGTGGTAACTGCTGATAGACCTCAAAGAATAAGCCTGGAAGCGGATCTCAATCCAAAGAGGGCTCCAGATGCCGTAGGAGTTACCTCATCACAACTGTGCAGAGAATTTCCCTCCATAAATGAAAACTAACTTTACCCTATGGAAATGGACTGCACAATAACTAGCAAGTCTGTCCATGCCAATAAATGGTTCCTCAATCAGGGACCTAGCAACCCTTTTGTAACCGATGCTGGCATCATTGGTATCTACAGCCGACTCGCATCTGCCCAGGCTCTAGAGGCAGCAAAATCAGCCTCTTGAGAATTTGGGGCAGTGAATGAGAGCTGTTTCCAGCTCTCTTCACTGAAAGAAAGATCCCAGCAATATACACGGTCTGTAAGGAGGAGTAAAGGAAGGGAAATCTTGGGTAATCTTTTCCTCATCCCCTGGAAAACAAAAACTAAGCTCCAACTTCTCAGTAGAAAAAACTGCAACCACCTTTCCCCCTCCCCCCAGCTTTCTGGAAAGGTAGATAATATAAAGGATAATTTTTGAAGAGCTAGCACATTTTTAACAATACTTCTATATAATTCACTTTAACAATGACTGATATGGAGGCCTAGCCATGCTCATATGGTGGTAATTGCAATGAGATGCCAAGATAAACCAAGAGGCTGTTTTGTGGCCAGCGAATGGGAATTGCGGCCCATGGTGTGTGCATGCTTGTGGTTAAGTACATCATCATAAATTAAAAGTGTGTTATTGATTTGACCAACCATGATGGGCCACTAGTATCAGGCATCTGACTGCTGCAATGAAACTTAATTTTTTTGTTTAAGCATCTACAAAACTTCAATAACTTATATAATAGTCTGCTGAATGCTGCTGATTCTAATACACATGCCAGTACTGAAGTAATGTAAGGAATGGTTTGTGATCATGGAACCATTTTGGGGCCTTACAACTACTACTGTACATACTAATTATTTGCTAATTGGTAGTAATTTATGGCTATTTGTAAATTTCATTATTATGCATTTAAGCATTTAATATCTGATATGGATTTTTTATATATATTAAGCATTTTGAACGTCTATATAGTAAGAAATGTGCAAAAGAGTTAATGGTGTAGTTCAATTTAAAAAACCTTGCTGGTTTAACTGAGGTTAAAATTTGTTAGACAAGATTAATAACTGATACGCCATATACTGCCTGGCATAGTTATTTCAGTTTATACTGTGTGCTTTCTGCACAGAGCTGCAAGTTCCTTCACAATGCCTAAGTAAATGGACAGAAGGACTGAGAACTAAGACAAATAAGCAGGGGTTGGACTAATGCACTTCAGCCATATTTCAACCTGAGGACAGGCCACCTTCCATAGTCACTAATCAAGCCTACAGACTAGAATAACAGATAGTCCCTCTTCACACACACACCCCCCCCCACCATATGTAGGGAGACTCAATTTCAACAAGGCACTTCCCCCCACACCAGCCGGTCTCCAACTGCCATCCTAAAAGTTGGAGCCCCGCAGCAGAGTGAGTAGAGGTTCAACTGCTTGGCAATTTCTCCCTCCGACCTCCCTGAACAGGGTTAGAGTTAGCATTAGGTGACGCCCTCTGCACTGAGTGAATTTCACTCCTAAGACTTCAAACAAAGAAATGTTTAGATACATATCCAGGATCTTCTCGTTTACAAATGAATGACGGTGCTATCAATTGAATAGGAATGACAAGCAAAAAGTGGATGAGTAAGCACGCATTTTCTACCTGTTTCTGAATACTTGAGTATTACATTTTAAAAGAAAATAAACAGAGGAAGTAAATGGAGAGATGCTTAGGTTTTCAAAACACCAAAGACAACATTTAAATCTGTCCGTGGTCTCCACTGTAACTTGTCAGCTGTACAGTATGCTGCAAACTGAAATATATTGTTACTAAGCAAAGTACTGGAGGAATTTTTCAGTGGAAGCGCTGCAGAGAAATTCCAGGCAGAGCAGTAAAGCGATTTCTGTAATGATGTGAACATACAATATTGGGATGATTGACTATTTGGAAGATTAATATGGAAGACAGCATTAATCATAGCTGTGCTGGTACTGGATTTTTTTTATTATTATTATTTTTACATTCTTGAAAGATTCTTACAGATCCTGAGAGTTTTCATGTGGCCAAAGTGTTTCTAGCCATGAGAAGTTATAATATACTGGACTTTAAATCGTATCTTTTTAAACTGTCTTATCCCTCTCACCCTCGATCCCACACACACTTTAATTGTAATATGATGTTAGCAGCTGTCATTTCACAAACTGCTGGAGTTAGGGATTAATGCCTTAGAGTATTTAAAACCTGGGATTTCAAGATGCCTTCTAGCAGTAAAAGCATCAATTTCTAAAGAGGTTCACAACAGCAGTTATAAAAAATCATGTCCAAATTGAAGTGAAGAAGAAAGATGGTATTTAAAACAGATATTTTAATGTACAGTATCTGGCTATCTGCCAAGACTAGAGATGACTATGATGCGACAATGGAAATCTAAAAACCCTAGCCATTCGCTGGATATTAGATCTTGCAATTCCCACTGGTCCCTTGGCATTGCTCAGATTTCTTGCTATTGGTCCAGAAGTGATGTACAAACTCCTGGACCAAAAGCTAGTTTACTGTTAAATCTGTAGGGTGAAATTCTGGCTTAACTAAAGTCAATAGCAAAACTCTCATTGACTTCAATGGGGGTCAGAATTTATACCTTAGTATTTAAATTCAACATGCAATTTCGTCCTAACCAGTAACAACACGAGAAGTTTGCATTCTTCACACACAGCTACTTTCTAGACCGACTGACTTCACTTTTCTTAGAACGTTAACTCTTTGGGCCAGCAGTTGTCTCTTATTCGGTGTTTGTATAAAGCCTAGCACAGTGGAGTCCTGGATTCTGGTTGATACTTTTGGATGCCCACTGTCAGTAATCCCATTATTCTTCAACTAAACCCAGAGGTTTGCTACAGCATCTCCCTGAACACAGCAACCCGATGGAGATTATCTGGCTGTGTTTGAGAATGCTCTACGTTCTTCCCCCACGACACACCCACCCACCTTCTTTTAGCCTGTCCTAATCCAGGAATTATCCACGTAACAGGTCTCCAGCTGCAAGATGGATCACATTCCATGTAATCACAGAATTTACATGCTGCTTCCTGGCCCAGAAGGCTGATTTCTAATCAGCAGAATACACCGTCTTCAAGAGGAAAGAGCTAAATGAACTGACCCAGAGGTGGGCACGCCTTTAGTACCCTCCTGCGGAGAAGAGAGGAGACCCATAAAACTCCCCCCTCTCAAAGCAGAGTGAGCTTCTTCCAGCCAACGAGAAAGAGAACGGTGGGATAAGGGTGCACCATTCTGTCAGGTTTAAAAAAAAAAAAATCCGTATCTTAAAAACTTAAATCCTGGTCTAACAGATTGGGTAGGGGTCACCAATAGAGAGTTGGCTTAAGGAAGTCACTTCTGATTTAAAGGAGGAGTGTGTGTTGGTTGCCTGGCACAGCCTTCAGTGGCAGTTTGTGCTGACTGCCTCAAAAGAGCGGCATTCGGTGCATTACCCGAAAACGCCTCTGTTCCTTTACCCCCGCCCCCCGCCATCCCATCCAGCCCTGCTACAGACTGTTATTCAGGATGTCATATCAATCATGAGATTCCTTTGGAGCATGGCACCAGTGAAGAGGGGGATGAGCAAATGAGATGTTTAGTGGCTAGCTCAGTTTTGCTTTTTGCAATTTTGCTTTAAACATTCACACCCCCCCCAACTTTTGACCATTTACCTTAAGATGTAAAATGAGAAAAAAACTCCAAAACCATGACTGTATAAGAAAGATCTTACCTGACCCCACGCCTCCAATCCTGCAAGCTAGGAGTATGGCCCAGCAGAAGCCCATCACGGATGTGGAATCAGCGCTTACTGCCAAAGATGGCGTTGACTCCATTGGTTGGCTGGTCACATTAAAGCAGGGGTCTCAAACACATGGCCCGCAGAGCTCTTCCCTGTGGCCTGCCGGGCTTCCCGCGCGCCCCCCCCCCCACAAATTATTTTTTTTTACCCCCAGGCAGTTCCTGCCGCCAGACAGCTGTTCTGGCAGCAGGAACTGCCTGGGGGGGTTAAAAAAAATGGGGGGGCACGGGGAGCCCGGTGGGCCGCAGGGAAGAGCTTCGTGGTTTCTGGGAGGGAGGGGGGAGGAGCGGGAAGCCGTGCGCACAGTGGAGGAGGTGGAGAAGGGGCGGGGCCTAATGGAAGGGGTGGAGTGGGGGCGGGGCTGGGAACAGCGAGGGGGCGGGGTCCGTGATGCGGCCCTTGGGCCAATGCACTAGTCCTCATGTGGCCCTCGTGGTAATTTGAGTTTGAGACTCCTGCATTAAAGGAAGGGTCTAGCATTCTAAGGACTGAGGGCGTGGCTGTTGGGATTCAGCCTCGAGGAGGCCGGGGTGCAGAGCTGCCATCCCGGGAAGAGCACTGGGAAGATTATAGATCAGGTAGATTGTGATTTATGCCTGGGAAGAGGGCGGGGATTCGAATGGAGGAGAATGCTCCTGTCCTTGCACTGAGTTTGTGCACAAATGGCGTGGAGACATAGACCCAACTTCTCTCCGACCCCTTCACAGCACCCCCATACACAGCCATGTGAGGAGAAGCAGGGAGGCAGTGAAAATAGATAGGGGCGTCTTATAATCTGGCCCCAAATGTTATGACTTGGCCTGCGGCTGGCCAATAAGCTTATCATACGTGGAACAGAAATTAAGGGCTAGGCTCCCAACTGGTGAGAAGGCAGTGGAACTGCACTGATTTACACCAGCTGAGGATCTGGCCCTACATTCACAGTGGCAGAAAAATGGCTTCAAACTGCAAAATGACTATTTAATAGAAATACAAAGTCATCGTGTTCCGATGTGTGCTCTAACGTGTGAAACGAAAGACAAAACCATTTAGCACCAAATAAGTGTTTGGGTTTGTTTTTTAAAAGATATGAGCTGAGAACAGCCAATGTGCTTGTGGTGGCATAGGATAATCAACAACAAAAGAAAATAATCACAAAAAATTAAGAGGCATGTTCCACCATTAATAAATGTCAGACTGAAGAACGTTTCGTTTTTATTCTTTCCTCTACATACTCTTGCTCTTTCGCCACACATTTCAGCAACAAAGAATACATTACTTGCAAAACCAAAACATTACATCTTGCCTAGAGAATGAGAAATTCTAATTAGTCATATCTATCTATTCTCTACTTGTGGTGGTGGGAATACGGGATTTATCATAATTTCTTACATCAGAAACGTCTATTTTTCACTTCAGAATCCAATATATTATGTACTATTATGTCTTCATTGCAACAAAAGGAAGAATTTGTTTCTATCATTATTCCTTCTTATATGTAAAAATAATGAAGTCGAAGAGTTACTGATATTTTTCAACAGAAATTCTGTTTTCCTCAACTTGCTTGGTGCCTGATGCATTAATATTCTACCTATCATTTATACAGAACATATTTTATGAGTAAATAATGGTAAACAACAAGAAAATCCCAACAGTTTTTATTCTCCAGATTGAGACCCAGTTCTCCTGCTTTTACAGTCTGCATAATCTCTTTATTATTCTCATCAAGATATAGACTGCAGACACAGCCCAAAACCTGCATAATGTTTTGATAAAATTTTAGGTTAATATTTAAGCAACAGACACTCCTGTACCGTGCTCAGACTTTGTTAGAATTATGATTCAGTTGGGGATTGGTCCTGCTTTGATGACCTCCTAAGGTCCCTTCCAACCCTGATATATGATTCTATGTCTTTTTTGTTTGTCAGTTCAGAACATAGGTCTGTAAATGCAGATTTATACAAATTATTACTTATATTGATGCCTTAATAGAGGACAGTAAACAGCTACGTGAACACACTGACTTGTGGCTTGGCATGGCCTCCATCTTTTGGAATTAAAACATGAAAAGGTTCACTATCACACGGAGTGTATCCTGGTTTCTTGTTCCCTTTAGCACCTAACCAATGATTTATGAAAAAGCCAGATGCTGACTTTTTTGCAGCTCGCGCACTGATAGGTCTAAAGCTTTGGTAACATCCCTCATTAGAACGATATATCCAGCTGAGACTTGGCTTCCTAGGGCAATGATAGATGTCTACCATGACAACACCATCTGAGATCAAAGACCTAGTACATCATGCTGTGGAGTTGCCTGTCAGCAAGCTGTAATACGAAAAGTCTCTGGTGATTTGGACTTGTGCAATAAATGTTCGCTTAAGTCACAGAAACACTGTATCATTTTAGATTTTAACTAAAGTGATGCATCTCTTTATACAATACCATACATATGGCCCGTAAATACTTATCTAAATGCTGCTTCTACTATTTAATAATGAGGCACACCACCAGATATTTTATAGTCTCTGA
This sequence comes from Chelydra serpentina, assembly GCA_037349315.1. Lineage (NCBI taxonomy): Eukaryota > Metazoa > Chordata > Testudines > Chelydridae > Chelydra > Chelydra serpentina. The sequence goes on from JBAIAC010000061.1 coordinate 15,197,668, forward strand.
TTAGTCTAATAAGGTCACGTTACTGTAATTCTTTTCTTTTAGCCTAAAGAGATTCAATCCTGGAAGGTCCTGAGCACCATGGCTTTGATCCAGTAAAGCACATGCATAACTTTAAGCACTAAGTAGTCCCATGGATTGTATGCTCAGTCTTTAAAGGGAATGAATAACAATTATACAGTCATTAGTAGCTCAGTCCAGAAGTAATCGTATGTGTGGCATTTTGGTCAAGAGCAGCAAGACTCATAGACTTTAAGGTCAGAAGGGACCATCGTGATCATCTAGTCTGACCTCCTGCATGTTGCAGGCCACAGAACCTCACCCACCCACTCCTGTAATAGAGCCCTAACCTCTGGCTGAGTTACTGAAATCCTCACATCATGGCTTAAAGATTTCAAGTTACAGAGAATCCACCATTTACACTAATTTAAAACTGCAAGTGACCCATGCCCCATGCTGCAGAGGAAGGCAAAAAAAAACCCTCAGGGTCTCTGCCAATCTGATCTGGGGGGGCGAAATTCCTTCCCGACCCCAAATATAATGATTAATTAGACGTTGAGGATGTGGGCAAGACCCACCAACCAGACACCTGGGAAAGAATTCTCCGTAGTAACTCATAGCGCCTTCCCCATCTAGTATCCCATCACTGGCTGTTGGAGATTTGCCGCTAATAGTCACAGATCAGCTACACGCCATTGTAAGTAGTCCCATCATACCAGCCCCCCCACCCCACTAAATTTATCAGCATGGAGCAATTGGAAATTTTACCGATGTAAAATTTTACCCATGGATCAGTCATGCAAGTTGAGGTTGGGGCACACCTCACCAGTCAAGGTGAGAGCTTTTTTGATGGTCCATCCTTGAGGGTGATTGATGGAACCTGACCATCCAGAGAGTACTGAGGGAGAATACTGCTCCTCTAATAGAACTCTCTATGGATGTCTTTTTATGCTACACTATCAATGAAGAGGCCTGTAAATGTCCTCTTTTCCCAGCTCCTTCCTCACGGGTCACCACAGGTTACAGAAAATGCACGAGAGATGATGGGTAGAGCTCCTGTGGCAGAAATCTCCCATCAAATCTGAAGAACTGTGTCATATATTATTTTTAAATCCTACGGCTGAACAGGTGGCAAGGAAGAGTTCTTTAGGTGCCATCCTAGCATCCACTGACTCTCAATCAGCAGATTTGGTCCAAGGAGCGGACAGCCTGACTAATCCAGGTTATAACACCCACCAGGTGAAAGAAAGACCCTCCTAATGTGTAGATATTACATGCTTCTTTTCAGGAAACTCAGTTATAGAATTATGGACTGACATGTCTGCTTCTGCAGAGACAGACACATTTCTAGAGGGTACAAATACTAAGTTTTCTCTGATTCTGTTTAGGCCAGTGATAGTCAATATGGCCCTAGTAGAACCCCTCAGTTTAAAAAAATGCTGGTGTGGTGCTCGCTACCTCCATGAGAGAATTTACTCATCACATGAAGTCAACTGGAATTTTGCCACTGACTTCACACCTGAGTGTGAGTTTCCCTGTTTTTATTCCTATTCCAAGTCTACAAGAATAGGATGTCTCTAAAACCAACCAGCATTCATGTTACCATCTCTCACTTCTTGTACTGTCCACCATGCTATTTATTTAAATGGCATTGTCTTTGGAAGTTATACATGAAACTATGACACAGAAAGTTTTCACATGTATTTGGGATGGCAGCGTTTTTGCACCTGAAGCTTTTTTATGAATAAGAGCTGAGTATATAAATCAATGTGTATCACACACATACCCATGAAAAAATATATAATCTCACTAGTCAGTGGTAACCAACTCGGATTAAAACTGAAACAGACTGTTTGAAGAAACTGATGATTCAAGACCATATTCTACATATGGAACAGCCAGTGACATTTTATGCAAAGATCAAAGGTAGAATAAAGTTCTAGTATCGTAGTTTGTCCATGAAGCAACACATTTTCCATATCAGCATTAAGATCTAATTTTGAAAAGGTCTTAGCTTCACTGAATTTGCTGGGGATGATGTCACTGCATAGAACCTACAGGCATGCACATGAATGAATTAAAATTGTACACAACGGGAAATAACTATCCAGTAAAATAAGGAAGATGACTACTGTAGATTGCGCTAAGAGATTAATGTGTAAATGGCCAAATACGGACAGTAAACCACTTGGCCTAAATGTATTGCCTACACAGGCAAAAATTGGATTCAATTCAGTGGGAGAGTTTTGCCAAACAGAGACTTAAAGATTGGGCTCTCTACTAAAATGACGAATATTATTCAGCAGCTAAATGGTCTAACGAATTGTTAATCAATGAATTAAATCACATTTTAATCTTATGTTTATCTTATTTCAGTTTGTAACCATTATCACTAAATGTGATCAAAAACGTTATGGACGTTTGCTGGTTACTATTACTTTCCCTACACACTCTCACATTGGTGCACAGGTGCTGGGACTAGGGGTGCTGAGGGTGCTGCTGCACCCCCTGGCTTGACGGGGTTTCCATCATACACAGCACCCCTGTCTTAGTGCACACCGTGAGGATACTGCAGTTGTGAAGTGTAAGCCTATAAGAGCACCTGGCATGGTAGCAGTGAAAATGGATTATCAAAGCATTCTGAATTGCCCTATTTAAAAAATGGGCTGGTGCTATGTACATGGAGGTTACTTGCTGTAACTGGAGGTTCTTAGAGATTTGTGGTCCCTACCTGTATTTCACACCTGGGTACGCATGCGCCGAAGTTTGGCATTTCAACAAAGCAGTGTACGTTGACCCGCACATCACAGCAGCTCTCATCATGCACCCGACTGAGGGTATCAGAGGCAGTGCGGGTTGACACCACTCCAGTTAGAACATCAGAATGGCCATACTGGGTCAGATCAAAGGTCCATCTAGCCCAGTATCCTGTCCACCGACAGTGGCCAATGCCAGGTGCCCCAGAGGGGATGAACAGAACAGGTAATCATCAAGTGATCCATCCCCTGTCGCCCATTCCCAGCTTCTGGCAAACAGAGGCTAGGGACACCATCCCTGTCCATCCTGGCTAATAGCCATTGATGGACCTATCCTCTATGAATTTATCTAGTTCTTTTTTAAACTATTTTATTTATTTAGCGTGTGCATAGTTGTCTAGCCAAGCGATGGCATCTGCAGTGGTGTGATGCAGTTCTTCTAGGCCACCGCTGAACCTAGTCAGCAGGCATTCATTGACAACGTGCGTCACCATTTGTGTTGAGCCGCAACTGCACAAAGGGCTGTCACGAAAGCCCCAGCGATACTGGTTGGCTGCACAGAGACCTTGGTGCATCACCTAACTGGGGATGGGTCTGTCTCCACCACCTCTACTTGCCACTGGGGGCACAGTCTCCAAGGACCCCTTCCCCCTTTGCTGACTTCCGCTCAGGAGTGAAGCTGTCAACTGGGATATTTTTCATGGGTCTGAAGAGTCCCTTTAAGATTCTTCCCTGGTTGGCACCTGGCTAGAAGTATGGAGGTGAAAGGAGAGGCACATCAGCATGCTCTCTAATATAACCTCTAATGTCACTTCCAAGGGCATGACTGCTTTATACCGCAGTTGAGCTGAGCACAATCAGCGATTCTGCCTTTGGAGAGGGGAGGGAATAGGCAGTTACATGTAGCCTATATGCCATTCTCTTCTCATTTATGAGTTGCTCAATTTCAGCAACATTCTTGTCAAAGCAGTCCTGATGTTTTCTGGTTTAGTGGCCTATGGTTTCCTCACAGGCATTGATGATTACTGCTTTCAACTGGCTCCAACGTTCATCAATTTCTTCCGGAAACTCTGATGGGAGCTGTTCTTCTAAGACTGATTGGAAGTAGTCACGCTTAATAGGGTCCTTCAAATCTTGAACCTTCAACTTCGCCTGACCTGCTTCTTTTGCAGCCTCCATTTGGGAGCGATCTTAATTTTCATTGTGGATCGAATAAGGCAATGATCAGTCCAACGGTCATCAGCATTTGTCATTGCTCTTGTGAGAAATACGTCACTATGATCTCAGGCACGAACTATGACGTAGTCAAGGAGATGCCAATGCTTTGACCGCGGGTGTCTCCAGGATGTTTTGAACTTTTCCTTTTGTCGGAAAAGAGTGTACCGTAACGTGGGTGGACAATGGAAGCGTTTTATTACCTAAAAAAGTGTAATATTGACACTGACACTTGGGAGACACTTGCCCAGGATCACTTAAAATGGAGTGAAGTCCTACGTGATGGTCCTCTGCATTTTGAACTTTCTCGCTGACAAGCCGAAGAGGACAAGAGGCACAGGAGGAAGGAGAGACTGGCTCCCAATTATGGTCAACAGCCTCCCGCTGAGCCTGAAAATATCTGCCCTCAATGTAATAGAACTTGTGATTCAAGGATTGGCCTTATTAGCCACCTGAGGATCCATAACTCCCATGGAAGATGATCATACTCGGTAACGAGTGATCACCCATCATCATCATCAATAGCTTATATCAGCTTTATGCAGCCACTTCTGAAGGCAACGTTCCCTGCTATAGGATAAAGAGTAGCCATTATGGCTGTGCTGCCCAAACGGCAATTTCAGACTGGGCAGGATCCTTTAATCATAGAATATCAGGGTTGGAAGGGACCTTAGGAAATCATCTAGTCCAACCCCCTGCTCAAAGCAGGACCAATCCCCGCCCCAGATCCCCAAATGGCCCCCTAAAGGATTGAACTCACAACCCTTTGTTTAGCAGGCCAATCCTCAAACCACTGAGCTATCCCTTTACTTTGTAAGTATGTTAGATAAAGCCTTCAAGAGCGGTTGAAGCAACTTTAATATTGTAATTCTGTCTCAGAATATTTTGCTTACTATTGTTATAACTGGCTTCTATAACCGAAAGAGAGAAAAATGCAGAAATGTTCACTTTCTTTACTTTGTGCATGCAACAGCAGTGAGTATACCGTCAGTTTCATGGGTTCCTGTATGTAGTCAATCACTCCAGTCCCGATCCTGCAAAGACTTTTACTCACATCAGTCATCTCATTGTGTGAAGCTACTCGAGTATGTAAGTAAGTAATTGCAGCATTGAGACCTTTGCCATTTTCACCTGTTTGTGTGGGTCTTTCTTCCACGAAGTAACAGGGATGGGGAAAACAATTTAAAACAAAAGGAAAATGGGACAGTAACACATAATAATTGGCAGGGAGTCTCAGAAGTACCTGAAATTACCTTTGTCTTTGAAAAGAACTGGATTTCGAGTCGATGGTGTCCTTTTAAATGACCTACTCTTCTAATCGGGGAAGAGTGCTGAATTGTCATCTCTTATTGACATAAGGTCCAGAATTTATGAAGGAGTCAGCTAATTGGACGTGGATGTGGGTAACATCGATTCATGTTGCAGAGGCGGTGATGGCTAATAGTGATGGATTGCAAACCGATGCCAGCTGAAAGTTCATTGCTTATGAGGCTTCCTGAATACATTTGTATTAAAGTATGATGGATAAAAGTAGGGCATGATGTTAAACACATTCAGACATTTTTCTTTTTGAACATTAAATGACACAGATTGGGCAGGATTAATTTATTTATTCAATTCTGTAATTTTAAAAGATGTAAAGAGGTGGGTACATATTCAAAAATGAAAGCAAGCTAGGCTAATCCACAGTGATTCATATAAATGACCATTTTAATTCTTTCTAATCTGAAACGGAAACGTCTTGCATGTCAGATTCCAGAGCATATTTCTGTTTCAGATTTGTTGCAGACAGAAATCATGCACATAAATGTCTGTTTAGATTTTTGGCAGAGAAACGCCTGGCTGTATGACCTATAGACTTGTCTATTGTGGTACATAAAGAAAGCAATTACAAAAAGAAGTGTCAAAACACTTAAATTATTAATTTTTCTGTAAAATTCTGATTTTTCTTTTCCTTATGGAAAACAATGTTATAGGGATAAAACTTATGGGATTCTATAGAAACTGACCTAAAATCCTACAGAATTGATTGGAGAATGATATCATTTGTATAAAGAAAACAAGAAAAATACCTGTGGCACCTTAGAGACTAACAAATCTATTTCAGCATAAGCTTTCATGGGTTATGCTGAAATAAATGTGTCTCTAAGGTGCCACAGGTATTTTTCTTGTTTTCTTTTTGCTGACACAGACTAACACAGCTACTACACTGAAACCTATCATTTGTATAGTTTCCCCCCATCCTATACAATTATATAGTAGGAATAGAATTCTTAAATTCTATAGGATGGTTCAAAAATCTGCATAAAGTCTATCACTGTCTATTAAACATCATAAGGCTTTTCCATAAGTGTTGACAAAACAAAACCGGTGTCAAATGTAAAGCAAAATAATCTTAAAATGGAGCATTCTGGGAACAAAAGAGAGTCAGGAAGTTCAGTTTAAAAAAAAAAAGATTTTTATAGGAAAAAATGTTTTGTAAAACTCAAAGTAAAAAATGCTGATGAAAGGTTTGATTTGAGTACAAGGGATGTGTAAGCTCTTTTCCACATGGGTTTTAATTTAGCCCCTCACACAGTTACAACGTTACAGCACTTTGTTACTGAATGAGGCCTTGTCTTCACTAAAAAGTTGTACAACTTTAACTCTACCAGTCTAGTTAAAGCAATACAATCTCCCTAGTGTGGATGCAGTTGTAAAGAAGCTTAACACCATTATAAAGGTATATACTGGTAAAACGGGGTCCACACTGGGCTTTGTATGAGAGCTTGTCGACACGGGCAAGTGTCTGCGCAGTAAAGCAGCTTTCTGCACTCCAACTGCAGACAGGAACACTCTGCCAAGCCACGTTGTGCGCAGAAACGCCTCAGTGGCAGCGCTGCAAAAAAACCACCTCGACGAGAGTCATGAGACTATTTGCACAGAGGCTCCAGCGCTCTGTTGCCAGTGTAGACACTTGATTGCTTTCTGCGTTGTAACTGGCCTCCGGAGCTGTCCCATAATGCCTCAAGTGACCGCTCTGCTCATTGTTTTGAACTCGGCTGCCCTGGAGACATGCGCCCCTCCCCTTTCAAAGCACAGTTTCTGACAGCCTTTGCGTGCTGTGCGGATCTGCCCCGGGACACAAAGCAAACCATTAATGTGGAATGCTCATGCTGTTGAACATGGGTAAGGAATGGTGTCCTTAGCCTCTGTTTGTCAGAGGGGGGTGATGGATGGCAGGAGAGAGATCACTTGATCATTACCTGTTAGGTCCACTCACCCCAGGTCACCTGGCATTGGCGTGTGTGTGTGTGTGTGTGTGTGTGTGTGTGTGTGTGTGTGTGTGGGGGGGGGGGGGGGGGGGGGTCAGGGTTTCCCCCTTCCCCAGGACTGGTTGCTTCCTGCCCCTGTCCGAACTTACAAGACAGCACGCTGTCACCCACTCTGTCCTCCAAAGTACTGGTGGCTCAGAAACTTGCCAGTGTAGACATACCCTCAGTAAATAATCACATCCCTAACTGATCTAAATATACTGGTACAACTTTCGAGGGTAGGCGAGGCCTAAGAAATAACATCAACATGGACTAGAAATCAAAATCAATCTGATTAGAAAAAATATCTTTTCCAAGCAGAGCTGAAGTGCACAAAGCAAACAGAACCAGTGGTGCAAAATTTAATTGATTTTTAAAATGGTTCGGCTTGCCTTAAATGCTGTTAAGTATTATTAGTAAAATTAGGTAAGGAAAAATGTTTTGGTTTTAGAATAGGATTCTTAACCAGTGTTCCTTTCATACATCTTCCCAATTAAAAATAAAACAGAACAAGAGTGAATGTATGTAATGCAAAGAAATCGCACTAAAAGCTCAGCTAAATGTAACGGAAGCCTAATCAGTTTCATTCTAAAATAACTATTGATCAGTGATAAATCTGTCCACTCCAAGAACCAAACCCTCACAGACTGTGCAAGGGCGTTGAAATGTCTTCTAGAGAGGGTGAAATGACCGGGCTATCCACAGAACCCAAATGGCAGCTGCAGAGGCATTGTTGCATTCCACAAGTTGTTTTAAACAGCCCCCGCTGCCACACCCTCTACAGAGGGAAATTCTGCCAAAGGATTGAACCCCCCCGATGCTTTGCCTGCCGCAGAGTCTCTGAAACTGAGGGCATTTCATTATCATCACATGTCAGAAGTGGGGGGAGGGATAGCTCAGTGGTTTGAGCATTGGCCTGCTAAACCCAGGGTTGTGAGTTCAATCCTTGAGGGGGCCATTTAGGGATCTGGGGCAAAAAATTGGGGATTGGTCCTGTTTTGAGCAGGGGGTTGGACTAGATGACCTCCTAAGGTCCCTTCCAACCCTGATATTCTATGATTATCCTCAAATATAACTCGTCTTGTAGCAAACATCTTGAAATGATCTCTGAGCTCATATTGTTCTATCTCCCCTCCTATTATTGTGACCCTCGACTACTGTGCCTTGTCTTTCATTAGGCCCCAGTCCTACATTAAGAGCCACATGGGTGCTGCCAGGACAGTTCTAAATTCAGGATCAGGGCCACAGATTTCAAGCTCTTTGAAGTAGAGTCTGTTGCCACCCGTGTGTTTGTACAACTCCACAGCACGGTGGGGCTCTGGTCAGAGTGTAGCTTTGGGTGCTACAGTAACGTTAATCAACATTGCTTTCCCAATCTAGATTTCTATACTGCACTCATCACGGTATTATCCTTAGGTTTTTCTAGATCTTCCCGCTGCCTGGCTTCTGAAAGCAGCAAAAGCATTCATTTAGGCGCAGTAACAGCAGTTATTTTACATTTTGATTACCAAGGAAATGCGATCAGATTGCAGGGAGCAGTTATCTGTCTGCTAAATTTGTGCGTCTTCTAGTAAATAAAATGAAAATAAGAAAGAAAAACTTGTAGCACCTTAGAGACTAACAAATTTATTTCAGCATAAGCTTTCGTGGGTTAATACCCACTTCATCGGATGAAGTGGGTATTAACCCACGAAAGCATATGCTGAAATAAATTTGTTAGTCTCTAAGGTGCTACAAGTTTTTCTTTCTTATTTTCATTTTGCTGACACAGACTAACACGGCTACTACACTTAAACCTATCTTCTAGTAAATAGTCTCTTCTGCTGCACGGATGAAAGAAAATGTTACACTCAGAGGCACCTGGAAAAAAGCTATACTACAGCTTCAATAAAACAATGAAAGCCTCCTGATAAATGGTCTCAATGACCTATCAAAAAATACTTTTCGAGTAATGATTAAAAGAAAAAACAAAGGCAGAAAGACAGCCTGACATACCTGATTCTGCTTGACACACATTCCCTACAAGATAGCAAACGGCAGTGAAAGAATGGCTAGGGAGACATTTTATACTCTGACACGAAAATCCCCGTTTTTAATAAAATCAGTAGAGCAACCAGGTCATTAAATCCAGTTCTGTTCTATAATCCACTATCTAGAATCGCAGAACAACTCCAGTCATATTAATTTTGTAAGTAGATTTTATTTGTTCTTAAATAAAGGGGCCAATGGTAGAAATTTAATCACGAAATACCATCTTTATCATCAGCAGCTAATACAAGGCCCATGCATATGGACCCCTGTGCTATATAAAGCAGGAATGGGACCACAGGCTAATTAAGCACAATGGATGACTAATGTTGTTGGCGTCCGTTAGTCTCGAGAGACGATGGATATGTGCCCATGGGGAACGTTTAGTTGCTGGAGTGTCCTCTCCAGGGCGCAAGCCAGGGCAGGGTGATATGGAGGAGCAGCTGTTGCCCATGCAGCAGAACCCCCCTCTCCACGCAACTGATGGACCCAAGGGAAAGACAATGTCGATACACCTTGGCACCAGTGGCGTCGCAGGAGTTGCCGGAATGACGTTGAGGACAATGTCAGAACGCCATCAGGACTCCGACACCGGATTTGGTTTCAGGGTTGACTCCCTTAGCCTTTCCATGAGTGGGTATTGCCACAAGGCAGCGGAGGTTTTAAATCAGAGTTTTCCTTCTCCTAGGTGGGCTGCCTTCCAGGGCTAACGAGCCCCACCTGCCCGGTATGACTAATAAGAGCATAAGAATGGCCATAATGGGTTAGACCAATGATCATCTAGCCCAGTATCCTGTCTCTAATAGATTTCAGAGTGGTAGATGTGTTAGTCTGTACCAGCAAAAAGAACGAGGAGTACTTGTGGCACCTTAGAGACTAACAAATTTATTTGGGCATAAGCTTTCGTGGGCTAAAACCCACTTCATCAGATGCATGGAGTGGAAAATAAAGTAGGAAGATAGATAGATAGATATACTCTCCCATGACAGCTTAGTTTGCTTAAGAGCCTTTGGTGTGAGACCTTGTCAAAGGATTTCCAAAAGTTCAAGCATACTATCAACGGGATCACCCTTCTCCACATGCTTGTTGACATCCTCAGAGAATTTGAATAGTTTGGTGAGGCATGATTTCCCTTTACAAAAGCCATATTGACACTTCCCTAATATATCCTGTTTATCTAGGTGTCTGCTAATTTTGTTCTTTACTATAGATTCAGCCATTCTGCCTAATCCTGAAGTTAGACTTACCGGCCGGTAACTGCCTCTCTCACATAAAGATGTAATGGAAGCGGGGGGGAAAAAATCTACCATAACTAGAAATTTGCTACTGCAATACATCCTGCCCTTTGCATTGCAAGACAGTCAGCACTGGAGAAAGAACAGGCAGCACGGTTTCAAATACAAGTACAGACCAGAGATGCAGGGGAAAACACATCAGAAACCCTGCAGATCTTCTCTCCATTATTACTGTTGCATCCTCCCATCTTACTAATTGCAACATGGCTGGGCTGCCATTGGTCTCCCAGCAGCAGCTACGCTCAGTCTCTCACAAAGCACATTGCTTTATGGGAGGCGACCTGCACCAGGGGGCTAATCCCCAATTCCTCACCTTCTGCACTCCTCTGAGTTGCACCTGATGCATGTTGTGGATGACCTAATGCAATAGTTCTCAACCTGCAGCCTACAGGCCACTTGCGGCCCAATCAGCACACAGCTGCAGCCCATGTGACATCCTCAGGTAGTGTATATATATTGTGTGGATGCAGCCCACGTAACACATAGAGAGCTGCATATGTGGCCCACAATGATAAATAGGTTGAGAACCACTGGCCTAATGGTATGATACAGTCTAACTAAGGTTCTCTTCCAATGACTTCTGTGGGTCCTCTTGACCATAGTTTAGGTCCAGCACTCCCTTGTGTGCCATATAAATGGAGGAAACATATGGCCTTAAGTTATTTGCAGTGCCATTTTACCCTACTGAACAGGTGGCATTATAATATACCCATTGAAGATACAGATATAACATATATCCAGGTGGGAAAACAAAAAACATAATTTTAACCAAAATTATTTCAATGGAAAACCAAAACTTTACTTCATAATATTCAAATGTTTACAGAAGACATGGGACGGTGTCAGCAGACAGAGACTATTTTTTTCCTTATGCGGAAATTGCCTACAGCAATAAACGCCCAAACCTCAAGACTCAGCAATTAACTCCCAAACCTCAAGACTCCTGAATTCACAATCAAGCTTGAGTTAAAACGCATACACGGAGGTGCTCCGGTGCAAGGAAACAATTTATTATTGTTCACTATAAAATAGGACACCTGGAACATTGCTTGGAGGGGCGGAAGGGGCTGAAAAAGTTCCACATAAGCACTCAAAAGTTTTGTTTATCAGAATCTGTTATGCCTGCAAAAACTGGTCTGATAAATCTGTGAATTATAATGCTTACTTAATAGAACGCCTTTCATCTGCGGTTCTCAAAGTGCTTGGGAAAACATTACTTAGGTCTCAAATCACCTCTGCAAAGGAAGCATTATTCTCTTTCTACAGAAGGGGAAGGTGAGGTGCAGACAGGTGAAATGATTTGTTCAAGGTCACTGCAGCATGGAGCAACACAGACTTGTGCTAGCAGGGCTCACGGTAGCATGCTAAAAATAGCAGTGTGGATACTGCTCCACCGGTAAGGATAGCCACCCTCGCCTATAACCAGGGGATCAGGGAGGTCCGAGCTGACCATGGCTAGTCAGAGCCTCCCCTGGTGCTGTACCGTCCACGCTGCTATTTTTAGTGTGCTTGTTCAAGCCCTGATATGGCAAGTCCCTGTCTGCCCAGGCTGGGAGGCTTGCGAACAGCTGCAGTGTAGGCATAGCCCAAAAAAGGGTCTGATCCTAAAAGATGCTGAGAAATCACTAGCAACTGCAGCGCTGGAAAGAGCATTCAAGAGCCTCCCATACCTTAAGCCCCTCACCTGAACACTTTGCCTGTTTGGTTTTTGGTCACAGAGGGAACCGAGACAAACGGATACTCAAAGAGGAAAACACAGTGCTTGTGGGAAGAGTTGTTTCAAACCACATAGAAGATTTGCTTCACGTTTTGGATGGCGGTTCGGATCGTGTCTGCTTACATCCAAACTGGTTCACGCAGATAAAACGTTTGTTAAAGCTAAAGCAAACCCTGGCTGGTATAATTAAATGTTGTGCCTGGAAGGCCGGCACAGCTTACAACCTCAAAGGTTTAAAAATCTCATTTTGGGCACTGATTACCTAAACCGCTTTTACAAAATGGCACTGGATTAAATCTCATTCAAATCTGATTAAATCTGTACTCAGGTAAGGGGGAGTTGTAGCATACAATCAAATTCCATTTTTCCTGGGGATATTTACATGTTCTTAAGGGAAGCTTTCAATACTGAAAAGTAGGACGTCACTTGCCAGCCTCCTCTAAGCTTAAATCATAAACTTCCCATTTTTGCGTTGACATACCACACACGTGAAAATCAAAAAGGTGCATTTGCAGTAATTTTATCGCTGATATACAATCCCACCCAGTTCTACATGGTTTATGATAGACACCGTTACAAAAGTGAGATGAGGATGTGAGGTAACAAGGTTACAAAAGAGCTTTGTGTCCCAAGAATCGAAGTGCAGATCATAAAGACGTCTGAAGCATTTTTAAAATTATATAATCACTGTGCCGTTTATTTCACTTCGGTGTCCTAGCATTAATCATGGACTATATGCACACATGATGTCCAGCAGGATACTTACTATACTCCTGAGACCAGATTTACAAAAGAGCTTGGAGCCAGATTTTCAAGTAGTCAGCAGCACCCACAACTCGAGACAGATTTTCAAGACAGCTCAGCTCCCACTGAACCACCTAAATAAGGGCCAGGTTTTCACAACTACTCAGCAACCAGCAGCTCCCACTGTGATACCCACTGCCAGATTTTCAAAAACGCCCTGCACATTTCTCTTCTGAAAAACTTCACTTACTTTTGGTGCTTTGGAACCGAGCTCTTTTTAAAATCTCGCCCGTGAGCACGTCTCAAACACATATCAGCCCTGATTCAGATCTCAGTTATACTGATGCAAATCAGGAGTAACTTCACTGTCACTGAGTTACATCAGTGTAACTGAGATCTGAATCAGGTACCACACTGGGAAAAGCCTTCCTTGTTTCTTATGTAAAGCCATCAGTAGCCAACTACTAGAATTTTTCCTTTCTTTAGACATTTCATGTTCTGTAGCAGTTCAGGATAGTTAATATTAATCAGATTATGGATATGCTGTTCTTCATATTAAAAATCTTTTCTGGTGCTCCAAACTGTTCTGTAACCTGAAACTCTTATCTGCTGAAGGGTTTTTACTTACTAATTCTACAGAATGGCTTTTCTTGCAAAGACTGAAGAACAGTCATAAACAAATTATCTGCATTTTCAAAATATGAACAAAGCAATTAAAGCCTTTAGAAAAGGAAACAGCCTTTCAAACATTACCTGATTGGAAGTTAAACCTGTGGGTATAACAACACCATAAGAACAATCGTTAGATTAAATCAACAAATGGGGAAGACACAGACCTGTTACAATGAAATTCCACCCAGAGGCTAGGGAGCCTTCTACAGTCCCTACCAGCAGAAATGCACAGAAGTGGAATGCAGCAGAGGCAGGAGGTGCTGAGGGTGGAGCTGAGATACAAACCCACCTTACATGGGCCACCTTAAAGACTTCCTGGGCACTAGCTGGGGTGGGGGGAAAGTAAAGGTATAGCCATTGGGCCCAAAACTACCTTATGCAGCAGCTGAGGGGGTGCTCCACATTTGGCCTCCTGCCTGCCTACCAAATGGTGCGCCGTTCCATTCCAAATGGATAGTTACTCCTTGGAAAAGGTCAGAGGCACCAGTTCAGTAAAGTGCTTATTATTAATAGTATTTGTAGTGTCCTAGCACCTAGAAGCCCCCTGTGCTGGGTGCTGTACAAACACAGAACAAAGACAGTCCCTTAAATACATGCCTAATCTCAGCCAGTGAGTAGTCTCATTGAAGTCAAAGAGAATGCTCAGAGGTTTGAAGTCTGCCAGATGTCGACACCTCGATAATTGGGAAGCCAAGGTAGGGGAGTAATATCCTTTATTGGGCCATCTTCTGTTGGTGAAAGAGACAAGCTTTTGAGCTACCGGAGCTCTTCTTCAGGTCACTAATTGGGAGCAGAAAACTGGATTTGACATAATCTAGCTGCCTTTTCCAGGGTCAGTGTCTATGTGCATAATCAACCACAGAACCACCACAACCCTGCGTTTAGCTGTCTGGAATGCTCCGCCAGTTGGAACAGATCTGAAACCAAACTTGTTTTCACTTCTGTCCCGATTACAGGTTTGGATCCTGTTCTTCAGAGGTGAAAGGCTAAAGTTTTCCCCCACCCTGCATTTTTAATATACAGCAACTATTACCATTAAATTGGTAAAACCATGTATTTCATAGCAATCAGTCAAAGGGGGGAAATACTGAAGCAGTGAAAAAGAGTAAGGAGTGAAAACACTTTGCAGCAATAGCTTCACTTATAATCACAGACGGTTTTACTGATTCCATCCAGAATACTCTACGGGACAAAAGAGAAGCTATAACAGATTTTCTTGGCCTCTTACCTAGCATTTTACTGATCATATGGTAAAGACATGTCACCTCTGTACTAGACACTTTTAAGTGGAGGTTAAGTGGAAGTTAAAACTACGTTCTGTGTATAAAATGACAGTAAAGAAATAAGTGATACATAATTTAAGTGCTTGATCAAACAAACAAAGACAGTTCTTTTGGAAATAACTTATTTTCATTTATTGGTAAGGGGGTTTTATATAATCTGTAACAATCTTTGTAAACAGGAATTAAAATTCTGACAGCAACATAATTTTCTAGTTGGCAGAGTTTATATTTTTCCTTTTAATTCCTGTATTCTTTAATTTTACTGTTGGGTAAAATAACCCCTTGAAAGTTAATGCATCTCCCATTCTGCAGTTTAAAAAAGTATAATAAAAAATGGAATGCTGCTGTATTGTATCATTTTCCCTATCACAGTACAGTTATCTATTCGTTACTATTTTCTGAAATGGATACAATTATCCGCCAAGGTCAATGCAGCCATACAAGGGGGAATTATCACTACAGGTTCCATTTCCTGTTGGAAGGGTAAAATTGTGCTGTGAAGCTCTTAGTCCAATTATGCAGTCACTGCTTTCGCATTTTGCAGAATGTATATTTCAAAGGGTTGAGGGGATGTAGAGGGAGAAAGGAGAAGGTGGAGACAGCTAATAAAGGGAAAGAACTGCCTCAAAATACAGAACTCAGACCAGTTTGAAAAGAAAGGTGGGGAAACAGCAACAATTACTTCAGAACGAAGAAGCTATTGTGTGGCTTTATCAGTTTGACATTATTATAGAGGTATAATGGCAGCCTCATTTAGATTTAGATACATATATTTAAGGGGAATGGGAAAATTATGTAAATGCATATTCTTGTATCTATTTTGTTGAAAATGTGTTGGGGAAGGGAGAACTGGAATGAACTCCACGAACTACTTGATAGGATCAGAGGTAATAAAGCCAGTAACTGGGGATCAATTTTTGTTCTGACTTGCTCCCAAGCAACCCCAATCCAGGATAAGGACAAAGCCTTCAGCAAGCTTTTAACTTGGCTCATCGATATATGAATGTGTTAAAATTCAGCTGATCATGGCAGGGGGCACATGCTAAAGAACACATGGAAAACCCTTTGGACATAGCAGCAGGTTTCCTGAACTCATTTGCTGGACAACCCACCAGTACTACTTGTTTACAGTCTTTCAGATTTCAAGAAATTGAAGGTAGGTGGTGTTAATTGTATAAATGATCCTTTAAAATTCTTTTTGGTAACTCAAGACCCAGTTTTCTGATCATAATACAGGCTTTTACTGCTGTCTACCAATAGACCATGGATTCATTTCCATATAAAGAGCTCTAAATACACCATCCATAACTAATGTACTTCATGTTTAACTAAGGGGCCTAACCCTACAGAAACTTTACACACATGAGAAGTCCAAATTAATTCATTAAATCAGCCTGAGCCACTCCGCAAGAATCCCTTTTGGCAACCTAGAAGCATTAGTAATGGACATCAAACAGTGTTCTGTCCACTCTTAATGGCCGAAGGGACAGTAGATTTGACTGAAAGAGAGGGATGAAAACTAGAAGGCAGAATAGTGGTTCTTCTCTGGAGGGTGACTTTCTGGCTTCACTGAAATCTATGGAAGGTTTGTCATTGACTATAATGGAGCCAGGATTTCACCCTGAAAGTATCATATTGAAAGAATATATGGTTGTATTATACATAGATAGGATGTTATATTTTCAACATCTGTTTCATGTGTTACAGTCCACACAGCAGAAAGGGGCCACACTTATATTAGTTCACAAATGAGTCAACAGACGATCTCTTGTGAGACCAGTATGTAAGAGGTATGCTACTCAGATGCATTCACGTATAAATGGATTTTTGTTCCACAAGAAGGAAGAATACTTTTGGGATGCTGGTGATTTACGAATGTACATTTTTATGACTATCTACTGGCAAAACTACAATGAGAGGTGTTCCATTTTGTTCCATCAGGCTCATTGGTATTTATGCACCTAACTCTCATTGATTTAGGCCCCTAAATACCCTTGAGGATCTGGGTCATTGTTACTGGTTTTGATTACAAGAGCAAAGAAGGGGAAGAAAAAAAATAAAACACTACATTAGCTTTGTTGGCATGCCTGGGAGCAAATAATACATCTCCCGCAATAATACATCTACCTGAGACAGTGAGTGGTTGTTTAACATTCACTGAAATAGAATTCTTCTAACCTGGCAAAAGAAATCACAGCCCATAGAATACTAGGCTTCTTGACGCGATGCAGAGACCCTGTCCCTAGTTACCAGCAGCTGGCCTGCTAGACAAACTGTAATCTTTCTCGGTGTTCCTTCCTCTTCTCCTTGCTTTCACTACAATTTTCCAAGACTTAAAACATGCTTAACTTTATGCACTGAATGGTGTCATTGAAGGCAACGCAGCTACTCCGTATGTGTACATTAAGCACATGCACAAGTCTTTCCAGGATTGGGGCCAATATCTGCAACAGCCCAGCTCTCAATCCAACTTCCCCTCTCCCTTCCTAGCCATGAATAAGTGCAATAAAAATAAACAAACAAACTAAAAAACCCAACAGAATAGGTCCTGAAATGTGAGGTTGTGCGGGGTTTCAAGCACTTCAATGTTTCCTCCGAGTCAAAAATACAGTAGCAACAGGGTTTTTAATCAGGGTGGATAGAAATCAAGGAATTTAAAAAAAAAAAATTTTTTTTTTAATTTGGGTTTTTGTAATTTAAATTGGATTTTTGATGCAATGCTTTTTGAAGAAAAAACCTATCTAAAGATAGTTTTAATTAAGATACATTATAGCTCAAAGATATCTCATCATGGAATAGGATTATAAATTCTAATTCTATAGTATGAGACAATATATTCATATAATGTTTAAGAAAAGTTTTGTAAATGAGTTCCAATAGTTCATGGATTAGGGACACAATCTTATGAGGTTCCAGGGTCTTCTGTATAGATTATTTAGGTTAATCTTTCTATCTACGCAATAGGACTCAGTGCTAAGTCTAGAAGATATCATCAGAGATTCTTAGTTTTGCAGTTCTCAAACTGTGGATTTGTGTCTCCAGAGACAACATGCTTATTAACAGCAAAAATGTTTTTAAATAAATAAATATATAGAGGTGAGAAATAACAGACCTCAACCCTATTGTCCCTCTGCACATTTGTGTACACAGAGTCGATCTCTTACCTCTCTGTAAAAGTGCAAAAAGTTTCAAAAAGTTCAATGAATAAAAGATTGTTGGGGGTGGAATAGATCTAGAGAAGGAGAAGAAGTCTGGAGATAAATGTGAGAAGGGAGGGACAGGCAGTAGAAACAAAAGTGAAACTGTTTGAACAGCATATTCCAGAAGTCCTGAGGTCTTTCTGAGTGTAGCCTTCATTGATTTGAGATCTAACATACCATTCTCTCACTAGAAGGGAAAACCTACAATGGCAGCAGCCCGTAAAGGAGATCCAGTTTGGGAATATTTTAATGAAGTTCCTCTACCTCTGGGTAAGACAGGCATGCGTGCAAAATGCAAACAATGCAACAAAGAAATGAAAGGCCTGGTTGCCCGAATGAAACAACATCATGGGAAGTGTTCCTTCTCAGGAGGAAGCTGCGTTGAAGATGATGAAAGGAACCTGTCTGAATATACAGGATCTTCAGTTTGGCAAACTTTTTGATTTCATACTTCTTTCTTAAGGACTGCCTGTCTTCCTCCTGGACTATTCTTGAATTCTCATGTTTGAGCAAAAAATATAGTTGTTACTCTATGGTACTATCATTTTAGATGCAGTTGTAATAAAAAATAAATAGCTGAAATAGGCAAATCTTTCTTTTACAATTTCACCTTTAAAGTAATACTGAGTGCCATTGAATGCAATGAGTAATGCTAAATGAGCAGTATGGTAATAATAATTAAATAACTGCATTGATTTATTTTGTTTAGGAGAATCCATCCTCAACAGACAGGTTTCTGAAGACTATCCACCTTCAAGATCACCATCATTTTCTATAGTTTCACAGTTATCTGCCAATGATAGTGTTTCAGTCACATCATATATGTCACATAGCCACAGTATATCATCTGTAGCAAAAAGAAAAAAAATCTCCATCATCCAGAAACAACCATAGATAATTTTGTGATAAGAACCAGCAGATTACAAAAAGAGGTAATTGATGAAAAAATTGCCCGGTTTGTTTATGCAACAAACTCTCCTTTCCGTATGATTGAGAACCCACACTTCATTAACATGGTTCAGTCATTAAGATCAGGATACAGTCTACCCAACAGAGCAGATGTTGCAGGCAAATAGCTGAATAAAGTGTATGAAAGAGAAATTGAGCAGTGTGCAAAAGGTCTAGAGAGAGAAATTGTTAACGTGAGTGTTGATGGGTGGAACAATGTCCACAATGATCCTGTTGTATGTGCTTGTGTGACAACAGAAGAAGGGAATGTCTTCCTTGCAGAAACAACTGATACATCAGGAAATGTACACACAGCAGAATACTTACAAGAAGTAGCAGTAAAAGCTATAACAAACTGTGAAAAAAAATGCAAATGTCTAGTAAGCAGCTTGGTCACAGACAATGCTGCCAATGTATCCAAGATGAGAAGAAATTTAGAAGAGAATCCCAAGCTAATAACATACGGTCGCAGTGCTCATTTGATGCACCTCCTAGCCAAAGACTTCAGTGTTCCAGAAATAAAGGGTAATATTGTTGAAATTGCAAAATACTTCCGTAACAACCACTTTGCAGCAGCTGCTCTGAAAAACGTGGGAGGAACCAAGCTAAATCTCCCACAAGATGCGTGATGGAACTCAGCAGTGGACTGTTCTGAGCAAGAACTGGCCTAATCGGATGAGTTTGTGGAAAAAATAGTGAAAAAATAGATGGCACTGTCACAGCCAAAGTTCTCAACATTGGGCTTAAGAGAAATGTTGAACACATGCTGAGTACCCTGAAGCCTATTTCTGTAGCCTTGAACAAAATGCAGGGAAATAGCTGTTTTATTGCTGACGCTGTTGACATTTGGAAGGAACTGAGTGAGGTCTTAAAAAGAGAAATATGCAATGACAGAATTAAATTACAACCATTAAAAAACGAATGGGACAAGCACCATCTCCAGCTCATTTTCTTGCAAATATTCTCAATATTCGGTACCGGGGTCAAACCTTAACTGCTGAAGCGGAAGAGTTGACTATGACATGGACATCCAGCAATCATCCCTCCATAATGCCAACTATAATAAACTTCAGATCTAAGGGTGAACCATTCAAAAAATATATGTTTGCTGATGACGTTTTAAAGAAAGTCACACCAGTGAACTGGTGGAAGTCATTTAAGCACTTGGATTCAGAGACTGTTGAAGTGATAATCTCACTTTTAACAGCAGTAGCTTCTTCTGCCAGTGTAGAAAGAATATTTTCTTCCTTTGGACTAATTCATTCCAAATTGAGAAATCGTTTGGCACCTGAAAAAGCAGGAAAGCTTGTTTTTCTTTTCCAGATTATGAACAAACAGGAAAATGAAGGTGAAGACGACTGAGTTAGCTGCAGAAGCCAATATTTTAAGTTTCGCGTGTTGACTTTGGCTGACACACACAATTTAATTTTGAGGTTTTTTAAAAAAATATTTCGTTTAACTATTTTAGTTAAAAACAATTTTAAGAAAAACAAACCTGATTTTAAAAAACTTGAATGTTTAACTAAATTAAAAAATTCATATGCTTGTTTTGTTAAAATATTATATGTTGCTGTTGAAGAAAAAAATCCAGAATACATAACGTTGTTGTTTTAGTTAAATAAAACAATTTAAATGTCTCTCTAGTGATGTTCTCCTACTACAGCATGGCAAGAAAATCCTCCAAATATTAATGATTAACCTGTTGAATTGAAGATGGTTCACCTCCCAATGACTTCATAAATATCTGCTTCAATTACCTTTGGTAAATGAAATAAACAATCATTCATTTTCTGATAAAGCTGTAAAACTAATCTGAAAAGTTTTCAAAATAAATCACTTTAAAAATGTATAGTGTGTGCTTTCTACAAATGAAAAGAAAACGATCTCTGAGTTGTGAAGAATATGTATTAAGGTTATAACAACCAACAAGAATGCACTTTTATGTAGAAATCCATGATTAAATTGAGTCTCCCTGACAAGTGATTTAAATCAAATCCATCCTGTTTTTAATCAAAGTATTTCAGCACTTCATAGCTAAGCCAAGAAGCACAAAGAAACATGTGGACATTTCTCAGACAAAGGTTTGGTTATACACAACCTTGGTGCTATATACCCCATGTGGCAGAAAATCATGGGGTCCATGGAGTAAGTGGTCCCATGCTCCTTTTGTTGCTGTATCTGAGGGCAGGTCTACACTACGGCGGGGATCGACGCTATGAGATCGATCTATCAGGGGTCGATTTATCACATCTAGTCTAGAAGCGATAAATCGATCCCCGAGTGCTCTCCTGTCGACTTCTGTACTCCACCGCCGCGAGAGGCGCAGGCAGAGTCGACGGGGGAGTGGCAGAAGTTGACTCACCACTGTGAAGACGCTGCGGCAAGTCGATCTAGGTACGTCGACTTCAGCTACGCTATTCTAGTAGATGAAATTGCGAATCTTAGATCGATCCCCACCCCAATGTAGACCAGGGCTCCGTGATCACACTTTTAGATACATAGATCAGAGATGACACTAATGTCCTAACACTAGCCTTCCACCCCTCCCCGCAAAAAACACTGCAAAGTTGTAGAAAGCGATGCACTTTCAAAAACTAACAAAAATACTGTACATACTCACTATGTTATGGTCAAACACATACGTATCTTTATTACTGCAAAATCAAGCTTCTTCAAAGAAAGTAGAGCGCACATGCTTTATTAAGCTCCACCTAACTCACACATTTCATTTGAAAAGGAATATGTATGATAGTTATAAAAGAGTGCAAGAAACTATGAACAATAATTTAGCTGAAAAAAGTGCTTTCAAAAGCCACCCAGCAACAAGTAGAGTCATGAGTGAGTGAATGGTTATTTATGAAACTTTCAGCAAACAAAGTTATCTTTTAGAGTACAGAGCAAAAGTGAAACATTTTAGCCCAGGTAATTTTTCTAGAATGTTTTTATTTGACTGACATCAGGTGCCATTTCCAATTGTGACCTTTTAATATCATGATGCTATAGTAAACTGCAGGCACAGTTTGCATTATGGGAACGTAAGTATTGTGGAATTCTAAGGACTCCACACACTGCTCACATTTTGTTCTCCATGATTGCAACACCACTCCATGGCAATTACTGGGATCTGCTGGAAGATTTGAAAAGAATCCAGGCACTTCATCTAGGTGCATAATTGGGATTTTAGCTCTTTTCCAAATCCAGCCACTTATTTAGGTATCTACATGGGAGTTGTTGGGTACTGAGCTCTGTTGAAAATCTGGTCCTTTGTTTCTAAGTCAAACAGAAATTGGCTAATTACATAAAGTCGAATCAGCTTAGCTGTGTCTGGCTGGAATTGTATAAGGATGTTTTTGTTTTAATCATCATATATAGCTGCAAAAAAAATCCATTAATTTAAAAAATAGTACAGGGCTTTAAAAAGATAACAGGGACTTTAAACAAAAAAACACAATGCGGTGAATTTTGATGTGGTGAGCCATGCACACAGCTCTTGTTTGCAGAGTATAAATTGCATGTATAATTCCTCACATACTATACTGATAATGTGTCCCCATGGTGTGTGCAAGCAGCGTTACGGGGTGGGGAAGCAATTGTTTGTCCTACTGGCTGGCAGTTTGCGACAAGGATTGTGTTAATTAATTTTAATAGCTTTTTAGTATTTTTTTCTCTTTATGTAAAGCATTCCCTTCCAAAGAGCTAGCTTCAGCTAGCTCTGTATCTGTTCAACTACAGCTATATTTTAAAAGGTTCATCATATTATATTAATGAGCCCCCAAAATACGGTTTTCGCTAGATTTTCCTGCTCTCTACTGCTTCTATCAGAGGGAGTCACAGAGCACCAATCATCACAGGGCCTGAACTCTGTAAATAGAATTGCTTTCATAGAATCACAGGGCTGGAAGGGACCTTGAGAAGTCATCTAGTCTAGTCCCCTGGACTCATGGCAGGACTAAGTATTATCGAGACCATTCCTGATAAGTGTTTGTCTAACCTGCTCATCAAAATCCCCAATGATGGAGATTCCACAACCTCCCTGAGCAATTTATTCCAGTGCTTAACCACCCTGACAGTTAGGACGTGTTTCCTAATGTCCAACCTAAACCGCCCTTGCTGCAATTTAAGCCCATTGCTTCTTGTCCTATCCTCAGAGGCTAAGGAAAACCATTTTCTCCCTCCTCCTTGTAACAACCTTTCATGTACTTGAAAACTGTTTTCATGTCCTGTCTCAGTCTTCTCTTTTCCAGACTAAACAAACCCTTCCTTCATAGGTCATGTTTTCTAGTCCTTTAATCATTTTTGTTGCACTTCTCTGGACTTTCTCCAATTTGTGCACCTTTCCTGAAATGTGGCACCCAGAACTGGACACCATACTCCAACTGAGACCTAATCTGCAAGGAGTAGAGCGGAAGAATTACTTCTTGTCTTGCTTACAACATTCCTGATAATACATCCAGATCCTTTTTTGCAACAGTGTTATACTGTTGACTCATATTTAGCTTGTGATCCACTATGACCCCCAGATCCCTTTCTGCAGTACTCTATGCAGTCATTTCCCATTTTGTATGTGTGCAACTGATTGTTCCTTCCTAAGTGGAGTACTTTGTATTTGTCCTTACTGAAATTCATCCTACTTACTTGAGACCATTTCTCCACTTTGTCCAGATCATTTTGAATTTTAATCCTATCCTCCAAAGCACTTGATATCACCCACAAACTCTGTAAGTGTACTCCCTATGCCATTATCTAAATCACTGATGAAGATATTGAACAGAACCGGATCCAGGACTGATCCCTGTGGGATGCCCTTCCAGCTTCACTGTGAACCACTGATAACTACTCTCTGACAATGGTTTTCCAACCAGTTAATATTTGGCATGTTACTAAATCACGGAGGCCTGTATTTGCCCCCATCCGTGCAATTCTATGGGCAGACCCTGGTTTCAGAGGCAGAGCTGGGTTACAAACTACTAAATCCAATGGCTCCACAGTCAAACAGCAGGAAGGGCTCCCACTCCATACTCCACTGGTATTCACTCTCACACTGTGACTGGGTTCAGCATGCCCCTCCCAAAGAGGGAACCTCTCTACCAGCTCTCAGAAGCAGGCACTACTCCCCAAAAGAGGAAGAGACTCCATAGGGGTGTGGGCTGGAGCGGATGCCAGAGGAGCTATAAAGAACGTGTCCAGAATCCTTAGAGTCGCCAATGTCAGTAACTCCTGGGTTCCTGACCTTTTCACTCTGGCTGAGTCTGAAGAAAGATTTGCCTGGTGGGAAAGAGGGTCACTGTACGGAGACAAGGAGGAAGGAGCGGGTAGGGGTTAATATTATTATGAGCCGGGTGAAACCTTTTTAGGGGTTGAGTTAAAATCTCTTTAAACTGATGTATGAATGAGTCCTCCATTTAAGGGTACGTCTATACTTACCCATCGCGTCGGAGGAGTCCAATAGATCTTCTGGGTTCGATTTATCGCGTCTTGTCTAGACGCGATAAATCGAACCAGGAAGTGCTCCCCCGTCGACGCCGGTAATCCTGCTCTGCGAACGGAGCAGGCGGAGTCGACGGGGGAGCCTGCGCGCCGCGTGTGGACCAGGGGTAAGTTCGAACTAAGAGACTTCGACTTCAGCTACGTTATTAATGTAGCTGAAGTTGCGTATCTTAGTTCGACAGGGGGGGTTAGTGTAGACCTAGCCTAAGTCAGTCGTGAGAGACACTGAAGAGGCCACACCTAACACTCGGCCTAATAGAGTCTGCCCAGGAGCTCTACCTGGTGAGCAGAGGGTATGAATGGGTATTGTGCCCAGTTTGGGAGTGGAGGAAGAGAACACTCAGAAACTAAGAACAGACTAGGGCCTGGTATTTCCTGTCCTGAGCACCTTCTTTAGCTTAACCTAACCCCCAATGTAGAATTCTTCCATTGAGCTAGCTGTTGCCTTGAGCGAGGTAGCTTACCCTACATCTATGGAAAACCCCCTTCTGTCAATGCAGGAAGCATCTACTATGCTATCACAGCTGCAGTGCCATAGCTGTATTGTTGTAGTGTAGACGTAACCTGAGAGAGAGAGAGAGACTAAAGGAGCAACTGAAAGCATGAGGCTCATGGAACTAATCTACACTTTTCAGGCAGTATAGGCATTGTGTAGGAAGTTGACCGTGCTGCATACAATGGCAGTTCCTCCATCATCCTGCACAGACATCCTTGCTTTCTTCACCATGCCCATCTGCCATGCAGACGTTATGCAATGGGGGTGAAACATTACACACAGTCTGTTATCGCACATCCTTCCAAGTGCACACCCAACCTCCAATGTCTCCAGGGTTGCAAAGACTTAGCTCTCCAGACAGCTCACTTCATAGTTCTACTCCTTCCAGGGGACTCGAAATCCATAACAAATATGAAGCAACATAAACAAACTCTTTCCTATTCTCTAGGTGACCTGCTAAGTACCAGTCTTGGCCCTGGCCCACCTTTTCTCCCACAGCGAGAGGGCCACTCTCTCTCTGCCTGCTTCCCTCTGACTGAGAAGGACTCCTCCTTTAAAGCCCCTCCTTCTCAATGCATCTCAGTTTGGGCTTACTGGGCCTTCAGTAGCCCATTAATCCATTCCAGCCTTGAATGAAGGCTTGCATGCCCCATCACACAGTCCTATGTACCTAAGCAGGCAAAGAGAGGAACATTGCGTCCTGCCGTATCAAAGGTCTTTTCAAGGCTATGAACACCGCTCTGTTCTCCTCCACATCACACATAGGCCCATCTAAAACTGGTGGTCATGAAAACGTCATGCAAATTGTAGTACATAAGAGAATGATACTTAAACTAAATGTATTGACTTTAGAAGGCAGGTCTTCAAATTATTTCATAATGACTGCTTAAGGCAAATATTGAAGGAAACTACTCAAATTACTTTCCCTTCCAAATGAATACAACTACAGATTAGATCACTCAGCTCAAAATAAGCAAACAACAGTACAAAGAAAAGTCCTTCTTGTTTGATGCAAAAGGCCAGAGTTTGAGATACCCCAGGAGAGAACTCTTTTGATCTTGCCTTTTATTATTCTTGTAATGTAACTACTCCAAGCAAACTCTATCATCATATTTATTTATCATACACGGTGGAACTCATAGGGCCATTACCATATCCTTATGCTCCAATATGTCTGTTAGTCTATAAGGTGCCACAGGACTCTTTGTCGCTTCTACAGATCCAGACTAACACGGCTACCCCTCTGATACTTAAACTAAAAATCTCAACAGATCTACATGAGATACATAAATTAGGCAACACTCTACCAAAATATGCTCTTCAAAAATCATAGACTTCCATTTATAGACTGGTTTACCAGCAGGCTTTCCAGATAAGTACCCAGGCCAAATAAGAGATCTGTCTATTAATTTACTTGTCCATTTCTTATTCAAAGCATTTTGGTTCTTGCAGTATCCCTTAACAGAAAACAACTCATTTCAATCATTAGGAGTTGTAGACACTGCTTCAAAGACATCCAGAACAAATCAAAGTACCCAAACACTGCAACACTAAACAATCTCAACAAATAGCATCACATCACCACCACCACCACTATGGAAAACACAGACAAGTGTTGTTATTTATACTTGGATATTCGTTCCCTTTTTAGCTGCAAAATATCTCAAAGAACATTATCCTTCATACGACAGCATATGCCAAAATGAAAAAGGATTACAAAAATCCATAAAAAGTTACACAAAAAACAAGTGATAATATTATGGTGATAACTGGG
The DNA here is from genome assembly GCA_037349315.1 of Chelydra serpentina. Lineage (NCBI taxonomy): Eukaryota > Metazoa > Chordata > Testudines > Chelydridae > Chelydra > Chelydra serpentina. The sequence goes on from JBAIAC010000061.1 coordinate 15,224,573, forward strand.
CCTACAAATTTACCCAAATTGTGAGCTCAACTGTAAAAAGCATTTAAAGGTTCACAAGATGTTACAATAACCTATAATAATAAATATTGACGGAAAAAAGGTATGAAAGGGAGACAGAATAACTGAATTAGTCCAAACAAAAAGGCCAAGTTGATATAATTCAAGGACTGTGTTGAAATTATGCGTGTTAAAAACAGGAAGATGTGGAGCTGGAAATTGATGCACCAAAATTGGTACGTCAGCTATTAGGCCTAATTGGTGGGCCAAATAATGAGGGGGTGGGTTATTCCACCCATCGCTCCCTTTTTGGGTCCTTAAAAGAAAAAGATGTTGTGGGGAAAGTACAAAAGAACAAAAAGAAGAACAGACAAAAGAACCAACATAGGCTACTGGAATGAGTTTTACCATCATGGCTGCCAGACCCATGGTTTCCTGGAACCCTCGGCCTTCATCATCATGAACCTGAGAGATGTCCTGACCAGAATGGGCCAGCAAGAAGGGGACCCAGCCGACATTGCCACTCCTACCCTGAATCCTAACCACCACCTGGGAGGACAGTTATTACCATCTTTGGTAACATCTATGAGACTGTCAAACAAATTTTCCTTCTAAAAACTGTCTACAGGGAAAGGGTTAGGGTTAGGGTTGCCGTTAAAATGAAAGCCTTATTTAATACTTTACATTTCAAATGATTTAACTGTTTTGCCTTCTTTTCTGTATCTTTAATAAAAGGTTAAAAGGAGATTTTAATGATGGTGCTAAACAGACTCAGGTCTCGGTAAACCAAGCCTCAGACCTCATTTAACATTCTTTAATGCTGGATAGTGACTAGGTTATGTTAACACATTTGGCCCGTTTATTCCATCTAAATTAATGCAACAGATGGTAGAGTCTTCTGTTTATTATTTGTTTCCTGTAGTGCTCACAATACATTAAGTATTTTCCAAACATATAAGAAACCGCAGCCTCTGACCCAAAGAGCTTACCATCTAAAAGACAACCAGATAAAGTATAAGGGAAGAGGCAGAACATATCAGTGAAGCATACAAGATGGTAGCTGAACCCGTTCAGCCATGTTTTAATAACACAGGGGATTTAAAAAAAAATAAAACATATACAATACCACCCCCCATCATCAGCCAGTGTCGTGTGGAGGGGTTTTTTTAGGATGGAACTGAATGCAGAGAGCATAGTAGCCTAATGTTTAGAGTAATATCTGAACATGTCACTTTCTGTTCTATGAATTGTCTGGCCAGATGCTGGTGGGAATAGGACTGCAGAGGTTATGGTTTAGGGGCCTGTATGGAAGGGAAGTACTTCATGGGATTAGCCAGACGGCATCTGGTGATGTCAATACAGAAAACTAGTATCACTGGACAGACGCTAGTATCCTTTTCACAAGACGTAACAATCGACAATATTGGCTTCAAATGCACCAGTGTTTCTCAGGGTGAATTGGATAGTAGTAAAGAGGCAGTTATGAGTTAATATGTTATCAATGCAATCTCAAAAGGAATAGATCAGTGAGATGGCCAAACAAAACTTTATTCCGTATCCACATGCAAACATTAAACGGTGACTATCATGAGACGTGGCAAGTGAGGGCGTTTACAAAGCACAGATTGTCAGTCCGCTTCCTAGTGACCACATGTTGGCGCTGTATATACAGATACTAGAGCACACCTTCGTCTAGGTAGGGTGACCAGATGTCCCGATGTTATAGGAACTGTCCCGATTTTTGGGTCTTTTTCTTATATAGACTCCTATTACCCGCCACTCCCTGTCCCGATTTTTCACATTTGCTGTCTGGTCACCCTACGTCTAGGTGAGGTTGGCATTAGCAAATTTTGTTGGGGGCAAGTTAAGTATCTTCTGAATGTGGATGGTACAAAAATCCTTACTTTGGGGTTTAGTGACCACCACCACCCTTTCAAAACACAGCAACTGGTGACACACAGAACTTTTTCCAGGTATTGCATCACAGCAGTGAAGCCAAAACTTGATGCAGAAGTTGCCGTCACATAGTTAAACATAAATACTTCCAAATCTCAGTGAAACAGAAATGTAGAGAGGCTGCAGTCTAGTGCTGAGAGCCTGGGACTAGGAGTCAAGAAGCCTGAATTCTAATCCTAGCTCTGAGAAAACCTCACTGTCTATCCTTGCAAAAGATACTTAACCTCTCTGTGTTTTACCATTTGTAAAATTGGGGATAAGGCCACTTCATGGGACAGATGTGAGAATTAATTAATTCAGGCTTACAAAGCTTTTTGAGATCCTCAGCTGGAAGGCACTATTCTAAGTAACATAAGTGTTAGTATAATCCACAATGCAGGACAGACAATATCATAGGGCCTTTCACAGTCAACCCAAAAGATCAAAACCAACATGCGATAAATAGGTAAATTCTGTCATGCCATCATACACAAATACACAAAAGATTATGCAAATCCGCTAAACTACCAAGCTTAACTTGTTTGACTTTCCCACAGAGGTAAGCAATCCTTAATTAAATTTTGAAACAAATCTACCAGGATATGATAACTCCTGTATTAACTACTGAGAAACTTTCCAAGAATTCTCAAGACCTCTGACAAAGCCACTGCCTGAATGCCAAGCAGAACTGGCAAGAATTTGTAAATACGAGCAGGGGATTTAACCATTTTGCCACACAATTAATAGGAAAATGGGTGAGCTGGATCAGGCAGAAGGTACAGATGACTATGAAATAAGCTCTTTTCCCTTGAATGCACTGATGCTGCCACCAGCCTTCCTGGGCCAACAATGCCCTTTTGGTAGTAGATGCAATTTAGGGATAGGAAAGAGGTCTTGCTGGCCACAGCCAGAGGGACACAGATCCACGTCCGACCCGCTTGCTAACACAGGCTACACCTGATGAGAATCTGATCCACTGTGGATCTCAAGCTGGTCTGGCCACTCTACCTGCCAAAGGAATCACTGCCACTATTGATCTTGCTCCTCGTTTGAGCCAGGGCAGCAGGTTCAGATGCTTCCAATTAGCCAACCCTACTACATAGGGCTGGATTTTGACTCTGTAGGCTTCGCTGCCTCACTCCACACCTTTGTCTAGGGTGGGGTTTTGAGGCTAAGTACCCTGCTTCCTCTGACAGCTCAAGATGTGCTGTTAGCAGAGGAAATACCATCCAAGGGCTTTATGGCGTGTACTTCTTGCAATACTCATATGCTGCTGTGCTTGTTTATACAAATGAGCATGATAGAGCATGGCCCATGAAAATTAATATGTGCTATACTTGCACTGCAGCTACTTAAAATCTTGACTATAGCAACACAATCAAACTCTACTAAACAAATTCTCCACGTCCTGATACAGTCTCCATTTTAGAAATCCTACTGAGCATGTTACTACACCTTGATAGGCATGGGTGGCGTGTAATGGAGGCTGAGGAAGGCTAAGGCTGCCTAAACCTCCGCTAATGCTCCCCACCAGGGCTGGGACATGGCGGGGCTCAGAGCCTCTGGCCAGTTCGGGCTCGGGACGGCTTGGGCAGACCAGCGATCGGGGTGGCTCAGGGCAGGCCAACGGGCCGGGGCGGGTGGGCCGGGGCTCCTCCGGCCACGGTGGGGAGTTCATGGCTCCTCTGGCGCTGGCAGGCAAAAGCAGAAGAGCGGAGTTGGGGCGGGGCCTTGGGTGGAAGGGGCGGGGCAGGGGCTAGCCTTCCAAACGGGGATGGGGGGGTCCATGCGCCACCCATGTTGACAGGCCTTTTGGAAACTTCATCTGATCATCGATACCTAATATGTTTCAGGAAAAAGTTAATCGCTCAGCGTGTACAATGTGGTTTATCCATACAGCCATGCCTTCAGCACAAAAGATGATTTTAAAATGTTAGCTATGATTATCAGCAATAAACTCCATTCACCATATACGCATCTTTTCCCCTGCAAACAATCTACACCAGGGCTTGAAGAATCCATTCACCAGTGGCAAGTAGGAACCATTCGCTGGTGTTTAAAGAGGAACCAAAGCCACCGGTGTCTTCAGAATTTAAAACTTGTATTTTTCTAATCAACTCCATTTCTAGACACTGCAATTGCACGGATAACTTTTCAAACGTGACTGAAAGCACCACTCTCTTACTAGGTTAGTTTCGAGGCTGTTAGTCACAGCCCCGTGGGCAACAGTGAAACTGACAAGGATTGTGTTGGTTTTGCTCTGCTGTTACGTGGGAAAGCTATGAGCAATAGACACCAAGACTGCAGCTATTTGTGTGAAAAGAAGATGGAAAAACAGAGTGAGGGGAAAGCAGCAGAGACCACACGGCTTGCCGCTGCCAGGGGGAGGGGAAGGAGACAGGACACTTCCATACCTCTCATGGTAATGAGGAGGCTGCTAGAAGGATACAGAAATCACACCGAGTTCATTCCAGCCATTCAGTTACTGGGTAGCGCTGGATAACCATGTCCTGCTATGGTGGTGCTGGGACAGTGGAGAACTAGGCTACTGCCAGAAAATAATAGAACAGGGAAGAAAAGAAAACCTTACTAGGCCAATAAACAGGGAAAGCCTGGTGGGCTTGAGCCAATAGTGGGGGAAAACAGATTGGAGAGAATGTGGCTGGAGGAGGGATATAGGAGCAGACAGTCAGGAAAACAATGAGGAGTCCAGTGGCACCTTAAAGTCTAACACATTTGTTTGGGCATAAGCTTTTGTGGGTAAAAAAAACCCACTTCTTCAGATGCAAATCTGAAGATGCATCTGAAGAAGTGGGTTTTTTTACCCACGAACGCTTATGCCCAAATAAATCTGTTGGTCTGTCACCGGACTCGTTGCTGTTTTTGTGGATACAGACTAACACGGCTACCCCCTGATACTTGACGTCAGTCAGGAAAGACAAGCCTGCAAGGAGCTGGGAACTAGTAAGAGCAGAGGGGAGTGGGTTCATGGTTTGCTGCTAACTCCACTGGGCTGCTTTCCCAGGGCTAGGAGAGGACATGCCACTGGGAGCCAGGAGAGACGAGACGGGAGGGCGGGACTGTATATCCATGCTCTGAACTATTGGTGGGCAGCAGAGACCCACCCCTGCCCTTGCAGAGGTCAGGAAGCTGGGAGAAAACTAGAGTAGAAAACTGCCCTTCCTGATCCAGCAGCAGCCAGGAGGCTGGGGTGTAAAAGGCCCACCAATCCAGTCAGGAGACTGTGGGTTGGCAGGATGAGGGGAAAATAAAGCTCCTATTCCCTTTCAACAGCTAGAGGGAGAGGCGGGGTGTGAATGAGAGAGGATTTCACATCTGTCAGAGACCTAATGTGGAGGGGGTAATAATAAAGATGGAGGTTCTAACCAGTGCTAGGTAGCACCCGGGTAGAAATGTCAACATCCTTTCTCAGCAGCTGGGGTGGGATCGAAGTTGGGCTTCTCACTAGGATGTTGCTTGTATTCCCCCAACAGCTTCCATACTGCTCTCTAGCTACTAAATGTAGTCATCTGGCTGGTAAGTGACTGATAGGTTCTTCAAGCCCTGATCTACAGTGTTGTCCTCAGACATAACAAATAGAAAGTTTACTTTTAATCACACAGTGCTTCCTTGTTGCAACAAGAGACATTTGAAATTAAATATTGTACCCAACCTTTTTTATTTCCACAGGCAGTAATAACTTTTTGCTGTGAGTTCTCATATTCCTGAGACCCGCCTGTAAATTGTTACCTATTCATGTTAGTGCTATTCTCCTTTTGTACAAGTGACTGTTTTCTACAAGAAATACAATATACTATTCATTTTCAAGGCTTCAAAAAGAAAGCTGAACTGCAATACAGTAGTTGATAAACAATATGCTGTACAAAGACTGAATAGATTACTGTGTCATTGTTGAAAGTTCATTATTCTGTAACCTTTAGAATGACTTTTTGTTTAAGAATGAAGAAATCTTGCCCTTTCTCATCAAAAACACTTGTGGTTATATCCTTATTTCCCTGGAAATAATACTATGGGGAGATCTTCAAATTATGGATCATTAAAATATCCGTATCAGTAAAAGGAACATTAATATACTTTCACAAGGCACATTTTAAAGTATCAAGAGAAAAAAACATTTGTTTTTGCACACTATTATGAAGATGTGTTTATTACATAGAATCATTTACTGAAACACAAAATTGAATCTATTCCCTTATTTTGCTTTTACATTACTTGCATGAGGGAACACTTTTCAGTTGTTTTAATAATTAAAACAAATACTTCCATGCGCTAAAGATTGAGATGTCCCTTGATGCTTCAACCATCATTCCAGAGGACATGCATCCATGCTGATGATGGTTTCTGCTCGATAACGATCAAAAGCATGTTCATTTTCAGCATCTGAGTCAGATGCCACCAGCAGAAGGTTGATTTTCTTTTTTGGTGGTTTGGGTTCTGTAGTTTCCTCATTGGAATGTTGCTCTTTTAAGATTTCTCAAAGCATGCATAGGGGGATCATGAGAGCTCAAGTACTGTTCTTCTTGCCCTTATGACTAATAATACTTGTTTGCCGTGTTGTAGCCGTGTATTAGAGAGACAATGTAGGCGAGGTAATGTATTTTATTGTACCAACTTCTGTTGGTAAAGAGGAAAAGCTTTCAAGCTTACACAGAGCTCTACTTCAGGTCTGGGAAAGATGGAACAGATTGTTTAGCATAAGTAGTTTCCCATCACCGGCCATTGGGGATAATTGCTACTAGCAGTCACAGATCGGCTACATGCCATTGTAGGCAATCCCCTCCATAAATTTATCAAACTCAGTCTGGAAGCCAATTAGTTTTGGGTTTTTTTGGCCCCACTCCTCCTCCTGGAAGGCTGTTCCAGAACTTCGCTCCTCTGATGGTCAGAAACCTTCATCTAAATTTCAAACCTAACCTTGTTGATGGCCAGTTTATAGCCATTTGTTCTTGTGTCAACATTGGTGCTTAATGTAAATAACTCCTCTCTCTCTTCCTGGTATTTATCCCTCTGATATATTTATAGAGAGCTAGCATATCTCCTCCTCAGCCTTCTTTTGGTTAGGCTAAACAAGCCAAGTTAATTGAGTCTCCTCTCACAAGATTGGTTTTCCATTCCTCTGATCATGCTAGTAGCCCTTCTCTGCACCTGTTCCAGTTTGAATTTGTCTTTCTTAAACATGGGAGACCAGAATTGTACACAGTATTCCAGATGAGGTCTAACTAGTGCCTTGTATAATGGTACTAATACTTTCCTGGTTCTACTGGAAATATCTGGCCTGATGCACCCTAGGATTGCATTAGCCTTTTTCGCAGCCGCATCACACTGACGGTTCATAGTTATCCTGTGATCAACCTATACATCCAGGTCTTTCTCCTCCTCTGTTGCTTCCAACTGGTAAGTCCCCAGCTTATAGCAAAAATTCCTGTTGTTAGTTCCTAAGTGCATGACCTAGCATTTTACACTATTATATTTCATCCCATTTCTATTACTCCAGTTTTCAAGGTCATCCAGATCTTCTTGTATAATATTTCGGTCCTCCTCCGTATTGGCAATACCTCCTAACTTTGTGTCATCCGCAAATTTTATTACCACACTCCCACTTGTGCCAAGTCATTAATAAAAATCTTAAATAAGACTGGTCTCAAGACTAACCCCTGAGGAACTCCTCTAGTAACCTCCATCCAGCCTGAGAGGTGACCTTTCAAAAGAGAAAAGGACAAACTGCAGCGGTGGGGGAGGAGTGAAATTGTACAAATAGGAACCGGAGGGGGGGAGGGGGAGAGGAAGATGTTAAAAGTACAGTGAAACCCCCATACAGCGCTCCCCGTGATAACACGAATTCGGCGATAACACGATCATAAGGTGGCTCCTGTGGCCCCAAGCAACAACAACAACAAAAATGTCCAGAGCGTGCTCCTTCGCCTGGAGCCGACCCTGGCTCTATCTCCTCCCCATCTCCCCCGTTCCTCCCCCCGCCCCGCCTCTTCCCCCTCTGCCCCCGCTTCCCCTTTTGACGAGAAGAGACCGGCTTGAAACTCAAGCTAGTCAGTTTCAAGCTGGTCTCTTCTCTTCTCCCCAAAGGGAGAAGTTTCAAGCTCTCAGTTTCAAGCCGGTCTCTTTTCGTCTCCCCAAAGCGGAGAAGTTTCAAGCTGGTCAGTTTCAACCCGGTCTCGTCTCTTCTCTCCAAAGCAGAGAAGTTTGACCAGCTTGAAACTGACCAGCTTGAAACTTCTCCGCTTTGGCGAGAAGAGAAGAGACTGGCTTGAAACGGTACATTTTCGTAACCCCGCTATAACACGACCCCGCATTTATCGCGATGGAATTTTTTGGTCCCCAATTAACACGGTATAGCGGGGTTTCACTGTATTTGCCAGTAGCCCTTTAATAGTATCCTAACGGACAAATCTTTAAAAGACTTTTTTTTTTGTCACCGTGAAACGAATGAGCCAAGCCACCGAGAAAACATATTGCTCTGTTCACCAACTATGAACCCAGTTCTACCCTCAACTGCATGCACAACTCCCAGTGAAGTCAATGGGAGTTGTAGGTGTGCCTGATGATAGAATATGGCCACTAATGTAGCTGACTGTGGCTTTGATTCTACAAAGACAGACACACAAATACCGTAATGCATGTGAGTAGTCATGCACTCTTCGGCATCTTTTTCGCAGTGTTGCTGAAACGTGCCTTTGGCAATTCCACAGAGGGAGTCTATCTCCACACCCAGTCTGACAGGAGACTTTTCAATCTGGCTCGACTAAAGGCCAAAAGCAAGGTACGGGAGGCAACAATCAGAGACATGCTGTTTGCAGATGACACTGCCCTGGCCACCCACACAGAAACCGATCTCCAGCGTCTGATTGACCGCTTTTCCAGAGCTTGCGAAGAGTTCGGGTTGACAATCAGTCTTCAGAAGACCAAAGTTATGGCCCAGGATGCAGAACATCCAAGCATTGCCATCAATGACTATGTGCTAGAGGTGGTCAGTCAGTTCACCTACCTCGGATCTACCATCACGGACAACCTCTCACTGGACCCTGAGATCAACCGTAGAATCAGCAAGGCCTTCACAATCTTGGCCAGTTTGTCACAGAAAGTATGGAACAACAACATGCTGACCATCAACACAAAGGTCGCTGTGTACCGTGCATGTGTGCTAAACACTCTTCTCTATGCCAGCGAAACTTGGACCCTGTAACGCTTCACAAGAAAAGAGACTGAACGCTTTCCACATGCGCTGCCTCCGTCACATACTCGGGATCACTTGGAGTGATTGAATAACGAACAACGAGGTGCTGGAACGTATCAAGATCTCCAGCATGTTTACTCTCCTCCGTCAACGTCGCCTCAGATGGCTTGGCCATCTAAGTCGTATGGAAGATGGACGGATCCCCAAAGACCTGTTGTATGCCGAACTTGCCTCCGGAAACAGAGCTATAGGACGGCCCCACCTTCGCTTCAAGGATGTCTGTAAGAGGGACCTGAAGACTGTTCAAATCGACATCAACAGCTGGGAAGAGCTCGCCCAGGACAGATGCAGATGGAGACACGCTTTGACCACTGGATTGAAAACTGGCGAAGATAAGCTGCGGCAGCTTGCCGAGGAAAAGCGGGTTCAACGAAAAAGGAAGCAGCGGCTCCAACCCACAGCTGACACCGCCTTCAAATGCAATAAATGCAATCGAGACTGCCACTCTCGTGCGGAGCTCCACAGCCACAACAGATGCTGCACAACCATCAACTAAACATTCCCCATGGGCGCATATCCATTGTCTCTCGAGACTAACGGACGCGCCAACAACAACAATGTGAGTAGTCCCACTGTTGTCAATGAAACTACTCACACAAGTACAGTTATGCCTGTGTGTAAATGTTTGAAGAACTGGGCCCTATCTCTCTCAAATCAACGATACATGAAGGAAATACACTGAAAGGCCTATTTTACAAAAGGGACCTCTAAGCCAAGATAAAGCCTTTTATTTCCTCTGCAAGATTAATTACCTGATTACTCATTAGACATCTCTTTTGCCTTCCCCAAATAAAAAAAAAGTAACATGAATATTGGTTTTGTTTAAAATCAGATCCCAAATACAGAGCTCAATCCTGCTCCTACTCAAGTCAAAAGGCAAATGCTCACTGACTTAAAAACAGCAGCAGCCACCCAGAGAGCAAAGCAATCCGCGCAGGAAGAGAGATGCCATTTGCACTATTCCTCTTTTAGTCTACAAATCAGTCTAACAGGAAATAAGGCTGAGTGAATAGCAATAGATCAGCCATATACATATTCAAAAGCACACACCATTACAAACTCAGGGCTTGGGAGAGGCAGAAGTGTAAAGTATTAAAACACCTGGCATAAAACAAACATTTTTGTTCCCAAACAAAAACCAGAAATATATACCTAAAAAGGAAGCAGAAGTGTTTACAGTGTGCCTTACTATAGTCTATAACACTTCAAAGAATAGGTACCTCCCCAGCTAAATTACTACTAACCGTGTGTTGTGACGAGAGCCTTCTTGCAATGTTTCACTGCCATATATAGAGAAAATGAAATATCTATTTTGCCCTACCAGCCAAAAAGAAAAACACAGTTAACTCAAGAAAGAAATCAGATTACTTCATCAAAGAGAAAAAAATTAATACAAGAAACTACTCTGCAAAACTTACCTTGATAACCAACAAAAATTATGCCACGTACTCAGACTGGTTTTCGGTAGAAAATATTGACCTAAAACCACTTCACATAAAAATAAAAATCCTAAGAGGATGAAAATAGCAGTATGTGCTAATTAGAAATATCGAAATTATGCATCACAAGGTTGCTGATATTTCTATAATTTGAATACTTACAGCTGTGTAGTAATCAGTAGTACCTAAATGATGCAGATTAGTTAATGTTCACACTGATGAAACATGATTTTTCCATGAATTGCCTTGCAGACTTCCCAAAATAAAACAAAAACCAAATCTCATTAACATTGGCAAGCTTCCACATCCTCCTACTTTCTAAAACTTAAACTACTAATATGGGAAAGGAAAGGCCAGAAGTTCTTTCGGACTCACAAAAACAGTAACTCAATAAACTAAACTCAGTCATGAGTTTTATAGCTAAAAGTATTACTGCTCGCGACGATAAAACTCGTTCAAAAGACTGAACAACATTCCACTTGAACTAAGACTATCAAGAACTACTGTTCCTTAGAAGACAGGTGCATTGTAATGTTTTCTCTGGGAATGGGGGAAAGGAAAGGGTTTCTGGAGAGCCTGGGCCTAAGTGAATCCTGACTACAGGATGTGTCCCTCCTGGAGGAATCAGGTGAGTCCAGTACAAAAGAGGCAGGAAGTTACAGCAATGGAACAAATAGCTCAGGAAGCTCTTACAGAGGAAACTAAACGATTGCGTAAGTCGGGGGGCATCTGTAATAAAAGCACATTCAACTGTCATTCTGCACCTGCTGAGATAGTAGCTGAATTTTTCCTAGGTACTGTTGAGATGGCCTGTGTATGGCTTCATAGTTGTTTGCCAGAGGAGCAAGGGCTCAGCTGGGTCCCGCAGGATCACTACTGGCATTTCAACATTGCCAGTGGTATTCTGCCAATCAGGAAAGAAAATCCCCGCTGGTAGCTTTCTGACCAGTCCTGTGTTCTTAAAGTGTGAGTGTCATGCATTTTCCCCGACCAGCCAACGCTGATGTCAAGTGAAGCATCCCTGGTGATCCACCAATGCTTGCATAACCACAGCAAAATGCTCCCATCTGTTGATGTATTCTGTGGCAAGGTGCACTGGAGCCAAAATAGCGATATGCATGCCGTCTATTGCTCCACCATTCCTGCAAATCCATCCACTATGTCCTACAAAGTTTATACTTTAACGGTAGTGCTGGGTAGTTTGCTCTGTGGAGCTGTAAGCTTGCGGAAGTAAAGTTCTTTCTCCCCAAAAGAGGGAAAGGAAATGTTTAGCTATCAGAGGGTGTACATCTAAGATGGTGGAGTCTCTTTCTTTCAGTGACCAGTGAGTTCATGTGGGGCGCGTGACTAGGTATTCTGCTCCCTTAGATGGCACAAAGTATTTCTTCTCCTTTCTCTTCGGAGTGGGAGCACAGATGGCTTGAGTATGTCAGACTGTCCTGCCGGTTCTACGATGGACTCCTAACTGGGAGTACCAAATGTCCAGTAGTTTGGGAAGGTTATCCTGTACTTCAGGGGCATCTGGAGTGTATCCGTGATCCTCCTCAGGAGATCCTGAAACTGCCCGTAGTCGTCAGGTGGTGATGGCAAGGCCGGCGTGACCACCTTGTCTGGAGACGACGATAATAACCACACCAGCTGATCTGGTTCTCCTCCTCCCACCATTTGGTCTTGGATGGGTTGAGGGTCTTCCCTGCACGAGGAAGGTTCCCTTGATTCCCATTGGGATCTGATGGAAATGGGGTTAGGCATGTACAGATTCCATGGACCCTAGTATCAGAGGGTAGCCGTGATAGTCTGTATCCACAAAAACAATGACGAGTCTGGTGGCACCTTAAAGACTAACAGATTTATTTGGGCATAAGCTTTCATGGGTAAAAAACCCCACTTCTTCAGATGCATGCTCTGTAACAAACCCCGTGGGTTCAAATAGATAAACCTACGTAATTATGAATGGTCTTTTTGTTCTGTGTTTGTACAGCACCTTGCATAATGGGGTCTTGTTCCACCGCTGGGACCCTTACGTGATACCACAATACAAATAATAAGAATAATGGTATTAGAGAAACACTCCCGTCTCTCACATTCCCTTACTGGGCACCCTTTACTACTGATCTGAGGTGAAATTACCTATATTTAGAACCTTTATCAGTCTTAAACCCTCTTCAATAGGCATGGAATAGGCACAGGAAAGCCTCCATAAATCCTCTGTGATGGATTGGGGTGGCTATGCATGGGATTCAGGAAGGAAGCAGCTGCAAGGGACTGATCTGTAGTCTACAACCTGCCTATAGGTTACTAGGGATGGAGAAGAGTTGGAATTCCTTCCCTGTGCCCCATTTAATCCCCCACATACCCAATTGCATAGACCTGCTGAGTAAAACATCTGTTTTAACAACAGCTTTCAAGTAATGGGAAAATTATAGAAACGTTTTTAAGTTTATTTTTAGAAATTTCATTTTTTAAATGTTGAGTTGTAAAATGAATACATAATTTTTTCAATATCCAGTCTTCTTCCCTGCCCCACCCCCAGCTTGATTACCTCTTGACCGCACACATAGAATAATAGCCTATCCAGTAGCTTTTAAGACACAACTGTGGAAACTATTTCACTGTCATTGAGCTAAATAGCCTCCCTGAACTGACTCTGCAAATTAGCCTCTGGGTATATCACATGGGCAGGCTGCTGGTTGCCTATGTGCTTCCTTGTTCTCTAGGATTTCATTGCACAGTGACTGTCTTTTGCACATCTATTTCTTTGCCAATAAGATCGGTATAATTTTTTTCATTAAATCTAATCCATCATCTAAATCACTAGTTCCATCGATATCCTAGCGCCCCGCTTCTGGCATCAATTCTGTTATTAAAATATTCCCAGCCTCCTCACTACACATGAGCCCAGCATGAATTTTTGAACATACAATGAGATTCATTAAGGATAATACCATCACTACAAACTGATCCGCTACCGAGTTCTACTTGAACGTCTCAAACAAAAAGCCGTGGGGGGGGGGGAAGGGAAAAACAGGGCTGAATGCTACTGTTATGTAGGGGATTGTCACATGCCTGGCAAATCACCATAATCTAAAAAAAAGATATCACTACATTATTTAGATTATAAGACCTTTAGGGCAGGGACCATCCTTGAATGGAAGGGTAAAATCGTGGCCCCACGGAAATCAATGAGAGTTCAGCCACTGAGCTCAGCGGGGCAAGGATTTCACCCCCAAAGTCACGACCACTGTCCTTCTCGTCAAAAGTGACTGACCGCAGCTCTTTTTCATTTTTATCAGCCAGCGAAGCTCCTTGACCGAGCATGCTCCCGCTTCTCTGTAGCGGACTGCCCAGGAATAAGGGACCAGGATCAAGACCTGGTCTTGAATTTCTCCCACATGGCAATGCATGAGAAGCTGACATTATGTGTGAACCCTGTCAATACATATACATTCTATTTTACTAACTCTTGTATGAGTAACAACAGCTGCAGAACGGTCATGATATCATTGTTATCAGAAACTGGATTTTTTCAAAAGTACCAAGAAAGAAACACTTTCATTTTAGTGGGTAGGGAAAAGCCACCTTATGAAATATTCATCAACTGAAAATAATCAAATCAATGTCCAATTACAGTTTTAAAACAATACAGTATTGCAAGGAAAAACATGCGATTATTAACTTTAATAGGAGACTGCAGCAGCAATATTATCCCAGTGCAGAAGGCCTGTGTAAGGCACTGTAAGCCATGTAAGCTCTTTCATGGTGCCTTTGCATTATGAATTTCATCTCACGTTAATATCATCGGACAGGGGGGGAAAAAATCTAATACAATTGTATACAGCAATCAATGGTTTGTCTTTGTTCTCCTATAATCTATGAAAAAAATAATCTTTTCAAAGTAATCTTGATGTATTTGGGGGATCTCTTTACAACTGCAATACCTAAGAAGACCTGGATTAGCAAATACATTTTATTTAAAATATTTCCCCTTCCTTCTGCTCCTTTTAGAGGCAGTTCTTTTTTCACTTTAGCACTAAGAGATAAAATGATGATGTAGAACAGAATATAAAAGAGAAACATTAAAAAACCTCTCAAAAATCACAGTTGTTGTTTTAAAGAGAAAACACAGATTTTTATTATTTTAAATATATTACTTAACCCCTTCGAATATTAGCATTTTGTAAATTGACAGTGAATTGTTTTATTATTAATCTACCAAGGTGTTATTAGAGCACCAAAGACTGCCAACTCTCCTCTGAATCAAATACAAGATTCTAGTCCTTACCTTTAAGGCTCTTTGCAATTTAGCCCCTCCCTATTTATTGATCCCTGAGTTTAATTGTGTTGCCCCTCCCTCTCTCCAGTCTCTGCACTGCAGCTGTGCCAGCCTCCATAGCCCTTTTGCATGCTTCTCCAAGAAGCACCTTTGCATTTCTTCTATGCATAGAATGTAGTCTCCAAAACTGTCCAAAAACCACTAACCCGTCTCTCCTATAAACCAAAGCCCCTTTCTAGTGTGATGCCCACAGGACAACGCATAATGGTTGGGTAGATGGCTAGTAATGACTTCTGATATTTATGTTATTTATATCTTAAGAGCTCCCATCATTGACCAGGACCCAAAACAAACAGACCATCCATCCCTGCCCCAAAAGGGCTTATTATGTAAGTAAACCTATATTTTTAATAAACGTTTGCAGACAGCTAGCTGTGCACAGAGCTAGCCTATGTAAACACAGTTTAAGAGGGAGTTTACAAGAGGGACTCATAATATAATTGCTATGGTTAGGAAAGGCTGCATCACCAGTGCCGACACCGCTCTTGACTCTTCCACCTGCACCTCTATCCAGACAGAGAACCTGACCGGGTTTTCAGACACTGTGGCCTGCATTTCCCACTCTCAGAAAACCAGGCTGGGGGGACCGGCCAGTGTGAGAGGTGCCTGCTGGTGGAATCTCTCAGGAAGCAGGTGGGAGAGCTACAGGAGGAGGTGGCTAGGGTGAAGAGCATCCGTGCCCATGAGAAATTCATTGAGAATATTCATATGGAGAAACCCCAGGCTGAGGAATCTGTCCAGCTAGAGAGAACTGGGGAGGAGGATATGGCTCTGTCACAGGGAGAACACTGGCTGCCGGTTACGTCTGGCAGCAGGCAGTGCTCCACCCCTACTCCCAACCCACCATAGTGATGAAGAACCATTATGTTGCCCTGGCAACGAGCAATGAGGAATCACCCCCAAAGGTGGAAGAGGAAAAGCCATGTACCCCCAAGGCTGGGAGGATCAAAGCCACCACTCCCAGGAGGAAATGTAGGGTAGTGGTGATTAGTGATTCTCTCCTGAGGGGACAGAGGCACCCATCTGTTGGCCTGACATGGCATCCTGGGAGATATGCTGCCAGCCAGGGGCCCGTATCCAAGACGTTATGGAGGGATTGTCGAGAATAGCCCGGCCCTCTGACTACTACCTCATGCTATTCATCCATGTGGGCACTAATGATACTGCGAGGTATGATCCTGAGCAGATCAGAAGTGACTACATGGCTCTGGGAGTAAGGGTAAAGGAGCTGGGGGCGCAGGTGTTGTTCTCTTCAATCCTTCCGGCCAAGGATAGGGGCCCCAGCAGAGACAGATGCATCCTGGAGGTGCATGCCAAGCTGCAAGGATGGTGTCGCCAGGAGGGCTTCGGCTTCCTTGACCACAGGGTGCTGTTCCAGGAAGAAAGACTGCTAAGCAGAGATGGGGTCCACCTATGAGGACAGGGAAGAGCATATTTGGACACAGGCAGGCTAACCTCGTGAGGACACCTTTAAAATAGGTTTGACGGGGGGCAGGAGACAAAATCCCACAGGTAACTAAAAAACATGGAGACCTGGGAGAAGGGTCAGAATCTGAGGGGAGATGGACTGTTATAGCAGGGATAAGGGACAGATGAGAGAGAACATGGAGGGAAATCAAATCAATATCTTAGATGTCTGTATACTAATGCAAGAAATATGGGGAATAAGCAGGAAAAATTTGAAATGCTAGTTATAAACACAACTATGAAATAGTTGGCATCACAGTACACATGACCGGAATATTGGTATGGAAGGATACAGCTTGCTCAGGACGGACAGGCAGGGAAAAAAGGGAGGAGATGGTGTCTTGTATATTAATAACGTGTACACTTGGACTGAGACTGAGATGGAAATAGGAGACAGACTTGTTGAAAGTTTCCAGGTGAAGATAAAAGGAGTAAAAAACAAGGGTGATGTCATGGTAGGGGTCTACTACAGATCACCTAACCAGGAAGAAGAGGTGGGTGAGGTTTTTTGTTAAACTAACAACAAAATCATCCAAAGCACAGGACTTGGTGGTCATGGGGGACTTCAACTACTCAGACATCTGTTGGGAAAATAATACTTCCTGTCTGGGTAGTTAAGCACTGGAATAAATTGCCTAAGGAGATTTTTAAGAGCAGGTTGGACAAACACCTGTCAGGGGTGGTCTCGATCATACTTAGTGCTGCCTTGAGTGCAAGGGACTAGACTAGATGACCTCTCGAGGTCCCTTCCAGTCCTACGATTCTTATCACTATTTCCCTCATCTCCTTCCCCTGTTCCTTCTAAGTGGCTATCTTATCATACCTTCTTGAACCTTTTTCTTAGGCTCCAATGCTGCAAAGACTCAGACACATGCTTAAATTTACAGACGGTTAGTCCAGAACAGATCCAGTGTGTAAAGTTAAGCATCCTTCTGAGTCTTCGTAGGATTGGGGCTTTAGATTGCAAACTGTTCAGGGAAGAGGCCATCGTTGACTCTGTATTTATATGGTGCCTTGCACAACGGGATCCTGTTCCTGATACAGATCCCTACGCACTACGGTAAATACAAATAATAATTTTTTCATATTTATGAAGAAGGGAAATACACAATGTGGTGTGGTACAAAGTTGTTGTTTTTTTAGCATAAATTTGGGATGTTCTGGATAACTCACAAGTGGCAAAGCATGAGTGGGAAGCCATTCCAAGTGAATGTCAATAAATGGTTTATGCCAACACTGCGTGCTTTACAGAAAAAGCTATTCTACGAATGTTTTAGGTCGTCTCTTTTTCTTTTCTTTTTTTAAGGTTTTGACACTAAATTTTATCACCTACCAGTTGCAAAGCCAGGTGCCAGGTCCAGGCCTCAGGGGAGAGAAAACCTCCAGTAAAAGTTACCTAAAATAGCTTTCCTATGTCACAGGTTTAAGGTCTCATATCTTAGGATCTCCCAAGAACGTAAATAAAAACTGAGCATCCTACTGAAAAGCCACGTAGCATTATTTGCAATCGTATAAAGCGCCTGCTCTTGCCCAGATTGGTAACAAACTACTGGACTGTCAACCTGCTTCTGTCCCATATGTAAGTAACACACATCCTGTACCTCAGACCAGTGTAAAAATTGCAGGGTCTAAACAGAGTTTGATTCTATCCAATTTCACTCAAATTGAGTTCCACAAGCACACACAGTGTTGTATAGATCTGCAGCATCCAGACAGTTAATAGTCTCATAAACATAATCGGATCTCCTCATATTTACATAATTCTTCAAACTTCGTTAAGGTAGAAATGCTTTCAGGAAAAAGTCAACACCCTCACCAAGCAAATATTTGCAAATTAAGACTGGTTTCACTTCTCCCATATTACAATTTGCTGCTTAGTAGGAATCATAAAAAGTAAAGTATCAAGGAAACAGAACTCCGCTGACACTAGTACCCATTCCAAAAACAGCCCCCCAAAATAACTATTATAAACATTTCATAGCTCTGCTATTAGGCGTTAATATCTCACATCTCTGATTCTACATAAACTCAGATGAGAACTCTCTCCTTTCCCCATAGATGTCGCATTCAAAAGGGGACTTTTATTCTATGGCATGAAAGAAAGAAAGAAAGAAAGAAAGAAAGAAAGAAAGAAAGAAAGAAAGAAAGAAAGAAAGAAAGAAAGAAAGAAAGAAAGAAAGAACAATAGTATGTAAAGTCACCTCAGAGGTAATTGGTTTAAAATGTTAATGCCCTACAGATGGAACATAGGGTGACAAGTTATTATAAAATTAGATTCTTGGATATAGTGCACAGCTGATGATTGAGGTGGGTGGGAGGAGGGAGAGGAAGGTTATTGCTCTATATTTGAAAAGGTGAATCCCTCCTTCAGTAGAAGAGTAGACAAAGGAAATCAAGAATTGTATTCCAATGGAGAAATTACCCACCTGACTAAAAGGATCTCTGGAACAGCAGCATAGAGCAGGAGTCATATTTATGGGTGCTCCTGCCTGTTAAGTGTGAGTGAAATTCACCCCAGTGCAGAGATTGCTGGGGAGGTGCATAGGGGAGCAGTGAAGGAATACTGACCCGTAGTCTACAGAGCAGACCGAGCCTACCGCAGTCCAATTTTAGAAGTAACTTTCATGGGCCCTTATACAACCTTCTCCCCCAATTCCCTTTCCAAGGGAGAAGAGTGGAAATCCACCCAGCCACAGGTCCCTCAGCCCCACTCTCTGTTCAGATTTGTCCATGCCGACGCGGCCTCCTGTCACGCTGCTTGCTGGCCCCCTCCATCCAGCCCTAACCCTCCACGATACCAAGGAATACACCAACTCTACCACAAGGGGCCCTGCCCTCTTGGCCACAGAGCCTGGTGCTGGATTGGCCCTTTAACAGAGGGCTGAAATGGTGCAGAGCAGAGGGCCTCATGCCGGCCCTCCGCACTGAGCAAATTTCATGTCCCCCATGCACACGCAGGAGCAGGCATCACACAGCAGACATGTCTGGTACAAAAATCGGTTCTGACCTTCCCCTCCGGAGTATCCCAGCAGATCGTGCTGCAGCACTTAAAGAGTACAAATCCTAAACTACCAACTTCAAAGCGGGGATGGGCAGAAATATGCGGCAGGAAAAGCCCACAAAGAGAGGCCGATCTCATTGCATGCTCCCCTCTACCTCCGAAGTGTGCAGCGGTCCCACCATTCCAAGCGGTGCAGGGTTGGAGATGGTGGTGATATCAGTAACAGGTCATTTTCCATGGCTTTCTCCCTGACTAACCAATGGACTGATTTACAGAGTGCCAAAACTGAGATCAGCCCTGGATAAGATCAAAAGGAAGGAAGAAACCAGGGCTTTGGAGCAGAGCCCGCGGAGAAGCTCCGGAGCAGTGGAGCTGCAGGTTTTTGCCTGGAACTGGAGCAGAGCCGGAGCACAGCTCCAAAGCCCTGGCAGAAACCCTGTTTCTAGGAGCTTCCACTCTAAACTTGCTAGTAGGTAGTGTGATACAGCATGGCCAGAAGGCAGCAGGAGAGTGATCTAGGATGAGGAGAAGCCTTATTCCCTGTAGATTAATTAAAAGCACCTGAAACCAATTAGAGCACCTGAAGCCAGTCACCTGATAAAATCCCCCTGCTTCAATCAGCCAGAGGAGGAGCTGGAGCAGAGTGGTTTGGTGGTGGAGCAGAGAGCAGTTTGGAGGAGCTGAATCAGAGTGGATTGGTGGTGGAACAAAGAGCAGTTCGGAGGAAAGCGGAGGAGAGTTTTGAGAAGTGCTGCAGCGGGCTAAGAAGACCAAGATCCTAGGTAAAGGGACACCTGGCTTGTGCAGAGGGAAGGCAGGAAGCCCCACAAGCTGAAGGTCAGGAGAGGGAAGTAGCCCAGGGGAAAGAATCACTGGTACAAGTGGTTCACCTGCTATCATAGGGCCCCTGGGCTGGGACCCGGAGTAGAGGGCGGGCCCGGGTCCCTCCCTCTCCACTCCCCTTCCCTGGGATACTAGTAGGATAGCTGTTACCCCAGTTCAGAGGCAAGAAATGGCACCCTGAAACCCCCCCCACAAGAAGAGAAAGTGCGGGACCCATCATAGTAGTGGCGGCAATTTGCCACAGTAGGTACGACGGCTCAAGAAAGCAAAGAGTGGCCCAGGGCCTTAATACGCACAGAATGCGGTCAGCCATATTAGCTTCCTATTTTTCAATTGCCAGTTAGTACTGACATGCAATTATATACAGACATTTATTATTTTATATTGGGCCAGAAAGCACTGCAGGCATTTTGCGGATAAAGAAGACAAGTCACCATGACCTGTTTGAAGTAGTTTGTTTTCAACATCACTTATTCTAATGCTCACGGACGGCATAGCTAGAGACTTCTATGACAATGTGTATGCATGCATATTAGGAAATAAGCCAGATTGTTAAAATGAAAGTACCCTGCACAGATACGTTCCATTCTTTTCAGCTCCTGTTGTCCAGATGTTCTGCCACAGAACTTATCAATAGATTGGAAGGTGCATTTTCATGGTAGAGACCAAATAGAGAAGAATATTTAAAGAACAGCATGCGCGCGCGCACACGCACACACACACGCGCACACACACACACACACACACACACACACACACACTAACCAAGAAGTTAAAGCAAGTGGGCCAGCATTCCTTTGGCCTACTTGAAGAACTTTATGACTAACAGGAAAACCTAAGCACCAGATTATTTGAGCTCCCATGAAAGACAGACAAGTACATATAGGATAATAATAATAATAACAATAATAATAATAATAAAAACTCTAAGTCAATGGCTAAAATGGAACGTAAGGAAATTACACATGAGCGAATTTACTCCGTTTTCTCCTTTTACAATATATTAATGACAGAATCCCCCCCGATCAGTGTAGGGTAAAAGACACACTGAAGGCAAATGGAACAGTGAAAAATCTTAAAATAGGTCTTTCACGGCATACCACATTCTTTACTGTACCAAATTAAAACAATGTTACATCGTTGTTACTTTTAGCGTTTTAAGTGTAGACAAGCCCTTAGAGAGAGAAGGTGGTTACAAATGGTCAGCAAAAGCAAGAGAAAAGAATCTACCCATGATGGAAACTATGTTAACCACCATAAGAGTGGCAACTAATTGCACTGGGCCATTTCAGAGGCATTCTAACCTAACAGCAGCTTCTGCAGGCAGCGTACTTCACACAGGAAAATGTGGTGAAATCCTGGCCCCACTGAGGTTGATGATAAAATTCCCATTGATGTCAATAGGGCCAGGATTTTCACCCCTTGCCCGCACAGCAGAGAATTTCACCCGGTGACTGAGTGCAGGGAGCGAAGGGGTGTACCTGCACTCTGATCACTCAGATGCTAATTAGTTCCCCCGGGTGATTAGACAATCAGGCCGGCTGGATGGATGGGATAAGGAGCCAACTACCCCATCAGACCAAGGCTGATAAAGAGGCAGGAAGGACATCCCAAGAGGGGAGAGAGGCAGATTAGGACTAGTTAAACCCGACAACACCAAAGCCTCAAGGGAGTGAGACGTCTGTTCCCCTCAGGTCTTGGGGGAGAGGGCCAAAAAGCCCTGTTGGTGCTGTAAATAGATTGTTGCTCAGGGGTTGTTGTGGAAGTGGTGGAGGGAATTTAAAATAAAAGAACACGGTGAAGGCACAACCACAGGAGTCCGTGCAGTTTCTGCAGGGAAGAAGGAGGGAGAGAAGCCACAACCTGTGACACACCCTTTTAAAGGGGGCAGGGCATGCCCCTGAATTTGCGGCCAGCTCTGCTGAAGCAGCACATGGGACAGGGGAAGGAGAAATGGTTGAGCCACCAGTCTGTTTTGGCGGAAGTATGAACACTCTGGAGAAGTCATGGAGAAGGAACCTCCATTTACCCTCTCTGCACAGTCTAGCACATTCACCCTAACCCATCAAAACCTGCGCACAACTTTGCTCTTCACAGCTCCTGGCACTTCCACACACAGGCAGATACAACCTTCGCTGCAGTTTTCATTAGTGTCATACTGTGTGCTCCAGCCAACTCAGTGTAAAAAATATGTGGAATTTGTGGTCAACGCTCAGAAAAAATATTGTAAGATGTAAGGAAAATGTTCCATGTTTAGGGGTCTGAGACAGCTCATCTTACCAAGGCTTACACCCCATTGATTTCCAAGTAAGAAGTGAAGGATTAGGGCCTTAATCTTAAGCAATATGGCTCCACTCCTGATTATAAAACCAGTAATAAAGCAGAGAGGTAACCAATCTATTGACAGACACTGAGTTGCCATGCAACCAATTACATAAGTAATGTCAATTTGCAAAAAAAGACTGAAAGCAACAGTACATTCAGAAATGCTAAGTGCAATTTAAAATATTGGCCATGACCTGAACACTTACTCACATGAGTTACAGGATCCAGACCATTTATCCTGGGGGTGGGGGGAGGGATTGTGCAACAAATTGCATTTCCTACCACAAACTCTCATAACCACCACACTGAACTAAGTAGTGCAAGTTTCTATTCTAAATCAGCACCTTTCTCCAGATCTCAAAAAGAAATGGAAAATTAACTTGACATGTTGAAACTTGCACTGACCCTGACTCACTGCTTTTTTGTTGCCACTGACTGTTTTGTTTAATGTCTTTTCTCTTCTCATTTCTTTTCATACCAGCTTGCTAAGCAACAAACGGAACTTTCTCAGTTTGTCAAGTTGCACAATCAAGCAATTACAGTCAGCACACCAGCTCTTAAAATACGTAACAACAAATGGATTGTTCAACCAATAAACAAGAAATATAATCGCCGCGGGAGAGCTATCATCACGCTGGACCAACATTTCTTAATCTGTGATGCTCCGACTCCTTGCCTTTATTTGTATTGAGAGATGGAATGAAGACCTTGTGCGTGAGAGAAAACAGAGGTAGAAAATATTCATAAAGAAAAGGCCCATCCCTACCCCGATTATTTGCATTACAGAAGGCCCCAGTGGAGATCAGGGCCCCATTGTGTTTTGTACTGTATAAACACATAAGAGAGAGCCACTTCCTCAAAGAGTTTACAACGTCACAGGCAAAGGAAACATAGGGACCGAGAGATGACCTTGAAATGCCTAAGGTCAGTGACAGAGCAAGAACCCAGCAGACCTAAGTTCTGTTCCTAGGCCACCGTCCTGTCCACTGGAACACAGTGCCTCCCTCATACAGCCCTTCTTCTCGTGTTCCCAATGGAATTGCTCGAGGGCTGCGAAGTGGTGCCCAAAGTGTGCTGACACAACAACTCAACTCGCTTGTAGTCACATCTATTTGTGTTCGCTCCAAAAACACACCAAAATAAAATATTGCCAGGACACTCGCAGTTCTAACCAGAAATACCATCACCACTAATTGCAGAGACAATGCATTCAGCCTAGACACAGAATCTTGACTCAAGACCTTTCCCAAATCTCATACAGTTTTGCCAACAACCTCAGTTGTCCATTCCCAACTAAAACATAAAGGGACAAGGAGGAAGGAAGATGAAATAAAATACAGGAGATGGATAATTTAAAAAACCATGTATTTAGGGCCGTATTAGAAGCCCATTAAAGTCAATGGGAAGACCCCCGTTGAAAATTCAGTGGGCTTTAGAGCAGATCCTGAGATAATAATCCTTCCTATCTATTACTGATATGAGGCAGATCCTCAATGGTTATAAACTGTCATAACTCCACTGAAGTCCATGTACCCAGCTCCGGATCTACCTCATTTACTCTGCCCCTGCCCCACTGAAGACAATGGGATTTCAGTCATTCACTTCAGCAAGAGCAGGATCAGGGTCTAAATCAGTTTGATAGCTAAATGTACACAACTGACAATAGCCTGAAAAAATATATAATCTCAGGGAAAAAAAATGAGCTCATGAAAAATAGCCCTTCTGGGATTATCAATTAAGATATTTTAGCTTTCAAGTTTAAAATAAATGGAAAAATATGTCACAGGAACCTCTGTAGGTATTCAATTATTATATTTTTATTGTATCGAGACCCATAATTGCACCTGGAAGGGAGAAAAAACTGGATCACATTGTCCCCATTGGTCTAAAAGCAGAATTACCATCAGGAGACATACCTGACTCATTGGTTCAGTGAATAGCATTTTAGACCTGTATCAGCGGGCTTCATATGGAAAAAAAATAATAATTAGGGCAGTCAGAAAAATTACACAATGGCTAATTACTGTATGCAGTGTTGTTGTAGCTGTGTCAGTCACAGGATATTTTAGAGACAAGGTAGGTGAGGTAAGATCTTTACCTGGACCAACTTCTGTCGGTGAGAAAGATAAGCTTTTGAGCTACAGAGAGCTCTTCTTCAGGTCTGGGAAAGGTACTAAGAGCTGGCCTCCTATTGTATATATGGTAATAAGTTATATAATAGAATACCATCTTTCATCTTTGGGACAGATAAAGCTATCTTTCAACAATGCCAAATATTTAAAACTTACAGTTCTTTGTTAGAAAATTACTGCTGTTTATATTCATTACTATGGTGCACATGCAGAGTATGTGTATAAATTATAGAAACCGTAATTCTTGCATGCAATCCTGCCTATATTCATTTTACCAGAGTACTTTTAATTTGACAAATATGGTTATGTGCAGCCAGCTAACTATATCTGAAGCCATGTACATTTCTGCCATCTACTGCAATCTTTATAAAGATCACTTTTCCCCACAGTTCAAATGAGAAAAGCCCATCTCCCTCTAGAAGATTAATATACCATATGTGTTCATCTGTTCAAACACAACCCATACGAAACATCTCACTCAAAAAAGGAAGGCATTTTTCAAAATGTCTTTTGTTCCTTTTTCAAAGTCTCTGAAAAAGATGCACAGGTGATATATCCAGATATCTAAGCCGAACTGACATGGTGCAGCAAATATTTTGTTTACCAGCGAGGTTTATAATTCAATTTGAGTACATTTGCAAATGTTCGCTTTCGGCCCTCCTAATAATTTCTGAAACAACTCACTAGATGCACTCTAACAGAGAGTATATTAGGATAATCAGTCCCAGAAGTAAAGCATTCCATCTAGTCTTTTGTTGATGTTTATCCTCAAAATTTACCAAGAGAAAAAGCCTTTTTCAAGCAATGCCAGTCTTCTGTATCAAAGGAAATCTGTCTGGTTATGTAAGTGAGAAAATGCAATATGAAGTTAAGTTCAAGATAATTATATTTTGAAATATTGGTTCTGATATGTAATGTTTTCAGGAGTTCTGGACAGTGGTTTAAAAATGTTTCAGTCATTCAAAACTGTGAATTCATGATCTCTTTTCAGAGAAACCAATGTAACTATAACAAGGAAGATAACAAAATCAAACAGAATTTGAGATTCGTTTTTAAAAATTCAGTGGTTTTGGCCACTGATTTTACAAGTTGCTACGGCTCTGAAGCTTAAAATTTGTTGTATGACAAATATAAGTCAACAACTGAGCATCTGACTCTTAATTTTGGAAATAACCCCTGAATACAGAAGTGCTAGTAGTCCAGAGCAAAGAAGTCTCAGCACCAATAAAGAGATTGTGACCCATCCGTACTGCAGTACCTTACACTGACCCAGATATCAAATGAGAATGGGGTCAACTACCTGTACAGCTTGGCCTATACCAGAAAAATGTGCTCTTACCATTTGTTCCCCGTAATCCAACTGTAACACATCTCGCCTACATGCACACAAGTGCTCCAAATTGTTTGCCACCCTGCTAGATACCATTGATGTAGACTCAGCGACAAAATGAGGAGAGACACATGCATGGAATTAAGTGGCAGGCTGCAACTTTTATTAAACTTTTAGCACAAAGGAGGGGCGTTACCTGCCCATCCCCCATACTCTCCTATACCAGGCAGTTAATTGGTTCCAGTGCAGGGGTTACAGGGCTCCTTCCCATATAACTTGTAACTGGCGCCAGGGTTACAGGGCTTCTTCCCATATAGCTAGGGCAACCAGATAGCAAATGTGAAAAAATGGGACAGGGAGTGTGTGTGTGTGGCGGGGGGGTGGGGGGGAAAATAAGCATATATATAAGAAAAAGTCCCAAAAACCAGGGCTGTCCTTTTAAAAACGGGACATCTGGTCACCCTACATATAGCCCATAATGCAGGCTAGGCTCTTCTCAGCCTACCTCCCTCCCCCGCCCCAGGACTCAGCTCTCTCTCAGTCCTAGCACCCTTCCCCCTCTAGGAGAACATAGGGTGCAGCAGGGTGGGGACCTCAGCCCACGAGAGCCACAAAGTCTGACTTCAGCCCGTAAAGGCCACAAGGTCTCACCTTATCCCATGAGCCCAAGGCCCATCACCAAAATCCCAGGCCTTTTACCTCTGGGAACCGTTCATTTTATTCTCTTAGCCACACTGGAACCTGGCCGCAATTTGCAACAAGTAAGAACAGCACCCAGTACGTTAATTAGGTACCATGTGCATTCCTTCTTAGCTCCCTGTGACTCGCAGGCAAAAACTTCCCTGGTCTTCTGCCAATTGGCCCACAGGAAAAAAATTTCCTTCCTGACCCCCCAAACAGGCAATTGGCTAGACCCGCAGCATCTGTCCGGCTGGGTTCCCATTCCTAGTTTGGGTGGGGAGGGTGGGCTGCTAGAATGGCGCCAAAAAAGGCTCCACATGGTGCCTGTACTGGGATAAATCCTTGAAGCTGGGGAACGCTGTCCAATCAGCACCCCTCTCCCCAGCTGGCCAATGGGTGCCACAGACTCCTATGGGAAGAGCTACCTGGTATCCCCTTAGCACATGCCTCCTTCCCTTGTTGTTTGGACTGTCCCCTTTTCACTGCCAGCCCCATGAATGTCTCCCACCCATTGATGCAGGTGGGTGGCATTTTGGAGTGGACTATGCTTCAGCAGGGCTGAAGATCAATTGAAACTGAACCCATTTCAGCCTCAGTCCCTCCACGAAAGGGTGGGAAAAGAGGATGTTCACCTGAAGGATTGACATTTCTTTTAGTAGAGGAAGAGGCCATGGAATGCAAAACAAAAAACAACACCCCAACCTTTCCTCCAAACATCCAGGGGGTGAATACACACTGCAGCACTATCATCCCACCTCTATTTTTATAAAGTCATCAATCGCCATGATATCTGAGCACCTTACTGGCACTACAACAAAAAACCCCATAAAAATCCAGAAACCACATAGGATTGGCACCGTCATTCTCTGCCTCTGGCTGTAGGTAGGAAAGAGAAGTCCTACCTTTATGAATGATCTACACAGAGGCATCTGTTAGATGAAAACACATGCAAACTATTTTCTAGCTTGCCTCATGGAGAAGGCCATCTCACTTCCCAGTACTTAAGAATTGGGTTCTGTCCCTTCCCCGCTCTCTAGTTTTGTAGCTCTCCCTCCCACATCATGGTAATACTCGCAACAGAGGGGCGCTGTGAAAATTCTACATAGAGCTGAATATTATTATAGGAGTTTATTTTGCACATTTATGGTGTATACGCTATTATAATACAGGATATTGCTGCTACACTGACTTTCCTTTTCAGTCAATATCACCTTGTTCTCAAACACTAATCTCCCATGTCCTTTCTACGCATGTATTTACTCTTCTTCCACTATGCATCAACACATATGATCAAGTTCAAAGTGGCATAATGATAGATCATCTCAAGTTCAGTGCTATCACCAACAGGGCAGAATATGGGTATGCAAGCCGTCTATCAAAATTCATTGCTAGCATGTATACTCAAGCAAAAAGGAATAAACAACCTGTACACAGGCACCATACCATCCTCAATGTTTTTCTACAAACAAACTGTGTGTTCCTTATGTCTGCAATATCATCTGATCATTCCACTTGGTCATGTGTTGCAAGTATAAGAAAGAGAAGCTTTGATGTCGCTTGCAACACTCGAGTACTTATGGGGGTTTTTGAATAGGTTATTATTCTAAATGCCTTTAACAAAAAAAAGTCTCTTTAGCAAATAACCCAACTGTAGTAAAGGCATCCTTTGAAATTCTCACTAAAATGGGTAAGCAGTAACAAATGGATACCATGGTATGCTTAACTATCTTGAACTCATTAAACAAAAGTGTACTGAAGGTGCTTTTAAAATTAACTAAGTCTAAAAAAAAAAACTTGTTTGAGATCCCAATTCATGAAGAGAATACATGCAGAGACTGGGTGAGAGGGCGAGCTGGGGGTGGGGTTCTTTTGTCCCTTTTTGCTGTAAATGACCAAATTTAATGTTATTACATTAATATTTTTTGCTTTGTTTTGTGTGGGTTCCGTTGTTGTTCGGGGGGGTGAGGGAGGTTGGGGTTTTTTGCATTGTAAGAGAACGTAAGGCGATTTCAAAGCTATTAAATATTCCAGTGGATCATTTGTGGTACAAGTCATTAGCATAATTGGGGGCATACTTTATTCTGGGCTTTGCAAAACCTTCATTTCCCAAATGGGATAAATAAGAAGTGCTTTTATAATACCAATAATGATAATTTCCTATGGGAAACTGCCAATTATAAGTTGGAGAAACAAGCTATACCTGATGTACATTTAGAAAGTGAACACACCTAACATACAGTTAAAACAATTAAAAACTACACTTCAAGTATCAGTAAACGTTTTCATTTTTACAAAGGTAAACTGCACATTTTAGTTTAACTGCATCCTTGTTGGGTCATTCATTCCCAATCATAAATATTTGACGAGTGTTTAAATATGGTATTTACGCTGAATGTTCCCCCTTCGCGGGCAGTAAAAAACACCTGTAGGAACCTGCTTTAACATTTAAACACCTGACCCAAATTCACATCATCTATACTCACGAACGCTGAGTATCAGCAACAGTAAACAGCTACAGGAAAAAAAAAAATCTCATGTGTTCTGGAAACCAGTGATTTAAAAAAAAAAAAAGCAACAAAGATCAACTATGAGGATCAGCAATAAAATGTCACACATCACACTGTTCTGTTTGGTAATATTGATTTCCAGTCATCCTGCTGAGGTCACCAGTGCAACAGATAGAGTAAGAAACACCACCCCTCCCGGACAACCCCCACCACAACCAGATAGCCAGTTCACGCTAGTTTGTGAAACTTCTTTTCCAGGTTCAATAACTAACATGCATCCTTGGGAGGGGAAGGGAGAGACAGGAAGATGGGGCTCCTCAGATATACACCTGGAGATGGATTTCTCTACATGCCAATCTCACTCTTCCCATGCAGGACCACAGCAGCATCCCCCCAACCCCAGATACCAGCAGGTTTAGGGATCTATCCATGGTTCGGGGAAGGAATGACCAGGCCAGGAGAAGGGGACTGGTGACAAACACATCCACCCTCTAGCCCTGAACTGTCCTGAGGCTTTCCCACTCAGTCTCCTCCCTGCTTTTAAGCAGGGTTCTGGGTGCAGGGGTCCCTGATGAGGGACAGAGCCACAGAAGATATCAGAAACACAGTGTCTCTCTGCGCATGGCCCTGGCCTCCTGGAGATCCCCATCCAGATCCACCCTAGAGGATCCACTGTTTTAAATGGAGACAGCCCCAGGCCCTATTCAGCAGGGAGACCAGCCTGATGGAGTCTCCATGACAGGATGTTTGTGATGGATTTCCTCCTTGTGAGGCCATCTCCCATTGGTTTTAGAATGGGAGGATGTGATCCAGCCCCCAGCGAGTATCCATTCCATACAGTATCACCAGAGCTACACTACCTCACACTTAAAGGGTATTTACTGTAGTATTCACTCTGCTCGTTACTGATGCGTAAGCCTTCATAACTTTTAATAAACATGCTTCGGGCCTGATTCCCATTTATACTAAAGCCAATTTGCATCACCTCAGCAATGTAAAAGGATCCTCAACATGGGAGAAACATATAATTTACTTTAAGACCTTGTTATGGTTCCAGAGTGATGTAAAATGGTCTCAGTGCAATTTAGAATCAGGTCCGTTAGCTTTTATGACCTTGCCAATATACTCCACGGTGATATGTCTACAGTCAATAGACAAGCAAAACTGCTCATTTGTTAGAATTTAACAGTTCATACAAAAGCCAACTCTTAATTTTTAACACTTTAGCAGAGTAAAAAATTCCCTTAGGTCACTGATTATTTATCTACGTAACTTACAAAGAGGAAAAATATTATTCTAAAATGTTTGGGCAACAAATTGCCTAAAGAAGATGTGGAAAAAATGCTCACTGAGGATAAATCAATGGGAAAAAAAGATCATTAAGGTTCAGAGTTTCAAAGGTATTTCAAAGGTATTTAGGTACCTAGGCAACTTTTGAAAATCCCATTAGGCACCTGCCTGCATCTTTAGGATTGTATTTAGAAAGGAATAGCATAGGTGTTCAGGATGCTCACCTGGAACTCAAGAAACCCAGGTTCCACTCCCGGGTTTGCCACATACTTCCCATGTGATATGCAATATTGTGTCCACACTTCAAAAAGGATGATGAAAAATTCAAAGGGGTTCAGATCCGAGCTACCAGAATGATTCCAGGTCTGGAAAATCTGCCTTATAGGGTGAGATTTAAGATGCACAATCTATTTAGTTTATCCAAGACAAGGTTAAGTGACCAGATCGCGGTCTACAAGTACTTACATGGGGATGAGATTTCTGATTCATCCAGAAAAAAACAAACTAATGAGATCAACTAGTTGGAAGCTGAAGCTAGGCACATGCAGACTAGAAATATTATGCAAATGTTTAAACAGTGAGAGTAACTAACTATTGGAACAACTGACATAATGGACCTGGAAAATTCTCCACTTGCAGTCTTTAAATCAAGACTGGATGTCTTGCTACAAGATATACAATAGCTCAACCAAATGTTATAAGCTTGATGCAGAAATTCCTGGATGAGGTTCTTTGGCCTGTGTTACGCAGAAGGTCAGACTTGAGGATAACAACGGTCCCTTCACCTTGCATGTGACCATCAGGCATTGCATGCACAGAAACTGGACATGTGCTTTTGATAATTCGGGGGCCTTTTTTACTGAGATGAGTGAAGCATTCCTTTCCTGAAACAAGAGGTGTTTGTTCTGTTGCTCAGTTCACACACATATATATAAAGACTCATTGCATAACTAATTTAAAAGGGTCAAATTCTTCCAAATCTAAAATATTTTGAAAGAGTATTTTGCATTTTTGAAAAGCAGCCCAGGCAACCCCTCGGCATGTTAATTATCTGATAACCCAGGCAGCAATTCCAAAACCATTTCCCCAACTGCCACTTCAGAATGCAAAAAAAATAAATCTCATTGTCATCTTGTTTAGAATATGTTCTTCCAAAGCCTGCTGCTCATCAAACAGTGAAAATATGCACTTATGTAACATAGAATAGTTTCACTCCCCCACTTTTCATTTAAACGTTTAACAAAAATTCTGAATTTTGAAAAACAAATAATTAAAGGTGTCAAAAATATAAGCACATCTGAAAAGTGGAAATTGCATGTATTTTTAAGCAATACACAGCATTCCATACATTTTGCCTGTTTAACACAATGTAACCAGATAGCAGCCTCACCACTCCATGTACTCGAACGAGCAAGTCTTGGCAAAGGAACACTTGTACACTGTGTTTCAGACCCAATAGCTCAATATTTGCTTCTAAGGTCTGGCAGTAGCTTCTTTTCGGGAGTCACCTCCTACTTTTTTGGCTTACACAACCTGTTGAGTTTAGGAAATTTACACTTAGTAGATCTGAGTGGTGGCACACAAACAGAAAAGATGAAACTGTAAGAATCATAGTCAAAGCTTTGCATGGTAATTCACTTTGCCACATAGATATTTACATAGCCAGTAAAGAAAAATTCTTATGCGGAGCAGCACTCGTGCTCAGATTCCAATTTTCACAGGCGTTGCAATCAAGGAGGATTTGTTTAGGTAAACAGTTGGCCACAGGGCAGGCTCCATAATTACTAACCACATGTCCTGTTTTTTAATGTATGAGTCCTGTTAAACGCAGCCTCGACAGCGATGTGTGAACTGCAACAGATAAAGTGGGAATCGCTTGGAAAAAAAAACAAGGGTTCTCTCCAGAAATGGGCAAACCACAAAAGATTTGCGGCTTGGGACTTAGGTGCTTAAATGCCACTTTAGGGCCTACATCCGACATTTAGGGGCCTCTTGCATTCACAAAGCCACTGTTCAGCTGCTGCCTAACCCCAAAGGCATCTGAAGTCTCTAGGTGCCAACATTTTCACTAGTAAAGTTCCCACAGTGCCTAAATTTCTACTACTGGGTATGAGCACAGCCACCTCAGTCCTGACGCCATCAGGCAGTTCAGCCTAACTCATGCGTAGGCCTCTGCAGGATTCACAAGCTAGCTTCTTCCCCACCTACCTCACCTGTGAGACTGGATCTAGAGCAGTGGGTTTTCAAACTTTTTTTCTGGCGACCCCGTTGAAGAAAATGCTTGATGCCCGCGACCCAACGCAGCTGGGGATGAGGGGTTTGGGGTGTGGGAGGGGGCTCTGGGCTGGGGAAGAGGGTTTGAGTGCAGTAGGGGGTCAGGGCTCTGAGCTGGGGGTGCAGGCTCTGTGGTGGGGCCAGGGATGAGGGGTTTGGGGTGCAGGAAGGGGCTCCAGGTTTGGGGTGGGGCTCAGGGATGAGGCAGGGGATTGGGACATGGGGTTGGGGTGCAGCGGCGCAGCGGGGGTGCTAAGGCAGGCTTCCTGTCTCTCCTGGCACCAGGGACCGCGCTGCGCCCCGCAAGCGGCCAGCAGCAGGTCCGACTCCTAGGCCGAGGCACGCAAGCGGCTCTCGTCCGCAGGCACCGCCCCCCAGCTCCCACAGGCCAGGAACCAGCCAATGGGAGTAAAGAGCCGGTCCTTGGGGCGGGGAAGCGAACGGAGCCCCATGGCCCCCCCGCCTAGGAGCAGGACCTGATGCTGACCACCTCCGGGGCACAGCGCGGTGTCAGAACAGATAGGGACTCACCTGCCTTAGTCAGGCAGCATCACCGACGGGAATTTTAATCTCTCCTGTTGAAGCTGTTCCACTGTGTATAAAAATTGGAACTAATGTTAAGCAAAGACCTTTGGGCTGGAAATCTAATGAGGAAAGGATTTTGTGGAATTTTCTGTAGTGCTTGGTTCCAGACAGGTGGAAATACTGTGCAAAACAACAAAAAAGCAGCTTCTTTCCACTCCCACCCCCTCCCATTATCTCAGTAGTTTTCTTTCTAACCTCATCTGAAAACAATAAAAGCACAAATCTGCAGCTGCCCTGCACACAAGGTATGAATGTGGGCCAATTTGAAGAAAAATATCCACTGGGCAAATGATCTGGCAGTTCTCAACGATAGGGCTCAGCATAAGGGGAGAAGAGGAGAGACAGAAATGAATAAAATATTTAATCCAAACTGAATTGCCTACTGAATGAATTCTTGATGTTTTTTTCTTCCCATTTCTTCCTTTTTTTTCATTTTCTCTCCTCTCTCTCACTTTTGTACCAGACCTTTCTGTATTTTTATTTTTATTTCTTCATTTATTTTGCACCTCGTCTCATGTCTTCCACCATGTTTTTCCTCCTGCTTAGACAAATCCTACTATCTATTCCTCTCTCTCCCTCTCACACACACAAACTCTGCCCCCATTGAAATTAATGACAAAACTCCCACTGACTTCAATGGGGTCATGAATTCACCCACAATCTCAGGTGACCATGAACCCAGCCCTCCACCCCACCCGTATGGAGAGAATCTCTCAGCCCAGTTACAAAAACTTCAACCATACTAATATACAGAGGCGCACAAATGTTTTCCATTTCCAGGTGTTTCCTTGGGCACTCAGTTCAAGTTTTGACCTGAAGTTCATGCTTGTACCCTGGGCACATATATGGTGCCTAAAATATCACAGTGATGGACACCTTACAAATGCATTATTATACATCATTAATATAATTATAAAATAATATAATATGACATAACAGCTATATGCTCATTACCTGATTAGAGAACATTAAGAAATAACCCACTTGTCAGTGAGAACACTGAAGGGGAGGGTGACATTAATTGTTACGTGTTATACAATGTATATACATATATTGGATTGTATCCCTTTCCCACAAAACTGAACCCTTTATGTGCTACTTGTCTTTGCATATTGTAACCTTTTCAGGGCAGGGACCATGTCTTCATGTGTTTGTACAGAATGGGATCCCAATCTTGGTTTGTGGCTCTGGGCACCACTGCAACATAAATATCAAATAAAATACTCATAGGATTTAAATATTTTACATAACACCCCTGTACATTTTGCAGAACATAATCAATTACCTCTTCTTCTTAAGGACAAAAAATAACTCTGTGATGGAAAATTATATAAATAATCCATTAACAAAAATTGCTGTATAAGAAAACCTTCTCAGCCAAAAACGATTGTTACTAAGCTTCCATTTTTGTTCATATGTACAGGTTGACAGGAGCAGCACGCAAGCGCCCAAGGGAAGCATTAGGCCTTTAAAAGGACATCAACAACTTTAAAAATAAAAAAAGATCACTCTGCTGGCTCAACATTTCTTACCCAACTAAAGTATCATACAAGATCACGAGAAACACAGCAATTGCCAGACTGGATCAGACCTATCGTCCACCTAGTCCAGGAGCCTGTCTCTGACAATGGCTAGTACAGATACTTCAGAGGAAGGTATAAGGCAGGCAGATGTGGAATAATCTTCCTTGCACATTACGTCTCATCCTGATTTCTAATAGTTAAAGACTGGCTTAATCCATGAAGCATGACATTTCTTATCCCTACCCTTTCCCATTTCTATAGAGTTCATTGCCTTACATGAGTGCACCACAGTGTCTGGACTGAATAAATATTTCAATAAAATAAGAATAGGACTTTACAGTGGCATTATTTTAGTACATTCGACTCCACCTAAGATGTGCACAAACTGTCCGACAAACAATCTGAGAACCCACTAATGACTATTGTTGCAAACCAGAAAGAGCTTCGTCAGCCCATTTTGCAGATCTCTCTGTGGTTTGCAGATCTCCCTTGGTTAATGGTTCCCACAGTCCCTCCTTCTCCTTCCAAAACATCAGTTCCTGATCTTCCTCCCCACTCACTCTGCAACTTGTCTACCCTTCCCCACTTGTTTCCTGTCCCCTATCTCAGCGTTCACCTTTTCCAATGAGGCTCTCGTAACTGGATTTTGTGGTCGTTAAACAAAACATTCTTTTGGAGGAAAAGTATGGGAAGTACATGGGCAGGAACAGAAGGGAGAATGTGGAAAAGAGTGTTTCATCTGGTTTCAGGAATCTTAGTTAGTTTTTCTTTTCCGTCTCTTTTTTTGTTTGTTTGTTTTATCCTGTTGGCTCCAAGTTTTAATGGCAGCAGAGAGTTTGAGCACTCTTGACCTAGAAATGTGGTAAGAATAAGAGGATTTTTTTAATGAAAACCTTGTCCTTCTGAAGAGCAAAAAGACAGCATACACGCTGCCTCAATAAGCTGTACTCGTTGCTCAGGAACAGAGGCTGACTTGTTCGAGGTAAAGAACTCCATTTCCAAAAGCCGGGGACCTCATGCATAACGGATTAGATAGACCGCAGGAGTCAATGGACCTGATTAAAAGAACAGTAGAAGGATTCATAGACAGAATAGATGTTGTAGAGCTATGGGTAACTGAGATGGAAAATTCAGCCCCAGGACAAAATTACTTAATTGCAATGCTTATTAAAGACAATAAGAGGTTATCCAGTACTGTCAGGGATATCAAGACTAAATAAGGGTTAAAAAAAAAGTCAGTATTATGCATCTGAGAGTAATGAATTGGGCGATTTGGCAGGGGATGCAGTGGTCTCTAGCCAGTAATTCTTAGTAGCCAATTCTGCTCTCAGATACTTGCCATCACGTTCATAGTTGAAGTAGTTGTCACGTATCAGATAACAGAATTGGGTCCTTAGCATACAACTGGGGAGCAAGTCTCTTAGGGCCAGATCCTGTCCTCAGTTCCACCAGCATGGATCCAAAATAACTACACTGATGTCAATGGAGTTACTCCAGATCCACACTAGTATAGGGAGTAGAATTTGGCCCATAGTACTTCACAATCCTAGCAAAAGGATTACAAAGAGGTAAAAACTCATCAGGTTCTCCTCACACCTGAACTGGTTTTGCACCAATGCAACTCCTCTGATTACAAAGGGGGTTACTCCTGATTTTACACCTGCGTGAGTGAGTGAAGACCAGGCAACTTGTTTGAAATACCATCACAGCTTTATGAAAGGGCCTCCAGTCTTATTCCATTGTTCTGAAGGTTTCCAGAATAATCAATGAGTTGGGCGTCCAAAGCTAACAGGTATTTCCATACCTGTCAAAGCAATGAAAGGACTTGCCTCCATCTAAAAAAAAACCCCCAAAACTGAATCAGGAGACAGTTTTGTACCAAGCATGGCTTCTGGAGTGGGGAGAGAATTACTATTCTTTTAAATTGCCAGAGGGCATCATGACATTTACACAGGGTCTGAAGCATGGGGAAGGAGCAGTTACTTCTTTCGATGTACTAGACTGATAAAACCTATACTGAAACACTTGGAACCATTTCTTTCACATTACTGTATTCAATGCCATTTTGTCAATGCTATCGTGTGGTTGAGATTAGGGCGTCAAGCGACTAAAAAAAAATAATCCCGACTAATCGCATGATTAATCGCACCGTTAAACAATAACAGAATATCATTTATTTCAATATTTTTGGATGTTTTCTACATTTGCAAATATACTGATTTCAATTACAACACAGAATACAAAGTGTACAGTGCTCCCTTTATATTTATTTTTGATTACAAGTATTTACACTGTAAAAACAAAAGAAATAGCATTTTTCAATTCACCTCACACAAGTTCTGTAGTGAAATCTCTTTATCATGAAAGTTGAATTTACAAATGTAGAATTATGTAAAAAATAACCCTGCATTCAAAAATTAAACATTGTAACATTTTAGAACCTGCAAGTCCACTCAGTCCTACTTCTTGTTCAGCCAATCGCTCAGACAAACAAGTTTGTTTACATTTGCAGGAGATAATGCTGCCTGCTTCTGGTTTACAATGTTACCTGAAAGTGAGAACAGGTGTTCTCATGGCACTGTTGTAGCCAGCATCGCAAGATATTTATGTGCCAGATGCGCTAAAGATTGAGATGCCTCTTCATGCTTCAACCACCATTCCAGGGGACATGCATCCATGCTGATGATGGGTTCTGCTCGATAAGGATCCAAAGCAGAACGGACCGATGCATGTTCATTTCAATTATCTGAGTCAGATGCCACCAGCAGAAGGTTGATTTTTTTATTTTTTTTTTGGTGGTGGTGGTGGTGGTTCGGGTTCTGTAGTTTCTGCACTGGAACGTTGCTCTTTTAAGACTTCTATAAGCATGCTCCACAGCTCATCCCGCTCAGATTTTCGAAGGCATTTCAGATTCGTAAACCTTGGGCCGAGTGCTGTAGCTATCTTTAGAAATCTCACATTGGTACCTTATTTGCGTTTTGTCAAATCTACAGTGAAAGTGTCCTTAAAATGAACAACATGTGCTGGGTCATCATCCGAGACTGCTATAACGTGAAATATATGGCAGAAGGCAGTTAAAACAGAGCGGGGGATATACAATTCTCCCCCAAGGTGTTCAATCACAAATTTAATTAACACATTATTTTTTTTAACAAGCATCATGGAATGATGGCCGAAGGATGAAGAGGCATTTGAATGTTTAACATATCTGGCATGTAAATACCTTCCAATGCCGGCTACAAAAGTGCCACGCAAATGCCTGTTCTCACTTTCTGGTCACATTGTAAATAAGAAGTGGGCAGCATTATCTCCTGTAAATGTAAACAAACTTGTCTGTCTTCACGATTGGCTGAACAAGAAGTAGGACTGAGTGGACTTGTAGGCTCTGAAGTTTTACATTGTTTTGTTTTTGAGTGCAGTTGTGTAACAACAAAAAAATCTACATTTGTAAGTTGCACTTTCAGGACAAAGAGCTTGCACTACAGTACTTGTATGAAGTGAGTTGAAAAATACTATTTCTTTTATCATTTTTACAGTGCAAATATTTGTAATAAAAAATAATATATACTTTGATTTCAGTTACAACACAGAATATGATATATATGAAAATGTAGAAAAATATCCAAAATATTTAACACATTTCAATTGGTATTCTATTGTTTAACAGTGCGATTAAAACGGCAATTACTTTTTTTAATCGCAATTAATTTTTTTTGAGTTAACTGCGATTAATCGAGAGCCCTACTTGAGATATCATTTTGCATCCCCTTCTGTACGAAGAGCGGTTTTGGTGACCTTTACAGTTGAGAAATGTCTGCAGGATTTTTCTTGGTTTTTTTTAAATAAGCTTTGATATGTCTTCTCTCAGATCACTCGGATGTACGAAGGGAACAGATTGAGCTTGAATACCTTTAATATTACGGGCCCGTTTTCGGAGGAGCCTTAAGCCAGCCTCCTATTTT
Organism: Chelydra serpentina; assembly: GCA_037349315.1. Classification (NCBI taxonomy): domain Eukaryota; kingdom Metazoa; phylum Chordata; order Testudines; family Chelydridae; genus Chelydra; species Chelydra serpentina. The sequence continues at coordinate 15,263,467 of JBAIAC010000061.1, forward strand.
GCAGTCACAATTAACTGCAGATGCTGAATCTTACAGCTAGATGTCCAAGTGCCTAATTTGTGTATAAACTCAAGTACATACAGATCTAAACAGTAGCACAATTAATCACACCACCAACAAAAGAAAGAGGCATGTTTTAAAACAAAAGTTAGGCTCTCTCCCTCTGTCTGTGCCTTCATCACAAGAAGTGAAGTTGGAATCCCTAATTTTGCCTTCTCCCCTATGAAAACATCTACCCTCATTTTTGCCTTCCTGTACAAACCTCGGAGGGCCAAATCCTGCCTTGACTTACACCCCACACAACCTCAAGGAAATCAGCTGGTGTTTGGGGCTTAATGAAGTTAATGAGGTTGTTCTGGTGTCATGTTTTTTCATTATTTTATTCAGAAATGCCAACCCCATGGACTTCCCCCTCTAGACTGATTTTTTTCATACCCTCCCCCCTACAGGAATGTAGGGAAAATCCCTGATCTGCAGAAAATTTCATCTCCAACTGGCAGAGCTCTCCAATTCTGCCACACCTGCTCTAAGGAAGGGCAGCCAATCAACACTGCTGCCCATGCTAAATGCGAGTCCTGGTGCCTCTCCGTGTAGCACAGGCAGTAGGGGGTTCCAACCCGAGCCCCCTTCCTCTCTGTTATGTAAACAAAAGATTGGGGCTGCTCCTAGATTGTGCAGCCCTTAGATCCCAGAACTAGCTCCTAATGCCAACCCCCAGACATCACAGTACTATATCCCACACTCCACATGGGTGGAGATCCTCCCTGGGCTCCATATATGACCAGCAAGAAAAATTGCTTATTCCCTGGGCCAATGGGACCTCAGACCCTCTTCCTGCCCTGAGCCCAGGAGGAGAAGGGCAGACATGGGCTCCACACCAAGGAGAGGAGTTCAAAGCCCACACGCCACTCACAGGCATGTCAATGCTACCACGTGTAACTTTATGTACAGTTTTCTCCCCATCAGTATCTATTGGCAGAGGTGGTTGTCGGGATTTAATCTGAATGTTCTGTATCGAAGGAGACACTGGCCAATAGCATTTCCAAGAGGGAGTGCAGTACGGAAGACCACAAAGGGGTACAAAGGGAACTAACTCATGATGGGCTCTCTTGGTTTTTAGTGCCCTATATTTTTATCGTGTTAGCTACCCAAAAAACTGCTTCTCTCCCCACGCAACTTGGAGATATCAGGTATTGGCTGAAGTGTTCTGCTAGAGACCCCTAGATTTGAATGCTCCAGGGGAAGCACCCAGGAATTTTTGGCAGGAGGCCCTTGAACCAAACTCTGCTCTCATTTACTTGGTGTAAACCTAGAAACTCTGGACTTTGCCTTCCCAAAGTCTGTGGTGACCTTCAGGGTGTGGTGTAAAGCCTATACCCAATTCAGATGTGCCCCAACGGTGATCTAAGTTTACACACTCAGAATAAAAGGGGTAAATATGGGTACAAGTGCTAAATACTGCCATCTGCACCAATCTGTGCAAAATGTGTAACTCACAGCCAGAGAGAGAAAGAAGGGAGTTTAGCAAGAGCAGCAACTTACAGCAGGGTGTAAAAAAATAAAAGGCAGCTTCCCCTACTTTATCTTACATCTGCAGTTAGTTGTTTTTCCCACAACAGATGGGTAAATTAGCCCAGCAATTATATCACTTCTGAATTGGGTCCCGAGTCTTCAGTGGGAGTTATCACTTACACTTCCCCTACACCAGGAAAGAACCTGGATCCATCTGTCTACTCAGACTTTTGCTGTGAGGGGTGTCGGGGTGTGTTTATGTTAATTGATAATTTCCGAGGAAGAGTCTATTTTTGGTTGACGTAAGTTAATATTTTTGGTTTTAATTGTTTTAGCAAAGTGGACATGTGCCCAGAGGAGAATCGCCGTGGGAGCATTTTAATAATTTAAAGACAAACAAAGCAACAGCGAGAGAACATTGGGTCAGAGCGCAACCGTCCCCAAAATCACATTGGCACAGTTTAGGGGTACCCTGAACACCGAAAGGAGCTGAAGCCAGGAGGCAGATCACCCTAGACAGCGAATGCGTTTTAATTTGACAGTTCAGTGTCAGAACCCACATGCTTCTAGAAAGACATGCATAGCTATGACTTTACACGCTGTTAGGTAGCTATGCCTATTTACTGAAGATCAGTATTCGACACTGTGCTCAGCAATTCACATCACTTTTACAACAACTAACCCCGATGACCACAAGTTACAGAGAACGCTCTAGATCCAGCTAAACCACAGCCGTGTCATCTGTTCATTTACTATTTTTTTAATTCTACTTTTCGCAAGGAGCCTCTTCAAGCATACGGGTGCAAACAAGGTCCTGTCCTCCTAGATGTTCACAGAGTCAGAGTTTAAGGCCAGGAGGAACCACCAGATCATCTAGTCTGACCTCCTGTATGTCACAGGTCACTCAATACCACCCAGCTGCCCACACAATGAACCCCAAAACCAGAATTAGCCCAAAAGCTTTACAGCCCTGACTTTCTCCTCTAACATTTCCCAGGCCCACCTCTCCAAATGATTCCACCATTGCAGACTTGCCCCCTTCAATCAGAAGCTTTAAATGCCTTTATAGTCTAAGGAACCACCTCAGTATCCATCAGATGCCAGAAGAGCCTCACGGGGCAGTGCTGTTACACATTTACTTACTACAGAAGCAAAAATAAAATATATCTATTTCACACTCAATTGCAAACATTTCACCATTCTTTGCGCTGAAATAAGTTCTACATTCAACTTGCACGGGGAGCATCATCCCCCTGCTTATACACATGGATATGATCACGGACAGACATCAAAGGGGTTTACTTCAGCCGAACAGATCAGCTTATCTGGAGGAGGCAATCCCACCTCGTGCGCTGGTACCACGTGACCTGCTGTGACACACAGTTTGACGACACCTGACAGACTGCTGGTGGCTGTCTGAGTTTTTGGCTTCCTCGGCCAATAACCAGTTGTTGGAAGCAGGACAGCGTTGCTCGGAACGGCCTCTGACCGTTGTGCCCAGATGGCACATGCCTCTTGGATGTTGGGAGCAAATATGGTGAGATCCTGGCTGCTGGTGGGGTGCACCAGCGATATTCCAGGCTAGTAGCGCAGGTGAGATTTTTCCCTACGCGGAGATAAAATTAACTGGCGGGAGTGGCAGGTGCTCACAAGCCCACAGAGGGGGTTAATGCTCCTTTCCTGTATCTGATACTTGAATGAGGCCTGGTGCTTGCTTCATGAAGTGGCTTGCTCAGGCCTGAGAAGAAGATGGGCCTAGTATGCCCAGGAAATGTTACGATACTATGGATTTGAGCATCAAAAAAAGTGGAGGGGGCACCGACAGCCTAGACAATTTGGGGGCATCTGTGGCACTAGCCCTCCGCCCCCATTCACCACTGTCAGGACCGGTTGCTTTTAGGAGATATTTTAAGGCTCAGGAAATTTGCAGCCACTTGGCCAAGAAAGCAAATGCTGTGTCCATGCTCATTGACCCTTATCGTTCTCATTTCCAAACTGCCATTCTTTGCTCTGGAATAAGTTCTATTTTCTACTAACATTAACCACATGGCATAGCAGCAGTAAGCTATATTTTGAAGGGGAGTAGTCTACACACACAGTATAAAAAATGCTAAAAAGAAGAAAAAAAAAGAAAAGACATCTACCTTTGTAAACCAACAATCACTTTGTAGAGGTTTCCATGGTGGAGAAATTGCTGCTTTCCCCTAAAAAGCAAAAAACAACAGAAATGTTTTTTTCAGAAACAAAGATACTATATGAAAGTTCTCAAAGCTGTAAAGTAAATATATAATAGAACATCATGCCTATTTTAAAACCAGCAAATTCAAAGACCAGTCATCGCTTATACAAATTAAAAAACGAGTCCGCACTTATCCTAAAAAAATACAGTAGATTATTCCAAACGGCATAGTTTTTCCAATACATTTTCCCACCACTGGATGAGACTATGTGTAGTATTGCAGTTTACATCAAAACATTGTTGTTTGGTATTAATTTTACTTTGAAATTCCCTTATGCAGTGGTTATCAAAACAAAAACAAAATATGAGCCATAGCCTATGGGTGAGTCTTTAACCTGCTGTACCAGTTTTTTCCAAAACGTTTAAGCCAGACTGTAACCTTATAACGATGCTCAAAAATGTGTAGCTGTGCTGACCCAGAAGCAGGACCGGAATCATCTGATTTCAACTCCGAGGTTCACAATCCCTGCCTACCCCTCGCTCTAGGGCAGGATATAAACTGATTGTGCAGCACAAGCAAGTACACTAGAAGGGGATGGAACAAAGGCTCCATCCACTCCCACACCTGGCAGACCACTCCCCACCCACTTGTGCGAGAAAGGAATTAGCAGCCCATGGCAATGCGGCATAGGTAGCCAGCACAGGGCAGTCAAGTGGTTCACGCCACCACCTTACTCCTTCATACGGGAGCACAGCCAGGCTCCCAACTGAGCCTTTAGTAACTACCGATCACATTTTAATATTTTAACTATCTGCAGTAGACCTCACACTGTAGTTTCATTGCTTACTGGGTGAAAATGACCCCTTGCACTCTCTTGCACAAACTCAGGGTTTAAGCGGTGAGAAGGGATTTGCACAAATCTAGTGAACTTCATCCTATACGAATATTGTAAATTGCTTTTGTTTTGTTGTTAGTTTTAAAAAAAAAAAACAGTCCAGCAACAAATGCACCATACTGATTTGCACATCTAAATCATGCACACATTGGAGAACTCAAAATACACCGTATGAACACTCATACGGGGATAATTCCTGGAGTAAGAAGGCAGGGAAAGAATTAAAGGAATAGGGGTGGGAAGGGGAAAAGGAAAAATCTCTTTTCAAAAAGCTGTCTGAATCTGGATTTAGATGAGACCATGATGTTATCAAACGTATCTGAAGTGATCTAGGTAAACAACCCACATTTTAGAATTTGTTGAAATATTTATTTCCACTGTCATGTTAAAACAGATTTATACAGGTCACTGAAATGACTCCCAATACATCTCTATTAATAACTCCTAAATAACTGTACAAAGCTTATTTTTTTCCTCTCTGTTAATTTTATTTTTTTCTATAAAGCAAAAGAAATTAAAATCACAAAAGTCACAGTATCCACTTGGCATGTCCTTGGGACTAATTCTGAGCTGGTGCCTTTCAAAATCTTGAGGAAAAGGAAGTGATATAAGGAAGAAGAGACGTGACTGTTTAATACATTTATCCTATCCAGGTCTAATAACAACTGTTTACATTTATCCACTATTATTACATTTTTAACTATTTCACACCCAAGTGGCCAGATCTGGGGGCATGTGACGATTAGAATCTCCTCGAAATTGCTCTACGAATGAGGCTGCTGGCTAGTCTATATTTTGCAGACAGCTGCAATTATTAGACATCTGCCCCCACACTTTTGTTTAATATACATCTTACTGAAATGAATAACACTGCCCATTCTAAGTGAATCTCTCTCCACTCTAAACTGTTTAACCATGCCCGATAGAGTAGTGAACCTGCATGTTCATTGCCAGATCATCCACCCCAGCTGAGACAGAGCGGAAGGTTCCAGCCGGCAGAGGACCCTGTGTTACCTAGTTCAATACCCGGCCAGCGGAGAGCTCCATAATGCCAAAGGTAAACAGAAGGACACCTAGGGGGAGGGATAGCTCATTGGTTTGAGCATTGGCCTGCTAAACCCAGGGTTGTGAGTTCAATCCTTGAGGGGGCCATGTAGGGATCTGGGGCAAAAATTGGGGATTGGTCCTGCTTTGAGCAGGGGGTTGGACTAGATGACCTCCTAAGGTCCCTTCCAACCCCGATATTCTATGATTCTAAGTGGAAGAGGCGACCACTCTCAGGAGACAGCCAGAGGCTATGTGACAGCAAGAGCAACAGCGCGGCTGCAGAGGAAAGTCTGGGCCACCTAAGAGCTGTGACTGGCAAGCTAGGCAGAGACTTACCCTCAGCAGGAGGTCAGCATGGAGGGATCCCCAGGAGACTCTTGCCTTTATACCCCAGGACTGGACTGCCCCTCGAGGCTGAATGAGGGACTGCTGGGTTGACTTTCTGTTGTAACTGTTAAAGCGCCGTGCCTGGGGACAGCTGCACCTTTTAGTTCTGGCAGCTGTAGGAAAAGAAGCCACTGCTACTCCAAGCGTTTATGGGAAGCCACCAAGGGCTAGAGCCTCGTGCCCCCGCTGCAGGGGGCACTAAGATACAAACGGTGCTACATGACCTTGAGGGAGAACCGCAGAGAGCAGCCAGCCAAAGTCTCCAGCCGTAGGGATAGGAACCGCTCCAACGCTTTGCCTCAGCTTCATTCCACACCTGCCTCTCCTACCTAATGCTCCCCCTTTGCCCCCCTCAGCCCCTTCCCTTCGAGCTGATCTCCTCCTAACTAAACCCACCCTCCCCCCAAAAAATCACGGAACTAACATGCCATTTGCTGCCATCACATTATTCACTCCACTTGGGAGTTCTACCACAGCCCCTGCCCTGGATCTGTCTGGTCTATTCAGACTGTAAGCGCCACGACTGTTTCTCGGTTGGCTCTTGCACATGATTAGTGATCATAACAACATACAGCACTTAGGACACTGGAATCCTGGTCTATCACTAGGACTCTAGATACTACAATAATCATCACATAATCATGGAGTGCCTACAGTGTTTGCCTCTGGGCTGATGGTACATGGAGCACCATACAAGCATACAAGGCATGCAAGAAGAATTGTATCACAGCACCTCACAGTCATACCCCGCACTGGTGTTGGTTACAATGATTTATGGCTGTGTCGTTAATAACAGTGAATCACTTGATTTAAGACTACACTGAATTCTCTCCAAGCTGCCAGAGGTATATAGCAACTCCCGCCAGAATTGAAACCATTCCAGAAATATAAACGGATTCTGAGGGGACAACTGTTGAGGGGGCCGGCTGTTCCATTTTCACTAAATATTGACAATGTGTTCTTCCAGTAAAAGAAAACAAAAGCTTGCTTTACTTAAAATAAATGCATAGATCCAACTTCTCTGCTTACCCCAATGCACCTCTATATTGGTCTCACTGCTGCACAATCACACACAGAAGACTAACCCAGTTTCTACAGTTGTTTCTAGGGACAAGTGAAATTAGCTCACAGCACAGAATGATTAACTCACTACTCAAGACATGCTGCTGTAGGGAAAACCATGCAAGACATAACAATATCTTAATACATAAACAAATCATTCCAACAGTTTATAAGATACATGATGGATATTTTTATTCTGCATCTAGAGATTCTGGGCCAAATTCAACTCAATTATACAAGTGTAAATGCAGAGTAAGTCCACCAACATCACTTGCATTACTCCAGACTTAATGTATATAACAGCAGAATTTGGCCCAAAATTCCTATCGTCAGTCATTTCTAGCCTTTCTGGGGGAAAATTACCTTTGGGTCTGAAATTTCTAATGTTCCATTTCAGTCCATGACTGACATGTTGGAAAGTTTAATGAAAAAAACCATCCAGCTTCTGTTTCTTTGTACAAATAGAAATAAAGCACATCTTTCACCAGTTTAGTACTTTTCAGAAGCTTGTTTTTGCTCAGAAACGCCAATGGTCTTTTTAGTGAGATGGTAAACTCTTTGGGGCAAGGACTTCGAACCAGATTCAAGACTCATTTGCACGCATGGAAATGCTGAGTGACCACTGATTTCAGTCGGCGTAACCAATGGCCGGATCAGCCCACAGCTGCTACTTCAAGTTTATCCTCACACCACCGTTGGTTGTAAAGTCAGTGCAGACAGACATGACCTTAGTAACGTTCTCACTTCTCTCAAGCCATAAAGGAAAATAAAATATGGAGGGACAAATAAGTTGACCCTATATATCTTGCTACATACCAAGCTCTTCAAAGGTGGTCACTAACTCATTTTCTAGGTGCCTGACTTGAGACCCTAGCATCTGCATTGCAGAAGTGTTGAGTATTCCACAGCTTATAACTGAACTCAATAGGAGCTGTGCTTTGAAAACATATAGGCCTATATACGCCTAAATACGCCGTAAAAGTGTGTCCTAGGCATCTCAGTTTAGGCACTCAAAATTAGTGGAAACTTTTGACCTTTATCTGTCTGTGCCCTCAGCTCCCCCATCTGTAAAATGTGGAGTTGTGAACTTAAATTAATTCATGTTTGTAAAGCACTCAGACACGAGAGTGCTATAGAAAAGCCCATGAGAAAATTCATGTTCTGTCTTCAGAGGAGGGCTTGAATAGTGTGTACTAAAGAAGGCACGAGGCAACACGCTGACCAATTATTTATTTGAATTATTTATTTATTATTATTTATTTGAAGACCGAGCACACACTGTGCCTCGTTAAATATATTTCTCTCTCAATCTTTCACAACACATAGCATTGCATAGCTGAAGTTTAACAGTTCCCAGGCCTAGATAGCCCATCTAAGGCTCTGGAAGCAAAGAGCAAACCATCACTAGCTGGAAATCATGACCAGAGCCATTCAATTTAAGCCTCCTGACAGCAGCCTATCCATCTCAGCACCTCTGGAGCTTGAGTTATGAAGGGAGGCTGACTTAGTGGGCCTTGAAAATGGATCCCATGGCACACTGCAGAACTAATGCCATGATTGCACAGTGTAGCACTGTGCACTGGGCCCAGGATTTGTGCAAAAGCAGGTGGGATTCTTCCAGAAATGGAAAGGCTGGACCCCTAGCAGAGAGGAAGAGGGAGAGCGGAGGTTACATCCTGGTCACTTAAAGCTACAAAAGACCTAATCCAGTTGGCCTAGCATTCTTTCCAGAGTGTCTCTGGGATAATGTGGACAGACAAGCTAAACAACATCTATGGCTGTAGGACATGAATGAGGGTTACAGATCTCCCATACACATACATAACCCTAAAATCAGCTCTGGCAATGTCCCGTATCACACAGGAAAAAATAAAAGAACCATCAGGTCACACTGCCAGTCTTTTCCCTATTCCTATACTTGGGTATATACACGGTCAACGTCCCCAAAACGGCCAAGACAATTTTCACCAGATTCACAGACTCTTCCTTTACAGTTTCTCTGTTAATGACCTTATGGACCCAAGATACGCTCTGTCCACTGCTAGTTCTTTGATAAGGCGGTGCCAGCTGGTACAAGGCCAGTGGCCAGGAAATCTCCCTCACCAAAACAACATTAAGTCACCATTCTGTTTCTTACCAACACGTATCCAAAGATGGACGCGGCCGGATTTTGCTTTCAGGGGTGCTTACTGCTTTAACAAAGCTGAGCTCTTCACAGTTTTAAATGCAGCTTTTGAGAAACTTCAGCTCCTTCCTGCAATGCAGGGTTACCAGGAATATTTGTCTGTCATCTGTGACACATTCTACACACATATATCAACTACTTCCTCCTGTTCAAAGTCCTGGAATAGTTCAAGTATTAACCCAGAGACTCAGCAATGTCCTCGCCCACACACAAAACCAAAAGGCCCCAGCACAAACCAGACTTATAAGGGCACTGGGCTGGATACCACTGGTGGCATGAGCGCTGGTTGTCCTCCAAGAAGGTAAGCAAGTTGTAGCACCTGATGCGGAAAGAGAAAGCCACACACACTTGCGTAACCCCAGACACTTCTTTGCCTACTTGCCCTCACATCTGAAGAAGTCAAAACCAGAGGGGCACTTAATAGTCTTCAAGTACACAATTTGGCCTGAACCTGCTGTTACTGGTGATAATGCCCCAGGGTTGCAGCTGTTTGATGATACCCCACATAGGTTCCAGTGGGGGGTGGTAGGTGACAACTAGGGGTGTGCAGTTGGAGGAGGTTTTATTTCGGTTTTGGAGCAGGTCAACCTATACTCAATGACAAAAATCTTTCCTAAATCCCCACTTCTGGCCTTCAAACAGCCCCCCAAACGCTCCAAGATCATCACCACAAAGGCAAGCTCCCCACAGATCAGGACACACTTCCTCAAAGTGGCGCCAGACCCTGCCAGGAAAACAGATGCAAACCCAGCAGACATCTCTCCGCTGCTACGATGACCAGCACCCCCCACAACACACCTGCCAAGATCATGGGTCCTGTCACAACGTGTGGTGTACTTCATCCAGGGCACTAAATGCCCCAACAGCAACGATGTGAATGAAACCAGGCAATCTCTACGCTCTCGAATGAACTCACACAGAAAAAAATAATAAAAGACAAAAACACCCCATCACCTGTGGGTGAACACTTTTCACAAAGCCATCACTCTAGACCTGACCTATCAGTCCTCGTCCCCAAAGGAAACTTGTGAAACACTTTCAACAGACAAGCCTAGGAGCTTAAATTCATAACTTAGCTAGACACTAAAAATCACGGACTGAACAAACACACTGTATTTATGGCTTATTACAACAATCTACAACAACCACTAACCCCAAGCCCCCTTTTTTTTGGTCCTGTGACTGCAGATGTGTTAACGGGCCACTCCACCCTGAATGGTCCCTTAGAATAGTGGTTCTCAAACTTTTTTTCCGCAGACCACTTGAAAATTGCTGAGGGTCTTGGCGGATCACTTAATGATCCTTCCAAATGTTGTTTGTACCGTTAGCTAACTATTGTAAAGCACTTTGGATAAAAGCACTATAAAAAAAACTTAATAAACGTTTTTTGTTCTACAAATAAAAGCACACAACTCAAATTTTAATATCCGTCATCTTACCTTTCTAATGTGATGGATGTGCCCTCTCTCCCCCGCCGTGGCAGCCCCCAAGCTGGGGCTAAGAAGGAGGGGGGTTTCTCCCCTACCACAACAGCCACAGAGCTGAGCCTGGGAAGGAGGACCTTCTCTCCCAGGCAGCCGCAGCCCTGGAGCTGGGGAAAGTCACCTCTTTTTCTGGCCGCCACAGCCCTGCACATACCAAATTCCCCCCACCCCCTCCTCTCAGCCCACTTCCCCCTCCCACCTACTCCCTATTCCCCCCACAAGGCCACCACCTCACTTAACATGTGCGTCTTCTCCAGGGTCCAGGCACCTAATTAGTGGAGCCACACCTGCGCGGCTCCACTAATTAGGTGGGTGGCCCTTCATTCTCTCATGTGCGGCCACCCAGTCGTGCACCTTAGAGGGAACTATCCGCGGGCCACCCGAATGAAGCGCGCAGACCACTGGTGGTCCATGGACCACAGTTTGAGAATCTCTGCCTTAGAATATGAGCTAGCTACTTCTGCAAAACAATCAGTTACACTTTATATTTAGCTGTGACGCTCAGAGTACCTTTCCCAGACCTGAAGAAGAGCTCTGCGTAGCTCAAAAGCTTGTTTCTCTCGCCAACAGAAGTTGGTCCAATAAAAGATATTACCTCACTCTCCTTGTCTCTCTAATATCCTCAGACCAACACAGCTACAACAACACTGCAGACATTTTTGCTAAGTCAGTTTTCAGGGTTGAACTGCGCTTTACTCAATCATCCAGAGGGTTGCGTTTTCATATGCAGGCATCAAATTCAGTTTGTTTCACTGTATTCCTTGTATGCAAAAATAAGGTACACATTTTCTAACAGTGAGGGTGAGTAACCATCGGAGCAGACTGCCAAGGGTAGAGTCTCCATCTCTTGATGTCTTCAAATAGAGACTTTCCCAATAATAGGCTTAATCAATTAAGTTAATGGACTCAATGCAGGTGTAACTGGGTGAAATTTAATTGCCTGTGATATACAGGAGGTCAGATTAGATAACCTAATAATCCCTTCTAGCCCTAAAATCTATGAATCTACACAACCTTGCATCCCTGTATACAGGATCTGTATCATGTAATATCACAGTTATATATTTTCCCACTTAACTGAGTATCAGTCATATGACACAGTGCAGATAACAAATGACATGATGGTTGAAGTTACTCGGCATGACAAGTCCTTGTTTTACATGTCCTTGTCCAGACTGTAGCTTTCTACCTCGGCGACATCAGTTTAAGAGTGGCTATTCTAAACTGACATTAAAAAACTGAATGCTGTCTGTTTTTGCCAAAAGGAACACAGTGATGGAATCAGTAGAAAACTCCGCTTTCATAAACCACCTATGGCTGTACAAAGGACATATGTGCTCAGGCACATTGTGTGGAGTAAGCAAACTGCCTTACCAGTAAAAAATATTGTATAGCCTGTGGGTATTGCCATTTGGACAGCCTGGTACCGATCTTGCAAATAACACACACACACACACACACACACACACACACACCATGCTTGCTGCACATTTCTCAGAGCAGGACCAGGGTGCATACGACCAATTTGAAAAACAAAAGCCCCTCTGGATATCTATATAGAATGGGTTTTGGACGGGTTGCATGACACATCCAGATTAGTTCCACAGGAAAAAGGATTTTTAATGGCTCTCCAGATGGGCTGGAATTTTCGGATTATTCTTACTGAAAAGCAGACTGACTGCAAAGGCAGCGATTGCATCCTTTTTAATGACATGTTTATAAGTAAAACATTACTAAGAGATTTTTAATATTTTTCTAAAATAAATGGATTATTTTTATCACTCAAAATATAATAATTTAAAGCAGGCAATAAATAAGATCCTCTTTTATGTAAAATAAACAAAACAGCAATACCACAAAATCTGATCCTAATACATTTTCAACATACCTCAGAAATACAGGCTATCATTTTATTTCTAAAATTTCCCAGAGACATATATTCAGACATTTATTGTAAATAGAGGTAAATATAATGAATAAGACAAAGGCTCTTTTGTTTTTAGGAACAAGAACTATAGGAATGCACTATTCTCTCTACTTTTCCCTATATTCCAGCCATATGTCAAATTACTTTTCTGACACACTGTAATAAAGCTATACAGATTGTTTTATCTACTCTTGTACTAGTTGGTGGCATTCTATTTACATTTCCTAATGCCAAATTTTAAAAAAAGAAACCTTGATTATTTTTATACAGTATCTGTAGTAGTTCTTTAGAACCAAAATTATCCTAAAAAATGCAAATAAAAAAATCTATGAAATTAGTCATTGAAAAAAGAAAGTTAGGTAACAATCCAAGGCTTCACTTATGAGCACTACAAACAATCCCAGCTCATTTAAGTGAAAACGCTTTAATTCTGCTTTGGCCAATGAAATTCAATATTTTTATGGAAAAACTACCACACAGCCAAGAGCGAAGTTAAGGTGACTCATAATGCATTTGAAGCAGACAGTCACTTAGGGACAAATCCAGACCCTAGTGCCCAGCCTTACTGGGCAGGTCACATGTTGGGGAGATGTGGACAGGCTAGGCGATAGGGTAAGGAAGATGTTGAAAGGGGAAGAATCCTCCCTCCAGGATGCACTGCCATTCTGCATAGGGCTACTTCAGCCTACTGGCCGGCCTTAGCCCAGTGGAACCACACCAGTTCCATAACACAAGGCTGCTCCACAGTGACTAAAGTGGGGGGCTGGATCCGGCCCTGGCTGCAGGACGTTTAAGGCACTAAAATAAAGTGCAGTAGCTAGCGAGTCTCCCGAGAAAACTCAGCATGTACAGTAGTTCTGTTTGGGATGCTCCGGTATTCCAAAAACTGAACGTTCATCTGGGTTCAAACTTTTAAATGTAGGCCAGCAGCAACTGTAACGTGGCACGTTCTGATCTAAACTTTCCATTACCCCTATCTTCTATATAGTACTGACAGTGAAAGAGAAGGATTAAGCAGAATTATTTTTCCCTTTTAATGTTTAATGGGACTACTACATGACATTTATCATACAGGATTCACAGCACTGTACAGTGTCACATTGAACAGAACACCATTATGGAATACCTGTGCCTTTCTGTACCCTAATACAATGGAAAGTACACATATGACCATATTAGGTATTTTCATACAGAGAAGCTTTAAGCCTGGTGAACATTTTCAAAGGTATCAGATAAATTCATTCAACTTTCACTTGTCGGGCTTCCTCCCTCCTGGCCCCTCTTTCCCTCTTATCAGATCACGCAGTGGTGAATTTATAATAATTTTCATGCCAGCAGAATATTACAGCACAGAATTATTACTTCACTGTAGGATCCCGGAGGAGCTGGTGAATGGAAATTTTATTCAAACAAATATTTTTCAACAACAGCAAAGGGAACGCAGGAAAACTTAGTTTAATATGTGTGTGTTGTTTCCATTCCCACCCCCACCCATCCCGACAACCAAGGATTGATTTCATATGAGTCTGATTCTAAGTGACATTACTTTATAATGTCTATTGCAAGACATAGCTGCCCGAAGTTCTTATTTAAATGGATTCTACACAAAGTTGAAATTAAATAACAACTGGGTTAAACTAAACTAATTTCCTTTTCTTTCCATACATAGTCTAAGACAGTGTTTCCCAAACTTGGGACGCCGCTTGTTCAGGGAAAGCCGCTGGCGCACCCGGCCGGTTTGTTTACCTGCCGCGTCCGCAGGTTCGGCCGATCGCAGCTCCCACTGGCCGTGGTTCGCTGTGCCCGGCCAATGGGGGCTGCGGGAAGCGGTGGCCAGCAAGTCCCTCAGCCCACGCCACTTCCCGCAGCCCCCATTGGCCGGGCACAGCGAACCACGGCCAGTGGGAGCCGCGATCAGCCGAACCTGTGAACGCGGCAGGTAAACAAACCGGCCGGACACGCCAGGGGCTTTCCCTGAACAAGCGGCGTCCCAAGTTTGGGAAACACTGGTCTAAGAGAACATGTCTTTTTCACCCAGAATGTATATCCAGTTCCAAGTAAACACATTTTGCTCCGGTCAGCAGTCTGACATGCAAAACAGCAATTCTTACCATGAATAAACCATGAAAATGTGTTTCAGAATAATGTTATCGTATTACAATTGCTACTTCCGAGCCTGACAGTCATCAACCTGCTAAAAGTGCCATTACTGCGAACTAGCAATATGGATAGTTCAAGGTAAGTAATAACCAATGTTCCTATATTATTGCTGGGTTAAAATTCACAGAAAGAACCTTAAAGTATATTAAATATTTAACATGGTATTTAAATATTAAACTGTCAGCACAACACTTTAAAAAAAAAACTCTGAAGCTATTTCTGTGTAGGAAATCTTCAGGTCAGGTCTATCTGGCCAGATTTTCTCACTGTCTGCTGATCCCTATAAACGAACAAAGCACGAGCCATCCGTTTAATTTCTTATTTGTTCAGCAAACAGAACTGGGTGTTACACATCTGTGCAGCACATCCTCACTGTGCAAACACACTGGGCTTGATCCTGAAGATGTCAGTCAAACAAAATTCTTTTTTATTAAGGTAGCCTGCTCCAGTCAATTTCCAGCCAATAGCTAGCCCTGTACTTAGGGATACATTTAAAGGGAGGCCATCAACTTAAAAATAACATTTCTGGCTGAAAATTGTTCACGTGTGCTATGGAATCCAATGGCCAGGCAGCTGGTCTGTTCTGACCGCTCCTTATTACTCTTCTGATTGTCTCATTGTTCCCTTTTGCTCCCTTTGTCCATCAGGAGTATATATTTGCTGCCTACACTTAAGACTGTACGATCTTTGAGGCAAGGAGTACCTGTGAGTGTCCAGTACCTAGCAAAATAGGGCTTTAATTCTTGACTGGGGCTTCTAGGCATTATAATAATACAAATAAACAATAATGTTTTAAATAGCACAGAACTTTACTGTAGCTGAAAGGGCTTTGAGGGGGGAAATATTTTTTCTAGTTTGTTTACTTTATCTAACTGCATTTTGTGCCCGTCAGTTGTACTCTTTCCCCTGTGTAGTTATTTAATCAGTATCCAGCATTTTTGTGGGTCTTTAACACAACAGGGAAGAGAAAAACCATTCCTAAAAAGTAGAAAAATGTGACTGCAAAGCAACCAAAATGGGCCGGAGAATTCAGTGGCCGGTTCAGTATTGGAGGGTATTTTAACTCTTGATTTCAAACCGATGTTGTCCCTTTAAGCATGGGCTGCTGATTCTAACTGTCTCGTTCCTGGTGCAAACACAGAACGAATGTGCTCCTGAGTTATGTTTCAACTTGAAAGTTTACAAAGGGAATCCTCAGAGCTAGAACTAACACTGCGTGAAGCACTTTCACATTTGTGCCAGAAGCCCAGGGTCACAAAACATTTGACTGCTCCCTCAGTGCAATATCCCAGACTATACTTCCAAAGCCCAAAGATAATATATTACTGGACCATAAGTCAAACCAAAATTAGGTGCATTTCCTAATGAGGGAAACCTTTAGGAGCATATGAAATGTAAATTCAACTAGTTTAGGCAATGCCTTGTCCCATAAATTATGCTGCACTCCTGATAGTTTGCCCAGATGTGGTATTGTTCATATCCCTGAGCTTGTACTATTTTAATTTGCATATCATAGTCAAGAAAAAGTTGAATAGGATTCCTTTCACTTTGCTAACATACGTGGCCATAAACTCCTGTAACCCACATGGTGCTGAACAGGAAGCCCCAGATACCAGGAATTTCAAGACATGTTCTGTTCATGCTGAGTTGCTTATCTTTAGAAGTTTCAGCTGGCTGATCTCAACAACACAGATATTGTTCTCCTTTAACTTGCACAGAATATGTGGTATCTGTCCTAAGCTTCAAAGCAATGTATTTATTACCTCTATTGCGGTAGTACCTAAAGACACCCTCCCACAAAAAAAAGAGCAAGAGCCCTGTTGTTCTAGGTGATGTGTAATAAATAACAGAGATAGTACTTGCCCCAGAGATCTTACAGTTCAGAATATGGAATGGGACTCCTCAAGGAGGATTCCAACCCTACATAGCATGCCTAAATTCTGATGTTTACCTTGTGCCTGTACTTTAGCAAATATTTGTAGAGATATGCTGCAAGTACATGCATCCATTTCCTTGGTCACTTCACCTTTAAGAAGACTGCTGGGCATCACGTCGTATGTAGCACAAACAGCCTTCACTTCCACCGTCAAGACAGATGGATCAGACAAGCGTTGGGACATAAATATAAGGAGACGCATCTTATTGGCTAGAACACAGCTTTTTTGAAATGGTGTTTAACCTAAGCCAGCTGTAGCCATAGGTGCAAATCCCTATGTGGAACATAAAGGAATCAGCCAAGATGAGCAGCAATTTCTGCAATGTGCTGTACATCTGAGAAAAGAACTGGATGCTACATTGTTAAAACACTATCAAACAGGATATAAAACTGTTTTTAAGCCAGGTTCTTAAACTGCAAATGTCACAAATCATTAAATTCTCTAAGCAAGATAGCTAGGACCAGTATCAGTATAGAATTAACTATAGTTATTTTGAGCTATATTTTGCCCTATAGATCTCTGAAATTTGAAGTAAGTTAAGGATTTTCAAGAAATGACATCAGCCTCAGTATTTAAAGTTAGGATTGATAAATCTAGGATTGATAAATCTTCTTCCCAGCCTTAAAAAATAAAATGCTTCTCCAGATGCACAACCTGTGCATTTGTGATAACCAATCACATAATCTGGGATATTGTTTGGCTGAAAATGGTTGTTTTTAGCAAATACGCAGTTTACCTCTTTGCTACTATCAGAAATAGGTGAATCTTGATCTAACTGAGTAAATATAAATTACATTTGACTTTAGTAGGAATAATGTGAGACATATAGCCAATATGGAGCTGTCAAAAATATAGTACATGACGTCCAGCAAGGCACAAGTTCTGAAAGCAAAATGAAGCATTTCATCTGAACAGCCTAAAGACTTCTCTCATCAGGTCTCACAAGCTAAGAAAGGTTTGGCTTGGTCAATTCTTGAGCGTGGAGCCCCCAAAGGGAAACAAAAGATGCTGATGATTTCTTCAACAGATGGTACTTTCCTTCTGAGCCATCCTGAACCAATGCCCTGCTAGGGTGTTAGAGTCATTGTGTTGTTTGGGGGCACAACCTTTCAAAGGAGATGCAAGAAAAACGTCTTCACCTCTTGTCCTCATTAAATATGGCATGGCACTTTTTGCAAGAGTCAGGTTGGTTTTCCTTCCTCTCCTCATGTCTAATTGTGAGGCAGGTAATAAGGATCCTCTACTTTTTCTATTGAAATTCAGTTCCCTTTTTTCAGTCTCGGTCCTACATTCTTGTGCAGTGCTGCTGTGTATCATTAAACAGCTGCTAAATTATTAGCAGCACTTATTATACAAATAGTACATACAGATAGTAGCCCCATTCACATGAAGTTGTCAAAGCGTTACAGACAAGCGTTAACCAAGCCTCACCAAAATTTGATGAGGTAAGTGTCATTATACTCATTTTACAGATGGGAAGGCTGAGGCACAGAGAGATTTAGTAATCTGTCCAAATTCACAGGACTATACGGTGGCCTAGCTAGCAGAGCAACATAAACAGAGGTAGCAGCAGGGAAGTAGAGACAGGCTCCACAGAGCCACTATGTCCTCACCTCACCCTGGCACAAGTGAGCAAGAGGGGATGGAATGGGGCAGGAAATGGATGGAAACTTGGCTCCACTTCCAACATGCCAGGCGGCATCGTTGCACTGGCACATCGAGCAGCATACACTGCCCTGGGGATAAACATGGGTGCAGTTTACTCCCTCCCAGAGCGGCAGATAACCAGATCGCAATGTCCTTCCCTAGATACTCCACGTACAGTGCCATACTAGGCAGTCCATTACTCTGGACTGGTCGTTATCTCACAATCTAGTCCAGAATGAGTTCATAAAAGAGCCCGGAATAGAAAACAAGCCCCACATGCCTAAAGTTAGAAATCCAAAACACAAAAACAAAAACCCACAGAGGCAGCCAAAATTCATGTGCACTTTTGAAAGCTTGGGACTAACTGATGATGTTTGACAGAAGCACAGATTCAGAAATCCAACCCCCAGCGTGATAGCAATAAATACAAATCAAATGGCAGAATCACATAGAAGTTCCATTCTTCTTAGAGGATGGTTTAAAGTTGTTCACGTCAGGGCCAAATTATGCCCTCAGCATTGGGCTACATACTAGAGCACTGGCTGAGGTTACATGGGTATTATAACAGAATGTAGAATACGCTAATAGATATTGTTGATCATACAGAGCCAAATTTTACTGTTAAAACAGCGCTTTATTCGTGAAAAAAGTGCTATATACCAATTGGACTTTCAGGTTGCTCAGTTCAGCAAAATATGTACTGCCTCCTGTATAATAAACTTGATTTAAGCCCTACAATATATATAAAAAAGCAGTGATTGTATAGAGGCTGGGAGATTTGGTCCACCTTCCAGATGTCTTTACAGAATGATTCATTTAAATGATTTTTTAAAATATTAATTGACAATTGATTTCCTTTCTTTAACATTTCAAATGCACTTCTTAAAAACCAAAGAATCAATTATTTTCATCCCACTCCACCTGCTCGACAGGTTTGCAAACATCTGGAGAAAAAAAAAACTGAGCGGGTACATTAGCCATTGGTATTCCAATTTTATGGATTACAAAAGTAAAGCAGTTTTAGAATAGAAATTATCACCATGTAAACTCTTCCTTTTTTGGAATGAAAAAGATGTTAAAAGTTTTGTGAATCCTGCTATTATTATGCTTTGCCTAACAAACACCAAAGGCCTACAACTGTTACCAACAACGGAACCCTCATATTCAGATAATTTTCGCCCCTTCCTACACTAAGAAATAGGTTCTACAACTTTTCAACAGAAACTGTGTGAACCAATCCCTTTGTTACCCCCAATTACCTGTTTAAAACATTTGCGTTCCCCATGAAGGTTATTTATGGTATTTAAATTTAAATGCTGCTAAGAGGAAGCAGTTATCTTTTTTAAACATCAAACTTTAATAAGAAAATGGAAATAGAAAATAACCCAAAATCTGAGACTAAAGAAATGCCAAGGTAATTTTGCATGACTCAAAAACTTTATTACATTTTGTTCTATTAAAATGATTTTTGCAAAGAAAACAACCCCATTATGAAGAACAGAATATAAATGAAAGTTTCTCTGCAAGTGCATATAGAATATTCCCAAACTAAATTAAAATGGGAGGCAGCCAACTTTTTAAATCTCTATAAAGTAACATTTAAACCAGCAATATCCCCTGCGTACCTTTCCTTGCTGCTTTTGAATATGAAAAACAAATTTTCCAGATTTCCGTTGCCTGTCCCTACAATACATAGTACTAGAGTCACTGAAGATTAGTCACTAAAATTAATCATTTCAAACTATTAATTTAAAGTTAGCAGAGTTTTCTCATGATTTTAGTAAACCAGACAAGCCCACCGATGGTGTCCATATACAAGACATCCCAAAAATGAGATAAATTTGTAATTTTCATAATATTCGGTGCTTTATTATGGGTACAGGTGGGCTGAATGGAAACAGAAATGAAAATGTAATGGGACTCTAAGATTTCGGGGAACCCCTGTCTACTCACTAGGAAAAGCACAACTAAAGCAAAGAGGCACAAATCAGTGCACATATTCCCTGACAAATTAATTCAAGGGATTTTGATGTTTAAGTGTTACAAAGATCATTTTTAAAAGACCATCATTCCTGCCAGTTACAAGGTTTTACCTGTTTTTAACTTAATCTAAGTCAAAACTACTCATACACATATTTTCCCCAAAGACTTGTTTTAAAATACAGCAAGAATTGCCATTTTAAAAAATACACATGCTTACATGGCAAAAAGCCATCGCAAATATCAACTTTTATTTTGGTTTGTAGATTCCCACATTTATAAATGAAGCCCTGCTCTTACACAACCAACTCTGACTGCCTGTAGTAAGAATGCTGGTAGGGACCTACCCATAGAAAAAATTGTCACGACAAAGCCCTGAAATCACCATTTACCAGAAAAAGCAGAATAAAAAAAAATCCAATCAAGCTCTGAAATCACCACTTATCTCTGAAAGGCGGCGGCGACGGGGGGGGGGGGGGGGCGGGGGGAAATCCATGACTGAGTAAACCAACCTGGTGGAATGTCAGCACTGTCAGTTAAACACTCATATTCTGAAGCCGCAGGTCAGGGGAAGGCGAGGCATGCGAAATGGAGACGCATCAGTGAAATGGAAATCAGTTGTCTAACATGTACCCTGCGATAAAAAAAAACGTGGCACCAAGTCTCGGAGCCCAAGTCAGCTGACTTGGGCTCAGGCTACGGGTCTAAAAACCACAGTGTAGACATTTGGGCTCGGGCTGGAACCCGGACTCTCAGACCCTTCACCTCCCCATGCCGCAGCTCTTTTATCACCGTATAAACTGAAGACCCTCAGCAGCAAGATAAGACTTCCAAACCTATCTAGACTCCAGAAAGTTAATTTTGGGGGCTTCAATTCCTTAGTACAGGCTTCTTCTGTAAAGAAACATGACTTCTTCTAAATGAACTTGCCGCTTGTACAAGATGCCAGACTACCAGCAATGCAAACTTAGATCGTCTGCTTTAGCTGCATAGTACATGCAATATGGGCAGCGCAACGTAAGTTTCCTAAAGTTCAGAGGCAGGAGGAAATGGTGGCAGAGATACCTTTAGAGATTAATTAATAGAATGATCTGCAGGTCCTTGTCACTCTTTCTGTACCACTGCTGAAAACGGTTTAGTCTCATCTACACAAGCAGCTAAACTATTTTCAATCCTAGACCAGGAAGGTCAGGGAGGGTCTCTTAATGTAATGGAGCCAAGAACTCTGGCAAGAGTAGAGAAATGTGCAGTGCTAACCCACAGCACATCTATAAAACAACTTATGCCGGTACACAGAAGTTCCCCCAGCGCTGCACCACCATTTGAACCAGACTAATTTCAAAGTTAACCTTCATGTGCTTCTCCTCTAGGCCAGTCTCCACCAGTGCAATGCCAGTGTGGATGCAGATAGTTTCCATAACAGTTCCAAATATGCAAATAATCCTCCTTTTGCCTGGCTAGGTTAAGTGCGCATTCCACTGTAAGGGTCTGCTCGTAGCCAGAAGCCACTTACGTGTACAGCGATCCTCGCACAAACCATGGCGCTTAGTTGAGTGCTGTTTTCACAGTAAATAACGTCTTCGACTCTTTGCAAATTAATCTGATTCTATCACCAGAATGTCTCAAAGGAAGCCATTTTACGAGCACGCTGCCAGCTGGCCCAAGGCAGATATTCAGGCTCTGGTATCTGTATGGGGATAGAAGGGTTCCAGGACCAGCTGAATTCAATCACATGCAAAACTCCAGTGTATGAGAAGGTGGCAAAGAGACCAACTGAGAGTGGCACAATGCCAGGCATTATCCAGGGCCAAGAGAGAGTAAAGCGGGCTAGAGTTCCTGTGTATAAGTGCCCAGGACAACAGCAATCAGTCCAGCTCAGAGAATTTGCCACTTTTATGATGAACTGGAATAAACCCTCAAGACTCACCCCTCTTCCCTGCCTGAGGCCCCTGCAGACAACACAGAGGTGCCATGCATTGCACTAGTGAGACAGGCAGGATGCAGCAGAGAAAACCAGTGGGATGAGGAGCCGGACTCAGAGAAGCCAGACATATTGCCAGCTTCCCTGGATCTGGAGACAGAAGCTGAGCTCCGCTGGAGGTGGAGAAATCAGGAGAGGAGTGGCCCCTCTATAGCAAGAACGCCAGGTTTTTATTGTAAAATGCATTGGCAGGGGCTGGTTTTGCAGCTGTGGGAAGAGCTTCCTGGGTTTTAATGGTCACCAGCAGGAGTGGAGAAGTGTCCACCTCGGCCCCAGCTCTTCCACCTCACCACCACAAAAACCAAATGCCAAGGCGCCTCATTAGCCTGCCCTCTTTGGATCCCTATTATTCTTCAGCATCACATTCCCCTCCTCACCCAAAAAAGGACCCATCATTTTCATCTTCAGGGCGGAAGCGCACCAGTCAACAGGGCTGACCACACCATATGAACAGACTCAAAATGGCAGACATGCTTGGGGGGCTGATGGGCAGGGAAGGTTTCCACACAGCACCTGCAACGTACACACATATGGGAGATCTTTCCTGCAAGAAATTACATCCTGAGCACTGAGGCCAAAGTATTTACCTTAGCCTGCATCTATCAGCTCATATGCCAAGCTGCAGCACCTAAATTTGCAGGCTGCTCTGATATACCTGCTATCAAATTTCATCCTTTCTGTCTTGTCATTTAATGCATGAAAAAACATTCCTAGGCATACTTTCCTAGCCTAGTGATGCACAAGTAACACAGGCCATGAAATAGGCTGAAATAATTACACTGACGGTTTCTTGCTGCTCTCAGACAGTTCTCTACATCTACCAGAGAGGCCAATTAATCTTAGCCCTCAGCACCAATCCTCTAGAGTTCTAGCTGAAATAAAAGCTCTCATCCAGCAGTCCTCCTACTGCCTTGCAATCAACTTTGGGGGCAACATCCATTTCCCTCCACCATCAGAGAGGATCACATAGCCTCTCCATTCATGGATCTGATCCCCCCCAATCCTTTGTGCAAACAGCTCTACTGCAAGTTTATGTCTTCTTTTCCCCCCCGACTCTCTCGAAAACAGCTTTTCTTTCCTGGATGGGAACCTCCACAGAGGTGTTTTTAAGGGTCCAGTTATTGTGAGTACCTCATGGCCCCTCTTCCTTCCTCCCATTATGGCATTCATTTTCAATTCTTACAAGTGTTGGGAGTAAATTGTAATACAGGCGAGTCGCATCTTAGGCGCATTTAACATGGGCGAATTCAGCTTTGCGCGGTCGGCAAAACCAGAAAAAAAAGAAAAGAAAAAATTTTAAAATGGCATCGGTAGTGCGGGCGATTCCATCCGCCATTCAACTCAACGGCGTTTCACTATACGCGGTTTTCGCTTTACGGGCGAACCGCGGAACGGAACCCCCCGCGTAAAATGAGACTTGCCTGTAATATGTCCTTACCATCTCTGGTCTGAGAGAAAAAATGACTCACAAAAAGGCACTGGAATTCTAAACTGGAACTAAATTTGTTACTTTTACTGTACTTCATGTATTTCAAGGGATGGACAGGCTATTGCTAGGGTTAGAAACTCTTTCATTTCTTGTTTTTCATTTTGGTGGCCACTCCAGCATACAGATGTCCTAAAGTAGACACGGGGGCAGGTGTACTGGATCCAGAGCATGGAAAAACTTCCTGAACTAAGCAAAAGAAGAGGAGGGAAGAACTGTCCCTGGGCATTTGTTCAGAGTCACTCTTCGTATCTCTGCACATGTGCAAAATGAAGATGGGGGAAAAAAAGAAGCTTGAGAGACAGAGCATATTCAAGCAGGCAAAGGGTAATCACACAGGACTATCTGTGGCGGGGGAGGGATAGCTCAGTGGTTTGAGCATTGGCCTGCTAAACCCAGGATTGTGAGTTCAATCCTTAAGGGGGCCATTTGGGGATCTGGGGCAAAAATTGGGGATTGGTCCTGCTTTGAGCAGGGGGTTGGACTAGATGACCTCCTAAGGTCCCTTCCAACCCTGAGATTCTATGATTCTATCTCCAGAAAAAGAGAAATAGGAATGGGAAACTAACAAGGAGCTTTTTAGCGAATGCTTAAGGGAAAATGCCACCCGGATTCTCTTCATTCATCCGTCTCTCCTGCCCAGAGTTCCCTCATTGCACTGCCCCTTACGCGCCTTCACAACCATTCCAGTGTTTACACGACTGTGTAAAAGAGAATTGGAACACAAATGAGAGGCTTTATATATATGTAAAGCAATCCCCGGCTTTACCAATGATTTGTATACGTTTTGGTGAGGAAATACCTGGAGGAAGGAACTGATGAGGAACGAGTGTTTAAGAGCAGACTGTTTGATATTCAAATTGTGCATAGGCTTCCTTTTCCAGAAAGGTATTTATTAAACACACATACACAAAGCAGATGCCAGGCTGACAGCAGTGCTTATGCAGGTTAATGACGAATAAAAAGCAGTTGGTCCAGTAAAAAGACACTACTTCACCCATCTCGTCTCGCTAATACGTACACTGGAGAGAGTGTGTGTATGTGCATATAACTATATTTTGATACACACATGCATGTATGTATACTCAGACACACACATATGCATAAAAATAACAAGAGTATAATCCCACCACCAAATGGTCAGAAAAAAGTATTTTATATCAGCTGCTGATCTATCAATACACCAACTAACAGGGACCTACACAGGGTACTCAGCTTCCACAAGGGTCATCAGTCTGTACAGGGAACAGACTTCCTTCTCATGGTCTGGTGCTGCAACACTGAGGGTTAGCTCAGCACAGAGGTATTAAAAAGATCCCAGTCCCAAACACCATCCTCAAATACTTGAGGGGTTGGGGCTGGGTACAGGACTACTGCAGCAAAAATTCCATCAGACACTGATTTCAATCTTGGGCTCTCTACTAGAAGACCGAAGGGCAGATCACCCTCCAGCATCTTGCCTCCAGGGCCTAGCAACCGTTTTTCTAAAGCTCCAGAAGACACTGTTCTTGCTGGGCAAAGAGTGAGAGCTGGCCTCCATTTTGAGAAAACGTAAAAGAAATGGCACCAAACTATCCTAGTGTAGGGTTTTCTACTGCCACTCACCACTGTAGTATCTCTATACTTCCTAATCTATTTTATATGGAAGGTATTACACCCACTTTTGCCAATGGGTGTCATGGAATCTCGTGTGCTTCTCCCTTTTTGGGTTATTAAAAAACACTCCACTTTGGGTAGGGTCTCTTTTTTTGGAAGGGGTAAGACAAAGGATGAGGAAAGGGGAACAGTTGATGCTGTGAATGCTGTTCTGGTTATGGAGTCAAAGATTTATCTGAAAGGAAGGTTTCCCAGCATTTTCCAAAGGAAGTCAAATTCTGGATTCCTCTCATCTCCTCAAAGTTTTTCGATAGACAGATGCCCTCAACTGAAATTATTTCATTTCCGCTGCCATGTACACTTCACTCTGGGCTTTGCAATCGGCATGGTCCCAGAGGAACACAGCTGTCTCTGAAGCTTGTAGATGGTGATGGGGTCTCTGACATAGCTGGGATATGATCCATCAGTTGTTCCAAGATTAGGATCAAAGACCTAGAATGGCAGTGGATCATGGACTGGAAGCCAGTGCAGGGATAGAAGCACAGACTCGATGTGCTCATGGCAACATAAGCCATGGAGAAGGCAAACAGTCACATCTTGCGCCAGCTGAAACCTGTGCACTGTTTTCACACACACACACACAGCTTCAGATGCAGCAAATTACAGTTATCCAGCCTGAAGGTGTCAAAAGCCTGGATCCCTGGGGCTACATCCTTATCCACATGCAAGGGGTGGAGTTTCCTAGCAAGCTGGACGTGAAGGTGGCACTTTTGGTTTTGGATGCTACCTGCTCACCCAAGTTCTGGAACGAGTCAAAGAGGACCCAAGACTTTCCACCTCTTTGAAGGAGGGCTGTAAGCCTTCAAAAGAAAGAAAGGGTCAGAGAACTGGGTAGCTCTTCGAAGGGTTCCCCCCGCCAACCAGCATGACTCTGATCTTGCCTAGATTGAATTTGAGCCAGCTGCTCTTCGTCCAGGAGCTGATCTTTTGTAGGTATTGTGGCATCTTATTAGTGCCAGTGGTTGCAATAGTGGAGAATGAGATAGACAGCCAGCTGTCATCAAGACAGTTGGCAGCAAAACCCATAACCTCTCACTCTAAGTGGTCACAGTGGTACAATCCACCCTTTAATCTGAGGGTGGAACTGAACCTTTACTATTGATTAGCCCAATCAGAAATGTTGTTGTGTGCAATTTTTGATAATGGTTACTACTAACAATCAACCAGTTTGAAGCATCCTGTAATTGTAGGATTTAGGAAATTTGATTTCTACCGCATTTTCCAACAATTCCCAGAATACTGTAGCACAGAGGTTTAAAAATATGGAGGAAGCCAAAGTCTTCCTAAAACAAATGAAGTACTGTTTTTCTTAGATAGGCACTCATTTGTAAGATGGTTGGCTTCATCTTTAGCGCAGCATTCACTTCAGTTTCAACAACAAAACATTTAAACGAAAATTATCAGAATTAGTTATTCTGCAAATGACGACCAAGAATGGGATATAATTCGTAAGGTAAAACCACAAATGAAAAGGAATCATAAAGCTACAAGATTACAAAAAATGTCGCGCAACGCAAAGGAAATATTGAAACAAAGTGAATAGTCACGAGAATAAGGGAAATTATACCTACAAGCGTTTGAAATATAGGGTATTTAAATCTGATTTTAAAATAAAGTCAGCACTTCCTACAAAAGCAGTACCAAATATTTAAGGTACATGAAACAAGAAACTGTTCTAATATTTCTGTTATGAGTAAGTATAATACAAATGGATTTGACAGACTCATAGTAGAGCTCTAAGTGCAAGACATTACTAGAACAAATGGCCAAAGTCAGCAACAGAAGTCGGCAGTGTACATGAGGTCAAAAGAACTGGTCGTTTATTTAAAAAAGATGGAAGCAGAAGGGTACAGCCAGTGACTGGATTTTGGGTGGTATATAACAATGAGATACAAACCTATCTGCTGTGTATTTCCTGCATTTGTAAGGGAAGCCGGGATAGAATGTATCTCTTTACCCTTTCTTCTGTCTCTCTCTTTTCCCTCTAGGTGCTTTCCTCTGTTCACAAAAAAAAACAAAACAAAAAAAAAAAACCCAGCAAAATATAGCTTACAGAATACATTATGCATTTTATTTTTAAATTCACTGCATAAAAAATTCTGTTTTAGAACAAATTTCTTGTGTGTGGGCGTACACCTATAAAATAAAAGGCATTGTTACGCCACCAGCTATGAATCTATACCCAGTGATCAAATCATGCCTTAAAATTCTGTTTTGACAGCTACTTGAAGAGTTATATTTTCACCAGAGGTTTGACTTTTAGATGAATACCGGGTGTTTAGTGATATCATCCAAAGAAGACTCAAACCTGATATTTGCAGGCAGAGTGATGTTAGCAGTTGTGAAAAAGTTTCCATGCCTGAAATGCGTACTGTTTTATATTCCGTGATCATTTTGTTCCTTCCTAGAATTAGATGGCCATACCTAAAATCTCATTGTAGATGGCAATTAATAGTGACATACTATTTTGGAATTTATTTTAATCACATTATTAAATTATCACTAACAAAAAGGAATGAGTCTGTTTCCAATTAATATTTACAAATTCTCTCTGTATGATATAAAAATGGACAGCCCTATGTAACAGTAACCCTTCTGTTGTATAAGGGCCTAGTTAGGTACCTGTGACCTGTAAGAAAAATGAATACAATAAAGGTTATACTTTCAGAAGTTAATTTACAGAAAAACTCTACAAATAAATAATATTCTTTGTCTTGGTAAACACTTGATACACTACTCAAATAAGCTTACATAATATGACTGTGTATGTGTAATGACACCATTCATTCTATTCTTTTGTATAATTAGGGTCTGTTTTATTCTTCTGTATAGTTGACAATAACTCAGATTATTAATCATAAAGTCCTATAATTTTACACTTTCAAAGGGAAGTTCAGAGAGTACTAAGCAACATTATACTATTAAGCAAACATACTGCACACAGTATTTACAAAAACAAAGGAAAGTCATCTACACAGTCAATCATTTAGCATATCCTCTGCTGATTGTTTTAAAGTTGTACCTCCCCCCCCACACACACACACACCTCTCTGCATGCAGCATACACCTACCTCTGAGAGAAAGACTTTTTTTCCCCAGATATTTTCCAGAATTACTCTCTTTGGAAAAATATTACCTGAGATATCCATTAGTCTCTCCTGTTCTTACTACATACCAGCATAGCCTCATTTTTAGAATAACCATATTTTATTTTCAGAGATAAAATGATGACTAAGGTTGGATAACAATAATGGACACGGATAAACAAACAGGTGTCTGACTGTACATAATTCAAAGTCAAATACATACAGTATTGCTGGCAAAATGGCAGCATCTTGGTTAAAAGTTATATTATAAAAATATTATGTTGATACATTTATGTAAATTAGCCTTGACATGTTTTACACACACAGAGCTAAGGCATGCATGCACACACATATTCTATTTCATAATAGTAGTGCTCGCTCTGTATTAAAGAATATAAAAAAAACCCTTCAAAGGTAGACTCCCATTGTTCAAAACAAAAGTTACTCTTAGCTAAAAGAGACACATTGGTCACACACCACACTGCACTGACACAATCCGGATACCCGTGAAAAACTAGTGAGTTGCTCAGCTGGCAATAAAGACGAGAAGAAGAAGAATGTAAGTGAAAACAAAAAAAATCTTGTCTCGGGTGCAGCAAGTGGAAGCATCCGTTCGAGCTGCGAGTTGGGTCTTGCAAAGATGCCCTAATCCTGCCTACTTTTGTATGGCCAGCCAGAACCCACAAGGTGACGGCCAGTGGGGAAGGACCAGAACTCATGGCAGTGGCACTTAAGGGGGCTTCCTCCACTGCAACAAGCCTGAAAGAGCAACATATAAAAGCCACAATCGTGCCCCCTCTCCCCCCCGTCTACAGTCACACGCATTCATCCCAAGCCCAGACGCAGCGGTGGATGGACAACGCGCGAGGCAGCAGGACCGACGAGGGGAACGGCGGGAGCCGGTCTGACTGCAGCCGCAGAGGTGCAAAGGGAGAGAGAGAGAGACAAGCAACGCATCGCCCCGCAGCGCGGGGGCAGCCGGTGCAAAGCCCCGCGTGGACACCGGCGCCTACTTCCCCTACCTGTCCCCTTGGCTGGCCGCTCCCTGGGCGCGCGCGTGTCTGTGGGGTGCTGCTCGCCAGGAAGCGCATCTAATGTTTGCACCGCATCCTCCACCCTCCCCACCCCCCCTGTGCCCATGCACGGAGCTCCCTGAGCAAGCCCCACTCACAGCAGAACCCCCCCCCCTTCCCCCCATTGCCTTACATCAGCTGCAGCCGGGAGGATTCCGGAGGGGCGGCGGCGGAGGAGGAGGAGGGCAGCAGCAGCCCCGGCCAGCCCGCCCCCTGGCCTGTGCACAGGATGTGCCGGGGCTGAGCCGAGAAAGGGGGCGGGCGGGTGGCTTCCGCGCTCCGCGGCTCCTTCTTTTGCAACCCCCCCGCCGCCGCTCCGGGCAGGCGCGAGACGCCGGGTCCCGGGGGAAGGGCGCGCGCGCGAGGCAGGCTGGAGCTCGGCACTGGACTGGCGGCGGCTCGTCCCTCCCGGGGACTGGTTCCTTCCCCCCCTTCCCCAGCGGCGCGTGCACACGCAGGGAACGCGAGCCCGGGGCTCGCGGCACGGGTCAGTCCCCGCGGGGGGGAGGGAGGGGGGCGAGCCTGGGAGAACGCCCTGCCTTGCTTCCCCCCCGCTGCACCGGCCGAGCCAGCGCATGACCAGCGCAGACGCAGCGGGAGCCCGGCAGAGTGGCTCTGGGTGTGGGCACGGGCGAAGCGGGAGTGCGGCAGGGGCCGTGACAGCAGGTGCGCCGGGGCTGCCGCACAACGCGCCTGGGACTCTAGGCAGCTGCTCCGTACCACCCTCCCTGCGTGTGTGTCTGTGTGAGGGCATGAGCGCCGTGCCCTGTGTGTGGACGGTGCATGTGTGCAGGCAGGATCCGTGCATGTGTACAACAGTGTGTTGCCTGAGCATTCATGCGTGGTCACACGTGGACAGCACATGAGTGTGTGGGGGGCTATTTTCCTTGGCTACAGAGGCTTGGGAGGATCCGATTTTTATCTGTCAACACAGATTTTCACTGTATGTACTCCAGCGGATGAAAAATATTTGCATTGATAACCCACCTGTACTGATCAGCAACGTAAGGAAAGGCGGCTTGGGGCAGTATTCGAGTTTGATTAAAGGATATTTACTGTGGGCATTTTGACAGGTGATGCTGACAACTCTAAGCTTTCATTTTTTTAATCGCAACCTTGCAATTAAATAATTGTTGGGGGAGCGCTTAGTGGCCCATAGTTTCCCACCACTGAACATTTACATTGATAAATAAAAAAGGCTTAAAATCTATTTTGTAACTGTGAACATTAAAGTCAACGTTGAAAAAAATAACTATAAACAGTGATATGGCATAATTATAAAATAATAAACATTGAAGGGTATCAGGCCGCTATATATATTAAAAAAATATCATAGAATATCAGGGTTGAAAGGGACCTTAGGAGATCATCTAGTCCAACCCCCTGCTCAAAGCAGGACCAATCCCCAATTTTTGCCCCCATCCCTAAATGGCCCCCTCAAGGATTGAGCTCACAACCCTGGGTTTAGCAGGCCAATGCTCAAACCACTGAGCTGTGAATATGTAAATATTATTTGTGTATCCATGTGCATGTGTTTACTATTGAGGTGGTTTTGTATGATACCTATGAGAGAGGACTTTGACTCAGTAGTTTGCTAGTCTTAGGTGTTGGAGGTTACACATGTCTTTTATTCTGTCTGCCACCCGAATAAATGTAAACTCTATAATCACAGCCCATTGATTTTTGCCTTTTAGGTAGACTGTTGTTACATAATGTATATTTGAGTTCAGCTAGCTGGAATTCAGCATACAGTATTTGAGTTCAAACAGTGCTGTTAAAAGATATAATAAGGGCCCTAGTTTATAAAGCAAAAATATACAGCTACAAAGAAAAAAGAAGCATTTGATTTACTGTTTGGGTTCTTCTGGATTCTGACAAATTGAAAGCAAATACTTTTCCCCACCCACTGTATATTACCGCCTATACTACAGGAAATGGTATTTATTAATGCCTGAATTCAAACTGAGAATGAGGAAAAGATTTGAGATAACATTTTCATGCTTGGAAAAATAACATTCACAAGCTCTACTATAAATATTGAAAGTTTAATCACTATGTTCTGACACTGTTGTAAAGTGGGCCATGACATTTGTGATACTGGCCAACTTGATTTTTTTTTTATTGTGCACTAAGTTACAATATTATTTTAAATGAACCGCAGCACAATTTGCTCTTCCACTCTTGGGCCTGTCATAAGCACAGACTGTCAACAGTGTGGAATTCTTTCTGTATCTCATTTAGCTACCTGTAGTATTTATAGTGCTATTATCTGACTGCAAACTACAGTGATTAAGATTTGCATAGAGTTGCCCATACTGGACTCCATAATATATCCTTCACTTCCCTGCTTGTAGCGGCTGCTTTTCATAGTCTCAACTTTTTCTCTCTTGTAGTTGATTGTTTACTGAAGAAAGGCTTTGGTGGAAGGGGTAGAGGGATTAGAGAATAAGTGAGTTTTGCAGCATGCTCTGAAAATCATCAGTTTTGGATTCTCATTTACCTCTGTAGATAAAAGTTTATTTACATGGGGGGGGGGCTCTCAACTGGCAATGCCTTCTCTCCCACCCTCATTAACTTCAGCAGTGGGTATATTTGCACTGGTGTCGAACAGTTTCTTTACTTGCTTTGGGTCCACAATCCACAAAAAAGATCAAGCAGGCCTAACCTCGAGCAATGCTGCTCCCAGAGGCTAAAAGGAGCCAATACCATTACCTCTACAATCACCACTTCATCTCCACTGCTGAGCAATACTTGGGGGGCTGAGGAGGGAAGTGTTGACCTGAATGTATGAGCTAGTTTATTAGGGCTCGCCACTGATCTGATCAGAAGATATTTAGGTTCTTGTCCCAATTCCGGCTACAGGGTTAGAGAACTCTCGGGTTGTGTGGGAAGGACACTTACACTGTGGACAATACCAAATTGATAAGATCGTTATTAATATAAAAGAAAGAATAAATGCTATGAAACAGAGAAATAATACAGTTCTATGATCGCTGGTGGCAACATCTCTATTCTAAAAGATTACTTAAACTAGCATACTCACACCCTTCCCTAAAGACCTGGTAGTAGGAGGCAGAGGACCAGCCTCGTCTTTGGCATGACCGAGGAATTGATGGTCCAGGCTTCCCAAGTTGGTAAGGATTCGATTTGAGTGTCAAGTAGCTAGGCTGTACTGCGAAGCTGAGTGGATAGCTTGATAGAAGATAGGAAAAAGCAACCTCCCTGCATGGTTGTTTGCCCTTTTATAGGGTTCTGACACTGCCTTAATCCAGGCCCAACCTACCTTGCCCAAATCTTCTTTCCTCCCCGAAATAAATCTTCGGGTACACTTACTCTATAGGTTAACATGTTATGACATATTTATACATATTAATATCAATTAGCTCATCCCCAAAACCCTTACCCTTGGCCTTACTTATGACTTCCATGTTCTGCAGTGTACTTTGTGGTTACCAGTCTGTTCCAGACCTATGATAAACATATTCAGTTCTTTGTTCGTTTCCCCCATTCAGTTCCCCAAAGTTAGAGGGGTAACCGGTAGGGCATTTATCTATGCCAAAGGTTACAAACTCTCATACTGACTTGCTCTAGCTAATCATACAGGATACAGGCCTGTAGGTTACTTGCATTACAGCCAGCTGTTGTGAATAACTATTATGAATATCATATACTGGAATTCAACATAAACAAAACAAGAAAATAAGATGACTCAATAATACTGGGATATGATAACAAATTAATATGAATCAGACCAATGAAGAAAACACAATATGCAATATAGCAAGCTAGCCTTATGGGCTGCAGAAGAAAGAACTTGAATGTGATTGAGTTGGGGGGCGGGGGCAGGAAGTATTGGAGCAGGGGAAGCAGCAGGAACAAGAAAAAAGGAGAAAATTGCACCTTCTCTGCCCTCCTTGACTCCTATCAGGTTTTAGGAACAACTGGGTGCTTCCTTTTCTTTCTGCAGTTAGGTACTCTCCACCGGATGCTCCCTTGTGACCCACTTCTTGGTTGTAGCCTCTGTTAAGAAACACTGTCTAAAAGAATGCAGTTATTTAGCTGTGTTGTGAACTGAGACCATCAGCCAGGCCCTGATTCATCAAGTGCCTTAAGGATTAAGACCATATCTTGAGCTGGCACCGAAAGAAAACTGGATACAAAGCACTAGTGTGATGTTTTCTTTAGAGGCTTTCTGTGTCTCAAAACCAGGCTGCTGCATACTGGAATTTCACTGTTGCCTTCCTCTTCAGTGTCCTTGAATGTCTTATTTCTTTTTAAACTATTACATCGAGCTATTACTTAAAGCTTTAACAGTGCAACAAATTTTAATAACCCTGTAGCCGTTTCCCTACAAATACCAGAGCCGATTCTGCATGGAGCAAAATATGAAGCAAAACACACTCACCAGTAAGAATTATGTACGTTATATATAAGCTGATGTGTGAGCTACAAGATGATGTGTTATTTGGGATGAGTGCATTACAGAAGTAGCAATAAAACTCGTCTTCTGCACCACCCAGTGTGTACTTTTTGATGCCAGAAATGTAGCACAGAAACTATTCTACTTGTTTGTTTAAAGAGTCCTAAATATTTTATTGATACTGATTTTTACATACCACCACCTCTAAAGCAATGCAATGGATTTGGTACTATGGATTTAAACAGGACAGACCCCAAAGAGAGAAGGAAGTTATATGCAATAAGTTTAGAAAATTGCAAAAATAATTTAGAATAGCTTTTCTATAAATCAGAATGTCACAATGTTAAGGTTCAGTATTTCATTAACTACTGCCTAGAAATTAATGCATTATATGTCTCATCCACTATATTTTCCACAAATAAATATATTTATATATTGTATTATGATAGTGTCCACAGACCTCAGTCAGGAAAGAGACCCCATTGTCTCAGATGTTGTACAGACACGTAGTAACAAGCAGTACCACCTTGAAGAGCTTAGCCTACTTTAAGATGATGTAACAGGTGGGTGTAACAATCAGAGAGAATAAGGTTGAGGATGGGAGTCATAGTGATGGTAACACATGGCTACACAGACTAGGTGTGTACATAATTAGACATCTTCAAGTCAAAAATTTAATAATAAGATGTAAACAAATACATTAAGCAGGTATTAGTATTTGCTAATTGTTACCTATTTCATTAGGTGGCAACTTCCCATAGACAGGGCTGGTGCAAGGAAGTTTCGCGCCCTAGGCGAAACTTCCTTGCACCAGCCCTGTGCCGCCCCCCCTCCCAATGCCCCCACCCCAGCCAGCTCCTCCGCCCACCGGAGCTCAGCGCCCCCCCCCCCTCGGGAGCTGAGCGGGGAGCTGGGGGGGGCGGCTTGCCACAGCTGCCCCCCGGCTCGCCGCTCAGGCGCTGAGGTGGGGGCAACGAGGCAGGGGGCTCGCCGCTCAGGCGCTGAGTGGGGGGGCAGAGGGGCGGCTCACCGCGGCTGCCCTCCGGCTCCCCGCTCAGCAGCTCAGCGGGGAGACAAGGGGCAGCCGCGGCAAGCTGAGCTGCTGAGCAGGGAGGCAGCGGGCAGCCGCCCGCCGCCCCCCAAATCTTGGCGCCCTAGGCGACTGCCTAGGGTCACCTAGTGGGCGCGCCAGCCCTGCCCATAGACATTATGATAAAAGTGAGTTGAGAGAAGGGATTTAAAGGCAAACATGGTAGTGTCTTTATGACCAGTTCAAGGAAGGTGTTTCATCCATAGGGAACTATATGGAAGAAAGAGCAAATGCAAATGTAGGAGAAGTGGACAAAGAGGTGATCAAGACTGGTATCATTGGCACAAGAGGGAGGATAGGGAGGATAGGGGTAATGCAACAGGATATAAGATAAATTACGAAAGCCCTTAAAGATGAGTATCTTGTGTTTGAGGTGAAGGTGGAGTTAGTGATAGGGTTATAGTTAATAGTATTTCATTTAGATATACTTGTTTCTATGAAATTTCTAAAGAGAAATAAAAAAATGAATATGCATCCATAAAGTATTGATTTCCTTTTCACTGTTGAACTTGCTAGGATACTGTCACCATCTACACTCTTTTGAAATCCACAGAATATTAGGTTATATTTGGTAAATCTAAAAGCACAAATGTGTATTACATCTGGACATGCCGGAAATCGTACAATCATAGCGGTGATGACCTCAGTAGGTCTCCTAGTCCAGTCCCCTGCACTGAGCCAGGACTAAATATTATTTTGCCCAGTCCTGAACGTCTCCATTGCAATTTTATAGCCCCGCAGGCAGATGCCCAAAAGCTCAAGTCAGCTGACATGGGCCAGCCCTGGGTGTCTTATTGCAGTGTAGCAACACCCCGTAGGAACTGTTCCACTGGTCCCAGATTGCTAGAGCACACTGCTCTCTGACTCCATCCCAGATTTATCTCACTGTTGCCCTGACATGCCCTTTACATTAGCACATTCCACAGTTGCCCTTGTAAGGTTGGTTTAAGTTCCTTTGTCATGGCAAAGGAATCTTATTGCAGTTTGAAGATCTCGCCTAATATTTTCAGTATTAGCGACAAAGGGTCCTGTGGCACCTTATAGACTAACAGAGGTATTGGAGCATAAGCTTTCGTGGGTGAATACCCACTTCTTCGGATGCAAGCAGTGGAAAGCAGTATTCACCCACGAAAGCTTATGCTCCAATACCTCTGTTAGTCTATAAGGTGCCACAGGACCCTTTGTCGCTTCTACAGATCCAAACTAACACGGCTACCCCTCTGATATTTTCAGTATTATAACTCTTAAAAAATAACTTAGTAAAATATATTGACTGGAAGTATTTAGGTAATTGTACACATGCTATAGGAATGTCTAGTGGAATCTTAAAGTCAGTGAAAGCACAGTTCTGTTAGACATACTCCTCTATTCTTCTACAGCCTTTCACCTTCCTGGGTCTCCTTTGTGACCTGACGTCTCTTACTCACTGGCAGGAAGGGCCATCATCAAAAGACCAATTCTGGGGAGGTTGGCTGTGAAGTAGAACTAGAGTTACTGGCAATGTCAGCTTTAACAGCAAGTGGACTCAACATTAAAAGACCGTTTTAGAGTTGTATAAAAGGGAGGAGATACTAAGGATCTGGAACTCCACCCTTAACCTATAAGTGACAGGGTCAATCCTAGATCATTAAGGTGAATTCCTGTGTCCTGAGTACAATTATGGCATAACTTCTTATTTGCACATTTGGATTTCCAAACACAATACAATAGACAGTGGCAGATTCATTTATATTTTTCAACCTAATGTCCTCCTAAGGGCTCAGCAATTTGGAACTAGAAAGTGAGGACAAACCATAACCAAAACACACACAATTTAGTAGATTAGGCATGAGACAGAGAGCCTGAAAAACCTGGGTTCGAATCTTGCCTCTGCCACTCACATGCTAGCTCACTGTGGGCTAGTCGCAGCACCTCTCTGTATCAGTTTCCCCATCTGTAAAATGGATCTATTAATATTTTTCTAACTCAGAGGTGATTGCGAGGATTAGTTAAAATGGGAAGTGTTACACAAATGCTAAAAACACTATGACTTAAAAGAGGGAAGACTCAGGAAAGTAACACTGACATAAATTTAGGGCTAAAAGAGCCTGCATTTTAGATTTTTAAATTACTTCTACATCTACAGCATTTGGGGCCTATTTTGTTGTTTTTCTAGTTTTCCTCAGGCTTGCCAGCCACATATAGTTTGGGGCGAAGGGAACCTGAGGAAAAGAGGAAGCAAGTGACCTGAAGATAAATCTATAAAAATACTTTAAAACATTCCCGTGTTTGCCATATGGTTCATTTACACCTGCTGTCTCCAAGATAGCTGCTGCTGTTACTGTTAGATCCCCTAGATCACATGACCATGTGAGCTAAAATACAATAGTCCCAGCAGAGGCTAACTCAATCTGCACTGTATTTAGAGCAAAGGTACTTTTTCGAAGGACATAACCTGAAGCGTTTAGTATATAAAATACTTTGCACTTCTATGGCACACCCCATCGGAAGATCTCAGTGCACTTCATTTAACATTTAACCACACAGTGTCTCTATGAAGGAATTTATGTTCCCCATTCTACATATGGCAGCTGTTCCCAAACTGTGGGTTGAAATCCCAAATGGGGTCATGCCATCAGCAGATGAGGTCACGGTAAGCCCTAGTGTGCAGAGGGTGCCATTTTTCTCCGCATGGCATGACCTTGCAATGTACAGGGCATGTGAGGTCACAATGCCTGGAAGATGCTGTTTTGCTCTACAAAATGACATCATCCAAAGGGCATGACCTCACAGGTACGGTGCGTGTGAGGTCACACTGTGCAGAGGAAGGCATTTTGCTTTTCAAGGTCCCATCCACCATGTTGTCTGAGGTACCATGAGGAAATCATTAAAATGGAGTTGTGCCAGCAAAAAGATTTAGAAACCCCTGGTCTATGGATAACCTAAGGCACATGGAGGTAAGGCAACATTTTCCTGGGACCTCTGAGTGTTCAGTGACTGAAACTCAGGCTCTAGTTGTTTCAAGTTGAGCATGTAAAAATAAGTGAAGAATGTTGAGACTTTAGGCTTAAAGGACTTGGCCCAGGGCACACAAGGAATCGGTAATGCAGCCAGCTTATACTACCATATCCTCGGCTGATGTGAATAGGCATAGTTCTGCTGACCAGTTCACACCAGTGGAATTCACAGATCTCTTGAGTCCTAGCCCTGGGCAGCCCTAGTCAATATAACTCTATATTACAGTTACATATAAAAGTATGTTAAGGTTGCAAAGCGAAGTGCTCAAAAGTTAATTAATGCCAGGTGTAATGCTGTCTGTGCATATGCATTATAACGGTCTTGTTCAACATCACAAGGGACGTCTGTGACACAGTCAGGAATAGAACCCAGCTATACTGGAGTGGCTGTAACTGAAGAGCTTGACCTTTCTCTTCTGTCCATCCTTTGCCTCATTCACTGTCCATCCTATGTGCGGATGGAAGCAGGATCCTGTGGAACAAATAATATTGATCCCATGATTGAGACTGCCATTTCGATTTCAGCAGGGCTGGCTCCAGGCACCAGACGAGAAAGCATGTGCCTGGGGCGGCGCCTTGTAAGGGGCGGCAGTCTGGGGATTCTTGGGGTAGCCGTGGGGTTTTTTGTTTTTTGTTTTGCTTCGGCAGCAACCTTTTTTTTTTTTGCTTCAGCAGTTTGGTGGCGGCCATTTATTTATTTATTTATTTTGCTTGGGGCGGCCGAAAAGCTGGAGCCGGCCCTGGATTTCAGATAGGGTGACCAGATGTCCCGATTTTATAGGGACAGTCCCGATTTTTGGGTCTTTTTCTTATATAGGCTCCTATTACCTGACACCCCTGTCCCGATTTTTCACATTTGCTGTCTGGTCACCCTAGTTTCAGAGGGGGCCAGGACTGCACCCTGTCTGATTTTCAGAGGCTTATAGTACAGCCAGATCTGAATGTATTTTAATGGGAACTGCAAAAGGTACCTTTCTAACCCCAGGGCCATCCTAATGGCAAATTCCAAGCTCTGCTCTAAATCCTGTGGACACTAGAACTCTTCAAATAAATGGCTGGAAAACAAAACGACTATTTTTTTTTTTAAACTAACTGGCTCGTGGAAGTTGCTGAACCGTTTTTGTTGGGACTGTCGCACAAAAAAATCAAGCAGAGGAAGACTGCAATCAGACTGACTATTTTAATCCCGATGGTTAGAGTTTGGCAAAGTTAAAAGGACTGAAATACTTATAATGAAAAGTAGTAGGCAGCTTTAACTGCAGGTGTCACCACCAGCTCCCCTATAATAATGCTTTTCTAAGCCGATTTTATGGTTAGGGAGAATGAGGAACAATGTTATTTTTAAAAAGTCCTTCTTGGACCTTTCACTTTCCACCACTGCAAAGAAATGCTTGTGCCAGACCATTCATGAATTTAGACACTATAATTTGTATACGCTACAGGACTTTGCAATGTGTCTCCATGGCCTAGAAAATACTTAGACTTAAACTGAGGTTGCCTTGTTAAATGTTAGTTCCCTGGTAAATACAGGTTCTGCTGATATCTGATTTTTTAAGTAAATTATAAAATAAAATAACCTCTCAGAAACGGCCTTGAATAAAATGGCCTAAGTAAGCATCCTAAGGAGAGCCAAGAGGGTACTCACATCTAGTGCAGAAAAGAAGATGCTGTTTTTTCCCCTGTCCACAAACACATAATCTTATTAAACCCATCACTTTTGCATTCTTTACTAGCAGTAGATAGCACAGTGTATCAGCACTGATTTTTTTACTAATAAAGTCCCTAATGCAGGAAAGTATTCCTATTCAGGAAAAGTAGGCTTAATTTTAGGCATGTGCTTAAGTCCCGTTAACTTCAATGGGATTTAAGCATGAGACTAAAGTAATGCATATGCTTTTCTGAATTGGAACCACAGTGAGGATGTGTGTATATTCTTTGTTTAACACTGTAGCAAGAAGCCAAGCGGGAGGTGCGCTGCAAGGAGGTTGATTTTCAAAGACACCAATCCCAGTTAGGTGTCGACTTCTCATTCAGAGTGAGTGGGGGTTGAGCACCTACTTGCTATTTGCACCTTTGAAAACCTCCCATACAATGGAACACAGCCAGGGAGACAAGGTACTTTTGGGGTAATACTGTTAATTCTAATAGATTAAAAAACTTCTCGTTCATTGTTAGAAGAAAGTGATTGTGATTCTTTGCCAGTTACATGACAAGCAGTGGAGACTAGCATGGACTATTGTTAGCACCTGAATTCACTTGAACTCTTCCTCAATTTGCTGAATATCTGGATTCATTACTTCTGAACAGGGATGTGATCAATACACAAATCAGATTTAATTATAGCAGAATCTTGGCTCTCTGAATGCATTTGGAGCTCCTCGTATATGGACCCTAAACAATAACTATTCCTAACTCAATTGCAAAATGTTAGCAAGAAAGTTTACAACAGTATGAAATCAAATAATACAGAAAAATAAATAAAATTAAAAATAGAAACCAGAAACCCATATAAAGGAATATTATACATGCATCCACATCATAGGGGAATACATATATATCTGTTGCAATAATGCTGGGTCACCAATTAGAAACTCTTTTGTTTTAATTAGTATTTATATTCATACCTCTTTCTCAGTTAGTAGACCTCAAAGGATTTTACAAACAAGGTCAGTATCATTACCTGCCATTTACAGATGGAGAAACTGAGGCACGGACTTTCCTAAGGTCATCCAACAGACCAGCTGCAGAGCCGAGACTAGAGCCCCCATTTTCTGAGTCCCTGTCTAGTGCTCTAATCACTAAGCTACACTGTTGCCCCCAAGGGTGCTAGCTACTTTACAGCCATGAGACAATAGTGTCCCAACGATTTTCTAGTCTAAAAAGATCTCAGCAAAAAAACCAGCGAAAAGGATGCAATCCAAGTTTCTTTGAATTTGTTTTTAATTTATTTATTAGATATAAATAGCGCTGACTTATGAGGAGAGGCTGAGGGAACTGGGATTGTTTAGCCTGCAGAAGAGAAGAATGAGGGGGGATTTGATAGCTGCTTTCAACTACCTGAAAGGGGGTTCCAAAGAGGATGGAGCTAGACTGTTCTCAGTGGTAGAAGATGACAGAACAAGGAGTAATGGTCTCAAGTTGCAGAGGGGGCGGTTTAGGTTGGATATTAGGAAAAACTTTTTCACTAGGAGGGTGGTGAAGCACTGGAATGGGTTACCTAGGGAGGTGGTGGAATCTCCTTCCTTAGAGGTTTTTAAGGTCAGGCTTGACAAAGCCCTGGCTGGGATGATCTAGTTGGGGTTGGGACTGCTTTGAGCAGGGGGTTGGACTAGATGGCCTCCTGAGGTCCCTTCCAACCCTGAGATTCTATGATTCTATGATATACTATTTTTTTCTGTCTCTCCGGGGTTTATTCAGCATCCATCATCACCTATGCCTCAATGCATTGTATTACTGTATTGGTTTACAGTAACAATTTTCTGCCTCATTTTCTATTATTTAATTTTAAACTCTTACCTAATAAAATAACCAGCATTACCTACCTTCTTACCCGCACCTCTTTCCCTTTCCAGAGCTCAAACTCGTCCCCATCAAACATTCACCAAGGATTGTTCTGCTGATGTCACTGGCTTTACTAAAAGCCCAGATCCTCAAAGGTACTTAGGTGATTAATCAATGGGAATTAGGCCCCGTAATATCTTTGCGGATCTGGGCCAGAGCTCTTTGGGTCAGGGCTGTGTCTTTATATGCATATCGTGCCAAACAAAATTGGACCCAGATTCTCTTTAGGGCACTATAATATTAAATAAGAATACAAATGGTATCTCAATTAGCCATCTAAAAAGACTTGCTATTTCAGTTGTTCAGACACTGGCCTGATTCTCCACTGTTTTGCACCTTGCCTCTTTGCAAAAGTGGGTGCACCACTCTACCTTTCGAACACGGTTGCCTTTTACGCCTCTCTTGTACAGGTGTAAACGCTGACACGTGCAAGGCAGCAGGGAATCTTGACGCCTCTCTTGTACAGGTGTAAACGCTGACACGTGCAAGGCAGCAGGGAATCTTGACGCCTCTCTTGTACAGGTGCAAACCCTGACACGTGCAAGGCAGCAGGGAATCTTGCCTGTTGTGTTTCACACGGCAGCCATGTGCCTTTTGCTCATTTCCACTTGCCTTCACCTAACAACCTGTAACAAAGCTTAGCCTGGCGCTGGCCGACAAACAACTGCAGCAAGCACAAAGCCAGATGCCTGTGCGCCTGAGAAGCGCAACTATATTAATACCATCCACCACTGAGCCATCTGCAGGATATTACACGTGACAGTTACTGGATGGAAAGTGAATTGTTATCAAGACGAGTCACAAGAAGTCCACAGCATCAGCTTAAGCACTTTTTCTCCCTGGAAGTGCTCTCGTTTATCGCATTACCTTATTTTCCTGTGTTTGATTTTAATTCATGTGCTGGCAATTATACAGGGCAATAGTCCATGAATGCATAAGCTAGCAGTTGGTAGAACCCCAAGCAGCCGGCTTTTGGCAATGAATCTGAATGTCAAACAGCAAACCACACTTTCACGGGTTCCAGAGCCAGAAGGGACCACTGTGATCATCTAGTCTGACTCCCCCGCTCTCCCTTCCCCTCCTGCCGTGTAACGGAGGCCATAAAACTTCCCCAAAATAATTTTGAGAGCAGATCTTATCGAAAATCATCCCATCTTGATTTTAAAATTGGTGGTGATTGAGAATCCACCCCGCCCCTTGGTAAATTGGTCCAGTGGTGAATTACCTTCACAGTTGAAAATTCCTTATTTCCAGTCTGAATTTGTCAAGGCTCAGCTTCCAGCCACTGGATAGCGTTATACCTTTGTAGTTTGTTAGGTACTGGACAGTTTAGTCTTTGCTTGGATACTTTGCACTTATTCACATGCAGGTACATATAAATTGCACACAGGAAAGCCCCTTTAATGATAGGATTGTGCCCTGCTGCTCCCTGGGTGCACAAGGGGACGAGGGCCATAAAAGGGAGTTCTCGCTTGTTTAGGAGTGGTGCCCAGCTCCAGTCCCTGTGAACAGGCCGGGAAAGAAATTACTCTTGTTCTGCACCCCGTGGAGCATGAGACATCCCAGAGAAGGTGCGGTGGAGATGAACCATGACAGCAGCCCTGGTCACTCATGCAGTGGGGAGAATGCTGCACCCCGCTGGAGGGCAGCAGCAGCAGAGGTGCATCTCTGGCATGCTGGAGAGCTCAGGGTGGGATTGAGGGGGACTGAGATTAACAGGCGTGATGGAGCCCTATGGTTGCAAACGCACACATACCAGAATCGGAAAACGAAACGCAAAA
Organism: Chelydra serpentina; assembly: GCA_037349315.1. Lineage (NCBI taxonomy): Eukaryota > Metazoa > Chordata > Testudines > Chelydridae > Chelydra > Chelydra serpentina. The sequence continues at coordinate 15,307,000 of JBAIAC010000061.1, forward strand.
GTTCTCTACTGCCCCTGCTGTAGACATCTTCCCTTGAGTGCAGCTGCCCGTCCCCCCCTCCTGGAGTCTCTCTCTCTGTAAAGGTAAGAAGAGATTGCAATTCCCACACGGTGTACAATACTCCATGTTTAAATACAAGAACTCTCCCTGCCTGCCTGCCTGAGTGGGGATGGGGCAGGCATTGCTGTACAGAGCAGAATATTATCAGCAATAAGGTACACGTTTAAAAGCCTAACTAATAAAATCAAAATAGTTCCTGTGTTCCTCTGTCCTTCTTCCCCCTTCTCCTCCATTACCCCCTCAGCTACCACTATAATCTCCCCTCTCTAGACCATGGTCTGTTCGCTTCTCTGCTGGACAGGAGAAGGGAAGCACCTGTCTGTGTGGGGAGTAGCTAGGGTGTCCAGACAGCAAGTGTGAAAAATCAGGACAGGGGGTGGGGGGTAATAGGAGCCTATATAAGAAAAAGCCCCTAAAAATCAGGACATCTGGTCACCCTAGGAGTAGCACAGGGATAGGTCTGCACTGGTGATTCAGATGACGTTGCACACCATGTGCCTGGTTTCACGTGGCACTACAGGCAGTGGGGGATGCACCTGCTGAGTCACCTGGTCTAAGAAGTGGCAGCTGCAGATGGAGGGGAAGGGGTGTCAGCTAAGTCATTCCTAGGAAAGGGAGCCAAATTCATTGGGGTAACTCCACCGATTGCAACAAAGGATGCAACTGGCCCATGGGGCAGAAAAGTGTGAGCACGTCAGAACCAACTCTCCAGTCCCCACAGCCAGAAAACCTGGCTCATGCATGGGCTGTTGCCGCTCCTGAAGGCCAGCGGAGAGCTCTGAACTTCCATATTTGTTCTGCAACTCCATAGTACTGCAGGCCGTTACACAGATTAAAACCATGGGACAGTTCTTGCCCCCAAACCAATTCTTTTAATGAGAGAGAACGTCGCAATTTAAACAGGCCTTGAAACTCCAGTAAGGACCAGCCAACTGGAAAGTTTGATTTTTCTTTTAAATCCGCCACTTTGAGAAATTTGGGCGCAAAAAGAGAAAAATGTTCTAAGCAGGGGGGGGAAAAAAGATGTTTCTGAATAGATGCAACTCAAACCTTCCAAAGATATGTCACTGCTGTGAAAGCTGTAACTGTTTAATTGTTATGTATGGGCACAGGGACTATGCCAAGGTACTGGCCGCCTATCAGTGACTTCTTCCTTCTGGTTAATGTACTTTACGCCATGATAGATTGCAATGTCAGTTTTCTTCTGTTCACGAGCCCTAATCTGGGTCAACCTGTATTTGGTGGGAGGAGATATGAGCAATATTGCCAAGCTCAAGTGTTCCAAAATCATTATTCAAAACACAAAAATCCTAATTTGTTAAAAAATGTGAGTACTTTTCATTTATCTTCATGTTTCAAGTTTTTCTCCACAACTATGAGCGCTTGACACATACTGGGGAGTTGGGCTAAATGAACGCTGAGATTCACATGCAATTTCTTGATTCCAGCACCTGGGACTTTAAGGGAAAAACACTCACCCAATATCATGAGACTTGCGATGAAATCAGGAGAGCTGGCAACTCTGTTTAATAAGTGTCGGGTATGTCAGCACTGGGAAAATGCATTGTAGTACAATACATACAAATGCTTTCTAACACACATAGGTCAGCAGAGGGCAGTGTGGTAAATTTACTGAGGGTGACTCTGCTGCTACTCCTTTCCTCTGGGAGAGGAAGGTGGTAGAGTGCCCACAAGGGAAGATTCTATGGCATTTGGTGAGGGGATGGTCCTGGAAGGGGAATGGTGTTGCAGAGAATTGGGGTGTGTATATCAAGCTCCACCAGATGTTCGGGCCCATTGATCCTTATTATTGCTGTTAATTATTTGTACTAGGCGCTGTACAAGCAGAACAAAAAGACAGACCCTGCCCCCAGGGGATTACAATCTAAGCCGTGCTCAATACTCTTTGTGCAATATCCAGGACTGTTTTTCAAGACAGATTTTGGTGCCACAAAACTTCACGAGGTCGCAAAGATTACAATAACCAGTGGACACATTTCAAAAAAGCCGATTGTGAACCCAGCTTTTTTCCTTAGTGAAGATAAAGACATTCTGCTTAAAAACCTATTTGATGGTGGTGGTGAACTGTAGGATCCCGAGGTTAGTTAATGTGCTTTCTATCACAGTTCCTTGTCCCGGGATGGACAAGCTCACAGCGGGAAACAGCAGCATAGAGAGGCCAGTGAAATTTCCCACTGCAACATACCACAGCAGCATCCCTCAGGGTACGTCTTCACTACCTGCCAGATCGGCGGGTAGCGATCGATCTTTCGGGGATTGATTTTTAGCGTCTAGTGTAGACGTGATAAATCAATCTCCGATCGCTCTGCCGTTGACTCCGGTAATCCACCCCGGCGAGAGGCAGAAGCGCAGTCGATGGGGGAGTGGCAGCAGTCGACATTGTGGCGTCCTCACGGCGAGGTAAGTTGAGCGAGTACGTCGACTTCTGCTGTTATTCACGTAGCTGAAGTTGTGTACCTAATATCGACCGCCACCCCTAGTCCAGACCTGGCCTCAGTGTAGTTGGAGTTATTCCAGCCACATCCAATGACATCTCTCACAATTGCATTTTCAAATGATTTCTTCTATCATCCCCAAGCCTCCCCTTTCCAATACTTTCATTCCAAAATTCAGCATTTCTGATCATGCAAATGCAGGCGTCAACGGAGCAAACCATTTTTAAATTAGAGCTACAAAGTCGTTTTTTAAAATCCATTCTTTGAAATATGTCATGAGCCCAGTGTGGCTGTACAATACACTGTATTACACTGTGTGTCAACCCAGTCTTTGTACTGAATCAGAGCTAAAGTAATGATTGGTTATTCACGTGCCGTTTTCCCTTTTCTTTTTTAAATATTTATCTATGCTGACTTGAGTTTACATACCATGTTGTTATTGTTGTTTTTCTGGTACATGACCATAGGAGCTGCTGTTGTGTAGCACCACTGAGACAAAAATAAGATAGACAGACTTTGCTTGGAAGTTGAAGAAACTACCCCATTTTGCAGATGGCTCTGTGAAAAGTTTGCTGGAAATTAGCATTTCAGGCCTCCACCATTCAGCCTTGATGCAGGCAAAACTTCAGTGAGTTATGTCTGCATGAGGAATGCAGAATACGGTTGTAAGTGAAAATAATCTTTGATGAAAGGCCAGAGTTGGAAGCTGTAAGATGGATTGCTGCTTAATGCGGCCATTTGTTAAATAAAATCTTTGGAGATATTGCACAGATGGTTAAGCACATGGCAGTAGCATTTGCAGAAGTATTAAGTGCTTTGATGTTCCTTATGGTATGCCTTAATATTCTTAACCAGAAGCACAAAACAACACTGTTTTTTATGTTTAGTACCTTAAATGTGATCCTTCCAATCATCAATTCAATTAGTCTTCGCATGAACTAAGCAGCTGCTTGGTAACACCTTCTTTTTCCCCAGCAAAGATAGAAGGAGAAACTTCTATGATAGTTCCATTAAATCAGAGTTTTGCTATTGACTTCAATGGGAGCAAGACCGTAATTTGCGGTGTATTTCAAGGATAATTGTGTGTTCTATTTTTCTATCCATGTTGGCAGTGACCCCGCTATTTAGGTCGCTTATGTAGAGGCTCAAGTATGGTTGGCACTTTATAGCTTAGTATGGCGAAGATAAGGCCCCCGCTTCAGAAGCTCACTGTCCGTTTGAAGGATGGGGAAGGGAGGCAAAGTGGCTGAGTGGTCATGTCTGGCATGTGTCTTGTTATATAAAATCCAGCGGATGGGCCTAACAGTTTATAACAGCCTGTGTAATGTTCAGTAGCTTCATGGAATACGTCTGCTTTGAGGAGCAAACTGAAGGGGCAAAGAGGTGGAGGTATGGTGGCCCAGGTCAGAAGGAGATTTCCAGTATAAGGGATGGCATGAAAAAAAGGCACGGAGGATGGTTAGGTGAGTAGCTTGGGCCAGAATGAGGGGCAGCAATAGACAGTGTGAGAAATACCTTCCAACCAGCCCCTGCTCGCATTTACATTCATGCATCTCCCATGGAAATCAATGGGGATTGCCCGGATGCAAGACCAGTACATCCTTCTTTTCTCACTCAAAAAAATCCATCCCGTCTTTTCCTTCCTCCCCATTACATCTTCACTATTCTTCCGAACACCTCCAGTTCAAACTTGGGGCCTTCAGTCAAGCCATTCGAATTGGATACCCCATCTGGCAAGCCCCAAAAACTTATGCTATGTCAGAAGGGTCATTTCCACAGAACGAGGGGGAGGCATCGGAACGAATAATATGTTTGCAGAGGTTTTATAATCCATTGACTATTAATTTCTCTCGCTTCCTCTTTCTGTAGAGCTGATCTAATGAGGCCAAGACAACCAGGCTTTGCAGCCGGGTGGATATGAAAAAATAGTGCCAATAAAACCAAACCTTTCCTAAAATCAGCTTCTCTCTAAAATATATGGCACCAGGGTTTGAAGAATCCCCTTGCCCTATCGTCCATGGTGACTAGAAAGCTTGCCTGGATGAGTGACATCAGCTTCTTCAGAATATATGCTTTCATTAATAAAAGCTCCCAGCCCGTATGTTTGAGAAATCTTTCCAAACGTGAGCCATGTATAAACCAGTGCTGTGTCGTCTCCCTAAGTCTGCAGACAACTCCAAAGCCTCTGGCTTCTCTCGCTGTAGCTCTGCCAAGCAGTAGCAGCGTGAGTATAACAGGACTCTGTTCAATTTCATGGCTGCTGTTCAGAATTCAGCAGAAAGTGGCTGTGGCACTGTAAAGAACCGTGGCACTTTCCCACTGCTGCTGCCCAAAAAAGCTTTGAGCAAGGGGGTGTCAGAGACACTGGAATTAGTCACACACAAAAACAAATCTGTGGGAGGGACAGACTTATTCTTCCCCAGGACCTTGTGTCAGTCACAAGGCTCTTGGAAAAGTTGAGGACCGAGAGAGAAAACACACTTCCTTCTTCCAGAAGAAAATTCAAACTTATCAGACACCTACTTTGCTAAAGATGAAAAAAGATGGAGCCCCTACACAGGGTCCAGGGACAGCACCCTGGTTCAAATCCATTCACCTTTCTCTTTCCAAGGCCTTCCCAGCATCTGGAAAGGCCTTGGACTTTCACCTGGGTGCTGTCCCTGGGTAATGGAGCTCCTTATCCTAGTTTCAGCCTTTGACTCTTGTGTCTAGTTAATTTTTTCAGTCCTGTTTATGAGGGAACTAATGGGGGTGAGAGTTGGGGGTTGGGGCAGTGGGGGTGAAAAAGTGCATATTGGAGTAGGCGAGGGATTGATGTAGAAGAAAAAGATTTTGGGCAGGAGGAGAAGTGGTACAGGCAGAAAATAGACGGGGACGAAGCAGAGAACAAAGTGTAAGGAAAAATAAAAAGGATATATGGAGGTAGAGGGAGAGACAAAGGAAAAAAGAGGACACTACAGACACTGAAAAGAGAGCAGGAGAAGATGTACCATAATCTGTTATGGGGAAAATAAAAGCAGTGGAGTGCCTCTAGGAAAGGAAAGGAGGTAAAATAAAGTAAGAGACATGGTAAATTTCATTTTAAAAATGTATTAAATAGAAAGCTGATTGAAACAATCTTACAGCCAAAATCAAGCTATTATTCAGTGTTGAGAAATTGTACAGATGAAAGGGATAATTTCAGGCAATGAGGTTTACATGGTAAGGGCCAGATTGCTATCTCAATTACACCTGTCCTGTGTAAGCCTGGAGTTCCAGATTTACACCAACGCTATTAGAATCTCGACATAAGTACATACACAAACAAGAGAATAAGAATTGTTCCCATTAGTTAAATCCTACTTATATTAAAAGATATCCATGAGAAATGCCTTCCAAATTATCAGGTTATATGAACGTATTTTTGTGAGTGATCATCTCCACATTTCATAAAAATGTGGGTCTTAACATTGGTGGGCAGATATGGGCAGTCTCACCCCCCACCCCCAATCAAATAAGCTGTCAACTAAGTATTTATCTCTTCAGCTGTTGGTAAATTCACAGGCCATAGAGGAACATCTTATGACTATGAAAGGTAATAGCGTAATTGTCCACATGCTTTTCTTATTTATCAGTGTGTAAATTGCCTCCAGACTGAATACTATAGCACCACTGAACCTTCTGGTATGGTCTTGTAGAACAGAATTGCTTCGACACAATCTTTTCTTGATGCAGACACAATCCTACGCAAGGAAAAGCTGCTGCTTGGATATCTCCTCTGCTGCTGACGCAACTAAGCATGCACAAGCAATGCTGGGAAAGACACTCTTAGATCTGCCTCTGGAAAACCAGTGGCAAGGTACAAGCAACAAAATTCCTAAAGGTCACTATATTATTAATTATTATTTGTATTATTGTAGTTCATAGGAGCCTCGTCATGAACCAAGACCAGGGCCCCAGCCAGGATGCTAGGTGTTGTACAAACACCGGTTGCTCTATAGCCCTGAAAGCTTAAAGGGACAGGGGACACTCAAAGGCCAGTTATATTTATGTAGGTCCAGAACATTATGGGCCAAATAATCAAAACTGTGTGAAACTTTGCACCCATTTGTCTTAGGCATGAAAATCCCAATGTACTCATGCAGCCTGAGGCCTGTCTGAGTATGTACGTGATGATATTCTAGTGCAGTTTTTTAATTACTCAAGGAAGATAATATTTATGATGAGAGACCATTTCAAACAGGGACATCACAATGGAAAGCCTTTGTATGTATGTATGTACAGTACCTCTTTAGTTCCAAGGGAGCAGGACTCAAGATCATACATTAGAATATTTTTGGCTACCAAGTCATAAGAATATAAATATACTAGCATGGCTATACTACTGGTCTCTGGATAGGAAAATGATTTTGAGTGCACAGTATTGAGGGAGGTTAGAGAAGCAACAAAATATAATAAAACAGTAATAATGGGTGACTTCAACTACCCACGCATAATGTGGTCAAATGTCATGTCAGGACAAAGTTCAGAGAAGCAATTTCTCAGCACTTTAAATAATTGCTTCTTGGAACAGCTAGTTCTCTAGCCCACCATTGGAGAAGCTTCCCCTGTGGACAAGTTATTCTATAATTATCCATTATTGGATTTCTCATACCTTCCTCTGAAACACCTCGCCTTGTACAGGCCATTGCCAAAGACAGGATAACGACTAGCCAGACCATTGCGCTGATCTACAGTAACGATGTTCCCGAAATACGCTGATTTGTCAGCGTTGGAGTTCAATGGCCCAGAGCAGAGGCAGGGCACGCTATCATTTATTTAAGTTCTACAAGTTGAGTTGGGAGCTGGGGCAGAGGGGGTGAAAAAGTGAATATTGGAGTAAGCGAGGGATTGATGTAGAATCTTCTACGCCATATCATTCTTCTTTCTAACCTAAATACACCTCTCTCTGCTCACAAACTGTTCCCATTGATTCCCCATTTAATATACCCCATTTTCCCTATGAGGATCATTCACTGAGGAATCTAGGCAGGAAAGACATAGGTGGAAGACCAATTCCTAATCCTTTCCAGGTATCTCCTCTCTTTGTCTTATCATTAACCCTGCCTGTAATCTTTAATATTGCACAAGAGTTTTCACCTTAACAGGGAACAAATCTACATCAGTAATGAAGGCAAAAAAATGTATCTTAATGCAATGTTAAGGTAATAAAATCAATCACGTGAGGAATTCCAAAATTTCCCCCCTGTGCATTAATTTCTCAGCATCATACATCTGATGTATTTTATGGTATACATGGTTAAGCACTCAAAAGTCAGGAAATGGCAAATTAAGGTTGCATGTGCCACCTTTAATTACATAATGCCATACTATTTCAAAAGTGAATCATTTTAATGCCATACAATATTTTTTAAAAAAAACCTTAGATGTAGGAGTAGCATCTTGTCTCTTATTTTTTCATTTTATATACTTATTTTCATTGTCAAAATAGTTCAGTATGTCTGAGTCCTAGATGTTTTATACAAGTTCCCTTATCTCAGGGTTATATATTTTCAGTACAACTTTCATTAGATTACAAAAAAAATTCACTTTTACTATTAAATCTATAGTATACATTGTGTAAGTACATTTTACTGTTTACCTTTTCCCATGAATGAGTGTTCATCTGCTACACACAGTATAGTACATAAGTATTAGATAATACACATACATATAAAAGGTTATAGAAGAAACTGCATTAGACTTAAGGTTGCTTGAAGAGCCTTAACTTTTAAATTTCCTGACTTTTGACTGCTACACTGTGTGACCTTAACATAGATTTGTGTATGGCATTGCCTAAGTTTCTCGGAAGAAAACTAGTGGGGGGAAAAAGATTTATGAAAGAGAGAAGGTCATTCGCCAGGACTTTGAAGCTCTGCACATTTGCAAATATACGGCAATGGCCTATATAGATTCCATAGCGTGGAACTATATAGTTAGAAGTCTGCCGAATGTCATGCTTCATTCCCCGAGATGATTTTTCTCTTGTGCACCTGAGCCAAAAAGACCCAGTCCTGCACCGAGAGACCCCCCTGCCCTCACATGTACCCTCTTGCAGAATCAGAGGGTAAGTCAGCTTCGATTTCTATGAGACTACTAATCAAATAAGGTATTAACCATGAGAAAAGGTGGTAGACACAGGTCCCAATACAGGTGGATCTACATGAACTATCTTGATTATGTCACAAGACACACTGATGTTCAGCCATGTATCTAAGGCTGGGTTCAAGCCTGTTTTGATTTTGGAGCACAGGAAATTAGCACAAAAAAAAGGGAGGGGGAAATCTATAGGTTGGGAGCTTTTTTAGATTATGTAATTAAGTATCAGACCTGGCTTATTACATACAGCATACACAATGAATTACTTAAGATAGCCTACTTTGGAGTGATTTCCCTTTAGAACTAAAATCCCAGTGATGCTGGTAAAAATGTGTTACATTTTTTTTAATAATGTCAGCACCTATAAAGAATGGAAGTGAAGCGAATATATTCATACATCTATAGTGCTTTGCTTTGGCACCTATTGTAATCAAAATCCAATTGAACTTGTTTTTATAATACAGCAGCAGCTCACTCTACATGCATTGTCTTTTGCATACTCTACACAACAGCGGCAGATACATGGGCAGGTAAGATAATTGCAGTTATACAAGGACTTTAATTTCATGGTTTGGTCTGCTGTATGGTATATTGCTTTGAGAAGGGCAGAGAGGCTGGACCAATTATATTTGAAGGAGAAGGTTTCACCAGTTATTGACAATAACTGGGGGACGATCTAGATGATCTAACAGATGTTTTCTGTTTCTAATTTCTATAAGCGAACCGACCTTAAAAAGTTTCAGTAAATTAAAGCATTTTGCCCTCCCCACAAAAACAAAACTACCCTATACTTTAAATGTGTTTTGTTAGGCATTGGTTTCATTTTAAAATGTGTTGCTGTTTAACATGTATTTACTGGTGATGCAGTCGATATATACTGTAATTTAAAATATAAAAGCATTCCCGAGAAGAGAGAGTTATCAATGTCTGGCTGCTTCCTCTTTTTGTCAGCATAAATAAGCAACAGAAAACATCATTCACATTTGTACCCTGTGTCAATAATTGTAGAGAGACGTTTGGCTTCATCTTCCTACTGTTAGATGGGAAAGCCTAATTATCTGCTAGCAGTGAAATAGAGTCGTTAGTTTTTGGCACGGATGATATTCTCTTTGCATATATATTATATACTGATATTACACACCAAAAGTCCTACATTAAGCCATCACTAAAGTTGCAAAGTCAAACACACAAAATTTAGGAAGCAGTGGAACCTTAATTCAACCGTCTTAAGTATTGGGCAAACCTAACTATAGGCAACACTAACCGTTTCACTTATAATGGCCCCAATTCTGCCACATTCACTCAGACTGACTTCTAAATCAGGGTTATCTCCATTCAGCAAAGGGCTTAAATCCCACTGACGTCACAATGCCTTCAATGGACCTCAGTGCATGGCTGAAGTTAAGCATTATATAATAACTTTCCTGGAGAGGGATGGACTTAAGCAGGTACTTACATGCTGAGCTCAGTTCAGCAAAACATTTAATACCTTACGCTGCAACTCGTCCCAGTGGTTTCCATGGGCCTACTTTGGAGTAAGGTGCTAGTCAGCATGAGTAAGAGTGACAGAATCTGTTTTTTGGTGTATTAAGTATTTATGCAAATTTTGATTGAAATATGACTGGTCAATAGCGTACCGGGCGTCCATTCTACCCTCACTGCTTCCCTTGTTTTATTTTGAGGGCTAGACCCTCGGTTTGTGTAAGTTGTCATAGCAGAGTTGAAGTCAATGCTATGACAATTTGCACACGCAGAGGATCAGATATATGAAGTTATTACTTTCACATTGTTGCTTATTTCATTTTGTATTTTGTCTGGAGAAATTATATTTGCATTAAAATGACTTGGAAATAAAGAAGGAGAAATCGTCTACAGAATGAAAAAAAAATCTAAAACATTAAAAAAATTCTGTTCCACTTTCTCTTGGGGAATATTCTTGTGAAGCCGCTGCTGTCCCATCTCCCCCTCACTCCTGGTTCTCAGCAATATTTTACTTCTGCACAGTACATCATGTGCCCTTCCCCGCTTCACAGCATTCTAGTTGATTCAGTAATAGATTTAAATTTAGCCAATTTTCCAAGTGCAAATAATACCATTCTTCATGTGACCTTGTACTAACTCCCAAGCTACTGCCCGGTTCTCTTGATAATTTTACGTGCACGAGGTAGATGATCTCGGAGGTCAACGTGAAAGGAAAGTGTTACGCAACTCTAAGGGATGAATCTCCCAGGAACAGGATCTCAGAAAGACACAAAAAATTAAGTCCTAATCTGGCTACAATTTAGAAAATGTTGATCTGCTGGGTATTAGCGTACTTCGTGTGTATATCGTATGCTCCCTACTAGCTAGCTGCTTAGTCCTGAGCCAGCCCATCTACGGAGCAGCCAGCTTGGCCTCTGGTCACAAGGGGGCGGGGGAAGCCCCATAGCATATGAGACAGCAGGTTCTAATGAACTAAGATAGGGACTAATCTGAGCTCCGGCACTGACTCCATCAAGGGCCTTGGTAGACGTAGGTTCCTAACGTTGGGTACCGAAATCCAGAGAGGCTAAGCAATAGGCCACCTTTCTTTCGGTACCCAATTTTGGATTAAATTTAATAGGCCCAATTTTGAAGATTTTGACCTTAATCTCTCTATGCTTCAGGGCTAGGGTGACCAGACAGCAAGTGTGAAAAATCGGGACGGGGTGGGGAGTAATAGGCACCTATATAAGGCAAAGCACCAAATATCAGGACTGAGCCTTTAAAAATCGGGACACCTGGTCACCGTATTCAGGGCCTATCCCTCTAAAATGGGGATAATATTATAACCTACTTCCCAGAGGGGCTGGGACAAGTAGTTAATGTTTGTAAAGTGCTATAGATTTCTTAAAACTCACCAGAACATACACAAATCCCTCCAGTGATGTGGAACCTAACAGCCCAGCTAACTTGGACAACTGTCCTTTGAAATACTTGTCATTTACACAACTGTGCATAGGTCCCAGCAGATGCAGCTGGCAGGGCCGGCTCCAGGCACCGGACAACAAAGTATGTGCCTGGGGCGGCGCCTTGTAAGGGGCAGCAGTCTGGGGATTCTGGGGAAATGTGGTGGCCATTTTTTATTTTTATTTTTGGCTTGGGGTGGCCAAAAATCTGGAGCTGGCCCTGGCAGCTGGCTCAGTTTTTTCCTGAGCAAGACCCTGCGGAGGATAGGAACTAAATCCCCCCTCCCCCAAACCACATTTTACATAAATTATTATTTGTAAGCATGTGCTAGGGATTGCCCAGAGACAAGTGAAGGCCCAATCTCTGCCGTGAAAACATCACAAACTCCAAAGGCTCCTCTACACCTCTCTCTAGTGTGGATGTAGTTATACTAGTATAAAAAGTGCTTAGACTGGTATAGCCTATTCCTGTATGGGAAAAGGAATAAGCTGTACCAGCTTAAATCCACATTAGGGTGTTGTACTGGTATAAATATTGGGGTAAAAAAAAAAAAAAAAGACAAAAAACAAATCACACCCCAAATAGTTATAGTATTACAAAAATCTGAGTTTAGACTAGGCCTAAGGGTACAAGCAGCAAATGAAGAGTGGGGAAAAAAAGGGTAAAACTAAAGCTGGCTGAGAAAAATAAATACATTTCAAAATTATTTGCGTTTCGCAGGGATGGAAACAGTTCCAATGTTTTAAATATATTTTTTTCAGTGTAACTTTTTTAAATCAAAATGTTTGAATCCCTTATAGAAAACTTTTTTTTGTAAATGAATGTTCGATAACCATTTCAATAGCAGTTTTTATAATGTTTGGATTTTAAAAAATCCTGAAAGTTTTTGTACAAAACATTTAAACTCCTTTGCGAATTTCTCTCATTTGATAAAAAAAAGGCCATTGGTGGTTAAAAAAAAAAAAAAAAAATTAAAAATGTCAACCAGTTGTAAATAAAACAATGGCATATACTCCTCTCTCCCTTCCTATTTTCCCCCTCCTTTCTTTCTATAAGTATCAATAATCTTCCCCTTGTCTTGGTCCCAGCCATAACTAGTTGGCTAATTTCTTATAGGCATCATAGTAGGAGTTGCTCTTGAGCAGGGACTTAAAGAGAGTGGCTCTTTAAATCAGTTCATTGACAGCGTGGAAAAGTGTGTGAAGTTGGTTGTAGGACAAGTAGACAGACATGGGTTTGTGGCTGGCATTATTGGTGGAGCAGCGCACGGAGAGCAATGGAAAAAGACGGGAGCAGAAAGGTAGATTGGGAGAAGGAGCTATGAATCATCATATGCTGTGTTTATGGAGCACGGTCATGGTAATATCTCTCTTCACATAAAGGAAATAAGGCCCACGTTCTCTGTTAGTGTCAACTGATGTTAATGGGTCTGTGCCTAATGTATTCCAGCTAAAAATTTTGCCCATATATATTTTTAAATGATGCCGTCCCCTTTACTTTCATTTTAAAGCTAATTCCCTGAGATAGTACAGAAGACTTTATACAAGGTTCAGTAGCAGCACACGTATTATAAGGCCTTTGGCGTGTGTGATATATATACACACACACACACAATTTAAGAAGCACATTGTGAGGGAATAAGTTTTGTTTAGTTTTTTAATTCGGGTAGATTTCTCCTCCCCGAGCACAAAGATATGTCTGAGGCAATATAGAAATGGAGAAAAACTTTCCAGGCCAGCAACAGACACTGTGAATTGACAGCACACACTTAAATCTGTCTCCAGCTATGGACTTAGCCATTAGCTTACTACACCAGCCATGCATTTGGGAAGTGTGGACCTGGATAACCCTTCCACAAAGTCACACAGGGAGATTCACCTTGCAAGGCGATTAAGATTTGTCTTGACAACTGTTGTCCCTGTGCAGAGACGGGCAGACAGTGGGAGGATGTGTTAATATGGATCTCCCTCACCCTCTTCTCTGTAATGTCCCTTAGGGCTGGTCTACACTGGGGCGGGGGATCGATCTAGGATACGCAACTTCAGCTACGAGAATAGCGTCGCTGAAGTCGACGTTTCCTAGATCGAAAGAAATGTTACTTACTTCGGGTCCACGTGGCGCAGGCTCGCTCCCCCATCGACTGCGCTTCCTCCTCTCACCGAGCAGGAGTTCCAGAGTCAACGGGGTGCGCTTCTGGGATCGATTTATCGCGTCTAGATGAGATGCGATAAATCAATCCCAGAAGATCGATCTCTACCCACCGAATCGGGCGGGTAGTGTAGACCTACCCTTAGAAACTGTGAGTTTTACATGTCTCAAGTAATACTTCAATACAGAGGCATGACCCAGTGAATAGGGCATAAAAATGGGACTTCAGAGTTATTCCTGCCTCTTCCACAGACCTTCCGAGTGACCTTTTGAGAGTCACGTCACCGCTCTGGGCCTCAGTTTCCCACTGCATCCTTTGTGAGATCTGTGGGCAGGAAGTGTCTCTCACTATGCGTATGTACAACACTTAGCACAATGGGGCCGTCATCTTGACTGGGGGCTCAAGAAGCTACTGTACTGCACACAACAAAAATAGGCCTTGCATTCGGGTGAAAACGATTTGGGCTCAATCCCATAACCACAAAGAAACATTTACTAGAACCCCAACTTCACGATTCAAAATTGTGTGCATTCATAATGTAGGATAATGCAGTGGGAGAGAGAAGCACTGGAGACATTTGTGGAGCGGACGTAAATTTGGGTTTAAATTAGGGGACACCTTTCCTAAGGAGGGACAGTCTAGATGTAATTTCCTGCTTTAACCAAGATGGCAGTAGCAAATTATGCAAATATCACATAATCTGGTTAGTTACTTATCACCTTCCAAGATCACCAGCCACCACTTCTCATATCTTTCCTGCTATGATCTACTTGCTCCTCAGCTTTCCCCCCCACTCCCCTGTTCTTATTTTCATTCTTTCCTCTTCTCTCTCCTTTTCATTGCCCCACCTCTGTCCTTCTCTCTGCTCTTCCCTCTACCCTTGTTGTTTAGAGAGGGACACAACTTGGTGCAAGCCAATCTTCAGTCTGAATTGGGGCCACCAGGGAACACCCCCTGTGCAGGAGAGGCATAGGATAAACATACATGCCACTGCAGTTCCCAGCATAGGGGCACACTGCTAGCAGGCATGCTGGAGGCAAGCAGAGCTCTGGAATCGTGATCTGTGGAACCACTCATAGGCAGGCATCAGCATCATGATACAGAACTTCAGAGGAGGAAGCTAGTATGACTTTAAGCATTCAGCAGACATTTGTGATCCAGCCTCCCCTTCTGACATTTGAGCACCCCGGCTGCACACGTTGCAAGGTCAGTCACGCATGCACAGTGGCTGACTAGCCCACAGATGCTTGATCACCCTCCTATTGTTATAAAGGTAGGACTGAGACCAAAGACTAGGCAGAGCTTTTGTGTGCGTTAGTTGACTGCTCTGGACGGATGGCAGTTCCAGTACACTTCATTTTTTTTATTACATATTAATAAACGTGTGTGTGTGTGTGTGTGTGTGTGTGTGTGTGTGTGTGTATAGAACACCATCCAATTACATGGAGCTTTATGAAAAACAGATGTTTCAGAACCCGGAGAAAAGCACAGTGACATTAAAAAAAAAAATGTATCAGAGGGGTAGCCGTGTTAGTCTGGATCTGTAAAAGCGCAAGAGAGTCCTGTGGCACCTTACAGACTGACATGCATCCGACGAAGTGGGTATTCTACCCACGAAAGCTTATGCTCCAATACATCTATAAGGTACCACAGGACTCTTTGCCGCTATTAAAAATGTAGAATCTTCAGTGACTAATACTGTACACAAATATCAATCCTGCGTTCTGCTTTCTTCCTTCACGAGGAGCACGATGTCTTAGAAATGATCCGGATCCCAGCAAGTTCCTACTCAGCTTCTACCCAAATACATGTCCTAAAACCTTTCCGCAGCTAGAACAGGTTTAAAATCAAACGAACCCAAAACACTGACCTGCACTGCTATTTCCACTGTATCTTTGTCTTCGCTTGTACGTATGGGACCATACAAATCCAGCCTGCTGCTCTGCTAGGGAGCCCGCCTCCCCCAGTCCCCGCCCAATGTCTCAGAACCCTGCTGCACATGAAGGCTGCTCAGACTAAGGATTCAGCATTCAGATCCTGCTATCCTACACCCCCTGACCACATAGATGGGGGTAAACAGCTCTGTAGCCAGGAAAATGGATTCCTTGCCTATTTCCTTCTCTACGATCCAATGTCTGGCCTGGCTCCTTTGGCCTGCCATGGGGCTCTGAATTGTGCCTGATGTGGAGTGAGACAATTCGGTCTTCCGTCCTATCAAGCATCCTGCTTTCACATGCACGTTAATCTGTTCGTTAAAATGAACATGGTAGCAAAAGGAAGAGATCATGACTATTTTTCAGGGGAATGCAACAAGGATGAATTAAAGAGTGTTGTTGGTTCATAACTGGGTTTACCAAAACAATAAACAAAATCAAAGATATGTTCTAGCGGCAGCTAGGAGGTAGTTTTCGACAGAGTCTATTTGTCTGTTGAAGAGCACAAGGCCTGTCCGGTAGCTCTTGCCAATGCAAATGTAATAGTTACTGTGAAGGATCTGGAATCTCTTGAGTCATAGATTCTAGGGGTGAAAGGGACCTCCAGAGGTCATCAAGTCCAGCCCCCTGCCCTCATGGCAGGACCAAATACTGTCTAGACCATCCCTGATAGACATTTATCTAACCTGCTCTTAAATATCTCCAGAGATGGATGTCACTGAGGGTCCACGTACACGGCCGCTGGAAGTGTGCTTTGCAGCTCCGGCGGACAGACATGCGCAAACTCTCCTCAAGCTAGTGCACTAAAAATAGCCGCGGTCCACACAGGTTTGTACCTGGGCTGCTAGCCTAAATTGCTACTTGTGCTACCCCCAGCTATGCTGCTATTGTCAGCTCGCTAGTTCCAGCAGCGCTAGTACGTATGTGGCAACCTAAGACGGGACATATGCTCCCCGCCACAGTGTCAATATAGCCTGAACAGAGAGGTAGGCTGGTCTTGTGGTTAAGGCATTGTATTGGGCCTCACAAGATCCGAGTTCAACTCTGCCACAGATTTCATGTGTGATCTTGGGCAAGTCATTTAATCTCATGGTGCCTCAGTTCCCCATCTGTAATATGGGGATAATACTTCCTTTCTCCACTCTTTGTCTGTCTATTTAGGTGGTAAACTCTTCAGGGCATGGACTGTTTCCCATTATGCATGTATACTGCTCCCAGCACAATGGGATGTTTGCCTCAGTGGGGTGCAACTGTACGACGAGTGAACAATAATAATGGAGCTGAACAGTGACGGTTTGTTTCAGAGAAATTAATCGCTGTCGAGAATTTAAGGTTATTCTATTTATGAGATTATGCTAATCTAAAATCACTTGGCTTTGAGAGCTTTATCCTCTTCTTTGCTAAAAAGTTTGCATAATTTACATGTAAGTGAATAAGAACATTTTCTATGCTGTTTGAGAATAGGAGAGAAACAGTGAAAACGTGATCCTCTCATTTGTGCTCAGAGGTTATAAAGCTTCCATAAATTGGGATTCAGCAAGGATTCTAATCACAATGGGTATGTCCTCACTGCAGAATTGGCCCAAGCTCTTACCCGTTGATGCCTCTTAGCCCCCTCCCGTCCACACACAAAAGCCTCTCACATGAGTACTTTAAACCTGAGCTAGCTGGCAGAGCTGGGGGTGTGGATCAGAGCCTAGGTTCTGCTTTCACTCAGACTGCTAACCTGCCCACTCTGCAGTGAGAGCACAAGCGAAGATACTCAAGTGCTGATAGTCCTCCAGTGCCTTCCCATAATTCCCCTGTGTACCCAGAAGGAAAGACAAGTTCTCTTACAATTCACTGGGAAAAAATCAGAGTGGCTCAGCTTACTGCATCACAAAGAACACCATATTAGTGCCAGCAAAGACCAGCCAGGGGAACGCAGCACCAGTGAGGACACATGAACTTGGGTAAGGTTTTGCAGTGTGGCTGGTCACACCTGGGCTAGGCTAACCCAGTTGGGAATCACCTTGGCTAATTCTGCAGTGAAGACATCCCATTATAGTCTCAGCCTGTTCGGGTACGTGAGGAAACTACTAAGGAACAGAGAGCAGGAATGACAGTGTTTTGATTTGGCTTCAGAAGGAATCAATAGCTCACATTCCTCCATTCTACACTGACCAAGATTTTAAGGCAGTTAAGACAATTAAATGCCCGGCTCCCACTGACATTTGGATCTTTGCTTTCAATGAATAACAAAAGAAGTCTGCACCCTATCAAAAGTTTGGTATGAAACATAACTAGAAATAGGTTACACAAAAATTAGTCATTATGTACACATCCTCTGCATGTAGAAGATTAGATCCCATTATATTAACTGTGCCCTTGCATTTCTGATTGTAGCAAACGTAATTCTCCTCTGGAGACATAAGGAATTGGACTCATGCCTAAATAAAGTCTTCTCTGCAACGATATTAAAGAGGCTGGTTTTACCTGAAAAGCTGTTTTTTCAATTGATTAGATTACTTTAAACTCCAATAATTCTGAGGTAGTAATCTATTGGTAGCAAAGCCTACACTAAAAACACATAGTAGAATCCATGTGTCTGCAATTTGAAAGGCTGACATTCAGGGCCCAAGTCAGCAGAAAAAAGTGCGGTCCCTAGCCCCAAACTACTACTGCAAACCCAGTACCTGTATATTTCTGCTAAAATTATCAGCAGTGAAATCATTAGAGACATGTGAAATGTCATTCGGTTTCAGAGTCCATATCCTAATTAGATGAATGGGGTAGATCTCTCCTTTTAAACCAAATTTTGATCTTGAGACATGGCAAACCATCCTTGAAAAGGACATGATTGATGGCTCACACGCCTGTTTATTTCAAAGAGTTGGTTAAAAAAAGCACAAGCGTATCAAATGAAGCCATTGTTAGAGCTCTACAACATCTCACTTGAAACTAAAATCATATTGTTCTGTTAGACACTGTGGCTAAAGTTTGACTAATCTGGAGAGATTTTATTTGTTTATTTGGGTTTTTTTTTTTTTTAAATATCTGTGAAAAACCAAAGTTTTTTCCCTGTAGCATTTTCAGATGAGTTACTCATTTGCATTCAAGTCAAATGGATGGAGACATGTTATATTCTGGTTCCCTGAATGGCTGATTTTAAGGCACATGCTCAGGAGAATAAAATAAGCCCTGGGATAATTTGAGTTAAAAAGAGTTAGACCTAGCAAGAGACATAAAATGTAATAAGAACAGGTTCTTTAAATATATTAGGAGCAAGAGAAAGATGAAGGAAAGTGTGCGTCCTCTACTTAGTGGGAAAGGAGAGAGAACAGACGACATCAAGAAGGCTGAGGTGTTTAATGCCAATTTTGCTTCAGTCGTCACAACAACAAAAAAAGTTAGTGGTGACCCAATATTCACCACAATTAACATTAACAACAAGGGGGGAGGAATGCAAGCCAAAATAGGGAAAGTTTGATGTGTTCAAGTTGGCACGGCCTGATGAAATTTATCCTTAAGTACTTAAGGAACTAGCTGAAGCAATCTTGGGACCATGAGCAATCATTGAGAACTCATGGAGGACAGGTGAGGTCCCAGAGGATTGGAGAAAGGCAAACATAGAACCTATCTTTAAAAAGGGAAACAGAGGTCCCTGGGAATTATAAACCAGTCAGACTAACTTTGATACCTACAAATATATGGGAATAAATTATTAAACGATTTGTAAGCACTTCTAGATAATAGGGTTATAAGGAATAGGAGCATGGATTTGTCAAGAACAAATCATGCCAAACCAACCCATTTTATTTTTTTGATAGGTTTACTGACCTAATGGATAGGATGGAAGCAGAAGATGTGACATATCTTGATTTTAGAAAGGGTTTGACAGTCCATACAACATTCTCAAACAAATTATAGTCATTTCATCTAGACTACATCTCTCTAAGGTGGGTGCACAACTGACTGAAAAAAAACCATACTTAAGGAGTAATTATCAGTAGTTCACTGTCAAATTGGGAGGGTGCAGCTAATGGGGTTCCTTGGGGGTCAGTCCTGGGTCTGGTACTATTCAATATTTTCATTCATGACTTAAATAATGGAGAGTATTCTTATACAATTTGCAGATGACACCAAACGGAGGGATTGCAAGCACTTTTGAGGACAGGATTAGAATTCAAAATGACCGACAAATTGGAGAATTGGTCGGAATTCAACAAAATGAAATTCAGTACAGACAAGTGCAAAGTACTTCACTTAGGAAGGAAAAATCAAATGCACAACTACAAAATGGAGAATAACTTTGTAGATATCTGTGAAAAACCAAAGGTGTACTGCTGAAGAAGTTCTAGGGGTTATAATGGATCACAAATTGAATCCGAGTCAACAATGTGATGCAGATGGATAAAGGCTAATATTCTGGGTGTATTAACAGCAGTTGTGTGTGTAAGACACAGGAGATAATTGTCCCACTCTACTCAGCACTGGCGAGGCCTTAGCTGGAGTCTAGTGCCCAGAACTGGACACCACACTATAGGAAAGATGTGGACACATTGGAGAGAGTCCAGAGGAAAGATTTAGAAAACCTGCCCGATGAGGAAAGGTGAAAAAATGGGCATTTTTGGTTTTGAGAAAAGAAGACTGAGGGGGACACTGATAGGTCTTCAAATATGTTAAGGGTTGATATAAAGAGGATGGTGATCAATTGTTCTCCATGTCCACTGAATGTAAGACAAGAAGTAATTAACTTAATCTGCAGCAGGGAAGATTTAGGTGAGATATTAGAAAATCTTCCCAACTCTAAGGGTAGTTAAGCTCTGGAACTGGCTTCCAAGGGAGGGTATGGAATGCCCTTATTGGAAGTTTTTAAGACCAGGCTGACTTAACACCTGTCAGGATAGCCTAGGTTTACTGGTTCTGCCTCAGCACAGGAGGCTGGATCTGATGACTTCTCAAGGTCCCGTCCAGCCCTCCATTTATATGATTCTAAGCCCTGATCTACATTGGGGGGGGGGGGGGGGGGAAGGGGAGAAATCGATCAAAAATATGCAATTTCAGCTATGAGAATAGTGTAGCTGAAGTCGACATACTTGGATCGACTTTACCACGGCATCTTCATGGTGATGGGTCGACTGCTGCCACTCCCCTGTTGACTCCGCCTACACCTCTTGCGGCGGTGGAGTACTGGAGTCAATGGGAGAGCGGTTGGGGATCAATTTATCGCATCTAGACTAGACTAGATGCAATAAATCAACCCCCGATAGATCAATCACTACCCGCCGATCCCGCGGGTAGTGTAGACATGGGCTCCTAAGTTACTTAGGAGCCCAAGTCCCATTTTGACAAGTAGCTCTGGTACTTAGACTCCTAAGTTCCATTGACTTTCACTGAGATTTAAGCTCCTAAGTCACTTTCGAAAATGGGAATTATGGGCTTTTGAAAATGTTACTCCTTGTCAGCTTCTCAAGGGAGCCTGCATTTAGCGTGGTGCTTGAT
Source organism: Chelydra serpentina (assembly GCA_037349315.1). Lineage (NCBI taxonomy): Eukaryota > Metazoa > Chordata > Testudines > Chelydridae > Chelydra > Chelydra serpentina. The sequence continues at coordinate 15,328,128 of JBAIAC010000061.1, forward strand.
GAAACAAATATCAGGAAAAATGCCATATTGATTGATGTTCATGACAGCTGAAAACCCATCGCTGCCAAAGAAGTCAAGGCCTTCCCTTGGTTGCCCTGATCACCTGTGGGGGGGGGGGGGGGGGGAACCGAGCCAGAAACCTTTCTAGTATCTCAAAGCATTACTTTTTTCATAACTAAACAGGTGGCATTGTGCAATGCTGACAAACGCAGCAGGCTGGTTTTGCTGAACTATAATCGTTTTGCTAGAGATAACTGCGAGACGGGCTGGGCAACTGGGTAAATAAAGCGTGTGACTCAGCAGGAGAAAACATTAAAGCAAAAGCGAAAGATAAACAAAATAAATGTAGCAATGCACCTTAGAAGACAATGAGGATACACCTTCACCTTGTCTCAGTGTTTCTATGCTGAAAGCACAGGCTGCGGATACCTCTCGGTATCTGCAACCTTCACCTATGTGAAGTTCTGTGCTTGAGAAGCATTTTTATACTAGACTTACGTAGCTCTTAAACCCGGGCTTTCTTAAACAATACCATGATCACAGCAGCACACTGAACATAAATGCTCTCCAGAGGCCTTCTGTAGGAAGAGAAAGGCCTTTCTAACTTGTCTAACTGTTTAACTTGCCCAGTTAACCATAGACTTAGCCCAGGCTAAAGTTTGAATGGCATCACCTTGCCTTTTACTACAGAAGGCTACAGACAAGGTACCTCATTCATCTATCCCCTACTTTTTCAGTCCGTTCACCAGGGTCCTCTTATATCCCAGAAGTCCCTCTTTTCAGGGATCCCTCAAGAAATAGTAAAAAGGTCTTGCGTTGCCCTTGTATATTATAGGGCAATCCCACAGTGATCTCAAGAACCAACCTTTGCCATATTAGACTAGCAAGAAGAACGAACAAAGGGGATTTAAGAAAAAGAAGAAAAAGGTGGATTGCAAGCCAGGAAACATACATGTACATCCTGCACAGTCTCATTAAATCCTGTGATCAGATACTGTCGGGAAATTGGAGGAATAGCAGTTTTCTGAACCAGCCCCTCCCTTTGTAATCCTGCCCCACCATCAGGGAAGGCAGAAGAGGAGAACAAGAGAACTCCAGCCCACTCAACCATAGGACCGGAGTGATGCCGTTATGACGCACAGAAAAGAAAATGGCTTCCACTCCCACTGACCCTGCTTGAGCTACCCCACAGAAGAGAAAATGGCTTCCACACCTGCAATAAACCACAGTCCTTAGCCCACAAGGTAATTATTAAGGGCAAATTCTACCACCCTGTGACGGGGCAGAGCGGCCCCACACTGGTACCGCAGGAATTAACCCTTCCTTCCTGGCAGAGGAAGCCCCACCCCGGAAGCCCTGCTGGGCATGCTCCAACTGGAGCCTAGGTATAAAAGCCTGCAAAGCTGCCCAGTCTGGGCTGACCACCAAGGGAGGAGGAAGCACACTGACAGCTCCCGTGGAGGGACAGCCAAGCCGGGATGCACCCTGCATCCCTGACGGAGGCCGCAACAGGAGGGGACTAACCGGAGGACCCCCTCCCTCCCACCCCCGGAGTGGAGAACGCGATGTTGAGGGTGGGAAGTGACCCAGGGGACTCTCGGCGTGTTGTGGGTGGATCCCCGCCGAGCTAAGCGCATGGGTGAACCCCGCCAATAGGTGAGCCCTGGGTCAGGACCCGGTGGAGAGGGCGGGCCCGAGTCCCCCTATTACCTCAGCCATTAGGCTGCACTTCCACACTGGAGAGAGGGAAGGCTATGGACTCTGGCCGTTGGGCCACGCTGCCCTCATACGCAGGGTGTGACACATGGACTCCGGCCGTTAGGGCCCGCTACCCCAACCTAGGGGCGAGCAAGGGGGAAACTGGCTATTAGGCCACATCGGGATGCCCTTAAAGGAATAGACGTGGGAATTTAAGAGTGGCGAGGCCCCGACATCTCAGCCACCCCTGCCACAAAGAGGAGCTGCGGTGCCGAACCCATCACACACACTTATTTACACTAATTCCTATTTCCACAGTGCCCATTGGCAGAATCTTGTCCTACAGAACCATGAGTGATCCCTACACATTACCCACACCATAGTGCACAGGGCTTTTTGGTGCCAGGCTGCAGATGTGGCCATATAACTTTCTCAGAGAGATCCACTGCTGCATTATGGCAGGCCAGTCCCACTCCCATTGAAGTCAATGGGAGGAGGATTGGGCCCAAATAGAAAGAACTGTACAGAAAAGGAAAAAAAGAGAATTATCTAGGCAGAAGTTGTGTCTTCTTGCATTTGCCTATAAAGTACTCTGAATATCTATGGTAATATGGAAATAATAAACAGTAATAAAATCCAAGATGTCCTCCAAAGTGTGTATATATTAGATGGTATTGTTCTCTTGTCCAATTGCTGATTACCTGGAGTTACCCCTCCTCTGCCCAGCCCACCTTTTTACAATTCTCCTTCACGGCACTATATATAATTTTCACTACGGTTTCCTGAAGGAGCCTTGTCCCAGCATCAAACAGCAACTTGGGAAAGGGCTTGATATTCGAATTCTGAAATAAATCAGGAACAGAACCACAAAAGGTGGACAAGCAAACAGAACTTCCTGTGTCTCCAAGATTTTTCCTGCAATGACAGGTCTGCTTCTTAGCCCATGATTCCGATGAGATACTGCAGTGATAAATGCCACAGAGATGCCTGTGAATGAATCAATAAATAATGCATCATGACTACAATTGCTCAGAGGGAACATGGGATTACAATATCCATGTTACAGACCAGAACAGCAAAGAACTCCCTCCCCCCCCCCCCCCCCCAATTCACAAGTAACTTTTATAACCTAGCTAACAAAACAAATTGAGTTGTACAGTTGGATAATACAGCAGACAATACTGCGTGTTTCATAGAGCAGGAGGCGGCAAATGTGGCATATTTAATACTTTGCATTGAAAACATATTGCTGAGCTACTCTACAAAAACTAACCTGTGTAGATGACGGCACAGGAAGTAAAATAGCAGCCTGGCTTGATGCTTGCTTAACACAAATCTGTTGAGGATATCCTGCTTGGAGACATTTAAATCCAATCCTTAATTCTACAGGACATTTGTGATTAAGATTAAAAGTTACTGGGCACACGGTTAATTCTGTATTCCATACTGCAGAGTGCCAGAAGAACGTGGCTCAGTCTGGGAGGAAAAGAAGCTACTGTGGAAGGTATCTTAGTGTTCTGTACTGCATTTGCAAATCGATGCTAATACCACGATGGTTAGAAAATTGCTTCTTTGCTTTCCACTGGGTGCTTGTGATGTAGCCTTTAGTTCAAAACACCTTTGGCATCGAACAATATCAAAGTGTCATGGGCACTCAGGAGTATGAGTAATGGACCATTGTACGACAAATACTTTGCTAACGCCTGAATGCACAAAAGGAGTTAGCCGCCTAAGTCCCATTTTTGGCTCCAGTAAAGCACAAAACTCCTGCTGAAACCCCGTAGGCACCTAAAAATCACTCGGCACCTAAGGTTTTGCAGTAAAAGTTCCCTAGGGGCCTATGTTTCTGCCTCGGAGCAGGTGCAATACAGTCTTCCTCTAGGCACCAAGATGCCTAACTCCCTCCTAAGCCCCAGAGGGGCTCACAAACTGGGGGAAAAATAGACATTTGGCTGCCCAGCTCAGAGGCCTGATCTGATAGGCATGCTCCGAGACTGCCTACTGGATTGGGCCCATCAGGCGGGTACAGAAAAGATAGCCGGGGAGGACTTCCCTCATAGCTTTCAGCACTGTGGCTAAGGTACTCACCTGGGATGTGGAAGACCCCTGCTTCAAGTTCTCCTTCCACCTGAGGAAGAAGAAAGGAGTGTTGTAACCATTGGGCGAGACAATATTCTGATGTGGGGTTCCCCCAGTTTCTCCCATTGAAGCTGTTGCACTCTAGATGAGTAATTAAAGGGCTACGGAAGCGACTCAATCTCCCACTTCCCACAGGCGTGCTCCAACCACCAGGCTATCGAGTCACTCTCGGGCTCCTACCCTCCCTCTCTCCAAATGACTCTTTAACAGAGAAAGCATGAAAATGACAATAGCCAAGTGGCTAGAGCACTCACATGAGAGGGGGCATATTCTGTTCCTTCTCACCTCAGGGAGAGGAGAGACTCAAACCAGGGGTTTTCCACCTCCAGCAGTTGTACCCTAACCACCAGGCTAAAAGTTGAGGGAAGTCATCCTTCTCCTCCTCCTAGGGTGACCAGATGTCCCAATTTTATAAGGAGAGTCCCGATATTTGGGGCTTTTTCTTATATAGGCTCCTATTACCCCCCACGCTCTGTCCCGATTTTTCACACTTCCTGTCTGGTCACCCTACCTCCACCCTCCCCAGGCTTCTTGCTGAGACAGCATAAGGCTCCTAAGTCCAAAGAAGTTTCCCAGCTGTGACTTGCAGGCAGAAATAGGCACCTCTCTGCAGCTCCAGCTCAGGGACCATTCCGAGTGAGAGGGATGGGGCTTAGCTCACATCCCTCTGGTTGGCATCGCCCATTGGCTAGCTTAGGCAAGCTGGCTTTTGCAAATCATAGGCTAGTGTGCCGGTCTCTCCAGCTTAGGCACGTAACTTGGGCTTTGTAGACCTCAATTTTCCCAGGTGCCAGACTCCGTTTGTACATTCAGGCCTAACTCCTTTCAGAAGCCCTTTATACCACATTATTCCTATTGCTATATTTGGCAGATGGTACCCAATATTAGCGGCTCTCTGCAAAGAAATGCTTAGAGACTAGCACTTCCTTCGGTCACGATTTCACTCCCTGTGTCATGCATCTAATACGGTCTAACTGATGCTTCAACATGTCCTTTCCTTAGAATTCTCTAAACCTCACGGAGGTCTCCTATTAATTTCGGTTTCCTTCCCTAAAAATACACAACCTAATTTCTGTGAGCTTTACCTTTAATAACCATGATCTCTGCATTCTTGTCCCACTCTGGTTACTCTCCAGTACACCTTGAGTTCTATAATAATCTTATTATATAAGAGAACCAGACTTGCACATTTGATTTAGCCAAAGCTGTTTGGCTTCACTACCTCCCTTGAGGGCACTAAAATAATGTTTCTAATTTGTGCCCGATACCATATGTCTATTGTAGCACACCAATCAATCTTTAATGTGCCAAAAGTATTGGAGTTGGATCCACCGTAACCCCAAGATATTTTCCTTCTCACTCGCATAACAGTAAATGCCTTTGTTCTGTTTCAACCAGAAAGTTACTTTAACATGTTTCTTATAAATTATACCTCTATTATAGACACACATCTATTGGGAAATACCGTAGTAAGTCAAGTTAGAAATTTAGGTCTATTATACCCTCCTGGGTTAAACGCACATGCTGGAGTAGGATAGAGAGCCCAGGAAAATCTGTGTTTCAGCTTTTGGAATTCCTGACAAATGCTGTCCTCGTTGGGAAAGTCTGGTCATTGAGGAAGTTTGGGGAAGCTGCTGTCTGGGATATCAATGCTTCCTTTGGAGTGGCGCTGCCACTGACCAATCCCAGCACAGCCACATCATCTCCATGGGGATGGGGGGAGGGAACAGCACAGGACAGGCACTAAGGTTGCTCGCAGCAGCTTTCACTCCAAACACCCCCCCCCCCCCGTGGCATTTCCTCCAATGTCAGAAACAGCTGGATATAACATGGTTGCTCCTGGACCATGAACGCACCTCCCCAACCCTTCCAGAATCCTGAGCATGTGAATTTGCTGTTGAGTTTTTTTACAGATACATATGAAGGGAGAGCTTATTGCAAGTCCTTTCAGGACTTTATTTTTATCCTACTTGCTCCCCACCAGCTTCCCAACACAGTTTCCAAGGGTGCTATTCTCATTATAATACAGATGGACCAAGCTTGATGTGGGATCTGAGGTATTGGCTTGACAATATCATATAGTGGAGCTTTATTCGTTCTGAATCCGATTCAACACCCACAGAAGTCAAGGGAGCTTCACATTGGCTTTGGTGGGTTTTAGATCAGGCTCTGTTTTTCCATAGAGCTGCTCACCTGATTATAAAACACGAAAGGTGGGATTTTCAGAAGAAATTGGAGTCTGCCTAACTCTGCTTCCATTAAAGCCCATGGTAAATTTCCCAACAATATCAATGGAAGCAGCATGTTTTTGAAACCCCCACAAATTTCAATGTAATCAATGCCCTATTTTGAAGGGATGTGTAGCTAACCTATGTCACTTATTGCTCTTCGGCTTTCTTTTGAAAAAACAAAACATTAAATTAAGTTAGAGTTGTATGAAATTTTACATACATGTAGATTTTGGTGTGACTGAATCAAATTCTGTTTGAATGGTTTAGTGCTTATATTCAAACTGTACAATTGTCTTCGATTAATTCTTCATGCATTTCTGTTGTATTCAGAGAATAGCAGGGAGCGCTCACAAAGCTAATTTAAACACCTGTACATTCCCTTAGGTCTTGGCATCAAGTGTCTGTCTTAAATTGCAAAAGGCAATGAATTCAAATTGTATGCGACTAATGTTTCATACGCAGTTTGACATTTACATGATTAATACATTTTAATGCAGTTGTATTAAGAGATCATGTGTATATAGCTGAGCTTGTTTTTTCAAGGTTCCCCGCCCCCAACTCTGATATACACAATACAGAATTAGCTTCTCTTCAGTCCACTCATAAGTTAACATCTCTGCTGTCATGATCAAAACTTGAAACAATGCAACACAAACAACCCACAATGCTTTGGCAAGTCCAGCTACAATGAAGCCTGCAGTAATTTGGGATAGTGCTACACTTACAACTAAACACTAGGTGGTGCAATGAGATGAACCACTGTAGTGCTGCAGCAGCAATTGAATTTGGAAGGGTGTGTGGGGTGTGCGGGGGTGTGTTAAACATGAAAATAACTATGGTTTCTACTGAGTCACGGGCACATTTCTAGGCTTTGCCCTTTGGAGACTGTTCCTGTATTGTGCCATTTGTCTGTTTATTTTGAGGGGGGTCCCTTTTACGAGCTGCAGCAGAGCACACTGCTGAGGTGAGGAGGTGTTGCTGATGATTAAGACCATGTCCCTACTTTGAAATATCCATATGCATTTATGCCCCATGCCTAAAGCACTGAAGGACCTTCTTAACTTTAGCCCTATTGACTTCAATGAGACTACGCATTGTGTGCAGTTGGGCGTGTGTTTAAATGCGTTGCAGGATGGGGCCCTTAAAGCAGTGGGTCCATGTGATTTTGGAAGGAGGTGTGCATGCAGTCATTGTGCAGCCTGGGGTATGTTAAGCTGATGATTTACAGTACTACTAAAAAGAATGTTCTCAGCCTATAAACATGTCCACCATGAGAATAGCGTAGCTGAAGTCAACGTATCCTAGATCGAAGTAATTTTACTTACATCGGGTTCATGTGGCGCAGGCTCGCTCCCCCGTCGACTCCGCTTCCTCCTCTCGCCGTGCTAGAGTTCCGGAGTCAACGGGGAGCGCTTCTGGGATTGATTTATCGTGTCTAGATGAGACGCGATAAATCGATTCCCAATAGATTATATTACCCGCCAAATTATAGACGTACCCTAAGGTGCCACAAGTACTCCTCATTCTTGTTACTGGAGTGATGCCTGGACATGGCCTGCCTGTTAGAGGATTCGTTAGCTGGGCATAGAGTTTAAAATTAAATGGTATATCTGATCCCATTCATAGTAATTAAAATATACCCAGTTCATGGTCTCTATTTTGTATTTTTCTGTTGTAATGGTCACTAACACAAGGTTGCGTACGTGCACAATCCTAGCAATGAGGAGAAGAGTTGGTGACATTCTTGTCTAGTTTGTGTAATTGCCTCTGGGCCAAGGCTCTGCTAACAGTACACACAAAGCTTAAAATTCACTTTGAGAGCAACTGTGGGAGTGAAACTCCGTAGCTTTGGGTGGACGTATTCCTGGAGATTTCATCACATGACCTAATCTTTAAATTAAAGATTAATTTTTAATTCCTGGAGACTCCAGGACAATCCTGAGGGTTGGCAACCCTATGTTGTGATACACAACAGGAACAACATATGGACAATGCCACATGTGTATGTGCCAGGAGATGGCACTCTTTATATTCGGTATCTCTATAAACATGCATGTACCATCCTCTCTTTTTACATAGCACTCCTATAAAGTGCAGAACGAACACAAAAGGAGGCATGATCATTTCTATGCGATTAAAGCTTTTGATGGCAGCAATGATAACTTGTAAAATAAACGTTTTGAAGAGCCATGCATGTTACGGAGCAATGTCTCTGTGATGCCTGTCAAGCACGTTAGTGATTCAGAAACCCGGAGTGACATTCACTGTTTGCTTGCCTAACATCAGCCATCCTGAAAAGTTTCATTTTTGTACCTTATTAGTGGAAATTATTCTTACAGCTGAAGTGCCTTTTCTTCTAGACTACAGATTGCAAATTGGGTGTTGGAGAAATCTGTCTGCACTGTGCTGTGACAGACAGAGGAGAACACAATGAATACATGTCTTCATTATGTCAAGGGAAAGTGCTTCTTGAGGACTTCCTTGTGCTCCTGACACTTGGCTGTGTTCTTATGGTAGCACTCAAAGCAAAAGAGGACAGATTTTAATCTAGGAGGCATCTTTACTGGCAGGTTTATAGCAGTTTTTAGAACCATAAAAATTGGCATGTTTAATCTCCATCTTCCACATACAAGCCAATAATTTTGTCATGGGCGATTAGGCCACAAAGACTGAGCTGCAATAGTGACGAAGATCTTGTAGCCCATATCACTGACAACCAAGAGCGTGTTCTGTGCTAAGTCAGGGACCTGATGTTTGTTTATGTTGCTATTTCATTCCCATCTGCTACAGCACTGAGGATATGGAATAGTGTATTTAAGGCTACGTTTTCTTCATGGCTACTGCCCATTAGTTGAGTTAGGTGCTTCTTGCCTGAAATCAGGCATTGCACATTCTGGAACCATGCCCAACAGGCCGCTTTAAGCCTGAGAGGGATTTGCCAACCCAAATCAGCAGGTTTCATTTTGATGGATCCAAATCATGTCAGATAAATGGAGTTTATGGTTCTCATGGGTAACGCCAATGGAGCCTGGTTGGTGGCAGCTGGGGGTCAAACCTGAGACCTCTGGAGCTTAATGCATGAGTTTCTACTGCTTCAGCTAAAAGACACATCTCTTAGCCAGGGCTGTAGCAGGCTCACCAATCTCTAGCCACCACTAGAGGGGGACAGAGTGCCACACCAAGCAGGCATGGGTTACATCCATTACATTATTGCTCATGGATACAAACAGCAGGTTGCCACCACCAGGAGACTGCAGGCTCTATATCTGCCCTGGAATAGAAGCGGCACTCCTTGAACAGTGTGGAAAGGGACATTTTGCATGTGTTCTCAGAAGCAGTGGGGGACTGTACTCGTAATGTTGGCACAGGCTTTTCGGGCACCCTTACTGGGTATGCTGGGGAAAAGTGTGCCCCACCACTACCAGGCCCAGACATGCCCCCTCTTCCAGTTTGCGCTCAGAGAACAACTGCATCATCTTTACTTTCTTCAGGAGAAGCCACAGAGTGTAGCAGATACACAAAGCCTTGAACTAGCCTGTTCAACGATCAGGAAGAACCCATATGCAAAACCATCCTATCACTTGCTAAGTCCATACAAATATTATTTGGGGGAGCTCTGTTACTTATTCCACTAACTGAAATGGTGTTTCCCCACAGTGGAGGGCAGGCTGGGCATGGCAGGAAACGGGGCTCTGTCCGTTTTCTCCACTCAATCCTGCACGTCCATGCTGGGGAAACCACACGGTAAGCGCTTATTGTGCCTGCACATTACTACATTTGCTGTGGCAGTATTGTTTGAGTAACAATACTTTGAAATGGAGTGGTATTAAACCTTGGAAACAAACTGAATCATGCTAAACTGGAGAAAAGTCATCAGCCTTGTTGCACATTTTTAATTCTTTTTATGATGCAAAACATCAGATTTTTATTCTTTTCTAGGTTGACTAAATTCCAGCTTGAAGAACTGGGGGGAGAAAAAAAAAATCTTCCCTCTTGCAAATGAGATACAAGCCCTGATGCAAATAGAACTCCCATCTGAACTCAATGGAAGCCCCACTAGGCTCATAGCTGAGGCATTTTGAAGGCAAGAGCTCTGCAGTGCTGATGCTACTTGGAGTTTGAAAAACAGCCCGTGCAGTGAACCCACATGGAGGGTGGCTCTGGTCTGAAAAAGGAGAACATTAGAATGTCTTTCATTTGTTTCTAGAAGTGTGCCTTTCCCTGTTTCTGAGGGCACATCAAAATTAACTGATTAGCACAATCATTAAAATATATCCCACATTTACCCTTCAGGCAAAAACCTGGGTTACTGGATAGGCTTTGCACCGTATCCAGTAAGGCAAGGTAAGAGACTGAGTGACTGCACCAAGCTCAGAGGGAGAGAGTCTACAGCAGACCCATGAATTGAACCCACCAATCTTTGGCATCCCAGGACAGTGCGTTGACCATCCAAACCATGACTGCAAATGTTCTTTAAGGTTGAGAAATCCATTATCTGAAAGTTCTTTTGAGTCATGTCTAAATCCATCCAGTTTCAGTGCTAGATTCATGCTCATCCAGCCATTGGTGGCTCTGTTGAGTCTAGGGTGACCAGACAGCAAATGTGAAAAATCGGGACAGAGGGTGGGGGGTAATAAGAGCCTATATAAGAAAAGGACCCAAAAACCAGGACTGTCCCTATAAAATCAGGACATCTGGTCACCCTAGTTGAGTTGGTCCATAAGGATGCCAATCCATTCCAATCCAGAAGGGAGGGATGGTAACGTGAACCTAGAAAACTTAATTGAATATATTTCTGTCAGAGCTTAAAAAAAAATCCCCTCCTTACTTGCAGATAGGCAGCTCTATCACTGGCTGTGCATTTAATGCAGAAAATACAAAAAGATAAATATTCTTAAACAAGTCATACGAAAAGCTGAAGGCATGAAAGCATTATTAATACATCTGAGGGCTGAGTTAGGCAAGGCAATGCTCCTCTGCTCCTATTGATTTGGCGCACTCATCTTCCGGTGAGAACATTCTACAACTGACCGACTGAATTTGGGGAGGGGAAAGGGCTGACTGAGCAAGTCTGTTATTTAAGATTGTTACATAATTTGTGTTAAGCACAGAAGTTTCTCTTGATTTGCCACCAACATCCTTATGCAGCAGGTAGTTAATTTTTAAATTTCCGTTGAGCATTGCTTCCCTATATCTTCAGCCCAGCTTTATAAACACCTGCTTTTGTAACAGCCACTGAAATCAGTGAAGCTATCCTCTGCCATGTGCCTGAGGTATTATTAACCTTTTGTATCCTGGATCAACGTCAGGTTGCTAGGGAAGAGAAATGCAGAGCAGTCACATTCCTGTATTACGTGTTTAATGCATAGTGTCAGCTGCCAAGACAGAGTTTACTTCTCAAGTGATTGGATTGCGAGCTTCATTTTTTAAAAGCCCCCAGCTCCTGGAGTCATGTGAGGATGTAAGAATCTGAGCTTCCATCAAAAGCGGTTTGATACATCATATCAAGCCCTCATAATAAGGGGCTAGCAGGAAGCTCAGTACAAATGGCAAAGAACTTAATTTTAAAAGCCTGGCAGATTCAAGGGATTCAGACTTGGGCCTCATGTACACTAGCAAGTTGCATTGCTTTAGTTATATGGGTATAGTGAAACAGTGCACCTCCTTCTAGTGTGGCTGCAGTTATATTGGAATGAAAATACTTTATGCCAGTACAGCTATTCCCATATGGGAAGAGGAATAAATTAGACTGGTGTAAATAATTTGTATGCCGGTATAACCACGTCCACATTAGGGATTTTACTAGCATAAAACTTTCAGGGATAAAAAAGGAACACACCACTTTCCTGATCAACCCAGTAACACCAGTACAACGTCCACATGCAGACCAGGCCTTAGCCACGTTCAAGAATTGCCACACCTCACCATGCTTTACTCGCATTGTCCGTTCAGAGACCAACTGGAGAGAGGACAACAGCCTTAGGTCTAACGTTTAACAAGCTTCTTGAAGTAAACCCCGTCACGGCCACCAAAGAACTATGCCAGGAAACCAGAACAGAAAAACTACAGCAAGAATGCCAGAGTCACCTACGTAGCCAGTAGGAGAGAATGTCAGATTTTAAGCAATTTGCCAAGGCAAAAAGGCACACCATGGTCCAGTTCAAACAGCAATTCATTCAGGGATGTTCCATGTCCTGTCTTCGACAGAAGGTCACACTAATCGCCGTGATCCCTCCAGGCCTTAGAATCTATGAAGGTAATATATCATTATCACCATTTTGGGTCAGTCCAGCAGGAAGACCAGAAGACATCTAAACAAAAAACCTGTGTCGTGGCGGTATCCAGAATGCTACCCTGAGTGCTCATAGCTGACAGACGTCCCCCCGTCGCCATCCAACAATGCAAAGCACGAGGAGCAGCAAATTCAGACTACAGACGGCAGATCCATATCAATGACCGAACAGGCCACTGGAAAGATTTGGACAACCCGAATGGCCACATGACCAGAGAGATTCGGAGGTTGCATTAGTTAATGGATATTGAGTAAGTGGCAAATGTATCTGTCCAGGGGAACCCACGTTGTCTACCCGGAGCTTCATCCTCAATGGAGAGTTCAGAAACAGTTAGTGCCTTCAAAGAAGTTTCGGAAGGGCATGTGTGTGTACTGTCTTGTTCTCCAGAATCTCATCATTTTTCATTAAAATGAGAGAGAAAAAAGCAAGTCTGACTGTTATGATTGTGGAGAAAAACCTTGAAATTGCAATTCAAAAATAGCCACGGCAGAGATTTGCCTTCAGAAAGGCAGGACAATAGCCGAGAGTCAGGAACTGGTTTATTCATCTGAGGTGCTCATTCAGAGGCCTGTCATAGTAATTGAAATGTTAACATGGTTAAGGATTTGGTTCTTTGTGCATAAAGGAGAGGGAAGGTCACAAGTCTGTGCAGTTTACTGCAATGTGTCAGTGCCACATCTTGGTGGGTGGTGTGCAGATGATACCACCACTCCCCCTGCCCCCATTCCCATGGGAGAGCCGAGGCAGAGCCCATGGGTATATTCTAGTCACATTGAGAAGGAGCCATACTTGGGATCCCCATGGAGCCAAGCATCACACACTCAGGAATAGACAGGTTATGTAGTGTACTCACCACCACTGCACCCCATTGTGTCAGGGTGTGATGTTGCAGGGGTTTTCAGCTCCTGCAGGGCTCTTGCCTTTGCACGTGATGTTACTCAGCCCTCGGGCTGAGAAGTGACTAGTTCAAACCCCTTCTGAGGTAACAGGTGTTCAGGTACAGTCCAAAGGACTCACCCTATCTGTTGGGCCCTGTCTTCAGCCCTTGCCTGGGGTTCCGCTGCCTTCTCAGCTCAGTCCTGCCCAACCACAAACTTCCCAACGTTTCTGGTTCTTTAGCCCTTCATAGGGCGCAGACAGGAAGGCTGGCTCCTGTAGCTTCTCCCTTTAGGCTGGGCGCTCTCCTTTTATATGGGGCACAAGCATCCATTAAGTTAACCCGATCCTTCCTTACTCCCTTTGGTTAATGAGGTACACCTATGCCAGGATTAATGAATGATTCACCCTTTTCCAGGCTCTGATAGGTTTCATCCCATCCCACTACGCAATCTCCTGGAAGCAGTGTTGTTTTTTGGTAGTGTGGGTGGAGGTTACTCTGGGGGGTAGAGCTTGGGAGAGTACCATGCTCCCACCCATCTGACTCCCGGTGAGATGTGTCTATTTGTACGTTAATAACGGACGTATTCATTTGTGGATGTTTTTTCGGTGGGCTTATATCCTCCTGACGGTTGATTAACAGTGAAAAGAGAAAGACGCGCCAGTAGCCAGTGTATGCTAACTGCTACAGCAGGGGTACTGACACATTTCCACTGCGACCCACACTGGGTGATTGGGGCCAGAAAATGAAGATCCATATCCCACTAGCAGTCTAGTGTGTCTCAACAGTATACGGCCTCAGAAAGAGTGGAGTGCTAAAAGTAACAGCTTTCTAGTCTTAATTATGTAGGACCATAATATCATCTGGCATCCCATTGGTGTAACTATCAACACCACTGGACCTATGGTGATTCAGACCAGCTGAGGATCTGGCTCTTGTTTTTTAATGCATCACACCTACTTTGATTGGGAGGCAGCAGGGCGCTCAAACTTTCAGTTGCGTCCCCCTGTTACCATTAATAGAATCTGCCCACCCCCATCACTACACAGTCAAGGCTGCCTCATCAGCAGAACTTCTGCTGAAGGCAGAGCTGGGGACAGAATGCGCCGGGGGGGGGGGGGGGGAGGGGGGGGAGGAGCTGGGTTAGAGCCAGAGCTGATCTGGGGGTGGAGAAGGAATGAGGGCAGAGCTGGGCCTGGAGGCAGAGCAGGACTGGGGGCTGAAGGGGGAGCAAGGTGAGGGCAGAGCTGGTCTGGAGGCATGGTGCTCCCTCTCTGCTGCCCAGGGGGGCTGGTCCTGGCCCTGCTGTGCATCCCCCCCCACCCCAACATTCCTATGCACCTCCTGGGGGGGCGGGTGCACCCCACACTTTGGGGACTACTGGTCTAGCTGGTAGTGTGACCTGGGCATTGGGGACCCAGATTCTATTCCTAACTTTGCCAATGACCTGCCACTTAACCTCAGTTCCTTCTCCCACCTTTTGGCTTTATCTATTTAGATTACAAGGTCTTTGGTGCTAGGTGCTGTACATATATCTTGCCCAATTGTGGCTGCGGTCTCTATGGGGCTATATAAGAAAAAGCCCCTAAAGATCAGGACATCTGGTCACCCAAGGACTGAATGGGGGGAGGGATAGCTCAGTGGTTTGAGCATTGGCCTACTAAAACCCAGGGTTGTGAGTTCAATCCTTGAGGGGGCCATTCAGGGATCTGGGGCAAAAATTGGGGATTGGTCCTGCTTTGAGCAGGGGGTTGCACTAGATGACCTCCTAAGGTCCCTTCCAACCCTGAGATTCTATGAAATCTATGAAATAATTAGGGCTATCAAGCGATTAAAAAAGTCAATCACACTTAAATAGAATACTATTTAAACATTTTTGGATGTTTTCTATACTTTCAAATATATTGATTTCAATTATAACACAGAATACAAAGTGTGCAGTGTTCACTTTATATTTATTTTTATTACAAATATTTGCACTGTAAAAATATTCAATGAATTGAAAAATACTAAGTACTGTAGTTAATCTTTCATGAAAGTTGAATTTACAAATGTAGAATTATGTACAAAATATAAACTGCTCTCAAAACAAAACAGTGCAAAAAACTTTAGAGCCTACATGTCCACTCAGTCCTATTTCTTGTTCAGCCAATTGCTCAGACAACCAAGTTTGTTTATATTTGCAGGAGATAATGTTGCCTGCTTCTTGTTCACATTGTAACCTGAAAGTGAGAGCCAGTGTTCTCATGGCACTGTTGTAGCCAGCATCGCAAGATATTTATATGCCAGATGCACTAAAGATTCATAGGTCCCTCCATGCTTCAACCACCATTCCAGAGGACATGCGTCCATACTGATAACGGGGTTCTGCTTGACAACAATCCAAAGCAGTGTGGACCAATGCATATTCATTTTCGTCATCTGAGTCGGATGACACCAACAGAAGGTTATTTTCTTTTTTTGGTGGTTTGGGTTCTGTAGTTTCTGCATTGGAGTGTTGCTCTTTTAGGATTCTGAAAGCATGCTCCATACCTCGTCCCTCTCAGATTTTGGAAGGCACTCCAGATTCTTAAACCTTGGGTCGAGTGCCATAGCTATCTTTAGAAATCTCACAATGGTACCTTCTTTGCATTTTGTCAAATCTGCAGGGAAAGTGTTCTTAAAATGGATGTGTGCTGAATCATCCGAGACTGCTATAACATTAAATATATGGCAGAATGCAGGTAAGAGAGCCGGAGACATACAATTCTTCTCCAGGGAGTTCAGTCAAATTTAATCAATGCATTTTTTTTTTTAAAACGTGCATCAGCATGGAAGCATGTCCTCTGGAATGGTGGCCGAAGCATGAAGGGACATACAAATGTTCAGCATATTGGCACATAAATACCTTGCAATGCCAGCTACAAAAGTCCCATGTGAACGCCTGTTCTTATTTACAATGTGACCAGAAAGAAGTGGGTAGCATTCTTTCCTGTAAATGTAAACAAATGTGTTTGTCTTCACGACTGGCTGAACGAGAAGTAGGAATGAGTGGACTTGTAGGCTCTCAAGTTTTACATTGTTTTGTTTGAGTGCAGTTATGTAACAACTTTTTTTTAAAATCTACATTTGTAAATTGCATTTTCACGGTAAAGAGATTGCATGACAGTACTTGTCTGAGGTGAATTGAAAAATACTGTTTATCATTTTACAGTGCAAATATTTGTAAGCAAAAATGATAATATAAAGTGAACACTACACTTTGCATTGTGTTGTAATTGAAATCAATATATTTGAAAATGTAGAAAAACATCCAAAATATTTAATAAGTTTCAATTGGTATTCTGTTTAACAATGTGATTAAAACTGCAATTAATCACGATTAATTTTTGAATTAGTCATGTGAGTTAACTGTGATTAATCGACAGCCTGAATTATAATACAAATATATCAACATTAGAGTTCAGAAGAGCAGGCTTAACTACAATAATTCCCCCCAAAGGATTTATATTATTGTTTTAAGTGTTTATAGAACAGTATTTGCATCTGGAAACTATTAAAGAAAAATCAAAATGACAGATTTTAACTGAATCGTACCAGGGAGAGACTTTATCTTGATCCTACATCATTTTAGAACATTTTAGATGAAAGAACCTGACTTCAATCTAGACCTCAGCTATGCAAAATGCTTATTTTAAGAGTTGACAAAGCATGGAATGTTTTTATTCTTAATTTGGAACAGTTCTGAAATGTTCCAAGTCTGTGCAGATAAATCCATGTACTCTGCTTCCTCACAGCATGTGTTCCACAGCACTTAAAAAAACCCAACATGCACATTAAAGTTACTGGGTCGACTGCCTGAGAATTGTAATAGAAGGCATCATGATGTACTGAATGCTCATAAGACCGTCAGGCACATTTTAGAAGGGACAGTTTTCAACTACTTCTTCTCCGATGCTCCCCAGGTACATGCACATTCAAATCACTTGTCAAAACCTGTCAAGGCATTTCTGCTCTACAGAAATGCCTTTGGTCTTTTACTGAAAGCCAGTCCATTGGTTTACATGTCCCTGGAGGAAAATGAAAGTTAAATTTGCTAAGCTGTGATATCCCCTTAATTTCCCCCCCCCCTCAATAAGAAATGTTCTGTCACAGGACTGTCATCACAGATGTGCAGTTTGAAATTTTCCAGAGGATTTAATATTAATGCTCTTTCAAAAGAGTTGTGAAATCTGTCACTTAAAAAAATGGAAAATGGAACTATATTACCATTAACTGATCGATATGGCATTTCTTTGTACTGAGAACTAATGCAGAATACACTCAACACAAACACTAATCACCTCCTCAGGATAACAGCTGCAACACATCTCAATTGAATCATTTTGCCAGGATATATAGCCACATGTCCATTGTAACGATCTTGGGGTTCATTAAATAATGTTTCAAATCTCCAACCTTGTCTCAGTGGGTCCCACACTTCCAGACGGATTACACTAGCCTCAGAGGCTCACTGTGACTCTCCACATAGCTCCTCTCTCTAGAGAGAAGGGTCACAGCCTATTGAGCCATTTTGATCAAGCCAGCAAGGGAGGTGGGAAGAAGCTACCCTCCATCACACAGTCTATTGTCTCACAGTCTGTGATTAATCAGGGAGAGTGGGGGAGAGAGCCCGGGCCTGCCCTCCACTCTGGGTTCCAGCCCAGGGACCCTAATAATAGCAGCTATTGGTAGCTGACTTTTGGAAACAAGAGGAGTACAATTCCCTGGGCCACTTCCTCACAGCTGCCCCCACTTCAATATCTACTTCACCCTTACCTCAGGGCCTCCTTCCTTGTGCCTGATAGGGTTTGTACTGCCCAGTTTCTCTAGCAGCATGGCTTCCTCCCACAGCTCCTGACACATGCCCCCAGCTAACTGGGAGGCTTTTAACTAGTTCCAGCCAGCCCTTGATTGGCTTCATGTGTCCCAATCAACCTAGCTGTCTCCACTGCTTTCTAGAAGGATCTTAATTGACCCCAAGTGTCTTAATTGACTGGAGCAACTGCCATTTGGTTACCATGGTAGCAGGGATTTGTTTAGCTTGGCACTAATATACCTGTTTCTCACTACTTTCCTATAGCCATCTGCCCTTGCCCGTCACAACAAACTAGTGAATGAGAAAGGAATTAACTTTAACAAAACAAATTGGAGAGCTTCTATAGTGAGCTGCTGCACACCCATGCTATGTTCCCAACTCTGCCTCCAAATTCCCACACTCACAACACTGTCCCTTATGAGGAACCATCAGTCTTTCATAAAACATAGCTCTACATCCATCAGCCCATTGATAGCTGACCCAAGAGCCATCTCAATCATGTCACTTAACAGGACTGTGAAGGCCAGTTGTTTACTTAACTTCCATCCATTGAAAGTGTTTTAGTTATTTCATTGCCACTGATAAACCACTTTAATATTTGCAGAGTAAATGTCAACCACCCTTAGGAATTCAGGAGGGAAAAGAATATGGATTTTTTTTGGCCTGAAATATAAATTTGTTAGTCTAAGGTGCCACAAGTATTTTTCTTATTAGATATAATCAGTTACTCTTCTGTTCACAACTAGCATAAGGGTTTGATCCTCCAAACACTTACTCACATGAGTAGCCATACTGGAGTCAAAGGATACATCTACAGAGTTAAGGAGTGAGCCTCCTAATCTGCTTCAAAGACTCAGGCTAGCGAGGGTCATACCGGAGCTGTAACAATAATTGTTTAGACAGCGCTTTGAAGCTATTGTTTGGCCTGGAGTGTTGGCTCTGAAAGCTAGAGGCCAGCCACACGAGCCTGCATCTAGAACTTCTCTGCAGTGTTATAGAACTAGAATACAGAGGAGCTGGATTTCCAATCACCTACCCACTACTTACACTGCTCACCATTATATACAGTGAGGGGATACACCAGCGTTTTCTCATTACTACTATTTATTAGGGTTGTCTGGAGGATGACAGTTCCATTTTGTGGCAACTTGAGGTTTCACAGTTTGTTTTCATTCAACTGTGGAATGAAAACAAAACCTTTGGAATGTTTTTCTGAAAGAGAGGTGTCAAAATGGTGGTTTTCAGATGGAAAAAACTGACCTTTCCGATTTAGTTTGGTCTCTCTCCTCCTTCGGTCAGAAGAGACCAGAAAATCCTGTGCCTCAAAACCATTCCCAATTAAAACTTTGTCAAAACGAATACGTCTCTGTGGAATGTTTTGGCTCAGATAACACAGCTGAATGAAATTGTGTTTAGTCAAAAATATTTCCACCAGTTCTATGATGTGTATTGTTGATGTATAGCACCCTGAGGTGGCAACCACAAATCAGGGCTGTGTTGTGTTCTTTACAAACTAGGAAAGCTTTCAAGAGCTTACAGTCTCAGATTCTCCCGTACCCGCCCCCCCCCCCCTTTTTTTTCGACTGCCAGCAGTAAGAGGTAGAAGTATGGGATAACCACCAATCCTCTCTAGGTTACATATATTTATCTGTTATCGGTGCAGAAATGCAACCATATGTGCCAAACAGTAATGGACACTAGGCAATCTGAGCAGCAATTTAAATTGTTTTTACTTGCTATAGCAGATAGCACATTCATTATTTCACCTATTCAATGATGAAAATGCTCCTTTAACCATTTCTATTTTTTGGTGCAAATGAATATGCAGTGAATTGGTAGCAGGTCTCTTGGCAGAAATGTGTTTAAAGTTGTGTCGGAAGAAGGTGCAGAGTCTAAATCTATGTCTACACTATTGCGGTAAGTCGACCTACGCTACGCAACTCCATCTACGTGAATAGTGTAGCAAGAGTCAACATACCTTAGGTTGAGTTACTGCAGGGTCATCACCATGGGGGAGAGGGGGGATTCGATGGGAGAAAATCTCCTGTTGATTTGCCTTACTCTTCTAGTTGAGGGTAGAGTACAGGGATCGACTGGAGACCAATCTGCAGTCGATTTGGTGGGTCTTTATTAGACCTACTAAAATGACTGCCGATGGATCGATCTCAGAGTGTCGATACCTGCCATAGTGTAGACCTCATGGCAGCAGAATTGCCAGATAACCAAACAAACAATGCAAAGGGCTTCAGTCTCCAAGCATATCCACATTGGGGGCTAAATGAGGAGACACTGGTCAACTGACAATTTAATGTGAGTGGGCCTGGGCCTGCTCCCACTGAAATCAAGTCAATGGGAATTCTGCAATGGACTTCCTAGGAGCAGGTTTGGTCCGTGGAAGTGCAAGAGGGATAGGGGCAGGGCAGGGCGGGGAGGTGGAGAGGAGAGGGTAATAGCTGGAAAAGTATCCAGCAGAAGAGTGTAGGATAAAGCAGGCAGTGGTTCCTTCATTTTACACCCTCTAGCTGATAGAGACTGTAGCAGGAAAACCAGTCTCGGTACCTAAATTGTCATGAGTTATGATTCTTGGTAATTCTCCGAGCCCCAGGTTCTTAAGGCATATAATTATGTGAGAATCTCAGCTTCCAGTTTTTTTTAAAAAAAGAAGCTTTTAGGACTCGTGTTTGCAGAAAAAGCTTGAGAATGTGACTGCTAATTGCTACAACAGAGATGAAAAAGAATGCCAAGATCTAAAAAGGAAAAACCCTCATGATTTTAAAGCCAAGAGCATGAGATTTTGATGCTTGATTTGGGAACGCTTGGGGTGTGTGTGTGTGTGTGAGAACTCTAACTACCAAAGTGTCTCCTGCAGGACCTGAGCATCACAACCCTTAATCCCTTTCACTGTGCAAGTTACATCCACTTGTACGATAGATTCATACAGTTTAAGACCAGAAGGAACCCAGCTACCCCTGTATTGAGCCCAGTAACTTGTGTTTGAGGTCATACCGACAATCATTTATCTAGCCTCCTAAAACTGACCCTAATTCTCTGAAGACTATGCTGAGTGATTCAGTTGATCCACTAATATTCTGACCTCCTATAAGATTTGGAGGTCTCCAGGCATTCATATTATCTACACGTATCTGGATTTCTCAAAGATGGTGTGGTTTGGCCTAATTTGGTCAAACACATATTCTTGTCCAACCATCTGAAAATAGGCAGCTCTGATTGCAATTTAATAAGCATAAGTTACAATTGGCAGGAATAATTTATGCCCTTGAGCCTCTGTCAGATCTTTCAGCTAAATTAGCTATCTAAAAGGCAAAAATCTAATTCTCAGGAATGTCACGTAGATTAGTAATGCACCCAAGAGGATTTCGGGGGGGTCTAGAAACGAAGGGATTGTACTGATCTATCACTGTAGTTTTGTCATTAGTGACAGATACAATAATATTCTTCACTTCACAGATGGTTTCATAACAGCCCTGTGGAACGGAGCGTGGCAAGGGCTCAGACTTGTGCAACATGGGAGCAATGCTCTGGAGCGGTGGTTCTCCACCTTTTGGGGCTCATGACCCATTTGGAAATGTTTATGGCCTGTTGTGTCCCAGTAAATAGCCTGGGGATGGAGAACCTGGGGTGGTTTCAGTCAGATCCTGTATCCTGGGAGGGTTGGGTCCTGCCTGGCACCCACCCAACAGTGGTGGCTCCTATGCTGTGGGGCTCACTGGGCTTGGTTCTCTGCTCCAGGCATTGCCATCTCTGGGGTTGTAGTGCCACTCAGGTTTGACCCGCTGCCCTGACTGGACCAAATTTGTAAGAAGGGAGTTGTGATCTGGTTCTCAAGGTTGCAGTGCCCATCACTCAAATTGGGCCTACCTGGGCTCCTGTCATCATGACAGCTGAGTGAAACCTGAGTGGTACTGGGACCCCAGAGGTTGCAGTGCCTGGACCAGGGAGTGGAGCCCAGCCAGCCCCATGAGACAGGAGCTGCCATGCGACCCTTTGACACATTCTGGTGACCCAATTTCGGGTCCTGACCCACACAGGTTGAGAAAGTCTGCTAGAGAGTATTTTATAGCATGTGGCCTGTCCTTTAAAAATACTAATTGCATCCCATATGCTATGGGATGGGTTAGACCCCCCTGTCTGGGATGCCACCTGATGTGCTGGGGTTTAACTGAGCCTCACCTGCTCCACCAGCCTGGATTCCCTCTTCCTGTTTTGCTGAATTAGGCTTTCAGGCCTCTTGCAGCACACACACATAGACACACACACAGGTAGGGCCACACCCCACTGCAGACACAGACTGAAGTCACTCTGTGTGAGAAGGCTCACACAGCACTCACAGGCACATGCCTTTTGGCAGATAACCAATTGTTTTGCACCATATAGAAAAATCTGCATAGCACAAACTCATAAATCTCACCCTTCTCGGCAATGTGAAGAGAGATATGCACAACTTCTTGCCCCCCACCTGTTAGAAATTACTGGAACTGGGTTTAATAAACAAATGTTAACAACTATAAGAGGCAGATTTTAAGTGGTTAAAGAGATTGCTTTGTTCTGTTTGCTGATTACTAAGCAAACAAAACAAAACTAAGCTTGATTCACTAAAGAAATTGGCTACAAATAGTAATTTCTCACCTTAAATATTGTCAAGGCAGATTACAGAAAGTCTTGAAAGTCAGCTGCCCTGGACTGCAGCTTGAGACCTCAGGTAATTTCACACACAGACTGGATGCCCTCCCAGCCTGGGTTCAACCCTCTCCCCTCAGTTCAGTTCTTACTTCCAGGTGTTTGTCAGTGTCTCTTTGGGTGTGGCGGCAGAGGAGAACCACAGTGATGTCACTCCCCAGCCTTAGGGCTTGTCTACACTGCCACTTTACAGCGCTGCGACTTTTCCACTCAGGGGTGTGAAAAAACACCCCCCTGAGCACGGCAAGTTGCAGTGCTGTAAAACGCCAGTGTAGACAGTGCCCCAGTGCTGGGAGCCATGCCCCTCATTGAGGTGGTTGTTATAGAGCGCAGGGAGAGCTCTTTCCCAGCACTGCGCCAGAACTACACAACTACATGTTAAAGCACTTCAGCGTTGCCCGTGTAGACTAGCCCATAGATAGCTTGTGTGTGCAGTGGGAACCCTTTGTCTTCCAGTGTAAAAAACACTGGCATTCTAAAGGGTGGATCTAGACCAGGGATCTCAAACTCAAATCACCACGAGGGCCACATGAGAACTAGTAAATTGGCCCGAGGGCCGCATCACTGGAATCTTTTCATACAAGGATACAAAAGTATAGTCAAAAAGGAAAAAAAAGGAAGAGTAATATAGTATTCTATTAAAAGTCAATGTATTAACTTTTTAAAAACTGTAATGCAAAGAGGGGTTTTAATAAAATATAAACACTCAGTAATGTTTGGAGCTTGGCTGCCAGTGGAGTCGGCGCTATGGCGGGCTGCAGGAAATAACTCCGCGGGCCGCATGTGGCCCATGGACCGCGTGTTTGAGACCCCTGGTCTAGTCCCAGGTGACTCAGACCCATGTCTCTGCAAGGTCGTAGCAGCCATTACTCATAGGCGGTCTAGAACATTCATAGGAAGACTAAACTCTTTCACAGTCCATTGTTTTTGTTAATGGGTCATCAGCCCTGTCTGGCTTTTCATTGTTGTACCTGAAGGACTAGTTGGGGGGTGACACCCAAAGTAGCACATTTGAAATCCAGATACACGGTCAATATTTCTAACTTTAGATACAGAAATGATACAGACATACACATTGGATAATCACATTCGGTAAATCATAACTTTTCCAATGATATCTTACATGAGCCATCTTGCATAAAGTACATCTCAGTTATGTCATATCCATATCATAAGCATATTTTCATAGAGAATATGGCGTGTAATGTCACCTGCTAACTTTCGCTTTTAGGCTGTTACCATGAAACCTATAGGCCAGCATGCCATAAGCCATAGTTTTCTCCCTCAGACAATGAGGCAGAAAACAGACAATGGGTTCCAAGATTCGACCATAGCAATGTAGGTTCTCCCCTCCCTCGCCAGCTTCAGGGCTTAATTTGTAATGAGCTCAAGCAATATTTTTACTTTCATAACTAACATGGCAAGCCAAACAGTGCTGGGGCTCAGGCCTGCCAAGCCCTGGCACAAATTAAGCACTGCCCAGCTTGCTATAAACATAAAGCTGGGGTCTCTGAGTTGCTAGGACTGCCATTCAAACATTTGTTTTTCTGCAGTCCTTAGCTGCCCTAGCCAAGGATCAGGGCAACCCACTGGGTAAAGCACAACAAAAAGATGGTCCCTTCCCAAAAGAGCTTAAAGAAAATCTCATGTCTAGTGAGAAAGACATTTGTAGTGGACACACTTAGGTAAGGTGCCTGCAAGAGCTGTCCTGAGTGAACTCTTAGAGCAGTCAGAGGATCATAAATTGTATAGATCTTCAGCTGATGTGACTCAGTGTAGCTCCATTGATATCAACAAAGCTATGTCAATTTACACCAGCGGACACTCTGTCCCATGGCACATATTGTACGTACAGGCCATATAATATGTGGACGATGCATTGTACAGAGCATGAATCATTGAAGACTAGTTAATAGGTTTTTGCAGTACAAGAGAAAAGCTTAGTTACAGGGCTTGTCATGGGGTTGGGACTCACCACCGCAACGCCTCCTGCTGGTCAGTCTGGGAAGTAGCTCTTGCCGGCCATGGAGCGCCCTCCGTGCGTGGTGTCTCACCCGTTGTCTGCTCTGCTGGAACCCACGTTGCTCCCTGCTCGTCAGCGTCCGCTTCCAGACAGTCCTCGCCTGCTTCAGGAAACTGCCCTGTGGCAGTGCCCACTACTCCAGTCTCACCCTCTTCCAGGGGGGCGTTAATAATAGTCCTTTGTCCATCCTGCCTCGGTGGCTGGCCACAACTCCAAAGTCTAGCCCCTCACCTCAGGGGCATGTTGCAGTCCGTCTCAGCCACTTCTCCAGGGGAAGATAAGGTACAAGGGGGGGAATCCAGGCCCGCCCGCTACTCTGGGAACCCAACCCAGGGACCCTTTAGCAGCAGCCCCTCTGCCCTCCTTCTCTTCCCTTGTTAGACTATGTTCCCTGAGCCACTTCCCCTCTGGCCCCTTGCACCTTCTCAGCCCTTTTAGTCAGGGCCGCAGCCTGGCAGGTAATGGGCTAGAGCCCTTCTCTGCTTCTGCTCCTGCCCCCCAGCCTGCCCAGCACTGCTCTGTCCAAGGTGCTACTCCTCTGCCTCAGGAGTCAGTCCTTCTCCCTTGCTAGTCAGGGAGAGACTGCCTGCTCCTCTGCTAGGCAGTCTTTATATAGGGCCTAGCCTGGCCCTGATTGGCTCCCCACAGGCCCTTCCTGATAGGCTGCAAGTCTGCGCAACCTCTCTGGCCTGTTCTAGCCAAACTTCATCTGGGGTGGGGCAGCCACCATCTCTAAAGAGAGATGACACAGTACATCCCATTCTCTCTGGGATTCTCAGCCTCTGGAAGATGAGGTCCTGTATGCACCACAACACATAGCTGTGTTGGCAAATGTTACCAGCACAGTAGGCTCTAAAACACACTGTGTCCACACACAACGTGGTTAATATTCTGTTGTCCTTGCTGGCAGCCTAATGTGGCATGTAGTCGTCTTCCAGAATCCATGCTCTTCTTTTGTGTGAGGAGAGAAAACTCCCCAAAAATATCTGTAACTGGACTGACTGGTACTTTCCCCCAGCTCTGTTGTTGGGCATCCCACAATGCATTGCGTCATGTTACTATCCTCTGGGCATCTGTGCTCTGCTCAAGCGCTGGCCTGATTCTCCCAGAATACACAGCTGTAGACCCACCTGGAACCCTGGGTAATTACTCACAGGGCTAGCCTGCGCTGCTCCAGTCTCACTGTGCCAGGACCCACGCTAGCTCGGGAATGTCTACTCAAGCTTCAGTCACACCCAATGACTGCAGTCTAGACCTGGCTTCATGCTGAACGGAAGCAAGGGTCCTGTGCCTAAAGCCCTGGACTGAGGAGCTTTGGGTTCAGTGCCCAGCTCTGCCATCCATTTCCTGTGGGACTTTGGGCAAGCCATTTAATTTCTCTGTACCTCAGTCTCCCAGCTGAGAAATAGGGATAAAAACCTCTTTGCAGAAGGAAGGGTTTCTGAATAGGTCTTTGTACAGTGCCTAGCACAATGGGGCCTTGATCTTGGGTGGGGCCTCTAGGGGCTAGTCTAGTGTCAGTGACCATGCTGAATTTGACACAAGTGATCTCTGTACAAAAGAAACACGTTGTAGAAATGTTATCAATGTACGGAGGCCAGCAATGTTATCCATGTAAAGGAGCGACGGGGGACAGAGGCATTCTGCTCAGCTGCCTAGACCAGCCTAGGTTACGTTTTAGAGCTCTGCTTTTCAGAAAATACAAGCCTCCAAACCAGTAGCTGAGAAATGTTCACCTTCTGAGACAACAGCATTACATATTTTGCTAAACCAGCTGGGTATTTCAACTGTAACTCCAAGGTAGTCTGAGAAACCTGGTAAATCTCAAGTCACTATAGGTAGAGAACAAGCGACTTCTAAAATAATTTCATGTATAAACAGAACTAAACTCCTAGTGGAGTTCTCCCCACATGCTTTAGGATGAAGGATGCACACTTACAAGTCAGTTTAAATAGCAACAGAGAATAAAGTAGTCTCATTATTCAATGAATGAATATACTACAGCCAATGGTCTCTGCACCTCACCCTTCCATTAGACATTGTGAGAGGGAATTGTCTTTGGTGGTAAGGAGTAATTTAATCTCCATGCTCATTGCATTGGCTTCTGATGGACCTACCAGCCACGGTGGCAACTAGTGCCAATGAAATGAAGAGCTTTTAAAAATGAAAGTGTCCCAGGAGAAGCTTTGAAACCTGCCCTTGGTAAGCAACATTTAGCAGGGGGTCTCCTAATGGCATCTAAAATAGGTCCTAATTATTTACATGTGTGTTGGATGTAAATACAAGTATATTTTAACAGCGAGTTGTCATAGTCAAAACAGCACACATTTGCTGTAATACCTAGTGTCAGTAAATAATGGACAGGATAAGCAGAAACTATGTAAGTGTATTAATACACTAGGGCTAGATTCTGATACAATTACTTGTTGAATAGCACTTTGGTCTCACTAATCCCACTGACATCAATGGGACCAACCGGAGAGTAAGACTCAACCCAATATGAGGGAGGGTATCAGAATAAAGGTCCTGCTTTGGGATCAGTGTCAGCCCACGCAGGAGACACTGCCTTCTATAACAATCCAACAGGGCCCATCGCAGTACCTTTGCTTGGCCTGGCTTGGTTCTGAGGTCAGTCCTTGCTCGATTCCCACATCCAGGCAGGAGTTCCTGCTTAGCTCCCTCAGTTTTCAGCAGCCCTCCCTGGGCTCAGTCCTGCCCACACTGAGCTGTCCATGGTCCTGCTGCTCTTTCAGCCAGCCAGGAACCCAACCTCTCTCTTCTAGCTCCAGGCAGTAACTGACTGCTCTGCTGCTGCTGCTGATTTTTATATGGCTCTTCTGGCCCCTGATTGGCCACACCATCAGCCCCTCTGACTGGCTGCAGAGTAAATTGCTCTCAAAGGGGGAAAAAAAAGAAAGCCTCAGGGTGCTACACGGAGCAATCAGGTGCCCCTCGCTCAGAATCCTGTGAATCCTTCTGAGGTAAGCAGGAGAGGATCTCAGTCCAGTGGGTAAAGCTCTGGGAGAGAGGCTCACAGTTCTACTTTCAACCTCTATTATAACAGTTTTCTCTTCAGGCGAGCCCTTCAGTCCCTCCCAGGGAAGCAGGCCCATTCGGCATTCAGCCGTCCTCTGTTAAGATGAAGTCACTGACGGAAGTCCTAAGTATAGCTGGTAAAAACTAGAGTGCTCCGGCTGCTGTTGCTCTTGGTTTGAGAGCCAAAGTATTCTGGCTTCCAACTGGTGGGTAAGTTCTTTAGGGGCAGGCCAATAATTAACAGCTTGAGTCTTCCCATCAGGAAGGACCCAATCACTTGGCTGGATTCCTCGGTCTTGACTTCAACAGGGTGGCCTGGTACGATATTGGCACCCTTACTTCTGTGCTGCTGCTGGCAGGGGCGCTGCCGTCAGAGCTGGGCAGCTGGAGAGCGGCGGCTGCTGGCTAGGAGCTGCCGCCAGCAGCAGAGCAGAAGTAAGGATGGCATGGTATGGCATGGCCACCCTTACGTCTGTGCTGCTGCATGCAGACCTGCGCCCTCAGTCAGCAGCCGCCAAACTCTGGCCACCCAGCTCTGAAGTCGGTGCAGAAGTAAGGGTGGCAATACCGCAAGGCCCCTTACAATAACCTTGTGGCCCACCCTGCAACTCCCTTTTGGGTCAGGACCCCCAATTTGAGAAACCCTGGTCTCCCCCATGAAATCTGTAGCGTATAGGGTAAAAGCACACAAAAGACCAGATTTCATGGTCCATGACATGTTTTTCATGGCTGTGAATTCGGGAGGGCTCTACCCATGAGAATTCTACATCACTGGACCTCAGGGGAACTGAATGTTAGTTTCTCCGCTCTCCCATGGCTTCTTTGACTTTTCCCACAGTGATTAGTGTGCTTTTCTTCTAGCCATTACTTGTGCCTCATCCCCCCCTTCCATCCCATCACTTACTCCTTTCATTATCTTCTATTTATTTCTCTCCCTTCTTTGCGGCTCTCAGTCCTCTGCGTCCCCTGGCCTTATTCTGATTTCCTGCTGTCAATTCCATGGTCTCTACTTTCCTCATCTCTTTGCTCTTCTCACATAATTCTACATCTGCCCCTCTGTCGCAACCTTGTTTCCCTCACACATTTGCTACTTGCCTTGGGAGACTATTTTAGGAAGCTATATGGTCAATGGTAAAAGAAATTAATAAACCCATCTTACCGTATTTCCCAGAGATTTTTTTTGGTACAGTAAATTTAAAGGTACAAAGAGGAAGGAAGAATGCCATATTAATGGATTCCCTTCTCAAACCTCAGTGCAAGGCTTTGCAAATGAACATTTATAAGTATAGATTTTAACATAATTTGAAAAACAGTTATGGGTAGAAGAAAGGGAGTCTAGTCTCATTTAACTTGCAGTTTTTTGAATGCAGTTTTTTGAATTAGCTTAAGTAAAACACACACCCACACACACACCCTGAGTTGAAGAATAAATCACTGAATCATGTAATGATTGTTCTACAAAAGCTTGCCATGTAACATAATACCTTTCTTTCTAGAGAGGCAATTATGAAGCACATTTTCTTTCATGTGCTTTGCTGGTTTAGAACTTTGGCAAATAAATAATTTTTCTAGTGTGTGCAATTTTCTTTTCTCCTCTCAGTAAAGAGAGCACTGAGAACATGCAGGGAAGATTCATTATCTACTTCTCATGCCATTACCTGTCTAGTCACCAAAGGGCTTGGTAGTTGGAAGTAAATTCTTTGAGCCAGTAATAAACAAACATAGCAACAATTTTGTGTTAAGAAAATTTTTATTTGTCCTTTGGATCTGTGATGAAAGCACATAAAATTACAAATGGAAGAAACATCATGCCACAAAATTGCATAGAATTCTTACAAAAATGTGAATTATGCATCTGAAACAATCAGATTGAGAAACGAAAATATGTACATGTTAACCGAAATATTTCTCTTATTTTTTTAAAGCAAATCACCACAGTCCATTCAATCACAGACACTATTAGTACAATGTACAAGAGCAACATTGATTTGAAAGAAAGGCAAGCAATGTCCCTTTAGTTATCTTTAAATGAATACATAATAATAATTAATACATGAGCATTAATTAACATAATTATGAACATGTTAAATCCAAAATGTCCGGCATTTCATTAGAACTTTTAAAATTCTGCTTATACTGCCCAAACCAATCTATTCTCAGTAGTGTAAAGATATTTGAAGTGCACAATCTAGTTTAATATAGAGAGTTCTATTCTATACAACAGGAAAGATCCACAGTACGTTTCCACACATTCAACACATAACAAGGCAAATACATAAAAGGCACAAGACTTGCACATCATAAAGACCCTTTTTTGTTATCTTATTCAGTTCAAGTAATATTAATAGTAAATGATATCTGTATCACTGTAATAATCTGAACAACGCAAGGTGTACAGTATTACACACTACCCTACAACTGCAAAAAGTAGCACTGTACAGATATAAAAGATGTGAGTACAGTAAATGGTCAAATACAAACATACTGTAAAATGACTACAACTGATAGTATACTTAGTCCAACCATAAACTTTAAAAAATATAAATAAACGGCTAATTTGTATTTGCCCAAGTCTATTTGAAGACTAATGGTGAAGCCCTGGCTACCCTGAAGTCCCTGGAAGTTTTACCATAAACTTCAGCGGAGTCATGATTTTTACCCTAAGGCAATGATTACTATAATGCAATAGTCTTCAGTCTTGTTGTGAACACTGCTATTAGTATGTCCTTTCTATAATTTCAACAACCTATGCCATTTTTAGTTTATAAAATGCAGCATTAAATTTACCATTCTAGGTTTTTATCGAATGATTAATGCCAATCGTCAAAGTGCAAAAGTAGAATGATTTTTCTAAAATCAAACTGAAAGTCAGACTTTTGGGTTTTATGGCCATTAAATTAGTGTAATCATCATCAATCAGAATAGTTTAATCCAAAATATGATCTCCAAAGAATGTGCAATTTTTCTTTTTGCCTGCTCTAAGTTTAAAAAAAGAAACATCAAAATACTGTTTGTTTTCTAAGATTTGAACTTATAATATATATACACATATAGTATTTAACTCAAAACTTAAGCTTGATCGGTATTTATTGCTTAAATTTAAATAAAATAAGTTACTTAAAATACTAAAATCCTGAGGGAAAGCAAGTAAAGTAACTTAATTGCTATTATTTATTAAAATGCTTTGCTATGCTACTGTTAGACCATTGAAATTTATTTATTTAAAAATACAAATTAAGGCCCAAATCCTGCAAACATATATGCGAGCTTTATTATCCACAGAATAGTGTCATTGAATCCGATAGGATTATTCATGTGTATAAAGTTACTCATGTGAGTGTTTGCAGGACTGCAGCCTAAGTATGAAAATCT
The DNA here is from genome assembly GCA_037349315.1 of Chelydra serpentina. Classification (NCBI taxonomy): domain Eukaryota; kingdom Metazoa; phylum Chordata; order Testudines; family Chelydridae; genus Chelydra; species Chelydra serpentina. Next base: position 15,359,332 of record JBAIAC010000061.1, read on the forward strand.
ACACATTCTGAGCTTGTTTCTCATTTACATTAAGGGCCCCACTGCTCTGGTACTATAAAGGGGCCTTAAAGTACAAGTAAATTATATTTATGCTCACTTTAAAACTCCGTTACGTGACGAGAGCAGTAGAAAGTGGCCCTAGTGTAAATGAGAATCAGGCAATATATATTATCATACTCCATATCCTCTTTAATAGGGGATGCCATAGAATAATATTTTTCTTTCCCTTTTCAAATATTCTGATTTTCAGAAAGTCTTACTATTTTTTATATAGATTTCTGAAAATATGCAGTTTATTTCTCTCATGCATATCATACAGTACATAAACTCGGATTGTTCTTATGTTAAAATATGGATATATGGATTAATAGATATTTGAAATAACAGGGGTGGGGTTTTTAAATTTGCTTTTAAACGTCAGACATTAGAAAAACTGTACTGCAGAATTAAAAATGATGGAAGATGTTCCTAAATGTTCAAATCCTGTAGTTTTAAACATTTTTATAACCCTATCAAATTCGGTAAGCTTAAAATATGATACTTAAAATCAATACTTTCAAGTCTGCAAAATATATATCAAATTTATTTGCTAAATGTACTTCAATTTACAACACCAACAACACAAAAATAATCTTATGATTTAATGTTTGTTTAATATCACTGTAACCCAGAGGTTAGAATCTATAAAGGTTTTCTATTTATGTATCCCTGAAACTTTTCATTTTGCCATGAGAGCAGACCAACGGCAAATACATACATGGTGTGTGTGTGTATGGATGTATGTGTGTGTGTGTGTATATATGTATATGCTCAAACATATATGCACTCACACAAGTGTACAACACACACACACTCTTTCTCTACACAGACTAAGTCCAACTCTTGGTTTTAAACTTACTCTAATCACCACAGTTCCAACGAAGGATTTTTTTCAGCAGCAAATATATTTCTCTCCACATGATAAACATAATATCAAGACAGCAAGCCACCAGTGCTTGCAAAGCTAAAAAGGATCAAATGTTTCAGTGCAAATGTAACATGATGACACAGCTGTCAAGGTGCAGTTAGAAAGTAGGAAACAAAAATGATGAAGTATTGTCATACAATTCCGTAAGATCGGTATTCGTTTGGGATGCTTTGCACTGGCACTTGAAAAGGAAAGCTGTGCACATTTGTCGGTGTACAATACTCTGGTCTTCATTAAACTATCTTAAACGTTCATACGGCCTGAAAATTACCCATTGTACATTGGAGGGGGGTGGGAGTATTAACACATTTATTCCCTACTCTGACTGCACTAAGCTTCAGCATAATAAAAAAAAACCCGAAGAATGAGAATGGAGACCTTTGCACAATATCTTTATAAAATGTTTCTTTTTAAAATGTGCACTTCAATACAGATGCCTCCTGCCTTCAGAAGCTGTTCTATGAACAGAGAATGGGCAGCATTGGAGTGGCGTGCCCTGGCACAATGACTGTTGCTTGCGGGCTGGCCTGGGGAGTTAAAAAGGAGTATCAAACACTTTATCTGGATTATTTTCTTCCGTTTCCTCTTCGCTTTGCAGAGGTTTATGGTTCAGCTTTCCACTATCAGATGTCAGGGAGGAAGTGGCAGAACTGTGGTCTCCATCTTCACTGATTTTCCCTTTCATGGCATCCTGTACAAACTCCAGAATTTCCAGAGGGAGCCTTTTGAATTTGTCTTGATATTCCTGATCAAGTTCCCCTTGCAACTGGAACAAAGACAAAACAAAACCGGTTTTAAATCATTGCTGACGGGAACAATAACCAACAGCATGGGGACAGAGCAAGTAGGAGGGGAATAAAACCACCCCCATTTGTTATTTTTACATGATTTGGGGCTTATTTTCAGTTTGTAGCTTTAGGGCTATACCTACGATTCACCTAATAATTTTCATGCACCTATTAATTATCATGCATCCACTACAAAGCTGAAGGCCAATGCAACCCTTTTTACATTTTGTTTTGTTTTGTTATGACACTCATAGGCACCAAAATCCTGCAAACATGCATGTGCTTTATTTTATTTCTGTGCGTAATACATAATAATAATACCTAGCTCTTATAGAGCACCGTTCATCAGTAGATCGCAAAGCGCTTTACACAGGAGGTCAGTATCATTACCCCACTGAAGCGCAAAGAAATTAAAGCTCAGATCGAGAAAAGACACCTTGAAAAATCACTGGAATCCACAAACCCTGGTTTAGGTGCCTGGGCTCCCTATACAATGCACGGAGAGAGAGACGGGTGCCTGAAAATGCAAGCACAGTAGGCAAGGAGCTGCCTAAACTAACCAATGTGAGATGCTGGCGAGAGGGGTGTGTCCTAAACCCTGCCCCTTTCAAATAGGTAGGTGCCTAGCTCCCCTTGTGATCCTTGGCTGGGAAACACTGCGAGGTCCCCCGCCGTGAGTGAAACACTGCAGGGTCCCCCACCACAGCTGGGCAGCTGCGGGGTCCCCCCTCCGCTCGCTGTGGCTGGGCTGCTGCTGAGGGTCCCCCCTCCACCCAGCACGGCTGAAATGCTGTGGGGTCCCCCCTGTGCCCACCCTGGCTGAAGCACTGTGGGGTGCACCCTGCCGCGTCTGGGCTGAAGTGCGGGGGCTCCCACCGTGACTTGGCAGCTGCAGGGAGCCCAGCCATCCATGGCAGAGGGAGTTCTGGGTGACACCCAGGGAGCTCCGGGGTCCCCATGCTGCCTGGAGGCTAGGAGGGACCCGCTGACAGCTCCAGCCCTGGGGCAGAAATGTCATGGAGGTCTCTGGAAGTCCCGGATTCTGTGACCTCCCTGACCTCTGTGACATAATCGTGGCCTTAATTACAGTTCAGCACATGTTAAGCTCTTTGAAGGAGCAGGGCCTTAATTTGTGTGTAGCTAAAAAGTCAGGTCCTGTGAGTGTTCCACAGCTTCGAATCACAAACATTTTGTCCTAGGAAACAATATTGGAACTTTTGCCAATTTATCTTGGTTGGAGAAACATTAGAAAAAAAACTCAGCAAACTTGTCAACCGGAGCAGAGAGAGAAATATGGATTCGTAAATTACATCTTTTATGGCTGGATATTCAAGTGCTCACAGACAAGTTCTATCATCAGACCAATGCAGCATGTGTCTTGGACATGTGCTATCATTGCAGGATGCAAAAGGCATACAGCAGGGAGCGTGATGCAAATCGGGCTAGCTGCCTTCCGAAAGCTGTGGGACCTCTTGCCTTATTTATCTGGAATTTCTGTTTTTCAGGGCCCATTCTAGGATCTGCATGTTCCACACTAATTAAAAACAACAGTGCATATAAAGACTTGAACTGGAGAAAAAGCTGGGCATTGCAGCATGCCCAAATATGACTGGCATAAAAGGGCTAAGCTAAGAACCCCTCACAGACATCACCCAGCCGGCACCCATCTCCTCTCATTTTGACTCTGCGGGCTCTAACTTGAGCACTGCTGCTAACTGTAACTGCAGCAATTTTCAGGGGTCTCTTAGGCGATCACATCTCAAACTATGTTTTGTAATTAGGGGATTTAAGGGATGCTGAGTTCCCCTTATCCTATTCTATCCCTGGGCCCATCCAACAGGGCATCTGGTCCCCTTCAACCTACTGAAACTGCTGTCACACGGTGTAAAAATCTCTTTCAACCTCAATGTCAGGGCCTCTATCTTCATCTTCCTTGACCTCTCTGCAGCTTTTCATACTGTCATCACACCCTCTCTCTTGACTCCTTGGTCCAGCCGTGTTTTTCTTGACTCTGTCCTCTCCTGGTTCTCCCCCTGTCCCTCTGACTGTCTCCTCAGTGTGTCTTTTAGTGGGTCCACCTCATCCTCTCTCCTCCTATTCAAAGTGATGTCTTTAGGTCACCTCTTCTTTGGGTGACCTCATCTGCTTACTTGGCTTCAGTTACCAGCGCTATGGCAACATCTCGCAAATCTACCTCTCTGCCTTCACCTTGCCTCCATCATATCCCACATCTTGGTCTGTCTCTGTGACACTTCCTCTTGGATGTCTCACCATCAATGTAAGCTTCCCATGACCCAAACTGACCTCCTTAGCTTCACTCCTAAACCCTGGCCACTCCCCCACTTCTTTGTTGCTGTTGACAACACCATCATCCTCCCTGTTACTCAAACCTGCCACTTCCCACCTTGAATCCATCTCTAATTCCTTCCTTTCCTTACATACAAGGAGTGTCGAAATCTTGTAGCTTCTTCCTCCTTAGTATCTAAGATCAGTCCTCTTCTTTCTATCCCTGCTGCTAAAACGCTTGCTCTGGCCCTCATCTCCCATTTTGATTACGGTAACCTTCTGTTCTGGCCTCACGACAGCCACCTTGCCCACCCCCAATCCATATTACTGACTGCTACTAGGGTGACCAGACAGCAAGTGTGAAAAAATCGGGACAGAGGTGGGGGTAATAGGGTTCTATAGAAGACAAAGCCCCTAATATCGGGACAGTCCCAATAAAATCAGGACATCTGATCACCCTAACTGCTGCTGACAAGTCTTAGCAGTAAATTATATATCCCAGATTTCAAATATGTATTTGCATCAGTCTTATTTTGCCATGACATGGCCAGTTACCACTCTGATCACTCTTCTCTTATGCAATGCCTTCTCTACTTTTTCTTGTGTCCCTTTTCCCTACCCTCTCTCTATCTTTAAGGGACTTTCCTCTGAGATCACCTAGAAGAGTGTGGGCACTACCTGAGATAAATTAATAAAAAATATAATAGCAGTAAATTACAAACTAACACATTGAAACCCCCCTGGAAATGTACTGACAGCCAGTGAGGATTACAGAGCACTATTATGGTATGCCCTCTGCCTGACATGCTACTTAACTGGGATGCTGCATTCTGCGCTAGTTTTCATTTCAGAATGGTCTCAATGCACAGCATGGTGCAGAATGTATTACAATATTCTACTCTGGAGGAGACCAAAGGCAGGGATATTTGCAGCAAGGGCCACATCCTAGAGAAAAAGGACAGTCACGTTTCACCATGTGTCAAAAGTGCTCTTAGCCACAGCTAGTTATCCTGGAGCAGACCAACATCTCATGAAACTGTTAAATTATAAAACCACGTGGCAGATGCTCTCACTTTACCTGGTTTATCAATTCTGTTGGTTCCTTCCTCCAGCCTACCAACATTCCCGTTATCTTATCTGTATCTACCCCTCATTCAGTTCACAGTCTCAGACAACCTCTGGATCATTTGTTCAACTTTACCTACCAAGATCAAAGCAACAAAGCTGTAGAGCTGGGTGTGTTATCAAAGTCCATGTCTCCTCATTAAGCCTCACACTTCTACACGGTGGATATGATGACATTAACCCCTGTGGTAACCGGCATAAGGGAACCCTCCAGCAGAAGAGCAGCTGGCCAACGCTACCCATTGGGCTCTCTCATGCTCAAAAAAACTCTCCATCCAGTCCTTCTAGGGGGGGTCTCACATATGTCACATAAACCATGTGGTCAGTACTATGAAAGGCAACCCAGTAGATATAAAAGCAGCAGCATGGACATTTTATATCCATCCATCATAGATACTACCAAATAATACTTAGTCCTGCCATGAGTGCAGGGGACTGGACTAGATAAGCTCTTGAGGTCTCTTCCAGTCCTACGAGTCTATGATCATGAGGAGGAGATCACTGACTAATGCAACCAGTGCCTAGTCAATATCTAAGTCTAAAATCTGACTGATCGGTGTCAAGGCAATTCAAAAACCACTCGAGTTTTACTGGCACAAACGTCTCAAGGATTTTTTCCAGTAACAAGTAGAGACTCCCCAGAATTAAGTCAATAGCTGGCAAGACTGTCAGTGTCGAGCTGTATCAAGCAGTCATTTCTTAAGATCCTTGTTTTATAGGAATCTTCAAAGAGGTGTAGGTGTTAATATTTGTCACAGTTACTCTTAACTCTTAGGGATGAACTCCACATATGGAGATTATTAACATGCATTAAAATCCTTTCCTAACGCAATGCTCATTGAACCAGGACACATCACAATATGAGTAACCTTAATTAAGAAACAGGAATCAACACATTTCTATAAATAGCAATGTGATGCACAGAATGCAAGGTTTTCAAATTAATCTGGCTACAAATAATAAAATATTTCATGTTGTAGGACCACATCAATATGTACAATGATACAGCTTACTGCGGATAATAGGATTAGTGTATTGGGGAGACACCCAAAGGATGACATATGAAACGGAAATCATTGTCACATCCCCAACGGGTTTATCATTCTGAGCCGCTATTTGTATTGCTCCTAGATTTCCAAATTCCAAGGCCAGAAGGGACCAATGTGATCATCTAGTCTGATCTTATATAACACAGGCCATAGAACTTCGCTAAAATAATTCCTAGAACTAAACAGCATCAATTTGACTTATGAGTGAGGCGATGGTGTTCAGATCTCCATTACATTTGGTCTAGGTTCAAACCCAAATTAAGACTAGGGTTCAGTTTTGGATTTAAGGGTGCTAAAATCTTGTGAGATTTCTGCCATTTTAGCTCAAAATGACTTGTAGGATTTTGGCTATAGTCAACCTGGGAAACAGGCCTTTTTCAATTTAGGATCTGACCTGGAATGGAGGCAGAGTTGGATCTGAGGAATTTGGATCTACACTCCTGTGAAATACCCAGTGGTGTAGAAAAGATTTCCAATTTTGTCCCATCTCTAATCATATTTTATGATATTCATGGAAGTCTTGCTCTTGCAGATATAAATCAAAAGGACACCTAGCATAATTACTTGTTCTCCTTGAAACTGTCTCTCTAATATTATATTTTGTTCAGTGAGCCAGGTATCTGAAAAATCATGCAAACTATAATTTCTGCAGGGCAGGTTTATAGTTTCTGTGTGTGGTTTCTAATACTTTTATCCATCTAGGTCAATTATGGAGATCCTGAGTTCTCATTTTGACAAACATCTCTGTATGATTCAAGGTATAACATGGATTATCAATAGTATTCTCAGATCTGCTCCATGGGTTCTTGCTTCATGAGCCTTTACAAAGCCTTCTGTTAATTCATCCTTCCTCTAGGAGATCTAGTATCTAATATGTGTGAATAAAACAGAGTCACCTGTACTTTATTCATTTTTGGTAATAAAAGGTTGCTTATTAATGGCTTTTATTTATCAAGAATTTCTAAACTTCATTGGGATTTGCCCAGAACATTTCATTTGCTTGTCTAGATCCACAGCTTCATCTGCTCTCAAGCCATGGAGGGATCCCGAACTAACCACATGACACAGGACATGTGGTGATCTGGAATCTGTTGTGAGATTTCTTGCAATACTTCAAACACATAGCCATTCAGTAACACAACTCAGATTCTTCAGCTGACTCTTCTTCAGCTGTTTATTCTTGTGCCATGTGAATAACATAGCTGGAGTCGACGTAGCTTAGGTCGACTTACCCCGGTGTCTTTACTGTGCTGCGTTGATGGGAGACACTCTCCGGTCTACTTCCCTTACTCTTCTGGAGAGCTGGAGTACCGGAGCTGACTGGAGAGTGCTTTGCCGTTGATTTAGCGGGTCTTCACTAGACTCACTAAATCAACACCGGCCGCATCGATTGCAGCAGTGTTGATCTCCCACGGCCACACACCAGGTTCATGCCAGCACAGAAATTATGAGCGCATGATTTCTAGCCTAGAGCTCAATCCCTTGGACCCAACTGTATCTCAGCTGGAAAATAAAAGTCTTCAGGGTTCTTGGTTAGAACCACTGTTTGAAAAGGGTCAGGGAGCAGGGAGAGGTCTGAGCAGCACTGCCTGGGAACACAGGAGTGAAAGCTAACATGAGTCATTCAGCTTAAAGCAAGGAAAAAGCCTTAAGGAAAGAAAATACATGCTGTGATTTATATAGTTTATAATTTTTATGTTACGTATGCCCAAAATTAATTTTAAACTTACTAAAATGTAACACATGCTAAGAGGTCAATACTAAAAAAAACCAACTAGGGTCAGACAGAATTACCAAGCACAGAAGCAGAAACTGTGGTTTCAAACTTATTCTGACCAACCTCTCTAGACCTCCGCATACTTCCAGCATGATCTAATGAACTTCTGCTTCCACCAAGAACAAAAATAACGATCACATGAAAAACCCCAGCACAAGTTACCAGGAGGATTGTAGTTCACATGGAGTGTGTTGGGTAAAAAAAAAAAAAGATGAATCCCCACGATGCTGAATAAGACCAGATTCATAGCACTCAGAGTTATCTTGTTACTGAGTTGAAGAGTAGAATACTGATTTTCAGTTCTCAGTACTTGAAATCCAATTTATCCCTCTGCTCTTGCTGGTGAAACTGTTTTTCATTTCAGGTAGCGTGAAAGAAATGGCTGGGGTAATTTGTTATAGGAATCAGATCATCACATAATAAAATCCTTTAGTTCTCAGAAGCACAACATAGTTGAGAAAAATCTCGGCATTAGTCTAAGCACATGGTAGCAAATCGGCAGTGCATACATAGACATATATGGTCATCATTAGGGCCCTACCAAATTCACGGCCATGAAAAACACGTCACAGACCGTGAAATCTGGTCTCCCCTGTGAAATCTGGTCTTTTGTGTGCTTTTACCCTATACTATATAGATTTCACGGGGGTGACCAGGGTTTCTCAAATTGGGGGTCCTCATACAAAAGCGAGTTGCGGGGGTGGGGAGGTCCACAAAGTTATTTTAGGGGGTCATGGCATTGCCACCCTTACTTTGGCGCTGCCTTCAGAGCTGTGGGGCCGGAGAGCAGAGGCTGCTGGCCAGGCACTAAGCTCTGAAGGCAGTGCCCCTCCAGAAGCAGCGCAGAAGTAAGGGTGGCAATACCATACCATGCCACCCTTACTTATATTTTTAAATGGGATTTTTTTCCCCCCAGCTTCTTTGAACTCAAAATAACTGAAGGGATGTTGTTTAAAGAGCATAGAAAAAAATTCCCTTCCCGGCAGAAGCCAAGCATGGAGAATGCAAGCCTTAAAGGCAAATGTTTTGAAAACTCGTGTCTAAAACTGTTTTGTATCCATAACAATTGTCGGCTCTAGCAAGCATTCCGCATCATATTTAATTCTATCTGAATGTTCCCATCTGCCATTTGGTTGACTGATGAATGAAGCAATTAAATTAATTTCTTCCACGCATTGTGTGGGATAAACCGCATTCATTTTGAACGCAGGTGATATAGCAGGGACTATATTGATTATTAATAAAAGTGGGACTACGCCAGCAGTAGGCTATAATAAACAAGTGGCGACTTCTGTTTTAAATTCACGTTTCCATTTTCACAAGCCACTAGGAACGACGGAGCGTTTCCTCAACACCAGGGAGCTGGTAAAGCTGCGGATCAGGAAAAGCATATGTCTGTAACCGAGTTATTGTGCCTGGAACCACTTTTTATTTGCCCCCACGCTTCTCTGAGCCTGCTAGAGATCCACAGACTTGTTTTCATGCCTGCAAATGTTTGACCTACGGGCCCAAAGACAATTTTGAGTAGCAGATTGGGGGCTTTTACGACTGCATCAAACAACGAATACGCACTATGTCCGCAACCTCAATTTAGCTTCCCAAACAGTGCATGCAGGACTCCCAGATTAAGGGGACGGAGAGCAAAGGTGCTGCTGCTCCGCTGCTTTTCATCTTCAGAGCTTACTTAATGAGCACGCCGTTCGAGAGGGATATGGAATTAGAGGCTGAGTCGCAAAAATTGTAAAAAGCAGATGGAGGCTCAGTAGCAGCGAGAGTGAAATTGAGGAGCGGAGCTTAGGGATCAAGTGATGTATAGGCAACAATTTTTTTCTTTTCTCTTTTCAAACAGCAAGAGTTTCTTACTGAAGGCCCTGCTATTCCTGCCACCAAGCAGAAGCCTGTTGGCATGGCAAGGAAGTGTCATCTTCACGGCATTGTTCTCCTCCCCGGTCTCCTTTTTGACCCTGCTGAGAACAGTCTGTGGGACTTGGAGCTCAATGCTATGGGAGGTGACAGCAAAGGGTGTGAAGGGGAGAAGTTGGAGGGACAGATGTACCGAGTGTCATATCCCACAATCCTGCAGGATTTATGTGCTCACTCAAGGCCTATTCTGTCAGCACTCATTTATGCATTTCCTCTCTCTGTGATGTGGAACCTGAGAAGGGTCCTGGGGCACTAGCTGGGTAACACAGCTCCAGCAGCAGCCATGCTATCAAGGCGCTGGGGCGGGAAAACTGGGACTGGCAGCAGTGGAGAAGCAGGGGTCCTGCTCGGATGACCCTTGTGCCTCTGCAGATCTCAAAGAGCTCGCTGGCGGAAGGGAAAAACACAGGGTCCCATGGAAAGGATGCAAAACTCTCCTCCTTGGGATGTGGCACTGAACTAGAGAATTACTTTAGCCCTCACACTCATGTTCATAAGTACTGCACATGGTCCCTGATCAAGAGGAGTTAATAGCTGTATATGTGCAGAGATAATTAGACCCAGGGGAAACGCAGTGCTGGTGAAATAAAGAGTATCTTTTTTTAGTAAGTGCAAACTAGCACAAGAGCAAATGGGGCCCACCTGTTAACATCTGGACTTCACAAGCTACACATGGGCAATATCGATAAGGATGAAATGAAACCATTCAGGCCACTAGAGAATCATCTCTGAAGAACGTGGCATGTGGAGTAATTAGGGAAGACGTAAAGGCGCTAACGGTGATGGTACAGAGACAACTTGGCTATGCATTAGACTATGTAAGTGACTGATGGTGCAGACACTCTTTTCTCTGACTAGGAAACAGCACAATTCTCCCGCTGATGACTGCTGCCATCTGACAAGGACATCCGAAGCTCAGCGGATGCTCACAACCGCCCTTCCAAATCACACTCAATGGTCTGGGAAATGAACAGTCCGATTTGACAGCAGTTGCAGCAAGGGTGGCAGGGGAGGGCAGGGCGTGTCAATCCCATTCCTCCCACCAGGCCAATCTCCAGCTGCCTGGGAACATGGCTCCTGGTAGCATGCCCTTCCCCCACCGCTGCTGACAGCATCGGCTTCAGGGCTCTTCCAGTGGCAACATGTTACAGGCTCCAACGTCTGGGGAACAGTTTCACTCAGCTGCAGCAAGGCAGAGAGCAGGGCCTGCCAAACCCAACTCCCCTGCTTCCCACCAGACCAGCCTTCTGGGACTTCAGATCCCAGTTTGGGATGAGAGTAGCAGCAGCTCCAGCCCACAAAGGCCACTCCCCGCAGAGGAATCTCACTCAGCAGCACCCGGGTCCCACCGTTACAGCCTCCAGCACCTTGACAACATTTTCAGTCTTTCCTCAGCCACTCTCTCTACCTTTGCAAGATCTCCAAGAACTTTTGTTTATAAACGGCTAAACTATAGCGTTAAACCACCCACAACAAAGCACCCGGCACCCTTCCAAGCCTAGGCAGCCCCCAAACCTTCTGTTCCCCCATCTGACCTTTCTTTTAAGCCCTCTTATGCCCTTCTTTTGTCTGCTGATGTTGGTCACTCATGTTGTCTTAATTTAATGCCTGCTCCTGCTCCTGTTAAAGCCAAAAGTTTTTGCCACTGACTTCAGTGGATGCAGGATTATGCCCTTAAGTTCCGATCCGGTAAACATTTACACGCTTGCTTAAAGTTAAGCACCAGTTATCCTGATGACTTGAATGGTTCTGCTCATGTGACTAAAGTTAAGCATGTGCACAAGCGTTTGCAGGATCAAGGCCTTAGATTGTGTGACTGGTGAAATGAATTAGCCCATCGACAGGTACCTAGACCCAGGTGATAGATAAATTAAATATATGTATTTAATGGGATCCCTGGTGAAAGCATGTGTATCATGGCACTCTGGGTATTGTGTGGAGATACAGTAACCCCAAGCGTTGTGCTAGTGTCTTCATCATGGCAAATCCCGAAAGGATATACCCTGTTTGCAGATTTAGTTCCACATGGATCAATCTCTAGTCAGGTAATTAATGTGGTCTAGCTGGATGTTCAATCTACGTCCATCAACGGTGATATATCACACCACGGAAGGTTTTGATGAGCACCAAATCGCTGGCGGTGTAGCAGCATTCCTTATTCAACATGCCTTGTAATTCATTGGTCTTCCAACATGTCTGAACTAAGAAAGCTGCCAAAACCAAACCAGTGCTGATTGTTGTGGTTGTGGGTTCAGTTTTCAATTTTCTCAGTTCTGATCTTGCCCTGCCATTTAACGTGGAGCTGCTGATGAAGGCGACCAGAATAAAAAGGTCAACCTTCCTCAGTGCCCATCTTTCACTGCCGTACAACAAAATTGGTATGAGGTTCTATAGCTCCACCGCTTCGTAGCAAGCTTGATGTCAGGACAGCTCCCACAGAGGTCACTGAGGGTACGTTTGCATTGTAGCTGGGAGCAAGCGGGGCAGACCGACTCGCGCTGGTTCCACTTGAGCTAGCGTGCTAAAAATAGCAGTGTGGATGTTGCCGCTCCAGTGGTCCCTTCTGGCCTTAAATGCTCTGGCTATGAGCTGGGATGGAGACTTGCTCCCAGCTGCTGTGTAGACATATCCTGACTGGGCCAAAACACGGCAGTAGGGGCTGCTATATGAGTATCCACATCTCTGGAGCATCCTCCAGCACTGTCTATGATGCCTCCCAAGTACATGCCAGTTGCCGCCTGCTCAATATCCCATCCACACAGATTAATACTGAACTCACTGTAATCTGAAGCTGGAGGCTGCTTGATGGAAATAGCCAGAGACTTAGTTTTATCCAGGTTAATAACAGACCAATGCGCACTGCTTCTTGCCTGGCCAGATTGCTTTATGCTAGTGTAACCCCAATTAAATTAAGGGATTTGTGAAGTTAATCGGGCCCTTAAATAAGGCTCTTTGATTGCAGTTCTTTGGTGAAGGGACTTTGCCTGTTATTTGTTCAGCAAACTGCCACCTACTTCAAGGGCTAATTAATAAATAAGCGTGACTGGTGAAATGCATGAGCCTATCAACAGACACCTAGATCCAAGATGATAGATACATTAGCAATACATATCTTTTTATGGATCCATAGTAAAAGCATGTTATTATAGCAACCTGAGTATTGTGTGGAGATTCAGGAACCTCAGCTCATTACTGGCTGTATTTGCACATTTCAGATCTCTTGTATTTCCTTCAAATGGATGGATTACATTGAAATGTATGGGGATTTTTTCATAGTCACTTTGTTTTCTATTTCTCTAACGTTTCCTCAGTTAATTCTCATGCAAAATCCCTCTCTGGGCCTTTTAAGCTGTATATCTAGTACTCTTGTTTCTGATTAATATTCTGTGTACTTGCAGTTTAACTGTTTGCTTTTGTAGCTAGAATGCTTTCTTAAGCGGTCGGTGATTTTTTTTGATGGCTATAAATACGTGACCTATGCATCTCATGATACAAATAAACAGAGAGAATTTGAACTGGTATGAAAGGGAAAAACAAATCCCTCTTCCCTGAATATGCATGATGATGTTGTGCCAGATTTTGCTTTTTACACCATCACGAGACTGAAGTAAGTTCACTGCACGCTACCTATAGCCAGAGACTTCTCTATTTCACTGGAAGAAATCCAGATACACTCCAATGACATCTGCCTCTCTATTGCCACATTCTGCGCTCTGTTTCTCTGGTGAGGATCCTGGGTAAGTAACTCCTCTGATATCACTCAACAGAAGCTACAATATAAGCTCTGATTTAGTTCTTTCATAAAGTGCCATGCACTTTATGGCACTGCATTAAAGAATAACAAAGTGATTTCTCCATTGCCTTCTAATGATGGCTATTTATTCCCTTCCATGGAGCTTCCAGGATGTCCTCCGAATAGACAGCTGACTATCAGACAGCAGAACCCTTCTAAAGGGTATCATTATTTGAACTGTCTGCTCAAAAGTGCTTAACAGTCCCTTGGAAACCCTTTCTCAGAATTAAATCTTGAGATTATGACAGAGCCAGTGTGTTCCAGAAATGTTTCAAGTCCCTCGCCTGCTACAGCTCTCTGCAATCTGAGAACGGAACAGCCTTACTTGCAGCTAAGGTGAATGTCTCTTGAGTGCAGTGGGATCTACAGGGTCAGTTATACAGTCTCTGTTGCCTAAAAGCACTGCAGTCCTGCAGCGGGAGTGGTTTGGTTCTTTTTGGAGGAGAAGAGATATGTAGGAAGACAGTAAAGCGTGGAATACTCTTCTCTGGAGGCCAGAAATGACAAGACGTAATAGGCAAGACAAAGCAGCAGTAGTAATAATAATACCTTGCTCTCATATAACGCCCTTTCAACTCCATATCGCCAAGCACTTTACAAAGGAATCAGTGTCATTATCCTATGGAGGAGACTTTGGAGAACGATGATAATCAATGGGACATGGTAATACCAGGGGATAAAACATACACAAATGACAGAGTAGGTTGTGTTGGTGGGGGAGTGGCACTGCTGCAGACTGAGACACATAGACCTGTGGACTCTGCTGCTGCTGGGCAATGAGGGATGGCATGCAGCTTAGCTGGGAGAAGTGACTGGCAGAAGCAAGGCTCTTCGTCTGCAACTGCTGTGGTTTCACTGTACAGATATTAGGAGGATCTGAGGTGGTTGTAGACTTTGTACTCAGTGAAGAGGTAGTGTATGGTCCAGCTCCTGGTAATGAAGTTGTAGGTGTAACTGATGCCACAGGAATAGGAGGCATTGATGCACTTGAGAAAGAGCTGTAAGTGCCACTGCTTGGTCCACTGCTACTGCTACTGCTTCCACTGTTACCTCCGGTTATGGGAGATGCTGTTGAGGTTATTGGAGAACTCTTCTCCCCTACATTTGGAGAATTCTCCCATGCCTTACGTGCAGACTCCATATTAGTCACCAAAGTCCCCTCCATTTTTTTTTTTGGCATCCGACGAAGTGGGGATTCACCCACGAAAGCTTATGCTTCGATACCTCTGTTAGTCTATAAGGTGCCACAGGACCCTTTGTCATTATCCGATGACACTATAGGATATATACTGGCCCCTCTTGTGGATCCCTTGCAGTTCTAAACAGGTATCTGAACACAATTAAAGAGTGCTTTTCAGTTTTTGAACTTTAACTTCATAATGCATCATTCTAGCATGGCCTGTCCGAATCTCCGTGTGGCATGTACACAAGCCCCCATCAGTACCACCGAATATCCCCTCTGAGCGTAGCAAATGGCTGACGTCTGGTGGTGCCTGGCCACTTCCTTCCACTGTGTCATTCTGATCTACGCTTTACGCTCCCCAGCAACCAAAACCCTCAGGCACCTTCTACGGCAACAAGAGCTCTCACGGCACAAAAAACCCCAAACCGTGGCAGCAAGCTGCAGAGCCTGGGTCCAGAGACTTGGGCTCATAATGGCGCTAAAAATAGCAGCGTAATTGTTCTGCTCAGGCTGGAGCCCGGGCTCTGAGATCCACCCCCCTTGCCAGGTTTCAGAGCCCCAATTCCAGCCCAACCGGGAACGTCTCCACTGCTATTTTTAGCAGGGCAGCACAAGCACAAGTCTGAGCCCTTTAAATCGCCGCCCGAGCCCTGCTGCTGGAGCCCCGGGGCTCCATCGGCAATTTAAAGGGCCCGGGGTTCCGCTGCGGAAGTGGCAGCTAGAGCCCCGGGACCTTTAAATCGCCCCCAACCCCAGGGCTCAGCTGGGAGCTCAGGGGATGATTTAAAGGGCCCATGGCTCCCAGCTGCTGCTACCATAGCCCTAGCCCCAGGCCCTTTAAATCCTAATTTAAAGGGCCCAGGGACTTAAAGGCTCTGCCTCTTCCGGTAGAAACCACGCCTCTTCCGGTTGAGGCACCGCCCCCTCCTCAGGACTCCGGAGTACTGGTAAGTCCTTTAAGTTACGTTCACCCCTGGCTCTGAGACTGCCACAGGTTGTTTGTTTGTTTTGCAGTGTAGATGTAGCTGAATATTTTGCACCTGAGAGTACTGTCCCATTGGTGGGGGAGGCACACCAATCACAGTACATGTTTAGTATAATTTCATAGAACATCATAGAACATCAGGGTTGGAAGGAACCTTAGGAGGTCATCTAGTCCAACCCCCTGCTCAAAGCAGGACCAATCCCCAATTTTTGCCCCAGATCCCTAAATGGTCCCCTCAAGGATTGAACTCACAACCCTAGGTTTAGCAGGCCAATGCTCAAACCACTGAGCTATCCATTGTTGGAGAATTACATGGGATTTTAGTGCATGGCTATGGTTGACTTTAATGGTAATCACGCTGACAAAACCCTATACGGCTCTTTGACATTTTCCCTGCTTAGTGGCAAGATGAGCCCTGATGTGTCTCTACACTTACACGCATCACAAAGCCATGGAAGTGTCATTGAAACCCCTTTCAAGTAGTTACAGTTCTGTAATCCTTTGCAACGAAGGAGGGTGTTCTGAGAGGTTTCTTAACTAGCTCACTAACAACGCTAGCCTGGATTTGCACTCCATGTAACCAGAAATTCTGTACTGGAGGTTTCCATTTATCTGTGGCACTTAAATGGGCAATCCACAGTTCTCTCTCACAGCAGCCAAATGAGAAATTCTATTCAGAGTCTGACCTTGTACTGATCAGCGTGGTCTCTGAGACCCTGATATTAACCATCCGAATGTGCGTGTGAGGATGACAGGTATAGCCAAATGCTTAAATCAGCCCAAAAGAACAGGTTAATGCACTTCTTTTATTTGGCAATACCAATCATGTTTACAGATGGAATTGCTACAGAGCATTACTCAGTTCTGTGATTCTAGTAGTGCGCCTTGATTTATCTCTCAGCTTAGTGGCACACGGTAAAATTGCCACATTGATTAACAACTCCCCCTGTTCTTTCGAACCACTGCTCTCTTCTGCCTCTCAGTGTTATCTTCTATCGTAAATTCGGTAGAGCCAAAAGATTTTAAACATTATAAATGAGGGAAACTTTTTGATAAAGTAACCTATCTTTTCCCCATCCCTCCACCTACCCATGAGCATGGCACTTAGCAGACAAGTCCACACAGCATCCTAGTGCGCTTTGTTTAAAAGGATTCTTTGTCACATAGCTGTTTGCTAAGGAAGGTTTCTGTTAAAGTAAATATTAATTTTTACTGAACAGCTGCATATGTTAATTGGAGATATAATTAAATGTCAGACCAGCTCTCTCCAGGAAGGTTTGCACAAGTCTGGAATACTTTTAATTGTTTTTTCAAATAAGCTTTTTATTAACTTTTCTCTATCAAATGGCATAAAACCAAGAATAACTAAGAATAATTTTGCCCACTCTGAAAACAAAACTACCTCTGGGACAAGACTCAACAACTGTTCAGCAGTGCTTGGCAAAATTAGAGTAGGAACATTATAGATTCTGGGTAAAATCTTCAAACATGCCTAAGTGACTTTGGAGCCTAAACTCCATTTTCAGAAGAGATGTAGGCACTTAGGAACTTAAGTCCTATTGACTTTCAATGAGATTTAGACCCAGAAGCCGAGATTTTAAAAGGTATTTAGGCATTGCTGCGCTTAGCATTGCAACACTGAATTGATTTAGGAGCTTCAATCTCATTTTCAAAGTGATTTAGGAACTTCAGTACTTAAAAATCCCATTGACTGTCAATAAGAGTTTGGCTCCTAAGTGTCTCAATCACTTTGAAAATGAGATATAAGCCCCTAAATCAGTTAGGCATTGCAACACCGAGAGCAGCAATGTCTACGTAGCTTTAAAAATCTGGGCCCTAAGCCACAGATCCTCAAAGGTATTTAGACTCCTAAATTCTCTTTGGACTCCTAACTTCTATGGAAATCAGTGGAGGTTAGGAGCTTAAAGAGAAGCTAGGATCCTAAATACTTCCGAGACTCTGGGCCTAAGTGCCTGCATCGCTTTTGAAAACAGCATTTAGGTTCCTAAGTCACATAGGCACTTTTGAAAATTTCACCTTTTTGTAGTATGAATTTTACAATTTAGTATGAAACATAGTTTGAAAAACTGTTTAGCCTCTAGAGCACCAGACAGGTGCCGATAAACCAATAGAAATGAATTGAATTAAATGGCCAGTATACCATGTACTAGTACAGAATCTTCACCAGTTGAAAGTACAGGGGGATTTTAATTTTTTGAAGTTGGTCAGGATGTAATTACCCAAACTGGAATTTGGCCAAGACACAATTATCTCATGTGTTTAGTTCTTTGCCTGGCTTTCCTAGAGTCTGGCCGAGTTTGGGGTTTGGATGCAAACTACCCAAGAAGCAAATCCAAGAAAATAAGAAAAGTAACATCTGACTTTTCAGGTGAGGGGCATGTCTGTCTTTTGTTTCTGTGGTTTGCAACCCAAGAATCTTCTTGGAGGATGTGCTTGGATCATTGCTTCTGAAGCAGTAATGGCAAAAGTGATTTTTTTCCACTCTGCAGATTGTTGTATATGTGTTTGTTACCTTCAGGCTGAATTACTGTAATGCAACCTGCTTGGGACCTGAAGACCATTCGATTCTATCAGCTAGTACAGCATGTGGCTCTTTGCTAATTACTGGTGTTTCACATATGGAGTGTTTTCCCCAAGTGCTCTACAGACTGAACTGCCTTAATTAATTCATGCAAAGGGTTAATTTTGATCTACAAAGCCTTTTTTAGTTTAGGTCTGAGGTATTTTAAAGACTGCCACGGTTTGCCCCATAGATGACATCCACTCGTGTGCTCAATGGCTAACCCCACGTTGGTTGTTGTAGGGCCTGGAAACTGGATTTTGCTGTGGGAGGGGGACGGGTGCGGTGACAATGGAATTCACTACTGCCTTTGGTCTGTTTACTCCTGGGAGAATTCTGCGCTACTGCATGTGTGCATAATTAATGAGCTGCACATATTTTTATTTTTTTGCTCAGAAAAAAGCTTCTGCGAAATGTTGCTGCACCTTTTTCCCACCAGAGGGTGCTGTGATGCAAGAACAACAGCAGCTCCCAGAAAACAATCACTTCTGCAGTTCTGCCTTTTGCCCACCAGAGGGCGCTGTGGCAATAGAACACAGCAGCCGCTCCCAGCCAGCTAGGAAAGAGAAAGAGCCTGCCTTTTTCGTAGCAGGCTGGTCAGGAGACAGGGTCTATGGGGAGACAGACAGCGTGTGGTGCTGGGAGGGTCAGACGGGGCTCATAAGGGCTTGTGTGGGAGGACAGACTGAGGCAGGGGCTGAATGGGAGTGGAGGTGCAGGGCCACATGGTGATGGGGGATGGGGTGCAAAGCTACATAGGGAAAGAGTGGCTGAGTGGGGGCACAGAGACACATGGGGACAGGGGAGGGGGTACAGAGCCACATAGGGACAGGGAGAGGGGGTGCAAGGACACATGGGTGTGCAGGAACACATGGGGACGGGGCAGATGTGCCTGACTGAATGGGAGAGGCTAGGGGTCAACCAGGGTCTCCATGGGGAAGCTCCCTAACAATCCCTCCTCGCCCCCCCGAAAAACCTGTTCCATACTTTTCCCACCCATACCCAACAACCATCCAAGATCACACCCAGGCTCCTTCCCAGCAATTTACTTCCCGCTCCTTTGGCAACTCTGTTACCCCTGACTCCCCCAAGCCTTTGCACTGCTTCTGAGGGGTGCTGGAAATATGCTTCTGTATTGTAGTTTAAATGAATTATTACTCAGAGTTCTGTATTAATATGTCTAGTAAGGAATCTATTTGTCCAAAAACATTTCCTGAATCTTTTGTCGTCTGTATTGTTACAGACATACTTGCTGACATGTATTTTTAAATAAATGACCAAAAATAATTGAAGCTGCTGTGATTATATTGTTATTTAAGAATTTGAAAATATTGTGTGCATGATTTGAAAATAGTGTGTGCAGAATTTTTAATGTTTTGGCGCAGAATGCCCCCCAGGAGTATCTGTTACAGCCAAAGCTTGTTGGCTTTCTGGGCGCACCACAAGGCCTATTTACTGAGGCTGTTTCTAAACAGATTGGGTTTTGGTCTCCTTTCTCTGCAGTGGGGGGCCTTAGTTAAGGTAATTTTTTGATATGATATGATAGATCCCGATCACTGCAAGGAGTGGGCTGAATTTTAGACCTTCACAGAGACCCATTAATGTCACTAGGACTCTGCTTAGACCAGGGGTCTCAAACACGTGGGCGGAGCTCTTCCCTGCGGGCCGCATGGGAAGAGCTTTGCGGTTTCTGGGAGGGAGGGGGAGGAGCAGGAAACCGTGCGCACAGGGAAGAGGTGGAGAAGGGGCGGGCCTAATGGAAGGGGTAGAGTGGGGGCGGGGCTGGGGGCAGCAAGGGGGCGGGGTCAGTGATGCGGCCCTCGGGCCAATGCACTAGTCCTCATGTGGCCCTCGTGTTAATTTGAGTTTGAGACCCCTGGCTTAGACATATGGGCTTGCCAGTGTGGGCCTCTCTGTGGGATTCAGGCTTTAAAGACTGCGGTGTTGATACACACTAGATATAAATCAAGTAGTAAAACAAATACAGGGTACCACATTTACTTACATTTTTTGAAACGAACTGAGGGTTGGGTTTTCAAAAGCTCTCAGGGTTGGCCTAACTCTTCTCCCTCTGAAGAGACTGGGAGTCCTAACTGAATCCATTGAAGGCAGAGTAATTGTTCCTGGATTCCCCCATCTTCCCCCGCCAAAAGTAAAACTTCCCTATTTTGCCCTCCGCACCTCTCAGTGGTGCAGCGTTTGTGATGTTCTGAGCTTGAGTTTAGCAAACAGATAAGGCTCAGACTCCATTCACAACTTCATGTAATGGAACCTCCCTTTCCCCCACTGCACCATTCAGGTTCTTGGAATCTTCAATGCTCCCATCCTCCCATCTCTACACCCGAGACAGGCTTGAAACCAAGCAGGAATTAATATAGCTAGAGGCTGAGGTACAGTATCAGCGAGGTGTTTAAAATACAAGTCTGTCCTCCCTCAGGCAGGACTGTTTACAAACAAACTCCTATGGCAAAAGAGGCCTTTCCACAGTGGATGGTGAATTCTCCCATCCCAGTCCCAGTGGTTGTTCCCCTATTATTTCCACGGCCATTAGAGCACTGCAGGAATGCTGTCCCCTCATTATGTGTATTTGTTTTCGTCCCTCTTTACTGTTTTTTTTTTTAATCTTGAGCTGGGGACACCACCTTGGGGCTACAGTCCCTTTAAACTATTCAGTGTCATTCCCAATTGCGTAGTCTGGCTGGGCAGTCACACCATGGCCTTGGGAAAAAGAAGATCTGGAATAACCAATCTGCAGATGGGAAATTCCCCTACTTTGAACCAGGAACAGCCATCACAGCTGCCTGTGGACCTTCTGAAGGTCAGCAGTACAGAGGGACTTTATCCTCGTCTAGTCACCTGTGCTTGGGTACCGCTGAGGAGCAGATGAGGAATCCCATAGGGGCCTGATCCAGCACCCACTGAAGTGGACAGAAATCTTGCCATTGACCTTAAGCATGCATTTGGTATGATGTTTCCCCATTCAGACTCCTACTTCCATTTTGAGAGGATTTTAGTCTAGATCCAATATAGTTATGTCCCTCCATCATATACATCCACAGTTGACATGACACAGCATATTCTATGCAAGTGATGGGCTGCGTACTTGTAAAAAATGGCCGTTAAAAAAAATCTTGCCTGAGAGAGCCGTAAGACTTTTCTTCTCTACTGAGAGTCCAACTCTGACGTCAATTACATCTGCTTTACACTGGTGTCATGCTACCAAGCTGAATGGAATCTCTCCTGATTTACATCATCATAAAGGAGATAAAAATCAGGCCTCTAGACTTTGCATTCTTTCTGGAAAAATGTAAGTCTCTGAATATTTTAGGTAGGTGCAGTACATGGATAAAAGGGATAATGCATAATGGCATTCTACCTTCTGCTTTTGTCAGGTGCGTATACAATTCTAGACTGATGTAAAGAACACATGTAAATTATACTGAGCATTTTAAATGGTTTTTAAAAATAGCATGACCATCCGCTCCCTTCTAAAAGATTTCATAAAGCCGATTCAGGACTAAAAAAAAAAAAAATGCATTATTTAGCATGAAAGGACTATGGTAATTTCATTACATTAACCTACATTTTTCAGGTTCAGTGTTGTTAGCTTTCAAAAGGGAATTATTCTTTTTTGAAACAAATCCCACTAGAATTCTTCAACCCTGATGGATCTGGAAGATAAGAAGAGTGAGCTAACCTACAGTACTCTCAATGCCCCGGAGGGAGGAGGAGTACCTTACCATACATGGATATCACCTAAGAATTATAGCACATACTAGTATCATTTGTATTATCTATGTCACAGTAGAGCTTACAGGTCCCTGCTGAGGGGGGAAGAGCGGCTCCTCTGGAAAACGGTCCCTGGCAAAAATGTTCAAATACTGGCAATGATGCCCTCCTAATTTTGGCCCAGAGACTTCATTGGAGTTGGATCTGCTTCCTCCAGACTGCACTAGGTCGAAATTTGGATCACTTAGGCTATGTCTACGCTTGGACCTGGAGGTGCGATTCCCAGCCCAGGCAGGTGTGGGTTGTGCCAGCTTTCATCAAGCTAGCGTGCTAAAAACAGCCGCGTTGCTGCAGTAGAACAGGCAGCAGCAAGCAAGGGGACGAGTTAGCCATGCCGAGTGCAAATCTGCGTGAACCTCCTTGGCCGGTATTGGGGTGGCTAGCCCATGCTGCTGCTCCCCACCGCCTGCGCTACCCCAGCTACATTGTCTATGCTAGCTCGATGAGCGTGCGGCAGGGACTCAAACTCTCAGCTCATAGTGCAGACATGCCCTTGGCATAAACCCTCAGCACAGCCATGAAATAATCAAGCCAGGAAGAAGCATGGACACTCCACGGACTTCAGGCGAGTGCTTACGTTAGATCTGGATTTGGCACCCCTATCTCTGAAGGGGACTGAATCCACTCACCCATGTGGCCACTGCTGCTGCAGAACCAGCATTTGTATGATGGTACACTCTGCAGTAGCGGCCCACACATAGGCTGTGACTTCTATTTTCCCCCGGGGGTGCTCCCCCCCCACTGTGGCCCGAGGCCCTGCCCCTTCCCCCAAGACCCCACCCCTTCCTGACCTCTCTCCGCCCCCTCCCCCAAGGCCCCCGCCCACCCGCTGCTCTCCGCTCTCCCCCAAGTGCCTCCCTCAGCTGCCAAACAGCTGATCAGCCACGCCGCCGAACAAGCTGATCTACGGTGACTCCGGACAACTGGCTGTGGTGCCGCCGAACACAGCTGATAGGTGTTGAGCACCCACTATCTTTTCCCTGTGGGTGTTTGAGCCCCGCAGCACAGACAGAGTCGGCACCTATGGGCCCACCACTCACTTACAGGAAGAGGTGCCCTGACAAGCACCAGTTTAGTACAACTTAGTGATGTCACAATGGTGAGTGGATTAAAAATCAACAGGGAAATATAATAACATGGAAAACATGCAAGTTATGCACATGGCATGTTTACATAATGTGTTCCCTTGTCTTCCTCTCCCTTCAGCTCTTCCAAATGTCATCTCACCCACCTGTTTTGCCTGGTCTTTGTTTGTAAGTTCTTTGATGTAAGGACTCTTTTACTGTATGTTTATACAGTGTCCAATATGGTGGGGTCCTGATTCTGACTGGGTGCTATTACCATACAAAACTATTAATGACTAATTAATACATATTTGATACTAATCATTAATAACAATTCCTAGTTTAAAGGAAGAGAATGCTGGAATGATAGAGGGAGAACTGACAGGGAGGAATATGAACAGGATCAAAGAGAGTCCCTCCATGTGCAGAGAAGGAAAGGGAGAATCTTTAACTCAGCTGCACTTTGACTGACAGCAGCTTGCTAATTGTTCAGTGATTCAGACAGAGGGCGAGGGAGTCTATTTAGATTTTCTCTCGGCATGCAAGTCAGATCCCTAAATAATTCACATTCATTTGCAAGTTATTGTCGCAGAAGGTGTTGAATTGTAACTGTTTAAGGGCAAGTGACAGCTTGTATTTTATTTTCTGAACAGACAAAAATTAGAACAGACAAGGCAGACCTAAATATATCAGGATAACCCCGACATGAGCAGGCTAAATATTATCCCTTCAGGATATTATCTGAAGCAGATGTGTATGTCTGGAGTTGAAGTGCTGCGCATATTTTGCTTAAAATTTTTGTTAGGGCTTGATGCCTATATTATCCAGGAAAGTTCAAAAGCTGAAAAACATGCTTTTTCCTGAGCAGATCTTATAGCAGAGATTACAGTTGCAAATTCAGATTGAGATAGAAGGAGAGAGGACAATCACACCCCACACATCCAGTAATTTGGAGACATAGAATCATAGAATATCAGGGTTGGAAGGGACATTAGGAGGTCATCTAGTCCAACCCCCTGCTCAAAGCAGGACCAATCTCCAATTTTTGCCCCAGATCCCTCAATAGCCCCCTCAAGGATTGAACTCACAACCCTGGGTTTATCAGGCCAATGCTCAAACCACTGAGCTATCCCTCCCCCGCAAGATGTAAGGGATCTCTAATTCCCCAGTGCTATTATGCATGATGATGGGCAAAGAAGCATAAAATGAGGTGGAAAGCCCCAAAAGGAGCAGAAAGGGGAGACCAACAGCGATAAGGCATGACTCCCCCGCCCATCCCTGGGGCCTGTGGAGGCGCTCTATGCTAAATCTGTGTGTGCTCAGTGCTCAGCGGCTCATGAGGGTGAAGGAATGAGAAGGTGTGTCAGGGGAAGGGGTAGAGAAGAGGAGCGGCTGCTT
Source organism: Chelydra serpentina (assembly GCA_037349315.1). Classification (NCBI taxonomy): domain Eukaryota; kingdom Metazoa; phylum Chordata; order Testudines; family Chelydridae; genus Chelydra; species Chelydra serpentina. Next base: position 15,384,040 of record JBAIAC010000061.1, read on the forward strand.
TGTATGGCATACTCCCCTCTCTGACTGGCAGAATTTCTGTTAGAATACAGAGGAGAAGCTACTGCTGTTCCATGTGTTTTTACTGCCTTTTGCTCCATGCTGTGTCCTAGGGGAGAAGAGTTTAGGCACCACCGGCTGGCAAAGGGCAGCATAGATGTCAAGGAGGAAACCCTCCATGTCATTGGGACTTTCCTTCTGTACAGATCTCTCAGATCCATGAGGTTTAAAAGCCACCACCCCCTGCTTCCTCCATGGTCATCCAGGTACTAGGAGGAACCTGTAAGAGAGATCCTCAGCTGAGGCCTGATCCAAAGCCTATTGAAGTCAATGAAAGTCTTTCCAATGGTTTCAATGGATTTTGGATTCGGTCCCTAGGGTAAAGCTGGCATATTCCCATTGAAGTAGGCCAGGTTTTCACCAGCTGAGTAGGTGGCCTGATGTGAGGTAAAACCTATGGAGTTTCTCCAAGTCTTCTGTCCCCTTTGTCTGGAATATACCACAGGAGGGTACAATGTGGTGCCTAGGAATTTCCTTGGCTTTCTATCTGAATCTAATTTCCATTCTTGATTATTTGTAACTTTAAGCGCCTTAAGTTTTGTTCTGACCAACCCCTCCCCTGCTTCAGTGCCCCCCTTTTTTTCAGATGCCAAGAACGTCTGTTTGAAGAGAGATTTATTTTGCTAGACCTCTGTTACTGTTATCACACTTGACATCTCCCAAGTGCATGAAAAGGCTCTTTCAAGTTCATGCAACTTTAGAATATATTCTGTGATGGTAATTCTGATCACAATTTATCTGGAGACAAGTTGAATGGATACTAAAAAACCCCCACAACCTGCCATGATCATGTTATTTTGGGAATTTTAAAACGTTGGTTGGTTGGTTGGTTAATGGCTCTATTTAAAAGACATCCAGATTGCATGGTTTTATTTAGGATACCAGACAGTTATCTTTTTCTTTGGGAAGAGTTCAAGTAATGATAGGGAAGTCTCAGCTATGATATGAGCGAGGTTGTAAATTAAAAAAATTTTTTTTTTTAAACTATGACATGTAAAACTTCATCTTGGCTGATGACCCATCCATGAACATGAACTTAGACATGTAGAAAAAAGGCATGCAGTGTTAGAACTAATAATTATTGAAATACTGAATAATTACATTATTTTACTACTTTTACAATAGCGATAGGATTATTCTGAATTAGTTACATAAATCGTTCCAAAAATTTCCTATCACTCTTATGTTACTTAAAATTTCTTACACATCAATTAGTTTGAAATAATAAGACTTTAGGCTATCCATTAATTGCTGCACTGTAGACATGACCTGTATTTAACGTTCTGCAATGAAAATTAAGATGAAGCAACAAAGAATCTTGGCTAACAGAAAAGGTTTCTTCAGCCTTCAAATAACAAAGAAAAGTTAATGGGAGCAATGAACACACAAGAGAGTCTGTCAGTTTACCATTTTCTGTGGTTACATGCTAAGACAGACTGCTGCAGCTGTCAGCTTTTATCTATAGATGTTTAACAGATATTGTTGTATTTTCCATGTATTCTTTCAGATTATACCGTAAAACTACTTTCAGCCAAAAGTCCGATGCTGAAAGAAATATATTATTAATGGAAAGGGAGGCCAGCTTCATAAATAAGTCCAAGGACTTTTTTGTTTGAGAAACATCACTTAGAAGATACTGCAATATATTACTCCTGGGAGAATTCTGCCCTGTGCGGATTTTTTTGCTTCCCTGCAGAAAAATGACTTTCTGACAGGGAAAGCAAAGGGAAGCCTCAAGAGCAGATACATTGTTTCAGGCACCCAGAGCAGCCTGTGGAGAGGAAAATCACTGTGGGGATGGGGACACCCCAGCCAGTGGCTTCTACCCTGAACCGGGATCAGCTGCTAGTTCCGGCTGGGCTGGAAGCAGGAGAGGACGGGATTTCCTTTTCCCCTGCAAGGAGTGGCTGGGGCTGTGTAAGACCCACACCCAGAAACATTCCCCAGCTGCAGGAAGCTCAGCATCCTCCCCTGCATCTTGCCACCATCGCTCCTCAGCTGTGGGGGGGAGCGGTCACTGTATGGGGAGCTGCTCCCCCCATCCACCCAACCCCCGTGAATCCAGACCTCCCATACCCAGACACCCCTGCCAACCCTCACCTGGTACATCCAGAACCTCCCCGAGCCCTCCATACCCAAACCCCACCCCACTGCACCTCAACCCCCGGCCCCCAGATTCCTCGCCTCCGGACCCCCACTCTTGCACCCAGACCATCCCCTGAAATCCCCTCACTCAAACCCCCACTCTGACAAGCCCCACACCCCTGCACCACCCTGAGCCCCCACATCCAGACCCCCATGCCGCTGACCCCCAATTAGCTGCACCCCAGCAAGCCCCACTTCCCTAGCACCCAAACACCTCCGCTGAGACCCCCACTCTGCTGAGCCCCAACCACCTTCACCTGGAAGCCCCTGCAGAGTCCCATTGCCCCTGCACCTGGAACACCCTCCCCCCTCCGCGAATGAGCCTCTGTACATCCAGATCCCCCCCACATATAGACCCTCCACTGAGCTGCCTGCACCCAGATTGTCCCACACATAATCTTCTCACCCCACACCTGGAGCCCCCCACACTGAGCCCCTCCACGCTTGGATCCTGCCGGCCCTACACCTGGTATACCTGGTACAGCGGAGCAGGTCCCCAGGGTGTTTCTGGGCCTTGTGCTGTGTCAGGGTCGGGTGCAGCCTCACCGCTGAGTCTGGGGGTGGGGGGTGGGTGATCTCCCACCTTCATGCAGCCAGTGGCCTGTGCTCCCTGCTGCCATGCTGGAGCCTCTGCATTTATTGTGCCCCCGCATTTATTTACTGAGAAATGAAACTCGCAGAATTTTGCAGCGTTTTAAAATGTTGTGTGCAGAATTTTTTATTTTTGGGCGCAGAATGCCCTCAGGAATAATAGATCTGTACGGTAAATGTGGATGGGGGAGCTTTAAATAGTTCAGTCAGTGTTCTTGCTTTTCTGTGAGCTAACAGAGAGGGGTTTATTGGAGAGATACGTTGCCTACACACATGGGGAACTCACAGTTCTTAATTTTTATCTGCCTGCTGTTGTGGCTCACTGAGAAACTTTTAAACTGCCTTGATCTCTTTGTAAAAGAGGCCTTAAGGCAGCTGAAGTTCTCCTTCCTAGCCAGCCTTCTGCTTTGTTCATGTACTGAAGCCACATTCTAGCATCTGTGACATCACAACTGGTTTCAGGCTAGCAACTTGTAATGTCACACCCCATGGATTGCAGCATCAGTCATCAGGATCCGACTGCTTACACAGAAGGGGGATTGGAAACATTAAAATATTATAAAAAGAAGAGAAACTAGCCCAAGATGAATGATTAGGAAGGTTGGAAGGGGACACAGGAAAAAACTGCTCTCCTCTCAATTATTTTAAAAGCAGTGTAATAGAATACGTTAGCCTCAGGACCCCCTGTAATCTGGCCATGCAGAATTCATCCCGTGCCACAGAACTGTGCTCGAGAATCTCAGCTTTCATTTTTAAAAACTGTTTCTAGCACTTGCTATTGCAGGTATACACTCAGGTGATGTTTTAAGTTAAAACCTATGTAGTGATGGCTGTCTGAGTCTGCAGAGAGCCTGAAACAAGAGCTCTAGAAGATGTGAATTGCCCCAATTTCTATGGACTCTGTTTCTACAATTGGCATTCTCCCACAATACGGAGGAATTTGCAGTTTTGTACCTGTTGCCCTGCCCAGCCCTGGCAAGGTCTGCCTTGTCTTCTCCAGCTTTGCCCTCAAGGCAAATTAATTAAATTACAGTGCTTGCTTCCTGCACTGTTTGATGGAGCCGGGGAAGGAATTTTCCTCCAGGGTAGATTGGCAGAGGCCCTGGAGGTTTTGCGCCTTCCTCTGCAGCATGGGGCACGGGTCACTTGCAGGAGGATTCTCTGCATCTTGAAGTCTTTAAACCATGATTTGAGGACTTCAATAGCTGAGACATAGGTGAGAGGGTTATTCCAGGAGTGGGTGGGTGAGATTCTGTGGCCTGCGTTGTGCAGGAGGTCAGACTAGATGATCATAATGGTCCCTTCTGACCTTAAAGTCTATGAGTCAATGAGTCCAGCTTGCAGGCAGGTAGTGTGGGAGCCAGAAGTGTAGACTAGTGAGCTGGGCCTGCGAAGCCAGGGAGATAAGCTGCTGAAGTTAGCTACGAGCATCCCACTTCTCTGGCATACATGAAAGCAAAGAGATAGTCAGCCAGGCCACCTGGACAACACCGCAGGAGCCAAGGCCTAGGGAGTGGAGCTGTGTCGGAGAACACAGAAAACAAAACCCATCTTTAAAATAAAATCACGGTCAAAAATAAACGTGGATGATTTTTTCATCAATAGGTATTTTCAAGCATGTGCCACGGTTGGTTCAGTGTGGATGGGGGTGGGAATAAATGGTATTCCAGGGCAATAGGATAAGTTAACAATGAAGCAGAATTTAGGGGTTGTTGCCAGAGAATTTGGTCCCATTGTGCTGCTGAGGACCGTGTGTGCTGAGAAAGTGACCGACGGTGGGTTATAATTCTCAGAATCTTCTATAACCCCCAGCTCCATTCGACATTCTATACTGATACCTCCAATGTGTTTTAACGGCCGTTTCTGCAGCAGTAGCCACTATATGCAATAAAAGGCACATTACTAAAAGAACACTGAAGGGGTTTAATTCCCACAAATGCCGTTAGTTCTAACGGGAGTACTGACTCTAAAGTCCTAAACGCTGCACTGAAAATTTTGCCTTTGTAGCATTTACACAGAAACGACTGTTTTAAAAACAGGTACCTTAGATTGTGAATTCTCTAGAGCACCGACCGTATCTCTGTAAGGGTTTGTACAACGTGTAGAATGGAACACTCATTCTGATTGGTGCCTCTGGATTCTACTGTAGTGTACCTATTGAATAATAACTACTGTAAGATTTTATCTTTACTAATCACTTCTGAAACACTAAAGTTCAGTATCAACTATTTGCAGAAATAATGCCTCCTACATATTTCATGGTATGTATTTTATTTATGTGTTTTTAACGCCTACTGCATGAAAATAAAGATGTCAGAATGTGAACTGCCAAGTGCAATATTATTCCCGTAAGCCATGCTGCCACTAGATCTAGAAGCTGACACTATGCCAAGCAGAATTCCAGCTCCACACAACGGCGACTGCAAATTTTGGCCTGCAGCGCTGATTCAGGAAAGCATCCTGATGCAGAACAGCGCTCGAGTGTGTGCTCAAAACCCACTGAAGGACTTTCGAACGTGCTTAATGTTAAATATGGGCATCAATGCTGTCCTGAACAGGGACTGATTTACGCATGTATGTAAAAGCTTTCCTGAATCAAGGCTTCTGGTATGAGTAAATTATTGCAGCACTCGCTCGCTGCTAGTAGCCAGGCTCATGATAAGGGCTCAATTCAGAATTTTTTATGAGGCCCCATGTACAGTACAGACTTGCGACTGTATCTCCTCATATTCTTTCTTAAAATCATCAAATTAGCCCTCTTACCGCTGGCATCTGTCAATCACAATGCTGTTAACCGGAGGAAAGAACATTCCCCCTACACCTCTATGTAGCAGAATACTCACTAATCACTCAGTAACAGACCTAAAAGTGGCAATTCTTCAACAACAAAACGTCAAAAACAGATTCCAACGAGAAACTGCAGAACTGGAATTAATTAGCAATCAGGACACCATTAAATTAGGCTTGAATAAAGACTGGGAGTGACTGGGTCATTACACAAACTGAAATCTATTTCCCCATGCTACTTACTCACACCTTCTTGTCAACTGTTGGAAATGGGCCATTCTGATTATCACTACAAAAGTTTTTTTTCTCCTGCTGATAATAGCTCACCTTAATTGATCAGTCCCTTAGAGTTGGTATGGCAACCACTGTTCCCTCTAAGCTACATGTGTGTGCACAGATCCTAAACCCCGCACACACGGCGAAACACTGCGCGGACAAAAATTTCCACAGAAGCACAACAATTTGCACAGAAGACATTTTTTTGCGCACACGGCCTGTCACAAATTAAAGGGAACATTGATGGCAACCCCCATCTTTTCATGTTCTCTGTATATATCTATCTTCTTACTGTATTTTCCACTCCATGCATCTGATGAAGTGGGCTTTAGCCCACGAAAGCTTATGCCCAAATACATTTGTTAGTCTCTAAGGTGCCACAAGTACTCCTCGTTCTTTTTTCTAAATCCAATGTGTTTCAATAGGTTTGTGAGATTCTAGGATCCACAAAATTTGCACCACCTCATCACTCCCCCAATCTGATGAGGTGGTGGCAAGGTTCAACAGGACTCTGGGGGTTCAGCTAGCTACCTTGCTGAACAGCACCAAGGGACAAGCACCAACATATCCCATTCCTTTTGATGGCTTATAGAACAGCAGTTAATGAGAGCAAGAAGTGTACCCTAGCACTCCTCGTGTTTGGACATGAGCTAAGGACCCCAGAAAACCTCTTGTATGGAGTTCCTCTTGTATGGAGAACCATTGGGACTGCCCTACATTCCAAAACTGAAAAAAAATCACACCTTTTGCTAGGAATATCTGAGGATAGTGTCTGTTAAAATGAAAAAGCTGTATGATGTATGGTCGTATGGGGAAACCTTTAAAAGGAGGGATCTGGCCTGGTTCCACAATCCTAGAAGAAAGAAGGGTAGGAGGCCTAAACTGGACAAACCTTAGGAGGGAGCCCTATACAGTACTGACCCAAATCAAGGAAGTGGTATAGATGCTATTGTTGGGTCACGGGACTAAACCCAACATTATCCATAAGAACCCTCCGAGAAGATATCGGGGGACAGAATTTCAGTTTTGCTGCCCTCTGAATCTGAGGCTGTAGCTGTGGAAGTTGAGACTGGAAAAGTTGTTACAGAGTGAATTCTCCTCAAGGGTGGGGTCAGCCAGCAAATTCCACATAAACAATAAGCAGTCTTTAGGGTCTGCTTGATATGAAACCCAGGGAGAGAAAAGAGATTTGGGAGAGAATAACATTATTTTGGTTTGGTGATGTGAAAACCTCTTGACAGAAAGACACTGTACATATGTAAATAGTTAACCTTGTATCATTCCGAATGTTTAAAAAAAAAATCTGTTTGGGATGTGGCTGGTGAGTGTCACAGTTTTAAGCCTCACCGGGACGACAGGTGAAGCTGAGGTATGTGTGAGGTGGTGGTGTAGTAACGTGGGTGAAACATTTTTATGGATTGAGATTGACGGGTGTGAGCCCACCCTTCAATTAACATGAATGTAAGCATAAGGCCCACCTAAGACAAAAGAAGTCGGTGGCCTTGCTCAGGAGCTTTTGCTGAACATTGTTTTGGGTAGGGGTGTAGTTTGTGTGTGGGAAGCCAGAACAAAAAGTAACTGCCTACAGATTAAAAGGACTGTGAGAGAGAGAGAGACCGCCATAAGGAGCTGCTACTTGAAAGAATGGTGGCTGACCCTGGGAAAAACCTGGGGAGAGGTTTTTGGGTCAGGGGTGCAGGCTGAAAAGAATGCCTTTTCTGCTGTGAGCAAAAGTAGCTGTTTCATGCTATTTCGTTCCTTCTGCACTCAGAAAACGTTGGGTTTTGTACATTCCTTGTCAATAAACAAGACTGCATCAGAGAAAATACCAGACTCCATCAATTTCTCCTTCCAACTGGAACATCCCACAAGCCCTGAACTTTGCCTAGATGCTCAGGTCAAAAGGGGCAACAATCGTTAACACTATTATTTCTGGCTTTTCTAAATGTTAGCTGAGTTATTTAAAAAAACCTGAGCTCTAGTCTAGCCCTTCAGCTTTTCAGGAAAGAAGATAGTACATCTCCTAGAAGCTGAAATCAATATCCTCATGACATTTGCATATAAAGAAAGAACTATCAGCTCCCTGGCAAACTGTCGCCAATTTAATGCTGCCGTCTCCCGTAAATCACCTGGGCTGTCCCTTCTGCACATCATCAGGATACCGAGGTATTTATTATGCTCTCACAGTTCTACTTGCTTTTGTTGCAACAAGTTTGCTCATGAAAATGCTTCTCCAGTGCTTTCATGGATATCGATAGTTGAATCTAGAGCTCATGACAAGCAAGGACCAGTCCTAGGAGTTCTGTGGCCCAATTCTGCCAAGCTGAGAGAAGACAACTAAGCACTATTTAGAGTGAAATGTCTCCTTTAAACACACTGTATTTTACAAGTTAATTATTCTCTTTGCAAGAACTCTTACAACAACTCAAAACATTAATATAAGAGATTATAAGCATGCATCAGTATGTATAGATACTAGGGCTGCAAATTTTCTAATCACACAAAACCAAACACCCCGCCTCGCCCCTACTCCAAGGCCCCGCCCCCTGCTCGCTCCATTCCCCCCCCATCTCCCACTCTTCCCCACCCTCACTCATTTTCACTGGGCTGGGCCAGGGGGTTGGGGTGCAGGGGGTTGATGGCTCTGGCTGGGGGTGGAGAGGGGGATGAGGGGTTTGGGGTGCAGGAAGGGGCTCTGGGCTGGGCCAGGGGGTTGGGTGCGGGGAGGGGGAGGGCTCCAGCTGGGGGTGTGGCCGGGGATGAGGGATTTGGGGTGCAGGAGGGGGCTCTGAGCGGGGCCAGGGGGTTGGGGTGCCAGCAGGGTCCCAGCGGCGCTTACCGCGGCTCCGAGGAAGCAACTGCCAGTCCCTGTGGCCTCTAGGCACATGGGCGGCCAGGCAGCTCTGAGTGGTGCATGCTGCCTTCGCGCCCACAGGCACCGCCCCCCGCAGGTTCCATTGGTCGCGGTTCCTGGCCAATGGGAGCTGCGGAGCCGGTACTCGGGGCAGGGGCCACGTGCAGAGCCTCCCAGTACCTGGCCGCCCCAGCTCCTAGGAGCCACAGGGACCTGGTGGCCGCTTCTGGGAGCAGTGTAGAGCCAGGGCAAATAGGGAGCCTGCCCTACCCCCGGACCTCCTCTGTGCCACCAACCAGACTTTTAGTGGCCTGGTTGGCGGTGCCCCTTTTTGACCGGGCACTCCAGACGCTTGACAACCCTAATAGATATGTGAAGACTATGGTAGCATCCATGTGGTCAGAAGACAGATCATGCACATCAGAAAACCAATGTGACTCAAATTAAGGTGACATTTTATGCATCAACAAACATATACATTATTTATGATTTCTATTATAGTAGAGCATAGAGGCCAGGGCCACAAACTGCTGTCATCATGGCAAATCCCAAAAGGAAGTAGCCACCTTGCAGACTGCGTGTTGCCTGGATCGATCTCTAACTAAGTCCTAAAGATGGTCCCAATATGGTAGGCTCTATACGAACATACAATATGCTCTACTTCAAACAGACGTTAATTCAGGGAAGTCCTATGGCCTGTGTTATACATAGATGACTCATCTGATCCCTTTTAGCTTTATAATCTATGAAGCTGTGAAGAGACAGTCCCTCCCTCAAAGCCTTTACAATCTAATTGTAAGACTACAGAAAACAGGTGGATAACACAACACACGGGGGAGCGCAAGGAAGCAATGACATGATAGTGGCCAGCATGGAAAACAGAGATCAAAGCACCCAAGATGCCTAACCACTATTGACTTTGTTGTAGCCATCACAGTAGAAAGGAGTGTAACTCTAAATCCAAACAAGATGGGAGGTATTTACTTTCAAGGCGCATGGGAATCTTGTGTTAAAAATTTTTGAGGAGCGCTATAGAGATTGCAGTAAATTAAGTCTTCTCTCCCTCCATTACCGTCAGACCACATTTCCCCACCACAGATCTCTGTCTCAGCTGTTCCATCTTGTGTGGCCCAATCACCTCCTTCTTTAAGATCAGATGTCTGGGGTCCCCCTCCAAATATCTGCAACGCCCTGTAAAGATTATGGGCTAATTTGTGGCTTCGCCAAAGCCCTGAGCAAGGAGCAACCACATGTGATTGTGCTTCCCCAGAAGAACACCAGTAACTAGATTGTGACTCAGTCAAAATCAGCCTCTTGGAGGGCTGGGGTGAGCACCTGCAGCAGACTGACAGCTGGCACTAATTGCTTCCCTTGTGTGTGTTCCACTCACTTCTCAGCCCTGTCTACCTGTACTGAAGGAGGAGAAGTAGCGGCTCTGTGAAGGCTGTTGCCCCTTGCTCTCCCGCCACCACCTGGCCCGAAGACACTGAAAAATATCTATTGTATACAAAGGTAAGTGCCTTCCTAGCGATTATCTGAAATCCTTTACTATGAGAACTCTCCAATGGGAAGTTACATTCTGTTACAATACTTAGCTCCCCCCTTGCTAGTCCCCCCAAAGCAACAGCGCTTCAAAAGACCTTGTTCTTATTCCATCAGCAAGACACAAAGCATATTAAAACATTCAGAAAGGTAGAATCAGTATGGTAAAAGATCAGCACAAAGCAAACAAAAATGACTGATTAATAATCAAAGCAGTTTATTTTCATCCCCTAGACAGAAGAAAACCTGAGATCCCGTGCACATCCGCATCTACAAGCAGCTGTCCCAAGCTCCCTACATAGTCATATCCCCACTGCTCTGTGACACACAATCAAACTCTTATCCCTTCTGCTAGGGCATTTTCGGCATCAACCCTTCTATAAAACAATTTAAAGAAATACATTATTTTCTTATACGCTACTTTAATCTTCCCTGGTGGGTGTGCCTGTATTTTCCTCCGTCTTCATTTCCACCAGAATAATTCCCCCCTTTTGTCTCTTAATCTCTCCTGGTGGCTCCGCTAATTCCCCGTTCCTTCCCTTTCACTGACGTAAATTCATTCTGCTTGCCACAATTTTCCCTACCTCTCCCGTCCTCTGGTTACCTCTCTTCTCCTCCCTGTCCCTATGACCTGTTGCCTTGGCACTCTCTTCTCAACCCTATTAGCTTGTGCTCCTCCCTTTTTCCTATCAACAAGGCTTGAATCTCTCCCCTTCCCTCATGCCTTTAATGCTTTCCGTGCCCCACTCTGCCCCACTTTTTGCCTACAGTCCCTTCACCTCTCTGATGCTGCCAGTCCTTGATGCCCTCCTCTGGAGACTTTAAGTACCCTCGTCTCCTTCCCCATAATCTCTCTTTGCTTTTTCAGGGGACTTTCCAGCAGTCCATCGGAAACAGGGCATTGGCCTTCTGTGGGTGGTGTCGGGGGAATAGGATTTGGCTTTGACTTGCTACAGTGGGGTGGGCCGAGTGATGGAACAGAAGATGCTCAGATGATCAAAAGGGCAGTGGAGATGGCTGCCTGACAAGCTTTTATACTCATGCTGCTGCATGCATTTCCTGATCACTGCATTAGAGGTGGGGCCAAAGCATTACAAACAAAACAGTGGGGTGGGGCGTGATGCGAAGAAGCCACAAACTGCTTTCCCAGTCTACAAAGAATATAACCACCAGTGGCAACATACGTTACGCAGCCAGCAGATAATAAAAGGGCTCAAAATCTTCAGAGATTTCAGTTATTAGGTGAACCAATGGGCAGTAAACTGTGAACCCTACCGACTCAAGTTTTGACATGAAAAATGAAAACAACATTAGCATTACTAGATAAGAAGGGGAACGTTTCACTCACTTTCACTATAGTCTCATATTCCATTTCTACTTCTGTTTTTCCTCTACTTCTTGTTCTTCTATGCTCTTTAAAACAAAACCAAGGATCATTTCAATTGTAGGTGATTAGCAATGACTCTAAACTAAAATTACATAATTTTGTGCAGTACAAAAAAGTAACCTCTCTTTTAACTGGGCACTTAATGAACAACAGAAAGATCACTCTGTGCTTCTGATATTTCACCCCAGCAGAGATTGCAGTGGTGAGTGATGTGATTGCTGCGTGTTGATGGGAGCTGCATGAATAAGGACTGTAGTTATAGTTCTGTTTGTAGGAGTTAAACCTGCATGGCTATTTCTGCAGTACGGGAGGTGCTATTAAAATCTTGGTGTCTACCACACCATGGCATACATGGTGCTCCATATATTCAGAATGGGAAATATTACAGACACCATTGTATATTTTAAATACATGGTGACACTGGGCCAAAGTCAGCCCTAGTATGATAGTTGGGCACAAATTAATTAAAGTCAATGATGCTTGGTCTTAGCTGGTTGTCTGTTAAGTTTGTTAAGACAGCATTGAAAACAAACTTTTAAACTGAAATAGAAAGCAATGAGTAGCATAAAGGGAAGAGTTTTCATTTTCTATTCTAATGAAAACAATAATAAAGTTTCTGTAACTTAGTAGCTGAAGTAATTTATCACAAAATGTTTCCCCTTAAAGTATTTTTGTAAACTGATCATAATTACCAAGTCACTTCCTTGGTAATGGCCAAGGAGAACAATGCATTTTAGGCATTGTGTGCTCATCTTACATTCATTTGGATTTATAAATGTCTTGTAATTGAGTCACAGTGGAGAAAAAAAATCATCATCAACTAATTTAATATGGCTGGATTTGAATGAAATTAATATGTAACAGGACTTACAAAGCCCTCTTATATTGCAACACAATGAATGAATGAAACCACTTTATCCGTTTTCCCCTTGAACTCTCTTTCACCTTGGGCTGTAAAACTACTACATTCGCAGTGACATAAATGGTGTTGTAAGTTACATGTTGGGTATACGTTGGTCAGAAAATGGGCACTCATGATAGGGAGTTTGCAAAATAAATCCATAATATATGTGGAGGGAGCAGGATGTGGGGATTACAGCAGAAAAAATGCAGCAGTGAGAAGGTGAAATGTGAGGTGGGAGGAGAAGGCTGCTTTATTGTGCATATTCCCTTGTTACTTTTCCTGGGGCACTTTAATTTCTGGCCCTTTTGGCCTGGAACTCACACTTTTTTTGCACACCCGCTGACGGATAAATGAGTTGAAGTTGCATTATGTTAGCACTTGCAGTTACATGACCATTTTGTCACTACAGAATTTGGCCTACTTACTTCCAGGAGTGTTGCATCCATTACATAAGGTCTGAATTTGGCCCCTAGAATTTTCCTTAAAACAGACCTTGGAGAACATTAACTTCCATACCAGGATTAACTTATTTACTTTGTTTAATACTCCTCCTGTGCCTTACTTCAAGGATCTTATTTTTAGCCTACCTCCCTGGTAAGTGCACATTTGTGTTTGTGAAAAGGCATGTTTGCTTTGCATGCAAGCAATCTCAATTTTACATACTCACAGAGCTACATAGGTTTTCCTATAGCCTTTTTTGTTCACAGTTGGGGATCTGGGTGTGCACACGGTGAGGGGCGTGTGCAAAGTACGTGCACATGTGTGAACGTGCAAAGTACGTGCACATGTGTGAACATGTAAATACCACCTAGCTGGAAGCTGAAAATCAGGTGACAATAAAACGATTCTCCTCAACCATACTTGGGATTTTCACCTTCATTATTAGCAAGTTCCCAAAACACAGTCAATCAAATGTAACAGAGATATCTGTATAGCAGCTGTAGCTAACTGACAGCCTGAATTCCTCTGTGATATAAAGTTACCAAATATGACACCCTAGTTCAAATTACGGTGCACATAATTCAGATTCTACAATATTTTCCGAGCTTATATAGATAATGTATGTGCTCTGTCACTATTGCTATTTTTTGATCCAATTAGCACGAGTGTATCAGACATTATAAATCATGTGTTGCACACACAATTCACCACAGAGTGCTCGCTTGCTATGGAGTTCCGGTCAGCGAACAGGATTGTCTTGTAGCATAAGAAAGAGAGAGTCAGGATTAAAATGAACGCCAAATCTGAAGCTCTTTTGATTTAATTTGTTACGACTACATTTATTGTATTGTAAATTACATGGATCTTGTCTTTAAAAACCAGCACCTCCTTTATTCTAGCACGGAATAGATTTTAGATGCCTTTGTGCATGCACAGTAGTCATGTTAAATGGCTTTTGGTGAAACATTTTAAATCTGCAGATAATTAATGCAACCCAGACAGAATGTACTGCTTCCCAAATCAGAAAAATGCGCCTGAATAGCTATTAGTCACAGTAATGTTCAGGGAACATCACAGAGAGAAGACACTAAGCTTCTGAATGACGGACTAGATCTTAGGAGATCAGAGTCAAATGAGCATATTTTTTCTGTTACCCATAATTTGCAATGCTGTATTTCCCCAGCATTTACGTGGAGAAGCCCTACTACTATAGAAAGTGAAAAAATCATTCAATGCAAGATAAGCATTTAAAATGTGAAGGTTATAAACATGTTTCATTGTATCTGACAACAGTCAATGTGTGGATGTCCTGAACTGTCCCAAAGTTCACCAAAAAGAGTTTTTTACATTTCTGGTCTCAAAGCTGTCATGAGGGAGGGATTAGGTGCTCTTCTGAGTTACACTGCTGTAAATCCAATGGACAGCCACTGGAGTAAATGCTGTTACTCCAGATTTACATAATCATCAGAAATGAGAGCTGAATCTCACCTAGAGCACTGTGCATGTGGAATCCACAGCAACAAACTGTGCTTGAGCCTGAAGCTTCAAATTAATTCTGTCAATTTGGATTTTTTATGATTATCCTTTATGGGCATCTTGAAAACATTACAAAGAAAAATGAATCATATGGGAAATACAAAGGGAACACTATCTACCATAAACATTGTCTCACAACACCTTATCTGATTCTGTTTGCACTGTTCCTGACAACTCAGACTGTCTTCCCCAGTCACTCAACTGGCAACTCATTTGTACAGACACCACCCTGGCCTTTGGCCTAAAGCAAGGGTTTCATGGCTGCTCTGGTCTGTGATAAGACCTCCTGGTTTGAGAAAGAAGAGAAGATTTTCAAAAACGCACAGGCAAGTTAGGTCAATGGGAACCCAAACTTTGAAACTCTCTCCCAGAATTGCTTTTAATTCACGATTCTTTCAAGGGGTTCTGGAATAATTTTTATGGTGGGAGTGCTGGGAGCCATTCTACCAAACTGTAAACCCTGTCTACGATGGAAACCACTTCAAGCCAGGGGGTGCGGCAGCACCCCCAGTTCCAGTTCCTATGGATTCCTTTGAAGTTTGCCCTCGGATGTGCAGTAAAGTTTACCTTCAAAAGAGAGGTGTCGATGATATTTTAAATAATAACTTTCATTATACAAATATCTGCAAGCAGAAGGTTAAATTAGACAACAAAAAAAGAAAAGAAAAGATCCAGGGCCAAATTTTCCCCTCGACTTTAACTCTTTGCAATTCCAATAAACTCAATTGGGCTTTATAGGGAGGAGCTCAGAGCAGAATCTGGATCATGATAACATGTCCTACCTTACTAGTTCTGGTCCTGCCATTTTGCCATCAAAAGACCCAGATACTGTGTGTTTCTTTGTGATTCTAGATCAGGGGTGGCCAACGTGTGGCTCCGGAGCCACATGCGGCTCTTCAGAAGTTAATATGCGGCTCCTTGTATAGGCACCGACTCCAGGGCTGGAGCTACCGGCGCCAACTCTCCAAGGCAGCAGGACACTCCACTGCTAAAAATACCAGTAGAGATAAAAAGGCACTGCTTGGGCAAGTAGAGCGCCTGTACGCCACATATCCTATGTAGCCAGTGAGTTCAGGCATGTCCTTACTTTACTCTCCTAAGCAATGCCTCACCATCTACACTGCTATTGATATCAATGCTAGAGGGGTGTGCAGTGTATGTACTCTATATGCTGCTGAAAGAAGTACCTCAAGCGGTATACCACTATAAAGCTCCTCAGGTCTAGAGCCCAGGCCTGTAGAGTACTAGGTAGTTGACATCTCCAGGCTGCAACCAGCCTGGGCTCCACTTTCCAAGACCCTCTGTGGACACAGACCATGGGAAGTTCTACTTGAAGGGTTTGACAGGCAGCAGCCCCGTGGATCCTGATTGGCTCCCTGCCCTATATAAACCCAAAGGGCGTTACAGGAAGTGTCCAGGCAACAGTGCGGATCTCCTATAGATGCCATGACTGTTCCTGTTCTATGCTCTTGAATTCCTGGCTTGACCGCGGCTTGATTTGGACTTTGCCTCC
Source organism: Chelydra serpentina (assembly GCA_037349315.1). Lineage (NCBI taxonomy): Eukaryota > Metazoa > Chordata > Testudines > Chelydridae > Chelydra > Chelydra serpentina. The sequence goes on from JBAIAC010000061.1 coordinate 15,400,073, forward strand.
TGACTCAGATCCTGAAACCTGACTTGGATGGACTCTGACCCTTGGTACTGACCCTGGCCTGGAAGGAAGAAAAAAACTTGTATGCAAAAGATTTTTCAGCAAATCATCATTATTTATTTTTATTTTGCCAGATTTAGTATATAAGCCAAATGACGGTTTTCAAGGTGCCACATGGGAAAGTCCCTTCTCCAATCTATATATCAGGGGCAGCCAACCTGTGGCTCCGGAGCCACATGCGGCTCTTCAGAAGTTAATATGCGGCTCCTTGTATAGGCCCCGACTCGGGCTGGAGCTACTGGCGCCAACTTTCCAGTGTGCCGGGGGGTGCTCACTGCTCAACCTCTGGCTCTGCCATAGGCCCTGCCCCAACTCCACTCCTTCCCGCCCCCTCCTCTGAGCCTGACGTGCCCTCGTTCCTCCTCCTTCCCCTCCGAGACTCCTGCACGCCATGAAACAGCTGATTGGGAGGTGTGGGGAGGGAGGGAGGGGGGAGGCAGTGATTGGCAGGGCTGCCGGTGGGTGGGAGGTGCTGGGAGCTGGGGGAGGGGAGCTGATGGGGAGCTGCTGACGTATTACTGTGGCTCTTTGGCAATGTACATTGGTAAATTCTGGCTTCTTCTCAGGCTCAGGTTGGCCACCCCTGCTATGTATTGTATAAGAAGTGATTTTCTTCATTTTTAACAACACATTTTCAGCCGCATTCTCATCTGAAGCCAAAGTTAGCCTCATTCAGATAATACATTGAATGGATGCTGGCAAACTCATGCTGACTTAATATCAATTTGCTGAGTAGAAAATCCTGCTAATATTGAACTAATTCAGCACAACTGCGCCTATTTCAGATCAATTCACAATCAACTATTTCCTGTCAATTTAAAATCACAAATTTCCTGCTCCAAGCAGCATTTAATCCTAAAGAACTACAGCACTCCACACAAATGGTTTTCAATTAACCCAGCCAGTGGTATATAATTCTATGTTTACAGTCTAGTTCCACAGTTTGTATGAACAACAAATCTATAGAACAAGGGAATGGGCAGACTGAATACCTCCACACAGCCGATTTCACTTTTGAGCATTAGAGAATCAAAGAATGACACAGTTACAATTTTATGTACAGTCCAAGGGAGATCAAATTTCTTATCGGGCCAGAACCCTGTGGCACACACAGGTGTGTGTGTACCTCCACCTGCCTGGATGCCCCAATTCCAGCTTCTCCCAGCTTTGCAGCAGAACAATAAACAGTTCTGCTGCCAACAGTAGGCCTGCAGGTTCAGAAGTGGCATCTCAGTTTGACCCTCATTGGCCCATGCTTTTGGTCTCTGGTTTCAACAAAAATACTTTCAACTGACTGTGTATTTTAGGAGAACGCCCATCCCTTTCTTTTCAGTGTTGTGTTAAGCAAACAGACTCAAAAGACAGTGGAATAGCAACTAGGAAAAAAGCCCGAACTTTAAGAGAGATCCGCGCCCAGTGCTTTGAGTGTATTGTCTCTGCACATTCACCCTTATAAGATATGCATCTGCAGCTTCATGTCAGGACTTTGGGAACCTCCAGGATAGCAGAGCCCATTGGGACCACAGAAAGGTTCCAGAGCAGAATGTACAGAAGGGCATGCCATCCTAACCATATTAGCTCCTTCCTCTAAACCTTCGAGTTCTAGCGAAGAGCTCTGAGGAAGAAGGGAATATAGGCATGTAGTGTGGACATGTAGGAGCAATACCTGAAATAACCAGTTACTGGTGAATATGCTTTCTTCCTTCTCTAATAATTGCCTCTGCACATTTCCCACTGCTGAGGATGTGAGGGAGATTCCCACACTTGAGCCATTATTTTTAGGTGACAAATTTGAGGAACTGTCCCATGTCGCCGAGGGATCTGTACCAGAACCAATACTGTTCAACATATTCATATATGTTCTGCAAAAACTGTTAAACAGTGATGTGGCAAAGTTTACAGATAATATATAATTAATCAAGATAGTTAAGTCCAAAGCAGCCTGCAAGGAGTTACAAAAGGATCTCACAAAACTGGTGACTGGGCAACAAAATGGCAGATGAAATTCAATGTTGGTAAATGCAAAGTAATGCACATTGGAAAACATAATTCCAACAATACATATGTAAATTAGCTGTTAAGACTCAAGAAAGAGATCTTGGGGTTGTTGTGGATAGCTCTCTGAAAACATCCGCTCAATGTGCAGAAGCAGTCAACAAATCAAACAGAATGTTAGGAACTATTAGGAAAGGAATAGATAATATGTCAGAAAATATCATAATACCACTATATAAATCATGGTATGCCCACACCTTAAATACTGTGTGCAGTTCTGGTCACCTCATCTCAAAAATATATTAGAAATGGAAAAGCTACTGAGAAGGGCAACGAAAATGATTACAAATATGGAAAAGCTTCCATATGAGGAGATATTAAAAAGATTGGGACTGGTCAGCTTAGAAAAGAGATTGCTAAAGCGGGACATGACAGAGGTCTATAAAGCATGAATGGTAATGAATGGTATGGAGAAAATAAATAAGGAAGTGCTATTTACTCCTTCACATAACACAAGAACCAGGGGCCATCCAATGAAATTAATAGACAGCAGGTTTAAGACAAACAAAAGGAAGTACTACTTCACACAATGCACAGTCAGCCTGTGGAACTTGTTGCCAAGGGATGTTGTGAAGGCCAAAACTACAACTGGATTAAAAAAGAATTAGATAAATTCATGGAGGACAGATCCATCAATGGCTATTAGCCAAGATGATCAAGGATGCAACCCCATGCTATGGGTATCCCTAGGCCTCCAACTGCCAGATGCTGGGACTGGATGACAGGGGGTGGATCACTTGATGATTGCCCTGTTCTGTTCATTCCCTTTGAAGCATCTGGCATTGGTAACCATCAGAAGACAGGACGCTGGGCTAGATGGACCATTGGTCTGACCCTGTATGGCCATTCTTATGTTCTTGTCTAGGAGCAGTAATTGCTCAGGAAGGTGGTCTGAGAAGTTCTTATCAATCAGAGTGCAGAATGGCCCTCCCGAAGCAAATATGAGTTCTAGATACCAAGGTGATAGAATAGTGGTGTATAAATGTATTAACAGAGCTTCAGATAGAAGCCCAACAGATTTCTAAAATACAAAGGCATGTCTTCAAAGTTTCCTCAGCTCTATAAGTGTCCACAAATCCTACCTTTGGGAGGAAAGCCTTGATTTGTACAGAACCCCGTTAGCCCAAATAAAAGAGAACCTCTGGTTAGAGATCAAGGTAGATAGACTGTAGTTATCTACAGTCCTGGGGATAGAAACAGTGGATGTCTCTTTCAGGAGCTCCTCAAGAGCTTTTCTTTTGAGCCCAAGCCAGCCAATTTCTAGTACAGGTACATAGGGATTCATGGACACCTCCAGGTATGGAAAGAAGGTAGCTCTACCACCTACAGCCACTCATGTAAAGGAAAAAATCTGAGGAAGTTGGAACCACACAGCCCTTTTATAGCTTAGGCACCAGATGATTAATGTCATGAAAGGGTGCTTGGGCAGCTTTAATAAGCACTACTCTCTGGAAGGTTCCTGATGCTTAACTGCTCCAGGGTGCTCAGCCCATAAGTGGCAACCTGCAGAGACAATTCTCAGAGAACATGCACCAACATTTTGCAAACTGGGTGCCTTGGTAGCTTTCTAAACTCCTGAATGAAGTCACCAGGAACTGCAGGTGTTGCTTGCTTCTGAAAATCTGGCCACTTTTCGTTGGGAGCCTAAATGGATTTTGGTGTTTAATTTATAGGTACCTAGGTTTAAAATGCTGGCCTTGACTTTTACCAGAGGATGTGACAAATGGAAAGTCTCTGTGTTCTACAAAATTAGGCCTGAAATTCACAACGGGTCAAGCAGTCAGATTTTAGAAAGTGTCTGACAAGTTGCTACTAGTTCTTTACCTGGATATATTGCAAAATATTTTTATCATGCTGCCTTCATAGAAAGGTCCAGAAGTGGTGGCACAACAAATTGTTAGGACTGTCACATCCATTTGCTGTATTAACTGTTTGACTGATCACTGCACTCTTGTTGCTTTGAATGATGGCACACATTTTTCTTGTAATGCCATTATGTCTTTGTGCATGAGGTTAGACTAACACCATGACAATAATATTGTGTCAGCAACAGCAGCGGTAGCCATGCTCTGTTGCGTTGCCCTGAGGCAAAGTTCTGCACCTTTCTTGGATGTAATGTTCTTTATGTCACTAATATGTCTCTTTATTTGTCTGAGTTTTAAATTCAAGGACAGAGCTCATTCTCCACCCCCGCTTAAAGCTGTGTTAAGCTCTCCACATTGTTCTTCCCAGAATCAGAACTGATGGCTTATTCATTCATAGAATCATAGAACCACAGGGTTAGAAGGGACCTCAAGGGTCATCTAGTCTGTTTTTCTTGGGATAAAAATTGACTCTAAAAGCTGCAGCAGTCTCTCATTCATTTCTTAGGGCTTCTCGATGGTTGTTTGTTACCAACTGGTCTTAGAGGTTTTAATGAAACGACAAGACGTGTGCAACCATAAATAAATAATAAATAATACTAACGATCATGCCAAATGTATGAATGCAATGGCTATTTATCAGTTCTATCAGTAAGCAAGAAGTAGTTCAAGTTTTCTTGCATAATACAAGAATTAAATTCCACTAGTAATTATACAATGCACATAAAATTAAAGGTGTAAAGAGTATCTGTTCTTCTGGTTCACCACTGTGGTCAGGGAGCAACATGGGCAGGGTTTTTGTGCTGTGTTTGTCCAGCGCTTAGCTGGTCCATGACTGTGGCTCCTAGGAGCTACTGCCATACAAATAAACAATAATAATACATATTCATTAACAATTTTTTAATTAATGTTACAAATTGATTCCTACTACTATATACTACATATATATATATATATATATATATATCTCTTTATATAGTTTATTTACCTTCTCTCTCTTTCTCTCAATATATATATAAGGAAGATAAATATTCTCATTACTTATCAAGCTGGGTGGCCTTAGGAGCTTTCTGATTTTTTCAGGGATGACTCTGCATAATTGTCCAAGAGCTAGGAGAACTAGAACATGCACTGGATTCCTTGTAGGTTGTGAACTCTGAAAAGATAGTAAGATTTGGGGCCAGATCCTCAGGTCTGTTCAGGCCCCTTTGCGCTGGCAGTGAAATGGGGCTGACAAGCTAGTGAAACCAGCCGGAAAGAGGTTCCTCTGGCGTCAGGAAACTTTCAAATGGAATAGAGCCAGCTACCCCAGCAAAGGGACCATATTAGTGCAGTTTTAGGCTGCTCTGCCCTGTGCTGGAGCCAAATCATCCACCAGTAGCACCAGGGTTTGGAGAAGCACAAAGGTGATAAAGTGATGAGTTATATATGGTACTAATGCAGATACATTTTAGGAATAGTGTTTATTTCATTTGACTTAATCCATTAATAAATGCAATTAAATTCAGCAGAATAAAATAAAATAAAATAAAATAAATATAACAGGGTTTTTAAGAATGTCAGACTAAGTGGATCACCTTTCAGGCTCTCAGATATTTCTTATTTAAAAGGGAAAGTGAATCCTGATGGAATTGTAAATTAGATTATTGAAAATCAACCAACGTTCTCGCTTCAGCAAAAGGGTCTAGAATAGAGCTGCAGAAGTACTACTAACCCGCACACCCGACACTAAAATCAAAGTGTTTAGGCATGTTTGCTTGAATTCTGAATGATTATTCAGTTTGGCAATCTGTGGTCCATTTTATTGTCTATTTGTGAACTTTGCTTTATGAGCAAAAATACTTTCCCAAATGCTTGAGAATGGCTGCTCTTTATGGCCTCTTAAGGACAGCATATGCTTAAATTTAAAGTGTTAGTGAATACGGATGCTTCCTCGAATTGAAGTCTGTATGAATGCCCATCTTTGTATGTCAATCTGTGCTTGAGCATGAGATTTTGTTGGTCAATACTTGCTATTCTACTGTATAAAAAGTTGCAGTCATTCAGGGTGAAATCCTGGCTTTGCTGAAGTCAATGGCATAATTCCTATTGACTTCAATAGGCCCATGATTCCCCCTCCCTGCCCCCCTCCCCCCCCCCCCCCCGAGTCCAATCCACCTCTCACTGAAGTCAGCAGAAAGTCTTTTAATTGACTTCAATGAGCGCTCAAGGAGGCCCATAATGCCATATGACTGGGGGCAAACAGTCACACTTCACAAATAACAGTAAATAATCTAAGTGAGCCGTTCACAAATAAATAAGAAGCTGAAATTTGTTCAAAAATGGTTAGCTGAACACTTAAAAATAATGAATACATTACTAAAAAGGTCTGTTTCCAAATTAATTCCAAGCAGAAAAATGTCACTGGACCTGTTATTCCATATGAGTAACTGGGCTGCTTGTTCTAGAGGAAACCCCCCCATAAAATTTAAGTCTAAAGCAACACAAATAAAACGTTGAGAATCACCGTCATTACACATTTTATATTTCCGTATCAAAAATATTCCCCGAGGCATTCTAGACTTCCTCTGAGCCACATCCATCAGTAATTTATATGAATACATTTCTCAGTGGTTTTAATAATGAAACAGATGTTTACTCTTCCTAGAAGAAGCAATTATCCCTTATATTGGAAAAAGTGAGCTCCAGTAGACAATAATGCTCCTGTATATTATTGTACAGTGTTTGCTGCTCTTTCCTTGTTTAATGCCAGACTGCTTTCAGAGAGCCAAATTCTATTCACTACCCTCTTGTGAGTAGTGCCATTGAAATTAATGTGTGAATATGGTAGGAGCTGCTGGCCTTATATTTAATATATGGCAGTGTTTGTTGGCAGTGATTACATGGCTAAGGCTGAGTTCCAATTTCCACTTCAACTTTCTTGTAACCTTCTCAGATAAATTCTTTAGATGTTTTCAATGTTTGGGATCAGCATAAAGGAGATTCTTTTATTTTTTATTTTTTATTGAGTACAATTGGGTCAAATGTTTTTTAAATGGGAGAAAAATGTTTTCCCTTTATGTTCCCGTTGAAATGTTGTGCTTTCATCACCCTAACGGAGTTGAAGCTAGAAACCCTGAAATGGCTATATTTCATAGCCATCACTGGGAAAGGAAACACAAGCCAAGTTTGAAGACAATTAGCTTATTATAGCTGAACACACAATTTTCAGCCAAATAGTCACACATAAGCCTCTGATATTTTGTATTCTGTTTTTGTAAGGGCTTCCTTAATTAAGTGGATTAGAATGTTAGGAAGGCAGAATTCAGGAATCCACATGGTCTCTTCAGTTACAGGTGTAGGTTTGCCAAATGGTAAACCCATGATATAGACGGCATGGAATCTTGGAAACTTCTCCTTTATATTTTCTCCCTAAATGTTCTTTATTTCTTTTTAAAGAAGCACTTACTCTACCAATGCGTTCCCATTGTGAAAGGCTCAACAATCTCCATGAGAGGTTATGTGATCTAGTGTTTAGTGGACAGGCCTGGGAGTCATCAGAAATGGGTTCTAATCTTGCCACGGAAACTACGTCCTCTGTCACTTATGGCAAAAATTTCAAACTTGGGCACCTAAAGTTAGATATTCAAATACAGATATAAGGCTCCATTCCAGCACAACTCTTAAGCACATGTTCAAAGCTGTGATGTTTGGGTTGGAATTCTATTGTTTAAAACAAATTTCTTTTGGCATTAAAAAAACGGAAACATTTCTATTGGTCTTAGGTTTTGCAATGGCTTAAAACCCCGCCCCCCCCAAAAAAGGGGACAGGATTTGATCTGACAGTTTTACGGTTAAGTTAATGGTTTTAGTTTTAGGTTTTCTCAGATACCAGTGACACTTTAGTGGTTTACGTTTCAAGAGATAAGTTACTTCCTCCCCCCCCTCCAACAGTGAGTTCTTTTTTTAGCCCATTACCTTTCAGTGTTTAAAAGAACAATGGCTTTCACTCTAGAATATGTCTTGGATAATACCTGGAAATGTCTCTCTCCCCACCCCCTTTTTTATTTAAACAGCAATCAAACACAAAGGATAATTTTCATCTTATTTGGCTTCCTTGTGCTTTTCTGTAACTCACTTGAATTTCAGTGAGCCCTTGGGCATGCACTGAAATCCAGATTTATGACTATGGGTTAGCGCAATTGCTGATTTGAAACTACAGATAGTTATCAATGAAAAATAGCAGCCTATTTAACTGGTATCGACAGTTGTGGCCAGATACCCTGAAGGTTTCCCAGCATTAGAAATCATGCAATGCCACTTTCGGGTTTACCCTTAAAATGTACTTGTGAATGCAGGTAACCCTCCTGTGGTCTCTGCTCAATGGACCAATACTGTTACCAAGGTCACCTTTGCAGAGTTATATTTGCATCCAGCTGACGTTGATTCATGCTGCCAGATGGCTAAGGACAAAGCACAATCGTTCAACACAATGTGTGACCTACTTACACGCCTAACAATCTGCTGCTTAATACTTAGTAAAAGCATGAAGGCTTTGATTAAAATTTTAATTTTGTTTTAGTTAGCTCACATGTGGCATGTACAGTTTGCATGCTGGATGCATCTGCCCCAACAGGGCAAAGATATGGGGTCGCCAACATATTTCTAAAGAGTGCCGGAAGCAGCTGAGAGAACAATGAGACTGAAATGAAAGCAGTCTCTGTGAGCAGTGAGCATGTGCATGAGGTAAATCATGGGAGGGGAGGAAGAGAAGGAGAAGTAGAAGAACCCGGCACTGAGCAGCAAAGCAGAGGAAAGTGCACTTGTATTCTTTCTCCCTTCCCTCTGCATAGTGTTTGCAAAGCAAATTCCAGAAATACAAAGCACTGACTAGTGCATATTTAACGTTTTGAGAGTCACAAACACCACTTGAAAAGGCCTAATTTTTCTCTTCATTGACTTTAATGAAGCTGTCTCCATAGCCTTGCAAGCATTGAGACCATCTTCCTAAGAAGCAAGCGCAGTTGCCAGACAAATTTCATCGAAGACATCCAGCTCTAAAAAAGCTTTCCTCTCTTGTACCTTGTCATTTACTGGCAGCTGCAACCTCTGATGTATTATTTCAACGACGCCATTCAAGGAAGCTATAAAACATGTCATTTTGTGGGGAAGGGAAAGTGATCTTAATTTATTTTTTTACCTAAGCTAGGTATGGAACATGACAATCCATCTACTTTGGATACTTCCCACTAGTTCTGAGCTGTCCAATGTCTATTTATTGTATATTTGTTTATTGATAATGATGAGTTCAGCACAATGAAAGGGAATCTACCTGAAATTAGACAGGGTGGTCTAAAACCAAGGGTCTTGTTCAATCCTTTCCTGGAAAAGTTTGTGGGAGAAGGTTTAGGATTCTTTGCAAAGACAGCCTGGTGGAATTTCCAGGAAGTTGTCTCGTTAGGGCCGAGTGGGTATGCAGTATTGCCTTTTAGACCGTAGAAAAATCATAGATTCATAAAGGCATTCAGAAAGGGTCTGATCCTGCTCCCATTGACTTCAATGGGGCAGGTTCAAGTCATACAGGGTTGTTATTCTGTGCCTTGTAACCCTGGTCTTCCCTTTTCCACTATTTGCAGAGCTTCCGTAGGCTAAGTGACCTCTGGTTGCCCAGTATCAGTGACAGAGTGGACTTCATGGGGGCTAATGCTGTTGAAGTGAATTACAAGAAATACCTTTTCCTAAAGTGTGTGGGAGTGAGATTGTATTTGATTGTATTTATGCAACTCCTGGACACTCATCAGATGGTAACTAAGTCAAGAAAAGTCAACTTGCATTAAAGCAGCTTCTGTACTGCTTTAGATATTGAGTTATCTTTCATGCATATGTAAGGTACTCCTCTAGGACAGGGTTAAAACCGTAGGGAGAATGGGGAGCAAAAATGGAATGTACATCTCTTGCATGCTCTGTACAGAGACAGGCAGATGGACACACAGATATAATGGGACTGATAATTCTGAGGTCTGAAAACACCCCCTATCCAGTATTTATATATTCACTCTTCTAGCTTTCTAGATGCAGGGTCTTCTAGATCTTTGAAAGGCGATGAGATGTCTCATATGATCAGAACATTTATATGCTCCATGTAGATGATATGCAAGGGAAATGAATAACAGGCTGGCATAAAGCAATGACTTTCCAAATCTATATTGTGAGTCTGGTTTCAGTAATCTACAAAGATCGGTTAGGCTGAGGTGCTTTACACAAAATGGAACGACTCTTCCCAGATTAAATCCTACCGAGGGAAACGGATTCAGTTGCTAAGGTAAAATTAATCTCTCCCCCCTACTTGGTAAAGGCAAAAAATTGAGCCAGAACGTACTGTGTTATTCAAGAGATGGTTAAATCCTGTCCCACTGCAACAAGTGCACTGGGCTGCCCAGCAGCAGAACCCGTGCGGTTCTGCTCGGTACGTGGTGATGAGAAGGACTCAGTGTGCACCCCTGGGTGATGTGCTCAGCTTCGTGGGAGGATCAGTATATGACCGTGCGGGGGTGACAGCAGGTCACGCTGGATTTTATGACCTCTACTCAGATCCTCTCGACCTTCCCCCTGTTCAGTGAGGAGGGAGGTGGTGAGGCTGCGGTCATGGGAGGACTCCTCCCCTCGCCCTCCCGCTAGCAACCAGCTACGGGATGGTCTTCACTGCAAAGTTAACTTGAGTTGTAACTCACAGTGACTGGCCCAAGACCAGGTATAGGTTAAAACTCGAGTGAGCGCAACTTCTCAGCTGCTAACATGTCTAATCCTCCAATGTCATCCCATAATTCCCCTGGTGTTCCCAGAAAAGACAGACTATTTCTCCCACAGTGGGAGAGAATTCATAGACCATATAAGCTCACTACAGCGCAAAGCACAAGGAGATGTGCCCTTAGAAGCCTTAGCACCACACATAAGTGAATGCAGTGTCAGTGTAGACATAGCCACTCAAGTTCTATGCTGCATCTTAACTAAGGGCAGCTTGTGATCTCCAGTCTCAATGAGAGATGGTAACCAGTTTGAGTAGAGCAGCCTGTATAATGTAGTCTATGCACAAGATCTGAGTGAGTTTTAACTACACGGGAAGTTTAAAGGCTCTGCATTATTTTGTTACTAAGATCATTTTGGACAAAAAGAACATCTGACACCACGTGCTAACTTCCTTAAAGGACACATTTTAAAATTAATTTTAACTAGTAAGCTTATTAACAACTTCTCAGAAATGTTATTCTGTACTCAAAGTAAATGCTGTAATTTTGGGGAAGATGTATTTTGTTGTTTCACATACAACAGAGTATGAATCCCTGTTTTAAATACAAAACTAAACTCACCCACACGTATGGAATGGCAAGTGCCTCCGTAGTTAGTGAGGTTTGCTGTACATTTTTTTATACAGCATCACATGATTTGAAACTAACCTATTTGGTTAATTGTAGTGTTGTAGCTGTGTTGGTCCCAGGATATTAGCGTAACAAAGGTACTGAGGTGTCTTTTTGGGGACCAACTTCCGCTGGTGAAAGAAACAAGCTGAGTGTAGCAATGCCTAAATATCTTTTAAAATCTGGGCTTTAGGTAGTAAGACATTCGGTTTTGATTATTTTGACCTTTAGAACATAAGAACGGCCACACTGGGTCAGACCAAAGGTCCATCTAGCCCAGTATCCTGTCTTCCAACAGTGGCCAATGCCAGGTGCCCCAGAGGGAATGACAGAACAGGTAATCACCAAGTGATCCATCCCCTGTCACCCATTCCCAGCTTCTGGCAAACAGAGGCTAGCGACACCATCCCTGTCCATCCTGGCTAATAGCCATTGATGGACCTATCCTCCATGCACTTATCAAATTCTTTTTTTTGAACCCTGTTATAGTCTTGGCCTTCACAACATCCTCTGGCGAGGAGTTCCACAGGTTGACTGTGCGTTGTGTGAAAAAATATGTCCTTTTGTTTGTTTTAAACCAACTGCCTATTACTTTCATTTGGTGACCCCTAGTTCTTGTGTTATGAGAAGGAGTAAATAACACTTCCTTATTTACATTTTCCTTAATGTATTCTCTGGTTACTGTATAGCAAATATTGCTCCTTTTAATTCATAAGGGCTTTTAATGTTTTAGACTTGTAGCTTGAAATACATTTCCTTCCCAAACAGCTGAAAAACATGCTTGAAAGACTCAGGAAATGTGTTACTCAACCCAAATTAATTCGCCTTATCTCTAAATCATCTGACTCCAACTTTGAATTAGAATTCATCTGATTTACAAAAATCCATCAGAAAAACAACAACAGATGTGGAGTAAGGGCAGCACAAAAAGTATAAACAGACTAAAATATACCAGGACAACAATGCCACTTTGTACTGCCAGTTAGCAACTGGCATCAAAGTATAACAAGCACATTGCAGAATGTGCTGCATGCTCATGTTACTGTCTCTGAGGCCTGGAAATTACAAAAGAGTGAAATATTACCTGCTTGTTGATATTTAATCAGGATCTAATTATGTCATAGAAATTACCCTTGAGAAACAATGCTGAAAGAATCACTAGTATAAAAGCCAGGCAAAAAACCCAAAAGTTTCTTTACAGATACTTGTGATGTATAGCAGTGTCCTAGTGACAAAAAATTCCAAAGGAAGAAAGACTAGGAAGGCATAATTGCAACCACTTTAAAAAGTTCTTATGAATACAGGACTAAAATGACTTGCAGTCCAAAATTCTCTGTCGGTTACATTAGAAGTATTGCAAAAAATCAAAATTGCAATATTCTACACTGAGTACCAATAATACTGCTTATAAGTATCTAGAAGTGATTATGGGCCAATTTTTTCAAAAGTATATAAGACATATAGGTGCTTTGCAAAACAAGATTTAAGCTTAAAATGTTATCTGTTTATCTGTTTAGTTATTACAAACCAAACCGTTACAAGAAAATATCCATTTATCATTCAGTATATACTTAACTATAAAAACACATGAAGAATTTATAATCTGTGCACCACAAATTTAATGTCAAACGCTCAAACTAAATGAGCAAGATTATCCCAAGTCCTTTTTAAAAGTCTAACCAGTGGTTTACACGTTTTATAAGAATTACAGAGTACAATACCAAATATAGCAGACATATGTTTCACACAGTAATAATATCACACGTGTTAAAAACACTTTTACAAAATCAGGTAAGACACTGGCTTGATAGTTAGTCTGGTCTAATATGCTCTATATCTGGTGTAATATGCTCTATAGACTAATATGCTCTATATTTAATTTTAAAAAAAACAAACAAAAAAAAAAACAACCCCACCCCTATCTTTCTGTCAAAGGTGTAAAAACCAGGAGACGTGCTGTGATGTCTCCAGTAATTTTAACATAGATAATTCCTCAGTTAGGGACTGTGCAAATGTCATGAGTACTGAGCCTGTTTAACTTTGGAATCAACAACAACTACAAAGCCTCAGGGGATACTAGAGCTACAGTCTCTCTGAATTGCTATTACTTGTTACTGCCAGATAGTCTCTTAGCAGCTTTTCTTCATTCACATGTTTTGTCTTCCTCCCAAGAGAGATTACTGCTCCAGCATTTCTGGAAGCTTGGTAGTTTGACACCTCAAAGGCAAAAGCAGTACTCCGGAAAGTGAAAAGCTCATATTACAGCCCTGAGCTCAAGCATAGTGAGATATGCCTATTACTCTATTTAGGCCAGTTGCTTTGTGGCATATTCAGCTTCCTGTGGGAGCCCAAACAGACCGGCATCTGTAGTCATGAGTTTAGGGTAATTTGGCCATGGGAGCTCCTCTAGAGAGCTGGGATTTCTATAGCCACCAGATTAGGGTCAAATGAGAAAATGAATGAGCAAAATATAAATTCAAATAGGTGGTCTTGCAGTGCCACATATCATCACATGCAGCTGTGGAACTTGGAATCAGAAGCAAGGAAAAAACGGATGCAGAATACTTGAAGGTGAAGTCTTTGAGAAGGTATAGTACTGCTGATGGCAGAATCCCTTGAACTTTGGAGTTATTGTGTATGTGCGAAAGACCTTCCCCTTTGTCATTTTGAAATTATATCCTGATAAGGACAACAATCGGCCAAGGCATCATAAATATGTTGTCTTGGTTTACAATAACTTTATCTTTGGAGTAAGCCCTGGATTTTCACCATGGCAGTCTAGGTGTACAAGTCTGCTGTTGGGAGCCAAATCAGTATTGTAAGTCAGTACCTTTGAAAAAAAAAAAACCTGACAGGCATGGTTATTATCCAGCTTCTCCTCAACAGTAAGGGGCAACAGTCATGGACAGAATCAACAGAGGTGAGATATTCTTAGCCATGGTCCAACATTCAATGGGCAAGTCTTTATCCAGCTTTGCATCAGGAGTTATCCTTTAGCGTTGTCTTCTCAGAAATCAGGGTCACCTGTATTTATGTCCTCTGGAGGGCAGAAGTACAGTCTTTAATAGCCAAGGAGCTTCTGGCCAAGACTCTGGAACCAGTCTGAACTGGGCTATCTAGTGTTTTGACAAAAGTATATAAAGAACCATGGGTGATGGGAATAGATGAGGCTAAAACTAGCCAAACTATGGTAGGAGGGATTGGCAGTGGTTTAACAATAAGACTTTTTGCCACTGGCGGGCATGGAAGGGGGCAGGAGGAGGAGGAGAGACTTGTCAACTTGGGCCTCCACAAAAGCTTTGGTAATGAAATAGTACATGTCAAGGAAGAAGAAGGGAAGGGTGGACACAGACTATGGGGTACAGCGAAGACTCAGTGCTTAAGCTGTTTGCAAGAGCTCCACTTTATTCAGCATCTGGTTCCAACAAGCATAAAAATAGGATCATCAGAGCACCCTGTCCAGACACTTAGCCCTTAAAGACTCAGTCTCTGATACCACACAGATAAGGTTTCGACTGGAGGCCTGGAGGCAGCTAAGAGAAGAAGCTCTTTTCCATTTTATGATCTTCATGCTCATGGGCTGAGAATAAGGAAAGTGCTAGTCTGCAGCCAATTATGGTTTGGAGCTGTCAGAGCAAGAGTTATGTAGAAAGCCTGTGCCATTGGGCTGCACTGCCTGACCACAGGCGGAGCATTTACAGGATATCTTCATCTTCTCCCGCCAGTTGGTCCTAAAAACTGAACCAACTGAGAAATGCCTAGCCAGGTACAGAAAATTCTAGAATAACACAAATGGGAGAATGAACTCCTGCTCTCCTCCGTGTCTAGACAAGAGTGAGGGAGATGCGTCTGTGCCTAGCTTCATGCCAGAAAGTCAGCTAGCTCATTCCTGCTCCTGACCACTGAAACAGGAAACAAGCCCAATACGTGTGGACTAGCCAGCATTAGTCAGGCTTACCAGTCTCTGGTGACTCCTATTTTAGGTGCATAACATTTATTTACTATATGGAGATATGCCTAGCTCATAGAACTGGAAAGACCTTGAAAGGTCATCGAGTCCAGTCCCCTGCCTTCACTAGCAGGACCACGTACTGTCCCCTGACAGATTTTTACCCCAGATCCCTAAATGGCCCCCTCAAGGATTGAACTCACAACCCTAGGTTTAGCAGGCCAATGCTCAAACCACTGAGTTATCCCTCCCCCAATTTCAAGAACATTATTATTTATTTGCATTACTGTAGCACCTAGGAACCCTAGATGTGGCCCAGGGTCCCATTATGCCAGGTGCTTCACAAACACAGAACTAAAAGACAGTTCCTGCCCCAGTGGGCTTTCAAGCTAAGCATAAGACAAGAGACAACAGATGGCTATAGACAGATGGGGGACACACAAGAGCTAAAGAATGATGTGGCATTGCTTATTATTACACAAGGTTTGTAGGCAGTATCATAGATGTGCGTAATACTGTACAAATCAATAGGAACGTCCATTCTAATTTCTCTTAGTTGGATAAGCTTAAAAAGCCCAACCCCTAATTAATTAAGGGGTGATGGAGAGTTACGGACAACATTGTAGTGTGCATCTTCATTTTGTATTTGACATCTAGATATAACAACGAAAGAGAATGCAAAAGAAATCCATAGGCAGAAAAAAATCAAAGAAAGTAGGGGGTTTTTTAGTCATCAAAAGATTGATTGAAAGAATTGCTTTTGTTTACAAGCCACATGGGATTCTCATGGGCTACAAAATAAAACAAGGGGCTGATAGCATGCTACTATTACCAAATGATAGAAACGAACCTGTGAAAAATATGGCTTATTTTTACACAACTTTATAAAATTAGGTAAAAATAAAATAAACCATGTTTTCATAGTGTACTTGGAAGCAATTATACAGTATGATTTGTAAATAATGTTATACAATTTTATAAAATAATACTGCCTAATTGCTTCCAAGTACACTCTCTTTCTTCTTGGACCAGAAAGAGAGCATGACATAGGCAAGAAGCTTAATCTCATGGGAAGGATTTCACAACAGCAGAACACTCAAGAGCAATCCCTCTTTTTCTAATGAACTGTCCAACACAGCAGCCCTTCCAAGACTCTCACTGAAGCCAAACCCTGAGGCGTGTCAGTGATACTCTGACAAGGAAAGAGTATAATAGCTGCAAATTGGTTTTAAAGAGTCAAATGTAAAATGTTGGTGGGTGGGAGGATGAAATAAGGCGAATCTCATGTCTCTGGCTGGGACAAGGAGGAAACCCCAGGAGAGAACTGGATGATTAAAAATGGGTATTTACGGCAAATATTGCACAACTACTGGTACAGAACGTTTCACTCTCATCAAGATGTCTCTCATCAAGAGGGATATAGTCAGCAGCTAGATGAAGTGGAGTCCGTTCATCTATTTTGCCCTGAGGGCAGATTTTGATATGGGACCTACGCACGAGTTGTCAACGTTTGTGCAATATGGACAAGAAATTTGTACTAATGTACAGTGCGTTTTAAGGGTTTTATATTTTCACAGGTTTATGCCACAAACAGGAACTGGGTTTCCTTAGCACAGACTTGCAATGGAAAAACAGGACCTTCATCTGTAAAGCCATCGCAAAGCTTAACGGAGAACATTGTTTTCAATGCAAGATGTGCAAAGCTGAATACTACTGGGAGAGCAATCAGTAAGTCCACAGAGAAAGAACCCTCATAGGTGTTCGCGGCATAACGGACAAGTCTGCAAGCAGAGCGGACAGCAGAATTAATAGAACAGTAAACGGAGCTGGGGATTATTAATTCAATGTGCCATCAACACTCAGAGCAGAGGAGAAGAGTGACACTGCAGAAATGCAAGAGTCTTGCAAATCGTTGAGCCAATCATAGAGAGTACCAGAATTAGATGATTATCTGCACAAGATTAGGGGTAGAATTTGATAATTTAGGAATGAAAATAAGGGAAAAAGACATGGGAGGGGGCCAAAAGCACTGAGGTGAACACTAATTGCCAGCAGCACTACTAGTCAAGGTGAAAATTAGGAAAAACGTGTATGTTGCTCTACCAAATGTTTAAAGGCTCCAGCAAGAGCTAAAATTAAAGGTCACATCCTCAAAAAGGACCTCCATCAGCCTGAAAGTGTACGTGCATGATTACTTGCAAGTGCAAGTACGATGTGTGGATACAAATCAAATAGTTTGGGCAGTCAGGAGTCTAACTACTGGCGTGCATGCATACTCCTTGTCAGTGTGAGCAAATTTGTGTGCACAAGTTATTGTCCATACAGTACTGTGTGCCCAAATCGAGATGCTGTTGTAGGAAAAAATGACTCTCAGATGTAACAGAAAAGGAAAGTATTCTAAAAATAGAAAATATGTTTCACTACCATTACAGACAAAACAGAGATTGTTAAAGTAGCCAACGGTTGACTGTTAATCTGAACCCTTCTTACTAGAAGTTCTGAGTTAATCAAAACTTTATTAATGCTCCCACACCCAGGAGTGATATATGGTGACCATGGGTTGCTGGGTGGCAGTAGTTGGGGAGGCAGGGAGAAGGCGGTAGGGGAGAATTTGAAGTATGGGGGTTAGGTGTGGGGTGGAGGATGAAGGAGAAGCAGCTCCATAGCGGGCAGGGTGTAGGGGCTGAAAAGCGGATGGTGGGCTTTGGGGGAACTGATGCTCCTTGTGGTGCTGGGCAGGATGCCATGTGGTTCAGTCCAGCAGCAGGAGCACAGCCACTTGGATTGGATTTCCTCTTTCCTGCCCTAACAACAACAGCCTCTCTTCTCTGGGAGAAGGGCTAGTGGCTCTCTTGCGGGG
The DNA here is from genome assembly GCA_037349315.1 of Chelydra serpentina. Taxonomy (NCBI): domain Eukaryota; kingdom Metazoa; phylum Chordata; order Testudines; family Chelydridae; genus Chelydra; species Chelydra serpentina. Next base: position 15,418,250 of record JBAIAC010000061.1, read on the forward strand.
CCCGAGTTTCTAGTGTCAGCTGAGGAGTGAGATCATACATGCTACTGTCCCAATACATAGGCCAGGACAGCAGCACCACAGAATGCTTGTTCATAATCCAGGGGTGGCCCATCCAAACTAGACTATTGGCAGGTATGGGGAAGCAATTCCTGGCAGCTTCTCCAATTACTCTTCTGCTTACACCAGCTGCTCCCCACTTCTCTGCTGCAATCCTTCATCAAAGCTCCCTGCTGTTGATCTGTTTAGCTGGAACATCGAGGGAGAGAGATGGATAAATCAGACTTTGCCTGATTAGTCTGTCCTAAGCCGCTTGCAGGGTATTGTCAGACATTTACTGAGTGCTCATATTCTTTTAGAGACACATTTACCCTCCAGTAAAGGTCTAATACCTCCAAACAGTGGAAATATTTTATTGCATTCACCCGTTGCCAACACACTACCCTACAAATTCCTCTTCAAAGTGATAATGACAGCCTGCTGGGACCCAAATTGGATACATTTAAAGATACACTAGAAGTGTGGAAAATGGCCTTTGGATTGTAAGAAGATGAATATCTCCCCAGTTACGTACATTTCAATATGAGATTGCTTCTAGGGACCTCGAAGTAGGATAAAGGGGATGGATGGTTTGGGGACCATGTGACTGGGGCTGACTTGGAAGAAGAGGGTTTGGTAGGACATGCCACTGACTGAGGGGACCCCAAACAGCGTCATAGACTAAGGCCAGAAGGGACTATCATGATCATCCTGTCTGACCTTCTGCACACTGCGGGCCACAGAACCTCGCCCACCCACTCCTGTAATAGACCCTTAACCTCTGGCTGAATTACTGAAGTCCTCAAATCATGATTTAAAGACTTCAAGTTACAGAGAATCCACCAATTTACACTCATTTAAATCTGCAAGTGACCCATGCCCCATGCTGCAGAGAAAAAAACCCAGGGCCTCTGCCAATCTGACCCAGGGAAAATTTCCTTCTCGACCCCAAATATGGTCATCAGTTGGACCCTGAGCATTTCGGCAAGACCCAACAGCCAGACCCCTGGAAAAGAATTCTCTGTAGTAACCCAGAGTCCTCCCACTTAATGTCCTATCACAGGCCATCAGAAATATTTGCTACTAGCAGTCACAGATCAGCTACATGCCATTGCAGGCAGTCTCATCATGCCATCCCTGCATAGAATATCAGGGTTGGAAAGGACCTTAGGAGGTCATCTAGTCCAACCCCCTGCTCAAAGCAGGACCAATCCCCAATTTTTGCCCCAGATCCCTAAATGGCCCCCTCAAGGATTGAACTCACAATCCTGGGTTTAGCAGGCCAATGCTCAAACCACTAAGCTATCCTTCCCCCCCATAAATGTATCAAGCTCAGTCTTGAAGCCAGTTAGTTTTTTTGCCCCCACTGCTACCTTTGGGAGGCTGTTCCAGAACTTCACTCCTCCGATGGTTAGAAACCTTTGTCTAATTTCAAACCTAACCTTGTTGATGGCCAGTTTATATCCATTTGTTCCTGTGTCCATATTGGCACTTAACTTAAATAACTTCTCTCTCACCCTGGTATTTATCCCTCTGATTTATTTATAGAGAGCAATCCTATCTCCTCCCAGCCTTCCTTTGGTTAGGCTAAACAAGCCAAGCTCTTTGAGTCTCCTCTCATAAGGTAGGTTTTCCGTTCCTCTTAATAACCTGTTTGAGATGCTTGGTCTGCTACACTTCCCTCTGATTTTTTCCCCTTGCTTGGGATGCAGGCTTCAGACAGATTCTGCAACTTTGACTTGAAGTAATCCGAAGCCTCCTCCACATTCAGAGGTGGCAGGCAATACAGCAAGTCCAGGCCAGAAACATCTGGACCAGAATTCTGCATTAAGGAAAGAGAGGCAGGGAGTCACAAGGGGAAGGGGAGAAAATAAATAAGGAAACCATGGTGGAAAGGGGGAGCCAGGAGAGAAGGTGCTAAATGTGTCAATGGCTGATGGTAACGAAGCAGGGACAAACCCCATGTTTCAATATAATTCAGCCAGAGCACTCAAAAAAATCCCCAGGAACTAGGCTATCAGGTTAATCTAATAAACACAGAAGCACATAAAAGAGCCTTATTAGTTTCAATTAGCTAAATAGAAAAGGACAGGACTGGAAGGGAAAGCAGATTTGTGTTCAAGCAGCTAAAATGGCCTTTACAAAGTACAGGAGTTTTTTTTTTTAATTAAAAGTTACTCTTAAGCAATACAGTTTATACGTCTGAGAGATACACAGACATTGCATAGTGGGGTGAGATGTCTATATGATAAACTGTGAAGGCATGCGAGAAATGGATTTATTATGTTCTTTTGGTGCCTAACCTGTCATCTCTCCCACAAAATCATTTTCTTATGACTAAGTCTTACATTGCTGATACGGCGCTGGTCCTTAGAAGTAATGGAAATGGCTGGGCAATTGTTTGTGCATTCCAAAGATCTCTCATGTGGGGTCAATAGTTACTTTAGCCTTATGCTGGGATAACAGAGAACAGAATTCGGCTGATAGCTAGTTGGCTGTGGACCCTGGTCCCGTTAGAAAAAATAGAGACTGAGTAACTTGCCCACGGTTACCCAGGAAGTCTGTGGAAGAGCAGAGAATTGAATGCGGGTCTCCTGAATCCCAAAGGCCTAATGACTGGCCTGTCCTTCCTTCCAAAAAATAATTTTCACTTCTGCCACCATGTCTTCCCCATGATTTTAATCCAGAACCTGTGGCACTCTAGATGAGTCATATTTCAAGAGGACTAGGCTTGCCTTATTAGCTAAATGGTACATGCACCACTAATTGATGGTGTGTGACTATTAATTGTGAAACAGATTTACAATTTAGGGATATTATACCCAAGGCTGCTACTCTGACAGCAGCTGTGTTGAATATGGTTTTCCTGCTGCGCTTTGTAAGGAAGTGAGGCCTTCCATTTCAGATGTGTCCCTTACTAAGTTTATTCATGCCTTTGTCTCTTCAGGATTAGGCTACTGGGGTGTGCTTTCTTTGGGGTTACACATTGAGACCATTCAGAAGCTGAAGACAGTGTAGAATGTGGCACACATTTATTAAGCAGCGGCCAATGAGCTGTACTAGTTGTCTGTGGTCTTCTGAGTGGAATTCAAGGTGAGGCTCTTTATCTGTAAAGCCATATGTAGTATGGGGCTCAGTCTAGGTTATCTGAAGCTATCGTTATTATTCAGCTTGATCTAATTAATGCCTTCTGAAACTCTAGTCAAGACAAAGGAATTGATCTTTACTGTGTGCCATACTGGACAAATTAAAGTCTAGGTTTCCCTTTAAGCTTTAACTCAACCGATTTAGCATGTGCTGCAGCTAAAGTACAATTGCTGGGACTTGTCCAAAGTTCTAGAAGGTGTTAGGTAGATTGAGCTGGAGAACTTCATCTGACATCACACCTTTAAATCCTCCTCTAGGCAAGGCCTAAGAGACCATCCCTCGCCTCATGTCATTGTGCTGCAGTTGTGGTTAGTGAACATGGAGGTCCTTCAATATAAAAGAGATCCATGAGGGCCCATTGACCCTAGAATGTGCTTTCCCACTGAGTCTGCCACAGTCCGGATTTGTTATTTCCTGGACATGCTGCAAAGCTCATCTTTTCCCCCTCGGGTATTTGGGGAGGTTCAGAAGTAGACAGGTTTGCTTACTGGAAAGAGATAATTAAATTGTGGGGACAGTGATAGTGATTGATTTAATTGACTAATGTCATTTTCTGATTGGGAATTTTTAAGCCTTCTAAGGGGTGCCCACGGTCGGAGATGAGCATTTCTAATATTTCTTTCAAAATTAATCTAAATAAATAGCATAGATAGCATCTCCACACACATGGCGTATGTATGTGTACATGTATGCACACACACACACACACACATGAATGTACACCTAGTATATACAATACATATATTTTTATACTCTTCGTTCTAGCAAGGCTTCGAGACACTAAAAAGAGGGGTTACCAAGGTTACAGAGAGCAGAATGACTCATCAACAGTGCTTCAGCTATTAATCTTTAGCAGGTACAAGATGCAAGCAATCTGATTTTTATTGTAGTGGATTAAAACTCACACCCACAAATCACAAATGGATAGTTCATTCAAATCATTCACGTAACAGATGCTCTGGAGCTCACTCTACTGAAACTAAAGAATCATTCACTGGGGAATTCACAAGGATTTCTATTGCGTTTAGGCTATTCACAGTCCTGGTAATGTCTCCTTGCCTCCAAACCCGTTGTGCTGTGAATGAACACCAAATGCATGCTAATGTTTTGTTAGTGTATTTTACTGCAGGACACCTTTATCAATTTTGTTCATTCATTTTTCATTTGGTACTTGTATCCAAGGCATGTAAATAAACGATTTTTTTAAAATGGAAGGAAAGAGAAAGGGTCGTAATACTGCATCATAGATATTTGCTTTGCTGTTTTTACCACACCTTAACTGAGATTGTTTTCTGTAGCAGAGTTTACTAAATTTCCCTTATTTATAAGTTAAGTGTATTTGTTTCACCAACGTCATGGTGTTACTGCCTGTCTGCCCTCACCTTTGCTTTAAGGAAGGAACGAGGGAAACAAAACAAAATGTATTATTAGACATAGTCTTTGTCTCTGAGTTGTGACATTATAGGGTCATGCCTTTGAATCTAATCAGCCTTGCTCTAGCTCATTTTCAATTAATATTCTTGCCATTAGCTACCAGGTCCCATTTCCAATCTGTCCAGCATATGATCAGCAACAGAAAGCAGCAGAAATCCTGCAAAGTAGACTGTACAAAATGGATAAACAAAAACAAATATTTTAATTCAGAAAAACAAAACAGCAAGACTGTCTTTCTGGCAGCAGCTGGGATTTTTGGACACTGAGGATTGAGTGCCCTAAAGACTGGCAGTAGGGCCCTAGACTGCCGTGAAATACAATATGAAATTACATTTAAGCTGTAATTGGCAATTTCTTTGATCAGCATGACATCCAAAGCTACTGAGCCGAGCTTCCAAGCCCCCTGTTGTCACAAACACTCTGTTGCACAACGTCCACCTCTCACATGTATTTGATACACATTCCATGAGTGCTTTTCCTTATATAAACCCTATCTCACATACCCTGAACAAAAGACAGCAATTATCACAAGGACTCGGCAGTTCACGGCTAAGCCACCATCAAATCTCAAAGCAAGACTCTAATTGTCCATTTCCGCATCTTGTAACTTTGACTAGAACAGCAAAACGTCGCCAATGTTGCTTTGTATCGCCAATGTATTATTATCTATGCAGTAATAATAATGCAGAGCAGAGGATGTTCACGAAATTGCACGAACTCAAATTAAAACTGCAGTCAGGGTAAAGCCCAAGTTGCTCGAGACTCACAGTCTGCAGAACAGAGAAAGTGAGACTCATCGGCACCGACTCTGTGGGTGCTCCGGGGCTGGAGCACCCACAGAAAAAAAACCAGTAGGTGCTCAGCACCCACCAGCCACAGCTCTTCAGCAGTGCTGCCGCTCAGCTGTTCAGTGGCAGGCAGGAGGCGCTTGGGGGAGGGGGCAGAGTGGGGATGGGAAGAGGCGGAGCGAGGGTGGGGTCTTGGGGGAAGGGGTGGAGTGGAGGTGGGGCCTCGGGGCAGAGCAGGGGTGGAGCACCCACCCAGAAAAATGAAAGTCAGCGCCTGGCTGTATGATGGGAGCAATTCCTGTGTGTTTTTTCTGTGTTGGGTCGCTGACATAAATTGAAATCTAGGGTAGTAAAAGAGCAGGGATGACCAAAGCAATAGCAGGTATGCTTCCCCCAGTGGGTCGATTTTGTGTAATTTTTATAACACTCAATCCATTTCTTCTTTGCTGTCTAAAGTCTTAGCTGGTTTGCAGTTCTAACCTTTGTCCTATGTTTAAGGTTCAACTCTGTGGTTTCCTCTCTTTGTTTTAACCCCCATTTCAGTCCTGCTTTCCCTTCCAACACTTAACTGTTGCCATAATTTAAAATATTTCTCTCCCTGTTAGAGCTGGTAATTCTGGGGATTCACCTTCTTTGTGACTGACAAGTTTTTCATGGTTGGTCTCTAGACAGAACTGATTGATCAATCTCTTTATTCGATAGGAGAAGAGACTCAGGGCAGGTCTACACTAGCCCCGAAATTCGAACTAAGATACGCGACTTCAGCTACGTGAATAACGTAGCTGAAGTCGAACTATCTTAGTTCGAATGAAAAAGCACTTACCCGGGGTCCACACACGGCGCGCAGGCTCCCCCGTCGACTCCGCCTACTCCGTTCGTCGAGCTGGATTACCAGCGTCGACGACGGAGCACTTCCTGGTTCGATTTATCGCGTCTAGACAAGACGCGATAAATCGAACCCAGAACATCGATCGCGCGCCTCCGACCGGACGCGTAAGTATAGACGTACCCTCAGGAACATGTTGTACTCTCATTGTCATCTTTTCACTTGGCAGTTCTTTAGTATCTCTTCCCTTTGGAGGTTGGTTGCAATCTCTTTGAAAATATATATTTGGTTACATTTCACTGAGGGGCTACATGTTAACGATTTAGACAAGAACTGCCAGTTCATGTAAGTATCCATCATCAGGTGGCCTTCTTGATTCTTTTTACCATGATCAGGGCCCTTCTGTATCTTTAGCTCCAGATTCTGCTGCTCTGAATCATGACTAGTTACTTACTCTGTGTGTAGTCCCCCCAAAATGAGGCTGGAAGGACTGGGCATTCAGCCTGCAGGAAAGTGCTATCCTTCTGGGTTTGTATAAATTGTTTACATATTTGTTTTCAAGTCACAGATGAAAAGAAGAATGATTGGAAGAAAATGATCTCAAATGCTTATGGATCAATGGCTTAACACAGTGTTTCTCAAACTGGGGTCTGCAGACTCCTGGGGGTCCGTGAGGGTACTCCAGGGGGTCTGCGGGCCCTGCTGCTCAACTCCTCCTCCTCCTTCCTTGTGCCTCCTCCATGCCAGGGAACAGCTGTTCAGCAGCATGCAGAGGCACTCAGAGGGAGGGTGAGGAGGGGGATGAGGTGCGCCTCAGGGCAGGGGGTGGAAAGAGGCAAGGAAGAGAAGGGGCAGGGATGGAGTGAGGGTGGGGCCTTGGGGGAAGGGGTGGAGTGGGGGCGAGGCCTGGGACTGAGCAGGGGGATTGAGGGTCCGCAAAAAAAATTAAATAAAAATGGGGGTCCTTGGGTTGCTAAAGTTTGAGAACCACTGGCCTAAGAGATAAAGCACAAGATGGGGTACTAGTTGCTACAGACCACCAAATCACACCAGGGACACACCTATCTATAATGTATAGGGGGGGAAATGTGTGATCATGGGGGACTTCAATTTGAGTGACATGCGGGAGGCCTCATGCTGTCAGTACTAAAACATCTTTGGAGTTTCTAACTATTTCCTAACTCAAAAAGTGTTGCAGCCAACATGGAGGAATTCTACATTAGACCTTGTCCTAACAGATAAAGAGGAACTGATCACAGAAGTAAAAGTTAATGGTAGCTTAGGTACAAGTGGTCATGACTCGATCACATTTATAATCTGCAAACAAAATAAAGTAGATCAGTCATATATATAGTTGGTGCTTTAAGGGGGCCATTTTTACAAAGATGAGCCAAATGAGATGGGAGGAAGAAATTTAATCAGAAATTGTGAATGATAATTGGGAATAATTTAAGAACACCTTACTAGATGCCTCCAAAGCCACAATTCCACAATCAAGGGAGATGGCTGTGCTGGTTAAAAAAATAACCTGGTTTAGAGGAGAAATGAAGGCAGCTGAAAAAAATAAAAATGAAAATAATATATAACAAATGGAAAAAGGGCAAGTTGATAGTAATGAATATAACTCAGAAGTTAGGAATTGTAGAAAACTGATAAGGGAAACCAAGAAACACCAAGGAGAAATTTATGGCCACCAGAATTAAGGACAGTGAGGAGTTTTAAAATATATTAGGAACAAAAAGAATCCTCACAATGGTATTAGTCTATTACTAAATGGAGATAGTAAAATTATAATGCTGAAAAGGCAGACATTTTCAATTAACATTTTGGTTTTGTATTTGGACAAAAAAAGAAGATGCTGCAGTCTCTAAGAGTGTTACCATTCCACTAGTATCTCCGGAGGATGCTAAACAGCAGCAACTAAAGAGACATTTTAAAATCAGCAGCTCCAGATAACTTGCATCATACAGTTTTAAAAGAGCTGGCCGAGGATCTCTTTGGACCATTACTTTCAATGAGATTTATTTTCAATAAGTCTTGGAGCACTGTGGAAGTTACAGAAGATTGGAAGTTAATGTTGTACCAATTTTTAAAAAGGGTAAACAGGATGACAGAGCTAATTATCGGCCTGTCAGCATGACATCAATCAGGCAAGGTTTGGAGTGTTTGATAGGGAACTCAATTAATAAAGAACTAAAGGAGGGTATTATAGTTAACACAAATCAACATGGGTTTATGAAAAAAAGATCCTGTCAAACTAATTTGAATTTTTTGTATGAGATTACAAGTTTGGTTGATAAAGGCAATAGTGTTGACATAATATACTTAGACTTCTGTAAGGCATGACATTTTGATTAAAAAACGAGATATAAAATGACACATTAAGTGGATTAAAAATTGCCTAATTCACAGGTTTCAAAATATAACTAAAAGGGGAATTATCATCGAGTGGGTCTATTTCTAATAGGGATTGGCCTTATGCTATTTAACATCTTTGTCAATGACCTTGAAAGAAACACAAAATCATCACTGATAAAGTTTGTGGATGACACAAAAATTGGGGGAGTGGTAAGTTATGAAGAGGAGAGGTCCCTGATTCAGCGTGATCTACATCTCTTGGTAGACAGGGCACAATCAAACAATATGCATTTTAATATGGCTAAATGTAAATATACAAAGAACAAAGAATGTAGGCCATACTTACGGTATGGGTGACACTATCCTGGGAAGCAATGACTCTGAAAAAGGTTTGGGGGTCGTGGTGGATAATCAGCTGAACATGAGTTCCCTAAAAGAGTAAATGCGCTCCAGGGATGCATAAACAGGGGAGTCACAAGCAGGAGTAGAAATATTATTTTACCCCTATATTTGGCACTGGTATGACCCACTGCTGGAATACCACGTCCAGTGCCCACAATTCAAGGAGGATGTTGATAAACTGGAAAGGGTTCAGAGAAGAGCTTAAATGAGAATGACTTAATGGTTAGAAAACATGCCTTACAGTGACTGAGCTCCTTGAGTCTATCTATTTAGCTTAACAAAGAGATGGTTATGTGTGACTTGATTACAGTCTATAAGTACCTACATCGGGTACAAATATTTGGCTCTTCATTCTAGCAGAGAGAGTTATAACATGATCCAATGGCTGGAAGCTGAAGCTAGACAAATTCAGAAGGGAAATAAGGTGTACATTTTTAACGGTGAGGGTAATTAGTCATTGGAACAATTTACCAAAGGTCATGGAGGAGTCTCCATCACTGAAAACTTTTAAAGCAAGATTGAATATTCTTTTAAAAGTTCTGCTCTAGAAATTATTTGTGGGCAAGTTCTATGGCCTGGGCTATACAGGAGGTCAGATTAGATGATCACAATGGTCCCTTCTGGCCTTGGAATCTATGAATATCTTAACTAGGGAAAAAAGGACTGGGCAAAAAGGGATAAAATTGAGGAATCAGAGCAGAGAAGGAAAACATAATGTAAGGATAGACAACAGGAGAAAACAGAGGAGAAAGGCTGAAAGAAAGAGAACAAACAGGAGAAACATTATAACTGATGGAGAGGCAAAGGGATGAAAGAGAGGAGAGTCAAGGAAAGATGAAGATGGTCTACCTGTCAGCACTTGCATATACCCGTCACAAACAGGAACCCTCCCTTCCATTTTTACCTGGTCGGAAAGCTAGTGGTCACCACTCGAAGCCTACAGAATGGGTGGATTAAATCAGGTGGTAGAAAGGAGAGGTGCTCATGCCAACTATCCAAGAAGTTTGAGGTGAAGATCAAAACCCAGAGGCTATTCACCCACCCTTTTGTTTAAGCACTGGAACACTTTCAGGTTGTATCCGTTTCACAGGAATCTTCCAAGAGAAGTTCTTTGGACCCCTTACTAGCTTGGAAATGTTAACTCTGCAGCAATTTAGCTCTTCATCTTTCCCATCCTTGGTGTAGAGTCCATATCTACCCGGGTCTGGATTAGGCCTGCCTCTCCTAACTGACAACATCTTCTCCAGGTGAAGATCAGAAACCCCCATGTCTATAGGCAAGAAATCATCCACTGGTAGATCCCAGAAGCTTGTGTGCCCAGTTACATTCCAAAACATCTCTCAAGTTAACTTTCCTCCCCGCTGCCCACCAAAAGGCTGTGGAATCGAAAGTGTAGGGAATCACTAAGACCACATCAATCATCACTGAAATGTCCACTTTCCTCCCCATCCTCTGTCAGCCTCTGATGGAAGAAGGAGAAGGAGAAGAAAACTTGAGTATAAGTGACGAAAAGCATGAGCCTGTACCCTGGCTGTGAACGAAAGAGAGAAAACTCAATTTGTGTTCAAGCCTAGCAGCCATTAAATTCTACCTTGCCGAATGATTTTTGACTATCTCTAACAAACAACAACAAACGCCTAGTCTCTGCAGACTGGAGTGGAAAGAGAAAAATACGCAATTAGGTATACATTTCCTAACTTTGTAAAATGTTCATATGACACTGGTGGGTGCTGCATAAGAATCTAAAGGTTAGATACCCGGTGTGTGCATTTATATATATGTAATTGTGTGTGTGTGTGCGTGTAATATATATTATATATTATGATATATAATATATATTATAATATATATTACACACACACACAATTACATTAAAAGAACATTATTAAAGTTGCAAAGTCAAGTGCTCAATCACTGGAAATGGAAGAATGTTGCGTGTGCGACCTTAATGTGGACACTTTGTATATATTATGATAGTCTTTAACTACATGATCACATACTACTATTTCCACAGGACCCTGCCTCATTCAGTGCACAGAATGAACAGTATTTAATGAGCATCTTCAACATTTTTTTCTCCTCATTGGTCAGTCTGTGACCCAGGCTTTTTTTACTGCACACTATTCAAACCCTGCTCTAATGACAGAATTATTTATTTCTTCATGGGGTTTTCTATGGAGCTCATCACTATAGTAGCGGGGTGCTTCTGCGTATACTAATTTACTTCCACAATACCTCTATGAGCTGAGGGGATGAGGCCGAGAGATTAGGGTCAAATGTTTCCACTAATCTTGGGTGCCCAATTTCAGACAACTAGGACCTGATTTTCCGGACTACTCAGCGTTATAAAGGACTTTATATGGTCAAAGCCCAGCTCCCAAGACAGGTGCGAGTGCTCAGTAGAACCAGTTGGACATTTTCTGATGAAAAATATTTCTGTCAGAAAATGCCAATTTCTCAAAAGCGAAATGTTCCACAGGAATGTGTTGATTCTGACATTTATTTTTTCAGGAGCCCGGCAGGTTTCCTGCTGGCTCATCTGCTTCCCTCCACAGCTCCTTGGGAGCCTTCTTAGCAGGGTCCCATGATTTCTGGGGCTCCCAGTTGCCGGGCACCTTGGCAGCTTACCTGGAGGCTCCTGTGGAGCTGAGGGTCTCAGGGCTTCCAAACGCCTGGCAGGCTGCTAAGCAGACAGAAAACCCTGGGAACTCCAGCTCCCCAGCATGTCAGTTCCCAAGCTACCAGGACTTCCTTGCTTGGTGGGCTGCTGAGAAGCCAGGAACCTGGAAGCCCCGACTGAGCCTTGCTTCCCAAGTGCCCCAGCTCCTTGGTGAACCAGGGCTCCCAGCTCTGGGGAATGTGGAACATGGGGATCTTATTTCATTTTGGATACACGCCATTGTTCTTGCTGCAGGTGTTTCCATAACAAAATATTGTAGACTTCCAGCTCCACGAGAAATTCTGAGGTTTCAGATTTTTGTCTCGATTCTATGTATACGTTTTAATTTATTTATAGCTATGGAAATGTCACAATATTTTTTATATCTTTAGTTAGCCTTAGTTTGGGGAGTCTTCATTTACTACCATTTTTATCTTATTGGAGTGTGTTCCCTATATATCTATAAGCTTAAAGCTACAATATATATTGCCATGGTAGTACTTATATAGACTATCTTAGATCTTGATTTTATAGAACTGCCAGATTTACAAAATCCAACCATTCCAATTCCTTCCTCCTCTTTTGGGACTTTATCCTGCAGACTTAAGCACATGCCTAAAGCAACTACTTACGTGCATAAATTATACATGTGCTTAAGTTTCTGCAAGATTTGCATTGATTTCTCTATTTGTTGATACTGGTGGATTATGCAGTATTATTCTATGTATTTTTCCTATTTCACCTCTATTTTGATCTTTTAGACAAGGTTACTGTAATAAATATTAATATTTATTAAAAACGATGACCATTAGTTTTGTGGTTCCTAACCAGCCATAAAGTATTGTGCTTCAGTCCTTGGTTTTACTTCACAGCAGCAGTTAAATAACACAAGTCTGATAATTCTGATGCACAAAGATGGATATAGCAAAGAGTTCTGTATGGGTGCAGGGGTCTGTCTTTGTAGAGCTCATTCCTGGATCTGGGCCATGGTTTGAGATTACAAAGTGCTGTAGAATATATGGTACTTATTTTAAGGGGTAATAAACACTATGTTAATAAACATTAGGCTCCTGGTCTGAGCTCCACAATGGAGGAAGGGAAAAGTCAAGGGTTTTGAAACAAAAGGCAAGATTAGTGAGGAAAATTATTTCAAATTTCAAAGAGGGATGTCATAAAGAATGGAAAGTTAACAATGAATATTAAAAACTATTCACACATTCCCTGTTAGGGCCCTTTCAATTATTTAGCTTTGGTATGCAAAAGAATCCTCTTTGGAGAATCGCAGTTGTTCTTCTCTCATGAAGCTTTCCTTCTGGGGTTTAAACATCAATGTGGTCTAATTCCGTAATTGGAAGCTTTTGTAAACATTCTGTCACGAATCTCTTCAAACTCATAATCATGTTGTCATCGAGTTTCCATATCCTCAGGGCAGCCCTTCACCTCAGTTTCCCCAAATAAACTTCACACCGGCTTTCTGTGGACAAAAATACGCCCTCCTTGGGGCCTGCGTTTAGTCATATAAAAATGAACTCCAAATAAAATGCCAAGTCCCAAATTAAGGTTCAACTAAAGTCCACACAAAGCAAAAGTTTCTCTTCCTACTCCAAGGCCTTTCTGCCTGGGCCCTTTCCTGCTTTGACAGGCCACTCCCAGGCCCTACCTGCCTGGAGTCTCAGCCTTAACACCCAGGACTCTCTGCTGGAGAGTCTGAGCACTCCCCTTCATCGCAGCCTCCTGCTGCTCTTTATAGGGGGATCGCCTGATCCATACCCAGTGATCAGGGTTGGCTGGCCCCTAGGCCTCCAGCCTTTGTGGGACAAGCCACCCTGCTACACACGTCAACTCATTTTTATCATTTTCAGCTCGTCTTTCTCCAGAGGTAGATGCATTAACTTCCATGCAGTGTGTTACACAGAATAGAGATCCTGGCTGCTTTGGGTAAACACTGAAAATCCCACAGAACTTTTTTGTGTGCTCCTGAATTTCAATGCTGAAATGATTACTATGATTACTTTGAGATTCCTCAGCGTAAGCATGAGATATCATTATAGCATTATCCTGTTTACGTCAGTTGGGCATTAAATAGGCAATTTTTCTTGTCCTGGGATCATCTTAGCAACCTACAACCCCTAATCATGTTGCCCACAGAAACAGTCTTGTCTTTGGGCAACATCACTAGCCTCTCTCTCTAGGATGTTATCTATTCTTGGGATGGGCTTTGACAGGAAGAAGCTATATATCCACCTTCATGTCTCCTTCCTGGTCTGGTTTTCTCTTGAGTGAAGGGCATGGTGAGTTTTATCATCTTCTCCTTTCCATGTCAGGGAGACAATAGTCTTGGGAACAGTTAAACACGCACTAGTATCAAAATCAATAATTACTTTATATACCTTTTAACAAATCTTTTATTAGCACGTTGTTATTGCTGGCATTTGCTAGGCCCACCACTGTAAGAAAGCATATCCTGAGAACTTAAGCAAAGATGAATGTTGGTCCTTTCAAAGGACTGTCCATTAGGAAGAATCAGCTGTCATCAGAGGAGATCTCTTTGTAAGTAACTGCATAATGCTAAATAGCAGAATGCTCGCTGCTTTATCCCTTACAACCAATGGAGTGGATTCTGTCCTCCAACCCAACCCCTATGCTACTCTAGTGGCATACAGCACTGCTCTAGTTGAAACCACGGGCTATGTCACCCCGGAGTCATAACTCAGATGGTACAAAGATGGCTTAGTTACCTTTGTCCTCAACTCCTCTCAAGCCGCAGCTTCTGTGCTTGGCCTCCTGCTGGACACAGCATCATCTCTGTTCCAATGTTCCCAGCAGTGGGCTGTTGCTTAACGCAACTGATGACCATTCACCTCTCACTCAGAAACCTCAATTTACACATTATAACAGAGACGATCTTTGGGTTTTGACTCGGAATGTTATTTTTTAAAATTTAGAATAGGAGAAGTGAGAAAGTCTGCCGCACACCGGAAGGTGCTCAGGAATATGCTAGGCAGCCAGTTGAGGTGGAGGTAGGTTCTAGGACACTGTCTAACCTGCCTAGATCCTTAGAAAACAACGATCTTCACAAATCAAACTTCTCAACTGCATGAAATACACTCTGGACCACATGCTGCTCTCCGTCTGACCAGTGCATTCAAGAGTGAGTCAGCTGAAAAAAGAAGAGCCGTTCCTGATTTACACTGGTAAAAAATGAAAACAAAGTTTGGCCTTTCAGTCCTCTCAATCTCAATTCCTTACTGCTCTCAAAAAATTAGATTTCCTCCTGCATCTCATACAAAAACACCAATTAAGACTAAATACATATGTGGAAAAAAAGTCCTCTGCTGAAGAAAAAACAGTTTTCTTAACATTTCCCTTCTCTGGTTTTCATTAAAATAATTACTTATATTTTCTTTCTACAAGGGGTCTGTGACATCCTTATTAAAAATAAATGAAAGTCATTAAAAAAAAAAGTAGAAGCATTTTGCAAATTTCCATTGGAAATTTGATGTAGGCGTTTGGGCTATTTGATTTGAAAGCTAGAATTCCCAAGTGACACATGTGTGTACAGTATCATCACGAAAAGAGTTTTAATTAACATACCGAATATCACTTCAGATTGTTACATGTATCGTTTGTGAACTGTTATCCATCTTTAGAACTGTAATGTATATTGTGCTGGAAAAATAAAGTTATTAAAAGAGGGGATCTATATGAATAAAAAGCATATAAGAAAGCTCCGGTTTTTACTCTTTTCACTTGTGAAGGCCGCTCTGCCTTTTTGTGATTGAGGCTGAAGACTCCGGGCAGGATTCTGATCCCACACTGGTGACGATTTGGAGTCATTCCACTGAAGTCGCGGACTTTTACTTGAGCAAAACCAGTGTGAGAGCCAGACCAGACTATTTAATGACCACAACACATTCAAGGGAAAGCCTAAGAATTTCACCCAAATGTAACACAAAACTACATACAAACATCGGAGCTGAGATATTCAAAGCTGCCTAGAGAATTTGGATGTCCATCTCTTAGGGCTTGATCCTGTGAGCAGCTGAGAGCAACGAAGCACACGCTTTGCTTTAAGCATGTGTGTAATCCCAATGAAATCAATGGGACTATACATGTGCTTACAGTTAAGTATGTGCTTAAGCACATTGCCGGATTGAGACCAGCGTGCTCAACTCCTTGCGGGATCAAGCCCTGAGGTGGCTTTGAAAATCTCAGCCCAGGGAAATTTCTTTTTGTAAAAATATTCTTTTAAAATGTTTGCAGTTCATTGAGACTGAGTAAATGTCATGCATGTCTCTGTGCTATTGCCTACTTAAGAAAGCACAGAGCCAGTTAACTCGTATGACTGATGGATTTACAAGCCTAGAAAAATGAAGTTGAACAATTAAAACAAAACAATTAAATCAACCTCAGCCTAGACCAGTCCACACAAGCGGTCCATTTCCTAGACACCACTGTGCTAATAAGTGATGGTCACATAAACACCACCCTATACCGGAAACCTACTGACCGCTATACTTACCTACATGCTTCAAGCTTCCATCCTGGACACACCACACGATCCATTGTTTACAGCCAAGCTCTAAGATACAACCGCATTTGCTCCAATCCCTCAGACAGAGACAAACACCTACAAGATCTCTATCAAGCATTCTTACAACTACAATACCCACCTGCTGAAGTGAAAAAAAAGATTGACAGGGCCAAAAGAGTACCCAGGAGTCACCTACTATAAGACAGGCCCAAAAAAGAAAATAACAGAACACCACTAGCCGTCGTCACCTTTAGCCCCCAACTAAAACCTCTCCAGCGCATCATCAAAGATCTACAACCTATCCTAAAAGATGATCCCTCACTCTCACAGATCTTGGAGGACACACCAATCCTTGCTTACAGACAGCCCTCCAACCTGAAGCAAATACTCACCAGCAACCACACACCATACAACAAAAACACTAACCCAGGAACCTATCCTTGCAACAAAGCCCGATGCCAACTCTGTCCACATATCGATTCAAGTGATACCATCACAGGGTCTAATCACATCCGCCACGCCATCAGGGGCTCATTCACCTGCACATCTACCAATGTGATATATGCCATCATGTGCCAGCAATGCCCCTCTGCCATGTACATTGGCCAAACCGGACAGTCTCTACGCAAAAGAATAAATGGACATAAATCTGACATCAGGAATCATAACATTCAAAAACTAGTAGGAGAACACTTCAACCTCCCTAATCACTCAGTGACAGACTTGAGGGTAGCAGTGTTGCGACAGATTAACTCCAAAAGCAGACTTCAAAGAGAAACTGTTGAACTTGAATTGATATGAAAACTAGGTTGCATTACCTCCGGATTAAATAAGGACTTGGAATGGCTCGGCCATTACGTTCATTGAATCTATTTCCCTTTAGTTAACGATCCTCATTCACACCTGTGTGACCATCTTCTTTATCACTTCAAAGGTTTTTCTTCCCCTGCTGTTATGGTTCCTCTCAACTAATTAGCCTCTTAAGGTTGGTCTATGCACCTCCACCTTATCATGTTTCTCTGACTGTATAAATATCTGTCTACTGTATGTTTCATTCCATGCATCCGATGAAGTGGGTACTAACCCACGAAAGCTTATGCTGAAATAAATTTGTTAGTCTCTAAGGTGCTACAAGTTTTTCTCTCTTATTTTCGTTTTAATTAAAACAAAAGTACATTATTTTAAACCCTCTGTATTCATAGAATCATAGAATCTCAGGGTTGGAAGGGACCTCAGGAGGTCATCTAGTCCAACCCCCTGCTCAAAGCAGGACCAACCCCAACTAGATCATCCCAGCCAGGGCTTTGTCAAGCCTGACCTTAAAAACCTCTAAGGAAGGAGATTCCACCACCTCCCTAGGTAACCCATTCCAGTGCTTCACCACCCTACTAGTGAAAAAGTTTTTCCTAATATCCAACCTAAACCTCCCCCTCTGCAACTTGAGACCATTACTCCTTGTTCTGTCATTACTCCTTGTTCTATTCCTTCTGTGTTTTACTGCTAGGCATTGCTATAACTCATGTAGCTTAAGAGCTGCAGGTTCTTAAAAGCTGCGAAATTTCTTTTTAAAATCTGGAGGGATTAAAACTATCCACCGCACAGAAAAGACTATTTGCCTCCGGGAGTAAGTGACGAGGGGGGATTAAGATGGGGAACACTTTAAGAAGGCCACTTCCTCCATGCCAATATGAGTCTATAGTATCCAAGGTCTCTGCGAAGCCCTGCAAACTGAAATTATCACTCTGCAAAGCTCTATCCCTAACATTTTTGAGTGATTCCCATGCAGTAGAAACTCGAAAGGGTCAGGTCTAACTGGAGTTGGATGGAAGTGCGTCTAGCCTAGCTTGTCCTGAAAGGAGGTTTGGCTTCTTACCAGGGCACTGAGTGGAGAAAATGGCGTATGGTCTTCTTGTGCAATTTGCAGTGACCTGAAAACATATTGGAAGAGCTGTAAAACTCCCTGGGAATTGCTTTCTTTCCACTGAATTGATTTAAAGGAGCAATTCTGGGCTCTGGGAATTGATAAAGACATATCTAAAGTAATTTCAAAAGTTCTGTGAATCATATGCACTGTACAGTGACTATTCTCAAACATTAGAGAGAGAATCCTCTGACCTTACTTTTATGAACAGTCCCATTTAATTCACTTACATTATTTGCAGGAATAAAATGAATGATTTGAAACAAAAACCACAAACCGGGTATTAGACAACCAAGTTGCGGTCTACAAAAAAGATATTTTAAGATTGTCTGTGACTTCAGGATCATTCTCCCTTAATTGTGCTTTCAAATAACTGAATTTAACTACAGGGGAGTTACATCTTAGGTGGGGGCTAAGTTCTAAAGTTAGCACGTAAGGCAAAAATCACATATAATCAAACTCTCATTGAGCGGAATGGTGGGCGGAATTGCCGGCACTACAGGTACAGTATTTAAATTGTTATTTTTCTCTTTTGTTTTTTCCGAGCGCGTATAGTTGAATTCGCGTAAGTTAAATGGGCACATGATGCGACTCCACTGTACTGCACCTGGCAGGGGGAAGAAATCATCCATTGTTTTTGCAAGGTATTGTTTCAACAGGATGAAGACGCTGGAGTTACAGGAGGATTATTATTTCAGAGGTGGAGTGGCTCACTGCTTTTCTCCTTGAAAACGAGTCATTTTAAGTCCCCATCAATTTTTCAGGCACAGCCCTGGTATAAATTATTGATTAGGTATAGCAATGTATACACACACCGGGCGCAATTAATAATGCATAACAAACTGTGAGATAATAAGCTTGTGGTTTTAAATTATTTAGCATACATCAGATTCTTATACTAGCCTCTATTTATACACCATCCTAGATGAAAAGTACATTTGCTTTTGCGATGTCTTTTGAGGAAAAATTATAAATGTCATAGGTGAAAGCCAGGCAAAGCAATTTAGCAAGACACACGAGGCCATCTCTCTCTCCTCTGATTCGTGCAAACTGAGCATAAGCCGTGGGACCATGAACACAGACGATTACATCCTCTTTGCAGGGCTGGATCTTCCGTCCTCCGGGCACGGAGGTGACCACTGATGTCAATGGAAAGATTCCAGTCAACGTCAGCGGGAGCTGGATCGGGCTTTAACAGAACAGGAGTCTCTCCTGTTGTGCTGCTATTGGATTCCCTCTGGCATGGCAGCATGGCATATGTGACGCCTACAATGGTGGTGAGAGTGGCAGCTGGTCATAGAGCTTATCGGCCATATTAAAGTGCTTCGGGGCAGCTTTATCTTGCATAGAAAATGTCCAGCTCTTACAGAGGGAATCATGCCATGCAGAGTGGGCTGCTCTCAGACTCTACCCCGCATCCATGTATGAACTATGTCATGTCATGAGAAAATACTGCTTAGTTGCATTTCTCTGCTATATGGCTTCCCCGGGCCTTTTCGACATAATCTATGGCTATCCACATACCTCCTCATTAAAAGGATCTAGAACCCACTGTTTGCATTGTTCAATTAGCTTTTGGGGTAAGCGCTATGAATGAAAAAGAAAAAGCAATGGGAAGAAAGGCTGCTCCAGTCTGAGACTGGGAGTCCGGAGACTGGGGTTTCTATCTACAGTAAGTGACTTGCCCAAGGTTATACACAAGGTCTGTGGCAAGGCCTTGCTTTCTGTATGACCTTGGGCAAGTCACTTACTGTCACTGTGCTTCAGGCTTTTCCATTTGTAAATAACAATAACACTTATCTATTTACGTGGGGCCGAATGAGTTAATATTTGTCAAATGCTTTGAGGTCTGTGAATGGAAGGCACAATAGAAGTGTAAAAGTATTAATAATAATGTGCTCTACTGGATTGAGCTAAAAGTTGCAAACTGTAATGGGCCTGATTCTGACCCTGTCAACATCCATGACAAACCCTCATTGACTCCA
This sequence comes from Chelydra serpentina, assembly GCA_037349315.1. Classification (NCBI taxonomy): domain Eukaryota; kingdom Metazoa; phylum Chordata; order Testudines; family Chelydridae; genus Chelydra; species Chelydra serpentina. The sequence continues at coordinate 15,438,340 of JBAIAC010000061.1, forward strand.
GTGACAGGAAGTGCAGGGTCCATTTCCTGTAACAATCAATTTTCATGCAAAAGAATGAATTCCTTGCCATGTCTCACGCGGATGGAGTTTTGCCATTACAATGCAATGGGGCTGGAAATGCAATTAATTTAGGTTTAAATGGATGAACAGATTATCCAAAGCAAAGACACTGAGATAAAATGACCACGCCATCCTTAAGTCCCTCTGTTATACTTCGATATCACAGTGCCACACATGCACGGCAGTAAGCATCCCAGCTCTCTCTTTGCCCTGAATGTACTGTCCATACTGAGGTGTAATGAGCTGTGTTACTACAGTAGCCCTCAAGAATTTACAAGAGAGGCAGTTGAAGGGGAAGAAGAGAGGGGCAGATGAAGGCTTAATGTAAATGAATGAAATAAGGAGAGAAGACAAGGAATGGGAATGGGGAGAAAAGAAGACAGGTTGATGAATATGAAGTGAACAATAGAAAGCAAAAAGGAGAGGCAGTGGAGGAGAGAGGGAGAGAAAAGGAGCACAAAGAAATAATTGGACTGATGGGAAACGATGCTGTCAGGGAGAAGACAGTGGAGGCAACTATCACATAGGACAAAGGTGAACCACCCTCAATAGTTATAACTAATCCACCTGGTCAAGTTATTTACCTGCTTTCAGTGGTCAATATCTGATGCTCAAGAGGAAGGCATCATTTCGAAACCCTAATGGATTCCAATTGCTATGTGTGCACTTGTAGGAGTAGCCTTTGAACGAGTTCTCTCTGACGTGCATTCTGTCATATAACACTCAAGGTAGAGGGAAATCAAGGAAGCAAAAGGCCAGGATATTTACTGTTCCACACATGGGCGCATAGTCTTTGAATTTAGAAGGCAACCCTGTCCTTTGCCTGGAGCTCTTCCACATTAGCTTGTTGGAAGTGTTTGGTATGTCCTCAGACACGCGTATATTAGAAAAACATCCATGAGATTATTACATTTCTAGTCTCTGCAAGACCAAAGATAAATTTATGATCAGAGGGAGTATCGTATTATACAGATACAATTTGAAATTCTGGTTCCACTGAAGCAGAACTCCCACTGACTTCAAGGGGAATAGAGTATTCAAAGGGACCGCTCCCATCCCTTTCTGCTGACGGCATCAGTTCAGGAATCAAACAAGAGTAGATGAGAAGTTCAAGTTATTTTCAACTATAAGCCAAGCAGCTGAAAAAGTACAAAGTAGCCTGGGCCTAGGACTTGTCTAGGGAAAAATAATCTGCACTGATTTATTATTCTACCGACTTCAGTGGGGGTATTTAAAGGTGTAAATCAGTGGTGAATGTGGTCCCTTAGTCTAGAAAAATTATCGCATTTTTTAAAAAGCTATTTAGGGCAAAGTTCTCTCCAGTTTCCTAGAGAATTTACAATACAGGAAATTACAAACCTACACGTATCAAACTACCAAGCCCGGCTGCAAACATAATGGCTAAGATTGCAAATAATCTTTTTGTCTATGACTGGGCTCTGCATGTAAAGTCATAATACAACAAGTTTTGTGAGTCACTGCTAAGTAACGAAGTAAAATGATGAATGGCTGAAAGGGTGCCCCCAGTGACATTATAAGCAGGAGCACACAAAGCGAATGCTTCCCCTAAACATATTAGACTGTTTGTTTAGGGACTGATCCTGCGTTGCTTATGTACCCATAAACTCCCATAGACTTACATTAGCATTAATTTTGATGGGAGCTTTGGATACACAAATAATGCATGTCTGGGTACTCAGAGAAATACCGCTGGAAAGGTTTCAGAGTACGTATTTGTGTCTGCACCTTTCAAACATCTACAACTGGGGAAACTTTTGATCTACTACATATTAATGCCCTGCTAATAAGGGAGCTTGGCTTTGAATACGAAGCAAAAAATAAACTGTTTATAAAATGAATTGTTTTGCACTAAATCTTTTGGCCCAAGTAAAAGCTACGCCCAGTCCTGAAATCATTTCCATTATGCAGTAAGGGGTAGGATGCAGATCCCATGGTGCACAACACGACGCAGGCTCTCAAGGCAGGACCTTGAAAGGGGAAGTTAAAGGCATTGTCAATGGGTCACTGACTACAGAGAGGATCTAGCCGAAGCCCATATAAAGGCAGAGTTGCCTTGTGCCCTGCCCTGAGGTTGTGGATGTGAATGTGTGTGGGAGGATTCTAACCCTGCCAAACCTGCACATGATCCTTCTCTCTGCATGCAAGTCATACACTTGTGGTAGGGAGTGAGTCCAGAGTTCAGTTCATAGAATCATAGAATCTCAGCGTTGGAAGGGACCTCAGGAGGTCAACTAGTCCAACCCCCTGCTCAAAGCAGGACCAACCCCAACTAAATCACAAGTTCTGCTACTGCTTTACTGACAAGTACAGTAGCAGCCTTGAGATAAAAAAAGGAGAGACGTTAATTAAGAGTTTGTATAAAAAATTATCAAATGACAGCATTAGAATGAGTTATTTTTGCATTATATTTGTGCACTTAAATTCAATTAATGTAAAAAAAAAAAAAAAGTTAGCACCATTCCTAAAGAGAAGCTGGTGATCAAAAACAAAAAGGAAGCATTTTGAAAATTTAAGGAAGATATATATTTTGATCCAGATACCATGGCATTTACACTAACTGTTATTCATTATTGCTATTGTTTTTATAAAGTTTATTTTTAAAATCAAAGTAGAAAATTACATGATTTTTTAGAAATGTACTCAATTTATCATTTATCATCCATTAGCTGTTAAAATAGTTACCTGATTTATTCTTTTGATATTTCACACAAATGGGAGGCCAACACTGATGAACTACCATCAAAATTAAAATTCCTTATTACTCCCAATTTAACTGTAATACAAGCATTGAAACATTAGTCTGTAGACAGACAAGAAATTAAAATTGAAGTCTGTAACATACTGGATCTAATATAGAAAACATGAAAGTAGAGAGGACAAGAATGGTCCATGAAGAATTAGACCAGGAAGAGCACTCTGTTGAATGACACTGCATTCATGTACAATAGCCTGTTGATATAATTATGTCTTCCTGAAACAAATCTTACAACATTTTTGGGGCTTGAATATGCTCCACTGAAGTCAATGGATTCCCATTGGCTTCAGCAGGAACATGATCCAGCCCACAATCTTTAAAATCAAGCGCGCGAGAGAGAGAGACAGAGAGAGATTTCAGAATACTACACTATCTTAGCTGATTTGAAAGAGAATACAAAAGATTCAATGCACAAAATCCAATGTAGAAAATTCAGCAAATATGCCATGTTCAACAACAGCGTTTTGACATATCTCATTGTTTTTCCACAAAAGGAAAAAGATCTATTATCACCATCTATTTTTACAGGCTGTCATTACTATCAAGAACATTTTGAGCTAAGCATGCTAACAAGATATCTCCTTTTTTTATGCAAACTGTGTTTTGTTTTTGTACTGCTAAAGAACATTACAGCAAAGGGCACCCTCTGCTGGTCAGAAGCACCCTTTACACCAGGTGCCTTCTAGAGATACTCTACAATGACTAAAAGAGCGATCTCATTATAGGAGGTCAGAGTCTGAAGTGGTTACTCACTAGCAGGTTGCTATCTGACTTTTTTCATAATCTCAGATATTGGGGAACTGGTCTATGACACTCTCACTATGCACAGACTCTATCACACTTCTCAAGTATGAAATTAATCAATGCACACAGGAGGTGCATTTGCCGAAACAAAGTTTCTAAAAGCACTATGTCACCGTTCAAAACTCTTTACCTTGGGCTTTTCATCCAGTATTTGCTGACGAATCTCCTTGTGTTGTTCTACAAGTTTCTCCTGTCTTTTACTCTGAGCATCTTCTAGCTATAAGAAAACAGCAAAAAGTTCTGTTTCACCCAATACACAAACCTGCTTTTTTCCAATTAAAAATATTACAATTCTCTAATGACAACTGTAAACCTTTTTAATACAGCTGTTGTAATCCCCTTTTTGATATGCACCAATGACTTCTGTTGTTGGCAATAGTTCTTCTATGGGTGCATATATCACAAACTTCACAGGAGAGACAAGGTGGGTGAGATAATTGGACCAACTTCTGTTGGTGAGAGAGACAAGCTTGTCTCTCTAATATCCTGGGCCCCGACATGGCTACAACAACACTGCATATAAACTTCACAGGAGGCATTCAGAGTCAGAGTGCAAAATATCTGTGACAAAGCAATGCTCTTAAAAATCATATTTTATTGTATTTTGTTGCAAACTTTGATCCCCACCCTGCAAGGAGCCTTGTATGGCTAATTCCTGCACCCAAAAGGAACTCTTTGCAGGACTGGGGTCTTGAAAGGAAACATGTTCACATATTTTTGGCTACAGTACAGAACTTGGGCCCTGATTCAGCAAAGCACTTAAACCTTCACTTGACTTCCATGGATATTAGACACATGCTTACAGTTAAGCATATCCTTAAGTGGTTTTCTGTATTGGGGCCTTTGTGAGGAAAAATGACCCAGCTGTTGAATTAAAATAGTTCTGCACTGAATCATAGAATCTCAGGGTTGGAAGGGACCTCAGGAGGTCATCTAGTCCAACCCCCTGCTCAAAGCAGGACCATCATAGAATCTCAGGGACCTGAAGACCTAAGAAATTAATGGGAGTTTATTTTGCATATTTTTGATTTGAAAACATTTTGATCCTCATTTCACAAAGCAAAATTTGGGGCTCAATACAACATAAAAACAGTTACAGCCATAAAATAGCTAACATTTTCTCACGAATTTCCACGAGACAAAAATATTGTATGTTGCAGAGCTCTGCTGAGAATGCTTATTATGCATTTCAGCAGCTCTACAAACCTAATAAAGAATAAGGCATATGCTGTAATTAAATGTTCTTTGGTTCTCAGATTTCTTTAAGCCATCATTGCATTCTTGAGACAGCAAACCAATTTACAAAACTGTTTCTCCGGTACCTGAAGGCAAGAGGCCATACACGGTTTCCATGAATAAAAACTGCACAAAGATCAAAATAAATCTAGATTCAGATAAGAAAAATAATTTAATTCCCCCAGTCACCGATTTTTTAAAAAAGACATACAATTCTAATTTCATATACAGTAATATACAAATAATCTGTATGGCAGTTGCACAAAAGGTTGAAATTTTAGAACCTTCATTTAAAACTTTAGAAAAAAATGGTTACTCACCTGTACAATAACTGTTGTTCTTCAGGATGTTTTATGTACTTATATATTCCACTGTAGGTGTATCTACACCCAATGCACTCAAGTCAGAGACTTTTGCCAGCAGTACCACTAGGCAGTACATTGGAACCAGGATATAGTAGGAATAAAAGCCTTTCCCTCTGTGGTGATAAAGAGCTTCCTCTATTGCACCCAGATCCAAGAGACTGTACGTCTTGCATTAATACAGCCTCGTGAGATGGGTCCCTGAAAAGGGATGAGGAAGGTAGGGTGGGGAAGGAAGTGAATTGATCGAGAAGAGATTTCTATCCATTCACCCTAAAAGAAAGGTAGGCGGTTTCCAAATGGGCAGCCAAAATTTTGGAGATGATTTATAGTCAGTATGCTGTCTTCGACTGTGATGCCAAAATGACTGTTTTGAAGCTGAGGTCTGGTGAGAAGGGCCTGCTGTGGACAAAGCTGATGGGCAACATCTAGAAGGCTTAGATCTCTGTCTAAAATGATCTTAAAGTCCATATTGTCCCTGTGGTCTGAAATATTTCCTCTTCATTACTGGGGTAGAGATACCGGGAGAGCAAAGAGTCGCACAGGAATCTTCATATGCACACAATGAACATCAGTCTTTCGAGAAAAGAGTTTAGTGTCCTCAAATGGCAGGTTTTCTATTGTATTTTGAAGTTCCCTTGGGATGCAGGATGCCTGTAACTAACAAGAACGGCTGTCACCATTGAAAATGAAGCCATATCAGCTGTGTCGATAGCTATTTAGAGATGTCTGGGCAGTGAGGTGACCTTCAGAGGCTATGGCCAAGAATTGCTCTTGATAGTTCTCTGGCAACTTATTTGTGAATTTAGAAATTGCCCACCAATTAATAAAGGAGTACTTGGCCAATAAAGCCTGACAGCTTGACAGTCTAATTTGAAGGCTTATGGAGGTATAGGCCTCTCTCCTGTATAAATCCAATCCCTTAAATTCCTTGTCTTTCGGAGTAGCCTTGGGGAACCACTGCCTCAATTGTTCGTTCATTGCTGTGACAACTAAAGAAACTGGGGTAGGGTGAGTGAGAAAATAACCATGATCTTGCTGGGAAACCTGATATCATCTATCCATACATTTGGCAATGGGTGGAAGTGAAACAGGTGTCTGCCAAATGGTCTTAGCAGGTTCCAGCAGGGTTTTGTTAACGGGAAGGCTGACCTTTCCCAGTCTGTAGGATATCTGATAGTTTGTGCATATTATCTTGCAAACGTTCCACCTGTGCTCCTACGGAAGCAGCCACCCACCTTCTAAAGTCTTGAAAGAACTTAAAGTGCTCAGGCAGAGGTGAAGTTGACTCAAGTGCGATGGACTCATCTGCAGAAGAGGAGGAATATCTTGGAGTTCTTTTATTGGGTCCTCTTGGTCTGGGTACTCCAAAGCAGGGTGACAGGATCTCGTGGTTCCACAGGAGCTTCACTAGTGGCTACAGGAGTTGGAAGAGGTGACTTCCTTCTGGATTGTGTAGCTGATGGAGTCCAGAGGGCCTGAGAGCAGTCCCAGAGGCCCAGTATGGCCAAAGGGCCTATAGCAGTGTTTGCAATGTCTGTGTTGGAGGGCACCCTACCAGGGCATCTGTATGAATAACTCATCTTGCTCCATGGGTCATGCATGCTTAGAGTGAGATCCGTATGGAGATCCAAAAGACTTCAGAGATAAAGGTCTATCACTGTCTGAGTCTGACGAAGAGGAAAGATAACTCTCTCTTCACTGAATGGACAGGCCAGTCCAGTGTTTACTGGTGGAGTCCTGGGCACAGGAGATACATAGTGCTGCACCAAAGGTAGGATGAAGTATCCAACGGTGCTGGGGGAAGCAGACAAGCACCAACAATGAAGGTAAATTTTCTGTTGCTGGAGCTGGTGTTGGATCCACCAGTGCCGGGGTTAAAGATCTCTCCAGTAAGGGAGAAAGCACCGGTCTTGACATCCCCACTGGGGTTAGCATCAGTGGTGCAGCCTCAGAGAGTGTACAGAGAGTGTTGAGTTGGCACCGGAGGACTTTTGGAACCATTTTTTGAGATGAGTGCAGCCTATGCCTCAAAGTTCTGAACCTGCTGAGGAGGCCGCAGGAGAGGAAGGAGATCTATGATTCTCACCCGAAACTAGCTTCGGCGCCATGGCAGCTGGAGGGGCCTTCCTTGCAGAGGAAATCTCTGCTCATCAGGTTCTGAAGAGGGATGCATTGCCTTTTCAAGAAGATAAACCTTAAATCACAAATCCCTCTGTTTCTTTGCCCTCGTGGGGAATGAGGTACAGATACGGCATTTGTCCCTCACATGTCCCTTGCCTAAACAAATGAGATAACTTTTGTGCCTGTCAGTGATGGGGATAAGGGCCCTGCACGCAGCACATTTCTGCCCGGCAAAACCCCCTCCACAAAGCCTAAGTAACTAAGGGCTTGTCTACATTACTCACCAGAGCAATCGATCTTTCGGGGATCGATTTTTCACGTCTAGTGTAGACGCGATAAATCAATCCCCGATCGCTCTGCCATTGACTCCGGCAATCCACCCCCGGCGAGAGGAAGAAGCGGAGTCGACGGGGGAGCGGGGGCAGTCGACCCTGCGGCGTCCTCACAGTGTGGTAAGTCGATCGCGGTACGTTGACTTCTGCTATGTTATTCACGTAGCTGAAGTTGCGTACCTTACATCGACCCCCGCCCCTAGTGTAGACCTGGGCTAAACTATAACGATACTAAGTGAACTAGAACTATGTACAAAGTGAGAAAATCCCTAAATTTGCTAAGCAAGGCTCATGAGTGCTGGGGAGCACTAAATATTGCCATGGGTGGTGAGAGGGAACTGAGAGGAAGGTGGCGGCTATGCCCCTTTTATGTCCTTAGCTCTGTTGTATGGGGAGGGAATGCGCCCTCTAGTGGTACTGCTTGAAAAAGTCTCTGACTTGAGTGCATTGGGTGCACATACACCTACAGTGGAATGTATATGCTCATAATCACTCCAAGGGTAACTTCCTGTAATCTGCAAAAGCTGAAGTTTTACAAACAATGTAAATACAATAGACTGCCGTACCCTCTTTATGTACTGCACCACTTCCTGGATATACGATCGAATCATTTCCGTCTTCTCCCTGAGGACAAGGGATTAACAAGTTATTGCAGTAGACGAAATTACATCGATATATTTGTCAATTCAGATAAATCAATACCCAATGTGATACACTCTGCCTTGAAGGGACTGTTCTGTCTGTCCGTCCATCTGCATTTCTAAAGTGTCTAATATGTTAGGCCAGGTCTACACTACCCGCCCGATTCGGCGGGTAGCAATCGATCTTTTGGGGATCGATTTTTCGCGTCTCATGTAGACGCGATAAATCGATCTCAGAACGCGCTCCCGTTGACTCCGGTAATCCACCCCGACGTGAGGAGGAAACGGAGTTGACGGGGGAGTGGCAGCCTTCGACTTTGCAGCGTCCTCACGGCGAGGTAAGTCAAGCGAGGTACGTCGACTTCAGCTACGTTATTCACGTAGCTGAAGTTGCGTACCTTACATCGACCCCCACCCCGTAGTGTAGACCAGCCCTTAGAATCAGAGTGTTGGAGTTGTATCTTCAGAAACATCCCAAAATGTCCAGATCTGTGACTTCCTGCAATGAAATTATTTTCTCTTGCTTGCCTTTAAGCCTTGATAATGTCAGGCAAGTCCTGCTCTCAGTTAGTCCTTCTGCTGTAGAATATCGTTCCTGCTGCAGCTTCTATGTGGCAGCAGTGTTCTTTTAAGTTGAAAATGGAATACCAAAGAGAACACACAGGGTTCACCTGGTACACGTTACCCAACATGTTATATTATGCAGCATTCCATGTCAGTGAGCAGATACTGTGGATGAAATCCAGCCTCACTGAAGTCAATGACAAAACTCTCACTGGGTCAGGATTTCACCCCATAACTTTATTATATAAGCCATGGAGCTCTGGATTCAGTTGAAACATTTGAATTTTAGAGGTGCCTATGAATATACTATGTAGGCATTGGATAGGGGCTAACTCCAGACAGCCTGGCAGGCCAAATGACTGCTCACAGAGCTTCTCTGCTAACGAGTGGTAGTTTAGCTGGTGACGTGCTGCAATATTTTAGAGGTAGGGCACGGCTGCTTGTCTTCCGCTTTTGAACCGCATTGTCTTATTCTGCGCCACAACAATGCTGCTGAGCCATGTTGGTTAACCTCTCAGCTGCCACAGACTGGGAACAACAAAAAAGAGGTTTCTACTGACCTATTTCATTGGTTTTCTTTGCAACCACTTTAAGTGGAGGCAGGAGATCTTGGGCAGGAACATCTCAGCAGCTTCATCTGCTGTGACCTTTTAGACAGATTTTTTTCAGGACGGCCTGGCCAGAGTTAGCACACACTGCCATAGACATGTGCACCAGAGCAGGGGCAGTGCAGATACATTAGAAGTCAGTGGGACTTAGGCTCCAAAGCCACTTATGGGCCTTTGAAAATTTTACCTGTGGCAATATAGGCCCTAATTCCGCACCATTAAAGTGAACGGGAACTTTGCCATTGATTTCAATGAGCACCGTATCACGCCCACGGTGAACATGCAGCTCATTAGAGATGATGGCATGTAGTAATTTGAGTATATGGTGTAATACGTTTCTTTATGGTTTTATGAAGTTCACAGAGGGGGAAGAAAATTGTCCCCAAATGATGGACTAGTTGCAATATTTCAATAAAATCAAGGAGCACTTAAGAGGTTAAACAGAATTTTGAATTGCTTGGTAAACCTATTTATACATAAGAGAGTAAAATATGTTGCTTCCAGGCAGCTATGCAAACCCTAAAGACAGGGAAAAATTATGGATAATAGAAAAACAAAAGCCTGCAAAGCTTGGCACAATATATTAATCTGGGCGTTTTTTGATTTCCCACATTTGCGAGGATAAAGAGATTCCCTTTATCTCTGAGCATCCTCAAATACCTACTTGGCACGGGAGGTCTTGACGGGATCCACTGGGTTTGCATACAGGTCTGCTATCTCTTTCAGTGGGGAGAGGGAAAACTGTGTCTGTTCCCTTGTTGGAACAGCTGGGGAGAAACATAACGAGTTTCCTGCTCCTTTTTCTGCCTCCACTGGATTTTCCTGTGCAAGGAGTTTGAGGAAACCTCCATTTACCTGCCTACTTTTGAAAACCTACGTTGATATTTCAATATCTACAGGCAAATCATTTAATGTTGCCATTGATTTTACTGTTAGAACATTTTTCATAATGTCTAACTGATTTTTCCCAATTTTGCTCCCATACCATTATGCCAACTTTAACCACCTTAAATAATTCTTCCCCTTTTACACTATCACTTATTATTCCCATTTTGTCATCTTCTCTTTAGGCTGCTTATTAAATTCCCCTAATGTCTGTTCTCAGGTCATGAGCTGTAGTCCTTTTATCTCTGTAGCCCATCTTTCATTTCTACCAGTAAAAAGATGTATTTCTTTTTCCTACAACAAGACGCTCCAAAGCATACACAGTGGTACTACTATATTAAACACTGTATAATCATGGCTTTGTTGAAAAGCTTGGGGGTTTGTTTTGGTTTTTTGTTTGCTTGGGTTTTTTCAATTCTTCTGCAGTTTTTTTTTTAATTTTGGTTTTAAATATTACGAAGCATCAGGATCCTGGGTAGAGGTAGGCAGGACTAGTGACAGGAGCTCACTAGGCAGAACAACCACCAGAGTTCAGAGTGAGTATCAGAGTCAATAGTCAGGCCGAGGGTCCAGCTGAGAGGCAGAGCTGGGGACAGGTCGGAGATCAGGCTGGGGGTCAATACAGGGTAGCAGGGTCCACGTAGGAGTCAAGGTACAAATCAGAGCAGAAGTCAATACCAGGGCTCAGGAACAGTGAGGTCATAGTAGCTAGCTAATAACCCACACTGTTACCTGGACACTTCCTGAAACGCCCCTTGGGTTTATATAGAGCAGTGAGCCAATCGAGTGCCAGAAAGGTGCCACCTCACAAGCCCCTTGAGGCGTGACTTCCTGTGGTTGGTGTCTGCAGCAGGTCATGGGTAGGGATACACAAGCTAGCTACAGCTGTTACTGGGTAGCAGTGCAGAGGTGTTTGCTGTCTAGCAACTCTGTAGGCCTGGGTTTGAGACACACAAGGATTGATAACTAATAATAAATACAGTAGTGCAACCTAAAATGTCCTATTCTCGCTTTGAATTATTTGCCAAAAAGGAATGGAGGAAAACAAACAAATCCTATTTACTGCACATTAGAGGAGGATATAGCCCACTTACCCAGCTATATTCTGTGCTTATTTGTGAACCATAAATCATATCAATATTTTTGCACCTTTTTACAGATACTGCACCCACAGAACCCAATTCTTCTCACTTCCACTGTTGAAAAATCAGGAGTAACTCCACATTGGCTAAAGCTAGCATGAAAGAAGGATTGATAGCACAGGATCTGAGGTGACATTACAAATCTACCACAAACCCTCCATGATAATGATGCTGTTTGTTTCATTAAGAAACGAGTTTATAATAGGTAAAGTTAAAAAGAAAGGAAATTCCTACCCATCAAACTGTGTTAAGGTGAAATGAAAGAAGCAGTAACTGTCAGTAGTTTGAGTGCATGCTATCTTTCAATAACATTAGAATTTTTTAAACATAGGAAAAGGTAGTATGCAGGTAAGGTTGCATTTCTCAAACAAGTCACCCAAATGACTTGAACCCTGCTCCCATAGAGGGCCCAGCCTGCCACATTCCTTTCCTGGTATTGAAAGCGGCCTACAGAACATTCGTTTTATAGTGTGTTTTAAGGGTGTCTCTCAAATCCAGGCCTAATCCCACGAACGCTCCGGCACATGAGTAACTTTACAACGTTGATTTGAAGCCAATGGGCTTATTCACCCACATGTAGAAGTGTTTGTGGGCTCAGGGCCTAAGTGTGCCATTCTGTCACCACACTGACCTTGGCTCTTTTCATGAGGATTCTCTCATTTGACACGGAGTGCAGTGAAACAGTACACCCGTTCAGCTGGCAAAGCGCTACATGTGGAGGAGGGAATTCATTCAATAGGAGGTGTCACGGTTTCTTTGCTGACCCCTTACTACCTGCATATCGATCATCTAGTTGCAGCTTTCTTTTGATGTCACATGAACCAAATGTCATGGAACATCTTCATAAAATCTAACAAGAGTTTAGAATACACTTACTCATCCACTTGATTTTTATCCTTGGATTTAGCTTCTGTGATCTTCTCCTGCCTCTTCTTGTCCATTTTCTTCTTTAACTCCTTCTTTTCTCTACAAGAAAGAGAAATAAAGATAAGCCTACACACACATACATATTTCAACCAGAAGTTAGATGCTGAAGACGACTTAGTTAGTTATATGAGAATAGCACCTTACTTTTCACAAGTCTCTTTCAGTTTCTTTAACTGGCTGCTCTGACATTCCTCTGCCACATCTGTCAACTTCTGAATGAGCTGAAAAAAGCCAAACAATGAGAATTTTACATTTTATCATCATAAATAATCCCAGATTTCTTCAAAATATGTAGTGTGGTGAACATGTACAAATGTTATATCATCACCAGTATGTATATGTGATTAAAAGCTAGCAGAAGTTCTATCAATGAAGCGTGGATTGTCATCTTGAGGACTGTGGACTTACATATAAAAATCTAATTTGCTTCCAAGTATTTTTCCACTTATGAACAAGAATAACTGTGGTCATTGATAAATTACAATTGAATCTCCGTGCCTTTGTCTAGTTCAGTTTCTCTGCAAGTGTGATATACAGTTGCCATGAACAGAACACTGTTATTTGTAACAATTTTGATTTTGGTGTGGCCAGATAGAAGTAATAGTTTCATGAATATTGGGTTAGAAGTGACTCTTTGCTCATATCTAGGAAGCAGGGACTACAGGTTAAAGCATAGGACTTGGAGTCAGAAGATCTGAGTTCTGGCTCTGTCAGAGTCCTGGTCTATGACTGTGGGCAAATTTAAGGCCAAATTTTGTTCCCACTGAATTCAGAAACAAAATCTCTATTGACTTCAGTGGGAATAAGAGTGGTCCCTATTGAAAAAAAAACTCTCTATGTCTCAGTGTCTCCATCTGTAAAAGGGGGAATAATATTTCCCTACATCATATGAGACTAACTTCACAATATTATGAGTCATAAAAGGATCACTGATATATTTCACTTGAAGATCACTATAGTTAGTAAAATAATCAGATACACATTTAGAACCATGAAACGGAGAATGTATCGTAAAGGATAGCTAGTAAAATACAATTTTTATTTCCTATTTACAGAGAACAAAAGGAGGGTATTGAGTCTGAACCCTCTTCTAGGACTACAGAATAACAAAGTAGACAACTAAGAAAGAATTCTCATGTGTCTGTGAAGCAAATTTTCATCAGAGCAAATAAAGCTCAGAGGAAACTGTCAGAATGTTTCTTTTTGAAAAAGTAATTATCATGACACTTCGTAACTGAACAATTAAGAAAATGTAACAGTCATTATTTGTTTTGAAATGTAAATGTAAGTAGGGAAATGAGTTTACAGACAATAAGAAGCCCCACAGAATAATTATATACTAGTCCAAAATGGTTGTTTGCACAAAAGTAATAAAAATTTTACATTCCAAATAAAAGTATAAAACACAGCCCGTTTTAGACATAGCTCATTACCAAAACCAAGGGCGGGTTCCTGAGGACGCTGGAATAATCATGTAATTGCCCATCAGTATGAGCAAGGGGTTTACTTTCTTGTCCTCCAACTGAGAGATCCTCAAAGAAAAGTGTAAGCTGTGAGTCTTATACTTACCAGCTTAATATGTTCTCGCTTCTGATACTTTTCACTATAATACTGTTCTTGTCGGAGATTGAGCAGCTGCTGTTGTTGCTTTTCCTTCAGTTCTATTAACTTCTGGGTCATTTCTGAGTCAAGGGCAGCCAGTTCTTGTTCAATAGTTGAACTGTGATCCGGGCTGCCAGTTTCACATCTGCAACGACACATGGAATCCCGATAACTCATTCAATAGGTACGGTTAGTACAATTCCATTTTTTTTAAACAATTATCTAAAGTAGTAGCTGTAGCCAATTAAGAATGCATAAGTCTCTCAGAGCTGTATATTCTTACTAGTGCAATTATACAATCTACTACACACATAAAATGATTGGCCGGTTTCTCCACTGATTTGCATTTTCTATGCAAAAGGAGTGCAAAACATAACATTTTGGTGGTGGTGGTTATAGTGGTTTAAACTCAATTTGCACAAGGTGCATTGCAGTGGAGAATCGGGATCAATATAAATAAGTCATAAACATAATCACCAACATTTTCCCAAACTGGGCATAAGTTCACATTTATGCACCTAAAGAAATGGCTTGATTTTCAAAATAGCTCAGCCCTCAATGAGAATAATGGGAGCTCTTGGGTAGTGAGCCTTTTTGAAAATCAAGTCACCTATTTAGGTGCCTAAGTGGGGATTTAGGAACCTATCCTGAGGCTTGCATTTATAAAAAGCATGGCCAGTGTTTGTTCAGGAGCTAGGAACATCCCTATATCTGCTAACTTACTCTCCTTTGGAAGTTATGTACAGTTAGGGTGACCAGATAGAAAGTGTGAAAAATCGGGACAGGGGGTGCTGGGTAATAGGCACCTACATAAAAAAGCCCCGAATATCGGGACTGTCCCTATAAAATCAGGACATCTGGTCACCCTATGTACAGTGAATGTGTGTGCATTTGTGTGGAAGTATTTAATGAACGGCAGAACTGTGGACTTCTATGAAAAAGGAAACTAGCAGAGGAATAGGAGACTGAGTAAGGCAGCACACAGAAGCAAAGGAAACATTTAAAAAAAATCTAAAAACCCAAATTCCCTAAGTAGCAGAATGAGATTTTGGTCTTGGGAAAGAAAGATAAACAAATAAAGGCAGGGAAAGGGATTGATGAGGAAGCATTGAAAAGTGCATATGAGAGTGAGATAAACAGTGCATAAAGTTAAAGGATTAAGGTAAAATAATAATAATCTAACCAAAACAAATTAAACCCATAAGAATATGCCCTGATCCATATTCCTACACGTTTACTGCTCTATTCTAGGCGTCAAGTTCGTTGCCTAGGAAACATCAGGAATACAATTAGTGTTGCCCGTTTATAGTGATGTGGAAAAGGGCTAGACTTTGGCCTAGGGGAGTTCTTGCTTCAGAGAAGCAGAATGATAAAGCCCCGAAGAGAGAGCAGAATTTGTACCAACGCGAGTCAGCCACTCAGAAATTCAAATCCAGAAAACCAGTTATAATGTAGAGAGCTCTCGGCCTTGCCAGTGTGTCCTTCTTTCTGATTGGATGGACACACTGGGCCAGATTCTCAGCTGGTGCAAACTGGAGTAGCTTCACTGAAGCCAATGGAACCACCCTGATTTTCACCAGCTGACGATCTGGACTCAATTTTAAATTTTTACCAGCAATAAAACTCCCCTTTTTTCCTTTTGTAGTGCATGTTTAATGGTTTGTCCCCCCCGTACTGGGCAGGCCTATACATTCATCTTTTTGCAATATAAAGGCTTATTATAAGCATTGATCATTAAAATACCTGGGTACACATCACCTGTCTTAGATTAAGGGGCGGGGGGGGGGGGGAAATTCCTGTATTCCTGTACATTGAAAATCCCAAGACCCTGCCCACTCAGCACCATGACCCTAAAAAAACCAACAAAAAAACAACTACGAAGATCTTTGCCACAATTCTAAATTAAAATGAAAACTGAATCAGCTAAAAGTCCGGATAAAGGGGTGTGTGTCCCCTACAATGCTTCCTGAATACAGCCATGTTCCAATTCAGATGTATCTATGGTGCAAGAGAATTCAGGAGAGAAGGACTTGCTACTGAGAAAGCCCTCACTCCAATTCCTCTGAGCCCCGTCCTTGGCACAGGTAGGCAAACCACTGCGGAAGAACATAGGTGTTCCAATGGGGGAGACTTTTGACGTGGATTTGAATTAAAAAAAACCCCACTGAAATAGCATGAGAAAAACTATTCTCACAGTATTCCCAGCATGGCCAGACCAACAGAATACTGGCATTCTTATTGAAAAGTCAGTTCTTGTGAGATTAGCTGGTCAATTTCCAGACAAAATGCAGGTTTAGCATGCACACTTCACACCAAATCTCTGAATGCCCATAACCCAATTTTCAGCTACAAGGATTGATGGGCAAGAGGAGCA
The DNA here is from genome assembly GCA_037349315.1 of Chelydra serpentina. Lineage (NCBI taxonomy): Eukaryota > Metazoa > Chordata > Testudines > Chelydridae > Chelydra > Chelydra serpentina. The sequence continues at coordinate 15,454,777 of JBAIAC010000061.1, forward strand.
ACACATATTCCAGAAAGAAATGACAGAAATAATGGCACAGCACTGTTTTCCTAGTTCAGGTAGTTTATATTAGCAGAACAATTACTTTAGTAAGGAAAGTTTAAGTAGGGTTACAACCTTCCTAACAAAGTATCAGTCTAATCCTAAAATCAGTTTGTGCAATGCCATTGCCTACTAAGCATTAAGTCCAAAGTGTTCAGGACACCTGGTGACTAATTTTCGGAGAAGCTGGAGATCAGCTGTCAGCACTTCTGAAAATCAGGCTCCAGGCGCTAGATTTTCTAAGGGATCTAGGTACCTAAATATGCAGATAGTCTCAGTCTCATGGACTGAATGAGAGTTAGGTGGTTAACTTGCTTAGGCGCTTTTGAAAATCCCACTAGGTGCCTATATGCATCTCCAGGTGCCTAAGCACTTTTGAAAATCGGGCCCAAGGTGCCTCAATCTGGGCCCTCAAAAGCTGAAATTCTTTTGAAAAGTCATTGCATCTCTCTGCAATGCACCTTGCACTATATTTGGGATTTCTGAACTACACAGCACATAAATATGTGCGCACTTTGTGCCATGACCAGAGTAAATTTAATCAATATGCACATTTCCATCACGCCGGCAGTATCACTGAGAAAGGAGAGTCCAATCTAAATACGGAGCTGCAGCCCGGAATAGGGTGGCCATACTTACTAAACTAGGCAACGTATATGATTAGTTTATATATTTTCAGGATAATACTTCATTCGTGTTGTTGAAAAAAAGTGGCTTTCTGCTAAACCTCAGCTAAAAATACTAAAACCTGAAGATACTGAATCAACAAGATCACAAAATAAAAAACTTTCATTGATTACACCATTATGACCCCAATGCAGCAGAGCATCTGTGTAACTTTCAGTATGTGAGTAACCCCCACTGTCTTCAACTTTACTGAATTAGGGCCCAATTTTACACATAGCTGCAAAACACTGATTGCCCTCTGATCAGGTTATACACATTTGAGTCAGTTTCTAATACAAGGACTACTGACAAAACAGTGCGGTAATTTGCATACTGTAGTTGCAGGGAAACAGCTTCAGTAATGATCTAAAACAGGGGTAGGCAACCTATGGCACGTGTGCCAAAGGCAGCACACGAGTTGATTTTCAATGGCACTCACACTGCCTGGGTCCTGGCCACCGGTCCGAGGCGCTATATTTTAATTTAATTTTAAATGAAGCTTCTTAAACATTTAAAAAACCGTATTTACTTTACATACAACAATAGTTTAGTTATATATTATAGACTTAGAGAGAGAGACCTTCTAAAAACGTTAAAATGTATTACTGGCACGCGCAACCTTAAATTAGAGAGAATAAATGAAGACTCGGCTCACCACTTCTGAAAAGTTGCCGACCCCTGATCTAAAATGATATAAACTGCCTTTTTGCTGCGATGCTGTAATCTATTAGAAGTCTTTTGCTTAAGATAATATGCACTTGCAAGTTTGAAAACCCCTAAATATATATTCCTGCCTTTTTAAAATTGAGCATCAGACTTAGTGTAAGCTTCATATTTTCTAATATAAAACTTCTCATCTTTGAAATTATTTTGGCAGCTCAATGTAGTTGAACGTTTCATTGCTTGATACTGTGGAAGATCTATGGCCACATCCTAATGGAACAGAAATGCATTTCACTGAAAGGTAAATGAGTTATTTTTTTGGTTTTGTTATATTGTTGAAGTTTGAATGGAATAAACCAAAGCAAGAAAAATCTTAACATCACAGAGTTCTGTCCTGCATGTTGGCATTGGACCATATAGCAGATTACAAATTTCTGCGTAACACAGCTGACAAACAGCGCTAAAGAATTTTATCGACTCAAACTTTGGTTGTATTTTGTTTTTAGAACGTCAAATTCTAAGTCACTTAAATATGGGGAGACTGCTGTACAAGTACAAAATTCCTATTAAATTGAATGAGGGTTCTGTCATTGGACAATCATAAATGGCCAAGTTGCCTTCTGGGAACGATTTGTGGGCTAATTCCCTGTCAGTTACAATCGGAGGTGTTATTATGGAAGTCAGAGGCCAGAAATCACTCCTGGCGTTTTCTCTCTGCTTGTCTCCCAGAGATTTTTTTTTATGTTCATGGTTTTCATATTTTAAAACCTATGATGAATTGCAAGTAGTCAATTTAATGAAATAATAAAAAGGACTTATTTTTTCGAATAAATGCTTATTCGAATAAATGAGTTGCAGAAGGATGCTGTAATGTTTACTACATTTAAATAAATTACAATTAAATGAAAATACTGTATAATTGGGATGAACAGAAATCTATCAAAAGGCATCCCTGATTAAGCAGATTCAACTGTGGTATTGTTAGCATCTAATCCTGCATAAATTTAGGAACATCAGTAATTATATTTTGCGTAAGTGTTTATAGTAGTAGTTGTTTTTAGGGGTCTTTATTGATATATATAGTTCATTGCTACATGCACAAAATGAGAGTATTGGAAAGGTTTAGTGAGTCACAGTACACTTCCCACATCAAATTGACAGAAACAACTACAGTGCCAACTCCCCTTTATTTTCTAACAAACTGGAAAAAAAATCACTTTCACATAAACAAAAAAATTCAGGGCACTGGAGGATCAAAAAGTAGACAAGGCACAGCAAAAGACTGCATAAAGGGAAGGGGCCATAACATCTTGCCTAGACCTACTTACAATAAATCAATCATCACCAAGTGGTCTGGAGAATTCATATTTTGAAGTGTCTTCCATTACTTTCAGCTGTTAGTCAGTAAATCTATCAGGTGTTCAATTCAAGGAATAGGTCTAATTTTTAGTATTCTATTAACAACTCTTTCCAGGGTTCCAGTTTGGAGGCAGACACAAGTTAAGAATGGCCCTTCTTGCCACAAATAAAAAAACGGGACCAATGTTGATTTTCATGTCTAGGGTTGCCCCTTTAAAATTCACACTGTGGGATCTAGAGCCAATTGTTGGCTCATTTGGGGCCAGATCATTGCTTGTCCTATTTGTCTCTGCAGGGAAGTAAAGGGGCATAAGGTGGTCTCTTATCTCCCCCCTGTGGACTACATGCACGAGTTATAGTGTAATGGAGAGGGGGCAGCGGTTTCCCTAGGGATACTCCTCCTCCTTCCCTGCAGAAAAGCAGGGAGGCATGGGGAGCATGCGGCATCTTGCAAAGCACATCAGCCAGTTCAGCTGTGCTTGCTAGGAGAGGCAAGCAATCTGTGCCAGTAACGAGCTGATGCAGAGTACCTCCTGCCTGCAGCAAGGAGGGAATCAGGGATTGGATTGTGACTCTGTGTGTTGGTCCCTGGTCTGCTCTTGCACTTAGGGGCAGCCTCCAACTCAGGGCATGTGGAAACTCCACAATCAAGTCCTGCATATGTTATTTGTAAAAGACTTAGGGTGACCATATTTCTCAAAGGGAAAATGGGACACCACACATGGCTGGCCCAAGGGCCTCTCCTCCCCTTCCTCCCTCCCTCCCCGGGGGGGCTGAACCGAACTGCTCACCTGAGCCCTGACTCCTCCTTCCTCCCCGCTACTCCCACGCAAGCCTATCACTGGTCGTTAGTCCCCCTCTCCCCCCGCTGCTGTCCCTGGTCGCTCCAGCCCTGCCCCTCCCCCTGCACCCTCGCCCCTCCACGTGTTCCTCTGCACTGCACAATACTTTTATGACAAAAGTTGGCAAGAGCAAAGGGGACAAATGCCCACTTTTGCCAAAAAAGCCCCCTCCCCCAAAATGGAACCGCCAGGACAGGGCTTAAGAAAGGGGCTGCCTTGGGCAAAACAGGACATATGGTCACCCTAAAAAGAATGGATTATCAGAACAGCTGAATCACATGAGATCACCACACAGATGAAAGTGGGCTTCTCAATACACAAGTAGTGTGTCCCCTATTGTACAGGGAAGGTGATATATACAAGCAATCTACCATGTAAATTGGGACGGTCTTCTTGGGTTGCGAGAAGAGAAGAAATGCATCACAAAGGGGTCTTCTGTCCACTTTTGCAGGTTCCTCCTTTATTCCAAGATCCCTGCCCTCATTCAATCTATGAATGTCATGGCCTTTGTTTTTCATCTGTACTCTAGTGCTATCTCCACATACTTGTTATGTTACCAATTACGAGTAAATGGATAAAGATCTTCTGTATTAAAGGAGAGGAAGCTCCAGTTAACATACCTTTTCTTACTATCCCTTTTTGTGGTTTTTTCTAATACTGCCCTGCGTCGCAGGTAGTCGTTCTGAATTTCGTTGTATTTTGCAGTGTGCTCTTTGATCAGATCAGTGGTTTTCTTGTGGTGTTTCTTGACAAGGTCCTTCATTTCTTTGTAGTGCTTCTTCTGAAGTTTAACGAATGACTTCTGTTGTTTTAGCTCCTCAATAGTCTGTGCTTCCACTTCTGCAACAATAATCACGGAAACGGCATCATTTTTCTCTGATTGAAATGTTATCCCTCCCCTGGGGCGGGGGAGGGATAGCTCAGTGGTTTGAGCATTGGCCTGCTAAACCCAGGGTTGTGAGTTCAATCCTTGAGGGGGCCATTTAGGGATCTGGGGCAAAAATTGGGGATTGGTCCTGCTTTGAGCACGGGATTGGACTAGATGACCTCCTAAGGTCCCTTCCAACCCTGAGATTCTATGATTCTATGACTCCCACCAGCCGAAGACAAACCAAACCACAGTTCTCTCCTGTGTTTCCCCAACACATCAGAAACCTATCATTGTGGACAAATATCCCTCCGACAGAAGAGGACCAGACAAAACCCTTCTTGGGTTAGAGGAGCTGCTTCAGAATATCCCTAGTACAAGCTGCCACTGCTCAGACACTGACAGTAGAACACTATATGAACATCAAACCAGTCTGGCTGGAGTAATGGGGCAGTCCCAGTTCTAAAAACATTACGCAGATAGACTTTATTCTTGTTTCCTTTACATTTCCATTGGCTCATTTTCCCTTAAAGAGGTCCTCCCACTTAGACAGGGATTGACCATTTTCTCACATTTATCTGCTATGGTTGATTTCTCAGCAGTTTATCAGGCAAATATGAGTTGTATTTTAAAACACAAGGAAAGACGGATCTATTTTTATTCCTTAATTGTCCATCCAGTAAGGAAACATCATCTAAAATAGACCTAATGAAGAGATGCTGAAAAAACAGAGTCAAATAAATCTACACACCTCTTTTGTATCCAAAAACTTTCTGAGACTGGTTATACTTGACACTGTTCGTAGTATAAACTACAATGGGTTATGCTAACATGTTCAGGTTGGAGAGTTCCATCCTATGTCGTGTTCGTCTTATGTTCACTTTGTATGTGTGTAATGGTCGCCTTCTTGGCTGACACACCAGGGATTGAACCAGAGCTAAAAAAACCCACCAGCTGCTGTAGCTTGAAGTAAAGCTCTACAGCTGTGGGCTGTACCAATTCATATTCCTCTGAGGATTGGGAGACCAGTAACACACACTCACCGATGGGTTACACGTGCTCTTTGGGAAATGGAAATTAACAAGAGGAAATGGGAGACGTTACCTCACAAAAATCCTTATGGAAAAGAAGCCAAAGCTCTGGATGGGCCTCCAATTATGAAATTTTAAACACTGCAAACCACTGTATTTAACTGAAATCCAAAGACAACCTCAAATGCAGTTCTGTCCTAAGTTATGATGCAGTCCATGGGTAAATACTGTTACCTGTTCCTTTCCCACTAGGCAACAGTTTGGTCTGCATAAGGACACATTTTCATATCAGTACACAGGGCTTTAGCTGTGCAACACTTCGACAAGTTACTTCTATTTTCAGTTGACTGTACAGAAGGATTGCAAAACTAAAGCTTCATGGACTAAATTGAAAATATACCTCTTACTACAGCAGAATCAATGTATTCTTCAAAGAAGTTGAACTAAAGGGCTTCTTAACTTTGGAAGTGGAGAATGGACTTGATGCCCTCAAGAAGCTAAGCCAGCAATGACATTCAATTAGGTATGATGAAATCCAAGCGGTGTATCTTATTAGGAGTTATGCCATTGACTTTGCCCTACATTGCACTGATAGCTACACTATCAAGGGTGCATCTCCAAAATCTCCAGTAGTAAGAGCTCTAGCATATGCAAGGCATTGGTATTAAGTCATCTACGTCTGCTCAGGGCAAGTCTAGGTGACATGGTGGTCATAATACCGGTACCTTCTCTGCATTCAGACTCCGAATACTCCCACCATTACTGGCACGGGCAGTAGGGCAACAGAGGGAGATATTAAGAAAAAGCTCCCTGTAGGGACCCAATCCTACTATCAATGCAGTCAATGGCAACCCTTCCATTGACTTCAAAGATGCAGGATTGTGTCCTAAGGGAACAAGTCCTGGGATGTACATTTGCCACAAAGTTCTTTCAGCAATAATCAGACAACAAAATGTCTAAACTAGGTAGCCTATTTTATGAAATGTACATACCCCTGGACAAAACCGTAAAATTCATTCAGAGTATGCTATTGCATAACACCTGTATATTTATTACCTGTTAGAACACTCTGAATAAGATCTTCTGTTTTTGCAGGTGCTTTCACAGAACCTGGAAGTAAAAGATACTATTGATTTCAGTTCTTTTTAAATACAAGCCACATGTGTTGCCCTCAGAAAATGTATATATATTCTATATCATTATTGCAGTTGACACAGCATATACAGTTGTGTAAATATTCTGAATAATGTAAGGAAATATATCTTTTAGGTACCCTTTACACTGTCCAAGAGTAGCAACATGGAGGTGTATCTCAATTCATAGACTATGTATTAATTATATTGATTACTTAAGAAGCTACAAAGGGTCCTGTGGCACCTTATAGACTAACAGAGGTATTGAAGCATAAGCTTTCGTGGGTGAATACCCACTTCTTCTGATGCAAGCAGTGGACATTTCCACTGCTTGCATCCGAAGAAGTGGGTATTCACCCACGAAAGCTTATGCTTCAATACCTCTGTTAGTCTATAAGGTGCCACAGGACCCTTTGTAGCTTCTACAGATCCAGACTAACACGGCTACCCCTCTGATAATTGATTACTTAAGAATTCCAATTATCACTTTGAGGGTTGACAGGTTCTTGTCCCTGTATTTTGTGTTGTAATTTAAATCAACATATTTGATCGAAAACTTCCAAAATATTTAAATAAATGGTATTCTATTATTGTTTAACAGTGCAATTAATCGCATGATTAATCACGATTATTTTTTAATTGCGTGATTAATCGTGATGATTTTTAATCGCTTGACAGCCCTATATTTTATTATTATTATTTATTATTTCTGTCTTCAACTCTTGTATAATCATGACCTGTTTCACTCCAATGGTGACTGCTTTTCAGGCATAAGTGGATACAGTATGTGAAGCCTATAGGTATCTTTCTGGAAGAAAGAGGTTATTACTAATGCAGTAAAATAAAATAATAATATTTGTTACAACACGGGACAATTTTCTCCTACTCATTTTATATAGCTTTTTTTTTTTTAATGCAAAGCACACACAGAAAGTGTTATTCACCCATTTCTTGGTTTTGGATTTTTTTTTTTAATAATTAATGTAGGAAAAATGTGTTTAAGTCTTTTACCCGGGGCTGGTTGGCTATGGACAACCTGAGTTGCTGGCTTCGTTGTCAGAGAAGTGGAGTGACTTAGTCCATTTTCTGCTGGTGTTGGTCTGGGCTCATTATTAGCTTCTGATGGTGCATCCCCCTGATCAACCTAGAGATACAGAATATTTTACATTACTCTTCCAAAAAGGTATATACATAATAAATACATGCGGGCTTGGGGGGAGTTATTTATTTCCAGTCCAACCTTCATGCCCCTTTTGATTCTGAAATTTCGTACACATTTTAAATACACTGCTCTAAAACAAAAATCTGGACTTAGTAGCTTCAGTTTTCCACTGTATCAGTTACAGTTCATTTTTGCAGTTTAACTTTCAGAACTACAGTACATATGTTTTTGAACAATTATTCTGAGTGTACTTTTGTCTTGTATAACCACAGAAAAAAATTTGTTAACAGGATATAATTCAACTGGGTAGTTTTCAGCCACAAAACAGACAAGTAATTTACTCATTTATCATATGTATTAGTTAGCAATATTAGAGGTGAAACTACATGGAACCAGCATTGTGCTGCATCATAAAACCCTTCTAGAAGTAAGTAGAAGGTGGCAGGAAAATACCATTCAGATTCCTATTATGAACAAAATATGTGTATAGAAAGGCTGCTAAATTTCATAGCTAATTTTACTAGATACACATGACAGTGTAATTATTCACCAACTCTCAAGACACACACACATATACTTCTTATCCCCAGGATATAATATTCTCATAATTACACTCAACAGACAGCATATAAACAGTACCTCCATCCTCCCGAACTCTACATAAATGTGTCTCTCGTATCCAACTCATCTAAGCATTTTCCACAGCTTTTTCCTCCTTGCCAGTTCCCTTATGAACACCTTACAGTTACTCTTGTGGATGTCAGGTTTACAAAGACATACAAGCACTCCATGCTCGGGGAAGAGGAGGAGGGACTCATAGCATTGGTAAGCTATTTGGATTTTGAGACAGCCCAAAAGAGTAGGAAGAACCGGTTGCCATGGTACCAGCTGAATACAGTCCTGGCTTGTACCTCAGGCTGCTTCTGTTTCACTCTTTGAGGACAATCACATTAGAAGCAGAAGCAGGAGACAGCTCTCAGAATATCCTTATGCCACTCTATCAAGAGACAACACGGGTTCTGGTATAATTGTTTTACGCTAATTACACTGCCAATTTACTGCAACCTGGCTCAACAGTCATATAACTTAACACTTTGTGTACTGGGAAGGGATCTCTGTCTCAACAACTTACTTCTAACACAGCTATACAATGGGATACAGGGATACCACCACCACCACTGTGTCTATCAGGAGATTCAGTCTATTCCAACCACTTCATTTATTTCATGCATAAGCAAAACATGATCTGAACAGTGATGTGCATATCCATTTTCATTCTAGAATTACTGCGTTTTTGGGAGAAGTCTTGGCTGGTTTTATTATTTTTTTCTTTAAACACTGTTAAAGGAAGTCACTTTCAATAGTTTAATAAAAAGTGCTATGCTAGTGAGAACTTGGACTGCATAAAGGATTAATAAAAATAAAGCTAGACTTACAAGCTTGCATCCCAGCTTGCAAATTCATGCATGGAAAATTAGGAGCCAATTTTGTGTGTGCAAGGGCACATTTTCTTTTTTGCCACCAGGCTTATATATGCTAATGAAATCCATCATGTAGCACTGGACCTTGTTTTCAAACGAATAACATGGCTGTTCAGTTTCTGGGTACCAAAGACATTTGTTTCCAGAAACTAAATCACAAACGTGAGACAAGTTCAGGAAGTGAACAAAGCCATTTTTTTGCGTAACAAGCAATTTAATCTTGTTAGAAAGCACTTTCTCTTCTCATAATTCATGACCACCCACAATTCTTAAGTGAATGTGATTTTCCCTTAATGGAGAATATCACAGGCTATCTTTCTTAATACATTATGTATTCCACTCTCATATTTTACAGTTTTAGTAGCGAGGTATAAAGTTTACACCCTATGCTTTGTCATGTCTTTAGTAAAAGACTGTGCTTACTCAGCAAAGGTTAGGACATAGCCCAGGTCTACACTAGGGGTGGGGGTTGATGTAAGGCACGCAACTTCAGCTATGTGAAAAACGTAGCTGAAGTCGACGTACCTCCCTTAGTTAGTTAGTTAGTTACCTTAGATTAACAAGTAAGTGATAATCTTGTCCAAATCAAATGCATATGCACTTTTAAAGCAAAAAATTACCTCTAGACGTGCTTACGTTTTAACGTGATTATGTTAAAAAAAGACTTTGCTACTAAAATAGGATCTCATGTGTCCTCATTCAAGCAAACTTGTGAGATTGTACATAATAAAGAGATAAAGAGGCAAATTGTTGGCCAAGGAACTGTAATGACTATCACTCATTTAATCTTATCTGGGGAATGTATTCTTGGTTACTAAAGCGAGTTCAGTTGAGCTTTTATACCTTTGAGAATGGAGGATCCAGGAAACGGGGCAGGGGGCAAATAAGGGACTGTGGAGACCCTGTTTCCCTGCCTTCCAGGAATCAGGACTTAACTGCTTGTGCTGAATACTCTTTAACTCATGTGCTGGACCTAGAATATGACACGGGAATTGTTTAAAATCTAATGCTGGGATTTTCAAAGCCATTTGGGTGCCCAATTTCTAGTAACAGTAATGGGAATTGGAAAGCCAAATTCCACAGGTGCTTTTTAAACCTCAAATTAAATAAAACGATAATATGCATTTACCACTGGAAATAAGTGCACAATTGTCAGAGGCCCCCAGGCATGCACAAAAATACCCATATGTCTACATATGTTTGTACAATCACTGCACCTGTGAGTTTAGTCTTATAACTCCATGGTACACCCACATCTTGAATACTGTGTGCAGATGTGGTCGCCCCAGCTCAAAAAACATATATCAGAATTGGAAAAGGGCAACAAAAATGATTAGGTGTATGGAACAGCTTCCGTATGAGGAGAGATTAATAAGACTAGGACTTTTCAGCTTGGAAAAGAGACGACTAAGGGGGGATATTATAGAGGTCTATAAAATCATGATTGGTGCAGAGAAAGTAAATAAGGAAGTGTTATTTACTCCTGCTTATAACACCAGAGTTAGGGGTCACCAAATGAAATTAATAGGCAACAGGTTTAAAACAAACAAAAGGAAGTATTTCTTCACACAACGCACAGTCAACTTTTGGAACTGTTTGCCAGAGGATGTAGTGAAGGCCCAGACTATAACAGGGTTCAAAAAAGAACTAGATAACTCCATGGCGGATAGGTCCATCAGTGGCTTTTAGCCAGGATGGGCAGGGATGGTGTCCTTAGCCTCTGTTTTCCAGAAGCTGGGAATGGGCGACGGGATGGATCACTTGATAATTACCTGTTCTGTTCATTCCCTCTGAAGCTCCTGGCATTCGCCACTGTTGGAAGACAGGATACTGGGCTAGATGGACCTTTGGTCTGACCCAGTATGACCGTTCTTATATGTACTTAGTAATAAGTGCTTATGCAAACAAAGGCGAACCACTGAAAATCTGGCTTCCACAAAATTCCAGTTAAACTAGAGCAATAGGCCTGAATTCTCATTCACACGAAGGACTCTACACCACTCTGGCAATTTAATGGAGCCTTATAGTGGATGTAAAGTGGCCTTTGTGTCACTGAAAATTGGGCTCATAATGTGGAGACATCAGAATTTGTGCAGGATGTGAAGAGAATCTCTCCTTCTGTGAAGAGAATACAATTTTCAGAGACAAACTGCTGTTAAATAGAAAGCCCTAGAAATGCCTGCAAAATCTGTAATATTTTCAAAGAAAGCGAATGATATAGTCCTCTCATCAGGACTAGGAAAACCACATGATCAGAATGCTAATCAAAAATGAGGGTCAATGGCTGTTTCCCTCCCCTCCCCCTCGCATGTTGTGTGACATCCAACACTTTTTCACTAAAGACCAGATTCTGATACCCTTACTTCATTTGACCATGTAAGAACCGCATGGACATCAAGAGGATGGCACATGGGGTACAATGTACACAATGTACATTGGGGGGAAGGAGGAGGGATAGCTCAGTGGCTTAAGCATTAGCCTGCTAAACCCAGGGTTGCGAGTTCAATCCTTGAGGGGACCACTTAGGGATCTGGGGCAAAAATCTATCAGGGGATAGTACTTGGTCCTGCTAGTGAAGGCAGGGGACTGGACTTGATGACCTTTCAAGGTCCTTCCAGTTCTAGGAGATTGGCATATCTCCATTTAAAAAATTAGGGGGGAGGGATAGCTCAGTGGTTTGAGCATTGGCTTGCTAAACCCAGGGTTGTGAGTTCAATCCTGGAGGGGGCCATTTAGGGATCTGGGGCAAAAATTGGGGATTGGTCCTGCTTTGAGCAGGGGGTTGGACTAAATGACCTCCTAAGGTCCCTTCCAACCCTGAGATTCTATGATTCTATGAAAGTAAGTGTATCAAAACCTGGCCCTTAGATAATGGGTGGGATTTTGAAAAGTCCTTAAGTGACTGATGAGCACAAATCTCAATGACGTTCTAAATCATGTAGATGCTTTTGAAAATCCCACCAAATATGATGAATATTCAGTGACTGAAGTCTCCCTTACCTCTTTCTTTACCTCTTCTTCATCCTCCAGTGTGAGTGCGGCCAGCTGTTTAGCTCTTTGTTCCATCAAGTTTACGTATCGAATTGGATTAGATAATGCTTCAATCACATCTGGAAATGAAGTAAACATTTCAGGTCAAAATTCCTTAATCTATGGTTTTAGAGATCCTAATGTGCTAGTTTTTCCTTGAAATCTATTATTCAACGTTACCACTTAGACATCAGAAACTTCAGTGAATGTGTGACTATATCGTTATACCAAAGGCATTAGCTGTGAAACACTATTTATGGAAATATACATTCTGCACATGTTTAGGTCAATATGTAGGTGAGAATTTTAATCCCTATTTTATTACTGTAAGAGGGAAGAAAAGGTAGGAGAAATGCTGCTGCTTTGAATGAGTTTTCTTTTGTCTTTCCTATGTACTGTGTTTTTAAATTTATGTCCAAAACACGTGGAACCTGGGATAAGCACTCTTTGGGGGGAGGTTTAGGATGGGATTTTCTGCCTGTTCAGCATTGGCCCAACTCTGCTCCTACTGAAGACACTGTTAAAACTCCCAATGCTTGGTTAGGACAATGCTGAGCGCTTTTGAACCCTCAAGTTCACACTAATATTTTTGTAATTGCACATTTGCAATATGATCTTGAAAAACCACCCAGGTTTATAAATGACTCCAAAAAATAAATATATCATTTTACATTGAATCTCACAGTCACTGCATATTGTTTATATTACAAAATCTCAAGACTCCTGGCTTCTTTAGGGCTACCCAAAGTTTGCTAGGAAATAAGAACTTAGGCCTCCATCCTTGACTGTGATCCACGCAGGTAGCCTGCAGACTGTTACACCAGTTTTATACAGTGATGTTTCAGGCTCTCTGTCACAAACAGACTGAGAAGGTTTCAAGACTTGTGTATTTAATTTTACCTTTGTCATTCATAGATGGGCAGTTTAATAGTTACCTGCATAAGTATCGGGTACGTAATCTTTAACGTCTATGTACACAAAGACTGCTGGCAGCACCAAAGGTTGGTTCCGCTCATTCCTCAGACAGATGTAGTGATAGCCTGGAATACAAGAGCAGTCCAGTCCAGAATGTAAACTCTTTCCAATGTAATTATATTATTATTCATTATTTATATAGTGCCCAAGTGACCTAGGTACTTTAGAGACTGTGGGAAGGCAAATCCTTACTCAGAAAAGTTTACAAGCTACATAGACAACATACAGACAAGGGAGCAGGTGAAAGGTGCAAGACAGCACAATTAAAAAACAACAACTATTCCCCTTTATTTTTAACCCATTGACTAATTTCTTGTTCTTTGGCTCATGTCAATTTGCAGTTTGATTGGAACTGGGTGAATTTTTTTTGGCGAATATCAGTTGAACGAAATACATTTGGGAATTTGACATGAATTCGCCAAATAGTCTCAGCCAAAAGTAATTTGGGGATACCGAGATGCCATTCGCAAAATGGCTGGAGGAGGAGGAGATGGTGGTGGTGCTCTCTTTAGAACGTTTAGCTACATTTTTAGGGGACTCATTGGGGATGTGGGAGAGCCAAGTTTAATGTTCCCTCTGCCTGACGTGGAGCAGGGATTTGAACGTGGGTCTCCTATATGGCACAAAAATGTCGGTGCTAGCCTCTTTATAACCACCATCTGCTCCTCCTCCTCCGGCTGTTTGGTGAATTGAGCCCCTCAAACATGCTTGAAACAAAATATTTTGGGTCGAATGAAACTTGGTTTCTTTGACCTTAAATGAATTTTTTTCAATGTGCCGAACTTTTTCCTCATTTTTTCATTTCAGTTCGACCTGGACCGAAATGATTTTTTAGACGTGCCAGCGAACAAAATAAATCAGTTATTTCCCTAGCTCTAATTTAAATAATTCTTTGAACTTTTCTTATTGTTTTCTATTTAGTTTGGATTGATTTGGCTTTGTAACCCTACTTTACTTTCATTTTAAATATTTATAAGTACTTCAGGTCAAAATACTCAGAGAGCTGCGAAGTTAATTGAAAGGAATCAGGATACCGTAATATGCACACAACATGAATACCTGACAATAAAAACCCCAGAGAACACCAGAACAAATGACGTGGTAACATATTTAAAAAGACGCGGAATGGGGATGAATTCTTCACAGTGGCTAAAATTTAAATACACCTACAATATGAGCATTTGTGGGCAATTTTGAAAGTGTGGAAGGATGAGCCAAGCTGACTGTCCTTTGAGAACATTTTTCACACACTCAGTGTCTCCACCCACCGTAGCTAAAGCTCATTGAGTAATCAACCTCAGAAACAATGACTGAAAAGGAGAAATGTCAATGATGACTGCCATCCCCCTTCTTTCAAAATGGTTTCACGGCTATAATTGACCGATAAATGCCATCAACTGCTTTGTATGTTTTAGTTCTGTAGGTTTTCTTGTTTCATTCTAGATTTAACTTTTGGGTGATTCGGATGTTTCTCTTCTCATGGATGGTATAAACATATTCAAAATTATTTACTTTTTAAAAAATTAGCTAAAGCTGAAATAATATAGTTCCAAATTAGGTGAATTTCTCCATTGGCTGCATACGCTGGGACAGAGCCTCAGTTGATGGTAAATCAGCATAGCTGCACTGAAGTCAACAGAGTCATGCTGAGGGTCTGCCATATTGGTTCTCTTCACTACAGCAGAGCCGTAATCTTACCTGGTCGAATTGCTGAGACAGGTAATATCCGATGTCCGATAAACTTTCCTCCTTCTTCGTATACTGCTATCCTCAAACATGCCAGAGAAGGCAGAACCACCTACAGGGACATATTTGGTACAGTTATCGGTTGTCTGCTATAAGTAAGAAAAGCGCTATATACAAGGCATATAGCAGAGTAGAAAGATAAGGCTCTAGTCAGCAAATAAAGAGCTCTATAGCCATACTAGGAGTTTGCCATACAATGGGCCAGAGTGCATACGGCCCGTATATGAAAATAATTCTGAAATGCTCATGCTTCAGTCAAGTAACAGGTGGCAGGACATTTTATTTACAGGCGAATAACTCATTGATAGGGAATGTCTAGAACAGCCGGCTCTGAAGCTGAGAACTGACCCCTACATTTTCAAAGCAGCACGTGGATCTTCAGCATCATGCCTCCCATTCGGCCTGAATGCTGCTTTGAAAATGTAGAGTTTAGTGACAATGTATGAGGTGTCACTCAGAACCGAAGTGTCCTAAGGACTCCTTAATTAATTAAGCATGGCAGTGATAAGCACATTAGTGCTGATAAAACCATCAAATAACAAATCCGTCAATTGGTGTGTTTTAAGAGGGAAAAGTCTGAGCAGGTTGCTAGACCTTAGTTATTTAATTACATAAAGCATCCTGACAGACTGAATGGATTGAGGCAGTTTAACATGCTTGCATAATGCCAATAACGGTACCCTTCATAAGTGCTTTCCCTTGCATGCCTACACCTAACAGAGCTCTCTATAGCTAGTGCTTCAGAACACCTATCCTGCCTTCCATGGATCAGGCAAAGGTGAGGCTAACCTTAGCCTCAGTGAAAGGATGGAAAAGTCCTTCGGGGTTGTACTAAGTTCCCAGAGTTGCTACAATGGATGGGCCTTGGTGGTGGTGGAAGAGATACATTAAAAGACTATAACAACAGTAGGCCAGAAAGGCACCTGAACTAACTTCATAAACAAATACGTGATGTCATTTGTTTCCAAAGGGAGATTGCTCTGGTGATATATGAAATAGCACGTCTTTCTCCAAGAGGCCGGGTGATTTGGTAGGAAATCAGTCTGTCTGTGCGAGAAGGATTAATCTTTTCCTTTATGAGGTAAGGATGTGTGAAAGAACAGAGCCTGTCCCTTTCGAAAGCACTTCTTGTTCCTGGGGATCAATATTCAAGACAGTGGGAAGGCTGAGGTGAGCTAGGGCCTAGATTTACAAAGCGGAACGCAGTCAAATGGGAGCTTTCAGCTCCCAGTTCAACAAGCAGTAATGAGACATTTCCTATCACCCAGCTTATTTCTGGCAACAGACGTATCCCCCAATCCTTATCCCAGGCACATGGGGATAGTACGGGGTGTGTGTATCATAGAATATCAGGGTTGGAAGGGACCTTAGGAGGTCATCTGGTCCAACCCCCTGCTCAAAGCAGGACCAATCCCCAATTTTTGCCCCAGATCCCTAAATGGCCCCCTCAAGGATTGAACTCACAACCCTGGGCTTAGCAGGCCAATGCTCAAACCACTGTGCTATCCCACCTCCCCCTCCATGTCACAGAGCTGTTGAGCATGACATCATCAAATATTAACCCTACAGGGCTCTCCAGTGGGATGTAGTCTTTTGTCAGACTGACCATGACCAAGAAGCTGGTTTTTCTGCAAGCCATCAGACAGAAGGGCTTGCTTGCTTGAGTAGAGTCCTAGAAAAGCAGTCTCTGATTTCATCCTCAAAAGCTCTGTGCCACTGGACCTTTTCTGCTGACAAGAACAGGGACCCAGAAGTCAGGACTGTTCATGTCCTAAAACAAGGCCTATTGGAAATCAAAACCATGCTTGGCTTTGAATGAACATTCTTACATTTCCTTAAATTTTAGTAAAGGCCCAAATCCCACAAGTAACAGACTCTACCTTAATTCCTACCCAACCGAATGGTACTGTAAAAAATGTGCATCATATCTCATTACTGTGTCGTAGAGAAGCCATGTATAAATAAACATATGTACTGGAAGGCTGGTTACACATGCATCATTTTCTCAGAACACACTATGCGGAAAACAGTGTTTTATTTACTGGATGTTTATATTACACCAAAAAATATGTAGGCACTTAGTTTAACCCCCACTCCCCACTAACAACAGATTATATGACTTAATCTTCAAATCACTCAGAATAATAATCCAGGCCCATTATGAGCCTGGAGGCTCCCAAACATTATGGGAAAATTGGTAACAGAAATAAAATATATTAATTAAAGGCCCATGAGAACAACAACAACAACAAAATGCTAGTGCTTTTTCCAAAATCCAGCCATGGCAGAACGCCAAAGGGAAAGAGGTCTGCAGACAAAGCCCTCAAGGGAGGGAGCCCTACTGCAACTCCTAGGAAGTTGAGTTTCAGGCACTGACTACGTAAATGCCTCCACGAACTTTAATTGCTGTCATGGGAGGTCAGGAAAAGGTAGTTTCTCTACTTGGTCAAAGACTAATTAACTGCATTATCCAGTAAACTAAAAATAGACAATACTACAGCTCTCTTTAGGAAACTGGCTGCAATCCCATTTATAAAGCACCGTGAGATACCAATGCTGTAGGTTTCAGTGTAGTAGCCGTGTTAGTCTGTGTCTGCAAAAAGAAAATAAGAAAGAAATACTTGTGGCACCTTAGAGACTAACAAATTTATTTCAGCATAAGCTTTCGTGGACTACAGTCCGCTTCGTTGGATGCATGGAATGGAACACTCAGTGAGAGAATATTTATACAGGTTTCAGCATAAGCTTTCGTGGACTACAGTCCGCTTCGTCGCGTATAAATATCCTCTCACTGAGTGTTCCATTCCATGCATCTGACGAAGCGGACTGTAGTCCATGAAAGCTTATGCTGAAATAAATTTGTTAATCTCTAAAGTGCCACAAGTATTTCTTTCTTATTTTCTCAATGCTGTAGGGGCATGATTCTGAAAGATGCTTAGAACCCTCAGCTCCCATTGACTTTGCAGGATTGGATTCTCTGGGTACAATTTTCCAAAGCACCTAAGTAACTCAAGAGCCCATGTACCGTTGTAAGTGAATGTGATTTAAGCTCTTAAATCATCTGGTCACAGATTATTAAAGGTATTCAGGTGTTGCTGTGCTCAGCACTGTAATGCCTACTTTATTTAGGAACCTAAAGCTTCTAATCAAAAGGGATTAAGGAGGTTAGACATCAAAATTCCATTGACAGTCAATAAGATAGGCTCCTAAGTACCTAAATCACTTTGTAAATGAGACCTTGGCTCCTAAATCAGTTAGGCATTGCAACGCTCAATGCAGCAACACCTAAATAGCTTTTAAAATCTGGGTTTCGTGCACTTTGGAAATTTTTGCTTTGTATGTACGGAGGCCCAGTCTTGTGTCAATGAAGCAAAGAAAGTTACATCAGTTGACTGATTTCAGTAGGAGGAGCTGGCTTGATTTCATTGGCGCAGAGGTGGGCTCTAAAGTGTAGCTGTTTCAGCATCTCGTATATGATCTCTTCAGCAAATGCAATAATTCTAATTTTCTGGAAAACACAAAATTAACCTAGTGGAAAGCAATAAAATAATCACTGTGCACTGTAGGGAAGTAAACATCACACCAACCTTCTTAAATACTATGGGTTCTTCTTCCCATACAGGATTAACAGCATTGCCTTGAGAGGTCTTTGTCTTTAAAGCTTTTCGTCTTGTATCCACAGGCAGGCCAAACATGTCTACTTCTACATAAGTACCAACTTTTTTATCCGAAAGAAACTGACCTGAAATTATCTGGAAAACAAGATAGGCGCATTTGTAAGTGATTAAAAGAGCCAGCTGAATGGATTCTGAAATTTCTGGGTGACATTCAGGCTGCAGTCTTTCTAGTGATGGTATAGTTCTCTCCTAAATAAACCCAAAACTTAAAACAAGCATTCTCTAATATTGACACTACAGGAGTGAAACACAATGTTATGGTAAATAAAAAGATAAGGTAACACCAGAGCTATGTGCAGTAATGTTGCAACAAAGGCAATGATAGAAGAGCAGATGCACTTGTTTCGTTTTTGTCTCCTTTCAGTCTTTTTTTTTTTTTTTTTTAATCTGAGGTAAATGTAAAGGGTGCTGATGAATTCCCTGAGTAACAAGGAGCAGAGGGATATTCAGCGCATGTCAGGGTATGCCCATGAGGGCAGGGGGCTGGACTCGAGGACCTCTCGAGGTCCCTTCCAGCCCTAGAATCTATGAATCTATGAATCTTAAAGAACCTCAGATTTGCCCAACGTATGCCAGCTCCCAGTCATTTGTGAGGCCTCAACATGGACCATGCCATGACATCACCACTAGCCCAATTGCTACTGGACAGTCAGAAGGAGACAACTTCTGGCAATTGCCACATTACTCTTAGGGACTCGTTCCTGCAAAGTGCTGAGCATCTAATGGCCTCCATTTAGATGTGGTCCCAAAGCTGCCAGCCAACTTTTTCACACACGCCCTCACACACCACTGCTTTGCCACAGCTGACTTGTGCCTGCAGCCTCAAGGTGGATATCAGTTTCCTCCCAGGGAACAAAACAGGATATTTTGTGGGTGGCTTCTGGACAGGGGAGATGGTTCGGCTGAATAGGCCTATTAATGAAATAAATTGTTTTTGTCACTCTGGGTTCGAAACCATGACTTTTATAACTTCCTGGTCTCATTGCAAAAAACAACCCTATTATTGTATTCATTTACACTAAGCAGAGTGCTCTGTTGGTCATCTCAGTGCAAGTTAGCATTTAGCATGGACTAGGGATGTTTTTAAGGTTACACTATTTGAAATACAGCACTCCATAAACAAAAGCTTAAAAATCTTCAACCTCTTTTTAAATATATCAGTTTCCTGGTAAGTCTTATGTGATGTAAAGGAAAGGAATTGGAAAGGAAATTAAAAACAAAACACAAGCAAATGTACTTAATAGGCGATATTCCTTCAAAATTTAAACTTCTGTTTTTTTAGGAATTTAGATACCGTTGAGTTTAAAAATGAAATATGCCCCGCTACAAATTAAACATATCTCATTGTCTCAATTTACAGTATGTCTACACTGCAATTGGAGGTGTGACTGCAGCACATGTAGACACGAGTTAGCTTTAATCTAGCTAGAGTGAGTACCAATAGTGTAGCCATGGCAGCATGGACTTCAGCGGGAGCTAGCTGTCCAGGTAAGTGCCCAGGGTTCTAGGTAGTCTTGTACAGGCCATGCTGAAGCCTGTGATGCCACACCTTCACTGCGGTTGGTACCTGTAATGGGGGGTACAAACCCCCCACTGGAAAGGTACAGGTTAAAGAGATGCCCTGGGCCCAGGCGGCTCTGCACCACCACACCTGCACAGGCTGGAGGAAGAGCTTGCAAAGCGGAACACAGTCGCTTAGTGGCACTGGCAGGCAGGCTGTGGAGGTGAGCTGACCTATTCGCTGAGCTTGTGAGAAGGAGCACCATGGAGCTCTTGCTGCCTGAGACCCGGCTATGGTGACCTGACCGAGCCTCCAGAGAAGGGACCTGTGACTCTCTAAAGGCCAAAGACTTTATCTTTGTGTTTTAGTTCTTTACTTTAGCTGGTGGGAAGAGAGGGGCCTGGTAGGAAGTGACCCAGGGAGGCAGCCGCATAGCATCCCATGGTGCAGGATTTAGCTGCCTACCACTGGGCCCTGGATCAGAGCCCAGTTGACAGGGTGGGCCTGGTCTTCCCTACCAACCTCTGCAGAGGGGCAACTACAGAGGCCTATTTCTGATGTGGGGAACCTAGCTAGGGGGGAGGAGCCCCATTGCTGGACTCTATACATATCCTGAAAGAGACAGACTTGAATACATGACCTGGCTGGAGGGAAGAGTCACCAGAAAGACAGACGACTGCAGGGTGAAGCAGCAGTAAGAAAGGGGGTTGCCCGGAAGACAACCTGCCAACCCCGGCCTAACCACTAGGCAGCGCTGGTGGTGAGCGTCCCTGCCATAGTATATAAATTAGCTAGATTAAAGCTAGGTTGGGTATGCCTACACGTGCTGTAATCACACCTCCTGACTGCAGTGTAGACACACCTAAAGAAGATCCGTCAGGGCTCCAAATAAAACAGAAATATGTCCAGGTTCTAACATAAACAGAATTTTCAACAACTGTGTACATACCTTCACAGACAAAGTGTTGGCTACTATTCCATCCACAATACTTTCAGTAAATGGGTCAAAATGTTTGTCCGGTCTTCTCATAAACTCTGGCTTTAGCCTGTACCCACTTTTGCCATTGTATTCATACATCCCCATGTTTATTTGCATAGACAAATCTAAGCAATAAAAATATCACGAGGAATTAACTTCTGGATAAGTATCAAATATACAAAAACAAGTACAGCTGCAGTCATATGACTAAGTGCAATGTGAATAAACAGCTTTTTCTTGAGCACTGCTGTCACTTAAACCTAGGTTTCAGGAAATCTGTCACTGAAAGACTCAAGTTTCACTCACACAATCCTCAGTGGCCACCATCTTGAATTCTCTCTGTAAGAGGAGGGAATTGTCGAGAGATGTTCCAGAAGATGTGGGGAAACATTTTCAAAAGAGCCTAAGGCCTAGATTTTAAAGGTATTTCGGTGTTGCTCTGCTCAGCGTTAAAGAGCCTACATGACACAGATGGCTATGTCTCATTTTCAAAAGTGAGTTAGGCTCCTAAGTCCTGTTGACTTTAGGGTGACCAGGTGTCCGGTTTTCGACATCCGGTCGAAAAGGGATCTTTGCAGCTCTGGTCAGCACTGCTGACTGGGCCATTGATTATGTGGTTGGTGCCAACGCACAGCGGGGCTGGCAGGGTCCCTGCTAGCCTCCGCACTGCGCAGCTCCCGAGAAGCAGCCAGCATAGGGGCAGCCAGGGAGGTCCGCACGCTGCCCCCGCCCCAAGCGCCGCCCCCGCAGCACCGATTGGCTGGGAACCATGGCCAATGGGAGCTGCAGGGGCGGCGCCTGCAGATGGGGCAGCGTGCAGAGCTGCCTGGCCACACCTCTGCATAGGAACCACAGGGGGGGACATGCTGCTGTTTCTGGGAGCTGCCCGGAGCCTGTACCCCTGACCCCCTCCTGGGCCCCAACCTCTGCCCCAGCCCTGATTCTCCTCTCACCCTCCAAACCCCTTGATCCCAGCCCGGAGCACTCTCTTGCACTCCAAACCCCTCATCCACGGTCCCACCCGAGAGCCTGCACCCCCAGCCAGAGCCCTTACTCCCCCCCACGCTCCAACCTCCTGCTCCAGCCCTGATCCCCCTCCCACCCTCTGAACCCCTCGGTCCCAGCCCAGAACACTCTCCTACACCTTCATCCCCAGCCCCACCCCAGAGTCTGCACCTCCAGCCAGAGCCCTCACACACCCCTGCACCCCAACCTCCTGCCCCAGCCCAGAGCACCCTCCTACACCCCAAATCCCTCATTCCCAGCCCCACATCAGAGCCTGCACCTCCAGCCGGAGCCCTCACCCAGCCCCGTACCCCAACTCCCTGCCCCAGCCCGGAGCCCCCTCCAGCCCCCTGAACCCCTCATTTCTGGCCCCACCATGGAGCCCGCACCCCCAGCCAGAGCCCTTGCCCCCTCTCATACCCCAGCCCCCTGAACCAGCAAGGTGAAAATGAGCAAGTGAGTGACGGTGGGGAGAGCGAGAGACAGGGGGGAGGGGGAGAATCAGGTGAGCATGGGGTGGGGCCTCGGAGAAGGGACGGGGCAAGAGTGTTCGGTTTTCTGGGAGTAGAACGTTGGCAATCCTAGTTGACTTTCAATGAGACGTAGGCAACCATATGTACAATTTCCCTTTTATGCATGCATATGCAGGTGTTTATGGGAGCAAGCGAGCTTGCATTTCACAAGATGCTCCCATTGGGCCCGCCTATGAAAATCTGGCCTTGTCATTATGTATAGTGCCAAGAACATCTGAATCCAGGTGTTATTGCAATAAAAATGATTAATATTAATTATTTCTGGAGACTGGGGGAAAGTTAGGTATATTTCAGTTTATAACACAACATAAAGGGGTTACTATTAGCAAGCGAATATTTGCAGGACTACATATGAGATACTATTATTTTTTCCAATACACACAGAAAAGAAAACCATTTCTACATTTCAGAAACTGCAATATGGTAACAGTTGGTAAATGATGGCTCTTTAAGATTACCACTTTGTGCATGTTCCACTATAGTATAATATAATATGCTAACGAATTTGAGAATAACTTGGGTTCAGTGATCGGAATGAACAAACGGCTTTGTAGAACTGGTCAATAGCCCAACATCTTTTGTTGAACAAAACAACTCTCTTGGCTCCCAATCACAAAACCTACTGAAAAGGTGGCAAGTACAGCCCACTAAACCAAGAAAAAGCTGAGACTTACCTACAGTTTGGAAGTTAAGAGCAACCAGCTGACAGCCAGCATTCCAGAAGACTTGTGGCATGTAGTTTGAGGAATCTACACGTGTTCCCTTTGGATAAATCCGGCTAAGCTGCCTTTTGTTATATCTAGGTGGTGAATGGTTAAGATACAGTACATTTGGCAAAATAATTATATATACTTTCAGTCATTAAATGTAGATGCTCTATACAGAACAACAGTAAGTTGCTTAGTGGAGTTCTCCAAATATACTTCATCCACAGATTCACATTCTTGGGAGGGTGGCTAGCCTATTAGGTGTCTATGTTGAGGTTATAAAATGATACATGACCTACTTTCTTTTTGTTCCTCTGAGGGCTAACAGACTCTAAAGAAGCAGGGAAAAAGCATGGACAAGTGTGGATCTTAAGCCTGGTCTACACTGGGGGGGCGGGGATCGATCTAAGATATGCAACTTCAGCTACGAGAATAGCGTAGCTGAAGTCGACGTGTCTTAGATCAAATTAATTTTACTTACTTCAGGTCCACGTGGCGCAGGCTCACTCCCCCGTCGACTCCGCTTCTGCCTCTCGCCGTTGTGGAGTTCCGGAGTCGACGGGAGCATGTTCTGGGATCGATTTATCGTATCTAGATGAGACGCGATAAATCAATCCCCAATAGATCGATTACTACCCGCCGATCTGGCGGGTAGTATAGACGTACCCTTAGAAGACAATATATTTGTAACTTCAGTTACACAGTAAATAATCTAATATGGTCCTAAATTGCCTCTATAGAAACTAGCCCGTGGTAACAATCCTTCCAGAGCTGGACTGAGGAGAGCCCAGTTAAGAAGTAACTGCTCTCCTCACATGAGTTTCAGATCCGGCCTCCAAATAGAGAAAGCAACGGTGAGTAAATTGATGTAGCGAGCCGGAGCTTCAAATGGCCACTTCACAAATTTTAAATATCGGAATATATTGCAGTCTACATGTAGAAGTTGCTCTCAGTTAATGTTCCATAAGGCCATATTGTACCTGGATCCCTCTTTGTGAATTGCAGGCTTCAAAAGAGACAATGACATACACTGAGAGCTGTTAAACCGAAATGGACTCGTCTTTAGTTATTTTTCTCCAAAAAATAAATCAGTTCAGCTAGCTCCTGGTAGTCAGGGAAGAATCAGCTGTGACCAGGAATCAAACTCAGATCTCCCATATGACTATGCAAAGTACTGAGTTACCCAGATGGTCTCCCTCTGACAAATTTTCTTTTGTTTCAATGTATCTTCTATCATTTTATCTAACAAAGTACCATTGCTTTATTTTCCCACATGCTCACTAATGATTTGACTCACTCTTCCTCCCCAGACCTTCAACCTGTATTTTAAGATGATCCCTTTTGCCCCTAATCCACATCACAAGAATTCACTCGAAAAGCTCAATGAGGTCTCATCAGATGCCAGCTCTCTTTGCTAATGGAAGAGGTAATCAACGTAACAAACTTAGGCTAGGTTCCACATTTCCCAAACTCATGTCTCCAAAGCCCAATGAAGAACCGTAACGGCTCTTACTGAGATTTACAAAAGCACATAATGCATCTTTCTGAATGCCAAGGATACTCCACGAATTCCACTGGAGACTTCGTGAGTTGCTCAAGCCCTTTGGTTTCCACAAAGGAAGACATTTCAAAACTCCTGTTGCGTTCTGTAGTTCAAAGAGGAAAAAGAGTGATAGATTAGAACATTGCTGTTTGCCAGGTTGCTGCAGCCATGTTGGTCCCAGGATATTGTAAGACAAGGTGGGTGAGGTAATATCTTTTATTGGACTAACTTCTCGTTGAGACAAACTTTCAAGCTGACATACAGTAGAGCTGCAAATTAATGGGCTCATCGCAGTGCCTATATTCCATCTGCTCTTCACAGACTTTCCAACCTTTCCCTTTTCCATTCTTTAAAAAATATATTGAAAATTAAAATGCTTGACAAAGCCACGTTTGGGGAAATTAAAACCACAAACAAAAGGAAAAGAAAACAAATGATTCTGAGCCCAGGAGCCTCCAGAGCTTGAAAACATTCATTAGGGTTAGACACAGCACTAACCCTACACTTTAAGAGCTGCAAACCCCATGCAGAGCTAGGGGGATGACTGATCTCATGAAAGGGGGAGGGGGAGCGCTGAGGTAAAATGCAAGCACACACCGGAGTGCAAACATTGTCCAGTGCTCTCCTGCTTACTGCAGGCCTTTGCTAGCTTTTCCAGTATCTCTTCCGGTGGCATCCAAGACAAGGATGGAAAACGTTGACGATGACAGTCAGAAGCAGTGTCCTGCCAACTGTTTTAATCCCCCATTTTCTTGCTGGTCAGGATGAATAAAAAATAAGCACACGCCGAGCAGCAGTGGCAGTCATGCTATTCCCACAGCTATGATTTCCACGACATGAAAAGAAGAGCGCCAACCTTGTTTACTGAGGTACAGCGAATGTGTTTCATTCTAGGCAGAGTGCGACATTAGTAAATTGTGCAATCTTGGGAAGATTATGCAAAAAGATGATGATGCCGAAACACAGGCAGCACAAAACTCACGGAATACATCAAAATACATGGTGGCTGAAGAAACGCTGCTAGAATTTGGGTAGTAAATTAGGGCCAAATCTTTGGATTAACACCTGAAACAATACATCAAAGGTCATGGTGAGTCTGGTAATTTTAAAACCAACATTGGAATTTTTTTTTAAAGGGCTGCTTTAGGAATTATTCTGGGGGAGTTCTGTAGCCTGTCAAACTAGATCAGGGGTCGGCAACCTTTCAGAAGTGGTGTGCCAAGTTTTCATTTATTGACTCTAACTTAAGGTTTCGCATGTCAGTCATACATTTTAACATTTTTAGAAGATCTCTTTCTACAAGTCTATAATACATACCTAACCTATTTTTGTATGTAAAGAAAATAAGGTTTTTTAAATGTTTAAGAAGCTTCATTTAAAATTAAATTAAAATGCAGAGCCCCCCAGACCGGTGCCCAGGACCCGGGCAGTATGAGTGCCACTGAAAATCAGCTCGCGTGCTGCCTTTGGCACCCATGCCATAGGTTGCTTACCCCTGGACTAGATGATCACAATGGTCCCTTCTGGCCTTGGGATCTATGAAAGCTTTTAAAAGTCCTCAAAGATTGAGATAATTTTCAGTTGACCAGGCATTTCATGAAGCCATTAGTTGGGATGGACACGTGAGCTGCTTAAAAGTTAACACATTTCTCTACTCAGCTTGTGCAATGATGCACTTTTAAACATTCTAACCATCAAATCAATACATTGGTCAATATATTTGGTACAGTCATGATAGACGATGGCCCAGATTTACAAAGGTATTTACGTACCAAAAGTTGCAGATAGACATCAAGGGGGATTTTCAAAGGGCCTAAAATGAGTTAGGTGCCTAACTCCCTTGAAAGTCAATGGGAGTTCTGTGCCTAACCTGCTTAAACCCTTTTTGAAAATCCCACTTGATGCCTATCTACAACTTTGTAAATCTAGCTCTATGTATTTATAGCAAAAAAAAAAAAAAAAAAAGGTTCAGGTTATAAGGTTCAGAGGTGTTTTCCTTGGATAAAAGCGTGAGAACAATTGTTTTTGCACGGGAACATGCAATTCCTTTTCATTCTCTCGACTCAAATAAGATGAAAAAAACTGTGTTCACACTTTAAAAAAGAATCACCTTGACACACAAAGCCAGGACAGTTTCATTTTGAAAAAATGAATGTTTTGTAAGGACAAGAGTGTATGAAAACAAGGTTTAAATAACGGAAACTCTTTCACACCGTATCCACGACAGCATAATAGCGAGCACTAGAATAAAATAAAGAGCTATCAGGAATAAAAAGGACTAGACTTCTTTGTCTCCTATGAAGTTTGCTACCACAACAGCCCACAGGTGTCAGCTGGGTGTTAAAAGTGAGGGAAATGTCATGATGAAGGGTATGATTTTGGCCTGGCCATTGTTAGTAAATTTCGCAGCAGAGGTGTGGGGAAATGGTAAGTCATGGAAAGGTCACCAAAGAATGCAGTACACAACAGAATAGTAGGAGTGCTGAAAGGTGAAGCCCAGAGCATGGGGTTTGGAGAGCAAGTCCACCCTGGATTCATTCTATTCCACAAGGCTGGGTCCAGCTCCCCACTGCCGTCGTTCTGACCTGGCACATGGGGTCGCAGTGCCACTCTGGTTTGGCCCATCTGCTCCTCCTTCTTCTGAAGGGTGGATGGGACAAATCCAAGTGATGCAGCCTAGCACAATGCCACTAGGTTTCGGGCCCAATCAGATGTGTTCTTACAGCCATTGCCAAGATTCCACGGCGTTTAATCAAATTCACCATTTGCGTGACCGCCGTGACAAATTTGTAGCCCAAGTTATGACCCATTATATAATGGGATATGACAAAACTTATGTCGCTACGTTCCTACAGCCACAGTAAGGAAATGGCTGATAAAGAAAGTGTGCTTCTGTCTCAAATAGGAACATGGGAACTGCCATCCAGGATCATCCCAGTACACTCTCTAACCCAGTAGCCTGTCCCCTACAGTAGGCATGCCAGATGCTTCAGAGGAAGGAGTAAAACCCTCTAATGGAATAACCTGTCCATATAAGAAACTTCCTCTCAACTCCAGGCAGTTAGAGGCTGGCTCATGCTCTGAAGCAAGAGAGCTTATATTCCTTCTAAACTGTTTGCCTAATATAGTTGTGGATAGTCTCACTTTCCATATAAGTATCTAGCCCTTTTAAAAAAAAACGTTCCTGGTATCACTGGTACTTTGTGGCAACAAGTTCCATACAGACCATGAGGTGCCCAGCCACCAGGAAATGATGGGCCTGGTAGAAAGAACATTCTTCCTGAACATTTCAGCCATCAGCTCATGCACAGGAGAAATGCATGAGCCTGACTAAAATGCTTGCCCCAGTAAGGTGTGAGATTCTACGCTATCCCTCTAAGGCAGTGGTGCTCAACCCATGGCCCAATCAGCACGCAGCTGAGGCCCAGGTGACATCCTCAGGGCCATACAGATAATATATACAGTGTGTGAATATGGCCCACATAACACACAGAGAGCTGCATATGTGGCCCACAGTGGTAGATAGGTTGAGAACCGCTGCTCTAAGGGTAAGTCTACACCACACAAACAAAGACCCGGGGCAGCAAGTCCGAGTCAGTTGATCCAGGCGAAAGGGCTAAAAATAGCAGTACAGATGTTTGGGTTTGGCTGAAACCTGGCAAGGAGGGAGGGTCTCGGAGCCTGGGCTTGTCTTTATGTCTTTACACTGCAACTTTTAGCCCTGTCGTGCGAGTCCCAGGAGCCCGCGTCCATTGATCTGAGCTCTGAGACTCACTCCTATGGGTTTGGTTTTTTGGGGGGTGGGGGTGGGGGTGTAAATATACCCTGAGAAGCAGAGCACAGAACTCACAGCACAAGAGTAGGAGGCTGCTGGTGGCTTTAAGCCACCTTTGCATACAGTTGATTTTAGACAGTTGCAGGGACTGGAGAAGCCCCCGGTGTGACTTAGGTCAGCCTCAGACTCTCTCCAAGTTACAGTAACCTGGGATTGCTGCCTAGAATCTCTGCAGTGCTATGTGCTGAGGCCCTGTCCCCGTTCCCACCCCACGGGCTGATCCAGAGTTTTTAGGGATCCTTTACACCGCTCCAGTGTAAAACAGTCACAGCAGGAGGGGAGAGACAGCCTAAGCTCATGGCTTGATTGGGTTAAATGCATAGAGCTGGCTGCAATTTGCATATTCAACTTAAAAGGAATATCTCCCTTTTGTGTCTGTTATTCCCTCTAGTAAGACTTGTGCACAGCCTTTCTACGCACCAGAATAGCATCCTGAAATGGATAAGCCAGGTCAAAACCCCTGTGGTTTAAGTAAGTTCTCCTTTACATTTCCCCCCAAATTAGTCTTGCACATGAGGCATGGCCCCCTCAGAAAAAAAGCCTTTCATTCCAGCAAATGATAAGCCACGTCGCTTGCACAGAAGTGCCTACAGAATCGAGAGCTGATTCCCATCCACCAAATGCCTTGGCACCTCTCTCGAAATGACGCAGCTAGTGAGTGTCTGTGTGTCACATCTGAGTGAGCTCTGTTGCCTCACAAAGCTCTCAGAGGCGAAGTACAAGCCAGAGGCACACTGGAGGCAATTGACCTAGGTTAGTCTTAGAAGTAATTTTCTTGCAGTCACCCGTGGATTGAAGTGCCGCAGAGCCTGCCTGGCTTGCTCTGTGCAATCAGAACAAGATGCCAAGTGGAAGCAGGCAAAACCTGAACAAGAAGTTTCCCCTGCTCCTGCAGAGAGATAATAGTGGTAGGTGAGAACTCTCCCTGTCCTTAGAGGGAGCCGGAAGATGAGCACCAGTCCCACGGGTGAAGGAGCTGTATTTGTGAGCACAGCACAGGGGAAAGAGAGCTGCTGGTAAGAGGAGCAGCAAAACTAGATGGTGGGAACTATTCTCGGGACAGCTTTATAGGCTCACAGGCTACAGTGCAGCGGGGTCACGGCAGGTTTAATTGGGTGTTAAATCTTCACTGAGTTCTCACTCCTTTTGCAGTACCGCTGCCTGCTGCCTCACCACACCCCTTGTTTTCTTTCCTCACTTTAATCTTTGGGGGGGGGGGGTTCCATGCTGTCCAAGGCCACCACCTTCTCTGTGTTCAAATCCCTCCTTAGCACCCACTGCTTTGGTGAAGGCCAACAACGCCATATACACCAAAACAGAGCCTGGTTGTGCCCAGGGAAGGGATCGTCCTACAAGCTGGATTGTTTCAGCTCCATGCTCCTTGCTGCTGGGATGGGTGCTTTGTGCACTGTTCAGCACCAAACGACTGGAACTCACTGAGGTCTTCTTCCAACACCCTCTTTCTTTAGGAACTTCTAGCCAGACATCCCGAAGGCCTCTTAATACTATCAGTCACAGCCTTTAGCGTCTAATGGGGACAGAGTCCCTGTCATGCTCCACAGATGCTTCCCTCCAACAAGAAATACCTTCTCTACACTCATCTTCAGCAACCTGAGTCCCATAGAAGTCCCTATCTTATATAGAGATGGAGGCAGAGCCGGCGCTACCATTAGGCGACCCTAGGCGGTCGCCTAGGGCGCCAGGATTTGGGGGGCGGCAGCTTCTTTGGCTGCCGGGGATCTCGGCGGCATTTCGGTGGCCGCCTCTCCCGCTGCTGCCTAGGGCGGCAAAAAAGCTGGTGCCGCCCCTGGCTGGAGGCCTTGTCTGTATTAGCATTGTGTTTCACATCTCCCAGCCTTGCTCCACCATTGCTGCAGCCCTATCGATGGGACCACTGTGGGGTGTGTGGGGGGTGGCTAGTGTAGGACTAGCCCCGGTATTGTCATCAAGGCAACAGAACAGTTTGGGAATCTGAATAAGCATCCAAATAGTCAAGCCCTTTGAAGTTTTATACGTCAACACCATAAATACTCACCCCTAATGATATAATGCAAGGAGTACTCAAATGAGAATAAAATATGTTTGGATCAAAGCTCAAAGT
The DNA here is from genome assembly GCA_037349315.1 of Chelydra serpentina. Lineage (NCBI taxonomy): Eukaryota > Metazoa > Chordata > Testudines > Chelydridae > Chelydra > Chelydra serpentina. Next base: position 15,485,656 of record JBAIAC010000061.1, read on the forward strand.
TAAAACCTGCCGTGTTAAATCTGCACATACTGTTCCTTACAAGAGGTAGAAATCAGTTAGGGCAAGAGCATGTGCGAGATACAGCTAATGCCCAGATTTTTGACAACAGATACATCGTATTGTTCTGAAAGGTTGGTACACTTCAAAGTAAGAGTTCCCTCACCCATTTAACTTCATTTTTAGGAGGAATATTTTCCCCCAGAATGTGTACTCATAACTCCTATTAGTGTTAATGGAAGTGTAGCAAGGCAGAGTGGCCTCCCTCTGACGCTGACAAGGAGGAACTATTCCCGGCCCCCGCAGGGGTGGGTGAAGCCAGGCCAGGCCCGCCCTACGCTCTGGAAATAGAGGGGCGGAGCAGGGCTTCCAGCTCAATTAAGGGAAGGAGTCAGATGCCTCTGCCTTGCTGCTGGCCCCTGAGGGAACACATGGTATCAACCCCTGCCTCTGAAGGAACACCCTGAGGAGCTGCCGGAACTGCCATGTACCAAGTATGCCAAGGAGCCTGAGGGCCCGTGAGCAACGAAGCCCAATGAACAGACAGGGGTAGGACGTAGTCCAGGGAAAGCAGACATTAATCCGGTTGTGCTGCTGAAACCATGGTCAGCGTGTTTTGGCAGGATCCCCGCTGACGCAGTGGAGTAAGGTTAGGGCCCTGGGCTGGGACCCAATGGAGTAGGGTGGGCCTGGGTCCCCCTACCCCGTGCTGCCAACCTCACCCCTGGGGTGGCAGCCTACCCACCTTAGGCCAGACAGCCTGTGTTTGGATGCTGTCTGCCCCAGCCAGAGAGCTGGACTAAAGACTGCCAATTGCCCTGTCCCAAGGGATCAAGGCCCTAGATTCTTTACTGATTTACCATGTTTTATAACGGAGCCGTAAAGCTGGTTCAAGATAGAAAGTGATGTAAAGACTTCTTGCAGCTCTATTATCGCTGTTGAGCTGATGGATGGGAATCAAAGACATATAAATATATACGTACATTGACTGAACAATGAATTTTTAAATATTTCAATACATTTGTTTGGGGGAGTTACTTAATTTGCTTCTGATGAAGCAGTTGTCATCATGCTCATAACAACTGCAATACAAGGATCAGTAGATGTAAAATCTTGTATAGAGGTAATGGATTTAGGCACCCATAACCCTGGTCTTCGAGGGACTCCATAAATCTAGGATTTAAAAATTAAATTGCGATATGCTGCTTTAACAAAAAAGAAATGTCAAGAACATGTTGTCTCCTGTCAAAACACCATGAAAAAGGGCAGGGAGATGGTAGGGGGTTCTGCTCCTAGACAGGAAATGCTGCTGCTCTGTTTATTAACGATGCTGCAAAGTGCATTCCCAGCAAGACTTTATCAGTGAAAAATCAGCAGGGGATGAAGTTATAGCCTAGGCTGTGGCAGAAAAGATAGATTGGCATGAGGGGTGGGCTCTGTGTTTATACTTTATCTGTTATCCATGCAATGTGGGCGCAGCGTAAAAGCACTTGCTGTTTCTCACTCAATGCTCATGATCTCATTGTTCAAAAGTTGACAATACGCCTTGCTTTTCTGACACTGTTTATTCACGGACATTTAACTTGATGAGCAAAGACTTTTTCCATTCCGGAAACTTTGTCGAACCTGACGCACACATTGCGTACCGATGTTTACCATAGACAAAACTGAACGTTTAGACCAATGCATATCTCAAAATGAATGTGGAGCTATTGTCCCTTGATACATGGGCATAGTTCCTAATACCCGTAACAGGATTTATGCAATGTACTAAAGAGAGAAAAGCAGAGAGTCATCAGTTCTCTAAGCAGACTCTTCTCCTATACCTATGGGGACACATCCTCCACTGGTGTCTACTTGACTTCCATGGAGATATGACAATTGAATTTACATCGGTTGAGGATCTGCCCCATGATATGTTCAAATAATTCCAATTGAGCTAAGAAAGTGACCTCCTAAGTAATTCCCAGTATAAAATGATGTTATGGATATTTAGATTACTTACTTTTTGATATCTCAAATGACTCAAACTTCACTGGCTGTATGTAGTTGACCAGGTTAGACATTTCTTCAGTGGCCATGGCTTCACTGCCAGCAGTGCCCTAGAACAAGGAGACAAGGGAAGGCTTTTTGTTTACTGCATATCAAAGGTCCCTGGTGGGATTTCTATAAGGTAGACTTTATATATCTAAGACTCCAAGTGCCCCGTTACCTGCCACAGCAAAGTCAATGGGAGCTTTACCATTTACTTTAATGGGTGTGGGATCAATGTCCAATAGATCATTATTCATTTGTATATGCAGATTATCTGACCTATTCCCTTTTATATGAGGCTTGTCTTATCCCCTTTAGGCTCCTCATTTAGAGGAAAGGAGTCATTTTTTGTTTGTTTTTGTTAACAGGGTGTTAGCCAATGAAATTCACTCAGAAAGTCATGAAACTCTTGGAAGGAAGGAGGAATTTCAAGGGGACAAAAGGAAATACGTGTGAAATAGTCTTTAATTAGCCTCATGGGAGTTTCACAGATTTATGACAAGGAGACCTTACCACTCTATTTAAAAATTAAATCACATAGCTTATATTTCAATACTTTACACATGCCTGTAAGATGCCTGGGGAACAGACTGCATTATCTTATCTTCTGAAAAGTGCTGAACACATTGTGAGCATTCATATAAATGAATAATAATAAATGTGTCTCCTACAGATTTCAACACAGAACTGTCACAGCATAGTTATATATAAGCTTGTATATATATAGATAGATATAGATACACACACATATATACATACATATATATACACACATATAATAAAGAAGTAGCTGTCTAAAACTGATTAATTATATCTTATTTTACTAAATTAAACTATGATTAAAGTGAGCAACAGTGTGCTCGTGTTGTTCAAGAAGCCTTTTGACTATTGGCAAATATTTCTAAAGTTTGTATTATGTTTTAAGTGCATGTCTTCCTTTTCCCACTAGATGGCAGTCCAACACTTAGTAATCCAAATTAAAGGACCAGAATCACTCCACCACTATTTCAAAATATTTAAATCCTTACTTCATCCGTTGATGATTTTTTGCAGTCATCATCATAGTCATCGTCATCGTCACTCTCGATCTCTGCTTCTCCTGCAACATTTTAATTACAATTGGCTGAAACAATGATTGTGAATACGAAAACTATCCTTGATAGACCTTCAAGTACTGTTGCTTTAGAGGGTTCCACATTTTAGGGACTGCCTCGTATATAACACACCAAATTAACTGTCTCGAGTGGGTTAGCCATCCTCAACATCGCTGACTTACTTCGGGGAATTTGCCTATCAAACAAACAACTCCTTTGTGTCTTTGTAAAGGACTTTTTGGTCAACAAAACAGTGATTCAGAACAGCAGTTTAGATGTTAGAATAATGAATTCAAAAAAGAATGCTGCATTGTGATAGTCTGTGCATATACAATAGCACATATATTAACCAAGGATAGTCCAATGGTTAGGATTTGGCTGACTTGAGTTCAAGTCTCTCCTCTGCCACAGACTTCCTGTGTGATGTTGGGCAAGTCACTTACCTTTTTCTTAATGCCTCAGTTCTCCATCTGTAAAATGGGGATAATAGCAGCTCCCTACCTCACAAGGGTGTTGTGAGGATAAATACATTAAAGATCCTGAGGTGCTCAGAAACCATGGCAATGGAGGCTATATAAGTACCATTACTTAGACTGTAACCTCTTTGTTTGTACAGGGCCGAGCACAATGGGGCTGCATTCTCTGTTAGCACTTATGAACGACTGTAATAAACTTAGTTATTACTACTAACAACAATGTACTTATTCAGTAAATAAGATTTTGGGTTAAATTAAAATATTTAATATTTTTATTATCATAATATATTGAAAATTGTGAGGCAGATACTCAGTTGCTGTAAACTGGCAGTAGTTACCTTGATTTCAATGGCACTATTTCAATTTACACTAATTGAGGTTCTGTCCCTACATGTTTTCCTAGCAATCAGCTCCGAGGCAGCATATCACATACACACCAGCAGAGGACAATGCAAACTAAACAATGTGAAGAAGCTGCTTAAATATCATTCTTTTACTCAAAAAGTACTGATTGGATAGATGAGACTGAATCACACAGATTTTTAAGCCTTGTTCTCAGTTATTTTATACCAATCAAAACCCTATGGGCAAGACAGATTAATTTGTTACTAAATCAAAGAAATATTTCCCCCCTAAACAAAATAGACTTATTATAGTGCTTTCAGGAAACAATCACGTTCAACAAAAATCACAGCCTTATCTTTCTCCGTAGAAATTTCTACTGTAGGTTTCACTTTCAGAAAGAAGCCAGCAAAACTGAGCTTTAAGTTACACAGCAGATCCCTACATGGACCTGCTTGGTCAATACGTTTTATTACAGGCTGCATAAATCTTTTTATTTCACAACGTTTTTCGCTTTACCCATGGCAAAGCAATTTTCTGTTGGCCCCAGCAAGGGCTAACATCCTTGCCTGCTGCAAAAACAAACTGCAATGTGAGAATTCCTCCACAATGCCACAATCTTCCTCCTTGCGGGGGGAAGAGGTAATTCAGCCCTGATTCTTCATCTCAAATCATGGCCTGATTTAAAGCCCACTGAAGTCAACGTAATGACCCCTATTGACTATGTAGAGCACATATAATGAAAGCAATGTGGGCTACTTTCTCAACGGAGCTTTGATTACCCAGGCTGGGTTTCCTCCCAGACACTGGTGTTGATATGTCAGGCCTTTATTCAATTGCAAATCTTTGTCTGAACATTTCATTGAAGAAAATAACATGATTGCTCAACAGGCTCAGGGGATAGCTTGGGGAACTTTAATGTATTGCTAAGAGCCTGAAGTGTTCTCACTGGAGTTGCAGTAACAGCCACGGGCTAGGAATCTCTTAATTTATTCATTTAGATTCGCAAAAAGCACTTCCTAGAGTCCATTAAAAGGGAAGAAGAGGCAGATTATGGCAAACTTGCCCTGCTGAGATTAGTATATATTGGTGGCACCCATTGGTTTGCAGCTTATTATCACCAGGCGTGTCCGTGGAGGGAAATCTGCAACATATTATCTATTTATTTTAAACGGTTTAACTGAAAAATCCCCAGTTACATCAATTCTCACTTCTAGGGCTCTCCTGGGACAGCATAAACTGCAGCTGTGGAACACTCTGTTTGCCAGAAGCTGGGAATGGGCAACAAGAGATGGATCACCTGTTCTGTTCATTCCCCCTGGGGCATTCCCTCTTATGTACATGTAAGGGTCTACAAACAAATACTGCAAATTAATACAGCTTTAGAAACTATGGGTCAAATCCTCAGCTTGGATGAGTTGCCACAGCTCCATTCACTGTTGTAGTGCTACTGGAATTTACACTAGCTGAGAATCTGGATTTATGACGGTAGATGAAGCTACCATGAAAACTGTGAGGGGAAAGACTAGTTGAACAGAGTAGGACTACAGATATTTGAGCACTATGTCTGCAGTAAGATAAGAGATGGTGCTAGATACCGGGGTTTCCAAAGAAGCCTGAGAGAATTAGGTGTCTAACACAATTAGGTGTCCAACATAATTCAGGACCGCCTTAGGCCCCTTTGCAGATCCCCGTCTGAGTGAATAAAAATGTAAAATTCACGTGTGCAGCTCTGTTAGCAGCCTAAACTGCACCGATATAGCTCAATCAACCGAGGACCCGCAGCAACACTTTGTGTGGGAAAGCACCTTTTATTTACTCCTTGGATACCTTTCAGCGCTCACATACTTTTTAGATTTAGGAGTTCATTTTATTTAGCTTGTAAATGTAAAGCGGTCACTTGCTGACAGCTGATAATGGGCCAGCTCCGTGGCTGGTGTAAATCGGACACGCTCCTCAAACTACAACAGCACAATGCTGATTCGCATCAGCTGAGGAGCTGGCTCTAAAAGCTTTAATCCAGTTTTACTCAGTCACTCAGGCTAGGTCTACACTAACCCCCCCGTCGAACTAAGATACGCAACTTCAGCTACGTTAATAACGTAGCTGAAGTCGAAGTACCTTAGTTCGAACTTACCTGTGGTCCAGACGCGGCGCGCAGACTCCGTCGACTCCGCCTACTCCACTCGTCGAGCTGGATTACCAGCGTCGACGGCGGAGCACTTCCTGGTTCGATTTATCGCGTCTTGACAAGACGCGATAAATCGAACCCAGAACATCGATCCCGCGCCTCCGACGCGACGGGTAAGTATAGACATACCCTCAGGGAGCACATATGCCTCCTTCATCTTCCCCTAGCACTCCTGCAACTCTCCAGGAGTAGTTCCTCTGCAGACCATAGTGAATTTCACCCTAAGAGCGAAGGGTTAAGAATTTGCCCCAGTATTTTTAAATGTTAGCCAGGCACTTAGCAGCTATCCAAACTCTGGCTGCTTTTAGCTGTCAGTTGCTTTGGGCCTTTATATTAAATAAACCGTCCACGTCAAGCCCATGAAAAGCCACCTACCGCCAATGCGCGTACAGAGGTAATATGGAAAGGAAACAAAATATCACGATGCTAGGAATGAGATTTTCTTTTGCCAAAATGAAACTCTAATCCAAACCAATTTCTCAAATGTCTGATGACTTGGCCAGCGTACAATGCTGCAGTGAAGCTGGAGGGATACAGGCATTTTCAACTCTCAAAAAAGTGACTTAAATTCGTTTATAAACCAATTTAGTGAATCAGGTGTAAACCCTTGTTATTTATTTATTTATTTATTTATAACCCTTGTTATTTTGGGTTATACATAATAATAATAATATTTTGCTGCTATATTTTGCTTATAAGTTCATCCAAGAGTCATCTTTAAGACTGTCCCAAATCAATTTCAACTAAAGCCAAATAAGCCTAGCTTAAAATGAAATACAAATCTCCGCACTTTTTGCTTCAGTTTGACTAAAATGGTTTTAAATTGCACCTATAATTAAATGGGCACAACTTTCTCGTGTAATAATAATACTCGGCACTTATTCAGCACTTTTCATCCACAAATTTCACAAGTGCTTAACAAAGGAGGTCAGAATCATTATTTCTATTTTCCAGAAGCGGAAACTGAGGCACAAGGCAGTGACGTTACTTGCCCAAGGTCACCCAGCAGGTCAATGGGCAAGCAAAGAATAGAAGCTAGGTCTCCCAAGTCCCAGTCCAGTGCTTTATTGACTATGTAACACTGCTTGTCAAGGCAAGTCCTTATTCTCACAAGTCCTGTATATGGCTATAAACACATTTAAATAGTAGATTTTTAAAAACCTACATTACAAGAACTTTAAGCTTGCAAAAATCACACAAGCAAAAGTTAGGAAATGGCAGAATTGAAGTGTGCTACCTTAATTCAGCTGTCTTGTGTGTATGCATGGTGATAGTTTTTAATTACATGACTGCCTGACACCAGGCATAGAAAATGTCACCTCTAATGCTTAAAGTTTGGCAAAGTTATAAGCAACTGGAAACAGAGTCTTATAATGCAAAGTGTTAGGCAACCTTAATTTTGGGCAGTACTACCTGCCTATAATAACTATTTAGGTTGTAAGCTCTTCAGGGCAGAGACTGTCTCTTATGATGTGTGTGAACAGTGCCTTGCACAATGGGGCGCTGATCCCACATGGGATCTCTAGGCACTATCATGATACAACTAATACACGATGATAACCTTCCTGTTTCAAATCTGCATTCAAGAAATCAGCTAGTGACCAACAAGAAATGTAGTATTACCTACTGCTTCCCATTGGCTATGATCCCTATAATCACCAATTGTACTGGATATTTAGTTTCAATATTATTTTACCTGTTTCTCACTAGAACATAGCAACTTAAAAAAACAATTTAATGTTGTTTGTTATAGGAGTGCAGAGCTAATCTTAGTGAATTCAGCTAGACAGATATATAGATATATTGCTCTCAAATCAAAAGCAGATAAAGATCGTTTTATATATTTTATTTATTGGAAATTGCTCTTCTACTTAGTTTGCCCCGTTTTAGCCTGGAACAAGTTTTTTACCTTCTTCAATACAGAGGTTTACACTAGGAATAGTAAACTCTAGCTGCATGAACAGTATGTACTGTGCATTGTGGGTCGGTGGGAGCAGCCACAGGAATAAAAGTAAGAACATAGTGTGGTGATAATTAGAGAAATCAAAGCTAAGTAAATGCAAATAATCTATATCCATGTATTGGTAACTGCCGTGTCTCAGGAGAATGAATCCGCTCTCTGCCCAGAGGAATGCACAGCCCCGTGCAAATCAATTTATTTGTTTTATTTTGGTGAGTAAAATGGAAACAGAGCAGTGTATTTTCATATGGAGGAGCGGGAATTAATGGGAGTCACATGGTTAAATAGTAGTGCACTGAGCTGAGAATATACTATGAAGTAATACAAGATGTAGGGCCCGATTTACTCTTGCCCTGCCTCTTGTGTAGTCATTTTTCCCCAATGCAAAGTAAGTGGATGCAAAATGAGACCATTCTGATGTGCCAGCATTTTACACCCACTTTGCACTGGTGCATGTGACCCTGCTAGATGTGAGGCAGCAGTGAATGGGGCTCTGGGACTTTGAGAGCCAAATCCCCCCCTGCATTCCATCTTAAATACAGCAGAACCACGGCAGTTTTACTGGGCACACAGCTAATCACAGAATATCTGCGTTGGAAGGGACCTTAGGAGGTCATCTAGTCCAACCCCCTGCTCAAAGCAGGACCAATCCCCAATTTTTGCCCCAGATCCCTAAATGGCCCCCTCAAGGATTGAACTCACAACCCTGGGTTTACCAGGCCAATGCTCAAACCACTGAGCTATCCCTTCAAGGGACGTCATATCCCTTGCATGCTACAAAGCGCTGCTCCATGGTGCTTCCCTTTGCATTGGGAGTTTGGGCACATGGAGGAGCTGACCGTATACTAAACTCCCCAAGTGTGTATGGGGAGCGGGGCTAGATACTGTTGCACACACAGAATGCACCAGGTCATTAGATTAGCAGGAAAAACTCCTGAGCCTCAACGCCTTGAGCAAAGCCGTTGACTTGGCTTTTGTAAGGGGACAGCACTTTGCCCTAAGTAAGTAACATACCAGCCATTGGGCTAGACCCACATTGAGGCACCTTTACACTTACAAAGTGGTGTAAACAGGACTTAGGGCAGGTCTACACTACCTGCTGAATCGGTGGGGAGCGATCGATCTTTCGGGGATCAATTTTTCGCGTATAGTGTAGATGCGATAAATCGATCCCCGATCAGTCTGCTGTCAACACAGATAATCCACCCCGGCGAGAGAGGAGCGGCAGCAGTTGACATTGCAGAGTCTTCACGGCACGGTAAGTCGATCGAGGTACGTCGACTTCAGCTACGTTATTCATGTACATCGTGATTACAAAATTACATCGACCCCTGCCCCTCGTGTAGACCTGGCCTTAGTGTCAATCACAATTGGGCTCCGTATGTTTCAGGCACTAATGTATTTGGGAGCTCAACTTTTACCTGCTCCAGGAGAGGAGGGTTCAAACCCACTGGACGTATCACTGCACGTGTTGGAAGCCTGCTCAGAGAGCTTCTTTTTTGAACTTCCGTCGGCAGACTTTTGTGATTTCTTTTTATTCTTCACCAGAATTTTGTACATTAAGTCCATAGGGCTTGGAAGGGGAACGCCACTTTCAAGCTTAGAGGAAAGAAGGAGAGATGTGTAATAAATAAAATAGTCCCATGCCAGCTTCTCATTCTCCCCATGATACAATGTACAGTTCTGCAGTCCAAAATGTAACCCCATTTTAAGATGAAGCGTGGTTTGCACAACAGGTAGGCTCTGTGTTAAACAAGACAGCACCAATGAAGGAGCTTTAAAAGACAAAGAAAAAATGCACTATGAAATATCTACAATAATAACCATAAGAAGTATTATTTCAAATGTGAAAGCCCAGATTATAAAAGAGTACATGTTAGAGCCAATTTTGGTTTAGAGGATTAGATAACAATAATCTCCAGATCAGAAACCATATGCTTAAACCAATAATAGCATAAATTATTTTAAAAAACCCAAAACCCAAAAAGCCAGCAGCTTCTATCTTGTAAGGCGGTATATGAAGAATAACAGAAAACTGAAATATGCAAATAAATATTCATACATATGTTTATGATCAGGGAAATACCAAATCGTCTTACTGGGTATTTTTCCAGTGGATCCATGAGCAGAGCATCTCCAAAAATTAATCTGCAATATTCTGCCATTTTGGCTTGCTGCTTAGGGCTAGAAGGGGGGAAAGGATAGAATTAAGTGAGACTTATTCATACTGCAGATTGGAAGCAGCAGTAATGGAAAAATCTGATATCCCTTAACTAGATGAAAGGATAATTTCCTGATCCTATCATTGTAAATTGTTCACAATGATCTAGATTCATCATACAATTATTCTGACTTCTCTGACAGCTCTTATCACAGGGATTATACATGAAATAGTACAATAAAGGCACTGGCCACTTGAAGTCATAAATAGTGAAACTGAACTGGTCACATAGAGACAAATATTCACATGCACTTTACAGAATATAAAAACTGAATATATCAGTTGTGGGAGTGACAGAACTAAACTGTTACACATGTTTGGCTCTTGTAGACAACCTATTTAAATATGTTTTTCTTCATTGTGCTTTTAGGTCACATCAAGGATTTTCAAGGTATAGCTATGCCTTTACTCTGCCCCCCCCCCCCCCCCCCCGCATCTTGCACAGAGTCACATAGAAACTTTCTCAAACATGGTCACCCTACGGCCAGTTCTACACTAGAAACTATCTAGGGGATTTGGTTTTTTTACTGCCATAGCTTTGTTGGAAAAATACTTTATTTTCAGTGTAGTCATAATGGCATAATTCTGCTTAGGCTGATGTATCTTATATGGTGTTTGGGAAACAGGCATAAGAACAGTTTTTTGGTATAGGAGAGCTTTGCTGGTATAGCTATACGGATCAGCAACATCTTCCTAATGTAGACCTGGCCTTAGCAACAAGCTCCTGGAGCAAGTAGCTGGATGATTATTTTAGCTTGTAGGGTGGACCACTGTTGAGACTTCCCCTTATCAGACACTTGTCTACCTATATCATATTGCACTACAGTAAATTAGTAGGGATAAGCCAAACTGAGCAGACTGCTTACAGCCAGTTTACCCAAAGTGCAAACCAAGAGTGAAATAATGTCTAGATATCATTGTGATGGGAGTTTTAGGACTGCAGATAGGTTATAATAAATGCCGCTTGCATAGCCTTAGAATGCGGCCTGCAGCTTTAGTTTCTTTATAACCACAGGGACAGGTTAAAACTGTTCAACTACAGGTTTATTTTGCTAGTTAAATCAAACAAAAAGCAATTTCTATTCACAGATCATGGACGACATATGGGCACGCCAAGCAGTTATTGTTGCATCTACTGTTTATAACAGAATGTATCTATATAAATGAATATAAAAGAGGTTTTTTCTGGCAAATTACATTCCGGTGTATCGCAACATTTGGGAACCCCGCTGTTACAATCATATCTTGTCACAGGAGGTTAAACTCGAGCTGGGTGGGAAACAGTTTTCTTGTCTCATGAATATTTTTGAGCACTGTTTTTGTTTTTTTTATTTGCATCTCAATTTGGGGAAAAAGTTGTCAATGTTAAAAATATTCATAAACCAAAAAAAGCCAAATCCCCCAAAATTCAGTTTTGGTCATTGAAATGTTTGGTATTGGTCATTTTGAAACATTACATTTTCAATGTTGACATTTTTTTTCTTTTCTAAAACCTTTTTAAAGGTCATTTTGAACAGGAAAATAGGATTTTTTATTTTGAAAATACTGGAATCAAATTGTTTCTTCCCCAACATTTTTTTTTGTTGGAAAATTAATCGAGCCCCACCCTGTTTCATGAACCATTTGGATTTTGATGAATCTGCATTTTTCCATGAAAAACAATTTGTCAAAAAATTCCCGACCAGCTCTAGTTGAAAGAACAACTGCCCAGGTGACAGGAAGAATTTTTAATCTACTTCTCGACTAACCTTTTACAAACAGAAATAAACTAGTGCATCTACTTTAAAGCTCTATTGTACTACCAGGGCAGTGTGAAGGAGCCATAGTGTAAATGAGAATCTAGCCAAAAATTTTTGGATAAGCTCGCAGTTCACCAATATACACTATTCACATTACTTACACCCCATTCCGTTGCCCAGCTTGCCCTCTTGTTATGATTACTAATTATTCATTGTGTGTCAGCGGTGTACTTGGTAATGGAAAGATAGCTGGTGACACCGTGAGTAAATCAGAGATGGGACCAAGCCTGGATGGCATTTAACTTAGAATCTGAATCTCCCAAAGTTCAGTATTGCTCCCATTTGGGAGATTCCATCACTAGCAGCCATATGTTAAAACAGTCACAACTTCAGTTGTCCACAATACACATAATTGTAGATTTTAAATGATTCCACAAAGCTAGGATGGGTTTTAAATGGCTGTGTTTTTAATCACTGCAATGTTTTGTTAATGCTGTCGTTTAAGGTTAGCCAGTTCTGCAAGAAAGTTAAGACGCAGTTTCAGCCTCAGGCATAATATTAGAAAGATGCGAAGGAAGCAAAGAGAGCTAAGAACCCTCAAGGGAAGGGTTGGTGGAGAATGTAGTGACTTGGGGGTGAAGGTAGAATGTTATAGTCCTTATCTAACTCGCAGCTCCTTTCCCAACAAATAAAACAGACACGGTGCACAAAACACCCCTAGCTCTCTGTGGAAAGCGGGTGAGTGAGGTGGGTGAGTGGGGTGGGGGGAAAGTGGGTGGGTGAGTGGGGATTTGTTATAACTCCTGCCTCCATGGGGAAATTATTATAGGCAAGTTCATCTTACGTTTCTCAACTAGTATGTATTTTTAATGGATCCACACTCCTAGACAGTATGATGTTCAAAGCCCGTGCCCTTTAAACCAAACCCCACATTTATCTAAAACTTAGGAACAGGCATAAGATTAGATTTTAAAAGGGCACATCAAAAAACCAACCCAGATGTCTAGAGGGAGTGAGAGTTTCACTCCTACACAACAGCGAAATCTTATAGCACTTCAGAGAGAATTTAGGTTTAGAGCTATCCTCACTAGAAGTAGTAGTAGAAGGAAATTGTACCCTCCTGTCCTAACCCCATATCTAACTCTCTCTATATAGCTCAGTTCTCAGTGTGTGAAAAACTAAGAGTTTATAACATACTGAGCTACACAGTAACGATCCATACAGTATGGAATAGTACCTGCAGTACGGGAAATGGAGAAACCCCAAAGAGGTGCAATGCCAACGGACTTTATTTACAAGATAAAGGAGGAGCATAATACCTTTGAATGTTCAATATGTGTTAAGTAGGAAATACCCAAACTGACATTTGTCCCTTTACTTAGATTGTGAAATTCTGGGACAAGGACCATTCTTTTTGTTTTGTGTATGTACGACACCTAGCACAATGCAGTCCTACTGGGTCTCCTAGGCATTACATATAATAATAGCCTATTATTTGTGAACTGTTGACAGTGTGCCTAATGCTGTACCAGCCATGCATAAAGTCACAGTCCTTCCCCAGAAGAGCCTACAGTCTAAAAGATTGTAAAAAGGACCCAGAAAAAGAAACCTTGCTAAAAACACTATTGTAACTCTGGCAAACCAGGTGCCAACTCTTGCCAAGACTGCAGGTATTAGCTAAGTATGAACAGATTCACAGCTGAAGACCAGAGCAGTTCACCTGTATGTTAATTTTGCTCAAAACAGGTATTAGTCTTATAAAAATGTAGTTAGTGTTTTTTACTCTATGAGATGCTTGTAAATTGCTGCATGCCTTAATCTCACTTGTAATGTCAGTATTCCACGCAATCAGAAAATCTGTAGGTTTTGCTTTATAACTTTGAAAATGTTTGCTCTGAGCTAATGAGCACTTTCCCATTCACTCTCTCCGCACCATTCACGATTTCATAGACCTCTATCACATCCCTCTTTAGTCATCTCTTTTCAAAGCTGAATAGTCCAAATCTTTTTAATCTCTCCTCATACAGAAGCTGTTCTATGCCATTTGTCATTTTTGCTGACTTTCTCGGTACCTTTTCCAATTCTAATACATCTTTTAGAGATGGGGCAACCAGAACTGCACGCAGTATTCAAGGTGTGGGCATATCATAGATTTATATAGTAGCATTATGATATTTACTGTCTTACTATCTATCCCTTTCCTAACGGTTCCTAACATCCTGTTAGCTTTTTTAACTGCTGTTGCATATTGAGCAGATACTTTCAGAGAACTATCCACAATGACCCAAAGATCTCTTTCTTGCACGTGGTAACAGCTCATTTTTGATGTATAGTATGTTTTCCAATGTGCATTACTTTTCGTTTGTCAACATTGAATTTCATCTGCCATTTTGTTACCTAGTCTCCCAGTTTTGTGAGATCCCTTTGTAGCTCTTCATATCTGCTTTAGACTTAGCTATCTTGTATCATCTGCAAACTTTGCCACCTCACTGTTTACCCCGTTTTCCAGATCATTTATGAAGATGTCGAACAGCACTAGTCTCAGAACAAATCCCTGGGGGATCCTGCTATTTACCTCTCTCCATTCTGCAAACTGACCATTTATTTCTAACCTTTTGTTTCTTCTCTTGTAACCAGTTAGTGATCCTTGTGAGGACCTTCCCTCATAACCCATGACTGCTTGGTTTGCTTAAGAGCCTTTGGTGAGGGACCTTATCAAAGGCTTTCTGAAAGTCTAAGTACACTGTATCACCCTTGTCCACATGTTTGTTGACCCCCTCAAAGAATTCTAATAGATTGGTGAGGCATGATTTCCCTTTACAAAAGCTGTGTGGATTCTTCCCCAACACCATCTATGTGTCTGATAATTCTGTTCTTTACTATAGTCTCAACGTGGTACTGAAGTGAGGCTTGTCAGCTTGGAATTTCCAGGATCGCCTCTGGAGCCTTGTTTAAAAAAACACCTTATCCAGGCTTATCCATTGTGCTAGGTGCTGCACAAACTCAAAAATACAATCCCTGACCCAAGGAGCTTACGATATAAGACAAGAAACAACAGGTTAATACAGACAGATGGGGTATGAAGGTAACTGTTTGAAAATGTAACAAATCGGCAGTGCAGATTGGCATCATGGGCCAAGCAGAGGTGAGCTTTGACAACTTGACAGTGAAGGAGAAATGATAAGTAGGGTGGGGATTGACTGTGAAGGGCCTTGAAAGTGAATACAAGCAGCCAATGTTTGGTGTGATAGAGAAGGAGGAGCCAGTGGATGAATGCAAAACATGGCCAAAGCATCAGACTAGGAAAATTATCTTAGTAGCAGCATTCTGAATGGATAGGAACAGGGCAAAATTGCCTTTGTCAAGGCCAGAGAGAAGGTTGTTGCAGTATCGAGACACGAGGTGATGAGAGCCTGGATGAGTGTTTTAGCTGTCTGGGTGGAAAAGAAAAGCTGTCTCTTAGAGACGTTGTGCACAAAGAATCATCAAGATTTAGACATCATCTAGATGTGTGGAGCAAGAGAAAGGTCCGAGTTGAAAATGACATGGAGGTTATGGTGCCACATCTTGGAACAGTGGTAAGGAAAATGGAGAAGCTAATTCACATGGTATCAAATTCCATGAGGTTTAAGTCCTTCTGGGAAAAATACTGAAAGGTAGTAACAAATATTTATCTTAGGTGATCTAAAAGTCACTAAAAAATATGACATGACCAAAGCATACAGGGTAAAATCATGTACCAGCTGAAGTCAATGGCAAAATTCCCATTGACTTTGATGCAACCAGGATTTCACCCAAAATTTTCAGTGAAGACAAATCTAATAGCTGAGAATTATAGGGAAAATTCTGGTCCCACGGAAATAACTGGGAGTTGACTTCCATGAGACCAGGATTTACATAAATTCTCCAGAAGTGGAAGCTATAAAAGTGCTTAGCATTATGAACTGGTATTTAGGCCTGAATGATCATGAAAATCTAGATGAAAAATAATGTTTCATCTAAACGGAAAGGCAGAAGAAGCATTCCATGAAATTAGATGAGGGGTTCTCTGGCTGGCATGACTAATTGTCGTATTCTCCAGCAACTTGTGAAGAAATGAAAGTCTAATTATAATATGCAGTCAAATAACTGGAAGTGGTATTTGGCCAAGGTAAAATTAGAAGCTGCACACATTAAATGGGATAATTTATTGCAGCAATAAGTTAACAACAACCAATACCAATAGTTAATCAACCTTAAAGCCACATACAACAGAACACATTCGATATTGCTTTTCCAAATATCCTTTGTTAATAACTTGTTATTGTGATCACAACACATGAAAGAGCACTGTAGATAATACATCTAGGGCCTGATTCATTTCTCTGTTACTGCAGTTTATGATGGTCAAACACCATTGATTTCTATGGGGTAAAATTGGCATAAAATTGGAGTGACACAGTGGTACTCCTGATTTTTCATCTTCCTGGAATTTCACAACATATCTAGTTGTGATTAAAATTTAATCCCATTTTTAAAAGATATTTTGGCACTTTTTTGACAATTTTACTTCTGAAAATAATTGTTTTCTTTTTTGTGATTATTAATTTCTTTGTTTCTCCAAAATAAAGTGGAGGCTGGTGCTCTGGAAAAGACCTTATCCTTAATGCTTTTTGTTTAAACTTTTGACCTGAACAGTTGAGATAATAAATAGGTCATTATGCTGATTCTCCTATCTGCCTTTTCTAAACAAAGTTTGTTGATAGTTTTAAAATACAGATTTGAAGAATAAGGATCAAGACAAGCATATCCCTTAAAAACTCTGAGTCAGATTCAGACGTGGTGTGTAAGGTGATGTAAGTTATACATTAGTGGGTACGTGTAAAGGAGTCTAATTGAGTGTCAGCTGGTGTAATTTACATAGGTACCAGAAGAAAGGTTTTATCAGTGAAAGAAATTAACAGGTGTAGGATAAAATAGGTCAACCCCTCAACTTCAATTTGTACAGTACATTTCTCCAGTCTCTCAGAGTGAAAGTGACAAACTGAGATTCCCTTCCACACACTTTGCTACCTTTAACCACGCCTTTGAATTTCGTCCTATAGGTACATTTCACACTTCTGATCATCCAGGATTCCTGATTTCTTTCTCCAGTGGAAAGAGGGGTTGATACAAAGGGGTGATTGGAGGGGGAATGGCAGCAAGACTGACAATCAGCATAGTTTCAGTGTTGTATGGATCAACTGCAGATGAAATGGGATGTGATTTTTCCCTAATTTTTTTTGGCGACTGTTTTGCTATGATGTAGAGACACCCCAGTTCACTGTAAGACAATGGAATCTTAGATTCTGCTAAAAGGGAGGAATGAGTAGCCATTTCTCTATATTAATTTTGTTCTGTGAATCAATCAGTGTGGGCAATGAAGAACAGTGCATTAGTATCCACTGGTAAGCAAATCCATCCCTTTTTCATTTTATCTTTGTCTAATAGCACAAAGAGTGGGAGTCCCAAAATCTTTCCATGACTAATCATATATATTTTAGAGCTCAAGGGAGGGGAAGTAGGAGTGAGTGAAGAGAAAGTTTTTCTTTCACAGGAAAATTTTCAAGATTTCAAAATTTTTCCCAACCAAATTGGCACAGAATGTCAAAATCTTGAAAATTTGCCCAAACCAAAAATGTGAGAACAAAAAAATTGGTTCCAGTCAATCGAAACATTTTGTTTTGCGTTCAACTTTTTTAATTAAAAAAATTACTATTAACCTAAAGTTCTAAATGAAAAGTCATTCCAAACCAAACAAGCAGAACTTCATGTGTCGAAAATGTCAACAATTTCAAGATTTTTTCCCCCAAAGTTTTTTAAAGTTGGGAAATTTGTCAGAACTGACCCTTTCCTGCAAAGAAAGTGTTGGTTTAAACAAATCTGCATTTTTTGCCAGAAAAAGGTTTCGTTGAAAAGTTACTGACCAGCTTCAATACACACACACACACACGCGTGCACGTGCACGCTACTCCCACTTCTGGGCTCTCCCTTAGTTGTCTACACTACCCACTGGATCGATGGGCAGCGATCGATCCAGCGGGGGTCGATTTATCGCGTCTCGTATAGATGCGATAAATCGACTGCTGAGCGCTCTCCGGTACTCCACCAGAACAAGGAGCACAAGCAGAGTCAACGGGAGAGCATCAGCTGTCGACTTACCGCAGTGAAGACACCGCGGTAAGTAGATCTAAGTACGTTGACTTCAGCTACGGTGTTCACGTAGTTGAAGTTGCGTATCTTATATCGACCCCGCGCAGTAGTGTAGACAAGCCATAAGACACACACACTATGAACAACTTCCACTCTCAGTTACACATGTGCAACCTCCAAGGAAATTACTGTGTACATTTAAACAGATTATGGGGCATATTCTTTAAGCTCTCTCTCTCTCTTCCATTATTGTTATATTTACTGTCAATGGGAATTTCACATACTCTGCTGGAGTAGAACCTTACTCCAGGAGTAAGCTCATTAAAATAGCTGAGGCTACTTGGGCAGAAAGATACTATTGAACCGGAGTGCAGGTGACAGAATTTGGCCAATTATTAAAACATTCCCCCCCTCACATGCAAGGCTCCAGGTCAGCAAGGTACCTAAGCATGTGCCTAACTTTAAGAAGGTGAGTAATCTCATTGAAATCAATCAGACTACTCACATACTTAAAGTTATGCATATGTTTAAGTACCTTAAGGGCTTATTTGTAGGATGACAAATTCAGTAATTACGATGATTGATATTGCCAGATTATAAATATGCTAAATAATCTTGTGTCTTGACATTGTAACACTGTATAATAAACATTGTAACACTGTAATTACTTACGAATCCACATGGTTTTCAAAGGAAAGAAGAATCGGAAAAGGCGATGTCTTAAATGCACACTCGGCAATAGCTTCTATTACTTCCTAAAGAAATTAGGACACAGATAGGTTACAAACCCTTTATGTCTAAAGGAGATATATTTTGGTTCCTGATCTAACTTATCTATCTGCAAAGCAATCACCAAAGAATTCAGTGCTTTCCAAAACCATGCTCAGACCTTTTACTCTGAACAACCTGAAAGCTCTGGATGTGCTTTTACAGTCTGATCTACAATCTCATCTCCAAACGGTTATAAGCTTAAAGTGTTATCTCACTCCAGACGTGTTTTTGTGCCTCTGTGACTGAACCAATAGCTTATTGTAGAACTTTTTGCAGGCGATGATTCCATACCTAAAGGTATACCTTTCACAGATTATTTTGAATAATTAAAATAATCATGTTTTATTTGACAAGCCGGTTGTATATTCTAAGCAGCACCTTTCTTTTTCTTTTCTCGTTTGTTTCTTTTTTTTTTGTAAAATCCGTAGTACTCCGATGCACAAATTTTCAGTCCTCTCCTGTTTGATGTGGGAAAACCCTTCAAGGCACAATATAAAAAAGATTGTTTCATTGAGTTTTAGCATCCTACTGTGCAATAATCTATAAAACATATGATTCAGAAATGGAACCATTTATTTGCAAAGGCTGCCTTTCAGCCTTGACTGAAGATGGCAATAGTTCATCTACCGGAGGAATCATTTTATGATACTAATTTTAGCTGTGTGCCTACTTTATCCTATATCAATGCACTTATTGTTCGAAATAATTCACATTTCCCTCTTGAAATACAAACCTGCTTCCTGACGAACTTGCATTAGCATCGAAGGCTGTTATAACCATACAGTGATTAAAAAAAAATCATGAGTCAAGCACCAAAAATCATACAACTGAATTCAAAATGATGAGGGTTTTTTAATCTAATGAGAGTTCTTTTTATTTGCCTTCTGGCTTTTGAACTTTTATAAATCACCTTCCCAAGCTAATCTATACAACCATGAGGGTTAGAAATTAATTTTATTTTAATGAAGCTGAGATTCCGGTGCATTCACACAACTCTAGGGCCTAGGGCTTTAAGAAAAAACACCAAATATAGCGAGAGCTGGCAACATTGAGTGTATATCCTGATATTTATATTTTTCATGTCTCTATAGAGACATCAGATTATATCTATATTGTATGGAGCAGATCCTCAGCTGAAGTCAATGGAGCTATGACTATTTACATCAGCTGAAGAACTGACTCTATAGTTATATGACTGTATGCATATGCACACTCCCCATATAATAAATAGCAAACTTTACACACTTAACTACCTCACCGGCACTCTGATCATTAAGCCATCTCTAGCAAGATTACTTCTCACTCTCTAGGAGGGTGACCAGACAGCAAGTGTGAAAAATCAGGACAGTGGGTGGGGGGTAAAAGGCGCCTATATAAGAGAAAGACCCAAAAATCGGGACTGTCCCTATAAAATCGGGACATCTGGTCATCCTATTCTCTAGCCTCTGAGCAGCTCCAAAAGCCATTTGTTTTTTCCTTTTCCCAAATATGGAATCTTCCTCCTCAGGGCCTAGCATGCATCAGTTCTATCTAGCAATGGGTTTCTGGTTACATGTTTATTTGCAGAAGTAAAACTGATAAATAAATGATACATAAGTAAGCAAAGTCGGATATCTTGTGAACCATGAGAGCTAGCAACAGACACTGCATACCATTGGACAGTACAAAATACCTCCTTCTAGATGAAATTTGCTTCTAGCCCAGGTAGATCACAAAATACTGATGTCACCTTACACCGGGATTTTTTTATTAGTGCCTATGCGACCTAGGCACATAAGTCCCATTAAAAGCCAATGTGGCTTGTGCACCTAAGTGACAAGGATCTTTCGAAAATCCCACCCATTATGATCTACCAAAAGGTTAGTTTAGATCTTTAAGATGTATTAGCTCTACTTTTTCCTTCCCTTTAGACTTCACCACTCTCAAACATGGACCTCAAGAGCACTTGAAAACATCATAAAAATAAACAAGCTTCAGGACCTCAACCCTACTGCATAGATCTATTTCTTATTTTGCAGTAGACTTGGGCCGAGTGGCATTCAATGAAATGTTCTTTCTAAGAGACCCGTGACTCATGTCCGGGTGAAAGGATACAGCATGTGTTACATTTTAGACATCTGCTAGGGATAGTGAGCAAAATTCTCTTCTCAGCTCCGCACAACAGTATGGATAGCAGTGGGAGCTCTGCATGTGTACGGAAGAGCACAGTATGAAAGCTAAGCACCCCATGGTGCACTTGGAAGGAGAGCGTTGCTTCAGTTATGGACTAGTTCTGTATAGTCACATGAAACTACTTCCTCAGCTGTCCTTGCAACTCCTAAGATGGGATGAAAATGAAAACACAGAGGGAGAAAATGAAGTGGGGGGAAAATCAGCTTGAAAGGGTAAGAGCTTGGACACCTTACTGGGATTGGCTGAATCTGTAGATGTGAGATTCGAACACTGGGTCAATGAAGTGATGGGTCCTTTTTGAGACACTGCATCTTCTGCATCTTCACATTTATATACAGATCCACTTCAGTCAGTGCAGAAATGATACTAAGATCCATGTTTCATTGCAGCAGGAGCCTGACTCATTTGAAATGATTCTCCAAAGTATAGACACAAAAAGTGCGTATAGCTAGAAAGCAACTCCTGACTTTGACAAGAGGAATATAGTTGGTTTTGCTATAAGGTAATATAACTGCAGTGGCTCCCAATCTGCCGCTGACAGAAGCCTCACAAATTGCTCTGAGTCATGAGAGGAGACAAAAACCGAATGAATGAAGTTGTCTCAAAGTGAATCCATATTACTTTTTGTCTCTACACTTCAGAAAATCTATTTATGTCAGTGAAAAGTGACGGTCTGAGCAAACAGCATTGCCTGTCACAGCCACCCCAAAAGCGCGAACTGTTCAATGGCTTAGCACCCAGCAGCCAGAGCCAATGATCGTTCAGAACGGAGTCACACACCTCTGACGCGTTCTTTCACTACTGCTTTGCTCCTTCTACGTCAACCAGCAGACATTTTAGAGGCGAAAAGAGAAGCGGCGAGAAATAAATAAATAATTGTAAAAGGAAATTTGCATTAGGGGTGACTGAAAGGTTCTGACTATACTCAAACTCTCCTCCCACTCCCTTCAGATGCCAGCGAGACGTGAACTGGATCCTGACATCTCCTGGGCCCTATTCTTGTGTATGCTTTAAAAGAATCAGACGGCTTTTGCTTTATATTCTTGTACGTGGCTGAGGAGAGGCTGAGAACCACCTTATTTAATTAAACAACGTTCAGAAACCAAACTCTACACACATGAGCATCAACTAATTTCTCAACTGTAAAACGGGAAGGTTAGCAATAATAGTGCCAGGGGTTGTATTTTACAATTCCCTGTGACTAAATCTAGCATAGAGTTAGAGAAAGAGTGAAAAAAGCAGAGAAGCAGTGCAGTGCAAGTGAAATATAGGTACTTTGCTGTTGTGTTACTTAATGTTTTAAGTGAATGACTTTCAAGACAAGAAAACACTTGTGCCTCACAGTGAAAGAGACGCACACAAAATCTGTAGCTGTTAAAGTGGCCAAACCTATCACCAGTAATACAAGGATACAAGTAATAGAAGGATGATATTTTCCCAAATGTCTCCTGCATATTAGTAAGCCTAGAAATGTATTTCCATGGAAAAGAAGTACCTACAGTATTTCTTTCGGAACTCTAAAATGCTGCCCTGACATAGCGTTTTAGATAATGTACTATTACTGCTATCTAGCATTTTTGCTGGAGGCACAAAAACTGCATATCAAATACATACTGGAGACTGAAAGTGAGATAGCGTTTTAGGCAATATACATTACTGCTGTGGACTAACATTTACTATTGATGACAAAATGCAGATGAAATTCGGAAGCCTAGAAACACACACACACACACACACACACACACACACACACACACACACACACACACACACACACACACACACACACACAGTTTTGGTCATACTTGCTATACTTCAGCTCCCACCCCCAAATCCCAGATTTATCTTCATGAGAAGATCAAACACATTACTGCTAACTTTTTAATTGATTACGACAAACGATCAGGCCCCACTGACACTGTTAATGTCTCACTACCTGGATGGGCAGTCCATTGTCACGCTAGTTCTTGGAATTTACAACTTCGTTATTCCTTTATCTACAGTTACTATCTTGCTGCCTTCTAAGCTCCAGCATTTTTGTTTCCTGCTTCCCCATTAGCCCACTGATTCCCAAGCGGTGGGTACCAGGCTGTTCAGGGGAATCATGGGAATAACATCTCAAGTGTCACTGAAAGTGCCAGGGTGTTGGCAGCTTTTGAATGCCTGGAGGGGAAGAAGTCCTCTGCCACTAGCTGTGTGCACTCTTGCCTCCTTTCTCCCTCAGGGGATGCTACACAGCAGTTCTCCCTGCAGGCCTTTCTGCAACCTTAGTGCCAACAGTCAGACCTGCAGGGGGAAAGGAATGAGTAATGCTGTAAGCCAGGGAAAGGAGAGAAAACACATGACAGCAAACTTGGCAGGGAGTTAAGAGTCCCTGGCAGATAGAGAAGAGAGGGAGAATTGGAACTTTGCCTCCTTTTCTGTCAAAATCCTCATTCAGGCCTTCTTCTCTTGCTTGGACTGATTTTGTCATGACTTCAATTCCAGCTCTCCAGACTCCAGCCTATGCAGGATCCCCCTGCGCGTGTTCTCACTCGTACTAAGAAATGTGCCCACATCCCCTCTATCCTCAGACAATTCCACTGGCTCCCCTTTCGCCTCAAGATTCAGTTCACACTTGCCCTCCTTGTTTATAAAACCTGCCAGGGACTCCATACCTGTCTGCTCTCTCTATCATCTAGCACAGGTCTCTTTTCTGTCCGAATGTGGCATCTCCCCACTCATGATCTTCTTCTTGTAGCTCTGGACTACTGGAACATCCTCCCTCTATCTCTCAGTTTCAATGACTCTCCACCTGTTTTCAACACGCCTCTGACAACATCTCTTTGCCCCTCAGTTTCTCTTTCCTTCTACCTTCGCTGTATGAAGAGGTTTGACTCTGCCACGTGTTGGGACACATTTTACATGCCTGGAACTACCTCCGATAAAGTGACACTGTGTTGCCTCGTTATACCTTGAAGGATATTTCCGTTGTCATGGTGAATCCATGTGTAATGACGGGCTCTTCTTCTGCTGTTCGTCCCTTCCAGCAGTCCAGCTCCACACAGCGGCAGCCTGACAGGAGCACTTGGCGATACATCTCTACTGAGGAGTTACCAGCCAGTTGTCCAGCTGCGACCACATAACAAGGACATGAAACAAGGGGATTCATTCTGGGCTGCTGGGGTAATTATAACAAATCTAATAATAATGAGTGCTAATAACATCATTCCCCCTCTGGTGACAGGCAAGCTGTCAAAGACATCTTAAGCGCATCAGATCTAAATGAAAATGACTTAATACAAGTCAAGGCCATAGCCCATGTTCTGTCTTTATTTACAATGGTGTAAATCAGGACTAACTCCATTGAAGGCAATAGAGTTACCCTGATGCAAAGCCACGGGGAGACAAGCATGAAGGCCTGTACAGACAGACACACAAGTCAGTGTGCCTCGTTATTATTCTCCTATCTTTTAAATGCTTGCATTTTAAAAATGGCTGATAAACATGCATCTTTCACATCAGTGAGATTTTCTGTAATAATTGCAAGACTTCATAAACAAGGTTTTAAAAAGTTCCTTGCTACCGTTGCCTTCAAAAGTAATTGCTAAGATCCCCAAGTTAGCCTGAATTCCACATTAATAAAAAAGCTCTTTTTTAGTCTCGGTTCTAAAGCACGTGTTAAACCTTAAACAAGCAACACAAGATACAAAGGCTACTCCACAAAACTGGGACAGTAGACCTCTTTTTATCATAACAAACAATACCGTGTAGTGCAAGAGAAAATCAACAGCTGTACAGTCACTCATGGATCAACAGTAGCTCCCAAATCAATACTTATCATACTAATCACCACGGTTATTTGCTTAGTTAAATTTCCTGAGGTGATGCTGCACTATATATTAAAAATTTAATTATAGTACCTGTCTGCAATACTGAAGTATTGTAAATTTTAAAAACAACCAACAGCTTTTTCTCAAACATGGAGACTTTAGGGAAAAAAATCCCTCTCATTTAAATCAATTTTTTGTGTTTATGAAAGCTTCTGGGCTTCTGGAAACCTCAATCTTTATAACAGGTTCAGCTCCAGTAATCGCAGTGCAAATCTCCTGTGATGGAAGACTAAAGATAAAGGAAGAATGGTCCAGTGAGTAGGATGCCAGCCTCAGACTGGGAAGACCTGGGTTTAATGCCCTGTTTGTGCCACAGACGCCCTATGTGACCTTGGGCCTGTCATCTAATCTCTTTACACATCATTTTCCCATTTGTAAAATGGGAATAGCACTTCCCGAGCTCGTGGGGTTGTTGTGACGATAAATACATTAAACACAGTGAGGTGCTCAGATACTATGATAATAGGGGTCATATAAGTATGTCAAAGAGATATATAATATACCTGTCGATGAACGTACTCCTCATTCACCATTTCTGTGGTACTCCTGTGGATCAGCTCTAGGTAGGGAGCTTAGCTCCTCTGGCTGCTCCGCTCAATTTAAATGTCTACTTTCTATTTTCTCTACACTTTTCTCTTATTTTAAATCCACTTTAAGAACAATAAAAAGCCCTCCTCTTTGAAAATGCTTATCTAGGGCTGGTGCCTGGGATAGAGAACTGATGATGGGATTTTCAAAGGTGCTCAATGCTGGCCTAACTCTGCTACTGAAGTCTGAGAGTTTTTCTCCCATTTACATGTGTTTAATGCACTTGGTGTTTATATGAACCTGGCTCCCTTCAATTCTTTCGCCCTGCCTCCCTGTTATTCCTCCCCCGCCTTTCACATCTCCTTCCTGTTTTCGTTAAGTGTTTTCCCCTTTGATTCTGCACCCTAAGTTTTCAGAAACAGATAGATGCACAAGCAGGTAATCTTGCTTGGAAACATACACTGTGCATGCAGTCACACTGTCTGCGATGCACAATTATCCATTCCCCCTGCAGAATGCCTAATTTGCACAAGCACATATTTGTTTGCAGCAGCATGCACATTTTGTGTCTGCATCTTAAGTGTCTGTTTTTGAAAACTCGGCTCTAAATGTTTGGGTCCTCTGATCTATGTTGACTGAAAAGCTGAATGTATTTACAACTGTTTTCCTTTATGTTGTCTTTATTTTCCCACAAAGCAGTCTGAATTTTGATGAATGTTACTGTATTTCTTAGGAGAATATTGTCCATCATCTACTGGTTTGCATCAAACATTTTGGACTTGTGAAATCCTTGACCTCGGAAGTCTCTAACTAAAGCATCACATGCACTGCTTGCCATATGACCCTGCTAACATGAATCAACTCTCTTTGGAAGGATCACCGATAAGGCTGTTCAGTGTCCATGAACATTCAGTCCTCAGCAAGACTGCCAACCAGTGTGCAAAAACAGTGTCAATTGGTTTAGTGCTTTGGATGACTAATTTTTCTAATATATGAAATAAAAGTAATATTCCAAGTGTTTAACATATATTATTTATTCAAGGGATGGCACTTGATTCTGCGTCTATTCCAAATAATCCCTCCCGCAGATGAATTCTAAAATGTACTAATAGAAGCAATAATGGTAATACTTGCAATAGGGTAGTTTGAATATTATGCTACTAGAGCACAATATAATACTGAAACTTGGGGCTAGTCTACACTTATCCGCAGCGTCGGCGGCGTCGGATCGATCTTCTGGGTTAGATTTATCGCGTCTTGTCTAGACGCGATAAATCGAACCAGGAAGTGCTCCCCCGTCGACGCCGGTAATCCTGCTCTGCGAACGGAGCAGGCGGAGTCGACGGGGGAGCTGCGCGCCGCCGTGTGGACCAGGGGTAAGTACTTTAAAGTTCGAAATAAGATACTTCGACTTCAGCTATGTTATTCACGTAGCTGAAGTTGCGTATCTTACTTCGAACTTGTGGGCTAGTGTAGACCAGCCCTTGGAAGTTCCCTTCTTCAATTCATGCAATATCTGCTTTAGCACCATAGTACTCTAATCGCTACTGAAGTGCATTGAATAAGGAGGAGCATATTTCTGACAAAACCTGAATTTCCCAATAAACACAGGACCATATCTTCAGCTGGTATAAATTGGCATTGCACTATTGAAGTCAATTGAACTATGCCGATTTATACCAGCTGAGGATTCATAGATTCCAATGCCAGATGGGACCGTTGTGCTCAGCTAGTCTGACCTCCTGTAGAGCACAGGCCACAGAGCCCCCCAAAATAATTCCTAGAGCATGTATTTTAGAAAAAGACACTCAGTCAAAAGCAGCCCCTCACTGTGAGCAAGATTCAAAACTGCATGGGGAAACCCCATTGATTTTGAGTCCAAGGGTTAACCACTCAGCCATCACAGCTGTTTTGGCTGTCAGGGGGCCTAGCCTACAGTCTCCATATCCCTGTGCTTACAATTACACATTCTGCCTGCAAACAACATGATTTTCAGAAACTTTCACTCAGGGGGCAAAGCCTGCTGCAGAGTGGCCCCTGCTACCCTATTGCCTGGTCCCAGCAGCTCAACAAGTGTTCAGCAGCAGCAGGGAAGATGGTGTGTGGAGAGGAAAATTAGCTTAGTGCTGCTACATAACCCAGCAACCTCAGACTGGCCACCGTCCTGTCTCATCCTCCCCTTTCTCAACAGCACATTGTTGTCTCTTGAAATTGTGAAGATGGAGCATCATGGTGTTGGGTTTTTTGTTGTTTGCTTGGCTGGTTTTTTGCCCACCTGTAATTTCCTTCCCACCCCTGAAACTCCCTGGTAACCCACAAGCTGGGAAGGTCTATTCTGCTTGGAAAAGCTGGCAAGATACTGTGCAAGGAGGAAGGTGGGCTCAGGGATGGGTGGGAAGGATTTAGGGAAGTGCTGAAGGTCCCAAATAAGCAATGCAGGTTGTGGGCTCAGGACTTGATGCAGAAAAGCAGATGGGTGGTGCAGGCAAGGAATATTGCTGCAATAAAGAAGGAGAGAATGAATTTGTATGCAAGGGATACTGCCCGGCATTCTTCATGGGAGATGCTCAGTGGCCTAGGAGCACAGGTAGAGCAAATGGACATTGGACGGGAAGCAGGGTTGGGAGTTAGTTGGGTAGATTTTGCAGTCTATACGCACACACTCAACCCGAAACTGATGAGCTCTGCATCCTGCATTTGTCTTTCCTCTTAAAAGGCAAAAAGGCAGATGGCAAAATACATTTAAAAGGTTAAATAAGTGTGTGAAAATGATTGTGATAGATAATGACCATTACTGCTTGGCTTCCAGTGCTGCAAGGAAAACTGCTGCAGTGTCACTCTCCACTGTGACAATAGCAATCACCTCAGGCAACTCTGGGAAGAAATCAGTCACAAAACAGGACGGCCAATTAATGTCTGAAGGATATTTAAAAAAAAAATCAGTGGTGAGAGCTTTTTTTTTTTGCCCCGAAGAGATATCTTTAAATCAGGTTTGAATTAATAGAAATTACTTCTTTCCTGATGGATTTTACCTTTGTTCTTAGCTGTTGCATTTACCTAAAGGGGGCGGCGGGGAGAGAAAGCAATAATGCTTCTAAATAGATCATCAGGACTTGATGTACTGCCAAGTGTTTCTACTAAAGGCTAGAAAAATGGTCATTACAATTAAAAGTAGTCAGACTGTGCATATGTTTCTCTTCGTGTTGTAACAGTGTTTCTTTGGGGATGCCTTTTTCTTAGCTTAAAAACTAACAAAAGGATTGATAATTAGTAGGGCAATAACTGTAACCATAATAAAGATGGATTGCTAGACTGAATAGTTTGCCTACTTCCTTAATAATAATTACATGATTGGTTGCTATTGCCATTTGCACTGCTCAAATGAGTACACAGATGTTCCTGAAGTTTTTGTTCCCAACTTTCCAAGCCTTTAACCCCTTCAACATTAACAAATAAGATAACGATCCAGTAGCATTTGTTTACATGTTAAACTGAACGAAGTGTCTGCTGAACGAATGCAAACAGCAACACAACTGTATCTGGTCTAGCCTGAAAATAAAATCAGTGGCTGTCAGCTTTTGTAATGAATCTATACAATCTAATTATTAAATCTCATTCCAGGCCAGCTGTCTCAGATTTACTGAGTAGAACGAACCCACAAAGAAACGGGGCACACATTTTGTATCTCAAAAGTTAAAAGACTCGCAGCATGATTTTGTATTTTTTCTGGTTTAAATTATGACAACTTTTATTCACTTGTTCTGTAACAGTATTTTAATTATAGTGATCCACAAATGATATGTTTAATAGCACTGAGGGCTACATTTGAGTCAAGAGTGTAACACTGTTGCAAAAAAGCAAACATCATTTTGGGATATATTAGCAGCAGGAGTGTTGTAAGGAATACTTCTGCTTTACTCCACGCTGATTAGGCCTCAACTGAAGTACTGTGTCTAGTTCTGGGTGCAACCAGATGTGGACGAATTGGAGAGAGTCCAGAGAAGAGCAACAAAAATGATTAAAGGTCTAGCAAACATGACCTGTGAGGGAAGATTGAAAAATTTGGGTTTGTTTAGTGTGGAGAAGAGAAGACTGAGGGGGGACATGATAACAGTTTTCAAGTACATAAAAGGTTGTTACAAGGAGGAGGGAGAAAAACTGTTCTTCTTAACCTCTGAGGATAGGACAAGAAGCAATGGGCTTAAATTGCAGCAAGGGCAGTTTAGGTTGGACATTAGGGAAAACTTTCTAACTGTCAGGATAGTTAAGCACTGGAATAAATTGCCTAGGGAGGTTGTGGAATCTCCATCATTGGGATAAATTAGATAAATACTTGTCAGGGATGGTCTATAAAACTTAGTCCTGCTTTGAGCACAGGAGACTGGACTAGATGACCTCTTGAGGTCCCTTCCAGTCCTACACTTCTATGATTCTATGATTTCCAAGAGTAGCTTCTGAAACTATCCCAAAATGCACATCAAGTAACCCGCTGGTGCAATTTGGTAGGAATTCTTTTCTAATTTGATCTGACAAACTCATAAAAGGCAAGGCAAGTTTGAAACACAATCAGTAACTCACTCCTTCCTGCTGAGATATCAAGGTGTGTACTGTAAGATTATTTACTATCCAGAGACATTTACGATATATAAGCAGAATAGTTTGGATTTCTGCCAAAGTTTCATCTCTGATTCTGTATTTCCGGGCTTCTGTTAAGTTGTTAGTTAGTTGTCCGTTCTGTTGGTTGCTTTTAAGTTAGACCTTTAAGGCTTCATCATGTTCTGAGCCGCACCTATGTAAATCTAGAGTAACTCCCCTGAAATCAAGGGCAGGACTGCAAATTTACACTACCATAAATGAGAGCAGATTTGGCCCTGTACTGCCTCCCCACTCCATGAGCCTATCCACTAATGTGAGCGACTTGCCACATCTCTACAGTTCCTTGGACAACAGCCTTACTATTGAAGTGACAGGTTCCATAGAATAGGAATTCTTTGTAATGATGCAGCATTCTAACTAAATGGATTCTTCTGTATATCAGTAGGGCCCAGTCCACATTACAGACAATGGGCCTGCAAAATATCATCATAAAAACAAAGCTGCTTTTGTATTGAGAATGCTTGAATTCTTCTAAAGATCATAAAATTCTGTATATTAGAATCATAACTTTTAAGCAGCCAAGCTGATTTTTTTTAATCCAATTTGCAGAAACAAAGCTGCTCCTGAGAAGAGCATGACAAGTTTTAGGATAAAACACAATTTACAGCCAAGGTATAAAACTCTGTAATATGGGTGTCTAATGGAAATACTGACAGTTCATTTATTATACAACAGCGGTAGTAGGTGCTGCAGAAAGTACTATAACATATATAACAGATCCAAGTTAACAACCACTTGCCCTGTTTAGATTGGGCTTCTACATGGAATTGTTGTGTTTGGATCAGTGCTCCCTGGCATTTTGCAGAACTAAGGCATGTCTGCTAAATCAGTAACATTAAAAAGACCATACATCAATTATATGAGCCAGATTTTTACTACGTACTGTTATCATTATTTCCTTGTTTAATATAATGCAAGACGATGCTAACATAAAATCAAATGTAACAAACAAAATTCCCTTAGGCAAGTGTGCTTAAAATGCTTAATTTTTATATAATATAGAATAAAAACGTTTTAAAATTGTGAATTCACAATTCTTTCCCTAGAGATAAACCCTATGGCCAAGATTATAAAAAAAGAGAGTCAAAAGTTAGGCTCCTAAATCTTTATGTAGCATTATCAGGGTAATGATCTGCTCTTGCAGTCTTGAATGTTTTAAAGCCCCATTGACTTTAGTGCATAAATAATACAGATCAGGCCCTTAATTTAATTATGTCATGGGAGCTTCTGGGAGCTCAGCATTTCTGAGAATTGGGTTGCACCCTCAAAGAGCCTAGATGCTGAAGGCATTTAGCAGGTCAGATCTCCGCTCCTTAAGAAGAAAGGGGCAGGAAACTCATGAGCCATTCTGGACCTCTCTAATCTCTCAAACCAAAGCAAGTCTATTTTGAAGGTTGATCTCACAAAAGCTTCAGGTTCAATTAGTTTCAATTATAGGGGGAAAAATGAAGTAGGTGCAGGGAGGTTCTTACTATGAGGATTTTACCATATTGGGTCACCTATCACTAATCGTAATGAAATATTGTCTTGGACGCTAGACAATGAATCATTTCTTTTCCAAATTAAAGGCCTGCCCCAGAGCCTGTTTAAGTTCATGGGGATCTTTCAATCACTTCACTAGGCTTTTTGGATTGGGCACCGACTGAACTATGCAACTTCCAATGGATGTTCAATATTAATACGAATAAGGAGGTAACATCTCTGTGGAGCCGGATAAAAATCACTGGCTGTGTTGTCCCTACTTTTCAGAACAATAAGAGTGTGGGCTCATTTACACCTGAGTGGTTAGTGCATCCATCCAGTATGACTGCAAATGCGCTATTAATGTTGCAAAGTAAGAAATCAGATCTTTCCCGTACTATACCTGTGAGGTAGGTGTTGTGTGAGGAATTGATCAAATAGTGAGACAATGGCTGAGACATATCTTCATTCAAATCCAGTTTCTCAGGTGGAACCACGCCATTCTCCTCTCCACTCAGGTATCGCATAAATCCATCCACTGATATCTGTCCTGGGAAAGCACAGATTCGGGGGGAATCACACATTAATTCTAAGCACAGTATCCTGGGGTCATACATATTTTCCAATTCAATGCATATCTAGAATGTGGCATATGAGAAAGGCCACGTTATAATCACATTAGACTAGTTATGAATATGGCCTAGATTTATACCATTTACTGTAGTGTTTTTATTATTATTCCCCTTAAACTCAGAATTGTGTGTAGGGATCTAAACACATGACATCAATTGTACAGTCTTGCACAGAGAGACTGTCCTGCCACATTTTTGATCTCATTCCATTCACTGCAATGAGAGCCAAGCATCAACATTCCCCATATGTGGCCCATACATAAAATGTCATAAATAGCACTACTTTGCCATTTCTTTTGGTTTGTTCATTGACTTTCTAATTGTTCCCATTCCCTCCAGGTCCCCTAGAGCCAAAGCCTGAGGTCCTAACTCAGTTTGCATTCGATTATTTGCATTGACTGGGAATTTGCCTGAATAAGGGCAGAGTAAATACCCCACTGCTGGGGGAATAAATTTGAGGGGCAGAAGGCCATCAAAAGGATCAAAACCAATCAAAAGGAACTGGTAAATTCTCTTTTGTCCATATGATTCTAGTGAACTCAGACCAACTAACCCCCTATGAACTCAGACCAACTAACCCCCTTAGCAAGTGTGAGTTAGTGTTTTGTTTTGTAATTATTTCACTAATTTTTATTTCCCAGGGTGTCAGGACTAATGCAATTTGAACGCTCCTTTGAAACTACAGGACCAAGTTCAGCCTGGGCACAAGTGGGATCTACACCATTGACTTCAGTGAAGCTGTGTCTACTTACACAGGCTGAATTTGAGCTATTAACCACTAGGCTTTGGTTTACTTTGTATCTGACACACGCTGCTCCACTGGGCCAAGCCATAACATGTCCTCTCAACGTTCCCCCCTCCCCTTTTTTTCTGATTTTATTAGTCTAGTTTTCCTCTACAGATCTGTTTGATGAATTGTAGTAACCCGGCAGCTTCAGGCTGTTCCCGCAGCGAGCTACATAGTTGTTCCTTGTAGATAAACATAAATAAATACTGACTTCTCTGCCTTTGAAGAACCTGGGATACAGCTGGATAAGGATGATGTCTCCTAACAAGGCCAGGTTCCGAGCTGGAAGAAGATGTGTTTTAATTGGCCTCTCCAAAGTATCCTATACAACAGTGCTACTCAAAGTGGTGGTCCGCGGACTGGTGCTGGTCCGCAAGCCATCGGCTGCTGGTCCGCAGCAAGTTTCCAGGAAAGAAAGAAAGAATAGTATAATGGCACAAATATGGTACCGGTCCCTGGCACACTGGAAAAAAAAATTGCCGGTCCGCCACATCAGAGAGTTTGAGAAGCACTGCTGTACAATATCTCTAACTGCAGGAGCTAGCGGACTCGGTATGGGGCTAGTACTTGGAAGATCTGGGCTCTGTTCCTGACTTTGCCACTGTCTAACTCTGCGATCATAGCAAAAGTCACAAGTTCTATGTCTCGAGCAACCTGACCAGGGAAAAGGAAATAGCACCTGGCTTTTGTAAAGGCCTCTGAGATTATCAGGTGAAAATGTGCTCGCTCACTCTCCCTGCATAAAGTAGTTATTTTAAGGCTGAGCATGGACATCAGGATTTGGCTGTGATCAGAGAGGAGGATGTGGCCAGTGAACCAAAGTGTGTTAAGTGTGTAACAGATTTAAAATTCTGATGTTGTCTTCTCATAACCACCAACGGTCATCACACCAAATGAAACTATTTCTGCGACAAGGAGCGTAGCGAGAATACAAAAGAGCGCAATCATCTTTCTTTCTCATGACAACGACCGGAAGAAGGGTGAAAGGGAAAACAACGAGCCCATCCACAGTTTGAACACGGTAATCTGACTACAGCCTCCTTGGATGCTCTGACACAGAGTAATCAATCATCTAAAGACCGAGGCCTAAATGCTTTCCCTTTCACAGCTGGAGCAAAAAGAGTCAGGAAACTTTCCTCAGGTTTCAAGCCCAGTGAATCATCAGACAATCAGAGGACTGGACAATGCTCGGCACCACGTCCTGCCTAGTTCAAGTACCATGGAGCTGTGCTGTTATTGGCCGCATTGCTATGGCTGCACTAGAGTGACCAGATGTCCCGATTTTATAGGGACAGTCCTGATATTTGGGGTTTTGTTTTATATAGGCGCCTATTGCCCCCCACCCCCATCTTTCACACTTGCTGTCTGGTCACCCTAGGGCTGCATGTTGCTATCCAGCGAGTACAGACCTGACCCCAAACCCATCAAAGTCAACGGAAAGAGTCCCAGTGACTCGGATCAGACCCTTCGTGACATAAATGTAGAGTTAATGCTGTTCTGTGACAGTTTCCTGCAGAGTTAACACCATCCCCCGCGGGACAGGTTGGGGCTTTCCTGGGCCCCGCTTGGGTGTTTGCAGAGTTTCTTCTCTTCCCAAAGTTTTTTCTCCATTGGGAATCTTACTTCAGTCCTTCCAGATTTCCAGGTACAGGGACCTTCCTATTAAGGATGTTCAGTCTGAGTTTTCCTTTAAGAGACTCTATGGAGGTCTGGCTTATTTATAGCAGGTAGGTATGGCTAAACCTCAGGCCAGGGTTTATCTTCAACCCCTCCCTGGAGCGACCAGCTTGTATCTGATCCGGTGAGTTCTTGTGGACGGTGTCTTTCTCCCAGCAACTCTGTTGTGAGGCACAGCAGCTTTTCTCCGGGCTGCTGCCCTTCCTGTGACAAGTTCTCCCTTTTAAACTTGCTTCCTCCAAGTGGAGCAGGCCCTGCTTGTTAGCCCTCTCGATTGGGATGGAGGCATGCCCCATCATACCCCACCACAGCGCCATACCTCATCCACACCTCAAATGTGGCAAAGTCAGGAACAGAGCCCAGATCTTCCAAGTACTAGCCCCATACCGAGTCCGCTAGCTCCTGCAGTTAGAGATATTGTACCAGCAGTGCTTCTCAAACTCTCTGATGTGGCGGACCGGCAATTTTTTTTTCCAGTGTGCCAGGGACCGGTACCATATTTGTGCCATTATACTATTCTTTCTTTCTTTCTTTCCTGGAAACTTGCTGCGGACCAGCAGCCGATGACTTGCGGACCAGCACCGGTCCGCGGACCACCACTTTGAGTAGCACTGTGGAGCCTTAAACAGGTGGTGCTAATGTGGACAGGCCTCATAGCCTTGCTAGCTATACACCTACATAGCTTAGCAGCTAGCTCATTGCTACAGTGGGCTACTTCTTCTTCATCACAATGAGGCAGACTGCATCTCAGACATTGACGCAATATGCAAGCAGAATTATTGCAGATTTTGCAGAGGTGAGAGTTTGATGGCGGAATGGAGACAGCAGATGTCAAGGATGCTTTTACTCCTGGGTTCTAATTTAATAGCTCGTTTGTGACCATGTAAATGATCTTGCCAAGGCGAACCAATGAGAGACACTTCGACACAGATGCACTCTGCAATAAAATTACTTGAATGTATTGGTACAGTGAGTTCTCAGTTTTCTTAGGCATGCCACAAGGGAAATAAAAAGCATGATCAGCTTTTTCATTAGCAGCTATCATATTTCATCTGAGTATTAGGTAAAGGAAAACTGGCCAAGTGAACGACAGCAAGACAGGTCCACAGTGAAACTGCTGTTCTTTGTGCTCTTCTTAGGGTGACCAGACGTCCCGATAAAATTGGGACCGCCCCGATGTTCCAACCGATGATGTC
The DNA here is from genome assembly GCA_037349315.1 of Chelydra serpentina. Classification (NCBI taxonomy): domain Eukaryota; kingdom Metazoa; phylum Chordata; order Testudines; family Chelydridae; genus Chelydra; species Chelydra serpentina. Next base: position 15,521,633 of record JBAIAC010000061.1, read on the forward strand.
CGGTTTTCTTCCGTTTTTTTTTTGCTCAACAGCTTAGGTTGGGAGAGGGTCTTCCTTTTTTTTTTTTTGCTCAACAACTTTGGGCGGGAGAGGGTTTTTTTTCTGCTCAATAACTTCGGGCGGGAAGTCCCGATTTTCGGGTCTTCTCATCTGGTCACCCTAACTCTTCTACAAACAGGAGGACACAGTCCTGGGCCTGAAAAGGAGCAGGACAAGAAACTGAAGTATAGGGCTTGATCATACAGACCTTACTTGGGCAAGTCCTAGTAGGCCTATGTTGTATCTTTATCTACTTCACTACCCTAAGCGTTTTTTTGTTTTTTTGGCTCTAACTCAGGTCTTTAGAAATGTTCCAATTTAATTTCTTTAAAATAATCAATATAATCTCTCTCCAGCTCCCTGAGATAAAGTGCAGTACACTGCTGTGAAAAGAGAATTAAATTGGCTTGTTTCCGTCTCACTCACCATTACCATTAATAAGAGTTGAAGGGGTCAAATCATTCCTTGTGTGGTCCTAAAGCTTTCAAATGATGCCCTCAGTGATGACCTCTGCAACTGCCTTGCCTTCTATGTGTTGGAACTAGTGTAGCTAACTACAACATAGGATCTGATCCAAAGCCCACTGAAGTCAGTTGAAAGACTCCCATTAATTCCTATGGGTTTTGGATCAAGTCTATAGTAAATAATTTCACTGATAATGCAAAAGAAGGAATAGAATCCAAAACCCACTTTCTTAGCTGTGTTGGCAGTGGAGTAAACTGTACTTTAGTTTTAATCACACCAGCTATGTCCATAAATTTCTTGCAGTTATCAGCTGAGATCTTTTTCTTTACTGGGGTAGCATATTATTCAGTAGGTCACCAGTACATGGAATGCCTTTCTTTCCCACCAAGATGGCTCTTCTCTAATACATGTAATTGTTCAGAACTTATTTACAAAATTATATTTCATGGGGTAATGCCGAAGGGCCCTCCACCCCCATGAAATGCTCACCCAGATGATGTCCACCAAAAAAATATTTCCTCCCTTCTGTGCAGACTTTAAACATCCTATACATTACTTAGCCCTTTCCCATCATTCAGTGAGTACTTGTTCTGTTTAAAGATAGGCATTTCTTAAGGGAAAAATACCACATGTATCCTCTTTGTGAAGATACCCTTGATGCTGTAGCGAGGTGGTCTGGTCCCCAGCCACCCCGGAGAGGGATGAGCCTCTCTGGACACCAAAGTGGGCGGAGCCAGAGAATCCTGGCCCCGCCCCTCAGCGGTCAAGGCGCAGGACAGGAAGTACAAAAGCCGGTCCTCAGAACTCAGTTGAGCCCCAGCCATCGGAGAGGCTGGATGCCTGTGGTGTAGCTCCCCGCTGGGAGGCCACGGCGATCGACAGCTGACCCAAGGACTGGCCCGACCAGCCAAGCCTGCCGCTCGCCAGATACCCTGAGGAGCCGCCAAGCCTGCCACTCGCCAGATACCCTGAGGAGCCGCCAAGCCTGCCGCTCGCCAGCTACCCCGAGGAGCCCATGGTGTGTGACTCTTTGGAGGACGCCGCCCTGACCCAGGTATCCGTAGAGGGGGAGGTTGGAAGCAGCCCGGGGGCAGCCAACCCTAGTCTGGTTGCAACACTTCTGGAGCCGATGTCCAGGGCCGGCTCCAGACACCGGCTTTCCAAGCTGGTGCTTGGGGCGGCAGGCGAGAATGGGGCGGCAGTCCGAGTCCCGCGGCGGCAATTCGGCGGCAGGTCCGCTCTTCTCGCTGCCGAATTGCTGCCGCGGGACTCAGACTGCCGCCCCGTTCTCGCCTGCCACGGTGGCAATGGGGCGGCAGGTCCACCGCTCTTCCCTTGCCGCCGTGGACTGGGACTGCCTGTGTCGGGGGTGGGGCCGCCGCCTCTGCTTGGGGTGGCAAAATTGTGAGAGCCGCCACTGCCGATGTCAGTGTGTTGCAGCCAGGATCCCCACTGACACAGCGGTGGGTCCTCTGCCGCTGCTAGGGCCCCGGGCTGGGATGCAGTGGGGTGGGTGGGCCTGCGTCCCCCCGCCACCCAATGTGCGGGTGGCAGTCTCCCCTTCTCCCAGGTCCTCCAGAGCCAGGACCTGGGCTTGCCACAACCACGACTGTTTGCTCAGCCCCTGCCTGAGGGCCTGAACCCCTGACTGTTTCTGGCCCGCGCTGACCCAGGGCCTGGGGTTAGTACTATTGAACTGTGGCCCAGCCCCTGCCTGAGGGCCTGAGCCATTGCTTGCTGTCGCCCACCCTGACCCAGGGTCCGGGCTTGCTAATAACGAACTGTTTGCTCGGCCCCTCTCTAGGAGGGCCTGAGCTGCTGACTCTACCGCACAACAATGCTAATTCCCCAACACCTGTGTAATGGGGTGGTCTGGGCCCCAGCCGCCCCGAGGAGGGGCTGAAACTCCTTTGTAACAGAACATTCTACTTCCATCATCTCGAGGTTTACAGCTGGCATGCAGGAGAACATTAAGGATGTTCTAAAGGATCACCAATTTTCAACTTAAGCCAAGTCTGTTTCTGATTACGGTCGATTACAACTTGTCTTAATACTTCTTTTTCAGAAAGGAAATCAATACTGGTATCTTTGTCGTCAAAACAGTGTAAAAACCAGCCTGGTTCATAAATTTTTCTTCTATACACAGAGAAAACTGATGGATCATTGATATTAATTATGTATTTGACAAGGTGGCTGGTGACTGATGAGCTTTTGACCTCCCTTACTAGTACTTGTTTTAAAATAAAAAACACACCAAGCATATTTCATATTATGTGACAGCTGGATTGACTGGCAGAGCCTGTCATAAATATCTTGCTCCTGTGCAGAATGGACTATACTTTTGTGTCTGATGACTACGGATCCTAGAAATCTGTTTGCCATGGACAAACACGGAATTTGCATTTCTACGGAGAACCTTTAGTTTCTACATTTTCTGAAAAAAAAAACCATGCAGCAGAACCCCGTTTATCCATCTCTCCATATTAACTGACCCTCCAGCTGCACGGGGCTGACCGCCCGAACCACCAAGCCACTGTCAGCCCTGGGTGGTTCAGTTAAGATGCAGAGCCGGATAATGGAGGCTTGGATACACCGGGTTCTACTGTATATCAGTAAGACATTGTGTTCAACTGATACCTATATATAACATGGCTAGGGAAACTAAAGTGCAGCATTTAATTTTAATCACCAAAAAAAATCCCAGATTATTTTTGTTGGAGAATTTTGGTTTTTTTTTATCATGGAAAACTAGTATCCCTGCTGATGACTAACACAAGGTATCTTTTTTCTCCTATGGACGCACTACATTGAGAGATAGAGAGAGAGGAGGAGTGTTTCAGTTGCATGATATTTGTATCCCAAAACAGGCAGCTACATACACACACACACACACAAAAGGCTTTGGTGAGGTTTGCTGAAAGCAGCCTCCTGGGAGTGTGAATACAGAAAATGGTCCCATATTGTACCACATAAAGGAACGGGAGAGGTAAAATACTGGAGAAGTATTGAGAAAAACATGTAAAGGCCTAAAGGATACCTGCTATTCTATGTATTATTTGTAAATTACGTAAAATTTTCAATACAACCCAAGTGGCTTAGGAGCCTACCCCACATTTTCAAAGGAGACATAGACACAGATTCTCAAAAATATTCAGGTGTCTAAGTCACTCCGGAAAATGGGACTTAAGGTTTTTTAATTGTTTAACCCATCACCATAATATCTGGGCATTTTATAAGCTACATCGGTCATCTGAAAAGAGGAACACTCCCCTCCCCCCTTCCTTTTAAGTCACTTTCTCACAGTGATCGGCAACTCAGAAAAGTTGCCTGAGGCAAAATTGACCACTTTTTGGATCATATTAATAAACTAGTGGAGGAAGGGATACACTAGAATTCATATATCTGGCTATTATTGCCGAAGGAATCTTACTGGAAAAGCAACAAAGGGTCCTGTGGCACCTTATAGACTAACAGAGGTATTGGAGCATAAGCTTTCGTGGGTGAATACCCACTTCTTCGGATGCAAGCAGTGGAAAACTGCTTGCATCCGAAGAAGTGGGTATTCACCCACGAAAACTTATGCTCCAATACCTCTGTTAGTCTATAAGGTGCCACAGGACCCTTTGTCGCTTCTACAGATCCAGACTAACACGGCTACCCCTCTGATACTTACTGGAAAATTTACTCCAGCAGAGAACGAGAAATGAAAATGAACTGAAGACTAACTAAATGGTCATGAGGGTCCCTCCTGGCTCTGAAGCTATGAATTGGATTGTATGGGGTCCCGTGCTAGGGTTGGTTTCATTTAATGTCTTCATTAATAATCCGAAAGAAGGGTCAGCCACATGACAAATACATTGACAAATACTACACTGGGTGGCTTTGTGAATAGGATGGGAGGGAGATACTTGGAAATCAGCAATACTGAAAAAATGGAGAGGTTACAAAGGGCAGCAATACTGGATGAGTTAGCACTGAGAAATGGTCGTAAAAGAAGCCAATGTGATTTAGGGCTGCACAGGATACCAATATCAAATCACAGACCAAGGAAGTGACAATACATGGCCTCAGTCATACCAACACTAATGCACATGCATAACCTTAATCATGAGAGTAGTCCCATTAGACGCATGAGCTTAGAGGTAAGCATGTGCTTGAAATGCTGGAAGGATCAGGGTCTGAGTCTGGACTCCTCACGATCACAAAGGTGTCTGTCAACTGGAGATAATTTAAAGAACAGCAACACAAATTATTAATAATACTTTCATAGAATCATAGAATCATAGAACTGGAAGGGGCCTCGAGAGGTCATCTAGTCCAGTCCCCTGCACTCAAGGTAGGATTAAGTACTATCTAGACCATCCCTGACAGGTGTTTGTCCAACCCGCTCTTAAAAATTCCCACTGATGGAGATTCCACCATCTCCCTAGGCAATTTATTCCAGTGCTTAACCACCCTGACAGTTAAGACGTTTTTCCTAATGTCCAACCTAAACCTCCCTTGCTGCAGTTTAAGCCCATTGCTTCTTGTCCTATCCTCACAGGTGCAGGAGAACAATTTTTCTCCCTCCTCCTTGTAACAACCTTTTATGTACTTGAAAACTGTTATTATGTCCCCCCTCCGTCTTCTCTTCTCCAGACTAAACAAACTCAGTTCTTTCAATCTTCCCTCATAGCTCATGTTTTCTAGACCTTTAATCATTTTTCTTGCTCTTCTCTGGACTCTCTCCAATTTGTCCACATCTTTCCTGAAATGTGGCGCCCAGGATAACACTTTCTACCAAGTATCAGAGGGGTAGCCGTGTTAGTCTGGATCTGTAGAAGCGACAAAGGGTCCTGTGGCACCTTATAGACTAACAGAGGTATTGGAGCATAAGCTTTCGTGGGTGAATACCCACTTCTTCGGATGCAAGCAGTGGAAATGTCCAGAGGCAGATATAAAAGTGCAGGGAAGATTCCGAAAAAGTGGGTATTCACCCACGAAAGCTTATGCTTCAATACCTCTGTTAGTCTATAAGGTGCCACAGGACCCTTTGTCGCTTCTACTTTCTACCAAAGCATCATAAAACGCTGTAAACAGGAACGTAAGCATTATTATTTCCATTTCATGACAGAAATGGAGTGATAACAGGATTAGATGACCTGGAAAAAAGATCTTAGGTCTCCTGATTCTGTGTCTTGTGTTCTAACCACTAGATGACATTACCTCCCTAAGGTACCTAGAGAAATAAGAAAAATGGGAGAGCTCGATACATATAACCTGTGTAAACAATAACTAAGGAGGAATGTAATAACTGTCAACAAGGATCTGAAGCATAAACAACAAGGATTCATAGATTCATAGATTCTAGGGCTGGAAGGGACCTCGAGAGGTCATCGAGTCCAGCCCCCTGCCCTCATGGCAGGACCAAATACTGTCTAGACCATCCTTGATAGACATTTATCTAACCTACTCTTAAATATCTCCAGAGATGGAGATTCCACAACCTCCCTGGGCAGTTTATTCCAGTGTTTAACCACCCTGACAGTTAGGAACTTTTTCCTAATGTCCAACCTAAACCTCCCTTGCTACAGTTTAAGCACATTGCTTCTTGTTCTGTCCTTAGAGGCTAAGATGAACAAGTTTTCTCCCTCCTCCTTATGACACCCTTTTAGATACCTGAAGACTGCTATCATGTTCCCTCTCAGTCTTCTCTTTTCCAAACTAAACAAACCCAATTCCTTCAGCCTTCCTTCATCGGTCATGTTCTCTAGACCCTTAATCATTCTTGTTGCTCTTCTCTGGACCCTCTCCAATTTCTCCACATCTTTCTTGAAATGCGGTGCCCAGAACTGGACACAATACTCCAGTTGAGGCCTAACCAGCGCAGAGAAGAGCGGAAGAATGACTTCTCGTGTCTTGCTCACAACACACCTGTTAATGCAGCCCAGAATCAAGTTTGCTTTTTTTGCAACAGCATCACACTGTTGACTCATATTTAGCTTGTGGTCCACTATAACCCCTAAATCTCTTTCTGACGTACTCCTTCCTAGACAGTCTCCTCCCATTCTGTATGTGTGAAACTGATTGTTCCTACCTAAGTGGAGCATTTTGCATTTGTCCTTATTAAACTTCATCCTGTTTACCTCTGACCATTTCTCCAATTTGTCCAGATCATTTTGAATTATGACCCTATCCTCCAAAGCAGTTGCAATCCCTCCCCGTTTGGTATCATCTGCAAACTTAATAAGCGTACTTTCTATGCCAATATCCAAGTCATTGATGAAGATATTGAACAGAGCCGGTCCCAAAACAGACCCTTGCGGAACCCCACTCGTTATACCTTTCCAGCAGGATTGGGAACCATTAATAACTACTCTCTGAGTATGGTTATCCAGCCAGTTGTGCACCCACCTTATAGTAGCCCCATCTAAGTTGTATTTCCCTAGTTTATTGATAAGAATATCATGCGAGACCGTATCAAATGCCTTACTAAAATCTAGGTATACCACATCCACCGCTGTCCCTTATCCACAAGACTTGTTATCCTATCAAACAAAGCTATCAGATTGGTTTGACATGATCTTTTCTTTACAAATCCATGCTGGTTATTCCCTATCACCTTACCACCTTCCAAGTGGGGAGGAATTGTTTAAGGTGGCCAAAAGCAAAAACAGCTAAGAGTAATGAGCACAGAATAAGCAATGGAAAATTTAGGATGGAATATTTGAAAAAGTTTCACAATAGTGAAATCTATTAAACTGTGGAACAGTAGTGCAATGGGTGTGGCAGATGCCCCATTGCTTGAATCATTTAAAATTAGACCTGATATAATATTGGAGAATATACTGTTATACTGAAAGAATGGTGGCCACACTTTGGATCTTTACTTTTTTAAAGATAAAAATAACACACTAAATTCTCCTCTGAATTACACCTACCCAGCAACTCTCAGACTTACACAGACTTTAACACTTTTGCAAAAAAAGCAGGCTCACTATAAAATTAGAATCTTGCAGAGGAATCTTAACCAATAACACAGGAGAAGAGCAAGATTCTTTGCTGTACTGCTGCCTTGAGATGTTGTAATTAAGACACAGGAATGGAGAATGGTATTTTCTAAGCAATTTTCAGAATAAATAGTTGGTGAATGACAAGTAGGTAGGGAGAGAAAACATGAGGCTGGAAGAAAAAAGATGTCTGTCCTTTAATTGAGTACATAAAGAAATTGTTCAATATCAGTTAATCCCTGTGGAAATACGACCCCATCCTGCGGCCAAGGACGGTCAGGTCTAGGATGTTTTGCTGAGTTAGAAATCTTTGTCATTATAATTCGAGCTGGCAAAAAATTTTGGATGAAACTTAATTTTCCCAAAATAATGAAGATTCAGGTCAACTGAAATATTATGTGAATGTGTGTCAAATTTACTGATCAGAAAAAAGATTCCAAAAAAGTCAAAACATTCCCTTTTGCTGTTTTTGAAATGAAACGTTTTGATTTTTCAATTCAAAACAACTTTTTTTGTTTCAAATTTTACAATTTTTTAAAGAAAAGTTGAAAAACTCAAAATCACAAGAAAACATTTTGTTTCAATTTGAACAAACCAGTTGGTTTGGCCTAAAACTATTTTTTAGTTTTTCTGATTGGCAGCAAAACAAAACAAACAAACAACGATGAAAAAAAATTAGCTATTCGCACAGCTCTAATTTAAAATGAACATCACCAACTTTTTACCATTTCAGATGATCCCTATGGCACAGGGAAAACTAACATTTGATGTCTCAGGATAGTTTCTGCAATAGGAAAACAATCTATCCTCCACTCTTCTGCCTGTGGTAGAGGAATTTAGAGCCTTAAGCAATTTATGCTGCATTTATGTAAGGAAACGTTTCCTCAACTTACTACCATTTTTAAGCCGTATATGAACCAAGCAGAAATGAACTAGCAAAGTGAATGTCTACCCGATAATCTACATGTGCCTCTAGTATCACAAACCTCGGGAAATCTCCGGGAAGAATATGGCCACCTCAAATGTAAAAGGAAGACAGGATTCTACAACAGACGAAGCAAAGCTTCCAAAATTTCTCCCAGATGTGCATGGTCCATGTCAATAAATACAGGTCAAGGAAGTACGCAAGTAATGTTACAATGTTAAATGTATTACTGATTATTATTTATTTATGGAAACTCCCATTCTGTCTTGGGCACTTTCCAAACACTCAAGAAAGATGGGCTCTGTTCCCAGGGGCTCACAGTCTATGGAATTTGTGCCTTCTGCCCCAATGGTGGTTGATACCCGCAGGTTAAACTTGTAGGATGGGTTTTTCAAAGCCACCTCAGGAAATCAGATGGCCAATTCTCATTAATTTCAATGGGAACTGGGTTTCTAACTCCCTAAAGTAGTTTTGAAAATCTCTGCTTTACCTGCTAGAAAGTAGGACTAGGAATCACAACTGCTGGCGATTAATGGATACACATTGTGTGCTAAAAACATCATTTCAGAATACGGAGCTTCTGGAAAAGCTTCCCTTTTCTCTTTGCTTGGCCTTTATTGAAATCAAACCTGGATGTCTCTCTAAGGGTATGTCGGGTATGTTTGCACTGCAGGTTTCTTTTGGCGATGTGTAGTGTGCATACATGCATCGCCCCCTTGTCATGGGTATAAATTGCATTGTAGACGCTGAGGCATGGATTAAGCCAGTAAAGACGCACAAAAAGGAAATGAGTATGTACCCAGAGTACATACCCTACACGTTCTCTACTGCCCCAAGCCATGCCTCCTGTCTACACTGCTTTTTCTTATTAGCAGTGTAGCGTCCCACAGCCTTCAGCTGCTGAAGCCTCTTCTCCTTCTTCCCTGCAACAGGGAAATGCTCCAGCAACAGGGGAAGGCCCTGACAGCTCCCTGCTGCTGGAGCTCTTCCTTTTCCCCCTGCCTCCCCTCTGCCAGAGCCTTTCACTGACACATATAGCTACACACTGCAGCATGGACACAGCCTGTTTTCACTGCCACTTGTAGCTACGCATATACTACATGCTGCCAAAAGTGATGTATATCGTAGAGGTAGCTTAACGGATGTGCTGCTGCTCAAACAGAAGTTATGGGCTCGATGCAGGAATTACTGAGCGAGGTCCTATGACTTGTGTTATGCAGAAGGTCACGGTAGATGATCGTAGCGGTCCCTTCTGGCCTTAAAAGTCTATGAATTTCCCTTTGATACAAGACAATCTAATATTTGCTTCTTTAAAGTTATAATGTATGCTTTCAAAGCCACAGACCAAATTTTGATCTCAGTTAGATTGTCTTTAATGGGAATTGCATAAATGTAGGTCGGGGTCAGCCCCACTGTTTTTACTTTATATCACAGTTACAATTATTAAACCAAAACAGTTTTAACAATATATTTTTTAAAAGGGTTACATTAAAAAGTATCAAAAACTAGGGGGCTAAATTTCATTCTGGTGTAAATATGCATACCCTTTCCTCCAGAGTGAAGACCTAGACATGGTGACCAATGGTTTCATCAACTCAAGATTAGACTACCACAAAACAGTCCAGCTGAGGTTAACCACAAAAGCCACATGGAACCTCAGCAACTTACTCCATCGCACAGTCCAAAGAGAACACATCCTACTGCTAACTCTGTGCTTTTCTCTGACTCCCTATCCAAGTCCCGTTTCATTTCAAAGTGATGGCCCTGAGACGTACAGTCTTGAAAGCAGTAAGCCCAAACTATTTCCTTGTTCTCCAGGTAGAGGGTCCTAATCTCCAAAATTCAGGATGGATTTATGCCTGGACACTTTTAGGTCACAATGCAAGATAACACAGGCCTTTCTAGAGCAATGAAATGGTCCTGAGATGCCTTCTTGGAAGACAAACAACTAAGCAGTCCTGTACAAGATATTTTCTATGACATGAGAGAGGCAGAGACATTAGGTCCTTTGCAAAGATAACTTGTTCTGACTTTTTCTTATGTACATGATGCCTGGATCCCATGATAGATTTCTAATCTAGAGTGACAGACAAAAATACATTGATTCACAGTATTTGTCTAAGTCAAATAAAGTCTTGTAGGAATGCCACTATTAGCATATGTAGTTATTTTTCCAAACCATGAAACTGTGATCTGTGGTCCACTTAGGGTTTGTCTAAATGGAGCACTATGGTGGGGAATGCGATTTCTAAAGCGCACTAACAGGTTGCACATTAATTGGTCCATGTAGACCCTGTTGATGAGAACTAAAAGTTCCCCAGTACTTTTAGGTAGTGCTGTTTTAAAGGTTAAAATTAATGAAAGTGATAGTGCTGTCGGAAATTCTGCTATGAAGAGCCAAAACAGTCTGCGCTGGAAAGAAGCAGATATTGGTTGGAAAAATTTTAAATAACTTACCAAAGTGGAAATGGAAAACTTTAAAAATAAAAGAAAAACTAATGGTTCCAATAGGACAGGACAGGAGTTGAGGAGGGAGGGGGCGCTTCTCCTATGCAGATTAGATAGGATAGCAGCCAATGGGAAATAGTTATTTTACTGTCATTCAGCTACCCGAGCTCCTCCCCCTTTCCTCTTCCCAGCTTTCCTCTTGCTTCACTGGAAAGAGGAAGCAAATCCCAGCTGCTCCCATTTTGGGCAGTTTTACTGTCTTTTTGCTGGCTGTTTTAGGATTTTTGGGCCACCGCTCTCGTTTTCTTTGGACACCATAAGTTCCTCCATGGGAGAGGAGAGGAGGAGGGGCACAGAGTACATTGCTTGTGCTGACACACATCAGCGTTCACTTAGCAGGTTCTTTCCACGCTGCCAGAGGCAACAAGAGATTGTGGCCTCAGGGGTAATTGCCTGGGTGAGCCAGGCCTTTGGTACTGCCAAGGCTGACTATGGTAGAGACTCCCTTGACTTCTGAGTGAGAGGGAGAGAAGGAGCTGGCCTGTAGGAGGCGTGAAGCCTGAAGCAGGCTTGCTAAATGAGCCAACCAGAGATACCTGCACAGGGAAGGAACCTTAAGCAGCTGATTCCTTATCAAAGAGCTGAAGCAGTTCCAGGGGAGGAGAAGGAGAAAGAAAAGGTGGAGGGGACTGACTTTGAGAAGCCACAAGGGAGTCTGCTTAGGCAGGCCAGCTGGAAGCTGGTAAGACAGAGTCCCTGAAGAAGGGGAGGGATAGCTCAGTGGTTTGAGCATTGGCTTGCTAAACCCAGGGTTGTGAGTTCAATCCTTGAGGGGGCCCACTTAGGGATCTGGGGCAAAAAATCTGTCAGGGGACAGTACTTGGTCCTGGTAGTGAAGGTAGGGGACTGGACTCAATGACCTTTATTTTTTGGGGGGGGGGGGGTAGCTCAGTGGTTTGAGCATTGGCCTGCTAAACCCAGGGTTGTGAGTTCGATCCTTGAGGGGGCCCTTTGGGGATCTGGGGCAAAAATTGGGGATTGATCCTGCTTTGAGCAGGGGGTTGGACTAGATGACCTACTAAGGTCCCTTCCAACCCTGATATTCTATGATTATTTCTATGATCTATGAACCCTTTTTGCTCATCCAAGCTCTGAGGTAAGAGCCCTGGGACAGATTTTGGGGATATCTGTGAGTGATTGGGGAATTTCCCTTTTAAAGTTTGTTTGGGGACCCTCCCCCCAGAAAGGAGCCTGAACAGGCTATGTGTTGTGAGACAAACTTTCATTAAAGCTTTTTGGAATGCGCCTCCATCATACTATCACACGCTGATGACACACATTCAGCAATATGATTTTGGTGGAGGCTAGACTGGGATGGGAAAAATTTGATCTTCACATATGGATCAAGAAGACTGGAGATATGCTTCTGTTCTCAGTTGCACCAGTTTTATACTGATGTAACTCCCCTGGCTTCAGTGTGGTTACTCCTGATTAACACCTGAGAGCAGAATTAGGCTGAGAACGCATGTGTGCAAGACAGCTCCTATTTCTATACAAGTATATGCAACAAATGTAACAGAATAGGGAATCTCCCCTACAACCTAAACTTTATTATAAATGTAGGGACAATGGGCAAAACCTCACACCGTAAGTATTGCCCCACAAAGGGTTGCAGAACCCACCCGAAACCTTGCACTTTCAAAATACAGCCAGTGATTAAAAAGCAAAAAACCTTGCCATATCATCAAGCCATATAAACCTGTATTTTCCCACTGCTGTGTTTTTAGGTTAGCACCTACAATATCCATTACTGCTAGCACACATCATTGCTTTGTTTTCCATTGTTTATTTATTATGTTGCTCCAGTTAATAATTTAGAAAGTTGAAGTGCTTCCACTGTAACATATTTGCAAAATGGAGGTTACTGGATCCAGGGTGCGGAGATCTCACATTTCAGTAGGAATTTTAGGGGCTGGAGCTTTACTTAAAATAGACTCTTGTTAGCAAATGTGCAACCTAGTGCAAAGCAATGAATTTTACCAATCAGCAAGCAAGTCAAACACCCCCATCTAAAAAGAAAGGAGAGCGCATTACAAAAATGTACTTTGATCATTTATTTTGACAAGAGCAGTTTACGTGTAATTATTTTTGATAATACAGAACACACACTAAAATTTGCTGCAGTTCTGTTTGTAAAACTAATGAAGGCTCGGTAATAAGAGAACCTAACTTGAGCACTCTATGAATATTTTGCGGCGAAAGGGAGAGAAGCCAGATTTTTTTTGTGAATTACAAATTGTGAAGATTAGTGAACTGCAGTTTTGGTGGGCTCTGTTGTACCGTACTAATTAAACAATGGAAAGTGCTGAAAGACCTTCTGCTGTAACGTGGGGGCATGGCATGGAAAATGTCCAGAACCCAGGAGTTAATATAAACATCTCTAATTTCTAATGTCAGAACTAAGAGCAGCTTGTAGGAGGTGTTTAGCACCTTGGAAGATCTCCCTCCATGACCACTGGAGACAGGAAGCCCCACCGCTTATATGTCAAAAGTTAGGCTTAAAAAAGAATTGCATTATTAAAGCTCCTTCAAACTGCAACAGCAGGGCCCTTACCTGCTTTGTACTTGTTTGTGCCAGTAAACACTGTTGCCTAGGAAATGGCCCCATCAAGTCATCAAAGGACTCTAATGCGACTATTCTTACATGCAGTATTATTGTAGCTGTGTTGGTCCCAGGATATTAGAGACAGAAGGTTGGCGGTGAGGTAATACCTTTTATTGGACCGACGTCTGTTGGTGAGAGAGACAAGCTTTCGAGGTTACACAGAGCTCCTCTTCTTGGTCCAATAAAAGATGTTACCTCACCAACCTGGCGTCTCTAACCATTCTTAAGCAGTTACTGAAAGGTGATTTAAAGCAGTGGGACCAAATTGTTTAAAAACACATTGATGTTTAACGGGAGGAAAGTACATTCATATTCAAATGAATACTGCATGATCTTTTAACAGTGCTCTGGAAAAAAAATCCATGTGCCAGGCGCTCTATAAAATAAAAGTGTGTTTCCATGACAGGGAGTTCATTAATTTACCTTATTGTTTAAAAAGCAAGCATAACAACCAGGAAACTTGCACAAGAAAATTAGATTAAACAGGAGTTGGACATCTTCCGTAGAGTCCTTTGAACCCTCCTGCCTATCTCTCTCTCTCGCTCTCTCTCTCCCTACCAATGACACATACACAATGTTTATAAGGCGGTTGATCAAGGAGCTGACGGTTGATCAAGGAGCTGACGGAGTCTGAGGGGAGAAACATTCGTTGCTGTTGGAGGAAGGTTCTTTTTTTCTTTGAAGATTAAGGTTACCCGTGTGAGTTTTATAATTGGTCAGATTTTTGGCTTATGGAGAATGTGGTAGTTTCCCTAGGAAAGGATTTACAACAGGCAGAATTAATATTTCAGCATGCCCATATTTAAGACATGGAAAAGTCTAAAATCTTTATTCCCTCTCATATCTCAAAAATGTGCTTGCGGGGAGCCGGTGTTCTGATTCACCAACCAGGGAAGGAGAAACTGCAAGACTCCATCCCCAGGGCTTAAACTATTCTCTCCCTTTGCTTAGGAACTCTGAATTTACTGAAGTCACTAAGTGTAGGGACTTGAGTTATGCTGGGTGGCTGATGGAAAAATGATTCGCTTCAGCAGCAATAAAATTCTAGGTGTTATTGTGCAAAGATTATAACTTTAATAAAGAGTTCTAGACATAAAGCTGGATGAAGTTTTTCAGTTTTTCCAGAGGAAAATGCAGGTTCCAATCAACCGAAACAATTTTGTGTCAATTTTGCCAAATTGTTGTGGTTAAAAATACACAACCTAAACAAAATCTGGAAAAAATCAAAATGAAACGTTTCAATTTTTCTATTGCAAATGACTTTCTTTCCAAATTTAAATCCATTTTATTCACATAAAAATTTAAAAAAATGTAAAAGCTTAAAAATGACTGAAATGTTTTGGGTCCAACAAAAAGTTTAATTCAACTCCAAATGTTTTTACTATTATTATTTCATTTTATTTTTTTGGAATAGCCAGTGACCTGAGAAATCAGATATTTGCACAGCTCTACCTGTGCATTTGATAAGCTTCGTATGATAGTTGGCAGAACTGGGCTGGGATCCCTGCACAGCTTATAAGCACTGCAGATTTTCCTGCAGAGTTTAGTAGTCTTGCAGGAACTTCTGCAGAACTTAATTTTCACAGACAAAAATAGATCCACAGGGTGAGGTTCTTGAGGAGTTTCTAAACTCCAGAGGCAAAGACAGAGACAGCGAGACAGGGCTCATACACCTGGGACTCAGGATTTAAGTCTCACTGCTCTCTGATCAAAATTGTAACAAGCCCTTTGACATCATCTGTTCACAGACCAAAGGTTTTTTTAAAACTCAAACAACTCAGGCAATTCCCAAATCAAATGTTTAGCAATAAAGTTATGGTTATTATTTCATATCCACAAATTTCCTTTAAAAGGGATTAAGGTTGGTCACGTGAGACATCTATCTTATGCAAGCCCTAAACAGAATGGAAATACCAAATTATGAGATGTCTCTTAACCATGCCAAGTGCCCGCATCGCATGTTTCTGCTGACCATGATAGACTGCACATCATCACAAGGAACTTCCTTCTGCTTCCAACAGATAAGGAAATACTACACACATTAATCTCCTTCGTAGTTATCATGCAAAAAATTAGTCATAACCTCACACTTCCTCCAGAAACAAAACACACCATATACTTGACCTATGTGCATTGTCAACCATAAGCATCTGCTGATATTGCAAAACCTTAATTTTAACCTAGCAACAGACTACATTGCCACAAAATGTGCTAGGTGATTTACAGATATGTAGGAAGACAGCCCCCTGCACTGTAAAATTTACAATCTAACTGATCCTGCATGTATTTTACTCATGTAAGTAGTCACCATTGACTTTAATGGGGCTCTGACCACTCATGTGAATAAACTCGTCCAAGAACTGGAATGCTGCTAGCTGTAAGAAACCCCAGACAGCCATTAGCTGACAAGGCTGAAGTGTTTGGAAAAGAACTGAGATGGTACCATCCTTCACAAGCTCTGAAGAAGCCAAGTGACACTGACACTGACACGCACACACACACACACACACACACAACATATTTAAGCCATCAGAGATCATCTGTGAAGGAAAATCAGAGGGGAATGTGTTTATAGTAGTACTAATGTATACAAGTGTAAATGTTATGTTGAAACCTTTCATTGCAATACATGTAACAGCAACTAAGTGGTGGAAGTCTGTAGAAAGAGCACCAGGAGATTTACTACCTAAAAGCTTTTGTTTTAAAAGTTATTTACGAAATGTCCTGAATATTGTTTACAACATTTCTGTATGTATGAACTGTCAGTTTATTAAGAATTGTGTAGCACTCTCTCTTTGAATAGGACTGGAAGCAGTTACTTCCTAAAATCAGGGTTTTGCATACAATAGTCCAAAGGTTTAACTCTGCAATGTCTTCCGAAGTCCTGAAAATAGAGAACAGAGCTTCAACACAGTGTATGTCTACACTGCAATCAGGGCGGGTAATTGTAGCTTTGATGAAAGCTAGCGCAGATATGTCTTCTTGTGCGGCAATCACACCCCCTGACTGCAGTATAGACATACCTAAAGAGCTAAAATGAGGAGTAGGAAAGTGGAGTGTAATAGAGTTGTCCATAATATTACCCTCAACCATTATACTTAAACTTAGGTCCATTCTGAAGTGCGTCATTGGATTGGGGTCAGAGTGCTCAACACCTTACCAAACTGAGCCCTCATCTCCACCGCATAGCTGCACAGGCAAGCTTGAAGCCAAATGTTTTCAACCATCTCACAATTTCAGGTACCCAGCCTAAGTTCACATCTTGATGTGTGTTATTACACACAGGAAAATTTAATAAATGCTGTACTCTTTTGGTTATCTTTGTAGGAATCAACTAGAAGTCCAGACCTTTATGGGATACCTGACCCATCAAAAGCTTTTGAATTTGATTCCAGCTTTGTAACAGCTATTTTATATGGCAATTTAAATCAGGGAAATAATGTCTTTAAAAGTTAGAAATGCAGAGAAATACTTCGCTTGGCTTTCAAGGGTGCAGCTCAGCAGCTCCTACTGACCTCAATGGGATTTGCGGGTACTCAGATCTTCTGAAAATGAGGCCAATAGTTCACATAAATATATAATGATATTCAAACAAAGGAAGGGGACACCCTTCACCATTAATATCTGTTTTTACATTGAGTCTCTGTTTCATTTTATGCACTTTTTCAAACCATCAGTTAATCTGAGACAAGAAAATGGGCTTGTCTATACTACCCGCCCGATTCGGCAGGTAGCAATCGATCTTTTGGGGATCGATTTATCGCATCTAATCTAGACGTGATAAATCGATCCCAGAATGCACTCCCGTCAACTCCAGTAATCCACCCCGACGCGAGGAGGATGTGAAGTCGACGGGGGAGTCTTCGACTTTGCAGGGTCCACACGGTGAGGTAAGTCGAGCGAGGTACGTCGACTTCCGCTACGTGATTCATGTAGCTGAAGTTGCGTACCTTACATCGACAACCCCCCGTAGTGTAGACCAGCCCAATGAGCATAGCTGGCAGGTTTTACAAAATCAGAAACGGCAGTGACTGAAAACAAAAACAAACCCCAAAACAGTTGCACACGTTTAAACTCTTTTGAGAAATGTGGGGAAGGAGCAATGTAAATTTGCTCTAAGGCTAGCAATTTATGTCAACCTAATGCTAGTAAGCAGCCTTTAAAGTCTCTCTAATACCACCACAAAGCACTGTATGTGTATACTGGTGTGATTTAAAGTGGTTGAAATCACTTGGTTGAAAAAAGCTTTTGATTTCGTACAGGGTTTTCTATTGTTCTGAGTTTGGATTTGATTCAGTTTCAATGGTGTTGGTTCATTTCAAGTACAGTGATATTTTTTTCTTTCAAAAACAGATAACGCGATCGGCACATTGTCAATGACTTGCTCCTGGGGGCTCCAACCCTGAAACTCCTGTCACTCCCCCTTTCCTCTCTCCTCTCTCAGATATGCACTTATTTCAGTAAGACGTCCAGACACTACAGTGATGAGCTCAGTATACGAGCCTGCTTATCTAGGCCGGGTGTGCCCCTCTGATCCATGCTCATTACACCATCTCCCAGTGTCCCTTCTCCACCTATGTCTCTTGGCATGCTGCTTCCTGCCTTCCTCACACCATCACTCTGTTCCTTGTTGTACCTCATTAATCCTGGGTGATGGTCGGTCAGGTCAGGCCTTCTTTCTGCCTCACCATAAGGTGCTAGAGAAGCTTTTCTACATGGCTGCTGGGGAACATTAAAACGACTCCCCCTTAGAACTGCTGCTTCCCTGGTCTCTGTGGAGGAGGAGTAAGGGGCCAAATCTACCAAATGAGGCCTTCAGCTCTGCTCTTGCTTATCTCTTTGGCCAGTCTCAGGTATGTTCTGGGAACAGTGGAGCTTCTCCATGTTCGTAGAGCTCCAGCTGGCAAGTGATTGGGCCAGGGGGTTAAAATTATTTAACTGCATGGAAGGAGAGGAAGGATCATACTGGGAAGACCTAGCCAATCTACTCTGATCGGCTGCTCATTTTGGCACCCTGAGTGGGCGGGCTTGGGAGATACCACCTCTTATTTTTTTTCCCAAATCAAAAAGGAGTGAAGCCCAAGGCTATGTCTACACTACCGCAGTAAATCGACTTACGGTACGCAACTCCAGCTACATGAATAACGTAGCTGGAGTCGACGTACCTTAGGTCGAGTTACCACACATCTACACCACGGGGGGTCGACGGGAGAAAATCTCCCGTCCACTTACCTTACTCTTCCTGTCGGGGGTAGAGTAAAGGAGTCGACTGCAGAGTGATCTGCAGTCAATTTGGTGGGTCTTTACTAGACCTGCTAAATCGACTGCCGGTGGATCGATCTCAGAGCCTGGCTGTAGTGTAGACCTGCCCCAAGAAACCCAACAGGCCATTTGAGCCACATCCAGAAGAAAGCCAAGTTGGAAGAGCCCAATGGTGTATTAGGGGACTGGAGCCCAGACAGCAGACATGTCAAGGTTTGAACTCCTGCATAATCTACTGAAAGCTCATTTTGTGGGCAGAACTTGGAAAAATACCGGTACCTTTTTCTTTCCTTTTCCAATTCGACTTCTGCACAATCACTTGCAATAGCACAGAAAATGAGGAGCAAAAATGCAGTTTAAAAGTTAAACCATGACTCTGAACCCACACCATTGATCGGTGTTGATTTCAGGTCTCTTAGTATCTTTTAGGCTTCACAACTTCCCCAGCAAAGAGCTCCACAGGCTGATTATGCATTGTGTGAAGAAGTACTTCCTTTTGTTTGTTTTAAATCTGCTGCCTATTAATTTCATTGGGTGTCCCCAAGTTCTTGTGTTATGTGAAGGAGTAAATAGCATTTCCTTATTCACTTTCTCCACACCAGTCAAGATTTTATAGACCCCCAGTTGTCTCTTTTCTAAACTGAAAAGTCCCAGTCTTTTTAATCTCTCCTCATACAGAAGCTGTTCCATGCCCCTAATCATTTTAGTTGCCCTTCTCTGTATCTTTTCAAATTCCAATATATCTTTTTTGAGATGTGGTGTCCAGATCTGCACACAGTTTTCAAGGTACAGGCGTACCATGGATTTATATGGAGGCATTATGATATTTTCTGTCTTGTTATCTATCCCTTTCCTTGTTAGCTCTTTTGACTGCCATTGCACACTGAGCAGATGTTTTCAGAGAAAAATCAACAGTGACTCCAAGATTAGGGTAACAGCTAATTTAGACCCCATCATTTTGTATGTATAGCTGGGATTATGTTTTCCAATGTGCATTACTTTGCGTTTATCAACACTGAATTTCACCTGATGTTTTGTTGCCTAGTCACCCAGTTTTGTGAGATCCCTTTGTAACTCTTTGCAGTCTGCTTTGGCTTTAACACCCCCTTTGGCAGTGTAAAGGGGCATTAAAATTGGCACCAATGTACTGGACTTAGTGTAAATGAGGATCAGGCCGTGAGAGTTTTGTTAAACTGAGGCTCCAAGGCTTTGTCTCTTTGATGGTTATTTTGCATCTGATCCTTTGAAGAGATAAGGGTGTGGAATTCAGGGTACTCGGCACCTCTGAGGAGATGGTTAGCAACTTGTAGGACTGGGTCCCGTATCTCTGAACCAAAAAAATGTTTTTTTATATCAGATCTCTTTTTCAGGATATTCCCACACCCATAAAAATTCGATGGTATAAACACATTGAAAAGGAGGGTAGACAGTAGGATACATGAATCAGAATAAAACAAGATGCATGAGTAAAATCAATGTTATTTTAAGACTCAGGGTGGTAGTAAAAGTCTATCTGCTGAGAGTGGAATAGGATTTCACAGAGCTTTTGGCAAAATGCCCAGCTGAGCCCAGACAACGCTCAAGATTTTCAAAAGAGAATTTTCGGTGATTATGACCAAAAAACACATTCTGCTATTACCAAAGCCTGCTTTGTATAACCACCTTATCAGCAAATAGATGGCTATGCTATTATTGTTATTACAATTATCAGGCAATAGACTTATTTTTCTCAGATTCAATACCACTGATTGTTTTACAATGTTTTGCATTTCCCAAACATTTCATATGCAAGGAAATAGTTATTTTCATAGTGCTGCTTGTGCTGAAATTTACATATTGGAGGAAGTGTTCTGAACTATCAATTATACACACTGAAAAGAAAACAGGGAAACCAGCCCATCCTTCCGAACATCAGTTTCAACAAAATTCATTTGAATATTAACTACATCAAGTCTCACAAGCCTGTAAAGTCTAAAATCAGCCATTTGGAAATGTGATTAGACTCTGAACCAATGTCTGCTCCAGTGTGTTGCTCTAGTATAATTTGTTCATTGTTACAAACCAGAAACTGAATACAGCAAAACTATCAAAACTACTGACCTTTCTTTGCTAGCGTATTATTGGGTTCATATTTCTCAATCAGTTGTTGAACTTGCTCCTGTTTCATCGGTGGATAAAGGATTTCATTTAACCGTGGATCACGTTGCTTATAATTTATAAACTCCATCATCTGATCAACAGTAAGGTATGGTCTGCTCTTGGCACCGCTAGAGAAAAATGATGATAAAAAAAAAATTAGAATATTTTCCCTTGCATTCTTGTTCAATGGTTTGCAACTTCCCATGGAAACAGAAACAAGATTCAAACTACCAGGCAACAAAAAATTATGTTCTGTTAAGTCTCCAAACTCATTTACTTTATGACTATGTATGGCAAACTTTCTTCATTAAACACTTATCAGTGAGAAGGCTCAGCATTGTTGATGTCAGTGAAAGAAAATTAGGACAATGCTGAGCGCTTTTGAAAATTCTACTCCTAGATTCCTAGTAACTGAGAGGAAACGAAATGCTATATTACTGAGCCTATTACCTAAGTTCCACTGGCATTCCAGGCCTAACTATTAGGTTTTTCTGCTGCAGGACAGAAGCCCTGATTTTATTATACTATTATTTGCTTGTTTTACAGTGTTCTCAAAGTATGTTAGGCACTTTACAAAACGGGGAAAAAGACAAATCCCAACTCAAGGAGCTAACAATCTCAGGCTACGCTCCTGCAACAGACTTTGTGTAGATGGACCTCTGAACACATCTAGGGCCCCAATGAGCACCATATGGATACCAGGCACTGTGATATGCCTGCATGAAGGCAGGATTGGTGCATAAGGAGATTACTATATGTGGCATTTTCAAAAGCTAGGGTGACCAGACAGCAAGGGTGAAAACTCAGGACGGGGTTGGGGGGTAATAGGAGCCTATATAAGAAAAAGAGCCGAAAATCGGGACTGTCCCTATAAAATCAGGACATCTGGTCAACCTATCAAAAGCATTTGTTGGTGGTCTGACTCTGTTCCTATTGCAATCAGCGGCAGTTTTTCCATTAAGTTCAATGGGAGGAAGGTTCGACCAAAGCTCAACGCTTCTGAAAATCTCACCCTATCGGTTGGGGGAGAAAAAGACGAACAGAGCAAGAACACACAGGTTTCAAATATAAGCTCATGAATTTGCTTTGATGGCTCTTGGGATGTGTCTTAGGTGTCTTGGGAACTAACATCTCATCTACTTGGCTACCATCTTGCTCCATTTTCCTGCTCCTCTGGTAATAGGAGAAGAGGCTGTTTTGGAGCTGAGAAGTACAGTGAATCTTGGAGGAGTAGCCACATGCCATTGTCTGCTTGCTTGCCAGGGGCCAAATTTAGCACTGGAGTAAGCAGGTGTAACATTTAATGAAATCAAGGAGCATCTACTTAGTCCGGGGTTGTATTTATCTCCAATAGTAGTGAGACAGCAGGTTGCTGCAGAAGTAGTCAGAAGCTTGTGGAGGACGGAGCTGTACATAGGAATGCCAGTGAAACTAAAGCAAGTTTTTTTAAATGTGAAAGGTCTGTGAGGTTCACCAAAGAAACAGAAAGATGTACTGATCCAATCCCAGAAAAAGGGGATGTGAAATAGTTCGCCTAAAGTTGCATGGCTTTCAGATGTTTAAGAAACTGAAAATATGAGATGACAAAAGTACAGCTGTTTGCACATTTAATTTACACTGTAATGAGGCATATGATCTTTAACTGCATCATGCATGAATCCTAAAAGCCATTCTATTCTTATTCCAACTCCTAATTAGTCTTCAAGTGGTTTCTATACACTGATATTTAATGTCTGTTCTCATGCTTATCATTTCCCCACCTTTTTTTTCCTCACAGAAGCTTAAACTATCATAATCCATATTGAGAAACAAGGCCTGGCAGTTCTATTCCTCTAAGAATAAATTATGTTAAACCGTGGCCATTAAAAACAGTGGCTAAAGCTTGGAGGAAAGAACTTTTGATCTACATTCACCTCCTAGGTTAAATAACAATCCTGCTTGACATGGAAATCTGTTCTTGGCAGTCGTTGTGATGCTGTAGCCTAAATAACCTACTTTGCGATTGCTACCAGAGAAAATCAGTGAAGGAGGGGGGAAAAAAGTGTCTTTTCTTACAACTCAGAAAAGATGTGGTCAATTTCAGGCCGAGGGCAGAGATTGTTTAAGAATACTCTGTATGCTTCTGGAGTGAAGTCCTCTTGAGGGATTGAATCATTCTGTGAAATAGGAGGGGAAAAACACTCAAGTAAAGAAATAGCACATTTTGTTTATAAGCAGGTCATTACAAGATTATTTCCCTTTGCAGAATAATCAACTCTCTTGAATAACAGAGGAGTTTTAAGACTATATCTTCTGACAAAAAATAAAATCATCTTAGTTTCAATAACTGGGGGATTTGTTGTATGACTATGTCCTCCCTTAGGCAAGATTATCTTTGGGTATGTCTATACTTACGCGTCCGCTCAGAGGCGCGTGATCGATGTTCTGGGTTCGATTTATCGCGTCTTGTCTAGACGCGATAAATCGAACCAGGAAGTGCTCCGCCGTCGACGCTGGTAATCCAGCTCGAGGAACGGAGTAGGCGGAGTCGACGGGGGAGCCTGCGCGCCGCGTGTGGACCCCGGGTAAGTGCTTTTTCATTCGAACTAAGATAGTTCGACTTCAGCTACGTTATTCACGTAGCTGAAGTCGCGTATCTTAGTTCGAATTTCGGGGCTAGTGTAGACCTGCCCTTTTACCCTATGCACCCATGCGGAAGTGTGAGAAGACACAAAATTTTCCCTTCTCCCCCTATGTGAGTTACCCACAGAATGGGTGAAGGAGCAGCCTCCATGTAGCTGCTAATTCCATTTCCACACAGGTGAGCGGGGAGTGGTTAGGGGCAGGGAATGGATGGAGGGAATGAATGTGCCTCCCAGCCTTCCCAAGGGGAAGCGAACTGATACTTTTATAGAGCTGCAACAGGTTACTTGACTCCTTGGAGCATGTGAAGAACCAGGGAATGAATTGGAACCCTGAGCAAAAATTAATACCCTGGTCTTGTCCGAGGATAGTACAAATATTTCCTGCTACTTACTCAGGACACACGGATAAATATTCTTCTTCTGGAAAAGTCCTACGGAATTTAGCCTTTCTGAAAGTTTTTGTTCATTTGCTTGTTTTAACATCCAATATCATTTAATAGAAAATACTACAGAATTCTGTAGAATAGTTCCAAAACCTATAGAAAGAAAGATTTCTTAAATTTTATTTGTCTCTAGAGTAATTTATATAACTCTATTTCTACACGGTATTTTTATCGTCTCTATTATATTCTATAGAGCTTTTCCAGAAGAACAAGATTATTGTGTTTGCTTTTATGCATGGGGTATTTTATTACAGTACAGAAGATTTGAGCCTTATTGCGAGTGGTCCTTGCATGGGACTCAGGTGGATGCAAGAGCTTTCTTCCTATTTGACACTTGTCTAAGAGCCCATCCAATCACAGTCCTTGAGCTCAGCGAAGAGCAGGGGCTGCTCCCTCCATGCACCTTTATGGGCAGAGAAAAGGTAGAGAGGAGGCCTAAACGATGATGCAAGCCCCAATGCGGCATCACACCTTTGCCACTGAGCTCTTCTGAGAAAGGAGGCGGACGTGCAAAATAATCATCGTGTAGCGGAAACCTCCTAAGGAGCCAGAACAAAACTGAAAATGCAAAAATGTGGGACAGACATATCGAGGACCCGATCCCGAATTCCTTTCATGTGAGCAACCCACATGGAAGGCGCTGGGGGCTTTGCCTGGGGGAGGACTACAGCATCAGGTGACAGTTCTCCGTACCTCCAAACGAAGTACATGATTCCGATCAGTGTGAAGAAACTGTTTTGGGATCGGCTGCAAAGTCATTTCCCTGGAAATGCTGCTGAGCCCACTTGTGTCAGAAGCAAGCCGCCGACAGAGGAAATCATTGCTATTATTTATCCTGCTGTTTAGCACCGTTGCCAAGGGAACCGGAAGTGTCTGTTCAAGCTTTTGTTCGAAGGAAGGGAACTTTTCAATATTTTTCTGGTGAAAATGTGCCATAGGCGTGATTGTCCTCCCCTCCCCTGCACTAATGGGATCCATCGAGCCCCAAGGGCAAGTCACCTGCGGGTGTTTGTATCAGCGCCATCCCTTGATGTTTCTGCTGTGAGAGGGTACGTCCAAAGGGGATGTGCTGACCAGTATATTCCCCCACTGTCCTGGCCACATCTCCTCCCTACCCAAGGTACCCACATTTAGGGTTGGCTGGCTCAGGATTCTGTGGACTGCCTGCACCTTGTACCTCTGCAACCCTCCTTTGGGTGGGCTTTCCACCACCTAAGTGCCTCTGTCCTCAGTTATAGCAATAAAAGCCCCGAGCTCAAAGCTCCTAGGCTCCGTGGCACAGCGAGGCTCAGAACAACACAACTTGCCATGCCCCACCACACATGTCTGCCTCAGACCCGGTAAGCCTCCAGTCAGTTCCACACAGTGTGGGCAGCAAAAGCACCTCAAAATAAGCCAATTATACAGACAACCACAAAAAAGTAACGTGCTTTTAGATGCACATACAGTTGCTGAGGAAACTGGAAATGTATTTCTCTCTCTCTCTCTCTCTCTCTCACACACACACACAGCTATTTTCATTATGCTTAACTGGCTATTTGTTTTTTACCAACTTTTTTCGGTTTTGCTTCTTTAGGTTTCCTGAACTGTTCCTTCTTGCTCCCCGGACACCTTTTCATTGGCAGTCTGTGGCCCAACAACCACCTTCAAGGCATTTTCTATTATAAACACCTAAATTGGGTATATTAGACAGTCCTCAGTGTCGTTTTTATAAGTGCAAGGGAGCTAAATGGGGCTGCAGGACCGAAGGGCAAGGGTCTGGGATGTTTTCTTCATCTCCTTCACAAAGGCCCCCTCTTTTCAACACTCCACTCCCACAACATCTGTGTGATGGCCCCCATTCTTGGGATTTGAACTGCTGTAGGCCTCAGATGCTTGAAAGAGCAGAGGAAGTGTGTAATCCACCACGCAGGGTGTGTGATGTGTCCTTGTCTGTCCCCAATACACAGAGGATGTAAGTCTGTTATAAATACCAGCTAGCCCGGATCTTTAGCCCAAGCTGTAGAGACTCCTACTTTTAGCTCTGGAGATCTCTAGTTGAATCCCTGCTGTCAGCCAAGATGGAGGTCATTACATAGCAACAGGCCTACATTCTCTGTGGATTGAAACAGAGGGGGACACATTGACCAGCAGGTTAAATCTCCTTCTGTTATATTTGTCACTAGTTATCTTTCCCCCGGTTATTCACTTCACTCTTCTCAGCGATGAGGTTCCCTCCTACATACTACCAGGATTTGGTGCAAAGGCACGAAGCATTTTGTTCGGCACACCTGACCAACCAGAATGTGGCTTTGGACAATCAGTGCCCAGAGTCATACTCTAGTTGGAATCAGGGCAGATGGAAAGGGAAATAGAATCGGAATATACAAAAATCTATTAAAACAATCAAACCCATTGCTGAAATGGAGGCTAATCCTCACCAAATTCATACTCAGTGCAGCTGGGATGGAGGTTTGGTGGTAAAATGTGGCTACAAGGGAACTGTCCATCTCCCCTAATCCCAGAGGTAACCAGTGGCCAAACCAGTCCCCCAACATAAGCTAGAGCAGCCAGACGGCTGCTCAAAATTATGCTGGCTGGAATAGTCCAACAGTCCCCTAGGAACCTGAGATAGCTACACCACGGAACACTCCAGTCTCAGGAATCCCCAGCTGCCCCTTTAGAAGCTGGAGTGGTAAAAAAAGTGACTTGTATTGGGACAAAGCTCTGACCCAACGGTTCTGGGTGAAACCTTGTCGACATGCACAAATCCCCAATGCCTTGTGGGGACGCGTGTGCAGGGACAATCTTTTTCGCTCCCAAATTCAGTGATCATTTCAACGGCATGTTAATAAATATTCACCTCCCCAGCACGATGGTGGGGCACCGGTGCACTACTGAGTCGCAGGGAAGAGAATCTAGTGATCACCCAACGCAGCTTCCTGCGACACCCAGAGTTCTGCCTCGAATCAAAGAATTGATCCAAACTGAACCTGATTAGCTGGTGAGATTGAATGAGATCATACCCTGAAGTGGAATTGCTGGCTGTATGTGATGCATGCTTACAGAGTGCAAAGCTTTCTCGACAAAGCTTTTGGGTTTGTTTTTTTTCTGGATTCAAAAGATCAGTTGTTTTTCACTGATGGGTACAAAATGTTTTATGAATAACCAAGTTGGACTTTCTCATAAGTTTGCTTACATTATGGGTGACAAATGGAGACTCAATTATTTTCTTTGCTAATGTACATTTGCATTTCCATAGCAAGTGGAGAAAATTCCTTCAAATGAATTGATTCAGTCTTCAGATGTAGTGACACCCCTATTTAACTTGAAATATTGCAGGGCGCAACACATAACAAATAGTGACAATTTCTGGAAAAAAACATTTCTACAGAGCTGAGTAGCTAAAAGCTCTTTACACTCTTTGTTTTGGCACACTGTAATATTTCTGAATGCTTGCGTGGGCATAATCTGTAGGCAGTTGCAACACCTAATTATGGTTCTTAGGGAGAACCAGGCAGAAAAATACCTTACCAGTGGTATGCGCGGCATCTAAAAAGAATTGTACCACAGCTGACAATAGGCATTTCTCCCAAATCTGACTGCTGTACATTCGTAAAAAAACAGAACAAAGCAAGGCTGTCTGCAGTAAAGCATGTGCCTCAATTTGCATTGCACCTGAAAACTCGCTAGACAATGGATAATTACAATATACCATTGCTACACTAAATGAATAAGTATTTCTTAAAAGGGCAATTTTGACACCAGTGCTGTGATTACTGGGGGTCTTTACATTCCCACAGATTTCAGTTCCTATTAGCTTTAATGGGAGTTTGAAAGCTCTCAGCAGTTTGCAGGATGGGGACCTTTCCTGATGACCAGAGATCTACATTTCTGTCCCCGTTTGCATGTAATTTGGTTCAAATTCAGAGGCGCATTTGAATTTCCATCCATTTACAGCCACAGCCATATAAAAAGCCACCTATGCAAGCCACGGGGCGGAAATAAAGCATGAAATGAATGTATTATTTATTTACCACCACCAATGAGCAGGGGAGGCAGGTTTGTATAATTTTTGGTGCGGGTCCAAGTCCCACCCCTACCTCACCTGCTTAAGGCTCTGGGAGGGAGTTTGGGTGCGGGGAACGGGTTCTGCGCTGGGGCAGGGGTGCAGGAAAGAGTGCGGGCTCTGAGAGGGAGTCTGGGTGCGGGAGTGGGTTTCGGGTTCAGGCTCTGGGAGGGAGTTTGGGTGTGGGGTGCAGGCTCTGGGCTGGGGAAGGGGGTTGGGGTGCAGGAGAGGGTGCGGGCTCTGGGAGGGAGTTTGGGTGAGGGAGGGGGTTCAGGCTGTGGGAGGGAGTTTGGGTGAGGGAGGGGGTTCAGGCTGTGGGAGGGAGTTTGGGTGTCGGGTGCGGGCTCTGGGCTGGGGAAGGGGGTTGGGGTGTAGGAGAGGGTGCGGGCTCTGGGAGGGAGTTTGGGTGAGGGAGGGGGTTCAGGCTGTGGGAGGGAGTTTGGGTGTGGGGTGCGGGCTCTGGGCTGGGGAAGGGGGTTGGGGTGCAGGAGAGGGTGCGGGCTCTGGGAGGGAGTTTGGGTGAGGGAGGGGGTTCAGGCTGTGGGAGGGAGTTTGGGTGAGGGAGGGGGTTCAGGCTGTGGGAGGGAGTTTGGGTGTCGGGTGCGGGCTCTGGGCTGGGGAAGGGGGTTGGGGTGCAGGAGAGGGTGCGGGCTCTGGGAGGGAGTTTGGGTGAGGGAGGGGGTTCAGGCTGTGGGAGGGAGTTTGGGTGAGGTAGGGGGTTCAGGCTGTGGGAGGGAGTTTGGGTGTCGGGTGCGGGCTCTGGGCTGGGGAAGGGGGTTGGGGTGTAGGAGAGGGTGCGGGCTCTGGGAGGGAGTTTGGGTGAGGGAGGGGGTTCAGGCTGTGGGAGGGAGTTTGGGTGAGGGAGGGGGTTCAGGCTGTGGGAGGGAGTTTGGGTGTGGGGTGCAGGCTCTGGGCTGGGGTGCAGGAGAGGGTGCGGGCTCTGGGAGGGAGTTTGGGTGAGGGAGGGGGTTCAGGCTGTGGGAGGGAGTTTGGGTGTGGGGTGTGGGCTCTGGGCTGGGGCGGGGGGTTGGGGTGCAGGAGAGGGTGCGGGCTCTGGGAGGGAGTTTGGGTGAGGGAGGGGGTTCAGGCTCTGGGAGGGAATTTGGGTGAGGGAGGGGGTTCAGGCTGTGGGAGGGAGTTTGGGTGTGGGGTGTGGGCTCTGGGCTGGGGAAGGGGGTTGGGGTGCAGGAGAGGGTGCGGGCTCTGGGAGGGAGTTTGGGTGTGGGAGGGGGTGAGGGACGCAGCGCTTACCTCAGGCGGCTCCTGAAAGCGACTTGTACACCCCTCAGGCAGCAGCTCCTAGATGGGGGCGGGGGCAGGGGTCTCTGCACGCTACTGCCCGCAGGCACCGCCCCCGCAGCGCCCATTGGCTGCAGTAATGGCCAATTTGGCGCTCAGGGTGGGGAGTTCCAGGAGTGGCACGCCGCACAGAGCGAGGGCAGGCAGGAAGCTGCTTTAGCTTCACAGTGCTACCGGTGGTGGCGACGGGGGCCCCCGGGCCCTTTTAAATCGCCCAGGAGTGGCAGGCGGGGAGAAGAGATGCTCTGGGGGAGGTGCGCGGGGGCGGCAGGTGGAGCCAAGGGAGAGACCCGGCCCTGAACATAGGTGGAGCCGGGCCCCCCTGCTCTGAATATTCCTGGAGCACGGGCACCATGGGTCCATACAACTTGCCACCCCTGCCAACGTGCTCAGTATTGAATATGACACAAAGGTAAGGACAGGAGATAAACACTTGGCCCAACTAGCTTCTACAACCCAAGAGACAATTTTAGACACTCGCTAAATGTGGACAGCAAAATCCTCATTGCCAAAAACATTTAATATATTTTGTCCCTTTCAACATGCTGGCCTGAGAGCCAGCCACATATCAGTGGGGCCACACACAGATCTTTTGTCCTCAGCTCTTTCTATGTTCTCTGAACAATCTGCCCTACTTTTTGCACTGCAGAAAAACATTCCTTGTTTCTAAATGTGCTGTGTATTTGACATTCAATTTTATTTTGTTATTAAGACCCTGTATTAATTTCAGGCACTGATAATTTATGATTTGTCTGGAATCCCACTTGCTTTTGCAGCATCTGTATCATTCCCCTATTAATTTAACAGCACAACAGCTATTCCGATGATAGGATTCAATAGCCAGTTTATTTGTGAGTGAATATTTACATTCAAGGCCGTTTTTCGTGCTAAGTGGAGCGTAGAAAACCATCTCCATGGCCAAGGTTTTCAAAAACAAGTGACTCAAGTAAAGCTATAAACTTCGCATTTGAAGCACGGTCGGTTTGCCAAAGGGCCGAGCACTTTTCAGCTCCCAATGACTTCAACGAGCCTGGCTGAGATTTTCAAAAACGCCTAGGGGAGTTGGATGCCCAACTTCCAGTTGGACACCTAATCCCCTCAGGCATTTTTGAAAATTTCACTCCCCTGACTTCAATATTTGCTGCTGGATACTCAAAAATGTGGAAAAACAGGCACAAGCTCTTAAATTCATATTTAGGCACCTCAATAAGGACGCAGTCCAACAAGGTGCTGAGCACTCTGACCCAGAACCAACAAAGCACTTGCTTCGGTGCTTTACTTTAAGCACCCGAATCATCACATTGACTTCCACAGGACTATGCGTATGCTTCTAGTTAAGCACATGTTTAAGTGATTTGCAGAATTGGGGTGAGAGTGCTCAGCACCTTGCAGGATCAAGCCCTTATTTCGGTGCCTATGTATGAATGGAAGAGCTTAATTTTAGGCTGTTAGGGAGAGCTACCCCTTCCTATTATTCTTCCACAGCAGCATAAAGGGACTGTAAAATCTCTGTTCCAGCTGGAGGAGAATTCCCAGGAACTAAGTAAGATAGCTACACGTTGTCTTGGGAGATCCCCTCCATAGGCCGCAGCATTAGGGGCATGTCGGGGGCAGGGTCTGGGCCTGTAATCGACAGCTACAGGAGTTCTGTGCAAAGATGTCACCTGTAGGCAGCTCAGCTTAGACTACTATAACTTTTAGGCAGTCTCCTAAGGTGGAGGCTATGACTACACCACAGTTTATGTTGGCAGGGGTGTGAATAAAGTTCAGGGGTGTGAATAAAGTTCACGGGTGTGAATAAAGTTCAGGGGTGTGAATAAAGCACCTCCCGGAGCGACGTCAGTTACATCTACATAAGCACCAGTGTGGACCAGCGCTATGTTGGCAGGAGAGCTTTTCCCACCGACATAGCTGCTGCCGCTCATGTGGGCTGGAGTAGTAAAGCCGATGGAGGAGCTCTCTCCTGTTGGCAATGCTAGAGGGCTTGTATTGGTGCCGCTGTAAGCTCTCTAGTGTAGCCATAGCTTAAGTTACATGCCAGGGGCCATATCAGCCCCTGAAGCAACCTAGAATCAGGATGGTGCAAAAGTGGCTTAAACCCACCTGAGCCCCTTTTCCCCCAGGGCTGCAGGGTTTTTTTTGCTGTACCTTAGGGGCTTTTACAGTCTCTCAGAGTATGTCTACACTACTCACCGGACAGCGATTGATCTTTCGGGGGTCGATTTATTGCGTCTAGTCTAGATGCGATAAATCGATCCCCGAGTGCTCTCCCGTCGACTCCTGTACTCCACCGCCGCGAGAGGCAGAAGCGGAGTCGATGGGGGAGCGGCAGCTATTCCCGTAGCTGAAGTTGCGTATCTTAGATCGATTCTCCGCCCTCCCAGTGTAGACCAGGGCTTAGAAGTGCAGCACAAAATCACACTCTCACTTTGGAAAAATCTCAGTGTATGAGTCCTACGCTTCCCTAATGTATATCGTAAATGTCGTTTCTATGCAGCTTGGAGAGACATCTCTCTTTGGAGTTTTAGAAAATATATAAAAACACATTCATCCAATGTTCTGGCTGCCTGGTCAACCTTTGTAAAAAATACACTAAATAAACAAATTCCACTTTTCCAGGAGGATTCCATGCTATTCACATATCTCACTGAGAGACAGTATCCTGTACTAGTTTCAACTTTACCCTATACTAGCCTAAACTTTATGTCTACAAGACACAAGATGGGTTAAAATATCACAGAAATTGGAAGTTGAGAGCCCAGAATTCTGCTTTTGTTCAAATAAATGGGAACACAGGTGAAAGAGCAGAAGTCAAAACAGTAAAATTTCCCATTAACTCTGTGGGATTTACTCTTTCATGGAGGATTTGGTCATGGAACAGTGTTTCTTTTAAAAGATTTTATTTCCAGGATAATCAACTGAGTTTTCCTT
Source organism: Chelydra serpentina (assembly GCA_037349315.1). Lineage (NCBI taxonomy): Eukaryota > Metazoa > Chordata > Testudines > Chelydridae > Chelydra > Chelydra serpentina. The sequence continues at coordinate 15,553,910 of JBAIAC010000061.1, forward strand.
ATTGCATGTGACACATCATTTTTTGTCCTGAACAAAAAAATCTACCTTATACTACGAATAATTTTCCAACTGGTGTCCCGGCAAAAAATACACAGCAATCTCCAGATAAAATTGACTATTGACTTAAATAAATAACAGAAAGAGCTTGTGGTTTCCTTCAAGTACTCTAAACAATGTTTATGTTTCTTTCAGTGAGAGTTAAGAAATCATTTTTATCCTTATTACCACTCAGTAAACAGATACATTAAATCAAATGAGTTAAAAAGCATGCCTCAGTGATTCCTGAATATCTCATCTTAAATGCTAACTGCACTGCCAATTAAATGAAAAGCAATCCTGGAAACAAACCTCAAACATATTTCTTTTTTTAAAGAAACAAACGAGAAGGTAGAAAACCAATCACGTATCTGTTGTTCATGGTAAAGTATACGGTGCATTATTTTCACAATCAGTTTAGATTTCCATAATCTTTACATATATTTTGCAAATATTTACATAAATTGCTTGCAAAAAGCTCCCAAAGCCTCTTTCCATCTTTTTAGATCCATTTCCCCCTAGAATTCTGAAATATCCGAGGGTCTGATTGAACCAGTGGGAGAGGAGATCTCTGAGGCTTGGCTTGTGGAGTTTTTCCCTGCTGCTGTTCTGGGGCACCAGATTTGCCCTTCCCGCAGGAATCAGCTGTGGAGCCAGGCCCCAAACAGTCTGGGTGTTCACAAGAAGTCTGGGCAGATCTGTCTCCCCTGGAGCTAGGTTTCTAGGGACTACCTTGGTGGCAGCTGTTCCTGGAATCCCTCTGCTAAAGGGGGGTCTCTTCTACAGTGAAGAGACTATAGGCTTGCCTTCGCTGCAGAGTGAGCTGGAGTTATTCAGACTTGAGTTAACTCCTCTTGAGTGATCCTAGCTCAAGTGAGAACAAATCACACAGCAAACACTACTGGAGATGCACAAAGTGTTTGGATTTGCAGCACAGAGTGAGTGCATTTACAGCTGGGTGGCAAACAGTTTTCCCATCTTGTGAGAGTTACTTAGATTTCGGATTATTTTCCCTATCCCAAAATGGGATGAAAAAATTCTGTCAACTGATCATCTAAAAAACACTTTGGATTGGGGCAATCGAAAGGCTTTGATAATTTCAAAATGTTTCATTGAGGTTTTGACTTTTTTAACAACATAACATTTTTAGTATAAATTAACTAACATTTTGAATACATTAAAAACCTAAACTTTTCATTCTGAAAACATCAAAATGGGATGTTTGGAATTTCTTTTTCAAATTGGGAGATTTGTCCATATCAACCCTTTCTTGTGAACAGCTTCGGTTTTAACACGTGGCTTTCTGACATAACAGTGCTTTGTCAGAAAATTCCCAACTAGCTCTAGTTGTATTAGCAGTACAGAATGAGGGTATGTCTACACTACCCGCCGGATCGATCGATCCCCGAGCGTGCTCCCCGTCTACTCCGGAACTCTGCGAGAGGTGGAAGCGGAGTCGACGGGGGAGCGGCAGCGGTCGACTCGCCGCCGTGAGGACGGCCAGGTAAGTCAACCTAAGATACATCGACTTCAGCTACACTATTCGCATAGCTGAAATTGCGTATCTTAGGTCGACCCCCCGCCCCAGTGTAGACTAGGCCTGATTGTATGAGCAGCGCAGAGTAGCTGTGTCCCTAGTGCACTACTAGCTTCAGTGTCAGCTGTACTCAAAATGTTACCCATGTCCCCAGGCTCGCTAGCTCGAGTTTAAAGCACCACTTAACTTGACCTAGAGACTTTTGTGTGTGGATGAGTGTCATGTTCTGTGCAATGCTCCAATTATACCTTGAGCTAACACTGCAGTGAAAACAAGCCCTGAAGGTCTGTAATAGAGTCAGTGACTGTATTATATTCTCATGGCATCTCCACAGTGTATGGCACACAATCCTATACCCTTCCCTCCAGCTCACTTACGCTTCCATCAATTCCCTTCCCAACTCCTCAGCAAAGATACTCAGACTTGCAGAGCGCCACCTGTGGAATCCAGGGGTATCTTCTGTACAGGAGAGGAAGAACCACCGGCTGAGGGCCTGTTCGTTGAGCAGATCTCAAGGGGCATGATCAGACCCCGAGAAAACACTGCTGGAACCAGCTATGAATCGGCAACACTTCAGAGCAGGCCAAGAAGATATTTGAATGCTTACCCTGGCAGATGGAAGGCTACAAGCTTCTAGTGCAGTCTCTACTCGCTTTCTGTCAGCGGAAAACAAGCGGTATATGCTGCGAAATGGAAATAAACAAGCAGGGATTTGTTCAAAGGCACATCATACTGTTCTGTATTATATGGATACAAGCTGTGTGTGGCTAATGGACTGCACAGCAAAGAGACTTTTTTGGAAAACTTGTGCATTCATCCTTTATTTCATAGCTAGGTCTTGAAAATAGAAACACTTTAACAACAACAAAAAAAAGAAATCAAAATATTCCAATCAGTTAAACACTTAACACTGAGAGCCGGGAGTTGACGAGGAAAGTAGTCATAGAAGGGACAGAAAGGGTGAGAACAGAAAGAGACGTGAAAGGGGAGATCAGTTCCTTTCACCTCTTGGTCACTGGTTCAAATCCAGCCCCGAATGGTAGTTATCAACACTTATTACCATTTGTTGGGTGCTCAGTGGCATATATTAAATTAGCTGGGTGATGTCAGCCCACTTCCCAGCATTCCCACCAAAAAACCCATCATCACAACAGGTATCTAACATAGTTATATGGATCTCCAATCTGTAGCATTTGAGCACATCATAATCTTTAATATATTTATCATCACAACAACACTGAGGTAGGGAAGTGCTATTATCCCCATTTTACAGATGGGGAACTGAGGGGCAGACAGTCTAAGCGACTTGCTCAAAATCACACAGGCAATCTTGGACAAAGAAGGGACTTGAACCTAGGTCCCTAACCACTGGATCATCCTTCCCTTTTGGTATTTTATCTGGGTAGTCTTAGAATCAGATACAGAAGTGCAACCTCCATAGACTTCATCCACAGCCCATGAAGACAGAACTGGTGCCTGCCCCCCAAAAGTGGTCTGGTTAGCTTAGGGTGGAGCACACTGACACACCAGTGAGGAAGTAGCTTGCACTGCCAGCTATGCCATATGCATGCTGCGGGGATAAACAGATTTCAGTCACAGGGGTGACAGTCCAGCACCATTCCAAAGATTAAAATCACACTCAAAAGTCTGAAAGATCCAATTTCCAAGGAGAGAAGAATTTACCTCTTCAGAGGAATACGTCCTTCTGGAGTGACTTGCAGCTTCAGTTTTGTGTAACTGTAGAGAGAAAAAACCAAGGGAATGTCTTTTTCCTTTTAAACGCTTTTTCAAACACTCAAATCATATTGTTTCTATCAGTCTGCTAGTTTTACTCGCTCGTCTTGTACTGTCTGAAAGATCTCGCAGGACATCATTAACAAACATCGACGATGAGTGAGAAACATCGCCTTCCTTCATATGAAGCAATGCAAAAACCAGCAGCACACATGAATACAAAACAAACCCCACAACACTGACATTGAAAAGCTCAGAATCAGAGGTTCTCTCTACATCGGAGCTGAAAGATGTCATTCCCAGTTTGAGGAGATGTACCCATGCTAGCTCTGATCAAGCTGGCATAGTGTAGCCATGGTAGTGGGCAGGGCTAGTCATCCTAAGTAGGTGTTTAGGGTTTCAGATGGGATAATATTCAGGGTAGCTAGCTGCTGTGGCTACATTTAGCAAGCTAGCTCTGACCAAGCTAACATGGGTATGGTCTCCTCAATACAACATCTAGATCCAGAGATGACATACTGTTAGATTAGGAATGGAATGACCCAGCAGATCAGCTAAGATTCCTGCTAAGCGAGGATTGCTCCCTACTGCTTTGCTGAGTCTATGTTTAAGTAATGGACCCTTCCATCACCTCCTTTGGAAAACTATTCTACAGCCCGATGGCTTTTTCTGCTAGGAAAATTTGCCTGATATTCAGTCTAAATTTGCCTTTGCTTAATTGCATCTCGTTACTCCTAATGATACCCCCCCTTTAAGCACCCTAAAAATAATTCCTTCCTTGAGGCCAATTGTGGGCCTGGTTGCATTGGGAGTGGTGCAGTGCTAGGCCATCCCAGGCAGAGGGGAAGGAGAGAATATGCCTTAGGAGGTACAACATCCAGCTCACTGATGCACAGGGATACTGAGCAAGCAGCCCCATTCCTGGAGATGGTGCAGCCCGCTCCCTATGCTGTGCCAGACCCTCTCCATGGGCTAGTAGGGGGCAGGCTCTCCACCGAGTGCAGGGATTGTAACTGTCCCTGGCCCACCCCACTGCACACCTGCGGAAGAACCAGGGATCACGTGGCCCTTGGTCTTCATACCACTTGTCAGATGAAAACAAGTCAAACCACAGCCAATTAAACATCCTGGCACCAGGGAGAGCGTGAAACCCCCTCTAGCAAACATGAGCCGGCTCAAAGACTTAGAATCAATGCGCTAAAGGAGGCTGACTACCAGTCTGGCCACTTCACATATGTCAGCCCGAAAGCCTTATGTAATGATCAAATGAGTTAAAGTAGCACTGGTGCTTTTCTGGTGCACAAATCTGTTAATTATCTACCAAAGTTGCCTACATACAGGCAACTAAGTGCACTACATGGACTGACCTTTTAGAGTATATTTATATCCTAATCCTCACAGCTTTACTCATGCCATGCCCATTGGAATACATTTCTTTTTTTCCAAGCCATGCACATCCTCACTCACACAAACAGGGTCGGATCCAAAGCCTGCGGAAATCAACGGGAGTCATTCCATTGACTCTAGTGGGCATCAGATCAGACCTTCCTTGGGGCCTGCCCATGTGAGTGAGGGCTACTTGCGTAAGGATCTATCTACCGCGTCAGCCCTTTGTCCGAAAACAGCAGAGCTTTTGGGGTAGGCTTTTTAGATTAGGGTTTTTGTTTGTTTGTTTGTTTTGTAACATAAAGAATATAATTAACATCCCCGCCCCCCCCCCCCCTTTTCTGGGGTTGGCATCTGCAAGATCAGAACATTAGCAGCGCTGTCAAAAACAGAGCAAGGTCTAATACTGTAGCCTGTGTAATAATTGTTAGGTGTTTTCACAAATCCTTGCCTTTCTAGATATACCAAGGAAACCAGACCTCCTGTGTTACACAGTACTGCCAAACCCAAACGTTACAAGATCATAGAAACATAGAATCTCAGGGTTGGAAGGGACCTTAGAAGGTCATCTAGTCCAACCCCCTGCTCAAAGCAGGACCAATCCCCAATTTTTGCCCCATATCCCCAAATGGCCCCCTCAAGGATTGAACTCACAACCCTGGGTTTAGCAGGCCAATGCTCAAACCACTGAGCTATCCCTCCCCCCCAAGATCATGTGATTGGCTTAAAAATCACCAGAATTTTTAAAAATATGCACACATTTGGGATTCTTTTTCATTGCCGTCTGCTTTTGCAACTTTGCGGTCTCCTGAGTTCACCTTTACTAGCTTTTCTGTGAAAGCAAGAGGGCTAGACATTTACATTTTCGTGAAATGAAAGCTGAGATTCTCAGCTGTGTTCTTTATGTAAAGCTTCAACGGCTGTGATGGTATCACAAAAATGAGCAACACCGGTGTTATAACAATCCTGACCAGTCCTAATCAGGATTCCTCCTCCCAGGACTTCTCGGTACATTTTATGGAACACCTGAGGACACACCATTTTACCTTGCTCTATAGCCACAATTCTTCCCTCCTCGAAGGTCTGGATGTTATTCCTGCTCCATTACTTGCTAGAAGGGAGGCTGCTGAGAGATATTACCACCCTCAAAAGCTAAACATGCTACTTCAATAGCTCACTGCTGGCTTTGAGAATGATATAGCCAGGACTTGAAATCAATCCCAGGTCTCCATGTCGGCCCTGGTTAAGTCTCTGCTATGTACTCCAGTAATAAAGGCAAAATTGTACTGCACAATTATAACAAAGACAACAGATTTAAATCCAAGGTGCCTGTTTTGTACACCACAGTCTAACCCTATTTTTCCTCATGTGACCTGATCACAGGAAAACTGTTCAGTCATTTTATTAATACACCCTGGACATTATGAAGGTTTGGATGCCAAAAAGAGGAAAATGCCTTTATAATTCTGCTCTAATGCAATCATTTTAAAATTGGATGCCATGATTCTTATAGGACTATGACCACCACTTTATGCAGTACTGTAATTATAATGGTGGGGTGGGGGGAATGTTTAATCTTCAAAGTCAAAGATACCTTGAGTAACTCTGATTTGGCATCTGTGTGTGAGGGTCCTGGAAATCCTACAGCACCTAAGTGAGCTATTAAATAGTGGAAAAATAAAAGGCATGGAGATACCATGCTTGCCTGCAATTCTACACCTCTTAGAGTTGTAGATATTTGTATGCCCGTGTACATACACACATACTGTGCTTTCCCTAGAGGCAGTGCATCTCTGCTCTGTACCCAACACAGGTTTGTGTCTACCATGTGCAATCCAGTCTAGTGTTAGTAGTTTATGAGCTAAGAGCTGAAAGAAGAGGTTCCTTACCTGTCCCTGGAGGTTCTTTGAGATGTGTGGTCCCTAACTGAATTCTACTGTGGGTTATGCATGCATACCATTAGTGGACAAATTTAGAAGTAGTGTCTGCTGATTTGTGTATGTGCTCTGATTTGCCTTGTCCATGGTGATAAAGGGCGGGGCAGACCAACCATGTCTCCAGTTCCTTCTCCACCATGAATCTGACAGATCTGAAGCAGAGGGGAAGGAGGGCAGGAATTGGAATACAGATAGGGACCACACATCTCAAAGAACTTCCAGTTACAGGTAAGTCACCTCGTCTTCTTCTTCGAGTGATGGTCCCTGTTATATTCCAGTGTGAGTGACTGGCAAGCAGGATTTAAGTAGGAGGAGGGTACAAGGATGAGGACGGAAGGGTTGTGCAGAGAAGCGCCGTGCCAAAGGAGTTATCCACTGCCGAGTACTGCACCAAGGTGTAGTGTGTTGTGAACGTGTGAACAGAACTCCACATGGCTGCTCTCCACATGAGAGGCACGTCTTGAAGGGATGCCACTTGGTCATTGCTTGATCTCTAGTGGAATGAGCCCGTACCCCTCACGGGGAGAGGCTGATTTTACAGCTGGTAGCAGAGTACAATGTAGCCAGAAATCCATTTGGAGATTTTCCGGGTGGAGATGCTATGTCCCCTGATTTTCTCTGCTACCTCAGTAAATGGTCTAGGGGATTTCCTGATTGTTTTTGTTCTCTGCAGATAAATGGCCGAAGCCTGCCGGATGTCGAGGGAATTGAGTCTACGTTCTTCCGTGGATGTATGTGGTTTCGGGAAGAAAACAGGTAGGTGAATGGATTGGTTAATATGAAAAGGAGAGACCACCTTTGGTAAAAATTCCGGGTATAGGCATAAAGAGACCTTATCCTTGTGGAATACTGTTAATAGCAGGTCTGCCATCATAGCTCCAAATTCACTGACCCTTCTCGCCAAAATGATATCAACCAGGAAGGTGACCGTCGTGAATGTCAACAGAAATCTTGAATTGTTTCTTTCCAGGGCACCCAGCAGGGCAGACGTCATGGTGTTGTTCTCAGATTTGCAGCTCATGAAATACTGCAAGATCAGCTGAATTGTGTTCATAACGCTCATCACGAGACTGGAGAGCATTGCAGGATCCATGCTTTTAGGCAGAGATGGGAGGTTCAAAAGCGGTACGAAATGAAGTCAGAAGCCCATGGAATGATGGGCCGGAAAGAACTGCATAATGAGACAGTGATCCCGCCCCCATGATGACCTCTCCTAGCAGCAGAGGGTGTCGAGTTGCACAGTGGGATAGCTACCCATGATGCAATGCTCTATCTGTCAATGCAAAAGCACCAACTGTGGTCGTGCTCTGCCGACACAAGGAGCGTTGTGTGGATGTGCACAACCAATGTAAGTAAAGCAACATATGATTGTCAACGTAACTTAAGTCGACTTAACTCTGTAGTGTAGACAAGGCCTTCCTGCTCAAACTTCTCAGGTATGGCTGGGGAAAGTTTGACACATATTGCACCCAGCCGCGATGTGAGACTCTCCCCGGCAGTAGAGACTGTGTTGATGGTTGTTGCTGACTGGGAAGGATTGCAAGAGGAGGTGCAGAGTTTGAAGATCGGAGATCTGGGCATAGTTCGGTACCCGAATGGAGTACGGGGGAAGGCCCCCCAAATTCTACCTTATTCTAAACTGTTAAAACTGGTGAACTACTAAAACTAGGAAAATAAGTAGAACTATTTAAACTATGACTAAAACCGATAAACATATGTACAATTAAAAGTATTAGAGCTGCATCAGAGATGAGGACCCTGGAGGTTCCAACCCAGACCATGAGGCAGTCAGTCCGTCCCGCCCTTTATCACCTCAGACAGAAGCACGAGGTGAGTCAGGGCACATACACACCCCAACGGACACCGCTTTCAAATTCTCTGACTCCAGGTGCATGATGCGCATGCATAACCCACAATGGAATACAATAAGGACCGTCACTCAAAGAAGAATCAAAATTGTCGTGTTCTGAGCCCCACAAATAGCAACTATTTCAGTAAATGAATCAAGTGACGCTCTGGGGCAAACTCTGGAAAACAGGAGCTGCATTTTGCTAGGGACTTGTATGCCTAAACTTTGAATGCAGTTCTCTTTATAACAGGATGAAGCAAGTAAGGTAACACTGGCCAGGAATCATCATCTTAATCTGGCAGGCTCTATCATGAAGTTCTCAGCACTGTCACTTAAACAAAACTATCTCTGTCTGTGCATTCATCATCCACATGACATCTGGTAATCTTGGATTTATTCAACTATTTTTCTTTAATTTGTAAAGTGCCTGCTATTTTTATTAACCTCTCTTAAACACCCTTTGTACTTTGTCCTACAACACTCAGAATCAATGTATTGTGTGCCAATGAATCTAGATGAACAGATTCAGAGTTTCTCTCTACTGAGTACCGAGACCCGAGGGATCAGGCGGAGGAAAATGGAAATCTTGTACTTCTCATTCTTTGACTAATAATAGCACAGAAAAAAAACCCAGAGAAGTGGGTCAGTCTGATATTCATTGTTTTTAACCCTGAGCAGAAGTGCCAAGACCTGACGTCACTCTGTGTGTGTGTAGCAGGAAGAATGCAATGGCATTCAAAAGTGTATTCCAGCCATGTCTCCTAGGTAATAGTTTGTGAAAGGAATCAGATTTCCCTGATTTTTTTTTTTAGATATCAGGTTTTTTAACTCAGCAAGAGAGGAAAATCCATGTTTACAGAACTGACAAGCCAACAAAGAATAAACAATAGATGGTAAGAAGGCTGACAAAAGAAAAAGGAAAATGACTCAGAACAAGGAGTAACACCCTTGGCAATAAATATTACTGCTACTTACGCTTTTTCCAGAAATGCATCCCTCGACATGTTGTGTGCCAGCAGGTTTGTTGCCAAACTGAAAACTTCGTCCGTCCATTCCTAGGGAGATATAAATTACAGTTGATGTAGCCCAGATGCAGCCTCTCAAAGGTGCTTGTTTAGACCTTTATTTTCATGAAGGCAAATAGTTTCAACATGAGTATTATTAACAGAAAGTGTTTAATAAAATCCTGAATCATGCGTTTCCCAGCACAGCGTAAGGTCTTTTTCATTATGCATAAATCACAAACTTTGCTACAGACATTATCCTTAAAAAAGGCATTATTTGACACGCGTGTGTTTCAAAAGAGATTTCAAATATGATCATATAGGGCCTGATGCAAATCCCACTGCAGTCAATGGCAGTCTTTTCACTGACTTCAATGGACTGTGAATCAAGCCCACAGAAAAATACCTACAACTGTGTGATGGCCAACATCTTGGTGGATACATCACTACAAACCAATGATCTGCAGGGAAGCAAAATAGTTAGGTAACAATACTGCACTTTCCCCTTAAAATATGTGGTCAAAACGTATCTGTAAGTATAGATTTTGCCTGGGCCACTATGCATTGACCTGAGAAATATGCAAAAGAAACCACAGCAGCAGGGATATACAGAAGCGGCTTGATTATTTGAATATTCTGGGGGAGAAGGGAGAGGAATGAATGTTCAGGTAATCAGTTTCCAATCAGAATATTTTTACTGCAATTAACTGATGTTGAGAGACAGGATTTTGTTTTGGATAGACACAGGCATTTGGATATTGTGGATTCAGTCACATTAATAGTTCCATCGAAGTCACAATCATATGGTTAATTAAAATTTTGCATGCTCTGGTGATGCATGCTGCTGGGTGCACTGAATCCATCACCGCACATGCAATATGTTCTTCCTTTCTCCATCACCACTGCCAGCTCTGCTAAGCCCCCGTCATTCAAGTTGATAGATGGAGGGTTATATTTGATACTCCCTTTCCTTTTCTTCTCGCAACCACGATCTTGCCCAATCTTGTTGTTCTCATAACATTTTCAGAATCTCCCCTTTTTGTCTCTGCTTCTAAAACATTCATTCATATAATAATTTTCCCTTTCACCCGACTACTGTAACCTCCTCTTCTCCAAGCTGCCTTATTGAGTCTATCCAACATTCAACAGTGAAATAATATTCCTCTTCTGCCATTCTGAATGTGTCAAAATTAAGAACGGCAAAGTATTCTGATACCATACCTTTGTACATGGGTCTCTAGTCAAACAGCCCCAAAGTTGATTCTGGTTCTCAGGTCATTCCAGGCTCAGCATGAGGGAGACTCAAGAGCTCATATCTTGTACAGTCCCCAGGCAAAGTAGTCCTCTGCCGCTGAGCCAACAACTTTCTCCCCATGACCTGAGTTTTCTGGCATACCCAACAGCAACAGCAGACACCTAGGCTAGATCTCAGAGAGAGACTTCTAGCCCTCCTAGTCACAAAGTTGTTCTGGATTTACATATCCTTTGCTGAGAGATTTTGAACCTCTGCCTCCTAGGACAGATTGTGTTGTATTGTTTTTCTTGACAGTAACCTTGTAAGGTCTAACCTTAAGACACAAGGGATGTGAGAACAACAAAAGAATAGGGCCTCTAGCATCATTACTTTTCTGTGACTATGCTTTCAGCAAAAGCATATTAAAGATAGCATTTTATTTCATCCTGGCATCTCAATTTCCCAGTCTCAGAATAGCCACATTTTATAAACATTGCTTCGTTTAAGCACGAATAACAACAACAGTTAAAAACGTTCTTTGTGACACTAACTGCTGCAAAGTTTAACAGCAGCATAAAATGTTATTTTAGCAGCTTACGATACATTTTCTTTTAAGAAAACCTGGTGCGCTCTGTTTTGCTCATACAGAACTATATCACTTCAAATGCATCCCAAGAACTGAGAGTGGACATGCTGTTACTGTATTTTTATTGCAAGCATTTTTATATGCCATTATTCTTGTCAGGATATTTTCCCTCCCTAACCTCTCTATGACACTTGCAAGAGAAGCAACACTCGAGCCAAGCAACCTAACGCCTACCCTCCGATTGAGCAATAACTGACCCTGTCAAATATCTGTGTGAAGCAATGAGTGAGAAATAATCCTTGACCACTTCCCCTCGCTTTCAAGGGTATTCATTTAAATCCCCCAAAGCTCCAGCCAGTAAAGCCAAGATCAGGAAAGCTGCCAAAGGTCACATCATCCTTCCTGTCATGAAATGATGGCACTGAGCAAAGATCCAAGGCTCACTGAAATCAATGGGGGTCTTTCTATTGACTTGTGTTTGGATCCGATTATGAAACAAGCGGTGTCCTGTTGTTTTAGCTATCAAATGGACACCCACTCTCTTTGGTTAAGCGGTACTATATACAGTCAATACTGAGATCCGGAATTATGATGCATCATATAATTAAGGTTACAGTGTTAGTCTGTGTCAGCAAAAAGAAAATAAGAAAGAAAGAAATACTTGTGGCACCTTAGAGACTAACAAATTTATTTCAGCATAAGCTTTCGTGGGTTAGAACCCACTTCATCGGATGCATGGAATGGAACATACAGTGGACAGATATTTATACAGTCAGAGAAACATGATAAGGTGGAAGTGCCTATACCAACCTTAAGAGGCTAATTAATTGAGAGGAACCATAACAGCAGGGGAAGAAAAACCTTTGAAGTGATAAACAAGATGGCCATTGCGGACAGCTGACACACAGGTGTGAATGAGGATCGTTAATTTAAGGGAAATAGAATCAATTAACGTAATGGCCAAGCCATTCCAAGTCTCTATTTAATCCTGAGTTGATGGTATCTAGTTTGCATATCAATTCAAGTTCAACAGCTTCTCCTTGTAGCCTGTTTTTTAAGTTTATCTGTTGTAAAATTGCGACCCTCAAGTCTGTCACTGAGTGGTTAGGGAGGTTGAAATGTTCTCCTACTGGTTTTTGAATGTTATGATTCCTGATGTCAGATTTATGTCCGTTTATTCTTTTGCGTAGAGACTGTCCAGTTTGGCCAATGTACATGGCAGAGGGGCATTGCTGGCACATGATGGCATAAATCACATTGGTAGATGTGCAGGTGAATGAGCCCCTGATGGTGTGGCGGATGTGATTAGGTCCTATGATGGTATCACTTGAATAGATATGTGGACAGAGTTGGCATCAGGCTTTGTTGCAAGGATAGGTTCCTGGGTTAGTGTTTTTGTTGTATGGTGTGTGGTTGCTGGTGAGTATTTGCTTCAGGTTGGGGGGCTGTCTGTAAGCGAGGATTGGTCTGTCCCCCAAGATCTGTGAGAGTGAGGGATCATCTTTTAGGATAGGTTGTAGATCTTTGATGATGCGCTGGAGAGGTTTTAGTTGGGGGCTAAAGGTGACGGCTAGTGGCGTTCTGTTATTTTCTTTTTTGGGCCTGTCTTGTAGTAGGTGAGCCCTGGGTACTCTTTTGGCTCTGTCAATCTGTTTTTTTACTTCAGCAGGTGGGTATTGTAGTTTTAAGAATGCTTGATAGAGATCTTATAGGTGTTTGTCTCTGCCTGAGGAATTGGAGCAAATGCGGTTGTATCTTAGAGCTTGGCTGTAAACAATGGATCGTGTGGTGTGTCCTGGATGGAAGCTGGAGGCATGTAGGTAAGTATAGCGGTCAGTAGGTTTCCGGTACAGGGTGGTGTTTATGTGACCATCGCTTATGAGCACAGTAGTGTCTAGGAAATGGACCGCTTGTGTGGACTGGTCTAGGCTGAGGTTGATGGTGGGATGGAAATTGTTGAAATCATGGTGGAATTCCTCAAGGGCTTCTTTTCCATGGGTCCAAATGATGAAGATATCATCAATGTAGCGCAAGTAGAGTAGGGGTGTTAGGGGACGAGAGCTGAGGAAGCGTTGTTCTAAGTCAGCCATAAAAATGTTGACATACTGTGGGGCCATGCGGGTACCCATAGCAGTGCCACTGACTTGAAGGTATATATTATCCCCAAATGTGAAATAGTTGTGGGTGAGGACAAAATCACAAAGTTCAGCCACCAGGTTAGCCGTGGCAGTATCGGGGATACTGTTCCTGACAGCTTGTAGTCCATCGTTGTGTGGAATGTTAGTGTAGAGGGCTTCTACATTCATAGTGGCCAGGATGGTGTTGTCTGGAAGATCACCGATGGATTGTAGTTTCCTCAGGAAGTCAGTGGTGTCGCGAAGATAGCTGGGAGTGCTGGTAGCATAGGGCCTGAGGAGAGAGTCCACATAGACAGACAATCCTGCTGTTAGGGTGCCAATGCCTGAGATGATGGGGCGTCCAGGATTTCCAGGTTTATGGATCTTGGGTAGCAAATAGAATACCCCTGGTCGGGGTTCTAGGCATGTGTCTGTACAAATTTGTTCTTGTGCTTTTCCAGGGAGTTTCTGGAGCAGATGGTGTAGTTTCTTTTGGTACTTCACAGTGGGGTCAAAGGATAATGGCCTGTAGAATGTGGAGTTACAGAGCTGCCTGGCAGCTTCTTGTTCATATTCCAACTTATTCATGATGACGACAGCTCCTCCTTTGTTAGCCTTTTTGATTATGATGTTAGAGTTGTTCCTGAGGCTGTCGATGGCGTTGTGTTGAGCACGGCTGAGGTTATGGGGCAAGTGATGCCCTTCATTTTCAGGGTTGTTTTAGTTTAAAAATTCCTGGAAATGTACCAGTGCTTAATACAAAAAATTAAAAACAGGTGAAAATCAGTGCAAAAAAATCCACTTTGCATTTTTCTGGGTAAATATTACTCTCTCCTCTTTTCTTGTGTTTTTTTTTTTTTAAACTTAAAAAAAACCCTTATGTTCTGAAATGTAGTTAGATAGAGGTTTTCATTTTTGAACCATTTTAGCATGAAAAGTAGTTCACTGATTTTTATTTGCTTTGAATGCTGCTAACTATCCAAGCTATCTGTCAAGCTGCTAATCTGTCTGTGGTGCGCATAGGATTGGCAACATGTACACCAGCGTTCAAATCATTCCAGTACTTCTAAACTGGCTCCCTACTCCAGAAGGAGAGACGGCAGCTCCGTAACCTGGTACAGGCTATCGAGCCGTCATCTCTCTTTCTGGAGCAGGGAGCCAGGTCCAGGGAGTTCTGGCACTTCCAAAATTCAGGTAGAAATTGGTTAAAAAAACACCCAAATAATGCCTTTAGTAAAACCTGGGAAATGTTCAGTAAAAAAAAAAAAAGGTAAAAATTTGAAACCAAGGTCTTACATATAACACATGGTGGTAGCCCACATTACTGGCAGCATAGATTCCACAAGGCAAGCCATGCTGAGAATACTCTATGGGATGAACAGCTATTATATATAGAAAGAAAACAGCTGGTAGTTCACTGTGGGAAGATTACAACAGACTCAGAATCATGGTTGCTTACCACGGGGTTGTAACTATGAACACTTACCCACATACATAATGCAAAAGGAAATGATAAATCTTGAGATTTTTGAAGTAAGATTTTGCTAGTGCCAACAAACTCCTCTCCCAAGTTGGAAGCCTCTGAGCTAGGGTACTTTTTAAAAAGCAGAAAAGTGGAGCCTTGCAACAAATTTTAATTTCAAGCAAACTGCTTCCATCATAATAAAAGAGCCATATGTTTCTGCTCTCCTTTTGGCTTTGTTCTGTTACCATCATTTATATTTATGTCATTCCTATTAACTTTACTAACAAATCAGGTAGCTGTTATGTGCTCTAGTCAGTAAGTAGCATACAATGTGCAGTATATTTTGAGCGCTCTTGCTCAATGAACACATTTCTTTCATCTATTACATGAATCAGAATATATACCTGAAGGCATTTATCTCAATATGAGAGATGAGAGCTATTTTTCATGGCAAAAGACAGTACCTAAGTGCTACACATTTTTGAAAACATTTAATTCAAATCAGAACTGAATCTGCGTGAAGACAATGTTTTTCACATGTTTGTTTTTGGCTCAAGATTACCATCCGAAGTTGTTGAAGTCACATGTTTCAGCATCCTCTGGTATGAAACATCTTATGCATTTCATTTTTTTTTCTAAAAAAAAGCATGACTCTGTACTGCTTATTTTATTATTTATTTTACTGCTTATTTTAACAGAAAAGAAAATTTGGAAGAATAAAGAAGTATACTACAAAACATATCACAGAATATATGGTATCTGGGCACATGCTGTAGATAAATCACTTAAGGCTTATCTACTAGGGGACATTAAGGAAGGTTAATCCAAATTCATTTTTAACATGGATTAGATAAACAGCATTAACCCCCCATGTAGACACTTCTTTCTGAATTAAAGTGGCCTTAATTTGATTTCATTTAATGCATTTACACACCTTTAGTTAATTCAGATTAACCTTCCTGAGTGTCCCCACATAGACAAATGAGGGACTGTCCCTCATTTATGGAAGAAATGACATCTGTTAGCTAAAGCCCTGATCCAAAGCCCAATCAAATCTAGTGGAGTTTTAACACTGACTTCACTGGACTTTGGATCAGCCCTCTATGACCTTTCCCTAAGTCATCTTAAACGGGACTGAACAATCAGTGGACGAATACCAGTGCAGACTATGAAACACAAGGAGCTGGGGAGACCAAAGCTATATGTAGAGTATTTTCAGAAATGTTATTGAATCTGCAACTCCAAGATGAACTACGGTTCCCTATAAAGGGCAGGATTCTCTGACGAACAGCCTAAGCCAGGGCTACACCGCACACTTACTTCGGTATAACTACGTCTGTCAGGGGTGTGAAAATCCACACCCCGGAACGACATGTTATACTGACTGTAACCCCCATGTAGACAGCGCTATGGTGGTGGGAGACCGTCTCCCCCTGACACAGCTACCGCCTCTCACTGAGGTGGAGTAACTAAACCAACCGGAGAGCTCTCCCTTCAGCTTAGACTGCCTTTGGTTGTTAACACTATAAAGTTAAGTCGACTTGAGTTATGTTGCCGATCCTCCACTGCTGTAATTAAAGTGTTTGTGCACATCCACACAACGCTCCTTGTGACAGCAAAGCATGCCCAGAGTTGGTGCTCTTTACATTGATAGAGCAGTGCATCGTGGGTAGCTATCCCACTGTGTACCTCACCAGCATCTGCTGCTGGGTGCTCTGGGAAGGGATTGCAGTGCATCCTGGGGGTGGGCTCAATGTCCCATGAAGGGCAGTTTCCTTCTTCCCATCATTCCATGGGTTTCTTACTATGTTTTATACTGCTTTTCAACAGCCCGTATAAATGGTGCACCCACCATCTCTGCCTGAAAGCATGGATCCTGCACTGCTCTCCAGTCTTGTGATGAGCATTATGAACACAACTTGGCTGGATCTTGCAGTATTTCATGAGCTGTGAATCTGATGACACCGTGATGTCTGCTCTGCTGTGTGGCATGGAAAGAAACAATTCAAGATTTCTATGGGCATTCATGGAGCAGCCGCCCATGGCGGACCATTGATAATGGGCTAGGGAAACAAGCACTGAGTGGTGGGATCGCATTGTGATGCAGGTATGGGAGGATGAGCAGTGGCTGCAGAACTTTTGGATGTGCAAAGCCACCTTCCTGGACCTGTGTGTGGAGCTTGCCTCTGCCCTCTGGCACAAGGACACCAAAATGAAAGCTGCCCTAACAGTGGAGAAGTGAGTGGCGATTGCTGTGTGGAAGTTGTGAACTCCAAACTGGTACCGATCAGCTACGCATCAGTGTGGAGTTGGGAAGTTCACCATGGGGGTTGCAGCGATGCAAGTGTGCAGGACCATTAACTGCCTCCTGTTATGAAGGACTGTGACTCTGGGCAATGTGCGAGAAATAGTGGATAGCTTTGCAGTAATGGATTCCCTATCTGTAGTGGGCTATAGATGGCACGCATAGCCCATTTTGGCCCCAGACCACCTTGCTATGGAGTACATCAAGAAAAAGGGCTACTTTTCTATGGTATTGCAAGAGCTGGTGGATTACTGGGGTCATTTCACTGACATCAACGCGGGGTGGTCAGAGAAGGTGCATGATGCATGCATCTTCAGGAACACTGGCCCATATAGAAAACTGCAACCATGGACTTTCTTTCCAGACCAAAATATTATGATTGGGGATATGGAAATGCCAATTGTGATCTCAGGAATCCCAGTCTACCCCTTGCTCCCATGGCTCATGAAGACTTACACCGGAAACCTTGACAGCAGCAAGGAGAGCTTCAGCAACAGGCTCAGCAGGTGTAGAATGACTGTTGAATGTGCCTTTGGCAGATTAAAGGGCCGCTGGCGCTGCCTTTTTGGCAGGCTAGATCTCAATCAGGAAAATCTTCCCATGGTCATAGCCGCCTGCTGTTCGCTGCAGCACATTTGTGAAAGTAAGGGAGAAAAGCTTCCTCAGGGGAAGAGCTTTGAGGTGGATAGGTGGCAGTTGCTTTTGAGCAGCCAGATACCAGGACTGTTAGAGGGGCTGAACATTGGGGAGGGGAGTGAAGGGGGCTATTCATATCAGGGCGGGTTTAAAGGAGCATTTTGACAATAACAATACGTCTTTCTATTATGCATTAAGTCATTCTTGCATTCTTGCACTGTGGTATGATCCTTGTAATGATTGCTATGTGTGCATGAAGTTTACTCTGAAAATGCTCTGACTGCCACTGTGTATGAATTTCAGCAGCAACCATCGTGTGTAGGTTTGTTTTCTTTCCATAAGTACATTTTTATTCAACAACTATACAAACATTTCTATTACCTACAAGGAACATGACCATGAAGAGCACTTTTTAATGTTTGTAAATGTTTGTCGGATTAGATAAACAGGTAAGCAGCCACTGTCTGAAACGGAGATTTGAAAAGGCACTTCCGCATTCCTGCAGCGATTTCACAACAAAGGGAAGAGTGACCACTTGGCTTAAGGGGATTATGGGACATTTCTGGAGGTCAATTAGAGCGTAGTAACTTAACTCCTCATTCACAGTGACCCTGGGGTGTTTCAGCCAATACGCAACAACCGTTATCCCTCTCGTGGAGGTGGAGTACCAGGAGCGCTACAGCCAGGGAGTCAGAGAACTCTACGTGTTTTGCCAGTGTGGATGGGGAGTGAGGTAGAGCGCTCTGGGAGGCTTTATTGTGGTATAACGTGCAAGTGTAGCCAAGGCCTAAATGTAGCAGCAGTTTGGACGGGTTGTAGCTGGAGGAGTGGGGGAAGGTGAGTTGCAGGTGGATGAGGGTCACAGAGGAGGTTGCATTAATTAAGGAAAAAGATGAGCAAAGTTCTAGCAGCAGGAAAGGGAAGAAAAGGAGGGATTTATAAGATATTGTAGAGGCAGAATTGGCAGGATTAGCAAGGGAATTTGTATCTGGGGATGGTAGGGATGTAGGAAGAGGACAGAGGAACTGGGATCACTCCAAGCTTGTAACATTGGAGACAGTTGAGAGACAGAGAAGAGAGAGAAAGAAAAGGGAATTTGGTGTTATAGATGAGAAGTTCAATTTTGGACATAATGAATTTGACACTACAGTGGCACATCTGGGAGGAGGCAGAGGGAGAGAGACTTAGGTTGGAGAGGAAGATTTTGGAGCTGTTAGCATATTAGTAAATCTACTACAAGAGATGATAGCTCAAATCACATGGGAAATAACAAAACTAGCTAGGGAAACAAAACTGCACACAGACATAGAATATACAATCCTTGTGAGAAACATGGAGGGCATAATGGAGTTGTTAAAAATGGGCATGCCAGCAACCAGGTCAGCATCATAGAGCTAGGGGAACATGCGTCATTTCAGATACAGTATTACCAGGACACCTACCCCAACATGCTTGCTCTTTTACCATTTATATTCATTGCTCTTTCCTGCTCTGTCTCCATAACCCTCAATCCCCTTCACCTCTAGATCCAGTTGTTCCTTGAACTGCCACATACCCAGAACATGATCTAACCCTTTCTCAGTTCCCTTTCTATCGATTCTGTTCATTTCCCCAATTTTCATATTGAAGACCCTACTTTTTGAGCACCTTATCTGTATAAAACATATAAATCTTTCTCTTCAACAACATTTTCTAAGTAAATGGAAAAGAAGGAAATGAGGACCATAAAAGATGCAGCACTAGACAAAAATAAAATAGGTTCTGTCACTGGGAAATAAGATAATTGAGAGCTTTGTCTGTCTAGGAAGTCTGATACTGTATAACAGTCTAGCGGATGTAGGATAGATGAAAAAGGAATGCAATGGTCAGAGTTGTCTTTAAAAAAGGTAAGGGAGTCTCTCTCAGACCAGACTGATGATACTTAAAACTCATGTATCATATCAGTCACACTAGTGGATGAGACCTGCATAAGTTCCTATGTGAAGAGAAGGAATTTTTGATAGCATTGAAAACAGATTCCGGAAGAGGAGCATAAAGATGAAGTGAATGCAAGAAATGAAGACTGAAACCATCAGAAAGATAATGATGAGAAACAGCAGGTGTCTGAAGGGGCGGAGATTAGGTTACTGGAGAAAGAAAGAAATGCTTTGAAGACAGTTAATGGAGTGGAAGCCAGAAGCTCCAAGGGTTTTCAAGAATAGTTCGAATGGAAAGGATCAGACAAAATGAGGTTGGGGAAACATTACCCTTGATCATATAGGGAAAGTAGAAAAATAAACAAACATAGAGGGGCTCATTCTCATCTCAATTACACTGGTTACAGTAAAGCTACTTCTGAGTTACATCAATATATGCCAGAATCAGGAATCAAGCCCAGATGTTGACCCAATGTGTCTGGAATCCCCTGCAAATTCTGCTCCTTGATACACACATACAACTCCCATTTAAATAAACAAAAGAGTCACACCACTGTCATTCATCTTCATCACCACCACCATTAGAATGTATCTACTAATCCATTTCTTGGATTCCCAACAAAAGAGATACAAACAGGCACTCTCTGTATTAACCAGCATGTCTTTTACCTTCAACTCACACCTAGAGAGCATTACAAATTATTTATTTTACCTACAGAAATATGAGCAAAACAGTATACTGTGATTTCATTTTAATTTTCTAGTTCTTTATTCAATTCACGTAAAGTAAGATCAGTACTAAATGCTGAGCTTTAAGCTCATATCCGCATTAATTCTATCACAATTCAGAAAGTGGAGATGAGGAACTGAACCTTTTGAACAGAGTGACCAGTAAGAGGCTTGAAAATATATTAATTTCAAAAGTTGAATAATAATAAACTCAGATCCTACAGAAATATAAACTTACTTCTGTAAGAAAAAAATACAATTTGATTATTTAAACAGCTTTGTTAAGATCTTTTTCAAATAATTATAGTTTAAGTTTCTCAGAGTGAGGGTTTTTAGCTTGAAAAATAACATACTCAGACTTTAAAAGATTAGATTTTATTGGCAAATGTCAATCAATGTCAATTTCACTGTATGCACAAACCCACAAAATATGTTTCCATCAATAATAATCGAAATTTACAGATAGGCAAAATGAGACAAATGCATCTTGAGATTTTATCAGAGTTTGATTGAAGGATATTTACTTTGTATATTTGATATGTGATGTTGCCAATTTGTGTTTTACAGTTTTAATGCTTTAACTTTTTGAATCTCAACATCTACTGTCATTAAATTATTGCTGTCTGACCCACCCCGCTGCCCGACTCCGCCCATGCTATTTCACAACTAAAAATGTAAATCAATAAAAACAAAAAAGGCTTAAAACCCATAATTTTGCACAAGTGTAAAACTTTACATCAATACAAATCTAAAGTAAGTGCTTAAAAATAAACATAGATGTTATCTATAGAAAAGAGCAAAAAATAAAAATCGAATTCTGCCAAGCCCAAACATAGGACACGTGAAAGGTAAAATAGGAAAGTGTTCATGCCAGTGACTGGGAGGATGTTTCCAAAGGCAATTGGGCACCTACTTCTGTTGGAAAGTCAATGGGAGTTAGGTGCCTAATGGCCATCTGGGATTTTGAAAATCTCGTGATAAATTTATAAAGCCCTGATCCTGCAACGAGGTCCACATGAGCTCCAGGCCTCAGTGGGGCTTTATGTGGGTACAGGGATCTATCTACACTCGTGGAGTTCATTGCAGGAACTGGGCCTGTGAAAAATTAGAGGGCATATTTAGTACAGTGTGGTATATACAAGCAGGGTGGGATTTTCACACTGAAATAAGTGGGAGTTTTAGCATGACGTTAATGACAGCAGAGCTATGTCAGTGTTGAATGCTTTTGAAAATCCTACCCTCAGGACATACTGCCTGACAGATCAGTAACAAATGAACTCAACTGGTTTATGTATATGTCAGATTACCAATAAAGATAAATTAAGGGCTTGATTCAGATCTTAGTTACTAAAATCAAAGGGATTAACTCTGGATTTACTGTAGCTCAACCTCCACAGAACCTAATTTTATTGACTGGATTTTCCCTTTCCATCAATAACTAGGAGATGGACACACAACAGTATTTCTGGATTTTCCTAATTTGTCCTTCAGACAGCAAACATTTCATGACTTTGACCCAGGATGGCTAGACTGGACATACAACTCATCCCATGTTCGTTCATTTCCTCTTTCTTCCAAAGAGTGAGCAGATTTGCGCAGTTCAGCTTTGTTATGCCTTTACATCTTCCTTCAAATTCTTTCCCCATTTATTCATGTTTATTTCAAGTGCTTTCCTCCCATGCAGAATAAAACTATGTTGGGTTTCTTAGCAGCCTAGCTGTACAATGTACCGTGAGGTAACCATTCTGCATTTTTTATATCCTCCAGACAGGTGTTCCCAAAGAGCGCTGCATGGACTACTGTTACTTGTTTTGTTTATACTTCCGCATAACACAGAAAGGGAGGAACTTGTGGTTTGGCTGAAGGCTGAATCAACCAACCAGCCAGGGGGAGTTTGCAATCGCAGCTGCATGGGGAAGAGGTAAGCCACACCCGCACAGAAAGAAATGGGTTGCTGCTCTGTCCCTCCCCACATGGACTGATGCTCTACTCAGGTGGTGGGTCTCTGGTGCCAAGGCTGCCCTCCCTCAGAAGAGGGTTGGCTGAGAGGCCAAAGGGTACTGTGAGTAATGAAAATATCCCCTTCCCTAGACAAAGAGCAGGAGTCTATAAAGACTACCATCATTGGCCAGTCTAGCCAAGACTTCATGATCTGCTGGATGAAGAGAATAAGGAAGCCTGTTGAGTCTGTGGACGTCCTGGAGCTGAAACTCCATCAGCAGAACAGACTGTCTGTTTGTGTGGAGGTGGGGGTGAAGAACAGACCATTAATTCCAAATTCGGGGAAAGCCCCTTGAAGAAAAAAATACCATGATTATAATGAAATGATTGTAGGCTTTTAGGAGGTATTTGAAGACAGGGAACTAAAGCATGAATTAAAAAATCTGTTGTATTTTGCTGAATACACGCATTAATTTTATGCAACTTGCCTGTACTGTAAAACTGTACAAAAAAGTGTTTACATGTGGTAATGACTTAGAGTGGAGAAAAGCTATGCTAAAAATGTGTACAGTGCTAACCTTTGCACACTACAAGAAAGGTTAGGTGTATAAGCCATGTGTCATTGCTGGCATAACAGTTTATAAATAGGCAGGTGCAGATAAATAGACTCTCAAACCTCAGTTCATTACTTTGACCTAGGACAACCTTAAAAAGTCGACAGTTTCCACACTGTGGTATCATGGATATCCCAGAATTTCCACACAACAGGAAATAACATGTGACGGGTGTTGATAAATATTGACTTATTGGAAATTCACAATGCA
The DNA here is from genome assembly GCA_037349315.1 of Chelydra serpentina. Classification (NCBI taxonomy): domain Eukaryota; kingdom Metazoa; phylum Chordata; order Testudines; family Chelydridae; genus Chelydra; species Chelydra serpentina. Next base: position 15,577,146 of record JBAIAC010000061.1, read on the forward strand.
TTCTTTGACTCGGAGGCAATTTTTTGGACATACAGTTGTTTACAAAACACTCATTCTGGCTGCGCAAAGAGAATAACCAGCAATGTTCTGAGAATAAAGACACTAATGGCTTACAATTTCCCATGAATACTCTCATGAATAAACTTTGCTGCTGTGGTGTATATTTCTCTAACAGCAAGCTGATTTCATCCATGAGTGCATTTTAACAATCTCCTCCTTTTCTCTATTTTATCCATATTTGAATAATAAATACAACAATAATAATAATACTCATCAGTGTCAATAATGATTATATTCAATGTACAGTACCTTTGCTATTTCCTCTTGAAATGCCACTAAGTTCAAGTACGATATATTGACCAGGTCTGGACCATAGACAACAGTTATCATTCGATTCTCCAGCCGACCTCCTAGGTTCCCAGCATCCAACAGTTCACGCAATTTTGGATCCTGCAAGTAAATATATTGTGAGACAGTAAACATCTGATTTGCAAAATAACTTGCATCGTGAGAGATGTGAACATTTTAAGCATCATCTACATTTCTGGCCTGGTTCATTCCTCACTGCAAATATCCGAAGTAATCACCTCTGGGAACAGTGAAAGACTTGACCTTGATTTTCCAATGAGCCTGATCTCTGGATGGGTGCAGTGAAGAGGACAGATTGTCAGGTCCTCTTAAAGTTTCCCACCCATATGGCCTCCTTAAAGTTAATCATGTGTTTATAAGTGCTTTGCTTAATCATAGCCATAGAGTCTGATCCAAAATCCACTGAAGTCAGTGATTTAAATGGATTTTGGATCAGGCCCAAAGTGGAAAGAAAAGGATTTCAACTGATTTCTTCCCCCCACAAAGAATTCAAGCAGAATAATTGGAAACACCACCACCACATGTAACGGACGAATGTACTTTTACTCCACTCCCCCCCCCCCCCATGTCCCAAGAGACCTTTTAAGAAAATAATAAAACATACTATTTTAATTGAAAGTTATAATCCAGATATATCTAATTTGCAGGATTTCCAGTCTCGTGCTCTTATAGCAATATTAATCTCCAGGAGCGGCATTGTAAAAACAAATGCACACCATTTCTGAATAGTGAAGAGATATTTAATTAATTTTCCAGTTAAATATAGTAACTGAGTTTTGGCACTGGTAGCACAATCTCTAGCAAGAACCTGTTTCAAGATATTTTGTTTATCTCTTGGCTTCTGATGATTTAGACTGCAGCAGTGCCAACCAATGTGCTAGGTCAGTGTTTCTCAAACTGGGGGCCAAGGAGCAGGGGGTTTTGCCCCCCCCCCCAAAAAATGTTAAATCAAAACGAGGGTCCTCAGGTTGCTAAGTTTGAGAACCTCTGTGCTAGGTGCTTTCCTAACTCAGGACAATGTGTGACCCTTGCCCTAAAAAGTTTATAGTCTTAAGGGGGGAGGGATAGCTCAGTGGTTTGAGCATTAGCCTGCTAAACCCAGGGTTGTGAGTTCAATCCTTGAGGGGGCCATTTAGAGATCTGGGGCAAAAATCTGTCAGGCGACACTATTTGGTCCTCCTAGTGAAAGCAGAGGACTGGGCTCTATGACCTTTCAAGGTCCTTCCAGTTCTAAGAGATAGGCATATATATATAAAAGACAATGACAGTTGGTGGAAGAATTTTTTTGAAGTCAAACTGGGTGACATTCACCCCTTTGTAGAGGGCTAGCACAATCTGAAAGCGTAGGCTTCTTTCAAAGGTAACATTTTTCAGAATGTTATACATATACAAATTTGCCAAGCGAATCTGATCCTTACTGGGTTAAATTAAAACCAACACTCGCATTCCTTCAGAAAAGTTAAGACATGATGAAATCTCTCTAGTGAATTGAATCGCTTGTGATCTGTGAAAGACAGATATAATAGCAGCTCCCATTTAGCTCTCATGTAAACTTTTCCCCCGTTAAGTAAATGCAATTATTATTCGTGCCACCGTTCTTCAAAACTCAAATACCCTCTGAGTGAGAAACTAAATGCTGATTGTCCTATATAAATGGGGTTTATTATAGCAGGATGATAAATTTCATTGTGTGAAAATTACCATTTATCTTGGAAAATAGGGAGATCTCAGCACAGGAGGAATATCAGCATGCTGGTAGACATTAATCTAACAAGGACATCTTCTGATAGGTATTACCTGCATTTGCATGCATGGCTCATATGTATCTACTGAATCCTTACCCTGGTTCAAAGGAATATTTTGAAGCACCACATGTTAATTGGAAGGAAATAGAAAAGCTGTCTTTCACGGGATGCTGAGCGTCTTTAAATATTGGGTACAACGGTAAATTGCGTAGGGAAAGGAGACAGAATAATGAGCCTATTCAAATATGCTGTAGATGAGGAATATTATGGTTTGTGCACTGAACCAAAGCAGACCTCATGGATAAACAAGTTAATGACAGGTTTTCATACCTCAGACACAAACAGCAAAGGAATATAAAAGCAGGAGTTGTGGCCAAGGGAGCGTGACGGCAAGAAGAAAGAAACAGAGTTGATGTCAACTTGCTGCTGGGAGAGGAGAAAAACAGACCGAGAAGAAACGTAGACTTTTCAGTCAGAACAAGGCGTGTACAAGGTTTACTCAATCTTTACCCAAGAGTAAAAATAATGCAGGCCGAAGTCCAGCAACAGAGTGGGGGCTACCCAGTTTATTGCACTGAATGCAGCATGTATAATTACCTGCCTTGTGGGCAGGAGGCATGTGTGTATGCATTCGGTGAAAGCGACTCAGAGTCCTCAGAGTGCAAGTACAGGCTCTCGAGACCAGAAGGTCTGAACTGGAGGATCTAAGGAAGATAGAGAGGTACAAAAAAAGAGACTTTTCAGGACACAGTAGAGCAGTACCTCCCGCAGTTTGACAGTCTCTGTGTTGCTGAGGAGGATAAAAGTCTCAGCGAAGGAAAACATCAAGCTGGACCAGAGGGAAAGAATCCTATAATTGGGACTCTCCTTACAACTGATGTCATGGTATCCTCTCGCACTGAGGATACCCCTACAAAGAGAGGACCTCAGTTATGGGGGATTCAATTGTTAAAAAATATAACAATTTTAAACTCTAGCCAGTTGGGTTTGTGATGACTGAGAGAACCACATGGTGAATTGCCTGAAGGGTGTGAAAGTTGTGAGACATCTAGATGGTTCTTGAGAGCTCTAGATAGATTTATGTGCAGTGTCGATGAGGAACTGGAGGTCGTGGTACGTGTAGGTACCAATGACATAAGGAAAGGTAGGAAAGAGGTCCTAGAGGCCAAATTTAGGCTGCAGGGTATGAGATTAAAATCCAATGTAACATTCTCTGAAATGCTTCCAGTTTCACGTGCAAAGCCAGTTAGACAGGCAGACCTGCAGGGTCTGAAGGCATGGATAAGACGATGGTATTCAGGAGCAGGGATTTTGCTTTATTAGGAAGGAGGAACCTTTTGGAAAAGGAGGAGCCTACACAGGAAAGATGGGTTCCACCTAAACCAAAACAGAACCAGACTGCTGGCATGTAAAATTAAAAAGGCTGAAGAGGAGTTTTTAAACTAAGGGCTGGAGGAAAGCTGACAGGTGCAGAGGAGCACACAGTTCACACAGAGATATCCCTAGGGGAAGATTTATTAAAGGGCATATTGTACATCCTAGTAAAGATGAGAGGACAGTAGTTGATAAAGTACAGATAGGAACTGAAAGGACAATCAAACAAAAAATTGTTTCCCATTCAATTAAATTACACAAAGGCAGACAATTAAATAATGACATATTTTATAATGCTTGTATACAAATGCTAGAAGTCTAAGAACTAAGATGGGTGAACTTGAATGCCTGGTATTAAATGAGGCTATTGATATAATAGGCATCACAGAAACTTGGTGGAACAATGATAATCAATGGGACCAGGTAATACCAGGCTACAAAATATCCAGGAATGACAGAGTAGGTCGTGCTGGCAGACGAATGGCACCATATGTGAAAGAAAGCATAAAGTCAAATATAGTAAAAATCTTAAATGACTGAAACGCTACCATAGAATCTCTAGGGATAGAAATTCCCTTCTTCAATAATAAGAATATAACAGTAAGAATGTACTACAGACCACCTTACCAGGATGGTGATGGTGACTGTGAAATTCTCTGGGAGATTAGAGAGGCTACAAAAACAGAAAACCCAACAAAAATGGGGGATTTCAACTATCCCCATATTGACTGGGTACGGGTCACCTCAGGACGGGATAGAGAAATAAAATGTCTAGACACCATTAATGCCTACTTCTTGGAGCAGCTAGTCCTGGAACCCACAAGAAGAGAAGCAATTCTTGATATAGTTCTAAATGAAGCACAGGATCTGGTCTAAGTGGCAAATACAGCTGAACCACTCAGGAATAGCCACCATAATGTAATTAAATTCAACATCCTTGGAAGGGGGGAAATACCAAATAAACCCACCATAATAGTATTTAACTTAATAAAAAGGAGACCTATACAAAAATGAGGAAGCAAGTTAATTAAAAGGAACAGTCACAAGAGTGAACTGCCTGCAAGCTGCATGAAAACTTTAAAAAAACACCGTAATAGAGGCTGAAACTAAATGTATACCCCAAATAAAAACAACAACAGTAAGAGGACCATAAAAAAATACCACCATGGCTATAAAAAGGAGTAAAGAGGCAGTTAAAAGACAAAAAGGCATATTTTAAAAACCGGAAATCATAGCCTACTGAGGAAAATATAAAGGAGCATAAACTCTGGCAGGTCATGTGTAAAAGTGTAATTAGGAAGGCCAAATAAGAGTTTAAAGAGCAAACAGCTAAAGACACAAAAACTTACAGAATTTTTTCTTTAAGCACATCAGAATTAATAAGTCTGCCAAACAATCAGTGGGGCCACTGGGTGATCAAGATGCTAAAGGAGCACTTAAGGAAGACAAGGTCTTTGCTGAGAAGCTAAATGGATTCTTTTTATTGGTTTTCACTGCAGAGGATGTCAGAGATTCCCACACTTAAACCATTCTTTTTAGAGGACAAATCTGAAGAACTGTCCCAGATTGAGGGATCAGTAGAGGAGGTTTTGGAACAAACTGATAAATTAAACAGTAATAAGTGACCAGGATCAGATGGTATTCACCCAAGAGGTCTGAAGGAACTCAAATGTGAAATTGCAGAACTACTACCGGTGGTATGTTACCTATCATTTAAATCAGCCTCTGTACAAGATGACTGGAAGATAGCTAATGTAACACCAATTTTTTTTAAAGGCTCCAGAGGCGATCCTGACAATTAGTAAGCTCACTGAAAAACATAATCCCAACTATACATACAAAATGATGGGGTCTAATGTTTGTATCTGGCTATTATTCCTAATGTAGTACATTTATTTAAAAAGTTTATTTTTGATTTCCTGTCAGTCTCAGACAGAAATAAAGTTGACTTAGCTGTTTGGCAAACTTTTTTTTACTGATTATATTAGTAGCACTTCCGCAGGTGAAGCAAGTTAGATTCTCTTTATTCATCTAGAATTTCCTTGTCATGGACCTTCCTTAATAAGGAAAACACTTTAATCAACTACATTTTTCATTATGTTTTATTCATAATGTGCTATGAGAGTGCAATAAGGCACTAGCTAATTGCTTCTAAAGTTTCAATCACCAGTTAATATTGCTGCAGAAGAAAACATTCCGTGAGTTCAAGTCCAGGGTTACCAGAAGAGTGTGCTGCCATGGGAAAGATAGCTTGGTTAGGCTTAGGCAAGCTGCAGATTGCCTACAGAATCTGTCAAAAGGAGAGATTCATTGAAGGTGGGATGTTGGCTGAAGGGTGATGCTGGTCAGTTAATTGTGGGTTTTTTTGCTTTTTGTTTAAGAAATATAAGTGGTGTAAAACTTCCACTTGAGAAAATTCTTTGTCAATCTAATTTGAATTATATCTACAGTCTAGCAAAGTGTAAACATTTCATTTAAAACAAAAATGAAGACTATAACCCATCCTGTCATTGGAGACATTTCTAAACTGGGCAACAAACACCTTCAATAATAATAACGTACACTGTATGATTAGTATGTTTTTGTGTACATATTGTGCTCAACGTTATTTTTATTTTGACGTGTACAATGGAGCCTGTGCCACCATTGAAAAAGGTCCTTGAAAATGATGGAAATGAAGAGCCGTCTCTGAAAAAGAATTGTGGCCTGTTGTCAAAAACATACTGGATGATAATCCTAGTGGTGGCCATACATCACCAGTGGCCGCCACCTGCGCACCTCAGGAAGCCCGATGTGCCCTGATATCAATAGCAGCAGTGGAAGGTTGTGTTAGGCAGAGTTTGTTACTTATTCATGGTGGAATAATGATAGCACCCTTCACACCTGTTGATATTTCATTGGGCAAAGTTGGCCAACAAGTCCGCCTAAACTGAATTCATATGCTCTTACAAATGGTTGGCATTTCAAGTGTAGTTGGTTTTCATTGTACCCATTACCTGAATACGCAACTGTAATGCATTCTGTCCTTCGTTTTCCATGATGTCAGTTTGCTACTCAAAGCAAAATGAGACCAAGAGAAAAGACTGGCAACAGAACATTCCTTGAGAGAGGCTTTAAGAAATGGAAAGATTTCCAAAGTTTGTTCAAACAGCATGCACTCAGTTCTAGCCATGAGAGCGCATCCCTTGTATGGCAAGTGTACAAAAAAATTGAAACCAGTGGTTCAGGATGTGTTACAGATATGCTCATTTCCAGCCATCATGATGCCATAACTGAACATTGACAGCATGTCGAAATACTTTTAAAGGTATTCATGCTCCGTGCAAGACAAGATATTGCTTCTCAGGCGCATGATGAAACACACAACTCCAGCGGTAGAGGAAATTACAGTGAAATTCTGGAGCTGGTTGGTTCTACTAAAGCCAGCCTTTTGAACTGACTGATCAGCAGCTAGGGACATTATACATCTCACCGGTACCAGAATGATTAAATACATTCCATCGCAGAAGTCCGGAGAGAAAGCATTGTTGAAGAGGTCAGACGAGTCAAGTGGTATGAGCATTGGCCTGCTAAACCGAGGGTTGTGAGTTCAATCCTTGAGGGAGCCATTTAGGGATCTGGAGGGGAAAAAAAATCTGTCAGGGGACAGTACTTGGTCCTGCTAGTGAAGGCAGGGGACTGGACTCGATGACCTTTCAAGGTCTTTCCAGTTCTAGGAGATTGGCATATCTCCATATATTATTATAAGTATTTTTATGTCCTTGCTGACAAAATTAAAAATGAATAATAAAAAAAAAAGAACTGCTGTGTCTTCTAGTGCATAATCATAGAAAAGGAATAATTCAGGAAAGAGCTTGAACGTGCTACTACATGGAAAACCTAAATGCTGGGTCGGTTTCTAACCTGATCGTTCAAGAACTACATCAGTTTGTTATCAATTACATTGCTGCCCAGTGCTCTGATGGAGCTTCTGTGCTGACTTAAAGCACCACAAGAGCTATGCCAGAAGGCACTTAAGCTTGAAATTGGTTGGGTTTTCCATTATGATTCCCTCTGAAAACGGCAAGCAAGATGTGGCACCGTACTGGAAATACTAGAGGCTATGGAGCAGCACCTAGCACTGCAAATGGCTTGTTGGAGAGACTGAGGAGCTCCTTTTTTCTTTTTTTTTCCGCTAAGGCTCTTAGTTTTGGGGGGTGGGAAATCAAGATTTTGAGCAACATATCCTCCAAGCTGGCACGGTTCTTTGTTCCTGGCACAGTGGGCCAGTCATCTGCAGATGACATTGCCAAGAGCAGTCAAGAACGTATCACCATTGATTTCTACTAGTCTGTGTTGGCCAGAATTCTGGCTTAGCTCTCACCCCTAACTCTATCTTGCTTTCTGAACTAAATGCCTGTAATCTAAACAGCGACAATTTTCTTGGTTATACTGATCTAAAGACAATAGCAGATCACTATGCACCAACAGGCACCCATTTTCACAGTCTTGATGCAGAAGGTGAAGCTGCCAGGATGCACAGTGCACCACAGAAATAACTGACGTCAATTTCTGAATTTTGTAATGTTCTGAACGAATTCCCGAGAGACTGTCCATCTTCATTGGCAATTGTCGACAATGTGTTGAGCCTCTCGGTTTCTACGGCATCAAATGAGAGGTACTTCTCTGGGCTAAAGAGAGTTAAAGGCTGCTTAAGATCCACGATGGCATAAAAATGCCTAAGCGCTTTGGTGCTCTGGGCCTCTGACGGTATGTCTACACCACAAACAGACCCATGTGGCTGGCCCATGTCAGCTGACTCGGGCTAGTTCAGGTTTAACTGAGGTGTAGACTCTGGGACCCGGCAAGGAGGGAGGGTCCCAGAGCTTGGGCTGGAGCCCAAGTCCAAATGTCTACACTGCAATTAAACAGCCCCTTAGCCCGAGCCCCCCAAGCCATGCGGCATGGGCCAATCACAGGTTTTTAAATGCAGTGTAAACATACTCTCAGGGTATATTTACATAGCCTGTGGCAGCAAGCCTCCCAGCCCAGGGTGAGAGGTTCTCAATGTGATGCTAAAAAATGAGTGTAGACATTGCGACGTGGGCTGGAACTCAGGCTCCGAAGGGCCGAGGGGGAAGGGCTACCGAACCGGAGCTGCCACTTGAAGCTACACAGCTTTGTTTTTTTTAGCACAGCAGTGTGAACCCAAGTCTGTCAACAAAGCCCTGGTCTACACTGGGGGAGGGAGGGGAGGATCAATCTAAGATACGCAACTTCAGCTACAAGAAAAGCGTAGCTGAAGTCGACGTACATACACACGGCGTCTTCACGGTGGTGAGTTGACTGCTGCCGCTCCCCCGTCGACTCCGCCTGCGCCTCTCGCGGCAGTGGAGTACCGGAGTCGACGGGAGATGCTTTTCATCCTCTAAGATCTGAAGAAGTATTTTACATAGCTATTCTTTAGAGACAGAGACTGCAGTATCTCTATTGCTATGGAAAATGTTATGGATCCAATAATAGACCACATACCACCTTGAATGTAGGAACCTGTTTTACTGAGGGGGGATGTTGCCAAGGACAGTAACGACAAATTGAATGACAATGAATAGTCATTGGGCCAGGGAAAGAGGCATGAACCTAGGACATGAAAGACCCAGTGACTATTTATATACAACGGTTCAGCTTGAACAGGAGAGACTGAAAGAGTGCCCCATCAGGATATCCCATAGGCCAGTGGCTCAGGCATTCTCTTGCAGTGTAGGAGACCCAAGCTCAACTTGCTTCTCTGCATCAGGCAGGGCAGGGTAGTGAACCTGGGTCTCCCACATCCCAAATGAGGGTCCTAACCACTGAGCTAAAATGTATAAGGGTGCTCTCGGCCTCCATTGCTCCTGCCACCCAGTGAGTGTCAGAGCCCAGATCAACAGACTTGGGCTTGTGCTAAGACGCTAAGAGCAGTGTAGGCATTTGAGGTTGAGCTGTGAAGCCTAAGGAAGGGGATAGGTTTTAGAGCCCAAGCCACAATGTCCAGACTGCTGTTTCTAATGCTGTAGCGCGAGCTCCACATCTTGAGTCTGAAGACCCAGGCTCTGAGACTCACTGCTATGGGGTTTAAAATGCAGTGCAGACATACGACCACAGCTACATTTTTTTGGTGACTAAACTATTTGGGCGAAAAAATACACCCAGCTCTAATAAGGAGCGTGCATTTATTGCGGCTACAGTCTACAAATCCTACGTCACTCTCAGGGGCTGCGTGTAGCATACCGTATATTGCCCAGCTAAGCCTCACTTTCGCTGAACCACGAGGATTCATGATTAAATTATCTCATCTCTGCAGAACAGATTTCTGTGCTTATTAAAGCTCAGGCACTGTTTTTCTCTTATACACATCAACGGGCAACAGACCAGCCAAGCCTTCAACTTAAATGCACTGCGACACCTATCTTCCTAAAGCCTGTCAAAGCTTCAGCACTTTTTTTCCCACCTTGAGCAGCTGAGTCTCCTCTGAGATCTGTGTCAAGCACTTGGAGAATGTGCCAGATGCTAAAGATTTTCTCAGGACTGAACAACCAGGGGCCAAATAAAATGAGTATCAAAAGACTCAACAAGAATACATTGCTTCTCAGAAACAGGTGCACACTTAAAATATTATAACACATCTCATTCATTAAAGTCATTAATTTACCAAGTTTTTAGTAAAATAAAGGAATGATAGTGGAAAGCTTCTTTCTTTTTTGTTACATGTTTTATGTATGTGGGTGTGTATAAGTTGCTTAAAAAGGAATGTTAGCTATAACAGGAAGGTATAAGTACCTTCACAGTGAGAAAACACTAACGGGCTCTTTAATCTAGTGGAGAAAAGCATAACACAGAATCAATGGCTGGAAGGATTTTTTGTTTTGAAATTTTTAAAATATTGTATTATATTTATTATATTATACAAAACCATTTAAAGAATCAAAAATCAATGTGAAATGATTGACCGGAGACACTTTTGTTTTTATTTCCTTCCTGCAAAATTTCAAAATTTTGGATCAAATCAGAACTAAGCCAAATTTCAAAAACTTGAAATCCTTCACAAAATGGAGCTTCCATACTCTTCCCACCTCTAGCTACTAGGTTAATATTGTTCCAAGACTTAAAGAATAATTTCCTTAAAAAGAGCAACACTTTCATGTAGCTATAACTTTTATCTCACTATAAACTCAGTCATTTATAATATATTAGGAATGAGAATATTTAGAGATGAAACTGACATTTATAAATGGATATATTAAAATAATTCTCTCACAGTGCATGATGCAGCTCCCACTGACGTCAACTGGAGATTTTCCATTAAATTCACTGGAGACTGGATTGGGCCTGTACTGTCGGGACAAATATATCAAGGCTGGGATGTAGGCAGTCATGACTAGTGGTTAGTGTTGGGGGAGGCAGGTCTCCACACCAGAGAGGTCTGGAGCTGAGGTCAGGAACTAAGAATCAGACATCAGGAATCAGGCCGAGTCAGGAAAGCAGGAGGTCAGGAAAAGGAGACAAGCTGGAGATCAGGAATTACGAGTCAGATACCAGGAATCAGGTTGAATAAGGAAACCAGGAAGTCCGGAAAAGGAGACAAACCAGTTATCAAAGAACCGTGAGTCAGATTCCAGGAATCAGGCTGAGTCAAGAAACAAAGAGGTCTGGATTAGAAGACAAGAACAAGGAACGCTGGGTGAGCAGTCCAAAGCAGGGCAGAGCCCATTTGTTTCTTTTGTTTGTTTGTTTAAGTAGGGGGAGTGGGCCAATCAGAAACTCCATTGTTCCTCCCCAGAGGGGAGCCTCTGATCTGGGCTTCAGGAAGTCCCGATTCTAGCTGAGAGTGATGACCCCCCAGTAACCCTCCAGACCAGAGTTTGAAACTGTGGGTCATGCCACAATCTTAGGACCAAAATCTCCTCTGTCATCTGCATGATGAAATTCTTCACTTCCATTCTTCTGTCTCTCTTTTGTGCTATTCTAAGAATTTCAGAAGAACTTAAATAGTTCGCAGGACTTTTGCTGGCCGTTTGCATAGGGGTGAATTTCACACACAGAGCAGAACTGGCATCAAGAGATCAGCTCTGTGGCCCAGACCAGAGAGAATGTAGCCTTTAATAGCTATCTAAATCTTCCAACCCTTAGTTCTTTATTTAACAAAAGCTATCAGGGTGAATGAGAGCAACTCAAAGGGAAGAGAAGAAGAAAAAAGGCACAGGTTGATGCATGCCAGATCATGACCTCTGGGCAAAGCCCAGGTGAACGAGACATGTGTAGGGATCATCAGGCAGACAGACTACTTCTCCCAGGCTGCAGAGCAGCAGTGGAGCTATTTGAGAGCCGCCACGGGCAAAGCAGGTGACTAAGAATTGCGCAGGTTCTATTATTGTTGTTACCCTGTCTTCTCTGCACTCACCCCACTTGTTTGTCTCACTGACCTGTTACATCTTGTCTCCTCGGGGCTTTTCTATATGTTTGTACAGCATCCTCAGTGGTCCCCAACCTTTCTGTGGCCAAGAGCACATTCATGCCTTCAGAAGAGTGTGGCGGGCAGCGACGCTTCTCGGCGGCATTTTGGTGACGACGCTTCTCCGGTGGCCGCACTCCTTGGTGTCAGCTTCTCCGCCGGAAGCGCTCCGCGGCGACACTTCGGTGGCAGGTTCTCCGGCGGATGCGCGCCTCTCCTTTTCGTTCCTTGGTGCCAGCCCTGACAGCGGGCGTACATAAATGCCCCGGAGGGCGCCATGGCGCCCGCGGGCACCACGTTGGGGACCACTGATACTAGTTCATCAACGGGACCTTGGCATGGCTGAGGCCTGTAGGTGCTACCCGCAATCTAAACATTGAATCATGACAACACTTAGGGGGGCCAACTTCATACTATTTAAAACCTGGACACTCCAGCAGGTGTGTCAGAACCTCCCTCATCCTGACTCTTCCCCTCAAGGCCCCATCCCTGACCTGCCTCTTCCCACCCGCCCCTCTTTTGCTCCTCTTCCCCCCACCCCTACATTGCTTGCTGCTATTCCCCTCCTTCCCCTGCCTAGATTGGGAGGGAGTCACCTGAAGAGTTGTGGATGGGAGCTGCAGCCGCCCAGTGCAGGTAGGAGGCTAGCGCGGGTGATGACCCGGCCCCTCCCCACTTGCAGTAACCTGACTTTGTGGGTCTAGTCAGTAGATATGGACTTTTCGACTGGACTTTCCTGTCGAAAACCAGGCACTTGGCTACCCTAACAACAGTGTCTGAAATCCTTGTGCTCCCCATCCATGGAGGCCTTATTAATTATTATTATTATTATTTTTACTATTATCTTCATCATCATTTGTATTGTGGTAGCACATAGCCGTGGCAGTCATGGAGCAACACCCCACTGTGCTCGGCGCTGCACACACACAGAAGACAAAGACAGCCCCCACCCCAGTTTACAGTCCAAAGTTGTTCGAGTTAGAGGATCACATAATCACACCCTTGTGCCTTCTACTAGCCAAAACACATGCACAGCAGTGGCAGAAAGCCTCATTTCAAGTATCTCAACCACCATCACGCTCCCGAATAGTCAGAAATATTCCATTCTCTCTGTCACAGTATCACAAGAGGCAACCAAAATCCTTAGGAAATAATCGACTTTTCTTTGTAAGAATTAAAATGCGGAGGAGGAGTGGTGCAGTGATCTCTTTATACAGAATCATGGCAATGGATGCAGAAAAGACCTATTTGATCATTAAGTTAATTGTCCTGGAAGGGCAGGTTGCCATTTCTGGAGAGAGGAAGTATCCGTTGTTAAACTAAAATTGTCTCCCTTTTCTGTAAACTGTCATTTCCACGTTATGGTGTTTATTTAATGGCGGTGTGAATATAAAAAATGCGTGAATGATACGTTAACTGCTACATTCTGCTTCTCAGTGTATCAGATTCTTTAGGAAAATACCATGAAAAACATAAGTCAGAGCTTTACTGAAAGCTGGCTTAGCATATGCAGAGAAGATTAATGAATTCTGTCCATGTCTTTTACCTGTATGGCCAATCTACAGCACTCAGTCGTTAATTCTAACTTTTCAGTCTCTTAGAATAGCTCCAGAAAGGAAACATGTCTCTCACAAGAACTACTTTTTCCTTTAGATACTATTCAAGCCTTTGAGAAATACCAGATTCACATAAAAGCCATTTTCTCTCTAAAGGGAAGTCGGTTTTGAATGTCATTTTGGCAGAAAAATGTATTAAAGTTCTTAGCCGCTTAAATATTATAGCAGGACGTGTTACAGTCATGATTCTACATTACCGTATAACATATATTATTAAAAACGCTGGCCTGCTTCAATGACCACATTTAACGTAAAGACATTTTGATGCATTATCAGCTTTCAGATTCTGTTATAAAATTATGAATGCTACATGAGAGTGTTGTAATATATGTGGAGTGAAAATCCAATTACAGTAAAAGCCTGCATCTTTATAGGCTGCTGCTGTGAAAATACCATCATCGCCTTGCCACTACATGCACATAAATCAGCTGCACCCTGACTCACGAAAACATCCTTATTCAGGACAGCATTTTAAAAAATGCTGAAACCCCACTGACATCGAAGCGAGAAAATGGGAACCCCAAAGGCACAAAAAGCCAAGGAAAAAACCCCACAAATGGGTAGGTTTTTTTAAACAATGAAGAGGGCTGACAATTAATCATAGTTAACCCATATGATTAACTCAAAAAAAATGATTTGCGATTTACAAAATGATTCGCGATTAACCACACTGTTAAATAACAGAATACCAATTGAAATTTATTAAACATTTTGGATGTTTTTCTACATTTTCAAATATATCAATTTCAGTTACATCACAGAATACAAAGTATACAGTGATCACTTTATATTATTTTCTATTACAAATATTTGCACTGTAAAAATAATAAACAAAAGAAATAATATTTTTCAGTTCATCTCATAGAAGTACCATAATGCAATCTCTTTATCATGAAAGTGCAATTTACAAATGTAGATTTTTTTTTGTTACATAACTGCACTCAAAAATAAAACAATGTAAAACTTTAGAGTCTACAATCCACTCAGTCCTACTTCTTGTTCAGCCAATCGCTAAGAGAAACAAGTTTGTTTACATTTACGGGAGGTAATGCTGCCCACTTCTTATTTACAATGTCACCTGAAAGTGAGAAATGACACTGTTGTAGCTGGCGTTGCAAGATATTTATGTACTAGATGCGCTAGAGATTTATATGTCTCTTCATGCTTCAGCCATTGTTCCAGAGGACATGCTTCCATGCTGAGGACGCTCGTTAAAAAATAATGCATTAATTAAATTTGTGACTGAACTCCTTGGGTGAGAATTGTATGTCTCCTGCTCTGTTTTACCCTCATTCTGCCATGTAGTTCATGTTATAGCAGTCTCGGATGGTGACCCAGTACGTGTTCATTTTAAGAACACTTTCACTGCAAATTTGACAAAATGCAAAGAAGATACCAATGTGAAATGTCTAAAGTTAGCTACAGCACTCAACCCAAGAGTTAAGAATCTGAAGTGCCTTCCAAAATCAGAGAGGAATGAGGTGTGGAACATGGCTTCAAAAGTCTTAAAAGAGAAACATTTTGATGTGGAAACTACAGAAGCCAAAAAAGAAAATCAACCTTCTGCATTATCTTCTGCTAATGTAAACAAACCTGTTTGTCTGAGCGATTGGCTGACCAAGAAGTAGGACTGATTGGACTTATAGGCTTTAAAGTTTGACATTGTAGAAAATGTAGAAAACATCCAAAATATTTAAATAAATGGTATTCTATTATTGTTTAACAGAGCGATTAATCAGGATTAATTTTTTTAATCACGTGATTAATCGCGATTCATTTTTTAAATCACTTGACGGCCCTAAAAATGAATCTCATAAATTTTAAGCCAATTTCATGATTTTGGATGCCTGACTCATGATTTCTGAATGCTTGGGGTTGGCAATAGTAAAAAACCTGTAACGTTCCTTTTAATAAAGCGTCCTGCTTAATACCTTCTCTTTCAGTTTCTATAACTCTCAAAGGCCATGGTGCAAAGGCTTCTTTTAGTAAAAAGGGACTGGCCAAGAACTTGATAACAGACCTCTCTGTAAGAATGCAGAGTTTATTTGATCAGGGGCTAAACATGCAATTGTGAGAATTGCAAGGAACTCTTATGAATATGTATTGAGTATTAGAGGTAAGGTAGGTGGGGTAATATTTTCCATTGGACCCACTTCCGTTGGTGAAAGAGTACTATTATGCCAGTGGCAAATTGCCAAAGTACTGCATGATCAGTACTGCTACAATAGCAACACACAGCTTACAAAAGGGCTGGTGGAGTGTGGCTGGGAATTTATTCAAAACAGACGCTGATATTTTAATAGTGTTTTAATTTTAAAAAAGGTTTGGAAGGGGACCAGGTGGCCCGACTGCAGTATTTGCCAGTACCATTAGGACACTTGCACCATTCTGGGACAAGCCTTCTCTCAGGTATCCGATTTGCTTTTTATATGGGATGGTGGGCTTGTGCTAAATGAATAGTGGCGAGAGTCGAGCCATGAATGATCTTTCCAGCAGTTCTAAAGATTATCCTGAGTGACCACAGGCAAGTCACTTAACTTCCCTGTCTCTCAGTTCCTCCATCTATTGCATTTACATCTCGGATAACAATATGTATCTACCTCACAGGAGTGTGTTAAAATAAATTCAATAGGGGCCCAATCCTGTGCTTACTATAGCCCACGGGTAGGCAACCTACGGCAGGCATGCCAAAGGCGGCACGCAAGCTGATTTTCAGTGGCACTCACACTGCCCGGGTCCTGGCCACCGGTCTGGGGGCTTTCCATTTTAATTTAATTTTAAGTGAAGCTTCTTAAACATTTTAGAAACCTTATTTACTTTACAAACAACAAACATTTAGTTATATATTATAGACTTATAGAAAGAGACCTTCTAAAAACGTTAAAATGTATGACTGGCACGCGAAACCTTAAATCAGAGTGAATTAATGAAGACTTGGCACATCACTTCTGAAAGGTTGCTGACCCCTGCTATAGCCCATACCACAGGTCCCATTGACTTGGAGGGGCCAAAGATCAGGTCCTAATTCAGTAAAGCATTATAGAATACTACAGCAGTGTTATTATAAAATGTAGGAATAGGTATAAAAAGGGTAAATTAATAACTGTTTCCCTACGCAGAACAAATGTCTGAATGTAAATGGCCATTAACAATAATTGCATATGTACATACCTGACGATACCCTGATCATAAACAGAGGCAGTACTTGTGTGTGAACAAGACATTGTGGGAGTGTTTCCCACACATATTTTTAAGCTTAGCTGCCACTAAATCAGAAACAAAAACCAATCACTGAAGAGATTAAATTGGGCTCACAGGCATCTTGCATGAGGTTCAAGAAGTGCAACGGCAAGGTATGCAAAGCTGACAGCATACCCTTATAAAGATTAAATAACGACAGTAATACATTCCCAGTTCTGAAAGAGAATGTGGTGCAGGGGAAGCTGAGTCTGTATGAGTCCTACTGGGTTGTTTCTGATTGATTCTGGTCGATTCTCATGACAACTATTTTAGAGCACTGCCAAAGGACCTCCACCAGCTCTACCACAAAAACTGAACACTGAAGCACCAGCAAAGTTAAGGGACATCTTTGGGAGTTCCATTGTCATGTTAAGTATCTCATCTGTCTCAGTCCGAGTGGGTGAGTCACAGAATTCGTTATCACTTCAACTGACAAAACTGCTACCAGCCCTATTGGAGGTAGCATAAAAAGACATCCGAGCAGAGTAGGAAGTTGCAGGTATTTGGAAAAGAACCACTCTAGACAAATCAGACATGTTACTGTATATGGCCAACTCTTGCACAAGTACTAGCTAGAGTCAATTGCAAGATAAGGGCCTAGATTTTTATCATTTTCACTGCTAGTATATTTTACGACACAAGCATTTTCCAAATGTTTTAACCTGCATTTTATCATTTTAAAATACTTCAGAACTCCTTTGAATGTGAGGTGTTTTTTAATCACAAATTGTTATTATTGTCCCTTAATGACTACTAGACTGGAGAGGTTATCAATAAAATTGGCAGTGGGATTTCATGTCAGTGCAGTGCTTGATAAAATGAAATGTCTAAGCCCATAACATCTGCTGCATTTCTACATTTCTAGCTCTGAATAAATCCCAGGAGAAATCAGCTTAGTTAAGTTGGCTAAAGTTGCAAAGAGAGTTCTCAAAGGCCCTGATCCAGCAAAACACTTAAGCACATGTTTGATTTTGACTTAGTTCAACGTTAAGCACATGCTAAATATTTTGTGGCACGGGGGCATTAAAGCTTGATTCTGTTTACTCAGAAGTCAGTGGCAAAACTCCCATGATGCAGGATCAGGCCCTTACTTCACAAATACCCCATCAGAGTTTGTACTCGTTTTTTTTAAAAAGAAAAAAAGGTGAAAAATTTTAAAACATTGGATCCAAAAATTAGGTACCTATTAAACCACATACATAAATAGTCTAATTTGGGTCTAACTGTCGAATGATGACAAAGACTACAAACCTCTGAAATCAGGGCACTTATTTCGGTGACTACATATGGAATTAGTTGTCTTTCTTTTCCTGTCCCTACATGCACTGACTTCTGGAGTGGTCCAACTCCAGGAGAGAGCAGGCTATACTACCCTGTGATGTACCACCCAGTGCACAAGGCTATCCAAGGAAGCCCAAAGCCTGATGAGTGTGTGCGTCTCTCTGCTGCCCCTTGTGGGCTAACGGCCACAACACTGCTCATTAAGACTTTTTGAGTTAGTTTTCACCAGTGTGAGTAAGGGTTCCACAACAAGATCTTGAAGGGACAATCATTCAATAATACCCCATAAAAGGCTGTGGACTGCTTTAGTGGAACACAGCAGCACAAAGGTATGAGATATCACAGACAGCTAAGAGGAATTTATTGCCTTTAACTCAAATATAAATTTCAAAGCTGGTTCAAAAACCTTTTCTGTCACACACCATCAAGCAATAATACAGGACAGAGGACTTCCAATCAAATAGACTGACAGACTCATCTTTCACAGAAATCAATGCTTCTTTTCTCAGTCTTTTCTTTGCTGAGACTGAAGTGAAAACTATCAATAGTTTATCTGTCACTAATCCCTTCTCTCTGATTAAAAAATATGTCCAGGCATGGGAATCAAATACAACAACAAACCTAGTTGAAAGGATTTCATGTGTTTTTCTCTCCTGACAGACATTATTGGCAACACCAAAGATATTCAAATCAGCACTTTTTAAACTCCCCCTTTTCATAACTATAAAAATGCAAATGTATTTTGATTTTTAAAAAATGTGTCTATTTACATTGTTAATTCATTCTTACTAAATTTGCTGCTGCTAACTGGCATGCAGGACTGCTCTGCCGTACCCGCTTGATGGTCATGCAATTGCTCCCCACTATGGTTTGCAAAGTTTGGCCACCTGCTTGGGGCAGGGTATCCTAGGCCATATGCTTAACATCAATCTCTAAACAAAAATAGTAACTCAGGATTCGGCTGTCTGAGCCTTGAAACAAAGAAGAAGGAAAAACCCTTCAAAATGCAAGCGCTTAGTTGCAGTATTTAGGGCAAGGCCCTGGCCTGGGCCAGTCCTGAGGAGCTCCTTCTCTGTCCCCATATTACCCAGCTCTGCCCCAAGCAAACACAGGCAAGCTGTCTTAACTAGCCTGCTTGTTCTTGATTGGTCAGTATTTCCTCCTGGCCCTTCTAGGCCTCTGGAGAATTCTCTTACTGGTCGCCAGGTCTGAGTGGATTTTCCTTGGTTGGAGAGTTGTCGATGCTGATGTGTCTAGAAGGGGGCAGAGAAAGGATGACAGACCCCCATCATGCTAACCCACAAATTAATTTAGTCCAAGAAAGCCAAAAGCTGTGTAATGGGTTTTTACAAAAACAATTTAAACACCTTTTTATAAAAAAACATTTTAACAAAATGGCAGATAACGTTCAACACTGATAAGTGCAAAGTAATTTACATTGGAAAAAAACCCCCAACTATACATATGAGTTCTAAATTAGCTGTTACCACTAAAGAAAGAGATCTTGGAGTCACCATGGATAGTTCTCTGAAAACTTCAGCTCAGTGTGCAGCAGTAGTCAAAAGGGCTAACAGATTGTTAGGAATGATTAGGGAAGGGATAGAAAATGGGACAGAAAAAATCCTACCACTATATAAATCAGGGGTCTCAAACTCAAATTACCACGAGGGCCGCATGAGGACTAGTGCATTGGCCCGAGGGCCGCATCACTGACCCCGCCCCCTCGCTGCCTCTGGCCCCGCCCCCACTCCACCCCTTCCATTAGGCCCCACCCCTTCTCCACCCCTTCTCCGCCTCCTCCCCTGAGCGCGCAGCTCCCCGCTCTTCCCCCCTCCATCCCAGAAACCACGAAGCCGCCAGACAGCTGTTCTGGCAGCAGAACTTCAGAACATAACTTGGGAGAGGCGGGGGGCGGTGGGGGGGGAGGCGCGGGGAGCCCAGCGGGCCGCAGGGAAGCGCTCTGCGGGCCACATGCCGCCCGCGGGCCGTGTGTTTGAGACCCCTGATATAAATGCTGCTATATAAATCCATACTGTGTCCAGTTCTGGTCACCCCTTCTCAAAAAGGATATAATGGAACTGGAAAAGGTTTGGAGGAGGGCAACTAAGATGAGCAAGGGTTTGGAATGGTTTCCATATGAGGAGAGACTAAAAGATTAGGGCTGTTTATCTTAGAAAAAAGATGACAAAGAGGTGGATATGATAGAGGTCTATAAAATCATGAGTGCTGTGGGAATAGAGAAGTGATATTTACCCCTTCACACAATGCAAAAATCAGGGGTCACCCAATGAAATCAATAGGCAGCAAGTTTAATACAAAGAGGAAGTACTTTTTCACACATAGCACAATTAATGTGTGGAACTCATTTGCTATGGGATTTTGTGATGGCCAAAAAGTATAACTGGGTTCAAAATAAGAACTAGATCAGTTCATGGAGGATAGGTCCAGCTATGGCTATTAGCTACAATGGTCAGGGATGCAATCCTATGCTTAGGAAAACTATGAACTTCTGACTTCCAGAAGGCTGGAGTGGAAGACGGGTGGGTCTCTTCAAAATTTCCCTGCTCTGTACACTCTCCCTAAAGCTCTGGTACTGGTCACCATTGAAGATAGGATACCGGGCTAGACAGACCACTGGTTTGACCCTGTATGGCAGCCCTTATATTCTTATGCACCTTTTGCAAAAATATCAAATCAATGTGTTGCTGAGAATTATGCAGATTCTTTCTAACGGAAAATACTACTGAAAATACTCATCTTTCCTATGGCATCAAACTATATTTTAAATGCGTGTGTTCAATTACTGCAGTGATGTACATACAGAGAGTAGTTAGGTGCCCAGCTGCTTGATTTGACCATCCAGGTAGTTGTTTGCAAACGTGATAGTTGCGCAAGTCAATTTAGTATGCACAAAATGGACTCTAAATGTCCAGAAATCAAAGGCTGGTCTAAAGCTGACAGTCTACAGTTAGCAAAGTCCAATATCACTGGACTTCAAGTATGGCTCCCACTGCCATACTAGACAAACAGGACCTGGGAGTGCTTTAGAGGAGGATTTAGTCCCTGTGGAAACAGATTACACCTTGCATTGCCCTCTAACACTGATCTTTTGGGATACATGTAGCAGGAAGAATGGCTCAGATGCAAACAGCATCTAAATTTCCCTTGGCATTATGATATGGAGGTCTTTGAGAAAGGGAGAATAATTAGAGAAACATTTGATTAATTATATGCATGCCCATACAAAATGAAGTGGTTTTTTTTCAGTATAGAGATTAAATGCTAAACAGATTTCATATGCCTGTCTGACCAAAATTCAACTTTGGAAGGAAAATGCAGTGATTCCATTTCCAGTTCATTATGAAAATCACAAAACAAGATAAAATCAGGTTATGAGAATTATAATGTATTAATAATAATTATTATTTCTATTACTGTAGGACCTAGGATCCCCAGTCTTGGACCAGAATTCCATTGTGTTAGGTGTTGTACAAACACAGAACAAAAAGATGGTCTCTGCCCAAAACTGCCTACCATCTGTATTACTTGATTCCTATACCATATATATGGCATGCTTATGACAGGCAAGTGTAACAGTACCAAGGACATGGTATGCGTCACTGACAGGTAAAATCTCAGCAGAAGACCTGCCTACTCTACTGTTTTTCCCTGTAGAATAAAGCACTTTTGGCCTATTAGGAAATATGGCCAATCTACTGTTTAGTTATAAGCCAGGCTCTCTGCCGTGATGGGGTTCCTATGATTTTTCTGTGCGTTAAGAAAGAGCCCTGGCCCTGAAAATGTTTCAAAATCATCTTCTGTTTCTCTGACTTCTCTCATAATTTAAGCAATCAAAAACCAGATTCCCCATGCTCGCCCATGGCATAATTCTAAGCAAATCTCTCTCACACTCCTTTGTTTGGTTTTCCATATAATGACCAGATTTCTCATTTCATGCTCTTCGTGTTTGAAATTTACTATAGGCAAATCGTGCGTCAATAATAAGGCCTGGTACATGACGGCACTGCCCAGGAGCACTCCAGGGGCGCAGGAAGACATAATTTCCTCCCCATTCCTCCCAAGGTGCTAGGGAGAAAAGGAGTGAGTAATGAGCTGCTGGCCTCTGCCCCACACATGCTCAGCTATACTGGCCAGAGACCAGGGGGTGGACCCACGGCTCCTGCCTTTCCCAGCTGCTCTCTGCCCCACTCTCCTCACAGCAGCAGGGAATAAATGGTTGCACAACCCAGATGACTCCTACATACTGGAACTAAGCTCCCAGATAGCCACCTTGGAAGTTTTCAGGTCATTCCCAGAGACCAGAGAGCAGGCATGTTTGCAGAAACAAATTAGGGATGGTTTTCTTTTTGGATCATGGACCTTCCAATGTGCACTCTTTCAATGCTACTACTAGTACTATCTGTCCATCTTAGGTAGAAAGACCCATCAATGCAGTATCACAATCATTAACACATTTATCCTCACAACATCCTTGTGAGGTAGGGAAGTACCATTATACCCATTTTACAGAACTGAGGCACAAAGAGATTAGGGCCCAGAACCCCAACAGTATTTAAATCATTGAAATCAATGGACGTTAGGAACCTAAATACCTTTGTGGATCAGGGCCTAAGTGACTTGCCCAAAAACGTCTATGCAGAAACAGGGAATTGAACCGATGTCTTCTAAGAACGCTGGTGACTTGACTTTCTGCATTTCCTTTTAACTTTTTTTAGATTAATTGATAAACTGAGGAAATTCTAAAAAGGCAGGGTGGTTTCCTACATGTCCGAAAAGCTCCTAGCATATTTTGGTTGTTATTGACATAAACAATAATCATCATCATACCAGATGTTTTGTTTGGCATTCCATTTACTGTACCATACAGCTATATTACACTTTCTTTTATTCTTCCACAGCTTTAGTATGGCAGATTTTATTTCTTGAAAGCATTTCTTTCACTAGACACTATACCATAGTAATGCCATCCAGTTCACACCTGTAAAAACTCCCCTAGCAAAAAGACTCTAAAATGTAAGAGCAAGAAGATGTTTACCTCTGTAAAACTGAACGAAATGCAATTCTTTTTTTTTTCAATCCATGCTATTTTGGGAGTATGCCTACAGGGAAAATAGCCCATTACTAAGAATAATTTCTATCAATTGTCACACTCAACTGAGTTAAAGCACATCTTAATCCAAAAGATATTTTAGAAAGAAACCTTAACTCTCAGAAGAAAGCAACAATCCCATTTTAATGAGCAACCTTCTTACGATTTTTGAAACCAGCAAAATTGTATCAATTTCCATCAGCTGCAGATATTTCACTGTTAAAAAAAAAACTTGGTAAGCTAAAAATCTTTCGACGCCTCTTTCTCAAATATTTTTTTTTTCTCCAATGGAATTTCAAGGGTAGAGAAAGCAGAGAAAACAAACTTGACATTCAATTTTCTTCTCCAGCAAAACCCTTGCTAATTCATTCTCTTTGGTCCAGTGTGGAGTATTGTAATTATAGCCATCTGTTAAAAGAATTGCTCCCTTCGGGTTACTATTTCTGCCCTGCCCTCGAGGATACATATCCAGGGGCCCTGCTCGCCTCTAAACAGGTTTGCTATCTGTGGCAGTTAGAATTGCACTCGCCACCATCCCACCCCCCAGGGAAGTGATCTTGCTCAACCACCCAAACGAACAAAACAATTCTCAGAATTTGCAACTGCTGGGGGGTAGCCCCTCCCCCGTTTTCCCCTGTCTCTCCACCAGATATGGGGAAATAGTCAAGGGAGAAAAAAACAGGTCTCTTTTTTTTACCTTATTTGGCACAAAAACTGCCCCAAAAAACGCGTCATTCTGGCCCCAAGGACGCGTCATCTTAGGTATATCTGTCTCGTCCCCCCGAGGGACGGGAGGGAAGGAACCGAAGACGCATACAAGTCACTAATTCGCAATTCGGGCCTGATCAACCCGAAACCTTTCCCAACTCAGCGTGTGCCGGCCGTAATGTTTGTATTCGGGTTTGTATTTGTAAGTATTCTTTAATACCTTATTGTTTTAATATTTTGCTTTACCCCTTCCCCTTCAATTGTAATTCATTGTTGTAGAAGTATCCTATGTATTATTCCTCTAATTCTACTAGTCCGTGGCTCATCCCAAGTAATTATTGGGACTTAGAACAACTCCAAGGACTGTTGCTGTTTTTAATAGGAGTAATCTTGTTTTTTGCATTAATTGTGTATTGTAAACCTAGGTTATAAGTGTAATTGGCAATAAAGCTGAAATTTCTAGCCTTATTGCCTCGGTGTCTGTGTGGTTCCCATCCGCTCCAGGGAGGGTTCCCTCCGAACATCCACGCGAACCTTAGTACTGTGCCCTGGTAGATAACAGGTGCACGCATACCCTCGCCCTGCCAGGTGGCCCTCGAGGGTACACGCTTCCACACCATCCACTGAAAAGATTTCTATAGAAGATGTAATTTCTACAGCAGGTTTCATGGCACATTACATAAGAGCAGGAACATTTGCCCTGCTGTCCTGGCTCAATTTCCACCTACCTACAAATAAAATATTCTTCTTTCAGTCCTGAACTGTGGTGCAGAGTTACTCTGTTTGAAGGCTTTATCTCAGATGTGGCCATGCAGTTCAGCGACTTCTCTATATATAGGTTGCAAGGTCTGTAGATTTCTGAGATCCTTTGGATGAAAGGCACAGTATAAATGCCATTTATGCTTTGAGAGCTCTGCAGGGCTTGGAACATGAATTCCCACAATCGGTATTGAGTTTCCTGCAACTTTTATCTGGTGGAAATTAAAACCCAGAACATCTAAGGTACTGAATGTAATTGTTGCCTACACAGCATCAAAATAGCCGACTGGAACAGACTGTTAACAGTTACTGTTGAAAATATATGAATTATAAATTTCTGAGTTAATACATAGGACTTTGACAGTTTGATTAGAACTGTTGGAAAATGACAATGAGCGTGAAGTATTCTATTTGGCCACCTTATCTTCTTCCACCATAACCACTGCGTATAGGGACCAGCCTCACTATGGTCAGAAATGGTTAGAAATGTAAATTACAATTACTAATACTTCAATTATGAGAGAGTGGTAGCGGGTTCTTACTGGTACGATCTCAGATTTACCAAGAGAATGGAAGATGAAAAAGACATAGATGCGGCAGTACAAAAAAGAAAGCAGATGAGGGAAGGGAAAGCCAGAAATTTGCGAGTAATTATTTATTCTTTATGATTTCGAGTGTTGCTAAATACCTGCCATCCCCGCTGACTTTAAGCGTTTATTGCTACAGAGCATATTTGAAAGGAGGAAAGAATTACAGCGATGACGTGATGGCAGCCATCTTGGCCGGCACAACCGGGACTGAACTGGAGACCTCCAGAGCTAAGAAGTATAAGCTGCTACAGCTTGAGCTTGGGCTGTAACAGTCTCATATACTCTGTGGATGCGGCACAGAGGGGGACATAGACCATACACTCACCAGTGAGTTACGACACATTTTCTCCTGGGCGACTTCATGCTAACCACAAGTTCTCATGAGATGTCATGGAGTGCGGTAACTTCAGAAGTTAATTCAGAAGTTATTCTGTGACTTTTATGTTAACTGCAGTCATTTTAAAATTACCCGGTAAGTCCTTAAAACAGACTGATTAACTGATAGGTTATTTTATTATGGAAAAACCTCTGGGAAGCAGGGCCGGATTAACTCTCCTCTGGGCCCGGGGCTATTAGATTTTGTGGGGCCCCTGTATACAAGTCGTTTTCCTGGGAGGGAGTTTGGTGCAGGAGAGGGCTGGGGAAGGGGATTGGGGTGCAGGAGGGGGTGTGGGGTCTGGGAGGGAGTTTGGGTGCAGGAAAGGGATTCTGATCTGGGGCAGGGAGTTGGGGTAGATGGTGGGGTGCAAGGTGCAGGCTCTGGCCGGGAGGTGCTTACCATAGGCGGCTCCTGGCCGGCGGTGCAGCAGGGCTCAGGCAGGCTGCCTGCCTGCCATGGCCCCACACTGCTCCCGGAAGCACCTGGCTCCTAACATGTTAATGCAGCCCCTGATGGTAGGGGGACAGCATGTCTCCGTGCACTGCCTGCACCCACAAGCACCGCCCCTGTAGCTCCCATTGGCCAGTTTCTGGCCAATGGGAGCTGTGAGGACAGTGCTGGGGGTGGAGGCAGCACACGGAGCCGCTTCTCCCCCGCCAGGGGCTGCGGAGACATGCTAGCAGCCAGCCGCTTCCGGGAGTGGCATGGGGCCATAGCATGCAGGCAGCCTGCCTGAGCCCTGCTGTGCCACGGGACTTTTTGCAGCCTGGAGTTGGAGATCTCTGCCTGTGATTTATTTTGGCGGGGTCCCCCTTGAGCCGGGGCCCTGGGCTGCAGCTCCTAAAGCCCCTGCCTTAATTCGACCCTGCTGGGAAGGTGGTGTGTTACAAGTATATTTAAACTTAATGTATGGACCTATCACTGGAAATGAATAGAAAAAGTCAGTTCAACTTCACAAGGCAATGTGACTTTTTCAATATACAGGTTGCATCAGTACAAAGGGGAATGAAATATACCAGGAGTATGAGTAAGAACTATGAAAATGTTCTGAGACCTTGTGCGTCAGGAGAGAGAGCGAAATGAAGAATCAGTAAAGAAATTGGATTCAGGTGGTTAAATGATAAATGAATTTCAATAGCTCAGAAAGTGCATAATGCTGTCTCTCAGTAATTGTTAGAAAAAGAACATTCCAATGGCAATGGTTTTGGCAAACACTTGGAAGGAGAAGAAATTTCTCAGGGGATGTCATGAAAATCATTGAAAACAGGCTGCTTTGAACTGTATAGTGCTGAGAGCTAATCAATGAAGACAACATAAAAAGTGTGGCTGGATGCATTCGAGATAGGTTTGTACGGAGAACATAACACAGCAGCTTGGAAAACAGAGTCATGATGGAAATAATGAGACGCATAGACGTGTGAGCAGCAAAACAACATGGTTAGTGAGAAAACTAAAATAGGGATGATGGAAAAATCAATGTGTGAAAGAGATGATGGAAATGGTTCCAGCAGAAAATGGAGTGTACATCATTAGGAATGCGTGTAGGAAAACCCAGATGGAATACTAATGACAACCAGAAAATGCGGGATGAGGAGAGCACAATCAAGAAGGGTAATAGTTTGTGGTGTTGAAATAGGAGACAATGTCCAGTGAACGTCTCTTCTGATAAAAATGATATTGTATGCAAGATTCCCATGCTTTCCATGAATGGAAATTAGCAAATAGCAATTAATTTAACCAGGATTTTTCAAAGGATCCTAAGGGAGCTAGGTGCCTAAATTCCATTGAAATCCAAAGGTAAACCATGCTCTGAAATGTCCCTAGCCTCTGATTGCCGGAAGCTGGGAATGGGCGACAGGGAATGGATCGCTTGATGATTACCTGTTCTGTTCATTCCCTCTGGGGAACCTGGCATTGGCCACTGTCGGAAGGCAGGTCATTGGGCTAGACGAACAATAGGTCTGCCCAATATGGCCGTTTTATGGCAATTTTGCAACAGAAAACCTTCAAAAACAGACTCCAACGAGAAGCTGCTGAACTTGAATTAATATGCAAAATAGATACCATTAACTTAGGTTTGAACAGAGACTGGGAGTGGCTCGGTCATTACGTTAATTGAATCTATTTCCCCTAGTTAACTATCCTCACACCTTTGTGTCAACTGTCCGAAATGGGCCATCTTGATTATCACTTCAAAAGTTTTTTTCCCCTGCTGATAATAGTTCCTCTTAATTAATTAGCCTCTTACAGTTGGTATGGGTACTTCCACCTTTTCATGTTTCTCTGGATGTATAAATATCTTCTTACTGTACGTTCCATTCTATGCATCCAATGAAGTGGGACTGTAGCCCACGAAAGCTTATGCTGAAATAAATTAGTTAGTCTCTAAGGTGCCACGAGTACTCCTGTTCTTTTTGCTGACACAGACTAACATGGCTGCTACTCTGAAACCTTATATAAATTGACACTCTCAATTCAAATGTAATTTGGTAACTCCCTTAGGCAATGTTCAAAATCTCAGGCTCAACAAAAACATCAAATGACATAGTAAAATTATCACCCCACCCTGGAACCCATACAGGATATCATTAACCAATTGCAACCCATATTCGAAGGGGACCGCATCTTGAAAGAAACCTTTCCCGAATATCTTTTTCCGGCCTTCAAATCAACCTCGCCAAGATCATCATCAGAATCAAGCTCCCCACAGACTAGGACATACCAACTCAAAGCAGAACCAGACCCTGCAATAACAACAAATGCAAAACCTGAAGATGTATCTCCACTTCTATGATGATCAATATCCTCAAAGAAAATCTGCACATCTTCAAAAGACCAGCCTGGGAATTTAAATTTATAACTTTGCTAGATACTAAAAATCACAGACTTAAAGACACTGGATTTATGGTTTATTACAACAATCTGCAAGCCACTACCTCCCCTTTTTTGTCCTATGACTACAGAGGTGTTAACTGGCCACTTCATCTTGAATGGTCTCTGTGATTGGTGTTCAGTTCACACTTTACCTGAAACGGTTAAAATATCCAGGAGGGAGCTAATTAACCTAACGATACACCTGAGGGAGAATTAGGCTGGCTAGGCAAGCCTTAATAGAAGACAAAACTCAGCTGAGCAGGTGTAGGCTGGGCTGGTATGAAGCCAGCAAGGTGAGGGAAGAAGGGAGCTGCAGGGGAAATAGGCTGCAGTCATGCCCTGGGCGTCGGGAGCTTCAGCTGGACCCTATGGGAGGGCCAGAACACAGAGAAAGAGAAGGGAAGTAGGAAGGTGCACAGGGAAATAGCAACGGGGTCTGAGAGTGAGCAGACCGTGGTTGCTGAATAGCGGGTCCTGGTGCTGGAACCTGGAGTAGTGAGTGGGCCCAGGTTCCACCACTGAGAAAAGAGGCATAGGCTTGAATTAGAGGGTGGCCTGGAAAGGCAGCCCAAGAGTTGATCCTGTGGGACTTTGATACCCCAGGAAAGGGAAACAAAGATAGTGACCTGGCAAGAGGGCTAAGTCATGAAGAGGGAGCGTGCGGAGCCCCAGAGAGGGAGGAGCTGCCGTGAGAGTAAACTAAGGAAGGGGATGTCAGACCTGGACAGAGCTAATCTCCTGTGCAGCAAGGAGGAGGTGCCCTGGCGGTGAGTGGATCCCGTTACAGTCTCTTACAATATCAGTTAAACTACTTATGTTAAACTATCTGTTCCACTTGTATTTAGCTGTGACACTCTGAGTACCTTTCCCAGACTTGAAGAGCTCTGGGTTGCTCAAAAGTTTGTCTCTTTCATCAATATAAGCTGGTCCAATGAAAGATATTCCCTCACCCACTTTGTGTGTCTAGTAAAATTAAAGATGTTTGGGCAGATTTTGCTGTCAGCTATGACAGCATAAATCCAGAATAACTTTATTGACTTGAAAGGAGTTATTCTGGATTTACATCAGTGTAAAACGGGCAGAATTGGGACCATTTGTTTAGCAGTCATACATTTGTTAATTTAAAAAAATAGACTTCTTCGATTAGATTATGCCAACTTGCAAAGAACTTTCAATGTCTTCCATCGGAATATAGGCCAGTGTTTCTATTACTAATATCATTAACTAGGCACCATAGAAGATTTTACTTATTCAAGAATTTCTTGAACTCCATCCAGTAATTTAAGACTGTTTCATTTAGATAAGAGACTTATCAACTATATGCAAAAATAGTATCCGGAAATGTAGGACTGGAAGAGACCTCGATAGGTTATCTAGTCTAGTCCCCTGCACTGAGGCAGGACTAAGTATTATATAGGCCATCCCTGACGGGTGTTTGTCTAACCTGTTGTTAAAAACCTCCAGTGAGATTCCACAACCTCCCTAAGGGTAGGTCTATACTTACGCGTCCCGTCGGAGGCGCGCGATCGATGTTCTGGGTTCGATTTATCGCGTCTTGTCAAGACGCGATAAATCGAACCAGGAAGTGCTCCGTCGTCGACGCTGGTACTCCAGCTCGACGAACGGAGTAGGCGGAGTCGACGGGGGAGCCTGCGCGCCGCGTGTGGATCCCGGGTAAGTGCTTTTTCATTCGAACTAAGGTACTTCGACTTCAGCTACGTTATTCACGTAGCTGAAGTTGCGTACCTTAGTTCGATAGGGGGGGGTAGTGTAGACCTAGCCTAAGTAATTTATTCCAGTGCTTAACTACTCTGACAGGTAATTTTTCCCAATGTCTAACTTAAATCTCCCTTGCTGCAATTTAAGACCATTACCCCTTGTCCTGCCCTCAGGGACAAGAAGAGCAATTTATCACCCTCACAACTACCTTCATCATTAGGGGGTACTATGGTGCAGTATGGGAGATCTAGTCCTACAACAGAGCCTGGCCTATAGGGGAGAATGGGAGCATAAGGGACCTCGGCAGCATTTCCAAATCAAAATATTGACGTTTTTGATTTTATGCTGAAAAGTCAAAAGTTTCCATGGGAAAAAAAGCCATTTTCTGACCAGGTCTAGTGAACAGGTAATTCCTGCCTAGTACAAAGTCAGTTTGGGGAGCAGTCCCTAGCCCAGCCTTAGCAGGAATCATAATCTAGCAGTGACCATAGTACCTCAGTCCCCTCAGAGCCATTATTGTTTTAGGTTTGCTGTCAATCACCAGCATGTAATTGTAAAATATTTGAAATACACAGCAACTGGGCAAATTGCAAAGAGTAACTTACTGTTCCACGTTACACACTGCTATAAATTGTTGTAAGAACATTTAATCTTTGGACAATGCCAGAACTACTCAATCAGTTTGCTGTATTGTGTCATTTTGCTGAGATCTTTAGCAGACGTTTCGTACAATTACCCACTTCTGCGACTTAAAAGAAAAAGCCTTTGATCCATCAGAATCTTTTGGGAATCAGTCTAGTCTGGGATAGCTCTTTTCTCTCAGCCTTTAAAAGTGCTGCAGAATCATCATGCCTTGTGGTCACCTTTGCTCAGCTTTCAAATGTGAGAAACTTTGTGTGATATGACTTGTTCTGACACTGAGTCTAGCTTGTTAAGTTATGTAACCCAGAACACTGATCTATCAGAATGATCTACAGAATAGCATATCCAGTATATATTTTCAATGTGCAATTTTCCACAATATTCCCATTACACTTGATGGAACCTGCAAGCGAAGCTCTCTGTATAACCGGTGAAAAGATCCCTTTACCAGAATGAACCAGTTCACGGGATAATGAAGGACATGTTGAATCTTTAAGGTTACAATTCGTTATAGATTTGAGAATTTAGAAGGTTGTCTTGTGATCGCAGATGGCAAGTTTATATTTTCCCAGAGTGCAATTTGGAAGAAGAATATAAAAATGGAATGTGAAAACAATCACTTTTCCAGTATAGTAAATACATCAGACAATTATAATCAAAATATGCAAGACATACACCTGCCCCTGCGTGAGAAAGGCACAAGAAGACTTTCCCCCTCTGCCCTTCTGTTCCCTCCTGCAAAATGCTACTGCAATGTTGACATTTACAGTGAAGTATAGTTCACCAAGGCAGTCTGTCTGGAAGGCAGCATGATCCAGTTTATTCTGCCATTGGCGAAGACACAGGAGAACTGGGTTCTATTCTACTAGCCTGGTGGGTGATCTTGGGAAAGCCATTCAGCCTCTATTTTCTCATCATACTGACCTCCTGTGCAAAGCACTTTGTGATCTACAGCTGAACAGTGCTATGTAAGGCCTAAGTATTATTAAATGAGTTCATCTGCAATGTTCTAGTGAATGGCTCTATTATTCCACCATTTTTGGCATACGGTGCATGGTGTCTACTAATCTCTCTGTAACAGGGTGGCTTGCCCCTTAAGGGCTGGGGTTAGCCAACCCTGATCACAGAATAAGCCAGATCTGGGACAGATCAGAGGGATTCCCCTATAAAGAGCAAACAGGGGCCTAAAATGAAGCTGGACAACTCAGGAAACCATAGCGAGACCGCAGAGAATGTGAAGTGCTCTTGCAGGGAAGACTCTGAGACCAAGGGAGCTGTGGAAAAAAGAGGAGCTGAGGGAGCAGGAAGCTCCTGTGGGGAAACCATGACAGGGTTTGGGCCTAGACATTTGGCGGCCCATTGGGCAGAATCCGAAGGCTGAGCTCCAGCTGGGAGAATGAGCTGTGAGAACAAGACGGGGTCAGAGGAAGAACGCAGGCTGTGAGAGAAGTGTGGTGTGGTGATGGACTTAATTTACGTGGTGATGGACTTAATTTGGGGATCCTGAGGACTGTATGAATTATTTCTGCTATTAAACTGGGCCCCCGCAGGGGTAGTGTTAGTTCAGAAAAGGACTGTTTCTTTTATTAAACCAGCCCCAGGAAGGGGGCAGTGTTATCCGTGTGTACAGTTCTTAAGGGGGACCTGAAGAGAGAGAAGCAGAAGCAGGTTGCCTGAAAAGCAATCCCTGGGCACGAGGGGGTGCTTAGCAAGCAACCACCCTGCTATACTCTCTGACCTCTCGGAGACTCTTCTTGTTTCTCTCATTGTATTTGGCTTGTAAACTCTATGGGGCAAGGAATTCATGTTAATCAGTTTTGTAAAATGCCATGAACATCTATGGTCCAATTCAGAGAATTGCAATGTTCTGAGAGTCCTCAACTCCCGCAAAAGCTGAGGATGCTCATCACCCTACAAGAAGGATCAGGTCCCTATGGCATGACGTCAGTCAAGTCACTGAAAAGTGGTTCAGCAACCTGCAGATGTGTAATAAGCTTTTGTTCCAGGAAAATCATCTGACAACAGAAAAAACTTGGAGGCATCCAGTTAAACCACAGAGGGAAGTTGGAGGATTCATTTCTCTCTTATGGACTCCATATTTCATATGCAAAAGGGTGTGGAATTGTAGACTATAATTCTAATAGAAAGTATAGACCTGTTCCAAAGACCACTGACATTATTGGAAAGACTCCCATTGACTTAATAAACAAGGAGAATGAAATGATAAACCGAACAGATTTCAGCTCACTTGGAGATTTAGGAGAAAACTGAAATCTAAAACTGTGGCAATTTGTACCTCAAAGCAGCACCTTGGAACTCTCATATTCACCACAGTCATGTAATTATTATATGTTTTGTACAAAGTATGTCATATAAGAGATCATAGGAAAGGTCATGATCTGCTGAAACCCACTGTGTGTCTGTCTGTCTGTCTGTCTCTCTCTGCATATATATATATATAATTAGTGTGTATGAAGTTATGAGATTTTGCTGTATGGTTGTTATTGAAATACGTTGTAAGATTTGGGAGTCGTCCCTGGCTATTTCTCCAGTGACAACAAAGGAGATGACCCACACCCAGGCGGGTGTTAAATGACCAATAATCATCAGGGGAGTTGTAGACAAGGGATTTGAAATTCTGTAAGGGAAGCACCACACAATAGGGATTGCTCAACCCTGTGACTCAGCAAGGCCCACCAGGCATGCCTGGGCTAGTTTCTTTTCAGGGACATGGACTATACTTTGTGAGTATAAAATAAGGGACAGTGGCATCATGCTTTTACTTTTCTCCCCCCTCACCTACACTGGAAGCAACAAGAACACTGGGAAGACAAAACCCTTGAACTGAGGAGACTGGTCCCAGGCTTAAAGGGAAAGCCTCTGTATTATGACTATAACCTACCTGCAACATCCAGTGGGGTGAGAAAAACTACTTGATCCAGATATTTCTCAGTCTAATATGTTTTTAGACTGCGTGCTTACCTTTTATTGTCTTTGGTAATTATTTCTGACATTTTGTGCCTACCACTTATAATCATTTAAAATCTATCGGTAGTTAATAAATCTGTTTTATATTTTACCTAAAACAGAGTGTTTTGGTTCAAGTGCTTTGGAAACCTCAGCTAAGATTACAAAGGCTAATGTGTGTCCTCTCCACATTGAGGGAGGGGCAGACTTGGTAATGAACTTACACTGGTCAGGCTTCTGAATAGGGCAAGATGGTACAGTTCCGGGGTCCCAGGCTGGAGGCTTGGGAGATTTATTGGTGCTTTTCTCTGTGTGATTTGTGAGCAGCTCAGGGAGCATTTCTAGCTGGCTGTGGGGCACCACATGCAGTTGTGCGGCGTGATAACAGTCTCTAGCAAAGCATTGTGAGAGACAGCCTAGGCTGAAGAGTTAAGGAGGCACCGCAGTACCCCAGGTCCAGATTGTACCCTGGGGATCCCGTCACAAAAAACATCTTTTTCTCTCCCACATCTAAGCAGAGAAACGTTGCCTCTTCAAACCTGCTCTGAGATTTCTTCCAGACAACGTGGTCTGTTCAATGTTTCAAAGCAACACAATTGTCTATCAAAAAACTAGTTTGTTAAGAAAAAAAAGCCCAGAGCTACTGAACATGTTTTCCCCCCTCGGATCAAGTGTCAGCAGCTGTGGAGAAAATATTGGACAATGGCATATTGTATTAGATCAGCTGTCAGATGAATTCTTCTTTGCCTTTAAATAAAAGTATTAAAAAAGCAAATTTATCAGGGAATTCTCTGTGTAGAATTCTATGAAACTCACCAACAAAAGTCTGCAGATACTAAATTCTATACATTTCCATTTGAAGTCATTATGAATTCTACCTGAGTTAAGACTGGGTAGAAACTGCATAGGAACATAAAAATGCAGTCCATAGAATGAGATAAGAACGCAAAGCAAAATTAAAGTACCTCAGTGTATTTTCTGTTTCATCCCACTCTCTGTAAACATGAATGGGCAATTTCATAAGAAACATTCATGTAGTAACATATGAAAACCTTATGAAATGAGATGTTAATTCAAAGCTTTGTTTAAAAATGTGATTTTGCCTTGTGGCTCAACTATCAGTCTTTATAGAACAACAAACATGGCAGTATCTAGATATTGCAAATGTAAACGTTAAGATTCTAGTTAATGGACATGAAGGGTTGTGTTTATACCTTCAGCAGAACAATTAACAATACTTTGATAATAACAAGAGCAAATAGATACATGATACACTATAGGGGTTCTGTTTGAGCAAGGAATATGTATTGGCCAAATCATGCTGGCCTTACTCACATGAACAGTCCCGTGGATTTTAGTGGTGAAAGCCTGAATGAGTAAGTCCCATCATAGTGATGAGGAATAGTAGATGCCCACAGAATATGCATAGTGGAGAGATCTGGGGCAGGGTGTATGTGGGATGGGCTGCTTTAATGTAACATTCTCTTGGTCAGCTTTACAATGGTGGGATGATTGCTTCTACCCAATACAAGAGTAACTGGATAATGCTGTATCCAAGGGGAAAAGAATCAAATATCTAACATGTCCTAGTTCTTGCTTCAATCATACTAATTTCTCTCATTGTCTTTAATGGAAAGTTTTTTTGTCTAAGGCCCGGTCTACACTTAAAATTAGGTCGACATAGCTACATCACTCCAGGGGCTGAAAAATCCACACCCTTGACTGACGTAGGTATCCCAACTTAACCCCCAGTGTAGACGCAGCTAGGCTGACAGAAGAATGCTTCCATCAACCTAGTTACCATTGCTTAGGGAGATGGTGTTCCTACACCTATTAGAAAAACCCTGCCTCTACACTACAGGGTTATGCTAGCACATATACGACACTGTAGCTGTGTTGGTATAGTTCCCGTCGGGTAGACATGGTATCAGAAAAGAGTGAGGGCTAGTCTACACTACAAAGTTAGGTCCGTTTAATTACCTTGATCGGGGCTGTGAAAAAGTTCACGCCCTATGAGACATAATTAAGCCAACCTAACCCGGTGTAGACTCCACTAGGTCGACGGAATAATTCTTCCATCGACCTAGCTATAGCCTTTCAGTTACTGTTCTGTCGCTGCAGCGTTGCAGCTGTGCGGATGTAGCATTTCTAATGTAGACATACCCTGAATACCGAGTGCAGAATAACGATCCCACTGAGGTACAGCTGTATTAAGTATTTTGAGTTTAGGTCTGTCCTTTGACACATGCCCCAACTCCCACTATACAGATGCACGCTTAAGGACTAGATTTGGGCATTTAGGCCTGGAATCAGTAAAATATTTAAGTATGTGCTCCATTTAAAGCACACGAGTGGTCCCACTGAAATCAATGTACTGTAGATTCACAATGACAGACGTTCCGAAAATTCATTTTGGGTCTGATACTTCTTTAAACTTCTGCCCCTTTAAACCAATCTGGCAGTGTGAAGGGGGAGCGTAAAGTATGGTAAATTATATTTAAACTCATTTTACTCTGTCACAGTGGTGTGGAGGGGGATTACAATAAATAGGAATCAGACTTATTCAGTTTTGATTTTACATAGGTGTAATATATGTCATTTTAACACAAACTTGTAAAATATAAATCATTATTCAGGCAAACATCAATTTTTTATAGTTATAAAAATAAAAGGAAACTGGAATGTTGTACTTAGGACTTGAAATTTTCTAAGCATTCCACTGTTTAGGGAGGAAATATTGACGGAGAAATTTGATTATTTTTTGCAGTGTAACAGAAATGAATAGTGGCTTTGACATTTATAAGATGAGGCAATGATTTGAAAACATCAGCTTTTCACTTTCCAAGCCTTGTTTCTTGCTCGGTTAATATATGAATGTTTGAAGCCTTTCACATATGATTAAATACACACAACAAAGAATTTAATGTGAGAAACAAAAAAGTTTTTGTCTTAACCCACAAGCGTGATTGGAACTAAACAATGACAACAAAAAACAGTTTGTTTCATGCCTGTGACATTTTCCCTGAGAAGTTCTTTTCCAAGTATATTTTTTGGTTTTCATTTTGAGTATGCCTCATGTAAACATCAGACCCAAACCTGCCATCTCTTGGTGCATGAATGGAAGTTTCGTATGTGGAATTAATACAAATTATAGCCCACCTCTTGAAATCAAATTAGCAATGTCCAGACTGTTTAAGGAAGATCAGATATTAGAAAAGAATTGTTCTTCTTTAAGATTTGACATTCTAGCTAGCATAGCCTTGTGCACGGTAAAAGTGTGCTGGAATTACAGACAACACTATCTCAGAGGAGTCTATAGGGAGCATACAGCAGAAGACATTTTCAGAAACAATAAAAAAATCCCTCCATTTGCAATCTGTGGGTCTCATCCTGCATCCCTAATTCATTCCCGTTTGTGTCACTGTATAGCAAGATTTAAAAAAATAGCTTTAATGCTCTGGAGAAATGCCTGTCTAAGGATGCATAGTCCATGGATTTAACGTACACAAACATAGCGCCTGATCCAAATTATGCTGAATTCAACAGCAATCCTTTCGCTGAATTCAAAGTGCTTTGGCTCAGGCCCACTGTGCATAATGATCCTTCATTTTTATTTTCTTTAACATTTCCCAGGAATTTATTGGTGTTTATTAAAAAAACATTAAAAAGGATGAACACTGGTAAACCTGAAAATGAAGGGCCAGTATCCAGGGGTCTATAGTGGTGCCTGGTATTCCCAGGAGGCCACATGCAGGGATGTGTGATGGGTTGTGAAGGCAACCTTCAGCTCCTTGCGGGCCTATCGCTGAAGTGGTCAGGTGGTCTCAGCTGCCAAGACCCAGCTCCCTGTCTGTTTCATTCCCCTACTATGCAGGAGAAGCAGATGGGGCATGTATAAGGGTCCAGGCTCAGGGGGACTTTGTCCGGCAGGGAAAGCAGGCGGGGACTAATAGCCAGCTCCTTGCCCATCTTGCACCCCCATTGCACAGGGAACTGGGTGACAGGGAAGTGAAACAGGAAAGGAGCCCCTCTTGACTGCCGGGACTAGGCTTGTCTCCCCCACGGTGCAGCACCCGCTGCCTACTTGCAGTAACCCTCCTCTGCACACTCGCACGACGCTGTCCTGCAGGCATTCTGCAAGGGGAGCAGCTGGGTCCGGGAAGTTTCAGCATTTGAAAATTTGCATAAAAACAAAAAAATCGGTAAAACTCAAATACTTGTTTTTTCAAAAGGGATTTTTCAGGGAAATTTGGTAAAAACGGAAAACAAAGGGTCTTAATAATACAGTAACGTTTGTGAGCTGTCTGAAAGAGTCCTTTCCCCAGCAGCTCCACATCCTACCAAATCCCTTCCCTGCTCCCTCTAGTCCAGACCTGCACAACATGCGGCCCGGGGGCTGCATGCAGCCCGTGTGGGCTCACTGTGCGGCCCGCGGGGGGGTGAGTAGGTGGGCTCACTGTGTGGCCCGCGGGGGGGGGGGTGAGTAGGCGGGCTCACTGTGTGGCCCGCGGGGGGGGGTGAGTAGGCGGGCTCACTGTGTGGCCCGCGGGGGGGGGGGGGTGAGTAGGCGGGCTCACTGTGTGGCCCGCGGGGGGTGGGGGTGTGTAGGCGGGCTCACTGTGTGGCCCGCGGGGGGGGGGGGGGGGGTTAGTAGGCGGGCTGACTGTGCGGCCCACGGCAGGGGTGAGTAGGCAAGCGGCAGGGTGGAGCAAGCCAACCGGCGGGTGGACGGGCTGGTGAAGAGGCCAGTGGCAGGCTGGGGAGTGAGGGTGATCTGGTCACCCTATGCGCGCTGTTTCTTTCCCCTCTACAGGCTTCCACACCCCAGCGCTGGGGAAGGAGGGGTTGTTTCCACGGGGCGGGCAGCGCTGGAGGGGGGGTTGTTTCCACGGGGCCGGGGGTTTTCGGCACTCAGCTGTTTTCTTTGGAGTAATATGGTCCTCGCCACTTTACGAGTTGTGCAGGCCTGCTCTAGTCCATGATAGCTAGGGTTATCTATGGCTATACGTATTATTTATTTATTTGTATTTGTTGCGTTTTAATTGACATATTATATACATGCCCAGAGAAACCATAAAGGGAGCAGGGCAAGGACTGGACGGTTGTCGAGCTGTTTGGGAAATGAAAGCTGCTACCAGTGCAGAAAATACAAACCAACTTTCTATACGGCGTAAGCAAAATGACACAAGAAGCAAAAAGCTGAGCTGGTCAGGAGAAATGGCTCTTGACACAGTTGTCTGGCAGGCCAACAATCAGTATGTATGATACTCAATGTTAGTACATGAATAGAGTATGCTAAGTATTAAAGAATACTAAGTATTATCAATAGTGGAGGGGGAAAAAAGAAGAAACATTCCAACACTTGTAGCTGCCAACCTTACAGTCTATGGGTATCATCCAAAGACCATGGAAGTCAATGGAGACGCCCATTGCCTTCCTGGGATTTGGATCAGCCTCTACATCACTACCTGAGACTAGAATACTGCACTAGGCTTCATGGAGAGATTACATGAATTTAAATGGAAAGAAATACAATTAAATAAATACACTGCCTAAGTCAAAGCAGTTCAAAGTTTTAAAAAATAATCTGAGCATAGAAGCTAGTGGACATCCAACCACCTCACAAAGCCAACAAGCAATTTGATATGAAAAATCTAATATGGGAATAGCAGGTGAATGGCGTAGGTCAAGAATGAGGTTCGTGCCAGAACTTAATGGGAAAGCCTGAAAAACTTGCACAACTCCTACCTCTGTTATGTCAGATCCACACAAGTGCTACCCAGCAAATCAGTTTCTCACATTTATGAACACCCACATTCAGCCAGAATTGTCACACTGAATAAAATCACAAGTAGCACACGGTTATGGATATATGTACTGAGTGCACAGTACACGTTATCAATAACTTTGTGCGACCTGTCCTTTTAAAACACTTGGTTCATCAATCCTCTCCTGAATAACAGACTCAAATGTGCTAATACCATGATTTTACTTTAAATGCTGCGTGCCATTTTCAAATGCTCATGAAAACAGATCACAGAGGTTATGAGTTAGCTTACTTGAACTGCCATAGTCATTCTCTGCATACTCAGGATATTTTTCTCACACAGCTTTAGCTTTTCTTTTATCATCTTTGACCAGCATGCATGTCTCAAGTAAGGTGTCATGCAATTGGACTGAAACTTTGGTCCATGGCTATAACACTTGATTAATTTTCAGGCACGTCAGCATTTATCTGCAAAGTGGAACAGCGCGTGATTATACATTCTACAGATTAGCTGCCATTTAAAAGTCAATATTTGCTAACAGGTACCATATAGTTATTTTCTATTTTACATATGGGGGAAATGGTGGTATTTTAGATACCATTGTGGTAAATGTTCGCAAACGATTACTTTTTAATGTGAGAGCTGTTTTTTTCCTCAGTGAATTTCCATATTTTGAAAGATTCCAGCTTGTCAGTAATCCTAGTGTTGTACATTTGTTTAAAGAATATTTGAGTTCAATTGAGCCACAGTTTCCCATACTTTTCTTACAGCATTGTTTCAGTATGGTGTAGCTCACACTTATTTCCCTCTTCTGTGAACTCGAACAGCTGACAACCTTGGCTTTGGTTGGATGAAGGACATAAAACATAAAATATTGTAACACACTCCATTAGAATGATCCCTTATGCTGTCAGACTATAATGCTTGTCTTCTATTTACAGTGAATGACCTTATACTTATTCTTGTTTAAAATTTAATACTTGTTTTGATTCCAAAGATGGAATCAGATGAAGAGACAAGATAAACTAGATAAGCAAACACTAGCTAACTTTGAACCAGGGGATGTTCAGTAGCTCAGGCCTTCCCAGTCACTATCAGTCAAAATGAATCTCTCTCTTGGAGTTCTAGAGGTAAAGAAGGAGAGTGTGAATTTTAAAAGGACGTAATTAAATTATAAACTTCTTGGAATGCATTTTCATTTATTTCTTCACCTGCCCATAGCCTCCTAGTAATGTTAGCTATTTTAGTTCTGTATTCACAATACTGCCAATCCCACACATTCAAAAATGGTGAGTCCGGCCCTCAAAATCA
Organism: Chelydra serpentina; assembly: GCA_037349315.1. Taxonomy (NCBI): domain Eukaryota; kingdom Metazoa; phylum Chordata; order Testudines; family Chelydridae; genus Chelydra; species Chelydra serpentina. Next base: position 15,618,068 of record JBAIAC010000061.1, read on the forward strand.
TGAGATTGGTTTGAAAATCATAAGATTTTTAAAAATAATAGTAAGTGTCAGGTTCACTTATTTGGCCTTCTGGTTTCTGAGCCTGTAAGGGTTCATGTTTTCAAGCTTTTCTCCACAACCACAGGTTTGAGAAACTTACTATTTTTAAAATGAAAGCTGAGATTCTCATGGATTCATATGGCTCCAGGAGCTGGGACTTTAAGAAAATAACCAAATATCTCATGACTAATGATAAAATTGCAGTAGATGGCAACACTCATCAGTGGGCCTAATTTGCAGACCACAAATAAGCCTATGCTTTGCACATGCACAACTGCACCTTCATGTTGTCGATACCGCAAGCCTGAGGACAAGTGAGAAACCTACATGTCTATTTAGACATATGGACGTTCAAACCTCTGTGTTGCATGTACAACCCCACGATTTATTTGAACGACATCTCATCATAAATGAATCACAAATTATTGGTCATATTTACTCTCTGATTTCCTTTTTCTCTCATTTGCCTTCTTTGCTCCTTTGAAATCTTTTTGACAAGAACAGATCATATAAATACAAATACAAACAGCATACAAACATTTTGCAACTCATTAATTAGCAGCCATTTTAAAAATATATATAAAGAGGGATGTTTGGGTTTTTTATTTATTTTATGCCTTTTTTGTTGTGGGAACTTTGCTAATATGGCACTGCTATTCTCTGACAAAGGCTACTGAATGGTGGGCATGGTTAAAATGAAGGATAAGCTTATGTCAGATTCCGTGAGTTTCAGGGACCTCAATGACATTTTCTGCTTCAGTTGGAGCAATCAGCTGCCATGGGGAGCCCCGGAGTGCCGAGCTGCCAGGACTACAGTGGGTCCCCGGAGCAGCCGGCCTTGGGTTCTCTTTCCCTCGCCCCTGGCTTCAGCTGTCCCCCATCACCTCCCCTCCCCATTATTTTTAGTATAAGTCACAGACAGGTGTCGGGCTTCTGTGAATTTTTGTTTATTGCCCACAACTTGTCCGTGACTTTTACTAAACATAACTGTGACAAAATCTTAACCTGAGTTATAATGTATTTATCTAAAGGGATGCAAACATACAAAAGACCTATCCAGTACAAACAACACCATTAAAATTAGATAGTTTGATTCTTGAACAGACAAGACTTATTTCCAGCACAGACACAAAACCTGTTGGGTTAGTAAACATGTGTTCCTAAAAATATCTGGCCTTACATCACATGAGAAAAGCTGCATCTCTTTTGCCCCCTTGCCAACTAGTTCTACTAAATCTTTACCACATTGTAAATTCTTGTCTCTAGCAATGAATGTCTCCATGTAGAAAATGGATTTACCTCTAATCAGCGTCTGCCAGAGACCATGCTACTACTGTACAGATACGATACTTTGTTGCACAGGTAAAAGTTGACTTTGACATTTTTTTCTCTCAACACTTATTTGCTCTAATTAAGTCTTGCACTTCATTTATCGAGCATTTGTAATACAGAAGCTCCAGTGAACAACGTGAGAATGCATATCTCCAATGAAATATGGTGTGCATGTCAACATCATCCTATTTCTTGAGATCATACTGTAAGAATGTATTTAAACTACTGCAGAGTAGAAAGGTTTTCCTCAGAGACTGCATATTGTCTCCTTTCCTCTTGGAAGCACACTTGCATTTATTTATTTATTTAAATACAGACGGATTTATCATCTTCTTGATAGACACATGTAACCCATACTTATGCAAACGGAAGGTATGCATGCACGGCTGGCAAAGAATATTGTAAATAATTTAGGTAAGGCTTTAACATTCTTTTTGAACACACTACGTTGTCAGTGTAACCAAGAAGGTCAATAGCAACAACTCAGAGAGTGAATGCAAGCTTTTAACATCTCATCTCTGTTACATGATTGGAAATGTGCCAACACCTACAAACTCATACAAATCTGATTGCAATTTCTGGTCTCGAATACAACTAGTACTTCCTTTTCGTTTTCCCCCCCTCTTCTGAGTATTCTAAATGATCAGCTTTGTGCCAAAAATATGTCCATTTAATCAAACAAAATGTATTCTTGTACTCTCCGACTACCTACTCAGAAGGCTGCAGTATCACCCTCATCAGCTAAAGGGTTACAATGTACTGTCTTAAGGGTTCTTCTTGCTAGAGCAGACCATGTTAATTCAAATGCAGACGCGAGGATGGTTACAACTCCTCAAGCAGTTACTCAGTATGCCGGTGGTCCCCTTTCCTGATTTTCCCAGACATAGAAGAGTGAGCCAGCATGTTAAGTAATGGAGACTGGCAAAATGCTCCTGCCGCATTGGTATCTGCTTGCTTCGTGTGATTTCCCTTTGACCTACGTGGAGTCAACTTGGACTTATTTCTTTGCTATTTCCATACCTCACAGACAGCTGAAAATCTGGTCTGATGCCCTAAAATAAGATTTAAGTAACATGTTATATTCTATTGTCACACTCTTCGGGCAGAGGAAAAAAGACACATACTACAGCAAACGTGATCCTAAACTGGTGCAAACAGACATAGTTCCATTGAAGTCCCAGCTACACCACCAGTGGATTTGACCCTATCCCGTATTCCTTAGTCTGCAAGTGCAATTTTCTTTGGCTGCAGCTATAGTTCTGTGCAGGGAGTCTAGTGAAAGTTCTCCAAACAAAACATGGCTTCTAGAATGCTAGAGGATTCTTTATTGGTGTGGTTGGGTTTTGTTGTTCCTTTTTGGGGGTGGGGGTTAAACTAGGGCCTGAGCCAAAGTCCATTTAACTCACTGCAAAGCTCCCACTGACTTCAAGAGGCTTTGTATCAGGCCCAAATTTCCGTGAAGCGGTAGCCATCTGTAATGTTCTTTGATAGAAGCAGCAGAACTCTCCATTGTTTCACGCTTGTAAAGCTACATCTGTATGGTTGCCACAACACTCAGAGTGGGGAATAATAAATAACATTTCCACAGCCCATGCTCACCAGCAGAGACGATTTGCATTGAGTGCCTATGAGGGGAGGGGGCAGAATGAGGGCAGCCGGCTTCAGCAGTGTTACTGAGCATGCTCAGCCTGTGTGAGCATGCTCAGTACAAGCCAAGCAGCAAATCTTGGGGGAAGGGAGGAAATTACCCTGTATGCCTCCCCACGTGTCGCCCCTCTGTTGAACAGTACTAGAGAAGGAAGAATAATGAAGCTGAGAGACAATCGGACCAAATTGGTAGGGCTCAAGAGCCTTGCAACCACTATGCTCTTTTAGCCAGCTGACAAAGCTTTATCACTGTCAAGGAGTGTTTGGCCAGGCCATTTTGGCTGTGACAATGCTGTTCTCATTCCAGAAGCATCCTGGAAACTCAACGCAAATTTCTACACCACAACAAGCTACAATTCACCGGTCTCCAAGGGGGCTTCATGCAGAAAAAGAATATACAGGAAGTAAACAGAGAAAAACCATAGCTAGTTCTAAGGAAATGGGAGAAAGAACAGTATCTTCCATTACGGGGTTTAAGAAAAGGTTGGTTTGTCACTTCTCCAAATTTAAGCAGCACAATCCATTTAGTTTGAATGCCAGAGTGCACTTTATAACACAGACAAATGAATCAGGAAAAGATTAACAATATATAATCATGGTGGATAAGGGCTCGAAATAAAGCGTTAACAAAATAATATTGCCAAGACAGTTTAGTTCATTACTTGTTCCCATTTTATTTAATTGTTTAAAAAAATATTTGTATGCCACCATATTTACTTTTTGGAATATACGGCTGCTCTCTTCAAGGGACATCCTTCACACGGGATTTTTTTTCATTCAAATGGCAAGAGCAACCTCACTCAACAAATTCCTGGAATTTCGTTGAAGATTCTCCAAAAATCTCTGACTAGATCAATATTTTTTCTACCTTTTCTCTGACAGTGTTCATAGCTCTTAAGGCCAAGAGGGACCATTAAATCATCTAGTCTGACCTCATGTTTAACAGTATCAGAGACAGTAATTAACACAATTTTGCACTATTCAAGAGTCACTATTCCCCGCCCCCCCCAACATATTGTACAATCAATAGCATAATAAATACTGATATCTCACTCTGAAATAGGACCTGGGTGTACCAACTTGGTAAGGTGATTGTGTTTTGGGCAAAACATTGCATCTGTCTTCCCAGGTGTTCTTATGGTCTAGACCAGGGGTCAGCAACCTTTCAGAAGTGGTGTGCCGAGTCTTCATTTATTCACTCTAATTTAAGGTTTCGCGTGCCAATAATACATTTTAACGTTTTTAGAAGGTCTCTTTCTATAAGTCTTTAATATATAACTAAACTATTGTTGTATGTAAATTAAATAAGGTTTTTAAAATGTTTAAGATGATTCATTTAAAATCAAATTAAAATGCAGAGCCCCCCCGGACCATTGACCAGGACCCGGGCACTGTGAGTGCCACTGAAAATCAGCTCGCGTGCCGCCTTCGGCATGCGTGCCATAGATTGCCTACCCCTGGTCTAGATTCTAACAGGCTATCTTATAATACAGTGCCTGTTAAACAGCATACGTATAAATGAAGCCACTTATATCTAAATGGCTATAGCCTGTACTGGATTCTCATTTCAGTCTATGTATTTAACCATAGGTAAAATATTGGACCCTTGTTAGAAACCTCATCTAACCAAGCACAAGGAAAAAATTAAGGTAAAAGGAAGAGGGAAATCTCACATGTCATAAATTGCTCTGATGCCCTTTTCCCTAAATGTACCCAATGGAATTTATTGTAAATAAATTTAATCTGTTTAATCTGGTACTGATATTGGTATTTTCCCCTGCTATTAAATACATTAATTCTGCCTGTTCAATCATGCTGATTTCACAGTTTGTATAAGCAAAGTTCTGTAGGTTTTTGCCAATAGGTTAACAGACCTGCTGCAGTTTTGTAGGTCTTCAAGAGTGAATTTTACATGTCTGATTCTGAAAGATTTTGCATGTTTTATTATAGTGGAATCAGAACGTCAGATAATTAGGACTTTATCCAAACCCCACTCAAACCCAACAATTTTCTTTACCAATTCCCACCTTAAAGTTACTTGTTTTCTGAACAAACCTCCTAGAAATTGTTTTGCTGCTAGGTGTGACCATTTTGTTTCATGTTACTACACTAGTAGCTCAATTTTTCTCTCTCTTCGAGTCTGGCTCAGAAAGAGTAAAAGGAGGTACCAAAAAGAGTTGATCACAGTTCCCTGATTCAACACACCTAATATTTGTGGAGAATCAGGCATAGCAAAGCTCCACTCCACCATGACTCCTTCTTCTCCATCCCACTCATGCCATGACTTCCCCTTACCCTGAGGGAGAGGTGAAGATCTGGCACAGGAGGTGGTGAAGATGCTGGTGGAAATCTTGCCGAAGTGGCAAGTTGCCCTGCACAGGAGAAATTCTCCATTGGCCATCTTAAGCTGCTTGAAAACCACTTAGCAGACCATTTATAAAATATAAAGAGGTTGATATTAAATGATTAGTGTGACGTTACACTCCATATTCTTCATGGAAATATTGTTACATATGAATATGGCATAACTCAGATATGTTTCATGCAAGATGGGTCATGTGAGATATCACTGGAAAGACTGAATGTGTTTATCCAATTTGTATGCATGTATCCTTTCTGTATCTACAGTTTGGAATATTAGCTATGTAACAATTACAAGTGTGTGTGACTGTGTACTTGGGAAACACCCACCAGACAACAGGCCATCAGCCTTGATGGGCCATTAGGAAGAAACAATAAGTCTGTGAAGACACCAATCTCTCTCCTTCCTGAGAAGATACTAATCTCTCTCCTTCCTGAGAAGAACATCCTGGGATGTTGCTTTGACACTACAAGGTTAGGTGGTCATGTCACCTGGTACTAAACACTGTCTTGGACTTCTAAAAGGAGGGGGAGGTCAAGACTGGGAAACAAAAGGTTCCCACCTTATGTAAATTCTATTTAAGGCAAGGGAGTAAGTTGATTTAGGTTCACTCTTCACTGAATCCCCACCCCGGATGACAGCTGGAAAGAGCTGAGAAACAAAGACCCAGGGGAGAGTTGAGCCCAGGCTGGAATGGGATGTGATCTGTGAATATGGTGGCTGAAGATTTAAGGTGCAAGCAGGGTAGCTAACCTTCAAGAATTTCGGCATCGTGCCCAAAAGCAACATTTAGGGTGAGAAATTACTTCTTGAAACCAGTCTCTTTAAGGTCTTAAGCTTAGTATGCGTGGTTTGTTTTATTTGCTTAGTAATCTGCTTTGTTCTGTTTGCTATCCCTTATAATCACTTAAAATCTGCCTTTTGTAGTTAATAAACTTGGTTTTGTTTATCATACAACCCAGTTTGTGCAATTTATAACTCAGGAGGGGGGGGAGAAGTTGTGCATATCTCTTTCCACACTGAGGTGCGGGAGAGGGCAAATTTTTATGAGCTTGTGCTGTGCAGACCTTTCTGTACAGTGAAAGACAATATTACTTTTGGGCTTACTCCTCAAAGGGGGTGTCCTCATGAGTGCTGGGTGAATCGCCGAGCTGAACCCTCTCACCCAGAGCTGACTTCAGTCTGTGTCTGTAGCTGGGTGTGGCCTTCCCTGTGTGTGTGTGTGTGTGCTAGCAAACGCTTGAGGGCCTGGCACAGCATAAACAGGGTGAGGAAGCCCAGGCTGGTGGAACGGGTGGTTTAACCCGATACAATTAACTCCTAATTTCATCTTGTAATGATAACTCGTGGGTTGGTAGCAAGGCTTGGACCCAGAACCACTGAAACCAAAAAGAGGAGTCTCCACGACTTGATCTAAAGAGTCATTAGCCCAAAGGCTGCAGCAGACTAATAAACTGCTCTGGGCACAAAAGGGTGAAAAAAACTAATGCACTGGTATCGACGTAGATTGCGATCTCATTGATGGTTCTGCAAATGTTAGCACTATGTATAAAATGTACAGTTGTTTCTAAGATGAAAAAGACATTGGCAAGATGCTAATTATGAGACTGGTTCTTCAACTCCCAATGAAACTCCCAGATTTATAGATTCCAAGGCCAGAAGGGATCATGGCGATCATCATCTAGCCTGACCTCCTGGAGAACACAGGCAACAAGATTCCATACATTAATTCTTGCTTCAAGGCCAACAGATGTGACTGAACTAGAGCATATCTTCTAGAAAAACATACCACCTTAATTTAAACATATCCTGAGATGGAAATGTTACTGCCAGAACAGGGACCTGAACTCTGGATTCACAGATTACATGTCTCATGATGAATCACATCAGCTAAAGTGGCAAGTTGACCATGCCTTCATCTCTCCCTGACTTCAATGGAAGTCAAGATTGCAAGAGGTTCAGCCTCAATGTTATTAAAACACAGACACAAAATCTTCAAGGTCAAGAAATAAGCACCTAGTGATTTCTAAAGGTTTGTTTTCCCTCAACAGGACAGCATCCAAGAGAGAGCCATGCCCACAAATCAACAGTGTCCATTAAATAATAAGAAGGTAACAGAAAAATATATTAAAAGCATGCGGCTCTGACACAAACCCTACAAAAGGCAATAAAACCATCCACTGGTCACAAATCAGACTCTTTGTACGTCCTGGGAACCAGGGAGAGTATGGCAGGACTTGCTACATGCCTGCCAACTTGCAGCTAGTGCTTTTTCCACAACAGTCCTGCCGAAGCATGGGAAGGGGCATGCCCTCTTGCACTCCTAGCTCTGTTGGCAGTGCTAGCGACACCCGTGGAGCTGCCAAGCTCTGATTATGTCTTCCCCCCTGCACTGCACTGGGGGAGAGTTTAGCCATTTAAAGGTATTGGGATCGTCAGCTTTTTTTTTTCTTTTCATGTGAAGCTATGGTACACTAAGAAACTGTTTACAAAAAAACCCAAAGGCTTTCCAACATAGAAGCCTTTCTGAGTTGCTTAGCTGTGGAGATTAGAGCCTTGCATCTTTTAGTTGAAAGTAAGCAGCCGGATTCTCACCAGGCTTTAATCATAGGGTGGTTAAAGGAAATCGCTTCAAAGCAAGGCAGCATTTGTTCCCATAAATACACATGCTTCATTTTTCAATGCACATTTTATTCGGGACCTGAGCTGTACATCCAGGGGGCCAGATCCACTCCCTGGGAGAATAGGGGGGCTGTGATGCAATCTTTCCCCCCCCACCCCTTTCCCAGCAATCCACCAGGATCCTGACGCAGCAGCATAGCCTGGCCATCTGGAAGGTGCTACTACGTCAGCACTTTTCCCAGAGAGATTCGGCTGGCAGAGTTCTCACTAAGTGTAAAGCTCATCTCTCCAGGCAGAGGGGAACAGTGGGCTGTCTCCTTCCCTCCCAATAAACGAATCCCAGTACAGATGCCATTGCCCCCATGGGTACAAATTACTCCTACCAGCACTCAAAGGGACGATTCAAAACTAGTGAGCGATAAGAGGACAGGTTTGTATAGTTAAAATGGAAACAGATAAGGAAAACGTTAATGTTATTGCTTTCTGCAAGCAAAAAGAGGCCTCTCAGAACACTCTGGCTATGGGCGATGAACTATAATAGCGTCTTCTGGTATTTTGTGGCATGAATGGCTGATATTAATACACCAAGATCCAATAAATCAGAGCCTGATTCTGAAAGTGGTCCTCCACATGCAGAGCTGTTCCCTTCCATGGGAGTTCTTCATGCAAATCACTTGTAAGATTAGGAACCAGCACTTAGGATCTTTTAAAAGAAAACTTTGCAAGCTTTCCTCTGAGAGATGCTATTATTGCTGCATGTTTAAAAATGTATTTGCTGTGTAGAATGGACAGCTCTTCAAATTCCTCTTAAAATGGAGATGATACTTTCATTTGGGATACGAGATCTGAAACCCTAACTGATCACGGATTCCCTTTAAAGTATACATTTACTTCAGTGCTGTAACTTTGGCTTATTGCTTCTAGAAAGCTGCATTTAAATTAAACCAACAACAACTTTCAAGTGTGTTCAAATGAAAGTTTCAAAACATTACACTATGTAAGGCCAGGTCTACACTACTCACCGGATCGGTGGGTAGTAATCGATCTATCGGGGATTGATTTATCGTGTCTAGTGTAGACATGATAAATCGATCCCCGAGCGCTCTCCCCGTCGACTCCGGAACTCCACCGCCGTGAGAGGCGGAAGCGAAGTCAACAGGGGAGCGGCAGTGGTTGACTCACCGCCATGAGGACGCCGAGGTAAGTTGACCTAAGATTCGTCAACTTCAGCTACGCTATTCGCGTAGCTGAAGTTGTTTATCTTAGGTCAACCCCATCCCCCTAGTGTAGACCTGACCTAAGAGACCTTGAAACAGAAGTACACAAAACAATAGTATGAATAGGTGTAATTAAAACAAAAGTGGGATACTTTCTTTGTATACAGCAAGCTTTAAAATAATGTTAGGGATCTGATTTACCTAAGGAACATAGAATCTCAGGGTTGGAAGGGACCTTAGGAGGTCATCTAGTCCAACCCCCTGCTTGAAGCAGGGCCAATCCCCAATTTTTGCCCCAGATCCCTAAATAATTAAGGAAATCAAGTAATTAAGGAAATCATCTGCAAACACTTGGAAGGTGGTAAGGTGATAGGGAATAACCAGCATGGATTTGTAAAGAACAAATAATGTCAAACCAATCTGATAGCTTTCTTTGATAGGATAACGAGTCTTGTGGATAAGGGAGAAGCGGTGGATGTGGTATACCTAGACTTTAGTAAGGCATTTGATACGGTCTTGCATGATATTCTTATCAATAAACTAGGGAAATACAACTTAGATGGGGCTACTATAACATGGGTGCGCAACTGGCTGGATAACCGTACTCAGAGAGTAGTTATAAATGGTTCCCAATCCTGCTGGAAAGGTATAATGAGTGGGGTTCCGCAAGGGTCTGTTTTGGGACCAGCTCTGTTCAATATCTTCATCAACGGCTTGGATATTGGCATAGAAAGTACGCTTATTAAGTTTGCAGATGATACCAAACTGGGAGGGATTGCAACTGCTTTGGAGGATAGGGTCATAATTCAAAATGATCTGGACAAATTGGAGAAATGGTCAGAGGTAAACAGGATGAAGTTTAATAAGGACAAATGCAAAGTGCTCCACTAGGTAGGAACAATCCGTTTCACACATACAGAATGGGAGGAGACTGTCTAGGAAGGAGTACGGCAGAAAGGGATCTAGGGGTTATAGTGGACCACAAGCTAAATATGAGTCAACAGTGTGATGCTGTTGCAAAAAAAGCAAACATGATTCTGGGCTGCATTAACAGGTGTGTGGTGAGCAAGACACGATAAGTCATTCTTCCGCTCTACTCTGCGCTGCTTAGGCCTCAACAAGAGTATTGTGTCCAGTTCTGGGCACCGCATTTCAAGAAAGATGTGGAGAAATTGGAGAGGGTCCAGAGAAGAACAACAAGAATGATTAAAGGGTCTAGAGAACATGACCTATGAAGGAAGGCTGAAGGAATTGGGTTTGTTTAGTTTGGAAAAGAGAAGACAGAGGGGACATGATAACGGTCTTCAGGTATCTAAAAGGGTGTCATAAGGAGGAGGGAGAAAACTTGTTCATCTTAGCCTCTGAGGATAGAACAAGAAGCAATGGGCTTAAACTGCAGCAAGGGAGGTTTAGGTTGGACATTAGGAAAAAGTTCCTAACTGTCAGGGTGGTTAAACCCTGGAATAAACTGCCCAGGGAGGTTGTGGAATCTCCATCTCTGGAGATATTTAAGAGCAGGTTAGATAAATGTCTATCAGGGATGGTCGAGACAGTAATTGGTCCTGCCATGAGGGCAGGGGGCTGGACTCGATGACCTCTCGAGGTCCCTTCCAGCCCTAGAATCTATGAATCTATAAATGGCCCCCTCAAGGATTGCATTCACAACGCTGGGTTTAGCAGGCCAATGCTCAAACCACTGAGCTATCCCTCCCCCCTAAAAACATGCTTTTCTAAAAGCCTTTCTGCTCCCTAACAGACCTTAAGTCTAAACAGATTATATATTCAAATAGAGAAAAAAGCAGCATGCACATCACCAACTTTGTTATGTATAAGATATGACTGACATGGCTCTCTATACAGCCAAGCTGTGCCTCCCTGTCTACATACCAATTTTAGCAGTGTAGTATCCAGCTGCCTTTTCTCACAGCATGCAAAGGCTCCAGCAGCACGGAAAGGCTCTGGAAAGGGAATATTCCCGCTGCCTCCCTGCACCAGAGCCTTTCCTCGTTGCGGTGAAAGGCTCTGGCAGTGGAGAGCTTCTGAAGCCTTTCTCTGCTGCCTCCCCACTGCCAGAGTCTCACAGACACGTGTAGCTACATACCGCAGCGTGGATGCGGCCTGCGTTTCACCATAGCATGCTGCGACACGTATAGTATATGCCGCCCACACTGGTGTGTAGTGTAGATGTAACCTCAGATGGCAGATACACCAGTAAACACTTACTCTAGATGGAAGAATAATCAAACAGAGCTATAGTAAAGGGACATTATCTAAAAAGGTCAATTTCAAGGGAAGCAGTTTAAGAACAGAAGCCAATAACTATTCCCTTGCAGAGTTTTCAACCCAGACACTGCAATACTGTGCCAGTGAATGAGCCCCTGAAAGTGAAATTGACTAGAAACGAATGTTGCCAATCCTAAGCATTCAAAGATTCATGAGATTGGCTTAAAAATGATCGATGTTTAAAAATGTTATATTTGGGGTTCTTTTTGTTCACCTTCTGGTTTTTGAATTAGGGTTCATATCTTAAAGCTTTTAGCTGCAATCATGATGGTCTAACACAATCACCTGACTCCAGCAGCTGGAGCTTTAAGAAAAACACCAAATGTTGTGAGACTCTCAATAAAATCAGGAGAGTTGCCACACTGAGAAATTGACTGCTGTATTTTTGTCTAAATTAAGAGAAATATCAAAACTATATAAATGACAAAATATAAATAGGAGCAAACAAACATGTTTGATCGTGTTGCTGCTGGGGCCATTCTAAATACAGACCCTTGTGGACACGGTAAAGAGCAGGGGGGAAATACCAAAACCATCCACAACACCCTATACAATATTTTTAACAGATTTATTTAAAAAAAAACAAAATCTATCTAAAAGGATACTTTGTCAGTCAACTGAATTATCTGAAATTAGTCAATTTCAAAGTTGATACTGTCTTTTTAGTGAGAAAACACATCAATACTCAGCAGAAATATAATTGTTACATTTGAAACATAAGATATTCCTAAATATACCTAAATTTCCATCATGCAATTAGTAGCTGACATAGATGAATAACTTGTGAACCTTTTGGCTATGCAGAAATGTACAGCACATAAATTCTCTTAAACCATCATAAAAGCAGATCATCAATGAGCATTTCAGTAATTAACGAAAATTAACATCAACATATTCACAGCTTTCCAAAGCTCTGTTGATTCTCTCTGCTAAGCCCCACATATCATCCAACCAAAGGAAAAAATAGCTTGCTATAATGCAACACAGGCCTTTTGGGTTAGCAATAACATCACAAAAGCCCTAAATCTTTGCTGTGTGGAGCCTTCAGAGGTCATACTCTGGAGATTTCCCTTTATTTCCTATTTCCTCTACATGAATTTTCTTCAAGTCTATGAAGATGATTATGCAGCAAATTCACTCTAAACTGGGATGGGGGCAGGGCCACAAATTCCAGGCACTATTCTAAAATTTGCTTCTTTAGCCCTGAGCAATTTCCTCCTTTTGATCGGATGTAATGATTATTTAGATAGAAACAACAGCACGAGAACAAACCTGCAGTTTTCTGAGACATTTTCAGCATTGAATTTCTCATTGAAAAAAGAGATCAATTTAGGGCTTACAAAGGCAGAGGTTTCAGCCTGACAATAGCTAAGCATTAAGCAATATTCTCCGACCAAGAGCTGAGACCAGGAACAGTAGTTCCAAAAGGGGGATTTCACCCTAGAAAAATGTCAGTGAATTGACAAAACCCTTCAGGATCCATCACTTGTTGCAGTTTTCCCTGCAACCTCAACTACTTCCAAAATTAATGTCAAAACTCAAGAGAGGACACAGTATAATGATATCAATGTAACAAAGTGTTATTGGGCTTACATATTGGTCAATATACAAAGGCAGATGGGAGCCATGGCAGCAGACAGATTTGCAAGAGCCAATAACTGATAGAGTTGGGCAATATTTTCCGGGCAAACAGTTTACTCGCCAAAAATGCTCTTTTGAATCCACCGAAACGATTTGCACATTTGTGTTGAGTCTGCCAAACAGTTTTGACCCACTTGAAAAAGTCGAAACGTTTCAGTCATGCGGGAAACAAAATGTTTAGTTTCAACCCAAAACGTTGCATTTCGATTTTCAGGCGGTTTGACAAAAGCAAAGGAAAGGAGGACTAGTTTCGCCAACCAGCTGGAAGAAGTAGTAGTGTTAGCTGTGTGATTAGAGCACTCACCTGGTGTGTGACTGAGAGACGCCAGGTAAATTCCCCCCGCTACCTGATGTGGAGAACGGATTTGAAGTTGTGTATCGCACATTACAGGAAAGCAACCCAGCCAGTGGATTATGGGATATTCTGGTATGTGGCTTTCTCAGGATCTCCCGTGGAAGCTGTTTCACTTTGTATAAATAATTAAAGTCTCACTAAAGCAACGATCTGAACTTGGATCTCCCACAGCCTAGTTGAGTTCCCTGACTACCAGGCTCTAGATTCATAAACTTTAAGGTCAGAAGGGACCATCGTGATCATCTAGTCTGATGACCTGCACACTGAAGGCCATAGAACCTCACCTGCCCACTCCTGTAATAAACCCCTAACCACTGACTGAGTTACCGATGTCCTCAAATCATGATTTGAAGACTTCAAGTTACAGATCCTTTACACCAGTCTAAATCTGTGAGTTACCAGTGCCCCATGCTGCAGAGGAAAGCAAAAAAAACAACCCCCCAAGGTCTCTGCCAATCTGACCTGGGCGAAAATTCCTTCCCAACCCCAAATATGGCGATCAGCTAAACCCTGAGCATGTGGACAAGACCCAGCAGGCAGATACCTGGGAAAGAATTCTCTGTAGTGACTCAGAACCTTCCCCATCTAGTTTCCATCTCCGGCCATTGGGGATTTTTGCTCCTGGCAGTCACCGATGGGCCACATGCCACCATAGGTAGTTCCTTCAATCCGTCCCCTCCATAAACGTATCAAGCTCAGTTTTGAAGCCAGTTATGTTTTTTGCCCCCCACTGCTCCTCTTGGAAGGAAGCTCAAGAACTTCACTCCTCTGATGGTTAGAAACCTTCACCTAATTTCAAGCCTAAACTTGTTGATGGCCAGTGTATATCCATGTGCTCCTGTGTCCACATTGGTGCTTCACTTAAATAACTCCTCCCCCTCCCTGGTGTTTATCCCTCTGATGTATTTATAGAGAGCAATCCGACCGCCTCTCAGCCTTCTTTTGGTTATGTCCTCATGTCCTGCACACTTACATGCCACTATCTCTTCTCCCTGCTCCCTCACTTTGTGCCGGTTTCCCCGTTGAGACCTCACGGCTGCCTGGAGGTGGTAGGGACAGGACAGAGATTGCTGTCACTGCTATTTTTGTAGCCTCTGGGCCAGAGGAGATTTCATTTTCCCCGCTGACTGCTGCTGAACATTCTCGCTGCACAGGCTCTCCTCCCTCACGGTCACGCCTGGCTCCCTGCTCAATGCAGCAGATTGAGAGAGCACAAAAGGAGAAGCCAGAAAGGAAGAAGTGCCTTTGTGACAGCCTCCATGCTGGCCCACAGCAGGGAACAAGCGAGGCACCTCTAGAGCTGAAAGCAGCTTGAACTAGAAAGCCGGGCTCTCATGCTGAGAGCTGAAACAGAAACAGGCCCACATCCTCTGCGGATCAGGCACAGAGAGGGCTGCAATAACGCATGCTGACTGGTGGATTACATACTCGGCAGCCACAACCTCGATCAGTCTCCACCCTCTCTGCATGTGTGAATGACTGCCTTTGCCTTCCACTCCAATCTTCCCCTTTAAACACTGTGCCAAACTGTCCTTTCTTTCCTTATCTCAGAACTCCTAAAGCCGCTTGCGGCGTGTCCCCTGATCAGAAAACCCCAGCATGCACCTACCGCAAGCAGTAGCGGAGCCAGGGTTTTTGCTACCCTAGGCGGCAGCACTACTCCGCCGTAATTGGCGGCGCTTCAGCGGCAGCTCCTCTGAAGTTGCGTTCTCGGTGGCCGCTTTTCTTGCCGCCGGGAAATGAGTCGCCGCCGAAATGCCACAGAGGTCGGCAAAAAGCCTCCCCCCAAATCCTGCCACCCTAGGCGACCGTCTAGGGTCGCCTAGTGGAAGCGCCGCCCCTGACCACAAGCCCGTGAGAACACAAGAGAGCAGCAGAACAAGGCTGAGACTAGGGCGACCAGAGAGCAAGTGTGAAAAATCGGGACCAGGGAGGGTGAGGTAATAGGAGCCTATATAAGTAAAAGACCCAAAAATCGGACTGTCCCTATAAAATCGGGACATCTGGTCACACTAGTTGAGACTGTGATTGTGGACTGAGTAGTTTATTAATTATTATTATTTAATAGAGTAGCCACAGGACTGTTGTGACAGGCTGAGGTTATAGGGAAATCTAAAAAGGAAAGAGAATTTGATTGGTAAAAAAACCCCAACGACTGGATTGGAGAGCAGATGTCTCTTAGTGAAAGTCATGTGATCTACATCAATAAGGCATGCTTAGAATGAGATGAAGTGTACAGTTGGTGATGGTGGGGAAAATGACACTGAACATGGCTATGTTTTCCTATCTAAACTGAGTCAAATTATCAAATTCAGATGTTGCCTGGATAAACTGGAGGGACAGGGTCTGGGCCAGGAGGCTGGTTTTCCAAAGTAGTTTGAGCATCCCTAGTCAGTAACAAAGCTGTTCAGAAGGCATCACATTTATTCACTAGAGTTTTAGAAAGTAAAAGTCATGTCCAGCAGCCAGCTGCATGTGATAAGTACAGTAGTGACATTACATCACCAAAAGCATTCAAAGGAAATTCAATAACTCCTATTTATTAAGTTCAATATCCTGATTACCTAGCCCCTAAGCATGACAAAGCTGTAATATATGCTGTAGAGACTGTAGCCGTCTAAAAAATACAGAACAAAATGAAGTTTATTCAGTGTTATTTAAATTATGATCCCAATCTCATTCATATTCTCCCTCCTTAAAAGAAACACATGTGCTTCCTTTCATATCTTCAGCCTAGTTCAACAGAACCACATCAGCGATACAGCTGTACACACTTGATGGTGGGTTTTGTTGGTTTAGGCTGTCCTGAGTAGCAAAAACAATCGCCCCTGAACAATCGCCCTTGAACTGAAAAGGAATTTTTACTTTTAAGTTGATTTCAAGTGGATGAAACAATAATACCAAAAAAAGAGGAATATATTATACTCACTTGTAAACATGAAAAAGAACAAGGTAAGAGGAAGAGGCAAACTACAAAGACAAATATGAATTACCATCCTGCATCAGAACAGTGATCCACTTAGACCAGAATCTGCCTCCAGCACCAGATGCTTCAAAAGAAAGTGCAAGAAACCCTGCAGTAGGCAGTTACGGGATAACTTGTCCATGGGGAAAGTGTCCTCCTAACACCCATTAGCCCTGGATCATTAAGGTTTCTATCCTTCCAAAACCATTAGTTACCTCTAGATATCATTGTCATGTCTATAAATGTCCAATCCTTTCGTAAATCCTGTTAAGCTCAGGGTCTCAGTGATATCTTCTGACTGTGAGTCCCAGTACCACAGCTTAATATAACATTTGTGATAGACTACAATTGCCAGGCCATATTATTCTTATTCATAAAGATGGAGGAAAGCAGACCACATAACCCGGACATTCTAATGTGTCATGTTTTGTACATTAAAGCCTTGCCAACTGAAACCCAAGAGATAGCAACTGAACTCCAATCCCTGAAATGTCAAATAATTGGCGGTGTCACCGGAGAAAGATTAGTTATTGCTTTAAAAAACAAAAAAGGAAAGGCTGAAATCGCCATTTGTCTTGTGCAGCAGAGATCCACAGGGAAACTGAGAAATCAGTTAACCTGGAGAGATGTGCAGGTCGGCAGTGAGGTCAGTTTTAATGATGGTCTATGAGTTAAAGACAATATTCAGGTTGAAGTCTCACCACCACTTGTTTGTAGTGGCAGTACTTGACTTGCCAACCCCTGGAAGGGGCCTTAGAGTCCGGGGCAATTCATCATGGATGGAGTTCTGGTCCATCCAGCATTACTTACCCACTGTGCCATTGAGGCTCACCACTCCCCATGCACCACGTTGTATCATGCTGCAGTGGCACCACTCTACCCAATCTAAGTGGCCATATAGGAGGGGAAGCCCAGTAGCCATAGAGAGGTCCAGACAGAATACCTGCCCTTGGTTTTCACTTTACCAAGAGATTATCAGGCCTATACAGCCTTTTCCTCTTCCCCATCTCCATGAGCCTAGGGAAATGGAAGTGGAAAATCTGTGGCAGGAACCAAGCAGAACCTTGTATGTCGTTTTCCCCTTCCCACTAGAGCAGCGGTTCTCAGACTGTGAGTCGGGACCCCAAAGTGGGTCGCGACCCTGTTTGAACAGGGTGGCCAGGGCTGGCATTAGATTTGCTGGGGCCCAGGGCTGATGCCAAAAAGTCTGAGCCCCACCACCCAGAACTGAAGCCTGCAAGCTTCAGCACTCCCCAGGGTGGTGGGGCGCGGGCTTTGGTCCCCTTCCTGAGGTTGTGTATAAATTTTTGTTGTCAGAAAGGGGTCGTGGTGCAATGAAGTTTGAGAACCCCATGCAGTAGAGGGATGATCAGACTCAAAGAATTATTTGAAGGCATTCTAGCTATCTAGCCTACTTTTCCATAGAAATTTGTAGCACTCCTTTAAAGACCGGCTCATTCTGTTAAGAGAGATTGGGCTACGTGGATTTTTCCCAGAAGTTGTGTCTATTTATTCTTTCAAATGTTTAAAATACATCTGCAGGCATCTGTCCAGTGCCCTGGGTGCCCATAATAGGGTAGCTGGCACATTAAATGAAACGGGGCTAGTTTGGTGTAATGGGGAGGGCGTGGCTGCCCCAGGGGAGTTATAAGTGAGCGTTCAGGATGCTGAGAGAGGAGTCCAGATCCCAGAGTCCAGATGCCTGCGAGAGCACGTAGAGTTTAGAACCTGGGGTCTAGAAAGGGAGAAAGTCTGGAGGCCCAAGAGTAAGAGCTCAGCTAGACTGAGAGCTTCGGGGAGGAGATGCCTCTGCAGTAAGGAGCATTGAAAGTTCCCTGGTTGAGCAGTGGAGCCAGATCAGGCTGGTGAAAGCGGAAGGTAGGCAGGGGGTCACCTACATACTTCCCCAGGACAAAGAGCCCTGGCTAGAGATGACTGAAGGCTGAGAGCAGCAGAGGAAGAATCCGGAGGGCCAGAGAGGGCTCAAGGCTGGGGAATGAAAGAGGGGTGACCCTGCTGATGTCTTCAGGCAAGATCTCTTACCCTCCTTGGGAAGGAAACAGGATGGAGAAACGCCCCAGCTAGAGGGGCTGAGGTGAGTCATGGTGAGACGCACTGGAGCTGCACCTGGCGCTGGGGTGAGGCCCGGTGAGAGACGCTGGACCCATATTCGGCGTTAGACTGTTGGGACGAATGAACTCTTTGGAATGTACTGGGGGGGATTCTGGTTTATGGTAGTGGGACTTTTGGTAATAAATAAACCTTACAAAAAAGAACGCTTTCTATACTTCGAAGGCTTTACTGAGTTTACTTGAGGAACCAAGAGGGAAACTGAGGCAAGCAGTCACTTGCAGGGCTGCCCTGAAGCGGGCACCCAGGAGGAGGCAAGGCATTTACAGTGTCTATCTCATACATTAAAAGATCACAAAATTAAAATGCAGACTTAGAGCTGTATCCACCTTCATCCACACCCGCCACAACAGCCTTAAGAAACAGGTGAAAAAATATGTGGTTTTTTTTCAGCTGGTGTTAAACCAGGATTCTGGAATACCTACCTTGCAGGAAGTTATACTGGATTCTGGGAAGGGCTGACTATACACTTTGAATACACTTTGATTTAAATTTTCCCCAAATGCACAGGAAAGACTGACATCATCATTTTAAGTCAGATACATTTCCTACACCAATTTTGTCAAATTCAATCCAATATTTATATTGACCTAAAATAATAGCAGAAGCTACCTGGAAAAAATAAAATGGGATAAGCACGGCTCAGTCACTTCCATTCTTCGATGGAGCATCTGAAATCATCTCCTAGTAGTAATTAAACTTCTACACATTTGAGGGATTTTAAGCTGTTAATTCTATCAGCGTTTGTTATGGTATTTGATGCATAACAGACTTATATTCAATGGTACCGCTGGCCAAGCGTGTTAAATTACAGTTATGTGCAAATCATGAGTCCAATATTTAGGCATCTTAGCATTGTGTACTATCAAGGAACCAATCCTGCAGCCAAACTCCCGCTGATGTCAATAGTATCTGACTCACATGAAATGAGAGAGCGCGAGCAGGGGCAAAACTGCCATTAATTTCAATGCAAGCAGGATCCATACTGCAGGAGTCTCTGAGCTGATTCTGGTCGGGCACTGCAAGTTACTCCACTGACATCAGCTGAATTAGACTGCTCCAAAATAAGTGTGAGATCAGAATTGGGCCCCTCGTCTTTAGCAGATGGGCTGAGAACCTTGGTCCGTCTGAGATAAGGCCCATAGGCTGCTTTAGCACCAGGACCAGGCCAACACAGTGTCATGGAGTTCTAATGCTCCCCGTCAGCTCCCCAACCTCATACTGAACAAAGCTGAGACAAGGGACCTGAAAGTTTTGCCTAAGAACTTCAGAATCAGGTCCACGTGAAGTAGAGACAGCTAGTCCTCTAGACCCACAAGAAAAGACTCAGTATTGCCAACCCCAACATTAAAAAATCACGAGTCAGGGCCAAACAATCATGAGATTTAAAAATAATAATAAAACTGGGATTCTTTTTATTTGCCTTCTCATGTTTGAGTCTTTAGGGTGTACTCAGGTCACATTTTCAAACTTTTCTCCATAGCCATGTAGGCTAGACATTTTTATTTTTATTTTTTAACAAAGAAAAGCTGAGATTCTCCCCTAATCACATGCCGGGACTATAAGTATAAACTGCAAATACTGCGAGACTCACAATCAACTTGCAAGAGTTGGTAACACTAAAGGCTAGACATTCTTACTGGAGCAGGCCAGGAAGTTGAATTTCTGTCCTGTGGAAAGTTCTGAGTTTTTGAAAAAAAAAAATAGTCAAGAAGCCAGGGAGCCTGGACTCCCCAACAGCCCACCAGGTGGGCTATCAAAATGGTAGGTTAAAATGCTAGCCAGCTGGGCTGCCTGATTTCCATCAAAAGTTTTGACAGAATCAACATGGTCCTGCAGAACATTACGATTTCATTGAATCAGCATCTTATGATGGAAAACCAGGGTGGACAAAAAAATCAGATTTTTTTTATTTAAATTGGATTTTTTTGATAAAATGCTTTTTGAGGAAAAATCTTATCTAAAGATAGTTTTAATTAAGATACATTATAGCTCAAAGATATCTCATCATGGACTAGGGATTATAAATTCTAATTCTATAGTATGAAACAATATATTCATGTAATGTTTACGAAAAGCTTTGTAAATGAGTTCCTATAGTTCATGGATTAGGGACCCAATCATATGGGGTTCCACAGACTTCTGTTAATCTTTCTATCTACCCAATGGGACTCAGTGCTCAATCTAGAAGATACCATCAGGGATCAGCGACGCTGACTTCTGTCAGCGTCGGTGGGTGCTGACGCCGGGCCCCGCCCCCGACGCCGGTGACGTCACGGGGCCCCGCCCGCCCCCCACACCGGTGACGTCACGGGGCCCCGCCCCCGACGCCACCACAACGTTGCCGGCGTTGGGGGCGGGGCCCCGGAACATCGCCCGGTGCTCCGGTAAGTTGGGCGCGAGCTCCGGGGATGGCGGGGAGTTGCTGATGGGTGCAGAGCACCCACCAATTTTTTTCCGTGTGTGCTCCAGCCCTGGAGCACCCACGAAGTCGGCGCCTATGTCAGGGATGCTTAGTTTTGCAGTTCTCAAACTGTGGATTTGTGTCTCCAGAGGTAACATGCTTGCTAACAGCAAAAATGTTTTAAATAAATAAATAATAGAGAGAGGTGAGAAAGAACAGACCTCAACTCTATTGTTCCTCTGCAAATTTGTGTACACAGAGTCAATCCCGTAGCTCTCTCTAAAAGTGCAAAGTTTCAAAAAGTTCAACGAAAGAAGATTGTTGCGGGTGGAATAGATCTGGACAAAGAGAAGAAGTCTGGAGATAAATGTGAGAAGCGAGGGACACATGCTTGTTTTGTTAAAATATTATATGTTTGCTGTTGCAGAAAAAAATCCAGAATACATAACGTTGTTTTAGTAAAACAAAACAATTTAAATATCTGTCTGGTGATGTTCTCTTCCTAATACAGCATGGCAAGTAAATCCTCCAAATATTAATGATTAACCTGTTGAATTGGAGATAGTTCACCTCCCAAAGACTTCATAAATATCTGCTTCAATTACCTTTGGTAAATGAAATAATCAAACAATCATTCATTTTCTGATATAGCTGTAAATTTTATCTGAAAAGTTTTTAAAATAAATCACTGTTTAAAAATGTATAGTGCGTACCTTCTAAAAATGAAACCCACATCCATCTCTGAGTTGTGAAGAATATGTATTAAGGTTATAACAATCAACAAGACTGCACTTTTATGTAGAAAGTCATGATTAAATCGAGTCTTCTTGACTAGTGATTTAAATCATGATTTAAATCAATTTGATTTCAATCAAATCCACCCTGTGGAAAACTGTTCCATTGGAAAATTTTTGACCAGCTCTAGTTCTTATCCCATCTACCAAGACAAATCATTTCACTATGGCATCCCTAGTGGATATGCCACTTAGCCATCATTTATCAGCAGAATCTCTGTATTGGTTCTAAAATGACAGTAACAGTTATACAATGAAAATGAGTCACATAGGTGAGCATAAAATTTTCAGTACATTTGGGGCTACCCACACATTGCTGCAGAAAATTAGTCGTCATGTCAAACAGCTACATACACAGAGAAAAATATTCCACTCATTTTTCTTTACCTCTCATATGCTCTAGTTAATATAACAAACATAAGTGTCCGCAAAACATGTGTAAGTGAAAGTTACTTATCAGTTTTAATGCACTTATTGTTATATAGTTAATCTAATTAGAGGCTGGCTGTTAACACTATACTATACATAGCCATAAAACCACAGTCCTAGGAGAGCATTTGTTTCTGTCACTTTGTGATGTATCATTTCAGTTTAATACTGCACAGCAGCCATTCACTGAGCTGCTCACTTGAATTTCTTAAAGAGTGTTAGTCAATTATATTAATTGGCTGTCTTGTTGATCAATTAGCTTGTTGATAAAATATCTTTCTTCCATAAAATACACATTCTAATTGCCACGTGCTAAACCAGAAAACTGGTTTCATGGCACTAAATGAGTTGCAATGTTAATATATAAGAGACAGAAGAGTAAAAAAAAAAAGCTGCATTTCCCCATGTTTTTTTGGGAAAGATTTATTTTTCATTTCATTTACTTCCCAGTATTTATTTTGAATTCAGATGAGTTTGCAAAACGGAGATCAGAGTTCAGGTTTAGATTTCAAATGAAAGTGTTCTGACCTGGGTTTCCAATTGGCTCATTAGAGAGACAGTGTAACATTTTCAAAAGCTGATTTGGGAACCAAAGTCCCATGCTCACAAGTGATTTAGGGACAGATTTCCAAAGGTATTTGGGCATGTAAGGATGAAGATAGGCACCTAGAAGGGTTTTCAAAAGCACCAAAGCAGGTTAGGTGTCTAAAGGCTTGTCTATTCGAACACTTAGTTTGAGGCAAGTTGGGGTGTAAGTCTATCGCACACTAGTCTCCCATCTGGACTCTGCTCACATGTACTAAAAATTCCCCAGTCTGCTTTAATCTATTCCCGTATCAAAGCAGGATAGATCAATGTGCACTAGGGAACTTTTAGTGTGTGGCAACAGGGTCCACATGGACACTTAGTGCGTGGCAGGCTACTGCAGGGTAGATTTACACCTCAGTTTGCCATGAACTGTTTGCATAGACAAGCTCTTAGACACCTAACCTGCTTTGGCACTTCAGAAAACCCCACTAGGTGCTTATCTGAATCCTTAGTCACCTAAATACCTTTGAAAATCTGGCCCTAAATCACGTGAGAATGATGGGACTTAGGCACTTTTGAACCCACATGCTCTAATCACCATAGTCAGATCTAGGTTCACACCCAGACTTCACACATACGCAATGTCTGGGGCCATTTGGGATTTTGAATTCTGGTGACGTCGTCTCTCTTATTTGGTAATATATAACACATGCATTTTAGTCTCCGTGATCAAACAGAAAAAAAAAGAAACTT
Organism: Chelydra serpentina; assembly: GCA_037349315.1. Classification (NCBI taxonomy): domain Eukaryota; kingdom Metazoa; phylum Chordata; order Testudines; family Chelydridae; genus Chelydra; species Chelydra serpentina. Next base: position 15,641,569 of record JBAIAC010000061.1, read on the forward strand.
GCAAAATTAAAGAAAACTGGACTCTCGTATTTTCACGTTTCTATACGTTTGGGACAAAACAAAGGAATTTGACTATAGCTAGTTGCTGTGGTATGTGTATCAGTAAACGCTATATAGCAAACTTGTCTTCATAGATCAGCTATTATTCATAGCATTTCTAGCAATGGTCTGGATGCTGTCCATATTGCTAGACAAACACCAAACCCTGATCCTGAAACCCATATAAAGGCAAAACAGAGAAGCTAATGGGAGTTTTCTTGGCATAGGCACTGAGTTTAATTGGTACAGCCTGACATCCATTTAAAGCAACAAGATAAAAGTTGCAAGTGTATTTGGGAGATAAGGAAGGAGACATTTAATGGCTGAAATCCACTCTTCCTGTCCTTCCTTCTTTCCGTAACTGTGATGTCCCAGGTTTTGAACCCAAGCCTGGGAGTCCATAGACAGCCACCACATCCTGACCGCTACCCAATGTCTTCTGAAACCTGGTGGGCCGAGAAGCTAGTAGGACGACAGCTTCTGCCAAGGCACCACCCACGGGAACCCTGACTGGAAAATTACCCAGCTCCACTGATTGGTCCAACCACGCTATTTAAGCCAGAAGGAGGCACAGGAAGCAACAAGGTGATTTCCTGTTGTGGCTGCACTGGAACCTGCTTCTGCCTGCCTCTTGCACCCAATCCTGTTCCTATTTCCTGCTCCACTCCAGCTCCTTCCTTCTCTCCTGTTCCCACCGTGCTCCTGCTTTGTATTTGATCCCTGCCTCTCCTCCAATTCCTGCCCTTACACCTTGCCTCCAAGTTATCAGTCCTGGCTCCGACCTCGGCCTCCGACTTCTGACCCTGACCTCTGGCATTTGGTATCTGACCTTGGCTCTGACACTCAGCTTCGATTCCTGGTTCTGACGCTGGTTTGATCCCTGGCTCTGGTAATTGGCAGTTGACTCAGGTGCTGACTCTTGGCTTCGGTCCCCAACCTGGATGCCTGTTCCACCCACTAGACCTGACTCCTGCTCTGTCTACTAGGCCACGCTGCCTACATCCTGGTCCATAACAGTAATTACAGTTTGGGGGTGAACATATTTCTGAATTTTCTCATCAGACACAAAAGATAATCTCTATAAAGTGTAAATGCAAATTATGCTTTTTTAATGAATGGAGTCCAAGGTGTGGATAGCAGTGCTCTTTTCACACCTTCAGTTACAATCCCCCCCCGTTCAATACTACTTGAGTTTTCGTAGCTATTCTTCCCTCCCGGTGACCTGTGAAATATCGCATAGAAAATGAAATGAAAATGATATCATTTTGTTAGCAGGAAGAGCTTGCTAACTTCTTTCCCTCTGATTCAAGTACAAGCCCCACAGCTTTGCTGGAGAGGGAAGGGGCGCTCACCTTACAGATCAGTCATATGTAGAAGAAAGTAAACCCTCCCCACCCATAAAGATCAAAATAAATAGCTATTTCCTCTGGCTCTCATCAAAGGAGAATACTATCCATTTTGATGAAGAGTGGCTGATAGAAATGCTCTTTAGATCTTGAAGAGCTCTGATTATTTAGAAAGACTTTTGTCATATAGCATTTAACAATATTAATCCTTCAGTGTTTGTTGTTATACTGCCTATCCAATCCATTGTCTAATCTGTAATGAAAACGATCAGTTTCATCTGCCGCACAGAATATGCTTTTAAAGTTAATAGGTTTGATAAGTGGTGCCTCTTTCCTCTCAGCCATCCTTAACCTGACACGGTGATCACACATCTGTCTCTCTCCTCCTAGGGGAATATTCATTGTTGTACCTCAAAACCCCGAGAGCTCTACCTGCCAGCTAAAATGAACCAACCGACAGCAGAAGAAACAAACTAAAATGAGCCTGTCTAATGCAAGAGTTTCCTAAAGAGTAATGCCAATCACAGTAGTTCCTGATCATAAAATGCTATGTAGAATATTTTGCACTATGGAGCCCTTATCCTGTTAACACTTAGGCCAGGTCCACACTAGGAAAATTCCTCATGTTAGAATACATGATAACTAACATGCTAAACATGCCTTGAGAAGAAAGGGACAAGTCATATTTAAATGTGTTAGCTTGATTGTAACCCTGGGGCCGCTTGTGCAATACTGTGCCAGCAAGCGGTTTCACTGATGCCCGTTGGAATACTCATGTCAGTAAAGCTACCTGTGTGTGTATTTGCAGGATTGGTACTGTAACGTGCAGGACCAGCGCCAGCTTTTTTGCCACCCTAGGCGGCACCAAGGACGGAAGAGGATAGGAGAGGGCCGCCGAACACCGTGGCGGCCGAAGGTCCTGCCGCCAAAATGCCGCCAAAGACCCGGGTGGCCGAATACCCTGCCGCCGAAGTGCCGCCGAAGACCCGGGTGGCCGAATACCCTGCCGCCGAAGTGCCGCCGAAGACCCGGGTGGCCGAATACCCTGCCGCCGAAGTGCCGCCGAAGTGCCGCCGAAGACCCGGGCGGCCGAATACCCTGCCGCCGAAGACCCGGGCGGCCGAAGATTCTGCCGCCTAAATGCCGCCAAAGACCCAGGTGGACAAAGATGAAGCGTCGCTGCCGAAATGCTGCCGAGGGACCCGAAATGCCGCCCCCCAAAATCCTGGTGCCCTAGACAACTGCCTAGGTCGCCTAGGTGTTGCGCCGGCCCTGGTAACGTGCTACATCAAAGGGCAAGAATCCTCACTGGGGAACACTGGGACATTTTGAAATGTTAAGCGCTAATAGCTAAAGGGTCAGCTGAACGCTTGGAGTGGCCTCTCTTAGCCCACCAGTTACAAATTAAAGAAAAAACAGTTACACACACGGGTCCAGATTTTCAGAAGTTCTGAGTGCCCAACAAAATCCCTCTAAAGTCTATGGCCCCAATACTGCAAGGTAATACAGGCAGTCAGATCATGCATCGCCCCTTTGAGGTCAATATATAGGGCCTGCGAGGACCATTTCTCAGGCCCAGAGTTAATGAGTGCTTCAAAGACTCAGGATCTGTGAAATGCAGGGCAATTTATTTATCTGTCAAAGACATGGGATTGAGGATGCTTTCGGGAAAGTCAAAGGGACACTGTCAAGGGCTCTAAAGGTTCTGCTAAGTGGGTTAAAAATCCCACCCATTTCCAGCCAGGTGCCAGCATAGGCGCCGACTTCATGGGTGCTCCAGGGCTGGAGCACCCACGGGGAAAAATTGGTGGGTGCTCTGCACCCACCGGCAGCTCCCCGCCAACCCCGGGACCCCCCGCCATCTTACCTTAGCACCGGGAGACGTTGCGGGGCCCCGCCCCCGACGCTGGGCGACGTTGCGTTGGCGTCGGGGGCGGGGCCCCGCAACGTCGCCCGGCGTCGGGGGCAGGGCCCCGCAACGTCACCCGGTGTCGGGGGCGGGGCCCGGTGTCGGGGGCGGAGCCCCGCCCCCGACGCTGGGCGTGAGCTCCCACCGGCGCCAGAGAAAGTCGGCCAGCAAGGTGCCAGCTTTCATAGCTGGGATTGTCAGAAAACCCAGCCGGGGGGATGTGGCTGGGCTCGGCTGGAGCAATTTGTTCTCCTGGATAAACAACGAGGAGTCCTTGTGGCACCTTAGAGACAAACAAATTTATTTGGGCATAAGTTTTCGTGGGCTAGAACCCAATTCATCAGATGCATGGAGTGGAAAATACAGTGGGAAGACATATGTGACAGTACATGAAAAGACTCCTCGTTGTTTTTGCTGATACAGACTAACACGGCTACCACTCTGAAACTTGTTCTACTGGGGGACTCTACAAAATGTCATCTGTCTTGGACTTGCCTTCTGAATGAGCTTAAATTGAGCTGGTAACTGGAGCCATTCTGGGACAAAGGAAGCCTGACTAAGCCCTGGTCTACAGTGGGGGGGGGGGGTGAAACAACCTAAGACACACAACTTCAGCTACGAGAATAGCGTAACTGAAGTCGACGTATCTTAGGTTGACTTACCTCGCGTCTTCACGGTGCGGGGTCGACTGCCGCCGCTCCCATGTTGGCTCCGCTTTCGCCTCTCGCCCCGGTGGAATACAGAAGTCGATGGCAGAGCGATCAGGGATCAATTTATCGCGTCTATACTAGATAAATCGATCCCTGATAGATCGATCACTACCCACCGATCTGGCGGGTAGTGTAGATGTACCCTAAGAGAAGTTCTTTTTCACATTTAATTTAGGATGAAGCTTACTCAGGTGAGGTGGAGGAGCCTGGGGCAAGGTCCTCTGAAGTAAGTAAGCCGCACAACATTGCATCCAGGAGTGCCTCTGAACTCCATTCATGTTGCTGAGGGGATCTCTGAGCCAGCTAGGAACAGCAGAACTAGTTCAACAGTGTGAATGTTAATTGAATGTTAAAGTGTTAATTGTTTTGCAGGAAATTTTAAAATGTTTGTTTTGCGTTTTTAATTTTCCATGAAAAGTTCACAGCTTTTTGATAAAAACAGAACTAAACATATAAACCTCTCTGTTTTAAAAAACGATTTTTGGTAAAAAATGTTTGGGTTCTGGTAAAAGACTTCAAAGGGCAAATCTTCATTTTTTTTTTAATTCCAAATCCTTTTTTTAAATTTTAGTTTCTGTTTTTTATTTTCATTGAAAACCCCCAGAAAACTTCAACCAAAATGAAAATTTTGTTTTGATCGAAAAGCTGTTTGGTTTTTTTAAGTGTTTTTGACTAAACATTTTAGCCAACTCCCCTGACTAGGCCAGAATAAAGGGGGTGGTTGGATGCATGTTGGAGGAGAAGCTATGGGATCCGAGCTGTATAGGAGATTTAGTACAGCAATCCTCCACACATTTATCAAAGAGGAGCGTATGGATGGGCAGCAGCAGTTATTAAATCCTCTGGCTGGGACAGTAGCTAGGAAGGAGCTATGTAGAAACACAACACCCAGCTTGTGGATTGCATCCTCACTTAATTCTTGGTTCATGCTTTGTAAGGGGAAGGGTGAGTTTCCTTCATGTAAATTAACCCTGTGACAAGCCTTCTTTCAGCTCACCTATACGTCCTCAGCTGATTAAACTTGGGTAGTTCACCTTCCCTCAGGTTACCTGGCCTCAGAGACACACACTACAAATGTTTAGATCTCCAGGAGGGAGATTTTTAAGTGTCCAACAATGAGAATTTCACTGTTAATTTCAGTGGAAGCGGTTAGGCCAATGCTGAGCCCTTTGGAAAATGTTGCCCTAACTATTTTGATCTGTCAGAAGAGAGGTGGCTAAGAGGAATTCTACAGATATTAAAACTATCACTGTTGTAAAACAAACCCCAAAAACCCGTCTTTCCAAGACAGATACATTTGGTCAGTTTCCAAACCAATGTTTGGGCTTAAACTACTAGTTTTGCAGCAGCAGCTGTTAAGTAACAAATCCTGTTTCCCAGTCTCTGGGGCGATCAGTGAATGGTGTTAGTAGACAGCTGTTTTGGCATGATAAAGAGATATAAAAAGTTAAAGTTATTATCCACTAAAAGCAGCTGTGTTATCAACACCATTCAAAAACACAGGAAAAAGCAATGCTTTCCAAAATGGGTGGGGAATTAAACAAATGGCCAGAGGACAGAAACATTTTTGAGCTCTTAAGATTGTTTTACAAACAATGTAGAGTTCAAATACCCTCTAGTAAGTGTGAGCATGACTTTAAAGCTAGCTAATTTCTCCTCTCTCGTTTGGCCTACTTAGAGTTGGCTGGGAGATCCGCTCAGCGACAAGAGAGGGCACAAATGTTCCACTGAGCAGCTGTTCTGGCTGCAGACCCACAGGGTTTAAATGGTATCAGAATTTCCTGCACTGCTGGGTGAATTTCATCCAAAATATTGAAAGAAAAACAGCATGTTTTAGCGTATTTCTCCTTGCCCCATGGTAGTTCTGCTTCCCAAGACGCTCCAAGCTTAGCATGAAGGAGTCTCAAGAGCTCACTTTGTACAGTTCCCAGACAGAGTAGTCCTCTGCAGCTGATCCAACCACATTCTTCTTATGACTGCGTTTTCTGGCACACTCAACAGCGACAGCAGACACCTGGGCTGGATCTCGCAGAGAAATGTCTAACCCTACTGATCACAAAGCTGTTCTGGAATTACAGGACTATTGCCAACAGATTCTGGACTGCATTCTCCTGTGTGGTGTGTTTTCTGCGGTGTTGTTGTAGCCGTGTAGGTCCCAGGATATTGGAGAGACAAGATAGGGGAGGTAAATCTCTTTTACTGGACCAACTTCTGTTGGTGAGAGAGAGAAGCTTTAGAGCTTACACAGAGCTTGGCTTCTGGTCACTTAACGTAACTGATAAATTCTAATATCTGTTGTATTTATATCTTTTGGGTAATTGTTTAGTCACGAAAAATGTTCAATACGCATTACATGCTTTTTAAAAAATTACTCTAGGTTTAGGTATTCCGTAACATGAAGACAAGGACTCTGTAAGCTCAAAAGCTTGTCTCTCTCACCAACAGATGTTGGTCCAATAAAAGAGATTACCTCACCTACCTGGTGTGTTTTAGCTAATGGTAAGCAATCCCTTAGACGGGTAAAATGGATTTATCACTAGTCACTCCATTCAAGGCACCTATAAAACACACAATATATAGTCTAATTGTTAAAACAAATATTTGTTAGAAGTTTAAAAACAAATCAGTTCAACATTCATTGAAAATACACAATCACTAGAACATGGGAAAGTTATTGTAGGGCTCTTAAATGATAAATCGGATCCTAAAAATACTTACACTGGTGAGTAAATTACACAGGAGTAGTCCCCTGAGTTAATAAAGCATTTGCGGGATCAGGGTCATAGACAAGATCTTTTTCAATTAGTTTGTGCTGTCACTGTAAGGTCCCAAAATACCTAATCCTGGAGTCATTTTTTAAAAAAAATATGTAATGTGTACTGAACATTTTTTCATGACTAAACAATTTCCCCAAAAGATATAAATACAACAGATATTCGAAGTTATCAGTTACATAAAATGAAGATTATATAAACAATATTTTCCAAAACAAAAATAAGAAAACAATTTAATAACAATGTAAGCTATTGGGGGAGGTGATACACTAAATATTACAAAACAGAAGTGTCCTGTTGCTTTCAGTAACACAGGAAGCTGATGAATAGGGTATGTTTGACAATTAAACCTAAACAAACATGCCCATTTATTTGAGATCATGCCCATGGGCTGTCCCACTGGTTTCAATGAGACAACTCGTATACAAAGTTAAGCATGCGCCGAAAAGTGTTTGCAGGAGTGGGGCCTTTTTGCAAAATGCAAATAAATGAATCAGTTCAGTCAGAAAACAGTCAAGAGAGGACTTGGAACGTAATAAGAATAAAAAGATAAATGGAAAGATAATGTCTCACTGTAATCTTTGTGAACAGTATTGCTTGACGAGTTTATGCATAATATCTTTCCTCATTATAGTTCATAGTTGTTTGAAGTCATCTCAAGCTTCCATATGTGTAAGTTGGGTATCACTCCATCTAGGAATATATTCCTCAAATGAAGCAATTCCATTTATGTATAAAAACTAATCTGGCAAGCTTGCTGGGGGGAAAATCGGCCAAATTCAAAGCAGATTGTGCTTAGTGCACAGCATGGCAACAGCAGCCCAAATTCTTGTGTGCATTAGAAATACTCTTTATTTCGCTAAACTCACGCAATACAGTACATTTTGGTCAGTTAGATTAATTGATATTTTAATTGTGTTACTTGCTAAGTAGACAGCTCCATACATTTGCATATAATGTCAGCATCCCCCCAAAATAATGTATTATATCAACCGAGTTTGCATATAACGTGAACAATCCCCCTCCTGTCCAATTATTTATTATGTCTACACTGCAATTAGATACCCAGAGCTAGCCTGTGCCAGCTGACTCAGGCTCACGGGGCTCAGGTTGTGGGGTTGTTTAATGCAGTGTAGACTTCCAGGCTCAGGCTGGAGCCTGGGCATTAGTGCTCTGTGAGGTGGGAGAATCCCAGATCTTGGGCTGCAGCCCCTCACCCCGGCCCAAATCAGCCGGCATGGGCCAGCAGTGGGTATTTAATTGCAGTGTGGACATACCCTAAAAAGTCTGGATAGGTCTGATGGTTAGTGTTACAATTGAATTTGTCATACCCTCAAGATCAGGGCTACCTTGCTTGTTTACAGCCCAGTTGTGCAGGAACATGTGTAACCAGTGATACCACCGTGAAAAAATAAATATGAAAGAAAATCAAAACATGTCTTTCAAAATCTGTTTAATCTAATCTGGGTCGACAAACACTGAAATGTCGTAATCATAATCATCTGGCTATTGCCTGACATCATTACAGGACAGAATAAGGGTTGCGTGGATGCCTTAACAGCACATTTCTTCCCTTTCGCACACTTGGATTTATTTTAAATGAAGTCTTAACTCTGAATTTCCCTGGGTTTATAATGCATGGTTCTGGGAAAATGCAACATCCTTGTCATCTTTTGTTATTCTTCTTCTTAAATCACTGATACATCCTTTCAGCGTTAACTTAATGGAGTTTTTTGCCTGGGAACTTCTAGGAGAAACATGTCGGTAATGGACCAGTTTGTGCTTTTTTGATCTGCAAGCAGAGAGGGTCCCCTTCCCCAGGCAGAAACATGACTTGACTTCCTCTGTAGCAGTCTCTTTCATTTCCTTGGAAACCTGAGGAAGACCTTTGTGTCGGTACAGGAGTTTGTGCTGAGTGAGGTGAGGTGGCCAGCATGCAAGAGAGGACTGAGGAGGTACTGCCCAGCAATATTATGGACAATATTCTAATAAGATGGTTAATTCATTTTAAGTTTTAATTAACATCTAAGCCTCGTCTTTTAAGCATACAGTATCTTCAAAAGCTTATCAAACAAGCAGAAGTTAAGCAACTGAGAAGACATACAGTAAGATTAAAACCATTGCTAACAAATAATAAAAACGAAGGCTGGAAGAATTCAAAAGAGTTCATTTGCTACCATGATAGTCCTATTTGGGAGGGGGGGGATCCTAATTGAGATTTTGTGCTGTTTTTTCAGTGGGACCCTATTAAAAATGAAACATTACTTATTCCCTAGAAATGTACAAATGCAATACGAACTGCATGAACAAAAATATAGCAGTGTATGTAATCATCATATCCTTTTACTGGCTTTCCTATGGCTCTATACAGAAAAAAAACACACCTAAACCTGCATCTTTATTCTGCAGGTGCTAATTTGAGGGCATCGTCTTTTAAGACGAAATAAAGTGGCTGTATGACGGATGTGTATTAATGATAAGCTGCTGTGTTGTGTATTAGTTTGGCAATAATTGTTTATCAAGAATTAGCTCCTAAGTGTTTGATGCCATGCTGATGAATTGATGTGTTCAAAAAGATTCGGAAGCCAGCTGAAGTAGGGAAGAGGTAGAATAATGTATAGGATTTTTTTGAAGCAAGTACATCAGTGTAAGAACACTGGCCCTGCATTTATTCATGTGCTATGTCTGAGACCTTTAGATTCTTCCCTGAATAAATTACATTTTGATCTACAAACTTTTTCATCCAGTGTTTACTGGAATGACTGAGCCAAACATAAAAAACACACCTGAAGGATACAGAATAAACATCTTGGCAGTCCCCTGGCAACTTGTACTACACATATTCATTCTTTCCACTGTTGTTACATAAACACATCTAGTAAGGCAAATAGCTAGTGTACATGTAGTTGCTTTTCCTTTATCTGCCTAAACTTTCTTTGACTTGTTGACCAGTGCAATACTTTTAAAGAAATGTATGAACTATACGGGGGGAGGGATAGCTCAGTGGTTTGAGCATTGGCCTGCTAAACCCAAGGTTGTGAGTTCAATCCTTGAGGGGGCCATTTAGGGATCTGGGGCAAAAATCTGTCAGGGGACAGTACTTGGTCCTGCTAGTGAAGGCAAGGGACTAGACTTGATGACCCTGAAAGGTCCTTCCAGTTCTAGGAGATTGGCATACCTCCATTTATATATGTGGCACAAAGCTTCACTGAACCACTATAAGGAAATTCAGTGCCCTATTCCAAGTAAATACATACATATATTTCATGATTCTTGGAATGAGTTTGCCAAAATTGAAAGCTCAAATTCATTATCTGTTGACAGGGAAACAGTTGGTGCTAAAATTATCTGAATTATATTCTGGATGCAGAACCACATGTGTAGCCAGCTACAATTGCCTTAGTGAGAATTTCATGCACATAAGTGATTTTGATGAGAATTCTGTACCCATAACCGAAACCACAATATGGACTCAAGTCTAATTTTTTATGATTATTTTACAGAACTCACAAGCATGCTAGACATCTTGCAGAACAAGTAAATAGCATCTGTCCCTGACCCAAAAAGCCTGCAATCTAAACCCTCAATTCCTGCAATGAACAACGCTTGGAGGGGCACCTGTGCCCATACAGCGCTCACTGGAGGAATGGGACTAAATTTTACACAATGCAATAAAGGGGCAATGAAAGAGAGCGATGTGGTTCCAGGGGGAGAGACAGCAGACACAGTAACAAGTTTATGTAATTGCTCGGCAACGTTTTGTGTGATCGAATTTTTTTTTAAAGTGTAGTTAAAAATATAAATAGTGTAGAACAGGAAAGACAACTGTTTGGGCTGACTCATTTCTGGTGGGTGTAACAGCAGAGGTAGGTCAGAAGGTGGGATTTGAATGAGGGAGGGTGGTAGGTTGGCGACGGAGGCCTTTGATGCATAGGATATAGCACGAGGAAGAAGTACAGAAACAATCACTGGAAAAGGGGATTGTGTGGCTAGATTTTCCAAAAAGCTCGGGTCAATTTTTCAATGGCTCAGCACTCACAAGTGGGGAAAGATTTTTCGGAAGTGCTCAGCACCCAGCGGCTCTTCCCTTGTGACACTTACGGACAGATTTTCAAAAGAGCCCAGTACCCAATATGCTGGTCTGAGTGGGTATGGGCCAATGAGATGAAAGACTAGGTCAGATACATCATGGGGCAGAGTTATTCAGAGACTTGAAGGCAAGGGCAAGAAACTTGAGTATGGCGCAATGAAGCAAAGGTGACAGATGGAAAGATTAAAAAAAGGGGTGACTCCGTTACAGTCTCTCTGCAGAGACAGCATTATCCCTAGCCTTTCGTTAAGAAATCTTGCAGGAGCATATGGAAATGGCAAGCTAAATGGTAAAGAATTCATATGAGAATGTATTGTTCTCGCTCTTTAAAACTCTACATTTCATTTTCTGTCTGAGGTCCTCAACAGGAATTTGTTGCTTGTTAGGAAGATTTGCTAGACGACCTGGAGTGCTGGAGCCCACAGCTTCACTTTATCGGTGAGTCATTTAGAACTATAAAGAAGAAAGGTTACATTTTTCATCAGGTATTACCCGCTAAGTTTTTCACTGCTGGGCACACAGAAATGGCATGACCAAGTTTATCCCTCTTCTGTAAATGGTAAACCGTCAAGCACTAGTGCAAACAGAAGAGGGATAGCTCAGTGGTTTGACCATTAGCCTGCTAAACCCAGGGTTGTGAGCTCAATCCTTGAGGGGGGCATTTAGAGATCTGGGGCAAAAATTGGGGATTGGTCCTACTTTGAGCAGGTGGTTGGACTAGATGACCTCCTAAGGTCCCTTCCAACCCTGATATTCTAAGAGGGCATCATCCATTTTAGCAGGTTAGCCATATTTCTACAAAGACAGATCAAATCTTCCATGGGCAGCCAAAGAGAATCATTTCTTGAGACAATAATTCTAAATAATTCCAATTTGCAGCTCTGGGACCAACCTGAACCAAAACATGCTTTAAAAATTTTTTTTAAGGGAAACATTCTCTGTAAGAACCAAGCACCTTAAACTTGGCAGGAAGGGCTGCTGATTGCTTTAACAATAGATGTCTCTCTTTTTATAAGTAGCAAACGTTATTCTAAGTTTAGAAGGAGTGGGAGTCTTAACCAACGCTGCGTGAGCTTGAGCTTCAACAAGGTTTTGTCTGTCAGAGAGAAGAGGTGTCACAGAAATGAAGGTGGGAGGAAGACATTAGGTAGCAGATAAAAAAGTGCCCTTACCGCTGCTCTGCACAAAAATCTTCTTCTCCCCAAGGAACCTGAATTCAAAATACTGCATATAAATAGATCTCTAAGAAACCTGCAGAATGGATAGTTCAAGGGTCTGAACCCTGGGGGACAGATGAACAGAGACCCAATGGTCTCTTCACAGTACTGTTATCTCGGTCATATTTTTCAACCAATAAAAAACGTTAAATGATAAATTTTAAAACACTGAATAGAGAAGTGGGAGAAACTCCAGCTATTTAATCTATGGAAGGCAAGAGACATTTAGGCCTGAATTTTCAAAACAATCTTCAATATTGTGGGCAGAATTAAGTTGGAATTAACCGCACCCATTTTGAAACCTAAGTATCTAATTGCACCTGGATATTACATTTAATTTTGAGATGAAATTTTCTACCTTAATATTGAAGGCGAGGTTGTAGGCCAACTAAATATCAGGACTTCAGTCCACCTTCCAATATTGTTGCAATTTTGCACTCACCATTTAATACTAATGCAATTAATTCTGCCCACAGTTATACCCATAGACTTTGGTCTATAAAATCTGAGGCTGTGATAGAGTAGTAATCTCTTCAACGGGCTTTTCTTCACTAGAGGTATTTTACCTCTAATTAACTAATTGAAATTAACTCGAAGTAGCGAACACTTTTGTAAAGGCTAGTCTGGATGCTCCCCAAATGTTTGCTCCAGAATTAAAAAAATTTGTAATAGGGGTGTCAAACAATTAAAAAAAGTAATCATGATTAATCGCAGATTAAAATAATAGTCATGATTAATCGCAGTTTTAATCACACTATTAAACAATAATAGAATACCATTTATTTAAATATTTTGGTTGTTTTTCTACATTTTCAAATATATTGATTTCAGTTACAACACCGAATACAAAGTGTACAGTGCTCACTTTATATTATTTTTATTATAAATATTTGCACTGCAAAAAGATAAACAAAAGAAATAGTATTTTTCAATTCACCACATACAAGTACTGTAGTGCAATCTCTTTATCATGAAAGTGCAACTTACAAATGTAGATTTTTTTGTTATATAACTGCACTCAAAAATAAAACAATGTAAAACTTTAGAGCCTACAAGTCCACTCAGTCCTACTTTTTGTTCAGCCAATCGCTAAGACAAACAAGTTTGTTTACATTTACGGGAGATAATGCTGCCTGCTTCTTATTTACAATGTCACCTGAAAGTGAGAACAGGCGTTCGTATGGCACTGTTGTAGCTGGCATTGCAAGGTATTTACGTACCAGATATGCTAAACATTCATATGCCCCTACATGCTTCGACCACCATTCCAGAGGACATGCTTCCACGCTGATGACACTCATTAAAAAAATCATGGGTTAATGAAATTTGTGAACGAACTGCTTGGGGGAGAATTGTATGCCTCCTGCTCTGTGTTACTCGCATTCTTCCATGCTGCTGATGGGTTTTGTTCGATGACGATCACTGCAAAGCAGTGCAGACTGATGCACGTTCATTTTCAACATCTGAGTCAGATGCCACCAGCAGAAAGTCGATTTTCTTTTTTGGTGGTTCGGGTTCTGTAGTTTCCGAATCGGAGTGTTGCTCTTTAAAGACTTCTGACAGCATGTTCCACACCTCGTCCCTCTCAGATTTTGGAAGGCACTTCAGAGTCTTAAACCTTGGGTCGAGTACTGTAGCTATTTTTAGAAATCTCGCATTGGTACCTCTTTTGCGTTTTGACAAATCTGCAGTGAAAGTGTTCTTAAATCGAACAACATATGCTGAGTCGTCATCTGAGACTTCCATAAGATGAAATATATGTCAGAATGCGAGTAAAACCATGGAGCAGGAGACATACAATTCACCCCCAAGGAGTTCAGTCACAAACCTGCAGGGCTCAAGTACTGTTTCTAGCTTTTGCAGTTTTTCAAATCCTACCTGTCGGCACCAATAGATTGTGCTTTTGAAGAGCTAATATGGCTGCGATAGTGGCTTTACTGAAAAGCAGGCGCTGAACCATACCTAATGTGGAGTTCCATCTGTTTGAAATATCTTGCGCATCTTTTTCTGTCCATTTGCAGCTTATGCTATTCCTAGCTCTGTCCTGTTAGCGGGACTGTGTTTGAAATGGCCCACACGTTTTCTACATTTTGCCAGCACATTTTCAAAACCACCACCACCGAGCACTATTGTAAGGGATCGCTGCAGACTGTGAGTGATGCCTGTCATGTCTTCAAAAGGCCAACGACTGTCTGCTGCTATCATTTCGCATGCACTCTCAGTACTAACTGTTGTTACCTTTTCTTGAATATTCCATTCTTTCGCAACATCCAAGAAACGCTCTGCACATGCTTCAGCATAATGTCTCTCTTCAGTCTGTGTTATCATTAAAGCAAACGATTGCAGTGTCCATGCAGCTTCAATCAGGTGTGTCGTGACTCCAAGATAGCTGTGATTGCTCGAGGATGTTCAGTGATCACCCGTCAAAGCAACAGCAAGTGCATTTTTCAGAAGCTCCAGCTTTGTAGTCTGCTCATTGTTATATAGGTCATGTATTCCTGATGAAATGATTCCTCGGGAGGGCAAGGTGTATGACTGATTGGAAGATGCAATTTGAACAACATTTCTCAGCCCTCTATTGTTTGCAATGTTGAGTGGTCTGCAGTCATAGTTATCCACTTTCAATAGCATTGGTTAAACTGTTGTACTTTGTTTGATCCATGGGCTTGTAGCAATCCTGAAACTCTGTAAGCTAGGGTGACCAGACGTCCCGATAAAATCGGGATCGTCCCGATTTTTTGCTCTGTGTCCCGCGTCCTGACCGATGCACGGTTGGGATGCCATTTGTCTTGATATTGTGGTTTGGTTTTTTTTGCTACGCCAACTTCTTAAATCGAAGTTTTAAGACTGCTGCTGCCGGTTTTTTTTGCTTCGCCAACTCTTTGCTGCTGCCATTTTTTTGTTTTTGTTTTTGCTTCCCCCATGTGTCCCGATATTTTGTTGGTTTCATCTGATCACCTAATGTAAGCGTACTCTCGTGGAATTCATTTGCTGTCGCAGGGTTATCTGGAGCACAAGAACTGGAGGTGAAAGCATGTTTAGCGCCTAGATGGTATTGCAGACTTGAAGTACTTCAATGGTATTGGAACTCAGCCTTGCAATAGCTAAAAATAACCATCTCTTTTTCCAAAGAACCATCCGGAAGTTTTTTAAAAATAAACTTCCTACTCAAAAGACCTAAACTTTTGCTGCTTTGCTCCATTAACTTTTTCTAGTATTTAATCACTCCAGATCATGAGAACGCAGTAGAACTGTGCCAATGTCTGCCAAGTGATGAAGTACAGTAAGTGAAAAGGGTCAAAACAGAGATGTGCGATTGTTTGTTTAAAAAATGCATTAATTTTGCGTTAATCATTTGCATTAACTGCGGTTGACAGACCTAAAAAAACAATTCTACATTTGTAAATTGCACTTTCATGAGAAAGAGATTGCACTACAGTACTTGTATGAGGTGAAGTGAAAAAATATTATTTCTTTTGTTTAGCTTTTGTACAGTGCAAATATTTGTAATAAAAATCAGATAAAATGAGCACTGTGCAATTTGTATTCTGTGTTGCAATTGAAATCAATACATTTGAAAATGTAGAAAAACAACCAAAATATTTATAATACATTTAAATTGGTATTCTATTATTGTTTAACAATGTGATTAAAACTGCGCTTAATCGCCATTTTTTAAAATCTAGTTAATTTGTTTTGCGTTTATCGCTTGCCTTAACTGCAATTAATTGACAACCCTAATTTGTAATTATATGTGGGATTGGTAATCCCACCAATAATTAAAGTTGCCTGACATTTCCCATTATAAGATGCTGTTTTCAATTGCTTATAACTTTGCCAACCTTTAACTATTTGGGCTGAATTTTTACATGACAGGTGTCTTCCTCAAGCTGATTTCTTTTCTCTTTTTTTTTTAATTCCAGCCAAAATGGTTCATCTGTTTCCAAGAATGAGGCAAGGGAAAAATATATTGTTTTCCCCATGATAAAATATTCTGATGATCTTTTCTTTGAGAAGCTCTGGAGCCCCCATGATTTGGAACCGGGACTTGAAATTTGGCAGGGGGTGGCTTTTGTGTCAGATATGTGCCTTTTGCTATTCCTATGACAATCCAACCAAATACTGTGGCCAAGTGATAAGCCTTTGAAAAAGTCATTGGCCACAAGCTGGGTGTGGTGGCACGTGCCTGTAATCCCAGCTGCTTGGGAGGTTGTGGTTGGTGGATCACTCAGAAGTTCTAGGCTGCTGTGTGCTATGTCAATTAGGTGTCCGGTGCGACCGACAGCTTGGCCCAGCGGGTAGTTGGAGGACTGGCTAGAACAGCACATCTGACGTGTTCTGATCGGCGGGCTCTCCGTGAGGGCTGATGGACCGATCAGTGACAGTGGACACATGCTCACTAGAGGCTTCCTTGGTTTTAGAAGCTAAATTCCCTGAAGATTATGTTCACACTGAGTACATTCTCACAGCTCCTAATGCCTGTGTGCCATCCACACTAGCTCTTATGTGTGACCCCACTGAGCATGCACCATCTCCATGGAGGAACTGAACATTATCCTTCCACACAGGGAACCTTAATTCTCGTATTTCCTAACTCTCAAGTGCTTGACGTTGCAACCTTAATAATGTTCTTGTACTGTAGAGTTTGGAGAGCGAGTGAGAGTGTAAGAGAGAGATTGTGATTTACCCTAAAATAAACCACAAACCTTTGTAGCCTGGCACAAATATTTGGACTGCATTTTCACTAAGAAAGAAGGTTCTTATCTCCAGTTAGCTAACACAAAGTAACCAGCATGAAGCAAAATCCCAGTGAAGACAAAGAAGCTTGCAGTTTTCACACAGTGTTAGCATGTAAATTTAAAGACGAGGGAGGAGCCTAGGGTTTACCTTGACCTACTAACTCATGTTAAATCAACAGTTTGCCTTGTCTTCACTAGGATTTTACTTCAAGTGAAGAACACACCTTTTTTCCTGGTGAAGACAAGGCCGTACCGAGTGTCTATACTTGCCTTTCCCCAGTGGTTAACTACCTTGAGTTAACTGACAATCAGCTAACATGAGATAAAAATAACTATGTAGACACATCCAGTGGGTGCAATTAAAAAGCCCAATTCATTGTGCCCCCCAATTGGAAGCAGGTTTTGAAAGTGTAAGCTGCATGCTGTACTTTAGAATAAGACCAGAAAATTCCGCACTTTGACTGGTACTCTCACACATACATTTTATGTTGTAAAGGAAAAACCCTTTCAACAAGTATCAAGCTTAATGAGTCAAAGAACTGCATTCACAAAGAAATAGGAGTATTTTCACTTACTGCAATTTACTTCTATAAATAAGTCCATCTGTGTGTCTTTCCCCCTAAGAGCCTGCTTAAAATGAACCCCGGGCTAAACTGAGTTACACAGGTGCATCTCAATAGACAGTCCAGACAAAGGTGCCAGTTACTGCCAGTTGTGATGACAGTTTTTATTTTTAATAGTGACTGTGCACGGCCTATACACAGAATACAGATAACCAGGACAACAGAGTGGTTACGTCTGTTCTTCTCTGACATAGACTCAGAGAAAGATAATCCAGGAAAGTAGCCTGACTATTGTCGTCGGCCTCATTTTGTGTAGCTATATCAGAGCACCTGATTAGCTACACCTCGAACTGTTCCGGGTTAGATGGTAAGGTTGCAACTAGAGCTGGTTGGAAATGTTTCATCAGAATGACTGGCCAGTGAAAAATGTCCTTTTCTGCCAAACCAACATGTTCTGCATGAAAACATCCGTACTGCAAAAAACGAACAAACAAAAACGTTCTGTTGGGAAACTCCACGTGATGGCTCCCTGTCTACCTGCCGGTAAAGCTCTTCTGGGCCCAAAGTGAAATTGACAAAACCATTTCAAGGGGCCTGCCAAGGCTGAGCATCCTGACTCTGCCTTTCTGCCTCCTCCAGACCCCATTCTGGGGACCAGAGGGGATGAGCACCCCAGTTCTCTGCCTCACTGACTCCTGGAACTGGGGGGAATCAAAATGAGCATCTGAATTACTGGTCACACAGATGTTGGGGGGGGGGGGGGAGAGTCAGAGCACCCCCATTCTCTGCCTTTCCAGAAGCTGGGCTAAAGGCAGATGACAATTTCACTTAGAAAGTGAAATTGACAAGAGCCTTCCAGGTGGACTGCTGGGCAGCTGAGAAGTTCCATTTCAGTTCTCCCTTCCAGTGAAAAAATTCATAGTTCAGGATGATTTTTTTTCCCCAAAAAATTCAACGGGAAGGGATTTCCATTTTTCAACCAGCTCTGATTACAACTTGCCCTGAGTAAAGGGCAATGCGCAGCTGTGCCACCCCAGGAGTAGACCAGCGGATGCATGTAGGTTCACCGTTCCTCCCCGCTGCCTTTGGGAGGGAGGGGGAAATAAGTTACTTCACCTGTTTTCATGGAGCTGCTCACTCCTCCCTGTCAGAAACGGAGGCGGAGCTCTATCCACTCCCCACCCACTTTCTCATACCAGGGAGTATCAGGTAAGCCGCACCCACTTTCCCTCCCACAGCCAGAGTCACAATCTGAGAAGAGAGGGAAGCAAAAGGTGGTTGGACTTACTTCTGCAGACAGCCATGTAAGGGCTGTGACTACCTACCCCCCAGTGAATAAAAACAAAAAACAAACACACACACACACCAGCTCTGGGACTACTTCCACCCTCCCGTCTTGCTAAGAGAAGCACCCAAGCTTGGCTTTAAGGTAAGATTCATGATAAACCCCAACTGAAAAGGCAGCCCAGCTTTATGACTGTGTGGTCATGCTTTGCATCTGCACTGCTTTATGGGAGACCCATCCACATTCAGCCCCTACCCTTGCTCTTTGGACTGTCATGGACTCAGAAGCACTGCTGTAAGCAGCATGCTAAAGTCCTCCTTGAACAGGGCATGGTTTGGGTTGTTTGACAGAGATTCCTCTGGCCAGTTAAGTCACATCACTGACAAGCTCTTAAGATGTTCTTATTCAAACTCTGTCAGCCTGGTCTCAGGGATGCAAGAGTGTGAGCTGACCAATGGATGGGTGTATCTATAGAGATGTGGGGGAAGGAGCAGTTCCCAGACTAGTTCCTGGATGCAGAAGCAAGAATCACAGTGGGCACATGGCAATATTGGGGACTAGAGATAGATTAAGTGGTTTATTAATATTAGTCCATCTATTCGCACTGGAGTCTAAAGTGGAGAGCAAAACATTTACGCCTGATCATTCATGCCGGTAGCTAACTGAGATCCTTACCAAGTAGCTGAACCATACTTCTAATGACAGTACTTCCGCCATTAGACGTGCTCATTTTATTCAGAATACTGACTCTTCTTGGAGTGAAAATTACAAGCAGCTGTGAAGCATATTCATCAGAATCTGTCTTCTATAGATAGCTGAAACCCCCTCATCCTTCCCTCTGTTCCACTGCAGATGACATTACTGTTTCTACAGTCTTATGAAACTGTAGTAGAAACAACTCTAAAAGCAGGTTATCCTTCATGCCCTGTAACCACTGTCATAACATATGTACTGCTAGAAGAATTGTATCTTAGCATCAGTTTGGGTGCTACTCAAAACGTACTTAACCTGTTTCAATTAGAAACCATGAGAATAAAGTATAATAATGTGTTGCGTGCCACTATGAAGATAATCACCTAATCTATGACTGGCACTTCCCACTGAATGGATTGTAGAAATAATCTGTCAGCAATGGATCTGAAATAACCCAAAAGGGAAGAGCAAAAACCATGCATATATATCCACTATGACTGTTATCTTTGATATGTCAGAATGTCAGTTTGCCTGGATCTATGGAGGATCAAGTGGATCAGTGAAAGCGATGGACCCATTGTTCATTAACAGCACAATGGCACCAGCTATCACCTTATACTATTCTAAACTGTATGCTTTATCTTTCTATAATTGTAAATATATAACAATGCCTTTAGAAATACTCCACACCACATCTGGTAGCTCATCGGAATATGTAATGTGTTCGGGATTGTATCTGTTTCCAATAGCTGGCTTGCTAAGTGGCTAGGAGAACATGCAAATACTACCCACTAAAAGTTCTCCTCTACCTCAAGTGACAGAACTGTTTGCTTTTCATGCTGAAAGTCTATGGTTGTAGTCCTAGCTCCCTGTGTTTGTGTGTGATTTTTCTAGTAATTTTGTCCATTGTCTGCAGCACATGGAGTCATTACTGCAGTATTAGTCTTAACTTATTGCTAGGTGTAGTCATGCTTTAAAGGTGGAAATAGCTCAGAAGACTAACTGAAACAGAGCATGGTTCTTTGGCAAAAATAAAAAAAGATGGTTTCTCTTCCTTTTCACATACATACTCATACTTTTCTAAATGCAACAGCATATTCCAGGGAGAGTATCAATGAGATTTTTCCTAATACTTTGAGCAGCAAGCACAACTAACTAGTATACAGTAGAATGTCATGGCGCGGCTCACAGTTTCCTGCTGGGTCTAATTTTAGGATTTTTTAAATTTATTTTTATGTTGTATAATTTTTGTTCTTCTGCAGCTGAACAAGGAAAAGCATTATGAATATACAATTTGAGGTTATATCTTCACTACAGAGTTAACGCAAGTGTAGATAGCATGAGAACTCTTCTCGAGAGCGATGTACTGCAAAACAACACTCGAGTGGCACAGAACAATTGTTTTAGCAGCTAACAAGTTGTGCTAACTCGAGCTGATCCTGTACCCCAATGAGCCAGCCAACTGGAGTTAAAAGCACAATCACATGCAAGTGAAGGGTTTGTGTGTGTGGACTGGACTTGACTAAGGGCTGGTCTACACTAAACCCCCCTGTCGAACTAAGATACGCAACTTCAGCTACGTTAATAACGTAGCTGAAGTCGAAGTCTCTTAGTTCGAACTTACCTGTGGTCCAGACGTGGCGCGCAGGCTTCCCCGTCGACTCCGCCTGCTCCGTTCGTGGAGCAGGATTACCAGCATCGACGGGGGAGCACTTCATGGTTTGATTTATCGCGTCTAGACAAGACGCAATAAATCGAATCCAGAAGATCGATTGGACTCCTCCGACGCGACGGGTGAGTATAGACGTACCCTTAGGGGCAACATTCAAGTTATAACTTGAGTTAACTGCAGTGATGAGAAAGCCGTAGAAAGACAAGTCACTAACATATTCCCTGTAAATGGTGTACATATTTTTATTTCAACAGAGCTATGCTGATTTACACCAGCTGAGGATCAGGTTCCAAAACTGCAGTTGGCATAAATGCCTGAGAAAAGCTTTATCCCTCCAGAGAATATCAATTTGACTCTAAAAGGAATGGGACATCTCACATGCATACAGGCAACAGGGTTGGATGCTTTGTCATTTCTTGATCTATCCCCAATTAAAAAAGAAATTCCAGGCAACAGTTCTAATGTCTTTTGTAAATGTAGCCCTTTATGTTCTTTCAAATAAGAAGAGAAGAATTCCCTAACCTGTGTGCAGCACAGCTGTTAGGAGAAACTGACAAGACTCCCTTTGATCACTGCTGAGATATGCACTCAGAACATGTCTTTGGAGCAGGGCCCAGGAGACTACCTACTAAAAAAACAAACTTTCTTGTTCAGAGCCTCTCTAAAATTTTTAGACAGAAACAGAACGTTCAGCCCTCAAACTTTTTTTTATTTTATTTTAAATCAGAATATCATCTTTTGAATATATAGGTTCAAAGCCTCAATCTAACTTCGACATACAGAACAGCAAGGGTCCCTTAAAACTACTACACTATTAAATAGATTTTATTCAAACTACAAAAGCTAGACAATTCCAGACAAAGGCTTTTATCCATTCTAAACTCATTCTGTTGTGCCCATGTATTAAAGTACATATTGTACACCATGCAAAGTAGATTTCGGCTAAGCTTGTAAACCATGCAGGTAAGAAAGACTGCACTAGGTCTATTTGCGAACCTGACTTCATCTAGGTAAATGAAAGGGACAGTTAAGTAGACTTTGGGGGTGAAATCTTGGCCCATACTGAAGTCCATGGGAGATTAGCAATTGATTTCAGTGGAGCCAGGATTTTCATACATACAATTGATATACATATACATAACTCCCATTATTTTTTAAAACGTTGGACAAGATACATGCGACTTGCGTTTGGAAGCCCAATTTTTTCCTTTTTCTAGTATCCCTGCCTCCTCTTGGACCTGTACTGGACTCATGGATACCTAGCAAACATTCATTCTCTGAATGGAAAATGACTCTCCTCTTTTTCTTTTTTTTTTAAATGAAACATTTTTTGGTTCAAATAACATGAAAATACAAAAATTACATGGTAGAAGGTAGAGCCTTTCATTTAGATTTTGTTGTTGTTATCCCTTGATTGTAACAACGTCTGTCATGTAATATTTCCATCGCATGCTTTTTCTTCAGCTCCAAAAAAGAGTGGCTTTAAAATAAATCTTGACTAAAGGTGGGCACACAAATGGAATTCCTTTTGTACACTGAAAAATGAACATGGAAAATAATGAAGGGGAAATTAGAACAAGAATCACTTGTAGGCATTGCAGGGGTTACAGTTAAAGTAACTGCATGCCTAGAAACTACCGCTTGGCCAAGCAGGTGCCTAGCAACAAAATGTTATACATGATCAGTTTTTAAATAGAAAAGAATATATAGTGGTTGTATTTAATAAGTCTAAACAAGAATTCCAATGTGACACATCAGCTTGCTACTGATGCAACTGAATGTATAGGAATGGCTAAATGTTACCTTTATAACGTCAAACTGCGTTGTTATAATTACAGTTCCTTTCCATTTCTTTAATGGAGACATCCATATGTCTATAAATAGTGTATCTTTCCCCCTTTTTATTTAGGATTTGTACATAAAAATAGCTGACTTGATAAACATTAAAGCAATCTGATGTTATATGCAGGTGACACTCAGCTGATTACAGCATTTCAAAATCTAACACACACCATTAACAGATGAAGATGCCAATCAAACTATACGGGATTACATATCAACAGTTCCATAGAACTACCAGTACTATGCAGCTAGAAGCAGAAAAAGAAGCATGAGGCATATGGTAAAAAGAATATAATGGTTAAAATTCATCCTTGGGGTAACTCCACTGAAGTTCATTGAACTTGAGTGAGTTACAAAAGGCGTGTATTTGGCATATTCCTTTATCTCAGGATGACTGTCCTGAAGAAAGAGAGGCATGATTTAATCAATCATTGCAAATATGCCCATTTTATGGACTAGTATATTAAGTAGACATAAAACCACTTCATACTTTGACAAAAATGTATTGCTCCTTTCTAGATATAAAAGTTCATTATTTATCCACATTTCCTTCCCTTTCTTAGAGGAATATACATATGTAACAGTTAGAACTGGGATCTTCTTTGTGGCTACATGTTCCTCCAATTTGGGCGTGCAAAATCCTTATTGAAACAGATGTTACAATGGCATCAGAGGAAAATCGAATGATTAGGAAATAACAGGAATTTTAATGGAAAATTCTATTCCACACTTGTTCCTAGTAAACAGTATACAATTCCTGTACAAGTAGTTGCTATTAAAAAGTGAGTATTTGCCAAACATGAATTAAAATGTCCTCACACTTACAGAAAATGCTGACTTCTATACATTATTTTATTAAAGCAGGTGGAATTAGAAATTTAGGGGAAAAGCAACAGAACACATACATGGTCAGAAATTAACATCCACAAAATTAAAAAGCGTGCAATCTGTATGCTAAAGAAAAGGAGTAGTAATACTGAATGAATGGGAAAAGAAAAAAGGGACAGGTTATAACTGCATTGGCAAAGTGAAAAAATAAGATTTCGGCTCTAACCCAACAATGCGCCATACTGTACATTACTGGGTGCAGCAGTCTGTGCATGAAGCATAAATTGCAATATAGGAACTAAAAGGTTGGGGGGTTTTGCACTTCCATGGTATAAAAATTAAAATGGTATTTTATCCATATTTAATAAGCATTTTCAAGGTATAATTCATAATACTGTTACATTTTTCAATTGACATGTTATCCAGTGATCTATTAATAGGGATTTTGCTCAGCGACTCCAACTTAGAAGCTATAGCCAATTAGGATAGGATGACATTTTAATAGCAACTAGTGTAGGTCTCCAATAGAAGGCCAATTTGCTTAGAGTTTGAATGGGAACCTATATTTGGACTATAGCAATAAGCTAAATTCTGTGGGCTACATTGTGCCACTTTTACTGATGTTGGTGAGGACTTAGGCTATGTCTACACTTGCACTTTTGTCAGTCAGAGGTATGAAAAAACACCTCCCTGACCGACAGAAGTTTCATCGACAAAAGCACTGGTGTTGGGGGTGGTTTAATTATGCCGGTGGGAGAGTTCTCTCCTTCTGACATAAAGCGGCTACACAGGAGACCTTACAGCGGCGCGGCTGCAGCAGTACAGGCAAGGTCCGTCGTGTAGACATAGCCTAAATCACAGACAGAGATTGCCTAAGTTAGCCCTGTTCATTAAGTAGATATAGTCGCCTAAGAATACAGTACATTAAGGCTGTATTTTCAGATGAGCTCAGCTCCCATTTCGGCACTAAAATAACCTGCCAGAATTTCAAAAGCGCTCAGCATGTTGTTTTACACTGAACTCATTTGAAAACCTGGCTATATACATTAGAATGGGAGTGGCTGGGTGCTCAGCATTTTTGAAAATTTGCCTCCAGTTTTGAGTGCTGGGCATCTGAAAATCTGGCCCTGAACTCTTTTGAAAATCTGTCCCTAAGAGGTTATGTGTCTCAGATTTTAAGTGCCCCGCATCCATGCTTATATTATTAACAACTATTTAAAATGGTACTTTACCCTAGAAAAAACAGAAAGTATTTGAATTTTATCAACCCCACCTCCCAAAATATATGACAGCAATTATAACTACAAACAGCACATTTAAAATAAATAATCTAAGCTAATTTTATATTTATATATAGATATACACACCAGTAATACTAAACATACTTAATACACACCAGATATAAAGTCTTTGTATAGAAAAATGCACACACACACAGCTGCAGTACATCAAAGTAGTGCCACTGATTTGTACAATGCTATGCTGCTTTGCACCACCTGACAATCTGTCCCACAGAATATTAGGATAATTGTGCTAAAGTTAATTTCCTACTTTTTCTATTGTGATACGTTCTATGTCATTTTCTACTCAATTGCCCTTGAAAGAATTTGAAAATATTTGCAGGCTGACAACCATCCAGTATAGTTGCCTAAACATAGTCAAAGGAAAATAATCCTTTCTTTGGAAATCATGTCAGGCTAAGAATAAACATACGAAAGAAAGTAAAGTGTGTAAATAGACAATTTTACAATCCCTGATGTTTGCTGCCTGAAAAATCTAAGGAACTATTTTAGTAGGTCTTAGTAGCTACAAAGTTAGAACATCTTTCTTCTTCCCACTATACCCAAATTTAAAGAGAGAATCCATCATAAAAGATACTATGAAGGAGAAGTACTTAACCTGCTTACTGAGGATTATCCTATTGGAGCTGAAAGAGCACATCAAGTGCCCTGTAAAAAATCTGTCAAAAGCCACAGACAGCCAGAAGTCTATAATTTTATAATTGCATTCATTCTGGGAGTCAAAAACATTGTGTCCTGAGATTGGAGAGGGTAAGGCAGGAGATACTGTATCTTCTATGAAACCAAATTTATGTTACGCCCACCCACACACCAGCTTTCTACTGCCTACAGAAAGAAACTGCACTTGGGTTGCCAAGCATCCAGGATTGTCCTGGAGTCTCCAGGAATTAAAGATTAATCTTTAATTAAAGATTATGTCATGGGAGGAAATCTTCAGGAATACGGCGAACCAAAATTGGCCACTATTAAGGGAAGCAGGATGTGGCTGTTGTTTACAGGGTCCTGGGCTGGGACCTGGAGTAGTGGGTGGGCCCATGTCCTTCCACAGGCCACCAGTGAAGTGGCCTAAGCCCTGAGAAGGCTCTGTTGGGAAGCCCAAGTGAAGGGCAGGACTCAAAGAGCCCCAGAGGCAGGGCTAAATACCCTAGCCAGTGTAGACTAACAGTTCCAGTTGGACTCTTTACTAAAGGGCTGAGAAAGGGACTAGATTTAAAGGGCGCAGAGACAGTGCTGACGACCCTAATAAGGGAAGACCCTGTGTCGAACTCTTGTTACTCTGGAAGGGATTCATTCATCAATTTTGATGCTATGACTTAGCGGGAGGGGTGAGCTACTGGAGAGCCATCTAGTGTGGCCGACAACTTACAGGGGGTGCCAAGAGAAAAAAGATTGCAGCATCACAGCTGGCCGACAGGAGGCACTCACGAAAAGGAAAAGGAAAACACCTCTAGTGTACCCAGCTTAATTACAGATACAGTATCAACAGAACGCATCTCCTTTATCATGACTGTGTGAGGCCAGTGTTCCAACCAAGGAACCTCTCCTTTCTCCCTGCTTCACCCTGGCCTAAACTCACCTCATGCCTCCCTCACAATACATTCATTTCTCTCTCACCCCCAATGTTGATCTTTCCTCCTGGTTCCTCCCCACCAGTTCCTCCTTTCTCCCTCTACAGGATTCCCTTGCATTTCATCTACTGGCCCACAATGCCCTCCCAGTTTTTCTCTCCTTCTCCTAGACCCCTCACAGTAGAACAGCAGCCACTGCGCTTGGTTTCTTCTTCTCTCTCCATTCTACAGACAGTGAAATACACAAGTAGCATGGTAGGGGAAGAGCCTCTTCTGGCAGGAAAGTGAAGGGACAAAACTGCAGCAAGTGGCTAAGATGTGTGTGGGGCCTTCAGGGGTCCAGTCCTTTCTCCCATTGCAGTCCTTCCTCCTAACCCCTATCCTTCAATGGCATCCCGTTCCACGTATTACAGTCTTTCAAACACTATTATAGCATATTACCTAGATCTGAGAACACCAGCGTAGCAATCATTAACCCTCGATTTGAATGATCATACAAACAAGAGAACTGAAAACCGAACACACAGTAGGAGAGAAAACACCCCATAGTCAGACACTCAGCGTTTTACTTGTTAATATCATTGTCTGCTCAATTTAACGTTCACCCAATTGGCTTCATACATATTTTATTGAATGTGACTGCTTGGCTGAGACTAAAGAATTAGGTCCGACACAAAAGGTTGCAATGACCTTGAGAGAGACCATTACAAGAAGCACTTTGTCACTGAAACAAACAGACTAGAAATACATCTTGTGAGACAAAAGGGGTTCTGAAAAATAGCAGCAAATGAGAGATACATTGTATTATTGATTAAAAGTGTACCTTGTTTTCCTCAGTTATTTAAATACAACAAAGTCCAATTTTTTCCACGCCTCTTGACCTGTCTATCTAACCATGCATTATTAATTACCTCAGTTATTTTATTCATTGTAAGTATTTCTTCCACTTCCTCCATAATGGTAGATTCATAGACTAGAAAATATAATTTCTCAGCGAGGCACATAAAGGATCACGTTAACATCTATTTTAAGACAGAACCTGTAAATAATTCCCTGCCCAAAGAAGATGATCCATCACAGCTACCCTACGGGCACAGGATGTGAAGTTAAGAATCAGTTTGCACATCAGTTCCAAAACCTCAATGTCACTCACTTGTAGACTTTCTCCAAAAATCTCCTTTGAACTGAAAAAAATCAAAACGATTACCTACCTTCTGTAACTGTTGTTCTTGGAAATGTGTTCATAGAATCATAGCCTATCAGGGGTGGAAGGGACCTTAGAAGGTCATCTAGTCCAACCCCCTGCTCAAAGAAGGACCAATCCCCAATTTTTGCCCCAGATCCCTAAATGGCCCCCTCAAGGATTGAACTCACAACCCTGGGTTTAGCAGGCCAATGCTCAAACCACTAAGCTATCCCTCCCCATGATGTGTTGCTCATGTCCATTCCATTACCCGCCCTCCTGGCCCTCTGTTGGAGTTGTCGGCAAGCAGGAACTGAGAAGGCGTAGGGCCCGTGGTGCCTGATATACCGCCGCATGAGTGCAGCACTCCAGAGGGCGCCACAGCCGGCCCTAGGAATACTGCTAAGGCAAAAGTCTCCGACGACAGCGCATGTGGGCGCGCGCACATCTAGGATGGAATCGACGTGAGCAAGCACTCGAAGAACATTTTATCCTTACTCTTAGCATTGTAGTGATGACTCTCTTTGAAGTTCAGTCATTAAAGTTATCAGAGTGTGAAAAACATGAAGCTAACTGTTACGATAGAATGAATTTGGTTTTGACACATTAGATTGCTCACAGGACAGGTGATGGGACGTAGAGCCTTTCATCTAACTTCAACTGCCTCCTTCAACTCTCTGAGCCCCAGCCCTTCTCTTCATTCTGAGATTAATAAATTAAAGTAGTCACACTACACTGAAATTTAAGAACTAGTGGCTGGGTGCTTGAAAGAGGATGGCTAGAGTGGTTGGAATATGCTTTATTTGATCCGGTTTGTAAAACGTAAGCACAATCATGTCTGAATCTAACCAATATGGACGCCATCCACGGACTGTGTATGGGACACACTAACTTTTTGCTTTGCAGGCCTCAGATATGGATCCTACTGACATATAAAGAAGATTCCCCATTGGTTTCATAAACTGTATCGGCTTTGGGTGGAGAGCTCCTTGCTGGAATGATTCCTCCCAAGTAAGGATAATCCTTCCTATAATATTTACCTTTCTGCATTCCACGTTGTCCATGACAGGCTGTGGAGTTTCTATTTATTTTTGCCGGAGTGCACTTATTCACTTGCTCTTTTTGTAAGGTTTATGGCTGAGCAGGTGCTTTCATTCTCAACTCTTATTTTCAATTATCTATTGGGATGAAATTTCTCATGCTTATTCCCCGCCCAACAATGATGATTTTTTGTGCTTATTTGAATGTCTGAGCCTCGAGAATCCGGCTAGACAGTTTTTTGTTTCAACCATTAAACAAGGATATTTGGTGACAAAATATAATGGGCCAGATTCTCCCTGTATTAGGGCTCTTTCACGCTATTCTGCCAGCATAAAGATGTGCCCTGAAGCCATGTTAATTGGACACCCGAGGACTATCCCTGGGTGATGTTAGGTGATGCGGAGCTGCTATAGTGGCTCCTAAGTCACCTCTCTTCCTGTTGGCAGTGAAGTAGGCATGACAAAGGGAATGAGGGCTACCAGCTAATCCCTTGAGACTACTGGTTAGGATCATCCTTCACAGCTGGTCCAGGATCAGGAGAACACAAAGCGACTTAAATCTCCCTTTGTATGTGCACACAATACAAACATACCCACGCCCTCCTTGATTTGCATAGTGCAAACCTCAGTCAGAGCAGATGACGAGGTCTCATTCAGAATGTTGACCTTTTGTGGCCACTGATCGGTCTATCAGCCTTCAGAGAGAAAGTGCCGATCACAACACGTCCGACGTGTTGTTCTAGCCAGTCCTCCAACTACCCGCTGGCCAGGCTGTAAGTAGCACCGGACACCCGACTGACATAGCGCACAGCAGCCTAGAACTCCTGAGCGATCCGCCAACCGCAGCCTCCCAAGCAGCTGGGATTACAGGCACGTGCCACCACACCGGGCCCCTTTTGTGGCAATTCTGGATTTCTTGTATCTTCTGCTATGAAAAGCATATTTTTGAAAATAATCGCTTACATTTAAACTGTGACTACATCATATGTATAAAAATATATTATTTGCATTATCGTAATGCCTAGGAACTCTTGTCATGGACCAGCACCCCACTATACTAGGCACGGGACAAACACTATTTATTTTCACTTCTTGTCATTCAAATTAAATGTCAGAAATTATATTCAAGGCTTTGAATGTAAAAGCACACAATGCAAGAAATCCAAAGTTTGCATGAAAGGTCACTATTTGCCAACAGTTATGATAGTGCCCTCTGAAATGCCACAGTTTCACTTTACTTGGGATGATAATTTCCTATTCTGTCGCACCCGCCAATTTCTGACAACTGTTGGCAAATGTTGACTTTTTAATGGCACATGTAAGCTTTACTGACTAAATACCCATCGCTGACAGCTGACAATGTCCTACAAGATGGGATCAGTGCTCTAAGCATTGTATCATGCTTATAACACTATCCACATACATATATTTATTCCTGATCTTCAAAACAGATTAACACTTGTCATACTGAAGTTTGGAGAGGGACAATATTTTTTCCTTGCCACTTCCAAGATAAACCCAAACAAAAGATTACAAAACTAATAGCAGATGATAGCAATACCCTTCAGATGTGCTCCCTTTGGTTTAAATGAATATTTAGCATGTTCAGTCACAAGTCAGACAAACAACTGGAATCACTTTTACTAGAACCTGGGCAACTGAATAAGAATCTGTAATAAAACATTAATAAAAAAAAGATCCAGTTCCATATACACTGAAGAGAATATAATTGCGACAATATTTAATAAAGGAATATTTTGGGGTGAGATTTTGTGCTGTGCCACTTACAGGGTTTTTTTGATATTTAAATGTTGCGACTATCATTTTTAATAAGCT
The DNA here is from genome assembly GCA_037349315.1 of Chelydra serpentina. NCBI lineage: Eukaryota > Metazoa > Chordata > Testudines > Chelydridae > Chelydra > Chelydra serpentina. Next base: position 15,672,204 of record JBAIAC010000061.1, read on the forward strand.
CAAATAATACAAAACTATACTTTTGATTATTAGTATTGCTTGGAAACCGTTTTGAAAGAAAAGTACTATACAAATTAATTATATTACAATAAACTTAACTGAGAGACTTTAACCTACCTAAAAACATCTCCCCTACCTTCCCATGACAGATTGGTTAAGCTAACTCAACACAATTTCGGTACTGTCAACATCAAGCATTCAAAAAAATCATGACATTGGCTTAAAATTCATTTCTTTACATTTGTATTCTGATTTCTAATCCTTTAGGTTACTCTCAGGTCATATTTTCTAGCTTTTCTTTGTACCTGTAGGGACTAGAAGCTTTTTTTTTTTAAAAAAAAGAAAACTGAGATTCTCCTTTAGCCACATGAATACAGGAGCTGTGGCTTTAAGAAAAGCACCACATACCACAAGATTTGTGATCAGAACGTAAAAGCAAGCAAAACTCAATATATTCATGTGTGTATTCCTGAAGCTGCAATTCCTGATGCATGAAAAGCATCTTCCTCCAGATTCCTTGCTGCTGGTGGTGAAAAGTAGCTTGAAAAGTAGCCTGAGCACAATATGAATCTTCATGATACAAGAGAAAAAGACTCAGCTACAACTTCCTTTTTTTAAAAAAATGGAAGCACCATGGCAAATGCAATCACTGGGTCTATAGCCCTGCAGTCTGGAGACTGACTTCCTCAGAGGGACTCCTTCCTTGTAAAGAAGCCAGAAGGGTGAAATAATTTCCCATGCTCCATCAGTGACATGAGATATTGCAAGATGGATTGAGTGGAATATATGATGGGATTTGCAAGAGCGCTTAGCACTGGCCTCACTCTGCCTTCGCTGACATCAATGGCAGTATAAGCACTGATGTCAATGTGAGTAAAGGAAAGCTTTTGAAAATTCAACCCTTAAATGACAACCACAAAACTGAACGGTGAGATTTTCTTAAAATATGGTAAATATTCCAGTTGAAGTCAATGGGTGTTTTCCCATTCTCTTCAAGAGGACAGGGTCAGGAACTGTATGTTTGCTGTGTTGAAAAAAAATAGATGGAAAGAAAAGAGAACATAAAAAGGCCTGTTAGTGTCTAAATCTACAAGCGTCAAGTATTAAAAAACTGGGATATGGATGAGAATTTTGGAAGTTAACATGTGAATAAGTATTTAAATCATCCCAACCCTGCCTTGATAGTTCAATTGTGGGAATGAATGAAATTTTACTCAGTTTTAACAGCCATACAATTTTACAGCGGGCTATTATAGCAGGTGGACCAGCCTTAATGGACATTTTGTATGTTGGCTTTGCTGCCTGGAATAAATAGTGATTGTTTAGCTCAAGAAGCATTTGTGGCAGTGGCATTTTGAAGAAAGCGGGATACTGGATGTGTTTATTTGCATATAAGACGACACATCACACTCAGCTGTTTCACGGTGGAGTTAGTGTCTAAGATCTGAGAACTAACTCCAAATTGGAAAATGTCTGGGATTTCTTTTTCTATACTAGCTAAAATGTTAATTATGCAAACATCCAACCTTGATTTAAAAATTGCCAGTGGTGGAGAATCTACTATAACCCTTTGTAAACTATTCCAGTGGTTAATTACTTGCACCGTTAAAAATGTACTCCTTATTTCCAGTCTGATTTTGTCTAACTTCAATTTCTAGCCATTGGATCATGTTATACCTTTTTTGCCACTCTGAAGAGCCCATTATCAAATATCTGTTCCCCATATGAGTACTTATAGACTGTAATCAAGCCACCCTAACCTTCTCTTTATTAAGCTTAATAGATTGAGCTCCTTAAGTCATTCACTATAAGGCATGTTTTCTAATTCTTTAATCATTCTCGTACACTGGTGCTCCAATAATTTTTATAGCGGGGGTGCTAAAGGTGGAAACCATGTATTTGGGTTGTTATTACTACTTCTACCCAGGGCGTCCACAAGCCTTGTTCCAGTAGCTATGTTCTCGTGGCTCTTCTCTTATCCCTCACCAATTTACTCTCTTGAGTTTATGATGAGGGGTAAATTTGTAATAATTTTCTTCAATACTGGCAGGTTTATTTGGGGCCTGAATTACAAAAGCAATTTTTAATAATATAGTGTGCTTGTAACAATGGCTATTCCATAATAAGAGCACTTCTTTAAGTGAGTTGATACTATCACAGAAACACTTGCATTTAAATAACAATACTGTAGAATCACACTTTATCATAAAAGCGTTAAGATAAGTTCTCTTGTGTTATTAAAAAGTACTGAAAATTCTCTTCTGAAGATGCTGAAAGTTGCTTAGGCTGCCTCTTCTCTTAGAAAAATGAGCTCTATCCCAGGTGTCCCTGGCAATCGGGCAAAGAGTCACAAAATGATGGCAGTAAGAAAGACCTTCTCTGAATTACACATTTCAAAGCTGTCTGAGAAATTTGGACACCCAGTTGTCAATAATTCCCAACGGGAATTGTATGTCCAAATCACTGAGGCAGTGTAGAGGGTCTCAGACTTAAAGGAGTGCAAAAATTGACAAAATTAAAGTGAGAACAGATATTTAAGGCTATAAAACTAACTTGATTTAGAGAGATGATCTGGATCATGTTCATAAAGTACAGTGAGCATTTATGAAAAATGCCGAGTTGAAAGTTCTGGAGCCTAAAGTTGTCTATACACCTCGAAATACCTCCATCAGCAGTGCAACGTTCCTTCCTAATCTGCCTTAATCCTCTAATGGAGGAACCAGCTACAGAGCTGAGTGGGTAATTCAGTCTCCAGGTCGGTCAGTTGAGGTTGACCATATTCCAGTTAGCATCAGCTATGATACAGCTGTGTGTTCACAAAGCACCAAATCCAGACTCATCCCGCTCATGCTCCCAATGTTTCTGCTGGACCAGGTAGATGCGTGATCACAGGGAACTCGGAGAAGCAGGTGAAGCAGGGTGGAAGCTATTCAGATACTCTCATTCTCCCCTCTCAAACCTTTTGCAAGCAGGGCCTGGGAAGGTTACTTCAGCCTTTGGGCCACAGTAGCTTCTATGGAGTGAGGTGTGGGGAGGGAAGAGGAAGAAGAGGATCAGAGGTAGCATGGTAGAAGGTAGCATGCATTAGTGTTCATTCCCTCCAGGTGAACTTTCCATCACTGTGGAGCAGCTGAGGGGGGTCAGAGGAAGCTAAGTGAAGATTTCAGGCTGAGGCCTGTTGCTCTTTGATGGATATTAACCTTTTCTTGCTAATTATATTTCTCTTGATGCTTTTGATACTCCTGCTGTGCGACTGATGACATTTCTTGTTTTAAATCTTACCACCTACTAAAATGTCACCTGGCATTCAAGGCTGCAAGTCAAAAGTTGGGAGGATGAAGAAAGAAGGCCAAATTGTCTACTTTAAATGTGAATCAGTCATGGAAACTTGACTTTTGGCCTCCATATTTTAGCTCTTATAAATCCCTCAATTCTATAGGCCTGAATTATCAGTGGTTAAAATCATATATAAACAGTTGGCAAAACTTACTAAATAAAAGGGGGGGAGGGAGGATAGCTCAGTGGTTTGAGCACTGGCCTGCTAAACCCAGGGTTGTGAGTTCAATCCTTGAGGGGGCCGCTCAGGGATCTGGGGCAAAAATTGGGGATTGGTCCTGCTTTGAGCAGGGGGTTGGACTAGATGACCTTCTAACCCCGATATTCTATGATTCTTTACATTTGATTTCTTTGAATCCTACCATCTGAAGTTAATATCTACATGGAGCAAATACCAATATAATATCTGCAACTGTTATTTTATTGTTATTTATTCATGAGTAAAAACCACCAAAAGCCCAATAACAAAATAAATACATTACAATGGGAAGGTAGCTTTACAAAGTCAGAGGAAATTAGAGAGGTATTTCCACTGAAATGGAATCAACAATGCCAGACTTCAGAAAGCCAGAGGCATCTTGTAGACTGAGCAAAGGACTGACATCCAGAAATGAGTGACTGCCACTCACACGCTGTTTTAGCTTCCACACAAGCCACTTGCAAGGGCAACATTTTCAATAGTAGCCTCTAATTTTGATTGCCTGACTTTACAGAGCCTAGAGTGAAATCCTGTCCATGTTGGATCAATGGGAGTTTTGCCAATGATTTCAATGGAGTCAGGGTTTCACCCTTGGAGCCACTGATTTCAGTTGGAGTTGCAGGTGCACTTCTCTTCTGAAACTTGGACCCTAAAACTGGTGCCTAACTCCCCTAGGTTCCTTTGAAACTCCTAGCCACCGTTTCTAAAGTTTGACACCCCAAAACCGAAGTATCCAAAATAGGATCGGCGGGTAGAGATCTATCTATCGGGGATCGATTTATCACATCTAGTCTAGACACGATAAATCGATCCCCAAGCACTCTCCCGTCAACTCCAGTACTCCACTGCCATGAGAGGTATAAACAGAGTCGACGGGGGAGCAGCAGCAGTTGACTCAGCACCGTGAAGACGCTGCGGGAAGTCGATCTAAATATGCCGACTTCAGCTACACTATTCTCGTAGCTGAAGTTGCATATCTTAGATCGATCCTCCCTCTCCCCCACCAGGGTAGACCAGGGCTCAGTTTCTCCATCTTAAGTGGGAGGTAATATAACTTTCCTGTCTCACAGGGGTATTGTGACGTTTAAGTCACAAGTCTGAATAGATACTTTGTACAGCATTTTAAATATAAAATCATGCTATATAACTGCTAAATATATATTTATTATTATTGTTCAATATCTTATTTGTTTCTGAGAATTTGTAAGGCCATCCAGTAATTTATAGCTATCAGTAGGTTATTAAGCTATGATCAGTGAGATTAAATTTCAAGTGTGAACTTTGCTTGAGGATGGCCTAGACTAAGCAGGAACAGGAGAGTCAAGTAACTCAAGCTCTGGGTAAGGCAGTTGACAATTTCACTTTTCATGTAGAAGTATTTGTCTACACGGTGTCATAGGGAAAATGATGGCTCTGGAAAACTGACACACATCTGCTTTCAACCAAAAATTATGCTTGGATAACACAAACGGCAATAATGTTTTCTCTTTCATCTTAAATCTAGCAGGTGAATGGCTGCAAGTTTGACGGGTTTTCCAACCAAAGATTAGAACCGCCAGTGAAGAGTTAAATGCAGCTTTCCTCCAAAGGGTGGTTGACCAATCCAAAAATTATAGCATGCAAGATGCGAGGCTAGAGCAGGATAATTTTATAATACCACTGAATTATCAGGCTTTAACTACAATTTCTATTTGGGAGGAAAGTAATTAAACAAATCAACTGGCTGCTAAGGAAGCAGGATAGTTTAAAACTGCAGACCACATACTAGAATATTGTACAATTTGGCAAACTCTCTTAGAATCATAGAACCATAGGGTTAGAAGAGACCAAAGGGTCATCTAGTTTAACCCTGGCAAAGATTCAGGATTTGTTTTGTCTAAACAACTGACTTTCTAGCCTCCTGTTGAAAACCTCCAGTGAAGAAGCTTCCACAACCTTCCGAGGCGTCTGTTCCATTGTCCTGCTGGTTTTACAGTTAGGAAGTTGTTCCTGAGTTCTAGTCTAAATCTGCTATGCTGTAGTTTGAAACCATTGCCACTTGTCTGCCCCCTGTGACAAGAAAGAACAACTTTTCCCTATCTTGTTTATGGCAGTCTTTCAAGTATCTGAAGACTGCTATCATGTCCACCCTTAATCTCTTCTTTTCCAAACTAAACATACCCAATCCCTTCAGCTTTTGAGGTCATGGCTTGCATTCCGTTCCTTTGATCATCTTTGTCACTCGCCTCTGGATCCTTTCAAGTTTCTCTGCATCCTTTCTATACATTGGTGACCAAAATTGGACACAGTACTCCAGCTGAGGCCTAACCAGCACCAGTAGAGAGGTACTATCACCTCCCATGATGTGCATGCTATGCCTCTGTTAATGCAACCTAAAATTGCATTTGCTCTTTTTGCAACAGCGTCACATTGCTGACTCATGGTTGTGATCCACCACAACTCCTATATCCTTCTCAGCAGTGCTGCTGCCATGCCAGTTACCCCCCATTCTTATATTTGCGCATTTGGTTTTTCTTCTCTAAGTGTAGCACCTTACATTTGCCTTTGTTTAATTTATTTTTTCTGTCTATAGCCCAGTTCTCCAGTTTATCAAGATCCCTTTGAATTTTAGCTCTGTCCTCTGAAGTGTTTGCAACACAACCCCAGTTTTGTGTCATCTGCAAATTTGATCAGTGTACTCTCTATTCCTACATCCAGGCCATTCATAAAGATGTTAAATAACAAGAGACATAGAACAGATCCCTGTGGAACCCCACTTGAGACCTCCTTCAAATATGACATCATTCCATTAATAGCTCCTCTTTGTTTGCGGTTGCTTAAACAATTATGTATCCACTTAATGGTAGTTCCGCTGAGCCCACATTTCTCCAGCTTACTTATCAGAATGTCATGTGGGACTCTTATATAACCTGTAATATTATTAAAGAAGTAAACAAAAATTGACCATAGGAATAAAACAATTAATAATGAAATAGGATCCCACAGCCAGTTTTGATACGGTGAAATCAGCAAAATCAACCTACTTGTTGGATCCCCTGAAACACTCAAAGCACTTTGCAATTACTGGTAAACTGGCCTTTTGGGTCATGTATCACCAAAGGAGAAAAATGTTCCTCACTCTCAGGTCACAGAAAATGGGCAGCAGGTTTACCATCTTTCCCAGTGCCTTACACCTCATCACGCATCTATCAGTTGAACTCATGCCCACTCTTGTTCGTCAGGTACAATAATCGGTACATACTCTAGTTGGTAGCCATTCCGTAAAGTATCTCATGAAACAAAAGCACACTGTGTGCAAGTTCACAGGAAATAAAGCAGATGGTGGCACCTTCTCAAATGCAGGCAAGTCTTTAAAATGACTAATCTAGCAACGGTATATTGAGCATTCTGCTAGAAAATGGGCAATTACTCTGGTTTTGCATGCTGGAGGTTTTCTGCAGAGCTAACTTCCTTTAAACACAGCCAAAGTTGTTACTTTTAAATAGCTTCTTAACAGCTCTGTTGTTGGCAATATCTTTAATAAATGGCATGGTGGACTAAAAGACAAGCAGCTATTGATATCAGTTATAAGGATGTATTTAAAGGTAGTTACTTACATTCTCTCTCATCTATGTTTGTTCATGGAATTTAGGATCACAGAATTTTTATAGATCTCTGTTGCCAGTTTTTTCCTTCCGAAATATAAATTAGACATCCACTTTGTAATGTGCAGTTCATTAGCTATCACAATGTTTTCAATTAAAGGCCTGACTTGAAGCCCACTGAAATCAGTGGGAGTCTTTCCACTGACTTTAATGGGCTTTGCATCAAGCCCTAAATGCATAAACCCATTTACCTTATGTTCTTATGTACGTGAAAAATGTTGTTTTGCTGAAAAAATGTATGTTGCTGAAAATTTTTATTTTCACTTGGGAAAATCAAAATAAAAATATTTCATGGCATTATCATGGGAGATGTGCCAGGTAGCCCAGCCCACGGTGAAAAGTAAGCTCATGAAGCACCAGAACAACAATGTCCATAAGGCACTGGGTACAGTTTAATGTCAAACTGAACTGAAACTTTTCAATCCAGTTCAACAAACTGAAACGAAGCGTTTAGATCCAGGAACGATTAAGTATTTCATTTTGATCCAAAAGATCAAAACAAAGGTTTCAACATTTCCAAATAAAAGAAAAAGTCAGAACTTTCCATTCAACAAAAACATTTTTAATATGTCTACATTTCTTCCGAATCTGAGATGAAAACAGGTGTCAAAATATATCAGAATTTCCAACAGAATGGGAATTCTGATTTTCAACCAGCCCTAATAAATAATAACACAGTAATTTAGTTTTGTCACCGCTCATCTGCTACAGCTATAAAGAATTTCAGCAAGTAACTCATAAAAATCTCACCATGCCCTTAATTAAAACTGTTGCCCTATTTGTTTCCTTAGTTTTTCCTTAAACGGATCCTGGTTACATTAAAAATCCCCAGGGTTCTCTTCTGAACTGAGCAATCTGAGTACGTTCTTAAATCATCAGATTTCTAGCTTCACTTCTCTTAGAGGAATATTAGTCTTGTTGATAATTAAAAACATTCCTCCCTTGACTCCAACAACGCAAAGTCAATGTGATTCCAATGAATTATTTCATTCATTGTCAAAGTAACAGGAATGGATGTTTGCCCCCTACAAGGAGATTCAACCTTTTTAGAGACATTGGGACAAATTCAGAGGTGACGAGTACGGCAGTCTAAATTACACTCTGATAAAAAGAGTTGAAATGGTCAGAGGTCTGGTTTCTATCATGGCAATTTAAATCCAGAGCAAACCCAATTAAGCCAATGGTGTTACTCTGGATTTACACCATTATAACTGAGAACAGAATCTGGCTGAGTGAGTCTAACGAGAGACCAAGTTGGTGGAAGTTAGAGAGTAGAGCTGGAGCAGAGGGAGTGATGAATGATGTACAGAGACAGAAGCCGGGAATAGCTAGGAGGTGGGTAAGAAAGACCCTCCTCCCTTTCCTGTAGTGGACAGTAAAAGGGAAGGAGAGATTAAAGAGAGGGCATGGAAAATGGCGAACACAGAGAATGTGGGAGTGGCAAATGACACTAGTTAGGAGAGGACCGCCACACCCCTCAACTCCACTGTGCCTTCAACCTCTGAATAAACTAGAATCAAATTGCACCTTGCACTGGAAATAACACCATTTTAAGTTCCAATGTCTTAGATGTAACAACAGCTTCTGTGACTCATGACAGCAGCCTTAATGCTGAAATTTTGTGCACAATGACTGAGTGAATCTCTGGAACAAAGTGCTTATTACCAGAGAATTGTCCTCATAGGATCAGCTGTAACCTCAACATCTGCTTATTTTCTTTTCAGACATTGCTTTGTTCAGTCCTTATATATTGAACGTATTTTGGTTGCCAGTAGATAGATAGGGAGCAAACTTTTGCAAAATGTCTCAAAGCAGTATTATCTCAGCCAGCACCTGCAATGTTATTGAAACCAAAAACTGTTAATACAGTTTCAGAAAATGCCCAAATAATTTTGTTTTTACTTTTACAACGTTTTATTCTACAGAAAATTCCTACCTGTACCTTCTTTGCGCTTCATCATGCTTAGACTGTCGCTTTCCGAGCTAGAAAACAAATGAGTTTCTTTGCTTGCAGCCAAGAATAAGTGAGCAGCATGTTCTGGCTCAAACAGATAAGTGAATAGAATGTCCTTTCCCTCCCATCAATAACCCTGTGTCAACTTACTAAGGACCAACAGATTCAGAGAGAATAAAAGAGTTCTGTCCTCCACAAAGTTGCATTAAAATACCATATAAAGCTACATGGTAATGTAGCTAAATACATAGGTATTTGTAAAGCGTTTTTTCCTCTCGCTAGAACACCTTAGTTTTTCTTAAACCTACTATGTGTGCCACAGAATGGATCCACATGCTACAGAATTCAGTCATCAGTACTTTCTATTCCAGCCTATGTCCATATGGTGGAAGGTTGCTACGAATGCAATATGCCCTTTGTTTACTCCAGAAGCAACCAGCCTACCAGCAGTCAGCAACTGTGAACTTCCGTCATCATAACAGAGGCTTTTCTATACTTGCTACTAAATTGCACAGAACAAAACTCATAGCACGTACGTAGTGCAGAAAATCAGACAGGGTCACGTAGGACAAAGGGATAGACAAGCTCGTGCTTTAATTTACTGAGCCATGCCGGCTGTCTCCTGCCGTTTGCTCTGTAGATCTCTCAACCCTACATCTCTCGTCCTTCCTAAGGACCACAGTCCTTCCTGAAAGTGCTACCAACTTATATGGTGCCCATGACAGTCGTAGCTGCGTGCCTCCCAAACCATTAGTTTTGTAATTGTTATTTGTGTTTTTAAAGCTGTCTCTCTCCTTCCCAAACCAGTAGGAGATTGTTGCTGGGGTTTTATTTTAATAAGTGAATTTAAGAGGCTGTGCTAAGTAGGAAAAATGGCAGGGACGGGGGGTGTTACTTGGTTCCAAATGGTATGAGGTCAGTGATCAATTTGATCTCTTGGGAGAATGTTTTGTCTCCATTTCATCTAGATGTTGCATAGGACCGGGGAAAGGACGGAGTCTTATGGGACACCGGGTAAGGGGACAATACTGACCCCCTATTACTTCAATGGTGAGGACTGTGGGCGGGGGGGGTTAGTCTAGATGTTAGTCTTGTGGAAACCTGGAGCCAAATTTTCAAAAGAGTTCAGCATGTTAGCCACAAGTGTCTCAACGGGAGCTGCTGAGCGCTGAACTATTGAAAACCTGGCCCTCCAGTCTATGGATGGGCCCAAAGAAACACCTTGGATGTGAACAACCTAGGTGTTTACATGTTAACTCTAGTGACTTAGTCTCTTCTCCACTGCTAATTGCAGCAGATTAGTGACAGCGTACACAGAGAAGCCTGAAAATAATTTATATTGGTCGAAAATAATCTGAACCCCCAAAGAGCTGCAAATCTCAGCAATAGTATTATTATTAATAATACCTAAATGTTGAATGCAATCAACTCCCTCTTAAATCAGTGTGAACCCAGGGCACTAAACACCTTGAGTTCTTCCCTCTTTTTAAAATAAGAATATTAATGTTTCCAAAAGGGCAACATTTAAAATCTCCAGAAACTTATTTCTAAAGTTTTGTGCTCCAGTGTGTAGCAAAAGAATGAAAAGTTTCAGGGCTTTAATGCAGTGAGATCTTCTCTCTAAGTGAGCTCCACACAGTTTAAGTGCAGTCAAACTGTTTTATGACAAACAATTCTTACCAACTGCTGGATTAAGTCATTACATTCCCTCTCTTGGGCATTTATAGGGCGCCTATTCCTATGCAATGATACTGAATGGCAGGCACCGTTTTTGAGATTTGTCATATTACAGATGCTTTTAAATGGCTGTGTAAATAAAGCAACAGTGGGGAGCATATCTGACAATTTTAAATTATAAGAGAACCATACACAATATGGATAAGTGCACAAAAATGAAAAGTTAGGCTTTCTACGAGCATAATTTTCATAGCAGGCCTGATGAGATGATATTCGTGCATCATACAGATGGCTGAAAGTGCTGGCTCTGCAGCACATAGACCACTTCCATGGAAAGGTCAGCCACCGTGGAGAGCAACAAGACAAAGGGAGGAGTTTGTGTCTATGATGTCTCATTATGGATATCCCACTGCCAACTCAACCTGAAATGTTCAATAGCTCAGTGGTTCTCAACCAGGGGTACATGTACCCCTGGGGGTACTCAGAGGTCTTCCAGAGGGTACTCAACTCATCTAGATTGTGTTTCTCAACCTCTGGGTTGCAGCCCCTAGAGGGGTCGAGGGACAGATTGGAGGAGGGGGGTCACCAGTGCAGGGCCAACATTGCCCACCACAGGGGGCCCAGCAAAGCTCAGTTACATGCTTCAGCCCCACTGCCAGGCTTCGGGCTTCAGACAAGGCTCACAAGTGAAAAACAGGCTCAAGTATCACACTGAAATGTAAGCACAATATTCATATTCCAATCAATGTATTGTATAACTGTATGGCAAAAATGAGAAAGTCAGCACTTTTTCAGTAATAGTGTGCTGTGGCACTTTTGTATTTTTATATCTGATTTTGTAAGCAAGTACATTTTAAATGAGGTGAAACTTGGGGTACGCAACACTGATAGGGTGACCAGACATCCCGATCAAATTGGGACCGCCTCGATTTTTCTTCTTTTGTCCCACGATGCATGGTCGGGATGCCTTTTGTCCCAATATCGGGCTTTCTCCTTTTTTTTTTTTTGCTCAACAAGTCTGGCGGGAGGGGTTCCAACACCCCACCCCCCACCCGGACAAGTCCCGATTTTTAGGTTCCCGCATCTAGTCACCCTAAACGCTGACTATTCCATTGTACTCAGCCTATGGCTTTTACCAGTTTAGACTTTCCTCTTCCCCCCCCACAACATCCAATCCCAGTGGTTTTCTTTCCTATATATCATCTCCAATACCATGCCTGTCCTTTAGCTAAAGCAATTGTCTTGCCTTGATTACTGCAAATCCATCCCCCTTCACTCTGCCACCCTAGCCAACATGCTTCTATGCCAATCATCCGCCTTCCCTACCTTTCTGGCCATGTGTTTGAATCCCTCTACTGGCTCCCTCTCAGTTGCTGAATTAAATTTACCCTCCTTTTCCTCCTGTGAAAGTGTCTGTACAACTGCTCCAGTCTACAGCTGCACTCCCAATTCTTCCTATGCTCCTATTTTCTCCCTCCACTCTGCCTGCATGTAACTATGCCTCTTTACATCTTTCTCTCTAATTCATATCTGTGCTTTCTGCCAAGGTTCCCTTATACTAGAGCTCCTCCTCCTTCAGTTCTTCCTCAAAACCCTCTTCTTCCATTATGCCAAAGGTCTTAATCAATCACCAAAAAATAAGTTATCTGTTTACTGAAACTGGTTGCAAAATATTAAGCAGTTTGCCTGAAAATTCTATTTTAAAAACTGAAAAAAAATCATTTGAAATTTTTTTGTTAAGTATTTCATTGAAAGCTGACATTTTTCACTATAGAGGGTTTGCTTTTTTCACCCTTTTTCTTTTATGCCCCTCTCCTTTCTTCCAGTTTGCTTCTGGAAAAGGAGAAAAGGAAATGGAGGGAGGGAGCGAGAGAAAAGAGGAAACAAACCACAAGTAAAAAAAAAATTTCAACAGAAATTAAATTTATTTGTGCAAATTTTCATTCTGTAAAAAAGCAAACTTTTGTTGAAAATATTTTTCAGTGACTAGTTTTTGACCAGTTCTATTATACTGACTAAAAATGACTGCTTTTTGGAGCAGCTAGTCCTGGAACCAACACAAGGAGAAGCAATTTTTGATTTAGCCCTAAGTGGAGAACAGGATCTGATCCAAGAAGTGAATACAGCTGAAGTGCTTGGTAACTGTGACCATAATGTAATTGAATATAACATCTTTGTGTGAGGTAAAATACGAGAGGAAACCCACCACAGTAGCATTTGACTTCAGAAAGTGGAACTGCACAAAAATGAGGAATCTAATTAAACAGAACTTAAAAGGTAGTGAAACTCCTGCAATTTGCATGAAAACTTTTTAAAAACACCAAATAGAGGCTCAAATTAAATGTATACACCCCCCCCAAAAAAAACAACAACATAAAAGTGACATCATGGCTAAAAAACACAGTAAAAGAAGTGGTTAGAAGCAAAAAGGCTTCAATTAAAAATTGGAAGTCAAATCCCGCTGAGGAAAACAGAAAGGAGCATAAACTCTGGCAAGTCGTGTGTAAAAGTAGTTAGGCAAGCCAAAGAAATTGAAGAGCAACTAGCAAAACACACAAATACGAAGTACATCAGAAGCAGGCAGCGTGCCAAACCATCAGTGGGGCCACTGGATGACCGAGGTGCTAAAGGAGCACTCTAGGAAGATAAGGTCATTGCATAGAAGCTAAATGAATTATTTGCATCGGTCTTCTCTGCAGAGTATGTGAGGGAGATTACCACACCTGAGCCTTTCTTTTTAGGTGGCATATCTAAGGAGCTGTCCCAGATTGCAGTGTCAGTAGAGGTGGTTTGGGAATAAATTGATAATTAAACAGTAATATAAGTCACCAGGACCACGTAGTATTCACCCAAGAGCTCTGAAGGAACTCAAATATGAAATTACAGAACTACTAACTGCGGTATGTAACCTATCACTGAAATCAGCTATCAGGATGTGTGGACTGCACCCTTAGCAAGTTTGCAGATGACACTAAACTGGTAGGAGTGGTTGATACGTTGGAGGGTAGGGATAGGATACAGAGGGACCTAGACAAATTAGAGGATTGGGCAAAAAGAAATCTGATGAGGTTCAACAAGGACAAGTGCAGAGTCCTGCACTTAGGACAGAAGAATCCCATGCACTGCTACAGACTAGGGACCGAATGGCTGGGCAGCAGTTCTGCAGAAAAGGACCTAGGGGTTACAGTGGACGAAAAGCTGAATATGAGTCAACAGTGTGCCCTTGTTGCCAAGAAGGCTAACGGCATTTTGGGCTGTATAAGTAGGGGCATTGCCAGCAGATCGAGGGACGTGATTATTCCCCTCTATTCGGCACTGGTGAGGCCTCATTTGGAGTACTGTGTTCAGTTTTGGGCCCCACACTACAAGAAGGATGTGGATAAATTGGAAAGAGTCCAGCGGAGGGCAACAAAAATGATTGGGGGCTGGAGCACATGACTTATGAGGAGAGGCTGAGGGAACTGGGATTGTTTAGCCTGCAGAAGAGAAGAGTGAGGGGGGATTTGATAGCTGCTTTCAACTACCTAAAAGGGGGTTCCAAAGAGGATGGATCTAGACTGTTCTCAGTGGTAGAAGATGACAGAACAAGGAGTAATGGTCTCAAGTTGCAGAAGGGGAGGTTTAGGTTGGATATTAGGAAAAACTTTTTCACTAGTAGGGTGGTGAAGCACTGGAATGGGTTACCTAGGGAGGTGGTGGAATCTCCTTCCTTAGAGGTTTTTAAGGTCCGGCTTGACAAAGCCCTGGCTGGGATGATCTAGTTGGGGTTGGTCCTGCTTTGAGCAGGGGGTTGGACTAGATGATCTCCTGAGGTCCCTTCCAACCCTGAGATTCTATGATTCTATGATGTGACAGAGTGCTAGGTATGAAGCCCTGAGTCAGCACTCTGTTCACAGCAGTTTCAATCAGGCATAGCAGATTGGAGCTGACGAGGCAGACCTGTGCCTAATTTGTGGGTGGGGCAGGGTAGAAAGGCTAATTAAGCCATTAGCCAGAGCCTACAAATAGGCACAGGAAGGAAGTGAAAGGGTGTGTGTGTTTGATTGATTGATTGATTGCTCTCCCTCTAATTGTAAAGGCGCTAGGTAGTCTGTGAAGGTGGTGGGACTCAATTATAAATAAACTGCGCAGTGTGTTGAACCAGCACAAGGGTCTCTGCGTGGTTTGTAGATGGAGACAGAAGTAGGACCGAGGAGGCCCTGTTACACAGGAGGATAGCTAATGTAAGGCCAATTTTTTTAAAAGGGTCCAGAGGCGATCCTGGCAATTATAGGCCAATAAGACTAACTTCAGAACCAGGCAATTTGGTTGAAATTATAGAATAAAGAAGAGAATTATCAGACACACAGATGAACACGATATGTCGGAGAAGAGTCAACCCAGCTTTTGAAAAGGGAAATCATGCCTCACCAATCTACTAGAATTCTTTGATACGGTTTTAATTAGTTTTTATCACTCAAGAAAGATCTTGGAGTCATTGTGGATATTTCTCTGAAAACATCTGCTCAATGTGCAGCGGCAATCAAAAAAGGAACCATTGGAAACTTTTGGTACAAGGATAGATATAAGAGAAAATATATAATGCCCTATATAATTCCATGGTATGCCCACACCTTGAATACCACATGAAGTTCTGGTTGCGCCAACTCAAAAAAGATATACTAGAATTGGAAAAGGTAGAGTACGGCAACAAAAGTGATTAAGGGTATGGAACAGCTTCCGTTTGAGAAGATATTAAAAGGACTGGGATTTTTCATGCTGGAAAAGAGATGACTAAGAGGCGATATGACAAAGGTCTATAAAATTGTGACTGGCATGGAAAAAGTGTTATTAACTCCTTCACATATCACATGAACAGGGGGTCACCCAATGAAATTAATAGGCAGCAGGTTAAAAACAAAAAGTAGTACTTCTTCACACAAACCACTTGCGACATTGTGAAGGCCAAAACTATAAGTGTTCAAAAAAGAACTAGATAAGTTCATGGAGGATAGGTCCATCAATGGCTATTAGCCAAGATGGTCACGGAGGCAACTCCGTTCTCCAGGTGGCCCTACCTTCTGATTACCAGAAGCTGGGAGTGGACGATAGAGAATGGTTCACTCAATGATTGCCTGTTTTGTTCATTCCCTCAGAAGCACGCAGCATTGGCCACTCTTGGAAGACAGGATACTGGGCTAGATGGACCATGGGTCTGAGCCAGTATGGCTATTACTCTTATGAAACAACCATCCAAGCAGTGCCGGATGATGATTTTTGGGTGCTGTGTCTGCCTGGCTGATTGTCTATTTATATTTAAGCAACTGAGGAAGAGACCAGGTCTTGTCATTCAGTCAGTGCTTCCTCCACTACCAGCGCTGACAAATGAGGAGGACTCCCAGTTCTTGATCCATCACCCCTAATGTCTGTGGTTACTCACTACTGCAATCTTACAGCCCATATGAGTTGCTCCAGCACCAGGGAATGTCTCACTTCTCTAGGCTAGGAGATCTGGTCTTGGTCTAAGAGTCTGGAATATATTAAAATAATCATTACTGAGGATGGATATATCACTGCAATCGCTGTTGTATTATTGGCAGTGTCTATTGATACCTATCAGATAGTTCCAAGAAACTAGAGCATCCTAGGAGTAGTAACTTAAAGAGTAACTTAAAGAGGTCCCAAGGGCTGTCTAAGTTCTTCTGGAGGCCTCTCTAGCCCCAGGAATAGCACAAGATAAGGAGGGCACAAAAGTGGCTTAAAGACACCTTAGCCCCACCTGCACTGGGTTGTGAGTTCTCACCCACAGAGAAGTGATGTGACTTTCCCAAGATGCAGTGGTAAACTCGCAGTACTGTCCAGCTCTCCTGACTCCCAGCCCCATGCAGAAATAGATATGGTGTTGGGAAACCACAGGATATGAATGCTATCGTTTCATGCCTACTGCAAGCTTATTCTGGAAATACCAAGCAATGCAATCTCTCTTTTTCATTTTGGTCTCTGGGGAAATATAAAAAGGCTATAAGCTAAGATGAAAAACATCCTTAGCGTTTCTGTAAAGTCTTTATTATTAATTATTATTATTATTTTATTTCAATATTTTTTAAAAAAAATCTGGTCAAATAATGAACTGAAATACAGAAAAGGATTATGGAAGGAAATGAACATCTTGGTATATTAATTAGGCTATTAAACACAAATGCAAACTGTTTTATTATTTATACATGTGCTAATTACTTTGTGCTCTTAATTCTTGAGCATCAAAACACTCCTCTCCAAGCAGCACTTTCCAGGGCCCTAGCTTTAAATGCAAATCAGTAAAAATGACTAACTTTGTAAGAGAGGTCCCTAAATACAAGGCTCTAGGTATGTGGGGAAAGTAAGAGCAATCAAAAGATTCAAGCTTATGATTTTAGGGGCCAGATCCAAACCTCACTGAAATCAATGGAAAGTCCGCCATCAACTTCAATGGAATTTGGATCAAGGTTCTATACCCACAAAATCCATGGAACCATAATCAGACCTAGAATAACCAGACACAAATCCCACTGACCTCAGTTTCTCTGAAGCTGGTTTAGTGGAAAATGCACATGCTCAAATGAGCGCTGAATTCAGTTTATATTATCTACTCTAGTTACCATCCAGTAGCAGTAATTAGTTCCATAATTCAGGAATTGGGAATGTACACGAGGAAGAAAAAGCACAGGGCCCTGATTCAAGAAAGTATTTACGCACGTTAAGAAAATACTTAAACTCCTTTGACTTAATTTAATATTCCCTAAGAGTTTCTCACAGCCTGGAGCTAGGATCATCCTTTGTCAAAGTTATGTACATATTAAAATATTTGTATCATTTTTGGTAACGTTTGATGAAGGTAGGTAATAAATATTTATGCCTCCTGGCAAAAAAAAAAAAGAGTTTATTTAGGCAAACAAAAAGTTCTATTTGAAACTTAAAATCACCAAAAGACATTTACTTGTTTCAGAAACATGGATAACTGAAGTCAAACCTGGATTCTCTAAATATCCTAGGGAGACACTGATTAAGTCCTGATGAATTGAGGTTTTGGATAATCAAGGTAACCTTCAGAGTAATGAAAAAATGTTATGAAAGATGACTTTGTATCATCTAACAGGAAATTCTTAAAGTTGAGGTTTGAAAAACTGAATTTGTACCATGTACCTGCTTATAACACACATCAGCTGTTAGCAACTCCAAATCACAGAAACAAAGGTAGTCAAGTAATTAAGTTCACCTTGTTTTAGGAAATCCACAAGTCCCTCCAATTATTGAAAAGATGCTCTCTAAATTGTTTAGTCAATAATAACCAGTTTGCTTTTTTGCCCTTTGAAAAGGCTCCTATATTTTAAATTCATTGTATGGTACCAAAAGATGATTTGAAAAATGATCACCTACTTTATGTCAGAGGTGGAACTTCTGATGGAAATGCACTAATAGTTTAATATTTCAGAAGAATACTGATCATCCTGTATACACAGATACAATACACAATGGTTTGGTCTAAAAATATCACACAAAATTGAAACTGCCAGTAGAATTTCAAGTAGGCTGAATGCAATATCCCACAATGCAATTTTCCCAATTCGTTTGCATTAACACTTCTCTTTCAAAAAGTTCCTTGAGATCTTTAATTGTCACTGATATCTGGGAACTCATTTTTACATTTTTATTCAAATGACACAAGCACGTACGGACAAAATTAGAAAGGCCAAGGCAGAAAACGAGATTAAACTAGCTAGGGACATAAAGGATAACAAGAAAGTATTTTACAAACACATTAGAAACAAGAGGAAGACCAAGGACAGACTAGGTCCATTACTGTGAGGTGGAAAAGACAATAACAGAAAATGCAGCAATGGGCAAAGTGTTAAATGCCATTTTTGTTTCAGTTTTCACCAAAAAGGTTAGCACTGATTAGACGACTAACGTAGTGAACATCAGAGTAAATGAGATAGGATCTGGGGCTCAGATAGGGAAAGAGCAAGTTAAGATTTACTTAGAGAAGATAGATCTCTTCAAGTCAGCAGGGCCTGATGAAAGTAGCAAGCCTTGTGAAAAGGGGAGAAGCAGTAGATTGTTATATCTCGATTTTAGTAAGGCTTTTGATACTGTCTCACAGGACCTTCTCATATGCAAACTAGAGAAAAATAGCCTAGATCAGGGATCTCAAACGCAAATCACCACGAGGGCCACATGAGAACTAGTAAATTGGCCCGAGGGCCGCATCACTGAAACCTTTTCATACAATGATACAAAAGTATAGTCAAAAATGAAAAAAAAGGAAGAGTAATATAGTATTCTATTAAAAGTCAATGTATTAACTTTTTAAAAACTGTAATGCAAAGAGGGGTTTTAATAAAATATAAACACTCAGTAATGTTTGGAGTTTGGCTGCCAGTGGAATTGGCACCTATGGTGGGCCGCAGGAAATAACTCCAGGGGCCGCATGTGGCCCGTGGGCCGCGTGTTTGAGACCCCTGGCCTAGATGAAACTACTATATGGTGGGTGCACAACTGGTTGGAAAACTGTCCTCAGAGAGTAGTTATTAATGGTTCACAGTCACTCTGGAAGGGCATATTGAGCAGAGTCCCATAGGATCTGTCCTGCATCCGATTCAACAACTTCATAAATGATTTGCACAATGGCACAGAGAGTACACTTATAAAGTTTGCGGACGATACCAAACTGGGAGAGATTGAAGCATTTTGGAGTATGGGATTAGAATTTGAGGTTATCTTGACAAACTAGAGAAATGGGCTAAAACAAACAGGATGAAATTCAATACAGACAAATGCAAATTACTGCGCTCAGGAAGGAATAATCAACTGCACCAAATACAAAAGGGGAAATGACAATTTAGGAGGCAGCACTGTAGAAAAGGATCTGGGTCTTATGGTGGATCACAAACTAAATGAGTCAACAATGAAACACCGTTGCAGAAAAAGCGAACATAATTCTGGGATGTATTAGCAGGAATATTGTAAGCAGGACAGGAGAAGTAATTCTTTCTCTAGTCATCACTGAGAAGGCCTTAACAGGAGTGCCATGGCCAGTTTTGGGCGCCACACTTCGGGAAAGAAGTGGACAAACTGGAGAAAGTCTAGAGGAGAGCAACAAAAATTATTAGAGGGCTAGAAAACATGACCTATGAGGAAAGATAGAAAAAAATGGGTTTGTTTAGTCTGGAGAAGACTGAAGGGGGACATGGTAACAGTCTTCAAGAACCTAAAAAGGTTGTTGTAAAAAGGAGGGTGATAAATTATCCTTATCCACTAAGGACAGGACAAGAAGTTTGGGGTTTAAATTGCAGCCAGGGAGATTTAGGTAAGACATTTTTAACTGTAAGGGTAGTTAAACACTGGAACAATTTACCTAGGGAGGTTGTTTTGACTAAAATCCCCTATCCAGATTTTTCTGGCCATCATTTCTTACATTAAACTTTTGTACAGGACTGTTTTCTGCAGTTAAAGTGTCAACATGGACATTTTGAAAATCCCAACTGATAGAGCCCCCTTCAAACATCATGTCATTTGTTTCTTTTTAATTCCTTTACAAAATTGTATACTTGTTTTGTTTTTCCCGCTATCCAGTTGGGTCTTTGCAAGAAGACAGAAACTGGCTGACTGTAGGAAAAACAGGAGAAGTGACTATGCACAGGGTGTTGCAAAATGCACAGAATAAACAAATTTTAAAAAATTACAATGAGAAAAATATTGTTTTCCACTAACTGATTTCAATTCTAATCCTTTTAGGAGCTACTGGCTATTTAGTATGATACAGGATTTCTAGGACATAAACATGTGATTTTCAGTGTCCCTTTAAACAATTGCAAAAGATATTTTAAGATGACGGGAGTGGTGACTGAATCTTGGTGCTTGTACCGGGTAACATCCAGGACTTAGCCTACTCCTCAGCACCAAAACAATGGGATCTGTTGAGATAGGAACCTCCCTCAGCACAGCTGACAAACTCTGGCACTGCATCACCAAGGCTTTGCTTTCAGAGAGATGCTGGGCAGGCGCAAGGCAAGAGGTGGGGGAGGTACTGCGGGTTTCTCCCCCACTGGCTGACAGTCCATCAGATAAGCAAGGGGCGGGAGGTAATATCTTTTATTGGACCGACTTCTGTTGGTGAAAGAGAGACGCTTTTGAGCTACAACACAAGTTGGTCCACTAAAAAGGTATTACCTTCCCCACCTCATATATCTGATGGACTGTCAGCCAGCTGGGGAGAACCCTTCAGGCCCCCCGCTCTTGCACTGCACCCACACAGCACCTCCCTGAAAACAAAGCCCCGGGGGACGCAGGGCCAGGGTTTCTGGGGATGCAATGCCAGTTGCTTCTTCTTCAGCAGCAGAGCTCTGTGTGGCAGAAAAGCTTGTCGCCTTCACCAGCAGAAGTTGGTCCAATTATCCTGGGACCAACATGGCTACAACACTGAAAAGAGCCCATTGGATAGAAATTTTAAGCAGCAATTCCAGCTGACCACTCCTAACTGGAACTGTTGACCTAGCAGAGGGGCAATCTATTGATGAAGAAAGTCCCTTCTCATCTGATTAGGGGTAGGGTAGAAAAAAAAAAAGTTGCCTCCTCTCTTTTTCCCTGACTCGTGAATTCTAATGACTGTTCTGAGTTAGAATTGATAAACTGCATCAACTGCTCTACCCAGCTGCCTTTTCTTCAGAATAACAAAAGAGGAGATGAAATCTGTCAAGCTGAATTTCTTCAGTCCCCTAGTTTTAAAATATGAAAGAGTCCACACTTACTGATTTTAAATAATGTATAAATGCTACTTGCTATTTCACAAAAGTTATTTCTTCACTCAAAATATCTCCCAAATTCACAAAAAGAGAAATGACTTCAATTTCCTTCTGTATTAAAGGCGCAGGGACTCTCTCTCAATTAATGATATATATGTCAAAAAGTATCATTTCTATCCACATAAGATTATTCCAAGTTGTCTCCAAGGCAGTCAGCCAACCAAAACCGATCCTTTAGGTCAGAGGTGGGAAAACTACGGCCCGCGGGACCATCCTGCCTGGCCCTTGAGCTCCCGGCCAGGGAGGCTAGTCCCTGGCCCTTCCCCTGCTGTCCCTCCTCCCCTGCAGCCTCAGCTCACCGTGCCGCCAGCGCTCTGGGCGGCGGGGCTGCGAGCTCCTGCCGGGCAGCCCAGCAGCGTGGCTGGCTCCGGCGGGGCGGTGTGGCTGCCAGTCCTGGTGCTCTGAGCAGCACGGTAAAGGGGCGGGGAGCGGGAGAGTTGGATAAGGGGCAGGAGGTTCCGGGGGGCAGTCAGGGGACAGGAGAAGGGGGCGGTTGGATGGGGCGGAGGTTCTGGGGGTGGTGGTCAGAGAATGGGGAACAGGGGAGGTTGGATAGGTGTGGGAGTCCCGGGGGGCTTGTCAGGGGGCAGGGGTGTGGATAGGGGTCAGGGTAGTCAGGGGACAGGGGGGTTGGATAGGGGGTGTGGTCCCAGGGGGGCAGTTAGGGGGAGGGGGTCCTGGAAGGGGGAGGTCAGGGGACAAGGAGCAGGGGGTTGGATGGGTCGGGAGTTCTGAGGGGGGAAGTCAGGTGGTGGGAAATGGGAGGGGGCAGATAGGGGGTAGGGGCCAGGCTATTTGGGGGGGCACAGCCTTCCCTACCCAACCCTCCATACAGTTTCACAACCCCGATGTGGCCCTCAGGCCAAAACGTTTTCCCAGCCCTGCTTTAGGTGGAACACTGAACCTTAGAACTGTTTCAATCAATTAGCTTCTAATTGTTCATTAGCAGCGCTTTAATAAATAAAAATATTTTTTCTAGCTTCTGATAAAGCTGGTCTTAGATGGGTAATCTGGAATTCGGTTTCTCCACAAAGCATATTTAATTATTGCTGGCATGTGTATGTTTACAGCACTATCTTCTGAGTGACTCTCCAAAATTATTTTTAGACAGATGATATTTATTTAAAGCCCTATACATCATTCTGAGTTCTGTAACAAATATCAGATGGGTATCGGGAAATATAAAACAATTCATATTACGAACCATTAAGGGCCAGATCCTTCCTTGCTGTAAATAGGCATAACTTCAGTGACTGCAATGGAACCACGCCAATTTACCCCAGTGGGTAAGAATTCTCCCTTCAGTATATCTAGCTGGCAGGTGAATACAGAAGGGGCATGCTGCAGTCTTTTCTTATTTCTACCTTTTGAAAAATGTGTCATTTATTGTTCACCTGCTTCTAATTTGTACACATTTAAGCAGAGAGAGATTACAAAAAAAAAAAAAAGTAAGTGTAATCCATTTAATCACACCGTATATCTGTGTCAGTCACGGCTTCATAATCCCAGAAACTGTTCACTGCTTGAAGTTCACAGACCAGAATAAGAGAACAAATGACACATTGTTTTACCTGTGTGCATCGTGGTGTTTTCAACAACGAAGATTAGCTGGCAAATGTATATAGCATGTCTAATAAGGAGGCTTTTAAATGGGAACTATTGCTAAGTGTTTCATCTCCTAGTACAGTGTAAATCATGAGATCTCAGATACAGGAAATTGTCTTTGTTAGAGATCTCCATTCTGATCAAAGTGTGCCGCTCAATAACTAGGCTCCCAAGAAGAAAGTACCCATTACATTCTCATTCCCACTCACGTCCTATGTACCAAAGAGCTAAAGCTAAAGTTTTGAGTGGGAAGGGAAATCCTAAAGGGGGCTCTGAATGGAAACTATAGTAACAAAGTAAGAGGTGAAACGGGTTTCCATTATTTAGAATTCAGATTTGTGCGTAAAAAATACAGAGTGCACAAAAGAGCAGTTGTTCAGTGAATGCCTAAACCTCTGCAATACCTAGGGCTCAATGGTACCCCGCCTTATGTGGGGGTGCAAGGCACAATGCTATCAAGAGCTCCCATGGGGCAGTGCACCTCCACACCACGCCAACTCACTGGCCTGAGGATTAATTGCACAAGACTGAATGTGCAGTAATGACCTCCCAAATGCATCCAAAGGATCAAAATTCATAATGCTTATCTTGTGTGATGGACCTGGGCAGTACAGATCAGGTCCAGCTCGAGAGTCAAACTAACTTTGACTCAATAAAGAAAGTCCAGGAAACTAACTTTCATTTCTCTCTTCCTTTCATACAGCTGCTAGAGTGTTTGGATCACTGCCATTTTGTGTGTGTGAGTGTATATATGTGCAAGAGCGTGCGTGCATTTACCCACTCTAGCACTGCGTTTATATACTCTAGCACTGTGACCAGCAACTACCAACTTTCCCATTTTGGGCAAGATTACCCTCAATGTTTTTACCTATTCTCATGTGTCTGCAAGTCCAGCCAAATTCCCAGGCAGTAGGCTCAGTGCTTGAAAAACAAACAGACAAAGAAACTGGCCTCCAAGCAGAAGCTGCTGTGGAGAGGAAAAGGAAGGTTCGGTCTGCCCCTGTTCCCCTTGCCTTCCCGCCTTAGCCACCCCTTTGCACTTGGGCACCAACAGACAAATAAGGCTGGGGAAGGGCAGGGAACAGGTTGGCATCTTGTAGAGTGCAAGGGGCACCAGCACGGCAGAAGAGTCAGCCCCCAGCCAGCCAGAGGCCAGCTGGTGGGGGAACAAGAGGGGATAATGTGGAGCCAGAACAGCACTGGGGAGCAGAACTTGCTGGAAATCAGGACAAGGGAGGAGAACTGAGGGGAGACAGACCAATGGGGAAGAGCAACAAGCTGGCTCTAAGAGCGAGAGGCTGAGGCAAAGGGTGCAGTTAAGTGAGAAAGGGTTGGTGGGAAGTAAAGGGAGAGGTGGGGGGAGCAGGAAGGCAGAGACATAGGCTGGGCCACGCCAGAAGAGAGGGAAATGGTTTTATCAGCTGAATTTTGGATTAATTGGAAAGGGGGGATACAGGGAGAGCAAAGGAGGTCACAGTTGGTGAGATACAAGCTGGCAGAGGCACGGACCAGGGCTTTATCCGTGGCACGGCAGGGAAGGAAGAATGAATGTAGAGATATTACAGAGGAAGTAGTGATCAGGTTTACTAAGAACCTACATGTGAAGAAGGCATCAGCGATGAGCCTGGAAGCCTTGATGCTGAGAACAGGAGAGCTCACAGTGCAGGGCTCCACCTCAGGCAGTGCTAACAGGATTCATGGGAAGAGGAGACTGAAAACAGAGACGTTGGAGAAGGGAATGGGGCAATCTGCAGCTCTCCTGAAGTCTACAAATTGGGAAAACACTCAGTGAGGCTCAGTAGGGTTGATGTCTAACTCAGAAGGCTTTTTTGGGGGGTTGGGCAGGAGAGGAATTTTTTCCCATGACAAGTCACTCTGGGGACTGACTGGTTCACATTTTGAGATCTATCTTTGCAAGGCAAAGGGCTCAAAAGGTCTAGGGTCCTATTCCCACCCACTCTCCCAAATAAAAGCTTAGGTCTCCACCAGCTACTTGTTATGCTATACTACTTTATGAGTTAATAACCTTTGAAATTAAACTTTGATCAACTACATTTCGGTCCTGGGCATTAGATCTCAATAAAGGAAGTCCAGTAAACTAACTTTCATTTCTCTCTTCCTTTCATACAGCTGCAAAACAGACGAACAAACCAAAAACATGTTCGAGACCTTTTGGATTGTAGTGAGCACCTGCATTTTTAGGGTGGCATAATTCAAGAACCACTTTTCTGGTTCATTTCAAATTTGGTAGAAAAATGCCACCTTGGCACCAGATGTAACCCACCAAGTCCAACTGATTCTTTTGTCCATTTTAGATAGGGTACACCATAGCAGCTGGGATAAGACTTCGAAGGAGTCATTAGAAGAAACACACTTTAAACTGAATAACCGACAATGAACTGTAGCCACAGTAGATTGACAAGTGGATAAGAAGATTTCTCATACAAACGCAGGTAAGTACATAGAAATGCAGGTGAGTACATAGAAGATAACAGATTGCTGAGCACAAAAGTGGAACTGTTCAGGAATCAAGTAGTCACATGATGCTCCTATTCTGGGACTTGCGAGCAGTAGACGTCTACAGGTTTAGCGGGCAAAAATTCACTACTGCTTTTTGAAAAGTGCCTATCGAAGACTGTTGATGTAAATACTTAGGAGGACACTACATGTCCCAAAGGCACATATTAAAAAATAAAGAATTAAGTGAGGCTTCAGCTTTCTGCTCTGGGCCCCAACAAATCTAATGCTGGCCCTGCTTGGCGGACCCCCTGAAACCTGCTCGCGGCCCCCACAATGGGCCCCAGACCCCTGGTTGAGAACCACTGCTCAAAGGGCTGGTCCACACTAGCGGGGGGGAATCGATCTAAGATACGCAACTTCAGCTACGTGGATAACGTGATCGACTTCAAAAGGTACTTACCCCGGTCCACACGGCAGCAGACAGGCTCCTCCGTCGACAGCGCTTCCTCCGCTCGCGGAGCTGGAGTTCCGGAGTCGACGGGGAGCGGCGCTGGGATCGATTTATCGCGTCTAGACGAGACGCGATAAATCGATCCCAGAACATCGATCGCTACCCGCCGAATAGGGCGGGCAGTGTAGACGTAGCCTAAGAGACACAGCACAAAACTTGCCGCCTGGAAAAGGAGCAGAGGTGTTTAAGCCACCTCTGCACCTTCACGATACTGCGCTTCTCCAGCATAATTTATAGAGCCCCGGAGGCCTAGAACTGCGCTGCCTGGACTCTCCATAGTGCTGCTGCCCCATCCATGGCCTTGCCCCCGGCACAGCCCCCATGCCAAGACATATCTTTAGCAGCCTTACAGATGCCCACTATAATATTTGCGTTAGGAGAAACCTCCCCTGGTCGGAACCTGGGCTTTTAGAGCGCCTTTAGCTGGTTTAGGCCCTTTTAGGCTGCATGAAGGAGCTGGAACAAAGGTGAAGATTTCGCCCAGGGATTTTATTGCAGGATAGAGCAATCCTGCTTAGATCAGCTGTTCCCTAGCTCCTCCCTCGGCCATGCTGCTTTTTTAGTGCTTGAGGGGCATAGGAGGAAAATATTTTGGCTAACTGCCTTTCCCGCATGTTTTTTGATATGTTTATTCCCTCCCCCCCTCAGAGCATGCAAATATGCTGACTGGCAGGGAATAATACTGAGCACGGCATGTGTTTGTATGATTTTTCCTTTCACACTTCTCAGGGAGCTGCTATTTTGATGATCCTTTTATGGGTAATCTTTTTAGATTATATCTAAATTCAAAAGGCATACAGAAATCTTAACAAAACAAACTGAGCACACATCAAAGCTCGGAATGATTCAACATTACTTTATAATGCAAATGATACAGGGCACCAAAACTGGTAAGAAAGTTTCTTACGACATTTCAGCAATACTAAGAAGTTAACATTAATCTAGCCTATTGCTGGTTGTCTTTCCATTCTGTTCCCAAAGTGCTTTTGTTCACGGACACTCAGCTCTTTTTGACAAAAAAGCACATTAGTTTCACTAATGAAAGAAAATCTTAGATTGTTTGAAATATATCGAAAGTTTTAAAATGTTATGATTGATAGAGACAGTTTTTCCATCGCAGAACTGTAAGAAGGGGTTGCCAAGAATATGTACTATTGGAGCTTTTTGTGGCTAGTGTAGGACAAAATATATTGAAAACAAATGACCTGCAATCCCTTAAATAAGCACTGATTTGATCTAATATAACCCGCATGGCTGCCAAAGAATGCCCTGGGAAAAGAGTAAATGCCTCCTAATTCAGTAGCTTAAAAACTTTTCTTTTTAATCTTAAAATGATACAGAGCATATCTTTCACTGTTTTAACACAATTTCCCCTTTACAAAGCCTTAGAGGTTAGCAGTAGAAGTCAAATCTTCTATAAAATAGTCACAACCTCTACTGAAGCGACAAAGAGTCCTGTGGCACCTTATAGACTAACAGACATATTGGAGCATAAGCTTTCGTGGGTGAATACCCACTTCTTCAGATGCTTATGCCTATATATGTCTGTTAGTCTATAAGGTGCCACAGGACTCTTTGTCGCTTCTACAGATCCAGACTAACACGGCTACCCCTCTGATACTTAACCTCTACTGAAGATCTTCTGGGCCAAATTTTCTGCAGCATTCAACTAGCAGCACTGCATTTCATTGCTACATGCAGAACTATAGTTGACTGTTCACCTCCCCTGAGAGGCTCCCCCTTCACACCTCCTTGTACTCCCTCTCTGCCGCACTGCTTCCCATGGAGAGTGCTACCACTGCTCCTCTGCCCTGCCCCACTAGTCCTGCAGTGGCAGATGGGTCTCTGCACCCCCAGTTCCACATAGGCACAAGGAGATAGTGGAAATCTGCACAGGCACTGAACACCCAGCTGCGGGATTGGAGTCTGATTTTGTTGCCAGTCTCCTGCCTGCCCTACAATAGCTGGGAGAGTAGCCCAGTTCCCTGTCCCGAAAGGCACTCTTCTGCTGAGGAGGCTAGCAGAGAATTCCCCTGCACAGTGGGAATTCTCCCTTGGCCATCTCTAACCACTCAAACTTAAGCATGTGTTTAATGTTAAGCATGTGCTCAAGTGCTCTGCTGAATCTGGGCCAAAGATTCTGTGAAATTCTGTACTTTGGGGGAGTGCCCTGTAACTCCCATATTCATCATTTATATATAATTGTGATATTTCATATCAAGCATGCCATGTGAGATATCAGGGGAAAGGTTATGATCCACTGAAAGCCATGATTCTATCTAAATATGTATATCATTAGGGCATATGAAGTTATGAGAATTGTGTTGTACGGCTGTCACTAAAATATGCTGTGGGTTTCGGAAGCACCCAGAGACTGAGCTCTCCAGAGATAATGACCAACGCCCGGGTGGGTGCTGAACAGACATCACCAGCCATTGTCAGGCAGTGGAGTTACAATTCAATGGAGAGACACCGGGATATTGCTTCACCTTGTGACTCAGCAGTGCCTATCACACATGCCTGGACTTGTGTTCTCCACGCACATGGACTAAGGCAGGGATCGGCAACCTTTGGCACGCAGCCCTTCAGGGATATCCACTGGCAGGCCGGGACGGTTTGTTTACCTGCAACGTCCGCAGGTTTGGCCGATCGCAGCTCCCACTGGCCACGATTCGCCGTTCCAGGTCAATGGGGGATGCGGGAAGTGGCGCGGGCCGAGGGATGTGCTGGCCGCCACTTCCCGCAGCCCCCATTGGCCTGGAACGGTGAACCGCGGCCAGTGGGAGCTGCGATCGGCTGAACCTGTGGACGTGTGTGCCAAAGGTTGCCGATCCCAGGTTAGGGACTTTCGTTATTAACAACAGAAATAACTTTATTTAAAAGTATCTTTGCAGCGTTGTAGTCGTGTTTGTCCCAAGATATGAGTAAGACAAGGGGGATGAGGTAATCTCTTTTACTAGACCAACTTCTGTTGGTGAGCAAGACAAGCTTATACAGAGCTCTTCTTCAGGTCTGAAAAAGCTGAAGGACCCTTTTTCAGACCTGAAGAAGAGCTCTGTATAGCTCAAAAACTTGTCTCTTCCACCAACGGAAAGTGGTCCAATAAAAGAGAATACCTCACCCACCTTGCTTCTCTCAATGTTTTATCCATATTGTTTTGCAGTTGTTCAGATAGAAGATTCATATTGTGGGATAACAAGCACAGGACTCAAACCAAGGGTTCCACACAAGAACTATTTCAGAACACTATCAGAGAGGCACCAGAAAAAACATCAATATACCGTCAGGGGAGCTGGCAGCAACCCTATATTTAGGTCACCTAATACTTTTTCACATTAAAGATTCTTCTGACCTTTTCTTTGACAAAAGCAAGCCTTTGATATTCTGAAGGGAGATGCTCCTCAGGCTATGGAAAGACACACAGAGAGAGAGAGTCCTGTGAAATTGTACTCGAATGTGACTGAGTTACAATGTGTTAAAAATCACCATTTCCTCTTGCTTTCCTTGGGAAAACTTATGCCACCTCCCCAAATCACAAAACATGCTCTCAGAGCAACCTTAATTTGGCCATGGTGTGAGCATGTCTTACTATCCTTAAGTACATGATAATGCACAGAATGGATGTACAAGAAGGCCAAATTACGGCTGCGTGAACAAATATAAATTTGGCATTTACTAACTTTCGAGTATTTAATTTACAACGTAGATAATGTTCTTTTAACATAGTGTTGTTTTTGTTATGTGTGCGTGCTCATGCAGCTGTGTGTAATAGACTATAGAGAAGATTTTTTAAAAATCCTATTACATGTGTGTACATATAAATCCACTGGGAAACTAAGGCATGGGGACCTGAGCACCTAAATACTTTAGGCTCCTTTGAAATCTCAGCCACTATAATTAAGATCAGCTATTGCTATGACAGAGAAGCAACATGTCTGCAGAACACAGAAGTATTCTCTGTACGTCACCCATCAAAATACTAAACAGGACACAGTCTGCTCAATATGTAAAAATCAGACCAACTCAAAACCAGTCAGAATATTTGTTCTCAAACCTGCAGCTTGCTCTCCATTCAACTGTGACTGTGTCCTCAGTAATCTAGTCCTCCTAGGATGCACTTGTGTAATTTGAGTTTCTTGTACAATCAGCTATTTGAAAATCAGTTTCACAAGTTGTTATATGATTAGCTTTCTAGTTTTATAAATCACTGAGATGGTGACTAGTTGAAAAGTCATGGCGGATTGCCGTTCTGGGAAAATAGCAAAGAGCACCTTAAAATGTTTTCAGAAAGTAGTAAAGGCCAGAACATAGGGGCTCCAATTCAACAAAGCACTTATGCACATGCTTAAGTTCATTCCTATTTAGAAAAGCATTTATGCACATGCTTAATTTTAAGCATTTGCTTAAGAACCACTGGCTTAAAAGTTCAGCACATGCTTAGGTGCTTTGTTGAATCAGGGCTTTAGAATAGAATGGCCATATCAACCAGGCGTACAGTGGGCTAGATTTTCAAAGCTATTCAGGAGCCTAAAGATGCAGACAGGCATCTAGTAGGATTTTTCAGAGGTGCTTAAGCACCTAACCTGTGTGGAAGCTGGATCTCCCATTACAGTGCAACATATTACTCTTTCTGTTATGCCCATTTTTTATGACGGCCTTTGTTTGCGAAAGTTTCTTCTTATAAAGCTGATTTCATTTTGTTACAACTTGATCATGATTGTGTTTTAAATTTAAAAAAATATTTTCATAATAAAGGAAAACATAACATGTGTGACATAAAGTAGATGTAATCCATTCACCAGCATCAACAGTATACCATTTAATAGATATACACAAATTTTAACAGTCATGAATGTGGTAAAAGGATTGGAGATCTGCAATATTTTCTGCAATTTTGCACAAATAACGTCAAAATATAATGCACATTTTGATCATAATAGTAGAACTCTATGATAGTCTAATTAATATTACAGAATTTCAGTTTATTCATTATTAGCTCTCCCCTGTATTGCTTTAATGCTGCACATGGATGTGTGGTGTTGCATAAATATAATTACTAGGATCAATTCAATATACGATGCTATTTCCATATTATTATAAGGAGACTGCAATATGACATGACCACACAGACAGCTTTGTATTTTTCAATTCATAGCGTAATTAAATTTAATACCGATTCAATGAATCTGGCTATGAATGAAATGCATATTCTGGACATCACTGTTCTCTGCTTACATGACACAAAGGTCATTCATGTAAAAGTTAGCATTAGTAGCAGTTACCCCTTCATATGGACAATTAGAAGAACAAGAGTCTCCACCAGAAGCTTATGTTCTCTGGATCATGACAGAAAACTCCATTAGCAACTATGGCTTTGATTCTGAGAATGTTAAGTTCCCTTATTCTGTATACATATGTGCCCAGGTAAGTGTCTAAAACCTAGATGTGTGGATTAAGGTATCTAAAATTATCATGCCAACACGTAGGCATGTTTTCAACTTTACTACGGGACTACTCATGGAAATAAATTAAGTGTTTAGAAGATCAGGGACTAGGTTAGAGAGTCAGACAGATGGCATGTCTGTTCATTAGTTATGCTGTCTTATGTATAGTAACACCTGGCAAATACACACCTCTGATTGTTTTCCTTATGTAAGTTTATCAATTCCATTTTATAGCAGCAAGACCATGTTCGAGGCACTGCATTTATGGGAGACTGCATTTCCCAGGTAGTTAAATTCTCTCATGCTTCAGCCTCATATCCAACAGTACCAGCTAAAGCACCAATGATTGCCCCCAAATGCCCCGGGTCTGTCACTTCTGATTGCCTGAGTAGTTAGCGTTTAATCAACCTTTAACACCTCAAGCAGTAACCATGTAACAAAATCAAATCAGATACAACTGATACCCAGAAAAGCATTTCACAATATTTACATTCAATGTTTGAATGAGACAGCACGTTTTTTTCCCCCCTTGAAAATGCCTATAAACTGACAATGGGCCAGATTTTCAAGAAAGCACGCACACTACGGGCTCTATTTTCAAAAGAGCTCCCTTTTACACATCAAAATAAGCAGGCAGATTTAAATAAGTAAATAAATTAATTAATTAAATAAAATAAATAAGACAGCTTGTCAACACTGCACCGAGGTGCACACTGCAGTGGTGGTGGGGTGAATTGCAAGGTACACACACACACACACACACACACACACACACTCCAGAGAATAGCTCTTTAGGGTCCCTCGCCCAGCCTGTAAAAATGCAGCTTTGATGCTGAGATCTTTTCTGTGGCGAGAAGGTGTTCGTTCACCTGCTCCATTCCTCAGCCTCTGTCCCCAACCACACAACGCTTTAGTAAGAGTTACCTTGTGAATTTCACATGATAGATTAAATTCACCCACACGGGGCGAGTGGATTGCTCTTTTTATAGTTGAGTTTTGAATCTGGAATCACACAGGTCTGAACAGGTTAAAAAAATAGATCCCTGGAAGAGAATTTCTGAGGCAACAAAATAAAGCCTTTAATTCTCTCCTTTGGATTTGAGTGGAACTCAACTAATGATACCATGGTTAAAGTGGAGTTTATAAGATAACTTCTCAGTCTGCTGTATGAGCAAAATAATGGCTTGGATATTTTATTTCTGCTCAAAAAACTATACACTTACCTAACTGTCCTTTATATAATGACATAAACAGAAGGTTTTATTTCCCTTTGTGACTCATCCATCTCAAACATAAGACATTGTCGATAGCATATAAGCTGGCTCTAGAAGGGGAACTTTCAGGAACAAGTCCCCACTTCTGCCTGCCTCTCCTTTCACTGTAGATATCTGAGAGACAAGGTGGGTGAGGTCATGTCTTTTATTGGACCAACTTCTGGGACAAACATGGCTACAAGAGCATTGAACATTGTAGACATGTGACATCTCTTTAATGCAATGACGAAAGGAAGCTTAAATGTAGCCACTTAGGCCATGTCTGCTTACCAGGGGTCGACTTAGCAGGTCTGGTGAAGACCCACTAAATCAATGGCAGAGCACTCTCCAGTCGACTCCGGTACTCCACCAGAACGAGAAGAGTACTACCCGGATTGGCGGGTAGCAATCGATCTTTCGGGGATCGATTTTTCGCGTCTCATTTAGACGCGATTAATCGATCCCCGAAAGCGCTCCCCGTCGGCTCCGGAAATCCACCTCATCGAAAGGTGGAAGCGGAGTCGACGGGGGAGCGGCAGCGATCGACTCGCCGCCGTCCTCATGGCCAGGTAAGTCGACTACGATACGCCGACTTCAGCTACGCTATTCACGTAGCTACGCTATTCACGTAGCTGAATCTGCGTATCGTAGATCGACTCTCCCCCTAGTGTAGCCCTGGGCTAAGGTAAGTTGATGGGAGAGCATCTCCCGTTGACACAGCACAATGTAGACACCGCGGTAAGTCGACCTAAGTATATCGACTCCAGTTACAATATTCACATCGCTGGAGCAGCGCAACTTACCGTGGTAGTGTAGACAAGGCTTCAAACTTTAAATGGAAAATTGAGTTTAATACAGCCAGAGCAGTTACAAATTCTATCATTTAGGTCTTTTGTTTTCAGCACATATTGTAATGCTGTGCTCAGCTGCCTCAGTGACCTAGCAATAACTCTTTACATTCCCATAGGGGAAGTTTGAGCAGGAAGCCCCTTTTTTATCCTGGATTGGTACTTTCAGGCCATGCTGGTGAAGCTATGAGCCATATCCTCCAGGGTTGTAGTAGTCTGGAGAGTGTTAAACTAATAACAAAAGGTGAGGATAAAAGGAGGGAGATACGAGCACTCATTTAGCACAAAATCGAGATGCTAAGAACAAAAATAATAAAGGAGCCAAAGGATATGAAGAAAAGACATTTTTTAATTGCCTATACACCAGTGCTAAGAGAATCGGGGTAACAAACAAAAGGAATTGCTCATTTATAAGGCTCTGATTCTGTCATGAAGGTCACGGATTCTCTGACTTTCTGAGACCTCCGGGACTTCTTCTGGGGCAGGGCTGGAGCAGTTGTCAGCTCCGGGGCAGCTGGAGTCCCAGAGCCGCCAGAGCAGTGGTCCATGGCCTGTCAGAATAGCGGCTGGGATTGGATCAGCCCCCACGGGGCTGCAGCAACAGCAATCAGCCCCTGCCGCAGGAGCAGCTGCAAGCCTTGGCAGCCCTCTGTTTTTCCACCCTCCCCACCACCAGGCTATTTTTTGTAGAAGTCAGAAACTGGTCGGGCGCTTCTGAGAATTTTTGTTTATTGCTCTCGACCTGTCCCTGACTTTTACTAAAAATAGCCATGACAGAATCGTACCCGTACTCATTTATGAGCATACATTTGATTTAGTTTAGCTGGTATTACTGAAACCTTGTGGGATGATTTGCATGATGGGAATGTTAAAATCAATGGTTATAACTTATTTAGGAAGGATTCCAAAGGAAAAAGGGTTGGGGGGAGTGGCACTATATGTGAAAAAATGGCATTACCTACTTCCCAGTCTCTGATAACTTGGAATAAAATGATCTTAAATGCTAATAGACCAGTGTCCTAACAAACAGAGCACAAGATGGGGTATTAGTTGGTGTCTGCTACAGACCACCAAATCACACCAGGGAACAGGATTTCTCCATACTCAGCTATCTATAATGTGGAGTCAAAAAGGCTGCTCAACCATGGGGGACTTCAATTTGAGTGACATCTACTGCAGGCCAAATGCTGCTATTACTGAAATATCCTTGGAATTTCTTAATAGTATAGATGTGACTAAAACTGCTGAATCCAACACGGGGTGGGGGGATTCTATATTAGAACTGTATAGCCGGAATGGGGTAGGCAGTTCCTGCTCCACACTGCCCTTGCTGGCAGCAGGCTTCCAGACAAGTGTCCAGGACAGAATTTAGCCCACAGGTTTGAAGAAGTTTGTCTAAATGATTTTATAACAAAGAATCCAACAGATGAACTGGTATCCGAACAGCCAGCAGTACAAAGTGTATATAAAGTACAGCTAGAAAGAAAGAATGGATTCCTTACAAAACAGTGTTCTCCAGGTCACGGGGTCAGATTTCACCTGGCCTTTGGAAGGGAACACCAAGAGCTTTCAACCATCTTGCAACCCCTGTACAAGTGCTGGGTACAAGGACAGCCCTTGAGATCCAGGAAGTGCAGAAACTTCTCTCTCTTTGCCCCTAGGCACCCCAGCAAAGCGGAGAGCATGCCGCACCATTTAAAAAGGAGAATGCAAAGTGTGCTTAGGCGCTCCTCTGTGGGCAGTGAGTTTCACACAACTTATCCCGCATTATTGCATGTATAACCGAGGAAGGTATTTCTGCTAATTATTGAGCTAATACTCATCCAGCCATGAAGTCCATCTTTCTCTCATTCATCTTAATGGCAAAAGGGACCTGCTCACAAGGCAAAGAGATATTTAATAAGAAGCTTAGTTTAGAGGAGGAGAGAAATAGCAAGATGGATTACAACACAACAAATGTAAGGCTCGATCCTGCAAGGTGTGCTGAGCACTCTGGCTCCGATCCAGCATTTTATCACGTACTGAAGTTCGAGCACCCGAACAGTTCCACCGAAGTCAATGGACTTTCACACACTGAAGGCAAAGCATGCCCTTAAGCACTTTGCTGGATCAGACCAGAGTGCTCAGCACACAGAGTGCTCAGAGCCCTTTAAAGCACAAGGCACAAAAACTAATCTAGCAAGTAAGAGAGAATTCAGCCTTTACGCACAGCAACGCTTATCTTTCAGTTCAAACATAACAGTTCATCATTTAACTTTTGAAATGTCTATAAATAGCCTTTGAAAAGACTTGTGCTGAAATTTCAAAACTATTTCACACACTGAACACATGCCAACAACAAAAACATTGCAGAGAACCAGGAAATCCTTTGGAGGCATTTTATTTTCAACACAAAATCCTCCTGAGTTTATTATATAAATACTGACTAATATTTTTTTTCATGTCGGCTCCTCCCAGTTTTCTTCCTGGCATAAACTTTTCACCATGACCTTTGACATCTGTTTATATGAATTCATTTTTGCTTCTTCACCATAAAGTGGTAGGAAGGATTAACCAGTGGTTATGGCACTGGATAGGGATGAAGGTGATCTGGTTTCAACACCTGGCTCAGCCATAGACTTTTCTGTGTGATGTTGGGCAAGTCGCTTGATCTACCTTGTGCCTCAGTTCCCTATCTGTAAAATGGGGATAGTATTTCCTTATATCACAAGGGTGTTGTGAGGATAAAATCCATCAATGAATGTGAGGCACTGTGGTGTTGAGTGCTGTATAAAACATGTCTATTCAGGTGTAAAATAAACTCACTTAATCATAGGGTTGGAAGGGACCTTAGGAGATCATCTAGTCCAACCCCCTGCTCAAAGCAGGACCAATCCCCAATTTTTGCCCCAATCCCTAAATGGCCCCCTCAAGGATTGAACTCACAACCCTGGGTTTAGCAGGCCAGTGCTCAAACCACTGAGCTCTCCCTCCCCCCAAGGGGAAAAAAAGAAGTCTCCAGAGAAAATCTTGCTACAGTGGTTTTAAAACAAGGTCATCAATGTACTACTTAAAATTGTTTTATTTCCCCATTGCCACCTGGAAATTAAATTCCTCTGGGTGTTATAATTTCAGGTTACCCTTACAGTCTGCTTCCACTTTCGTCTGATAGAACACAGTAAACAAAATCCTACCAAGACGCGTTCATTCATCTCAGATGCCTAAAATATGAAAGCAGAACTGCTGAAAAGTTTTCCAGAAGCTATGAATAATGTATGAAATTTCATCTGTGAGGGTTTTTTTTTTTAATAATGGTGGGGAAGGGGAATTTCACAAAATCTTTTTCATTCTGCAGCATGCAATACAAAGAGATGCAAACACTCCCCAGGCATTAAATATTTGCACATTGTTACTGAAATCAGAAGGGGGATGAAAGTGGGCTGTATGAAGAAGTGTGGAATATATATATATATATTGCTCAGAAGTTGACAAAAATTGGTATTCACAGGGAGAAACAAGTATGGAGAGAAAGTGGATGAGAATCAACCCAAAGGGGGAATTTGATGAGTACAGTATGGCACAGCACTGTGGAAAAAAACCATCTGTAAAACGCATGTAATTTTATACACAGCATAGCCAGTAACCACAGTGTGACAATTATTCCAAACTGAAAAAGATAAAGGGATGGGTTCATGTTCTCGGGGAACATTCTCCAACAGAACATGGGCCTGACCCAAAGCTTACTCGGGTTAATGCAAGGCCTTCCACTGATTTCAAAGGCTTTTCATTAGTGCCTAAGAAACCAGGTAGCTATTTATTAGACTGATCAGTAGATTCTCCTTTTTAGCCATCCCAAGAGACATTTTGCTCCTTGAATTGGCTACGACATACACTATACATTCTCTAGCATTGGTCCCCAAACTGTGGGGCGTGGCGCTCTAGGGAGGCACAGAGGAATGTTGGGGGAGGGGGCATGGTGGGGCCCAGGCCAGCCCCCACAGGAGACAGGGAGGGAGCGCCACCCAGCTGGGCTCGATCCCCAAATCAGCTCTGCCCCCAGCCACAGCTCCACTCTGCCCCCAACCCAGCTCCAACTAGAATGACCAGATGTCCCGATTTTATAGGGACAGTCCCGATATTTGGGGCTTTTTCATATACAGGTTCCTATTACCCCCCTCAACCCCGTCTCGATTTTTTACACTTGCTGTCTGGTCACCCTAGCTCCAACCCCAGCCACAGCTCTGCTCTGGACCCAGCCCAGCTGCCGCTCCACTTCATCCCCTGCTGTGCCCCAGCGCAGCTCGGTTCTCATTCCCTCTCCACCCCCAGCCCAGCCTCTAGCCCAGGGGTCTCAAACACGTGGCGGGCACCCCCCGAGTTACGTTCTGAAGTTCCGCCGCCAGAATAGCTGTCTGGCAGCTTCACGGTTTCTGGGAGGGAGGGGGGAGGAGCGGGAAGCGCGCACACAGGGGAGGAGGGGGGGAGAAGAGGCGGGCCGCCGGGCTCCCCCCGCCCCCCTCCCAGTTACGTCCTATGGCCGCCAACTCCCCTCACCCCTGCCCCCCCCCCAGTTACGTTATGTGGCTGCTAAGATCCCCGTTCCCTCCACGCTGCTCCAAGGTTCTATTTTTACCCCCAGGCAGTTCCCGCCGCCAGAACAGCTGTCTGGCGGCTTCGCGGTTTCTGGGAGGGAGGGGGGAGGAGCGGGGAGCCGCGCGCTCAAGGGAGGAGGCAGAGAAGGGGCAGAGAAGGGGTGGGGCCTAATGGAAAGGGTGGAGTGGGGGCGGGGCCAGGGGCAGCGAGGGGGCGGGGTCAGTGATGCGGCCCTCGGGCCAATGCCCTAGTCCTCATGCGGCCCTCGTGGTAATTTGACTTTGAGACCCCTGCTCTAGCCCCAGCTCCACCTTCAGCTCAAGCTCCTCTGCTGAGAAAGCCTGGGCTGTGCAGTAATGGAGGGTGGGCTTAGCTCCATTACTGGCGGGAGGGGGGCGGTGAGAGGAAAAGTTTGGGCACCACTGTTCTATAGTGTGGCAAATCAGGTGCGATATTAAGTTCATTTGAGACCACACAGAATGGGGGAAACGTCTACTCTCCCATTCAGATTTGAATTTAGTTTAGTTTGTGCAGGCTTTGTCGGAGCAGAATCTGGCTAATTGCAGAATACAATACTGGTAGAAACCCAGGCTACATTTAATCTAGTATCTTGTAACCAAAACTGGCTTTAAAAAGCTGTTCCAGAGAAAGGAGGAATCATTCATAATACACCCGGCTAATTGCAGAATACTATGGGGAGAATTTTCCCTGCCCAACTGACTATCACCGTCCTCCTGAAACTAGAGGATTGATGGATAGCCCTTGCAATTTCTAACCTAGCTAGTATAATGGCAGATGCTATTCTTATTCACATAAGCATGCTTTATATAACCCTACATGCTTTATGAAACATAAAAGCAGGCAGCCAGAGGATGGCCAGTGAAATCATATGCAGTAACGAGATAAAAATAGAATATGATTCAATCTCCTCATATGGACCATAATTTCTGAAGCATGTATATTTAATGAGGAGTTGCAGCAAAACAATTTTTTCCGCACTCCAAGTCACATTTAATTCACAGTCTAGTAACAGGACCTTTCACTATTTAGCTAAAATAAATAAATAAAAAACTGGATGAAGAAAGGAAATTTGAAAGTGTCACTCTAGATTGATTGAAGCACATGGATAGGTGAGAAAATGTGAGCAAATATTTGTTGCTCTGATCCTCTCACCCGTTTTCCAGGCACCAAATCAAATGATTCATTTTGGGTGAGTTGAAAACCTATGATTTGCCTCTTTCCTTAGCCCCCTCTAGCCCACTTCCATTTTCCTCCCTTCCCTCCCCCCGTTCCCCACTTCCCACCTGCATCTCTCCTTTTGATGTCTTGCATACCATGGCTCAGTACTGAACATGGAGCATACCAAATCCCTGGGACTGCCAAAGCAGACAATGATGCAAGCAGAGGCTTGGGATCTAGTGGCAACTTCTCTCTGAAAGTCAGCAGATGGGTCCTGAAATGCAGATGGATATCACTGTCTGGCATGTGGGAAGAGGCCCTTCTGTGCAGTCTTCTGCCAGTAGAGTGTAAGGTCTGGGGCTTCCCAGAATGCCTCATTTCTTCTTGTCGGAGGGAGGAAGCATCCCCCAGGAGGCCTGGGAAAGATGACCATGTCCTTGGAGCATCACAGTTTGGATAAACAGCCTTCTCTTTTTTCTCTTTCAGTTCTTTCTTACTTTTACCCCTCCTTTTCCCAGCTGCCCTTACTTTAATATTACCCCCATCCCTCATTCTCTGCTAAAGAAGAATCCTCTGCTTCCGTATAGAGACGAGAGTGGCCCACACCCCACCCTTCCTGTCGGATGGGTCAGGATCTGCAGAATCTGCTCTCCTCAATGAAAAGTGGGCTTTTGCCTCCAGGCTCTCCACTCATCTCAATGTGCCTTGCCCTCTTCAGGGTGGGTGGTCAGCACTTCTGAGTAGAAATGCCGGAGCAGCCTGGGGGAGATGCCGCGTTGCCGCAGGAGCAGAGAAAAGCAGCAGTCTCACTGACTCATGCTCCCAGAGTCTGGTGCTTGGACCCTTTGTGTTGCCCCAAAGTGGCTGAAGTGGGCACACTTGGCTTATGTCTGTAGAAGAGAATAAGCTCCAATCGCTCGACGTGTATGAACTGATCCAAAGCCCACCGCTGTCAATTGGGAGTCTCTCCACTCAATCCAATGGGCTTTGGATCAGGCTGGTAGTGAGAACCCTGTGAGTTTTTACCAAACACTATGAACCAAGGCAACTATAAACTAAAGTGCATCCCGTGACTGGTTGTATTAAAAAGGAGACAAGAGAGGTGGAAGGAAAAGGGGCATTTCATTAGCCTTTCAATACACATTCACCCTTATTTACTAGAAGTTGTGTTTCACCCACGCCAGCAGAGAACAAACGCCAGGCTTTAGAGATAGCTTTAGTATTGACACTGGAACGGTGTGAATCAGATACTAAGGAAAGTGGGATTATAGGCATTAAGTAGAGCATTAGCTTTCATAGATTACAAGTAGACAGCGGACAAGCCCCATGAAACATACAAGAAAACTTAGTGTTCCCTATTAGGCAGCAAAGGACCAATGACCTGGGGTGACAAAGACAACAGCCCCCACATACGGTAGGGCCAGAATATTGGCTACAATGGTTTGGAAAATGTAAAGTCCATCAACAAGAAGCAATGCCGAACTCCATCCCCACTATAGAGACAGATGTAATGGAAACACAACTTAAAGTGATGTACAAATATTTCTACATTACAAGGGAGGAAAAGGATACCACACATGTGCCCGCATGGCTGCATATGGAGGGACCTCTGGGCATGGATCTCTCCAATTTTGCACAGCACGAGAGCCCAGCTGACATCATACCATCTCCTCTCCCTCCTCCCAGCCCCCCCGAGGATGTCCCACAGGGTCAGGGAATCCACACCGGGGGAAAGAGTAGAGCCTGGGCAAGGAGAAAAAAGAGGGAGGGGACTGGAGTGGCGCTGGAGGGAGGAACACGGTCCCAGGGTTGTATTATCTTTTCTGTTGAGCGCCCTGTCCAGCATTCCTGAAGCTACAGCTAGTCCCTAGTCACAATCTGATAGAACCCCGCTGCAAGGAAAACCACAGAGGTGACTCTGCCAGGTCTGTGGGTGGGACTTGTGGCCTTTCAGAGGGTGCCAAACTGCATTCCACCAACAGGACGATGTGGGAGGATCCACATAGAGATTTCTCCCCTTCCTCCAGAGGAGAGGATGATCCGGGTCATCTGAACTATGGCGCCAGCATTAGGAAAACAACTTCATGACCCCTCTGTGTAAAGGTAGCGAGGGTGGTTGA
Organism: Chelydra serpentina; assembly: GCA_037349315.1. Lineage (NCBI taxonomy): Eukaryota > Metazoa > Chordata > Testudines > Chelydridae > Chelydra > Chelydra serpentina. The sequence continues at coordinate 15,713,826 of JBAIAC010000061.1, forward strand.
TCTCAACAGCGCTGACTTCAATTCTTTGCTCCACCACAAATGTGCGGTGTGACCTCGGGCAAGTCACTGAGGCCTTAATGCACAAAGACATTAGGCACCAAGTCCTAGTTTTGGGACCACCGCGATGCATAAGACTCCTGCCGAACCCGCTAGGTATCTAAACTCACTCTCCAGCAGGCATTAACCTCTCCCTGCGTCAAACCACCTCCGCTACCCCCAATCTGTAAAGTGGGGATAATATTGCCCTACCACAGCATGGCGAAGATAAAACCCAACCCACCAATGATTGCGGGACACTCACACATCATGGTGATGAAAGCCACATAAAGTACCTAGACAGACAGAGCCTTGTCCTTCCATTGCCATTTCTCCCCATGCCATGTCAAATTTAGATGGTCAGTTCCTTAGTTCAGGAACCATGTCTGCCAAGTGCCATGTGTACCAATAGCATGGTGTCAACAGTTAACAGCAATCAGATAAATCATTTTGATTATTTCCTCTTGTGACTGAGCAGTTTTTAGCAAAGAAGAAGAAGGAACGCATGGACTGAATTTGCCTGAAGCTCCTCAATATTGTGTTAAAACAAAACAAGTTTGAAAAGTGCTATTCAAACAATGGAATTGAATCGCTTGCAATCTGCTGTAGATATTACATTGATTAACTAGGAGCAGCTCTATATTAATAATGATAATGGAAGTGACTGCTGGATTAGGAGCGCATGGACATGTGAAGAGACAGGAATATGAGCCAAAATGCAAGGGATGTGTTGCAGATTAAGAAAGGGAAATTATTTAAATAAACACCGCGAAAGATAAAATCTGTCATGAAGAGGGATAAAAAGCTCCCTCCTGTTGGGAAATATGATTTTATAAAGGATGCACAGAGTAAAAGGATACATTTAGGAAGACAAAGTATAAGTGGCCCCTATTTTAAGTCAGCAGAATCATGGTCTGGGTGCTTACCTATGTTAGGTACTCATACAGCCTCCCTGACCAGCAAGAGAACGGCTCTAGAGCCCATTGGTTCGGGGCCTCTCCTAGAAGACCCAAATTCAAGACCCTCATCTGACTTAGGCAAAGGGGGTATTTGAACCTGGGTCTCCCATAGCCTGAGTGAGTGCTCTAACCACTAGGCTATATGATAAAAGCGGAGCTCCTCCACGCCGCTTTCTGTGAGAAAGGGCTGATGTGGCTTAGATGCCTAACTTCAGGAGACGGTTCACAGCCATGAATTCCAAGCGGAGGGAGGTGCCTAATTCCCTTTGAAGAGCAAGGTTGAGGCCACTCTCCTCTCCTCAGCATTTCCCATTGGCTAGCTTAGGCAGCTCCTTGCTCAGCCTCATGGCTGTTATGAACCCCATTTTTGAACACCTGCATGCATTGTATAAGGAGCTGGGGTGCCTAACTCGGGGCTGTGGATTCCACTACGGAGCAGAGCCCCTAAAAATGACATGTTGCAATCCTGAGTCTAAGTCCCCTTTTCTGCCCTACCAGTAAGTGATTTGCCCAAGGTCACACAGTAAGGCTATAGCAGAGCAGGGCGTTGAACTTAGGTCTTCTAACTTGCAAGCCAGCACCTTAACCATGGGACTATCCCTACTGCATCACCTACACTTGACCACAGTTATATTTGGTGGTCAGGGGTGGAAGAACTGGTTGCTGTTCCCTGATTTAGAGCTGCCCAGTCCTTAGTGCAGCCTATAGGCTACTGGTGTAATGTCCCTCACCAGAGACTGAGTTTTTGGAATTCTGGTCTGCCATGTCCCTCCCTGGAACGTCTCTCATGCTCTCAATCTTCTCCTTGTCCCAGGGTCAGGGGATGGTAGTATAGGAGCACCAGAACTACCTACATCAGATTTACACCAGCAGAATTCCTCTCCGTAGCAGGAATTCTCCACTGGCCCACTCCAGCTGCCCAAAGGCCATTTTTCACCATCTAAGCTGAGTAAGAACATCAGAGGGAGTTGGGACCCCCAACTCCTTTATGCCTCTTCAAACATTCCTCCCCTAAGGCGTTGATTTTCAAAACTGCTGAGCATCCACAATTCCAGATGAAGGAAATGGGAGTCACAGGTGCTCAGGACCAGTGGAAGTCTGCATTTAGGTGGCTTTTTTTTTTTTTTTTTTTTTTTTTACAGATTTAGGTGCCAGACTTTCAGCACCGACATTTGAAAATTTAGCTCATCATAACAACATTAATAATGGGGGGAATCTTACATAGTATTCTAAAGCCGGCAACAAAATTACTGGGTTAAATATGAGCCCACTGACTCGGAGCAATCATCGCTAGAGAGAAAGCGGGAGAATTAACGTGTGAATCGGGTAACGTTAGTGACAAGTAAGGTAATGGGGCAGGATTCTGAAGGCTTACAATATGAGATGTAAACGGCAAGATAACCAAATGGGATAAGAGTCAAGGCAACAAGTGAGACATTAAATGGGGACTTGGTGGATGATCTGGGTAAGAGAAACTGTGCTGTGGATACAGATTGTTGGAAATAGCTAGGAAGCCACAGTCAGCAGTGAGCCAGAAAACGTCTGGTAAGAGCCATGTCATCATTCAGAACAATCTCAATGTTGGTTAGTAACTGCTGATTTTTTCCACTCATTCCTTTTAGCAATACTGCTACCTTCTTCCCCAAATGTTTAAAAACAGTGCCGATGGTAGCCACATAACTGTTAAACACAACTCAAAATGTCCTGCAGAATCTTTCTAAATATGTGAGCAGCACTTAGTCTGCATTGTCTTCTTATGGTTTAAAATGCCTTGGGTTTTCTCCCCCTCGACCCATCCCAAATCTTTACAAAGCATTTTAAAATTCAATAGCTACAATATCACTTCCTCATATGAACTAGATTATGGCAGAAATTAACTGCACAGATGAAAGGGCTATGGATAACATTCTCATAAGTACCTGAGTGATTTAGGAGCCAAAGTCTCACTTTCAAAAGTGACTTAGGCACTTAAGGCCAGATTTTTTTTACAGGTATTAGGTGCCTAGTGGGGCTTTAAAAACACTCAAGTGTCTAACATCCATTAAAATCAATGGAAGTTAGGTACCTAGATGCTCTTGAAAATCCCAATTTGGCTCCTAACTCCCACCAATTTTTAGTAAGACTTAGGCTCTTAAATCACTTTTGAAAATGTTACCCCTAGATACCTGGATGTAGCCAAGTCCTGCATTGAACTGCTCAGCAGGCAGAACACAAAGGTTGTATAAAGCTCACCTTTGTGCTCCTCCAGTTGTTCCCATGACAATCTAGAGCAGCCTAATGACTGCTCTAAGTTACACCAGCTGCCAACAACTCCAAGACTGATACAGCAAACAGGAATCAGGTGAGCATAAGCTAGTCCTAGCTATCCCCACTTTCTGCTAACCATGCCCACTATGTCAGCAGCAATGGGCAAGCGGTTGGAGCAAAAGTGATATGCTGGCACTGTGCCACCAGAAGATTCTCCCTACACTTCCGAGTCTATTCACACCAGCTTTGAGCCAGCAGGCATGATACAAAGCGGTCACACCATTGTGCACAAACTTCTCCCTGTTTATTCCCAGATTTTTCACTTGTTTCATTGTAACTGAATCTGAATACACTACACTCTTTACTACCACACCGGAGTTTAAAGCATGTATCTGTTCTCATGATACTGCCAATTTAAACCCTTGCTATGCTCCACTGGCACATCTTTTACATTTTTGGTCATTTCAATGGAGAAATTCGGTGTTTCAAAACCTGGATTTCCAACTGAACAAATTTCTTCTTGGTTGGCACTATGCCTTTAAAGTCTTCATGACTCGTTTCCAGTGGGGGGAAAATACGCCGAATAAAACTACTTAATATTGAAACCATTAATATTTTTTGGGCCAGATCCCCTTAGTTATCCGGCAGTGGTAGACAAATGCAATGTTATGCTCTTTGAATGGGAGTGGATTTAAAAATAAATAAATCTTTAAGCAGGATTTTTTAGTTTTTATTATACTTTGTGCGAAAAACTGTATCAACAGACATTTATTATCACAAAAACCTACAGCAAACTGATGACCAATGATTGCTCCAGTCTTACGACACACTTGGATATATGAAAAGCACATGAGGAAAAGTAATCAAAATTGCCCTCAGAGAGCCCTCCATGACTCAGTGGACTGGCAATGAGGTATGGAGCCGTTCAGCTCTGCAGTAAGTCACTGGTCTGACTCTAGCTCATGGGTGGCTGAAAATAATTGTGGCTGTGAAGTGGTATACATAAAATCATGGCATCTATATTATGCCCTTCACAGTGACGCCTGAGTACCACTGTCTACTGTCTCGGTACAGTTCACAGTAGACTGGTGCTGGGATCATAATTGTCCCTAATTAGTGGCCTTGATGGCAGTCTTGGAGTCTGAATACCCTGTGGGCGTGCCTTAGAGAATGAATTCTCCCCACATCTCTAGAGGGAGGTCTCTTCGGGCCACGTTCCGGGCCCATAGTTGGGAGCAAAGCGCAGAAGCCATTGCCTGTCAGTGCCTGTTTTGTGCCTTCATAAAAGACTTTTTGTCTCAGGCCTGACAAGCTGCACTGACTTCATACGCACAAATTAATAGGAAGAAATTAAAAATGCACCTTTTGAGTTGATCATCGAGTTGCAGTAGCAACTCCCTCTGCTCAGCAACCGCTTGGCTTCCATCACTACCCTCCCAAGAAAGAACTAGGGGCTCCTGCCCACATATATTCCCTCCCTCCCCTTCTGCTGGAGCACCTTGGGGGAATCCTGTCATTGCAGGATTTTCAGTCTCTGCGAACTGTCTCTGACTGGCTTGTGGAGTTGCCTTTGTACTAGAGAAGAACAAGCAGATTGCACGGTCCTATTCAATTCTCCAGCACCTGCAGTACACATCCAAGTTTTGTCTTCCTCAACTGCAGTCTCAAAGGGGACAAGGCTGTGATCTTTGGGGCGGGGCCAATCTTTTTGTTCTATGTTTGTACAGCACCTAGCGTAACGGAGTCCTGGTTCACAATGCAAGCTCCCAGGTAGAGGTGGGGAAAACTTTTCAGACAAATAGTTAATTCACCAAAAAATGCAGTTTCAGTTCCAGTTCATCTGCATATTTGATCCAATTCGTTTTGACTTGGGAAAAGATTTTAGGGCTAGAAGAGAAAAGATTTGACTCTGCAACTTCTACCTCCCAAATGAGTGCCTTAATCACCAACCTACAGAATCATTCTCATGCCCGCTCGTTCTCTCTCTTTGGCCCAATTCAAATATAAATATTTATGCAAAGTAGAACAGCATCAACAACAGAGACTGAGAGTAACCCACCTGAGAACAGCCTGATGTGTGACATGGGAGACTAGAGTCCAATTCTTGCTATAGAGTCAGGATTCAAACCTGGGTTCAAATATTACTTGTGAAAGTAAAAATAATCGAATTAAAACAATATTTTAAAGGAAATCAGTTCTATCAAAATTACAGTCAATTTATAGCAATAGAGTCCTGCTGCCTTGATATTTAAATGGGACAAAAATCTGGGACAAAAATCTGCTCTCGTGTAAATGGGTGCAATGGTACTGACTACTCCAAAAACTTAAAAATCATGAGTAGGGCCCCCAAAACCGAGAGATGGCTCAAAATCATGGGATTTTACAAAATAATTAATGTTTTGCCTCCTGGTTTTTGAGCTTTTACAGTGCAGTCACGTTTCTAAGCTCTCCTCTGGAACATGAGGGCCAGAAACTTTTTTTTTTTTCATCTGAAAGCTGAGATTCTCACATAATCACCTGTCTCCAAGAGCTTTCTGAAAAGCATTCAACATTGCAAGACTCATGATAAAAACACAGGAGTTGGCAAAACCGGTGCAGCTCCACTGACTTCAATGGAACTTTGCCCATTTACACCAGAATCGGGTCCATTGAGTTCTCGAGCCGTCTCCAGTAGATAACTGCACAGCTGCTGGTCCAATAACCATAGGCCTCTTCCTATTCTGCAAGGCTCATTCCTAACGAGTTTTCTTATCCCCAAACGCTGCATTACAGGGTTTCAAACGGGGGAGGAGGGGAAGACTGGGCCCCATGCAGCACGCTGGCATGTAGTCTACGGATATTAAGGGTGAGATTTTCAAAAGCGTTCAGCAGTGGTTTAACGCAGCTCCCACTGAAGTGAATGGTAAAAGTCCCACTGACTTCAACAGGAGTAGACAGAGTAAGACCAAAGCTGAGCCATTCCGAAGAGCGTACCTTCAAACTAGACTTATGTCCTTGACATTTTCCAAATGTTTATAAATGCAGGTAAAAATTATTATTCTAGCTAACACCTAAACCAGTCTGTGTACAAGTTTCTACATGCGGCCCAGGAAAGAAAAAGAAACTATTTGTTCATAGAAGAACAGAGAAAAAAAACTAATTATAGATCCTGGATACTGTCACTATATTATTTGTTCCTAAATTAGCATAATTGCAAAACAGGTAAGCATAAAATAACTGCGTAATTAGCATTCGTAGTTATTCTTAACGAATGTATATGCATTTGTAAGTATATTAGGCATTAGGAACTTCCCTAGAGCACTGAACGCTGCACTGTCTAAATTGCATCTAGAAGGAGTAATTGTTCTGAAATTATAGTAAATAAGAACATTAGCATAATTTAAAAAAAGATATTTTTAATTGTACCTTCTAGGGTACAAATGTAAAATGCAATGTACTCACTGCAATGCGAATAGCATGAGGGACACGGATTTTATTTGCATTATCGGGAGTTTGGACTCTCCTCTGTCCCGCCAGGACTTCCCTGCACCTTGCGCCTGCAGGGATGGAGCTTCACCGGCCCTGGAGCACCGCAGGGCACCCTCTGCAGTTCCGCAGTCCTGCCCAGGGGTCTCTGCTTTATTATCCGAACCGCTGCATTATCCAAACCCCTCTCTTGTCCCCTAGCACGAGATACACGCTGCCGACAGTATGTGTCTCATGCTGGGGGACAAGGAAGAAATTTGGACAATGCAGAGGTTTGGATAACAGGAGTATACTGCACACAAATGTATTTACAATATAAACAGGTGGTATGCTAACAAAATGTTTGCGTTCTATGAGCCAAACTCTACCTACGGAATTTTTTACCTTTTTGACTTGAAAACAACATATTACATGTTCTGACACAAACAGCGGGCCAAATTCTGTTCTCAGTTCCACCAACATAAATGAGATTTGTAACAGTGGCCCAGTGAGTGAAAGGAACCCTAATAGCATAACAAAGGGCCCGATTCTGCAAGTATGTGCAGAAACCAAAAGAACTTGTGACAGGCGTGAATGGGAATGCACTTTTCAGAGCCTGATCGTGGAGTCAATGGGAATTCAATTCCTGCCTAAGTGCAATCCAGTGGTGAGTGGCTGTCACAGGTACAGCTGATCAGGAATATTTCAACCGCAGTGTTTCCATCAGAAAATGAATTCATTGGAACCGAAACTCTTTTTGTGAATGCTGACGAAACTTTCATCCGGAAAGATTTCTCAGGTCTAGGATGGAATTTCTGGTCAGAACAGACAATAGCCAGGTGGTTAGAGCACTCGCCCGGGATGTGCGAGGCCCATGTGCCAGATTTGGAGCAGGGACTTGAGCCCGAGTCACCAAGATCCCAACTGTGTGCTCCAATCCCCAAGCTATCAGCTATTCTGGGGTGGGTCATTCGCAACTTCTCCTGTTGGAGTTGTTCCACCTTTTTAAAGCAAATAAATATCCATTCAGCCGGAGAGAGAGAAAAACAGATGGATTCTATAGTGCAGTGGTTATGGTCCATCCCTGGGATTTAGGAGGGGAGGGGCAAACTGTTTAAAATCTCTGAATTTGTCATGGGATTGGCCTAGCTCTAGTTACAGGTCCCTGTCGGCGCCAAGTCTGCCGAGTGTACAAGTCTGTAACATCCACAGCTAGAGCGTGTTAACTCAAGCTGTAGCAGTTCATACTTTTAGCCAAGAGGGTGGCCATCACATAAGGAATGCAGCATTGTTGAGGGTATAGCAGAAATGCTAGTATTCTGTATCTAGAAGAACTTGTATGTCTTCCAGTGGGATGGGCCTAATTTTAGCACAAGCTATTTAGAGTGTCTATAGGAAACTGGAACAAAATCAATACAGCCAGGAACACCTTCAGGAGCTTAAATACAGTCTGGAAATCATCAAAATACAACACCAAAACCAAACTCAAGATTTATCAGAGCTGCGTACTTTCAACACTACTTTATAGTGCAGAATGCTGGGGAATGAGAAAGTAGGACATGTTCAAACTCTCTTCATTTTATACAACCTTCCTCAGAAAAATCCTCCGCATCTTTTGGCCCAGAACAATCTCAAACCAACATCTATTGACACAGTGCAGCCAAGAGGATCTGAGCACCATCATTGCCAGGAGGTGTTGGACATGGATCGGTCATGTGCTTCGGATGGAAACTGATTTCATCACCAGAGTAGCAATAAGATGGACACCCAAAGGCAAGCGAAAACGAGGCCACCCGTAAACAACATGGCGAAGAGCTGTAGAAGCCGAGCTGAAAAACCTGGGGCACAGCTGGGGAACCATTGAAAGACTTGCCGGAAACAGACAGGAGTGGAGGAGCTTCATCACTGCCCTAAACACCAGATGCATAATAGGAACATGATGATGATGATGGGAAACCAACTATAAGAGGGGCAAGGTATTCTGCATATTAAGGGCAAATCCTGCAATCCTTAGCCATCAAAAAAACCTCCTGTTAAAGTTAATGGGAGCTTTGCCAAAGTGGGGACTGCTAGATTGCAGGATTTAGTATTCAGTGCGGAAAACTCCCTTGGACATCAGTGGGAGCTCTGGGTAGAGAATTAGTGCTGAGCATATCATCAAAATGTTTTATTTAAAAAAAAATCAGTTTCCATACAAGTAAATAAGCAGTCCTGCTAAAACTTAGCCTCATGGAGGCTCTCATCTTATTTTCACCATACTTAATCAGTTGCAAGAGGATGCTCAAGTGGAGGTTAGGGATCAATGTAGCAAGCAATTAATAGAAGATAGAAATTCTCAACTTCACAATTAATATTTAATCAGACTTTGCAATCCTGCACTTTAGCAGTCATTTAAAAGTGCATGGAGTGGCAACAGTCTTAAATCACTGAAAAAAATAAACAGAACTCCAAATGGCTCCTGAACAAGAAATCACGCTATAATATTTTTGATAAATATTTACATGCAGTTTTACAGAATCAGTGATATTCCCCTCTCTTTATTGAATATTTTGAGAAGGTAGGAGAAGAAAAACTGGTTGTAGTGTAATTTCTAATGCTTACCATTTAATAGCAAAAATAAATGAGAAAAGAATAAATCACTGGACCAAATGATAGTATTTCTCCCTACATAATACACTATTCTTTTTACCATTCGTAATTAATGCTCACTGATATTCAGGATGCAAGTACAAGGAGTGTTTTGCCTTTTTGGAGGGAAATGGAGCATTCAGAGCATTACTGATGAAGAGATAGAGGAACAAAGAAGAATCCAATTTATTTAAAGAGCGTATGTCACTGAATCAAGAATAGAACGGGTATCACTATGAAGGAACTTTGTGATTCTTCACCAACACGTCTTTGCAACAAGTTAAAGACACGGAAAATCAGAGCTAGGGGATGGATGAAAATTTGGGGGTAGGAGGGATGGAGGGGGCTGATCTCAGTGCACACACGATGTGTGTACGTTGAACAGTAGGATTACAAAAGATATAACAGTATGTAATCATGATAAATTGCAATATATGAAAGAAATCATCCCAGCACGTAAAGCCACATGTCAACTAATTAATATAAGGTTGCCAAAACTTCTGTGACAGCCTGTAGGTTCCAGGGCAATTGGAAGAAAATTTCTACCTAGAGAGAAAAATAAATTATTCTGGAGGAATGTCATAGTAATACAAACTCCAACTTTTCTGTGCACAAGGGAACAGAGTGAGGTTACATGAAAGCAGTCAGACCCACAATTATATTTCCTTAGGTCATGCTTTCTCAGTGAGCTGGACTGCATCAGTTTGACACTTCCCATATAAGGGCAATGTAGCTGTATTCTGCAACATGTAGGCATGAACGACTGTCAATTACTGGGAGGCCATTCCTTTTCTTGTCAGGTTTATTGGTCCGCTTCAACCAATGTGTGGGGTTGGAATAGAGACCAACAAAAGAAAGCTGCAGACTGCAGCCTCGGTTCATGGCAGCACTCAATTAGCTCCTTAACTTTGAGCATGTGCTTAAAGCCCATTGAGTTCATTAGGCCTTCAGCACAGGTTTAAGGTTAAGTATGTGTTGAAGTGCTTCACAGAATAGAGATGTTTTCCGGCCTACTGTGGTTGGTAATATATGGCCAGGCTTGTCACTGAAAGTGCATGAGTACCCCTCTGAGTCTCTGTGCAACCCCATTACAGTCCTCATTAGGCTCCCAAAAGGGCAGGCACCACATGTCAGACTGTCAAATTCAGGGTCAGGCCAGTGGACGTTTTACAATACTCTTTACAAGATGCAAAACCTTTATTTACTCTCTGCTGAGGCGTCTCGGCTTTACATCACAGGACAATGCGTTCCAGAGCCCCAGAAGGAACTGTGGCAGCCATCTTGGATGTCTGTACATTTAAATTTTACTTGACGTTTCCTGTCCCTCACACAATCCCGCTGACAGTAAGCTTTTAAACTTACTCGGGACTTTGCTGTATCTGTTGGTGCCCGGCGGATGTATTTTTTAAAAACCATGTTTTCTGTGAGTTAACAAGTCTAATTAAAAAAAAAAAAAAAGCCACAAAAATGGGCCCTGATCACTGAAGTAAGTGTGGGAAAGGCTTTGTGTTTCACATGTGTACGTCCTAACAGTTCACTTGCAAATGGCTTTAGAGGCACTATTTTGGGTCACACGTTATGTCAATTTGTCTCAGCCAATAGCTAACCGAGTCACCCAAAATAATCAATCGGCTAGTAAAGCAATAATACAAATCTTCTAGATCATTTGACCCTCTCGGCCAATTGGATAGCTTCTGGCATACATACATTTATAAGTAGACATATATGCATTTCCAACAGGCTATACAAAATTATTAGGTTTTATTGATGCCAATAGGTTTTAAGCACGTGTGAAGAGTACTTACTGAATCTGTGTACAAATCTATGAATGGACATAAGCATCAATAGTTGTACTGAGCACTGTGTACTACTGCCCATGGGTTAACCTGTTTAATATCAATCTGAGTGAATTACACATATTTTGTACAAATGATATTAACTTTTTACTATTTAGGTTCTTGGATTGTAGCCTCCTTTCAGAATTAGGCTGCCAAATGAGTAACCGGCTTTAACAGGACATTGTGATAAAAATGTGTTTAACAGAGGAGTGGAATAGATACAGAATGCAATAGACACAGTTCACTTTACAAGAATCTTCTCTATGGAAAATGACAATGTCTTGACTGGTCCCAACCATGCATTTTCATACACTGAAAAATTCAGACTAAACAAATTATATGAAGTTATTTTCCATTCTGAAGATGATGCTGCATTGCCTTGATGGGCGCTTGGTATCCATTAGTGTTCTCCATCTGCCTCAATGTTCTGAATCCACATGTTAATGATACCTATCAAAATGATACTAGCAAACAAGGATGGACTGTCAGATACAATTTTTATCGGCACTGGTTTCATAATGACCTGATCCTTACTATGCTGCCTAACTGCAAACCGAATATTTTGTTTTGTTGATGCATTTGATAATGTCGGACTTTGGGTGCAGAGAAGGGTTCATGAATTTGTGAACAGAGTTTTCTATATACTTAAGACTTTTTCTCAATGCAGACAAGGTCAAATAATCAAAGCAAAAGACCTCTAAATCTTGACACAGCAAAACGTCTAAGCAGTTATACACGCAGAAAAGAAAAACCCCAAAACAGAGTAATTGATTGAGGAACCCATTGTGGGAGATCCCAGGGGACAAAGAAACAGATTCTGGCCAGCTTAAGTGCCATGGACTCAGAGACAGTGGATGGCATTTCCTGCTCCTTTTCACCAAGGGGGTGGGAGGCACAGGTTGGTAGATGCTTCTTCCTCTCCTTCCCACAATGTAAAGGTCTTTGGGGGGTTCATGTCCCATTAAAACTCTTCCCATCCTGGTGGACAGAGTTCACAGACAGTAGAGCACTGTGGTCAGGCTGTATTTCTCCTAGATAGGGTTCTTCTATTTATAACACAAATGAATGTAGAAATATGGAAAATTATAGTCTCTATAGCACACTATGGATGTAATCTGCATTAACTACAGTGTGAATAACGTGTAAAGTCAAGAGAACACTTTAAATCAAAGCAACAGATTCTCCACCTCACCTGAACCCTGCCAACTAAAATGAAGCAACTAAAGCAGGCTTGAACATAAAAGTTTACAATGTGGATGCACTAGCTACCACATCCCTAGAGGCCCCAAAAGCCATTCGGGTAGGTTGGAGTACAACTATTGTTTCCTTAACTCCAGACGAATTGGGACAGTCACTAACACAAATGATCCATGCTGAACTGCCAGCAGTGTTCTGGAGAGGTGACATGAGATGAACTCACCAAGGATGTCCTTTCCTGTCTTCTCCCACCTGCGCTGTCTATAGAAGTATCTCCAACCAGGGGCGGTGAAAGCTTCCTAACCGTGTGTGTGTGGGGGGACACTAGCATCTGAACCGTGGCCCCATCCCCCCACACCGCCCCTTCCCCTGAGGCCCCAATCCCATGCCACCTCTTCCCTCCAAGACCCCATCCCCTGCCCCCTCACAAATCCTTACAGCAGTCAAAAGTGAAAGGGCAGAGCCCTCCTACTTTTAAAAGTGGTGGAGCCATGGTCCCCTCGCCCCTCCCTTTTCCGACGCCCCTGTCCCCAACAGGCACTGAAAGCTAAGAAAGTGCCAGCTTCCTAGAGAGATTTAACCGTTTTTCTCCCAATTGAACAGGATCCAGGCATGGGGACTTTCCTCCGTTCCCTTAGGAAGATGCCATCGGGCTCCACTGGTATGAAAGAAACAGAGCAGATTGCCAGAGAGGAAACTGTAATGATGCAGCCCTACCCCGTCCCCCTTACACATGCTCTTCCATCATTACGGGGCAATGGGAAGTGTAATTTAGAGCCATTAATGAGAATGAGCCTGTCAAATCTAATTCATTATGCAAGATGCCAGACTTCAGCTAATATAATAAGAGCATGCTGAGCAGTACCAAACTTTCTTGTCTCCCTCACTCTGCAGCCCTGCTTTTCAGCTGTCTCTGTTTCCTTTTAATGTAGCGTTTAAAAAAAAACATGTTGGAGATTGCTTTAAAAGCTGGGGGACAAAAAGGAATTCCATACAGAGCTGATATTTCTGCAGATCACAGAGTAATAGGATTTTGGGGGTTTGGGGAGACTCCTTAGATAGTCTTGATTACAACCTGTTTAAAACTTTAAACATATTAAGATTTAAAAAGTACATCAGCCCTCAGCTTCTTGCATCTCTAACTTCGGGATTTAAAACTCAAGTCCTTTCCACCTCTATAAAAAAGCAAGGTTTCAGTAAACAGAAGCACAGCACACCAGAGCAGCAGAGCAATTAAAATACACCACAATTGAAAAACCGGGGCTGTTTAAAGTACAATACAAAAACTAACACAAAACCCTGAAAGTACAAAGAATCATAGAGGCCTGGGTGCTTCTGAGTTCAGAAATGAATGGCCAGTTACATCTTATTAAGTAGGAAGCTGTATCCTAGAGAACAATACTTTTCTATAGAGAAAATGTGTATGTTAGTGAACTGGGTCATTGAAATACTGGGGTATTATTTATCAGGCACCAGCTAGGCTTGAGAATTTCTCTCTCTGCTGGAGAGTCACAAAACAAAAACGAGATCTAACTCCATGTGCTTTGGCATAGCAGGAAGTTAATTACACATAAATTCAGGGGATAAAATCCTGGGAAAAACTGAGATCACCTTAGATACCAGAATACCAGCCGAATCACCCATATGACTCCTGATTTATATGCCTGACTTCAGGGACATAGTCCTAAAGAATTAAAAACATGGTTAATGGAGGCTTGCCTGGCTGTACTAACTGAACAGCCTCAAGTCTGATATCAAATGGGCACTCAGCACTTCTCTTCACCATGAAGTTTCAAGCCCTCTGTTAGCAGGGAAATGAATCATACTGAGATATGGCATAGACAAGTCACTTCCAGCTGAGAATGAGTAGTTTTCATCAGTTACCCGAATGGCAACATAATGTATGAGAGAACGAGGTTCAGGCTATAAAACAGATTGGGGTATTGCCAACCCCTGGAAATGTTCATGAATAGATGAATAAAAAGGCGATTGGAACCTTTCAATTGCAAGTGATAATAGATTATAGTTAAACTGGAAAACAGTCACAACTGCGTAACATTTTAAAATAGGACCCACATTCTAACTTCCTTGATGTGCACTGGTGCAGAGGCATGTTTTGGAAAACGGTTGGGAAACATTATTTATAATCTGCTAAAATCAAGGACGTGTCCCTCCTCAGTTGGGAGACAAGGTGGTTGTCTTTTAGTGGACCAACTTCTGTTGGTGAGAGAGGCAGACTTTCGAGCTACACAGTGCTCTTCTTCAGGAAAGGGACTCCCAGCATCACAGTTAAATAGAAGGTGGAACAGATTGTTTTGCATAGGTAATTAGCACATATTCTATGGAAGCATTCAAGGTGGAGTAGCCCATTAGCACCTCTGCAGTCCTAGAACAAAAAAAGAGAGTCCATTCATCTAGCAGGAACATTTGACCTTATGAAATGCCTCACTCATTCACATAAAGTCCTAGCCTTACTTACAATTCTATTCTGATTTTAAATGTGTTGCTTTGTTCTCTTTGGTTTTAATTACACTGTTTCACTATTTTTATTAACAACACTAATAATAATCTAATGGCTAGAGGAGGAAATATTTGAAAGGGTAAGACCGATACTCAAATTCAGCAAACAGAAGACCGAAAATATAATTTTAAATGACTAAATTCCAATCACGTTTACATCCATGCAACCCGATCATGCAAGCTGAGCCATGCAGTTAGAGAATTGTCACTCTTTGGGAGCCCCATTGACCTTAATATGGCTCCAGAACAGGTGTCAGAATCTATCCTTACGGATCAGATTGCAGAATGGGGGCTTCATTTTGTTGGTATGTTAGTAGGGCAGCACTCGAGGTTACTCTAACTAGTGCTGAGGGACAAATTATCAGGTGTACTTGTCAAGTACCACCTCCCCACTTAGTTATAAAATTAACCATCTGCTTTATATTTCATCTATAAAATAGAATATGCAATCCGTTGTGAAAGGGCATGAATACCTAAAGTCCTCAGTAACAAACTATATTCAGACAGTGCCGGGGAGTGATTTTTTAATATATCATAATGAACTGTATAGCACTGATTACACAAACCACTTCAGTTCCAAACAGAGCCCCTCAATACAGCTACTGACGCTGCTTTGAGTCAAGAAACAGATGCTGAAGAGCATCTTATTCTTTATATAGTAAGTGAAGACGATATTTTACGAGGGAGAACCAGTGGCACATCTTCAGCGTGTGTAAATTGTCATAGCTCCATTGAGCTAGCTTCAGCTGAGGTTATGCCTCAAGTGTCTGCCAGTGAAGTGGGCTATGGAATTTGTATGGCAGGCGATTCTGAAGAATAAGATTTCTCAGTTAACAAGGTACTTAGGAAATCAAATATACTAAAGGCACCAAGCAGGAAAGCTGAATAAAAATAAAGATCAGCTCTCTAGATATGGTGACACACAGTGAATGGGTATTCTTTCACCATGAGAAAATTCAGGAGGGCTGGCCCCACTGAAGTCAGTGACAAAATACCCATTAAATTCACTGGGATAGCATTACACATAGGGAGGAAAAGGTAGGTAAGAGGCCTTCAGATGGAGGTGGTGTTTTGGTTTTGGGGTTTTTTTGTCTTTTGGTTTTGTTTTGTTAGGGACCCTTCCATTCATCTGCAGGACAAGGACTGCATTTCAGCAATATGTTTCCACAGTACCTGGTACTGTAATTAGAATCTCTAAGTGCTATTTAAATATAATATAATGACAAACTTGTGTGGTCTTATAGTCATTTGTATGTTAAATTGCTCCCTTGTAGTTTTTGCTAGATTTTCCTCTTTCTAACACAGCACAAGCCTGATCTCAGTTTCCTCTCTGCATGAAATTCAGAATTCCAGAAGGCCTGTACAAAGCCTAATGCACACCTTACTCCTGACTTAGGTCCAGCAGGTAGGATGGGATTCTTAAAAGCACTCTGCTTTGGCCTTAACTCTGCTCCCACTGAAATCAGTGATAAAGTTCTTATTGACTTAAATGGGAATTGAATTAGACTGCCATTAAATGTCTGTGAAAATCCCACTCTTTGGGTTCAAACTTTCAAAAGCCTCTAATCTTGGGTGCTTCTGGTTTTGGTTATTCTACCTGAGTCACCTTGAGCCTGATTTTCAGAAGCTGTTCAGAATTTTCAGAAGTTGATTAAGGCCTACTCCAGCTGATGTCAATGGGAGCGGTGCACATGCAGAGCCTGTGAAAGCGAGCCACCCAAAAGTAGAAGCCACTTTTGAAACTATGAGCCTGTACAGGATCTCTGCACTGGGGTGTATTTTACTTTCTGTATTCCTGGTAGCAATTCTCCTCATTTTATCATAGGTCTCTCCCAATTTTGTTGTGATACTTTTATTAAAAAGCCAGGTGCCAGAGTTATGTAATTACACGGATACCTCAGCTTTAATTTTCTTTTAAAAGCAAGTTTCTAGACCTCATGGTTGCAGAGAGAAGCTTGAAAGTCTGGCCTGGGTATACCCTAAAAGCTCAGAATCCAGAAGATGAATAAAAATAACTCATTTTTAAGCCAATTTTATGATTTGCAGGGGACTTGAGTGTTGGGGCTGGCAATGCTGAAGTACTGACGGTTCCCTGGATTTGTCAAGGACTAAGCCTTGGTCTACACTGGGAGGAGGGGGTCGACCTAAGATACGCAACTTCAGCTACGGGAATAGCACAGCTAAAGTCAACGTATTTTAGGTCAACTTATGTCGGCGTCTTCACGGCGCGGGGTCGACTGCCGCCGCTCCCCCGTCGACTCCGCTTGCGCCTCTCGCGGTGCTGGAGTTCCGGAGTCGATGGGAGAGCGCTCGGTGATCTATAGATTGCATCTTGACTAGACACGATAAATCGACCCTCGATAGATCGATCGCAACCCGTTGAGCCGGCGGGTAATGTAGACATACCCTAAGATAGAGAAAGTTGTACGAGCTACAGCTGAAGCTGTTTATTATCATCAGGCAGCAGTATGAGTTTAAATCTTACAGAGAAAAGGCAAGTGAGGTACTACTTTTTATTGGACCAACTTCTATGAAAGAGACAAGCTTTTGAGCTACAGACCCTGAAGAAGAGCCCTGTTTAGCTCAAAAGCTTACTTGTTCGTGAAGTCAGGCCCTAGAAAGCATTTAATCTGCATTTTTCTTGTAACCATTTCTAACTTTTATGCCTCATTGCTTGTAATCACTTAGTCTCTTTGTAGTTAAATAAACTTGTTTTATTCTTTAATTGAAACTAATCCAGTGTGTTTAAATTAAATTGTATGCGTAACTCTACTTAAAGTGGCAAGTTGTTGCGCATTGTTTCCTTAAAGGGACACAGACTGAGTATCTCTGGACTGTCCAGGAGACGACTGGGCAGTATAAAATGTACATTTTTGAGGGAAAATCTGGGACTAGGAGTTTGTTGGGGTCACCCTGCAGACGTAACCAAGGCTGGTAAAAGCCAGAGTGTAACCCGGGTGTGGAGGGCAGGCTGAAGTTACTCAAAGACACTCAGAGTGTGGCTTGCATGATGGAAGGCTGTTTGAAGCTGCCCAGGTGGGAACTACTGCAACAAGCTATGAGAAGGCACCCAAAGTTGCAGGGCAGGAGTAACACAGCCCCTCACTGGTCTGGATTACACGCCGGTATGTCACACTCACCCGTCTTGTCTCTTTAGTATCCTCGGCACTGTTCCCTCTAAGCTGTGCGTGTGTGCGTGCGCACACAGATCCTAAACCCTGTGCACATGGCAAAACACCGTGCGCACAAAAATTTGCACAGAAGCACAACAATTTGCACAGAAGAAATTTTTTGCGCACACGGCCTGTCAAAAATTTGCACAGAAGAATTTTTTTGCGCACACAGCCTCTCAAAAATTAGAGGGCACATTGATCCTGGGACCAATACAGCTACAACACCACTTTAAATCTTGCAGATATTTTATAGGCTTCACATATATCAACTACCAGCAGTGTATATAGCAGTGCAGATGTAGCAATGTAGATGGTGAGGCACTGATTAGGCGAGTACAGAAAAGACACACCTGAACGCTCTGGGTATGTTCCCTACTCTACACAAACACACCGTTCCTCTCCCCGGCTACACTGCTATTTTTAGCAGTGTGGCGTCCTGCTGTCTCCCCACTGTCGCAGCATTTCCCAGCTATAGTGAAAGATTCCGGCAGCAGGAAAAAGCTCTGTAAGCCGGGAGGCAACAGGGAAAGGCTCCGGCAACTGCCTGTTTCCCCACCGCAGGGAGCTGTCAGAGCCCTCCCCTGCTGCTGGAGTTGTTCCCCATGCCTCCCCCTGCCAGAGCCTTTCACTGCCGCATACAGCTTCACGTATCCTACGCAACGCCACAGTGGGGTGCAGTGTAGACATACCCTGGGTATCAATGGCTACCTGGTCAGGACCCCAATGTACAAAACAGCTAACCACCCGCTGGATCGGCGGGTAGCGATCAATCTATCGGAGATCGATTTATCGCGTCTAGTGTTAAATCTAGACGCGATTTAACGTCTCTTTAGACGTTAAATCGAGAGGCGGAAACGGAGTCGATGGGGGAGTGGCAGGGGTCGACTCGCCGCCGTGAGGACGTCCAGGTAAGTCAACCTAAGAGAAGTTGCGTATCTTAGGTCGCCCCCTTCCCCCCAGTGTAGACCAGGGCTAAGAGGAAATCAGGTTAACATGGTATAGCAGCATCTGCAGTTTTCATTGCCAGAGATCCCGAAATGAATTACGTTCAGCGTTTTCATTTGCCCTCTCATTCTAGCTACCACATCTCACCCTGACTGCTTCTAACGCGGAGCACACTACCGCCCCTTCGTTTATGAATTACTGAGCATTGGCCCTCTTCTGGGCACTGGCTCCAATGATGCCTAACGACATGGGAACCAAAGACAAGCTCACTATGGGAATGGGCTTCACGGTAGGTTTTACTGAACAGAAAACATAAAGCAGCTGGCATTCTGCAACCTACTATGTAATGTTTACAAAACGATAATCATCTAAAAGAACTGGCAACAGGAACTTAACACAAGTTAAACAAATCACCTCCAAAGTGGCACTGTGACACAATGGAATAAAAACGCATTTCCTTTCTTGTTGGAACAACCTCATTATTTCTTACTCACTAAGGGGGGAAAGGGACAATTTTAAACCATGGAAACAGTGGAAATGTACGAGGAAGAAAAGAGCTAGTGAGCCAACAGTGAATTATTTAGGGTGAAATCCTGCAGTCCTTTCGCAGGCAAAAGTATGAAAGGAAATGAGAGTTTTTCTGATTACAAGATTTGGCTGGAATGGTCTCATCTCATCCAAAGTTCACTGAAGTCAATTGAAAGGCTCCCACTGTCATCAATGGGCTCTGGATCAGGAGGTTTCTCAGGAAGGGAACAGAGTCCATGATCACGTTAATTACACAGTGTCAAAACTGATAGGCAGGAGCTGATTGCTTAAAAGTAATTATTTTTTCTTTATTCCGAGAACAGCAAGAGCAAAATTATACGGATATCACTATTGACATAAGAAAGAATATAATGGAATCACATATCAAAATACCTAAGAATTAATGAAGTTGAACTTGTGGTAGCATAACTGACATCCTTATTTTCCCAGGGGTTGTCGAGTGTGTAAGGAGATTGTGTGCACGTTAATTATTAGGGGATGCTGGCTACTTTTTATTCTTGTAAGGCCACCTGCCAGCCAATTGTTATTAATCCAAGGCTACTCTTTGCAGCACTTATTCTATATGAGTCAAAAGGAAATAGTGGTAATATTACTTGCTTACAGAGGGTAAGAAGGGATGGGAGAAAGTACTTGAAAACAATAGTCCAATATGGCACATCTCCCATAAAAGATTAATGAAGCTGAAAAGATAACAATGGCTTTACATTTAGCTTTCCCTCACAAGCAGAATTTCCATTTATCATTAGCAGCAGCCTATATTATAGTTATGTAATGACTGTATATTAAAAAAGGTGCCAGCGATTTACCCGCATGAAAAGGTTGCATGTTCATGCACTCAAAAAGCATAGACTCATAGAATCTTAGGACTGGAAGGGACATACATACATACATATATATATATGTCCCTTCCAGTCCTAAGATAAATGTGTAGAACAGCCAGGAAAATTGCAGTTTCCCCAACAGATGTAGGAGAAAAGTATGGTAGAGAAAAACTCTTTTAATTTATTTAAAGTGCCTACACAGGCAGGACTGGAACTAAGTATCACCTCGACAAGGAAGAATTGGAGAAAGGAGCTTCATCAGTTGAAGAAGCCTAAGTATTTTACTCTCTTATCTGAAGCAACCGTAATAATGTTGGAGACAAATAAACTGAGGTCAATATTCCAAAGGACATTCTGTGAGGGCCTGTACAACCAGGCTAAAGTGCTACTGATTTACTGATTCCTTTATGAAGCATCTCTAGTGAGAGCTTAAAAGAAACAGATGTGAGGGTAGAGCAGAAAGTGGAGGACCAAGACCTGACTCTCCTGTGCCTACGACAGGCTTGTTTATCAGCTGCCTCCAAAACATATTTTAAGAACATATTTCCAGCACATATCGATAACTCTTTATACATGACCAGCACATGCATCATACAATGATCTTCACGACCAGCATGGTACCAGTTTTTATATGATACCATGAGAGAGTTTGGCTAAATATTTTAATAACAGTGTGTTAGATGTGCCCTTCGCCAGTTGGGCATAAAGAAATTCTTAAGTTAGAAGACATCTGTGACAGGCATTTGGGACAGATTTAGGCTAAGACCTATGTACTTGTTGAAAAAATGCTCCAAATCTTTTTATATTCTCAGGCTGTGCACGCTTTCTGAGACTAGCTCGGGGTAGTATCCTTGTTGGAGGATCACTGTCAAATTCAAGAGTGGCCTTGACGAAAACTGGTAGCATTCGCCATTATCAAACTTGCATCTTTATGAACCTGGGTAGCTATGGACTATGCTGCAAATAGTCACGTTCTGAGCCACTCAGACCACGGGAAGAACGTCATATATTGGTAGATACGTGCACAGGAAGGAGAAAGTGCCTGTATTCCATAACCCCATATGTGAGTGCCAAGAAAACCAAGGGAGGCGAAATGGCTGGCCAAACTATACCACTCTGACTAACATACAAACCTGAGAGTCAAATGAAGTGCAGGTCCCGCACAAAAGATCCTTAAGCTGCCAAGTTCCCAGCAGTTTGGGAGGATAAGAGTTTCCTCCCTCAGCAGCTCTCCATTGTGGAGAGCAGTGAGATTAGTCTTACTTTCTCAGGTGGAAGACTAAGCGGGGTCAAATGCGGTGCTGCAGCAGTTCAGCAGGGCAAGTCTGAACTCAAAGTAGGGGAAGGATGGGAAGCTTAATGGTGTGTAAGTTCCTGTAGAATGGGCTTGTCTAACAAAGCTGTACTGTACAGGCCAGCGGCTTGAGAAATAATGTAATACATACAAAAATCAGCCCCTTCTGAAGGACTGTGGAAATGAGTTGTGAACAAAAATAGACCCCTTGCAGTGCTCACCCCCGAAAAATCATATTTCTACAACAGTTAATGAAACATTGACACGCAAATGACCACAAATTCCCCTTTATCTGGAATTAACAATAGCTGTAGCAACCGTAAAACATTATCTCTTGGCAAATATTAATTTTCAGTGGAGACTGTGGTGATATATATGTGTGTAAATACTCATACACACACACATTCAGCATGGTATAGTTATATATATGCCCAGAGAGAGCCAAGATTAGAAAAAAATCACCATCAAGTTATAGCCGTAGCCATGTATGCAGTGAGCTGAGATCCTTTTATTACAAAGAGTTACATATAGCCCTGGTCTACACTGGGAGCGGGGGGGAATCGACCTAAGATATGCAACTTCAGCTACGTCAGCGTATCTTAGGTCGACTTACCTCGCATCCTCACGGCGCAGGGTCGACTGCTGCGCTCCCCCATCGACTCCGCTTCCGCCTCTCGCCGCGGTGGAGTACAAGAGTCGACGGCAGAGCGATCGGGGATCGATTTATCACGTCTACACTAGACGCGATAAATCAATCCCCGATAGATAGATCGCTACCCGCCGATCCAGCGGGTAATGTAGACGTAATAGACAGAACAGCACAAATATAGATCCTAACTGGAAAGTTCAGGAGGCATCTTATGTTTTTATTTTAAGTGATATGCTGCAAAAATGATTAGGAAAAGAACGATGTATTTTTTTTAAATGCTTGTTATAATCTCTAGAGTTGCTTCCTTGCATTTCAAATTAATATAGGGTTAGGTTGTGACTTGGACTGAGCGTCAATACAGGGCACGCAGGTGTTGAAAGAACCCCTCTTGCATGCCCACACAGTTACCCAGGCCGTGGGTCTGAGCACACAGGAGTAATTGCAAGTTGCCTGCTTTAGAGCAGGTGGGCTGAGAAGAGAGAGCGGAGCTTGATTTGCTCATTCCCTCATGCCCCAGGCAGTGTGTATTAGAACAGCATTTTGTGATTTGCTGTTAGTATAGGTCAGCAGCAAATCACTACATTCCCAAAGCCAGAGGAAAGCAGGGGAGGCACACGGTGGGACACTGCAACTTATTGAGGTCTGTGTCCAAAGGCATAACCTAACTCTTACAAGTCAGAAAGGTTTATGACTCTTCTGTCTCCAACTCTGACTAGCAAACAAACCATTAACATGCCAAGATTCGGGAATTTTTAGCAGGCTTCTATTTTTATTAACCTTAAAATATGTTGACGGTTGTAATGCGATTTAAGCATTCCTACAAGAACAGAATGCCAGGCAAGTATCTGAAGTGCTTCTTCTTTAGTTTAAAAATATACCCACCGTGATACGCACTTCAAAATGACAGATCATTTAATAGCCTCTGTGACAAATAGCCTGTTATTAAATATGCTCATTTAAACACAGAGGACCATGGAGACAATATCCAAAACTATTCTACACTCACAAGAACCTTAAACGTTTGGGGGAAAAACCCCAAAGAAAACAGATTAATTTGTTTGAAATAGGCCATCAATGAGTCCCCTGCAATAAACAGTTTCTTCTACAATTCTGGACCGAGTATTCTGACAAATATCCAAGGAAATCAATCCATTGTCAAAGGACAAGGCTCGTCGGAACTGCACTGCTGCTTGGTCTCAGTAGCTACGCAGTGTATGTATCAGTGGTAATAAGGATGTAGGAAGAGGGGGTTGGCGTGGCAGCCGTTGTAGGGCCAGATTAACATCAGCCTTATCTTTTTACCCACCAGAAGGAAGATATGAATGGGGTGCTTTAGACAAAAAAGTATGTCCAAAATTCGAACACAGGTCTCTTTAAAAAGCAGCACTAAGCACAGACTTTCTATTCACTGATAATAATAATACCCTTGTAAGACAATACTGATTTTTTTCATCTTCAGCTTGCTCAAATTTCTAACTCCTAGACATCTCTATATTTCTATCGAGATAAGAGTTCCTGTTGCAGAACTGAAGTCCTTGTATTTTACAAGACAGCGTTTTACAGATGTGAACACCTTATTTGTCTCTAGTGGCATCCCGGCTCAGTAATTAACCTGCCACCTTTCACTTTCTTCCCACTTTCTAAACAATGCATCTACAGGTTTGCTCCCAAGCACATCAACCACTTAGCTACACAAAAGGGATTTTTTTCCCCTTCCCAAAGAAAGAGAAGTCAGATCTGCTGAATGTTTGAAAAGAGGTATAATTACCAACCATTAGTAGCACGCATACAAAAAAAATGTTCAAGACTGATGTTCATTACAGGGTTTTCAGAACCCTTTTCACTTAGTAAAAATATCTGGCAGGGGTGAAAAGAAAAACACAAACAGCATGAAGTTTCTTTATGTAATACATTTCTTATTCTGATCATGGGGGAGGAGGAGAGAGAGAATCTGCACTTTCTAAAGTAGTTTGTTCCAGAATGCTGGCTCCTATTATGCAAAAACAACCACCCCTGTCCCCACTCCATCCAAGAGGAGCACTCAATCTTTGCAGCACACTGTCCCATTGTACTTCACTGAATGCCCCATTGGAAGTGTAACTAGTGTGAAGGAGGGAAACACAAGCCCTTCTTTGCCCTCCTAGTGTTGCCAGTAAGAGTTTGCGGAAACATGATTCCCAACTGTTGCCAATGTGTTGATTGGAGGGAATGAAAGAGAGCACCCTCCCATAAAAGCATTGACAAACACACCACTTCATTTTCTTCTTTCAGGAATTAAAAAGATCATGGGAGGAAGAAGAGTCTCTTGATAGGGATAAACAGCAAAGACAAGCTGTAAACCAAAAACATTTCGGTACTTTGATAGCATATCTATTTCTGTCCTTCTCTGTTTATTGGCATACTTGAACTTGTAAAAAGTGAACTTGTAAGAATGTAGCGGTTTTGACAAGCCTCTTTTTTCATGATCCCAGAGCTAGAAAAAAAATGAAAATCATTCATATCTTGCCTTAGATGGAGTTTACCACCAGCTTTGGGCTGCATTCCCGAGCAACCCGAATCCAAGACCCCGTCCCAGCGCGCCGGGGGCCGCTACCGGCCTCACACCGTCCATGGGCACCTCTTAACGTTGGCACACACACAGAGACGGAGTTATTTCATGATTGTTAACGGATAGTTCATCAATCCCATGCTTCTTTGGCCTTCTATGTGATATCATGATGGTCCAACTCACTCAAGTATACTTATCTGATGAGCTGACTGAGGGGTTTAAAAGAGTTTCCCATATACTAAAAATCACTCAGTAATCAGGATGTTCTCTCAGAAACTCGAAAAAAGGCCAAAGGAAGTGTGGTAAAAAGAGTTCATGGTACAATAGAAAAGGACAGATGGACAAAATTAAATGGAAGCCATTTTTATCTGATCACCTGTACTTACTGAATACTTCTGACTGTTGGGAGGATGTGATAAAAGGGGAAAAAACCAACATAATATTAATCCAGCAGAAACCAAATGCACAAATCGATGAGATTGTGCTCCTAAATCCCATAGCTGCCTTTGAAAATCTCCCTGGGGGGGAGGGAGGCGGGGGAAAGCCAACAACAGGTAACTTGGATTTGTGGGGCTGCAATTCCATCATCAAGAGGTTCTGGTGACAACATTCACAATGGTGAAGCTAAAGCAGAAACTGAGCCAAATGTACTACTAGACATTTTATAATCATTGCATGCATGAGAATCTGCACTTTGCATGGGCCCATGGTGCTCCTACGTGGGCTGAAGCCTCATTGCTATCTCAAGACCCCCTTGCTGCTGCTGCACACCGCTCCTCACAGATGCCTCCCTCTCCCCTTACTTCTTCCATGGCTTTCCCTTCAACTCCACTAGCTTCTCCAGTAAAGCCACAATGGAAATTTACACCAGCTGAAGGACTGGCCAGCCTTCAAAATTCAGTTCATGGCTCTATTTAGGCTAGCCTGTGTGGTTTTGATGCTGCTTTGGAGCACCGCTTTGTAAAACCACTGTTTGCAAAGAGATAAGGCAAATTCTGCTCAATTTATTCACACAAATATGCTTGTTTGCATCAATGGGACGGCTTTCGTGAGTAAAGTGAGCAGGATTTGGCTCAAATTCTGGAAAATTGTTTTTACAAATGGTATTAGCAATGTCGTGTTCCATCCACAAAGGCTGCTGCAACCATGTTTGCAATAACCATTTTTGCACCCGTTAAAAAGATGTTTCCTATCAAGAGAAAATGTATTTTAGATGGGCAGTAAAATACTATGAAACTCTTCTTGATTTGCAGGGACTAAGCTGGTGGAATAGACAGTGGGTTTTGTATATGACACACACCTGCTAAGCACATTGCAATCCTTCCAGAAACATTTGGAAACGACAGGCACTCATTCCAATGAAGCTGCGCCAATTTACTGGTAGATTCTAAGGCCAAAAAAGAGACCATTATGGTCATCTAATCTGACCGCCTGCACAAGACAAGCCAGAGAATTTCAGCCAGTCATCCCTGCATCAAGGCCATAACTCCTAGTTGAGCTAAAGCATCACACCAGTTGAGTATCTAGCCCGACTTTTTAAAACCTTTTACAAACAGTTTCCTAACAAGGGGAAACTGTAGCACAGAAGGGATTTTAGATTTAGTTAGAAACATTTATGATAGTAGGAACACAAACAAGAAAAAGATAATGGTACATTGAGTGCTTTTAGGGAATATATTAAAAATTCTGCATGTCAGAACTGTTCAGATACAGCGGGTTGAATTCTACCCTTGTATCCCCCCATTTTCTGTCTTGGGTAAGGCCTGCAGTGTGTAACTTTAAATTCTAATGGTTTTATTTTTAGTATTCATCTAAGAATGTTATTTAACCAGGAAAGATAGGGCATATTTCAATTATTAAAAAAGACAGTAACACCTATGAAATAATAGTGAAAAGTTGGATCACTGCGGCCCTAATTCAACTATTAACTCAAACCATGTGCCTTATTTTAAGTATATGACTAGTCCCACTACACATGGGTACAAAGTTGGGCATGGGCATAAATACCTTGTTTAATCAGGCCCTAAATTAAGAGATACTAACATATTGCTTGGGGCCTGATTCAAAGCCCTTTGAAGTCTTTAAAACGGCTTTCAATGAGCCTTTGATAAGGCCCTTAATATTGTGGTAGATTTTTACTTCTATGATGTTAAAGACTAATTTTCTTTTTTATACGAATTTATATTGAAATCATTCATTTTATTGTCCAATACTGTGGACGATGACATTCCCTATATAAACTATAACATGTCCCATAATATACAACACATGATTTACTGGATCAATAATCCAATGACTACCATATGCTGGCATTTACTATATTCCTAATAACTGTAGCCAATTCCATGCTCTTATAAAATATATCTTTGCACAAACAAGTTCATTTAAATAATCTTACAAGAACTCAGACTTAGATGCAGTATGAAAGCTTTTAAAAGAGAATATACTTCTAATTTACAACCCCTCTCGTGACTCTTTTGTAATATTTCTCCATAACAAGGTACACAGTCGACTTTAAAGCGCCTCTAAATAGGTTTAATAATTTTTTTTAAAAAAGACTCAGAATCATGTAATGTTGACTTCCAAGAGCATGAGAAGAAGTCTCTCTCATGGGCTACCTTGAGAAATTCTAATTTACAATGTTATACTGAAATCAGAAGTACTGTCCACCCACAACTCCAACTTAAAGGCAGTGGTAGCTGTGGATGTTTAACTCTTTTGAAAATCAAACCCGGGAAGTTTTAAGCCGACTCCAGTAGGAGCAGGACAGAGCCCTATATGTTGCATTCATGCAATTGCTTTTAGTTGGAATAATTCATTTACATTCTTTTGCAGAGACAGTATGCTTTGTGAAATACATTAATGGATTTTAATCTTACAGAGAGCTCGACCAGGGGTGGCCAACCTGAGCCTGAGAAGGAGCGAGAATTTACCAATGTACATTGCCAAAGAGCCACAGTAATACGTCAGCAGCCCCCCTATCAACTCCCCTACCCCCTGCCCTAGCACCTCCCACCCACCGGCAGCCCCGCCAATCAGCGCCCTCCCTCCCTTCCTCCCCATCAGCTGTTTTGTGGCATGCAGGAGGCTTGGAGCGGGGGGGGGGGGGGGGTGGAGCGAGGGCACTACAGGGGAGGGGGAGGGGCGGGAAGGGGTGGAGAGGGGGGGAAGAGCCTGTGGCAGAGCCAGGGGTTGAGCAGTGAGCACCCACCCCGCACATTGGAAAGTTGGCGCCTGTAGCTCCAGCCCCGGAGTCGGTGCCCATACAAGGAGCCGCATATTAACTCCTGAACAGCTGCATGTGGCTCTGGAGCCACAGGTCGGCCACCCCTGAGCTAGACAATTCTATGGTTCAGGCCCCAAACCTCACATCACCTAAGCAGGGTGGGACAGGACAGTAAAGAGGGGGTGGCAGGATGGTAAAACCGATGCAGTAAAAAGAGTGGATTTTGACAACAGCAGGGAACAAAATGCCTTCACAGATTGAATGTTGCTATTTGCCATGGTGTTTAGTAACAAAAGCAGTGAAATATAGAAGTGATTGTAATTGTGTAATATACGCAAAACCCAAAGACATGAAATATCTTCCAAAATCAACCATCCTCAGGATGTCAAGGGGACGTGTGTATTGAATGATAATTACATTGATGTGGGTCTGGGACCGGTTATATTTAGACCAAAAAGCCCTGCTAGTCTGACAGAGAGGTGACAGTTTTACTGCCTCAAGCCTTCCAAACCATCAGGTTCAGAAATATTCATCTTATATGGTTACACTGGAGAGCTGCGGTTTTCAGCACTCATTTCTGTCTTTGTCAGGCAGTGAGATACAGGTGGCAAATACGAATGCTTAAGATCACATCATTCCGATAACCAACTTGCTTCACGGCTGCTACTCTGAAACCTGTCATTCCTGCTTCAGTATCAGGTGAGTCAACGTTTTTGCTTACTAGCCCCAGCAGTCTTTATCAGAACTGAAGTGGAGCACAATGCAAAAGATGTTCACGCAAAGGCAAAACAAGATCAGATGACTAGAAATTGAAGCAAGACAAATTCAAACTGGAAATAAGGCACACATTTTCAACTAACCATTGGACCAATTTACCCAGAGATGTGATGCATTCTCCATCATTTGACGTTTTTAAATCCAGATTGGATGTTTTTCTAAAAAAGACGCTGTGGCTCAATCACAAGTTATTTAACTCAGTGCAGACATCACTGAGTGAAATCTTAAAGCCCGTGACAACCAGCTGACGAAAAGAGTTCCTCTTCCAGTCTTAAAATGTATTATGCCATTTCAGGGTGCAATATCTTTCCATGTGACACTTTGGTGCCGCCCCTTGTTTAGAAACACTTTAGTGAACCAATAGAAATGCTTTCAAGTGCACTAAACGTTTCATTGACAAATAATCAGGAAGAAAACAATCATAATAATAAAAGGGCATAATGCTCTTGATGTATAAAGTTAAATAACAATATTTCAAGGCTAGCCACCATCATTGTTTAAAAAAATATTCGTGGGAAAATAGATTATTTTGTGTTCTTGTCTCACAAAGCTTACTATGTAGCAAGAAGTGAAACTAAGAAACCATGAAGAGAACCATGAACAACAGAACTTGAGACTAGCACCATAGGGGCTGGAACTAAGGGTGCTACCACATCCCCTGGCTTGAAATGGTTTCCATTATATACAGGGTTTACGGTTTGGTTCAATGGCTCTCAGCACCCCCACTATACAAATTATTCCAGCTCCCCTGAATAGCACTGAATTACAAAGCTCCAATATTTCTGATATATATCTTCCAGCAATGTAAATATAAAGGATAAAATAAATCCAAATTGTGAACTTTTGCCACTAGCAGTGGCAGGTCAGGTCACTCATCTGAACTAAAGCACATTATACAGTTTTACTTCTAATAGTTTGGAGACAGTTACCAAAAAAACAGACAAGCCAGAGAAAAAAGAATAATGGCTTAATGCCTAAATTATGATCATGCTGTTGCTTATATCAATAGCATGTCACCAGCTCCAACAACTTTATGAAATGAGATGACCTATTGTTATTGAGCAGAGACAGTGTTAAAGTATAAGGCAAAGATTTAAAAATAAAACAGGCAAAAATGCTGCAGCAAAGAAAGGCAGTTTTTACAAACTCTTCTCTTGAAAATGAATGGAAGTTTTGAGATTTTTAAACCCCAGCCTTCAGCAAGAAAACAACATGTTACTTCCACTGTCATAAAAGATTATTAGAATTAGGATAAACCTGTCATCTATTTCTCTGGCAATTAGGGAAACATTGGGTGGGGGGAGAAAGCAGGCTGAAAAATATTAATTTAGTAAGAGCTCTCAGCTCCAGCAGAAAGCGCAATTGCTTTTAGGTTAAAAGAAAGCCAGCTAAATTCACTTAGGCAGGTTTTCTAGTAGTGGTCATTTACTGATGTCATCTGTGCCAGCCTTCTTGTTTAGTACACAATTAATGTCTCTCTGTCTTAAAAACTGAGCCGGTCCCACTGGTTTGTGCTCCTTTTAATGCATGTGGAATTCCACACACTCACACATGCCCAGATCTAAAGTGCTAGATTCCAATCCCTTTAGTCACACTGAGTAGCATCTTCCTTCTGAAATTGCCCCAACAAAGTCACTGGAGATACGCGTGGAGTAAGATGCTATTCAACACAAGTTATGAGTATCAGAATCTGGCCCACAGAGATTAAAATAGTTACATCCCATTCTTACGATATTTTTACACAACTAGTCATGCAAATTTGAATGTAACAGGTCGGAATAATTCCTTATTACAAAGAACAATAGAGGTGCAGTGGGTGAGTGATTAAACTGCTTGACTACAATCCCAGAAGTTGTGGGTTCAAGGCTTGCTTGATCTCACACTGAAGGCTGTGTTCCATCAGCAGCCAAATGGGTACCTGACCCTGGTAATGGTCAGGTACCCATGGTGATGCTGGCTGTATTGCTCCCTTTTGTACCATTGACTATGGAAACTGATGAGATGGAAACTGTGTCAGACTGATGAGCCATCTGTGGCCCAGGGCAGACTTTGATAAGGAATGATGGAAATAATCTCCTACACTAAAATGACTGAGGAAACATTAGTTAGGGCAAAGCCGGTCCTGGAAAACATGTATCATTTTCTACTGCTTAGATACAATGAATGAAACCATATGGTAAATTTTACATTTGTTCAACCAAAAAGCGACCTTACTTCTGGCTTCTGAATATTAGCCTTCAGGAATAGAAGGCTATTTTATGCCTGGCCATCTATTCTCAAGCACTACCTGAAGCTAATGAAAGTCAGGCATAGTCAGGGTAGATAAAAGTAAAGGATTAAAAAAAAATATTTTTATTTTAATTGGATTTTTTTTTACTTAAATTAAATACAAGTTTGTTTTTTAAAACTAAATATATTTAATATTAAATTGGAAATTGACAATATATGTTAGGCATCAATTTATTATAATCTATTGAAAGTATTTAAATGAAATTCAAAAAAATAATATTAAATAGCACATGTTTGCTACCAAGTTTAAAGAAAGTCAGACCACTGAATTGGTGGAAGTCACTGACTAAGCACCTAAAACCAGAAGTTACTGAATGTTAAAATGGCTTTTGACAGCAGTAGCCTCTTCTGCAGATACAAAAAGAATATTTTCTTCACTTCAGATTATCCAACTGGATCAGTTAAATTTCTAGTCATTCAAAGTTAAGAAACCAATTGGGAGTTGAAAAAGCAAGACAGCTTGTTTTCCTCTTCCAGTCTATGAATAACAACTATGGTTGAGAGGATGAGATCTACTAGTTCTAAAATCTTAAAGGACACGGTGACAAGAAATAATCAGTTCAATTTATTAACTTTCTTGGTTTAATTGATCGGTTAGTTTTAAATCCAAAACATGTTTCAATAAACCTTGACAAACTTTTTGTCTTGTGTTTCTAGCACATTTAAAGGTAGATTTCTTTAATTTAAGACAAAAATAAAATGCAGTTTTTGTGTATTTGTAATTGATTTTGAACTTCC
Source organism: Chelydra serpentina (assembly GCA_037349315.1). Lineage (NCBI taxonomy): Eukaryota > Metazoa > Chordata > Testudines > Chelydridae > Chelydra > Chelydra serpentina. The sequence continues at coordinate 15,745,704 of JBAIAC010000061.1, forward strand.
ATTCAAAGAGAACTTGATGCAAATCACAAGTAAAAAATGAAGCATAATCTAGTAAATAAGATGTATCATTCACCATTTTCTAAAATATTCAAAAAATGTAAAAATTAAGAAACTGAACAAATGTAAATTAAGCTACATAACTGTTTACATGTGTATAGATACACCGTATTCTCCTGGTTAGCAAAAAGAAGCACCAAATTTAGTGTAAAGGTTATACTTGCAAATGTCTAATGGAAACCAACCAGTAAGAATCCACTTTTCTTTAGGAAAATAACTAAAAAGCACAAATACAAAGAATAATTAAAATCTATTATTTAAATCAAGGTTTCCTCCCTGCTGTTTTAAATCACTCTGATCTAATTTAACCCATCCTGGAGTTACTCGTGCTTCTTAAGGATACAAGGAGCTAAATATTTACATTAAGATATGTTATTATGATATTTACATTTTTCTTCCTGAGGCTTTTATTCACAGAAGTCTGTGATGGATTGGTAAGTAAATGAGGTTTTTAATTTACTTCACTCTAAAATAATTGCTAATAAATAAAAGAATAGAGAAACAGAGTGACGATTTATGTTAAAATTTGCCTTTGAAGCTAAGACCTCATTCTAGCAAAGCACTTAATCATATGCATAACTAGAAGTTTGTCAGTATTCCTGTTGACATCAATGTCCCATTGAAGACAAGTTCTTAAAGTTACACACTTGCTGCTTTGCTGGATCAGGGCAAAAGCAATTCACAACAGATCTTTATATAGATTCTAGCCAAAAGTTTCAGGGAAGATCTCTTGTGACAGGTGTCAATGGAAGTCGTGCACACAGCTCTAGGGCATTACTTGGCCCTTAGCAATAACAAGAAGAAGAAGTCGCCATGTGTCACAAAACAGGTGAGAGGTTTGAATCACAGTTCTAACAGTTAGACATACACTACAGTGCCACAGTGGACTGAAATGATGAAAAATAATGCAAAATTAAGGCAAGTAGTCCCAGTTAATAACACAAAGCCATGGCAGATTTTAAAAATATATACTATTTATTGTCAGAGGGGTAGCCGTGTTAGTCTGTATCCACAAAAACAATGAGGAGTCCAGTGGCACCTTAAAGACTAACAGATTTATTTGGGCATAAGCTTCCCGCAGATCCCATTGGCCGGGAATGGCAAACCGTGGCCACTGGGAGTTGCGAGTGGCCATACCTGCGGACGCTCAGGTAAACAAAGCACCTCGCGGTCCTCCGGGGGCTTACCCTGAACAAGCCGCGAACCAAGTATGGGAACCCCTGCACTAACCTAACCTCGATTTGCAGTTTGGAGACTAGATTCAGAGTTTCTTGGCCATGAACTCAGGAGGAGACACATAGGCTTAGAGTGGTGGTTTTCATCTTGTGATCCACAGATCCTGAGGGTCCGCCAACTATGTCTAAGATTTCCAAAGGGGTCTGAACCTCTATTTGAAATTTTTGGGGGGAGCTGCAAATGAAAAAAGGTTGAAAACCACCAGCTTAGAGTGCCTAAGGAACATACTGAATAAATGCATACATACCCCTATGCTCTCTTTTGGGTCTTTGATGAATGGCATCAACAGCCCCTATTCCCCACCCCAAAACTATGTAGATGAATTTAGCTCTTGGCATTTTCACTCTTCAGATTTGTTATGTACCGTGTAGTAACTGTTTAGGGAAGTATAGATATTTACCCCCTTTTAATCTTTCCTCATAAATCAACCACACCAGCCCCTTAACTTGTGTTGGTCTTCCTTGAAGTTCCTCCAATTTGTTGTACAATATAACATGGAAGTCTTTATCAGCATCACTGCTTTCTAAGTTGCTCCCTTGCTACTGAATATTTAAATGTTCTAGATAATTCATTTTTAACATAAAAAGTCTCACTACTATTAATAAAAAAGATTAAATCCCAAACAGAACTCTGATTTTATTAATCCTGGTACCATTAGGGGTTTGTGTCTCATGTGGATGCTTACATAAATCCAAGTGAGAAACAGCAATCTTTTCTTCACTTTGAAAGAGACTCAAGTTATGTATAATTTGTGCAATACGAGCATAGGAAAGTTTTGTGTAACAGTGCTTGCAAATGCTCATCCTCGCTATGTTTGAAAATAAGCTAGTGGAAATTCTTCTGTTCAGTACCCATTTCATAAATTTTATATCATTATTTTTGCTTTGATGAATGCAGTGGCATTTCTCTCTAAGGAGACTAGCAGAAGGATAACAAAGCACTTCCAGATTTAATGATTTATAAAATAGCCAAAAATGTCACAATGTACAGCGTGGTCCCCACAAACTGAATATCTTAAATCTTTTCTCACCAGTGGTTTCTGGTTCATCCAAGAATAAAACTGCATAAAATATATTCTCAGACTTGGCTTTAAGAGCTGTGCATCTACCTTGCTGGGCAAAGATGCTGTGATAGTCTCCTCGACATGGACATGCTCAGTCTGCAATAAGCATGGTAGACAAGAGTTGAACAGCCTGTACTGTGAAAGAAGTCTAAGGCATTCCCTCTGAAACAAGGCCAGAATTTCTGTGGAACGTGTTGGCTGCAGCCTGTTGGAAAGAAACCTGGGATCTTTCTCTCCATGACTTTCCCTTTGGAACACGATCAAAACCCAAGTTATTTCATTCCATGAAAATTACATTCGAATTACTAAGGAAATTAAAATCACAGGGGTACTGTGCCAGCAGCACTGTCTGCTGCTAGCAGGTTACTTCCTGCTCTCACCCATGGTATCCAGCCATGACACAAACGCTGATGCTACTAGGATGGCACATGTGTATGTGTGCCCGGTACACAGCACCCATGCATATGAGTGCCCAACCACGGCTTCCTGCCCCATGTTGAAAGATTCTATAGCTAGGATCATCAAGTACTGTAGTGCAAGCACTTAGAGCACTGTGGCAATGGAAGAAGAGCTTTGCAAATTCATTACCTGCTTGTTGGTGATCATGGTTTTTATGATTTTTCTCTTACTTTTTCTTAGTTATTTTTATCTATTTTCATTTTGGTAGGAGGTCCTTCCGATTATGGCTTTGCACAGTTGGTGGATGAAGGGGTCCCTCCTGGCAGCAAGAGTCATTCGATGGACAAATTCCAGCAAGGAAGTATTGCCTTTGATAGACTGACTGTTGCCTTCACGGTGTTCCATGTTTAAATACTTTATCCTTCTGGTGATTTGCCAGTATCATTCTAACTTCTTATTTGGAATTCTGAAAGTTTTCTCTCTCTCTTCCAGCTCCTCTTTCTATCCAGAAATTTAACTAATCCATGAGAACTTCATTTCAGAGGTTCTTAAAACTAAAAGATATGGTTCCCTGCAGAAGTTCTTGATTCCCAGACTGATTGTAAGACTGAGCTGAGGGGATCTTTCTAATTAATTCAGATGATTGATTAAGCAGGCTAAGCAGGAGGTCATTATAGATCAAAAGTGCTTTTACTTATTAAAGTAAAATGCCTAAGTGGGTGGTAGTAACTATCTGGCCAAATAAGTATGATGAGATCTTGAGTAGGTCTTACAGAATTTGACTGACTTATAGGAACAAAATTTCTTTTAAAGAAGTGTACTGGTCTTCTGAAAACAGTACTACATCTGCAAATATGTTGTGACCTTTCAGGTCATGGGATATAGGTTGGTAAGCCGGGCTATCAACCACCTAAAACAAAATGTGTGATATATAATCTGTTATTTAATGCAAACATCTTAAAACGTCTCTGTACTTTCACAACACTTACATAAATATTCCTATTTGGAACTCTTGATCTTATGCACGTGGGTCAGTGTTTCCTTTTTCACATACAAGAGAAGCTACATAGACATTAAATGGAGAAATATTTAACCCGAAGAAATAAGGAATCCAACATTTTCTCCAGTTAATTTCACTGGACAGTTGAAAATCCTCTAAAAACATGGCCGAGAGAACTGTTTCATGGTAAAAAGATTTCAAACATATGCACTGTTAACATTTTTGCCCCATTTTATAATCAGTTATAGAGCTGCTTGGAACATTTCAGATTTTGACAGACTGGAAAGTGAACATCCCATTACTTGACTAGCTCTACCTAAGATGCATCACAGGACTGTATTTCTCCCCCACCCTAGTCTTCAGATGTCATAGGGAGCAAGAGCCATAGCAGAGTAAATACTGGGCCAGATACCCAGGTGACAAGTTCTTGTCACTGCATTCAGTACTTTTATTTAAGTTTTGTGGAATCATTTTTATTGAAATTTTGAGCGTTTGTTTTTATCCTTGCTGCTTTACAAAATATTCAACCTTAAAAGTGTTCAACAGACCAGCAAATGCCTTCTTTACCAAAGCTACAAGACTTAATATAGCAAAACCCAGACTTTGAACCAAAGGCAATTTCTATTCACTCTATTCTCTTGGACAGGGAATTTCAGGAAATAAACTATTTTAACAAGATGTCCTTATATCATGCACAAGAAGTCCATGGAGCCCCACACTTACCTTCATAGATCCAGTAACCATCCCAAAGAAATGGTCATCACCAAGAAATCTGTTATCTATAGCCAGGCACTCAGACACCGCAAAATATGCTCTGAGGAGAAAGTCCGGGATATAGACCTTAACATGCTCAAAATTGTCTTCACCAACATTGGACACTCCAGAGAAGTAGATCATAATATGGGACAGGCTACCCAAATACCTGAGAGAACCTGCTTCAGTATAGAAATAAAACCCCTCTGACCGCACACCCCTACTTGTCACCTACTTGCCACACCAAACAATTACAATCCACACTTGATGGGGACGCCATCCTGAAAGAAATCTTTCCTGAACCCTCCTCTTCTGGACTTCAAACAACCCCGCCCTCCTCCAACTTCTCCAAGCTCCCCATCAGAAGCAAGCTCCCCGTCGACCAGGACAAACCAACTCAAAGCGGCACCAGATCCTTCCAGAACAACAGATGCAAAACATGCAGATATAACTCTGCTGCTATTATGATCACTCCCCCGCCCCCCCAACACACATTTCAAGATCCATGGATCCTACACATGCCTATCACATGTGCCACGTCTCATCCAGGGCACTAAATTCCCCAACAACAACTATGTGGATTAAACCAGACAGACAATCACTATGCCCTCGAATGAACTCACATAGGAAAATGATAAAAGACAAAAACAGCCTATCACCTGTGTGTGAACACTTTTCACAAAGGGATCACTTTACATCTGACCTATCAATAACTGTCATAAATCTCATGCTTAAATTGGTTACCTGCAGGAATTATTTTCCCCAATGTACAACTGGAGAGATGCATTTTGGAGGGTTGTTTTTTTTTTATAATTTAAAAACAGCTTCCTCTGAAGCATCAGAGATTGGCCACAGCTGGCGAGGGACCACCAGACCAGATGGACCAGTGCTCTGAGGTAGTACAGACAATCATCTTTCTTAGATGTCTGGCTGGTGTCTCTTGCTCACATGATCAGGTTCAAGCTGATCACCAGAATTGAGGTCAGGAAGGAATTTTCCCCCAGGCCAAATTGGCAGGACCTTAAGGGGGTTTTGCCTTCCTCTGCAGCATGGACTGTTGATCGCCTGCTGGGAACATCTGGGCATATTTTACCTAATCAATTCCCCGTCATCGCAGGGGCCTCACGCCTGTGACACACAACAGTTTAGTCTCCTGAGGACTGAAACGTTTTAGTCTCAAGTTACTGGGCTCAATATAGGGGTGAAATTTAAATGGCCTGTGATTTACTGGTCAGAATAGATGATCTGATGGTCCCTTCTGCCTTCAAACGTTTAGTGGCGAGCTATGTTGGCTGGGGGGGGGGGGGTGATTTCACACACACACACACACACTCCTAAATGACAGAGCTATGCCAGCAAAACTTTTAATGGTAGACCAGGCCTCAGTTGCAAACGAGTAACAGGATCTTAGCCCGACTTTCCTTAACAAAGGTAGAATAGCAAAGGTTAGCTGTTAGGCTGATAGCGATAAAAGCTCAATGAAGAGTCTTCTGCAAGTATTGAACTGTTTGTAAATATCATCCCATGGCCTCATTAGTGTCCACATAGTGACATATGAATAGCTCAGATAACAACTGGGTAAAAATATGGTGAGTGCATTTCCAAGTTCACACGAAGGGCAGATTTTGCTTCGGACACACCACGGAAGAATATGCTATGGCACACACCACTACTTTGTAGCTAATACAACTAATGCAAAGCCCTGAACATATGAAAGGGTCCCCAGTTCCCCAGTCCTGCCAATGGAAGTGATAGCAAAAACAAACAATACATTCAGGACCAAAACAATTAAATGATCAGTGCCTAGGTTTTCTAAGGTGTCCAGAAATTAACAAGGAAAGAATTCACAATGCAGAGAGGATTACTGAACAGACCTGGATTGATTTCTCAGTGCACCATGAATGAGTTTCATCTCTACCTATATGAAGCTCTGGAAACAGGCTTCATCCATTGATGAGCCGTACCTGCCGGTAATGAGGGGGCAAAGCGAGGGCAGCCGGCTTCAGCAATGTTACTGAGCATGCTCACTCCGTATGCAAAGCAGCAAAAATTGGAGTGGAGGGGCATGTGACCTTGTATGGCCCCCATATGTGTCACCTCTGCATGGGAGGGGTGTAAGGCAATCTCAGTCTATGGACAGGCCACATGGCTGTATTCCAACCTCCTCCATGGTTATGAGCTGGAATAGTGGTTGCTGTCCCTTTATGCCCACTGTGTAGGGGTTACGAGGTCCTGGATCTATGTGAACACAGATACAGTGGGCCCCTCCTGCACAATGCTCCTCTCTGTGCCAGCTCATTGTGAGCCCATCTCTACTACCCATGCATGGAAGCTATCGCTCTGCCTGCCTCCTCTCTCCACAAACTCACTCGCGCACGGAGGACAAGCATGCCAGAGGGCCTTGGACAGACTCTCTGCACTGGGGTGAATTTTACTGTCTATAATGGCAATTATATATATTGCAATTCTGCCATCGGTTGCATCTTTGGAGCCGCGTTAACATATATTCTGCCTTTATTTTTATAGATGCAAGTCCAGAGGGCCAAATCATGCCTTAGCACAATCCATAGAAGCCAACAGAGTAGGGCCTGCTTACTACAGGGCTCAAGTTGGCTTCTCATTGACACCACCACGGCAGTATAAAGGGCCCATGGAGTGAATGTAAATAATTTATTCACATTTTAAGCCCCGCCCCCCAGAGCAGTGGGGGGAAGGGAGAGGGCTTAGTGTAAACGGGAATCTAGACCCTGGTGTTTAATGACAGCCACTTAACTAGGTGTTGCCGATTCCTGCAAATGATGTAAAATATAAGGTAGCGATCATGTCCAGTATTTTATTTGTATCCCAATTTCTGTGAAACAGAAAAGGAAAGCACCTCAAATCCTGTACTGAAGGTGACCCAAATGTCTTTAAAATAATAAACAAACAATGCTAACAGGATATGGGTAGGGAGGTAGGAATTACAAACAAGCACAACCAGACACTGTTTCCCACTAGTTCCCTCTTTACTTTCCTGCCAAGACTCAAGTTTGGTATTTTCTCGACCAGAGCTGTCGACATCTCTAATCCCTAAAGCTGTGTTAATAACATAGTCACTTGTTGTACTGATTAGATGCTAGTGTCATCAGCAGCTGCTGCAAGACCCACCGTAAACGTTCAGAGCTGTAACTCAGGATGTAACAGGCAAAAGCCTATCAGGGCCCCTGTGAAAGGCATTTATTTCAATGTGTATGTGCTTATATGTGCTCTCTTAGGATCAAACCTTGCCAGGCTCACTCAAACAAAGCTCCCATTTGGTTTCAGTGGGAGTTTTGCCCAAGTGAGATGGGCAGAATTCGTTTCCTGATGTCTTGGGATGTAAACAGGAGTTTTGTTTTAACTTTTTTTTTGCGGGGGCGGGGGGGGGTCAAGTGTTTTAATCCCTAAAACTAGTAATCCATCTGGCCGTCCGGAGAGAAGCAATTATCTGATGGTATTGATCTACATCTGAACTATCATAAAAATGCTTATTTATCAGATGGCAAAATAATGAGATCAATACAAAAATAACCAGAATATATACAACATTTCATTCATGGGAGGCTGAGAGGATGAACAGCACATGGTTTTATAACCGATCAGAATAGGAAATAGAAAGGGAAAGCTAGGAGCGAATGAACAGCTGTGAAATCTATTAATTTAAACAAAAAAATCAAAGTAACAGAGGAAGAGTACAGGATTGGTGCAAAGCTGAGTCTAATAGAAAAATAATTCCCAAAGGATTCGCTATTATAATTCTCAAATGCAAATAGTAAATCTTGGTGTTTTTCCTTAAAGCTAATAAACTTAAATTTACACCTCTTAGGCCCTGATCCTGGAAACTGCTGCAGAGACCAAATGTAGCATCTATGCAGAGCCCCTCTGTAGTTCCTGGGGATCTGTGCAAGTGCAGTGGCATGCCCTGCCCAGAGGTAGAACACTGTAGGGTCAGGCCTTCAATATTAATCAGCAGAAGAACAGGTATTCGTCCGAGTAATTAAAATATTTTTAAAAGGCGCATGGCTTAATATTTAGTATTGCCATTCTGCAGTGGATCGAACTAAGGCCCTGATCCTGCATAGACTTAGTCACATGCTTAATGCATGCACTGTGGGTAGTCTAAATGAAATCAATGCAGTGCATACATTTAAGCAAGTCTGTATAAAGCTTTGCAGGTTTGGAACCCTCTTTAAAACTCTCCTTTACCGTGATGCCTACAAAAAAACTTGACAGTAGTTAGGCCTCTGGTGTGCTGAAACCATTGCCTACTATGGTGCTCAATATTCTCTCATTCTTTCCTTGTACTCCCCCATTTGTCTGTTTTAGCAATCTGTAGTCTCTTGTCTTACACTTAAGGCTTGTTGATCCCCCGGCATGTGTAGACGTGCGGTGATCGATGCATTGGCGGTCAATTTAGCATGACTAGTGAAGACCTGCTAAATCGACCGCAGACCACTCTCCCGTCGATTCCTGTACTCCATCTGAATGAGAAGAGCAAGGAGAGTCGACGGGAGAGCGTCTCCCATCAACATAGCATAGCATGGACCCCGCGGTAAGTAGATCTAGGCTACGTCGACTTCAGCTATGTTATTCACGTAGCTGAAGTTGCATAAAATAGATCGATCTCCCCCCGTGGTGTAGACAATGCCTTAGATTGTAATCTCTTTAGGGCAGGGACTATATGAACTGCACCTAGCAGTACTTAGGGGTTCTTATGTGCTATGCTAATACAAGTAGTAATAACTAATCCTGCTTATACAAAAATAGTGTGCCACTCAGAAAATTTCATTTAATGCAATGCAAGTACATGGCATCATTTAGTGGTGGGAAATGGTTTAGATATCCCCAGTATTTTATGTACACACGTTTTAATTACTTTGAACTACTTATTTTTAATCACAAGGAGTTTAATTTACATTTCTGCCATATTAGCTATCAAAAGCCCTTATTTAAAACTAGAGAAAAAATAAATGATTTAGTTTAAACTATCTTGTGCAAGTAATACTTCTTTTGACTCATTAATTCTGAGATGGCAATTCATTAAAGAAAGTTCTAAAACTCCCATTTCCATTATTTTTATAGCACCTTTTGTTCATACCCGAAGGGGCTGATCCAAAGCGCATTGAAGTTAATGGAATGACTCTAAATGACTTCAGTGGGCTTTGGATCAGGCCCAAAGTCCATTGCAGACGGTATATACAGGGATTACTCACAAACAAAACAGCAGCCACTCTGCACCACCACTAATGAACAATTATTTTTAAGTGGGGATGTGCAGACAAACATTCACATGATTTTCATCAATGATCTGGAAAAAACAAAATCACTGACAAAGTGTGCAGATGACACAAAAAATGGTATATAACAAAGAGCATGGATCTCTGATTCAGAGTAATCTGGATCGTTTGAAGAACTGGGCACACAGTAAGCAATTTAAAACAGCTAAATGTAAATGGATACATCTGGGACTAAAGAATGTAGACCCCACTTATAGGATGGGAGGGACTCTCTCCGGGAAGCAGCGACTCTGAAAAAGATTTGGTGGATCTTGATGATGGTGGATAACCAGCTGAACATGAGCTCAATACTGTGGCCAAAAGAGCTCATATGATCCTGAGATTCATGAACAGGGGAATCGCGAGTAAGAAAAGAGAGGTTAGTTAACCTCTGTTTGACACTCATGAGACCACTGCTAGAACAGTGTCCAGCTGGGGTGCCCACAATTCAAGAAGGATGTTGATAAATTGGAGAGAGTTCAGAGAAGAGAGTCACAAGAACAATTAAAGGATTGGAAAACATGCCTTACAGTGATTGACTCAAGGAGTTCAATCTATTTAGCTTAACGAAGAGACGGTTAAGGAGTGACTTGATTACAGTCTATAAGTACCTGCATGGGGAACAAATATTTGATAATGGGCTCTTCATTCTAGCAGAGAATGGTATAACACGATCCAGTGGCTGGAAGTTAAAGCTAGACAAATTCAGACTGGAAGTAAGGTGCAAATTTTTAACAGTGAGAGTAATTATCATTGGAACAATCTACCAAGATTCATGGTGGAGTCTTCATCACTGAATTTTTAAATCAAGATTGGATGTTCTTCTAAAAGATCTGCTCTAGTTATTATTTTAGGGAAGTTCTATGGCCTGTGGTATACAGGAGGTCAGACTAGATGATCACAATGGTCTTTCCGACCTTGGACTCTACGAGTCTACGAATCTCCAGTTGACGTTGCAGTGGGCACTTCAGGTGGGCACTATTTCAGTATTGACTCAAAAGGAGGACAACCGCCAACTGATTTGCCAATTTCCTGAACCACCAGGGTTTTCCTTTATGTCTGTCATTCAAATGATGATCAGGGCTGCCCCTGCTTAGCTTATGAGAACTCAACTTGATGTAGAATGATTGACTCAGTAATTACTGATGTGGAATACATTATATGGATATTACTGCCTATGCCGACAGAAGCATATAATCTCATAGTGCAAATGTCATTGCATGATGGTACAGATATCTTCTATCTCAAATATTGCTAATATGCTCAGTCAACACTGAAGCCTAGATTTTATATTTGTATATAACACACACACACACCATTCCTAATATGCCCAGATGCTAGACATCAGATTTATACATACAGGTATGTAAAATATATACCTACACATTCGCACAAAATATTAAACAAAACAAAGTTCCAATAATATTTTTAAGGTTGCAACGTGAAGCACTCAAACATGGGGAAATGCTAGAATTCTAGCATTTCCATGTATGCATTTTGCTACTTTAGTTACATCATCATATACTTTTTCACAGGATCTTGAAAAAGGGGTATAAATTTACGGAAATATTCATCATACAGTCTAAATGGTTTAACACAGCAATAGGCCAAAGGAGGGTATGCATAAGATGGCTGTTTGCATGGCCTGATGTGTAACTCTGACCTCAGAATCCTACTGATGAATTAAGCGCCATCACTCAATGTTATTCCAGTATAACAGCTAGACTGAAATTAAATTTGGAAAACACACTTTAAAAATTGAAGTGTTTATGCAATGTATCCTTCCACTAAGGAAAATAGTTCCTAGGAGAAGGATAAGAAAATAGAGCAAGGAAAAGTCAAATAAATAAAAATTCAAAGGTATGTATTTGTTTGTTTGCTATTTTTAATATATTGTTTTCTACCCAATGGAAGCTACCTCAAGACATTAACTGAGCAGAGCCAATGCCATCTGATATCATTTAAAAAGCTCTACTTTGCCTCTCATGCCTCACAAGTGCCGGTGACCTTGATTTTATCCTACTATGCTGCCTACCTTCTTGCTTTTTATAGCTTAACTAATGGCCTTTATTACTGATGTTGCTGCTAGTATATATTATGTTTAAGAAACCAAAAATCCAGCATTAAAATTATACTGTCAGCTCTGCTTCGTTCCTTCTAAAAACTATCAAGCAATTACCTTCAAGCTGGCAATACCAAATTATTTCTAAGTGTATCACCTGTTGTCTATACTTTAGAAGACGATAATGTGCAATATAAATAGCTTTGCACTACATAAATTAAATTGCTCAGAAGGGCTTCCTTACAGCACATGAAACATATCATTGTCTTCATGGAAATAAACTAAGTTGCAGCCTCCAAGTTGGTTGTTGCTTTAAAAACCTGATCTTGCAAGATGCTGAGCCAGGCTGTATACTGTGGAACAACTTCAACCTCCAATGATCTATACTTATTTAGCACAGACAAAAAGCTTTATTATGATGCATACGTTGCATTTTGAATTACTTATTTGTAGTCATTCAAATCTTGAATAACTCAGGTGTCTAAAATGCCTAGCACACAGAGAGTCGTGCTAGCAGTCTAAAGGTTCAGCGGCAAACTTTTAAAACGGAAATAGCTGTTTGCACTTCCAAGATTTGGCCTTAATTGTACGATTTTTTAATCTGCTTATAGCCGGTCTGTTTTTGTTTATCTGGAGCAAAGCAGCTTGCATGAGTAAGATCATTCAATTTCAAAAACGCATTCCATGTAGATGTCTCCAATATGCAGCTTTTACGCACCAATATTTTTCATATATGATGGGTTCCTTTTTCTGAAATTAAGCCTTTAAAATATTAATAATGTTATGGCTGTAAGATGCATCAAAGGGTTCTCTTTTTTAAAAAAAATACTGTATTGTAAATCTGGATTTCTTTGGCCCATGCGTGTGCAAATCTTTCCCACAAAGTATTAGTCATGCTCTGATTTCTGTTAAATACTTCTGGTGAGCGAAGTTCTACCAGCTAACTTAGTAGTTCAACAAAACATGAGACTGGTTTGTACATACTAATGCTATCTTTAGTTGCTAGCATAGCCTTATCCCTTACAAACTAAATACACTGATAACTTGCCTGAAAATGTTGGAGAAATAGTTTTTATTAAATGTTTCACCAAACAACATCAAATTAAAAATCAACCCAGTGGGGGGCAGGGAGGATCCAGAGAAAAAAGCTGTATAGAAAATAAAAGGCAATATGGAGTATTATCTGTTCCAGCAGCCAGTCACTGATTTTGCAGTGGCTTACTTTAGTATTATTGTATATAGAAATCTAGACTCCGGAAAGACTCAAACCGGCACAAACAGGCACATTCTGAAGGAAATAAACCATTTCAGAATGAAGATCAAGGGTGAAATCCTGACTCTACTGAAGCTAAAGGTAGTTTTGAAGTTGATTTTCCTTTGACTAACACTTGGTTTAAACTAATACAACTCCATTGATTTCAAAGATGTTGCCCTTGATTTAACCCAGTGGATGTGACAGTGGGAATCAGGGCCTGTATTTCTATTAGAGAACACTCTTCTTGCGCATCAACAGCACAGAGCCGGCATCAACTCCAGAGAAAGTTGTTGTTTCACCATCCTCCTCTAACTCTCTGGCACTGTAAATCATATCTTCATGTGCCATCTCTCAATCCCCTTCCTTACTGACAACATAACCAAGCTGTCAGATTTTTACCATAGCCCACTCCCATCCATGCTAAGGACTATAACTTCATAATACAAGTTCTACATAATCCACTGAATTGCCATTATGTCCTGCCCAGTTATCATCTGGTGGAACTTCCTATCACCCATTGAGGACCTCTGTTTGATTAAGTGAACCCTCATCCAGAGCTTATGCCCAAATAAATCTGTTAGTCTTTAAGGTGCCACCAAACTCCTCGTTGTTTTTGTGGATACAGACTAACCCGGCTACCCCTCACCCAGAGGCCACTCAGAGATCTGGAGATTGCTCTGTGGAGACACGTACATAGATGAGCAGTTACAAAAAGATTTCTGTTGCCTTACCTTTCTGCATAAGGGAGGAACTGTTGGGACATGTGCATAAATCTGCATCCACTATTCCACCTCCTATAGTTCTGGGTGCACCTCCAACCAACCTTTTTATTTTCAGATGCCCTCTCGCTAACTATCTTTTACGACCTTCTCAACAACCTGCTTTGGATTGTTTTGGCCAAGCCAAGCTAACTATTAAATAAGCCTAAGCAGCACGTAAGGGGACGGGAGGGACTTCTCGGCTTGGGGCCACATTGGAGGAGGGGCAGTCTTTTTGTTCTGTGCTTGTACGGGGCCTAGCGTGATGGGGTCCTGGTCTGTGACTGTGCTTCTAGGCATCACCACAATGCTATTAAGTATTAGTATTTATTAATGCAGCACCCATTAAATGATACAATCTTTGTGGCTCAATGGGCCCCAAAATGGAGTTCTCTCTTCAGTGACCTCAGACAAGACACCTTTGTCTTGTGATTAGATAGAGATCCTCCTTGTTTTCCCCAGCTTACCATTGCTTTCATTTAACTTCTGTACTCTTTTAGCCTTGTAAAAATAGAGGGACCAATATTGATATTTGACGATCATTTTGCTTATGGTCTTCATCTTTCCTTATCCCACACATAGAAAAGGGGCATGCAAACAATGAACAATAAGGCGCTGTTATGAACATAGAACAAAAAACAAATAAAAAAAGCAAATAATAAAAATAATCCTGAATATATTTTGGTACCTTTCCTATAAAACGATACCAGGACATTTTACATCTTTAATAAACTGACATATAAACTATGCCCAAAGTTCACTTCATCCGCCACTGAAAACGTAACCTCTTGTAATGCAGTAGCTACGTAACGGACTATAGCAAAACGCCACAAGAGTTCACGGCAGGAAATGAAAAATAAGCCACTTTGGGATTTGGCCAGGACACTAGGGTCAAGCATCACTACACTTGCAAAACACACTACAGGATCTCGGGTTACCACAGGAGATCAAGAACTCCATTTAACCTACCTCCAGCATTGCAGTACACCTAGCACTAGGTCATTTTCTAAGTATGCTGGAAACAGGAGTACCATCACCTGTTGAATAATCAGCTCCATACCTTGCAGCACCTAGACTTCGCTGATCCACCTACTGCCCTGGCCTGACCCAGGTTTGTTTATTTGATCTGATGGAATCACAGCCTAATGGAGCAGGGTTGCTAATATGGGGTAATGCTTTAAAAAGAGGGAGGTCTATTTGAATGATATTAAAGACATAAAAGGCCAATATGTCAACAATGTTATCTTCTATTTGTACGTCAGTTGAGGGCTCACTAAGGTGAGATCTGTATGCTTTTAAATATCTTACCTCTTCTCACAGTTCCTCTAAACAACTCCCAATTATTTAATAGTAAGTCACGGGTATAGAGAGCACAGAAACATCACAAATTGGTAATGAAGTCACAATGGCAGCATTGCCAACTCATGATATTTGGTCTTTTTCTTAAAGCCTCTGCTCCTGGAATCAGGGGAAGTCACATGAGAATCTCAGTTTTTATTTTGAAAAAATAGTTTCGAGCCCTCACGGTTGCAGAGAGAAGTTTGAAGCCTCAAAGCTCCAAAAGCAAATAAAAAGAACATAACATTTATTATTTCTTAATAATCATGAGATTTTTTTTTTATAAACAGTGTCATGAATACTGGGAGCCTGATTTATGGGTTTTTTATTATTATTAATATTTGCAGTTTTGCTGTAGCCATGTTGGTCCCAGGATCTGAGAGAGCCAAGGTAGGTGAGGTAATGTTAAAAATAAAACCAATGGTACAGAGTTTAAGCATAGAAGTTTCTGGTTATCAGGGAATAAGGTAAAGATTATCAAGGGGAGCGAAGTTCGGTTTAGGATCGAATAACGTAAGAAATACATAATCTGCAAAATCCCCAATTGGGGGTAAAGGCTTAACGGGTCAAAGTACAGAGATTGAGATATGAGGGTAAGTTGTTCATATATAATGGCTATGTTCAGGTGTGGAGTAGAATGAGTGGGTACGATGATGAGGATAGATTTACCCTCATTTGGTGAGATTTAATGTACTCCTTACTGGACCAAATCTGTTGGTGGAAGAGACAAGCTTCTGAGCGTCACAGGCTCGGAAGCTTCTCCCTGTCACCAACAGAAGTTAGTCCAATAAAAGGTATTACCTCACGTACATTAGCTACCATGATTTTTCAACTTTTGAGATGGGCATCCTACAATGGGTTTGATTCACTGGTGTGCAAAATAATTATGACCTATACAAAATGCAGGGCCAGTAGAGAATCAGACCCCACATATCTGCCTGTCCATGATTTATTTACTTCTCTGAAGCACTTGATCACTGTTTTAGTTCTCAGAAGTACAGCGGGGCTGGTTCCTGGGCATCACTTGTGCACATGGCGTGCTGCTAAATAAGGCAATTTTAGAAATAAATAAAAATATGAACACGGGAAAACGTCAGTAGCAACAACATCAAACATCTCCTCTTTTAATTAATTATCCTTAATAATATACAACCTACAGACAAGCTTTTCCACTAATAGATTAATAAATACTATTTTCCCTGTATAAAATCCATGAAACTCTAGGTACTGGTTCAAAGCCCACTCTTTAAAGTCAATAACGAACCGACAGGTTGAACTGAACGAAGAATCTCAAGGACATGGTCTCGAAAGGGAAGGATTTAGAGAGAAATCTGGCCCACTATCTTTTCATTTCTCCCAAGAAAAGAGGCCAGATCCTCCACCGTTGTATATCATAGGTCTTCAGGCTCAGGGACATTAGCTCCTGCTTTTCTGTGACAGTCATTAACTTCTAAAGGTAAGCTTTCAAAAATGCCTTTATATTAGCCATGAATTAGGCAAGGAGTCAGGCAAATCAACAATAATTCAGTTACATCAGCTATGTATCATTCTTTAAGTAATTTACCTGCTGGGAAGTCTACCAGTAGTCAGCAATTCATTTTCATACACCAAACCTGTACACTGCATAAGAGATTATTTAAAATCAGTCCTAGATGTATTTTGTGCCCTTTTCTGAGTAGTTTTAGAAACTTTTGGTTACTATGTTTGATGCGTCTTGGATTTTTTTTATGTTTATCAACAAGCCCTATTGTTCCACTTAAAATGATTGACAGTGCTGAGGTGCACAATTAGATTACATATTACCACATCAGAGGATTTAAAACAAAATTAGCACATGCATCTAATGTGATAATTCTGTAAAGGATTAATCCTAGATTTATGCAAACAGATTACATGTTATATAAATTCCCTGCTGCTCATTTTTCATCTGTTAAACTGTGCTGTGGATGGTCAGTTTAAAGATTTGATTGTTTCATTATTACATTTTCACCTCACGTCTGCAAATATTCACTCCCGTGTCCTAGAAGCATTACTCACTCATATAAAAAAGGTAAGTAAAACAGAGCTTTTTCTTCAATATATTCTCCAGCAAAAAGGAAGGAGAAAGAAACACCTCAAATATGAACATTTTCGTAAGTTCTGTTTCAAATGTTCATTGTTTCTTCCTCAGATTCACAAAAACAGGCTATTCCAAACTCACTGTGAACAGAAAAAGAAAGCAAATAAATATCGAGGGCATTGTCTGATTCAGTTACTACTGTGAAATTGCATTAGGCACAGATCCCAAAATAATAACCATTCCATGCCTTGGCTTTTACACAACGTATACACATTTGCAAACACACTGTCTGCAAGCCAGCAGTTTACAAAGCAGAGTAAAAAGGGCTGTATTCATAGAGATGCAGATAAGAATATCTTGATCTTTGCACTATCTGTAAGCCATCATAGAAAAACAAATGGCTTAGCTTTTAGATATATATTGGGTTTCTCTGAAAAATAAATGATGATGTTTGAATTTACAGTGATGCTAATATTTTGTAGTAGTATATTAGGATAAAAGGAAGCCATGGAGACAGCTTTGGTCTGTCCTACCTAGCTAGTGCTTGAACTGTGTACTGGTAGAGGTTAGATTGTTAGTTTTTATTTCTGCGGGACATTCTAGACCAGTGGTCCCCAATGTGGTGCCCGCGGGTGCCATGGCGCCCACCAGGGCATTTATGTGCGCCCGCCGTCAGGGCTGGCACCAAGGAACGAAGAGGAGAGGAGCACATCCACCGGAGAACCTGCCACCAAAATGTCGCCAATGAGTGCTTCTGGCGAAGAAGCGTCGCCACCGAAATGTCGCCGAGGAGCGCTTCCGGCGGAGAAGCTGCCGCCAAGGAGTGCGGCCACCGGAAAAGCGTCACCACCGAAATACAGCCGAGGAGCGTCGCTGCCCGCCACACTCTTCTGAATGCATGAATGTGCTCTTGGCCACAGAAAGGCTGGGGACCACTGTTCTAGACAGCACTCTGGACGGAGGCTTTTTTCACTAATATAAACATGAGATAGATTTCAAGGATTAGACGGATTTGATTTTATCTCTCCAGTAACAAGTACATTGTCAGACACAATTTATTCTTCCAAGAAACATGTTACAGAGAACTGGAATTGTACATCTTACTTAAACTGATTATAGATTAATGCATGATCCTAACCAAAGATATGTGGGCATACAGACTGCATAGCTTCTGAAATCAGCTACTGTGTTGTAGACAATTTCACAAACTATTGCATATGATGAAACATACTTCCACTTTTCAAATGGCAAGAGCGATATATTAAAACAAGTACAGTAGAAATATAGTTGTCTCCGTTAACAAACCAACATTTACACAAATTAGTAAGTGAGATGATACAATCATTTCCTATTAACATTCACAAAAGGTTGTGTAAGTAGACAGAAACATTGACAGAAACTATATATACCCACAATAAGAGAGTCTTCATGCAACATTGTTATGCCATTTCAAACAAACAAGTAAATACCTTGAACTACACCTGCAGCGAATAATTATAATAGGAGAAATGAAAGGGTCTTTCCTCTAGATGCCTCTTCTAACACTGACTGAAATGTTTTTAACACTGAATGAAGTAAGAGAGTTAGAGTTAATTCTTTCTGCAATCTCATGCTTATGGGAAGAAGTTATAATTTTGTTGTTCATCTCTTAAACCCACATCTCAGTGGCCTTTAATTAAACAATTTATAAAGCCATGGAAAGCAGATCTTCCATACAAATTATATTAAAAAAGACTGAAGTATTAAAAAGATTTTTGAACTCTCAGTGTAGCAGGCATCTTTGTCCTAATACACCTGTCCCGGTCTTTCGAGGACTGACCACTCCCCTTAGCTGGCCTTCAGTCAGATCAATACCTGGACCTTCACCTCTAATTCAGGTTAGCAGCCCTTCAGTTTTAGGGCTTGCAGTCTGCTTCAGTTTGTTGGCAGCCTGGTGCAAGACTGTCTCCCCTTTGCTGTCCCAGGCCTTTTGGCCTCCCTTTCTTTCTCTGTACGCCCTCTTTATACCAGGCCCGGTTTCCTCTATTGGTTGCAGCTGCAGGTGCCTGTCTCCAGGACTGGCAGCTCTGGCAGCTGCCTGGGGTGTGGTGAAGCAGCTTGCTTGTAAACCAGAGAGGTTCTCCTCCCCACTCTAATTTCAGTATGTAGACCCCATTACAACAGCAGTGACTGCAAACATTGTTTAAAACTGAGTCACAGCAGGCATTGAGGTCCACATCACTTGTCTTTTTATGTCAAGACTGGGAATCTTTTCAAACAAAACTAGACATATTTCCATTTCCTCCTCAGTCGCGTTACATAGGTAAGTCATTTATTAATTTTATTTCACACATATCAATGAAGAGTCAGGCTCATTTCCTTGCAGTTTACCAGGGATCATTTTTCTCACATCTCAGAAGTAATTTATCATCAGTAATCAAGAATGAGCTTGAAAAATTGCATACCAGGAAAGCAACAGTGATGGGATCAAGTGGGGTTTCGGGCAGGAGAGGAAAAGGAAAGGGGTGGGGATGGAGAACATGCGGATTGGTTCTCCTGTCTCATCAAACACGGATGCGACCAAGCTGTGGAAAGTGGAATCACCTACTTAACTTGTCAAAAATGAGGCAGCCCCCTAAAATCATGAGAATGGCTTAAAAACCATGAGATTAAAAAAAAAATCAACGCTGTGTTCTTTTTATCTTCGAGATTAAGAACGTCTTTAGTACCCTCAGGTCATGTTTTCAAGCTTTTCTCCATAATCGCAATAGCTAGAAATGAATTTCTAGGTGCTGGGGCTTTAAGAAAAAAAACCAGCAAACATATTGAGACTCACAATAAAAATCACAAGAATTAGCAACACTGAGAAACACCTCTGCTAAATAGTTCCCTCTATACATAGATCTTGTCCTTACCTAACCCTGCGCCGCCCCCCCGCCCACTTGGAATCCCCCCTCTGCTCCCCACACACACTTTCCCCAAAACTGCAATTATACCTTACAACTAAGAAAGAGGAGGAGAAAACGTAATTCTGAACAACAGGGGCGTGATAAATGAAGGGTCGGGTAGCTTCCTTTTATGGACACCCAGACAGCCAGTAAGCTATAAAGTCCCTCTTGGTGGCTGTTCTCTGCTTGCTTTACCTGTAAAGGGTTAACAAAGTTCCCCAGGTAAAGGAAAAGGAGTAGGCACCTGACCAAAAGAGCCAATGGGAGGGCTAGAACTTTTTTAAATGGGGGCGGGAGGGGGGGGGGGAGAACCTTCCCTTTGTTTTGTGTGTTGTGCCTCTCTGGGAAAGAGGGGAACAGAGGGCAGCAGGAATGCTGTGTAAGGCTTGAACCAGGTATAAAAATTCATCTTCCATACCTAGAAAAAACAATTTGGATAGGGAATGTTTAGACGCTATCAGGTTTATTTCTTATTTTGGCTTGTGGATCTCCTCTGTGCTAACCCCAGATGCTTTTGGTTTGCTTGTAACCTTTAAGATGAGCCCCTAAGAAAGCTATTCTGGGTGCTTAGTTTTTGGAATTGTTCTTTTAAACTCTAGCAAAAGCCTAAGTGCCCGGTGTATTTTCTTTCTTTTTGTTTTTAATAAAATTTACCTTTTTCAAGAACAGGATTGGATTTTTAGTGTCCTAAGAGGTTTGTGCATGATGCTTAATTAGCTGGTGGCCACAGCTAATTTCCTTTGTTTCTTTCTCAGCTCTTCCATGGAGGGGGTGAAAGGGCTTGAGGGTACCCCAGAGGGAAGAATTCCCAAGTGCTCCTTCCTGGGTCCAAGGGTTGTCGTTTTTTGCATTTGGGTGGTGGCAGTGTTTACCAAGCCAAGGTCAGAGAAAAGCTGTAACCTTGGGAGTTTAATACAAGCCCGGAGTGGCCAGTATTAGCTTTTTAAAAACTTTGCAGGCCCCTACTTCCAGCACTTGTGGTGCCAGAGCGGGGATTCAGCCCTGAGAGGGCCGTTAGAATGTTTGAATGGGCACCAACACACATTTGTAGCAAGAAGGGATTCATGTATTTATTTCAGCAGTAAACTCACACAGCCATTGAGGAAATTGAAAAAACACATGGCAAACACAGATAACAAAGAGCCCTATAAATACTTTGCGGTTTACTGATTGTTACAGGAAACCTGATTTATGACAATTGAAATAAACAGTACTCCGCTCTGGCACTCGATAGTGTGAAACCTATATCACTGCCTAAACAAAGCTCAACATAGGACAAGTGGACATGAAATCCATCCCCCAGCCTGGACTTGGGTCTTTGGGTTAGAGCTGTGGCCACCTCCCCTTCGCCGCACTTGCTCAGGACGATGAAAACATGGTTACCATAATACCATACATGGGATGATCCTTGTCCCACCCCACTGCTGTTTGCCACGCCAACTCCTTATACCATGGTGTGAAGAGTCTTTCCATTGTGTGTGCAAGTGCACCCATGTGTGGGTGTGACAAGTCCAGATGCCCCAAGGGGGGGGGAACAGGTGGTCTGAACCCCCAAGAATAAGCAACTGAATCAACTGATTATATATGAAGTTACTGTGTATAAAATCGTCAAGTAAGGTCTTTTATGAAAGCTTACAATGTTCTGAACCTGATGGTCATTATAAGATATGTATACAGACTGTGGTTATGAATCTATGTATTTATGAATACAGAAAACTGTGCTCATAGCGTGTACCACAAGTTCAACCTCACAGCAGGGAAGGGCACCTCCCAAGACAGGTGTTTACATGGAACCAGCTCCAAGTAATGCCTGAGTGTCCAGCCAAGAAGAGACAATGGTGGACCATTAAAGTTAATGAAAAGACAAACACCCCAGCTCTCAAATTGAAAAGGGGTTTCCATACTCTGAATAAATAAGAGTCACCATGGACTAAGGGGGAAGGGGAGAAGCCGTTTAAAAGCAGACTTGTATCTAAGGTTTGGCATCCAGAAACTGAGGGTAGTGTCCGTGAATGGCTGGGTCCCCTTTGTGGCAGGCGGTATCCTGGGAAACTGTTCAGAGGCAACAGGTAACTTGTATTAGAAAAGGGAGTTTATTTAGTATGAAAGTGTAAAGCCTGAGGTTGTGTCTTTATGTTCATCTTCCAGGTAACCAATATAGATCTGCTTCTCCTTACTATTTTATCTTCTAATCTTTGATTTTTCTATTAAAATAACCCCTTTGTTTATTTTTATCCGACACAGACCGTCGTACAAATGGCATTGAATGGGTGTACCAAAGTACGCTGGCATCTGGGTGGGGGGGGCACGCTGGTTTCACGCCTTTGGGGGTGACAAACAGAGGGGAAATGTCGGAGGGTCTGGTAGTTAAGAACTCAGGGAGGACAGATTTCGGGAGATGTGCGACTGGAAGGGCAAATGGCATCACCCGGCATGGAGTAATTAGGCTGGTGGAAGCCAGCTTTGTGTTGGTGGGCAGATTACTGGTGTCAGGGTTCTGACCCAAAGCTGCACAGCATAAAGGCACCGCAGATTACAGGGCAGGCAGTGACAGAACCCCTTACTGGTCTGGGTGATCCCCAAAACATCACAGTGGTGCACTCCACTTGTATAGCTCAGGCTATGTAAAGGGCCCTCTGTATCCTGGGTGAATTTCAGTGCTTGTTAGATTACTTGAGATCCTGCTAGAGGTACTTTTCATCAAGTCAAAATGATGTACCTAATTAATGGTGCATGCCTGAGTTCTTGTAGCTAAGAAGCCACCGCTACAGAAGTGGGAAATGGGTTTTCCCAGTGTAACATGAATGCCAACTGTGTATGAACTATGAACCGCAGACATCAAAGGATTGAGATAAAAAATGACCGGTCTTTAAAGTACATATTGATCAATTCATTGAAGTCAAAAAATTTCAAACCCAAATATTCACATGGGTTCAGTGATCCTAAAACTTGTTCCCATTCTCTGTATTTCGAACCCTACTTGAAGCCATTGTTATAGAAAAAGAAAGTGCTATTCTAGCATTCAAAATTGTCTTCTTTCCATTCCACAGACACTCAAACTATCAGCTTTTTGATGCCCATGCCTTCTGTGAGCTTCGCAGGGAGCACAAGTTTCCAAGTCTTTTATTTGGTAGGATTTCTGAAAGCCCCATGAGATATATCTTCTTTTATGTTAGATGTTCTCTTATTCTCAGGAGTAAACAGTCTCACAAGTGATCAAGTGTTCTACAGGCCAGGATATTCTTGAAGGTTTTTTGGCATCAGATAACATTTTCAAATGGAAATGTTGCCAAGATTGTAACTAAGTCATTGGGTACAGATCCCTGCTATGTGACTGGGTATAAGCTTTTAAAACACAACCCATGGCATATGCCAGGTCTTTGAAATAAATATTAGATCCTCAGTACCACTCTTGTGTTTCACATCTTTGTAACATAGGAAATGAAAATACAAGCTGCAATTGTAAAACTTCAGAGGAATTGCCAATAGCTAGTAAATTTAAATTGAAACACCCCCTTCTCGATTTTCCTGCAGAACAGAATCTTTAACCAAAGCACATGTGCCATTAGATATTTAGCAGTTTGAACAAGAACATAGGATTTACTATGCCAGATCAGACCATTGGGTTCATGAAATTCAGTATCCTGTTTCTAGAAGTGACCAATATATTACTCTTGTACCTAGACTGCCAGGCAATGCTACAGACAGAGGAAAATATCCTCTCTCCCGACACCAGTTACAGCCCACAAATAAATAAAGGTTAAAGTCATACAGCTATCCCCTATATTTAACTAAAATGGTTTGATAATCAATAAACTGCTTGGCATTAACTCCAGGAGTGAGCGCAGATTATCCTTTTCCCACCTTATAGATTGTTGTAATAATACATCAAAATGGCTTTGAATTTATCTTTAGGCTAAATCATATTAATTCAGACAAGGTGGTTTGTCAAAGGAGAAGGAGCTGTTGATTTCACTGAGGCAGAACCCTTTGACTAATACACTGATTCTCAACCTTCACCATATTTTGGACTGTATCTTAAGACCAAGATCCAGTGCTCCTCCTAGTTGTTCAATCTAGATCTCACACCTTCCCTGCAGCTATTATACTATTTGGTGATGTGCAAACGCAATATTAGGTCACATAAGCTTTGATTCAACAAAGCACATGGTAAGTGCTTTGCTGATTTGGGGTCCTAAAAGTTGACATGACGACAATGCATTTCCGTTAACGTGATATATGCAGCTGCTTGTTTGTCCATCTAATCACAACTCAAACAATTGTGTGTCCATGGTTGTAATTACCTCTCCTGAACCAAAGAGCATGCTGGATATTACACCAGGGATGAATCTTCTTGTTACTGATTCACTCAATAATAGGCAGGAGACCCTACTGCTCTAATCTCTCCAACTTACTTTGCAGTTGAGTTCTGCCCTCCTGTGTTTGCTACTTTTCAAACTGCAATGTTCTCTACAGATGAGACCATGGTTGATTTTACAACAGAGAAAGACATGAAGCAGCCATGGGGGTGTAGGAAAAGTACTGGAGTTGTTCTTATTTGTTTCTCAGAAGAGCCTCTGTAAATCTTTAATGAGCCCTGGTGACAAATTCACTGTAAGCCTGAGTGGAAGCATGTAGAAACAGATCCACTCAAGTCAATGCGGTTGAATCAGTTTACAACACTGGTTAATTTGGCTCCTCTACCAGGCTAAAGCTAGCACCAATCATTGCTGTTTGAAGACTGGTAGATGCTGCACCAATGTGACAGGATCCACTTCATGAACAATAGGTTTAAAACTGCTGGATTACAGATCAGGAACTACGCATGCAGCAAGCACATCACTGGCTGCAAGATTTTTCTTACTTAGAGCGTGGTTTTTTATTTGTTTAGTGAAGAGAATAACTCTTCTGCTTGACTGGGCTTGATATGAACTGTATCTCATTTGAAAAGTAACGCATTCATGCACTCTTTTGACTAAAACATGCATGATTTTCTGCCTTATTTTTCCTGCCTGCTGAAACGCTGTAGCAGAATGGCTGAGGCTACGGCAGAGAAGATTTCTGCATCCAAGCCTTACAGTTATGGTGCTCTAAAAAAATTGTTCATTCATTTTTGGGGGTGGGGGAGCACAGTTAACTGAACACACAATACGAATGATAGCATTGTCATCTGACAGTTGCCTCTGTGAGATTAAAATCACTGAACAGATACGTACTCTCAAAGACACAGTTGCAAGCCACTGAATCTTTACGTTGCAGGGCTGAGATAGTTCTTATCAAATGTCCACATTTTACTAGTTCCAGGATATGCTCATTGCAAACAAAGTAGGCTGTCTGACAATCAGTCATTTAGCACTGTGACAAAAGTCAGTAACGGACTCCACGACCGTAGCCTGCACAGTATCAGGGGATTTGTAAATACAAAGAAGTAGCATATAAACTCTACTGTGAGCAAAACATCGAGAAGTTGAACAGATATGTAAATTAAACCCGTCTACACTTTTTTTCCCCTGCATGCCGGTACAAAGGACAAAAGGGAAACAAGGAGCGATGCTGCCCCTTGCACTGGTGAGCCATACCACCGCTTTTAGTGAGGGTGGGGAACAAGTTCTATAGAGCTGCTGTGATACCTCCTTGAGCAGGTGAATGAAAAGGTGAAGAGTGGAGGGGGTGGTATGATGAGATGTCTACAATGGCATGTAGCCGATCTGTGCCTGCCAGCAGCAAATATCTCCAATGGCCAATGGAGATATCATGGGATACTAGACTGGCCGCCGCAGCCCTGCACATCCCAAATTCCTCCCCGACCTCTTCTCACCCCACTGCCCTATCCCACCCACCCCCTATTCCCGCGAAGGCCACCACCTCACCTTACATGTGCATCTTCTCCAGGGTCCAGGCACCTAATTAGTGAAGCCACACATGTGGGGATCCACTAATTAGGTGGGTGGCCCTTCATTCTCTTGTGCACGGCCGCCCAGGTGCACACCTTAGAGGGAACTATCCACGGACCACCTGAATGGAGCTCATGGACCACTGGTGGTCTGCAGACCACAGTTTGAGAACCTCTGCTCTAGTTCAATCACAATTATTGAGTTTGAAGCAGGAATTAATTCAGGAAAGTACTATGGCCTGTGTTATACAGGCAGGCGGACTAGAAGATCATAATGGTCCCATCTAAATTTAAAATCTCTGAATCTATCCAAAACAAGTGAGAGATCTGCTACATTTTGTGGTACCAAGCATGTATCTCAACTAAGAGAAAAGGAACTTTAGCTTTTTGGCTAGGTGATACCAGAATCTGAGCCACAAAATGCTATAACATTTATTTTTTTCTTCCAGAATATAATCTTTAGGTGACTGTCCATGATTTGACAAAGTGACTTGCCCTCTTCTGCCTGTGTAATTTTAGGAAAAAACTTTTCCTCGGAAACTTTTCCAGCATGGAATCCTTTAGATTAACCTGCTGTGACAATAATCTTCTAATACAAATGTAAAATTAGTTTCAGATCATGTGCCTCCTCCTACGATGATATTCTATGAAGATTCAGATTCAAGAATAACTGAGGAGCACATTCTCAGTATTGCCAACTCCAAGCTTTTGACAATCATGAATCGGACTCCAGAAATCATGCAATTAGTTTAAAAATCATTAGATATAAAAAATCTTTTTGGTACTGGAGCATTTAAGAACCACGTTTTCAAGCTTTTCTGTGCATTTTGTTTTGTTTTAAACAGCCAATGAACCGCAACTCATTTTACAGCCTGCTGGTCATAACTGGCCAGGTGAATGAGACACTGTTTCTGTTGCAGGGGCAGGGGGAAGAGTGTGTGTGTGTGTGTGTGTGTGTGTGTACACACACACACACACACACACACACACACACACACACACCCTATCCCCTTACTATGTAGGGCAGGTGGAACCAGACTCACGATGGATTGCTGCTAGCCATCCACCAACAGCAAAGAATCCAGCTTCTATTGACTAATGTAATAATATTTCAGCAGAAATGCTCATTTGGTTTTAGAAATACTGCAATTCATGGAACACAGATTATATTAGCATTCTCACATTATAATTAAATATGTGTTATAGGATTCTTCATGGAAATAATCAGGAAAAGGCATACACTTCTTTTTTAAACACGGTATAAAAGGGTTAAGGGTAGTAACAGTCCCAAGGAATTTGTATCTTGGCAAACAACTAACCATCCCTGCATATTAATCAGAGGCAATGCAATCCCAGTATATGAGAGGAATTAATAATGTTAGCATGACAAATAATATCTTCCACCCACTTTACGTTATAGCGGATTCTATTTCTAAAATTGTATTGGCTAGATGCAGAGTTATTTTGACAAACATACACACACTAGAAATAGAGCGACTTAAACATGCACCAGTTACATGACAACTCCCAGAAACAGTATTTCTATTGTCTCAGAATTAGCGGTGGTTGTTTTTTTTCAAAATTCCCCACAAACAACAAACAAACCTAAACCATATAGAACCAGACCTAAATATCAAACCTTAGCACTAATAAATTAATGTATGTTACAGTTACACGCTTTGATTTTTAGTTTTAGATGTAGAAGTAGTTTTCTGATTACCAACAAAGGAAAACTCAGCCACGGACTGAATGTGGCCTAAATGCCTTAGGAGTATTTTTACAGGAATTCCTTACCTTGATGTGAACATTTGACAATTCACCTGTGCTGTCTAATGATCACATCACTGCCCTTGATCCACACATACAACTATTTGACTATTAAGAGTTCTATGCGGCCCAAGATGGCATTAAATCCATGATATCTAGGAGCAGGTGTGAAATTCAGACTGAACTACTTTATCCAGATTGGGAAGCCATCAGTCCTAATTAATGCAAAAGCCAACAGACTGATCCTGCTCTCACATATGTAGCACAGCTTTCCAGAACTTCTACCAAGCACCTGGCATCATTCCTGTACATTTTGAAGAGAACCCCTGGGGTTTCTATGCCTGGCACATATCAAGCTCCCTGGAATGGAGAACAACTGTTTCCAACAAAAAACCTGTGTCCAACTTAGACGCTTTAAGTCAGCATGAAATGTGGTGCTAGTCCATGCACTTGAATGGTAGATACATTTACACACGTGCAATTTAGCTACTTCCAAGCTATATCCAGAAGATAATACAAAAGGGCTCCACGTTGGGCCTTGTCAGGAGGGACCAATTCCTGTTTTTTTCTCACTCAAGGTAAGCCCCTGCGTGGGAGTGACAGGTACAGGCCCGCCAAGCCCTGGGACTGGGGAAGGCTAGCCACCTTCAAAAGGGGCAGACCAGGCTGGCCGTCAAGGTGAGTACATGCGGCACTCCAGTTAGGCACTGTAACAGTATGCACATTCCCCTGGGTGGTAGACAATTCCTTCATGCATTGGGTGTTACTGGGAGGCAACAGCCTTGTACCACTCCCAACACTGGGCAGTGCATACCAGGAACAGCTGAGTCCTAATTTTTACTCAGGCAAAATTTCCAGAGAATCCAGTGGGAGTCTGAGTAAAACGTGGCCTAAGCTAACCTGGGTGTTTCTTCTAGCATCAGGATTATGATAGTACAATAATATTGCTCAGCCTTCTTGATGTCAGTGGGCCATAAACAAACACATATGCCAATGGGCCATATGTGGAAGGAACTAAGAATCATCGCAAATTTCCGCTCCAAGTGCCAGGTAAATTTCTTTGACCGTGCCTCCTCTAACAGACATACCCCAACATGTATATTAAAAACAAAACCCCAGACCTACCAAAGAAAATACTTCATCGCAGACAGTGTCCCTCTGGGGAGAGGATGAGAGAACAACAAACATGTGACAGATATTAGTCATACCGCTCAATGCATTGCTGGAAGGTGCTCAGATCCCAAGGTGTATAAGAAGTAGAGAAATAGAAATATTGAACCATCCGTTTTAAAACAGCCTTACCCACGGATGGCTCATGAAGGCCTTCTGGGTGAGCAGGGTGGAGAGTGTCATCAAAAGGCAAGTAGCTAAATTCGCCAGCAGCAACAATTGGTCATTTTGTTTACTTAACTAGGATTAGGCGGTGAGGCAGCTGAGCTGTGGAAGTCCAGAGACATAGAATTCACACTGGATAAAGCTCTAAGATATTTTGTTATCATTTCTAAAAAGTGAGGTTTGGACATGCCTTAATATTTGTGCACTCCTGTCTATGTTTTAAAAAACTATTTCTTACCAAAATGTCCACTGGTATTAACAAGAACAGAGGTGGGGATGCATTCAGCTCCATTCTCTTGCACACAAGCAGAATACAGTAACATAACACCGATGTAAGACATACATCCTAGGCAGAATACCAGGGCTTGAAAACATATTCCCACAACAAGGGAAGAACAGTGTCCTGTAATTTCAGGGCACGTACAATGAGTATACTCTACTCTTACAATAAATCCCTTCTCACCTCGAACATGAGGATGTAAAAAATCCAGAATCACCCAGTGACCCATCTAATATTTAGACTCCCAAATATTGTTGGAATCCAACAATAACTGAATCTAGTAAGGTGCATTCCATTAAGTAACTAAACTCGATATCTTCCAGCGTTGTATGTAGTGTTGTAGCCGAGGATGTTAGAGACACAAGTGGGTGAGGTAATATTGGACCAACTTCTGTTGGCGAGAAAGGCAAGCTTTGGAACGTGCACAGAGCTCTCTTTCAGGACTGGGAAATTTTACTCAGGGCTTGTCTTCATGTACAACACTACAGTGGTGCCGCTGTGTCACTTTAGTGAAGACACAACTACTCTGATGGGGGAGCTTCTCTTGTTGGCGTAGTTAATCCACTTCCCGGAGAGGCGGTAGCTATGTTGATGGGAGAAACTCTCCCACTGACATGGCGCTGTCTATATGGGGGGGTAGGTTGGTATAACTACATAGCTCAGGGGTGGGTTTTTCACCCCCCTGAGCAATGTAGTTATACCAGGTCTGTAGTGTACACCTGGCCTGAGTACCTCACAGCTAAACAGAAAGTGGAACAGATTGTTTAGCACAGGGGTTCTCAAACTGTAGGTCATGACCCCTCAGGGGCTTCCTAGGCGGTTACATGGGGGTCGTGAGCTGTCAGCTCTGTGGGACTGACAGCCCCGAGCCCCCATTAAATTAAATCCCCCCCCCATTTTTAATTTGTAAGGAGGTGTCACACTCAAGAGGCTGTCTGTGTGAAAGGGGTCACCAACACAAAAAGTTTGAAAATCTTTAGCATAAGTAGTTAACACATATTTCAAGGGACTATTTCAGGTGAACTGACCTGTTTACAGCCCTCCAATCACAGGGAGGAAAGGAAGCATGGTGCGGGGGTTGTTAGTGGGTTATTGATTGTTGTAATAAGCCATAAATCACTTTTCACAAAGCACTCTATATCTGAGTCCTTGTCCTCAAAGGAAACCTGCCCGACACTTTCAACAGATGAGCCTGGAAGCTTAAACTCATATCTTTGCTAGACACTAACCATCATGGTCTTTATTAAGACACTGGATTTATGGCTTATTACAGTAATCTGTAACCCACTAACCCCCCTTTTTATCCTATGACTGGAGGAGTGTTAATGGCACACTTCACCTTGAACGGTTCCTTATAATATGTGCTAACTAGTTATGTTAAATGATGTGTTTGAGCTTGTATTTAGCTGTGACACTCTCAGTACCTTCCCCAGACCTGAAGAGCAGCTCTGTGTAGCTCGAAAGCTTGTCTCTCTTGCCAACAGAAATTGGTCCAATAAAAAAATATCACCTCACCCACCTGGTCTCTCTAATTTTTGCTCAGCTTCTAAGTTATGAGGTTGATCAAAGATACTGTTTTAAAAGTGCTTATAGTCAATTGCAAATTGTTTAGTTCCATTTGATTTATCCAAAAATTTTCAAATCAAGTTTGAGGATGCATCGCAGCTCAGAGGCTGCATTGCTCAAGGTAGATAATGACTTACTGATTCTCCCGACTCTGACGTCATTTGTCAATTTTTAGCATCACTGGACTTCCCAGCAGCATTCCATGCTACCCATCACATTATTCTTTTAAACACATTTAGTGTCCATTGCTGCGCTGAGTAATATAGCTTTCACGTGGTTAAAATGAACCTAGCACATCATTTGGTGATGGTTTCTTTGTGTCTGCAATGTTCAGATTCTGCTTCTCTTTACTGTGGTGCTCCACAGGGAGCAGTTTTCAAATTTCTAGGTGTTTATATGCTTCTACTTGCTTCCAGCTCAACGAGGTACAGAATAATCTGCCTGTCATTAATATACTGATGACAACAAATATATCTAATCTTTCCAACTAATTGTCCATGCTGCAACTTCCACTCTGACCAATTGTTTACAAGACATCAAGCTATGGGTGTCATGTAAGTTTACTAAACTGAATTATAATAAAACTGGGAAGGTTTAATTATTTGTTCTAAGTGCCTGCTGAAAATTGCTCCCACTTTGGCATTTTCATTTTATAAGGCACTACTGATTCCATCTTCAAGCATCCAAAGTCTAGGTCTGCTACCCACTGATAGATCTGATGACTGTATGTAAGGTTCAGTCTACTGCTAAAATATTTTATTTATTATAATATTACCCGGCTGAGATCATTGTTCAGCAAGAAGGATTTATATATTAGTTAATGCCTTTGTTTACAACTGATAATTGTAATTGTTTTCTGAAGTTCATGATAGAATTACTTAAAATGCAGCTTATTCAGAGTGCAGCATGTCTTATCTTTTCTAGGCAAGCAACGCTGTTGTTATTATTTTATTAGTATTATTTGGATTATCATAGCACCTAGCAAGCCCAGTCCTTGAGCAGGCCTTATTGTGCTAGGCGCTGTACAAACACAGAACTAAAAGACAGTCCTTGCCCCTAAAAGCTTACCATCTAAGCATAAGACAAGAGACAACAGATGGATACAGACAGAAAGATGGGTGAGTACAAGAAAATAATGAACTTCAGGCCCCGATATGCAAAGCCCCCATGTCTTACTTGGTTGGTAAAATTTATTGTGCAAAACAGTAGCTCCATTACTAGAGTGGACTGTCACTGCCTCCCTTTAGGAAGGACAAGGGGCTGGCTTCTCTTAAAGAAGGAATTGTTGGGCTTTTGCTCAAGAAATTTGCTCTTGGCATTGGTGAGTTCTCTGCCTCCTCCCACCCACTCTAAACCTCTGTCTAAAACGCCATGTAACGCTGACGCTCTACCAAAGAGAATACCATTGTCTCTCTACTTTGTACTGTAGTGTTTTAATCGTTTGTGGAGCCCGGACAATGTAATCTGCATTGTACAGAACAGAGTGGAGAGAATGGGGCCTTCCCCAAGAAGCTGACCCCCTATACAAGCAGACAACAATGGAGACATGAACACCATGTCAGCAAGATAAGGATCCATCACCTAGCAGTGAAGCAGTTGGGATTTTAAATTTAAAAAGTACTTCACAAGGTGGCAGGTAACATTGAGATACACTTCCTGGAAGGAGTGTGTTTTGAGGAGAGATTTGAAAGAGGAAAGGGTAGATGTTTGCTAACATGAGATGTTTGCTCCCTCACAAAGAGAACGGGTGACCTAGGTGTGAGGGGCAATATGGTGGTACACAGAAAAGGAGTGTGAGAATGACACAAAGACTGGCCATGGAAGCAGTCAAACTGTTGTGGATCCAGCTAGTTTTATGCATAGACTGTCTACAAAACATTTCACAGAGAACTGCTTGTGTCTGTAGATGAGTGATACTCAGACTGAGGCTTGCAAGCCACAAGTGGCTTTTTAATGCGTGTCCTGCGGCTCTTTGAGGCACATATTAAAACACTTATTTAACTATTAACCAATCAGGATGCTTTTACTATGCTATTAACCAACTGTAGTTGATAAAATAATAGTACTTGATCAGTCATTTTGCTGTGAGAATAATACACACACACACTGGGGAAAATAAATATTTCCCCATCATACTGTTTAAATATGAATATATAGTAATACAGTACACGAAACAATGAATTCACACTGGTGTGGCTCTTTGGAGTAATGTCGATCACTAATTTGGCTCCTAAACCACTGAGGTCTGAGCATCACTGCTGTAGACCGTGTGGATTCATCACGCGTCTCACCACCTTGGAACAGTTCTGAGGGAGATTTTCACAAGTGTCTAAGGGGCTGAGGAGCACACGTCCTACTGAAAGTCAAAGGATTCCAACCCATTGTGTGGAAATCTGAGGTAAGCAAGGCGAACTCCCCAACACAGACTCATCCCTGGGCGGACTTAGGCCATGCCTACACTTACAAGCTTACAGCAGCACAGCTGTGCCGCTGTAAGAACGTTCGCATAGCCGCGTTAGTCGACATTATAAAACCAGCTGAACAAGGGGCGGTAGCTATGTAGGAAGGTGAGCATCTCCCGCCGACAGCGCTGTACACACATTGCTTATGCTGGTAAAGCTTATGTCACTCGGGGGGCGGGGGAGCACATTTTTTCCACACCCCTGAGCGACAAATGTTTTGCCGATATATGTGCTAGTGTAGACGTGGCCTAAATCCAGCATTTCCTTTTCAGCCCTCCCTCTAGTTCACTATCAGTTGACTGCACCTTCCTAAACCCAGCTCAAGTACTCTGCCCACAAAGACCTCTCCTCCACACCTTGCAAAGAATTCACAAGCAAGGAATGTGTTCTTCTCCCAGGGAACGCGCTCTAAAGGCAAACTTCCTTTATCACTTTCTTTGCTGCACTCCAGTGATTTAAACTCCCATGTCATATGACTGTGAACTCACAAGGTAAATTCCATTCAGGTGTAACGTTTACCAGACCATCCCAACCCATAGCAAAAAATCACACTGGCTTTTGTTTAAATCAACATTTCCCTCCGATAAACACAAACAGCATGGTGTGTATCCGACTTTCTGCAGCGGAGGAAAGACTCCTTGACATCTTTATTTTGCTTTTTTAAGACAACTCTCCTTTTACAGCTATGCCAACTGCCAGAGGGGGGAAAATACGTTTAACTTTCATTACTGTTTATGTGAAACTGAAATGCTATGCAGGAAAAGAACAAACAATTTTTATGAAAAGATGCCACTGTTGTATTTAAATAGAGTGAATTCAAATGAGCTTGGGTGAAGAGAAGGTGTGTAATGTGCACAATCTGCTTTTATTTATTGTTGGCAGAAGTAGAGCCCTACTAAGGTGTAATTTACATAAGAGTTTCTAACTTAACGCCAAGGTTATTCAAGGGAAAAATGACATGAATTTATCAAGAGATATAAATAGCAGCGATGCCAACATTTGAAACAGGCAGAGCAGCAGAAATCTTGCTGGGCTGCAAATCTAGGGCCTGATCTACCTTCCAATAAAATTCTAGTAGGCAGTTAACTTTTCTAGGGGATTTATAGCGGAGAAGAAAAAGGCTATGTGCCATTTCCCACATGCTGTCTTATCAGGGAGGCTATTAAACACAGCATAATTGCCCTAGTTCAGACTTGATCACAAAGAAAAGAACCACCATTCCGGCTTTCAAATGTGATAAAGACAACAAAAGCCTCTTTTGTTCCACTGATAAAAATATAACTTGACTATTGTCACAGGGCCACCTTGAGTGGTGGGTGTGGTCTCCACACAAAATAAGTCACAGGTGCTTTCCCTCTCTCTCTAGAGGGTAGAATACAAGTTTTATTTGTACTTCCCTGAGATGGGAGAGGACATGTGCCAAAACATTTCAAAAACATCCCAATCCAAGTCACAATGCAGGCTACCCATAATGTGCTCTAGGAGTTCTATGGCCCCCGTTCTACAGGAGGTCAGATTAGATCAACAGAGTTGCCCCTTCTGGTGGTTTTCCAGCCTAATGTCCTCCGAGGTTTCAGCTCCAGCCCCCAGCTGCAGCTTAACTGCCTGCACTTGGAAGCAGGAGGCCAGTAGCTTCCAACATTTGAACTGTAGCTCTCCTGAATGGCCAGGGAATCTACTTTCTTCAAAGGCCGGGAAGGGCTTGTTGAGAATTTAACAAGGACAATTAGCCCCTATCTTTTTGGGTCAATTGGTGGTTAAAGCAACATGACTGATTCTAGGGTGACCAGATAGCAAGTGTGAAAAATCAGGACAGGGGGTGGGGGTAGGAGCCTATATAAGAAAAAGACCCAAAAATCAGGACTGTCCCTATAAAATCGGGACATCTGGTCACCCTAACTGATTCCTAGGCATCAGGGATCTGGGTATATCTACTGTGGAGCTGGAAAGGTGTAAAATCAAGCTAGCACACTAGAAAGAGCACTGTAGATGCAGCAGTCCAAGCGGCGGAATAGACAGGCCACCCGAGTATGATGCTTGGCAGCTTGCCATACTTAAGCGACTGGCCCCGTCCCGCCACTCTCACCGCCACTCTCACCGCGACATTATTTTTAGCCCGCTGGCTTGATCAGACTTAGCACGGGGCTGTCTCATCAATCTGGAAATTATACCTTCCAGTGCCAGTGCAGACATTTCCTTCCTGGCTCTTTTGAGTTAGAAAGAAAGAGAAAGAGAGAAAGAAACCACCCCAAAACAAGACCATCTTTCATGGGTATCACCACTCACTCCTTTAGAATATCAGGGTTGGAAGGAACCTTAAGAGGTCATCTAGTCCAACCCCCTGCTCAAAGCAGGACCAATCCCCAATTTTTGCCCCAGATCCCTAAATAGCCCCCTCAAGGACTGAACTCACAACCCTGGGTTTAACAGGCCAATGCTCAAACCACTGAGCTATCCCTCCCCCCTTAAAACAAACCCCATTCAACGTGAAGTATACACTCCACAAAGCACCAGACCAGGTTGGCAAACGTGAAGTAGTGGTCAAATTCTGCTTCAGGACAGGGTTCACACAGAAGTCAAATGCCTCAACTATATTTACTATCCTGATGGTTTCTTGTAATTCCTATTTGATCTGTATCAGAAGTTAGGACCTTATCCATAAGTTAGAACAACCATGTGTTATTTATTTATTTATACATGCAGGCATGCTCTGAATGCGTCTGAAACAGTGCTCTAAAATCCCAATTTGTAAATTCAGAAGACAGGGTTAAAAACAAAGAGAGAGAGAGAGACTGCTAAAGAAATCTCAATACACATCTAGCCTGATTCTCCACTCCATTACACTTGTCAGTGACAAAAAACAGTGCAACAGAGCAGAAAATTGAGTGCAGTAAAACCCCCAAGCATTTCAAATTCATGAGTGACCCCGCTCAAAATTCATGAGACTTTAAAAAGTAAATAAACTTGGGATCCTTTGTATTTGTTTCTCTGGTTTTTGAGCTTTTAGGGTTCACACGTTCAAGCTTTTCTCCACAGTCACGAGTGCTAGAAACTTCCTGTTTTTTTTAAATTGAGAGCTGGAGATTTTCCCCAGCTCACCTGACTCCAGAGGCTGGGGCTTTGAGAAAAATGCCAAATATCCCAAGACCACAAGAGTTGCGAACAGAACACCTGACACTTCAAAACGCGAACACCTGCGTTTAGCGGATTTTTACCATGTTAACTGGAAATACATTTGCAGGGCAGAAATGTTTGAAGTACTGGGGGGTTGCCCTGTTTATTTATTTTAGGCTTTCCGAACCGTCCCTTTATTTATTCATTATTTAATTTTCTCACGTTTCTATGCCATCTGTCATTTTAAAATATTTCATTTCCTGTTGAACGATCGAAGCTGGTGTCAAGGGGAAAAGCAATAATCAAATGCATCAAAAGTTTTAAAAGGTGAACATTTGCCATAGGGATTCTTCCTGAGCCCCGCCAACTCATCCTAATATTTCTGTTTGCTACTGAAACCCTTATATAGTTACATGAAGATTTCAGTTTCCATAGAAACTGTTATTGTCTCAAGAATTTCAAAATAGTAAAAAATAGTGTGCATTTTACAGTCCTATTAGCATACTGCATATGCAAATTCTTCAGTTAATCATTCAACTGATATGTAGTATCTTATGACATTATTAATGTTCCAACATTTAAGAATTTATATATTAGTGACACATCTACACCTCACATCAGAGCGTATAAATGTTCACAGCAATGTCTATTTTATTGCACAAGAACCAATTTTTCCTCTTCATTGCATGTAGAAATTTAATTTTCTTCTATAGTCACGTACATGGAACATTCCAAGTAAAAGAACAAAAACAGGCCTTTCCCAGGCCCCACGCTGAAATAAAACTGCAGAGGTTGCTACCAGGTAAATGGGATGGCAAGAGGAAATGAATAAGGAATTCAAAAGAGTAACTATTGATTTACAAATCCGCTTCAGCATTTTTGAAACATAAATAGCTTCAGGCCTGCCCTTGCTGGAGTTCTAATCTGGCTGACGTCAATGGGAGTTTTGATGAGTGAGGACTATGGGGTGAGACTCCGAGCATTTCATGTTTCAGAAATGAATCTACAGCAACAGTTATTCCTTCTGGTTTAAAGATGAATCGCTTATTAATCTCCTGCTCCCCAAATTACTTTTGCTTCCTTCTTAAATGATTCTAATAACTTATTAAAAAGCAGAGGTTAATATTATCATCTTATTATTCCCTCGGCCCTGTATATCTCCCATTATATTTGGAATCAAAACACTTCTCCTAATTCACAATTATAAAGGTCTCTTTTGGGGGGTTTTAGAACATTAGTTCCATTTAGCTTCTCATTTTCAAATTCACTGCAACGCTGGTGGCGCTTGATATTTGTCCTTGTTTACCAGCACCCTCTACCTAAAGCATAAGACTTTGCACAAACACCCCAGTTGGGTGGGCAATATTGCCACAATTTCTGAGTCTGGTGTTTTGGGGTTGAAGAGAGAAGAATAAATCGTTTAAAAATTGGGGGATAGGAAGAATCGCCTTGTGATTACAACCCTCTATCACAAGTCACTTGGGACCAGATTTTTAAAGATATTGAGGCTCTACTAGTGGGGTTTTCAAAAGTGCCTAGGTGCCTAACTCCCATTCAAAACTCATCTAAAGGGCCACCTGCATCTCTAGGTGCCTAAATACCTTTAAATATCTGGTCCTTGATCTAACGTTGCCTCAGTTCCCCCATCTGTAAAATGGGGATATCACTCCCTTCCTCTGACTGTTTGTCTGTCTTCTCTATTTATTATAGGAGGCAGGCGCTCGGACTATGTGAACGTACAGTGACCATCACAATGGCCAATGATCTCGGCTGGGGCTTCTAGGTGTTGTTGACTTGTAAACAATACAATCAATGGGCCTGAGTTTCTTTACGTGTGGGGACTGATTGAGCCCCCCTTTCACCTATGTGGAACATTCAGCGTACACCCCTAGTGAAGACAATGAACAGGGAAATTCAATGAAAACAAATCTTTCTGTTTTCTTGCCAGGGGAGATAGTGGAAATCTGGCCGAGCTGGAGGGGCAGGATCAGGTCCATGTTGAGGGCTAAATCATGAGAGGGTCCTGTGGACACATCATTAAAAAAGGGGGGCAAAAAAGAATGGGAAGGGGTGGGTGTGACACTTCCTGGGGGTATCCATGCTTATGGGGGCACCTCGCTACACCTGCCCCTTCATGGGACACTCACAGATTCGCTGCTTCCAAAGGAACAGGACAGCACAACTTACCAACCAGGCCTCCAATCCCCACGCTGCTGCACACACAGCACTGAGTCCACTTCATAGTGAACACAAGCAAACATTTATGTAACGATGTGGAGGGACGCGCGTGAAAGCAAGTAGAAGATTGGAAACAAACGGTTGCCTATAACATAAAATGGCAACACGCATTCTATAGCCTAGACTCAATTAACCAGATTCTCTCATGTCTAATAAAGTATTGCTCACCAGCGCTTTCTAGCCAGGCAGGCTGCGGTCCCTTTCTCATGAGGCAAGACATGCTGCCGGCTTGTCTCCCAGGTGAAGGACCCAGAGTGGACCTGCATCTGCTCTCCCAGATAGACCCCCATAATTACAGTGACCAGCTGTCCCGTTTTTATAGGGACAGTCCCGTTTTGGGGGACTTTTTCTTATATAGGAGCCTATTACCCCCCACCCTCTTCCCCCTTTTTTCACAGTTGCTATCTGGTCACCCTACCCATAATCCATTGCTTTTACTTGTAAACAGGATCCCCTCTAGGTGTTTACTTCTTCCTGGCAATGTCCTCTCTTGTAGAGTTGGCAACCTTTCAACTGGTATCAGGCTCAGTATTCAATGCCCAGTACACACATAACCAGACAGAGAGAGACGTGTCTGTTACCTCCTGCTTAGAAGAACCTGTCCTGTGATCTGCCTTACCTTAAGAACAGAATTTTCAGTATAGATACATACCTTGGTAAATATTATCTATGTATCAGAGGGGTAGCCGTGTTAGTCTGGATCTGTAGAAGCGACAAAGGGTCCTGTGGCACCTTACAGACTAACAGAGGTATTGAAGCATAAGCTTTCGTGGGTGAATACCCACTTCGTCGGATGCAAAGATCTATGTATACACTCCACAATGATTATGACAGCAGAGATCTTACCTTTTAGTGATCCAGGGGGATCTCTATAAAACTCTATGCACCCCAGTGCCCTCTGCCAGTTGGCACCAAGAGAGTCATAGGACATAGTTGGCCAGGTGCATCTGGAGTATGGTGCAACCTACAGTGTCCCCTTAAACACTGGGAGGAATTGTTCCTGAAGCGCAGTCCTTCCCCTGAGCTTTCCAGGGGTGAGAGTCCTCTGCATCACTCCTACTTGAGCAAGTGGTCAAACACCGCTGTTGGAGTCTTCGTGAGCAGTTGTTCCGGATACTGGATAAAATGCTGGCCCCACTGATGCCAACAGAAGATTTGCCATTGACTTGAGTGGGGCCAGGATTTCACCCGCTCAGCTTTCAGAAAGGCATTGGACAGAGCACATGGCCCGTGTGCGAGACAACAAAATGCTCAGTCGATTTCTGGAGAATGAATGAGATGAATCAAGAAGTTGGTATATTCAGGCCCAGCAGCTGATTCTGAGCCTAGGAAAACGTGAAGGTTCAAATAATGCTTGAGCGGGTGCTCGGGAGGAGCAGTGGGCGTGAAAGAGCCCCTTCTTTCCTCAAGCACCCCAACAGAGGGGAGCCACAAAATTGGGCTGCAGTGCTTGGGAGTGCAGACGTGGGGAGCCCGTCAGGCTACTGTCCGCAGAGAAAGGAAGGAGGGTCTAGTCATGGATAGGGCATTAGACTGGGTCACAGGGAACCTAGGATCAATCCCTGGCTCTGCAGCCAACTTCCTGTGTGATGCTGAGAAAGGCATTAAAGGAGGAGTAGAACTTCCCTGCCTCAAAGAATGATGGGAGGAAAAATATATTAAAGACTATGAGGAGGCTGGTGATGAGGTTCGTACTGGTACCTGGAGAGAAAGAACATGTCTTGGGGGGGTGGCATGTACAGGAAAATGTCCTTTTTATCACACCTACAGGGGAATATAAGGGGGTTTACAGATTACACCTTCTCAAGAGGTGTAACAGGCACCATACATTATGGCCCTGGCAGGTATTAAAACATCCACCTTTGTAATATTTCCTTTCTCCAGAGCACAGGCTGCTCCCACCCTACCAGCCTCCCACAGCACATAACAATCATTAAAGCTAAGCTATGGATTTATCAAAGCAAAACATAGGATGATAGTTTGAGACTAAGCCCAGGTCTACATTCTAGGAGTGGGGGATCGATCTAAGATATGCAACTTCAGCTACGAGAATAGCGTAGCTGAAGTTGGCGTTCTTAGATCGACTTACCGAGGCGTCTTCACTGCCGTTCCCCTGTCGACTCCGCCTGCGCCTCTCGTGGCGGTGGAGTACCGGAGTCGATGGGAGAGCACTCGGGGATCAATTTATCGAGTCTAGGCTAGACGCGATAAATTGACCCCCGATAGATGGATCGCTACCTGCCAATCCAGCAAGTAGCGTAGACCTGCCCAAAGTGAGATAGGTGGGCAGAAAGACTAGCAATGTCACCCACTATACAAGAAGATAAAAATTAATTGAGTATTTTCCCCCTGCGGCTAAAAATGACCAAATGAAAAGAATATTCCTTTTTATATCAATTAAGAAGGCACATTAGAGATTACAAAACACACAAAAACAATTCACAAAATATGGCTCTTTTGTCTGGTGGAAGACAATTATTGAAAAAAATACACACAGACAAATTTGAAATAGGCCTAGAAATGAGCAGTTTCACTTCCTGTACTTAAATATGCCAGCACTTACTACCAAAGATGGACTTTATACAATACAGGGGCACAGTAATTAAAAGGTAACCCAAGAAACACCCCCCTTTTTGTTTAATAGGGATTCAGAAGAGGGTAGAGGAAGAGCATCCCGGAATAATGAACGGGTGGAAAGGAGGTGGTTTTTTTAATATGCTCCTTTTCAAATAATTATTTTAATACTGCTGGGACTTTGTTGCAATACTAATGATGTGTTAGGGTACCTAGTGCCTTGTATAGGCATCTTTAGTATTATTATTATTAAAATACAAAAATAAATAAATCAAATAGGACATTCGAAAAGCCAGTGCTGGATACAGATGATCACTTCATTTCTGTCCACCTTTGAGCTTGATCTAAAGACCACTGAAGGTGGTGTAAAGTCTCCCACTGACTTAAATGGGTTTTGGATCAGGCCCTTGTAAGACAAAGGCCCGATCTACATGCCTTTATAATTATGAACTCACAAAATTAAATGAGCTTACTCAAACTGGCAGGAAACAGAGTCACCAAATCCAAAAATCATCATAAATTAGAGGAATGCGAAGAAATTTTTTTTTATTTCTACCCATTTAATGAATCTTCCATCCAAATCCTCTTTCTGATACAAACAGTTAGAGACCATGTGATATTTAGGTCATGGCACAAGGTCCAAGACAGCCAGGACAGAGATCATATAGGCTTACCACATGTCCCTGGTACGGAGAGTGCCTACAGCACTACATATACGGCCAGATCCTCAGCTGGTCTAAGTCAACTTCAATGAATCTATGCCAATTTACAGAAGCTGAGAATCTGGACCATAATGGAGTTGAACCAGTGATGCCCAGATCTTAACACATGAGCTGCTACTGTGGATCTGTCACACAGAGTCTCCTGTAACATACACTCGCCCATGAATTACACCTCTTTGCCCACAGTGACCAGAACATGGACCTGTGCACAATGGGCACAACTGATCCCAAAATGAGCATTTTGCTCCACCGGGTAAACATGGCCCTGTCAAACTGACAACTCAGGTGCTGCATCTATTATCCCACGCAACCAGCGATGAAAGGCAGGCTGATTCACACAGGTGTGAGGCATTACACCAGGAGGGAAGTCCTGGTTTTCCGGTACCCTTCAATTAATCCCACTGCACTCGAGCTGGTAATACACAATAACAAAAAACAGCCCTTATGTAACCTAATAAACAAAAGCCCCCAAATCAATGGCTGCACATAAATCTTAGCTAAAAACATTTTTGATAGAAGAACTTGAATGCTTTATATATCAGTTTACAAATAATGTTCCAGCCCTCGTTAATTTTTTATTACTATTCATCATAAAACCATTAATCATGGTGAGCTAATTTGATATTAATGTGGATGTCATAAAGTACTTCTGTAGCATTTCAATTACAATTCAGCATTTCAAATGCTGCTGGCCCCATATGGAAAGCTTTGAAAACCAGATTTAAATATATTTGAAGATAACCATCAGATAGGTTCAAATACACACAACCTGCCATTCACGCTGCTAAAACGTATTCTGACAAAACCTGAGCTGCTGATGGGAAAGCATCCTGCAACACAGCAGGGTGGAGCGCAGAAGAGGGGCAGAAAGGAGTGTGGAAGGAGAGAAGCAACTGCAAATCAATCATTCACTTCCTCCCCTGAGGCCAGGGTAGGAATTGCAACTCCAGAGGCTGCTGCAACCCTGAAGCTTCGAAGCAGCAGTGATTCATTTCCAGCGCCCTGGAGAGATTTTCTTTCCTTCTACAACCTCTGTGGATTTCTCTAGGGTACAGTCCAGTTACAAGAACTGTGCGCTAGGGATTTTCCACTCAGATGTGAATTATCTGTCCAAAACCAAGAATACAGAAAACATATTTCTGTCAGCAACATTCAACAGGAAGGTACAAAAAAACCCACCTAACTGGATCCATTGGGACTGTTTCAATGACCACTGAAGTCACATGAAAAAGACTAATTGGCTTCAACAGGCAGGCAAACATCCAGTACCAAATGCAAGGGAGAACTAAAACTAAACACTCAGCCAATAGGGAAGTTAAGAGCATCCATCATTTTGACTGGATCTTTAGAAATAATGCATGCGTTTCCAATTTTTTTGTTTATTCACTGCAAATAAAACATTCATTGGAATTGTACACACAGGCTCAACTGTCAATGGCCCAACCATCTCAACACATCTTTTTACAGGCTGTGTAAATGAAGAGAAAAGCAAAATGATATTTATTGTGTTGAGCAAATTTTCTCATTGCTGCATATAATTTCCAAGCCCTCTTATCTTAAGTTATCAATGCAACATCTGGTATGTACACAACAGCAGTTCCTACCTTGGGAGCTCTGGCGTGTTTCCCACATCTGGCATCCCTGACGAAGCTGAGATCTAGAAGCTCTGTCTCCTATAAGGAAAAGTTGAAATACACATTGTTACCCACTCATTGAAAATGCGCACTTAGCTAACTGTGCTTTCGCTCCCTAATAATGCTACTGTTAGACCTCAGTCTCCAGTGAGCTCTGTGCAGGTTCTGTCCTGCATGTTGCATACCGGTCAGGAGTAACAATTCCTCATTGCAATATCGGGACCGTTGTCATATAGCCCCATTGTTTCCTTGCAAATCTGCTTTCGTCTTTTTCCCTCCACCCTATCCCCACCACCAGTTTGATATATTGATTTTCCAGGGACTCATTTCAAACCAAAATTATTTAGTCTATGTCTTGTGTTGCCAAGCACTCTACTGTGGTTCACATTTTTCAACAAAATCTCGGTGCATTGTTTTTTAAGTATCCCTTGTCTCGCAATCATTAGCTCCCGGCAAAAGAGAACTTCACAAAACAGAACATCCTGACTTCACAGTGGAAAAACTACACAATTGTGGATAGGACATTTTGAAAAGTGTGTGTGAATAAGAAGGATGCTGTGCACTCAGTGATAACGTGCACCATGAATTTTATGGCGACTATTTTCCTTACTATTCAATAAAAATCATATATTTTCGACCACCATCTCACACTTCGGATGACTTGCACTTAAGAGAACAAAAACGACATGCTACGTGACCTCTCCTACATAGGGAAACAATTACAGAGAATATTGTGTTGTATTTTCCAAGGGTTTAAT
Organism: Chelydra serpentina; assembly: GCA_037349315.1. Taxonomy (NCBI): domain Eukaryota; kingdom Metazoa; phylum Chordata; order Testudines; family Chelydridae; genus Chelydra; species Chelydra serpentina. The sequence continues at coordinate 15,790,248 of JBAIAC010000061.1, forward strand.
TTTACTTTTTAAAAATAGTTTTAATAATACCATCCAGCTTTTATCAGATCTCAAAGCATTCGACAAAGAGGAGTTCAATATCATTATCCCCATTTTACAGATGGAGAAACTGAGGCAAACAGGCGTGACGTGATTTGTCCAAGCTCATCAAGCAGGCCAGTGGTTGAGCCAGAAATAGAAATTAGGTCTCCTGAGTCCCAGTCCAGCGCTCTATCCACCTTAATACTAGCCAAACTTTAACTGCCCTAGGGCCTCATTGTGTCCAGTCCTGCACACCCAGGCAAAGGTGTAAGGTATCCCCCCCATTACCCTGCACTAACTACCCATACCATGGGTAGCAATGCAGCATGAGACACACCCTCCGCAGGCCAGTACTCCTCCACACTGCATGGGGGGGTGGAGAAGGTACAGAGAATGAACGGAATCGTGGCTAGTTGCCCCCTTCTCCCCCCCCCCCCACACACACACAATGAGCAGGGCATTGCTGCTACACCATTGTGCTGGGGAGTCACCGAGTCTAGGGTTGACACAAAGGACTCCCATCTTCTTGGAGCAGAGGGAAACCAGCCAGCAGATTGTGACTCAGAATCAATATCTTCTTCTCTACCTGCTCCTGGGTAGGTGTAACTGCACATCATGGGGGGTTTGGGATGTAATACCTGAATGTACACAAACCCCACACTGGGAAACAAGGGGTTAAGGGGCTGCTCTGGGCTCGGCCAGTCCCACCCCGCCACACCTTCAAGGCAGGCACAGGCTGGAGGAGAAGTTAAAGGATGCAGAACAGCTCCCTTGGGGGCAGAGCAGGAAAGAGAGCAGATGTGCACCTCGCGGCTCCATCTGACACACACATCACAATTGCGGTGCATATTGATTGGATCAGATCCATGCATACACCTCTGCTGGGGCTTATGTGTTCAATTCCAACCCCCACCAAGCATGAAGGGACGTAGGACATGGAAATGAAATGGGGACTGAAGATAACAGAACCATCCTCCAAATACCTGGGCAGACCACAGCAGTGAAGAACAGTCCCTCTGTGTCAGCGCACAATGCTGTCATGGCTAATACCCCAGCTGACAGGCCTGAAGAGTGGCTGCTTCTCCTTGGTGCCCATCACGTGAAGGTTCCTAGTCACTGGATCTACTTAGGTCTAGGTAGCGATCGATCTTTCGGGGATCGATTTTTCATGTCTAATGTGAACGCGAAGAAATCGATCCCCGATCGCTCTGTCCTCAACTCCGGTACTCCACCGTGGCGAGAGGCGGAAGCGGAGTCGACAGGGGAGCGGCGGCAGTCGACCCTGCGGCGTCCTCATGGCGCGGTAAGTCGATCGACGTACGTCGACTTCACGTAGCTGAAGTTGCGTACCTTACATCGACCGCGCCCCCCAGTGTAGACCAGGGCTAAATCATCCAGGAGGGTTTTGAAGCAGCTGTGGGACTCACCCGCTCCCAGTGCAAAGGTGCTGCAGAAGTTCACTTGCATGACACCTTCTTGACATGTAGGATCTACCAATGGGCCCTCTACCAAAGCATGAGTGTCATCCATCGTGCACAAAGATTGCAGTGTGCATTGTGTTTTGTTCTCCAGCACCCAGTATGACTGGGTGGAATGGGACCAAATCCTCAACTGGTGTAAATCAGCACAGCTTCACTTGACTTCAGCAAAGCAATGCTGATTTACACCAGTTGAGGATCTGACCCTAGGTCCTACTGTAACACTTTCTACATTCTCTTCACATTTTGTCCATCCTTGAGCAGAATTTTCTTCCAGACCCCAGAGATGTCAGATCAGTGCAAGAATGCCTCACATACGTTTTTATTTCTTCTGTAATTTATTTCATGCCATATTTGCATACCACTGTAAATGCATTTCAAAATGCGGCATAATGTTCTTAGTGCAGACAGCCAGACTATTCTTTGTTAATTAAAGACATTTTTCCCCCTAGTTCTTATGTAAGAAAGATAAAAACACAAGTTATTTATTTTTTCAAGATGTTCTTAGGAGCTACTCCAGTGCCTGTTCTGTGGAAGTCCCATTTGGGATGTATCAAAACTAAAGGCAGACTCAACGGAGGAGACAGGAAGAAAAACATTTGAAACAAACGAAGCTAATTGCAGCGGTCTATTAAATAGCTGCCGGTGCAGGCTGGTAGCGAGCTTGACTTTGAATACAGCAAAATGAGGATGCAATGTGGAGCCTCTCTGTTGACTTAATGTCTGAGAGACACTCAAATATGGGCAAGAACAAAACTAATGAAATATGGAAGAGTTACACTAATGTTTATCAGACTGATAATGGGAATACGATTTAGAATGGGAAGAAAAGCTCTAGACTTTAGATGTAATTAAAGAAAGATGGAGAAGAGAGGACATTTAACAAAACGGAGATAAAAAGAAAGATGGAGAAGAGAGGACATTTAACAAAAGGGAGATAAAGTAAGCGACAAATTGAAAAGAGATCCAGGGATTAGAGAGTGAAATGGAAACTAAGTCTCTCTTTCTTTGAAGTTCTGCTCTATCAACAGAACTGAACAGGGTAAAAAAAAAAATACTACACACAATGAAGTGTGCAGATTATGACTATTAGAAATTATGGGTTTTATCCTCGACTACTGTCAATCAGCATAGATCCATGGTCACTAGCTGAGTATCCGGCCCTAAATGTTAAGGATCATATGGTGATTCCCCTTTGTCTCACTGAGTAATACTTTCATCCCACAAGAAGTCCCATTGACTACAGTGAGACTGCTTGTAGGGTCAGGCAATATTCAACATGAGTCCGGGTATCCACAATGCACTACTGCCAACCGCAAGAGCTCAAAAGTAACGAGAAAGGCTTACAAATCAAAAGACTTTCAGAAGATGGAAACATTTTGCGTGCTCTATTTGTATTCTGGTTTTTGAGCCTTTAGGGTTCGTGGTTTTCAGTTTTCCCCTGCAATTATGAGGGCTAGAAACTTTTTTTTGTAATGAAAGCCAAGATGCATGTGTAATCACAGCTCTCCCAACACTGGGGCTTTCCAAAAAAACACCAAATATCACAAGATAAAATCCTGAGGAATGGCAAATAGAGCACATTTTGCGTGCTCTATTTGTATTCTGGTTTTTGAGCCTTTAGGGTTCGTGGTTTTCAGTTTTCCCCTGCAATTATGAGGGCTAGAAACTTTTTTTGTAATGAAAGCCAAGATGCGTGTGTAATCACAGCTCTCCCAACACTGGGGCTTTCCAAAAAACCACCAAATATCACAAGATAAAATCCTGAGGGATGGCAACATTGTGACAATGTGGCTTTAAGAAAGCTACAGACGTGAGAAAAGACGTTCCGCATACACAATCAAAGAAGAAGGATTTAGAAAACTGAAAGGATTGACCCCTGCTAGAAATAAATGGTTGTAATAACGAGAACATGAGAGAGAATTAAAGAAGCAGAAGAAAAAAGGGATTGCAAGAGAAGATGGAAAACTACACACAAGGTGATTGTCAGCAGCTTGTTATTGTACGATTGACCAAGTATTATATTTTTAAAAAAAGAATAAATGACTAGACCTCCCCTAACACAACATATAACAAGAGCCTTTCAACTGAAATAATACACATCAAGAAAAAACACGAACAACAAAGAGCCAACCAAATCAACACCTCATAAAACAATCCAGTCAATATTATTACCAGCATTTGTATCCTAGAGGCTGGGCTCCCTAGGATTGTAAGAACACGGCAGTGGAATTCTAGGCACGCTTCGAGAGGTCTACAAAACCAAGGCCATCTGAAGAGGGGATGTAATTAGAGCCCTAATTTTAAAGACTGGGATCTGTGAATCCTTGCTGCGACCTTATTCGCGTTACCATATTTTGGGTCTGGCAACCTAGCACATAGGAGGCTTTTTTTTTGCTAGTGCACAGACTTTTCAGGCAGGTTTTGTAAGAAGTAGCTACGTGAGCCATGGGACCATATGCCCCATAGTCCTTGTTTATTAACAGATATTAGAACTGAACAGTACATTTATAGAGACAAGGTGGGTGAGGCAATATCTTTTATTGGACCAACTTCTGTTGGTGAGAGAGACAAGAGACAGAAGTTGGTCCAATAAAAGATATTACCTCCCCGACCTTGTCTCTCTAATGTCCTGGGCCCAACACAGCTACAACACTGCATACAACTACGGTACATTTATGCAATTTAATTTTACATGTGCCCCCTGAACTGTGAAAACAGTAGCCCTTATGCCATTGCAATTTGCCATCTAAAGGCAAGAGAATGAGGTAAGCACACTCACATAAATGTCACTGTAGCCTGCATTCAGTAGGGTTTGGATAAGTCAGAATTCATAATGTAACATTTCTTGGAAGTTCCTAGGTTCACGAATATCAAACCCTTGGGAACTTTGTGACCTTTAGCAATTGCTTTCATCTTCCAAATGACTCATTAAAGAGGGAGAGGGCAATTTCCTAATATTTTAGTATATATTTTGGACAGGTTTTTTGTGAAGCTAAAATATGCTTCCCATCTTTACTGCCTGGCAGAAAAATGCTGCAGTTCAAGTGCTGAAAATTGACAGTCTAAATCCTGCTGCTACGGAAATCAATGGGCACTGGATTTGAACCATACTGTGTGCTAGATGAGCCATGAAAGCCCATGGCAACTGAGAAGCAAAAACACTGTAAGTCCAGCCTTGCACTGAGTAGAGACCTGTAACCATTGTTACCATGAGCTATTAATCTTGCAAGAGAATAATGTCTCTTAATTCAGCTACCACAAAAATGCTAAGAAATGAATATTAATCCTGCTATGTTTGTTTTCAACTATCAGCTGAGACAGAGACCTGTCCGTATAGGGGTAGATTGTGCATCCTCACTTTTCTGGGTGAGCATGTTCTCACAGAAACAGTACATTGTGCAACTCTTCCTGTGCTGGGGAGCACTTACTCACACAAGCAGTCTCATCTGAATTCAATAGAGCAACACCAATTTATACCTGCCCAGGATCTGGCTCACTCTTACTTTTATTAGTTAATTTCCACCTCCCAAAACTGAGCCAAGCACATCACCCATTATGCTAGGTACTTCATATTAACATAACATTATGTAACAAGGCAAAATTCCTCATTGATCTCTGTGATAAATGAAAGGGAGTGGGGATAGCTCCCTTTTATGGACACTCAGCCAGCCAGCTAGCTATAAATCCCTCTTGGTGGTTGTTCTCTACTTGCTTTACCTGTAAAGGGTTAAAAAAAATCTCCTTGCATAGGTAAAAGGAAGGGAGTGGGCACCTGACAAAAAGGGCCAATGGGAAGGCTAGAACTTTTTAAAATTGGGAAAAAAAACATCCCCTTGGTCTGTCTGTGTTGTTCTCCCGGAGTGCAGAGACAGGACTGGAACTATGCTGTAAAAAGTTTTGGGCCAGGTATGAAAATCATCAAGTCATACCTAGAAACTACTCATTGGAAACCCCAGATATGTAAATAGATCAGGAAATATCTAGGAAGATGTTATTAGGTTTATCTCTTTTATTTCTTTATTGCTTGTGGACTCCTCTGGGCTAACCCCAGGTGCTTTTGTTTTGCATGTAACCTTTAAGCTGGACCTCAAGAAACTATCTTGATGCTTAGTCCTTGTAATTTTTTTTTAAAACCTAGCAAAAAGCCTAAGTACCAAATGTATTTTCTTTCTTTTTGTTTTTAATAAAATTTACTTTTTAAGAACAGGATTGGGTTTTTGTGTCCTAAGAGGTTTGTGCATATGTTGTTTAATTAGCTACTGGCAACAGCTCATTTCCTTTGTTTTCTTTCTTAGCTCTTCCCAGGGGGCAGGGGAGAGGGGGTGAAAGGGCTTGAGGGTACCCCACAGGAAGGAATTCCCAAGTGTGCCTTCCTGGGTTCTCAAAGCGGTTTTTGCACTTGGGTGATGGCAGCATCCAAAGTCAGAAAAAAGCTGTAATCTTGGGAGTTTAATACAAGCCTGGAGTGGCCAGTATTAATTTTTAGAATCCTTGCGGGCCCCCACCTTCTGCACTCAAAGTGCCAGAGTGGGGAATCAGCCTTGATAACCTCTTTGGGGAGTTTGGCTTAAAAGTGGATGGCACCGTATAGATATTTCTTTATATATACACCCTATTTACCAATATGAGGAAATTTACCTGCATGTATCTACACTTTATGATCATGTAACAGCATTTAATGATTATGGGTCAGATTGTGTAACCTTTACTTAGGTTGATGAGCAATTACACATGTTTGATTACATACTGTTGCACGTTCATAAATTATATATGAAGGCCCAGTACCATGTTTCTCATACTGTGGATTTACATGTAAACAGATACGTACATGGAAATAAGGATTGTGCCATCTGTTTGTGAACCAGAGTTCCCCAATAAGATCAATGGCTCATAGTTTAGTTCGTGAAATTCTGCACGACACGTTTAGCCTATGTCAAGATTACACAGTAAATGTAGATGTCTGGTTTGATGTCTGCATGGAATGTAGATGCTGCCCCAAGCGGGGTGGGGGGGGAGCAGGGAAAGAAGCCACTGCCGAAGCAAAAAAACCCCCAAAAACGGCCCTTGAAATGTGCCGCCCCAGGAATGGCTGGAATGCTTCCCCTTCAGATGTGCTGCCCCAAGCACCTGCTTCCTTTGCTGGTGCCTGGAGCCAGCCCTGCATGGAATGAATCAGCATAGGTATGTATATATAACCCCACCCCACTCCCCAAAAAGCCACAATTCTACTCCACCATGTTGAGTGCTAGCCTGTTGAGAAACCATGTAATCTTACTGCTATAAACTCCATTCATCCTTCCGCCTTGCATCACGTCAGACTACTGCTGTGAAATGCCTAGCACAACTCTGGGCAGATTTGTCTTCGGTGGAGCTATGCCAATTTACATTAGCAGGGGATTTGGTTGAGTAAACCTCACTGTAATCTGCATTAATTACATGATAATGAAATCATGTTGTTTCCTGATAATTACAGCCAGATGAAAATTTTTGACTCAGGAATGTCAATTCCTTGAAATTGAAACTTTCCCCAGGAATATGTTGGCTGACAACATTTTGTTCAGAAAAAAAATAATCAAAACAAAGGTTTGTGATGTCAGAGTGTTCTATTTTGACATTTTTTGCAGTTTTGATTTTGTGCATCAAAACGACCTGTTTCAATTTCTTTTAAATCGTTAAAAAATGAAATAGAGTCAAAATTAAAATGAAATATTTTGATTTTATCAAAACAAAATGTTTTGACTGATCTGAAGCAATTTTTTTAATTTTGTTTTGCAGGAAATTTCTAAATTTGACTTTTTTGTTCTGATTCAGAATGAAACCAAATTTTGAAATCAGAGAATTTTCTGTTAAATGGAAATTCTGCCTAGCACAGTTACCATGTCAAATGTTTTATCGATATACCCTGGCCCAATCTGAACATACTGAACTTTTGTCAGTAACAACTTTGTATTTCTGGAGTAACTGCTTTGTATTTCCACTCAACTTGACAAGCAAATAAATATGTGATTTCTTTTTAGGTTAAACAACCAATTGGGGGAAATTGTTGTCCACGGAGTGTAAAAGATTAAGTGAAAATGAGTTTGGCAAGCCTTAATAAGGCAAATTTTTATCAAGATAATTGTTTATGTTTATGGACCAGATTTTTAGCTTGTTTACATTGGTGTAGCTGTACTGAAGTAAACAGAGCTATGGTGATTTACACCAGCTAAGAATCTGGCCCTATATATTCAGGACTAAATATGTATGCAGATTTTGTGACTCACACTCATCTCTAGAGTGAATATGGCAGCCACATTCAGGATTAGAGATTTCAGTAGAAAGCTCCAACTTCAGTTACAACCGAACTATCCCAGGTATTAAATTCCCTGAAATGACCAATGAACACAAAAAGCTGAAATAGAAAAGGTTCTTTTTCAGTCAGGGCTACATCATGTACTCTTCCCTTCCTTTTCGCTTTCCTTTAGTCACTTTGCAACATAGCACAGAGCAAAATTAATGTTATCATCCCAAAAGGAAAGCTTTATGGGGAAATGGGGGGAGAGAGGTTAAAACAGGGGTCTCAAACTCAAATGACCACGAGGGCCGCATAAGGACTAGTGCATTGGCCCGAGGGCCGCATCACTGACCCCGCCCGCTCGCTGCCCCCGGCCCCGCCCCCACTCCACCCCTTCCATTAGGCCCCGCCCCTTCTCCGCCTCCTCCCCTGTGCGCACTGCTTCCCGCTCCTCCCCCCTCCCTCCCAGAAACTGCGGAGCTCTTCCCTGCGGCCCGCCGGGCTCCCCATGCCCCACCCCCACCCCCTTTTTTTTTTTTACCCCCAGGCAGTTCCCGCTGCCAGAACAACTGTCTGGCGGCGGGAACTGTCTGAGGGTAAAAAAAAAAAAAAAAAAAAATTAAAAAGGGGGGGGGGGGGCAGGGGATGCAGGTCACGTGTTTGAGACCCCTGGCTTAAAAGCTCTCGGCATTTGCCTAACTCCACAGCAGTGTTGTAGCTGTGTTGGTCCCAGGATATAAAAAGACGAGGTAGGTGAGATAATATCTTTTACTGGACCAACTCTGTGGAAGTGACAAGCTTTTTCAGGTTGTGGAAGCATGAAAAGATGGATACCAAATAGTGTGTTGTCAAGCATCATAAAATCAACTCCTGTGTCAATAATGGAATTTCAGGGTGAAATCCTAACCCCACTGCAGCCAAGGGCAAAACTCCCATTTGGGTCAGAACTTCACCTGGGATTCCACCCATAGCATATGCATAGATGGTTCTTGTGGTCAGAATCTAGTCTGTGTTCTCCATTTTATCACTAAATCTGCCTTTTAAAAAGAACAGGTATTACTGATAATAGTAAAGGATCTTTATAAGTTACGTTTTTCTTTATTAATCCTAATTGGCAATTCTCTGTGTCAAATTCTTTATGATCTTTTCATCCACCCCTTTTGTTCCTCTTAGCTCCTTAAACAATGAGCTGTTAAAAACCCCCACATATTATTGCTCTCATTCTAGCTCCTTGTATATGATTCAAATCAATTATGAGATCTCCCTCTGCTAGCAGACATTTGATGTGGCAATAGCTAGGTACTCAAATGAAAGGAAACAAATGCTCCTTGTCGGGTCATAAATACCTAAAACTTGTTTGCGTATTGGCACCTGAACGTGTAATTGGTTTCCAGAGGGGTAATCAAAAGGTGTCACAAGAATAAACGTATTTATGGCAATGAGAAAGCTGTGCGGTTCTGGGTTTGTCCTCATTTTCTGCAGAATCCAGTTGAGCAATTTACTTTGGTCACGACTGAAATCTCTGCTTGACAACTCCAGAAGGACCCTCTGGTAAAACTGCCCATCATATAGGTCCACTAGCGCAAAGAGGGGACCACTGTCTTGCTGCTAAGGGCACACTTTGCTCTCGGTATGTTTATTGTAGTCCATACCGGAAGAAAATATAGCAACCTCTTCAAACAGTGAGTTAAAGCTAGTGAGCTGCTAACACATCCTGAAAATCTGTTGGGCATAAAAAAGCCAAACCCTGCCATCTGCTGTATGGGTCCACTAAGCAGGGAAGCTAGGGGACAGAGACACTCCTCTATTTACTATAAGGCAGCAGGGCAAGAGTCTAACCTAGCACTCAAGTGACATGTTGGGACGTAGGCTAATACCCCAGCTGGTGCACGGCAAGACAGGGCGTTATCTACTTTTGTAAGGACGTGGCGAGACTCCTCTGCATATGCTGCTGTCGGCTATGGATGGCAGCTGCCGGGAGTGGGGAGGCCGTAATGGAACTGCATACGGTGCTCCTGACCGCACATTCCCCCCCCCCCCCCCAAAAAAAACCTTCCTGCCCTGCACTGGCACTTAGACGTCTGCTTCCTGCAGCACCATAGCCATAGCTCAGAAAAAGGCAGGATTTTACCTGAACTCTGCAGGTAGGCATGCAATTATCAGGTACAGGGGAAGGACTGAGGTGAGAGGAGGAGGGGTGTATCTTGAGGGCAGCACTGCTGTGAGCACCATTTATACGCCCCAGCTTCTATGACGGCACATTAGTGAACATTGCTATTCCTGTATTCTAACGCCTCTACGCCGGCAAGGAGGAAATTCTGAATTCTCTGCCTCCAAACACCTCTTGAAAAATCAACGCCCACCGCTCCGGCACCTCAGCGCTTCTGAAATGCTGCGAAAGACAGAAAATCCGCGGCGGCCTCCACAGCTTCAGCCGACTGGCAATCGTGTATTTATCTGCACGCTCTGCTTCCATCGCTGACGATGCTGACACAAGCCCTCTCCCGCCCTCCTCCACTGCAGCGCCATTCAAAACGTAAGAACCAGCTCCTACCCGCAGGAGGGAGGCCAAGGAGACGACGACGCTGTGAGGTTCTGAATTCTCACCGAGTTGCCCCCAAATTCCTGAGCGCCTCCCAAAACAGCAGCCAGGCCAGCCTCAGAAAGAGCCCCCCGGGATCCTCAGCCGTGCTTGCAGAGGGAACGTGCCTCCCTATTGGTTCCGCAGCCCCCTGTGGCTCTCAACTGTTCCCTGGCAATGGGGTTCCCGTGGAGCCATTCGGCCAGTGTTTCTTCCACCTGCCCATCCCACGGGGAAGGGTTCTGCTCCACAGAGCGATATCGGGGGGGGGGGGGGGGCGTGTAGAACAGATAATACAGCCTGGGGTCCAGTGCTAGCGGAAAGATGCGCATTCACCCCCAGTGCGGCCTGCCTCCCATAACCACGTGCAGGGACACAGTGGAACAAGTGCGTGGAAATCACTGGATCCCTCAGAAAGTCCCCTCCATGTGTGGATCTAGGAAAACAATCTCCCACCTATGGAGCATACATTCACGTCAAGCACTGCAGTGGGGCGGTCCTGCCTCAAACCCCCTCCAGGGTCAGGTCATGGCATGACAGGTGTGCCAAGCCTCAGTTTCCCTTTCTGTCCACCCATGAAAAGAACAGCTTCTCAGTGTCCAATACAAATGTATTCACATACACTAGAACTGTAATTCCCCCAAATCCTTGTAGTAAAACCATTCTCCAATTCCCATATAAACATTAGATTTTCCCCATTCGCCTCCAAATCACCCATCCAAGAGGGAACAGCAGCACATTGTTCCCAGTTCCTTTGGCCCCGATTCAGGGCCCCACTCTTCAGACCTCCCTCCCTGACAGCAACCAGCCTTCCTGCAGCCCTGATCTTCACCCAGGGAGCTCACCCTCCAGCAGCATTCCACTCCTCCAGGCGCCTCTGCCTGGGAGTCCTACACCTGCCCACGAGGAACCAGCCTCCCACAACAACCCTCTTGTTTCTGGACTCCGTCTCCCTGGACCAAGCTGGTTTCTCCCCTTTGCCCAGGCACCTATGCACAAACTTTCCTGCAATTCAGCAGGGTTTCCCAGATATGGCCAGTCCTCTTCAGCTCCTATTCTGCCCCCACCCGGTCTCATCTGGACTCAGCTCTCTCTGCTGCTCTCATCCAAGCAACTCCTGCCAGTACTTTCTTGCTGCTTCCGGTCTCTCTCGGGGAGCTCTCACCCACCCTTCCTGCGTCTGACTCCTCTGACTCTCCAAGCCACTGATTCATATGATCTCCTTCCCTCTCTGACTCAGGTGCCCGCTCCTAAGCCCAATTGGGAGCCCCTCTTCCATCTTAAAGGGCCAATGTCACCTTGTGACAACCACAACTGAAAGGGACCAGACGCAGGTGTCCGACGACAGTCAGTGATCCTCAGCTGGTGCGAACTGTCATAGCTCTGATGACTTCAATTGAGCGATGACCATTTACACCCCAATGGAGGCAGGATATGCTGCAAGTAGCGTTGTTTAGTTGCTTTGTTTTCACTCCAGCTAACTGAGCGCAGTCACTGCACAAGATGTAAGCAGGGAGTGGGTTCCTTGCACAAGTCAATCTGGCCCAAAAGGTGAAGCACGTTAAACAAGCTGTATACAGACAACAACTTCCCAAAGAAAGTGGAAAGTACTTTGCAATCAGATAATGCCCTTTTTTACGACTCATGAAAACTACCACGACCTTTGAGACAAAGATTTTTTTTAAGTGCCTAACTCAAACTACAGTCCTAGCAGAGAACAGAAAATGGTCCCATTACTTATACAGGCTGGTTGGGAAACAGTAAGTATTTTCTGTACAAGTTTTTGAAAGAAACCAACTTTCATTTTCAAAAGTTTTCATGGACATTTTCCATTTTTTTTTTAAACTAAAAACCTAATCTCGAGTTTTCATTTTTTGTTGTTGACACACTGGACATTTTCAAAACATGCATCAAAGATTATTTTGGGACTGAAGAATGTAAACTAGCTGTAGTTAGGAGAATTTCAATAGCAACCTTTAACTATTGTAGAGATTTTGAAATTCAAACAAACATTGAATCATCTCACAGAGGCCCAATAAATGGCAGATGTGGCCATATAAAAAAAACACGTGTTTAGGCTTCTGATTTTCAGTTTTAACTCAGAAACCCAAATAAAACACTCTCAATACAAAAAAAATATGAAGTTGGTGTTTATTTAATAAATGCCAGAAAAAGCACCAGAGATTGTTACTTGAATCTAGGCTTGGAAGAATTAGGGTGGATTTTTTTTTTCAGTAAATGTCAGTAAACGTCGATTTTGCTGCAGACCCACAAATCAACAAAACAGTATTTCCTTCAATAAGAATAAAAATGTACAAATAGGCAAAGTAAGAAAACTGCGCTTGAGATCTTGGAGTTTGATTTAAGGATATTTATTTGGTATATTTTCATATGCGATGTAGACAACTTGTGTGGTAATGGTTATAGAGCTTTAACTCTTGGAATCTCAACATCGATGGTTATTAAATAATTATTGTCTGACCCTCCCCCCATAATGTCCCACAACTGTGAAAACTGATACTGATAAAAATAATGCTTAAAAATAATCAATATTATCTGTCAAAATTATTTAAAAAAAACCAACAATATTGAATTCTCTCCAGCCTTCTTATACCTAATGGCTTATGTATATGGACCAGTAATGCACTCTATGGGGGTGTGATTTCTAAAGCACACCAATGTGCTGCGCATTAATTGGTCTGTGTAGATCCTGCTGACACGCCCTATAGCAGGCCTGCACAACATGCGGCCCGGGGGCCGCATGCGGCCCGCGTGGGCTCACTGTGCGGCCCGCGGGTGGGTGAGGAGGCAAGCAGCGGGGTGGGGCAAGCCAACGGCCGGCTGGCCGGCCGGCGGCTGGGCGGGCTGGTGAAGAGGTCAGTGGCAGGCTGGGGAGTGAGGGTGAGCCAGCGGCAGTGGGTGCAGGCAGCGGCAGAAGGTAAGAGGCCAGCAGCGGGCAGGCAGGTGAGCTGGCGGCGGGGGCGGGGGGGGGGGGTGTTGAGTAGGCAGCAGGGGTGAGGAAGCAAGCTGGGCGGGGTGGGGGGATGACAAACAGAGTGGGCGGGCAGCCAGGCTTCCACACCCCAGCGCTGGGGAAGGAGGGGTTCTTTCCGTGGGGCGGGCGGCGCTGGGGGGGGCGGGGGCGGGTGTTTCCACGGGGCTGGGGGGTTTCGACCCTCGGCTGTTTTCTTTGGAGTAATATGGCCCTCCCCGCTTTACGAGTTGTGCAGGCCTGCTCTATAGGTTCCCTAGTGTACTTTAATGTAGTGCTGTTTGAAACACTACGTTAAAGTGTGATGGGGAACATTACAAAGAGATTACTCATTACAGTAGATATAAAGACAAAGCCCTGAAAAGCCTGGTTATGGGACATTTATATAGAACTCAAAAAAATACCAAAATAACCCCCCTCCCAATGAAATTAATAAACGCCCCCAAAACCAGAAGCCCTACATACATTTTATGAAATATGTCAGGATTTCTTTTGTGCCTACACCCTTGAGAATTCTGCACCACTTGCTTTCAGCTCATGACACTATTTAGCGAGGGACGGCAGAAGTCTACATCACGCTCCAACACCCTGTACTGACAGGTCATAGAGTTTCAGAGGGGTCGCCGTGTTAGTCTGTATCTGCAAAAAGAACGAGGAGTCCTTGTGGCACCTTAGAGACTAACATGTATTTGGGAATAAACTTTTGTGAGCTAAAACCCACGAAAGCTTATGCCCAGGTCATAGAGTGGCACTACAGCGTCAAATAATAGTTCCATTGATTTCAGCGCCCACCACGCATTAAAAGGTCTACCTGGACTTCCTCTGAAGTTGCTCATTAAAGGACTGGAAATCAAAGAGCAGGGCCTAACTACGGCTTTTAACAATACCAGTCGAGTTTCATTACATTTGCAATGGATGGGCATCCCTTATCGGTTACAGCGTGAGGGTGGGGGACAGGAGTTCAAGGCTCTAATCGTAGCTCTAAACTGACTTCCTGTGCAAAGCTGAGTAAGCCAATCAGCTCTTCTGTGCACCACTTGCCCACTAGTAAAAGGGGAGAATGTCATACAGACTCCATGGGGTGAGGTGTAATTAGGGGCAAACCCTACCCCCATAATTGAAGGATCCTACTGCAGGGGGGGAGAGGGCAGAATGCTGTGACCCCTCGCAGGGGGTCCAAACCCCTGCTTGCCACAGAAAGAGGGTCCTTCCTCCCCAAAAACCCACCTGTGCATGAGGGTGGGAGACAAGCTAGGAAGGAGCTGATGTAGTGGATCCACAAGGATTGACCAACCACCTTTTGCTCCATTCCTCCATGAATAGAGTTGGTGCAAGGAACCATAGGGTGCATTAGCAGCCATGGAGCGGCTACACTGCTCCTCTGTGCAACCCACGTAGGGTAGGAGCCGTTCCCCTATTTTTTCTCCTGGAACACTCAGGCTCTGCACCCGGTTTAAGATTTGGTCCTTAGTGCTTGTAAAGTGCTTTGAGATGAAAGCACTATATAACAGTAAAGCAGTACTAAATTATTACAGCATGCTGATGCCTTATTATCCTTGCGTACAGACTGTCCTTTCTCCCCTATTTGTAGGAAGGTCTGATCCCATTTCTTGTTATAAAACGCTGAGTATTTTGGTCAGCCAACAGGCTGCTTGCTTCCTTGGCTCCATGCTTAGGGTTTGGAGGCATTGCAAGCTGCTTAGGTAGCAGAAGAGGAATGTCCATCACAGAGAAGAGGTGAAGCTTGAAGGGGTGGAAGCTTGCAAATTCAGCCTGACCAGCTTTATGTTCAGTGTCATTGTCCCGGGAAGAGGTGAGCCCGTGGGGCACACATCTTTGGTCAGGACATTGGAAGAGAAATAGCTCATAGTCTAGTCCCTCCATCGCGCACACACGCAGTTAGCCTAGGGCAGTAATTCATCTGAAAGCATGAAAGTGTTCTTTGCAAGCAGTGAAGCCAGGTATTATCATCTCAAGACTTAACTAGGGAGCTGAACCTTCCAGGGCTGAGCAAAGAGTTGTCGGTTCTTAGCACCTGGCAATTTTCAGGCGCTGCAATATTTGCAATATAACGTCACTGTGTTGTGTGTGTTTTTCAGACGTCCTCTAGGGTCCCTTTATTTGCAGTTCTTATTGTGACGGGTTCCCCCGAGGTGCCACCTGGAACTGGGGTACCACTGAGCCTCCCTGATCCACCGGCCTGGGCTCCCTTTTACACCGTACTGCTGTGACAAGCTGCAAAGCCCTCTCTAGCCTGCACTTTCACCAGCACACATACAGGTAGGGACACACTCAGCTGCAGTTACATGCAGGTTCCCTGACCAGCCCCTGCATGGAAAGGGATAGCTCAGTGGTTTGAGCATTGGCCTGCTAAACCCAGGGTTGTGAGTTCAATCCTTGAGGGGGCCATTTAGGGATCTGGGGCAAAAATTGGGAATTGGTCCTGCTTTGAGCAGGGGGTTGGACTAGATGACCTCCTAAGGTCCCTTCCAACCCTGAGATTCTAAGGTGCCAGCTAAGGCATCTTCAAGGTCCTCAGGTACCACCCCCACCCTGGAGTGTAAACCCAAAATTACACCACCTTGCACTGCACAATAGGCCTTCGGAGAAGCTTAGATCCCATCTGGGAACTGTACAGCGTAAGCTCATAAAATTTGCCCCCTCCCTCAATGTGGAGAGAAATATGCATCAGCCTTTTGCCCTGAGTTATGATTCCCACACACTGGTTTAGATAGAGCAAAAATAAGTTTGACTACAAAAGATAGAATTTAAGTGATTAAAAGGGATAGCAAACAGATCAAAGTAGATTTCCTAGCAAATAAAGAAAAAACGCAGAACTACTAGTACGCTTAATATACTAAATAGATTTGATATGAGAAGCAAATTCTCACCCTAAGGCTAGGTCTACACTACCCCCCCCCATCGAACTAAGGTACGCAACTTCAGCTACGTGAATAACGTAGCTGAAGTCGAAGTACCTTAGTTCGAATGAAAAAGCACTTACCCGGGATCCACACGCAGCGCGCAGGCTCCCCCGTCGACTCCGCCTACTCCGTTCGTCGAGCTGGATTACCAGCGTCGACGACGGAGCACTTCCTGGTTCGATTTATCGCGTCTTGACAAGACGCGATAAATCGAACCCAGAACATCGATCGCGCGCCTCCGACGGGACGCGTAAGTATAGACCTACCCTATGAGATGATAAGAGCCTGCAGTCTGCTTGTAAGGGGTACGCTGCACTTGCTTACATCTTGGAATCCCCAGGTTTTCCATTCACAGGCTAAAAATCCCTTCAGCCTGGGTCCAGCACTTCCCCCAGTTCAGTCTTTGTTCCTCAGGTGTTTTCAGGAGTCTCTTTGGGTGGGGAGTCAGTGAAGAACACAGATGATGTCACTCCCCTCCCTTATATAGCTTTTACATTTGGCAGGAACCCTTTGTTTCAAAGCTTGGTTCCCCTGCCGGTCAGTGGAAAAATACTGACATCCCAAGATGGAGTCCAGCACCAGGTGACCTGGTCACGTGCCCCTGTAGAGTCACAGCAGCCATCCCCCAGGAGCTGTTTGGAACGTTCACAGGAAGGTTCACCAGGTGGGAGCTAAGCTTCTCCTAAGACCTATTGTTTCTTCCTACTGGTTCATTAACCTGAATGGGCCCTTACCAGCCAGCCATCTAGACTGAGAGCATTTTGCCTAGTGGGCATTGCCCAGGAATAGCTACATGTGAAATATATAATAGTCAATATTCATAACTTTGGATACAAAAATGATACATGCATACAAATAGGATAATCATATTCGGCAAACCATAACCTTTCCAATGACACCTCACATGCCTCATCTTACATAAAATGCATTGTAATTATGACATAATTATATCACACTAATATCAATATAAAGAATAAGTGTCACACTTATCTTCTAAGCAGTTATTCTTAAAGTAGTGCCCAGTGACTGCTGTAGTGACTTCCTTACTGGAAGGCCAGAGAAGAAAAAGAACCACTGTTGACTCAGAAAAAGTGTTTGCCATCTTAATGATGTGCAATCTCTAAAAATATGTCCCTGGAGACCTACAAATGACAACATTTTCAAATACAGAGGAAATAGGTTGCTCTTTACAGGATGCACAATGCCATTAGGAGAACGAATGCAAAGAGATTTCCATACTAGAGTACCCTTCTGATAACAAAAAAAAGCAAAAATAGCCCTTGTGGATTTAGGTCTTCAGTTCCTCACCTCTACATTAAAAAACAAATACATTTGCTTGGATTTACAGACAAAGTGGCTGAGCAGACTGGAAATTGGCCCGTGGGAGCTGATTGCAACTCTATTCCCAATGCCAAAAGCTAGGGTCAGGAATCTCTGCCATTGTCACAATCTGTGATTGCTTCCCGCTCCCAGGAATGGAAACCCAGGAACATGGTCTGACAGTCGTAACAATTCTCATTTCCACCAGTGGCACAGAGAACTGAACCATATTAATGAGTGAAGTACATGCCACACAATCCAGGCTGTTGTGCTCAGCCATCAGCCCAGGTTCAAACTCTCAGTATATCTGGAAAGCATGTCATTTGGACTAAGAGTTTTTTTAATCTGTGTTTTCTTGTACATGTCTGAAGCTATGGCTATATTTCAATACTGCTATAACGTGATGAGATTAGACATTAGCGGGGTAGAGCAAGATAATTATTAGTAAACGTATTGATCTGACGGCAGCCTACGCTACTGTCTGACTCGTTGGGCTGAAAGTCAAGCTTCCAGGTCGATGATACGGTTCATCCAAGAAATGTTTAGTGATTGCAGTTTCCTCCTGAAGTTGGGGAGGAAAAAAAATCAGGCGCTGTAACGCGGCTGTCACCCCTGTGGCGCCTCCTGCTGGTTGTCTTCAGGAATTAGCTCATTCCAGCTCCGGAGCGCCCTCTGCAGGCCGGTGATCCGCCTGACTGCTCCAGCTCCGTGTCCCTCCCAGGACCCCGGTGCCCCTTTAACTGGGGTGTTGCACCCTGGCAATACCCCACAGCCTTAATCTCAGGGTCTCCCCCGCCCAGGGGAACCCCCACCCACTATCCCCACTTCACCTCAGTTGTAAGCTACTGCCAGTCCCCATCAAGCCTGATGCACTGGGGCAGACTGCAGTGTAAGCCACTCATCATAGGCAAAGGGGGTTTGGACCTGCTGCCTCTGCCTACCCATGGGCTGCCCCTGCAACCCCAGTACCTGGTCTGGGCTTGCCAGGCCTGCAGCCTGGGGTTTCCTAGGCCGGAGCTCCCCGGCTCCCTTAGCCTTTCCCCCAGCCCTGCTCCACTTCAGGTCCCTGCTTAGCCCTTGCAGCCAGGCCCTTCTCTCTCTACAGACAGAGGAAGACTCCTTGCTCCTGGCTCACTGCCCACTTATAAGAGCCAGCTGAGCCTTAATTTGGGCGTGGCCCCATCTGAGCCTGCCTTCCCACTCAGCCTGGGGCTGCTTGCCCTGGCCACAGCCCTCTCCTGGGCTGTTTCAAGCCCCTCAGGGCCTGAGTGGGATGCCACCCCGCTACACGTGCCTTAAATATCTCTGCAACGGCCTTCCACAAAGGTCAGTTTTGGTTCCCGTTGTTCAATATACACATAGAAGATTCCTAAAAGGCGGGTTGAGAAGTACGTGTATGCTGATGGCATCTGTATGGAAACAATTTCCATAGGATTGAAAGGAATCTCCTCCAAGACATGACCACTTACTTCCAGCAACAGAGACGAATTTTTAATGAAACCGAAACAGTGCCAACTACTTGCCATCACAACCATCATTCTTGCCAATTGACCCATTTGTACTAGGACGGCTACCGCTATTCCAACCACTTGTCACATACTTAGGAGTAAAACTCAACCATAGCCTGACATTTAGCCTCACCTGGAGCACCTGAAAATGAAGATCTCTTCCAGTACTGCCTTGATACAAAAACTGTCTGGAGCCTCCTGGGGAGAAGACCCTTTGGTCCTGCATACATCTGTGCTGCATACAGCTGAATACTGCTCAGTGTGTATGGGAGTGCCGTCACCACATTCAGCTTGGTGACTTGCAGCTGAATTTGTCCACTTGTATTATGAGAGGCTGCTTGAGTTATACACCCACCTCTAGTCTGTATGTGCCAGTGCATGTCGCTCTGCCAGACTGTCGACGAGATGCCATTGCTGTTACGTTTGCCAGGAGAGCTGTGACAGATGAAACAGACCTCTTACAACTCCAGCTGATGGATGCCCCATTACCGGACAGAAGGCAACACGCTGTGCCAACTCAAAAGTCTGCTCATAATCAGGCACAGAATCCCACGGCGGCAAACCAGGGTGCGACATCCCAGCTGATCTCTTGACACCCCGTTGCTACAGCAACTCCTGCACTCTTGGACAAGAGCCTTACTGTCCCTTTTCCATGCACGGATGAGCGGCAATGCCAGGGAGCTGCAAACTACGTTCTTATCAAGTGGAAACATCGGTGGGATAAAGTCTAACACACTAAGTAAAGTCAGGAGCCCATCACTGCACCTGCCTGTGTCCACTTGATCACAGATCCTGGACCAGGCTCAAGAAGCTACTCTCAGGCTCATCCAGAGCTGCCGCAACGTGCCCTGGCGGGTCCCGGTTTCCTCTCCATGCTGTGATTGTAGGGCAGGCAGAGGCTGAGAGAGGAAACAGCTGTGAAGTGATGTGCCCAAGGTCACAGTCAGTGGCAGATCTGGGAATAGAACTCAAAGGCTTCCAGTCCATTAGGCCAGGCTGCCTCCCCTACAAGGTGGATGAACTTGCAACTGCAAGTATCAGCCACATCCAGGGGATCCACTTCCCCAAGAATGGGCTGGAAAGCCAGGGTGACGTTTGAATGCTCATGCACGAGTTCTATGTGGCATGGAGTAAAGAGCTGCTACATAGCGGCTGGGAGCTCTGAGGTGGTACTCACTTGAGTTACCTGGGAAATCAGGTTGACCTTAGCATCATACCAAGCTGATGAATTATCATTACCTTCATTTCATAGACAGGGAAACTGACCTCAGAACATGCCTACTGGATTGGGCCCCACAGGCGAGATAGTGGGGGAATGCCGCACGAGAGGACCCCACCAGGGCGTAAGTGGCCACATCAGGATTGAGACACCTTGATAAGCGACACGGTTGTCTTCCAGCTTTAAATGTTCCACTGAGCATGTCTGAGATTTCTTTGGAATCCTCAATTCCGCACTGCTCCGCTGGCTCACATGACCGTGGTCTCACTATGAGAGGAAGTTTTGCTTCCTTCACAGCTGGGAGTCTACACACCAGTAGGAGCTTTTTGCTAAACCATAGTGCAAGGCAAGCTCACTTGATTGTTGCATCTAGAAGTTGCATCCACACAGCTTTTTTTCCCTGCTAAGAGCAGTGGGAGTTTGCACAGACACAAACACCATGGATATATCAATTAGATTAGTTTGGTTCCATTGGAGCTGTTCTCCAAAGTCATGACCAATGAGTAGCAATGGTAGAACTGATGGAGGTGGGACCAGAATTCAAATAGGAGTCACTCTGAGTTGACCTTTCACGCAGCAGACAACAAGCACTATGTCTGTTAAGAAGCCCGTCTCACCAAACCAAAGTTATAATCACGTGAGTCCATAATGATTAAATGCCGCCCCACACGAGAGACCTATCATATGTTTGTGGGATATTTCCTGCCATTGGCTCATGCTCTCAGGGGATCGTTAAGAACACGATTTAGCCACGGAGCTCAGGGAAGTCAAGGATTCTGTGAATTTACCGGACCTCCATGACTTTGGCTTCAGTTGTCAGTGGCAGTGCCGGGGCTGCGCACCCTCCTCTGTCCCCCACAGCTTCGGCCTCATGCTGGAGCTGTCAGTGTCCCTCATGGGGATCCAGGTGTCATTCCTCCCTCTCCCCTTCCCCCCCATTATTTTTAGTAAAAGTTATAGATAGGTCAGAGCTCCTGTGAATTTTTTGTGGTTTGCCCGCAACCTGTCCATGAAGTAAGTGGAAGAGTGTATTAGTTCCAGATAGCGGATAGTTTGAACACAGGCTATCACCCAATCCACCCACAGACCTGAACAATACAATGCAGAGCTTGCTGCTTGTCGCAAAGCATGATATGCCCATGTAGGAACCAATACTGCTGTCCTTAATCATGCAAAACTACCCTTGATGGCAATGGGAGATCTGTCCAAGTATGGACGACAAGCTGAAGCTTTTTGACCTATTCTACACGATACCTGTTCTGTTTTACGCAGCTTGAATGTGTTGACATTCAGGGCAGGCGGAAAAGCTCATCTTTGTTTGGAGGAGACGTTTTGGAAAGGACTCCAAGGGGTGAGAGTGTGGGGTTTTCACAGGGGACTTCGCTTTGCAATGATTTTCTTGCTGACTGGTTGTTTTATGCGGATGGGGTTATAGTCTGTATATTTAATTGATGGCAGGGTGCCTAGAATCTTCAATAGGCAGCTTTCATATTCAATGTGTTATCTATGATTCTATATTTATAATATTTCCTTGATGCCTTTAAAGCTAGCAAGAGTAGGGGATTAGATCCTTAGATCTGTTCTCTGTCTAAATACATAGTTTATGGAGTTGTGACAAAACTAAAGCTTAACACAGAAACCCAGATCCTATTTACAGGACCAGCTCTGTATAGCTACTCAAGCAGGGGGAAGGCGTAAGAATTCTTCACTGCACACTATACAAAGGCTGTGAGCAAGTTCAATGTGGAGTGCATGTGTTTCTTACAGCTAGCCGCTCACCCCCCACACTAGCTACCCAGGAAAGGGTAGGGTTAGGGGTGGAGCCATATGCCTGCCAAAATTCCTACTGGAATCTCTCATTGCAGCATGGTCTCTAAGCACACTGCCTCCTTCACAGACAATAGCTTAAGAGCTATAAATTGACCCCGTGTAATAAACATGAGCTAGAGCGAAGATGATAGGATCCAGGCATGACTTCAGGGCTCTGGTTTGGGTTCAAACAGTGCCAAAAAAACTGCTCTCAGAATTCCAGCCCCGAAATCCGGAAAAAACTCACCAGATCAGTTATTCTGGAAAGATTTCTGCCATCTCAGGATGAAGATTTGTGCTGCATCAGAACTTGCAAGTAAGTCACCTAGGTTTTGGATACAACTCACAGCAAAGACTATGAGGCAGGTTCAGCTCTAGGGATCTGAAACTCTCTCCTCCAAATATTTCAAACTGTTTCCACTAAACATTCGGATTTGAGCTCCTCTCCAGCCTATAGACTATGGAATACGCAAGTGGTGCAACAGAGAACAACCGACGATAATTCCAATAACACTTAATAGCCGGTGCTTTGGGAACGGACTCTCTATTATCACTTTAGCAAATATTCTTCCTGTCAAAAAAGTTAAACACAAAACCAAAGGAAAGTCTTTACTATATAATCCTGTTACTTCTAAACACAACTGTTATGACATTCCGTGGTATTATAGGGAATCTGTAAACTTGAGAGGGAGGTTTTGTCTTCACTGCAGACTTAACTCAGGCTCCAACTCAGGTGATGACCCTAACTCCCCTCCCATCCACACACAAAACCATGTCACCCTGTCAACCTGGGCGAGCTGACACAGCTCAGAGGATGGGTTAGAACCCGGGGGTGCTTTCACTTGCCCAGCAAGCCAGTCCCAACCCTGGGGTGGCAGCAGCAAGTCCGTGCCTCCCAAGTGCCTGTGAGCAGAGCTGGGGCTGGAGCCAGCGAGGGAAGGAGCGAGCAGGGAGGAGAGGAAAAAGGGGCTAAGGAGCCAGATACAGGCAGCTGAGGCTGCCTGCACCACCTCACAGCTCTCTGTGCTCTCAGCCCCCCCACCCCCAGAACCCCCTCAAATAATCCCTCACCACAGCCCCCAACCTGCCCCTCCCACAGCCCCTGTGCAACTCCCACCACCACCAGGCACCCAAATAACCCCCCCACCAGAGACCACCAATCTGTCACTCCCACCCAACCCCCCCACCCAGTCCCTGCTTAAACCCATCCAACCCCCTGCCACCTAATCCCCAAATAAACACACTGCAGTTCCCAGCGCACCTCCCCAAAATAAACCCAAAGCCCACAAAACTCCTCCTGCCAGAGCCCCCCACCCATCCCACCAACTCCCATCTCCCCAAATAAACCCACCCCATTGCATAATTGTCCAGCTAAAATATCACCGTGCCAAAACTCCCCCAAACCCATTCCCCAAAGCCCCAGACTCTCACCCGCCCCTGCTCACCATCCCCCATCCTTATTCCCCAGTAAACCCAGCTCTTAACACCACGCTGAAAAGTCCCAGTCTTGTTAATCTCTCCTCATATGGCAGCCGTTCCATACCCCTAATCATTTTTGTTGCCCCTTTCTGAACCTTTTCCAATTCCAATAGATCTGTTTTGAGATGGGGCGACCACATCTGCACATAGCATTCAAGATGTGTATTCAGCAATTTTTTCAACAACACTGTTGATCGACTTTATATCAAGGAGATCAAGCCAGTCAAAGGCAGAAGCAGCATCCAACATATATATCCCTTTCTGCATCTTTCCTTGATTATGGGCATACACATTTTGGACTAATATGCCACAGAATTATTTATGAGGAGATAACAAATACCGCATTGGAACTCAACTTCCCTGCGCATTTTATCGGCCTTTCCTCGCAGGGATGCTAGAACTTGGTAATAAAAGTGCTTTGGTGTTTGGGTCTTTAATGAGTCATTTAAGAAATTCATAATGTAACAGACAAGAATCTAATTATCTCATTTGGAATAAAACTGTCTTATTTTACACATTTCATATAATTATGAATTATTTATATGATACCATAAAAAGAGACTCTATGAACAGAAATCTCACTGAAAAATGAATTAACTGGCTACCCCAAAACTTGAAAATCTCGGATTGCTTTACACTGTTGGCCCATGATTCAGCAAAGCACTTAAGCGGGTGCTTAACTTAAAGCCTGTGTGCACTCAGATCCCATTAACTTCACTGGGAAGTGAGCAGGAGCTTTCATGAATAGGGATTGACTTAAGCACACACTGAACTTTGGCCTTGAAGCCTTTAAATTCCACTTGCAGGTGGAATGCAAATGGACAACACCGATTTCCTGTAAGCCTTACTCCACTCCACAGGACATGTGGACTTTTTAAAGATACAGGACTGTACTTCAATGAAATCTGAAGAGTTAGACCATCCTGGGGGTTTCAATCATTCATTTTCTTATGATGGTTTTGATATATTTTTATCTTTCTATTCAAGTAGTCATTCTCTGCCAACAAGATGAACTGGCATTGTACAAAAGGCTGTCCCATTGCGCAGAATTTTTCATACCATATATCAGGAAGGATTTGAATAAGTGACAGAATAAGCGAGAACCTCGGCTACAGCTTAGTGACACATTGTCTATCTACCAAACAAACAAATCTTATAATCCTACCCAATAAATGCAATTTATGGATGTTTTCCTGGCTAAAAATATGATCAATTGAACTAGTAAGATCAGATGACCTTCCTTACTCCTAACTGGATGGCTTGCACCAGACATGACTACGTCACAGAAGAATGGAAGGACACTCATATGGTTGAAATCCAAGAAAAATGACTGAGCTTTTAGGTGGGATTCACAAAGGTACATAGAGACCTAACTTGCACTGAATTAGTTTACCTTTGTGAATCCCACGCCTACTGACTTAGGACAGAATAATCAAATTTCAAATCTGGGATTTTTTCAGTTCTCAGTGGCCCATAATTAACATCACATTAAAAAATTCCTACTTGTTGAAAACATGGGAATAAACTGTGCTGTCTGTTACAAAAGTCTGTTTTATAGATTCTGGAGTATAATTGTGGGGGGTTTTCCCAGTGTCCCATTTGGTCATTTTGTAACACTTATTTGCTATTTTTAGATATTTTATTGTCTTGATCTCAAAGGTGGTTTGTTTGGTTTTTTTGGTTAACATTTTATTTGTACTCCTTGCTACAGAAGACTGAAGTGAAACTTTCCCCAATTAATGCATTCTTCTATCTTTGATGTTTGTATTGTTTACATACGAACACTGTTTGGAGTGAAACACAAAGCAACAAACCCAAGGTTACCTCTGTTAACTAATGCTATTACTACAGCTTCCATATTTACCTCTTAACTTTTTTTGAAGCTCTAAATTTTCCAACCCACAAACATTTTAAATTCCCATTATCTGTTCTATGGCCACCAGCCAGCTTCCTTCCTCCAATAGCAGCATATTGCTACTTCCTGGCTGTTCACTGATTGGCTCATTTTTTAGGAAATTACCAAGTTCTCCATGCTAGTCTCAAGTGTCTATCATCAGGCTGAATATTTTTTTTAAGTTTTAGCTAAAATGGCTCAGTCAAAAAGGGCTAGATTCTAAATTCTACAACACAGTGCTGTCATCTCCACAAGATTTTAAATCTGGCTTGGGCAGGAAACTCCCAGTTTTCAAAGATGTGCCTTTTGCACATGAAAATACATCCAAATTTGGACAAATGATATGCCTGTGAAAAATCTCAATTTGCGCATGTTAAGTAAAGGTCCTGTGGAAAAGATAGAATGGGATGATCTAGTTAAAGACGGTATCATAATGTATATGCACCTGGAGACCGAATTAAGGTTGCACGTGCAGCCTTAGATCTGGCAATTCCTAACTTTTGAGTTCTTGGCTTGGCAACTTTAGCATTACTTAACGTAGTTTTTTTTTGATGTAAGTTGATCTACAATCAAGTTATAGTTAATTCTTAACACTAAGAACTGCTGTATCTTTAAAAACAGCCACCTCCTGCCAAAACCATTAACATGCAAAAGCGTGCTAGTGAGGAGAGAACAACGGGCAGGCGGCCTTTAGAGGAGGATGCTTATTTTGGTAATAAGATATTCAAGTCGACTGACATACAGCTATTGTGTGGCTAAACGTTCAAAAGGAACTTTAAGTTACGGAAAGTAAACAGGAAGAATTCGTCAGGAAGCTAAATGGTGTCTCCAAGACAGCGATTACAATGCCTAGTAAAAACAACGGGAGAGCCAGAAAATATCTTTCCCTGAGGAGAAACCCGAGGACACCATTTTCCGTGAGGTGGGCTGGAAGAAGTTACATGGGATGATATTAATTTCTACACCAGTGACACTCGGAGTTTTACCACTGACTTCAACAGGAGCAGAGTTAGCCCAGCGCTGAGCACTTTTGAACATCCCACCTGGAGACTAGCTAGGGTGTGAGTCAGTCACAGCTGGGAAGATGACACCAGATATCTGAAACTAGAAACTGTGTTTCTGACATACAGGATTGTTGAAAGGCTCAGAAGGGGGGAAAGCAGGCAGTCTAGGAAGGCAAGACATTTCTTCACAGCTACCTCTCTGGGTATGTCTACATTGCCATTAAAAAGCCGCAGCTGGCCCACGCCAATTGACTCAGGCTCACGGGACTTGGGCGGCGGGGCTGTTTAACTGCAGGGTAGACTCAGGCTGGAGCTCTAGGACTCTGTGAGGTGGGAGGGCCCCAGAGCTTGGGCTGCAGCCTGGGTTAGAATGTCTACCCCGCAATTAAACAGCCCCACAGGCCGAGCCCCATAAGCCCCAGTCAGCTGGCAATGGGCCACGCACCGGTGTCTAATTGCAATGTCGACATATCCTCTGGCTCTTTATAGAGACCAGCTGCCCTCTAGCAAGCCCCATGATGAGGCACAGGTGAGCTGCACCAACTTTCTCTTAAAAGGCCCAGTCCACCCTGGAACCTCTCTTGTGCCCCTAGGGTGACCAGATGTCCCGATTTTATAGGGACAGTCCCGATTTTTGGATCTTTTTCTTATATAGGCTCCTATTACCCCCCACCACCGTCCCGATTTTTCACATTTGCTGTCTGGTCACCCTATGTGCCCCCAGTGGTCCCATTTAAGTCCACAGACCCACTCATGGAATAAGCGGCTACTTGACCTGAGCGAGGGGATGAGGATCAGACTCTACGTTACGGGGGGTTTCGTCGTTTTATCAAGTGTTAAATAACCTGGCTAATTTCGTTCACCAAATGACTAATAAACCAAATCTTATTGTGCAACATATTCGACTTGATTAGTGAGTTTTTGCAGATCAGCTTGCCTGTGCCAATCCAAACGTAAAACACAAGCCGGCTTGGCCTCGTCCTGCTCTTTCACCACACTGGTCTTATATCCCCCCAATCCACAAAAGGTGCTTCAAAGCAAAGACATGGGGCTTGTCCCATCTCCTGATAATGTACATGCAGCCTGAAAAGTTTTACGTGAAAGCCCTGCTATAAATCTGGCCGTCAATCAGTTTATAAGGACGTTTCAACATGAATGTTTAGCCTTGTTTTTAATCAGTACAATCTTGCCTCAGGTGCTTTACTCTCACTTTGGTCTGTACAATAACATCAGTTTCACTGCTTCACAGACAAGCCAAGAATGTTCATGCACCAGCTATAGTAAAAAACAAACAAAACCCCCCAAAAACCCAAAGCAGCTGTGGCTTAGCTGCCATTCTGAAAGATGTGGATTGAAAAAGTTACTTTTGCATGTTAGCTACAGATTTGGGATAAATCTGTATGCAAGCATTGTCGGAATATGCATGGAAGGCACACTCCAAGGACTGAAATAATGTTTATACCAGCGCAAAATAAACAGTACCCATCAAAAATACTGAAGTGAGAAAACAAAACACAGATTTCAATTCTCCAAATCCAATCCCAGTCTTTCAAATGGAACAGTCATTGAATATAGCAAGCACTGCAATAAGCTTAGTTTTCCTGTTATGAAGTTTAGCTCTAAAAAAGTGTAGAGGTATGATGTTTTAGCACTTGATCAAAATACTTATTTTTTAAGACCTTGGGTCACATTTTCCAAGGATCCTTCTAAATTGTACCAGAGCATAAATTGTGTGCATGCACAATCCTGCATTTGTGCATGCAGAAAGGTGTAATTGTATGCATATGTTTTTGCTTGCATTCACAAGTTCTCCACTCAAATTTGACAGGTGCAATTTAGATGGTTATTCTGAAAATCTGGCCGTGTGCATCAGCATAAAATCAGAGTTCACCCATTATAATACTGTAGGTTGTATATTAATTAGTACAGAGATCATATATTTCTTATAAAATAATACTCTAGGGCCAAAGTCTATCACTCTTACTCAGACTGAATTAACCTTATTCTTTGAGTAGGTCCCTTCTTTGGAGTAGATCCAATCATTTCAAAGAATCTACTAGTGGGTAAAATATTACCTCAACCTCAATGAGAACAGTATAAACTGGCTCCTAATGGTTAGTAACAGGAAGAGCTGGGATTTTCCTTACTGTTAAACTTGAAGCCACATGAGTAACTTCGGTTATGAGTCAAAGCATTAGCTCATTATACCAAACCAGTTGAGATGTATTATCAAGTATGGTGGATTCAGACTTCTTCAGAAACAGACTCAATAGCAAACTAATTCTGGAGAAAACACAGGGCAAAAATGGCTGATCTCTTGGGTAGTCTCATAATACTGTGTGAGATTTAGCATTTCCTCATTGTGACATATCCAGAGGTATATGGACTTGTATGGTTCATTCTTCCAAGCCTTTTCAAGTTGCAGTACCTCCTGTGATTTCAAATATCCATATCTTTAGAGCCACGTAGCTGTTTTAAACATTGCTAGGAATGGGATTCCTGTCTGTGATATTAAGGGTTTGCACATCAAACTCACATCATTTTTTAACTACTCATTTGTGTTAACTTGTTTAAATAAAATCTTATAAATGCTAGAGTAGAATGTCTAGCCTTTGGCAAAGGAACCAAAGAATCTCAGTTTGGATTGTTTAACTAGTTTTCTACCAGAGATAAATTACAAAGTACTTCTGGAGTTCAGAAGAGTCTTGAAACAACCACTATCAAACAAATCCCAACGTTCTAAAATATCCTAATCAATCTATTCCTGGCATACACTTACAGCCCCCTCGCCCCCCATTTCATAAACTGAAATTGTACCAAACTTCAGCTTGTGCAAATCAGTGGGTTTCAGTAATATTGGAGACCAGTTTTTCATATTTTTCCATGTTCACGATGCAGGGATTAGAATTTGCAATTTTGACCAGTAAGACTGTGGTGCAGAGATTGGATGCAGAGATGAAAAAAATCAGATAGTTTAACCCTCTGTCCCATCAGGGTTTGATATAGATTAAATGCTGATTGCTACAAAGAGAGATCTGGAAGACCCAGCTGCCCCCCGCCTTCCTCCAACTAATTAGAAAGGAGAGTTTGGGGAGAGTAACTGGGTAACTACTGTACATTCTCCGTATGTAAACTCTCCCTACAGTGTCATGGAATACAGAAATCTCCTTCATTCCTTGTCCTAAAATCTGTGTAGCATTGCTGTGCATTTAACAGTTGCTATTGAAATGGCTGCGTGTCAGCATAAAACAGCAATTTCCCTTCATACACACAATATAAAAACGTGCCTACACTATTCATATGCACACCCCCTCCCCACACACACACACACACACACACACTTGAAACAGCTGCAGGGCTGGCGCGCCCACTAGGCGACCCTACCAGGATTTGCGGGGGGGCGGCTTGCCGCGGCTGCCTCCAGCCTCCGCGGGAGCTGGGGAGGTGCTGCGGGCAGGGGGAGGCTGCCGCAGGCGGGGGGCTGAGCTGCCGGCCCACGGGGGGGTGAGGAGCCGCCGCGGGGTGGGGGGGACACTGGCTGCCGGGGGGGCAGTGTTAGCTGGCGGGGGGGCGGTGCAGGGCTGGTGCAAGGAAGTTTCGCTTAGGGCGCGAAACTTCCTTGCACCGGCCCTAGACAGCTGCATTGGGGAAGTTGCCAAGCATGTGATAATTAACATTTACCATATAGTGTGAGTGCCTCAATTACCCTCCACCAATCTATCTCCATTGGGACTTACAACATTAAACCTCTGAACAGCTTCAGTTGCCATTAAAACAAACATAGCTCCCTCACAGCTTCACTACATGCAAGCAATGTACCAACCATACACTTGCTAATAAAACCATGATATAGCATGCAAACACAGAGTCCCTCTCTGCTTGTGTATATCATATATCCGATTACACACCCCGCACAATATAAGTATGGATTGTTTCTATTTCACAATATAAGTATGGATTGTTTCTAGATTGCTTTGAAATGAAAGACACTATATAAAAATGTAAGAAGTTATGATGATGATTAATTGCCACACTGGAATAGACCAGTGATCTAACTAGTCAGGAACCCTACTTCTGATATTGGACAGAAAAATGTAAATCTGTTTTATTCGTAGAATATACACAGAGAAGTTAGATAAAAGCAAAGTATTGTTTCTGCAAGGTTGCAGTGTAACTACTTTTTTTCTTCGAATTCAGAATGATAACACACAAGAACGCAGAAACGTTGAGAGACAAAGCAGGCTGCTCCCTAAAATAGAGAGGCACAACTTACTTTATTCTAGGGTGGCTTTCTGCAGACTGACCAATAACGTAGCCAGGTATAGAGCACAGGGGGAGCGGAGCTAAAAAAAGGTGCCGGGAGCAAAAAGTGTCGGGAGCACACAAAAAAAGCTCCGCTCTGGCTGCAGTGTAGGAGCAAAAGGCGTCAGGAGCAGATTCTCATTCACATTAGCTGTCTAGTTTCATTCCAACATGGCTTCCCTCGTTGTTTGTCTCAATGACGATATCCCACAGCAGTGATTTTCCTTGGACTCCGATTTGCATAAACAATTCTGAATTTGTTCCCATCATTTTCATTACATTGAGTGCACTCTTTTTGTATAATGAGACAATGTAAAATGGAGCAACCAGATGGCCCATCATTCATTATTTTATATGGTTCTATCCTATCTCCTCCAACAGTACTCTTTTCTTTCCAGATTAAAAAGGCTACGATTCTTTAATGTGCTCTGGTGTGGAACTTCCTCTGCCCTATACTCCGTCAGAAGTGGTGCCTTCTCCCTTCTGTTTCAAGCTAGAGATGGCTAATGAGCCTTTCCTGAACCTAATTCCATCACAGCTAGCGCCACTTGGCTCACCTAGGTCCCTGTGGAGCCTCTCACCTCCCAACTAGGTCCTTCGTCTTGGCACCCATTTGCCTCTCTCTGTATGCACTGAGAAATGCAATGCTGGCTTAGGCGTAACTGCTTTTTAACGGTTCCAGGGCAATGTGATGCAACAAGCTGACATGAACAGTGGGGATATCTGGCAGGGATTGCAGAATGGAGACGACACAGCCAGGGCACTGTGGTCACAAATTGTGCAAGAACTCTGCACCGATTCAAACTATGACAAAAGGTGAATGAATAAGGGAAAAAGGGATTGTTTTTATTTTGAAAATAACTTTACAGCAATAACTGCCACTGGAAATTGCATGGCTGCTTCTATGGCTCTCGGCTGTGCATAAGGACATCCTCTCCACCCAGGAAAAAGACCGCGCACCTGGATTGTTATTGCTGAAGTATTTTCTTTGGCTGTTATGAAATCTTTTTAACAAATGTCTATTGTGAATATGGGTTAACATATACCCAGTATACCAGAGCTGTTATGATCTGTCCACCCTAGGGTGACTAGATGTTCCGATTTTATACGGACAGTCCCGATTTTTGAGTCTTTTTCTTATATAGGCTCCTATTACCCCCCACTCTCTGTCCTGATTTTTCACACTTGCTGTCTGGCCACCCTAGTCCACCCAAAGCAAATCTCAAAGTGCAGCATGCCTTCAGTGAAAGGCCATAATGGCTTCTAAAGGAGACATTACAGTCTCTTATGTCAATAACACTTACACTGGAGGCCATGATTATAGTCTGTCAAGTCAATAATCCACTAAATAGTCTAGCTAGGCTCAGTAATGGCTTCCTCAGAGCTACAGAAGAAATGTTACCCATTTTAAAAAGGTTCATAATGATATCTTTACAGGCATCCATAATTAGCTCGGGTGGAGCCATTACAGATAATCGAATACATACATATATTACTTTCAGGTTCTTATGCATCATGTATCCAAATACCTTTGTGGAATAACCAGCAAATGATGCTTGTTCCATAATCCCGTATTTATTCCGCGAGAGCCAATAAGCATCATTACAGCGACTCCTGTGTCTCACTAGAGCCTGACCCCACTTCACAAAAGCAAATTCTCCGTGACAGCTGAGAAACTTCAGTTCTAATGCAGTCTGCTGTCCCTTTTAACTGTAGCACAGAGCATGTAGTGAAAAGCCACAGCCAGATATCTAGTGTTAGAGGTTTGTCAGGTTGCAAACAGGTAAAGGAACAAAAGGCCCAATTCCAAACTCACTTTATGCAGATGCAAATTGGGAGGCATATCTGCTTAAATCAGTGGTGTCCAACACATTCGCCACTAGCCACATGTGGCGAATAGGCTACTGACTTGTGGCTAATGCATGAGCAATCCATTGGTGTATTGAAGACAGCAGTACTGGAAGACAGGTTGTGTGCTTTGATATACAGATTGTTAACGTGGCTAGGATATAGTAATTTAGTGTTAGTAGTACCTATTAATAGTTTTTTTGTAATATCTACTTATTTTTGATATTTGAAATGTCGTTTGTAGTATGTTTTTTAATCCTTTTTTATAATGTGGCGAATAAGAAAAATTCAAAACCACAAGTGTGGCTAGCATCGAATTTCCACTGGACAGTGCTGGCTTAAATCATAGACCAGTAGATCACCTAGTCTGATTTCCTATATATACAGGCTACCAACACCACTAAACCCAACAGCCTAAATGAGACCAAAGCATTACAGCCCACAGGACATAAAAGTACTATTTAACACCAGCAGAGAATAGGAGGGACCAAGATGCTTGAGGCCCTCACAAGGGTAGGGAAATGATTACATGTGACACACCTAGATGATCCTGGCAAGTGCCCCATGCCCACACACTGCAGAGGAAGGCAACCCCCCCGCAAGGTCCTGGCCAATCTGATCTGGGTGAAAATTCCTTCCTGACCCCACATATGTGAAGGTGGAATTAGGCCCAGAGGTAAAAGTAACCAAAGTGCATAGGGCAACACAAAGGTGTCTATACATTAGCACTCATAGTACGAAGTAAAGATACCAATTTTCAGGTTTAAAAGCATGCATACCAAGTGGCCAAAATGTTCATGTTAACTGTTACATGAATGGGATAGTACAGCAGGTGTATCTGTATTACAGGACTTCCGTATTATAAAACTATGTAGCCAATTACCTCCTCTGCTATATAAATAACCAGAGCATTTCTGTTTTATCTTCCCAAATCCAATGTGCTGGCTTGAGTATACTATTCAAAGCTTGTCATTATCTTAGATATAAATTCAGGGGGGGAAATGAATAGGTGGAAAAAGTAGATGTACTGCTAGAGTGGCAGTTCAATTTACACCACGTACTGCTCAATTTGTTTTGGTGAATCTACGTGCCTGGAGCAACTGACATGGGGCAGGGATTCTGGCAGACATGGTCATTGGCTAACCATTACTTATAACCAAGCAGCATGTGAGTTTTTCTGTAGTGTCTCATTCTAGCTGTCAACGCAGAATGGACCATATATATATATATATCTTCCTACTATATGTTCCATTCTATGCATCCGATGAAGTGGGCTGTAGCCCACAAAAGCTTACGCTTAAATAAATTTGTTAGTCTCTAACGTGCCACAAGTACTCCTTGTTCTTTTTGTTAATACTAAAGGTGAACTTTAAAAGCCACGTGTGTTCAAGATTTTTTTCCTCTTTTTTCCCCCCACTCACCTCCTTTTGTTATGTCTAACATAAAGCTAATTTGTTTGTACTAATGGGTATCTGGATCTGCAGATATCAAATCTGTATTATTTTTACTTTAAACACAGCATGGAATTAAAATTAAACTTAATGGGGGAAAAAATCACAACGCTATCTGATTTTGTTTTAACTACTATATTTAGTAGTAACACCTACAATTCCTAAGGCTGAAGGAGAGAGGAAACTCTTCACCTAATCCCCAATCTTTTCAGTTTATGTACTTTGTGGATTAGGCAGCACCTTGTGATGAGTCAGTTTCGATGTTTAGCCAAGATGGGTGTGGTAATCTCTTTTATTGGACCGATTTCTGTTGGTGAGAGAGACACGCTTTCGAGCCACACAGAGTTCTTCTTCAGTGGTCAGTGACACTTCTTGTCTCCTGAACCAGCATCATGACACCACTCTTATGCACTGCTGGGGGCGAGGAGCCGGGGGGGTGGGGCAGGAAGAAAGAAGAACTGTTGTGCATACTTTCTCCCAGGCTTTGCAGGAAGGTATTTAGCAGGAACAACACCACAACTGCTTCTGAGACTCCAGGAGTCTCTCCCCTTCAGAGGCAGGGAGCAACAGGAACTGAGAAGAGGAATAGCCTAGGGAAGGGATAAGGGTATGAGTGAGCAGAGCACGTTTGGTTGTATTGCTCTGGAACTTGTCGACTCTCCTTTCCTAAGAGACCCTAATAAGCATCAGCAGAAAACCCTTTAAATGGTATTTTAAAAGGAATAATTCACAGAATAAAATCAGGGGTCCTGCATCTGAAAAGTTATTTTTCCTTTTATTTTTAAAGTAGCTACTTTGCAAAAAATTCAAGTTGACAGTGTCTCTTTAAATAAAAGAAACATGTTTTTAAAAACAGAACTAAAGCCAAAGAAATCTGCCATTCGATGCACACTCCTGGATCCCACTTACGCCACTAGGAGGTGCAATTCACATCCCAGAGCAAAATTTGCCCGAAAATGTATAATAAATGCCTCATTTCTTATACAACGGGCTGGATACTCATCCTGTGAAAATCGAGGGATTACACGGGAATAGACACCAGCTGAGGCTCCCATATGTGGAGCTGTTGCATTCATAAATTACAGCTAGTTCAGCAACATGGGTAGAATGTAACTGACTAGTATAGATTGGAACATTGTGAAGTTAGAGCTGATGGGCTTGGTGACATGTATCGTGATCAGCAGAGTTAAAGGCTGTTTTTTCAGCTTGCCTTGGTGGCATGCCTCAGCTAAAAAAAAGTAGAGCATGACATAGGTTTTGCTTAACGGCAAGGCATGGCACATGCCAGAAAACGCAGCAGTCCCTTCTCAACTGGCTAAGCAATTCCAATGCAGTTATTTTTCCAATGCACTTATACCCACATGCATGGAATTCCAAAGCAGAACATACATTAGTATTTCTCACTTCCACTAGCGCAGTGTTTCCCAAACTTGGGACGCCTACCAGTGTTTCCCAAACTTTGTTTACCTACCACGTCCGCAGGTTTGGCCGATCGCGGCTCCCACTGGCCGCGGTTCACTGTGCCCGGCCAATGGGGGCTGTGGGAAGCAGCGCGGGCCGAGGGACGTACTGGCCACCGCTTCCTGCAGCCCCCATTGGCCGGGCACAGTGAACCGTGGCCAGTGGGAGCCGCGATCAGCCGAACCTGCGGACGTAGCAGGTAAACACACCGGCCGGGCGCGCCAGGGGTTTTCCCTGAACAAGCGGCATCCTAAATTGGGAAACACTGCACTAAAATTGCATATTCTGGAGGCTTATTGGTTCTTTTGATTCCTGCTAGTAAATTATGAAGTGCCGTCCCAGGCATTAGCTCTCATGTCTGTGCAATCCAAACTCTTCCCAGCCAACATGCAGTGACGTAAAACCACTCACTGTCCACGAGAGCTGGATTTTGCTACTGGGCCTCTAGATTATTCGACAGGCATATGCAGTGTTATGGAGGCAGATAGCACTTTATTACGTACCTGCACATCTCTGGCTCCATCCTGAATTCCTCATACACCTAAATCTTCTGTTCTCCTCAGCAAGAGTTTGGGGTGCACAAGAAATGTCAGATCAGCCCCATGATCAGACAGCATGTTTCATGAGCACAACATTTATCCTTTGTTGCAGACAATGGCACGCGAATAAGCGATGTCTAGGGGTACGTCTATACTTACGCGTCCGGTCGGAGGCGCGGGATCGATGTTCTGGGTTCAATTTATCGCGTCTTGTCTAGACGCGATAAATCGAACCAGGAAGTGCTCCCCCGTCGACGCCGGTAATCCTGCTCTGCGAACGGAGCAGGCGGAGTCGACGGGGGAGCCTGCGCGCCGCGTGTGGACCACGGGTAAGTTCGAACTAAGATACTTCGACTTCAGCTACGTTATTAACGTAGCTGAAGTTGCGTATCTTAGTTCGACGGGGGGGTTAGTGTAGACCTAGCCTAGGATTGACACCTCTTGCTTTTAGTTATACAAGGCTCTTTTCCCCCTTAGGATCTTCCAGCTGATGTGTATCACAACATTTCACCTGGGATTTGCAAGAGCCCTCTGTGTCGGTGTAAATCTGCTCCCATTGAAGTCCATGGTAAAACTCCCAATGGAGTCAATGGGAGCAGAGTTACACCCACGCTGAGTGCTTTTGAAAATCCCAGCTGTATCATATATGTGTCCTGCTCTGGCTGTTGGAGGACTGCAACACCGCACTACAACCGCAGCTGATCTCCCCTGGCTACACCAGCTAAAACAATAGAAGATGTGACCTTCTGAGTGTAGTCTAAAGTTACTGGTGTCAAGCCCCACCTGCTGCATGGTATACATAGAAGCCTGAATGCAGGACTTCGCAGATAAAAAGCCTTTTCAGGTTAACTTTCGCCTACACTACACCCAGGCACTTTGCTTTTAAGTCAAATCCAAGAAGTGATTGCTAAGCCACCTTCCAAAAGCTTCTTTCGTTATGAGTCTGTTTTAAATATTAAGGATGTGATGTCCACCTGTTGCAATCCTGGAACAAAATGTTTAGGGATATAAGTCACTATGCAAGCAACTGAACAGTAGCAGCACAACATAGAGAGAGCAGTATCAAGAACTCGTTCAGTTCAGTACCTAATAAAAAGGGGTGGACTATTTGCGGAGTTATTCTAGGAACTCAGGGCTTGGTATTATGGACCTAAGAGCTCTTATGCGATTGACTCCTCAAGTCTTCTTATTAGAGCACGTAGCACACACTGAGTGCTATAATTAGAATAATAAGCTCTCATAATTTAGGTTTGTTTCTCTGCAAGCACTGGAACGGATTAGCTATTATAGTCTTATGAACATTTTCTGACAAGTCCTGCTTATGCTCACCCAAGCCACCAGGGGCAGTTGAGCAACTAGATTTGGCGAGTCCATAAAATATTCTGCCATTTATTTCTCTAGGTCTACTTGACGTTTTTATGCCTGGCAGCGGCAATGCGCTAAATGCTGCGGCACCCAAATGACACTGAAAATGGAACAGGCTTGAAAACTATGCACTCAGACGGGAGGGGACGGCTGAAAAATGTGCCATAGGGAATGGAGCCCTGCCCCGGCAGATTGCCGGCGCTGGTTTAGGTAAAATGAGTTGGTCCTCTCACTGGATTGTAGGCCTGATCCAAAATCAGTCTGAGTCTTTCCACTGATTTTCATGGTCTTTGGATCAGACTCTCAGTGAGAATAGAAAGTGAGCTGCCCTCCCTCCCCTAGAGTAGCTAGGGTAAGTATCTGTTCTCTGCATGAAGAGAGTTTCGATCTCAAGGGCTGTCCATTTTTTTTCCTCTTAAAAAATGGGCAAAATTATTTGTGACCTGTCAAGCAAAGGGTTTATTGAGCACACACACACATACAGATACTCCTCCAAGGGATGCCTGCCGTGGTATCTGCTCTGCCTTTCATTTTAATAGACATGGGCTGCTGAACGCACTGTATGCATTTCTCATCGGAGGAGAACGGTCAATCATCTCCAGCAGCTGTGGAGTGAATCCACATAGACAACTGACTAAACCTGACAATTCTAACCACATCTGATATGATTTAAGAGGCCAGGAGTTGGCAAAGTGTTAGATCTATTTCTGCTCTATGTTGTGTTCTATATAAATATTAAATGAGTAAAATAAATAAAAGAGCATTCATTTGTGCCTTGTGTTTAAAAGACCTCTGGGCACCTTAAGCCAAAAATAACTGAGGCAAAATCTTTATTCCCCTCCATATAGCTAAGAACATACTGAGGAGGTCTGCAAGCTTCACAAAGGCTAAATTTCCCTACACAGTCTCGGGAGCAAACAGTACCCTCACTTCAGTGAGGGTGCTGTTTGATCCCGAGACTGTGTAGGTGCACCTACTTATGGTGCACCCCATAACTCCAGGGAGGAATGGACTGTATAGGTGCACCTACTTATGGAGTTACTTATGGTGCACCCCATAACTCCAGGGAGGAATGGACTGTATAGGTGCACCTACTTATGGAGTTACTTATGGTGCACCCCATAACTCTAGGGAGGAATGGACTGTGGGTCTCAGCAGTTACTATCCCCTCCTGCCCCCCGACCCAAAACTCCTTCCTCTGTGGCATGAGGGAGTTCATACTCCATACAGCAATTTGCCAAGGAGCAATATATGTCAAATAGACTGCAAAGAGGAGGGAAAAGAAACATTCCCAGCATCTCTTCCCTCATACCAGTACATGATGCAACAGCATATCAATACAGCAACACAGAAAACAAAGAGATCTAGATCAGTGGCTCTCAACCTTTCCAGTCTACTGTATCCCTTTTGGGAGTCTGATTTGTCTTGCATACCCCTAAGTTACACCTCGCTTAAAAACTACCTTGCTTACAAAATCAGACCAAAAAATACAACTGTCACAGCACACTATTACTGAAAAAATTGCTGATGTTCACATTTTTACCACATCATTATCAAATAAAACAACTGGAATATAAATATTTTACTTCCATTCCAGTGTATAGTATATAGAGCACTATAAACAAGTCATTGTCTGTATGAAATTTTAGCTTGTCCTGACTTTGCTAGTGCTTTTTATGCAGCCTGTTGCAAAACTAGGCAAATATCTAGATTAACGGATGTAACCTCCGCCCCAGAAGACCATTGCGTACCCCCAGGGGTACGTGTACCCCTGGTTGAGAACCACTGATCTAGAGTCTTGCTCTGAAAGTTGCCACCGATGGTCTTTGGTGTATAATGAATGGAAAAGTTACAAGCCTTCAAACAAAAAGACAGCCTCCTGTCCTTCTAAGATTATCCCTGGGATGGTCAGTGGTTCCAAAGTGCTGACTTAGGCTGCTAGGATGGAATATTGCAAGTGAAAGTATATGACATGAAAGCTCGTCTATCAACATACTAAACATATCTGGGGGCCCTCATGCATATCTGGGGTCTGTCTATCCAGCAGCCAGGAGGTATGATTTCAACACATGTAAACATACCTAAGCTATCTGATCTAGCTAGCTAATAATAACAGCGCTGAAGTCACAGCAATGCGGGTGGCCACCAGTAGAGTAATATCCTAGATCCTGGGCAGGCAGGGCTAGCCTATGCCCAAAAATAGATGGGATAGGTGTACGTGTGTTGCAATCACATCTCCCAATGGCCGTGCAGACATATCCTTAGACTGGCTGACCACACTTATAGTGGTAGTCCACACGCTGCACTTAGAGTAAGAACTAGCATCTCATGTACAGCTGTGGGGTAAACGTGGATAATTATTTATTTTTCATGGCAACCCCTGTGCTTTACGCAATACATTGCACTTATATAGTGCCTTTCATCTCAATGTGCTTAAGTACTAGTTTCAGTGGGAGTGGTCGGTGCTCTGGATATCTGAATCTGACATACAAAATCTCTCTTGCACTGAGTCTTGTATTCCTTAGAGAGGGAAGAAAATGTTCTTCCAAAACTGCTCTTCTTATACATTCACTTAAACTGGCTTCAGAGCTGCGTATCTAGCTGCATTAGTCTGGGCAAACCATTTTAATCACAGCCTAGTATACCCAGCGACTCAATTCTCCACTCACTCACACGCGTTTTACTCCGGTGTACTTCAGTGAGGATATTGACGCGAGCCAGCGAGAGGGGAATCAGGCCCGCTGCATGTAGCTGTCCTTGTTTTTGAACGTTCCGAGACGTTAGCAGACGCTTCTAGTCACACATGACTTCAGCTCTTAATCACACACGTCTTCAGAGGAAAGTAGCAGAGCTAATCGATAACCTTTCCCTTGCGTTAGACAGAGCCAGCTCAGTGCACCAATACATGTTGCAAGCTGTAGCACTCCACGGAACACCAGCTGAGGGGGAATGTTGTTTAGTAGCTACAGAAAGAGAGTGGGAGTCAGGGCGCCTGGTTTCTATTCCTGACACTTTTACTTATTTGCTAAAAGTTGCATGGCATTAGAGCAGCATTTTTAGAGGCATTCCACGCGCCCCCCTTTATGGAGTACAGGAGCTATTTCTAACACAACCCTAGGCAGAGACGGATCTGACACACACAACACATGTCAGAGCTGGAAACAACTCAAACAGGCCAGATCTGAGAGTCAGGAAGAGCGGTGGGTTGCACCCTCCTGCACGTGATCGCTGGGCTGCGTGCAGTATTCGCGGTGGCGGTCTCAGGAGTGTTTAGATTCCATGTCACTGCGCTGAGTTCCCTTCTCTCAAACCGATCCTAAGCGTTCAGGGTGACCGTGTGGCTGCCTCGGTCGGCGGCACAGCAGAGGGTACCGCCAGCAGCTTCCCCCTTTAGCGTTCCTGCTCAGGGGGTTGCAATAATGCACCTCCCGAATGCGAGAGGGAGGAGGGGGGACTTCTAGCACTGACAGCAGCGATTGCTGCTGTGCCAAAGGGACTGTGTCTTGGCAAGATGGGTGGGTGGGGATGGCCCCATCTCCTGCACGTTGGCCAGCGGCAGCAGAGCTAAACGAGGGGCAGCTCACGCTGCACCTGAGCCGGTGATGTAGTAACTGTCCCTGGTGAACATGACAGAGCTCCCTTTCCCTTACCCAGCCCAGTGCACCTGTAAGTGACGAGCTTGTTCCTGGCTACTCCAGGCACAAGGCCTTCAGACACCAGCACTCCGGCAACACATCTGCTTCATCCTCACAGCACAGCTCTTAGGGCTAGACTCATGCACTCTCGTCGACTTCCGCGGACTTTGGACAAGACCCTTCGAGTCGTAACTCAGCCCTGAGCATGCTGGTTTTTTAAAGGCAACATTAGAACGGCCCAAACCAGCCAAACAGATTATCTGGGAGCAATTCCTGCCCCTTCATTATATCGTATGTACCTCCTCTGCCAGCAGAGGCCAACCACACATATTCGGCCGCAGGATACATACATGCTTCTGGTCACCCCATCTTTATCATCTGTATGTTCCACGTTCAAAAATATAGCTCTGACCTTTAATCGGTGACCAGGCACACTAGTAGGTTTGGGCATGGGTTTTTTCCTCCACAATTCCTTCCAGCTCAGGACAAACATCTCTGACCATAACCAAGTACGCAGGGTTTGCTTAGCAAGCCAATATGCACTGACAAATAACACACTCATCATTTGGTTGGCTACAACATGTGAGTATGAGAGACGGAAACAGGAGTCTGAGATCTAAGGCCTAGAAGACCAAGCCTTCGCTAAACGTTCTTTATAAGAGACAGCAGCATGCCTCAGAAGAAGTCTTCAAAACGGCACAATCTAGGGTGACAGTCCCGATTTTAGGGTCTTTTTCTTATGTAGGCTCCTATTACCCCCCACCCCCGTCTCAATTTTTCACACTTGCTGTCTGGTCACCCTAGCACAATCCCTTCTCTGTTCTACCCTTACCCCTAGGGGAAGGTGATCTATACCACCCCTTTACCATGTGCAGATTCCTTCCCCTTGTGCCAGCCACCTACTCTCCACCAGAGGAAGTACCAAGCATGCAGCCTTTGCTTTCCCTATACACCCAGGCAGATATGTGCAGAGGCTGCTGGGAAGGAGGGCAAGAGGACTACCTCCCCACTGCATGTCCGCACAAAAATGGTTCCGCAACCTGAACACAGATTTATAGAGCGAGGAATTGACAGATTTAGCAAACACTGGATTAAGAAAAGGCCAATAAAAATAAAGGGCAGAGGGGCGGATTAATCAGCCATTTCAAGTATTAGCTTTTAGGTTTAAAAATAAATATCCCTTTTGCACCTACGAAAAGAAAAGAGAGAATGACTATAAATCTGGGGACAGATATTGATACAGCATGAGTAGAAATGAAAAAATGTCCCCAAATCATGAGTGTCTGTGAGAACTGGTAACATTTTTTCAACTGAAACTCCTGCCCCGCCCCCCCCCCCCCCCCAATTAAAAAAAAGGTGCTTTTCAAATCCATTACCCTCTCCAGATCCTGCTCGGTCTTGGGGCAGGCAAGACAAAGATGCCCAATCGCTACACTTCAGAACATTCACAAGGGAAAGCGGTGAGGTGAGGTGGGAAGATTGACAGGCTCCTGTCATATGACAATGGTAAAGAATCGCATGAAGAGACTTTATTTGAACACTGAACCAGGAACTTTATTAGAATAAAGAAAACAATAGTAACCCTATTCTCTCTCTCTCTCTCTCTGCCTCCTTACCAAGCTTCTGCCAAGAGCTAGAACATGTATCCTCACAGGTCAGTTATGTCATAAAGACATCACCATGTCTTTAACATGTACTTCAAATGACAGCATGCTGCTATATACCCCTTGAAAGCTGAATTCAGATACAAGATCAAGATCATTGCTCCATGGACCAGCCAAGACTGAATACCTTATGGTTTGTTTCAACTACGTACGTGTGGGCGGTACACACATCTATAGAAAAGTATTTAGTGAAAAATGGACTTTTCGTTTATTTGAACTAATGGGGAGTTAATGAACCAAGTCACAGATTTTGCCAGTTTCAACTTATTCTAGACATTTTTGTGGCTTGTTGTTTAGCCAGATGGGAGAATAGGAGGAAGTTTCTCATGCTGGCAAAAAAACAAAGAAAATTAAATTTAAAAAAACCCCATGAAAACCATAACATTCCTTAAAATATATTGCCACTGAAGAGAACGTCTTGCAATCTATCTGAAATGAAAAACAAGGACATTAAACCGATACCCCACTCTCTCCCTTTAGACAAATAAAATGTGGGGATGCTGTGCCAGTAGAAAGACATCCATCAACAATAAGCAAAGTGGTTTTCTTTGT
Organism: Chelydra serpentina; assembly: GCA_037349315.1. Taxonomy (NCBI): domain Eukaryota; kingdom Metazoa; phylum Chordata; order Testudines; family Chelydridae; genus Chelydra; species Chelydra serpentina. Next base: position 15,833,571 of record JBAIAC010000061.1, read on the forward strand.
GTATGTTTATTCTACCATCTTCAAAGACATTCAATCAGGTTTAAAGATGGCTCAGCTCTGCATGAGTGCCATGGCAGAGGTTCACGTTTGCGAACTCTCCCGGATACCATTTCAACATGGTTCTGTTTCCAAGCATCAAGATGTTTTGGTTTCTTGTCTAACTGCCAACCTTGGGTAATCAGTCATGGATGGATGGCCAGCATCTCCAGCAGCCCTCTGGAGATCTGTGCACTTCATGCTCCTGCCAACCCCAAACATTAGAAAATCATGAGACTGGCTTACAAATCACAAGAGTTTAAATGGATAATAAATCTGGGTTCTTTTTTATATGCTTTGGGTTTTTTTGAGTCTTTAGGATGCGCTCAGGTCACACGCTCAAGATTTTCTTGGCACCCTTAAGAGGTAGAATGTTTGTTTTAAAGGAAAGGGGAGATTCTCACACAATCACAGTACTCCCACAGCTGGAACCTTCAGCAGATTCGCGATCAAATTACCAACATTGGCAACACTGACAGCAGGAAAAAACCCATGAAAACTTTGTGGAAAACAAGAAAATCTTGGCCCCATTAGAGTCAATGGGAGTTTTCCCATAGACTTCAATAGGACCAGGATTTCACCCTGTCAGTCCAAATTCAGAGACTTTCCAGCCCCCCTGCATTCAGAAGATGATTTTAAGATCTTTCCCTGCCTTTGCGGGTCAGATCTCCAGAGTGACCATACAAGGTTAAATGGAATAAGGAAACACTGCAAGAAGCAATTGGGTTTAGTGGCAATTCTTCCAAGTACCACATAGGGTGACCAGATGTCCCGATTTTATAGGGACGGTCCCAATATTTGGGCTTTTTTCTTATATAGGCGCCTATTACCCCTCACCCCCATCCCGATTTTTCACACTTGCTGTCTGGTCACCCTAGTGGTACGCCTTAGGGCACTGCCCTAACATAGAAAATAAAGTCAGAGGATAACTTATTTACCTTCCTCCCAATTCACAGCATGACAGTATAGCTATTTAACAGCTAGTTCTCCGGGAAAAAGGACAGGTACATCAGCATCCCATACTATACATTCTGGCATGGTGTTGCAGAGCAGTGGTTCTCAACCAGGGGCACACAGAGGTCTTCCAGGGGATACATCAACTCACCCAGACATTTGCCTAGTTTTACTACAGGCTACATAAAAAGCACTAGTGAAGTCAGTACAAACTAACATTTCATAAAGGCAATGATGTGTAGGGACAATATTTATATTCCACTTGATTTATTTTATAATGATATGGGGAAAATGAGAACGTCAGCAATTTTTCAGTAATAGTGGGCTGTGATGCTTTTGCATTTTTATGTCTGATTTTCTAAAGCGAGTAGTTTTTAAGTGAGGTGAAACTTGGGGGTACGCAAGACAAATCAGACTCCTGAAAGGGGTACAGTAGTCTGGAAAGGTTGAGAGCCTCTTAGGATTGGTATGGCAACTTCCACCATTTCTGTGTGTATATATACATCTTGCTTCTGTGTGGTCCATTCTATGCATCCGATGAAATGGGCTATAGCCTACGCTGAAATAAATGTGTTAGTCTCTAAGGTGCCACAAGTACTCCTCATTCTTTTTGCTGATACAGACTAACACAGCTGCTACCCTGAAACCTGTTGTAGAGCAGCAGCAGAGAGGTCTCCTTTGACCAGTCTGAGACAACAAGAGGAGTCAGAGCACTTTCCAAAGTGCACAGAATAATGAACTAGCAGCTAAGATAAATTACATGCAGCTGCCACTCTAGGTAGTCGGGCCAGACTTGCAGCTGGTGTTAATAAAGGTAGCCTCACTGAGTTGTCTGAGCTGCCCTGATTTATACCAGCTGAGGAGTTGTTCCTAGTTGTTTTAATTTAGGAAATGATGAGTTAAGAATTTACCACAACGTTAATATTCTTCTTCCACAGAACCGGAGTAAATGATTGTCTAAAATGGATGAAAAAAACAACAATACCTCTTTCCTTTTGGCAGAAAGAACTTGTGATAAAATTCAGACGGTAAACAGCACTATGTCAAACCATGCACATTAAAAAACCAGGTGTGCCTGCCAGGATAATCATCATCACGCAATGTCCCAGAAGCAATCTGGAGTCGCAGCTCACTGTCTGGCTTGCAGTAAGGTTAATGAGAGTTAGGTGGATAATCTTTTCATTGAGTGGAGACTAGGAGCCTGATTCAGCTCCTTTGAAATCAATGGGCGTCTTTCCACGTGTTTCAATGGGTGTTGGATCAGTCTCCAGAATGTGAAAAATCTTCATTCAGGCTAAATACAACAGCCAAATGCTAAATCTGAGCAGTACTTTACTATACCACCAACAGCAAAATTCAGGGTCAAGAAAACTGCATATAGCAAAGTTCTTTCATACACTGGTAGGCTATATCTTCTGTATTATTATTACATTGTCTACTTTGTGGTAGTCAAGGTTATCTTTATACAAGCGAAGTGAAAGTGATCTTAAATCTGATCCTGAGGTGTTAGCGGAGAGGCAGCATGGCCTGGTCAGTGTATACATTGCATCTATTAGACCTGTTCCAGGGCTGGGTCGCATCTAACATTTTCACAGCAAGCAATTTTTGCATTGCGAGTTCATGAACAAAAAATATAATTTAAAAAAGAATAGAAAAATCCACCGCTTTTTCAAAGCCTTATAACTCAGGAACAGCTCGTCTGATTAGCCTTGGGCGTTCCTTAAAATAATACAATTCTGCCTGGGCAGGAAATGCAAATAATAAATTTAAAAATAGAGAGACAAGGTGGGCGAGGTACTATATTTTATTGGACCAGCTTCTGTTGATGAGAGAGAGAAGCTTTCAAGCTTACACAAGGCTCTGCTTCAGGTGTGGGAAACTTACTGTCACAGTTAAATAAAAGGTGGAACAGATTGTTTAGCATAAGTAGCAAACACATATTTCAAGGGACCATTCAAGGTGAAGTAGCCCATTAACACCCTGCCAGTCACAGGGAGGAAAGTAAGCCAGGTAGGGGTGGGGGAAGCAGCAGGGTGGGGGGACTGGAGAGGGGGGCGGTTAGTGGGTTACAGATTGTTGTAATAAGCCATAAATCCAGCCTCTTTCTATTCAGTCCATGATTTTTAGTGTCTAGCAGAGTTATGAATTTAAGCTCCCAGCTCCATCTTTTGAAAGCGCTGTGCAACTTTCCTTTGAGGATGAGGACTGATAGGTCAGATAGACAGTGACTGCTTTTGTGAAAAGAGTTCACCCACAGGTGATATGGTATTCTTGTCTTTTATCACTTTCCTGTGTCAGTTCATTCGAGAGCACAGAGATGGTCTGATTTCACCCACCAGTTGTTATTGGTCATTTAGTGCACTGGATGAGGTACACCACATGTGATAAGCATTTGTAGGATTCATGGACCTTGAAACGTTTTTGTATCTGTTGATCTGGCAGGGTCTGGTGCCACTTTGAGTTGGTGTGTCCTGGTCTGTGAGGAGCTTGCTTCTGAAGATGAGCTTGGAGAGGTTGGGGGGGAGGGGTGTTTGAAGGCTAGAAAAGGGGGTTCAGGAAAGATTTCTTTCTAGATGGCGTCTCCATTGAGCATGAGTTATAGTTGTTTGATGAGACTTCATACAGGTTCCAGTGTGGGGTGGTAGGTGACAACTAGGGGCGTGGGGTGGGGAGGAGGTTTTATTTCTGTATAAGCAGATTCTATTGGGGTATTTGGGTGGTCCATTCCATGATGCAATCTACTTCTCTGGTGGAGTGTCATTGCTTGGTGAAGGCAGTTTTGAGCGTGTTAAGGTGTATATCCCAGACTTTCTCCTCAGAGCATATTCTGTGGTATCTGAGTGCCTGGCTGTAGATAACAGATTTCTTGGTGTGTTTGGGGTGGTTACTGTCTCTATGAAGGTAGGTGTGGTGATCTGTGGGTTTCTTGTATAAAGTTGTCTGTCGGGTTCCATTGCTGAAGACGACTGTGGTGTCCAGGAAATTGATGTTGGCGTGCAAGTGTTCCAGAGAGAGTTTAATGGATGGATGGTGGTTCCTGAAGTTGTGGTGGAAATCTATGAGGGAGTTTAAGTCGTCTGTCCAGAGGATCAAAATATCTTTGATGTGCCAGAGGTATATCATTGGTTTTGTGGTGCATTTTTCCAGAAATTCTTCAAGGTGGACCATGAAGAGGTTGGCATATTCGGGAGCCATCCTAACACCAATGACTGTTCCTATGGCTTGGACAAAGTATTTGCTGTTGAATGTAAAATTGTTATGGGTGAGGATGAAATGGATGAGTTTGGCAATGTGTTTGGGGTGGACATCTGAGGGTTGTCCATTGTCATGTAAATATTTGAGTCGGGCAACTATGCCCTCATTGTGAGGGATTTTGGTGTATAGGGAAGTGATATCCTTGGTGCCGAGGATGGTGTTCTGAGGGAGGTTGTTAATGTTGTGGAGTTTGTGGAGGCAGTTAGTTGTGTCCTGGAGGAAACTGGCCCTTTGTGTGGTGAGTGGTTTAAGGATGGTTTCTATGAGTCCCAATATTCCTTCAGTAAGAGTGCCATGGGCAGCTATGATGGGCCTGCCTGGGTTCCCTTATCCTGGGAAGCGTGTAGAAGGAACCTGGGGTGGGTTCGTGGGAGATGAGTTTGTGAAGTTTCTCTTGGAGTTGTTTGGGGAAGCATCTGATGATATCCTTCAATTCCTGGGTAAATTGTGGTGTGGCGTCTTCTTTGAGGTCTTTATAACAGGTGGTGTTGGAGAATTGTCTGTTGTCCTCATTAACATATTCTTCACAGCTGAGGACTGTAATGGCACCCCCTTTTTCTGCTCGTTTGAACACTATCTGGCGGTTAGATTTCAGGGTCTGTCCTCTCAGTGGTGGAGAGATTGTGGTGCATGTGATGTTTGTTAAGGATTTTACCAATTTTTTTTCCTGAGGCAATCAATGTAGTGATTGTCTGCTCTGTGGTGTCCCTTGAAATATCTGTCAACTACTTATGCTAAACAATCTGTTCCACTTTCTATTTAGCTATGGCACTCTGAGTACATATCCCAGAGCTGAAGAAGAGCTCTGTGTAAGCTTGAAAGCTTGTCTCGCTCACCAACAGAAGTTGTTGCAATAAAAGACATTACACCTCACCCACCTTGTCTCTCTAATATCCTGGGACCGACACAGCTACACCACCACTACATTTAAACATGGCAATAAACTATTTTCAGCAGAGGCACAAATGGAGCTGACAGTGGATCCTGTCCAATGACCTTAACTACAGAGTCATGTGCCACAGTGCCTCCTTCTCAGTTCCAGGGCCACAAACCTCTCCCTTTGAGGGCAGCCGGCAGCACCACCTATACAAGATGGAACTTTGCAGTTTTAAAAAAAAATAGTTTTTGCCCTTCCCCGTGGGCATCTCTGTGGCAGAGTGGTGGCCCATATCAGGGCCTATAGAGCATCAGGAAATATACCCTGTTGTCCTAGGTGCTCTACATACACATAGTGAGACCATCCCTCCCTGCCATGAGGAACATGGATGGGATTCCTCTGGTGCTAATTTAACAGTTGCTAGAGACGCATAGAATTAGGAAGAAGGTGTATTTGTTTGGCTTTGACTTGATTTTTTCAGGGAGGCCCCAGCCTGAGCTTCTCCAGCGGTACTACTATCATGCCTTTCAATGCTTAAATAGTTTGTGTCATTTTGTCCCTTCAGCGATTTCCCCGTTGTTAAAAGAGAGGTGAGAGTCTTTGAAATCTGTCTGGCTCTTTTCTGGATGGTACCTATCCCGTTAGCCACCTCGCCAGTCCTTTGGGAGTGCGGCCATTCATAGGATACAGTCTCCTCCTGATGAATTTAAATGGAATGGGCGCTCGGGGGTGTACATCAAGGGGAAGACACTTCTTTTAGGGAGGCTTTTCTATCTCCTTTGCCATTTCCTCTAGCATTCTGGGATGTGACTCCTCCGGGCCTAGCGCTCTGTCAACTTTCGAACAGTTCTAATTACCTTGTTATCTGCTTCAGCGCACCAATAAAGACTTTTAGCGCTCTATTTTCCCTCCCAGGAACATCTCTCTCATGCTGGAGAACATTTCTTTCCACTTTCTTTGTGTATATGGAAGCAAGCAAACCACACGCCATCCTCATCCATCTATTAACTTTTCACTGATTCTCAATAATGGCCCTGCCATCTCTTGCCTGTCTTCAAGAATGGAGGCATCATGCCAGTGGGATATAGGCGCACAAGCCCGCCAAACCACATCTAATCCCAAATATTTTTCACTCTCCAGCTGGCTGCCCCCTTCTCAACATCTTAAATCCTCTGTGCCTGCTTTTGCTGTTCAGGACCCTTCTACGTCTGCTGCTGCCAGGGACAAAGGTGCTTGGAGGGTTCTTTTCGATAAAAGGGATCCAGAGAAGGAAAGGGATGAGCTCAGGGAAGAAGGAATGGGGATGAAGGAGGAAGAGGTGGAAGGGATGGAGGCGCCGGAGTCCAATCTGCAGGCTGTAATGGTTAGAGACTGTAACCTTCTTAACTGCAGTTCTTTTCAAAACACCTTATGCCAGAGGTCCCCAAACTGTGGGACATGGAGGAATGGCCAGGGGGGCACGGCAGGACCTGCACCAGCCCCTGCAGGGGCGGGGAGGGAGTGCCACCCAGCTTCTCCCCACACCCAGCTCTGCTCCGGTCCTGCCCTGAGCCCCATCCCGGCTCCCGTCCCCAAACCTGGCCATGTCCCCTGGGCCAAGGCTGGAGGTGGGCCCCGGGAGAGGAGCCACACCTGGCCGCAGGCCCAGATGCCGGCCCCCACCGCAGCCTGGCTGCAGCTCCACTCCTGCCCCCACCCCCAGCCTTGGCCCTCTTACCCCTGTCCATGCCCCCCTCCCTCCATCCCTTCCCGAGCTGTGGCCCCGCTCCCAGCCCTGGCTCCGGGAGTGGGTGGGTGTACAGACAGGAGACAGCCCAGGGGAAGGGGCTGCATGAGGGTGGAGGCTCGGGGGAGTGGGCGGTGCGAGGGTGGGGCCTCGGGGGAAGAGGTGGTACGAGGGCAGGGCCTCAAGGGAAGGGGCAGCGCGAGGCCGGGAGTTCGGGGGAAGGGGTGGCACAAGGGCGGGGCTGCAAGAGAATGGGTGGTGCGAGGGCGGGGCCCCGGGAAAATGGGCGGCGTGAGGGCGGTGTGGGGGCGGGGCCTTGGGGAAAGGGGCAGAGCAAGGGCAGGGCCTCGAGGCAAATGGCGGCACGAGGGTGGGGGCTCAGGGAGAAGGGGAGCCGTGGGGGGGGGGGGGGTCAGGGCCACAGTTCGGACTTGTAGGGAGCTTCTGCTGCTCCTGTTCCTGATTCAGTCCCCTCCCATTGTGAGTGCTCAGCCCGTCTGAAAATCCTGGCCAGGGGCCCGCCGATGAAGCTGTGGAAAGTGCACGTACCCTGTTCACATCCTCCCACTCTCAGTGCTGTCCTGCACATCAGGTTTCTTCCAGGCTCTGCCTCTGATCCTATGCTTGCTTCCAGGCTATTTAGCATCCAGAGTCTCTTTCTTTATATTATTGCCACTAGGACTGGATTAGTTACTTTAGTATTTGGACACGTGTGTTGCATCCATTACCTCTTTCTGCCATTTACCTTTTCATCCTCTTCCTTCCCCAATATTTTAGGTGTCTCATCACTTGTTTTCTTTCCCTTAATGACATGGTGAACTTCCTCTCACTCACCCACACAGTTCTTTTTTTATTCCCCACTATATTTATTACTCCCTAAAACAAACAGCCTTTTTTTTAACATGCAATTATTATTTTTGCGTTACTCACCTTTCTATGCCACTAGGGCCAGATTTTCCAAAGTGCTCAGCACCCACTCCTGAGTCCACATTTGCAAAAGACCTCAGCACAAAACCTGACCATCCACATCACAATGGGATCAAGTATCAAGGGGTAGCTGTGTTAGTCTGTATCCACAAAAACAAGGAGGAGTCCGGTGGCACGTTAAAGACTAACAGATTTATTTGGGCATAAGCTTTTGTGGGTAAAAAGTGGGTTTTTTACCCACGAAAGCTTATGCCCAAATAAATCTGTTAGTTATTAAGGTGCCACCGGACTCCTCGTTATCACAGTGGGAGTTAATTGTACAGGGTGAAGCTCTCTAGTCTGGCACTCTCTGGTCCAGCAACATCTGTGGTCCGCCATGATTTTATTTTATGTTTTTTATGCTTTATTTGCTTATTTCCTTGTGCCAATACAGTAAAATTGTGTAACAACACTAACACTTTGTTATGAAGAGAGCCAGTGAGCCTTGGCTCGGCGGCGTTGCAAGCACCGTTCTGTTTATTCGCCTCGGCAAAATAAAAATAAAAAGAGACCCGCTCACTACATATCGACCTCCTGTGATTCGGCAAATTCTGTGGCTCGGCACCGGTCAGGTCCCGAGGGTGCCGGACTAGAGAGGTTCAACCTGTACATGGAAATCTGGTCTCAAATTGTGGATACTGGTCATTTGAAAATTCACTTTGAGCTCTTTTGAAATGTCTGGTGTATTTTTTCTCCCTATACGCGCACACCTTTTTCTTTTATTTCACTGATTAAATCTCACATTCTGTCAAATTTTGCATTTACATGTTTATTTTTGGTCTACCCTACATTACTATAATAGCTCTTTCACTTCTATCCTCACATCCTCAGTCATATTCTCTGTCTTACTAGTATTTCTTCCTCCTTTGTCAGTTTGCACGCATACTGAATTGGAAAGTAAGCCTATGCTAGCTGCACAAGCATACCTCCAGATTGATTTCCTTCTTAATACACCATTAAGAAAGTGCTTCTGCAGAGAGAGATACTGGGGCAGATCAGGGATGTCAGGCACCATAGGTTTTGAATGCTGGTCCACGGGGCTTTTTGAAGCTAACAGGCTCCACCCTGCCACCCAGGGACCTGTTAACTGGTGTCAGAATAGGAGCTGATCTCAGACAGAGGACTCCAGGCCTGGGAGCTGATTGGCAGAACGCTGGGGACCCTGATTGGTCCACAGCCCCTATATGAACCCAGCACTGAAACAGAAAGTTGTCCTTGCAACTGGTATCCATATTGCCCTGGACTGTGTGCTTCCTGCCTCTGTGGCTTGACTTCGTGGTATCTGACTCTGGATATCGAGCCATAGTTCTGCTCTCACGTTTGTCTCCTGCTTCTGATCTCCTGGTAACCTGACCCTGCCTGCCTCCTGACACTCGAATCTCAGTTGTGCCTATGGCCTCTCTCGGACTCTGACCTCCGGCCTGATGCCTAACTCCTGCTTTGACCACTAGGTCAGACTACCCATGTCCCAGTCGTGACATGGGAGAAGCCAGGGCAATAGCTGGTAGATCTATGATTTTGGGGGGCTCCCCCAGCCATTCCCAACACCCACTTCCCCACACAGGTGGGAAGTAAGAAGAGCAAAGGCTACTGCAGCCACTGAGCAGCTCTGCTTTCACTTCACGGCCCGATGGGGAAGGATTTCTCTCAATACACAGGCACAGGTGGGCAACTAGATCCCATTACGGAATGATTCCTTGGAAGCTCTCTGAGATTCAACCCACAGAGTCTCCTGAATCCTGGCCTTTCCATGCATTTTTCAGGGAGATTGTGAGCAGTAACTGGCTGGCTGCAAGGCTAGCCTCCTAGGCCCTAAGCCAGTGAGATGATCCTGTGAGGTCAGTATCTTTAATGTCTATTGAACCGCTATTCAGAAAGAAGGGTTTGCTTGTGGTGAAGGCACTGGTTTCAGACTCAGGGGATCTGCATTCATCTCCTGGCTTTGACACAGACATCTTGTCTGACCTTAAGTAAGTTATTTCATCTCTCTGTGTTTCAGTTCCTCATTTATAAAATGAGGAGAACACTTCCTGTCTCTTTTAAATTGTAATCTCTTCAAGGTGGGCACTGTATTTTACTCTGTCTGTTGAGAGCCTAGTGCCATGGGGCCCTGATCTTGATTGGGACCTCAAGGCCCTAGCGAAATACAAAGAACGATTGTGATTGAAGGCAGTGGTAGTTGGGGGAAGCTCTGTACCAGTGTTTCTCAAATGGGATGGGGGATCCCGATCCAAAAGGAGGTTGCAAGCCTATTGCGGCGGAAGGGGTCGCGGTATTGCTGATTTTATTTCTGTGCTGCCTTCAGGGCTGGGTGCCTGGAGAGTGGTGGTGGCTGGCTGGATGCCCAGCTCTGAAGGCAGCGCCGCCACCACCATCAGCGCAGAAGCAAGCGTGGCCTGGTAAGGGGAGGGAGGGGAGTCGTCACAGCCTGAAATAGGTTCAAAGGGGGTCCCAGGAAAAAATGCTTGAGAACCCCTGCTCTATACCTTACAGGAGTGGGCCTTAAAATGACAGACACTTCATTCGAGTGCTGGATTAGGAACGTGCGCAATGCGGAAACGTGCCTTGATGCTGTGAAGATGTGCATAGTCAAGTCTTTCCCATTCCCATGCAAGTTGTTGGTCCTGCAATATTAACTAAGGCTTCTATTAAAGATTTACCACCACCTGTCCCTCTGTATCTGGTGGCTGTGCACTGCAGTGCTGGAGAAGAAAAGCAAAAAGCAAGTAGCTACTGCAATGCCATCCTGGCTTCCTGAGAGTGCCAAAATATCTCCTCATCCTCTCACCGTGTAACGGAATACAGAGCTATTTCTATTTAAAACTTGCAGTGACCCCGGAAATGTGTGTGTGTGGCGCAGGGAGCGAAGGGGCTGGAAATGGACTGGCTATTTATAAACACCAAGCCGATGTCTGTTTGAACGAGATGAGTTTTCCCAATCTTACATCCAGGTAGGGAGATGACAGATCCGTTAAGCTAAAAAATGTACCAAAGTGCAGTGGGGCTTTCTACTCATAATACATTCATTCATCTGCAGCTTGTGACTAGTTCTTTCTCTGCTCTATACGTAATTACCTCCTTGGGTTACTGAGGACCAAGCAGCAAATAAAAGAAGACATATGGGGCAAAGTCAAGTTAACCCACACCTAGGCTAGGCAGAATTGCAGTGCCTACTTGAGGCAGGGCATAAACGGCTCCCCTGGAGGCACATACTACTCTAAGGCCTGGGAAAGCTGAAGGCCTCCAATTCTCCCCCAGGGCAGTATGCAATGCAGTGAACACATGGTACAGACTAACCCGATATGAAGAGTTTCCTTTTAATACAAATCTCTACAGCAGATTTTAGAATGAGGCTGAATCATCTCATAATGCTGGATAGAACCCACCGTAGGATTCTCTGGTAGGACGCGAAGTGTTGCTACATTATGCCTGCTTACCGACACAAGCAATATGCAGAGAAACAAGGTGAGAGATACGGGGTCACAGCTGGAAACGCTCCTGAAATGCAATGGGCAAGGAGGGATTTTTAGAAATTTTTTTTTAACAATGCTAGCTGCTGTTAAATGGGGACTGGCCCTTTTCAGGAGGGGAGCTGGCACCTACTGTTGTGTGTTAGTGATGGATGCACAGACTGAGTAGGAACCCGGGTGATTTAGTACATTGGCTTTGGGATCACACCCCAGTTCTTCTATTTGGGAAGGAAAAACAAACGTTGAGATTTCCCAGCAGAAACCCCAGAAATTCCTGCTTGGGCGATATTCAGAATCTTCCAGGTATCAGTAAAGTGTGTGAAGTGTTTTATCCTCAGGGCAGGGACAGTCGCTGGGAAAATAACTGTTACAAATCTAGAAGTCAGCAAACAAAATTAACGCAGCTGACGTAGCAATTATGGGTATGACAAGTATCGTGTAATATGGGTTCATCTCTTGTAAGTCTATGATTGACATGGCAATTGTGGCCAACCTTCTGTTTCAGGTATGTATGGTTGCATACATTTCATATCAATTCAGTGAGACTGATTTGTCCCTGGCCTAAGTGCCCTGCGGCATCACACGGGTCTGTGGGATTTCTCTCTTTCAGTGGGTTTGTAGTGATATTTTGTTTTCTGTTAAGAAACATGCACGTCTTCTTAATCTTTATTAAAAATAATAAAAACCCATTAACCTCCCCTCCCAAATTCATGTTCAATATAACATGTTTATAAAAGGTGTCATATTTGTATTTCATTTTAAATCAGTAAAATTCCATCGTGACTAGGATGGAAAGCCGAATCTGCAAAGCTCTGCCCTCTTAACACCAGGGGGCAACTTATACCATTCCCCGACAAGGGGCAGTTCGTGCCATAAGGGACAACTCTGAGAAAGGGGATAAGTGGAGCTGCACTGCCGGAGAGGGAGCTCTGCCTAGCCAGGCTATGGGCTTGGAGTGGGAGTCACCCATGAGTGGAGTGGGAGTCACCCATTCTCCTGCTACCCCTTCTCCCCCCTGGCTTGTACTCCAGGGGGGAGAAGGGGTAGCAGGAGAATGTATGGATTGCAATTGTGCCTGAGACACCTGCGTAAGTGAGACAAGAGTGGGCAGTTCCCACACAAGGACTAGCCACATACTGCTGCTTCTCTCTCTAGGTCATTACATGGTTCGCATCACCATAGTTACAAATTTCAGAGCGGTGGCTGTGTTAGTCTGTATCAGCAAAAAGAACGAGGAGTCCTTGTGGCACAAAGAGACTAAGTCATTCGTGGACTTTATCCTATCACTGCCTTTGGGAAGTATTCTTCCCCTTTTACAGAAAGGGGACTGGGAAACAGAGAAGGCTAGAGGTAAAATTTTCAAAAGCAACCCTGTGGTGGCTTTCAATGAGACTCAGGAGCCTAAGAGGGGCTTTTGATATTTTTACCCTAAGGGACTTGTCCAAGGTCCTGGAGACAATCTGGGGGATCTGTCTGTACAACTTGTAAATTCCAGTTGCTACAATGAAGTTGTTACTATGAAAACTGCTGTATCAGTGAATACTTCTAGGTAAAGGTGGAATCCACCATGGGCCGGCAGGGCTGTGTCTCATCTCTGCCAGCCCAGGGACAACAGTGGGTGGTTAGAATTTAAATGACCAGACAATAGGTACACTGAAGAGATTGCCTGAGCAGAGAAACCAGTCCTCTCCAACTTCTCTCACCATCAGTCTGAGGGGTTGGAGAGCGGACAGCAGAACAAAGTCACTACAGGGGTGACACTAGCCTTTAAAAAGGACTCTCAGGGGGAAGACTGCAGGAGACACACAGGAAGTTTTCGGCAGGAGAGCGGAAGGGGACAGCGGGGTCAAGCTCAGAGAAGGCAAGCTGGTGGGAGACAGCTCCATATTTCAGAACGCAAGCCTTGCACTGCAGCAGAAGGTCCCTGCATGCTCCAGATGACTCTAACCCCAGCCCAAAGAATGCCCCAAACAGGTGAGGAAACTAAGGCAGGAACATGCCTGGAGGGTTTATTATTTTTGATTAGAGCTGTGTGATTAAGTAAAGAGAAATCGAGTCTGAGGCTCAGCGCTGGTTCCAGGGGCTGGGCAGGAGGCCACATGGGTGCAGCTCTCAAAAAAGCTGCTAGACATTGGGTTTGCACCCAGGCAATGTGCCTGTGGCCCCCAAGACGGGGTAGTGCCTGGATGCTGTTCGGCCTCCAGAGGTTTAAAACATTCAGGGATGCAGTCTCGTCAGCGGCCAAGAGGGGGAACTCAACCAGAGCAAGGATAGTTACATCAGCCCGTGGCAGAGGTGGCCATTTTAACCCAAGTTCTCTAACCCTAGAATACTGCCCAATCCCCTAGACTAGCGGGATACGTTCGCCACTAGCCACATGTGGCGAATAGGCTATTGAACTGTGGCTAATGCATGAGCAATGCATTGGTGTATTGAAGACAGCAGTACTGGAAGCCAGGGTGCGTGCTTTGATATACAGCTTGTTAACGTGGCTAGGATATAGTAATTGTGTGTTAGCAGTACCTATTAATAGGTTTTTTTTTTGTAATATCTACTTATTTTTGATATTTGAAATGTCGTTTGTAGTATGCTTTTTAATCCTTTTTTATAATGTGGCGAATAAGAAAAATTCAAAACCACAAGTGTGGCTAGCATCGAATTTCTACTGGACACCACTGCCCTAAACCCGCCTTCCTCCCTTCTCATCCTATCTCACTTAAGAAAGGAGGCTATTTTTAAAGCAGCCTGTTAACATTACATAAAATCCCATATGGAATAAAGAGGAGAAGCACAAATATAGCACAAGCTGCCTTTCAAATTTACATCCATTGCTTCCAGTTGTCACTTGGCATCCTCCGCATTGTAACGCCTGAAGGAAGGACACCCCCACCCCCCGTGCTTATTTAACACCTGTTTAACCACTTTTGACACTGGCCACACGCATTCCTGATAAGTGGGATTTATGGTGCTGCCTTGATTAAGCAGCAGTGATTGCCATTGATTATCATTAGGCTAAGACAGCTCCCTGGGAGATATCCCACTCAAAGTGACTGCCTCAATTAACCACATCCCAATTGGGGGGGGCTAAATGGTGCTAACATAGGGATAAGAAAGGCCGGCATTTCAAAGGCTTGTTTTTTAATTGGCGCAATGTTTAATATGGAGCTTTAAAATTAGAACCCTGTTCTCCTCCCCAGGAAAGCGGGAATTGTGCACTTTTCTAAGGATCCCTCCTTTGGGTAGTTGCACACACTCACGCCAAAGAAGAAGGGAAGGGCAGAATGGACTTCCACTTCCACAGAATGGACAGGGTGAGATGAGTGCATATTATCCCCATTGTACAGATGGGGAACTGAGGCCCAGAGCAATTAAGGTCCAAGAGCATCCACTAATTTTGGATCCCCAGTTTGAGAGGCCCAAGACCTGATTTTCCAGAGAACTTAGTATTATGTAGTGCTTTATATGTTCATTGACTTCAGTCGCAGCTGTGAATGCTCAACACTGAGTCTCACGTTTGAAAATGGGATCTAGGCTCCTAAATCCCAGAAATCAATGGCTCCAAGGCACTCGGGCGTGCTTTTGAAAATTTCACCCTAAACTCTTGCTCTGGAGAGCTTGCAGTTTAAGAACCACCCCTGAATGGTGTTGGCTTCAGTAAAAGGTGGGAGGAAGACAGGAACGTGCAGACACCCTGGGGCTAAGAACATTTGGGCCCCCCACACCTCCCTCACCATGGGGCACCCCCTGCTCCTCCTCGTACTCCAAGGCCTCCCCCATGACCGGGCTGGAAGCCAGAGCCAGGCCATGGTAAGAGCCACTCAGGGAGCCCAGAATGCTGTGGGGCGCCCTGGACTCTCCACCTGCCCTAGACAGTGTGCCCCAGCAGGTGGGAATACAGGTCGGGGGCTGCCCTTAAACACCCCAACCTCCCACCCGACTCCAGCTTCTGGCCTGGCCAGGGGGCAGGGCCTCATGGGGAAGAGGAGAAGCAGGGGGTGGGGCCCCAGGGGGACAAGAAGGAGTAGGGGTGCACCAGAGGGCCCCCCCCACTTCTACACAGGCTCCAGCATTCCTGCAGGGGCCTGTTAATCCCTCACTGGAGGAAGGGGTAAGGCTCTCAGCAGTTTTAAGGATGGACCCCTAAAAAACTCCTTTTCCATTTTCTATGGCACTGCAGAAGCCAGTCACTCAGCCAGCACTCCACCAATGCAAACACGTCCTGAAGAGTTATTCGCCCACGCTTTCCTTCTGGCAAACTCCCTTTAACAGTGACAGGCTTAGCCCTTCCTCCTCGAGGAGAACAGCTAACACAGTAAATGTGTGAGCCACACAAACACATGAAAATGCAAGGACTAGTTCTGTATGCAAATCAGTACCATGGAAACAAAGAAATGCCAGCACTGAGTTAAGGGCAATCAGCCGTCACCAGAGGAGCAGTGAATCAAGGGCTAAAGAAAAGGGCTGTCAACAGGATTACTTAGAGAGATAGCATTTCACTGTGTCATTTGCATTAATACTGAACTATGGTATTTATATTCAACACGTCAATTGGTAACTTCAGCAGCAGCTAGCCCGTTATCGCTTGCATTGCCAGATAACAGAGAGCTAATAATCTGACCTGTCACCTATGGAAATGAGGGATTCAATTTTGGTTCTTTTCTTGTTTATTTTAATGACAATTGCTTTTCATTTCCAAAGGTTCTGAATTTTGCATATTCTTTATAAACGGTTTCCCGAGCAACTCTAGCCATGTAAGAGTTTCTCCTCCCCTTTGCTTTCGCATGGAAAGGAAACAGAGAGGCTCATGTATGTCTTCCTGATTTCATTTCTTTCCTTTGGGGATTTAAAAAAAAATGTTTTTAAATAAAATTAGTGATGAACAAATCACCTGCTGCAAACTAAGAACGGGTGTGAGCATTAGCACGGTCTAAAGCAAACCTGGAAGCTTCTCTGCTTCCCTAAGAAGTCAAGCAGTGAACCAACCAGCCAGTCACCCTCAACCTACACACAGATCCAGACAAGCCTGCTGGGCCACCTGTCCAAAGACGTCAAGGGCCCGACTGTCCACTGCCCTGTACTTTGTGCAGTCATTTACAGCAGTGCAAACAGAGTGTGAAATGCTACCAACTCAAAAGGGCAGGGAAAGAGAGAGGATGAAGTAACAGGGGTGCAGGGGAATAGAAAGAAGGAAACAGACACTGACATGCAGGCAACGACACCAAGTGATCTGTTACATACAAGACAAAAGGGAAAGATGGTATAAACTCCCGCTGATTTCAATGGGCTTTGGATCAGACTCATAGGCGCCGACGTCTGCTCCCGCTGGTGGGTGCCCCACCCCCATTCCAACCCCTTCCCCAAAGTCCCTGCCCCAACTCTGCCCCCTCCCTGCCCTTATTCCGACTCCTTCCCCAAATCCCTGCCCCAGCCCCGCCTCTTCCCCTGAGCATGCCACGTTCCCGCTCCTCCCGTCCCTTCCTGCACGCTGTTTGGCAGCAGCAAGGTGGGAAGCGCTGGAAAGTAGGCAGAGGAGCGGGGACGCGGCACGCTCAGGGGAGGAGACGGAGGAGGAGGTGGGGCACGGGCGGGGGGAAGCTTGGTTGCCAGTGCGTGCAGAGCCTATGATTTGATTCACAGTAACTAGGGCTGGGCAAATAATTTGAGCTATCTGGCCAGCTCTGTAACTGGCCAACTGCTGTTCAGTAGTACATTACTCCAGAAACGTCAGAGAAATCAGCCAAATAATATGTTCTATCGCCCTTAGTAGAAAGTCAAATGTACTAAATAGAAACCTGAACACATTGATGTCGCATTGAAATCAACACAATAAACAATACACACTAAAGCTGCAGGAGGGTGGGCATTATAGGTATTTCTCTTTCTGGAGGCTGGTATAAGACATAGGGAAGATGTCTGGTATAAGACGTAGGTATAAGAAGCAGGGAACTCATGCTTGTAGCTTGCAGTGTAGACCTAGCCTTAGGTTCAAGCCAGTAGGTGCTGGATAAATTTTTGAAGCCCTGATTCTTAGCCTTGTTCTGCAATTTAATTACCTCAACTTTCAAAAGTGACTTGTGATATTTTTGGGGGGTACCCAACTTGAGACACATCAGAAGGGTCTGATTTTCAGTAACTGCCCTGTGAATATATCAGACCACTTCAAGATGTGGACCCAAAAACTTAGCAACCCAAACTCAGACAAATTTTGAAAAGCAAATGATAACGGGTGAGAGGCTTTCTGAATCAAAAAGGGTGCCTTGTGCAGATAGGCGCCAATTCCATGGGTGCTCCGGGGATGGAGTACCCACGGAAAAAAAATAGTGGATATTCAGCACCCACCAATCCGAACAGCCAATCGGCGGGGCTCCACCCGAACAGCTGATCGGCTAGGCTGCCCATCAGATGTTTGATGGTTGGGGGAGTACGGAGAGCAGCGAGAGGCAGGTGGGGGTCTCGGGGAGGGAGCAGAGCTGGGGCAGAAAGAGGCAGAGTGAGGACAGGGCCTCGGGGGAAGGAGCAGAGGTGGAACACCCGCAGGGAAAAATAAAAATCAGTGCCTATGCTTGTGCAGAGATGCATGCTATCTCGTCTGTCCCACCATCCTGCTTGATAAAAGGAAATAAATATTAAGTTCTTTGTTACTTTAAGTTCAGCCACCAAGAGATGTGAGTACTCGTCCATACAAGAAGCACACAAAAGAACAACCAGTTACAATGCAAGTGGTTCAGCTTATCTAGCACACAGCACTTATAAGTAGCAGAAGACAGATTGCAGAACAAAATCCAATACATGCACACCCAAGATAGCAGGATAAAGGAGGAAATCCCTTCACCAATAAACAACTTGCATTAAAAAGGATTAAAATATTCCTCTCCATCCTGCCAACAAAGTTAATTTCCCATGCCTATTCATTGTATTTTCCAATGAAATGCTCTATTTAACTACCGTAATATGGATGCCTTTAAACATTTCTACTTATAGACTACACCGAATGCCACTTCAGTGGCCAATGACCCACTTTCAACAATTGCTCAACAGATTTTGAATCAGTTACTTCCTGTTTTGCACTCACTACAGGCCCAATGAACACTGAAGACAAAGGGTAGATTCCCCACTAATTTCAACAGGCATTGGATCAGGCCCTCTGCTTCAAGCAGTAAACAAATGAAAAATCAGAAATACTGCTGCTGATATGCACAGGAGCTGAACACACAAGATGTATCAGAAAAATATAAATCCCCTTTTTTTAAAAAAATCCCTGTTCAATCTATTTTCTTCCAAATTTGTGTGGTATGAGGATTGCAATGGGGATTCATCGTCCTTATTTAATGCTCGAAAAATATTTTCAGCAATTGAGAGGAAAAAGAAATCATTAAAGTCATAGCAAAATGTTATTGGTATTCTCCTTGTTACCTGTCTTTAAAGCCTCATATACTGATGCAAAAAGCAAACAGAATTAATGCTCCAATTCTATTTTAAGAATGTTTAGGGTGTTTCTCTCATAAATATTTTAATGTGCCTAGCTATGTTTTTCCATTGTACCCAAAGTATTGGAATTTTATATCATCACTGGAAATTGTAGCCTAGATTCTAACCTCAAACTCTGTGGTTTACAATCCTGCATTCTTCCAAAATTCTAAGATCTTTCAAGAAAAGACCGATGGACATTGAACATCCAAGGTTGGAGCCCCACCCAGCGCATCTGAAGAAGTTTCAATATAAGTGCTATTTGCCAACTTCCTGCCGCAAATCAATTGTGCAGGAGACCATGAATTGTTTTTGGGGTTCTAAACATTTCTGCACATTTAGGAACAGCCAGAGATATTCTAGATATTCCACAATGGCTCCACCCTCCATTCTTTTGTCCCTCTTTCCTATTGCAAGGTCTGCCCTGCTGATCCTCAGCCCTGGCTATTCCCAACATCTACTTCCTCCCTTCTAATGCCCCTATGCAAATGATTCACAGATCTCTCTCTCTCTGCTCCAGACCGGTCTCCTTCTATCCAAACTACAATCTCAGTCTGTCTCTCTGACATCTCCCCATGAATGCCTAGCCATCAGCTAAACTTTCCCTCCTTTCTTGATCACTGTGGACAACACCACCTTCCTACCCATCACTCAGGGCTGTAACCTGAGCATCATCTTCAACGTAGACCTCTCCCTAGGTCCTCACATTCCGGCTCTGTCTGAATCTTACAGATTCATTCTGCGTAACATCTCTAAGGTACACCATTCTTCTCCAGCCACACAGCGGGAGCTCTCATCATCTCACATCTTAATTACAGCAACATCCTTCTCTCTGCCCTGGACAAATGCAACCTGGCCCCATTCATATCCACTCAGTTTGTTGCTTTGCCCATATTGCTCCTCTCTTTGCATCCCTTCACTATCTCCCCCTTTTCTATAGCATCAAACATACGGTATACGTCTTCCCTTTGGAGGCTGGTCCTGGTCTAGCCCCACCAGACATATCTCTCATTTGCATCGAGATGTCAGCTCCTACCTCCAATTGGCTCCTGATGCCAGCCTCCATCGTCAATGCGTTAACTTGTCAAACAAACCCACGATGCTCCTCACGTTTGAGAAGAGCTTCCCATAAGCTACCTCATTATCCTCCTTCAAACTCTCCTCTGCCATGATGCCTAGAAAACATTTGACACCGGTTCAGGTGCCAGAGTGTTGAGGGCGCTGCCAACCATGCGGATTAATATTTTCTCATTGTTTCCTTGTAATGCCCCCCGTCAATCCCTTTGTAATCTCTTGTTTTATGCTTAGATTGTAAACTCCTTGGGGCAGGGACCATCTTTTTGTTCAGGTTTTGTACAGCACCTAGCACAGTGGGGTCCCTGGTCCATGACTGGGGCTCCAGTCCTAAGCACTGCATTAGTACAAAAAATGAGTTACTCACTGCAGCTAATTCAACCCTAATCAATGAGAACTCCACCGAGAACCTGTCACAGCTACAGACGGTGGATTTAAGTCTTCAGGCAAAGCAGGAGGGCACTAAAAGATCTACCACTGCATGATCCTCCCAAGAGCCCAGGAAGACTTTATGCCAGATTCTCTGCAGATTACCACCTCCCCAGAGGTCTGGATGCATTTCCTCTACAGCCCCAGGAACAGTTCTGGAGTGAGCCCCGAGCGTTGAGCAGCTGCTGTCCCTGCCTTGCTGCCACTGCGTCGCTGTTCCCCTGCTGGAGAATCCGCCTAAGCGTGATTGCAGTCCTTTGACTTTTATAAGATAATATTGGGCCCTCAGGCTGTAACGGCTGGGCACCACTGCTCTGCCTAACCACGTCTGAATGACACTCTGGCTGCACGAACTCACCTGCTGACCATCCAAAAATCACAGCATGCACTGCGATGCTCTTCTGTCTCTGGGCTCGGTCCTGCAATGCGGCTTCGACTCCCGTTAACTTCCATAGGCGCTGAGGATGCTCCGCCTTGGAGGAACCACTCTGCACCTAGCAGGATCAAGCCCTGTGTCCAGAAGGGGCAGGAGTTTTTTGTTGTCTTCCCCTGCGCCTCTGTCACCTACGACACAGAGCACACCATGTGACCTTCCCTGTGCCCAATCCACAGAGGATGCAAGTCTGATCCATCTCCCAGTGAGGCTGGAGCTTTCGCACAAGCTGTAGAGACTGGTGCTTTACTCCTGGAAGTGCCCCGTTGGCCAGGATGGCATGGTCAAACCCCAACCGAACTTCAGGAAAAACTATTGCCATGGTTTCAAAATGACCGATCTGCTTTTCAGTTTAAAAAGCACATGCCAGCATAGACACTGGGTTTCCCTTGCTGCCTTCAGAGTCAATAACTTCTTTTCATAAGTCTTTTTATTTTTTTCCAACAGACATTACATCTCAAGGTGTAAGTTGGGAACAGATGGTGTGGGATGCCAGGCTGTAAACTTCCCTTAACGATACCCAGGCTTGTGTGCCCAACTCACCACCCACGGTGGCACAGATCCTTTCATGTCATCGCTGCAGGGCGAGCAGAAAAACCACTTGTATGATCTAACGCAATCATAGGGATAGAGAAGAGTTGAAACCAGCTGTGACTGCAATGATGGGGTGCCAATTACTCTGAGACTCTTTATTTACTCATAAATCATTCTGTAACTAAGTTACATCATTCATTTTTAAAGTTGTTCGGGAGTTTGTCGCGTGGATCAACATTCATGTCACACTCCCCATTAGTACCCAGCCTGGGCTGGGAAGCGAACGATCGAGCCAGCAGACCGAATTCGGTGATGAATCCTGCTCACGTGCAATCTGAGGCATGTTGCGCGTACGCTAAAAACCAGCAGAGCTACCTAGTCGCTTGGTTATATTGTTCCAAACAGGCAGTTGGGAAATCGCTGGCAAATTCCCTGCCAGCCTCTCCCTCCTCCCATCAGCTGCTGGGCATGCTGTCAAGACAGCACGTTGGATGACCAGGGAGTGATACAATGGTGGGTTGCTCCACGGCTCCCCCTGCAGCTGCGTAAACAGAAGCAATACGTTGGCAGGCTCTGGAGAGCTCCCTCCAATTGTCTTAAGCCAGAGGGAAGGTGGTGGCAACAATGTGCCTCAAGCATGCAGAGTAGATCAAGGGAAGGAAAGAGGAGGGGTCTGAGAAGGAAACCAGTGATTTCCTCCTATTGCTAGTCTCTCCATTCTGGGAAAAATCTATGGAGTACTGTGATACAGCATGGCCAGAAGGCAGCAGGAGAGTGATACAGGAGAGATATGTAAGCCCCAGAATGAGGAGAAGCCTTATTCCCTGTAGAGGGAAGAAAGGTTGCTATAGATTAATTAAAAGCACCTGAAGCCAATTAGAGCACCTGAAGATAGTCACCAGATAAAATCCCCCTGCTTCAATCAGCCAAGAGAAGGAGTTGGAGCAGAGTGGTTTGGAGTTGGAGCAGAGAGCAGTTTGAAGGAGTTGGAGCAGAGTGGTTTGGAGTTGGAGCAGAGAGCAGTTTGAAGGAGTTGGAGCAGAGGAGAGTTTGGAGAAGTGCCGTGGCTGGCTAGAAGACCAAGACCCTAGGTAAAGAAACACCCAGCTTGTGCAGAGAGACAGAAGGAAGCCTCACAAGCTGAAGAGCAGGAGAAGGAAGTAGCCCAGGGGAAGGAAGCACTAGTTCAAGTGGTTTGCCACTATCCCTAGGGCCCCTGGGCTGGGACCCGGGTCCCTCCCTCTCCACTTCCCTTCTCTGGGATACTAGTGGGACAGTAGATACCCTAGTTCAGGGGCAGAAAACTGCACCCTGAACGCCCCCCCCACACACACAAGAAGAGGAAGCACGGGACCCATCATAATCATGCCGGCAATTTGCCACACTATATAAACAGAAATAAAAGGTATAATGAATGCCCAGCAAAGAACTCCTGGAGGCACTTTTATTGTTTTAGACACCGTCATGTGGCTTTTCCTAGCTTTTCAGTATACTTAGAAAACTTACCAATAAAAACAATCGGTGAATGGGTGCACAGGACTCCAGCACAAAATGCCCATTACTGGCTTCCTTCTGTATACGCTACATCTAACTAAGACCTCCCCCCCACAATTCTGCAATGAACTACATCTCTGTGCAGAGCCTCATTGACGTCAATGGGACTCTGCCCTTGCAGAGTTGGTACTCATTGTACCAGCCAGCGTTCACCACCTATTCAAAAGAACACCTTGTAACCTGCAATGGAGCTTGGACACAACAGTGAGACTGGAGTTGGGAGCAGACCAAATTCCATTGCGAGTTAAGGCATGTGATGGTGAATGAGAGGCAGGTAGCCAGGTTGCCCAAGGCCCAGGCTCTGTCACTGGTACTCATGCCAGTCTTTAACCGCCTTGCAGGATGAGGTTCTAAAGCGGTGATGTCTAAACACATGCCTAACTTCGACCATGAGAGCAGACCTGTTAGGCCAGATTCACCACTGTTCTGCACCTTGTGCAGCCATTTACCCCTGTGAAAAATGGGTGTAGCATTCA
The DNA here is from genome assembly GCA_037349315.1 of Chelydra serpentina. Taxonomy (NCBI): domain Eukaryota; kingdom Metazoa; phylum Chordata; order Testudines; family Chelydridae; genus Chelydra; species Chelydra serpentina. The sequence goes on from JBAIAC010000061.1 coordinate 15,856,822, forward strand.
CTTAGCACTGATGAAAGTGACTATGCAATGTGCAGGTCAAGGAATCTGGCCCATTGACTTCAAGAGCACAATTCATTTGATTACAGTTACGTATGCAGTTGAGCGCTTTGGTGGATTGGGGGCCGCAGTTAAATAATTTCTATGGAGGCCTAGACACTCTGAATACAGAAACGAAGTGTTAATTTGTTCTCAAGTGCTTTGTCTGTGTCATTTTCCTCTCTGCTGCTTCCTGCACAGTCAGTGATACATACGTAGGCTTCTTGTAAGTTTTGCCATCAGAAGAGCAATGCATTGTTTTTATAGATATAATCAATACTGCAATCCTTGAAAATAAAATGAAGTGAAATGAGAGTCTAAACTTGCCAGGCAGTGAAATTAAGCTGTGAAAAATATCACATGTTGTAAATAACGCTTGAAGTTCGATCCCTCATGTTTGTTTACATGTCTGCAAAATTAACAGCAAATGCTTTGGCAGAAATTCAGCAGCGACATGCTCACTCCTCCAATTTAAAGGTGGAATTAAATGCTTTTATTTAAAGGTAACAATAAACAAAATTATTCGAGCTCCTAAATCATTACGGTAAGAGGACTCTGGGGAAGAATACTGTTGAGCCAACAAAGAATTCTGCCAGCCTCATAATCTCTCTAGTCCTTGACAATTGAAACAGTGGGCCCTTGAGCATCTGCTGCCCTTTGTCAATATGATATACTGATTGCTTGTGACAGGTGAATAAGGAGGGAAGAGGGGAAGAAAGTCAAGGGCAAACATCTTTTGCTGAATCTTGCTGATTGCAGTGAAAAGTCTTTCTGAAATATTATGCCATCGTTTAGCAGGATTCAAGGAAAGTGATAGCATCTGCGAAGTCAGGACCAGATGAACTTTTCTGGATGATGAACAAGTTGGTTAATTAAGGCTGTTTACTTTGACAAATTCAAGCATTTTGGAAGTGGTTCCATCTCAGGTCTCCTTGAGTTTGTCAACTTGGTTAGGGCACAGCGTTTATTAGTTGCATAGGTCCCTTCGTGAAGGTGGATGAAGATTAGGTGTCTACGTAGGTTCTTTTAGACCAATCCACTGCCTTTAATGACAATAACCATGATGTGTTGACATCCCATGTGAAAAGGAAGTCAAAATAGCAGAGGCTGATATGGGCAAATCATTGCATATCTTCAGCAGCAATATCTTTATCTTAAGTTAAGTTCCGCCTCAGGTCTAGAACTAGGGAGGAAAAAACTGTTGGGGAAAATGTAATGATTTACTGATGCCAAGAAACATTTATTTAAACAATCAGCAAGCTAGAATTTACAGCGATGTGTTCTAATGAGTCATATATGTAGAATGGGAGATTTTTAAAATAATTTAAGACCTGCAAGTTTTCCTACTGGCTCATGTTGCTTTTGCTTGAATAGCACCATAAAGCAGGCAGTGCCAATATGCATGTTCACACTATGTTTATATACAAGCACTTCATAGGAAATGCACTGTGTGAAAGGGCGGATTTTTTTTTTTAGCAGAAATACGGACTCGCTGCAATAATGCACCTACAGTAAAATGCCCAAATTCACCTGGCTGTTTTTTTCTGTGGTACCATCAGAGCACTTTTGAGGATTTGGGAAATTTCCTGGACTGGCTGAATATCTGCAGATTTAAGAAAAATGTAGGTAAAATAAGAATGATGCAGAGATAAAAAAAGAATAATTAATTGAAGTCTGACTTAGAGGAACATTTTCAGGGGAACAGAAGGCTCAGGGGATTAATAATGGGCCAGGGAGCTTTTTACTTCTAGATCATCACTACTGATCCAGCTCAGAGTGGCTGTTACCAAACACTGTTGCTATCTGCTAGCTATTTGGTGGCTTACAATGGTTACCGATCAACCTTGCGGGAAGTTTTACAAGAGAGGCCATGGTAAGATGATCAAAGAGACTGACTTCCCTCTCAACAAGAAGAGCAGGGATGAAACACATTGGTAGGTAACTGGAGGGAAGCTTGTACTGCTGCATTCCATATTGTATCTGTTCTGCAGATGGACAGAGGACTTCTATCTCCGGAACTGTCCGCATGGCCCCTTACCTGAGCACTAAATTCACTTTAGCACTACAGAATTTATCCTGAGCAAGTGAGCTTCACTTGCATAACAAAGTGCTGCAAAGCCAACAAGGCTGAGGCTATGTCTACACTACCACAGTATGTCAACCTATATTACGCAACTCCAGCTACGCAAACAACATAGCTGGAGTCGACGTAACTTAGGTCGGCTTACTGCGGGGTCTACACCGCAACTTACTTTACTCCTCTCATTCCTGGTGAAGTACTGGGGTCAACCGGAGAGCGCACTGCTGTAGATTTAGCGGGTCTTCATTAGACCCGCTAAATCGCTTCGGTGTTCGATGCACCGGGGGTCGTCGATCCCGCGGTAGAGTAGACATAGCCTGAGGGAGTGAAACCTCAGCTTTAATGTGTGCCACAAGGCCCAGCCATCACTGTGAGACAACAGTTAGTTTAGCAAAGGGAGAAGCAGATACGGCCTGCTGTGCCCCTTCTATCATAGGTGAGGTTTTCATCATGAAGACTCTCTGAGGCCCATGGGCTCAGCACCTATTCGCCTCCCAAGCCTGCAGAAATGCATAATTCCCTCTGCATTAGGCATGCGTGGTCCCAGGTACGTAGCTTCGGTACATAGACTCGTGTGATGTGGATATCTGCCAGGTAACTTTCACTATCAGGAACAGAAGTTTTCTGGCCAGCTTGATATGAACTTCCGTGAAAATGTCTTCTCCAGTCAAAACTATTAATGGCCCTTTAACGCCTGAAAAGCAATTTTGGACAAGTAACGAAACATCCTCAGAATCTTCTGAAAGCTGTCTCAGCCATTCTGCAGATCAACAGTGTCTGCTCCCAGTCATCAGTCAGCGAGCCTCTTTATTACTGCATATTCGCTTGCCTTTGTTTGTCCGTCCTCTACAGCTTTTCAGTGTTTTATCAATAAACTCTTAATGAGGTGCATTATTCAGAGGTCACTTTTAACCATTTGCTTGTCAAATCCCTGGTTAACCTGGATTGCTCTGGGAGAATTGGATTCAATGCATTATCACTGCACTAACATTAGGTAAGGGTCCGTCATACGACAATGCTATCAATAAAGGATGTGCCAGTTGTAGTTATTTTGCCTTCCAGGCCACAGTTCTGTACTTCGGTGTTTGTGGTTTTGTGTTGCTGAAGCTTTCCACTACCTTAGCAATCACTTAAGAGTAGTTATTCTCGGCACTCAGCAATTACCAGAAAAAAATCAAATTCAATCTGTTTCCACCCAAAGGAGAAAATGAATTGAAGGAGCCGACAGAAACCTTCACTCACGCAACACTGATTGCCACCATCTCCAACAGTGCTTCAGAAACGCACACTCATGCAAGTGCCACAGAGTAAGCAAACTAGCTGCCTGGTAAGAAAACTGCTTGCCTGTCACTCAGACCAGTTAGTTGCCAGTTGATCAAATGGAAACATGGAAGTCACTTTTTGACATTCAGATGAGATTTCATTTGGCCTCTGACACTTCCAGATCAATGGAGGAGGGGAAGCAGTATTCTGGTGGACAATCAATGGAGAATGAATTTTATTATAAGGTTTGCTGTCCAGGCAAATTAATGGCCTAGCTCTAAATTTTGGTTTCTAACAAAGGCTATAGATAAAGCTGTGCAAACCCTTCCAATTACAATTCAAAACTGACTTGGAAAATATTATTATTACAATGGCATCTACTGGCCCTAATTGTGCTAGGCACTGCAAACACAGTGTCTGCCTTAAAGATCTTACAGTCAAAACAGACGAGCGAGATAAAGGCTAGGTCTTCACTACCTGCCAGATCGGAGGGTAGAGATCGATATTTCGGGGATCAATTTATTGCATCTCGTCTAGACGTGATAAATCGATCCCCGAAAGCACTCCCCGTCAACTCCGGTACTCCAGCTTGTGAGAGGCGCAAGCGGAGTCGACAGGGGAGCGGCAGCGGTCGACTCCCCGGCGTGAGGACAGCCAGGTACGTCGATCTAAGATACGCCGACTTCAGCTACACTATTCGCGTAGCTGAAGTTGCGTATCTTAGATCGACCCTCCTCCCCCCCCACCCCCGCTAGCATAGACCAGGGCAAAGGCAGGGAGAAAGGAAGTATTATTATCCCACATTTTACAGATGGGAGAATTGAGGCACAGATATTAAGTGACTTTCCCACAGGAAATCTGTAGCAGAGCTGGAAACTAAACGCAGGTCTCCCAAGAACCAGTCCAGCAGTTTAACCACAAAGCCATCCTTCCTCCCAATTAACAAATATAGGTTTGCTATATGGGTGTGAGTGTACAAGTCTTGAAGTTACAAGTCTGCAGATGGGTGTGAGGGTAAATAGGCATGTCTTACCTGTCAAGGAGAGGGAATGGTAAGGTCGCAGCAGGAAAAAGCAACTCGCAGGAATAGATAAGAAAACTAGCCTACACCCTTCCAGTTAATTGCTTTTCCTCCTACCCCTTCACCACTTCGTTGTATAAAATAAATTGTTATCTCTAGTCACCAATGTAACGCACAAAACAATTTACTCCAATTACCCAACTGTTTCATCGCTACTGAATTTGACTACACCGTCTGCACAAAAGTAAACTGCAGTCTAAAAATGGTCGTTAGAAGAAAGTGAAAGAAAAGTGAACGCAGGCGACTGAAGTTGTGAGAATTAGTTTAAGAAGTTACAAGAAGAGGTTAAAGTGGCTGAAAAACCATCAAGGATAATTCTGGAGATTGTCAGCAAGAACGTCCCTGGAGAGCAGTATATGTAATTTTCAAAAGAAAGAAATTTGACTTTGTTTATTCATGCAAATGTTAAACCCGTCTGGCATCTTAACAAAAAGCAGCAACTATTTTTAGAAGTGGATACTATTACCCTATGGCTGGGGTGCAAGAGACACATGTTACAAGAGAACACAGGTCAAGAAAGGGCACCCTAAGGGGCTATAAAAACGTATTGTGCGGGATTAGGATGCATTATAATCCCCAACAGAGTAACTTCCAATGCGTTCTTAGCCACATTATGGGATTACAGGTTTGCACTGTCTTAAAATTTTCCTCAAATGTGTGATCTAAACAAGATTGAGTGAATGAGTCTGTGTGTGGGGGGGGGGTATATCCATCTTCAGTCATTTAATCAGTGAAAGCTATCTGTAAAGAAGAAGAGTAATTTTTATTAGTTGTCAAATTAAGCAATTTCACTCAGACTAGGGCAGAAATAAATAAACCCATGTTAGTTTTAGTGTGTTCAGGATGATTCATCAGTGTTGTAGGATTACAGCACACGCTTGGCTGACAGAAGAAGAAAAACAAGGATTGCATAAAGCATATTTCCGATAGTTAGCACTATTTTAACTCATGATGGGATTGATACCATGGTCTCTGGCAAAACTCCCACAGACATCAGTGAGCATGTAATCTGGATAAGGACTGTAGGATCAGTCACGGACAGATCTGTATACAGACTGTGATAAGTGGTGATTTTATGACAAAGCTGAAACTTAGAGGGATACATCAGACCAGTCCCAATTATTGGTGACATGGTACAACTAATCTCCTCTGTAACATGTTGAAAACTTTATCCTAGAATAATACATTAAGGATTGCCGGGTTTATTTATATATGCTAGGAACAGTGTCAGGTCAAAAAAAAAATCTCAGATTTCCAAAGAACATTTATTTGGTTTACAAGAACACCTTAGAAAATTCTCTCAAATTAGACAATGAATACACATTAGTCAGTTTCAGTTTTGTTTTCAGTCCATTTTTAGTAAATGTCACTTTCAGGTTTTGGGCACTAGCACATTTCTACCACTAGCAATGTTTGGGTTGGAAGTCACAACAGAAGGTTTATTTGGAAATGTTTCTATTGGTCTAAGAATAGGTAAAATGTGGGAGTTTTTCTACATTTTAAGCAAATTTAACCCACCAGCGCAGTATATTAAATACCACATTGGAAGATCTCTTCTCCATAAAAATGGGTATTCTGTAACAGTTTAAAATAATATTCTAACTGCATACCTATTTCAACACAGGTAACAAAGGAAAACACTATGAGCAAGATAAACAGATGAGTCAAACACGAAAGAGGAAACATTTAAATATATTCAAAATAAACTAACAATTTTCTGCAATCATGTACTATCCATTTTCTTTTTTAAAAAAGGTGACAACTTGAGCAGAATGAAATATCACCCAGCTTCCAAAGTGAGTTTTAAACAAAAGCCGGTATCAGTATTCTAAATTAGAAAATACCCTTGAGAAGAGCTGTATAACAGCTCCTGAGATGATTAGTCTGGGAACAGAAAAGGTTCATGGTTCATGCTCCATTTCTCTGAGTTCTAGTTTGGGCAGTGGGGCAGGCAGGAGGGTTTGCATTTGACCTGATTGCAAACAAATACATTCTTAGCCTGACTTGATGACGTACGGCACCCAGAATTCCAGTTGATGTCCCTGGGAGCTTGCAATAGAGTGCACTCCGCTCCTGCTCCCTGGTACCACAGAAAACTGCTCCGACTGCCAGTTAGATAGCAATTTTGTGTCGTTCATTTAGGTTCCTCCGCCAACATTTTTACAGTTCTGTGCGGAAGTACTATTTAAAGCGCCCCTTGCGTCGTCAGCCCTCTCCCCAGGGCCCAAAAGTAGAAGAGGTCTCCCTTCCTTGAGAGCCCTCTGAATTTGAACTCAGCTAGCCCTACCCACTACCTTCTACCCCCACTTCTTTCCTGTGCCTTTCGATCAGTCCTCTGCAGCTGGGCTAATTAATCATCTAGCACCCCCTAGCCTGCCAGCTTGATTAGATAATTACATCCCAATCCCCAAACAGGCCACTCTGTGGGACCTACTTAATACCAGAGTGATCAGTGTGCTGCCTCACCTGCAAACTCCAAGCACTCTGCCACAGGGCTGACAGTGCTCAAACACCTGTAAAGCAATTAGACCCTAACAGGGGATCTCAATGCAAGGGTTAATTTCAAACGGCACTGACCAAGAGCGGATAGGCTACAACTGCAGTGCCTCGTACAGATAGGTTGGGATCTCTAGGCACAATACAAATAGTAAAATCAATCAATCAATCTATAAACCTTGCATTAGTAAAGATGGAGTTCACTTCTAAACGGGCAAATATCAAGTGTGTGAAAGGCTCTGTGCATTGCTCTCAGAATAAATCAGACTCCGCGAAGCACTGAGACTGGAGTGCTGACTGATATGCAATTTGATGCTACACGGAGCTGAAGAGCCGGGAGGTGTTGAGATAAAAATCTCTCTGTGACAAAGGGAATCTTATTTGTTTTGATGTGACGTCAATGAGGGCTTGTCTACACTACAAAATTAAGTTGACTTAAGTTAAGTTGGCATAGAGCCACCGCAGTAATTAAAGAGGTGATTCATGTCCCCACTTGCTCCTTCTGTTGGTGGTGCGCGTCCTCAGTTTCACAGCAGGAAACCGACCAGCAGAGAAATTGAATATTTCATGGCTGCTATTGTTTCACCGCTGGAGCCCCCATCCTCCTAGGGTGACCAGATGTCCCAATATTTGGGGGGTTTTCTTATATAGGCTCATATTAACTAGGAGTCTGGTCACCCTACGTCCTCCCCCTCGGCTCTGAGACCGACAGCCAGGAGCTGGAGCCGAAATGTGAAAGTGCTTTGAGATCTACTCCTGGAGAGTGGTAAGTAAGGCCTAGATGCTGTTATCATTGCCATGAAGTGTCTATCAGAAATCAACGGGAGCACTCATGGCATAAAAGCACTACCAGGCACTTGGATAGCTTCACCTATAACCATTAAAAGTTATGCATATTTAAAAGAAAATAGGACAAATTAGGAAAGGTACATAATGTGCTATGTTAAATCGAAGCGATGAAAGAAGGTCGAGGGGAAGAAATGAACATGCTGAACTTCAAGAGAATCAGTACCAGTGAAACCTTGCAAAGGGCCTGCAATTTCAATGACAAATTTAAACATGGATTTACCAACAGACACCGACTGAAAGGCAGTTTAGAAAAGCCTGCTAGTCTGCAATGTAACAGTGGTGTTGATCATGGCCAGCAGGCTGAAACTGAGAAATTAGAGTCTGATGTGGGCTATCATTTATGGAAAAGCAGAGAATGTAAGACAACAAAAACCATGGAGTTGAAAGCCGTACTGTGACGAGGTAGTTAAAATATGAAGGTACCATATGTTGTGTTTACTGACTTCAGATATCTGCTGGAGGCACGCTGCATTTTGCCCATGACGTGGTGCATATGGTACGTTTGGACGATTCTACCATCTCCTATGGAAATCCCTACTTTCAAAATAGTGAATATTAGAGTTGGTTGACTTATTTTCATCAAAACGTGAGTGGAGGTTGACGAAAAATGGTTTTTTGACCAAAACAAACGTTCCTTGGTTTTCAGTGAGAAACAGACCACCGATTTTTTTTTTTTTTTTTTTTTTTTTTTTGGCTGAAACCAAAACTGGGGGAGGGGAAAATTCAAACTGAATGAAAAATTTCACTTTGCTTGAAACCAGTTTGCAGACAATAAATAGCATTTTTCTGCCAGCTCTAAGGAATCTTTGGAACCCGGAAATTCTTTCAAAGCAATGGAACACGTTCAGCACGTGCTGTTATTCAGAGCTACTTTTAATGGAGTCACAGTGCCAAACTTCATTCTTTTCAAAAAGGAAGGAGAATAAAAATGGTGACGGTGATATACTACTCGATCACAAAAATAATGGTGATCCTTCTTCTGGTAGCGCCTCAAAAGGGAATCCAGATTCCAATCTCTTGGATCTGGGCCTGCTTCCTTGGCTTCCCAGTCTCCTGGCAGTCTGAAGCTCTTCAGGGCTGTGCCTCCACATGACCACAAACAGACGCATTCCTCAAAGGGGTAGGAGGGCAGGAAGTGAATGCTATTTGGAAACCCACTAAGCAGGCTGTTGGATCCCAAAGAGTGTATGCGATAGAAAGCAGCTACTCACTCCTCCCCAGAACATGCCCTCATGGGCCATGTACCCCAGCCAGCTGTACTGGAGGGGTTGTCAGGTTCTCAGAAAAAACAACGGAGCATGCAGCCCACATAAGGGAATGGGAGTATCAGGCCCGAAATGTGCAGCTTTTCTTCCTTTATGACATCTTATCAGCACGGGGCACACACTAACAGTACAAAGAGCATACACGAAACTGCATTCACTAGCAGAGTTCTGCAACATGAAGTTTACATCAGCCGATGATCTTTGTGTTGACACAAACAACTGGGACTAACTTAGGACCTGGGATGCTTGGGTTCCTTTCAGTTCCCTGTTCTGCCACAGACTACCTTTTGGGACCTTGGACAAGCCACCGTCAGTTTGTGCCTTAGTGCACCTATACATAAAATGGAATAATAGCACCCAGAGTTAAAGACAGTAAAGCTTGTAAGATAAGGTATTTGGAGGGGAAGGGAGAGCATCTATATTATATGCTAAACAATCTGTTCAAACCTTGTATTTCACAGTGACACGCTGAGTACCTTTCCCAGCCCTAAGGAGCACTCTGTGAGCTCGAAAGCTTGTCTCCTTCCCCAACAGAAGTTGGTCCAATAAAAGACATTACCTCACCCACTTTGTCTCGCTACACCTAAAATAAATAGAATTCCATCATATGACATCTATTGTTCAATCCTGATGTACACCCTCAGAAAGAGGCAATTAACCTAGCCAGTCACCGATGATGTACATCAAGGGATTGAATGGATCTCTAGCATGTGGTTTATTATTTAGATTTATACTACACTACATAAAAGAATGCCTATGTGGAGCTCTGGGAGACCTCGATAAACTCTTACATCTATAAATTCAACCAAACAAAAAGAGACTCAGGTATTTATCCATAAATGACACTATGGTGGCAGCAACATGAACATAACCAAAAAGGACTAATCCCTACTTCCCACTTGGCCAGAGAATAACAGAGGGATGGAAGTCCTTCAGAATGAAGAGGCTTTCAAATTGAACAAAAACCAGCAGACAACTTTCTGGATAAATTTAGGTTTTGAAATAATTTATTTTTACATTTTTAAACGCTAGTGGTCAGTGACAAAAATAAAATGTAGCCAGTGCCTCTTTACAACACATACCATCACATTTTGCATTTTTGTTCGTAATCTTCTATATTTACTTTTTTATCAATCAGGACGTGGGAAACCACACCAAGGACAGATTCTCTGGACAGAAGCAGAGATGTAAGTGTGGTGAATTATTTTCCTTTCTCTCGTCTTTCTCCATCGATTGTAACAGGGAGGAAGAGAAAAAGGGCCTTTGATACTGGCAAGCTCAAAAGGAAAAAATAAAACCCGAACAGCAACACATTACTTCTCCATTGTTTTATCTTTCACACTCACCCATTCGTCACATAACCAATCACTCTTCAGCCATATCCCTGCCACTTACCCAATGAGAGTGTCACTTCCCAAACAGCTGACTGACAGGAGCTCCCATACCTTGACATAGAAAAATATTGCCTTCACTGCAAAGATGATGTTTTTTTAACCATGCACATTAGCAATCCTGTTGTACAATCCTAGTGGAGCCAAGGTGCTACAGTTCGACTGTCAGGTATGTGAAGCCAGGACAACCATGGCTGGGGAGGGGTGCATAGGGCTGACTTCGCATAGCTACCTCACGGTAAATGCTTCAGGAACCTTGTCTCCACTAGGTCTGTACGGTGAGATAGCGAACACAGTTATAACATGGTAAAAAACCACCTTTTGTAAAGTGAACACACAGCTGCGCACAGAACACGTTACAAAGCACTCTCGGATTTACCAACACTCTGTACATAATGGCTTATTAAGAGCTATTACATGAGAGGCGCTTTTCCTTAACTTGTGTTCTGCAGCCAGCTGGTCACGAAACAAGTATTTTTCCTGCAAGGTACGTTGATGGAAACAAATCAACAAACGTACGTCAAACTCTTTCAATGAAAGTGTTCGTTTGGAGATGGGGTTGTTTTGTTTTTTAAATTAAAAAAAAGTTTTCATTTTCAGTTGCCAAAAGTAGAACAATTTTCAGGTTTTCAATGTAAGCCTGAAGATTTTCAATGAAAACGGAAATCGTGTTTTTGCTGAGAAATTTCCATTTCTGTGGAGCGGCCATTTTCCATCAGTCCCCTTCCCTCCCCATCAAAAACACTGACAGAAATTTTTCTACAGGGTTTATTTAAGAAGCGGGGGGCAGGGGAATAAAGGACCAACCTCAGAAAGTTTGTGCAAGAAAAATAGTCAGTGAACATGGTGTTTTATAAGAAATTTTTTGTTTGAAGAATTTGCAACTAAAACATTCAGTGCTCCTACACTGACACGTCTATGTATTATCCAACGCAGTAGGAGAAGTTTCATTACATGGCAATGTGTTGTGATTAGGATTACAGGTGTTTTGAAGAGGAAAACTTACTACAACGGAGCTGATTTATACCAGCTGGAGTTAGGCCCACTCTTTGTTGGAAGGCACGGCAGCAACAGCATAACACTGCTTGACTGATAAGAGATAGCCGCTCCTCGGTAGCAGCCAATGAGAATCGGGATTAAAATGTCTCCCATGAATATCAAGCGGATATGTGAAAAAGAGTAACGGATGTCTCGTGGCAGTAATTTTTCCTGAGGTGTAGAAAGCAGCGGTATTACATGACACATTTGAGATAAGTTACAGTGTAGTAGCTGTGTTAGTCTGTGATAGCAAAAAGAAAATAAGAAAAATACTTGTGGCACCTTAGAGACTAAACAAATTTATTTCAGCATAAGCTTTCGTGGGTTAGAACCCACTTCATCGGATGCATAGAATGGAACATACAATGGACAGATATTTATACAGTCAGAGAAACATGATAAGGTGGAAGTGTTAAGATAAGGATTGTTGTGAAGCGTTTTGAGATCCTGAGAGGAAAAGCATTATATCCATGCAATGCTCTGATGATGATGATGCAAGACTAAAGAATTTAAGACACTGGTGCACAAACTTTTCCTGTCACGCGCCCCCCTTACCAGTAATGGAATCTGTCCACGTGTCCCCCTCCATTACAGCGCCGCCAACGCTTCCTCAGCAGTGGAGCTCGGGCTGAAGGCAGAGCCAGGGGCAGAACTGGGGATGGGGGAGTAGCTGGGACTAGAGGCGCAGCTGGCCCAGGGGCAGAGAGGGACTGAGGGCAGAGCTGGGCTGGGGCCGGGAGCAGAAGGTGGAGTAGAGCTGCAGGTGGGCTGGCCTGGGGCCTTCCGTGTACCCCCAAATGTTCCTTCACACACGTAGGGGGACGGGCCCCACAGTTTGAGGACCACTGATTTAAGAAATAACAGAACTCACCATCTGGTCTACAATGTGGATGTAGCCTCTTGCCAGTCTGCATCAGTTGGAAATGTGGGGTCCCCACCACACACACACACTTTATTTTTTCTTGCCACATGTGGATGGCTGTGGAAACGTTGCCTCTTTTACTAGGAAAAAAGTACAACCTTGGAAGCTAATATCGCTGCCGCTGTATTTCTGGTCACTTTTACTGAGCTTTTCTTTCAACGAGGCAGTTCGACTGCTGAGAAGATTTTCAGAATGAAAAACACCCCAGGCACAGACAGGTTGTGTACTAAAGTATACTAACTCAGTCACACGGCAGGCATCTCGTGTGAAATCCTTCCCCATGGAAGTTAATGCGAGTATTGCCATTGATTTCAGTGGAGCCAGGACTTCACCCCTTGTGTTCACTTCTTTCTGTTTCACTTCACAGTTACCATTTAGATTTTCCATCCAAAGTGTCGCCAACTTGTTTGCTAGCTTTTGGAAGTGGAGGCACATTATTAGCATCAGTGCAAGGATAATAGTTATCCCTTTTTGACCCCAGTGGCTAGCCAAGTTTGGGGTGTTGCAGGTTTTCCCAGTTAGGAGAAGAAAATGACGACAGTCAGGTATTTTTCTTTGAGGTGATCTTGTTTATTTACAAAGATTACACGTGGCCCTGTTTCCCATAGGAAATGAACAGCAGGAAACAGTTTTTCTGCTTGCTATTCCAAGCCTGCCTTTCCAGCCAGCACTCTGTGCCCAAAAAGCTCTCCGCTTTCTCCCAGGGCCAGATTACCAGCATTATGCTACTGACTGCTTGGCTTTCTTTCTGCTTCTGTCTTTCTGTCCTGCTTTCTCATTCACTCACGCACCCTTCCTCAAAATAAACAGTGCCCAGCCTGGCATCTGCCCACACAGTTCAAATTCCTGAGGGGCCTTGGATTTGCCTTTGTTTTGGCCAGATAGGTGGCCTCCACCCCAAACACAGGCCCACATAACTGTTTCAGCCACCCGATGACAATGGCTTCTTTACATTGATCCTGACTGTAAGATGGCACCTGACCCAAAACATTACGTTCATCCTGTCCTCAAGCAGCACTCAGCATTGGCTGGAACGCAGGCTGTCTCGGTCTTAGAATTCTCATTTGCTACAAACCATTTGCTCATCATTGGGGGGAGGGATAGCGCAGTGGTTTGAGCATTGGCCTGCTAAACCCAGGGTTGTGAGTTCAATCCTTGAGGGGGCCATTTAGGGATCTGGGGCAAAAATTGGGGATTGGTCCTGCGTTGAGCAGGGGGTTGGAATAGATGATCTCCTGAGGTCCCTTCTAACCCTGATATTCTATGATCTATTTATCAATTATCAGCTGTTTCACGGTAAGCAGAATGGAATGAGCAAATGTTTCTTTGTTTCTCTTACTCACGAGTTCCGTGTAAAATCCATTTGTTTTTTTAGTTTCTAATAAAGCTATTTGTAAAAATGGCTTAGTTGCATTCAACTCTTCAGCTGAGACAACCCAGAAAACTCCATTTTTCTATGTGCATTTTAACTGCCAAACCCGTTTAATCAGACCCATTTTAATTCACTCAAGTAGCTTCAGGAAGGTACAATCAATACATGCGTAAGTCCATCCCTATTCAGGACAGCAGCTAAGTGTGTGTTTGATGTTTAACGTGTGCTTTGGGGATGTTCTGATTTGGGGGCACAGCCCTGGCTACCAATGTATTTCAGAGAGTACTGAACAAATGGAAACAATCCTCAGGGCTTATCAAGGCAAAACTCCTGCCACCTTGTCTAAGCAGGGACTTCTGTGGGCAGTTCTAAGTAAAAACCGAGGACTTGTCTACACTTGAAACACTACAGTGGTTTAGCTGCAGATGCACCAATACAGCACTTCAGTGTAGACGCTATCTACGCCAATGGGAGAGGATTTCCCGTCACAGTAACTAGTAACTTCTTCCAAAACCTAGCACGATCTACACCAGGGGTTAGGTCAGCTTAACTACATCGCTCAGCAGTGTAGATTTCTCACACCTCTCAGCGACCTAGCTGGGTCAACCAGTCCTGAGTAAGGTAAAGCCTACACGTTAGGCTTCTTGCTAGGCAGGGAACCAGCTGCAAGCACAAACAACTTTAATACAGGAAACAGGGTTACATTTTCCAAAGCACCGAAGTGACACAGTAGCTTAAGTCCCATTAAAGTCGATGGGGCTTTGACATAGGACTTACTCAACACTACACAGACTGTGCCGACACAGTTACATGCCTACAGAAGGAGTTTTTCTTTCAGGATAGGAACGCCACTTCCCCAGAAGACACTAGGGCTTGTCTACACTACGGGGACTAAACCGGCATAGCTACAGCGCTGCAGCTATGCTACTGTAACCCGTAGTGTAGATACATGCTACAGTGATTGAAAGGCTTCTTCCATCACTTTAGTACCTCCACCTCCCTGAGGGACAGTAGCTAGGTCAACAGAAGAATGCTTCCATTGACCTAGCCACGTCTACACTGAGGGGTTGAGGTCGGCATAGCTCTGGTGTTCCGGGGCATGGATTTTTCACCCCCCGAGTGCTGTAGCTATGTCAAACTAATTTTTAAGTGCAGACCAGGCCGAGTTATGCTGACAGAAGCACTCTTCTCTTGGCATAGTTGCATCTACACTGGCAGTATTGTTGGCACAGTTATACTGACTAGCGGGTGCTGGGTTTTTTCATACACCAACAGACACAGCTATGCCAACAAAGCTTTGTAGTACAGACCTAGCTTTAGGCACCTACGTCACTTAGTGGCTTTGCAAAAATTAAATTCTGTGTCTTTTTTCACTGTTGCACTCACCTCTGCCCCCCTCCGCTCCAAATTGTGCTAATTATGAGAAAACGGCTGAGAAACTTGTTTGTCTCTTCCTGCATCATTAGATCTTGTATTCCCAGATTTGTCTTTCTGATGTTGAAGAACAATAATAATTTTTCATTGTATTACAGCACACTAGAAGCATTTCATCAAACAACTGTATTAACTAAATTGTGTCTCCTATGTGTTTCTAAAGGATAAAAGGCTGCGCTAATTGTGGAGTCTCTCCGCTTTAGGTTTCATAAAGATTTTAGGGGAAGATTTTCAAAGGCACAAATGGGCAGCGAGGCAGCCTACTCCAACTGGAAGTCAATAGATGTTGGGTGTCTAACACCGATTTGTGCCCTCGCAAATCTCTTCCTTAAAGAACTTACAATGGATGGGCTCAATCACTGAAGTATGGAAGAGTTCCATGACATGAGAAATTACAAAATTGGGCTCAACAATAAACAGGGCCCTGATCCTGCAAACACTTAGGCCTGCAATTATGACATTAAAGGGACTATCCTTTGGTAGTCAAGTGAAGTGTGAGTATTTGCAGGAATGGGACCTAAATTATCTAAAAATATCACACCAAAGCAAACAAACTAACATTTTAAAAACCCCATAAACCACTCTGTGTTTTCTGGACTAATTCTAAACATGACAAATTTCAAAATGACCAATCATGTGATTCTTAAGAAGTTTAGAACAAACTGAGTAAAGAGAATAACACATATTAAACATAATTCCAACAGCATCTCTAAGCTGGGAAATGAAGATGTTATTGCATAAATCTAGTAAATATTCATTCTTACAGGCGATGAGAAATACATTTCCAGTACAGATAAGAAAAAGCCTTGAAGAAAAACCAGTTACTTCAATCATTTTCTTGCCTCGTTACTGTCTTCAAAGAAGGAACTACATAACTTGTTAGCTACCTGACTGATGCTAAACATGACGCAAGCCGAATTTTATCAAACAACGGTGAAGCTAAATGTCAACATCAAACAGCTGTTCCTCATTATGCCTTAAAAATCTTCTTATTTTTCCCTGCAGTGCTATACTGTGAGGATGGAATATGTGCTGTTTGCTAGAAATGGAGTCTAATTATTTAGCCATGCTTCTTGTCCTATATGATCCTCATGTCAGCACTGACCCTTCTCTTTGTTATATATTTAGGCCAGAGGGTCCATATTCCTAGGACACCTATATAAATATTAAATTAGGACATTAATCTTATTTCTGTTGCTTGCAATTTACAAAAAATTGACATTAATCAAACTTGCAATGACCAGGTGAAAAGTATTATTTGCACAGTCATTATTTTAATTTGGAGTTTAATTCCCAAGAAATATATTTGAACACTGTTAAATATTATAGACCCGATCTTGAAGTTCCTATACCGGTAAAACTCTCACTGGAGTATTTTGTCTACATATGGGAGGTACAATCAGTGCACTGGAACCTATGCAAAGCAGCTCAAACACCAGTAAGTGAAAAACAAACACCCACCCTCAGTATCGCTTAGGTTAATGCCATGGCAGCAAAACTTGGGGGCTGTATTATATAATGACTCAATGGCTGTTAATCTAATTGTCAACCTGCCAGTATGTCCAATCAAGGAACTTATGATGACAAATAGCCTGTGTCTAAGCCTTGGAAATGTTTTAGCCAATTAAAGCTGCAAAGGCCTGGGCGCTTCAGTTAAAGAAAGCAGAAAACGTATCTATACATCTATGAGAAGAACTGGGTTAAAACAGATGTCTACATTATTGAATGACACATCTGCAGCTAACTCATCGTCTCTATAAGAAAAACAAATCGTCACAGATGGAAAAATCTGTATTTTGACTGGCAGCGTTTCCTTCAAATTGTCACAAATTGGTGTGGTTGCCCTCCACATCACAGGTGGGGTACTGCCCCACTTCTAACCCCATGGATTTCAGGACATTGATAAAAGATGTTCAGTACCTCGCAGGATTGACTCTGTTGGCAAACAGACATTCTTGGCGAAACTCTGGCCCTAGTGGGTGTTTTGCCATTAACATCATATGCGCCATCTTTACAATAGCTAACACATATATAATGGTCTGCGACTGAATTAAAGAGTTCCCGGGCAGGACCTTATTCATTCTTTCACTTGTCTTCTTAAGTGAATACTCCCAAACAACAGGATCATTGTTCATACTCACGGTGTAGTAAGCCCAGAAGCTTTAAGGTGGGTCTGCGAAGTCCAATTTTAGAAACGAGAGCACAAGACCACTCTGGTGAGCTAAATACAGTAGGTAAGCACAAAATTCAGATCTACAACCTGAGGGGCTTTGGTAAGGCAAGAGGGGATAGTGTTACAAATACTAGTGATCCTATCTCAGCATCTCTGTAGAAGCAGCTGCTGGCGTTGAAATAGGATGGAGACCACTTTCTCTTCAGACTTCTGAAGAGTTTACAGCAGAACTAACAAAGTCCCCAATTGCATTAACTAGCATTTCTTCTCTCTCATATCCAGGCAAAGACAGGCTATGTCTACCTACAAATTACTTTGGTATAATTTATGTCACTTAGGCCAGGTCTACACTGGGGGGGTGAGGAGATCGACCTAAGATAACCAACTTCAGCTACGGGAATAGCGTAGCTGAAGTCGACGTATCTTAGGTCAACTTACCTCGGTGTCCTCACAGCGGTGAGTCAACTGCTGCCGCTCCTCCGTCGACTCCGCTTCCGCGCCTCGCGGCAGTGGAGTTCCGGAGTTGACGGGGAGAGCGCTCAGGGATCAATCTATCAAGTCTAGACGAGATGCGATAAATCGACCCCCGAGAGATCGATGACTACCTGCCCATCCACACCCCTGCACGAAGTAGTTATACTGACCGAAGCACTGGTGTGGACAGTGCTATGTTGGCTGGAGAGCTTCTCTTGCTGACATAGCTACCGACTCTTGCGGAGGCAGGAGTTATTAAGCCAACGGGAGCGTTTTCGCCCATTGGCTTAGACGGTCTTCACCAGAAGCGCAACAGTGGCACAGCTGTAACGGTACAGCTGCGTCACTGTACATGATGTAGTGCAGATATAGCTGAAGAGAACGCTAAGCATTTTTAAAGACTCCGGGCCCACGTCTTCTCTCTGTTACACCCGTACAAATCTGGAGCAGCTGTGAAGAAGTCAGCGGAATCACTCCAGATTGACGCTGGTACAAATGAGAGCAGAGTGTGGCCTGGTGCCTTCCCACGAAAGTTTTAATGAATGGCGTGTGAATGCTGTGCATGCAGGACCATATTGTTTGCCTCTAAGAGTCCTGTGTCACAGCACCCTGAACTATGGACTTAACTCAGCGTGACTCGCACAAGGGTGTGTGCAAACTTCACCTTTTGTACTAGCAGGGGCTGCTGAGCCTCAGAAGGATTCACTTGTGAGGTTATATTAACCTCCTCCAGAAGCTGAAACTTGCACAGAATGCGGTTGCCATCTTGTTCAGTGGAGCATCTTACTGAGCCTACATGACACCTGTGATCCAGGATCTGCCCGGCTTGCCGGCTGGAGACAATTTAAAGCCCTGAAAAGCCGGGATCTGCCGGGTTGCATAATCTGCCTCCTTGCCCCTGCAATACCATCAGTGATGAAGCTGGAGAGAGCTGCTAGCAGGGTGCTCTCCATGAGGGCCCCTTCACTTTGGACTTCATTCCCCTGCCTGGTCTGAGATAGCCAAAATCTACTGACTCTTTGGACACGTGGCAAAGCCCATCTGTTTTCACAGGCTTTTCAAGAAGGTGGACGTATAGGAGAGGATGGGTCGGGTCTGATGTGGAATGAGCTTAATTTTTGTTGGTTCTGGAATCACTGGATAACGTTAAGGGATAAGGCCAATTGGGGTACTGGTATGACAATAAGGCCGCGAGGCCTTAATCAAGATCAGACAGAGCCCCATCATGCTAGGTGCTGTACAAACACGTAGGCCAGGTGTACGCTTAGAAATGTTGTCAGTATAGCTATACCCGCAAACCCTTCCAGTGTAACCATGCTGGCCTAACAGTGCTTCTGCTGGCGTAGCCTAGTGCAGTTTGGTGAGCAAGACGATCTATGCAAGCACAAGCACTTGTATGCTGGTACAGCTGAATGTTGTCTAGGGCTTTTGCCAGCATATAGTTATGAGGAGGAAAAACAATCCCACCCCTCAATGACATAGCCACTAAATGTAGACCAGGATATAATCAGAGAGAGCCTCCGCCCCCAAAAGCTCACAATTTAAATAGACAAGACAAACACAGGGTGAGAGAAAGGAATATTATTATCCATATTCTGCAGGTGGAGCACAGAAGCAGGGAGATTGAGTGACTTGCCCACGGTCACATGGGAGCTTTGTGGCAGAGCTGAAAAGTAAACTCCCATCTCCCTGAGTCTGCCCCAAGATCATCCTTCCCCTCTGGGCCATGCTGTATAATATTGGATAGTGATTTGAAGTGATGGCAGGGCCCCTAATGCTTTAAGTACGTGCCTTTTGTTTTAGAAATGAGAATAAATGGATAAACATTTGAAGTTATGTGACAGTAAGTAAACACTAAGAATGACGACGGAGATAATCATCTCCTCAGAAAACAGTGAATCATTGGCAAAACACTCTTCCCCTTTATAGTTTTATGGGGAAATTTAGCCTTCCTAGAAATAAAATAGTACAGGAGCATTTATAGTAATGGCAGTGGGTTCCGCACAGGCGCCTCATCTTGCGAATAACAGCAAAACACAAAACATTGTACCCCAGATAAACAACAAACCAGCCAACATTAGGGGATCTATTAGCTTCAGTCCCTATTGTCAGATTGCCTTGGGCAATCCATCCAAAAAGTTTGTACACGGAGGATTCAAGCTGATCCCACTGAAGAGAAATTCACGAAGATATCCGAATCCTCCTCCAGCAACTTTTGTTTTTCAAAAAGGATTTTGTAATAAAAACAAAAGTGTCTTGGACTGCCTCCATCAGAGGGTGGGGAGACAGGGGTGTTGCCCCTTTAAAAGCTACCTCATTCCCAGCACTGCCAGGGACATCAGCAACCAGGGCTAAGTACATCACAGTTCTGGCCCGCCCAGCCCACACTTGGAATGGATTGTCCTCTTAAAAGGGGGATGCACACCATGAGAGGTGGTAGTAACTGGAACTGGGAGCCGCTGTTCCATCATGGCTCCAACCTGGCTTAGTCCTTACTAGCTAGGACTCTATGAGGATGGTGTCCTGTTAAGAGGTCCTCCCTTCTATCACCCCAAATTAGATCCCATAATGTCTGCCCCAAGCTAAAGTCCGGTTGGGACAAGTTCTGGTGTACACCTCAGCCACCTCGTTATGAAATCCCTGACCACAGTAGAGGTGGGGACCCACTTCGGCAAACAGCAATGTCAACACACACAAGTGATGAGCCTTCTGATCCACCTCAGTACTTCTTGGCCAATGTGACGACTAGGGGATATCCCAGCTAGTCCATGTTCAGGATCTGGCATTTGGATGAAGATTGGAGGGTTAGATATTATTCCCATGGCACTGACCTATCACTGGCTACTACACTTGCTCCTGTCGGGAAGAGGGACTTGTTTTGATGGTTTATCCTCAGAGACACATTAGGCCTCAAAGCTTCGGCATCTGGCCAGGAGGTTACGGGCTTCTCTCTCAGAGAGTGAGCCTGACAGCAAAGATCCACGCCTTTGTCACCTTTAGACTGGGCTGCTACCATGTGCTCTAGATGGGACTACACCTTAAGGCCAGATTTTTAGAAGTGTGCACCCTTCACATCCCCCTCCAATAGCTCCTCCTCATAGGCACTTAAGTGAAGTGACTGGCTGTTCAGAAGTGCTTGGCAAAGCAGTGGTTCCCAGGAGCTGCTGGACGCTGAATCTGACCCTCAATCCATTTGAAGTTGGTGGTGAAAGCAGCAGTGTCCTGTCTGTGCACATGACACCAGGGCTCCAGGAGTGCCCCTGGATGCCAACTGCCTTCCAGGTGGAGTTCAAGGTGCTGGTTTTGAAATCAGTAGATGCCCCTGAGCTGGAGACCCCTTGGTATGAAAAACAAGGAGCTGCTGGCAGGGTGATCTCTAGGAGAGCCTTTTGCTATTGGAATCAACTCTCCGTCCTGGTCCCATATTCCCGGAACTGACCTTTGAGGAATGCTGGAAAGCCCATCTTCTGCAGCAGATATCTGGGGAGGGGTGAGGTGGCGGTAGGGTGACATTGCTTCAGGAAATTAGAAGGGCCAGAAAGTTTTGGTATGTTATATGGTGATTGTGCATACCAGAGAGTGTGTGGCTGGGTTTCATTTAGGAGCAAGGTTTGCACTGTATTTTTTTTTCCAGCGGATGGCAATGGTGCCTAGAATCTGGAAGAGGTATTCTTGTGTGTTTAAAATTTAAAGTATAAATCCAAATATATTAAAAAAATTATTTCCCCTACCTGGTTAACAAAACATACTGTGACATACATTATATATGTTCCTGTACAATACGGATTTTACCAACAACTGCAATACATAGCTGATTTAAGTTAGTTTCGGGTAGGATTAATATGGCCTTTAGGCATATGCAAGGATCTTAACAGCTCACAGAATTAGAGATCCATTTTAACTCTCATGCAGTAGCCGGAGGTTACTACTACATGCCACCTCTTCACGCAGAAGCGTCTAGTGTCTTGATATTATTGTTGGTTTGCAAATGCCAACTTCCCCAGACCAATTTTGAAAAGTGCAAATGAGAGCTGCTATGCCTGAATACTGCTTGAATCTGAATTTAGTGTTTTCCCCTTCTCTGATGTAATCATTTGTGATATTACATTGCTTTAAAATGGCATGTTGAGAAACGGATGATGCAAAAACTTTAAAAGAATGGTTTAAAACTGCTGCCAGAAATGGCTGAATTCAATGTGTGCTTAAAAGGTTGTTATCTGTTTAGATTTCTGTTTGTTAATAGATTTGCAATAATGTAAAATTACAGGAAGTTAAAGTCTTTATTCACATGCCTATAATATTTTTCCCTGGTAACTTTACAGTGCAAAGTAACTTTCAAGCTATTTTCTTTGAGGCTCCCAAATCAAAACATATTGGGAATTTGTGAGGTTCGGGAGTCACATCCAAAGACCATTGAAATCAATGTCAGTGTATCTATTGACTTCAAGGGGCTTTCGGGTCAGGCCATAAATAAAATACTAAAAGCCCTATATGTCATCATCTCCTACAAGTTCCTGGTGTATTGTGGGCTGCTTAACAGACACGGTCACAAAACATTTCCTATGAGCTCTGCACATTGCCATTTACAAAACTGTTTTTGCACCCCTCCGTCACATATGATCACACAAATTCCAACCAATAGAAAAGGAATGGCAGAAATACACTCACTCATTAATGTTTCCCAAGTGCTCACTGTGACATTCCCCTCTGGCGTTATCTGTACCGGTGATTTGCTAGGTCAGTTCAATCCTTGACTCTGGGAGCCAGCCTTACCCTGCTCTTCTGTGAGAACCCCCACTCCTGGGTTGTTCACGCACAGCCTTTGACATGTGAGCTGCTCCTTGGATTGTTCAACCGAATGACACTAGCCAGTATCTCACGTCCCAGACACAACCCTAGGAACCTCCGTCTTGCAGTGTCCAGTTATGCCCGCTGGACGCTGCAAGCTTATATGAGTTCGTCAAGTTAACAAAGAAATTGATATATACCAGTCTTGTTAACCCAAGGGGAGTCTCTGACACGCTTCAAACCAAACACACTGCTTCAGGTTGAATAAACAAACAGCTTTATTAACTATAAAGATAGATTTTAAGTGATTATAAGTCAAAGCATAACAAGTCAGATATGGTCAAATGAAATAAAAGCAAAACACATTAACACTTTCAATGTCCTTACAATTTAGGTTTCAGTGTAGTAGCCGTGTTAGTCTGTGTCAGCAAAACGAAAATAAGAAAGAAAAACTTGTAGCACCTTAGAGACTAACACATTTATTTCAGCATAAGCTTTCGTGGGTTAGTACCCACTTCATCCATGCATCCATGCATCCGATGAAGTGGGTACTGACCCACGAAAGCTTATGCTGAAATAAATTTGTTAGTCTCTAAGGTGCTACAAGTTTTTCTTTCTTATTTTCGTTTTGCTTACAATTTAGATGCTTCTCACCACAGACTGGCTGGTTGCTCTTCAGCCAGGCTCTCCCCTTTGATCAGCACTTCAGTTGCTTGGTGTGGTGTCTGTAGATGTAGGTGGAAGAGAGAGAGCATGGCAAATGTCTCTCCCTTTTATCGTGTCCTTTCTACCCTCTTGGCTTTGTGCCCCCTCTCCTTCAGAGTCAGGTGAGCATTACCTCATTGCAGTCCCATACTGACCAAAGGAAGGAGGGTGACTCCCTCAAGAGTCTAACAGATTCTTTTGTTGCTGCCTAGGCCAGCATCCTTTGTTCCTGTGAGGCTGGTCTGGGTTTGTCCCATACCTGCCCTGATGAGGTGTGAACTGCCCCTCTGCTCTTGGAGAGTTTTTGCATGGAGTTATTTTAAGCCACAAGGATACATTTTCAGCCTCATAACTATATGCATGAAATTATAACCTATAACATTACTGTAACAATCATGCTCAGTAAATCATGAGCCTTCCAAAGACACCCAACATGACAAACTTTGCACTGGATATCATACAATCATTTTACAAGGATGAACATGGGGGTGCTGGGTGTTCCCCCGAGGTACAGAGCATCACACCCACTCCACATTTTTAAATATTTCTTACTTCATAATCCTTGAAGGACAAAGGTAAGAAACCAGCTCTCGTCTCCACAGTCAAGGGAATTGGCAGGGTTCCCTTGCATGAGCAAGTACTGGCAGACTGTAGATGAGACAACAGAGCCTTGTTCCTATACAGGGCTCTGAAGAGGTGGATCATGTTTGGGAAGAAGTACGGGCAGGAGATCCAGCACTGAACAGATCCTTCCATCCTTGCCAAGCGTGGGAAAGGGCTGTATAAAGCTCTATGTGGGGCCGGATTTAGAGGCAGGCGACAAAAGGGAAAATAGAATGTTGGAAGTAAAATGTTTCAGGTATTCCATGTGCGGATTCATGAATACAATGAATAAATACAGATTTACAGATCCTAGCGTGCCAATTTATCATCT
Source organism: Chelydra serpentina (assembly GCA_037349315.1). Classification (NCBI taxonomy): domain Eukaryota; kingdom Metazoa; phylum Chordata; order Testudines; family Chelydridae; genus Chelydra; species Chelydra serpentina. The sequence goes on from JBAIAC010000061.1 coordinate 15,881,123, forward strand.
TCTATGACAGGGATAAATCATGCATGCAAATCGTGCATTAACGTGATGAAATGGGCTACAAAGGAAAAAAAAAAGATATTCAAAAGTTTAACAAATGGGGCGGGCACTGAAGATGCTCTTTGCCTGGGGTGCCATTCGGTGTAGGGCCAGCCCTGGCTCTATGGAGGCTACTCCAGTTATTGGAGTGGCTGCTGGAAATAGCATCTGCAGGTCAACTCTGCACCTACTAAATGCCTGGAGGCCTGTGGAGAATGATTCCATGTCCTATCCCAGTACAGCTGCCCAGTGCCCCATATGGTTACTTGGCACTGTGCAGAATCTCATTGAGTATCTACACAGATTCACTGGTTCCCAACTGGGTACCCTACAATAACTGCAGCCAGTGTTAGGCAAGAGACAAAGAGCTGGAAAATTATTTCAGTGGCTTGACAAGAAATCTGTACATTTGTTCTCCTTTTTCCCTGTTAAAGTAGAACCTACTGACAGGGCAAGTATTCGGATAAAGACTCATCTCATACGTATTTGCAAACCTATTATACTGATTGATGAAGTCAATTATGGTTATTCTAATGTAGTCGATCGAATCTGGGTCTGTACCCATAAAATATGTGCTAACGAGGTTTTTTGTCCTGATTATAATAATTAAAATGTCAGTGCACTTTAAGCACTTGTGTGCTCTTATTTCAAAAAGTTGCAGTATTTAATATGCACAAAGATGAAACAAATTGTTTTATAAAATGCTACTTGGGTAGCTCATTTTTTCACAGCTTCATTAACTCAGTTTTGAGCAGAATTAGGATCTATTAGATGTATCTACAGGGTTTAAATTAATGATTTATATTAGCATTTTAATCACAGGGCAACATTATATACTTAGGGCCATAAACTGCCCTTGATCTGTGGCTAAATTTCTGTTGATATCAGTGGAAACTGTGTCCACAGACAGAGAGGTGTATATAGCTCTTAAAAAAATACGAATACTTTGGTTAAGAACATTTCTGCTTTATCAGATGAGACAGTTCTGCCTGTTGCTCAGAGGGATTAAATCTAGCGAGTATGAACATGGACTCCTTTATGTGCAAATTATCTAGAATCAAGGAAACGGCATCTTTTGGTGAATGAACAAGCACTAAAATGCCAAAAATACTTTACAGAACTGAATGACTGTTGCCAACTTGTTTTGTTAAGGAAAGGTAATCTCTGCTTTAGTAGAAAGTCTATTCCTCAACTAGTACATCAAGCAGATTTTCAATAGACATGCTGAAGCCAGTATAAGACTTTCAGCAATTAACAGAGCCTTCCATACTAACTGTAGTTCAGAAAAGCCAAGGAATAATAGTTATTTTGTCAGCTAATCACTTTAAAAGAGAAAGACAGAAAGAGAAGGCACTTAGAGAAATGCTGGAAGGAAGGTTTGGCACACACTGTCACTGGAGTATTGGGCAAACGGATACTGTCTTGTATAATCACCATTGATCAGAACAAACAGGGAATTCCAGATACATCGCTACTCTCTAAGGCTCCCATGGTTTTGATGTGAATGAATAGAACAAAGGGAAGGTGTTTTATTGAGAGATAGAGAAGTCTGGGAATGAAACAGACAGAATACCTTTGTTATCTTTAAACTTGCTATGCTTTTCAGGAAAACTGCAGTCTAATAAAAGGAAATTGTCTGTACAAATATAGCCTGACATTCTTTTAGTGCATATGTCATGTATGACACACAGGTACGGCACACTCTGAATGCTACAGAATTCAGTAGGGGTTTTAGGAAGCCTGCTACCTATATTTACCTTACCCCTTCTGTATCACTCGGTATCCATTTGATATCATGAGACAAGCTCGGACTTTCAAAAGACCGTAAGGAAGTTGGGCAACCATCTCCTGTAGGATTTCACAGAATCAATGAATTTAGACTCCTTTGAACTTGCCAGTCATGGCGCTACCCTCACTCTGATTTAGATAAGTGGTTGTAGGGAAGGGAGGTGGGACTATAAAAAGCATGTATTCAAAGTATAACAAGCGTGTGCTTATTATACAAGAGTGTTTGAAAAAAGCTCTTTCAAAAGTGCCGAAGGCCTGCATTCAATGTACTTCAGCATATACCACCTTAAAGCCAACGGGACCGCTATCATGTTTAAAGTTAGGCAGGTGTTTAAGTACTTCGCTGAACTGAGGCCTAAGTGAGTAGCTAGACTGTTAAACTGGGGCTGTGTTCAACCGAGAAGTGGCTGTTTTTCAGTAATTACTGACGTGATCCTGGTATAATCCCTATCAACCTCTTCACATGGATGGTGCAAGGCTCAGCTAGTTAACATCTGTAAAGTGCTTTAAAATCCACGGATGATAGATGCTAAGGAAGTAGCGTTGCCAACCCTCCAGAATCGTCCTGGAGTCTCCAGGAATTAAAGATTAATCTTTAACTAAAGATTATGTCATGCGATGAAACCTCCCAAAATACATCCAACCAAAACTGAAGACCCTACAAGGAAAGGCATAGGAATTTTTCAGATAGACTGAAAATGGAGAACTTTTTCAAAGTGGAATAAATTCAGTCTTCAAAAGTCTGGCTGCCTGTCTAGCAAAGAATATAAAAAAAGATAGATGGTTTTGTAGTACTTCGCCCCGCTCACCTCATACCATCAGCCTTCAACAGGCATTTGCAGAGAGTTTTAAAGCATGGTGGAGAAAGCCAGCTCTGTTGTCCTCAGGTCAATTTGTCAGCAATGACCAGTAGAAGATATGGTGGAGGGTTTACTTGGGTAGTGGGTTCCACATGGCAAATCTCTTTGGCGATGAAAGCAGCGGAAGTTCCTTTAGCAGTAGATTTCAGTGTATTAATCCCCCTCAAAATTAACTATGTTTAGAAAACATGTGGCTGCTGAACACAGATCAGTGTTTTAGTTGAAAAGAATGTAAACTAATAGAAGGCACATACCCAACAAAGCTTGATAAGTTACAGAAGAGGCTGCTGACAATCATGTGTAGGTTTCTAAGGTGTATTAGTATAGTATTGGAGTGCCTCCGAATCCTTAATACTTCACAAACCTCGCACACCCTGATGAGGTAGGGAAGTGCATTTTACAGCTGGAGAACCGAGGCGCAATGGCCCAGATAAATCAATGGAAGTCTGGAGCCTAAATACCTTTGAGGATCTTGGCCAAAGAGATGAGATGCCAGAAAAGTAAAGGTATTTGGGCATCTAAAGATGCAGAAAGGCGCCTAGTGGGATTTTGAAAAGTGCTCTGGTGCCTAACTTCCATTCAACCCAGGACACCTGAGACCCACGCTAGCACCCTAACCACTGCATGATCCTTCCTCTCCTTCTACTCTTAGAAGAAAGGGGAATGTGTTGACATTAAAAGGCAACACTGTAGAAGTAGCCTCAATGTCCTGTGACAGGCAAGTAGCTTTGTCAAAAATGAATTAGATATTTACACAACCATGACTATCTATTTTCTTGTGCACGGTGATTATAGGGCTAAATCTGGTTGTGGACTTTAGGTACTGCCACAGCATTAAATCATAATAATCCTACACTAGCATCTGGAAGAAGTGGTGTATAATAGCATACAATTAGGTGCATTACAGAGGTTTATTCTTTCCTTGGATTAATTCCACATTAATCACTCTCGAAAACAAGGTATCAAACTAGACAGATCATTGGGCAGTTCTTTATGGCCTGATGAGTGCCCTCCGGAGGCTGTCAGAAGTTGGCACAGCTTGTACCGAGTAGGAAAAATCAGCAGACTGCAAAGAGCAGAAAAAGAAATGCTATAGAACAATAAGACTGGTAGGTTTCAAGTTTTTTTCCATGGTTCAGCACTGTGGAGCAGAGGAAGACAGAAAGAGGGGCAATTAAGCTTAATAGCAGTTTTTAAAAGCATGAATGTTTAGGATGCAGAGGATGCATTCCCAATTACTACATGTTTCAAGTAGGTATCAAGATCAAAGGAAAGCAATGTTAAATTTAAAAGTCGCTCTGAGGCTGCAATTAAGAACAAGAACTCCTGGGAAAGTAGAAGGAGTTTGCCGTGGTGGTTGAAAATGCAATAATTATGTACAGAACTAAGATTAGCTATAAATGGTTTTATGTCGGAAGAAAATATCCTACAGAAGGAGTAGCAGGTAGAAATTGGGGATTTCTAATGCCGTATACTGCCCATCATGAGAATCCTGGAAATGTTGGGGCCTATTCGTTCCACCTTGTCCGACCTATCCAACACTCCCTTTTCGTGGCAAGGATGTACAAGCAAGAAGAAAAGGATTTGGCAGGTTGGAGCACATGAAGCTGGGTTCTGTAATCTATCAGGCCCAGTGACTAGATTCTAGAAAAAGAATGAAGAACGATGTTTGGGAGGGGTGGTGGTAGGCGTACGGAAGGAGAGAATGCAGCTTGAACCCCAGACAGGGAGAACTTTTATTTTAAAACTTTGGGCAAATCCTAGAAATGGAGGTTGAGAGCTAGGAGGCAAAATGAAAGTGACAAGACCTTTCCAGATGAGCAGTTGGCGTGCCAAAATAGTCTGTCTTGGTTCTCCCAAAAAGAGATTTTTTTCCTGACATGCCTCCTCACCAAAAATTTTACATTTTTGATTTTCATCCTGATTTGGGATTAAAAAAAACCTAAGAAACGAAGTTTTTTCACAGGCAGGAATTTCCATTTTCCAGCCAACCTGTGAACTGTCAAGGAAATCTTGGCTACTTTATTAGTTACAGAAGTAGGGAGACCCGCTGTCACTAATTATCCTGACCTGCTCTTATGGATCCATTTATTTCATTTGATAGGCCAATTTACATGGTCAAGTCACAAGGCATGTCAAAAGGTCCTTTATGGCAAACGCAGATATAGAAGCTGGTTTTTATCTGCCAACATATTTTTTTATCTGCTAGGAATTAGTCATGGGCGAAAAAAATGCCCTGTTAAATCCATGCCCAGGGGTTATGCTTTCCTTGCTCCATGTTAGAATCAATTAGTTCTCATTCTTTTCAGTATATGTTTGTAAAGTGGGCAAAGATAGATTTCTATCATTTTAGCTCTCATGCCAAGAACTATTACAGACCAATAAGGAAGCAATGTAACTTGACTTTGGAATCCCATGTGTAGAGTTGCCAACCCAACCCCTGCAGAAGTTAAAACATGTGGCGTTCGATTTGGGTCTAAAGGCTCTAAGCAGACACTGTACAATGAGTTTACAATCTAAGCAAAAGACAAGAGCCATCAGGTGGATGCAAACAAGATGCGGGAAGCACTAATAGTCAGATATTGATAAGTGTGATAAGTAGCAATCCTAGCACACCAGCTGTCTAGGCACTGACGACGGGTAGGCATTGTAGCAATTTTTAGTAGTTTTAAGGAGAGATTTGGAGGAGGACAATGTAGTAGCTTTGCAGATATTTATGTGGCCCTTTTTCCCATATAGAAGGGGTGACAAGGGAGAAAGTGCAATGGTGTGTGTGTGAAAATATGACCCACAGACAATGAAGGCCGGCATTATTGGTGGAGCAGGGGTATACTGTCAGCTCAAAGGCATAGAAGAGATGATGTATGGGTAGAACGGCGTCTTCTCTGTTAGATGGGGGCTCCATAATCCTTGATTTTAACACTCTGCCAATGCACTCCAATCAAGTCTAGGGACAAGTGACTGACACATTGGGGATGCTATTCCCCAATACAGAAGTTAAAGCATCTATAGTGCGTGTTCAGAAATATTTGGTCCTCTTGGTTGGTCAAGAGTCTCATTCGCTTTGAAGTAAAATGTTAGTCCCTTTGAAAAAATGACTGCCCTGCAAGGGGGAAACACTGTTTTTATTATTTAACTTGATGTATTATTGGCATATCATTATTATGTGAAAAACACCCAGCCAGCCTTCCTTTCTCAATCTGTGTTCTTGGTGCAAGGTGTGGAAAGGAGAGACTGTGGGATTTTACCTCAGTTAGGCCTTGTTTTAATAAGGGGGAAAGAGGGGCAGCGGATGGATTTTACCACCCTATATTAGCTAACACATGGTAACAGTGTGCGGTAAAATCCCAGGGTAGACAATGCAGTTGTAGTTTTTACCTTGACCCACTACCACTTGTTAACACCTAGTGGCACAACCTACTCACTAGTGTTAAAACGACAGTTTTGCTCACTTTAGGACTTTAACATGGGTTAGCTAACATGTGGTAAAAAAAATCCACCTTTTCTCCTAGTTTGGATGCATCCCCTGAGATCATGTTTCATCCTTGCCACTGATGCATATCTTTCCTGGTGAACGTATTTCCTCATGTTTTAATCAATTTTTTAATATTCCGATTGGCTAATACAGATGGAGCTTTGCCATCGACCTTAGTGGGAGTTGGATTGGGCCCTAAAATTGTAGTGTTTCGAATGTTTCAGGTAAAATGCACAATTATTATCACCAAAGAACTTGTTTAAATGTTACTTAGACCAGCAGATTGGGGTTTAATTCTTGGCTGCATCACAAATTCAGTGTGGGAAAGTCTCTCTGCCTCAGCTTCTCACCCATGAAATGAAGTTCTGCCGTTCTCACATCTTGTCTATTTAGGGGCAGGGGCAGGAACTGTGTCATACATATGTTTGAACACCACTGAGCCCAATGGGGTTCTGGTCTCTGTTGGGCCTCCAAGTTAATAAATAATAATAATAATACATCAACACCAAGACCCACACCGTGCCCTTAATTTCCATCACCAAGAATTCCATGGAAGCCTCCCCGCACCCTTTAAAGTAATCTAAAATTAGGTCACAGTACATCACTTATGATGTATTCTCTTTAAAAACATTCAAACACTCAATGATCAAAGGAAGGGGATGTTGAACCTGACAGTTGATTGGAGGCTACAGTAAAACGTCAACACCAGGGAAAATCCTGTAGAAGACAGAAGCTATTTGATGGCTTGCTCCCTCCTCTCTAAAGTCTCCTGGAGAGACCTGAAATGTTTCAAAACCAGGAAATGGGATTTTTAATAAATGTAATTTAGCAGAAAGAGCTAAAGTCATAACACATTTTTGTACAAGTCAGTACTACTGCCTTGACTTTACATATATCCTAGGAAATGACCTATTGAACGGAGAGATTCAGCAAGATCAGTGTTCATAACCACTGGCAGAAATAAGATAATAATTGGGTAATTCAGGCAATATTGGCTGCTGGCAGTGACAATTCTCATTTTAGACACAATGCTGCGACAAATGACTTTAAACGTAGTCTTACACTCCTGATCCCTGGAAAGCTACTAAAACAAGGCCAATAACATCTTTCGTACACCAGGAGCTGAAATCAATTAATCAGGGCAGAGTTAAATTTGCCACGTCTTCCAGGTGTGCCTAATGAGTTCTTCACTTACTCAAATAAGACTCACAATGGACTTAAAGCTTATGCTGAAATAAATTTGTTAGTCTCTAAGGTGCTACAAGTTTTTCTTTCTTATTTTCATTTTGCTGACACAGACTAACACGGCTACTACACTTAAATGGACTTAAAGGTAACAAGTGACAGTAATCACCATTGCAATGGTATTTGAAATCTCCCCTTTTGACAAAGGCATTTTCTGTAAAGGCTGATAACTAAAATTCCATACTTAATATGAAAATGCAGAGGAGACAAAAATTACCAGAGGAAGATAACTCGGTCATACCACCTGCACATCCCCTGCCTTCCACTTAGAGCACTTGTAAACTTACCTATAACTTAATACTATTATTTAGTAGAAGTACATTCAGCAATAAGGACCATGAGGGCATGCTGCCCCTGCTCCTTCCATATGCAACGGACCCTCCTTGTGGGATCTAAACCCAGGGACTTCAGTGCAGAAAGCCTGAGGCTCTACCACTTGAGCTGAAAGACTAAACCCTATGGCAGAATGCAGTAGCAAAGTCACTTAAGGGGATCAGTCACTAGAGAGAGACACAGATCCACATTCTTCCCTGGCCCTGGTTAGGAAGAGGAGGAGAGGGTTCTAGATTCAACAGATTGGGGCATGGTTCTACAATGCAGGCGTTAGTGACTCATATAGAAGCTACCTATCTCTGTGCACCATGGAGTACAGCTTAGCAGGGGCTCCCTGTCTGTCTTGATGCAGAGGATATTGGGATTTTAAGTGTGGGGATATGGCTTAGTTGAGGCCAGCAGAACATGGCTGCACAGATCCATGCATCAAACCCCCTATGCTGGGAGAGGTGCACAGGGATTATACAGGCTCCTATAGCCTCAGGCCCACAGCAACGGCCACAGTGGTTTTGGGGATGAGGGGTAGGGAACTTTTCCTTGGTTTCGTAAGGAATTCCTCAACGTGCAGCCCCGTTAATCACGATCTGCACTAGGGATAGGGCTTGGCCCTAACTGTATAGCTGGTACAGTCCCAAGACAGCTTCTCGTTATCATGAATTTTAAAAATACTAAGATAGATGCTGATCATTCATATATTGTATAATCCCAAATAGCAATGAGCACTCACCCAGTGCACAGGTCTCCCCACTCTGAAATTCAAATTACAGACACCTCATCCTTTTCGTCTGACCAGTTAATCAGTTTTTGAGCCAGCAAATTTGAGTTTCCCCAAGCTCGGCTTTAGTTCTGACGAACACCGCACATCCTGACATTACTGGTGCAGGTTCTCCATCCAGCTCCACTCCTTTTGTGCAGCAGCAGATTTACCACCCCCAAAGAGGCCTCGGGTAGAACTTTCCCCATTTGGTGTAGAGCAGAAGATCTGGTCTTAGGACTCTCATCACCCCTCATATCCCTCAGCACAGAGGGCATGATGCGGGGGGAGGGGAGTGGGAGAGAGAGAGAGAGAGAGAGAGAGAGAGAGAGAGAGAGAGAGAGAGAGAGAGAGAGAGAGAGAGAGAGAGAGAGAGAGCACACATGACTGAAGCATGATACATTCTGGAAATATTAAACAGGTGCAAGGTCCCTTGGGCACAACTGCCAGCTGGTGTATCTTAGAGCACCCGACAGGCTGGGACTGGGCAGAGCTGTAATCTGTCTTTTAACGTCCTCTTCTCTCCCATGCTGTCCAGCCTGGACCCATAAGAGCATTTGCTTCATTATGTCGGACACGGGTAGAGCACAGAGATACTTGTATGTGTTAAAAAGTGACACACACTTAAAAAGAACTCAGGTCTCCAACATCCAATAGGGTATGGGCCTTAATAAGTCATTTTAATTTAGCTGATTGTTTGATGTTGTGCATGTTGCACAAAACTACCCATAATTTAAGTAGTGTTGGTTAGTTCTGACTGGATACCAGTCCCATAACATTGTTTCTATTCCCTGATTGGGCAAGGATAACTCTTAGAATCAAATTTCCAGTGTGCATATTTGCGCTTACCTGTTCAGACCTCACTTTCTGAGAATATTCTGTAATAGTCACTTAAAGTTGACTACTTGGGTTAACTTTCTCTACAATATTCTTGGAAAGTAAAAACAAAAGGGGAACATACACAGGCCAAATGGACATCCATATATAGTAAAAATCTTGCAACAATGAATTCTGTCCAAAAATTATCCCTTTGCCAAAAGCATTCCCCGAACGTAAAATGACTGGGCTGTACAGTAACTATATGATTTAGAAATGGTATTTGCATCTGAGCTCAAGATAAACATACCTTAAAAATATCAGTTAATAAACTGTTATAAATTGGCACACAGTAATAAATTTAAAGATAAACCTATCAAGTGAAACTAGAATACTAAGCAAGTCTGCCTTTACACGCATTATGCATCACTGAGTGGCTTGGAGAGTCATCTAATAATCCTTGCACTCACAAACACGGTTTTGGATACAACCTATAAAGAGGCAACCTCAAGCCAGACATCTAACTTCTCCACCTCTTTACTCCACTCTCTTTTCCTGTATTGGCCATTTTGAAGTTCACATTATTCTCTTCCTTATTCCAGCTACATTTAGACACTAAAGGAATCAGTCTAGCCTGCCAGATTCCAATAGCTCCACCAACACTTTTCACTTGTTACAGTTACATTACATTTCATCCCGTTTATTGCATGCAGACAACACCTCCTGGCCAGTGTCAGCTTAGACATTTCTTCTTAGGTCACTGATTCTCAGACTTCTATTAAGCATATCCTTGATTGTTTTAATTAATATTTTTTCTTTAAGCAATAAAAGCACAAGGGGAAGAGGCCTATGAAAAGGTCATCTACTAAACATTGGAAGCTGCAACTTGCAGCTAAGTGCTTTCCAGAGACAGGACTATCTAATAATGTGCCTGTAGACTGGATTTGCCATATGTCCACTGTAAAGAAAAATGTTCTGCTTCACATACTTAAGGAAATTACTTTCATATGTAAAAACTAAGATTTCAATAGGTCTGGCATGACTGTTGATCACTGAGAGTAAGATGGGTTCCTAAATTTGTAAGGTTCATGGTATCAATCTGTTTATTTGCAGCCACTTCTGCAAGCCTTGTAAGTGCATGATTCCAACCCAAGCCAATAAGAGGTTGGTGTGCAAAAGGAATGAAGACTTTTCAAATATAGACAGACGAATCTATCAATCATTTTAAAACCAAGGTTACAAGGCTTCCTATAATGCTAATCTCCAACAAAAACATGTTTGTAGTAACTGACTTCCTGGGAGTTTCAGATGAAAAGAAAGCTATGCATGCAATTGCCATTGTAGTGTAGATACATACCTCAGTTTATTATAGCAACTTCTTGCATATGCTATGTTAAAAAAAAAAAAACTCCAGAACTCCGGATGGCACCAACAATATACAAAAGATAACAAATGTAAAAGTAAAAATATTCTTACAGCAGTGACAGCTAAGAGGAACACAAATGTCACAAGTGGATTTTGTCTTTGATAAAAGGATTGTAGATTTGTATGTACCTGTACTGTCATCTCAAGGGGCCTGATCCAAACCCCACTGAAGTCAATGGAAAAACTCTCATTGGCTTCAGATCAGGCCTATTCTATTCAGGGGTGGCTGTCACAGTTTTGCCGCCCCAAGCAGGGCCGGCGGCCCCACCCCCGACGCAGGCAGACGTAGCGGGGCCCCGTCCGCGGCAGCAAGGGGAGAGCGGTGGACCTGCCGCCCCATTGCCGCCACAGCAGGCGAGAATGGGGCGGCAGTCCGAGTCCCGCGGCAGCAATTCGGTGGCAGGAAGAGCGGACCTGCCGCCGAATTGCCGCTGCAGGACTCGGATTGCCGCCCCATTCTCGCCTGCCGCCCCAAGCACCAGCTTGGAAAGCTAGTGCCTGAAGTCGACCCTGATTCTATTCCATTCACACAGTTAAAAAAGCAACAACATTTGTTTTAGTCACCACTACAGTATTGTTTGTGCAACAGACATCCACATGGTAGTTTTCCTCAGGTTAAAACAAACAGCACATATTGTAGTGCTTCATAATCATAAGCATTTGTTTAAAATCTTTTTATTAATTGTCTGTGGCTTTAATATAGCATTCATGCATAGAGAATTCTGAAGGTTGTACTCCAGTTATCTTTCTAACTCCCCCTTCTCAATTGTTCATAAAATTTTTTTTTGCAGAGGATGAAATTGTCTTTGCTGGTTTTCAACTTAACAGGTGAATCGCATATTATATATATTTGAGGAAATGAGCACGATTTGTTTATGTTATGAGAGCCCTGGGGGGAAAACCACCACACATTTAGTGATGGCAGAAAATATTTTTGCCCTGTGGAAAATTTAGATTTTTTTGGCAGAAATTAAAATGCCAAAAAAAAAAAAAAAAAAAGAGTGGCCAAAAGCCAAAATATATTCTTTTTTTAATATTAAAACAAACAAAACCACAAAACAAAAAAAAACTACCAAAGATTTCCATGAAAAGCAAACACTTTTCGCAAAACCTTTTCCATTTAAAAAGCAGTTTTGACAGAAAATGGTCAGCCAGCCCTAGACATTTTCCAACACAAATGTTCACATGCCCAGAACTCAGTATTGGCTAAAGGTGGAAGCTTCAAATTTGACTTTCTTTAGGGACCTTATGGATGGAAGAAAGTTTGATATTTTTAAAGTTGATGTACATTGAAGATGTTTTCTTGGGCACTAGAACATTTCCTAGTCACTTAAAACAGCTTTCTTTTAGAGCAATCCTTAGTTTTTGGGGTTTGCAAGCCACTTCAGTTAAGGACTTCTCAGTTTGTCACAAAAGGCTTCAGTTGAGGATGCTTTTGTTGAGGACTCCTGCAATAAGGATGCCGCAGTGTAGAATAAGGCAGTTAAAGACATGTTTGTTAAGGATGAATCAATGAAGCTCTCCTGAGTTAATCCACTCGTTCTAATGCATCACCACTGAGATCAAAAGGTTTGGAATTTTACTGAAGAATGAAACCTGTGTTTACTTATTTATTTTGAAGCAGGCCAAGGAACAGTTCCTTCCCTGCTGGCTGTCAGATTTGCTTTCAATATTTCTATTGTTTATATGAAAAGGCCAGCTATAAAGGATCTGAGGGGAAAGGACATGGGATTAAGCAAAGCAACAAGGAGGTAATTTATTTTTTCCATTTCTTGAAATCTACTATGTACAATTGGACACAACTCTTTCACAGCCTTCAGAATGGTTGGAAACAGACAGATTCTCCATAGTTCCATACAATGCTCTTTTCACACAACAAAAACAGAGAAGTATTACGAATACAGGTTTACAAGAACATGCTGCTGGTTGGGGATTTTTTTTCTAGCAGATACGCTCTAGTTCAGGGGTTCTCAAACTTCATTGCACCCCCTTCTGACAATAAAAATTATTACATGATGCTGGGGGAAAATGAAGCCTGAGCCCACCTGAGCCCCGCCGCCTCCGGGAGGGGGGGGGGGGGGTCAAAGCCAAAGCACAAGTCCCACTGCCAAGGATGATGGGGCTCAGACTTTAGCTTTGACCCCAAACCCCAGCAAGTCTAAGGTCAGCCCTGGAGACCCCATTAAAACAGGGTCCCAACCCACAGTTTGAGAACCGCTGCTCTAGTTCAAACACAGCTATTGGACGTGAGACAGGAGCTAATTCCAGGAAGTCCCATATGCAGTGTAGTTCAGGAGGTCAGACTAAATGATCTAGCACTACCTTCAGACCTTAAAATCTATGACTCTCCAGTAACATGCACATCTACAGCTCATTGGACTTTCTTTGGAATAGTTTCAAACATGTCAGAAAGGCTCAGACTTCAATATTATTTTATTATCTAACATTATGTAGTATTCATGTAATAAACATCTGCAGTATTCCCGTAGCTGAAGTTGCGTATCTTAGGTCGATTATCCCCTCCCTCCCCCTCCCAGTGTAGACCTGGGCTAAGAAGTGCAGCACAGAATCTCACCCCAAGTATTTTAGTGGTTGTGCCGGTAAAAGCTTCCATCGATAATGATGAAAAACAGTTTCCGCTTGAACACATTTTCACATGCCCATATCTACAGCTAATGGAAATGCAGTACCTCACTCTTTGCTTGAATAAAAATGTGAACTGGCTTGGCCTGTGTCTGTTCCCCTTTTCATTAATGTTCCAGGAGAAGAGTTTCCTGGCAGGAAACTTAATAGAAATAGTGAATTTAAAGTGGATGTTATAGAAGATTCTCGGTAAGTGAGTTCTGAACTTGTAAGTGCAAGTATTCGCACTGGGAACCAGATTCTAAGAGCAACACTCATCCAATCAGGGAACAAAAAGTATACCATCGGCTCTATGTGTGTTCAACGACAAGACAGCTTAAAGTTTGGATATTAAATACAGCCTGTTACTTAACAATCTACAAATAATTTTCAGAAATTATCCATCCAATTTAAGATACATACATTTGATTCTCTCTAACTCCTCATGTTCAATTCACAAACAAGAAAGGAGGCTGTGTGTGTAATAAATTATTTGCTACGAATTATTCACACATGGGTCTTTGCTTACAGGTATTTACAAGTTCAGCTACTGGAGCAGGAGATGTTTGCAAGCCCAAAAGGGTAGTGGTTTCGGAAGATGGGAGGAAGGAGTTAAAGTGTTTCTCATAGGGCTGGTCTACACTACAGCTGCCGGTCGATCTAAGCTACGCAATTTGAGTTACGTTAGTAGTGTAACTCAAGTCGACGTAGTTTAGATCTACTTTCTTACTACAAAGTGGGTCCACACTACACTTTGTCAACAGGAAATGCTCTCCCACCGACATTGCTTCCACCTCTCGTTAAAGTGGAGTACAGAAATCAATGGGAAAGCACTCTCCCATCAATTGAGCGTGTCTTCACTAGACCCGCTATTCGATTGCAGCAGCGCCGATTTAGCTCCATAGTGAAGACAAGCCCATAATGTACAGAAAATGCGCACTGTTTTCAAAGCACTCATCCAACTTCATCACTCATTTGCACTGTGGGGACCTTGTGGATCTAGATCCCAGTCCATTTCTAAAGGAAGTCAAGGCAACGCTCCCATGAATTTAAATGAGTTCAAGAGTAGGCCCTTAAGGAACTGGCAGACAAGGCCAAATTCTACCCTCAGTTATGCTCATTGCTCTGCCCTCATATACTCCCATTGCTTTCAGTGGCTCCAACACCTGCTGCAGTTCCACATGTGAAGAGGCTGAGCTGCAAGTTAAAACTCCACTTAGCAGCTTTAGCTTGTGACTTTTTACATGAAACTCTTAGAAGGAGTTGTCCTGAGTACAGGGTATTGGCCACAACTTTTTAAAAGACCATGCCCACTATGAGTGAACAAGCCATGTCTGCGCACCAAGGTTATGCTCTTACTGTTCTCTCTTGGGTTCATAAAATGGGAGTGTGCATGTGGCACACTTCTGAGTGCATTAGATATAACCAACACCTTTTTGTCTAATGTGCACTACACACAAAAGGGGGTGTTTGGACCCCCTGGAATATCACCACCATTTGGCAGAAGAAAAGGAAAACAGAAGACAAAACTAAAAACTGGATGAAAGTGGCATGCTTGCTAATCAGTTTTCCTTTTAGATTTCAAGCTATTTGCAAATGTAGCCACGAAACACTGACTGTACCTATGAAATTACATTGCTACCATTAGGAAAATATCAAATGCTGGCCTCTTCATACTCAAAATGGAGTAGCTAAGTGAGAACAAAAAATTAAGCTAGCAATATTAGATTCTTGCTACAGTATATGGGGCAAAGGTTCTCGTTTTATGATACCGTGTAAACTCATTACACTGCATTACTTAATGCATTGAACATTTTATGAACAAAGGTAATTTGTGTCTGAGAGTTAAATAACTCGTATGTCAGAATTTAAAGTTAAAAATAGTAACAGCTGTGAGGAGTGTATCTGGATTCTTTAAAGGTTCTATTTATATTCGTGTAATGATATCCATTAAGTGGCAGTTCCTCTCGAGCTGGCAGCAAGCAATTGATAATCCTTTTGATGGTTTACACCAGGAGCTCAATTGGCCCAGCAGAGGTGGCCAGTGCAACCAATTACTTGGTTCTGGGAGCTATAACTGGATGGGTTAAGAGGAAGTCCAGGTCCAGGACTGGCCACTGGGCAAGTCACCAATGAGTAATTGGGACCACAGGCGAAGGCGGGAAGAATCGGGTTTTACTTTGTATCGGTGGCATGAAGCATTGTTCTTTCCCTTCTCACTAGTGAGCCAAAGATCTGGTAATGGTACTTGACCCCACAGCACTTCCTTTCTGGTGGATAACCCGGGATCTGACTGACCGGCTGCTGGGTTAATTAAAGCCATCATTCATGTGTTATGGGACATTCACAGCTGTAGGGTAAATCCTTTAGAAAGCACAGAAAGCAAGTCCATTGCAACCCGTGGAATTACATCTGGGTAAAATGTGAGAGTTCAGAAATGGGTTCATTGTGCCTTAGTAGTCCTCCCTAAAAATGACCAGACTAGCACACTTTCCTACTGCCATGCACGAATATAAAGGAGATCAGAAACAGACTCTTGGTACTAAACAACACTACAGTGTAAGGATAGAAAAACCAGCAGAGAAATCAAGGTTACACGCATTCTCTCATTCTCCTATAAATTATGTATTCAGCTGAAACATCTGTTTGCTTTTGTAATGCAGTGCTTTATTTTTCTTTTGCTTCACTTATATCTCACTTTTATCTTTTGTTTTCTTCACTTCAGGTAGGATATCCTGAAATTTTATTTCATGGGCTATCAGATTGTGCTTTAAAGAAAGCACTCGACATTCTAAATAGAGGAGCATGAAAACATTAGGACAAGCTCAGAAAATATAAACTGGAGAGAGACCCCCCCGGATGCATGTTATCCACAACTGTTTGCTGTTAATTATCAGGATGGGCTTTGAAATACAGCATCAATCTGCACTGCATCCTGCTGCAAGGAATTCCTCCAATACTTGGGGGACAAAAAAAATACTGCACTACTCTATATTCCTCCTAAAAAAGACTCTCGGAATTTAGTTTAATAATAATAAGGCTAATTCCTCCTTCTTCTAAAAATCCCATCACTGGGAGCCAGAAGCGTGTCTTACAACTGCACCAACTCTGAGCTGCATACAGGCTTTCTAATATACACCTGTCTTAAAAAGCCTTCTTATAAATAGACTGTTGGTAAACTCCCTCTCAGTATGACGGATATGGCTTTCCAAATGGAATCATAATACCTCCACGTGGGTCACATATTTCATGATCCTTGGCAACTTTTGTGATATATCAGTGTCGAAAGGAGGAGTGATCTTACAGTGTATTTGGGGATGCAGCAGTTCTGCGAAATTGAAAGAAACAAAAACAGATGTTTGCAGCCAATTCTAGCATAAAAATTACAGGAACAGCATAAACTACTAGCTTTCCCCCCCCCCCCCCAATTAAAAAAAAAGAAAAAAAGACACCCCACACAGTTATAGTGTGCAATTGGAGTTTAGATGACCAGTTGACATATTTACATGTATCTATCTCATAGAACTGGAAGGACCTTGAAAGGTCATCTAGTCCAGTCCTCTGCTTTCACTAGCAGGACCAAGTATTGTCCCCTGACAGATTTTTGCCCCAGATCCCTAAATGCTTCCCCTCAAGATTGAACTCACAACCCTAGGTTTAGCAGGCCAATGCTCAAACCACTGAGCTATTCTTCCCCCCCTAGATGTAGCCTAAGCCATGTGGAAATATGCATTTTCTAAATATAACATCAAATCAATAGACCCGGATATCTATTCTCCCTTATTTATCACACTCATTTTCAAATACAAGTGAGATGACTTTTTAAACAGATTAGCTGAAAGAGAGAGAAAGAAAAAAATGTGTATTGACCAGTCGTTGGTAAACCTGCAGGACCGTTTAATATTTCCCAGTTAAGTGGAGAGCTTAGAAATGCCATAGATAACAGAAATGCCTTGAGCAGTGTATAACTTGTGCATCACATTTGAAGGGTGTGCCTGAAACTCATCTCCAGTATTCAGCCACTGCTTATTGCCGATATGCTAAGTAGTCTATGGGAGGTATCTGAATGTGGGTGAAGGGGAGGGTTCTTTCCGGCATTGTATTTGATAACATGAATTTAATTTATTTATGGCTGGCCTTGTTGCATAATATTCCACTATACTTTATATTAATTGGCTACAGGTCATGTAAATTCCAGCAGTGCATATTCCTTTGGTGGATGTGTGGAAGGGGAAGCTATAGAAGCACAGGCTGGGTTAAAAAGGCAATGTTGTCCTCCAGTCTACTGTGGAATTGTTTCTCTTAGGACCACATTGTGAGCAGCATACGGTAACAGGCGATTGCACACCTAAAATGCTTGGACAGTAGAGATAAAGATTTAGATAAGGCAATCAAATGTTCCCTCATGCACATGTGATAATGTTAGTACATTCTGTGAGAGAGAGAGAGAGTGTGTGTGTGTGTGTGTGTGTGTGTGTGTGTGTGTGTGTGTGTGTGTGTGTGTGTGTGTGTGTGTGTGTGCGCGCATACACGCAACACACACATACTATTTACCTGCAGCTGGAGCGGACACTAGCATATAGATTATTCAGATCTGAGGATGGGGACTTCCTTTTCCAGGAGCTTTGAAGGTGGCGTCAAGTCCTACAGTGGCAGCAGATATTTTGGGAATAACATCTGGTAATGATTCAGAAGCAGAGCTGAATCAGGATAAGAAGACTGCCACTTCTCAGGCCAAGGGGATGAGGTGGAATGGTTAGAACCGACACCAACAGATAGGTTTGTCTTTATGAATAGGCACCTATTAGCGGTCTGTATTTATGTGGCTTATTTGCATTCTCTCCTCTTGTATTTCAGAAGCGTTCAGGCAATGCATGTAATTTGGTTAAGAGTTGTATCGAGCACTTACCAGTCAAAGAAATGAGATTGGGGGTGACATGCCCAGAAGTTTTAACTTTCATTGGTTCAAGTGTCAGTGGTGAGGAACGGTCAATTATTTTTCAGTATTATTGGGCAACAGTAGAGGAAACAAAATGGGAATTCTGCACCGAAAGAAGATCCATTTTCCCAGTAACTAATCTGTGGGCTCCTTTTCATGTCTCAAGAGCTTAATGGTATATTTCTCAACTGCAAAAATTTCGGCAACAGTGTTCCAGCTTGGAAGTTCACACTTTAGGAAAATCCTTTCTGCATGACTTTTCCCTCAGAACTCCTGATAATGCCAAGAGAAAGTCCTGAATCGTTTGAGTGGAGCATTATTGTGCCTACATAATAATAGTGTTTTGTTAACTACAGGGCTATCAGGAATATTCTGGTATTTCGGTGGTAAACCGTATGCTAAATGCAGACTATTCATCTATCCCACAAAGCACATCCACAGTCCCACCAACTTCAATGGCACAACACACCTGCTTAAAGTTAGGTTGGATCAGAGTGGTCAGCATCTTGAAGGACTGAACCATAGTGAGTGAAGACTGTCTAAAAGAAGGAAGTTTGAGACATTTAGGGAATGATTCTCAAAAGTACCAATTGAAGAGGTGGCTGCCTGAAAATAAGGTCCTCTAGTACTGTGGAGCAATTTTTCCTTGTCTGCCTTTTTAAAATGTGACTATCTGGCATTCGGTGGTAAGAAAACTAGAAGTTCTTCTGCTGCAGAGCCAAACCTAGCTACAGATTTTGTATTTGACTTGTCCATTGAAGAAATGGGTGCACCCCCGGAAGGGGAGGCACTGGCCTGAGATTTCCCTGGAGATTTTCAGTCAATACTGTGATTTTGTATTAGCTGTGCCCATGAAAGCATTGAGCTGTTTCCAGGCACGAGAAGAAGCACCTGCAGAACTATGTGTGTTCAACTATTTGTGTTGCTCTTTGGCACGTAGCAATGGCTGAGAAGACCCAAGGGGGTGCTGGATGAGAGCAAAAGATGATTCTGAGCCGATTTTCGATTGTTAAAGGCGTGAGGCACTTGGTGTCGCAACTTTAGTTGGTCTGTGTGTTACTGTTCTTACTGGACACATGGCGTTCCATTTGCATTTAAAGTTCGTACGCAACCGGAACAGAAGCTAATGCGGGCAATCTGAGCCCAGACCAGGAGCCAGGACCTCAAGTTCTAATCCCAGGTCTGACAATGGTCCTCCCCAAGTCATCTAAACTCTCAGCCTCTGTACCCCCATCTATAAAACAGGAAGAATGTGAACATAGCTGCAGCACACTCATTATTTAACAAGTAATAACAATTTGGGCTTAATAAGAGGCACAAAGGCTGAGTCGATAATTTAGCCCATGGTATGCGTAAGAGGAAGAATTACAAGTTGTCATTGTGAAACATGCACTCCATCTTCTATTTTATGCCCTCAGATTGGCTCCTATTAACACTTCCGCTCATAGAACTCCCTGTCTACACAACCACAAAGAAATACGGCCACCTAAACTGTATTCCCTCCTCACATAACCCCAGTCTTCTCAATCTACATCCCAGCTCCTCAGTGCCCCTTGGCTTACTCCCCGCACCCACTTCCTCTCCCTAAGAGCACTTCCCGGGGTTTGATTATGGGACACAGTGGGGAGAAGTTGAAATGGCCTAGTCAGCCAAAAGCTCAGATGGTTATTAGAGTGCAAAGAGCTGCAAAACTGAGAAATAAGTATGCAACTCTAAGTTAACTATGCAGGTTCCTGGTGCACCAAATGATTGGGGCAATGATACTTACACTGTGAGAATTAGTCAATTAATGTTAATACAGCACCTGCACCTTGATGATGAAAAGAGCTAAGTGATCTAATTAATGTCATAAGGGCTGAAATAAACATGGTGACTGAATGGAATCGGGGGCTTGCTGTGTTAATTAAATCTGCCTAAGGACCTGGCTCACCTCAAGAACGGAAATTCTTTGGGTTTAAACAAGGAAGAATATCCGTACTTCGCAAGAAATCCTTAAAAGAGAAGAACACAGATGACCAGAAGACAAAGTAAATGAATATTTAACCAAAAAAAATGACATTTAAACCATAATAAAAGGAACATATATGACACCTAAGGACCTGACATGTTCAGGCTGAATCCGAGAGCTCTCTCTTATGCAAAATACTTATCCCAGGAAGGGCACAGAAAGGGCACCCTAAGTGTGGGTATTGCTTTGAAAGCACACATTACAGGGCCAAGTTTCTTGTTGCTGGCAAAGGCTACTGGGATTTATTTAAATAAATGTTAAAACTTCAGTTCCTGTACAGTTTATTTCTTTAACACAACTCATAGTCTAAAACAGAAGGTTAAGCAGAGTTGACATTTTAAAATTCACTCTGCTTTAGCAATGGCATTTAAAGTCACGTGGGAACCAATTTCATTACTAACATTTACTGTGTGGGACAAAGAGCAAGCTGAAAGGAGCAAGAGAGGGGTGGAATTGGTGTGGTGCCTCAAAGGGTTCGACACTGTGATTAATAAACAAACAGGGCCACATTTAAAATGAAGGCAGCGCACAAGATTCAGTTAGCAAGCACTTGTGATGGACTTATCTTCCAGCAAATAAAACCCCCGCTATTGTTTAAAGTCACTTACGGATGCGGATTGTAGACCTTACATTTGTACTGTTCAGAATCAGAAATATTGTGATGGCCACATCATATTGTTTAAAAGAATAAGGGGAACGTTGCAAGGCTCAGTATTGCTCACTTGAAATGTCAAGGGCAAATGTTCAGGGCCACACTTTCAGCTACCATCAAAAACGACATCAATTAATCTATGAAAATAGACAGCTAGATGCCCAAGTAGCCAACACACTCAAAATTGCGGGACTTTGAGCATGAAAATAGATACGCCATCAATTACTTTTTACCACTGAATGACTCCTGAATGCCTAAATCCCTTTTGAAAATGAGTTTTAGGCTCCTACGTCAGTTTGGCATTGTGACGCTGAGCACAGCAATGCCCACAAAGCTTTAAAAAAACTGGAACTACAGGCCTAGCTCACGTTCGAAGATGGGACTGAGACACTGCTGAGAAATAGGATCCACAGTATCATGCTGCCATAATTTGACACTCTTGCATTCTATTAGTCCACAGTTGAGATGTGCCACCCAGAATAATTCATTTTAGATTAATCTTTTTCATAGAGTTTCTTGGGACACTAATCTCTGAGTATCAGAGGGGTAGCCGTGTTAGTCTGGATCTGTAGAAGCGACAAAGGGCCTCTGAGCACAGTCTAGAAGATGATCATTGAATTTTTTCAGGTACCAAAATCACTCAGAAGTCCATTCTTTCTGAAAAATTCTTGGAAGGGCATCAGTGAGAATAAAGCCAGGAGTCACAAAAACCAGATCTATGAAAATAAGGGGGCAGCTTGCATGCCACTCCTGCAGGCGTTTTGCTACCTCTATAGCATGCAGAGAACCACCGAAAAGTTGACGTAAATGCCTTTTTTCTTTTCAAGGGCAAACTTTGATTGCAGAAGGGTGGCCACCGACGCATCCCTAGAACACCAAACATTCCGGGACTTCTGGGAATGGCATGGGCCCACCCGCACCTGCGTAACCGAGACAACATGCGCTACACCATGCAAAACCATGGCCAGTTTTGTCTCCGTACCGGACAGGGGACAAACCTTAGAAAAGCACGACCGTTAGGCTTGAAACTGGAGGCATGGGCCAAGGCTGCAGAGCTGGCGTTTGGGGCCTACCCACCGCTCAGCCTCTGCCGCCCCCACCTTATTGAGCCCCTGTACGTCTTAATGCCGACCTCCGCTTCCGAGTCATTGATTTTTAAGCCACAAAGTGTATGCTTCAAACTGTAAAATGGGCCCAGGACTGAAAGTGTGTCCTGGCCGTTTCCCCTGACACTCTCAGGTTATTCACGGTCTCCATCACAGCTGCTCAGGGCCAGCTTTGGAATCCCAGGAACCTCATAGCCACAGGACCTTCAATTTGGGGGGGAGGCACCTTGCAGGAGCTGCTAACTCAGCCTCTGGCCATAAGGGGCTCAACAGAGGCATCAGATCATCCAGTATCCTCAGAGAGTGATGTAGCTGCAGCCTCACTGTGCACTGGCGGGGGGAGAGGAGGAGGCGGCAGTGGGGAATCCCAGGAGGAATTCTGGCTAACTCAGAACAGCAACTCTTACATCCCCCTGGTGCTCTTAAGTGCATGAAAGACTCAACGTATCCCTTCATTTCCAGCGCTCATTGGGTCAGTTAATAAATCAAGACACAAAAGGTAAACATAACACCTGCCATGTTTTAATGACTCTGGAGAGAAATGGCTACTCGTGACTATGATGCTTTCTGTGGCCGACCTTGGCAGCTTTTGTTTATCCTATTAGAAATGCTTGCAAATTTAACAGTTCTTAATAAATCTGGACCTAATTTGAAAAATAAAGCTCCCTGTTTAGTCTGAATACAGCCTCTCTGGTTTGTTTAGGTGACTATTTCTCTTTTTAGCAAGTGCCAGGGGAAATGAAAACAAAGGCTAACCTTAAACGGACATTTCTTTTGAAAATTTCAAATCAGCCTTGGCCAGACCAAGTCTTGCTTTATTTATTGCCGGATTTTTCTAGAATGTAAATATATATCATCCAGCAAGTGACAAAAGCAGCTTTCGTGAGACAGTCTGATGTGCAGTTTATTCTGATAGGGGGAAAGTATTTTGAAACTCCAGCTTGGAAAAGACATTTCCTGATCTTTTAATACAATATTCTCCCTAGAGTAAGGGACATGCACAAGCTTCATTAATGTGTTTGACTCCAGCAACTTTTAAAGAAAGAGTCTGCTCTTCCTGAGTTCTAAAACACTTGGCGGGATATTTATGTACCGAAAACACAATCCTTTCCCATGAAATTTAACCAGTTTTGGAAGTGAAAAGAGCTGGCATGAATTCAACACAAGCAACGGTGCAGAGTAAAACAAGCCTAGGGCTCAAATGCCAAATTTCAAGAGACAATACGTCCTCGAATCCACAACAAAGAGTTTTTTGTTTGTGTGTTTAAGATGATTTATAATGTAACATGCGTTATAACAAAGGATATATAGAATATTGTAACACCTGACATTATTGGGGTGGGGGACATCACATTTCTAACCATAAGTTATGTGACCTTTGAAAAAAATTATTGTTGCTGGTGAAATGGCATGATATGGGTAATTATAATCTGGATGAGTGTTGGATCAATAAAAGAAATCTTTTCTCAAATGACTGCACATCATTTCCTTCCACCTCTCCCCAAATAATACAGCCAAGCATATATTTTAGGGCTGTGTTAATATTTCCATCCAAAGTTTATTAATAGTTGTGTGCTGAAAATTGGCACACAGGCTATCAGCACATGTTTTTCCAAAGAGTAAAAGATCCATTGGGCTGTTTGTTTTTTTAAATTGTTTTAATGGGTAAAAAGGACTTCTACTGGTTTCAGACCTTCATAGAGCTTTTCTAGCAAATTAAGTGGTTTAAAAAACCCCCATTTCGTTGACAATTATAGAAGGGGATTTGGTTTAATGTAGCACCTTTCTTACTTAAGGTATAGTGCTACAAAGCAATTTATAGTGTATTATTTGTATTACTGTAGTGCCGAAGAGCCCTAAATCTGGACCAGGACCCCATAGCACTAGCATATTTCTACTATGCGGAGGTGTTCAATAGCTGAACACCTCCGCAATATCTGCCCAGGGAGGTTGTGGAATCTCCATCGCTGGAGATATTTAAGAGCAGGTTAGATAAATGTCTATCAGGGATGGTCTAGACAGTAATTGGTCCTGCCATGAGGGCAGGGGGTTGGACTCGATGACCTCTCGAGGTCCCTTCCAGCCCTAGAATCTATGACTATGAATCTTATGCACAGCCTTGAACATCAGCTCCCAACTGAGAGGGGGAATGTTGGCTAGAACACCAAGGTTCTGACCTGCACTTTCTAAAAAGGACATTTCTTAATGGGTAGAAAGGACCTCGATTCAACATTTCAGCTGAAGGACAGAGTCTGTGTGAGGGCAAAGGCCTAATCCTGCTCCCATTGAAGTCAGTGAAGGTTGTACCATCTATTTCAGTGATCACAGGATCAAGCACTGGATCCTTACAATACTTCATGTCGCACAGGGGCATTAACACTGGGAGCGAGTACAAGTGCTGAAATAGTACATGAAACGAAGACCAGATGCCCCAGAGGCAGGAAAAATCACCAACTGAGCCATGGGGGCATTGTTATTTTGAAACAAGAGTAACATGAGAATAAGGAGTTTCCATTTGATACTGTCCAGAGACAAAAGGGCACTGAAGACAATGGGAGTCTTACCATTGATTTCCATAAGCTTTGGATCAGGTCCCGTTTATACCTGTGCAGAGGGAATGCAAGACATTGCCAAGTCAGAAGGACAAACACTTTAGCCCCCACTCTGCACAGGTATAAATGATTATAAAGTTGCAAAGTGGAGGATCGGGTCCTAACATCTTAAAAGTGGTGCACGCAGAGCAACGACGTTTTCCTACATTTGCTCGACTCACGGACTCTAAGCTAACCTAAAAAAAGAAAAAGAAAAAGTTGTTCCAATCACATTTTTAAATGTATCTAAAATATGCACATACACATCTAACTGCAAAGCACCCATTTGTGCATTATTATGTTTCCTAAGAGGAACTCGACACTGCTGAAAAAAAAAAAAATTAAAAATTTCCCTGCACTTTCAATTAAAAAAAAAAATTCTTAATTTCCTATACTAAACTATTGGATGGTGTTTCACTATTAAACAGTTTCCATCATTTCATCCCAGTGGTGCATATGAACCTCGGAGATACCACACTGGATTGCACTCAGAGTGGTAAGTCAAACACCCTGCGTCTGATACTGGCCAGTAACAGATCATGGTGGAAGGAACCCCACTAAGAACAATACTGGAATACCTCAGTTGAATTTACATCAGGGACCGCTTAAAATCCCCGCTTAAAATCCCCGCTTAAAATCCCCGCTCACTATCTCTCTATGATAGCCGAGAGGGAACGTTTCCAACTCAAAACACAAAATATGTAAAGAGATTAAAAATGTCAGGCTGGTCTGCACAGTTGTGACAGACGGAGCATACACATTGCTGAAAAAAATGAGACCTAAAGTAATGTGTGCTGCAATAGCTGAACACAACCAGACTAAAAGAAATGAGCTTCAACTTTTACCTCAAATTTCCTTGATTTTAGGCATCTGAGTTACAAGATTACGTTAATGGACTTTTTGTCTAAATCCTGCAAGATTTTTTTAGCAGAGGCAAATAAAAAGCAATTGGAGAAGCATTTAGTAAGCATGGATTGATGAGCCCGAGACTAATGATATGGGTTTTGTATGAATATGATTAGTGTTCGTTTCTGTATTTCAATCACAATCTCAAACAGTGGATTTGGCAAGAAGTCAGATTATAGCCATTACCTTCAGACTTAATGATTTCTATTTAGATCACAGTATATTCTTTTCTACTAGCAAGAGATTGCCTTTACACTTTCCTTTATCACTTGCCTTTACAATATCTTTATTGTTTTCTGTTAGTTATTTGGATTGCAGTAATACCCCCAATTTGCTAGAAACTTTCCAAAGACAAAGGAAGGCACAGTCCCTGTCCTGAAGAGTATACGCAGTCTTAGGGCTGGTTTACACTGGGCGGGGGGGGAGGGGAAATCGATCTAGGATACGCAACTTCAGCTATGAGAATAGCGTAGCTGAACTCGACGTTTCCTAGATCGAAGTAATTTGACTTACATCGGGTCCACGCGGTGCATGCTCGCTCCCCCATCGACTCCGCTTCCGCCTCTCGCCGTGCTGGAGTTCCGGAGTCGACGGGGAGCGCTTCTGGGATCGATTTATCGCATCTAGATGAGATGTGATAAATCAATCCCCAATAGATCGATTACTACCTGCCGATTTGGTGGGTAGTATAGACGTACCCTAAGTAACAAAAGGGATCGGTCTGAGGAAAGGGTAATGGATGCATGAAAATTCTCTGGCCTGTGTTACACAGGACGTAAGACTAGGTGATCATAATGGTCCCTTCTGACCTTGAAGTCTATAATATAAAAGCAAAAATGATCAACTCGTTTAAATGAAACATATTCGACTCTTCTCCGCCCCCTTCCTCCATAATTCAACCCTTTGGCTTTCTCCCACACCAGCTTCAGTTGCAAGATTCTCAAATCCCTCCTTCCGTATAGATGAGCAGGTCACTCAGCTACTTACCTATTTCATTTTGTAATGATTAACTTTCAGTGAGAGAGAGAGAGCAGACATTCTAGAAGACGGGCCAAATCCTCAACTAGTTTAAATCAAAATAGCCCAAGTGACGTCGACAAAGCTATGCCAACTTACAGCTGCTCAGGGTTTGACCCAGTAAATGCTGCTGTGAACAACAGACGTTTTATAACTGTAATGACCTTTTTAATTAAGTTGACATAACAAAAGTAATTTTCAATTTCTAGCTTACCTCAGTCAAAACATGCACTGGGAAAAAAAAAACTCGTTGCTTTTTATGTCCTTAATTCTAGTGATCACCTCATTCTGTTACACACAAGGTTCAACTCCCAGTAACTATAACTAGAAATGACATGGGACATAAAATAGTGCCATTCACTTTAAAATATACATATCAGAATAACAGAACACATGTAAATTCTGCTGGAAGTTTTAACCATTACTCGCATGTATCGTGAATCTTGTGATCTTTAACCATTCCTATGCCAATTTAGAACTACTCAACCCAGTTTTACAATCATGCTAAGAGTCTAGAACACAAGCCAATTTTAACAAGCTCTTAAGAGGGTTTTTTTCCCTCCAAGTACCTAAGTGGTTTCCAGAACTTTACAAATAAATATTCAACAGACAGTGAAAATGCAGAAAATAGATTTGGGTCCCTATTTATTGTCTCTCTACTGCTCTTCTAAGCCATTAGTGAAAACAGATGTCAGAATATAAATCTTTAATAATTAATAATAAAATAATAATAGTAACAACAATTCTTCATTATGGCATTCTCATTATCATTCTTCACACATTAAGAAAACAATGTAGGTCTCCAAAGTTCTGCTAACAAGATTGCCCATTGGCCAAAGCATTTGCAGCCGCTCTACCCTGATGCCACAGAAGACAGAATTTCAGCACGTGAACCAGTACAGGCTAAACGCAAGTGGTTAGAACCCATGAGGTATGCAGTATCCATGCATGCAGCTTTTTATGAATGGTTTCAGAGTAGCAGCCGTGTTAGTCTGTGTTAGCAAAAAGAACAGAACAGGAGTACTTGTGGCACCTTAGAGACTAACAAATTTATTTCAGCATAAGCTTTCGTGGACTACAGTCCACTTCATCGGATGCAACCGATGCAGTCAGATGTAGTCCACGAAAGCTTATGCTGAAATAAATTTGTTAGTCTCTAAGGTGCCACAAGTACTCCTGTTCTTTTTGCTTTTTACGAATGTATTCCTAGATCTCACTGATGGGAAGGGAAGATGGTGATAGATCGATCTGCTCACACCACTGAAAAGAACATTACACTATGGAAGCTCTCATTTGAAATAAGAGCTGTATTGCGGGGGTGGGAAATGTAGATCTAAAAAGGAGGTAACAGTCACAGTTCAAAGGACAGGGATATTTAAGTTCTCTGTTCAGAACCAAACTGTTGATCACTTTGTACCAAAATCTTCTGGTTAAGCACACCATGGTTTTTGGAGGCAAATCCAGAAAAAAAAACCAAAAAATCACAACCACCAAAACAAGACAAAAAAACCCGCACACACTTAGGAATATATATTACCTCCAGCAAAAGCTAAAAGTGTTTTCTCCATTTTAACATGAGAAGCGGAGTTTTATTTGTGTAATACCCTACATGGTTGGTAATAGTCTCCGGTTACTTCGTCAGAGTTAAAAAGGCCAAGTTAATGTTTAAACTAGTAGCAACAGGTGTGGATTATATATAGCAGGCAGCAACCCTTTCTTCTGCTAAATTATGCTTCATTATTATTCACCTGCAGACCACTGGAAGTTCGATGCCTTAAGGGGAGGTTTAGTAGCAACAGAGCTAATGATTATCCACGTTTGCCCGCCTGTTGAGAGTTAATATACTAAACCCCACCACAAAGCCCAACCCTTATGAAGATTACAAAGCTTTCAATCATTCTATTTCATTTATTGCCCGAATGTTATGCAATTTTGTTCTCTTTATAAAACCTACCTGCATTCACACTTTAAAGGCTTGACTCATCCCTGCTCACAGTGGACTATACAAGCTGCAGCACTCCTACAGCGGTGGGGAAGTGGCATCTGCAGGGGCATTCAAGGCAGTCATTTTGCATTGTGATTCCATGTCATAGGGCGTGTCTCATCACTGCAGCGCCCCCTGCTGGCTGTCCGGGGAATTAGTGCCGCGCCCTCTTCTGCTGGTGTCTTCCCCGCTCTGACCTCTGTTCCTGGACCCACGTCCTCTTCAGTGACACTGCTCTCCGGCTGTGCCACAGTCTGTTTCCTCACTTCCGGGGGCACCTGCAGTCTACTGTCCAGCCACTTCCTTCAGTGGCACCAGCACCCTCCTTGCCCTTGTGTCAGGGCCTCAGTCTGCAAATATGTGCAGCCTGCCAGGAGCTGCCTTTAGCTCCCTGGGTCTCTGCCTGCAGTACTGCTCTGCCCAGGGAGCTTGCTGCCCTCCACCTGCAAGGCAGCCAGTACTTTTCCCTTCTCAAGCTCCAGGGAGTGACTCCCACTGCTCTGTTCTGCAGCCTTTCTTATATGGGCCAGCCCAGCCCTGATTGGCTCCTCCTATAAGCCCTTCTGTGATTGACTGCCTCCTGCGCAGCCTCCCAATGGCTGTTTTTAGCTCCTTTTCTGCCAATGGGGGGCAGATGTTCCATCACATTCCAGAAGACTAGAGCCTTCACTTGTGGTCCATGCATCTTCCAGGTGACCTACCATGCCCCCTCCCTGGACAGAACCATTCACTTCTGGAGTTTGTCTTGGAGCTCCATGACTCCTTCCAGGCTGATATTCCAACATAGGACTCCAGTGTTCCATATGAGCTACAGACTTGGTGATAATCCCAATATAAACATAAATGGAAACTAGAGTTCATCATGCGCTGTATAATCCAGGTCAGTGTATCTATCTGTTTAGTTTGTTAAAAAAAAAAAAAAAAAGACAATGACATGCAGAGCCCAAGTTCTGCCCTTATTCACACCCATGCATCCTCACTGACTATAACAGGGTTACCGGGGTGACAGCAAGGACAGGTTTTAGACCTTAGAGTGCAGATGCAGTTTCCAAACTGATCAATGGTTTTAGGTAATAAGGGGAGGGAAAAGCCTTCACTCAGCCAGAATTACTGTCCAGTGGGTCCTATTTCTAACTTGGGGGAGCGTTAGCTACACCTCTAATTTATCTTTCTCCCAAATTTTCACTCACAATATTCCGCCAGGAAGCCAGCATCCAAACACTCAAAGATTGCTGGCTCTAAGGCCAATGAGTATAGACATTCTGCACAGTCCAAATGTGGGTGCTAAAAACAGCCCATTGCTGGCTCTAAGGCCAATGAGTATAGACATTCTGCACAGTCCAAATGTGGGTGCTAAAAACAGCCCTGTGTTAATTAACCTTTGGGTGCATGAAGTAACGCTCTTCTGACTCTGGAACAGTTAAGGCAGAATCACTAGGCTTCAGGATTCGTATCAGGAAACGCCAGCGCTATAATAATGGAGTGCAACACCAATCAATGCCCCTCACGGCCATGCTGAGTACAACGTGTTGGTGGCAGCGGAAGACAGAGATGTTAGTTTTACAGTGTAAAAGAAACAACAATTAGTGGCCTACGTGCCATTAGTGATAGTCTTTTAAAGAGTCACTAAACACATCATTGAAAATAGTATTGTAGAGTGCCCACATGGCAGATCGGCAACCAGGCTACAAAGGCTGGACCTGCCCTGGCATCCCAGTTGACTGGGGATGGGAAGTCAAGAAGAAGCTGGCCTTTCTACCCTCCCCGCATACAGAGACCCACTTGGCTAGAAAGCCGGCAGGAAATCCTGACCCTATTTCCTACTGCTAAGCCTCCTCTGATTGGAGGATGGGATTGTCACTGTAGGGGAGGGCATGTATTGACACTACAGGGAACAACCAGTGAACCGAAGACACTGAGCTCCTTCCTTCTGCAAATCCACCTACCTTTGGAGATCCCGTTTCAGTGTCCAGCAACCCTGCCACTTTCTCTGCAGAACTATGGATGCTACACTGAGTTCAAATCTCATACCTGTGGAGCACATGAAGGGGGCCAGCAGAAATAGAACCAGTGTCAATGGAAGCTTCAAAACCTGTAGGTTGATGAGTGAAGGGCAGGGGGGTGATTGGGTGTCACAGGAATGAGTTGTTGCCAGGAGCAACTGGAAGGTTGGGTGGCGAGAGGACAAAAACACTGAGAAAGATTTAATCCATTCCTTAGAAAGAAGCATGGGAAGCCTCAAAACATTCAGGTAAGCATTCAAAAGGCTTGAGGTTTCCTCCTCTGTAACAGATTCAGATGCAACTCCAGCATTATCAGCATAACGGCCTACGGAAGCTGCCAAGGAGGGAGATGCCGCTGCCAGAGGGATCGCTTCCAGAGAAGAACCTCCGAGTCTTATGACAGCCAGCTGGAACCCATGGGAGCTGAGCCATTGTTGCAATATCCGTTAGCATGAAGTCTTGCCCATGTTCAGAGCAGGTAAGACACAGAGGTAATGCCACAAAAAGAGTAGGGTTAAATATCAACGAGGATAGGTTTGGTGGTGGTGGGGTGCTGCAAAGTTTATTGTGCATTTTTCAAGGGGTTTTGCTTTACATCCACTGGTTAGACACAAGACAAGAACACATTCGTAGCACACACAAAAAGGATGGTTTCTGTTCAAGTATAAGACACAAGCAGCAGAAAGAAGGGCAAAGAATCCATTTTTCTATAGGCGACAAATCCAAAAGCCACCCCGCACGCCCCCCCAAAAAATATCTCCAATTTCAAATGATATTTTTCATTATTGTATTTTGAATGCAAAGCAGGATCAAAGGTATGATCCTCTGTGGAACTGGTGCAATGTGTTCCATGTATAGCACAAGGTAAAAAATTGATACAAAGGGCAGCATAAACCCAATCATGCTTTAATGAACACTGATGTGCCAGTACAGAGTTACTCTTTCCTAGTAGAAATAAGGCACAGCTGCCAAATTTTGTACAGCTCCATGTGTAATATTTTATGCAGGTTATTTAATTAGTTTGTTTGCATATATAACTATAAAAAACTGGATTTAGTGTTGGTGAGAGGCATCGGATAGACATCCCGGATTATGACTTGTATTGCAGCAGCACCTAGAAGCTCCAGTCCTGAATAATTGTGGTAGGTGATGTACACAAAGACAGGACAAAAGAAATCAAGAGTTCCTGCCCCAAGAACGGATCGTTTAAAAACCTTTGTTTAATGGGGCAGCAGCAAAGTAATCCTCCCACACAAACTGCCTTGCCAGCATGCCTCATTGATTGGAAGGTAGAAAAAGCAAGGACTTCCTCTAGTCTTAGCTCAGTCTCCATTGCCTATGCAGTCCTTTGCCTCTATGTTTAATCTGCCAGTTATCCCAAATGTGCTAATGAGTTTGTGATGTGGAAGTTGGCACCAAGACCCAAACTCATCTCAGAGGCCACTGAATATCCACTTGATGGGAACAACTTTTCAACCCTACTCAGCAAGGTTGGATTCAAACTGGTGAACTGCGGGTGAAGGCTCTTTAGTTCACTAGCAATGCCTTGAATCATTCAGGTCCAAAATAAGTGCTAATTTAAGAAAGAGGTCCCACAGATAAATTCCTAAAAAAATAAAATCTCATTATGTTAAGGGCAAAAAGTCAAGCAATGGAAAAATAGGAAATGCCATCTTTCGGGCTCAGTCCTCCTGCTATTAAAACCCATGAGAGCAGATCCTTATTTTGTATAGTGGGCCAGACTCCAAAGGCAGGGATGGGACGGAAGATACCGGCCTTTATCCGAACTGGTCTATGTGCAAGGCAGGCATCCCTGAACTTTCACTACATAACGAGTCCTGTATTGGGAAGGGGCCTTCCAAACATGACGGCCTTGAGTCAATCCACCAACCTTGGAAGAGACAGTTATTTTACTCTGTGGTCACCAGTAAATCCTCAGTGAAGAATGCTGAGCAAACAGCTCACACACGGCTGCTCATTTCGCTAGTCCATTCAATTTGAAGCCACAGATAAAGGGCGGGGGGGTGGGGGGGAAGTACTGCACAGGTTAAATAGAATACAATTTTATTTTATTTTTAGACAAGTACAGAAAAGTCATTCTCATTTCTCTGTTATAATGGAAGAGCTTTGCTGTGTTGGGCTGTACAAATACATCGCTCTTGGAGCTTTTTATTCTGAAACCTCTGACAAACCCCCAAGGTTACACCACACTGTGTAGCCAGACTCCATTGAAAAAGTTTTTGTTCTTTTGCCCTAGCACTTTAATTAAAGAAGCTACTGGAGTTCAATGGCTTCAAGCTATCTCCTCATGACAATCTTCCCCGTGCTCGGCCGAGGAAGGGTTTTTTCCCTTCTTAATGCTACACTCATTACTCATTTACCACCTGATCTAAGATTGCAGTTGCCAAAAGCGGTTTACCATCAGCACAACACTTCAAAGTGGATGCAAAAAAGAAAAAAAAAGTCTCTTATCAATGTAATTGCTAGGTAGCAAGCAATACTTCCATACTCTCATACATCCCCCTATGATTTCCCAGAGCTTTAATTTACATCAATCCAATATTTTACCTTGTGTTACAGCAAAACCTTGACATAAGATTCCAATACATCCCCAGACATCGCTACCAAGTGACTTGTCTTCCGCTTAATACAACAGACAGGAGGAATATGGGATGAAAATAGAGAATTCATCATAAAAAAAGGGATTCCATGGGTCAGAATAGCATTCCTCTTACTATTGAAAATGACTGCTCCAAGTCCGCACCCAGAAAAGCACCCTACTGTGACAGATGATATGCTATGGGTAGGATATGTCTAAAGAACTGGTTCCCACTGTAGGCAATAGTAAAACTGCCATTGACTTCAACAGGAGCAGAGTTGAGCACTTCTGAGAAATCCCATCCTCCAGCTTTACTTTGACAGTGAGTGCACAAGACTATAAATAACTGTACCAGTAGAATGTGAAAGGCAAAAAGCTTACACACCAGCTGCAAAACACAACATTAAGTGATGACCTATTGGTAGCTGGTGAGAAGAAAACCAAAACACATCTGCACTTCTCATACTCCGGCTATCGTCCCATGGTCTAAGGGCTCAGAGACCCCCAAGTGATATCACCTCATGAAAGATGAGATGACTATAGTAGTGTTTGGTGTACTCTGTACCGGCTCAGGGACCAAACATCTCATTTCCTCCCCACTGTTACCGAAATATCAGGTCCACCTAGCTGAGAGCTCCCTCATGTTGGTTGGATTGTTTGGATTTCATTGGGTCGGATTGACAAGAGCTATAAAGGCACGTCTCATTAACGCCTGGCAGTAAAAGTTCAGGGTCTTGCGTAGGCGAGGCATCTACTTCCCCCTAGTGGCCTCTGGTTGCCATAGCTGCTGGTTGTTAAGGGGGGGTTCATTGTACCTTATGACTTTCACACCACCCCTGGAAAAAACTTTACATTTGGGCCTGGCTTCCAGAAACGTAGGCCACTGTCTCTATGTCGTAAGAAAGACTGAGAATGTTACCATCATGCTATAAAGTATCAGACTTGTAGTCGTGTTAGCTACCATCATGCTAGAACCTTCTGTCAAAAGGCAGGCGAGGGGATTATTTTCAATCTAGCTCCTATACTTATAGGGAAGCCTAAGCAGAGCTGTATAGACCCACGTAAAAGCTCTGTAGATCTACGTAAAACATTTTCCTTCGCTGTCCAACCCATTAGAATCCCCCTTTGCATGGGTACTTCCACCTTTTCATGTTTCTCTGAATGTATAATTATCTTCTTACTGTATGTTCCATTCTATGCATCCAATGAAGTGGACTGTAGTCCACGAAAGCTTATGCTGAAATAAATGTGTTAGTCTCTAAGGTGCCACAAGTGCTCCTGTTCCCTTTGCATTCGCTCATTGCTCTTGGGTGCTGTAAAATTTTTTACATATTGTAGCTAAAACCTACTTAGTTTCTAACCAACCCCCTCTCCGCCCCCCCAATCAGGTGCAAATGTGTGTGTCCAGGTCCACATACATTTCAAAAATAACAATGTCTAGAATAAAATAGAGCAGGAAGTCTATTTTTTCTTATACAAAGCTGTGCAGGAAGAAAGTAGGAAGATAGCTCTTCATTCTAAGGGACAAGCCTTGTAGTGGACAAATGTACGTATGAGTCCCCACTGCTTTAGAAATGTATAGGAACAATAAAATGAGACAAAACATTAGCTCTATGGCTCTTTCTTGGCAGGGTCTTATCTAGCAGGGGAAAATATGTACACTCCTAATTCCAGGAAAGTAAATATATAGCATGACTCTTCGTAAGCCTCTGCTACAGAGACCCCAGCTACTCCATTGAAATCCTGGTGTATAGTTTAATTTAACTGTTCATCCAAGCAGGGAAATGAAAGAAGCTACCAGATGTGCTGCATTATTGAAGAGTATCTGTGCTTGCTACGTTTCCCCCTGTAGGTACGTGATAAATATTCTTTTATGTGCCATTTTCAATAGAAAAAAAAGATCAGCAGGGAAGGCTTTAATCAGCCACCAGCCATTCAATTTTAAACCCAGGTCCCTGTGGGCAGTGGGAGTGGCAAATCAATGAGCCAGGTCTCATGCTTTGCTATTGATGAACCTTTTCCATCATCATGTTGGATTAGGCGTATGTCTCTTTCTCCATTGAACAGCAAAGGGGGCCCTATCTTTCAAAGGTGCTGAGCAGATTCCAGCCCAACAGATTGCAGGATCAGTCTCTACATGAAGCCTCGGGTATGAACAATGACAGATGCATTTATATTCAGCTGGGAACCTTTTTGAGA
This sequence comes from Chelydra serpentina, assembly GCA_037349315.1. NCBI lineage: Eukaryota > Metazoa > Chordata > Testudines > Chelydridae > Chelydra > Chelydra serpentina. The sequence continues at coordinate 15,916,481 of JBAIAC010000061.1, forward strand.
CATCAGGTCGAGTTATACTAAAATAACTCAAAAAGATATCTAACTCTTCGGGTATGTCAATGCTGTAAACTCCGTATGGAAGCGTGCAGAGAACAGACACTACATGCCCCTCTACCACAGGTAGAAATAGCAATGTAGACAGCGAGGCACTGCTCAGGTGAGTACAGACATGCACCAGATCCTTTGGGTACCTACCCTACACGGCTCTCCACGCGCTCAAGCACGGCTTCCTCATCTACATTGCTATTTTTAGAAGCACGGTGTCCCACTGCCTCCAGAGAAAGGCTCCAGCATCAGGAAAAGACTCTGGCATGATGGAAGCAGCAGGAAAAGACCGTGGCAGAAGGGAGCTGCTGAAGATTTCCCCCCAATTCTCCCTCCCGCCAGAGCCTTTTGCTGTGTTGTGTAGCTACAGATAGACACAACCTGCTTTTCACTCCAGCGCATAGCTACATAGATAGGCGCCTGTATCCTACATGCCGCCGCTGGTATAGACAAGCTTTGACTGTTAGCCTAAGGGTACATCTACACAGAGGAAAATAAAACACCCCATGCACTGATTCTCGGACCCCATGGTCAGCTGACTCGAGCTTCCACTACAGGGCTAAAAAGAGCAGTGTAGACATTCAGGCTAGGACTGGAGTCTGCGCTCCGAGGCCCTCCCCACTTGTCGGTTTCAGCGCCTGGGCTCTGAACAGCTCCACTGCTCTTTTTAACCCCATGGCGTGAGCCCAAGTCAGCTGATCTCAGGCTCTGAGACTCCCTGCTGCGGAGTGGGGTTTGTATGTTTTTTACTGTGTAGATATAACCTAAGTGGCTTTGCAGCTGTTTCAGTTAACACAAACCATTGGCTGGAAGCAGAAGCCAGGAATTAGGCACCACTTAACAGTGAGTGTGATTAATCATTGGAACAAACTACCAAAGGAAGTGGTGGATTCTCCATCTCCTGATGGCTTCAAATCCAGACAGGACGCCTTTATTGGAAAATATACTTTCGCCAATAAAGTTATTGTGCTCAGTTCAGGAATAACTGGAAGTGAAATGGCCTGTGATATACAAGAGGTCAGACTAGATGTTCTCATGGTCCCTCTGCTCTTATAATTTAAACACCACAGAAATCTTTCCCGCCAAGGTCCTAGACAATCCTAATGATGAACCTTACACCTTTTTAAGATACAGGCTCCTTATTAAAATAAACATGAAGTTGAGTACATGAACAAATCATCTTCCTTGCCAACCCCTGCGTGTGAGTCAAATACATGAAAAGTTAACGGGGGGCAGTTGCATCCAGTAAACAGATTTACCCACAGTAGTAAGTTAAAAAGTCAGACAGAATTGTGATAACTTGGGAAAGGACACACTTGAGATTTTAGGACGGCTAAAATCCAGACCAAGATCACCCCAAACAACTGATCATTTAGAAGCACACTACTCTCACTCATTTCCCGTCAATTCATGAACACAACTCTGTATTTTACCAAGCTGAAATTTAATGAAAAAGCCCAAAAGCCAGTGCTTAGAGTCCTAACAGTGAACTTCTTGATTCTATTGTTCCATGTCAAAACCTGTGATTCTAATAACTGTTTGAGAGGAATAGAACACCTGGATAAACAACTTTCACACAGACGAAAGAGAGAGAAAGAAAGAAAGAGAGAGAGAGAGAGAGAGAGAGTCAAAGCTCTCCTGGGGAGGACAGTCACCAAACATTAACTTTTCCCCCTCCAGGTAAATACCAATAATAATACATTATACTGCAGTATGTGCACCAGGTCACCAATCTAGTAGCGGCAGATTAAAAGCTATAAAGCTTGGTAGTAACGGGGTTTCTGAGAAGAGGTCAGGAACAAACAAAAGTCTTATCCTCAAATTAAACAAACAGAACAGAGGCTGTGTTATGAATCCAGAATGGAACGTGTATTTCCTGTTAACACTGCCTTTATGTTTGTTTATAAAAAGTGTCTTCTAGCAATGCTTGCCATATTATGATCATGTGCTGCAGTTGTCTCAACCAAGAGGTGGGTTACATGAAGATATTCTTCCCCTTCCACCATTTCTGGACAGTTTTATTACCAACTATGCTAAAACTACTCCTTGATCATAGTTGTTTCTTACCTCTTGCAAATGGACTTCTGTAAAAATCTCCGGCAGAAAATGCTTTGGTTTTAGCATCTTGGAACCTTGTAACTGAACCACTGAACAACTTGACTCTTGCTTCCCTGCGAATTGATAATGCCCTGGAAACGGTCAGGCTTTTCCCATCGCAGTGATGGCAGTTTACCCGGAGACCAACTGTATACAGCTCCCAGTCTTTGCTTCTTCATATGCGAACCATAGCATGGGAGAGAGCACAGATGCAGGCATTATTGAAGTCATGGTGTTTGCATTAAAATATCCGAAACTCAAATGAACTTGGATTTAGAGCTGAATTGCTCACTCAACCCTATATCTGGCTTGTATATGCTAGTCTACTCATTCTAATATCCATATGCACAGCTAAAATGGTAGACACGGTCATGCAGATTTACTCCAAAAAGAGTTTCCCATCTTGTAGGTGAAATGCCTTTTGTATTCCGACTAACGTCTCTGATTATATGGGTTAATTAGTTGCAATGCAGTCCGAAGATTCTAATTTTATGACAAGCTACAAGAGCAAATGATAGTAGGAAAAATGTCAAATGATCCCAATAACTGTAATCCATCCCCATTCTCCACTCTAGACTTTCTTTCTAGGATTATGATACAACTGTGTTAATGTTGAACAAGATTTCTGAAACTCTTACACAGACATTCAGACATGCTGGAAGGCTGTTTGTGAGCAGCCCAGGGGGGAGCTATGACAACAAGGCATTGTAAGGCACCCCAGATTGCACGGTACGGACGACACAGCCCCCCACGGGTCTGTGCCCCAGTTTGTGACACACGTATCTTTCATTATTAGTAGAATTGCAGTGCCCAGAGAGCACAACCAAGATTCAGCCTGCTAAGCACTGTCCATACATACAGCAAAAACCAGTCCTTTCCCCAAAGTGCTTATACACAGTCTAAATAGACAAGACAGATGGGGGTAGCGGGGGAGGAAGTGCTATTGTCCCCATTTTGCGGATGGGGAACTGAAGTATGGAAAGATTAAGTGATTTGCCCAACATCACACATGAAGTTTATGGCAGAGTCAGGAACTGGATGTCGATATCCGGAATCGCAACCCATTTCCTTAACCACGAGGCAATCCTTTCCTTTTGCTTAGTTACATTGGTCCATGGTGCAACTTATTAAAGTAACCCGATGAATAAATAATGGCCTTTCATTTTTAAACTCAGACTCAGGTAATGCTGCTTCAATTGTTTGGCATGTTACCTAGTTAGACTAAAGTTTGTGATGCAGTAGATTTTACCATTTCTAAAATAATCAGCTAAAGGATTTGCATTTGTGAAATTCACATTCTGGGTTCCTCTGGAAGAACTCACTTTGTTTGTTTGTACCTCAGTAGCATCAACAGGCCCAGTCGTGGATCAAAGCCCCTCTGTGCTAGGCAATGTACAATCACAGAATAAAAAGATGGGCCCTGCTTACAATCCAACTACAGTATCACATCTGAGTGAAGTCTGCCTTCATTCCTGCAACCCCCTTTAGTCCTTGCTACCCAGGGATTCCAGTCACTTATGCAATGACACCCATGCAACACCCCTGCTTTAGGTATGATTTATACCTTTGCAGCAACTTTGGTAGCTCAAATCCCCAGTGTAGACACAGCCTGCACTGAAAACACAAACTGGGAAATCACACTCCTAAATTAACAATTCAGAATTTGGTTCCTGTGAACTTCTTCCTTTGGAGTACTTATATAGCCCCCAGTACCACAATATCTAAGCACCCCACGATCTTTCCATGGATTCACCATCACAACACCCCATGAAGTGCTATTATCCCTCATTTTACACATGGGGGAAACTGAGGCACAGAAAGACTAAGTCACTTGTCCGAGGTCACACAGGAAGTCTGTGGTGGAGTAGGGAATTTAACACAGGTCTACTGTATGCTAGGCCAGTGCCCCAACACCTCAGCTGACTCCTTCCTTCCACGTACTTTATACTTAAGAGGTCCATCGCTGTGTTAAGAAATGTTCCAGCTCTGGGCACTCCCAGCTCTGTCCTCCCCATATTTCTTCCAGTAGCTGGACATCCACAATGGTAACACTGGTGATTTCTAGCCTCACATTCCGAATACATGAAAGCATTCCAGGATGAATATTGATCCCAATATACACACTAAAGTCTATTGGACCAGCTTTGGGAAGAGGGGGTGCAATATTTAGGCACCCACCTCTTCACCGCCGATGAGGTGTACCCCATGTGGTGTCACTCCTGCTGAAACCCTTCTCTTATGTTTGTTCCATCCCACTGCGCCACATTGTTTTATCCCCTTCACTTTTCTCTTGCTCTTCTCTCCTATTCTTGAGGGGGCAGGGGGCACCTCCTTGCATGGTGCTTTTTCTTTTCGACTGTCTCTCACACCTCTCCCGTTTTTGTGTTTCTCTTCCCACTGCCTTGATGCTCAATCGCTAGGTGATTCCATTTACCCATCTGTAAAATTCATATAATACGTGCTTACATCACGAGGCAGTTCTGAAGCCTAACTGATTTGTGTTTTGAATGTGATTTGAGACCTTCTGATGGAAGGCAACAGTATATTAAATAATATTAAAAAGACCTACAAAGATCTGGGTAAATAGTTAACTAACTTGCTTTGTCTAATTACCAGTACAAAAGAAACAGTTCTCAGAGTATGAGAGTCAAGATTTTTGGCATAGACCACTAAGTCACCATTTTTCTCCCTCGCCGTTCTTAAACCATAATGGAATGCCGTAACAAGTGAAAACAATGAAACCACCAAAGGCTTGATTCTAGAAACAGCAACAGTCATCTTCTTGGAATAAATCCAGAAGAGACATATGGCTGGACATAACTGTGCATCTACATACTTGAACGTTTGGCGGGGGGGAGGGGTTGTGGGTTTTTTGGTAATACAGAACCTTAACTTGAAATTACGAGGCTAAAAGTTATTTTTCTTTAAGGAGACAACAGTGGTGTCTTAAAGCAGGGATGGGGGAAGGGGGGGGGGAAGAGAAGGAGGCTTGGCTAAAGTGAGTGATGATTCTTTTAGTCTTAACTCCACACTAACAAATCTTCTTAGCCAAGAGTTTCTCCAGGTTTTAAATACTGCTGAATAATTCCTTGTAAGCCACTCTGGGACTCTGCCAGGCTTTGCAATCTATGCAAGAACAGGCCTCACTTTCAAGACAGTCTCCCAACTCAACACATAGTTCCTCCCTCCCATTCCCTGTACTGGATCTCTTGTCCTTCTTGTGACATGCTCCCTCTCCCATTTCTCTAGACCACGCAGGGACAGAGGACTGGGAGATACCGCCTGGATCGCCAAATCCAGTTCCCTACTATTGCAGGCAACCACATCATATAATCCCTTTCATAAAATTATCAAGCTCAATCTTAAAACAAGTTACTTTTCTTGCCCCCACTACTCCTATCAGGAAGCTGTTCCAGAACTTCACCATGAACGATGTTTACATGTTTCTATCTTAATTAAATATTCCCAAGAATAGAGGGCACGGGGCAGGAAGTGATGGAGTTCAATATCTCCCCAGACTTTGTTCAAAAGACCCCATCAAGCTTCATTAAGTTTCCATCGGGAGCTTTACTCAGCCCAGGTCTACACTGGGTGGGGGGGAGAGGAATCGACCTAAGATACGCAACTGCAGCTACAGGAATAGCGTAGCTGAAGTCGACATATCTTAGGTCGACGTACCTCGGCGTCATCACAGCGGCAAGTCGACCGCTGCCACTTCCCCGTCGACTCCACTTCCGCCTCTCGTGGCGGTGGAGTTCCGGAGTCGATGGGGAGAGCACTCGGGGATTGATTTATCGTGTCTACACTAGACGCGATAAATCGACCCCCGAGAGATCGATCGCTACCCACAGATCCAGATAGTGTAGACCTGCCCGCAGTAAGATGGGTTAATGTGCTGAAATGTAGAGCTATAGGTGACAGGGTGCAAGACTTAGACAGTCGTTTTCATGTAAATCAAAACATAAGTAGCACAGGATGGACCTTATGAAACATTATATAAATGATACAGTACAGAGAAGGCAGGCATTATCCAATCTGTAACTGTTGTGATACAGCATGGCCAGAAGGCAGCAGGAGAGTGATCTAGGATGAGGAGAAGCCTTATTCCCTGTAGATTAATTAAAAGCACCTGAAACCAATTAGAGCACCTGAAGCCAGTCACCTGATAAAATCGCCCTGCTTCAATCAGCCAGAGGAGGAGTTGGAGCAGTTTGGAGGAGCTAAAGGAGAGTGATTTGGTGGTGGAGCAGAGAGCAGTTTGGAGGAGTGAAGCAGAGTGGATTGGTGGTGGAGCAGAGAGCAGTTTGGAAGAAAGCGGAGGAGAGTTTTGAGAAGTGCTGCGGCGGGCTAAGAAGACCAAGATCCTAGGTAAAGGGACACCTGGCTTGTGCAGAGGGAAGTCAGGAAGCCCCACAAGCTGAAGGTCAGGAGAGGGAAGTAGCCCAGGGGAAAGAATCACTGGTACAAGTGGTTCACCTGCTATCATAGGGCCCCTGGGCTGGGACCCAGAGTAGAGGGCGGGCCCGGGTCCCTCCCTCTCCACTCCCCTTCCCTGGGATACTAGTAGGATAGCTGTTACCCCAGTTCAGGGGCAAGAAATGGCACCCTGAAACCCCCCCACAAGAAGAGAAAGTGCGGGACCCATCATAGTAGTGCCGGCAATTTGCCACACTATATATATAGAAAATGCAAACAATAGCTACTGTATTTATGCACCTACATTTGTATGCCGTAATGCCATCTACAGCCATTTAAAACACACTGTGCAAAACTTCAATATTAAAGCATTATTTATATGTGGTATAACAAGTGTGTATGGCACTACAGATAAACACAGAGGCAAGGAAGCAAATAGGAGGCTAAAATGTATGGACTAGCTTGGGACTTTGACGACATGACCCCACAACTGAATGAGCAGTCACCCCATTACACTGCTATGTGGGTTACAGGGGCCAGGTGCATAGGAATAAAGTGAGGTTACTGACCAGAGCAGCTGGATGGGGAGTCAGGGTAGCCATGGTTCTGCACCCCCTAATCACTGGTCAGCACAGCAGCATCGGTGCAGAAAGATGTCACAATTTGCTGTCAGCACACACCATGAGGAAAACACTCGCTCCTCCTGTCCCACTCCCCCGAGGGAGAATTCTGACCCTGTCATGGTACCTCCCGGGGTGATGCTGCTTTCACCACACCCCTTACTCGGGCCAGACCCAAAGTCGCAATCCAGCTCTACAGCATGAGCCTGAACTGAGGAAGTTCGGAGCAAAATGCCAGCTGATGGGCGGCAATGAGAGCAGACTTGGGTCCCCGCCTGCCAGATGCAGAAAGCATCTACTCAGCCCTTCTCACCCTCCAATGTCCAGATGTCGCAATGAGTAATGACCGACATGGGAACAGAGGGGCAATGACGGAGTTGAGACAAGAGTGATAAGAGGGAGGGAGGGGGATTGGCCTTGGAAGAGCATCGTTTACAGAGAACGCAGATCAAGTCAGTTTCACCTCACATCTATTTTGCGGAGGTTGCTTTTGTTTAAATTAAGAGCTGTCCAGGCTGCAGAGGGGTAGGTGGTGATGGAGCAGAGAATCTATACTGGAAGACTAGCCAGAGGAGGCGAGTTGGGGATTGGATTCGAAGGGAAGCAGGATTGCTACACAGGCCCAAAGTAGAGATAAGGAGAATTTGTTTGATGTTTCACGCAGGCAGTCCTAATTGGCCCTGAGAAAGGTGGTGTGCAGAGTTGCATGCTTTTACATCTACCCTGGGAAACAACAACTGTCAATATTTAACAGGCAGGTTCAGGTTGCTAGCACAGATAAACAGCCTTTGTAATTTGTTAGATCAGTTATAGAACGTAGCTGCTTCTTAAGACAGACACACTGAATGTTCCTACGAACACGAGGTTCTTTTTATTGGCAATAAAGCCTCAGAGGGCTACGCAGCGTATAATGCTGAACTGAACAAGGGGGATTTACGCTATATTTCACCTTTATTCCTCCTCCTTTCACGCATTATTGGCGTAATTTGTACAATTTTGATGTTAGGAAGCACTTACTTAGGTAGCCCCATTGACATGAGCAAGAGTTGCACAACCGAGCTCTACATAGGGTGACCAGAGAGCAAGTGTGAAAAATCGGGACGGGGGGTGCGGGGGGCCACAGGAGCCTATATAAGAAAAAGGCCTCACAAATCAGGACTGTCCCTAATCTGGTTACCCAAACTCTACAACATTAAACAACTTCCATATGAAAAGCAGAGCTTAGAATTTCACTGCTATTGAACAGCTGGGTAAGCCAGCGTCACTTATTTCTTGGCACCAAGCAAGCGCGTGCCCATTAATCAATATTGTTGTTAATACTGCGCTTGTTAAGTGGCAGTCATTGCCACTTGCGGACGCCAGGCTTAATCAACTTCATGGGAAAATGTTCCCCTAAAGCAGCTGTCCCGTTTACCCATGTCCCACTTAAGAACAACAAACTTTATAGATATATGTATAGACATATTTTGGTCAGCTTATTACCATCAGCAACACAACAGACTGGGACACTGGGCACGGAAGGGCTATGCTGCAGAACTACAACCTGCGCATGAGTTGGGGCGGGGCGGGGTGAGGCCTGACATTCCCCCAAACGTTGTGAAGTCTGTTAACTCTCAAGGTGGGGAGGGGAGAGTGTCACTGCAGCACATTTAAACGGCAATGCTGTCTGCACGTCCTAAACATAAGTTTGATTACCGTGCTAACTGGACATGTTAGAGGTTTTAAAGAGGCCCTGAAGAGTCATAATTTAGAATATGTTCTTTAGCAACCATTCACCGAAATCTTGCACAGTAGCACATCCTGTTCATCTTACAGTGCAGAGCACATCCTGAATGAAGCCATGCACCAGCTTAAAAATATGCATTGGGGGGGGAGGGCCCTTAGGCTGAGCGTTGCTACATCTAACTTCTAAAAAAGGATTCACAGAAGCCAGCACATTGAGTGGGGAGGCGCCGAAGCCAGCCAACAGAAAATGCTGAGCAAAGGAGTGATGGCCTAAGCCCTGGCCCTCCTATGGAGCTGGGCACCTAACTCCAGGTGAAAGGAGGCATCTCCCTCTGCTCGGGATTCACAGCCATCTCATGGAGTCAGGCACCAACACCAGCTCAGCCCTATGTCAGCGTGCCCACTTTTACTCAAATGTCCCACTGGGTAGGGCACACCCCAAGGACGTGTCAGACCTTGGTTCAAAACCCCACTCTGCCTAAGGTGACAGTGCGAGGACTTGAACTCAGATTTCAGAACTCTTAGAGGAGTGCTCCAATCAGTGGGTTCGGGGGTATCCTGGAGCAAGTCTCTCTCAGCCTCTCCTGCTGAAGCTGTTCCACTTTGTATAACGGGTCATTCTCCCAGAGAAAGAGCGACTGACCCTATAGCCCTGTGATCAGGGTCCTCACCTGGGATGTGAGGTCCAAGTTCAAGTCTCTGCTCCAATCACTATTTAAGTACGCTATGCAAATGAACAGCTTCAAACAGGAGACACCCACCTCAAAATACTCCATACACCAGCGGCGAGACTTGGGAGGCAGGAGTCCTGGGTTTAAGTCCATGCTCTACAGCAAGCAGAGGGAGAAACCGAGCCCACATCTCCCACACCAAGGTTGAGTGCTCAAACTACAGGCCTCACGTCAGAAGCGCAGGGGGAGCAGCGCTATAAAAAGGCGCTTCCCCCTGTACTCACCCGGCGGCGCTCCGGGTCTTCGGCAGCAGGTCCTCACTGACTCTGGGTCTTCGGTGGTACCCGCCGCCGAAATGCCACCGAAGACCTGGAGCGCCACCGGGTGAGTGCAAGAAGCGGCGCTTAAAAAGAAGTGGCACCTTTTTTTAAGCAGAGCTAAAAAAAGGCGCCGCTTCCTTTTTAAGCCCCGCTTCTGCTCACAGGGGGAGCAGCCGCTCCCCCTGCTCCCACCCTGGCTACATTACTGCCTCACGCATATAAAAAAAACTTCACCTCCCCCAGCTGTGTTTTGTGGATTGGGGGGGGGGGGCTATCAGGTTGATGTGCTCTAAAGTGGTCTCTGAGCTCATCCAGTGGATTGGGCCCCAAAGGCAAGACAAGCAGGGCAGCCCCTGTTTTATGAATCCTGACAGGGCTTAAGCATGAGTCAAGCTGGTCAGCAGCATCAGGATGGAGGAGGCTGTGTGCATGCCCACTGGCAGAACGTTACGTGGCTAAGGAGTTTCAGCATCGACAGGATGGGGCAGCAGCGAAACAGGGATTTTGAGGACCTAAATTCTGGATTTCAGAGCCTTAAAGTGACAGCTAGGCACCCCGTGGTGAAGCTTATCTTTGGAGAAATAATGTAAAGAGTTACTTGTGTCTGAATGTCAAGTGGATGGATAAGGCACGGGAGCCTGTAAAACCCTTGTGTCCCCCAAGCGCCACTCCTCACGCTGATGTAACTCAGGAAGAACCGTTGACATCAATAGAGTTACACTTACATAAAACAGTCGCAAGCGAGATTCAGAGCTGGTGCCTATTGGTTTTCGTTTTCCTATTAAAAGGGAGCTGCCATCAGTGACCTCCCCGGAAATGGAAGAGAACTTCTTTCCCACAAAGCATTATGGCTAGGGGGCTTCTTGACATCAGGAAGTTGACTGGAATAGCTACTGCAGAGCTAGTCCGGTCATCCCACCTACCCACCCACCATGAAAAAAAGCCCTAATTCTGCAGAACCAGCAAGGAAGTCTCTCTCTGCTAATCAAGAGCCTGTCATTGGAGGAGTCTTGAGCATTGGTAGCACCTTGCTCTTGCCTGTGGCACACATTGAGCCTCCTGAGGACTGAAATACTTGAGTTTAACCCAAATTATTGGGGTTAACATAGGGGTAAACTGGGAGACATTTACTTGCCCGTGATGTGCTGGTCAGACTGGATGATCTCATGGTCCCTTCTGGCCTTAAACTCTACACAAATTTTGAAATCTCTATTTCAGCATAACCCCCCAGGCAGCCTCTGTTGGTGACGCTTCTCCCACAGAGCCACAGTCTTCTACCCCAGCAGACTCTCTGGAGGAGGATGGTGATGTGTGCTGCCCCTCCATAGTTACAAAAACACTTAAAAATAATATCGTGGGACGAATGTGCGAAGAACTTAGAGCAGTGAAGGCTGCTAGGGGAGGTTGTGCCTGCGTGGCATCTGATCACTGGGAGTGCATAGCACTGGGAGCTGGAGCAGTGGGGGGCATCAAGTACTAAAGAGCAGGGGCAAGGTTAGAGGCAGGACAGATGGAGCGGAATGCTACTGCTGTCCTTTCTCTAGGAGGACTGCCTAGTACACTACTATCAGAGGGGTAGCCGTGTTAGTCTGGATCTGTAGAAGCGACAAAGAGTCCTGTGGCACCTTATAGACTAATAGAGGTATTGGAGCATAAGCTTTCGTGGGTGAATACCCACTTCATTGGAACACTACTGCCCACTTGCTTTGAACAGGTTGTGGTACAGACAAAAGAGAATGCTGCAGAATAGAACATGTTCTTCCTAGCACCATGGAGACTTGAGTACTCATTTATAGCTGTACAGAGTTCAAGTAAAATGCAACCAGATCAGCATGACTACACAAAGGGTATGTCTACATACCCTTGCCAGGTCCCGGAGCCCAGGTTCCAGCCTGAGCCTGAGCTGCAATTTTATAGTCCCGTAGCCTAAGTCCCACAAGCCCAAGTCAGCTGACATGGGCCAGCCATGGGTCTTTTACTACAGTGTACACATTCCCAAAGATGCAAGACAGTAGGGGCAAGTGAATCTTCTCAGGGCTTGATTAGTCTTAAAGAAGTGCAAATATTTGTTCAAAGATTATGAAATACTCAGACTATCCCACAGTTAGTTGTATGCAGCCCCATATTTCTGCTAAAAACCCTTTAAAAAAAAAAGTCTGATTTAATATTAGTAGCTGGAGTTGAAGAATACACCTACGCAGGGAGATGACATGCACAGAGATGGAACATATTCTGCTTGGACAAAATGCGTTTGAATGCATGCTTCCTCCCCAAAAAGAATGGAGATTTAAAAAGCACAATGGGAAGAATAAATAGTGAGTAAGAAGACCGAACATGAAAAAGAGATAGTATTTGAACTAGCACAACTGCATGCAGAGAATCCAATTTAACAGACATCAAGAGATCAATTGCTTTTTCTCATAAGTACGAAGGCTGATGTAAGAGCAGTATTCTTTCCAATCATACTAACAATAGGTCAGCTGGCAAAATCAATGGCACCTGTGCTAAAGCACCTGTGTGCAGTAGTGAAGGCTATGAACGAAGAAAAGAATTAAAAAGTAAAACACAAAGAAATGGAAGTCAGACCTCCAGCTGACCAACCCGCGACTGTGTTCAATTATTGCACGTGTCTCTACACAGCTGGGGGATTTTATGTACATTAGCAATTCTGCTGCCAAATTATTTGTATTACAGTAGACTGGAGCCCCATTGTGTTATGCACTGTAAAAAAAATAAAAATAGTAAGACCGTCCCTGCCTTGAAGTATTTGCATTCTAAATAGACAAGACAGACAAAAAGTAGGAGGGAAAACGGGCACAGGCAGATGGAACGGCTTGCCGAAGATCCCACAGCAGAGCTGGGACTATAACCTAGATCCTCTGGCCCCCACTCCAAAGGCGCTGACTTCTACTGGCGCCAGTGGGTGCTCGACCCCCCCTCCGGCCCTGCCCCGACTCCACCCCTGCCTCGCCCGCATTCCAACCCGTTCCCCAAAGTCCCCGCCCCAACTCCGCCTGCCCTCCCTGCCCCTATTCCAACTCCTTCCCCAAATCCCCGCCCAGGCCCCGCCTCTTCCCTGCCTCCTCCCCTGAGCACGCCATGTTCCCGCTCCTCCCCCTCCCTCCCGGAGTGGCCAAACAGCTGTTTGGCGGCAGCAAGCACTGCGAGGTAGGCGGTGGAGTGGGGACATGGCGTGCTCAGGGGAGGAGGTGAGGTGGGGCGGGGAGCTTGGCTGCCGGTGGGTGCAGAGCACCCACTAATTTTTCCCTGTGGGTGCTCCAGCCCCAGAGCACCCACGGAGTCGGCGCTTATGCCCCACTCCAGTGCCATTATCCACTACACCATGCTACTCCTAAAATTGTGCACAACTGTTAGTTGAAGCTTGTTATCAATGCTACTTAAACTTACTGTAGTGATAGCGATAAAGCAACACTCAGATCAGCTCACAGATGTATGAATTTACATGGGCTAATCATAGAAATAAGGTGGGTGAGTTAATATCTTTTACTGGACCAACTTCTGTCAGTGAGAGAAGCAGCTTTTGAGCTACACAGAGCTCTTCTTCAGGTCTGGGAAAGGTACTAAGAGTGTCACAGCTACATACAAGATCAATAGTTCAAAGAGATCATATTTGCAGGTACCAAAGCCAGAAGGGTCCTCTATGATCATCTAATTTGACCTCCTGCATCTCACAGGCCATAAAATTTCCCCAAAATAATTCCTGGAGCAGATCTTTGAGAAAGACAGCCAATCATGATTTTAAAACTGCCAGTTACGGAGAGTCCATGACAACCCTTGGTAAGTTGTCCCCTTGGTTAATTACCCATGCTGTTAAAAATGTAGACCTTATTTCCTATCTGAATATGTCTAGCCTCAACTTGCAGCCACTGGATCATGTTACACCTTTCTAGTGCAGATGGTCCAAATTTTTTTTTGTTTCTGTCAAAAGTTTGTGTCTGAAATACTTTAAAACCTGTAATTTTCCACATGAATCAGACACGCTTCATGAAAAATCAAAACGGTTTTCTCAAAGACCTAGTTTTCCCACCAAAAAACAGTTACGATGGAAAATTTGACCACCCTTAATATTTATTTCTGAACCAAATCTACAACTGCATAACCCTATCTCTTCTCCAAACGTAGGACAACCTATAGTATGCTCTTATAAGACTGAGCACAGCCTATTCTCCATAAAGCAATTTGCCGGAGATACTCTTGCCCTCCAACAGCTACATTAGGACAACACTCATTTTAGAGAGTAAGCAGTGCTCAGCATTTTCTGAATAATTAGGCCAATTTAAGGGGTCATATGTTGGGCTCAAAAAAATTTAGTCACCCCACAAAAGCAGTAAACCCCTTTAAAAGTTGTGGTCTTCTCTCATTTTAAGTACTGAAAGACAGGCCCGTACTGTGTATTAATAATTTCCCACACCACTTTTACAAAGCCTACATCCAACACAATAAGAAGTTATATTTACGAATGGCAAATGCTTATTAGTTCTCCTCTGTCTTTGATGTAGTCCCATGTCCTTTACAGGTCCTGAACTATTTCCATGTTTTGAAAGTCGAGGGATTTCCTCTTAAAAATAAAATATAATAGTAAATAACAGGAAGCTGACCTCCATGGAAGATCTCTTTATTTTCACTTTCAGCTGCAATCCACATCACTCCCCCCTCACTTCCCTCCCACTCCACATGCTGACTTTTAAGTAATTTGAAAAACAAAACAAAACAGCATCTGTGACTTACAGGTGACTACAGATTGTTACTAGACTGACTCCCCTGTTGTGTTAACTGCTAAGCTAGAAAGCTGCTCCGCTTTATACAACAGATTTTTTTCCTTTCAAGTGATCTATATAGCACACCTAAGGTAAGCAGGGGGGGGGACTCGCTTCCTAACTCAAAAGGCAGCAGGGAGGAGAAAGGTGGCCAAGTCACAGTTTCCAGGACAGCGTGAAAGTGTCAGTATTGGTGTTATTGCCGGTCTTATTTTTGAGGGCTCTGCTAAGGAGTAAAGTCTTAAATATGCAGTGTTGTAGCTGTGTTGGTCCCAGGATATTAGAGAGACAAGGTGGGTGAGGTAATATCTTTTATTGGACTAACTTCTGTTGGTGAGAGAGACGAGCTTTCAAGCTTACAGAGCTCTTCTTCAGGTCCGGGACAGTAACTCAGTGTGTCCCTGCTACAAACTGTGTCCACATATGAAGTGGAACAGATTGTTTAGCATAAGTAGTTAACACATATTTCAAGAGAACATTCAAGGTAACGTCCCACTTGGGCTGTCAGCCCCAGGGTTGGCAGGGCTCCAGCTGTCAAAGGCAGCAGCAGGCAATGTAAGCAAGGCAGTGTCTACAGGGACACTACGTCGACCTAACTACATTGACCTAAGCGCTATGCCTCTCGCAGAGGTGGAGTTATTAGGTTGGTGTAGTGGCCAACTTACATTGGTGGGAGCAAGGTGACTTGGAACCTTGGGTGCCCCAAGCAGTGTCATGAAGCCACTTAAATCAGTCTGCTTGATATCACCTAACAGGATTCTTGTTTCCCACGTTCGTGCACTAGCTCACTATTCACTCAGATTGACTTCTAGGAGTTTAACTCAAATTATAGCTGAAGGCAACAACATTCAGATGATACAAGAGGTTCCCTCAATAATTAACAGGGCCGCAGAGCTCAGAAGAAAGGGATTTTGGCCTTTCACCATTGATCCAAGGGCTCCGATGAGCCTCAGTTTACCAGAGGGGATGTGGGGATATAGGTTAGATGTCATATCTATATCCACATCAACAAGAGTCCCACAGGTACAAGAATGCTGGGACTATGTCATAAAACATGCTTTCTAAAAGTGTTCACAACCAACAAAACAAAAAACTCTCAACTGGTATAAAAATGTTCAAGTCGTGTTCAAAGCAGGTAATGCACTGAAATATTCTTCAGTCCATGTGTCTCGGCTCTCAGATTCTGTGTGGATTATATCTTGCAGTTGCAGCAAAAGGCTGTTTGAATGGTACCTACGAGCCGACAGAATGCCTTTGTGACTAAGGCTCACAACAGATAAGTGCAGACTCACTAAGTGGTTCTGTCTGCTGAAATGGTCAGGCTACTACCAAATATTTACAAACGGGGAAAAATACAATAACTTTTATTTGATTTAGCATGTTAAGATGATCACTTAACAAGAGGGGCATAAGCACCACCTCTTCCCATTGATTCAACAGTATTTATAATCTTGATCTTCTAAAAGCCTCAGTACAAAGGGTTTGTTTGGCCTTCTTTTCGGAGCGAGGGACTAGGCAGTCGGAATGTTTATAGACCTCCTGCCAAGACCTTCTTAGCAGTGAAATAGACCGCTCAGTATACGCTTTCTTTAGTAAACTAAACAAAACTGCTTCAATGTTGGAGCAGGTTTTTTTTAAAGCTATATGACCCTTTTAAAATACTGTGTGAAATTAGTATGATGAAATTATATTAGTTATGTATTATATATTACATATTATATATATATATATATATATAAAATAAACTTACCCATTACTACAGTTTTCTAATCAAATGCACCGTAAAACATACAAGGACTTAATTTTAAAGTTCTTTTGCCTGTATGTCACTAAGGAACGCTCTGCTTTAAAGCCACATTTAAAAATGGACACAGAGCACCATAAAAAGATACTGGCCCAAATCCCCAACAGGTGCAAGTGGGCACAGCTCCTTCGATTTGAATGGCTCATTGGCTATTTAACTAGCTGAAACGTGACCAGCTATTTATAGGAATGCTGAAATTGACTCTGATCCTGATCCTGCAGGATTCTACATACTCTACTCCTCTCTTCCTCTAGACGTAGCACTTTGGCCCCATGACACATCGCAGATCAATTCTCAATGACAGATTTTAGGGCTAGAAGGGACTATTAGGATCATCTAATCAGACCTGCTGTATGACATAGGCCGCAGAGCCTCCTGCATTGATGCCTGCACTACCTAGTGATTCCTGCATCAAGCCCATATCTTGTGGTTGAGCTAGAGCATCTCTTGAAATCCTAGCCCTATTGACATCAATTGGAGCTTTACCATGGACTTCCAGGGGGCCAGGATCTCATCCCGCGCTTGCCTCTCTCTTCAGCCCATGGAGAATTCTATATCGGGACCTCCCTATCCGCAACATTCCACATGGCATCAGGGGTCAGTGCACCGCCCTTACCACTCCACCCAGCGGGGGGGAGAGGGAGGGGGAAAAACACATTAAAGACAATCACAGCTTCTCATACACCAGCCGTAACTGTCACAGGTCAGTGTATGGGTACCTGATATGGAAACAACTGTTCTGTCTCCTTCATAAGCTCTGTTCCCTACATTTATTACATTTTATTAAGTACTAAATGTTTTTTAATTGCCTGGTTCATGTTACGGAATAAAATTCTATTGTTTGGGACATAATCCATCTTTATTAGTTCACAACATATGCTGGCTGGTACTAAGTAGGTCTGACAGCGACCAATTTCCTGTTGCTGCACTGTGTTACAGAACCCATAACATAATTCACAAACAATATGAATAGGTGCATGGACATTGTTATATTCCTACATACACAGCAATCACACGATTCATACCAAGCCACAAAACAACAAGGCCAGGGAGAGCACACGACAGCAACCAACACTATTCACTATTAAAATCAGCTTTCAAAGTCTCCCTGAGCTGTATAGCTCCACACAGAGGTCTTCTAATAGCCCTTGTCTCTGGATGTTCAAAGTCAGCAGACAACCGCTTCACCTCCGGCCTCCACCCCACGGAAACTTTTCCCCCTTTGCTTCACAGATATTATGCAGGCCACAGCAGGCAACTATAACCATTGCGATATTTTTCTTACCAAGGTCCAATCTGGTAAGTAAACAATGCCAGCGACCCTTCAGATGACCAAAGGCACATTCAACCATCATTCTGCACCTACTGAGCACTGCTGTTGAAGTGTATCTCGGTGCTGTTGAGGTGGCCAGTGTACGGCTTCATGAACCACGGGAGAAAAGGGTCGGCTGGTCACCCAGGATCACTCTTGGCATCTCAATATTTCCAATGGTAATCCACTAGTCAGGAAAGAAAGTCCATGCCTGTAGTTTTCTGAACAGTCCTGTGTTCTTGAAGATGCAGGTGTCGTGCACCTTCCCTGACCAGCCCACACGGATGTCGGTAAAGCGTTCCCAGTGATCTGCTGCCAGCATCTGCAATACCATAGAAAAGGAGCCCTTTCTGTTGATGTACTGAGGCAAGGTGGTCCGGTGCTAAAATAGGGACCACAGTTCGGGAACCCCACTGCTGCAAAACCATCCAGCATGTCCTGACCATTGCCCAGAGTCACAGGCCTGCATAGCAGGAGGCAATTAATGGCCCGGCACACGTGCATGACAACAGCCCCTGCAGTGGATTTCTTGACTCCAAATTGATTCTCAACTGATCAGAAGCAATCTGGCATTGCAAGTTTCCGCAGTGCGATCGCCACTCACGTCTCAACTGTCAGTGCAGCTCTCATTTTGGTGTCCCTGAGCTGGAGGACTGGGGTGAGTTTGGCACACAGATCCAGGAATGTGGCCTTACGTATCCGAAAGTTCTCCAACCACTGCTCACCATCCCAAACCTACGTAACAATGAGATCCCACCAGTCAGTGCTCGTCTCTTGGGCCTAGAACCGGCTCTCCACCATCTCCCTACAGCTACTCCATGAATGACGCCAAGAACCTTGAATTGTTTCTATGTCCCAACAGCAATCTAGCCTCCAAGGAAACATTATGTTCCCCACGGCTCCTCTTGTGCCTCTGCAAATACTCCAGGATCGCGGGCCCTGTGCTTGCAACGCTCATGACAATAGTGCAGAGCTGTGAAGGCTCCATGCTTCCATCAGAGATGCCAGGCAGCGGGGAGGGATGCGTGGGTTTGTGGGTCTTTGAAAAGAAGGTGCAAAATATTATGGGCTGCAGATGGAATTACGGCATGGAGAGCCCCACGTTATGGGAATTTGACCACATGCTTCCAGTCACCCCTGCACAACTCGTTTCAGCCACATTAGGCACTGCAAAAAATTCCCAAAACTGCTTGCACTGGATAGTGGCGAGTTACACAGAGTTGCACTGCACTCTGCATCGATATAGGCACTCATGGAGAGGATGCGTACTGCCAACACAAGGAGCCAAGTGTGCGCACACACAAGCGATTTAATAACTGCGGCGGCTGTATGTCAAGGTAATTTAGGTCTACATCATTTTGCAGCATAGACAGCGCACTAGATTTAGACAAGGGACACATTGTACAGCAGAGGGGAGGGATTTTGAGGTCTTTACTGTGACCAGAGCCAGTACTCTGGCTGACTTTGCATGGACCTGCAAAAAGAACTTTTCCCCTCTACCAAACACCTCTATGGAGGAGGCCATCTTCACCACGGTAGGAGAGCACAACCACAGCTCGATACTAGCAAAGCCAGAGGGTCTACCCCTCTCAAAAGGGGTAGGGTGAGGGCTGGACCATGGCCCCTCCCACACTGGCCAACAGAGCTGACTAGTGCTGAATATGAAATGAACGTGTTCAAAAGGTGGTCAAGCTGCCACTTCAGCATATGCCGCTCCGGATCCCCAAGGGAAATTCTGTCTGCATCCACCACCGTTCCTCTTAGAGCTGCCAATGAAATGCAACACCTCTGCACCGCACCCCAAAACACAGGGCTGGTACTGTCAAGGCAAAAATCCTGCTATTCATTTCCACATGGAGGGGCACTAATATTAATAGGTCTCCATGATTCCTAAAGTATCAATGTCTACATGCATTGTCCAGAAGTTCTAAAAAAAAGGGCACGTATGCCAATTTTGTTACAGGCAGAATGGTACAAAAGCACAATTTTTGTGCAACTCCAAAACAACTGAAGAGCACGGCTGAAATTTTTCAAAACTGCGTAGGGCATTTCGAGACACTGGGTGGTACTTTTTCAGAAGCAGCTAAATGACTCAAGGAGACACATGGGACTCGTGCTTCTGAGTCACTTAAGCGTAAATGAAAATCCTACCCATTAATGTCAAAGGGAATTGTGCGCATCTAAATCCCCAAGGCACCATAGGAAAAAAACCCATCACAGTTCAAATTTAAATATAATTAAGTTAGGATTGAATGATTACAAATGATAGCCCAGTTGTAAATCAAAGACAGCAGTGCACTTTATGCATGGGCACCTTATAAACAAATACTACAAGAATTAGAGACAATTAAAATACAAGACATCTTATGGTTCTATAAAATTGTTATGTTGTAAATGTTCAAATTAAGGCCCAATCCTGCAATGGATGGATCCCCATTTTGTCTATATCTGGCTGCAGGATCAGAACACAGGTGAGCTTGTCTCTAGAATCCTGGTCAGAAATTGCATGCATTTTTGCCTGGGACTGCTTTCTCCTCCAAATCAAGCTATTTAGAGAAAATGTACCCAGCCACCTGTTTTTTGAAGAATTCTATAAACAATCATTTCTCTCTCATGCTGGCTAGACAAGAGAAATATTCCAAAAATCTCCAGGGATCTGAAGCTTCTGTTTTGAAGCTAGCTTCTGCCTCGGGTGAGCACAAGAATGGGCGCAGGGCCATATTATAATAGTACTTAGCCAGCTTCTCCATAAATCCTTACCAAAGCAGCAGAATTCAACTGGTTCAAAACTATTACTAAATCAATAGGAAACCTGTACCTTGAGTTATGCTCTGTTCTCCCATAGAGAAAACGCATCACCACAATGACAAAACCCTTCACGTCCAGAAATTTATTTTTCACCATCTGTTTTTTATTAGTTCTGAACCTCGTTAGGCAAGGCAAAGTGGAAGAATACTGTCCCAGGGTACAGTAGCTGTCCAAGAGGACAGTCCTTGAAATAGCAGTCACATCCTTTTTATATCATCTTCTCTCGGAGAGGGTTCATGGGTTGCCAGTGTTTAATAGAGCAGCCCAGTCCAAGCTGCAGGGAAACACAACACAGCAAAGCTCCTGAGACCAAGTGGGGGGGGGGGGACCCCAACGATACGTCCACACTGCAAAAACAAAAATAGTAGTGTAGACATTGCTGCTAGGGCTCTGAAAGCCCCCTCCCTTGCTGGGTCTCAGAGCCCAAATGGGAATGTCTACACTGCAATTCTGAGCCCCAGAACACGAGCTCTGAGAACCACAATTAGTGGACCCAGGCTCTCAGATTTACTGCCGCAGGGCTATGTGTTTGTTTGGTTTTTCTGCAGCGTAGTGCACTCTCCCTCAAAAACGGAGGCAGGCAGAGCCCTAGCACCATGAGGTGTGCACATGACCAAGTCCAATCCTGGAAAGTCAGCGATGCTGCACTCACCTTTGTGGGGCTCACCCATGCCAGTGGACAAGCCACATCCCAAGTGCCTACATGCATGATCAGGGTCTCATAAAAACCCGGGTTACCTTGGAACTGATCAGTATCTGCTGTCAGCAACCTTCCAGGAAAAGTTCAGAGGGTGACTGCCACTACTCACTTTGTTCTAATGTTATTATTTATATTGGGATAGCACTCCGAGACCCTAATCACAAACCAGGCCACACTGTGATAGAACTTTACACGCACCTAGAAAGGCCCCGTACGTGCCCTGTAAAAAACATACAAACTAAGAAGCTAAAAGCTAATGCCACTTTCTACCTCATTGTGCTACTCCCCCTTCGTTTCCTCCACTGCCAAAACCATTCATCAGCCCTGACTTTATACCAATCCCTTGATTCTTCCAATTCATAAACTGCTGGGACTCCACAAAGAACACATCACCTGGCATACAGAAGTGGCGAGTCGTACTCTCCCTGTTCCTCATTCTGAATAGTAATTCTTAATAGAATAACCCCCAGGAGCAGTAAATTGGGGGTCAGGTTATCAACGACTATCTAGTCTCTCATGCATCTTACTCATATCATCATCATCTTCAGGGCGAAAGGTGTAGTTTTAGATCCTATGGAATATTATTGAATCCTTGCTTCATGTTTGATCTTCTCAGCTACAGAAGACCTTGTTTTGGTGCCAGTGCTCTGAGGAAGGAAGGGGGATATCTGCTGGCATCTCTGGACTCTGGTTTGGCTGTGAAGAAGGGACAGATGTGACACTAACGGAATATTGTTCTTTTTTTCAGCTTCACACCGTCCCTGGAGTACAAGCATCCAAGCTCAGAGGCAATAAACACAGTGTCTGTAAGCACCAACTTGGTACATTTTCCTCATCTCCCTTTACGACGAGGTCTCTTCTTTCCCTTGGCCCAAAACCAGCTATCCTATATTAATTAATCATAGAATTTCAGGTTTGGAAGCGACCTCAGGAGGGCATCTAGTCCAACCCCCTGTTTAAAGCAGGACCAATCCCCAACTAAATCATCCCAGCCAGTGCTTTGTCAAGCCTGACCTTAAAAACTTCTAAGGAAGGAGATTCCATCACCTACCTAGGTAACCCATTCCAGTGCTTCACCACCCTCCTTGTGAAATAGTTTTTCCTAATATCCAACCTAAACCTCCCCCACTGCAACTTGAGACCATTACTCCTTGTTCTGTCATCTTCTACCACTGAGAACAGTCTAGACCCATCCTCTTTGGAACCCCCTTTCAGGTAGTTGAAAACAGCTATCAAATCCCCCCTCATTCTTCTCTTCCGCAGACTAAACAATCCCAGTTCCCTCAGCCTCTCCTCATAAGTCATGTGCTCCAGCCCCCTAATCGTTTTTGTTGCCCTCCTCTGGACTCTTTACAAGGATGTGGAAAAATTGGAGTGTGGGGCCCAAAACTGGACACAGTACTCCAGATGAGGCCTGACCAATGCCGAATAGAGGGGAATGATCGAGCAAGAAAGTTCTTTATTGTGGTTTTGCTATTCTGAGCAAAGTTGGCTACCTTAATACTTCCTGTCTTTTTATCAACAAGGTATCAAACAAGAACCATTAAAAAGATAAAAATCAATCTGTACCTCAGAATCTGATTTTAATGAGGTATTTGCTCTATCTTGTGCACACAGAACAGGAAATACCACAGATACCAGGGTAAATTGAACTACCACTGGCATAAATGCAATTTATATTTGCACCAAGTGTGCATTATCTCAATAAAACACCACAGAGGTCACGCATGCACGCAGAATTTTCCCTTTGTTATATCTACCCTTTCCTTCAATTCTTTTGATGAACGGACATCACACACACACACACACACACACACACACACCCCTCAAATTATAATGTAGCTGATAATAAAAATAAAATAAAAAAAAAAGACTGAGGCTTTAATGTTGTCGGATGTGTATAACTCTCTGGATTTAGACAGAGGTTTTGACAAACCTGTCCAAACTGTAAGGCCAGACGCACATACACATTGTAATTAGCACGGATTACAAGGAATGAAGTCAAAAACTGCATTTGCTTCTTCCAGTACACAAGAGGAAGAGAATGGTTTCAGGTCAGTCCAAAATGCGATGGAATTCATAACTCTCTCCTTTTTTGAAGAGAGCAGATTAACCCGTGATGGCCTACCATCTGTCAGAAACATGACAGCAGTGCTGTGAAAAATGTCTCTCTTAGAAGATCTCTCAATGGTTGTAGGTGTGTGAGCAAGGTTACTGTTTCTTCTTTGGATTTCCAACCATAAATCGTAAAGAATCACCTTGAAATATCTCACCTTATACTTAACCAGAATTTAAATTACAAAAATAAAAAAACTTCAATAAATTTCACAATAAATATAAATCAAAATATTAATTGCATAAGCAGAAAGTGTTCATCTCCGAACACAAACATTTTAAATCAAGACACCTTTAGGATAGGTTTTGAAAACAAGCTTTACTTAGTTGTCATGAATTATTAACCAGACAATCTGTTTTGTTGCCTGTGTGTGTGTGTATATATTATCTATTATATACTCTCTCTCTCTCTCTCTCTCTCTCTCTCTCCCCCCCCCCCCCCCCACACACACAGGCAACAAAACAGTGTATATTATATACACACACACACACACACAATCTATCTCTATAGATATCGATATCTATCTCAAACTGACACATGTCTTTTGTACAAATACCCAACCTTTGAAAAAAATGCGCTGGGCATTATAAATACATTTTTCCATGAATATGGAAACAGCAATTCTATAAATAGGCATTTTACAGAATTGCTTCAAGGCATTGTTTTTACAGACAACAGTAGGAAACTGAAGGGAACGTCATTATGCCAAACCTCTTAAAAATGGAATAAACTCTCCAATCAACTCTGGAGGGAAAAAATGACCCAGACTTAAGTGCGTGCTTAAGTGTTTCACGGAATCAAAGCCTAAACAGGACCACAGGGTAGAGAGAACCACCAAAATAAAGGCCTTTTTGCAACTCCAAAGAATTATTTCTAAAGCCTTCAGGGTGCGTTTTGAAAGCGAAGTTTCAGCAGCCGTGGAGCTACAGCTTTGTATATTCTGAACCCAGCAAAAACATCAACAGAAAATGAAACCTGAAACACTACAGTACACAAGCAATTACAAAAGAAAATATTAGAATAATGTAATAGACAACAGATACAAGGTTACTTTATAACAAGGCACTACCACAATCCAGCTTCAGGGACAAGAGGAACGAATTTCTTCATACTACTTGGACTGTGTTTTCCCATTGCATCGCGGGGACAGCACATTGACAAGAGATCAAAGGCCTGATGCACCACTGAATTGCTGCACTGTCACCCTGTAATGCCATGGATTCTGTCTGCTGGGAACATGGCAGCACTGATTTCAGTGGAACGACACTGGTGTAAAACAGGAGCAATGCAGCAGGCTCGAAGCCTTCCCAACAAGTGTACAGGTACGTCTTTAACAAGAGACGGAGTCTCCAACACAGATTAATAAAAACTTAGACCCACATCCTTAGTCACGGCTGAGGAGCGCAGAGTAACTCAGCCGGGAGGTTTAAATAGGCGGCTTTAAACGCCTTCAATATTGGACCAACCACACACCAAGGAAAAAATCCTATTGACTTGAGCGGAGCCAAGATTTCACGCCAGATTGGTCCCCAGGTGGAAATTGGAACAATTCTGTATTATGCCAGTAGTGGCCAATGTCCACAAGGGGCCATTAAGGCAGCTGAGGATTGCCAATCATTCTCCTTCTTCCCAGTCACATGCCCTGTGCAGCAGGAGCTGGGGAGGAGCACATATGCTTTCTCTACATCACAGAAGAGCTCTCTGCACTGCAGTGCTCCTTGGGCATCCTCTATGCCAGAATTAGAGTGCAGCGCTTCCTGCCCACAGCCCTATCGCACCGGCCGGTAAGCTTGAAATCAATACGAAAAAAGGCGTTTCTTCTCTTACCTTATTTTGATCTGTCCAGTAAAAGAAAAATCCATGTGGATCTGTTCTGAGAATAATTGGAGTCACAACAGTGGAATCCTACAAAGAAAGGGTAAACAATATGAACATTAAACTTGCAAGACAGATGCTACAAGGCCGTCCACCTTATCTTCACTGTTAGGGGGAAGGGATAGCTCAGTGGTTTGAGAATTGGCCTGTTAAACCCAGGGTTGAGTTCAATCCTCGAGGGGGCCATTTAGGGATCTGGGGCAAAAATCTGTCAGGGCACAGTACTTGGTCCTGCTAGTGAAGGCAGGGGACTGGACTTGACTTTTCAAGGTCCTTCCAGTTCTATGAGATAGGCATATCTCCATATATTATAACAAATAATAGTCCTAACAGCCACCCAGAAGGTACCAATCACAGAATGTCATTTACACACTTTAATCCCACATCCCAAATCTCCATTTTGATGTCATATTTCTAAGTAATTTAAATGTTTTCATGTTCTACATTCTGTATACGTGGAAGAGAGAGAATGTATCTGCCCAATAATGCTCAGTTGTACATATTAAATTACTGTAGGAATCTTGTTAATTCTGTTTTCCATTTAAATACTCCCTATTATTCATATATGCGGTTTTTATAACGATGCATTTTTCTGAAAGCAGTTAAAAATCCAATTGTAAAGTCCATATGTGGGATCACTGAACATTTTATTTATAAAAATTATCCAGAAAGCTGATGTATATTTCTCCTAAACAGTTACAGCTCATGGAAAGCTTTGAAGCTCAGCCATTTCCCATGCAACAATAAATAAGGCCACATTCTACATATCTTTAGAAAATATGGCTCTGATTGATCCAAATTAAAATCAAATGTGCTGAACATTTAAAAAAAAAAAAAACATAAAACACGATTTCAGCATGCAAGTTGCAGTCTATGATATTACTCAATTTTCTTTTATTCCAAAAAACAGATGCACTACAAATAAATTTTTTTTTAAAAGCAGGATAATGTTGATCTGTCTTAAATACTTATATGGCTCCCTTTACTGTAGTATCTGAGCTCCTCACAATCTTTAAACATGTTTATCCTCACAACACCCCCCACGATGTAGGGCAGTGCTATTACCCCCATTTTACAGATGGGGAAACAAGGCACAGAGAAGTTAACTGATTCGTCCAAGGTCACACAAAGTCTGAGGCAGAGCAGAGACTTGATCTCCAGTGTCCCAATTCCTAAGAGAGGGCCCTCATCACTGGGGCATCCTTCCTCTTCATAGACAGGCTTTTAAAGACTGGGGATCCTGTCTGGACTGGAAAGGTATTAAATTTGCTGCGGCAAATACTATCTGAAGAAAAGTGATCCAACGCTGACCATCTGAGCAAGAGCCATTGGTCTTGAGAAAATAACCAGTGGCCTAGCCACCACGGACCACAGAATGGGAGCCAGCTGGCAAACTGATTTGCCGTCAAATCAGTTTGATGCCTGTGGGTCTTCCCACAGGGTACATACACATGGTCTGCTTCTTGCAGCGTTTACATGAGAGCACCAAGTGCAGCGGTGGCAAACTGGTCATGGAAGTCAGGGTAGGCCTCATTCAGGTGCTTTCCTCAGGGGTGGACTGCGCTTTGGGGTGCCAGGTTTGGACTGTCATCACAATTTTTCCAACAACAGGGGGTGGAACAGTGGTTTCCCGGAGACAGCAGCCTGCCCATAGCAGCCAGGTCACCTTATTTTCCTTGGCATCCACCCTGACAAGCACTGATTGGTCACACAAGGCCAATGCGGTACCAGTTTAAAATTTGTTCTCACTGGCCTCTGTGGGTCAGGACTTGAAGACCCGTCTTTCTGATTCAGTCCTCACCAGGGCCACCGCATGGGGAGAATGCAGTATGGGCATTGGCTCAGTGGCATTTAGCCTGTTTTCTGACAAATTCAGCTGGGCTTGGACATCCCTTTGCTGACTGATCCATTAGCCACTCCGCTTCACAGACAATTTGTTCCCCCTTCTCGTGTGAACGGATCAAGGACGGTGTATAGAACGTAATGGCCAATACACAACGGAAACAATCAATTGCTTGATTGAATTAAAAGTAACCCCATCTACTTGAAGTCTAGTCGGCTTTAAAAAAAAAAAAAAGCGAGTGGAGTAGTTTCAAGCATGACACTTGATCAATCATTTGTATTGCGGCGGTGCCTAGAAGCAGCAAACAGGGATTGGAGCCCCCACTGTGCTAGGCGGTGCGCATACATAATAAAGAGAAGGTCTCCATCCCAAAGGTTTTACAATCGGAACATATGAGGCGGCAACAGGTGAAGACAAACTAGTGAAATAACCATAGTTGGTACAATAAGCAAAACGGACAGTAGGTCCGCCCCTTAATAGGCAAATTTGACTATAAAGAGAAATAGTGAAACTGCTTGTCAAACACTCTGGAAACATATTTTCTCTAATCTCTTTCAGTTATCTTAACATTAGCTGTCATTTGTATCAACAGTAGGTGCGTGGAGGGGGGAGGGGCAGGGAAAAATCAGAGAAATGTGAACAGTGTCCCTTTAAAAAGTTTTCATCCTGGCATAAGGACATATACTTTATAGGAACAAACTCTCCGTTTCTTGTGGATGCACAAGGAATGCAGCATCAAGCCCTTAACGAGGATTTCCCGACAAAACTAACTGACATGCGACGTTCTCTGCTTTGGGGACATGATTATTTACGGAGTACTTTATGTCAGCTTTACAAAGCACATAATGCCAGATTCAAATACCCTTACTCATGTCCAGTAACACCTTACCACACACAACACTTTAATTCAACAGATAACATGTAAAGGTCTGAGAAAAGACTATGTCCTTGCCCTGAAAGTATTACAGTTCAACTCAGAGAAGCACAACACAGGTCACCCACAGTTCAGATGCAAGATCAAGGGGAAACATTGAGGGAAAGAAGCTACGGAAAGGTGGACAGTAAGACGGAAAGGAAACAAAACACAAAATGTGCTGGCTAGCATTTTGTTAAATGAAAACCAGAAATCCTCTCTGTGAACACTAAAGTCATAGAACACAAGCAGTGGAATTTGTCTGCTAAGTAATGCTAGGACGTTTGGTGTCCTGAGACCAAGTATTTTGACAGTCAACTGAAGGGAAAGTCTGATCCATTATTAAACACTAGTGATACTGTGTATCAGCAAACGAGGTCATAACAAACTAAAAGTATGGAGGGAAACAAGATATTTTGCTATGATTCAGCAATGCACTTGGGCACCTGCTTAACTTTCAATCTCAGTAGAACTTGCGCCTATGCTTAAATGTTTTGCTGAATAAAGATAGGCTTAAGCACACATTGGATTGTTTTCCTGAATCGGGGTCTTCCCCAGTTCCAAAGGGTCCAATGTGGTTGCTTGTGTAAACCACACACCTTCTGGGTGTGGTGTTCTGTCCCATCTAGTGGCACCGAGACCACAGAGAGAGATAAAATGAGTCTCCTCTACAGCCTTAGCTAAGAGACAGCTGGCTTTTAGCTCATGCGATAGAGGCTCATGCACTAAGCTCCCAGGTTCAATCCCACCCACCAACAACCAGGGCCTGTCTGTGTTACACTTATTTTCCATTGTGTCTAGTACAAGTGTAAAACTAATAAAGAAGAGATTGAGTGGATGTCAGTATTCGTAAAGTACTATAAAAGTGTTCTGAAATCTGTTCAAAAAGAAACGATTCATATCACATAACTGCCTTTCCTCAGCCCACCTCTAGACATTTTTTGTGCCGTCTGTATGTAAACTGACAGCACAGGAAAAAAGACTCAAGTGGCTCCTCGGAAGGATGAGGCACACAGGACATTTGGAGGGGGCGGAGGTGTTGGGAAAGACAGGCATAAAGAGATTATGTCTAGGATTAATCAGTTTTGCTGGTTAATCAGTCCAAATCAACTGCTTAAATCCAAAAGCTGGTTGGCTGCATCTGCGCGGACGACATACGGCTGTCAAAGTACGATTTCTCAAGTCTCAGGCTGTGGGATGCCAGCTATATTCAGCAGACTTCGTAGTGCCACAAAAAGAATTGCACTAAAGCCTCCAATCCCTGTAAGGTGACAAAAAGGAATCTGAATCATGCGATGCATAAGGAGGAATTATACATCGTCTCTTTAATGAAAGCTTCTGAGTATAGTAGAAATTTTATTACAATACAAAAGCTGTGCTAAAGCTGCAGATGTTTGTTTTAGTCGGGACGTGGGAATGCAAGAGTTGCTACAAGAACATTATCTCTGCTCTGTTACTAATTTATAATAATTTCTACTCTTGTTTTTTCCACGTTAAATGCACTGCTCTGATACACATAATAATATATTCTGTCCTATTACAACAGAACATCAAAGTCCCAACCAAAATCGGTGCCCCATTCCACTAGACACTCTATAAACACAGAGCAAGAGACAGTGCCTGCCCTGTAGAACTTTTATTTACTATATCTGAGTTTTTAAAAATTTTGTCTACAGATCTCCCTCACCCTATGTCAACTGTGAGTGGCAGCAGCAAGGGCTGGGTTCAGACTGTCTTGACGTTCTTGTTCCTAAAATAAAACTGTCAAGCTCTCATCCAGAGCCATACTCCTATTTCTGGATCTGGGAAACAGAAATAAAACTTCTCTGGTCACCTTTGCGGGGTGCTCTTCCCCATTCAGAAGCACTGAGAGTCTTTGGGACTATGGACCCACAAGTAGCTTTTTATTTGGGGGGAGGGAGGAAATCAATCAAAAACATCATGAAAACTCCCTATATATTTACATATAAGAAAATGAGGAACCTAAATCAGTGCATCAGGAGTTTGGTCAACCCCACGGTTCCAAATAATAATTGTCTGACTTAGAAGATAAATATTTAAAATACAATTGTTGTATTATTTTTACAAAGAAGATATTATTGCACCACGCACTGCTATGAGTCACCCTGAGGAGTATCTTCAAACCCATTCATTCAGTTTGCTCCCTCACATAACTGACCCACTTCCCAACCTCCCCAAATGGAGCAGTTTTCCATCCACACCTACAAAGACAATAACAAAACAAAGGACACACAAAAGCACTTCAAGAGTGCACAAAATACAATTTCCGTTCCATCCAGGTAAACAAGATATCCCTACAAAGGAAAAACACCCAAGGACAAACAAAGAGGGAGGGGGGCAAACTCATTTCTTCCCCACCCCAACTGAATCCAACACAAAAAAGAAAAAGACAGAGAATAAAGCAACAGAAGGAAAGACGAGGCTCGGTTGACTGTATCCTCACACAAGTGAGCAAAGAGGCTGTTCTCAGCACAGTCTCTCAGGACCAGATTTCTAAAGAGCTCAATTCCCATTTAGGCACTTGATTGTCAAAAAGGTACTCAAAGCCCGGCAGCTTCCATTGAGAACAACAGGTCCCCCTTTTGGAAAGCCAAACACGTATTTAGGTATCTCATATGGGAGCTGGGTTCTTTTGAACATCTGGCCCTAAATAAACAAACAGAACAACCAAAACATCACATGCTGAAACATTCATGGAGACGTTCCAAGAACACAATCAAGATGTGGGATGGGGAAGAGAGACGAGGGTGGAGAAGGAAAAAAAAAAAAAAGGCAGAGAAAGGCACAGCAGATCTGCAACATCTAGCCAACAAGTCCGGGCCACAAATTGTTAGCAGCTTCAAATACCACCCTCTCCCTACTATTGCCAAGCAGAGCTCTGGCTTCTGATGGAGTTCCTCTGCAAATTCCTGAAATAAAAAGATCAACAGCAACGTGGACCCGATCTGACAGACCAGTACATACAACATCTGAGGGATTTAAAAAAAAATAATAGTCCAGACTGTCTGTTTGAGCAATTCAAGACTATAAAATTGGAAAAGAGTAAAGAACTAGCGACATGTAAATTAAAAAAAAAAATCTGTTTTAAATTAAAAATCAGGATTATTTTCTTTAAGTAGTTTCTTAACTGTTAGTATAAATTTCACATTTTGCAGAGAGATCTTTTCCACTAAGAAGTTTCACACTTAAAACACTCTTCTATTCCTGTGCTGTATTTGCAACCACCACCACCTCCTGACATACTGAATGTACACAAGTCAAGAAAGCTGAAATGCATCAACCAGGCTACATGCCTCCATCAAAGATTGGTGTTAATGGGACTTGTGTCCGTACGTCATTCAGGAGACTTGAAAATTCCCCCCTTAGAAGCATAACTTTAGGCTCCCGTTTTGGAAAATTCAGGCCCGTGTACATAAAAAAATTCACTGTAATTTTTAGTGTACTAAAAAACCTAAGTGACTTTTCATTGTCGCAGAGAGATTTTATGTCACTGAGGCACAATCAAAGACGGTGGGATGCCTACCCGCAGTGCGCCACACTTTTGCCACTACTGCCCAATGCTGTGTGGACTCGCTGAATGGCACAAACGACCCGACGTGAACGCATTCTGACAAAAAACTTTTACTGGTGCAACTTCTGTGTTGATGCACGTCCTATGAGAAATGGTATAAAAGTGGACGGATGGCTTTAAGCACAGGAACAGCAGACAGGAGATCATGAGTAAAATTATGCACCTGTTTAAGAATCTGCAGGATCAGGGCTGTAATCTCCCAATATTTTGG
This sequence comes from Chelydra serpentina, assembly GCA_037349315.1. Classification (NCBI taxonomy): domain Eukaryota; kingdom Metazoa; phylum Chordata; order Testudines; family Chelydridae; genus Chelydra; species Chelydra serpentina. The sequence goes on from JBAIAC010000061.1 coordinate 15,948,327, forward strand.
TTTGCGCCTATAGCAGTTTTGTAAGGGCTTATCTACATGAATGTTTAGTTCATTGCAAGCTGGGGTGTGAACTTACTCCGCACTGACCTGCTGCTCTGTCTGTATGGACCCTGCTGATGCCCTCCCAGTGTCAAAGAGCACTAGATAAATGCACTTTAATGAACTGTTAATGCATGTCTGCAGGATTCCCAAGGACAGAAGTGTGCAGCAGCCTAGTGTGGGGTAAATTCACACCCCGACTTGTCACAAACTAAACATTCATGTAGACAAGCCCCTCAGATTTAGCTAAAGCCCGGCCCACATACAGAGTTCGTACTGGTATCATTATTACAGCTATTGGTGTGGGGTTTTTCAAAAACCAAAATAGTTATACCAGTATGATCCCTAGTGTGGAGGCAGTTAGAGCAGTATAAAGGCACCTTATTCCAGTATAATTAACTCCCTTCCCGTACAGGAATAACTTAGTGTTATAAGCACATTTATACTAGTACAACTACTAGGATTGCACTGCTTTAACTACCAGTACAGTATAGCTAAAAGCGGTACACGTTTTCTACGCAGACAAGCCCTAGGATACTACATCAGGAAGGGCATTTAAAACGATATGTTTAAAAACATTTTCATGCATGATACATTTTCATCTAAAGTGTGTCCTACTGCAACTTTTACATTATTTTAAAATTTATTTAGAAGTACATTACTGATTTTTAAAAAAACCAACCCAATCATTTATTTAAATCAAGTTATTTAAACTCCTCGGCGATCTCAATCTGAGACATAACGTTAACATTTTAAAACCACAAAAGCCAAGCAACTCAGAGTTAAGGCTGCCGCAGCCCTTTTAACACTGCCCCGTGCGTATGTGTTAAGGATATGTTCCTCCTTCGGTTGAGGACAATGGCAAAATCGTCACGGCTTCAGCGGGAGAAGGAATGGACGGGGCTTTCAAAACATGGGAAGGGGAAAGATGAGCTAATCTTTGGCAGAGTGTTTTTTTTAAACATACAAATATGGAGTAACTGAGTGGTGGTAACAAACTGGAAGAAACCTACACTACTGAAGAGATGTGTTTATTTAATTGAAATATTAAGAGCAGGATTTTTCAAAGATGCTCCGTATGGGCCTCTCTCTGCTCCGTTGGAGTCAACGGGAACTTTATGGAGGACTTCAGTGGGAGCAGAGTTAGGGCAATGCTAATCCTAGCTTTCAGCAATGTCTACATTTCAAGCAGGAGGTGCCATTCCCAGCTTGAAATACACTTGCGCTAGCTTGGACGGAGCTAGCACACGCAACAGAGAGCGTAGACATGGCCATGCCAATGGCAGGAGGGGCTAGCTGCCCTGAGGCAGGGGCACTGGAACGGGGCGGAGGCATGGCCCCATCGCTTTTAAATCGACCGGCCATAAGGGTGAGAGGAGTGAGTGGGGGGGGGGGGTGGAATCGAGGGGGGGGGGAAGCAGCAGCAGCAGCACTGAGGCAGAATCTCGGGGAAGGGGCAGAGCGAAGGTGGGAAGAAGGGGCAGCACAGGGCCACGGTTCACAAACACACTCTTTTAGGGAGCTTCCGTTGCTCCTGACCCGAGTACATGCCTAGGGTCTCCAGCTGGTACATACTCAGGGCAGCTCGCACTGCCGCAGCTACACCCTGTTTTTAGTGCACTAGCTTTGTCCGAGCCAGCTGAGAGCTAGCACAATGTCTCCGTGAGCCTGGCATCACTCGCCCAGCTCAAAATGCAGACATGCCCTTTGTGTCATTTCGCTAAAACAAAAAAAGTGTTGGGGATGGGGACTGAAATGGGAACAACAACACACCCTCAGCACACAGGGGCACTGTGAACATTAATTCATTGATGTAGCATCTGAGTGCTTCAACAACAGCGAGGAGTGCCCCAGAAAAGCCCATGAAGAAATAATTGTGTCTTCAGCGCAGGGTTTGAACAGTATGCAGTAAATAAGCCATGGAGCCATCCACTGAACAATGAGGACTGTTAATAAGATTGAGTAAGTCAGCACCATCCATCCTGTGCAATGAATGAGCCGGGAATCCTGTGGAAAAATAGTATGTGATTATGTAATTAAAGACTATCATAATGCATACGGACAAGGGACCAAATTAAGGTTGCACAAGCAATCTTAATTCTGGAATTTCCTAGCTTTTGATTGCTTGATTTTGCAACCTTACTAATGGTCTTTTAATGTGGTTTGACTGTAGTAACAAAAAAATCATTTAATTTTTTTTTTTAAGCAAAGCTTTGTGTAGAAAGTAGAGCAAGGCAAAACTTCTTTAACTAGAACTTCTTTTCAATCAAATAAGAACCTTTTTCTCTAAAGTGCAATTTATTGCATAAAAATGTCATTATCAAAACTTTTATACAAGTTTTTCACTTAAAAATAACCCACCTTGTTTCAGTAAATAAAAAATTTCAGTGACCATTTTGAAATGTTTTAGCTAACAAAGAGCCAGTTTTTGGCAGCTGACACATTTTGATAGCTATGGTTTTTCTCCGTTTTTTTTTCAACTCTAAAAGAAAGCATTTTTTGCACAATGAACATAATGATACACCAAATTCCACTGACAGAACCTTTATTTACCAGATTAAAACAGATAAGGAATTCAGTCCTTTCATCATTATTTGTCATAGCTGTTTGAAGCATAGTCCAGGGCTTAGGGCACTAGCTTGTGACTTCAGAGACCTCACTTCAAGTCCTTTCTCCGCCACAGACTTCCTGTATGACCCTAGGCAATTCACTTAGCCTGTCTGTGTCCCAGTTCCCCACCTGTAAAGAAGGTAAAATAGAACTTGCCTATCTCACACAGATGTTGTGAGAATAAATATAATAAGAGATTGTGAATTGGTCAGATATTAAGGTAGTAGAGGCGATCAATGTTCCCTCTAATTTTTGACAGGCCATGTGCACAAAAAAAGTCTTCTATACAAATTGTTCTGCTTCTGTGCAAATTTTTGTGCGCGCAGTGTTTCGCTGTGTGTGCAAGGTTTAGAATTTGTGTGTGCGCGCACAGTTTAGAGGGAACAGTGGAGGCCATATATGGAATTGAAAATCATTTTCATATCCTTTTGGGATAAGAGGCTACTCATTTTACAAGATAACCTTGGGGCTAAATCTCTGTCCCACAAAAGTCAATGAATGCTTTCCAATGGAGTTCAATAAGATCAGAATTTATCCTATGATGAAATATTAGCTGATTGAACATTTGAAATAGGATTTTTTAAATTCAGTATCCAATTATCTTCTTGCGTTGCAAGAGAACAGTTATACTACATTGTCCCACTAGTTTAGATAACAGTGTATCCTTCCCTAGTTGATTTTTGTTCATTATATCTGGTCTGATCATTGCAGATTAAATATAATGAAAGAAAACCAAACTGAACATGTTGGACTCAAGAGAGTTCCAAATCCAAACCGGCTGGAAAAACAAAGAGTTGTTCAGTTGAGAATGTTTTTCTTTTTTTAACAAAAGGAAAAAAAGACTAATCTCTTAACATATCTAAGAGCAAACCAATGTTGGTTCATTTCTGATGGTCTCAGAAATATACAGTAGTGACAGATTTGGACAGAATAAAAAAAATGCCAAAATAAAACAAGCTATATGAGAGCCAACAATTTAAACCACGTCTGAAAGTCTCTTCAAAGGAGAAACACATTCTCGGGCAAGTATTCACAACTAGTTTGTTTGTTTTATTTATTTCTGCTTATCCATACTGATAAAACTTGATACATGTACATATTTATTTGGATGTTTATAAAGTATAATAAACACATCCAATGTTCTTGATAATCTTCTGAAAAAGACGCTAAACAAACAGGCCCATGAATTCTCCCAGATCAAATCATACAGCACTAATCACCCACCAAGTTCAAAAGCATTTTATAAAAGTGGGTAAAGATAATCTAGCACAGTGGCTCTAAACCCTTCCAGACTACTTTACCCTTCCAGGAGTCTGATTTGTCTTGCATACCTGCAAGTTACATCTCACTTAAAAACTACTTGCTTACAAAAATCAGACATAAAAATACAAAAGTGTCACAGCACACTATTACTGAATAATTGCTTGCTTTCTCATTTTTACCACATAATTATAAAATAAATCAATTGGAATATAAATATTGAACTTACATTTCAGTTTATAGTATACAGAGCAGCATAAACAAGTCGTTGTATAAAATTTTAGTTTGTACGGACTTCGCTAGTGCTTTTTATGTAGCCTATTGTAAAACTAGGCAAATATCTAGATGAGTTGATGTACCCCCTGCGGGACCTCTGTGTACCCCCAGGGGTACGCATACCCCTAGTTGAGACTCACTGGTCTAGCAGATGGGTCTTCTGAAGTCTAGTGCAGTACTCTGGGTTCAATTCCTGATTTCGCTATGAACTTCCTGGGTGAGGATGGGCAGGTCATTTAATTTGTCTGCACCTCTGTTCCCCACCTGTAAAATGGGAATAATGTTTCCCTGCCTTCCAGGGGTATTGCAGATAAAATCCATTAGTGGTTTTGAGGGGCCCAGGTGCTACTGTGATCAGTAGATAGGATAATGATATTTACCCCCATTTTACAGATGAGGGTTTGGAGGCAGAGAGTGGTTAAGTGACTTGCCCATGGGCATAAAACAATGAAAGGCAGAGCCCAGGGACAAGATTTTTAAGAGTGAGTTGCGAGTCAACCTGAGACAAACTGAAAAACCTCATTTTCAAAGATGAGTGCTAGACTCAGGCTCAGACTTTAAGGTCAGAAGGGACCATTATGATCGTGGGGAGAGGGATAGCTCAGTGGTTTGAGCATTGGCCTACTAAACCCAGGGTTGTGAGCTTAATCCTTGAGGGTGCCATTTAGGGATCTGGGGCAAAAATCTGTCAGGGGACAGTACTTGGTCCTGCTAGTGAAGGCAGGGGACTGAACTCGATGACCTTTCAAGGTCCTTCCAGTTCTAGGAGATTGGCATATCTCCTTTGAAATAAAAAAAATTTTTTTAATCGTCTAGTCTGACCTCCTGCACAATGCAGGCCACAGGCAACAGTTCAATCCTGATAACTAAATTTTTAGTTCAAACTGGGTTCCAGTTTTATGGCCAGAACGTCACCTAATTTAGGCAGCTTTCCCGGTAAATATAACCTCTCCATTACTTATTGGTAGACTACACTGGAAAGCGAAAGTAAATAGCATAAACAGCAAAGACCCGGTCAAAGCCTTTATGTAAAGTACATATTATCACTCGGGAAGATAAGAAACTCTAAGTGAGAGCTGAAAACAAATACACTTTTTAACATATGCCATTCCATTCACTTGCCTTGGCATGCCAATTGCCGCCACTAGACAATATCAGTCAAACGGTGTGCTAGCCCTGGGGCTGGTGCTACCTCGGGTATGTCTGTCCTGTTACCCCTGGGGCAACACAAACAGGGGTGATCGAACAATTAGTATATAGCGGTGGTTCTGAGAGTCACTGAACCAAACTATAATCCCTGTATATAATGGAAACCACTTCAAGCCAGGGGGTGCTGCCACACCCCCAGCTCCTTTAGTTCCAGCCGCTATGCACACAAAGCCAGGGCAGAGCTCTACCTCCACCAACCCCATGAGAAAAACTCCTTTATACTCCAGTGTCTTTAACTCACCCAGGTAGTAATACATCTGCCTTTATCATGCCCCACCCCTTGCACTATCCCTAAACAAAGTGGACTTTGGAAAGCCTCAACGTCATTTTTCAGTGAACGTAGTTCTTTTGAAGACTGCTTTAAAACGCTCCAAGGAAGAATTATTAAAAACCTTGGGTTTGATTTACGGTCAAGTGGCCCGAGTAAATTCCGTTTTTAAACCTCCTCTTCCTGAAACGGTAACTGTCCAACACTGGGACAGAGGGACACCAGTGTGTCTACAGCACTGGCAGTCAAAAATCAATGCTTGAACAACCCAGACTTCTTTCCCCGCTACGAAAGGCTAAGATTTTCAGTCACCTGCAATGCCGGTGTATGAGAACTCCACTTGTCTCATAGGATAGAAGTGTATTCTCTTTTATTTAAATAAGATTTTAAATGGATTTCAACATACAGGACAGGAAATCCCCTGCAGAACACATGACATTTCCAGACTTTACGATAATGTAGATTGCACAGATTTAAATTTAGCCTAAATTGACAGAAGATTATTACTGCCCAGAGCACAGGCCAATGAAGTCAACGAGAGTCTTTCAATTGAGATCACCAGCGCACTTCACACAGACATTGGATCAGGCCCTATCCGAGGCGTGTAGGTGACCTATTTGCACTTACAGGTAGATGAGGGTCCACATCACTCATTTAGCATTACACATGTTGTGCTTCTTAGCAGTCTCAGCAAAGTTACTAGATGGACATAGAGAGCGAATTGCCCTCTGTACGCCTAGGAATAGCTGCTCCAGGCCAGGTTTCAAGCACACTGGTGGGTCAGTTTAAAAGCCTACATTACTATGGCTTCTGCCAGCAATCCAGCCCCATTCAATCTCACCTCAGCATGATTCAAAGTAGTACTAAATTAATTCTTTAAGAGCTATTGCTTTACTCTTCACCCAACGCATTGTGTGACTGTGTTATAGCCAGTAAGTGCTACTCTGGATAAAATCCTTTCAGCACTCCCATTTGCAGAAAGCTATTTTCAGTGGCTTATAACTCATCTGGAAAATTTTGCTCTGGGCTGAAACTTGGTACAAGTCACAAGGTTTCGCTGAGGAAGAGCCTTTGTTTTATGAGATGTGAAAAGAAGTCAATATGGTCATTTTTCTATTAGAGAAATAAAACAGAAGGAAAATGTGCTGTATGGGAAAACATAGGTAGGGGATAATGCTGTCTTGACAGAGTGGATCAAATCTTTTCCAAATCAGATTTCTAGGGTCGTACCAAACACAAAAAAAAGTTGTTTTCAGGTGCTTTGGGGAGGTCAAAATAACACAAACGGAAATTCCAGGACCAAGTTCTGTTGACTTGTAAATTCAGTGGGAATTTTGCTCTGCTTACAAACAGGACCAGTATTTGTGTGAGAGAGGAAGAAGGGGGTAAGAGAGAAATAGCTTATTTATATATATATAAATAAATAAAACATTAATCGTCATAGATTCCCTCTTGATTTAGGATTTATATCCTTTGTCCGTTTTTTGCTAACAACCTTCATGCTTAATATTATGGGTGGTTTCATTTAGTCTATGTAATATTAATATATAGTTATAATTAAATAAAAACACCCAGTAAGTTATGCACACAGGAAAACTCCATTTTCACAGAGTGCATCTCCTCACCTATAGACATTTCTGAATAACAGTGCAGTAACAGCCTTCACAAATAAAAATGAAGGACCAAATCCTCTGCAGACTTAACTCCATCAGCTAGTTTTATCTGCAGATATTTTAGCCCTATCTTTCAAGGTAACAATATCAGCGAGATATTGCAAAGAATTCGGTTCTTGTCACAGTTACACATCCGAGGGCCAGGAAAAACAGGCAAAACACATAATCCATGTTTGATAACTCCTTGGATTCTTCACCTGGAGAGTGTAAATCACTGTTAACTTGCCCTCAGCATATATGTGGTTTGTGAATTTGCCGGCAAGATTGCTTACCAAAAAAAAAAAAATAATAATCATCACACTACTAAGGCTGAGACTGTGCTGTGATCTACAGTACGGCAAATCTGATCAGTGAGAACGCACAGGTGTCAACTCAACCTGACCAGCAAGTGAATCATTCATTTTAGATCCAAATCTACCTCAGGCACTATGTGACCCTGGTGTTATCTCACTGTTTATTACTGTAAATTATTGGCACAGTCATGAAACTCAGCTTCTAGGAATCCCTTAATAAGTAAATCCCCATTGCTTCAAGACTTCCCTCCTAATTTTTTGGTGTTGCATCCCTCACTGCAAGCGTTTGTCACACATTTATGAAGGTCAGGATCACACCTTTGGTCTCTTGACAGGTTGAGAGCAATGGTAACGTGATACTGTGCAACAGAACCGGAACGGTGAACGGCACTCTCTCTCTCTGCTGTCCCACCAGCTGTTACTGTGCATGTCTCTAGAGAAGTAAACTTTACAGCAAGAATATTTTTTTTGAGAGCTGAGCTAGTATAAAGGGAGATCTCGAAAGCTAGTTCTCCTCAACAACTCTTGCCGTTCAAGCTATGCAGCACATCAGTCTTCTCCTTTATGTCCAATCCATATACTTTCATCACAATGCTGCCTCTGTGAATACTTCAGTACCGACCCTGGTGGGGTGTCCGTTTCTCTAACTGTGTGTGGAGGGCAGGAACCCTTGAGGTTTTACCACAGGAGCAACCACCAAGGGATGGGATTCGCAGGGAACCTGTCCCTCTGTTTCCTTCCACCCGGTGCTATATCCTCCCCACCCATAACTGGTGGCCCAATGAGGGGGAGGAGAATGCTATCCACCCGGTCTCTGAAGAAGTCCCTGGCACAGCCTATAGGGAGAGAAAGAAGTCCCAACTGCTAATCGGCTACCATGCAGGGGGCAGCATAGAGAAATGCTGAGATGAAGAAACAGAAGACGTATTGGATGTTTCAGGGGAGGAAGGGACGCTGCCTGTCTGTGTAATTTTGTATTGAAGGGGTGTGCGTGTGTTTTGTGCTGCAGAAACAGGGATGTGCGAGAGCTTTGGGGGAATCAGAGAAGTGTGTGTATGAGAGAGAGGGTCTTGTGGGGAGGCTTGAACGCATGTAGATTTTGGTAGGAGTCAAGGATTGTGAGTATCAGAGGGGTAGCCGTGTTAGTCTGGATCTGTAGAAGCGACAAAGGGTCCTGTGGCACCTTATAGACTAACAGAGGTATTGAAGCATAAGCTTTCGTGGGTGAATACCCACTTCTTCGGATGCAAGCAGTGGAAATGTCCAGAGGCAGATATAAATGTGCAGGGAAGGTTCAGGCTAGAGATAACGAGGTAAGCTTAATCAGGGACAGTGAGGCCCTCTTCTAGCAGCTGAGGTGTGAACACCAAGGGAGGAGAAACTGCTTTTGTAGTTGGCCAGCCATTCATAGTCTTTGTTTAGTCCTGAGCTGATGGTGTCAAATTTGCAAATGAACTGAAGCTCTACAGTTTGTGGATTGTGAGAGATGTTTGCCGAGGAAGGAAGGTCAGTGGGTACCTGTGATGTTCTTCATTTAGGGGATGCAAGAGTGTGTATGCACAGGTCGTGTGATAGAGGGTGGAAAGGCAAGTTGGGTGAGGTAGTAGCTTTTATTGGACCATCTTCTGTTAGTGAAAGAGACAAGCTTTTAGCCTACTTCAGGTCACAAGGTGGAAGGGCAAGAGTCCATAAAGAGAGTGGGAATGAAGAACACAGGTGAAAGCAGCAAGAGGCTGAGAAAGTAGTCATTATGGAGAGGGAGAGAGAGAGAGAGAGAACGAACAAACACAGGGAAAGAAAGAGGAAGGAGACAGAAGCAAAGAGAATACACTTTATTTTACCATAGATAACAACATTGGGGAATACAGGGTGAATTAGATGGAATACACCATAACCAAGAGACATGGGAGAGGGGAAAGATAACAGTGAATGAAGTGAAGTGGAAAGAACAGATAGATGCAATGCAAGGGAGACAAAGTAAGTTCAGAAAAGTTTTAGTAGACAAGAAATAATTTAGATGTCAAAGGGTTACAATAAATACTATTTATGAAGGTGCACACACTAGCGTATACGGTATGCTAAAAGGAATAGGGAGGGACAATACTTCACTGCTGGCCTGGAAATCAATCCGTACTGTCAACCTGCTCCCCTTCCGTTTTACACTGTCCTCCCAGAATCAACTTTTTCATATGCGCTTGCACCTGGGTGGATTCCCAGCCCACACCTTCCCCCGACCCTCCGGAAACAAAGCCATTCCCTGGGAGGCAACAACACACACGCTGGAGCTGGCACCAAACCCTCAGCATCCCAAGGTGGATTCCTCTGTTTGGAGGAAACATCCTCTTACCCCTCCCCACCCCCCACAAATGAAATCCAACACACTGCAAGGATGCGTCTCCCCCCCCCCCCCCCCCCGCCCCCCCAGGGTTAGCACACCGCAGCTTCAAACCTAGGTGAGGCTGCTCCTGTCTCCCCCCCATCCCCATCCCACGGCGGTACAGGGCACGCGTGCACCCCGCTCCATGTGCGGGTCGGAGCCACGGCTCGATCAGCGCTGCCCGCTGCCCCCCCCGGCAACCCGGGGGGGGGGGGACGGACGCGCATGGGGGGGGACGCGCGTGGGAGTGGGGGGGTCCTTGTCCTGGAAAGGGAGGGAAGCGGGGGGCGGGGGAAAGATCCGACTTACATCGTCCCATTTGGCAAATTTGGTGCCTTTCCTCAGGAGGTCGGAGACGCAGACGGGTTTGAGCTGCAGCGCGTGGACGCCTGGCTGTGCCCCGGCCATGGGCAGCGCATGGAGCCTGCCCGCAGGAGGGCAGCCCCGGGGGAGGAGGAGGAGGAGGAGGAGGCGGAGGCGGCGGCGGCGGCACGGGGAGGCGGGGGGGGGGGGGAGCAGGAGCCTGGGCTGCAGCCGGGGCGAGCAGCAGCTGCAGCAGCCGGGCGAGGGAGTCACCGGCGCGCAGGGGCGGCGAGCGAGCAGCTGGCGCGGCCGCCGGCGGACAGAGCCATGCAGCGGCGGCGGCACATCCTATATAGCCGCGCGCCCGGCGCGAGCGCGCTGCCCTCCCTCCCTCTCTCCTCCCCCCCCCGCTCCCCAGCTGACTCGGCCCCCAACTTTCCTCCGCGCTAGGTCACCGGCCTGCCCGCGGGGCGGCAGCGCCACCTACCGGCACAAGGAGGCCGCTGCCGCGAGGGAGGGGGCGGAGAAAGGGGGGGGGCGGACGGGGGGGCTTGCTTTGCAACCCCCCCCCACCAGGCAAGGCAAAGTTAGGGGCAGGATCTACAGAGGGGGGGAGAGAGGTTAGCACTAGGCTGACCAGATGTCCCAATTTTCTAGGGAGGGACAGTCCCGATCTGGGGGGGCTTTTTCTTCTATAGGCGCCTATGACCCCCGATTGTTCACACGTGCTGTCTGGTCACCCTAGTTAGCACAGCGGTAGCTTTTCCCGTCTCCCCCCCCCCCCTCAGTATTTAATGGCCCATTCCCAGCAGTCAGCTGCGGGCAGGGCCCACCCGCAGAACAGGTGACCAAGGCTTTCTCTGCTCAGCATGAAGGGGGAAATCCTGGCCTAGGGTGACCAGATGTCCCGATTTTATAGAGACAGTCCCGATTTTTGGGTCGTTTTCTTATATAGGCTCCTGTTACCCCTCACCTCCTGTCTGGGTTTTTAACATTTGCTGTCTGGTCACCCTATCCTGGCCCCAGGCGGCAAAACACCCCTTGGCCTGCGAGCAGAGGCAATAGTCCACCCAGGAGTCTTATAGCTAGGGTGGGTGACCCCCCGTCCATCCTGCCCAGGGACCGGTGGCGAGTGTCCCAGGGAGCGCATGACATACAGGAGACAGCCCACATGGCAGCCGGCCATGGCGGGAAAGATTCTCATCTGATACAAATGCCCGGGTTGGTTATGTGTTTTTTAAAACCCAAACATCACTGCCACAGGTGGAGGGACCAGAGCCAAAGCCCACGGGCTTCGGCCTCAGTTGGGGGGCCTGTAACCGGAGCCCCGCCACCCAGGGCTGAAGCCCTCAGTCTTCGGGCCCCGGGCGGTGTGGCTTAGGCTTGGTCTTCGGCCCCGGGCCCCAGCATGTCAAATGGCAGCCCCGGCGTCTAACCCCTTAAAACTGGGTCGTGCCCCACTTTGGGGTCCCGACCCAGAGTTTGAGAACTGCTTTATATCATCAGTAAAACACATGGGAAAAAATTATGTCCCTAACTTTCCTACACCTTTATTTCCTGGAAACGTAGCTCACCCTACCTATAAAGAACACCGTGCTTAAACACGGGTTTTATTTCCAGCTCTGCCATTGGCCAGCTGCATGACTTTGCATTGCACAGCCTTCTGCCTCAGTTTCCCCATTGTGCAATGGGGATAGTGATACTGACTTGCTGTGTAGAGCACTCTAAGCCCTATGGCTGAGAAGTGCTGTATAAGAGCTAGGGATTATTATTATTATTATTATTGTAATCATTAAGCATTTCTCTTATTCCCTAACTTACTGTAACAGATGGTGTGAGAACACTGGGTTTGCAAGACCCAGGGGCAAAAGTTGTATTGTTAGTGGTTACAGATACCTCTTCAGAGAGAACAAAGTGCAGAGAAAGTTGAGGGTAAGTCTGGAAAATGTTATTGGAGTGCTGTTCAGACAACAGGGAAAAATTCATTAGTCTGGAAATTGACAAATGAGGTGATGAAAGGGTAAAGACAACACCTAAAATCATCAACTCCATTTGGGCTCTAGTTATAATCTCATAACACTGGTCTCTGGTGGGCCACAAAAGTGTAAGAAAGGGGTTTTAAAAAGTTGTATGCTCTCTTCACACTGAGGGGTTTTCTTGAAATAAAGACCTGTGACCTTAATTCCATTTTAGGTATCCTTTTCTCGATTCATTTAAACACAGAATGTGCACTAACATTCGAGTGACACCCTAAAACCAAGGTTTTTAAGAAAAAGATTTTTGAAGAACAAAATCAAACATGCTCTAGCAGTGATCTTCTGCCTATTGAAGAGTCACTGCGGAGATAAAGTATCAGATGACACCTCACATAAGAGTTCTGATTTCCCGGTAGAGGTTTCTGGTTGACCCTTAAGAGTTAAAGGCAGCTGGTCAAACTTGTTCTAACTTGGCCAATGCAAATTATGCAGAGGGAACAGCCTTTGAGGAAAATAAGTATTGGGTTTGAGGATTGTTATTACAAATAATTCATTTGGTGTAGGTATGTTTTTAGATACATTTTAAAAATAAGTTACAAGAATGTTACAATTTACTCATTTGTCTGTTATTGTTAGTTCCTGGGTTATTAAAACATATTGGGCTTGCTCCAACTTTCATTGGGATACTTTCCACTGACTTCAATGGGAGTTGAATCTGGCCCTTTGTGATAGTCTATGCAGACAATAATCAGTGTTCCACTACCAATGAACCCATTTGATCTATTTTTCATTCTTATCAAGCTTGCATGCAAGAACGAATGTCACATTAGTCAGGATGAAAGTCTGCTCACTCACTGCAGTGCTTTAATTTCTGTTGATTTGCCATGATTTAGGAGAGACGATGCCAAATCCGGTTTTCAAATGCACCAGCGTAAAGCCAGAATAGCTCCATTTATGCTGGGGTAGCTGAGAACAGAATCTGGGTGACAGTTGTCAGGACTGCCTTTTCACCCAAGCATACAGTGTGTGATTTATGAAGAGTTTGGGTTGGAAAAAACAGGTAGGTGAGAGTGGGGGCATTAGAATGATCATCCATGATCACTTACGCTCTCACATTCCCAGCAAGCTACTGAATTCACCTGTAGGGAAGACACCCATGAAGGAGTTTCATTGTGTGTGGATCTCCGTGCAGGGTAATGAATACCCATCTTGGTTCTTCCATCTGCTTATTGGCTATACATGAGAGACTTCTGTGTCCCTTTTTCTTAACAAGAGAGAAATAACCTATTCACCTGAGCTAGCCTTTACTAAATCCAGCACCAGGACAGACGCTTCTGATTCACTGTGCTAAAAAGCACCTGTTTCTCCACTACTCCATCCTCACGCTCCATTTTGGGAATGCTTTAATCTTAACGTCTGAGAGGTGCACATACAGCATATACCTGGCTACTCACCCACACATATTTCAACCACAAGCTTCTTCAGTTAAGTCACTTATATATGAGCTGTACCTGATAACAGAATTTGGCCTCACAGAAATATGCCTTTTATGGCATATATAGTAAAGGTAATGAATTTTGCACCTACATAAGAGGAACAAAGGAAAACGTAGCATGTTATTTCAATAATTAATTCTTAAAAGAGATGAGTGAGGAGATGGCATTAAATAAGTATATGAACATTAGTAACATTAGCATGTGTCTTGCTTCTTTGATACTGTGGACCCAGGATGAGATCCTGGATCCACTGAAGTCAATGGGAGTCTTGCCATTGACTTCAGTGGGACCAGGATTTCATCCAATCATCAGGTTGTGTCGCTCCATTGACATTTACACCCGCTGAGGATCTGGCCCTAAATAGACAATGCATGTTGCAAATAAAATAAAAATGCACCATTAAAGTCAAGCTTTTATAGCCACAAAGGCTAAAGTTAAGGTTCTGGGAGAAGGTTGGGGTCAGCAGAAAGGAGGGGTGAGGTGGTCTTATCACTAGCGGGTTGGAGCAGTTCATGGAAAATAAGAACCTGACATACTGCGGCCCCAAAGTCTCAGGGCATGTCTACACTATAAACTTAAGTTGACCTATGTTAGTTCAATTTACAGCCACTGCAGTAATTACTGCAGTGGTTCATGTCCACACCACCCTTCTGCTGTTGGCAGGGCACGTCCTCACCAGGAACACTTCCACCAACTTCAGAGGGGCAGTGTATGGGGCTGAGAGCCAGGACTCTCAGCTCCATGCGCAGCTCCCCGCCAGTAGCCTGGCTCCCCTCCACCTGTTCCCCCACCCCCAGGCTCTCCGCTCCCTGCTCCCCGCTGGGAGCACGGCAGCCAACCTGACTCTGTGCATGGAGCTTCGCACCGGGTACAGCCATGCCACCAGTGGGGAGCAGGGAACTGAGAGCCAAGAGGGCATTTGGGCTCCCGGCGGGGAGATCTGCTCTGGGTATGTAGTCTGCTGCCTCGTTCCTGGCAGGGAATAGGAAGCTGAGAAGCCCAGGGTGCAGCAGGGATCCCCGCAGGTTGCAGCCTGGCTTGGAGCAGAGACCAGGCAGCATTCTGGCTGGGGAGCCGGCTTTCTTGTCAATTCACTGGAGCCGTGAAATTGACAAGAATGACAGCCAACAGATGTAAGTAACACATTGTCTACGGGACATGGCCTCACCCTAACTGTACCGACATAACCCTATGCCTATTGCAGAGGTGGAGTTATTATGTCAGTATAGTAGGGCTCTTTCGTCAGCTGGAGCAAGGCTGCAGTGTGTACACTGACATGATCTAGTAACAGAAACCGTCATCTAAAATGCTATGTCCCGAGTTGCCTGTGTACCATGACTGAATTGTTTGCTTTTGAATGTCTCAATGTTTGTGCATTCAAAATCTCACCCTTACTGGTGTATTAACATAGATAGTGTACAGATCTATTAAATGCACATTATATGTTTATATTGTGTGTGCACGTGTACATATATTTAATGTACAGAGAGAGAATTCAATGTACAGTGTGTGTTCATGTCATAAAGATTCACATATGCATATGTATGTAGACAAATACAGATAGGGGAGTCAGAAATGATTTAAATAACAGATGGCATTGTTCTAAGTAAGATTAAATAAAGCTATAAGAAATATATTGGATGACTGTGCCATAAAGTGATAAGGGAAATATGTGAAAAATACAGTTCCTTTATCCCGATTTCAGAAAAAATAAATGCAAAATATCACCCAGAGATGTTATTCTGAAAGTATCAGAATTTTAAATGATTTATTCTGGTTAAACTCTCTGTAAAGAAACAAGTTATGGCCTTAGTCTCACACACACAGAGAAATCAATGGGTCTATTCACATGCTTAACTCTAACCATACACGTAAGTGTTTGCAGATCAAAGGTGAAAGACAAATTCTGTTAAAGAAATAAAAATAAAAAATTGCATCATCTTAATTACATTGTGAATTGGGGCAAAGTATGTTTTCCTTACTAATACATGTAGACTCACTGGCTTCAGTAGGACAACTTGCAAGATTTGGCCCTAAGTCTCCTAATAAAACAAAGTAATGCCAAGAAAATAGCCCAGTAATGTCATGAGTAGGATCCAAATCTTACCAATGTTTACTGCAATGTGTAGTGAAAGCCTTTCACAGATGACTTGTCTTGTGAAAAATAAACCTAGTGAAGGTAAAAATCCCCATGAGATCTTTTTTCAGTCAATCCCTCTGACTAAAATAATTCACACCTGTTATATGAATAATTGTATGCACCCAAGAACAGTGCATGGTGGAATATATTTATGTTTAATTTGATCAACTCACTAGATGTCATACATAAATAAGATCTGATGGGTGAGGTCTGATATATCCTTTATCTTTATAGGAGTGAGCAGACAGAGTGCCTGTGCCATTTAAGTTATCAGGTGACTCAAGAGTGAATATAAAATTCTGGCACACGAAACAACACCATAGCAACAAAGACAGCCTGGCAACAGCAGCAGCTGCACAAAGGAAAAATTAGAAGGAAGGGAAGAGAGGGAAAAATAAAAGAGCAATTTGCCACAAACATCTATTCCCTGTCAATAGAATTAAAAAAAAAAAACATTTTTTTCTTCATAACATGTCATAAAACATCTTTAAAAATCCTGGGAGACTATAGACTATTAGAAAGCTTACTGCATGATGGCTGAGATTATCTGTGACTTCATCCGCACCTTCATGTGCATGAAGTGATCCAATAACTCACTTCTGCACTAAGCCCACCATTTATTCTGGATTGGCTAGCCTGATACACAGCTGGCACATGTGTATTTCCATTCCTCAGAAAGCTGCTCATTTCTTCTGAGCAGGACGCAGGATTAGGTAGATCTATTCCCCCAGTGATCTTTAGAGCAAACATTGCCTATCAGAGCTCTACAGCCAATGTCTTTGGAGCTCCATGGTTCTATATGTCCTGGAGATTAATTCATTCCATTCGTATAGCACTATGCTCGCAGTATCCTTTTCTGTGTCGCCTATATGGGATCAGCAGCTGAGCTGGAACAGCTAGATAATTGCATTTACTCAGAAAAAATAAAGCACATTAAGACTCTATTAAACACAAAAAACCCTCCATTAATGCAGTGTTACGACTGCCCAGGTAAAAACAGAACAAGTCGAGAGAGTCAAAAGGTAGGGTTTACAGTGCTGTCACTTCACCCTTGTTGCTGTATGTAATGTATTTTTTCTTGCTTCTCTGATAAACGTGTGTTTTAATATATTTTTTGTTTACCGTTCACTACGCACCATAAGAACAGTACAGAATGTACAATAATGGCTAAATTATCATTGCTGTGAAATATCCTGTTATATACCAGAGTCTCAGCTGGTGAAAACAGGTATACAACTCCATTGACTTTAATATTGCTGCACCAATTTACACCAGATGAGTTTCTAGACCTTTAGCATTTGCTTTCCTCGCTTTTTTCCAAATCATTAACTCTCACTCTGTCCCTGTGTGGCAATGCTTTATGCAAGTGCTGGCAAAGTCATTCATGAGAGCACAGCTCCTGCGAGAAACAAGGAATTCTGCAGAAGCACTTTAATTTTCTGACAGTAGAGCAGAATTTTCATAACAAGCACTTGCAAAGGGAAATCCCAGATTGAGATTTTTTTTGCTCTTTTGAAATTGTCTCTGCCACTGTCTTGGTTTTATTTTATTCATTCCAATCTACTTATCTAGTCACTGGTTACTGAGGAACTCTGAGGAGTCCAGCTAATGCCCCAGCTGCTTCATCAGAACCTGCCTAATGAACCTCTTTCTCAGAGAAATTAGAGACCGGTCTTATCCACTCTCCAACTTTCTGTGGGGGTTGCACAGGGCTCCAAGCTTGGTCCTGTTCTCTTCTCTCTCTACCCCTTATCTCTGGGCAATCTCATTGGCAGACACAAATTCAACTACCATCTCTGCATGCTGAGGGCTTGGAGGTCTACCTCTATACTCCAGAATGGTCTCCTTCTGTCCAAACGAAAATCTCAGCCTGCCTTGGATATCTCCTTGTGGCTGTCTGGATGTCTAGCTGTTAGCTCAACAGAGCTGTTAATTTTCCCTCCCCAAGTCGACCCTGCTACTCCTTTCTTGATCACGGTGGACAACACCACCGTGTCACTCAGGCCCATAAGGTATCATCTTCAACTCAGACCTCTCTCTAGGGCCTCACGTCCAGACTATGTCTAAGTATTGCTGATTCTTTCTGCATAACATCGTTAAGATAGTTTAAACTCTCGTCCAAGCTCTCATCATCTCAAGTGTCATCTTCTGCAACATCCTTCTCTCTGGCCTTGACACATGTACTCTTGTTGCTGCAAAGATCATTTTCCTAGCTCATCACTTTGACCATAATACCCTTCTCTTTGAATCCCGCCACTGGCTCCCTCTTCTCTATCCCATCAAATACAAGCTGCTGGTCCTCACTTTCAAGGCCCTTCACAGTCAATTCCCACTCTACCTAACATCCCTCATTTGCTATCAATGCTCGCCTCTGATCGGCCCATGATACCAATTTCCACTCCCCCTGGGTGGTGCGTGACTCATCCATTTGGGGAGGTTGGGCACGCCCGGACCATGGCCCCGCCTCAAGACCTGCCCCCGCTCAACTCCCTCCCCCCAAAGCCCCATCCAGACTCCACCCCCATCCCCACTCAGCCCCCTCTCCTGAGGTCCCCTGCCTGCCTGTCGGCAGCTCACCACTTGCTTGCACGCGCCTCTTCATCCCCAGGTCCCCATGTGGGCAGAGTGGGGATGGGAAGAGGCGGAGTGAGGCCGGGGCCTTGGAGGGAAGAGGATGAGCGGGAGTGGGGTCTCAGGGTGAAGCGGGGGTAGGACCATGGCCTGGGCACCCTTTTGGCGGCAGCGCGTTCCAAAGGCAGCAAGCTGGCTTTTTGGGGAGGCTTAGACTCCCCTGGCTTCCTATACCCTCCGCTCATGCCACTCCCACTTGTTAAGATTTTGAAGAAACCCCTTTGTACTTTCTCCATTGTGCTTGAGAAGAACGAACGTCCCATAAATACCTGTAAAGCTACATCATTAGTCACCTTCAAATCCCTCCTCAGAACTGTTTTGCCATGATGCCTATATAACACCGACAGACCCCGGTCATCAGCGGGCAGGATCGAACCGTGGACCTCTGGAGTTTAGTGCATGAGTCTCTACTGCATGAGCTAAAAGCCAACTGACTGTTAGCTAAGGCTGTAGAGCAGACTAATTTTATCTCTCTCTCTAAGTGGTCTCAGTGCCGCTAGATGGGACAGAACACCACAGCCAGGAGAAGCGTGAGTTACACCTACAAAATGGCTCATCTGCTGGTGTGCTAAGACCACTGCCTATCATACAGGCCAATATTGTCTTGTTTCCCACCTGTCTGTATCCATCTGTTTTCTCTTGCCTTATACTTATGTTGTAAGCCACTCGGGGGCAGAGACCATCTTTTTGTTCTGTGTTTGTACAGCGCCTAGCACAATGGGATCCTGGTCTATGACAGGGGCTTTTAGGCACTATGGTAATACAAATAATAAAGATAATAAATAAAAGGGCAATAACTGGTAAGACTGTCGGTGTCAAGAGTTGGACTCTTAAGAACAGACCTAATAATAATTTATTTAGAGGTGCCTGTAACCTTGCCCTCCACTCCAAGATCTACTGAGAATCTCCACCAGTAACGGACCCAGTGTGTCCCAGCATGCTCTCACCAGCTTGCAGAGGAGTGGCCCACAGCACAGAGCTCCCTGAGCATCATAATTCATCAAAGACAAATGGCCAAAACTCAGGCAGAGATTACTTCACCCCATCCCTTTGTAATATGGTTCTGCCTCCACTGAACGGAATAGCCCAGTCTGAATCTCACCAGCAACTACACACCACACCACAGAAACACTAACCCAGCAACCAATCCCTGTAGCAAACCTCGTTGCCTACTCTGTCCCCATATCTACTCTAGTGACACCATCAGAGGACCCAACCACATCAGCCACACCATTAGAGGCTCATTCACCTGCATGTCTACTAATGTGATATATGCCATCATGTGCCAGCAATGTCCCTCTGCCATGTACATTTGGCCAAACTGGACAGTCCCTATATAAAAGAATAAATGGACACAAATTGGACATCAGGAATGGTAACATACAAAAGCCAGTAGGAGAACACTTCAATCTTCCTGGATATTCTATAACAGATTTCAAAGTAGCTATACTTGAACAAAAAAACTTCAGAAACAGACTTCAAAGAGAAACTGCTGAACTACAATTCATTTGCAAATTTAACACCATTAATTTGGGCTTGAACAGGGACTGGGAGTTGCTGGATCATTACAAAAGTCTCTCTCCTGGAATTGACACCTCCTCATCAATTATTGGGAGTGGACTACATCCACCCTGATCGAATTGGCCCTGTCAACACTGGTTCTCCAATTGTCAGGTAACTCGCTTCTCTTCATGTGTCAGTATAGCAATGCCTGCATCTGTAATTTTCACTCAATGCATCTGAAGAAGTGGTTTTTTACCCACAAAGCTTATGCCCAAATAAATCTGTTAGTCTTTAAGGTACCACCGGACTCCTCGTTGTTTTTGTGGATACAGACTAACACGGCTACCCCCTGACATTTGACAGTCTGAATCTAGGTGATCTACCTGTAACATAGATAGGAAGCATCACAGCAAGTAATTCCAACCTCCTTGCTTTATGATTCATCTGTTGCAGGTTGTCTATGTGCCAATGACCTGCAAGAACAATATAAAACGGAGGTTGAGGGCATTTGGAAGACACTGTATAAACTGTATTTAAATAGAGAAAGTGATAATTTCTAATCTGACTATTAGGTTTAATCAGTTGCATTGTATTCTCCTCAGAGCAGTCTCGAACAAAACCAGTTCCACTTATCTGTGAGGGAGGATCAATACAATAGGTCCTGATGAGAGCAATGGTGAGTTAACCTTGAAGGAAAGGTGGTAATGGTCAGACCATGACAAGGTTATAAATCCTTTGGCATTGTATTTTAATAACCAAGCACAGCTTTGCCTCTTTTGTTCCATGGTGTGCTGATTCAGAGCAGAACACCGAGGCTGGCCTGCATAGCCGCAGGAGATGTACAAGGTCAGAACAGTTGAGACGGCTGTGCATCAGGTGGGGAGAGGGGATTGGTTAGGGGCATCTCAATGCCTCTTCGGTGGCACGGTCAGCTAGATGACTGTTTTCTGAGACCTTGCCCCACAGGTGGGAGGGACCATCAGGAAGGCGGTATGCATGCTCAGTGGATGCCTTGGTATTATTCCCACAAGCCTGATTGCCCTGTGTATGTCAGCCAGGCTGGGCAAGGTCCGGGACTCTACCAGCGGGATGGGGAGCAGCATAAGCTGCATGTAGCCACTTCAGAGGAGGTTCCTGCCTTCTCAGTATGTGTGGTAGTTCCATGGCTGCAGAGGCCAAGTGGACCAAACAGCTCCTGCAAGCTCTGTCCTATGGAAGCTCATGAGTTCAGTCTCGAGCACCAAGTTTTGTGCAGTTTTACAAGCACCCACACATCTCAGCGTACAAGGCAGGGTGGCCTAGTGGCTAGGGTATTAGATTGGGACTCTTGAGGTTCTATTGCCGGGTTTGCCACTGACCTGTCATGTGAATGTGTTCAAGTGGCTTCATCTCTCGTCCCACATCCTTTAGACTGGCTTGTCTATTTAGATGATAAGATCTTCAGAACAGGGACTGTCTCTGTTTGTACAGCGCCTGGCACAATGGGGTCCTGATCTTGCTTGAGGTCTCTAGTTACTACCGTAATACAAGTAAGTAATAAGGAATTGTTGGCTTAAACAGCCAGAAACAAAAGAGAGCGTTTAAGATATTGAAAGATGTACATCATCTCAATTTAATTTCACAAAAATAGTTTGGGGTTTCTTTTAGATCATTCCATACTACAGGCAAATTTGGGTTTGAGCTTGTTGTGTTGGCACTCTGTCATGTTGTTTTTCAGACTTTTTGAAAGTTCCCACGTGCTTGTGTGTTTTGATACCTCTCTCAAGCGAATACAAATCGATTGCGATTATGCCTTATCGTGGAGCTAAACATCTGATTTTAAAATTCAAAGTCTTGTTTATAATCCCCTAATGTTTCTTCTCTCCTCCCTTTTCAGAAGTATTTACTTCCACTTCCCCAAAGCATTTGGAAATCAGCACAGGCTTCCCATGTTCATTCTGGCTACCTTACAAAACACAGTTGTAAAGACTGGAATTCCATGACCAAAAAAATATTAGTCACAAGACAACAGAACACCATTTACGTAGTTGAACAAGAAGAGAGATTCCAAGGTTTGATTAATTGTGTTTCTAATGACGTAAGCCCTAAACCACAATATCTTATAGTGATCCTTCTAATTTTTTAACTCATTCTCCTACAAGCCAGTGACATGTTTCAAAGAGCTTTCTTTAAATTTTAAGATCAGTTCTTAACATTCTTTAGCATCTATAGAGTAGCAATGTTGTCTCTGACCACTTATGCCCAGGTATATGGAGTAGACAACCAGTTAATCTCCTTCCACCCTGGCTAGATACAACATATGCACAACTGCCAAACTAAGACCAACTAGTATCTTCCCCCTTGATCCAAAGACTGCAGCTTTGCTAAGTAACCTACGGGCTACTCTGGTTTATCCAAATTCTTACGCTGATGAATCACTAAGAGCCGTGACAAGGTTTTGTGAGTTATGTTGGACACACAGGGGCACCTATTAATCAGGCACTAGCTGTAATGGACTCTGTGACCTAGAAGTGAGCTAAGAACTATGAAGCTAGAGATCTGGGTCTGAAGAATGGTTCAATCAGCACCTTGTACCCTGAACCCGGGAGAGTCGGAGCCCTGCTGAGGTGAAACACTGAATTTTCAGGGATATAACCTGCTCTGTGGGGACACTTGCCGGGCAATCAGAAGCAACGTTCCCCGAGTTCCCAACTGGGAGATAGTATTAGTGACATAAGTCATGTGTAGCGGAAGGGAGGAGGTTAAATGAGGAAGGGAAAAAAAGCCTTTATGAAGGAGCCAGCAGCCTGCAACTTGGTATTTATGATCTAACCACAACTGGCAGTAGGGGGGTGGGGTGGGAAGGAATGAGCAGCTACTGTGTGTCTGTTGTATAAGAGTTAGACTGCACTGCGGGACCACTCGAACAATGCAGAACACTCCCCTTAGTCCCATTCTCCCATCATGCTCCCCATTAGCAATCCAATCCCCTTCTTGTCCAGGGAGTGAGAGCCAAAACAAAGCATGATGTCAGACTGAAAGTGATTACCAAGGGCCCGATCCAACTCCTGTTGCAGTCATTCCATCAGCTTCAATGGGAGCTGGAATGGGACCTAGGAAAGCAAACAATGTAAGTGATCTCCTAATGATCTTTTTATGAGATTATGCAACAGTTTCGATGAACCATCCAATGATTAATTTAGGATTCAACATTTGTTTTCCCAGTAGTCTTGTAAATATTTAAAGGTTGTGACATATAATTTGAAATAAAGAGCAGTTATCATAAAGGAACCTCAGCTTCTCATCAGCAAGCAGAAATAAAACTTTGAGCTAAACAGAACTGAAATGAACTACACAGAATATAATAAAGAACATAACTTGCTTTCTCTAACCAGGGTGAGATTTGCAGTAGTCATTTGGAATAGCTGGCATATGCATTGATTTTATCTGAATGTAACCGATGGTCATCCAGAATGGACCCATAATACACATGAGCATTACTGTTCCCGCCAGCAATGTGCCCAGCATTATTTCATAGATCATTACTGATCTGACTGCGTGCTTCCAGAATTAATTTGAATGGGTATGCAAATTAAAGACAGTATATTTCACTGTTCCTTATTTAGTTGGGGATTGGTTGGGGATTGGTCCTGCTTTGAGCAGAGGGTTGGACTAGATGACCTCCTGAGGTCCCTTCCAACCCTGATATTCTATGATTCATCAGAAAAACCAAGAATAATCAACATCTTTCATTCATTTGACAGAGCCCAGAATGTGCTAGGTTATTCTTTATTTATAGTACAGTAGTGCCAGGAGGACTCAACAGCAGTCAGGGCCCCATAGTGTTAGGTGTTGTACCTACACACAGTAAGAAACAGTCCCTGTCCAAACAGTCTAAATAGGCAAGATGGACACAGGAAGAAAGTAAATGTTATCATCCCCATTTTAGGGGGTGGGTGGAGAAATGAGGCACAAAGAGATTAAGAGAGAACTGGGAATTGAGTCCAGATGGCCAGAATCCCAGTTGAAGGCCTTACTCACAAAAAATCAAACCGCCTCTCATTTTCTCTCTTCCCAGGTGCCTCACAATACATATAAGGAAACACAGATGTTCTAACCAAGATGGAACATCGGGGGTTAACAAACCAGTAGGGAAGGGAGTGGGAGAAAGGACACGGGCCATATTAATAGGAATACACAGCTCCTCCGTGATGGCTAGCCCATACCATGCTGTAGTAAGGACATGGGACCAGATCCTCAGGTGGTGTGAGTCAGCACACCTCCACTGAAGTCAAAGCTATGTCAGTTTACACCGGCTGAGGATCTGGCCCAATTTTTTTAAAAGTACACATAAAATAATTGCCAAGAACATATTCTCAGTGTGGGCTAACTTCTCAGAGATAACAGAGCAGACGCTGCTCACGAGGGGGTATTTAAATTAGGAGAGTGGAGCTGCCCTGCAGACCAGCTCAAGAAAGAAGTTCTATGCATGTAAGAAAACCAGGAGAGTGTGTCAGGAAGGCCATATACATGCAGCATCCAGGCATTATTGGCAGAGTGGAGGGTAGGGCAACCTAATGAGTTTATCACTGAGAAGGCAAAGACAACGGAGCAAGGACTGTCAAAGTGCTTGCAATCCATGTACCTGATCCCAGGAGGTACTGGGCACCCATTGATCTCCATGGAGTTTGTAAGTGCTCATCAATTGTCAGGTCATAAAAGATCACCCTTCCTCAGCCAGAATCCCAGCATTCCACAGGGAAAATCCAGTGGATCCTAAAGTAATGAGTACAAATCTATCAAAACACAGTGCACATAAATTTACATGTAGATGGCTAATTTTGATAAAAGATGCAACCACAGTGCTTCAGTCTGACCACACGCACGCAGAGGTAGCTTGTGTATCAGTTAAAGCACACCGGACTAGACATCAGGACTTCAGGTTTCTTTCCCCATCTCTGCTATTCTCAACTTGACAGAAACTGAAAGGGTTTGCACAAGTGCTTCAGTTTCAGTGGGTATCATGATGCTTATTCACCACACTAGGGTGTTGCAAGGCTTACATACTATCTGCAAAGCACTGTGGGATTGTAATTTAAAGGGTGCTCGCTCTATTGTAGGAAAACATCAGTAATGATAAACCAGTATAATAAAATGTTGGCAATAGGGAAACTGGTGAGTGGAGCTAATTCTGAGCCAGATGGTGGCCTCCTCTCAGAAAACTTGTGTGTGTAGGTGGGGTTTTTTGGGGGGGGGAGGGAAGTGGTGGGAAGGTTAAAAACACTCCACAAAAGCTTCCCCCAGATCATTTTGTGGACAGGTGGATGGAATTGTGTGGGGAGGGGAGGCGGGGTGGTGGTGGAGAGGAATACAGTCCCTGAACTCTGACTGCCACGTCAACTCCAGAGGACTTGATCTCCACTTCTGAAATACTAACTACACTGAGCCTCCCTTCTTACTAATCCTATATCACAGATGGCAGTATAGAAAGATTACACTTACGTTAACAGCCATAAGCAAGGACACATAAAATATGGTTGAAGTTAGATCACAGAGCAGCAAATCAACTGCAGGAGGGGGCCAGATTTTACTGATGAGAGGCAGCAAAACAAAAACATCATAACACTCCCGGCTGGGGTATGAATATCAGGAATTAGGAGGAAAATCTCTAAGCAGCCCAAAGATTACCTTGGTAATGTAAGTGATTACTAAAAGTCTGGCCAGTTAAGAGAGCAAAGAGACAGACGTAGGCTAATGGTTGACATTTATGAAGTACCTCTTATCCAGAGACACCGAAGGGCTCAAAAGCAACATCATTCAAATTGTGGAGAACATGCTTTCTTCTGTGAGCTCCCTGCCATGCAAGGATGACATCATGGTGTCACCCCTTCCTTTTCTTGCAGAATCCTGGGGAGGGGAGATTGGAGTGGGTGAGGAAAGATGTGTCTGGCACCCTATGGGTTCCCTTGTCCCAGTCCTGTGGGGGAACCCAGCTCAAGTTGATACAGCCTGGATAGAATTCACTTATTCTGTCCCCACCCCTTGTGAGGTGGAATTTTGCAGATGCATTTGGGGAAATCCTGGAACAATAGTTTCTGCAGGATCCACATAGCCCATAAGTAGGTGTGAGTCACAAGGTCCTGGCAGCCAAGGAGAGGTAGGGGACAGCTGTGTGAATGTTCCTTGGTTCCCGCAGATCCCCTGACGTCCACTTTATTCTCAGGAACGGCTGGCTTCTTCAGGGATGGATTGAACTATGCCACCATAATGGAAAGAGGATCTTTTGAGCGATACATTTTGTTCTTGCATAGAGAACGGGGCTCTTTATTATGCCAGACAATGCTTGTGTCCAGTGTAGCTAAGGTTGCAGAAAAATGTCTATTATAAACTTCTGCTCTCCTATATTTGTGACTTTCAGTAACATTGGCATTTTTGAATTAAGTTTTTATAAGCGTGTTCTCTGCCCGAAAATGGTTTTCGTTTTCCTTTGTTAATATGAAGTTTGAATAAAATCAAATCATTTTTGAGCTACAGGAAAGGGCATCTGCTTTTGCCACTTTAAAAAGAAAAAATATTGACCACATATGTAGACGGAATTATAGCAAAACCAGGTAAAGTCTGAAACTTGGGAATTGAGGACTGGTCCCTTTGCTTAATTGGATGGAGAATGAAAAACAGCCAATAGAAATATCACTTCCATAGAGCTGGATAGGAAATGCTTTTCTCTCCTGATGAATATTTTCAACTAATTTTTCCCCCTTCATTTTCTTCAAAAAACATTTAAAAAAAAATATTTTGGAGTTGACAGAAAAAACAATATTTGGTTTTCAGCTGCTGAACTCTGACTATTTGTAGGAGGAGGGTTGACAAATATCAAACACTTTTCAATTAAAAAAATGTGGTGAACATTTCCATTTTGTCAAAGAAAAATTGACAACATTTTTGACCACCTTGACTTTTTAAAGTCACACAATCAATGTGCATAGGCTAAGATTTTTGTTTTAACGTGACTGAAACCCCACCCCTTTGCTTAATCACTGTATATTTCCCATAGAAGGGGGCTGCTGCTGGGCCTGTTTGTACGAGGAAGCCTTTATGCAAAAGCCGTTTAAAAACTTGCCTTAATCTCACTGATGGAGAAAACTGCAGGTGAAGAAAAAGAAACCATGGATCTTGCAACATTAGCATTGCTGCAGCTTTTGTTCTCTCTCTGATATTCTGCAACTTCTTGTCTATTCATCCAAAAACGAGCATCTCTTTTCCTAAATGTTTGTGCAACTGCCCCGTTTTACAGAAAACCATCTCCAACCAACCAAACAATGGTACCAATGGGGGGAACTTACCTCTGCTTCATGCCAAACTATGACCACATAGATGCTGAAGCTAAGCACAGGCATCTTTTTTTAATCTCCATTGAGTACCCAGCAGTTGTGCAACATGGCTGAGTCAATGCTGTTGCTGGTGTGGAAGCTGAATTTTTCCATTTCCCCTCTTTCTGTGATTTCAGCTGTGCAACTGTAACCCACAGGCAAGGACATGTGTGTTATAGGTCCCCCTCTGTGCCAATCCACAAAGGACTGGAGTTGTTACAGCCCATGCCTATAGAATCTGGGTGTGACAGGTTGCCCCCATTAGGATGCCACCTGATGTACTGAAATACCACTGAGCCCGCCTGTTTTGCCAGCCTGGGCAGCCTTTTTACCTGTCTTGCTGAGCCAGGCTATTAAGCCTCCTCCAGCACACACATGGGCAGGGCTACACCCAACTGCAGAACGACACAGACACTCAGATCAGCTCTGGGAAGACTCAGCTTAAGGGACTTCCCCAGCACTCAGGTGTCCACCTCCCTTGGAGGGCAGACCCAAAGGTCTATTATGAAATCCACCTCCTCCCTCAATGTTAGGGTGACCAGATGTCCCAATTTTATAGGGACAGTCCTGATTTTTGAGTCTTTTTCTTATATAGGCTCCTATTACCCCCCACCCCCGTCCCGATTTTTCACACTTGCTGTCTGGTCACCCTACTCAATGTGGAGGAAGGCATGCACAGCCCCTTATCCCCTCCATTATTAATTGTACAAATGGGGTTATATTATAAACAAGAAATAAGTTTATTAACTACAAAAGGTGAATTTTAGGTGGTTAAAGAGATAGCAAACTCAACAAAGCAGATTATTGAGCAAATAACACAAAACACGCAAGCTAAGCTCGTTTCATTGATGAAATTGGTTACAGATAGCAATTTCTCACCCTAGATATTGTTGCAGGCAGATTACAGACAGTCTTGAAAGGCAGCTGCACTGGTCTGCAGCTTGAGACCTCAGTTATTATTACACGCAAGCTAGATACCCTTCCATCTTGGGCTCAACCCTTCTCCCCCCTATTCAGTTCTTGCTTCCAGGTGTTTCCCAGTGTCTCTTTGGGCGTGGAGGCAGAGGAGAACCACCATGATGCCACTCCCCTGCCTTATATAGCTCTCGTGTAAGGTGGGAACGCTTTGTCTTCCAGTGGAAAAGCATTGGCATTCCAAAAGGGAAAGGGGGTATCCAGTACCAGGTAACTCAGGTAACTCACTCAGGTAACTCAGACCCATGTGGCAGCCATTGCTCGTAGCCTGTCTCCAGGGTCCATAGGACGACTAAGCTCTTTTACAGTCCACTGTCTTTGCTAATGGGCCATTAGCCCTGTCTGGCTTTCTCATTGTTGCACGTGAAGGGCTAGTTGGAGGTGACACCCAAAGTAACCCATTTGAAATACACACACAGTCAATATTCCTAACGTCAGATACAGAAATGATACAGGCATACAGATTGGATAATCGCATTCAGTAATTCATAACCTTTCCAATGATATCTTACATGAGCTATCTTGCATAAAGTACATCTCAGTTATGTTATATTCACATCATAAGCATAATTTCATAAAGAATATGGAGTGTAATGTCACACTGGGCTCTTTACCTCAAACTGTATCAGTGCGTACCTTTTAGGCCTGGAGGTCCCCAGTTCAATTCTTAGTGTGCCAGCCAGCCAAGATGGCAGTCATCACACACCACTGTCTCAATATAGTTCTTTGCGTCAGATAGACTGAGATCACTTAGCCAACTAATATGTAAAGAGATGTAAGGCAGGGGGAGTCATTGAACAGATGACAGGAACTTTACACAACCCTATAGGACAGAAGACGAAGAGGAATTTGTCCAGTGGAAGCAGCTAGGAAATTTTAGATAAACAAGATAAAATTGAACCAATTTGCCAGGATGCCAGGACTAGCACTTGTCTTTCAAAAGAGCCATAGGATCCTTAAAAATTAAGAGGTCACGATCAGTCCAGTTTGATATCCCATCCGAAGTACACAAAAGCAGGCATAGCATTGTGCAGTACTATGGAAGGCTTCAAATCAATATCATGTTTTAGCAAGAGCAAACGGAATACATAGGGCAAAAATGTTAGATGGGAACATCTTGTACAGGTCAAAATCAATTTGGTGGAGCAAAACTCCCATATTACAGATATGGCCCTTGGTGCCTAGATACTATGGTGAATGGTATTTACAAATGCCTTGTTTATTATTTTATAAATAATAAACAATGGGCTTATGTTTATATATATATATATATATATATACCACGGGCTTATGTTTATATATATATATATATATATATATATATATATATATATATATATATATATATATATATATAAACATAAGCCCTATGTACTGAAGCTTTACAGAGGAAAAGGCTCTCTGCTCCCATTTGTTAGTGCACAGGAATATATAGGGCTTCAGCTAGCTTCATTTGCATAAGCTTTCTACCCAAAATCCTCCAGTGATATTGTGAGAGCCGCCATAAATATAGACAAACTCCAGAGTGGCTGGATAGTGGTATGGAACTAAGGAAGGGGTAAAAAGGTTCTATCTGAGGGCAAAGCTCCTATATGCTACTGGTTCTTCTCTCCTGCAGATCCTGTGCTTCTGAGAGGACCTCATGGCGAGAGATAATGCAGGCTAAGGACTTTGCTATGGGAGATAATGCCAAGGTGGTAGAGGCGAGGGATCATGTGCCCCTTCTCAATTTCCTGCTTGGCTTCTACTGAGCATGCTCAGTAACAATGCTGAAGCCGGCTGCCCTCGCTCTGCCCCTCCACTATCGGCAGGCATGGGTCATCTCTGCATGGTGGATCCTTGACAGGATGCAACATAAAGAGGGCTCTTTGCTGAAGCCACAGAGCTGAAGGAATGCTGGTGAGGTCCCTCCTGTCCACCCATTAAATAAAGCTGAAGTAACTACCACTGGGTTAGGTGGTGGAGCCTCAAGACAGGACCAGGCAGCACTGCCCAAGGGACTAGAGGCAAGTCTGCTGGAATGGATCTCAGGATTCAAGGACTACCCTGCTCACTAACACTAAGTTAATGGGCGGGGGGAGGGGGCGTGGAACTGATATGCAAAAGGCACCTTTTCTAATTTGACGTTCACACTTGTGTTGAGAGGAACTGAGTTAACAGACTACTGCCAAAGAGTCCGCGAGAGAGTGTTTCACTTATCATTCACATAGAAATATTGGTGCTGTGTTTTCCCAAGTTGATGCTGTGTTCCATTTTCCCCTAATAAGTTTTCCTTGCCTCATACACAGACTCCGTGCTTGTGAGTGGGGATGTATTGCTTGTGAGAGGCACCCAGGGAAGGTATTTAGTGAGCCCAGAACTTCTGGGTGGGAGTTCAAGCAACTGGTGTTTATTGGTTGCAAGAGCTATTTAATCCAGCCCCCTTGTTGCTGCTGACAAGACGTGGCAAAAGGGTTACTCAGAAATGCCTCTATTTCTTTCGACTTCTATTAAACAAAAAACCAAAACACCAACAAGTAGTTAGATCCTTGCTTGAAATTATTCTGTTGCATTCTTTAATGAAGTGTCTAGTTCAGGGGTTCTCAAACTGGGGGTCGGGACCCATCATGGGGTCTCAAGGGTATTACATGGGGTATTAAGTTGTCAGCTTCCACCCTAAACCCTGCTTTGCCTCCAGCATTTATAATGGTGTTAAATATATTAAAAAGTGTTTTTAATTTATAAGGGGGGGTCGCTCTCAGAGCTTGCTGTGTGAAAGGGGTCCCCAGTACAAAAGTTTGAGAACTACTGGTCTAGCTGATCTCAGAGACTTGCCTCTTTCTAGCAACAGTCCACCTCTAATGGTAACATTTCTCTAGTCTAAGGGTAGGTTTACACTTACCCGTCGCGTCGGAGGCGTCGGATCGATGTTCTGGGTTCGATTTATCGCGTCTTGTCTAGACACGATAAATCGAACCAGGAAGTGCTCCCTCGTCGACACCGGTAATCCTGCTCTGCGAACGGAGCAGGTGGAGTCGACGGGGGAGCCTGCGCGCCGCGGTGTGGACCAGGGGTAAGTATTTTTAAGTTCGAAATAAGATACTTTGACTTCAGCTACGTTATTCACGTAGCTGAAGTCGCGCATTTTATTTCGAATTTCGGGGCTAGTGTAGACCAGCCCTAAGAAAATGTTAAGAAGACACTGCCTACTAGGGCTATAAAAATGACTTAAAACCTGTTTCCGTGTTAAGTACTTTCTAAGCACTACAACTCAGAAGGAAACCTGTAGACTCCACTGTACATTTTAGAGAAGGTAAATACATACACCACTTCTTTAGAGAGATAAAAAATAATGGATGCTTTATATTGACAGACTTCAGTATATGAACATGCTATTTTATATTTGAAGGGGTGTATTTGTTTGCCACCGTAGCAAGTAATACGAGATCAGCTGTGCACGAAAAATGATCGCATTGGGTATCAAAATGGGCTAAATACATTGGAAGCATTGTGGTGCTGTGGCAGGGATGCTATTGTTAAGGTTTAAGTGGTGTTTTCATTCTCAGGCCCTGATTTGGGGCACTTGTAATTTTCGGAACTAAACACCATTTGGATTGAAATTCCTCATTCATCTGCCCCCCTAACAGCCAAGCTTCCTGACATGCCCATCGAATATGCAGGAAGACACTCTCTTCTTGTTTACCTCTTTGGTGACTTTGTTATACTGCATTATTAAATCTCCAGAGATTCTCTAGGCTAACTAGGTTTGACAGAGGGGCAGAGAAGAGGTACTCTGTCTGTGCCATTGCATACAAATGAGT
The DNA here is from genome assembly GCA_037349315.1 of Chelydra serpentina. Classification (NCBI taxonomy): domain Eukaryota; kingdom Metazoa; phylum Chordata; order Testudines; family Chelydridae; genus Chelydra; species Chelydra serpentina. Next base: position 15,980,505 of record JBAIAC010000061.1, read on the forward strand.
TTCCCTGTAGGCACAAAGGAATTGCTGACCTGTATTCAGGACCATCCCTCCCTGACATTAGTATCTGTGCTCAATTAGCTCTGTCTGCTGTTAGTCGGACAGCATTGCCTATGACATGTGACGTGCTTCACCTGTAAAAGTTTGTTTCACAGTGTCGCGGGGTAGCACCCGGCTCCTGCCCTGAGGGGCTGGAAACAGCCCTGGGAGAGGGCTGAGGCTGAGAAGCTGGGCTGATTGGGCGAGGGGGCGGATCTCCTCGCGGAGCCCCTGCTACACAATCCCAACCTACGTGTGCAGGTGGCGGAGTCTCCCTCGGTGCGCCGGAGGTTGGTCCTGGCAGATGCCACCAGGGTCGGAGACCTCCTGGACTACGGCACGGGGGACTGGGTGGCTCCCCGGGCGCTCGCACGGCGCATGGGGCTCGCCACCCCTCGGAGCCCCCCGGCGCGTACTCCGGGAGGTGAAGGCCGCCCTGTTACCCAGGTCTCTCGATTTCCTGCGGCGAGCCCTGCGAGAGGGCGCCCCCCGCCCGCCCCTCACCCCGGGCCCTCCGGATATTTTTTTAGGGCCCCGTTTCCGCGAGCCCCCCCGGCACCCCCGTACCCATGCACCGAGCCGGCTGCATGCTCTGCAGCCGGTCCGGTTTCGAACCGCGCCCAGGGCCCATCTGTGCACGCTCGTGCTTCACATGTTGCATTTCCTCACCCTCGCGTCCCTCCTCGATGCCAAATGGCGGGACTATCTGCCACCTAAGGAGGGTGAGGAGCCCCGGTGGGCCAGCCTGTATTCCACCCTGGTTCCACGGCCCGCCGGGGATATTGGCTGGAGGCTCCTTCACGGAGCCGTGAGCACGGGCGTGCACCTGGCGCGGTTCACCCCAATCCCCAAAGCCTGCCCCTTCTGCGGCGTGAGGGAAGACCTGGCGCACGCCTACCTCGAGTGCGCCAGGTTGCAGCCCCTATTCCGGATCCTCCAGAACCTCTTGCTGAGGTTCTGGCTGCACTTTTCCCCGCACTTGTTCCTGTTCGCACACCCTGTCCGTGGCCCCACAAAGTCGCGAGACCTCCTCGTCAACCTCCTCCTGGCTCTAGCTAAAGTGTCCATCTACAAGACCAGGAGGAGGATGCTAGACGAGGGGGAGCTCTGCGACTGTGGGGCCTATTTCCGATCCTCCCTCGTGTCACGGATCCGGGCAGAGTTCCACTGGGCAGCGTCCGCTGGCTCCCTCGACAGCTTTGGGGAGCAGTGGGCGCTGTCCGGGGTTCTCTGCTCGGTCTCCCCATCCGGTCTCCATGTTTTGAACCTTTGACCCTCACTTGATCCCTGTTTTTTCATTAGTTGTCCCCCGGATTTATTTGGCCCCTGGGTCTAGTGGTCCCTCCCGCTAGGCTGGGGGAGGGGCTTTTAGCAGTGGGCGGGCTTGCGCCCGCCCACCTCCTGGGGATCCCAATAGGAGCTGGGCTGATTGGCAAAGTAGCCACAGCTGTGGCCAGTTAATCAGGGCCCAGCTGGCCCTTATAAGAGGGCAGTGGGCATGGCACAAAGGACTCTCTCTCTGCTTTTAGAGGGAGAAGGGCCTGGCTGTAAGGGCTAAGGAGGGTACCTTGAGTGGCGCAGGGCTGGGGAAAGGCTAAGGGAGCTGGGGAGCTCCGGCCTGAGAAAACCCCAGGCTGTGGCCAATGGGGTACAGGGGTTGCAGGGGGCAGCCCACAGGTAGGCCGAGGCAGCAGGTCCAAACCCCCTTTGCCTGTGATGAGTGGCTTATACTGCAGTCTGCCCCAGGGCGTGGGGGCTAGCTGGTGACTGGCAGTGGCTTATGACTGAGGGGGGGATAGTGGGTTGGGGGTTCCCCTGGGGAAGGGAGACCAGATCTGGGGGGTATTTCCAGGGGGAAGCACCCCAGTTAAAGGGGCATGGGTCCTGGGAGGGACATGGGCCAGAGTGGTCAGGCGGATCACCGGCCTGCAGAGGGTGCTCCGGAGGCTGGTGAGCTGATTCCCTGGAGAAACCAGCAGGAGGTGCTGCAGGGGTGAGTCCAACCCTGTCTCTCACAGTTGGGGAAATCAACTTTGGGAATAGGTCATGTTTGAAACAGGATGCTTAAATATATTTTCCTACCTGCAGAAGCCTTTGCCTAGCCCCTCTTTATCTTAAAGGGCCAGATCTTTTTTACCCTGGTGTGAAACAAAGGTGCTGTAAAGCTGACTTCACTGGCTACATGGGGATTGCTCCAATGTAGACAGAATCCCTGGATGTTATAGAAGTGACACAGTGGCTCTCCACCACCTTCTTCTGGCCCCCAGTTTGAGAGGCATGTCTGGTTGAATGGAAGCATACAAAGAGTGCCAATGTGCAAGCCCCTTGAATAAAATACAAACACTGACATTAAGGCCTGATTCAGCAAGGTACTTCAGTGCATGCTTAGCTTTAAGCAAGGGAGTAGTCTCCCACTGAAGACTACTCCCATGCTTAAAACTAGGCACATGCTTGACTACCTTGCTCAATCAGGTCCTCAATGATCTGCAGCCACTGAAGAAAGTGAACGATTTGTCTGGATCTTGCAATGCCCTGTGTGATAGGACACCATCCACACAACATGAGCCCTGAACAGTAAAATAGTCCAATTAACCTCACAGGCTGCACCTGGTGGAAAGTCAGGGATGGATGAGGCCTAATCTTGGATGAAATCCGTCTCTGGGAGAAGCTGGGCTGGGCTTGCAAAAAGAGGAAGTTGGTGGTAAGAGGGAAGCTGCAGGAAGGAACTTTGCAGTCATTCTCTAAAGCGGAAGGAAACTGGTAAGAGACACGGAGTCCTAGTGGGGACTAAACCCTGGGATCTTGCCTGGGAACACAGACTCTAGCAAGTACGCAGGAGAGGGTGAAGTAACCACAGGGAACAGTGGTGGTTCCAGTGATAACCCAGGGGTGGGCCAGAAGACTGAGAAAGGAAGGTGAGAAAGAGCCCAGGGAAACAGCAACAGGGTCTGGGCTTGCTTAGATCATAGTTGCTGGATATGGAGTCCCTGATCTGGAACCCCGAGTAGTTGGTGGGGTCTGGGGTTCCCTTGTCAGCCCCAGGGGAAGTGGCATAGTCTGGGAATGGAATGGAAGACTGCCTGAGACAGATTGTCCACTGGGACTTTGAGACCCTGGAAGGGGAAAACGCTATAGGGAGCTGGCCGGAGGGCTGAGCCACAAAGAGGGCGCAGCCTGAGTTACAAAGAGGAAGCAATACAGAGTCCTGAGAGAGAGAAAGGGTAAGCAACTGAAGGATGGGGCATCAGACTGGTTGAGCGCTAGTCCCCAGATGTGGCCACAAGGAGGTGACCCAGCAGTGAGTAGTAGACACCCTTATTATAAATGAAACCGACACAGCTGGCGCTCTGCTGGTCAGCTCTTCTACATAAAAGACCACGGCGACTTTGTGGTGAGCACTCAGTATAACACGTTTCTTGCTGGCAACAATATTTTGGTCGTGTTTTAGCTTGCTGTAAAAGTTCGATAGAGGGCACTATTCTTGCAGCCAGAGCTGAAGTAATTCCACTCACAGCATCAATTTTTAAGAGAACGATGTGAAATATTACAAATGCACGGTGCAGGAGAGTATCGATACTGTATTATAAATGCGACTGGAAAAGCACATGTTATCTTTATGGAAGAGAAATTCATCCTCAAATGTACATTGCTTTTAAAATAAATTCCTTTTGTATTTCAAAAGTAAGGCACCTACCTCTGGTGCCTGGATTTAAATCTAATCCATTCAGTGGTCAAAACTAAAATATAGCAGAATTATGGTACAACATATAGAATGTGTTTATCTTATCTTGTTTTTTTTTTTAATGTGGGTGTTTTGACATGATGGAAGAATTATAATCAGTGGGACACGGTAATACCCTGGTACACAATACATAGGAATGACAGAGTAGGTTACAATGGTGGGGGAGTGGCACTATATGTTAAAAGAAGTATAGCAGTAGGACTCTACTACTGACCACTTGAACAGGTTTGTAACAGTGACTGGGAAATGCTCAGGGAGATGCCAAAAAACAGAAAAATCCTAGGAATAATGGATTACAACTATCCCTATATTACCTGGATACATAAGAATGGCCATACTTGGTGAGACCAATGGTCCATCTAGCCGGCTAGCCTGTCTACTGACAGTGGCCAAGAGGGATGAACAGAACAGGGCAATTATCAAGTGATCCATCCCCTGTCATCCCAGGGTATCTTGGCGAATCACCATTGATGGACCTAGCCTCCATGAACTTAATTCTGTTTTGAACCGAGTTATACTTTTGGCCTTCACAACATCCCCTGGCAATACGTTCCACAGGTTGACTGTGAAGAAGTACTTCCTTTTGTTTGTTTTAAACTGGCTGCCTGTTAATTTAATCTGGTGACCCCTGGTTCTTGAGTTATGTGAAGAAGTAAACAACATTTCACTATTCACTTCCTCCATACCACTCAATTTTATAGACCTCTAGAACATCCACAGATTTCTCTCTTCTCTCCCCACGTATTTAGATGTCTCTTTTCCAAGCTGAACAGTCCCATTTTTTCTAGTCTCTCCTCATATGGAAGCTGCATACCCCTAATTATTTTTGTTGCCCTTCTCTGTACCTTTTCTAATTCTAATATATCTTGCTTGAGATGGGGCAACCAGAACTGCACACGGTATTCAATGTGTGGGTGTTTGACCCCCTCAAAGAATTGTACTAGATTGATGAAGCATGATTTCCCTTTACTAAAACCATGTTGACTCTTCCCCAACACATCGTGTTCATCTATACATCTGATAAATCTGTTCTTTACTGGTTCTGTTTTTCACTTGGAACTGAAGTTAGGCTTACCAGCCTGTACTTGGATCACCTCTGGAGCCTTTTAAAAAAAAATCGGTGTTACATTAGCTATCCTACAGTAATCTGGTACAGAAGCTGATTTAAATGATAGGTGATATACCACAGTTAGTAGTTCTGCAATTTCACATTTGAGTTCCTTCAGAACTCTTGGGTGAATACCATCTGGTCCTGGTGACTTATTACTGTTTAATTTATCAATTTGTTCCAACCCACCTCTAATGACACCTAAATCTGGGATAGTTCCTCAGATTTGTCACCTAAGAAGAATTGCTCACATCCTCTGTAGTGAAGACAGATGCAAAAAATTCATTTAGCTTCTCCACAAAGGCCGTGTCTTCCTTGACTGCTCCTTTAGTGCCTCAATCCTCCAGTGACCCCACTGACTGTTTGGCAGGCCTCCTGCTTCTGATGCAATTAAAAAACGTGTTTTTTTTTTTTTGCTGTTGTCTATTTTGCTAGTTGCTCTACAAATTTTTGGCCTGCCTAATTATACTTTTACAAGTGACTTGCCAGAGTTATGTTCCTTTTTATTTTCCTTAATAGGATTTGACTTCTAGTACCTTTTTGCCTCTAACCAGCTCTTTTACTCTGTTTAGCCATGGTGGCAATTTTGTTTTTTTTATTTAGCGGTATGCATTTAGTTTGAACCTCTCTTAAGCTGTTTTTTAAATAGTTTCCATGCAGCTTGCAAGCATTTCTCTTGTGACTGTTTCTCTTAATTACCATTTTAACTAGCTTCCTCATTTTTGCGCCATTCCCCTTTTTGAAGTTCAATTCTACTGTGGTGGGTTTCTCTAGCATTCTCCCACCCCTTCCCTGCCACCATGGATGTTAAATTTAATTATGTTATGGTTGCTATTACTGAGTAGTTCAGTTATATTCACCTCTTCGACTAATTCCTGTGTGCCACTTACGACTAAATCAAGAATAGCCTCCCCCCTTGTGGGTTCCAGGACTAGCTGCTCCAAGAAGCAGTCATTTAATGTGTCTAGATATATTGTCTGTGCATCCCATCCTGAAGTGACACACACTCTATGGATAGAAATTACATGCTTGAATAATAAGAGTATATCAGACAGACTATACAACAGACCACCTGACCAAGATGGTCATGGTGACTGTGAAATGCTCAGGGAGATTACCGAGGCTATAAAAATAGAAAACTCAATAATAATGGATGATTTCAACTATACCCATATTGACTGGATACAGGTCACCTCTGGACGTGATGGAGAGACAAAATTTCTAGACACCATGAAGCCAGGAGGCAGCCGGGAGGAAGCCTGCAGTCTCTCTCCTTGAGGCAAGGGGAGATAGCAACCCCTGAGGAAAGGGATAGGAACCTAGGAGGAAGGATTTACCTAGTAGACCTAATAGAGAGGTGTCTCACTAGGAAGACTGGAGAACGAAAAGCTTGGAGAAGTACAGTAGGTAGTTCAGGGGTAAAAGCAGTAAGGTAAATGTAGGTGCAGACCTTAACTGCTCTCTGTAAAGCTTTGGACTGGAACCCAGAGCAGAGGCCAGGCCTGGGTTTCCCTACCAACCACTGCAGAGTGGTATTGCTAGGGATAGTAAATAGGAAGACTGCAGGAGTCACTGTGGGAGTGACATAGGGCAGCGGGCATGAGGACTCTTGACACTGCCAGTGCAGAAAGACTTTGAAAGACTCCCTTGGAAGGGGAATCACAGGGTGACCTGGCCAGAGGGCTGAATGACTCTGTGGGCAGAAAGAGAGCTGCAACAGTAGGAGAGAAGAAAAGGGGTGCTGAACTGGGCGGAGCTAATCTCCAGAATTACCAGAGAGGCACCACCTAGAGGTGAGTAGAACACCCTGTGACAGATCCATACCATTAAAATTACAGTAAAATAGTTTGCATGACTAATATATGATGGCTGAATAGACTGACAGACACACTGTTTGTCATCAGACCAAGCAGAGAGTAAGACTGCACTTCAGTTGTGACAAGAGATCAAAAATATTGTCAGAAGTCTTTCATAAAGTGCTACGACAAAAGATCCCCCCAGGTGTATTCTGATTTTCCTAGTACAACGATGACAAATTTAAACGTAAACTGAGAGAAAGCAGAATATTCATATTAAAAAATAATCTTCTTAGATGAAAGATTGTCTTCTGGTAAACCATCGTGTTTTATCAAAGGGATGCTGTATAAAAGATGTCAGAAATGATAGCGACGGTACATCCTTCCTTCAAGACTGCAATGCCTCAACGTAGTCACTAACCAATCCTATGGGACGTTATTCCTGTTCAGTATTGTTTCAATGGTCCACGCAACTGGCCTAGGAACGAAGGCCTCGGTATACACATTCCTCTTACGTTGCCATTAGCTAACAAGAATATTCATTTTCACTCTCTGCTTTATAATTCTGCGCTAATCCACATAAAGGAGACACTCATTCCAACGCACAACACGCAACTTTAGTTTAAGGTTATTGACTTTGCGTCTTTAAATGAGAATGCATCTTATCCACATTACCGAACTTATAAGCTTCTTTGTGGATTTGAACCAAGACTTTGATTCCATCAGGCCACCTGACCAGTATTTAGTAGGATGCTGGAATTTTTTTAAAAAAATTCACCTATACAGTATAGGTTAATCAAACACAAAATCAAGGGCAAGTAACAGTTATTCCCCCATGTGAGGACAGATTTTCAAGAGAACCCTTGGGCACATCTTCACAAGTGCTCTAGCACCTATCTAGGTATCTTAAAAAACCCAAACTTTCAAGAGTACTTAGCACCCAATATAGGCCGTACTCATCTGAAAAGATGGCTGCTTATTTAGGTGCCTAAATGGGAGCTGAGCTCTGCTGAAAACCTGGCCTGGATTCTGGATGCCCATAAACGTGGCCCGTAAACTGCGTATTTCATGTCTGTTTTTTAAGCCTAGGTTCTATAAATCCTGAGATTGTAGCCAATCATGTTTAAACATGGCTGCTCCCAGAGTAGTGGGGTTCTAGAACAATTTCCCCCCAACTTTGTTTTTGACTGTGCCCATCTGTTTAATCTCCTCCTGTGACAAAGAGGGCTTACGTACAGCAGTCTTACATTTCCTGTTTATGTGGGAACATTTCAACCCCTGACTGTATTTAATGTTGCGGAGGGTGGGGGAGGCAGGAAGAGGAAAAACAAACAAAACCAACGCTCCAAAAATGACTGATTTTTCCCCCCCTTAGATCTATTCCAGGCTGTAATGCCCTTATGATCACACAGTGTGACTTCCTGCATAAAACGTGGGCCAGAGAGTTCTCCCAGTGACTCCCGCATCTAGCCCAAATTATGAGAACGACTTTCTTATACTGGTCAAGGAACACTGAGTAGCGCCATACTGCTGTAGCACACCAAATAGTAGGCTTTACTCTCCTTCGTGCAAAAACCAAAGTGATAAAGGGGGGAGGGATAGCTCAGTGGTTTGAGCATTGGCCTGCTAAGCCCAGGGTTGTAAGTTCAATCCTTGAGGGGGCCATTTAGGGATCTGGGCCAAAAATCTGTCAGGGGACAGTACTTGGTCCTGATAGTGAAGGCAGGGGACCAGACTCGATGACCTTTCAAGGTCCTCCCAGTTCTATGAGACAGGCATATCTCCATTTATATTATATCCATAGCTCCTGCACCCATTCCTGTAGAGTGCCAATGTGCCAGGATTGGAATGACTGGATCTGGTTGCAGAGTCAGGCCAATAGTTACCCATTTGCCAGGGAAAGTTTACTAACCATTTTAAGACTCTACCAGAAAACAGGCCTTTCCTTCAAGAGGTATTGTGAAAAAGTCAGACCTGAGTTATGATGGTGGTTGAAGGCAACTTTCTGTCTTAGAATGACTAAAGCCCTTTCCCCTATGAACTGAAAGAAGTTGCCTCAGGTTATGGTCACCTGAGTCTAATTAAGGGCAGCCTGTGACCTTTAAAAACTTCTTCTGCTGAGAAAAGGGAGGAGAGGTGAGAAGCAAGGTGCAGAAGGGTTGTGTGTAGTAAGGGGAAAGGCTCCTCTTAGGTAAAGAGCTGTTTTACCCTATAAGGGGAAGCCTTGTATTTGGGGAGGGGGACCTTTGTTCCCAACATTGTTGGGCCAAGAGTGGTTAGACTGGTGATCGGTAGCTGGCATAAGAGGTAATATTCCCGTGGGAGTTAGGAAATCTATTTTTTTTTTTTATGTTTAAAGAAGACCTTTGGGCCTACCCTGTAAAATATTGTAAATAAGCCAATGTGAAGTATTAAACCTCCATTTACATCAGGTCCCCTCAATGCCAGAGGGGCAACTCTGAATCCTGCCATGATGAAAGAGGTACACTGTCAGTATGCAAAAGCTAAGAATCCAGGAAATTGTCTTCTCAATCAATCCACTCTTTCCCCCTCCTACCACAATTTATTCTAACACCTAAAGCAACCATGTGCATCATCCCCAGAGGAAGTACTTCATCACACAAAAGCACATGAAAATTGTTAACGCTAAGTGGCATCTGAAATAATCTTTGACTAAAGATTGAATCAGAAAGCTCTTCAGAAGTTCAGAGCCTTATATATAGGAACAGATATGAAATGTGTCAACCTTGTCTGCAATGACCGCACATTCATGCTAACTGGCTTTGATCTCTCAATGGTTTTTAAATGCATCTTTACACTGTTTCAGATGCATTATATGCCTAACAGGGTGAGCATTCCAAACGATGTCTAGATGAATTATGCGTTAACATTATATCATAATGCCCTTATCTTCTTCATCTCTTTATAACTTTAAAAGTGTACTTAGCGGTAGCATGAGCTCAAGTGCAAATCAACTAAGTCGTTTCATGATTCCATTAGCTTTGATTTTAACTTTGTTTATTCTGCAAACAGATTTTAAAGTTGACTCTGTAATGAAACGAGGATTAGACATTTATGTGAAGATCCTGTTATACCAGCTGGGATAAGACATTTCTAAGGGGGAGACACCCTCTTCCTTCAGGATATAAACTAATCACAGACTTCCCATGATTGGGAAGAAGCTTGGCATGTTGAGATAGATTCTCTTCCCTGATACACGACCAATGTAGGGTTAATGGGCTGTATGAGAACAGGAAAGAGGGACGGCCCCTTTGAGAATTCTCCAATGCACGTGGCATGCAAGATGGTTAGGGCCAAAGCAAGCAGCTCTAAACTAACCTGTAAACCCCACACTGTAGCGGCATGCTGGGATGTGGCCAGGGCCTTCGGGCGGCTCAAAAGCTCAGAACAGCCAATGGGCAGTTGTGCAAATTAGGGAGATGAATAAGTGATTTAATGCTGTCTTTCTAGTCCCTTAGCCTGGGCTCCTACTCCTGCTGCAGCATAGAATCTGGCCCATTATTCCTAATGGGCCACAAGAGGTTTCCCCCACCCACCTTCCCCTGGCGTGTCTGTATCCTGAAGACGGGATAGAGGACTGAAAAATGAGGCACCCAAAATTTTTACCTACGGCTACAGCTGCTTTTAAAAATGTAGATCCTGCAGGATAGGTACATGGAAAGCCATTGCTACGTGTCACAAAGCCAGAGTAGCTTTTTAAGAAAAGGAAAAGGTGGACTGAGCTAATGGGAAGGACAGCCCTAGGGATAAAGGTAGCCTGTAAAAAAACACACCCCAAAAACCCCATTCTTTTAAGGGTTTGGCAATTCAGGACTACAAGGACTCATAGAAAGTAGCTTTATTTCAGGGGGTTTCCCCATATGCCCTCAATCCATCTGCCTTTTTCTTTTTAAAGTCCAGCTAAACGCTTGGACAGCTGAGATTGTGGAGTTTAAGGCTGCATGTCATGTGGACATGGAGTTTGAGGATCCAAAGTTCTTCAGGGGGAGGTGTAAGTGCCCAAGAACTAACTGTAGCATATGACACCCATCAAAGGGTTAATTCATAAAAAGCAGCTCTTGGAAACTGCTAGCCAACAGCATCAGCTAGCCTCCTACTTGGTTCTGATGATGTGATGCTTCCATTTCTTTGCTCAATGTCCTCTCACAATAACTTCCCCGGGGAAGCAGGGCGGTTATTACGGAGAGTTCTGGAATACGCCGGATTATTCCAGCATTCCCGACGCCCAGTCATTTTTATAAACTCTTAACTGAAGATATATGAAGTGGCATGATCTAGTGCAGGGGTCGGCAACCTTTCAGAAGTGGTGAGCCGAGTCTTCATTTATTCACTTTAATTTAAGGTTTCTTGTGCCGGTCATACATTTTAACGTTTTTAGAAGGTCTCTTTCTATAAGTCTATAATATATAACTAAACTATTGTTGTATGTAAAGTAAATAAGGGTTTTAAAATGTTTAAGAAGCTTCATTTAAAATTAAATTAAAATACAGAGTCCCCCAGACTGGTGGCCAGGACCCGGGCTGTGTGTGCCACTGAAAATAAGACCGCGTGCCGCCTTCGGCACCCGTGCCATAGGTTGCCTACCCCTGATCCAGTGGATGGATCATGGAGCCAGGATGCTGAGTTCTAATCCTGGCTCTGACACAGCCTGCTGAAGTCAGAGACAAGTCCATATCTTCAAAGGTATTTAGGATCCTTGATTTCAGCCAGTGGGAGTTAGGAGCCTAAATACCTTTCAGGATCTGGGCCTTAACCTCAGAATCTGTTTCTCGTTTGTAAAATGGTGATAACATTTGAGTACATGTGAGTGTTGCAGGAGTTAGTTAGTAAAAATGCCCCTTGCAAATGTAAAGTCCTATATAAATGCTTAATACTATCACGTCAACCATAATAAATTGGCATAATTCCTGGGCCTGATCACATCTTGTCCAGAGAACATGCATATCCCTCCACATGGGGGGGAGGGATAGCTCAGTGGTTTGAGCATTGGCCTGCTAAACCCAGGGGTGTGAGTTCAATCCTTGAGGGGGCCATTTGGGGATCTGGGGCAAAAATTGGGGATTGGTCCTGCTTTGAGCAGGGGGTTAGACTAGATGACCTACTAAGGTCCCTTCCAACCCTGATATTCTATGATTCTATGATAATGCACAGACACTCAAAAGGGTGTATCATTAATTATAATGACTTTGTACAGTCTAGGAAAAGGATATTAGTCAGTACTAAATATTTGTGCTGTCTCCAGAGTGGCCCACAATTAGTACATTGTGAAATACGTCTCCTTTTCCCTGCTAGGTTTGTTTGCCATTTGTATTCTGCAGTAAAAGCTGTTCCTTTTGATATAATATGACTTATGGGAAGATAGAAAATAACAGCCTTCAGCTGACTTGGCATTGGCTCTATTGGGACACGAATTATAGCTAAAAGAAAGAGTTACAATGCTTCTCTGAGTTTATTTAAAAACAAGTTCTATCCCTACAGTTTTTGAGTGCCTGTCACGGAGCTTACTGCTCACCCTTGGGGTCCTGCCATAGGGCTGCATCTGGGGATAGCTCCTTTCTGGTCAGACGCCCCCTCTCGATGGTTGCTCACACCGCATGCCCTCCTTGCTCTCCAAGACACGTAGTGCTCCCTCTTCTTGACTCAGCACTCCAGCCCATTCACTGTATAGTTCTCCCCTTCCAGGGTATCAACATCCCACTCTGTTCTACAGAGTCTTCTGGTCCAAGGCTAGGTCTGTACCACTTTCCCCGTGGCTGGTAGGGGAAATCAGGCCTGCTGTCTACTCTGAATTCCAGCCCAGGGACCCTGTCCAGCAACTACTGTCTACTGGCTCCCAGGCCCTATTGTGATTTCCCTGGACTCCTTCATATCTTCTGGCCCCCTCCTTTGGGTTTACTATCCCAAACTCCCTCCTCCCAGGGAACCACTCCAGACCACTTCCCCTGCAGCCCTCTTCTGTTATCAGCTTGCTGGCTTCATACAAGCTCAGCCTGCCCGTGCCCAGGTGGGCTCCATCGTCAATTAGCTTTCCAGGCCCTGGCTCTCCCCCAGGTGCAGTCTACCAAGTTAGTTGCCCCAACAACCTGCTTTGCCTTGTCCTTTTGGGATCCAGGAAGGAAGTGGGCAGGCGGAAGCCCGCCCACTGCTAAAGGGCCTCCCTGAAGCCTAAGGGGAGTGTCCACAGGACCTGGAAACCAAGTAATTCCAAGGGACAACTAATGAAATAACAGGGACAGGAGTGAGGTCAAAGGGTCAAACGAAGGGAACCTGATGGGGACACTGAGCAGAGAACCCCGAACGGCGCCCACTGCTCCTCGAAGGTGTCAAGGGAGCCAGCGGACGCCTCCCAGAGAAACTCTGCCCGGATGCGTGAGCGGACGGAGGATTGGAAATAGGCCCCACAGTCGCAGAGCACCTCCCCGCCCCACATCCTCCTCCTGGTTTTATAGACAGCCACCGTGGGCAGTGCCAGGAGGAGGTTGACCAGGAGGCCTTGCGACTTTGTGGGGCCATGGATAGGGTGTGCGTATATCAGGAGGTGCGGGGAAAAGTGCAGCCAGAACCTCAGGAGAAGGTTCTGGAAGAGCTGGGAAAGGAGCTGCAACCTGGCACACTCCAGATAGACATGCCCCAGGGTCTCCCTGACACCGCAGAAGGGACAGGTGTTGGGGAGGGTGGTGAACCACGCCTGTGCTCACAGCTCCATAAAGGAGCCGCAAGCTGATATCCCTGGTGGGCCATGGGACTCATTGGCCCCAGTAGCTAAGCCAACACCGGGGTGGGAGGGTACTCAGTCACTGCTGCTATTGACCAGGAGTAAATCTCTACCCGCTGGGAGCTGCTGTATTTTGACACAGGCGTGTCTGAGTCACGGCACCCCCCAGAGCTGCTCCGGGGGCAGTACAGTTTATACGATGCTCCTTCTTTGGAGCTGCGCCTCCAGTCAGATTGTAGCAGTTAAGCCTTTTCCTCTGCTACCAGTGCATTACAACGGTGCTGGTATAGGGAAGTGTTTCCTCAACAGAAAGTCTACCACTGGGGGGAAAATAAATTCATGATGTCCGTGCATGTGAAAGTTGCCAAATGCACGGAACAAATGAGCAGGAAGCAGAGCAGCTGCACAAGCTTTCCCGCTCTTTTCGGCAACATGCCTCAACCCTGACTCGGAGCGACCGCCACTTAGCATGAATGGTAGTGTAGCCTCCGTGTTCCTTTGGTCTTTGGCCTCTCTGCTAGGAGTGCCCACAGGGCAGCAGTTAGTGGCAGCTAGGGTGACCAGACAGCAAATGTGAAAAATCGGGACAGGGGGTGGGGGGCTAATAGGAGCCTACATAAGAAAAAGACCCAAAAATCTGGACTGTCCCTATAAAATCGGGACATTTGGTCACCCTAGTGGCAGCGGTGATGGAGTTCTTTTGTGACATGGGCACTTGTCAACTAGAACAGTGACCTCAACACCAACTAATTTCAGAAAAATCAGATAAAGAGTCATTCACTTGGTTTCAGATTAAAACCAATAACCTTGAGGGGAAAAAAAGTCTCCCTAACCCACTCTCAGCCTTGAGAAGTGACAAAGAGTCCTGTGGCACCTTATAGACTAACAGACGTATTGGAGCATAAGCTTTCGTGGGTGAATACCCACTTCTTCAGATGCATCTGAAGACATAGGCGCCGACTTTCGTCGGTGCCGGTGGGGGCTTGCGCCACGGCCCCACCCCAACTTCACCCCTTGGCCCTGCCCCTTCCCCAAATCCCCGCCCCCGCCTCCTCCCCCGGGCGCGCTGCATTCCCCCCCCCCCCCCGGCTTACAAGCGGGGAGGGAATGCAACGGGGCTGGGGGAGTAGGCGGGGGCGGGGCCGGGGGCACGAGCACCGCCGGTGGGTGCTCAGCACCCACCAATTTTTCCCCGTGGGTGCTCCAGCCCCAGAGCACCCACGGAGTTGGCGCCTATGTCTGAAGAAGTGGGTATTCACCCACGAAAGCTTATGCTCCAATACCTCTGTTAGTCTATAAGGTGCCACAGGACTCTTTGTCGCTTCTACAGATCCAGACTAACACGGCTACCCCTCTGATACTCTCAGCTTTGAGTGTCAGACTGCTATAAACCCTACTTCAGATGTAGTTATAAATTCCCACTTTATTAATGTGCAACTGGTGAGAACCTGGTATGCAATTTCTTTGTCCAGTGACAAAGCTGTATTTAATCCCTAGCACATTTGCAGTTTCCAGACTGCGGGCCAAATGAGTGATTAGTAGGACAAGCTGAATATGCATTTGTTTGCCGTTTCCAAAGGGTTAAACTTAGGGGCAAGATCCAACTGCTATTAAAGTCAGTGGAAATATTCTCAATAACATTTGGGGAATTGGTTCAGGCCCTAAATCAGTTAATCCAGTTTTTAATTAAACAGCATTTAATAAATAGCTGGTTGGTTGTTTTAGATGGTAACAATAATGAATGCTTCATTTTAAAATGAAATTTCATAGGCTCTTTGCCCACAGTACAGTGTAGGTTATGCCTTAGCTTACATTAGAAAGGCAGAATTCACCTTATTGTGATGTTGGCTGTGGTGTGATAAGACGGAGCTCAATGGAGCTCCAATGTAGCCGATCAGACTCTACCCCAATATTTTTCCCAGCCCTAAAATGCAGTGCTGGTCTCAGTGTCATAAAGGAAAGGGTTCCTTTTCATACAGTTGGTTTCAGTACATTTTAGAGTTCACTGCAAGAAGGGGTAACTGCTCTTCATGTCACAAATGGCCTGTTCTCTCTCTCTCACATAGCAGGGGCCTGTAGTGGGGTAGGCACCCAGGAGAGGGCTGTGGCTGGGGACAAGAAGCCTGGGCTGATTGGGGAAGGTAGTAACAGCTGGGGCTATGCCCCAATCAGGGCCCAGCTGGCCTTATAAGTAGGCAGGGAGCCAGGAGCTGAGACACTCACTCTCTAGCTTCTGAGAGGGGGGACCTGGCTGTAGGGAGCTGAGGAGGTACCTAAAAGGGAGCAGGCTGGGGAAGGCCAGAGGAGCTGGGGAGCTCCAGCCTGAGAAAACCACAGGCTGCAGCCTAACATAAGGCCAATTAGGTACTGGGTTTGCAGGGGGCAGCTCATGGGCAGCCAGAGGCAGCAGGTCCAAACTCCTTTGCTTGTGATGAGTGGCTAATACACTGCAGTCTGCCCCAGTGAATGGGGCTAAGCAGTGACTGGCAGTAGCCTATACTGAGGCTGGGTGGGGGTTCCCTGGGGAGGGGAGACTGTGAGACTGAGGGGTTACTGCTGGGGGGGGGGGTGCAGCACCCCAGTGGAAAAGGGCACTGGGGTCTGGGAGGGACATGGGGGCCAGCAGCAGTGGGACACCGGCCTGCAGAGGGCGCTCCGGAGGCTGGATGAGCTAATTCCCTGGATCGACCAGCAGGTGGTGCTGCAGGGGTGAGTCTCTCCAGTTTACAGGCCCATATGATACACTTTTGACCAAGGCCTGGTCTACACTTGGGGGTGTGGGTGGTTTGACCTAGGATACGCAACTTCAGCTACGTGAATAGCGTAGCTGAAGTCGACGTATCTTTGGTTGACTTACCTGGCCGTCCTCACGGCAGCGAGTCAACCGCTGTCGCTCCTCCGTCGACTCCGCTTCCACCTCTTGCGGAGGTGGAGTTTCAGAGTCGTTTGGGGATCGATTTATCGCATCTACACTAGGCGCAATAAATCGATCCCCGATAGATCGATCACTACCCTCCGATCTGGCGGGTAGTGTAGATGCACCCTAAGTGTAACTACACTGCAGTTCAAGGTGTGATTGCAGCCTGGGCAGACGTACCTTCACAAGAGCAGCTAAAAGTAGTGGTGTAGATGCAAAGGCACAAACTAGAACCACGAGTACATACCCAAGGTCCCCAACATGCTGCAGCATCTACCCTGCTATTAAGCCATGCTAGTGCAGGTATGTCTACCCATTCTGCAGTCACCTCTCATATTGCACTGTAGACATATCCAGAGTGTAAACAAAGACATTTACTGAGCAATTTTAGGTTTGTTACAAGACAGGGTTCCGCTGGACCTTCCTGAAAATATATTTGTCATAAACAATGGTGTGGCCTAAAAACATAATATAAGCTTCCTGAAAGAGTGTGAAGTGTTGGATGTTTGTATGGGGCCAGACTGGGATACTCCCAGTGATACTGAGTACATACGCGACAGTTCCATTTAAATCAATAGTGCTACTTTGAGAATAAGGAGGTCAACAATCTGATCCTTACATTTTCTAACTACCCCAGCCGCTATGAGACCATAAGCCCTCCTTTTCTTCCCCGGTCATAGCTACTGATATCAGTCGTGGGTCATTGCCATGGTCAGCTCTGTGAGGACGCTAAGACATCCATAAAGGAAACAGACTGCTGTGCCGATATCAGGGTGCAGCTAGGCCCCAAAAGTTGACATCACAGTCTGGCATCCATCCATACCCAACCAGCTCAGTGATCAGCAACCCAAGTGGAGAGTAGCATTTTAGTCCACAATACCAGCAAACACCACAAATCAAACGTCCTTGAGACATCAACTTCATGTATGTGGTTTTAAAGGGGTCACACCGTCCCTTTAAAATGTTAGCAAGGAAATGTACAGTGTTGTTGCGGCCCTGTCAGTCCCAGGATATTAGAGAGGCAAGGAGAGTGATGTAATGTCTTTTATTGAACTAACTTCCGTTGGTGAGAGAAGCAAGCTCTTCTTCCTTGTCTCTCTCTCCAACAGAAATTGGTCCAATCAAAGATATTACCTCACCCAGCTTGTGTCTCTAATAACTTGGAACCAGTATGGCAACAACAACTCTGCATGCAACAATGGAAGATATCACATTTTTCCTCTGAAAAAGCATTCCACACTGTTAAAATACAGAAAATTAAATTCAAAAGCTATCTTACATACTGCTAATGGTTATTAGACAAAGTGAAACAACGATGCTCAAACATTAAAGCTATATTCTGTGGACTGACTGCATATTTGCTGGATCGACTACTGCAGGGGTCTCCAAACTTTAGGAGATGAGGGCCACATTAGATTTTTTTTAGGGAGACGAGGGCCCCCCGCTGCCGAAATGCCACCGAATAGCCGCCGATGCGGGCAGCAGCCTCCAGGGCCAGCTCCAGGCACCAGCTTTCCAAGCTGGTGCTTGGGGTGGCAGGCGAGAATGGGGCGGCAGTCCGAGTCCCATGGCGACAATTCGGTGGCGGTCCGCCCCATTCTCACCCACTGCGGCGGCAATGGGGCGGCAGGTCCGCCACTCTCCCCTTGCCGCTGCGGACTGGGACTGCCTGCGTCGGGAGCGGGGCCCCGCCCCGGACGCAGGCAGACGTATCGGGGCCCCGCCCCCGACGCAGGCAGGCGCCGGGGGCGGGGTCCCACTATGTCTGCCTGTGTCGCGGGTGGGGCTGCCGCCCCTACTTGTGGCAGCAAAATTGTGAGAGCCGCCCCGGCAGCCTCTGAGCTGCTGCCGAAGTGCCGCCGATTCGGCAGCATGAGTTTGGAGACCCCTGGACTACTGCTCTGACCCCCCCCCTCTGTAATAACTAGGCATCTAGCACAGTGGCATTCTATGCATTTTCTGCCTTTTTCCAGTTTTTTTTAAAAAGGGTTTTAGTATTATCATACGTCACAACTTCTGCTAAGTAACAGGGAAAGGTGCATTTTAAACTATCTCTAGAAAAAATGAGATGAAAGCAAGAAAGCTAATTAAAAAGAGCCGCAGGCAGGGTTGTGTAGTTTCCTAAGGAGCAATGGGTTTCTTTTTTTTAAAAAAAGGAGCTGTTTTAAACTGCAAGACGCTATTACTGACCTACTTCCAACCCTAGTATCTCAATACTTTGCTTCATTGGAAGAATTCAGAGCTATTTCCCCTCTTTCGTATGTGAGTGATACAAACAGAAACATTGTGGTTTGGATTTATGGGATCTGGCCCAGCTCTAGAGCTGCAGATAAAACAGCTATTCTGGAATTACCATCATAACATCAGGCAGAAGCAGTTCTGTTCTGGAGATAGTCATCTTTATTTTGGCCTCTGGTCGAAGGGTGCCGAGGCACACTTGAAAGGACTGTGCTTGTTTTGATTCCATGGGGTCATAGCAGGGCCTTTCAAAATGGACATGACAATAATAGGCCAATTTCTGCTTGCCTTACTAACACTGAAAACTTTCACTCAATGCACATTCCTTGTGAGAAAGTCAAGGAAGACTTGGCCCAGTGTCAGCTGACAGCATCAGCGAGCCTGTGACTTAACTGAATTATTTGTACACCTGAAATGAGCACGGGAATTGAACATGTCCTGTATCTAGAACGAGATAGGCAAGCCTCATATAAAGCAAGGCTCAGTGTTGAAATCTGCAGACTTTGCAAACTGAAAATCTTTGCCTAGCCCTGCCACAATCCTGTTTAACTCACTTTGGAAATTGAAGTGCTTAATCATAGCTGAAGTGGTTCAATAAATGTGGAGTCCTTTAAAGAGCACATACCAAAATCATACACCAAGTACTCTAGGTGCCTCTCTCTGCCAAACAGTTAACACCTCTGTCTTACTATAGATGGAATTTGTAGCAACTCCGCTACTAAGCACATTCAATTATAAAATCCAGTTTTCAGTTGCTTGTGACTTTGCCAAACTTTAACCATTTGGTCTAAATGTTTCCAGGCCGGGTGTCTACCTCAGACCGAATTGTTCTGGAAAACTTTCAGCACAAGTGGTTCAGCTGTCTCTCCGAATAAAGCTAGGGAAAGTAGTTAGTTTTGCCACAGTTACATTTTTCCGTACTGTTTCTTGGCAGAGCTCTAGCACCTTGATGCTTTGGAGCAGGAACTAAATATCTGGCATAGAATTAGTCCTGGGTTCACAGAGGTGCCTTTTTACTGTCTCCAATAAAATTCACCCAGAGTTCACCAAGTAATAAGTCTCTGGAAAAAAAATCACTATTTGTACCTGTTCAATAAAGCCTTTTTAGTCTTGTTCTTAAGATCTCTGACCATCTCAGCTGCACTAGCATTCATATTTCCAGGCCCCACTGAGGAAATGCTCTGGACTATACATAGGCAAGCCAACAGTCCCTGTGTGTGGCCTTGGGGAAGGTCTGTTTTATTATGAGCCAGGAGACTACCATGAGTTCTAATCTCAGTTCCTGCACTGACTAATGTTAGTAGCTCTGTCCACTTCAGAGCTCTTATTGAGCAAAGCCTCATACCCTTACCTTAGGAAGTAGACAAGTATCGCACCCCACCTAGAGGTTATCTAAGGTTGCTTCTAGTACAGCAAGGAATAGTAGACAGTTCTCTAACATGGCACGCTCAAGTACCCATTGAGCCACACTCTCTTTTATAACAAATGAGCAAATCCAAACATGGGGCTTGGCTGGTGAACCACTTGACAACCTTCCTCTCTAGGAGCCAGGATTTCTGATTCCATCTATTTCTCTGCTGTTTAGCAAATAGCTATGGTAGGCCACTATGGTAGGGCACGGTGTTCCATCTTCTCTTGTAGTGGAGCATTCCCACAGAAGACACCTACTCCAACCAGTTACTCCTTGAGCTTCAGTGGTAGAAGTTTGTGCTGTGGGTCTAAAGGTCCTGGGTTGAAGTCTTCCTGGTGACCTACTGATATTGTTGCACATGCTGGCATTTGGATTTTTTATAGTTTTTTAATTAAGATATAGGGAGCTATATTTTGTTTTTAAAATGGTATGTTATAAGAATGTGGTTATAAAGTCAAGCACTCTAAACTCAGAACGGGACACGGGCGTTGGTAAAGTGCATATTACATATACATACACAGAATGCAAGCATATAATTAAAAAGACTTCAGTACCGCATTTGCCAGCCAATAAAGGACATTTGAAAGAGTACCAAGTATTCAGTTTTACACCTAGAAGAATTTTGTAGAAGACTTGTTTATCAGGATGACATTCATACCCACCGAAAGCAAACAAACAGACAAGCCAATCACGCAGATATATCGGGAAAACATCGTTTTTTCCCAATGTTGTCAGTGCTAGTGTTGATATAGTTTCTGCTTGACAAATACAGTTTTGGTTACTCTAGAGCCACTGGGGCATTTGGGATTAGCCTCTAGACATGCTATGCCTCAAATTCTTTTCAATCTGTAAGAGGTGGTTCTAGAATGAATCTTTGCCAGCTACTTATTCACCCATTATAGAATGATATTCTGATTTTTCCTCTCTATCTTAAAAAACCCTCCCACCTAATTCTATTAAGAAGACGACATACAGACACACAATGTTACAGAAGTTATTTCAAAAGCAAGCTATTCTGGCACATGCGTTTATTTTTCAGAGTTCCTGTACAGTTGTTTATCCTCCAACAGGTCCTCTGGAAAAAAAAACACATTCAAAGAATTTCTAAAGAACTTAAAATCCAAAGAAACCTAATTGCATAAATACATGATACAAATCCAAGCCTTAGTTCAGCTGCAGACGACTCCCCCCGCACCCACTTCAGCTACTAGGAAGTCAGAAAATTAGTTTGAAACATGCTGCTTATGGTTCAGTTGGGATTTTAGGATTTCAAGGCAGCTAGTGAGTCTCGATATACCAAGCAGGGGACTTGACTTGAAGTGATTAAAAGTGGCCATCAAAAGCAGCTCTAAGTGTTGAAACTGAGCTTTAAAACTTGGGAGAGCTGAGATCTAAATATTAGATGAAATATTTAGTGCACTTATATCATCAAACAAATAATTTATTAATATATTGCCAGCATAAGACTTTTAATCAAACACAGCTGCTTGCATACAGTATTTTGAGATATAGGTTTACAAGATACATTGGCCTCCAGATCCTTGAGTATCAAGATTAACAGAGGTCAGGCTAAAAACATTGGCACCTGAGATTTAAGGGTATTGTTAGAAAAAGCAAAGCAAAGCTTTGCAGTGGTGTTGGTACAGACCAATTGACTATGTTAGTAATTGCATTATTGTTCAGCAGTTATGAGCTTCTAGGACGGGTTGGGCAAACTTTTTGGCCCGAGGGCCACATCTGGGTATAGAAATTATATGGTGGGCCATGAATGCTCACAAAATTGGGGGTTGGGGTGCAGGGGGGAGGTGAGGGTCCTGACTGGGGGTGCAGGCTCTGGGGTCGGGCTGGGGATGAGGGGTTTGGGGTGTAGGAGGGTGCTCCGGGCTGGGACCAAGGGGTTCGGAGGGAGGGAGGGGGATCAGGGCCGGAGCACAGGGTTGGGCCATGGAGGGGGTGGGGGAGTGCTCAGGGGTGCAGGCTCCGGGAGGCATTTACCTCAAGCAGCTCCCGGAAGCAGCGGCATGTCCCCCCTCCGGCTCCTACATGGAGGCGTGGCGCCGGCCAGGCGGCTCTGCGCACTGCTCCGTCTGCAGGAGATGCCCCTGCAGCTCCCATTGGCCGCAGTTCCCAGCCAATGGAAGCTGCAGAGGCAGCGCTTGGGGCGGGGGCAGCGTGCAGAACCCCTTGGCTGCCCCTACGTGTAGGAGCTGGAGTGGGGGACATGCCGCTGTTTCCAGGAGTGTGCGGAAAGCCCCCGACCCCGCTCCCCGGCTCGAGCGCTGGAGCGGGGCAAGCCCCGCTTCCCAGCGGGAGCTCAAGGGCTGGATTAAAAGTTCTAACTGGCCAGACATGGCCCGCGGGCGGTAGTTTGCCCACCCCTGTTCCAGGAAGAAATGCTACAGCGATATGATAGCTAATATTTTAAGTATGATTAATTTAAAATGCATGCTTTATCTTTTCGCATAGGAAAAACACCAGTTCTCAAATAATAAAGTCTATGCTTAAAAGATAAAGGTAAAGCGGCAGAGAAGAGCCAAAATCCATTAGTACAATGAGTACTTCCAATTTTAGTAGTAACAAGCAGAGCCAGTTCATACAGAGGTTAGCTAAACAGTTATTTTAAGGACTCACTGTCCTTACTGGAAAATTAATAGTGCAAGTGTCAAAAGCCTTCCATGATTTTCAAAATTAGAACAGTCAGTCTCCATTGGGTATTTGTCCTGCATAAACAGCCTTCGCCTACTTAAATTTAGAGTGTGAAGTTTATTCAGCTTCTAGCACTTAGCGTTGTCCTGAAATCATAATAGTCACTTAGCTCAATCACATGTGGCATTTGATGAACAAGCTGGTTACCTAGAGCAATACAGTTTGTCTGCTCAAATTATTCATGTCAGTGGGGAAACTGAAATAGGAAATTGAGAATAACTGGAAGACTTTAAAACACATATTTTTAAAAAAGAGGTAAGAGTCTAAGCCGTTATTGCAAGTGCAGAATAAAAACCCAAGGAAAAACAATGATGCTTTGCCTAATTTGACTGAAAAACAAAAAACACAGGCCTATTTTGTGCATGCCGACATTAGTGGACAACTTCCCTTGGGATCGTACAGGTGTATGGGAGGGCAGCGCTAGACCTGTAGCATGGAGAGAGGAAGAAAATCACCTGGAGCTTGTTCCTACGCCAGACAGGGGTAGGTTTCATGATTGAGAGTGAAATGGGTCATCTTACTGCGGTCGCAGCTGGCCATTCAGCATCTTGCACTCAGCTGTACTTCTGGATTGCAACTATATTTCGGGGCTTGAACTCGTGTCTGTGAACATCTCCAACAATAGTGAAGCGACGATTATGTCACGGAGGTCACGGAATCCGTGACTTCCATTGACCTCTGTGACATCTTCTGCCCTGGGGCTGGAGCTCCCAGCCAGCTCTGCCCTCGCAGCTCCTAGCCCCCAACCTGGTGTGGGGACTCCAGGCAGCTGCTCAGCCGTGGCGTGGACTCTCCATAGCTGCCCAGCCTCGGCTGCAGCCGTAGTCAGCGGCTGGGGGACCCTAGAGCTACCAGCTTTCTGGGGTGTGGGGATGCCACAGCAACCGAGCCCCTGGGGCAGGGAGACCCCGGAGCTCCCACGCACCACATCGGTGGGAGGACTTGAGAGCCCAGCAGCCTCACCTACCCGTTTTGTCAGGGATATTTTTAGTGAAAGTCAGGGCCAGGTCACGGGCTGTGACAAAACTTAGCCTTAACAATAGCATAGTCAGCTCCATTTCTGACAGGGGCCTTTCCTGGTATCTAACCTAAGCCTTTTCTTGTGCAGCCTCCAATCGTGAAAACGGGGGGAAGATTATTTTTGCAGAGATCACACTAGCAGAGGAGCTTTGGGGGTGGGGGGGGGGAATAGGGGAAGTGGGTTCCTCAAACAGTAGCTTCCCTGGTGCCCCAAGGGGCCATATGATAGCTGAGAATTTGTGGAGAGGTGCAAGACTAGTCCATCCCGTTGGAGCCAAGTAACCCGTCCCACGTTGCTGCAAATATATATATAATATATAATATAATTAATACAGAGAGGGGCTATGCTACCAGGACAGTGGGCTGGAAGGCACAGGGGCAGGGAGGAAGAAAGTGGCCCATTCTGTGGATACTCAGAGGAGTCCGAGGTTGAATTCCTTGAAGATCTCTGCGCTCAAGAAATGTGGAGGCCCACGTCCGTGGTGTGGCTCCCAAAATCTAAGAGCATTCGGTCTAGGTCCAGTCTTTCAACATGCCTACACACAGGCTGTAGGAATTAGGGCACTCAGTCCCTTGCAGGATCAAGCCCAAGGTGAATTGCTAAATATACCCATAAACTGCTGCCTTTGCCGTTTGCAAATACCGTTCTCTTACCACTGGAGTCTTAGCATCCTCCCCCTCCCCCCCCCCGAATGTTACAATTAAGTGCTTAGCACCGCTACTGTGCTCTCGCAGTTGGGGTTACAAGAATTTCACCATTTCTCTAAAATTACATTCCGCAGCCTTGCCCTCTGCTCTCCATTCAGTATTCTGGCCCAGAACATCAGACTGCAAGTTATTTATTTGCTGCCAAAATTAAGCTTGTTGCATTATAATGAGAGAGTGAGTGTGGGCCAGATTCTGATCTGTCACAGTGGTGCAAACTCCACTGACTTTAGTGGAATTGCTCCAGGTGTGTTCTTGAGAGTAAACCCTTCCACCGTCTGTCTTGCGGTAGAGCTTGCTTCTCTGACAGTGCTCATTAAAGCAGTTCATCCTGGATGGAGTCCAGTAAAACCCGAATCAAATTAAAAAAGAAACTTTAATAAGGATAATTTCCCTTCTCTGGCAGAACTGATGAAGAGTATTTGATGTCCTTCTCCCTTGATAGTGGTTATGAACTGGACCAACACTGCTTAGTTCACTAAAAAACCCAGAGTAATTTGTAATCCCTCAGTCTAATTTTAAAGTCAACATTTTAGTGAATGTTCTTAATGGATTTTCCCCTTCTTTGCTTTTACACTCACGCACATATTAAACAGTAAGAAGCATCTGAAACTGAGTGAGATAAATATATGAAAGCAAGGTATACTGACAGCATGCTTAACTTAGCATTCATGAACGGAGAGTGTATGCTTAGCCTGACATACTTGTGGATATGTCTTAGCCCTGGTCTACACAGGGGGCGGGGGGAGATCGATCTAAGATATGCAGCTTCAGCTAGGAGAATAGCATAGCTGAAGTCGGCATACTTAGATCGACGTACCGCGGCGTCTTCACGGCACTGAGTCGACTGCTGCCACTCCCACGTCGACTCCATTTGTGCCTCTCGCGGCGGTGGAGTACCGGAGTCGACAGGAGAGCGCTCGGGGATCGATTTATCGCGTCTAGACTAGTCCAGCAACTGGTCCAGCAACTCCAACAGCCTGTCAGTAACTCTCCAGTCACACTCTGGCACACTCCGCCGACCTTAGTTACCTCTTGCAGAGTGACCCTAACACACTCCAAGGCCTGAATTTTCCCCAAAACATGTGTCCTGCACTATCCAACCCTCTCTTGGGCAGTTCAGATGATATGGTCCATTGCACCATAAAGAGTCAATATTTGACAGTTTGCTACTTTAACTGAGGTTATCAAACAGTTCAGTTTACATACAGCACTGGATTGGTTTTAGTTAAAAAAATAAAACACGTTTATTTAACTACAAAGAGATACATTTGAAGTGAGTACAAGTACAAGGTATTAAAGTCAGAAATGATTACAAGAGAAAGAAAGATAAAATGCTTCCTAGTGGCTAAAATGTAGCAAGCTAGACTTGGTTCAAGGTAAAATCCTTACCATAGGTTCCCAATAATATTAGGTCAGGATCTCCCCCAAAAGTCAAAAGACTGGTTCCTTTGTCATCTTAGGTGGGGAAAAATAAATAAAAGAGAGTGAGCACGAGATCCTGGGGTGTTTTTCCCCTCACTTTATAGTCCAGTCACCCTCTGAAATGCATTTTCCTAAGGGTTATCCTTGGATAAAGTTCATGCCAGCTGTGAGGATGAAGACTGGAGTCTCGTGGTGAAAGAGGTTTCATGTTGTTGTTTGCTAAAATGCAGATTGATCTGTTCCTGCCCCTCTTTGTTGCCACTTGACCTGTGATAGCCAATCAACTTTGATGAAAGCTTGCAAGAGGCATCAGCTTGTCCTTTGTCTTTGAGAAACTGGCTTACCCTTTTCCTAGACTTGTCTGGTAAACACACTGTATGATAATTTCAGCTTGTTTTCATAAATTTTAATATGCATTTTTGTATATACATTACACAAGAATATTGATGATCAATGTTATTTGTTTTTAAATGATACCTCACAAGGCATATTTTCCACAAAGATTACTACAACCATGTGTAGGGTGTGAATACAGGGGTGCTTGTGGTTGCAACTACATCTCAGGATTTTGACTTGTAAGTTGACATTACTCTGTTTAGTTTCATTGTTCTCTCAATGGGCTTCCGCTGATGTCGTTTCAAAGCATTTTGACTTTGCTGCACCATCTCCTCCAGAGATATGCAATCACATTATTGGAGTTTTGACGTCCATAGACCACTAATGACAATTTTACAATTGCAATTTGATATTCTATTGCTGGAGCAAGAACATTTTAAAATGAAGTTAGTGTTCACATCTGAATGAAATAATTACTGTGAATATTCAGGATCCAAGTTTCAATTTTATGCATATTGCCACTTCAAAGGGGTTGTGATGTTTTTGGTTGAAGTTACTCAAAGGCTTTACGTCCACTTTAAGCCTTTGTCTGTCTTAAACTCAGCATAAAATTGATTACCAAGTTGGTCCGGAAAACTGTTTTAAACCTGATTCTGAAGAAACTATTCCTGCTTAAACAAATAAAACTCGTCTCCTGGATGTGATGATATGGGAAGTGTGGCATTGCACTGGCAGAGAAATCATGATCACGACGTGAAATGAGAGAGCCTCATGAAAGTTGTTGTGCAAAATGGCTACAGGGGGGAGCAAGCGGTGGAAACAAAATAAACTTATTTCTAGTTGAAGAAGAGCAATAGCACTGTCTTTTTTTTCAATAGAAAGGAGGCTCTTTATATCACCCACTCCCTTGGCATTTTGAAAAGCGGACTTAACACACAAGAACAGTGCACACATTCCTTGGGATTTTAAAATAATCTCCCAAAGGAACATTATGGCACGTCTTCAGGACTAAATACTGAAGGAACTCCACATAAATTCTCCATGTACTGACTAATCCATTAGCTGGCCTGTCACTATGCAGGCTTGCTTCTAATTTCATCTCCTCCTCCTTCTCCTTGAAGAAGTGGGTATTGACCCACGAAAGCTTATGCTTCAATACCTCTGTTAGTCTATAAGGTGCCACAGGACCCTTTGTCGCTTCTACAGATCCAGACTAACACGGCGACCCCTCTGATACTTGATCTCCTCCTCAGTTTTCTTGGCCTGAATTACCACACAGTGGCCTCTGTGTTGCTGAATACATACACTGAAGGGAACAGCTTTTGCTCCTGGGGATTCCTCTACTGAGGGAATTATGATGTGGTCCTTTAAGCGGGGTTTAAGGCATTCCCACAGCACAACACTGCCTTAACAAGACCATGAATCTGGCCTAAGTACTTTTAATGAGAGCGTCTGCTGAAGCATGGGGTTCCAGACTTACTGAGCCTGATTTTCAGATGCCCTGCACTTCATGGAGTCATTTACAGGGGTAAATGCAAGATACACAATGCACACCTGGCCTACTACTAGATGAATTGAGGCAATGTTTCTAACGACACAGAAGCCAGAAGAGAATCCACTTCACTCTCCCACTTCTGGCTTAGTTCTGCAGGGCTTACAATGGTTAAAAATAAACCCCACTCGTCACGCAAGCACGCAAGCATGACTCTGACTGTACAAAGAAAGCAGATACATCAAGGTGCCTTTTTTCACAAAGTGACTCTTCTCAATGGCTGGTTGAAAGTTTTACATCAAGAGCATTTTCCCAGTGGAAAACCAGATTTTCAACAACACACAGACTTTCATGAAAAGCCTCTGCTTTGTGGAGAAGGTTTCAGCTTTTCAATCCAAACACTGACCACCTGAAAACTGAAAAAAAGGCACTCCGAAATGAAACTTGAAGACTTAATCTGAGCAATGAGCCAAGGCTAGAGGAAAAAGTAGGAGCATGAGGGATCCAAACTTCAAACACTCCCATAAGGCACCAAGGTGGCATTTCAGAATCAAAATAAGTCATTTTCCCCCTAAAACATTGATTTTTTTCCACCCAAAACTTGGTGTTTACTTAGGGTGACCAGATGTCCCAATTTTATAGGGACAGTCCCAATTTTGGGGTCTTTTTCTTATATAGGCTCCTATTCCCCACTCCCCCTCCACTCCCTGTCCCGATTTTTCACACTTGCTGTCTGGTCACCCTATGTTTACTTCCACTGAAAATTTTATTTTCTGACCCGCTCCATTTGTCACAGTGGAACTGTACTTTAAAGGATTGAAACCCTGGCTTCCCCATCTCTCCTACAGCTACTTTTCCACTATTCATTTCCCCAGTTGTTTTAAAACAAACTATCCCAGAAAGTCTTTCCTGGGATAAGTCTAACTGTGCATAAGATGATGCTTTTGTGCCACAGCCATTTTAGTTATGGTACTCTTTTATTTTAAACTATGGTACTTCTAAGTATGATAATGTCTATGCCAGTTTAGATCAGCTGGGGATCTGGCCCAGCAACTTGCCAACAATATTCAAACTAGTGAAGTCCTTGAATGATATTTTGTGTCCATGATTTGGGCATCTTATCAATTCTGGTTGATAGTGAGAAGTTACTATGACATTGCTGAATCATGGAATGCCTCTCTGTGTATGTGAATTCTACCATTGCTGGCAAGGCTGGGTGCATGTCTCTCAGACCAGATACAATGGTGAGTGGTTAGAACTCTACAATCGCCTATTCAGATAGGAGCGAGCACCACACAATGCTTTAGAGAGGTTGGCTGAAGCTGGGAGAAGCAGTTTTCCACGTGGCTGGCATTTGGAGAACTCTAAATACCCCCAATGCAGGACAAAGACACCAAGGTGTTGATGCTAGTCTTTGAAAAGCACAGAGGCTGGGTGGGTTGGGGGAAAGATGCACAGAGACACACAGGAAGCTTTTAGCAGGAGACAGGAAGCGTATAGACCACCCAAAGTCAGAAGGTGAGGCGGAGAGAGGGCTCCATGTTTTAAAAAAGACAAAGTCATGTGCTGCAGCAGATAGATCCTGGATACAGTCAGATGTCTGACCCCACTCCAAAGAATGGTGAGGAAACCGAGGCAGGGAAATGCAAGTAGGGTTTATTATTTTTGTATAAATCTGTGTATTTCTTGTGCAATTAAGTAAAGCACCAAGGTGATTTAGAATCCTGGGAAGAGTCTGTCTATGTTATGTGTTACATTTATGATGTGCCCTTGAAGAGTTAACCTGTGGACCCAGAATACCCACACGGTGGAGGTTCTGGGCGACAAGTGTGTACATTGCAGGAAGGAGTCTGAGGGGGTCAGTACTGATTCCAGAGACTGGGCAGTGGGCCACATGGTCCCAGCTCTACAGGAGGGGTACTAGACCCAAAACTGTGCCTCAAGGCCTGTGACGGGATCGCTCCCCACAGGTGCCACCTAGTGGTCGAGCAGAGGTGTGACAGGTACTCTTGTATCTTAGCACTCCCTATCGATAGCTGTTCTGGCCTGGCCGCTTCTGAGACTCGGCCCTCCGACTGGGCTGCAAGCTGTATCCATCCCTTCCAGGGTATGGAAAGAGTTCAACAAATGCTAGTTCCACTCTCCAGCAAAGGGCTTCAGGCTTCACCCAAACACAGCCAGGGCTCTCTGGGATATGGGCTCTTAGTCCCGTTCCCTAGTATCAGAGCTAGGCTTTTTGCCTCCAGCCCCAGCAGAGGTGGGTAGGGGATCCCAGGCCTACTCTCTTCACCAGGCTCTAATCTGGGGCCCAAAGGTAGGCAGCTGAGTCCTGTAGGTGGGATTGCGATGCAATACCCTCCCTGGATCCCTACTTACCAGCCTCCCCACACACGAAGGAAAAGCAAGGACATGTAAACAAAATAAATCAAAGAAAAATGTCTCCAACCTTGCAAGTGTCCAGAGTCCTTTTTCCTCAGCAGGTCAGGCAGGCCATCAATAATCAGGGTCCCTGGCAGCTGGGCCTCCCACTGTGCTCCTTTTGCAGAGCTTAGGTTCAGCCCTTCTCCACTGGCTCTTCTCCTTTAAAGCTTCTCCTCCAGTCTGGGCCCAGTTCCTTCCTCTCTAGAGGGTTTTTTTTCACCCCATCCAGGGCCGGCTCCAGGTTTTCTGCCGCCCCAAGCGGAAAAAAAACAAAACAAAAAAAACCTACAGCAGCACGATTGCGCCGTTCCACTCTTTGGCGGCAATTCGGCGGCAGGTCCTTCGCTCCCAGAGGGACTGAGGGATCCGCCGCCGAATTGCTGCCGAAGACCAGGGCATGCCGCCCCAATAGCAGACGGAGTGCCGCCCCTTGGTATTGGCCGCCCGAAGCACCTGCTTCTTTAGCTGGTGCCTTGAGCCGGCTCTGACCCCATCATAAGGCCCCAAGACAATGTTAACCCCCCGATGGGTTGGAGGAGAGGCCAGGAAATAAATTCCCCCTTCCTGCTTACTACAAGCACCCCTTGATCTGTATCTGGTCACTGGTAGCAATCCCCTTCCCTCACCCCCAGACCTTCCCACCAAAGGAAGACCACTAGGTAGTTAATGGGATGCAAACAACCAGAAGATTTATTGAAATAACTCGTTAGTTAACACTCAAGTTGGCATGAAGCCAGGACCCCAAATGATAAGTGGGTTAACATGATAAACAGGTAAAACTGTACATCACCATTTCACAGGGATACCAGAAGGGGAGCAGGGACACCACAACAGGATTGGGGCCACGGCTGGAACAGGGCCAGAAGAGGACCATGACTAAGAACATCATGGACTGGATGACGAGGACCAGGAACAAGGAAGCCAGATCAGGAACTCATGAACAGGTAAGTTGATCTTCTTTCTTGCTGGTATTCTGCAGACACTGCGCTGCCTCTGGGACGGACAGCATGCTTCACAGGGCGTGCCGGGCTTTTATGCTCTCCCGTTACTAGGCAGGCTATTCCCAAGTCACATGACACAATTTTCCCACTCTTACTGAAAAAGGGCAGCAACCGATGAACAAGAAGGGGGTCAAATATGGAGGGCAAACAACCACTTATATAAAACAAAATGGTGAAAGCCCAAAACAGGCCTTACAACAACAGGAGTGCCTGGGCTTCATTCAGATCCCGGAGGCTTAAAACACACAGGGTCCAGCCGTTGAATCCCCTCAAGCAGTCTGATGAGTGGCCAAGAGGGGTATCTGACCGGAGCGGTGATACCCACACATGGTCACTAATTTCAGCTGAGGTGTATTAATTCTGCAATCTCTCTCTTTTGTACTAATAGCTGCTTGGTTCTACGCCAGTTAGAAAAATGCTACTCCGACCCGGCCTATTTGGATAGTGTGGTGTTTAGTGCTGGTAGGGCCCAATCCAAAACCCAGGGATAGTAATAGGATTCTTGCCATTTACTTCACCGGGCTTTGAATCAGGTCCCAAGTGAACGTTATCTGCAGTGAGGAATATTAATAATTAGTGGGTAGTGAAAAAGGAAGTGCCGTGCTAGGTAGATTAATCTGATTCCATTCAGAACTACTCTTGTTCTGCATTCCTGGCAAAACAAGCCTAATGGTAGAATAGATGTGATTTAGAAAGGAGTGACCCATTTAGAAAAGTCAGACTTAGAACACTTTAAAGTGCTTTAACACTGAGAAGTGCATCTGATGATAGTGATTTTTGATCTCTCATGCTATTTACCAACACTTTTCTCTTCCCTCCCTGTCAATGTTAAAGTGATTCTGCAGGCTGGGAAGGCACTAGCTAATGCCTCCCAAGTGTAAATAAGAAACTGAAAATTCCTACTGCAGAAAATCAGACAAGTCCAACAACTGAAAAGGTAAAACTCTTTAAGTGCTGAACAATTTCATCTTGCCTGTGCTAATTCATTTTCAACTGTACTAACTCCTAGGGTTACACTTTGAAAAGAATCCATGTTCTAAGTTTCCATCTCATTTTTCTTTCCATTTATGTAAACCTAGTAAATCTTCAACCACCTCTCGCATCCAGCAGTCAATTCCAGGATGGCTGATTAGTAGGGACTAGGGTGACCGGACAGCAAATGTGAAAAATAGGGACAGGGGGTGGGGGGTAATAGGAGCCTATATAAGAAAAAGACCCCAAAATTGGGACTGTCCCTATAAAATCGGGACATCTGGTCACCCTAGTAGGGGGCAGCTTTGAAACAGCCTCCAATTTTGCCCATGCAAATCCTGAGCCACTGCTGAAATCAATGGGACCTTTGCCAATGTCTCCAGTGGGATCAAGATCAGGCCCTTTTTACCAAAACAAGTATTGGGTCATTTAAATCTGGCAGTGATATATACTTGCAAATGTCCATGTGCATGGGCCAAAGCTGATTTTGTGCATGCGAATGAATATATGCAAGATTAGAATAAGAAGCTACTTCTGAAAATTGGCCTTTATATGTTGCAGTATCTTCGCTAGTGTGTTTATGTTCCACTACCGTCTACTAAGCAGAATCAGATCTGCTTACCTGGGATGGTTGATTTCTACTGGACAACCTAGGACAAGTAAGACAGATTTTCACCATTGGCCTCCATTTCTCCCTGCATATTCATGAACAGTTTTCCTCTGATAGTCATTATATGTGTACATATTAGCAGCTAAGCATATAAGAATCTGTTTATATCAGCAGGTTAGGTATAACTGCTAATATTTGCATCTGCAACCAAAGTTGCAGACAAAAGTGCAGACACAAGCATTTGCAGGTGCAAAGTTGCATGCACAAAAGAGGAGATTAGATTGAGCCCTACCCAGAAGTCTGGCTCTAAAATGGATTAGCTTTAGTGTGAACAGAGAATCGGGGGGAGGGGGGATCTTGAACTAAATTCTGCCTTCAAATACATTGACACAATTCTCACTGAGTCAATGGGAACTAAGGCCTGGTGTACACTAGAAGATGAGACCTGTTTAACAACATCGGTCAGGGGTGTGAATAATCCACATCCCCTGAGCAGCAAAGTTAAGCCGATCGAAGTCCCTGTGTAGACAGCGCTAGGTCGATTTTAAGTGGCAGTGGCGCATTTTAAGTGTATATATACCTGACAGTGAAAATTGCTCCCCTCCCTTTACATCATCCCCTCTGTATTTGCCCCAGCTGGGTTCTTCCCTTACTCCCCCATTCCAAGCAGGATTTTCCTGCAACACTGCTTAGATCAGGAAGGCCCAGATCCTCAAATGCATTTAGGTGCCCAGCTCCCAGGGGGGTCTTTGAGGATCTGGGCTGAAGAGATTGGAGTTTTCACGATCCCTTTAATTTTCAACATCTGCATGACATTTTATTAAATTACAGACTCCTCTTAATTTCCCTACTGCAGACCCAGACATTCTGCACAGTGATGCCATAGCTCACAAGTCTAAATTGCTCATGGTGGAACTATCAAAGCTGGAGGTAACCATATTTTTATTTATTTGATGGCAGTGAAAACTGGATACTCTGAGACAGTAGGAGATGAATTGTGATGTCCGTTTTTCCATGAAAGGAATAGCCGAGCTCATTTTTTTTAACACAGACATCTTAGAGTTCTACAAGATATTCATCAAGTGTACTTGTATGCTTCTTACCCGGAAAGTTGTGTGCTTTCTGCAGAGAGTTTTCATTTTTTTAAAAAATGCTAAATTGATACAGACTCCTTCATGCATTACATGTGATCCTGGAGTAGCATTACTGTGGTTCAACTGTTTATTAAGAAAGAAGGAATTCCTGAAAACGGTGTGTCAAAAATGGCCACAAGAAGGAACACTGGGAACCTGTCCACCCAACAGTCAAGCTACTTGTTTGAAAAATAAATTGTGTATCTAATCTGAAAATGCTGAACAACAGTGTGTTGCAATGAGAAACTGGAAGTCATCTTTACCATCTCCTAACTCTCCACTCACTGAACCCTCACACTGATTTTGAGTCAGAGTACTTGTGCAGTAGCAGTGAGACATACCCATATGATAAAACCTCGCTCTTATCTGCAACTCTCAATGCACTTTACAAAGGAAGCCGGTATCATTATCCTTATTTTACATGTGGGGAGACTGAGGCACGGAGCAATAAAGTGACCAACCAAGGCATTCCAGCAGGCCACTGGCAGAGCGAGGAATAGAGTCCAGGTCTCCTGAGTCCCAGTGCTAGGCAATAGGCAACACTGCCTCCCCAGGGAACAACCCAGATAAATTAACTTCTATCAGCAGTGGGCCAAACTCAGTCAAATCTCTTTCCTTATTTAAATAGACATTCTTTTGAAGGCTTTACCATATTCTTTGTTGATTATTTGTAGGATTAGTTCAGTCAGCAATGATTACCTGCATAGTGATATGTTGTGTTCATGTTTGTTTCCTTGTTGTAAGTAACCACTCCTAAATGAATAACCAGGAAGGGTCAGTTTCTGCTATTCTTACCCTTCATTGAGTAACAGCTTACTCTACGAGTTGTCCCATTGTATTCAATGGGAATCCTGAGGAGTAAGATGCTACTCAATGCGAGTAACGCTGGCATAATCTGGCACAATGAACCTCATATTTCACTCCTTTATATCAATTCCACACCAGTGAAACTCCATTGATTTCAGCACGTTGTATGGCATAAAACTGGAGTGACGAAGTGGAAAAAGCAAGCACATCATCTGTAACTTCTCTGTACATATTTACAAAGGTTTTCTCTTGGGAGAGAGTCCTATAAAATGTAACGAGAATGAAGCCAATAAAAAAATGAGAATATGCTCTTACATTTCTTTGGGAGCAAATGCTAAACCTTTGTGTGTAGGTTTTTGGGGACAGATCCTGGAGGATTCTATTGCAGGGACAGAGTTCTCTCTCACATTCTAAAGGATAGTTTTTTAAAAAAAATGTAGAAAGGTTCTTGCTTTCTATTTAATTCTATGAGCCAGATTGAGGTTTTAAGACCAGCCCTGAGCACAAGACGCACTTTCTCAGGAGCAGTTCCTGGAAGCTCTCTGGCTCAGATCCCTCCCTGAGTCTTGTATCTCCCCGGAGTTACAGGATAAAATTCTCAAGAAGTGCTTAAGTCCCATTCTTCAATCTCACCAACTTGCAATGAAATCTAGGTGCACAAGTGTCCAAGTCTCTTCTGAAAGTGGGACAGGCTCCCAAGTCACTTTTGAAATTTTACCCATAGTAATTTACTACGGATTCACCTACTCTGGCACCAAGAGGTGAGGGGTTGAGTCAAAGTTCTACCCATTGCAAAGTCCTACCCACCATGACCCGCTGCCCAGCTGCTCCAGGAAGAGGAATAAGCAGGGCTATTTCCCTGCTTACTACTATGCTCCCAAGATGCAAGTCGCTGTAGCCAAGTAAGAGCATAGGGGAGGCTTTCTAACTACCTTGCAGGAGCGTGTAGCAATTCAAATCACTGTCTAGCCTCTCGGATTTGGGGGATTAAATGCTGCTTTTTCTAGGTTTCTCTCATCTTTGTGTTTATTTTTATGGAAAATCAAACATAGATTTTGCATTTAAAACAATCTTTCCACAATAAAACCAAAGAGACAACCGTGGGGTGGGCTCCTACTGGAGTAATGGGCAAAATTCCAATTCACTCCAAAGGGAGACAATGGTGCCCTATCCTGATCATTAATTTAGGCTAATGTGGCCATTTGGATTTAATGAGGTAAGGGGATGATAGATCTTGTTTTTCATAAAGCAGTCGAGGGAAAGCTATTGAGTTCTCTGCTAAATTGCAGCCAGCGTGGTCTTGAAATGTTTAACACTGAAGCCTTGGAAGTGTAATCTTATTTCCTATCTTTATGTGTAACTGAATTCTCCCCAGGGTGCAGAAATAAGCCGACTGTCAAAGGACCGCAGCTGCGAAATCCAGACCGTACATTTTGCCATTTTCAGTTTGATTTCCCTTGTTTCGAAAACGAGAAAACGCAGCGAGTGGGTTAGCAGGTGGTCTGCGTGGGGTCCCATTTAGCTTCCTTTACTTTTACTGGGATCCTCATTTATCTCCCACGTCCACAGAATGGTGCGAGGGTGGCACAAGTTCCTACACAAGATAGCAGTAGGAACATTAAGTATCATTGGTTTGGAGCAATACCCATTGAGAGTCCAACAATATGGCCAGAGGTAGGTGCTTTAAGAGCATCACCAGATTATGGTAGTGTTAACAGCAGGGCCGGCTCTAACTTTTTTGCCACCCAAACAAAAAAAAAACCCCAAGCGCTGCCCCACCGAAACAAAAAAAACACCCCTCCCCCCCAGTGCTCATGGAAACACCAGCCTCCCCAGCGCCTACGGAAACACCCCCCTCCCAGTGTTGTGCCGCAACAACCCCGCCCTCCCAGTGCCTCTCCCGGCCGGAGCGCCGGGGGGAGGGCGGCAAGCCCAGCCGCAGCCCCGCTCTCCCGGCCGGAGCGCCGCCCATGCCCCGCCGCAGTATGTTTAAAAAAAAAACAACCCACACACCTGAGCGCCACCCCCCCGAAGGTGCCGCCCCAAGCACGTGCTTGGTAGGCTGGTGCTGGAGCCGGGTTAACAGGATTCTTTTCATGCTTTCTTTTAAGATCAATGTCAATGAGATGTTGATATCTTTCACTCACATTGCAACTTTCCCCTACACTGCTTCCCACCCAGTTCTTTTATTCGGCATTCCTTGCTGTGAAGTCTACAGCTTCCCTCAGAACTACGGGTCTTAGCATGCTTTGGTTCTGGGCCAACTACAGTGCTGGGCCTGTAGTTTCCATTCAAAGGCCAATGTCCCCCGTTAGAATCATCTTTTTTTTTTTTAAACCTCACACAGCTTCTCTTCCCTGCACTGTTGCCCACCAAAGTGAAATTTAAGTCCAACGGGGTGAGTGAAGTACAAAAGATAAGCGAAGGGCACAAATGGTGACACATGCATTTCGATTTCAAATTTCTTCCTGCATTTAATCCTCTAAGCTCAGAATTTGCAACATGCTGGCGGGGAGGTTTTTTGTGCTGCACCTCTAGGGTTTTAAGCCACCTTTGTGCCTGCCTCGTTCTGCAGACTGGAGAGACCCTCGGCATAAGGGTCACAGTTCTATAGGCTAAGTACCGCCTAGACTCTCTGCAGTGCTGCTTGCTGCAATGCTGCCCTAGCACACACTCCACATCTATTGAGAATAAGCCACTTCCACCTTAATTGAATTGGCTCGTTAGCACTGACCCGCCACTTGGTAAGGCAACTTTTTCATGTGCTGTGTATTTATACCTGCCCGTTGTATTTTCCACTCCATGCATCTGATGAAGTGGGTTTTAGCCCATGAAAGCTTATGCCCTAATAAATGTGTTAGTCTCTAAGGTGCCACAAGGACTCCTCGTTGTTTTTGCTGATACAGACTAACACGGCCACCGCTCTGAAACTCCACATCATGACTTTCATCAGGGGGCTCAGAGAGCCGCCCTATGGCTGTCTACCACCATATGTGCCCTAAGGCACATCCTCCCTGGCCAAATACAGGGCTTTTATGGCCCCTTTATGCCATTCCAGCCCTTTTACCCAGTGTTAAGGGGCCAGAGCCGAAGGGGAGGATCTCACCCTGTGTCTGTGCACTCAAACAAGTGACCACACAGCCTCCTAGCAGATGCTATTTTCCATAGGTCTTTCAAAGGGGGTGTTAGGCAGGCATCTTGTTCTGAAAATGTGATCAGATAGTTGTGCTTCAATAGCTCGAATCTCCCCTGCTCTGCATCTGGTACAGTTAATCACACTTGGGCAAAGTGGGTGTAAAATGCTGCCTTTCTCATTTGGTAGCATTTATTCTCACTTCGCATTGGTGTGAATGACTGCCGAAGTGCCTGGCGATGGAGAACTAGATTGACTGAGAGTTGTGCAAGCCAAGCCTAAGTGGGAGATGGAAACTCCAAAAGAGTTTATGACTTGTCTATCTATTCTTTAGGACGCTTTATGCATCCGTTTGTCTCTTGTTCTGTGCTAAGGGAATGTAGAGCCAGTAACTGCATCCATGTGTACCCTGCAAAGAACGGAATCAGTTAGAGTGCACCTGAAATATTGCAAACAACAACAAGGTGCTAGCAGATCATTTGATCAGCGCGGACTCCAAACCGATTGAAAAATATGCTATCTTGCTGCTGGGCAACTAAAGGGGAGGTAAAACAAAAATGTAACACATTTTAAACTTTCCTCCAGTCATTGGCACATGTCTGAACCTGGGGCTTTGGAAAGAGGATTTATGATGGAGGAAAGAAGCTAGTAAGTGACTGACCTACAGCTATATTTCAGGTGAATTCTTAGGGTACATCTATATGGCAGCCACAGGCAGGGGCGCTGGAACAAGTTTTATAGTGGGGGTGCTGAGAGCCATTGAACCAAACTGTAAGCCCTGTATAGAATGGAAATCACTTCAAGCCTGCCCTGCCCTACCTTGTTGCTCTCCCCCACGAAGCCTTTTCCTACCTCCCACCCCATTCTGGGTTTGCCAGCCTCCCAGCTCCCTCCTCCGAGAGAATGACTGTAGCCCACTCCCCTGCCACCCTCTTCTGCTGCTGGCTACCTGGCTTTATACAGGCCCTTCTTGTTCTTGTCTAGCTGAGCCTCATGTCTGACTAATCAATCCCTGCTCCCTGGCTCCTCCTCCAGGTGCTGCCTATAGGTTAATTGGGCCTAATTTACCCTCTCGGGGCCAGTGTGGGGAGTACAACCCATCACAGGCCCTTTTGCCTTTTGTGAAACAGTCTTTTTCTGCCCTATCTTATGGCGAGTCAAGGCTTGACTGTTTGCTAAGGCTCCTCGGGGCGGTGCCAACTACCTGTCGTCGTTCCAGCTGAACTATCACAGAGAAACGCTTCAGGGCCTCAGCGTGTGGAGCAAAGCTGCCTTCCACACTGCGTGCTGCTAGACAGGGGCCTGGCCTCAGAATGGCACAGCAAGAGAGGATGGCGACAATGTTTTTATCCCGGTTCGGCGACAGGCGCCCTGACACAGTCCGAATCCACTGACCCAGTACATTGACTGGGGGTGGCGTCCACCAAGGCAAGCGGATGCTGAGTGATGGTTCTCCCAGAGGGGCTGGCGGAGTCAAACTCCCTCTGTCCTCCCCCTGCTCCCTCCCCCCCAATTAGTGAATGTAACAAAACCCTATTCGAATGTCGCTGCCTCCTCCATGCTGAAAGTAACATTGAAAAACCTGGCTGTTACATGCAAACTTAATAGGATGCACACAATTCGGTGGTGTATCGTGCTGCAAAGCAAAAAAAACCAACGGTATTTGCAACACTCAAAAAGGAAGAAAATCCAATCTGAGGAGACATTTTAACTGTGGCGGCTGTCCTCCTGTTGTGGGAGTGAAGGACTGTATGTTCCAGCGTTTTCTAAAGCCTCAGGAAAGAGCCCAAACAATCCCCCCTCTAATCTTCTTTTCTGCTCCCAGCTTCTATTTTAACAAACACCCTCCTTTCTTCACCAGAAAGTAGGTTGACACTTATAGCTGTGAAAGCAGCAAGCCTGCATTATTAAGTACAGGAAGTTCGCCATCCTGGAGAAGGAGAACACAAATCAACCTTTGGAAGGTAGAGAGCAGCATTGCAAAGTGAAGGCTTTCCTGAAAAAGATAAGTGAGAATGTTGCTGTGAATTTCAGAGATAAGTGAAGAAACTCGAGACTTTCGAAACGAAGCAGGCCAAAATACCGACAAATGTAAACAGGAAAGTTTTAGTTTTCTTTACTTTGAATTAGTCCTAATCTTCTCTTTCCCCCTCTTGACATTTATTTTCAGTTCATGACTGTAAAAAATAATCTTAGTGGGCATTTTTCATAGCACAGCCTCGTGGACATCAATGGGATTGCCCTAGTATAGGTGGCAGGAGAATTTGATGCACAAAAAATACCCTGGTTTTATAGTGGTGGTTAACAACATTCTGAAAAAGTTACCGATTAAAATTGACTCCTTGCTACTGAATCTGAAAAGTACTTGTTATTTATCAGTTGTATTATGGAAGGTCCTGGAGGGCTCAGCTGAGATCAGGTTCTGTTGCGCGTGTACTTTATAAAAATAGTAGGAGACAGTTTTGCTCCAACGAGCTTATAGTTGAAATAGATAGGACAGACAAAAGGTGGGGGAAAGGTTTATTATTATCCCTGTTTTACAGGTTGGGGAATGAGGCATGGAAATATAGGGTGGGATTTCCAAAAGCACTACATTTTGACCTAATTCTGCTCCTGCTGAAGTCAAGGATAAAACTCCCAATGGGAGCAGAGTTAGGCCAATGCTGAGAGCACATCTGAAAAATCCCACCCTAAGTGATTTGCCCAAGGTCACACGGTAAATCCGTGGCAGAGGCGGGGAATGAACCCAGCTCTTCTGACGACCAGTTCTGCATTAACCCCAAGCCACCCTTCCTCAGTTACGCAGGGATAATTACTTCCTCAGAGCAATAGGTTGTCAATCACTTTTTTGTAATGCATCTGAGTTGTACAGAAATGACTGGCCACTCAAGCTATCATTAATGAAATCATACTTGGGGTAGGACTGCCAAGAAAAGTAACTGGAGGTACTCTCTAGTAACCAGGTGTCTTCAGAAGATTATTGATTTTGGGTCAGCCCATTTTAAGAAAATGATGACCAAATCCTGCTCTCCGTAATCACATGAATTCCTGTGATTTAAGGAGGTGACAAGCATGCCTTTGATCATACTGAAATACTGTGCAACATTTTCCAGTTAAGGAATTTTACTCCCTCCCACCCCACAGGTGATTGGAACAATCTACTATGGGAAGTGGTGGTTTTTCTATCACTTGAAGTCTCCAAATCAAGCCTGAGCATCTTTCTGGAAGAGATGCAAGTTATGGGGCTCAGTTCAGGAGTAACTGGATGGAATTCTATGGGTCTGTGTTGCACAGGAAGTCAGACTAGTTGATCAAATAGTCCCTTCTGGGTTTATACTCTATGAATATCGTGGGCTTTATCTGGTTATTGAAGGGGTTTCCGTCAACAATGTTCCCATCTCCTTCTTGCTTCATTTGTTGGTTCCCATTTTTTAAAAAGAAATGCAATCGTTTTTATAGCCTTGGGGGTTTTGTAGTAAGTGTTTTTCATTATTGTCTCCTACGGCTGATGCTAAGGATCTGCAGCAGCTTTTCCCCCTCACACGCATGGACGGAAGCACTCAAAGCCTAATAAAACGGCACAGATCTTTTCTGAGCCATGTCGTTCCTGTGGATGTCAGAGGTTGGATGCATGAACCAGTGTCTTCCCTTCTTGCAGTCACACTTGATCTTTTATTTAGATTTATCTGCTAGTATCCAGACTTGGCATCCAGTACATGACAACAAAAACAAAAAACCCCCAACAACCCGGCCATCAACTAGTTCACTCACTACATCATCAGATAGGTGCATCTGGTAATGTTTTCACCTGATTTCCTTGTTCAGCTCAGGGCCGGCTCCAGCTTTTCGGCTGCCACAAGCAACAACAAAAACAAAATGGCCGCCGCTGAAATGCCGAAGCAGAATCCCCGGACTGCCGCCCCCTACAGGGCGCCGCCCCAGGCACGCACTTGGCCGTCTCGTGCCTGGAGCCGGCCCTGGTTCAGCTCTCATGAGTATGTATCACTGCAGCATAGATGCTAGAATTACGGGTGCTGGGGGTGCTGCCGATCTTGAAGTGATTTCCATTCTATACAGGGTTTCCAGTTTGGTTCAATGGCTCTTAGCACCCCCACTACACAAATTGTTCCAGCGCCCCTGTGTCGCTCTGCAGGCATTTTCCAGTCTTAAAATCTCTTCAGTCAACCAATCTCCCAGCACAGCTGAGAATTTTTGAGGGCTATTTACGAGTATCTCTATTGGTGTTCATTTTTTTTATATTGTGTTCACAGAACCTAATCAATGAAGTGCATCTGGATATTTCTCTTCCTAGGTCATCCGTCACAGCTTGGCACTGTACCTGAGATGTTTACTGCTGTCGATACCAATTTGATCAATTTAAGATCCAGGCACGCTCTGAGACCATGTATTTATGATGTAAAATTGTAGACATTTTGCGTCATTATTACATTTACATGTTGCAGTACCAGTATGTCCATGGTTCACCTCCATAACCAGACAACTTCTGGGTGAAGGAAGCGGGGGATTTAATAGCAATATCAGTTTGTATACTTCAGTGGATATTACACTAATTTGTACACCACTGTCCAATTTAAATTTAATCTGGCAGTCTCCCCTCACCCTCAAAGTTAACTCAGCAGTGTTGCTCACTCTTATGATTTTATTGTGAGCCTCATTATATTTGGGGTGTTTCTTAAGGCCCTAGCTCCTGGAGTCAAGTGAAAATGTAAGACTCTGCTTTCATTTTTAAAAAGTTAAGTTTCTACCCTTCATAGCTGCCTAGGAAAGCTTGGAAACTGTGACCCATACTAAATCTGAAACAATTCATCTGTGTCAGTTAATGCAAAGTTCTTGAGCAGCAAATCTTCTACTTTTCTATGGGTTCACTTGGACCTTGTACTCTGCGATAAAATTTATTACGTGCAAATGTTGGGTTACCCATTGAAAGTACACAGTTCATCAAAACTACTCTAATATGCCCACAGTCCTTTTTTCCTCTTTGCTGACATATTTGTCTAAGTATTAGACAGCTCTCTTCCTTTCTCTATAACCCAGGTTAGCAGATGATATTTTTTCTCATTTTTAGATTTCATAGGGTCACTGAAAATGAGCTCTGCATGCTACTGGAGTTCTTTACACTTCTCAGAAACATTCCATCCCTGTTCATTCTGGGCATCTGGACTTCAGAAAACTAAAATACTGTCCAAAGTTGTTTTTTGTTAGGCCTTTTTTTTTTTTTTTTACACATACAGTGCTTTGAAAACCATAAAATGTTCTAGGATTTTTTTTTCTCTCCTGCAGACCTAATCTGTAAGCAACTACTCTGCACCCAAGGTATTATTTTAGTTGAAAAGTGGCTCAGGCAGAGAGATCACACATTATTGGTGATGTGTTCACCTTCTAAAAAGAATTGCACCACAGCTGCCTATAAGCATTACTGGAGGATCTAACAGCCTATACAGTGCGTTAAACAGTAATAGTACCATCTACTGACTCTCAATAGTATTAGAAGATTCACTGAAGAGCACAGTTCCAGGGTGTGGTGGTAGGACTATGAAATCTCTCTACATAAATATCCGCTTCTTTGCTGCCTTATGACCAGTACCTCAGTGGTTCCATTTAATTCTATGCTTTCCATGATTGAGAGGCTGCTAAAAGGATTTGATCACTGGATTGAACTTTATTCTTTTCTAAACTCTACAAACCTAATTTTTT
The DNA here is from genome assembly GCA_037349315.1 of Chelydra serpentina. Lineage (NCBI taxonomy): Eukaryota > Metazoa > Chordata > Testudines > Chelydridae > Chelydra > Chelydra serpentina. Next base: position 16,023,965 of record JBAIAC010000061.1, read on the forward strand.
TCTTTTTCAGCCAGAGTTGTAACTTTGTTTCTTCACGGAAGTTTGTAAAAGCACTACGATTAGCCCTAGAGAATAGAGTGCGACAGCTTTTCAAGCTAGAAACTGTGATTTAGATGGATATATTCGGTACGTGTGAATCTATATTCCAGCCAAACAGAAGAGGGTAATTTATTGAAATATTGTAGTTAGTTATAGGTACACAGTCTGATTACAAAATGTGATTTTATTATTATGGTCAAGGCCCTGACAGCATTTCCATTATAAACCATGTTTTTCAGCAGTTTATAACATTGCTGTTTCAAATCATCTGAGACTGCATGTGGCACCCAGCTTGTCAGCCCTGTGACTTGTTCTTAAATAAGTGGAATTAGTTTATCTATCTTTGATCCAGGCAGCAGTAACTATGAGTAACAGAAGTTTCATATTAGAAATCTTCTGTTGGTGGATGAGACCAGCTTTTGAGCTACACTGAGTTCTTCTTCAGGCCTGACCTGTGTAGTTCGAAAGCTTATCTCTACCACCCACAGAAGTTGGTCCACCGAAAGATATTACCTCACCCACCTTGTCTCTTGCATATCCTGGGACCAACATGGCTACAACAACACTGCAAACAACAAGCTTTAATATTGGACCAACTTCTGTTGGTGAGACACACAAGCTTTCGAGCCACATAGAGCTCCTCAGGTCTCTGAAAGGTACTCCCAGAGTCACAGCAAAATACAAGGTGGAACAGATTGTTTAACAGAAGTAGTTAGCCAGTAGCACAGCCAGGTCCGGAGCGCAGGGGGAGCGGCGCTATAAAAAGGCGCCTCCCCCTGTACTCACCTGGCGGCGCTCCGGGTCTTCGGCGGCACTTCGGCGGCGGGGCCTCACTCACTCCAGGTCTTCGGTGGTACCCGCCGCCGAAATGCCGCCAAAGACCCGGAGCGCCGCCGGGTGAATGCAAGAAGCGGCGCTTAAAAAGGAAAAGCAAAGCTAAATAAAGGCGCCGCGTCCTTTTTAAGCGCCGCTTCTGCTCACAGGGGGAGCGGCCGCTCCCCCTGCTCCCACCCTGGCTACGCTACTGTAGTTAGCCCATATTATAAGGGACCATGCAAGGTAGAGTGGTCTGGTAACACCTCTGCAGGCACAGAACAAAAAGAGGGGGCTAGTGGGTTACAGTGCACCCCATCTCTTTGTCCTATGCCTGTGAGAGCTGGTCCAACAAAAGACTACCTCACACCCCCCCCCCCCCGCCGCCGTCTCTCTAATATCCTGGGACAACACAGCTACTGCTACACTCCATTCATTTATCACTGAGTCCAGCTGACCTGGGTGGCGAGGTAGACTGGAGTGCCAAGGCGACGGCCTGTGATTCCCTGGTAAGACTGTTACTGTGATCCAGGAGTTGACATTTGTTATTGGATCGGTGAAATGCCACTAGTTTGGAGTGTCTTCCCTGCTTTTTGTTAGTCTGCCCTGAGGTTAGCACTAATGGTCGTGAACCACTGCAGACAATGTGAGTTACCCTCAATGGATATGTCAATACAGCAAAGAAAAACCCATGGCTGGCCCGTGCCATATGACTCAGGCTCACAGGGTTCGGACAGCGGGGCTGATTCATTGCTACCTAGACTTCCAGGCTTTGGTTGAAATTTGAGCTCTGGGACCCTCCGACCTCACAGGGTCCTAGAGTCCAGGCTCCACCAATGAAACAGACCTGCAGCCTGGGTAGGCTAGCATGGGCTAGCCAAGGGTTTTTCTTTGCTGTGTAGACATACTGTGAATATCGCTGGGTATTTGCTTAAAGAAACACATGGTTACTTGCCCAGATCAGTCATGACTTAATGGGTAGGAAAAGCCTGCCAGATGAGATGCAAGGTCCAACATTCATACTCTTTTCAGAATATTATAAACACATTCCCCATGGTGCTTGCTAATGCAGCCTTTGGCAAAAGGAGCTTTATTTCAGTAGTACCGATTGTTTTTTGTATAAGTCCAAAGATCTGTATTTCCTCTTTGCTCTTTAATTTCAGTGGGCGTTGAATTGGACCCATGATAGGCTCACTTAATCCCTGCTGCAACTCTACTAAAGACTGTGCAATTATATCAGGATGAAACTAGCCCAATATCTTTTCTTTAAAGAAACATTTTGGTTAAAGTATCAGCAGGGTAGCCGTGTTAGTCTGGATCTGTAGAAGCGACAAAGGGTCCTGTGGCACCTTATAGACTAACAGAGGTATTGGAGCATAAGCTTTCGCGGGTGAATACCCACTTCTTCGGATGCAAGCAGTGGAAAAGTATTTTGGTTAAAGTATCTGCTTGTTTCTACCACAGGTGTTCCCCTTATCTCACAAGGCTGGATTCTGCAAGCCTTGCACCTATGTAACTCCTCGAGAAGTCAATCAGTGTTATTAGGGTGACTAGATGGTCCCGATTTTATAGGGACAGTCCCGATTTTTGAGTCTTTTTCTTATATAGGCTCCTATTACCCCCCATCCCCTGTCCTGATTTTTCACATTTGCTGTCTGGTCACCCTAAGTGTTATCTATGTGGAGAGCTTCCAGGACCGGGTCCTTAGTTTGACAATGCACAATTCGATTTATCAACTATTTCCAAAATAGTGTGTAGTGGCTATAGTAGGTTTACTTGCAGGGTGACATTGAGTCACTAGATGTCTCTGTGCACTATAGAGTTCCATGCAGATTGTGGCCTCTAGTATTTTAAAAAACAAAAACAAACCCCAAACCAAGCTCTAAGCTAGATGGGAGCTTGCCTGTTTGTCTGTGTAGCTGGACCAGCTGTCTCCCATGCTCCTGCTCATCGCTAGGGTCATGTGACAGGCAGCCTGCCTCAGCTTCCCCTCTCAGACTGTTCAATCAGCCTTTTTGTCCCTTCCAATCCCTTCTCAGGTTCTACCTTTCGTAAATTAACAAACATTCAAAATAAAGTTTCCCAGGCCCTCTAAAAGTCCACCCAAAACAAAGGTTTCTGTTCCTCCTACCAGACCTTCTTGCCTAGGTTCTTGCTGCCAATGGTGCTAGAACATTTTTAATAGTGGGAGTTCTGAAAGCCAGCCCCCTTTCCCGAGCTGAGGCCGGGACCCCGGGCGCGTAGGGCCAGGACCCCAGGGGTGCTGCAGCACCCCCCACACTCCTAGTTCCGTTCCCACACCTATGCTTGCTGCTTTGCCAGGCCCTACCTGGCTGGACTCTTAGTCTTAAGTCCCAGGACTGTCTGCTAGGGCTCCCATTGCTATAGGGCAATCACACTGACCTTTATCCCACGTGTGGCTTATTCTATAATCAGCGTTGACTGACAGTGACTCCAGCCCTTCAGAGGTGAGCCAGCCTGTTACAGGCTGGCTGCAGTTTTTGTTTTTTAAGCACCGTTTGTTTAAGAAGATCCGTGCGTCAGCATAACATGCCAGTAGGAAATGGTTTCACAATACAACATTCTGTGATCTGATCCAGCAGTAACTAGTCAGCCAAAATTCCCATTGAAGGCAAAGGGATTTTGCCTGAGTAAGGATGGCAGGATTGGGCCCTTGATTGCTGTTCTATTTACCATCTCAAATGGCATTGCCAACCCCAGGTGCCAAGTTGCTGAAAAGCGTCTTCCAACAGCAGCAGCCTCGTCTGGAACCCTGGCAAACACCACAAGAAAACAGCCTGATGCTTATGCATCAGATGTGAGACCAAGCTACGAATGGGGTTATCTAGGTGGCTCATTCTCTCTGTACACCGAAGTCTTTGTGACCCTTGGTTCTGATGACTTTGAACCCTTTCTGCCCACCCCTAAATACTTTCTTGCATGAACCTCTTGCATGAACCTCCCCTTTGTGGTGCAAAAAGGAACATTTCCATGGCTGCATAAATTACTATGTAACCTAAACACTCTCCTCATTCCATTTTGCATTCCTCTTGGAGAGAAAATCCAGTCTCTCGCTCAACAGCAGTAAAATCCCCTTGTCTTGGCATGCTGTGCACTTCTGGGCTTTTTGTTGCTGACTAAGAATCGTACACTCAGCATGCTTTACATTTCAATGTTAACTGAGCAGAGAGAGCATTTTGGGCCAAATTCTGTTCACTTTACTCCCATGAGTAACCCCCCTTAAAATCAATGGGACTAATTGTGTGAATAAGGAGAGCAGGATTTTGCCATCTAATATTCCACTGAAGTGAACAGACTTGCTAAGGGAGAAGACACTTGGTAAGCAAAGCAATTATTCACTGGGAAGTGACTGTTTCAGTACAACACTCTTTTTCTTCTTGTTGCTTTGATGGAGTGGGGGTGGCAGGAAAAGCTGATTATCACATGAAAGATAAATGGGCTGAAATCTCAATTTGCCATTGTGGTGGTGTGGGGTGAGTGATATGATAATGAACTCTTGCTCTGGGTAATCAAGAGCATACTTCTGAAAGAGGAATTGGATTAGATCAGAGCGTATTGCTGCTGTCAGCGCTGATCTAAAAGCACTGAACCATTTCAGGTCTTTGTGGACACATCGCCAATAGTCTTCACACTGGACAAGGCAATTAGCCTATTGCGAAACAAAACAGGTCTTTCATTTGAAAGAAATGACTGGAAAGGTTCTAAGGGTAAGAAGCAATTGTTGCATCAAATCTCAGGACTTGACTACAGGGAGAAATTGACCAGCAGAACTATAGCAGTATCATTATGCTACTATTGCTATTCCAGTATCACCCCCCAATGTAGATACTTTATACTAAAGGGACTGTATTCCAGTATAGAGTGACCATATGGGGAGTTATTCCAGCATAGTTTATTTATACAACTCTCATCCTGCCGGTCAATTTCTCCACGTGAAAAAGCCCTGGGGTCTGATTCTCCACTGCCTTGCACGTCATGCAGTCGTTACCCCACTCTTAAGTGGACGTAAAAGGCTACCAGATCAGAATGGTGGTGTTACACTCACTTTGGCCTCATCTAAATGCCTACACAGAGCAAGGGAAAATCAGGCTCACCGTCTTTTAATTGACCACCAGTTGACTAATTACTACAGAACAAGGATTGCACGTTTGTTGACAGTAGTGATGATGAGGATGAGCAAATATTACTTTATTCCAGGTTAGGAAGGATGAAAGTGGACTTCTCAAACAGCCGTCAACAGCTTGGTAATACTGGCAGGACATCAATCCTGCACAGTCTTAATTGTGTGTGTGGATTCCAGGTGCATTAGGTCTCACTGCACGTGGATGAAGGCATACTTTCTTGCTGTGGACGGGACAGACTGACAGCCATCAGGAATTTGCATGCACACAGTGATGGGGTAGGAACTGGTTTCTTTTTATCTGTTTATCTTGTTCCTTTCTTTCTTCAGCTGTATCTGGATTTGGGGATTTAATTTGGCCTGCCATACAGACAGGGGCCAACTGCAAAATTTGTGGAAGCCTGGATTGGGATTTATTGCCAAAGTTCAAGAATGTTTGCGTATGGGGTTTTGATTTAGGCCCATTCTTAATACTGGTGTGTCCAGATGCAGATTGTGAGCAAGAACACGGCTTACGGTGTGTCAGTTTCCACGATCACAGACATGCCGTTTTTCATGTGAGCATTTCGCTTTTCTATTAATACGAAGTCTCAAAGCATTAGGTGACCTTTAAAAAAAAATCTAATTTATACTAGTACAATATGCCTGCTGTATATTGCTGGGGGCACCATAGATATCATTCTGCTCTACAGTGCCACCCATGAAATCTGAATTGTCTACAAATTTACACCAGTAGCATTTGGTCCAGTATACTTTACTAATAGCCTCTTTTAATATAAATATAAATCCCCGAGGATGTAAATGTGTATAGAGTGACTGTATATAAAGCTGGCTGTTGCTAGAAACAATGCGAGGGGTCCGTCTCACCAGCTGAAGCAGAGGGCATAGCTGCTGAATTGGCAGCACCTGATTTTGCCTTCACATACCGGATCCCTAGGCAATTACTACTAAAGTCAATGAGTGCCGCCCCAAGTACGGCCGAAGTGCCGCCCCTTCTGATTTGCTGCCCCAGGCTCCAGCTTCCTTAGTTGGTGCCTAGAGCCGGCCCTGCAAAGAGAGAATGGTATCTCTGTCTTAGAGATTTTTTTTTTAACTGCAGAAAAGAAATAGGTTGCTAGGGACTCTTCCTCCCATGGAAGGAGAACTCCTCCTTTTTGAAAACTGAAGCAATAGAAATTCACACTTCTTGTCGGTGCTGTTCTGATCTGATACACTCAAAGTGGGAAGCTGGCTTTTATATCTCCTGCGCAACCTCGTCCTTCATTTCATGCTGTTGTAGAGGCTAGACTGGCATGCTGAGCAGACTGTGAAAGTGAACAGCAGCAGTTGGAGGGGTGGGGCCTGAATCCTGCAAAGAGACAGCTGCATGCAGCCTTCACTTGGGCACAGCAGTCCCCCTGCACGGCACTGGGCTCAGGACGGGATCCTCAGTAGGGTGCACAGGGCTATGATCCTATTTTCTGCGCCATGCACCTTTACGTACCATGCGGTTAATTGGCCTAGCTCCAGTGAAGATATACTGAATGCTGCCAGTTGACGACCGCATAGGCGCCGACTTCGTGGGTGCTCCGGGGCTGGAGCACCCACAGAAAAAAATTGGTGGGTGCTCTGTACCCACCGGCAACTCCCCGCCATCCCCGGAGCTCGCGCCCAACTTACCGGAGCACCGGGCGATGTTCCGGGGCCCCGCCCCCGACGCCAGCGACGTTGCAGTGGCGTCGGGGGCGGGGCCCCGTGACGTCACCGGCGTCGGTGGGGGGGGCGTGACATCACCGGCGTCGGGGGGCGGGCCCCGTGACATCACCGGCGTCGGGGGCGGGGCCCGGCGTCAGCACCCACCGTCAGCGTCGCTGGACAACCGGTCCCAGCACGTGTGCCTGCCTGTCTGCTAGCCAGTGGCATAGCCAGGTTTAGAGCACAGGGGGAGCGGAGCTAAAAAATGGCGCCAGGAGCAAAAGGCGTCGGGAACCGAAAAAGGCACCGGGAGCAAAAAAAAATGCTCCGCTCTGGCTGCAGCGCAGAAGCAAAAGGCGTCTGGAGTAAAAAAAGGCGCTGTTTCTGCTCAGTCGGGGAGCGGCCGCTCCCCTTGCTCCCCTCCTGGCTACGCTACTGCTTCTAGTCGCGGGCGGTAAGGCAATTCTAAATGGAGAATCTGGCAACCTGAGAGATGCTGCTTTCTCTCCTGTGGGGATTTTATGTTGAGGGTTTCCCTTAAATATAAAGTAAGTCACTAGACCTACATTCTAGTCAACTGTATCCAAGCCCACATGGGGGAGTGGCTGGGAGTGCTGTGGTCCCTACACCGTTGGTAGTGCGCTGGCTGTATAATGCAATTGGAGGTAAGCGTCGTAGGCTCTCTAAACACTAGGCCTTTTACGCTCGGGCTATGGCAAGTTCCCATAAACACCCAGAGGTTGATGAATAACCAAGGACTGCCAGGGACAATCATTGCCATTACTCTATGCATGAGGGCTTTAAGTCACAGACAATGAACCTGCAGTTCCTGCCTCAGTGATGGCCCCATTAAAGAGTATGAAAGTGGGTCTCTTCAGGCCTACTGACAGGACCCCACTTTCCAGACCCCCACTTTCTTCTAGGCAATAACATGCTGCTCCGCAGATTTGCCCCCAGCCAGAATTCAGTCCTTTTGTCTGCACCCATCTGCATGGCCCCCTTGTTTGCAGGCTGCTTTTCAAACATCCGCCTGCCATTGCTACCACTGCCCCCTCTAGCAACAAGCTGCTTCTCAGCCTGGGTCTCCTCAGCTTTTCAGCCCCAGCTCCCCCACTGCCTCTGCAGTCAGCTCCCAGACCCAGCCTGGTCCCCCCGTCCTCTGGTGATACTTCCCTTCCCTGTGCTTTGTAGGCTGTAGAGTCCTCTACTGGCAGGCTGTTGCACTGGGGATTAACACTATGCTCAATAATGAGCCAGCAGGTTCAGTACACGATTAGGTTTTTCTGCTACACCCCTCACCACGAAAGCCACATGCCTTCTGTAGTTAGATATTCCAGGAAGATGAGAGGGTACATTATTTTATGCCTTGTCTTTGCGACAAGATAGGTTCTGCACATCCTTAGCTCCCATTTAGGTACCAAATAAGTAGTCAGATTTTCAAAAGAGCTCAGGATGCAAGGTGCTGTGGGCAGTGACCACTTGAAAAATCGAGCCCTAATTCCTTTGTGTACATATATGAAGGCTGCTGTATGCTGGAATTTCTCAGATATAAATTCTTAACACCGTATTAAATTAAGTGCATTAATATAGCAACTTCCCTATGTATTACAGGGACAAAATGTTACTATGCAATGTCCTCTTACAATTTTATCCCTAATTTACAGTCCATAATAATGGTTTAGCAGATGCTTGGGGAAAGATCCCTTTTAATGCATACAGATAATGAAATGCTTTCCAAGTTTACTGCTGTAAGGATGCAATGATCCCAGGAGTATTGTAGTCTGACTCATGCAGGACAGAAACCAACGCTGTCTGATTGTCATCTGGCGCCAAAACTGGATCTCTGCTTTATGTGAAAAAAATTTGGTTCAGTTTAAATAGATACCAAGATTTAGTGCAATGGCAAATTGTTAACCAAACACTGGTTAGTATTAGAGAATGTGGTGATATTAATTGAACAGAAGAAAAACGTTAATGTTTAAAAACTAAACATTCTGCTTAAATATTATACATTATGGTTTTCAAATCACTATTGAAACAGGTTTTAAACACAGCATCTTGTATGCTGTTACGTAGGTGATATCACCTATGTAGGTGTTATTACTTTCTACCAAAAAGTTTGCCTCCATCACTAGGACTGGAAATGCAAATTGTAATTTGTAATTTATACAGGGCGAAATATACTTCTTACCGTGTATTTCCCCGTACAGTTGGGTTGACCAAACTGGGTGTAGCTTTCCTCCAGCAAACCATCAACCATGCTGTTGTCCATGTGACAGTGAGGCAACTGAGTGCAACAGTTACTTTTCTATCAACTTGAACATTAAACCATAAAAAGGGAATTTTTTTTGCTATTATATTTTAGCTCCCAGACATGTTTTTTACAATATGCTCTTGAAAGACAGCAACAACAAAACCCAAACAAACCATGACACTTTAGAATGACAACTCTGGAAATTCAGTATTGACCTGACAAAATTACATAGCTGATGTAATTAGGTGTATTTTAGGAAAATGAGTGTTACAATGATCTATTCTGCTCCGAGGCAGTGTCATGTATCTGTCATGGCACATAGTGAAAGAAGCCACTCAGATTATACATTCCTTACCATAGGACATTCACCCAGCCTAAAAATAGGACAGTGTTTAACAATGTAGAAAATAAACTTGATAGAAGGAAAGTTACAGAAAAGTTTCTAAATACATGCTGGACCATACACATTTGAATCTAGAACTGAGTGTTCTGGTAATCCTTTATTTGGCAACAGCCAGGCAGACAGGGGCGCAGAAGTCCAAATTCTGGTTCAATGAACAAAGCATAAGTAAAAAGCCTTTACCCGTGGGAAAGACGTGGTACTCTGTGTTAATACAGCTTTCAATACAGTGGACCAGAGTGGTCTATTACTTTAAATTGTCAGGGATTGTCCTAGTCCTGCTTACAGCCTACGAGTCTCTGTAAATCTGTAGGGAAGTGTGTGATCTGTCTGGGGCAACAGAGTTAGTCACCAGACAGCCTAGAATAAGATGGGGATGAATTGTGCCACTCTGTTTTTAGAGAGCAGTCTGCTTTGTCTCTCTCTGGCTTTGGGTTCTTGTGTGTTATTGTTCTGAATTCTAAGAGATAAAATAGTGTATGCTACAGCCTCCCAACAAGAGTATTTTGTTTGTATCTAACTTCTCTGTGTGTATGCCATAACAGACACAGAAGACGATCTTCCTCACAACCAACAAATGGGACCTGAGAATTCATGCAAATAGGTCATTACTGCTGTGGCAGTTTATGAAAAATAGCAGGCTGTCTGCTGTTGTCCTCTTTGCAGGTTAGTGGCTATGCTGCATATGGGTACACGGGTCACGCACCCAAAACACAAATCATCCCCTCCATTCCAGTGCAGAGAGACTCTGCGAAGCTCTGTACTGTGTGTAGAGGTTGCAGATTCTTACACTGCAGGCTCTCCAACATCCTACAGTAGAAGCAAAGAACTTCTGTGCTTAGGAACTTGTGCATGCCTGTTGATAGAGATGCAGCATTTGCTCCTTATTGTTCACCAACACTCAGTCTGCCCATGCATGCATGTGACTTACTATGGACCAGATCCCCAGCCGGTGTAAATTGGTGTAGCTTTGCTGAAGTCAATGGAGCTGCACCCTCTTAGAGCAGCTGAGGATCTGTCCCAGTGACTTCAATGGGAATCACATGTGGATGTCTGAAGGAAGTGCTGGTGGTTACACCAAATTCAAGTTGTTTCATGTTTTCATTTTACAGATTATTTTAACGTGGAAGCTGTCTTCAAAGCTGAACCCCTTACGCTTTTCAGTTTTGCCTTTGAAGCTAAATGTTACTGCAATATTCCCTAAAACTTCCTGTGTCTAGAAGGAAGGTCCGACCGCAGAAGAGTTTAAGGGCAACAATAGATTTATAGGAGAAAAACTTTGTCTTGACTTTTGCTGAATGATGAGGCTAAAATATTCCTTGTAATTGTCTGTTACAGCTGTCCCCCTGCTGGATTCTTTTTCAATAGTGGCAGCCCCCACCCGGCCATGGAACTGACCAAAGTCACAGCCTGGCCCTGCTCATGAAAATGGCTTGTACAGACTAACTGGAGCCATTGCTCTGCCTAGGGAGGAGGCTTCTTGCTCCTTTGTCTAGCTTCTTTGTTCAGACCCGGGCTCAGTGTAAGGGTGCTCTGCCCAGGTATGCAAGACCTAAAGTGGCCACATAGCTGAGCATATGAGTCATACCTGTGGCTCAGAACTTGCCCAGGCATGTCTATGCTTACCTGTAGTTTTCCCTGCTCTCTCTCTCCTCCCCTGTATCCAGAGAAGCCAATCAAAAGTACTGGTGGGAAACTGCCTAAGTTTGCCTTTAAAACCAGACATTTTCTGATCAGACCCCTGGAGAAGTTCCTTGCCTTGCCACCTGGTCTGATCAGCTAGGGGTCTTGGGAGGCCCTCTCCATGCTCTCGTTTGTTTTTTGAGCGTACCCCCGTTTTAAACTCCCCTCCCACGAACAACGAATTTGTGCCTGGAGATCTCCTGATTATTGTAAGCGAATCGTGTTTTCTCTGCTTGTTGCTGTCCTGGAAAGTGGTAAGGAAAAACCTCTTGCACACTTCCCCTTGTTTTAACTGCTGGCTTTCTTTCCCCAGCAGGCAGACGCAAGCTAACTCCTTGGTCTGTATTAGGTTTAGTCTTTAGTCTAGATAAATTGTAATTTCATTTTGCATAGCTGTGGTTAAGTAGGTTTAAAGAATTGTTTGTATTGTGTTCTGTTACTTGCTAACTTGTGTAGTCTTGGTTAAGTTAAATCATAGATAAGATTTTACTGTGTTCTGTATAATTGTGGTTAAGTCTGTCTTCCCGCTGCCCAAACCCCCCAAGCTCGCCCGTGTCTCCCCCTGAGCTCCCCAGTCTCATTGCAGTCTCTCTGCTGTTTAAACTTGCAGCCTGTCTGCTCTCTGTGTCTCCCTCAGTTCAAATCTCCCTCCGCAGCGCCTCTGCCTTTGGTCTCTGCTCCACCACGTGTCTTCCCCCCACCCCAACCTCATTTCTCTACCACTGCCTTTCTCTCTCTCTCCCCTAATCCCTTCCACCACGTGCTCACACTCCCCCCCTTCCTATAGCTGCCAAGCCTCAATTGCATTACTAAAGTCTAGCATAAAAACCCCATTGGTTACTTTCCTTTTTCTCTCTAACACACCTCACATTTTACATTTACACCACTGTGACCCATTTTTACCTAAAGCTGTTGGTTATTTAACACATTTTACCCATAACTGTTAGTTGGTTATATGCTGCTGTGACACACCCTTTACATAGAAATTGCTAGCTACCTGTTACATTTATACTTCAGTGTTAATTGGTTACCAACTGTATTGTACCCCACTGTATTGTACCCCACTATTGAAACCCCCTATCCTGTTTACTAAAAGAAACCCCTCTCCAATTGTCTACCTTAACAAACCCCATACCCCTCACTATTGAATTTTCCCTGTTTTTATATTCTCTTAATAAAGTTTATTTTGCACCCCACCCGTGCAGTAATTGTCCCCCAAGATCCCCTACCTGCTGGCAGGGACAGTAATGTAATGATTTAGTCCAGTGTTTATAGACTTTGTTATTATTGTAAACAGAGAGCAGTGCGGCTCTGTTTTTTAATGACAAATCTCTGAAATAAATAGTGCTCTTTGGATTTCACATGAGAAACCCTGAGTCTTGCATAGACTCTGTAGATAGTCTTATGCGTGATTTCTGTCATTTGCCGGGAATAAATTTCAAAGCCCTGTTTACAAAGGGCACACACATTAGAACATGAGACTGGCCATGCTGGGTCAGACTAATGGTCCATTTAGCCAAGTATCCTGTTTTCTGGCAAATGGCAAGTGCCAGATGCATCAGAGGCCACAAACAGAACAGGGCAATTTGGAATGATCCAGCCTGTCGTCTAGTTCCAGCTTCTGGGAATCAGAGGCTTGGGGACACCTGGAGCATGAGGTTTCATGCCTGACGGTCTTGGCTAATAGGCATTGATGCACCTATCCTCCATAAACTTACCCAGTCCTTTTTTTGAACCCGGTTATACTTTTGGCCTTCAAAACAAATCCTGGCAATGAGTTCCACAGGTTGAATGTGTTGTCTGAAGACATACTTCCTTATGTTTGTTTTAACCTGCTGCCTATTCGTTTCATTGAGTGACCTCATGTTCTTGTGCTATGTGAAGGTGTAAACAAAACTTCTCTATTCTCCACACCATTCATGATTTTATGGACCTCTATCCTATCTCCTCAACATCTTTGTCGTCTCTTTTCTAAGACAACTAGTCCCAATCTTTTAAATCTCTCCTCATATTGAAGCTGTTCCATACCCCTAATCATTTTTGTTGTTCTTCTCTGTACCTTTTCCGATTCTAAAATATCTTTTTTGAGATGGGCAACCAGAACTGCACGCATATTCAAGGTGTGGGCATACCATGGATTAATATAGTGGTATATGATATTTTCTGACATTATCTATCCCCTTCCTAATGGTTACTAACATTCTGTTAGCTGAGTGGTCCCCAAACTTTCCATTGCAGTAGCATCTTCATGTTCCCAGAAGAGTGTGGCGGGCGCCGGACCACCAGCCGCTGAAATACCGCTGAGAAGCGGCGTCATCAAGAAGCGTCGCCGCTGAAATGCCACCGAGAAGCAGCGTCATTGAGAAGCGTCGCTGCCGAAATGCTGCCAAGAAGCGGCGTCATCGAGAAGCGTCGCTGCTGAAATGCCACTGAAAAAGCGGCGGCAACGTTTCTTGGCGTTACCGCTTCTCAGAGGCATTTCGGCAGCTGGTTGTCCGGCGGCCACACTCCTCGGCGGTGGGTTGTCCGGCGGAAGCGCTCCCTTGTCGGTAGGTGGGTTCACATAAATGCCCCGGCGGGCGCCATGGTGCTCGCGGGCACCGTGTTGGGGACCACTGTGTTAGCTTTTTTGATGGCTGCTGCCAGAGACAACCCATGCCTGCTGATGATAGAGGTGGGAGAGCACAACCCCGGAATAACTTGAGTCACACATCCACCAAGCCAGACCCACTCCTCCCAGAAAGCAGCTATCCTTTCCTGCAGCTTCCAGCTGTTCCTCCTCCCTCTGCCTTTCCCTGCCAGGTGCAGCTCGCAGGTTTAGCTGTCCTGCAGGGAGGAGGCCCAGCTGAACCATGTGACTGAGCAATCTTGGGGGGAATGTGACCCTGCAGGTCCCACCCCATGTGTTGCCTCTGGCTGCTGCACACTGAGCAGATACTGTAGTTTCAAAGAAGTATCTATGATGACTCCAAGATCTCTTTCCTGAGTGGTAACAGCTAATGTAGACACAAGGATTTTGTATGTATAGTTGGGATTATGTTTTCCCTCGTGCACTACTTTGCACTTATCGACTTTGAATTTCATCTGCCGTTCTGTCACCCAGCCACCCAGTTCAGCGAGATCCCTTTGTGACTCTTCGCAATCTGCTTTGGACTTAACTATCATGAGTAATTTATTATTATCTGTAAATCTAACCACCTCACCATTTACCCCTTTTTTCAGATGATTAATGAATATGCTAAACAGCACTGGTCCCACCCAGTACAAATTCTTGGGGGATCCTCTCCATTGTGAAAACTGACCACCTATTCCTACCCTTGTTTCCTATCTTTTAACCAGTTAGAAGAGGACCTTTCCTCTTATCACATGACTGCTTACTTTGCTTAAGAGCCTTTGGTGTAGGACCTTATCAAAGGCTTTCTGAAAGTCCAAGTGCACTATATTGACTGGATCATCCTTGTCCACATGCTTGTTCATCTCCTCAAAGAATTGTACTAGATTGGTGAGGCATGATTTCCCTTTGCAAAAGCTGTGTTGACTCTTCCCCAACGTAGATAAACATTATATGCGTCTGATAATTTAGTTCCTTAGCATATTTTCAACCAATTAGGCTGGTACTGAAGTTAGGCTTACCAGCCTGTAATTGCCAGAATCGCCTCTGGAGCCTTTTAAAAAAAATCGTCGTTACGTTAGTTACCCTCCAATCATCAGGCACAGAGGCTGATTTAAGTGATAGGTCACATACCACGGTTAGTAGTTCTGCTATTTCATATTTGAATTCCTTCAGAATTCTTGGGTGAATACCATCTGGTCATGGTGACTTACTACTGTTTAATTTTCAATTTGTTTCAAAGCCTCCTCTATTGACACCTCAATCTGGGACAGTGCCTCAGATCTGTTACTTAAAAAGAATGACTCAGGTTTGGGGGTCTCCCCCACATCCTCTGCCGTAAAGAATGATGCAAAGAACTAATTTAGCTTTTCCATAATGGCCTTATCTTCCTTGAATGCTCTCCTAGCACCTTGATTTTCCAGTGACTCTTTGGCAGGCTTCCTGCTTCTGATGTACGTAAAAAAAATTGCTGTTAGATTTTGTCTCCTTAGCTGATTGCTTTTCAAATTCTTTCTTGGCCTGCCTAATTATACTATTCCACTCACCTTTTCAGAGTTTATGCTCCTTTCTATTTTTCCCAGTAGGATTTGACTTCCAATTTTTGAAGGATACTTTCTGCTTCTAATTGCTTCATTTGTCCTGCTGTTTAGTCATGGTGGCATTTTTGGGGTCCTCTTACTGTTTTTTTTAAAATTTGGGGTATATATTTAATTTGCTATATTATGCTGTTTTAAACTAGGTTCCATGCAGATTGCAGGCATTTCCCATTTGACTGTTCCTTTTAATTTCCATTTAACTAATTTTCTCATTTTTGCATAGTGCCCCTTTTTGACGTTGAATGCTACTGTGGTGGGTTTCTTTGGTATTTCCCCTCTACAAGGATGTTAAATTTAATTACGTTAGGATCGCTATTACTGAGCGGTTCAGCTATAGTCACCTCTTAGACCAGATCCTTAGTTTCACTTAGGACTAAATCAAGACTAGCTTGTTGATTCCAGGACTAGCTGCTCCAAGAAGCAGTCATTTAATGTCTAGAATTTTTATCTTTGCATCCCTTCCTGCAGTGAGATGTTTCCAGTCAATATGAGGATAGTTGAAATCCCCCATTACTGGATTTTCTCTTTTTGTAGCCTCTATATCCCTGAGCATTTCACAATCACTGCCACCATCCTGGTCAGATGGTCAATAGTATATTCCTACCGCTATACTCTTATTATTCAAACATGGAATTTCTATCCCTAGAGATTCTATAATGCAGCTTGATTCATGTAAGATTTTTACCATATTTGACTCTGTGCTTTCTTTCACATATCGTGCCACTCCCCTGCCAGCACAACCTACTCTGTCATTCCTAGATATTCTGTACCCTGGGATTACCATTTTCCATTGATTATCTTCATTCCACCCAGTTTCTATTATGTCTATTATATCAATGTCCTCATGTAATACTAGGCACCGGGGCCGGATTCTGGGGCGGCCTTTTATTTATATCCACACAGGGCTCTAGCTATATCAGTGCAACTATACCCACAAATCCTCCAAGTGTAGATGCAGCTTATATCAGCATTGCCAGCATGGCTTATAAATCCATTGAGTGTAATAAGCTATCCCAGCTAAAGGACACTTTTTTTGCTGGTAGAACTGCGCTGACGGGAGGACTTTTGCCGGCATAGCTATATCAATTAGGAGGGGTGGGAGGAAATCACACCCACAACCAACATAGCTACATCAGCAAAATATGGAAATGTAGACGAGGCCTCAGATACTGTGGTGATCTGAGCCATATACATACCTACAGAGACACTGCAACCACTCACAACTTCATGAGGATAGCAGAGATAGAACTCTACCCTTCGTGCTCAAAAGCTCAGGCTCTACTGCTTGACATAAAAGGAATTATTTTGTAGGAAAATGGTTTTCAACCTTTTTTTCATTTGCAGACCCCTAAAAAATCTCAAACGGTGGTGCGGACCCCTTTGGAAATATTAGACACAGTCTGCGGACCCCTAGAGCTGGGGACCACAGGTTAAAAAAACACTGTTCTGTGGTAACGACAACCTTTTGCAGGTTCCTTAGACATAGTCTGCGGAACCGCAGGGTCCACGGGGCACAGGTTGAAAATGACTGTTGTAGAAGTATAGGAATTTAGCAGTCCTAACTCTTTCAGTGGAGGGCATTTGCACTAATCAGTGTGTTGCACTAGGTAATTATAATGGACTTGAATCCACCGTGCCTGGTGTTAGCTGCATCATATCCTATTTGGAAAGCGGACTCTAACATTATGAAACATTTTTTATAGAATGGGATAAAATTATATACCCTGTTACTAGATTTTACAGTCATATTTGTAATCACACCTATACTTGCAACTGCTATTTACTATACTGTAGGAAATGCTTTTGGGGTGTTATTTTAGTCCCACTGTAGGGATTGCTTGGGAATCACACATTCAAATGCAATCTCAGCCCAGTTCTACTGGAAAGTCAGGCAATCAATTTACAATGGACAAACAAGGTCAAAGGAACACACACATGCTAACTGAACCACAGGGAGGTGCAAGAACACTGGTAGAGAAGGGTGTGCACACGCACGAATCAATGGATGCAGACGCATAGGCAAGTGCACTAGCACACACATGTGAACACATGCTCACAGCCCTGCCCCACAGGTGCCCAGGGCCCCTAGCCCCCAGACACATGGGCTGCAGCAGGTCTCCCTCCAACTCCCGCCTTCCGGTTCTGCCTTTGCCCCGCCCCCTCCACTACATTCCCATTGGTGCGCCCCGCTCAGTCCTCTCAGACCCCGCCCCCAGATCCTGTCCCACTGTCTGAAAGCCCCGCCCAGTCCTCCAAGGCCTCGCCCCCAGGCCCTGTCTCTCTGTCTGGAAGCCCCGCCCAGTCCTCCCAGGCCCCGCCCCCATACCCTGTCCCACAGTCTGAAAACCCCGCCCAGTCCTCGCCCTCCGGTCACGTCCCACTGTCAGAGAGCCCCGCCCAGTCCCCCAAGGCCCCGCCCCGCCGTCTGAAAACCCCGCCCAGTGCTCCCAGGCCCCGCCCCGCGAGCCCCCGCCCCCGTGGGAGGCCCCGCCCCCGGGCCGCTTCCTGCGCCTCTCCCCCGCGGCTGGGCTGGGCAGGGGAACATGGCGGCGGGCGCGCGGCAGGCCGGGCCCCGCGCCGCGGTGCTGGCGCTCCTGGCCGCCTGGCTGGCGCTGGCGGGCAGCCCCGGCGAGCAGCGGAGCCGCGTGTGGGTCCTGAGCGCCGCCAACTGGAGCCTGGTGCTGCAGGGCCAGTGGATGGTGCAATTGTGAGTAACCTGGAACCTCCCCCCCGAGAGTCCGTCCCCCATAGCCCCCCCCCCGAGAGTCCGTCCCCCAAAGCCCCCCCCCCCGGGACGGTCCGTTCCCCATAGCCCCCCCCCGGACGGTCCGTCCATCATAACCCCCCCCGAGAGTCCGTCCCCCATAGCCCCCCCTCGCGAGAGTCCGTCCCCCATAGCGCCCTCCCCCCCCCCCCCCCCCGGACGGTCTGTTCCCCATAGCGCCCCCCCCCCCACCGAATGTCCGTCCCCCATAGCCCCCTCTCCCCCGGACCGTCCGTCCCCCATAGCCCCCTCCCCCACGAGAGTCCGTCCCCCATAGCCCCCTCCCCCACGAGAGTCCGTCCCCCATAGCCCCCACTCCGAGAGTCCACTTCCCCCCCCACCCTCCCAGGACAGTCTGTCCTCCATAGCCCCGTCCCCCATAGTCCCCCCCCCCCAGAGTCCTTCTTGCATATCCCTTCCCCAGGGGAAGTCCGCTCCCCCCGGACAGTCCGCTCCCTGCCCCAGACGGTCTGTCCTCCATGGGCCTCTCCGGGACAGTCCGCCCTCCGTAGCCCCGCTCCCCGGCCCGAGACGGTCTATTCTCCATGGCTTTTGCTGCCCCGGGAGAGTTCCCCCCTGCTGCCCCGGGGCAGCCTGTCCTCCCCCGTGACAGTCATCCCACAGTACCCCAGCTCAGGGTGATGGGATGTCTGTACCCTCCCCTGCCCCCCAAACTCCTGTGGGCTGATGGGGTGACAACACTGTGCATCCTTTCCAGCCCTAACACCTATCCAGAGGAGGGGCAGGGTAGGGGGCCAGGAGAAGAAATAATGTAGTGCTCCAGATAACTCTCTCTCCCATCCCTAGGGTGATATTTCCCCCATGGGTACCGTCTTAGAACGAGGGAGTGACTGCATTACTTGGGACATCATTGTTTTTGTTCATGTGTGTAGTAACTAATGTCCCCCCCCCCCCCCCCCCCCATACAGTGTGTTTCTTCAGATTAGATAAGAACCCTCTGAAATACGGGCCTGATCCAGCACATCCTTTACATCGAGGGTAGTCCATAGGCAGACCGTGGGCCAAATCTGGACTGCCAGATGTTGTTGACCCTACAATCTTTTTATTTACTACTTGTTGTTGTTTGTTATTTATTATTATTTTCTTTGGAGTCTGGACCTTGACTAAGAAATTTGGACCTTGACAAAAAATAAGTGACTACCCCTGCTTTTTGTGGACAGTCTTACCAGGTCTATACTTTTTTCTACTGCCTCCCATCAACCCTAGGTTATAAACATGCAAAAATTTTCCTTTGACAAATATTATCGACCGTTACCTCTGTCTTCAACAGGGAGTGGGAAATCCACTAAATAATGTTTGCATAATCAGGGCCAAAAGCTCTTAAGAACATGGTTAATTTGCAGCATGTTAGTAGTCCTATGGACTTCAGTGAGGCTATTTGTGTTTGAAAAGTTAAGCATGTGTCCTTCATCTAATTTGCACTCAAAGCTTCCATTGAGGGTTGTTGGCGTAAGGAATGCAAAATTGGGATACAGTGGCACTATACATGAGTATAAGTAGTTTTTTGAGCTACAGTAACTAATAGTAGCTAATAACTACAAGTTCAAAAGTACAAAGTCGTCCCCCTCCCTTCTTACTTTCCAGCAGGGTGTGTCCAATTCTCCTTGTCTTTGGAAGATATGAAGCACACAAAAAATGCCTCATGAGCGTGTTCTTTCTCCCATTGACATCCATAGGAGTTCTGCCATTGACTTCTGTGGAAGTTGAGTGCATCTCACATAGAGTGAAGCCTTTCGGTCAATGGAAAACTCCCATTGACTGTAATGATGCTAGGATTTCACCCAGGATATCAAACCATTCAAGTTTCTGAAATACAAATATTTTGAACTTACAGGCTAGCCCAGCTGTATTGTTTAGAAACAATTTTGTAGTTCTGCAAAACATTATAAAAACAAGCATTAAGAAAGGATTATAATATTTCCCTGGTTTTGCGTGCAGGGATGCTGTAAAGTGCAAGTTGTATCTTGGCATGTTTGCTGCCTTTCTGTAAAAGTGCTCTCACAGCTTGAATATCCACGCAGTTAAAAACAAGCTGTGAACTACTAGTGATGTCCTTTGCAACGATGTTATGAAGAACATTCACGTATACTTGTTTCTTAAATTTTGTTTTCTAAAAAATGCTCTTCATAATAGAGAATAAAGAGCTTAGTCCTAGGCTGAAGCAGTGAGTTAGTTTCGATGATCTAATTCTGCATGCTTTATTCCTAGAAAGTCTGTGCATGTTTAAATAACATGACTCAAAGTTGATGGTGCTGGATGTTAAACTTCAGTAAATCCTTGGGTAAATTTAGGATGTGAACTAGCATTGAGTCTATGAAAGTTGCATTCATGTTTGTTTTTAGAAATATCTCCCTAGGTTTGTTTCTGCCTTGTTATTTTTCTTTTACGGGGATTGAGTCATCCTGCATTGGGAGGTGATTAGAGGGAGGGATTTTCAGCTCCACCTAGAAATTTTAGATTTCGGAAGTGATATCAGTAAGTAGTCAAAATAGACATTATGCCTGACCATCTTGAAGGCCCTGCTTTAGAGACATACCCTGACTCGCTATTGTGAGTAAGGTTTTGTAGGATCGGGGCTTGATTTTTCATTGGTTTACTGTATATTCTTGTCTAAAATGCAGAAATGTGATATGAAATTGGCATAGTAAGTACTGACACCATTTATGAGCAGCAAATAGAAAACGGAAAAATCTTGAATGTCAGTATTTCAATTTTCACTTTCTACACAATACCAGATATGAAGAGTCAAGTTCTTTTTCCAGGACAGTACAGTGTATCACTGCAAAACGCACCAATAAAAAAAATGAGTTCTTGGATGGCTTTTTGTAACTGTTCACCCATTCACAGCTGGCACAGTTGCAGGATCTGGAAATACTGCGGAACATTGTGTCAATGAAATGTAGGATAACTGTCTTTGAAAGAAATTATAGCTTTTTGAGGGCTTCTGTTTGCATCTGTGACAAGTGTGCTGAAGTGTGTGAGACCCAACATTTGCAAGACATGGTGATAGCAGGAGGCTAGTATGAACAAAATTGCAAAGGCTTTTTAATCAACTTCTATTTTTTCTCAGCTTACTGAGTGGAAAACATACATTCCACAATATCTGAGAAAATATTTTGTTTTTGGTTTTATGTTGTTTGTATTGTTGTTGGTTTTGTGTTCTATGAATACATTGCTGACATGTTGTCTGTGGCAACTTGAACCGCTGCATCCTGTACTTGTGGGAGGAATGACTTGAGAGCCAGAAGGTTGTCCCCGAGTTCTCACACATTTATATGCGAGTGTGACTGTTGACAACTGCACAGGCCTTGAACACTATTCATGGTCTAGCGGTGGATTGAACGGCCTGATAGTGCCTGGTTTACCTGCTTGTTGGCCGTGAACTCTGCCCCAGTGGAGCATTTGTTTTGGACTAGGCCCCAGTTGAACTAATGGTGTACGTTACTGAGAGTAGTGGTTGAAGAACTAGCAGAAGAGGTGGAAGGGCTTTGGCCTGGCATAAGTGCTACCCAGACAAGTGCTTCGCTCCCTGTGGACAAAAGAATACCTATTACTTTGGGGATGCTGTTTGTAGATATCGAGTACCACTTATTTGTCCTCCATGTATAGTGTAGGCAAGTCTACGGTGTAAGCCATTGTGCTAATGGTCTATACAGCAATAGAATCCAGAGATAGTGTTTACTGTTGAGGGTTTGAGCATAGTTAGGGTATGTCTACACTGCAATTAAAAACCCATGTCTGGCCCATGCTTGTGCGGCTTGGACTAAGGGACTATTTAATTGCGGTGTAGAGTCTTGGGCTGGAGCTCGGGCTCTAGGACTCTGCGAGGTGGGAAGGTCCCAGAGACCCCTTAGCCCGGGCCCTGCAAGTCGGAGTCAGCTGCCATGAGCCAGCCCTGGTTGTTCAGTTGAAGTGTAGGCATACCCTCTGAGCCTTCTGCAGCCATAGTGGGCAAATTCCACGTATTCCTTTTCTGCTCATAACAAAAAGCATCAATATATCAATTTTAAAGTCAACTCCACTGTGATATGGGTGTTAGTGGATTACAGAGGTTAATTCCTGGATCTTTATGTTGACTGGCCAGATGAAATGCACTCGAGACTTACTGAGTTTTGTGAAAGGTGACACTCTTCTCACCTCCTCATAGAAATCAGATCTCTCTTCCTGCAGAATCGTGGTGAGTCTACTTATCTTTTATTCCCTTGGCGAATGCAGCCTCTCCTGGATTAACCAACACAGAGTGTTGAGGCAGCTGTTGTAAAAACAAGATTTGAATGGTCCTAAGATAACTCCTGAAGAGCAGTGATAACACTACCTGCATTCCTGATGTTTCGGTTTGTGCACTATGTATTTGCAATATACATCTCCCTTGCTTCACAATGCATGGATTAAGGAGGTTAAAAAACCCCCTGCTTCATCAGCCTGAAACTCCTTGAAGCCAAGCTAGTGCTGCTGTGCATGTTAAGAAACCTAACTCAAGTGGTATCTTTGCAATGCTTTGCCTACTGCAACAATAGAAGAGGAAGAAAACAGTGCCAATAGTAGCTGCTGTGGGTATATTAACACCATTAGTCACCAGCTTCCTGCTTAAGTGAAATGCTGGATTATTTTACCGTATTTGGCTATAAAGGGGAGGAAATGCTTTTAAGAGCATGATCAATTCTTTTTATCTCTCTCTGTTTTGGACATATATATTCAAAGATTTAAGATGTGATTTCCTCACTATAAATGATGCCACACTTTGCAACAGACATGTTAATAGACAATAAGACTTACATACATACCCTGAGTGGAGTTCACTGAAAGAATATACTATAGGTTCATGTAAAGAGGAACTGTAGCGTGAGGCTAATCTGAGGAAAATGTATTAGGGGAATGGAGAGGGTGCAGAAGATGATGAAAGGAAGAGCAGTATATAGGATATGAAGGGGGAGATGCTGGCCTGGAAAATATTTGGGGCTGGTGGAAAACAGTGGTAGGTTCCTGGGCACAATAAAATCTCTGAGGTGAAATCCTGACTCCATTGAAGTCAATGAAAATTTTTCCATTGAGATCTGCTGGGCCATGATTTCCCTCTCATAAAAGCCCTTATTTATTTTCCTGATCAACAGGGCCTGGCTTTCTATCTCCACCTTCCTCTAGTATGGATTTTGGGTTTCATGTGTTCCTTATCTCGGAAAGTCTCTTTTCTGTATCTCTGGGCAGGTCTATGCTGCCGCTTAAGTTGATCTAACTTATGTGGCTCAGGGGTGTGAAAGAGACATCCTCCTGAGCAGTGCAAGTTACAGTGACCTAAGTGCTGTCCACACCAGTGCTATGTCAGTGAGAGAGACTCTCCCGCTGACATAGCTTCCGCCTCTCATGGCGGTGGAGTTGTTATGCTGACAGGAGAGCGGCAAAGAGCGTCTTCACGATGCTCACTACAGCGGCACATCTACATCGGAGGTAGCGCTTCTAGTGTAGAGGTGCTCTCTATCTCCCTTGGCTCGTCCAGGTCAGCCACTCTGTACTTGGTCTCTGAGGGCCAGGAGCTCCTTGCACCGAATGCACACATACACCAGCTGCCCACAAGGCAGGTAATCAGACATGCTGCATTCGGTGCAATAAACTGGATAGCCCCCCACTCTGTTGCTGGACTTCTGCTTGCATTCTTTGTACTCCTGAATCTTTTTTTGTTTGTGTTACATCATGTTACATTTAATTACATCTCATAAAGGCAGCAACTTCCTCTTGTGATTCACACTGTTGTCAGGACCTAATGTAGAAGAAATATACTCACACAGTTGCTTCTGGGCTTTGAAGTTCATGAGTCTTTCAGGTTTCAATCCACAGCTGCTCAGTGAATAAAGCTTCAGAGAGCCCACTGTTAAGTGCAGTCTCTGAGAAAGTAAATATAGAGATTTTTTCCCCCTGAAACCATTAATAAGTTTTAAAAACAAGGTGAAATATTCTTGCCTAGAGCACTTGAAAGGGGGAGAACCAGAATAGATCATTATATTAAATATACATTTCTAAATATTTGAGGCTCTCTGTCAGTCTGAGCCTTGAAAGACTGACAAATTACAGGCAAAATGAGGGTACTCTACTGGTGGTAATAGGCCACAGATTGAGTATTTCTTCCTCCTCCTTTGAGAAAATCTTTTGCATATGATCCGAGGCTGCCCTGTCAGATTTGGATTTGAACTTAAAAAGGAAAAAAAAAAAAAAGCTGATCCCCCTGGTCCTTTAAAAAGGCATATCAATTTTGATAGGACCGAAGGGAAGGACATTCTGCCTCCTCACCCTTAATCTCCTCACCATCATGTCCCTCCCTCACACCAAATGGCAGGACTTTTCACCACCCAAGTAGGACGAAGAACCCCAGGGAGCCAATCTGTATTCCAGCCTGTTCCTGTGGCCCGCCGAGGATGTTAGCTGGTGACCCTTCATGGAGCTCTAAGCATGGGTGTGTACTTGGCGTGGTTCACGACTTCCCTCGACACGTGTCCTTTCTGCGGTGAGAGAGAGACACTGGCACACATTTACATCAAGTGCTCCAGGTTACAGCTCCTCTTCCAGCGCCTCCAAAACCTCCCCCTTAAGTTTTGGCTGTACTTTCCCCACACCTGCTGTTTTATGCACACCCTATCCGTGGCCCCACAGAGTTGCGAGACCTCCTCATCAACCTCCTCCTGGCGCTGGCCCTGGTGGTCATCCATCATACCAGTGGAGGAAGTTGGATGGGGGCTGAGGACTCTGCAGCTGCAGGGTCTATTTCTGATCTTCCCTCAAGTCACACCTCCAGGCAGAGTTCCTCTGAGCTACACTCACTGGCTCTCTGGACACCTTCAAAGAGCAGTGGGTGCTGTCTGGGGTTCTCTGCTCAGTGTCCCCCTCTGGATCCCTGCTTTTGAACCTGTGCCCCCGTTTTTCCATATTTTGTCCCCTGTAATCTTTTGATGCCTGGGTCCGGTGGCTCCTCCCCTTAGGCTGTGTGTATGTGTGTGCGGGGGAGCTTTAGATGTAGGCCGGCGTGAGCCTACCCATCCCTGGAGCCTCAATAGGTGCAATGGAAGAAGAACTCCAAGATAAAACGTGTGTGTTAAATATCTGTCCTGGTCCCAACTGCCATTGTTGATAGGATCACTGTTCAGATTGGAGTCTTCTGCCTTCCCCGCTTTCTGGACCATTTGTCCACTTGCAAAATTTAGCACAGCAAATAGTATGGCTGTAATAAAGTTTAACTCACTGTTTTGAAGCTAGTTTTGTTGCCATATTTGGTCCCATCTACGGTGTGTTTCTCTGTGGGTATGTGCTTGGATGTGAGGCAGAGAAGAGCAATCTAAGGGTTTGTTTTCACTAGTGGGCTTTTCCTCCCGTACAAATAACCTCAGTATGGTTGTCTGATATGTCCCTTTATCAGCTGGCTTTCTCTCCCTGCTGCTGTTCTGACTCTGGCACTCTTCTCAAAGGCATGATGAAGAAGAGGTGTCCATATAGCCTCAGGTGACTTGACATCCAAACTTGAAACTTTGACCTCAGTGATTTCACGTTTCTGTTTCAAACAGCTTATTGTAGATAAGATTTGGAAACATTGTCTTTATAACAAGATTGTAAATGTGTATTTGTTCAGTAACAAAAACAATTCTATATTCTTGCATCAATGAACCTCATAGGCAGTTTTTACAAATATAAATAAATACACTTCAACCATATCCATGTGTGATTGCATTAGGATACATGTTTTTGGCCCTGTTAACAACGTATGGATGTCAGTGTGACATTGACCTGTTCCAAAGGAGCAGATTCTATCTAAAGAGTGGTGAGCTACAATTTTAGTGCGAAGCATTTCATGGAGCTTTTTTTCTTTCCTGATTGGCTCTCTCATTTGTTGCACTGATCTGAATTTTTTTGTCTACTGCATTGGTAAAATATTTTGAATATTTTCTATTTTAGCATCAAAGTTTAAAAAAAAAAAGAATCTGTTATTTTGAGGTTACCTATAACTTAGCTGGTTTCCTGTGAGTCTATTATCTGTCATATTTCTTAAAATGTTTTTTGTAGCTTTACTTTTTATAACTGGTAGGCATGAAAAACTTCATTATCTGGGAATCTTATTTTAAGACCAGATTGTAACATTTTCCTTTAACCCCCACCCACCTGCCCCCCCCCCGCCCCACAAAACTTCTTTGATCTTGTAAATATTGAAAATCTTGTGATTATCTTCTCAGGTAACACATTTGTGGTGTAGCTCGGTTTATAAAACTCCTGTCAATATGTCCAGTTTTTAGGTTGTAGGGGCCTAGGTTGGCTTTAGCTTCTTTATTAATCTATTACCCATCCCACTGTTATATAACTTGATAAAACCTAAATTCTTTCAAGAGCTCAGTCTTTGCTTTCCCCTGAGCCTCATCTTTTCTGTAATTTTTATTTAAAACCATTGTCATTTTTAAAGAGGAAGAGGTGTGGACAGTGGGAAATAGGAGAGAGAATAAAAATAGTTTTTTGTCCTTCTCCATTCCATCCTTCACCTCCATTCTTAGAACTCCTTTACTCCAGTTCCCATCCAGTTTAATTCTTTACTATTTTGGGACTTACGTACTACATCGTTTTTTCTGTACATTCTTTAATTTCACTGCATTCTTGTGACGTCTGATCGCTACTGGACTGTAGTAGTTTAAGATCTGTAAGGCTGCGTCTGGGAGTGGCTTGCGAAGAGATGACTTAAAACCAGTCGACTTAAGGTGCATAAAAATATGAAGTGAAAGTTAAAGGTGGGTTGCAGCGTCTCAAAATTTTGAATAGCGCCAAAAGATGATTTCAGCTATTAGAGCTCTTTCTCATTGTTCTCAGAACTCCTGGCAGAAGTGCCTACATATGGATATGCAATCCTATAGCCCACTGAATGGGAAAGACTGCCATCATATGTATTGTGTTAGCAGGTCTATGTAATTGTGGCACGAAAGCAGCAGCACTGAGGACAGAGGCTTCTCCAAAGCCTGATGCTCACTCAGGATCCCTTGCCATTGTTCTTAACGTGTTCAGTAGCGTCACATTCATAATGCTTATGACAGGTGCACAGTAGGCTGCAGAATGTAGTAATAATCTCCTCTTTAATAATTCTGTCCTCATCTGCAATGGGGAATAAAACTAAATGTAAATACTTACCATGAACACAGCCAAGCTACACCTAAAAGCATTTGATAGACCAGCACATCTATATCTACACAAAATATAGCATTACTGAGGTCAATGGCAATGTTACAGCTTTATTCCCCTTCTTTTAAAAGGATGGGAGGACTGCTGGCTGAGCCTTCTGTGTGACGTCCCTGTCTGAAATATTCCATGTTTGACTTCCAGGGCGTGCTGCAAAACCCATCTCTTTTCTCGGGTTTGGGGAGTTAGGAGGGAGGAATTGCTAAGGGAGGGTGTCAAGGAAAGACGTTTTTTTCAATCTCTTTTTTGTAAATTGTACCGGATTATTTTTGCTACAAAGGAAAGCTTGGCTGCTGGGTCAATCGTATTGTGCAATTCATTTTTAGTGTTAAAGGCACCTATAGCCTGTAATAGGCACTTTCTCTTTTTACAAATCTACATATGTTACTTACTACTGTATAAGAGTACACTGTGCACCATCTCAACATTAATAAAATTTGTAAACAAGAAACAGTTAAGGCATGCCGCCACTTCAGTCATGGCATGTTATTTTTGTTTACTATCAACCCATGAAAGTTATGTGGGTGGCCCCTCATTGGAGTGAATGGGAACTTATGCCTGCCTGGAACCCCATTGACTACAATAGGGTTTGTCCATGTAGATCCCTTATGGGATGAGGGTCTACATGAGAGATGAGGTGACATAGGATGTTGGACATTTATGAGACAGAAGGCTGTGGAGTTGCTTATATTACAGGGTTTATACATTGTATTGTGTGGTATGTGTATAATAGATGTAGGTTGATGTGCGAACAAGGGTCCTTTGGTTGTAAATGAAATTCCCATTGCTCTCAATGCCACTTTCAGATCTTGGGAAGGGCATATTGTTATGTAGTAAACACAGTCTTGTATAAGCCTGCTACAGGAATCTGTGTTAAGTTCATCATAGAATATCAGGGTTGGAAGGGACCTTAGGAGGTCATCTAGTCCAACCCCCTGCTCAAAGCAGGACCAATCCCCAATTTTTGCCCCAGATCCCTAAATGGCCCCCTCAAGGATTGAACTCACAACCCTGGGTTTAGCAGGCCAATGCTCAAACCACTGAGCCATCCCTCCCCCATCTTCCTCGCCCATTTTTTCCCATCTAAATATTTATATGTTGCCTACTTTATTTTATATTTTCTTTTTTGTGGTTGGAGTGGAGACTTCATGTTCTTGCCCAAAACCCACCTATCAATAAAACAGCTTTCCTTTATTCAATACGTTACTTTAAAAGTTGTGCCTAGCTTTTTAATATTGTTGTCAATTTAATTTAGCCTACAGTGACACAGTCCCATTTGGCCTTTCCTCTGGTTGTAGTGTAAGAGATGGTTTTGCTTAAATTTTACCCTCACATCAATATAAAATACTTCTGCCTTATTTAATAATTCTCATTTTTTTTCTTTCCCGTAATTCTTAAACTTTACTTTTTCAACTCTCAGCAAACAGGGAGCTTTGAATTCTAAAAGGATAGCACATGCTTAATTCGCTTACTATTCTGAATGTGGAATGCTTTAGGAGTATTCTTAAATCCCAATTTTGCTCACTTGGATGTAGGCCTATGGAGTTTCTTTCTTTCTTACTATATTTATCATAGTTCTCACATCAGCTGTCTGCAGTGGCTTTATCTCTCACCTTCTGCTTTCTCATTAAATAGTTTTTCTTCCTGTCTTTTGTATTTTCTGACTACTCTCTGATTTCTGAATGTACCTCAAGTGATTTATTCTTTTCTTCATAGAGCACAGGGTTATTTTACGGCATTTTTCCTGTTAATATTGTCTGCTTTATTTGTCAGAAGCTCTTTCTCTTGGAGAATCTGACTTACAAAGTACAGTACAAAAATGTTTTGCTTCTCTGTTAGGAAATGCATTTCTACATTAGTGGCATTGAAGTAGCTGTAAGACAAATTTCTAAGCAATTGTACTAAGCAAAATTCATAGGTTTTTTTCCCCTATGAAATTGCCCCGGTCACCCATTCATTTTGTTCCAGATACATAAATCTAATCAGAAGAAGTCAGATTTAAGAATAGAAAAGACACCATCTTTCAACTAGAAATATTGTTGTGTATGCTTTATTAGCTCATTAAAGGAGTCTAGTTTCTTGGTAGTCAAAAGAGAAAAGGCTTGTGAAATATATCTAACACCTGCTAACCTAAGGGCTAAGACTACTAACAAAGATAAAAAGTAATTGTTCTTCATTTGTGCTAAGATCCACAGATTCATTAAAATCCTGCTTATATCTTGCGGGGCAGAACCAGACCTGTCAGTCACTGGCAGCAAGGGGAATGCCCTATCCCCTGGATTTTACCTGTTTTATCTACCTCCACAGTTTTGCTGGAAGCCCAACCAGATCTCCGAGCTGAGGAAAATGTCAACCTTTTATTTCAAATTTCTAACTAGCATGTTGACTCCGCGTTAGTCCCATCAGTTCTGCATCCTCTTCGGAGATGTTTGCAGTAGATCAGGGATCTCAAACTCAAATCATCACGAGGGCCACATGAGACTAGTAAATTGGCCTGAGGGCCACAGCACTGAAAACTTTTCATACAATGATACAAAAGTATAGTCAAAAATGAAGAGTAATATAGTATTCTATTAAAAGTCAATGTATTAACTTTTTAAAAACTGTAATGCAAAGAGGGGTTTTAATAAAATATAAACACTCAGTAATGTTTGGAGCTTGGCTGCCAGTGGAGTCGGCACCTATGGCGGGCCGCAGGAAATAACTCAGCGGGCTGCGTGTTTGGGACCCCTGCAGTAGATGGTGCCCCTGAAAGCTTCATGAAGAGAGCTAAGCTAAGGAAAACCTGTGGCAAAAAGAAAGGGGTCAAGCATGGGACAAACTTAAGTGCATCACTGGGGATCTTGGCTGACTTAGTGGGCAAGATGTAGTTTGCTTCTCAGAACTTAGTCTGGGGGGGAGGGGTGTCACCTTGGTCCCCCTCCCCTGGGGCAGGAAAGATAGTGCCATAAGTCCCTACAGCCCACATCAACAACTGTGATTGTAGAGCTCAGCATATTTCCCTCCCTCCAGGTCTGTGTGAGTCATGGATGGAGGGCACCAGATGCAACATGCACCTTTTTAATGCCAGAGAGTGCACTAACAGGGCAATTTAACACAGCTCCTTCCCCCTGCTGCCTCCTCTATAACATCCCACTCCCCAGGGGATGCCTACTCCTATCCCAGGCTGAGACCTCCAGGGGAACACAGACCCATCTGGTCCTCGTGACTCCCATGGAGCAGAAAGGGGTAGAGCTTCTGGGGAGCCCTTCGTTGACACCCAAAAGAAGCCCAAGTGGAGATGGGGAAAGAATAACCCCATGCTTGTAGAAGGCAGTGGGAGTACTAGTCACTCAAAATGATTCTGAAAACAAGATAATATCAATTAGAGTCAGTGTAATTTAGAGGAGGGCCCGAGATGTATGAAGGTGATGTAGAATGTAATCGTCTTTAGGACATAATTTTTGAAGATACCCTTCGTTTCAGTAACTCTTGACAGCTTCCATGGAAATTAATCCATTTTGTGTGTAAATGTAGTTATTTGTTTGTGCTGGATTGTGAAGGATTTGGAAAAGGTGATCTTTTTAAACTTGTGAATTGTTTAAACAACTTTAAAAAATCCCTATGGATTTATAGAAAACTGGTTGGGATTTCATGATTTTTTCCTAATCCAGTAGTCTTAATAAGAAAAAATTAGAAAAAGTGTCTACTTATCTGTGATCAGTACTTTTATATTTCCATTGTATCAGAGGTGCATTTTCTTGAAAGCTTGATTTAAAAAAAAAATTTCAGTGTGTGTATGTTAATCCAATACATTTTCCTCTGTTCTTAGTTATGCCCCTTGGTGTCCAGCCTGCCAACAGATTGAAGCAGCATGGGAGAATTTTGCAAAGGAAAGTGAACATCTAGATACCACTGTAGGAAAAGTGGACGTCACTCAAGAACCAGGTAGGCTGTGAAATGGGCACTATATATAAGTATTTAAAAGGAACAATTGAAACTGTGTAGCTCTTAACTACTGGGAAAATGCTCCATTTTACTGGGGCAACTGAAAAATTGGCCAATTCAGAAAAATTAGATTATTTAATCAAAAGAAATGTTATTTCCTTCCATTTCTTTGTGTTGCTCGCATGTGTGAATTTAACAGCATAGTGTTTCTGTCTTCCAAATGAAGGATCAGTGTGGGTCTTCTGCTCTAGTGCCTTCTATAGCGGACATCCCATGAAAGTGTCTATCTACAGTGTTGATCTACCTCTCCCACGGAAGGCTGTTACTTGCCTGAGATATTTGCACTACCTTGTAGTAATAGTTGGGGGAACAAGGAGGTTGAAAACCATGGATTATTCTAGTTGGGGAAACAATCTTGAAGTCTGCTCAAGCTAAATGGAAATTTTTATAAACTCTCTCTATTAGCTGGCTG
This sequence comes from Chelydra serpentina, assembly GCA_037349315.1. Lineage (NCBI taxonomy): Eukaryota > Metazoa > Chordata > Testudines > Chelydridae > Chelydra > Chelydra serpentina. The sequence continues at coordinate 16,055,557 of JBAIAC010000061.1, forward strand.
CTTTATTGCTTTATTGTATTATCTAGCTATAGTAATGCTTTTAAGTACTTTGAAAGGACCAGTTTAATTGGTTTCTTGTAAATGAAGTATGTATAGAAAAAAGCTTTTACAAAACTTGTTCTATAAATTATACTTTCGAATAGGCTATTTCCTGCCTTCGTTTTTTTTAATGAGTCTGACATAGATTTGTGACATTTTGAAACAAAAAAAGCTTTGTTAGATTTATAAGTGTGTGCAGATAAATACAATATGTTTACAATTCTATCCTAGCTGCAAAAGGATGAAGTTTATTATAGTTAGGCTTGGAAGGATTAGATTTTTATCAGTAAATGTTGGTAAACGTCAATTTCATTATAGACATAAACCTATGAAAAAAATATTTCCATTGATGATGATTGAAACTTTACAGATGGGCAAAGTAAGAAAAAAAAACTGCTTGACAACTTTTCTTAGCATTTGATTTAAGGATACTTTGTGGTTTAATGGTTATACTGCTTCAACTTTTTGAATCTCAAAATCTACTTTTAAATAATTACTGTCTGTCCCCCCCCTAATTTCCCACAACTATGAAAATTTATATTGATGACAATAAAAAATGCTTTAAAATAAACATCAGTATCATCCATTGAAATTTTTTAAAAAAAGAATTCTTCTAAGCTTAATTATAGTAATGATTTGTGATAAAAGTGGGAGGAAGTTCCAGTTACATCCAAATCAGAAAACCATGGCTGATGGTTTTGCTTTATCAAACCATAGAAGTGCATACACACTTTATGGGTTTATTTCTCAAGTGCAGGTGATACTGTAATTAAGTTTACTCCATACTGTTAATTTTAACAAGTTCAGACTTAATTTTCTGTACCTGTGAAACTGAACTCTAATCTCAAGGACAAAGAATACAAGCTGTTCCTAAGGGCTCAGTGTGTGCTTGTGAGTTGTATTATTAGAAAGTTGGAGGAACACCAACATTCTCTGAAATTGAAAGGCTACCAGTATGGGTTCTTCAGTTAGCGAATGCACAAATCGTTACCAGATTAATACATGGATGAATTTGAAAACAATTCTTCTTTTCTCATGGGCTAAACCTTAATTAAAATGAACCTCTGCTTCCTCATATTAAAGAAACAGGGAGGTCCTAACTATTGCAATATCAACACTCTAGTTAAGATTGCAACCAGTGTTCCATTGTGAGCCTGACCTTTGAATCACCATTACATTTTAGGCTCTTTTGTGTTTGTAATTTGCTAAAACAATGGGACTTCGATCTTTATTAGGGCCTACAGGCACTTATGTAATGCATATGATTTTTTTAAGAAAACGATTCTTTCAAAAATAAGGCTGTGACAAGCAGAATTGTTTGGGAACATTTCAAAGAATTAGTCTTTCTGACAAATAACTTAAAAATTACTGGTAGGATTTTCAAAAAGCCTAAGTGGTTTTGTGTCTCTCTGATTTTTCTTTTAGTAGACAAGTTTACGATTACAGTGTGCCCCATGTGGGAATTCAGTTGACCATAGGCTTCCATGTTTTTTGTGCTCTAGAAAGTTTTTTTGCAAGGGACCTGTTAAAGTTACTTTAGTTTAGTCAGTTTTTGGTTGTAACCTAAGTTGAAGTATTTTTCAATCATAGGGGCAATCGTACTGGGGGCGTTGCCCATGTCAGTGGTGCCAGTTCTTGGCTGGAAGGTGTGTGCTGGGAAAGATCATTGTTGGAAGTGTGAACTTGGTTGTAATCAACAAGTGGGGGGAAAATTTCAATATCCTTGCCCTGCTCGCCCCCAAAAAAGTCTCCATTCAGATGGATTGGGTAATTGGATAGGGACGGGAATACTTAGGGATAGTGAGGGAGACTTTCAAAGTCCTAAATGGTTTTCAGGTGCCATTAGTGCCTTTGAAAAGTTGACACATTAATGGTCACATCATTCATTACAAACTTAATACATTTACTGCATGAATGCCTTATGCATGTTTCCTGTGATGATTGTAGCCTCTATGGACAGTGAAGGATTAATATATACAGTAGAAATTAAATGTAATATATACCCCAAGTTAAATGTATACCCCAAATTAAAAAAAAAGTAGCAAGAGGACCAGAAAAATGCCACCATGGCTAAACAAGATAGTAAAAGAAATGGTTAGAGGCAAAAAGGAATCCTTTAAAAATTGGAAGCCAAACTGAGGAAAATGGAAAGGTGCATACATTCTGGAAAGTCACGTGTAAAAGTATAGTTAGGCAAGGCAAAAAATAAAATTTGAAGAGCAACTAGCAAAACACACAAAATAAGAGCAATTTTTTTTTTAAGTGCATCAGAAGTTGGAAGACTGCCAAACAATCAGTGGGGCCACTGGATGATTGAGACGCTAAAGGAGCACTCAAGGAAAAAAAGGACATTGCGGAGAAGCTTAATGAATTCTTTGCATCAGTCAAAGAATTCTCTGCATTTGTCAGAGGTGACAAATCTGAGGAACTGTCCCAGATTGAGGTGTCAGTAGAGGTGATTTTGGAACAGATTGATAAATTAAACAGTAATAAATCACCAGGACCAAATGGTATTCACCCAACAGCTCAGAAGGAACTAAAATGTGAAATTACTAATTGTGATATGTAACCTATCACTTACATCTTCTGTGTAGATGGCTGGAGGATAGCTAACATGATGGATGCCATTACAAAAAAAATGCTCCAGAGACAAACTTTGCAATTATAGGCAATCCTAACTTCAGTACCAGGCAAATTGGTTGCAACTATAGTAAAGAACAGAAATATCAGACACATACATGAACACGATATGTTGGGGAAGAGTCAACATGGCTTTTGTAAAGGGAAATCATGCCCACCAATATATTAGAATTCTTGGAGGGGATCAACAAACCTGGACAAGGGTGATCCAGTGGGTATAGTGTACTTGAAGTTTCAGAAAGTCTTTGACAAAGGTCCCTCACCCAAGGCTCTTAAGCAAAGTAAGGAGTCATGGGATGAGAGGGAAGGTCCTCTCATGCACGAGTAACTGGGTAAATGACAGGAAACAAAGGGTAGGGATAAATGGTCAGTTTTCAGACTGGAGATAGGTAAATAGCAGTGTCCCCCATGGATCTGTACTGGGACCAGTGCTATTCAACATATTCATAAATGATTTGGAAAAAGTGGTAAACAGTGAAGGGCAAAGTGTGCAGATGATACAAAATTACTTAAGATATCTAAGTCCAAACCAGACTGTGAAGAGATACAAAGGGATCTTTCAAAACTGGGTGATTGGGCCACAAAATGGCAACTGAAGTTTGATGTTGATAAATGTAAAGTAATGCACATTGGAAAACATACGAAATGATGGGGTCAACATTAGCTGTTACTACTCAAGAAAGTGGAGTCATTATGGATAGTTTTCTGAAAATATCCACTCAATGTGCAGCTGCAGTCAAAAAAGCTAACAATGTTAGGCACCATTAGGAAAGGGATAGATAAGATAGTAATGACAATAATGACACTATATTAATCCATTATATGCCCACATCTTGAATATCGTGTGCAGGCCTGATTGCCCAATCTCTAAAAACATCCATTAGAAATGAAAAAGGTACAAAAAAGGGCAACAAAAATGATTAAGGGTATGGAACAGCTTCCATATGAGGAGAAACTAAAAAGACTTGGACTGTTCATCTTAGAAAAGAGATGACTAAGGGGGGATATTGTAGAGGTCTATAAAATCATGAATGGTGTGGAGAAAGTGACTAAGGGAGTGTTATTTACCCCTTCATATAACACAAGAACCAGGGGTCACTCAATGAAATTTAATAAGCAGCAGGTTTAAAACAAACAAAAGGAAGTACTTCTTCACACGCTAAGCCCCTAACTGCCAGAAGCTGGGACTGGTCGACGGGGATGGATTACTTATGATTCCCCCTTTTTTTTCATTCTCTTTGAATGATCTGGCATTGGCCACTGTCAAAAGACAGGATACTGGGCTAGATGGACCATCTGTCTGTCCCAGTATGGCTGTTCCTTTGTTCTAGACATTTATACTACTATAATGGGAACTGTTACTATGCAGATATAATGAAAATGGTGGTGTAGAATAATTTGACATATCAGTGGTTTAATTCATTGTTATTCTCTAGATCAAATAAAATCCCGTAGCGCTAATCTAAAATGATAAAACAGAATATCTGGCAGCTGATGTAAAAAAGTTAATATCTGCTTAAACACCAGTTATATTTAAGGAAAAAATAGAATTAATAAGCATGAAGGAGAGTTATAAGTTCCTTTTAAGGATGATGATGACGATAGAAACACCAGGAGTTAAATACTGCTAGGTAGACATTTCCAGCTGATCTTATGAAACTTGGTCAATCAAAAAATGTGCAGTGACTCCAGAAAGTGAATTTCCATTTCATCTTCCATTTCAGTTATTATATTTTAAAACGTTCTGATGTGCTACAGATTGAATTAGATCCCTCGATAACAAGTAATACATAGCTTTAAATCTCACATTGTTTCTCCGTATTTAATCTAATTGCTTTTCCTTCCTCTGTTCCTCTCCCACTTCCTTATTTTTTTTTTTTGGTCTTGCATTAGAGGTGAAATAAGATGCAGGTTCTTAATCCAGTGCCGTGTCTTGGCTGATAAATATGAGATTACTCTGATTCCCTCTTACTGCAACAGTTTTGAAGGGCTTTTTGACTATTTGCATTTTCACTTCTGGTTGACCCATTTAGCATCTCATTTTTAACACAGATTTTAGTCTAGGGTGATGCAGGAGTCATAGAATCCTCATTTTAAGCATCATTTAACAAGTCCTAAAAAAAAATCAAAAAAATCCATGTTTTAAAAATCCAAAGTGCTGGCTAAGAATAAACTAAGTAAAATGCCTCTCCAAATACCTCCTTTACCGAGATCAGGGAGTTGTGGGGATGCAGAGGTTTGATCCTTAAGCCTGGGAGATATACAAGTGAGTTGACGTGTACACATAAAGGCCCTGTACCTTCTGACTGGCATTTAGGGCCCCTTGCTACTGTCTCTGGCTTCCTGCCAGGCTACCTTCTAGAAAAGATGTATAGACCTGTGTGAAGATGCATGCTTGAATTAATGAATATATACATGAATAAATGATAGTGACGTTTAGAGATAACAGAATCAGTAATTTCTTCTTGAAGTATTTATCAATGTGGATCCCACTCTAGAAGCACAAGTGCCTGACATGCACAAGATCTGAGTCTTTGAATGAACAGACGTCTCTGTTGGGCTTTGTCTGTGCTATACATGTACTTACACTCGTCCACTTGAGGGCATAAAGGGCAGAGTGGCCACAAGTCCCGTGGTTCCCTCTTACTGCCCGTGGCAGTGAGACTGAAGAAGCGGTGTCTGTCCGCTACACACAGCAGAATTGTCCCTTTCTCTTGCAATGTCTTCACCTAGTAAGGATTAATTTCTGAACCAAATTCCTCCTTTTAAAAAATAAATAAATTTCCCCATGGTACTTTGTGCCGCTGTCATAATCCTAAAATAGCAAATTTGAAATGTTCAGGCTTCAAACCTGTGTTCCTCTTGCGACAAAACCATTGCCCTCATAGACTGTGGAAACTACTGCCTTTTTGTGTCTTGGTGAGAGCCACGTATTAGGTTGCTGCTTGGTTTGCTGATCTTTTCATCCAAAACAGGAAAAACCAGGAACACTCAGGACATTTTCAAGCAGTTGAAGAGAGGAGCCTCAGAAATGAAGAATGGACATCAATTTCCAATATGGGACTAGTCACTTCTAAATCCCAGTCTGCTGGTGCCCCTGTTATGCAACCCCTGAGGTTGATACCTGCAAAAGATCTGCCCCAACGCTGTCCGATAAGGATCGGAGACTGCCGAGCCCCCTCCCACCCACCCCCCGGCCGTGTGAGCTAGCCCCAAGACCAGTAGTGCCTCCTGACGAAAACAAAGGAGGTCAGAACATCATTGCTCGTGCCAATCTTCTCATTCCCAAAGAAGCTTAAACCTTTGGGAATGGAGCATTAAAACCACTCATGTGATGGGGCAAGTGACATGGGCTTAACTTCTGGCTCAGACCTTCATGGGGCCTGCACCTGACAACGTTGGCAATTGCTGGCATTGATACAGGCACCAATAATAGCAGCATTAATAGTGCCAGCTGACCTCATGATAGAGGAGGTTGCTACGCTCTGCCCGTTTTATAGAATTCCGCTGTACAGGTTCTCCCAGACACCACAGTAAATAACTACGGAGGTGCTTGTTCATCACTCCAGTGCCTGGAGGCAATGAAATTATGGACATGGTGTCAACAATACAGGATAGCCCTAATAGCTCTTCATTTCCCAGGAGCCAGTAACAATGTAACAGACTTCCGAAGCAGGAAATCCATCAGCAACAACAAACGATCTCTGAAAAGCTCCGTCATCATGCCTGTATTTCATAGATTTATAGATTCTAAGGCCAAAAGAGACCATTGTGATAATATAGTCTGACCTGCGTTGTAACATAAGCCATGCAATTTCCCCAAAATGATTCCTAGATCATATCTTTTATAAAAACATCCATGGGGAATCCTATTATAGTCTTGTTTGCCACCAAAGAAAATAGTGTCTGGTCTTTTTTGCTTCAGTGGATTCATACGCCTGGGATCCTTGAAAGATGCCTGTATCATGCTGTGGAATCACAGTCTTGTGTGTTTCTCCACTGATCTTTCTGTTAACCTGCGTGATATGGAAAGCATCTGTACTTACCTTGATAGTGCCATATTGGCAAAGAAAATTCTGGTTGATAGATCTTGGTGGTCTCCTACTCAGCTTCCAATCACACCTCCAAACTGTCCAGACAGATCACAGAACCAATATAAAGTTCTTCACCTAGAAGCAAAATTGCTACACCTGATAGCCTGGATATTGTCCAGTTGACTGCTACTGACAGATTCACTGTAAGTCCGAGAAATCCTACTGCCAAGAAGAAAGCGATTTACAATGATAATGTACTCCTCTGAGTGGAAAAGATTTTCAATTTGGGTAGCCCAGCACAACCTTGACACATTGGAGGCTTCCAGACCTAAAATCCTTGATTTGTGTTCTACATTTGAAACATTCTGGACTTTTATTTAGTTCATTCAGGTCCACCTTTCAGATATTTATTCATGCCCATACCATCCAGTCGCATTCTGTTGTCTTCACCCCAGATTTCTAAAGGTTTCTGTAGCTTTCATACTTACCCACCAAAGAGCCCCCTCAGATGTGGGATCTTAATATTGTCCTTACAAGCATCATGGAATCTCTTTTTGAATTTCTCGTGAATACTGTTTACACCACCTTACTCTTTAGATGGCCTTTTTTATTGTTACATCAGCCAGAAGATGAGTGAATTACAAGCCTCGTGGCTGATGATCTTCATACAACATTCCACAGAAATAAGGTGATGTTGAGATCCCCTCTAAAATATTATTACAAAAATTGTCAGATTTACATTTAAATCAGTCTGTTGATCTCTCTGCTTTCATTCCCAAAACACCATTCCTCTCCAGGGGAAACAAAACCTCACACTTCGGATCTTTTCAGAGCCTTGTTACAATATTTTGAGAGAACAAAGTCCTTTAGGCAAGCTCCCTGTATTTGTTGTCAAAAGTAGTGCTTCTAAGGGGTAGGCCACTTCGTTCGAGAGAATATCTAACTGGATTACCTGGTGTATCTATCACATGGCCTGAACGCTTCTTCCTCCAAACATCAAAGCTCATTCCACTAGACCACAGTCTCTCCTCTGCATGCTTTAGAAACATCCCCGTATCGGATGCAAGATAGCCACTTTGGGTAATCCTCTAATTTTTGTTTAAACACTGTGTCCTTGACTTGGCTGCAAGATCAGATGCCAGATTTGGTAGGACAGTGTTAAAATCACTTTATTTACTGGCAGTTAGGATTGCGCAATCCCACCTTCCATAAGTCACCTGGAGAGAGGGATCCCCATGGATGCATATTAAGAACAAACAGTTCTTCTTCGAGCAATGGTTCATATGTGTATTCCACACGTGGGATACACGTATGTACCTGAGTCCAGATTTTTCTTTGCAAGCCGTGTCCATTGGCACGCACGTGCGCTGTAGCTCTCCTTGTGCTCCGAACCGAGGGCATAAAAGGTGGTGCGGGCTGACACCTGTCCAGTTTCTTCTTACCACCGCAAGATCTGAGTCGTAGTCTTTGGTGTCCTCAGCACCTTTTCTACTGCGTCATTGCTGTAAGATATTGCATATAGTTTAGGGTTTTATTTAGTAATTTTAGTACAGTAGTCTTTATAGTATAGTCCAGCATAGTATAGTTTGATAGCTTTCCACCATTTTTTCCCCGCCGGGGGGGCTTTTTCTCCCAAAGATGTCTGGGATTATGCCCCGGGTCCCGGAGTTCAAAAACTCTCTTATGCTCTCTCTCCTTTTTGGTAAGCGATGAACATCACTGCTGCCTCTATTGCTTGGGTGAGGCTAATGTTTCTGCTGCTACATCTGCCCTCCCCCCCTGACTCCTTCCCCAGAACTCCTGAGGGTTGGGAACTGAGGCTCAGAAAACATCTCATGGAGAAGGTAACGAAAAGGTCTCGTGAGCCCCACCCAGATTCATACCTAAAATAGTTTCAGAGTTTCATGAGAGTCACCTTTCATTCACTTACCATTGTTTTTTTCCTATACCACATGCCTCATATGAGGCGAGATGGCTGCATTCTCTGGATAAAAGGGCTTTGGCCTTTTATCTGCAAAGAACAAAGGATGTTTAAAAGATGCCTAAAGTATTTATTTCCGTAGCTGGGTAATCAAGCTGTATCGGCCCAGAGACTTTCAAAATGGATCTTGGATTGTATTGCTCTTTGTTACCAACTAGCTTGTTCCTCCTCCGGAAGCTACTTTGGCTGCATTTCTGAGAGGCATACCCCTCCTAGAGATATGTAGGGTAGCTACTTGGAGCCCTTTGCATACCCTCATGAGACGTTACTCTTTGGTCCAGTCATCTGTGGATGCAGCTGTGGGAACAGCTGTCACTTCTGCGTCCATACACCGTCCCACTGTCTGACTACTGTTTGATAATCTGCCATGTGTGGAATACACAGAGACCTTGACTCGAAGAAATGGAGGTTACTTACCTGTAACGAAAGGTTCTTTGAGATGTGTAGTCCCGATCTGTATTTTATTACCTGCCCTCCATCCCCAGAGCTGCATTTTGTTTGGGCTGCAGTAAGAAGGGGGAAACTGGAGAGGCATCTGCCCAGATCACCGGTTTGGAGCACAGGGAGAGCTACAGCACGTGGGTGGGTCAACAGACACTGCTTGCAAAAAATTCTAGACTCGGGCGCATGGTGTAAGTATGTGTCGGGTACAGATAGGGACTACACGTCTCTAAGATCTCCTGTTACAGGTAAGTAACTTCCATTTACTGAACTTCTAGTAACTAGTAACCTTGAGAGGTTGTCATCAGCGTGGATCCTCCATCCACCCTCTCTCTGCTTTTTTTGGAGCGTTCGTTAACTGTGATTCTGAATTAGCAAGTGAACTGAGGGACAGTTGCAATCACTCTGCACTTTGTCCTAGAGAGGGATGGGGAAGGGGCAAGCACATGAATGTGGCGGGCACAGCTCAACAGATGCTGCTATTCAAAGATTCTGATCTTACATGCCTAGAGTGGGATGCACACAGACAAAAGTTCTCAACGAATCAGTTACCATAAGGTAAGTAGCAGTTTTTCTTAATTTTTTTGCTATTATGCTAGACAATATTTTATATGGAATAGCATTGTCATGGATGTACTGCAGTATTCTCTAGAACAAAACAACTAAACATTTTATTAGAGATGTGATAACCCCATTAAGAACAAAATGTGAACATGAAAAGACAAATGTGTATAGGTATCTTTAGAAAATCAAAATAGAAATTTATTTTTCAGAAGCTGAGCTGAAAAAATGTGATTTGTATTTTTTTCTCTCTACCAGGTTTGAGTGGCCGTTTTTTTGTCACCACACTTCCTACTATTTACCAGTAAGTCTGTATCATACAGGAATCAAAGCTGTCAGTATCCATACAGAGGAAGCATCATGCAGAGCCTGTGAACAGATGCAAATTAAAATGATTCCTTACATACTGTTGTTGATAGCCACCATCTGTTGAACATAATTCTGGCATAGTGTCTGTTATGTAACATAATTCTCCACACCTTCCCCAGAGCATTAGCTGTTGCAGTGGCTAAGAACAAGACTTGCAGTTTATTTTCCTTCTCTGCTAAGGCTGTTGGAGGGTGTGGGATGAGTGGTTACAATTAGAAGTAGTCCTATGTCTGTCTATTTTGTGTTTTAATTTATGGGATACACACCCAGAACCATGGATAGGAAGCTATAGGTTTTTTTAAATTGAAGAAATACATTTTAGAGCTTAAAATATCTTTTTAAAGCAGTTTTTTTGTTCCAAGACAAAATAGCCTTGCTCTGCATATGTAGTTCAGATTAATATAATTTAAATCAGCTATTTCTTAATCTAAAGACAATTTTAATTGCATTTTTTCCAACTATTGCTATAGTTTAAATTTGCACAAAGATTTTCCTCTATTCTCACTTGCTCGTGGTCTTCCTAGAAATATCATTTTGAGTCGAGATTTACTGTGACCGCATCATCCCAACGTGAGAATTTTCTTGGAAAATGTATGTAATCATGAAGTCCAAAGGGAATTATTTGAGCACGAAAAATAGGAATGTTAATATAACATTAAGGTTGCAAATTTAAACATATCAAGAACCTGAAGTCTGGGTGTTCATCTCAACAATAACTTGCTCGCACTGCATATATGTAGCACTGGATTTTTTATTACTAGATTGTTTTTAAATGTCTGGACCTTAAAAATAACTCTATCTAATGTGTGCACATATTAAATTAGTTATCGTGTGTGTGTGTGTGTATTCCAAATTCTGCTTGTAACTTTGGTCTTAAAGTGGTATAATTGAAAGCAGAATGGGGGTATGAATGGACAAAGAGAACACACTAATTCGCTGAAATTCAAGCTTTGGGCTAAAACTTTTGTCTGTGATAACAAAGGTAAATTCTTCACCTGAGGTGGTTTCCAAGAAAAACAGTGTCTGTTAATGGCTTGTTTATGCATAACATAATTAAAAACATTCAGGGGAGGAATTGTAAGCTGTACACCCCCTCATCCTTCTGCTCTATTATGTTGTAAGAATCTTTCAGATAAATGCACATAAATAATGTGTGTCACAGTTAGGTCTATTACAATAAACTAATTGAAATAGCCTGTAGCTTTTTTATTTTTTTAAGAGGAGCCTGAGGAAGTCAGGTGCCTGAATTCTATTGAATTTGAATGAGATTTGGAATGCCAACTTTTTTAGGTTTCTCAGAAAATCGCTGCCATAATGGTGTGTATATGTGGGGTATATTTCTCTTAAAAATATGTTTAATCCCTCGGGATTGTTTAGTTTGTAAGAATTCATGAAGTGAAGTATTCATAATTTTTTTGGAACCCTAATTTACCGTAGAGGGTCTCTTTGTTGGAGTGCAATTCAAGCTTCATAAGTGGCACCAATACCTCTTGTGATGGGTAATTCACTTGGGCTGTTGAGGCAGTTTCTTATAATAAGGGGCATTATTGTAATTCCCATGTATCTGTGCTCCTCAGTGCGAAGGATGGAGTATTTCGCAGATATCGTGGCTCAAGGACATCGGACGACCTTCAAAGCTATATCCTAGAGAGAAAATGGGAAGCTGTAGAGCCCGTAGCTGGATGGAAATCCCCATCTTCTATAACGTAACTACAGTATAATTTTAATTTATAAATAACCATTTTTGATGTTCTTAATAAAAGGAGCTAGACTGATAGCATTAAAGACTGAAGTTCTTGTCCACTGGACAAGCAGAGCATAGGTATTGGCAATCGAAGCTTCTGCAAGCTACCCTGCTAGGGTGCCTCAGCCCTGACCCTTTGGTGTGTGAGCAGTTTATTTTCCATGCCTATTCAGTCCTTGGCATCTTTAAGATTTGTACATTTTAAATAGAGAGAGTTCTTTGAAGGTGAAAAGCATAACTGCTCGGCATTATTATTAACAGGAATGGCAGTTTTTTATGTCCACTGAATACTGGAATGAAACAGCTTTGTTATGCAGGTCTGCCATATGACTTCTGGTCACATGGGTCATTTTGACTCACTAAAAATCCCTATAGTTAAGTGACTAGCAAGTACATCAACGTGCAGTTTTCCTTTCTTTGTTGCTGAATGGTAGGAGATAAAACATAGTGCTAGAATAAGGTATTTTCCTGTAAACTGCTGCATTTACATAGGGTTTGCTTTAAGTGAAAACCACACTTTTACCAGTAGAGATGGTGATGAAACCATGAATCGGAGATTTGTGTTGGACTCCTTTTTTACCTTCGCATAAGAGAGTCCTTTAGTCATCATGAGTGAAATTCACATGAAGTGTAGAGAGCCCCAGCACAAGCCCTTTTGCGCTGCTTAAGAGCTGGGAAGGCTATAGGAATTCTACAAGTATAAGAAGCCTCTCCTACTCCAAACAGGCTAGTGTATGTTTGAGGCTGGGCTGGTGAAGAACCACAGGACCCATGACTGTGCCCTGCATGGGGGTTACAAAAAGGCAGGGTAGTGGCTGTGGACAGCTGTGTCTGTTTGAATTTCTTCTCTCAAGCCTCTATTTAGTGCCCTTTACAAAGCTTGGCGTAATTCAGGCTAAGTGCTGGAGGGGTGACTTTCATCCCGTGTTCACTAATGTGCAATATAAATTCCTGTTTGAAGATGTGAACGGCTGGATGTGACGGATGTTGAAAATTCTACATCCATCTCTTCCATCAGTTTTCATTCAGTTTGTACAGTATGTCATGCATCGAACTCTTAATCTTATCTAGAGCGTGTCCCTTTCTTTCTTAGGATGCATGGAATGGCAGGTCTTTTTCATTTCTCTGGATGGATCAGGGTAAGTAACACTATCCACTATGACAGCGTTTAAGATCTGAGGAAAAAGTATGTCAAATAATGTTTAAACAGATATTTGACAGCCTTATACATAACTTACATTTTTCTTATTCTGGCTGGCTATGCCCTTGATGTATTCCTGTGTCCTTGTAACTGAAGGCAGAAATCGTGCCTGGCTAATGAATTGTTTGCCAAAAATTACATTTTAAGATTATAGATAAGATTATGATCAATGCCAAAGGGTACACTCTGTTCAGTGTTATCTTAATATCGGTTAGCAGCTCTAATAAAATGAGCCAGTCTAAAATTAATTCTGTACTGGTACTTGGAGTTGTTATAGTCTGATTACTACCATAGTGCAGAATATATTTTGCATTCACAGTGGAGCTAGGATGCTATCACATTCTCTAGATGATTCTCTTCTTAATATTTATATTTTAGGGGTGGATGGGTGAGGTTCTGTGGCCTGCAGTGTTCCGGAGATCAGACTAGATGATCATGATAGTCCCTTCTAACCTTAAAGTCTGAGTCTATGAGACTGCTGTGTCTTTGGAAAGTCTTGTCCGCACCATGGCTAGAAAGAATTACTTTATACATGAGCTTACTTTAGTGTCATATCTTTAATCATACAAAGCTGGGAGTATCACTTCCATATAACTATGAGAGAAGACCCAAGTTCAAATTTAGAATTTCCTATCCTTTTTTCTGTGGTAACTTTGTCTTTTGTATAACCATTTAAACTTGTCCCATCTAACTGCTAATCTATTTCAAACTCTCTGGCTGTCCCATACTGTGTTTTCTCCATTTCTGTAATGCTCTTTTTAAAATAAGGTGGTCAGAAGTAAGCGCAACATTCTAAATGTAGTCTCAGTAATTTCTATGTTGCTAGAATAATTCCCGTTTATTTGTCAGAATAAGCATTCAAACATTCCAGAATTGTACTGTGAGCAGGACATCCCCTTAATCCTTCAGCTGCTGTGTATTTCTAGTATTTAACCTGTTGTAGATATAGTGGCCTTTTGCTGCTTTGTCTCTCAGTTCATTGCCTTGGACAGTCATATGAAGTAGATTTATAGAATGTACTGCTGAAATATTAATAATGGTTGGAATCCAGTAAAGAAAAAGCAGCCCTCCTCAGAATGACTGACCGACTAGGAGCACTAGACAGATAAGCTGTGTATTCAGTATAAACAAATCTAAGGCATAAACAAATCAACAGTATAAACCAATCATAACGCAAGAACTAGGGTTCACCAAATGAAATTAATAGGCAGCAGGTTTAAAACAAACAAAAGGAAGTATTTCTTCACACAATGCACAGTCAACCTGTGGAACTCCTTGCCAGAGGATGTTATGAAGGCCAAGACCATAACAGGGTTCAAAAAAGAACTAGATAAATTCATGGAGGATAGGTCCATCAATGGCTATTAGCAAGGACGGGCAGAAATGGTGTCTCTAGCCTGTTTGCCAGAAGCTAGGAATGAGCGACTGGGGATGGATCACTTGATGATTACCTGTTCTGTTCATTCCCTCTGGCACACTGGCCACTGTCGAAAGACAGGATACTGGGCTAGATGGACCTTTGGTCTGACCCAGTAGGGCCGTTCTTACATTCTTATTTATATAAGTAAAAAATCTTGAAAAAGAAAATACAAATGAATTTGGAATTACAGTAGTGACACTGTTGTTAATGTTGGAAAGAGTTTTCTTGTATATGCCTATTTTAGGCTGTTCCATCTTTCTAGGGTCATTTAAAAAAAAACCCAACATTTTCAACCTAGAATTTCTCTCATGCTTGGTGTCTAGCAAGATAAATGTTTTTCTTAAGATTGTTACTTAAATCTGACTTCTTATAGGTACAGATTTGAATAATGAGATTCTTCACTTTTGGAGAAGTCTTAACATTTATTTTTGGAATATCTCCTCTGAAAAGATTTAGTTTAGAAACTTTGAATGTGTCCTCAGTACAGAGGAGTGCCTTTAAGTACTTTTAGGAACTGGGCGGCTCATTTTAGTTATTCACTATAGGCCAAATTACCTGACTGAAGGTTCAATATAAAATCTAGGAGAGTGTAGTATGTGGCTACGTGTTAAGGCTGTTCAGAAGCTGCAACCCTGAAGAAGGCAGCTGCCTGCTGGAGTGAAAGATCTTATGAGGTCACATAACATCTCTATTTTGTAATCTGCAATGGTAGCTGTTTGGCTTCTGGGTGGAGATTAAAGTGTGTTCGGACCTAGAAGCTCTAAATGGTCTGTGACTTGTCTGCTTCACAACTGCCATTATTGGGGATGTTTAAACTATAGTCTCCTTGAAGAAACGGATGGAGCATGTACCAAAATGTCCTCCATGATGAGGGCCCCATAGCTTTGGATTTCATCCTCTCACCTACATCCTGGGTCATTCTGAAATATCCTGAATCCATTGATGTTCAAGGCATGTCCATCTGTTTGGAACTTTGAGGGGGAGAATTATGTATGGGCTAGATGTGTAGGGGTAGGATTTAAGGCATTGTGGAAATTTTGTGCTGGATTTGAAGTTTTGAAGACTCTGGGTTTATTTATGAATTGGTGAGGTTGTTTGGGATATGGGTGATAATGGCAAGGAGTCCAGAGTCTTGGATGGACACCCCTTTATGTCCTTTGGATAAATGCAAATGAAGAAATAGGGTAGACAGTGTTTTTTAAAATTAAATTTTTATACTTGTTTGAATGTAGTCTTGGAAAATATCAATTAAATGATAGAAAACTGCACAGATCATCTATGGTCCTTCCCACAGCGATCCCCATACCTCAGCTATGTTCTTTACTCCCCTTTCTGATCAGCCACTGGTTGCCAGAGTGCCCATCTTTAGTTCTTGCTTCTGTCCACTGGCATCTACCTAAATAACTTTCACCAGAAAGGACAGTGAGGTGGAATCTTCACACAACCACATGCTCCCCAGAGGCTCTTCCCCAGTAGAGCTACTAGTGGAAGTTATGCCAGTCTCTACCTCCCCACCAATTTGGTAGGTGAGTAAGGAGTGGCAAACTCTTAAACCCTGTGCATGGGTGGGAAGGCAGGTGATGGCAGATGGGAATATTGCTTAAAGAGCACCCTTTAGAAGATGGGATGACAGAAACCAGTGCAGAAATACACATACATCCAGCATTGAGAAACACGAGTCTTTCCTCCCTGCGAGCCTAATGCATGTGGGATTGTGAACAAACCAGGTTTTTCCCTAAAAGGTTGAAGATAACAGAATCCTTGATTTCCCTAAGTCCCATGGTACTTGCTTTCTAATAATCAGGCAAAACTAGGTTGATCAGAATGGTCTATCAAGCATGTAGTTGTAATGAAGTATAGAGCTGCTCATAAATGTGTCACTAGAGCACAAGCAGTGGGCTTCAGCTTCCTTTGAAGGAGAGGCCACATATACCAGGGTAACTTGCGACCCCTAAAGGAGGGAGGCCAAAAAGTGGGCTTTGCAACAAATTAAGAGCGAACTGAAGGGATGGGAGACTGAGCAGCTGAATTCCAGGAAGGTAGGTTGAGCTACTCTTTAGTTGTGCCCTTGGCTAGAATAGTGAATGGCATAGCTTATTTTCTATGCCATTTTACAGGAGGGCACTATTAAGATTCAGTGATTAAATGACTTGTACACTGGTGTGCATCAGTGCATTGTGCAAGTGGAATTGGACACTTGGATGGATAACAAGAATATCCAGAGTTTACGGCATATTTAAAAAAAAAAAAAAGGTTTCAGAAGGAATATAAAACCTTTTATTTCATGCATTAAATTACCAGACTAAACTATAAGGGATTAGGAGGAGACTTTCTCTTGAGGACAGACGATTATCCTACATCTATGTATTATAAGGTTTCTTGTACCTTCCTCTGAAGTATCTGCTGCCAGTCAGTGTTTGAGACAGGGTAATGACTATGGGTCTGAAGCCCTATGGCACTTCTTACGTTGATTAGAAATTGGGGTAGAAGTCCCCTGAATTGTAAACTTCCTTGTGATGCTAATTGCTGCATGACTCTGCACAGATCACATAATGAAGTTTTATTTGTTTTACTAAGGCCCCTAACATTGCTAACACTAATGGATCTGCATGACAGTGCTGAGCACAGGAATCAGATCATTAGGATAATCGGAAGCCTCACATTTGTTAATATTGTCCTCTTGCTACCCGGTTTCTGAGCAAAAGTAGATGTGACAGGACTGGACTACAAGACCTAGGGAAGAGAGTGAAAAAGATTCAAGTCAGTAATGTGACGATTGCTATATGTAATTATTTCCTTATGACATGACTTTCTTTTCTTTAATATAAAGGATTAGGTTTACCCTTACAAGTGCATGCACAACTTGAGTACATATTTTTGTGCATATACCCTCTTACAAATGTAGGCCCTGTCTCTGTTCCTTCCAGTATGACGACTGGAGTGTGGAAATTGCATTGTAAATTAGTGATGGAGCCGATATGAAATTTCAATTCAGGAAGATTTGATATTGTAGCACTAGTCACTGCAAGTATTACAGGAAGGAAAAAATGTAGTTTCCTTCCTTAAACAGCTTTTACATGTTGAATTATTAAATAAGGAAAACAAATGGTTTGATTTTATCACTATCATATGTCTTATAAGAATTACAGTATCAGTAGGCTTAAGTAGTGTGGAAGAGCATGAGAACAAAGCGGGGAGATTTTTAATGTAAACAGTGACTGTTGAATTAAAGGTTTCAATTGGGAATTAACTTGAGAAGAACAGTTTACAGAATGGGTGGCTTCAGAATAAATAATTAGCCTTCTTTTCTTACAGCCCAGAGTACTAAGTATATGTAATACGAGCATATTAAATCTGTTTTTTCCCCATTTGCAGCAAATTCACAGCTACTTCACAGGCACTCTTGGAATTCACGTCTGGGGTTCTTATGCAATCTTCATTTTAGCCACCCTGCTGATTGGCCTGCTCCTGGGTTTGGTAAGAAAGCCTATTACATTTTAATTTTCCTCTTTACAGCCAAATGTGAACTCATTGCTTTAAAAATTATCTAGAGATTTTGCTTTATAGTAATTGCTGAAAAAGAAACAGCAAGGGTATTTTATTTTCAGTGAAGGGCTACAAAGGGGGCTCTTTTGTAATACTTAAAATTAAATGTTTGTTTCAATGTGTACATAGTATGTATAATGGCTCTAAACTGTCTTCATAGGGCTGCAGAGAAGAAAACATGTCCCATTAATGGCTGCATGTACTGTCACAGTAAGATCTTGGTACTAAATAGCATCAAGGCGCTTCTGTGAATATTCCTTACCTCTGTGGTGTTGGTAGCAGCTGTTTTTTGGGATACTCCGCAAACTGACCTCACCCCCTGCATCTAAACTTTCTGTATGGGAGGAATAAGTGGCACCCTGCCACCAGCCCCTGAACTAGCTCCCATTCCCTAAATTGGTCGCATTCATGAACAAGATGCTACTGTCCTGTTACCTGGTATGATGAGGGTACTAGCTTTAAAGATACAAATGTACAGTTTTACAGTAGGTGGGGATCAGACCTCTATCTACTCAGGCTTGGTCTACCCTATAGCGTTAGGTTGAAGTAAGGCAGTTCACTGCGACCTAACTATGTCAGCGTCTACGCTACAGCCTTGCTCCTGCCAATGTAAGGGCATGTCTACACTTACCTCTGGAGCATTTGATCCAGCGGGGGGTCAATTTATCGTGTCTAGTGAAGACGTGATACATTGACCGCCGAGCGCTCTCCTGTCGACTCCAGTACTCCACTGGAGCGAGACGCGTAGGTGGAGTTGATGGGGGAGTGTCAGCAGTCGACTTACCGCAGTGAAGACACCGCGGTGAGTAGATCTAAGTACGTTGACTTCAGCTACGCTATTCACGTAGCTGAAGTTGCCTAACTTAACTAACAGTGTAGACCAGGCCTAAGTGCCCTACTACACTGACAACATAATTCCACCTCCACGAGAGGTGTAGGGCTTATGTGCGTATAGTTAGGGCGATGTTGATGCAGACTCTGGGTTACTTACGTCAGCTATTGGCTAAAATTCTTTAATAAATAATAAAAGGACACCACCAGCCAATTGAATTACTGTAGTGGCTGTGGGTCGACCTAAATTAAGTCGACCTAATTTTGTAATGTCGACAAGCCCTCGTATGTAGTTCAGCAACTAACCCTTGAAACAGAGACCATTGGTTGAGTACTCCTCAGGAGCCACTTAACTTTTGGCTTCAGTAATTATCTTAGGCAGGGATCTGAGCTCATTGGTTCAATCAGGTTAAGTTTTTCCTTGACCTTTTTGTCTTCGTGGATGGAGTAAAAATATTCTTTTAAATTGGCTAAAATTAAGTAGTACTAAATAACTTCACAGGATGTACCATTATATTGAATGTTTCTATGTTTACAGGTAAATATTTTGATCTTTTACATATCCATCTGATTCAGTCTTTCTGAAAGCACAACCACTGTGGAAAAGATTGTGTATCATAGGTGGAATGGAGATATATGTAGCATTGTATTGCTTGCAGTGCCAGTATCTACCCATACTATTGCTCAAAAACCAGAAACAGTGAAAAATAATCTTATACTAATGATCAGTTATGGTGAAAGCATAAGGTCATTTACTTCACTCTGTGATGTTATAATTCAGTACATTTCAAGGTTTGACTTTTGGTCTTTTTGTGGGGGATTAGGGAGGGGAAGGAATCCAGATTGAAAGAGGCTTTCTGTAATTTCATTGTGTATGAAGATGTTTGCTTTTAACAGTGGTTCATAATTTCTCTGTTTTGATATTTTAGTCTATATTAAAACTTAATTTCCCACTGTTTCCTCCATGTGTTCCATCCTGGTTTGAGTCCCCCTTGGTGAATCAAAATCAAGCATCTGTGACATTGCCATCTGTTGTCACTGAGCAAAACTGACACCCAAGAGTATTCTGAAATCCCCAGATGGTCACAGAACTACAGTTGCTGAAAAAAGTACTTACAGTAGAGACTTGTACAACATTGGTAACATATCTGTATGCCGAGGAGCAGATTCTGGAGCCTCTTGTGATAACTGGGTATTCACATTTACCTTAATTGTGAGTTCAACTGTAAAAAGTACGTGAAAGTTCATAAGATGTCACAGTAACCTATAATGACAGAAATTGGTGGGAAAAGGGACAAAAGGGAGACAGACTGAATTAGTCCAAACAAAAAGGCCCAGTGATCTAACTCACGGACTGTGTTGCGATCATTCCTGGAAATGAAAAAATGTAGAACCAGAAATTAATCAATCAGAATTGGTGTGTTGGTTATCAGTGGGGGAGTGGCCGCTCCCCCCCCCCCCCCCCCGGCTACGCTACTGACTAGGCCCTTGTCTGGCCTAAGAGATGGTTTAAAGCCACCTTTTGAGCCTTCCCCTTAGGCCCTGAGCACAGATTGCTGGGATTGGGATTGAGAATTTGATTATAAACAGAGCAGTAATTGTATCAAAGCGGTGTATGTATTGTGTGTTTCTCTATTCTTGAATATATACAGCACGTCGTGGGCACCAGTGTATAACCTGTGCAAAGATGAATGTCCTGTATTATAATCTTTATAACATTTAGATGTCTGCATGTTCTTCTAAGTAGTAAATGTACCCTTGCTAAATCGATGTGAATCAAATGGGTGTTTTTATGAGATTCACAGCTAGCAAGAAACAGAATACATTTATTACCCAAAAATGGATGAAGACAAAAAGTTTCAGCTGGTGGATCATTTGTTTGCCATTACTTCTAGAAAAACTGTATTTTGTGACTGACTGGAAGATCTGTTTCTTGAAATATATGGAACCATTTTCTTGTTTTTCTTTTTCTACCCTTTATATATAAATTTTGGTTTTAGCACTTTGCAAGAAGTGATGAGATGATGTTTGCATTTTAAGTCGCAACTTACTGGGACAACAAAGCCTTGTTTAAATAAAACAAACAAAAACAAAACCCATAGCAGGCGGTGAAAATATTCTGTGTAAAAACAACTTGGATACTTATCCAGTGGATAGAAAAACTTCATAGGCATTGCAAATAAATAAAACCGCTAAGCCAGCTCTTTAATGTAAAGAGCCTCACTTATTAAATGGCAATTGTTGGACATTCCCTTTTCTCCTAAGGCATTTCAACATGCCATACATAAAGAAAGCAGAAGGAAAGGAACTTTCAGTATAAATACCCTGGCTCCAGCCAATTCCCTTCAGCATTTTTTAGCTTCTTTAGAATGAAAACATGGAATTCTCACTCATTCCTCAACTTTCAACAAAAATTGTTTCACACTTTTTACTGTGAATCTTAAGGGGTGGGGGGTGGGGGGAAAGAGATCATTTAGATAAAGGAAGAAGATGAGGAAGAAGAAGAGGTTAAAAAGAAAAAGATTTAGCTTGGGAATCACCACTTACGCTGCAGGTTCCCAGCAAAAAGAAGACAACTGTCTGCGTCATGACCCTACTGTTCATGTTCCTTTCGTGGAACATGGATTAGTCTCATGCTGAGATTCACTGTTTGTAGGCTTGGACACGCTGCTTGCCTTGTATACTAGCCTTACATCTCTTCTCCCTCCAGAAAACTTACTGAAATAATTACTGAGAGAGCACTGCAATGGTTTGATTGTGGGAATCTCCATTGATGTTGCACTTGGAAATTTTGTCGGAGGTGAACGTGCCGTTGCTCTTGTAATGTAGCCACAATAATTAAGTCTCGATGCCTTTCAGCGGTGCATCAGCATCATTCAGGAGCCTTCTCAGTGCATGTTTGCCATCTGAAAATAGCAAAGAACAATTAGCGATTGTCATAAAAACTGAGTGCCAAAGCAGTGAATTTGATAAAAATGTTGCAACCATCATTTCTGCTAACTTGGCCTTCAGTGTTGCACAAACCAAGTAATTTAAAGACACAGCTGAAGTGTTTCTTACTGGATATACTTCTCCAGACAGATTTAAGCTTGTAAATCCAATGCTAGATACGGCTAGTGAAGAAATAAAGGGAAAATGAAAGGTTAGTTGAAACTAATCAACATGGCATTATTGTAAGATGGTGGATGAACGGAGAAATATGTTCCTACTTACTGGTGTTTATTCTGAGTCTGAAAAGTAACTTGCAGAATATTGCATCCAAATTGCTGACTGTAACCCAGGAATGCAGAGAAGTATAAGAAGGTCTTTGCTCACACAACAAAAAGAAAATGAGAAAGTTGGTAACTTCTTTGATGCAAGCAACCTAAACTTTTAGTGTGTTCAGCATGCTACTCAAGCCTCTTTGAGGAAAAAATAACATTAAACACTGCCCTCTACAGCACACGGTGGAAGTTAGAAGAGTCTTTGGTCACTACCCATTGTTGGCTTACTGAAGGAGGAGGATAAATACCGCAGCCTCCCGGGGTTAAGAATCTCAGGAAGTTGTCTGTTTGCATCCCATTGCCACAAATATGCATGCTGGATGCACAGAGGCTGGTGCATGAGGAGGTCTTTGAAAACATAACCTGCATTTTACACCCAGCATCTCCACAGAGAAGATCTGAAGAAGAGCTCTCTGTACCTTGAAAGCTTGTCTCTTTCACCAACAGAAGTTGATCCAATAAAAGATATTCATCCGCCTTGTCTCTGCAATATCCTGGGACCAACACGGTGACAACAACACTGCAAAAAGCAACTGAAAGAAGTTTGTGAGGGAGTTGCCAGATTACAGGCTGATACAACTCTTACCTCGTCAGTGGAAATGTGGCTTGATTCACCAAGGGTCTTCATCTCCTGAGATCACAAGTTTTTAGGTCTTTAGTCCCTCTTCCAGCTCTGAAGCGCATGTGTCTATTAGATTCCTTTGCAGGATGATAGTGGTGCACCATGCAACAGGCAAATGGAACAGTCATGCTGCTATAGTTTATACCAATGCGCCAGTTACTCCTGGGGGGATTCTGCGGGACTTCACACCCGCAGAAAATGTCCTCTCCTCCCTCGTAGATTTCCTGCCTTTTCCAGTAGAAAATAGCAGGGAAGCGGCGCGGGGATGGGGAGCGACCATGGGTGCAGTTTTTTTAGGGGGGACTGCCCCCCTCCAAACAGAGGTGAGGCATGGGGGATGGGCACACAGGGTTACATGCTACTGTCCCCACTCATTCCACAAGCACAGAGCTGCCCAGCCGAAGGAGTCTGTGTCTGGGCTCTGCTGGCTCTGCAGCTGAACGCTGTCTCCTGGGTCTAGTGCCAGTCACTCTCCCCTTCTGTTTGCTGGGAGCCTTCCTGTTTTCTGTTGTGTGCAACAGTGAGTGCCCGCAGTGGGGCTAGGGAAGGGCGAGCTCCCTGCCCCACTTCCCCAGCACCTGGGCCCCCACACCCAGCCCCCCCTCCTGAGCCCCAACCACCTTCACCTGGAACCCCTCAATGAGCCTTTGTGCATCCAGATCTCCCACTGAACCGCCCACCCCAGATTGCCCCACACAGTAACTGCTCACACCACACCTAGATCCCCCCACACTAAGCCTCTCCATACTTGGATCCTGCTGGGCTGAGCCTGCCCACCCACACCTGGCGCAGAGGGACGAGGCCCTGGGGTGTTTCTAGGGCAAGCCCGGCCCTTGCACTGTATCATGGTCAGGTGCAGCCTCACTGCCGAGTCCTTGTACCGGGGGAGGAGGGAGCTTCAGGGTGATCTCCCACTTCAATGGTGGGCTTTGCTCCCCACTGCCATGATGGAGCCACATTTATTTGTTGACAAATAACATTTGCAGAATTCCCTCAGGAGAAGGGCTGTAGATTTGCCGATGCATTGTGTCTCTACACATGCACAAATTTTATTCTTTGAATGAAGATTTGCCTGAAGTGTCCAAATGTCTGCTAATAGCAGATGATGATCCACTCTGGTACCTTAAAAAATTTCACCCATAGCTATTGAGGAGCCTTAATCTTGGTGGAAGTCAATAGGACTTAGCCCCCTAAGTCACTTAGGTGCTCTTGAAAATTTTACACTCTCTTTTTTTAAGGTTTAAGGTTTGCTTTTTCAACAAGTTTTTGATTTTTATTTTAACAGGGTTTAAAGGCCTGTCTACTCTAGGTAATTTCTTATCCATTTTTCTGCACTGGTGTTAATTATGTAAGCACTCAGGTAGATGTGATGCAGGTGTCTTTTGATATTGTCATGTGGTGTAGATGCACCCCCAGCATCTTGGGCTTATTGCTAATTGTTCACAGCTACTATTTCTGCTGTTTGGTATTTCATAGAGGAATGTGTCTTTTTGTTCACATCACTTTCCTGTTTTTTCTCTCCAGAACTTAGAGATTTGCACAGTTCAATAAGCACACTTATTTTCCCTCAATGGGACCAACTTTATGTTTAAACGTGGTATTTTAGGAGTTGTCTTTTTAAGACTCTGGTAAAGGCAGCCTTTCATTTTCTTTCTGCCCAAATTACCTTCTTAAGTGGAGCTGGTCATGAATTTTTCCACAAAATGTTTTTCTGTTAGGCAAATTTGTCAAAACCCAAACTCTTCAAGGGAAAGTCAATGTTGATGAATTTCCTATGTCAAAATGTTTTTGTGAAGTTTCAGAATTGTCAAAACATCCCGTTTGGCATTTTCTAAATGAAAAGGCTGCTTTTTTGGTTTGAAATGACTTATTTCCAAATGCAAGTTAATATATAGTAAAACATTTTTAACAAGTCAAAATCTAAACAAAAGATTTCCAAATTGTGGAAACAAAATGTTTAGAGTGACCAGAACTGATTTTTTTTCTAGATTATCAGTTCACAAACATTTGAGATTGACTGTCCTGATATGGGACAAAAAATGTTTTGAAATCTCAAGTTTTCTTGGTACAGGAAAAACATTTCCTGTCTAGCTCTCTTTAAGTTGTGATCTGTTTGGGAAAAGGGTAGATATTGGACCACCTCACCTACAAGTGTTTCGAATAAACTTCAGGTTTTTTGCACACTTTTCATCTCAATGTTGGCAGCACATGAGTTTTCTGTTTCTCTCTGAACTATTTACTTCAGTGCCTGGAAAAAATTCTATAGCTTAGATGTTAAGGAGACAATCAAAATGGATAAAGCTTTTCTGTAAGTCTCTAAAATGTTGTTGCATGGAAAAAATGCTGTTTTTAATTGGCTTGTTAAAAACCCCTGTTCAGTGAATAGAAGGCAATAAGGCCTGTTAATAGACACTCAAAAAGAATGATGGTTTTTAGGAAGGGCGGATCTGCTTCAAGGCTTGATACAGAGATGTCTGCTGTGTAGTTCTCTGTTCAATCCTTTACTGTGAACAGCCGGACCTGCTCTTGTCCTTTGAGGCTGTAGTTTTTCTAGGTTGCTGTTTAGGGTCAGACGAACTCTCATTTTTTTGCATTAGCCGTGCTGTCTACTTGCATGTACTGGAATTATTGTCGGATGAGAGACGCTGAGCATACAGCAATGGAAAGTAGTAACTTTGTGAGCCCCATCTCCTTTTCTGCTTCCTCCCTTCGTGTGTATTTAGTATTAAGGTTTCCTAGTCTTTGTCCTCTTTATAAATTAAGGGAAGGGGCTTAAACATGGATATTTATACTGCCAGTCACTGGTTGTTTTTTTGTCCTCTGCTTCTTGGTAAGAGAGGCTATTGGAATTCTTATTATAGGATAGGAGAAGAGGAAAATGACCCATAGAATTATTTGTAAGTAGTAATTCCTTTCTGGAATGGTTCTGCTTATGGTAGCTGCTGTTAAACCTATCTGAGCCTGTCAACTGCCATTATTGTTCTTCTCTGCTTTCGAAGAAATGCATCTGTTGCATTTGCCACTTTCCTTTTGTGTAGATATTTGTTAGGAACAGATGCGGAGTAATACAAATTCCAAACATTGAAATAATCATTTACTTGATATTAAGGATATATTTATATTTATAAATGGTTAATACATGTTCTAAGCACGTTCGATATGAGTAGAATGTGTTATAGGCCATTCCTGTAAGGTGTTATAGGTGGCTATAAGCAACCCTACTGATGGCTAATTGTTAGATTTTAATAAACTGTTACTTTTTTACAATGGAGTAATCGTTTATTAACCTTTTATAAACATTCTTAATACAAAGTGTGACTCCTTTCATAATGTAAAATTAATTCATTAATTATATAGGGAAAACATTAGAACTATGCCCCTGCACTGTGGAGGACCAGCACAGCAATGACTTAGTCAGGATGGCTCTGTCTTCTTCAAAAAAGTCTCCTCATTACACGTTCACCAGTTAAATTTACTGTAAGCTTATAACCCAGTTCAGTGGCGCAAATGGACTGATATATTGCAGGGGCTGCGAGATAAGAAATGCATCCTGGTTAAGTCACTGAATTACATTTTTTTATTCTTCTCAGATATTGGTTTTGATTGCAGACTGCCTTTGCCCTTCCAAATCTAGGTACAGAGAAGAAGCATCCGGTAAGCACTCGACATGCCTGGATATTGTTTTTTGGAATGATTTATGCCCACTAATGTACATGTTTTTTCATGATAAAGCTTTCCTCTAAGATTCATTGATGGCAACTGACTAATCCTGACAACAGGCAATTCCTTCATGGATATCTGACAAGGGTCTGTATTTGCTGTTGTAAACAATACTATGATTTTCATGTTTCAGAGTAGCAGCCGTGTTAGTCTGTGTCAGCAAAAAGAAAAGGAATACTTGTGGCACTCAAAGCACTTCATAAACACCAAAGAGTTTAGCTTTGTAACAGCCTTATTAGGAAAAGTAGTAGTAATCCCATTTTACAGACACACAAACTGAGGCTAAAAAACACCCCAAAGCAATCAGGAAATCCATGTTAGAGCCAGAAATAGAAATAGTTCTGCTGATTCCCAGGTTTATGCTTATCCACAAAATCATCTAATTTAAAGGTACAAGCAGTCTTGCTCTCTGACAGGCTTTTTCTAGTTCCTAATGGACATTCTGTATACAGGCAGACATTACACAGACTACACTTTGGACCCACGTGAACCTCCCTCTGCAACACTTAAGTGGAAGTTATGGTCACATGTGGGCTGCAGGATTGGATATTGTGATGCTTAAAGTCACAAAAGGTGTAAAAAAGTTGGCATAGTGCAGTTTTATAGTAATTAATTACTTCCGTATCCCGTACGCCCAAATTACAAGTTGGGAAGTTTTCTGCCTCTTACCTCATTACCAGAACTAAATATTTTGCTCTCATATCTTAGCTGACACTTTTTTATTGATGCTTAGTAGAGTTCATCTCAATCGTCACTGCTAAAATAGAACGAGAATATTCTTTCTTTTTTTTGGTCTGCAAAGGAGGCAGATGTACCTCAAAACATACGTGGTGGAGATTTGCTGTGTAAGGCTTTCTAGAAGGCATACAGTGAGTCCATGGCGGAAGGATGACTAGAACTAAGGCGTTTCTGGCTCCCAAGTCCCTGGGACAATCCAGTAGACCAAGCTGCCTCTTACAGCACAGAGTGCACCTTTAATAATCTACAAAGATAATGAAATAATATTAGTCTCAGCACATTTAAGGCCGAATTATCCCCTCCGGTATATTTAGATAGCTCCATTACTTTAATGGAAAGCAATATGTGCATCTGAGGGTAGAAACTGCCCTTTAGAAAGGTTCAGAAACTTTTATACCGTAGATTCCGCTTAATAGCAGCCCAGATATTGATACCTGGTTAATAGCAATATTTTGCTGGGAACTGATCCTGTCCCAATGACTTTAATGTTCATGGGATTTGGATATTGCAATGGGCATGCTGCTTATTAAGAACATTTTTGGTTGACGAAAGGCCCCAGCTGCAGGCAGGTTTGCAGGGCTGCAGCCAGGGGAGGAAGTGCTGGGACATGTCTTTCCTGGCTGCAGCCCCACAAACTTGTCTGTGCACAGGGACCCTACAGGAGGTAAAGGGCTGGGAGGGAGGGAGGCTGTGGGCAGGGCAGTAGCACCCAGGGGGGCTGCTGCATGGTACTTCTCCCTGGGCTCTCTGGGCTGTGTCTTGCTGGAGGGCTGCACCCAGGGAAGGAAATGCTGGGATGTGCCGACCCCCATCTCCCAAAGAGTGCAGGGGGAGATACCATGTAGCACTGTGGGCCAGCAGCACACCCTTCTCCCTGTAGAAGGCCCCAGTATCTGGGATGCAGCCCCTCTGCTTCCCTGCCCAGCACTTCCTTCCCTTGTTGCAGCCTTGCAAACCTGCCTTCTGCTTATTGACAAATGCCAGATAATAGCAACTTTTTGCTGGCAACCAAGGGGTTGCTAATAAGTGGACTCTACTGTATATGATTTATAAAGGAGATAGTCCTGCCACCTTGTCAGTGTGAAGATTCTTACAGTAAGGTTCCACGCTACAAAAGTAATGGTGGTAGCGGTGGGCTCAAAGCAAAAATCTCAGTCCCCAATGGATATTTACTCATTAATGGTGTCTAGGTTTATGTTTGATTCTGGAACACCATATTCCATGAATCTTATCTTGACATAGTTGTGCTGATACCTGGAGGCAAGGAAATTGATTGTTAGATATGTATATGATTTATGGAATCATAAATATCTCTGTAATGTTTGCTGGTAGGTTTTGGGGTTTGGTTCAGTAGTATTGAAAATAATGAACTGGGTGTCTCAAATGCATCATTTAAAGGGATACTGCCAAGTAAGTAGGTCCCACTTTGGCCAAATTTAAAACTTGTGGAGAATATACTTCATGTAATATGAAGACATCTGTCACTCTGAGAAACAATGGGACTAGTATTTTTATGACGGATTTACACAAATATGTGCTTTTTGTGTTTGCTAGATTGGCTCTGTAGCTGCAATTACCTAACAGAAAGCATTCCCAGAGCTGTTTATGTTCCTGCTAACACTTTTAGGATGCTGGTGGACATTCAAAGAACTAAATAAAATTGAGCTACTGTTAACTTGTAATCATCCATTAGGAACAAAATGAAAATAAATATTTTCCTAATAATAAAACAGACAAATTATAGGGGGGTGGAAATTATACCTAGGTTTGAGAGTACAGAGAAACAGAGTAAAATAAGAAGATGA
Source organism: Chelydra serpentina (assembly GCA_037349315.1). Classification (NCBI taxonomy): domain Eukaryota; kingdom Metazoa; phylum Chordata; order Testudines; family Chelydridae; genus Chelydra; species Chelydra serpentina. The sequence continues at coordinate 16,084,512 of JBAIAC010000061.1, forward strand.
TAATACTCCATTAGAATTACACCAAGGATTTTTTTCATAAAGAATATTTTGTAATTTTTGCACTCTTGTGGTAGTGTAGTAACTAGAAAAGAGGCTTTAATAGATGAGTTGCCCTATGACTTAAACATTTTCTATCTTTATTTTGTTTCAGTAGAGTTGATTGAAAAGGAGAATGCAGAGCTTACAGCAGTAGAAGAGGTGGAAGAAACTGAAGAGTTATCAGAAAATGAGTTAGAAGAGGCTGCAGAGGAAAAGGAGGACATTTCAGGTGGGGAAGATGGAGCCAAATCAAGTGAAGAGGCCAATTCAAGTGAGGATGGCTCAGAAGAGGACTCTGCCGTTGAAGAAGGATCAGGGACAGAAGAGACAGAAGACATCTGTGAACAACATCCAATTGATTCGGAGACCCAAAGCTCAGTAAGGCAACGTAAAAGCCAGGTGGCTGACAATGGACTATAGTTTCCTTGGTGTTTTCCATAAACTCGGACCAAAGAAATATCCGGGGCCCTTCTAGTCTGCAGCTGAAGCCAAACACTTGATTTGTAGTTTGTGTTTACGTAAAGCAAAACCTCTGCTCTGCATCACCTGGCTTCTTTCTTCTTTCCTTTTTCTAAGCCAATGTTTGCTCATAGACTTTCATTTTTATAAGCACGCCTTTATATATTTTGTTAGCCATGACAATCAAAATCATAAGTATGATTTGATCTGCTTAGAGACTTAAGGGGCAGGGAACATGACCACTGGGATGAAAGACTTGGTAATGAGATGCTTGTTGTTCCTGCTTGTTCATCTTTATAGACACTGCTCTAAGCAAGATGAGGCAAGAGAATTTGAATTCACGAACCTGCATTAACAAGAAGTAGCTTAGCAGGAGTCTTGACTTCCTTTTCTTTCTGTCTGAATATGTTCCTTAAACGCCATCACAAAACAGCAGACAGAGGCACCTTAATTGTCTTCCATTAAAACAACTTTGTATTTGATGGTTTTGCGTTCATCAACTCAACTGCAGCACCTTCATTATGTTGCTTTTTTTCTCATTTTTTTCCCTGCTGAATAGTTATTTTGAAGCTATACCATAATATTATAACAGTGACTAGTTTTATTCTATGCTTGAAGTGCACCCAAAGCTTCTCAACTGTTGATTATTCAAAGGCATAGTGCACAAATCAGGCTTATATCAGCTGGTGAATTTAATCATTTAAGGGGTTTAGATCATCCAAAACCTTGGGCTATGGAACATAAACAGCTAGATGCTTAAAATGACATGTTTGAACCTCAAAGGTTGGAAGGGAAATGGTTTAGACAGAGCAGGGAATTTTTGCCAAAGTGTAACCTTTTTCCTTTAAGATGTTGCAGTGAGAAGTATTTGTGTCTAAAACAGTAAATGCCATATTTCTTACCAATACAAGCTAGTCATATAAGGAGAACGTCAGTATTATTTTTTTGCTGTTTCGAGCCCAGAGTAGTTGGCAGTCAGAACTGCTTTAGTAATATTAACTGAAAAAACACATGGTTTCACCTCTAGTGTGCTGGCTTTAATGACGGAAGCAGTGGGAAAAACACATCAGGAAATGAAAGAAATAGTTTTTGGTTATACGGCTGTCTTTTGTCTACATAGACATCCATCTTTTAAATTGCATAAAGTGGAAATGGCTCACTAGCTAATCTGCTGACAACACCCCATGCTATCGAGTTTATTCAAGAAATCGGCTTTTTATTCCTTCTAGTTGGCATGACTTATATTACGAATTTTTTTTTAATAACCACATCCCATTAAGTGAATGCATATCTGAAGGATAATCCTGTACATTCCCACTTTGGCAGCATGCTGATCCAGACTGCATAATAAGAAGCAGAAAGGTTGTTTACATCTTTTCTATTGCATATTTAATTACCATATTGCATAAACCTGGTCATCTAGCATCAGTCTCATTTCCTTTTGTGAGCAAAAGGAGTATTCTGTGAGATTAAGATGTTTGTCCCCTTGTGTTAGAAAAGGGATATTACCACTGCACAAGGGTGATTTCTTGGAGACAATCAGTCTTGACAGGGCCAGTTTACATCTGCCTTGGGAGTTGTTAATGCGAAGATTTTGTTTAGCAGAAAGCAATCTAATTTCCCGTTTCTCCCTGTTTTTTAAATGTTTCCAAATGTACATCATTTGCTAATCTAGCATAAATCCTACAGTCATAGGGGCTGATTCTGGTCTGTGCAGGTGTAACTTCACTGAACTCTTGAGCGTAAAGGAGATCAGAATCGGGGCAGTACTTCCTTCTGCATATCCTCAGATATTTAGACTGTTCATACAGCCATGAAGATTAGACTTTTTTTCCTCCAGTCCTCTGGATTATATATAGATGCAGAGAAAATTCTCAAATAGCTATGATGGAAATTAAATTGTTGCAATGCACTAAAATGAGAGCAGATGGCTCGGCTTGCCTGGACACAGTCCCCTAAATTTTCAGAAGTGGTGCCAAGGGGTTCAGCTGTGCAGCTGAGGCCCATTGTCTTTAAAGCGATACAGTCAATGTAAAAAATTACTTTCTACCTGCATCTTTTGCAAGATTACTATACACGGAAGAGATTGGGGGAAGAGAAATCATGGTCGTGCATTTAACAGAACTATGTATACTCTATTTCACGATTTCCTCTATGTAGTCAGTGTTCCTTGTTTGTGTCGGTAACTCATACAGCGAGAGGGGAAAATGAAATATTAAAATCACCAAAACTGGCTAGGACAAGCAGACCAAGTGCCATATCTTCAGTGGCTTGACTTCTTTTTCACCTGAGTAGGATTCAAGTTAGTGACATCTTCAGTGAGTCGTGGATTTAAAACTGTGCTTGACCCTGAAAATATAGGGGATTGTGTCCATCATGAATTCATTGACTTGTGTTGTATAAAAAGAAAAGGGCGTTTCCTACAGAGTGGAGTCCTGAGTTGTTCCAAAAAAATAAAAGATTTGGAGGGAGAGAAATGTCCATATTAAAAATGTCAAAAAGTGATGGCAAAATTTTTTAAAAATAAGAGCTTAAAGTTGGCCTCATAAAGTCATCTTGAGGCATCTAAATTAAAGGCCTAATTTTCAAAAGTACAGAGCATCTAGCACCTCCCAGTGACTTCAATGCAAGATGTTAGGTGTATAGCCTTTAAAAAAATCTTTCTCTAGTTTAGGTGCCTAAGAATTAAGTGAGGAGTAACTTTATAGGCACCTGTTTTTGAAAATCTTCACATAGTGGTGTTGAAAAATCTGTTAATCTTGCAGAGAGTTACACCTCTGTCTGCATTAACTAAGAGATCTTAACAAATTATATAACAAGTTTATTGCCATACAAGATGCAGGGATTACAAGCTGTCCTGAGAAACAACACAACTTTAATTACATAAACTAATTTCTGGAGTCCCTTATGTTCAAGTAACTCCCATTGAAGTCAAGGAGCATGTCACATGTTTCAGGTTTGGGCTGTAGAAAGGGTTCAGTGAAAACCGAAGTCTAAAGAAGACATGAAACCTCAGTTCTGTTGTAGATGAAGGGACATAAAGCAAGTGGGACTCATGCCTGAACAGCAGACCTTTAGGCACATAGCAAATGGCAGCTGTTCATCTCCCTCCTCGTTACATTTTGTGTGAATCTGACATTCTGTTTGAGTGATGATGCATTCATTTTAAGGTGTTTCAAACATCAGACTCCATATACGGTGCCCCTTTATTTCCATACTCCCACTAATAAGGAAGATTAGCGCCAACTTTGGTTTGACAGTTGATCTCTTATATTGCAAATGGAGTTGAAGTACAGTGGGTCTGATTATTGTATTTATAGATCACAACTTCTCAAAGTGCTGTACAGATATTAACAACACCTCAGCTTTAAGAATGTCATTTTTCTTTGTCAAATAGACTTGCAACAAAACAGTAGTGACTCTTGGCTTGTGGAGGAAATCTACTGTTCGGCTTAAGTAACAGGGGGTATTCAAGGGCATTATAAAGGGCAGATTTCTCCTGATTAATGATTAATGAGGTAATTGTGCAATAATACCAGTGTCAGTCCTGAATAATATATGGAGGGCTTGTACCTTTTCACTGAAAAACGTCGTCTTACCCTTAAGTCATGTTAGTATAGTACTGAAATGTTTACGTCAGTAATAGACTTACAATTTTAGCATCATCTGTGTTTCTGGGTTATTTAAAGGATTAATACCTCTCATTTGTGCCAACTGAGAAGACGGTTTGTCATCTCATCACCTCTGTCCTTTGTTTTGATTCACTTTACAGAAGTAAAATTTGTCCTTGCATTTCGAATGTAGACAAAATGTCTTTGAAAAGAAGCTGTTGTTCACACAATTGGCTGAAATAGTTTGAGTAAATGTAGCACCGTTAACTCTGGTAAGATCTGCTGATGGGGAGTGCAGACTTTCAAAGGGTGACTAGTGATTTTGGATTCCCAATTTAGAGACTTACTTTTCAGAGGCTGGTGCTCAGCATGTTCTGGAAATCAGACCTCCTGAAAGTGTCTCAACATGAGCATCCAAAAAGTGAGGCATCCACAAACCAATAAGTCGGTTTTGAAATGTTAAGGCTACGTTTCTAAAGAGGGCACAAATGAAGCTTTGCCTTTTCTACTTATGCTTCTGACAAAGTTTCAAGTGAAATATAAATCTGTGTAAATCTGAGACTATAGTTACTCTGTTGGGCAACACTTTTTGTTACATGGCTTTTTCATGAAAATGTTATGCAAAATTACTTTTTATACTAAAAATTCTGCGAATTTAAGCCATGGGTATTTGTACTGGAATTCCATATAAAAATTTTTATTTATGATCTGGTTGTGACTAGTTTTTATTTTTCAGCACAGTTGCATTTGATTGAAGAGTCACACTGTGTCTCAAGGTTGCATTTGTAAATAGTTTATAAAGGATTAATAAATTAAGATGTTTTAATAAATGTTTAATCAATTAGTTTTACAACACCTGCTGATGTTTGAAGCCATCTATAGCACACAGTGGTGGCTATAAAATGCTTGTAACATTTATACATCATTTTTAGCCCTTTAAGTATACCATTGATATGAAGTCTGACCAATTTAATACTACATTCTACTTACAATTATCTCTGCAAACCCAATTATGAAGTTGATAAAAGAATTTTCCTTAGCCAACTTCAGGTATGGAAATAAGAGACCCTAAGATCTAGTTGTTTGGGAAATTATTTTTAAAGAAACCGACTTTGTAATCCCAAATGGCTCGGTATATTGAAACGTAAAATTTGTTTTTATATTCAACAAGGAAACAGAATTCTTGCAATTCTCCGAAATGCTGACTGTATTTATTCACCGTGGTTGAAATTTGTAGTGTCGTGTTTTGGTACAAAGTTAAAGCTCACTCTTTGTTCATCCAAAGAGTCACTAATGTGGGCTGAAATTTCAAGTGAAACAAAGACAGCTGATGGATTTGCGTTCTAATCTTAATACAAAACCAGGTTGCAACTAAATTTCTCTTTAAGGTTTTGCATTTTTCTAATCCAAAACACAGTGAAACATGAGATGCAGACTTGTGCATACCAAAATATTCTCATCTGCCCTTTGAGTGAAGCAGCTGAGTTTTGCGTAGCTGTCACCTTTTCACTTGCTGTAGAGGAGCGATCTTTCTCTTTATATCTGGGCTGCATGTTTCTCAAATTAGACCCATGTGGCCTTTGTGAAGGGGTTTGCTATCTTAATTAAGTTTGGTTTGAAGGGTCTCAAAGTCAAATGACCTGTGTGTGTTTGATTATAAATCTGACATCAAACTCCACTCCATTTTTTCCCACCAATCTGTGCTCCCTCCCTCTTTGACTTAATTGACTTCCAGAGAGACTTTCAAATCCAGGTATTGAGGCTAAAGCTGTCTGCATCTGAGGTTCAGTGTGAATATTTTGTACAGCTCCACAGTTTGACTCTTAACATCAAATGTTAGAATCTTGTTCTCCACTATAATAAAAATGTGGCTAGCTGCAATGCCAAAGGCCAGTGTGGAGTTAGCCTGGAAGCACTACCATCCTAGAAGTTAATAGGGAGCTGTTACCATTTATTCAGAGTATAAACTCTGAGCCTAAGTGAAATATTGAGGACAAAGATCTTTTCAGTTTGGTAAGTGGCTCAGTAGTGCAGGAAAGTAGGGATTTCCTCACGCTTTATCATTGCTCACCACAGCTTCTAAGGCACTCATTAAACTATCCGGGGCCCGAGAGAGAATACTTATTGAGTAACTGAAGCACTCTCAACTCTTTATCAACACTTATGAAATATTAATTCAGTATTCCCTCAGCGTTTCATTAGACAGGCCTGCTTTGTGGAATGGAGAAGGCAGTATTTTTTTTTAAATAACTTTTTTAGTGGCTGGTTCCTTGACTGGTACATGATTCTGTGGCTTTAAAAATAAATAAATAAATATATAAAAATAAATCACAGGATCTCTTGGACAATTGGAATAGCAGATTACAAATTCCTATCAAATCCTTAATTTTCCTCTTTGGGAATTATATGGGGTTTTTAGTGGATAAGGATTTAAACCAAGAATTATTCTGTTTGGAGAGTGTCTGTTAGAAATAAACCTGTCATAAAAGCTTAGTTCCCAATAGTCATCTCTGCCTTTCTCTTAAATTTTTAGACAAGAGGACAGAATCAGGAAAAACAAGAACAAGAAAAAGGAGGAACAAAAGACAAATCCACCTGGGGTGGGGCTGGAAGGTGGGTATGGGACTTCCTGTATGATTGAGGAGGGTGTGGGGTCAGTAGGTGAGCAAGTTAGGGGATAACCAGGTGGGAAAAAGTGGAGCTGCTCTCCATTTTCCTTATTCCTTGGTCCTCCCATGTGCTGGAATGGGCTTGCTGTTGGCGCCCCCTGTCTGCCGTTGCTGACTCAATTACATCATCTGCCGGAAGTGCTGCCCCTACCTCAGGCATGTCAATGACAAATGTTTGGAACACACTTAAATTAGTTTGTTTGTTTTTAAAAGCCAGAAAGAGGGCGGAGCGAGGGGCACAGAGAAGGTCGAAAGATAAAAGGTTACATTAGGGGGACACTGCTCTTATATATTGCACTGATAAATCCAGACGTCAGCTCTGCCCTAGAACGTTATACTGGTCCTCACTGCAACCTACACCTCATCTTGCATCCTGTCATGCCACGTATGCATAGCACCCACCCCTTGGTCGTCCCAAGGCATCTTAGGGCTGGTCTACACTAGCCCCGAAGTTCGAAGTAAGATACGCGACTTCAGCTACGTAAATAACGTAGCTGAAGTCGAAGTATCTTAATTCGAACTTCAAAGTACTCACCCCTGGTCCACACCGTGGCGCGCAGGCTCCCCTGTCTACTCTGCCTGCTCCGTTCGTGGAACAGGATTACCAGCATCGACGGGGGGGGGGGGGGGGGGGCACTTCCTGGTTCGATTTATCGTGTCTAGACAAGACGCGATAAATCGAACCCAGAAGATCGATCCGACGCGTCCGACAGAGCTGGTAAGTGTAGACTAGCCCTTAGAAAGTTGCTGCCCCTGCTGTTCACACAAGCTCAATCCTCAAAGGTCTAGGCACACCGAGCGGCCTCTACCCTGTAGTCAGCCTATCAGAATTTTGGGCCTGCCCTGTGTTGGAACTCTTGGGGTGGTGGGTGGTGGGGGGGAGGGGTTTCTCAATGTGAGAGGTTCTTTCTCTTTGTAAATTCAGTCTGAAATGCAGACACACAAATGAAGAGGCTTCCCCATGGCAACTGCCGTAGGTAAGTATTCCTTTTTGTAGTTATTAACCTCCAGGAAAGGAAATGCCACCTCCTTATACTATAGTCCCCTCCTGCTTCATACTGTAGTCCCTCATTCTCCTGCCCTTATTCCTTTCCACACTCTCTTGCCTCCACAGCACCCCCATCGGTTCCTGGCACTGCCTTCATTCCATACTCCTCTGCAGCTCATGTTACTGCCTTCTTCCCACGTAAACTCCCTTCCGTCTCCTGTTAGTACCTTCACATCTACATAACCCACTGCTTTAGCCCGCGAGTTGCACTCTGAGGTCCGTTTATCCATGTGAGGCCTTTATGATGATGACATTATTCTCGACCGGTCAAGAAGCAGACTCTTTCCTGTTGCCCTAGCTCAACAGTCACATGTTAGAACCGCTGAGGTCATAATGACTGTTACCGTGTTGGTGGGGAATTGGCCACATGCTCAGCAGAGACACCAGTCTCCGCAGAGTTTATTCTTTCTCTGGTTGCTCTCAGGTTCTGTGGTTAATTATGTTACACTACAGAGGGCCTCCAGGGATAGTCTGACTTGCTGCTGTTTGTGTCTGCCAGGTATTTTTATAAGCGGGCCACTGATCAACAAGAAATAAGCTATTTGAAGAAACATTCGTCCTTCCAAGAGAAATTCTCTCTCCAGAAACCCTTTGATTTTGGCTCTATTTCCAAGTTGGCTCAAAATGCAGTAAGAAAAAAATCAATCTTCTCCATTTTCTTTCTAATGGGAGATACAGGTATCATGTGCTTGTCTAATCCTGGGACAGCTGTAGAGTTCTGTTTCTTACAATAAGGCTAAGTCATTAGTGATGTGCAACCTTGAACGAGTCACTTCATCCACTTTCCTATTAAAGTTGGTCCAAAGTTCTGTTCAGTATTTTGGACTTTCTTAACCAATCTGGGACAAGATTTTTCAAGGCAACTAGTGATTTTTGAGAGCTTCAGTTTTGGGCACCCTAAAATGGGGACACTCAAAGTCACTAGTCACTGAAAAGCACAGCCTGATTCTCCAAGTATTCACCTTCCTGATTAATTTCAAGATGCTTTGGAACACCGGCAGTCACTCCCACATTTTTCATGCATGTGTTTGTCAAAAATGGTGCTAAATCTTATCACCTCACCTGTTGTGTAAATAGTGGATGCTGCCATGTATGATTCAATCCTGGGCTCATCGGAATTCTTTACAGATGCTCCTGATTGAACGCAGAGGAGCCAACTTTCCAGACGGTAGGCTCATAACAGCATGCTGCTGTTTAGCTATATAATCTCAATACATTTAGCTATATCCCTATAATGTGAACAGATAGGCACTTTCCCCTTGACCTTTCTTTAAGCGATTGTCCTAATGGACTCCACTCTTGGAGCGCATGTGTGCAAGATGGGATTTTTTTGGCCAACAGTGTCTGTTGGGGCTGTGTCTGCAGTCTAGATATCCTCGTGCCCCTCCCACCCTAGAGCTTAAAGGCAGAGTGGGCCCAACCATGTCCGTTTCTTCTTAGAGCCTATGGCAGTGAGATGTTTGTCGTCTTCCTTGCCTGCTGTGCTAGTGTAGTTATATTTAATATATGGAGATATGCCTATCTCATAGAACTGGAAGGACCTTGAAAGGTCATCAAGACCAGTCCCCTGCCTTCACTAGCAGGACCAAGTACTGTCCCATGACAGATTTTTGCCCCAGATCCCTAAATGGCCCCCTCAAGGATTAAACTCACGACCCTGGGTTTAGCAGGCCAATGCTCAAACCACTGAGCTATCCCCCGCCATTAGTCTTACTACTTATAAGGTTAGTGGGCAAGGACCATCTCTTTGTTCGGTGTGTGCACAATGCCTAGCACAATGGGTTCTGGTCCCCGACTGGGTCTCCTAGGTGCACATAATGGTGGTTAGTTCTTATAGTTAGTGTCTGCACCTCCCAGGCCTTCACAGTAACTTGGCAGATCAGCTGAATAGACAGTTCTCAGCAAACCACAAGTGGTCTGTCAAAGCCTTACTCCTACCGAACATCTTTTTGCACGTGGGCTTTCCCAGAAATAGACCTGTTTGTCACAGACCAGAACAAGAAGTGTCAAATGCTTGTCCCAGAGAGGGTTCCAGTCCGGGCTCCCTGGTCATTGCCTTTCTCTTCCTCTGGACACTGTGACTGATGTGTGCTTTTCTGCTGAAACTCCCTGGTACTCAGGGTTCTAAGGAAATTGAGGCAAGACATAGGAATGTGATTGTGATAACCTCAAGATGGGGCAGGCAATGCTGGTATTTGGAACTGATGAATCTCCTGGTGCAGCCCCCAACACCCTGTCTGCTCTGCCTGACTTAGTCGCTCAGAACAACAGTCACATCCTGCACCGAGCGGCCTTTCATCTGTCAGCCTGGATGGTGACTGGCTGACCTCCACTGAAAGAGGCCGTTGAGCTGAGGTTCAGAATGTTCTCTCTTCAGAGCCCATCCACTCCACCCTATCATCCACCCTTTTCTGTGCCTGGCCAGGAAGCCACCCTTTCCCCCACCACTGTCCACCCAGCACTGTGCACTTGCCCTCAACTCACAGGTTGCCACTGGGGAAGGTAAAATGTGTGTCTCAGTCCCTCACCTCTCCGTCGTTATCTTAAATTTCAGTTTGCGACTCTGGCCGCCGCTGGGGAAGGACTTTCGGACCCAGACCTTGTCCCTGTTACAGTCTGACAGAAAAAAGATCCACACAGGAAAGTGATTTGTTTAGATAGGCATGGAAGGGAGGATATATATGGTAGCCAATGTTATTAAGGGCCGGGCCAGGCCAGGCCAGACTTGAGACGCATGTAGCTATGTAAATAAAAGGAGATAAGTCTTTCCGATTGAAATGTAGAGACGTCCCCCTTCCCGACTGATCAGCTGGTGCAAATAATGTATCCAAATTCAGCAATGGATCAATATCTGGATACTGTAGCAAGTAAAACAGTAGACTTTTGAGACCTGATTTTCAAAAGACCTCAGGCTTCTGAGTCAGTGGCTGGATGTTCAAAGGTGCTCAGAATCCAGGAGCTCCTCTTGGGAGTGATGGCTGCTTCATTTAGGCACCGAAATGGGAGTTTTGCTTTGTTGAAAATCGAGACCCACCCTCCCAGTTGTGGATGCTGAGTCCTCTCAAAAATCTGGCCCCTGGTGTTCAGTTCATACGAATAATCCTTTGCCCTCACCAGGAAGGGGCAATTTCCAAAGACAACTATAATATGCAATGCATTGCTCGGCTGGGGTAAGGAGTAGAGAGAGGACATCTTATCATGAAATTGAACATTACCTTTTAAAAAAAAATCTCTTCACATGGCATAGTGACTATGGAGGAAGGATGGTTTTGTGGATAAGACTTGGGAGTGCTGGGTTCAATTTTCAGCTCTGGCTGTGTGGTCTCATTGTGTGGCCTTGGGCATGTCTCTTAACCTCCATGTATCAGTTGCCCAGTTGTAAAATGGGGATAATCACACCTGTCTGCCTCTCCGTGCTTTTGAGCATAGATTCATTAACGTTTGCAAGGCATTCTGGTGGGGCCCTAGAAAAGCTTTCACATAAATAAGTAATATGACTAAACAACTTGCTGCAATGCTTTTAAGGAAGCCCTGAGGCATTCTACCAAAATATTAGAGTATAATTACACTTTAACCGTGGATGGTAGTTCATCTGAGAACAAGCAAGAGAACCATCAAAGAACACCCCATCTGATTCTAACTCTTACTCGCAGGGTTGCCTGTAGAACTTGTCCTCTTTGATTTGCTTCATTAAACAAAGAGCTAATTGGTCCTACCTTTCCAGAGATGCTGGGCCATACTGTCCTTAATACAGAACACTGCCTCTTCCTCTGCTAGACTTCCTATTTAAAAATGGACTTGCCTGGCACTCTGACAAGGGTGGGAGCAATAGGAACCTTTCTGTGGTTGGCCATCCTAGCATCCATCTGCCCCTGCAGGAAAGGCTGATCAGAGGAAGGGTGTGAGAGTTGGTGGGTGGGGATTGTGTAATCACAGGATAGCTGCCTTCTGATACGAGGGCTCCTCAGGGAGCCCTGCTACCCAGGAAGAGTCTGGGGAGCAGCACAGAGGTGTTAACTCTCTGCAGGACAGGGGGCTCCCTGAGGAGCCCCAAGATCTGTGGAGTGGGGCCGCTATACCCCGTGCAGAGCCTGCATCCCCAAGTGGCTGCTTAGATGAGGACTCTGATGTGAACCTCACAACGTTTCCTGACCCTGTTCCCCTACTTCCAGCAGGTGCTATCACTGGCGGTCCCAATTTAGTGCCTTACCCCATCCACATGGGCTGAACTAAACCATGCTCTAATTTGGCCACCTCCAAGGTGGAGAGCCACTGCCAGACTCCGCTGCTTGGCTGTGTGGATCAGACCTTACTTTGGGAGGTTAGCTTTGCAGAGGACCCGGCTCGATACTTCTTCAGCCTTGAAAGAGGAAAGCTGAGCTCCTGCTGAAAAGTGCTAGTAGGAAATAACTCAGCTACTGTACTGTTGTAAAAGCATTTTATGCTCTAAAGGAACCGGGCCCGTCTGTCTTCACAGCCAAGGTGAGTGCAAAGTAAACAAAGAGCATAAATGGGGAAAACTAGGGTTAATATCACTCTGATTCAGTGATCAAGAGCCCTCTGTAGGAACCTGAATAGAACATCCTCTCCATTTTAATCACTGAAGGTGCTTGTAACACAGATAAAGATTTTTTTAAAAGAACACATGATTTCTGTCTTCATTGTCTCTTTAATCCTGGGAAAGGGCAGGGTTCTGTGGACAGCCTGGCTAATCTTTCCCTGCTGTGTCACTACCATGGTAACTCTCCAGTGTCTGCCAGGGGAACAAATGAGAAGCAGTGGTAGCAACAGAATAGGATGTTAACATTGCCTTGATTTCTATCCCCTTCCACCCACTCCAATTACATTTGAATGTTTCAATTGGATTCCGCTTTGCCTTTTATCAGCAATCTTTGCCCTAGTCATTCCAGCGAGTGCTTAGCTGGGCCTCAAAATGCCATTGTCTTTCCCTAAGGTGACAGCTCAGACCGCAGCAGTCTCATTAAGCAGACAGGAGGAGACGTTCATCCTGCAGGACAGCAATTGCGTCGGTTCATTAAAATAAAGGAGCCAATTACTTGTAAGGAAGCTGTCTCAGAGCTAGCGTATATATATCTCCGTCAGATGCAGTGAGGAGGCTGTTCAGTGCCCCAGGCTGTATCTGCAAGAGGCCAAATGATCAGACCTATAGCCAGACAACCCGTTTTTGACGTGCTTTGTAATAAATGTGGAGGTTCCCCCGGGTCAGAAATGACCAGGTAGCAGGAACCACACACTTTACACATCTCATCGGTAGCTGAAGAGGACAGCTGTGCTGCTCCCTGTTGTGTGTATGTGGTGAGTTTGTGTACCGTGGCAAAGGAGAGGAAGCATTGGCATGTGCACCAAATAACTACTTAGTGACATAAAGGCAGTCTCATTTATGTGAGTGTGACTAATGAAAAGTAGTGGTGGATGGGGGAGGTGGCATGAACAGCTTGGGAAGAGTGAAGCAGCTTCGCTATCTTCAGCAGTTTTTGGGGCAAATTATCGAGATTATCAACTGACATACAAAGTAGCTCAGTGGTTTGAGCATTGGCCTGCTAAACCCAGGGTTGTGAGTTCAATCCTTGAGGGGGCCATTTAGGGACCTGGGGTAAAAATCTGTCAGGGGACAGTCCTTGGTCCTGCTAGTGAAGGCAGGGGATTGGACTTGATGACCTTTCAAGGTCCTTCCAGTTCTATGAGAGAGGCATATCTCCATATATTATTATAAAATGCCTGGCTATCACACAGTATTTGTTCTCCGGTGTGCATTGGGATAGGTAGCCTGTTTAGCACAGACTGGGTGCTTTTGAAATAAGAAAAGTAGGATACAGCCCCAATTTTGTATCATGAGGCGTGAGAGATGTCAATTGAACCATTCCGGATTTTGCTCGAAATTGACATGGATGTGTGATGTGCATTCCTTAAATAAAATATCTCCTGGTATAATTACACATACGTTAATATTCATCTCCAGTAATTCCTCTCATGAACGTTCTCAGCAGATGAATACCCATAAGAAGCATAAACCTCTCTCTCGCAAGCCTCTTAGACTAATCTTCCCTTCATATGGGAAAAGCAATTAGAGACATTCAGCTTTCTAAGTGCTGTAGTTTTCTTTAAATGTTTCCCAAGACTGACCATACGGTCAGCACTACCCGTCCTGTTCCAATCCCTAAGGTGTTTCTCAGAAGATGTTAGAAAATCCCCGCTGAATTGTAAGTGGTTTTTCTCACTCATCATTGGACTTTATACTCTGGACAGTGTATCCATAAAACAGCAATGTACCTTTAAAACAAGACAAAGGCACTGTTTTAAAAACTAGAATCTGCATCGCATTACGGCGCACTAGGAAGTATTGTGATTCAGTTTTTGTTTATTTACTCTGCAGCCTCATTAAAGAAATATAAAGCCACTCTAAAATGCAAATGACTGGGGGGACTGGGTGGTTGGCTTTGTTTTTTGATGACATGCGATTCCTGATTGGATAGCACATCACAAGTAGATACTAGAGCCTGATTCATCAGCATGTGACTCCAGTTTGAAGTGGGTGTAACTTCAATAGCGGAGTCATGCGGTGAGAAATCAGGCCCTATGTTGACCTGTGGTGACCTATAGAGCTTGTAGGTAACCTTCAAAGTTCTACTGTACCTCATCCTATGGCTTGGAAGGATGGAGATTTTAATTAAATTCTAGATTTCTCCCTTTACCCCAAACAGCAATGGAAAACATCTGCGCCATTAATAATTGACACCTACAGAGCAAGACGTTTGAAAATGTAAGATACATTGTGCTTTGTAAGTTACAATTCTCTGGCAAGCTGGTAAAAAGAAATTAATGTTGTATTGTCAAAGTACTATGATTTAATTTCTAAATCTTGACTTGTTCTACAGTTATTACATTTTGGATAAATAACAGCTATTAGGTGAGTTCATTTTATTTCCATCTAAGGCATAAATCTCGGTTGATTGCAGTTTCAAGAAGACTTTTCAAATCATTCCTTGTAGACAATGTCTTGAGGTGTAGTTCAAAAATAAATGCAAATGTTATCTGTTAAAATGCATAAAAGCCAAAAGCAGAATCCTGCCTAATCTATGCATCTTTATTTTGGGACTGCAACCATATAGAAACCACTAGTCCCATCATGCATTGCTCCTCCCAGCATGGAGAGAGATTTAAGGATCAGGGCCGGACAGGCAAATGCACTGAGGTTGGTGAGGTCTTAATAATATGGGAGAGCATGGAGTTTGGGCATAGGGGGAGCGGGGGAAGAGACAACCAGGAGTTGATGGGGTGGGGGAAAGGAGCTAGTGAGAGAACTATCACCCTCTTCTCCCCCCCCACCAAAAAAATTCCCAACAACCCTCCACTCACTGTTCTGAACCCCTCAACAACCTCTCCTTTGCTGAGGCATTCAGCCTTCTTCCCACTGGGGTTCTCACGGGACTGGCCCCCACCCGCTGAGCTGCTGTCTGCAGTGGAGGAATGGGCAGAAGCTTCTGCTGCCCACAGCCCCCCATGCAGGGGAAAAGCACCATTGATCTAGGCCAGGGTAGGCAACCTATGGCACGGGTGCTGAAGGCGGCACACGAGCTGATTTTCAGTGGCACTCACACTGCCTGGGTCCTGGCTACCGTTCTGGGGGACTCTGCATTTTAATTTAATTTTAAATGAAGCGTCTTAAACATTTTAAAAACCTTATTTACTTTACATACAACAATAGTTTAGTTCTATATTATAGACTTGTAGAAAGAGACCTTCTAAAAATGTTAAAATGTATGACTGGCACGCGAAACCTTAAATCAGAGTGAATAAATGAAGACTCGGCACACCACTTCTGAAAGGTTGCCGACCCCTGATCTAGGCATTGATCAATGAAGCAGTGAGGGGCCAGTTTTACATGTTACGGGTGATCAGTAGAGGTGGGATTTATTTACATTACAGAAGTGGACTCTGCTGTGCTTGGCGCTGTACAAACACACCGTAAGTGCTTTGGGGCAGGCATTGTCTCTTACTGTCTGAGTGGACAAGACAGGGTGGGAGAGAGGAAGGATTATTATCCCATTTTACAGAGGGGGAACTGAGCTGCAGGGAGAAAGTCATTTACCCAAGGGCAAGGAGTCTGTGGTAGAACTGGGAGTTGAGGCCTGATCTCCTGTGTAGGGGCCCTGACTGTAGACATCTGAGAATCCTCTACCTTTGTGGGGGTTTGAACCTGGATTTGGAGCTGGTTTTGCAAATGGCCTAGATCAGATTTTTTTAGTCTTTAGCACTGACAAGATCTAGAGCACTGAACAAGATACACCCAGACACAGTCCCTGACCCGAGGGACTAGTGCCAATATGTTTATTTTGCTTATTTATTCATTTTTTATTTCTTGCTTTTCCTTTTCCCCCACATTGTAGAGATTTACATTCTGGATCTGCTCTGAACACACTGGGCAGGTTCCTCAAACTGAATCAGACCAGAATAGCAAAGTCCAACGAGAACGTCCAGACGCGTGCCAGGATTGTTTGCACATTTTTAAAAATCAAGTCTATTGATTCAGATACTTGAACTTTGGAAAAGTCCCACGTTAATTATTGACAGGCCGAAAAATAGAGCTTAAAAAGAGTGGGCTGTAAGAAGAGACTTATCCTGTGGGGTCTGCAAAATGTCTGGAAAACCAGTTTGTGTTGGTGATTTTGAACAATACGCCAAGAGAGTTCTTCCAAAAGCAGTGTACGACTATTACCGATCAGGAGCAGACGATCAACAAACATTAGAAGATAATGTAGCAGCATTTTCAAGGTAGGACAAAGACAGAGTCACTCTTTAATAAGTTGAAAGTCTTTATGAGGAGTAGAGCTGGTTGGGGAATAATTTTTTTCCCTGCAAGAGAAAAACCCAGAAATGAAAAATTCTTCACTTTCATCGACATTTTTCTTTGAAAAGAGAAAATAAATTCGTTTTTAAGTAACATTTTTTGTGGACATGGAATTTCTTGAACATTTCCATTTAATAATGAAAAACAAAAACATTTTCCATCCAAAGATGGAAAATATTTTTGACAGGTTTTTTTTTTGTCCAGCTCTTACTGAGACCCTGATCGATTTTTCCATTGAAGTCTGTAGAAAAACTCCTATTGACTTCAGTGTGCTTTGGATCAGACCTGGGGTAAGCAATATGTAAATGCTAATTGAGACTTTAATTTCTACACTCCTCTTCACACGTCTGCCATCAGGGTATGTTTCAGCCTTCACAACTTTTTAGCCAGGGGGCAAATGAGAGATGTAGGAAAACTTTAAAACTGGATTGCACTGCAGCAAATTTGCAACCCAAGGTAACGGACACTCACATTTATTGACTCAGACAAATGTACTAGCAGCAGTAGGTAACAATCTTTAGACCAGTTTCAACAGATTCTCTTTGCGAGGATGAAATTCAAGGGGATTTATATCATAGCTCAAAATAGTGAATCACTGCTCCTCTGCTCATTTATTCAGACTACCAATGACGTGCATTCCTGCAGGGCAGCTGAATTAAAGCTGTGTCCTACTGGTGCACGCAGGGGCAAACCACAAAACCTAGTGCACAGTCTGAGTGGCTAGGTTGCATGCTAGACATCTCTACTAAGGCCAGGCATTACTGTTGTGCAGTCAGAGGGCCAGACCAGTTCTGTTGGGTGAAGGCCTTTCTCAGGCCTGGTCTATGCTAGAAAATTCGGTCGGCTTACCTTCACCACTCGGGGATCTGAAAAATGCACCAGAGACCAAAGCTGCTTTTCTGTCTTTGCTGTTCTCTTTTCTTTTCTCTTTTTGTGTGTGTGTTTGTCACGTTTTGTCTTAAAGAAAACAGGATCAGACTTCAACGATGGCACCAGACCATCTAAACTTACCTTTTCTCCCAAAAAGGCCTGTTACTACCATCTTTTATACTGTTTAAAAGACAGACAAAGAGGGGGCATTCCCAATAAATAACTCTGTGCGGCTAAAGGGAAGGAGAATAAGGGATATGGCTAAAATGAAAACCTTACTCTTAATATTTTGTATTTCTAATGCTTAAACTGTTTTTCATTCTTTTTCTGTGTCTTTAATAAAAGATTAAAAAGATGTTAATGGTGGTGGGTATAACAGGAGAAAGCCAGCCATAACTCGACAGGAAATTTTTGGACCACACTTAGCCATTTAATGAAACAGGAAACAAGGATTTCATTAACATCTTGTCCCTTGATAGGCCTAAGACACGCCGTTATCACTACAACATATAGAGTTTAAGTAATGCCTATGGAAGACATAGCAGGTGTGACCCTGCCTGTTACATCATAAGACAACGCAGATAGCTTATCTCTATTAAAAATAAGTAGTCTTCAAGTAATTGTAAGTCCCCTTTGGATGTTCAGCCGAAAGGCTCACTCAATTAACTGCTCCGCTTTTTCCTTAGCAGGTGTTTATTGGCCTATTCACACGTGACAAATATTCTGCATTGTACAGGATTAATTACCTTGGATGAGTAAATACCATTATATTGACTTTTAGAAAGGATGAAATGGGACTTCTACCATTGACTTCCCTGGGCGTGGAAGCAGGGCCAGTATATTTTTTCAGTATTACTTTTGATAGGGAGGAGTCTTTACTATTTGGAATTATTATTGGAAAAATCCAAAACAGCAGCTGTAGTTTAATAATAATAAAAACCGGCTCTGCTATGGGGCTATTCAACACTAGACCTCCACGCACTTTACAAAGGAAGTATCAGAGGGCATAGGCACCGACTTTGGTCGGCGCTGGTGGGAGCTCGCGCCCCCGCCTCCTCCCCCAGGCGCACTGCATCCCCCCCCCCCCCAGCTTGCAAGCCGGGGGGGGGGGGATAGAAGCAGCAGAGCACCCACTGGGCCCAGCAGCTCCCCACCAGGGCCCCACGCCCAGCTCACCTCTCCGAGGCTCCGCCGGACGCGAAGCGGAAGCCACTTTTCTTGGTTCCAGCTGGTTGGCGGTGCCTTGGGGGCCCTCCGCCTCCTCCCCATACCCCTTCCCCGAGGCGCTGCCGACCAGCTGGAGGGAGCCAAGAAAAGCGGCTTCCGCTTCGCGTCCGGCGGAGCCTTGGGAGGCGGAGAGGGTGCACGGTGGGGGGGCTGGCGGGGAGCTGCCGGTGGGTGCTGAGCACCCACCAATTTTTCCCTGTGGGTGCTTCAGCCCCGGAGCACCCACGGAGTCGGCGCCTCTGTCAGAGGGGTAGCCGTGTTACTCTGGATCTGTAAAAGCGGCAAAGAGTCCTGTGGGACCTTACAGACTAACAAATGTAGACATAGTCTATAAGGTGCCACAGGACTCTTTGCCGCTTTTACAAAGGAAGGTAGTAATCCTTATCCACATTTTACAGCTGGGGAAACTGAGACACAGCAAGGTGAAATGACTTGTCCAAGGTCACCCAGTGGCAGAGCTGGGAATAGAACTCGCATCTTCTGAGTCATAGTCCAATGCTAGCTAGCCACTAGGCCAGCCTGCTGTATTATACTTAATATGTGCCGCTAACAAAGTCCTTTCTATTAGAATGCTCATTCTCCATTTAGTTGACCCTCCGGTGCTTACCTGCTCCTGTGACACTGTAAAATCAAAGCGGTTTTCACTGGTTGTGTGCTAATATATCTGTAATTGTTAGAATTTATAGCAGCACCTTGAGAATATGAGATACTCCCATTCCCTTATCTATGCATAGCTATCAGGGAAGGTAGTAGATTGGCATCTCGATGGGTACAAAGTTAATGCCGTTTGGGTGCTTTGTTTGAGATGTGCAACCTTAACTGCATTCCTGCATTTCGAATGTGTATAAGTATTTTTAAACTCGAATGTTTTTGAAAGCTAACGTGCACTCGAAACATTGATAAGTGTCTGCAACCTGAGCTTCACCGCAGTGATGTTTTTCGGGGGGAGGGATAGCTCAGTGGTTTGAGCATTGGCCTGCTAAACCCAGGGTTGTGAGTTCAATCCTTAAGGGGGCCATTTGGGGATCTGGGGCAAAAACTGGGGATTGGTCCTGCTTTGAGCAGGCGGGTTGGACTAGATGACCTCCTAAGGTCCCTTCCAACCCTGAGATTCTATGGTTCTGGAATGATTCTGAAGAGCGCCTGTTACACAGCGTTGACAATTCACACCAGCTAAGGTTCTGCCCTGTTGTGTTTTGGAGCCTATGGAGAAGGCTGCCAAATAGGATAGATTTTAATTTTCCAAGCAAATGCTCTCACGTTGTGACTCAGTATTTATCAGACCAGGGGCCCATGGTAACACGTTGAGAAGGGATGTGCAAACAGCACAATTGTATCGTATGCGTCTAAAGCTTTCACTGTACTTTGGATTGTAATGTGTGGTTGGGTAGTATCTCCAGTCAATATCCTTAATGTTTCTGCCACAAGGCTGAATAAGGACGAATGGTCTTGTGGTTTAGCCGCTGGATTCTGGCTCAGAATCTTAGAATATCAGGGTTGGAAGGGACCTTAGGAGGTCATCTAGTCCAATCCCCTGCTCAAAGCAGGACCAATCCCGAATTTTTGCCCCAGATCCCTAAATGGCCCCGCTCAAGGATTGAACTCACAACCCTGGGTTTAGCAGGCCAATGCTCAAACTACTGAGCTATCCCCTCCCCCTCAGGCATATTGGGTTCTGCTCCTGATTCTGCCACAGCTTTCAGGGGAGCAAATTATAGGTTGTGTTTCAGTAAACCACCCATTCTGGTGGGAGAAGGGGAGGGAAGGGAAACCTACTTCTTTAGCTCACAAAGTTAGTGTTGCAAAGATTCATTAACATTAAACTTTATTTATGAAACCCCTAAACCTCCCATTGCCTTCAGTGGAGGCAGAATTAGGCCAATACTTTTGAAAACCCTCCCCTAAAAGTACATCTGTTACTTATACCTTGAAGACAGTGGAGTCAGGACTGATTGGCTTTAAACTTCAGGTTTTTTTAACTGCAAAGTAACAGCACCAAATTGAGACTGAATCAGCGCTTGGAAAGTGCGTGGGAAATGCACAGATTGCTGTTTTGGTACATTATGCAATTATTTAGGTAAATGCAGTAAATAGTTTCGGTGCCTTTAAATGTGAATTACTTTGTTGGATGAGTTTATTTATTGATTTATTTTGTCAACTCCATGGCTGCATGACATGACACATTATTAGAATGGTTATCAGTCAATGTCCTAGCAAGAGAGTGATTACTTTGGGATGTGACACGGTTAATTTGGTATGTACCATGTATGCTTCTGGAGGAGTGGCATGCACATATAATGGATTATAAAATGCTTGTTTTAGCTTTTAGGCAATGAGAAGTTTGAATAACTTCAAATGCTCTTGAAGTTATTTATTCAGTTCTCCTAGAGTATAAATTTCCACGAGAGGCCAGTTTTTATGCTAGTCACCGTAACTTTCTTGTATTGTTTGATTTTTCCGTGATTGTTAACTCTGATCAAGAACATGAGTTTGTATTGCAGTAAGCCAGGGTTCACATTCCAGTGTCAGGACTTTATTGCTAACAGTAGCTAACTGTTCCTTCAGAGCCTTGGGATAACACGGTGGTGATTGTTTTAAAGGTGAGATTTTTAAGGTCTGAGAAGATTTGGGATGTTGGAGCACGTCATTCCTACAGAATGTGACCTTGCTCACCTTGCATTTGTTCTTATCTCATGTCCTTCCAAGGCTGTGCTGCCTGGTGATTAAATTCACTGCTAAAGTTTTCGGATTACCAATCAGGGTGAACAGAGAATGGATTTTAGGACAAGGTCAGGGTGTCTTTGGCTTGATGGCACTCAAAAAATCAATCTGAAATCTCTTCTTTCAGCATTTTAAGTGAAGACCGGAGG
This sequence comes from Chelydra serpentina, assembly GCA_037349315.1. Lineage (NCBI taxonomy): Eukaryota > Metazoa > Chordata > Testudines > Chelydridae > Chelydra > Chelydra serpentina. The sequence continues at coordinate 16,106,174 of JBAIAC010000061.1, forward strand.
GGGGGGGGGGCGCGGGATTCACCTCTCTGATAACCTGTTGTGACACACTCTGCCATGGACTTTCCAAAGGCATTTGGAACAAGAGACGTTACACTCAGGGACATGATCGCTTGTTTACCAAAGACACAGCAAATGATCATTGCCTTGTGGTTTGGGATTAAGGTAATTCAAATAACTGGTCATATCTGTTGGGGAAGATTGAGAATTCAGTCAGGTTCAAGCAGGTATTTATATTCAGTTTAAAAAAAACCCCAAACATTCCTGGCTTATTTTATACAGACGCTCAAAGGAACAAAGAGGAACATTGCCTCTGGAAAGCCAAAGTACTTCACTGAGTAGCAACAAGTCACCTCCTTTGACATCTCCCTCTTCAAGAGGTGTGTTTGAACTGGGGGTGATTTATGGCTTGTGCTCACTTATTCTGGTCAGCATCTTCTTTAAGCCTGTCAGGTGTAAATTTTCAGTGCCGAGTGCCTGCTGATGGAGGATAATGCCAGACTGTGTATAGTACATTTAGGAATCCCATCACACTGCACTGGGAGATTAAAGAATCTACTATGAACACATGCATCATGCTATCACCCCATCGATAGCAAAGGGTGAATGAAATATTTTCTTATTTCTACTGCAGCGGGATCTCCAGAGAAGGGGGCTAGGGGGTGGACATACCCACTATTACATGGCGTGTTTGAATAAATCTCTGGAAATTTCCACCCGTCCTTCCCCAAGAAGTTTATGGGTTTTTAATGAGGATATGCTGGCTGTATTTCTCTGATGTCTGTCATCTAAGGATCTCCAAGTGCTTTACAAAAAAATGAACTGATTACATTCAAAACAGCCTGTGAGATCCAATACGTTTCCTCTGGGTAACTGCTGAACAGTGCACAGCACCAGCGGTGACAGTTTATGACAGGAAGTGCAGAGTTGTAAAGGGAAGTAAGGTAGCAGAATGAGTTAGAATTTGCCTGGGATAAGAACCTTGATTTCACAGTATGTTTATCTAGCAGCACTGGGATGGGGCATTAATTAGCACTGACTCAGAGGGAACAAAGGAGAGCTGGTTAAAATTTCAAGCTGGTTAATATATTTAAGCATTTCAATGACATTTCAAATACTTGAAATTTCAAAACAAATAGGGGAAAATGTCAGTGATTTCCCCCCCTCTTTTTATAAACTAAATCTAGAACTGATTGAAATGTTTCAAGTTTTGAAATGTCAATGGAATTCAAATGTCAAAATTAAGAAAAAATAAGGGGGGGGGGGAGAAAAGAAATTCCTTAAATTCCTCCTCCCTCCTTTCTTTTTAAACCAACTTTGGAAGAAAGCCACTGTGACAGTCCGCAGGGTACAATCTGGACTGTTTGAACAGCTGTGTCCTCTAAAATCTCTAGGCTGGAGTGCCTCTTGGTCTGCTCACACTGACTTGAGCATGCAAATTCACTCCTAGCTAAATACGTGAGCACTCTGACCAGTCACTCATGAATTACATACAGGCCCACACCCGCTAATTCCCAGTCCCAGAACTTCCTCCAGCAATGTGCATCTTGTACTGTTCAGCATGCTACATAACAATGCACACTCATAGACAGTCCACTTCATCAAAGGAAATCCTATATGCACCAGCCTTGCTATTCCAAATGAAAGTGACAGAGTCCTGTGGCACCTTATAGACTTACAGACCTATTGGAGCATAATTCCAAATGGAGTTTCCCACACACTGTAATCCGAACACAGTGGGTAAGATAAAACAATAAGATACATTTATTAACTGCAGAACGATAGGTTTTAAGTGATTACAAGGGACCATCACAGCCACTGAAATCACAAAAGCTACTTCCTGCATCACTTAGATGTATCATGGTAGTTTCCTGTCCCAACGATTGACAGTTTATAACAGCTCATGACAGAACATGGTTACGCAGGCTACATTAGCGTGACAAAATGTGCGTGCTCAATAGATTATTAAAAAAAAATATGCATGGTCTTTAATATATGTCCAGGAAATGCTATTTTTCCAGGGCTGGAGGAACCAAATGTGTCATTTTCTTTATTTCATAAGAATATAACCTTGTAAAACCACTTTTGAAACATGAGCATTGGTCCAGCATCACTCTAGAACTTGCGCCGTGAAAATGTTTAAAGGGGAGACGTCCTAAAGAAAGGAAACAAAAAAGAATATTTTAGGAGCCATATATTAGTGATGGTAGAGGTTCAAGGGGCTTGGAACTGAGGTTGTTTCATTAGTTATTCTCCTAAAATGTGGATGTTTATAAACAACAGCCAAGCCTCCTGATTCTGCAAATTTAGGCTGGAAACCTCATGAAAACCGGCTTTTTTAAAGAGGGATTTTGATCCTTCTGTGTCTGTTCCTGGCCAAAAATACCACGAGAGTTGTGGTATTTTGGCACGTACGGCTTGATCCTCAGCTGGTGTCCTTCAACAGAGCTCCATTGATTTACACCAGCTGGGGATCTGAGCAGGGGCACTGGGGCAATGCATATAATAGGGGTGCTGGGAGCCATTGAACCAAACTGTGCGCCCTGGATATAATGGAAACCACTTCAGGCCAGGGGATGCTGCAGCCCCCGCAGCACCTCTAGTTCCAGCACCTATGGATCTGAGCCTTACAGAATAAAGCACGGCCAAAACATGAAAGTAGAAGGTGGGGTGTAGGAAACCTTTCATAGACTTTAAGGTCAGAAGGGACCATGGTGATCATCTAGTCTGATCTCCTGCACAACGCAGGCCACAGAATCTCACCCACCCACTCCTGTAATAGACCCTTAACCTCTGGCTGAGTTCCCGAAGTCCTCAAATCCTGGGTTAAAGACTTCAAGTTACAGAGGATTCACCATTAAAACTGCCAGAGCCATAAGGTTTTGTTTTAAGTTTGCCTGGAAAAGTGAGCAAAGGTTTTAGAGGGATTTACGTTTTCTGCCCTGTTTTGCCCAGCCCCGCTTTATAAGAGCTGGGAAAAGTTGACTTGGCGCGTCAGAGGAGACCAGTTGCAGTAAAGCGAGGAGTAAGTGTTATCTGGTGGCAGGAGAACACATAGTTCAGACCAATCTTCTAGTATCATCTCAGGCCAGAACAGAAAATGGACCAATGGCTACATATAGGAAGTCTCAGTGAATTCTAGGTTGCAAGTGCCGGAGTGGAGAAGATGATTGGGCGGGACGGGAGAGGGGGGGGGGGGGAAGCAATGTCCCCCTTCCTTGCATCCCTCAACCCATCCTTCACCAAAACAACAATCAGATGGGACAAGGTGGTAATTCCTTATGTAGTGGGTTGTTAGGCACAAGGCTGAGGGCCATGTCTTATGTGAATGTAATGGGTGAGAAATAGGATAGATTGTAACCTCTGTGGGGCAGGAGCCATCTTTTTGTTCTGTGTTTGTACAGCCCCTATCGCCCTGGGGGTCGTGGTCCATGACTCGGGCCCCTACGCAGAGGGATCTCCAGAGAACGCAAATAATGCTAGTGTAGTTAAATCACACAGCTGCTGCTTCAGCTGTTGCTGAGCACAATCGCTTGAATGAAAGGGAAGATAACCTTTTTCTTTTCCCAGCGGAGCGCTTTCCTGGAAAAGTAGGATGGTGTGGTGTGGTGTGGTGTGGTGTGGTGTGGTGGGGAGGGATAGCTCAGTGGTTTGAGCATTGGCCTGCTAAACCCAGGGTTGTGAGTTCAATCCTTGAGGGGGCCATTCAGGGATCTGGGGCAAAAATTGGGAATCGGTCCTGCTTTGAGCAGGGGGTTGGACTAGATGACCCCCTAAGGTCCCTTCCAACCCTGATATTCTATGATTCTAAGACACTGCAGGGAGATGCAGGGAATCTGGGTTTAATTCCTGACTCTGCCTGTGTGACCTGGAAAAGTCATTTCATCTCTCTGCGTCGCAATTTCCCCTCTATAAAACTTGTTGTGTCTACTTAGATTGCAAGTTTTCAGGGCAGGGACCTTCTCTTATTATGCCTTTATAATGCCTAGCACATTGGAGCATTTAGATGGTACCCTAATAATAATAATTAATAATAGAAGTGGTGCTTCAAAGGGAATCCATGCCCATGACTCTAGTGCAGCATGAGTGGCTGGACTCAGCCGTACTACCGAGGTAGCCGGTCAGCTTTTAATTCGTTTTCTTTAGTTAAAATTCAGGTGCCACAATGTAAGAGCAAGCAGCCATCCCAGTGTGTGCGTCAGCAAGATACTGATGTGTGTCTTGTCACTGCATGCCAAAAGCACCCAGCCTTCCCTCTTTGTGTCTCACAATGCACTCAGGACACGCACCGATACCTACTAACGCACACCCTCTTGTGGCTTGTCGTAAGAATGGCTCCATCTTTACTGTTGTCTTTCAGAGCTCAGCCTGTTGGTCACAGTAAGTGTGACTTGACAGACAGCCCCAGCGTTAACGTCACCATGTGCATATTTGTTATTTATATTGTGATATCACCGGGGGGGAGGGGCAGGGAGGGACCAGGACCCCACTGTGCTAGGTGCTGTACAAAGAGTCCTGAGTCCCTGTCCTGAGTGGCTTACTGTCAGAGCACAGGATAGTCGGCTTTATTGCGATGCAATACACGACTCTTCTGGTACCAGTTTTGGAATACCATTTCATGGCATCCATTTTGGGCATCTGGCCCTTATCAAAGAACCAGAATGGTGTGCTCAGGAATGGTGTTGTTTCCAGGCGTTGAAATGGATGGGGCCCAATACAGAGGCTGGGATGGTCAGGATTCTGCCAGACTCATTCAAGGAGTAGCATGTAATTTACCAGTCAGCCCTGCCTAAGGGGAAGTGCGTAGCTGTGCAGGAGCAGACCATGCAACAAACGGAGCATTTCACTTCATTCCATCCCACCCCACTTGCTCCAGGAAGGAAGTAATCTTGCTGCCGCGACAGATCAGTAGCGGGTGACTTCCCCCTGTGCACTGGGCCGTTGCTTTTAAGTGGAGAGGGTGAGGGAAACCAAGGCTCTGCCCATTTCCTTCCCACCCCCTGCTACTCAAACTTCTCCCCATTGGCTGAAAATTCGAAGAAGCATTTTCCAATCCGATGTATTTACATGCCACTCCTCTCAAAATATTCATGGTGCATACCTGGTTAATTGTCACATAATCGCTCACCTGCCCGGATAGTCACTGATCACCTGTCTACTCCTTTGTCATTTAATGCAGCCATTGAGTTGACCAAAATGAAACTGTCAAACTAATTCAGCTAATCCAACAGAGCAATCTTGTAATTTGCATCTAAAGAGCAGCTCAGTGGAGTGTGTTTCCCCCACAAGGTCACCAGCGATGATGCAGGTAGCCCATGCCAGGGAATTAAAGGCTTACCTGGGACTCCCTTACTCCCCCTGGCTGGATGCGTAGGAAGTAAGATAACCTAGCCTTAAGGAAAGAACACGGCATATTATAGACAGCCAATGCTTAGGGTGTCTTCCTCATAGGGATAAAAGTGCATGAGATCACTGACCATGTTGTACCATTTCCCATGAAATCCTTGTTTCCAGCGGCTCTCAGTTCCACAGGGGGAAATAACTGAAGGAAGTTGCGATGAGCAATAATAACTTTTCTTGCTATCTGACATTGACAGACACCCATTTCTGCTCCAGGATGGAGACTCGTGTAGCTGGTTTGCATCTGCTGGCTGTTTTTTTTAATGCTGTATCAACTGATAATGTTCTATGGCAGTGGTTCTCAACCAGGGGTCCACGTACCCCCGGGGGTACACAGAAGTCCCACAGGGGGTACATCAACTCCTCTAGATATTTGCCTTGTTTTACAACAGACTACATAAAAAGCGCTAGTGAAGTCAGCGCAAACTAAAATTTCATACCAACAATGACTTGTTTATGCAGCTCTATATGCTATACGCTGAAATGTAAGTGCAATGTTTATATTCCAATTCATTTATTTTATAATTTATGGTAAATATGAGAAACTCAGCAATTTTTCAGTACTACTGGCTGTGACACTTTTGTGTTTTTATGTCTGATTTTGTAAGCAAGTCGTTTAAAAATGAGGTGAAACTTGGAGGTACACAAGACAAACCAGACTCCTGAAAGGGGTCCAGTAACCTGGAAAGGTTGAGAGCCACTGTTCTAATGCTCTTCACCTCTTTCCTCCTTTGATTCTTTCCCCCTCTTGCTTTGTACATTTCATCAGCTTCACAGATGCTTGGGATAGTAAACTAAAGCTGTGTCCCTCCCTAGCTTTTAACTAACCCCTGCCTACCTTTCAAATAGCTCTCAGGGCTTCCTTCTCCTCTCAACCTTTCCTGACCATTGTCCCGATGAAAGGAAACCTGATCTCGTCCATTGTGAGCTGTGAATAACGTCATTAATTTTTTCTCCCCTCACCCCACTCCTTATGTCAGATTGAGGCTGTACCCACGGATGCTCAGGGATGTGTCCGTCATGGACCTATCAACCTCTGTCTTAGGGCAGAAAATCAGCATGCCAATATGTGTTGGAGCAACTGCTATGCAGCGCCTGGCTCACGTGGATGGAGAAACCGCTACCGCCAGAGGTAAACCACCACAGCAGAGAAACCCCTCTAGCAAACCAAAGCGATGAATGGAAAGACACTGAGCATGCCCCTCATGAATCTTTGCTTTCTTTCTTGCTCGTGGTCCTTTTCTACAGATGGCCTTTAGTTGTTGCTGTCGGGTTTTTTTGTTTTTGTTTTGGGGTTGTTGTGTTTTTTTTGCTGTTCTCCCTCCGTGTGCGACAGTGATGAGAAATCCAATCTACAACGGGGCATGATTCAGCAGCGGAGGCAGAGGGCCCAAAGTTAATAACCATTTCATAATCCCCGTCTCAAAACAGCTATACGTAATTGACAAAGACAAGCTGTGAGAGCGTTTTGCAACCACTGATCATTAAGCTCGTGTACAAGCAGATAATAGCCTCCGCTCGTTTGAGTTTTATGCACACCTAATCCTCTGCCAGTCTAAGGGTACGTCTATACTTACCTCTCGCGTCGGAGGCGCAGGATCAATGTTCTGGGTTCGATTTATCGCGTCTTGTCTAGACGCGATAAATTGAACCAGGAAGTGCTCCGTCGTCAACGCTGGTAATCCAGCTCGACGAACGGAGTAGGCGGAGTCGACGGGGGAGCCTGCGCGCCGCGTCTGGACCACAGGTAAGTTCGAACTAAGGTACTTCGACTTCAGCTACGTTATTAACGTAGCTGAAGTTGCGTATCTTAGTTTGACAGGGGGGGTTAGTGTAGACCTAGCCTTAGTGGCATAACTCCACAATGAAGCTACAGCAGTTCACACCAGCTGAAGATCTGGCTTCTGTGGAGTATAAAACCGACCCAACACCAATTGGAATATATTTTGGCACACAGGAACTTGTTCTGGGTCAGGGAGAGATGGGGTAGGGACAGCAAACGTTTCTCTGTCCCCAAGAGAATGACATTCGTCAAAGAATACAGGTGCCTACATATTAATTCTGTCGTGGGTGGGTCAAACTGAGACACTTCGTGTGATCAGCATAACTTCCACCATATTCTCTTTATTCTCTTTCAGCCAAGTACGTTCTGTGCTTGGTTTGCTATTCCTAAGGGAGTCACCACAGTTCTGCCTGTGTGGTGGTGGTGGTGATGGTCCCCTCTCTGGGGAGTTAGACACTCACACCTCTTGCTTTGGGATGGAGACCCCTACCACAGTCTTTGGGGAGGCAGGAATTCACCCATAATCGCCCCATCACTGTGGTCAGTAACAAACTATCATCAGCAAACAGCCTAAGTGCCGCTCCAGCATCACTCCCCCAGTCACCAATCAGGGAACCCCTTTCCTTTGGGCTCTGGCTGATTCTCTGTGCAGTGCAGTACAAGGTCACCGTGGACAGACAGACCAGTTGTTCCCGGGGCCTGTCCACTTGTCCCAAGCTCAGACACTCTGTTGCTGTGTCCCTGCAACAGCAGCAGGTATCCATCTGCAATGCCCCTCCACCATTCCTTCCATAGTAACTTTCTCAAGGTTATTTCCATCTTCTAATGCAGAGATCTCAAACTCAAATCACCACAAGGGCCACATGAGAACACACGCTTTGATGTTTCATCTGATGGCATAAATGCAACCCCATTTTCTCAGATCTTGAGTAGTACACTTGTATCCATCCTTTGTCATGAAATGACCCCTACCCTTCCAATGCAGCTCTGAGATTCCATATATTTCTGTCTTACATCTTTCCAATTCCTTGGTCACAATGGTGAGCTTCCCTTCATAAAGACTCCTCACATTCCACGTTACTACTCTGACGATTCATTTATGAAGGTTCAAGTCATTCTTTTCCTTGGTGCAAGGATTTGGTACATCATCATCATAACCACAGCTTGTATTGGTGGCTGGAGCCTCTTCTCCAGTATAATTTGCCACACCTTCTGGCCTGGGGATCTCACTGTCTAGTGCCACACATGGATTACTTTACCTTTGTTGTGCCATTATAGTTCTCATGGGTGAAAATACAGAGGGTGGTTTCCCATCGTTTTCTCTCCGGTTTGTGGGTGCCATTAGTGAAATCATGATTTACCCCTTCAACCTTCTGATGACATTTCCTCCATCGAGGGTCCCACTACCTTTCTCTGGTGCTGATCTGGTCTGAAGGCTTTGGCACTTGCTGAGGTTTGCCAAGTCACTTAACTGCTTCTCAGCACACAGCATTGACCAGCCGCTGGTGGTACCATCTACTGCCCTTACAGTAGCAGGCTACAAAGCCTGATTTGACCTACAGGAGGTAGGCATGGGATTTTCAGCCACCTGCCTAGCCAACTGGGGCTTTGGGCACAGAGGGCTGGTCCTTCCCACTGTTGATATGTGGAGAGAAGAACTCCTCACCAGCACAGGAAACTCAATTCCTGGTGGGTTTACACTGATGTAATTGGGAGCAGAATTTGGGCCTGATTTTCAGGCTCAACTGGAAGCTTCAGTAGTTTGTGGTAGACTGTTATATTTATGGGAACATGGCGAAAATATTCTCTAGTACGTTTCAAGGATGAGGGGATGAACTTATCAGTTCAGTGTGGCCAAGATCTCATTTTTAAATGTTTTAACTTGAATTGCAAGCACTTTAACATGTAGCCATGCACTTCCCATTACAGTCAAAGGGAATTAAAACATGCGTAACTCTGGAGATGTACCTGTTGTTTCTTCCCTGCACTCCATACACTAGCAGAATCCCTTCTGCTCAGAACACCTTGCTCATCTACAAGAGAATTATTTTAGAATTAGGGGTCAGATCCTCGGCTGGTGCATACCAGTGTAGCTCCACTGGAGGAGCAGTCAAAGGTCTCTCCCATTGTTCTTAGCGCTTCGGATTGGCAACAATTCCTTTTCTGACTCCAGTTCCTGAAAAAGTCAGCCAGGTAAGATGAGCATTGGTGCGAAGGGAATTGCCATGGGAGCCAGTTCTTCAGCGGGGTATAAACATAGGCGCCGACTCCATGGGTGCTCCGGGGCTGGAGCACCCACGGGGAAAAATTGGTGGGTGCTGAGCACCCACCGGCAGCTCCCTGCCAGCCCCGTGCCCAGAGCACCTTACCTTCGCCCCCGACGCCGGCCGACGTTGCGGGGCCCCGCCCCTGATGCACCCACCAGAGCCAATGAAAGTCGGCTCCTATGGGTATAAATCAGTGTAGTCCTGCTGAAGTCATCGTCTGCAAACTTTGGGGATCTAATGTCAGGCACTAATGTAATGTTTAGGGACTTAAATCAGAGTGGCCTTCAAAGCTACTGAGCATATGCATCTCCATGTGGCTTCAGATGAGAACTGTGTGCACCCAGCACCTTTGAAAAGCAGGTCACTTTGATTGAGTTGCCTCTCTTTAGGCATGTGGTGTGAAAAATGTGGCCTTTAATTTAGAAACGTTCTTCTTTAAAAGAACATCTGTGAGGGCACTTGCAGCCTGATGGCGCTTCAGGGTAACAATGGTTTGCATAGAGATAAACATGGAAAAGTGCCATCAGCTTAAATACATGGCAAGCAAACAGGAGCAAATGACAGGTGTTTGCATTGTCGGAGCTGTGAAGTGCAGATGGTTGTATAGAAGCCCCGCAAAACTCCTTGAGATTCTGTCAGAATCTCACTGGGTGTCAGTCATCTGTGTACCCATTTTGCTTCTATGTCACACCCTTTTCTCTGACCCTTTGTCTGTTTTTCTTTTGTAAACCTACTGGGACAAAGACTATGGGCTTGTCTTCACTACCCGCCGGATCGGCGGGTAGCAATCGATCTATCGGGGATCGATTTTTCGCGTCTCGTTAAGACGCGATTAATCGATCCCCGATCGCGCTCCCCGTCAGCTCCGGAAATCCACGTCATCGAGCGGCGCAAGCGGAGTCGACGGGGGAGCTGCAGCGATCGACTCGCCGCCGTCCTCATGGTCAGGTAAGCCGATTACGATACGCCGACTTCAGCTACGTTATTCACGTAGCTGAAGCTGCGTATCGTAGATCGACCCCCCTCCCTAGTGTAGCCCTGGGCTATGACTTGCAAGCTGTGTGCACATCATGACATGCTTTTTGGAATCAACTGTCATATAAATAATGCTTTATAGATTCAGAGATTTTAAGGCCAGAAGGGAACATTCTGATCATCTAGTCTGGCCCTCTGTATAAAACAAGCCAAAGAACCTCACCCATTAAGATCTGCCCCAAGCCCATAACTTCTGCTTGGGCCATAGCATGTCTTTTAGAAAGACACCCAGTCTTGACTTGGACTCCGAGTGATGGAGAATTCAGTGTGTCCCTTGTGTGCCCGCTTTCTAGTCTGAATGTCTCTCACTTCAGGTTCCAACCATTGGATCTTGCTAGGCCTTCATTTGCTAGACTAAAAAGCCCTCCGCTGTCAGAAGTCGCTTCCCCACATAGGTACTTAAAGAGCTGGAGCAAATCACCTCTTAACCTGCTCTTCAATAAAGTATATGGACTGAGCTAATTGAGTCTCTCACGATAAGACATGTTTTCCAGGCCTCTAAATCATTCTAATTATCACTCATGATACCATGAGCTGGGTGAATGATTCATAGCAAATCATTAATTCAAGGCATTTTGCCTCCTTTTTGTTTGTTGGGAACTGGCTGTAAACTAGTCACAATTTTATAAGAATGCCTGGAGTGCATCAGACCAATGGTCCATCTGGCCTGGTATTCTGTCTTCTGACAATGGCCAATAGCAGATGCTTCAGAGGGAATGACCAGGCCTTGGCAATCATTGAGTGTGATCCATTCACTCCCAGTTTCCAGCAAACAGAGGCTAAAGAGTATGAGGTTGCATCCCTGACCATCTTGGCTAATAGCCATTGATGGACCTATCCTCCATCAATTTATCTAGTTCTTTTTTTGAACTCTGTTATAGTTTTGGCCTTCACGACATCCCCAGGCAATTTCCTCAGATTTGTTATTCAAAATTATCCTCCCAACACATTCTATGAATATTTTTTTTGACTGATAGCTTGCTTGCAAGTAGCTGACGAGGGGAGTATTTGATATTCAGCATTTAGGTTGTTTTCATTTTAGATACCAGTCATGTGGTATTGTTTCTGTTCCCTGACTGGAGGAGCATAATGCTCAGAATCAGGTTTCTAGTGTGTGCAGGGCTTTCCAAGCTGGTGCTTGGGGCGGCAGGCGAGAATGGGGCGGCAGTCCGAGTCCCGCGGCGGCAATTTGGCGGCAGGTCCGCTCTTCCCACCACCGAATTGCCGCCGTGGGACTCGGACTGCCGCCCCATTCTCACCCACCGCCGCGACAATGGGGTGGCAGGTCCGCCGCTCTCCCCTTGCCGCTGCGGACTGGAGCGGGACCCCACCCCCGACGCAGGCAGACGGAGCGGGACCCCGCCCCTGACGCAGGCAGACGGAGCGGGGCCCCCGACGCAGGCAGGCATCGGGGGCGGGGCCCCGCTACGTCTGCCTGCGTCAGGGGCGGGGCTGCCGCCCCTGCTTGGGGCACCAAAATTGTGAGAGCCGCCCCTGAGTGTGTGATTGTGAATTCAGTGTTTACTTGGCCCACATGTTCTGCAATAGCCACTGACAATTAGCTGCTTCTGCTAGAATACTTGCACACAGGAGGGTGTGTGAAAGCAGCCAGTACAACAATTCAGTACAAATAACTCCATAAAAATGCAAACGCAGATTAATGGATTGTCTCCCTGGTATTACACCACCTCTACTGGCAGTCGTGGGTATGTTTACGTACAGCTACAAGAATCCATGCCTTTGTCTGTAGGATTTCAGGAGCCTTTGCTTCACCATTAAAGTGCCATCTGCCCAAGGAATTTAACCTTTTGAGTACATATTGACAGCTCACATTTATATTGTGGTCATGCTAAGGAGTCAGCCAAGCTGGGATCCCATTGTGCTAGGCATTGTACAAAGATATAGTAAATGATGATCTCTGCCCCCAAAGAGTTTACGGTCTACAAGGCTATAATATAGAGCTAAAGTCCAGGGGCATTGACCAGTGTACAGTGTCCAACTTGGAGCGGCTTCTTACTCCTTACTCTGGGCTGTTTATCTCTAGCTCAGCCTAACTCTATGGAATTACAGAGAGCACCAGGTGTGTATCTCAGAGGCCATGCGATAATTGTACATGAAGGAGAACCAGCCAGTACCTTTAAATTGTTGTAATGTGAAAATAATGACCAAATCTGGAATAACAAGGTAAAATACCAGCACTGTGTGGGCATAAACTATACGTTTAACCACATCTCGCGTGCTAGAAGCGGAAAAATGCCAGTGTCTGTTCCTTATTAAGGGGCAACATTGAGTCTGGTTCTATTCCTGTTGGAGGATTGAGTTCTAGATGGAAAAAAGTGGTTAGCGGCACTGCATGCAGGGTCTGCTGGGGTGAATTGCAGCACAACTCACCACCGTGTTCAAGGATTCAATCATTCGTAGCCTTTCTATTAAGACTAGCCATCATCGCTCTTTAGCCATCCGCCTGAATCAGAAACTATAAGAGCAAGTTGCTTTGATGAAGATTTATACCATGTTTAAAGAGGCATTGCTTCCTGGGAGATTTATTAGCTAGTTCATGGTTTTTGAGCTATCTCTGTAGTTATACAGATCTGTTCCACATGATGGAGCTCTAATACCTTCAATAGATAGTAGTGATTAGAGACAACACTGTGAGTTTTCTTAGAAATGGCTGGTCAGCTGGACATGTTTGGATATTTTTGGCCTCGTTTACAATGATAGGACATTACTGAGGAAACTGCGACCCGTAACGCTGTTAAATGCAACCATGGAAACTCCGTGTTATGGCTGAGATTTAACGTGCACAAAATTCAGGACATTCCGTAGCTGACTACCACAGAGACCATGACCTACTCACTTTTAAGGCATACATTAACTGGCATATACAGCACAGCGATATAAACTACTATCTGCGAGGGTTGAGTTGTGGTTGTGGGAGCCTGATGTACCTTCATTTTGGAATGTCCTGACTTTTGTGCACCTAAAATTTCAAGCTTAACAGATGATCTTCTAACATTTAACTGCCTTGAGTTTTAAATCAGAAAAGGAAAAAGCGTGATACTTACTCCTTTAAGTGCTTTGAGCTCTAGTAATGAGAAGTGCTATATAAAAGCTAGTTATTAGCGGATTATGTGCTCAGATAAGCCTCTACCCCCATGGAAGCCTGTGCGGTATCCCCTCTCACTACAGAAACACGCAAAAGAGATTGCCAGTTTGTGTAAATCAACATGGCTTCAATGGAGCTACAGCGATTTACATCAGGTGAGGATCTGGGCCAGTCTCTTGGAAAATACAACACTCTGTAACCTTGCATTTTCTGTAAAATATACAGAAAAAATAGATGTCATATTCCTCTCCTATTGTGAGAACGTACTCTTTCCAGCAGGAGAATGGCTATCATGAGGGGTCTCAGGAACCACCCGTGTGCCTGGGGCTCTCGGCCGGAAGAAGTATGCCCTTTAGTTCCTTGGAAAAGCTGTTGTCTGGGGACTAAGGATGCCCTGATTTGAATCTCAGTAAGAGATGGGGGAGGAATGGTGGTCAGGTTGCAGGCATAGCAAGTCCAGCTTCAGATGCTAATTAATACATCTACGTTGGGTAGCTGGCCTTCATTTAGCAGGCCACGCCGTCATCGGGATTGGACTCCGAGAGACAGCATGATGCTGACTTTTCCAACACAACAGGTTGTATGGTTTGTAGAATGAGCAGTCTTTCCTCACCTCTTTGTTTTTCAAAAGCATGTTTACTGTGTTTGATTTGCTCACTGAGTTCCATTATACAGAGCATCAGCCTGAGATGGGGGATAAGTCATAGATTCTGACTATGCTAGGTAATGAACCCCTCCTCACCCCACCAGCTCAGCTGGACAGGCATCTGAGGTGGGGACGAGCCAAGGTTCCACCCATTCTCATGTCTTTCTGCCCACTTACATGAGGTGTTGATGAACCAGTCATGCAGCATTTCTTTTTCTCCCCCTGCATCTGCAGCAGGAATATGGGAATACTGTGCACAGGCGGCGAGTTGCTTATACCTACTTAGCCTCCTTGCGGGGGTCACTTACGGCTGGGCCATAATCTGGCATTTAAAAAACAAACCAGCTAAAAATCAGAGTCAAAGTTTTCCCCCTGCACTTTTCTATTTCATAGGGAAGAAGGGGAGGTGTATTCCTTAAGCATTTGTAGAGAGAACAGATCTCACACTGTTTTTGTGTGTGTTTTCTCCTAAATACTTCCAGTCTAATGCAACTGGTAGACCTGGGTGCCGCATTCCCCTTTAGGTCACTGGCTCTTCAGCTGTACTTCTGGAAAATTTCAATGGAGTCATTTTGTTTGTTCAACAAACAATGTCAACACTGGCAAAAATGGCTGGTCTGAGCTAATCAGAGCTCCTGCGGCAAACAGAACCATGGGAGAGGCTGACACAGCCGGTGGCCTTCACGGTGCACATTTGTGGAAATGCTCCGGAATGACAGCCCTGATTTTTTTTTTTTTTTTAGCTCAACAGAAACCATTTTATACTTCGTCATTGCATATTTTCCCCACTCCATAATGACTTCCTGCACAGATGACAAAATTCATTTTGTCAACAAAATTATTTTAGGCACAGCTGGCACAGAGTGTTTTGTTGAGCAAGTCATTGCAGGGACCTTCTTGGCCAACTGTGTATCATCAAGCAAATAACTTTAGGCACTTCAAGCAATTTTATTTCTTAGAAAATACAACTTTGGAAAACGTGGCTGTTTCTCTCCATAAATACTGCCAAGTTCTAAGGGCATCCTGCTGAACCAACATAATGCATTATCCTGTGACCTAGAGATGATATATTTAGTGATGGATTTGGGTCAGACTGGCTGCCCTTTCTAAAGGGTCCCCCAAGACTGGAAATGAGGGGAGACCCTCCCTGCGAGAAATGAAGAAAATTAGTCAACCTCCCAAGAAACATATAAGGCAATGAACAACCTGAGTCACAAAATGTAAGCCAAACCCCAGGGAACCTTAAACATGCTTCCCCAAGGAGTCTTAACCTGGAGGTCCTGACCAACCTATCTTGCCCATACTGCTAAATGGGAGTGGGATCCCAGCTAGATCCTGTCTAGGTGGGAGGAGGAACCTGGGGAGGTGGGCTGCTAGTATGGAAAGGGTTAAGAAATGCTGTGTTACCTCTCGCCATGCTCCTTGGTGGGGTTTTGGTCCTGTTTCTTGGTTAGGGTAACCAGACAGCAAATGTGAAAAATCGGGATGGGGGTGGGGGGTAATAGGAGCCTATATATGAAAAAGACCCCAAAATCAGGACTGTCCCTATAGAATCGGGACATTTGGTCACCCTATTCTTGGTTGATCTGGACTCATTAAGCTTTAATCTGTCCCTTTATCCCATTTTAAAAATTGAATTCCCCAGCAGAATCACAATTGATTATTAGTTATTTATATTGTGGTAGTGTCTCGAGGCCTCTCACTGGCCTCAACTGGATCGGAGCCCCTTTGTGCTAGGCACAAACATACAGGGCTCTGCCCTACAGAATTTACAGTCTGAAATTTAGTCTGAACCTGAAAAGACGTTGATGCATGCCTAGCTTTAGGCAATTTGAGTAGCCCCTTTGCCTTTAATGGGAGTAATCAACATGTGTCTAATTAAGGACATGTATCAACCAGAGTAGGATTGAGGCCTCAAAGACAAGAGGTAAAAGGTAAATGAAAAACAAGAGTGGGTGGGCAGAATAGCAAAATTAATCTGATGTGCAAGATCTGTCCAAACGTCTCTTGCGAATACAAGAGTGTCCAAAGTGGGTGTGGATCCAGGAGTAGTTTGCATAACTAAGCAAATAAAAGCACATTCTGAAATTTAAGGATAAAATATGGTTGCTGGAATAGCTAATTTCTCCCATCATAAAACTGTTGCTAAAATAAAAGACTAGAACGGGGTGCGTATTTCCAGCAACAGCTAGATTATCAAACCTGACGGGACCGTTGCGATCATCTGGTCTGACCAGTTGACACAGGCCAATCTGCATGTGCGATGGGGTGTACAAGCCCCACACTGGGAAGGTAAAGGTTAAAGAGCAGCTCTGGGCCCACAAAGCCCAGCCCAGCCACCCCTGCTGGCCAGGCTCACAGTGGAGGCTGAGCTCAAAAGGGAGCAGCTCAGGTCAGCTCAGTCAGGGCAGATGGAGCAGGGGAGCCGTTGTGTGGTGCAGGATCCTACCGAGAAGCCGCAAAGGCCCCACATGGCTGGGCCCAGGCCTCACTGCCAAGGTTCCCCAGACCTTTGGATAGCGGAGGTTGATGATGACAAGACGTGACTGTGAGAGGAAGGCCCTTTGGAGCACAGAGAGGGAGGACTCCAGGAGGGACTCAGAGGCAAACCAGGGGCGCCAACCGAGGAACAGAAGCAGGAGTTGGAAGTGGCTCAGGGAGCAGGCATCGGGGCACCCCCCCTCTTGGCCACACATTTCGAATGATTGTTTCATGGGGCCCTGGGTTGGAACCTGGTGGAGCAGGGAGGGCCCAAGTTCCCCTACCGTTGGCTGTTGACTCGAGCCGTTGACTCCATCCACCAGGTGACACAGCCCAGAGTATCATCTCTAGGCAATATTTCCGAGTGCAGACACCAAACCTCCCCCCTTTCCCCGACATGTGGTGGAGAATATAGGAAATGCCCAGGTCCTGCTAAAAGGACCCCTGGAATACTGCCGAGGAAAACCTGTCGAAAACCCAGCTAACACAGGAACTTGCCTATAACCAGGGGGCCCGGTTGCGAACTTTGGAACCAGGCTGTAGGGTGTTGTTACTACTCCTGATCTCCGAGTCTAAACTATTGGCCCAATGGCAGGGCCCATTTGAAGTGGTGAAGAGGGTAGGTCCAGTTGACTATGAGATCCATCAGCCCGGGAGATGGAAGGAAAGGCCGATTTACCATGTCAATCTCCTGCAGGCCTGGAAGGGTCAGGAAGGCTTTCTGATAGCCCTGTGTCCCCCAGAACCCGAGTGGGATTGAAGCTGAGCCTGGTGCAGCAAGCCCAGTTGCTGCAGCTGATATAGGTCTTCCCTGCGGTCTTCTCGGCCCTACCAGGAAGGGTGCACCACCAAGGGTAATCCACCACGACATTGTGATGACCCCTGGACAGACGGTACATGAGAATCACTGATCACTGCCAAAGAATATGTGAGCAATGGTTTGAGAGGAGCTCCAATCTCTGCTGAACCTAGGGGCTGTCGAGGAGTCCTGCAGGGAATGGAGGATTCCCATCGTATTAGTGCCAAAAAACAGTGGCACAACCTGGTTCCGTATAGACTTCAGAAAGGCCAATACGATATCATGCTTTGATGTCTACCCAGTGTCCGGGGTGGATGAGCTATTAAACAGACAAGGGAGCACCAAGTACATCATGCTGGACTTAACAAAAGGTTATTGGCAAATCCTGCTGATGAGGGCATCTTGGGAGAAGATAACCTTCCCAACACCCTTTGGCCTCTATCAATTCATGACGATGCCCTTCGGCCTGCATGGAGAGGCCACAATCTTTCAGCGACTAATGGACTAGCTGCTGTGACCCCACAACCAGTACGTGGCTGCCTGTGTTGATGACAGTCATTTATAGTAGCAGATGGGAGGACCACTTGCATCACATCACCATGGTTGTCCAAGCTCTCGAGAATGCAGGGCTTACCACAAACCTGGCTAAGTGCTGCCTGAGGCAGAGAGAAGTGACAGAGCTTGGGTACACCCTCAACCGCATGCTACATCGTCATTAAGATTCTATCAGTGGAATTATTCTCGTGGCCATTCAGATCACGTTAGGCTGGGATTCATCAAACAGTTTGTTCTCCATTACCCAGACTGTAACTCCCAGGAAGGTTAATGGTGCTTATGAGGCCACATAACTTTTAAGGAGCTGAGTCTTCCATTATCAGATCATTATTCTATTGTTAACAAATATGGTTTAAGTATCTGAAGTTATTTTAGAACAGCCAAAAGCATCATAGCGTTTTGAAAGGCTAAAAATAGTGTTTTAAAATGTTTTTAAAGGGCCAAGATATTTAAAGTGTAGATCAGCTAAAACGGGAACTTAGAATCCGAACATTTTTGAATTTGTGTGTGTGTGTGGTTTGACACTACAGACCCAAAACAGATGCCTATAATTTTGATTTTGGATTTGGCCCATAATAATAGGCAACCTAAACAAGCGTCTCTTTGGTGACCCCCCAGTGCAAGATATGGAGAGGCTGATCTAGAGGCACACTCAGTAGCACAGTGATGGGTGGAGCAGCCTTAATACATCTGAATCTGAAAGTGCTGGACAAACGAGCCCAGGATAGGGATGGTTTGCACCATCTGGCTTCTGCGTTATGCACCTGATGGCATAGGAAGAAGGATGATGATTTGATCCATACCCAAAAGGGGTTAATTTTCCATATATAGTTCACATGAGGCTGACATTTTGTGAGAATTTGGCTCTGTTTAATCCAATTTGGCACTACTGGGCCCGGGTTCAACCTTGAACTCAAACCCTAACCAAAACCTAATCCAGATCCAGATGTAAACAAGGTCTTTCCAATTCATTTCCATACATATAGTTGAACTGAAATGTTTATTAAAAAATATCCAAGGTCTCCTACTATTAACAGAATATACATGAACGTAATAGGGTAGATTATGTTCTCATTTGCGGTTACACTTCTGTCACCAGGGTTACAGAGGTACAACTAAGGACGTGTCTACATGGTTGGATAATGCATTTTTTTGGGTGGACAGGGGGTGATTTCTAAAGTGCACTAATGTGTTGCACATTAACTGGCCCATGTAGACTCTGCTGGTGTGCACTACAGGTTCCCAAGTGCACTTTAATATAGTATTGTTTCAAGCAGCATTAATTAAAGCGCACTATCAGAGTCTACATGGTCCAATTAATATGCAACACGTTAGTGAGCTTGAGAAATCAGACCCCCATAGAGCACATTACCCCACCGTGTAGACAAGCCCTAACAGTAAATAAACAACTATCGAAACACTATCTGAATGCAAAATATTTACATTCTCTGCCATTGTTTGATTTCAGGTCTGCTGTAGCTGAGTTACCAACATTTGCAGGCCATGATTTCGCAAAACACTGAGGTGACTTTCTGTATCCCACTCTAAGTGATGTAGTTGCCTAACTCCCATTGATCCCAGTTGATTCTCTGCAACTTGAAGTCTTTATATCAACATTTGAGGACTTCAGTAACTCAGCCCGAGGTTATGGGCTTATTACAGGAGTGGGTGGGTGTGGCACTTTGGCCTGCAATTTGCAGAAGGTCAGGTTAGATTATCATGATGGTCCCTTCTGGCCTTAGTCTGTGTATTTGAGCCTAGCCTGCTTAGGCACTGTTGATTATGACACTCTTAAGCAATTAAATTTAAACATGAGCGCAGTCCCATTCATGGCAAATAAAAGCATGTGCTTCAGTTCGTTGCTGGATCTGGGCCAAAGGTGTGTTCTACCTTGAAAAGCTGATGGTTTCTGAGAGATTCCATCATGATTTGGTTAGCTCCTGAGTAAAAAGATTTTTCTTTGAATTGCCAGTCATGTGAAATCAAGCTAGGATCTTAAATCAATCTGGATTCTTTCTTACTCATTGGGCCAAATCCTGGCTCAGTGTAGACATTATGAAAGTGTTGCCCAGATGTTTCTTTCCACAAATATTGTCAATACATTTTTGGTAGGAATATTTGCTGACATGGTGAGTTTCAAGGTCATATTGCAGAATATTTGCTGAAAGCGAATTTCAAATATGAGAGGATTCATACCAGACACCTAACTGTTAAAATGATTCTCATCTAATCAGGTGACAGAAATGTACCATGTTACTTATGTGTCCAACCAAATCGACTTGATTTCTGAATATTTTCAAGGAACTGCTTTGTGAACCACCTGTCATTTAAACCAAGAATTAGTCAGCATATAATTTTGGGCAATGGATCCATTGGCAGAAGTCATTATCCGGTTGCTGCTAATTTGTGAAAAAAATAAGAGACAAAGTTTTTCAAATAAATGATTTGCAATTTACAATTTTCTGGGTAGGTCAGGGAGTAAAACTATTCTCTATTATTTCTCTCACTAGTACAGTGTAAATCAGTGGTTCTCAAACTTTTGTACTGGTGACCCCTTTCACATAGCAAGCCTCTGTGTGCGACCCCCCCCCTTTTTAATTAAAAACACTTCTTTACATGTTTAACACCATTATAAATGCTGGAGGCATGGTGGGGTTTGGGGTGGAGGGGGACAGCTCGCGACTCCACCCCATGTAATAACCTTGTGACCCCCTGAGGGGTCCCAACCCCCAGTTTGAGAACCCCTGGTGTAAATGCAAGAAATCCATCTGTTGTTTACTTTATACAGTTGTCCTACTGAGTAAAGCAAAAGGAGAATATAAATAAATAAAAAAAATGCTTAGTAGATTCTGATGCATCATAAATGCCTATCTGATATCTACATTTATCCTGCTTCATGGACTCTGTAATTTACGCTTCCCTCTGTGTGTGCTTCATGGAGTAGCAAAACTTGCAAGATAGAAGACCAAAGCATGACTGTTTCACTGATTGAAGGCTGCCTAGCGGTTGTGAGAGGGTGTAACCAATTTGTTTGAATAAACTGTTCATAAGATTCCACTTTGAGAGATTTGTAATCCTTATTTAATCAAACGTCGTCATAAAGGCCACTTTTTAAGGCCTGGAAAGTATGGCGATGAGGTTTTTAGACAGAGGTCCATTTACATGAAAAATATGCATGCTGCGGTGCACCAAGAAAAAAGCAGGCTCTATCTGATACTTTAAGAGCTTTACTGTGTGTTTCCCTCTATTTTACATTGTGATAGATTGCCCCGTTAGATTCATAAAATATGATTGTGCGAGGTTAGTTGGTTTGTCAAGCACCCTGGGGTGGAATTCCCCTCTGTGCAGAAAGCTAGCACACAGCCTGGGCACCACTGAACCCCTATCTGGAGCTTTTAAATGATGCATAAGTCTATCGCTAACTTTCTGCACAGGAGGGATTTTTCACCCACAAGATATTTAAGTTCTAGGAGGGAAGACCTCAAGAGGCAATGCAGTCTAATAGACAGGGAACTAGATTGGGAGGCAGGAGACCTAGGTTGTATTCCCAGCTCTGCTACTGACCTGCTGTTTGACCTTGGGCGAGTCACCTCTCTTTTACCTCCCACCCTTTGTCTACCGACCATTCAGGGTACAGCTTCACTGCAGGAAAAAAAGGTGTGTTCTTAGCCCAAGTGAGCTAATTTGGGGGATGACAGCAGCGAAGACACGGCAGCTCTGCTTTTAACTCGGGTCAGCCACTTTGAGTCCAACGCCAGACGTCCCTTTAACTGGAGCTATGAACCTGAATGCAAGCAGAGCTGCCGTGTCTTCACTGCTCCTTTCACCTGGTGACTCAGCTCTAAAGGCGCTAATCTAACTTCTGCTCCTCAGCTTGCAGGTCACTGGGGACAGGGATGATGCTCAGCTCCTGGGCCACCTCCACCATTGAAGAAGTTGCCCAGGCGGCTCCTGATGGCCTTCACTGGCTGCAGCTTTATATCTACAAGGACCGGGAGGTCACCAGGTCACTCGTGCAGCGTGCCGAGAGAGCAGGCTACAAAGGAATCTTTGTGACGGTGGACACGCCGCTCCTTGGCAAGCGCTTTGATGACGTACGCAACAAATTCCAGCTCCCCCCGCACCTCAGGTACTTACCAGCCTGCTGCTCTGGAAAGTCCATTGTTAGTTAGGACATACGCACCTGTTGTTGCTGCTCCTGCCATGTTGTGTGTGGTTTTGGATTGTTCCCTTATGAGGGGAAGAAGGGAGGGAGGAGGTTCTCCCAGATTAGGTGTGTCACATTTTCCTTTATGAGCAAGCTTCCTCAGTCGTGTTCACCCTTGCCACCTCTAGGAGCGTACTTGAGACCAACACTGAGGTAAACGGTCTTAAGTGTCAGTGGGAGTATTAAAAGCGGCGGGGAGGGAGGGAAGGGGAACTCCTCCTGATTAAAAACAAACAAATACAAGTACATAAAAGGTGGTTACGAGGAGGAGGGAGAAAACTTGTTCTCCTTACCTGTGAGGATAGGAGAAGAAGCAATGGGCTTAAATTGCAGCAAGGGCGGTTTAGGTTGGACATTAGGAAAAACATCCTGCCAGAGCAGTTAAGCACTGAAATAAATTGCCTAGGGAGGTGGTGGAATCTCCATCATTGGGGATTTTTAAGAGCAGGTTGGACAAACACCTGTCAGGGATGGACTAGATAGTACTTAGTCCTGCCTTGAGTGCAAGGGACTGGACTAGATGACCTCTCGAGCTCCCTTCCAGTTCTATGATTCTATGGAATCTGGATCTTGTAGTGTAATGAGTTGGACTGGAGAAAGAGGATCCAGTTTCAGGAGGCACCTCGTTCAGCGTGCCACCAGAGGATCCGAGGAATCCACGCTGAGTCAGGATTGCTGGCTCTCGGCACATAACCCTAGTCACTCAGCGCACATAACGAAGATCTGTTTCCTACAACTCTTCCTGTCTGCTGCAGCGCTTACTGCTTATGAAACAAGTCTTACCTGTGAGCCTCTGCGCAGTCAGACTGGGTAGAACATTTCTGAAACAGTTTGCCCAAGTTGTGGAATTACCTTGATGACAATCTGCTTTTTCATTGAATTAACCCTGTAAAACCTTCTAAAACCAGAGAATTATTTTAAACATGTAAATAGCGTAATTCAAATGAAAAATACGAAATGACTTCCATGTAGCTTTGTTTCAAAGCCATAGCTGAAATTCATAGGAGGATGCTTTTGTCAAGTTATCTGATAACTTTTTCTTGGCTTCAGACTTGCAACAAAGTTTCAGAGTTAACAAGGTGCCATTGTGCACAGAAATGTATGTTGATCTGCATTTCAGAGTCCAAGAAAAACAACAGTTATTGCTATAATCGTCTCCGTGGTTCTGTTTTTCCCTCTCCACCCCACAAACCAAGTGCTGAGAAGCTGGATCTTACTTGGAGAGGGGAGGGAGGATGCAGACTGTTCCCGTCTCGTTTTCTTCTAATGCTTTGATTAGAGTGGCATAAAGAAAGCCTAAAACCAGGTGAAATTCAGCTAGTTTCAGGTACGAACAGAGAAGTGAAACCAGTCGGTTTCATGTGAAAATTGGTTTATGGAACTGTTCATTGAAATGCAAAATGAAACTTCCTGCCATCAGAGAATGGGCCCAGTTTCGGAAAAGGCAGAATTGTTTGGTAGATAGGGCATTGGAGTGGGCCACCGAAGAGCTTGGTTCTATTCCTGGCTTGCCACTGGGTGACTTGGGTAAATCTCTTGTCTATTAAGACAATGAGCTCTTTGGACCAGCGCCTATCTCTTACTAGATGTATGTACAGCACCTAGCACAGCAGGGACTACTTAGCATCTCTGCGTGTTACCATAATACAAATAACAGTATACGTTCCGGTATGGAGTGTCATGGATTTCTTTTGTGTGTTTCACGAGGAAACTAGAATCAACTGATTCGATGTTTTGCTTGTTGGACAAATGAAAACAATGAATCTTCACAAGCCTTTGCAAGGCTTAAGGACTGTGAACCTTCCTATACTCGTATGCAAGGCATAGAGCTTAACAAAACCCAATGTGATCCTCCCGCCCTGTTTTGGAATGCTAAACTTTACAATACTGTTCAACCACTAGGTGGCACCGTGTGTAACATCCCTTACTTGAGTTAGTGTAGCTCTAGGCAGGAGTACATTAAAGGATGGTTATGAAAGACACATCTCTGGTGTATCTCTCCGTGGAAGAAGCTATGTAGCCAGTCCATATCGGGTATAAGAGCCTGACCTGGTAGTAGTAGCCCTGCAACCTACTGTGTACAAGAAGTACGTGACACACCCCTCTTCATCTTACTCAAAAAACAGCGGAACCTTCATTTGCTCAAACTTTCAACAAATATTCACCTTCAGACAATGACCATGCAAGGAAAATTTCAGTCCAAAAGATGTGTAGTGTTGTTGTAGCCATGCTGGTCCCAGGATACTACAGAGACAAGCTGGGTGAAGTGTTATCTTTTATTGGACCTACTTCTGGAGAGGGGAGGAGTTAGTCCAATAAAAAAATACTACTTCAGTCCCAAAGGTACATAACTTTCTGAAATGTTTACAACTGTGAAAAGGGGTGTTTGAATGGAAACTGTTAAGCAACCTTATTTGTTAGCAATTGCTGCCACTCCCACTATAATGCTAATGAAGCCTTTGTGAGCTCATCTGATGAGCCAGCCTATGAAGATTGCACTGAGGAAAATCCACTTGATAGCTCTCTTGCTTCAAGCTAGCTCTTGAAATGTACATGGGTTAACTAAATCCTGGTCTATACCTAAAACTTAGGCTATGTCTACACTTCAGACCTTACAGCGGCGCAGCTGTACCACTGTAAGGTCTCCCTCTATGCCGGTGGGAGAGAGCTCTAAACCACCCCCAACACGTGGCGGTAGCTATGTCAGCAGGAGAGCGTCTACCACTGATATAGCACTGTCCACACAGGTGCTTTTGTCAGTGAAACGTGTGTCGGTCAGGGGTGTGGTTTTTTCACACCTCTGACTGACATATGTGCTAATGTAGACAAAGCCTTAGGCTGGCCTAGCTGTGTCCTTCAGAGCTGTGAGACATTTAATGCCCCGGGCAACATATTTAGGTTGACTAAACCCCCACTGTATATGCAGCTAGGTTGAGGGAAGAATTCTTCCGTCGACTTCGCTATCGCCTCTGAGAAGTGGATTGCCTACATTGATGGGGGAAAAAAACCTTTGAGTTGAGGTAGGAAGCATCTACACTACAGTGCTACAGCAGCACAGCTGCCGGGCAATAGCTGCGCCGCTGTAGTGTAGACGTGGCCTCATTGTCTACACTCTGTAGCTGTAGTTGTGCTGCTGTAGTGCTTGTAGCATGGACATACCCTTAGAGATCCCTCTAGGCCAGATCCGCTGGGTGAAATCCTGGCTGCACTGAGGTCAACAGGTGTTATGCCATTGACTTCAATGAGATCAGGATATCACTCATTGTGTTTAATGGCTTTGGATTAGGCCCTAAAGGAGCAGCTCTGGTCCAGCAGAACGAGCATCTATCTATTTTAGGTACTTATATGGGTTCCATTACCATAGTATCTGAGCTCCTCACAATCTTTACTGTATTTATCCTCACAACATCCATGTGAGGCAGGGCTGTGGTGTTATCCCCATTGTACAGATGGGAAACTGAGGCACAGAGACACTTGGTGACTTGTCCAAGGTCACGCAAGAAGCCTGTGGCAGAGAAGGGACTTGAATCCACCATCTTAACCACTGGACCATCCTTCCTTTTCATAGGTTCTATTCCTGACCCTAACACTGGCTTGCTGTTGAACTGGGGCCTGATCTTACTTCCCTTGAAAGCAATGACAGTAGTATAGGCCTTTTGTATGCAAGCTATGAGACACATGACTGGCCAATTTTTTTTGGTTGATATTGAATACTACCCTAAATGCTAGGATATGTGCCTTTGCTAACTGTCTATGATGGGGTGTATCTGAGGCCCCCTGCTGGAGGCCTTGCAGTCCTACCACGCCGCATCCCAGAAAAGGAGCAGTAGAGGTGACTCCTCCAGGCTTCCTAGAGCAGCTGCATGGAAGCAGCCAATTAGAGAGAGGCTGCAGGGGTAGTAAATCAGAGCCCATCCGACTGCTATAAAAATCAGACCAGTTACTGGCTGGAGCCTGAGGTGCAAAGAAAGTGCTCCTGACTGGTTGCAGCAGTTCCAGGACTGGACAGAGCACTGCCAGCAGGGGCCGGGGGGAGCAAGGAAGGTGCTCCTGCTGACTGCAGGGACTCAAGCAAGACTTCATCCCTGAGCTAAGGGTGAAGGTACAGGTGAAGGGAGGAAGTGGCCCAGGGAACATTAGCCACAGAGTTAAAAGGGATGCAGCAGGTGGCTACTATTTATAGGGTCCCTGGGTTGGGACTTGGAGTAGTGGGTGAGCCAAGCAGGTACCCACCCACACCAGCGACAGGCGGAGTGGCCAAAGCCCTGAAAAGGGGAATTTACACAGGCCCTAGGGAGCGGGCTGAAGACCCCAAAGAGGGTCAGCGTTTGTGGACTTTGATAACCCCCCGGAAGGGGACTTAGCTGAAGAGCTGGGGCCAGTGAGCCTGGGGGCACTGCCCTACAACAGAGCAGGGAGTATTGAAAGCTAGCCCACAAGTGTAATTGCCTTTTGTCTCTGTGCAACGTTAGAATGAAAAATTTCGACACCAACGATCTGGCATTTTCCTCTGAGAGGGGCTACGGCGAAAATAGCGGACTGGCGGTTTATGTAGCCCAAGCGATTGATCCGTCCATCAAGTGGGAGGATATTAAATGGCTCAGAGGACTGACAACTCTGCCGCTCGTCGCTAAAGGAGTTCTCCGAGGTTTGTAGCCGTGAGGGCTCAGCAACCGGTTCTCGTGAGGCTTCCTTTATTGAAATCAACCGCTGATAGAAATAAACACTTCCATGTTGCTTTATTGGCACAGATTTTTCTGTAGGGTTAAATGGCAAAAATTTGTTCATAGAAGAGACATAGGGAGTGCATGATTTTCCTTTATTCTTATAACATAGACAACCGTACCTTTAAGCATACGCTGAAATCTCATTGCTTTGAATGGGGATTACATGCACGCTTCAATGATTTGTTGAATAGGGAGGAGTTACGCAACTAAAGCCTAAACCAGCTGAAACAAACGGCTGCTTCTTCCTAGCTGGGGGCTGGATTGGGAAGTGCTAACTGTCTTTCCGTGCCAACCAAGTTCAATGGGAGTTGAAGGGCATTCTCTCTGCCTTTCTTTCTCATGTAAACTCTTCTACGGCGGGCCTCGTTGTGCTGTGGGAGTCTCTCCCAATGTTATGAAGCATTCACGTAGATGTATATTGCTCTGTCTCTTCCTCCTGGTCAACTGGGACGGAACATCATTGTTTTTCCGGTAGGGCAAAGATGTGGGTTTTGTAGTAGGCACTGAAGGCATTGTCGGGGGTCTGTGGTCATCCTGCCCAGGAGATGCTCATCGCCTTCAATGATTGGGCCCTAGGAGAGCGCACGCTAACACAAATTATATCCTGCTTCTCCATCACACAAAACATGGTTTTTATGGGCTTCTGACGTCAGTGCAGTTACAGAGGTGTAACCTGGGTAATGGCAGAGAATTAGCACCAGGCCTGGCTGCCTTGCATAGTTACAGACCATCTGACCACTACTATTAAGCATTTACATGGTATAGAATTTTGTGGACCTAATTCTGATCCCACCTATGCTGGTGTAAAGTGGGTGTAGCTCCCTGGAATCCAATGGAATTAGACCAATGTCAGTGATGTCAGAACCAGGACCTTAGGTAGCTACTCCTCACATTACTTTTGCAAGGTAGGTAAGTATTATCACCACATCAATGAGATGAAGAGGGCTGGGTTGTGCATTTCCTCGTGCAGGTTTCCGATCACCGTAACTCTGCTGACCTCGTAGTAACTCCTGATTAACACCAGTGTAAGTAATTGAATCAAGCATGGAGACGTTGTGGCTAGCCCAAGGTCTCATGGCAAGCCAGTCACAGGACCAGGAATTGGAATAGGGAAGTACTGAATGCTGAGTGCTGTCCCAGGTGCTCTAAATCACACTGCCTCCTGCAAAAAAATCAGTGATATATGTGGGACCCTTCACCTCAGCACTCTTCACCTACTGCTCTGCAGACTGGACAGCCAAAAGTTGGATTTAAATTAACTATTGCAGTGGCACTTAGGAAGTCATTAATTGGGCAGAATCCCATTGTACTAGCTGCTGTACACTCACACTGACACTCACACACACACTTGTTTTGTGTGGAAATCAAGTTTGTATTGCTTTATGCATATCCCGTACATGATGTATTATTGCAACACAGTTCTGCCTAATGTCAGAGAGTCTCACAGCTCATTTACATGCATAAGGGAAGGGTCATTGTCCCGTGCCCTTGGAGTCAGGATACTTGGCTTCAGTTCCTGACTCAGCCCCTGTCTTGGTGTTTGAGTAAGTTGTTTGACCGCTCATGCGGTTAACCCATCTATAAAATGTGAACAGTAATGTTTCATACATCACAAGGATGCTGCGGGACTTAATTAGCATGTGGAAAGGACTTTGTGATCCTGTTAAAAGGTTTTTTAGTTTGTGTGCATGCTCAGATACTATGGTAGTGGGCACCATATTAGTACTATAAATAGTTTTACATATTTACATACGCACTTTAATATGTCAAACTAAGTATAGTACTTATAATGGCCCCCAGTACCATAGGAGCTGAGCACTTCACACTCTTTACTATATTTATCCTCACCACAGCCCTGTGGGGTAGGGAAGTGCTATTATCCCCATTGTACAGATAGGGGGACTGAGGCACAAAGAAGCGTTGAGTAAAATGTTCAGAAGTATTTATGTGACTTCCGATGAGACTTAGGTTCCTAAATCCCATTTTCAAAAATGACTTAGGCACTTAGAAGGCTTAGTCATTTAGGGTCATACTTTCAAAAATGCCTGAGTGACTTGACCAAGGTCACTCAGTCTGAGCCAGAGCACAGACTGGAATCCTAAGTCTTAGACTAGGGCCCTAACCATCCTCCCTCTCTCTAAGTTCTAGAAGACTCTCATTTTCCATTTTAACTGCTATGCCCAAATCAATACACTATTCCATTTTCCATAATTGTATAAGCATTCAGATGTTGGCATTAATTTAGGGTGAATCTGAAAGCAGCTATGACAGGAAACGGGAACAAATGGACGTATTCTACCCATGGCACGTACAGACCCAAGCTTGGCTCTGAGTTACATGCTGCATGTGTATAAGTGAGAACCGGACTTTTTTTTGTTTCTTTCTGAAGCTGCTGTAATCAATCCAAAACCAACCGAACACACTGAAGTGATTACACACTGTAATGATATTAATAATTTCAGACTACAGTAAAACACAGAGCAGCAGGATTGTCTTAACGATGATGAATTGCAGATCAGTGTGATGAAAGTACATGCCAGCCACCAGAAGAGATCAATTACTGCCCACTCAGCGCTACTTATCTCCTCCAATGTTCCGGGTGATACAAATGCTAACTTTAATTCTGGTCAGGCCACAGTTTATGGGCACCACTGTCCACAGGCTGGTGTGAGGCCCAGCTATAGAGCCCTGGGTATTCTCATGCACAGAATATTTTTACAGATGCTGTCATTTCTACATGGACAGCCCTCATTCACTGCACCGTCTGAAGGGCTGACTTTTGTCTCTTCCAGCTGATGATGCTAGAGAAGCTGTGAAGCACGGTGTAAATGGGATCCTGGTGTCAAACCATGGTGCGCGCCAACTGGATGGTGTGCCAGCAACTGTGAGTATTGGTGAAACCACTTCGGAATGGCACTTGAGAATCTGTTTAGTAACTTTAATTGCATCTACAGCTGTTCGCTAACTTGTTCATTCTCGCTCTCTCTCTGTGTCCCCCGCTCCCGCCCTGCCCCTTTTAAGTTGCATGTGGTTACTGGAGAGGAAACATGTAAACGTGTGCTATATTTTTTAAGCTCCAATGGGCTGTTTCTTTCAAGGCCCCTTAGAATTTCACAACGTGCATGTAGGCACTCGTAGCCTCTTACTGGTGTGTGTGAGGGCAGCCTGTGGATTTCTTTCTTCTAAGAAATCAAACCAAAAGCCACAGAAGGATTAACATGTGGGCTGTTGCCTCTGGGAACCTGGGCAGCCTGCCCTGGCTGCAGGGCTCAGGAAAGCAATCCAAAGGAGTGGTTTCAGGTTAGCTCATTTAAGAGCCCAATAAAAGGAGAAAAGTAGTCCTTGATGCTTGGCATTCCATGGATAATTCAAAACTTTAACTGCAGTAGGAGGCGCAAGTGGGTACGAGTCTTCTGACACGATGAAACAATATCTTACCTCACGCTACCTGATGGCAATACAACACAGTGGAATGTGGAATAAATAATGTAGCAGGAGGCCAGAGGCGACATCTAAGGAATTTGTTGACTGGATTAGCCATGGTGACCAGCCAGCTGTAGCTGAATTAACTCCGATATCTCCATTTTACTGTAAGCAGAAAGTCTGCATTTGCTTGGGGGTTGAGCCTGAGTGAACTCCTTCCCACACCCATCTGTCTCTGTTCCCTCTGATGTCCATGAGCCCCCAGTCTTTGGTGATCTTCCACTTCCACTAGGAATAGTAGGGCCCAGCAACTTCTGTGCCGTTACCTTCTCCTAACCATACCAGTTATGGATGGAGGTCTGGAATTCTGGGG
The DNA here is from genome assembly GCA_037349315.1 of Chelydra serpentina. Taxonomy (NCBI): domain Eukaryota; kingdom Metazoa; phylum Chordata; order Testudines; family Chelydridae; genus Chelydra; species Chelydra serpentina. The sequence continues at coordinate 16,136,973 of JBAIAC010000061.1, forward strand.
ATTTTGTGCTAATTAGGCAACATTCTAGTGTGCAGATTTGAGTATGCATTGCCTCAGTTGATTTAAACCTTCCTACTATCAAATCTATCAAAGCTCTCCTGCTCACCACTAGCTTTCCTCCCCTTTGAGTTTCTCTACCATTTCCCGCTTCCTTTCTAGTTTCCTCCATTCAACCTCTCTCTGGCTCCTTGCTGCTTGAGATTCCTGGGCTTCCGAGAGACTGTGTGAAAAGCAGGAGATTCAGAGGAATGCGCTGGTGGGTGAGAGGTTCCCCAAAATCAAGAGTCTTACAGGAAACCAGGAGTCTTAATAGAACTGGATGAAAACGAGAAAAAGAATTTGCCAAAAAAATTCAAAGTTGTTGTACAGGATTGGATCAATACAACAAAACTTGTTCTCCCTCCCCCACCCAATGTATGGAATATTATTCCGAAGTTTTCTGAATTTTAAAAATGTAGAAATTCTTAGTATTTGTTCCCATTTTTCTCCCCACCCCTCCTTTTTTACCACCTACTGCAATAAATTGAGTCATGTACAGACTTGTCCCATCCCCCACTTTTCCTTTTGATACACTATAACTTTTCAAAACCTACTGACAAGCTACGAAGCAGCAAAAGGAGAAATGAACATTCCAAAGTCTGACACTTTGACTTTTCACTACTCTCCAACTTCGGAAACCTTGCAGAGTAGTTGAGGCCGGGTCTACACTACCACTTACTTCGGTGTAGCTTACATTGCTCAGGGGTGTGAGTAAGCCACCCCCTTAAGCAACGTAGTTATGCCTACCTAAGTGCTAGCTTGGACAGTGCTATTTCAATGGGAGAGTTTCTCCTGCTGACATAGCTACCACCTCTCTCAGAGGTGTATTTATTATGCCAATGGGAGAGTGCTCTCCTGTCGGCATAGAGCGTCTTCACCAGACATGCTACAGTGGTGCGGCTGCGCCGATATAGCGCTTCTAGTGTAGACTAGCCCTTCGTGTTTCATTTTTCCTTTTGCTGCTCTGTAACTTTTCCAAAATCGATGTCACTTTGAAAAGATAGTGAGTAGCATAAAAAAGAAAAGACGTTTCCTTGGGGTGAATAACCATACAACTAGTAATCAGTCATGCTATTGCATTCAGTGGCAGAGACGAGTAATTGGGGAAATTACTCGTCTGTTGCTTTTGATGAAAAACTGGAAAGCTTGATAAAAATGTTTTCACAATAGCTCTCAGTTCTGAAGCACAAGCTGCTTTTCACTAAAAAAAAACATTTTGAATGAAAAATTTCCAATATTTGTGTCAGAACATCCCTTCCTTCCCTTAGAACCCTTTGATCTCTTCCTTCCTTTCTTCCTTCCTCTCTGTGGGGCCTGCCAATTTCCACCATGAACCCTCCTCCCCAGATCCTGCTGGTGTTACACAAATGACCTTTTGCTACTTTTCCAGAAGAAAAATTATCTTCGCTCTCCATTCTAGCTATGATCACACGTGTTTCCTAAATGTTACACAAAGCATGGAGTCGGCCTCTGATTGGCCCTAGCATGGCCATGTGTCTCAGGCAGATGAAGGACTACTGATGATGGTGGGGAGGGAGGAGGAGGATTGGAGGAAGGCAGCTGTGCAGTGATACTCTCACCCTGGGAGAATGTGGATATGTCAGCTGGCAACTTGGCTCGGTTTTTAAATGTAAGGTAGGGGTCAAAATTCTACCCTCAGGACTTTGTTCTCAGATGTTCTCTGAATACTAGTGTTGCTCTCCCATGGCACCACAGTAGGAGACTTACCCCTATAGGGACAGAAGAAGACGTGTTGCGATAAGTCACATGAGCAGAATTTAGTACTTGTTCCTTCCAGCTAACTTCTGGAATTAGATCGGAGTCAACAACGGGAAAGTGTTTGTATGAACATTTGTTTGCATTCAACATGAAATTTAAGGGTGATCGTGACTTTTTAATATTTGCTTTCTGCAAACATTCACTCGGTCTGGCTTTACCACCTTGAATGTTTGCAGAAAGCAAATGTCAAATGATATACTTGATTGTAAAGTTCCAAATTTGCATGGTGTCTAGCAGCACTTAAGACCCTCAACCGGGGAACTAACCAATGCCATGTGATTTGTGTTTGCTAACCAATGCAGCACAGATTCTGAAGTTTAAATGTAAAAGAGGATTTGCAGTGAACTATCACTAAAATCTTCAAGAGTGCCTCAAAGACTTTTAAGTCAAAGTCCCGTTTTCAAAAGTGACGTAGACCAAGATTTTAAACATGTCCAGTGATTTTTGGTAGCCTGAATTTTCAGGTATCCAATTTAAGACACCAAAAAAAAAAAAAAAAAAAGGCCTGATTTTCAGAGGGCAACTGCTCAGTCCTTCTCTGAAATGAGGTCTCTTTTTAGGTGGCTGAAGCTGAGCACCTGCAAAATGAGGCACATCTGAAAATCTGCTTGCTCATTTCTGAAAATGGGACTTAGACTCCTAAGTCACTTGAGCACTTCTGAAAGTTGTACACTGTATGTGAGAGCTATTCTGAAATGAACAACTCATGAAGAAATTAACAAATGATTTTAAATAATAAGGAAATGCATTAATTCTGATGTCTACTCACATTTTGCCAACTGAAACAGAGGAGAAATTGAACTGAAAAATGTATTTGTTGCAAATTATTGGCTTGTAATAAGTTAGCTTGGAGGAGAAGAAACCGTTAAGTTATGTTTTTGACTGTTCTGGTCTGTTCACTAGATTTCATATTTCAACAGTGGGGTATATTTTATAATACATTTTTCATACTATATATTTGTACCAGATCATAAAGTGTTTCTATTTCTGCATCATAATCACATGCTTTAATTTGATGGGTTTTTGAAATGTGAGTTGAACCCAAACTGGTTAATATTTCCTAATGCCTAATTACACATTGAGGAAATTGATGCAAACCATAATTAAAACATCTTACTTTAGTAATTGCAGCCCTTGTATGGTGGTGCAGTTTGCTTGGATGTAGAAAGAAGGTGATGTTTTGATCCTTTAAAAGGGAATAGAATTTACATCCTTGTTTGAAAAGGGATGAATTTGGATCCTGGCTTGCCTTCCTACAGCATGATGTTTTCAGCCTTTTTATCACTTTGCTTCTATTCTAATGTCTCTCCTGCTTTGCTAAGATAGTAAGAAGTTAGGCATGACAGGTAGGGTGGTCCAGGAAGGTACTAGTCTGGGACTCTTGCATGACCGTGGGCAAGATACTTAATTTGTCTCTGCCTCAGTTCCCTGTTTGTAAATTAGGAATAATACCCCTTTCTTTCTTCCATCCTTTCCCGGGGCTAGTTCGATAGTAAGTCGAGTTGGCTGGAAAGTGAATGATTCTACCTCTCTCTCCCCCGCAAAAAAAACTAGATGAAACCATTTTTTAAAATAGTATTATTTCAGGTTTTAATTGAAATACTGAAAATGTTTTGGTTGTCAGTGAATGCCGACATTTTTCTTACAAAAATGAAAAATCTATCATTAAAATGTGTTCACTGAAAAGGCCATTTTCACTGGAAAAAAATGCTTTGATGGAAAATTTCCTACCAGCTTTAACAGTAAATTCTTTAGGGCAAGGGCTTTCTCTTGCTCTGTGTATGTACAGAGCCTGGCACAATGGGATTCCAATCTCTGATGGGCCATAACACGCACAAATGATATCATGCACAGGAAACGTACGTATGTAGCCAATGTGATTGTGCATGTAAAGCAGGATCTTTATGCATGCCTACTAGTACAATTGGAGAGACAAAGTGGGGAGGTAATATTTTTTATTGGACCATCTTCTGTTGGTGAGAAAGACGAGCTTTTGAGCTTGCACAGAGCTCTTCTTCAGGTCTGGTGGATCAGGTTCATCGTGGCTGGTCACTGGATTTGGTACATCCCATACTGCACTGTGCTAAGAGAAAAATGAGTTTAATCTGGTTCTAAGTTTCATTATGAAAGGTGCATACAGCCCTAACCAGGACCTTGCTTTTATGTGTCGTGAGAAAGACAGCACCTCCAACAAAGTGTCCCCTAGCACTGGATCAGTACTAACCTCTGCCTACTAGTACGATTAGTCACTTCCATATTTGTACACACAACTGCATTATTTGTGCACATACATTAGGCACACAATTCATGCTTATCTTCATTAAAGACTGGTTCCTACATGTGGCAGTTGGCTTAAAAATTCAGTAGTGTCACAAGTGACTGAATTGCTACTGTCCTGTTCTTGCTTTCCTAGATTGATGTCCTGCCGGAAATTGTTGAGGCTGTGGAAGGGAAGGTGGAGGTGTTCCTGGATGGTGGAGTGAGAAAAGGCACAGATGTCCTCAAGGCATTAGCTCTTGGTGCCAAGGCAGTGTTCATTGGAAGACCCATCATCTGGGGGTTGGTTTATCAGGTAATTCATCAAAGGCTGAAGTCCAAATTTTGACTATTAGACTAGCATGAACATTCAAAAAATATCACCAGGGACTGTTATGGTGCCAACTCAAGCACGTGAAATTTATGAAATGCCTGAATTAAGATTGTCTATGAAACCTTAATTCAGCCCCCTGGTGTGTATATACGTTGTAGTACAATGTATTTTCTTCAATCTATTAGGGTGAAGAAGGGGCAAAAGAAGTTCTCCAGATGCTGAAGGAAGAATTCCAGCTAGCAATGGCACTTTCTGGTGAGACACCAGCTTCCTTTCCGTAGTCGCAATCCTTCCCTGTATGCTGTAATTGAAAGTATTATTCGCAGCGTAGCCCTGGTCTACACTGGCGGGGTGGGGAGATCGATCTAAGATACGCAACTTCAGCTACGAGAATAGCATAGCTGAAGTCGACATACTTAGATCTACTTATCGTGGCATCTTCACGGTGGTGAGTCGACTGCTGCCGCTCCCCCGTCCACTCCGCCTGCGCCTCTTGTGGCGGTGGAGTACAGGAGTCGACGGGCGAGTGCTCGGGGATCGATTTATCGTGTCTAGACTAGACGCGATAAATCGACCCCCGATAGATCGATTTCACAGCGTCGATCCTCGCCGTAGTGTAGACCTGCCCTCACAGATAGGCCAACCTGTGCTAGATTTAATTTAGCTAGTGAGGCTAAAATAGCTGTGAAGATGTGGCAGTGCAGTCTTCAGTGCAGGCTGTACAAGCCCGCTTGGGTACCCAGTCAGGTAGGTAACTTGTGCTGGGGGCCTGTGGCACCGTGTCTTCACAGCTGTTTTTAGCAGCACTAGCTAGATTAAAGCGAGCATGGATATGCTGCGCTCACCCTGCTGACTGCAGCATAGACCCAGCCACTGTCTCACATTTGTATAACACCTTTCATCTCAAAGGATCCCCAGCTGTGGATGAAATCCGTCCCTCTGTTTCCATGTGAGAGACAGTGGAAGGATATGGCATGCAGACTCTCTGCTTCTCTGTGCTGTAACGTGACAGGTATTCCATACCTGGCCCAGTTCGGGCACCATGAGCCCCAGGAAGTGAATATCACCTGCTGGTTTGGGGGCATGGTCAGACCCATGGCTATTCTCTACATGTGCAGCAGGTAAAGGTGCACAGTGCCTCTTTTAAAATCCCCTCTGACTGCCCTAAGTCATCCTGGTCTCAGCAAGCAGACTTGCCCTGGGACAGCCAGCACTCTTTCTGTCTCCTTCCCCACCCAGGTGCATTGCTGTGCTGAGATTGCCCTTATGGAAAAGTCTTATAGGATTAAAAAAAAACAAGGTTATAGAAACTGAACAGGGTTCTACAGAAATGGCTCTTTGCTTGAGAATGATCTTTCTAAAGGTTCCTCAAGCCATCCTCCATAGGAAAGGAAAGGTAGGAAGTATGGCAAGAGATCACTCTGGCTTAACCAGGAGATCTTCAATGATCCAAAACTCAAAAAGAGAGTCCTACAAAAAGTGGAAACTAGGTCGAATTACAAAGGATGAATATAAACAAACAACACAAGCATGTAGAGACAAAATTATAAAGGCCAACGCACAAACCAAGATGAAAGTAGCTAGAGACATAAAGGGTAACAAGAAAACATTCTACAAATACATTAGAATCAAGAGGAAGACCAAGGATAGGGTAGGCCCATTATTCAACGATAGGGAAAGACTATAACAGAAACTTTGGAAATGGCAGTAGTGGTGACTTTTTTGTTTCAGTTTTCACCGAAAAGGTTAGTAGTGATTGGACATTTAACACAATGAATACCAGTGAAAATGAGGTAGGATCTGAAGCTGAAATAGGGAAAGAACAAGTTGGTTAGATATCTTCAAGTTAGGGTGACCTGATGAAACGAACAAAATATTGGGACACATGGGGGAAGCGGCCAGAGCGGAGTTGCCGAAGCAGAAAAAAAAAAAAGGCGGCTGGAGCGAAGTTGCCGAAGCAACAACAACAAAAAAACCCGGCTGGAGCGGCCGAAGCCGTAATATCGGGACAAACGGCGTCCCGACCATGCATCAGTCGGGACGCAGGACAAAGAACTAAACATCAGGATTTTATTGGGACGCCGGTTTTCTGACCCGGCTGGACGTCAAGTTGGCAGGGCCTGATGAAATACATCCCAGAATACTCAAGGAGCTGACTGAGGAGATATCTGAGCCATTGGCAATTCTTTCTGAAAACTTGTGGAAGACAGGAGCGATTCCAGAGGACTGGAAGAGGGCAAATATTGCGCCCATCTATAAAAAGGGGAATAAGTATCCAGGGAATTACAGACCAGTCAGTTTAACTTCAGCATTCAGAAAGATAATGGAGCAAATGGAGCAAAAGATAATGGAGCAAAAATCAAGCAATGAATTTGCAAACACCTAGAAGATAATACGGTGATAAGTAACAATCAGCATGGATTTGTCAAGAAAAAATCCCATCAAGCCAACCTAATAGTTTTCTTTGACAGGGTAACAAACCTTGTGGATAGGGGGTAAGCAGTAATTGTGACATGTCTTAACTTTAGTAAGGCTTTTTTGATGCTCCACCTAGGCTGTTACTATAAGGTGGGTGCATAACTGGTTGGAAAACTGTTTCCAGAGAGTAGTCATCACCGGTTCACAGTCAAGCTGGAAGGGCATATCGAGTAGGATCCCACAGGATTTCAGTTCTGGGACCAGTTCTGTTCAATATCTTCATAATTGATTTAGATAATGGCATAGAGTACACACTTATAAAGTTTGCAGATGATACTAAGCTGGGAGGGGTTGCAAGTGTTTTCGAAGACAGGATTAAAATTCAAAATGATCTGGACAAACTAGAAAATGGTCTGAAGTAAACAGGGAGAAATTCAGTGAAGACAAATACGAAGTACTCCACTTAGGAAGGAACAATCAATTGGACACATACAAAGTGGGAAATGACTGCCTGGGAAGGAGCATTGCAGAAAGGAATCTGGGGTTATAGTGGATCACAAGCTAAATATGAGTGAACAGTGTAACACTGTTGCAAAAAAAGCAAACATCCTTCTGGGATGAATTAGCAGAAGTGTTGTAAGCAAGACACAAGTAATTCTTCCACTCTGCTCCATGTTGATTAGGCCTCAACTGGACATTTGTGTCCAGTTCTGGGCACCACATTTCAGGAAAGATGAGGACAAGTTGGAGAAAGTCCAGAGATGAGCAACAAAAATGATTAAAGGTCTAGAAAACATGACCTATGAGGCAAAATCGAAAAAATTGGGTTTGTTTAGTCTGGAAAGTGAAGACTGAGTGGAAACACGATAACAATTTCCAAGTATATAAAAGGTTGGTACAAGGAGGAGGGAGAAAAATTGTTCTTGTTAACCTTTGAGGCTAGCACAAGAAGCAATGGGCATAAATTACAGCAAGGGAGCTTTACGTTGGACATTAGGAAAAACTTCCTGTCAGGGTGGTTAAGCACTGGAATAAATTGCCTACAGCGGTTGTGGAATCTCCATCATTGGAGGTTTTTAAGAATAGGGGTTTAGACAAACAGCTGTCAGGAATAGTCTAGTTATTATGTAGTCCTGCCTTGAGTACAAGGGATTGGACTAGTCGACCTATTGAGGTCCCTTCCAGTCCTACACTTCTATGATTCTATAACAGAGATACATTTTCTACTAATAGCTATAAAATGGTTAAAAAACCATAGAGAACATTTAATTTCTCAAAGACATTTTTATAAGGAGAATGGGGATGATTACGTCCTATGGTATTACTTACACCCCCCCTTCACCCAGCTCCTTCTAGGATGGAAGATAACAATGTTTAACACTACACAACAGTTGGGGACAGGATGGGAAGCAGCATCCCATGTCCTATTGGAACGGCCAGGGGAGACTGAAGTAGAATGAATATTGAAAGTGGAAATGGGAATTTGGCCAGAATATTGGGGTTCATGCCTCTGTACTTGCAAAAAGCACCAAGCGATCTCTAATGCTTCTAGTGCTAGTAAGGAGTAGAGCCATCTGACAGTCGCCAGGTTCAGTTTGCAGGAGCCATCAGCAAATTTGGGTCTCTTTTTTTTTTTCCAGTGCTGGGTTTGAGCTGTAACATTTGGATCCTGATCTACATTTTGAAATCCCTCCCTCCCCAGAGGGGGTTAGTGCGGGGTACAAGTTTGGCCCAGTATCGAGATATGGGACCCTTATGAAACTCAGAGTTGGCTCCCAGTTCTGTGGTGTTTAGATCCAAGACTTTGGTTTGGGCTGATGCATTTTCACCCCCAGTTTCAGGTTCAAAGGGGAACTTGGCGGCAAATGCTACATCTCCCCTATTTTCTGCTTGAAACCATTGTGACGGGTTGGGGCCACAGAGACCTGCTTGGTGCTGCCACCTGGTGTGTCAAGGCTGCTTCTGCCCCTGCTTCCAGGCCTTTTCCAGCTTGGGACTCCCGAATCCTGTCTGTTTTGAGCCAGATTCCACTGATCTGCTGCAAACCCAGACCCAGGTCCGAACCAAGTCAACTCACCACTGTAAGGCCCCTGGAAGCGCTCTTGCCTTTGACACCCAGCTGCTCAACTCCAAGGAGGTTCAAACCCTTAATAAATCCGTTTTACCCTGTATAAAGCTTATACAGGGTAAACTCATAAACAGTTCGCCTTCTATTTCACAGATAGAAAGTATGCACACCTGTTTGCTCTCCCTTTGCACTAACTCGTACTCAAGGAAACTTAATAAGTAAAAAGTGATTTTAATAAGTACAAAAAATAGGATGTAAGTGAGTTCAATTAGTGACAGACAGAACAAAGCAAGTTACTTAGTAAAATAAAATAAAACATGCACGTCTACGTCTATTCAAAGTTAACACAGATAAAAGCCTCACCAGATTCGGATATTTTCCTTTTTACAGGCTGTAGAATTAGCCTAGGTCCAGTAGCCACACCCCCTGGTGTCTTTGTCCTTTGTTCAGTTCCCCTCAGGAATGTGCTTGGGGGGGTGGAGAGCCTCTCCCTTTAGCCAGCTGAAGCCAAAATGGAAGGGTCTTGCAAGGGCTTTTATAGCCTTTCTTCCTCTCCCTGCGTAGGATCCAGTAGCCCTGGAGTTTTGGGATCACATGGGCAAGTCACCTGTCCATGTGCCCTAACCAGTCTAACCAGTTGCATCCTTGCCTGGGGCCCCGATGTGGATTGGGGTCTGCACCTTCTTTTGTCTGTTAAGTACTTGTACTCAACTTGCACATTCCTTCCTCTGGGCCTGGTCCCATGTTCTTACAAAAGCTATGCATAAAACCAGCAAATATAAAACCAATGTTCATAACTTCAACCACAACAATGATACACGCATACAAACAGGAGGAATAAATTCAGTAGGTCATAACTTTCACAGAGATATGTTACATGGCACATGTAGTATAAAACGTTACACATATATAGTTATAAGCATCTCCCCATAAAGTTTTCTGGGGACACTGTCACAACCATATGCAGGGCCCCCCCTTCTTCAGAACATGCTCTCCTCCCAGCAGGCCCCAGATCTATTTCTTTGTAGATGCTTTCTTTGGGGGCTCCTTCTGGCCTGGAGGCTCCTCCAACTCTAGCATGATCAGAGGGAAGAAGGTTGGACCCTTTCCCACTCCACATCTTCAGGGGCGGCCAACAGCTTTGTTCCCCCAACTTCCTCCTTCAAGTGGACTGTGAAAGCAAGCTCGCTACTGGCAGTACACCAGGAACACCAGTAAGGGATCAGCTCCCTTCAACTCCATCCCAGCTCTGCAGCAATGAGCCCTGGAAGGGTACTTTGGGTCCTACTGCTCTCAGAGCCTGATGCCAAGTCCAGTGAAGTCAATAGAAAGATTCCTCTTGACTGCAGTAGCCATTGGATCAGGTCCATAATGGCTGGTCACTGGACTTGGCACATCCCATACTGCACTGTGCTAATAGAAAAATGAGTTTAATCTGGTTCTAGGTTTCATTATGAAAGGTGCATACACCCTTAACCAGGACCTGGCTTTTATGTTTCATGAGGAAGACGACACCTCCAATAAAGCCTCTCCTTGCACTGCACTGGATCAGTACAAATGTACTGAAACACCAGCGCTGCTGCAGGTTTCTTTGTCACATAGACAGCCACAAGCTAAACTTGTTAGCTTTTAACTATCACAGCAGACTATAATTTAATAAAAATTATCCCAGTCATCAGCTTTTTTAGGTAATAAAAATGGCCCAGTATCTAGCTCTTTTCAGCTGTAGGTGTCAAAGTGCTTTACAAAGGAGACTAGTATCATTATCCCCATTTTTATGCATGGGGAAACTGAGGCACAGGGCAGGGTGTGCCTTACTTACGGTCACCCAGCAGGCCAGTGGCAGAGCCTGGAATTGAAGCCAGGTCTCCTGAGTCCCAGCCCATTGCCCTATCCACTAAGCTATAAAAATGAACACGCCTGCATTGAGCTGTAAACTTTACACAGTTCTGTGTATTACAGTCGTATCTAGGCACGCCAACCAAGACCCATTGCGCTTGGTGCTGCACATTCATATAGCAAAACACAGTCTCCATCCTGAATAGTTCCATCTATTATGATTTATTATGTTTGTTACAGTAGTGCCTAGGGACCAGAGAGAACAGGACCCCATTGTGCTGGGCACTGCACAAATCTAGAATAAGAGAGTCCCTGTCCTCAAGAATTTGCAATCTACATAGACCATACCAAGGAAAGGAGTATAATTATCCCTGTTTTACAACTGGAGTACTGAGGCACAGAGAGATTAAGTGGGACTAAATAGTAAATTTTTCACTGTTGGTAATTACCAATTACCTCACACCACCAGGGGTGTGGTACATTCTTCATCACTAGGTGTCTGTACATCAAGATTGGGTGTCTCTCGAATAGATAACTCGAGCTCCATTACAAATGATATGGCTCAATGCGCGGGAATCACAGAAGACATTCTCTAACCTGTGTTATGTAAGGTAGTCAGATGACATCATCATAATGGTCCCTTCTAGAATTAAACTATGAAAGTGACATGCCCAAGGTCACATAGGACATTTGTAGAAGAACCTATGACTTGAGTTCTATACCTATGCCTTAATCATGAGACTATCCTCTCAACAGTCAAGGCTCATGTTTTGCTGGAAGACCAGTTCCTGAATAATTCTAAGTATATTCACATTATACGTATGTAATTTCTCTCCCAGGATGCCGGAGCGTGACAGGGATTGACACGACATTGGTACGAAGAACTTCCTCTGCTCTTTCCAAGATTTAGCACAGAAAAGGTGCGGCTCTGGACAAAGCCACCCTATTCAGTGCGGCCAGATTGTTCTGTTTGGGCCTCATCATGAAACCCTTACTTAGGAGAATAGCCCCATTGGTTTATAGGGGGCTACTTCGGAAAGAAATATATGGGCCAGGTTTTCCTAAGTGCTCAGCACCCCGCACTAGCTTCTTAAAAGGAGCTGAGCACTTTTGAAAATCTGACCCCTGGTATGAATAAGGATGGAAAAAGTGGGCCCTAATTCTCTCCCAGTGAACACAATTGTAGTTGTTGTCTTGCTAACCAGAAACTGCTGACTTTTCAATATGTGTACAGATGCGAAGAACTTTTCTCAGATGTTAACATGCATGTCTGGAAGTAGCTTAGCTGTTAAAACAAAACTATAAACAGAAATGTTTTGATAGCAAACTACCACCAAAATATCAAAGTTTAAAGGATACCTCTTGTTCGCTGTTTATAGAAGCTACACTTCAGATTGTCCGGATTAAATATTCCTTTCGTATCAACATGGCATCGTTTCCCTTAGCAACTTCATTACTGTGTAAACAGCGTAGGCTGGGAGCTGTGTAAGTATCTTGGAGGCTTTTGAGATGCAAGGGATTGTACAGCCAATCCGGAGTTTGAAGGTTCACAGTCTTAACTGACACGAATCTCTTTGCACTTAAATTATAATAACGTACGAATACTGACCATAAGCCAGATCCTCAGCTGGTATAAATCCATGTAGCCCTAGTGACTTGAACAGAGCTATGCTGACTGACACCAGCTGGAGCTCTGCTATAATTTTTACTTTAAAAAAATTCACATTGGTTTAGATGATTTCTTGGACAAATTTCACTTCCCTGAAGTATAAATACTAAATAATAATGAGGATGCAGTAAGTGCTGAGTATGACACCTTATCATAGAATCATAGAATCATAGAATCTCAGGGTTGGAAGGGACCTCAGGAGGTCATCTAGTCCAACCCCCTGCTCAAAGCAGGACCAACCCCAACTAGATCATCCCAGCCAGGGCTTTGTCAAGCCTGACCTTAAAAACCTCTAAGGAAGGAGATTCCACCACCTCCCTAGGTTACCCATTCCAGTGCTTCACCACCCTACTAGTGAAAAAGTTTTTCCTAATATCCAACCTAAACCTCCCCCTCTGCAACTTGAGACCATTACTCCTTGTTCTGTCATCTTCTACCACTGAGAACAGTCTAGATCCATCCTCTTTGGAACCCCCTTTTAGGTAGTTGAAAGCAGCTATCAAATCCCTCCTCACTCTTCTCTTCTGCAGGCTAAACAATCTCAGTTCCCTCAGCCTCTCCTCATAAGTCATGTGCTCCAGCCCCCTAATCATTTTTGTTGCCCTCCGTTGGACTCTTTCCAATTTATCCACATCCTTTTTGTAGTGTGGGGCCCAAAACTGGACACAGTACTCCAAATGAGGCCTCACCAGTGCCGAATAGAGGGGAATAATCACGTCCCTCGATCTGCTGGAAATGCCCCTACTTATACAGCCCAAAATGCCGTTAGCCTTCTTGGCAACAAGGGCACACTGTTGACTCATATTCAGCTTTTCGTCCACTGTAACCCCTAGGTCCTTTTCTGCAGAACTGCTGCCCAGCCATTCGGTCCCTAGTCTGTAGCAGTGCATGGGATTCTTCCGTCCTAAGTGCAGGACTCTGCACTTGTCCTTGTTGAACCTCATCAGATTTCTTTTGGCCCAATCCTCTAATTTGTCTAGGTCCCTCTGTATCCTATCCCTACCCTCCAGCGTATCAACCACTCCTCCCAGTTTATGTTGTCAGCTGCACATCTTAAAGCATTTCACACGAGGAGGGTATCTATCCGTTATTCTACAGGTGGGGAAACTGACGTGCAGAAAGGTTATAGGTAAACTGCTAAGAAAGTAAGTAAAATTGAGTGTGTAGGAGGAGAGTGCTTAGATAATAAGCCAATTCTCCAGCCTAGCAGCCATAAATTGGCTGATATTTCACATAGGAATATAAATGGTACTCTGCAGCCATTGGGTCAAATCACGTTCCATTTACCCAAGTCCCATTAAACTCAGTGTGGCTCCTTGCGCGAGTAAGGAGAGTAGGATTTGACTCATCAAAGACTTTATCCAAAACCCATTGAAGTCAATGAAAAGACTCCTGTTGACTTAAATGGGTTCTGGATTGGGCCCCCAAGAGGCTAATTATTCCAACCCTTGCTTACATAAGAAGTCCTTTTTCAAATGACTAGTCCGATTGTTCATGTGAGGGCCATAGCTATTTATGGCTTGACCTTCCAAAGCTTTACTTACGTGAGTATTTCAATCAAATAAGAACTACTTGTGTACTTGAAGGATTGATAGCCCTTAGATCTAACACCGTCTGAGGTAGGTCCGTAAGTATTATTGGCGCTATTTGGTATGAGGAGACTAAGACAAGGGACTTGGTCCTCTATCCCTTGAGCAAACTAGACTGCTCAGTAGAAGGGAATGGGAATTTTGCCCGGGTACAAAATACGAGAATGGGCACAGCAGTGTTAAGTGACCTTCCCCCAATCCATACAGGCAGTCAGGTTAAGAATCTAGTAGTCTCCCTCGGCCTAAACCCAAGATTGCTCTTGATATCTCACCTCTCAAGTGAACACGAAATACCAGGACTAGAGTTTTCTAAAGCGATCGCTGTTGGCTCAACTCTACTCCGTTTGAAGTCAATGGTACCGTCAGTGGGAGCCAAGGTAAATCAGTGCAGAATACTTTGGAAAAGCCTGCCCTAGAAATCTGGTGATACATTTTTTTTTTAAACAGGAGGTAGGGCTCTATCCCATTGTTCTGCATTCATTGAAGTCCCAGGGCATTTTGTCATTGATATAAATGGGTGCAGACTCAGACCCAGAGCCATTTATCTCCCATCAATCACATAGGACTGAGGCATCTTCATCCCCCCTATCCGCCTCCCCCAACTTCCCTTATGCACTAGTTGAAATACCCCGGATTGAGCTTCACTCATTGGGTCATTTTTTGCCCAAAGCTTGTGTTTGCAAAAAGTTTTTGAATAACATAATGGAATATTACAGCATGAATGTAAGTTGGGACTTGAATTCAAAGGGTGGGGGAGGGAGGAAACAAAAGGCCACATGCTACCCTTCATTTGTAAAATTCTTACTCGTATTTACTGCACTGTGTATTATGTTGCATGACGGTTGCATAGCAACAAAATAAAGTTTATCTGTTTAAGGAAATATGAGTGTTTATCAGCGCATAAGGAAGCATAATTTCTACTGTTTACTGCACTTATCATATGTGTTGCAATGTGGACTGTGTCAGATGTCAATTACAGAGCAATTTCAGAAAGACTGTTTATTTTAGATAATATAAATGTTACTCAAAAGATAGGGGCATAGTATCTTATGTTTACATGTTTAAGATCTATTTCTAAAGTTTAGAAGATGCAGTTTCCTGTTCTTAACCCAACTTAATTTGAGGAAGGTCCCGTAGTGTTGTGGCCCAGAGTAAATTTTGATGGTGAGGAAATAGACTCTATTCGTTGGGTTTAATTAACCATTTCTAGGTTCCTGTTCCTGTGGGATAATGAACTTCCTCTGCTTATCTCCAAACTGACTGACTCTCCAAGTTCAAAGCTGATAAGCCCTCTTCATAAAGAGTGATTTCAGAGCCAAATGTTAAAAGGCTGCAGGATGAAGTTAATGCATTTGCCTTAAATCTTTCAGTTTAAAAAAAAACTTTCATGGTGAAGTGGAATTTCCCTGGATCTTGTGACAGACTAGCAACATTGTTTGTGAAAATTAATGTGAAAAAGACAGGAGGTTTGTATCTGATTTTTGATTATGGGGTGGGAAAGCAGAGGTTGGCTCAACAGATCACATTGAAGCCTGCAGATTTATAAAAACCCACACAAATCCCCCCAGACCCCTCCAACCAAAATAAAAGCAACTTGCATTGCATACCCAATTTCCTCCCTGGGGCTAGGATGAGTGAGAATGAGCCACATGTGACAGATGTTAGTGTGAGAGAATGTACCCCGGTATTCACAACTTACACAGTATTGTAATAATCTTTGTACAAATTATGTCATATAAAGTATTATTTGAAAATTTGTAGTTAACTGATCAGTATCATCCTGATAAAATGTGTGGTATCGTATGTTAAGGTTAGATTTCCCTGTATGATGATATTAACACATGCTCCAAACCACAGCCCTAACCAAGCAGAAGTTGGCAGACAGGTCTGTCTCAAACAAAGGTATGTGTGCTCTGCTTGATTTGTATTTAAGCATTAAACAGAGTCATCAAGCAGGAAGGGAAACCGGTGAGGAAAAAGCAGCAGGGAACATCCTTCCTCAAAGACTTTGTCTCCTGGTACCCAAGAGGGGCACTGAAACTATAAGAAGGAGGGACAAACACGCCAAGGCACCCACATCTCTCCCCCTGCCCATATTATTCTCTTCATCTGAAGCAACAAAGGAAGCCTTCGTTGGATTCTGGGAGAAGAGGTCCTGATCTATAAGGTTTGGTCAGTAAGACTGCTGAACACATATATGGTGAGAAATTTTGCTTAAATCTGATGCAGTTTAAGTTAGGCACTAATAGCATTTTAACTTTATTTCCTTCTAACCATTTCTGACTTTCGTGCCTCGTTTCTTGTACTGCCTTAAAAATCTCTTTCTTTGTAGTTAATAAACTTGTCTTCTCTAATCCAGTGTGTTTAAATTGAAGTATTTGGGAAACTCCATTGGGGTGGCAAGTTTTGTGCATATTATTTCTATTCAAGAAATAATGGATTTAATAGAAATTTGTATTGCCCTAGAGAGGGCTGGGCAGTACCAGCCATACATTTCTTGGGGAAAATCTAAGACTGGGAGTGTGTTGGGTCCCCTTCAGTATAACCAAGGATAGTAAAAGCCAAGGTCCTGCCGCCTGGCTGGCTGCAGCACACAAAGAAACATAGCTGGGAGTAACTTGCATGCTGGAGGCTGATTGTGAGCAGTCCAGGCGGGAAGCGACTCCAGGAAAGCATTGTAAAGGTCACCCCAGGTCAGAGGGCAGGGGTGACACAGCTATGTATTAGTTGGGATTGTACCCTGGTATGTCTCAGTTATTCATGTCACTTAGTGCCTGATGATGAAGATGGGAGAGGACTCTGTATAGAATAGAATATGTCTTAGTCTGATAAGTTCAGTTGTTTAAGTAGGGAAAACACAGGTAATTGGCAATGTTGCCCCTAAACCAAAAAGCACAGAGGAGGATGTAAATGTGCATCCTTGCCTCTAGGGCGTCCCTTCACACCTGGGCATGCAGCACTGCATGGGACTTCACCTCTTGTGCACACCACCAGGGGGCAGTTCTTTGTCCAGCAATAGCTTTTCTCAGTCTGCAACGTCTCCCCCTCTGGGTGTTCCAGGGGTCTTCTCGTCAAGTCACATAAAAGTCTAAGCCCCTTCTGGGTCTTCTCGTCAAGTCACTTAAAAGTCTAAGCCCCTTCTGGGATAGCATGAACAAGTCCAAATAAAGATTCAAATGAGTCTTGAAGTTAATAGCCCTTCTACACCTCTTGGGCTTCAGTACAGATCCACTGTTGTATCCTACCTGTTAAACCCTAATCTAGGACCTTAAGATCCCAGGACCTGTCTCTTTCTCAAATCCAGGACCTGTCTCTTCTGCAGTCGCTCCCGCAACAATTTATACAACCTTGGAGGCAATTAGATAATCACCTCCCATGTGTGAAGCATAATTATTTAGGTTCTTTCTCTTGCTTTACAGGTGATGGGGATTAAGCCCATCACAGAGGGTGATAACCATCAACAGAACGCACAGCAGTTGTAGCAAAGCAAGAAGCATACTGGGTATTTCACCCTCCAAATTGTATTATGTGGACAAGGAGGTAAAGGAAAAGTGAGGGGGGATTAGGGGGTTCTAAAATCTTGACAACTTTTCTGAAGAATTCAAGTAACTAGTCTGAGCCTTTGAGATGGGCTTGTTGGTACTATCTGAACCAAACATTGTGACTTAGAGAAGTGGTTCTGCAAACAAAATACCTTTGCCTTTGTTACAACGATAACATTTTCCAAAATGTGTCTTGACAAGTCTACTGCCCTAACAATCATGTATCATTGAAAGGCATTTCTCAGGTTTTGTGTACTTGGAGTTTTCATGTGGATTTATTACTTGTAGAAGGTGCTGGATTGATAGCCCCAGGGACTGAAATCCTTATTTCATCTAGGACCTGATCCGAAGCCCAATCAAATCAACAGATTTTCAATTTACTTCAACGGACTTTGGATCAGGCCCTTACAGATCAGGAACAGCATAGATAGAAGGCAAATTAGCTTCTTCATAACACCAATGTGCCTCAACCCAACCCTGGGGACGTAACCCACTGGGTTGTATTTTTGATTTGTCCCCTCCAGTCCATTCCAAATGCAGCCCCTTCCTGGCATGACCATCTGATCATGTCACTCCCTTCTTTTAATGGCTGCACTGGCTCCACCTCTGCTATTGCATCACATTTAAGCTTCTTGTCAGTGCCTTCAAACTCTGCCTGTCCCTCCTTCACATTGCCACCCATCCACCAGCGCTCCTGACTTGTCTGCTTGTTCTTTGGCTTCTTGCGTCATCATCTTCATGCCTCCTTCCAACTGATCTCCTCTATGTGCTGTAACTTCACCACCGTCTACCTGTATATCCTTGGACTCTGAACTCCTTGAGGCAAGGAATCGCTCCTTCTTGAATGTTTGGAAAGAGCATCTTGTGGGTGCTACAACAGGTAAATTATAGTAGTAATCTGACAATAGGGAGCTGAAAGGGTGTTACAGGGAAAGAGGTGAAACAAACCTAGGGAAGTAGACGCTGTGTTTTTTGGCTTCCTGAATGGTTTTCAGCCCAAAATCCAATCGTAAGAGCATGGGAAAAGCTGCCTTCTGAAGTCGTGATGATATGCTGAACCTCACTGTAATGCTCTGTCATATAAAACTACTTTTGATGTGGACATTTAGCTCCAACCCACACTGAAGACCATTGTAAGTAACCACTACCTTACAGGACACAGAGAAATTGGTGTCCTTGAACACTCCTAGAAAGTAGGTTGAAAGTTATTGGGCCAGAACCATAGCTGGTAGAAATTGGTGTCACTCCAAATAGACTTTGTCAATCTACACCGATTTATAGCAGCTGGACTCTGGCTGCTATATTGCAAGATGTCTCAGCTTTCAAATTCGATCAGAGTGGATTGAGCAAAATTGCTCTGAAAGCAAGCTTGCCAATCCAGATTTAGATTCTAATGAAATGGCACTGTAATTATTTCATGATGCATACATGCTCCATTTTGTTTTCATTTTGCTATGCTTCTGTTTATCTTATCTCCTGCCAAACAGAGGGAGAATACCACATGTGTTACACAAAGAATTTCTCAGTCCAGCAAAACTTTCCCTCCAGATGCAAACTGGCTTTGTGTCACAGTTTAGCATCTTCATTTTCAAAGGCATCGCGTTTTATAGATTTCAAGGGACAACGCTTAAAGGGTTAATACAAACAGCAAGTGGTCAGTTGTGATTGCAGAAACACAGCATTTGCACTTACCCATATTTCTGGACAGACAAGACTGGTACTTTGCAATCTGCCATTTAGGTGGTCACAAATTCACTTTGCAAGCATAGATTCCAGATTGCTTGGGCAAGGTGAGTGCATTCATAACATTATATTATTTACTATATTAGTAGCATCTGCAAGCCCTATTGTGCTAGGCACTTACAGAAACCTAATAAGATACTGTCTCTACCTTGAAGAGGTAGACAAGACAATAGTTGACCAGACAAATAGACAAGACAAATAGTTGAGGAAAGGATCTATTATTATCCCCATTTCACAGATGGGGAATGGAGGCAAAGGGAGATTAAGGGCCAGATTTTTAAAGGTTTTTGGACACCTTACTCCCATTGATTTCAATGGGAGTCATGCACCTAAATACCGTTAAAAATCTTGCCCTTAATGACTTGCCCAAGAACTCACAGAACCCAGATCCCTCACATTCCCAATTGTAGAACCCAGATCCCCCACATTCCCAATCTGATGCATTAATGATGAGTCCTTACTGTCTAATGCACAACTTTGTGGATGTGCATTTGGGGTGACCGCAAAATGCCACAAAGATCCATCAACCATTTTGAGGGCATGCAAGCAATCCACCAGCTACAAATCACAGAACCGTTTATCCCTATACTCTTCCTCATGGACGCCTGCGGTTCTGATGAAGAAAGATCTGAAATGCTACTGGTTTGTGCTCTGCCAAACAAAATATGATTGCTGTGGTTTTGCAACCCGTTTCTATTTTAAATGGACTAAAGCAGGAATAATTGATCCAAACGCCTTATCCTTCTCAAACTTCTTTGAAGGTTTGGCTAACATGGCAACTGCACAGCTCCCAGGAGTCCTTGCTTGGCCAGTTCTGATCTGGGATTTGAACACCTCTCCTGGGGAACTGGAGGCCTAGTTCCTATTTCCGTCTGTGGAGCTGGCAGCCCTGCAAAGAGGTTTTGGGGTGGGGAGGGGTCAGAAGAATTGTTTGATTTGGGGAAGAGCAGAATAGATTTGGAAGAGAATTGTTGGGGATGTAAAATTGCCTTGCTGATTGTGAGGGAGGGGGAAATTAATTGATTTGTTTGTTGGATTTGCGGTGAAGAGAATTAACTTATTTGGCTGATCTGATTTAGTGGTCTGAGATCAGCTTTAAATTTAAGCTGAGATGCCTGGAACTTTAGGTTCCTATCCAAGCTTCATGGACTCATGCTTTTAAGTGATATAGACTCTGCATATGCAGTAGGGGGCGGAGGGGACTTTTCAATAGGACCTTAAGTGAGGCCTCATTTGCATAGACTCTTACGGCCAACTATTTTATAAAGACGACCTGTACATAGGCGTGTAGTTATGTGCCTACATTTTCATGCACAAGGACCATGATCGTGAGCATGAATCAAGTTGCTGCAGACCCTCGCCCAGTGACAGCCCAGCTCCTTGGCTTACTTGGAGACATGTCTCGTGCAAAAGGTTGAAACTATGGAACTGAATTTGTAATGTGCCTGATTTTGGTTTCATAAAGCCCACATCCCATCCTGATGTTCCCCAGCTAAAGTAAACAGCTGCCATTTGAGCTTTCAGAATAGCATTCGTGCAATAGAACAGTCCCCGTAGGGGTGTAGAACATTCTTTAACCAAGGTTTGCAAACTGAGGGCCCATCTTGGAAACCCTCATTCACTTGACAAGGGAGTGCAGGAGCAGGCTATAAAGACACACATCCATGCCAAGAATTTCAGTTTTTAACTTTCCTTAAAATCATAGAATATCAGGGTTGGAAGGGACCTCAGGAGGTCATCTAGTCCAACCCCCTGCTCAAAGCAGGACCAATCCCCATTTTTCCCCCTAGATCCTTAAATGGCCTCATCAAGGATTGAACTCACAACCCTGGGTTTAGCAGGCCAATGCTCAAACCACTGAGCTATCCCTCTCCCCCTTGTTTAAAATAAAATAGCAATAACTGCTCCAGCAGCATTATCATGCTAACTATGGGCTGAGCGTGGGGTGGGAGAGAGGTGTGTTTGGGGAAAAGTGGGAGGATGTTTGGAGGAGGTGAGAGTTTGGTGGGAGGGGTGTTTGTGATAGGGATGAGAAGCTGGACATTTGGAAGGAGGGCGTGGGAGTGACGATTTGGGGAGAGGGAGGCATTTAGAGCCTCATTGGTGGTGGGGGGGGGTATAGCAGGGGACTTTGAATGCCCCCAGGGAGCAGGCTTGCTGGGCAACAGTGCTTCTCCATCCTCATCGCTTCTTCATCATGGCTCACTCTCACTCTGTCATTCTCTCTCTTTCACTTCCCCACACGCCCTCTCTTTCACTGTGTGTACGCATGAAAAAGAAGAGAAAGAGGGAGGAAGGGTGAGAGACTGGTGGCTGGAAAAGCGGCACCAAGCAGTCCTTGTTCCCCCTCCCCCCCATATCCTCTTCTGCACTGGTGACAATGGTAATGGCCCACATCAGAAGTGGTCAGGGGATCCCTGGAGGTATTAATAAGTAAGACACTCCTCTACCTAGTAACTCTGTATAAACTTGAATGAATGATTCGGGATTTGGTTAGAACAATTCTAAGGAGGTAATCCCTACCTAGACCAAAGAGAGCAAACACGTGTGAAAAGGGATGGGAGAGTCTACATTTCAGGATCCAAATTGCAAGGGTGATACAGCATGGCCAGAAGGCAGCAGGAGAGTGATCTAGGATGAGGAGAAGCCTTATTCCCTGTAGATTAATTAAAAGCACCTGAAATCAATTAGAGCACCTGAAGCCAGTCACCTGATAAAATCCCCCTGCTTCAATCAGCCAGGGGAAGAGCTGGAGCAGAGTGAGGAGGAGTTGGAGCATAGTGGTTTGGTGGTGGAGCAGAGAGCAGTTTGGAGGAGTGAAGCAGAGTGGTTTGGTGGTGGAACAAAGAGCACTTTGGAGGAGAGTTTTGAGAAGTGCTGCAGCGAGCTAAGAAGACCAAGATCCTAGGTAAAGGGACACCTGGCTTGTGCAGAGGGAAGGCAGGAAGCCCCACAAGCTGAAGGTCAGGAGAGGGAAGTAGCCCAGGGGAAAGAATCACTGGTACAAGTGGTTCACCTGCTATCATAGGGCCCCTGGGCTGGGACCCAGAGTAGAGGGCGGGCCTGGGTCCCTCCCTCTCCACTCCCCTTCCCTGGGATACTAGTAGGATAGCTGTTACCCCAGTTCAGGGGCAAGAAATGGCACCCTGAAACCCCCCCACAAGAAGAGAAAGTGCGGGACCCATCACAGTAGTGCCGGCAATTTGCCACACGAGGTAAGCTAAAAGGAGTCTGATTAAAAGTGTTTTCCGATGCATGTGGCATCCTGTGACAGCACCTAAATGGTTAAAAAACCAGCATTACGGATTGAAGCTGTCTCTCTTTTCCGCACAACAAATCGTTCAAGTGTCTGGGGTTTGACTCAGAAAGGAAACCTGCAGCAGTCATGTCCACTGAAATAAACCAACCAAGATTTGAGCTGCCAGCATTTCTGTCCGTTACGTCAAGGCATCCCAAAGTTTAAAGCATAGCAAAGGAATATTTTCCTCCCTGTAAATCCCAGGGTAAATATTAGGCAGACAGCATTTCTGCTTTGCACATTAAAAACCCGACCGAATTTGAAAAGCCTGCAAGTGCACTTTGGGGATTTCGGAAAGTGTTGTTTGGCGATGAGCTAAAACCAGAAGCTGCCATTTTGCAGACAGGGCAGGCGGGAAAGGTGTTTGGCCTCATTCATGACTTCACAGCTATGGCAAATATCAGCTGATGAATATTTATGTTATCCCTGGCAAAAAACCTGAAAGGCAAATGGTGTGTGTGTGTGTAGGGAGCTGAAGTTAGGAAAAAGATAGTCTGAACTCTGTGGGATTTCTTTAGCAATGCTTTCCATGCTTGAGCAGTAGCTGCTGAATGAAATCATTATGTGCTGAGACCCTGCACAGGAAAACAAAGTTTGTCAAGACTCTCTGTTCATTAGCACCTCGTACTTTGTTTGAACCTTGTACGTGCGCTGGGCCCTGAGAGGGGAAACCCTCTTCCTTAAATCAAATGCTGTGTATCTGGAGTCACATTTTTAAATTATTATTCTTAATTGCAAATTGCTCTTCATCACAGAGCAGCTCAAATGGCTCAATGAAAGACCGA
Source organism: Chelydra serpentina (assembly GCA_037349315.1). Classification (NCBI taxonomy): domain Eukaryota; kingdom Metazoa; phylum Chordata; order Testudines; family Chelydridae; genus Chelydra; species Chelydra serpentina. The sequence goes on from JBAIAC010000061.1 coordinate 16,160,332, forward strand.
GTCAGGAAAGGAATATAAAATGCTACTGGGGTGTGGATGAAATCCCCCCTTTTTTTAACTTGAATTTTAGGAGAAGGTAGATTAATGCTAGCACAGACTGTAGAAATGGAAGTGCGCAGACTACCGGCAATAGTAGAGAATGGCCATTTAACGCCGTGCAGTATTCAGTTCTACCACTTTGTCTGCAGTGTTCTGTCTGATTAAAAGGATTATTTCAACAGAGATGGGCCCCCACTGTGCTAAGCTGCTGTATAATGATATAGTCAGAGACCGTCTCTGCCCTGAAGAGCTTGCAATTTATACCGACAAGACTGACAAAGGGCAGGAGGGGAAACAGAGTTGAAATGACTTGGTTTAGGTTACAAAGCAGACCTGGGAATAGAAGCCGTTCTTCTGATTCCCAGTCTGCACTGGTTTCAGAGTTAGTCTGTATCCGTAAAAAGAACGAGGAGTACTTGTGGCACCTTAGAGACTAACAAATTTATTTCAGCATAAGCTTTCGTAGGCTATAGCCTACGAATCCGATGAAGTGGACTGTAGCTTACGAAAGCTTATGCTGAAATAAATTTGTTAGTTTCTAAGGTCTGGTCTACACTGGCGGGGGGGGGGGGAGGGGTCGATCTAGGATACGCAACTTCAGCTACGAGAATAGTGTAGCTGAAGTCGACGTTTCCTAGATCGAAAGTAAAAGTACTTACATCGGGTTCACGCGGCGCAGGCTCGCTCCCCCGTCGACTGTGCTTCCTCCTCTCGCTGAGCAGGACTTCCAGAGTCGACGGGGAGCGCTTCTGGGATTGATTTATCACGTCTAGATGAGACGCGATAAATCGATCCCCAATAGATCGATTACTACCTGCCGATTTTGCGGGTAGTATAGACGTACCCTAAGGTGCCACAAGTACTCCAGTCTGTACTATCCACTTGATCACACTATCTCCCCAATTAGGAGCTCCCTCAAATATCATGGTACATTTGACTGCCGTGGGTGTTAATTGTCCAATTTACATAGTGATTATGCTACACTTCTAAATAAGAGCTTGATCCTGCTTGCCACTATTTCTGTGATAGCCCTTACTCACATGCGTAGTCCCACTGATGAACACTGTGCTACAGGACTGAGTAAGGGTTTTGGGGACCAGGTGTTTAAGGCAGTAAAGTAAATTATTTTCACCTTCTGTGTAGCTAAGATTTCATAATCTAAAAACAATATTACTTTTTGCTTGCGGGTGGGATCCGAGTCTCCTTTGAATCTGGATTGTTTTAAGTAGGCAAAGGAAACCCATTCAGAGAAAAGAAAAACAACCAAGGGACCAATGGCAAAAATTCACATTTTCTTTGTATTCCTCTGATGGCTTGTTTAAAAAATAACAGTACATTTACTAGCCCTGGCAGATCCACCTGGTAGGTGCTGTAAATATATTTGACTGTGTGTGTCTACTGTGACAGAGACATTATGTTTCATTCTCAGTTCTTTAGCCATTTTCCCAGTTTGCTCAAGTCTTCCCCCCTTCAAAGCCACTCACCTTTCCAAGACGCTCACAGAGCGTCGCCACGCAAGGGGCTGGAATCAGTACACTCCTCTCAACGCCCAAGAGGCTATAACTTAACTGCAAGTAGCAACTGTCAGTAACGTTCATGAACGTGACCGAGCCATTCTGGTGAAGCAAGCCCAGCGAGGCAGTTGCCTGAAGTGAATAATTGCCAGAGGCCAAGGAGGATTTTCTAAAGCTTTTGGGTGGGACCAATTTCAGATACCTTCAAAAGGCCTGATTTTCAGAGGGCGGGTGAAAATCGGGTCCCTTTCAGGGGTGTCAAGTTGGACACCCAAAACCCGAGGCACCCAGAATAACTAATTGCATTGCAACATCATGGCCAAAGAGTCTTGCAAAAGGCGCAAGAGTTCAATTTGGGGGACTAGCAGAATGGGTGGATTTTGATTTATTATACCATTTCTGAGAAGCAACTCCTGGCGCAAGCCCTTTATAGATAATTATTTTATTAACCATCTTTGCTGACCGTTCCTTTTCCTAGAGATGGGTTACGCAGAAATCTTTAGGTTTCTTTTTGCACGTGGAACTTATTTGTAGAATGAAAAAAAACCCCAAAACAATGGAACAACAATTAGTTGAAAAGACCAAGATCTAGAACCTTCAGGTTAGTGGTGAAGTGTTAAAAATATTCTACCAGTCGTTTTTTTTTTAGCAGAGATGTTAATCTGTTTAATTTACAGGAGCCAGCAGATGGTGCTGTCATACATCAAGTGAGTTGGGGGAAATGCACCCTTATGTAATAGGCTCCTAATTCTAACCTGACAAATGGCATGACCGTATTCTCAGGAAAGGCTGTGTAATTACTAACAGAACAGTAGTGAAGTTCAGATCTCCACATCCTCGTAGAATAGAAATCGTAGTGTACAGCATGCTGTCTAAACTGTTTACTTTTCCCAAACCAGGGAAGTTGCCAAGTTATGGAGGCTTTCAATGAAGGGAAGAGGTTTTTAATGGGCCTCTGCCTCGGATGCTATTTGATTTGGCCTTTCTTTGTGGAGCAACAAAACAAGGTTGCTAGGGAGACCAAGATGAGAGGGCGGGAAGGTGTGTTTCTCTTGTCCAAGCACCATAACAAAGTTGTTTTGTTTGTGAGCGTCAAGGCCAGCTGGCATGGCTTCTCTGGCCAGTGCTAGTGTAGACAACTATTCATGGGGAAAGTAGGGTCAAGGAGACAGAGATCCCCCATAAAATCTTCTAGGGCCTAGTGCTGCCATCAACTCTGTGTGGGAGGCAGCAAAGCCAATGGGAGTTCACTCACCCACAGTTCATTGCAGGGTCAAGGCCTTCGGAATCACAAATGACTGAACAGTAGAAGGGTCCCCACTTGAGCAGCCCCAAGGATTCAGCCATGATGGAGTGTCCGCTCTGAGCCAGGTGCTGTGGCAATCCACCTCCTCCTCACCATGGTAACGGGATGCTCCTATTGGTCTGGAAATCCCACCACTATCTTCTCTGCTTCCTTCACAGCCAACTGGAGCGTGCTCCTTGGACAGCCATCTTCTGTTGGCTTTTGCCTCCCCCCAGAAGGAGGGGTTCTGTTTTCAGTCTTCAGCTAGATGCTAAGCATGAGCCTAGAGAGGGTGGCATGTTCTGACTGGGGCACTGCAGGCTGACAACCCTCTGCCCTCCCTTCAAGGTAAGGGTGTGAACCCCAGCGCTTAGTTCCTACCTGCACCCACCTGTTGCTTCCTCCCCTTCACTTCTCCTTCCCCATGTTGCCTCCTTGGCCCCATTCACCGAGTGCCCAGTCCCCCTCTCCATCCCATCTAATCTAGTGCTGCCCCCCTACCAGTTCCTCAGCCCTTAATGCCTGATTCCCTATTCCTCCTCCAATGGCAGCAGCTCCCTGGTACCCTTATGTGCTCCCACACATTTTTGTGGCCCTTTCCCCTAGATGCTCCCACCTTCTTCTACCTTATTCCTTCGTTTCGTCCCTTCACCTGCATCTCACGCTTTGCACACCCCTTCTCAGTCCACCTGCCGCGTCCTGACAGCTGCTCCCCTCCCCCCGCCAGATTAGCACCCCCCCCCCCTTCCTTTCTATTCCTGCCCAGCTTTGCCAGGCCCTCTCAGCTGCCAGGAGCGATGGCCATAAATTATCCCTGTGATAAGATCCCCCACCACAGACTGGAAATTAGGCCGTGTCCTATATATGCGTGTATGAATATCCAAGCCCAGTGTCTCTCCGTGGAACGAAATGTTAAATGAATAACACAGTCATGTACTGCTGGTTATGATTTCACCTCACACCTGGTTTTCTGAGCTACAGAGAAGGGCTCATAGACACCTCCACATTTCGATCAGTGTAGGATTGGACCCAATGCATTACTGACCCCCCTGTGGAAACTTGTCACTCTTGCAAAGTAACCCCCCTGTTTGCCAGCTGGCATCTTGCGCGCTGACAATGTGCTGTAAAGGGAAGAGGCTGGGAAAAGGGTAGCAGCTAGACGAGTGTGAAATATGCATGGCAAGGAACATAAACAACCCCGGGCAGCTGTTTTTGTTATCCTGCAAAGCTGTAAAGTTGAAAAGCAAGAGAAGTGGGCTCAGGACCATCCTGCCCTGCTTCCTGGCACTTGGGGCTTGGAGTCAATTTAACTTTTTTTTTTTTTTTTTTTTTGAGGTTTAATAGCTCAGCAGTGGAAGGAAACCGAGACACCACATTTTGAACTCCAGCTTTCTCTCTCGATTCCTTGGTACCTAGGCACAATGGGGTGAGTTAAGGACAGCGTTAAAGCCTGTCAGGTTCCTGTTTTTTAGTTGATGTAAGAAAGACCCTTCAGGTTGTTTCAATGTAGACTTTTGTGTGAGACTTCCCTTTTATTTTATTTTCCAAATGAGATAGATCTGCTAAGCAGGAGACTACAACTCCCATTAGCCCTCACCCCACTACACATCCCTTTCCGCTTGGCCAGGTAGGTCCCTGAACTGGGATGTGTCTGGGCTCCGTTTGGCAGCAACGTGGGAGAGGGGATAGCTCAGTGGTTTGAGCATTGGCCTGCTAACCCCAGGGTTGTGAGTTCAATCATTGAGGGGGCCATTTAGGGATCTGGGGCAAAAATTGGGGATTGGTCCTGTTTTGAGCAGGGGGTTGGACTAGATGACCTCCTCAGGTCCCTTCCAACCCTGAGATTCTATGATTCTCTGTACGTGGGCGTGCGAGCCAGGAAGCTGAAGCGCGTGGCAAGCAGGGAGCTGGAGAGAAACTGAATTCAGAGTAAAACGAAAATTAGAAAGAAAAACTTGTAGCACCTTAGAGACTAACAAATTTATTTCAGCATAAGTTTCGTTGGTTAGTACCCACTTCATCGGATGCAGAATTCAGAGTAGAATCCCCAGGACCGTGTGTGGAACAAGCCGTGACTACTGAGTGCAGGTCTGGGGGCGACTTATGGGGGAGCAGCCGCAGCTGGGCAAGGAGCCACTGCAGAGGGACCCTTGGAGAGAGGCGTAACTGAGCCTGGCTTGGAAATCTGCAAGCTCCTATTTGCTTGAATAGAGACTGGACTGGAGTGCTCCAGGGACCCAAACAATTGCTCCCTTTGCACTGCAACTGTTTAAGTCTCTAGGGTATCTACAACCTTCCCTTCCAGCCCTAGGAAAATACCCTTTCCCTCAGCCATGTGTCTGGGTGGTTATTGGGGCCCACCAGGGCTAGCGTTTAAGCACCTACTCCAAGTTATGGTGCACCTGGCGCATGATTGGCCCCCTCGGGGTTTGGTGTGCTCCCGCCGTGAGCAACCCCCAATAATTACATAAACATCCGTTGGAAAAAACGAGAGAGGGCCCTTCGATATATAATGCGCATTGTTTGAATGACGACGGGCCAGATCCTCAGCTGGTGATGTAAACTGGAGTAGCTCCTTTCCCTTGAGGAATCACTGAATCACGAGCTCGGATGCTGGTGGGTTCAAGTGTTCTGCAGGAGAGTCCACCTAGAGAGACACCCATTGGTTTTCATTTGAAAGCAAATAGGGCAATGTGTCTACTGAGACGAGTTATGCATTTTAATGAGAAAAAACAATGGAAGGGCGAATGCCAATACTTGCGACTAACTCCAGTGTGTGATTCTAAGTGTTGGTAATGCTGATGTGATACGCTCTGTTGAACATTGTGGGGGGACCCACTAATGCAGTAGGAGACTCTGTGCTACATAGATTCAGATTGCACCCTCAGCTACGCAAGTATTATCTGAAGGAGTTCCACTGAAGCCATGTTACCCCAGATTTACATCCAAAAAACTGAGACTGAAATTTAGGCCATAACCTTGCTGCACAGAAACTGGATTCGTTTAACAGATTTATTCCTTCGACAGACATATATTTTAAAGGACTCTTTTGTATTATTCTCTGTGTATTTTGATTCAGTGCACAGAAAGTGTATGTTATTATTCTAACAGATCTACTCCAATGCGTGATCAGCTTTTCCCTGTGCATGGTTCGTACAGAACAAGTTTTGTCTGTTACGCAGCTGGCTTTCATTGGGTAAGGTGACTATCGATGTGAGTTTGTTGGTCCTATGCTGTGTGTGTATTGATCTGCTGTAGAACAATTATACTTGTCACTGATCATTTCAAAGAGAGATTGTAAATATAGCATAATGAGCATACATTAAAGAAAAATATAACATTTTGCACTTGGGTCTTCATGCAGCACCTACCAGTGACTACTTATAATAATAATGAGTCCCAATTATTTACCATGTCTACTATCGTTGCGCCTAGGAGACCTAGTCAGAGGTCAAAACTCTAGCTGCTGCACAAACAGAGATCACATAGTGCTTTGGATGTTACTGCAACAGAAATAATTTGTATTCTGTATCTCAAAGGATCCCAAAGCACTTCCCAAACTCTAGAAGCACATACTTGAGTACCTTGCTGAATCAAGGCCGCAGTGAATAACAGCTGTGGTTATTTAGGAATCCTAAAGCAGTGAGGAATTCAGGTGAACACTCAGGCAGCAGACCATTTTCATGATATCAGGGTGGAGGGTGACGTTATGGATGGAGCAAGTTCTTCAAAGTGATCTTCTCTTTTTCTTCACACCGATATCACTTCACTCTTTCAATGTCAGCCAGTTATTCTTCATTCAGTTGCTGATTTAAGCCCGGCCCTTGGGAGATGGTTTTGTTTGGGGCTGAAGTGAAGGTGATGAAGAGTTAGGTGTCGTTTTTATGTTTCTGATGTGTCAACCCTTGCAGTTTCATTCTGTGCTCTAGGGCTTTGAATCAGAGAGGGAGAGACTGATTCTTTAGCACTCCCCGGGTGAGGGGGGTCTGGTGAGGCTGAGGTAATTTGGAGGCTGAAGGATAGAGCTGAGCAGAGGGTAAAAGTTCCGTTTCTTGGAGATTTTGAAATCTGGCAACATTTCAAATCAGCAGAACATTTCAAAATTCTCGGCAGAATTCAGAATTTTGTTGTTTCAGGTGGATTGAAACGTTTTGTTTTGATTTTGACTTTTAAAACGTCGTATTCTATTATGATATATAATATAAATTCAGAACAAACAACTGAAATGTTCAATTAAGAAAAATGTCATAACAGGATGTTTTAACATCAGAATGATTGTCGTCCCCCCTCCGAATCCCCCCTTCCCCATTTTTTCCCTAAACGAAACGCCAGTGAAATCAGCCCAGCTTCACGAAGCATTTCAGCGTTGATGGAACTGCATATTCTGACGGGGTATGGTTCCATCAAAATGTCTCTGACCGGCTCTACTGAGGAACAGGTGCCCATCATGATGCTGGACGCAGTGCCGCCCCACTGACTGCTGCCACATCTCGAGGCAGGAACCTGTCATTCCATGGTCCACCATATTAAACGTCGTGAAGAGACCCAGCAGCATGAGTTGGGATGTCTGGCCCTTTCCATAGCTGAGAGGAGAGGTCATCAACTAGAACCATCTCTGTATATAGGAGGAACCCTGGATAAGCTTCTTCGGGTACACCTACACTGCAAAAATCCCAGCAGCAGCGACTCTCCAAGCTCAACTGACTCGGGCCTGGGAGGGCCGTGGGACAGGGCTAAAAATAGCAGTGTGGACATACCCGCTCAGCCTGGAGCCTGAGAGTTGCTGCTGTGTTCGCTTTTTTTTTTTCCAGTGTAGACGTACCTTTCTAATGAACTTGCTAGGCCTAATGTGTGATAACTAGCGGTCCTCCTGTGTTTGGAACTGTCTGAGTGCATTTGGTCTCTCTCTAATAATAACCTATTAATCCGGCTGCTAATATTTCATTTACAAAACTGTAGCTGTGGCAAATGCCTCCTGCAACACGAACAGTTGCTTAAAATCTACAAAGTCCAAATGGCAGTTTTAGCCAAGATAAATAAATGCCTACACCCAGATGAAAATAAATACATAAACATATGTACATAGAGAACATACAGAGAAAAATAAGCAAATACAGACACTCCACCCCTTACCTTCTCTCCTCTTTCCCCTGCCCCCTCCTCAGGGCAAAGGACTGGGAGGAGAGATGGGTCTTGCACCCGGGATTGAAGTTCAATTAACTTGGGCTGGGGGGAGGTGGGGGCGGAACAAACCCCAGCACGGAGACCTGAAAATACCCAGCAGCCAGATATTCAAATCTAGGGGCTGTAAACTGGAGCACAACAGCTGGCTTTAATTTTCAGGGCGGGATGTGGGGAAGGAAGTGGCGTTTCAGGTAGCTGGGACCTAGGCCATTTCTTCTGTGGGATGCTGTCATGCTGGTTTAGTGGCAGTGCGTTGCCGGGCAGCGCTGGGACTCCGGAGAGAGCCACAGATGTAGCTTCTTGGCTAGGGGAATGGCTGCCTTAATGCAGAGTTTTTCAGGATGTGGGTTAAAGGGGAAGGGGGAAATATATATTAATGTGAGTCCAAGTGAATCAAAGGCGAGTCCACCTGTGAGCTGATCTTCCATAGAAAAGGGCAAGTGTCTTTCGGGCACGTCTCATTTGTGACTGTATTTTTACACTCACCCCAAAGCCAGACACAAGATGCAACACATGCATATGACAATCCTGTCGGCAATATTGTTTTTTGTTGAATCATTTCCTTAAATGCATTGTGCTGTGTTTTGCAATACAATGCCAAAGGTTGCTGTGACTGGACTTTGGGATGCATATAGAATGCATTGTAGATAGTAAATGATTCATTACTTAATAGGAAGAATTTTAATTTGTAAAAATAATTTATTTATAAATGTATCAAATATCTCTTGTAGACAGCTATACCTCTTGGGATCACATTAAGAGTAAATCTGTGCATAACTTAAGCGGTTGCTTTTCACATTTTTTTCAGTTTTGATTTGAGTTACAAAATATCAGAATTTCAAGATGCCATTCAGTCCTCCGGTTCCTGTGCTCCAACTGGTTTTGTGAAACCGTCATTATCCCAAAGATTCAGAATCATGAACCATAAAGTAGTTCAAGTATGCTTGAAATGAAACGATCTCAAGTTTGCTCCAAAAGTGCATGAACCTTAGCAGATTTTTTCAGGACAAACCTGATTTGAGTTTTGAGTTTGCAATGAAACCGCAAACCGGGCCAATTTTGTGTGGTTTGGGGTTTCGTTGCAAACATTGTGCACAGCTCTAGTCAGGATTAATCTGTACGTAAATGGGAGACCTTCAAGGGAAAACTGAGGTGCAGTAGGAAGTGGTGTTGGTGACTCAGTAGGTGGTACGCTTCCTTATGAGTCAATACTGAACAAGTGCTCTTGTGTGGTGTTAGGAGGTGCTGTCTCGTCGATGTGCTCCTTCTTGGATGACACATGAATACCATGGTCATAACCAAGGCCTTGTGGACTCTGCAGCAAGATGACCTGATTTCTGTAGCAGATTGGGAATTCAGTGTCAGGGTCATTTAAATTGAGGAATGAACATTTTTTAATGACTGGGTGCTATTTGTGTTACAATAACACCTACAGGTGCCAGGTGAAACCAAGGTCCCATTGTACCAGGCGCTGTACAAGCATCGAATGAGAGACGGTCCTTGCTTCAAGGACTTTACAGTCTAAATAGACAAATGAAGTATTGTTTTCCTATTATACAGATGGGGAGCTGAGACTCACAGAGATTGAGTGACTTGCCCGAGATTATATGCAAAGGGCATGGGAGAGCCTCAAACCAGATCTCCAGTGTCCTAGTCCAATCCTTTAACCACAACACTATCTTTCCTCTCCACAAACATGCATATAAACGATGCAGTCAGCACAGTGGCACGTGTGTTTTATGTTTTGATGTTGGCTTTCTCCGTTCCTTTTATGCGTCAATGTCCAGTTTGCGACAGATTTTTGTATCAATCACACCTTCTGCAAGCCAGTTGTGTGAAGGGGGATTATTGATGTTCTGGCAGCTGGGTGGGGCACAGGTGGCATTTTTGGGCACCTAAGTAGATGTGGGAAGCAGTTGGGGATTGTGGGGCAAGAACATTAGCTGAGCGTTTGTGCTGACAGGGTCGGCAGGGAAGTGGTCAACCATGTTGACGTTTAAACTGATGGCTTGGCTTCATTGTGAACAGTCCTTGGAAGTGAACAGGAGCAGTTCACACATCTCCAAGAGCTGCTACTACTTCAGGCTGTCTGCAGATGCAGGAAGACACCCATATATCCCACCCTTTAACCCTCCTCAAGCAATGGAGGTGTCTGACAAATGGCCTGTATGAGGAAAGCCATGTTTTGTTCAGAGCTGGCTCTAGGATTTTTGCCGCCCCAAGCAAAAAAATTTGTGGCCACCCCACCCCGTTTTTTCTTGCTCCCCCCACCCCCGGCCCTGCCTCAACTCCGCCCCTTCCTGACCCCTTCCCCAAATCCCCGCCTCCTCCCCCGCATGTGCTGCATTTCCCCCACCCCATTGCTTCCTGTGGCCCCCCCGCAACCCCCCGCCCTAGCTCACCTCCACTCCACCTGCTCCCCTGAACATGCCGCCACTCCACTTCTCCCTCGCCTGAGAGGGATGGGGGAGAAGCGAAGTGGTGGCACCTTCAGGGGAGCAGGTGGAGCGGAGGTGAGCTAGGGCGAAGGGGGCGCAGGAAGTAATGGGGGTAGAGGAACAGGAACCGCTCCCCACGCCAGCTCACCTCCGCTCTGCCGCCGCCGCTCGGCTTCTCCCCCTCCCTCCCAGGCTTTCACGCATAGCTAGCCTGGGAGGGAGGGGGAGAAGCCGAGTGGTGGCGGTGCAGAGCGGAGGTGAGCTGAGGTGGCGGGGGCACATTTCTAGCGGTGGCATGGCTGGCGACAGAATGCTGCCCCTAGAAATGTGCCGCCCCAAGCACCTGCTTGTTTTGCTGGTGCCTAGAGCCGACCCTGGTTTTGTTGCACATTGTGCCATAATAGGTTGTATAATGGTCTGCCACTTTAAAACCTGATTTACAGGCTGTTTTCTCACTGTGTGAATTAAATAAACCAGGTTTTCCAAAGCAGGAGTTTCATCCCATGTGATCCTCAGGATCCCTCCGTGGAGTGGTAGAAGGGCTTGCATTGACCCCTCAAATCTCGAGCACAGAGCTCTGCCACTTGATCTGGAGGAAAAACTGTTATTTTTCAAGTTGATTAGCCACTAGAGGGGGATGTAACACACACTTTTGCTGTTGGACTCCACATGGCTGTTTGTTGAGCAGCAGTGTGTAGGCGATCAGGAATCCTAGGTTCTACTCAGGGCTCTGAGAGGGTTGTGGTTGCTTGCATAGAGATAAGCCAGCCCGTTCATATCAAAAGGCAGTACAGCTGAATAAAGGAGCGTTAGACCTTTGGTATTAGGGACTCAGGTTCTAGTCTCAGCTTTGCTGCAAGTGACCGTGTGCAAATTTTCGATCACCTTAATTATAAATGTGGCAAATACTATTTGACTGTCCACGAAGGTAGGGTTATGAGGCTTTGTGTGTTAATAAGGGCAGTGAGGTTCCCAGCAAAATAAGCAGAAGCTGATAGAGGTGAGAACAGACCCGAGAGTTGCCTGGCCCAGAATTCAGTGCACCTTCACCTCGATTAAAGGACACATGGATAAGAAGGTTCACTCTTTTCCCCTACACCTGGAACATCACCTGATTTGGAACAGGGAGTCTAAATCAGTTAGAATGTCCTGCAAAATCAAGTACCTTTGGCATACTCAGTCAATAGTAAGATGATTTTCTTTATAATCATAATGTGCTTAGAAACATAATTGTTTTACATGAAAACAGTTTCTGGAGCAGTTTTGCAACAAATATCAAATGATGTATCTGCAGAATTGTAACGTATATGGGGGGGGGGGCTCATCTTAACTGTGGGGTCTTTAAAGAATCCATGGTACTTTTTTCAAGAGTGGGGAATCTAGCTTTGGTGTCTTGCCAAAGCTGTCGCTTATCTACATATATTCTCCGTACATAAATGCCACCTGTGTTTTCAACTCTAGTGGCTTTGCTGTACTAAACTGTTACAGAGGATTGCCACATTGCATCTTAAGAATGGCTGTAGTTCAGTGGTGGGTAAGGGAATTCCTGTACAGTTGCATGGCCTTGTTGCTATTGAAGCACAAACCTGGATGTTGAGCATTTCTGGGTTGAAGTCAGTAGGAGTAAGGCGACTAACCTGCTTAGGCACATTGAAAATCCCGCTAGGTGCCTAAGGTAGGCCCCGCTGGAGCTCTTGGCATAACTAATAGCATGAACCAAAGGCTGTGAACCAGAGGAGGCCTGGCCGTGGCAAAACTGCAATACACCAGGTAATAGCTAACACCAAGTAAGCATGCTCCTGACTGGAGAGGATGGTACAGGAACAAGTAACTGCGTGAATACATTCCTAGGAGGTGGTGCAGGGACACTCAGATAAGGAGACATAAACTAAGGAGAGAATGCCAGGCTATGGGGAGGGATAGCTCAGTGGTTTGAGCATTGGCCTGCTAAACCCAGGGTTGTGAGTTCAATCCTTGAGGGGGCCATGTAGGGATCTGGGGCAAAAATTGGGGCTTGGTCCTACTTCGAGCAGGGGGTTGGACTAGATGACCTCCTAAGGTCCCTTCCAACCCTGATATTCTATAATAGATGAGGATGTTTTGTTCAAACTAGCAGGTGTACATTGATCTTTCTGTCTTTGTCAGTATCGTTGACACTTCATTCTAAAGCCCGAGGTCTGGGACTAGGGAAATGTCCTAAAGGACCATAAAACAATGATTGTGTAGTACATCTGGCATCTTTCTGCTGGCCTAGGGGACCACATCCTGGTGTACTAATGGAGCTGGTACCATTGTTGTAGGCATACATGTGTTAGTGTATCTGTAGCTCCTATGGGGCACTAGTACCATGCTTTATCAACAATAAACCTGCCCTTCGTCACCACACGGAGCCTGTGGTCCTTCTTTATGTACAACATTGAGGTCTGCTGAATGGGCAAGCTGAACTCTCTGCTAGTGCAGCTAACACCAGAGCTCCAGAGACAGCAGCACTAGCAGCATTAACAACTTAGCAGCCTTAACCACCTTCCCCAGTACAAACGACAATAATCTGCATCTTTAGGCTATTGAATATCTGGCCCTTGGCCTCTCTGCACCTCGGTTTCTTTGTTTGCAATAATTATGAGACTAAGTTTGATGTTTGCAAAGTGCTTTGAGATCTTCAGATAGAAGCCACTATAGTCACACAAAGTATTATGTTGGGTCAACTGGTGCTGTCCTTCCTCACGTAGAACGAAAATAAGAGAGAAAAACTTGTAGCACCTTAGAGACTAACACATTTATTTCAGCATAAGCTTTCATGGGTTAGTACCCACTTCATCGGATTCCTCACGTAGAGTGATTAGCACCTGCTGACCTCAGTGAAACTATTCAAGGAGTAAGGGGCTACTCAAGGTGAGCAGGGGCAGCACATTCCAGTCCATTCCTTTCTAAATGAGGCACCCTATAAATACACGATAGCTTTACTTATAAATGTCCAGAGAGGTCTCCCCACCACTTACAGGTACTTTAAGAAAAGATGATGAACAATAGCACCGATAATACAATACTCACAGTTATCAGTGGGCCCTCTTATAATAAGGGAGGGTGACAAATTGCTAATCTTCAATTCTCCTTCCTTTCCTTCCTATGACTGGAGGGGTGTTAATGGGCCACTTCTCCTAGAATGGTTCCTTGAAATACGTGTTAACTACTTATGCTGAACAATCTTTTCCACTTTGTATTTAGCTGTGACGCTCTGAGTTAGTTTCCCAGACCTGAAGCAGAGCTCTGTGTAAGCTCGAAAGCTCTCTCTCACCAACAGAAGTTGGTCCAGTAAAAGATATTACCTCACCCACCTTAATTGCCAACTGTTATTTGTCATCCCCAGCAACAGCTAAATTACCAGGGGTCCCTGGTGATGGGAGATCAGTGACAATAGCCTAATTTACAGGGACTTGAAAAGTTGTTGATCAGTTCACGGCATGTAAGGGAATGTGAGTTATCTAAAAAAAGTCATTGATGACAAACCAGAAAAATAGGCCACAAAAGCACTATCAGTTTCAAAACATGGAAGTATCATAGAATATCAGGGTTGGAAGGGACCTCAGGAAGTCATCTAGTCCAACCCCCTGCTCAAAGCAGGACCAATCCCCAACTAAATCATCCCAGCCAGAGCTTTGTCAAGCCTGACCTTAAAAACCTCTAACGAAGGAGATTTCACCACCTCCCTAGGTAACCCATTCCCGTTCTTCACCACCCTCCTAGTGAAAAAGTTTGTCCTAATATCCAACCTAAACCTCCCCCCACTGCAACTTGAGACCATTACTCCTTGTTCTGTCATCTGGTACTTCAGCCTTTATTTCCTTACAGACATACTAAAATTAAAGAATGGGCCTGAGCAGCAAAATCCAGGTCTGGATGGGCAGAATGGGATAGGGCCGTGGGCAGAAGGGGTGGAATGGGGTCGGGCTCCGGGCTCAGAGCTCTAGCCAGGGCCCAGAGAGCTCCCCTGCGCTCCCGGCAGAGCCTGAGAGCTTGACCCTGGCCAGGGCCGAGCTCTCAGCCTCCTCCCTACCATGGCTGGGGCCACGGGGGTAAGGGGCAGGGGGGAGATGAGAGCAGCGAGCAGGTGGCATGGTCTCAGCTGGAACTTTCTAACTGCAATGCAAACATAAGGAGGGTCTGTGTGGAATGGTCCTCACGCTACACACTAGTTATGAATTATGATGATCCTTTCGGTTATTGGCTGTACACAATTGTTCGATAAACAACACCTAACCAATGCCACCTGTTCGTGACCAACTGCTAAAGCCTAGCATTAAGGAAAGAAGTGTAACCATAGGCTTTTCATTCCGGGGTGTCATGGTCATGGTCCTATCTCCACTGCAACTTGTATTGGAATGTCTGAATACATCTCCTGACTGGAAACATGAAAAATACATAGGGCAGGTGCTGGTACCTGGGAGTAAAGGGTGGAGAGTGGTCGTCCCCTCCCATGCCTCTCTGCTTTGGCACCTGCTCACGGGTGTCCTTGTGATTTCTGAATTCAAGGACAGCTGGCTGTTAGCACTGCAAGCCCCAGAGATACTCCAGAGTAGGTATGGTGGGTGGAGCTATAGACGGGCCCCTCATTTCGCACTGTCTGTCAGACTGAAACTGGCACCGGGGAATGGTGGGGGAAAACACACGACTAGCCGTGGCTGGAAAATGGGATTTTTTTCGTGTGGGGAGAATTTTGATTTTTTCGCAAAACCAGAACATAGCTGTAGTTGGGATTTTTGTTTATCTGCTGAAAAGGTGACATTTCCTGTGGACAGCAGATACTATCCAGAGAAATGTTCGTTTTGTCCAAAACCCAATTTTCTGTAGCAAAACAGTTCTGACAGAAAATTTTCTACCAGTCCTTCCAGCAACGCTTTCAAAAGGGAGCAGGGGGGTCAGAGTCACTTCTGAATAGTCTTCCCTAAGTGACATGGGACATATTCTGCCTAGGCCCTAGGCAGGTAGTGCCTCCTGGAATGACCACTGGTGCTGTGTCTTCTTGCACCTTCTTTACATGTGGTCTGATTATAAAAGCCAGAATACTGCCTTGAATTTCCCCATAAAACAAACAAGATCTACTCCACGAGTCTTCACATTACAGAGGAACAGCAACACCACCTTATTTGCAATAACAACGTTACTGTTATTTATAATAACGACAGTAATATGATGCATTATATCGAGCTATGTGCGATGTGTAACTGCTAGTGTCCACAATAAACAAAGAGCTAGTGTCTGTGCAAAGAAAGAGACCGATTCATAACAAAGTTGCATGCACCACTAACATAGGGGTTTTGTGCACTTTACTGTGGAACATAGCATGTGGGATTTCAAGCCCACTGAAATTCAATCAGCTCCATCAAACTTCCTGCGCAATCTAAAATTTTGTCCTGATAAAGACATGCTTTCTTTACGGCTTATTGGCAATAGGCCGCTTGAATGATAGTTACATCATTGTCCTGCTACCATCCTTCAACATGTTGGCCATTTGCAAGGGCTGTTCCCTTCTTTCTTTAGGTTCTTTCTGACACCACCTCAAACAGATCCCTTTGATCTCATATTTCTTTTTCCACGGACACCTCTGGGCGAGAATGGATCTCTAACCCTAACAGAAAGGAGTTATTATTAAACAGTTGCACTTTTGTAGCACATCTGCACTTTCATGCACACCTCAAAATAGAACACTCATTAGAAGTCAACTTTGCAGAATATTAAATAGACATCTATCACATGAACTTCACCCTAACTACACCCATACACATTGGAGTGGAGACTAGGACCTACTCCTTTCAGTGCCCTGCCGAAACAAGCCCAGCTGTGTTATCTCCACAGGGCATAGTCCCAACTATCCTGGGCTGCTCAGGATGAGCAGAGATCTCAGTGCAACCAATTTTTACAAAAGTATATGAAAAGGGCAAGGGGCGAGTTTATGCTTGTAGTAACCCCATGGAATCCAGTGAAGCCAGAGCAAGACTGGTCCCAGGTGCATTGTGAACCTCTATCAGACTCCCCCTCCCTGGAGGCAGGGATAACAAGGTGACTTTCAGTCCCGGGCACCCCGAGAACCGTGACTGGGCTCTCTCTGAATTCTGTCTGATAACAGAAAACAGCTGTGTGTAGTGATGGTTCTCATGATCTTGGAATCTCTCAGTAAACAGACAGTTGTAAAATAATTGCTATCGACAATACAAATCTCAGACCTAGACACCTCAGTCAATTCCCCCAATTTGGGGCTTTGTCTATTCTAGACTTTTTTTTCCTTTAAATTTCCCATGTTTGCTTCCCGCTAGTTCAATTCCACCAGGAGTGGCAGGGACTGTCCAACTGACAAAGTGGTGGTGGCTGCTGGCATTTTAATCACCCTGCCCTCATGACTAGTTTATTCATTGTTGAGGCAATGGAGGGACATTTTTTAAGAAAAAGAAGTCTAATGTATTTAGCCTTGGACCAAATTAACTTCAGTGGAGTGGTCCCTAATTGTACTAGTGCTAAGTATGGCTGAACATGGCTTAAATATTCGAGTAGATTGTAATGTATCGCTGAAGTGCTGACTAACAATAGCCACTAGAATTAATAGAATCTCATATGACAGGGGTCAGTATTTTTTCTAACTCTGACCCAGGTAAGGTGACTGTGACCCAGGCAGGAAATAAAGTTAATTTGTCTTAGTGTGACCTTTTCCAAGAAAACGGGTAGTTCTTAACAGTTGGTTTCCAAGAGTAAATGTCATGTAACCACTAATTTCTGACCAAGGAAATAGCTTGAAGGTTTTTTAACAGAGAGAAATTCTTCTTGGGACAAAACCAAGTAATATTTTTTACATAAATGTTATAACTGCATAATACGGAGCTCATGACTGCATGTGAAAATGCTATACTGACTGAAATAATTAATAACTGAGATTTCAACTAACTTTTGCTCCAGTTGTTGCTTACTATAAAAAGGAAACACCTTATGCTTAACCATCTGTCCCAACTTGTATTTAGTTCAGACACTTTGGTTGCCTTCCTCAGACCTGAAGAGTTCTGTGAAGCTCGAAAGTTTGTACCTTCCAATATACTAATATTGGTCCAATAAAAGATATTCCCTCACTTACCTTGTGTCTCTTATACAATACAAACATGCATGGGCAACATTCTTGGAAATGTAAATTTGTGGTACACAAAATACCATGGAATTGTGATGACTGTTACATACGTTATCGATGAAACTGCTGTTGTAGGCCAAAGATTTTGGTTTAAAGCAACTCTACAATTAAAAATTTCATTCCATTACTTTTGAAAACAGGAGTCCAAATTCATCCCTAATGTAAGACTTTTAACTTTGCCAGCAGAAAGGGCCTCTTCCAATCGCGAGAGAATTGGGTACCCTCCAATCCTCATTTAGATGCGACATTTCCATGATAGCATGAAGGCTACCGTCCAGCATGACAGTGATCAGTCTGACAGCTTTGAAATCCATTGAGGTGTCAAACAGGGATGTGTTTTGGCACCAACAGTCTTTGGTATATTCTTCTCTCTGCTGCTTCATCATGCCTTCTCATCTAGCACCGAGGCTGTACCTCTCCGTACAAGACCGTATGGAAAAACTCTTCAACATTGCACGTTTAAGAGCAAAAAGCAATGTCAAACACCTGCCTATATGAAAGCTTCTTTTCACCAGTGAGGCAGTGCTCATCACACACCGTGAAGGAGAGCTCCAGCAATGTCGGAGTAGGTGTGCACCAACTTGTTCTGAATTTAGATAACCATCAGTGTACAGAAGACTGTTTATGGCACAAGGTGTGTTGACTGCACTGGAAGTTTTAATAGCTAGTGCCACATTAGCAGTTGTGTACAAGTTCTGCTCTCTAGAATCAATTAATCGATCTTAATTCTTGCATGGGAAAGGCAGCCACCTCATTTGGCCAGCAGACCAAGCACATGTGAGAGAACAGGACACAGACAACACAGGTCTACCAGCGGTGCAATCTGAGCATGCATCTGTATGGTGGCGAGACCTGGGCCACATTCAGCGGGAACGAAAGAAGTCTAGCACCTTTGATGCCTGCTTTCTTCACCATACTCTAAATATCAAGAGGACAAACTAAAGTTCCTGACCATGAAGTATTTGAGAAAGTGAAATTACCAAGTTTAATCACTACTCTCAATCACAGATACCTCCGTTGGCTTGGTCAACTGCACCGCATGGACATCGGACATATTCCAACCGATCTCCTCTATGGAGAACTTGTGGGTCAGCCCAGTGTCCTTGGAGCATCGAGGCCAAAGCTCAAGGTGGTTTGCGAGAACAATTTGAAAACTCTCAAAATTGACATTACCAGCAGGGAAGATACGGCAAGTAACAGGCTCTCCTGGAGAGCTGTGCTGCATCAGGAAGTTAAAGAGGCTGAAAAGAGGTGACTGGGAGAGAGGAAAGTGCAGTAGGCTTCAAGTGCTAGTCGTGTTTTACCCCTGAAGTATTTGTGGCAAGGGCTGTCCCTCAGGAATTGGACTTTTTTATTCCTTTTGTGATGCTGCAGCACGACACATACAAACCGAACAGCTTTGGTGTGTATGCCATCTTCTTCTGAAATGGACAGCTGCCATGTGTGTAAGTAGGTGCAACATGTCCTTGCACCTGGTGTGAGATTAGATCCTAGCTTCTTACCTGTTACAAATAACATCTTAGATTATAAACACTACAGGCCATGTATCTCAGCCTCTCTACCAATCACACAAGCCCTTGGAATGTGACAAATTGTGACAATGTGGAATACCTGCGTTGTGTATATGTGTGGGGTGGGTTTTTTTCTTTGGTTTTTTTTGGTGGTATGACATGCCACCATGCACAAAGTATAATGGTTTAATGAAAGCTCTTAATTGCTTTTCTAGTGGAAAATCAACTTAATTACAATTAAAATATTGTCCGCCATGCCTTTTCCCCCCCTTTGTGTGCATGTGTTTGGGTTTACTACAATTATTACTTTTGCATTTTGTTTGTAGGGAGGACGCCAGGGCTTTTCCAATTTTAGGCCAGGAAAAGCTACCAGACTTACGTGTGAGTAACACTTTCTTATTGTGCTGTAACTTCTGAGTCAGTTTTATGTTCCTTACAACTACAGTTACAGGAGTCAACAAATAGGATCCAATACCAGTTAGTAGGAATACTTTGCACACTTCAAAACAATACATAAAACAGTATCCAACATAAAAAAATGCTATTGCTTTAGATCAAAGCTTCTCTGGCACTCAAACCCCAGACCTTAGCCCCTTTGAAGGGGAGGGTTTTGGAAATCCAGATCCAGACCTGGATTTTGCTGCTCAGGACCATTCTTTAATTTTAGTACGTCTGTAAGGAAATAAAGGCTGAAGTTTGCAAAGCCATTTAAGGGATTTTGATGCTTACTTCTCATTGAAATCAATGGGAATTGGGTGTCCAAACCCTGTAGGAAGCTTTGAAATTCTCTGTCAAAATCTTTTGATTTATCCATTTGACTGTTTGCTTTTACTCTAATGGAATTTAAGCAGCTAACCTGTGTAAAAAATTAGATTTGTTACTAATGTTACATTATGGTTTCAGAAATTAAATCGAGCCAAATTCACTGGAGGAATTCAACTCACCTACTAACCTAATTCTTTTCTCTCTGGCTTTTGTATTAACAAGATGTTTTGCATTCTAATTGTAAAGCCTGGGCAAAATTAAAATTAATACATTTTCTCTCTGTAGATTCATGGTCATATTTTTGGATTACCTCTATTAAGTTCAAGGATCTCATAGTCTGCCTCAAGGCTACACACAGCTGTTCCTTTTATTAATTATAAGCAGGACTTCTATTCAAAAAGTGCTTAAGAGACCCACTTATTGGGGCAACGTCAGTTTTTATTTTTTTAGTGCAAATCAATGCCATTGTTCATCCCTTGGGCTTTTTCTCTGTATGTACTCTGCTTTTAAGTCAATTGCTTTCATTCTTAACTTTTCCACTCTTATGGTCTTATTCTGATCTCACACTGCTGTAATTCCATTGATCTCTATGGAGTTACTCCTGATTTACACTGGTGGAAGGAAGGTGGGAATGAGGCTCAAAGGGACAGATTCTCACTAGTGCAAAGTGAATGTAAAACACTGCTGTTGTGCTCTGAGAGTATTTCTCACCTCCAGTGCACAAGTTTAAATTACTACATGGGTCGTGGACAATGGTGGCTCTGGCTAGAGCTGGAAGAAATTTTTCAGCTGTAACTTGTTGCCAGTGTAAATTCAGATTTGACACCAAAACGTTTCACAAATGTATGTTGGCTTCACTGAATTGTTTTGGTTGGGAGCCCTGAAAAAATTCTGAAGTCGAAATGTTTCAATTTTTCAATTTAAAATGACTTTTTTGTTTCAAATTTTTTGACGTCGTTTAAAAAAAAACCAATCAAAATTGTTAAATGCTCAACACAGAACCAAAACATTTAATTTCAGATCAAACGAAAGGTTTTGTTCAACCTGAAATGAAATACTTTAAAACTTTGCAGTTAACCAAAAATTTCATTTTTCAGTTCAACACTAAAGTTTTGGGTTGTTGTTTTTTTTCAATTGCCAGTGGACTGAAAAAAACGCACGGCTCTAGATCTGGCCCGTGTACTCTATTTTTGGTGATGTAAGAATCCAGAATGGAGAAGATAAGTACTTGTCTGCCTGTTCTTTCATAGATATTTTTGGTGGGTTTCTTGTCTTTTACAAACCTCCCTCTTTCCTTTATTACTCTGCCCACAATGTTTCTGTCAAGAGGCAGAATCTGAGGCAACCAGCATGGCAGTTTTGTGAATCGTTTGAGACTCTTAATGACAAGTCTAGAATGCAAAGCAGTAATTGTGGCTCTTGATCTGACCCAGTTGAAGGAACAGCTCTGCCAGGAGAGCTACCTCTTGGAGATCAGAAGTGTAGGGGAAAAGTGAAGTACCAAAAGACAGACAGACAGCTGGACCTTTCAAAGGAAATTAAAACCAACAGTAAGAAGTTCTTTAGCTATATAAATAAAAAAGAAGGGGGACTGTTAAGCATTGAGGACAGGGTGGAGATTAAAGGTAACCTAGATGTGGCCCAACACCTAAACAAATAGTTTGCTGCTACCCCCAAGGCTCTTCATTATCCTTATTAAAAACTGAGGCAGAGTGGCTAATGGGAACAAGGTTATGGAAGTAGAAATTGCCACATGCAAGATGGAAGCCAAACTTAATGGGACCAAAGTGGCGGGTCCTGGATAATCTCCATCCAAAATGTTAAAGGAACTGGCACATGACATTGCAAGTCAAACAGCAAGGATTTTTTATGAATCTATAACTCAGGGCTCGTACCCTATTGACTGGAGAATTGCAGAGATAGTACCTCTATTTATGAAAGTGTGGTGGGGGGTGATCTGGGGATATACAGGCTTGTTAGTTTGAACTCAATTGTATGGAAGGTGTTAGAACAAATTTTGAAAGGGAGGGCGGATAAAGACATAGAGGTAAACGGTAATTGGGATAACATATAACGTGGTTTTACAAAAGGTAGATCAGGCCAGACCAACCTGATCTCTTTCTTTGAGAAGATAACAGATTTTCTACACACAGGAAATGCAGTAGATATAATCTTCATGGATTTCAGTAAATCATTTGACACAATTCCACACGGGAGATTATTAGTTAAATTGGAGAAGATGGGGAGTAATGAGAATTGAAAGATGAGTAAGGAATTGGTTAAAGGGGAGATGACAACGGGTCATACTGAAAGGTGAACTGTAAGGCTAGAGGGATGATACTAATGGAGTTCCTCAGGAACTGGTCTTGGGACCAATCTTATTTAACATTTTCATTTATGACCTTGGCACAAAAAGTGGGAGTGTGCTAATAAAATTTGTGGATGACACACAGTTGGGAGGTATTGCCAATATGGAGGAGGACTAGAACATCATATAAGAAGATCTGGATTATCTTGTAAACTGGTAATAGAAATGGGATGAAACTTAATTGTGCATTACTTTGCACATAGGGACTAAAAAGAAGAATTTTTGCTATAAGCTGGGGACCAGTTGGAAGTGACAAAGGAGAAGAAAGATTTGGGTATATTGGTCAATCGGAAGATGGCTATTAACCATCAATATAATGCAACTGTGAAATAGGCAGTTGTATCGTATTGGTGGTTCATAGTCATCTTGTGATTGACCCATACACCAAAGTCTTTTTCCTTATCTGTCTCTAGTGCAATCCTAGGATGCATCAGGTGAGGTATTTCCAGAAGAGATAGGGAAGTGTTCTTCCCATTGTATAAGGCACTGGTTAGACTTCATCTGGAACACTGTGAAGTTCTGGTCAAAGAAAGGGAAGTCAATCTTTATAATTGTGTAAACAAATACCTTGTTGCACATGACTAGAAATAAGCCACCTTATCTAACCAGACATTTTGGTGGGCTTTTTCATTACAAAATCCTTCATGTTTCCACTGTAAAACTGATAGAAGGCTCTGCAAGAAATGTTTGCTCAAAAATAGTAATCCACTACCATTTCCAACTAATCCAGAACTCTTCCACCAAAACCAGATTCTGACCTTTTCTCTTACTCAACTTAAATTCTTGATCATCAGGTCATCCAGCATGATTTGATATTAAGGTTGGATTGGGTTATCACCTGTGTTGGGTTATAATCTGATTATTTATTCTGATGGAGGGTATGGGATAGGAGGAAATAGAGATTAAAAAATCCTAAACACAACATGCTGTGTCAACACACACAACATATTGTGATGTAAAATGTCCAGTTCCATCTAAAAAGTGAACCTTTTCTTCATCCTGGGATATAATGTCCTAATGACATCAGAGGCACACGTACTTTATTGTCCTTGGTTCATTCACAATGGCTTCAGCTCAATCTTGTCTCAGCCAAAATGATATCAAAAAGCAGGATAATAATTTTACACTAGGAAGGCCACTCTTACCTAATATGTTGGGTGTGCTTAGTTAAACCCCAAGACTTAGAATGTGAGGAACATCTGGTTAGCTTGGATGGAGAACAAATATTTCTATAGGGGGTACTAATCCTGTTAGCTTTTACAGGATGTTTCAAGTAACTAAATCATAAAGTTCTGGAGGGCTGACAAATTAGAAGGGGGGAGGGTGGTGGAGAACTCCAATGAGCTTGCTCTTTGCAGGAGGTTCTGTAAGGACAGTCAGAAACACAACAACTCATCTATTTACAAGAGGATGAGTGAGATGGTGGTATGACCGTGACTAAGATTAACAAACCTTCTGAAGGTTGGGAAAAGAGGTTTACACACTATTTCTATGACATAAATGCCAACATAAAAACCAGAAATGGATGCTTTGCATATCTGGTCTCTTGCTACATAGAAATATAGTAGCTAAAACCAATCAACAAAGCTGTCACCTCTCTTTGGCACTTTTCAATTAGTTACATATTTCAAAGAGACAAGGTGGGGTCAGGTGATAGCTTTTATTGGACTAATTTTGGTTAGTGAAAAACCAACTTTCAAACTACACAGAGCTCTTAAGCTTGAAAGCTTGTCTCTTTTCCCAACAGAAGTTGGTCCAATAAAAGATATTACCTCACATACCTGGAGTCTCTAATATCCTGGGACCATCACAGCTGCAACTGCACTGCAAATAGCATATTTGAAAGTGAGTTTATGCCCAGGAAAGGCACTGTAATGATAACTATGGAGATCTATATCAGTTTTCTAGCTGCAGAATATGTACAGCATGGGCAGCAGCTGTGGCAGGTTCCCCTCACTGCCCAGTCAATATGCTTCAGTTCTGATCTTGTGGCACCACGCCTAGGGATGGGGAAAGAGTTCATTTGCTAGGCTAATAGAAAATATCCTCCCTTCTACATGTCTCCATGCCCCACATTGGGTAGCAGATGCAGGGAATAGGATCTCCTGTAGTAGGCGACCCTTTGATCATAGTGCGGTGTGATGGTAGGCTAGGGCATAATGAGAGCTCAGTTAGTCCACTTCGTCACAGTTGGAGGGTGTCAGACTTCATTCCTTATCAGAACCAGCTGGGGAGGAGCTGGGACTGCTTCATAAAGGAAGGAGTGGAGTCCCAGAAGGGAAGAGAGAGACTGAGGAGAAAGAGTCTACCTTCCCTCTGCCTAGGGTGAAAAAAAATCTCAGGAATAGCCCTCATATAGGCCCTGAAATAGGGGCAAGGCTCCAGGGAGGTAGCCATATGCATTGGGGTTCTGGAAGAGGAACTGGGGAGAACCTAGAGGGACTACTAGCTCACACCTGGGATGGGTAGAAATAGCTTAAATTGTGTTTCCGTGTTTTTAGTTCTGCTGGGGAAATCTGGAGAGAAGGCCGGGAGCTGCCACCTTTGAAATGCAAAAAACCCCAGCACCCACCCACCCACCCCACAACCACAAGGCAAAAGGCAAACACCCCCAACAGCCACTTATAGTATCTAGAAAGATAACACATCTAGATAAGACTGATAACATCACACATCTCACTCTCCTATGACTCAAACACAAATAGTAAGCGGTGAATACACTTCAGCTTCAGGAAAACACAGAGCACAATAGCTTCAGGAGACTTTCAGCGGAAAAGGACCGATTCCATGTGAGCAACTGCACCCAAACAACCCAGCTTCAGCCTCAAACATTGAATTCACATATCTGCCAACGGTATTCGCGATCAGCCAGCATCAAAAAAGCGTCATCAAAAGATCACTTTGAAAACGTTTGCCATCCAAGCACATTCAAAAACAAAAAGCAAATGGTGCCAAAGTTTTGTTCTAAAAATATTTTGTACAGCTCCAAGCATTTTGAGGGTATGTCTACATTGCAAAGGAAAACCCATGGTGCTGAGTATCAGAGCCTGGCTCAATTGACTCAGGCTTGGCTTGTGAGGCTAAAAATAGCAGTGTAGACGTTCCTGCTTGAGCTGGAGCCTGGGCTTTGCAACCCAGTGAGGGGAGAGGGTCTTGGAGCCCGAGAGGCAATGTCTACACCTCTATTTTTAGCCCCAGAGCCTGAGTCAATGGATCTGGGCTCTGAGACTCTGTGCCGTGGGTTTTTCTTTGCAGTGTGTAGACATACCCTGAGTGAACTTGAGTCCAGCATCCAGTGAACCCAGACTCATTTCCAATATCTCATCTAAACCATGTTGCACTGGTGGTTGGGCATAACTCTGACGTGACAGCACAAAGTGTGGAACGAATCAGTAATCTGGTTTCAAGCTTTATGGACCTGTTCAGCAAGATGCTGGCACCTGAGCACAACTTCCAGGATGTGAAGGGTCTAAATTTAACCCCACTGTGGTTGTATGAATGTGCATTACAATTGAAACCTTTACAAACCAAAGCTTCCGAGTGAAATCCCAGCCCCACTGAAGTCAATGGCAAAACTCCCACTGAGTTCAAAGGGGCCAGGATTTTACCTGGTGAGCTTTCTCTAGCTGTAATATTGAAGCCGTTTGTGTTGTTTTGCCCCATTTTTTGCCTGCAAGGGAAACATAGTTGGGATTTTTGTGTAGGTGCATTATTTCTGGCCACCACGGCACTTTTCCTATAACATTTGGCTTCGTTCAATGCTGGTTTGGCCAAGCCAGCTATGTTTCCAGACCTGGGCTGCGTACACCATTAGAGGTAAATTGAGGGATCATTAACAAATATCTCATTAATCCCCCACCATCCAAGCAAGCAAATGCTCCATGTGCAGTATCACAATTCATGGGGCTTCAAGGTGTAGATGAGTTTGTCTACCTCTTCACGAGCTTCTTTTTCACTCTCGTCACAGTGCTGCACTGTTCAGTATACCACACACGCAGGCTACAGCTGGCGATTTTAATTTAAGACCCCGAAGGTAATAAATTCAGCAGATTAATCTTTGGCTGGGATTGAGTGCTCAGATTGTTCAACTAGTTATTATGGAAAACACATCAGCCAACTTCATCGCTGACCAGCGAGCAGTGGGTCTATCCCCTACAAACAAAACCTTTGTTATACCTTCCTTACGCTGTCCCTGCTGAGCATTGGGCTCCAAAGCAAAGTAATGAATTCATAAGCCGTGGCAGTTTTGATAAGTCTAGCTGGACTTCCCTGTTATACAATTTACCTAATAGCTGATCCAACATAAAGGATAATATCATTGCAATGAAACTGTGTTTTCAGCCGTTTGTCTTTGTTCATTTCTGCAGGGGTATGCCCCAGGCCTTGCACTAGAGAAGAAGAAATCAAATGTGGATTTCAAACAGCTCAAGGGTTTAGGGTTCTGGATACAGCCTTTTAGGAAAAAAAAACCTTCTTCTTCCAGAGGGTGGTGGGAAAATGTTTAATGTATTTTTTGTTTTCAAACATAACTAGCATAAAACATGTACTTATAGATGTTGGGGTTTCCAGCTAAATTGTTATATGTATTATCCATCATATTTAAAAGATTGCATGCGCGAACACACACACACACATCTAGTGTTGATAGTCATATTATACATGGCTCTTCAGTGTGGTAAACAGCATTTATTAAGCACCTTTGATTACTTCACCTACACTCTGCACATTAATCCCTCTCCTCCAGGATTACTTAACAATGTTCCAAACCTCTGAGTAGCTTCCAACAGCTGATATTAATGAACCAATTTTTTCTATCATGTTTAAAAAAACCCAATTCATTGTTTTCTTCTTTCTTCCAAATGTGCCGATTGTCCATCAAAATGACGCTGGCTTGAGCAGCAGGATGGGCACTGTTCATTCCTACATCATAGACAGGTTTAAGGTCCAATATATCACAACCCTTCAGAAGAAAGAGCTGTATTATACGATTAGGGGGAGATTTTCCAGTTTTACAATATGACCCACACACAACTTGCCTCTAGCCCTGGGAGGAGGGGCAGAGATGATCAGTCTATCATGACTCTTTTAATGTATAGTAAATGATAGTTTAGGTCACCTTTAGAAATGTTTTGAAGCGATTCCTCTTAAACTTAACATTATTCCCATAAACTAAAGTGCATACTCCAAATAAACACAACATTTATGGATGGGAATGCAGAACACAGTGGGGAAAGCTGGAAGAGAACATATTCTGCTGTGCTTTTCTGGTTTTGTTAGATTACGGTTTAGTGGGTTTTTGTTTTTTTAATCAACCATAAGGGCGGTGTAGGACAGAGTAGCTGGAGCACCTTGGTCACTGAGGTTCCTGCCGCACAGAGAAGGCTGCAAGCTTAATTGGAAGCAATTAACCAGTTTCTGCCGAAGGGATTACTGACACTAGGGTGGGAACAGCTGAGACAATTGGCTCAATAACTGGGAGGATATATCACTGGGAGGAACAGGAAGGAGGAGCCTCGAGGGTGAGCTGTGTGAAGGAAAGAAGCTGTGTGGCAGCAGTCTGTGTCAATATGCCTGTGTCTTGCTCTGTCTGGAAAAGAATGGTGGAATAATAGGTACAGGTGGTCAGGGCCGGCTCCAGGCACCAGACGGCCAAGCACGTGCCTGGGGCGGCGACCTGTAGGGGGCAGCAGTCCAGGGATTTTGGGGCGGCGTGGTTTTTTTTGCTTCGGCACTTTGGCAGCGGCCATATTTTTTGCTTCGGCACTTTGGCGGCAGCCATTTTTTTTTTTTTTTTTTTTGCTTGGGGCGGCCGAAAACCTGGAGCCGCCCTGCAAGTGGTGAAAGGGAAGCCGCCGGAGTGTGTTTATAACTGTGAGGCAATGGAAGCAGGCAAGGCAGTACAGTACAATGGGTATCTGAGGGAGCACCCTGTGGTAGGCAGTCATTGACTTCATAGACTCATAGGGTATGTCTACATTGTAATAAATAAAAGACCTATGGCACAGCCGCAGCTGGCCTAGGTCAGCTGACCCGGCCTGGGCTCTGGCTGGGGGACTATATTAGGCTGGATCCTGGGCTCTGAGGCCCCTCAAGGGAGGGAGGGCCCCAGAACCTGGGCTCTGGTCCCAGCCTGAGTATCTGTGCTGCAATTTGTAGCCTGGAGAACCTCCATCAGCTGACCTGGCCTCTGACATGCGGTGCTGTGGGTTTTTTATTGGCCTGTAGACATGCCTATAGACTTTAAGACTAGAAGGTACTATCCTGATCATGTCCTCTGGCCTCGTGCACATCGCAGGCCACAGGACCTCACCCACCCGCTCCTGTAATAGGTGCACAACCTCTGGCTAGGGTGACCAGATGTCCCGATTTTATAGGGACAGTCCTGATATTTGGGGCTTTTTTTATATTGGCTCCTATTACCCCCCCACCCCCATCCCTATTTTTCATATTTGTTATCTGGTCACCCTACCTCTGGCTAAGTTACTGAAGGCCTCAAATTTTGATTTAAAAACGTCAGGTTACAGACAATAAGAGGTACTCCACTTTGCTTGAGTGAATACTGCAGCAATATCAGGCCCAAAGGATAATCAGCAAATGACATTCACTTTAAGGATTACAGCACTGCATGAAGCTAGAAGTTGATAAAGGGGGAAAAAAACTGAGAGAATGGTAGACAACACAGACAACGGATGAGACGGGAAACTGAGGCAGAGAGGTGAAGTGATTGGCCCATGGTCACAGATCAAATCTATGCCAGGACCAGGAATAGAGCTTAGGTCTCAGGCCTGTGCCCTATCCACTAAATTAAGCTGCATCCAGTAACAGATAGATAATAGGCAAATGGAATCCAAATGTTGCAATAATCTTCTCTTTTATTTTTTATAATGCCAGTGCATGCCTGGCCTTTTGTGAAATCGACAAAACTGTGATTTGTCATTAGTTTGCCTGCCAGTGCAATTTTTGTCTGAGTTTTACCCCTCACCTATATTTCTCATTGGTCTCAGCATGTGACATTCCTGTTTCAACATTTCTCTCTGTGTGATGACTACCCAGTCTGATACTTGGCTTTGTTGTTTTATAACGTAACACAGATGACCAGAAGGTCTGCCCAATAATAATATTTCAAATTAGGGTAACATTTGTCATCCTTAAGTTGTGTAGTGTTTGGAAACTTAAATCTTGGTGCCTTATCTTTTCAGAAAAAGTGTACAAATGTCCTATTCATGTCCCTGAAGCCTTATACACTGGCACTTGTACAATCGTTGGCAGATGCTTTTTTAAGGACCCTTTTTTCCATTGCAAGCAATGAACAAATACCATGGTATTTGCAGCATTCATTTCATTCAGAGGAGGGAATGTGTAAGGAGTACCATGAATACTACCCTAATGTTAAATCCTAGCCTACTATTCCTGATATCCACTGCATAGGTGAGAATTATCAAGTTTGCCGTGTAATTATACTGTGGTATAATTCTCCTGAATGATGAGTCATTCAATTTCACTTATAACCCCACTTTTACCAGAGTGGCTTGGGTTTCCTTATTTAGAGTCTTTTCTATGTCATGAAAAATTGCAGTATTTCAGCACTTCGCAGAAATCAATGTACTAATAGGTACTAGTCAACATTTTCATTAATGATTTGGATAATGGAGTGGAGAATATGTTTATAAAATTTGCCGATGACACCAATCTGGGAGGGGTTGTAAGTCCCTTTGGTTTGAATTCAACAAAATGAAATTCATTAAAGATAAGTGCAAAGTGCTTCGCGTAGGAAGGAAAAATCAAATGCACAACTATAAAATGGGGAATAACTGAGTAGGTGGTAGTACTGCTGAAAAGGATCTGGGGGTTAGAGTGGATCACAATTGGAATATGAATCAACAATGCAATGCAGTTGTGAAAAAGGTTAATTTCATTCTGGGCGGTATTAACAGGTGTGTCACAAGTGAGACACAGAAGATAACTGTCCCTCACGACTCAGCATGGGTAAGGCCTCAGCTGGAGTACTGTGTCCAGTCCTTGGCATTGCACTTTAGGAAAGATGTGGACAAATTGAAGAGAGACCAGAGGAGAGCAACAAAAATGATAAAAGGTGTAGAAAACTTGACCTGTGAGGAAAAGTTAAAAAATACTGGGTGTGCTCAGTCTTGAGAAAAGAAGACTGAAGGGGGATCTGATAACAATCTTCAAATATTAAGAGGATGGTGATCAATTGTTCTCCATGTCCACTGAAGGTAGGACAAGAAGTAGTGGACTTAATCAGCAGCAAGGAAGATTTCGGTTAGCTACTTGGAGAAACCTTTCTAATTATAAGGGTAGTTAAGCTCTGGAATAGGCTTCCAAAAAAAGGTTTTGGAATCCCCATCACTGAGGAGTTTTAAGAACAAATTAGACAAACACCTGTGAGGGGTAGTTTAGATTTATTTGATCCTGCTACAGCTCAGGAGGCTGGACTTGATGACTACTGAAAGTCCCTTCCAGCCCTACATTTCTATGACTGCAGAGGGATGTTGAGGTGCTAAAGTAGGCCAGTATTATTATTATAGCTCTGTTTCACTTGTGAGCATCTTTATTTGCTTTCCCCCAGAGTTCAAACTGATGGGACGAGGGCTCCGGCAGGCAACTTCTTCATGACTGCATAGGGCAATCAACACCGCATTTGTCCTACAGTGGCCCATTTAGTCTTCTGGTTTATGACAGCCTTTGCTTTACCTTGCAGGTTAACAATAGGTGCAAGCCCCGGTCGCCAAGCCCCTGTGAAGCATTCCCCTGTAGTGTTCAGCCCCTTATCCACTGGACACTCCCCGGGTATGTCTACACTGCAGTAGCAGCTTCCGTGGCAGCAAGTCTCAGAGCCCCAGTCAGCTGACTTGGGTTCATAGGGCTCGTGCTATGGGGCAAAAATGAGGAGTGTAGATGTTTTATTTGTAGCCCAGTCGTGTGAGCCTCATGAACCCAAGTCAGTTGATCTGGGCTCTGAGACTCCTTGCCATAGGTTGTTTTTTATCACAGTGTAGACATAACTACAAAATTACCCGATCAGCTCTCGGGTGAAAAGCAGCTGGCTCAAGATGAACGCAGGCAAGACCAACGTGATGCTCTTTGGAAAGGGAGATACTTGGCCAACGCACTATCTCCCTCCTCTGTTGAAGGCAGGCAGGCCCCATTTGTCGCAGCAAGGCCTTGGGGTCCTGTTTGACGCCTCACTAAGCTTGAATGGCCACGTTGCGTCAGTTCCCCCAAATGCCTTCTTTCACGGCCAGCTTCCGAGGAACCTTTGTCCCTTCTTTCCCAACAAGCATCTGGCAACAGAGATCCATGCATTTGTCACTCCAGAGCTGAATTGCTGTAACTCATTGTATCTGAAATGGCTACTAGCCAGGATGGGCAGGGAGGCAAAACCTATGCTTTGACGTGGCCCTGGCCTCGGTTTGCCGGAAGCTGGGACAGGGCGACGGGATGGATCACTTGATGATTATCTGTTCTGCTCATTCCCTCTGGAGCACCTGGCATTGGCCACTGTCGGAAGACAGGACACTGGGCTAGATGGACCTTTGGTCTGACCCAGTATGGCCGGTTTTATGTTCTTATGAAAGTGAAACTGAAAGTGACGCACAGGCTCTGGCTGGTACAGAATGCAGCTGCCCACGTCCTCCATAGGGTGACCAGACAGCAAGTGTGAAAAATCGGGACGGGGGGGGGGGGGAGGTGTAATAGGAGCCTATATAAGAAAAAGACCCAAAAATCAGGACTGTCCCTATAAAATCGGGACATCTGGTCACCCTAGTCCTCCATGACTCAGGCCACTACGAGCATGCCAGACCCATGCTCCTGTCTCTCTACTGGCTCCCAGTCCTAGTGTATTTTATACTGTGCTCATCAGCCTCGCATCAGAGCACCTTTCAGCCGTGCATTAGGCAGCGCGACTCCACATCTGTCACATGCTCTTTGTTCTTTCCCTTCTCCCCCCGGAGGGGGCCGTGTGTGGAGTGTCTGGTCTCACCCTGGTGCAAAGCTGGAGCGACTCCGCTGGCTTCGTGACACAAGCAGCTTTCTCTCTGCTCTGTGTGTTGCATAGTGCAGCTCCAGCCCCCCAGGCCCACAATTTAGGCTCAGCAACTCCATAAAACGTGTATTTTTTTTTTAAATGGCCAGTGAAGCACATTGACAGGATACCGCCAGGACGAGACCAGTGAACACAGACTCTCTTAGACATTGGGTAAGTCCCGGCTTTCTCCCTAGAAGGATGTGCAAAGAGTAGCATGCAGATCCCAGGGCTATTTTCCTGCGGCGCATAGGCTAAGGGCCAGTTTCTGGCTTTTCCCCTGGGAGGCCTGCTGGAAGGCTGTGGAGATGTCACAGCTGTGGGGTGCTTCCCTGAGCCGGTCTGTCTGCACCAGGCAGAGGTAGGGAAAATTGGCAGAGGGGCCCGAGTGAAGCAGCCAGCCTTTACTGCTGCTTCTGAAATGGATAGGGTGCTCTCCCCCAGCGGCCTGGTGTGCTGGGTGACCCTCAGCTCCCTCTATGTCCAGGGGGCACTGGTGGTCGCATTGCACCTGGGTTTTGCATGGTTGTGCCAAGGGAGGAAGAGGGTGGTGCCTGCGTTCTCTCCCCTTCCTGCACAGGCCTCTGGTGACTGAATATCTGCCTTGGCATGCTACCAGCGTCGTGCAGACATACTATGCTCACGGGCTTCCGGCTGGGGTCTGGGCTGCACCTCCTGATAGATTCAGTGCGCAAGGTGCAGCCCAGGGAGACAGTTTGCTGCCTGCGGTCTCTGGGCAGCTGATGGGGCCAAAATAGCCCTTTGTGTAAGGCCTGCTGTAACTTACTGTAGCCTTTCTGGGGCTGTACCACAGCCCAGAATCCACCTGGTGCTCAGTGCTGTGTCTACTCCCTCTCTCACCAACAGCCCACCTTACCCCTGAGCTGGGGGCAGGGCATGCTCAGGCTTGCATGGGGCTGAGTTCTGGAATTTCTCCTTGGTCCCTTGGCCCCGATCAATGGGAGTTGGGCACCTAAGTATCTTTGAGGATCAGGGCCCTTCTGTGACCTCTGTGGCCCTTATAGCCGCAGTGGGAATAGAGGGGTCAGAATGGGGGCTGTAATCAGCCCTAGCATATAGTACTTAAAGTTGGCTCCTGCTTACTTGTCTGGGCAATTGTATGTAGGTCTCTGACTTCTATTGTTTGCTTATTCTTTGTTCGGTGCACCCTCCTAGCATGCTGCCATTGCATGTGTGTGTGTTTGCTCACTCAAAAAAGAAAAAGGACAAGAAAGAATAACTGTGTAGCTTTTTTTTTTTTTTTTTTTTTTTAAAGTCTTTGTAAGTGTTTGGAGTGCTTGGTTTTGCCAAAAATAATAATAATAATAAAAAAATTAGCCTGCAATACAAATGATTTACCAACCAGCTGGAATCTTTTACTGGATTGTGTCATGCTGCCTGGTGATGTTTGGTGTCATGACGTGACCCATTAAAAATGTTTGGGAGGAATGTCTTCCTGGTTGGCAAGTCTGCACATAATTTATGCCGGTGATGACGGGTCCAAACTGCTTTGGCAGACTGAAAGCCAGGAGGGGGGTGAACAGCTGGTCTGGCTTGCAAGTGTCCAAACACCCACTTATCAGAGGGGTAGCCGTGTTAGTCTGGATCTGTAGTTGCATCCGATGAAGTGGGTATTCACCCACGAAAGCTTATGCTCCAATACCTCTGTTAGTCTATAAGGTGCCACAGGACCCTTTGTCACTTCTACAAACACCCACCATTTACCAGGGGTCGTGTTTATACTGTCTTTCTGGAACCAGAGAGGATATTTGTGAATGATAAAATAAAAAGAGGTGGGAGCTAGGGGACTCAAAGCCAGGTCTTAAGTGAAAGAATGCAAAATTGTAACCTAACTGCAGCTGATATTTGGTTTGTCAATTAGGCAGCAGAAGCTCAGGTGGTTGTATATTGGCCTGTGAGCATTAAACAACTGGCTAGATGCCAGATCCTGTGAAGACTGCACTGTCCTTTTGATTTGAAAAGCAGCATCACAGTTGTCATTCCGCTTATGGAGTACTTCCCTCTCCCTCTTCAGCTGCTTTTGGGAGCTTTAATAACAAATACGTATCTTTCACCAGGTGTGCTCTGGCTATAATAAAAGACGATTGCGCAGAAGTATCCATGGTTTTCCAAAGGTTTATTAATATGCACGGCCATGCCTGACTTGACCACGCAGTGTGCTCCTAGATGGAATGAGAGCGCTGGAAAAATGAAGTAAAGGAAACATGAGCTGGTTTATTATTTTTTGTGTGTAACAAGCGAAACCTTGATCCAGTGGAGCAAAGGGCTACTTATTCAGTGCCACCATCAGAAACGTATGAGGCAGGTGTGAATTGTCTCAGTTAAACTCTTGTATTGAGACATAATTAAATATTGGCAGCCATTGTGGGTCCAGTGCTAAAAAGTGGGCTATTTAATTGGATGTCAGATTCCACATTTTGGAAGGTCAGGTTGACCTTCGGTTACAGAAACAAGCATTAAAGAGCTTACTGTGAGTGCCAGTTTGTGTGTCTAAAATGCATGATTCAGATGCCCTATTGGAAAACTGGCCTCCTTAAGCAAGGCATGCCAACAGTAAAAGGCCTCAGTCCTGTACTTATGCCAGAGGTGAAAGTAAGCCGGTACGCCCCGGTACGGCATACCGGCAAGAGCCGATGCGCCATACCGGGGCGGCCCGGCTTCCCCAGGTGGCAATTTAAAGGCCCTGGGGCTCCCAGCAGTGGCTGGAGCCCCGTGCCCTTTAAATTGATGCCAGAGCCCGGCTGCTGGAGCCCTGGGGTAGCGGTGGCTGGGCTCCGGTGGCTATTTAAAGGGCCGGGGCGGTAGAGGCAGTGGGAGCTCCAGCCCTTTAAATAGCCCCCAGAGCCCTGTGGTAGTGGCGGGACTCCAGGGGCTATTTAAAGGGCCTGGGGCAGTAGAAGCAGAGGAGCCCTTTAATTAGCCCCCGGAGCCCCCGGCTGCTGCTGCTAACCCGGTGGCGGGAGGGAGGGTGAGGAGGAGAGGGAAGGAGAGGGGGCACTTACCCATACAGGATGGGCTGGGGCTGGCTCTGACCCCCTCAGCCCTGCCCCTTCCGCCTGAGACCCTGGGCCCCAGCCCAGCCCAGTACTGGTAAGTCGCTAGACTTACTTTCACCCTTGACTTACGCACATGATTATGTTTGCTACCATGAGAAGTCTCATTGAAATCGATCAGCTGAAATCAACTCATTCTAGTCAGTGGGACTACTCACAGTAATACAGTTAAGCACATGCTTGCCGAATCAGGGCCTAAATTGGCATTTTAATTCCTTTTAGAAGCCAAGTTTGAAAGTCAAGTTGAAAACATACCTTCATTTCAGGAATGAGATTTCAAAAACGAAAGCAGAGATTCTCAAATAATCAAATGACTCCAGGAGCTAGGGATTTAAGATAAGTACCAAATGATGAGACTTATGATAAAGTAATAGAGTTGGCAATACTATGACATTGAGCAAGTTCACCTCATACACATTACAGCTTCCCATTCATTGGTTATTTTTTATTGAATCTCCCTGAAAAAACATAGGATCTAAATTACAGAAGGAAATAGTTCACAAACTCTAGTTTCCCAAGCCCTGTGCACTGTTTGCAAAGTGCATGAAACTTCAAAGAGTGTGAGATTTTTCCAAACCCACTCCACGCTATATCTAATATATAGACTGGACTGGTAGGTCCAGAGTCTCAGCTGGAGTACATCAGTGTTACGCTGATATACACCCACTGCAGATCTGGTCATGACTACTTTGCTCATTTAAATTAACAAAATGAAACTTTACTCTTCAAGATGTCATCAGTAGAACGTACTATTATCTGCAATGCATTGCTCTCTTGGCGACTACTACTTCACAAAAATGAATGGACAAGGCCATCAATTTGGATCATTCTGGAGA
This sequence comes from Chelydra serpentina, assembly GCA_037349315.1. NCBI lineage: Eukaryota > Metazoa > Chordata > Testudines > Chelydridae > Chelydra > Chelydra serpentina. The sequence continues at coordinate 16,196,559 of JBAIAC010000061.1, forward strand.
AATATGCAGTATACTTTATGTAAGCTACAAAATCTAGGTAGACACCAAGGTAATATTGCAAAAGATTTCTTTTCTTTGCTAATTCACAGGGGATGTAAAAATCTGTTGTTAATGTCTCTATTTGAAACAAATGTTCTTCCTTTTTGGTACATGGTTCATAGCTGGATCTACATTCCATATATTCACTACAAAACAAATTTGGTTGAAAACTGAACTGTCAATCAATCAGCCGTGCTTCTCAAACTGTATCAGCTCCATAGTACTTGCTAATACACCTATTTATGTGTAATATATTAAGTGCACTAGCAAACAGATAATTCTCTAAGAAAAACCCAAAACTTCCCAAAAACAAGTTAATATGTATGGTTACAATATAGATACGATGTTAAGGTTATATTTAAAATTTTTTGAAAAAAAAGGAAATGTAAATGATATAACAACACATGGTCAATATACAATGTGTTGATTAATAGTGTTAATTCTGTATTAAGATATGTATGTAAATGTTTCAAGACAAAAAAAATCATGAGAGTTGGCAACATTGCAAAGCTTATGTCATATCCAACTGACTACGTGTTCTTTTACAAATAATGCTAGTGGTGAAAGGGTGAGACTGCTATGGTGTACAAATGTTTGTGGTTGAGCTCCCAGATTTCCAGAGAGAAGTCCAGAATATACAATATGTCACCTGTTTGTTCTCCAGATCCACGAGGCAACTAAGACCTGGTCTACACTGCAGGGCCAGGGGGATTGACCTACGATACGCAACTTCAGCTACGTGAATAGCGTAGCTGAAGTCGACGTGTCTTAGGTTGACTTACCTGGCCATCCTCACGGCGGCGAGTCGACCCCTGTTGCTCCCCCATCAACTCCGCTTCCGCCTCTCGCGGAGGTGGAGTTCCAGAGTCGACAGGGAGCGCTCTCGGGGATCAATTTATCACGTCTACGCTAGATGCGATAAATTGATCCCTGATGGATCGATCACTACCCGCCGATCCGGTGGGTAGTGTAGACGTACCCTAAGACAGACTTGTACAGCATTTCCAGATCATCCATCCCACAGGGTTTAAGGTTTGAATTGATCGTTGCAATAAACGTTTCCCTTTATGAATTCAGAGATTGCTGCTTGGTCTTCTATTGTGCTGCAGGCCTTATCCAACAGCACCTTTGTTGTTTTCTCCACCTTGCTTTGAGAATGGCTAAGACTGGCTTATCAATGTTGTAGTATCCTGCATTTGGCTAGGGAAGTATTTGTATTTCTCCTTGTTCCTACTCACAGGGCTATTAACTGTATTTAAATAGCAAAGTGTAATGTCTTTAAGGTTAATAATATAGTTAATGAGAGATTACCAGAGTGAATTCGTACAGGCACATTGCCACAGCATCCTATCAGTGTAAGGTACGATCTTACGATACACCATGGGAGCAGCAGGATTTGTACCCAGTTTGTAGATCATTTTACATCACGCAATGTTAGGGTCTAATCCAACCCTAGTTACATCAGTGAAAAGACTCCCATTGACTTCGGTAGCTTTGGATCACAGCCCTGTGTTTGGTGGAGCACCTTGAAGTGAATTGTACCATGAGAGCCGCACTCTTATAAATGCCCGTTTGCTGGCACAAAGCTCCTCCCAGCACCCCTTCTCCCAATACTCATGTCTTGGCTACACTCTAGTTGCTTTGCCAGTGTAGCAATACCGGCAGAGCCCCATAGTGTAGATGCAGGATCTGCTGACAGAAGGAGCTTTCCTGCCAGCAGAGTAACACCACCTTCTCAAACGACATTAGCGTAGCCAACCGAAGAATTCTTCCCACTTACATCTACACTGGGGATTTTGCTGACATATCTATGTCGGCCGGGGATAGTGGTTTTTTCCACAGCCCAGCCCCCAACCAACATATGTATCAGCTACGCTGATACAACTTTGTAGTGTGGACCTTTCCACAGGTCTTTAGTTCATCCATTTTTAATTCTTGCCGGGTGAATTTCACCCTGGGCCTAGAGCCAGCATGACGCCTATGCAGTGCTATTTTGCGGGCTTAAGTTGTACATTGATCTTACGCTGGCCTTCTGAATGGAGTTGTATTTCATCCATAATTCTTCTGATGTCAGATTTTGTTACACAACTACAGCAGGGGGATCATGCAGGCCTATCGTTAGAGAGGGAAGAATCTGGCTACAAACAGTGTCGTATACATTTGATTTTTAGATCCACACTCTCTGCCTACTTACACATCATGCTGTTGAATGTCTTCGTAGAGCAGGCATGGGTTTGGCGATTCTAAATTTTACAACTCTTTTGAAACAGGTGAACTTTGTTATAAAAGGCCTCTGATCTGGTAGCATACAACTCTCAACTGATTGTATAAAAAAGGCATACTTTGTGGTCATGTTTTTAATAGGAAAAAATGCAAGAATGAGAGCATTATTGGGCGTGTTATTTCTCTAGTTGGAAATATTGGACAGAAGCATTTTTCCTGCTTAATTTCATATTAGCGGAAGCTCAACAGGTGGCATGTTTTGCTGTATATAATAGAAAGTGTCCATGGTGCTATTATGTCAGTTGAGCAGAAAGCCTAGGTTAGGAGTGGAATTAAAATGCAGGGTTAGATTTACGGTAGCTTATACAATGCAAATAAATGGAGCAGGCAGGCTCACGGAGACTTATTGAGTGTTCTCTTTGTAAAGCAAATTGTGATTTTTGGCTGTAGAAGGAAAGTAGGGGGAAAAACAAGGCAAAAGAAGGGTTTTTTAAAATTTTCACTAGGTTCTAGGTCTCCTTTGCCAAGAATATACCTTTAATGTACTGTGCCAAACAGAAATCCAGTTATATACAACTTCACATTGAATGTCAAGTGACAAAAATTCCATGCAAGTGGCAGACTTGTAATCATTGTTTGCTTTCTTTTTTAAAGTTCCATTTGAGATGGAAACAGGATTTTGTGGAGAAAAGGGCTAGGGGAAGAAAGGGGGAATTGATAAAGGGAAAGGAAGAAACTTGTTGACAGTGCTTGACAATGCCATCCATTTAAATCCAACAGAAGAGACACTAAATAAACATGTAACTCTAACCGACAGCCACTTGCTAGATTTATTTGTTTTTTTCCCCTCCGTATTTTGTTTAATTTTAAAGCTGCAGCAGCAAGAATATTTAATGTGTTTAATGTGTTTTTCTGGGTCGTGATGGTGAAGTAACCAGTCACTTTACAACAGTGCTAGTCTTACATTAACATATTCCCTCTCCACCCAACTATGGGCCCTGTGATGCTTGAATCTCTGTGCAGTTTTATGTATACCTCCAGAGCGCACTTAGGACCTTGTCTGCACATAACAGTTGTACGGTTTTAACTACACTGGTATAGTTAAAACAATATAATAACCCTCCCACCCAGGGCAGAAGCAGCCTTGGTCTACACTGGGGGATGGGGGGGTGGGTTGATGTAAGGTACGCAACTTCAGCTACGTGAATAATGTGGCTGAAGTCGACGTACCTAGATCGACTTACCACGCCGTGAGGACGCCGCAGGGTCAACTGCCGCCGCTCCCCTGTCGACTCCGCTTTCGCCTCTCGCCACGGTGGAGTACCAGAGTCGACGGCAGAGCAATCGGGGATCGATTTATCGCATCTACACTAGACGCGAAAAATCGATCCCCGAAAGATCGATCACTACCTGCCAATCCGGCAGGTAGTGAAGACGTACCCGCAGTTATACTGGTATAAAGTGCTTATACCAGTATACCTTATTCCCGTATGGGAAGGGGAATAAATTATGCCCGTGTACGGCTCATTTATTCTGCTATAACGGTGTCCACACTAGGGATTGTGTAACTGCAGTGCCTTTTAGTTCTGCTTGTGCAGCATCTAGCACAGTGTGGTTGTGGTCCATGCGTTGGTAATACAAATAATAAAGAGTAGTAATATTAGTAAAATAATCTCACCCCTACTGACTTCGCTGTGCCGGTACAGAACTGTGTGTGGACCAGGCCGTGGATTCAATGGGATGTTCTTATTATTTACATTACAGTAGTGGCTAGAGGCTGACATGGGGAACTTGCTGTGGTAGGTGGTGTCCAACCATGCGTTAAAGACCGTCCCTGCCCAAAGATCTTACGTGCTACATAAACAAGACACTCAAAGGGAGGGAGAGAGGGATAGAACATGAAAGCAAGCAACTGGAAACTGGGGCACAGAGATGAAGTGATTTGCCCAAGGCGTCTGTGGCCGAGCCACGAATTGAAGCTGGAATTCTTTGGTCCTGGGTTAGTGCCCTAACCAAAATACCATCCTCCCCACTACTCAGCATAGTAATAAAATAGTAGCACCAGGGAGCATCTGCACGTAAGGACCCTTTATGGAACCCCACTGAAGCCAGGAGGGCACCTGCCTTGCATAGTTCAATGCGACTCAGCATGAGAGAGAGGGTCCACAGGAGAGGATGCTTTTGTAGGTTCAGGCACTCAGAGCATTGCCCCACTGACCAAAAGGGTGGATTCTCTGTCAAGCAAACAATGAGCAGACATCAATTTTCCGTGCCTGGGTGAGGCACAGAAATCTTTGCACCTTTTCCACGCTGACAATGCTGTGTGTTTTCAATGTCTGGCCTGCGGCCCCCCTGGGCGTGACAATCGCTGCACCGAACATCCTGTTATGTTCCCCATGCTGTATGGAGGTCGAATCACGCTGAACTGTAGAAATGTTTCATTAGGCTGCTCGGCTGAGAACAGGTGGAGAGGGATGTTCTGCTGTTAAAGAATCACCTGTTCCCCCAGCTTTAATGAATAATGGGCCTGATTAATTCCCCCATTGATATGGCTGCAGATCATCTGTGTGGAAACCACCCACTTCCTTGCAGAACGGGACTCAGGCACCTTTCCCTCTGGGAGACTGATCTGTGCACTTCAGGGTCCCCAGTATGAGAGGGGTTAAAGGAAGAGAGGTTGATATAAGTTGGTGGAGGGCTCTGCTTTATCAATACCCCCCTTCTCTAGCCCTATGGAAACTGCCACTGCCTGCAAAGGTAACAGAGCTCTTAGGGAGATAGAGCAGTTCCCTGATGGCGTGGCTCCATGCCAGGGAATGCTTGGGCTGCTGGGGGCAGAACCAGTGCAGAAATATAAGGCGTCTTGGCAGCTGTCCTGGTTTGGGCAATATTCTGCTGAGGATCCACCTTAGAGAGATGAGCCTGAGCTGGAAAGCTTGGCTCCAGATCCTGATCCAATCTTCTCCACGCTTCAAAGGGGTTTGGATCTAATCCTTTGGTTTGGACCCATCTGTGCAGGACAGTGGGGTGCAGATGTGCTTCACAAAACACACGGAAAGATAAGAGCTGAGCCCAGTTGAATTCATATGGAGGTAATTTGGGAGCACAAAACAACATGAAACGAATACACAGGCATGCTACAACAGAACAATGGCAAGAGGCACATTGGATACTAAGTCCATGATCAGCATGTGACGGTTTTGTCCAATAGGGTGGGGTTGGAAGAAGAATGTGAAGACGGCAAGGGAGGAAGTAGGTTCCTCTTCCAAATGCAAGGAGCAGCTGTGAAAGAAAGTGCAAAGCGCATAGCTGGTGGAGACAGAGCATACAATAGAAATTGTATTGGACGCATTCAAGTTATTTTCCATTTTGTTCTGATTATTCTTCCTCCTTAGCAAGACCGTTTGTTCGCTCCTTCAATCTACCTCTTCTGGGGTTTACCGTCGGTTTAGGAAGCTTAATTAACAGACATGCCGACGGTTACTTTTAGTTCAGGAAAGCATCGTTGGGCCAGATTCCCTTTGGAGTTCTTGCCCCATTGCTCCTCTCCAGCAGCAGAGAAGGGCTAGAAGGCTTCCAGATCTCACCAGCCCGCAGAATGGGGAGTCCCCAGCTGATGCAGAACCAAGGTAACTAGCTCCCATGCTACTTTCTCCTGCATCCCCAAATATAAAGGATTTGTTAAAAGGGGAGAGGTAGGGAAGATGCCTGGGTGGAGCACTACTAGACTCTGGCTATTTTCGGCTGGCATTTGTGCCCATGGGGACCTAGCCAACATGTGTACTTTAGAGTCCCCTTTGGGCTGCTCACAATTATGCAAATGCCAAGGCTGGCATGGAACAGGATGAAGGAGCCACAATCGGCTCCTTTGCACTGCCCCCATCTGCAGACCTTGGGCACAGCTGCAGATCTAGTCCAGAGCCTCTGGGCAGGGTATAAGCCCCAGATCCTTAAAGCTATTTAGGCTCCTAACTTCAAATCAGTGGAAGTTAGGAGCCTAAATACCTTTGGGGATCCAGGCCTAGGATCCTTGGTGACATGAGCGATCCTTACTATTCACGCACGCAGTTCCACTGAAGTCAATAGGACTACCCATGTAAAGATTAGTGGATGTCAACAGGGCTGCTTGTACGAGTACAGAAGAGCTGCAGGGCTGGACACATGAATTCCAAAAACAACTTATAGCTCCATCGCGGTTGAAACGAGTCCATTTATGGTTCTTTAACTCCACTCTTATCTGTTGGCAAGAGCCGAAGCATAAAGATCTCACTTAGGATATTATCATTTGAATTACTGGCTTATTGATTTATATTTTTACTGCAAAAAGTAAAACCGGCGTCAACAATTAAGAAGCGTGCTTTGGCATGGCCATCAGGATTTCCATTAGTTGGTCAAATTCAGGGTTAGATGATGTTATTCAGACCAGCTGTTCTCATTAAATCCGTCTTTCCGAAAGGTAAACAAATGGGCTTCTTATCTCATCCGCTGATAGTTACAAGTCAACAAGTTCATTAAGGGAATTACCGGCTGAGCTGAAATGTGCTGTTGCTGCAAATTGGTTAGTTAGCAGAGCCAAAATGAGGTTATTTCAAGGATTACCTCTGAAATATGCCCCAAGCCCTGAGATGCCTCCTATCCCAACCTCTCTAGAGGTTTAATATACCGTACACACAAGTAAAGCTTCATGTGCTTCAGATAGTAGTGCCTTTTGGTTATGAATGACCTAAGGCAGATTTCAACTGGTGTCCTGGGCCTTTACCTCACTATCAGTTCCCACAGCCATCCATTATCTCCGGGACTGTGGAACTTGTTCATCCTAGAGGTGGTTGGGAATTTTCCACTGAAATGTTTTCTTGACAGAAAATGTGGTTTCTGGAATATTGATTTTTCCATGGGAAAATGTTGATTTTTAAAAAAAATGATTTTTATGATTATTTCAATTCAGCAGTGCTGCCAGCCATGGTGTATGGCAGTGAAACGTGGGCACTGACGAAGAGAGAAGAGCAACGGCTGTTGGTAGCTGAAAGGGCAATGGAATGAGCTATGTTGGGAATCTCCCTTCTGGATCGTATACCAAATGAAATCATCAGAGAACGCAGCGGTGTGAAAGATATTGTCGTGGAAAGCAGATATAACAAGATGCGATGGGCGGGCCACACAGCACGGCTCACGGATAACAGGTGGACCGCAATCATTGCTGAGTGGTACCCGCGAGAACAGAAAAGACCCCCCGGTCGGCCTCCAAGAAGATGGGAAGATTACATCGTTAAACGTTTCGGATGAATGTGGAGAAGAAAGGCAAGAGTGCGAGAAGAATGGCAGACGTGTTGTGATCGGCACAGTCTTAACGACAGCTGAAGTCCGATCGATCCAGGTGATGATTATTTAATGCTGCTAATTGGTTGATATCTGGACTATATATCTAATGAATCATTAGAGCACCTAGAACTTTTCGTATAGGGGCTTTTTCAGTGCTGCTTACATCTAAACATTTAAATGAAGTACTAATATTGTTTTGTAAACGGCAGCCAAATTAAGACAGGCATTTTTTTTTTGCCTCCTGCTAACATTGTCAGCTAAGAATATCAGGGTTGCTTTTACTTTTAGAATTCTAGAACCATAGCTTAGAAGAATAACTACTGAGTAGAGAATTATTCTGACTGGAAGAGCTACTGGTTCGGTTGTCCTGTCTTTTGGGATCAGAGTGCTGACCCCACTGGCAGCTTCACACACCCAGAGCCACAGTCCTGGAATATTTGGTTGTTTCTGCTAAAAAGATCACCACAGAATTGTAGAATCATAGAAATGTCGGGCTGGAAGGGCCCTTGAAAGGTCACCAGGCAGGACCAAGTAGCCTAGACCATTATTGACAGGTGTTCGTCCAACCTGTTCTTAAAAAACTGAGCGATGGGGATTCCACAACCATCCTTGGAAGCAAATTCCAGTAAACACCCTTACAGTTCGAAAGTTTTTCCTGATATTTCATCTAAATCTCCCTTGTTGCAGATTACGTCCATTACTTCTTGTCCGGCTCGGTGTGGTGGCGCGTGCCTGTAATCCCAGCTGCTTGGGAGGTTGCGGTTGGCGGATCGCTCAGGAGTTCTAGGCTGCTGTGCGCTATGTCAATCAGGTGTCCAGTGCTACTGACAGCCTGGCCAGCGGGTAGTTGGAGGACTGGCTAGAACAACACCACTGACATGTTGTGATCGGCACGCTCTCTGTGAGGGCTGATAGACCAATCGATGACAGTGACTTCTTGTCCTATGCTCAGTGGACATGGAGAACAACTGATCACTGTCCTTTTTTATACCCCTTCAAATATATGAAGACTCTTAGCAGTTCCCCCCTCAGTCTTCATTTCTCAAGGCTAAACGTGCACAGCTTGTTTAATCTTTCCTCATCGGTCAGGTTTTCGAAATCTTATCATTTTTGTTGCTCTCCTCTGGTATCTCTCCAATTTGTTCACATCTTTCCTAGAACTGAACCCAGTACTCTGGCTGAGGCCTCAGCAGTGCCAAGTAGAGCAGGACAGTTGCGTCCCCTGTCTTACATACAACACTCCTGCTAATACCCCCAGAATGTTAGTCTTTTTGCAATGGCATCGTGTTATTGACTTATGTTGAATTTGTGATCCACTACCACCCCCAAATCCTCTTCAGCAGTGTTATTGCCTCCCCAGTTATTCCCCATTTTGTAGTTGTGCATTTGATGTTTTCCTTCCTAAGTGTAGTACTTTGCACTTGTCTTTATTACCTTTCATCGTGTTGGTTTCAGACTAAATCTCTAATTTGTCAAAGTTGTTTTGAATTCTAATCAGCTAACAGTGCTGATGTTTAGATTTCAATGTTCAGTTCCATTTGAGGAGAATGGGGATTGCTCTCTACTGCCTCAGCGTTTCTGTTTCTTTCTGTCTGTAGACTCAGTAAGTCAGCATTGCATCACTATATATTTGGTAGGTGTTTTGGGGCTAGAAATGTGTCTTAACTCCACCGCCCCTTCCAAAAAAAAATCACACCTGAAAGCTCAAAGATAGCAGGAATATATGAGTCACTAAAGAAAAACTGCCGCTGAGCATGTACCGGCTCAGTCTGTACCCTGACTGTTTTTAAGTAGTGTGCGAGATGGATTGAACACCTTAGTTCAGTAGTTCTTGGTCTCACAGTCTATGCAACACAGAACGATCAAACAAAGTGAAATGAAACCCAGTTAATCCTTTGCATCCCTCTAGGTTTGTAGAAGGTCGACCATTATTATGGTGTCTGAGTGCCTGTCCAGTTAACAGAGCGTGTTAATCTTCATGTTAAGACCCTGTTGGTTCAAAAGAAGCAGCTATTGATCTGTTAACACACAGTGCAATGCTCATTTTTTCAGAGTACTATTAGCAAAACCAAAAACAAACAAAAAAACACACCACTGGCAATGGATGTTTCTTTAGTGTTAGCAGCTGGGTGGTCCTGCTCCAAAACACTTAACTATTATTGAAGATAGGGATGGACACTTGCTAGTAGTAACAAAGATCAGGTACAAAGAGCTATGTTATATCCCATTAGTAAAAATGGAGATTCACCCTTTGATAGACAGAGTAGCTTGATAGTCCCATATTGTTAATGGCGTTTCTCATATCTAACGATCACCATTTATAAAAAAAACCAAATCAGTTCTCTACTTATTAACTGCATCTGTATCCAGTCTTAGTCTTACTTTTTTTCTTTCTTTTTCAGGAAGAGGAGTTCTGGGGTTGAGTCATGAAAGCAAAGGAGCAAGGACTTTGTTGTATTTTTATCTCTCTTCAGTAATAAAATACTTCAATCTGTAACCTAGGCAAAGTTTCAAGCAAACCTGGGCTAAGATGGAAACTATGCAAATCTTGGTGGTTTCAGTCTAAGAGCGGGCAAAAATCAGCGGTTTGGGTTATCTGAAATGCAAACCAAAAATTAGGGGATACGACAGAGCCCATGCTTTGCCATGAGGATTTTAGTTTTCTTGTACCACCGCTACTAGGGTGCAAAGCAACACTTTTGAACAGTGTTAGTAATGTATTATTCCAATGACACTGTGACGGCGTCCTAGGGGTGCAGCCTGGGACCATGGGACCGCTGTGTCCCCTTAACTCTCCAGCCCTGTCTGTCTCTCCCAGTGCTTTGCTAGTGACAAGCAGCAAACCCCTCCAGGTGCTGTTATCATTCAGCACAACCGCATGTGGAGCCCCACAGCTGGCAGGATTGCATGAATGGTCCCAGAGCCACTCATAAATCACACAGAGAAAGGCACCAGCCGAATGCCCCCCAGCTCCCAGCCTTGTACCTCAGAAATATACTGTTTTGCACTGCTCAAGACAAGCTTATTCATTGGTTCACCACTTCATCAAGAGGATATACATCAGCCTTTGTAAACCTAAGGGAATTTACCAAACCAGATAATAATTTGATGTTAAGGTTCAAGAATGTATAACCATTAAAACACACATTGCCAACATCACGTGTAAAAGTATGCAAAGTAAATATCCGTTCATCAACTCTAATAAGTCTCAAGCAGCAGTTTTCTTATTTTGTGTATCTCAGTTTCGATCAGTGGTGATGGAAATATTTTTCCATTGGCTTCTGAGTGGATGGTGAAATGTTTTTACTGACATTTCCAAGCCTATTTATATATTTGACATTTTCTGTCTAGGATAATATTAAATATATTTAAAACATTCATAACACTGACCACATTTGGTTAAATTATAATCAGTGCCATTAACAAAAAAAAAACAACGTAAATATGTATAGAAAGATTTACCTGTTGGGGATGGGTCATTAAAAAAAATGAAAAACGATCCATAGATAGAGTCAAAAGGGATATACTTTTCCATTGAGCCTCTTAAAGCTACTCTCACACTGGTCATCATGACAATAGGTGGCATCTGTATGTCAATAAATATTAATGTTGTTCAACATACTTTGCTACATTTGTTTCTTTCTATCGATGTTAAATTGACCAGATCTCTTGGAACTAAAAAAATGTAGAAGCTGAATATTCATCAAGTAAATGGAGTCCCGAACTCAACCCATAAATTACACATTTGTGTATCAGTCTGTTAGAAACATCTGACGGTGCTTAGCATGTGAACGTGTTGAGAGATCTCTATGTAAGTGTCTGCCATAGCTGATGTCCATATGTTATTTTGACTTCATTGGTATTACTTGAGTAAGCAAGACAAACCGGATTTGCCCCTCACTTTCATTCGTATTGGTACTAAAACATTAGGATGCATAGTTTATCCAAGCTATCTGGATCCTTTAGGTCTACAAGAAATGAGATGGAATCTCATGAGAACAGGCTTTTTCATTGTATTTTGTCTCTTTTGCTTCCATTATCACCCAGCGCCTAGAAAGGCTAAAAACAATGAAGAAAAATATTGTAACCAAGGTGTTTGTGGTTTGAAGAATCATAGAATCTTAGAATATCAGGGTTGGAAGGGACCTCAGGAGGTCATCTAGTCCAACCAACCCCCTGCTCAAAGCTTGTCTTTTGTTTGGTTTGAGATTTAGATTAAGGTTTTGGTCACTTTTTGTGTCCAGAAAGGACCTTAGCCACCAAATCTGTGATGAGAGGACAGTGGGGAGAACAGGAAACTGCTCAGAGGAAAACCAAGGGCCTCCGGTATGTTTGTCACAATTTCACAGTGATAAAACTGGGTTGTAAGAGAAATTTCTGCAAAGCATACATTTTACCAATTATTTTATTTCAGTGAAAATAGGATTTAAAGATCTGACATAACACTTCAAACATAAATTGTCTCAGGCTTGCAGATGTCCCATAAAGTTTGCAAAGCCTTGACCATTTATAAGCTGGAATTGGATCAGAAAAAGCTTCAGGATTCATTGAGCTTTGCTAGTCTTGGCAACTACTCTGTTTCTCTTTTACTGGGGCTATGATATGTTTCATCCTTACCTTGCAAAATGAATGTCTTATGGTGGTAATGAAAAACTTAAGAGAGAGAGAACACATTTAAAAGGAGTTGATGGATCTAATGAGATACCATCTTCGTTTATGGGACATTCTTAGTGCAACTGTTCTCTTAGTGAAGGTTTTGCTGAAATGGCTGTGGTGTTGTGCCCAGAATTAAAGTTCCATGAAATGTTACTTACTTTGATCGGCGCTATTTTCCCCTTCAATCTTCTTCCCATTTGGTTCTTACCCAATCTGTGTGTGCAATATAATACCTGGCGAATAAAACTAACACATCATGGTCTGTTTCCAAGATATGATGCCTGAGTCGTGTTGCTGTTTTCTGCTTAGCATTAGCTATATCACAAATTATGCTGGTAGCTTTTGGGCAAGGTGACTAGACAGCTCAGAGGACAGGTGAGGGGCTGTCACCAGTATGATAACAGTTACATTGCAATTAAATAATATTAAATAATGGTATTCTGATAACACTTTTCCATTGTGGATCTCAAATTGCTTTCCACACAATGGATTAAGCCTCCATACACCACTGGGAGGCAGGTAGCTATTATCTTTGCTCCTGTTTTATAGAGGAGGAAACTCGTGCAGAGAAGTGAAGTGTCTTGCCCAAGGTCACGCAGGAGGCCAGTTACTGCTCCAGAAACAGATCCTGACTCCTGGTCGCACTCTCTAATCTGCACTGCTCTATGATCCCAGGGCTGTCTGTCTCTAAATCTAAAGTGAAATCCAGAAATATACAGGATTTTAATTGGCCACACAGCTATTGCAGGTAGCTAAATATTAATATGCTCGTTGTGAGGATTTGGAAAGGTCAAGTGACATTCCTAGTCGTGGCCATTGTTCTCTGGTGAATCAGGCAGACTTAACTTCTGAGAGGCTCAAGTTCCGCCATTTGTCAGGCAGGATGATGGTTAATACTGTTTACCTAGCAAATAATATTTGCAAATTATTCTAAGCCCAACAGTATCCTAAAACTTTCCTGACCTAGTGAATTCAGCTAGGGATCATTGGCATAAGGAAACTTCTAGATTCTGTCCCTGCCTCTGCCACTAACACCATAGAACGTTTTAGCATTTAATCCACTGGACTGAGTGCTGGTGCCACCTTCTATGTTTCTTTGAGTTTTTAAAAATTTCCAGTGGAGTTTTTGCATGAAAGTGAATTAATATGCAATCGCGGACGAAATAATATTTTGCGTGAGCTTTCGCTGCCCATTTTCAGAAGATCGCTCCAGATGTACAGATGTTATAAATAGAGCTGGATTAAATTTTGGGGCTGACTAATGAAGATTTGGATCAGCCAACAGGTTTTGTACATTTGTGCTGAGTTTGCCAAATTGTTTCGTTTAAAAAAAAAAAAGAGAGAGAGAGAGAGAAAAGCCTGAGCAACAACAACAACCAAAAAAAGCTTAGTTTTGACATTTTAAAATTATTTTTTTATTCAAAACTTTTGATTTTGAAATTGACTTCAATTTTATTAAAATAAATATATTCCCTGTAAAAAAAAAAAAAGAAGCTTAAAACTAAAACAAAACATTTCTTTTTGGGTTTGCGACAGGGTATATAAACCCTACGCTAGAACTGAAGGGGTTAAAGAGTCACTCTGGACCCAGATGACTCCAGCAAGCCTCACCTACAGAGCATGCTCCAGATGGAGGTGGCGCTTAAAAGAAAGCCAGGAAGCTCAGAATGGGCTGACAAGGCTGGGAAGTAGACCTGCCCTGGGAGATCCTGAGAGGTGCTGTAGAAGCCTTCTCCTGGTGGGCTCAGACAGACTGGAGGTGCAGTTAGCACCTTTTTCTATTACCTTTTCAGAACAGACTGCAAAACTCTGATGAGAGAGTGGGTGGTAGGAAGTGGCTCAGGGAGAGCAGCCTTAAGGCACTCCTGGAAGCCTGAACTTTGGTAACAATTACAGGGCCCAGGGTCAGAGCCTAGTGGAATGGGAGGGCTACAGCTCCCCCACCTACCCCCGTCTGCATTAAAAGGACCCAACTATCTAACCACTAGGTGATGCTTCCAACAATTCCAGACCATCACAGGGTTAAACAAAACATTTGGTTGGACCTGAACATTTTTTTTTAACTCCGGGTTCACTAACATTTATTTAAATGTTTTGTTCAACCCAAAATGTGTGTGTGTTAAATTTTTTCTTCTTCCAGGACCATCAGGGAACCCCCAAACCAGTTATTCACACTGTTATGAACTCCAAACCAGGAGTAAAAAAATTGATGTAGTAGTAATTACCATGCTGTATTTAGCAGCTCGTCACAAGAGAGAGAAAATGAGGTCCAATTTACAGCTCATTTATGCATATGCAGTGTATGAAGCATTCCAGATCACTGATTGTCTGGCCAAATTCTTTAACAAAGCCTCAAAAAATAAAAATATGGATTGTGTGGTTTGCAGTGAGTAGAAAAACTAAATGAAGCGCATTTAAAAAAAATATACTTATGTCTAGAGACAGACCGAGTTTTCCATTTTCCAAATCCACACATAAAGCATAAATATAATAGTCTAGCTTTCAAAACCAACAATGTTCTCTTTAAATTATGGTACTCATCATCTTTGTTTTTACAGCATTATGAATTTCCATGAGTTAGACCCATATTTATGACCCAGACTTGGGTGTGGGTATTAGAACACTGACCTTCAAGGGAGGCCTGAAGGGGCCCATAGAATGGGGTGTGACGTCAAGATCAGAGGTTGTGTCCACAGATGACTGTTTTATTGTCTTAGCAATTATGGACTGAGTTTGTCTTCATTTCTACTGGTGCAATATTATTGAATAGAGAAATTGCACAGATGTAACTGAG
This sequence comes from Chelydra serpentina, assembly GCA_037349315.1. NCBI lineage: Eukaryota > Metazoa > Chordata > Testudines > Chelydridae > Chelydra > Chelydra serpentina. The sequence goes on from JBAIAC010000061.1 coordinate 16,211,590, forward strand.
GGCAGAATTTGGCTGTGTTTTTTCTCTCTCTTGCTTGACTATACAGATGACAAAGAAATTACCTTAGTAGAAATGACCTGGTCCTGGAAGGGCAGGATGGGTGATTAAGGCACTAGATTGGGATTCTGTAATATTGAGTTCAATTCCCAGCTGTGCCACAGACTTCCTTGCTAAATCTTTCAACCTCTGTGTGCGTCAATTCTTGCTTGTGTATTGTATCCCGTTCTCTGTTTTGTCTGTTTAGATCAGTGGTCCCCGGACTTTTTACTTCGTGCCCCCCTTACCCCTGTTTGCATGCTCTCTTCCCCCATGGAGCGGGATCGCGGCTCCAGGAGGGGGGATGTGGACGGGGTAAGGGAGTAGTGGCTGGGGCCACAGTAGGGGGCGGGGTCAGGAGCGGACCCTCAGCCAGCGGCTGAGGCCTGCAGCCATGGTCGGGCGCGGGGAAGGCAGCTGGGACCCTGAGCGCAGATCCCTGGGCGCGGGGCCGGAAGCTGGGACCTCAGGCGCAGACTGGCAGCCAGGGTCAGGAGTGGAGCTCCCCCAAACATTACTCCACACCCCCCTAGGAGGGCGTGCCCCACAAATTGAAGACCTCTGGTTTAGGTTGTAAATTCTTCAGGGCAGGGTCTCCTAATACGTATATGTACGGTACCCAGCGTAATGGTGGCCCCATCTCAGTAGGGGCCTCTGGGTGTTACTGTAATACCAACAATATAACTGTGGAGTGCTTTCAACACTCCGTGAAGTAAATGTGGGAGCTGAAAATGTTCAGCATTTCCCAAGAGGTGCATATCTCCCAGGATTAGGCTCATGGCCAGAACAGACAAAATACAGTATGAAACTTCCCCCACTTTATTTACAACGGCCAAGTTGAGATGCTAAGTGTTCAACTGACACAAGAAAGCAGGTCACCTCCTGATATTTTCCCCGTTTTTGTATGTCCACATTCACCAAGAGATGGTTAACGAAGACATAATAGAGATGTTAAACTTGAGACAATCGTAGTGCTTCAGACACTTCCCAAGGCCTTGTGGGGGACAGAACAATAGGGTTGACCACTAAAATGAGCTATTTTATTGGCCATGAACAAACAAGCTTTTGATGGGTTTGGGCAAAGTGGTTAACAAATGCCAAGTGCCATGCTGTTTCTTGATTTTTCTCAGTCAAATACATAGTTGGCTGTTGAGGGCTTTGCTGTTTGGATTCTTTTGTTAATGGAAGTACATTTCACTTGTGAGCCTTCCATGGGAGGTTAGAACAAAGGAAACCTCCAAACCTACATACAAGGCTGCAAAACAGAGAGATTTGACATACACAAGCCACTAGAGAATTTTCCCACCAAGTTGACATTAGCACCAGCAGCCAGATGTACAATTCAGATCAGAGAGACAATGAAAATAGATTGTGGTTCACATCTAGTTAAAACAATAAACACTGCATACCCAAGAATCCCCCACAAAACACGCTTTCTTTGTACAAACCTACATGGCTTTATTATTCCAGGGTCTAACTTTAAAGCATTGTTACCATTTTTTAGGGAAAAAAATTAAACAGCTGCAGATCCCTACAATGACAATTACCAGTTGATGATGATTTGCAGGGAACTGGCTGGGTTTGCTGTCGAACCACATCCACCCAAAACAGATGGCCTGCCTATTCAGCAAAAACTCTTGTAGGAAGGAGCCACCTGCCAAAATCTGCTTTCTTCACTGCGGAATGAATTTTTATAGCTGATCTGTTTAGATAGGGCTCTCTGACCACTCTCCCCAATGCACATGGGCAAATTCTACCCATGATGTACTGGAGGACTGGGATGATGTTCACGGCTTGCCATATACTCTGTAGTATGTCCAGGTGACTGGCCCAACAGGTTAGAGATGCTGTCGAAAGCATATGGTACAATAGTCTCCTGCCCCCCCTCCCCACACTTCTGATGGCTCTCTCATTTTCATCAGATTCCTTCTTCTCCATACAAGCATGCTTTGGTCTCCCTTGACTTAAGATGATACTATTGAGCTCACCTCACCCTCAAACTATCAACCAGTCTCTCTTCTCCCGTTCTTCTCCACAATCCTCAAACATGCTGCCTGGAAGACTGGTACCTGGAATTCTGCCATCTGATTGCATCCTAGACCCTCTCCAAATCTAATTTCCACCCTGCATGCACCTCTGAAACTATACTCACCATGGTCTCCAGTGGCTGGTCTCTCCCTGAACCATGCCATGACTGTGCTTTTCTTCTTGATGTCTATCCCTCTCCGCTTTTATGACTCTGTCCTCTCCTGGTTCTCCTCCACCCCCTGTGTAATTTCATCTCTAGTGTTTCATTAGATTGGTTCTCCACTAACCCTCTCCACCTATCAGCTTGGAATTTGAACATGCTCCATCCTCCCGTCACTTTTCGCATTCAGTCCCTCTCTCCTCACCCACACCAAATTACCCGTCTTCAGCACCAATTCCCAAAGGGTCCCTTACAACTATACACTTTCCAGATCGATGTTCTCTTCTCTCCTCACTCCACATTTAAAATTATGGGCCTAGAGACTATAGGCCTGATGCATGATGGTCCTTGTACAGTCATTTATGCTGGGCAGTGAGTACATACTCTGCTCCATCGGAATGCTCCCCTTTTACACTTACTTTACACAGGTGTACATTTCTGCACAAGGTGAAAGGCCAGTGCGTGTGTTACAGTGACGAGGGTGGCAGCTGTGCACTGCTGGGAGCTGGCCACAGTTTTGACATCATCAGAAATGCCCATCTAGCCAATCAGAATGTGGCTTTGGCTAATCATTCTCTATAACTAGACACTAATATAGTAATACACCACGACAGGGTGCGTATTAGATCATGAATACAGATCTCTGGTCTGTCGTGAGGTACAAGTTTGAAGGCTACCCTTGCAGACAAGACAACAACAAAACCATCAATCTTAGTCAGGCAAGCTGGTCTGGAAGAATAGGTCTGAACAGGAAAGCTACCAAAGCAGCCTTAAAATGAAAATGAGCAAAGCCCATACTTCAGCTGTCTTTTGGTCTGTATTCATTTAAACCTTTAGCATTTTTCTAACTTCCAAATTTCATTGACATTGAAAGATGCTTCATCCTCCAAGGCTCATATCACCTTACCAGAAAAGCGAGGCAGGGATTCTCCTAATGTCTGCAATTATAGGCATATGTCTTCCCTACTGTTGACACTAAATTCTTTGCTAAAATTCTGGCAACAAAATTGGATAAAATTATCCGCTAAATTGTTTCAGCTGATCAAGCAAAATTTGGAATTCTCTCTACATCCACAAACTCGAGAGAGTTAATAGTCTGTGTTAGCCTGACTTATCTGAATCCTTGTTGCTTTCCTGGAATCTGTGTGGTATTTTTGCTTTTGCAGAGCTCTGCAATCTGCTATGGAACTAAAAAAAAAATCCTATTTGCACTTCACTGCCTCTGACTGATTCTTCTTTAACCTCTCTGGCTGGAACAGACTGAAGATAATGGTTCTCTGATACATTCCTTTTCCTTTTCCCACCACCTCCAAAGTTATTAAAAACAAACTGCCAGCCTACTGGTAAGTTTTGATTTTCAGTGAGCCAAACCATCTGCCAGTAATGAACTTCAATTTACTAAATATTTGTGTTAATTTCACCAACAATTACAATTATAGACCTACGTAGCCTTTATAATAAAACCAGAAGTTCCAAAGATTTCCTGCAGCCAAGAGCGGCCAGTGGGTATATTAATACCTCCTTGCTTCAGAGAGGCCCTGACTTAGGAAAGAAGCCCTATTCAGGAAATTCTTTAAGTATATCAGAAGCAGGAAGCCCGTGAAAGAATTGGTGGGTCTATTGCATCATGAGGGGCTAAAGGTAGCAATTAAGGAAGATAAGGGCATTGTGGAGAAGCTGAATGATTTCTTTGTATTAATCCTCACTGCAGAGGATGTTGGGGAGAGACCTACCCCAGACCTGCTCCTTTCTGGTACTATGGATCAGGTAATCTTAGAGAATCAGGTGTCAGAAGAACAGGTTCTTGAGCAACTTGATAATTTTAAAAAAGCTGTAAGTCACCAGGCCCAAATGCTACATCCAAGAGTTCGGAAGGAGCTTAAGTGTGAAGTGGCTGTGAAATCTCTTATTAAAAACAGCTACTGTATCAGAGGATTGGAGGGCAGCAAACATTGCACTGATATCTAAGAAGGCTCTAGGAGTGAGCCAGAGCCATGTATAAAGGTGTTAGTGTAAATGAGAATCAGGCCCATGGAGTCTGAAATCTTTTGGTTCTGGTTCACCAGTTTAATCATGGAGCAGGATAGTAGTGACCAAATTCAAATACCATCACTTTCAGAAGATGCAGTATAGTTGCACAGGTGTCTACATCATGAAGTCCACCACTACAACTGGCACAGACTGGCCATCACAGTAGAAAGGCTGAGAATGTATTAGTATTGTTCATTGTTTGACTTACAGAGGCCCCATCTGAGATTGAGGCCCCCAGCGTGCAAGGTGCTGTACAAACACAGAGTGAGAGAAGGTCCCTGGCCTGGAGAATGTAAAGCTTCATCTAATAACCAGTGAAATCAGCACAGAAGTCTTTCAGTTGATTTCAGTAGGCATTAGATTCAGCCCTTAATAAGCACTGAAAGTGAACTCACTTCCTATCTCCCAGAGTGGCTGCTGGGCACCCGAGAGCAAGGATGGTCTTGTCAGACACTAGACTAAAAGTCAGGAGATCTGGGTTCCATTCCCAGCTCTGCCACAGACTTCCTATGTGATCCTGGGCAAGTCACTTCATCTCACTGTGATTTGCTTCCCCGTGTTTGTTTAAAATCAGGATGGTAATACTTGTCTGTTTAGACTGCAAGTTCCTGAGGGGCCAGAGACTGTCTCTCACTGTGGTTTTTGTACAGTGCTCTGAACCTCTACGTGCTATGGTAACACTGCTGCTAACAATGGGGAAAGGTGGTATTCTATAGGGAAAATATTGCAGTGTTGCAACCCACATGGTCTGGGTTCTGTGGATAAGACGTCACTTTCCAATGTTTTCATTGTTGTCATGAATGCTAAGAAAAGTCTTTCAAAATGCCTTCCAGGATGTACAGTGACCAGTAACAGGAATACGGGAATTACCTTGATTTAAGATGCACCGAGAGTTATCCTGAAGTTATCATTAGTGCTGCAGGTAACTCAGTATCCTTTTCCAGTAGCCCCCTCCCCCTTGCTACTAGTCCTGATCCAATACAGTTTTGTCAGAATGGAAAGGGGGTGCGGGAAGAGGGGATGCTTTGCTAACTCACTGGATATTCCTTACCCGCTCCAACGGCTCTTGTGGTCATGGGATTCAAATATTACAAGCTTTATTTGGAAACAATGACCCCAGGAATGTTTGCAAAGACTCTTTGGGCAGCAGTTTCTGATTTAGCTCATGTTTGGTAACCACAGTTTCTAGATTGCAGGACAGCTCATGGCTTGGGAATTTCCAAAGCGACCGTTAACTGGAATGTCAGTTTATATAATTTGGTCCGTACGAATTAGAGTTTTGCGCTCTTATAGGTGGTGGTGGTGGGACTGTTGGGGGGAAAGGAGGGAAAGAGAGTGGGGCTCTTTTAGTTCATTTTGGGTGGGTGTGGTGGAAAAATCAAACTTCATCTCTCATCCACCATGTCTGGAATGAATCTGTCTGGTAAGCGGAGCGTAATCATTGCAAGAGAGTATACTTGTTACAGTCATGTCTTTCCCCAGGAGCCAATCCCGTTCCTTTTATGGTCAATGGGAAAATTAGCATTGACTTCAATGGGCACAGGATCAGGCACAAACAAGACTTAGATTGTGCCCACATCTGGATCAGAAGCACGCTAGCTGTGGAACAGGTGTGTTAGATACAGCCATTGTCAGCAGGATAGACAAGTGCGGGGAGGGATTTTTTTCCTAAACACTGCTATCAAAACACATGCAGCCAAATCCTCCCCGGTGTAAATTGATGTTGCTCCTTTGACTCAAACAGAGGTAAGCTGATTTACACGAGCTGAGTATCTGGTCTGCTATGCACTAACTCCCACCACCCCAGGTCTTCTGTCTCTGGGAAGTGAGGTCATTTTGACCCAAAATATTGGAAAGGGACAAGGAGCTTAATTCCCGCAACTGAAGGTCCCAGCAGCACTGTAAACTGGGTACATTTATTGCACAACAGTGAAAGTGTTTATATGCCTGCATCTCTGTCACAGTGTGCAGAACGTTTCATAACATTTGTACACCACTTTAAAATCAAAGCCTTAACTTGCAAACCTGCTTTGTTTGGTTCTTTTTTTAATCTCACTTTCCATTTCTTCTCTCCACGTTTTCTTTCTTTCAGGTTCCCACCCCTTCCCTCAGATGGCAGCCTGTCTCCTGCAATCCATGCTTGCCCCCGGCATTGCTATCTTACCCTCTGTCTCCCATGGTGGTCTTCATTTGTTTCATCTTTGACTGACCGTGACTCGCCACATCCTATCACGGCGTCCTTGCTCTCGCATGAGTTGTCTCACTGCAGATGTGAGTTGGACTGTCTTCTCGTAACCCACATGCCTAACAGGGAAGTATCTCTTTAAGGGATCTATCATGGGGGTGGGTAGGAGTGAGTTGTGTCTGGGTCATTGTTGCTAGGCAGATGCACATGCAGAAGTTTCTGGAATTGGGTGTGCCAGTTTTGGGTATGCTCAGTAGGTTCCCTGTAGCTGGACTCAGGCGCCATGAAAACAAGCAGTCAGGGCAGCTGCTTTACAAAGGCCATGTGCCCTGGGTGGGCTGGGAGAAGCTCAGCCCAGGAGCAGAAAGCAGGCTGTTTTTTCCATAACTCTGAAGCATTTTGCCGCAGGGATTTTTAAAAATTAAATCTATATACTTAACCGAGTGGTTGGTTAATCAGTGAGCTGCCTTGCTCACGATGATTTCAGCAGAGGAGGAGGAAGAGTCTGCATGGATTCCAGATGAAGATTCCTACAAGCAAGTGGAGGGAAGATGTTGGTTTTGACTCCCCAGACTGCATAGATTTGGTGATCAAAGCTTCTGAGACTCAGGTGGACTCAACCTGAGCTTTTGGGGAACTCCGAGTTTCCTCTCACTGTGTTTCTGTGGGGACTGACCTGTTTAGATGCAATTTGTTTTCTTTCTTTGGGCTAGTCTACACTTACCTGCAGCGTCGGAGGCGTCGGATTGATCTTCTGGGTTCGATTTATCGCGTCTTGTCTAGACGCGATAAATCGAACCAGGAAGTGTTCCCCCGTCGACGCCGGTAATCCTGCTCTGCGAACGGAGTCGACGGGGGAGTCGACGGGGGAGCTGCGCGCCGCCGTGTGGACCAGGGGTAAGTACTTTAAAGTTCGAAATAAGATACTTCGACTTCAGCTACGTTATTCACGTAGCTGAAGTCGTGTATCTTACTTCGAACTTGTGGGCTAGTGTAGACCAGCCCTTAGTGTTGATATATAACTGCGAAGATAATGTATGTGAATTATAAAGTAGCCATGTTCTGTTGTACACAAGAACAATTAGCTGCCTTCAAATGAAAGAGAACACTATGCTGCCACCCAAGAAAATTGATCAAACCCGCATGGGGAAGTACAATGTGCTGTGGAGTCTGACATCAAGAGTGATTTTGCAGTATCCTGTAGGCCCTTTGGAGTCTCCAGTGAATTGTGGAGTCCTGGAATTCTCAGAACCTGTAACCATGGATGATTTCATCGGGAACTATTGTGCATTTCGTTTACTCAACAGCGTATTCCATGGATGTATGTTTTTGGGGAAGCCTTGCAAACATTTAATGCCTCTTTCTTTCCTTTGGCAAGGGATAACGTGGGTCACTGATCTCCAAAGAACTTTTCCAACAAAGCCTTTCGATTCGCTGAAGGCAAGCAACTGGGATTTCTATTAGAAGCAAGTGCACAGCGGAGACATCTCCCACTGCCCTTTAACTGCTTGAGAGGTTGCTCGTGTGTGTTTTATTCACCTCATAAAAAAGCTTAGAACCTTGTAAAACTATATACATTGCGGAAGAGATGTGAGACTTAACACAGATATATACCACACACAGAGGGTGGCCTTTTCGGTAGCATGCATCCAACGAACTAGAAACGCTTTCTTGCCCTCGTCCCATTGTTGGTTCATCCTTTGTTTTCGTCTTGGATGGAATACGCTGCATGAATTGTTGTTCGGTGTTTCTTCCATCACTACATCTAGCTACCAACCAAAGTAAAGAAGAAGAGAGAAGGAAATGGGAGTTGGTTAGCCGAACTCAAGCAACAGCTGCAAGATATTCCAAAATCTAAGCACGTAGGAGCTTAAAAGGAGTGGGGTTCACATTAATCTTAGGCTACATCCACACTACCTGCCCGATTCGGCGGGTAGCGATCGATGTTCTGGGATCTATTTATCGCGTCTCATCTAGATGCGATAAATTGATCCCAGACGCGCTTCCCGTCAACACCGGAACTCCAGCTCTGCGCGAGGAGTAAGTGGAGTCGACGGGGGAGCCTGCCTGTTGCCATGTGGACCGCGGTAAGTACTTTTTAAAATCGATCTAAGATATTCAACTTCAGCTACGTTATTCACGTAGCTGAAGTTGCGTATCTTAGATCGATCCCGCCCCCTAGTGTGGACCAGCCCTTAGTTGTATATGCTCCTGTAGTGTCCTTAAACTTAATGCTTGGTGAACCTTAACACAGGGCTAGATCTGCGGGGGGAGGGATAGCTCAGTGGTTTGAGCATTGGCCTGCTAAACCCAGGGTTGTGAGTTCAGTCCTTGAGGGGGCCATTTAGGGATCTGGGGCAAAAATTGGGGATTGGTCCTGCTTTGAGCAGGGGGTTGGACTAGATGACGTCCTAAGGCCCCTTCCAACCCTGATATTCTATGATCCTACAAACCCCAAAAATATTATGGGATAAGAGGACTAGTTATGTGATGCAGAGCCTTTCTATAAAGGGAACTGGTTTCAAACCAGGGAAGGTTGATTGTGCTTGAAAATCACTAGGCCCTATAGAAATCAATGGGAATTTTGCCATCTTACTGCAGGTCAGAGGCCTATATGAATTGAGGTGGAGGCCTCAGTCCAGTTCGTGGTGGTCAGCTGTTCACAAAAAGCCCAGTCTCAGTAGTTTCTGCAGTTACAGTTACTTGGTGGCAGTATCATTGGAGAAACTGAGGACTGAACGAGCACTGAGAAGAAACTATCTTTTTCACCCTCAGAAGTATTATGTGTTTAGGGTTAAATCATGCTCATGGGGCAGTGTCTTCTAAGTTCTTTCTGTCTTGCAATACAAGAGTTTCTTTTTCAGTATTTTATTTAATTACAAATGAGAAGTTGTGTGCAGAATTTATACTTGTGTACTATTGATGATCATCAGATTTTGAGAAGTCACAGCTTCATTACCTAGATGTCAAAAATCTCCTAACTATTTAAGACCATAAGAAAAGCCAAACTGGGTCAGACCAAAGGTCCATCTAGCCCAGTATCCTGTCTTCTGACAGTGGCCAATGCCAGGTGCCCCAGAGGGAATGAATAGAACAGGTAATCATCAAGTGATCCATCCCCTGTCACCCATTCCCAGCTTCTGGCTAACAGAGGCTAGGGACACCATCCCTGGCCATCCTGGCTAATAGCCATTGATGGACCTATCCTCCATGAATTTAACTAGTCCTGTTATAGGCTTGGCCTTCACAACATCCTCTGGTAAGGAATTCCATAGGTTGACTGTGTGTTGTGTGAAGAAATACTTCCTTTGGTTTGTTTTAAACCTGCTGCCTGTTAATTTCATTTGGTGCCCCCTGGTTCTTGTGTTATGAGAAGGAGTAAATAACACTTACCTATTTACTTTCTCCACACCAGTCACGATTTTATAGACTTCAATCATATCCCACCTTAGTCGTCTCTTTTCCAAACTGAAAAGTCTCAGTCTTATTAATCTCGTTCCATACCCCTAATCATTTTAGTTGCCCTTTTCTGAACCTTTTCCAATTCCAATATATCTTATTTTGGGATGTGGCGACCACATCTGCATGCAGGATTCAAGATGTGGGTGTACCATGGATTTATATAGAGGCAAGATGATATTTTCTGTCTTATTATCTATCCCTTTAGTGCATACCGATTCACCAGTAGGCTCTGGCTGCTTTGTGTGCTTCCATTGATACAGGGTTGTCAAATGCCGCTTAACTAACCATTTAAGCCAGGTCTCATTAAACTGGGTTTACAGCTACATTGCATTGCCAGACACACACAAAGTAGCTCAAGCACATTGGTGAATCTTGCCCCAAATGATCATGCTACTAGCAATCTTCTCAGTTAGTCAGCATTTGAGATAAAGGGCTTGATTCTGTTTGCAATATGCACTTCTGTAAATCAGGATTGACACCTGCCAAGTTAGTGGAGTTGCAGCAGTGTAAAACCTATGGAAGTAAGAGCAGAATCCAGCCCAGAGACTCTAGTGAACCAGGAAATTCCTGAACATTTGCCATCACTTGTAATATAAAGGAGCCAGTATTCTCTCTTTGATCATCTGAAAATTCTTGGTAGTCTACAGATCACTCTTAGGACATCTCCTTCCTCTGATGTCAGCCTTCACGAAGGGTATTAGATTTAGTGATGCAAATATCACTGTGGCCAAGTATGGTTTTTTTTGGTGGTGGTGGTGGTGGTTGTTTTTTGCAGTATTAGTTGGGATTTTACTCCTTTTTTTTTTAAAAGCCATGGAACTTAGTCTGTCTTTATCGAAGCATTGTTTTTGCTCCTGAAGCTGAGATACAGGTGAGAGTTCACCCTTTGTACTACTCTAATTATTTCCATGTTTCCATTATAATCAGTGCCTGAGGTGCACTGTTTTGGTGTGAATCCAAGTTTTCCCAAGGATTGGGTCATGTGATGGTTTGATATGGGTATTGGATCCTGGCTTATCTCTGGGTCTAAAGAATCCCTTGTTGGAGGTGTTGAAAACTGAGCTGTAAACATTTTTTCTGGTCTATTTTTTTTTTTAGGGTTGGATTGTCTCTGACCCTTTTATAAAGAGTGGCTGCGGGCAGGTGGAAGAAGTTTTTCAGTTCCACAGGTGCAGTGGTGAATGAGAGCTAGGAACACTCACACTGCATGAGGGACAGATACAATTGCAGAACCTGTGTTCAGTGGAGTACAAGGTCTGCTCCCTCTACAAACCACTAACGGGGGAAGAGAAAGGAGAGAAAATATGTGGGGACTTGCCCCTCCCCACTCTAGACCAGCCTGCAAAGTGGACCGGGCCACATCAAGGTGAGGAGTAGGGAGTTAGGGTTTCCAGGTGTCCAGCTTTTGAACACCCAGTTGAAAAGGGATCCTGGTGGCTCCAGTCACCACTGCTGACCAGGCTGTTGACTGCTCAGTTGGTGGCACTGCGCAGCGGGGCTGGCAGGCTCCCTGCTAGTCGCTGTGCCGAGCGGCTCCTTGGAAGCAGCTCACATGTCCATGCTCCAGCTCCTATGTGTAGGGGCAGCCAGGGGGCTTCACACGCTGCCCCTGCCCCCAAGCGCCGCCTCCACAGCTCCTATTGGCCAGGAACCATGGCCAATGGGAGCTGCGGGGGCGGCACCTGTGGATGGGGCAGCACGCAGAGTCACCTGGCTACACCTCTGCGTAGGAGCCAGAGTGGGGACATGCTGCTTATGGGAGCTGCTTGAGGTAAGTGCTGCCTGGAGCCTGCACCCCTGACCCTCTCCCGGGCCCCAACCCACAGCCCCAGTCCTGATCCCTCTCCTGCCCTCTGAACCCCCCAGCCCAGAGCCCCCTCTTACACCCCAAATCCCTCATGCCTGGCCCCACATCAGAGCCTGCACCCACAGCTGGAGTCCTCACTAGGGATGGGCCAATAGTTTGCCATCAAAATCATGAGAGATGTAATCCAACCAGTGAGCCCAGCCTATAGAGGAGAATGAAAGCCTGAGCTACCAAAACAACAGTTCCCATGATGCACTGCAGCAACATTTCCAAACAGAAAAATGTCAGGTTTTGAATGTTTGCTGAAAAATTGAAACTTTCGGTGGGCATTTGTGGTGACATTTTTATTTTCATCAAAACTTTTGACAACAGGAAAAAAATAATTCCCAACAGCTGTACTGAGGCGTTGCTCACTCACAGGCATGTTTGGCAGAGATTGCAGACATTCCAATCAAGGTTTTAGCCCAGAAGGGATTTCTTTTCACATAAGATTTTGAGGAGGTTGGAATTCTGCTTAGACATTTTAAGCAGTTGGATAAGATGGCAAGAAACAACAATAACAAAAAATGGAGTCCTCTTTTTTTTTTTTTTTTTTTGTGCACCTGTATGACTGGAGAGCTACTTTGGTACATATCAATGAAATTGTATCGGCCATGTCTCTCTAATGTGCGTTGATACCCTTGGGTATTTGAAAGAGAAATGGTAAATTTTGTTCTTTCATGACAAATGGCAGTGATTGTGCACTTTTTTGAGGTAATGGGTTCAATAGAAACTGTATATGGATTTTTAATCCATAGCTGTTGATTGAGAAGATACACAAATTCATAACAGGATTGAAAAGCCTTAATAATCCATTGAGCCAACTCTGTGCGCAAAGCAAAATGATCCCAAACAGACCTTGGTATTACAAACAGGCTGTAATATAGAAGTGCAGTAGATAAATACAGTAGAGCCTCATTTGTAAAGCACTTTATTATCCATAACTAATATTCTGATTCTTTTTTAAAGTCCCTAATGTATAGATTCATGGATTCCAAGGCCACAATGGGCCATTGTGATCATCTCAGTTTGACCTCCTGTCTAGCACAGGCCAGAGAACGTCCTCTAAAGAATTTCTAGAGCAGGTCTTGTACATAACTGCTCTTCCAAAAACGTGTGCAATAGAGTTGCTTCGAATACCCCACTCCAAAGACTGCTCAGACCTGTTCATTGGTGGGTAACCAAGAAATATAAATGTCATATGAAAGAGTACAAGGAATCGGGGTGCATCCAGCCCCAAAGAGCGTAGGAAGAAAGTGGGACTCTGGCTCCACCCCTACATGCTAGTGGAATTGTCCGGCTTCATGGGTTGGAAGTAAGCGGCACTCTATAAAGGGTGTGGAAGCTGGTGCATAAATTGCTTTATTACATTCTAACGTAGTACCTCTCTAGTGCGTTTATTGTGTACGACTGGTGTGCACTGTGGCTACAGGTGCTCTAGGAGGCATCCTGTCTGCCCGAGACTTTTCAGCATCCCCATTACTTAGATTTTAAGTTCTTTGCTCTATTTGTACAGCACCTAGTGCAATGGAGTCCAGGTCCATGGCTGATGATCCTAGGATATGATCATACAAATAATAAAAATATAGGGCTGTGCCTGGCTGGCATAATCTAGCCCTCAGAAGACATGGTGGGTTTTTTTTTTACCAGTAAATGGTCATTTCTAGAGAGGGCTGGAGGAAGACAAGTCTGTTTTTGGGGTTTTGAGGTTTTGAAATTTTGTTTTTGTTCCACATTGGAATGGGGAAAAAAATTCAAGTTTTTGCAAGTGGCAGTGGAGATGGGCATGAGATGCAAAATTTGGATCTAAATTGAGATTTCCAAGTTTAGGAGAGATTGAATTTGCGGTTTTGGAAGGAGGACAGTAGGGGTGTGTGACCAGTTAGTTGGCGGACAGTGAGACTCCATATAACCGGTCTCTCACATGTAAGGAGCAACTCCTTTTATGCCAGCAACAGTTACAAGCTGACTATTTGGGTGACCTGGCATTCACTAATGCACATATTGGAGTGCGTAAATACACTTCTGCGGTCAGGCTTTTCCTACTGTCTCCGGAGCTAGCCTTCTGGAGAACTTGGTGATGTATCCACAAAACTGAACGGGGTGATAGTTAAACTATTTATTTCCTAAAAAAATAATTAGCTAATCTACGGTATCATGAAGCACTAAAAATGAGATTACTTTGCCTTTTTTGCATGGAGTAGCCATGCCATTGGCCAAGAGCCTACTCTGTTACACCACTGAAATATCACAGTGGCTGTACTGAAATCAGGGGAGCTGTTCCAGAATTACACCAGCCTGAGAGCACAACTTGGCCCTTTGTGTGTGTATCTACACAGAGGTGGTATTGGCTATTTTTTGAGACCTTAAACGAGGAGAACGTGATTGAAAAGCAGCAACTGTCTTCAATGGGCTTTGGCTCGCACTCCAGGCGAGCGCGGTACTTTAACTATTTGCAGGTTCCACTACATCTCTACAAAAGAGGAAGATACAATTCTGGGGTTGCAAAAGCTCATCTCCAAGAGATGGGAGTTAGTTGTGCCTTGCTATTAAATCCCGCATCCAGGGGATTTGGTGCCATCTCCCACAATGAGGGACAGTTTAGTGGAGATCTCAGTGAAGCACTTGAGTTGCGTTCAGCAATTGTGAAACGAGTCCTAGTGTGGCTGGTCAGTTATTTTTTTGTCCCGTTGTGTCCTGTGTTGTAACTTGTGCCGTTTGCGACTGTTGCAGGAATACATTCTTTCGCTCTAAGCACTGGATAGCTACACGATTGTATATTACTACCTAACTCTTATAGTGCAAGCGCTTGTATAGCACTTTTCCTCAGGAGATCTCGAAGTGGTTTGTTCCAAAGAAGGTCAGTATCTTATCCCCATCTGTAAAATGGGGAAACTGAGACGTAAAGCAACTTGCCCAGGGTCACTCAGCAGGCCGGTGGCAAAGCTGGGAATAATACCCAGGTCTCTCAAGTTCCAGGCCACAAGGACACACTGCAAGTGCTCCCTCCTTGTAAGCCCTGGCTGGACTAGAACCTGGGACCATGGAGGTTCTGGGGCAGTAGCATAGCCAGGGAGGGAGCAGGGGGAGCGGCCGCTCCCCCACTGAGCAGAAGCGGCGCCTTTTTTGTGCGCCGATGCCTTTTGCTCCTGCGCTGTAGCCGGAGCAGAGCATTTTTTTTTGCTCCCGGCGCCTTTTTTTGCTCCCGATGCTTTTTGCTCCTGGTGCCTTTTTTTAGCTCCGCTCCCCCTGTGCTCTAAACCTGGCTACGCCACTGTTCTGCGGTGCTGATGCTTCTGTGTTGCCTTGGAAGCTCAGGCTGGGTTTCTTCTGGGAGACGCTGTGAAGCTATCAGAGGGGTAGCCGTGTTAGTCTGGATTTGTAGAAGCGACAAAGGGTCCTGTGGCACCTTATAGACTAACAGACGTATTGGAGCATAAGCTTTCGTGGGTGAATACCCACTTCATCAGATGCATGCAGTGGAAATGTCCAGGGTCAGGTATAAATATGCAGGGAAGAAGCTAGACATTGTGGGACGTACTGCCCCGCAGGGCCTGAGTGGTAGACCGCCGCAGTTCTTTGGCTGGCCCATGCCGGTACATAAACCAGGAAGTCATTACAGGGAACTGTCTGAGCAATGATGCAGACTGTCTGCTTGCTTCTGCTCCAGACCATGGCTTACTCTGAACCTTAGATTCCTGCTTCTGATCCCAGTGTGTCCCCACTACCGGCCTCCTGTCTGTAACCTGGTGCCTGACCTTGGTATCCTGACCTGGCTCAACCCGAACCCGGCTACTTGCCTCCTGCCTTCAGCTTGGTGCCTGTTCCTAGTATCCTGACTTGGCTTAACTCCGACTCGGCTACATCTCTTCTGATGACAACTTGGCAACAGGGCAATGCACACTGGCCACCCGCCGTCCAGCCCTGACACTCACACAGAATTTACACACACTGGCCTGTGGGCAAGGGTGTTGCCTTCTCTAACATGTCAGGTACCTGCTTAGAAGCTGACTTTTTGTTTTCCCAGTGAGGCAAATACAAAAAGTTCTCCACAGGGCAAAATGCCTGGAAATTCTGCATGACAGAGGATTTCTTTAAAAAAATCTGCTGTTGAAGCCATCTGAGGAGTCTATTCACCGTCCCTTTCGAACTAAGCAAAACCTAACCATCTGCACTGCCTCCTTTCCGTAAGACATCAACCCGTTGCCTGTGATGGCCCTCTCAGTGCTATTACTGAACTTTTATGTATTACTGAACTTTTATGCCTCTCACAATTTACTGTTCACATTCTTTTGCTTCTTCTTGTAATGTTTTACAGCAATGCCCATTGCTATAACTGTCATGCAGTGTGAGATCTACGCATGAATGTCACGTTCTAAATGTAAACAGAATTCTGTTTTAGTGTATTTTTAATGGCTCCCAAGGGGGTGACTTGGAGCTACAGGCTTTCAGCAAAAGCAACTGCCACTGTAAACTTTATGGTAAGTCAGACCCAGAGTTAGGAATCATAGGCCCAGTTCTCGCTTGCACGGGTGTAAATCTGGAATCACTCCATTAGAGTGACGCTGATTTTACCCCAGTATAAGAGAAGCTCCAAATCAGGTCCTGCCCCCTCGATTTTGGGGAAACGTTCTTAATTCACGAGGCATGGTTATTTTGGTGTCAACTGTAAAATCCACAGCAACAATGTGTCATGCTTTACTATTCCTGGGAGCTTTAAGGATATACGCATACAGCAACTCACATGTGATAGCTGGAAAAACAAGCTGCACCCCAAAAGTGTGAGCTATTTAAATGGCCAACCGATAGAATTGTCTTCCATCCTAGGATTAATTCAGCCCACATATGAAAGCAGGCTAGTAGAGTGCCAACCATTTCTTATTTCATTGTCATGCTAGAACCTCAGGAATGCCAGGTAATAGAACTTGTCACTTCTTGTAGGCAAGAGAGGGAAATGTCACCAGTTAAATGGCAACCTCTTTTTAATCATGGCTAGTATCATATATCAGGTGACATTAATTTATGCAGCTGGAGAGGTAGTATTTCCAATGGAGCTATAGCTTCCATCAGCGGAGGATCTGGGCCCATCTCTTTAGATGGCTGACTTTTCCCTCTGTCTAGCTGGATTGTTTTTCCGCACAGGAAGATCCTATCCAAAAGCTTTCCTCTTTTTCAGTCAAACCACTTCTATTCAAACTTCTTGGTCATGCAGGTTTCCTCCTGATGACACGTTAGGCAGCATGTCCCTTTACCCTGCCCAAGCTAAGATCATGTGTCAATCATAGGAAGTTTACCAAAAAAAAAAAGTGGTTGAACCACAAAAGAAATTTCCAAGACAGAAAATCAAAAATAGAGACGTTGTATGGGATGCCAAAGTTTCCGCACCATCTGGGAAGAAGCTGCTGGGCAAATCAAATTAAAAACGGCTGTGGAGATGTAACAAAGTGAAAGCCTGTTCCAAAGCCCATTGAAGTCATTGGGAGTCTCTTTCCACTGACTTCAGTGGCCTTTGGGTCAGGCCTTGGGGTTGGTATTTGATATTGTAATTATTTCTAGAAAAATTCTTACTACTTCCCACTGTTTCTTAACTTCTGTTCACTTGTGTACATGATGGCCACAAAAATGCGCCTTGCTTATCTGTCTAGAATGACAGTGCTAGCAAATGTCAAATTTAAGATATTTCTATGCCATATCTCCGCTTTCCCATGTGGGGAAAGAAATAAAATATAATTCTGGTATCCAGCTACCTCTGTTGCTGATTTCTGGGGACTGACCCATCATCAAGACAAGGTGACGCATCTGGCTGGCTCAGTGCAGTGAATAAATATAGTTACTCAAAATGACAGTGTTATTCAATGGTTCCTACTGAAGTTCTGTGATCCATTTTTCTTTTCCATCTGGAAAATGTTGTTATGAGTCAGGCGCTATCTATATAGCTATGCCTCATGCTTCAGCTGTGGAAGCCCACTCTTATTACTGAGAGAGGCTATTCTCAGTGTACTAGAGTGTCTCTGACTTTAGGTCCACTTTATGGCCCCACACCTCTGCCAGAGTGGTGTAGAGGTACCTTAGTGACAATGAGAATCATGCTGTGGCTGTTCATCCCAACCACTCTCTGCCCTCACTAGTTCTAAGCACCGTTCTTTTATACATCAGTGAATATTCTGATAACATTATTCAGATGCTAAATAGATTTTTTTTTTCTTTTCAAAATAATGTTGACTCTTAAACTTCCAGGAGGCCTCCATCTTTAAGGAATCAGGAGAGTCAATCTAATGTAAACCATGCAGCCCTAGCCTCAATGGAATGGTTGATGTAACTATGGGAAAAATTCCATACCTACAGCAAATTTAGTTGCAATGCCATATCATTGCATCTAAAAAGCTGGAGTGGTTTTAGACCATTAGAGCTTATCTGACTGTTTACAAGTAAAGGCTAGAGAAGAGGTGTCATCCAGGAAATCAAAACACCCAGGTACACGAAAAAATAATGATAATATTGGTTTATAACAAGAAGGAGAGGAGTGTGCTATTGAAGTCAAATGGAGCAGGAGATGGCCCTAATCTTCCGGGATTAAATTCTTCTTTCCGCCACACTTGAAACTCCACCCCATTGCACAAGAACACATGAAATGAAAACTTTGCCCCTTTACTTTACTCTTGAGGTTTTGTGGGTTTGTTTATCTGGGGCTATTTTTGGTTTACAGAATAATAAGGGCTGCTCATGTAGTATTTGACAACTAAATATGTCTAGTAAATTTCACTTGTTTTTGCTTGAATAATTATTCAGCTTTTTTTTTCTGGTGATGAACCAGCTTTATAACAATTCTAGAATTCTATTAGAATTCTCCTTGGTGACTGTAGCTTCAATTCAGGAACACATCCTTATTCAGGAAGTGAGATTAAGTTTAAGCATGTCCTTAAGCCCCGATTAAATCAATTACTTGATGAATGTTAGTGAAATTTGTTGAATATTATATTTGACAAAGACTTTTTTTCTGTTTCTCAATCAGCATTAAGTTACTTCTGTAGTTAAACCCCTGACTCAGCAAAGGATTCAAGCACATGCTTCACTTCAAGCATTTGAATAATTCCATCTATGTTCAAACTGCTTAAATATGCACTAAAGGGTTGCTAATTTGGGGATTAAATTAACTGAACGCACCAGGCAATGTGCCATTAATGTAAGCCTAATAAAGTGAAATATTGAACTCTTATTAAAATACACTAAGGTTTCCTATCCTGAATTATGAATGTGAAAGAACTCTGCTAATACGAAGGTTAGTGTCTGCTTCTGCACCACAGTCAGTGGGAACCTTGCCACTGACTTCAGTGACTTTGAGCCCTTGGTTAGGAAGACACCCCCTTGGCCTCCCCCCCACCCAAAAAAAAATCCCTAGAACATCTTAATTTCCAGTATTTTATTACTGTAGCTTGTTTCAATCTTTTGGTGATGTTGAGGTGTGCAAACAGAAAAGCTCAGGTAACCAGTGGCGTAGCCAGGTTTAGAGCACAGGGGGAGCGGAGCTAAAAAAAAAGGTGCCAGGAGCAAAAAGCGTCGGGAGTAAAAAAAGGCTCCGGGAGCAAAAACAAATGCTCCGCAGCAAAAGGCGTCGGGAGCAAAAAAAGGCACCGCTTCTGCTCAGTGAGGGAGCGGCCGCTCCCCCTGCTCCCCTCCGGCTATGCTACTGCAGGTAATGGTTATAGTTTTGCATGTAGGACCTGTTCCAAGCATCACAGACTTTGCTAGAAAGACTCCCTTTGGCTTCAATGAGCTTTGGGTCAGGCCCTTATTGAAACTGATTCTACTGGGTGGCTTAATGCCCTGCTGACTGTGGGCTAAGTCCTTAGGTGTGACCGAGAACCACACAGTAGAGATTAGGAGGTAGGTGCAAATGTGGCATACAGATCACCTTTGCACTGCCCTCGAGGGAGTTTCGGTATCTATCCATTCGGTATACTTTTTCGGTATACAGTATTCGGTATACTTTTCTATATTACACTGGCTATTAGTGGCCCTAAGGAGCCAAAATGACAGGAGGAGATTAGCAGGTTGTGAACTGGAATTATCATGGATAGTTCTCTGAAAACATCTGCACCTGCACACTGAGCAGTCAAAAAAGCTAACAAGGTTAGGAACCATTAGGAAATGGATAGATAATAAGACAGAAAAGATCATGCCACTATATAAATCCCTTGTACACCCACACCTTGAATACTGTGTGCAGATCTGGTCACTCCCTCTCAAAAAAGATATATTAGCATTGGAAGTGGTACAAAGATTGGAAGAGGTACAAGGGGCAACAAAAATGATTAGGGGTATCGAACAGCTTCTATACACGGAGAGATTAAAAAGACGGGGACTGTTCAGCTGAGAAAAGAGACGATGAAGGGGAGATGTGATAGAGATGTATAGAATCACAAAGAAAGTGAATAGGGAAGTGCTATTTACCCCTTAACATAACACAAGTACCAGGATCACCCAATGAAATTAATAGGTAGCAGGTTTCAAACAAACATGAGGAAGTACGTCAACAATGCACAGTCAACCTGTGGAACTTGTTGCCAGGGGATGTTGTGAAGGACAAAAGTATAACTGGGTTCAAAAAAGAATTAGATAAGTTCCTGGAGGATAGGTCCATCAATGGCCAATAGCTAAGGTGGTCAGGGACTCAAACCCATGCTCTGGGTGTCCCTAAGCCTCTGTCTGACCAGTGCTGGGACTGGATGACAAGGGAATGGATCACTCAATAATTGCCATGTTCTGTTTATTCCCCCTGGCACTGGCCACGGTTGGAAGACAGGATACTGGGCTAGATGGACCATTGGTCTGACCCAGTATGGCCATTCTTACGTTGTTGTGCAAGTCAGGGTCCCTCTGCGCTGGGGTGATTCTCCTGTGACCAGTTACACCAGCTCTATTGCCATTTCTGAGGTCTGCACAAGAGCCAACAGTCTGGCCTCATGTCTGTGAAGGAGAAAAACTGAAATGTGGGCCTTTTGTTTTAGCATTCAGGAGAAATATATGAGGAGAAATATGTTATTTCTCACTGAGAAGACCATTGCTTTCAGCAGTATTGGTTTTTTCATCAGAAGACGCTTTCAGAAAGAAAGGCAATAGGTTAAAGGAAACAACAGGACCGAAAATGACATTTAAACATATACATCTGCAATTCATTCTCTGCTAAATGCTTGGAAAGTTTAGTGTCTAAAATATTGCTTTTTCTTTCTCTTTCTCTACTCTGACTGGCTCTCGGATTGGTCTCAGCTCCATAACTGAGACAGAGTGCAATACTACCAATGTATCGTCACTGCATATGTCTTTAACTTTCAGATATCAGCTCTCACAGAACAAATGAGCTCCTCCGGCTTGAAATATACAGGTGGAAGCTTCGGCAAAGAGCCCAGTGCAGAAACTAAAGCGTGGTGTATCCGGCGCCAGCAGAGTACCTTTTGGTCTGGAAATGAGACAAATGCCTTAGGCAGACCGTTCGTGAAATAGTGCTACAGAAACAAAGCCAATATAAATAGCAGAGGACTTTTTAAAGTGCATTTGTTTGAATCGTGGGTTCACTTTGCTATGGGAAGTTTTGGGTGTTCTCCTTTTTCTTTAATGTGGCCACTTCCAGAAGATGTCAAAAGTCATTTTAAAAAAAATGGCAAGTAGCAAATAAAAAAATAACATGAAATGATATCGTAGCTTTGGTAGGTTTGTATTTGGGTATAATTCTAAGAGTTATTTAGTGTTGTTTGTTTCAAGTACAGTAGCACCTAGAAGGCCCAGGTAGGATCAGAAGAGACAGCCTCACCTCCGAAGCTTTTACAATCAAAACAGACAAGGCAGACAGGCTGGGAGAAAGGGAGGATTAGTCTCCACCACTTACAGATGGAATACAGAAGTACAGAGAATGCAGTGACTTGCCCAAGCCCACCCAGGGAATATAAACCCATTAGCTATTAGCTATAATAAAGTATCAGAACAAGGAGTAATGGTCTCAGAACAAGGAGTAATGGTCTCAAGTTGCAGAGGGGGAGGTTTAGGTTGGATATTAGGAAAAACTTTTTCACTAGTAGGGTGGTGAAGCACTGGAATGGGTTACCTAGGGAGGTGGTGGAATCTCCTTCCTTAGAGGTTTTTAAGGTCAGGCTTGACAAAGCCCTGGCTGGGATGATTTAGTTGGGGTTGGTCCTGCTTTGAGCAGGGGGTTGGACTAGATGACCTCCTGAGGTCCCTTCCAACCCTGAGAGTCTATGATTCTATGATCAGACTAGTCTCAATTTCAGTAGTGTCCAGCTTCAAGGATAATCAGAATATCATTAAAATGTAACAAACAGAACTAATTTTACTGATGTAGAATCTTTTAGGCCCACACTTCAATTCATCTCCTTTTATGGGCTCAGAAAATGTATGGAAGCAGCTGTTGTCCCAAACCTGCCCCCCCCCCGTGTTTGCCGTTGCCAACCAGGACACTATGGCCCTAGTCCCCATAGGAATTTAGGTGCCTAACTCCCATTGGAATCTATGGGATTTAGGCACCTATATACCTTGGGGCCTATGTGCCCTTTTGTCCTACCCTATATAGGGGAAGAAATGTCAGAGTGCAGGCAGGTCAAAGCCTGTTGAAAAAGTTGACCTTAATATTAGTTTTGAACCCGTATTTTATTACTCTTCTGAAGGTGCAGGCTTTGCAACCAATTTTACTGTCGCACTTGGGATTTCTGACATATCCACCGAGTACTACAATGATAATGCAAATAGACTTCTTTTTGGACACATAGCTATCCATATGGTAAAACAATCTCCTGTACGTTGACCCCGTGCTCTAGAGTCTTCCCCTCACACCCACCAACATTTATGGGCCCAGATGTGCTTACCGAGTGACGGGTGTCTGACCCGAAGTATTTGCCCTTTAAAGAATTAAGACAGACACTGGTACGGGCTTTTATATAGGCTAGAGGGGAAAATGGACTTTTAAATCCTTTGTAATAAAATTGTAATGAAACGTACATCATAGGACAAAGTCTAGCTAAAATCCATCTCTCATAACTCTTTAAATATCAGCCAAGAAAAGGGTATTAGCATGTGCACTATTACGGAGCACTGTAACCACTCCACAGTTAGGGCTTGTGTGGCGCTGCTATTCCACAAATCAGCAACAGTGTCCCACACCTGTGAGCCCTCACTGATGACGGGCTGGACAGAGAGGGGTGCTTTTGGCTAGGGAACTGGAAGGAAATCCCTCCCCCAAGTCCCCATTGGAGGAGAGGAATGTCACCCAGCCCTGCCCAAGTGGGGTGGTGCTGGGTTGCCTGGCAGCTGATTGGCTCTGAGCCAATGGGCAGGTGTGGATAGAACCTGCTGAAGCCTGACCATGTGTTTGCTGCTGCGGGAAAGCCTAAACACAGCCAGAAGCTGGGGCTAGGAGATTGGCCCAGGGAGCAGCCAGGGTGAAGGAGCAGCCTGGAGCCGGAGTGGGAGTTCTGACAGGCTCAGTGATGGAAGCCCGGCAGCACAGCAGAAATTGGGATTCACCTTTGAGCTTGCACCACACCCAAGCACCAGTGACAAGGACAAGGGACATAAGGTACCCTGTTTGGCATTATGAGATTGGGGGCTTTGTACTGGCTTAGAGAGCATCCCCCTGGATATTTAGGTGTTGGGGACTTGAGACAGGGTGCTGTTGCTATGGTGAATGGTCCCTTGTATTACCTGAGGGTTTGTCTCTGCCCAGACATAGGTGTAATCTGTAGGTCAGTATAGGACTTATTTGTGGGTTTAATTCCTGACTCCCCGGGATTGTCGATGGGAATGGGGGGAGGCATGCATGGTTCTTTCAGGCATATATGATTTAGGATTTGAGCTCCACTTGACAGAGTAGGGTGCCCTCACCACACATAGTTTCCAATCTAAGTGTTGTTTGCAATCACCCCACTGCATAAAAAAACTGAACCTCTCCTGAAATGTCACATCTCATTCTGGGTAGGATGTTTCTTGGGTGGGTGGAGGGAGGGGGAAGGGAATCAGAAGAGGGGTTTTAAAGCCGCAGGACTGGATTCTCCACTCACTGTTCTGAGGCTATCAGGCCAGTGGCATTCAAACCATATTCCTGGCTGGGGCTTTTTGAAAATCTTCCTAACACTTCTTTGGCTTGTTCTAGCTCTAGACTGGCTATAGACTCTAACGCGTTTGGTCTTGATGGGGTAAAACATCTTTTTGCCTGGGCTTTTAAGAGGGGCCCAAGAGAGTTGGGAGCCGAGCTCCTGTTGAAAGTCATTAACTCTTAAAGGAAGCTGCATGCCTACTTCCCTTTGAAATCCCCAGACTTAGTGTTTTTGGGTGGGGCAGGGGGAAATCGCAAAGGGCGATGATACGAAGAGCATGTGATGGGGTGTTTATATTTCATACTGAGGTTGAGTCAGGCTAACTAGAGGTTTGTTAGAACAAATGTTTAAGTAGGAGGCCCAGGATTCCACTGAAACTCCCTTTCAACCTTACGTCTTTTACAAAGTTGTGAATAAACTGTGCCTAGCCTATGGAGCCAAGATTGATGATCTACTGAAATATGGTGCATAATCTACAGTATGAGAGGCTCAGTGCGGTGACACCGAGCCATGCTGGGGATGGGGGGCTGCATATTAAGGAGATGGCTACAGGAATTATTCCTACTGAAGTAGGAGTGGGTACAATGCCTTTTGAGGGGTATGGGGGAGGGGGGTATTCTTAATAGCAGCAATTAGTATGAGTGCACTCCCCACAGTTCAGCTTTGCAAATGCTGGTTAATACTAGGGGAAAGCCAGAACCTCTTTCTCTTACACTCAAGTGGTCTGTTTTCTCCATTGCCCTGTGTCCTGTGCAGTCATCTATGTCCGCGCAAAGTGAGTATAAACGATTACAAAATCAGAAGGGTAATGAGTGCAGCTGTTGCACTGGTGTAGATGTAGGGCAATGGAGAGCCAGGCCAAATGAATGCAGGCAAGTATATTATGACTTTCTGCTGCTCAGAAGAATTAAGGGACTCAGGGAGGGGGAGGCCTCTGGGTATCTCCCCATGTTGATGCAGTCATAATTCAGTCCTATATTGTGTGGTGATGTAACCTTTCTACTTAGCATATGCTAAGTGGCATGTGACCAGGATTCATCACTGAATTTGGTCTGCTGTTTGGATCATTAGCTTGCCCGAGCTGGGTACTGACGGGGAGTGTGACATGAATGCTGATCCATGCCCCCCACCTTTCTACTGGAGCCCCCCTACCACTTCCCCCAAATAGCACATGCTCTGAAGTTGGTACATGCCAGACACTTGGAGTGTATAGCCAGAGAGCCCAAGGAATTTGTATTGGGTGGCTTTGGGTTTTATTACAAGAGCTGTGTGTATAAAAAGCAATGTCTGTGTGTGCGTGTACAGGCTTTGTCCCAGATTCTCAAAGGTATTTAGGCACCCAACTGCCATTCATTTCAGTGGGAGTTAAAAACATTTGGAGGATCTGGGTCTGTTGCTATTGATGTTGTTACATGGTAGGTGCTTGGATACTATGGTGAGGTGTGGCAGTATAAAACCCTAAGACGGATCATTAGAATATCCAGACTTGTAATACGAATTTTTAAAAAGAGGATATAAATCTCTGTGCTTCAGGGCATAATCCAACTAATGGAGGTCAGGAAGAAACTTTCCCTGAGGACAAGTTACCCTATAATAGCATATTTTGGGGCAGCACATTCATCAGAAACATCTGGTATCGGCCTCAGTCAGAGACAGCCTACTGAACTAGATGGACCACTAGTCTGACCTGGTATGGAAATTCCGCTGTTAATAACCCCGAGAGTAAATGGACATTTTTAAAGTGACTGCATCATGCATTACATTATTGTGGTTGATGGAGAGTAAAAGTTCTGCTAAAGTTATATTATTTTTGGCAAAAGTAAATTTTGCATGTATAAATTAATGTTGCAATATTGTATAGCATCTTTCCTCTCAACTGTATCAAAACATTTTACCGAAATTGCAGAATTATTAGAGCAGGAAAACCATTTGCATTATTTTTGTTTCAAAGCATTTGCATTTTTGCAAAATTTGCACTTTTTTTGTTTCAAAGCATTCAAAATAGAACATTTGAATTTTTGTTTCAAAGCATTCAAACTAGAACAATTCTTCGCTCATTTCAATTTTTCACAAATTAAGATTATTGAAAACTTTGTTTACTGAGAGCACAGGGTGTAACTAATTCAACATTTCTATAACCAATTTGATTTATTAATAAAAAAATTGACATTCTTCACAAAAACCAAAACATTACTACAATGATGACAACTTGTACATCTGTGGAGGGAGGAAATTTTTGAAAAAGCCATTTTACAAAAATTTTTTGTTTAAAAAAAAAACCAACACAGTTCTAATTTAGGTAAAACTGGTCAGAACCTCTGAGTTTAAATTTGAAGTCAATGGGATTGCTCACATGCTTAAAGATAAATAGATGCTTAAGTATTTTGCTGGATGATTCCAGAGTGCTTCATGCATCTTGCGGGATTCATCCTGTGACTAGGTCTATTCATGTGCTTAGGTAGGTAGCTGAACCCACTGAAAACGGTGAAAAACTCCCTTTGATTTTAATGGTCACTGTGCTGTTATGCCCTGATCAATGTTCCCTCTAATTTTTGACAGGCCCCTGATCCCATCTAGCCCTGATCCCATCTAGCCCTAAGGTTTTTTTTAAATCTATTTTTATTGGGGCTGCGGGGGGTGGGGGAAGAGGTTATTTTCCTAGTCTCTTAGTCAGTTTCACTTTCTGGTACCATGCACTAACATGGTACTATTTTCAAGGTTCTTGTCATTACAGGAGGATTTCAAAATTTCCCATCAAGTCAAAATAAAATATTAAAATTTCTACTGATCTCAAGGGCAGGTCTAAACTAGAAGCACTACATCAGCTCAGGGCATCTGGTGAAGATGCTCTATGCCAGTGGGAGCGCGCTCTCCTGTCAGCATAATTCCTCCACCTCCATGCAAGGCAGAAGCTAGATCAGTGACATGCAGGCTTCCCATCAGCGCTGGCTCTTTCAAGAGCTCAAAGACTCTAGTTGGCAAAATACTTGAGCACGTGCTCAAGTGGTGAATGGTTCCATTGACTTCAATAGGTCTGTATTACTTCCTGATCTATATTAAGAGCCCATGGAATGGGATGCAGACTATATTGTGTTATCTAGGCCCGCAGCATCCAGGTTAAAACCCACCAGCAGACTTGAAGGTTTTATATTGTAATGTTTTTCAGACATCTATATGGCAGGCTTCAACAATCAATTTTACTTAGGGCTGGTCTACACTACGGGGTGGGGGGAGTGTCGATGTAAGATACACCACTTCAGCTACGTGAATCACGTAGCTGAAGTCGACGGACCTCGCTCCGGATTACCGGAGTTGACGGGAGTGCGTTCTGGGATCAATTTATTGCGTCTAGATTAGACGCGAAAAATCGATCCCCCCAAAGATCGATTGCTACCCGCCGAATCGGGCGGGTAGTGTAGATGTGGCCTTAGACTCTATGGGTGGGAAAGTCCCTTTTAACAGGTGAAATCAACTTTGCACAGTAATGAGAACCTAGCATGAAATTATACATACCTGACATCCAAGCAGGTAAAGGTGAGAAGCCAAAAAATATTCAGGATCAGCCTTGCTTCGGGTGCCAAAATGCTTGCTCAATTCAAATTAGTCTAACAGTCTCACCACGCAACAGTGTACTACACCTAACTATTTAGGGGCCTGATCCGAAGCCCCTTGAAGCTGGTGGAAATTGTCCCATGGACTTCAAACCGGCTTTGGATCAGGCCATGTGCGAACAAAGTTTTATATATCTAATGTGCAGCTATTGGTTTTTGAGGGCCTGCTTTCACCAAGCAAATTTTACGCAATAGAAGTAAATCTGCTCTGGGACAAAAAGACAGTGTACTTTGTAATGGCATGCATTTCAGACGTCTGAAGTAAATAGGATACTGAGCGATGGAATATATGCCTGCTACTAGTTTAGAAATATCGCTTAGCATCTAATGCCATCTCTATAGTATCTCGTCCCGCAAATCTCAAGCAATGTATACAGCATATAACAATAAGAGGGGTTTTGGTGGCCATATTGGCTCTGGGGCTTAGTTAAGAGAATATGGGAGATAAGGTAAGAATGTTTCAGGAAATCCTGGATGTCTCCTTTTACAAACAAGAGTATACAAGAATTATATCAGGGAAGCCTAATAACTTGAGGGTTTAAAAATATGCACAGGGCAAGATGTTAAATGCCTTACAGTAACAAAACATCTGTTCCCTGCATTTTTTTAACTGCTCTCCATAACCATGATAAGCCTAATCCTGCTCTCATATGCTAGGGTAAATACAGAGTAATGCCACTGAAGATATTCTGGATTTAACAAGGAAATTATGGATCTACACATGTGTAAACTGAGGACAGAATTTGGCCCAAAGCTTTCAAAAAGAATAAACTATTTCAAAATGCATTAATTACTTCTGAAATTCCCTTCTTCTAGTGCTTGATGCAGCAAAAATAATCTTTGGAAGGGTCAAATAAACTTTAATGGCAAATATCAGTAACATTGGAGAGCTGTTACTGCTTCCAATGAACTCAGTGGCAAACTTCCAGTCCGCTGACAAATTCTGGGAACCACATCCTAAGCATGGGTTTCGGTACCTAATTTTAGGCATCCGAGTTTGAAAATATTGGCCCAGTTCATCATTGTACAGTAGCAAAACATCACACCAACCAACCAAAATTGCTTAGAACATCATTGAAAAATACCATATTTTTGTAGTGTTTTTTAAGTCTTAAAAGCAGATGTTCCAATAAATACAATAAAGCCTGGCCACTTTTTTTCTTTTTCTTAAGTCAGCAGAAGTTAGTTGTCTAGCAGAGGGACTTTGACCCTGAGTTAAACAAAATTGTACTGGAAATTTGGGATCTCTTCAGATTGCTAATCTGAGAGTGCTTGTTAGTGCATGTTTGACAGTATCCACAATTGCAAATCCACTAAATATTTTTAGTGCCAGATTCTGACTCCTTACTCTCAGGGATTGTCCACACTGGAAAGTTAATTCAGATTAAGGTAGGGTGTGAATGTAAAGCACCATAGCTATTCCTGAATAAATCCACGTGTAGATGCTCTTAGTCTGGAATATGTGTGCCTTGTTCCTTTTTAGTTTAATCCAAAATGGACTAGTCATTCTGGAATAATGCCCTGGGTAGATAATTGAATAGTACCTTACTCCACAAGTGGTCTCATCTAAGTCAATGGGTCACCTTGTGATGTGAGGTACCCTTACTCTGTTTTAATAGCATCAGCATTCAACAATATTTAGAAACCTGTATCAATGTCGTCATATTTCAGGTAGCATTTTATATTGTGGGAAATTCATTCATGGTTTATAACAGGATACAATTTTCAAAAGTGCTTAAGAGTCTCAGTCCCATATTCAAAAGTGACTGGCTTCTAAGTCACTTAGGGACTTTTGAAAATTGTATCCTAAATGATAGATGTTACGAGCATTGTTTGAGACATGAGGAACAAGCGGCAGAGATTGTTATAAATACACATTCAGTAGATGTTATCAGTAAGTCATTATAAGCAACCCATTAATCTGTTGGACTCTGCTGATTGATTATTTATTAAAACCTCTATTAATTCGTTAATCCTTCATAACCTATCTGTAAATGTACCCTCAATATAAAATGTGACTATTTATGAAAACTGGGTGCTGCCCATATCAGTGTATGCTTCAGAAACCTGGGCCCTCCTACACACAGACTTGAAGTGGCTAGAGGCATTCCATATGTGCAGGTCAGTGCCAAAGCCAGAGCGTGAAGTGGCTTGACTTTGTGTGAAATGTCACGATCTTGCAAAGAGCTGGCTTCCCGTCAGTCACTCCTCGTATGCAAAAGCAGCATTGTGTGCTCTTTGGCCATCTCACTAGGATGGGCAAAAACGCCCCAGCATAGTGTGCTCTCAAACTTTCTATCTGCCCCCTTTGACCCTACTTGGTGCCACTGATGGGGCCACCCCAGAGATTCATGGATTTGTTGGATTGAGCCAGATCTTAGAACCGTGCAATGCCATTACCTGGCTGTTGTAACGACCCTTAGTAGACGGTGTGCGTGTGGGTGTATGTTTCAGTTGGTAGACTTGCAAAGGAATATTGCATAGCGATAAGAAGCACTTGATATATTTTTTTAAATCAAACTCTAAATTAAAATGAGTAGTTAGCCAGAGGAACCAAAAGCAAGTATTTTTTTTGTCTAATCTTGTTTTGAATTCAATCTGCTGCTGCTAGGGTGACCAGACAGCAAATGTGAAAAATCGGGACGGGGGGAATAAGAGCCCATATAAGAAAAACACCCAAAAATCGGGACTGTCCCTATAAAATCGGGACATCTGGTCACCCTACCTGCTGCTTGTAGTGACTCCTACTGATTTTTGAATCAACCACAATCAATTAAGCCTCTCCACACTCACTCGTTTTGGGTGGAATTCTGGAGAGGATGGTCAATTAGAAGGTGTAGGTTTTTTCCTCTCATATTGGTGACTTGGCATTGCTACTGTATTCTCTCTCCATCTTTGGTCATACATAGCTGACTGGTAAAGCAAAAATTTCCATCTGTTTATGATGTGTGGTCAAAGTCATATGTCAGCATGCACCAAATAGACAGATTTGTCCATGTTGTTTGACGTTCAGGCATAGAAACAAAATCATGAATGATCTTCCTTCTCTTTGGAGGGGATCCAAGTTGTCATTTTCATATACATATAAAAGCTCTATTTCTCTCAGCTATATGTATAGCATCAGAAGAAACACTAACCTTTGGGCTTGATACAATATATTTTTAACATCACTCCAGCCAAAATCCTTCTAACTGCCACTATTCTCCCAGTAGACTTATTTTATGAAAACTGAGTTACATGTAAGCAAGACACTTGGGGCACTTTATTTGCATATGTTTTACAAGTAGGCACAAGTTCTATCTTGTATCTGCGTGTGACGGGGTGCGACTCACCACTGCAGCACCTCCTGCTGGCTGTCCTGGGGATTAGCTCACCAGGGCGCCCGCCTCAGTTTTGTTCCAGGACCTGCACCACTCCCGGGACTGCGGCATCCTCTTCAGTGACACTGTCCTCGGACTGTGCCACAGTCTGTGTTCCTCCCTCCCCTTCCAGGGGACCTGCAATCTCTCCTCCCTCAGTGGCAACTGCAGTCCATTGTCCACTTCCCATGCCACTTCCCATGCAGCTCCAGTACCCTCTTCTGCCCTTACCTCAGGGCCTCAGCCTTCAGGCCCTAGCAGCCAGCCAGGAGCTCTCTCTAGCTCCCCTGGTCCCTGCTTGCAGTGCTCCTTCCACCTGCTAGGAGTCTGGCCTGCTGCCCTCTAGCTCCAGTCAGCTACTGAACTCTCCTCTGCCCTGCAGCCCTTCTTATATGAGCCTGCCGGGCCATGACTGGCTGCTCCTCTCAGCCCCTTTCTAATTGGCTGCCTCCCTAAGGCTGCTTTTAACCCCTTTTCTGCTAGTGTGGGGCAACAACCCCATCACACTGCGAGAAACAACCTCTGCAAAAATAATCAGCTTCCTGTCCTTGCCAACCATTCACAAGTTGTGCCCAGTTTCATAAAGCAGCTGCCGTGGTTTGTTTGTTTGTGTTTGGGATTGTTTTTTTTGGTGAATTTCTCCACTGAAATGAAAATTGGACTTGAAACAGCAGCAGAAAAAATGAAATCCTCCAGCAAAATGTTAAACTACAGCTCAGTATTTATGAGTGATTTATTATGTGTGTTGTGGTAGCACTCCTGAGCTCCAGTTATGGGTCAGGAACCTATTGAGCTAGGCACTGAACAGATGGACAGTAAATAAATAGCTGATACATTATAAGCAGAGCTATAATTGAAGCAACTGGGGATCTGTATGAAAACTTGTCAAATTCTTTGAAATTTTCCCATCCGCCTCCAGAAGGGGAGTAGGGTCAGTGGGTTAGACAGTGGGGGTGGCAGCCAGGACTTTTGGGTTTTATCCTATTTCTTGGAGGAGTGGGCACCACTACTTGTCTCTGCTAATCCTGAATCTGTTCCTTTAACTCCCCTCTTTACTGTCTACATGCTCTGTCAAGGTGCCTATCTTTGCTGCAGCTAACTGTTCCTGGGCCACTTGATTTTCAGTCTGTTCCTGCCAGCTTATCTTATCTTCTCTGCTTCTTTCTGGCTGCATCGTGACTGACAGTCTCCTCCTTTGTCTTTTATCTTTGCCTTTTTTTCCTCTTTCTGATTTGTATAGAGAACAACCCTAATGCCAGGAGTCACTCTTATCCATCATGTACCACACGAATGAGGCATCTTGGTGATGTTACATACTTCCTTACAGAAAAAATTCAAGAGCTCCCTTATTTTCCTATAGTTTATATTTATAAACGGCATTTTGCCAAGTAAAGCATTTTGCTATAAGTGCCTGATATTATCAGTTATTTAAGGCATTTTGCTGAAGTAGCCCTATTATACATTTCTCCCCCATCCCTCATCTATGCTGGCCATGCTGTGAGATTGTATTTAGGATTCATAAACACCAAAGTCCTAAACTCTATGTGACTATTATCCAAAATCCAAGTGACCAGATTGCTAACCTGTACCAAATGGTTGGCTAATATTGGCTAATGGCTCTTCGTCTGGCTCCTCAATTATAGAACATGAAAGAAAAACTGGAACTTTCTCATGTTCAAACCCTCTCCTTTCCTTTTTGCTTGTATTGCTCATTTGGCTCTGTTGCTGCTGCTGCTGCTACTTATTCTTCTTGAAATGTCCTTGCAAAGTTAGTTAATATCCCTCCGTACCTTGCTTCCTCCCGCCTTCTTCCTTTTTGTTTTAAAAGTTATCGTTATTATAGAAACACCCCTCATAAAAAGACAAACTTTAAGAAATTATCAAATGCCGAAGGTATAAATAAGTCCAATAAATTGTTTTAACCTTTCAGGAATTCAACAGATAATGAAGACGTGGTTGCCGCAAACAGAATGCTAACTCTGCTTTTGATCCTAAAACACTTGCATTTTTTAAAACTATCCTTTAACATTACATATAAAACATTGGCTTTTCTTTATACCTTAATTAATTGTTTAATTCTTTTGTTTAGCTTTTTATTTTATAGCACATATTTCCATCGTAACTTTAAGCTATTCTTCATCTTGTATATTTAAATATAATATTTTTGGTGTCTCTGTCTTTTAATCGATATGTATGTAATGTATGTTGTCCATGTGTTACGTTTTGTGGGTCACAACTATTTTAGCTTTTTTTTTTGGTTGCAACAAAAAATAAATTTTCTGTGCATAATTGGTTTTTCTCATATATCTATATATAAATCATTTTATACCACACTATTTTGATAGTATGGTTGCACTTCATAATACCAACTCACTCTTTCTGCAAAGCTCAAAAGGGTCTCAGTTATAAATATATGTACATATATTTCTGCCTGAATGAATAATTTCAGCTGCAAACAAACAAGTTTTCAAAACCATAGAGAGAAGACCTCAATATTAAAGCAAAAATTACATTAATGAGGTAACTTTATTGGTTGTTAAAGCTGTTTGCACCTTCATTAGAAACTAAAATATAGTTATATTTTAAACATGTTGGTTATAACATTTATCATTCTATATTATGTCTGGTTAGCTTTAACATTTTGTAACCTAAACACATGCATTTCAACACGTTTTTTATATGTCTCACAAGCCAAAGACATAAGAGTTTATCCTCCGTGTTTATATAGACCTGTATTTAAACTTCATTTTACTTTTATGCTATTTTCCGTTGTGCTATGTTTTTGAAAAACTATATTGATTATTAAAATTTGTGCTTTAAAATAAATTGCTATAACAAATTAACTCTAAAAAACTTGGATAAAAATTCTGTGGATAAAACACAGTGCTTGGGCACAGGGGAAAGCAATTCATCTTCTCACAGAAGGTTGTGAGCACCAGACTTAGCAGTCAAGCAGTATATCTATTATAGGAAACTAGTAATGCACATGTTAAGGAAGTAAAAATGAATGTCTTTATGGAAAAACGTGCAAAAGCATCTAAAACAGATATAGTCTAAAGAATTGGCAAAGTCAAAACATAAAGCAAAAACGTGTCTTCTCTTATTGGGGGGAGGGATAGCTCAGTGGTTTGAGCATTGGCCTGCTAAACCCTGGGTTTGAGAGTTCAATCCTTGAGGGGGCCATTTGGGGATTTGGGACATAAATCTGTTAGGGATAGTACTTGGTCCTGCTAGTGAAGGTAGTGGACTCAATGACTTTTCAAGGTCCTTCCAGTTCTATGAGATAGGTATATCTCCATATATTATTATTATTATTCCTTTGTTTTAAAATAAAGATAGAAAACCTGTTTGTACATCCGTCATATGCAATATCCAAGCATGATTGCTGTCCTAGCTGGCTTGGTTTCCATCATGTTGTGAACACATGGAGCTCATCTATAGATGAGTTTGGATTACTGGAAATAAAAGAAATGTGGAGAAGTTTATCGTGTTCACCAGCTTAAGCTGTTCAAGAGTGCATCCCACACACACGGGAGACACCAGAATATCTCAGTACACAGTGAAGAAACCTCTGGGTGTCAGAAAAAGAAAAGGATAAAATGCTTTATAAATAAGACAGGGCAACTACACTTGAATGTACCGTGTATTGACAACTGAATACAGAGACCTTATAAAGAGCACGAGTCAAGCCAGATGTAACTGTCTAAACTGTATACTATTAAGCAAGGTGAGGTTATGCATATACCCCCTCATTTTAAATCTCTCACTATAATATGGCTAAACTTTTTTTTTTATTATTGTGTAAAAGCAAATGCATCACTGTATATTTCTTAATATAATGTCTTCTTGGAAACATGCAGGAAACTCAACGGCTGGGCAAGAGGCTATGTCACAGTTTCGGTATCTTAGGAGACTCCAATTATTGATATATTTTATTGAGTGGAATTTTTTATATCACCATGTGCTTGTCTTTCAAAAGAGGGGTGGGGGTGGGGGAAATCTTCCCATCAAACTGAGTGATTTCATTCTGCCTTGAAGGCCTTAAATCCTCTTCCCTTGAGCTCTTAGAATCTGCTTAGATCTTCTCTTTTCCCTTTCTATCCTATGATGAGGATTACGGACTTGATCCAAAGTCCCTTGAAGTCAGTGGGAGTCTTCTCACTGACTGTTCCTTGCATCAGGCTACTAAACAGCACCATGGAGTTATTTGTTAGTAGGGTGACCAGATGTCCCGATTTTGTAGGGACAGTGCCGATTTTGGGGTCTTTTTCTTATATAGGTTCCTATTACCCCCCACCCCCTGTCCCGATTTTTCACATTTGCTCTCTGGTCACCCTATTTGTTAGAGCATTGTATTATTCACATTGTAGCAACTATTAACCTTCTAACCAAGCGCTGGTGCTCTATTTCTGCATAGTTTGGGGCCTGCCCCTACTTTTATGCAAGCTAATGGCGTGGGCTTTCAATAGGAGAAGGAACAAGCTCTTCATGCTGTAATAAGGGGGAAGTGCTTTCAGGCTGCATCTATTTCAAAACAGGGAAGTGGGTGCTTTTTAAATAATAACAACAAAAGAGGTGTCCAGGAGCTGTGTTATTTGAGAAGATTTGCACTGAGTGTCTAGCGCTAGGGTTCGAGTGCTCCAACTGCTCTGCTGCTCTGTTTTCAAAGTCTCAAAGAGTGAGTTGCCTGTTGCCCATTAAAACTGAATGCCACTTGGGCGCCCAACTGTCCTTTGTGCCTCTAAAAATCTTAATGTGGGATGATGGACATAGAAATATGGATATGAATATGCAGAATCCCTACTTTCTCCTTTATCAGAGGGGTAGCCGTGTTAGTCTGGATCTATAGAAGCGACAAAGAGTCCTGTGGCACCTTATAGACTAACAGATGTATTGCTTATGCTCCAATATGTCTGTTAGTCTATACAGTGCCACAGGACTCTTTGTCGCTTCTACTTTCTCCTTTGCGTGCTTTCATTTTTGCTTCAGGCCCTTTTGTGTGTTTCCCAGAGCTATTGTGGGAGTAATGTTTAAAAATACAATTGTATTGTCCGAGGAAGGCTGGCCTTGCAGTTAAGGTGCAGGAGACCTTTCCCAGCTCTGCCACAGAACCACTGAGGGGGGTGAGTTACCTCATAGAATCATAGACTTTTAGGTCAGAAGGGACCATTATGATCATCTAGTCTGACCTCCTGCACAATGCAGGCCACAGAATCTCACCCACCCACTCCTGGAATAATCCTCTCACCTATGTCTCAGCTATTGAAGTCCTCAAATCATGGTTTAAAGACTTCAAGATGCAGAGAATCCTCCGGTAAGTGACCCGTGCCCCATGCTGCAGAGGAAGGCAAAAATCTGATCTAGCTCAGGACCTGCTTAACTTTAAACATGTGACTAGTGTCATGAGAAGTCAGTTCTCCACATACGTCTCTGCGGGTTCTGGGGCCTTAGTTTCAGCTGTTCGGGGCAGGGAGTGTCTTGTCTCTATATATGCATAGCCCTGAGCTTAGTAAAATGCAACCAAGAAAAGCTACTGAAATAACAAATTACATTTAAACCTTGAAGTACTTAATCCCAAATATTTCATGTTCTTGGAAAGAGTTTCAGTATACATTAAATATGGTTCTATGTAAGTCTAGCACTATCATAATATTTCCCTCATTGTTTCTGCCAATAATTAAACTTAACCCTGCTTATAGCCCTCCGTCCTCCAAACCTCTCAACCCTCTATTTCTTTGGCGGCAAGGAGTCTGCAATTAATAAAAAAATCCTCTGAAATGAGCAACAATTACACGATGATCTTGCTCTGTTCTTCATCAGTCTTTTAGCCTCCCACTGTTGATACAGCAAGCTTTTGCCTGGTTTAGAGACCGGGCTGCAGTCTGAATGGTGGAGGACAGCCGCTCCGTCATAGGTGTTTCTATGGCCACCATTGCCGTTGCATCTGAGCGCTTCACCGTCTTTACTACACTTACCCTCACAACACCCATGTGCGGAAGGGAAGTGCTGTGATCCCCATTTTGTGGATAGAAAGATGAGGGATGGAGAGACCAAGGGACCCAGGGTTATGCAGAAGATTCAGGGAGAGCAGGAATTTGACCCTAGGGCTATCAAGGCCTAAGTTAGCCCCCAAACCACTGAGCCACCTTTCTTTGTAGGCCGCCGAAGAACTTCTTGCACATGGTGAATACATTTGACACTGGCAGACATACCTCTCCTTTCCCAAACACTATTTCAAACTATCCCCTTTCCTGGAGTCTCACTATTTCAAAGACCTTTACCCATTACAAAACACCTGAATTTTAGCAGAAGTGAGCAGCATGGGAGAGCAGGGTAGTAACAGTTACGGGACTGCAGT
Source organism: Chelydra serpentina (assembly GCA_037349315.1). Classification (NCBI taxonomy): domain Eukaryota; kingdom Metazoa; phylum Chordata; order Testudines; family Chelydridae; genus Chelydra; species Chelydra serpentina. The sequence goes on from JBAIAC010000061.1 coordinate 16,248,767, forward strand.
CAGAAACCTTTTCCGTGTGTGTTTGTCTGAGGTAGGCTGGCCAATGGTCTACACTCAAGCCTGGTGTAGACTTAGTGCCCAAGTCTGGCTCTGGCTCAAGCCACTGTCTGTAAAGGAGAAGTATGGGCTGAGGCTAAGCCAAGTCACTAAGAATATTCCTACCTCTTCGCTGGCAGTGCGCAGTGTGGCTGCCACTCTTACAGATGCAGTCCGTTAGCCGCCGTGAACTTACAGTGTACATTAAAAGTTACCGCAAAGACAACCAATCCAAGAAGGTCATGGAAATTGAAATTAGAGAATAATTAAACATCTTTTTAAAGCAAAAACAACAATTTAATGTATCCGCAATTACCAGCACTGTCAGCTCCCAAGACTTGGCTAGCATTTGGCCTCCTAGCATCAAGCCAAACCCATGGCTGGGCTCTGGCTTGGCTCTCTGTAAAGTCTGCCTTTACGAAGTCCAGTATTAACAGCAATACGCAAGCAGAGGCAGACACGTGATGGCGGCTACACGGTGGGGAAGTGGGGCACAGGCAATTTTGCTGAGTCGCGGGGTTCAAAGTGAGTAATGCCGGGAGGCCATTAAGACGCTGCTCTTCAGCTTTGAGAAGATAAAGGAAAAAATAAGGCCAAAATTAAACCCTGTCTGAGCAATGAACTTGCCTCCTTGTGAATGTTCTGCTGTTCTTACACTTGACAGTGTCATCATTGGCTAGATCCTCAGCTGGTGTAAAGCACCATTGAAATCACTGGAGCAAGGCCAGTTTAGATCTGCTGAGGATCCATCCCAATATGTCAAGCAACAGGGCTTGAAGTGTGACACTCCCTCTCTGCCCCCTCCCTCCCTGTGGGGGCCGAATGGGGTTGGGGAAGGAGTGAGGCTAGGGGCGGAGCTGGTCTGGGGGTGGAACAGGGCTGAAAGCAAGGTGCGCCCCCCCCAGGGGGGCCGGCCCGTGCCCTGTCCCACAACTCCCTGGTGTTCCTCTGACTCCCCAGGGGGCATGCCCCACCATTTGGAGACTACCCCTCTAGTAGCTCAGGACTTGGCTGCAAGAAGTTTGCCACGCATATTCATTACATTTCATCAAATTTGGTTTGGCTGTTTCATACCTCTTTGGAATGCTCCCTCCTCAAATATGCTATGGCTCGGTATTTTGAAAGGTTGATTGTTAATACTAGCACTTTTAGAGTGGTTTACATGTGGAGAGCACTTCACAGGTATCAACTACCTAATCCTTGTCAGGTAGGTGAGTAATTGTTATCCCTATTTTCTATTGGGGAACTAGGACACAATGATGTTGAGTGACCTGGCTAAGGGTTTGCGGCAAATCCATGGAAGAGTTTACTTAAATGGTAAATTATTTGGGGGCATAGAGTCACTTACTGTTCTGTGGCTTGCATGCGGGGGCCTGGAGCTAGGAACTACAGTAATACAAATTATACAGAACGGCTAAGAATACAAATTGCAATTCCATGATCCTAGTTCAAGGCAGACTGCCCTACACCATCTCTGGGAGGGAAACGGAGTATGAGAGAAAAACTATACCTTAAGAATTTAAAAATGGAAATACGGGGGATGTCCCAGCCTGGGCTACATGAGTCAGAGTGATGGCGACAAGCGATACAGTGCAGCACCGGATATTGCAACTAATTGTGCCCAGGAAGATGAATGGTAAGCCGCTTCACATGCAATAAAAAGCAATTCCTATGGGTAATACACAAAATGAAACAAGACAAGTAAATTTGTGGTTGCTAGGGCTGTGCTCAGAGTAGTTTTAGCCAAGGCATCCACGTGGTGAGATGTAACACAGGGCTTGTGTGCGATACCAGGTTGGCACAAGTTACCAGAAGTGATATAGAACGTTGCATTGCAGGATAGTCGTTGAGAACCTGAATGAACATGTGCCATATTGCTGATGGTCAAAGACTCCCAGTGTAGCCTAGAAGCTTCTCAATGGGAAAAGGAAGGGTTAGCTGAGCAGTCTGGGTAAAGGCTTTGTTAGGAGTGAAAGTGAAGTCCCTGGCTCATCTCTAGAGTGAACTTCTGGTTGGAACCATGGCCCTCATAGAGGGAATAGCAGGGTCAGGGTCTAGGCTTAGCTGTTGAGGTTCCAAAGAGTGGGCCAGACCCTTCATTGGTGTAAATCAGTGTAGCTCCATTATGATTAATGGAGCTATGCTGATTCACTCCAGCAGAAGATCTTACCTTTATATCTTCAGTTCTCAAGACAGCAATTCATGGGGGGCAAGAGAAACCTAGTTTATTATTTTAATAGGGCCAAACTTATTGTTCACCATTTAGCATAATTTTTAGTTTGATAGTATGTCTATACAGTATTTAGGTGTTTTTGGTTCTTGTAGTCGTTTCTCTTCTTGTTCATTTCAGTCCTTGTTGAGTTTTCCTTTCCTGATCTTGTAAACTTATAGACAACCCATTACTCGTACGGGTCTCTGATCTGTTTCCCCCTAATCTGTGGAGAGTGCTTTATTTAAAGTAACACTGGCAGTGCACTAATGGGGGAACAGAGTCTGTGATTGCCTTTCAAGCATGGTACTCTCTACTCAGAGGTATCCTTGGAGATCACTGTGACCTCCAGCAAACTTAAACACTTAAGAGTTAATTTATTGGAAGCAAAAGCTAATTTATTTTACACTTTTTATTAAAAGGACTGAGCAACTGGAATGAGCAAGTGGTGGAACAGATATGGATCAGAGGTCACCACAGTCATTAGAAATGCCAGGCAATATAGCTAGCCGAGTGGATATAGCAACTCTGTAAATCGCTTGTGGGTAGGACGGGATAAACCAGCAGCAGAAACTTTATTTTTACTCAGCTGGCACAGGTTTAGGAAAGCTAGAAGAAATGTGTCTTTAATAGTGGAAAAGAACAGTTTTTTCCCTTGCAAGCTCATTACCAATCAGTCTACGAGTGTGTATTTCCTTAGGAAGATGCTCCATATTTGAAGAGGAGTGTGTGTGTGCCAAGTACTGCTGCAATTAGAATAGTAAATATTTGTTTTTGATTGAAAGCACAGTAAATATTTGCATAAAAACCATATAAATGGCCAAAGGCATTTCAGAGCTGCAGTGGAGCAGACTCGGCCTCTGCCCTGGCCTTTTCCTTTCTCTCTAAGGCTAGGTCTACACTAACCCCCCCTATCGAACTAAGATACGCAACTTCAGCTACGTAATTAACGTAGCTGAAGTCGAAGTACCTTAGTTCGAACTTACCTGTGGTCCAGACGCGGCGCGCAGGCTCCCCCGTCGACTCCGCCTACTCCACTCGTCGAGCTGGATTACCAGCGTCGACGACGGAGCACTTCCTGGTTCGATTTATCGTGTCTTGACAAGACGCGATAAATCGAACCCAGAACATCGATCCCGCGCCTCCGACGCGACGGGTAAGTATAGACATACCCTAAGAATACATATAGTTTTGCATCACTGAGCCAGGAATAGCTACTAGCCTCTTCTCCTCTCCCAGCATCATAGATGGGTCCAGATACCAAGTGCTCTCCAAAACCTGGATCTGGAACCAAACTTCTTTGGAATGAGTCAAACTGAAACTCTGGAGCCAGGCATCCCCCTGAACTTTTGAGAAGAGTCCAGCTTCACATCTGAACGTTGCAGTTAAAGCCTGTCTCTTCTTGAAATGTTGACTTGCCCTGTGTAAGTTGATGCGGCCCATAGTACTGAAGAGCTGCACTCTGGGGGAACTGCTTAAGAGCTAGACTGTGAGCTAACAACTTGCCCTAAGTAAGGGGCAGTACATAGCTACACTGCCCCAGGAGCAAACCAGGGGTCAAGTGAAGTAATTTTGAGTCAGTTCATTCCTTGGCAATGCCCTTTCGCCAGGATGGCTGTATAATATACTACTGGTCTATAATCAGATTAAACCTTGTCTACAAACAAGTTGTACTGGTATAGTTAAAGTGCTTCAACATGCCTAGTGTGGACACGGTTTTATTAGTAGAAAGTTGCCTTATACTGCTATAGCTAGGGAAGGGGAATGAGTTGTACAGATATATGGCAGCTTTATACCAATATAACGATTTATAGTGTTGGGGGTAAAGCTGGGAAACTGAGTCACAAATCCACCCAATTTAGGTTTAATCAATCATTGCCTTTATTTATACAACTTCAGACATAACTATTGTCACGTACAGTGTCTGGACATACATTTATGCCAGACAAATAATAAGACAAGACAGAACTGGTAAATGGGCCCAAGTTACCACATCCAGGGGTACCCAGAAGTTCTTCCACCTTCATGCTAGTCATCGCCTTCTCTGATCCTTTTGGTCTGGTCCGTCAGGCCCATTCTTCAGTTTTTGGTTCAGTGTTTCTCCAGTTTGGGCTCATGTTCACTTAAATCCTTTATACATTTCTACATTACAGATTAAGTAATCTTTACCCAATTAGCTGTTACCTAAAAGCCAAAGGGTTGATGTGCTAACCCGTACGTTAGACACACATAAGCTTTGGTAACCCAACTTCTGTACTTTTCCTGGTGGGTTTGCAGTTCCAGGGTAATGGTTTTCTCTGGATCTTCCCAGAGAAAGGGGCATTTTTATTTATTGTTACAAGTTGGTATATCTTTTACTTCTATCTTCCAACATAGCATGTTACCTTTGTTCTTTCAGCAATAACATTTTCAGCAGATTAGCAATTCTGTGTAAAAACTGACAAAACCACACTTATGCCAGCAAGGAGTACCTCAACTTCATTAATTCACTATACATACTTACAAATCCATTAAAAACATGGCTATCAAAGCTCTTAATTAACAGTTCCTCATTTTATATTTCACTGTTATGAGTATGTTTTTCAGTGCTACCTTTAATCTATAAGAAAGGGGAGGGAGAGTTATGGAAAACAGGATGATTCTTGAATATCAACATTTCTTCTCTGAAACATGTATTATTATTGTTTTAAATTCAAAGTCCAACTCTGCTGGTGAATCCTACATAGAAACTTCATTAGACGTTTTCCTGTGAATGCATTTTGAGGGGTGTCTCAATTTTCGGGCCTTGTGTTTAATGATACCCCAACAAAATAATAGCTTTAACTATTTTGGTATAAAAATTGCTTTCCTACCTGGAAATAATTAAACCACTATAAGAACGGTACATAGACAAGGCCTTAAGCTACTTTCCCCTCTCAGCTCTGCTGGTGAGTGTGTGTGGGTGGGTGGTGGGGTAAGCTTAGGCTCTGCTTATGCCCCACCCTTGCCTATGCCCCCTCTGCGGGAGAGGGAATAGCCACAACATAGAAGAGACTCTTGCCTCTGCTGCACAACATTTGCAGTTGCAGGCAGCCCATACAAGGGCAGTAAAGGGATGTCTAATGGCTCTTTGCGCTTGGATGTGCAGGACATTAAAACCTGGGATTATTTTAACGGGGTGGGGGGTAGGAGAATGTGGAGAAATATGATGTTCTACAAAACATTTCAAGTCCTTGTTGAAGAGATTGGGACAGTTTAGAGAGTAGACAACTCAAAAGGGTCATATTTTGTCACTCTTGCACATGGGAACCTTATTCCATACTGGTCCACTATGGGGTTTCCTGCACATTCCTTTTAAGCCTATGGTCTTGGCCACAGGAAACTGGAAAAGATGATCTGGTATGGAAATATCTACCATTTGCTCCTAAAGAGCATGAGACGTACCCTAAATGTTACAAGAGTATCCAGGGCAATAGTAAATGACAAGCAAGATGACACCAATTTTATAAACACGATATCCAGATTAGCTACCAACCAAGACAATATCATTTCTTTCACCACAAATTTAAAAATAATGTAACTATAGTCAGCAGGATATGAAGACAGTAAGTTAACATGGTTACCAGTGACTTATGTATTCAGTATAGTTTTTATGAACATCTGCAGAGGCAACTGAATTTCATCTGCTTTCATGGAGCATATATCTTGAAAGGTTTCATTCCATTTCCAGTTGAGGCCACAACAATGTGTAGTTCAGTGATGATATTTGGCCAAACTAGTTCTTGCAATGCTAACTCTACTATTTAAAAGGGAAAAACAAAACAATGGAAGTCCATGGAAAAATTCATTAGAGCACAAAGACTTTAAGATCATTTACTTTTAAAAAACATCCCCAAGGCAAAGTGAAGAGATCTTAACAATGTAAATTGTACATAAACAGTTCTGATCAACACTTCCTGACCCAGTCCAACTCGCGTTGAAATCAATCGGAATCTTTCCATTGACCTCAATGGGCATTGGATCAGGCCCTGAAGGTCAAGAGAACTGACTATCAAATTAAATATTGCAGTTAAAAATAAAATGTGGATGTGCTGAAGTCTGACTAACCTCTCATGGCCCACAGGAAGAGCTAGAAAAGCTGACGTCTTCAAGTTGATGTAGCCAAAGAGTTTCTGTAACACCAAAATTCACCATTCCGGTAACTGATTATAGTGATGTTTGGACTGGCAATGGGACAAATCCACATTTGGAATCACTCAGTACTACAGCGTAGCTAGACGTTTTGTAGGATACCGAGTCAAGATCCATGTGAATAACAACTGTTACTCAATTTATACAAAACACTTAAGTCTGGATTTTTCTATCTTCAGTCGTATCGGGCAATACCATACTCCACAGGTCATACTAGCCCAGGGATCTCAAACTCAAATCACCACGAGGGCCACATGAGAACTAGTAAATTGGCCTGAGGGCCGCATCACTGAAAACTTTTCATACAGTGATACAAAAGTATAGTCAAAAATGGAAAAAAGGAAGAGTAATATAGTATTCTATTAAAAGTTAATGTATTAACTTTTTAAAAACTGTAATGCAAAGAAGGGTTTTAATAAAATATAAACACTCAGTAATGTTTGGAGTTTGGCTGCCAGTGGAGTTGGCACCTATGGCGGGCCGCAGGAAATAAATGCGGCCCGCGTGTTTGAGACCCCTGTACTAGCCTAATGCCTCATTCCAGATGTTTGATGGCATCCAAGTTTGTCTGTCAGAACTCAGAAAAGGTGAACCTACCAGCACGGGTCCTCATTACAATGGCAGAAAATGATTGCTTCGCGCCTTAAAAAAAAAATGCTGGGGAAAGGTACAGGATTCTCACTACCTTATTCCTACTGAGATGCTAGAGTGGTGCATAGTAATATTTACTATTTGTATTACCGTAATACCTAGCAGCTCTAGTCATGGACCAGGAGCCGATTGTGTTAGGTGCTGTATAAACACAGAACAAAAAGATGGTCCCTTCCCCCAGGATCTTACAATCTGTGCTGCTTAGGAACACCCTTTGCAAGGACTAGAAGTGGTGCCAGCCCCTTGCATCTCTGAATGGGGCACCGACAGACTTGTTGTTTAACCGTGGTTTTTTACTCATGGCCACGTGACTAAACATAGTCATTTTCTTTAGTGGGCTACCTTAACCTGAAATCCTAACAGCAGAATGCCTGTGCTTTTGTGACTCACCAATCTGTTTGTCGCCTTGTTTTGTATTTGATTGATGAATAAGTAAATACTGCCGCACACAAGGCCTGTGGTACTTGCTGCCGGAAGAGGACTTTGAGGCAAAATGCTTAGCAAGATTAGAAAAAGGACCAGACTTTTATATGGATAACAAGAACTTCCCATGTTATCAGGAGTGAAAATAAAATCTCCCAAAGTGTTCTGGAAGGGATAGAAACCCTGATGTTCTGTGGCAGATTCCAATCTCTAACTGATGGGTGGGGGAGGAGGAGAGTTAAGGGAGAAGTTTGCCCCTTCCTGTGAAATGTTTGGTACTGGCCCACTGTCAGAGATGGGTCCAGAAATGAACCATGGGTCTGAGCCAGTCTGGCAATTCTTATCTCAGTGAGAAACTCTCATGATTACAATCCAGCAGGGACTGCGATCATATTACTCATTGCTAATGGGTGAGTTGTCAACTCGAAATAGCCACATGGCAGCAGGGTGCTCGAAAAACAGCCACAAGGAAGCAAAGCAGTCCCTAAAATAGCCATGGGGATAAAGCCACCTTCAAAATAGCCACAGGGAGGAAAGTAAATCTTTTAAATAGCCGCGGAGAGGCACGGAACCTTTCCAAAAGCAACACACAAGCAGGTGACCTGCTATGACTTTTGGGCAAAGATTGGCACCTGAACCAATTAACTGTAAATTACTGTTTGGGGCTACTCCAGATTTCCCCTGCCTGCCCCATAGCATTCAGCACCATGGCCAGAGTAGGAGGGAGAAGGGAATTTTGGACCCATGAAAAGAAGGGGAAAGAATATTAGTAATTGTGCTTTGGATTGGGATATTGGAGACCCTCCCCCTCTCAGGGCAGCTCCTGGCTTGGGCCAGGAAGGAACAATGGTGGTGTAAAAAAAAATACAGCAGCTGGATGTGTAAGGAAGCACCTCGGCTGAGTTGAGCAGTTGTTACTTCAGGTGGTGCTCCACCTTCCCCTCCCTGGAAGAATCTGGAAAATTCATGCTAGTAAAATAGGGTTGCCAACTTTCCAGATGCAGAAAACTGAACACCTCCGCCCCTTCCCTGAGACCCCACCCCTGATCACTCCATCCCCCCTCCCTCCGTTGCTTGCTTTCCCCCACCCTCACTCACTCACTCATTTTCATGGGGCTAGGGCAGGGGATTGGGGTGCAGGAAGGGTGAGGGTTCTGCCTGGAGGTGCAGGCTCTGGGTTGGGGCCAGGGATGAGGAGTTTGGGGTGTAGGAGGGGGCTCCAGGCTGGGGCCGAGAGGTTCAGAGTGTGGGAGGGGGCTCTGGGCTGGGGCAGAGGGTTGGGACATGGGAGGTGGTTTGGGGTGTGAGCTCCGGGCGGCGCTGACCTCAGGCAGCTCCCAGAAAGTGGCAACATATCCCTCCAGCTCCTAGGCGGATGGGCCGCCGGGGGCTCTGCATGCTGCCCCCGCCTCTAGGCGCTGCCCCCACAGCTCCCATTGGCTGCAGTTCCCAGCCAATGGGAGCTGTGGAGTCGGCACTCGGGGTGGTGCCTGTGGGTAGGGGCAGCATGCAGAGCCCCCTGACCGCCTCTCCAACTAGGAGCTGGAGGGACATGCCGGCAGCTTCCCGGGAGCCGCACAGGGCCTGCCTGATCTGCTGGCGCTGTGGCCAACTGGTCTTTTAGTGGCCCGGTCAGCTGTGCTGACTGGAGCCACCAGGGTCCCTTTCCCTTTTCGACCAGGCCTTCCCGTTGAAAACCGGACACCTGGCAACCCTAAGTAAGAGCAGGGAGTGAGAATACGAAGGAACTAGTGGGCAGAGAGGCGTCTCTGCGTGAGTGGCACAGCCTGTTAATACTGGCCCTGAAGCCAGGTGGGTTCACAGGTTCTGTGTTGACTTTAGGACAGACATTTTGACACATCCTGCCTGCCTTATCTGCAGAGGCGGTGCGTGGGGGGTGACATGGGAAGGTGAAGTGCCCTCCCAGATTGGCTTGCCGGGGGCGGGGAGGGACTCTGTCCTTCTCTCCCTGCACCTCTTTCCCTCCCTCCGCCCCCCACCGGCAGCTCTCCGTGGCAGCAGGGCGGGAAACAGGATGGAGCCACTCCTGACTGAGAGTGTGTGGCTGGGAGGCTGCAGCAGATCGTTCCTTGCCCCGACTCGGCTGCTGGTGACAAGGGCTGAGCATGTCGGGTGGGGGGGGGGGGGAGTTTTGCCCCAAAAGTGGGGCATGCTCCCCTAAAGGGCAATGGAGGAACGTTTGGGTGGGAGTGTGGAGTGGGGACACCACCCTCTGTACAGTGGGCCTCAGGAGGCCTGGACCAGTCCCAGCAGGGGGGACCCTCGGGTGAATGGCTTGGGCCAGCATCGTTTTCACTTTGAGAAATACTGTCACCCTACAAATGGGCCTTTGGCTGGTTAGAACTCTCCCCTCCCCCCACCCAGGAGTTAAGAGTTGATCTGTTGGGCTGTATGCCATCTGTCAAAGCACATTTAATATTGTGCCGATCAGAGGAGGGCATTCTTACAATTAACTGGGTCTCTCTCTTTCACCCCCCAGTCAGCACTCTTAAATGAGATGCAAGTCCAAAAGCCATCTCAGGCTTCTAGCGCCGGCTGCTTTTCTCCATCTTGAGGTTTGTGACGTGAATAGGCCAGGGCACTAGGAGGTTGAGGCCTAATGAGGAGAGCAATATATGGCCGAGTTCAGTCCTGTGAAGGGATGCTAATGAACTATAGTCACCGCTAGGTTCCATGGAACACATGACCCCAGTATGAGACTGTAATTGGTTGCAACATTCAACATCCATCTTTTGAGTCCGTCACAAAGATCCATCACGTGTTGTCCGTAACAGGCCGTTCTGTGCTCATAACTGTGTTATCTCAGCACCTTGGATTGCATTCCATCAGAGCCTGAGTTTAGTGAGACTCGGAGCACAGCTGTTTTGCATAGCATCGCCGTGGCTGTCTTTGTTTGCCATTTTTTGTATGATACGTCCTACTTTTACGCTTGGTTTATTCACTAAACTCTGTGAGAGTGAGTCCTGGTGGTAAGTGTTTGAGCGCTGACGTTTGAAACTGGCTTCATTTTTTTTGAGACGTTAGGTTTATTGAATACAAAATTGCTTTGCTTTGATCAGCCTTATTGAAATGTGGTGTCCCATGGAGCCCCTCCCCCGTCGTATGCTACCTCCTATACTCTTGAAGCAAAAGTGTGACACCCACCCCCTCTGTTGGTACCTTTCATAATATCAGTCAGGATGCTATAAAATTGTGCTTTATTAATCCACTCTTTCCTGCCTTTCTGAATCTTTCCTTCTCCTTTCCACTTCACCCTAACATTAGAAATGAAATGCAGCCCTGGCTAAAATAAAAATCCTATAGAGAAACGTGAAGGAAACATAAGAATTCCATACTGGATCAGATGCATGATCTACCTGGTCCAAAATCCCTGCCTCTGTCAGCGATTAGTACCAGCAGTTTCAGAAGAAGGTGCAAGGAACTCTGTGGTAGACAGTATGGGATAACTTGTCCTACAAGCAGGTTTTCTTCTAATGACTGTTACTTGGAAGCTGGGATAAACCCTTCCCTGAAGCATAAGGGATTCTATCCTTTCCGAAACTCTAGCTTTGGTACTGTGAAAAGCATTTGTTATACAGATTACACTCATTGTCTTGCTCTCCCTTTGACAAAGTCTAATGCAGAGAGGGGGTTTCTAGAAATGCTCCACATCAGACACCTGCTTGGTTAATTTCCTCCATCTTTACAAGGTATCTTGTAGCCTCTGTCAGATCCTGGAGTTTCTCACTGGACAGTACACTGCAGCTGGGATGTATCAAGCCTCATGCCCTAAAGCAGAGCTTTGATGTCGCTCCAAATGATACTATTGATAACACCTGATTGTTTTCCATCTAGATCGACCCAGAAATTGAAGTTGATTGGACACATGTTAAGTCCTGTAAAAGCAAGACAAAGAGCTTTTGCAGCGGGGCTAGACCCGCAGCCTGGACCTGCGCAGCGGTTTTTTTAAAGAGAGGTTTGTTTTTAACAATTACCACGACGGACAAAACTCAGTTTCTCATCCCTCCTCAAGGGTGGCAGAATTCGATTCTTCTCCTTATTAATTAGAACCGTGCCGCTCCAAATAATTGGTTTCAGTCGGAGCGCTTTTTGTTGGATTAAAAGCAAAATCCTGCGGCGGACCTCTGTTGATGTTACAGGCCCCGTGAGGGGATTAAAGAGGGCCCGTGTACCTAACTGGCCCCACTCCATTACACCCGTAGCAGATGTCCGGTGTGGAGAGGGGAGTTTAAAAGGAGAAGGTCCAGTTCAATTCCGGGCTGACTAGGACAGAGCAGGGATCTGCTTCTCTCTTGCTGAGGGAAGCCTGGTCTCGGCTAAGAGCCTGAGACAGCTTGCTGCCACAATAAGTTCTCCGTGGATGGGATGATTGGGCCCGGGGAGACCGATCAAAGGCCTAGCTGCATGAAGACAGGTAGAATGGCAGGGATCCTTCCAAAGACTCCTTGATGACTCTGTTCTTGAGTTCATATTCTCCCTTTATATTTGGACTTCAATATGGAGGAAGGGGTGGGTCTCAAGTGTGCCTTAGCTGGAGGGCTGAAGCAGCAACTGACCATAGGAGAGCCTGTCACAGAGGGAGTGGTGCCCCATTGGGACATAGGGCCTGCCTCCATGTGCCCCCCTTATCACAGGCCCCAGCTGAGATCAAGACCCCACAGTGGTGGGTAATAAGGCCCTGATCCCCAGAGGTATTTAGGCTCCTACCTTTCATTGATTTCAGTGGAAATGAGAAGCCTAAATACCTTTGAGGAGCTGTGCCTGAGAGAGAGTCCCTGCCCCCACAGCATTTACAGTCCAAATAGACATGACAAAGCATGGAAGAAAGGAAGTGTTAGCCCCCTCTTACAGAAGTGGGGTAACACTGAAACAGATTTTTTTGAGGAGATTCACATATGAACCTGGTTTTGGACTTCGCTGTGGGTCCTCACCCAAACCTCCCTGAATCTGAGGGCAGTTTGGCTTTGGATCTGGGTCAGAACTCTGCATCTCAGACCCAAAACGCAGGAAGAGCCAGTTTTTGCCAGTTACCCATTTTTCCCTTTCTCTGATTTGCAGAGGGATGTACTCAAGTTTACTTTTGACCAACTACCCATAGTCTTGTAGGAAGGAGGACCTACATCCTTTCCCATTCCTAAAAGGAGTCAGATGTGTCCCGTACTGGGCTCCTCTAGGCCTTGTCCAAGCCCATTGTGAAGCCAATGAAAAAAGTCTCATTTAATGTCAATGGATTTTTGGGTCAGGCCCTGGGAGTGCTCGGAGTAGAATTGGTTGAAATTTGTTTTTGTCCGAAACTTTTCAGTGCAAAATGCAGATGCAGTGACACCAAAACATGTTATGAATTTGTGTTGGATTCACAAAACTGTTCATGGTGGTGGGGACCACTAAAAACAAAATGAAAAAGTTTAAATGTTTTGACTTTTTTTTTTAATTGATTTGAAATGACTTTTTTTTCAAAATTTCCTTCTGTTTGATTAAATTTTAAAAGTCCCCTTTATATGCTTGCAATTGAGACAAAATGTTTTGTTTCAGCTCTAACAAAACATTTGGGTGACTTTCCCCCCTCTCCCAGAATTGCCAGCAAACCAAAAATATCCGTTGTACTCACAGCTCTGGTTCTGACATCTTGAAAGTGGGACCTCCCTAAGTTACACTGAGCACGTCTCTGGGGAACACACAGGACACGTGCCTATTCCAGTGAAAGTAAGATGAATTGTGCGCCTCATCTTTAATAATCAGCATAGTCAAAAGCTCCATGTGCCTGTGGTGAAGTTGACCTTGGAGTAAAAAAGGCCTGAAGACCCAGAATGGGGTCAAATGGATGTTTCACTTGGGAACATTTTTGAGGTGATGCTTAATATTTACACAACAATAACCATGGAGTTTCAGAGCCGTTTATCCAGCATGAAACCCACATTCCTAGGGTTTTAGGAGACCATTCCTACATGTGGGCTGCTCCGTTTGTTTTATCGCTCACGTTAAAATTGAAAGGGTGGAAAAGATCCCACATGTGGGGATCTGATGGGGAGACAGCCAAGCCTGCCACAGACAAGATAATTTATGTAGTGGTTCTCTCCACCACATAAAGGTCTTGGAACGAGCAGAGCCTGCTTGCAAGCTTGCCCTGGCACCAGTGGGAGGGTGAAGTCACTCTTATGCAGAGGGTGGGCAACCCTGCCTATGTACCACTTAAAAGGACTTAATTGAGACGTAAGTGATGCACAGGCATCCGACTGGCCCTTCTGCTCAGGCGCAAATTAGACCCGTTCAATGGAAATACTCAGTGTAATTGGGGGCGGCAGAATTGGGCCTGGTGGCGCTGATCCAACAAAGCACTTAAGTACATTCATAACTTCAAGCACATCAGTAGTTTCATTGAAGTCAGGACCTAGTGAAGTCACGGGCCAAGCTCCTATCTTGGCTTCAGTGAGGCAGGATCAGAGCCTATAGCAGCTAATAAAATGCTTGTGAGGGCAACGAAACTATTTTAACATATACAGTCATTCCAAGGCGATTTACTCATGTACTTCAGTGGGTGTGGTTTTTTTTTTTTTTAAACTGGATATTTATGAGCAACTGGACAGTGAGCTGTTTTAAGTACTTGCATGTCTCCCCTGGTCATAGTATCTATACCCTTGACAATTCTTACTATATTTATCCTCATAAAACCCCTGTGAGGTTGGAAAGGGATCGGATCTAACCACAGAGATTAAGGGCCAAACTTTAAGATGTTTAGGCACCTGAAGATACAGATAGACGCCTGGTGGGATTGTCAAAAGTGTCTAAATGCCTTGGAAAAACCTGCTGTAAGTCACGCTGGCAGCACAGAGACTTTTCTGTGACTCTGAAAGCTTACGGTCAAGCACCTTAACAACTGAGCTGTCATTGCAGCAAGGGAGGTTTAGGTTGGACATTAGGAAAAACTTCCTAACTGCCAGGGTGGTTAAACACTGGAATAAATTGCCCAGGGAGGTTGTGGAATCTCCATCACTGGAGATTTTTAAGATCAGGTTAGACAAATACCTCTCACGGATGGTCCAGATAATATTTAGTCCTTCCATGAGTGAAGGGGACTGGACTAGATGACCTCTTGAGGTCCCTTCCAGTCCTATGATTCTATGATTTCTCTCTAACCCCCAGGAGACTGCAAGAGTTGAATGGCTAAGGAAGAGCTATGAGGCAGGACAACTGAAGTGTCGTAATGGTTTTTAGTGAGTAGAGTGGGAGGATAAATAGGTTAGATTTGGAGAACTTTTTTTTTTTTTGTAGAAATAAACAAAATGCTTGCAGGGTCTGCTCCTAGTTTACAAATGATGTAAGAGCTGACTCACACGGGTAACCTTCTGTAAACATCCCACTCAAGTTGACGGCACTACTCGCATAATAGTGACTTGAAGGCTCAGACCCTTTATTATGAATGGGGGGTGGGGTAGCAGGGTGATCACCCCACTCCGGCCTGAAGGGGTTAAAACAGCCCTGCAGAGGTCTGTGGCTGGGAAGAATAAGGGCTCAGAGGCTAGGCTGATGGGGAAGGCAGCCACATTTGGGGGCCATGCCCCAATCAGGCTGCAGCTGGCCCAATAAAAGGCCACTTAGCCAGGAGCTAACACACTCTCTCTCTAGCTTCTGAGAGGGAAGGACCTAGCTGCCAGGGAACAAAGGGGACCGGAGTGAAGCAGGGCTGGGGAAAGGCCAGAGGAGCTGCGGAGCTCCAGGCCGACAACTCCCCAGGCTACAGGGCCTTATCCAAGGCCTACGGAGGTACTGGGTTGCAGGGAAAGGCAGCAGGTACAAACCCCCCTGGCCGATGATGAGTGGTACAGACTGCAGTCTGCCCCGGTGAGTGGGGGCTAGATGGGGACTGGCAGTGCCCACTGAGGCGAAGCGGGGATAGAGGGTTGGGGGTTCCCTGGGAGGGGAGACCCAGAGTGTGGGGGCATTGCCAGGGGGCAGCAACCCAGGTAAAGGGGCACCGGGGTCCAGGAGGGACATGGGGCCAGCGAGAGGCAAGACACTGGCCTGCAGAGGGCGCTCCGGAGCTGGAAAGCAAGCTAATTCCCAGTCAGCCACAGCAGGTGCCACAGGGGTGAGTCACGCATCGCTACAGGGGGTATTAATATTTGTGTGTGAAACAGGGATAATTGTAAAATCATGTGGCAGAATCTCATTCTCTCTCCTCACCTCACCCCTTTTGTGCTGTTTACGTAGTGCAAAGAGACAGATTAATTCCTCCCCTCCTCAGTGTGGGAGCTCTCAGTGGGGACAAGTGGCTCCTTTGTCAACCTTTACCTGGCCACAGCATCCGGGAAATGTCAGGGCGGACAGGGATGTATGGGGGAGGAGGGGATATGGCTTCTGCAATTACAGCTGGTGCATACTCTTTAGGTGCTGTTGATGGCTGGCAGGAATTAGAGCAGTCCCTAGGCTGCTCCAGTGTACATTAAACCTGCAATGGGGTGGAGAATCAAGGAGTTGTAACCTTACTCCCCCACGCACCCAAGCGGTTCTCAGCTCTGGAGGAAACCTGATCTTTTAAATTTAATTTTAATAAGCATTAGCACCAGTTATAGTTCAGACCAGATTTTTTTCACCCTCAGCCAAGATGACATTTGATTAGCCAGTCACTGCAAAAGCCAGGTCGGACTATTTAACTCCCAAGGAAATAGAGGTCAGGAACTTTAAAAACATTTTAAATTCTTGTGTGTGACCGGTGAGATTTAAAAAATGGGATTAAATATGGACACAGGCTAAGCACAATTCTGGCCAAGCAATTGAGCATCTCAGTTGCAAGGGGACTAAAGTGAAGAAAAATATTGAGACTGTAGCTGATCTTATCCCTATGTCTAGAGTGAAGTCCCTTGCTCCACAGATGAGCAAATCCCACAGTCCAAAACAAGGAATGCTTTTCTGTAGAAATGTGATTTAATGGACAAGAAAGCCTAGTAACCTTTTATGTGTGATTCAGCATTCTGGTTCTGAAAAAGATTATTCAGCTAGTCCGAAATGTAATATACTTGGAACAATGACAGCACCCCTTCTGTTATATTATAGAAACCTTTGCTATATTTTGTTAAGGATCAGTGAAAAATGAAATGTTACTACTTAATCCCAGAAGAGTCATCTTGAAAACTAGCTGAAATGTGCAAGGAATAGCTATGAAGAAGAAAATAATGGGCTGGCTGTTTAGTTTGACAGAAAGTCTTAGGTGGCAACTCCTGTTTTGCCATGAACAGCAATTTCTCTGTTGCCCTTTTATTGTGCATTGATTTAGGTCAGTAAAGCAGCTAAATTTCACATGGAGCTAGAAGTCAAACTCACAGTTAGCTATATACATAAAACAAAGGATGAAATACATCCTAAAATACTCAAGGAGCTGACTGAGGAGATATCTGAGCCATTAGTGCTTATCTTCGGAAACTCATGGAAGATGAGAGAGATTCCAGAGGACTGGAAAAGGGCAAATATAGTTCCCAGCTATAAAAAGGGGAATAAGGACGAACAGGAATTACAGACCAGTCATCTAACTTCAGTACCTAGAAAGATAATGCAGCAAATAATTAAGGTGACAAGTAAGTTGACCATGTATTTGTCAAGAACAAATCATGTAAAACCAACCTAATAGCGTTCTTTGACAGAGTAAAAAACCTTGTGAATAGGGGGGAAGTGGTAGATGTGGTATATCTTGATGTTAGTAAGGCTTTTGATACTGTCTTGCAAGACAAGGACCAAAACTAGGGAAATACAACCTAGATGGAGCTACTGTAAGATGGATGCATAACTGGTTAGACAACTGTTCCCAGAGAGTAGTTATCAGTGATTCACAGTCAAGCGGGAAGGGCATAATGAGTGGGGTCCCACAGGGATCAGTTCTGGGTCCAGTTCTCTTCAATACCTTTATCAATGATTCAGATAATGGAAGAGAGATTACACTTGCACGTTGGTATCGTCCGCAAACTTTACAAGTGCTTTGGAGGACAGGATTAAAATTCAAAATGATCTGAACAAACTGGAGAAATGGTATGAAGTAAATAGGATGAAATTCAATAAGGACAAATGCAAAGTACTCCACTTAAGAAGGAACAATCAGTTGCACACATACAAACTGGGAAATGACTGCCCAGGAAGGAGTACTGTGGAAAGGGATCTGGGGGTCATGGTGGATCACAAGCTAAATACGAGTCAACAGTGTAACACTGTTGCAAAAAAAGCAAACATCCTTCTGGGATGTATTAGCAGGAGTGTTGTACACAAGAAGTAATTCTTCTGCTCTACACCATGCTGATTAGGACTCAACTGGAGTATTTATCCAGTTCTGGGTGCCACATTTCCAGAAACATGTAGACAAATTTGGAGAAAGTCCAGAGAAAGGCAACAAAAATAATTAAAGGTCTAGAAAACATGACCTATGAGGGAAAACTGAAAAAAATGGGTTTAATCTGGAGAAGAGAACACCGAGCGGGGGCATGGTAGTTTTCAAGTACATAAAAGGTTGTTACAAGGAGGAGGGAGAAAACATGTTGTTGTTAACCTCTGAGGCTAGAACAAGAAGCAATAGGTTTAAATTTCAGCAAGGGCGGTTTAGGTTGGACATTAGGAAAAACTTCCTGTCAGGATAGTTAAGCACTGGAATAAATTGCCTAGGGAGATTTTGGAATCGCCATCATTGGAGATTTTTAAGAGCAGGTTAAACAAGCACATGTCAATGCTTAGTCCTGCCTTAAGTGCACGGGAGCTGACTAGAATACCTCTCGAGGTCTCTCACAGTTCTATGATTCTATGAAAGAAGGCTGGCTTTCTATCTCAGCAATAGCAAATTACAGGAAATGTTTACATTTTGAAGACTGGCTTTACATGTGAAAGTAGAAGACTTGTCTTCCCTGCGGAAAGCCTATCACAAAGAAAGGGATGTTCATGATTTTGTACTAGAGGTTCCTTCACTTCTCTTTTTGATCTCAGCTCATTTACTCTTAGATTTCTGCTCTTTGCTATATGTCGTTATTAGAGCCGGTTGGGTATTTTCCAACAAAATGACTTTTCATTGGAGAATGCAGTTTTGCCAAAACCATTTGCAGGAAATGGTTGATTTTGATGCCTTTTTTTGTTCTATTAAATTTTTTTTAAAAAATCTGAAAGTGTCAACTTCATTTTGACACTTTTACAATGAAAAAGTCCAGTTTGGACTTCAAAATGACATTTTTTTCTTTTTGAAATTTAAGCTAATTGTTAAATATTAATTTGAAACATTTAGAAATTATTAAAATGAAATGTTTACATTGAAGTGAATGGAATTTTTTTCTGGTTTTTTGTTTCGTGGAAATTTGAGATTCCAACTTTGGATCCTGATTTGGGATGGGAAAACGTTGTGATATCTCAAATTTTGCAGGACAAGAAAACTATTTTACGCCCATCTTTAGTAGTCACTAAATGTGTAGGCTGATTTTTAAAACAGCATAAGAAATTGGTGTGCCCAGTTCTCATTAAAACTCATGGGAACGGGGTGTCCTAATCCCCAACATGGTTTTGAAAAATCTCACCCACGTGGGCTCTTTACAAGGTGGATGGTCTCTGAGTGCAGATAGTGGAAACCTGCCTGACACAGCTCTGCTCAGGCACTGGGGGAGAGATGGGACTTGCAGGAAGGTGGTTGCATTTGCACGATCCTTGGGTAACCAGCCCTGGTGTAAGTATTTCCACTGGCGTAGAGTTCCCCTGCCAAGGGATATTCTTCCCTGGCTGTTTCCGGCTGCTTTAGGGCCACTTTGTGTCTCCTGTGAAGCACAAAGTGGCCTGAGAGAACTAGTCAATCCAGCACAATGCACCCATTAGGATGAGGCTTGAGGATGTCTTCACTGTAATTATGGTCTACGCTAGGCAACTAACATATTGGTTTATTACTCTTCATATTATGGCAGAGTCTAGAGGCACCAGATGAGATTGTAACCCCATTGTGCTAGGCACTATAGTTAAAGACAGTCCCTGCCCTAAAAGCCTTACAATGTGAAGTCCCTGATCCTGCAGTTGATTTAAGGGGGCTTCGCATGGATGCATATGCAACAAATTGCATGATTAGGGCCTCAACAGGGAAGAAATGGGAAATATTATTACCTCGCGGGCTTGCCGGATCTGAACAACTTGCTGGAATGCTTGTATGCTTTTGTAGCCATCCACACTTAGACGTGGCAAAGGAGGGAGACTGAGTATTTGCTGCAGGTTTCGAGGGTGGAGAGGTGAGGGAAGTTTGAGGCTTACACAAAACAAGATTACGCAGTTATTTGTTTGTGTAATTGACAAATGTATGTAACTGACAAATGTATGTTGCTGTATATAGGAAGCTAATCTTGTAAGCTCACTGACATGCACAATGCTGATTAGTGTGCTGTCATTTTTAACATCATATAATATTTGCTCCTGTATGTAGATGGCTAATCACATGGTGTCCCTAGCTCGCTCTTATGATTGATGCATGCCTACTTCTACTGTTTCTGACTTTGAAATGGGACAATACTGTTTGTGATCAAAATGATAGTTTTTGTGCTACAGACACACATCAAATGGCTGTAAACATAGTCCTAGTGTATTGATTAATATTTTCTACCTACTAGATCACTGATATAAAATACACAATAGATGTGGTGAAAGAGCATAAAGAATTCATAACTTGGTGGTGTAAAAACCTCTTCAGTGATTTTGTCCAGTAGTTTGTGTGTTTTGAGGGTGGGGGCACCAAGGAAGCAAATTCTGCTCTCCTGTATGGCCAAATCTTGCGAGATACTGACTTCAGTGGGAGTAGAGTGCGCTCAGCACCTTGCAGGATCAAGCCCTAGCTCCACATAATCCCAAGGAAGATAGTGGAGCTGTGAGAGCAGAATTTGACCCAGCATCCCTACCATGAAGATCTTACAACCAAACTGTGACACCTCTTGTCCATGGGACTTCCTTTCTTCTCCATGTTTGTCGCCCCAAGAGAGAGGATTTATTTAAGGGTCAATTATTTAGCACAGCCTGGGCTTTCTGACTCAAGCATAAGATGTTGTAGGATCATGAGTTGTTCATACTCCTTGGTTCCAGTCTTATGCCTTTTCCATCTTGCTATGTAATGCAACAGCTTGTTGTTGTTTGGCACTCAGTATTTGGTTAGTGAGTAGGATTCTGTTATGAGGATTGGAAGGGCATTTCCGTATAGCATGGGAGGAGTGGGAGAATAATACTGAACAATGTTTGCCCTGCTGAAACAACTTTAACTCTAAATGCATGCAGAATCATGTCATTGTTGAAAATGCTTCACTATCCATTAAGAAGAAAGGGTAATTTTGAAGAATCGGCTGAGGCTCATTTAACTCCGTCTTGCTGAACTTTTTTTAGGCTTGGTTAACTTTAACCGCACAAATTCTGTTAGATTGTACCATGGTCTGGAAGGGAAATGAATGGAACTGATAAAACTTGGATGGGATTTAGAGTGCCAATAACAATCAAGCATTTCCTATTGCCTTCCGTACCATTAGTGGTGAAATATGAGCTGTTGCTTAAAATGAAAATATAGTAGGTCAGCAGCTTGTTACCTCTGCCAATACGCCCAGTGATGCTTACTGGTGGGTAATGGAAATGAGTGAACTTTTAAAACCTTCCTAAACATTTAGCCAGCTGAATTACTGGACCCTGCCCAAAGTCTGGCTATGCATCAGACCAGATCGTGTGAAAAATGGTTTCCGTGCAGCTTTCAGGGCTCTCTGGCTTAGCTTTCTGCAGGAGGAAAATTCAGACTGGCCTTGGTTGGTCTTAACCTGTGGGATCTGAAATGCCGCTGGTGATGCTAGACTCAATGGTAGCCTTTGTTTAAGGCCAGAAGGGGCCTTGTGGTAGGCCATGCAATACAAAGCTTCGTGGGCGCTAGGCTCTAAGAGAGCAAATGAAGCAGTGAGTCTGGGCTGAGTCGGTTAAGTGGATTTTTCTGCTTCGATGTGGGCACAGCTGTAGCCAGGATAATGATTTTTAGTCCGGTAGAATAGATGATTGGAGCCAAATGGCCCAGAAAAGTGGTTCAGGTTACCTTTGGCCATGTAATTTGCCACCATTGGCTGTCACATAGCATTCTCCTTCCTTTCCTCAGCAACCATGGAGAAATAACTCTTCCCATCAGCAGCCATCACCAAGTGGTACTGATCCTCTGACAAGAGCTAAGACTGTTTCATAAGCTGATGCTGTCATCCTCTTCCTGCTCCTCCTGTATTCTTCCCTCGCCTGTAGGTTATCAACGCTGTTCCTTGTATCTTCACACCTGGCACTGAGCTACACTGTGAAGAGGTCATGCAGGGTTACACACATGAAATAACACTCTGGCCATATGGGAATGATGTCTTTCTACAATTCCAAGCCTTTAGTGACAGCCTATCGAGGGAAGTTATCAGGATCCAGTGTGGCCTGATTCTTTGAAGACTCCATCGCTGCCGTCTCTGCTGGGATGACTTGGGTCAGTGGAAGGTGGGTTAGTATTCAACTCCTATGATATGCACTCAGAAAGTGGCCATGTTCTAACTCTTGCGTCATGACTGTCATTCATCCTCTGCAGAAGGAGCTGGTACAAAGACACTGTTTTCTCCAGTCGCCTCCTGAACAAGTAAAATATTGAGCTGCAGCAAGTGGGCATGTCCTAGGTAAGCTATGTTCAGGAAGGCCCGAGTGTGCCTTGAACTTGTACAGGGTTCAGGCTCCTTGACTGAAAATTGGCACCAGCGCTTCATAGTCTATTTGTTGTGCCACCATTGGATATTGGATCATCGGTCGTCATGAGGTTGAGCTTGTACGCAAAGCAGGTGCTGCCAGATAGTTCTCACCATACTGCCCTTTCCCAATCAATGTCTGTTTCTCTGTCTTCAGGGATGTCCCAAGCTGGTTTTGCTCCTGCCTCAGTCTCTGCCCCTTCTGAGCAAAAAGGGCTGCTGAGGCGCCTTCCCAGCATCCCTTGCTGTGACAGCCTGTAATTCCCATTGGTCCTAGGAACGAGAGTGCCTCAGACTTTCACTGTTCTGGGTGGAACCTGGTAACAGGCCCCCTGTATAAAAGATCAGCGTACAGTTACACAGTTTATTGACCCAGAACTCAGGTCATATTCTTTTCCACAGGGCTAATATTTTGTTCTGGCTCAAAATTTGACTTGTGGAAAGTTCAATATCTCTGTGCTGAGCAATGCCATCTCTTTTGTGTCTGTCACTGGGGCCAACATCAGCCTGGAAAAGGGGGAACCAACCATAATTAGCCTTTTAGGAGGCAATGTATCTAATGCTAGCGTTCTTCACCACCAATGCTGGTTCTTCTATTTGGTGCAGATGTGCACTTTTTTTTAAGTGAATCAACAGCAACACGGTTGCCAGATTGTGAAAGATCTTTCCCCAGGTTCAAAAGTTGAATCACAGTATTTTCATACTCCTTTGTGCGTCCTCGGAGTTCAGTGTGAGATGCATCCATGCTTTACTCCATTGGTTAGTGTCAGGAGCTGTTCTGGCTGCAACATTCCACATTTTTGCAGGGCTGGTTCCTTGTCTTGCTGCTGACTTTGCTACTGTCACTTTCTCCTGATAACTGTTGTTGGCAACTGTGAATTCCAGATGGGTATAATTTAGGGCAGAAATAGAACTTGAAGAGCAGAGTTGCTCTTCCCCTTGATGTGTGTGCCTTCAACTGCCTACGTGCAAATGTGGCTGCTAACAGAACAATATCCTACCCAAAGTCAGCCTCTTAGCTACCCGGGCGGAATCCTGTGACTTCGGCTACTGTGCTGTTTTCCCTCCCCATTCCACCCATTGTACAGTTGCTGCTGCTGCTCTCCATTTCCATAGTACCTGTATCAAAGATAGAGATGCCCATATCACTGAGGATACTAATAATGGTCTCCAGCAGGACTAGTGGCTGTAGACTTCTTTTCATCCAATGAGAACAAAATACAATCCTAAATCACGTAGTGCTTTGTATCCATAAACTGTATTCCCCAGTTCCAGGCTAGCAGATTTGCTATGGAATCTTTTTCTTTCCTTCATCTGTCGCAGCAGAATTGTGTTCCAGAATCTAAGGTCTTGATCTTCAGCTGGCGTAGGTGGAAATAGTTCCATTGACTTCAATGGAGCGACCCCCCCACGCCACACCATATGAGCACCTGATCCTACGTTTTTAGCTTTTATTGTTCCCGTGTGAACCCTGGAAATGGGGGGCAAGTGTTGTCTTTTTAGTTAATATCAGATGTGGATTTAGGGCTAAACGTTGCCATTTTCACCCATTTCTACTATCCTCTCTTCTCTCTGACCTGATGCCTATTCCATCTTTATGAAACACATCCTCTCCTCTTCCTCCATGCTAACAGAAGGGGTGGGTGGTGCTAGAAGACAATATCAGATATTTGAAATAGATGAAAGGAAGCCTAGGGCCACCAAAACACTGAAGGGCTAAGATGGTCTTTTAGGAAGAGGCATTCGAAAGCGTTCAGCATTGG
Source organism: Chelydra serpentina (assembly GCA_037349315.1). Lineage (NCBI taxonomy): Eukaryota > Metazoa > Chordata > Testudines > Chelydridae > Chelydra > Chelydra serpentina. The sequence goes on from JBAIAC010000061.1 coordinate 16,272,757, forward strand.
TCTTCCTCTCCTCTCATCAGAGTCCATGGGAGTTTTTCCATTTACTTCAGTGGAGGCAGAGTTATCTCTATGCTGAATACTTCTGAAAATCCCACCCTTGCTGTCCAAAATGGCCTCTCCTACTATGGAATCTGTTATAGATTTTATGCCTCCTGATTTCTTCATTCATTGCTCAGGAACAGGAAAAACGTCCCTGGCTAGACTCAGAAAATAAGTGGTGAGCTTGTGTACATATAAACTCCCCTATACAGCTCCTGCTGCTTCTTAACTCCTGACTGGCAATGCCCCATCTACACTAGTCCAGGATCGCTCTTCCAGGAGCTTCTAGGTCTGCCACATTGTATGTTGGCTTCATTATGTGGACCCCCACCCTCATGACCTGTGACCTAATGCAGGGTTTCAATCTATGGACCAGCTCGTAGCTGGTGTAAACCTGGATTTTTATGGTACTACAAGAATTTATACCAGCAGAGGATTTGAACCTGTCTTTTTGGGGGTGGGGTGAGGTGGATAGGGCCTTTAACTACTGTCCCCACCACTAACTTTACTATAGCTTTGAATTCCTTCACCCTGGGGTTCCCAATCCTTGCCATAGGATTTCAGATTCATATAACAGAAAACAATTGACCCTGACCTAAACTCCCTTCAAGTAGGGTGACCAGATGTCCCGATTTTTGGGTCTTTTTCTTATATAGCCTCCTATTACCCCCAACCTCCTGTCCTGATTTTTCACTCTTGCTGTCTGGTCACCCTACCTTCAAGTTTTCTCTCTAGCTGCCCCCAAAGCCTTTACTCTGGCCGAGGTGAGCAATAGTCCAGTCCCTTCCCAGTAATCTTCCCTCCATATATTAACTCTTCAGCTACTGCATTCATACGGGTCTATTCTGTCCTCATGGAGTCCCAGCCTCCTGGGGCTTCCCTGCTGGAGGGATTCTTTGCAAGTTTGTGCATGTCAATCAGCTGCAGCAGCAGTTGGCTTAATGGACATTCTGGGAGCTGTATCATTAGTAAAGATTTTTTTCAGCAAGGATGTGAAGTTGTCAAAGTCAGGTGGCAAGAACTGCTAATCAGTGCAGGTTTGACTGCAAGAGGTAACGATGAAGGGATCCCGATTAGCTGGCTTAGATGCATAGTTTTCATATGAGAAGCCTTGCCACTGTTGTGCTATTTGTCCATCTGCTCCCACCTCTATTGTTGCTGTTTGGGCATTAGTCTAGCCCAGTGGTTCTCAAACGTATTTGATTGCGCCACCCCCAACTTTGTGTCTGTGGTAGTTTACGCTCCTGCCTTCCACCACACAAGTACATATACCGATGTATGCAGCACGGGGGCTTCACTTCAATCCGTTTCGGCTTCTTTGTTTTTCACTTGATTTGTTTTTTCTGTCACATGAATGAGCCAATGACCCAATGTAATAAGAGCAAAAGCAAAATTGTGATTGTGGTCCATGCTCACAATTACATGTGCACACTGCGTCGTAGCAAACAGATGAACGTACAGATGGCAACGACTTTATATAATGCTATGCAAGTTTAACAGGAATCTGTCAAAATGCATAGCGCCGTTTTAGAGTCAAATGCACAGCGCCCTCTGAGGACCTAATATGTCTGGAGGAAGCAGCTTTGCTAGTCATTCATTGCTGTGCAGCTCATGAGCTGCCCCTCCTTTGCCCTTGGCACTGGTGCACCCAAAATTGAAACATATAATAGAACTGAAATATCCCAAAACAAATACCAGGAGTTGAACTACTTCTTGCACGTGGACTTCTGTGATCATATTTTCTTCTGGGCTTTTAGCATTGCAACAGAGGGCTTGATCCTGCTCCCATGAGAGTAACTGACAAAACACCGATTGGCTCTGTTGGACTAGGATCGGGTCAAGAGCCTTTAAAGTAGCACATAATGGGAGCTTAATTTACATTGCATTTGATTAGGATTGACTACAGCTATGATAAATTCCTATGGAGAATCCATGGAAGCCTATTGTGAAATCCTATAAATGCAAAATTAATGACTTGTAATTAGTGCCATCATAATGGATTCCACATGACAGTAAGCTATTTAGTAGGAATACAATTGTTCTGCACTACAGTAGGATAAATTAGTATTCAAAACAATTAAGCCTCTGTCTCTCATCTGGCTGGCTACACACGCTACACATGTGAAGAACATAAGAGTACCATGAGATTACATGAAAAGCAAGACACACAGAGCTGATGTCTTATTTTTATGTTGACTCCTGTGTTGAGGACGATCTTAAAAACACAGGTAGCAGCATCTCTCATTAAGTGCATTAGAACAGTGTTTCTCAATGACCGGTGCATGGTCTGGGGCCAGTCCCTGAGATCTCCTTGATTCCATTTTGGAGGGCAGCAAGCAGGTCCCTGGTATCAAAAAGGTTGAGAAACACTGCGTTAGAATATTCAAAGGTTGAAACCATCCTGTGGTTTGAACTGAGGGGCTCTCAGAACGGGGTTATTTACTACATTTCAGTACATCCTGGATGCACAGAGAACTACTACTTCCCAGGGAGGAGAGCGCTGTTTAATAGATTTGGTTGTCATGCCTCAAGGTGCTATATAAATGACAAGCAGACATGTGTTTGTATAATCTTCATAACCTTTAACACAGTTCAATATAATTTCGCAAAATGTTTCATTTATTTTTATTTCAAAGAGTGTGACAGTTAGGATTTTGAAGTACAAGACAGCATCTGCGATCAATTTCAGCTTTCTCCCTAGTGCAGTTGCTGGGGGGAGGGTGGGGAGGAATTATTTGGAGTAAAAAGCATTGGAAAAACAAGTAAAGTGGAGTAATAGCACATCTGTTTTCGTAAGAAATCATGGAACCTGGACTTTTTTCAGTGTGGTATTTTACTACCACATGGCTTTAATCCTACATCTGGGCCTGTTGTTTTATGAAATATTTCCCACAGATGATGTCAATTATAATTTTTGTCCTGCTCGTCAATTTACGGACTTTTGGAATAAGACAAAATGAAACAACCAGAAAAAGAACAACTTATGTGGTCTACTCTCTGACAAAATTATAGTTGTGCGATACACATCTAAAATCAATAACTCTGCTAATGATTAGCAGAAAACATTGCTTAGTTTATGAGCAGCGATGTGGCCCACACTCACCAGATGTTTGGCTCGAAGTTGCATTCTTGTTTGCTGTGTATTTACCAGCAGATGTTCAGCAGTTTATTTAATACCTCTTGTATGAGCCAGTAGTAGGTTTAAGTCTGTGCGACATTTATAAGCCATCTGCCAGCAATACAGGTGGAATGCTTTTATGCTTTTCTTTTTCCATTGGTGATCTATCAGTGAAATCATAGATAATTCTTTATAGAGTTATATGGTTATTAAGAAGCGGAGCTCTGATCTTTGAATAAAGACCCTGGAAATGTATATCTCGGCAGATGTCCTTTCAGTGGCTCTTTATACTTCTTAACCTGTGGTTTAACAAAGCTATAATGAAACTATCTGCTGTAGGGATAGACTCCATCTGCTTTTAAGTTTGGAGCCTGATCCAGACATGAACTTTCTCAAAGTTTGAGGCTCCGTTGTATCCTTTATTTTTTGAGTCGGACCATTATAGAAGTGGGGGATAGGCTGAAGTTCAGATCTAGCTTCAGCACACATCTTTCCCAGAATCCAGGGTCCTGGAGTCTAGGGATTATAGTGAATTAGAATGAAAGACTCAAATTGTTTCAGTGTATTGACACGCACAGACTCCAGTGCTGACTCTAGGGCCCACTGAAGTCAGAGACTCCCACTGACCTTAGTGGGCTTTGGATCAGGCCTATTGAGAAGGGTGTCTGTAAAAAGAATGCTTTTCATTTTGCCCTGATTCAGCAAGATACTTCAGCACACGTGTATCTTAAGCATGTGACTACTTCAATGGGACTACTCACCTGCTTAAACACACGCGCTTAAGGACTTCCCTGAATTACAGGTGACAAGACCATCCACTCTGATGCCACCCTTAAAGAACTGAATACAATTTACAAAAGACAAATGAAAGACTCCCCCAGAATGTTTATCTACCTTCTGTACTGTATTTCAGGTATACAGGGTTTATCGGGTATCTCGTAAGGGTGACACCAACTGGACTCCCAAAAGCAGGCTGAAAGTGATCAAAAGGAAGGCTTTGTGCAGATAACGTAGTGTGTGTCTCCTTTCTGAAGTTACGTTAAGATGGTATAGAGTGGTGCAGCAGCATGCATTGAAATCAGGGACGTGGCCAACTTCTGAGTCTTTGTCCAGACTAGTTTTAAATGACTCGAGCAATGTTTCTTCTACTACCCATCAGAGACTATTCCACAGTCTAATAGATCTCACAGATAGGAAATTTGGCTTGATATGTAGCTTAATATTTTCCTGTGCTTAATGTCATCCCATTATTCCAAATTCTATCCTTGGATGATTATTCTAAGCAGTTCCTCTCCTCTCCCTTCTTGGTGCTTACGTCCTTTAGGTGCTCATAGATGGTTATAACAGCACCTCGCCCATCCACAACGTGTTACATTTTACAAATTGTGGAACATTATGATTTTCTAGTAAGCAGCAAATTAATAATTCAGTAGTGATTTTCAGAGCAGATGTATTACTATTACAACAATGTAAATCTCCACTCTGGCTGGAATGGAGTAAATTAAAATCCTCCCTCCTCCCCATACACACCCCCACCATATAACTGGGGTAATGGGGGAACTTTTGGACACTCATACTCCAAGAATTGTATGAAGGCCATTCAGGAATTTTAAAAATGGAGAGTCCTTGCCAGGAGTTGTGTGGTGGCCAGGAACTGATACATAAATATAGGAAATGGACAATGTCAAAGTAGTCAGCAAATTCAACACATCTCTAACCATGCTACTATGTATTCTTGAGAGTGGCCAACTGCCCCGTGGCAGCGAATCTCCCCAAACTATGCTGGCCTGTTTATGGGGCATATGTTTTTGATTGCCGTACGTGCCCATTCTAAATGGCCTGAAGTATTTTGTATGAATTCAACTAGTTCAGCACAGATGGTGGAAATGTTAAGACTCTCTTGTTTTCAAGAACAGATTGTTACAATGGAACTCGGCTCACGTCTGAAGAGTTTCAATTCTTTGTTAAAAGGAATAGGATCCAGCATGTCACATCAGCTCCTTCCTATCCTGGCACAAATGGATTAGTGAAAAGATTTAGCTGGGCATTCGAGCAAGCTATGTGCGTTCTGGCTCACTCCTCACACATAACGAGGGCTGAACAGTTGAAGCAAATTGTTTTGAGTACAAACGATGGGCTGGAATTTATTCACCTAAGCTATTTGCCAAATAATTGTTGATGCAAAGCAGCAGGTAGTGGCCTGGGAAAGGAAGGTTATTTTGTTATTATGGTAGTGTCTAAGGGACCTGTGATATGCTTTGGGCCCCATCATGCTAGGCGCTGCACAAATGCGTAGTAAGAAAACATCCCTGTCCTGGACAATCTAACAATCTAAATCTAAATTAGACAAGACAAAGAAAAGAGGAAACAGAATGTAAGTGATTTCATCCAGGTCACATAGCAGGTTAGTGACCAAGCTGGGAAGAGAACCCAGGTCTACCTGATTCCTGGTCGGGTGCCCAATCCACAATGACAACATTAATTGTCATCTTAGCTCTGCATAAAAACATCCCCTCCACCTGTAAATGTATTTTATGGGTTCAGGTGTCAAGTTGGGCTAACCCAGTTTGGCTTTTATTCCTTCCATGAAGATTATTAAGTAGTAAACTCAAAAATACAAAACCAAAAAGTATAAACCACCCAGGGCTGCTCCTGTGTTTCTCTAGAGCTACCTGCCACGGCTTCTTCTCAACACAGCCTTCTTGTCTTTCTCACTCTGAGAGTAGCAACCTTTGGGCTTGATTCTCAGTTATATCGGAAATACCCAATGTGAGTGTGAAAGTAACATGCTCAGTTATAAGCATGCCATTTCCATTCCTCAGGTTTGAAAATCTGGCCTAAGATGATCACTCTCCTTTCTCTTATTTTTCATCTGGTGCCAAACACGGTACTTTAAAGGTTACCGATGTTGTGCATTTAACAGAGAATATTTATTCTCTATGCTTTTGCTGACATTTCTTCCACAGATTTGGGCAATTGTGCACATGACCTCAGTACCCAGAATTTTTTTTTTCTCTTTTTGAATTACTTATGCACTGTGTGTCTGGTGTATTGAATCTTTATGTTCATACTTTTTGGGTGGGGAGCAGGGCCGGTGCAAGGACGTTTCGTGCCCTAGGTGTAACTTCCTTGCACCAGCCCCCCCCGCGGGCGGCAGGAGCTCAGACCCCTCCCCACCCCTGCCTGCAGGCCGCGGGAGCTCAGCGTGGAACCAGGAGGCAGGGGGAGGCTCACTGTGGCTGCCACCCGGCTCTGAGAGGCAGGGGGGCGGCTCATTGTGGCTGAGTGGGGAGGCAGCCGCCCGCCGTCCCCCAAATCCTGGCGCCCTAGGCGACTGCCTAGGGTCACCTAGTGCTAGCGCTGGCCCTGGCGGGGAGGGAGTTTGGGAAGGGAAATGGAACTAAATAAGTAGCCAAAAGGTGATAGACGTCATCAAGGAAAACACTTGCAAATGACCTTCAGTGTCACCCTTTGTATGTGATTTGGTAGCATAGATGCTGTATTTAGTGTGAGTTGTTGGAGTGTACCATTACCACTGTCAAGCACGTCTGGTCTAGGAGGCTTTTATAGTCTGTCTGGCATCTAAATTACCGCAACTAGCATAGAGCTCCTTCAGGTACTAGTACTACTACTGCTACAAATACTTCAAACACTTGCTAGCTCTCTAGTGATTAGGGCATGGGTGGTCCAGGTATTGTTGAAGTGACTCTGTCATTTTAATTTTCACTTTGTCTGCCTGTGTGGCCCGATGGGGAGGCATGTAATAAAGGAAATTATTACATGTGGGAAAGGGTCTGATTTGTTGCTTGTTTTCAGGTGTGGTGTCATACATGGCTCGTATGGAACAACTGACTTACAAATGAACAGAAAAACACATTAATCCTGAACATTGGCAACTCCTCAAGCACTCTGCTTTGTGCCAGCCTGCCGGGGTGCCAGGGGAGGGGAAAAGAGGAAAAATACTCCACCAAATCGTGGGTCAGCGCAGCTGGGGCACAATCAAGCAAACCAAACATATATTTCGGCAACTATAAATGCCAGTTAATCAACTTCTAGCTGACCACAAGAGGTAGCTTGATCTAGTGGGTAGGGGACTGGACTGAGATCCGGGATTCTATAGTACTTTTATGACCCCCTCCCCCATTACTGTAGTATCTAAGGACTTTACAATCTTGAATATATTTACCCTCACAACACCCCTATGAGATGGGGCAGTGCGATTATACCCATTTTACAGGTGGGCAGCTGAGGTATTAACAGACTAATTGACTTGCCCAAGGTCATGGCGGAGGCTTGCAGTAGGGAATTGAACTCCTGTCTCTGAAATACCTAGCTAGCACCTTAACCCCACCAGACCATTCATTCTCTCCAGTTCTCTGTTTGACCACACTATGGCTTTTAGGCAAGTCACTTCACCTCTTTGGGCCTTTCTCCCTTCCTACCGTTTGTCTATCTCTTACCTGCTGAGGCCTTGATTCAGCATGATACTTAAGCAAGGCCTTTGCTGTAAGCTCTTTCGGGGCGGGACTGTCTCTCACTAAATGTTTGTACAGCATCCAGTCTCATTTAAGGCCTCTATCTGCTGCAGAAATAATAATAAGATGACCCTTTGGATACATATTTAACTGTGCAAAGGGCTTCCAAGAAGATGGCAGGCCAGGAGTTCCTGCAATTAGCACTAAGGAAGAGTTAATTGACATTGAATCTGAAAGTCTCTGAGTTAAGAAACAAAGAGGAGCATCTTTGACAGGACACAAGGCATTGTCCTGCATCAAGTGTTGCAGCCAGGTAAATTGAAGTGTTCCAAACCGCCGTCCTTCCTACAGGGTTCTAGTATGTTACAGGAGTACTCTCCGCTCTGTGTGAGATTTCCTTCATGTGGTTTTATTTATATGGCTCCTATGCTATAATATGTAAGCTCCTCACAATTGTTAATGAATCCACCTGCAACATCTCTGCCTTTCCTAGCTTTACTGGGCTTTGAAAGCTTCCCTTGACTTGAGTGATGCAGAAATCGGGGGCCCTAGCAAAGAATTATGCGGTCTACAGTTGTATTCTGTGGATATTTCTGCAGGGAAATCCATCAGGAGGTAACACAGTAAGTGAACACATGGTAGGAAAATTGTCCACTGAACAAAAGAAATCCTGGATTATGTTAAACGCCAACCCAAAGTAGCTTTAGAAATGGTTTCCTGCCTCTTGATCTGTTAGCTGTTTTTAAGTTTTCTGTCTGGAATGAGGAAAGAGGCAGGGCAGATGAGAGTCAGTCTTGTTTATGCTCATGTGTTTATTGTATCAGAGACGTTTAGGGGGAGGATGTGATAGGTTTTCAAGGGGACTAGGTATGACTCAAATCCAGGTGCAGTTTATTTTCCATGAAATGCATTACTTTCTTATTAGACATAGATTTACCAGAGGCCAAAACAAACCTTGGCAAAGTTGGATCCCAGTTACTGTAAATGAACAACATCTTGCCGCCTTGTTGTTGTTGTTTTTACCATCATCACAGGTGTTACTGATTTCTGCTTGCTAGGCTGCTCTTTAAGGGGAATGATTTTACTTACAGTGTGTGTGTGTGTGTATTATAATCAGAAGGGAGCTGCTGAACTATAAAGTCTGAGCCATATTAATCCCAAAAATCCATGTGTTAATTTGGACCTTTTATCTATATAGCTTTGTTTTTAGAGATCACTGTTAGAGCTGGGCAAATATTATCCTCTGCCAACCTTCTGCCAATATTTGACTGAATTTTGAAGTGAATTTACTTGAACTGTTTTGCATTCGCTTTTCCATTAACATTCTAGCAAATGTGCTTTGGCAGCAGTTTGCCAAAACAGTGAATGTTAAGCAAATCCCACCGAATATTTCACATTTGTATTTGGAAAGCAAATTTTGAATTCATGTTCATGCTAGAAGTCTGGTCCAGTTGGGAAACAGCAAAATATCATGGGACCTATGCATTGACTCAAAACACCCTTAATTTCAAATAATGCATATTGATTACTTGAAACAAACAAGTTACAGATATATAGAGCCTTTATCTTGCAAAGATTTATGCACAAAAAGGCTTCTATAGGACAATTTGTGTTGCTTAAAGTTAAGCATATGCATGAGTATTTTGTAGCATTGAAGCTTTAGATTTTCAACTCTTTGGTACAGTTCCTTGCTATGTACATGTTCAGTGCATCATACAGCTGGATGATTTTTTGGTTTGCTAGCAATTCTGAAAAAATGAAGGAAAACATAGTTTCAGGTCAAACTAAAAAAATTTGTTGAAAATGTTGGCAAATCAAAAAATAAAAACAAACTTTTTTTGTTTTGGGCGAAACAACACATTTAGTTTCATCACAATCTAAATCTATGTTTTGAAATGTGTTTGGGTTTTTTAATAAAATCAAGGAAAATTTTGAAATGAAAAGTCATTTAAAACTGAAATTACAATGTTTAAAAAAAATCCACCCATTTTGACATTTTCTAAACAATTTCTTGAGTTTAGTTTTTACTGAAATAATTTGAATTTTGCAGGAAGTTTTGGTGTTACCAAACCTGCCCTTTTTTTCACTAGAAAAAAATATTGGTCGAAATATTTTACTCAGCTCTATTGCCCAGCACATCAAAGCCACAATCTCAACCTGGACTGCTAGATTCTGTTGCAATACAAATAATAAAGGCAAGCGTTATTTGAAGAAATCCATTTGGATGAATCATTTTGAACAAAAAATATATTCAAGGGAATCATGTTGTTTGTCTCATCATAAAGAGGAGAAATTCGTGCATTAAGAATTATTCGCCAAAACACTGTGAAATCTGCAATAATGAAGAAAAATCTAGAGAGCTGGCTTACATATTTGATTATTTATTTGTTGCTCTGTTGATGTAAGTATTAAATCAAGTGAATGGTATTTGCAGGAAGACTGCCAGAGTTGGGTGTTTACAGCTCTCAAGGTAAGATCTGGGACACAATTGACCAATATTGGTACAGTCTCCCACATTGTTGCTTGCTTCCAAACACAGCAGTGCCACAGACCTGAGGTTATGGGTGTTTGTGTGTTGGGTTTGGTGGGAGGGAAAAGACTTATCTAGGCACTCCACCGAACTGAATCATTCTTTCCAAAAATGCTACCTCTGGAGTCGGTTAGTAATTTGGGGGTTTCCACAGGTCAATGCCTTTAGGTGGGTATATAAGTACCCACTCCTATCTAGTGTAAATGCCACTGGCAGGGATAACCTTTGTTTGAACTACTGTGCAGTAATCCTTTAGAAGCTGGGGAGCTAGTGTTTCTTCAATGGGCCTTTCATTACATTAAAAACTGTCCCCCAACTGCCCTCTTCCACATACAGAGACAGCTTGGCAAAGTTACCGTTATTTAATGTGAATCATAATAATGGTTTGGTAATTATTTCAACGGAATCATTTCATGGACACAATCAAAAATACATGAGCGGTGTAAATACATGAGCAGTGTAACCCTCCCCCCCCCCCCCCCCCCCCGTAATCCTCCTGTCTTTTATAGCCTTTTGATTTGGCTCTGGAATAACATCAGTAGACCTCACTGTAAAAGAGATTTTGAGGCTTGCTCTCAAGAGAAATGAGATGGGAAGGACATAATTTTTGCCACAGCTTGATGAATGTAGACGGTATGACAGGCATTTGACTCCCTACTGCTACTAGACTTGAGTCTCATTTACATGGTTTTAAAAAATTAAACGTATAGTATGCAGAATGGAGCCCAGAGTCTCCAGCTAAGATGTACTGTGCCTAATTCTTTTAGGCACAGTACATACACAAAGCAAAAGACCGTTCCAGTGCTGAATTGCTTATAAACCAGGGGTTCTCAAACTGGGGGTCGGGACCCCTCAGGGAGTGGCGAGCTGTCAGTCTCCACCCCAAACCCCGCTTTGCCTCCAGCATTTATAATAATGTTAAATATATTTAAAAGTGTGTTTAATTTTATAAGGGGAGGGGGTCGCATTCAGAGGCTTCCTATGTGAAAGGGGTCACCAGTACAGAAGTTTGAGAACTACTGTTATAAACCAAGTAGACAAGATGGACCAACAATTGAAGGAAGAAATAACATGATCTCCAGTTCACAGATGGAGAACTGTGGTACAGAGAGAGAAAGTGCGCAGCATCACATAGAGGGGCAGAGTCAGGAATTGAATCCAGATCTCCCGAGTCTCTGTGCCAACACCAGCCTTTTGTTTTGCTGCTAAAATGATATCGATGTATTTCCCCCAAAGGATGTTTACTACAGCTGGCTCAAGAAACGTGAAAAGGATTATGTGAAAATGTTCCTTACTAAAACCCAGATTTCTTTCCCCCCCCACCCTGTTTTTTCTATTGAAATTTGGAAATTTCAGATGCTGAAGATGTGTGTACAATATGTTCAGATATGTTGGGGAAGGGAAGGAAGGAAGGAATCTTCATAATGGGCAGATGCTGTGGTGTTCTGCAAGCAGATAATATGTAGGATCAAATGTGCAGCTAAATGGAAAATGTTCTCTCCCTTTCTTCCTTCCCTCCCCCTCTATCTATGGACATCTTTGATGAAAATGAAACACTTCTTGTTCTCTCCTTTTTTCTTTTTTCTTTTTAAATTTAAAAACACAAAAAGCCAAAAACAGACAGACGTTTTGAATGTTGGTTTTCCGGTGAAAAACCAATTTTTTGTTTTTTTGAGGAGAGCAGAAAATTTAATTTCCATGGAAATGTTTCCTGTTATTGAAAACCCAATTTTCCCTTTAAAAATAGTTTCAATGAATTTTTTAGTCTGTCTCTAACCAAATGTGACTGAGGTCTCCTGTTAATTGAGTTGTGTGCCCGCACTGTAATCCCGGGGGGCATTTGGGCAAATGACAAAGTGACGCTGTAAATAACCTGGGGGAGGAGTACAGCTCCACACCACCCCCAAGCAGTGGCCACTGTGTTAAGTTCATATTCTGGTCTTCAATGAGGACCTCAGGACTTGGGACCTGATCCAAAAACTAACTGAAGTCCGTGGGAGTTTTTGCACGGTCTCCACTGCTCATTTGGATCAGAAACCCAGGCCCTTAGTGCTATTGTTTGGGTCTTGCCGTCTGTTCATTGGGATTCCAGCACATGGGTTTATGTTCTCTTATGTAGCTGGAGAAACCAGAGGGCTAGGAACTTCATTAAAACAATAATTTTAAATTAAATTCTGCGTGCAATAAAATCCCAAGACAATGTTTACTAAAACTCTAAATCTTCTGAATCTGTGTGGGTGTTCTGAATGCATGGATCTCTGTTGGCCCAGGCTAGACTCTTCAGATAATGTTCTTTTAATACAGTATAATAAATCTTCACTACCCGTGCACCATGATATAGCTACTCACCACACAAAGGCTGTGTCAGGGGGAGTGAAGGGGGGAGGGTCTGCCTGTCACTGCAGATTAACCAACAGCAAGGTAAGTCCAGCTTCTAAATGTTTTACTCCTAAACAAATTCCAGCTACATGTGTAAAACTTGTCAACAGTGATATTCGCATAGGACCTGATCCAGTGAGCTGCTTACGCATATGCTTCACTCTGTATGATTGACTTCAGTGGGACTACATCAGTGTTTAAAGTTGAGCATATGCATTAGACTGGGAATTTCCAATGGGCCCAAAGTGTAGGGTGCCCAACTCAGGTTGACTTTCAATGAGAGTCCGGCATCTAAGTGCCTTCAGCCCTTTGAAAATGGCAGACTCGCTGCTTTGCCGAATTGGGGCCACCGCATGAGGTGATGGTGAAGAATGCAATGAAAACCAACTCTGGGCAAAGTCCTATGATAGCCAAACGGTTGTGTGCCATCTCACTTCCTGTTTGTGTGACTGCAGGACTGACACAGAATCCAATATGGTGACACCAATAACAATGTTGTGCCATGAATCAGACGTCTATTATCCATCAATTCTTTACCAGTGGTTTATTTCTGGTCTTCCAAATACTGAAACAGATTTTTTTAAAATATCTACAAAATGAAATCTAATTCTCAGGTGTATTTCACCTGTTTTCTAAATGTTGCAATTTATAGTCATCCTAGGACAGCTCCTCATCTGGTATAAATGGGTACAGTCCTATTGCCTTCAGCTGAAGATCTGGTCCCCATGTGTATTGGTTAATTTTTACTCCGTTATGTGTTTGCCGGTGGTACTCTATTTATAGTGCTCTTTCTTACTCAGATAAATAATTTGTACATACACACACAGTGTCTCATTCAGTTCAAGTCAACAGTGAAAAACATTTTTCTTTGTGTGTGCAACCCACATGAGTTCAAATCCAATTTAGGCTGGTAGTGTAGTGTGGTTATTTTCATCTGTCAGCTGTTTGGTGGCTTATGTAAAATGAAGTTATTTTAATGCAGCTTACAAAACACTTAATACTGCTTGGCACCCTTGTTCTGTTCAGGTTCTTGTATTACTCTTATCACTATAGTATCTGAGCACTTTGTGTTTAGATTTGGCACCAGGGGCAGTTAGCCACCCATTTCCCATTGACTTTCAGTGGGAATTGGGTGCCCAACTCCCATGTCTGCTGTTACCAGTTCTCCTCATAGTGACTCACATTTCCCATTGAGATTTCTTCCCATTCGCAGGAGGCAAGATTGCATGTGGGTGGTTTTTGTTATCTGATGTGCTATTTGTTGTGGCATGGAGAAGCAAGTTCAAAATGTGCTTTGTCTTTGGACTGGAAAATGGTAGTTCTTCATTCCTGCCAGAGTCAGTTCTATGGTCTGCAACCAAGCCCAGATAGCTCTGTCTCTGTACATACAAGTGTCAATCTTGCAGTAGACAGTTCCACTGAGCCTGAGGTAAGGAACCGTTAAGAGTAGTCAAGGTCTCAGGGCATTATCCCAGGCCCAGACCAGTTAGTGTGTTTACCTTGACATGCTGCAGTGATTTCATGAGCAGAGTTTGTTTCCCCTCATGGTGGACAAGAGGACCTCATCCGATCTCACATAACATCATTCTAAACTATGAGACTGGATGCAGTTCTGGCCTAGAACCAGGAGCCTGACTCATCCAAATCTGAAAGTGGAGGGTGGGGAGATGAATAATATCCCTCAGGCTCACTCAAAAGATCCATGAACTTCAGCAAGTCTAGCCTGAGCTTCATGTTTGACCCCCACACACACCTAGTCCAATGGCAGCCTCTCTCCTTTTTCACTGGATTAATTTGATTTTGACACCCCCCTCCAAAAGCAGCCTCCTTTCAGCCATATCCCAGTTCCCTTTCTGCTACTGACCTGCCTTTCCCAACCCTAACAGCACATCCTGTACTCAGTTATATCCTGTGACCTTACTCTTCTCCCATTTACCCAGCCAGCCCCTCCCAACCTATCCACCAATATACAGATGTATTGAATGTTCTTCCTCATTCTCCCCCCGCTGTATTTCTCAGACAACCCAGTGCCCATGTTTTCCTTCCCGCATCAATTGCCCTTGAGGTTAGTCCCTCTTTCTGGTAACCGCTGTTGTCTTGTAACCTCTAGGAGAGTCTTCTCTACCTTTAACCCAAGTGTTCCTTACATGGAAACGGTCACCAGGGGGGCTTCTTTTTTGTGTGTCCAGAACTCAGTGCTCTTGTTGCAAGAGGTGGTACTCTGTGCAGATGGCAAACGATAGCAGCCTCCAGAAGCAGGGGAGAAAATCCACTTGTCCCCACTTCATCCTAAATCCTATTGTGTTTTCAGACCAATCCTTTCTCAGGTAGATTCCAAAGTGCTATCACTGGCAAGTGGCATGGATTGCACCATAGTGGCCAATGCAAATGAACACCGTTATTCCCCCGTTTCTGTCATTGTTACTTATTTGTATTACAGTGTTGCCTAGATACCCCAACTGAGGACAGGAGCCCATTGTGTTAGGCATTGTGCAAATGCAACACTGGGCTCGGAGTGGATTGTGCTCCGAGATTGAACCTGGGAACTCTGGCTCTAAAAGTATCAGTGTCAACTTTCTGAGCTAAGAAAACTAGTTTGGTTAGTCAAGGCTGGTTAATCAACCCTTATAATTCCCAGCCACTACTAGAGGGGGGGGGGGAAGGAGGGGAAAGTGTCTTGTGCTAGGTCCACTCACAGCAGGTCAGTGGCAAAGCAGGGAATAGATTCCCAGGTCTCCTGATTCCTAGGCTAGTACCCTAATCCACATTTCATAGCTCTCTTGAAATTGTGTATTAGCTCCTGGAGTACTGTTATATTATTCAGATGATCATAGATTTGAAGGCCAGAAGAGACCACTATGATCTAGTCTCACCTCCGGCATGACACAGGCCAGATTTTACCTTGTAATTCCTTCAGTGGACGGAATTACTATTCAATATGACATAACTGCATTGTCAAGGCTCTTTCTAACTTGTGGTTGAACTACAGCATGCATTTTAGAGAGACATCCAGACTCAAATTAAAGATTCTCATATCTTAACTTTCTAATAAATTCAGTGAGATGCCAACCAAATCCAAGATTAAGGAACTACAGGGGAGGCATCCTTAGATGTTCAAATTGCTGAAGGTCATGGTACCTGGAGTCACTGGTAGTGAGAGGCTGTGAAGTTATTAAAATTACTAGGGTGGGAAGCGCTTACTTAAATATTGATGCAAGACTGCATCACGCAGAGGCCTTAGATTAGCTAGGAAAACTGGGCTGGGGTGGCTGAGGAGCTGAAAAGGGGATTTCTGGAGGGGACCCGTGCTGTTAGGGTGGGAGTGTTCTGAACAATAAGCAAACAGGTGCTACTAATTAGAACAATGTGGATCCAGGAAGCATCCTTAATATTGGATCTTTAAAAAAACAAAAACAAAACTCTACGTGTATGTGTGAGATCTATAACCAGAGAGAGAGAGTTGGGGTAACTTGGTATGGAGCTACGTTGATTCACACCAGCTGAGGATCTGGCAGATGTCTGCAAATATAAGGCAAGTATATATACCAAAAAAATCATGGAAAGGTTTAATGTTTCACCAGGAAGCTGACCGCACCACAGCAGCCCACAATTAGGACTTCAAAATATGTAACAGCCTTCTTATGACATCAAAGTCCTATTGCTGCATCAAGCTTAGTTTATGGAAAGATCTCTGCTTTTCACCCTACAATTATGACCTATGTATTGGCAATAAGGAAGTCCGCAATAGCTATTTATTACTCTCCTGCAGCTGTGGACTTATAACGAAGGTCCCTAATTAAGTAGGAGCAGAGCTAACCACGGAGCACACCACAATGCCTTGAAATGGCTTGCATTCTGCCGAAATCTGGTGTTCGGTTACTTCGGAAAGGTGTTTTTTTTTTTCTAAACTATATTTGCGCATTCAGAACTAATTATCAGGAGATGTATGTTTATTTGTGTGTGTACTAATATATATATATATATATATATATTATATATATATATATATATATATATATATATATATATATATATATATATATATATATATATATATATAAAATAAATAAAAGATATGGCTTCTTGATTTACTGTGAGATCTAAAGAACTGTTTGTAGAAGGGGGGCGGAATCCAGCCCCATATGGGAGATATTGACTCCAGCCTCCTCTTTGTCATCAAATATGAATGATTGTTAGCAAAGAAACTAGTCATGCTGCACAAAAGAGATCACAGCATGTCTGTAAATCTGCATAACCTAATTGACTATCTTGGGAACGTGATCTTCGGCTGTAAAAGCCCGCTTTTGACAAAACAATAAAGTTAAAAAGGAATGTCGCATCATTATGTTCCTTAAATGTCAGAGGAACTTCAGTAAGTGCATCTTGGCAGAGGCAACCCCCCATCATTAGTTCCTTTCCTGGTTGCTTTTAGGTTTTTTGTTCCACATGGCCTGACTTGACAGGACAACAAATAGGCCTTTGCATCTGTACACATTTATTAGTGGATTTTATCAGCTGACATCAAGGAAATCTAGTCTCATCTGAAGGTTTATGACTGTCCACATCTGTGGGTTTTACTACCTTCCTTTCAAATAAACAACAACCAAAAAATATTTTTGGAAAGCACACGTTAAAATTCAATTACCATTTGACATTCTGACTAAGAGGTCTTCAGCTATTTGTATAAGTACTTGTTAGACATTAGCTGAATGGTTTTTTGTTTTTTTTAAACCTCCCCTCTGCCCTACAGAAAAAGGTGGTTTGTGGAGGGACGGGGGGGGAAAGCAACAAAAACCCTGGCCGGGAACACTGAATAACTATACTCCTTCATGGATTTGGTAGGTAGAAAGGACTTTTTCAGTGGGAGTATCTGTCTTCATACAGGGTGAAATTTTGTCTCTATTCACACCCATAAAACCCTGAGGGATTGCAGGGAGATTTGAATCTGGGCAGAGTTTGGCCCTCTGCTGCTTTGCACTTGTTTGTATTAGGGGAGATTTCAACACATTCCAATTGTGTGTGTCTTGGAAAGAAAAGCAGGGAAGAGTGGCTGAGTAAAAGCAAGACCTGCATAATCGACACACTTTCCAATGCAGTCCCTACTCAGTCAATCCCCACCCTGAAATCTGTGGACAGCCAGATTTGTAATCTGGGCCCTGTGTGTTCCACAGTGCCACCGCCAAGCAATTCACACCTGGCCACTAAATTGTGCTCCAGGATCTGAGCTGTCATTTTCTTTAGAAAATTATACTTCCAGTCCACATGGATCCAAAGCAAACTTTGGGAACACGACGTACTGTAAAATGAAGCTCCGTTGTCTGCCTGAGTTTTCAGGGAAACTAACACAACAATTTCAAAATACGAACTGCCCATTCATCTTATTGAGGTGTTTACCCTGAAACCTAAGGATGACTATTTAAAGGTCAGCATGGCTAACTATTCTACTGCTGATCTTTAGGGTGTAAAAAAATCCTTCTAATGCACTTTATTACAAATTGCTTCCATATCTGGTAAAAAGCTCCAATTATCCCCCATCCCACTCCACCGGTTTCCACCCTGACAACTTCTGTGATGTGGTTAGCCATTGTCAACAGAGCCGCGTGGAGGATGCAAGTTCCAGTCAATGACTTTTGAGATTTTGGTTTCATTCCGAAACAATTGTTCTTAAAATTTTGACTTGATCAAAATGTTTTGTTTTGATCTCTTAAAGGTCTTGTGTTATAACAACATTTCAGCATTTTTGTATATTTGTTCCAAAAATATCAAAAAGGGGCATATTGATATTGTTGGAACCTTTTTCCTGGTTTGATTCCAAAATGAAATTCTGCTCAAATTGACAATTTCATGAAGCATTTTATTTCTGTTCAGACAAAATATGGTTCCATCAATACATAGTTCTGTGGCATATAGAAAACTGAACATGTGGGAACAGCATGAAATTCATTGAATTTACTTTCTAAACAACACAGGGACTGCTGCCCTGATTGTATGTTCTCATTTACTGAATTAAGGTCTTTGTTTTTAAAATGTATCTGTCGCTGCCACAGTATTTCCAGATTTTTCACCGGGCTGCAGTGGAATCGAAGGACTTTGCATAGAATTTAGGTTCAATTTGTGTCGAGCAGATGGGGCCCACTTCATTTGGCTCTTCTTGGGGGAGGGATAGCTTAGTGGTTTGAGCACTGGCCTGCTAAACCCAGGGTTGTAAATTCAATCCTTGAGGGGGCCATTTAGGGATCTGGGGTAAAAATTGGGGATTGGTCCTGCATTAAGCAGGGGGTTAGACTAGATGACCTCCTAAAGTCCCTTCCAACCCTGATATTCTATGATTCAAACATTAATCTGCTTTACTATTGGCCGGCTGATGTATTTTGAAAATCGTAGCCTTACTGTGCTTAACTTCAAACACATAAGTAGCTCCCCTGAAGCCAATGCATCTTAGGCACTTTAGAAAACGGTGCTAAGGCTCTGAAATGGCAGGAGCACCTCTTTGAAGCCAGCAATTACAATTGTGTAATGAGTGAGGTCTTTGACAAGTGCTGTCTTGTACTTGCTGCTGTTTGGTGTTAACATGGTGTGACGGGTTGGGATCACAGAAACTCCCTTGGTGCTGCCACCTGGTGTGCCAAGGCTACTTCTGCCCCTGCTTCCCTGCCCTTTCCAGCTTGGGACTCCAGAATCCTGTCTGTTTTGAGCCAGATCCGCTGATCTGCTGCAAACACAGACCCAGGTCCGAACCACGTCCCCTAACAACTGTAAGGCTCTTGGAAGCGCTCTTGCCTTTGACACCCAGGTGCCCAACTCCCAATGAGGTTCAACCCTTAATAAATCCATTTTACCCTGTATAAAGCTTATACAGGGTAAACTCATAGGGCTGGTCCACACTAACCCCGCAGTTCGAACTAGGATACGCGACTTCAGCTATGTGAATAGCGTAGCTGAAGTCGAAGTATCTTAGTTCGCACTGAAACACTTACCTCGGGTCCACGCGG
Source organism: Chelydra serpentina (assembly GCA_037349315.1). Classification (NCBI taxonomy): domain Eukaryota; kingdom Metazoa; phylum Chordata; order Testudines; family Chelydridae; genus Chelydra; species Chelydra serpentina. Next base: position 16,292,290 of record JBAIAC010000061.1, read on the forward strand.
TGCAGGCAGGCTCCCCCGTCGACTCCGCGTACTCCTCTCGGTGAGCAGGAGTTCTGGTGTCGACGGGGAGCGGCTCTGGGATCGATTTATCGCGTCTAGACAAGACACGATAAATCGATCCCAGAAGATCGATTGCTTACCGCCGAATCTGGAGGTAAGTATAGACGTATCCATAGATAGTTCACCTTCTATTTCAAAGATAGAAAGATATGCACAGCTGTTTGCCCTTCCCCCAGGTACCCACTCGTACTCCAGGTAACTTAACAGGTAAAAAGTGATTTTAATAAGTACAGAAAGTAGGGTTTAAGTGATTCCAAGTAATGACAGACAGAACAAAGTGAATTACTAAGTAAAATAAAACACGCACGTCTATGTCTAATCCAACTTAACACAGATATAAAACCCTCACCAGCTCCAGCCTTCTTCCTTTCACAGGCAGTAAAAACTTCTAGCCTGGGTCCAGCAGTCGCTCACACCCCCTATTGTCTTTGTCCTTTGTTCAGTCTCTCTCAGGTACATCCTTGGGGGGTGGAGAGCCTCTCTCTTTAGCCAGCGGAAGACAAAATGGAGAGGTCTTCCAAGGGCTTTTATAGCCTTTCTCCCACTCCCTGTGTAGCATCATGTTGCCCTGGAGTCTTGGGATCACATGGGCAAGTCACCTGTCCATGCACCCTAACCAGTCCAACCAGTTGCATTCCTGACCAGGCCCAGATGTGGATTGGGATCTGTTTTGTCTGTTAAGTGCTTGCACTTAACTTGCACATTCTTTTCTCCAGACCTGATCCCATGCTCTTACAAAGGCTATGTATAAAACCAGCAAATATAAAACCAATATTCATAACTTCAACTACAACAATGATACATGCATACAAACAGGAGGAATAAATTCAGTAGGTCATAACTTTCACAGAGATATGTTACATGGCACTTGTAGCATAAAACATATTCCAGTTACATATATACATTTATAAGCATCTCCCCATAAAGTCTTATGGGATACACCGTCACACATGGAATGCGTCTCTGGGGTCTGGTTTGGACTTCCAGGAAGTTGGGGTCATTGGGTCTGCCCCTTTACTGAGCAGAGTTTGTCATGCCTGTCCATATACATATGGAACATGCTCCTTCTCCTGGAGTTGGTAATAGGGCTTTAATCCTGATTCTGTAATTGCAGTCTGTCATGGCTGGTGGTCTCCATTTAATTCTGCCACCTTAAGAGAGGGGAGATGTAGAGGGTTTGAAGAGACACACCATCCCCCTTCCCAGGACCTCTTCCTCCAGATGCCATTGGTTCCTTTGTGCATAGGGGACTGTTTAGAAGATCTAGCTCTTCTTCCACCCTGTGTGGTCCATGTAACCACAGTCCTACACAGTCCACTGTCATCACTGTTGGGGGACTTGGCCCTTGTCCGCTGGGTCTGCCATTGTCCTTCGCTCATTACCCTGAGCAGGGGGCTCTTACTGGGTGCTACTGACCAGGGCCAGTTGGACCTGAGGCTTATGTGGGCAGGGACAACCACAGCCTGAAGTACAGTAGCTTCTGCCACTGCTACCTGCTGCCTATACGAATGCCATGGAGAAGGCTGACAAGTTCATCTACCTAGGCTGCAAGCAGAGTTCAAAAAGTCACAGCAAACTGGATGTCCTCCAACATATCAGTCTCTTCAGCTCCTGCATGAAGTCCATGTCTCACTTATGGATTGTAGCAGGGTGGAACCCCGCTCCTGCCCGGAGTGGCTGGACATAGCCCTGGGAGAGGGCTGAGGCTCAGAAGCTGGGCTGATTCAAAGCAGCCACAGCTGGGGCCAGTTTAATCAGGGCCCAGCTGGCCCTTATAAGAGGGCAGTGGGCCTAGAGCACATAGTCTTCCTCTATCTGTAAAGGGAGAAGGGCTTGGCTGCAGGGACCTAACCAGATACCTAGGGTGGAGCAGGGCTGGGGAAGGCCAGAGGAGCTGGGGAGCTCCGGCCTGAGAGAACCCCAGGCTGTGGCCTAGGGTTAGGCCCCACTAGGTACTGGGGTTGCGGAGGCAGCCCACGGGTAGGCTGAGGCAGCAGGTCCAAACCCCCTTTGCCTGTGATGAGTGGCTTATACTGCAGTCCACCCCAGGGCGCGGGGGCTAGCTAGTGACTGGCAGTAGCCTACGACTGAGGCGAGGTGGGGATAGTGGGTTGGGGGTTCCCCTGGGGAGGGGAGACCCAGATCTAGGGGTACTCCCAGGGGGCAGCACCCCAGTTAAAAGGGCACCAGGTCCTGGGAGGGACACGGGGCCAGAGTGGACAGGCGGATCACCGGCCTGCAGAGGGCGCTCCAGAGGCTGGTGAGCTAATTCCCGACTGAAACCAGCAGGAGGCGCCGCAGGGGTGGTCCAACCCTGTTACATGGATGTACAAATGTCTCTGTGCGGAGACAAAGTTCAGGATCTATCAAGCTTGTGTACTATTGATATTCAGGTTAGAAACCTGGAAACTTCTAACAAGCAGACCTGAAGCAGATAGAGGCATTCCATATATGTTTGTTTGGTCAGGGCCAAATCCTAAGCATAAAGTGGTTCAAATTTGTGCAAAATGTCGTCATCTGACCTTCTGACGGTTGCGCACTACATTAAAAAGTGGCATTGAATGCTCTTCGGCCATGTCTGCCAGGATGGGCAAAAACATCTCCATACACTCTGCTCTCAAACTCTCCATCAACACAGGAAAGTGTGCGTGCCCTGACCCTACCTGGTATCACCCAGGGGGGCTCTCCGGAGATTCAGGGATTTTTTTGGAGACTGAGACAGATCTCAGAACTCCACGATGCCTGGTGCGGCGCCATCAACCATGGTCACTCTGACTGGCGCAACGGTCCTCACTAGATGATTCATCTTTGATGACAATTAAAGTCCTAAGTGATTTGCGTGCTTGTAAAATTTTACCCAGTGGGATGACTTTCATGCCTGATTTCAAGTATGTGTTTAAGTATCTTGCTGAATCGGGGCCTTAGAAATCCTCACAGAGTCCCCTTATTGAGTTGACTTTGGTACAGTACTTTGAATGCTGATTTTTTTTTTATAATACTGTGAATGTAAGGATTTTGGTCTAGCTAAGTCTTGATATGAGAGGATGCACAGATTCTGCGATCTCTACTTGCCAGAATGTCCTTGGAACAGGTTATTCAAGCTCTCAAAGGTTTTGGCTGAATTGAATTTGCTACCTAGTGATATTGGCCCATTGTTGTTTAAATGGTGGTGACAGCAGTAGCATAGCCAGGGTGGGAGCAGCCGCTCGCCCTGTGAGCAGAAGCGGCGCCTTAAAAAGGAAGCAGAGCTAAAAAAAGGCGCCGCTTCTTTTTAAGCGCCACTTCTTGCACTCACCCGGCGGCGCTCCGGGTCTTCGGCGGCATTTCAGCGGCGGGTACCACCGAAGACCCGGAGCGAGTGAGGACCCACCGCCGAAGTGCCGCTGAAGACCCGGAGCGCCGCCAGGTGAGTACAGGGGGAGGCGCCTTTTTATAGCGCCCCTCCCCCTGTGCTCCAGACCTGCCTACGCTACTGGGTGACAGAGGGCAGCTGGAAAGAAGCCATCTCAGGTGATTTGATATTGTTAACCCTTGTGGATGTCATACTGGGGTATACATTTCATGCACTATTCCTTGCATAGCTCTTACATGGAGAGCTAGAAGTCTAAAGGTAGACAAGAGAGACAACTGGTGGAGGAAAGAAAGGATTATTATCCATCAGATGGAGAGCTGAGGTGCAGAGTGTGTGACTTTCCCAAGTTCATGCAAGCAGTCTGTGACAGAACCGGGAACTGATTCTGTATCTCCTGAGGCCCAGCAAAGTTCCTTAATCGCAAGACCATCCTGTATTGTCAAGTCCCTGTGCAATGTTTTCCAGCTAAAAAGAAAAAAACCCATAGCTTCATGTTGGAATAAAATGCTAGTTACACTGTAGAATAAGGGGCATCACATCCCCATTAACAGGAGAGCTGTTTGGGCCTAGAGCAAGTTCCCAGGCATGATTCTACAATACATGACATTAATCAGTTTGGTGGAGCTTTGACACCGCGGCCATAATGGCAAAGTTTAAAGAAACAGTTGCTTACCGGAAAGAATAATGAATGTTTTCTCCACGCCACATACTGCAAGCAAAACGGCCACCGAGGTGAAAAAAGACAGCCTGTGACAGTCTCTTTTTGGTTTCAAGCCCACTACCCTTTCAGAGTCATTTGTCAGCCTTTGAATGAGTTCCCAATGTGAATTGTTACTTCATTTTGCAAAGGGCTACCTTTTGGTTAGCTCAAAGAAGCCTGTGACGGAGCTCGGTTGGTCCGCCGGCCCGCTAGGGACGGTAGGGAGCTCCTGTCTCACGTACAGGCCTGGGTCACACCCTCTGGTAGTGGGGAATTAGTGTACGGCAGGGTGTGGGCCTGAGTCCATGATGCTCCCCTCAGGTAGGGGGGGGCAGGAGTCTATGGCGCGCCCTCAGGCAGGGGGGGCGTCGGCAAGAGACTATGGCGCGCCCCCCAGGCAGGGGAGCGCCGGCAAGAGTCTGTGGCGCGCCCCTCAGGCAGGGGAGCGCCGGCAAGAGTCTGTGGCGCGCCCCTCAGGCAGGGGAGCGCCGGCAAGAGTCTGTGGCGCGCCCCTCAGGCAGGGGGGCGTCGGCAAGAGTCTGTGGCGCGCCCCTCAGGCAGGGGGGGCGTCGGCAAGAGTCTGTGGCGCGCCCCTCAGGCAGGGGGGGCGTCGGCAAGAGTCTGTGGCGCGCCCCTCAGGCAGGGGAGCGCCGGCAAGAGTCTGTGGCGCGCCCCTCAGGCAGGGGAGCGCCGGCAAGAGTCTGTGGCGCGCCCCTCAGGCAGGGGAGCGCCGGCAAGAGTCTGTGGCGCGCCCCTCAGGCAGGGGAGCGCCGGCAAGAGTCTGTGGCGCGCCCCTCAGGCAGGGGAGCGCCGGCAAGAGTCTGTGTCGCTGTTGGGGTTCGCCTACCCGAGGCGGGTTGGCCAGGGTAGGGGAACGCAGGCCCGCCCACCTTCTCTGCGTTCCAGCCCAGGGCCCTATCAGTGGTGGGGGAGAGGGTCCCGCCACTGGGTCAGCGGGGATCCCTCCGCAACACGCTGATCCCCTAGACTCCCCACACTCCAGTTCTGCCCTGGGCTACTTCCTACCCCAAACCCTTGGTTGAATCCCTCCAGCTCTCTGGGATATTCGGCCGTTGGTAGGTGCAGCTCACCCTCGGCGTCAGGCTTCCCCCACCTCAGGTTACTGCTGGGCTCCTCCCGTTCCTCCGGGTATTCTGCTGCTGGCAGCTCTGGTAACCCCGGTCCGTCCTCCGGGGCCAGCTCCGCCTGGTCCAGGGCCTCCCCTGGCTTGGCAGCAGGCTCTGAAGGGAGCAGCCAGCGGTCTGTGTCTGCCTCCCTTCCTGGTGCTCTCTTGCCTGGGCTAAGGGCCCCGCCCTTTATACTTCCTGTTACACCCCTCCCCTTCCTAGGGGTGGAGCCGGCTTGACCTGGCCCCGCCCACTCCGGTTGAGAGAGTGGCTCTTTACCCTCTGGCTCAGAGGGAAGCCACCCTGGCTCCCTACATACCCCACCCCTCAAATCCAGCTCCCGCTCAACGGAGCTGGCATCCTCACCCTCCCCTAAGCGGGACAAAAAATCAGCATTGGCGTTGTCTCTTCCCGCCCGATGGTGAATTGTGAAGGCATAGGGCTGCAGAGCCAGATACCACCGCATAAGCCTGCCATTCGTGTCCTTCATTTTATTGAGCCATTTCAGGGGGGCATGGTCCGTAACCAGTATAAAGGGAGCCCCAAGGACATAGTAGCGGAGGGCGTCGACCGCCCACTTAACTGCCAGGGCCTCTTTCTCAATGACGGAGTAATTCCGTTCTCGGGGGAACAGCTTCCGACTGAGGTAAACTATCGGGTGTTCCTCCCCATCCACCTCCTGTGAGAGGACGGCCCCAAGCCCTATTCCTGAGGCATCAGTCTGGACGATAAATTCCCGATGAAAGTCAGGGCTGAAGAGTACTGGCTCGCTACACAGCCGTTCTTTGATGGTTCGAAAGGCCGTCTCGCACTCGTCGGACCAGCCCACTCGGCGGGGGCTGTCTTTAGTCAGGAGCTCCGTCAGAGGGGCAGTAATGGTCGCGAAGTGGGGTACAAACCGCCGATAATAACCAGCCAAGCCCAAAAACTGCCGTACTTGCCTCTTCGTGGTCGGTGCCTGGTATTCCTGGAGCGCTTGGACTTTCCCGACGAGGGGGCGCACCTGTCCACGACCCAAGGTGTACCCCAAGTACGTGGTTTCCTCTCGCCCGATTCGGCATTTTCTTGGGTTAGCTGTAAGTCCGGCTGCGCGGAGGTCCCGAAGCACAGCTGCTACCTGGTTGAGATGCTCGTCCCAGTTGCTGCCATAGATGACCACATCATCCAAGTAGGCCGCGGCATACCTGGTGTGTGGTTGCAAAATCCGATCCATCAAGCGCTGAAAAGTTGCTGGCGCTCCATGGAGGCCAAAGGGCATTCTGGTGAAATGGTATAGCCCTGAAGGGGTGGCGAACGCGGTCTTCTCCTTGGACCTAGGGTCCAGGGGGATCTGCCAATACCCCTTTGTGAGATCTAGGGTGGTGATATAGCAGGCCTCTCCGAGTCGGTCGAGGAGCTCGTCGACACGGGGCATCGGATAGGCGTCGAACTTCGAAATGGCGTTTATTCTCCGGAAGTCAATGCAAAACCGTCGGCTCCCATCAGGCTTTGGGACAAGGACAACCGGGCTCCGCCATTCGCTCTGGGAGCGCTCGATAACTCCCAGCTCCAGCATTGCCTGGACTTCTTCCTCTACGGCCTCCCGCATTCGCCTAGGTAATGGCCGTGTTGCCTCTCGGACCACCACCCCGGGTTCGGTTTGTATCACATGGCAGGCGAGGGCAGTTCGCCCAGGTTTCGTGGTGAATGTTTTGGGGAACGCCCTTACTAAGCAGAGAGCCTGCTCTCGCTGCTCCCCGGTGAGTGTTTCTGCGAGCTGGGGCTCATCATTATCCGGCTCCTCGGGAGGTTGTGGCCCTAGGTCCGGCTCAGGGGGGTATGGGGCAATTAACAGTCCTTCCCGTTCCCGCCAGGGTTTTAAGAGATTTATGTGATAAATCTGCTTTTCCTTCCGGTGACCCGGTTGCCGGATTTCGTAGGTGACAGGTCCTACTCGACGGAGGACCTCATATGGGCCCTGCCAGCGGGCAAAAAGTTTTGATTCCTCCGAGGGGAGCAGGAGGAGTACTCGGTCACCGGGCTCAAATGATCGGGCCTGGGCGTTCTGATTATAGTACTGCTCCTGGGCTCGTTGGGCCGTGGTCAAGTTCTCTCTCGCGAGCTCACCCGCCCGCGCCAGCCGCTCCTGCAGCTGGAAGACATATTGTAGTAGACCCTGGGTTGTAGATGGGTTGTGTTCCCAAGTTTCTCTCAGAAGGTCTAACACCCCACGAGGCCGCCGCCCATAGAGGAGCTCAAATGGAGAGAACTTCGTGGACGCCTGCGGAACTTCTCGAATTGCCAGCAGTAAAGGAGGGAGCAATTGATCCCACTGGCGGAGGTCCTGGGGGGGGAACCGTCGCAGCATTCCCTTCAGGGTCCGGTTAAACCGTTCGACCAACCCATCCGTCTGGGGATGGTAGACCGAGGTCTGCAGCTTCGTGATCCCTAGCAGGGCACAGACCTGGCGGAATAGTTTAGAGGTGAAATTGGTCCCTTGATCCGTAAGTATCTCCCGAGGGAGACCCACCCTGGCGAAGATCTTCACGAGTTCCGCAGCGATAGTGCGGGCGGTGATACTTCTTAAGGGGATGGCCTCGGGGAAGCGGGTGGCATAGTCCATTAGGACAAGAATGTATTGATAGCCCGCTTTACTTTTCGGAAGGGGTCCCACCAGGTCCATTGCTATCCGCTCAAATGGTACACCTACAACAGGTAAGGGGACCAGGGGGGCTCTCCGTACCCCAGCCGGCATGGCATGTTGACAATCTGGGCATGACACGCAGTAATCCTTCACCTCCCGGTGGACGCCTGGCCAGAAGAACTTGGCCAGGACTCTGGCCGCGGTTTTTTCCTGCCCTAAATGGCCTGCTGCCGGGATGTCATGCGCAAGTTTCAGGACCGCCCGACGATGAATGCGGGGAACCACAAGCTGGGTCCGAGCCTCTTGGGTCTGGGGATCTTGGTCAATGCGGTAGAGCCGATCGTGGTTTAATTCAAACCTAGGCCATTGGGAGGCGCGCTGGGCCTCCACGATCTCCCCATCTACCCGAGCCAGCTGCTCATAGGCAAACCGAAGCGTAGGATCTTCCCTTTGATCCCGGCTAAAGTCCACAAGATCAGGAGAGGGATCCACAGCCCCCGAACTGTCCCGTCCGGGGGCAGGGGCTGGAGCAACCCCAGGGTCGGCCATCACAGCGGGGCCGGTCTCTATCTCGGAGGAAGTCCCTTCGAAGGCCTCCTCGGTGGGTAGGGACCGAAGCACCTCAACGAAGTCTGGCCAGTCCCGGCCCAGAATAACCGGATAGGCAAGGGATGATGCTACTGCTACGTTCATTAACTGGGTTGCTCCGTTCACCGTGATAGGGACCTGAACCGTAGCATACGGTTTCACATCGCCATGAATACACTGAATCCGGACCTCCCCAATCGTTGGGTTGGAGTCCGGGAGGAGCGCCCGGCGGACAAGGGTCTGCCCACAGCCGGAATCGATTAGGCCAATAACGTGGATCCCTGCAACTTCCACAGGGGCTGTCAGTTTGGCCGCAGAAGGAAGACGGGCCCGCCGCTCCCCGGTGTACACCCGGCCGAAACCGCAGTCCATCGCCGTGCAGTCCCGTTGCAGATGCCCGTACTCACCACAGCGAAAGCAAGGTCCTACCTCGGGCCGCCCCGGCCGGACGGTTGCATCAGTGGGGCCACGGGGTTGGCTAGGACTGGGTAGTCGGGGCAAGCGCCCGGAGGCAGTACGGGGTGCGGGCTCTGGGCGTCGGGGAAGGTCAGTCCCGCCGCTGTCCGGTCGTCGGGTACGGGGTAGAGTGTCAGCTTTGGAGGTGGGCCCCCCCCCCTTTCCAGTTTCTGGGTGCTGGGTCCGGGGTTAGGGGGCCGGGCGACTGGTCCTATCGGGGCCTCTGCCTCTAGGAAGTCTTCCATAAGCGTGATGGCCACGCTCAGGGTTTGTGGCCGGTGCCGCAAAACCCACGCCCTCCCTTGGGTCGGGAGGATGTGTATAAATTGTTCGAGGATGACCTGTTCTGTCACCTCAGCTGCTGTTCGACGCTCGGGTTGTAGCCACCGACAACCGGCGTCCTTTAATTCCTGGGCCACCATCCGGGGTCGGGCGCCCGGCGGGTAGACCTTTCCCCGAAACCGTCGCCGAAATGTCTCTGGGGTGATGTCGAAGGCATCCAAGATAGCCGACTTTACTTTAACATAAATGCGGGCTTCCTCCTCCGGGAGCCCCCGGTAAGCCTTTTGTGCAGGCCCTGTCAGATAGGGGGCGAGGAGGGTTGCCCATTGGTCAGGCGCCCAACCCGCCACGGCAGCAACCCGCTCGAAGGTCACCAAATATGCCTCCGGGTCATCGTCAGGCCCCATCTTGGCCAGACGGATCGGTGGGATAGGGGGGTTCGGGGTGGCCGTCCCCTCAGGGCGAGCCCCACCTGGGCCCGGCCATAACGTCGCGAGCTGCTGGAAGCATTGGGTTTGCTGTTCGCGATGTCGGGACTCCAGAGTTTGAAGCAACTGCTGCTGTTGGGCACCCAGTTGTTGTACGAGCTGTTGCTGCTGCTGTTGCTGGCTCTCAGCCAGGAACTTGAGAAGCCTCTCCATCTCCATCTTCCAATTACAGGAGCTTCAAAGGCTTCCTCGTTCTAATCCCTTCCTGCAGGGATGGGAGCAGCTGCTCGCATTCTCCACCACTTGTGACGGAGCTCGGTTGGTCCGCCGGCCCGCTAGGGACGGTAGGGAGCTCCTGTCTCACGTACAGGCCTGGGTCACACCCTCTGGTAGTGGGGAATTAGTGTACGGCAGGGTGTGGGCCTGAGTCCATGATGCTCCCCTCAGGTAGGGGGGGGCAGGAGTCTATGGCGCGCCCTCAGGCAGGGGGGGCGTCGGCAAGAGACTATGGCGCGCCCCCCAGGCAGGGGAGCGCCGGCAAGAGTCTGTGGCGCGCCCCTCAGGCAGGGGAGCGCCGGCAAGAGTCTGTGGCGCGCCCCTCAGGCAGGGGAGCGCCGGCAAGAGTCTGTGGCGCGCCCCTCAGGCAGGGGAGCGCCGGCAAGAGTCTGTGGCGCGCCCCTCAGGCAGGGGGGCGTCGGCAAGAGTCTGTGGCGCGCCCCTCAGGCAGGGGGGGCGTCGGCAAGAGTCTGTGGCGCGCCCCTCAGGCAGGGGGGGCGTCGGCAAGAGTCTGTGGCGCGCCCCTCAGGCAGGGGAGCGCCGGCAAGAGTCTGTGGCGCGCCCCTCAGGCAGGGGGGGCGTCGGCAAGAGTCTGTGGCGCGCCCCTCAGGCAGGGGAGCGCCGGCAAGAGTCTGTGGCGCGCCCCTCAGGCAGGGGAGCGCCGGCAAGAGTCTGTGGCGCGCCCCTCAGGCAGGGGAGCGCCGGCAAGAGTCTGTGGCGCGCCCCTCAGGCAGGGGAGCGCCGGCAAGAGTCTGTGTCGCTGTTGGGGTTCGCCTACCCGAGGCGGGTTGGCCAGGGTAGGGGAACGCAGGCCCGCCCACCTTCTCTGCGTTCCAGCCCAGGGCCCTATCAGTGGTGGGGGAGAGGGTCCCGCCACTGGGTCAGCGGGGATCCCTCCGCAACACGCTGATCCCCTAGACTCCCCACACTCCAGTTCTGCCCTGGGCTACTTCCTACCCCAAACCCTTGGTTGAATCCCTCCAGCTCTCTGGGATATTCGGCCGTTGGTAGGTGCAGCTCACCCTCGGCGTCAGGCTTCCCCCACCTCAGGTTACTGCTGGGCTCCTCCCGTTCCTCCGGGTATTCTGCTGCTGGCAGCTCTGGTAACCCCGGTCCGTCCTCCGGGGCCAGCTCCGCCTGGTCCAGGGCCTCCCCTGGCTTGGCAGCAGGCTCTGAAGGGAGCAGCCAGCGGTCTGTGTCTGCCTCCCTTCCTGGTGCTCTCTTGCCTGGGCTAAGGGCCCCGCCCTTTATACTTCCTGTTACACCCCTCCCCTTCCTAGGGGTGGAGCCGGCTTGACCTGGCCCCGCCCACTCCGGTTGAGAGAGTGGCTCTTTACCCTCTGGCTCAGAGGGAAGCCACCCTGGCTCCCTACAAAGCCCCAGAAAATATTGCACCCATATGCGTCTTTCTCCCCCCCCCCCCCTTCATTCTTATTAAGTTTATAAAACCCACAAACTTAGACCATCTGTCCTATAAATGTTTCTAAACTACACCAAGATGAAAAAAGCAGTTTTAGCTTTTTGATAGAAGCGGTCAGCAAACCAAACACAAAACCAGAGCAAAGCAAATATTTTCTTGTCATATATGCTTCCCAACCGTGACAGATGAACTGTTGTTTTTGATGTGTTTTTGGATCCAAATTTTGGAGAAAAATGCATCTAGATATGCACACTTAACACCAAACCAGTACGATATGAAACATTCTTGGGGATAGGGGGTTGAGGGGAATTACACCACATGATGCCTGTGGACTACTTAAAGAAGCTGTGTTTTTTCAATTATTCTTCCTCAGATGTCCCCATTAGACTATTTTATAACAAAGCCACCTCAGGCACGGAATATGTCGCTCCAATCTCTGGTTGAGGTGTTCACACTTCCATTCCCCACTCCTAGATGTTAATCTGACCATATTTATTACCTGTGTATGTGAGTCCAAATGTGGCTGAAGCATGGTAATGAAGAGAGATTGTTCACAGGGCATGGCTGACAGGTGGGATTAAGGTCAGGGCCTTGTTTGCGGGAAGACACAATGGCCACTAATGTATGAGGGAGACTCGGTAAAATGAATGGTAGACAGTGGAAATCTCACTTGAGATCCTTTTCCTGGCGTTTCCATGGACACGGCAGATTCTTGGTATAAATCCGCTAGGAACGAGAAGCCACTGCTTGAATTATATACTCTGCTTTGGTATTTAGAACTAAGTGGAAAAAAATTAGCTTGATTCTGTCCAACTGCATTTTCAATTTATACTCCCAAGACAACCAGACCAACACTTAGTGGGCCAGATCCTCAACAAGGCCCCAATTCAGGAAAGCAGTTAAGCATGTGCTTAAATACGGTCTTGAATAGAGACATACTAAAGCATGTGCTTAACTCCTTTTCTGGATCAGGGGCCTGGTGTGAACCAGCCTACGCTGATTTACACTAGCTGAGGATCTGGGCCTGTATATTTCAAGCTCCTGCATCTGATTTTCAGATATGCTAAGCACCTCCAGCCCCTAGTGATTTCAGGAAGGACCATGAGTCCTCGCCATCTCTGGAAATCAGGCCCTCCATTTTGAATACTGCCCTTCTGGGTTTTTTTTGCAGGTGTGTATATATAACTCTATGTTCAATTTAGGCTATTTAGACATCCAACTAACTGGAGTGTAGGTACAGTTAAGTAATTAGACATCTAATTGAGCTAAAGGGTACTCGCAATTATTTGCACCTGCAAAACTCTGGGTGCAAAAACTAGGCCAAGTAATGCCAAGCTGAAAATCAAGCTGTGATCAACAGCGCCTGTCTCCTCTTGGGTCTTTCAGCTTTACTTCTTGTGTTAGCATCGCCCAGTGGTTGCACAATTCACTCGGAGACGACTTCTCTATCCAAGCTGCTCGACTGAGACAAGGTGGGGTGTGTTGGTTCCAGAACCGCTTTATCTTTTGGCTTCTCTCCTTTTATATGTTATGGGAAGGGTAAATCCTGAGAGGGTGGGATCTACTGGCTTTATGGCTACTTCGTGCCACCAGAGCAGGGGCCCATACGCTGTTACACTAGAAGAGTTTTTTTCTTACAACAATGAACTTGATGCTTGGCTGGTGTAAACCGGCAATGTTGACTTCAGTGGAGCTATGCAGACTGACACCAGCTGAGGATCTGGCCTTTTCTACAATTTGTGCAGGAAATTTTACAAAGTGAAATCCCTTCCCACCTTCCAGTCGAGAAGAGTGTCCACAACTGAGATCTGAATACTAGTGCTGACTAAGGGTTGAATTGAATTAGAAGCTGTTCAGGGGTAACTGTGGACAAAAAAGCCAGAGCTATGGTCCTTTGCAAAACAGGTGTCCCAGCAGTTCAGCTGCAAGGAGAATAAAACAATTTTCAATACCAGTTAAGTGCATTATTGCCATCGATACCGGGTGACCCGTGTGAGGCCGCTGCAATAACTCAATTAGCTATGCACTCCAAATTCTTACAAATTGGCTTTCTCCTCTAGTCCAGTGTACCAAGTGGAGCATGCTCACAATCAAGGGTTCCACATATAGCCGTGAAGAAGTTGTGTCTGTCTCTAAGGGCTGGTCTACACTACGGGGGGAGATCAATCTAAGTTACGCAACTTCAGCTACATGAATTACGTAGCTGAAGTCGACGTACTTAGATCTACTTACCGCAGTGTCTTCACTGCGCTGTGGCGACGGGAGACGCCCTCCCGTCGATTTCCCCTTCCGCTTCTCATTGAGGTGGAATACCGGATTTGACGCTAGAGTGATCGGCGATCGATTTATTGTGTCTATACTAGACATGATAAATCAACCGCCGCTCTGGGTTCTAGCCTTATACAGAGCTATGTAAGAACCTTCAGCAGACTGGCAAATTTGACAATGGATAGAGTTGGTTTAGGATGGAGGCCCTGGACCTGATCCAATGCCCACTTTTATTTGGCTTATGCAGTCCGGTCAAGCCAAGCCACAGCATTCTTATCAACAATGTTCAAGACCTCTAGGAAATTGAGTCATTTTGCAGTCCTCAACAATGTGTGTCATGGTTTGTGGCTGCCCACATTGACGTATCAGAGAGGTAGCCGTGTTAGTCTGGATCTGTAGAAGTGACAAAGGGTCCTGTGGCACCTTATAGACTAACAGAGTCTGTTAGTCTATAAGGTGCCACAGGACCCTTTGTCGTTTCTACACATTGACATAGTGGACTGTGTCTGAAACACCACCGAAATTCCGCTGCAGCACAAAATCCATGTCCAGTGCAAAACCTGTTCAGAAGGCTCCATTGCCTTCGTGGTAAATCAAAATCAGGTTGATATTGAGTGGGATCCAAGTCCAGATAATTTATTTGTCACTTTCCCTGCAGACCAGGAAGCTCACCATGCCTCCTTTACCATAAATCTCTCACTTGGTAAACTTACCCACAATGGGCGACGTGAGGGCAAATGATCATGTGGTGGATTAAACAAGTCTTTAATTAAATGTAGATGTGGAATATCATGGAATTGCATTACGAGCTTTGCTACACTTTTCTCTCTGTGAACTCTGAGCAAGCAATATTGCAGAGAACCAGTCACCATGGTAGAGGAGTAGATTTAAGTCTGCCTGAAATAATACGCATGTTGGAATTAAGTATATATGGAGATATGCCTATCTCATAGAACTAGAAGGACCTTGAAAGGTCATCGAGTCCAGTCCCCTGCCTTCACTAGCAGGACCAAGTACTGTTCCCTGACAGATTTTTACCCCAGATCCTTAAATGGCCCCTTCAAGGATTGAACTCACAACCCTGGGTTTAGCAGGCCAATGCTCAAACCACTGAGCTATCCCTCCCCCCCCCCAAGTAGTACGTCAATCATCATTGTGTGCGACGAGCGATCCCATATTGGAGCGCAATACTCCACCGCTGAGTAACAGAGTGCCAAGGCTGAAGTGCGTAATGTTTGGACGTTGGTGCCCCGTGTTTTCTGAGCAGGTGGTTGTGCGTTTTGACTTTCATCTCTGTCTGTCTTTATAAGATGGTCACAATATGTGAGAGTTCTATCCAGCGTGACCTAGATAAACTGGTGTGAATCATGCTTTATTCGCTGACCATTGAAAACTATATTCAGTTCTCTGCCTGCTTATGCTTGATATAAGTGGAAGACAATCAGCAAAGTATTAATTTCACTTGGTATCAGGTACCACCAATGACAATAATTGTCCATAGCCACCATATCTGCATTCAGAACACCCTCAAGTATGTCAAAGGAGTGTGACCCAGTGCCAAGGCATGTGTCGGCTGCATAAACCAACTTGCAAGACCCAGTATATGATAAGTCATTTGAATACAAGTTGGATGAGTATTTTCTTTGACTTCAGTGGGCTTTGAATCAGGCCATGTATCTACAATCCCTTGTGGCTTCCATGACTCTTCTGATTAATGCAGTCCTGTTTATGTATATTTTCTAGTGTTTTATAGGAACAACAATTTCACTATCAGGCTAAAACTGTAGATTCCCCCCCCCTCCTAGGTATATACTAACCTTTGAACTTTGTGTGTGTGTGTGTGTGTGTGTGTGTGTGTGTGTGTGTGTGTGTGTGTGTTTAATATCTGAATTCACTGCAGAATTGCCCTGCTAATCTGCCAAGCTCATCAACCAATCAGCGGCTCTTGATAAATCAGTATTTTTTTTTGTTGTTGGCACAAACCTGTAGAAGCAAAGGGGGGAAAATGAAAAGAAACATTTTAGAATGAAGGAAAAAACACACAAAGGACCCCTTTTGCAAGAGATTTGGAGAAATCATTAACTCTACAAAAATAAGTTTGAAATACAAATTGTCAGTGTTCCTTACAAAGGTTTGCAAAAGGTCAGCATGTCACAGGTTTGCCAGTGAAACTTTTCTGTTCATTCATTTACAAAAGTAAACGGGAAATGTTGCATTTTCATTCCCTCTAACAAGAACCAACTACAGTGCTTCATTATTTTATGGCGATTTTTTTCTTTTGCAAAAAAACCCCACGGAGGAGCATGCATTATTATAACAGCTGAAATGAATGGCTGAAACTGAATTGGGGTCATTTATATATCTGAGGATATCGCTATGTTTATCTAAGTCAAGTTTTGGAGAACAAAATTTTTGGCTGAAATTCTGGGTTCACTTCCTGGTGGACAATCATCCTGAATCTAAAAGTTTACCTAACATGCTCTGAAGCAATTCTGCCTAAGATTAATGGGGTTTTTTTGGAGAGTAGAGGGCGGGGGAAGCTGTGTAGGGTAGTCTGATTATGAAATGGTGTTGGAATTTGGGACACCACAGAAGCTTTCTGATTGGTTAACAGTGATGTCATCTAGTACCTTTGCCAGTAATATCCAGTAGCTGCACACAGTAGTACTAACACATTCGTTGTAAATCCCATTCCATTTGTGGTGGCATGTTTTTTAAGAATAGTATTTTTGTTTTACTAAAAAACTTATTACAAGAATTTAGTGGACCCATAAAATTTGGAGGACTGTACATTATAAGCAGCTGGGTCCAAATGCTTTTGCCCTGTCCTTGGTAGACATCTGACCATGTCTAGTTAAGTATGCATTCATAGGGCCAAATCCCTAGTCCAGTTTTACTGAGGCAAACTGTTGCTGTTCTCCCTCTCAGTCGAGCTGTTAAAATATTAGATGAGTTTCCTCGTAAATGTATTATTCATTTCTGTGCTCATTCTACTTAAATTCTCTGGAAATTTTGACATAGTTAATCCCAAAGTACACATAGGACCTAGAATCCAGGCCACTGGCCAATATCCACCTAATTTAATCTACACTTAAAAGTTTTGCCACTTGAATTATAGTGATATACTTAAAACAGCATCTCCCCACCCATAGTTTGGACACAGTTGTACTGCTATCAAAATGCTTATGCTGGTATAGTTTATTCCAATTTGCTGAAATGAAATAAGCTATACCAGTGTAAAGTGCCTTATACTCGTATAGCTGTGTGTAGGCTAGGGCTCATGGGTGGAGGGCATCATAGAAGCATAGAGGATTAGGGTTGGAAGAGACCTCAGGAGGTCATCTAGTCCAATCCCTTGCTCAAAGCAGGACCAACCCCAACTAAATCATCCCAGCCAGGGCTTTATCAAGCCAGGCCTTAAAAACCTCTAAGGATGGAGATTCCACCATCTCCCTAGGTAACCCATTCCAGTGCTTCACCACCCTTCTAGTGAGATAGTGTTTCCTAATATCCAACCTAGACCTCCCCCACTCCAACTTGAGACCATTGCTCCTTGTTCTGTCATCTGCCACCACTGAAAACCGCCCAGCTCCATCCTCTTTGGAACCCCCCTTCGGATAGTTGAAGGCTGCTATCAAATTCCCCCCTCCCCCCACTCTTCTATTCTGCAGACTAAACAAGCCCATAGGCTGGGGGAGGCTGTGCCTCTCTAAACAGCCAAGCGTGGCCCTGCTCACACTCTCTGCCCCCAGATCCCCCTCCCTCCTGCTTCCCACTCTGCGTGGCTGGAATCCAGTCTCCCTGTGTGGTGGCCTCGGCTTGGGATGCGCTTGGGATCCCGCTGTCCTGGTGCTCCAGGGTGTGTGTGTGGCTGCACCGCCCGCCCTCCTGGCGCTCTGGGGAGGGGGTGGCCTGGGAGAGGTTGGGAGGGGGCCAGCAGCTGCAGTGGGGGTGGCCTCTGGGTTCTGGTTGGGGGAGCAGAAGGAGCAGGGCCTTGGGTGGAAGAGGTGGAGCTGGGAGCTAGCCTCCCCCAGCCAGCAATTCACGCACCGCCCATGCTAGGGCTTTTACTGGCGTAACTGGGGCGTGGGGGAACAACAAGAAGTCACATCCTTGACCGACATAGTTACATCAGTAAAACTTTTAAAGTGTAGACTAAATCTTAGGGTTTTATGCTGCTACCCATCACCACAGTATCTAGGCACCTTCCACTTAAAATCAATTGCAATAGCCAAGTCTCTAGTAGGCAACATGGAGTCTCTGGCTCTTCTTCCTCTTCAGGGTCAAAACTCTGCTCTAGATAGGGTTCTGGTTTGGGGTTTTTGTTGAGATGTTCATTAATTTCTGCTCTGTTTGCTGATGGTAGAGAGTTTAGGGATAGAAGGAGATGATAGTGGTCCTCTTAAACAGATTCCAGAAAGCACTGGAGATGGGCAACTGCCCTTTGTGCTCAGGCGTTCTCCCGTGGGACGATCCTTTGGGATCAGTCCTGTCCCCTCTCCTTTTAAACACACACGTATGTAACGCGCTGACCAAGTGACCTCGTTCGCTCCAGTGGATGGACCACTTAACACGGTTTATGAGTCTGTCACTCCCTCAAAACTTTCAAATACAGCACATGCTTAATTACTAGTCTAATTGTCGTTATTTGTGTATTTAAAGTTAAGCGCGTGCTTGTAATTCTGATTCAGCAAAGCTCACATCACCAGCGTGCGGAATAGATTGAATTGCTAATTCTACTTCTGTGCTACTCTTCAGTACTGTGTATTGGCCCCTAGAGACTCTGGTGACTGGCAGCCTATAAATATGTAGGTTAGAATGAAAGATACATTACTAGAACTGAAACACGAGGGCTAACATCATTCTTTTGCAAAAGATATCATGAGATCTTTAAAGCCACATTTTCATCTGACCTGTATTAAGGTTACATCTGTTTATGCCACGCACACCCCACATTAGCACCAACACATAGGCATATGCATTCAAAAATTGGATGACTGCATGCTTAACTACCCTATGAATGTCTTCCGCTTGGATTTTTTGTGTGAGGAAATGAATACAACTGTGAATTTTTCAGGTACATTAAATAGACACTCCCTAAAACTTTGGCCCTTAATGAGCAGAGGTGGTCAGGACCTTGGTTTTATGTCTTTCAAAATACGGCACCTCCTTTAACAAGATCTACTGGCACCAATACTGACTCAGAGGGGAGCGTGCCAGAACACTAGCCAGCAGCCCATCTGTTCATTGTAAGGTGATGTTTGCACAGGGGTATCCTGGTTCCATGTAAAAGAAAAGTGCCCGAAACTCTGTTAGTCATCTATTTTCCTTCCTGGATTGAAGAGCAAATGTGATTATGGTTGCCAAAGATAGGCTCTCATCCAATGCCCCTTGAAGTCAGTGGAAAAAACTCCCGTTTGACCTCCAACGACCTTTGGATTGGCCCAGAGTGTAGAAATTGACTCTTACTAAAAGACAATGAAACATCCTTTCACTTTCCTTCCCCAGTCAAAAAATCCAAGCAAAGGAAGTGTGCTGGGCTCAACGGTCCCCTTATTTGAAGAGAGAATATTTTCATCGTTGAGAAATCTCTCTTTTCAGCTGTGCTTACCTCCAATAGAGAGGATCATTTGCCATGTTTTTTCATGCATCCCTGACAGTATTTGTACAGAGAATGTACTTAAGGTTTTCCTTCTAAGGTGCTGTAATGAAAAGGTGAAATGTTGGCTAAGTATGTTGAGTTTATTTACTTGTATGCTCCCAAAACAACAAAAAACTGGCTCAGCAGTTGTTTGACAGGAGTGGAGGATAATGACTGATAGATTAATGGATTTTTAAGGCCAGAAGGGACCATTCTGATGTTTGGTCTGACCTCCTGCATAACACAAGCCATAGGACCTCCCATAGTAATTCCTGCAGTAAAAGCAACTGTTTCCTACTACATCGGTAACACGATGGAGCCAAATAACTTGTGGTTGAACTAGAGTTTCACTCTTCGAAAGATATTCAGTGTTGATTTAAGGACACAAGAGTTGTTAAATTGATTGCTTCCCTTGGTACGATACCACTGTTAAAAATATATTTTAATTTCAATTCTTTTTGTTTTTTTTCCCACTCCAAGTTTTTTCTATATCTTTGTCTGCTAGATTAAATAGCCCCCTAGATCCATATCTTCTCCCAGCATAAGTGCTGTTACGGCAGGGATGGTGCTACTAGATACGAAAAAAATTATTTCATAATGTCTGAGGAAGATTTTAGTGCTTATAGACTTGATCAATTCACTCACGTCTTAACCTTCTTGTTGATAAACTAAATAGGCCCTTAAGGACTCTCATTGCATGGATATTTTTCCAGACACAAATCCTCCTTGTAGCTTGTCTCTGAACAATCTACAATTTTCCAACATTCTTTTAGAAGTGTGGACATGGGAACTGGACGCTGTACCCAGCAGCAGTCTCACCAATGCTAGGTACAGACATTTTCTCCCTTTCCTACTCTACTCCCCTTGTTTAAAAACTGAGCAGCTAGAAGTAACAGGTTCCTATTTTAATGAAGTTCACAGAAAGGTTAATAGCTCAGAAACTATTAGCATTAGTTAGAAGAGAAGCAAATCAACACTAAAACATGTAGAAAGAAGGGTATAAATTCTTGTCAGACTTTCAGGTTCCGATTAGTTTTTTATAAGGAACAGCTGTGGATTAGCGTACAGTGATCAGAGACAGTAAGCAACCTGTTAGGGCCATTTTGCCCAGTTCCTTTGAAATGTTCGAGTTTATAGGGTGTTAGTGCAGGCTAGGACATGAACTGACCAAGCTTTATTGTAATGTCTGCTTTAATTACAAAGGGCCAGATCCTGAGCCGGCTGAAATTGGTTCAGCTCCACAAAGGGAGTCCATTTGTTTCAATGGGAGTTGTGTGGCTAAATCTCCTGGCTGGCTAAGAAAACCTCAATCTAAATCTTTTAAATTTATGACCCTACTAAACATTATATGCTTTGCTTCAGTACCTGTTTCTGCCAACCTTCAGATGGCAAGGTTAAAAATTCTAGGCTGTGTGTGGCAGTTTCATGAACAAATCATGTTGACATTGGATTTATGCAAACTTCCACATAGAACTATGAAAACTATACCTTACTGATGTCTACTATTGACCTGGGTTAAAGACTTCCCTTCACAGATGTCCCTTGGATTTCTAGACTAGGGACAGAAGTGTAAGGACAGAAGTAATTCTGTTCACTCCCATCTCAGACACTCCATAATGGGGTATGTCAGATGATCAGATAACAGGTGTGCCCACTACATGATAATTACTCCATCTTCTTGCATCTGTTCATTGCACCAAATGACGTTGATGTAAATGAGGAGCAACTCCACTGAAGTCACAGAAATCATATTGGCTTCTCTTTTTCATACCCTGGGTTAGAGCATGATTGCGAAGGGTGCAAGAAGCTGGTGGAAGTCATGCGTTGCTGGAGCTTGGTTTATTACTTGTTTAGATGACCACCTTCTTCATCATGGACTTTAAATTTAAAGCATGGCTGCAGAAAAGATCCTCTTTATACAGCGCCTTAAAGCTACAATTCGCTTTAGCCGTGAATTGTTCTGGTACTATTTTAGATTTGAAGAATATCAACTATTCCAAGGAAAACACAGACCTAGGTATCCCTCAAATCAGTTTTTGGTAGCTGAATATCTTTTCAGCTCATCTTTAACGTATCTTGCTGGGAAAATAACACTGACGTAAAGAAGGACAAACTGTTATCTGAAGCCCTCATCTGGTATTTATTGTGCAGGCTGGTGCGTGTGGCTGAGTATGTGTAGTCTTAATCACGGGCATTGCTGAATGAGCCCAGTAGCTGACTGAGAGAGCATGTGAGAAGGCCACCACACTCCCCAACGCAGGAGGAATTGAGACATTTTGCTTCTCATTTTAATATCCCTTATGCTAAGCTGAGCCAGCAAACCAGGGTCTCGCAGCCAGCCACCAACCACTTCTCTTTACTTAGGCTCACAGTTTTAGTTTCATTTAGGACTCTGTGTGTTTTTGCCATATCATCATATAACTCTCTTGAGCCATGGAATGGCAGCTCACTTCCGGGGTCTTGGGAAAACCCAGATCACCCAGCATCATTACAGCCTCTGAGAGATGTCATTGCCAGATGTGAATTGAGGGCTAGGTAAATTACGTCTGTTCAATAATAACTGACCCAGGCCATTGGGTCCATTCCTCAAAAGGAAGCAAACCTTGAACCTTCCCTGAGTCTAGGGTGACCAGATGTCCCGAGTTTATAGGGACAGTCCCGATATTTGGGTTTTTTTCTTATACAGGCTCCTTATACAGAAGCCCCGCTTCTGTTCACACACGTCAGTTTGACTCAGGTCATTAAGCACTCAAACTCCGGGTGCCAGGACCCAGCTGGTGGGCTGGGTCAGAGCCCAAGTCCCACTGTAACTCTGATCCAAGCCCTGTCGTTTTGCAGTGTGGACACAGCTCAAGTTGCATACCCGAGTCAGAACGTCTGAATAGTACAGTACAGACATGTTAGCTGTGGGACATGGGTCCAGCAATGGAAAAGCGGATTTACAATGGAGTGTGGACGCTCAAGCACAGGCTTGGAAACACTAAGTCCACAAGCCCAGGTTCCACAAACCTGGGTTTACAATGCAGTGTAGACACGCTGATAGGGGCTCAGCCGTGAGACACCTAATGCACCAGAGCAAGGCAGTAAAGTGCCCCCTTGAGTAGGCTGCTCTCATTGCAGGTTTCCTGAGGCTGCTGCAATTCTGCCCGCACATGGGAGTGGTTATTGTCCTTGGATTCCCCGGCCAGTGAGTTACCCAGCACAGCTTAGCTTGTGTGCCTGGTGAAACAAGAGGCAGGACAATCCAGTGGGTGGGGCACTAGCCTGAGACTTGAGACCTGGTTTCAATTCTCCGCTCTGCCACAGATTTCCTGTGTGACCTTGGGCATGTCACTCAGTCTCTCTGTGCCTTAGTTTCTCTTCTGTAAAAGGGAATGATAATACCTACCTCACAGGGTGTTAGGAAAGTAAAGTACATTAAAGGTGGTGCAGTGCTCAGATACTATGATAGCAGGGTCTATATAAATACCTAAAATAAACAGAATATGTGGCCGGCATAGCACTGATGTGAACTGGGAGCTAGATACTGAGTCTCAAAATCACAATCTGGTTCCTGGGTTGCTCCTTTCTCAGGCCTTTTACCAGACCCATGATGCATTCCAGCATAGGGATGTGCTTGTCATCCGATATTGTGCATATTATCTATAAAATCACTTCCAAGTATATTTGTCCATAGTCATTCATCTAGTAACTCCCCTGAAGCCAGCAGAATAAGAGTACAGGTGAATCTGGCCCATTCATGCTTACTGGAAAGTTTGAGGTGGTGCTGCCTGGAGAACTACATCTATCAGATTTGGCATAAGGTCAAGCTTTTCAAAAGTTGCAGCCTGAAGTTAGGCTCCGAGTATAATACTTTCAAGATGCCCAGGTGATTTCTGGGCACCCAGTGAGACTTGGGCACCTAAGTCCCTTTAGAAAATTTTGCACCCGGGGCAGATTTTCAAGTGCTCAACACTCACAGCTGGGTCCAGATTTTCAAAGAGCTCAGTGCCCATTGAGGTAGCCTGGCTTTGAAAAGTGCTCAGTCCTGCTCATTGTGGGGAAGCAGGGGAGGGGAATTCTGCTCGCTGCAGGGTGTTAAGTGCTTTTGAAAATCTGGCTGCTACTTCTGCCTGCCTCACTGAGAGGTGAGTGCATTTTAAAAATCCGGTCACTTATTTAGGGGCCCAAAAGGAAGCTGTTGGGATCCAAGTTGTTTTAAAAATCTGGCCCTTCATGGGTAGGCTGAGGGGCAGCTGAGGAAAGCAAATGTTTATGGAATTACAGCAACGTGGAGTAAGTCCATATTTGCATGGCTGTTACTGAGATGAGAACTGGACACACTGTTGTACCAAGCATGGCAGTGTTTTTTCCAGCCTTCCCATAGTGGTCCCGGTCTCTCCTAAAAATTAACCCACTATCTCAATATTCTGTGAAACATCAGATTAAACATCTATGTGCAATTTCTTAAAAAAAAAATTGGTATCTTTGCATGAACCTTGTATGTACTCGCTTTGTTTTAATTAGTCTCTTTGCGTATGTAATTGCATGTAATTTTTACAATTATATTAGATCAAACCCTTATTTTGGACTAATACTGACCCTGATGGACTTTTGCTTTGATTGTTTCATTCTTATTTACTTTCCTTTGCAACACATTGTGGTATGCAAAGATACATGAAAGCTAAATGAGGAAAGAACAGATTGTCTAATCAGCTGTAATATAAGCTTCCCAGCCATGAAATCAGCAGGACCAAATGTTTCCTATATGGCAGGAGCTAAACACCCTCCTTCCAAAGTCCCTCAAGGAGAGAGAGAGAGAGAGCAGCCCCTGGATCATTAGACAGAGTTAAAAGGGCCTACGTTTTCATTCATCTTCAAACAAAGCACCATAGAGGATTATGCCAGTACACCTGCAGCTGTGTTCTAGTCTGACCTTTCTTGTTATCCCTGCCAAAGAATAGATCTTGACAATTCATTCAGAAGATGCTGGTGTGATTTAGAAAACAATAGATATGTCTAATTTCTCCTGTTAGTTCTATATCCAAAATGTGAGGGGGAAGTGAACTATCCCAAGGTGAGCTTAAAGAGAGACAGGGTAGGGTTCTGATCTCAGTCACAATGAGGGTGAATCTGGAATAACTCCGTTCATTTCAGTGATGTTTCTTTGAATGGACAAAAGCTTTTTTCAATAGAAAATGGCTCTTTGGACAAAATTATAAATTTCTGTGAAACCCCGGGGATTTTTTTTGCAGGGGGGACTGTTAAAATGTTGGGTTCTCGTTCTTATACCATAAACCCGCAAAGTGAAAAATTGACAAAGATGAAAAACTTGTCAACATTTTATACTGGAGGGGAAAAAATCATTTCCCAACCAACTCCATCCCCGATCTTTATAAACCTGTTTCCAAATTTGCTCCAAGTAGATTTTTTTTTCCTTGTTGTGAACGAACCTTGAGGATATGTTTTAAATAAAAGTTCTGTAGGATGGATGCTGAGAAGGTCTATCCGAAGGTGACTTTAAGGGCGGAAGAAAGGCCAGCCGCCCAGATTGAAAGCTGATTACTTTAAATTTGGACGGAGTGCATTCAATTCAGATGTTAACTCCTGAACCACCAGCAGCAGCACAATTGACTGCTTCACATGACCCGCTGAATTGTAATCTCAGAGTCTGGCTAAGGGAGGACCCTTTGAAGAGTCCCTGCTCCAATTCCAGGGCCTGCACAACTAGTCAAGGGCAGGGGAGGAAGGCAGGGATTTGCTAGTACTCCTCCTTCCCTCAAGGCCCTCAGGGAGCTTCTACAGGTTACTAGGCCCAGTGGCTTCCCCTCATTCTTCCTATCACCTAGAGTAGCAGCAGCTACTTGAAGGAGTCCCATTCCAGTGTCAGCACAGACCTTAGCTACCAAAGTGTCTACTACCATTTGCTTCATCTCACTAGATCCCTACTGCTGAGACAATCTGACCAGACTATCTGCACTGCTCCCCTTGCTTCTGACTTCTCCCCCTCCTCTGCCAACCATCCGCTCCCCTTCATTAATATCACCTCATCTGTCATAGCCTCCTTCCATCTGTGCTCTCATGCACCTACTTGCTTTCTGCATTCCCTATCCTGCCCCAACCCAGTACAAGGAAGGGAGCAAGAAACCCACTTCCCTTTTCTGATTATCAAGATGTAATTCTCTAACCGGAGTAAGGGCCTGCTCTCAGGCCAACTAGAGTCAATGAGAGTCTTTGGATCAGGCCTTCACTGTGTGATTTTGTTTGTTCCCCTTCTCCTCCCTTTAGGATGACTAGATGTCCCGATTTTATAGGGACAGTCCCGATTTTTGGGTCTTTTTCTTATATAGGCTCCTATTATCCCCCCCCCCCCCCATTCCCTGTCCCGATTTTTCACAGTTGCTGTCTGGTCACCCAACCTCCCTTCCCCCAGCCCCAACCTGCTTTCTTTCTCTTCTTTGTTCCGTTAAGTACTTATTATGCTTTTGGGAGCGGTATAAGTAAAATAATAAAATGAATTAATTGCATTGTTATTAGTAATAACCATAATTATAGGTAGTCTATAGGTGATTTGGGCCGAATGCTGTTCTCAGTTAGACAGATATATATCTTGATAAACTCCATTGAAATAATTTAACCTCGATATACATCGATTTAACTCAGAACAATTTTGGCCATTAAAATATACTAAAATATCTTCATTAATAGAAACTTTTGTTGACCTCTAGCCTAGATATTTGTAAAATGCCTGGTCACTTTCACATTTTCAAAGTTCATTATTAAGTCATCTATTGTAACCATAAGTACCACCTAGATTTCAGGCTAGCTCTGTAGGGCTGAACGATATTTGTCAAACAACTACACCAGTCAGATATTTGTGTATAATTTAAATATATCTGTGAGGATCTGGTCAAATTCTCATGTATTGAAGTCAATGGGAGCCTTGCCATTCACTTAAAGGGGAATGGATTACCTAGGGAGTTGGTGGAAACTCCTTCCTTAGAGGTTTTTAAGGTCAGGCTTGACAAAGCCCTGGCTGGGATGATTTAGTTGGGGATTGGTCCTGCTTTGAGCAGGGGGTTGGACTAGATGACCTCTTAAGGTCTCTTCCAACCCTGATATTCCATGATTCTATGAATTGGGTTGGGCCCTTAATTGCATCTTAGCCCTGGTCTACACTAGCCCCGAAATTCGAACTAAGATACGCGACTTCAGCTACGTGAATAACATAGCTGAAGTCGAACTATCTTAGTTCGAATGAAAAAGCACTTACCCGGGGTCCACACGCGGCGCACAGGCTCCCCCGTCGACTCCGCCTACTCCGTTCGTCGAGCTGGATTACCAGCGTCGACGGCGGAGCACTTCCTGGTTCGATTTATCGCGTCTAGACAAGACGCGATAAATCGAACCCAGAACATCGATCCCGCACTTCCGACCAGACGCGTAAGTATAGACGTACCCTTAGACTGTAAACTCTTTGGTGGCAGGGACAGTCTTTCTGTTGTGTGTTTGTACAGCACCTCGCACAATGGGATCCTGGTCTATGACTAGATCTCCTAGGCATTGCAATAATAAAAATGTCATTGAGTTTCTTCCAAAGATCTACTCAGATATTGTACAAATAGAGGGCCAGATCGAGGTCCCATTTAAGATTACTGGAGTTTTGCCATGTATTTTGTGGGTGTAAGAGTGGGCCCACTGTGCTCAAATGGAAGTTCCCAATATTGGATTTTAGTAAGTGAGAAATAAGAAATATACTTTCTTCACAAATAAAAAGCATCTCTAATTACCAGAGCGGGTTTGAGTAATCACCATCAGAGCTGAATATTTTTGTGTATAAGACATCTTTAAATTCCATGTTTTTAATAAAAAGGGCATATAGAAACTCTTTAATTTTCCACTATAGCCCTGTAGATGTTCAACATTAAGGTTGGAGGCATTCACACTTGCCTCCTAACATAGGCGCCAAGTTCCGGTGGCGCCGGTGGGGGCTCGCCCGGTGTCAGGGGCGGGGCCCTTCCCCCGACGCCGGGCGACGTTGCGGGGCCGATCCTGAGGTGAATTTGCTGTGGGTCCCGGGGCTGGTGGGGAGCTGGGCGCGAGCCCCGGGGATGGCGGGGAGCTGCAGGTGGGTGCTCTGCACCCACCAATTTTTCCCCATGTGTGCTCCAGCCCTGGAGCACCCACGGAGTCGGCGCCTATACCTCCAAATGTTTCCTAGATAACTAATCCCACAGACTGGAGGCTAAGGGAAGCTACTGGGATGCTGCTGCTACCCAAATTGTCAACAGATGTATGGAAAAAATTGTTGTTTCCTCCCCCACTCCTTTACTTTAAAGTTTAGCAGCCATAATGTGCAATACACCTTTATATTATAGTTATTTGTTGTAATTTAGATAGTGCATCTGATACATTGTACTGGTGACAGATAGAGTTGGAAAAATCCCCTCCTCCAAAAAAAAATTTTTTTTCAGCAAAAATGAGAAAGTTTTCATCAAAAAATTCTGTAGAAAATTTCAAATTTTCGTTGCAAAACCAAAAACACAAAAAACCCACCCCCTGGAAACTCAAATTTTTTTTGGTTTTTCAGCAACTGAATATTTTCAACTGGAAACTAGCCAAAAAAAACCAAAACAACCCCCAAAATGGTTTTCTGACACAGAAAAAAATCTAACATTTTCAAGAAAAGCAGATATTTTCTGTAAATATGGGTTTGAGTTGAAAATCCAATTTTCCATCCAAAATGAGTGACAGTTTTAAACAAGCCTCAGCGATAGTATATGCATACTTTAAACCTACATGACAACACATACTAGGCAACACTGTCGCCAAGAAAGCATAGGCCACTGACGAGGATATTTTGGCATTGCATATGCTCAGGACGTTTTGATTTTTAGTTTTCTCTGTCAATTTGCCCCATTTCCCACTCTAAAAAGAGGAAAAGCAAATATAAAAAAAATCATTTGGGGGTTTCTTTAAAAAATGGAAAACTTTGAAAATGATTGTTTTGAAAAAGAGGATAATGTTTGAAAAATATTGACCATCTCTAAATAGTTGAACCTAGCAGCTCACTGCCATATTGCTGTTCTTGGTACGTGATAAAGTGTGGGGGTCCCAGGGCAAGCAGTGAAGCTGTCTGAAAGTTTGGAAAAAAAGAGAAGAGAAGCAGATTGAAAAACAGAGCAAGAGAGAAATCCGTAAGGGAAGTCATTGCAAGATCCAGCACTTACACTGAAAGCCATGGCATCCTTCCATTTTGCTTTGTTCATAGCTGAAACCTCCATTAACAAGGGAGAACGATGAGGCGCTTTTCTGTTTTCACACCCACAAGGTTCTGTAGTGTTCACAGTGGTTGTGCTCTTTCAGGGTGTTTTTTCACTGCTCCAAAGGCATATTTCATGGAACAGTTAACAGAATCAATACAACTCATCAGCAAAGGGGTGCTAAGTGCAACAGGCCTGTAAGAGGACAGGCATTTGTTTTCACTACACGTCAGGGGCTTTTAATCCTGAACCACCGTGAAACTGATCATCTTTCTGCACAGCAGGAGGGATTTTTGTACAAACTACAGATCACATCACCAATCAAATATTTTATTTTTTAAAGAATATATTCTTACAAATGATGAAACTCTTGCAGGAATATTTATTGGCAAATTCGGCAATATGACAGACTAGAAGCGATTTATAAGCAGCAACCCCCAAGAGTTGCACTTGGGGGAAAAAAAGCATTTGATGCTTGAGCTCAGAGGTTGACTCCGCTGATGACAAGGTTTTAAATGATCCATTCTGTTTATTTTTTCCCGTAAATCTGACAGTAAACGAGCCCTTTATAAAAGCGCTAATAAATGCACTGTTTTAGGGTTTACAGATAATGTTTATTTAAAGTACTTAAAACTACCAGCTCCACAGGGTAGGCTTTCCCTGTTAAAATAAACAGCCACCTATTTGATAACCATTAGCGTATGGAACCTTCAGGACAAGAGACTCGCATAAAACAGGTTTGCAAGTGCGCACACACACATCCTTTGTACTTTAGTAGGGATTTTTGTCTCCAGTATTAGCAGAGATCTGATATCTCACGGTATTGCCAACCTCACGTGGTCAGAGCATGAGTCAGCCT
Source organism: Chelydra serpentina (assembly GCA_037349315.1). NCBI lineage: Eukaryota > Metazoa > Chordata > Testudines > Chelydridae > Chelydra > Chelydra serpentina. The sequence goes on from JBAIAC010000061.1 coordinate 16,321,612, forward strand.
GCCTCCCCTCCAAAATTATAAGATTGATTTAAAAACATCTCTACAATTTTTTTTTTTAAATCTCATTTATTTGCCTTCTGGTTTGTGAGCCACTTGCAAGCTTTTCTCCACAACCATAAGGGCTAGAATTTTTGTTTTAATTAAAGCTGAGAGTCTCGCATCATCACGTGACTCCAGGAGCTGGGGTTTTAAGAAAAAGCAATAAATATCACAAGAACTGACCACCAGAAAAATCAGTGGGACTTGTACTCCTAAATCATTTAAGTGCTTTTGAAAACTCTACATGTAGATCTCTTTGGGGTGGAATATGAGTTTAGGGGGGAGCTCTGGGTTCCCCAAAATGAGGAGGCATTGGTTTATACATTAATTTTCAAGTAAAAAAAATTGTAAAACACATTTCACAGTAATGATGGGACTTGTGAGACATAGCTATGTGTTAAAGGCTTTGGCCTATGACTCAGGAGTAGAGCTGGGTGAAGAATTTGTGAGAAAGGTCAGTTTTGGGTTTACTGTAACGATTCACAAATTTGGGCTGAATCGTTTTGGCCAAAAGAAATGAAAAACAATTTGCAAAATGTCAAACTACTTTGACTTTTTTCTTGCAAGGAGAAATGAAATGGGGTGGGGGGAGGGGAAGGGGACAACTTCAGACTGAATGAAACATTGTTTGATCCAATATAAATCTTTTGTTTTGGCCACCGAACTGAGAAATCAATGATTCACTTCGCTCTACTCAGGAGGTGTAGCTTCACTTCTCAGCTCCGCCACAGCCTTCCCAGGTGACCTTGAACAAGTCACTTAGGCCTGGATCCAGCAAAGCATTTAAGCACGTGCCTTACTTCAAACATGTGCATAGAGCCATTTACTTCAGTGGAAGAACTCACATGCTCAAAGTCAAGCATATGCTTAACTGCTTCTTTGGGTCAGGGACTAAATCTCTTTGTCTCCATTTTTCCATGCAAGAAATTTTCTTCTCCCATTTGTGCGTCTTACCTATTTCAATTGCCATCTCTTCAGGCGAAGGACTATCTTTTTTTACGATGTGTTTGTACAATGGGCCCCTTTTATGATTTGGGACCTGTGGATACTACTGTAATATAAGTAATAACTATCAATATGTAGCAGTCTACAAAAGAAGTAGAAATGCGTTCCAGATTCCGCTTTTGGCAGCTCTCACGTGGCTTGCTGTGATTTTGGGAAACACTTGCTACAGCCCCTCCACTTCCTTAACATGGATTCTTAACCTTTGGCTGACATTTTAGCATAGAGATTTTTGTTCTGAATTCTCAAGCTCTGCTGTAGCAGCCCAATGCAGAGACAGAATCTGGGTCTTCAGCTATGTTCACTCTAGCGGGGTCACCCTTCAAAATGTCAGAAGGCTCGTTCTCAGTGAGGGATCTTTTGTGCTAGAAGACATTTCCTTTGGACATTGAAATTCACTTCCGAGCACCATCATTGCCAGGAGGCGTTGGAGATGGATTGCCCATGTGCTTCGGATGGAAATTGATTCCATCACCAGAGTAGCAATAAGATGGACACCTGAAGGCAAGCGAAAATGAGGCCACCCGAAAACAACATGGCGAAGAGCTGTGGAAGCCGATCTGAAAAACCTGGGGCACAGCTAGGGAACTATTGGAAGACTTGACAGAAACAGACAGGAGTGGAGGAGCTTCATCACTGCCCTAAACACCAGAGGTGTAATAGCAACATGATGATGATGAATTTCCTTTAGCTCAGAGATCTCAAGCTAAAGGATTTGCATTTCCATTGGGCTGTAGTAGCATTAGCACGGTTGGGGTGGGGGTGGGGGGACACCATGCTTTAAACAAGGCACTTGGTCACCCTGGTTTGCTCACACTTCAGTCCTTTAACACGATTATTGTATGACGAGGTAATCACTTGGGAGTGTATGGTAAATACTGGTTTAAGAAGACGTATTTTAGTACATGGGATATCAGATCATCCATCACAATTAGCCGACAGAATTCTGAGCAACTTCAGGCGGACCTAATAAAACTAAGCAGCAGGCCACGCGGCAGCAAATGAAATGGATTGTAGACATGTGTGAGTTAGTGAATATTAGAGAGAAGAGTTTGAACCATCAAACTCGTTAACAGGCAAGACATTAACAGTAGTGCCTCAGGACCAGCTGTGGACAGCTCAGTAGAACTAGTTGCTCCATGGGAAGCAGCAGTCGAAAAAGATTCCAAAAGTATCAGGTTATGGTAAGAAAGGGATAGAGAAGATTTCTGAAAATATTACAATGACATCCTATTAATCGATGGCACTCCCTCAAATGGAATGTCCTCTGCTCGTATCCCCTTTTAACAAGATACAGTAGAAATAGGGTTGAAGTTGGACAGAACAGACCTTGTCCTGGCTTGGTGCACAGGCTTGAGTCTTCCCTACATTCTGTACCACATGGGCTTTGGCCAGTTGAGGAAACCAAGATGTTTGGAGAGAGATTAAAAAGATTTTGGCTATTTGGTTTGGAGGGAAGATGGTTACGTGGGGAATTCATAGCGGTGTACAGACTAATGAATGTTGTGCTCTAGAGAGTCTTGCCTGGTGTAATAGCACCTAGGAGGGTATTATTAGATGGTATTACGACAGCCTCAAGTTGCTCTAACCTATGCCTGAGGTCAAACTGGCCTCTGGTGGCCCAAGGAATTGGAGGTGCACAAAGGTGCCAGACACCTCACCCCCCCCACACACACTCAGGCTTTGCACGAGATCGGAGGATTGGGCCCACCATATATAGGCACTGATTCAGTAAAGCATTTCAGCACATTAACATTAAGCAAATGCTTTGCTAAATCAAGACCAGTAGCATGTCTGATCGAAGAAGCTCCAAGAGCGGTGGAAGTGATTTCAATGGGAGTTTTTCTTTAGCTTTAATTGGAGTTGGATTGGACCTTTAACAATCATTTATTTTCAAAACATTCCTGTGCAAATATTATTCCTTCCTCTTTCAAACTTGGCAAAAATGTTTCTACATGGGTGTCCAAGCACTTCTGGAAAACAGGTCACACCTTTAGGTAATGAAGGCCAGATCTACACTAGAATCTTTTATGGGTATAGTAATGTTGGTTAGTTGTGTGATTATTTTTTCAGTGTATGCAGTGTTGTTGTGGCCGTGATGGTCCCAGGATATTAGAGAGACAAAGTGGGTGAGGTAACATCTTTTATTGGACCGACTTCTGTTTGTGAGAGAGACGAGCTTTCGAGCTTACAGAGCTCTTCAGGGCTGGAAAAGGTACTCAGAGGGTCACAGCTAAATACAAGGTGGACCAGATTGTTTAGCATAAGTAGTTAACATGTGTTTCTATGGCTCATTCAAGCAGGATTTGCTAGTATAGCTGTACTAGCAGAGGTATACTGGCAAACCTTTTCTATTGTAGACTAGGTCTAAATGTGGATGGAGGTGTCTTACTTTAGACAAAGAAGGCCTGATCCCCAGTTGGTGTCAATTGGTGTAGCTCTTTTGCAGTCAATGGAGTTATTCCAGTTTACACTAGCTGAGGAACTGGCCCCTACCAAGTTTGAGCAGGTCAGCATAAGTGATTCACTGAAGGTTAAACCACTAGACAGTGGTAAAATTAAGAATCGAACCAAAGCATCCTTGTTCCCAGTCCCCTACTTTAAATACTACGTAAGTCTCTCAATAGAGGCCTCATTGTGGTCCCTTGCTATCCCACCCATGTTTCCAAGTGAGCTACCAGAGATCTGAAACGAGAGCACCATCTCTAGAGCCCTGCATGGATATAAAATTAGTATCTGCATCCGATCCGCAAACATGGTCCATGGATATTTGCACATATAAAGCGGATATCTGCAGGGCTCTAGATATAAAATTTGGATCTGCATCCATCCATGGTCCATAAACATGGTCCATGGATATAAAGTGGATATCTGCAGATATGCAGGACTTTAACCATCTCATGCTTCCTGATAGGTGTCTTCACACAATATGCCCTCTAATATAGTTGAGTGTGGGGAACTGGAGAGAGAAATTCTGCCCTGATGTACACCTTTGCAACCTAAGTTTGCCCTGACTGAGGGCAATTTTTTTTCCTGAATACATAAACAGATTAGACAATATGTGTGTTTTACAAGAACACTACTACTGGCTTTCAGCATGGTTTTATTTAATTAAAGTTAACATGATCTATGGTAATTGTTTGTGCAGTTATGAGTCTTTGTTGATGTAAGCGTGCAGCCACGAACCCCTTTGTAGCACATGGTTTTAATTTTTTCTTTGTTACTTGCATGAACTGACACTCTTGGCCAAATAAAATATTTTTAAAAATGGATTGATTAATGAACATTCCCTGATTTACAACAAGACTGATTTGTAGCGAATTAATGAAGAATGATGACATTTACCCTACATGACCGACGTAGGCTTTCATTTCTCGTAGCTTGCTACTGTGACAGGTGATAGAAGATAGCAAAAACATTGCACTGAAAAAGCAAGGCAAAATTCCAGATTTGTTCCACAGGAATCCAGGAACAGGAATACATTTACTACCTACTCTTTTTTATTTGTGCAGCCCTGACTTTCAAACGACTACAGTATGTATGAGTAATCTGCTTTGGAAACAGTCATTCCAATACTCTTGATACTATTTATTTTGGAGTGTCTCACTAAAGTAGGTGAATTGCATCTGGCTTTTAAAGAAATCTCCCTAACTCAGGTGTTCTTCCCAAAATGATCTCTTAGTAAGCTGGCACTGCCAGTACGTGTGGATGCATGTGTCTTCATTTAAGCTGCGGGGGGGGACTGGGTTGCATGATCTTCATAAAACAAATGCAGGCTGCATGTGGAGGGGCAACAGGACAAATACTATTCTAATAGTTTTCTGGCATGCGCCCTCTGCAGACATGACATTTGTGGAAATGTAATTAAATGAATAAAAATGAATTTTATACTAGTAAGGACAGCAAAAATACAAAACAAACCACAATAAAAATAAATAAGGAAACCATCAAATAAGACCAGCTGGAGGAAGCTTAGGCTGGGTAACCAAGTGCTTATTAATTACACATTCGTTTCTGTTGCGGTATTCAATACGTAAGAATGTCAGGGGTGGCAAATTAGAAACTCTTTGCATCAAGAACAGTTACCACAGGCAGTGGTAGTGCAAACTCCCTGCATGTACCACCTTGTTAATGTGTGTGAACCTTGATCTGGTTAGGGTACGTCTATACTTACCTCTCGCGTTGGAGGCGCGGGATCGATGTTCTGGGTTCGATTTATCGCGTCTTGTCTAGACGCGATAAATCGAACCAGGAAGTGCTCCGCCATCGACGCTGGTAATCCAGCTCGATGAGCGGAGTAGGCGGAGTCGACGGGGGAGCCTGCGCGCCGCGTCTGGACCACAAGTAAGTTCGAACTAAGGTACTTCGACTTCAGCTACGTTATTAACGTAGCTGAAGTTGCGTATCTTAGTTCGACAGGGGGGGTTAGTGTAGACCTAGACTTAGCCTACCAGCCCATTCATATTCTCTACAGACTGCCCATCAGGGTGCAAATTAGAGCACATGATGATTGCTTTTGCGATGCTTGCACTTGTCCACTAAGAATTGGACTGACACAGTAACTCATTTCACATGAACTGCTGAACACCTGCCAGATAGCAAAGATTTTCTGTCGTTACCAGTTGGGTTGGATTCAAACCAGTGACCTAGAGCTAAAAAGCTGTGCAAGCCATTATCAATTCCTTGAGTGATATAGTCCCAAAATGAGTTTACAGGAGTTGCATTTAAATCTCCTCCCTCCCCTTATTGAAATCGTGCTAAAGTATGTGAACATTTTTTGGCCTGGGCTTTGGGCTAGAATTCTCACGTCATTTCTGCTCTAATGTCAGCAGGTTGGAAACACCATGAGAATCACACTTACATGATCTTGCCCTTTTGCTTCCTGTCCTATCTCAAACCAAGTAGTGTAGAAACCTATGATTATAAGTGTATATATCAAATTTCAGTGGACGTCCATACTTCAGAAGGATTTTGCACAGCGCTTCCATGTTGATGGAGTTAAAGGCTTTGTCAGGTCAATGAACGCCATATATAATGGTCTGTGTTTGCTACATTTTTCCTGTAACTAGCGAGCAGTTAAGCTCATGTCATTAGTGCCTCTAGGCAGTTTAAATCCGCATTGAGATTCAGGAGTAAAAAGAGGAAGAAGACGACGGTTCAGGAGAAATCTGGAAGGACCTTTTCTGAAGTTGCTAGCAGAGAGATTCCTCTATAATTTCCACAGTAGGATTGATCTCTTTTCTTAAAGATCATTGCAATTATAACATCTCTAAATTAATCTGGAATTGTCTCATGGTTTCAGATTATCAAAGTAAGAGTGTATAGCTGTAAGGAGATTTCTTCTCTCCTCTCCCCCCCCTCCCCCCCCGCTTAGAGATTTCTGCAGGGATTCAATCAACTCCAGATGCATTGTTGCTCTTCATCTGTTTAATAGCACACTTCTTCCAGGGTTGGAGGTATTTCAAGTTCATCTCTGATCGGGTGTTGTGGATGAAGCTGAATACTCTGTCATCAACAGCAGAGTCCCAATTGAGGAGATCTTTAAAATGGTCCTTCCAGCGTGTGATGACAGCTTCCATTTCTTTGATCAACTCCTCTCCATCCACTGATCTCAGGGAGGTTGGCCCCCAGATGCACAGGCCATAAATGGTTTTAATGGCATTAAAAAAGTCATGCATATCATGGGTTTCAGCAAGGAGTTGAAGCTCATTTGACTTGTCCAGCCACCACCTGTTCTTCATGTTGTGAGTTCTTCTTTGAACCTCTGCCTTTGCTTGTTGGTGAGCTGACTTTCCCATATCTTGAAAGCCACCTCTCACAGACAGCTGACATTGATGAAGAAATTCAGTCCTGGCTCAAATGTGCTAGCCGAGCTTTTGGTTGTCTGATAAAAGAGAATATCTGAAGATTGCAACATCAGAATTAAAACCAAACTTATGGTTGACATGGGCTGCTGTGATCCCCACCCTATTGTTGGGGACTGAAAGGTGGACAACATATAGGAGACATCTTAAGGCTTGGGAGAAGTATCATCAACATTGTATGAATAAGATGATTTGAATTAAATGGGCTGATAGATGCACTAACATCAGCATCCTCTCGCAAGTCAATATCATGAGCATCGATGCAATGATTATCTACCATCAACTTCACTGGGCAGGTCTTGTTTGGATGCCTGATTCCAGACTGCCAAAACAAGTTTTCTACTCTCAACTCCACCAAGGCAAACGTGCTAGAGGAGGGCTGAAAAAGTGCTACAGAGATGTCCTTAAGGCTAATCTGAGGAAATGCAACACTGAAATCAACTCATGGGACTGTATAGTCCAGGACCGACAACAATGGAAGAATTGCTTGAGGCAGGAAACTCAGCACTTTGAGAACCAGATGTGATTACATGTAACGGGGAAAAATGGGAGTGACAGAGTGCACCATGGCTCAAACCAACATCCCAGGTGCACCCACCCTGCTCGGAAATTCGTGTCTGCAATGTGGCAGAGTCTGTGGCTTGAGAGAATAGTCCTTGTCAGTCATCAGCGGACTCACAGAAACTTGAAATGGACAAATATATATATTTGTCTTTCATGGATTGTCCATGTACAGACATACATACACCAAGGTTTTGAACCTTGCAGAATGTTCAGACTGAGACAGGGCCTGAAGTTAGGTGTGAAATGGTTCCCCTAGCATGAGTCTGTAATAGACTTAATCAAAAGGGGCTTGAATGTGCTACTTAAGCGCAGCCTCTTAGTGGGGCAAGGTGCAGAACTGTGTTACTTTATGGGGAATACCAGCAGGCACCAGAACATGTGTTGAAGTTCCTGGCACATGGAGGCTACAAGTCTATTATTATGCTCTTGTGTAGCTCACTCTCCCCTCGCATGGCCAGCCTGCTCTTCCTGCTCGTGTGTAGGGAGAAGGTGGAGCAATAGCCCCACCCCTCTGGGGTACCAAATGATTCCATGAGGCAGAGACAGAGCAAGCCCTGTGCTCTGCAGAACTCAGGCTGCAGTTCTGCCTATCTGTTGTTTAGACCATGCGTAGGGAAGAGCGATTCCTTTTATGGTTTAATGCAGAGGTGTCAAACACAGTTGGTGGAGTCGGCCAAATTCCATATTTACTGATAGTCCATGGCCCAGGGTATACATGTAGGACACCATATTCCCCATCTACTCCATCCATGAGCAGAACCTCCATTGGTGTCAATGGGAGGTTTCTACAAAGGTCAATGGTACAGTCTAGCCTTTATATAGTAAGTAATATTTTAGGTGGTGGTGGTGGTGGTGGTGGTATTTTTTCACTACTTTAGTGCTGCATTGATCACTCAAATATGCTTCCCTTTAGGATTATTTTTATTTCTGGCTCTTGGTAATATAACACTAGGATATGGGGGAAAACACTTTGTATGGCGCAGATGGAGAGAGAAAAGAGGATAGATGCTTTGGTATGTATTCAGCTTGTTAAATCTAAAATTAGAGATGAACCCACATCACAAAAACCAGTTCTGGGTTTTGAATACCCAGGAAGTCTGCTGGTGTTCAGACGTGGCGGGTCGGTTTGGCCCGTTATAAAGACGGGTTCCATTTGCAATACTTGGATCTGGAACCAGGCTCAGATTTGTGCTCGTGACATGATTATCGTCCCTCCCTCAACAGCCAGGCATCAATTTTACCATGAAATAATTTAGGTCAATGGCACAGAGCCAGGACTGAGAAATATAGCTCAGTCTGCCAAATTCCGTGTCCCAAACCAGAAAATACTCAAGGAAAAGCTCATCGGTTCCCAGCACAAGGCAAGTAATCCAGGCCTACCCAGTGCTACGATGAATAATAAAAAGAATGACTAAGTTCATGCTATAAACCAGGTCATCAAAGACGTAGTCCCAGCAATGGATCTGAGCTACAAATGGAAAAAGGAACGGTAGCAGGGAAATTCCAATAGAAGCCAGGCGAAAAACTTAAACCGTTCAGCCTTGTGGCATTAAAAGAGAGACTCATTGTGGAAGGTGCTGATCCAGCAGAGTACTTAAGGATGTGTATGATTTTCTGCGATGCGAATAGTGCCGTTGTACGGAATGGGACTACTTGGGCTTAAAGTTACACATGTACTCATGTGATTTACTGATTGGGGGGGCCTCATTTTATTAGTGCCATTATATACTGGGCCGTGCTTGTAGTTAAAGGGCTTGAGAGTGGCCATAAGCCAAAGCCCATGGGTGGGGGCCGTGTACAGAGGCACCTCCCCTGTGGGAGCTCTTGACGCTGCTGGGCCACTCTTGATCAAGAGGCAGAGTGTTCTTTACCTACTGGCCAGAGCCAAAGAGGTTCAAAGCTATGGTCTCATCGCGACTCTTCTGAAGATTAGAGAGGTGGCAGCCGTGCTCGACTCATTGGCGCACAAGAGCTAGGATTCTGCCCCACCGCTGCTCCAGGATGCAAGTGTGAGCGGAATTCCTATCCCCCCTCCTTCCCATTGACTAAACACACCCTGGCCCAGAGGGTTAATGGTGGCTTAAGTCTTCCGCCTCTAGTGCACAACCGCATTGGAATGGAAATTCCTGGGGTGTTGGTCTGCAGGTGTGCAAAATGGGTGTGATCCGGCATTGCTTTCCTCCGGTTTTATGCCACTGATGAGTTACTCTGGGTTAACCCTGAATGAACCCAAGTGATGAATCAGGCCCAGTGCCGCTAGGTGCTCTGCTAGCCTTCCATAGGGTGCTACCAATACATTCCCCCTCGTAGCACCAGCACTTCTGGCTGGTGAGTATTATGGCCCCACTGAGGAGCCTGGCATTAGCAATGGCACTGGCCTGAAGCCCTGGCACTCAGGGGAACACAGAGACTGACACTGTGCTCAGCCCATACACAGCTGCAGAATGTGGGGAAGGCTGCTCGTACCCTAACCCTCAGCTTGCACAGCCACGTATGGCTTTAGAAAGGTGGTCAGAATTATTATCCCCCTTTTATAGATGGGGAAACTGATGCACAGCGAGGTGAAGTGACTTGCCCAAGGTTACTTAGTGGGCTAGTGGCAGAGTTGGGAATAGAACCAAGTGGCCTGGATCCCAGTCCAGTGCTTTATCCGCTAGGCAGCACTGCCCCCTTTACCCATAACGAGATTTCCTGTGAAACATCATGGTACGTAGTGTTACAAAGAGAGACTATTTCCACTCTGGCTGGCTGCAGTTATTTGATACACCCTAATAATTTATAATATGCTATATCATAAGATGATCCCATGATACTATTACAGTACTCAGAATTCAATAACCAACAGTTCCCATATAGTAGTATCTGGAGATACCAGATTTTCCATATACAAAGAGCAGGATGTAACAATGGTATTTTTGCTAGCAAATGTTGCAGTTGTTTCAAAGCACATTAAAAAAATAGATGTGAGTGTTCACTGTGGAAAAGTCAACATTTGCCACTGGGGTGACTGACACTGAATTAATTCCTTATACCTGGAAAAGGAAATGACTATGGAATCTCAGATATAATTGTGTGGACAATGTGAGAAGCCCACCAGGGGCTTTGCTATTGATTTTATGGGGGAAGCGCTCAGATATTATGGTGATGGGTGACAATATAAATAAAACCTTTAGATAAAATAGGTAGATGTTAACTTTTGAATGGGGACTTTACAGGTATAAGGCTTGGTCAAAAGCCCATCGAAATCAATGGGAGTCTTTCCATTGACTTTGGTAGGCTTTGGATCAAAAGAACTATGGTGTGTTTAGGCCTCAGGAAAGCACTTAATCATGTATAAACAATGAGAAGTCCTTGTGGCACCTTAGAGACTAACAAATTTATTTGGACATAAGTTTGCGTGGGCTAAAACCCACTTCATCGGATGCATGGAGTGGAAAATGCAGTAAGCAGGTATAAATATATAGCACATGAAAAGATGGGAGTTGCCTTACCAAGTCGGGGGGAGGGGGGTCAGTGCTAACGAGCCAATTCAATTAAGGTGGAAGTGGCCTATTCTCAACAGTTGACAAGAAGGGGTGAATACCAAGGGAGGGAAAATCACTTTTGGAGTGCTAATGAGGCCAATGCAATCAAGGTGGCCCATTTCAAACAGTTGACAAGCAGGTGTGAGTCTCAGCAGAGGGAAATTACTTTTTGTAGTGATCCAGCCACCCCCAGTCTTTATCCAGGCACTTCAATCTCCCTGGACACTCAATAACAGACTTAAAAGTGACCATTCTTCAACAAAGAAAACTTCAAAAACAGACTTCAACGAGAAACTGCGGAACTGGAATTCATTTGCAAACTGGACACCATCACATTAGGCCTGAATAAAGACTAAGCGTGGATGATGAACGTGGTCATGCATGCTTCCTCCTAAAACTGCTGACACTAAAGAAAACTGGAGCCCATTTCATCAACACTGATCCTGTATTGGTCACTAGGGTGACATGAGTCACTCCCTACCCCTGAGGGGATGAATACACCTCCCTCAGTGCTTCTGTCCCAGGGAGCAAGGTACCAGACTTGGCTACATTTTTTTGGCATTGCACATTTCCATGGTCATTTAATTTGCTTCCTTGCATTCTGTAAGCATAACAATGATGTATTTGTATTGTGGCCGTGCCAAGAGGACCCAGAGATCGGGGGCCCATTGTGCTAGCAACTGTACACAGATACAAATAAAAGACTTCAAAGTATTTACAGAGATGATGAGACACAACAAACAGGCTTGGAGAGCACAAGGTAACATCAATGATTATGATCAGTGTAATAAACAGCTTGCCAGTTATGTTATAATTTTCACGTACGTCCAAATTGTAAGAAAAGAAAGAAGAAGTTTGAACATTTTTTTCCAGATCTGATTTTTCCCCCCTTCCCAGAAAACCAGCTCCCTAACTGGAAATGAACAATGCTTCATCAACCTGAAATTGACTGAAGGGAGGGGGGAATAGATCATCCTGGATTATGACTGTACAAAGCTGAAAACTTTTTCCTCAGTGGCAGGACAAGTTCTGTTTTGGAGAATTGATTCAGGAAAAAAGATTTGCCCCAAAGCCTTTGGGTAAAATTTTGTAATGTGCCAAAGTGACTTAGGAGTCTGTTCCATTTTTAAAAGCGCTTGTCATTTGGGTACATAATTCCTCTTGACTTTCAATGGCATCTAGGTTCTTAAGTCACTTAGATGCTTTGAAATGGAGCTAGTCAAAAATGGGGGGGGGCGCGCGGGAAGGGTGTCTGTGAACATTTTTGATTTTGGGAGGAGGGCTGGGATTTGAATGCTGAAAAATTCTAGCTGAAAACCAAAATATTTTGGCTGAATTTTTTAAGGATATTTTTTCAACCAGCCCCACTCCTCAGTCACTTAGGGTCAGATTTAGTTGATGATTTAGTTGGGGGTTGGTCCTGCTTTGGACTAGATGACCTCCTGAGGTCCCTTCCAACCCTTACATTCTAGGATTCTATGGGTACGTCTATACTTACACGTCCGGTCGGAGGCGCGGGATTGATGTTCTGGGTTCGATTTATCGCGTCTTGTCTAGACGCGATAAATCGAACCAGGAAGTGCTCCCCCGTCGACGCCGGTAATCCTGCTCTGCGAACGGAGCAGGCGGAGTCGACGGGGGAGCCTGCGCGCCGCGTGTGGACCACAGGTAAGTTCGAACTAAGAGACTTCGACTTCAGCTACGTTATTAACGTAGCTGAAGTTGCGTATCTTAGTTCGACAGGGGGGGTTAGTGTAGACCTAGCCTATGATTTGTTAAGGTATTGAAGCACCTAACTCAAGCCCTTAAGCAGTTTCTGAAATCTTTAGCCTATCTGCCTTACATCTTTAAACATCTTGCCAGTCATAGAACCAGATCTGTTCTATTTAGTAGGACTATGTCTTGGCCCTTCTGGGTTACACGTGTAGAAGGGAGAAGAAAGGGCTACAGCAGCTGTTCCATGGTGAATTCAGACAAAGGGCCTGCGACAAAGCCCATAGAGGTCATTGGAAAGATTACCACTGGCTTCTCGAGGTCCCTTCTGGTCCTATGATTCTATGGGCTGTAGATTAGGTTCGAGTTTTCATCAACCTGATTAACCTATATTTTTTACATCAGAAAGACACAAATGCAGATAGGATCTCATGGGGCGGAGCCAAAGGTGTGGGCCTTTATAGTCATTTCCTGTGTTCACCCCTTCGAGTAGAAGAAAATCCAGGGAAATTAAACCCCAAACCTCTGGTGCTTCAGGGGAAGTAGGAAGGAAACCTAGACCTAGTCCATTGGCTTGTTGTATTTTTGCCTAGGAGACTTTCAGAGCAGAGATGGGCACATAGATGGATTTTACTGGGTAGGGTTCTTGTACACCACCTATAGACAGATGATGAGAGCAACCTCACGGCATGGGGAATTAATAATAGCAGCTGTAAGCTCCCCCTGGGCCAATGGCACAGAGGTCCTCACCAACAAGCTTCAAGCAAGTGCCACCAGTGTATACATGCCCACAGTAACCCCCAGTGAAGGTGAGGGAGGAGTCATGGTTAGGATGTATATATGCCCTGGCTGTTCCCCAATAATCTAGTTAGAAGTGGGGGGGCTATTCCTCCTAGGACAGGGTGTCCTTGGTCTGTGCTGTAGCCTCAGTGATGGCATAGGGAAGTATTCCCACAACCAGCCTCTGAGGTCACTTATCCTTTGGCTGGGGACCTGGGGAAAACTACAGTTCAGATTGCTGCTAGCTCTGTCCCTTTTTGGAGTTCACACTCTTGCTGGCAGGACTCTTTCCTGCTGTGATGCTACAAAAATCTCAACTCTGAGGAGGCCGTGACCACTGTTGTTCATGCTGACCACTGTCGTTTCATTGCTCTGTGTGCTCCTCCCAGTCGGTTGTTGTGTCTGCCTGCCGCTTAGACTCTACGGGTCTGTCAATGCGGCAATGAAAAACCCGCGGCTGGCCCGTGCCAGCTGACTTGGGCTGGTTAATTGAGGTAGACGTTCAGGCTCAGGCTGCAGCCCGAGTTCTGGGCAGGGCCGGCCTCTAGGCACTAGCAAAACAAGCTGGTGCTTGGGGCGGCACATTTCTAGGGGCGGCCAAAATTTTTTTTCCTTTGGGCGGCAAAAATCCTAGAGCCAGCCCTGGTTCTGGGACCCTCCCACTTTGCACAGTCCCAAAGCCCGGGCTCCAGCCTGAGCCCAGATGTCTGTCTCACAATTAAACAGCCCTTCAGCTCAACCCCCTGGAGGCCGACTCAGCAGGCCCGGGAGAGCCATGGGTTTTTAATTGCAGTGTAGCCATGCCTAAGCTCTTTGGGGGGCACAGACTGTCTTTTCCTTATGTGTTTGTACAGCGCCTAGCACAATGGAGTCCTGGCTTCTAGATGGTACCATGACACTACAATAATTAACAAATAACTGCAATTACGCTCACTTTGGCTTGCCGCCTCCTTTTTAAAAAAAATTCTTTCCAGTTTAACCCACATAGTGAGGACAGAACTGGAGCACAAGTCTTGCTAAGGTGGCTCATTTGTATCGGTTACTATAGCAGTGTTGCGGTCCCTGGCGTTGGAGGATATGGAGTGAAGGGCCCATTCGAACAAGGCGTGCAGTAATGGAGAATACTTTGTGTTCACATCGCGTCACTCCTTCAATCTCAACTTCTCAGAATGCTCCACAGACACTGATGAATTCTCCTTACATGGTAAGCCGTGTTATCAGTTCTAATGTGCAGCTGGGGAAACTGAGGCATGGAACCGTTAAATGATTTTCCCCAAGGTCGCAAGGCAAGTCGGCGGTGCAGTTGGGAAGAAGGCCAAGAGCTCCTGGCTCCCAGCCTGGCATCTCAACCATTGGATGTAGCTTCTTACTTAAGCATAGATGTAACACAGGAGTAGGGTGACCAGATGTCCCGATATTATAGGGACAGTCCTGATATTTGGGGCTTTTTCTTATATAGTCACCTATTACCCCCCACTCCCTGTCCTGATTTTTCACACTTGTTGTCTGATCACCCTGCACAGGAGTATTTCCTCCCAGGTGCCTTTTCTGTATTGCCATCTTTAAGAGACCTCCCCCACCCCACCCCCCTCAGGGAAATGCTTTTTCAGGAGCATTGGAATGGTGCAATGCAGACATCCAGTGGCTGCTTAGGTTAGTGGCAGGTGAGTGAGTGATTGTTCCCCTAGCTGGGAGCCCAGCTGATGTGGAATAGTGGGGGCTACTCTAAATCTAGTTACAGTTTCACAGTGCCAGCTGCCCAGCCAGGCTGGAATCGCAAACCTCTAATGTAACCATCGCTGCCCTCACAACAATGTGTATGGAACCTGCCTTCTAAAGCTGGTTACGTGGGTGGCTCCCGTACCACGGGATGCAATCGCACGCAGACGTAGCGCGCAGGTTGATGAAGAGGTTTCGAGGTGAAGCAAACAAACCCCACACTGCTCATGGTGATTTCTCCTGAAAGCTGGGACCCAACGACCCAGGTGCGCTAGGCCTTTCGTCTGGGGTGGGGATTCACAGTCACAAGTGTTACCCGTGACCTTTGAGGGCTCCATTTAAAAAAAAAAATGGAGTGCACTATTTTCCCAGAGACTGCCGCTGTGGAAACTACAGTCTCTCTTTGTGCTTCGCTCGTTTTCAATTTGGCTGGCCCTGCCACTGAGATACCGGCAAACGAGAAGAGAAAAGAATACTCCGCCAAGGAGGCCGGCAAAGGCAAACTGTTCTGTTGTGCTGTCAAGCTCAAAGTGTGACTCGCACTGCACCTGGAGAGGGGCAACAGAAAGGCTGCATTCATGACCAATCCCATGTGTGTGTGTGTGTGTGTGTGTGTGTGTGTGTGTGTGTGTGGGAAGCAGGCTAATGTGCAGGGGGTTTGCCCTGTCAAGAGTGTGATTCAGGAGCCCTTCCTTACTTTGGATTAATCACATAAGAGAGAGGCCATGAGTAAAATATCCTGTTTGCAAGAATGTCCTGTTCGCTGGCTGTGTGTATTGATTTTAGTAGCACATAGCTGCTGAAAGGTCTGAGACATCTGGGAATGAATCATCACATCCAGAACTGGAGCAATTAACTACACTGAGACCAGTGAAAGACCTTGAAAGGTGTCTAACTGAGTGGATTTCAGCTGTGCCAGGGAACAATGTGAATCTGACAAGATTTCCACAATTAATTTCTGTGTTAATCTAGTGGGACATCATTTGCTAAGGCGTACAGATTATCCTCGATAACCAACACCATTCCGACAGCATCCTCCAAAGGCATGGGTGTTTGGCTAACTACGTGAAAAGTAAAGGATGTAGTTAAAGGAGAGTCTTTCTTGCCGCCCATTGTTAAAGCTGTGACCATTTAAACATAAAAAAGAATTTTTTGGCAAGGTCAAGGCTGCACATTTCTTGGGAACTTAAAGTTCAACATTCTGCTCTGGCAGTCCCAGTAGTCTTGAACCACTGTGTTTAATTATTTTTAAACAAACACACATTTACCGGAGGACCAATTTAGAAATATAATAAGGAAAAAAGTGTCAAATGTAAATATACTTGTATTAAAAAATGCAAGCTAATTATGTTCCAGGTAGGTGTGCGAACTTAATTTCCTTAGAAAAAAGAGAGAACATTTCCTTATAAATGCTAAAAATAAAAAAGCTCTTGAACTTCAAAATTCCTAGTTAAAAGGGGATTGTGTATTTTTTTTTGCACCAATAACAATATTTTTTTTAATTTCAGCCTTTATAATCGGGAATCACAGTATAACTATTAAAATTCTTGCTTTCAGTTGGATTGAAAACCAGATGGACAGATCCAGAAAACACTGGAGGCTTGTGATAGTCATGATTAAGCTAGCATTAGTTTGATAATAAATAATCTACTGTGAGACTCGGAACTTTTCCAGCGTATACGTTATTTTAAAAAAACAACAGTATTTAAACTAACCAATCAAATAATTTGCAATCTTCAAATTAGAAGGATTAACCCAGTAAGATAAGACACAGATTTCCGATGCCTTTGCCCACAATGAATACCTTACTCCATGACTGGTTCTGTTGAAGGAGCTACTCAACATGAATAAGAGTGTCAGAGTGTCACACTGTAGCCTTAATTCTCTCCAACCTGGTCCTTGCCTTGCAAGGGAATCCCTGGCCCACAGAGAATCCCTGGCCCCAAAAGTTTACAGTCTAAATAGACAAGACAGAGAAAAGAAACCAAGGCCCAAAGAGGTGAAGAGACTTGCCCAAAGTCACAGGGGCAGAGCCCAGGTCTGACTCCCAGTCCGGTGCTTTGTTCATTGGACCATACTGCCTTTCAGTTAGGTCTGAATCTTTCTGTCCTTACTGGAGAAGACCACAAGGAAATGACAACTCCACAGGCAGTTTTTTAATGGGAAATTGGAGTTTGGCTTTGACAGAGAGCTGGAGGCTCTCAGGAGGAAATCAAATTATGGAGCAACTTGAGAAATTGGAGCGCAGTAAATCACCAGCAATGGAGATGATTCATCGGTGCTCTCTGCAGAAAATTCACTATGCAATGGCAGAGGTACAGTGCTGATGACAATATGCAGTATTGGTGGCATGGCTGCAGAAGGCCCCTGATTAATGAAACCAGGACAGTTTTGGTCCTGCAGCGCTGGGCATCTGGGAGCGTTGCAGAGAGACTTGCTCTGCGTGAGCTTTCTGCGTGGCAGCGTGCAAGGGGTTGGCGTGTGCGGTCAAGGGGATCTACCATTGCGAAAGTTCCTCTGTTGCCCTCCATGAAGCATAAGGACGCTGGCAAAATAGTGGGAGGGGCATGTATCCACTGGGCTGAGCTGCTGGGCTGTGGCCTGGAGAGAGAATTTCCCACCATGCATCTGCCCAGAGCATAGCCAGTTACTCAGGCCAAATGATGCTGTCTGGATTTTGACCTAATATTATTACAATAAAAAAGCACGGTCCAGAGTTTCTACTGTGCTGAGATGTGCTCATTAGAGAGGAGGGTGGAGGAGGTGTCAGTGAGTCTGATTCTTTGAGCTGATCTGTGCCAGCCCAGTTTGTTTTAACTTACAGCGGCTGATTATAGTCCCTAAGGGACCAGACATTGGCTGAGAGTTGCCAGAGCGAAGCTGTGCTCTCTTCCTGCTCCACCTCCTCGTTCCCTCGCTCTTGCTCTTCGCTCTGGTTGGGGAAGCAGCTGGTGTAGGAGCTGGGTGTGCTGGTTTTGCATCAGCACCAGGGGAATTCCTAGCTCCTCTGGGCCAGCTGAGCAACACAAATGAGCCAGTCTGGAAGGGATCAGTAGTGAATTACCAGTGGAAAGTGACTAAGAGGGTACCCTTTTGTGGGATCTCTTGGGGATCTCAACACAGGCAGGTGACCTTCATCTCGACTCCATCAACAACTGACTTTGGGCCCAGATAAAGCTGAAACAGCACAGCCACGGGATCTATATCAGCAGAGCAGGTCTCAATTTTTCCATCAAGACATTTTTTCAAAGGGAAACGGCTTTGGAATGACACAGACATTTTTGTGAATGAATTTCTGTTTCTGTCAAACATATGTGGGGTTTTGTCAAAAAACAAAACAACCCCCAAAACTTCAGCTGCCAGGAACCACCCCCCCACCCCAAAAAAAATTCAGGCGGGAAAAAAATCAATCATTTTCCAGCCAGCTGTAGTGTAACCTGCAGGGTCAAACCAACACAGCTGCTCTAAAGGTAACTCACTGACCTATTTGAGTCCTCTGACAAGTTAGCGACTGAGTAGACGCACACAGCTCACGTCAGTTCTCAAATTGCTTCCGACAGGGTCCCTCATACGAGATCATTAAGGAAAACAAAATTGGTTCATGTGGAAAGCCCTGTCATGGATTGGAAACCGGTTGAGCACTGGGAAACAGAGTCCCAGTTCATGGCAGCTCCTCCCAGTGGAGACAGGCTAATAGTGGAATGTGCTCTGGGGTCACTCCCAGGTGTGGCAGTTTAATATATTTTATTAATGATTTGAAAGAGGATGTGGAGAACAAGTCGGTGAAGTTTTCTGTTGGCACTAAGTTGTTTCAGTTAGTGAAAGTTATGGAAGAAACCGGTGATGAAATACTCCAGATGGGTTTGAATCCATGCGGGGGAACCAGGCAGCATGAGGGCTACATTTCACTACTGAAGGGAGTACAATGCAGTGATGTCATTAAAAAGTGTTGCTTTAGGAAAACACGAAGCAGCCAGGAAATTGTAACCTGAAGCCGAGTTAGGGCAGCGAACACTACAGATGCCCTTGCTGCAAACCCCTTGGGAATGCCCAGACTTTCGTTTCACCAGATGTTGGTAACACAGCATAAGGATGGTGGCAAAACTAGCCAGAATGTGGGAGCCTTTGAGGATGTCCGTGTGGTGTGGGGCAACAAATAGAGTGCAAAGACCCTGAGTCAAAGCCCCTTGGACTCAACAGGAGTCTTCCCCTTGACGTCAATGGGCTATGGACCAAGCCCTAAGATGCTACTAGAGAGTTGTGTGTAGCCCTGCTTGGAACACACAGGGGGAGAAGGTGCGAGATCTTTACTCCCCAGTGCATCTGACCAAGGGTCAGCTCATCGCAATCACCGAGCATGAGGCCCTACTGAAGTCAATGGAGGAATAGGCTGGTGCTTGGCTGCTGCTTTCACTCGGGCTGGTCACTTTGCCGTCAGGGCCCAGCCTCAGCCACTCAAGGGCCCAGAAGGACAGACACGTTTCCCCACAATTAGCTGTGAAAGAATTCTCAGAGCAGCTCCTGGTTCTTAGTGCTGTGGTGAACTGAGCTGTCTGCGTTATGAAGTCTTTTGCAGGTGAACTGCGGGAGCACTGACTTGTCCCTTCCGGGCATTGGCAGGCTAGTTGCTCTGGAGTTGCACTCAGTTGAGTTTCAGCCCCTTCTTGGGCCAGCCCATGTGAGTTAAAAGCACCATTACACTCAAGTTCCGGGATGTGGTGATGAGATTCACACTGGAGGCAACACTCAAGTTAACTTTATGGTGAAGACAAGCCCTTATCAGGAAATTTACTACGGTTTTCCAAATCCCGAAGGATGCATTGGAAACTGATCACTTCTCCTTTTTCCACCCTGCATGAGAACAAGGTGTCACTCGATGAAATTATTAGCCAATTCATTTAGACCAAATATCCCCCCTGAAAAGTTACATTTTGCTAATTCATATTAATGAAGGAGAACCATCGTAAAGCTGTGAATTCAGTGAATGAGCACATAAGCAAGCAAACAGCAAAAAAGCAAGAAGATAATGCATTAGCAATACACTTTTTTAGCTCCTGGGCTTTAGGTTTAATGTTGGATGTCCAGACTTTGTGTTATGCTAGTAAGTGTCCTGCAGCATGTTTTGAAATAGCCATGAAGTCTTAGTAACATGAGAGCTCCCTGCAACAATCTGTTAACTCTTAGCTGAGAAGTGGGACAAGACCACTGGTTTTGGTGTGTGAATTACGAGGTGTGTGGATTAGCAAGGGGAATATTAACGAGGCTCCACTGTACTACTTCACACAGTGAATTAGTTATCCTGTCGGTTTCACTGCTGCAGGGGGTCAAAAGCTGCAACTGGATTTAGAAAGGGGATTGATGATTTCACTAATGATATAGTTGCAATTCTGAATCTAAATTTAAAGAGAATTTCATGTTTCAGGCACTGAATGAATTGCCTCCAGTGGTCAGGAAGATATATTTTTTCCTACCCCTGAAGCAGCACTGCCAAATTGACTAGGTACTTTAGGGTATTTTCACCTTATTTTAAGCATCAGGAGAAACTTGATGAACAAATGGATCAAAAGCTTCAAAAATCGATGCCTAAAATGAGGCCCCTAACTCCGTATGATTTGATTAGGAGTGGCAAATGTCTGGGAACACCTGGAAGATTGAAGCACGCTGGTGAATCCTCCAGCATCTTTTCCTGTGTTATCAGTAAATATTCTTGAAGGATGGGGTTAGCTACAAAGGCCTGAGCATATTGTGAATGAGTGGGTATTCATATCTAATGATGTGGAGCTGACCCGGTGAACAGGACATGCAGAGATTTATCTGAACTGTCATGAGCAAGCTTTAGAATCCATGGCTGTGGGGGAAAGAGAAAAATTATTTGCCTTCCAATTAAAGCATCTTTATTTCATCTTCCCACAGTGATTCGTGAACTTTAAGTCCCCACATCCTTTGCATCACAGAAGTCCTCCCACCTCCAGTACTGATTCCCATATGTGATGCCTCTGGACTGGAAGTCCATTTGTGTGCGGGGTGGGTTTTTTTTGCTCCAGGAAAATCATATGGTTCTCATGGTTAATTTATTGTTCCTTTTCACAGTGTGATACTATCTGCTTCCAGATGTCTTTTTATGTCTGCGTCTGTGATCCAGGCCAATCTGTGACTGACATCTGAGTGCTTCGTACACAAAAAGGGGGAGAAAACAGTTATCACGGGTTGTTCAGAAGAACGAGGAGCTCTCTCATGTGGTTGCATTTGTTGTTCTGCAATTAGGTTTCTTCATTGAAGAAGATACCCTAATCATGGGTTTGACATCAACAGTTAAGTAGAACATATTGGGGAATCACCGGGGAAAGAGCAGCCCATAGTTCCACAGGTGGGCTACTAAGTGTAGGTTAGAAAAATGCCAGCACTGGGGCCTGACAGTCAAAGACAAACAACAGGAAACACAAGCTGAACCTGAACTCTGAAAGCCCATTGTTAGGAGCTGAAGTTCTTCGGGCTTCCTCCAAAAGAACGCCAACCATTTTGTGGGTCATCCATTCCAAATGCCTCAAAATGGTGGCTCAGAAGACAACTGCCGCATTGACATGCCTAGAGGAGCATCCTAACTGTTGTCACTGTAGTGTTATATAACACTGGCAATGCCTGAATCCCACTTCTGGTACTTGGAATTCCACCGTTATTGAAATATTCAGGGAAGTCGTGTGACTCGTGTTATGCAGTAGGCCCCTTCTGGCTTGTAACTGATGAATGTTTGAACATTATACGAGACCCAACAATATAGAGGCGATTGATTTGTAGTGTGTTCTGGGTTTTAATGAGGCCGTTTCACATCATGAAACAGCCATTCTGAATGCACAGGAAATGCTGGCCAGCTCCTCAGCTGGTGAAGTCAACTGAACAATGCCTGTTTACATCAGCTGAAGATCAGACCTGATATTTCTTATCAAACAGCCAGCAAAAACCAACAAGAAAAGTCAAGTCCTAGTCATCATTTGGGATCTTCAATACACGCCAGTCAGAGAGAAACATAGGGACATTAGGTGGCATTGCTTTCAGGCCCTCCACTACTATACCTGCAGCTAAAGATGTGCTGGGGTAAAACACATTTGCTTATTTGCTGATAGGTACCACGCTGGTCACTGATATACTATGTCATACAGGTATATCAAATGGATCATCATGCTTTGTGTTATTTTTTAAGTTGTGCCTCTAGCAGGGGCTACTTACAGACAGATTTGGCTAACAATAAAATTTTCTTTCATTGAATATTTGCTCATCACCAGGAGAAATGCAGTTGCCAGGTTATTTCTAAGGCCCTGATCTTTGTTCTTAAAGCCCCAAACTCAAGATGAGCATAGGGATATCTTCTAGGGACTACAGGTCGGTTGGAATCCTTCCTCCTAGGCCATGGAGTGGCAGTTGGGAGCTGTTTGGTGGATGCTACTGAAGTCTCAGTAGAATTGAAGGCAACTGAAGTTTCAGAAGGCTCCTGTGGTTCTGAAACAGCCTTCCAATAGGAAAAGGGGGGCAAACAAGCGAACTAGTTTTAAGATGGCACTTAATACATTTATGAAAGGGATTATATGATGGGATTGCCTGAGATAGCAGAGGACTGAATTCAATGGACCAGGAGGTTACTCCTGGTCCTATGTCCCATGTTCATGGCTGTGGCATCCAGTCCTCCCCTTGTGGGGAGAATCACCGGTAGATCTGCATAATCCATACATCTACTTGCCATGCCCTCAAAACCCTGGCATCACAGCATAACATGCTTGTAAAATGTGTATGTCACGTCCCCTTCCAGCAGCTAATGTGCATAGAAGGTAACAGCCTACTACTGCGACTAGATAGTGAAGTTACTCCTTTAGGTCAAATGTTCGAAGCCTGTGCTATGGTACTGAGGGTAGAGGGATTCAAACCCTGCGGGCAACCTGTGGTTTGGTGTCAGTACAACGCATCAGTCTTCATGAAGGATAGCTCTATGCTGTACCTTGGATGCACGTTCTCTGTAGCTTGCACCTGCTCCAAGACAGTAGAACTGTATTGGTTTCAGTGCCCTCAGTTCCCATGGAGCACGATCCCCTGGGTGCAGCACGATCTTCCATAAAGATTGGAAAATGCATGTAATATTTTCAAATTGCTATAGCTTCCCCATGCAGTTTCTCCAGGTTTTAGTTTCTACACCCAAGGACAATCCGTGACATCTACCTCTTAGTGTCTGCAGCCTTAAGCAGTAAGTGTTCTACATATTCTCAATCTATTGGATTAATTTTGAACGTGAGGAAGAGTCGAGTGTCCCAGTTCAAGAACAGACACAAGATGCTGATTTTTTTTTCCAAGCTGCTCAATCAACAATATGGTGATAATTGATTGTTGCTCCAGTGCTACTCACCGAACTGCTAGCAAAGCATTGTCCAATGTCCTGATGCAATCCTAGAAGTACAAGGTATTTCTTTTTGGAATCTTATTACAAGAGTGGCCCTTCTGACCCCCTAACACTGTATTATCATTTATTATTTATATTGCAGTAGCACCTGGAGGCCCCAAATGAAATTAGAGCTGCGTTGTGCTAAGCACTGTACGTGCTAAGCACTGTACATGCACACAGAAAGAGTCAGCCCTTGTTATAATCAAAATAGAATGGACAGACAAAGCATGGGAGGGGAATTGGAAGCACAGAGAGGTGTAGTGACTTGCCCAAGACCACCCAGCAGGTCAGTGGCAGAGATGGAAACAAAACCTAGGTGTCCTGGGTCCCAGGCCAGTGCTTTATCCACTAAGACAGTGGTTTTCAATCAGGGGTCTGGGGGCCCCTGGAGGCCACGAGCAGGTTTCAGGGAGTTTTTATAGCATGTTGGGGGATGCCTCAGAAAGAAAAAGGTTGAGAACCCCGACACACTGCATCGCAGAGTAAAACTACTGTAAATCCTAGTATTGGGGCCATTACTCTCAATTATTATGCTACTTTTATAAGGTTGACTAGGAAGGAAAGTATGTAGTTAAAATACTACTGTAGAGCATGGAGTGAAATACCAACTGAGGGTCTCTGAACACCCACAAGTATCAGAGGGGTAGCCATGTCAGTCTGGATCTGCAAGAGCGACAAAGAGTCCTATAGCACCTTATAGACTAACAAATATATCGGAGCATAAGCTTTCGTGGGCGAAGACCCACTTCGTCAGACGCATGTGGTGGAAATTTCCAGAGGCAGGTAGAAATATGCAGGCAAGAATCAGGTTTGAGATAACAAGGTTAATGCAATCAAGGAGGATGAGGTCCACTGCTAGCAGCTGATCTGGAGGTGTGAACACCAAGAGAGGAGAAGCTACTTTTGTAGTTGGCTAGCCTTTCACAGTCTTCGTTTAATCCTGAGCTGATGGTGTCAAATTTATTTGCAAAGAATCCTTAGCAGCAAGCCCCCTTCTGCATAGCCCCAGGGATTGGCTCTCCGCTTAACTACCAGATGATTCTATTTGCCCTGGCATCCCGTGAGGAAAAAGGTGGTGTCTCGCTTAGCCAAGGCCCAAAACATGAACTGGTTTATAGGTGAAAACTAACCCGTTGTATCATGCCCAGGATGGACTGGAAGGTAGTTCAGAGTACAGACATAATGTGCTGCCTGTGGGGAGCACCACTTGTACTGTTCTGCACTAGCTGCAGTTCCTGAATAGTTTGCAAGTTTAGCCCGCTGCTTGGAGCATTGTACTGTTCAAACCCGGAGGTGATACAGGAACGGATGACTGCTGTGGGGTCTGCATCTCACGTCCAAGGATCAGTCTTTGGCTACTCGCAAGTTCTAAAAAAAAGTATCTAGCTATTTGTCTTGCCAATATCTTTGAAACTGGAAACGCAGATGCACCCACAATTCAAATCCCCAAGAAAACTTTCAGTTCGGGTGGAAAAAGAAAGCTCGTAAGCTAATATTCTATGGAATCTGTCATCTCCTTTGGTGCAAGGACCTTCCCTTCCATGTGTTTGCAAAGGGTGTATAATTAGGACTCTCTGTGAATGATAGCACACGTTATAGCTGATTTTGAAATGCCCACAGATTACTGAGGAGCCGAGCTGTGAATGAAATACTTATGGATCTCCCATAAATATTCAGCACATGGTACCGGAAGCCTGCTCAGATTGGCTAGTGGTCCCAGAAGCAGAAACTCCAGATGGTGGTGCTTGATGGAGATGATGTTTCCTGTTAAGAAGTGAGCATCAATGTGATGTCATTCCCAAGCAGCCTCGCTCGCTTCGTTAGGTGGAAGCTCCGGGAAGGAAGTAAAACAAGATTGCGAGTGTGGGTCAGTTGTGTCTGAGATATACTGGTGATATAAAGGCCATTGCTCCCCTGGTCTTTTAGAAGTACCTGCAAACAAGTTTGCTACATTCACTCCACCCAAAAATTCACCTTCCAAAAGTGAGCGAATCGTGTTAAAAGAACAAGTGCCTACGGTAAGTGTTGACTGTAACAGGTACTGTAATTATGAATGGACAATCATTCCTGGCGCAGCAAATCAATCCTGTCACATGGAATCCAGCGTTTTCAGAGGAAATCCGCTTTCACTGCAGGCTGCCAAGGCCAAATGAGCTTCATAAAGCACCTGCAGATCTGAGCGTCAAGCAATTATTCCACTGTCTTGCCTAAAAACAAAAAGGGCCCTGCCCTTTGGTAGCCTTTGGCCTTTTCCAGCGAACATAAACTAATTATATTTGCGGCGGAGGAGAAAAAAAAACTTTCTGTGGTTCTCCCTGGGAGTTGTCACTCATGCTTTGTGCAGCGTTGTCAGATTTGCAGCATGTAATTCAACATACAACGCCCCCTTCATCAGCTCATAGCTCCGGGAAGCTGGGTTGCTTAAGTGCTTAAAGAGATACAACAGGGGGCTCAGATTTATCTCCAATAAAATCTCATCGACGGGGGGGGGGGGGGGGGGGCACAGAGAACAGGCTCCGCTGGTCATACTGCCCATGTAGCAGTGGTATAAGAGCCCCATTGTTCAGCGTCACTTAGCAGCAATTACAGCCCGTCAAAACAGTTTTTGTTTTACGACAACGTGTTAATGGGCCCACGGTTGGGTGTGAGAAGTAACCCAAGCCACATGCACTGAAGCAAGGTTAGAGGTTAATTGAGACTTTCTAACACAGCGCATGAGATTTTTGCAACCTTTTGCCGAGAGGGAAGTCACGAACAAAAAGGAGATAATGTGATACAATTAGTCGGAAAGCAGGAGGGTCAACATTCCCAGATGCAAAGAAAAACTGGCGAAGGGAATCAGGCCAGATGGGCCACCTGGACCATAACGAATGCCAAAAATAGCTGCCGTCATTCATCTGGTGGATGAGGCTGTAGGTGGTATGTCTGTCGTTTGCAGTGTTTAAAAAAAAGAAAGAAATACAAGGTCAACACTATAAATGGTGGTTGCATGTTGTAATTTGTATTCCAGATCCATGATCATTACCATGTCTCATTTTTTCTTCTTAAAGTCATCTCATTTTAAACCGGCAACGCAGCTTCAGACACGCTCGCGGTATTGGTCTGCCGTTCAACTTTCTGAACTTTCCATCATTTATGTCCCTTTCCCCTGCATGAACCTCCGGAGCATGATTAACGAAAGTATTAACACTTGAAGACAGATTTCACTGTGGGGGGTTCCCCCGGCATGCCGGCGGGATGGTGTTTCAGTCTATACAAGGTAGCCACCTGCTCCATAGTCTGATGCAGCACAATCAAAGACGGTACAGCCCTAGCTCCTCAGCCTGTGTAAATTGGCGTAGGCCCATTGACTTCAACGAAACGGCACTGATTTGTACCAGCTGAAGATCTGGCCTTGTAGATAGGGCCGGTGCAAGGAAGTTTCGCGCCCTAGGCGAAACTTCCTTGCACCAGCCCTGCACGTCCCCCAGCTAAACCCCCCCCCACCCCGAGCCAGCCCCCCCCTGCCCACGGGAGCTCAGCCCCTCCACCCACGGGTCGCAGGAGATGAGTGGGGAGAGGGGAGGCAGGGGGGCAGCTCGCCGCGGCTGCCTCCTGGCTCCCCGCTCTGTGGCTGAGTGGGGAGGCGGCTCACTGCGGCTGCCTCCCAGCTCCACGCTCAGCAGCTGAGCGGGGAGCCAGGGGGGCGGCTCGCTGTGGCTGTCTCCCTGCTCCCCGCTCAGCCGCTGTGCGGGGAGTTGGAAGGCAGCCGCCCCCCAAATCCTGGCGCCCTAGGCGACCGCCTAGGGTCACCTAGTGATAGCGCCGGCCCTGCTTGTAGACACACTTCTTAATAATAAGCAGGCCAACGCTCAATGCTAGTATAATAATAATAAGGTATAAGCCCTTTCCTCCCTCCCTCCCCCCGTCTCTTTGTGCCATTGCAGCTGCTGTTTTTTCTGTGTTTTGGCATTTTTCAAAGTCAGAATTTTAGGCAGTAGGTGAAAATCTTTGAATTGCTTCCAAGACTGCCCTGGAAATGAACTGCAAGATGACCGGAA
Source organism: Chelydra serpentina (assembly GCA_037349315.1). Classification (NCBI taxonomy): domain Eukaryota; kingdom Metazoa; phylum Chordata; order Testudines; family Chelydridae; genus Chelydra; species Chelydra serpentina. Next base: position 16,349,282 of record JBAIAC010000061.1, read on the forward strand.
GTGCCAAGTCAGTTTTCTTTTTGACTAACGCCCAGACTGCTTAGTTGTTTTTCTACAGGCCAGTGTGTAGTTTCCTTTTACTTCTTCGGAACCTCACTCGCTTCCTGGACTGACGCTGAGTCACCAGCTGCAGGTGCCTGTGTAATTGTATCCGGATCCCATTCAAACGCCTTGGGGCACCACGTGCTATTAGTGTGACATCCTGGGTATTGTGCCATACGGTTTTCTTACACGGAGATGCAGTTATATTGTCACGCTTGCCGCCTGTACGTGCAGAGCTCTGCAGACTTTGGCCACTGCTTTCACCCTCCAGGAGGGTGAACCAGGCTGATGTCTAAACAGGATGCCTGAGTCAGGAGCCACGGGCAGCCCCACGGTACCTCGTACAAGGTCAGCTGAGCCCAGCTGGGCTTGATAATGAGGCCTGGCCCGATGGAGAAAGCCTTGGCAGGGAGACAATGCCACTCAGCTCTGGGAGAGCGAACCAGCTCTGCGCAGCACAATACCAGGGGACAGCGATGAGCTAACGGGGCAGCAGAATGCTGAAGCTGAGTACGTCTTTGCTGACCCTACGTGCCCCACGCCCCAATCAAGAGAGAAGCACGAAAGGGGCGAAGGCAGAAATTGACAGAAGAGCGACTGTCCGAGAAAAAAGAACGGAAACAAAACCATGTGTATTTAATTTCTCTTGGTTCCACACAGTGTCAGCTTTACTTCCCAATTTTAAACGGGCTGGCTGATAACACAAAGACAAATACAAAACATAAAGGTGGAAATAAAAACATAGGGGCAGATCCTAAACTGGTGTAAATGGGAGGAGATGCCTCGATTTCGAGAAGCCGGGATGTTCCCTAGGAGAATCTTGGTGCGTACTCAAAGCACCGCTGGTTGTTATGAGTCATACACTGCACAAAGAGTCTGAGAAGTGAGGATTATACATAGAAAGCAGAAGACAACAATAAGATCAGGCTGGAGCGGCAGAGGCTGGCAAATCTTCTAGCCTGGTCATAAATGCTGGAACTAGGGGTGCTGGCTTGAAGTGGTTTCTATTTTATACACAGGGTTTACAGTTTGGTTTAATGGCTCTCAGTACCCCGCCTATAAAAATTGTTCCAGTACCTTGAGCCTGGTCTCTAACCAGGATCCTTCTCTCTGTTGTAAATATAAATATATACATATATACAAGCTCTACTCACTCTGACCTACACGCTTACAGATAGATGGTGCAGTGACCGCATGTTACAAGTATATGTATGGTACGTAATCTAGTTTTCTACCCATAATCTATGCCTACACCACTGCTGTGGTCTGTGTCAGCTACATTTTTTCCCTGTGAATCCCCAACCATGATAACAGTGATAATGACAGCGATCCCCTTTGTAAAGCGCTTTGGGATCGACTGGAGAAGAGCACTGCATGGGAGCTAGGTGGCATCGTTATTGTTGTTGTTTTTATAGACTTTGTCAAATTCTCATCCTTCTCTTACTTCTAGCCGTTGAATTTTTTCCTTATTCAGCAATACAAAGCTGCATGATGTCCCATGAGGGGAATAGAATAAAAACCAGGCAGAGTCCAGCACTAGTCCTGGTCCAGCAAAGCATGCATGCTGAGCTCTAAGTACATAGATAATACGTTGTGATAGGGCACTGTGGCGGGGTGGCTACCTCGCTCCTGCCCTGAGGGGGTTAAAGAAGCCCTGGAGAGGGCTGCAGCTCTGAAAGTGGGGCTGATTCGAATGGCAGCCACATGTGTGGCTAGCTTAATTAGGGCCTAGCTGGCCCTTATAAGAGGGCAGTGGGCCTGGAGCAAACAGAGTCTCTCTCTGCTTGTAGAGGGAGAAGGGCCTGGCTGCAGGAGCTAAGCAGGGTACCTGGAGTGGAGCAGGGCTGGGGAAAGGCTAAGGGAGCCGGGGAGCTCCGGCCTAGGAAAACCCAGGCTCTAGGGCTAGACTAAGGCCAAAAGGGGTATTGGGGTTGCAGGGGCAACGGGTAGGCATAGGCAGCAGGTCCAACCCACCTTGCCTGTGATGAGTGTCTTATACTGCAGTCTGCCCCAGGGCGCAGGGGCTAGCTGGTGACTGGCAGTAGCCTACGACTGAGGTAAGGTGGGGATAGTGGGTGGGGGTTCCCCTGGGAAGGGGAGACCCTGAGATTAAGACTGAGGGGTTACTGCCAGGCGGCAGCACCCCAGAGAAAGGGGCACCGGGGCCTGGGAGGGACACGGGGGCCAGAGCGGTCAGGCGGATCACCGGCCTGCAGAGGGCGCTCCAGGAGCTGGATGAGCTAATTCCCGACTGAGACCAGCAGGAGGCGCTGCAGGGGTGAGTCCGACCCGCTTACAGGCACCCACCCCGCACACGGCCTAGAGGGGTGAAAGTAGCTAGGCAGGCCAATTAACGGCCCAGGCTGCACCTGGAGAAGGAGAGAGGGAGCAGGCCAGTCATTGGAAATGGGCTCAGCTGGGCAAGAACAGGAGAGGCCTGTAGAAAGCCCAGGAGCTGTGAGCAGCAAGGTGGGCTGCAAGTAAGTAGGCTACAGTCACTCCCGGGGAGGAGGGAGTTTGGACTGGCAAACCTAGGAGCAGGGAGATGCCCAGGAAAACAGCAGCGATGGGAAGGACCGTACAGCGCTTGGCTGCTTGTTTTAGGGTCCCTGGGCTGGAGCCTAGGGTGGAGGGAAGGCCTGGGTTTCCCTACCAGCCACTGGGAAGTAGTGCAGGGCACTGATGATGCCAGCCAGTCAGCTGGTCCAGACGGACTTTGATTTCCCTGGAAAGGGAAGACCTCGGTGACCTGGCCAGAGGGCCAAGCCGCAAACAGGAAGCTGAAGCTGTGGGAGTGAGAGGGGCTCCCAGGTGAAAGACGACGGGTAGAGACGCAGCCAGAAGAGGGGCAGCGCCTGGCCAGAGCTAATCCCCAGAGCTGCCAGGAGGAGGCGCCCCATGTGGACCCCGTGACATTCCGTTGAACTCAACAGATGACCTGTGCTTCAAGTTAAGCCTGCGCTGAAGGGCTTTACTGAATCGGGGCCTAAGAATGCCAGACTCCAGCTGAGCCCACACAGTAAAGCATCATGTAGCCCAAACCGCTTATAAACAAGGCAAAGCTATAGCTAAGAAAACCAACCTCCCCCATTGCAAAAATACAGATAAACCATACAACGACCCAGCCTCCGACTTACAAGACTACACGTTAATCTAAAGGCTAGGGGAACCCCTCTGTGGTTCAGAGTTTCATCTGGTTAAGCAAAGGCCCTCAGGAAGCACAAGGACTCTGCAGGGCTAGCATTATTGCCAGTGCTGGTCTCTAGGAGGGAGTGGGAAAGATGGGAAGGGAACTGACCAAGCCCAGAGGGGAGTGCATGCTGAACCCACTCCAGTTGTGCTGTGGTCATGCTCCTGAGAATTTTGCTTGCCTGAAAGCACTGTGCATTCTGGAGCTCCAGGTGGGGACAGGATTCCTCCATACTGGCCAAACCATAGGGCTGCAGGTTTATGCCACAATCCACCCTGGATGTTTAATGGTCCCCTTTGGCTGTGCTCCGTCATCTAGTGACGATGCTCTTATCCGAGCCATTTTCTAAGGTTTCACGAGCACTCTTTGACATGCGGCACTAAGATTTTTATTCTGTGTTTGTATATCGCCTAGCACAATGAGATCCTCTTCCATGACTGGCCTTCCTTGCAGGTACGGAAATAATAATAATCGACTGTGTTCCTTTCACCACTAATTTTGCAGTTCCACCAAAATAAAAAGCCCGTTTGTCTGGCTCAATTTCTCTATTCTGAACCTGAACTCTTATTGATCTTGGTGATATCTCTAAAATCATTAGAATTTTTTTCCCCTTCAAATTTGGTAACTCTGAATTACGGTGAGTCAACTATCTGGACTTCTGTGATACTTTAACCTTTATTAAATTAAGGATGTCTTAAGATGCAATATCATGATTATACACACACAAAATAATGGAGTCTCATGCCCTACCAAGCCATCTTCACAGTCGTGTAGATCCTGTCTATGTTGCCCATCAACCTGAGTTAAGTAAACATTTTGAAACTCAGGGGTCATCTGATGTAAATCAACATAGGTGCATTGATATAAAAAGAGCTACGCTGAATTACACAATCTGAGGATCTGGCCCTCAGCTGAAACACGGCAGACTCTACGCCAGTTTCTAACATGCTTTGGCTGGGTAGCTTTGACTGGAACAGAATTTTTTTATATATATATGTATGTATATATGAAACCACAATCTTGTAGTTTAATTTGGTTTCTAACCCAATGTGCCACTGTGGGCTGTGTTGATCTAAGATGCAACACATTTTTAAAATATGGTATGATCAAACCATGTTTAAACAGGTCCCTTTAACTTTATTACTGGCCCAGTGTAAATGGGTTCCTAGATTCGTTTTTAACAAGGGCTTACAAACACGGGTAATAGCTGGGATTCCTTAAAGAGCCCAATCCAAAGCCGATTGCAATCAGTGTAGAGAGACTCACTGGTTTCAATGGGCTTTGAGTCAGGCTCTAGATGTTTGATACATATACCATTCTATCTGCAGTCAGCAGTAAATCATAGCTTGTAGTTACACTCTGTTCAAGTGTCAATGCTTGTTTGCTTTTTCCTTAGCAGAGTCACAGTCATGTTAAGACATTGTTTTTAATGGCTTGCTCAAGAGTAAAAGTTGTAGCCAGCGAATTCTAGATATAATTTATATTGATTTGGTGATAGAGAGGTCATTTGCCTTTTTGGAAGACCAAGACACAGTAAATATTTAGCAATGAGAAGACCCCGAAGAGGGTTTTTTGGAGTGTAGAAGTGCTGACTGGCGCCCAGAGTTCTCTACTGTTACGAGCTAACTCTTATCAGGAGAATTGATGGGCATTCTTCTTTTTTTCCCCTAACTAGAAATTACAGTCTAATTTGGCAGATTAGAAAGAACAAATCCCATCTCGTTTAAAGCTAAAGTAATTTAAGTTGGAAAGCAATAGTGAATGATGAAAGGAAGCATGTGGGAGAAAAGCTGCTCTTTACATTTAGGGGGTAAAAATTCAAATACTGAAGATGCAGTAACTGCTCCTGATTTATTAACCAGAAAGTGCTGAAAGGCCACAGTGCGGGGCAGCCTTATAAAGCTAATGGCTGGAAATTTGTGGTGATAGATAGCACCTCCTCTGTCACTGTTTGCTGCCCAGGGCCGGCTCTAGGCACCAGCGAAGGAAGCAGGTGCCTGGGGCAGCAAATGTGAGGGGGCGGCACTTGTACTGCTCTTGGGGCAGCACTCCGGGGTTTTGAGGTGTTTTTTTCTGCTCTTGAGTTTTTTTTCTTTCGGCAGCACGGCTGCGACAGTGTTTCCTCTTCGGTGGCACGGCTGCGGGACGTTCAACATTGTTTCCTCTTTGGCGGCAGCTTTCTTTTTTCTTTTTTCTTTTTTCTTTTTTCTTTTTTCTTTTTTCTTTTTTCCGCCGCTTGGGGCGGCAGAAAAGTTAGAGCCGGACCTGTTGCTGCCCTGGGGCTCAGCTCACTGGATGTTTTTACACTGTTGCCAACTCTCATGATTTTGTCCTGAGTCTCATGATAATTATTGCTTTCCTTAAAGCCCCAGCTCCTGGAGACAAGTGGGTATGGGATGATTTCAGCTTTCATTCTTAATGAAAAAGTAAGTTTCTTGCCCTTGTGGCTGTGGAGAAAGCTTCAAAATGTGACCGTAAAGGCTGAAAACGCAGAAGGCAAATAAAAAGAGCAGCACATCTATTATTTGTACATAATCTCATAATTTTAAAGACAATCTCATGACTCTTGGTGAGCTTGACTTGTGATTTTTGAACATTTGGTGTTGGCAGTACTGCTAATACCATAATAGTGAGGCAGCTCCTAATAGATGGATGTTTTTGTCACTTGCCTATTAGAGTTAGTTTCACTTGTTCTTAGAGGTGGGCTTTGAGTCAGTCCCTAGATGCTTTTCTACACTTCAACTATAATTGAATCAGGGGATTTTTTAGAAGAGAGATGTACCCTGGCGTAATTACATGATACATTTGTATGAACAGGACCTATCTGTACTCCCTGCCTCATATAAGTCTGAGCTTCAGTCTCTTCTCTGACCTTCCCTTCCCCGCCTTAGGATATAGATGCTCAAACTGTTGTCTGTGACCGTTTGTAGCCTTGCAGAGCACTTTCTGGTGGTTCACAGAGTGCTGGTTGGCGAGGACTCTCATTCTTGATGTCAGCTGCTAAACAGATTTAAAATGTCTACTAAATACCGGGTCAGACCAATGGTCCATTTAGCCCAGTATCTATCTTCCGACAATGGCCAGTACCAGATGCTTCAGAGGGAATGCACAGAACAGGACAATTATAAAGTGATCCATTCCCTGTCATCCACTCCCAACTTCTGGCAGTCAGAGGTTTAGGGACACCCAGAGGATGGGGTTGCAACCTTGACCATCTTGGCTAATAGCTCTTGATGGACCTATCCTCCATGACCTTATCTAATTCTTTTTTGAACCCAGTTATACTTTTGGCCTTCACAGCATCCCCTGGCAATGAGTTCCACAAGTTGACTGTGCATTGTATTAAGAAGTACTTGCTTATGTTTGTTTTCAACCTGCTGCCTATTATTTCATTGGGGAGCGCTGGTTCTTGTGTTATGTGAATAGTTATATAACACCTCCCTATTCACTTTCTCCACACCATTCATGATTTTATAGATCTCTATCATATATTCCCCCTGAGTTGTCTCTTTTCTAAGACGAACAGTCTTTTAAATCCCTCCTCATATGGAAGCTTTTCCATAGCCCTAATTGTTGTTGGCCTTCTCTATACTTTTTCCAGTTCTAAAATACCCTTTTTGAGATCGGGTGACCAAAACTGGACACTATATTCAAGGTGTGGGCATACCATGGATTTATATAGTGGCATTAAGATATTTTCTGTTTTATTATATATCCCTTTCATAATAGTTCCTAACATTCTGTTAGCTTTTTTGATTGATGCTGCACATTGAGCAGATGTTTTCAGAGAACTATCCATGATGACTCCAAGATCTCTTTCTTGCGCTAGCATTACTTATCCACGCAATTACTGTAACGGCCACGCAGATGTCATTCGATCATCGGTGCAAGGGAAGATGGTTTGTGTGATTACCGACAGGAGGGGAAGTGTCAGTGAATTAAGATGCAGTCCTCACTATGAAAAGCTTTGAGAATCCCTATTCGGTGAAGCCGAGAGCCATCAGCAGTGCTAGACTGACCCAGTCCTTGAGTTAGGAGAGCACAAGGACTGCCATTACAACTGGTCTCAGTGCGTGCGTGCAATACAGGAAACATTGTTTGTACCAGACCCTCTCCCCTTCTGCACCTATGCAGGGAGCAGTCACAATCTGGCCCTGTTACAGGGCAGCCCCACTTCAATTCCTTATCTCCAGGGTGCAAGGAAATGGAAGTCAGTGTAGTTTTTAATAGCGAAGCCGTGATTCAAGCCATATGACCCGAGTGCTGTTCTGTTGTGTTTGTCATTAGGAGAGGTTAAGAGCATTACTAGGGCAGTAACCCAGTTGTGATAACAAGGTTTAGGATTGGGAACAGAGCTATGAAATAGAAGTGCCGTTCAGCTGAGTTCTCCTCTGTGGCTATTAAATAATAACTGAAGATTTCCAGATTTAAATGTCCATTTTTTTAGTTTGGGAGAAATGTGGTATGAGAAAAGTAAGACTCCTTAGACAATGGAATGTGGTCATAGACTGTTGCTTCTACAGGCCAGATTATGATCATTTTACTCACACTGTGTAGCACCTCTATCCATCAAAGTCCCCTTAACTTCAGTGGGTCTACTCACCTAGTTCACTTTACCCATGTTGAACAGCCTCTTTGTAGCATCCGACTCTACATTGTTTTTATCGGCACTTATTTTTGATATGTAACTTGACTGGTAGCATTGGTGATGGAGGTCAGAACAGCATAAATATTGGGAGTACTCCTGCATTCTAGGCACACCCTCCTGTTAGAGTGGTAGGGGCACAGGGATTTGAGGCTCAGCCCCGTTATCTGGTTCCATTCATAAAAGAAAAGTTTCCAGGATGTTCAATTTTTCACTATTGAGTTCTCGAGGGTTTAGAGACAGAATGTTACTGAGGTTGTAAACTCTTTAGGACAGGTGTCGTCTTTTTGTTCTGTGTTTGTACAGCACCTAGCGCAGTGGGATCCTGGTTTAATAATAATAATAATGTTCTGTTGGTCCTTGTGCAGATGCAGAACTTGGTCCAGTATATGAGTTTCCTGCTGCCTCCATGGAAGGAAGTCGCTGATGAGTGAAATTCAATTTGTGAAAGTATTGGTAGGACGATTTCTATTAATACAAAATGTATATCTGACGGTTTCACCACTGAACTTGAACTTTTCTTCCAATTCCAAAATAGGTGATGAACATAAAATGGAAGCAGAGGATTTTCCTTTGGTGTTCTTTGGAATTGCACAAGAATTCATAGTTTGGTTCTCCAAACGTATCACTTACAAGAGTTGTTATATCTTAATTTTTTATTTATTTATTTATTTGTGGAGCTGGCAAAAAAAATGGAGGTGGGAAATCCATGACCATTTTTTAAAATAAATTTCCCCTCTTTTGTTGCCCCAAATTTTGAAATGTAACATTTAAAATGTTGTTGACACTTCAACATTTGAAAAATTTCAACCACTCAGTTGTTGGCCCACAAGAGCAGGGACGATATTGTCCTGAGTTTGTTTGGTTTTTTTGGATTTCAGATATTCAGAATTCACAATTTTTCCAGAATTTCAACATGTAACAAATTTCAACTATGTCCAATTTTTTGACAAAAGGCCAGAGTTTGCCTCATTCTTGCAGGCATGGGATATGGTGAGGAGAGCAGATCGAGCCATTGAGTGGAGATATAACAGTTGTGTAGTCCTGGGCACAGTAGCTGCATTCTCCCTCCCACCTATAAGGAGGGAAGTAGAATCATAAGGGTTAGAAGGGACCGCAAGGGTCATCTAGTCTAATGCCCTGACAAGCTGCATGATTTGTTGCGACTTAACCATCCAAGACACATGACTGCAGTGGCACCAGTTCAGCTATTTCTTGTGTGTGAGGGGGGCAAATTTCAGTCCTCCCCCTCCTGGACGGGACTCTGTTTTGGTCCTCGCTCGCTCCCCCAACCTAACTCTGTAGGTGTCTACACTAAAATGTAGCTCCCACCAATGTAACTCGCCCACTGCACTGACTTAACTCCACCTCCGTAATAGGAGTAGCACTTAGGTCGATGCAGTATCAACGTAGACACTAGGTTGCTGACATCAACTGTTGCTGCCTTTCAGAAGCTGTCTCACAACGCCCCACACTGACAGTTAAATCGATGCAAGCGCTCCTGCTGAGGATGCGCACTGCTGACTCGAGAAGCGTAGTGCGGACATGCACAAGCAATTTAATTACTGCCGTGGCTGTATGGCGACGTAACTTGGATTGACTTCATTGTGTAGATTTGCCCTTACATGGTTTCAAACAAACATTTTACAGTTACAGAGCAACCACTTAAGTATTACCTCACAGGGTGGTATATAGAGGTTATAAATGTGAGTAATGCATGCAGCAACTTACAAGCATTTCATAAAGTCGAAACACTATGCACATTGATATAAGACCAATACCTGTCTTAACAATACTACACACCAGTGAACCCGATTGTTTTCCAGCTGTGCATTTGTCAGTGTTCAGTGAGGCCTAAGGGCCTTGGCATGAGCTGGCACTGGTCTGCCAGCGTCACAGTGTGTTTGCCCCAATTGTTGCTAATGCTTGGCTGGCAGCCTTTGTGCACCTGGGAGCACCAAGAGACCTTCTTTCTTCCTCATGCAGATGGCCTTCCACTGCTCCTGGTGCAGCATGACTGTTCTGCTTCTACTGTAGGCTGTGGCTGATTAGCACACTATATTATTGGGAGGAAACACGTCTGGGTAATAGCCAGGCACATGCACTCTACCCACAATGGCTTAGTTTACTCTTCAATTGCTAACTGTGTTGTAACACGTGTTAACGAACATGATGGAAAATTATAGTGCAGACCAGGAACAAATATTTGATCCTAGTCATGTTTATCCCTAGGGTCTGTCAAACAATGCATCATATTTTAGCATTCCACAGGCAAAGAAATCCCTAAAAACAGCAACATTTGTTTCTTGTCTACACTACAGTTTACAGTTGTTAATTAATATGTGCTAAAGGGCTGTTAACAATCCTAGTGTTGATAAGCCCAGTATGCAACCGTGTGCTAGTCAGAGGAACCTGTGATACTGCAAAAGATGAAGGAAGTGGCACTGAAACTCATGCCGTTGCATCGTCACTGCTATTTGTAGCAGTGCTAGCTACTCTTAACCTGGCCCAGGTCTGTCTACTCAAGCAGAATTCACACCTTTTGATTGCAGCATAGACGTATCCGGTCTCGCTCTGTCCTTTACAGTTTCATAATTGCTATAGCACTTCAGCATCATTCTGGATCCTGGAACATCTGAAAGACAACAATATTTTTGCTTTCTCCGTTGCAAGCCAACAGACAGTGGAGGTGTGGGATGGAAGATTTGTCACGATCTTTAGCTGAATGAAGCAATGCAAAGAGTTGGGGATTTAGGATCGAATGGAATCAGTTTTCACTGTTGCATGAACCCCTCAGCGCCACATGAAGGGAACAGAGCAAAAGAAGTAAGTTTTCAGGGTCATGACGGGGCTTGAGTGCACAGCTGCCAGGAAAGCCAACCAGATCCGTGCTACTAAAACACTATGCAGCTCTGAAAATGTACCCAACAGTTCGCTCGAGGTGTTTCTAAACATACCATTGCCTGCCTGTTGACTCAGGGCGAACAGATGGAAAATATTATTAGTACAGCACATTTTCATAGGCTTTCTGGTTCCCTTTAGCAGAGACCCTTACTAGAGTCTTCAGACAAATTACTGCCTGAAGATAGAGGAAGTCTTTAGCAGGCTTGGAGAATTGCTGACTTAGTTCATTCTCCAAGATGTCTATAGGGACCTACTTTTCTACCTTTGGCATTTCCATCATGGATGGTGATTCCTTCATAACCAATTACATTATTCTCAAATGTCTTCTTAAGTTTAATGACTCTAGTTAAATCTTAAGAGTTACTCATAAGCCTTGGTTCAACGAATTGCAGGCCCAACCAGTGAAAGTCAATATAGGAACCAAGGAAGGATCACATCAAATAAAGCACTAAGCATGATCTCAGCTGGGATCTGTATGTAGTTACCAACAATGAAGACAAAATTTCAAGGAACAATTCTCCAAATAAGCCGGGAATATGGCTATGTTGGCCCATCTGTTGGAAGGTGTTTTGTATATTTCGGTTAATTTTAAGTGAAGTTCTTTGTCTCTTTCTCTAGTTATTGAACAACAGTATCTGGAATAGACAGCAATAGTTAAGTGACATCTGCTCACAATAAAGAAAAAAAAAGGCTAGGTCTCCGGCTGCTTTAAACTTATCTTACTCCATTGAAGTCAATGAGTTTACACCAATTGAAGATCTAGCCCATTGAGTTCAAATAGTTTTGTTGCTTAACAAGTACATTTTCCTTTTAAAAAAAAATAATAAAAAAATCCATGTGGCGGGTTTTGTACCTTGTCAAGCCCCTTGAGTAGAGGGGTGAGGGGTGAGTGGTAGCCCCACCTCTCTACACCTACGTCTGTTTTTACCTGCTTCCCCCCTCCCCCCGTAGTCAGCACAGTGTGGCCCAATGGCCAGGGTCCGTATACTGCCTCTCCCTGAGTGGGGCAATGCGGCCTAGTGGCCAGAGTCCATGCAATATGCCCCTAGGGCAGTGCTGCCCAATGGCTGGAATCCACCTAATTTCCCCTCCCTTAGTGGGATAGCACATGCTAGCGGCCGAAGTCCATGCTGCCCACTTTGGAGGCAAAACAGGGTTCCGGTAACTCGGGCTGTCACAAGGGGGCAATGACCTCTGGTAGGAGGGACCGGGCCCACCCGACTCCACTGGGCCCCGACTCCACCGGGCCCTGCCAGCGGCGGAGTGGTCCGCCACGGGGTCAGCAGGGAATCCTACCGAAACACACTGGGCTCATAATGGTGGGAGGTACCGCTCTCTTACCTTCCCTGGGTCACTTCCTACCAGTTCTCTGGCAGCAGTAGTCCATATGGCATCAGGGTCTCCAGGTTCCCCAGCACCAGACACTCCCTGGGGTTCTGATAGCTGCAAGCCTCTGGTCCAAGTTTCTGGCTCTTCAGCTCTCGTAGGTAAGGGCTGTAGAGGCTCTTGGGCTGGAGCTTCTGCCGAGCATCCTTCCTCCTCAGCAGCCAGCCCTGACTGTGCAGCTCGGCAGGCTTTTATACCTGACTTCCAGTTGGAGCATGCCCAGCAGAGCCTCAGGGGTGGGGCTTCCTCTGCTAAGAGGGAAGGCTTAACCCTCTCGGTACCAGTGCAGGACTGATCCGCCCCGTCACAATCCCCTTTGGTCCTCTAGTTCTATTTGAAAGAGGAAACTGACTAAAGGCTTGTCTACATGGTAAGTTCCTGTGCAGCAAGCCAGAGTGTGAATCTACAGCACACCAGCTTGCCACACAACAGTGTCCAGTGTGGAGACTGGTACAGCGCACTGAATGTCCAGGAATGCTGGTGCGCTGTAGATTCATACCCTGGCTTGCCATGCAGTACCTTGCCGTGTAGATGAGCCCTGAGGGTTTGAGCTGAATACCTATTAATTGCTACGGGCTTAATCACTTTATTGTTGATACTTTTTCTTTAAAAATGTTACACCCATCTCATTCCTAATAAACTCTCTCTAAAAAACAGAGGCGCTACAGTGGTACAGCTGCAGCTATGCTGCGGTAGTGCTGTAGATGCTTCTTACAGTGACGGAAAAGGTTTTTCCATCAACGTAGGTAACCCACCTCCCTGAGCGGCAGTAGCTCAGTCGACAGAAGAATTCTTCCGTTGACCTAGCTGTGTCTACACCAGGGGTTAGGTCAGCTTAACTACAGTGCTCAGGGGTGTGAATTTTTCACAGGGCTGAGTTAAGAGAAATTACAAAGTTGTGTACACGGGGCTGGATCCTCCGAGGTGGTGATCTCTCTAGCCCCGATCCAGCAAAGCTTCACTTTTAGCTCATGACTAGTCCCCCCGGAACGACTCACATGCCCCAGAGGAAGTACTTGCTAGAGTGCTTTGCTGGATCGGGGTCAGAGTGCTCAGGACTTGGCAAAGTTGAATCCATAGTCCCTGATTTAAGAAAGCCTCCGAATTCAGGATGGCACTTAAACACATGCATAACTTTCAGCACATGTTTAAGCTTTTGAAGTCAACGAAACGTAAGCACATGCTCAAAATCATGCACATGCTTGGGAGCTTTCCCGAATCAGTGGCTCAAAAGCTAGGAAATGGCAAATTGTAGCTGTAGCCTTAACTCTGCTCCCCTTGTGCAATACAATACAATTTTAAATGACATCACATACTAATATATGCTATTTATTTTCTTGCCTCATTCATTAAGGCTCCTATATCCCCAAAAGGAGAGATCCCTGCCCCACTTGTCTCCTTTATAGCCACATAGGCGCCAACTTCCCCTTTGCCCCATGGGTGCTCGACCCTCCCCCTCCGGCTCCGCTCCTGCCTCTCCCCGCCCCAATTCCACCCGCTTCCCCCAAGTCCCCGCCCCTGCCCTGCCTCGTTACCGCCTCCTCCCTGGAGCCCGCCGTGTCCCCACTCCTCCCCCCTCCCTCCCAGAAAGTCCTAAGTGCCGCCAAACAGCTGTGTGGTCCCAGGACTCCCTTCCCCCTCACCTCTTACACTGTTCCCCGTGCTATGGTAGGTGGGGCTAGAGAAGAGCCCCAGGGCATGCTCTCCACAGAGCCCCCATTCCCAGGGGGTTGCAGGACAGACAGCCTTTGCAGGGACTAGGTGCATTCCACCTGTGGTGGGACAGATAACACCTTCCCACCCCCACCAGCTAGCAAGAAGGAGTTAAAAAAAACCCCACCTCCTGTGGACATAATCAGCCCCAACCATCTGCACCAGTGTGGCTTGTCAGGATTGTGGGGGAAGGGCTTAAAAGGGAGAAATGCAGCCCATTTGGGCTAGTGTTCTGAGACTAGGGGAGCTAGAGGAACAGCTTGGATGTACAACCAGCCTGTACCTTCTGAGGAGAGAAGTTGGACTAGTTTGTTTTGCTGCAATCCACAGATATGATTGTTGGCCTTTAGCAGGAGGACTGCAGCTGAGACTCCTTACAGAGCTGGACAGACTGCTGCCTCTCCTCTTGTGCATGGGAGAAGGCTGGGCCCCTTGTAGAAGGGGGTGGACTGGCTAAGAGGAGCAGCCAGCAGGCTATAAACCATACCCAGGAGTGGATCACAGGACTGCTATTGCCCAGGGAATGCTGTGTGAGGTAAGTGAGGCACCCGGGGAGGGGGGGCGGGGCTCAGGACACAGTCTGAGGCCACTTCAGAGCTGAAAAGAAGTCAAATCTCCCTAGCTTGACTTTCTGTGCACACTTTGCTTTGCAGCTGTGATACAATGTGGCCAAAAGATTCAAACCTGCGCTTTCTATGCCCACAACATCACTTTAAAATAACAATAACTGTTATTTTAAAAGGAGATTTTAGGAGTCTTTATTTTAAGCTGGGAAAATGCTTGGGCTTCCATTAACCACTTGGCAAATTTGGGATTTGAAAAAAGAAAGCTCTTTGAGTTATATGAAAGCCAAAAAAAGTCTGGACACTGTTAATTGACTTTGTGTGTGTTCTATAAAAGTCAAACACAGCTGAACTGAATTTTTTCAAAATCGGTTACCAACATTTTCTTCCAGGCTTAGATTGTGTGGGCCAAACTTTGGTCCAGAATGAACTTTTATCCTGAAGTTGATTCAGAAAGGCACATAAACACATGATTAACTTTAAGCTTTGAAGTCAGTGGGAGTACTCGCATGCTCCAAGTCAAACAGGTGCTTAAGTGCTTTGCTGAATCAAGGCCTATGTGATTAGAAAGCGGCGGTTTCATACAGAAAGGGAGACTTTTCTTCCTTTCCGTTTATGACAATACAATATCATGAAATGATTTGCCTCCAGGAAGAGTAAATTCATTTGTCTGGAAAATGATAAAATTAAAACACTGCTTGCACAGCAGAATATAACAAATTAGCACCCAGGATCTTTCAGTTCCTAATGGGGCAAAATAGCCTGTGATTTAATTGGGGAAACTTCCTGTTTTCTGGATGAAGACTGGAGAATAGAGCCCTTCAGTTTGAATTCCAGAGTGCTCAAGCATCTGTTTAAATGTTGGTACGTACATCGTCTCATTGAACTGGTTACTTCAGCAAGATTACTCCGGTGCTGAAAACTTGATTTAAGCACTTGGCTGAATCAGGGCCTTAGATACTGGAGAGTCCAGCTTTTTTTTCAAATGAAATCATTAAAAGGACCCTAGAGCCAAACCTGAAACTGGCAACGAAGTTAAGTGTTTAGAGAATAGTTCGCAGGGCTAAGTGAACTGGCCATTCTAGAGAAGATAGTCCTTTGTGTCAATAAAAGGCATGAAGGCTTGGTAGAGTATTTTATCAAGAATATGAATAGCTGGGACAGGTGTTAAAGATGGGCACATGTCATGAATCTCAACCAGAGCCCATTGATGCCAGTGGGGGAAAGAAGTCTTCAGAGGGCTTCAGAGCACTCAACTGAAAGGGCCAAACTTGTGTGAGCAAACTCGGTATGTTCACAAGCGGTGGTACATCTTTGAAAATCTGACCCTATATGTGAACATCCAAGGGACAGCAGCAGCTCCAGAGCTCGCCAATGGTCCACAGCTTGATAACCCATTAGCTATACGATCAGCATCTAACTTGAAGGCATGAATAATGTCCATATCCATATCCTCTACATCACATTGTCTATTGTCTGTAATAAAATTGGGGTGACCATATTTTCCAAAAGGGAAAATGGGACACCGCACAGGGCTGGCCTGAGCCCCCCTCCCTGCCTGCGTGGGGCTGGCCCAAACCCACTGCCAACTCGGTATGTTCACAAGCGGTGGTACATCCTTGAAAATCTGACCCTATATATAAAAAACTAGGGCCAGCTGAAGGTCCCCCCCCCCCCCCGATCCTCTGTGCTGCCCGCCCAGGTGAGGCTGGCTCGGCCCGAGCTGCTCTCCCGAGCCCTCCCTCCTGCACTGGGCTGGCGTTGCTGCTTCCCCGCTTCCTCCTGCATGTTTCTCCTTGCCCCGCTAGGGGTCGCACCCGAGTTTTTTGGCAACATTTGGCATTTGTACCGTTTGCTTTTGCCAACTGACGATCAGTTGGTAAAAGCAAACGGGACACATGCCCAGTTTTGCCCCAAAATGTCAGGGCGGCCAGGACAGGGCTTAAAAAAGGGTCTGTCCTGGCCAAAATGGGATGTATGGTCACCCTAAATAAAGTAGTTAACCAGACTGATATGTCAGTTAGATGTCTTTTCCATATATTATAATCCTCCCTCTGAACAACCAAAACGGTTTCCTCTCTTCTTCTGAGCAGCAAAAATATCGACTGTTCAAAATCTGGTCTGAATTCAGCAAGCTGAGGGAGTGAAACCTTTACGGATCCCCTTCCATGCCAATCTATTAGTCTTGTTTTTCTCCGCTTAAATTGTAAATTTACACCTAGTAAGTTTTTACGAGTATTCTATGAAGCTCCCATTCAATTATCTAGCAATGTACACCTTTAATGTTACACTCCATCCTTTTAAAGAGTATCACTTCTGCTTCCTTTGAGTCACCTCACCACTGAGTTAAACTAGGATCCAAATACAGTAATTTAATAAAGCAACACACTAAACCAACATTGACGCTAACCCTATTTAACCTAAGTTCAGGGCTAGAGTGACTTTATGACCCTCTTGAATACCGAGCCGCGCATTGTTGTGCTGGAACAGCCCTATTTCTCCCTCTTATTATTATTTTATTATTTTTTCGTTATTTTATTTGTCATTGAATGCAATAGGATGAATGATGTCTAAGTGGGTTTTTAGCTTCTTCCCCCTCCCCTCCTTTCACTTTTTCCTTTGCCACTCTGTCACTTTTCAGAACTTCCTGAGCTTTGGAAAAATGGCCAAAGGAAAAATGTAACTCTGCAACTCTTCCAAAGTTGGAGAAATTTAACTTTTCAAAATTGGTGAAAAGGAAAATGTAAAAGTTTGTGGGTGGGGACATGGGAGAAGGGGAAGAAGAGGAATTTAAAACTTTGAAACGTAAACCTTTTTTGGGGGGGAACACTTTAAAAACTTAGAAATAGTTCTGATTTGAACCAAAGAAATGGAAACAACATCAGAACTTTGGAATTTTTTCCATGAAATAATTTTTGACCATTTCTAATTTCTAAAAATGCTGACTTTTAGCAGTACCACACTTAAATTGAAAAGTCAAGGTGGATGATGAATAGTTTGAGACATCCTGTCAGCAGTTTGATAGTGCTGTCAACAATCTCTTTGCCAGCTTGCATCCCGAGTGCTGTAGAGTACCAAAATGAAACCGTTCAGATGCTGGAAAATCCTCAGTAACTCTAGGACCTACATGTCCAAGACTGGAACAATCTTTCCTATGTAGAACCTAGCAAGCTTCCAACAGGACAAGTATTCCACTGACTCTGAACACTTAGGTTTCTCATTCATATTTGAGAAACCATCCACACATTCTTAAGTGTTTCATAGAGGTTGGGGTTTTATTTACCCATCTGGTTACCCTGGAGATGTGTGGCTTATCCTTATAATAGACTGGTTGGCCGAAACAAAATTGCATGTGTCTAACAAACAACATATTTTGAAATTAAACGCAATGTATTTTTAAAACTGTCACTTGGGTTTCTTGCTAAAATTGGCAACAGTAGCACATGCTAATGTCTCTGGTCAGCAAAGATGTTTAAAGTATTGACTTTTTATGCTCCTCTGCTATTTGCAGCTACAGGTAGCCAGTGTTTATATTTGAACTCTGTTGATAAAAAGGTGAGATTGGAACCCGGACAACAATATTACAAAGCTGCATGAATGCACTCTTCCAAAGAGGAGTATCCTTTTCCCTGATTAGGGGCCACTGTTGGTTTCCGCAGTGGCTAAGAGAGGAAGTGTTAACCAATATTTGCAGCACGTTAAGCCCCGTGTGCTTGCTGCTAATGGTGGCAGGTCTCTATATTGTAGATCACTGTTCATATAAGGTTGTGTGTACTGATGGGTGAACCTCAAAAGGTTTTGGAGGTTCAAGTAAATAATTATAAGCATCTGAAAGTCGGAATGTGTATCTGAAGCATAGCATAACCTCAAAGCATCTCAGAAGCTCCTAGGTGGAGCCCCCTATTTCCCCCTGCAATTTGACCTATGACAGGAGTCGTCAGAGGGAAGATCAGCAGGGTGACTTCCTTTGTGGCATAAGCCAGGAACAGGATGTCTTTGTAGGTCTTCCTGGCCTTCCCCCTCTGACCTGCAGAAGAGATCTTTAGGAAGAAGTTCTCTCAGCTTCTTTGCCAAACAGCAGCAGATGACAACTAGAAGGGAGTGGAACAGGGTCTCCCTAGCTGCCTCTTCCAGAACCATAGAGAAGATCTGGATTTGGTTTGTGGATGGATGACAATTTGGGATGGGTACTCTCCAACCCATCCCTAATCAGGGCCCGGGCCATTATTATGCTGAGCTAAGGAGAGCGTCAGTCCCTTACTCACATAACCAGACTCTGCATTGGCCCAGATTCTCAAAGGTATTTTGCCTCCTCGGTGACTTGTCCAAGGTGGTACAGAATGCCTAGAGCAAAACTAGGGATTGAACCTAGGTCTCCAGGGTTCCACTTCAGAAGAACAGCATTCCTCTCTGAGAGTTTCCATTTATGTAGAGTGCAGATGTGGGTGTAGAGGGATCCCTCCATCCAGGACACACCTGATCTTGTCTCCTACAGAGAAGGCCAGAGCAAGGTATTTTCCTCTTTTTTTGGGGGTGGGGGTTGTACCTCACAGCAGATCTGGTCTACAGTAATCAATGGAGTAATGCAGTAAAGGCTGCTCTGTAGTGAGGGGAGTTGTTTGAATAAGAACTCTCTTCCACTGCGTGGGGGTTGGACACAAGTTTCCCGGAGCTTGAAAGGATGCTGTGTATTAAATGTTTTGCTGTTTAATGGCTTTGGTCCCCCCCCCCCCACACACACACACTAACCAATGTATGAACTTCTAAAATAAATAGTTTGCTTTGCCAACTTTAATGCTGAAGTAGTCAATCTGGGTCTAAAGAACCATGCAGTAAGTGACCTCTTCTCCCATCCTCCACCTACAGCTATCATTGGATCTGTTAAAACGTTTGGGTTTAGTGTCCGCACCAAACTACAGTGAAACTATCTTAAGAGACCACTCAAGGGACCCACAAGGTGGTCTTCTCATAAAGGTGGACCAAAATTACACTCAAGCTAAAAAAGGGGACTTAAAAAGATCAAATTGGACTTGACGGCAGCATGGTTTATTTATAAAACCTCTATAAAATAGTGTACCTGGAGTCTCACAATTTTCATATGCAGGCATGTCAACTAAAATTAAAAAGAATCACTCCTATCTATGGAATATTCCAGGAGTCAACTCTGTGAACATTGTAGCAAAAGTATCTTTCATTTCTTTTATTGATCCAATAGTGCTAGGTGGTGTTTTGCAGAGCAAGCTGTCAGATTTGAATATTTATTCTCTCCCCGCAGAGAGAATTTATAATGCACTTCTAGTCCTTTCATTCCCTTTGTTCCATCCCTATTCTTTTTCAATATTGTGGTGTATTGAAAATTGGTACTGACCCTGCTTGCAGGCTAGGGGCTCTGTAGGAAATCATGCAATCTGGGTCTTCTTCAAAGAGCAAGGTGGAGTGAGTTGTGCCTTTTTGTTTTATGGAGCAGCCTGCTTTCTCTGTTTCTGCTTGTGGTGTGTTAGCATTCAGGAATGGAAGAAATAAAGTAGTGTTCTATTGCAACATTCCAGAAAGAGAAAAACAAAATACTCTCTTGTGTGTGTATACGGTTAACATAATATCTACAAAATCTGTAGCAGTTCTAGCCTAATCCATAATTTCATTAATCTAAGTAGGTAGTTTTGCTGGCATTTAGCCAGTAACTGGCAATAGATGTTTTATGACCAAGAACCCCTTCCATGTGATCTTTGGTTGAGTCAGAAATGTCAAGCCCCAGAGTGCAATGTCAGTTGCACCACATAAATCCAGAGTAACTCCATTAGCTTTGGTGGAATTACTCCAAATGAACACTACATAACTGTGATCAGATTTTGGAGTTGGATCTGGAATATTGATAAATTTATTATCGGAAAACTCCTTAGGGGATACTCTAGGGAGGTCTTTGGTACAGGCTTCACTCTTTGCAAAATTGTATGACATCTGCTTGAAAGTTTGTATAATTTTTTTCTTCATTGCTATGTAATTTTCTCAGCCATGTTTGTGGGAATTAATTGTTCCTATGTTTTTGCAGCATAATAGGGAAAATAAAATGGTTGGGGACTAAGGTACTAATTCTTGGCGAGTCAGTAAATTGGATCAGGAAACCTGTTATAGCCTACTCTTAAAGGGAAAAACAACGTGCATGTGGGTGAAATAGTGGTACATGTGTCAGGGCACTGGATGGTGGTAAATAAAAGACAGCATAGGTGGATTTTCCAGAAGTACCTAGGTGACTTAGGAGCACAGCTCCTATAGGAAAACTTCCTAATTCACTTAGTTGCTTTTGAAAATTCTCACTTCCTGTTACTTTTTGTGACCAGTCAGCTCAACTCAAAAGGGTGAAGCAATGCCGAACTCTGTCACAAGATCTTCCTCTGGTATCGAAGAAAACTTTTAACAGCCATTGCTTGTTACTGCAGAGCATCGGCACCGACACCGGGGAAAAGATTAGTGGGTGCAACGAAGCTCTGCTCCAGCGGCTCCTGCCCACCAGTGGCCCCACCAATCAGCACCTCCCCCTCCCTCCCAGGGCCTTCTGCACGCCGCAGAACAGCTGTTCAGTGGTGTGCAGAAGGCACTGGGACGGGGCACGCTGGGGGGACAGGAAGGGAAGAGGCAGGGTGGGGGGCGGGAAGAGCCATGGTCCCTTCCAACCCTGAGATTCTATGATTCTATGGTGGGGGTGGTGCCTTGAGGGACGGGGTGGGGCGATCCTGGGGTGGAAAGAAGCTGGGCAGGGGTGAGGCTTGGAGGAAGGGGTGGAGTTGGGGCGGGCCTGGGGCTTCTTCGAACACCCCCCCGGGTAGAGAGGAGGTCGACCCCTATGCTGCAGAGCAAAGCAAGACACTGGACCAAATTCAGTCCCATTCTCTCTGCTCTGGAGCTGTTGTGCTGCCTACTTAACTCTTTGCCTCAGTATGCCAACAACTAAGGCTTTGTCTACACTATAGCAGCACAGCCACACTGCTGGGACTGGGACACTAGTGGAGATGCTTCCTCCATGGATGGAAGGGGCTTTCCATAGTGGTTAATCCACCTCTCCAAGAAGCAGGAGCTGGGTTGCTGGAAGAATCCTTCTGTTGACCTACCCACATCTTGACCAGAGGTTAGATTGACCCTGAGTGACGTAGCTAGGTTGACCCAATTTAGGTGTAGACTGGCCCTTACGCAGTACATGGAATCTGAAGGCCCTGATACGGGCTTGTGTTCATAGGGGCCGACTCCGTGGGTGCGCCGGCGATCGAGCGCCTACGGAGGAAAAAATAGGTGGGTGCTGAGCACCCACCGGCAGCCCCCCATCAACACCTCCCCCTCCCCCCCAGCACCTCCCACCCACTAGCAGGCCCTGCTGATCAGCGCCTCCTCCCCCCATCCCCCCCAGCGCCTCCTGCCTGCCAGGGATCAGCTGTTTCATGGCATCTGGAGGTGCTGGGGGGGAAGGGGAGTTTAGTGAGGGCTCAGCATGCTCAGAGGAGGAACTGGGCAGGAAGAGGCAGGGCCGGGGTGGGGCCTTGGGGGAAGGGGTCGAGTGGGGCATGGCCGGGGCAGAGCCGGGGGGTAAGAAATGTGGTGCTTATGCTTGTGTTCATGCACAGCACTGTCGATTCACCTCCTTAAGAGGGAGTAGCTATGTTGACTTAGTGCCATCTACACCACGGGCTAGGTCAGTCTATGTTGCTCAGGGGTGTGGATTTTTCACATCTGTGATCGATTGGAGTTCTACTGATGTAAACCTGTAGTGTAGACCTGGCCCGAGTAAATAGGAGTTTTGCTAATGACATCAATGGGGCTGGGATTTCACCCTGGGAGTCCTGTTTTTGTTTTGTGATTCTATGTGGAAGAGTCTAGATACCGTTTTCCTTCCCTTGGGTTTGCTCTGCCCCTCCAATAGGCTGCAAAGGACTTGCCTGAATTATTTTAATCGGCAAATATATTTTTCCAGCCTCTGTGGCAGAAATAGCTTTGTGTGAAGTGCCAGGTTAAGTGGCCCCTCTGCGACACCAATCATTACTGCTAGATACCTCTGCGCTGACCATGGAATGGCCACGTTTTTGGCGGATGCTGTTCTATTAGAGGTTTTAGTTTGGGGGCACGTTTCATGGGTTTGGGGTGAAACATCTGGCTTGAAATACTTGACCTCTTATGGCAAAACCCTCATTGAATTTCCATGGGTCTAGAATTTCACCCCAGAAATCCGAAGGGATAAAAGGAAAATTGAGTGTCGGACAGCAGCTTATATTGACACTTGACCCTTAGGAAACTGATGCTGAGAGGAAGGTATGCACCATAAGGGCTGACCAGGTTCTGAGGTCAGCCTATAGAGGTCGCTATGCCAGGGGGTAAGGTGGGACCAGGTTGGGACTGCTGTATGGTTTGGGTCTAATATATCCCACTGTTCTCTCATAGTGAACTTCCCTTCATCTCAGGCTTGCTCTCTTTCCTGATGCTGCTCCCTCTGATATTAGGCTCAGGGTACGTCTATACTTACACGTCCGGTCGGAGGCGCGCGATCGATGTTCTGGGTTCGATTTATCGCGTCTTGTCTAGACGCGATAAATCGAACCAGGAAGTGCTCCGTCGTCGACGCTGATAATCCAGCTCGACGAACGGAGTAGGCGGAGTCGACGGGGGAGCCTGCGCGCCGCGTGTGGACCCCGGGTAAGTGCTTTTTCATTCGAACTAAGATAGTTCGACTTCAGCTACGTTATTCACGTAGCTGAAGTCGCGTATCTTAGTTCGAATTTCGGGGCTAGTGTAGACCTGCCCTGAAGCAGCAGAGGCAGGTAGTGCCAAGAAGCAAAGTTCCTGCTCCCGGCTTCTGAAGTCCAAATGTCATTCCAAGCGGAATGGGCCTGCAGAAGGCAGGAGAGAGGAGGCTAGCAAGGGGACCGCGGCTGCTCAAAGAAGCAGAGAATCTTCTAAGGTCCTCTTGGGAGCAACACAGGTGCTCCCCAGCCCACCTCATCCTGAATTCTAACTAGCCTCTTGGCACTGGGTTTCCTCTGAGCTCTGAGCCCAGAAATAGCCAACCCTACGAGCCGCTGCTGCTTGAAGCTGCCCAGTGCTGCTGCTACATAGAATGAGCCAAAGAGAGCAGCCGCAGGAGCCAGCTTCTGTGTTGCTCTGCCTCACTGAAGAAGACAAAGGATGAGGACGCTCATTCTTAGCCCAGGTCTACACTAACCCCCCCTTTCGAACTAAGGTACGCAACTTCAGCTACGTGAATAACGTAGCTGAAGTCGAACTATCTTAGTTCAAATGAAAAAGCACTTACCCGGGGTCCACACCCGGCGCGCAGGCTCCCCCGTCGACTCCGCCTACTCCGTTCGTCGAGCTGGATTACCAGCGTCGACGACGGAGCACTTCCTGGTTCGATTTATCGCGTCTAGACAAGACGCGATAAATCGAACCCAGAACATCGATCGCGTGCCTCCGACCGGACACGTAAGTATAGACGTACCCTTAGAGAGAAAGCCAAGGGTTTAAAGCGGTCCCCTGTAATTCTTTCGCTTGTTAACAAGCTCTCTGCAGGGAGGTCCTAGTGAAATCCAAGAAAGTGAAGTTTCCAAGGATTTGAACACTGCTCTGAGAGGGAAGATGGTCTGATGCTGAAAGCTTGATATCCAGCACTGCTGCTAACTCCCCGTGTGCCTCAGACCAGGTTGGAAAAGAGAGACCCTAGTGAGGTTCCAAAAGTGCCCGCATGCCTAATTTCCAAGGGGGAATCTTGAAAATCCCCCTAGATGACTCTCTGCATACGTCTTAAAAATCTGGCTCTTTATCCCTCCGTTCCTCAGCTGTAATGTGGAGACAGGAAGGGTTCATTGTCTCCCATCCCTCGTTTGTCTTGGCTACTGGGGCTGTAAGCTCTTCAGGGAAGGGATGGCCTCATTGTGTGAATGTGCAGCCCCTAGTATAATGGGGCTCCGATCTTGGTTGAGGCCTCTAGGGACCGCTGCACTGTAAATAAGAGTGATGATCATGTGACTTGAGCAATGTAAATGGAGCAGCAAGAGAGGACTCTTCTAGCATGCTGGAGAAAGCCCGTTGCTTTGCAGGGCTTCCTGGTGGTAACTTTCATCGGACTCATTCCTATCCATAAGAACATAGAGGGGAGGTGCGGTGTAGGTGCTTTTGGAGGAGCAGAGTTGCCACTATGATTCTGGGGCACCTGTCCCCTTTGAAAGGCAAAGGGACCTGTGCTCCTGAATCACTCGGGTGTTTTTAAAAATCCCACCCTGATTCCATAAGGGTGCACCTTTAAAGGAGAATCACCTGCTTTTGGCAAATGTGATTTAAGGCCAGATTCATGGAAGTGCTAAGGCATTGCAATGCCTAATCCGCAAAGCATCCTGACACCCAGGGGGATGATCAGCCCCCAGAAGATGCCCAGGCATGCCACTCAATGCAGGGGCAAAGTTAGCCACCTAGGAAAGGGATTCTGAGAGCTAGCAAGAGAAGTGGGGAGCTGCCTACATGAGCCAGGGAGTGAAATACAGAGGAAAAGGCTGTTCCGAGTTAGGTGCCTAAATACTTTTGAGGATCTGAGCCAAAATCCCTTTCTTGAGTTGGGTATTACAAATATTTGACCCCTCATTGGCCTATCTGACTGGCATCAGGGTGGTCTCTCAAACCACATGAAGAGCCCCCGTGCATCAGTTTTTGCATCCTCTTCTATAAACGTTCACCTGGAATCACAAAATCCTTTCTGTGAGTGTTAGACCACAGCGTTCATTCCGTATGGTCTCACGTGCCCAGATTCCAGCTGAATTAAGGTTCCTTTTCTGCATTGGAGCAATTAATCTTATTTGTTAAATATCAACACCTGGTCAGTGACAGCTTTCCCCCACTTCCTGACACAAGTTATTTATTTATCGAGGTTATATTGTATTTTGTAGCCAAACCTACCTTTGAAAGCTTGCTACAGCAAAGCCAAATAAATCAATAGTTCATTCAGCAGCACCAGTAATGCGGTTAATAAAACACATTTTTAGAAATTTGTCACAGCCCTTAAAAGGGCTGCCAGAACCTTTTAAACCCGAAGTCGCTCACTTTTGGGGTGGGACAAGGGGGCTGCTTTCACGTTTTGTGCATCTGCAGCAGGTGGCTGCAACCCCACGGCAGGGTTTAATTCTTCATAAGATGGTAAATAGACAGTGGTCCCCAAAGCAAGCAGTAAGTCTGCTGCCCAGATGGCAACATCCTGTGTAAGTTGCCAAGTTAACGTCTGTAAAACAATTTATAGTCTTTAAGTGAAGGACTGTAAATAAGGCAGTAACCATGAAATGACCTGCCCTCTTCTTTACTATAAAGAAAATGACATTTTAAGTTTATCTCCATATAAAAACTGTACTGCCTTAACTAGCTCTGTGATAGCGGTGCCACTCACCTAGTGTGAACACACCTACACCAGTATAGCTTACGCCCACAAGGCAAGCTGGGTGATGACTACCGGGAGGAGTTGAGACCAGAGGAGGACTCGGATGTGCTGGGGATGCCTGAGACCGGGAGGCAGGGCTGCCCAGACGGAGGAGCCAAGTGGGGCAATTTGCCCCAGGCCCCACAGGGGCCCCCACGAGAATCCCGGGGCGGGGGGGCCGCAACGTCCGGCACTCTGGCACTGGGGGAAGTGTTGCCCTATCCCAGAGGTGGCCCTGGTTGCAGAGAAAAATTGCTCGCCCGGGAGAGAGAGAGAAAGAAGCCTCTTCCTGGTTATTGAAAAGACTACATCCATGCTATAAAGGTAGAGGGGAGGGATGTAGTAGGGTGGTCATCAAATGGTTAACTGGGTTACTGAGAGGATCATGGATTGGAGCCAGGCTCCACCCCTCCATTTTTGTTTGGGTGAGCGAGGAGCTCTCACTATCTGTGATGCAGTAAGTTCTCAGCCTGCAGCCCTGGGAGTAGACTTCTTTTTGTTGCACCAAGCAGTCTCTTTACAAAAGAAGGGGAATGAGCTGTTATGAATCCTCTTTATACGGGTATTACTGCACCCACACTAGGGGATTCACTGCTCTAACTGCACAGGTAAAAATTCATCCCCCCTAACAAAGCCGTTATCCTTGTATGAAATCTGTGTACAGCAGGTGGCAGGAAAGTGAAGTAAAAGAGAGCAGAGGAGGAAATGCATTGGCAATCATAAGAAAAAACAGGATTATGCTTCACTTTGCATTCAGTGGTTAAGGCCTTGGCTTCTTGATGTGCTGATGACAATAAATGCAAAAACCGAAGCATCATCTGTTCAGGTGAAACTCCTCTTGTATTCACGGTGTCGTTATACAAACCCGCAGGAGCCCCTCCAACGTCCATTGAAGTAAATAGAAAGACTCCTGTTGAGTTGAACGGGGGTTGGATCAGGCTTTTGGGTGGCTGCTACACCCAGCCCAAGTAATGGTTTAGAGCAGAATGCGAATTGCCAGCTGGAGGATGTGGGGTGAAATTCAGGACTTCAGGGCTGTAATGCATCCTCTCCGAGGCTGCTACGGCAGCTCATACGGAAATAGTGACCTCTGCCACTCCAAACACGCTGCATAGCTATTTTTTTAGCCCCTGTTCCACCAT
Organism: Chelydra serpentina; assembly: GCA_037349315.1. Taxonomy (NCBI): domain Eukaryota; kingdom Metazoa; phylum Chordata; order Testudines; family Chelydridae; genus Chelydra; species Chelydra serpentina. The sequence continues at coordinate 16,376,304 of JBAIAC010000061.1, forward strand.
AGACGTGCATCTTTAGCCTCCCCCTCAGCCAGCTATCTAGGCTGCTATGTACTGATCCACCCACAGGTGTCTTGTACATCACCATGGGGTTTCACTGGAGCAGTAGGTCATAAGCCATATCTTGCTACCTCACTCTGGGGGCCCATCCTGGAAGTCCTTGTGTGTATATCCTTGCACGATCTCCTCGTGGGGTTTGGCTGCTGACCCAGTGCCCATTTAACAGCAGTCTTTCCCTTGGCTTCAGTCGGGGCTAGACTGGGCTCATGAATTGCTGGATCAGGTCCATAATATCTACAGCAAAATCTTAAATGCAGACAGCCATAAACCTGAAACAACTTAACCCAGCGACACAGAAATAACCCAGGCTGTGGTAGTTCCCCAAGGCTGTTAATATCTGAATAGCTCTAGTGTTATCTCTTTCCAACGCTCTTACGCCTGCTCTGTTCATACGCTTCCGGTTTTCCGCTGAGCAGCCGGGCCTAACCAACAGGGTTTCATTTTAATTTCCCAACAGGTATCTGCCTCCCTCCCCCCCCATTGAAAAATGACTGAAATGAGAAGGATTTTCCAGCTCGAAAATGAAACCTGTCAGTTGGAAATTCTGACTGGATCCAACTAAACGCCTGTATTTCTAGAACATTTTGGCCATGCTATATGACTGGAAAGAAGATGGGGGTGGGGGAGGCAGGGGAGGAGAACCACTTGAGATTATATCTATATCTATCTATGGGGGGAGGGGAGGAAAAAAAACACGTGCGGTTCTTCCCTGCATATTCTCTCTGACCTAAACACCATTTAACTATTCAAGTGCTGAGGGGAGATAACCACCTTGAACTAAATAAACTGGACTATGTGGATGACAGTGGGATTCTTACCAAATCCTGTGGTCTACAAGAGCCATGTTGAGCTCAGTGGCAGACGTCTTGATTAATGCTGCAACAGGAGCAATGTGTGACTTCAGCTGGGGACTCCGATGTGCCTTGGAGTCACAATCCATCCTGGCTTTCCCCTGTAAACTCCCTCAAAACTCCCAGTAGGGATGGTTTTGCAATTTATCTAGCCCCTGGGGTGCAGGCCGTAAGTGGCAGCTAATGTTAATACTCAGATTTTTTTTTTCTATAAATTTGGAAGAGAATAGGAAAAATATGAATTTTCCCACAATACCATCATCTTGGGACAATCCGAAATAGGCACTTATTTGTTCCTCTTTGTGTTAAACTGGAAAGTAGAGAAGGACTTCCGGCTTTATTCAATGGCAGCTTTTCTCTTCAGTGGGCTTTCCATGAGGCCCCAGGAGCAAAGCAGTCCAATAACTTGATTGTTTATCTGCCTACAGTATGGTGGGTTGGTTTTTGTTTTTTTTTTTTGAGTAAACATGCTTCCATCAATGGGAGTCTTGAAAGAAATCAAACTACTTTTATGTTGATTTTGGCCATGGAAAGTATCTGTGGAGCAATCGCTCTAAGTCATCTCTCATGCAGCTGTAGAAAATCCCTCATGGTTAGCAGATTTACTTAAATGCTGTAGCGTGTCTTTGAAAACGAAATGGTTGTCTCGGAACCGGCAGCATATGGGTATAGTATTAGGCAGTGGATGAGGGGTGGAGGGAAGAGAAGCAGATCCCTTCAAAGAGGGATCATTATATCCTTTCCCGTCTTCTGCAGGGAATAACTCCTGTGCTAGAGAGGACAGCCACAAAGACCATATGAGCACTGTACACCAGTCTGGATTAGAACAGATTCTCTGAAGGAAGGTTGTGCCTGATAGCCTCTGTCTTGAGTAGGGGCCAGCATGGAATTGCTGACATGCAACCCCTTCCTGAGCTCCTCACTCCTCTGTGGACTGGCATAGCTGGACAGGATCATGGCTCTCGGTTCCATTCCCCTGATGTGCATCCCGGAAGGTACATGGAGGGAGCAGTCCTTGTACTCCCCTGAGTGCAGGGACTGTGAGTCATAGATTATGAAGATAGGAGGGAATATTGTGGTCATCTTGTCTGGCCTCCTGTTAAAACGGAGGCTCACACCCATGACCTTAGCATTATTAGAATGCTACGCTAATCAGCTAAGCTAACTGGCTGTCTTGTGTGAGGTGTAGGGGACAGGTTCCTATTACCCTCCCCTCCTCCTCCCTTCCCTCCCCCTGCCCCCCCAAGTGCCAGAGACAACCCGGGATATGGTGAATTGCGAGCTCTATTTGTCTCTCGTCAGCAAGGCTGCTGTGAGCTGCTCTAATTGCACAGGCAAGGACCCAATTCAGTACAATAAGTATGCGCTTAACTGAGCTCAATGACCCTGATTCAGGAAGATACTGGAGCTCTTGCCCGACTTAAAGCACATGTGTAGTCCCATTGACTTAAATGTACAATATAATAAGGATGATGAATACAATACTGAATGCTAAACCTTCAGTGACTGATGATCTGACCTGTTTGACTGAGTTTTATAGCCAAAGAAAAAGTAGAGAAATCAGCTGGTTTGTTACCTATAAATCACTTGCCATTGAAAACTTTTCTTAGCTCATAACAATTTAAAGGCCCATATGACCATCTCTCACTTCCAGTTTAAAGCAATCCAGATAATGTTAGCTGTGTGCCTAAAATTACACGCCTTTCCCCCTCTTCCTGCAAGTTTCCTCTAAAATTTTCAGTGACTGTGAAGTGCAAACACACGTTTAAATTTTGCCCTGGGTTTTCTAAGCACTAATGTGTTAGTTCCTCTGTAACAGGCGTCCGTATTATTGCAGGGCATGATTAATTAAAGGTTGCAGATCATGTCTAACTCTATATGGTTTTAGAAAGAGAGGCTGAATATTTTTCCTAACTGAAGCCTAGAAATGCATATGTAATAGGCTCTGGCAAATAAGTTCAAAATGTCATAATTAAATATCTGTCAAAAATCTGGAAGCGAAACACAGGAGGTGGTTAGGAAATCAAAGTGCGATGTGTTTTTAATCACAATTTTTTTTTAAAAATGTAAGTAATAAATCTATATTGCTGGTACCAAATGGCTTCCATTGTAGCCCTTTAATGTAACACCTGCACTTCCTCTCCATGAATAATGATCCATTTTTTGAACGCCTGAGGAACATTTCCAGGGGTATGTTTGCAGGCTCAAGAGAACAAAGTCACATTCCCAGACTGTATTCTGACTGCACTTTAAGATTCCATTTACAGTCTGTTTGGTTTGTAATTCAAATCGTCCCACGGTTAATGTTTAGGCCACAGCCACCTGATATTTGCTTCGGGGCTGAAGCCCAGCCAGATCGCAAATGGCGGAAATGCTTGTGGTTTGCTAAATACAGTTAATAAGGGATTATAGACTCTGATTTTATGGTAGCATGAGGAGACCCATAATAGCAAAATATAAAAATGTGCATACGTCCTATGCTGAGCTGGGAAGAATGCAAACAATTCCATCTCCGCTATACTTCCCTTTGCCAAATGTAAGCAGAGGTGAGAGTGAACAATCAGGTGATGAGGGCTGAGCTACCTGTGAATGGCAAAGAATATTACCACCAGGCTTCAGGCACTATGTCAACGAACTCCTATGGGAGGAGAATGGCTATGGTGAACAAATAAGCCCTAGATCTAGTCCTTCCTGGGCTGCTAACCTCATGTATGAACTTGTAGCTAGTCACTTCACTTGTTTCCTATTGGCCCTTTGTCTGCTGTGTCTATTTACATTGGAAGCTCTTTGGAGGCAGAGACCGTCTCCTACTATGTGTATGTAGAGTGCCTAGCATATCGGGGTCTCTGGTTGTTACTCTACTATAAACAATAATAATTGCACTATAAAGGTCAGAATCAAAAGGTGCACTCATTACTGGTCACTATTTTGTTAGTACCACAAATGTGCGTGACCCCCCACAAATACAAGGCACGGTCTGTGCCCCAAAAATCTTAAGACCCGGATCCTGCAATGACTTTTTCACAGGCGGAAGGATCTATCTGTGTGGCCCTCTGCAGGATTAGGCCTGAAGTTCAGATATGGCTCTGAGTTATGATGAATACTGGTGTGTGGGGAAAGGAGAGACGATTTTGCCGGCACTTTGGTTGGTGATGCACACATCATAGTGTTCACTGCATGTTCCATTCCATGCATCCGATGAAGTGGGTTCTTAACCCACGAAAGCTTATGCTGAAATAAATTTGTTAGTCTCTAAGGTGCCACAGGTATTTTTCTTGTTTTCTTTTTGCTGACACAGACTAACACGGCTACTACACTGAAACTTGAGGATTTTTAGTGAGTCAGTTTATTTTATTTATGGTGAGCATGTGCAGCACCATTCCTTGGGGAATGTGTATTTGAAAGAGGGATTTGGAGAGGTTTCGCCAATGGGGGTCAGGAAGGGAGGAGCTGCACTGAGGAGGTGAAAGCGCAAGAAAGGAGGTGGCTCTGGAGAGTAGTAAAAGGGATGAGGCGTGACTGTTCACCACCGCATGGAGAAGTGAGCTTGTTCTGAAAACCGGGGTCTTCGCCCAGAAGTCACAACTAGAGCTGGTTGGGAATTTTTTTGATCAATTGTTGATTGGAAAAATGCCAATGCATCAAACCTGAAACCATTTGCAAAACAGATTCAGATTCGACTAAACTCCAAACAGTATTGAAAAAACAAGATTTGAAATTGTTGAAAAGTTTCCTTTGGACATTTTTGAAATGAAAAATTCTGGGTTTCCCAATTTGAAATGACCCTTTGTTTTGGAAGGTAAACTAATTAGACCCCCCCCACACACACACACCCCTAAATGTTTTTTTTTTTTGTTTGTTTGTTTTTTAAAGGCCAAAATAAAAATGTACCATATTCAAATGAAATATTTCAACTATTCTGAACCAGGTTTTTAGTTTCTATAGTTTTTCTGTTGGCAAATATTTTTGAGATTTCAACTTTTCATCCTGGCTTACTTATCCAGTGATCAAATGAATTGTACAGTGCCAGGAGTGAGACAAGAAACCATACTCTGCTGACTACTGGGCTCTAAACAGCCCTGGTATGGCAGTCGATGGTTTGGAATTTACCACCTGGGAACTCTGCATAGCCTTCTGAAAGCCCTCCCTTTCTACGGGTAAGAAGGGCAGTATCCTTTTAGCTGTCACTTTACTCATTTTGGCATTAAACAACAAGACCCTGGGATGGCTACAATGAGACAGGATTCCATATTCTTAGATCTCTCCAAGAGATCCCTATGTCCCTCCCTGACCTTTCAGATGGATAGATGCGGTGCTTTTGCTGCTGTTATGCCCCCTGAACTCTGACAGATTCAGATGGAAGGTGTCTTCCTTTCTGTGTCTAATGTAGATAATAATAGATCCTTGACATCTTCATGAAGAGAGGCCCTCATCCGTGATCTCCTTTGGATTTGAAACCCAACGAATCTACTGTCATTGTAGACAATTAGAGCCAGAAGATTCTGGAAAAAAAAGTTTGAACATTCATTTGAATTCATTAACTCTGACCACATGTGGGCATCCTTTTTATTTGCTATCAACAACAATCAGGATTCAGTCTTCTGTACAAATTAGTTTTGCATTATTATTGTTGCTGGAGTGAATTCAGATATTTTAATTCCAGAAGGGACAATTGTGATAATCTAATTTGACCTCCAGCATGGAATCTGACCCTGTAATTTCTGTAGGGAATTATTATTTCCTATTATGTAAATTGAACATTATCAAGTTCAATAATGTGTGGTTGAACTAGAGGGTATCTTTTAGAAAGACATCCAATCTTGATTCCAAGTGATGATAGATTTACCACTTCCCTGGGGAAACCGTTCCAATCATTAGTTACATTTGCTGGGTTTTTTTTGTTTTTTTAAAGTGTCTTGTTTCCAATTCAAATTTATTCTAACGTTAGCTTCCAACCACTGGATCTTGTTATGTCTTTGTTTGATTAAAGAGCCTTTAATATCAGATAGCTTCTCCCGTAAAGGTCTTTATAGACCCCAGTTCAAGCTGGATGTTTTTTTTTCACTTGAAAAGAATTTTCCTTATAAAATGTCCTTCTTATGAAAACAAAAATGTATGCAGAACATTGTTGATGTTGTCAACGTTTTTCACGTTTGTAAGTCTTTTTTTAAAAAACACTTTTGCACAAATGTATCAAAAACCTTATCAAAACGATTATCAAAATTTTTCATTTACCAAAAAATGTCATGGTTTTCAATAATAATTTTTTGGGGAACACTGTGTAAAAAAATTGTGAAATATTCTGAGAAAATTGGTCAGTTTAAAATATTCGATACAAACATTTAAAAATTGTCACAAAAATTGGTTTTCATTTTTTGATCAGTTCTAACTACACTCAAGTTGCTTATTGACCTTCTAGACATTGTCGGCTAGAATTTTAAAGTCATGAACTCCTTGTGCAAAATGCATGAGCATTTGTATGCACACTTACAGCAAATATGCCATCCAAATACTTGTTTTCTCATGCAAATACCTTTTCCTTTAAACATCTCAGCTGCTTGGTTCCTTCTACTGTCTAAGCACTAAGAAAAATTAAGGTACGTCTACACTACCTGCCGGATCGGCAGGTAGTGATCGATCTATCGGGGATTGATTTATCGCATCTAGTGTAGTGTTAGGTTGACCCCCCTGCCCCCAGTGTAGACCAGGCCTTAGACAGACAAGGTGGGTGAGGTAGTATCTGTTATTGGACAGAGCTCTGTGTAAGCTCAAAAGCTTGTCTCTGTCACCAACATAAGTTGGTCCAATAAAAGATATTACCTCATCTACCTTGCCTCTGGGACCAATATGGCTACACCACACTGCATACTAAGGAAAATGTATTTTGGAGAGGACCTGCATATAAGTTATACCTGAACATCAAGGTGAAATTCCCACCTCTTGTGGTTTTGTTTGAGGATTTTTATGCTGTCACTCATTAACAAGTTAGAGAATACTTCTGATCATTTCTCTATTTGTAAACATTTCCCCCCAATCTCTCTTTCTGAAGCACGCCATCAAAAACCAAAAGGTTTTAGCCAATCATCTGCAGGAAGAAATGACTGAGACAATGTTTAATTCATCTGCCAGGAAAGGAACTGGTCAGTTGACTAGAAAGCATATGTTTGTAAAATACAGATGTAAAAGCCAGACATTTTCCTGCTTTTGAATGTTCAGAAACTACTTTTCTAGCCGTTCCCTGATTCATTATTCTTAATAAAGATTTTATTGGGTTACAGATTATTTTCCTTGGGCCTTGCAGGTAGTATTAAACTATGGGTTTTTTTCTGTAATTTAAGCATTCTTTTTCATGACTGCAAGTATGTTTTCTTCCACTAAAATCTGATGGGGGGTGGAGTTTACACAAAGTTAATCTGAGGGAAAACTGATATTATTTACTCTTTGATTGATTGGAGTGGGGAGGAAGAGAGGCCAAATAAACCAAGCCATTCCATCCTATTAGTTCCAGTGTTTATGGATTTTCCCATTGGTAATGTTTTAATGATTACTGTTAAGGGCTATGCTCTTTGAAATAGTTGAGCGAGAGTGCAAAGAGTATGCTGACAAGGTTTGCTTGATCATGGACCATTAAACACAAGGTTTCTGTTTGGTTAAGTCATCTCTGCCAGCCAACCTTTCTAGACTCTCTTCCACTTCCAGTGCAACAGCTTCATTTCGATCAGACCTGCCAACATCGTGTGTCAAAACACATTAGATTTTTATTTTGCATTTAAATCACCTACATTTGCATAAAATGCAGCTTGATGGTACCAAGGGTTCCTCCCAATTAATCAATGTTGTGCCTCCCCAACCCAGAACGAATTAAGTTTGTACTCCCGCCCCCTCCGCACCGTTCACATCTGGCCCAGCTTTAAGCCCTATGTCAGCTCTGCCCCCGCCAGCAGCACATCTGCCCCGTCGTCATCCCCCCAGCACACCTCTGCTTCTGCTGCAGCGATGGAGGTTTTTCACATGCATACCTTGAGGCCTGGGGTGGGGGAGAGGCAAACCCAGGGTTTCTTCGCATGGACCTGTGGGGCTTCGCACCCCTCTCTGCCTTTCCCAGGTGTGGAGCAGCAGAAAGGAGGTAGGAGCAGACAGGAGCTGGGGGCTGCCCATGAATCACATTAGGGAGTAGGTGGGTTCTTCATAGTGTGTATTTGTTTCAGTGTTACAAGGGCGGGGGGGGAGGGGCAGGTAGGTCTTTAAAATCAGCCCTTTCCCCCAGTTTGCACAGGAGGAGGCAACGGGGCACTTTCTGCTTCCCCCTCCTCACTTGTGTTTACGTTTTTGGGGTTTTTTTTTAAGTATTTGCTTCTCTCCCATCCCCTGTCCAAATGCTCCTCTGGATTGCCACATCTGATCGGTTGCCACCCACAGGAAGGGAGTGGGGAAGGCCGCCAGTTAGTCAAACGGAGGTATTTCCGCCTGTATACTAATGGGTTTTCCCCACTGTTACTTAGTAGGGTCTGAAAACCCATAGGGTGTGTTTTTAAAAAATACACCTTCACCCTGCTGAGTGCCACCAGAGATCCTTCTTTCAGCCCTCGCCTTGCTATTGTTGGACACCCCTTTCAAAAGCCCCGAGGCAACTGGTGTAAATTGTCACGACTCCATAGGCTGCAGTGGCACGAAGGCAATTTGCACCAGAAGGGGGATCTCCCCCTATGCAAAAGAGCAGGTGTGGGCTCGGGTTACCCTTTCCTTTTCCATTTCAAATGCAGACCCAACAAGCAGGGATTTGGCTGCACGTTGGAGAAGAGGCTTTGGGTGGAAGATAACACTGCAAACTACTATTGAAAAGCTCTCTGGGTTTGGTATCTATTCCGTTCCAACTGTATGTCTCATTTCTATATCACCAAAATACACTTTTAATTACGGTGTTTTTAAGGTCTTTAATTGAAGACCTTTAATTGGCAGCCTTGTCGAATCTGAGGAGACAAGGCAAGGACAGAATTGGCGAAAGCAACCCAGGAAGTCTTGTTAGGCATGGGAACGAGACGTGAGGCAGATAGGTTTTTCTCCCATCTCTGCCATTGAATCTTTACATAACTTTTATTAATAATTTGGGGTGGAGAGAGCTCTGACCCCTAATATCATCTGCCCAAGTCACTACATCTCAACATAGTGATTTCAACAGTGGTAATCTGGGCCTTCCATGTGACCTATCCCTAGAGACATCAAGTCCCTGCTTCGTACTGGAATGGCAAATGTATTCGCCATTCATTCAGCACAGTTTTTAGGTCTTGAAATGGTTTGACTTGCACAGGGTTCTTCTTCTCCCAACCAGGGACACCTTCTTCTAACCTTTTTGTTTCTCTCCTGGGTACATTTGCACAATAATATGGTTATGGTGGGACTCACCAGAGGGAACTGTTAAACATAGTCTTGAAAGTTCTTTATTTTACTGTGTGCCAAGTGTTCAGTCTGAAAAAAATATGGTATGGATGTTAGTTTGGAGATGCCAGTGTCTTGTTTGGAGGGGTGGGGAACTAAAAAAAACAAACAGGAAAGTTTGCTCACCATAATCTCTCTAACTAGAGTCAATTCTTGGTGCAGAGTTGGGAACCAGGTATTGGTGTTTGAGCTGAGATTTCTGGAACTGGGGGCTGCCTGTGTTCTGTTTTGTGACCACCTCTGCTCAGGGGACAGATGCTTATAGTGTAAATAAGCATGTTATACTGAAAAGGTACCAAGACTCCTTGTCACCGATTTCTCCTTCCTGGAAAACTGACCTGCAAGGTCCCGAAACCTACTACACATCAGCAGAGGGGCAACAAGACTGTAAGTGTTTTGTATAGTCCTGGTATTGCACACTGGGGGCCTGGTTAGTCACAGGGGTCCTTGGCATTATGCTATCCCGAATCCTATGTGAACATGAGCTTGACTCGAAACTCTTCCAAGATAGAACTTCTTTAGAAGGAGAAAACAAAAGTTGCTTTTCCTAAACCAGTGTCAGAAGCCTTTTCCTGATGTGTGTTTTTTAAAGTGGTAATTCTACATTGTGTTATTTTTCATATGTCATGTTGTATGTCTTCCCCATATATTTTGGAGGAGTATTTTTACTCCTCACACAGCACCTGCAGCCACATAATTGTGTTTAACGTGCACTTCTTTGAAACTACAGCGCAGAAAATTAAAGATGCAAGTGAAGATGCAATCCGCCCAACAGGCATAATAAGCTGACATGAAGGCCTGTTTCCACCCAATAGAAACAGTGGAGTTGCCCAATTCCTGCACTCTGACTCTGCTGAATTATAATGAGGCGCAGTTGGTACATGCTGGTACTCCTAAGGCTAATCTGGAGGAAGCACAAGAGTTGAAAGTGCCAGTGAACCAGTGCAGTGTGTGTAGGTGAGTCCCAGCCACAACGTGCCATAGAGAGTCGAGCATGATACAGCTGGCTAAGAAAATCACAGGCAAATGTGCTGATTCACTCTAAAGGGAGAAATGGGAAGCCTGAGAGAGGAGAGTCAATAAGAACTGTTGGGCACAGATGCTTCATTCATCTGCTGCAAAGTCCTGGAGGGACAGGATGAGAGATTGGACACTGACATGAATAATGAGACTATCCAGAATTATAACTGACCAACAACCTCATGCTTCAAGAGTTAAACCAAACTCTAGCTATTAGCGGTCAGACTGAGAGCTTCATGGGGAGCCGGGGAAGATTATCTGACATCTGCCTGTTGTGGAGTCCCTTGCACCTTCCTCTGAAGCATCTCAGGCTGACCACCGTCAGGGACAAGCTATTGGAGTAGATGGACCATGGATCTAATCCAGTCTGGCAATTCTTCTAATTAATGGTAGACACTTCAGAAGGAGGAAACCAGCTCTATGGAATTCATTACAATATGAGGACGGGACCTTTTTGTTTACGCCATGCCCATATACTAGCAGAATATGGGATCTTGGAATATAAAAACCTAGAGAAATGTTAAAAATAGATGCATCCCTTGCCACACGTTACACCCTATCAGATGCAAAGATCTGGCTGTTGTCTTCCATAACTGGTTGACAAAAATATGTGGTGTGTTAAGTTATTGAGGTGCCTAACTCCCATTGATTTCCCATGGAGGTGGGATAATCTGCTACCCATGAAGGTCACATGGTGCCTAAATACCTTTTGATCTGGGCCTTAGAGCTCTATGGAAGTGACAACTAAACCATAGGCAGTGCTTTGCATAGTATTAGCAGCTAGGAGTGGTGCCATGACAGTTCTATAGTGCATCGACTGTCAACAGTTCTTGATTTGCATTTGAATGTTTGTGGTCCTATCCAACCATGGCCAAAGGCAAAAAGTGGTGGCCTGCCATGTTCTACAAAGGCGCATGTTTGGAGAATACTAGAGCAATGCTAGCCATGTAATATACAGTTCTTGGATTTATGCTTCTAAAGTAACCCAGACCTCAAGACTAAGTAATTCATCTTACAGGGTAAATATTTTTTTACAAGGAGTTTCCTTCCAGCCAGTTTTTCATCTGCAGAAAGTGTTCTGAGGGAATAAAACCATAGCCTACTGAAATTTGCAATGAAATTTTAAACAAGTGGGCAGACCCCGGATGGAGTGGTAGGGGTAGTGCACCGACCCCTGATGCCACATGGAATGTTGAGGGTGTGGGGTGTATACGAAGGTCCAAATATTGAGTTGCCAATGGGCTGACGAGTGAGGCGAGCCTGGGATTGTTAAACCCGCAGGTCCACTTGAACCTCAAGCATCTGTGTTTGCTGCCTGAGAAGTATCATTATGTCCTAGTGCATCTCCCTCTCCTTTTCCTGCTGGGACTCCTGGGCTTTCCACTCTTTCCTTCTCCAGGCTGTTGGCAAGGGGAATCCTCCAGGCCCTGGTCTCCTTCTCTGATGCAGCACAGGCTTGCCGGATCCCCTGGACATGACATCCCAAGTCCTTCTTTCTCCTCCTTACCTGGCTCAGGCGCGCTGTGGGTGTGGAGGGGGGAGACCCTGAAGGCTGCAACGGCAGCAGCTGCAGACACAGCACACACAGGTACCAGTGTCAGTGTCTTCATGATGGAAATTGAAACTTAAGATACTGAACCCACTCCCCTTTCTTCCCAAAAGTTGTAAGCTCTACGGTCTCACTTCTGCTTCGGGATTGAGAGAGCATGGCCCCCGTCACAGCACCAGTCATGGGGAGTATGGCTCAGGGGGGCGGGGTTGGGGAAATGAGGGGGGAACAGTGGACTGGCATGATTCTAGTTGTATAGGGCAACGGGATGAATACTGGCCCTGTTTTACACTGGCGGTGGCGATTTTAGCTGATATCTCACTCCTGAGAGTAACCGAGGCAGAGAGAGCACAGCTGATGCTGGTGTCACGAGGACCCCAGGGCCCATGTGCTGCTAGCCTATTTGCTACAGTGGTGCCTGCTGAAGTAATCACTGGCATGGGAAAGTGTCCTATTGCCCCCCATCCCCTGAAACCTTCACTAGAGGATTGCAGTAAAGTTTCATCGAGATCTCTATGGAAGATTCACGAGACATCCCAATGCACATACACAAACTGCGCCGCGTGGTCCCCTCTGCCTGACTAGCCTCTCTCCGTTCTTCCACCACCTCTTCTAGCACAAGTGGAAAAAGAGCAAATCTTCAGCACCTTTGGAGGGGCCATCCTTGTCATTTCAAAGCAAACAGCATACTTAGCAAAGGTTCCTTCTCCTTCTCGCCCGTGCTCGACTGGCTGGACTGTGGTGGAATCAAAAACATGTCCTGGCTCACTGTGCAACTGGATCACCTGTCCCCCATACTCCTCCTCTTTCTCGTCTACCTCCTCCTCGTCGCTCTTCACAGCAGGGGCCTGTGATTCAGGCTCTTCGGGAGATGCTCTTGAGGGGTGGGGTCACCGTCAAGAGCGGCATGCAGCTCTGTAAAAACAGCAGCTCTGCGGCTCCTCACCAGATCAATCGTTGGCCTCCCTGGCCTTATGGGATGCCTGGTGCAGCTCCTTGGCTTTCACGTGGCACTGCTGCGGGTCCATGTTGTAGCCCTTCTCCTGCCTCCTTCTGCGGCTGGATCGGAACTGTGCTTGCACAGCCTCTTCTCGGTACAAGCCCAGGAGGTCTAGCACCTCCTGTGTACTCCAGGCTGGAGCGGGTCTGAAATGTGTAGCTGGCCATGGTGAGTTGGGCAGCTACCCTCCACAATGGAGAGCTGCTAGGTGCGCTCACCAAGCCGGGCGAACAGGAACATCACAAATTTTCAGGGCTTCAAAGGGGAGGGGCAGCTTCCTGTCTACCTTACCCCTGGGCAGTGGAGTTCACAATGGTGAGCAGAGCGGTCACTGTGGGGCATTGTGGGACAGCTCCTGGAGGCTGGTAACAATCTCTGTAAATAACAGTGTCTAGACTATCATTGACCCTGACTATGCCGCTTGGGTTGTTGGTGGTATTAAGTTGGCGTAGCATGGCACTTATGTGGGTGGGAGCCATATTTCAGTGTAGGCACATCCACAGCTAAGTCAACGTAAGCTGCTTTGCATTGGCCTAGCCGTGTAGTATAGACTAGGTCTCAGTTGCACAATATCATTACACTGTATATAAAACATACATTGAAATCTCCTTGGCTCTGTTTGTTTAGTTTGGATTTTAGGGTTTTTCCCATCCAGACTATGTCATAGGGCCTGAGACAGAGGTACCCATCCTATGAATAAGGAGATCGCCTTGGCAAATTGAGTCTGGAACACCCCCACCAGTTACAATCACCTCCAACAGTAAAACATTCTAGGCTCAAGTAAATAATAACAGAAAGTCAGACAAGATGAAAAGGAAATTCCTGAGTTAAGTTAGTCACAGGGGGAAAGACTGGAGTATAAATTGTGATAGCTCCGCTGAAGTCAATTTGCACCAGCTGAGGATCTGGTCCTTTGTCTTGGACTCGGCCCATTTTGCTAACATACTAAACAGCTGCAATACTTGTTCTCAGCATGGTGTGAACAAAGACCATGCAGTAGTGCCAGTCTTTGGCCCCGATCCTTCATTGGGATGCACTAGCGCTGTGTAAATTGAAGGGTTTGCGCTGGTGGATCCAGATGCAGGGTCAGTGCCTTAGTTTATACACAAAATCACTGTTGCAAAATCAGTGCTGTTGTAACGGGATAGCGAAGAAAGTGAAAGCAGCCTCCTTCATGGGGAAAATGGGATCTTCATTATTAGTGCAGTCCAAACAATACAAAAGCACTCACGAGATTTGTATAATGCCTCTTAACTGACCTCTCGTCATCTGAAGCCCCAGGATTTTCTAAGTCAGCTCTCCAGACTGCAAAGCTGACTGGTCGGTCCTCGTTTCTTCAGTGTCAGCCACCCATCAGGATGGTCGCCTGTCACACTCATTTTGCACTGGTGTAAATTCTTTGCACAAGGAGCAGGGCAATGGTGAATCAGACCCTTGGAGTGCTGTTTATCCAAAGCTGAGCACCTAGTTTTCTCCTTGATCTGAAGGCTGACATTCCAATTATTTCCATGTCTTTTGCATAGCAGTGTTATGCTTACAGCAATAGACTCTGTTAATAAGAAATCAGGAAAACAATAATAATAGTAAGTACTATAATAGTAAATATCTTGCCACTTGGTGCCATTAGGTGGAGCTCTGTTACTTATTCTAATTTTCCTTCCCCTGAACTCATTAATTCCCTGGTATGATGGGAGACACAGGCCACCTTGTGTGTATTCAAAGTCACATCTTCTAACTTCAGGGATAAAAGTAACTTAAACCTGTGTAATGAGCCATGGTTGAATATAAATATACACATACTGACACCATGGTTATTGGTGGGGAACTGAATGTGGGGTCGGAGTGAGGCCAGAATATGGTCTCTGTGTGTGTGAGAGAGGTGAGGCCAGAGTATGGAGAGGGGGGGAGTGGAGAGGCAGTGGAGTCCAGAGTGTGGTAGCAAGACCACAGGGGGCCTTGTGTCCTGGTGTGCTCTAGATTGCCTAATCCAGCCGTGTTTAGCTGTGCGAAAGTAGCAGACACTAGTCCCTGGGGTCTGCCTCAACCCAGTGCATCAGTATAGTGCATTATCCTTCCTAAGGGCCTGAGATACACAAGAGTTTAAGACCTATCTGCAGGGCATTTAGTATACACAGATGCCCCAGGCATTGGCTTGGATTAGTGACGTGCCTCATCTAAAAGGCAGTCGTGTCTAGTACTCGAGCTAAATGAGAACTCCCTTCCTTAGAGCTCATGGACTAACGGAGCACTTAACAGAATAAAACAACGTTTGGGGTTGCATTTGGGCTCAGATTTCAAACACCTCTGAAGTTCAGAGTTGCTCTAGCTCAGCATTCTGATTCAGCCCAGTCTGGGGATACATTTGGCCGTAGTATCTAATGTTGGATCTAGGGCTGGATCCCAATGTCATGAACCTCACAAAGGCCAGTTATGTTCAGATTTGGTGCTCTACTTCAGGAGCATCTCTGGGAGATGGAACAGAAAGATGGGGAGCCAGGACCCCTGGATTCTCTTTCCTTCACTCACACATTGTCGGGGTAGATGGAGGAATCACTGAGTCACATTTATGAGTTGTTATGCAGGAAGTCAGGCTACAGGATCATAATGATCCTTCTGGCCTTAAAGTCTAGGAATCTACATTAAAGGGACTAATTGAATCTTGCTCTGTGATAGGAATTTCTGTTTTGCTGCAACTAGACTTTACAAGATACTTGGCAACTGGTGATATTCTGCTTCTGGGTTTCTATGCAGCACTGGACTTTTTTGGGAACTTCCATGTGTGAAGGCCTCTTAAAAAAAACTTTGTGGAGCGGTGGGCCTCTGGAGGACGTCAGCACGTGCAATATTTTGTACTGAACCCTTTCTAACCCTGTTGTATGTTGGTGTTGTGCGAAGTTACTTTGGAAATGTCACTCGGTTTCTTTTTATTTATTTTTCAATGGCACCAGTTCTGAGCAAGGATTACTTCCCATCAAGGGTTCGATTTTCAAAAGTAACCCACCCATCATGGGAAAAATGAAGCTACAGCTGGACAATTGTAGCTGTTCAGATATTATGTGAAGGGTGACAACATTGTTACACGAAATTGGAAAATCACTGGACTGATGATCCCAGTGGTACTGTCTGCCCTTAAAATCTATAAATCTAAGAACCGGGGTTAGACTGTTTTTGTTTGAAGATGTCCTGTGCTAATGACAAAATGATCACACCAATTTAAAGAAGAGAACAAAGCATTTGTGCTTCCAGATGGAGAAGAATTGAAATTTATCCCAAAGCAAATTAAAATAGTCAAGTTATATAAAACCCTCAACAAGGTTTATAATGGAAACGTTGACTGACCCTTAAATATAGCGGTGCTGCCAGTTCTGCTGGAACAACAATCGCAATATCAGACAGTGGCATTAAAATATTAGCTAAGGCGAACTTTTAAAAATCCATTTTATAAACACAAGGAGAGAAGATCCCTGTGCCGTTGACGGTCTCATCTTTTATCCACTCACTAGCTGCCGTCCAGAACAACTCAGCTTGAAAATTGGGCCGTTGACAACAATAACTGCCCCAGTAATAGCCTAGTTTAGGCATTGCCAAAAGTCATTTTACTTTACTTTCAACAACTTTGTTTTACATAAGAGTTTTGCCTCTCATAAAAAGGGCAAAGCTGAGCCCACTTTACCAAGATGGGGATGTGAGAGTGGATCACCTACGCCAACGTTTTCAAACGGGGTTCTGTTTAGGCTCTCTAATAAAGGTGGCCTCGTTTTCGGAGCTGCTGAGCAATGGTGGTTGTTGCAAGATTCCCCAATGGTTACTGCAGTCAAAAACGGTGAAGGTGCAGTTAGAGCGCCATCATTCAAAATGCACCGGGCTTTTCTTTTAGATGACATTCATCAGCCACACAGCGATGCCTTGCATGGACTCCCATCCCATCCCATCCCATCCCATCCATTCTCCTGCTTATATTCCTCTCCCCAATTTCCCACTGGTGATATCAACTCTCTGCTCCTGGCTTTCACTGCCGCTCCTGGCTTTCACTGCCTCTCCTGGCACTGCTGTTGCAACATTCTGCCCTCCAGCCCATTTTTCATTGATAAGCCAAGCTGTTACTTCTCCTGCCTAATGACCTTTTCCGAACAGCCCCTCACCCCTGCCCTTTCTCCCTTCCTGGGGGGCTCTTACTTCACACTCTGGTGATGGTATAAGAAAGGGGCGGGGACAAGCTATGGACAAAAGTGTAATGACACCCTGATGTGACATGAGCTGCTGAATGGTATGGGCTAATACACTGACCGGGGGCTCAGGAAAGCTGGGTTCAAGGCAGGCGCTATGTCTTATTGACTAGGTACATTGTCTAGCACAGTGGTTCTCAACCAGGGGTACGTGTATCCCTGGGTTTACGCAGAGGTCTACCAGGGGGTACATCAACTCATCTAGATATTTGCCTAATTTTACAACAGGCTACAGAAAAAGCACTAGCCAAGTCAGTACAAACTAAAATTTCATACAGACAATGACTTGTTTCTATGGTTCTATATAGTATGCACTGAAATGTAAGTACAATCTTTATATTCAAATTCATTTATTTTATAATTTGTATGGTAAAAATGAGAAAGTCGGCACTTTTTCAGTAATAGCATGCTGTGACGCTTTTAGGTCTGACGGTGTAAGCAAGTAGTTAAGTGAGGTGAAACTTGAGGGTACGCTAGACAAATCAGTAGCCTGGAAATGTTGAGTCACTGCCATCTTGGTTGGGACCTCTAAGTGTTAACTATAATAACGAATGATAATCAGATTTGTGACTTCAGTGGGAGCGCTCATGACAGTTTGCTAGTGTTCCTTAAATTACGTTTCATATCTTGTAAAAGGATTTGTACATGTTGTCACACCACAGTTAGCTTATATTTTGTAGAGCTATTAAGCCGTTCTGTTCATCCAGACATTCCCTTTTGCTATTATCCTGCAGCTAAGTCTCATAGACAATTCTTGTAAGGCTTGTTTGACCTGTTTCAACAAGGTTATGAAACGCTAGCTTGTAGGTTGCTTTCCAAGGGCCAAATTCAAAGGTGAATTTAAGCAAGTCTCAATTCAGCGGGAATCTAAATGAGTGTAACTTATACATTTTTCCCAGTCCTCTCAATGTGTATGTTAAACAAACAAACTCCCCAAAGACTTCTTTACTTCAACTTCTTTGGACTCCTAGGGCCAACTTCAAAGATGGTGTATAAGTGAGATCCCCTTGCATTCATTCCCTCAAAGCTACTTCCAGGCCCAAAATCTGGAATGTGTAAATTAGTAGCTCCTACTTTAAATTGGTGTATACCTTCTTTTGGCTCCTCAGAGGAGCAACTTAAATTCCCTTTAGATATTGGTAGAGTGGGTAGCTATAAACTAGTTTAATTCATACATCACTTATGAATTTGGCCCAGCATAATAACTCCATGCAACACAAAGCTTAATAATGATAATATTGATATGTTGTCAAGCTCTTCATAAGATCCGGAGGGAATCCTTGATGTAAGAGAAACCTCTTGATAAAACAGATTAAAGTGCTGGAGGCCAGCCATCCACCCACGCTATCTTTCATCATCCAGAATTGGCTAACTCCTGAAAATGAGCTGAAAAGTAGAACCAGGCAAATGTTACTTCTAAGTTTGGGAACATTTGGCGTAGTTTGGAGAATGCGTACTGTGAAATGCTTGGGTGTCCCTGATGTTTTGTCCAACACGTAAAACTAAGCATTGTTTTGATTGAAAATTAATTCAGAGCACAGGAGTACGTGACCCAAAACTTATGATCCAAAAGAAAAAGCAACTGGCTTAAATTTTCAAAAATGGTTAGTGATTGGGGGTGAGTTATTTTTTGGTTGGCCAAGCTGAGACCCCTAAAAGGGGGTTTGATATTCAGAAAATGTGGCGTACCCACTCTCTACAACTCAAACCCTGTTGCAGTACCTCAAACTGAGCACCCCAAAAATTGATGCACAAGATATCACTAGTCACTATGTTTGGCAGAGAGTAAACCTCAAAAGAAGGTTCAATTTGGAGTGGAGAGAAATCCAATCGTTGATCCAAAGCTGTCCGAAGGTTCTGGAATTAAGGCTGTACATTTTTATAAGAAGTGTTTTTTTCCATGAAATTTGCAGTGCAGCCTTGTTCTAGCTAGGTCAAAAATTCCAAGATTTCTTCTTTCAATATTTTGATACAGCCACTTCTAGTTCTAATTAAAGTCCAGAGGAATGAAAACAAAGGAAAAATGAACCAAGCTTTCCCAACCTCCCACTAAAAATCCATTTCTGATTTGAATGGGTCCAAACTAGCCTCTACGGGTAACATTTTACAAAGTGCCTAAGTGGCTTAGGAGCCTAAGTCCCATTTTTCAAAACTGACAGATTTTTAAAGGTATTTAGATGACTGAAGCTGCAGATAAGCACTTAGTGGGATTTTCACAAGCACCCAGGTCCCTAACTCCCACTGGACCTAAGTTCTTAAGTCACTTAGCTGCTTTTGAAAATGTTACACTACATCTCCAAATACACCACTGTTTATCTGGCCTCAGCCCTGCAATAACATAACCAGGGGCATAACTGTATGTTTGTGAGTAAAGGTACTCACTGATTTTAATGGGCTATTCACAGGTGAAAAGTTACACACATGATGAAGTGTTCGTTTGCAGGTTGGGGGCCATCGTTTTGAATATGTCGGAGAGATTGTATGTGGCTTGTTGTTGCTCAGGCCTCAATTGGAAAATAATAATGTTTGCCTTACAGATTTTATTCTAGAGCAGGTTACAAATCATAAGCCAGGGTGGTAAAAGAAAGACAGATTCATTTGGGCCGGGTTCTGTGGTCTGCTGGGTTCACAGTTCAACACTTACACAGGACAAAGTGACCTTACAGAGGCTAGAGATCTCATCATTCTACCCATCCCTCAGCATGAGCGGGTATGTTGAGGGTGGAGCATGGTGAGGCCGGGCTCCACTATGCCAGATCCTCCACGGCCAGGAGCTCTGTTACAAACGCTGGTTGTTAGAGTAGGCCCCCTCTTGCTCTAACTTCCACAGCAGGCAGATGTCCAAGGACCAGGGAGCCGTGACCGGTTCTCTCCAGGGTCTGAGCTGTGCTTAGATGCAGAGCAGAGTGCAAGCCACTTGTGTTCAAGGCCACCCAGCTTTCTGACTTAGCATTGGCAAGAGAAATCATTTGGATCAGATAGTCCTGGATAATTGTGTCTCCGATAATGTGTGGCTGGGCAGCACAGTTGAATGAGGAAGCATCTGAGAGGGGTAAAGTAATGGTGGAACAGGCAGAGGAATTGCCATGGGAGTAGAAGACAGTTCTCAGAAGGAGAGGGAGATGGAGGGAGATGGAGTACCCTAAGCCCAGGTCTACACTAACCCCCCCTGTCGAACTAAGATACGCAACTTCAGCTACGTTAATAACATAGCTGAAGTCGAAGTACCTTAGTTCGAACTTACCTGTGGTCCAGACGCGGCGCGCAGGCTCCCCCGTCAACTCCGCCTACTCCACTCGTCGAGCTGGATTACCAGCGTCGACGAGGGAGCACTTCCTGGTTCGATTTATCGCGTCTTGACAAGACGCGATAAATCGAACCCAGAACATCGATCCCGCACCTCCGACGCGATGGGTAAGTATAGACCTACCCTAGTATAGGTGAGTGTTGGTAGAGCTGCCCAAAGTCACTTCACGGACTTAGGAATTTGGATACATTCATCTTACTGTATTCAGATTCTGACCCTCTCCTGTGTTCTGGCTGCTTTGCAGTGCTCTGGTGGAGCAGAGAGGCTGGAAAGCCAGCTTAACAGTGCCCTTCAGGATTTCCCTTGCATAAGGGGATCCCCTGGATGGTGTTGAACTGACATCCGTCCTCACAGGTGTATTGAACTGGAGGTGTTCTGTAGTGTGGGGAAACCACTGTGTCTACAATCCACTTGGTGTGAAATTTAAATAAGTGCCAGAAACCCTGTGCTGAAACTTTTGGTTATGCACTGATCTGATATCTAAATGTTTCACTGCCAAAAGTACTGACGTCTAAATATGTAGCTCCGCAGTCGCTGGTGACTAAGTATCCGTGGCAGGTACGTCCCCTGAATATTTAGGCTGAAACTCTCAAAACTGCCTCAGGCAATTGGATGTCCAGTTCCCATCTCCCGTTCGCCATTCACATCTCCGAGGTGGCTTTGAAACCCGTGGCCTTGATTTTCCATTACTTACAATGACCTATTTTACTGCTAGAAATATTGTCACAGACTTGACCTGGCGATGAGCGAATATGAAATAAAAGAGCTTTTGGGGCGAGTGCCTGTATTGGGGACCTGCACGTAATGCAAGGAGACTGGAGCAGATGCAGATCTCTACTTGTGAACACTGAATTAGGTTACAGCAAGAGGTGCCGGTATTAAGAGGGGTAGTTCGACTGAGCAGGAATAGCAAATGCCAACTGGAGAGCTTACACAGAAACACTGAGACATAGTGGGAGAGTTGGTCTCCATGGTAAACATGAACTTTGTTTAAAACAAGCGGAGGATGGCAAAATATGACTCACTTCCCACGCAAGCTCCAGACAGTATGGAAATATCAAGTTATGGGGTGCCCCTTACCTATTTTATCAATATTATGGCACCACCTAGAGATTCCCCAATGTGCTAGGCACTGCGTCGACATGCAGGGAGAGACCATTCCTGCCCGAAGAGCTTATATCCAACACAGACAAGATAGGCAAAGGGTGGGAGGGCTGACAGAGAGGACTCACCCAAGCTCACAGAGAAGATCAGCGACAGAGCCATGTCTCCTGAGTCCTGGGAGTGGCAGTGTCCTATTCACTGGGGTGCTTTGCCTCTTCACCATCCAGTATAGTTCCATGGCACAGAACATCCTTCTGCCTCCAGTAGATAAGGAAATGCCCTACATTCTAATCTTCCTCCCATTATTACACAAAACTATATCTGCAACACTGGCAAACATTCAGCTAATTTCCCCAGTGCCTGCTCACTCCCAGCCCCTGGAGCCTGGACATCCCCTGCGTCTCATCTAACTGCTGTGCCAGCATTAGGGAGTATATACCAGCTGCAAATTACTCCTACCCTTTGCTCCTTTGAGCAGGGAGTGAGTTACGGCTCCTTCCTTCCCTCCTGGCAATGCACTCGTTCCTTGCTGTGTCCCTTGAGACTAGCTAGCCCTTGATATCCCTGTGCCTCCGTTTCCAATCTGTGCAGGGAAGGCAATAACACAGTTCTTCCCCCGCACACAAGGGGACTATAGGGTTCAGTTCAGTCATGGTTGTAAAGCATTTTCAGATCCATGAATTGGAAGCCCGATAAAAGTGCTGCAGTTGTTGCTGGTGACTTCAGAATGGGAAGCGTCTCATACATTGCACTGTGGAATCACACAGAGTTGAGTCATGCTTGCTTGTAGGTCAGCTGCCTGAATTGGCTAGTATCAATTACTCCCATGACATAATAGAAAACTCCTGATGAGACAGATGAACCTGTTAGAACATGCCCCTTCACCTGCACCCCACTTCCCTGCCTACAGTAGCTAACCCTTGGCTTGGATGGCAATTGATTAGTTGGTCTTTTGTGGGGTGAGGAGCAGGAAGGAAGGGATGTTTTAGCTGGTTCCTTTCCTTTCTGAGGGGTTAAGCAAGCTATCCAAAGACTGCAAAGCCAGCTAAAGTGTAAGGAATAACAGCAGCTTCGGCAGACAAAACTGTACTCCTTACTTATTTGCTGGCACTGGTCAAATGGAAATGAATTTTCTTTTCATAGCTTCAGAGACTTTAAGGCCAGAAGGTCATTGAGGCTGACCTCCTGTATAGAACAGGCCAGAGAATTTCACCCAGTTACTCCTGCATGGAGTCCAGTAACAAGTTTGGATGAATCAGAAAGGCAACCAGTATTGACTTGTAGACATCAAGAGATGGAGACTCCACCACTTCCTTTGGCAGTTGGTTGCAATGTTTAGTCATGCTCACTGGTAAACATTGGTGCCTTATTTCTCATTTGATTTTGTGTGGCTGTAACTTGCAAGTCTTGGGTCTTGTTCTGCCTTTCTCTGCTAGATTGAAGAGCCCTTTAGTGCCCAGTATTTTCTCCCCACCAAGGTACTTAGTACACCGTAATCAAGGCACCTTTCGATCAGCTAAACAGATTGAACTCTTTAAGACTCACTGGAAGGCATGCTTGGGCCATGTCTGCTTTTGTGATTACTTTCCCCGAATATTCCAGGGATGGAATTTTAGGCACATAAATGCTGATTGTGAGTGGAATTCCGCCCGGTGCAGAGAGCCAGCACATGGCTTATGCACCATTTAAGTCCTATTTATTTGGAGGGTTTAAGTGGATTTAAGTTCTTTGAGGGCTTAAGTTCTTTAAAGTACGTGAGCTGGCCCTTCTGTGTAGGGTCAATAGAACCCAAGAAGCATGTTTTAAGTAGAAATGGTCAGGATTTTTTCAATGAGGCACTTTCCCTTTGAAAAATGACAATTTGTCTAATCCTGAACTGTTTGTGGGAAAGGGATGGTACTGAGATTTTTTTATTTTAAAAAGAAAAGCTGGGAAAAAAGTTTGAAATTGTCAAAATATCCCATTTTGACATTTTCTAAGCAAAAGGTTTGTTTCCCATTTCAAAATGACTTTTTGTTTCAAAATGTGGGTTAATTATTGTAACGATCTCTTTTAAAATGTTTGAACATAAATTGTTTTAACTTGGCCCGATTTTTTTTTTTCCAGTTGCTCAGCTGCAAAAAAAAATTAAGATTTTGGCTTTGTCCTGGGCCAAGTCTCACATTTTCCCCAGGACCGGAAAACCCTTTGTCACCTAGCTCTAGTCTGAAGCTCACCCATCCAAGTATTTGCACCAGGTGGGGGTATACTGTGTTTTCAGCTTTCAAATACTGCATGAATTAAGAGTCTGGGAGGGAGTGGGAATGCAAAGCCTCACCCTCACTTTTGGATGTGACACAGTTCCTGATGATTTTGATGCCTTCATAGAGCTGGTTGAAAAACCAGTGAAACATTTAGTGGGAATTTTTCAAAAGATTTTTCTGCTTTTCTTGAAACATCCAAGTGTTTCAGCCATTGAAAACAATCCTACCAGCTCAATAGGTCTTCAAGCAAACATCTATTTTGCCCCCAAAATAAAATTTTATAAAAATCTTCATTGCAAACTTGAAATTTGGACCATTTTGACCAACCTTAGTTGTTATGCTTTGAAGTCTTTTTATTGTACAGTGTTATGTCCATAAGTCTTAATGCACTTAAATGACTTCAGCATATAGTTTTATGCACCTAACTCTTCAGGTACAGGATTTCAATATATGGAGTCTTATGCACAGAATGCTTTTTAGAAGTTGTCTTATGCTGAATGGTGTCCATTTCTCTGTTACCACTGATTTCTAGGGCTGAAATCAAGTCTGAGGTCTGGTTCTCCAACTCACACCCCCTAGACCGGGTCAGCTGGGAACGGGAGGGAACATCAAACTTCTGACTTATTTTATGACGGGTAAGGGGAGTGTGGAAACTCAGCCCCAGTGCATACAGTTTCATGTGATGCAGGCCAAAGTTTGCAACGTTTCCATGCAGACCGGGTAAATCCTGCCGGAGGCTACGTTATGCGCTTAATGCATTTCCTTAAAAAAAAAAATCCCAGACAAAAAACCAGTTCACTTACAGTTGCTACAGTATTTACCATAGATAGTAAGTAAACCAAACACTAAGAATACAGTTCTAGTTAACAAAAATCATAAGCTTGAAAAAAGCATAAAAATGATCATTTATGATAGTGGATGAGATTTTCAAGACTGACTAGGCACGGCTAAATATAACAGTGTAGATGTGTCAGTGCAGACTGTACAAGCTTGTCAGGGACCTTGAGTACCTCTTTACTGGAGTCTGCTCCACCACAGCTGCTTGCCCTTTCCCTTGTATTATAATTGCTCACTCATTTGTCTAGCAATTACAGTATAACAATTCAGTATTCTAAGGCCTGTGAAGAATGCAAGTCTAATGTGTTGTCTTGGGTATGGTGGAATATATCACAGTGGAAATAGGCAGGCAGAGACACCAACCATTACACTATAGAAGTGAGTAAATCAGAGCCCTGACAACATGGGAGTCTTTTCAGCAGATGTAAAATCAGCATCACTCCCTTGAAGTCAATGGAGCTACAATCTTTTACACCAGCAAAGGATCTGACCCATGGAGTTCCAATTCAGAGTAAATCTGAATGCCTCCGGGATAATCCCTTAGGCTTGTCAGATTGACTCATTTGAATCAAGCATTCAGACCAATTTTAGGGCGGCACATTCCGCTCTGCCTTTTTTTTTCTTTTTTTTTGCCTGGGGCGGCAAAAAAGCCAGAGCTTGTCCTGATCCCTTCAATCACTCTACATTGTTACAATTTGTCAAAGCGATGCTTTGGATTCCAGGAATAGGGGAAGGCTAGAGCCTGTTGGGAATTTTCCTTCAAAATGTTTTTGCCAATGGAAAATGTAGTTTCCTCGGGATCAGCATTTGCTGTGAGAAAATGTCACTTTTGCTGAAAGTGTTTGATTTTTCCATGGGGAAAATCTAAATAAAAGAATTGTTTCTGGTTGGGTGGGGTCAGTTCAACATTAATTTGTGTCCACCTAAGCCACCATGGGGTTTCCTGGAAATCTCCTCATCGACGCGTGCTTGCGCCCCAGCCCCCCCCAAC
This sequence comes from Chelydra serpentina, assembly GCA_037349315.1. NCBI lineage: Eukaryota > Metazoa > Chordata > Testudines > Chelydridae > Chelydra > Chelydra serpentina. Next base: position 16,401,925 of record JBAIAC010000061.1, read on the forward strand.
TCCTCCCTGGGGAAAAATTGGTGGGTGCTCAGCGGGGCGGTGCCTCGGGGGGGGGGGTATGGCCCTCCCCATACCCATCCCCCAAGGCGCCTGCACTTGCCCCCGCGGCCCCCCCCGCTGCACAGCTGAGAGGCTGTGGCTGGGCTGAAAAAAGCCACGGCTTTTTGGCGGGAGGCAGGAACCCGGAAGGTGAGTTGGGCGCGGGTGGAGCGGGGTGGCAGGGAGCTGCCGGTGGGTGCTCAGCACCCACCAATTTTTCCCCGGGGGTGCTCCAGCCCCAGAACACCCACAGAGTCGGCGTCTATGCTGACCACAGTCCATCGTGGGAGATGCTGCCAAGGAAGATGAGGGCACGAGTTGCCCAAAACTACAATTGCGAAAGTCACAGCAGTGGCTCAGGCAGATGCAATTGAAAGTGGAACTGATCCAAGGCAAAACATTTTGATTCGGTTTATCAGACTTAACTGAAATATTTTGATTGAAACTAAACATTTCAACATTCTTCAATCAAAAATGTTGAAACAACGCGCTTCAACCTTTCTGAATCAAGTTAAAAAAAACCTTTTCATTGTGAGAAAAATTTCAATATTTTGACATTGTCTGTCTGAATTTGGGATGAGAACAAATGTTGAAATATCATCATTTCCTGCTTGTTGGGATCTGATTTTTTGATCCATTTTTCAATCCTGACCTTCAAATTGACACTTCTAAATTTATGCTTTGATGTCCAATTGACTTTTGCCCAATTGAGTGTTTTTGCATGTGCAAATTCAGTTGATGCACATGCAATTTGGTGAGTACCCGCTTCTGTGTGTATAGTGATATGAATATGCAATTTATAGTCTGGTTGAAAATTTGACCAGCAGTGGTGTTTGCAAAGGACACCAATATTTTCTTTTAAATACACATTTTGGGTCTAATCCTATTTTAGCCCAATTTTTACACCAATTTAACTTTGGTAATATCTGTGGAGTTATTCCAGTTTTACATCAGTCAGGGAGACCAGAATGGGGCTTGTGTGCTTTTCCTTATATAAACAGAAATGACTCTTGTTATTTTAACTAGAATGACATCACATTCAGACTTGATAAGGCTGTTTGCATTCGGTCTGAATTAGGATGCTCACATCTAACCCTCCACTTAAGAAATCCTTTTGTTTCTCCTCTCTCTTTTATTTGAAAAGAACTGGATTTTCCATCTTGAATTCAGAATTTGAATTGGCCTTCAAAATAAGTGGAAGAAATTGTACTACACGGTGTCACTATCTGCAAGTCAGAACTTGAATAGAAGGGTGCATTTGTAGCTTCTGCGGTGGCATGAGACGAAAGGGCTCCATGACGGGGCATTCGCAGTGAGAATTTTCAGCAAGTAAACTCTGCTGTAAATATTTAGGAGGGAATGGGCCATGTGCCAGTGTCCGCTGATGATTAGCAAATGTGTGTGGTGTACAAGGTGCACGCCCAGTTTGCAGCTTTGATTAATGTGCACAAGAGATATATCCAAGTGATTTGGTGTCATGTTAATGTTAATCAGTTCACGGCACCTGATAATAGAGACCTGTTAATGCGCTTACCTCTACAGTTTGTTTTAGCACATGAAAAAATATTATTTTACCATGTTTTCTATGGCACGTCAGATTCTATTTTTATCTCCTTTTTGGCATGTGTGAAAGGAGACTGCCACCTGTTTTTTTGTGGGGTTTTTTTTTTTTTTGCAGGTTGTTTTCAGCAATGTGCAAGCCAAATTGAAAACTTGCCTACTTAGTGCTTTATGGAAAATGAGTTTGTTGCTTTAGCAAAGAGTAATGAAGGTGCACCGAGCCAGCATTGGCTCCTCTGCTGCTGTGAGAGCCAGTTCTGGTGATCTATTCTGCGTCAGCAGATTCCCATTATTGGGTAAAGATGTGCTAAGCAATGTGCTGCCTGCTATTCCTATCGCCTACAAAAAGCGCAGGGGAATGGATTGCTTTCTTTTTGGTACATACCTGGCTCTAGCTAGCAGCAAAGAATGGAGCTGTTTTAAATGTCTAGGGGATGGGGAGGAGGGTTATCTTGACATTTTAATAAAAACAGAAAAGAAAGTGGACAGCAATGACTCTTTGGCCATGAGATCTTTGCAGAGGACAGTCTGCAAAAACAAAGTTAGTTACTCTCTGCCTGCTTCATTGAGTTCAGCACGAATGGGTTCCAAACCAATGACCGGGTTCTACAGTTTCCTGCTACTCAAATTATAGAGGCAATAGGTCTCATTGATTTAAATGGCCATTAATTTTCTCTTCACACTATGGCCTCATCCTGACACCCTTACTCCCATTGAGCAGAAATAGTCTCCAGGAATAGTCCCACTGAAATCAATTGAACTACTCGCAAAGTAAAATATACCCAGATTGAAATTAATAATTTACTTGTTACTGGCAGAGTTGGCAACACTTCATCAGATAGGAATATCACATTTACTGATATGCATTGAGTGGGCCACACATCAGAGACTCTGAATGTTATGTTCATGGCATACACCCAGTGAAGTTAGATAAACCTAAAATACTCTTGCTGGAAGGTTTCAACATAACACTACTTTATTTGTATAGAATTCAGAATGATAACCACAAGACTGGAAAAACAGAGAGATAAAACAGGCTGCTCCCTAAAAAAACAGAAGCACAGCTTTCCCCACCTTATGATAGGCTGTCTGTCTGACTGCGATCTGCTGCTTGGCCCAGATCTCATGCTTCCTTACAGAGCCCCCTAGGCTGCAAGCAGCACCAGGAAACCTGCCAAGCATTTAAAGTGATAGGTACAATTTCAGCATGTCACTGAGTACAATATCTAGACGATGAATAGCATAGACTAGAGTGGGAGGAGCCATCACCAGAAGCAGAAAGAAAGAAAGAAACAGTCATATAATTAGTACGACAGTCTGTAACCCACTACCCACCCTTTTTGTTCTATGACTACAGGCGTGTCAATGAGCCACCTCACCTTGAATGATCCCTTAGAATGTGGGCTAACTACTTATGTTAAGCAATGTGGTCCACCTTGTATTTAGCTGTGACCCTCTGGGTCCCTTTCCCAGACCCGAGGAAGAGCTCTGTATAGCTGGAAAGCTTATTTCTCTCACCAAGAGAAGTTCCTGCTATAAGAGCTATGACCTCACCCACCTTGTCTCTCTAATATAATTTCTAAGACAGAAGCTTTGGGGATGTGAAAAGTTCACTATACTCATTTCTGTTCTGTATATATTTTTTTTTCCCCTTGAGCATGAGCTTTTTATTTTCATAACTGTTTCTGGTAAGTGCATTAGGACTAATTACAGTCTGCCATATTGCCATTCGTTATTATATATTTGGTGCTCTGGGAGCAGCAAAAAGTAGAGTGAAATGACCGGGAGCAGCTCGGATTGGGAGCACAGGAGCCGACTTCCGTCGGTGCCCGTGGGTGCTGTCGCCTGGCATTGGGGGCGGGGCCCCGCAACGTTGCCCGGCGTTGGGGGCGGGGCCCCGCCCCGACGCCGGGCCCCGCCCCCGACACTGGGCAACCTTGTGGGGCCCCGCCCCCGATGCTGGGCCCCGCCCCCGGCATCGGGGGCAAGGCCCCACAACATCACCTGGTGGTGAGGTGATCTGGGCACGGGCCCCGGGGCTGGCGGGGAGCTGCCGGTGGGTGCTGAGCACCCACCAATTTTTCCCCGTGGGTGCTCCAGCCCCAGAGCACCCACGGAGTCAGTGCCTATGATTGGGAGGTGGTGTGATTGTCATTAGAAGAGAAATGGGGCATTTGTCTGAAGTTTGTCAAAATGAGGCTGGAGATGGGTCTGTAATAATGGTGCTTTTAAAGGCAGGCTACAGGTGCACGATGGTGCAGGTGCAGAGGGCTGATCTTTAATAACAGCCTTGGCAGGGGCCCTGCTCAATCCATCCACTGTTTGGCTTCTGTGCAAGGGAGGAAACTCAGCGGCCAAGGACGTAGAGATGAATAGAGACCTACGCTGCGTATGAGCAAAGAGGGGAACTGGATTTACTGCCGTCATCAGCTCTGACTATGCTACGAGCTAGGGGTGTGATTCCCCTGCTCGTACACATGCGATCGATGAGAGCTAGCATGACTATAAATAGTAACATAGCATGGGCAGCAGTATCTTAGAATCATAGCCTAGGTCTACACTGGGAGGGCGGGGGATCGATCTAAGATACGCAACTTCAGCTATGAGAATAGGGTAGCTGAAGTCGACATACTTAGCTCCACTTACCACGGCGTCTTCACGGCGCTGAGTCGACTGCTGCCGCTCCCCCGTCAACTCCACCTGCACCTCTCGCAGCGGTGAAGTATTGGAGTTGACGGGAGAGCTCTTGGGGATCGATTTATTGCATCTAGACTAGATGCTATAAATCGACCCCCGATAGATTGCTACCTGCCGATCCGGTGGGTAGTGTAGACCTGCCCATAGAAGATTAGGGTTGAAAGAAACCTCGGGAGGTCATCTAGTCCAATCCCCTGCTCAAAGCAGGACCAACACCAACTAAATCATGGCATAGCTGGGCCGAGTACATACCTTTTGTGTTCGGTGCAGTTTCCGCTGCTGCCACAACCCGTGCTACTGCAGCTACACTGCTTTTTATACACTTGCTAGCTTTAATCGAGCTACCGCAAGTCTGTGCATGTGAGCTGGGGCATTACACCTCTACCTCAGCATAGACACAGCCAGAGAAAGCATAGATCTCACTACGCCCTGTAGCAATAGCAGGAATGAACGAGCATAGCTCCTTGCTCTCGTGCGGGAAGCGGGTCCATACTAGGAAAGAATCCATGCCTTAAACGTTCCCACAAATATTAATTGCAATAAAACAAAACAAAAAGACATGCACCCTTCCCCCCCACACACACGCTAATTTGCTTTAGCGGTGTTTGTGCTCTGTGTGTTCCCTTTCTGCAAATCAAACAAATGAGTTTACCATCGGGGCGTTCATGGAAAGAACAATTTTAAGTGAGTATTAAAAACTATTCCTAGAAAGCAGCTCTGATTGAAAAATGGATTTTCCGTACCATGGGAAATGCCAATATTTCATCATTTGTTTTTGTCCCAAATCAAGACAAAAAGTCAAAATATCAACTTACAGAGGAAAGAAAAATTCCAAAATTTGTTGATGCAGTAACAGTGAGTGACTGCTGTGCATTGTAGGAGATGTAGTCTGGCCCGGGAGTGGGGCCCATTGAACAAAATGGGGGCATGAGGCACCAAGAACTACAACTCCCATGAGGCACCATGGCAGCTCAAGAGGAGGCAGATATTAATGTCTATCTGAAGTAAAATATTTCATTTCACTTCTTCCAAAAGAAAATTCCACCAAAAATCAATCTTTTCCCATTCCCCGCCCCTCAATCTGATTTTGAGATAAGACATTTTCCTGTCAGAAAATGGGGTTATCTGAGATTTTTTCAACCAGCCCTAATAGAAAGTGATTTTCAACTCAAATGGGAACAATTAGACCAGAAACCTGAATCTAAGAGTTACACTCTCATCCAACCAAGGAACCAAAACAATAGCATCTGCTTTTTGTGTCCAAACAAAACTAACCAACCCAGCTCAAAGTTTGAATTTCAGACTTCTGTATCCAAAAGCAGCTGGCTCAACTGGTTGAGCTGAAGAACCAGCTCCTTAAACTCAAAGGCAGTAGCAGACTCATAAATCTTTCTATGTGGTCTAGCCACTACTGGGAGATAAGGAACCACAGTTAGCTTGAGTTACACTTGTACTGATAGTCTGGTTTGGGAAATGCAAAAAGGTCGTCTCTCTACTTAACACCTACGCTGATTCAGAATAGCCTTTGAAGTTAATGCAAAGTTATATGCTAACTGATCTTAATTAAAGCTATCTATCAAGGGATGTAGATATCTCTTAAATCTAGAATGAGCTGGAAGATACTATATTTGTCTTGTATATTATATCTTATGTCTGATAAACATTTAGTGGGAAAGAATGATCAGACTTAAACATCAAAGTGACTAAACAGTATAGCTGATACTAATTTTTGCTGACAAATGGCTTTCAGGGGCTGAGAATGAGAGCCTGCAGAAAGAGGTAAATTCACATGAATTATGGCATGTAGGTGTGTGTGTGTTAGATTTATTTTTAATGATAAACAAGATTCTTAAAACTGTAGATTAGACGTGACTTAATGTCCAGAGAGAGAGGATGGTCCAGTCGTTAGGGATATAGGAGACCCTGCTCTGCCTCAAACTTCCTGTCTGGTGTTGGACAAGTCACTCGGCCTCTCTCTGCTACAGTTCCCCCCTCTGTAAAATGAGGATGATGGTACGTGGTTTGCCTAGAAGGCAACGTAGCCCAGACTTTGTGAAGAAACCAGAATTTGACACTTAAGCACATAAGAATGGCCATATTGGATCAGATGATGGACCTTCTAGCTCTGTCTTCCCACAGTGGCCAATGCCAGGAGCTTTAGAGGGAATAAATAGAACAGGGCAAATTATTGAGTGATCCATCCCCTGTCATCCAGTCCCAGCATCTGGCAGTCGGAGGCTTAGGGACAGCCAGAGCACAGGGTTGCGTCCTTGACCATCTTTTGCTCTAATAGCCATTGATAGCTTTATCCTCCATGAACGTATCTAATTCTTTTTTGAACCCAGTTATACATTTTGGCAATGAGTTCCACAGGTTGATGGAGAATTGTGTGGAAAAAGTACTTCCTTATGCTTGTTTTAAACTGGCTGCCTATTAATTTCATCGAGTAACCCCCGGCTTCTTTGTGTTATGTAAAGGAGTAGACAACACTTCCCTGTTTACTTTCTCTATACCTTCGTGATTTTATAGTCCTCTATCATATCCTCCTTAGTCATCTCTTTTCTAAATTGAACAGTCCCGGTCTTTAGTCTCTCCTCATATGGAAGCTGTCCCATAATCCTAATAACTTGTTTGCCCTTCTCTGTACCTTTTCCGAATTCTGAGATGGCAACCGGAATGGCAGGCAGTATTCAAAGTGTGGACGTACCATGGATTTATTTAGTGGCATTATGAAATTTTCTGTCTTCTTATTTATACCTTTCCTAATGGTGCCTAATACTCTGTTCGCTTTTTTGACTGCCGCTGCATATTGAGCAGGTGTTTTCAGAGAACTACCCACAATAGCTCCAAGGTCTCTTTCTTAGCATATGACCTTGGGCAAGTAACTTAACCTCGCTGCGTTGCAATCTTTAAAAGGTGGATACAAATACTTAATTACTTATCGCCTCTGAGGCACTGGGGAGAATTAACATCCTCTCCTTTATCTTAACTCCATGGTATTCTGCAGAGCAGGGGTAAAAGTCTCCTTCTGAATTACCACAACAGAGAACGGGGCCCCATTGTGCTAGGCACTGTACATACACGCAGTGTGTGACAGCCCTTGCCCCAAAGAGCTTACAGCCTGAATCAACAAAGGGTGAGATGGGAAGCAAAGATCAACGTTCCCGCGGCAGGCAGAGCTAGAAATGGAACCAAGCCCTCCATCTTCTAGTCCAGTACCCTCTCTACTAGGCCACATTGTTTCTTGTGGTGAATGGTTAGAGAAGGATTGGAGTGAGTGTGTGATGGGAATTTTATGTAGGGAGAGAATCTGTTTTAAAAAGGAAATGAAAGAGAAGGTATCTTGAGCAGCAATGGATCTCCAGTTCTGCCAGGAAGAGCGGCTCTGTGCCCACACCCTTGCAAAGGCAATGTTTACTTTCCTTCTTGCTACCATACAGCTTGGGGGGCCATGGCTCAGCATTTACATCACACTCCCTGTCAATACCCAGCCTGGGCCAGGGAAGCTAATGATCCAACCCGCGGCCCGACTTTGGTGATGAAGCCTGATCCCGCGCCGCTTGAGGCACGTTGTGCATATACCAAGAAGACCGTTCAGCTCTAGGAGGGATGGTTCCTCGTGGTGGTAGACCGTACACATTGAGCTCTCTGCAGTTTGCTGTGTGGATATTTCAGATCAGTCCCTGAGGACGCAGGCTTTTTTAGGTGTGCATTACAGAATCCACAGTGTGCTGTGTCAGAATAGGCTGCATACTTCAGAGGCTGCCTGCCCTATTGTTCCATGGGTGGAGCTTTGGGATGATGGGTGTTCTATAAATGTAATACATATGATTACATTATAAACTGTTTTACTGGCCCATCTTCCGGGAAGGATCATGACTGTTAATTAACTGTTTGATTGGTATAGTATTAGCATAACTACCGAACGAGTTTGTGAACAGAATCAGTGCTGGTCCCTTGCCACCAAATGCTTCTCCCATCCCATTTGACCTGTAAGAGGAGAATCTTTTAGGATAATTCTTTGAGGGGATGCCCAGGGGCCAGAGTATTGGTGATTGTGGTTTTAATGTTTCATCGGTGCTCCAGTTTGAAAGCGGAGAGTCTCTCCTCAGAGAGCCCAGGGGTCCAATGAGACTGATCTGTCCTGGGAGGCTGATCATCACAACAGGGTCTCTAGCCTGTCGGGAGCATATAATGTTATTAATTGTAGCACCTGGGAGCCCCCGCCATGGCAAAGGACTCCATTGTGCTAGGTGCTGGACAAACACAGCAAAAGATGGCCCCTGCCCCAAAGCGCTTACAATTTAAATATGCTAGACAAGAGGAGGAGGTGGTGAGTGGACCACAATGCATGTGTATTCACTGTGATCCCCATATCTGCATCCATGCTGATGATCACATCCAAAGTGTGACCAGTTTTCTAGCTTGCTGTGTAGAGTTGGAAGCTAGTTGTGATATGTCCATGGTTCTCATGAGATCCAGGAGATTTGGTGCCAACATGCTAGATTTAGTTGGGGTTGGTCCTGCTTTGAGCAGGGGGTTGGACTAGATGAGCTCCTGAGGTCCCTTCCAACCCTGAGATTCTATGATTCTAGATCTGCCATGTGGCTCAAGGCAGTTAGTCTCTGTGACTCCAGCACTAAGTACCTTTCACTGGGTTTTTCACTGGAAAAAAGCTAATGTAGTGCCCATCTTTAAAAAAGGGAAGAAGGAAGATCCAGGGAACTACAGGCCAGTCAGTCTCACCTCAATCCCTGGAAAAATCATGGAACAGGTCCTCAAGGAATCAATTTTGAACCACTTAAAGGAGGGGAAAGTGATCAGGAACAGTCAGCATGGATTCACCAAGGGCAAGTCATGCCTGACTAACCTAATTGCCTTCTATGATGAGATAACTGGCTCTGTGGATGAGGGGAAAGCAGTGGATGTGCTATTTCTTGACTTTAGCAAAGCTTTTGATACAGTCTCGCACAGCGTTCTTGCCAGCAAGTTAAAGAAGTATGGGCTGGATGAATGGACGGTAAGGTGGATAGAAAACTGGCTGGATGGTCGTGCTCAACGGGTAGTGATCAATGGCTCCATGTCTAGTTGGCAGCCGGTATCAAGTGGAGTGCCCCAAGGGTCGGTGCTGGGGCCGGTTTTGTTCAATATCTTCATCAACGACCTGGAGGATGGTGTGGACTGCACCTTTAGCAAGTTTGCAGATGACACTAAACTGGGAGGAGTGGTTGATACGCTGGAGGGTAGGGATAGGATACAGAGGGACCTAGACAAATTAGAGGATTGGGCCAAAAGAAATCTGATGAGGTTCAACAAGGACAAGTGCAGAGTCCTGCACTTAGGACGGAAGAATCCCATGCACTGCTACAGACTAGGGACCGAATGGCTGGGCAGCAGTTCTGCAGAAAAGGACCTAGGGGTTACAGTGGACGAAAAGCTGAATATGAGTCAACAGTGTGCCCTTGTTGCCAAGAAGGCTAACGGCATTTTGGGCTGTATAAGTAGGGGCATTTCCAGCAGATCGAGGGACGTGATTATTCCCCTCTATTCGGCACTGGTGAGGCCTCATTTGGAGTACTGTGTCCAGTTTTGGGCCCCACACTACAAGAAGGATGTGGATAAATTGGAAAGAGTCCAACGGAGGGCAACAAAAATGATTAGGGGGCTGGAGCACATGACTTATGAGGAGAGGCTGAGGGAACTGAGATTGTTTAGCCTGCAGAAGAGAAGAGTGAGGGGGGATTTGATAGCTGCTTTCAACTACCTAAAAGGGGGTTCCAAAGAGGATGGATCTAGACTGTTCTCAGTGGTAGAAGATGACAGAACAAGGAGTAATGGTCTCAAGTTGCAGAGGGGGAGGTTTAGGTTGGATATTAGGAAAAACTTTTTCACTAGTAGGGTGGTGAAGCACTGGAATGGGTTACCTAGGGAGGTGGTGGAATCTCCTTCCTTAGAGGTTTTTAAGGTCAGGCTTGACAAAGCCCTGGCTGGGATGATCTAGTTGGGGTTGGTCCTGCTTTGAGCAGGGGGTTGGACTAGATGACCTCCTGAGGTCCCTTCCAACCCTGAGATTCTATGATTCTATGATTCTATGAATAAGAGGAAGGAGTTCCGTAGAGATGAGCAGGCATTAGGAATGTCCTCCTTACTCTCAATAACAAATAAAAACTTCTAGAATTAATTCTCAAATATAAATTCTACTACTGATCACCATTCATCTATAGGGGCCAACTTTTCCAACCAAAGGAACCCCTGTCCCTCCCCGCAAAAATCAAAGCCAGATGTTCAAAAGAGCTCATCTCCCATTTAGGCATCAAAAGTGTCAAGAGCTCAGCATGTCAGGTACACACTGGGTGCAGAGCACTTTTGAGAATCTAGCCATAGGTGCCACAATACATGATAGGTCCTAATCACTTTTTGGGGGGAAAAACCCCTCTTAGTTGTTTGCTTAAATTGGAGCTGTGCTCTTTTGAAACTCTGGTGCGAGTGCCAAGTGTCTACAAGTACAGCATATACCATGAACTAATTCAACCTTAAATCAAGCAACACTAAAGATTGAAAAGACATTTAAAAGAACCAGGCCTGTTCAATTGTTATATGTGATTATGTACTACACCCCTCCGATTGGCCATCAATAACAGATGTGTGTTGCTATCAGAACAATCCACGTTGATAGGGACGGTTCTGTGGAAGCACGTTTACTGCACGTTTTGTCTGGGTCATACACATCTGGTCAAGGCCTTTCGCTTTATTTTTCTTGCCTGATCTGGGACTTCAGAAGCACACACTCAACATTAAGCCAAACGCCCTTTGTTCCATAAGGCTGCCACAGCTGGAACCTTTTGTTGGCTGAAACAGCCAAATCTTCTGTTGAGACCATTATATTCTTTGGCGTATTACACTGTGTTTGTATCTTTTAATTCACCCCAGTGAGCAGATGGGTTGTTTTAAGGGCCATGTGTAAAGGCTTTCATTAAAACCACTATGGGACACCAGATGGAGATGCAAAATTGATAGCACATCAAGGCTGCCTGCTACCATGTTGGACTTATTATTTACTCATTGTCACACCTTTAACTGCTCATAGGTATTTCTGTCCTTCATCTACAAAGAGAGAGCTCCAGGGACTCTCTACTATATTGTGAAGTTCTTCACATGCCTTGCCTCTGGTTATATTGTTATGAACTATTTACTGAAAATCATTCGGTTCTGCAAAGCGAGTAAAAATATTGAGATTCATCGGGATTCTTCATCTGAGTTTCTCAAGTGCACACCGTTTTTGAATGATTGTCTCCAGTAATTTTGGTGATGGTGTTGCGTGACAAAGAAGTGTCACATAAAACTGAAATGGAAGCTGTCTTTTTTTCAACTATCCCAAGTCCAAGAGAAAGAAGCACAAGTATCTTTGATGGGTCTTGTGCTCCTAAGTCACTTACGCACTTCTGAAAATCCCAACTACACTTTTTTTTTTGTGTCACAGGCACTTTTGCAATCCCACCCTTTAACTATAAAAATATAGAAACCAAGACCGCTGGTTATATGAAGACTAGCAAACAGATTCGTCAGTCTAGTGAACCTCAACATGTTTGACTTGGGTAAAGCACACCACAATGGGTCATTTACAAGATGTTTGTTCAACTGATGTGGACCTTTCTTGCCTCCTAAAATTGGTCTGGAAATCTTGTGACAATAGGTTCTCTTACAAAATGGTGGTTCTGCTTCAGGTTGTTCCTGAAATACTTTAAGAACAGTCTTTCTTGTAGTATTTTAGTATTTCTGCTTCTAGTGCCTCCTAGAAAGTAGAATGCAGAAGTGCATGGAAATGAAAAACACTTGTATTGTTTGTTAATTACAAGATAATATCACCATTATTTTTCTAACGTACAAATATTTGGTTCAGGTTTATATAAGTTTCATTTGTGGCACTGCATCGGGTTTTATTTTAATTGATCCAGTTGACTTGCTACTAATTGATTTTGATGAATTATGCATTGGTTTGATTATTAGGAAGCAATGGCAGATTAGCCCCTGTGGCTCTGAATAGAGCAGAATCCCCATTTTTATGGGAAATTCTGACAATCCAACCTATGGTTTTGTCCCAAAGTGGAATGAAAAGTTGAAGTTTCTGTAGAATAGAAATTTAAAAAAAAATTTCAAAATTTTTCAATATTTTGACATTCCCAAAATTGAAATATTTAATCTCAGCTTTCTGAAATGAACTAAAATTCTTCATTTTTAAGTAGCTTCCACATTAACTGCATTTCCTTCTGGTGCATTACCTTGTTCGAGTTGGAGTCTGATACCCTCATTCTCCCCTATGGGCCAGACTCCTTGGCCAGACTACATCTCCTATAATGCCTCCAGTCATGTGACTCCCATGATGGACCATGCAAGTCTGTCAGTAAATCATCTCATTGACTTAGAGATGTAGTCCTCCAGGGAACCTAGCCTGTAGGAGAGAATAAGGGCAGGGACTACAAGTCCCGTAAGACAATGCATGACAATAGGAAAATGCAGTTTGTGGTGTTGAACTGATTTGAAACAAAAACATTTTGGGGTACTTAAACCTAAAGTATTCCAATTCTGGTTGAACTGACCTGGTATGAAATATTTCATTTCCATTTTCCCAATGGAAAATCACAAATTTTCAGAAGACAACTTTTCCTGTAGAAGAAAAAAAAATAATCTTGATTTTTTTTGCAGAAACTGATTTTTTTTTTCCATCAGAAAATCCCTGAGCAGCTGACGCCAAATAAATCAACGGACCTTTAGATTTATGGTAAATGCACTCCCAGAGTTGGCAGGTCGAAGTGAAAACATCTTAGACACTTCCTTCTCTAGGATATCTCAAGAGCTTACAGGACTTAGCTGTTTGATTTATTTCCAAAAAGGCTACCATCTTCAGTCCTAACAGTCACCTTATGAATGTCTCAACTGCCTTAGGTAACTAGACAATATTACCTAGTATTTGCACCATTCCCTATAATTCCTAGTCTTAGTAATTAAGTTTAAGGAAGCATGTACAAGTACAATCCTCACACTCTGTCGCATGGGATTAGTGTCCAAAATTTACCCCTTAGTGGGGTTTGTCTTTGTTGTTAACTTACTTTAACCTTAGAATCATAGACTATCAGGGTTGGAAGGGACCTTAGTAGGTCATCTAGTCCAACCCCCTGCTTAAAGCAGGACCAATCCCCAATTTCTGCCCCAGATCCCTAAATGGCCCCCTCAAGGATTGAACTCACAACCCTAGGTTTAGCAGGCCAATGCTCAAACCACTGAGCTCTCCCTCCCCCCTTGGCATACATTTTCTGCTGTGCTTGGCTTCTTTCTGTAATTTCTTCCTCTAAGGTCTGTGCTCCTACATTCCCCTTCAGTGGGACCCATGAGCCCTTTTATACCTTGATTTAGAATTAATGAGCCCCACCTGGTTTGGCTTCTTGCATGAGTCATAGCCCTGCAGGTTCCTAAAACCTTACATCTTAGCCCAGGAAGTAGGAGGGAATATTACAGGTGCTGAGGTAATGCTATCTAGCTGGCTAAGGCAATATAAATATTTGAAGGGAAACCATTGTATTTGTATTTTTTGGCATATAGCACACTACAAATACTATTAAAATGCTCCAAAAACAATAGCGTATGAGTTAAAAACTTCAGGCACAGTTTTTATCCTAAAGGGATACAGATAATTACATTCTGAACACTTCTTCAGCCTTTACAGTCGCGAGTGGATTCTTTACATTCTGTTACAGCTTGAAATGATCCACAAATTTTGAGGACTGTGGGTCAAAAGCATTCCCCTTATCTTCAGTGCAGCAAGACTGGACTCTATCTGAAGTGTGTGTGTACTTAGTTTGCTGACTTTACTGTGCAGACTGATATTACTATTACATTTAAATATTCAAGGATGATTTAGCTACCATGAACGCCAAACCCACATCTGATGGACATGTGTTTGTCTGGCAAGTGATGGGCACAACTTCAAATGCTGTATTGTTCCTCCATTCGAATATAGTTTCTGTGCTGTTTGAAACCTCTGAATGTGAACCGCACAAAGCACATGAATGATATAAAAAATAAACTTGACTGACCTTGAGACCACAGTGGCATAAATGCACCACATAAAGTGCAGTGCTGAAATACCCCTCACATATGTTCCAGAAAGAATGTATCTGCTTTTGAATGTCTTCAGTCTAGCTATTCCTTCAGCTGTCATTAAGTGAGGAACAGTGGTTGGTTGTGAGTTTCACAGTCAGGCTGGTAAAACCCACAAATTTTTTTGGGGGGGGCATCCATGGCAGAGGACTTTACTCGTGGGATAGGCCTGTGCATTCCACCACAGTGGAGGCAGCTTAGACAATTTCCTTCCTTCCTTTCTCCTTTGAGTTCAGCATCCTGCTTTTAGACTCTTACCGCACCATGCTTAGGATCTGTTCCAAAGCCTGTTGAAGTCAGTGGAAAGGCCCCCATTGACTTAAACAGGCTTTGGGCTGGGCCCTCTGTTTCCATGTTATTGTGCCTGCATCGGATAGCAGCTCACTGCTCTCCACAACAGACAGCTTAGGAGTGTGAGCATTTCCACTCTCAAATTGCTGGGAATGTCACATGGATGGGATTTTCAGCACCAGGAACTTGTTCACCTTCTTTTTAGGGTCGTCTCAGGAGCCTGGTATTGAACCTGCATTTCTTTTGGCTCCCTGTGACAGAATGCACCTCTGTATTCACACCCTGCATGCTACTGTAATAATATTTGTACACAGGGCCGGCTCCAGGCACCAAACATGTGCTTGGGGCGGCACCTGAAGGGGGCAGCGGCGCTGAGGTGTTGTTTTTGTTGTTGTTATTTTGGGGTTTTTTAAATAATACTCTTCCCGGCAGAGGGAGCGGGGGGCAAGGGCGTGCCACGCTCCCCGCCGGCACCCCGGCAGAGGGAGCGGGGGACGAGGGCGTGCCGTGCTCCCGGGGCACCAAAAAAAGCTAGAGTCGGCCCTGTTTGTACAAAATATGCTTTGTGAGGTATCATTTGAAAATGAATCACTCTCACTGGTCAATAATATCCTGATGAAATGTCTGTAGGAATCTTACAGAGTTATGAATTCCTTTTGAATGACGTTGGCAGCACAAGTTCAAACCCACATAGCCCCAGTTAGGTAGGACTGGTCAAGCAATTCCTACGCAAAGGAATGGGTGTTGCTTTCAGTTTACATACAAGTTTTAAAGAGGGTCCTCTGACAGCGAGAGGGTGAAGATAGTAGACCAGGAAAATCTGCATTTCAGCACAGGTGAGAACAAACAGCAACCTCTTTCACTACCAGGCCCCATGTCTCCATCCTCACAGTTGCAAGGAACTTTAACTAGGGGTCACCCTCAGGAAAATGCATTTCAAAGGGTGACTGAACTATAAACGTGAGGGGCAAATCCATCGCTCTCTTTTCACCTAAGAAGATAAAAGACGCAGCTGTTGGACTTTGGGAGCAGATCCTGGCCTAAGAGTTTGGTTATCTATATTACTGGAAACATGTGGTAAGAATTTCACCTTGAACCAAATCTACTTTGTTAAATTTAGAAAGTGTTTTATCTTTATTTTTCTTGTAATTGGTTTTGTCTTTAATGCCTCGTATTTGTACCCACTTAAAATCTCTCATTTTAGTTAAATAAACTTGTTTTATTCTTTTATTAAAAGTAATCCAGTCTTTAAGCTGAACTGTATGGGTAACTTCATTTAAGGTAGCAGACTGTTGTATGTTGATTCCCTTCGACTGCCAATGGACCTAATATATCTGGAATGTCCAGGAGATGGCTAGACAGTGCAGAGCACACATTAATGGGGGGAAATCTAGGACAGGGAGCAGGGCAGGATTTATGGGGCCCTACCCAGTATTATTAAACTGATGCTCCTACGCCCGACGGCAGACCGGGCTTGCAGCCCAAGCGGGTGAGGGACAAGTCAGCAAAGGATAACGAGATGCCTGGTCCGCCACACGGTGGTGGAGAATCGCAATTCCCCTCAGAGACCCCTGTACCCTCTCCCTCATGCAGAATGGACATGAAGGTACCTAATTAAAAGCACTAAACTTGGGAATAAAAAATGTCAATCACGGGTTTTTTGATATGTCCTGAAGTTTGTCAAAGGTTTATTTGCAAAAACTTTGTAGTAAGGGCGAGTCAGCTGTCTTTCTGAATACAACATTAAATATTATGGAATACATGATGCAGTTCTGCTCTGTTTTACATTTTCTTAATCAGTATTTCTAAACTGATTTTATATTTTAAATGTACTCTTAAGCCTTCATAAAGTAATCATTCCAGATTACTACATATTTAACTCACTGAAACGAAGACATTTTAAATTAATCAGTCACAGAGGTTTAGTGTGTTCATAACAATGTTCATTGCTTTTAGAAAAAGGGAACACTAATTTACTTTGTGTGATCTCCAGAACAATAGACATGTTTATGAAATTTCACCAACTTTAAAACATGTTTCCAAATATTTTAGGCATAACAAAGGATTTTATGTCTTACTAAGGTACTGATTTTGCTGTAGTGTTCTCTTAAAACTAGTTCATCAGATAGAAGTAAATAAAGGGAAACTCTTTTTGTCCAGCTATCTCGAAGGAAAGGGGTGTTGTCCCTTTAAAGGCTGTTTTCAAGGGGGAAGAGGAGGTGAAGGGAGAAATGGATGGACAGGAAGACTTTGGAAGCAAGGTTTTTGGGGTTTTTTTGTTTTACTACAGTAATTAAAATTTAAAATGTGTATTTTAAATAAGGGTTGTCTTTTGACAGATTTATTTTAAAAACTATGTCTGAAGATCCAAGCATCTAAAAATCTATGCAAGGATTTTTTAGAGATGTGATTTTTATAGTCTTCCCCAACTCACTAATGAAATATTTTTAAAGCAGATTTTAAACTAAGGTCCTGTAGACTAACATGTTCTGAGTAAATATTAGAGTCATGCACAACTGTTTTTGTCAGTGAATTCAGAAACTGACAGTATATACCTGGAGAAGCGACAAAGGGTTCTGTGGCACCTTATAGACTAACAGAGGTATTGGAGCATAAGCTTTCGTGGGTGAATACCCACTTCTTCGGATGCAAGCAGTGGAACCTGGGGTTTGGCAAATGCCTGTTAAATGGCTCCACTACCCCTTGAATGGCTCTTTAACAGTTTCAATGTTGTGCTAATAGGGCTGGAGGCTTTTTCACTTTTAAGTTGCTAGATCCCCTTCAGAGGTTAGTCACCGGGCTGCAGCAGTGGGAGCCTGCAGGAAGGGTCAGAACAGGGATAGGAAGAGCCGGGAGAGTGGACACTAAGACCCAGGGGTGCCCCAAATTTTCAGGTGCCCTACACAGCTGGCATGCCTAAGGATGGCCCTGACAGGGAGGGTGTTGGGGTCACCCTGCAGGTAGCAACCAAAGCCAGAGTGTGTCTGGGGTCAGAGTGTGGCTAGACCCAGACTGTGGCTATATACAGACACTGGGCGCTACAACAGCAAAGTGTTGTGAGCACAGGTGCCGGCTTCCTCTTTTCCCTGGGGATGCTCAACCCCTGTTCAGCCCCATGCCCCACCCCCATGCCACCCCTTCCCCCAAGCTCCCACCCCACCTCTTCCCTCCCCTGCTCTGCGCTGCCTCGCCTCTTCCCACCCACTTCCACTGCCTCCCCACGCCGCGGAACAGCTGATTGCAGCGGGTGGGAGGCGCTGGGAGGGAGGGGGAGGAGTTGATCAGCGGGGCCGCCCGCAGGCAGGGGGCACTTGGGGGGAGGGGAGAAGCTGGTTTCTGGATGCTAAGTACCTACTAATTTTTTTCCCGTGGGTGCTCCAGCCCTGGAGCACCCATGGAGTCAGTGCCTATGATTGAGCGGCACCCCAGGTGGCAGGGCAGGTGGGGACACAGCCCCTCCCTGGTCTGGATGGCACCCCGGAATGACCTACTCCCTCAGACCGCCTAGCCCAGCTAGCCATTCTGTCAAGCCTTCCAGTAGTATTCCTCAGCTACGCCGCAGAGGCGTGTAGCCCATAATACCGGCCTGCCTGTGAAAGTGAACCAACTCCTGCAAAACATGTGTGTGTCCCTCAGTCAGTGTGGCGTAACCTGGCCTGCTGTTCCCCCATACCACCCTCCGGCTTCCTTAGCTGCACAGCGAAGCGGTCTAGCCTGACTGTGCCAGCAGAGCATGCAAATAGCTGGCATCGGCAAGAAAAGGCAAACCTGAATTTCTCTTCTCCCGACATCTCAGTGTCTGGGCCTGCAGACAGCTCTCCATAAACCACAGCAGCTGTGATTGGTCTAGCAGCTCATGCCACCCGCCTGCCAAATACATATGGCCTATCCAAATGACTGCAAACCCACAGTGAAAGATCAGTGCTAAAGGTGAAAACCATCTCAAATATGGCTTAGCTGCTGGGCTTACCTGCACACAGCGTTCCCTGGCTCTGCAATGCACTACCAGGCACTGTGCTCCTGAAGAATTTTACTAGTCTCCCGTAACGTTCCTCTCCCTCCTTATTGTGGTCACGGGCTGGGCCAGCAGTGAATAGCTGTAGAACAGCAGTTTTCAATCCTCCCTATGGGCCTCTGAGTCCTAAGGTAATAACAATGCGTTAGAATAGCTGGAGTTCGTCAAGAACCTGGCTGATTATTACCAGCCTTCTCTGGATGTTTTCTTTCCCCCTTTGGGGCTGGGCAAGTAGAAGTTTCTTCCACAACGGGAGTCGGAAATCTGCTCCTACGGGAAGCACCCAGGCCTGAATCCAAGCTAGTTACTTTGGAGAAAGTTGATTCCAACTTTTTAGAGAACCTCTAAGCAAGAAGGGGTCGGATTCTGTTAGCTCAATTTCTCCTTGCCTCGTGTATTTCTTTGCTGCATGACTGCCATTACCACCTTTCCAAAGACTGGATACATCTACAAATAAATATGTGGACAAATGAACCAGTAATAGTGTTTGGAACGAACTAGGTAAATCTGAGGACAGCCCCCTTCCCGCAACCCGCCCCCCCATTCCCAAGCACCATTCCCCAAAATATTTTGAGTTTAATTCTGTTTTTCCCTGTACCTTGCATTGACACCAAGACAAAGTGAGTGCAAAGCTGCTGTAAATGCTGATCCGGGAGTGTTTTATATCCACATTGCGCTGGTATAAATGGCTACATAAAATGCAGAGTATACAGCAAATCTGGCCTTTTCATTCTAGCTTCTGGATCTGTTGCCTTGGGAACAACACTAATTAATTAATTAAATTTAATTAAATTTATATATATATAATATTAATATGCAATACTACTCCGCTCCTTTTATTTAAAAAAAATAGTTTTGATATCATGGAAAAATTAGCTACGATCGGTAGCGTCCTGAATGGCCTCAGGCAAATAACCTTTGTCTTGGTCCAAGTTGGCAGGGGGTCAAAGAAGTTTAAGATCCCTGGCATGCACGACATCTTTATTGTGGCAACATCACTCGTATTTTTTCCCCCATGGAACAGAGAAAAAGGGTCATTTTAAAGTTTACATGGAGAAATCCTCCCCTGATTTTTTGACTAGCTTTGGTACTCAGTATTACAAGATGCTATGCAAGTCTGTCTCAAAGACTGTAGAAATTGTATGACATTGCCTTGTATTATCTGAGAAATATGTGATCATATTGTTGAAGTTTGTATCGTAACACACAAGGGGGCAGAGTTAAGAACCCCAGTGTTCTTTTAAAATAGTTTTGTGAGGAAACCAATATGATGGGTAACATTTTCAAAAGCACCTAAGTGAATTAAGAACCTAAGTGAATTAAGAACCTAAGACCCATTTTCAAAAGTAATTTAGGCACTTAGGAGCCTAAATTATATTGACTGGCAATCTGATTTCAAGGGAACTTTAAGATCCTAAATATCTTTGAGGATCTGAAATTTAAGGTAACATTTTCAAAAGCACTTATGTCTATTTATTAATTTGTTTGTTCTGCATAGTTCCTTAAGATTTTCTTAAGAGGAATGTGACCCTCACCAGTGTGATATCCTGGATATTCCATCAAAGCAAAGTGGTTTTGCCCGTTCATTGGATATAGATACAGGGGCGGTCCTAGACTAGCTGCTTGCAACTGGCGCCCTAGGCGAACCTGCAATCGGCACCACCAAACCCCAAGGGAAGATCTAGGCTGAGGTTTTGGGTAAACTGGGAAACATTTTGGCCCTTTTTTCCTTTTA
Source organism: Chelydra serpentina (assembly GCA_037349315.1). Lineage (NCBI taxonomy): Eukaryota > Metazoa > Chordata > Testudines > Chelydridae > Chelydra > Chelydra serpentina. The sequence continues at coordinate 16,422,417 of JBAIAC010000061.1, forward strand.
ATGTTTTTAAGTGTTGTGTTTTTTTTTTTTAACAGAGGCTTAATTATTTGGTTTGTCCGTCCATCCACATAAATTTTCTTCATCGATAGTTTTCCTTTTTTCCTTTTTTCAATCGTAATTCAAGTTCTTTCCAAATGTCTTTCTTGTGAAGAGAGTTGAAGATATGTTTTTCCAGTCCTTCGAACCATTTTCAGTAAGTGATATACCAACTGCTTGATTTCTAAACAACTTGCAGCAAAAGCAAAACAGAGTCCTTCGATACTGAATATTGTAACCCGTTTCGATGAGTCTTTTCTCCATTGAGTTTCCTTTTGTAATGCTGAGCAGAAAATGTTCTTGTATTTCCATCCTTGGGGAAGGGAAATTCATTAAGTTGTTTGGATCCATGTTCCACGAGAACTTGCCACACACTGTCATCACATCTGGCCATGAAGTTGGGTCCCCATACTGTAACTTGTTTGTAACTTCCTCATCCTTTCTTCCTTCTACTTCATTTTCTTCAACTTCTGCATGTGTCTCTGAAGGTGAATACATTTTCCCCTTCCATATCAGTCTGATGCTGTGAGCTGCCTTCATCTAGAAATAAGTTTCCATCATGAGTTTCCAAACTGCTTTTTTGTGGCTGTGAGCTACCCTCATCTCGAAGTAATATACCTTCATCTTGATGTTCCAAACTGCTTCCATGCAGATGTGAGCTAACCTCCTCTCCAAGTAAAATTCCTTTATCTGGATGCTGTGAACTGCTTCCATCTTTATTTGGATTAAGGAGAAGATATTTCAAGAAGGATCCCTGCTATTTTGCTTGGTCCTTTTTTCTTCTCAGCCTTTTGTTTGATACTCAGCTCCTGAGGGTTTTCTTTTTCCTCTTTCTGCCAGGGGGCATTTGAATAATGTTATGTACTAACTGTGCTCCCGACTGCAAGCATTATACCGTTAAGGATGGCTGACACACCATATGATTGGTGATTTAAACAACATTGCAGCCATCCCAATATGTCTTTTCACTGCTTAAAGGTTCAATGATTAGTAACATACACTCACTTACCTATTAAAACAGTTACAGCATTTACACGGAAACAAAATGACCTTTTTCGACGTTATAACCCGACATCGGTTGTTTGGAAAGTAATCTCCTTCCTCACGGATACCTGCTTGGAGTGTGATGTCATCACTTTCGTAGTCTATTAAGCGTTAATGCTGTTACTTTTATGGACCTTATTTATTACATGTGAACCAGTTGTAACAAAGAAAAGTTCGTAATTATACAGCCTGATAACGCTAAGGTTTAATAACACTTAAAGATACTCACATTTTGGATTTATAATGCTAAAAGACGTTATTCTTTATTCTTTGGCACCAAGAAACACAATTTTCCACAGTACTCGCTCGATTCTTAACCATCTACCTGCAACGTGTGTTAAAATGACCCTTTGACATAAATCAAATTGCGATATCTCCGCTCTACATGAATTTCCGGCTGAGTTATTGTTTATCAAAATTACGGAGTGGGTTATCTTGACCCTACATCACAAATTGAAAAAAAAATCGCTAAAACATTTATTTTTTGCAGTAAGTAAGATTTGACATATTCATTCTCAGAAATGTAGAAAAATTAATTATAATTAATATTCCCTCTGTATATGCACAGGAATTGAAATAATGACATCTTCCTTATTTTATTTGTATTTTTTTCATCTTTTTCATATTTGTTTCATTTAATTTTTTATTTGATTTTTTCCCCTCTAATTTGGTGCCCCATTTAACTTGGCACCCTAGGTGACCGCCAAGTTCGCCTATAAGGATGGGCCTCCCCTGTATAGATACAGATTCTATGTCCCCACTACCCTGGTAAGTCGACCTAATGTCTGGCAGATCATTATTCTATGTGCTATAGTGCGCAAGGAAGGGGAAGGATAAACTCACAAAACCTAGTCACATTTTCTACTAATCATTCAGTTGCCATGGTTTTCAAGATTCAGCTATGATTGCAAAACTAGCATGATGTAGATAATATTGGAGTTCTGGGGTTAAACTCTTATATGGCACTTCTTAGGTCCCTTATAGATAGCATAAATCCCCAAATAAATTAGATAAGGCTTCTTCTCAGGGCCTGTAAGAGTTTTTGCATTGCAAATATGATTTATGTGTTTCCAGCAGTAAGCTGCAAGCTGTCCCACTTTACAGTGTCAGGTGATTTGTGCAGCAACTTGTAGCAGTTGTTAAACTAAAGTCAGGTGCCCCGTCCTCTAGGCTACAGATGAGTCACCAAATTACAACTGCAAACAGGAAAGAGAGATTGGGCATCCCCTAGAAAAATGCTAGTAGTGAAGAGGATAGAGAGGGAAAAACCATTCTCCTTTCAGCCTTGATAAATGTCTAGACATTTCAGCTTTAAACAAAATGTAAATAAAGAAAATCAGAAGATAAAGGGTAGGGCATTGATTCTGATATCGCTGACATCTGGTGTAAATTAAAAGTAACTCCATTCGAGTTACACTGGTAGAAAAGCTCTGTAAGTGAGATCAGAATTAAGCCCAATGCTTTTTAAGTGCCTAGATGCCTGGTCTCTGTATGAGACTTTCTTTTTTAGACTACCATTTTTCTTACCACTTCCCTATTCGGGGTCATTGTTTCTTCGGCCTGGTCTACACTGCGTTACGCAACTGAGTTACGATCTAAGTTACGCAATTTCAGCTACGTGAATAACGTAGCGGAAGGCGATGTACTTAGACCTACTCACTGCGGTAGGTCAGCTTCTGCCACTCCCCCGTCAACTACGCCTGCGCCTCTTGCAGCGGTGGAGTACAGGAGTCGACGAGAGAGCACTCGGGGGTCGATTTATCGTGTCTACAACCCCCGTTGGTTCGATTGCTAGCCGTCGATCTGGCGGGTAGTGTGGATCTACCCTTAGACTACCATTGCTTAGTGAAATAGGCATTTAAATAACCCCAAGTAAAGTTTAAATTTATCCCTGTTATCCAAAGTTGGTTGGTAGAGTTCACAAAGGTTATTAAATATATGATATACAGGGTAGCTCACACACAGTATAAACTATACTTTTTTCTTTCCAACATACTATGTGACTGCTGGATCATTCTGGCAAATTTAGCTGAGAGTTTCACATCATGTTTGAAGAACTTTGCAGTTTGTTAACTTTATATCATAAGCTTTAGAGAATGAGACACATTCAAATCTATTTTGCAGTTACACTACATTTGCAAATGAAAGGGTGTGACACCAGTGTTTGCACATTGACAGAAATACCTTATGCAATAATTCATCCACTACTACCTCAGGCAATGAAGTGGGAGACCCAAGCTTAGAACTGAATGAAGGCCAACATTTTCTAACTAGATGCCTAAAGTTTCACTCCTAACTCCATATTTATGCACCTATTTTTTTATTTAGTAGTTAAATTTTAGGCTTTTGAAAATCTTGGTTTTAAACATCTACTTATGCATGTAAAAGGTTGCACGTAACAGTTCTCTTGTGTCTCCATATCTGTGTGTGTGTATGTAATACAGAGAGACAAGGTGGGTGAGGTAATATCTTTTATTGGACCAACTTCTGTTGGTGAGAGAAACAATGGCCATGTCTACACTACGACTTGTATCGGTAAAACGTATGTCGCTCGGGGATGTGAAAAAAAACACCACCACCACCACCCCAAGTGACATAAGGGTTTGTCTTCAACTGGCTCAGGAGTGCAGTGCTTGTAATGTTAGGAGCTGATGGTGATTGGTGCAGACGATGCACTGTGAAGGTTTAAGAAAATTGCCTGTTGCTTTGCAGGGCTCTGTTTGCTTTCAGTTAATGGAATGAAGATTGCTTTCAAACCAAAACAATTCTTTTATTAAAAAACAACAGGAGGAGAGAGACAAACAAAAAAAACACATCCGCACTGGGGGGGGATGAGGGAAAGGAGGGTCCCAGGAGGAGGTGCGGTCCTGGGACAGTTAAAGATTTGGTATGTCCAGGGATCATATGCAGTCTTGTCCTTTGGAGTACAGTGCAGCCAGCACATTTTCTTAAGTGGAGTTTCACTCTCCTATGCTAGCTATGAGTTTGGCCTGTGGTTTCAAAGATTGTCTGTTTCCTCTTGCTCATTGTGATTATTCTGTATCTCATTCTTAGGAAGAGATATCCTTATTCCTTCAAAGATCATCGGACTTTAAGCCCCAATCCAGGAAAGCACTTAAAGCAAGTTAAGCACATGATCACCTGCTGTCTTGAACAGAGATGCTTTCCTTGACTGGGGCCTTATATAATAAAAACTGAAATGTTCAGTATTCAGAAAATTGCACTAAATGGAGAACAGCAAAATAATACATTGATCTTATGGAGGATCAGAGAATCTCGTGTGTGTGTGTGCGCGTGTGCACATGCACAATGCTTCAGTTTGCAGAAGACGTGAAGAATTCCCAGGATGGTTTATTATAGCTGTTCTTGGTTCTTTTCACATGCTAGTTCCTTGCCGGCTCAGCTAAAGCTGATTTGTCAAATTAGTTTTATTTTGATTCCTCAATAGTGCATTTTACCCAGTTACTTCCTTGTCTTCAGTGAGTATAGGCCACACATTGAAACAATTCTTTCATACCAGTTGCTCAATTTAAATTATAGTATAAGGTTTTGGTAGCATATTACAGAGATGATGAAATGTTTATTTTCTATAGATACAATGGACCAAATCCTCAGATAATATAAACTGGCATAGCACCATTAAATACAAATACACCAATTTACACCGGCTCAGGATCTGTGTTTCTGAAAAGTTTAGTCTTCATTGGTTACTAAAACATTGCTAGCTTCATTAGACCTATAGTCTCTTCTATCTGTCTAGGTTCTTACATGGGCCTTGTTACCATGGCCATGGCATCTGATCACTATAATTTTGGGGAGGTAGACGTATAGAATTATACATGAGGTATTTATTCTTTCTGTGATGTCATTGTGGGAAGATAAGGTTGATAGAAGAAGTGAGTTTTGCAGTTTGCTCTGAAGACAGTCAGGTCTGTGGCCCTCCTGATAGTTACAAGAGTCATGTTCCAGAACCACAGACTGAAAAAGCACGGTGTGGTGCCCACACAGGCTTCACTAAGTGATCATTCCCAGGGGGCGGGGAGGCTGTCGTGAGAGGCTAGAATCATTCAGGGTTATTAGTCCCTCAGGTAACCTGGCCCAGTCCCAGGGAGGACTTTGAAGATGAGGATTGACGTCTTTTGCTTCAACTGATATTCAACAGCATAGTTTGCTTAGATCCCATCACCCCAGTGTGCCTCTGACAGGCAACTGTGTTGTGGACCAGTGGTAGCTTTTCTTAAGGCCAGCAGCTTCATGTGGAGGTTAAAAGAATGGGGAAGGGAGCGGGGGGCGGTTGGAATCCCATTAAATATGAGTGGGAGGATTTTTTTATTAACACTTCAAACTTTTCACAATTCTCCACCCAGCTCTGCTAGGTACAGAGGATTACGGTAATGAACCTGAAGGTTCCAAAAATGTCTGGCTCACTTGCAAAGGACTCATTTACTATTTATTTCCTGCCAGTTAACTGTTAATGGAGTTATGCATCACACTTATGGTGGAACAGAGATAAAAATATCACGTCCAAGATCGTCAAAAGCAGGAGCCTAAAGATAGACACTTAATTAGGGTTGCCAATTTTATACTCGCACAATACTTGCTCCGCCTCCTACCCCATCTCTCTTCTGAGACCCCGCCCCTTCTCCAAGGCCCTACCTCCTGCTCACTCCATCCCCCTCCCTCTGTCGCTCGCTTTCCCCACCCTCACTCGTTCATTTTCACTGGACTGGTGGTTGGGGTGCGGGAAGAAGTGAAGTCTCTGGCTGGTGGTGCAGGCTCAGGATGGGGCCAGGGATGAGGAGTTTTGGGTGCAGGAGTGGTTCCAGGCTGGGATCAAGGGGTTCAGAGGACAGAAGGAAGCTTAGGGCTGGGGCAGGGGGTTGAGGTGTGGGAAGGGGGTAGGGGTGCAGTCTCTGAGCGGCGCTTACCTCAGGTAGCTCCTAGAAGCAACAGCATGTCCCCCCTATGGCTCCTACAAAGAGGCGCAGCCAGGTGGCTTAGGACACCCATCCCTGACCATCTTGGCTAATAACCATCGATGGACCTATCCTCCAAGAACATATCTAATTTTTTTTAACCCAGTTATACTTTTGGCTTTCACAACATCCCCAGGCAATGAGTTCCATGGGTTGACTGTGCATTGTGTGACTAAGTAGTTCCTTTTGTTTGTTTTTAAACCTGCTGCCTATTCATTTAATTGACTCCTGGTTCTTGTATTATGTGAAGGTGTAAATGACACTTCCTTATTAACTTTCTCCACACCATTCATGATTTTATAGTCCTCTATTATATCTCCCTTTAGTCGTCTCTTTTCCAAGATGAACAGTCCCTCCTTATAATCTCTCCTGATAAGGACGCTGTTCCATACCCCCTAATAATTTTTGCCGTACTTCTCTTTACCTCTTCCAATTCCAATATATCTCTTTTGAGATGGGGAGACCAGAACTGCTCGCAGTATTCAAGGTGTGGGCATATTGGGGATTTATATAGTGGCATTGTGATATTTTCTCTTATCTATCCCTTTTGAGAAGAGCTGTGAGAGCTCGAAAGCTTGTCTCTCTCACCAACAGAAGTTGGTCTAATAAAAGAGATACAAGGTGGGTGAGGTAATATGTTACTTTTAGGGGCAGGTATATCTTGTGAATTTTTGACACCCTTATTCATATTGAGTAGTATCTTATTCTGCAGGTAGGTTCACTGAAATCAATAGGGCTACTCATGAGTAAAGTACTACTCAGTGTGTGCAAAGATATTTGAATCTAGCCTTCTATTTGGCTTGGGCTTGTGGTTGATGGTTCCAATTTATCTCATCTTTGGAAGAAGTTGGGTTTGGGTTCTCACAGTTGAAATATTAACTAAACTTTGTGGCTTACCACAAAACCCAACTTGAAATACTATGTTCAGTGCTATGTTACTTAAAAGCCCTGACCTTTGAGTCCTATCATCCACTCATATTGAAGACAAACTTCCACTGAAGTCAAAATAACATGTCCATGTATATATTTCAGCCAGAATGTATAAAGGACTGTCAACTGAAATGAATAAAACAGCAGAAAAATTCAGTATCACATGCATCATCCTCATTATTTATTTGTAACACGTAAGGCCCAATCCACATTTTGCAAGTGTAGTTGCAGGCCTATTTCATCTAGTGCAATATCTGGCAGTCAAGCCAGTTGGCGTTTCTTGCATGATTTGGGCTCTTAATCTTGCGTTATTTCAAAAATTGAATGGATTTTATATATTATTCCATATTGTTTCCATGGTACATAAAGAAATAGTGTATCATATGACGAGTGTAATGGAAGAGTGGTTTAATTACAGGTTTCATCACAAAATGACGATAAAACACTTGCAACCATACTTGAATGGCTACCTGTAGATGGATTTTATTAGTGCAATTTAAAAGTAATGGAAGTCTTTCTTTGATGTCATTGAAACTTCAAAGTTATCCAAGGTTTCATTTGTAATGAAAAAAAAATATAGTGAGCTGAGATCATCCACAAAAGCCTAAAAAAATCTTCCTGAAGAGTTTGTCTTCCAAAGGTTCTTTCTATTTATATCAGACTCAAATGTAACCAGATTAAATTAACGGTAGTTCTGGAACGAAGCATCTCCTGAATGTTCTCCAGGTTTGAGAAATGATAAACACACATACAAATAGTGACATTACGCTTTCAAGCAGTAAGATGAAAGTGAGTCACGCTGACTGATTCTGAAAAGCCCATAGGTGATCGTGCCCACAGATCTACCCGTCTACCGCTTTCCCCCAGCCCCCCATCCGCAAGGCTTGTTACCCTGTCAAAGAAAAGTTAGGTTGATTTGACAAGATTTGTTCTTGACAAATCCACGTTGACTGTCATTTTTCACCTTATTATCTTCTAGATATCTGCAAATTGATTGCTTAATTATTTGCTGCATTATCTTTCCGGGTACTGAAGTTAAACTGACTGGTCTGTAATTCCTCTAGTTGACTTTATTTCCCTTTTTATAGATGGGCGCCATATTTTCCCTTTTCCACTCCTCTGGAATCTCTACCATCTTCCAGGACTTTTCAAAGATAATCGCTAATGGTTCGGATAGCTCCTCAGTCAAATCCTTGAGTATTCTGCGATGTATTTCATCGGGTCCTGCCAACTTGAAGACATCTAAATTGTTTTTTCCCTATTTTAACCTCTGATCCTACCTCATTTTCACTGGCATTCACTGTTAGATGTGCAGTCGTTACTGACCTTTTTGGTGAAAACTGAACCAAAAACTCATTTAACATTTTTACCATTTCCACATTTTCTGTTGTTTCTCCCCCAATCATTGAGTAATGGGCCTACCCTATCCTTGGTTTTCCTCTTGCTTCTAAAGTATTTTGTAGAATGTTTTCTTGTAACTTATGTCTCTAATCTCGTTTTGTGCCTTTCTAATTTTGTCCATACATACCTGTGTTTGTTTATATTCATCCTCTGTAATTTGACCCAAAAGTTTCCACTTTTTGTAGGACTGTCTATTTCATTTTGGATTTTCAAAGGAGGCAAATAGAACTTGAGTGCCTAAATCAATGAAAATTCAGTGGGAGTTGGACACTTAGGCTCCTTTGAAACTCGCATCCTACCACCATAAGCTTCTCAGGGCAGGTTGTGTGTGACTGGGTGTAAGTATAGTGTAACATAACGTGGCTCCTATTTTGGCTGTGGGTAGGGGCTATAGGCAAGCACCAGAATTTTCTCAGGGGCTGTGCAATGAACTTCCCAGGAGCTAAGGCCAATCACAAACCTCACCACTTTGTAATATAAAAATGCACAACAAAACATTCCCTTGGAGGCACTTCCCTGCCAGGGGAGAGGATAAGTGAACAAACATGTGGCAGATGTGAGTCTTGTTGTTTAATGTACTACTGGATAGCACTCAAATACTACAATAAGGAGCAGAATATAAGAATCTATATAAAACAGAGTAGACAGTGCAGTAATAAGAGACTAAGACCTTGTCTACACCAAAACTTGGATCGACCTAGCTACATACTCAGGGCTGTGAAAAATTTCACACCCTGGGTGATGTGGTTAGGTCTCCCGCACCCCTACTGTAGACGCAGCTAGATTGACGGAAGAATTCAACCATCAACCTACCTACCACCTGTCAGAGGGATGGGTTACCTACATTGAGGGGAAAATCACTTCCATCGATGTAGGAAACGTCCACACAACAGTGCTACAGACATAACCTAAGCAAAAGGAGCAGAGAGGGGGAGAACAAATAGAGAGAGCTGTTTGAATTTTTATTTTGACAAAAGCAAAACCTTTCATAGAAAATTCTTGTTTTGGTGGACATTTTTCATTTTTTTTACTGGAAAAACCATTTTCCCTTCCTTCCTTTCCCTTTTCATCTCTTCCAAAAAATTCACAGAAACCACCTACCATTTTTGGATCAGCCCCAATAATATAATATGAAGAGCTGGTCGAAAATTATCCATCAAAATATCTTTTCTTTTTGTGGCAAATATATGCTTTTCTCAAAACTCTTTTTTTTGGGTCAAAAACAACCCCAAATTGAAAAATCAAAATTGTATGCAGAAACTTGTCCCTCCCCCACCCATTTTCCAACCATCCCTATCATCTGTACAGTATATAAGATGCTTACTATCTTTCAGTAAGGGTGAAAGGGACACGTTCTTCTGTCCTTTCTACATAGGTTTTTGACCAGATGAATGTATTGCTTGTATTTTTAAACTGAATCACCACTGAAAAACAGATGGGTTCACATTACAGGCAAAAAGGACAGAGAACTCAAATAAATCTGACAGTCCCAAAGAAGAGTCTAAGAGATTTACAAAATCTCGAGCTCCATTGGCCTCACATATGCCTAGTGTGAATGAGAAATGAGGCCAGGGATGCAAAGAAAGCATTGGGGAGGATGAAACTAACAACATAAAAAAACCAAACAACAAAAAAGATCTTCTTATCCCCTTACCACAAAATGAGGGTAAACTGCTTCCATATTCTTGGCAGGGTTTCTCTTTGCAGGAAAGAGCTGGAAATAGTATAAAATCTGGCTCATCATCGTATCATAATTATGCAGTTAATCAAATGATGAAAAACATCTCTGAACTGATTTGTTGTTGCAGCAAGCTTTGGGACTCACTATAAATTTTGCTGCTGGGCAGAGACTGTGGTTTGATGCTAGCACTGCTCTCTCAAGATGGAAATCAGATACCTGAGAAATGCAACCAAGCATAAGCACTCCTAGTTCAATGGCTTTGCAGGTGAAATGATTCCTCTGAATGTTTTTCCCCCAGGTTAAAATAAAATTACTATTTTTATAGCGCATAGTACCCTAGTCATTGACCAGGATCCCACTGTGCCAGGAGCTGTACAAACACAAAACAAAAAAACAGTCCTGGACCCAAAGAGTGTACAATCTATGTAAACAAGAGCCTACCCAGAGTTGCCAACTCCCTCAATTTTATTGCAAGTCTTGTGGTATTTGGTGTTCTTCTTGAGGTGCCCGGCTCCTGAAGCCATGTGAGAATCTCCTCTTTTCTTTATTAAATGTTTCTTGCCCGCCTGACTGCTGAGACAGGTTTGAAGCCTTAAACTCTAAGATTCAAAAACCAAAAGGCAAATTTAAACAACAACCACCACCCCAACCCTCATTATTTTCAGTTTAACCTCATCATTTTTGGAGGGCTTGCTTCCTGATTTTTGGAATGTTTGGGATTGGCAATACTGCATCCCTTTCAACTAGCCAAGGCTGAAATATGTGACAAAGATTAAACAATACGGAACACACACACACACACACACACACACACATATTCATGGAGGAAACTTGAAATATTGTGGATCCTTTGTAAATGTCTCCTTAACCTCACTTTCATCACTCTGTCGCCAATGTAAATAGCTTTCAACAATGAGTGAGGAGGGGCTGTGTGGAATGGAAGTAACTTTGAAACGAAAATGCAAGATATCCCTTCAAAGCGAGGAACATTCGAAAGATACAAACAGGAGGGTGTGAAAAGACCACTGGCAGGCGGAACATTTGCAGCAGGTGGAATGGGGAATAATTGCCTGGACCCAGCTACCGAGGAAGGCTAGGGAAAAGGTGTGAGATGAAAAGGTCTCCAGAGAGGAGTATTACTCACATTTAGTTGCAGAACATAGGAGGAGGGAAATGAACATGAAGAGGAAGCAGAATATGCTAAAGGAGCCGCAAGGACAGTCCTTGACTTAATTTACAATGACAGAAGGAGAACTGATGTAGAAGTATCAGAGAATCCAAAACCAGCACCAGAATTTAAATGAGTCAGATGTCTCAGATCAAATCTTTGGTGGAAAAGGGAATAAAGAGTCTGGAAGGGAGAGTAGAGCCCTGCACAATTGGCATGGGGTTGCTTGAATAGTTCCCGCCAAGCATCTTCTTGCTGCTGGGCACCTGCATGATTGGTATAGAATTTCCTGAAGAGGACTCTGCAAGAATCTCTTTGGCATTGGCACCTTGCACAATCAATGCATGGTGAGCGGGTGGTGCTTAGCCTTGGCTTTTTCTCAGCTAGGAGTTTCCTGCCTTTGAGTCTCTTTTCTTCACTTTTCTAGGGGTTGTTCTTGCTCTTTGTTTCTCATCCCAATCAGAAGGTGCTGATGGGACAGTGAGAGCTGGATTCCAAGAGCTGAAAACCAGAGGCGATGCGTGTGGAGGCATGTGGGGTCACATTCTCCCCCGCCGCACACACTCTGATTTGCTGCTTTGTTTGTACTGAGCATGTTCACATGGACTGAGCATGCTCACTAACACTGCTGAAGCTGCCTGCCCTCACTTACACACACCCCCCACACACACTTTTGGCAGGCATGGGTGGTCTCTGCTGAAAACTAAGATTGATGTGGAGGGGGAAAAAATACTCCTGGAAAAGAGGGTGGAGTCTGCCCTTGTATATACATTACATACAAAGAACTGTGCTAAAAATATTAAGACTGTAAAGACAAGCACGGAAAAGTTAGGAAATGGCAGCCTTACAGTTGGCTGTGTAACCTTAATTCAGCCCACTCGTGCATATGTGTTACGATACAGTCTTTAAATACATAATTGCATATTATTGTCTCCCACAGGATGGGCCTGCCTCATTCCATGCCACAAATGGACGGTGCTCATTTAATGAGCAGTTGATCGTTTTAGCCTGGGCACAGCGATGTATTTTCCCCTAGCTTCATTCTCAGAAATGGGTGAACTTTTTGGCTGAAAATTAATTAATGAATTAAGTATCCGCCTGAGGCAAACATCCAGCATGGAAAATTTCAGCCTAAATGGTTAAAGTTTGGCAAAATTAAAAGCAACTGACAAAGGGGTTTTATAATGGGAAGTTGTCAGGCAAACTTAATAATAGCTGGTGCTATCCGCCCTGCTTATCTTCTCTTCTTCGCTATTTTTTTTTCTTTCTAGTATCCGGCACCATAATATCGATGGTTTGGAATCTTTTGCAGGGTAGGAGAAGGGGACAATGAGTGACCATATACATTTGTTTCAACTAGATGAGAATAATGGGTGAACGCCCGACCCTGTTGGAATCAATAGATGCTTTTCCATTTACTTCAGCGGGGCCAGGATTTCGTCCCAAACATATATCATGTGACCAATGTAGGATTTATAATGTTCATGTTTAATATTTCTTTCTTTCTTGTTCAGTGCTTGGGTTTTCGGATAGGAATAACATTGGTGTCATTTTGCAATTGTTTTTTGTAAAACACTTTTTTGTGCAATATTCATTTATATTACACCAAGGGCACGAAGGAATATGATTGTTACCATCTGGGCTTTCAACTAGAGCAATGACGTTCCAGGCAGGTTAAATACGCAGGCCTCGACCCCGGAAGTTCTCTTACTCGGAGTCCCGGTTTGTTGTGCTCCAGCATAAAGTTTTAGCAGAGCCTATGGACTGGATGGAAGACCGAGCACTGGACTGTTAGCTTACCCTTGCCTAATAGCATGAGGAAGACCGAAGCAGGGAGCGGTTGGTTAAGTGCCTCGTTTGCCTAGTATCAAGACGTCACTTCAGCCCAGGGTTTCTCAGCCTGTGGGCCATGACCCAAAGGTGAGTCACCAGAGTGTGCCAAAGGGTTCTGTGTATCAAAGATCTGGAGGCAGGAGAGTCAGAAGGTCCCTAAAAGTGAGGCGGCTACCGATGCCTGACCATGGCTCGGCTCCTGTGCCAGCCCTTCTCCCTGAGGCCTTGCCCCCCGCTCGATCCTCTCCCCTCTCCCCCCTGCACATCGCTCACCCATAAAAAGTGGGAGGGTCTTGGCCCTCTGGCCCCGCCAGTTCCTGCGTGCCTGTCTGGAGGGGGGGTGTCTGGTCCTGCCCCTGGGAGAGTGGGAGGCCTTGGTGGAAGCAGGGGGTGGGTTGTCTCCAAGGGGAGGGGGAGGGAGGCCCTGGGGCATGTTGTAGAGCCCACCCTGCACTCACCTCATAGCAATGGCTCCTGCAGTCCCAATCCCACTGGGGTCGGCTCCCTGCGCCGAATGTTGCGACCTGGCGCACGGGTTCATAGTGCCGCTGAGATTAGCCCAACTGTCTGTCCGGCTTGATCACAGGGGGCCAGGTCAGCTTTGAGTGAGTAACGCTGTGACCCCATGGGCCAAGACGCAACGTCCCTCTCACAAATTTGGCCGGCCCAGTCCCTCGTTAGGGGAGCTGGCCCAAATCCAAGCAGCGCTGCGACCACAGAGGTCACAACTCCTGGAGCGTGGAGCCAAGCCCAGCCAGCCCTACAGGAGAGGATTTTCAGGAATCCCCACTCTTGTATGCACAGGGCATTTATTTGGTACCTATTACGTTCATATGTATATTATATATTGTGGGTAAGGAGTACTTAGTAAGCCAGATGTTTTTTGCACTAAAGCTATTCACTGGGTTTTGACAGGCCCCCAAGGTTTGCAAACGGGTTCTCGGCCCAGAAAAGTTGAGAGCCACTACTTCAGCCTCTACCGCCTCAGAGGTACTGCTCATCCTGCAACCCACACCACACCCCCCTTTCAAACCTGCGAGTGAGTGTACAGTGTTGAGGGCATGGGACGTCTGCTTGGCGTGTGGGACTACACCCAACCCCACAGCTGTTGTAATTATGAACTAGCATCATGCAGTACGCAATTCCACTTCAAAGCAGAATCTGGTAATGAAGCAGGGAATTACCCGACAGGATTAAACCACATTGGAACCAATTTGGAAAGAGTTTCAGTCTTTGATTCTCTACTGTACAAATCTGACATCAAAGCGAAGTCTCCGTGTCTGTCAGATGTTCTAGGAAGAGATATAACAGCCTACTGTCAGTCAGCTAACATGATAATTAGACAGCATGATAATGCAGTTATCCTGGTGTTTATAATCCTTGATCATATATTTCAATTAGACATACAGGCCACAGAACTCAATGTCTTTAATTGTAACCGTGATGGCAAAATGATAGGAAGAACTAATCTTCCTGGGGATAGATAGAATCTCATGATTCTTTTTTTTAAAAATATATCATATTCTTTAGTGAATATAATAACAGATTTAATATTCTGGACTTTGTCCAAGTGCTTTGAGTTACCAGAAGAATCATGAATAGAGTCCGTGAAGATACAGTGGTGCTCAGATACTACAGAAATGAGATCTATATGGTAAGCACCCTGGATAGACAACAAACGCCATAAGCATATAATTCTTTTCGTTACAGAAAACTAATTTGCAAGTGCACATAGCAATAGCGTCATGGTTATTTAGTCAGGATTTTCAAAGCCAGCTTGGGGAGTTGGACATCCAAATTCCTTAGGCTGCTTTGTCAATCTCAGGCGGAGAGTTACCAGTGTAGAGAAAAGAGGAAGACACAATGCGGCTGAATCAGATGCAAGTCTAGTTTAAAAGCTGTGAGCCTGTTCAGCCTTGTTTAACTGGAAAGACATTCTGAGATGTATAGTGTATTTGAAGGTCTTGTAGAAAGGGGAAAAGAAAATTGGGTTTTTTGAAAAGCAGTATTTATAATTAAGGATAACATTGTGTCATGGAGGTCATGGATTCCATGACTCCAGAGACCTTCGTGACATTTTCCGCTTCAGCCCTGGGGTGGTGGGGCTGGAGCTATCAGCCGGTGGGGGGAGGGGAGGGACAAGGGGACGGTACTCCAAGCCACCATGGGTGGCAGGTGCTGGCCCGCCTCCCCCTCCAGCGGCAGGACTCGGGCTCTTCCTCCTTGAGGGGCTCAGGCTTCAGTTGTCCCCCCATTATTTTTAGTAAAAATCACAAGCAGGCTTCTGTGAATTTTTGTTTATTGCCCATGACCTGTCTGTGACTTTTACTAAAAATAGCAGTGACAAAATCTTAACCTTAATTATACTAGTTGCCAGCTCTTGGAGTTCACACTTCTAGTGTTTGACATTGATCAAATTCCCATTGCTCCAAGGTCAGAACGATTAAACGACCCTGCCATTGGGGGGCACAAATCTAGCTACCGATGCCATATAAAAGTTGGTTCTTGCCTCAAGTTCCAGTTTCTTTTGCTAAGGAATAAAAAAGGAATCATGTCACCAAGCCCCCTCTAGTGGGGGTCTCTGGGAAACTCCTGGGACTCCAAGTGCTACTGAATAGCTGTTAGGGAGTGTGCCAGGTGTACCATGGGCTTCAAGGCAAACACAACTCTTCATATGTTAGGCTCTATAGACTCTGGGGCTTGATGGGAAACAGAAGGGAAGAAAGGAAGGTGAGCAAATGCTATAAGGTCATGACTTTCCAAAGTGTCCACTGATTTTGAATGCTTCCATGTTTGGGTGCCCAACTTGAGAGCTCCTAAAATGTCCCTGATTCCCAGAAAGCGCTGAGCACATCCTCAAAAAATCCGACCCCTTTAAAGTGGTTTCTGGTTAGGAAACCCAAAATGGAGAGACCAAGAATAAATGGTAACTCTGGAAAATCCTGGGTTGAGTGTGGATGTAATCAGCTGGCTATCAAAAATATCTAGACAGTTCGTTCTCACAGCTTTGGTAAGAACGTAGAGATCTCCTAGTGGACACCACCCCGCACAGCTTGCCAATCTTAATTCCATTTCCACACCTTCCCTGTGGCAACCAGGATGCTTAGCTACTTTAAAAAGAAATAGAGTTCTAAGACTGTACCAAGTAAACAAGACAGGAACAAACTCACTTTGATGTGATTGTGCAGCTGCTCATGAATGCTGCTTTATAGGTGTTGTTTATTTCCTCTTTCTCAGTGCAGTACTTTGTTTATTAGACCCCAATTTCCCCTTGTGTCTACAGCCTCTGCTGCTCTAATCTTTCCAGGTCATTTTAGCGCTGTCTTTCTGTATGTTTGCTACCTCTCCCTGGCCTCATTGTTCTGCTGCTCTCTTCTCAGCCAGCTGCAAGGCCACATCACGCTGCTGCTTCTCGCCTAGTTTCCTCTCTGACTCTTTCCAGCAGCTACAATGCATTGTTCCCCATAGTCACAGACAGTAGCGGTGCCAGCTTTTTTGCCGCCCTAGGCAGCGGCGCCGGGAGAGGCTGCTGCCGAAGTGCCGCCAAGGACCCCGGTGGCTGAAGAAGCAGCCGCCGAGGACCTGGCGGCCACCGAGGGACCTAAAATGCTGCCCCCCAAATCCTGGCTCCCTAGGCGACCGCCTAGGTTCGCCTAATGGTAGCGCTGGCCCTGATCACAGATTCCCTCTGACCTTGACTGCATGCTTCCTTCCCAAGGTCACAGAGGCTCTACCACAGCCAGTGAACAGGCTGTTACTTTCTTTGGGGTGGAGAAGAGGGAAGGAGGAGTCTGTCTGCCATAATATTGTTCAAGTACACACTTTGCACCGTTGTGCGGTCAGCCTCCGTTCAGCTTTCACAAGAAGCTGTACCTCCTTCCTGTCATGCTCCCGATCTCCCTGGGATGGATTTTTACAAGAGCTCTCACTGTCCCATCTCCACTCCTAAGCCACTCAAAATTCTTGCAGGAGCTCAGCAGAGATGAGCATTCCCAGGACGTGTTTTCTCCCCAAAATAAAATGTGTTGTGGGGAAGGGAGGGAGTTAGCTGAAGAATCTACACGCTAGATTGGGCCTTAAGGTCAAGTGCTGCACACAAAACACACTCAACATTTATTTCTGCCATTACAAATGTCAGCTGAAAGGTATTGGTCAATCCCTGGGCTAACTCCATTGTTCTTAAGAGAGCCGTTTTTCCCCCACAAAAAAAATTGCCAAACTTTTCAAATCCATCACCATTTTTCCTCAATGTTGAGGAGGGGTTTCACCAGAAGACACAAAACCCAACTTTTACAATGGTTTTTGGCAGCCCCTCCACCAAAATTCGGCTGAAGAGTAAACAACCAAAAAGTTTCAGTTGCCAAAAACCACAAAAAAAATCCGCTTTAGGCAACCAAAAAAAGTTGGTTTTTATATTTTGTGGTGGTTGTGTTTCATGAAACCCACAAAACATTTAAGACAGTTTCCAAATACATTTTGGTTTCTACAAAACAGCGACGGACATTTTTTGACCAGTTCTGTTTTTTATGTAGCATACTTGGAATCCTTTTTCCAGCTTTAAAGTGTCAGCTGGATCCAGCCAGTATCATAGATGTATGAATGTATAATATAACCTGTGTATGTCATCATAACAGCTAGTCAGTACGGTGTCTCATGTTATAAATCATTCTCTTAACCGTCCATAACTGGAGTGCTCCCGGTCTTCCGGAGTACTCATGCTTTGCTAAGTGTGTTGTTTTATGGGACTGCCAGAATGCCGAGGGACTTTGTTTAGCCTTTGAGAAGGCTAGTTTGGGGACTAGTTTGGGGGGAGTTTTCAAAGTGGGCCAAATCCTAATCCTATTGAGGACAAAGGAACTGTTCCGCTCGCTTCAATGCGATTAAGAGTTTGCTCTTTATTAATATTGACATGTAAAAATAGATAAGCTTTGCAAGTTTATTCAGGGCAGCATCTCCTCATGCTGCCCTCACTTCCATCTTGACTTCTCTACAGGTGAACAGGAAGATCCCAGAGAGGCAAAACTTCTGTAGTGTGGCCACAAAAGACAAAGAAGCTGGAGTTATACGAGTAGGTTTGGGCTGTGCCTAGAAGGGAAGGCAGCCATAGGAGAGGGAGGTAGCAGATGTGGGGAGTGGGGTGTAGCCTGAGGCCTGGCTCTGAGATTCTGATCTCGTTGTAATATATAATAAAATAAATAAAAAACCCAAGGAAATTTTGAATTATGGGACTATAATTCCATCAAGGGGTTCTGGTGACTTAATAAACCGTAAGAGCTTCCTGAACTCCTCGATGGAATTATAGGTCTATAATTCACTGTAGCCTGTTATTTATTTGATGCATCTCTCCCTTTTCACTTGTTAATCACTTACTGGAGTCAACCTGGCATAGCCATTATTCTTGACTCCCAGCCTCTTCTTTCCAAAAAGTGCCTGATTTTTATTTTCTCACATATCAAAATCAAGCCTTTCCCATCCGTTTCAAAACATAGTCTACTTTGTCTCAAAGTTTTTGTTCTGTTTTTAACCAAGACCATTGAGGTTTTGATTGTTTCAAGCTAAGAAGGCTAGCACATACATCAGGGCTGTTGAGACAGGCGACAGAAAATCTCCTTTATAAAACCTAAATCTATGCACAACTCGTCTACTTTCACAAGGCCTGATCCCCAGTCCAATCCTTTCTAATGATTTCAAAGGCCTATAGCTCAGGCCCTGGGTTTGTTACAAACTCAAAACTCTACCCGAGCTAATCAAAAATTTGCTGAAGATCACAATCATTTTGGCTATGATTTTCCAAAACTGTCCAAGGGATTTATTAAAACTAATAAGAACTGGGCATCAAAATACCTTAGGCAGCTTTGAAAATCCCACCCTTTGAGTGAACCTGGGCTGTTTGTACATTCTTAAAGCCAAACCTGGTGAAACTTGGAGGATCATCTCTCATTTCAAGGTGAGTTATGGACATTTCGCACCTTGTAGGAGTGCTCATCACCATACAGCCTGGAGACCTTTGTTAACCACTGTTCTGGGTGGTTGACCAGTGGGAGGTATTAGGAGCAGGAGTAGTGACGGAGGAGTTCTTTGTCTTTCAATAGCGATCTCATTGCAAATGTATCCTTGATGGAACTGTTTATGAGTATCCTTGGTGGAGATGTTTATGAAAGTAAACGTCTCTCCTCCTTCCTCTCCTCTAGAGAGACCCACCAACCTCAGAGTTGATCTTCTTGCTCTATCTTCCAAGTCTTCCAACTTCAGTTTGATTTTTACTGATGTGAGCAGATTCTCTGGGCTTGATTCTTTGGCAGGGTGAAGAAGGGAGCTGTCAGGCAGCCAGTCACAGCTCCCTTAATCTCCTCTGGCATAAGCAAAAACTGCAGGGTAGCGGTGCCTTGTTCTGCTGTATCCACTCCTGTTACCCACACAAAATTTTGTTACACATACTAGGGCATCCACCTTTACCTTTCTGTGGGCTCAAGAAGTAATCTTGCTAATTTAGGAAAGGAATACTTGTGGCACCTTAGAGACTAACAAATTTATTTCAGCATAAGTTTTCATGGACTACAGTCCGCTTCGTCGGATGCATAGAAGGGAACATACAGTGGGACAATATTTATACATTCAGAGAAACATGAAAAGGTGGCAGTAGCCATACCAACTGTAAAAGACTAATTAATTCATTGAAAGGAACTGTTATCAGTAGGAAAGAAACTTTTGAAGTGATAATCAACATGGCCCATTACAGACAGTTGACACAAAGGTGTTAAGGGTATTTAACTGGGGGAAATAGATTCAATTAACGTAATGACCGAGCCATCCGAGCTAATTTAGGCACCCCCACCCTTTTCCAGTTCCTAGGGCTCCAGGCGAAAGGCACCTAACTCTTCCCAATTCCCAGGGTGTAATCTGGTTAATTTAAATATTCACCCTTACCCAATTCTTAGGGCTCAGGGTGTACTTTTCTGTGGGTTTTCAGAACCTTTTACCAGTGAAAAATCCTCACCCAGTAATAACCTTATCCTAGATTTATTAACGGTTACCAAGCAGAATACACATGCTAAGCATACAATGCTATGCTCACCAGTCCTGATCACGCAAGCGGACTTTCCTTGTTGGCCAGGCAAGATCAGTTTCGTCTGGATTCTGGTTGCTGCACATCACGGTCGTGCAGAGGATTTTTATCAGCTTTGATCTTAGGCTGTGTCTTTGAGGTGAGTTTTTCTTCTTTGTTCGTCCAGGTCTTTCCTTCTTATACTTCTGTTCCTTCTGCTGGTCTTCTTGGACCCCAGTTTATATAGTGAAACTTGAGTCCTGCTTAGCTCTACCTTAACCAATCATTTTACTAAAATATTACTAAACAATTTTCTGACCAATCCTGTAAAACAATTCTCTAACCAGTCATACCCCACCACCTTCATTGATTTACACATAGTAAAATTAATTATGTAACAGACAGAAACAATCAAAGAACCATACAGACCATACAGATAAACAATAGCGAAGTGGGGACCATAAAGACAAAACAATAAAGAAATGGGGATTTCACAATCACAATTAAGTGATTTCTTGTCAGACAGAATGCTATCAAACAAAGTTTTCTTTAACCATCTTAAGATCTGTTTCTTTATCTGGTGACGGTGGGTGCTATGAGGACAGGAGCCTTCTTAACAGTCCGATATTACATTGTTTTAATGTAATTTAGATGGAATGTGAGGATGTGATTTGCTGCTTCTTTGCTCATGGTTGCTGCTCTCCTAATAGGGCCGCAGACAAAGGCCTCAGAGCTCACAATGTGGCCTACAGGAAAAGGCCTTCTCCTTACACGCCCCTCCCCCACTCCGTCCTCCCTTTGCACTGGCATGGCGGTTCCAGGGCAGCAGGTGACCGAGCTGGTACAGAGTGTGGTAGAGCTGCCTCCACCAGTTTTGCGTTGGCCAAGTTTCCCCTCCCAATCTCCACATAAGAAGAGCAAAATGGCCGCGGTGTAATGGAGAATCTGACTCTCAACGCTCCTGATTTTGTGCTTCACCAGTGACACCCCCAGCATTGGACCACGTTTAAGGTCATTTATTGTTCCATGTGTAACCCCCACATCTCCTGGGTGTGGGGTGTTCTGTCCCATCTAGTGGCACTGAGACCACTTAGAGCAGGGGTCTCAAACTCAATTTACCTTAGAGCCAGTCCTCAAATCCTCCCAGCGGGCCAATAATGTCACTCATGCCGCCCAGAACCCGCCCCCCCAAGCCCCACCCCCCCAAAAATTCCCCCCCTTCCCCCACCTGCCTAAGGCTATGGGAGGGAGTTGGGGTGGGGGAGGAGGTCTGGGGTAGGGGATTAGGGTGCAGGCTGTGGGAGGGAGTTTGGGTGCTGAAGGGATGAGAGGTTGGGCTCTGGTAGGGAGTTTGGGTGGGGGGAGGGGGGCTGGGCTGGGGGTGCAGGAGGAGGGGGTGGGGTGCAGGCTCTGGGAGGGAGTTTGGGGGCAGGAAGGGGGAGGGGGTTCAGGCTCTGGGAGAGGGTCTGGGGGTGTGGCGCTTACCTGGGGCTCTAAGCGGAGCATGCCGGGGGGGCCGCTGTGTGCTGCTGCCCCCAAGCACCGCCCCTGCAGCTTCCCATTGGCCGCAGGGGTGCTTGGGGTGGGGGGCAGTGCATGGAGGCACAGCCCTGCCCCACCCCGGGGCCGCAGGGAGGGGCCGGCTGACATGTGGAGTGAGCAGGGAGACGCTGCTCAGCTCCACTGTGCTGCCGGGGCCCTGGGCCATTGTAAATCTCCTGCGGGGGGTGGGGGAGGAGCATCTGGGGGCGGCAGGTGGGGCCAAGGGAGAGACTCGGACCCAAAACTGCTGGAGCCCCGCGGGCCACATTGGGGAGGTTCACGGGCCGCAGATGGGCCACGAGGTTGAGACCCCTGAGTTAGAGAGAGTTAAATGAGTCTG
Organism: Chelydra serpentina; assembly: GCA_037349315.1. NCBI lineage: Eukaryota > Metazoa > Chordata > Testudines > Chelydridae > Chelydra > Chelydra serpentina. The sequence continues at coordinate 16,444,413 of JBAIAC010000061.1, forward strand.
CTCTCCAGCCTTTGCCACTAGCCAGCTGGCTTTTTAGCTCATGTGGCAGAGGCTCATGCACTAAATTCTAGAGGTCCCAGGTTTGATCCCGCCTGCCGATAACCGGGGTCTGTCGCTGTTACAAGTGGGGGCTCATCCGGGATTTCAACTGGGAAATCTCTGAAGCTGGGCACGTGCTTCCTCAGCTAGGGGAAGTATGTAACCCACACACCTCCAGGTGCGGTGTGCTGTCCCATCTAGTGGCACTGAGACCACTTAAAGAGAAAGAGTTAAATGAATCTGTTCTACAGACTTAGCTAACAGCCAGTTGGCTTTTAGGTCATGCTGTAGACTCAGCGGACAGCGGTGTCCAATACATTCGCCACTAGTCACATGTGGCTAGTAGGCTATTGAATTGTGGCTAATGCATATGGCTTTTTTATAATGTGGGTTAATAAGAAAAACCACAAGTGTGGCTAGCAGTGTGGCTAACATCCAATTTCTATTGGACACCGCTACGTGTAGAGGCTCATGCACTAAGCTCCAGAGATCCCCAGTTCTATCCCACCCAGCGACGACCGGGGTCTGTCGACATTACACATTCACAGAAAGCATTTGCTCAGTAAGGAGACTTGTGCCTTTCTGCATTTCTGTTAGTTGTCTGAGGCCTTTTTCAGCTTCAGAGTTTCCAGGGCTGTCCTCCCTTCTCTCTGCCTGCAGCCTAGACAGGCAAAGGGGCCAAATCCACCTTAGAGCCCTCTGGGGAATCCTGAAAGGATCAGTCATTTTTAACTTTGTTGTTCCTCCAACCTGGCTTCCCTGTGTTCTTGGAAGTAGCCACGTTTCTATTGTATTAGAGATTAGGAGGATTAAATCAAGCCTGGTGGCAGATTTCTGGTCCCGATAAAAGTCTGCAGGCCACTAGGCCTTCCACCATTTTTACTTGTGTGACTTTCCGAAGTTGGCATCTACCTTGAGTAATAATCCTAAATCATAGGGAAAATGGGATCTGTCTCTCCGGTATGTGACTGCTTTCAATTATCTTGCCTTTTGCAAAGTTCAGTTTGTCTTTTTAAGTCAATCAAACAAGCAACAATTGTCCTACAAAGCTCTGGATTTTGCTTGTGCCTTGATGCTGTAATCTTTGTAAGCATGCTCCACCATCATTAGGGTCACCAGCTTAAAACTTTCTAGGAGCCACTTCTCCATAGCTACCCTGGGAATGTCATCTTATCTGAGGCTTCTTAGAGTCCACAGCCATCCTGGCCCCTCCTACCTTTGTAGTGGGATACCATCCTGCCTCAAAAAACAACTCTCCTCATAGTCACTCAATTCAGAATTGCTGTTTCTGCTCACAGCACCTCGTGGACTGATTTTCAAATCATATTTCTGAAAGCCAAGCAAGGTTCATACAAGGTAAAAAGGGGACAATCTCCATAAGAATAAACACATTGGAAGGTAGGGATGGGGAAGACCCAATGATACCATAGTCCTTTTCCAGTCACAGAAACCTACATCTCCAGCCTCCGAGTGCAAACTGCCTCACACACATACCAATCTCGCATCCGTAAGAGTGGTTGTGAATCATCAGTCAAAAATGTCTTGGTGAGCAATGGAAAGGAACAATGGATTGACACTTACAGTTCTTACAGTCATAGATAATAAGTAAAGCCGGGTGAAATTTTTCATCTGAAACCTTTTTTGATCAAAAATGCAGATTCAGTAACACCAAAACATTTTGTGACTTCATGTCAGTTTCATCAAATTGTTTATGTTGCGGGGATGGGGGAGGAGATGAGGCAAAAAACCAATGTTTTGGTTTTTCAGTTCAAAACAACTTTTTTGTTTAAAAAATTTTCATTTGTATTTAAAAAAAAACAAAAAACATTAAACTCTCCAAATCAAAATGAAATGTTTTGTTCGACCCAAAACAAAATGTGCGTGGGTTTGGTTTTTCTTTGGAACTTCCCGTGAACTTGAAAATCAGTTATTTGCACAGCTCTAATAATAAGGGCCAGATCTTCAGCTGATGTAAATCAGCGAAGCTCCCTTGGCTTCAGTGGAGTTGCATCGTTTTGCTCCACATAAGGAGGTGGAGCTAACCTAGAGACTGTTCACATCCATGCGAACATATTGGCAGGGACAGCTGACAGCGTGTGTTAGATGGCTCAGGCAGACTGACCAAACAGTCAGAAAACAAAAGAGAAGGGCTGACCAGTGCACAAAGACCGCACAAATCTTTATAATGGGCCCACACCTGGTATGTCTGTACGTGTGCATCTATTTTTTTAATATAGTAGTTGTGCCTAGGGACCAGTCGAGTTCTAAGCCCCATTGTGCTAGGCATAGTACAAACATGTTGATGTATTTTCTGATCCTTTGATCATTCCAAGGATCTCTTCTGAACCGTCTCCAATTTATCCTACTTGAATTATAGGCACCAGAACTGGGCACAGTATTCCAGCAGCGGTCGCACCAGTGCCGAACACAGAGGTAAAATAACTTCTCTGCTCCTACTCAAGATTTCCCTGTTGATGCATCCCAGGATGGCACGAGCTATTTGGGTTACAGCATCACACTGGGACCTTGTGTTTGGCTGATTATCCACCTTGACCCTCCAAAACTTTTTCAAGTCACTGCTTCCCAGGGTAGAGTCCCCCATAGAAGTATGGCCAACATTCTTTGTTTCTACATGTGTACATTTACAGTTAGGCGTATTAAAATGCATATTGTTTGCTTGCACCAAGTCTACCAAGCGATCCGCGTCGGTCTGAATCAGTCATTACTCCCAGAGGAAGCAGAACTGCAGAGTTTGAGCCTAAGTCAGACCTACTGAGGCAATCATGGTTAGTGCCAGGAGCAGCGCCAGGGTTTTTGCCGCCCTAGGTGGCAACGCTCTGCTGCCGTAATCAGCGGCAGCTCCTCTGAAGCTGCGTTCTCGGCGGCGTTTCGGCAGCCGCTTTTCTTGCCGCCCAGAGAAAAACCTGATGCTGAAGCACCTCCGGGAAATGAATCGCTGCCGAAATTCCGCCGAGGGTGGCGAAATGCTGCCCCCCAAATCCTGCCGCCCTAGGCGACCACCAGTCTAAGGGTAGGTCTACACTTACCCATCGCGTCGGAGGCGTCGGACCGATGTTCTGGGTTCGATTTATCACGTCTTGTCTAGACACGATAAATCGAACCAGGAAGTGCTCCCCCCTCGACGCTGGTAATCCTGCTCCACGAACGGAGCAGGCAGAGTCGACGGGGGAAGCCTGTGCGCCACGGTGTGGATAAGGGGTGAGTACTTTCAAGTTCAAAATAAGATACTTCGACTTCAGCTACGTTATTCACGTAGCTGAAGTCGCGTATCTTACTTCGAATTTCGGGGCTAGTGTAGACCAGCCCTGAGAATGGGAGAATCACTTGACGCTACCCTGACAGCTAAAAGCCTGAAAAGGGCTAGCATGGGTCACAGGTGCAGGTTACCTAGTTACTTTCCCACTAAGCATCCTCAGCTCCAGTGGGAGTGGGGGGCACTCCCCAGATAAAGGCTTTTACAGAGCAACCTGAAAGCCAAGGAAGGATTCAGATGCAATCCGTAAAACAAAAAGGTCAGTGTTTTCCTATCGATTGTCCTGTTCCAAGCTACTGAACATCCAAAACAGAGCCATCTTTTTCTCTCTCATATGTTTGCAGAATTATTGCTTTAAAAAGCTTGTAGGGCTAAGTCTTCAAAGTATTTTTTTAAGGGATGCTGTCAAGATGAAAAACAGTTTGGGTCAAATTGCCCTTCATTTGCTACCTGGTCCGAAGTGATGCAGGTGCCGCATAACTCCTCAGATAGGATAACTTTCTTTATCAATATGATTTATGTTTTGTTCTGTGGTAGCACCAAATGGTCCCAGCCAAGATCAGGGCCCTAGCATTCTGAGCTCCGGGCCTGCCTACTGAGAGATCTTGGCTAGATTAAGAAAAAAGGTGCTTTTTGAAATCTGCTGACTTGATGGACTTGATCCACCCCACAACACATAGATTAACTCCTTTATGATCATGTTGGGGTTATGTTGTACTATAGGCTCCCTCCATGTGGTGCAATTTGTAGGCTCAGGGCCTAGATCAAGATTGAATATGATTAAAGGGGGAGGATCTGGGTCAAAAGGAGCTGCAAAACCCCTTCTCCTATGGTGGTGGTTGTTGTTCACCAATAACCTAAATTTTGAGCTTAACTAAATTGACAGCATCGCTTTAACACCTTCCCTATCGTTCATTGCAAAATCATTCCTTTCAATTTGTTCCATAGACAAGAGAATTGAGCTATATAACAATGTAACACTAATTATTACTTTGACAAGAGCCAATTAAATTCATGCCTTTTATAATGAGCTGTTAAAACCCACAATTAAATTAGTGTTCTGGCTGACATATCTCCACCTAGAAATATTTTGGTAAAAGAAATAAACTACAGTACTTGAACATATGCACACTAAATAGGCACATTTATCATGTGATTTGAACTCCTTTTGATTTGGTTTTGCGAGCATCATCAATGCCAAGATACAGCGCAGAGTTCACTTCAAGCTGTATGAAGTGGTTTATTCTATTGACAATGTGCTTTGACTATGATGCTTTTTTAGAGGGTTGCTGCCCAGGGGGCATTGTGCTGGTGATCCTGAGACATCCTGGTTCCAAAGAGTCATTAAAAAAATCGGGGGTAATTTATATGGTGGTGAACAAAGCAATGCAAACGTTGCCAACTGTCTGACCTTTCCAATGCTTCTTCAGATAGAACTTTGAAGGTGGCTATGAGAGCAGTTTTGCTTTATATTGAAGTCTTGTGGCAAGGGGACATCCGTCAAGTTCAGACATAGGCCCTGATCCAGCCTTGGACTTAAGCTTGTGCATCATTCTAAGCATCTAAGTGGTCCCATAGGAATGAATGAGACAACGTACATGCTTAAAATAATGCAGATGCTTAAAGTCTTTGCTGGATTGGAGCCATAGTAACCAAGCCTTTACCTAAAATAAAAATTGAAACCTGTTGGAGATTAACTAAAACCATGTCTACAAGCTTTGTGTTTTTTTTCAGTATAGTCTGAGATGTGAATTTAAACCAACCTAGTTATACCAATTATAACCGCTCCCTTTCCCCCTCCCCAGTGGACACTTTAATTCCAGTATAGAAATGCCTTTTTTTTAACTGTGTCACTTGGGAAGGGGCTGAAGCTAAACTGAAAAACAACAACAACTATTCTTACTAGGGTGACCAGATGTCCCGATTTTATAGGGACAGTCCCGATTTTGGGGTCTTTTTCTTATATAGGATCCTATTACCCCCCTCCCCATTTTTCACATTTGCTGTCTGGTCACCCTAATTCTTACACAAGAATAAGAATGTCCACCCAAGGGTTATACTGGTATAACGATACCTGTTAAACTAGACTGGTCTAACTAGTCAAACTTTTTTGTGTAGGCAAGGATAATGGATAATGTTTGTGTACTTCTGCTCTGACCACTTCCAGCTTGGCCAGGAAACAGAAGTTCTGAGATACTGGGGTGGAAACTCTCTTCTCATGGTATTTGTGGCCTGACTGGATTCAGAAAGTTCTGGCAAGTTTGTGACGGCGTCTGCTATAGTGAGATTTCCAGAGGTTTGGCTAGCTGGGAGAAGCTCCCAAAGCTTTGGAAGTTGGCATGTGACCTTCTTATCCTAGAAGAGCAGTTCTTAAGACACAATAATTCTCTCAACTCGCTGGGGAAAAGCGAAGCAAAATCACTTAACCTCCCCCCAGCCCCCACTCTTCAAACAAACAAAAACTGTTGCGAGACAGGGTAATGTAGCCAACGCTGCAGCATGCTCTACTTCATTCAAACCCGTAGACACACCTCTACGCTAACCCAATGTATTTGTAGCATTACAGGTCCTTAAATCTTTAGGCTTTGTGATTGGTAAGCCTAATACGCATTTACACTAAGGCCCCTTTACACTGCTTTAAAGTGGGTGTCAGTTACATTCACACCAATTTTCAGTCCCATTTACGCTGCCGGAATGGTGGAAGGGAGCCTGAGTGTAACCCTGTGGATCTATGAACATCATCCCCGGCAACCTTTCTGGGAGTTTATGCCAACCGTTTGATGGGTGCTCGGGATTCCTGCTCCAGGCCCACAAACCGACTCCGAGGGGAAATAGGGAATGACACAGACAGCTGTGCTGCCGAGGACCCTGGGAATCAGCATGAGGGGCTCTTCCTCTGCATGTATGACCTGGCCTGCGAATGCACGTTGCTTCGGAAATATTATGAATGGAAACAGAGTGTTCTAAATACTATTTTTAGCCCTTCTGCTGGTTTTTCCACAGGTGGGCAAAGCCTGGCTTCTCACCGGCTTTACTGTAAAGACCTGAAGTCACACATTATCCTTGGGCTGAAAGAAGAACTCCTCCTCCTCCCCCTATGTCAAAGGAGAACATGCCGGAGTTCTGGGTAAGGCATGATATCAATAGATCATTCAGCATTCAAAAGAAACAAACTGTTCCCAGTGACTCAGTCTCCTTTCTGTTTAGGTTACATTCAAGCATCTCTTTCTGGGGGGGCAGAGCTTTTTTGTCTATACCACAAAACCTCTGGGCAGAATTGTCTCAATTAGTGGCCCATAATCACCCTTCACCTTTAAAGACCAAGCACTTGTTCTCAGGCAGGGTGAATCCCCCTCAGCAGGAGAAAACAGTGCCGCTGATTGGACATTTTGGCTCTTATCTGGAACAAGTAAAAAGTGGACAATGGGATTATTATTTTTTGCCCTCTATTCCTACTGCAGTTTCTTTGTTATGGTTTCAGGTGCTGGCAGGTATTTGAGAACCAAGGGACTCTATGTTCAATAGAGTAATAATCACACTCAATACTTACATAGCGCTTTACGTTTCTAAATGCTGCCCAGGCACAGGGCATGATTCATTTCTGCTGGCACGGTGGGGCTGCATGTGTGTCACTCATGTGCACATTTATCCTTTAAATACAGGGATCTCGGCTGTGCCATTTGGGCCCTGCCCAGGATAAGGATTGGTGCAGCGTCACACTGACCCCAGAAGGGACTCTTTCCCAGGGAGGCAGACTGCCTCTGGGAACTTACCATGCCCCGCATAGGACAGGAGTGGAGTCGTGGCACCACTTCCTGTCTTCCCTGCTCCCTTTCAATCACCAGGTGCCACCAGGGGAGTAAGGACGGAGCAGCGCCTGTACTTACCTGAATAGATGGACTGCAGTGTTGCCTGCCCCTCTCATCCATTCTGCACATGGGCCAGGCAGAACTGCCACTCATGGGGACGGAGTTCATTTAGAAATGTCTGGCCTGGTTTGACAATGCTTCTCTTTTGTTTAAAACTGTCTTCCATGATGTAATCAGGGTTTCTGGATGCCGTTGCGAAAAACAAAGGGCTAGATCCTCAGATGAAGTCAATGGAGCTAGACCAACATATGATCTGGCCCACGTTCTTCTGTCCTTTGTATTCCGGCCGAGGCATGACAGGCTGTCAAGTTGTGTGTTAAGCAGAGCGGGCAAATCAGGGTTGGCAGGGAAGGGCTGGATTCTATGGAAAATCTGAACCTCTTGTGAAAAATCCCAAATACGGAAAATGTTTGGCTCAAAACTGCCAGGACCCAAAAACCTTCAGGCAAAGCCCTAAACATTTCTGAATTTTTCGCTCACAAGTTTTGCTTTTCAGTGAAAATTTGATGATAGCAGATTCTTTTGCCAAATTTTTCATTTGGTTGAAAACCCAATTTTCCATTAACAAAAGTTTTCAATGGAAAATTTTCCCTCAGCCCTAGTGTGAAGGTCTTATGTACTCCTACAATACTCTAGTACTGCAGGTGTCCTCATCAATGGACCAATCTGTAGAGTGAGATCTGTTGTTATAGCTGATTTTACTAGCGCATGAATGGACATCTCCCATCACTCGTCTCTGGCTTGTGTTATACAGCAGGTCAGACTAGATGATCACAATGGTCTCGTCTGGCCTTGGGATATATGGCTCAAGATGAGATTACTAGAAGTTGTGAGTGTCCCCTTCCTTGAGAATGTTTGCTTAAAGTCTGTGCCATATTGTATGGAAAGTAATGAAAGTCAACAGATTCAGCAACGCAAAGGAATGAGATAATTCCTTGAGACAGACTAAATTGAGCAGCCTTGTTTTTATAAAGGGTTATCTCCAACATTAAAAAAATAAATACCCTGTTCCGAACTAAAGTGTTGAGTTAATTTGAAACAACCATAAGAATGGCCATAGTGGATCTAGTCCAGTGTCACCTCTTCCGACAGTGGCCAATGCCAAATGCTTCAAAGGGAATGAACAGAAGAGGGCAATCATCAAGTGATCCACCCCGTCGTCCAGTCCCAGCATCTGGCAGCCAGAGGCATCAAGAGCATGGGGTTGCATCCCCTGATCTTCTTGGCTAATAGCCATTGATCGAGCTGTCCTCCATGAATTTATCGAATTCTTTTAATGAGTTCCACAGGTTGGCCATGCACTGTGTGAAGAAGTACTTCCTTTTGTTTTAAACCTGCTGCCTATTCATTTCATTGGGTGACGCCATCATTGTGTATTTATTGTTGGGATTATGCTTTCCAATGGGCATTATTCTGCATGTATCAACATTGAATTTCATCTGCCACTTCGTTGCCCAGTCACCCAGCATCCATGCACAGTGATAGACTGACATCCCTGCCATGGACGGCGGGTATAATAAGCCAGGGGAGGCACTTCTGCGGCCCCAGACCCCTAGTTGTAGGTTTTTTGGGGGGAAGTTGTTGTTTTATTATGCTCCATGCAGGTTCCGGGGTGGCTCAGGAGGCAGCATGTGCTATTCAGCTTCCTGGGTTCATCAATAATCTCCCTGGACTCCAAAGACATTATTGATGAACCCAGGAAGCTGAAAATACCACCTCCTCCTCCTCCTTGGAACCTGCATGGGGCATATCAAAAGCTTCTTCGGACAAGAGTGAGAGGCTTTTCCCCTCCCAGCTTGGGCTCTGGGGAGGGGAAGTGTGGCGCAGCTACAGCTGACCTGGGGCTCCTCTGGGCAGGTGTGTGTGTGTGGGGGGGGCCTCGGGGCACCTCTGGGCAAGTGGGGGGGGCCTCGGGGCACCTCTGGGCAGGTGGGGAGAGAGGCTCAGGGCTTCAGCTGGCCCGAAACTCCTCCAGCCGAGGGATGTTCAGGACTTCTCCAGTCAGTGAGGGGGACTCATGCCTTTGGCCGCGGGGGAATGGCAGGAGGCCTTGGGGTTCTGGCTGTGGGGGGCGGGAGTGGAAGGGGCAGAGCCGGGGGCTAACTTCCCCTAAGGGGGGCTCCACCCTCTGCCCGTGATCCCTGGACAGGTACAGAACAGGCAGTGCTCACTTCTTTACAAATCCTCTCCAATGTAATTCAGCTCGGAGCTGAAGGGATCTCAGTCTAGGGGTAAGAAGGTCCCAAAGAGTAGAGCTGGGGGAAATTTGGGGGATGTGCGGGGTAGGGAGAGAGAAAAATGCACATTGGGCAACATGTTTAGAATTGTTGCTGGTTTTGCCAAATTGTTTCACCTGAAAGGGGGAAAAAATAACTATTTAAAACATTGAAATATTTTGATTTTTTGTGGGGGGGTTGGAAATGAATTTTTCTTTCAGTATTTGCTTTATTTATTTTTTTAAATCTCAAGATTTGTGGGGTCTGACTCTTCGTTTGGGGGCCGTTGGGCTGCAATGTTGCATGGGCCTCCACTACCGGAGCTAAAGGACCCAAGCTCTGTAACAGGCTCGTGGAGTTCTGTCTTTGGCCCAGCCACCACTAGAGGGGGACAGAGCACCACAGGGGGCGGGGCACCACAGGGGGCGGGGCATATTGCACACACTAGCACCAGAGTCACTGCCTCAGCGGGGGTGCTGAGGCAGTGAACACTAGTGTGTGCGGGGCAAGGATGGTGTCTGGCAGTGCCATTGCTGACACGAATGGTCTGGTAGCCGGTGACGTCAGGCCAGGGCTCCCAGCCTAATTATGATAAACTTCACCCTTACTGGACTTCCTCCTCCCCTCCATGCAACAATTTAAATGGTCTCTTCTGTTTCATTCCTTTTGCCGTGTATATGTGTGTGAAAGAAGGAGAGAGAATTCACAGAGGGCTGGCAGGAGGAAGGGATGGAGAAAATTATAATATAAAATTATACATGTGGAAATGTACATCTTCCTTCTTTTCTGCAGGACGCTGTTGTTTGTGTAAAAAGAGCCAGCCAGCTTGCAAAGCGACATTGCTATTCGAGATGGGCTTGAGATACAAACTGCCACAAAAGTTAGAAAGCGTTTTGAGCTGGGGTTTGGTTTGGGCCCATTTCCAGTTGTTATGGAGGGAGGGATAGCTCAGTGGTTTGGACATTGGCCTGCTAAACCCAGGATTGTGAGTTCAATCCTTGAGGGGGCCATTTAGAGATCTGGGGCAAAAATCTGTCAGGGGACAGTACTTGGTCCTGCTAGTGGAGGCAGGGGACTGGACTTGATGACCTTTCAAGGTCCTTCCAGCTCTGTGAGATAGGCATATCTCCATATATGACTAGGGCCCCAATTCAGAAAACTCTTGAACACCCCAATGCAAGAAAAGCATAGGGCTCGTTGAAGTCAATGGCAAACTCCCAGGACTAAACTGAATGTCTTTGAATTGGGGCCCATATGACTAATTCTTCACATACATTAAACATATTGAGCAAGGTCCTCATACGCTAAACCTCTGTACACCAGCTGAGGATCTGCCCCCAGATTTGCATTAAGGAGGGAATTTGTGCAGGGGGAGGGGAATCACAAATCAAATGATTTGCTTAAAACCAAACCAACCCCCTCACCCCCCAACATCTTGTAGAGCCTAAAACCGGGTCATACAAATCTGAATCGAGATTGCACATACGTTACAATAAGGTTATGATTTCCAACCAGGTATTTATATTTACAAGTGAGTTTCCAAGAGCAACATTTTTCGAGGTGCAGAGTAATACACACTGTCGTCAGGGTAGTTTAAAAAACATTGATGAGCATCAAAAGGAGTTGAGCATGTGGGCCCTGACACAAGCTTTTCAATATGTTAAATTCTGGAAAAAACTGAACCTTTCACCTTGTGCATAAAGGACTCCATTCAGTTTACATTCCTGTTTGGTTACCTTATTGGTTCACTCTTTTTTTTTTTTTCTTCTCCCCTGACCTATTTGCACATCGCTGGAAATACTCTCCTATAGCTAATGCTATACATCAGTTTTGCAAAAATAACTACATTTGAGGCACTCAGTAAATCTTTCAAACAGCCCGGAGGTCAAATTGAAAGAAATCATCTGAAAAAGCTCTCCAGAGAAAGGAAGAGAGGGAACAAACCAGGAACGTGAGAACTGTAATGTTTATCTCTGGCAAACCAATCTGTTTCGTTACTGGTGATTTTCTATTAGGTGTGTGGAAATGTATCTTTGAAATTAATATTGAAATCGCCATCATATTCTTATCTTCCTCCTGCCACGTCCTTTTTGCTTTATTCCACAGCAAAACGATTTTTTAACTCGATCTGCCAGGGAAAAGGCTGCTGGAATTGCCACTCCATACTGTGCATGCAGATTTCCTTTTGCTTGCCTGATCCACAGCCTATTGCAATCCCTGGCAAGTTTTTCCAATAACTTCAATGGTTTTGGGATCAACCTGAATAGGAAGAATTTTGCTCCACCCGTTTCTGACCCCTCCTGCCCATTGGAATGAAATGTAATTCATAACGAATTATGTGTGTTTCTCACCCAGCCCCAAAGTTATCTGCTTCCACCTGTACCATGGCAGTTGTTTGCTCCAGCAGGTTAGAATAGCCAGCCAGATAACTGCACGGTGACACAGAAGCCACTGTGTTTGTGTGATCTCTTCATTGCCAGGTCTCCAGCCTTTGGGCTGGAAGAGCCTGCGGAAGCTACTAAGGCTTGGTCCACACTAAGCCCCCAGTTCGAACTAAGATACACAACTTCAGCTATGTTAATAACGTAGCTGAAGTCGAAGGATCTTAGTTTGAACTTCAAGGTACCCACCGCGGGTCCACACGCGGCAGGCAGGCTCCCCCGTTGACTCCGCCTACTCCTCTCGCGGAGCAGGATTACCGGCGTCGACGGCGAGCACTTCCGGGATCGATTTATCGCGTCTAAACAAGACGCGATAAATCGATCCCAGAAGATCGATTGCGTGCCGCCGAGCCAGCTGGTAAGTATGGACGTACCCTGACAGAGGCAGAACTAAGGAAACAGACAGAAGACCTCCAATGTTACCAACAACGAAAACAAAAAAAAAAAGAGCGAGACTCAATCCCATGGATGAAACGCACAAGAGATCTCCGGTAGCTATCATGTAAATACAAACAGACTCAGTGTTGCTATGCGCCCCTTTAGTTTCCAAAGTGTTGATGGAGCTCTGGCTTCGATGCTGCTTTAACTTCCTCAGAGAGGGCAGCAGAAAAACTGTGAGAGAAATAAGGTGGTTTTTGCAGTGACCGAGGCCTCTGTGATATGTGTGTGCAATGGCGAAACAGTCAAAGGACTCGCACTGTTTTGTTTAAGCTCATCCAGAGGAGCGGGCAGAGTGAAAATCAATATAAACAGATTTCATCGAGGATGTCTCATGGCTGGAATCAAAAGATCCCTGTGGGGAAAGAAAAGGAGGAGGAGACTTTCAGGATTGGTTGTAGCCGCTTTATAAGCCATAGGATGAAATATTGTAGAACCTCAGAGTTACGAACGCTAGAGTTATTAACTGACCGGTCAACCACACACCTCATTTGGAACTGGAAGTACGCAACCAGGCAGCAGCAGGAGAGAGAGAGGGGGAAAAGCAAAGACAGTACAGTACTGTGTTAAACGTAAAACTACTAAAAAATAAAGGGAACGTTTTTAAAAAAAAGATTTGACAAGGTAAGGAAACTGTTTCTGTGCTTGTTTCATTTAAATTAAGATGGTTAAAGCAGCATTTTTCTTCTGCATAGTAAAGTTTCAAAACTGTATTAAGTCAGTGTTTGGTTGTAACGTTTTGAAAGAAGCAACAAAGGGTTCTGTAGCACCTTTATAGACTAACAGAGGTATTGAAGCATAAGCTTTCATGGGTGAATACCCACTTCTTCGGATGCAAGCAGTGGAAATGTCCAGAGGCAGATATAAATGTGCAGGGAAGATTCAGGCTAGAGATAACGAGGTAACAAACGAGGCTTTGAAAGAGCAACCGTAATGTTTTGTTCAGAGTTACGAACATTTCAGAGTTATGCACAACCTCTATTCTGAAGGTGTTTGTAACTCTGAGGTTCTACCGTAGTTCAAGCTCACATGTAAACAGAGCTAGATCTAGTCCTTGGGATTTAGGGCCAACATTTTCCAACCCGGGTGTCTAAAACTGGGTTCTTAAAATCCATATTTAAGCCCGTTTAAAAAGCCTTTTATTCTGGGGTCAGATTTTCAAAGGTATTTAGGTGACTAAAGGTGCAGGTATACACCTAGTGGGATTTTCAAAAGCACCTACATGAGTTAGGCATCTAAGCCTCATTGATTTCAATGGGCATTAGGGGCCTAACCTGCTTGGGCACTTCTGTAAATCCATTAGGCGCCTGCCTGTTTGCATCGTTAGGCACTTAAATAACTTTGTCAATATGGCCCCTGTGCCTAAATATGGATTCAGGCCCCAAATTTTAGGCACTAAATGTTAGGCCTAAGATTTTAAATATGCTTGAAATGATACATACATGAAGGAAAAGGAGTTTATAATCATGATATGCAGGGGGGAACCTTTCCTTGTATTAATTCTTCAAGGACCTGATCCACAGCCCACTGAAGTCGATGGAAAGATTCTCTTATTGACTTCACTGGGAGCTCGATCAGAGCTAAAGTGTGTCTCTGCTCTGAAAACCGGCTATGGGAAAATGGTACTTTCACAGAGCAGCTTTTTTCTAAAAAAACACTTTGTCCCATGGTAGCACTTAGAGGCCTCAAGTGCGATCAGACCTCTGGTGTGCTAGGCGCTGTACCCCCCACAATGAAAGACAGTCCCTGCCCCAAAGAGATCACAATCTCAATAGATGAGACCGACAAAAGGCGCGAGAAAGGAAGACGGGGAACTAAGGCAAAGAGAAATGAAGCAACTTGCCCAAAGTCGCACAGGAAAACCGTGGCAGAGGCAGGAACTGAACCCAGCTCTCCTGAATGCCCCATTGCTCTGATCTCAAAAACATCTCCTCTCTAATCAGATCTGCTCCCCGTCTTTATTTGAAAGCATTCCCGGTTACATCATTTATTAGGATGCCTTTTACTGCTTTGCATCTTTGCCCTGGAAAGCTGGAACGATTTACCCAGGGTTGTGGTGGATTTGCCATCACTGGCCATTGATAAATCAAGACTCTGTTTTTTTCTAAAACATACGCTCTTGTTCAAACAGGAATGAATGCAGGAAAGTCTGATGGCCTGTTATACAGGTCAGACTAGACGGTCACAGTGGTCTCTCCTGGCATGAGAATCTGTGAATCACAGAATTGCCTCTGCCCTTTTGCTCTAGAAATTATTGGAAGACAATCACCTTAGGAACTCACAATGTCATTTTTGTCACATTGAGGCAAATTCTGCTCTCAGTCACACGGTTGTAAATCCAGATTGTCATTGCTGAAATAAAATGCATTGGCTCCCGCCAGTTTAACAACGAGCAGAGTTTGGTCCTTTCAAAGGAAATGCAGTTTGGAAATTAAATCCTTGATCTCTGGCGTTCAGCAAACATTTAGTGAAAGGGAGCAAAATGTGCTGTAGAACTTTGCTATTAGCATGCCTGTCTTATTTTTCACAAAAGAAGCCAGCCACAATGTTGAATTTAAAGATCCCTGTGAGGCTGGTGACGAGACCCAGTCAACCTTTTTTGGAAGAAAAATGCCTTTTCAATGAAACTGCAATTGTCACGAGAAAGTTTCCATTTATGTCAATATGGGGAGGGTGGGTGTTGAAATTTTGAAGATATTTTTCATGTTACACTGAATTTTATTCAGTTTTCAAGCCCCAAAAGCTGAATATTTTTGTTTGATTTTCAAAAAAACCCAAAATGTCAGGGTAAAATGTTGTGGAAAACTAAATATTCACCGGTTCATTCACCTGCACATCTACCAATGTTATATACTCCATCATGTGCCAGCAATGCCCCTCTGCTATGTACATCGGCCAAACTGGACAGTCCTTACGCAAAAGGATAAATGGACACAAATCAGATATTAGGAATGGCAATATACAAAAACCTGTAGGACAACCCTTCAATCTCCCTGGACACACAATAGCAGATTTGAAGGTAGCCATCCTGCAGCAAAAAAACTTCAGGACCAGACTTCAAAGAGAAACTGCCGAGCTTCAGTTCATTTGCAAATTTGACACCATCAGCTCAGGATTAAACAAAGACTATGAATGGCTAGCAAACTACAAAAGCAGTTTTTCCTCCCTTGGTGTTCACACCTCAACTGCTAAAAGAAGGCCTCATCCTCCCTGATTGAACTAACCTCGTTATCTCTAGCCTGGCTCTTCCCTGCTTATTTATACCTGCCCCTGGACATTTCCCCTGCATGCATCCGATGAAGTGGGTATTCACCCACGAAAGCTTATGCTCCAATACGTCTGTTAGTCTATAAGGTGCCACAGAACTCTTTGTCGCTTCTAAATATTCTTGTATACATTTTGGCAGGACATCTGTGGCTCTAAGGTACTTATATGACCCCTATTATCACATCACCTGCGTGCCTCTCAATCTTTAATGCTTTTATTCTCAAAACACATCCAGCAGCTGTTGGTATCCCCAGTTTACAGGGGATACAAGCCCTTCATCCTTGCTATCACACCAGTGAGGGTGTGCGTGAGCCCGCACTGCCAACCCGAAAGCCAATAACTGGAGCCGCCGTCCACGCTGACAGACGACGTTGAGAATAAATGACAGCTTATTATTAATGGGCTCGCAAATGGAGAAGAAATCAGAGCAGTGAGCGTTGGGATTTCCAGCCATCATAGCGAAGTTTCCAAAAATATTAACACACTGCTCCTTTTTTTTATGATGTTTTCTCATTGACTGATTAGGATCTTTCCGAAAGGAAAAGCGTGCCCAGTACGAACTGCCTGAATCAAAAGTTATCAAGAATCTGTCTGTAGCCAGAACAAGAGCGCTTCTGTTAACAGAGTGTGCTGACCTCCTGCTGCTCTTTCCATGGCAGGTGTGGGTCTAATACCTGTTTATCCAGAGTCCCATGTAAAAGAAAAGGGTCCAGGAAACTAAAAAATCAGAGTCCGTGTCTGTTAAACTCCCAAATAAAATAGTTTTATTTTCCAACCAGCCCAGTTTTCCTTATTTAAACCCAAAGGGGGAGAAACAACTTACTTTGAACCTTGACCTTTGGTGGTATATTCCCCCCAGGGTGATTCATCTGTTTACCTTAGAACAATTAAAGGTGACTCAGATTATATAAACTTTAAAACCCAAGGAAAAATATGCTAAAACCAGACCTGACCCCACCCCTGCTCATGCCAGAAACTAACTCAGGCAGAAGTATTAAAATACTTCAGTGCGGACCAAAAGTCCCAGGAAAGCAAAGACAGGGCGACAGGTCAAGGAATGAGCTCAGTTTAGCATCTGGAGCCAGCAGATGGAGCTGCGTCAGAAGGTTTCATGAGGCTGCTTTGTTTTTACGCGGAGAGCAACAGTGATCGTCTGCCACTTATAAAGTCACGTCACAGCCAACAGTGTAATTAACCCTAATGCAATATAGTTAAATACCTCGCTTACAGGTTAACAGCAGCTTCGTGGGATTTCTGTTTGGCAAGGGCCTGACAGTCTGCACTATGTGTATTGACGATCATGCTGCTAGTAGTGGAAATGTGGCACGCAGCAAGAGGCATGCCCCAGACTAAGATGGTGATGAAACCGCCCGAGAATTGTTAGTCGAGTCCGATGAACGAGAAACTAGAGAAGACGATAGTAAAGTACAGGGTTAGGCCGTCAGTAAATGGGACAATTTCAGGACAAACGTCTTAAGTGAAGAGTCCATGAATGGGCAGAATCAAAACTTGTTCCAGAGCTGTTAGCAGAGGCTTCAAGCGGCACTCCTAGGCATTCAACAGTCATAAAACGCAGATGTTTTTAATACAGTTTGGAGTGCTTTTTATTTTCCTGCTGGTTTCTGAGCCTTCCAGGTGCACTTGCTTCATCTTGTCAAGCTTTTCTTCTCAGCTCTAGAGTCAGAGAACTGTAGGGCAAGAAGGGATGTTAAGAGGTCATCTAGTCCACCCCCTCTGTGCTAAGGCAGGAGCAAGTAAACCGGCCCTAGATCATCCCGGACGGTGGGGAAGGTGAGATTCTCACCTAAGTCCATGAATCTGGGTGCTGGGTCTTTATGAGAAACACCAAATCCTGTGAGACTTGTGATAAAATCATGGCAGTTGACAACATGTGGGCTGCTCCCTGAGAGCCCCTCCTGCGCCAGTCCAGTGTCCAACATTGCCAGAGACCAGGGAGGGGCCTTCCTCTAAACACTAAAATGCAAAGCAAAAATCCGGTTCAGATATTTCACCATGCCTCTAACAGTATCTATGCTGCAGTCCGTCTGCATTAAGATCTAATTACAGCTGCTCTGCTGTAAGGTGGCTGGAGAGGGGAGTGAGGCATAGCACAGAAGGAGAGCGCTGAGATAAGATGTCCGTCTGAAATTTTTACCTTGGTGAAAAAGGAACAAGAAGCACCCAATGTAAACCAGGCCTCAGGTCTACCAAGGAGCTAGAAAACATTCCAAGGTTTGCGAAGAGGTGCTCTAGGCCTTATTCATTAGTAATAAATATAATTGATAGATATTCATATAGTAATACACTTAGGGCCAAATTTTGCAGACAGGACCTACAGCAGCGCTGCTGGGTCTCATAACATTTCAGCTAGTGCTGCACGCTCAAATGAACTGAGGCTGCATCAGCTATGCTAGGTGTTGCCACCGTATTTGGGAAATATGGCCCTCTGGTCACTATATTTACTGAATAACTTTAATTACTACAGGACTATAGTGAGGTCCTGTAACACTTAACATGAAGAGGAGGAACCAGTTTTTCTGCCTCCAAGCACTGTCTTCTCTGTCAAAGGGCAAGCGGCCATATTGCTCTACTTCTGGGCTCTGCCTACGAAGAGGGGCTGCCCTCCTTTTTAATCACGGTGAAATTCCTCATTGGCTTTAATTAAGGTCTTCCGAGACTTGGAACCTTTTCATTTCCAAGCCAGCAAACACAAAGCCTGTCTTATCAGGTACGCGCGCGCAGTTCTGAAATAAGGAACTTCTGTAACGATAACCTTCCTGCGGGGGTCTGGCCCAACCTCGGACGTGTCCCTAAACAAGGCATTAGAGTGATAGCTGCATGACTGGAATACCAGGCTTTGTGAATGTTAGGTAGTAATTAGCACAAAACTGGCAGGCTGTAGTTTTGTGTGTGTGTGTGTGTGTGTGTACATTTGCACACGCTGCTTTTAGCGTCCCATAGAATGGGGCATACTGGGTGTCGTCAAACAAGATAATGACCCAGGAGACGCGGTTACATGCAAATACCTCACTTTCGCTCAGACCCTTTGCAGTAAAGGGATCGTTTTAAAGTTACACTGGCAGAGAAAAAGATGCTTTCGTGCATATAAGGTAAATGGGGAAAAGCATTTGAAGGGGATTGGGATAGTGCTGATACAATATAATTGGCCACATGGGCTGACAATGCCTGATTTGTGCACACGCACTAGGCTGAAATTCTGCCCTCTGCAGGAGGCATGGGGAATGGCTGTGCACTGCTTAAGTCCCGTTTAAGACTTAAGGGCCGTGTTGGCCCTCTGCGAAGGAGGGCATTTCAGCCAAGTGTATGTAGCTGTGCATACCGGCCTTTGGCAATCTAACCCTATGTGCATACAACACGGCCCAGCAAGATCAGACTAGGGTCTGTGGCTGCCCCTTTGGATTCATAAAAGACTGAGGGGATGCCTCTGTGTTTATAGGTCTGTTATGCCAAAATGGTGAGAAATGCAGCCGTTTCCACTGAGCTAGCCTATCTTGCTCTCGAAGTGAGGGCTGTGTCATAGCGCTTTACCACAAAACGCCTCTGTTATTGTCATGCACACCGGCACAAATGATGCTGCTGTCTAAATGCTATGTAGCCTGGATTCACTCGTTAATTAACGCCTTGTTTCAAGCTATGGCCAAGTCACGAAGCAAAAATGCCCCATTTGACCTACATGTCCAATACAAAATATCTTGCGTACTGAACGCTTGTCGTGAACTACTCATGAGCAAACTATTGATCTATAGATTTCAAATTCTTTCAGCCAGAGACTGTCTTTCTGTTCTGTGTTTGTACAGCATGGGGCATGCTGGGCCCTAATCCAGGACTGGGACAGGTCCCTGGGAGCTATAGTAATACTACTACTGCTACTACGAAACTGTTTCACATACTGGATAGTAGCATGAGACTCTAAAACTAAACTGGCTCTTTATTAAGAGACCTATTTCTAGAGAGGCTGCAGCTAGCATTCCAGCCATGTGCACACAGACTGGCTTCCTGGTGCCTCTTCCAAACCCTTCCCTCCTACAACCAGTATGCCTTCCTCCAAGTCCAATTCATGTTGCTGCAACTTTCCTTTTAGCAACTGGGTTGTGTCTTTTACACAATCCTTTGCTGACTAGCTGGGGACAGAACTTACTAGGACATAGCCCACCATAAGGACATGGCCTTGATGCCAGCCCACCTTAGCTAGGGTCACCTCCTTTCTAATAGCTGGTAACTGGATGCCCCTCCCCCCCACCCAACCTCTTCCCCTGAGGCCCCACCCGATGCCCCACCTCTTTCCCCAAAGCCCCACCCTGTTCCATCTCTTCCCTCTCCCATCATCGCTTGCTGGATCATCTCAAGGAGCTTGCCTGCAGGTAGGAGATGGCCCTGGATGAGCAGGGGCTGACATGGGTTAATGACCTGGCGCCTTCCTCCCCCCACCCCGCGGTAACTGGACTTTTGGTTTGGGTGTCATATAGGGTTGGCAGGTTCCCCAAAACTGGACACCTGGCAACCCTAAAGGGTACCCGGACACAGAAGCCAAAAACCAGACTGTCTGGATAAAAATTGGATGGGTGGGAACTCTAAGTGCAGTCTGTTATGCCTCATAGTGCCCTTCAAGTATGGGGCATACTTTTATATACCCTTCACGTAACACTGAGGATTAAGGGGAAAATAAAGGATCCTTCGTGTTAGGATAGTTGGGAGATGTTGCCCACCAAGGCAAGGGGTCCTAGAATCATAATACCTGAGGGGCTCAATGGTAGACGTCATCCCCCTCCTGTGTGCTATGGAGAACACACTCCCTGCACAACCTGGCTACACCCTTCGGCACAGCTCTGTAGCCAATGGCCAGGGCACCACCCAGGCTTGTCCTCCTTTGGACTAGTTCTATTGGCAGCCCGGATGCTGCAGCCCCCTCTGTTCCTTGCTACCCGTAGGGCCTGATTCTGCATCCATTGAAGTCAACGGAGAGACTTTAATGGGAGCAGGATTGGGCCTCAGGTTGTCAAAGTGTGGGTGGTCCCTGTGCATTTGTGGTGGGGGCTGAGTGAAGGGGCGCCGTGCGCTCTCTGCTCTATCTCTTGCCAGTACAGTTATGTAAGAGCAGCTATAATTTGGCCCTAAAAGGAACACACAACATGGAGATGATGAGAGAGGTCTCAAGAAGCCCCTGGAGGGTTAGTTTTACCATAAAATCCTGTAATCAGAATAGGTAAAGCCCAGGCCCAGATGCTAAGCATCTGCTCATTCCAACGTTTCAAGTGCCTTGCCATCTTCCGTCCACCGAAGAATGTGAATACATGGGACCAGACTCTGCTCTGGCTTTCCCCCTCATTCAACGCCCCCAGCTGACATGAATGTGATTGCACGGGGTGTATAGCAAGGCACGTTCTGAATGTCCCTGGCAAGCCTATAAATTAAGGTCCCGGCTCTTCCCTCATGGGTGCAAAGGAGCTTGGAAGTTGTCCCGAAGCATTTCTCCCGGCTCCTTCGTGCTATTCTAAAACTATATAATTTGCTGTCAGCGGCTCTTCAGCCTGTTTAGCCTCCACACCAGCTTTACGTTTGCAAATTATTTCAGGCTATTTGGTCATCCTCGCCGACGCGGCACGTATCCCAGCTTTACACCTCCAAGACTTTCAATTAGGCGTGCCGGGCAGCCTTCTCCCTCTGGCCACACATCCCAATCTGCGTAGAGGAAAGGCGTAAGTGTGCGCAAATGGATAAAATAGAGGCCTGCCTCTTGGATTACTTCCACGCCCTGTGGATTTATGATGATGCCTGTTTTGCAAAGTGACTCCCAGATGGCTCGATGGACTGCATTGCAACATGTTCCCATAACGTGCAGCTTTACAGCTCTGTATGAAAATAGTCAACCTCTTAATTGGAGATAGACTCCTGGGATTAAAGCGTGAACAATTATTGGACTGTTATAAAACCCCTTTAAATAATAATAGTCAGCCATTCCTCAGTCTTCATTATTGGGCAGGCAATGACTGGCTAGAAAGTTTCTGCCTTGGTTTTAAGAGCTTATCGTTAATGACCTCAAACCAGGTATCACTAATGCTTCAGGAGATGGGGGAGCTTTTAAAGGAATCTCTTTGCGCTCAGCAGGCTTTAGATCAACAGAACCTTACTAACATGCTGTGTGTTTACACAGCTTCCATCGGTTCAAAAAGCCGAAGGAGGAGCAGAAGGCTATCTTCCAGCCAAAGGGGGAAAAGCGCGATGCAAGGTTGTAATCATCAGAGTCTGAAAAAGGAAAAAAAAAAAAGCCTTCTCATCTGTTTGTGAGCATGTTCAGACAAGACATGACTCTTTGTGTAAGAGGGGCTCAGGTACGAAGAACAATGTCATTCTTGTGGTTTAATTAAGGACCTCAACGGGGATCTGACAGACGTAATGCAAGTGGGTCTCGCGTAGAGGGGGGGGCGTTGGAGGAGAGGGTTTGGGATGTGAAGGACGGTGGGTGGCAGCTGTTCACAGCAAATACTATTCTAGCTCATGGGTATGTGTTCCAGCCCTGTTGGAAAATTACATCTAAATAACAGGTCGCGAAAGAGCAACCCTGACGAGGCCTGTAATTTAGTCCCAAGAGGAAATTCTTCATTCATCAAGTGTACAGGAGACAAAATTAGTTCTCTACTGAGCGAGGCTGGGTTAGCAATTTTATTGTAGGGTGAGCCCTACCTTTGGAACAGGTCCTGCGAGGAAAGAACGTTTCTAAGAGCTGCCCAATTCCCAGCTGCATCATGTGAAAAATGATGCCATTGTCCAAACTAGTTCAGAATTACTGGGGAATTTTCTTTCTTTTGTACATTGTAGGGGGGAAAGGGGTTGTGGGGAATGACTTAGTTGTCCTCGTCTCTGTCTGAGGTTGCTGGATAAGTTCCTTGCAGGATGACTGAGCATGTATTTGCCAAAAGCACTAGGGGGAATATCAGCCAAATGAAACGCCTCCTTAAAATCCAATGCTCCATCAGTTTCTTTTGGTCAGGTCTTTGCTCGGTTTATAAACCAAGAGAAAAAGATGCCTCCCTGATTTATCAAGAGTTTCACCCAAAAGAAAAAAAATCTTACTGCAAAGGCCATTGTTCACATTTTCCTTTTGCTGATTGAGATTTGGCATACAGAGGACGTTCAAAGGAATCACAGGCCAGCTCCATAGCTGCTGTAGATCAGCGCAGTTCCTAGGTCCTTTTACACCTTCTGGGGATCTAGCCCTACATGCATTAGTTTGGTTTCCGCTCACATTTTCGTAGCAATAAGGGAGTTTTAAAAAGGAAGATCAGTGAATTTACTTTTGCGACATCCTCATGTGTTACGGGCAAGCTTTCTTAAATTTGGCCTCCCTTTTCGCACCTACAATTTTTTTCAGGCACAATGAATGTCCCTTAGACTTGTAAGTGATATTAAGGGATTCCTCCTTAGATGATATACAATTTTCTGTTTCTCTGTTATTCCTTTCACACACTTTGTGCCTGATTCTACCATCCTTACTCACATTAAATAGTACCTGTTTCCACAAGTAGTCCTATGCATTCCAGTGGGTCTACTTGTAGAGTAAGATATTGGGATGGGGCCCTTCGGTAGGGTTAGCTTTATTTACCTGTCTACCATGACCTGCTGCTGCTGTGCTTTACATTCACTAAGTTTCAAGAGAGATTGTGCTGTTTCAACTGAACTAATTGGCTTTTCCAAAAGTGTTTCGTTAGTAGCACTGTGCAAATAATTGCTTTTTTGGTTCATTGGCTGAACCAAAAAATCAGGAAAAAATGGTTTTGGATCAACCCAAAATGAAACTTTTTTTTAGTTTTCTCTGTGAATTAAAAAAGTGACAAAAAATCATTTGGGGTTGTCCAAAACATTTCATTTCCTTTGCAGGGGTGGAGGGGGAAAGCGGGTTAGCACTTAGAAATTTGCTTGATATTTTTTTTTATATGAACGATCATTTCCAGATGAAAAAATCAACGTTTCAGTTTGAAAATGTCGACATAACATGTTTTCATTTAAAAAAAAGAAAAGCAGCCAAAACTGTTAGCTCTGGGTGACCTGAAATTGCATATTTTTTGGAAAATAACATATTAGTCTGTGACAGGGTGTGCATATCCCACATTGGGCAAGAAAGGGTTAACCTCACAATATGGGCAGCAGAAGTCCCGCCCCTCAGACCATGCTGGGCAGTATAAAAGGGAGGCAGCCCAGATCATTCTAGGCTGACCACTGAGGAGAGAGGATGCTTGGTGCAGGCTCCAGGCCAGGAGCCCGCTACCGCCACTGACTGCAGGAGCCAGACAACCTGGAAACCCTACTGGAGACCTGCTACCTTCAATCAACCACCGGGAGTCAGACTTCCAGGGAGCTACCCGAGCCAGGGACCCCAGAACCCCGATGATGTATGGACTGCTACCTCAGGAGACACGGTAAGAAGTGGCCCACGAAGGCGGAGGAAGTGGTATCTTCTACCCGAGCAAGGTCAGCATGTTGTGGTAGGATTCCCTGCTGACTAAGTGGTGACCACCCTCATTGCCGACAGGGCTCTGGGCTGGGACCTGGTGGGGAGGGAGGGTCTGGGTCCCCCTACCCCGGCCACCACCCACCCTTAGGTGGCGGCCCACTTCCCTGACTCTGGCCACTAGGCCACACAGCCCTGACCCCAAAGGCAGTTGTATTGACTCTGGCCATTAGGCTGCACAGCTCTGTACCTGACGGCCGCCATATTGACTCCGGCCCCTGCGTCATGCTGCTTTCAGCGTAAGGACAGTCTGGTAAACTGTGACCATGGTGGTACCACAACCCTGCTCTGCCCCAAAGGAGGACGGGGTGTGCGCACCATGCGACATAGTCCAAAAAAACCCTCATTCTCTACATCGGTGTCCAATATCCTGGGTCTCAAACAGTGGCCAATTACAGAAGAAAGTAATGGAATAATCCTGCCAGTTTGTGATTTGCTTGTGCCTTGAAGCATGAGATTATGTATCACGTATAAAAAAAAAAAAAGCTTTTCCCCTGCTATGTAATATCATACTGGATGTTCTCATTATCCATATAAATGTCAAATCCTGTTCTGAATCTTACTGAGCTTTTGGCTACAGTGAGACCTTGTGGCAATTGAGTCCTACGGGTTAATAATGTGTTGCATAAAAAGGTATTTCCTTTAATTAGTTTTTATTATTATTTTTGTCTTTTGGTTTCACTGAACTTCCCTTTGTTCCTATGAGCACCCAAGAGTAGAAACACCTTATTCACCCTCCCTGTACCATTCTTTTTTTATTTATAACTCGATCACATCCCCATTTATTTGTCTCTTTTCTAAACCAAACAGTCCCAATCTATTCCATTGCTCTATGGGAGTCTTCCCCTCATCTTCCCCTCATCTTCCCCTCATCTATAGGAGTCTTCCCCTCCCTCCCGCAATCTCTGCTTCCTTTCTAGAGAGCAGACCAGAACTGAACCAAAGTATTCCAGGTTGGGATGTACCACTGATACAAAGTGTTGCCCCGCTCTCCTGATTGGCTAGGCAGCATTCAGGGCCCTATAGGGTTGTTTCCTTTGGGAGGAGAAATGGATGATACAAGTCAGATATATACTTTTGTCCAATCCTGTTTATTTACAAAGAACAAAGTCCTGTTTGCCTGAACACAGTAGAAACAAGCAACAACAGGAAGTTTCCTTGCTCACTATTTCCAAGTCTGGCCCTCCAGTCAGTTCTGTTCCCCAAGGAGCTCTGTCTCTCTCATCCCTCTCATGGCCACACTCATGACTGCTTCTCTCACTGCCTGCTGGCTTTCCTTCCTTTTTTTACCCCTCTCACACATACAGCTGGCCAAACAGTCCCCTAGTTTCTGCATTTGCAATCAGGGAATCCCTTCACCCACAAGGTTTAGCCACTGAACAGGTCTTGCCATGCAGCTGATTGCTTTGGGCAGTGGTTTCTATTGTGTCTGGCTATCTCACTGCATAAGAGGCTTAATTGCTCCTGCTATTTAGCCTGAAAGAGGGCACTTAGCACACCCATCTTGTAGGTTAAAGTTAACTTCTCCAACAGCACCACACTATATAACTATTAGGTAGGGATTTTCAAAGTTGCCTAGAAGATTTGCACTCTGTTATTGATTTGAATATGAAATGAATATCCTGTTTTGAAAATCTCAGCCTCAGTTATCATGATTATTTGCACTACATTGGAAACCCCAACCCCATTGCGCTAGGCACTGTGCATGCATATAGAAGGGGACGATCCCTGCCCAAAACACCTACAAACTAAGTAGACAAAACAGACAATGTAGCAGAAAGAAAGTGTTTTTGCTCACAGAGATATAGATTGTTTACTAGAGAAGTCTCTATTCTAATAGCCAAAGGGATGTTCTAAGACAGTAGAAGTGAGAAGGTGTGAAATGTAAAGATTCACTGTTGGAGGACCCCGAGGACATGGTTGGTATTGCCTTACTTGGCGAGACTACTGACCGACTACAGCTAGTTCTGGAAAAGCTGCGAAAATACTGGAGAAACTGCTGAAGTCACACATCGGATTGGTCTTGCATCAACGACATCTTTAAAGGTCTGTGGTAGGGCGGCGGGATGTCTGTGGGACAACTAGGGACCAGTGTTTAATGCAGCCATGATTCTGTTGCATGGAATAGAACCATGGCTGTTAGAAACAACGGAGGAGAGGAAACTAAACAGTTCTTTTTCATTGTCAAAAGTTATGGCATATTCTTTACATCCATTGATTTGACATTGTCACAAATGAGGAGATACTTAGGGTATGTCTATACTTACCTCTCGCGTCGGAGGCGCGGGATCGATGTTCTGGGTTCGATTTATCGCGTCTTGTCTAGACGCGATAAATCGAACCAGGAAGTGCTCCGCCGTCGACGCTGGTAATCCAGCTCGACGAACGGAGTAGGCGGAGTCGACGGGGGAGCCTGCGCGCCGCGTCTGGACCACAGGTAAGTTCGAACTAAGGTACTTCGACTTCAGCTACGTTGTTAACGTAGCTGAAGTTGCGTATCTTAGTTCGACAGGGGGGGTTAGTGTAGACCTAGCCTTAGACAGTCCTGGAAGGCTGCAGTCTTGCCCTAGCTTGAGAACAAGTGATTGCCATGGTGGGGTCATGTCCAACGTGCAGAGGAAGTTATGCTTCTACAGAAGGTTTTATACAACTGATTTTGAAGGACGTAGCGCAGAAGGCCGACCATGAATGAGGTTGGAAGATGCAATTTTGAGGGATTGAAAGCAGCCTAAATCCTCCCATGCTGACTTTTGCTGTAGGAAGAAGACTTGCGAGTGACCATTCAAGATAGAAGTCCATTCTGTGCAGCACCATGGCTACATCGTAGCTACGTGAATCTGCTGCTAATGACCAAGCGTTCATATTAACCATAACAGAATAGATTCAAACCCAGGTGAGCAAGTTCTTTTAGTACCCTCCTCTCCACAGCCATCTTTATAACTGCACCCTTTTTCAGGGAGCCCAAGGCCCACTGACTTTCATCCACTGAAAAGGTCTTGTGGCTAAAGCAGAGGTTAGTGCTTGCAAGTTCCGCCCCAACTCTATCAGAAATAGGGTGTGTGATCCTGAGCCAGTTGCTTAGTAGCCCCGTGCCCCAGTTTCCCCATTCGTATGATGAATTTAGTATACCTTGCAGGGAGGTTGAGGCTTTGTTTCTATTTGCAAAGGACTCTGGGAACCCCAGAAGGTGATATGGAAGCACAACATAATATTATTTTGTAGACTAGCTTCAAGAGGAAGATGAAATTATGCTCTTCATGATTATATTTATGAAAACAGAGATTCATTCGGTCCTGAACAGTTAATGAGAAAGCTTGAGGCAATGAATGTGGCGGAGAAGTGAATCTGAGAAGCGCTCTCTCAGTGCTTTGTGGGCTGTCTCATTTTCTTCTAAAACCACGGAATTTTGCGGAGTTCCAACCAATACTTTTGGCAAAAGCAGCCTGGAGGAAATGGAATATACCGCAGCTAGATTTGCCAGGTATGAGATAATCTGAAAATAACATTGCGTTGAGGGTACAAGAGGGTTTACTGGCACCCTGTTCAACAGTAATAATACTTTGCCTTTATAGAGCATGATAGTGTATACTTTGTGCAGACATTGAGCGTGATTCTCTGTTACGTTATAGCTGCATGGCTCAGCGGTGTAAAGGAGCCTTCAAATGGGAATAAATTGCATTTACACTCACTTTAAGGCCCCTTTAAACTGCTAGAGTGGTGTAAAGGGGCCTTAATGTAAGCGAAGAGTAGCTTCCTTAGCTAATCAATCCCCACAACCCCCTGTGAGGTGGGTGGCTAAGCAACAGATGGGAAAACTGAGGCAGAGAGGTGAAATTACTCCCCTAAGGCCACACAGCAAGGTGGCAGCAGCTTGGGACCTCCTGATTCTCAAATCTGGCTCGCTCCCCCAGACTACCCGGCCTTAAACCAACAGAAGTTTTTTTTTCGTCATAACAGGAGAAGTAGGGGTCATCCAATAAAATCAATAGGCAGCAGGTTTAAAACAAGCCAAAGTAAATATTTCGTCACACAACATACAGTCAACTTGTGGAACTCCTTGCCAGAGGATGATGTGAAGGCCAAGACTATAACAGGGTTCAAAAAAGAACTAGATAAATTCATGAAGGATAGGTCCAACAATGGCTATTAGCCAGGATGGGCAGGGATGGTGTTTATAGCCTCTGTTTGCCAGAAGCTGGGAATGGGCAACAGGGGATGGATCACTTGATGATCACCCGTTCTGTTCATTCCCTCTGGGGCATTGGCCACTATCAGAAGACAGGATACTGGGCTAGATTGCTAGTGTATTGCCCTCTGACTCCAACCACTCTTCCCCTTGGCCACTCCCCCAGCCCATTCAGGAAACCCCCCTGGCTTTACTCTGCTTGGGGATTCCCCCCTGCAACAAGTGAACCACCAGCTGCTGTTTTAGTACAGCTTTCTGTGTCCTTTGTGCCAAAGGAGCCAAACAGAGGAGCTAGCAAATAGGAGCAGTTAGCAGGGGAATTTTGTGAGGAAGTTTAGACGGGGTATTGCATCCGAAGAAGTGCGTATTCACCCACGAAAGCTTATGCGTCAATACCTCTGTTAGTCTATAAGGTGCCACAGGACCCTTTGTCGCTTTTACAGATCCAGACTAACACGGCTACCCCTCTGATAGATAGTTGGGTTTGCGATGACTGGGAGAACTGCATGGTGACTTGCCTGCCTGGTGAGAAGGTTGCAGATCTCTCAAAACATCTAGACCAGGGGTTCTCAAACTGGGGGTCGGGACCCCACAGGGGGTAGTGAGGTTATTACATGGGGGGGTTCACGAGCTATCAACCTCCACCCCAAACCCCGCTTTGCCTCCAGCATTTATAATGGTGTTAAATATATTAAAAAGTGTTTATAAGGAGGGTTGCACTCAGAGACTTGCTATGTGAAAGGGGTCACCAGTAAAAAAGTTTGAGAGTCACTGATCTAGACAGACTTATGTGCGGTTCTGGGGAGAAGGCAGTGGTCATGGTGCATGTAGGGAAGGATAGAAGAGAGGCCAAATTTAGGCTGCTAGGTAAGAGATTGAAATCCAGGACCTCCGTGGTAGCATTCTCTGAAATGCTTCCAGTTCCATGCGCAGGGCCAAATAGACAGGCAGAACTGCAGGGTCTCAAGGCATGATGAGATGATGGAGTGAGGAAGAGAGGTTTAGATTTATTAGGAACTGGGGAACTTTTGGGGAAAAGGGGAGCCTATACAGGAAGGATGGGCTTCACCTAAACCAAAATAGAACTGGATTGCTGGCATGTAACATTAAAAAGGCCATAGAGCAGTTTTTAAACTAAGGGCCATTTCTTTTACACCTCATGACTTGTACTCGCTTAAAATCTCTCTTTGTAGATAATAAACTTGTTTTATTGTTTAATCTAATCAAGTTGAAGTGTCTGGCTAACTCCATTGGGGGTAGCAAGTTGTGTGTATATTATTCTCTTAAAGGAATAACAGACTCAGTATACCCACACTGTCCAGAGGAGGGCTGGGCAGCACAGGACATACGTTTCTGCGGGGAAATTTGGAAGTAGGAGGGGGTTGGGGTCACCCTGTGATAATTGTTAAGGCTGGTAAGAGCCAAGGTGTGGCTGGCTGGCTGCAGCACACACAGACATAACTGGGAGTGACTTACATGCTGGAGGCTGTTCATGAGCTATCCAGGTTGGAGGCTACAGCAGGAGAATCCTAAGCCGGAGTTGTTAGAAGCGGGCAATGTCAGGGAACGACAGAGAAAAGACAAGAGGAAGAGGGTGTTTCAAGGGAGACTACAGCAACATCCAAGCCTAGAGACTATGGTTGACCAGACTGTAGGAACGCAGCACCAGGGAGGTACCAGTGAACCATACCGTACTAGAGGAGGGCAGATTGTTAAAAGACATACACCAGAAGATCCAGACTCAATGAAACATAAACCATGATGGCAGTGGCAATCAAGCCCTAGACAGCAGGAGAGACCATTCCGAGCTGCACTGCAGAGATAAGGATACTTCTGTCAGTGCAGAGTTTGTTTGACAAGACAGGGCTGATAACAGAAAATGGAGGGGCTGAAGCCTCAAGGCACATGAAACCTGTAAGCTAAGAATTTAGCTCTGGTATGGAAGAGCTGAAAAGAGGAATTTAACCTCTGGTAGATATTGCTATGGCAGATAAAGGAGATGCTGTGAAAATAAAACTCTTTTGGTACCTGCTTAGAGAAAGGGGGAGAGAGATAAGTGAGACTCTGTGCATACAAATTCCCCAAGCTCAATACACCTTAGCAAATGACCTGTTTTGATACTCACTGTAACCCCAGGAAGAATGAAATGGTGGAAAGATACAATTTCTTTACTTGGGATCAAACAGATGGGGAGGGTATAGCTCAGCTCAGCACGGCACCAACTTAAAAGTGCTAGCAGCCAGTTGCAATGTTGGA
Organism: Chelydra serpentina; assembly: GCA_037349315.1. Taxonomy (NCBI): domain Eukaryota; kingdom Metazoa; phylum Chordata; order Testudines; family Chelydridae; genus Chelydra; species Chelydra serpentina. Next base: position 16,474,926 of record JBAIAC010000061.1, read on the forward strand.
AATATTAAAGCTAGGAGACTGGATAGTGAGTAGGATGTGAGATTTGCAAAGCCAAGAGTGGTTGCCGAGGGAAGCTGACTTCACTTTGGAGAAAAGCCTGGAGAGATGCAGGCCTGCAGAGCTGCCCACAGAGAGGACTCGAAGTCTGGAAGGGAAGTCCGCAGAAACCGTCCATGCAATACATAAGAAAGAGAAATCAAAACCAGATACATCAGTTGATGACAACAGTGCGGACACATACAATTACTGTTGGAGAAAACATAAGACAGAAAGAGAAGTGCCTGGCTTATGGGGGAAAACGCCATATCTGTGACAAATTTAATCATTTTGCAGCCAAGTGTTTGGCCAGAAGGAAGAAAAACAAATCCAAAGTACACACAGTAACCAAAGAGAGCAACAGTGAGTATGAGGACAGTGTGTGGGTGACTGAATAGTGGTAAACACAGTGCAAGAAGACCCTAGGAAGCACCAGAAACTGTTACATGCAGCCATGTTACTTGGGAAGAAAGTGATATGATTTCAACGAGATTGTGGCGCAAGTTATAACATTATCCCGATCAGTTCAGTGAACCCAGACATACAGCTGGAAGAGACTAACCTGCTGTTAACAATGTAGAAGCTTATCGCTTTAAAGCCTATGGGGAAAATGTAAAATTAAATTAAGAAATCCAAGGTATAGAAGAAATACACACTGGACTTTGTGGTTATAAATAAATAAATAAATAAAATTAAAAAATAAATAAATGGAGATATGCCAATCTCCTAGAACTGGAATGACCTTGAAAGGTCATCAAGTCCAGTCCCCTGCCTTCACTAGCAGGACCAAGTACTGTTCCCTGACAGATTTTTGCCCCAGATCCCTAAATGGCCCCCTCAAGGATTGAACTCACAACCCTGGGTTTAGCAGGCCAATGCTCAAACCACTGAGCTATCCCTTCCCCCTATAGATGATGAGACAGCAGTCCCACTTCTGGACAGCAAGACTGCCCAAGCCATGAACTTGCTTGGAACTGTAGAAGTACAGTTCCAGAACATAATGAAAGCGGACAGCAGGGTGACTGAAGACACATTGGATGGAATTACCTGGGATCAGGAGATGAGACAGAGGAAGTATAGAGATGTGATTCAGAGAGACAGACTGCTACATGGTGTTTATAAAATAGAGATTGACACCAGTGTGAAGCCAGTTAAATTGCCAAAAGTACCCACTGCATTACTACAGCCACTGAAAGATGAACTGCAGAGCCTACAGAATCATGAAATTATGCTGCCTATTCAGAAGATCACAGACTGGATAAGCAGTCTTGAGGTGCTAAGAGAGCCATCCAGAAAATTGAAAATATGTATAGACCAAAAGCCCTTCAACAAAGCTTTGAAATGGAACCATTTCCCTCTGCCTACAACTGAGGACATATTACCAGGCCCATCTAAAGCGAGACTCATTACAGCGTGCGATGTAAAAAATAGATTCTGGCACATTGGACTGGATGAAGAATCCAGTTACTTGACAACCTTTGCAACTCCATGCTGGAGATACCGATGGTTAAGGATGCCAGTTAGAATCAGTCTGGCACCAGAACAGATTGCCCCAAGCGCTGGGGGGCCTGGTGGGAATCCGGGCAATAGCAAATGAGGTGCTGATATTGGGAGAGGGTGACGATCCAAAACAAGCACAACAAAATCACGACTACAAATTACTACAAATTTTGCAACGAAAAGAAAGTTAAATTTAACTTGGAGAAGTTCCCATTGAGATTAACCAAGTTGCCATATGTGATGTTCCAGGATACAGTCCTGACAAATGAGTACCTGTGTCATCTTTGCCCTGTAACCTGGGGTGCCCTTCACAATGCTTCGTGTACAGCACCTGGCCAGCCAATTACGCCACATCTACAAAAGCTGTTGAGCAGCACTTCATCCACCTAAAGGAGTGAAGATCTATTACACAAGGCCCGGGCTTCATTTTGATAAATTGCAAGGCAGTGGGATCTGTATTAATGGTGCAAATGGGCAAGTGCTGTCCATTTCTAACTCCACCACTTCCCATTTTGAAAACCCTTTGCAGCTAATATGGACAATTCGTGCATGGTTTGGTCACCTGTACTGAAAGCGCATGAGCATGTGGAGAAGCGGACCCTTCTTACAGTATCTTGCAAGAGTGATAATCACGCCCACTGCTGCTCAGCTCAGATCCACTCACTGGAGATGGGCAGATTGTAGCCTTAAGACAGGGTAAAATTAGAGATGGTCATAAAAAGGTTTGGAGGTCTTTTTTACATATGGCAGAGCTTTTCCCTAATGATAGCAGTGATTCAGACAGAAGTTCCCACATGCATTCTTCTCGTGTGTATGATTATGAGGCATAAAGGAAAAATGCTTTCTATACACAAAGTGGCAAAGATTAAGATAAAGATTTAGCCAGCTGTAGATTTTTGTTTAATTGCTGCTATTTACAACATCCCTCTGCAAAGTCTGAAGAGATAAGCCTGCAATAAACATGGCTGTGTTTACACATAGGCTTGAATATGCATAATTAATACACGGTTCCAGCCCCTCTACCCCCTCCAGGCATTGCTAAGACAGTGAAGTTTGATGAGTCACACTCTTCCTGGGACAAGAGACAAGCTAGAATCCACCCTCCATCCTGAACTTATCAATGACCATTCAAGCAACGGTAATGAATGCAATTGGAGAATGAGCATAGGCATCTTTATTTGTAATGCAAAAAGTGAAAATCAAGCAGGACTGCTGACAAACATGTATTTCCACGTTTGTCATGGTTTGAAGTGAAAACAAATGGTGAAATATCAGAATTTCCCAATTTTCAACCCGCTCTATTAATGCCATTTCTTTCTTTCAGCCAAAACCATGGGCCAAATTCTGCCTTTAAGAACATCCTTGCAACCCCGTGACTTCACTAGGGCAGCAGGGATGAAACTGAAAACAAAGTTTGGTCCCATGTTTCACGAATTCCTTCCTGCATTCTCAGCAATGCCCCAAGTTGTTAAAAGTGAAATTCCTTGGTTTTTTTAAATATATTTTCCCCATCGGGATTGTGTATTTGTGTTTTGTTGTGTGTTTACCTCCATGCACTTCGTTCAGCTTGTGCAGTGAAACTAGGCCGTGCTGTTTCCAATCATGTTCATGTCTGGCATTGCACAGTGACACAGGGATTGCCAGACTGCATCAGAACCGACGTCCAGCTGGTCCAGTGTCTGTGTTGGACAGTGACCAGCACCAGCTGCTTCAGAAGAAGCCGATTTGTAGCAGACAGTTATGGGGTACCCTGCCGCCTGGGAAAGTTTCCTCCTAATGCTCAATAGTTACAGGTTGGGGTCATAGGTGCTGGAACTGGGGGTGCTTCTGCACCCCTTGGCTTGAAGTGGGTTCCATTACACACAGGGTTTACCACTATACACATTATTCCAGCACCTATGGTTGGCTTATGCCCTGAAGAATGAAAGTTTATATCCCTTCTAAAACTCTTGTTTATTTTTTAAAATATTTACTGTTATTACTCTGGATTTTCTTGTTCTCCATAAAAATGTATCGAGCTCTTAACCAATCCTGCTAAACTCTTGGCCCCAGTGCAATCTTGTGGCAGTGAATTCCGCAGTCGAATTCTGTGTGGTATGACAAAGCATTTAATTGTGTTGAATGTCCCCCATTCTTGTCAGATGAGAACGGGAATGCTTATTCAGCCTCTTTACCTTCTCTACCCTATTCATTATTTTATGTGTTTTTATGTTATCACCTTTTATTCATCTCCTTTCTAAGGCAGTGTCTACACTAGAACATTGTATTGCTTTAACTCTGCTGGAATAGTTAAAGCAGTACAAAACCCCTCATGTGGATACAGTTATACTGGTATAAAAGTGCTTAGAAGCATCATACATAATAAGCTGTACTGCCTTAAGCTCTTTTATATTGGTGTAACTGCACAGGTCTTTCAGTGGTATAACTCTTCCTGTAAAAAAACCACCCTAACCAAAATAGTAATGGCAAAACTTTTAAGTGAGGACCCAGCTGAAGGCAAGTCCTAAGTCTTTTTGTTCTCTCTTCATAGGACAATTTTCCCAAGACCCTAATACTTCTTATCACCCATCTCCGAACCCCTTCTGTTTCTGCTATCACTGTGTTTGTACAGTGCTGCAGTTTAGGCTGTAAACAGGGGGACATTTTAGTCCAAAAACTATTTTATAGAAATCTCAACAGTGAAAATATATTTTAGGTTTTGTCAAATCGTTATTTTTAGAGAAACTGCCTATTTATGCTTGAACAGGTAGTGAGCCATCAATGTTATGTGTAATAAACAGCTTGCTACCTTTTGAAAGTTTATAAGAAGGTACCCCACATACAGAAGCCCTGCCTTTGGAGACTGACAGAAGCAAACATCTAGAGCTAAAGAAATGTATAGAAACAGCTATCAGCAATTAACATTATCACTGATGAGCAGACTTCTTAATAGAGCCCTGCAGTGTCCACAACTTAGAGGAGTTACTAATGAACCTTATCTTTCTGTCAGATATGATAAGGATCCAAAGGAGGAGGTGGAGGGGAATTTGACCACCCACAGAAAGAATACCATTATCAAAGTGCAACTTACGCCCCGAAGCTAGCTTACTTGCAGGAGTGGCAGTTCTTGGCATTTCGTCTGCTGTGCTCAGGTAAAGAGAGGGGAAGGAGGCGAATATACCAGCTGTCATTTCAAGCAAGCAAATAAGCACATTTGTGCTGCTAAGCCTCTTCGGGATGTCAGGTTGTATAATGCTTCCACTCTAACATTTAATCCAAATGTCACTTGTATCTTTAGTAGAGCCTGGACCTCCAGGAGACTGAGGTGCTCATGCTTTTTTCTTTTCTTTTTCTTTTTTTTTTTAAAGGAATAGTAAGTCACATCAAAGCAGGTGCTCACCTGGAAATTCTCCTTTAAGGTTCTATAGACAGGTCATGCACAATAGAACTGAAAGAATTAGCAGCTAGCTGGGTGCTTTAGTGAAGGCAGACCGAGGAGGGGCTTAGGCAGTAGAGGAAGTGAGTCATCAGCCTTGTCAGTTTCTATTTAACCAAAACAGAGGAATGGCAGGAAAAGCTACTTAATTCCCACTCGAGGTGCCATCGGTTTCATCCGCCTCTTAGAACATCAAGTAAGCTAAATCGAGTGAAAAAGCTAACACATCCTTGCATAGCAAAAGGCCAGAACTCAGCCATCCATGACTTGCTCTTGCATAACAAGAGAAGTCAGCGGTAAGAACTTGCTAGGTGCTTCTGAGAGGGGGAAAGAAAAAAGCATGAACGCTGCAGTTTCTCGGAGAGCCTGTAAGATTCAGAAGGCCAGTAAACCTATTAGTACCTGCCTAGGAATCCGTTAATGTCTTACAACATCTCTTGGGCAGAACTGACACTGTTATAGTCAAAGCTGTGATAACTTTATCTATAACAACATGCAACAATGGAAAAGTCTGATGATAAAACTTTTGCATGGTCCTCAAAGCATTGACTATATGAGCATTGATGCAGCTTGCTTCTCCTATAGACATTACTAATGGCCAAGGTTCTAGCTAGCTCACACCTTATAGGACCATGTTTTGAGCCCCATGTCACCACAAGAAACGGTGTGGGAAAAGAACCATCCCAAAGAAAAGCAATGAGATCAATATTATATACCAACTCAAGCAAATAGTCATTTCAGTGAAGAAGAAAAGAGCTGCTGCAGACATGGGAGCTAAGGAATATAAAGTAGGACTCATGCATGAAAGCAGCTAGGGATATGTTTTCAACTGGGTACATGGGAATTAAACTATATGACTCCAGTTAAGACCAGCAGAGCTGAATCCCAGTGTATTCTGCCCAAAGATTCATAATTTCTCTCACCTAATTTCAGCTAAAACAGCATCCAGAGAATGGTAGGAAATCTGATAGCACCTCAGCAGTGGAGAAGGGGGAAAATAATTCCTCAGGCCTTCAGCCAAGTCTGAAAAAGGATTTTGTTCTAGATGGCTGGACAGCCAAAGGGTACCCCAAAACAGGCATGAAGTGACTTATCTGAAGTCACCCAGGAACAGAAACCAGAATAGAACCCAGGTCTCCTTATTTCTAGCCCAGTGCTCTGTCTATTAGATCATGTCGTCTTCAATCTCGTGTGAAATATAGAGTCTAAGGCCAGAAGGGACCATTATGATCATCCTGTCTGATCTCCTGTGTAACATGGGCCCTAGAACTGCCCCAGAACAATTCCTAGAGCAGATATTTTAGAAGAACATCCCTGTAATGATGGAACGACAAACAGGAGGGCATCTTCGCAAACAACGCATCAGCAGAGCTAGCTGAAATAATCTCTGTGAATATTGTCCATTAAAAATTGAGTCCCTTTTCTTGATTAGTGAATTCTCCATGAACCCATCCTTATTAAAGTAAACATATTTGTTATTGGAAGATCAGAAATCATCTGCTTAGCCTCTTACTGAAGCATATTTCAATATTAGAGTGGGTCAAAAATGCCAACTTGTGGGAAATTATTTTTTTAAATGATATTTTTCAGCATTTCCCAAGATTTTTTTTTTTTATCCATACCCTCATCTCCCTATTTTGATAAAACTTTTTGGGTTGTGGCAAAAATTTCAACCAAAATGAAAATTTGCCATGCAAATGTTCAATTTTTTTAAAAACCACTTTGTTTTTAAAGTTTCAATGAACGTTTTTGGATTAACTTCACACACTGAGAGGTCATAGAGTTTCCCACCTAGGCATCTATTAATCAGTTTAGGCTAAAGAGAAATTGAGATATTCTGTGCATTTTAGTGTGTGAAGTTGTCCTCTTAGACAAAGGACACCAATGTATCAAAAGCATTATTCAGAAGTACCCAGTGAAAAGAGTATACTAATCAGTGCACAAAAAGGATGACCAGGAAATAAGAATAGTGATGAAGAATCCTGTAGAAGAAATACCTATTCCAGAGGAAGATTATATCCTGGTGCTAACATTTTTGAAAACTTTAATGAATGGGCGGTCAGTTAGTGAGGGAAACAAATTTAATTTATGTCTGTTAGATCCTTTATAGCCCTCCACAAACCGAGCAGTTGAGAGTATTTTGCAGGTTGAAAGAAAATACATTTTTCGCTGGTCTACTTTCAAGTTAATCTAATCCCAAAGGAAAATGCACTTATTGCATTTCTGTAATTCTTCACCCTTAAGAAACAGCAGTGAAAATGGAACGAAACTCTGCTTCATCTCTCTAATTAACATCTCATGACCAAACCAGAAAAAGGAACAGAGAAGGGTGGGAGTTGAAATACCCAACCTAGCCAGGTAATTGCCAACAATCAAGACACCTGCACCCAGTAATTGAAAACCTGTAGGCTGAAGGCTTTCTACCTGAAGAAATGACCTAAACACAGCTGCTTGGGGCTTGACCTAGAATGAGCTCTTCGCCTACATCCTTGTCCAGTGCTATAGAATGCTGAACGATTGCATTCCCGTGCGGAAACATGGGACTGAAGGAAGATGAAAGGAAATGACGAGGTAAGGAAAAGACTTAATTGTACGGTGCAAATGAAAGCAGGGCTAGGGGGCCCTTGTGTTGCCCACAGGGATACCCCATCTGGAAAATCCAACCCTCAGTATGGAACCCAGGCCAACACAGAGTGACTTTAAAGGATAGGCCATGTAATAGGCGCATGTTTCTTAAACAGTAGGAGTTCACACTTTTAGACAAGCTGAGAAGATCCATTATTACAAGTGATAGCACATACAGGAATTTTAACTGCTGTGGACCTCTGATGCTCAGTAAAAGCTTCCAAGCCAGGGTGTATGTATAACCCATGCTATCACAGAGTGCTTATTTGTCTCTCTTTAGTGGCTTGAGAATTTAAGGGATTAATGGATCCATTATTGCCTTTGAGCTATTGGACCTGCTCTACCTGTCACAAGAGACAAACATGACAGATGATGTTCAGGGCTAGGACTCAGTAATAATAATAATCATAATAATTAATTAATAATAGCACTAACAAGAAAAGAAGCAGGGAATTGTTAGAGGGATACGCAAGGGATATGTCAAGGGTATGACCTTGTTAAAGAAATGACTGAGGATGTTTGGTTGATCTGAGTGGATCGTACAATTTTTCCAAACAACTCAATTCAGTCTTTCAGACTGGGAACAATATTCTGATCAGGTGTAAATCTGGAGTCATTCTGTTGAATCACAGGAGTTATTCTGAAGTGACACCATTTTAAATGAGATCAGAACCTGAACCTTAGTTTATATTTTCTCCTGTTTAGATAGCTTCCTCTTTCCATTGTACCAAAAATCTATGACCAGCTGAAGGAATATGATGGAGCACACGACTAGCCAGAGATAGAGACTATCACTTTTATAGCAGTTGCGTAAATGCCAAGGTTAAGTCAAAAGATAAATCTGCCCATGGTAGCACTGTCAGTTTGCACTGCCAATTCAGATACTTGGCTGAGCTATGCAGACAATAGTGCTGGGAAATAACATGCTGTATATATGGAGATATGCTTATCTCATAGAACCGGAAGGACCTTGAAAGGTCATCGAGTCCAGTCCCCTGCCTTCACTAGCAGGACCAAGTACTGTCCCCTGACAGATTTTTGCCCCAGATCCCTAAATGGCCCCCTCAAGGATTGAACTCACAACCCTGGGTTTAGCAGGCCAATGCTCAAATCACTGAGCTATCCCTCCCCCCTTTAGACTTAGGGCATGTCTACACTTACTGGGGATCAGCGCTGCGGAGATCGATGCACGGGGGTGGGGGGTCAATTTAGCAGGTCTAGTGAAGACCCGCTAAGTCGACCGCAGGTCGCTCTCCTGTCGACTCTGGTACTCCACTGGAATGAGAAGTACAAGGTAAGTCGATGGGAGAGTGTGTCCCGTCGATCGAGCACAGTGTAGATGCTGCAGTAAGTCGACTTAAGCTACATTGACTCCAGCTACATTATTCACGTAGCTGGAGTTGCGTAACTTAGGTCGACTTACCCCCCATAGTGTAGACAAGGCCTTAGACTTAATTTTTGTTTTGTGTCTGTCACTCAGAAACTGGAAGGAGATGTTGTCATTCTGTATTTTACATACTGCAGATTGTACATACTGTCTCATCTCCATATTGTTAGACAAAATTCTCTGCCTGGTGCAGGAGCAGATGGGAAGCTAGTCACTATGTAGCTGCTTCATAGAGACTTTATTTTTGTTCTTTCTTTGTTGTTTTCCTTAGTCAGCGGAGCCAGGTTCTCCAGTATCCCATCAGTTGTGTAGTTAATTATACCACTGCAAATCTTCTTCCCTTTTTCCAAGTTAGCTGGGTTGAAATCGCCGGATCAGTCTTTTGCAGGCTTGCTGGTCCATATCCATTCCGTCATCCGGCACACAGTCTACCCACAATTTTCATGGCCATCGTTTTGTTCTCTACCTGTGAATTCTAGTCTCAAGTGCCTCCCAAACAGGATTCCCTTCATCCATCATTCATAGAATCATAGAATATCAGGGTTGGAAGGGACCTTAGTAGGTCATCTAGTCCAACCCCCTGCTCAAAGCAGGACCAATCCCCAGTTTTTGCCCCAGATCCCTAAATGGCCCCCTCAAGGATTGAACTCACAACCCTGGGTTTAGCAGGCCAATGCTCAAACCACTGAGCTATCCCTCCCCCCTTTAGACTTAGGGCATGTCTACACTTACTGGGGATTCATACATGCCCATACCATCTCAGCATCCCCTCTTGCAGTTTCCCTCTAGCACCACAGACCTAGGTCTCACTCCTAGTGACATCATTCCACATGTGGTCCAGTCATGTCACCCCCTCACTGCCATCAAACATCTAATTTTCATCTCAAGTGCTTCTCTTTAGTTGCCCATATCTCTGACCCATAGAAAGAACTGGTCTTACCATGGTTTTGTATAGTTGTATAGTACTCCAGGCATATGTTTATCATAAACTACTACACTTATCTTACGCCAGACTTTCCCCCATGCTCAGCAGCTTGGCTTATCATTCTCTACCAGTTTCTGCATTTGCTGCTAACCATTCTCCAAAATATTTAAACGCAGATGGCTGATTTAGGCACTGACCCCCAATGTGGATATTCATCTGTCTCGGTTTCACATGAATCACCCACAACTTCAATCTTTTCTTTATTCATTTTGAGGCCATCGTTTGCTAATTCCCTATCTCAGGCCTCAATCGCTTGGACCAAATCTTGCTCACAACTGGCCATCAGTGCAATACTGCATAGATCAACTTTGTACGGCCTTCCATTTGGATTTGTTTACTTTCTTAAACACACCATTGCAAAGCATTCAGCGTGAGTAAGTGGCTATGGTGGGGTAACATTTGATGGTTCCACCCATGGCCTTTGATCGCTAAGGGCTCGACTCTGCAAGGTACTCTGGGGCACCCTAGCCCACATCGAGCATAGCACGTAAGTGTTTGCTTGACATTAAGCATGTGACTGTGCAGAAAGTTAAGCACGTGCTTAAGCACTTTGCAGGATTGGGGTCAGAGTGCCCCAGACCTTGCAGAATCAAGCGAGATCACTTCCATTGAGAGTGCAGGGGGAAAAAAAACATTTCCCACCCCATGAAGCTGTTGATCTTCAGACATGTCTAGTCTCTTGCCCAAATCAACAACGTTGCTAAATACATATTGTGTTTTTGTAGCTGTTTCAATCCATTCAATATTTCTAAATAAGGATGGTGATCTTTGCTGGAACAAAAGGCCATAATGAATCAAAGGCAATAGCACGTTCTCTAGATGATGATGTTGCACGTAAAAAGCAATTTCACATACAATTTGCAATAGGTGCTCTGCATGTCTCAAAGCTATTTCACTGACTCATTACCTACAGGTTTGCTTTAAAGTTAAACAACGCAGAACTAATACTCGTGACTCAGAAACATTAAATTAGTTACTTTAAGTACTGCAAAGGTATTTTCCCTCTGGATTTTCCAGCACTCCGAGAATGCTTTGACTGCTTCTTTGTCTGCAGAAATAGCATAACAACTAAAGATTGTTTGCTTTGATGTGCAAAGATTTGTCACTTGCATCTTGTTATTAACGGCGTGGTAATATTTTAAAGCAATTATACAATAATATGCACCTAAGGCCCAGTTGATCAAAGAAATTGAATATGTGCTTAAATCCATGTCTTTGTACAGCACCTAGAACAAACGGGACTTGGTCCATGACTGGGCTCCTAAGCACTACAATAATACAAATAAATGATCATCAGCAGCAGCATAATTTTTAAGCACGTGCTTAACTTTAAGCACCCATTTAAATGCTTTGATGAATCTGGCCATAAAGCAGTGGGACTGTATTTTGCTACTTATGTTTGTTTGAATGGCTTAGAAATACTCCCTGGAACCGTATCCTGCGGCTGATACCTTTAATATTTACATGCCCCGTGCTTCAGTTGCCACACGTTCCCCCCCCACCCCTGAAAGCTTTTCTGCAGAACACTGCTGCCTGATGTCAGAGCTGGGCAAAATGACCGGCGTTTATTTGCCTGTGAAAACGTTCCTGCTCCCATTAAAAATGGAATCTGGGAAAAATAAATAAATCAAAGGAACATTTAAGCAGCAGGGAGAATTCGTATAATGCATTTCAACCCAACCTCTCAGTGTAAGTTGTTGTTACGTGTCATTAAGTTTTCTGCACTGTTTTCACACCCCTAAAAATAACCCGCTTGTTTGTTTGTGAAGCTCTTGGCACACCTTTGGAGGATAATAATAATAATAACATTCCCGTAGCTAAATGGAAAGTCAACAGCATGATCTAGAGGGGAGATAGTGGGCACCAGCCGGGGACTCTGGAGATCTAGGTTCTATTCCCATCCTTACACCTGGCCTGCTGGCTGACCCTAGGTAAGTCACTTCGCTGCCTCGTGCTGCAGTTCCCCATCTGTAAGATACTGACCTCCCTTGTCTGAATGGAAGTGCTATATAAGACCTAGGTATTATTATTTACGGAGGAGTGCAAAGTTCTAGGAAAATCCCCTCCAGATGCCTGACCTGGCCTTTGGAAAAGGCACGGAAGAAACTCCTTCTTTAAAAACCAGTTAACTGTGCCTAAAGTTAATCAGTTCGTCCCAAAAATGCAAGTTCTGTCATTACAATGACCAGTAAAACGAAAATAAGAAAGAAAAAAACTTGTAGCACTTTAGAGACTAACAAATTTATTTCAGCATAAGCTTTCGTGGGTTAGTACCCACTTCATCGGATGCATGGAATGAAACATGTTTCATTCCATGCATCCGATGAAGTGGGTACTAACCCACGAAAGCTTATGCTGAAATAAATTTGTTAGTCTCTAAGGTGCTACAAGTTTTTCTTTCTTATTTTCGTTTTGCTGACACAGACTAACACGGCTACTACACTGAAATGACCAGTAAAATCATCATCATCATTGAAGTTTGCAAAGCGATACAAAAATGATATTGATTTCCAGCAGATTTCCACATTCATTGCACTGTTCAGACACGACATGCTCATCACAGCATGTGAATACGAACTAGTATAAACTAATAATAGTGCTGCATTTTTGTAACTTTTTTTCATTGTATCTGTACATAAAAAAGCTACTTACCCTCCTCATTCCTCTTCCACACTAGCCATTTCCTCAAAGGTTATAGTAACAGTCACAAATGCAATGCGGGGAAATGCCCTGGTCACTTTAGTTTCCAGCCCCAGAGAAGAATGAAAGGGACTTCAGTTTAATATGACCCGTAAAGAACAAGTCGCCGTGCAGTATCTTACCCAGGAATGCACTGCAAGATCGGCACTGACTGTCAAAAATACATACGCAGGCATCGTCCTCTACAAGATTCATGAATGGCCACTTCTTACACTGTGGGAATTCTGCTTTATTTCCGATTGCTAATCACATGGGCTATATTTTCACCGCAAACAAAGGCATATTCTTACATTGACTTAACTCATTTGGGATAGCTCTCTTGATGTACAATCCTATTGGAGATGGGGCACTGTCGTTCTTACCTTGATGTAGATAGTTGAGATCAGGCCCAGGTGATGGGGTATAGGATTGATGTAGACTGGCTGCAGCCATGTCAAAACGACTGGCCCAGGGAGGACAAAGCCCGTGACTCCTTTATTTGCCTTGCCTGTATTAAGATAAACTCCAAATGTAAGAGAGAGTCACACAGCCAGTAACCCCCAACGCATCCGCATTTGATTATCATCAGCTATGATTCATATAAACACATGAATTCGCACATATTCGTACTCATAAAGTTTACCCAACCAAACATGCTTGCAAAGTAAGCCCACGGGACCTCAGCACAACAGCGTATTTCAGTGTAAAGTTCTGACATCTGCTGCAGACAGAGGAAACTTTCAACCTCGTTTTGTTTTAGCTGGAGCTCTCCAAGGCATTGGCAAGACCAGCTGGCCTACAAATGTTAAGGGACTTGGAGGGGATCTTGTGGGACTGATGTAAAATCGTGTGCAATTAATCTTCTATAGGCATCTTCAGTGATGCCTTCTCCAGGCTTGTTCTCCTCCAAATGGAGCGTGTCTCTCATGCCATAGATTGAATGTTGTCTGAGAGTCCTGTAAGCATTCCCTGCATGTTCCCTGCCAAGATCAAAAGCGTTCCCTGGTGTCAGTAAAATGGGTGGTAGTGCTCTCTCTTGCCAAAATCAGCTGAGAAAGCGGAGCCGAGCATTCCAGTCTCTGTGGAGAAAGGACGCTTTGGGGATAGTCTAACTACAGATAAGGAGAGCTCATCTCACAGGTCAAAATATGCCGAGAGAAAGGTGCTGATGTGGCTTGGGGGCAGATTAATTTAATCTGAATCTCCACTGCTGGAGAGACAGGCCGATAGAGAAGAAGCCTGATGAAAGTGTGGTTAGGAGGATAGCTACAGGTTTGCATTGCATTCACGTCTGTCCCTTTGCAGAGCGCGGCTTGGATGCGGATACAAATTTGATATCCGTGCAGGGCTCTCTGTATTTATTCATAGAATCTCAGGGTTGGAAGGGACCTCAGGAGGTCATCTAGTCCAACCCCCTGCTCAAAGCAGGACCAACCCCAACTAAATCATCCCAGCCAGGGCTTTGTCAAGCCTGACCTTCAAAACCTTGAAGGAAGGAGATTCCACCACCTCCCTAGGTAACCCATTCCAGTGCTTCACCACCCTACTAGTGAAAAAGTTTTTCCTAATATCCAACCTAAACCTCCCCCTCTGCAACTTGAGACCATTACTCCTTATTCTGTCATCTTCTACCACTGAGAACAGTCTAGATCCATCCTCTTTGGAACCCCCTTTCAGGTAGTTGAAAGCAGCTATCAAATCCCCCCTCATTCTTCTCTCCTGCCCACCTTGCTGCCACAGAATAGAGAGATATACAGTGACTGTTGTTCTCGCTCCCAGACTTTGATCTGACTGGGCTGCTGAGAACTTTGGTAATTCCCCACATTTGATAACTATCCATGGTTACTTTTAAGCAAATACTGGCCGAAGGCAAGGGAGGGGTTCTTCAGATGCCAGAAACTGAAGGAAGGAAGGAATTTGTCAGACATTGAAAGGAAGCGTGCTCTTTCTAAAGGAAGATCTTGCTGGAAGGGCTGCTGGTTCATTGGCTGCAACAAGTGACAACATATAAACCCATTCTAGCTGGATATTAATAGCATTTTTAATAAATACAGCAGCTTGCTTTGGTGTCCTGGGCAAGTGTAAAATTTTATGGGCCTCAGCTGAAGTGTGGGCACCTAAAGACTTGATTTTTCTCTACAGGTAATCAATGTCCCCCTTAAATTTTAGTTTAGTTTTCCGTAAGTGATCTCTAAGAGGCGCTTTCTCCCTTCAGTACATATATGGCGCCCATCGCCATAGCAGCTCCCAATCCCTCTGTGAGGTGGGGCCACTGTTATCCCCATTGTACAGATGGGAAACTGAGACTTGCTCAGTGTCACACAGGCAGTTTGTGATAGAGCAGGGCATTGAACACAAGTTCCAGGCTAGAGCCCTCACCACTGGACAATCCTGCTTCTCAGAGGGCCCAGCTTTCTACTGCCTCCTGGTAGGAGGTGACGGTGCTTGGCCAATGTAGATATCGTTTCATATGGAGAGTAAGTGGGAAAATACACACAGCCTCTGGAGGTTGGAAATATTCCTTCGTAAAAGTCAAGGGGAGTATATTCACTGGTGGCAGGAATGGAGCTGAACTGGGTCAGCATCTATTGACTTGGGTCAGCATGTTTGGGCTTGAGGATTTTGAGTGTTTTATTAAGGGCCCTTTCTGCTGCTTGGGAAAATGCCGCTGTCCCTTTAATTAGGTTTAGTTGTATGTGGTGTGTTTTTAAACTCATACTTCTGGAAACGGCTGTGGAGGAAGAACCTACAATCTTTAGGGGTCTGCTCTGAAGCCAGTTAAAGTCAATGGAAGTCTTTCCTTTGACGTCAACGGATTTAGGATTGGGTCTAGATTCTCAGATTTTAAGGCCAGAATCTAATCTCATGTCCTGAACAACACAGGCCACAGAATTTCTCACCGTGATTCCTACACCAAGCCTATGGCTGGAATGGTGACTTCGTTGGCTTGGCCTTTCTGTCTGGCTTTGAGCTGCTGGTAGCTTCCTGGACAGTCCTGTATCCTGTAATGTGGGAACTACAGGTGGGCATAAGTAAACGCAGGTTATTCTGATAGTAGAGGACGTGTTTAGGTACTATAATAATGGGTGTTGTAGGGAAAAGGTTGGTAGACAGAATCTATCTGATCCAGGGAACTGAATACCACCCACAAGAAAAAACATTGTGTGAGTTTTAGAGTGTTCTTGTTATTTTTAAAAGCTCTCAGGGTCAGCCTAACTTTGCTCCAAGTGGGAGTTTTACCGCTTTCTTCCGGGGGCTCAGAGTAATTCCCACCCATAATGCCTAGAGGCCCTGATTGGCGCGCAGGCTCCCATTGTGTTAGGTGCTGTACAAATAAAACAAAGGCAGTTCTTTTCACAGAGACCCCCTACACTAGGATTATGACAAAAGACATCAGGAGGATAGACAGACAAATGGAGGCAGAGTGGGGTGAACAGGCAGCAGTAAAGTCAGATAGGTTTTCATAAATTATTAGTCTCCATGGTCACAACTGGCCACCAGCCTAAGCAACACACGTAGTAGGGACCTTCATATTTGCCCCCTATGCTGCATGTATGTTCATCAATACCACACTCCTTGCCCCAGAAATGTATTGGAGCAACTTGTGTGCCCCAACCAAAGTCAGGAGCAAACACACTAGGTCACCTTCATTAGTGAAAACAAAAAAACATGCTACTTTGCCACAGGTGATTCTTACAGAGGTTTATACACAATTTACAGCATCTTCTGTTTGCTTGCAATTGCTTGGGGACTTTAGGGGTGTGTTTTAGTGTTGGGAAAGCCTAGGTATATGGAACCAAGAGGTTCCATTTTCTCTGGCAGGGTGACTACCGTGAGCGTTTGAATATATAATGCTGCCCATAGAAAAGTACCATTGCATGAATATGGGACCCTCCTCTGCTGCTATAAATCTTCATAGGTCTATTGGCTTTGACGGCACTTCACCTATTGACACCAGCTGAGGATCTTGGCCCATGTTCTCTATGGAAAGTATTGCCGTTTTGCACAAACACTGCAAAACCCCTTTCTTCCGCTAGACTTACTCACTTAAGACAACGTGTGATGTCCCAGGACCTGACTCATTTGGCACCAGTGGCTTCTGCTTTGGTGTCTCTCTCCCTCCAGGCCCTTCATATTATCAGTCGCCTTCATTCCTACAGAGAGCCGATCGGGTCTGCTAGAACAGATGGCTAAAGTCCCAAACAATGGCCGGGCAGAACAATTAACGACAACAGTACAGCTCCACACCGGGCAGAGGCCAGGGATGATGCTCGCTCCAGATGGGTTGCTGACAATGACACAAAACCTCTCCTTTCACAACGTCCTCAACGAGAGAGAAGATACTGTACTGTAAGAGGAAAGCAATCATCACGGAAGGCTATCGGTTATAGAAAAGCAGCCCTGATTGAATGGGCTGTGTTGATACCGTGACATACCTTGGTGGGGCTCTGTGCACGGCCCCTAGTGACAAGTCTCATTGTTGGCTATTGAAGCCACAGCTGCTTCTTTACCCCAGTTCTTTCATCAGATTTTGGCTCGCGAAATTACATTGAATAATATGCGTATTCAGGTTTTTATACCCAGGCACCTATTTTATTACCTTTTATAATGCTCACAGAGGCAGATCAGCTTGCAGCAGAACAAAGCTAATTACACCTTTCATTACCTAAATATAGCCTAATGACAGAGTGGCATTCAAGTGTGGCATTGAGCTGAGAAACCTCATGGCAGGCCAAGACAATGACCGAGGTTATTCAGCTCCATCCGAATTGCCGCTGCTGTTGCCGCTACAGCGAGAGGGATGCGGGGTCAATAGACAGGTCACTGCACAAAGGACAGTATCAGGGTGGAATCGGGAGGTGGCAACTTTGTTCTTTTACGCTTGTCTGTGTTTTGTTTGCCTGTCTACATTGTAGTAAACAAATTTGCACGCATTTAATTATAGGGCCTGGGCATAAACCAACGTCGCTAGAGAGACTGAAGAACCTTAAAAAATTAAAGGCCCATGTGGGACGACATAGCACCGGGTCCTTCAGAAGAATTTCGGAAGCTCCGTGCATGTTGTAGCCTGTGTTTAAGCGTAGTTATTGCTAGCAGAGCTTTTGTATAAGTCCACAGACAGCATAGGCTCCAGCTTCCCCTCTAGCTGGGGGGGTGCTCGACCCCCCCCCCCCAGGCCCAGCCTCCCCACTCCACCCAAGTTCCTGCCCCAATCCCGCCTCTTCTCCACCTCCAAGCACTCCCCATCCCTGCTCCTCCCCATCTCTCACGGAGCTTCCTACATGCCACGAAACAGCTGTTCACGGCGGGCGGGAGAAGCTGGGAGGAAGGGGGAGGAGTTGGTCAGTGGGGCCGGTGGCAGGTGAGAGGCGCTGGGGGGTGGGGAGAGCTTGCCGGTGGGTGCTGCTGGAGCACCCACAGAGTCGGCAACTATGACAGACAGTGTATGTTGTTCTTAAAACAGAGCTATGTACTTTTGCCATTGGGATTCTGTGTTGCCAAAGTAATGAACTTTCACCCTTGAGTGGTTAGCTAGTCAGTGGACACCAGCTGCAGTTGAAAAACACGTACACAGAGGAGGCAGCGTCGTCCAGTGGTGAGGGCGTTGACTTGGGACTCAGGAGACCTGGGTTCTCTTCCTCAGTGACCAAGTCACTTGACGTTTCTGTACCTCATTGGCTCCATCCATAAAATGGGGGTAATGATACTGCCCGCCTTTTTAAAGCACGTTGAGAGCTATGGATGAAAAAGTGCTGCACAAGCACTAGGCATTTATTAATAATACTTATTATTACTATGGGCAGGGACTGTCACACATCACTCTGTGTTCGTGGAGCACCTAGCAGAATGGGGGTCCAATTTCCATCATGTTACTAGATGTTACTATATTACAAATAAATAATCAGCACACTCAATGTGTCAAGTACCTGGAGCCATTGAAAGAATCCATTTCAGCTTCTTGATTTTGATTACGGCCTCTTGCTGCTACTGTAATATAATATAAGAATGGCCATACTGGGTCAGACCAAAGGTCCGTCTAGCCCAGTATCCTGTCTTCTGACAGTGGCCAATGCCAGCTGCTTCAGAGGGAATGAACAGAACAGGTAATCATCAAGTGATCCATCCGCTGTCGCCCATTCCCAGCTTCTGGCAAAAAGAGGCTAGGGACGCTTCAGAGCATGGTTTTGCATCCTGCCCATCCTGGCAAATAGTCATTGATGGACCTATCCTCCATGAACGTTTTTGAACCCTGTTCAAGTCTACAGTGATTATAATCTAACAGCAGTGGAATGTGATCATATATAAACCCCATCATATGGTAAAGCTGGGTTGAAACAAAAAGTCCCACTAGCTGAATAGTACCCCTGAACATACTGACTTCATGCAGAAAGGAGAATTGGGACAAAAAGCATGACCTGCCTCATACTCAACTTCATTTTAGTGTTCACATCCTTACTATCATTGTGTGACATTCTGACCCCCATTGAAATCAGTGGGCATTTTGCAACTGACTTCAATGAGGACAGGACTTCATCCGTTGTCTTTGTATCTCCACTGCTTTCCCTTAAGGTCCATTGCTAACATGAAATGTATGTTGCTTCAAATTTGCATTTTTAAAACGACGTTTAACAGCAATAAAAGCCGTCATATTCTTCTAATACACTATAAGGGTGAATGCTAGGGCTCAGCAAAAATTTTCCTCTCAAACTTTTTTTTGATGGACAACTGAGTTTCCGCCCAAATGACGCATTTCCCAGAAAGGGTCAGCTCTCCTCGAAAACTTTCAATTTTAGATCAGAGAAAAACGGCAAGTCTGAAAAGTAAACGTTGTCAGCTGAAATGTTTTCAGTTTTGGAAGTTTTCTGTTTTGGCCAAGAATGTTCAGTGTTTTTTGGTGGGGAGGAAGATGAGTAAAAATGAAATTTTCCACGGGCGCCTTTCCCCATTTTCCACCTAGCGCTAGTGAAAGCCAGTGCGGGGCTGTGATTTTATTGTAGCACTACAGCGTCCCTGAAAAGCCTTCGACCCACAACCCATTAGTGGGAGGAAGAATTAGCCCTTGGAAAATTTTCCAGCTACTGAGGAAGATGACATATACCTCACCCCTTTAATAACATAGAGAACCTGGAGACAATAGGGCCACATGTATTTTTATGAGCTCGGTAAGAATGAAGTATGCCTGTTTCTGAGAGTTGTGAAAGGCTGTTGTAATTAAAATGGAATAAATTATTATTTGGGTTGACATTTTTTTTTTTACATAATTGCTTTTGTTAACATCAAAGTCGCCCACCCAGTATATTGGCCTGACCCTGCATTCCTCATGTACCAGTCACTCCCACACAGGGGCAGTGGACGCTTGCCTAGCAGTGGGGGGGGCCACCGGTGCCCAAACCATGGCCTCACCCCCCCCCACACCGTACCTTCCCTATCCCTGAGCCCTTGCACCACCTCTTCCCCTTGACCCCCGTCCCATGCCGCCCCTTCCCCCTGAAGCCCTGCCCCTGTGCCACCTCTTCCCCCCCAAGACCCCGCCCCCTCCCCCGCTCACTTTTCCTTATGGCCGGTAAAAAGTGTGTGGGGGGGAATGGCCCCTTGTACCCGTCTGTTCTGGCATCTTTGCGCCCATCCACTTCAGTGGGGATTTTGATTAAGCACTCGGCGTCCAGTGAAATCAATGCCTCTGAGGAGCTGGGCCTAAACAATTCTTGAATTGGCCTGTTTTTGTCTTTCCTCTCCCATCTTCCTGGCTTCTTTTATACCACCTCCAGGCATGGAATTCCATTTTTATTGTCTCCAGGCAACCCCCACGACCAAGACGAATTTGGCCCAATGGATGAAATGCACCCCTTTGGTCTTAATAAAATAACTAACTCCCATATGTTTGGGACCAGATCCAAAGGCCATTGACATCAATGGAAAGCCTTCTAGTGACTTCAGTGGGCTTTAGCTCAGGACCCTAGGCTGTAGAGACCAGCATAACGGGAATATATTTGACAGAAGCGATGTTCAAAGACTTCCTGTGGGTTGGGCAGAACTCTAGATTTCCAGCACAAACGTTGCAAGCCCCAGCCGCCAAAAAAGAACAGCTTTTCCTGCGTTATAATTGTATAGGCTGGCATAGATACGGTGGCCATGGGAGGTGAAAATAGCAGAATGGGCTTGAGAGCAGCTATAACAGAAGAGTTTCTTAGGGACTACCTATGTACTTATATGGTTCTATCTCTAGTAGCCGAACACCTCATATTCTGTAATATATTTAACTTCACAACACCCCCGGTGAGCTCTGGCCATGCTAGTGCGCCGATTTAACTGGAGCTCAAAGAGGCTAAGGACTAGCGCCACAAAAAGGGATTTATGCACTGCCCTACCTGGTGTTCTGCCACCCGTGGACTTCACAGCTCCAAGTTAGTCACCACCCAGGCTCCCTCTACAATGCATGGGGAGAGTTCGGCACCTGTGAACGGGCTTCTCAGACCCCAGCACGGTGAGTGGGAAAGCGCCTAAGCTAGCTGAAAGTGAAATGCTGAGGGACGGGGCGGGGCGCAGGACCCAGATCCACAAAGGTACTTAGGTGCCTAATTCCCATAGAGCTGGGCTTTAGATGGAGGAAGGTGCCTATATCCACTTGGCAGTCTCAGCCATGAACCCTCTCCTTGAGTGAGGCCTTATCTGGCAATAAACCTAGAGAGGAAGGGGTGGGGGGGGAAAAGAGAGAGAGCGAGAGACCCTCCACACTAGCCCAGTGGGTTAGGTCACTCACATGGGAGGTGGGGAAATGTGTTTTCAGATCCTTGTAGTGTCTGATTTGGAGCAGGAACTTGACCCCAGGTCTCCCACCACTCAAGGAAGGGCCCTAACCATGAGGCTATTGGGTACTCTGGGATCTGTATGCCCTCTGGACCTGCTCCCCCCTAACTCTGTGAATTATGCGTACTCGGAACATGCCTGGTTTGAGCATCCCACCATGGCCTAGGCATGAGCCCGGGCTCCAAACAGCTTGTGAGCTGGTGTCAGGCCTTAGGTGGTTTTGCACAACGTCAGCAGAGCCTGAATGTTGGATTTAGGCGCCTAACTCCCTTTGTGAATCTGGCCCTAAATGACTTGGACAAGGGGATAGAGGTCACTCAGGGCGGAGCAAGGAATTGAACCCACGTTTCCAAGTTCAGTGACTAGTCCCCTAAGCGCTGGCCCCGCCAATGGGCTCTGGAGAGGATGCCAGGTCTGAATTTGGATCACTGCCACTGAGCAGGTTCAGATTAATGCCCCACCAAATCTAGCTGAAGGCAGCTGGGTTCAGTCCAGGCACACTGGGCCTGCCGAGCTCTACTTTTTGTGTTACAATCAGTAGCATGCACAACTTCTTACATTTGCTCAGTCCAAAGTCAACGTCAAGGGATACTCACTTAGAGGTAAATCCATAGCCATTATCTCCTCTGTACTTGATTGCACTTTGAAAATGATGATTATTTTTTTCATTCACCTCTGTGCTTCCTGAGTTCAGCTAAGACCAGAGCTGACATATGCAATCTCTATCATGTCAACTTTTTAAATGGATGTAGAGGCCCCCTGGCATAAAATCCCAAACGGCTCAGGAACAACCAAAATATTAAGCATCGTGACTTAAGGCCATACAGTCCACAATGTTATAATGAAATAATTGGGTCTAAGATCTCCCTGCTATAACGCCATGAAATTCAGTGGAGAGACACCAGTGGAGCCTGGACCAGTGTGTTAATGTATTACACATGCCGGGATTCTCTGGGGGATGGATTATAGTCAGGGGTTGTGGATTTCCCCCCCACTTTCTGTTTAAGGGACAGGGTAGTTTAGAAGATCCAGAAGAGCCAGGGCTTTATTATTTAAGGGCCCAATTCACTGTCCATGGAAGGCAATAAAAACACACTCATTGGGTCCAGTATTCATTGGATAGAGAGGCCCTTTCCCGTCCCCATTTCAAACCATGACTTACTTTGTATTCACTGAGGTGGAAGGCGTGCTAGGTCAGGGACCGCTGGTGGGTTTGGCAGGTTTTCACACTCACTTGCTGAGCCTTAAATCAGCAAGGGAAGTCCCAGAGGTTCTGCAAACCCATACACTTTTTATGTGTGTGTGTGTGTCTACGAAAACCTTCCACCCTCCTTTTTTCATTTCCCTTTTCCCTTTCATCTTTATCTCTCGCGACTGTTGTAGCTACATCCTCTGGTGATGACAAGAATGACCCCCTGATGTGACCTCGCCTGCAGCTTTCTAACCCGGTACATTCACAACTGGAAGATTATTACATTAGCTGTAAATGTTGAGCTCGGTCCAGCCAATGCAGCGGGGATACAAACGCCCATCCTTTAAGTGCAGTAGGATTAGTGCCTTGGAGCATAAAGTAGGTTAAACCACTCAACACACACCATTGGCTGTACCTTTTTCTGTATATCTTTGTATTTGCCCCTTTAAGGCTACTTGGGGAATAGAGCTGTGCTATTTATGTGGAGGTGGTGAAGGGGGAGGAAAAGGCAGCATTCATGACAAGGAGGGCAGAACTGCATTAAATAAAGCCTACATCTTTCATTCTTAAGCTCAGCTCTGGGTTCTTGATGAAGACAGATTTTTCAATTAGACAGGCAATGTTTGTTCTAATATTTTATACATGAACCGTTCAGCTGACATCTTATCCAGATTTATGAAGGAAATTGAATACAAATGGGAGTTTTAATAGAAATTTATTATTCAAATTTATCACATATTTCCGCAAATAAAAATTATGATTGCCTCAGAGAACACATTTTAAAAAAAGAAGTTGATAAAGTTTCTTTCCACACTGTGAATAACAATATTGTAAGCTAAGAAAGATCTGTCATAATATAAATTATAACACACATGGAATACATTTCCCACTGAAGACAATATTTCTTTCTTATACAAATGTTGCGCTCCTTCATTGAAGGGAAAGGAAGTTCAGGAAGGTTGGCAAAACAAAGTAGCCCATTTTTAACACTGTAGAGAACAAAGTGTATTTTGCTGCCAATTACTCTTAACTGAAAATGACTACAGCGTCTATGGGACATAGCCAAGGGTCATGGGCAGTATGTGAGCCCCACCAGGAAAAAAAATGGAAAGTGACATTCACACTTCAACTACTTAAGGAAAAAGATGAGGAGAATGACGAATAAAAGCGAGAGGAAAGCTGAACATCCACAGACGGGGAAATTATTATAACTGATGCTAGCTCTGCTTGTAATGCTTTGTGGGGTTACTTTTCCATGCTCCCCCTCCCCTTCCCCCCCCCCACATACACACACACAAAGTAAATAAATAAAATGTATTCGTTATTTACCATCATGCCCTAATTTAGTCTTATTTGACGCTGTTTGGTAAATGGGCTTCGCATGCCATGGGAAATGTTAATATAGTTCAACATTTGTTTTCATCCTGAATCATCCTGAAAAGCAGAGGTATCAAAACTTTTCATGAAATGACGTGTTCAAAAAAGAAAATGAAATGTGCAGATGATATGTGTTTCATTTTGATTTTTGGACATTGCAAAAAAATGGCTTTCCAATTCGGTTTTTGGATTTGTTTTTGACTTTTTCACACTGGAAAATCCCACTCTCTCACACTGTGCCTGTTTCCCAGTATTTTGCCAGCTGAAAAATAGCAAAAGGCGTGAAATGAGCAAAATACTTTATCACACTTTTGGTTTTTTATACCTTCCCCACATTTTCCAGTGGAAAAAGGGCGGGGGGGGGGGGGGGAGAAAGCCTAGAAAATCCCCAGACTAAATTAGAAAACAGAAATTTTTCAGTTTCCAAAAATAGTGACATTTTCCCATTGAAAAAAAATGGTCCAAATCCACGTTTCGGTGGACATGTTTAGCGATTCACAAAATCACAGGCTGAATGAAAGGGGTTAAGCGTTATGTGCAAGGCTACTCATTTGAATGGCTTGCATGAAGCTCATTAGCACTGTAGGTCTGGCTAATTTGCCCATACATGTTCTTGTTTAATAGAGAAATTACTCTGGCCTTCTTGTGCTCAATGTAAAAAGCAGTTCTGTACATTTATATCAGTCAGAGCAATATTTTTATGACTGGGATTGAACTAAGTCTGAACTGTGTGGGGAAACACATTGCACTGTAAATAAAGACTATTTTACTGTCCAAAGAATTTTAACCTAGCTCAGCACGTTAGTGTCTGCCTAAACCATCTAATTTTCCTTACTCCCTATCTCAAACAAGCAGAGGGTAGACTGACAAAGTATGTCCAGAAACACTAATATACAGTTATATATGACCCGCATACACACTTTGGGAGATGCTGAGGTTATTTTATATCCTGTGAGGACAATCACTACCTATGAGATTGCTGAAGTTAAGAAAGTATTGCTGAGTTTGTAATGGAGCATATATCATACTTTTTAATAGACTTGGTTGGGGGGCGGAAAAAAGGTAATGTAATTTTCGTGAACACTGTGTTCCATTAAAAAAAAAAGATGAAAAATTGTGTCAAAATTTTAAGCTTTGATGCCTTTTCAACTGGCTTTCTAGCTGGTCAAAAAACTGAATGAATTGTGGGTCAAAAAAGTTAGCCAAAATGTCAAATGTTGAACATTTTCAACCAACTCTAGTTTCGCAATGGTTTGTAATATTCTGAATGGAGACGAATAAACAGAAATGTAAAAAAATCCAGGCCTGAATAGCCCTATTTCTTAGATGGAGTTTAAATGAGACATCGAGTGCTTTATCCAAAAGCTGTCTGTCAGTAACTGATAATAATAGTTCCTCTCAATTAATTAGCCTCTTACAGTTGGTATGGTTACTTCCACCTTTTCATGTTTCTCTGAATGTATAAATATCTTCTTACTGTATGTTCCATTGTATGCATCTGAAGAAGTGGATTGTAGTCCACGAAAGCTTATGCTGAAATAAATGTGTTAATCTCTAAGGTGCCACAAGTATTCCTTTTCTTTTTGCTGACACAGACTAACACGGCTGCTACAGTAACTAATCGGCCAAGATTCAGTGGATATATTGTAATGTGACTGAGGTTGGTCTCATCATTCACTGAACTCATTATGAACAAGTACAATCACCACGTAGCTAGATTAGTCACACACAGGCACATGTGCTGTGTACCTACCTTCTCTCCAAACAAAGTGCTTAGGAAAAAGCCATCCCAATGATAAGAAAAAGAAAGAGGAGAAGTAACTGCCAGACACAGCACTAGAATATGCAGCTGTTGGATTCATAGCTAGCGCTCATCATGCTAGATTACAATGGCTTCTAGCAAATGCCTGAACCTAATGCCACCCAAAAAATACAGCTAATAATGATTATGTGTATTCATTAATGGCTCTCAAAGTGCTTGGCGATTGCTAGTAGATTTGGTCAGAACATGGCTTTTCATCCAGTGAAAATTTAAAGATTGCACAAGAAAAAATTCATCCCAAATCTGGACCATGAGCCAAAATTTTTCATGAAATAAAATTCTCGGGGAGGGAAAGTGTTTGGGAGTTAGTTAAGTGTTATGATCCTCATTTGATAGATTAAGTGATTTGCCCAATCCAGGTCCTTAAACACAGGATCATTATGCTGTGTTCCTCTTCTATCCTTCAGTGGAACAAGCATGGGGTTTCCCAGGGATGATAACTCAGCCCAGGGTGGCTGGACTTTTCATAGGGACACTGAAAGACATCTCTGGCCTCAGGACTGTCTCTTTGCCAAGTAAGGGGATGTTTTTGTGGGTGAGGTATTGTACTAGGACTCGAGAGATCTGGTTTTAGTTCTTAACTCTGTCACAGGTTTCAAAGTAGCAGCCGTGTTAGTCTGTGTCAGCAAAAAGAACAGGAGTACTTGTGGCACCTTAGAGACTAACAAATTTATTTCACCATAAGCTTTCATGGACTACAGTCCACTTCATCAGATGCATAGAATGGCACATAGAGTAAGAAGAATTTAGGCCCAAATCCTCAGAAGTATTTAGGTGCCTTACTCCCATTTGAAGCCTAAATATCTTTGAGAATTTGGACCTTAATCTCTCTGTGCCTCAGTTTCCCATCTGTAAGATGTCAATAACTACACTTTCTTTGTCTTGTTTACTTAGCCTGCAAGCTCTCAAAGGCAAGGACTAGAACAATGAGGCCCTAATCTTGTTTGCGGAGTCTAGATGCTACAATATAGCAAATAAATAACATCTTTACTCCAGATTGCTTGATGGCTCCGTTTGTTTGTTTTTGTTTTAATTATTATTACTTTAAAAGGTTGCAAAATGTAATGTATAGCAACAAACATGCTTTTTTCACTCTCGGCATTTTTGAAAATAGCTCGTCACTTATTTTCTCAAAGTTCCCCCCCAAAATTCACTCCAGGCACAGAGCAAGCATGGAAAATGTCAGTGTGAAGGGGAACTGAGAAGATCAGGGTTATCATGGCAAGTTTTGGTTAACCTTGATATAGCTGTCACTACAGCTTTAGCTCTTACACTGGTGGATGGGTTGGGGTTTCTTGGGAGGAGAGTGTTTGCAATCATAAGGAGCACATATGTATTTAAGGTGACTTGTGATCATCCAAAACCTAGCATCAGAATACGTACATGCAAAGGGCCATAGTGAAGGTCAGTGGAATAGCTATCTGGTGCAAGTGTGCAGCTGTACCAGGGCCCACAAGGTCATGGGGGCCCAACCAGCCAGACCAGCACTCCAGCCCTTCATGTGGTGCACAGAGTTGCAACACCACTTACTTACACCACCAGATGGAGGGGCAGCTGGGCCAAATTTGAGTGTGTGGCTTTGCAACAAGGTGTGTGGGGAGGTCACAGCCCCACTCAAGTTTGGAGGGGCAGCCGGGCCAAACCTGAGTGGGGCTGAGACCCCATGTGCTAGGTTGCAATGCCAATAGTCACTCACATTTTGCCAATGCCATTTGAGTGCGGGTGGGTACAAGCGGAGCCGCTGCATGACCAACATGGGGAGGAGCTGCCCTTGCCCAGGACAGGAGAGGAGAACAGAGCTGGGAGGGAGGGGTGATGGTGCATGACCAGGAAGGTCCTGGGTGTGGTGGGTGAGGGGGACCAGTTGTTGGGCTAAGGGGTGAGTGAGGAGTTTTGGGGGGCCATGGGGTGAGCAGTGATAGGGAATGGGGGATATTGGGACCATTGGGTAAGTTGTGGGGTTCCTGTATGTTTAATACTTCTCTGTGCTCCCTTGACATTGCTTTAACACAGTGGTTTTGCATTTGCTTACCTGAGGGGGGAAAAGTGGAACACCCTCTCCCCCAACCCCACCCCCCAAAAAAGAAAAACAAGTTCCCAACTCTCTGAGTTGCAGGCATTAGTTAGCACAGGTCAAAGAGTGCTGATCAATATCATAAAAAAAACCTGGGCATTTGTAGATTTAACAGATAACAGTTGCCTAAAATTGATGAATGCCTCTTAGCTTTGAAGGCTAATTATAAATGTTCTTACCTGTGTGGATATGAGTAGACAGTTTCAGGATTTGTTGATCTCAAATAGACATAGCTATTTTGATTTGTGTCTTCAACGAGATCTACAAATAAGCCAAGTTTTAAGAAAATCATTTGAGTAGTTTTAAACACAAGAATATTTAAATTTAGGAAAGCACTTTTGACAAGGGGGCTTTTAGCTAACTATGCAAAAATACACAGTGCATCGCTATTTAAGTGTGCCGCGGTAGCAAATTTCCTACAGAGGGTGTGCAGCAGGTAATGATAGCCATAACATTGATAATTGAAAATCAATTTTTCCCAACCCAAGCAAAGCATTTAGTCTGCGGTGAGGTAAAAAAAAGCGCCAAGTTCAAGTTTCAAACTTTCACTATTTTTGCTGTAGCCAGGTCTAAAAAAGTGTGGCTAGACAGTTTATGAAAGAGAAAAGTTTATCTGCAAGAGGCTTAGCAATCTCAGTTATCACTGAAGTCAGTATTGAAATCCACTGAAGTCCCATTGAAGCCTGTTTGCTAGATTAGGTCCATAATTTGCACCAATTAGGACCCAATCCTGTACCTTTTACATGTTCAAAACACCCAAATGAAGTCAATACTGGGAGTTTAGCATGCATTAAAGCAGCACTGATCGTTAACCTTTTCTCTGCAAACACTCCATCATGATCACTAATATGTAACACTGTATTCTATAAATTACATGGGCCAGATTCTGATCTGGGTTATGCCAGTGTAAACCCAGATTAACTTCAGTGCAGTCAATGGAGTTACTCCAGGGTTACCCTACCTTGGCATACCTGAGATCAAAACCAAGCCTTAAGTGTTTTCTATTTGTGTTGCTCTCCAGCGGACCCGATGGTTGCATTTTTCCAAAGGAACAGCTAGCAGTTAAAACTGGGCATGTCTGGACATTTCCCCAGATGTCTTAGGCAACTGAATAGACAAGGCTTACCTTTACCAGTGCTAGGATTTTGTAAGTACTTTATTTCCTACATAAACAACCACTTTTGCTAAAGTTGTATAGAGGCTGAATTGACTTCCAATGAAATGGTTGATTTTTTCCGTTGACTTCGGTGGGAGATGGACTGACCTCATAACGAGCATATGATTATTCATCCTTGTTTGTATGGAGCAGGAGTTTTCAAAGGACCGTTAATTGATTCTAGTGCTTTCCAGCCTTTGTTTGGATTAAGGCAAAGACAATTCCCCAGAACTGTTTTGTAACAATGTATTGCGTGGCTAGATGAATTGGCGTGTTTTTATTATTTTTCCCCCTTCACATCTCTCTTTGTTCTCTGTGTCTCTTCCATCTACTTTTCAGACTGCATCATATTGTCAAAAGGGACATTTCCACAGGATTGTGATTAAGTATATTTGTTTTCAGAAGGCTGCATCAACAACCCACATGTGGAGTAATCCATCATCTAATAACAGAGTAGTTCTAAATTCTCAAATTTCTCTCTCCCAGTTCAGGTTTGTGTGACACATTTCTGGGGAGTCCTCCAATCGCTCCCCTCATTCCTGTTTCCCCGAGCTGCCTATGTTAGGGAAGCATTTTCAGCCCCCTAAAAGACGTATTACTGCTGTAGAGGTTCGTTGATCATTGCTAATTTCTGCAGTCCTGACAAGTGGACCAAAACAGGTTTGGGACTGGGATTGGAGCACTACTCTGAAATCCTAAAACATAATGGGCAAGATTCTGGTGCCACTGAAATCAATGAGAGTTTTGCCATTGACGTCAATGGAGCCAGGATTTCATTCAGTATAGTTCACAACTCCCTGGCAGGTCTGTACCTAAAGCCAGATTCTCATCTTTGTTACACCTTGTGAATCTGGAATGACTCTGCTTATTGAAAGAACTATTCTACATTGGTACTGCTAGTGAGACTGATGGCAAATCCTGCCTTACTTGCATGGGTGGAAAGCAGCCCCTGGCTATTGAACCAACATGGTTCCAATGCACATACAGAGAGTGGATTTGGAGGCTGTGCAGAGGGCATATGCGCCTTGCAGAATGGCCAGCCCATTGGAGACATCACTTCCATTGACTTTAATGGGAGCCCAACACTCACCTGCAAAATATATACTTGGCCCTTAGAATGAGTTAACTCTTTCAACATGCATGTTTTAGCTACTTTGTCAAGAGATGGGGCTTTGAGCCAGAAAATTCAGATCCAGCTCTGGCATTTGCACACACCAATATGTGAAAGTGTCCAGATCTGGGGTTTTGGTCCAGACTGTTATATAGAGGTAATGACTAAGTGCATGATTTATGTCTGAGTCTGGATTCCAGATGTTTCTCAAAAGTTCAGTGATGAGGTCTGGGGGTGCAGTTCAAGCCCACCACTAGATTTTCTTTCATGGTCCTAATCAGATCATTAGAAATTATTCAGCTACAAATTTCTTTGTTACATCGACCAACAAACTGGAACCAAGCTAAACCAACAAAAGCAGGAAAATTCACTCTGAGTTTCTGGGATGCCAGCCAGTTCTCAGCCACATGTTGTAACTTTGTTATTTATGTGCGTATTTATTTATTGTTTGTATTACATTAGCACCTAGAGGCCCCCAACACAAGATTGGGGCCCCGTTGTACGGGGCATTGTAAATCTGATTAGAGACAGTCCCTGCCCTGAAGACTTCATGAGAAACAACCCAGACAAAGGAAACATATTCTTCCCATTTTACAGAGGGGGAACTGAGATACAGAGAGATCATTTAATTGTGCAAGATCACACAAGGAGTCTATGACATGGCTGGGAACTAAACCCAGGTCGCCTGAGTCCCAGATTAATGCCTTATCTACAACAACAGCAGCAATAATAACCTAACTCTTTCTAGTGCTTTTCATGCCCAGCTCTGAAAGCACTTTACGAAAGTGGCATGACGATTGCTGACAGATGGAGAAATCGCGGCATGAAGCTAGTGAAAATGTGGCACTGATAATTTGTCCAGCATTCTCCTACAGGACAGTAGCAGAACAATGTCTAGATTAATAGGGCTCATGAGTCTCAGCCCAGTACCCTAGCCGCCACGACACACATAACCATCCTTCGGTTTTCCCATCATCCTCAGTAGCAGCGCCCCTCACCACCACAGAGGAGGAGTTAAAAAGACGACAGAGCACCAATCTGGATTCTTAGCTTTTGTTCTGTGTTTCCCCTGCTTTGGTAGGTTTAAATGTGAAATCTTAATGTTATGGCCAAATTGTTTTTGCTTGAATTTAATTGATTTCAGCCCAACTTAACCTAAGAATAGATAGACACTGACTATTGTGGATTCCATTTTGGAATCAAGTTCCCTAGTCTCATGTAACATCCCTGTGATTTCATTTTTCCTCCAAGGCTTTCTGCATCTTTCATTCTGCACTCCTAAGGTATGAACTCGGTTTCCCCTAACTATGAAACACAACACTAAATTGGGAAGCTTCTTTAAAGCCTCACAGGGGAAGTACACCAACATCTGGTTGACATTTAATCCAGTAATGTCAGGCCTCAGCATTTCCAACTCAGGCTGACAGTTCTTTGGGTCGAACACCAAAACATGCTTATTGAAAAAATATAGGGGAGAGGTAGATCAAATATTAAATTAAAAAAATATTTGCAAAAAAAGTGAACACTACGAAAACCATGTGCCGCCTTGATTTTAATCAGCGTATCATGGAAGGAAGGCAGTTGCTATTACTGGTAAGAACTCTGGGTTCTGTGTTCTGTGGCGCACTGTTGTCAAGTGGGGGAGTGTTCCATTATTATCTAGTTGTGTCCAGGCTCACAGTTGCTGGTCAGACCAGACCCTAGGATATAACAGATAGTGGAAGATCCCAAAATCGTGTCTGCTGTAACTATTACAGCGTGCTGCTATCTCAGAAACTATAAGGTCTGCAGTAGGCACTAGCCCTGATTCAGCAAAACGTTTAGAGCAGGTCTACACTACCCGCTGGATCGGCGGGTAGCGGTTGATCTATCGGGGCGTCTAGTCTAGATCCCCAAGCGCTCTCCCGTTTTATTTTTAAACAGAAAAAAATCGAGAGCAATGAAAATTTTCTTGAATTTTTTGTCTTGAAGAAAAAGGCCACATTTCATTGAAAAAAATTAAAGCAATTTAGAACCAAAAATGTATCTCAGCTTTTTTAATTATATTGTCTATTTCTTTCCTATCCCCTCCTCTCCTCTCTTAACTGAAGAGTCCCAGTCTTCACACTCTCTCATTATATGGAGCTCTTCCTGTGTTCCTAATAGGTTTTACCAACCCTTGTAGACCCTTGTCTACGTCTCATTATGAAATGATGCCCAGAAATGAACAGTATTCCAAGTCAGGATATACCACTAGATTTATATAACAATATATTCAGTATTGTTTTCTATCCTGTCCTTTGTACAGGCTAACATTTCCTTTGCTTTTGTTAGACGTTGAGGCACATTGAGCAAACTTTTTCCTTGACCTGTCCACAACGCCTGGCTCCTTTTCCTAAGTCATTACAGCTAATGACTGTACCACCATTGTGTATGAGTAATTCAAATTAGTCTTTCCAGTGTGCATTAGCAACACTTCTTGACAACAAATTTCATCTGCCGTCCAGTTGCCCATTCATTTAACTTTCTTAGGCTAGGTCTACACTAACCTCCCCTGTCGAACTAAGATACGCAACTTCAGCTACGTTAATAACGTAGCTGAAGTCGAAGTACCTTAGTTCGAACTTACCTGTGGTCCAGACGCGGCGCGCAGGCTCCCCCGTCGACTCCGCCTACTCCGCTCGTCGAGCTGGATTACCAGCGTCGACGGCGGAGCACTTCCTGGTTCGATTTATCGCGTCTTGACAAGATGCGATAAATCGAACCCAGAACATCGATCCCGCGCCTCCGACGCGACGGGTAAGTATAGACATACCCTTAGGTCCTTCTAAGTTTCCTCACTGTCTTCTCTAGTCTTGACTATCCTAAAGAATGTTGCTTTGCATATGAAGTTTACCGCTGCCCTGTTCATCCCCTTAACCAAATCATTGATAAATATGCTAAATAACACTAGTCTGAGTATGGAACCTTGGTGTATCCTGCAGCTAACCCATCTCCACGATGCAAATGGACTGTCTTCTGAATTTTAAAATAGGGAGGATGTATTCTGCATGTAACAGTCACATATACAGCCTGATCTGGCTTTTACTGTAACCGGTGGCCAAACTCCCATTGACTTCAATGGAACAGAATCAGGCCTACCTTCTGTAACTGGTTCATGATTTACGTAGGACTCAGGGTATTGTGTTTACATTGCAGAATGCACTGGGTTAACACAAAGGTCATTAGAACATGTCCCCAAGAGGCCAAGACCTGTTTAAATATACATTAAGGGATGTCATGTTTGAGGGAAGTATAGTTAAACTTAACAAATCTGATAGGAGACAAGTCACCATGGCTTTAAAGGGATGTCTCAGCTATGCTGAGCCTTTGTTTATTGTTGGCCAATCAATATATGGGGTTGT
Source organism: Chelydra serpentina (assembly GCA_037349315.1). Lineage (NCBI taxonomy): Eukaryota > Metazoa > Chordata > Testudines > Chelydridae > Chelydra > Chelydra serpentina. The sequence continues at coordinate 16,508,476 of JBAIAC010000061.1, forward strand.
TTGTTCTGTAGCAGAGGAGGGGAGTGGGAATAAAAGCAATTCATTCCGGGAAGCATTTACTCATAAGCTCAGCTTGTAATAACCACATATTGAAACATTCACAGGACTGGGAGGCAAAATTCTGTGACGGTGTGCCCAGGGGAAAACGAGTCCTGTTTGCAGAGGGAGCAAAACCCAACTGGTGGCCGGAGGATTGGCTGGTGGTGGAAATAAGAGTACACTCCATACACCTCAGAATAGCAGAGAGGGTTGTTGTTGGGGTTTTTTTTAAATGACTTGCCAGCATCCTTCCTCTCTACGAGTCTCGTAAATTACAGGGAGATATGCTGCTGGGGCTTATGCAGTGGTGCACTGTTTTTCACTGTTATTAGAGGCCGGGTAGTTTAAGGGAGAGACATCTCATGAAAAAAGCAACTCTAAGGCAAGCCATCAACAGCTCATCTTTTGCCTTTTTGGCTGCCCAGCCCCATCCATAGAAAACCATGGTGCAAACTGCAGAAATAGATCAATGCTCAGAACTATTGGGCTGAGGCGTTATGGTAATATGAATGAATAATAATAATGACTATTATTATAATTCCTGCCTCTCCTGCAGGGATGGCGGGGGTCTCTGTAGGTGTAGGATGGCTCTGTGAGCAGAGATGGGTTTTGGGGGGAGGGTGTCAGAATTCCAAGGCCTATGAAGAAGTAGAACAATCTCTGTGTGGAATTGATCTCTGAGCCATAGGGGCTTCCATGCCTGGCAGAGTATAAAGAGAAGAAAGGAGCTAAGGGAAAGAGCATGTAGGGCTGGAGAGTGAGGCTACCAGATGTCTCCACTCTCCCACCCCCGCGACATAGAGGCTGCTCCAGGTTAAAGCGGGGCGAAACATTTTTGTCAGAAAAATGTTTGACCAAAAAATGGCTTTTCGGCCAAAACAAACATTTTTCACAGAAATTTTTGGGTTCAAAAGTTTCAGGTCTCATCTAAAATGTTCGTTTTTCAGTTCGATTTTCAGGACCAAATTTTGTTTTTGGAAAACTTTTTTAAAACAAAAAAGAATTTTTTTGTTGTTGGAAACTGTTTGAAACCATTCAAATTTGTTTTGGTTTCAAGAATTTATTTAAAAAAAAATCCAATGCAAAGCACTTGGCTTTTCCAACCAGCTGTAATCCAACCACTGGGTTGGAACGCCTTTGAGGTAGCGCCTCTACTGCAAGTCCAAGGCGGGGTGGGTATTTCTCCCCTCATGCCCCAAACTCGATGTATCTACTCATTCAGGACTTGACCCATAAAAGAGAGAGGTCCAAGTTGCAAAGCTTGAATCTGAAGCCAGACTGTCTCAGAGCCTGGGTCATGTTTAGACGGGGAATTGGGTTCTGAACAAACTCTAATTAAAACTAACACCTGTTATACGGAAATGCTCACAGATAACTGTCCAGTAACGCAGAGCTCCATTGCAACTACAAAGAAATGGCAACTTCTGGATGTTCAGCGTGTGGGAAAATCTGGCTACTTATCTAAAGGAAAGATTTTAGGGTTTAGAATAAAGGCACGAAAAAGAATTTGGCACCCAATTCCTACTGAAAGGCAACTGAAGCTGGGAATCTACCAGCCCTTTATACCTTTGCAAATTTCTCCCTAAGTGCTTGAATATGCGTTCAGGAGCTTAACTATTGACACACGTTTCTAAAAATCTTGGCCTGGCCCACTGATCATAATGAAACCAAAGCACATACTGAAACAGTGCCAATGGATATAGCTGGAGAAGGGGCTAGCAAAGCATCACAACAAATCCAGTATATCAGCAATCACTATATTCATATCTAAGAGGCCGGTTTTAACCTATATCACCCTCATTTGTCCCACACAAAGCTACTCTATAGTCCTGTAAATTATCGACCCCAAAAATACAAACTCAGACAATAGTTGTTATAGAAAACGTAACGCCCTTGTTAAGAAAAGAATCACGTTATACCCAGCTTTGTCCTCTATTATTTTTAATTATGTAATTCACACTGGGGCTTTCTTGTATTATAAATGCCAGTGACATACATCCGAGTCGTACAGGGCACAGAGATACGAGGATGTCCAAAAAGGAAGAAAAAGAAGGTACTCGCTTACATAAACCATTCATATTTTGGAAGCTTCCCTCCTCCTCTATCCTCCCACCAGAATGCTGGTCTTGTCCATGGCTCTTTATACAAATACTTGTTTAAATGACTGTAGAAAAGTGAAGCCAACAGTAACATACTTAGGGCTTGAGTCCGCTGGTAAATCAGGAATCACATCACTGAAGTCAGTGGGCCGAAACTACAGAGGGTACAAATCAGCAAAGGCACTTTACACCAGCTGAGGAACTGGTCCATGAGAGTGAGGCCAGTGATAGTTTGGTGTAGGTGAAATCAGACTAAAGCCCTTAGGGCTAAATTCTGCTGTGAGATTCAGGGCTGCATCTCTCGCTGAGCTCCACGGCAGTGACAAAGAATCCGGCTCAGCGTTGAGTTGTGAGAAATGCACATCCCAGGACAGAAGCCGCTGTTTAGTGAGAAAGCTCCCCACATGTTTTCTCTCAATGGAGTTTCAAATCTGCCTCCCCCTCCTCGCCCCCACCATACAACTATCAGGCTCATGCTGTTTGAAAATACCCACCCGCGCTGTATCACTGTGGACTGTGCAGGATGCATCCAGGGATGAAGCTTGTGTCTGGTGGAATGTATTTAATCATTTTCCCAAAGATATAGCTGCGATATGAATGGTAACAGGATGTTTATAACAGAGATAAGGCCAGGATGAAATCCTAGCCCACTCTGGGAGCTAATAAAAGCAAAGTTTTGGAATTAAGCATCACTTTCTCCTCGCTGCCCATGAATGAGGAAATGGGGTCGAAAGGGCAAGCTGCAACATTGTAGGCACTTTATCTAAAACATAAACATTACTAGAGTGCATTCAGACCAAATTAACTCTCTCAGATCTGTAATGGTAGCATTCCTGTCCTACTTAAGCATGTCAGCTTTACTACTCCTCTGACTGAGGGCTGAACTCCAAGTTGGGGTTGACACTTGCAAACAGGCGCTTATCTGGGAGAGCCCGGAGAACCCTCTTGCAATTAAACATCCATCAAAAAACTTCTTCGGGGGGGGGGGGGAATCACCCCAAATGCAAGGAGAAAAATATGATCTCTTCCATTCGACATATGCACTAAAAAGTAACATGTGATCTCTTCCATTCGACATATGCACCACTGAAAAGTAAAGCTTTCTTTGCAAAGGCAGTGAAAATATCAGGGTTTGCTCTGCTACTGTTCACTGCAGAAAAACTTGGATCAGAGAGTCTTGTGGTAAAACCCAGGCCCCATTGAAGTCCATGGAAAAACTCCCATTGACTTCAACGGGGACACGTTTTCACCCTTGGTGTTTTAAGCCTTACAAAGTCCAGTACTAAAAGCCAGATTCATACAGGTATTTAGGTGCCTAACTCCCCCAAATCAATCGGTATTAGGGGCCTAAATACCTTTTCAAATCTGGCCCTAACAGCTTCCTGTGAGCAGGATTGGACCTTTAAGTCATAAAACGTGGCTGCCTTGTTGATGCGGTCATACAGCTCTGCTAAATAAAATTAAAGTGACGACTATTTGGGATGTTTCAAAAAAGGCATCTTGTTATTTCTCTCTCAGCCCCAACAAAGACCAGGGCCCCATTGGGCTGGGTGCTGCACACGCATGTCGTGAGCGACAGTCCAGACCAGGCAGACTCTGCAATCTAAATACACCATGCAAGGCAGACAAAAGAATCACTATTGAATACTGGGGAGCACAGGCCCAGAGAGATTAAGGGCTAGATTGTAGCACTAAAAGTCTGCCCTGAGGAAGGGGTGGCACATAACTGCACTTCCCCAAGAGTGGACAGGGAAGAAATTGTGACTTGGAGAGGCTCAGTTACTGGGGCGGGCGGGGACCAGTAAGTTACCTCACACCGTAACACAGGGCAACTTGCCTCCTGCAAGAGTCACTCACTCTGGCTGGTGAGGGAGGGCACGGGCCAAATTCAGGGTTCCTCCTGCATCTGGCTCCCTCACTCACAGCAGTTTCTAAGCCTCGCATGGCTGAGTAAGGGCTGGTCTACACTACCCGCCCGATTCGGCGGGTAGCGATCGATCTTCTGGGGATCGATTTATCGTGTCTCATCTAGACGCGATAAATCGATCCCAGAAGCACTCCCCGTTGACTCCAGAAATCCAGCTTGGCACGAGGAGTAAGCGGAGTCAACGGGGGAGCGATCCTGCGCCACGTGGACCCGAAGTAAGTAAATGTAATTCAATCTAAGATACGTCGATTTCAGCTACGCTATTCTCGTAGCTGAAGTTGCGTATCTTAGATCGATCCCCCCCCACCTCCCAGTGTAGACCAGGCCTAAGTGATTTGTTAATCTAGCCCTCCGTAACTGAAGAAACCTGAGATCGAGTCAACCCACAACTCCAGAGCCGCAGGCCAGTGCTTCAGCCGCATGGACATCCTTGCTCCAAGACCCTTCCTGGGAACCCTTTGAATGGGCACCTCTCTCATTATTTGTACCCAGCGTCATTTGATTCCGTATCGTCCATCCTTATCTGTGGCAAGGAGCAGTGTAAATGCCTATCCGCTCTTCTGGAAACGGTTCGTCCTTTTGAGTTCTCGGCGTTCTCGGTTTTTGACTGTGACGTTATCAGAACAGGTTTTACGCAGCCGTGAATTAAAAAACAAGCAGCCCCTTTGTAAAGCGACATCCAGCTTCGACCTCAGAACCTCGCTGCTCACCAGTTGGAGCATTGAAGTGCCATTGTAAGACAGATTGGCAGGAAGGTAGGGGCTGGTGGTAATCGCCTTGAAATCTGAACTCGCCAAGACCAATGCTGTAAGTTACAGGGGAGTGTTGACTCCAGCAAGAGCTGCCAAAGAGTATCTCTGACAGCTTCCTCTTTTCCTCATTTTGTTTCTCACTGACCCAGCCTGGACATGCTTCCAGTTGGATCCAGGCCCTGAGAAGAAGGGAGGAGCTGCAAGTCCATGATTTGCTAGAAAATATAAGGCGCCTAGGAAAAATGAGAGCCCTGCAAATAACATGGAGCTTGTGCAAAGTGGCACATCTCCACTGCAAGGACTGGGCTCATATAGAATCACTCCAGACCGTCCCTTTCCCCTGGCTGTTCCTTCCAATATATCCTCAAATGCTCTGAAGCCAATTCAGGTAGATCAATTACACCAGCCTTTTATTTTTCAATAAACCCATCAAGTTCCTAGGTACAAAACCATACAGCGGGATTACAAAGCTTCTTCAAACTAGCCGTATAACAAAGTTGTTAGTATTCAGCAGAGATCGCAAACAGCGTGTTAATCCCCTCCAGTCACAGGGATCCCATTAGGTAAGACCTGTTTTCTTTCCAATAGGTTCCCTTTCCGTTTTCTTTTCAAACCACAGTCAAAACTCTCTCCTATTTTGTTTGAGATTTAAAACAGCTAGGGCTTCTTTGAGTTCATATAAAGGACTCGTTGTGTGTTGGACCGTATAGCTGTGAAATGACTGAGGGCCAGATCGCCCCTTCCTATGCTATAACCCCCGAGAGGAAGATTTTCCACTACATCCTTCCGCCAAAGGAGAGAGGTGGAGTTGACTTCACCATCCTTGGAAAGAGCTATGGGGCTGCCCTGCATATCCAGGGGCTCCGTAGCAGGCCAAAGTCAGTTACACCGAGGTGCTTTTGCACTGGCTGTGTCCCCAGGGCTTTTATTGCTTTAACAGAGGCAGGCTCATGGACCCCATGACTGCCCTGTTTCCCACTGATGCAGCAGCCATGGAGAAGTTGCTACTGCCTGGGGGAAATCTGCTAGGCTGGGGAGGGGACAGTATGTGTTCCATTGGGCCCACCCCATCCTAACTAGTCCCCTTTCTCCAGGAGATCCCAGGGAGAGAGTGATGGAGCTGCAAAGACGGCCGAACCATTTACTGAATCGGAGGGATGAGATCCATGCTCAGGCAACCCCTATCCACAGTGGCTCTCGGGGCCCAAGCTGCCCTGGTGTTACTTTGTTCTGGGCCCATTTATCCCATCTGCTGCGTGAGATGCATCTGGGGGATAGGGTCCAAGTTACACCCAACCCTTCTTACACAAAAACAAAGCTGGTATTGTACAACTTCAGAAAAGGGATGTGATGGACGTCACCTGGTTTGTTGGTTACGTCGGTGTACAATGGACCAAATCCTTCCCCCCAGCACACTCTGGTACCATGCAGGGAGGGGATGCTGCACTTGAATCTCCCCTGGATGGAAGGGGAGCTTAAATATCCCAGCTAACTCCTGGATTTTGTGTGGAGATGAGGCAGGGAGAAGCAGCAGGGCTGTGGCAGCACCAGGAACACATCATCTCCCATGCCACACGCTGAAGAAATTGTCAAAAAAAGTTAGTACAGCCTGGCTCTGTTCAGATGGAAAGTGATGGTCATGGATGAAATTATCCCAATGCAGAGAGGTAAATATGGGAGGGAGCTGCACTGGGACAAGCCCTGTTCAACGTATTCATAAATGATCTAGAAAAGGAGGTAAACAGGGAGATGGCAAAGTTTGCAGACGATACAAAACGACTCAAGATAGTGATGTCCAAAGCAGGCTGTGAAGAGTTACAAAGGGCTCCCACAAAACTGGGTGACTGGGCAGCAAAACAGCAGATGAATTTCAGCACTGATCAATGCAAAGTAATGCACATTGGAAAACATAATCCCAACTATACATAGAAAATGATGGGGTCTAAATTAGCTGTTACCACTCAGCTTGGAGTCATTGTGGATAGTTCTCTGAAAACATCTGCTCAAAGTCCAGCAGCTGTCAAAAAGGCTAACAGAATGCTAGGAACCATTAGGAAAGGGATAGATAAGAAGACAGTAAATACCATAATGCCAATATACAAATCCATGGTATTCCCACACCTTGAATACCGCATGCAGCTCTGGTCACCCCATCTCAAAAAAGATGTCGTAGAATTGGAAAAGGTACTGAAAAGGGCAACAAAAATGATCAGGGGTGCGGAAAAGCTTCCATATGCGGAGAGATTAAAAAGACTGGAACCGATCGTCTTAGAAAAGAGATAACTAAGGATACGATAGAAGTCTACAAAATTATGACTGGTGTGGAGAACGTGAAAGTGTTCTTTACTCCTTCACATAGCACAAGAGCCACGGGGTCACCAGATGAAATTAACAGGCAGCAGGTTTAGCAAAATAAGAAGTATTTCTTAACACAATGCACAGCTAACCTGTGGAACTCATTGCCAGGAGATGTTGTGAAGGCCAAATGTATAACTGGGTTAAAAAAAAAAAGAATTAGATACGTTCATGTATGATAGGTTCATCAATGGCTAGTCGCCAAGGTGATTAGGGATGCAACCCCCCCCTGCTCTGGGTATCCCTAAGCCTCTAACTGCCAGGAGCTGGGACTAGATGATAGGATGGATCACTCAATAATTGCCCTGTTCTGTTCATTCCCTTTGAAGCATCTGGCACAGATCAATTTTGGAAAACAAGACACTGAGCTAGATGGATCACTGGTCTGACCCAGTTTGGCCATTCTGATGTTACTAATGTGCACTGCTGCCTGCTTTTGGATTGTATCACAAGTCTGGCTTTTTTCTTAAAGCTCCAGCTCCTGGAGTCAGGGGATTATGTGAGCATCTCAGTTTTCATTAAAACAAAACAAAAAAAATCAAAGAAGTATTTCTGGCCCTCACAGCTGAAGATAAAATCTTGAAAACACAAACCCTGAAGGAACAAAAAGCCAAAGGCCAATAAAGAGAACCCTAAATGTATTACTTTTTACAATGTCACGACTTGTACGCTAATCTCATGATTTCTGAGCGCTTGACTTATTATATTTGAATGCATAGGGTTGGCAATACTGACCATGTCACTACTGGTCCAGTCGACAGAGTTGCGCCGATTTACCCAGAGGTGAGGTTCTGGCCCCAAATATCTGAGTTTCCAGACAAGCCTGTGCAACTATTACCAATTTGCAGCTGAAAATTTACAATACAAAAGCTATGGTTTTACTCAGCTCTAGTGATGGTAGAGGATCAGTATCATTAGCTCCATTTCACAGGGAAGGAAACTGAGGCCTGGTTCACAAGCACTCAGCCGGCCAGGGGCAAAGCTGAGGACAGAACCCAGCTCTTCTGAGGCTGAGACCACCTACTAGACACTAGGCCACACTGATTTCATCCACTCAGTTAAGGCTTCTGTGCTTCTCCCTGGGTGACAGGGAGCTCGGATGAGAAAGGGAGACGTGGCCCATCTGCCTGACAAATGGATGGCTTTGGCAGCAATGGGATCAGTTAAGGGTGGTGAGCGGCATGCTCATGCAGGGATACTGGCAAGTCAGGGAGCTGTGCCCTTCTCCTGTGCCCCCATGCAAGGGGATTTTGGAGGCAGGGTTGGGTGGAGCGGGGGCAGGGCTAGTAGTTCCATGACTATGCAGCTCCACCACCCCTTCTCCTCAGGAAGGGGATACAGCTGCCCCAGGGATGCTCTACAGCGGGGATGGGGTGGGGGATGTTTCCTTCTCCCCCAGCTACTGCAGACCTGCCAGCTGCACAGCCTGGTGACTCCGCTGTGACTGGAGACAGGATTTGCCCCTGGGCGGAGGTCAAAACCTTCAAACGTAGTTGCCTAAATGCCCATATCGATCACTAAGTAGGCAGCCAGGCTTCCATGGCTGAGCAGGTGGAGGTTCTCCAGAATGTAATGGGGGAACTAGTGTAGCCGAGAGGAGAATTTGCCCCCCCAAAAGGGCTTGGTACATTTTAGGGGTAACAATAATTATTTTACTTCTCATCCTGAAAATGGACAGCTGCTGCTTTCTTCTTCCGCGGGAGGAAGGTGGTGGTTGTATCCGGATTGGCAGTCAGGAGCCCTGGCTTCAATTGCCAACTCTCCCTTAGGCTTCCGCCGTGACCGTGGGCAAATGACTTGAGGACAAATGTTCAAAAGCTCAGGGCTAGATCATCAAGTGTTTGGCCCCCACCTTAATCTCCCTGTTCCTCACTTCTCCATGTGCAAACTGGGGCTAATCGCATTTCATTTCTCCCATCCTTTGTCTATTTTGATTGTAAGATCTTTGGGGAAGCAGCTGTCTCTTACACCACCTAACCCAATAAGGCACTGATCACAGTTGTGGTGTCTAGAGGTGTTACGGTTATTAATTCTTCTAACATGCTCTGTATACTCAGACCAATGAAGTGTGATTGCTCCCTTCTAGTTCGCTTTCTAAAGCATTTCATATTTTGCCTGAAAAAAACCCCATAAATATAAATGGTGCTGTTTTGGGCCCACGGTTTTTCTTTTCTTTACCCAAATATACATTCATCTGGAAACAAAATAATACAGTTAAGTTATTCCAAAATACTGAAGTGTGATCCTACCAAAATGTGCTATAAACGTTTCCCTCCTACTCTCAAAGGAACCCTTTCAACTTGGACTTCAGAGCAGGTAAAACTTCCCAGAAAATATCATAGTCAATGAATTTTTACATCACAGGGTCTCTCTTCCACTCCTTTCCTGGATTTTTTTTTCCCTTTTGAAGTGGAAACAGTATTGATTTTCAAAGTAGATCTGTGCAGTCAGCAATGATGAAAATGAAGGTAGCTGTCAAAAATTCTGCCAGAAGGGATTTCTCCGCTTTAATTTCTGCTTACATTATGAAGACAAGTAAATTATCTTTTCATGGAATGTTTCCTTTTTTTCTGGAAACGCTGCTGATAAATGATGTAATATTCTAGGGTCTTTCTCCGCAGCTGTCGGAGGCCCAGAAAAGTTCTCTCCCTTACACCAAAGTAGACAGAGATGCCAAGCAAAACCTGAAGCTGACTTTCATGATTAAATGTTATGGTATCACAGAGGGAAATAAAGAATCTACAAAGATTATTTTGAAAGCGTTAGCTTGATTGAACTTTTTTTCGTTCACTGTTGTTGTAACAGGGATTAGGAAAAAGCCAAATGACGCTGCTGAAATAGTAGCCAAGATGAACGGTGCCTAATGAAGAATGGCAATTCTGGCTTATAACAAACTTGACAGGAATAAGTTATAACTATGGTGGCAGAGAGGAAGCTTGTATTTTGATTAGTGAAGCCATAACCCATTTGTGTGAAGGGATTTATTGCTTTTGCTTTCAGATTGTCACTGCCATTTCCAAAAAAAATCAGACTGGGAGGAGAGCGGGCAGGATTGGCATCACTGAAAAAGACAAATAGCTCACCCATACGCACCTGGAGCCTAGCAGCACAGTGTAAGCCATGTTTTGAAAAGGCAGTCCACTGAAATCCTACTGGTAACGGCCTCTTTTACTCAACAACTAAAATAAATTAGACCCCTTCTTGACATATTAGTTGAAGTAGCTTATCTTAGGGGGTAATGGCTGCTTAACCTAGTGCAAAGAGAAATGCATCCTCCTTCCTCCCCCCAACATAAACACTCCATAGAGTATCTAAACATTGTTTGGGACACATGCTTGACATCTGACATCATGCAATTTACTATTCTGCAGGGAGAATAGGTCTGTCACATATGACCCATACCACTTCCAGGCAAATATTTGCCTGTGGCCCCGGAGTCTGACACCCTTACTCATGGGAAGTAGTACTTTCCCCCACAAACACTCCCATGGACTTCATGGGGGATGCTCACAGTGAGTAGGGACTTCTATTTGCAGTTCTGTAAATGCATCGCACTGGGAGAGACTGCTGAGGGCGAAAGCCATCCCTGACCCTACTGAAGGCAGCAGGAGTTTTTCCATTAACTTCAGTGGGGCCAGGAATTTACCCTAAATTTGCCACTGTACCTGCACAAGAGAGTCTGATTTCCCTTTAGATCTCATAAACGGGCTACCCCGACCTCGGATCTAGGTGTGTAGGAGTCAGCAGACGTTGCGTGCCTACTTACTCCTTCCCCAGAGGAGGTAGGTATGGAGGGGTGAGGAATGGGTGGAGTCTAGCTGGTCAGCTGAGCCAGGTGGTGGGGGAGTGTCATAATTTGCTGCTAGTATAGGTCAAAGTATAGGGATAGCTGGGGAGGAATAGTGCGTCTGAGGGGAGCATCCCAGTCTGGAGTGGCACGGCTTAGGTTGGCTCAGGACAGTGTCTAAGGTTGTAATCTACCCCCCGGTTGTTTCTCTGTAGGTAGCAGGTTTGGAAGGCATGCTGTATACAAGTGGAGCTCTGCCCCTGGGTTACGTGTCGCTAAGTGATGTAATGGAATGCCCACACTGATGAGACTAGAGAAGTCAGTGAGATATTTTGAACAAGGACCGAGGCCTGGCTAGGGTCAGATATGCAAAGAAAGCTGCAATGGGTCCATCCGTTAATGTGTGCATGTGCAACCCAGCATTGGCCACAGATGTGGAAAAGGATCCTATCAATTTCTGCCTGGGCACTGCTGCCCTCCTTTCAGCAACATAGTGCTGTTTAGGCACAGCCCGTCATTCAAGTAGTGCAAAGCCATGCTTCCCCAGGGGCACTCAGTAAAGATCGGTGCAGGAGCGGGCGCTCCATCCTTTAGAATGCCTTACCCTTCGCCCCCTTGGTGTGCCCAGCCTACAGGATGGTCCAGTACAGAGGGGAACTCTCCTTCTCTGACTCCGGGGCAACAGGAATCCCCAGGGAAGGGAGCAGTCCCTGCAGTCCTCGGGATTGTGATGGACACCGGAGCAGTTGTGCAAGGTGAGGAAAGACTCTTTGCATCCTTAATATTAAATTACACACACACAGAGAGAGAGTTAAAAACATTATTAAAGTTCAAGGTCAAACACCCAAACTTGCTCTTAAGTTTGCCTGTGCAACTGTTATATGCTTCTCTGCCCCCCTCCCCACCTCACCAGTCCCAGTCTCCCCGCTGGCTCCTTGTCCAATTCCAGTCTCTCTCCCACTCCCTGGCTCCCAGTTCCCCTCCCTGGATCCCAGTCCCAGTCTCCTTGTCCCAGTCTACTCCCCACACATTCACTTCCCCTCACCTCAGGCTCTTGTCCCCTCTGCATTTGAATCAGACAGCGTCCTCCTCACTGCCTGGGCATCAGCAGGGGGGGTCACTGAGAGCACAGGAGAGACCATGCTCACTTTCCAGCGCCTGGTCTGCAGCAGCCTATAGCTGCAAGTGCAAGGCAAGTCCTATTCAGTCCCAGGCTGGAGCATGCTCACCAAGGATGAACTCTTTGGAGAATTTAGCTGCAAAACCCTAGCAAGCCTTTAACGAACATGTGCAAACTGCGATTTTTAAAAGTTGTATGACTTGGCCAAATTTGGTCACAAGAACGTTTTTAAAATGGGCAAAATACTGTATTTTCCCCCTAGCTTTGTTCTCAGGAAGAGCTGATCTCTTCTGGCTGAAATTTTCCAAAAGATTCAGCCTGTGTAGACATCGCAAAACCTGCAGCCCAGATGGTTAATATCTGGTAAAGTTATAAGAAACTGAAAAGTGGGACTCATAATGAGATGCATCAAACAAGCTTAACAGGCAATCCTACCAGTCCCACCCAGACCATAATGGATCAAATGCATCCCTGGTGAACTCCACTGAAGTGAATGGAGTTGCAACAGGAACGTACCCTTGATATCAAGGGTACATTTATAAATACTTTATAAAGTGTTAGTAAGTGACTAATGGACACAATAAGTGCATTACAGACATGAACAGCATGTGTTATGGTTGGTTATAAGAACATCGGTCGAAGTTATTATTAGAGCTGGTCAGAAAATGGAGGTTTAGTCCATGAAACTTTTCAACTTTTTAAGTGAAAAATTGAAACCTTTAAGCTGAAAACCAAAATTCCAATGGGGACATGTTCCCACAGTACTTCATAACTCCATTCTCCTCTATGGGCCAGGCTCCCGGGCCAGACGACATTTCCCCCCGCCCACCCTCCTCTTGGGGAACTGCCATGGTGCATTCTGGCAGTCCCTGGCTATGATGCTTCATGGGAGATGAAGTCTGATCTGGGAATCCTACTCTTTGAGGATAATAGGAACATGAGGTAGGCAAACTACCAAATCCCATGAGACGCGATGGTAGCAAAATATTTAGTTTTTTGGCCATATTTTTCAGTTTTTCATAGGTTAGTTTATTGAGCATGCTCAGGGCTTGTCTCAACACCAGTTCCTGGAGTTTGTTTTCTATAGAAGGCAGCCAGGGGGCACAGAGTCCCTGGAGAAGGGGAAGACTAGCGTGGCTATGAAAGACTGCATTCAGGCAATTTCCAAAAGAGACCAACCTCCGCATCTGAACTGAGAGCAACCTGCATATCAGAAGATCCTTTCCAGAGGAGAAGCTGCAGAGGCAGATTGGGTCTGATAGGTTCCCTATATTAATACGGTGGCCCTGATTCTGGGTTTCACATTCAGGGATGCTTTGTTCTCCTCCACCAGCAGATCCAGCCCCCAGAAGAGGTAGCTTGCACAAGGGCTTCTCACATGGCATAGAGCTTCCAGAGTGGCTCCTATACCACCCTCCCTCATGGTTGCTAGGGAAGGGATGGTGGAAGCCCGGGACTCCTTTGCACGCTGGTTACTACAACAGCCCCTGGGACTGCTGGTAGCTGGCACTAACTAAAGTTGCCATTAAAAACCTGGCACTGAGCATCTCAAACCCTGCTGTTCAGTGCAAAAATATGGGTTGGGGTAAATGAAAAAATGTCAAGAATTATTTTAAAAGTTATTTCAATCAAAATGTTGGTTAAAATGGTAAAAATATTGCAGAAAAGTTCAAAAAAATGAAGCTTTTCACCAAAAAAGTGCAGACATTTTTTTTAACAAGGTCATTGCTGCACAAGACACTTTTAGTGAAAACATTCTGGGCAGCTTGTGATAATATTTTGTGGAGCCCTTTTACACAAGGTTGATACCCCCCTTTTAGTTAGCCAATGGTCTCACTCGACGTCATTACCATTTCCCAGAATATCTCTGTGTTTCCTTTTACATCTGTCTTTTCAGTAGCATAGAACTGATCCTGACATGTAACAGCCGATGCTTAAACAAGAGTTGACCCAGGCGGAAGGTTGTGAGTGATGTGCTGAAAATTGTTAATGAGTAATATAGGGCTCAGTGGCCTTCAGTGGAGAGTCCAGTGGAATTGGCCGTTGACATTGTGGAGCATGGGCATGGATAGTGAGAGGTGACCTCTCAGCCAGACAGGTCCCAGGCCATGAAGAAATGTCCACGTAAACCTGGTAAGCTATCGGCAGCCAGCGCAAATCACAGGGCAGTGATGTCACGTGCCCACGGTGCTCAACCAGCAAGCTCAATGCAGGCCGTTTGAGCGACACCCTGAGCTAGACAGGCACTGATCCTGCACCCCGGAATTCAGTGGGTGTTTTGCTGTTGGCTTGAAAGGGAGCAGGATCTGGACCTTTATTTTATGTCCAGTCCTGCAGTCATTACACAGTCAAACCATTTCTGAAATTCAGTGGGCGTTTCGCCTGATTAAATGACAGCAGGAGCTGACTGGACATGTAGGTGCACCAGAGTTTTGCTTTCCGAAATGCACGGCAACAGCTCCTTAGTTGGTGCAAAGGGACATCAAAGATTCTGAGCTGATTTACAGCAGATAAGCAGTTAGCCCAGGAACTCTGTTATTTTTCTATTTACAGCGGTGGCAGCAATTTGCAGAAGTTTACTAGGAACGGGCCCAATATTTCAGAGGAAATTATGGAATATCCTCAGCAGACCCTAAATTAGTTGTTTTTCAGTTACAGGAGCATAAAATCATAGCATCTGACACCAAACACTGCCTTCAAACTGGAGCAGGGCTGTGCCAAACCAATTGTTTCCAAATTCCGTCAAAAATATTGTCCTTGGGCAGCGAGCTTGGATGCTAAATTTCAACCCAGAAGGATTTTTATGGCTGAGTGACAAACGTCTTGAAAAAGGGATTTATTATGAACACAGCTTTAACTAGCGTAGTGTGAACAGTGCTGCTGCAAATCTCATTAGTTGAGCGTCCGTCCCCCCTCCTTTTTCCCCCCAGAGAATTTCAGAGGGTGTGGCTGGCTGTAGGAAGTAGCCAGCTTCTGTGGACACATCTGTCGTAGCAGGGAGGGAACTCAGCAACTCAGTTACCCCTCCCCACCTTTCATCTATGGAGATCTGGCTGGGTTCAAAAAGTGTCCCAAGTTGGAAGCTAGAGGAGGTTTTCATGTAGCGATCGTGTGCATGGGCAGCTTATGGGGCTGCATTTTATGACCAGAGGGTGAGGTTTACAGCCCCAAAAGTGGACTTTTACCCTGCTATGTAATGAATTTGAGTCACTGGGGGACATGGGCAGAGCTTAGGATTTGAAAGCAAGGCTCGCCAAATGGGAAGGCAGGAAAACCAGAAGGGAATGTATCTGCCAGACTCATTTTCTTCTTCTGGGTTTAACTGCCAAATTTCATTTTTCAGATGATGGGTAACATAACAAGACTCTGTTCTGTATCTATCAAACACCAGGTGTACAGGCTTGGGAAGTGGCAGTGGAGGGCTGGCTGGAGGATTCCGTTTATGTGCATAACGTTTGCCTGACTTTTGTTTTCCAGGGACAGTGGGTGCTTTCATAAAGTTTCTACCGTTTGAAGAGGTATTATGGGTTATTCTGGTGTCTCCCAGCTTAAGTAGAAAGAATCTGACAGACTCTGAAAGGCACAACCTTTCAAAGCAGATGATACTTTTAAAGTGTGACCATCATTAGTAGTAGCAACAAATATTTATATTACGGTAGCATCAGTAGGCCCCCTATTTTTCTGGATGCTGCCCAAACACAGAAAAGAGACAATCCCTGACTTAAAGGACTTACAGTGTAATGATCACTCAAGTATCCCTGGTAAAAGCTTTACAGTAGGGAGTGAGGTTGTGCTGTTGACAACTAATGTGAAAATTGAAATCCGGGTACAGGCCCCAAATAAAAAGTGAATGGAGCAGTCTGCAGGATCACCCCAACATTGTCTTCTGGGTTTTCAAGGTGGTGGATGTGCGAGTAATGCCCAGATCATGATACAGCTGGAATGAAGATCTTATCGAAAAAAAAATTATGGTAAAGGTTCTTAAGAGGCCTTGGCCTGCACTTTCCCGAACCACAGTCATAACATCCACACACAATTTGCTTGAACGATATTTGAGGGATGAGCAATTTCCACTCCATCCTATCCAAGTGTGGAAGATGCAGGATGGGAGTGAAGAGCTTTGGCATACCTACGTTGGGACCAACAATGACTGCCTACACACAGAGCTATCGCCACGTCGCCTTCGTCTCCTCTAATCAGATTCATTCCAGATTAGGAGACAGAGAAATTAAACAAACAAACAGATAACCCCAACTACTGTGGCTTCCGGTGCATGTTCTTCACAACAGTTGTTCTGAGAGGTTTTCTACAGCAGCTGACACCATGGCTGTAAGCGTGGTGCTTTCATCTTGTCTCTAATGTTCTCTTCTTGTAAAGTACCTTCTGGCAACTACCTTAGTGCTAAATATGAATGAACCTAACTGACCACGAATGGCGGTGACTCACGGTTTGATCAAAAAGAAGAAGCTCTTTGAACAGGAAGCAGTGATGTTTCATCATGCGGCCTTTAGTACACACTCCTGTAGAAATGTTGAGGTTCGTGGGAGATTCCTGCTGGTGTGCATTTTGCAGTCCTGGGCAGGTTGCAGATATCCTGCAGCCAAGTCGTTAGTATCTGTCTATGCGGTCCTACTTTACTGATGCAATGAAGACGCTTCTTGCAGGTGGTTGGGAAATTGCTTCATGCAACTAAATGTGCCCAAGGAAACATTGCCTCTCAGCGGTGCTGCAAAAATTGAACAACTTCCATAAGCCAGTAAAGCCTTGTGAACTATTTACAGCCTAAGAAGTGTTTTTCCTATTGGGAATGGTCATCTAACATATGCAGCAATTGCTAGGTTTTCAGCAATTTTATGCATGATCTGGGCACAACCTAGCATTTTTGAATTTATGGGCGTAACCAGTGGCCCCAGTTTGAATGATAAGAAGCTCAGTCTCAAAGAAAATATCTGTCAGATTAAAGACAGCAGATATACCTACTGTGTCTGGCGCTCTATTCCTGCCTTCTTTTTCCATCAGATCTTACAGAAGCGGTGTTATTTAGTCCAAAGAGACAGTCACACCAAGACAATCCGGAATAAAATAAAGGTTACACATATCACAAGGTTTACAAGCTAATCAGTTGCTGCTGTCGTCCTGTACTATCAGATGTGAAGAAGAACTTCAAAGCGGTGTATAATAAGATGGGTGATGAACAACAATTAAACCAACCCCTGCAGGAAGACATCTGCTTGAAAGAAACAATGACTTCACAAAGCTTTGATATCCATTAAACACCTTCTCTTCTGTCAACGGCATGTGGCAAAAGGGCAGCTAGGCCCCGATTCAAAAAAGCACTTAAGGATGGGCTTAAATCCCTCCCTATTCAGGACAGCTCCACTTTGTGTTTGTGTGTGTTGTGATGAGCACGATGCTTTGCTGACTCAGGGCCCTACTCTGCATAGATGTGCCTTTGTACCATTGCAAAAAAAAAAAAAAAAAAAGATCTAGAATCTCTTTTCCTTTTAGTTGTTGCACTATATTGCACAGTGGAAAAATGGAGAGTGAGCCTAACGGACGAAATTCATCTCCCTCCCCGGGCAGCTGGCCAAAAAAACACCTGTGCCCTACTGAAGCCTCTAAAATGGGTCTTATGTGGGACAGAAGAGCTGCACAGAATTTTTGCTAGTCCTCTGCCTAGGGGTGAATTTCATCTATTGCACAATACAAACAAATACAATAGAATACAGCTGAAAATAGAGGAAAAAATATAAAAAGTGCCAGGTTTATGATCTGTAGAGCATGACACTTCGCAGGCTGAAACAGTCAAAGTCATCTATTGTCTAAGGCAGTAGGACAACCAATTTCCAACTAAAATTAATGGGAGTTAGCATCCAAATTGCTTAGGCAGCTTTGACAACCTCATCCAGAAATTGCAACGTCCCTTCCCAGAAGACCTTAATTCAGACCGTGGAAAACAATTCCACCATGGAAGGGTGTGATTATCAGGATTGAAATGTTTAGTGAAAGAAATGGGTTTTGGGGAGGGAGCTGAGGATAAAAGGAGTCACTTGGTACATGACCAGAAGAGACAAGGTGTGAAAGCAAAGAGTGGATGAACAGAAAGAGAATGGTTTGGAGGGAAGTTTGAGAGGAGTATAGTGACCAAGGACTGTGGGAAGAAGAAGCCAATGAAGATTATCTGACTTGGAGATCAGTCCAAGGTGCAGAAGAGGATGCAAAAGGGTTATTACAACTTTACAGAATTTGCTCAAAGAAACACTGCTGATGCAGATCTCTCTGTTCACACCTTGCACAACTTCTGCACCATACACCTGCTACACTTCACAAGTTTGCCTCATGACAGGGAGAGGGAGATGGGAGCATGGTGTTGGAGAAGAATGGTGGAAGTCATAGCCAAGTCTCCTTACTCCCAAACCGAGCCCCCAAACTCCAGCAGCTAGCAGCAATTTTGGCCAAACCCAGTTACTCCTCTTGCACTTCAGAAGAAATGAAAGCACCTGAACCAGCTGGTGGTCAATGGGAAGGCTACCACTTGCTCATTTTCCTCCATTTTGGGGATTTCACCCTTGATTAGGTGTGACAACAAATTAAAGAGGAAAGTGTAGATATTTGTTCCATCATGGAGCATTTCATTCTTGGTGTCTTCATGAGTAGACTTAGCAAACTAACCAGGCTAAGGAAATCACAGCCTTCAGGTCCCAATATGTACTAACGCTGGTATAATGGCAACAGGACTCCAGTTTTGCCTGAATCTCTTCATTGGGTACCTGATCCAAAGCCCACTGAAGTCAGTGGAAAGACTCCCACTGGGATTTTGGTCAGGACCTTGTTGCCTCCATTACTTGGGTATATTGATAGAAGAAATGGCTTTTCCATTTTACTTCTGCTTTATCACAATTTAAAAAATAAATCCTCTACAATCAGCTTGATATTTAAGCATCAGAATAGTTATAATCCCCTACTGGTGTCCCAAATAAAATCCTCGTGAAAGGTCTAGTAGGGTTTCTTTTCTCATTTAATTTACAGCCTGGATTAGAAAGTGGCTTTGTTATTAGAAGATGATTGTAAACAGTTCTGAAGACCTTTCCCTTATTTATAAATCCAATCAATCACTTTCCATCACTTAAAAAAATAGTGGCTACCAACAAAAGTAGGAAATTGGAAAAGCCATTAATTGCTCTCTTCTAATTTACAAAAGTAAATTCAAATATAGGTGCTTTTTATTTAAAAAAAACCATTAATTCATCAAACGCATATCATTTTGAAGAGCAGAGCTACTATAAACTTGAGTAATAAGTCCCAACAATGAAGTTAAGTTACAGCCGAAAACCATGTTTTATCAATCAACTGCTACTTTAAAGCCTGACGGCTTTTGTAAGCAGGAAAATGTCAATTACATAAGATATTTGAACCTGTGGAAATAACCCATGGAAACACAAAATGTCTGTTCACACATCAAAATGATCCAGACTAAGAGGAAGTTAAAAACCAAAATGCACTAAGGAATTATCTGATGGGAAAATGGAAACTTTGTAATTAATTTTCAAGAAACAGTGGCTAATTAATTTCTTAGATGAGTTTATAAGGATATTTAGGGCTGGAGAAAATGAGGTAACTTCCCTATTTTTCCTGATGTGTAACAGCTATGGAAACACTTTCAAATGAGTGTCCCATTGTTATGAATCCATTTGGTAATCCTTGAATAACAATGATCGTAAATAAAATGCCTCATAACAAAATTAAAGGACAAAAATCTTTTTTAAAAAAGAGCATTTTTCACTGAAAGCTCAAACCTGGAAAATTAATGTTTGTGATGTAGGAAGTGAGATACTTTTCGGCTAAGAAATACACTCTAATGAACTGCCCCCAATTTATTACTGCATGTATAGAATCCCTAGTAGCTTGGCTTACAAAATTCTATCAAATGCACTTGATTTAGGAGCTCAGCTCCTACTGGACGTCAATGGGAATTGGGTACCTGAAGTGAGGTCTGCAGAGCCTGGGGCAGCTAATACTCCCACACAGTGCCACTGAGGGGCCATACAGAGGCACAGCCAGGGAGCACTGTGGAGAGTAGGCACCACAGGAAGTACTGCCCAAGAGACAGAGTGGCAGTACCCTGCAGCCCTCTGATTGGCCAAGTGCCCCTACTGAATCCAAGGGGTTGGCCTAAGAAGTTGTCTGGGCAACCACACAGACGTCGGCCTGCCGCAAGACCAAACTTCACCTCGTCTCCTGATCGCCGGTATCTGACTCCAGCCTGACCTCGACCCCAATTCCGGCTTCTCAGTTCTAGCCCAGAACTGCCTCCGGTCTTCTGTCTTTGACCCTAGCCTGACTCTGACCCTGACTCTTGTTTACGGGAACTGGCCTTGCAATTTCTCCAACTCCTGCCCGGCGAGTCCCGTCCCTGGTGTGGTGGGCAGTCCTCAGCCCCGCTGTGACTGCTAAGCCAGACCACCTACGTCATGGTCCTTTGCACATATGTCCCTTGGAAATACCCAGCTATCAGGGAGAACAAAGTATGAATAGCTTTACATTTTCCTAATTTATAAACTGATGAGCCCTGTAGAAACACTTGCTAATAAATACATAAATATGTCACATTGTGCCTACCAGAGTGTCTCTGAGATCACAAGCTCTCAAACACTAGAAGCATAAATTGGCATTTTGAATCTGGGTGCCTAACCGTAACTTCATTAAAGTCAATGGATTTAAACCAGAGAGGAATATAGTGAGCAATATAGCCCATTGCTTATCAGCAGAGCTGGTCAGAAAACATCTTTTTCACATGGAAAATTTCATCTTTTGGTTTTAAAAAAAAAAGTGAAAAGTTTTTGGCTGAAAATCAAGATTCAATTTCTGGCTGGGATGTTTCAGTTTTGGGCTGAAAACTGATTTCTTTCATTTTTTGGCCCAAACCTTTTCAGTTTTGGAATTATCGGGGTTTCCAAAAAGTTGAAAATTTCCACATAAGGCAGACACTTGCTGCAAAAGTTTTGGTTTAATCAAAATCCCAATTTTCTGTCAAAACAAAACAAAAAACCGTTGTGGTGGAGAATTTCCAGCCAGCCGAACCTTTCAGATTCGTTCTTGACAAAGTTACTTAGTCCTGTAGGGTAAAGTACTGTCATCTCAGGAAACATCTCAAGTGCACATTAGGATAACTGTTAAATGGTGGGAAATAC
Source organism: Chelydra serpentina (assembly GCA_037349315.1). Lineage (NCBI taxonomy): Eukaryota > Metazoa > Chordata > Testudines > Chelydridae > Chelydra > Chelydra serpentina. The sequence goes on from JBAIAC010000061.1 coordinate 16,529,746, forward strand.
ACTTACATTGTTGTTCCTTATATACTGATTGTCTCACTTCCAGTGGAACATTGCTACATAAAATAAATTCTTTGCAATCCCATGCAGCCCATATCTGTGACAGTGACCCAAAGGGAAGGAGTTAAAAAAAAGCATTTTTTGAAAGCCAAACATGATTGATCAGGGAGGGCATGAAATCCTGATGATTTCGTTGGGTTTGGTCCTATTTTGAGCAGGGGGTTGGACTAGATAATCTCCTGGGGGGTCTCTTCTAACCCTAATCTTCTATGATTCTACGATCCTTAAAGTGAAATCCTTAATTGCCTGGTTGTTCACTGTACAATTTTTTCCCTATTAAGCTGATCTCAGTGAGATATACGCCAGCCATTAACTCATGGAGCCAGATCCTCAACTCCAGCACAGCTTGGGTAGGTGGCACCCACAGCCACAACTGTGACTTCCTGATCCTCAGGCTGCCGGGAGATAAGCAGCCTGTAAATTGTACCAGTTGCAATAACCCTCATAGGGCCGTTTCACCAGCAGGGGGTTACCAGCGTGCAGCAGCTCTCCAACCACACCCTCTGCCATGGATGAGGGCGGAGAGGTGGCATTGAGCCAGCATCCTCTCTATGCGACCTGGAGGTTCACATGCACCAGAGGACTCCCCAGGTGTCTGGATAAGGCTGCTTTGTGCCATGAGAGCAGTGCAAAGCAACCTTACCACAGGCCGTGACCTGGCCCACAATATGCTGATGTCAAAAAATGACTTTGATGTCTCAAACTAGCCAGTGGGCATAAGCAAGATGTCATGCATCTTTGAGACTGGGAAAGAAGTTGATTTAATTCCTGGCAGCTCACCTGAATAGGAGTTTCCTTAGTATAGCCATAGACGGCAGCCTGAGTGAAGTCACAGGCATACTTGAGTGTTTTGCTAGAGCAGGGCCATATGCCCATATTCCATCATCCTCACTTCCATGGGGAATCTTCACTCGCATGACTGGTCCCACTGAGTTCAATGGATTCCTGGTGTTCGTGAGGGGTGACACCTCCTATCAGATTATGAAAGATGCTCATCATGGAATAATAGCAATGTAGCGCTGGAAGGGGCATCCAGTGGTGATTTAATCCACACACCCCCGGCACTGAGACAAGATTGAGGAAATTTAGACCATCACTGACAGGTGTTTGTCTAACCTCTTCTTAGAAACCTTCAGTGACGGAGATTCCATAACCTCCCTAGCTGACCTCTTCTGGAGCTTAATGATCCTTATAGTTAGAAAGCTTTTCCTAATCTTTAACCTAAATCTCCCTTGCTGCAAATTAAGCCCATTACTTCATGTTCTTCCCTCTGCAGACATGGAGAACAATTGATCACTGTCCTCTTTATAAAAACCTTTAACCTATTTGAAGTCTCTTATCATGTTGCCCTCAGTCTTCTCTTCTCTAGACTAAACATTTCGTTCTTTCCATCTTTCCTCATAGGCCAGGGTTTTTAAACACTTTATAATTTTTGTTGCTCTCTCCAATTTATCCATATCTTCCTTGTTCACAATGGAGTGAACTAACTCACAGTATGTCTTCTAGATTAATGTTCTGTGATCACCAATTGCCGGCTCTGATGGTCATCTTAAAACAAATTACCATCAAGCTGCCTGGCATCACTGTATATGATTGCTGACACCTGTTTATTAAATAATAAAATTACTTCAGATCTTTTCAGCACCAGGCTGTTAAGAGGGGGCACCCTCTTAACAGATGTATCCTTCAGCATGAATAGGATAATTCATTAAGCATCATGGTCTTTAAACTCATCTGGGTTAAACTGCAATTTACCTCACACTATAACTGTTAGCAAGCGATTTAGTGACAAGAAGTAGACGAGGTACATTTCCCCGGAGGGCACAATAAATACGTTTTTTTTTTCATGCTGAAGCATTTGCTCAGCATGTTTATGCATTCAGCTAGTCAAAGTTAATTCATTTCCAGTAGCTTGACAGGGGATTTTTATTTAGCAACCGATGAAAAACTTGAGTGAGTTCATCTCTTTTTACAGTATGATTTGATGAGGTTTTCCTATATGATCTAATTTTGCACTGGAAAATTAAATAAAAGTTTACTGGTAAGCAGGAATGGATTCACTAGCACATTCAACTAGACTGCTTGTTGAAGACAATGCCTTAACATGTTGGAAAGTGTAATCTTCTTTAGTTTCTGACACTAATACAATAACATCCTGTAGAGCACTAGCCAGTGTTACTTCAAGTATTGGGCACACCCTGCTAAGAGGGTCACAAACAGAATTCTCAGCTCTTCTCTAGAGTCTCAGAGTTCATTTTAAATAAAAATGGGGTCTCCAGATATTATGGTTGTGAAGAAAAAGTTCAAACTTTTGGGGGGAGGGATAGCTCAGTGGTTTGAGCATTGGCCTGCTAAACCCAGGGTTGTGAGTTCAATCCTTGAGGGGGCCATTTAGGGATCTGGGGCAAAAATTGGGGATTGGTCCTGCTTTGAGCAGGGGGTTGGACTAGATGACCTTCTAAGGTCCCTTCCAACCCTATGATTCTATGAAACACAAAGCATGTGAAACCAATGCCTGAGTTTGCAGAGAGCCTGGAACAGTTGCTCTTGTGGTATAAACTGCCCCATTCATTTCAATGTGTGCTAACATAGATGCCAGTAATGATATCACCCAGTAGGCACCTGCAGCCATGTGACTCCACTTATGTATCGTGCCAATTGGTCGGAGGGGACATCATGTTGCACATGTGAGATGTACTCCGGCCATGGAGCCCAACCCATACAAGAGAGATTTGTAGTTCAGCTAATGCCCACTTCCATGAGGCAATATGCCACTACAGATAAATGTAGTTTAATACTGAACTGGCTCAAAATGAAGTGTTTTGGTTAAGTTTGAACCTATCTAAAACGAAATATTTTGGTTTCGTTTTCCTGGCTGAAAAATTTTGGCAAAATTGAAATTTTCCCCACGGAAAATTTCAGTTTTGCAGCAACTGCATGGCGCATCGCAAAATCATTCCAACAGAAAACTCCCAACCAGCTCTAGTCGTTAAGAACTGGCTTAAGCTCAATCAACATACACTAGATTTAAATGGATTTAAGAGGATTCACACATGATTTTGCACAGGTTTAAGTAAATCGGTTTAAAAATGCACCTTTAACTAAATGGGTATAACTTGGCATGTAAATCACCCTTTCAAAGGGCCTCTCTGATTCAAACACTGCTACTTCTCCAACCATAAACACTGTGTAGCACTAATGCTTAGAAATGCCTTAGAGTATTGTGCACTGTATGGTAAAGTGAATACACTGGAAAATGGAGAGGTCTTTTGCTAACGTGATTTGACTTAAAGCATTTGCAGGCTCTCTCCTCGATAGTAACAGCCAGTCTTCAGAGGGCTAGACCTGTCAGTGTGATTTCCCCCACCTGTCCATTCTCCGCAGTGACTCTTTAAATCCCTTAATGAAGAGGATATGATTTTGCTCTCCATTTCTGTTTATTTTTGGTGTGATTAACACTGACCACAGTCTCAGCAGAAAGCAGAAGTCATGCCTCTTCTCAGCTTGGCTATTAAGCACTTACTGTTTTCCTTTCACTTTGATGGCTTTGGATCAGGCCTGTAGCTCTAAGCAAACGGTCAATTAACATCTATGCGCATAATTAAATGTAAACAGAAGGATAAAGAAAAAGGTTGAGGGACAGTTTCATCCATCTCGGATCACCAAAAAGCATATTACACCACAGTTTGCTGAAGGAATTAACTAGTGAAACGTCCTTGGGTTATTTCATCCTTCAACAACCTGCACAGAATGGGAGGGAGGAACACAGGTTGCAAGACAGAAGAGTTTGGAGAAGGCACCAGGAAGTCAGTCTGGCTGCACATGGCTGGAATGCTAGCTAGATTTGCAGCCTCTCTGTACATAGGTCTCTTAAAGAGACTCATAGACTCATAGACTCATAGACTTTTAGGTCAGAAGGGACCATTATGATCATCTAGTCTGACCTCCTGCACAATGCAGGCCACAGAATCTCACCCACCCACTCCTGGAATAATCCTCTCACCTATGTCTCAGCTATTGAAGTCCTCAAATCATGGTTTAAAGACTTCAAGATGCAGAGAATCCTCCCGTAAGTGACCCGTGCCCCATGCTGCAGAGGAAGGCAAAAAAAACCCTCCAGGGCCTCTGCCAATCTACCCTGGAGGAAAATTCCTTCCCGACCCCAAATATGGCGATCAGCTGAACCCCGAGCATGTGGGCAAGACTCACCAGCCAGACACCCAGGAAAAAGTTCTCTGTAGTAACTTCTAACATCCCATCATTGACCATTGGTCCTATTTACCACTGATGGCAATTAATTGACCTTTGACTGAGATCATGTTATCCCATCAAACCATCCCCTCCATAAACGTATCTAGCTTAATCTTGAAGCCAGTTAGGTCTTTTGCCCCCACTGCTTCCCTTGGAAGGCTGTTCCAGAACTTCACTCCTCTGATGGTTAGAAACCTTCGTCTAATTTCCAGTCTAAACTTCCTGATGGCCAGTTTATATCCATTTGTTCTTGTGTCCACATTGGTACTGAGCTGAAATAATTCCTCTCCCTTCCTGGTATTTATCCCTCTGATATATTTAAAGAGAGCAATCATATCTCCCCTCAGCCTTCTTTTGGTTAAGGTAAACAAACCAAGCTCCTTGAGTCTCCTTTCATACGACAGGTTTTCCATTCCTCGGATCATCCTAGTGGCCCTTCTTTGTACCTGTTCCAGTTTGAATTCATCCTTCTTAAACATGGGAGACCAGAACTGCACACAGTATTCCAAATGAGGTCTTACCAGTGCCTTGTATAACGGTACTAACACCTCCTTATCTCTACTAGAAATACCTCGCCTAATGCATCCCAAGACCGCATTAGCGTTTTTCACGGCCACATCACATTGGCGACTCATAGTCATCCTGTGATCAACCAGGACTCCGAGGTCCTTCTCCTCTTCCGTTACTTCCAACTGATGCGTCCCCAGCTTATAACTAAAATTCTTGTTATTAATCCCTAAATGCATAACCTTACACTTCTCACTATTAAATTTCATCCTATTACTATTACTCCAGTTTACAAGGTCATCCAGATCTTCCTGTAGGATATCCCGATCCTTTTCTGAATTGGCAATACCTCCCAACTTTGTGTCATCTGCAAACTTTATTAGCACACTCCCACTCTTGGTGCCGAGGTCAGTAATAAACAGATTAAATAAAATTGGTCCCAAAACTGAACCTTGAGGAACTCCACTAGTAACCTCCCTCCAATCTGACAGTTCCCCTTTCAGTATGACCCGCTGTAGTCTCCCCTTTAACCAGTTCCTTATCCACCTCTCAATTTTCATATTGATCCCCATCTTTTCCAATTTAACCGATAATTCCTCATGTGGTACTGTATCAAATGCCTTACTGAAATCGAGGTAGATTAGATCCACTGCGTTTCCTTTATCTAAAAAATCTGTTACTTTCTCAAAGAAGGAGATCAAGTTGGTTTGGCACGATCTACCTTTTGTAAAACCATGTTGTAATTTGTCCCAATTGCCATTGACCTCAAGGTCCTTAACTACTTTCTCCTTCAAAATTTTTTCCAAGACCTTGCATACTACAGATGTCAAACTAACAGGCCTGTAGTTACCCGGGTCACTTTTTTTCCCTTTCTTAAAAATAGGAACTATATTAGCTATTCTCCAGTCAAACGGTACAACCCCTGAGTTTAGAGATTCATTAAAAATTTTTGCTAATGGGCTTGCAATTTCGTGTGCCAGTTCCTTTAATATTCTTGGATGAAGATTATCTGGGCCGCCTGATTTACTCTCATTAAGCTGTTCAAGTTTGGCTTCTACCTCGGATATGGTAATATCTACCCCCACATCCTTATTCCCATTTGTCATGCTGCCACTATTCCTAATCTCCTCATTAGCCTCATTAAAGACTGAGGCAAAGTATTTGTTTAGATATTGAGCCATGCCTAGATTATCCTTAACCTCCACTCCATCCTCAGTGTTTAGCGGTCCCACTTCTTCTTTCTTTGTTTTCTTCCTATTTATATGGCTATAAAACTTTTTACTATTGGTTTTAATTCCCTTTGCAAGGTCCAATTCTACATGCCTTTTAGCCTGTCTCACTTTATCCCTACATGCTCTGACCTCAATAAGGTAGGTTTCTTTGCTGATCCCTCCCATCTTCCACTCCTTGTATGCTTTCTGTTTTTTCTTAATCACCTCTCTCAGATGCTTGCTCATCCAGCTTGGTCTAAAACCCCTGCCTATGAATTGTTTCCCCTTTTTTGGGATACAGGCTTCTGATAGCTTCTGCAACTTTAACTTGAAATAATCCCAGGCCTCCTCCGCCTTTAGGTCCATAAATTCTTTAGTCCAATCCACTTCCCTAACTAATTTCCTTAATTTATTAAAGTTAGCCCTTTTGAAATCAAAAACCCTGGTCTCAGATTTATTTTTGTTTATCCTTCCATTTAGTTTGAACTGAATTAGCTCATGATCACTCGAGCCAAGGTTGTCCCCTACAACCATTTCTTCAATGAGGTCCTCACTACTCACCAAAACCAAATCTAAAATGGCATCCCCCCTTGTTGGTTCAGCAACTACCTGATGAAGGAATTCATCAGCTATCATATCTAGGAAAATCTGAGCCCTATTATTATTACTAGCACTTGTTCTCCAATCTATATCTGGGAAGTTGAAGTCTCCCATGATCACACAGTTCCCATTAGTATTTACTTCCTTAAAAACATTAAAGAGGTCTCTATCCCTATCCAAATTAGATCCCGGTGGTCTATAGCACACCCCAAGCACTATCCCAGGGGAGGCTCTAGTAGTTTTCTTCCCCAATGTGATTTTTGCCCAGACAGACTCTGTCTTATCCATTCCATCACTTTTTATTTCTTTACAGTCTACCTCATCATTGATATACAATGCTACTCCCCCACCTTTACCTTTATTTCTATCTTTCCTAAACAGCACATACCCTTCAATACCTGTACTCCAGTCATGACTACTATTCCACCATGTTTCGGTTATTCCTATGATATCTGGTTTCACTTCCTGGACCAGTAGCTCTAATTCCTCCATTTTGTTACCTAGGCTCCTCGCATTGGTGTACAAACATCTTAATTTTTGCTGTTTGGCCTCACTCACATTCCTTACCCAATTTGGTATGGACATTGTACTGCCAGTATGACCTATTTGACTAGTATCCACTCTGCCCTTCCTCCTTATCTCCATTCTCCTACCCCCAGCTATATCCTCTCTTACTTGGTTGTCTTCCCTCTCAATGTTAAAATCCAGCGTGGAGATTACCTGGACATCTCCCAACCGTCTCCCCCAAATTCCTAGTTTAAAGCTCTCTTGATCAGTTGTGCCAGCCTCCATCCTAGAAGTCTATTTCCTTCCCTACTCAGGTGAAGTCCATCCCGAGAGAACAGTCCTCTGTCCATGAATGCCTCCCAGTGGCCATACATCCCAAAGCCCTCCTTGTAGCACCAATCCCTGAGCCATCTGTTGATCATCATAATCCTGTCACACCTTTGTTGCCCTTCTCTAGGAACAGGTAGAATCCCACTGAAGATTACCTGAGCCTCGATTTCCTTAAGCGTCTTCCCCAGCCTGGCATAGTCCCCCTTGATTCGTTCCAGTGAGAATCTAGCCGTGTCATTTGTTCCTACGTGAAGGATGATCAATGGATTCTTTCCCGCTCCCTTTAGGATCCTCTTCAACCTCAGGTCCACATCCCGTATCTTAGCACCCGGTAGACAGCACACCCTTCTGTTCTCTGGATCAGCTCTGGTTACAGGTCTGTCTATTCGTAGTTTAGAGACCATTTTGTTTTAGAAACGTGAGTCCTCTCATGCTGTTACCCAGCATGCAGTACACGAAACGCATCCATCCTGAATATCTCCATTTTTGTAAAGTGGGGACTGTGTCTTATTACTGGGTCAAAATGAACTGAGGTTTCTCAGTTTCTTACTGGAACTAATCAGTAATGTTCAAATTTATTTACAGAATACATTTCCCATTCATGCACAGAGTTTTGCATGCAATCCCATCCAATGCTGGGTCTTAGATGAGGTTTCATATTTTTGATGGACAAAGGCTTGTAATTTAGTTGCATCTTATAGTCTGGGGAAGTTTTCCACTTCATAGAGGAAATTCTGCCTCCTTTTTGTTCTTAATGGTGTTACTGCAAATCCAAGCTCTACTACCTTTTCCCCCTTATCTATTAGCATGTGTATGGCATTCCTGTGTAGCTTTCATGTCAGTTGCCCATGTAGTTTGAGCAGGTGTTACATTTGGAATTTGAATAGGGCAGGGCTTGGACCCTAATCTCAATGGGATTTGGGCTCAGATCCACCCCACTCCCCTTGCTGACCCCAGTTGGGTTTGTGTGTGGATGGGATGAGGGGAGTGAGCTTAAACTGAGTCTGAGCTTAGGTTTACGATGCAGTGTAAACATACCCTAAATAGGCTGAAACTCTCTGAATATACCCATCAGTGTGACTGAAAATCAAAATATGAGCTACTCCTGCAACAGCTTTACATCATGAATTAGAGTAAAATTTTCAGAAGTGCCTCAGCGGCTTGGGAGCCTAACTCCTATTTTCAAAAGTGAGTTGGAGTAAAGTTTTCAAAAGCACTCAAGAGCTGATGTCGCATTGAAAGTCAATGGGAGTTGGCCTCATAAATGGCTAAGGCCAGGTCTACACTAGGGGGTGGGGGTCGATGTAAGGTACGCAACTTCAGCTACGTGAATAACATAGCTGAAGTCGACGTACCTCGCTCGACTTACCGCGCCGCGAGGACGCTGCAATGTCAACTGCCGCCGCTCCCCTGTCGACTCCGCTTCCACCTCTCACCGGGGTGGATTACCGGAGTTGACATCAGAGCAATCGGGGATCGATTTATCGCGTCTACACTAGACGTGAAAAATCAATCCCCAAAAGATCGATTGCTACCCACCGATACGGCGGATAGTTTAGACCAGCCCTAAGAAAAAAGGTTCCGAGTTGACTAGCTAGTATGTCTCAGTTACTTTCACAGAGGAAAGTGAAAGCCTACGATCCACTGCCATATTCAAATTCCAAACATAACAAATCGACCCCCCGCTGGATCGATCGCTGCCCGTCGATCCCGCCAGTAATGTAGACGAGAGATTCTCTCTTTGCACTGGAGAGAGAGAAAATTCTAATTTAATTCCTGCAGCCCTCTCTCAGATGCACACAACCAGTGTGCGCTCTCATTTCCAGAGCTGACGAGCGGCTCAGAATCAGCAAAAACAACAAGAGCTTTTTGAGACCATCAGAAAGACCACACACACACACAAAATTAATGTCTATCTAAATCCTGCAAGGAAATGGTGCATCACGTTTTAATCCCAAATTGATTCTATCAGACTAATCGTAGTCACACTGTCAGCATTATTTGCCCAGGATATTTTTTTGCACATGAAGAAAAAAGCAGCAAAGAAACAAGGAACCCCAATCTCCCTTTGTTATTCAGCATGATAAAAGTTTAGTAACTTATCCCAAGAGTCAGAAGTGTTAAACTACATGTTCTGGCCAAATCGGTGCTAGGCTAACTTTTCCTTTTCCAAAAACTAAAGCGGAGCTTTTCAAAAGTACCCAAAGGGTTTAAAAGCACAACCCTCATTTGAATTTTAATGGGACTTAGGAGCCTAAATCTTAGATGTTTTTGAAAAGCTCTCCCTAAATATGGCTGAATGCTGCAAAAAAGAGTGTTTGCAAATATTAATTCAAATTCCAAACAGCTGTTCTGTTCCACCACATTTGTGCCTCATTTTATTCACTATTTATGAATGGGTTTCTGAATGCCCGGGGAACTGCTATTCTTTATATGTGAACAAGAATGTTTGTTAATAACTTTGGTGACCAATTGTACCTCACAAAAAACTAACAAATAGTGAATAGCCAAAGTGAACAGTTCACCAACATCCCATAACCTGTAAGCAGCTCAGCCAAAATATTTGAAAAATATTTATAAACACAGCAGGTTGATATTTTTGTAATTTCAAAATGTGAAAGAAAAAATGGGAACAGTTTAAACAAATTTCCTGCAATTCCCATTCCTCCGCCTGCTCAGATTTTTCAACTACCGATACAGCTGGATGGATTGTTTTTAAACTTTTGAATTCTGAACATTTGAATTAAAAAAAGGCTAAACTATTTTTTTATTTTTGCAAATTTTCCTCTCTTTCTCCCCCCCTCCCTGATCAGCTCTACTTATAAATAAATAGGTTTACAGAAATCTAAGTAATTTCACAAACATTTCATCTGAAATCATTTATCATGATTAATTCGGCTAGCTTTACTGAAAATAATTTCCCAGGAAAAGCAGTTTCCACTAGAGGAGTTATCATTCACTTCCACTGTAACATGGATCTGGATACACGTCATAATACAGGTAGATTAACTACAGTGTATTTACACTTTATTTAGCATGTCGTTACAGTATAGTTTCTGTTACATGTAAGTACCACTAATCCATACAACTGGAAGCTCTACTACAATGGCTGAATGACTTAGTCTCATGCTAAATATGTACATTTTTAGAATCCTAGTAATATTAATTACATGGCAATCAGACTAATTACGTTGTAATTATAGTGTAAGTATGCTGTAGTTCATGTACCTGCATTCTGAAGTGTATCCAAAATTCTTTTGTTAGCAGCTGATATGATATGGGTATTGTGTTTCAGGGCTGCATCTCAGTGTGACAAATGAGTGATCCCACTATATATGGGCTTGTTTCGGTTGCTCTTGCAATATCTAAGGTTAATTTTGACCTAGGGTTGCATACGGGTGTAACTAACCGAAGAATTCATAAAGGGCCAAGTTCTGCTCTCAGTCCCATTGGTGCAATTCCAGTGACTTTCAAGGGGGTAAATGAGGATAGAATTTCAACCACAGTCTGCAGATTTTTTTTCTTTTTAAGGATGAAAAATACAACGTCCGTGTGACATTATTATTGGCACACTTACATTTTGGGAGCCAGTTTGTGTATCCTTTGCACACTTAAAATGCCTATTGACTATACTGCGAGCATTCATGGAGTGCAGGATTGGGATCACAGAGACAGGGACTTCTGCTTTGCCTATGGGGAACATAAGTTACACGTAACATGCCTTCTTTTTTAATGGAGGACCCATGTAAAACCTTGGTTTAATATAGCTAGGTTTGATGGTGCTTTTTTTTTATGATGCAGAAATTTGGTCATAAACAGTTTTTGATCACTGCTGGTTACAGCTATGCTCAAACATTTCCTTAGCAATTGGCAATGCTGCTGCTTCGTGCTTTTTATATCACACCACCGAGGGTTAGAACTTGCAAGGGTTATGCTGGGTCAGTTTTTCATTTTTATTTATTTATTAATACATTTAAAAAACTGGGCTTTTTTATTAGTGCTCTGGAGAAACCAACCCAACACGCTGCTGTGAGTTTTGTAAGCTGAACCCATAAAAAATGAAATACATTTATGATTTTTTTAATAAGAGAGCAAGCCCAGTTTCTAACTAGATTTGTATGTTGTTCCGTTGTATATGTGCAACATGATAGCCATGTGTTAAGGTGGGGGTAGAGGGAGTGGAAAACCCCATGTTTTGGGATATTTTCAAGGATTTTGCTCATTTTCATAAGTGAAAATTTTGGTGCAAATGCTTTTTCTGAGTTATACATGTTTTGCTGGGCGACATTCGAGTACTTTCTACTGTAGAGCTAATACAAATGTTGGCACCTGTATTTTAGTACATTTAATACTCGCTTTGGGAGTTGTTTTGTGTATCTCACCTTGATGTCTCTTCTGGGTATTGCTTCCGTACCCTTAATGATTTTAATTAATGAAGTTTAACACTTCTGCTCAGATAAACAAAAAGACATCCTTTAAAAAGTGGAAGTCAGCGTCTACTGAAGAACACAGAGAGGAGCATAAACTCTGGCAAGTCCAATGTAAAAGTATAAGTAGGCAGGCAAAAAAAAAAAGAATTCGAAGAGCCACTAGCCAAAGACACAAAAACTAACAGCAACATTTTTTTAAGTACCCTACCAAACAATCAGTGGGGCCACTGGACGGTGGAGGTGTTAAAAGAGCACACAAGGAAGACAAGGCTGTTTTAGAGAAACTAAATGAGTTCTTTGCATTGGTCTTCACCGCAGAGGAGGTGAGGGAGATGCCCACACCTGAGCCATTCTTTTTAGGTGACAAATCTGAGGACCTGTCCCAGATGAGGTGTCAATAAAGGAGATTTTGAAACAAACTGACAAACGAATCAGGAATAAGTCACCAGGACCAGATGGAATTCACCCAAGAGCTCTGAAGGGACTCCAGAAATAGCTGTGTAGACTGTTCTTTGAAGTTGCTGCTCAGGCTGGACCTCAGGCTCTGAGGGTGGTGGGCTTCAGGCTGCAGGTGCAACTTCATTGTTTCTAGCGGAATTGCACCTGCTCACGCCAATGGTGAATTTAACCGTACCATGTAGGGTTTCCCATTTTGGGTGAAATAAACCCTGTGCAGAGTGCCGGTACAAGGCTTGATCAGAGGGCTCTTGCTCCATGGCATGCAGCCACAGTTATGGTCAACACGGGCACAGGAGTTAGATCTCTTTGTAATAAGGGACAAGCCGCATCTGGAAGGGTGTTCTTGGTGAGGACCCCAGGTCTCTGGAACTTGCTCTTTTCTTGGTCTGAAATAATCTGAATTTGGTACATGTCTTTGGCAGCATGCTCAGAAATTCAGTAGGGTTTTGGGAAAGGCTCGAGGTATGGTCCTGGATCAATGAAGGGATAGAAAGAAGCTTTTCTGTAGGTGGCTGGCTGAGTTCCTGTCAGAATGATTGTTATTTTCATGCTGTTGGGGTTATGTTGCAATATTCATTAAAGTGATATTAAGTCCACAACTGTCAACATTGACTAGAGATTTTGGGTGCCCAACAGTAGAGGGGTCAGATATTCAGAAGGCACTCGCTCAACATTTGCTAAAACTCAGGCCCTTGTAAGGTGTCTCAAACCCAACACCCAAAGTCACTATCAATTTGAAAACCTTGGCCTTAAATTCTTTATGAAAAGTTATAGCATAGGCTCAGAACATATAACCGCCTCACTGCTTACCACATTTCGTTTCCAATCCAAACTCGAAGTTAGAATTCATGAAGATACAGCCCTTTTGTCTCTCTCAAGGTTGTGATTATTTCCTTTCAGGGAGGTAAAGGAAAATTTAAAGAAACTATATTTTGGCTATGATTCTACTCAGCCAAAGCTGAACATAAAGTAGATTTTGCGATGGAAAAAGATGCACATGGTAATAAACTTGATAAAATTGTATTTGAATGTGAATTTCCTGCTTGTGTAAGGTGGCAGACTGATGCTCCAAAGAATGACATCCTCTGTTTGTTCACAGAAAAAAACAAAACAACTATATATTTCCAAAAATGTACATATAAGAGCGCGCTTGTGTATAGGGGTACGTAGAAGGGTTGACTTACCACTGGTCTGCTCCCACGTGGCTGAGTGGGATAGCAGCTCATCCTTCTCTAGCGGCCCCCTATTGATGGTCACTCCAGTCCTGCAGTGGTCTGTCTCTTTTCATGACTCAGCCCTCCGGCCAGGTCACATTTTAGTTCTGCCCCTTCTGGGGTAAGAGAAAGTCCAACACAAAAGCCAACGTCCTTACATCTGGCCCTCAGCTCCAACTCTCGGACCCATTGTCCTCATACCCGTGTCTCAGGATTTTACATCATCCTGCTCTCCTTATGTCAGGGGTGGGGAAAGGTGGGTGTGTTCACACTACCTTCCCAGTGGTGGCTAGGAAAGCCCAAGTCTACACTGGGCTCCAGTTCAGGGACCCCAGGACCAGCAGCGACAGTCTGCTCCGTCAGATGCCGCGCTGCTGCCTCCCTGAAATCCTTCCTACCACAGGCTTTCCCCCCAGCCCCTTTCTAGACCCTCTGTAACAACCAGGGCTTCTCCCCAGAAGTCTGGCTCTTGTGTCAGGGTCAGCCACAGCAGCCTGCTCCAATCCTGTGCCTTCCAGGTGTCTTCCCACTGGCCTTATCTCTCAGCCTGTAGTCACCTTCCTGTTTCCCTCAGACCTCTTCACGCTGTGCTACCCAGAGAGTGACTGCAATGTTCATTCCCCTCCCCCACTCTTTATGGCCCCCTTCTGCTCCAGACTCTCTCACACTACACTAACCACCCAGCTCTCCCCGCGCCCTAAGCTGGGCTTCATCTTTAATCACTTCTGGAGCAACCAGGTGGGCTAATTGGCATCTCAGGCCTACATGAACCCTTTACAACCTGTGTGGGGTAGCTACCCCATCACAACATATATGTGTGAGTGTGAATAGTGAATATATACATATACACACACACACACACACACGTGTGTATATGTATGTGTTTTTATGCATAAACACCACCCAGTTATCAAATAGGATTAGTAGGGTTATGGAGTGAAAATAGTAGGAAACATTGCTTGCGAAAAAACAAAATTCTGTTGAGCAAGAACATTGCATCAAAACGAGCAGCCTCTCACAGAATGAGTTTTCTAATCATTCCTTCACATTTGTTAATCTCCACTAGCTTCAAACATCAATTAACACCTTACACCGAAGTCTCTGTTGTTCTTTCACCAAATCACCCTCCCCAGGAAGTCTCCCTGAAAAGAAAGAGATGAATGCAACTGAAGTGAAACATGCAGCCACTTAGATCTTGTCTACACTTGAAAGGCTACAGCAGCACACCTACAGACAGGAGGGGTTCTCCCATTAGCATAGGTAATTTCTGTGAGAGGCAGGAACTAGGAAGAACTGTTTCATCAACCTTGCACTGTCTACACAAGGACTTAAGGTCAGCTTAACTGCCCTAATTTTCTGGTGGAGTCCAGGCCTTAGCAAGCAGAAGATAAAGTCTTCCAAAACTGGTCATTAGATATTCTGGCTGGTGTTACTCTTTTAGGGCCCAATCTTGTAGTAGGATGGGCTCGTCGTCACTGGGACTCCGGGTGAGCATTATGGTGGGTCCATACACATGGATCAAGATGCAGGCTCAGAACTTTCATTCATGAAGAGGTCTTGCCCCTGTCTTCCAGACCTCAGGAAATCTGCTATACTCAAACCCAAGCTACAATAACCACCCAGCATCATTCACCTCTCCAGCTCCCATTTGTGAAGATCACTCTAAAGCAAGAGGAGCTGCTTTTTCCCCGTGAGTTTCCGAGGGAACAGAGAGACCTCCCTGACGTAATACAGATGAGGTTCCATTCAGACCAGGCATAGACCAGCTCAGATCCAGGAGTTGCAACCCCTTAAACCAAGGGCTATCTTAGCCCATTGGTCAAATCCGCTCGCCTTCCTCGCGTGCATTGTCCCATTGATGTCACAGGATCATTCCTGCTTCCATTGAAGTAGCTGAGGGAGGCACACATGGCCGTTCCACATCCAAATCCCATTGATTTCTCAATGGGAATGAGTCTCTTAACTCTAACTGGCATTTGTGTCCCCTGCTGGCAAAACGCCCATTGACGTCCATGGGTAGAGGTTACAGCCTATGGGTGTAATCCACTCCTTTGCAGAGGGCGAGCTGGAGCTTATGTAACAGCTTAGTCACCGTGTAGGTTTAAGTGGACATAGGCAGTGAATAGTTCTTGGGCTAGCCCATTGGCACGGGAGGGAAAGCTGAAGAAAGCAGGCAGAGTCTGGCCCAGCATTAGATCTCTGAGCTCCAACAAGTACGAGCATGGGTGTTCCGTTCCTGACATCAACCGGGCAACTAGTAGAGGAAGGTGCCACTCACCCTAAGGAAGGGTGGCAGAATCAGGCCCTTGGAAATAATCCATTGCAATTCGCACCTCCTAGAGCAGTGTTTCCCAAACTTGGGATGCCGCTTGTCCAGGGAAAGCACTTGGCGGGCTAGGCTGGTTTGTTTACCTGCTGCGTCCGCAGGTTCGGCCGATCGCGGCTCTCACTGGCCGCGGTTCACTGGGCCCGGCCAATGGGGGCTGCGGGAAGCGGCAGCCAGTACGTCCCTCGGCCCGCGCCGCTTCCCGCAGGCCCCATTGGCCGGGTACAGCAAACTGCGGCCAGTGGGAGCCGCGATCAGCTGAACCTGTGGACGCGGCAGGTAAACAAACCGGCCGGGCCCACCAGGGGCTTTCCCTGAACAAGCGGCATCCCAAGTTTGGGAAACACTGCCCTAGAGCCTTATTTGGCATGAGCAGAATTGCGACAAAGGATCCTAAATTCAGATCCATGGTGACTTCGTGCAGTTCGGCTGGAGTTTGCAAAAAAATGTGTCTTAGGGAGTTAGGTGCCCAAAATCCAGCAAGAATCCCATGGCAATGGGGTGCCTAAAGCCCATAGGTTCCTTTGAAAATCTCAGCCGTTGATCTGACCGGGAAAGACTCATATAGGCTAAGGCTCTGTCCCACGGCTCTGGCAACATAAATGGGCTGACCGTGGATACAGACTACCTTTACAATGCCACTAAAAGAGTCGTACTGTAAATGAGAGTTAGGCCCTCAGTCCCTTTCTGGTTGTTCCACTGATGAACACTAGTAGTTTTGTCTCTGGGCCATAGACCTGTATTACCCATTGTTCGGTCACCTTGATTCTAAAGAGGGCACATCTTCCTCATCATAAATCCCTTTACAGTAAGTCTCCTACCACTCCGGCTGGTCTACGTTACAGTATAATTAGATTATAAGCCTGCATTGCGAGTAATGTCAAAGGTCCATGGAAAATGCGTGTTAAGTTTCAGGTTTGGAATAAACAATTAATGAAGCAGAATTCCTTGGCCCAAACCTCTGCTACGTTGAAGGATCTGTAGTAGCTTGCCTCTGTGACAAAGCTTAAACACGCTTATAGCGCAGCGGCGTTTCTAGCACTTTAATGCTAATTTTATAGGCTGTAATTAAGTTATATACCAAATGTCTAGCTCTTTGAAATGTATTAATTTTCGGGATGTTCTCAAGCACACAGTGGCTGAGGAACAATCATAAAAGAAAACAAGGCTTGAATAACTATGACAGTTGCAAATAATAGGAATAACCTTTCCAGAACAAAAGGCTTAACATTTTCCAAAAAGCATGTGCATTATGATTTGCGTGTATTTGCAATTTGTACTTGCCTTGAAGGGACTAACCTCAACTCTAAGCACTTTGGAATAATTGTGGGATGACATGAATGGGCTCTACTAGGGAGTTCGTTTTTCTTTGTTTTAGCATGCCAGGTTGTTGAGGGTTTTTTGTAGTGTTCACCAAATGGAAACCAAAAAAGCATCTTCGCATCCATCCAAGTACAAAATAGCAACCAAGCTAGATAAGTGGTGTAAAAGAACGTTTTCTTATTTGAAAAAAAAAAAGCAAGAGGTTTGAATGGATGCAGCACACAAGTATTTCTGAGTACTCTCAGCACTGCCTAGATTGTCAAGCTTTCTGGGGCATAGACTGTCTTTGAGTGACACTTGTCTGTAGTGCAGTGAGGCCCTAATCCTTGATTTAAGATGCCTGGATGCTACTGTAATATAAATAATAATTCTGGGGACTAAAACCTTCTGAGTTGCTACACTGCTGTTCACATCCCCTGGTGTGCTGCCTACATTCTAACATGTGGCTCCTACAAACTTTTCCTTCCTTGCCTTAGGATAAATCCCCATGACCAGGGCTACGTATATTTGCAGAGAAGAGGGGCAAGGGATGGTCTTTCTCCATTTAAAGGGGCACCATCAACTTAAAGCACAAGTCTGTCTGAAAATGTTACCTGACCAGTAGCAACTCGGATAACTTTAACTGAAAAGGGCTAGGGATTAAAAACAACCAACCGAATACCATGTTTTTCACAGGGTTCCCCCCACCCACATCAGCTTGTTTACTTTGTGCACCTGTTGTGCATAGGCCAGTGTCACTATTTGAGTTTTCCCTGTTGGTTGTGTGGCACTTTCACACAGCAACAGGGGAGTGAAAAAATGGGGTGAAAAACTAGGAAAATGTGCTTGTAAAACCACCACAACTGGGGAGGGGGTGTTTCATGGGCAGATGTAACACCACAAACTACTTGTAAAGCCTTGCTTAAAAACTATGAAGTAGGTCTTAAGTTGTCAGTGTTCTGTTAAGGAAAACCGTTCCCATCCCCTCTAACAATAAGGGCAGAACCAGGAGTCAAATTGAGGGTGGAAATAGCAACACTCTTCTAAGTCCAAGCCACTTAAGATCCCAAAACAAGATACCACTTACAGAAGATGGGGTAAATCTATATAATATGATCGCCCTCTGTCTTTCGTTCATGCTTTGCCCAGCAGCGAAATAGTTAACAATTACTTAGATAGTAAAGTCCTTGGGGCAGGGACTGTCTTTTTATTCTGTGTTTGTACAGCACCTAGCACAGTTGGGGGTCCTAGTCCATGACTATGGCTCCCAAGTCACTATACTGTAATTACTACTGCTACTGAGATGTAACACGCATTGTAGGTTTCAGAGTTATCACTCCTTTGAGATGAAGAGGGGAAATTCTTACCTCTCAGAGACAGTGTTTCAGACTGTGTACAGACTTGCCCAGACATTCCAAAAATGGAAAAGCTTTGCTCTTGTGAAGTATTTTGGAACCTCAAAAGGTAGGGCAATCATCTCAACGTTCCTTTCATTGTTGTGACAGAATTTTAACAAGGACTCCACAGCCTTCTGCAGGTCAGGACTGAGGTTTTGCATTCCCATCAGCTTCTATAGTGACGAGCAAAGAAGTTAGATTACATATTTTGAGAAGCAGTTTCAGTTTCTCAGTGATGCCAAGGCTGAACTTATAAAAACCCAAATTTGTATTGGTTTCAAAACTCCTGCTTCCAACTGGAATACTGGAAGCATTTCAGTCAGTTTTAGCCTTTGCAAAAGCTTGTTTCTACAACATCTAAATCTGAATTTTGGGCCCAATCTGAGTTGTCAGTGTCCCTACGTCTAAATGTGGGTATTTGCGGTGCAAATATTCCTGGTATTGTCACAGCTGTGTGAACCAAACTTTTTGGGCTTCCTCCCTAGCAAAAGGAAACAATTTTAGTGGGCCATTCCCAATTTTCCTCCCCACATTTCCTAAAGCAAATTATGGTCTGGTACACTGGCCATCAAGACAATAAAGTTGTGTGGTTGCATGAAATTTATACAAACTTGGAAAGAGATGGATAAGTTTGGATGAGTGTGAAACCCTGTGAAATTGAAACATAACAGCTTTGGTTACCTTTTATTTGTCCCTGTTTTACTTGCTTCTCCAATTCTGCTTGGAAGCAGAAAGGCCAAAATACCACCAGAAAAATTGTTCTTGGGACTAGAAGGAAGAGGCAAACTGGAAACAAGAAATACCAGATATCACATGTGAACAGCTATTGATGAGAGGTTTCTAGCCCAGTTTGGTGGACCCTGGGATTTTAGCTAATTTAGAAAAGCATCCAGATTTTGGGAGTACTTATCTGAACTCTGATCTTTCTCACTGCTTAAAATGGACATCTTTGTTGAGAAGGGACATGTTTAAAAAGAGAAAACTTTAATAAACTCTCTTTGTCCAACAGTGCACACTAGATACACCCCTGCATATGTCAAAGTCCACATATGTTAACGTCATTAAAAACAAGAAAATCCATAGTACCGCACTGTAGGTTTATGATACATTAAGAGTCACATCAGGGCAGCCGTCTGCCTGAGATCCAAGTAGGAATGCACTTTATGTTTCCAATTACAGATAATGCTCAATTAATGCACTGGATGGGAATGAAAGGGAGCCACTATTTATAAAACCCTTGCCTCTTTCTCTTCCTCGGATCCATAAATCACTTTAAAAAAAAAAACTTGACAAACAATTCAAGGGTTGCTCAGAAGCTGGAGGAAATTAATAACCAAAGGGTGCATGCGCACTGCAACAGACTTCTTGTCATCATGTCAACAAACAAGAATTCTCAGAACTGGAGGGGCATCCTGCTATGGTGACCAGATGTCCTGATTTGACAGGGACAGTCCCAATATTCAGGGCTTTATCTTATATAGGAGCCTATTGCCCCCTACCCCCAGCCCCATTTTTCACACTTGCTATCAGTGTCTTTTTGGTTACAGGTATCAGAGGGGTAGCCATGTTAGTCTGGATCTGTAGAAGCAACAAAGGGTCCTGTGGCACCTTATAGACTAACAGACGTATTGGAGCATAAGCTTTCGTGGGTGAATACCCACTTCTTCAGATGCAAGCAGTGGAAATGTCCAGGGGCAGATATAAATATGCAGGGAAGAGTCAGGCTAGAGATAACGAGGTTAGTTCAATCATGGAGGGTGAGGCCCTCTTCTAGCAGTTGAGGTGTGAACGCCAAGGGAGGAGAAACTGCTTTTGTAGTTGGCTAGCCATTCATAGTCTTTGTTTAATCCTGAGCTGATGGTGTCAAATTTGCAAATGAACTGAAGCTCGGCAGTTTCTCTTTGAAGTCTGGTCCTGAAGGTTTTTTGCTGCAGGATGGCTACCTTCAATTCTGCTATCGTGTGTCCAGGGAGATTGAAGTGTTCTCCTACAGGTTTTTGTATATTGCCATTCCTAATATCTGATTTGTGTCCATTTATCCTTTTGCGTAAGGACTGTCCAGTTTGGCCGATGTACATAGCAGAGGGGCATTGCTGGCACATGATGGCGTATATTACATTGGTGGATGTGCAGGTGAATGAACCGGTGATGGTGTGGCTGATCTGGTTAGGTCCTGTGATGGTGTCCCTGGTGTAGATATGTGAGCAGAGTTGGCATTGAGGTTCAGTTCATTTGCAAATTTGACACCATCAGCTCAGGATTAAACAGACTATGAATGGCTAACCAACTACAAAAGCAGTTTCTCCTCCCTTGGTATTCACACCTCAACTGCTAAAAGACAGCCTCCCCCTCCCTGATTGAACTAACCTCGTTATCTCTAGCCTAACTTCTTCCCTGCATATTTATACCTGCCGCTGGACATTTCCACTGCATGCATCTGAAGAAGTTGGTATTCACCCACAAAAGCTTATGCTCCAATACGTCTTAGTCTATAAGGTGCCACAGGACTCTGTCGCTTTTTGGTTACACTAAATCATCTCATCTTTTAGAATAATATATAGAACCTTTGACCCCTTTTGCTTCCTTCATCACTGAGTTTATATAATTTGAAATGTATGGAAAGAGAAAGAGATTTATGGCGTTTACTGACCTCCTGTATAACACAGTATTACAGTGTTACTCCAGTATTGAGCCCAATAACTTGTGTTTGGCTAAAACATCTCTTCCAGAAAGGCATCTTGATCTGAAGAGAATCCACCACTTCCACTGGTAGTTTGTTTCAATGGTTAATCACCCTTAGTGCCTTGACTGCCTTTTTTCTAGTTTAAATTTGTTTGGCTTTAGCTTCCAGCCACTGGTTCTTGCTGTGAGAAAGAAAGTGAAATTGAGAGACCCACCCCATTAATAGATGTTAGAACCTTCATGAATTATGGACTAGATTCTTTAAAAAAAAATTAAAAAAAAAGAGATGGTAAAATATTTTCCATGAAAAATATATTGATTTTTTTCACAAAAGGGAATTATTGACTCAACCTATTTTTGATGGGGAAAAGTTTCCAAATGGTCAAACTGTTTCATGTCGACTTTTGCAAAATGAATAATTCTGGTTTTTCAGTCCAAAATGACTTTTTGTTTAAAAATTTAAGCTACATTATAGTTTTTTTTTAAAGTTAAAATAATAAATAATTTTAAAAGGTTGACATCAAAACAAAACATTTCAAAATTATCAAAACAAAACATCGAATTTGACCTGAAAATATTTTTGGTTCATGAACATTATTAAGATTTCAACTTCTTATCCCAGTTTGGGGAAATTGTGTTGATATCATAGAATCATAGACTATCAGGGTTGGAAGGGACCTTAGGAGGTCATCTAGTCCAACCCCCTGCTCAAAGCAGGACCAATCCCCAATTTTTGCCCCAGATCCCTAAATGGCCCCCTCAAGGATTGAACTCACAACCCTGGGTTTAGCAGTACTCTTAATTTCAAACCAACGTTACTAATCCAGGGCTGAATCCAGAACTGGGCAACCTCTGCAGCTGCTGGCTTGTAGACGTTCTGCATCCATTCTGACCCTGTAACTTTTATAGGGACACTGTAACTACAGAGGCTTCTCCCATTCCCGTACTGTGGTTCCTCTCAATACTAAGCTGGGTCTCTTCTCAGGAGCATTGCTCCAGGGCCGGGTTCTGATGTCAGTTACAATGATGTAAATGAGGAGTAATTTCACGGAAGTAAAACAAGTACTGGTGCAAGGGAGATCATAATCAGGCCCATGAACTCTGCCCCGCTCATATGCTATGCCTGTGGCATGGGATTGATGTATGAGGTCACAGTGAGCATGCCCAGTGCATCTGCTCCTGTCCTAACTCAGGAACAGATTCTTTCCTTGCTGGCCAATGCCATTCACCTAAGAAAGAGAGACACATGCTCAAAGCACTTCTCCTTGGCTGACAGCTCTAAAACGGAAGTCAGCCGGAGAGAGGAAGAGGCAACGTCGGGCCTCAAAGATCCATATCGCAGCAGAACTTGGGAGCTGGAAGGAGAAGAGAAGCACCTTTTCCAGCCATCAAGGTGAGGGAGACCTGTCACGCTCAGCAAATTTACGGAAGAGGTCAGACAAAGAGAGTTCTGGGCCCAGGCATCTCTCACCAGTTTAACTGCAGCACAGCGGGGCTTATTCCAGACCTAGGAGAAATTCCTGCGCATTGTGCAGTCTCGGACCTTGAGTAAACAAAGCATTTGCCTTGATTTCAGCTGCTGGCATAACAGCACCAGTGCAAACCCCTTGTGCAGATGGGCAAAGCCAATCTAAACCACAGTTTGCACCAGTGCCCGCTGAGCCCCGATTTCAAGAATGAGTAAACTGCACCGATGCAAATCACGGTCTTTATCTTTATCTCTGGAGAGGGTCCAGAGAAGAGCAACAAGAATGATGAAGGGTCTAGAGAACATGACCTATGAAGGAAGGCTGACGGAATTGGGTTTGTTTAGTTTGGAAAAGAGAAGACTGAGAGGGGACATGATAGCGGTCTTCAGGTATCTAAAAGGGTGTCATAAGGAGGAGGGAGAAAACTTGTTCATCTTAGCCTCTAAGGACAGAACAAGAAGCAATGGGCTTAAACTGCAGCAAGGGAGGTTTAGGTTGGACATTAGGAAAAAGTTCCTAACTGTCAGGGTGGTTAAACACTGGAATAAACTGCCCAGGGAGGTTGTGGAATCTCCATCTCTGGAGATATTTAAGAGTAGGTTAGATAAATGTCTATCAGGGATGGTCTAGACAGTATTTGGTCCTGCCATGAGGGCAGGGGGCTGGACTCGATGACCTCTTGAGGTCCCTTCCAGCCCTAGAATCTATGAATCTCTCTACCCTAGGGGTTTGCATCACCACAGTTACCTATGGCTAAAAATCAGGGCAAATCCTCAGTAGGGAGTAGGGAGCGGACAAGATTTTGGACAGAGGTTAATGACACAGAGACCTGGACTGATCTGCAACTCCAGGCCACTGTGCTAGCCCCTTGCTGTGCAACCTTTTGCATCAGGCCAACCAAAGTGAGTTAACCCACTACCCAGCCAGCAAACGTGGGCGTTCACTATTTGCCTGCTGTAGAAGACGGGTGTATTTTCACCTGGACACAACATGTAATGTCATCCGCTAGTAATTTGGATTTTTTTCTCTTCACTTAAAAAAAAAAAAAAAAAAAATCTAGGTCACCAGAAAAGTTCTTCTTCCAGCGAGAATCCAGTCCTTCAGCAGCTCTTCATTCTGAATCAGACACATGTGAGGACAAGGTTTTTCCAATGCCAGAATTAGTTATGACAGACATTTGGTTGTCCTGTTAGGAGAAAACGGTCTGTTAAAAATACAGGGTCTGGGGAACATTGTTTCTCGGTAATCAGTTGCACAAGTTTAATAGCTAGAAATGGTTTAAATATTACATTTTAAATTTAAATAATAAAACCATATGTTAGTAGGCAAGCATCATAAGGAGATAATTCAGTTCAGGGAACTGTTACTTTGTTTTGGAATTAGATTAAGTCATAAATAAATATGACTTTTGTTCCCATCCAAACAGCCTCTTAAGACATTTTCCACCTGTTAAAGGACGTGTAGTATTGGGAGTCTTTCACAACAGTGGAAACTGGCTCGAACTTTCAACGCGTTTGTAAAAAATAAACCAATGTTGATTTATGAGTTGAACTATGACAGCGAACATGTAAGCAAATAAAAACAATGAACTGAGAAAAAAGCAAATATACTGTTGATTTGGCATTGCATGAATCATGCGGCCAAGCCCAAGAGAAAGAGATTCCTAGCTTCAGAGTGATGGATTGGGAAAGGGGATCTGATCCCTGAGTAATGAAATGTGAGGGGGGCTTGCCTTGTGCTATTGACCCAGAGGTAGCCTGGAGGAAAGTGATTACTTCTGACTGTGCAGTGTTAGTTAAAACAATCCCCTGGGCTCAAATATCAGCTATTAAAATAAATTCAGGAGACAGAGGAAGTGATGTTTATAAGTTGGAAGTTTGAGCTGCTTTTTAAACAACTGTGGATCTACGTATTCTGAAATGGAAACGTGATACATTGGGAAGAGGGCAAAAGGAAATGACAGGAGGGTAAACCAAGGGTGAGCTGTTAGCGAGCAGGGAATCAGGAAGAAAATGTCCTTTCCCCCCCTTTTCCTTGAGGCATTCTTGCAGGAGAAATTAAGGTGCAGAATTTCCGATTTAAGGCCAGATTCTGTTAACCTGATTTATGCTGAGTATGATCTTACTCCACAAGTAGACCCATCTGTTTACATGGGATTACTCACCGAGTAAGAGACCGTACAAAATGAGTAAGAGAATCAGAAGTTGCCCCTTGTAAATGATCAAAAGAATGTACTGTTTCATAAACATGCCGTTACAATAGTTCTGAATACATTGCAACCTACAGCTGGATATTCGCAACTGATCACTGCAGCTGGTTGAAAATTTGCCCCGTGGAACATTTTTCCATAAGAAAATGCCATTTGGTTGAAACTGAATTTTTTTTACGGGACTGTGTCAATTTCAACAACATTGTGTTTAGAAACAACCCTGAAAAAAATAATTTCAACATTTTAGTTTATTTTCATTATAAAAAAATAAAGTCAAAATCTAAACGAATTTTTTTATTGGTCCGAAGTGAATTTTTTTTTTAAAAAAAAAATATTTCACAGGAATTGTCAAAATTCTTTGGTTTTGTTCCTATTTGGCATGAAAACAAATTTCAAAATCATAGAATTTTCTGTCAAACAAAAAATTCCGGTTCCCACAGTTCTATTGATTACCATTTGAGTGGCAGCAGTCACTGGTAAAAGTTATTTAGCAATCCAAATCTCTAATCTGGGAAACAGCATGGCTAGAAGAATACACTGGGATTAGGAAATCAGGACACCAGTCTCAGCTGTGCCACTGACCTAGTGTTTGGCCTTGGGCCAGTTACTTCAACCCCTTTTCCTCTTCCACTCTTCGTCTGTCTTGTCTGTTGAGCCTGTAAGCTCTTTGGGGCAGTGATGATCTCTTATTATATGTATAGTGCTTAGCACTAGTTGGGGACACAAGGTGCTACTAAAATACAAACAGCAGTGTAAGCAAGAAGCATTATTAGGGCCTCAATGCATTTGGAGTTAAAGTTGATGGAACATTTTTACCAAATGTGAACTGAATTGTTATGCTAACCACTATAAACCGAGCCATG
The DNA here is from genome assembly GCA_037349315.1 of Chelydra serpentina. Taxonomy (NCBI): domain Eukaryota; kingdom Metazoa; phylum Chordata; order Testudines; family Chelydridae; genus Chelydra; species Chelydra serpentina. Next base: position 16,555,560 of record JBAIAC010000061.1, read on the forward strand.
TTTGTTTTGCCCGTATCTTTTGTTGATGTACCAATATTTGTGATTTAGAAGCCACTGAGTTATCAAATAATTTTGTGCTGGACAAAGAACCATCCAGGACTGGTCCAGGACTGAAGACACCACAGAGAACATTGGTCCATCTACCAGAGGGCCACAGGCCGTTGGTTCTTTCGTGCAAGAAGACAGCACCATGGAAGGGAGAAGATGGATTGCCTGGGAACAGGGTGATGTTCAGTCTCTGTAGTTTTGGATTGATGGATCAAACAAACATCCAAACTATGGACTAGATTTATGTAATTTGGTTAAGGGGAGGTTAAATTATTGTTCTGGTCACTCATCGCTATTGCAGTAGCGCCCAGCGACGTCAATCAGGATTGAACCCTAGTGTGTTTTGACACATAGGGTGAAATTAGCAAAAGGGATCATCATTGGCCTGACTCTATTCCTGATGAAAACAATTCTAAACCTCCTAGTAACTTCACTGGGCTTTGGACCAGGCACTATAAAAACTAGTGATGCTATGGGGTGGTGGTTAGAAAGAAGGTTGGTTTATCTGCTGCCACGTCATAATACCCAGCACTAATAACCAATCATCCCTTCAGCCTCCAATTTACTTATCTCACGCCAGCTGCCTAAAATTCTGGTCTGAAGTCCCACCCATCTCCTTTTGAGACCCTGCCCCAGTCCCCTAGGCTATAGGCAGATACAGGTAGAGTTGCTTGCAATGGCCTACCTTGCTGTGGATATAATGTGTTCAAATATAGAACCATTCTAGTCATGGAATAAAAGAATTTAACATCACACTCTGGAATTTAAGCCCATAGTATTTCAAAAACCAAGTACATGAGCAAACACAAGGACGTATGATAACTCATGGAAACCCTTCCAAAGGGGAATGTATTTATGGCTAGGGAACATCACAAATTCGTAGCTATTTTCTTATTGTCATATGGTTACATTATTTCTTATTATAACTATGCTAATTTCCCTATAATTGTATAGATAGACGATACAATCTTAACTTGGGCAAGATTATTTGTCTGAGCCCTGATTATGTACTGGGAGTTTTTCAGGATGGCTGGGCCATTATCTTACTACTGTTCTTTGAGGCCGGGGATCTGCAGCAGCCTTTTCAAAACCAGCTGACTGGCTTCCCCACTCATCTGAAACCTCATGTGTCTATGATACAGACACACTGAAAAATCCCCTTTTATGTCCTTGTTTGGATTTAAGATTTCAATGCCTTAATTTCAGGGAGAAATTCAGAGCTGTATTATATGTTAGTTTCCTCTACCCCGCTGTAATTTAAAAGTAGCGTCGTCTATAAGCACTTTCAAACGTGTAGGTGAGGGAAACAAGATAGGAGTCTTCCTGTATATAACTTTGCCTTTCAAATGTTTCTCTGACATGACATTTGATTATAGGCTTTCAGAGACAAAAGACATCTCAGTCGCCCTGTCTGGAGTTGACAACAACGACCCTGACAGTAGAATTGCTCTATTTCCTCAATTTTAACATATCATCGCTAGGTTCTGTATAGTTGCTCAGGAGCACAATCCTCAAATACTGATCATGGCAATCCAAAACGTATAGGACATTTTAGCGGTAGAAAAGCGTATAGACTTAAAACACAAGAATACCGATTGATCTCTGCATTGTGTTGGCAAGGTGGGCTGACCATTCTATTACTTTGTCTTTTCACGTATTTGTAACATCATCATATTATTGTGGTGTTATTTGTGTGTCCTCGCAGGATCTCATGACTAGAGGTGGGTGAGAGCCACAAAATGTGTTTGCGAAGATTTGTCTTTACAAAGTATCCATGGCCTCTTCATTTTTAGAGTCAGAGAGTTAAGGCCAGAAGGGACTAGCAGATTATCTACTCTGACCTCTTGGATATCACAGGCCATCAACACCACACAGCACTGGCACACTAAACTCAACAGCCAGAATTAGACCAAAGCGTAACAGCCCGTAGGAGATTAGGCTATTGTGCATTTTTCACAAACACCCATCTGAACAATATTGTGTTCACAAGTACGTGAAAAGTAGAAGTCTAGTGAACACATGTACAAATGTGTTTGCATGTGGGTTCACACCAGATGTGTTTCTAGCCATCTTGAATTCCCTTTGATCTCCCATCTAGCATCCATAAAAAGTTTCAGTTGTCCACTCAGGGAGAACAAACAATTAGAGATCATTGTAAACGAAGAAAAATAAAAAGTTACAAAAGTGTTGAACATTTCCCCCCCCCATCAAAATTTCAACAAAAATTCTGACAGGAATCTTGAAATTAGGAGGGGAAAAAATTGTCCAGCTCCACAGCTGGTCGAAAAAGGGAAGGGATATTTCAGTGAAAAACTCAACATTCAGAACATTTTAACCAACCCTAGCAACAATAACATGGGTAACAAATAGTCAATAGTCATTGCTTACTAGTTACTATTTTTATGAGGGGGGAGGCAGCATTATCTAGTGGCTAGAGCACTGTACTGAGACTCATGAAACCTGAGTTCTAGTCCCAGCTCTGCTGCTGCATGACTTTGGGTAAGTCATGTTAATAGCTCCGTGCCTCAGTTTCCCTATCTGTGAAATGGGGATAACAGCACTGAGCTCCTTTGTAAAGCACTTTGAGATCTACTGAGGAACATATAAAATATGAGAGCTGGGTATTATCAGTGTTAGCTTGTGAACTAACTGTAAATTAAACTAGGTTTGCGTAAACAGGTCACTGAACAATTTTGAACAACAAATTATTAAACATGCAAGTAATTAGCAAACAAAAGCTACATTCATTGAATTAATCATAGACTGCAGGTAGGTTGCCTAATTTTCCTCACAGCAATATTTGTGCTCCAGTACTCTGTTTATTGCATGTAAAGATATAATTTTGAAATCTAATTTGATATGCGCATGTTTGTTTGCAAAAAATTAATTAGGGTTCCTTTCAGTCTATATAGCTTCCATCCCTGTAGCATCTGACACCTCTCTCTTCTGCTCTCCCCCCCCCCCCAATGCTCCAGTGAGGCAAGTAAGATTAATACCTCTATTTTATAGATGGGGAACTGAGCCACACGGAGATTAAGTGATTTGCCCAAGTTTACACAGGAAACATGTGGCAGAGCCAAGTTTGAGTTCTGTGTCTTAAGCACGAGCCCATCCTTATGCTTCCAAGCTGCCAGTGGCCCTGGACTCCATCTTGAGCCAGTTATTAGAATGATCTCCCTGAAAACTAATTGAAAGTCTAAGTGATCAGGAACTTTACCTAAACTTCAGAGGCAGGTTACTTTGAGAGCCCTCTTTGTCCTGGACGGGCTCTTCTGGCACAGCCCAGAGCATTACAAACGCTCACCACGTCCTTGTGGGATTACTTCATGAGTCTGTTCCTACAAATCAATCTTTCGAGCTATCCGTTTCCAAAATCTTGCCCGTATTGGCGCTCATGAAAAACAGACATGAACGAAACTTGTGCAAAGTATAAAAAACAAAAAATCACCACCAACAAGAAATAAAAGTCTAGCAATGAGCGAACCTGGTTCGATTTGGAGGTTTGCTTCAGATAAGCATCTGAAAGCCGTTCGTCTGAAAGGGATCCAAAACTCTGTTTTAGCTCCCCGGTTGCTTTTAGAAAGTGGCATTTGCAGTTCTCGCATGACAGCCAACAGCCGAAATCGACAAGCAGCCAGCAGGATGACGATCAGTTTTATTAAGCTCTCATCATGGGACAGGATATTTGCAGCTGACCTCAACTTTGATTGGATAACTCTGATATTGGTTGAAGATGGCAGGTATCCAAATCGCATGTCATCGGTGATTTTCAAGGGATTAGTAATAAATCACCACAGGGAAGGCGCATTTTGAAGAAAAGTCAGCTCCTCTCAAAGCCGTATTGGTCTGAAAAGCCATCTGTCATCTTGTAAATGAGTCGGTTTACCTGTGAGCACAGCATGTGCCATATTAAAACAAGAGAGATAATTAAATAAGGTGACAGACCAAAAGGTAGCAGGCGTCATTCTACTGCCGTCATTTTGAAAAGGTTTAAAAGAAACTCTGACACCTTGGCATAGACTTTGAGCAAGGACATCCCGGAGGAAAAGCTTCAAGTATATAATGACAGCAGTGCATCTTTATCCTCTTCTGTTCTTTGAGAGTGTGGGGGGACTGGAAATGTTCTGCTCATTCACCGTGCAAAGTAAGCGGAGACTAAGCCACATGGTAAAGTATTTTTCCCTCACTCAATGTTAGGGCCTAGTTCAATGGAAGTTTTGCCTGAGTAAGGTCCCAACTCAGCCACCCATTTAAGCACATGCCTAACTTTAAGTACATGCTTAAGTCCATCCCTATTCAACAAAGCACAGAAGCAAGCACGTACCGATAAGAATGTGCATAAGTTTATATACAGCAAAGCACTTAAGCATGTGTTTAACTTTAAACATATTGGAATTAAGCACAAGCTTTGCACTTTGCTGAATAGGGATATGTGCCTAAAGTTAAATACGTACTTCGGTGCTCTGCGGAATCAGGGCTGAAGTGAGTCAGACATGTGCAATTGGGCACAGAAATATACCAACGAGCCAAGAAGGGGACTTCCTTCCCTGTCCCGATTTGGGTCTGGAAGAGCCTTGGAAATCTCTACAGCTTCATGTGGGGGGGAAAAAACAATTTGTGCCACTGACAGTATGAAGTCAGCACTATACATTAGAATATCGGCCTTTTTTAATAACAAGATCTTAAACCAGCCCTTGCTCTGATGGGTTTTTAAAGCCAGGCACTCATTACAGACGATGGGGGGGATGGTAAAAGGTTTTTCAAACGTGTTTATGAAATTATTGCATGGAAACATCTAAAAAGTCAACAAATGCCATGCAGTGCTACTGGATCCATAGTTGGGACCAGATTGTGAACCCTTTACTCACACTGGTGAGAAGGAGCATCACCACTCCCCCAAGTCGCCCCACTGAAGTTCTCGCTCACATGCTGGTCTTGGGCACCTCAATAAAAGGGGCCTCATTTTCAGAGGCACTAAAGGTTATTTTCAGTGTAAACTCCGGTGACTTGGCTCCAATGCAAATCAGGCCTCTTTGAATAAAAAGGGAGAGTTTCAAAAATGTTGGCCTAACGCTGCTTCCGTTGACGTTAATGGGAGTTTCCCTGTAAAGAGCTACAGAGATGCGGAGCACTGGTGTACCAGTTACTTCTGATTCAATGGGAACAGAGTTAGGCCAGGTCTGAGTCCTGTTGAAAATCCCAGTGTAGGTACCTGAATATAGACTAACTTTAGCCACCCACATTTGAAGAAAGATTTTCGACGGAACTTGCATTTCATTGGGCCTTGACTGCTTAGCTACCTCAAACTATATTTGCATACCCCAGCCCTTGGGTTTAATAATTCCTTAGTTTAAGCTCTTCTAGCAATAGTACCTGCAAGCACAACGTGCTGCCCATGTCTGTAAAGTGTGTCCTTTATTAGAGCCTGGCTCTGGAAAAGAGAGAGAAGTGACAAGGTGTCCCGATATTCTCTTTCCATCATATTTTAGCTACATGTTAAGGATCAAACTGCATTAAGCGGATGTACTTAAAAGGGGGCTTAAAAGGATTACAGGTGGCCCAGCTGTATGCAGGGGTGAAAGTAATTTAAAGGATTTACCGGCACAGGAGTCCTGAGCAGGGGCGGGGCCTCAATTGGAAGGGGGCGTGGCCTCAACCAGAAGAGGCAGGGCCTTTAAATCCCTGGGCCCTTTAAATCAAGATTTAAAGGGCCCGGGGCGCCGGCTGTGGTAGCGGCAGCTGGGAGTCCCAGGCCCTTTAAATCACCGCCGGAGCGACCAGCTGCGGAGGCGGCTGGGAGCCCCGGGGCGATTTAAAGGGCTCGGGAGCCCTGGGCCCTTTAAATTGCCGCCCGAGCCCCGGGGCTCCCAGCCACCTCCGCTACCCGGGGGCTCTGCCAGCAGGGCCTGGGCAGCAATTTAAAGGGCCCAAGGCTCTGGCTGCTGCCAGGAGCCCCAGGCCCTTTACATTGCCAGCCTGGGGAAGCCGGTGACCGGCTTACTTTCACCTCTGGCTGTATGGCACAGTGATGTTTTGCTGCCAGAGAAAGCTCTGCTTTGAAAGGCTGTTGTACTACCTGTGGGATGAGTGGGCGACACTCAAGAGCGTAAGAAGGAAGATGAAATAAAAGTATAAGGAGAAAACTAAACAATAAAACGGAACCAGAGCAGTAGTCCGAATTAGGGATTATGTAAACAACACTCTAGAGGTCCCATCCTCTTTCTAAGCTTAGACTTTCTGGGTGTACGTATATTGCATACATAAGAACCACTGCACACCATTTGCTAACCCATCGGCCTAGGACCACAGCATGATTCTAAGATTTAAACACGCCTCTGATAAATGTGCTGTTATTCTGGCTGCAGCCTGTTATTTCTGGGGGTATCAAGTGAGTTCTTATTATAAAAACAGAAAATTGGAGTCACATCTGGTGACTGACGCATGTGACGGTATCACTGTGAGGAATTCCCGTTTCCTGAAGCTTTTCAATTAACTCAGTGCACTTTCCTTCAGGTGCGACACACTTCGTTTTTCAGTGGCGCCCCCACTTCCAAGCTGTAAATCAACGAGTAGGTTATTGTACTTTTGTAGGAGTGCTTTTGCCAGTAAAATGAAACAGCAAATAATAAACCCCAAGGAGATTTATATAGCACGAGTCGATGAAACGGTTACTTTCCCCTTCCTAGGCTCTTTCAGAGAGGCAGGTTAAAAATAGCTGGAAATTTACAAGAATCTCAAACCAGATCTGAAAACTACAACCTCAGCAACTTGCTGGGCTTGGCCTAGCCAGCGCAAGATTTACTGTTTGCAATTTCTTCAACTTGTTCAGTCATTTTTATTTATTTTTTTTCAAATGCCCCTTTCCCCAAGTTGATGACAGGCCTGGCAAAAACATCTGTGCAAATAAAGCAAGGGAAAAACTAGGGAAACTTTGGCAAAAAGCCCTGTGTGTCTGTTATGGCAAAGAGATACGATAAAAGCATCCCTTACTGCCACACCCCAAAGTCTCCCAAGTTCTAATTTGTCACCTAGGATATTAGGACTCGATCGTTATTGTTATTAATTTGCACTGCAATCAGGGCTAGAGGCCCCGATCCAGGATCAGGGCCCCAGCATGCTAGGCATTTGGGGTAAAATTTTCAAAATCACATAAGGCTCATTTTCAAAAACGGCTTCAGAGCCTAAGTCTCATTGAAAAAATCAGCAGGATTTTGAGGATCTGGGCTTAAGTTCCTAGGTAATTTTTGAAAATGAGACTTGGGCTCCTAAATCACTTAGGTGATTTTGAAAATTTTACCCCATGTAAAAATATGGTGCCTACCCCCCAAGAGCATCTATTCTAAGGCCCTGATCCTACAGAGGCTTATCATAGAATCGTAGAATATCAGGGTTGGAAGGGACCTCAGGAGGTCATCTAGTCCAACCCCCTGCTCAAAGCAGGACCAACCCCACTAAATCAGCGTAGGCTGTATGCACTGAGTAATCCCATTGATTTCAATAGGACCGTCATACGGTGCATAGTTAAACAAGCGTGTGCGTCTTTGAGGGACTGGGGTCTAATCCCATGACAAGAATAAACAGGTGAATACAACAAAGTGACAGGAGGAGCACAAGGTAACAGTGAGGGGATTATAAGGTGTGTGATAAAGAGCAGTCACGGGCAGAGTGTGGGTATTCCGGGGGGATGGGGAGCAAGTGTTCTGTATAATTTCCATGCACATAGGTTGGTTTTATTCCTGCCTGAGACATCTGATAAGTGCCCTGCTGACAACGGCAGGATCTGGCTGCCAGTATTTTCCATTCGGAGACAGTGTCAACCCGCGTTCACACTTGCCAGTGGCTTGTGGCCTGGGGCTCTGAGACTCTCTATTTACCCCTCGGTCCCCGAAGCACCGGTTTGCATCTCCTTTTGCCCCAGTGACATTTCTGAATGAATCCAGTTGTCTCTTCTTTACAGGACTAAGATGTCCTCATTTCCTGGTTGGCTTCTTTCTCTGATCATACATACTGCCTGAGACCCGAGTACAAACACAAGCTGGTTCTCCCTCTGAATCATTCCTGACTCATGGCCTCAGCAAGGAAACACCAGATGCCCACCCGCCTTGGGACTGGCTTCTTTATGGCCCTTCCAGAAGCCCTTGAGGTCTGGCAATAAAATGACAGAAACCCCCAGTAATTGCATCATCCCCTGCTCCCCGCTGAGACCTCTGCAATAATATATGACACACCATGCACAAAGCCAAACTCCCTGTTCAAATCAACATCTCTGTAGATTACAACGATCAGCAAACCCGGTTCCTTCTCTCCCGCTTCGCATGGGACAGAGTCACGGAAGCAAAGAACAGCTCATTACAGCTCTGCTTATCCAACCTTGCATCCCTCCCTGCTCTGGACTTCTGTGCTCGGTAGCACTGTATTTTGCTACCATTCTTAGAAAACTCCTCTTTCTCTTAAAAGGCGTTGGGCCCGATCCCGTTGGGATCTGAATACAATTGACTGTGGAAAACAAAACAAACACAAAAAACTTTCCTTGTGAAAACTTTTGACAAAAGCTGTTTGTCTAATTTTTTTTCCACAACATTTTCCAGATTTTTGTCAAAAAAACAAAAAATGGGTTGGTTTTTTTGACAACTAAAAATGTTTTGGCCACCCTCCCCTCCCAAACACACACACATTTTAGCTGAAAATTGAAAAATGTTTGGTTGTCGGAAGAAAAATGAATGACTTCCATGTTTTCCGATGGAAACAAAAATTGTTGTTCAAGAAAACAGATATTGTCCACAAAATGTTTCATTTAATCGAAAACCCAATTTTCTGTGGGGAAAAATTTCAACAGAACATTTTCCACTAGCCCTCTCATTTCCATTCTCCTCCCTGGTGATACACTCGTCCCTCTGCAGTTGTTTAAATTCTGCCCATCTGTACAACGTTGTTGATAGCCAGTGTCAGTAGTTGCCTGAAAATCGTCACAATAAAAATAAAGGCCTAAACCTAGTATTCAAAAGTGATTTAGGCACTCAGGCATCTAAATCCCCTTGACTGTCTTGGAGATTTTGGCACTCAGTGTTAGTCTAGCTCTGCTCCTACTGAACTTGACAGATGTTTTACCATTCACTTTAATAGAAACAGAAATAAGCCAACGTGGAGCATTTTTGAAAACCCCACCATAACTGTGTTATAGATCCCACGCACATTTTTTCTTTCACCACATGGAATTTGTTTTTGCCCCATTACATGTGCTGTGATGCCAACACATAATGGAACGAACAAGGCGGGGCGGGGGGAGTTCAACATTAACTATGACTTGGCTTGGCTTTGTAGGACACAGTCAAAGGCAGTGTGGTCTAGTGGCTTAGGTACTGGAGTGGGACTCGAGACCTGGATTCTATCCTTGGCTCTGCCAGTGAGCCACTGAGTAACCTCGGGCAAGTTATTGTGCCTCAGTATCCCCATCTGTAAAATGGGAATAATGATACGGCCCTCCTTTGAGATCTGCTGATAAAAAGCACTAGATGAGAGCTAGGTGTCCCTATTACCACAAATGGAGCATCAATCTCACTCCTACAGCAATTTGATCACACAATCATCCCACTAAAATCAAGACAACTCAGACCTGGACTGGATTTTGTCTTGCCTTTGGGTGGGCTCTAGGGATTTAAGAAGGGCGCAGGAAGCTTCCCTTCTTCCACCCGCGAAGCTCGTGCAAGTACTAGTCGCAGTCACTGCGCTTCCGTGGAGCTCACCTCACTCCACAGGAGACAAGGGGAGAAGGCGGGGCCATAACTTTGACCACTTTCTGCAGAGGCTCTGGTATACGCTAGGATTAAGGCAGGTACCTGGCTACCCTGCTCCAAAGGATGGTAACCCCCGCCCACTAAAACGTTGCAGTTACACACCGTCCCCACATAGATCCTGCCAAAGTAGTGCAATCTAACCTTGAAGGCTTAACTCTGTCCTCATTACACCTGGATAGAGAAGTCAATGGGACTGTTCACATGAGTCTGCCCATCAGGACACTGAAGGACTAAGGGGGTTAAAGCAGTGAAGCAATGATTCCAACCAGAGCTGCTTGAAAACTTTCTGTGCAAAATTATTGACAATGGAACACTGGGCTTTCGACACAACGAAGAGTTTTAGCAAAAGCGTCTGCTTGACTTGGAAATGGCCAATTCTTCCTCAGAAATCTCCAAATCAAACAATTTTGACCCCGAAAACTCAGCCAAATGTTGTCCAGTTGTGGCACTTTTTGACTGAAAAAAATCTTTGATTTTCAGTTGCTAGAAAACCGTTAAAAAAAAAAAAAGTCATCAGGGTTCTTGGTCTGTGAATGAAAAGTCTAAATTTTCTGCAGAAAAACTCATTTCCCAACCTTCTCCCGCCGTGACACATTCACCATTGGCTTATGCTGGCAAAATCCCAGGCACGGCGCAGAAAGTCTGCTGTGGGGTGGAGGAAAGTGGTTGTGACCTCCTCTTTTCAGGGCATCAGCACATGCATTGATTCACTGCGCCGTATGAGAAGCTTCCACCAGTGGTGCATCTAAAGAGCCTTCAGTAGAAACTCAAGCTGCCCCAGCCCGCAGAAGCACAAAGTGGGGACTAATAGAAACTCCCGGAGCCCTTTGCCATGGATGAAGCCAACTGCAAAGAGCTGAGTCTGACTCCCGAGTGCAGGGATGGAAATTTTGCATTTCCTTGCATCAGCTGGGGTGAATCAGGCCCACAGACTATTGTTGCTGTTGATCCAAACCTCACAAATGCTCGTGTGTCCCTAGCTCAGAGGTGGGCAAACTACGGGCCACGGGCCACATCCGGCCCACAGGACCCTCCTGTCTGGCCCGGGAGGCTGGCCCCCGGCCCCTCCCCTGCTGTTTCCCCCTCCCCCGCAGCCTCAGCGTGCCCCGCCGCTGGCGCAATGCCCTAGGTGGCGGGGCTGGGAGCTCCCGGGGCAGCACAGCTGCAGAGCCCGGCTTGACCCGGTGCTCTGTGCTGCGCGGTGGCGGCGACATGGCCCGGCTCCAGCCACCGGTGCTCCAGGCAGCGCGGTAAGGAGGTAGGGAGGGGGGGGTTGGATAGAGGGTAGGGGAGTTCGGGGTGGTGGTCAGGGGGCAGGGATGTGGATAGGGGTCGGGGCGGTCAGAGGGCGGGGAACAGGGAGGTTGAATGGGAGGCCGTCAGGAATGAGAGGAGAGGTTGGATGGGGCTGCAGGAGGCAGGGATTCTGGGGGCAGTCGGGACAGGGAGAAGGGGTGGTTGGATGGGGCAGGGGCCCCAGGGGGGCTGTCAGGAATGAGAGGAGGGGTTGGATGGGGCAGCAGGGGCAGGGATTCTGGGGGCAGTCGGGACAGGGAGAAGGGGTGGTTGGATAGGGCAGGGGTCCTGGGGGGGGCTGTCAGGAATGAGAGGAGAGGTTGGATGGGGCTGCAGGAGGCAGTCAGGGGCGGGAGTTCCAGGAGCAGTCAGGGGACAGGGAGTGGGGGGGTATGGATGGGGCAGAGGTCCCGGGAGGGCCATTAGGGAACAGGAGGACTGGATGGGGCAGGAGTCTGGGCGGGGGGCGGATAGGAGGTGGGGGCAAGGCCACGACCCCCTCCCCTAACCGGCCCTCCATACAATTTCCGAAACCCGATGCGGCCCTCGGGCCAAAAAGTTTGCCCACCCCTGCCCTAGCTCATAAATGTTCACAAATGTTTTGAGTTTCTACACTCATTAGGGCTTAGAGGGGTCATTTGTCAGGACCAACCAACTGTATGTAATAAGCCAGCAGCTGTCTGCAAACCACGAGGAGACATTTGTTGCAGTCCGCCCAGCCTGCTGTCAGCAAGCAGGCCCCTGACCAACCCTAGTAAATGTTTTACTGATTTAATATTAAATTAACTGTCCGGGCAGCAGGAGTGTGTTATTTTTAATGGCGTTCTGATCGGAGGGACTGCGCTTTGCTAGACTGCACCTGTAAAATGAGGATTGCAGAACATTCTGCAAGAGCTGTAAAGCCTCATGCCTTTTCAAAAGCTAGGCATGGGGAATGTTACATGATTTCAACTTGCACCACGTCCAGTGACAGAACTGGGTTTTGCTAGGAAAGGAGGGCAGTGTGTGCTTGCTAAGAATAAATTCACTTGGTCTTGAATTTAACACCCTAATTCATCTCTGTGCTGCCCAGAGCAGGCGGCCGGTGAGGAAGTGTGGCCCCTATTCCGTGGAGTAGGGTGGTATTTAGGAAATCTGGCTTCTATTCCTGGCTAAACTTGGCGACCTCAGGCAACAGTAATAGTTACCTCCTATGTAGAGATTAAAGCACTTTATGAAAGTGGTAAATATCATTATCCAGCTGCAGGGATTGAGAGAGATAAAGTAATTTACCCAGTGTCATCCAATAGCTGAGGCATAAACAGAACTCAGATCTCCTGACCTCCTGTCCCATGTTCTAGCCACTGGGATATACTAGCTGCCAAGGGCAGCGTAAGAGGTGAGAAGGGTTCGTGCAGTAGCATCCGCTCCTAGAGCCACTGTGCTTGAGAAAATGATGGTCATGATTGATCTCATCTTCACCTGTTTCAATCCAGAGCAGCTCCCATGAGATCAGTGAAATCACACCAGTGCAAAAGCAAGAGGAGAGCAGAATCAGGCTAAACGTCCACAGGCGACATGGGGCGTGCCTACAGGAACAGCAATGGGACTGCTTGAATGAGATTTGCTGTCTACAAGCGAAATTCCTTCTTAGGGTACGTCTTCACCACCCTCTGGATCGGCAGGTAGCAATCGATCTTTTGGGGATCGATTTTTCGCATCTAGTGTAGACGCGATAAATCGATCCCCGATTGCTCTGCCCGGTAATCCACCCCGGCAAGAGGCGGAAGCGGAGTCGACGGGTGAGTGGCGGCAGTCAATCCTGCGGCATCCTCACGGTGTGGTAATTTGAGCGAGGTACATTGACTTCAGCTACATTATTCACGTAGCTCAGGTAGCTGAAGTTGCGTACCTTACATCGACCCCCGCCCCTAGTGTAGACCTCGGCTAAGATCTGCATTCCAGTCTCCTATGTGTAACCTTCGGGTGGCTACAGTCTACTTCACTGCCCTTCTCCTAGAGCCTAAAAACAACTCCCATAGAAAAGTGCACAGAGACGCCGAATTCAGTCACTGAGGCTTTTCAGCTAGTATTCCATGGGGTCAAGCTCCCCACAACCAAGTGCAAAAAGAACAAAAGGAAAGAATATGAACCTAATTCTCAAGCACCAACTTTATAAAATCTTAGAATGATGAAGGAACATAGCAACAACAACAACAACTTAATTTGCACAACAGAACATGGCTACCTTATAATCCACATATATAATCTTCACAGTTATACAGCAACATAAATAAAGGAAAATTAAAGCTCAACAGGTCAGTCCCCACAGAAACACAGTCCGAAGTAACTCAGAGCTCCCAAAAGCTTAGGTTCAATTAACCTGAGTCTCAGTTACAGTTTTTGATCACCAAAATCTACACCCGGGGTGGGCAAACTACAGTCTGCGGTCGACATCTGGCCTGTCGGCCCATTTAATCCGGTCCTCAGCTCCCACCGGGGAGCGGGATCAGGGGGTTGACCTGCTCTGCGCGGCTCCCAGGAAGCAGCCAGCATGACCCCCCTCCGACTTCTACGTCGTACATGGACGTGTGGCCTGGTGGCTCTGCGCGCTGCCCCGTCCACAGGCACCGCCCCCGCAGCTCCCACTGGCTGCGGTTCCCGGCCAATGGGAGCTGCGGAGGTGGTGCCTGCGGACAGGGCAGCACGTAGAGCCGCCTGGCTGTGGCTTGGAGCCGGAGAGGGGACATGCTTCCAGGAACTGCTTGCGGTAAGCGCTGCCCGGAGCCTGCACCCCTGAGCCCCACTCCCCCCCGCATCCTAATCCCCCTCCTGCCCTTCGAACCCCTTGATCCCAGCCCAGAGCCCCCTCTTGTACCCCAAGCCCCCCAGCTCCACCCCAGAGCCCGCGCCCCCAGCCAGAGCCTTCACACCCCTCCTCCGTACCCCAACCCCCTACCCGGGCTCTGATCCCCCTCTCGCCCTCTGAACCCCTCAGTCCCAGCCTGGAGCCCCTTCCTGCACCCACAAACCCCTCATCCCCAGCCCCACCCCCGAGCCCCACCCTCCAAACCGCATCCCAGAGCCCCCTCCCGCACCCCTACCCCCAATTTCGTGAGCATTCATGGCCCGCCATACAATTTCCATACCCCGACGTGGCCCTCGGGCCAAAACGTTTGCCCGCCCCGATCGACGCAGTCTGCGGAGTCAAAAGCATAGCAACATCTTCCCTCCACTTGCTTGCAGAAACCTCCCAACTGGAACCCATGCAGACTGCCGCCTCCTGTGCTGAAATCACTCCGTTACCTAGTGAGTTAACTAGTTAACCAACTGCTCAATTTAAGTGTGTAGATAAAACCAGCAAGACAAAAAGCAGAGAACAGCAAAACAACATCGACTCTTTCCCCAGCATCACATTTAAAAGAGAGAAAAGTTGGTGATTCATAACTGCTTGAGACAACTTAACTAAAGCAGCTTGGCTAAAATCAAACAACAGTCCAAGGATACAATTAAAAGAAAAGAAATTTGTTTCCCCCCAAACCCCTCATTTTCTCCGTTCTGTAATTAACACTGCCAGGGAGTCCCTGTTGGAAGGTCAATGAACAGTATCACCAGCCTGCTGCAAAATGCTTCAGAGTTAGAGGAAACCAGCCAGCTTTCTGCTCTCACAGGTCAGCTGCTCCAAACCCACACAGACTACTTGCCCTCAATGGAGTGTGAGGCCAGCTACAGGGAACCCATTGAGCCTACCCAAAACTAGCACACCCAATTCCAGAAACTTCTGGGTGTAGAGTTAATTGTGCATCTGCCTAGCGACAGTGACCCAGACACAACTCATTCCTACCCGCCCTTCTCTATAGTTCTCTTAAAGACACATCTCCCTATTAGGCTCATGGGTTAAAATTCTATGTTGCCAATAAAAGAGGAGAATTTTGCCTTATGTCACCATCATGCACCTTGCTGTCATTTTCTAACTGTTGCTAGTTTCACTTGCAACGATTATAATTGCTGTTTAATTATGGTAAGGTCTCTGCTTTATTAGTTCAGATGTAACATACCCTCGGTGGCATTTAGGGTGACCAGACAGGAAGTGTGAAAAATCTGGATGGGGGTGGGGGATAATACGCACCTATATAAAACACAGCGCCAAATACCGGGACTGTCCCTATAAAATCGGGACACCTGATCACCCTAGTGGCATTCCAACTGAGATTTTGACCAATCCTGAGATTTTTGAGACATGATTTTCATTTAAAAGAGAACACTAAAGCTACAAAGACTAAAGAGAAAGCCGTGAGTATAAAAAACAGCCTCTTAATACTTCTAATTAAGGGTAGCATTTTAAATCTTAGATTATAAATACTTGAGTGATGGGGCACAAACTGGGATTAAGTTATAGGATTTGGAGTTTTTCACCACTCAGTTATTGTTGGGTTGAATCCAGGATAGGTAAGAGAATGCGAGCTGATGGCTATCCCATGGCTGATATGATTGAGAAAGTGGTGTCAATATAATTCCTTGTTAACATTACAAAACAGCAGAATCACAATTCAGCAGCCGTAATTCCACTCTCGGCAGAGAGGTTCAGGATTAAAGGGGAATAAAAACAGAACCCCCACAGCCCTTAATTTTTATTCACACAACTAGTCTCGCTGAGAACGAGAGGGCAAGTATTCAGCACTGCAAGGGGCTGCATTGTCAAGCCATCACTAACAGTGTCTACAGCTCAGGTTTGAGGCAGTATGGAAAATCTGTCCTGCCATTGCTTGCTTTCTGCCTGCTTTGTGTGCTGAGACTATGAGATGTTTTTCAGCCAGTTCTCTTTACTCACAAGACCAGAGAGAGCATAGGGCCGGATGGGACCTCGAGAGGTCACCTACTCCATCACCCTGCATTGTGGCAGGATTAAGTTTACCTAAACCATCCCTGACAGATGTTTGTCTAATCTGTTCTTAAAAACCATCCTTTTTATTACTAACTAGCCTGGAAAGCCATTAATCACCTCCATCTTCCAATTCCTCCTCTGGAATAGAGCTGATTGTGACCTGTTTTTTTTCCCCATGAAAAATTTGGTGAAACGAAAAATTGTTTAGTTTTTGGTCACAATTTTCACACAAAAAATTAGAGGGTTTTTTTTTAAAACACAAAAACCTAAAAACCCCAAAACTGATCCCCCCCCCCTTGGTTTTTGGCAATCAAAACCAAAATCAGTTTTTGTGGGGGCGGGGGTTGTTTTGGAGGGAAGGGGGAATGTCTGGATGTCAAACAAAAACCTGAACATTTTCGAGAAAAGCGAACACTTGCTATGAACATTTTCAGCTTGTCAAAAGCACCGTTTGCTGTGCGAATGTGTCAGCCCAGGAAGGACCCATTTCTGCTATGGTACCCATGTGAGAACAGTCAAACAATGAGGAATGTGTCAGAGGGGCCAGGGCCAGTACATTTAAATGACTCCGCCGCATGTGGTAATACACACAGAATCAAAACCCTTGGTAAGATTCTCATTGACTTCAATGGATGTTGGATCGAGGCCACTGTTACCCTAGCCCTTCTGCCCTCTTTCCTCCAATTGTTTATGATGCTCATTTGCCACTTCTTGTCTGACATTAGACAAGTAAAGCTCTTTGGGACAGGAGCCATAGCTTCCTATGTGTTTGTACTGGGTCAAGCATATTGAGACCCTGATCTTAAATGGAGCCCGTGGAAGCAAATGTCACAGAAATAATAATAATGTCAAAGTAATGTAACAGTTTTTGTGAAAATATAGCAATTTAATGTTGGTTTTAGAAGTGATTTGTGCGACTAACATGCCAGTTTCCTCCAGGCATGCGGTTCAGTTTTGGGCTTGAGGATTATAACATCATAAGAAAAACTGGGCAATTTTGGATGATCTTTTTATAGTTGACAAATATAGATAATTCACTACCCAGGCAACTTTAGTCAAGAGAGTCAATATGTACTTTTCTCGAAGGATGTGGTGAATTTGCTTAGTCCCGTTTCTGTGTTTGATTTACAACCACATGATTTCATTAAATAAGAACTTAACATGGAGATTTCTGCCAGCCAAGTTTAGTCAAGGTTGTATTCCACAAAATCCCCAAATTTGGGGGCAGTGGGCGGGGAACTGTCATCTTTTTCCAGCAGAATCCCTTTTGCCCATGGACTTTTTTTTAAGCTTGCAAAAAACAGCGTTTATTTTCTCCTAGTAGACCATGCATTTCAACTTTTCCACTTTGTGGCCCTGTGAAGACTATGATGACTTTACTTGGTTAATTAACAGCAATTTGTGAGGAAATACAGAATACATTTTCAAGCTCAGTGTTTCAGTCTTGAATTGGTTTCCAACTGCAGATTGGAATACTTGGAGTTCTCTCCTACCCACATCTACTGCAAGTCCATAGCTTCACATTAGAGGAGAGAGAAGTGTGTAATGAGGTTCTCCCCTTTAATTACGGGATAAGAAACCCATATCTTGGCAGCTCAGTTACATCAACGCGGAAGGAAGCGAGTTCCAAAGAAAATTCAGCGACAGAAGAAAAAAAAAAAAAAAGGATGTAAATTGGCCAAGCAAGTAAGTTACGTTTATTGTGCCAGATCCTCAGCTGGTGTAAATCACCATAGCGCTGTTGATTTCAGAGCAGCTTCTCCAATTTACATCAGTTGGGGATATGACCCATTCTCTTCTTTCTACAACATCCTAATGGCCAAAACTATGTGCAAATGCTAGCATTGCTTCTTTGCCTTTGCACACAATAATGCTCTTATTCCGGGACGGATCCTCAGCTGACATAAATTAGAGGAGCTGCAGCTGATGTAAAATGGGGTAGCCAGGCCTAAGTTACTGTAGCAACACGGAGGTACATCAGCGAAGGAGCTGGCTCAGGAAAGGGGTAAGTGTAGACTAACTACAGAATGCCAGACCTCAGCCCGAAGGGGCAGCTGAGGATTCTGCTGGCCCCGCATGGCCCGCTCCCCACACAACACAAGGGTAGAGTGTGCAGTAGGGGAGGGAGAAGGAGATCTGGTGATCCCCAGCCAGCGTAACAGTTCCTAGAAGATTCTTCCTGCTGCTCTAAATTACACCACAGCCCAGGATTAAAGAAGGTGCGGAGGGGAGCAGAAAGGTGGCTTACAGTCATTCCTCGGGTTCCGTGCCACATATGGCACAGATGAACCTTAAGAAACTGGCCCAGTGTATGTAGATTCTGACCACAGTTGGGTGGAAACCCCACCTGCTTACACTTAGCTGATCCAGTCTTTTTCTTCTTTTCTGACACTCCTTTATGAGCTGTTCAGGCCTTTGGCTTCAGATCACAAACCCAACTGTCAACCCACTACCAGCCGCCATGACTCATGCCACAGCATGTCTTTGAAACATCTTAAGCGTTCTGGTCATTGCCCCTAGTAATTGTGTTTACATCATCACCAAGAGAGAGATACACAGTGAAGAGGGAAAATACACAACGCCGCTTAGTGCTTTTGGCTTATTGTTTGCATAGTTAAAGACTTTGCATCTGGAAAGAATTCCGTTAATTTGTGGTTAGCACCCATATATCAAATCCATGAGCTTCCAAGTAAACAGATGTCACTGTAGCTGCCGTGGAGGGAAATTGGCATTGCTAGCTTGTGGAGAGAAGTAAGGGAACATACTGGTACAAACTAATCCAAAAAGGAAACATTAACCCAGATGCATAGAGGACAATGGATGAATTGTTCCTTAGAATTCTTCAGCTTTTAGGGTGTATTAAAATGAAGAGCAATTAAACCACAAATGACTCAAAGACCAACTTTAACTTGTCAATTACACACACACACACACACACACACACACACACACACACACACACACAACGTATGAGATATAATACACATATACATGCACATATGGAATAAAGATCATCAATAAAAGATCACATCCCACGTTCATGACGATAAACCCTTTATACCACACCGTCAGCAACTGTATTCTCCATATAACATAACCGAAATAACCAAGTGACTAGTGGTTCCTTGCTTTTGCGTAGCCAACTTGAGACACAGTAAAGATGCCTGACTGTCAGAGGGCAGGTGTTCAGTGTTAAGGCAAGGTACAAAAAAAGGAGAAACATCTTGTGGATTTTTTTTCCAATTTCCCCTTATTTTGAAATTAAAAAATATGAAACATTTAAAATTTGAAAATATCAAGCAGCCAATTGTAAAATGGAGCAGGGGGTAAGGAGAAGAAAGGAAAAAAATTGACAATTTTTTTCATAAAACCTAACCCCCATTTTAAAATTTCAAATTCAGAAACGTCACCTTTTGAAATCTCATAAAATTTCGGGAAATTCCAACCAGCTCTCCTCAGCACTTTCTGAAAACCAGTCCCTTCTAACGATGCCTCAGGTTGGGCGCCTAAAACCATGAGTCATTTCTGAAAATGTAGGCCAACATAATTGACCTAAAAACCAAACCAAACAAAAATATCCCAGCCATTTCTTAATAAAATGCATAATTTATATTTGAAAAAAATATTGGCAGTATTGTGAAGCCAGGTGCCTTACTCAGATTTAGGGGGGAAATATACAATACATACATTTAGGACACTCTAAATAAAAACATCTACAATAACTTTGCTATATACAAAAATGTCACAACTTGCCCAAGTAAGATGTTAGTGCTGTGAATCCCTCTGGGAAGATGGGAATCTCCCTTATCTAATAGCATTAATCTCCTATTTCTAATTCTGGCACCAGTGGAGTGAATATTTCCTGCATCTGTGATGATCGTATGTGCTGTTGTTGGCGTGCGGGTCCCAGGGTTACAGAGAACAGATGGGTGAGGTAACCTCTTTTATTGGACCAACTTCTGTTGGTGAGAGAAACAGGATCGAACGCTTGTCTCTCTCACCAATGGAAGTCGGTCCAAAAAAAGATATTACACGACCCACCTTGTCTCTCTGCGATGATTTGTCATTTAGAGGAAGAAAATGCTACGCTTGGGGGAATAGAAGGAAAGCGATTGGTGACAGGTTGGATTAGAATCATAATGCATGTCTGAAGCTGCTCAGCGGTTTGGAATACTAGTGTAAGTCCCAGAGAGATGGGTCAGTGGGCAAAGGCGAAGGTGAAGTGGGCAGCGGTGTGTTGTCAATGCAATTTATTACAGAGCTCTGCAATGTATCACGTGTATTGCCACCACATAATGTGTATGTGTGTGTTTGAATGCAGACAGATCAAGAGAGACACAAACAGAAAATATTCATTGCTATTAAATATATCACTCAAGTCGATAATCTGCTCAGCAGGTATAAGTAGAATCTAGCAGAGGACTGCAGAACAGTGAGGGTAGGGAAGTAGTAAAACAGAGCCCAGCTAGGGCCGAGTTCCTCCTCTCCCTCCCCCGCCATAGTATTCCCTCACCAGGATCCAGAATTGTGCAAGGAGACCCACACAACTGGGGGCACTAGGACCTATGCAGCATCCCACCACTGCTGGGTGTTTGCTGCAAACCCGCCCCCCACTGCCCCACCCCCATTCTGTGTCTTTCCATCGAACTCATCCCCTTCTAACCCAACCCAACCAAACAGATGGCAAACAACAAAACAAAGAGCAGAACTGATGTGATGCTTGCAGCCTTCATCTTCTTCACTCTGCTTATGTGTTCCATCTCCTTCCCCTACCCTGTGTCTGTCTGGTCTATGTAGACAGTCAGTTGTTTGGGGCAGGGAATGGCTCTTGTTCTGTTTGTACAAAGGGACCCCCATCTCAGTGGGTCTCTCCCATAATAAGCCTTATAAATAATAGCAAGGTCCTTTTAGGAAAACTAGCCTTTCTGTATAGCAGCGGGATGATCATATTGCATGCTGCTTCTTTCACTACAAAGCAGCAAATTCTTCTTTAACCCCAAACATATTTTAACTTCCTACTTTGAGAGACCGAATTATGGTTCATTGTTGTGACTAACCCTAGTCCTGGTAAAAGACCAAGAGCTTTTTCCTAGGTGCAGGGAGGGATTTCCAACACTATCTAAAAGATTTAGGAGCACAAGTCCTGTGAACATCCCATCCAGAGTTTAAAATATCTTCTGTATTACTATGTTCGCATTCTTTGCTGGGGGCAGATAGGAAATACGGAGTTTGTCAACTAGGCCTGCAAGAAATGATGGCCTAATATAGTAATAAACATACAATAAACCAGCTGTAAAGTCATCCCCACCTTTAGCTTGATTTCCCAGTGCATCTTGTAGAGGTCAAATTTTCCGAAGAGCTCAGCTCCCATTTAGGCACCAGAATAAGTGGGCAGATTCTGTCAGCTTCTAAGCGCTGAGCAGGTTTGAAGATCTGGTCTCAGGGGTCCACCTCGGAGGCTGTGATCTTGCTATGAACTCCCTGCAGGTGGAAAAACCTGGCCATGTAAATGTCATTTCTACATTGGGGCCTTAGACGATCTTTATTTCTGTGGATTGTATTGGTACTATGTGCTTGTCTGACAGGTTAGGTTCTGTGTCTGTCACCAGTGAAGGATTAAGTGACATTTTAATAGGGTGACCAGATGTCCCAATTTTATAGGGACAGTCCTGATTTTTGGGTCTTTTTCTTATATAGGCTCCTATTACCTCCCACCCCTGTCCCGATTTTTCACACTTGCTGTCTGGTCACCCTACGTTTTAGGCAATCTCATATATCACTCCCAAGAAACAGTTAAAGTCCAATCAGGATTTATCTGTACTTTTGTATCATTTCGAGCTGTGGAGAGTGTGTCAGGTGGACCCAGACTGAATGAATGATTTTGCAGCCACATCATGTGAAATTCACAGGGTTGGGTTTTTTTGCTGCTGTTTGTGTTGTTTTTTAACTCTGAGATTGTGGCTGTGTTTCGCTTTGAATGTGTTCAAACGCTGCCATTTGAGTAGTGTGTGTTTTGTATACACGCCCAACTACATAAACACACGGGAATTCTACAAGCAGAAGGAGTCCAGCCCCTGCAATAATTATTTTTATTAGTAGTAATATTACAGTAGTATTAAAAATCCCCAAGGCAAGATTTGGACCCCCTTTGCGCTCGGTGTTATGCAAACACATAGTAAGAGTTGCGAAGAATTTACAATCTCAACAAAGGGTGGAAGAAAGAAAGGCTGTATTATCCTTATCGACAGATGGGAAACTGCGGCACAGAGAGAGTTGGACCCACATTTTTAAAGGTATTTAGGCCTTGTTGCACTCCGCATTGACTAAGTGATTTAGGAGCCTTAAGTTTCAAAAATTCCCACCCCCCCAAAGAGATATAGGCATGTCAGAGTGCTTGGCGAAGCAATACCTAAATACATTTAAAAATGTGGGGCTAGGTGATTTGAATCCTCTCAGTAGCACAGAACTGCTCCTGGGCCTGGGAGCAGAAAGAGATTTACCTCTTCCCTGTATCTGCCAAATACCCATTCTAGCTGCTAAGGATGAGTGTTGGACTCAGGATATAGTCTGCATTTACTGCTACCGTCGACAGGGTTTGAACCAGTGATCTAAAAGGTGCAAGATTCTAGCATCTTATTACTATTCCTGTGAACTACTGAATGAGTCCCTTATGCTGCTATATATTTGATTATGGCTCTAGAAAAAGTTCAGTTCTTACAATTAGTGTCAAGCCAGTGGGTAAATCCCTCTTTGATTTCAGGGTGTATTCTTGTGCTTTCCTTAACCTCACACATCTACTGGCATATTTACAGTAAGTGCTCAGGGTTATTTTATTAATTTTGTTTTTATTTTTGAATTAAAACTGAAAGTTCCCCAGGGAAATTATGCAACGGGAAATAGCCACTTCTATAAACTTGACTCACAGGTTTTATTGATTATGGTCAATGTAATTATTCCATTTAAACCTTGCTTAAACAAAAAAATGTACCCTTTTCTTCCTACATGTTTCTTCCTGTTTTTGTATCCTTCAGCAGGCTGGAAATATATCATTTTTTTGTGTTTTTAAAGAGAAAGATTCTAGACTAGGTTGGTTGGTTGTTTGCTTGCTTTTTGTTTTATACCAACTTGTAATTATACATGAAAAATTAGACAACATACTATAAAACTTATTCAAAACATCCTTAAATTGTTCTATTAGCACCTGAATGGTATTAAATGAATTATACCTTTAAAATAGTCTTTTGAGCTTTGATCCATACTATACGTGGCTTTATTTGCACAAGGAATCAAAGAATTCATGGGTGAAGGGGTTAAAATAAAGTGTAAAGCTCCGTGAATAAAGAGGGGCATATTTCATTCAGGAGTTATCCAACAAGTACCGTATATTATATTATTATTATTATTAAAGCTGAGCAGGTCTCAATCATATTCTCAATCATGGTCTCAATCATTCAGGAGTTATCCCGGAATTCCCATTCTGTGGGAAATTCCAAAATCAACCATAATCATTCCACAATGGAACGAAAACTCGCAAGTTTGAAATTTTCCATGGAACCACGGGAATCCAAAAATCCATTCTGACTAAATGAAACTGATAAGGCTCCGTTAGCCTCCTGGAGCTCTAGTGCCCACCTGGTGGGCTACTGAGAAGCCAGGAGTTGAGAAACTTTGGGAGTCCTGGCTCAAGCTGATGTTCCCAGGGCTTCTAGGCCCTGCAAGGGAAATCTGCCTTGTTTCTGTCAGAATATTTGATGAAAGCGACACATTCCCTCAAATATCAGGGGGGGTAGCCTGTTAGTCTGGATCTATAGAAGCGACAAGGGGTCCTTTGGCACCTCATCCTCTGTTAGTCTATAAGGTGCCACAGGACCTTGCATTATTATTATTAAAGTTGAGCAGGTCTCAATCATGTTACAGGTCTCAATCATGATTAGGACCCTTTGTCGCTTCTACAGATCCAGATTAACACAGCTACCCCTCTGATACTTGAGACCATGCAAGGCACGGCATTTAGCCGTATGGAGTGGAAATCCATCAACCTCATCCTCTGTTAGTCTAGAAGGTGCCACAGGACCCTTTGTCGCTTCTACATTCCCTCAAAACATTTAATGTTGACAAATTGGTATTAAGTGACAGACATCTGGGGTAGAGCTAAAAATTGACACCCCCCCCCAATCTCCTGAGTCCCAATCCAATGCCTTAACCTCAGTACCATCTTTCCTTTCAGTAGAACTGCTAAGTATATTATACTTTGGACATTGTTGGCAGCCCTCAAACCCTGTGGTGGAAAAACATCTGTTCTTCTCTCTTGTGTTCTCAGGGGCAAATTTTGCAAACAAAAATGTGTCAATATATTTGAGTTTAGTTTAAAGATTAAGTGATTAATACAGTCTTGTTCCAAATAGAGAGGAACAGGCAACTAATACTGCCACTACTACAAAATAAAGCTAAGTGGTTCAGTTTTATGTTTTTCCCGTAAACAAAGAGCAACTGTAGCCTTTCAGTCCAACAATCTTTGTTTTAGACCAAGGGAGAGATTTTCAAATATGCTTGGTGTTAATCTAATGCCCCTCCTATTCAAATCAGTGGTA
Source organism: Chelydra serpentina (assembly GCA_037349315.1). Lineage (NCBI taxonomy): Eukaryota > Metazoa > Chordata > Testudines > Chelydridae > Chelydra > Chelydra serpentina. Next base: position 16,580,153 of record JBAIAC010000061.1, read on the forward strand.
AAACTCCCATTGACTTCAATGGGGGTAACGTTAGGTCAATGTTGAGTGACCCCGAGTGAATTAAAGCAAGAAAGAACCACAGTAAAGTCTTACCAGAGCACACAGTGTGTGTCTCCTCTGAAAAGTCTGCACTGAATTGTACTTAAAATGGCAGGCAGTCTCTGCTGCAAAGGGGGAATTTCTTCCATATAAAGTTGCAGTATCCAGAAAATAAGTCATGAGAGATACAAGTTACGTACCCCATGTTCAGCGCCTCATGCTTATAGATTTGCGCAACCTCATATAAATGCACTGCTCTACTTAATCACTCTATTCCTCCAATCCTGGCATTCTTTTTCTAGCACTGATCACAGTTGGAGCTCTCTCTTCTTCATATAAATCTCCATCACCTTCTTTTTCTCTCAAACTTGTTGCAGAGACTCCTTCTTTAAACCTATGTCCAAAAAAATCTATTGTATTGCAACTAAAATAGGGCCCAATCGGGCAAGCCGTTATTCATAGGACGGGCCTTCCTCTCATGAGCAATCCGACTGAATACCCTGTGACTAAGCCTATGACCCAGGACTAGTGCCTTGAATATGGATTTGCAGAGTCTGATCCATACCCAGACATTTCCTAGTGTGGAGAGCTACTGTTACCAGTGATTGGAAGAGTCAAAAAGTCACTCTGGAAAGCCCTAGATGCTCAAAGGCATTTAGGTGCCTAACTCCCATTGGGAAAATTAGGTGCCGAAATACCTTTGAGCATCTGTGCCCAAGCTACTCCTGCTTGAGGGGAACACTGCAGAGAACTCTAAAGTTCACTTCATAGAGTTTTCTGCTCCATCCCATGGGTGATTTCATGGAAAATTGACCCATGGTTTCAGGACAAAACTGGACGTACTGTATCCCAAGAAGTTTTCAGGCCTCCATAATTAGACTATGTGCTTTATAAGAACGACCATACAGGCTCAGACCAAAGGTCCATCTAGCCCAGTATCCTGTCTTCCAACAGTGGCCAATGCCAGGTGCCCCGGAGGCAATGACCAGAACAGGGAATCATCAAGTGATCCATCCCCTGTTGCCCATTCCCAGAGAAATAGCCGGAAATAAGCACTTACCCATTTTTAAACAACTTCCATTCAAAATAACTAAAAGGTCCAGATCCTCCTCTGCTGCAAATCGCCATTGCTGTGTTGAAGTAACTGGAAGTATGCCGATGGGGATTTAGCTGTCAATGTCCACATAAACCATTTTTGATGACCCTGTATAAAACGTAGACTAAAGATGAAATTGGGAGGAACAAAACCAAATCACATGCCACACTGGTTTTGTTTTCCCTTTTTTGGCAAGAAAATCTTTCCAGGAATGTGACCTGATTGCAGTACGTATTACACTGAGCCCTTTGCTTCGTGAGTCCATTGCCACAGATGTCACTCTTACTGCCCGAGCTCCAAGCAACATTTCAGTTTCCTTCCCCTTAACGGTCACCACATTTGCTCTGCCTGCAGTGGGAAGTCGGCCTTCGCAACAGATCCCTGAGTCTTTCTTTGGCTGGATGACTCACAGAAGAACTATTTTGCAGACTGACCGACCTTGGAAACATGCTTCCAATGAAATCAACAGTCCCTGATATCGGTCTAACAAGGGAGGATACGAACCTAGAGTCAACCACCCTCATGGCCACAGCAAAAGATTCTATGTAATTATTAAGCCTCGCTTCCAGTAGCACTCAAAGCGGAGCAGGCAGGATAGTCCTGTGGTTAAGATACTTATCTATAATTCAAAACATATGAGCTGAATAGTTGGTTCTGCCACAGACTACCTACGTTAGTTGATGCAACTCACTTAATTTCCCTGCATCTCAGTTTCCCCATCTGTAAAATGGGGATAATCGCATTTCCCCCTCTCAAATGGGTGCTGTGAGGATAAATATGTTAATAGTGGTGAGGTTGATCAGATACTATGGTGATGGTGGCCATATAAATACATAAACAGACTCAAATTTCATTTTTGATGTTCCAAAAATAATCAATGAAAGCTGTATGAGGTTTCACATCTGCAGAAAGGGATTGAAAAAGTAGCTGTTATTCTACATGCTGGAACACACTGTATAAGAGATAGTTCTGCTTGAAATTTTTCAGACAAAAAGTTGTTGGGTTAAAAAAGGAGCCTTTGTTGAAACCAAGTATTTTTGCACAAAAAATGTTCTACATGGTCAGCATTTGTCACGAAAAATGTCTTGCCTTCTTTTATTTATTTTTTTCCAAAAAATATTTTAAAGATTCATTTATCAAAAACATTATCAAATTTGGAATGGGTTTTCAGCAAATCAAACATTTCAATAACGCTTCCAATCATTTTTTAAATAACATTTTCAGTTTTTAAAAAATTTGTGAAAAAATTAAATACAAAATGGATATGTTTTGCACTCTTTTAAACGAAAACAACCCAAAATTTCCTTTACTGTGCAAAAACAGGTTTTCATTTTTTTGGCCAACTCTAATGAGAAGTGTCACATTACAGATTGGACTGGAGAGAGGATCAGCTATCGGGCTAGGGTTCCTTACCCTGGGCCCATCGGTATTATCTAAATATGTACAGTTTCATAGGAACCCATGTAACACAAATGATAAGCATTGTGCAAACACTCCATACTTACAACTAGCGCTGTTTGGAGGACAGAAGAATCTTTAGCAGAGATGAGAGGACGTTGACTTTGAAAGGCTCATTTGACATACTTGTGTGGTGTACACAGTGATTCATATATTGAGAAAGATGAAGGGTTAAGTCAAACTTGCTCGGATCAGTATTTGTCATTGCAGGGCATTTAGGTGCTTTGATTCTGATGCTTTTCTCACTAAGCAGCTGACTAAAGAAGACTAATATACATATAGGCATCTTCATTCTATTTCAGAGGACTGCCATGATGCATGGCATAAGTATAGCAATAATGAAGGTAGCAGCACATTTTGCTACAGCTCAAAACCTTGTTGTTTTGGGTTGAAACTTTCCATAAAAGATATCAAGACTGGGAAATGCATTTTTGTCATGTGTAATGTATAAAGATTTGACAAAACTATGTCTGACTACTTAGGGCTTATTTAAAACCAGCCCCCCTTCAGGCATCTCAGGTTGGGTATATTGAGGGATCTAGAAATCACTAGCTACTTTTGAAGATGTAGGCCTCGGTCTGCAAAAGCTAGAACAAGACAAATACATAGAGTGAAATGGCTCTGCACTGGACTCAGTGGGAAAATGCTCAGTGACTTCAACGTCAGCAGAGTTAGGCCAATGCCGAGCATGCTTGAAAATCCCACCCCAAATATTTATATTCATGTAAGATCTGGTCCTGAGAAGTCCTGTGCTACTTCGGCACCCATCGAGGTCAATGGGAGTTGAGCGTGCTTAGGAAACGTGTAGTGGGATGCTATACGCCCATCTATTTTCCAAGCTCTGTATCCATATAAATAATTATGAACTTGTCCATGTACCAGTAAATACAGTCATAGGCATTAGATGAGTTTTTCAAATGACTGTGTACCGTTACATAATACGGACCTAGACCTACTCCCATTGTAGTCAATGGCAAAACTACTGACTTCATTGGAAGCAGGATCAGATTTTATGGCCCCAATTCTGCAAATCACCGAAGTATGTGCTTAACTTTAAGCATGTGCTTAAGTCCATCCCTATCCACCAAGGCCCTGATCCTGCACTGTTAAAGTCAGGGAGAGCTTTGCCATTTGCAAGCTCCAAGGCCCCAGTTCAGCAAGTGTACTCAATAATATACACTTTGCTGAACTGGGGCCCAGTGTACTTAAGAACATGCTTAAAGTAAGTACGTGCCTAGAGCTTTGCTGAATCAGGAAGTACATGTACAAAATCGAAAGAATATTGAAATCAAAACATTTAATTGCGATGAGTTTTCTTCACACTTGTCTGAGGCCTGGTCTACACTACAGAGTTAGGTCGACGCAAGGCAGCTTACGTCAACCTAAATATGTAAGTGTCTACACTAAAGTTTCGGTCCTGCTGACGTAACTGCCCTGCGATGCTGACTTAACAACTGCACCTCCGCAAGAGACGTAGAGTCAAGGTTGACAAAGTATCAGCGTAGGCACCGCGTCACTTATGTCGACTGTCACTGGCTTTCAGAAGCCATCCCTCAATGCCCCACACTGAGAGTACAGTTGGTACAAGTGCTCCTGGTGAGGCTGCCCACCACCGACACAAGGAGCGTAGTGTGGACACACAAAAGCGATTTAATTACTGTGGCAGCTATATGCCAACGTAACTGAGATCGACATAATATTGTAGTGTAGACGTGCCCTGCATCAGAAGCAGTTTTGTTTTTAACACTAGCTTGGCAGGTGGCAGTTCTTATTATGGAACATGCTTTCATTGATAGGATCATTTTGAGCACAATATGTTAATTAGCATTTACAACGTTGATCGCTAGCTTGGGCGTACCACTTTCTTTCAAGGTACTTTATAAGAAATGATCCTGCATAATTGCCCATCGTAAATACATCAGTCTGCCACCTCATTACTGGTCATGACCACTTCATCATATGACATCGTTACGCATCATAAATACACCCTTAAAGACAATTACATGGGCTAATGAGTTTCTCGCCTATGGTAATTGTGTCTCTTGAAGATATTAAAATGATTGTATTAAGTAACCAATCCATAATCATTTTTAAAAAGGTCATTCAGACATCAAAGGCCTCCAAAATAATAACAGAAAAAACATATTGAATAATTATGTTGGAGTTTCACTCAGTGTTGGCCTAACTCTGCTCCCATTGAAGTCAATAGGAGTTTCACCATTGACTTGAATGGAAGCAGAATTTGGCTGATGCTAATGCTTTTGAACCCTACCCTACGCCTCTAATATCTTCTCATTGCCTTCATGTTTTCATACTATGCCATGTTATTCTTAGATCTTATAGAAACAGGGCCAAATCCTGCAGTCATTATTCAAGCAAAATTTCCACTGAAGTCACAACATTGACTATTTGATAATCTTAATAAAGATCATTCCCACTGAGTCATGTGTGCACGTATTGAAAACAATTTTAAAAAATCCAAGGTCTCATTAACCCCCACAAAGGTAAAAACAAAAATCATTTAAAAAAAGGAAACGTAAGAATTCCTCAGGAAACAATTCAGCCTTTACTCAGGCCAAAGCAAGACAAGTGACTTAATTTCTTAATGCAAATGCTCTTACTTTTGTAAGCTTGTATTCACAATGCCTAGAGCCCAAGTCTCAAAAGAGAGTCCAGCAAATCTTCACGTGCACTGGCAGGATTTACATGAACACTTATTATGGTTGCATGAATGTGGTGCTTGATATTTGCATACACATTTTCTGTGAATGGCTATTCTGGTTAGTTAACACCTGAGCTGCTTCTGTAATGATGGGTGTTGTACACATCAGAGCTATTAGGAATCGGGCCTGTTATATATTTAATTAGGGTTACCATTATGTGATTATTATACTATCGTCATAGGCCTTGATATTCAATGGATTAGAGTAAGAGTACTTCTATACTACCCGCCGGATCGGCGGGTAGTGATCGATCTATCAGGGATCGAATTATCGCTTCTAGTGTAGATGCAATAAATCAATCCCTGATCGCTCTGCCATCGACTCCTGCACTCCACCGCGGCGAGAGGCGGAAGCGGAGTCGACGGGGGAGTTGCAGCAGTCAACCCCACGCCGTGAGGACGCAAGATAAATCGACCTAATATACGTCGACTTCAGCTACGCTATTCTCAGAGCTGAAGTTGCGTATCTTAGGTCGACCCCCTGCCCTAGTGTAGACCAGGGCTGAGAGAGGCATGGTCTGGTGGTCTAAGTGGAGGAATGGGGACTGAGAAAATCTTGAGCTCCAGTCCACCTACACATTGCATTTCCTTCATAGCTATGAGAAGACCGCTGCCTCCATTTCTCCATCTGTAAAATGGAAGCTATAATCCTTAACTACCTTCTAGCAAGTGTGGAAATTCCTTGGCTAACAATTATAACACCCTCTGGTTATGAAAAGCATGATACCGTGTAAACTATAATACTAGTTAAGTTATTGTTAATTGTTGTTATTATTCCAAAAATACATTCAGAAAAGGAATTTGGTTCTCACGGGAAGAAAAGAGATCCTGAACTAGCTTCGGGGGGGAGAGGGATAGCTCAGTGGTTTGAGCATTAGCCTGCTAAACCCAGGGTTGTGAGTTCAATCCTTGAGGGGGCCATTTAGGGATCTGGGGCAAAAATCTGTCAGGGGACAGTACTTGGTCCTGCTAGTGAAGGCAGGGGACTGGACTCTATGACCTTTCAAGGTCCTTCCAGTTCTAGGAGATTGGCATATCTCCATTTATTATTATGATTAGCTCTGTGGCAGCCATCTCTGTGTCATCAGTATGTTTGTGTCCAGCAGAATATTATATTCCAGGAGTAAAATACACTCAGTGGGTGAAATCCTGGCCCTATTGAATGAAGTCAAGAGGAGTTTTCCCACTGACTTCAACGGGGCCAGGATTTCACCCAATAAGTGTTGCCTCCCAATACTGTCACATGGGAAAGAGGGAGGGCTGTATTTTGGGGGATGAATAGTGACAGAGCTCCTGTGCCTTTGTGCCTCACCATGAGAAAAAAGAACAGTTGACACGGTCGTGTTCAAAGGCTGCATCAAGCCTGCATAAAGAAGGAAAAAATGGTTAAGGCAGCATGGTCTAGCAGATAGGGCACTGGTCTGGGAGTCAAGAGACCTGGATGATAATCTTGGCTTTGCCTGATTTATGTTAGCAAAGTCATTTTATCTTTGTTCTCCCTTCCACCCTTTCTTTGCCAAAGTGCTATCTGCTCTTTGGGGCAGGGTCTGTCTTTTACTATGTCTGTACAGTGCCTAGCTCAAACTCAGGCCTTGATCTTGTTTAGTGCCTGTAGGTGCTACTATAGTATAAGTAATAATAGAGATGTGTGAGAGCAACATTTTAATACACACACTCGGAGATCCAGACTGCAATTATGTATAATAGAAGGCTGAGAAGATATTTCACTGTATATTCTCCTCCTGAGGTACCTGACTGTGTTAACACCCTTTAACTTTAAGTGGCATTATGAGGCTGAAAAAAGGAATTTGTATTATGACCAACAAGATTATGATAAAAAAAGGAGGAGGAAGAGAGGGAAATGTGGATGATGTTGTTATTACTGAAATGAAAGAACGCCTATATAACCAGAGCAGTTGAGGAAATGTGTTTTTAAAGACCTTAAGAGAGGTCATAATAAGAGTTTACTTTGTAGATGTAATCACAGTTTACAAGAGTATGTTTCAGTTCCCAGTGGTGTCCACAGTTAATGCAGGACACCAGTAATTTTCCAGATGTGTCTTTCTTCACAGAGAGGGAGCAAAACCAGCGAGAAGAACTGAAGTGACCCAGCACTTGGGGAGCCTCTGAACTCCTCTACATCATTTGGCTGGGACGCCCTGCCAGATAGTTTTGGATGTTGCACAGTAACCGTGGCAATCGAGCACACGGGAGGAGTGAAATCTCAGAGGATTATATGATTCAGTTTTACGGGCACATAGTACTTCTTGCCTAGACCCACTTCTTCACAGATGAGTAACTGCGGTTCAGTAGCTGTTCCAACTGCCGAACAGAAAGGCAAATTGTTGAAGGCAGCATCAACATCTGTCTCCTTGACAAAAAAAAATACTCCAGGGGTGCAGAGAAATGGTCCATAACAGTATAGCTGACAAAAGTTACTCTCTGATACATATTGGACCATTCCTATAGAATACCAGAGTATTCTTTTTTTTTTCTAAGGGTTCCATAGAACCAAACTGAGGAACACATACTATGAGGCAAAATATTGCCTACAGCCCTTGGCCACATCTCTGTGATGATGCCAATTACCACATAAGATGAGGGGAAATTTAGGTGAATTCAGCTCTGTGCCCTGCACATTCACAAAAGGACTCTAGCTAGATATTAATTCTTATAATATTTAATTTTGTACAGACAGTAAAAGGGCAATTATCCATAGCTACCATAGACATAACAAAAAATACAACAACATTAATACCCTGACCCAGGTGGTCAAAATGATTAAAACTAAAAAGGCTTTTGTTGTAAAAAAACCCATTTTTTTAATGGACACTCAAAAAAAAATTTCAGGAAAAAAAGGGTCAACATTTTCCATTTTTCTTAAATGTTCCTTTTTTAGTATATATTATTAATCTATTTCAATCAAAAACAAGTATTGACAGGGCTATCAAGATGTTTCCTTCTCCAAAACATTTTTAATCTCCTCCCCACCATTCTAAATCTCTCCCTCTATCCTTTCCCCTTGCTCATCTCCGTTTGACCCCCTTCCTCATCTCCCGTTGGCCTCATCTTCCCTCATTTCTGTTTGACCCCTTCACCTCTTTTCCCATAGCTCTTTGCCCCCACCCCGTTCCCGAGTCACCTGATAAGCATCACCTTTCCAGGAACCCCTGCTCAGGCAGCTCCAGGACCATCTATCCATCTCTCCAGTTTTGGCACGTCTCCCATCACCACTGTGTCTGAGCATCTTCCTGGTCAAATAGATTGACAATAGTGAAATCCCTAGCGGACTTCATAGAATCTCTGGCTCTTCTGCCTCGTCAGGTTATAGAAAACTCTGCTGGGGGGTAGGATCCTTTTTTTGGAGGGGTGAGTTTAAGAGGGGAGCAGTTGATGATGTGGATGTCATTCAGATCAGAGTGGAAAAGCTCTATCAAATCAGAAGGTTTTGCATCATTGCCAAAAGGTGTCAGACGCTGGATTCATCTGCTCTCCCCTGGAAGTTCTTTTCACAGCTTGAACTCCTCATTCAAGATCTTTGTCCCAGGTGAGCTGTCCCGGGCTCTGTGATCAGCATTATTCCAGGCAAACTGTCTCCAGGGGTTTGTACATGGTGATGTGGTCTCTGACATTGCTGGGACATGATCCATTCATTAATCTGAGGATGAGGGCCAAGGTGTTGAATTGACCATAGACGTGGCCTGGAAGCCAGCGGAGGAAGCAGATATACTTATGACAGCCAAAACCATGCAGCAGGCTGCGTTTTGCACCGGTTGATGCCTATGCCTTGTTTACACAGATGCGGTGCGTACTGGAGGAGACAAATGCATGGATTGCTGGAGCCAAATCCTTATCTAGGAGGAAGAAATGGAGTTTCCTAGTGAGCTGGAGATGAAAAGACCTGATTTTATTACTCCCTGGTCATCCAAGTTCAGGGTTGAGTCACACAGGACACCGAGGCTGTGCCCTGCTTTGACAAATGCGTGCTGTATGTTCTCCAGGGATAGCCTGACAGCAGCCCAAGTTATTTTTCATGTAAGCACCTTAATGAGAGAGTGACTCAAACCAGTGCTCTGCTGAGGAGGAGGCGGCGCACGGCTAACTGCATTGCTAGGATTGCTAGAAAGACCACGAGAAGGGGGGAAAAGCCCTCCTGGGAGATGGTCTATTTTTAATGAGTTCAAAACCTCTTCCACAAATGAAGTGAAACATTTTAAAAGGAAAGAATATTACTTGGGTTTTATTTGTTTCAGCTACTTGGTTACAGCTCCACGCGGACACAATTAATGGAGGAAATAGAGTATTTTATAAGCCCAGGACTCTCAGATAGTCGGTCTGCAACCATGTGAAATTCTTTGCCTTAATCACCACACATTCCTTGTGGGAAGGCTGTACATGGCCTAAGATAATTAACCTGGGGGTCAGAATAGCTTGTGTCTAGTCACTGAATGACAAGGGTCAAAATGCTGACAATTAAAACACTCCTACTGAGTTGATTAATGGCTGATTTTGCCCAAGGAAGGAAGGAAGGAAGTCTTGAGGTTAAAGCATTGGACTGGGATTCAGGGCCTGGGTTCATTTCCCAGCTCTGCCACACACTCCCTGTACGACTTTGGGCAAGTCACTTCATCTCTCTGCGCCTCAGTCCCCCATGTGTAGAATAGTATCTTCTTTCCGTCATGCCTATTTAGACTGTAAACTGTTCGGGGCAGGAACTGTCCCACACTATATGTCTGAGCAGCACCTAGTACAACAAAGACCTGGTCTCCACTGGAGCCTCTCTAGGTCCTACTTTTCCCAGACTTTGTCCCTTGGGCTTGTGGACACTCCAAGGGTGGCCCGCTTAGCCCAGAAGAAAGGAAGGACATTACTTAGGCTGCAAGCTTTTGGGGGCATGCTTTTTGTTCCATACTTGTACAGCACCTAGCACAGTGGGCTCCTGGGTAATATAATAATACAAATATTATGAACAACTTCCTCTATAGCGAGTCATCTGACTGACTCAAGGAATGTCAGCGAAAGGATCCGGAAAGGACTGTCATGCTGGAAGGAAAGTGACCATCATGCTGGGCTTCTGGGTGTTTGGGTGGAGACAACTGGGCCAGATCGTCATCATGTGTAAATCATTTGCCTTGATTTGCACCAGCTGAGGACCTAGGCCGGAACTGGGAGAAGGAGATCCTGGGAAAGAAGACTCTAAATTCTACTCTGCATGGTGTCCTCTCTATTGCAAAAACGTTAGTTCTAATATGCTGCCCTGCAGGTTCCATTTTCAGCTCCCTGCTCAGTCCAGTTGAGAAGGTTTTGCTGCGGGAGATTGTAAGGCTGAGCTAAAACAACATCTCAAAAATACTGTAGGCCGCCCCAACATTCCTAATATCTAAACTATGCAGTCGAATAAATAAGCAAACAACCTAACTGCCCTTTCCCCACCATCTCTCCAATAAATATAGTTTATTGTGGACACAACTCTTTGAGGCCACATCCTGATGGTGTGAATCCATTCCATTAGGAGGGCAAAGGTGACTGACTGCAAGGATCCTTAAAAGTTAATCCAGCATTGTAGGGGCAAAATTATATGTGATGCGCTCTAAAAGTGTGATAAAACTGGCTTTAAGTGCACAGCTGGGCAGCAACCTATAAAGGAAGAATTTAAAACCATAATAAAAACTTCGTAATCTAATTACGACAGTAAAGTTAAAGGTGAGCTATTCACAGCATGAGTCACATGCACCATGGCTAACCTCTGACATCTTGAATATATTATGTAGTTCCTTCACTAGAGAAGTCATTTTCAAATTTCATCCACTCTCCAAAGGGCCCTGGTTTTATGCAGCTTTCTACATTAAAAAAACATATTGTGTTGTACAAGCTATGTCCCCATTGTGCAAGGCGCTGTACAAACACAGTCAGCGATGATCCTTGCTTACAATCTAAGTGTTACTCTCCCCATTTCATTGAGCCACAGCGGGATGAAGAGACTTAGCTCGGGAGGGAACCTAGCTTGCCTGAGTCACAGTCTACTGCCTTACTCACAAGACCATCTTCTTTTCCTTCTAGATAACAACATCCAGATGGGCCTTCCAGCACAAATGTCAGCTGCCCCCCAGTAGCTTTGAAGTGCCGCTTCCCAATATCCCATCCCTTTTGCTACCAGCCCAAAATGTCCATCTTAACCTATTGCCCCAGCCTTCCTTTCCCCACCACTCAAGCTGTCCATTCTAACCCATACTAGCTTCTTCTCACCCCACACCCATCCTTTGTAGGTTTTCTGATCTCCTCATAGATGGGCTCACAGAAGGAGCATGTGGTCTACTGGCTAAAGCACTTTAAATAATAAGTGTCTCCCTCTACTGGTACATGGGAGAGGTTCATGGTTCAAGGATGCCCCATTGAGGAAGACCGTCACAATCCAGCGGCAGGACTATGGCCTTGTCTTAGCAAAATGCACTATGGCCTTGTACGTTCGTGACATTCGCACTGAGGAAAACTACGTTGACTCTGCTACACTGGTTCCAACACCTAACATAGACCCACTTCATTGATCTCTGATGGGGCTGCTGCTTCTGGTGCACCAGCGTAAACCCTGCTTTGCCTCATGCCCATTAGGGGATTGCACTGCTGTAACCACCTCAGCGTAGCTACACCAATGTGAATTTCTCTAATGTCGACAGGATCTATGTAGCACAATGAAGTCTACAAAGCCCACTGCTGCATTGCAGGGTACAGCCAGCAGCACCATGCCAGAGAGAGGCTCAAAAGACCAAAACCTGAGCCACAAAGCAGAGAGATTCTATCACGTGAGTAGTGCAGCACCAGCAACGGCACGCTGGAGGTTCAAATGACTTCCATATCGCACTGCGACCTGGCAGACATGAGCTCATGGCAACGCACAGACCACAACTGCCTTAAACACCCCCGGTCTGAAAGGCCCAGAGAATAGGCAGCAAACCCCCAGATAAGGAAAATGGAGCAAAACCACCAGCTTTAGGCAATCCAGATTTTATCCCAGAAGACGCAGAGATGACTAACTATCTGATGTGCACAGTTCCAAGTGCCAGCAGTCGGCAGGTCCACCCGGCCATACTCAGTCCACAGGCCAGTGCATTGTGCCACATTTCAAAACCCATGTGCTCCAAGGAGGTGTCTAGCGTGTGCACGGGCAACCCGTGAAGGGGTGCCCATAAACGCGGATTTGCGCCGGCACGCCCCTCGACCTGCAAAGCATTGAAAATCTGTGCCACCTGTTTCCATTCTAAGCAGCTGCCAGCGTCTCTGAAGCCTGACCTAGACAGGCCTTCTTTCCTCCTCATTGCCCAGGATAGACGTGTGTCTAGTAACAAGAGGACCCAGGCCCTGTGGGTAAAAGGGGCTCAGGGAAGCATCCGAGTCAATGATTATTGCAGGGTGCCCTGGGTGCAGCTGATTGCTCCTACTCGGCCATTGCTCCTTTAGACGCAACACAATGGGACTGAAGAGAAGGAGCTGAATAGGCTCTGAACTGGTCGCCCTGTGCAGGACTCGCTGCTGGCTGCCAGGGAGGAAGTGAGGCGGTTGGAAAGTTTTGCGGGGGAAGACGAAGATTTGGTCCATGCAAACCCAGAAGGCGCTTCCTCTAGCTCTGGACTGTGAGACTAGGACCAGGCTTAGCTATCTGCTATCCCCCGCCCCTTGCACCCTGCATCTCCATGGTACTGGTGAGATCGTTCGCACTGTGCGTGAGATTTTCCCAACACCTCATCTCATTGTCAGTAGAACTCCTTCTTTGACCTCACACAAGCTTGCTGTGAGAGCTTCACCCATGGCTTTAAGCCCCGTCTTGCTGGTGAAGGCCTTCAATTATCTTACATACTTCTTGGCCCCTTTTGAGTGTTCTTTGCACGGCATCATGCCCGTGTTCACGGTGCAGGACAATCGGCTGGGGAGGGGAGGGATTCAGCAGCTCGGGAGGATGGGCTGAGGAGGTGCACCCCAGGGGGAAGGGGAAAACTGTTGGCATAGTGGCCATTAAAAGTGCTCGGGTTGCTGGGCCATGTAAAATGATTTGGTTGCTCAGGCACATGGGGATTGCTGCCAATTTGGGGGTGTTTTTAGTATGTATCTCGAAGTAGAAAAAATATGGGCATTATTGGAGAGAGGGGTCGGGGGGTGGGGGGGAGGATAAACAACAAATTGGCTGGTGTGTGTGAAGAAAGAGCCCAAAACACATGGGCCCTGATCCAACACCCACGGAGCCAATGGAAAGGCTCCCATTGGCTTCACTGGACTCTGAGTCAGGTCCATTACAGCTTCACAGGAAACAAGACCAGCAGTAATAGTTGGTGGCAATTAGAGTGTGGTGTGTTGCTTAGGGGTGCTTTTCATTGAGGAATACAGCTGTGTCTTTCTAATGTATCCATTTGCCTTGTGTCACCATCTTGCCGCCCACCCCCATCAGGTTCTAGGGAGGTCTTCTGTGGTTCTGGATTGTGTAGCCAACATTTTTGCATGGCTCTGTCAAAATGTGGCCGCCTTTTTTCTTTCCTTCCCCCCACTCGGTGAAGTGGAAGAGTGACCGAGCGGATGCTGACGGACAAGAGACCAGTGACGCGGCCACCCTACTGATAGAATAGAAATCAGACCATCTGAGAACTGTCGGACAGTGGGAAATTTCCCAGGGGATCAGCAAAAAGAAAATAATTGAATGCAGGTGATTCTGCAAATGTGAGGCATTTGGAAAATCCACACTGTCCAACCAGTCTCCCACTCACATTCTTGCCATACTAAGCCGGGGTCTAATAGTAACGGCTGGAAATATAAAACAGCCCAGAATACCGGCTGGTTTAAGACCTACTATAGAATGCGGAAGTGGGGGTGTGGAAATTGCCTATGCTTTTTTGTTTATATAGGTGTGGGGGGGGGGGTTTTGCTTCTGCTTTTACATTTAGCACAAGTGGAAAGGAAATGAGTTCTGCAAGGCTTAGGAGGCTGGAAGTTTACAACGCTTACAAACAAGGACCTTCATTTGGCCTCGTGACAGCTACATGCATTATTAGGCCGGCTGGTATACATTGGCACAGTCTCCAGTAAAGTCAATAGGGCTGCATTTGTTTAGTCAGCTGAGGATCTGGCCCATCGCATGAGCAAACCAAGCAGAGGGGTGCGAGGTCTGGACCTGTAGATGTAGCCTATTCAGGCCAAGCGGCTCTTGCATATCAGTGACATGCCTTCATGTGAGATATTGAAGCTGGGTAGCCTCTAATTCCCCTAAAGGTCATAACAGGAGGAATTATAACAAAGGGCTAGTCTACACTACCCACCGATTCGGCGGGTAGCGATCGATCTTTCGGGGATCGATTTTTCGCGTCTAGTGTAGACACGATAAATCGATCCCCGATCGCTCTCCTTTCAACTCCGGTAATCCACCCTGGCGAGAGGCGGAAGCGGAGACAATGGGGGAGCGGCGACAGTTGACATTGCAGCGTCCTCACAGCGCGGTAAGTCGAGCGAGGTACGTCGACTTCAGCTACGTTATTCATGTAGTTGAAGTTGCGTATCTTACATCAACCTCCACCCCTAGTGTAGACCTGGCCAAAGGTTCAATAGGACATCAGCTGGTCTAACAAGGGTGGGAATTGTGCTGCACGCGATGAGTAAAAGAAGCTGCGTGTTCTAGTGTTATGAAGGCATCTGGAGCTTTATTTCAGGCCTATTTTCATTTCCTTGCCTGTTTTGTTTCTGTATTTTAACCCTTCTTTGTGGTGTCCTTCTGCCCAGCTGGGGACAAGTCCCTGGACATGACTGGGTTGCAGGGATCAGTGCTGCCCCAAATTCCAGAGGGAACTTGTGGCTAGATAGGGGTGAACTCCCAAAGGTTCAGAGCTTATGTTAAGATAACCCTCCAAAATATTGCCACTCCAATCTGCACCACCCTCCCCTCACTCCTCTTCCTGTCAACTTCCCCAATCCTCCCCTCAACAGGCCTGGTCTCCCCCTTTCCCCGGTGCTGTTTTCGGATGGAGGGCCAGTACTCTTGTACCCTTCGCTCTGGTGCAATAGAGCGGGTATAGAAGGATCTCTCCAGCTCCTCAAGTGGCAGATGGGATTAAGCCTGCCTGACAGAATACTGGATATCCTCAGCCCTAGAGAGTGTTGATGGGCCGGAGAGCAGCCTCGGCAATACTCACGGCAGCGTTGATAGTCCTGCTGCGGAAGGAAGCGTGCTCCAACCACCTTCCCTGCAGAAGAAACCGCCCGATGAATGAGAAGGAAGCAATTCTAAGTAGGCTGGGCCAGATCCCCAGCAGGTGTAAATTAGCAACGCTTGCTTGAAGTTGTGGAGCTACATCGGTTTACATCAGCTCGCAGCAGATCCGCGATCTGCCCCATTGTCGCCGTACCACTCCAAGCGCCTGTTGATTCAACTATCAAAAGAACAGGGGTTCTCAAACGAGCGGTCGTAAACTCTCAGCTCCAGTGGTGAGCCCCAGGCATGCCGGGGCCCAGCTGTCAACCATGCACGGGGCTGACCGCCCGAGCCCTTCAGAGCTGGGGGGCTGGAGAGCAGCAGCTGCTGGCCAGGAGCCCAGCTCTGAAGTTAGCGCCGCCCCCAGCAGCAGCAGCGCAGAAGTACGGGTGGCATGGGGGGGGGTCAGCTTTGGGGGGGGGGACACACAGCCTGAAATATTTTCAAAGGGGGTCCAAGCAAAAAAAGTTTGAGACGCCCTGAAAAGAATAAGCCTGAGGTTCAAATTACTCTCTCTAGGCAGCCCCGCCCAGTGGCCCAAGGCCACCTGGTTTGGCAGGAGCTTTATTAAAAGGCAGCAATTCTCACTCCCTCCTACTTGTATTCGTGTATGCGTCATTCACACACCCCACTTATATATATATATTCATTCTCTCATTTACAGTGGCAATTACGTGCGTGCCTTGTGGAGGCACCAGTCACAGCTATATGGTTACAGCTGACCTGGGTTTTTCACTTATTCGATTTAAATATTGAACACACCACAGTCTCCCGTATGTGTTTTTTGGGACCACCTAATTACCTTTCCTGCGGATACAGTGCACATTCCTAGGATGATCTCAAAGCACCTTGGGAACATAAATTAATGGAGCTTCACAACTTTGTAGGTGAGACAGGGAATCATTATGTTGATGGATAAACTGGCTCAGGAAGAGGCTAACGGCATGTCTGCACTTCACACTAAGACCGGGTGTGGGCTTGTGGGCTCAGTGTTTCCAAGCCCGTGCTTGAGAGTCCACACTGCATTGGAAACCTGGGTTTAAAATGGTTGGACCTGGGTGTCACAGCCACGCTAATATGTTTGTACTGCAATTTGCAGCCCTTCTGGGTTGGGTCTGTGGCTTGACCTGCATCCACACTGGAAAATGACTGGCTCTCTTACATTTAGGTGGTACATAGGTGGGCCCGTTATTTGTATTTTTGGCTCATATTTATCCACTTGGATGTCAACGATACTGCGGACATTATATTGTAATTATGTCCTGCTAATGGAAATGATCTGTCTACTCATTTTCCATCAATACCATTTGGCTGGTTTAACCTGGCAGTTGCTTGGAATTGTCATGGCAGATATGAAAGTCTAGAGAATATAGGGATTTATAACTTCATGTGAGTTATGGTGTTTTCCAGCCAGCAAAGGCAAGCATGACTATGCTAGTAGATTTAGACATAAATAGGATGCTGGAGGAAAACATGACCACTCTTAGCTTGGATTTCAGGTAGCAATAAAGAAAGCAGAGGCATTTCAAGTCACAGTTCTACTTCTGCTTTTTTGGTTAGGAAGTTGATTTTTCTCTCTTTTTTTCCCCAGAAATTATTTACTGTTCTCTAATTTTTAGATTAAAAACTCTGAGTGAGATTCAGCCACCAAAATTAAATAGCAGCTACATTCCCTTCTATACACTATGGGCTATATTCTTCCCTGAGCTACCTGTTGAGATCAGTGGGGTTCTGTGGCTGGAACCAAGCATAAAATTTGGCCTGTAGGTGTTAACTCCAAAGCTATTTATTCTGTAAGTCAGTGCTAGCTCCAAACAAAGCCAATGCTAACCTTTTTCTTTCTCCCCATGATGCAAGCACACACCACACTTTCCTTTACTGGAGCTCGTCATTCCCTAACTCCAGATACTACACCAGGGATCGGCAACCTTTGGCATGCGGCCCATCAGGGAAATCTACAAGACGGTTTGTTTACCTGCAGCGTCCGCAGATTCAGCCAATCGCAGCTCCCAGGAAGCGGCGGCCAGCACATCCCTCGGCCCATGCCGCTTCCCCCAGCCCCCATTGGCCTGGAACGGCGAACCGCGGCCAGTGGGAGCCGCGATCGGCTGAACCTGTGGACGCTACAGGTAAACAAACCTTCTTGGCCCACCAGGAGATTTCCCTGATGGGCCGCGTGCCAAAGATTGCCGATCCCTGTCCTACATGATAAACTCTGGCTACGGTGCATGTTTTGACTTGAAAACGCAGCAACGATCTGGGATTTTAATTCAAGCACATTTGAAAATTGATTCAGACTAAGCTGTGGCTGCATCCCTAATAGGCACATGGTAAAATCGCTAAACACTGGAGCTGCAGTAACCTCCTTATTTTTTTTTCGCATTAGAAAAGGAACTGAGTAGACCTGGAATATTATAATTAAATTGTCATTTGTTACTTATCTGCTTAAAGGTTCTGCCTAATTAAACATAGCTCAGTTTTCCCGCTAAGCACTTACCTACAGCAGAGGGTGTTTGTTTAAAAATAGAAGTCAGGGGCATGCACCGACTGTCTGCTACAGTCTTCAGAGAGTCTATTGCCAGCCTCTACAGGTTATACTTCATTAGTGCACATATTGTCCAGGATAACCCAAGACTTGTGCAGGTGTGTTGGCACAACGCACGCCACTTCCACCCCCACCGCACTCCCAACAAGCTGCTACTTGAAACACTCTGTGGCAAAATCACAGGGAGCTCTTAAGTTTGTTAGCTTGGAGTTCACCCGGCAGACGTGTCTGTGAGATGGTGGGCAGAACCTGGAAGGGAGTCACTGGAAAAACAAAACCACTGAGTCTAAACTTAGTATGTTTTTCCATGATTAGATGAAAAACGTGCATTGGGCTTTTGTGTGTGTTCTTTAGAATCGCGCTCAGAAATTGAACATTTTCTGAACACAAAGACAGTTTTTTAAATTGTTTGCTGCCTTTGGCCTTTAGAGAGGACTATACATTCCAGTCCATTCTTGCTAACCCCTTCATATGGGGGTTTAGTCCCCCCCCCCACAAAGGTCTAATTCAATCTCTGTTGCTGGACTCAGCTCATGCTGTTTACACATCCCGCTCAGATAATCAATAATGCCAATAGCATCTGTAAATAATTATATGCACAGCTCTGACACAGCATCCAAGACAAAGACAGAAGCTGGGAAATGAGCCTTTGCCTATTCAGAACTTGTTAAAAGGACTGAAATACACAGCTGGGCTTTATTATTGTATCCTAAAACCCATACTTTAGATCGCATTTTTCCTTTGTAGGAATTTGGCCATGCATCATGTGATCAAAACACTAAACATCTTTCTCGTCCTCTCTTTCTTAGGAAAAAAACCCCCAGTAAATCACTACATATGCTAAAGTACAGTGACGTCGTAGAGTTCTCCTCTTGTGGAGATCAAGCCAGACAGCTCTGGAACTAAAAAAAGCATGAGCATGCACTGCCTGAGCTAAATACCTACTCCCCGAGCTAGCATGCATTTGCAGACTCATGTTCTTAGATCCAGAGGTCCTAGGCTCAGTCTCTACAGATGTCCCAAGCAGGAGAGTCTCATAGACTTAAAGGTCAGAAGGGACCATTATGATCATCTAGTCTGACCTCCTGCACAACGCAGGCCACAGAATCTCACCCACCCACTCCTGCAATAATCCTCTCACCTATGTCTCAGCTATTGAAGTCCTCAAATTATGGTTTAAAGGCTTCAAGATGCAGAGAATCCTCCAGCAAGTGACCCATGCCCCAAGCTGCAGAGGAAGGCGAAAAACCTCCAGGGCCTCTGCCAATCTACCCTGGAGGAAAATTGCTTCCCGACCGCAAAAATGGTGACCAGCTGAACCCTGAGCATGTGGGTAAGACTCACCAGCCAGACACCCAGGAAAAGCTTCTCTGTAGTAACTTCTAACATCCCATCACCGGCCATTGGGCCTATTTACCGCTGATAGTCAAGGGTCAATAATTGCCAAGATCATGTTATCCCATCAAACCATCCATTACACATGATGACCTATGCAGGGTTTAGGATGAGCCCAGCTAGGGAGCGTATGTAATCCATGCTAATGCCATGCGACTCCTTATCCCATTCTACTAACTAGACCATATAGACAGCTTCATAAGTCTGCTACTGCCAGGCTAATCAACCTGATCCTTTGGCTCATCCAGTAGAATTCTAACACCCATGACGGTATTTGGGCTACTCTTTCTGGGGCATAAAATATAGGGTACATTTTCAGAAGGTTTGAGGCCTCGGTTTCCCTTTTTGGAGGTGCAGTTTGCACCCTCCTCCTCCCCCCACCCCAATAGTTTTGTATTTGTAAAATGAGCCACAGGAATCAATCTGACCACTTATGCCTCAAGCTACCCAGCACGTACCTGCTATCAGACAATTTTTTGCCCCAAATACTCATAACCACATTGTGCACAGTAATTCGGTCACTAGGGTAATAAGTATGGGCACAGATGTTGCAGAGACCCAATGTACCTGCAAATCAAAGCCTTAGAGTGCGTAGATTTAGGCTATAATAAACAGACCGTTACTCACCCACTACTTCTCAGAGCTAATGGTTCTGTCACCTTTTGTTAATGCTTCTATGTAGCTCATTCCCTGTCTGTCAGCTTCTTGCACCTATTAAGTCGTGTCCTAAACCTGGTTTGTAAGCGCGAGGTGTTTGTGCAGCACCGATCGCAATGGGGACCAGATCCTTGGCTATAACCATAACAATAAACGAAAGATTTATTCCCACCGTTCTCTTTAAAAAGAAGTAACCATTGGAGGCACTAGGGGATGCTATGGCTCCACAGATGGGACAACGCATGACACCCCCTGTTGGAGATAGCTCAGAGCTTTGGTGTTTGGGAGTTCCCTACCTGGTCTTATGCTGGAGGCACAAAGCCCCCAAGAGCTGTGAATCTATCTAGCCTGTCTTCAAAGAATGACAATTACAGGTAAGTCATTGTCTCCTCACTGCTGGTCATGTGAGCAGAGGCACCACAGGGACTGGGTCATCTACTGAGCACGAGGCTGTTAGTGTGCAACACGGCCATGCAAGCGATCGGGACCAGACGTGATCATCTGTGGACACTCGCACGAGCACTCTCACATCAGTTCCCGAGTCCCAGAAAAGACACAGCTCTGCGTGTTATGTTCTCCCTGGCACTGTTTTCATTGCTTCCCCAACTGCCACAGTGATGTGTCCCATCACCGCAGTGTGTCAGCCACATCTAAACCGGCATCAGAGCTGAGCCTGTTGAACCTAGGTCTGCTTGGTACATGGCCTTTGCTTAGTGATTAACTTGTCCACTGACATACCCAGTCTCATGGCGCTTTAGTTCCATTAACTCTGTTGGCTTAGTCTCCTTTTGAGCAGTAACTGGATTTAGATAAGGATGCCACCAAAGCAGAAAACAAAACATTAGCTCTGTGATTTCTGACTGAATGTTTGTGTGGCTGATAACAGAGCTGGCGTGATGACTGGGGACAGTCATTTGGAGTGAAAACAACTCTAAAATGAAAACCCAGTGCAGTACAAATGTCCTGGCCTGCACTCTGGGGTCAGAAGCAAGACATGCAGAAGGCATTGCTGCTCTAGTGTTCAACCAACACATCATGGGCCTGATCCAAACCCCACCGAAGTCAATGGGAAGACTTCCATTGACCCCAATGGGCTTTTGGATCACGTCCCATGTGACTGATGCTCTTCACAAGACAGGTATACACATCTGTGCCGCACTGTTAAAAAGAATCTCATTAAAAAGGTGGCGTTTAAGAAAGTTGCCGCTAATACGCATGTCTTCTTATCATTCATTATGCATTGTGAATGGAAGGAGTTGAGAAGAACTCCAATCATCAAAGAAGGAGCCTTTACGAGACATGACAAGGAGTTCTGTGGCACCTTATAGACTAACAGACGTATTGGAGCATAAGCTTTCATGGGTGAATACCCACTTCTTCAGTTGCATCTGAAGAAGTGGGTATTCACCCATGAAAGCTTATGCTCCAATACGTCTGTTAGTCTATAAGGTGCCACAGAACTCCTTGTCGCTTCTACAGATCCAGACTAACACGGCTACCCCGCTGATACTTTACGAGACATGAAATTCCAGATAGCCAGCACCTCAGAGGTACCTTTCAGTGAGGGAGCAGTGTTAAATAGCACTGCCTTTTGCAGAGGGAAACAAAATCAATCCCAGATGAGGATGATACTGCACCACATCCTCAGCTGGTATGGCACCATTGAAGCCAATGAAGCTATGCTGATGTCCACCAGTTGAGAGGAACTGGCCCACTGTATTTTACCACCCAAGGCTCACATTCATCCCAGACTAGCTGCCTCCACGCAATCCCTGGTGTAGGTTCTTGGCCTCAAAGAGTTCCTTACAGTTGGCCCTGCACGTTGTAGCTGGAGTCACCCCTCCACTGAAAGAGATGGCCCAGGCTGACTGGGGATGTGCTGTTTCGGCAGAACTGCCTCCAGTGGTGTGGCACCTAAAGAGCTAGTGGAAATTGAGGTAATTTCTACTCCTACTGAAATGCCTAGTTAAGGCTGAAAGCTCTGTAGTCCCGTTCTGTAAATCTCCCTCTGGGGTGCAGTGGGTCGGGCTGGTAGTGGTCGGCACAATTTACACCTCCCTGCATCAGCAAGAGCAAAACCATGCCAATCACTGCCAGCGCAAACATCTCATAGACTTTAAGGTCAGAAGGGACCATTATGATCATCTAGTCTGACCTCCTGCACAACGCAGGCCCCAGAATCTCACCCACCCACTCCTGCAATAACCCTCTCACCTATGTCTCAGCTATTGAAGTCCTCAAATCATGGTTTAAAGACTTCAAGATGCAGAGAATCCTCCAGCAAGTGACCCTAATGCCAGCAAGTGAACTTGCCTCCAAAATACACTCGCATCTCTTCTGTTGCTTTAAAACTACGCTCCCGATCCTTCCTGTTGACCTGAAAAACGTATGGAGGATAACATGAGTCAAATGTACCCTGTGCCGTGGCAGGTTTCAGTGCAAGGGCTTTGGGTCACACATTTCCCCTTGCACGGCTAGATCGGTAGGGATAGGGACAATGGTGTGGGGCTTCCAGCTATGGCTGAAACCAGGGAGCATTTCAGATCTCCAGCAGCGGGGATGGAAGGATTCTCCTGGAACTCCGGCCAAGATCCTCAAAAGTATTTAGGTCCCTAACTCCCAATGGGCACCTAAATACTTTTCAGCATCTCAGCCTGAGTTCCATCAAAAGTCCCTGCCCCAAAAACATACAATCTATAGCTCCCTTTCCCCTACATGGAGGCCTGCTGCCACTTGGCCTCTGCATTTGCTTTCCTCACTGCCATGGAGCGGGAGGCAGAGTCCTACATTTGCTGTCTTTGGGCTATTAAAGGGCTATCCGTTGAATTATTAATGTCAGGGGAGAGTTTCAAAAGCAACTGAGACAGCCCTGTGCTCCCAAACTCTGTAGGCACGTATGAGAACCTCCCCTCTTCATTAGGAGGCCAATGGCAAATAATGCTCCAACTTCTGTTCCTACTGTAGAAGACTCTCTCTCTTACCGGGCACATACGCACGTATATATTTTACTGCTGGTACTTAGCATACATTAAGCACATATTCTGTTGTCATTAAAGATGGCAGCCTCCCAGTGTTTTGCATATCTCTGAGCCAGCTAGCTGTTTGTGCAGAAGCATAGATGGGGACTGTTTTAACAATACCAAGAAGTTGGTTAACTCATCCGGCTAGAGGTGGGGACAACCTGATGTGCCCAACCTGCTTCAGTAGCCGTGAGTAATACGTCTCATTTGGTGCCCCCTTAAAAAAGTGGAGCTTTGGGGTTCAGTATCCAGGCCTATCTCACAATATTGACTATTTGGGGTGACTGCCGAGGAAGGCAAAACATCCATTGCCATCAGTGGTGGCTAAAGGTTTCAGTCGGACAGCTGCTATTATTAGATTGGCAGCAAGCACTGGCATTAGGTTGTTCTTCAGGGGTGGTGGGTTTTGAAGGATGTGCCTACTATGCCCACTTTGGAAAAATGGGTCAAACCATGGTGTTCCAAGCGGAAAAGCTGCTGGAAATCAGAAAGGAGCTTTACGAATCTGATGTCCCAGTGAGAGCGATAGGATGGTTACTTCCATTTCTTGATACGAGACAGTTTGGCAACGGAAGAGCCGGGCCAAGAGTCAGCTTCAGGCAGTCAAATTTGACTGGATGCATCACGTTCAGCATTGAACTGAAATGAAAGCAAATTAAATGTCCCAAGCCAGGTTCTGTCCCTTGCTCCGGTAATGCAACAAAGCCTGGAAGACAGCAACCTGACTTCCTGAGTGCAGGAATCCTCCAAAGGCAAAGAACCCTGATAATTGCTCCTAGGCTACTCTCCCTTCCCTTCCAGTCCCAATCATAGGAGCATATGTGGGAGAAAGCGAGGGGGGTGAGCCCTAGTTGCCAGAATGGTTTTGAAGCTGTGCTGCTTTATCTTGGGGATTCTCTTGGGGCTGGCTGACCACAGGATCAAGGGCTACGGGGAGGGGTATAAAGGTAGCTTAAGCCATCCCCATCTTGTACTGTGCCAAGCGCATCTCCTAACCAGCCCAGAATCTGGGCTCATAATTCAACTTGACAATTCTTTGTGTGGGGAAAGGTACCTAGGCCTGAGAGCTAAAGCTCAGTGAATTCAGGATTAAAGCCGCTGAGGGACTAACAAGGTGAGACATCTGGCATTGGGAGCAGTGGGCAAGCTAGAGTCACCATCATGTTTCATCGGTGTGAACTTTCTAGTGCAACAAGGAACACAGGTCCATTGAGCATGGTGTGCTGACTACTCATTGCCTCTTCATATAAAGTGAATAGTGTTGTTTATACTCCATTACCCAGTTCCAAATTACAAACCTGAGCTCACAGGAAGCCTGCGAGGCTCTATAGTTTCTGTAACCCCCTGGTTAAAAGGTCAGTTTTCAAATATAGTGTTTTCCAGAAACACTATCTGAAAAATATAAAGCTGTTCAAACCCTCTGCTTCCTTGAATGCTATTTTCAGGTTGTTTTCTTAAATTAAACATCAGGCTTAGCAGCATACGCTAGCTGTAAGATGAAAGGGATGGTCTCACTCCACAGGGCTTGGGGTTTCCATGTCCCTCTCGAAATAGCTTTCCCCTGTGTGGGCCAGGTGACCTCCAACACGGTTATCATTTCCTAATCTTCCCTCAGCTTTCCGGGTGGGGACGTGTAATGAGAGGGAGCGATCTTGGACTAACCGCCTGTGGAAAAATCTACCCAACAGCTCTGGACCAGATTCTCAGCTGGGGTAAATCAGCATAGCTCCATTGGCACTCCTGGAACCAGGCTAATTTACACCCACTGAGGATCTGGGCCTCTATGTCTGGTGGGAAATGGGCAAAGATTCCAAGGGGGAAAAGTGATCGGGGGGAAGGGGGGGGGAGGCAAAAATCACAAACAGTTATAAAGTTTTCCTGTCGGGTGTTTTTCTTTCCAGTTAAGGTTTAAGATGACTGCTTTGCCAGCACTCTTTCCCTTTAAGAATGAGTGATAAGGCAACAGGCAAATATGCCTGGAGGAAGAATACTCGTACAGCGAAGAGAAGACACAGGCCTAACAGGGCAAAAAGTCTGGGGTTTATGTCCAGCTCTGCAACAAATTCCTGCCTGACCTTGGGCTAGTCAACCAGGCCCAATTTTTAAAAAAAAATCCAAGTGCCTTTTTGCATGTTCAAAAGACACAAGGGTTGCAAGCGAAAGGAATGTTCTCACCTGACGCCTGATTTCCACATACTCGCTGGAAGCTTTGGGCAAGTTCCTCAGCTGTTGTAATTGGGTGCCGCAGCTCTATTGAAGTCAATGGATCTGTGCCCATTTAGTCTCTGATTCAGCTAGGCAGATGTCTACATTTAAGACATGAGCAGTCCCGTTGAAGTGAATGGGCCTACATCGGGTTCTCAACGCCGCTGGTGCTGGGCTCACTGATACCGGCTGTGGGGCTGGCCTGTGGTGCACGCAGACTTTGGAGCATGGACTGTTACACTTGAGTCTTCACCACCCTATGCCTCAGTTTCCTCCTCTTTAATGGGGGGGGGGATAATGCTGCTTCCCTACTTCAAAGTGGGGGGGTTGTGAAGCTAAACACACTAGTGTTTGTTTGTGCCTTATGGTCCTCTACTGAAAGGTAGGCTGGGATTGAAAAGTCTTTTTATTGTGATACAGAGCAACAACGTTTTGAATGTAGCCAATGTGCTGCTCTGGCATAGGAGCTTTTTCCTGCAATTTAAATGACCAAATATTTCGTAAGCCCGGCGAGGTGACAGAACAGACACTGCTAAGCTTTGAACGCATTAGTACTTCTGGTCCCCTCCTCTTCATTTTTTCCGGGTTAATTTAATATACATTGCCACTTCTGTACCGTACAACACTGTAGTCATGTTTCCCTCTTGTTATTGTCTTCTGGCATGTCCCTCAGAAATTACAAGAGGCACCTGTCACTAGGCAAGCGTTGCTATTCCGGTGGCACTATGGTACAGTGGCAACTGAAGACCAATGTAGCACTGGAAAATGCTGTATGGAGTCACTGGGGATCAGGCCCTGGATGAGGGGCATAGAAATCGCTTCATGCACTGCTGGGAGGCATTCAGATACGACAGCGATGAGGCACTATAAGAACTTTTAGAGAACAGAACAGAATCTGGTTTTAATCCCAGTTGTGTAGCCAACTGGGTGACTTTGGGCAAGACACTATCTGCCATGTCTCAGTTTCCTCATCTATAAAAAAGGGGCCAATGGTATGTCCTTTGTAAAACAATTTATGGTCTAGGAATAAGTGGTCATTATTATTATTCTTCAGAATTGTGAACAAAGCCAAGCTTGGAGTTTGCAGATGGGCTCTACCTAAGACAGTTACCACATTTAACAGATTTTCAATTCATGGTATGGCTTAATTATATTGTCAGCAATTACCTAGCAGCACACCAGGAGCGGGGGCTGCAGACCGGTTAGTGCTAACTTACAGTTTTCAATCATAGCACAATCTACACTAACTGCTGATTCTGATGCATAGTGTATTGTCATCATGTCACATATCAGTTATAAACGTTAGTAACATTCTGATGTTAAGCAGATCAAAGCAGACTGTGGGGAACTTCAAAAAGATCTCACAAAACTAAGTGATTGGGCAACAAAATGGCAAATGAAATTTAATGGGGATAAATGTAAAGTAATGCACATTGGAAAAAATAACCCCAACTATACATACAATATGATGGGGGCTAATTTAGCTACAACTAATCAGGAAAGAGATCTTGGAGTCTTTGTAGATAGTTCTCTGAAGACGACTATGCAGTGTGCAGCGGCAGTCAAAAAAGCAAATAGGATGTTAGGAATCATTAAACAACTGATAGAGAATAAGACGGAGAATATCTTATTGCCCTTATATAAATCCACGGTACGCCCACATCTTGAATTCTGCATACAGATGTGGTCTCCTCATCTCAAAAAAGATATACTGACATTAGAAAAGGTTCAGAGAAGGGCAACTAAAATGATTAGGGGTTTGGAACGGGTCCCATATGAGGAGAGATTAAAGAGGCTAGGACTTTTTAGCTTGGAAAAGAGGAGACTAAGGGGGGATATGATAGAGGTATATAAAATCATGAGTAATGTGGAGAAAGTAAATAAGGAAAAGTGATTTACTTGTTCCCATAATATAAGAACTAGGGGCCACCAAATGAAATTAATGGGCAGCCTGTTTAAAAGAAATAAAAGGAAGTTCTTCTTCACACAGCGCACAGTCAACCTGTGGAACTCCTTGCCTGAGGAGGTTGTGAAGGCTAGGACTATAACAGGGTTTAAAAGAGAACTGGATAAATTCATGGAGGTTAAATCCATTAATGGCTATTAGCCAGGATGGGTAAGGAATGTTGTCCCTAGCCTCTGTTTGTCAGAGGGGGGTGATGGATGGCAGGAGAGAGATCACTTGATCATTACCTGTTAGGTTCACTCCCTCTGGGGCACCTGGCATTGGCCACTGTCGGTGGACAGGATACTGGGCTGCATGGACCTTTGGTCTGACCCAGTATGGCCAATCTTATGTTCTTATGTTTTTATGTTATGTTATGGTGATGGGACTATTATTGCCGATGGCTTTGCTACAAGTTATCAGGTCATAAATAATTGTTTATAGTAAGCAGTGTATGTTATGTTAGCAAGCACTGCTTAATAATTACTAGTATAGGGACCAAGCAACAGATGCCATAGAAATCTATACAAGTTCTGAAATATTTACGTGTTGCTATACTTGAATTCACAGCTATAGGAACAGTACCGTAACTGTCTCATTGGCACTACGCATGTGCCTACAGTTCAGCAGGTTTAAAACAAACGAGAGGACGTACTTTTTCACACAACGCACAACTCATTGCCAAAACTGGAACTGGGTTCAAAAAAGAACTGGAAAAGTTCCTGGAGGGTAGGTCTATCAATGGGTATTAGTCAGGATGGGCAGGGATGCATGACCATGTTTGGGGAGACCCTAAATCTCTGACTGCCAGGAGCCAGGACTGGAAGACGGGGTAGATCTCTCCATAAATGCCCTGTTCCTTACACTCCCCATGAAGCTCTGTTACTGGCCACTGTTGGAGACAATATACTGAGCTAGATGGACCATGATCTGACCCAGTATGGCAGCTCTTATGTTCTTTGTTTTGAGGATCAGGTCTAGTCCTGGTTCTGACACTGATTTGCTGTGTTACTCTGACATGCCACTTCCTTGACCTTCAATAAAACTGAACAAAAAGTGCCTAAACCCCTTCTGAAAATGTGATTTGGATGCCTAAATCAGGTAGGCATCACAACAGCGAGCACTGCAGTGCCTAAATCCCTTTAAAAATCTGGGTCTTAGGCACTGACATTGGAGTCAAAAGATCTGCCGCTGACCTGCTGTGTAAGGTTCCTCAAGTTACTTCCCCTCTCCGTATTTCTGTTTTCCCTCCTGCCCGTTGTCTGTGGGGTTTAAGAGGGAATGATAGACGGGCCATGGCCACAACCTGGTTGATTTCCAAGCAGAAACCCACGCTGGAGTTAGTGGTGTTCCCTGCAGCATTGGCTCGCCTTTTGCATCTTCTAGACCAGGCGCGGTGCACAGGTGGTGGAGGAGGGAGCGAAAAGCAGCTTAACTCCTGAGTGGGGTGGGGGAACACTACGGCAAAGTCCCTGGAACATTGCAGAAAGGTACAAGGCGGCGCAGGTTTTGCCCCCAACGCTGCTCTGCCTCAGTAGGTTTTCACAGCCATGTTGCACGGTCTTCTCGGCACAGCTGCCATTCTCGCTGTGGAGGAGAGAATGCCCTGGAAAATCCTAGGTCTTGACTCCCCTCTACCTTGCCCTTTGCCCATCTATCATTCCCTCTTAAACCCCACAGACAACGGGCAGGAGGGAAAACAGAAATACGGAGAGGGGAAGTAACTTGAGGAACCTTACACAGCAGGTCAGCGGCAGATCTTTTGACTCCAATGTCAGTGCCTAAGGCCCTTTGCCACTTTTACCTCCACCAAGCAGGAGTCAAATGCTAGCAGACCAGAATGGCCAGGTTCTACACAGGTTGGGCGCCCGTGCGAATGACTATAGAAGGTGCAAGGCAGTCCTGGGCCCTGGTCCTGCAACCACTGATGGATGTGCTTAACTTTAACCACAGGAGCAATCCCACCGTCTCTCTCTCGTTAGCAGTAAGTGATGCAACAAGCAGGCAAAATTGTAGGAAAGAAATCTTTATGAAGCAGGCGGAGTGGCCAGCACTACAGGCCATGCTCTCTCTTGAGTGCCGGAGCCCTTGGGCTATACGGTCACTCTGGAAACTTGACCCTTCTACTGTTCCACTCCTAGGGCTGTATTTCAGGCTGCTGTAGATTAGCATTTCTCCATTAGCTTCAATGGGATTACTCACATCCTTACAGTTAAGCATGTGCACGGTTGGGGTTCAAGAGTGTCAATTCAAGAGGCCTTATTCTCCCCATGCAGAATACAAGGAACTCCTCTTGACTCCAGTATCACTGGGCTGGACTTAGAGCCTGACGAAGGAGAACAGAGCCCAGGGAGTTTTGGGAGAAATTCGCCTTCCCTGGGTTTTCCTTGGCAAGGGATGGAGTGGTTCTTTGCTGTGTGCACATCCATTCCTTTGAAAGTCATGAGACCGCCACGTTCTCAGCCACAGCTGGGTACTGTATAAAAGACAACTAGCAACTCTGTCTTCAGCTGTTCTATAAAGATGAGACAGTAAAGCTACCTAGGGTAAATCCAGTGTGAGGAGACAGCCGTCCCAGATGACCTCAATTCAATAAACCTCGTTTCAGCGTCATTTCCAGGTGTTCATGTTCTCTGCCTGGGCTGTGCAGCTCCTGACGGTAGCAAAAGTCTCCGGTGATGCCAACATTTTCTGCCTTCATTAGAAAAACAAAGAACATAAAGAGATGCCAGAGCTTGGGGGCAATCAAAGAGTTCTGGTGCTGGGATTCCTCGCAGCGGTACTTGGAGTCCTCCACTTCCATGCACGTCAACAGGAGCGTTGGGCACTCGGCGTCTCGCTGGATTGAGCCCTGTGGGTGCACACTTAGGTGTTCAAGTAGATACCATCTGTTAGTACAGAAGCAATGTTTTACCTGTAAAGTAAATTACATTACATGGGCTATAATGTGGATTTTCAAAGAGGACCCACCTTAGGAATATTTTGTTTAAGAAAATAACTTAATTAGAAAAAAGCTTCTGGCTGATGTGGTGATCATTTTTCCTTCTCAAATCATTTTCTCTGTTTATTATATGTAATTATGGTAATGTTACATTTTCATCCTCTAGGCAAATTATGCAATCAGAGAAGGTAAGTGGATCATTTGCCACTGCAATTAGGACAGACGTTTACATCTCTCAGATAAAAAAATGTCTGTTGTTGTAAAATGTAAAATACGTGGTACGCAGGATGCGGAATGAATGTGGCTATAAAAGGTTTTATTGGCACTCATTCTGTATCACCTTCGCCATGCCAGGGTAATTAATACAGCTATCCCAGACACACATGGGGAAAAATTGTCTCTCACGCTACGCCATCCTGAGGCTTGCTATGAATTGGCCCACTGAGGGGGATCAAAGGGTAAGAAGACAGAGGCGAGCCAACAACCCTTTTTAAAGTAATTCTTAATTACTGTTGCGGGGCAAGTACATTCAGTCACCCTGGAGGTGGGGCAAGGGCATAGTAGCCCCGCGATTAAGTCAATATGGCTGCGCTCAGCCTCAGGGCTGTGTGGCCCAATGGACAGCCCTGAGGCTGAGAGCAGCCATCATCTATGGATAATGGCCAGAGTCAATAGGGCTCCCCGTGGTGGCAGGGGAGCACAGCCTACTTGCCAGAGTCAATAGGGATCCCCTGGACTGCAGGGAAGCGTGACCTAATGGCCAAAGTCAATAGAAGGGGGTTTGGTGGGCTGCCCCCAAAGGGAGGGAGTGGCCAAGTAGGGGGACTCAGGCCCTCCCTGCTCCACCAGGTCCCGTCCCAGGGCCCAGGGAGTGGTGAAGGGGTTCACCACAAAGTTGGCAGGAAATCTGCCTGCAACATGCTGACTGCTACAGGGACACTGGCTAGTCCCTCCCGGGCTACTTCCTACCTTGACTCCTGCAGTTGAAGTCAGGGTATCCTCAGAGTCTCCAGGCCCCTTGGGTGGCACGGCCCTCGACGGCTGCAATCTCCCTGGGGCATCTGCCGGTACCTGGGTGCCAATCCAGGTCTCAGCGTCCCCTATTCTCGCAGCCTGGGCTTCCAGCTCTCCCTCGGCTGGAGCCAAAGAGGTACATCCTTCCTCCTCGGTGGCCATACCAGACTGAGCTAGGCTGCTCCCTTTTATACTGCAGCAGCAATTGGAGCATGCCCAGCAGGTCGGGAGGCATGGCTTCTGCTGCTTAGAGGGCTGCTTTAACACCTTCTGCTCCAGTGCAGGGCAAGTACACCCCATCACACTCACCAATACACTCCATTGGGTTTATTAATCATTTTTATTTGTATTACTGTAGTACCTAGGAGCCCTAGCTGTGGACCAAGACCCCTATTGTGTTAGGTGCTGTACAAACACAGAACTAAAAGACAGAGCTTACAGTCCAAGACAAGAGACAACAGATGGATACAGACAGAGAGAAGAATCCAAGGAAACAATGAGACAACATGGACAGTGGGATCAGTGCGCTTCACTCACTTGAGTTGCCCCCAACCTCCCTAGTTGTGGATTCAAAATAAGGCGGCTTTAAGCAGCTCTGAAGGAGAGAATGATCATGAGAAGAATGAGAAGGAAGAATGGGAAGCTGGGGTTTGTACAGGGTTTTGTGTGCATTTTCAAATGTGAAGAGCGGCTCCATGGGTGAAGCTTTCCTGTGTTCCAACACAGAGCTGGCCAGCTGCAGAAACAAGAACTACGGTCCCTGTCTGCTGGCGTCTCAGCTTTTAAATTCCCATTTTTACATAGAGATTGATTGCCTTCTCCTCCGGGAAAGAACGCATGCCTTGGCCACCCAACAGAAACGCCATTTTACCCAGCTGGAAGTCAAATGCTCCTTCCAATCAGCTACAGAATGCGTAGTCTTGATTCCCTGGTCCTCTCCACTTTGTCAGTGAAGCTATTACTTTGTATAATAGAAGGGAGCGGAGCTCAGAGCAGCTGGCCGGCAGCACTGTGTATCATTTAGGCTGCCCCATTCTCTTTCCTGTCAACAACAGAAAGTAGATTCCTCCTCGTTTCCTTGATCTCGTTGCACTGGAGTTTAAATAAAGGGTTGAAGGCAGCTGCGGAATAAATGCTCTTCTGAACTAGGCAGCCATGGTGGTGTGTGGTAATTACTGGCGGTCAGGTCATTCCCGCAGCCTGTGCAAGCAAAGGGATCCAAACCTCAGCAAATCCCAGCTGGCAGAGGAAACAGCTCCTCTGCAAATTCACCTTCCTCTCCTTTAGACACAGCCCCCCTCGAGAGATCTGGACCCACAATTGGATGGGATTGGGCACTGGCTGTGCATTGTTCTCCCCCAATCCCAGGGTAAATCACCACCAGAGATAATGCTATCACCGGTAGCACTAATGTAGTCTTTCCCCACTCCATACTGCGGGACCTCGCGTTAGGGGCCAATGGCTGGCTCCATTGGAGACACACTGCCATGGAGCCCAGGGTGCAGAGGGCAGGTGAGGATCCTCTGAGATCTTCATGGTTCCAGAGGGATCCACTGGTTCTAAGGCCCAGATTACCTGCTTGTTCCAAGGGGGATGGGTGAACTCCTCCAAGGGAATGATGCAAAGGAAACTTCAGTGAGTTGCCAGTCCTGCATGTTGATTATGACAAAATTCAGGACGGCTTCTTATCCTCTGTGGGCTCGGAATTAAAGCCCTAATCCAGCACAGTACTGAAGCTTGTGCTTTAAATCAATGGGATTACTTAGAGTTAAGCACATGCTGAAGAACTTTTCGGGATCAGAGTCTACAGCCTGGGGACTGGGAGTCAGAACTCCTGGGTGTTCTCGGCTCTTCCCTTAACGTGTGACGCTGGGCAAGTAACTCCGTCTCTCCGCGGCTCGGTTTTCCCCAACTGGAGCACTGATAGAATATCAGTTGTTTATAGCTGCATGGTTACTTGTATACGGACCTAAAAGGATTCTTTAGTTCTGATGAGTCAAAAAAGGCATTTCTAGTAAAATTAAATAGATTCAGGATTGTAACGTGAAGAAGGTGGGAGGACATTTATGTGATTACAGAGAGGAAACTCAGGGGGGGAAATCCTGGGCTGGCTCCAGGCACCAGCCTACCAAGCACGTGCTTGGGGCGGCACCTGGAGGGGGGCGGCACTTAAGGTTTTTGTTGTTGTTGTTGTTTTTTTTTAATTTACTAAAGCGCCCCTGCCGGGGGCAGCGGGGCGGCCGGCATGCTCCGCTCCCCGCCGGCGCCCCGGCCGGGGGACCGGGGGACCGGGGCGGCCGGCGTGCTCCGCTCCCCGGCCAGGGCAGCGGGGCGGCCGGCGTGCTCCGCTCCCCGGCCAGGGCAGCGGGGCGGCCGGTGTTCAGTGCTCCCCACTGGCAGGGGGAGCAGGGCAGCGGGCATGCCGCCATCCCCGCTGCCCCCCCCCCGTGTTTTGGCAGGGCTGCGTTGTTGGAGGGGGGGTGTTTTGGCCGGCATTGGGGGGGGGCGCTTGTGGGTTTTTTGTTTTTTTTTGCTTGGGGCGGCCAAAAAGCTAGGGCCGGCCCTGGGGAAATCATACCTTTTTGCCCCCCACAATCACGAATAGGTCATTTATGGATAGGCTTTGCAAAAATTAGATAATTTTCCCATCTATTATTTCGATGGATAATATTGATTTTATTTTTAAGCATTTTTTTAGATTTTTATCCATTTAAATGTTTACCGTTGCATGAAATTATGGGGTTTAAGCCTTTTATTCTATTTGTATTTAAATATTTACAGTTGTCGGAGATGATGGGTGGGGTCAGACAGTGGAGGGTCAGACAATTATTTAAGGGCAGCAGATGCTGAAATTCAAAAAGTTAAAGCTTTATAACCGTTAAAACGTG
Organism: Chelydra serpentina; assembly: GCA_037349315.1. Taxonomy (NCBI): domain Eukaryota; kingdom Metazoa; phylum Chordata; order Testudines; family Chelydridae; genus Chelydra; species Chelydra serpentina. The sequence goes on from JBAIAC010000061.1 coordinate 16,614,303, forward strand.
AATTGTGAACATCACATAGCAAAATATACAAAGTAAATGCCCTTAAATCAATCTATAATAAGTTGTCAAAGGGCTTTTTTTTTTACGATGCCCAACTGTAAATTTAAATGATTATCACTGGAAATATGTTTCATTGGTTTATGTGTGTGTGGTGAAATCGACGTTTGCCCACTTTTACCAGTAAAAAGCCAATCTTTCCAAGCCTACTTATCAACTACTGCGGAATCGTATAGTGGCATAAAGAAGTGGAAGTGCTTACTGGGGCTGATCCAACTTCCACTGATCTGAATGGAAAGCACCCCATTAACGTCACTGGCAGCTGGAGCAGGCCCCGAATGCAGCATATCTTCCTGCCGGCCTTTTCACTTTCGCTTTGTAGCACATTAAGTCCTTAAAGAGACACTGTTCCATTAACAATCATTTCCACACCTCTAGAGTCCCATGGGGGCCATGAATTTATTTTTAAAAAACCAAATCAAAAAGGAGAAATGCATATACCTACCACCCCCCTCGTCTTAACGGTCGGATCCTGCAAAACATTTCACAGTCTTCAACATATCTATCCTCAGAACAATGCTGTGAGGTGGGGCAGTGCATTATCCCCATAGTACAGCGGGGGAACTGAGGCACACAGAGGGAAAGGGTTTGTTTAGATGAGCATTTAGCTTGTGGCATGCTGGGGTGTAAATCTACCCCACCGTAGCAGGGAACTAAACCCAGGTCTCCCATGTCCCAGGCTAGAGCCCTAACCACTGGGCATCCCTGCCTCTCAATAGATGAGCCGAAATCCTACGTGTGAAAAAGATTGGGCTTGATTCTCAGCTGCTTTGTGCCTTGTGTAGTCACGCACCGTGCAAAGTAGGTGTAAAACGTCACTTTTCTGTTATGGCTCCAATTGATCTCAATGGCAGGGCAATTAAGAATCAGGCCCCTGGAGTTATCAAGACCTCTGACGCTGAAATCCTCTCTTTTTCTTTGGCTGCTGCCACCGAATCCATCAGATTTTCTTTTTAATGGAGACTTAAAATGTACAGCATTTATCATTTAATCATTGTAATGACTATCCCGCTTCATTTTTAATTTCACAAAGGACTGGGAGCTGCTTTTAATAACATGTTTCACGCACAGCGCATCTTTCATCCAAGAATCTCAAACTGCATTTCAAATATTAATGAATTAATCCTCACACCGCCCTGCGTGGGAGGTAAGGGCTATTAGCGCTCATGTTACTGATGGGTACACTAAAGTACAAAGGCCCAGATCTTCAGAGGTATTTAGGGAGTTAGGCACCTACATATCTTTGAGGAGCTGGGCCAAAGAGGTCAAGTGACTTGCCCAAGGTCATACAGGTGAGTCAGTGACTGAGCTGAGAATAGAATCTTGCTTCCTAGTTAATTGTTCTAGCAACTAGACCACATTCCGGGCAATAAACATTGTCAGCGCCTGCATGAAACACAGCTAGCTGAAGGTGAAACCAAGATGCACTGAGAAGAGCTTGCCTCTGTCAAGGGTGTTTGCCCAGGATTGTTAAATTGGTCTGGAGCCTCCGGGTCCTTTTGGACTCCTCGTTGGCTACGTTGGCAAACCACAGCTCAGAGCCCCATCCTAATGGTTGCAGAGCCAGCTACCGTGAGCCTGGCATTAGTGACCTCTAGTCTTGACAGCTGCAACTCATTAGGTCTAGAGATGAACTCAGACACCCTGAAAACAGGGAGGGTCATTAACCATTGGGACAATTGACAAGTGGTTGTGGTAGATTCTCCATCACTAGCAATTTTTAAATCAAGACTGGGTGCTCTCTGGAAAGACATGGTCTAGTTCAGATGGGAACTGTTTGGAGGGAGTCCTGTGATATCCAGGTCAGACTAGATGATCGTGGTGGTCCCTTCTGGCTTTAGTATCTATCAATATATGAAAAAGCTCCAAATGGTTAAAAAAAAAATGTGTACCAGCCCACCTGCTCAGCAGCACAAGTTTCTGCCCTGCCTCTCCACCCAAATACAGAATCCAGTGCAAGGTCTCTGGCCCTCAACGCAATTGGCCCTAGCTAACTGAGATATCGTCTCTGTGTGGTCATGATTTCCCATTACACCAATATGGCACTGAAACTGTCAACAGTCTGGGAGAGGCATGGGAGGGAGATAGAACTTTCATGAAAGGCAGATCCGGCTGTGGACCTTGCTCCCAGGTGAGATAAGAATGATTCCCAAACCTCAGCTCCATCAGAAAGAAAGTCCAAACGCATTTCCTTGAGTTAGCATTCCCTCAATTAATCCCATGCTCCCTGATGGACATACTCTCTCTCACATACACAGGGTCCCTCACACACAAAACTTTACATGAATCGAGCCACTTTTCCTACAGGCTGAGAAAAGAGAAAAATATTTCTATTTTTAAATTCTTGAGGACCGCTCAGATATTCCAATGCTGGGGACAGCATAAATAGATTGCGTCACAGTCCAGGAAACCAGCACTTGGCATAAAGATTATGCAGAAGTTATCCAGGGCCTCTCTGACCCTCCCCAAAGAACACAGACAGGCCATTGCCGAAGTCCCGGAATGGTATTTCAGGGTGGGACCTAGCATTCATGGGGAGGAATCTACCTGTTTATGCATGTATGCTACGTGCCCCCAGAATGGTTCCAAAGCATACATACCTTTGCAGAGTACTGGTCCTAGCAGGGATAATCTGCATAGGACTGTTTAGAGCAGGAATAAGAGTGCATGTTAGCACTGGGTACACGTGTACACACACACACACACACACACACTCATTTGTGGGGAGCCAGGATAAAAGAATACAATATTTCCAGAATTTGCTCTAATGGACAGGGGTATCATATCCCTCGGGGCAGGGCCTGAAAACGGCGGCAGGGCACGTTTTTATGGCCTACCCGATCAAACGACACCACCCTAGTTTGCCTTGCCAGAAATTCAGACAGCAGAAAGGCCTGTTTTGACACGTCAAGCCCTCTCAGAATAAAGAACGGCTCAGCATGAGTTATGTGGTGAGAATCCAGCCCTTCGTTATCTAACGCGGCGGAGACATTGAAGGGTAACTGCTGTGTCAAAGGGGCTGACGCAGGAATGTATGTGTATTTCCCTAAAGGATTGCACCCGGCCCATTTAGCCATGAAGGTGTGATGGACAATGGAGGCATTTAAAACTGAAACTAAGATATGAATATTTGAATTTGACAATGGTGAGATGTGAAACTGTAAGGCATAATGCAGTAGTGACAAGAATGGGATGATAACCATAGGCAGTGTGGTCTAATGGATAGAGTATTGGACTGGGACGCCAATGACCTAGTGGCCACTGACCTAGTGGGTCACCTCTGCGTGCCTCCATTCCACATCTGTAAAATGGAAAAAGTGATGCGACCTCCTGTGAAAAGTGCCTTGAGACCTACTGATGAAATATGCTGTATAAGAACCAGGTATTATTATTAATACAGAGAGACAAGGGTGGCCTTTGATGCTGTGAAGGCCAAGACTATAACAGGGTTCAACAAAGAACTAGATAAGTTCATGGAGGATAGGTCCATCAATGGCTATTAGCCAGGATGGGCAGGGATGGTGTCCCTAGCCTCTGGGAATGGGATACAGGGGATGGATCACTTGATGATTATGTGTTCTGTTCATTCCCTCTGAAGCACCTGGCATTGGCCACTGTCAGAAGACAGGACACTGGGCCAGATGGACCATTGGTCTGACCCAGTATGGCCGTTCTTATGGCTTCATGGCTAAGGCACCAGACTTAACTCAGGAGTCCATGTCCTGGATTTGATCGAGTCACTTGATATCTCTGCATCTCCGTTCCTCATCTATCAGACGGGGATAATCCTACTTCTTTTGTCTGTCTTTTCCTTTTTAGGCTGTAGGCTCTCCAAGGCTGGGCTAGCAGCTTATTATGTGTTTGTACAGCACCTAGCACGAGGGGACACCTGGTGGCGGCTACTTGAAACTTCTATCATACAAATATTAATAACGCGCTGCCTCTCTACAGCGCATCTCAAAGCTCACTGCTGCTGCTGCTCTTTCAAAATTAAATCCATAATTCACTCCCAACCCCCACTCAAACTTCATATGTGAAGAGGTCCTCACGTTCTATCTCCTCTCTCACAGCTCCCAGACTAGTGGATGCTGCTGCAGATCACATACAATTAAAATGGCTGAGTCCGTCTTCTTGCTGCCATTTGTGCCCGATCTCATGGCTGGATAGGCTCTGTCTGCAGTTTGTCCAGTGGAAAAAAATAAAGAAAACAATAGGGGAGTACAGGTGGGTGAAATCCGGGCTCCACGGAAATCAATAAGAGTTTTTCTATTAACTTTAACCGAGGCAGGATGTCAGCGAAGATGTCCTAAGCAAAGGTGGGAGTGAGGGATACGGAGATATGTGAAGTAGGCTTTGATTCTCCTCTCACACTGGTGGAGATCAGGACTAACTCCACCGACCTCAAGTTAGTTCACTTAGTGGTATGTCCAGTATAAGAGAAAGCCCTCAGGTATCTGTCCGGAGTGGGGCTACCCTCTCTAAGGGGTGTGAGGCCCTGGGTCAGGTTGCTATGTAGTGCAATGCCATGTCTCCTAGGGTCAGGCACACGTCAACAGAGCTACACTGGTGCTGCAAAGTGCGAGCAGGATCCGGCCCCTAGCGAGCAGAGTTAGGCTAGCTATGGGGTATGTCTACATTTGATCAGAAGGCGTAATTTCCGAGTTGGGTGGACATAATGTGCACTGAGATAGATGCTAAACATAGACGCATAGCCATGGTGACACAGTGGGCATTCCACCTGAGTACATACCTACGGTCCAGGGCCATCTCAGGGATACAGGGCTCTTTCGGTGCACTAGCTTGATCAAAGCGAGCACGTGGACACGTACCAATACCTCCAGCTTGAGTGTAGACGTAGCCTAACATACTTGGATGGCCCCCATCGCTGCAATGTTGCAGCAACTCACCATCATCACTTTTCCTCCTAAGGTCCCTGTGCAGTAGGGCAGTGTGGCCATGCCCATTTCACAGATGGGGAACAGAGGCACAGACAGGCTAAGTGTCTCACCCACGGTCACACGGGAAGTGGACGGCAGCACACAGAATTGAACGTATAGCTCCCACGTTCTAGGCTAGTACCTCCTACCTCCCTACATCGCTCATCCGCTGTAACTAACTCAGGGCCAGATTGAAACCCCCTTATTCATGTTGCCAAGCGAGGGCTCTGCATTTCCAGCCCTTAGTGCGGAAGATGAAAAGTCTCCAAAAGGAGAATCCCTTTGCACCCAGAAATGCCCTCCTCTCCTGTTAAGAACTGGCGACCCTCCACTTTGCCTCTTTGTTAGATGCATGCCTCTGTGCAGGCAACCAATTCCTTGCCACATACTGCTGCTGCTCATCCCAGATGAGCTATTTGAAACATGGGCTTGGCCTCTTGAAAGGCAGCCTCATTTCCACATGAAAGGGCTGGAAGAAAATCAAGCCAGTTCATCTGCACTGATAAGATTTTGGTATTACTTTCGCCTTCCCCCTCGCCACTTATCTGTGATTTCTATGTCCATTCATCACAATGCAGAACCGGAGGTGGGATGGGTTCTCTCAGCTCTCTTTCCCTGAGCTGTGGCAGTATTCCGCTTAGTTTTACTTCTTTCTGCTCTCTCCACCATGCTAAAGTCCGATTCCTCCTCCAGCCGCAGCTTGGATGACGCTGTGTTCTTGCCACAGCTGTGATGCAAGCACTCTGCTCCAAGGTTAGCCAAAGCTGGCATGAGTACCCACTTATAGTCTAGACACCAGTCTAACTGTAGTACTAATGCTAGGTTTTAACAGACAGATCTCTGCATTTGTCAGAGCTCTGCCCACGGTCATGGCTTTGATCTTGATCCTTGAAAACCACAGTCACTGGGAAGGTAAATGAATTTCTGCCTCTTCAAGACTTTGACGGCAAGTCCCTTATTGTTGTTTTTTCCCCACTCCCATTTGCTCCTTTCAACTGAACTCCATTGTAAAGGTTTTGATTACAGCTGCAAATCCAATGCCAACCAGTGTTGATCCTTCCCTGCTTTCTACTGTAGAATCATTTAGCAATATGGGGCAGATCTTGTGGCCCTTATTCCCAGGCAAAATTCCCAAGGATTTTAATGTGCACTTTGATTTGTATTGACTTTGATGGGAGTTTCGCCTGAGCAAGAACTTCAGGATTTGGCCCTGTCTTTCTAAACAATTCTGTGATGGGACTGGATGCCAAAAATCTGGAGAGAATGAGAACAACAGTGCCTGGCATTAGATTTGTAATCTAAGGGCTTTGGTTAGTATTATTAGCATCACAGGAGAGCCTAGAGGTGCAAACTGAGATGAGGGCGCTGTATAGACACATAGTAAGAGATTGTCCCTGCACTGAGGTGGTTAACAAAACTAATGAGATAACTCAGGCAAATAAACCCATTTTACAGATGGGAGACTGAGGCACAGGATGTTTAAACTACTTGTCCGTGGTCACACAGAGTGTCTGTGGCAGAGAAGCTTTGAATGGGGCAATGTAGCCTAGTGGATACAACAGTGGATTGGGATTCAGGAGACCTGCATTCCAGTCCTGGGTCTGCCACTGGCCCATGGGGTGACCTTGGGCAAGTGACTTCCCTTCTCTGAGCTTCAGTTTCCTCCTCTGTAAAATGGGAGTGATGACACTCACCTCCTTGGTAGTGTGTTTTGAGATCTATTGATGAAAAGCACTACATAAGAGCAGGGTATTTTTATTAATGCAGCTATCCAGAATCCCAGTTCAGTGCCGTAATGAAAGCAGAAATTAATGTGACCTTCATCAATGAGATTCTTGGAACCCCCAGGGATGAGCCTGGTATAAGATCAGAAAGCCATGACTCTAGTTTACAAGGTATCGGAGTTTTGTGTGAGTTGAGATTGCAGGAGTTGGCTCGCAGATAGAAAAATTCTGCAGTTTTTTCTTACTAGCTCAAAACTCCCATAGAAAGCAAGGGAAACTTTGCTAGAAAAAGGACAGGTGATTTTGACACAGCGTTTTTATTTAATAGAACATGACTGTCATAGCCTGCAAGATGTATGGTCCCTCTGAACTCACTGTGAAAAACAACTTGCATTGTAGACCTGATGCTACTTCCATCCAATTCCTTGGCAACACTTCTATTTATTTAGATGGGAGCAGGATTGGGTCCTGTGTCCCGAACCCAAAAAGGGAGCAGGCATTTTAAAGAACACTAGTTAAGTCTAGTTTAAAAAGAGTAAATAAAATCAGCATTGGTGATTTTGATACCAGGATGTACACACCGTTCCATTTATGTGGTCTACATTCCAAATTCTTACCCAAAACTGCCAGCCCAGTTTCGAAAACCCAAGAGATCAGATAATGTTTGGAAGCAGGATATAAACTCTTTGGGACAGGAACGGTCTTTTCATTCTGTGTTTGAATAGTGTACAGCACAATGGAGTTCTGGTCCATGACAGGGGCTCCTAGGTGCCACCTCATACGAATAATAAATAAATAACAACAATAATAAAATAAATCATTGGAAACCAGTCTAAATCTTGTGAGGTTTTTCCATCTTTAATGGACCAGAATCAAAACCCAGGACGCATATACTAGAGTTGGTCAAAAGACTGAAACATTTCTTCGAAGAAAAATGGCTTTCCAACTAAACGGAAATTTGGGGGGGGGGTCATTTTTGTCAAAATTTTTGGATTTTCATTAATAAACCTCTGAAAACTGATAATGTTTTTGCTTTGAGGTTTTTCAATAACTCCCCCCCCCCCCCCCCCAAAAATAAAAGATTCAAAGAAATGTTTTGGTGGAAATAACAATAATTTAGTTTATGGAGCACTCTGGCAAAACCACTTGGGAGGCAGAGCAACATTTAAAACAATTTTTTAAAAATCACTTCATTGACAGTTTTCCTAGGGGGGAAACTTCATTTCCTGGCCAGCTCTACCGCATACCCCTGAAATCTGAATCTGACTCAAGATCCAAACTTTGTGGCTGCTTCCTTTTTTTATAATTGACCCAAGAAAAATCTCAAATCCACTCAGCCCTGATTTCTGAGCCAAGTTCAAAACCAGATATGAATTTTGTAGCCCAGTGTCATCTGAAATAATCATCTGTTTAGAAACTACATAGGCTTTATAGGGAAGATCAGCATGGCTGAACTGTTAAACAATAAACAAGTGTCTGCTTTGTCTTGTCATAACCCCATACACACCCACAATATGGTTTCTGTCAGTGTCACATAATGGCCTCAGAAGTAGAAAATCCATCATTAAGGCTGGACTTAGGGGCAGGGGCGGCTCCAGGCACCAGCGCAGCAAGCGCGTGCCTGGGGCAGCAAGCCGCTGGGGGCGGCGCTCCTCCCCACCCTGCTGGGGGAGCAGGGCCATGGGCATACTGCCCTCCCCGTGGAGCTCCTCCAGCCGGAGGAGAGCGGGGCATGTCGCCTCCCTCTCCGCATCGCTCCTCCGGCTGGCCGGCGGAGAGCGGGGACATGCCGCCGCCCTCCCCGCGGCGCTCCTCCGGCCGGGGGAGAGCGGGGACATGCCGCCGCCCTCCCCGTGGCGCTCCTCCGGCCGGCCGGGGGAGAGCGGGGCATGTTGCCGCCCTCCCCGCGGCGCTCCTCCGGCCGGCCGGGGGAGAGCGGGGACATGCCGCCGCCCTCCCCGCGGCGCTCCTCCGGCCGGCCGGGGGAGAGCGGGGACATGCCGCCGCCCTCCCCGCGGCGCTCCTCCGGCCGGCCGGGGGAGAGCGGGGACATGCCGCCGCCCTCCCCGCGGCGCTCCTCCGGCCGGCCGGGGGAGAGCGGGGACATGCCGCCGCCCTCCCCGCGGCGCTCCTCCGGCCGGCCGGGGGAGAGCGGGGACATGCCGCCGCCCTCCCCGCGGCGCTCCTCCGGCCGGCCGGGGGAGAGCGGGGACATGCCGCCGCCCTCCCCGCGGCGCTCCTCCGGCCGGCTAGGGGAGAGCGGGGACATGCCACCGCCCTCCCCTCAGCGCTCCTCTGGCCGGCCGGGGGAGAGCAGGGACATGCCGCCGCCCTCCCCGCGGCACTCCTTCGGCCGTGCTCCCCGCCGGCGCCCCGGATGGGGCAGCTGGGCGGCAGGCATGCTGCGCTCCCATCTGGGGGAGTGGGGCAGCCGGTGGCTTTTTTGCCTGGGGTGGCAAAAAAGCCAGAGCCGGCCCTGCTTAGGGGAATGTAGACGAAGCACCAAAAGGGAGCTGCCCAGGGTGGGAGAAAAGGACGCACTGATGAAGGACATCACTGAGTCCTCTAAGGGGAGACCATTGCTATCCAAAGCCGTTTTCATCCAGCATAAGCCTATAGGGTAGTAGTGGTGTAAACACAACCATCCTCCCTCAGGCATGGGATACATGGAGTCCAGTAAACACAGGGCTGGCCCACAACATTTTGGCACCTGAGACGGGGAGCTCAAATGACACCCCCATGCCCGCTCGCTTGGGCCAAAACTTGGAAAGGTCTCAATTCTGCCTTCTTCCTGTTCTGCTCCTCTCATGGTACTGCTCTGCTACCTACCCCAATAAAGGAGAACAAACAACATAAAATACCTTGTTCAAAAATTTTAAGTAACACTTAACTTTCAAATGCCTCAACAGCAAATGTAACTTTTCTTATCTTCATATAAACACTGGCATTTTTATCTGTTTGAATAATCAAAGTGGTGCTTTCCGTGCCTTCTTGGTTGCAAAGATTTGAACTGCTTCCTGAAAGTCTACAGTCTGGGCCAGCTCATGCTCTATTGAGATGGTTGCAAGGCCGACCAGCCTGTCCTGTGTCATTGTGGAGCGTAGATGTGTTTTTATTAACTTCAGCTTGGAGAAGCTGCGTTCTCCACTGGCAACTGTTACAGGAAGTGTTAGAAGTATGCGCAGAGCAACAAAAGCATTTGGAAAGAGGGTGGTCATCTTATTTGTGCACATATATTCCAGAACAGCCTTTGGAGTTGATCCTGCTGAAATGTATCTTGAAAGGGCTTTCAGTTCATCACCTAAATCACTCGCATCAATATCACACGTCATCATGTGTCAACACTGTCTCTAGTGCCCTGCATTGCTGGTGTAGGTCTTCTTCAGGTATGGTGAGGGGGTTTGGAATATCGTACAACATCCCAAATATACTGCTGTGTTCCTTGAGCTGCATGAAACGTTCTTCAACTGACTGTATTGCACAATCTAGCACCTGGTTAAAGAATTCAACTTTGAATTGTTGTTTGGGGTCTCTTATGGGATTATCCTGTGCCTCATAATCAAAATGTCGCCTTCTTCGGTGACTCTTGTATTCTTGAATGGGTGGGAAAATAGCTTCAGTGTGAAGTTCCTCTGCCAACTTCTGTGCATTCTTCAGAACGTTTTGAAATCCCTCATCTGACTGTAGGTATGACTTTGCTTTGCTTTGTCCAGTTGTTCCATTGCTCTAGATATATCAAGGTTAACACCTTGCAGTCTCTTGCTTACAACATTTATTTCAAACAGTGTGTCATGCCACAACACTAAGCAACACAGAAATTTGAAGTTATTTATCTTTCTGGTGATTCCATTTCCCTCTGCCACTGTTCTCCCACGAACAGTTCCGGTCATAGCATTATCCTCCATAATGACAACTATGGCATCATCTATCTTCCCAATTTGGTGTTTGATAGGCTTTATCGCCTCCACTCGACTTTCCCATCATGTGGCACTCAGTGGTTTCAGTGTCAGAGAGGATGTTCCCAGATGTTGCTTCAAAATTTGCCATCAATGAATTGATGCAGAGAAAAATACACAGATGCTTTGAATTACATTAAAAAATTCAGCAGCCTCACTAGAAGCTGATGCTGCATCACTGACCACCAAGTTCAATGAATGAGAACTGCATGGGACAAAAAAAGCTTGAGGGTTTAACTCTTGGATCCATGTCTGCACTCCTCTGTTCTTTCCTCTCATGTTGGCACCATTATCGTAGCCCTGACCTCTCATGTCAGCTATCGCAATTCCCGTATCTTCCAGCTTTTTAAGAAGCACATTTGTTATACCAGCTCCTGTCGTATGATCAATGTCAATACATTCTAGAAAATGATCTGACAGTCACCATTGCAGGGACATTTTCACTAGGTTCTGTGGTTGTTACAAAACACACCATTAAAGTCATTTGTTCCGTATGGCTGATGTCAGGTGTGCAGTCCAGAATAACAGAGTAATATCTTGCTGACTTCAGATCTGCCACAATCTTCTGTTTGACTTTTGTTGCCAGTAACCGTACGATCTCATTTTGAATTGTTTTTCCAATGCAGTGGTGTGTGTACATTTCTTGGTTGGTGACTCTTCTTCTATGCTCCTGAAGTACGGCATCAGACTCAGCCATCAGCTCCACAATTTGAAGGACGTTTCCATTGTTTGGTAAGGCCAGCCCTGAATAAGCACCACTGATGCAGGTAGTTGCAATTTACACTCACAACCTGCCATAATGGGGCTGAACTGGGCCAACGCCCTTGGTCTATTCTTTAAACAACATTATTTTCATGAAGAAATATTGATCGTTATGTTGAATGTATCCTGTAGCAATTCCTGCCTCCACATACGTATTACAAAAAATGAGTATTCTTGAGGGTTTGATTGAACTAAATTATAATCATTCATTAGGTGTTAGGATAGAATTTTGGGGCCATAACTAAAATCAAGGCCCCGCTGTGCTAGTTCTGTACACACACATAGTTAAAGACAGTCCCTGCCGCAAAAGAACTAAATAGGCAAGATGCTCAAAGGTGGTATTATTATCCCATCTTACTGATGGGGAACCAAAGTATTGCAAGATAAAGGCCCCAGCGCCACAAACACTTAAACACATGCATAAAACTTTATTCACATGAGTAAAACTGTGTGGATACCTACGGGTTTGTCTACACAGTGCCGCACTCTGAACTATGGGGGGGGGGCGTGATTTGTAGACTGCACTAAATCTTTGCACTCTAACTGCCCCATGTAGACTCTGCTGGAGCAAACTAAAAGGTACCAAGTTCATATTAATGGAGTCCTGTTTGAAACACCCTAAGTGATTTGCATGCAGGAACGGTGTGTCAGAGTCAGGAATTAAACCCAGCTCTCCCATGGCCCAGTACAGTGCTCAACTACAAGACCATCCATCTAGAAATATAAATAATCTGTATTAATGTGTCAGAAATGTTACCTGGGTTATTACAAGGGCAAATTCTTTTTATTGCCATTCCATTATCAGTTTTCTCTGCGAGCTGAATTTCTGTCAAACATTCGCTGGTAGGATCCACTGGACAATCAAACCTTTAGCATTTGGAGGGATTATTATTTATTTCCAATATTATCGGCTATCATGAACTAAAATGCGGAGGGGAAAAGCAATTAGATCTTGCCCTTTTTAAGGCTGCACTGAGTACAAGGTAAGAAAATACAAATTTTATTTCATGACTTCTTGCCAATTGTTAAAAATGTGCAGTCCATATGAATTCATATAACAAGGATGGAATGTTGGGAAAACCAATAAAGATTTTGTGGTCTGAACTATAATGAATGTAGTTTGATATAGAGTCTGTTTTTCACAATATGGCGAAATGAATCATAAAATACTGGACCTTGAAACTCCTGCATTTTTAACAATAGCCTGGGGATAGTTTGCAGTGTAATGAATTGTAATTAACCCACCTTCAAAATCTTTTATGAGTATTTTGCCAATTAGCTTTGCATGCTGGCTAATGACTCATGGCCCGCGCATGTCTTCACGGAGCAGGCTTTTACAGCACATGCTGGCCTGTTAAGGCAGCAGAAGTATGCAGCGCAGTGAGGTATATGCAGGTATACGCAGCCAGTATGAGCAACGTACAGATTTCACCAATGCAACAGGCTTCGCCGTCCTCCCAAACCCAAGATAACTGTCCTGTATAACAACGTCCAAAAATGTTGGTTTCCGAAGGATCGCGAGGAATGCAATGGGCTTGAGCAGTAACATCTGTTGTTACTTAGTACTAACATATATAATGCTGCTAATTGCTGAGCCATCTTTGTTTTCCTTACTTAGCACTAGGGTTAGAATTATTTTATTTTTGTGGTTCGTGGCTTCCTGCCATTTGCAACACAAGGTCCACGCTAAAGAAAATAAAACAACTACCGGGCTGCCGACTTACATTGTATAGGGTTGGGGTTTTTTTTGTTTTAAATGAAAGGGACTAAGTACAGCAATGCTCAGCACACAGAATCGTAGCTCGCATGCCTGATTTTTTTGAATGTGCGTATTTACCGACCTGCTCCTTTTTCTCTCCACCCAGAGCGCTACCCTTGTTGAATGGGTGAACTGGAGAAATCACTGCTGGGAACTTTTGGCTCACATTTCAGGTGTTCCATTCCATGGCCCTGGATGTGTCAGTCATAGGCCAATTACATTTAACTACTATTTGTTCTTCTGTCCTCACTGAACACGGCTTGGTTTCAGAGCAGGACCCAAAGTGAATTAGATTTCCTTTCCTCTGAAGATCCTGCAGTCTTTCCACATGCAAATCCCAGTGGGTCTCAGTGGGAGTTTTGTTCATGAAAGGATGGATTATGACCTTACAATCCAGCCCCAGTAAGGGGCAGCCTGTCCTCTGCCCCAGCAGTAGGGCCGGAATTAGACTGAGACTGTCACAGTCCGGGCTGGGCTTTCCCCCCTCCCTGCTCCAGGAGGGAAGTCATTTGCATCAGCCCTTTTGCTGGCACAGCTCACTTCCACCTGTGAGCCCATGCGGCTGCACTGATGGGTATGCTGGGGCGGGCCAATCAGTGTGCAGAGGGGTGTAGCAGCCTGTCAGTGGGTGCTCTCCCTGACCGCCGGATCTGTCAATGCCCATAGCCAGCAGAGGACAGCGAAGGGCCTCCATACTGCTCCTTGCACAGCCAGGCTCACGGCCGAGCCTCAAAGGATGGCAGGATTTGGCCTGGTTTGTTTCTTGCAGGAATGCTAAACAACAACAGTCCACTTACGGCTCGTGGGCCCGTGGATACCCCCGTGACACAGTTCAGAGCAGAAGGATGTACAAGTTCATCTTGGACAAGGTCACCCATCAGCCAAAACCCTGGTCCTTACCTTGGCCATCTCTTACATTGACTTGTGTAAACTCCTCCCCTCTAGACTCCTTGCTTATCACCTTTTCCCTCTCCTGTGTACGCAGTTAATGCTCCTTTGGCATGCCAACCATCTTACCCACCTCCTATTGAAATCACTTCACTGGCCTCCCTGACTTTTCCATTGCAAGCTCAAGTTACTCTCCTTCACTTCCAAGGCCCTGCACAATGTCATCTATACTTGCATCAATTTCTTCCTATTCTCAGAACCCTAGGCTTCACCCAATCTGGTCTCACCTGTGTTCTGCTTATCTCCTACAGCCCACCTTGCTCTTTTCAAAGCAATTCCATGGGCCAAGTGATGTCCTTACACCTCATTTCATTCACTCAATCTTCCAATACTGGTCTCTTCAATGCAGTCTGGTCATGACTTTCCATATACTGAATATATCTGAATTAAGATGCAGAGCGAGTACTTCATCTTCCTCTGTGTTTGTAACGGTTGTAAATGTGCCTTTCATATAAACAATAATAAAGCAAAGCATCTGGCTATTGTGACACATCCCTGAATATACAAAAGTACAAAAAACCTGTGTATGGGATTTTCAAAATGTTCAGCATTGGACTAATTCTGCCCCCACTGATGTCAACTGACCTCAGTAGGAGCAGAGTTGAGCCAATGCTGAGTACATCTGAAAATTTCACCCCGTGTGCCATAATTTGGGATCTAGCCATGACCAATGTTTTAATATAGAAACTTTGGCACTTACTTACCCCAGTAGATGAAATCTGTATAATAAAGTGGCTTTGAATCTGATCAGAAACTAAAACAAAACAATTTTTAAACACCATTTGCGATGCAGTTGGACTACAGCGCTTAGCCGAGCGCTGTGTAATTCATCCATCTAGGCCTTGTGATCCAGGGAATTAGTCTGTTCCGTTGTGTTCTTCATCTAACTCACTTTTCCTTTAATTCAATACAAAATCTTGTAGTTATTTGAGGGAATTTCTTACCCAGTTGGGTCACCCACGCTTGCATCTGATACAGTCTGCATGTTGCTACTCCTTCCCCATCCCTCCAAGCCCGATTTTCCATGGTTCATCTATGGAAAATTCTCTATTTACCATGGAAGAATGTTGCAGTTATAGGGATGAATTTTCCGTGCTTTCTTGATTCCCATGCTTCCCCAGCAAATCACCAGGATTTGGTTCAAACGCTGAAGGTAGCTTGCTCTGGCATTCTTGTAGCAACCTGGCCTCCTGGCTTGAGAAGGGCGGGTCTGACTTGACATCTGTCGTTAATGTTATCTTAGCCTTACAAATTCTGCTGTTTGGGAGCATAAATGCTCTGCATTTGAAAGCATCCTGTTTGCATAAGAGTTTGTAAGTGCCCTTCCCTTCATCCCGGGCCAGTATAGCCCCTAACCCTACTGGACTAGCATCAACTATCATTCCCATGTGAAATATGCTAGTGTACTGGCATCAGCTTGCCATTTCCTTATCTCGTGAAATGTTGCCGCCTCTCTATTGTCCCAAGTCCATGTCACTCCTTTGTGAGTCAGTATCTAAATGGTTCAGCAATAGTGGTCAAACCTAGGGTATACTTAGCAAAATAATTTGCATATGTACTAGGAAGTTGTGTACTTCTGAGGTGTTCCCTGGGGGCCTTATTTCAGATATTTCCTGTTTCTGATATGCTCTAACACCCTCTGTATATGGGTGTTGTGTGCTTTCTGGTCCTTTCCCCACATTGTCATGTTGTTGGATATCTTCTGGGTTCCTTCACAGCCCAGCACAACCTGTTGTATGGCATGCCAGTTCACTTCTGGGGACGTCATGGACATGAGGTGGTTGTACCCGTACAAATGCTTACAGGTCACCAATCCAGTTATCCCTCTGGAATGGGCTTTGGATCAGACCCACAGAGCATGTGTTGTATGATAATTGTTGTTGCCTTCAAGTATTGCATATCTTCACACTCAATTCATGAGGCCATGGATGGCCCCAGTCTTGTACTCCCTAAACAGACAAACACCTCTTGAGTAGAATGGGTAGAAAACTGGGATATTTCAATGAAAATGTTCATTAAAATGTCATCCTTTTTTGTCAGAATTAGATATTTGCATTAAATATGTTGTCCACATTTCAAAAAATTCTCTGCCTGATCAAGAGAGGTTCAAACACCAGATGAAATTTTCATGAACATTTTAATCATTTTTATCAACATTTTGAAACTTTTACCAAAAAAGAGAAGGGGGAGTTTTTCCTGTATAAGATGTCCAGGACTGAACCCTGCGTGTTTGTTCAGTTTTCGGAAATACAGCATTTCCATAGGACATTAGCTATCAACCTGCTGTAGAGCAGTGGTTTTCAACTTGTGGTGCACGGACCCCTGGCGGTCCACAGACTATGTCTAAGATTTCCAAAGAGGTCCGCACCTCCATCCAAAATGTAAGGGTCCGGAAATGAAAAAATGGTGAAAACCACGGTTGTACAGGCAATTTTTACCATTCTGTCTTCTTGGCAAAGCATGGAATCAGAGTTCTCCAGTCTTCTCCACGTGGTTAATCCTGCACCATTGAAGCTAATGGGAATGTAGCTCTTAACCTCAATGGGAGCAGAATCAGGCCCTGGATTATTTTAGTCAAGCTAACACTCCACGAAAAAATGTGTCAAAACATTTATTGAAAGAAAAAGAAAACATATGGTTAGCTAATCATTTAGAATTACTAAACACCCCCGCACAATAGTTGTCAGTTGTCTGAATATTGCCATGCTATTTGAAGTTCCCCCACAAGTTTCTTGGGTGTTGCTTGTGCCACTTCTTTGTATGTGGACAAATAATCTGGATGATGATCACTCAGGTAACTTAATCTAGAAAGGCTGCATTTGAAATGAAATCAGCGTTGCTAGTATTGCAAAGAGAGCAGAAGACAGTGAGTATTTGATTCCTGCTTATAACGGAGTTGGGTTCATAATTGTGGGATTCCATCCTAAACTAGATAGCTGTCTGTTACACAAACATACAAGAGAGATTCATTAAATACATTGAAGTTTTTGTTGTCATGACAAGTACTAAGACTTGACTTCTTTGTAGCAGTTCTCAATCGAAGTACTATAGAAAGGCAACCAATCTTTCTATCTGATAAAAGAAAGATCATAACTCATTCCCTGTTCGTATGCAATAACTAGTCAGGGTAGTCAAGTGTGTTTCGTTGGTTGGAACTATGCTTGTGTGCGATTGAGGAAAAATAGATACCACGGATGGAAGCTCTGAGGAGGCTGACAATAGATCTGATTGGAGAGCAGATGGAAGAGGGAGAGACACTCGTATCTATCTGCTAAGTCTTCTCAAACTGGGTCATTCTGTTGTCATTTATTCTTTTGATTATGGGACGCTGGAAGTGGAATGGGAGAAGATGCCTCCGATGCACATGCCCTATCCAAGCTCTCCGGAAAGATTCAATACAATCATTTATTTTTGTATATTAGGGTAGAATCTCAAGGACCCAAATTAGATGGGCTGGGGGTCCCTGAACCAGCGTAGCTAGCTCATGTAATGAAATAGGGCTAAGCTCTCCTGTCCCAGTCCTGCTGCTCCCAGCTCTGACAATTAAGAGGGCGAGGCAGCATCGGGGAACTATGAGAAGCTGGGTGATATTCACTGTCTCGGAGCAGACTGAGTGAGTCAGGAGTCAGGGCAGGGGATGAGAGCTGCCAGAGAGGGAAGTTGGTTCTTGGAAGAAGGCTGGAGGCAGGAAAGCAGCAAGGCATCTGCTGGCTGGCATCCCCAAGCCAGGGCCAGACGGGGCCGAAGGAAAGGAAGCAGAGGAGGGGCTTCCCTGCTATCATCCCCTTGCTGGGGAGCTGGGCCCCAGAGGAGCCATGAGAGATTCCCAGCAGAGAGGATGTGAGATTTTCCACTAGGAAGAGATGGGTTATGACCCATCAGGAAGGGCTGGGGTGGCTGTCCTTGCAATGGGAAAAGGACTGTTAAGAATCCAGATCTGCCAGAAAACACCAGGATGGTGAGAACGGAGCTGGGTTTTTAAAGATCACTTGCATGGGGTTGAGGTGGACTATGCTGTGGGCCTTTTGGTTTGGGATTCTTGCGCTTGTTTTTGGTTTAATAAACTGTTGATGGACTAGAGAATGTGCTTGTATGGACTTACTGGGAGCCCAGGAGGGAAATTGCGACAAAGGGCCACTTGCCCTTTACTGGAGTCAACTAGCATACAACCATTAACTTAAAAATTGACGCCAGTAACAGCTCTGGTCTGTGTTCTCCAGAATAGCTGGGATGATGCCAGTTTATACCAGCTGAAGATCTGGTGTTGGGTATTTAAGAGATTAGAATCAAATGTAACAAAATACATTCTGACGAAGCTAAGCTGTCTCTTAATAAACTATAGTACTACCAACCAACACAGCAACCTCTCCTTGCCAGCTTGGAAACAAGAGATTAAGTAGACTTTCTATTTTTATGTTAAAATGGAAACAGAGGTGGGAAGGTTTCATGGAATTTACCGAGCCAAAGAAATACTTTTTTCATTTTAGAATTCAAATGGAATAAAAATTATAGTCTTCCAGTGTTATTATGGACCTGTAATATTAGCCCTCCACTTCCCCGACCTTTAGCAGTTAAGAATCAGCTGCAGAGACTGGAGCTTGGGAGTCTACTTCCTAACCAATCTAATTCCCTCCAAGGTCTGCCCTTTTTTTTTTTTTTGAATTATTACACCACCTGGCACAGGGAATATTATTGACTCTGGAGAGAGGAGTCTCCTTTTGCAATAATTTTTACAGATTGCTAACTGAAAAACAAGAACGAAAATGAACCACTAGGTAGCTGAAACCACTGATTTTCACTCTTCCTTCCTGCCCCTGTGTAATTTATTGCAACAGACCTCAGCTCCCACACTAAGTTAGGCGCTTTGGCTCGTCCAAGATCCTTACTGTGTGTGGGCACTGGCCCAAGGAAAGAATCAACCCAAGTTTGTGGATTTCGGACCACATTGCATGTAGCTCCCACAACCTTCGCTGTGTTCACATCTCCATTTTGGGACAGGCACGACTAGCATAGCTTAAAAAAATTAACTAGTAGAGTGATCCTCTTCTGATGTAGCATTTCACTGTTGTAGCTTAAGAAAAGAATCAACCCAAACCCCACAACTTTGTTGATGTTCCAGGCAGGGCTTTGCTTTTGCCGTCAGTGGGGTTTCAGACAGGTGCAAAGATCTAACAGCATGGAATTGTAACAGCATCAGGATCTAAAAATGTTAGAGAGACTTTAACAAGTAAAATTTCATAGCTGCCCTTGCATTACAGGACTACAAAACTTAGACTGGATGACAATGTGACAACGTGCTACTGAGAGTTATTCACTGATTTAGATGAGGTTAAAAACAAGTGAGCCAAATATTTGTCCGTCTCTTGAACTTAAGATTTTTTTTTTGAGGTTTGAAATAGAGCAGAGAGTTTTCTGTTGTGTTGTTTTTTACATTTCATATCCCCCTGCACTTTCTGGTTTTGTGTGGGATCACAAACCCAAATACCAAAATATTACGAGAAAGGCCCATTCTTGAGGTAACTTTGAACCAGCAATCTCATGAGAAAACTTGCTCTCCTGAGTTTTCCAGCCCAATTACCAGAGACCAAGGATGGTGGGATACATTCAACTATGCGTCAAATATGCAACCAACCCATTTGAGGTTCACCCATCACTTGTCTAGACATGCATTTCAGACGGGGATCAAATATATATAGATGATAGCCTGTCTGGGAATTTTTACCTGTGATTGTCCAGATCATTTGCAACAAACTGGAGAAATGATCTGAAGTAAATAGGATGAAATTCAATAAGGACAAATGCAAAGTGCTCCACTTAGGAAGGAACAATCACTTGCACACATACAAACTGGGAAATGACTGTCTAGGAAGGAGTACTGTGGAAAGGGATCTGGGGATCATAGTGGATCACAAGCTAAATATGAGTCAACAGTGTAACACTGTTGGGAAAAAAGTGAACATCATTCTGGGATGTATTAGCAGGAGCGTTATAAGCAAGACATGAGAAGTAATTCTACTCCGCGCTGATTAGGCCTTAACTGTGTCCAGTTCTGGGCGCCACATTTCAGGAAAGATGTGGACAAATTGGACAAAGTCCAGAGAAAAGCAACAAAAATGATAAAAGGTCTAGAAAACATGACCTGTGAGGGAAGATTGAAAAAACTGGGTTTGTTTATTCTGGAAAAGAGAAGACTGAGAAGGGACATAACGGTTTTCAAGTACATAAAAGGTTGTTACAAGGAGGAGAGAGATAAATTGTTCTTCTTAACCTCTGAGGATAGGACAAGAAGCAATGGGCTTAAATTGCACCAAGGGAGGTTTAGGTTGGACATTAGGAGAAAATTCCTAACTGTCAGGGTGGTTAAGCACTGGAATAAATTGCCTAAGGAGGTTGTGGAATCTCCATCATTGGAGATTTTAAGAGCAGGTTAGACAAACACCTGTCAGCAATGGTCTAGATAATACTAGTCTTGCCATGAGTGCAGGGGACTTGACTAGATGACCTCTCAAGGTCCCTTCCAGTCCTATGGTTCTATGACTGTTGCATATCAAAAGAGCTAGGTAATGCTCTTCAACTGAATAAACTCGCTCAGGGAGTGAGAGCGCTCTTTGGAGCCAGGGCAAAAATTGCTACCCAATTCTTTGCACCTGCAACACTCAGGGAAATGGTAACGTGATTGCCACATCTTCCTCTCCCATGCTCCGATAGGGACTCTGGCAATGTCCCAGATCTCCACTATACAAGTCTGTGACAGCAGCACTCTGGGCAAGACACTTAGGCCCGGATTCTCAAAGGTATTCAGGTGCTTAACTCCCATTGAAATCGATAGATGTTAGGTTCCTAAATACCTTTGAGGCTCTGGGCCCTAATCTCTCTGGGTTTGTCACAGCCCTTACCCTGCCAAGCAGCTGAGTCGGCGGGGGGGGGGGCGGGGGGGGGGGATAGAAAAATATGCAAAAAGAGCCTCATGTTTATAATTTAAGTATATAGCAAGTGTTTATCTTCGAGGGCGGTATTGAATTTTTTTTCTCCTCCATGCAGTGGCCCTGTATGATCATATAATCTGACCACCTTCACAACACAAGCCATAAACTTTGTCCAGTCATTCTCCCGTCAAACACAATAACTAGTGATTAAACTAGTCCATATCTTTTAGCGAGGCATCCAATTTTGATCTGAAAACATCAGGTGATGAAGATTCTACCCCACCCAAAGCTGTACCTGTGGTTAATTACCTCAGTCTTAGGCTGCCTGCACTGAAATAAAAGGGTGTGGTTTGGGGTTTTTTTAACTAGAGGACAACCATGGTGTGTTAGCTATCCTGCTGTAAAACATGGTGAAGACAAGGCTCTATAACTTTACTGTGAGGTAAAGCATGGCCAGAGGTTATAGTACTGACCTAACCTTGCTACCTTGCGCTAAACACACAGCACCTTGTCTCTGTTTAGGGTTGTACAAAAAGGTAACTATCGCATGTTAGTCATCTCTGTAAAAAAACAACCCAAAAGTAAAACCACGAAACCCACACACCTGTCAGTGAAGATAGTGTCTTCAAAAGTTATGCCTTATTTCCACTTTGAAGTTCTCTCACTTCAACTTTCAGCCACAGACTTTTCATGTTATGCGTTTGTCTGCTTAATTAAAGGATCCTGTAGTCACCCCGTTAACTCTATCTTTGCTCAACTAAATAGATCCCTCTTTTTAGGTTTCTTTGGAAGGCCTGTATAATAGCAGATGACAAGACATGGATTCAGTCAAGTACCTGGGCTCTTATGGGGAATCCAACATGAAATAAGAAAAGAGAGCCTCACCTCTGAGCATATTCTTTTACCAACGAAAAGAATACAGGAGGGAAGAAGATGACAATTTGAGTTTCAGGGCCAAATTCGATGGAGCTATACTGATTTACAGCAGCTGAGGCTCCATAAAGGCTACCCAAATATTGCCTAGAGATTACTGGGCATTTTAACTGATAATTTATTAATATTTTTAGATTAACAATGTAAAATTATTATTTTTAGCCCTCTGCACATAGTGCATTTTAACAATTGAAAACCCCTGTAGGCAGAAAAAACGTGTTCCATTTTTCATGTTGTTTGGCTGGACTTTGTGCACTTTAGTTAATAAAAGGGATGGAAGTGTCCTTCTCAAAGCGTTTTCGGTTTCAGATGATCAGCAAGATAGCCTTGGGACTAATTTAGTTGGGGTTGGTCCTGCTTTGAGCAGGGGGTTGGACTAGATGACCTCCTGAGGTCCCTTCCAACCCTGAGATTCTATGATTCTATGATTAATGCACTGGACTGATATTATGCACTGGAGTGGAACAACATACTAGACTGGTTCAGTTTCCAGCTCTGCCGTAGCATTTTTCCTTCATCTTGGGCAAGTCAGGTCATTTCTCTGTGCCTCAACTCTCTCTCCAATGAGGATGGCGATAATCCTTCCTTTGCCAGTCTTGTCATTTAGACAGTAGGGGAGAGATTGCCTCTTGAGATGTACATAGACAGTGCTTAGCAGAACAATTAATCATCATTTTTTTCCACTCAACAACATATTCACCATACAAATGAGACTGAGTTTAAAGGCTCTGGACAAAATTAGACTACGTCAGAGTACTCGGAGAATCTTTTTGCTCCTCTCTATACACCGCTGGGCCCAATAGGGCTCAGTAATCTTGATGCCTCATGGTAAACTCAGGATTAATTTAGTCAGAGGACAACTTCCCATTGAGGCTCAGAATAAATAGCTCACGTTTCCCCCAAACAAGTTCTCTACCATTGCTCTAAAGGAGCAGCCCAGACTGTATGCGGCCCAGACTTCCTCACAATATCACCGCATAAAACCATCATCCATCTGGCACAAATTTCAGGCACCGCTGGAAGTATTCGATACAAGAAAGAAACCAAGGACAGAATTAGTATCCCACAAGGTTGTTTTCTCAAGTCACAGCTGAAGCACAGAGCCATGCAGCGAAGTCCACCATACGCCCAGTAGCCCATCTCAAATAAAAAAAGGGGGATCTAGGTTTTATAGTCTTTGAAAATAACAGTTTGTTACCTCCCCTGTTTGTTGCCAGGAGAAGTTAACAAAATTATTGAGGGATGAAACATTCTTGAAGCATTCTTTCTGGATCATCAAAGAGGATTAACATATGAATTCATCTGCATCATATCATACAGTATACCTGAAGGATGCATGCCTAGTGGGAGTCCACTAATATTCATTTTTTCATAGGCTAACAAAGTGGGTGAGTACCTGTAGCAAAGGGGTGTGGCCTCCCTTGCAGACTGACAGCGAGGGACAGCCACACTCACCTACATGCCTACAGTACCCTAGTCACTTGGCTAAAGGTTATAAGGAAGAAGCAGTGGTAGCACCTGCTGCAGCTGCTTGTATTTCTAGCCAGCCTCTGAGCACATATACTGGATCGGGCCCCACGTGAAAGTTAAGTGGAGGAGCATCTATATTCCCCGCCTCGTGGATCGCTAAGCAGAGGTAGGTGCCTCCCTGCAGCCCAGCCTTCGGCACGTCTCTCTGAGGGCTTGTCTTCACTACCCGCTGGATAGCAATCAATCTATCGGAGATCGATTTATCGCATCTCGTTTAGACGCGATTAATCGATCCCCGAACGCGCTCCCCGTCGACTCCGGAAATCCACCTCGGTGAGAGGCAGAAGCGGAGTCGATGGGGGAGCGGCAGCGATCGACTCACTGCCATCCTCACGGCTAGGTAAGTCGATCTACGATACACCGACTTCAGCTACGCTATTCACATAGCGGATGTTGCATATCGTAGATCGACCTCCCCGCTCTAGTGTAGCCCAGGGCTGAGAGAGGAATGTCGCTTAGCACGCCACCCTTCTCGTCCGCGTCTCCCATTGGCTAGCTTAGGTGGCTCCCTGCCTAGCATGCTGGCTTTGTGGCACTCAGTCTAAGGCGCCTCTCTCTCCCCATTCATTGTACAGGGAGCTGAGGCACCTCACTCAAGCTTTGTGGATTAGTGTTGTTCCTGCGATTTTCTAGGCACCTAAAATGTCAATGTTATGACTTTGAGTGACAAAATGCCTCAGGCCCTTTGTGGATCCAGGCCAACCGGGAGGGCCAGCCCTAGTGGTGAATGCCTTGATCCCCTGCCAGCTAACGCAAACTCTCTCACTTTACCGATGAAAAGCAAGTTTCCCCAGGTCCCCAGCTGATAAGCCCATCTCTACTGACTCCTTTGGTCACAAATGCGTTACAAGGGTTATCAAAGTCTCCTAAGGCCCTCCACATTTTTGCACAGAACACCATAAAAGTTAGGCCTCGCTCTTCTTCCGGGTCCAGGGTGGGAGAACAGCCTGTCCTGATCAGGGCCAGCTCTAGGATTTTTGCTGCCCCAAGCAAAAAAATCCCCCCGCCCCATTTTTTTCTTGCCTCCCCACCCCTGGCCCTGCCTCAACTCCACCCCTTCCCAACCCCTTCCCCAAATCCCCAGCCCCACCTCCTCCCCTGCAGGGGCTGCATTTCCCCCACCCCATTGCTTCCTGTGCCCTCCCCACCCCCGCAACCCCACGCCCTAGCTCACCTCCGCTCTGCCGCTGCCGCTCGGCTTCTCTCCCTCCCTCCCAGGCTTGAAAGCCTGGGAGGGAGGGAGAGAAGCCAAGCGGCAGCGGCAGAGAAAGCCTGGGAGGGATGGGGAGAAGCCGAGTGGCGGTGGCGGCGAAAGCCTGGGAGGGAGGGGAGAGAAGCCGAGCGGCGGCAGCGCAGAGCGGAGGTGAACTGGGGTGGCGGGGGCACATTTCTAGGGGCGGCATGGTTGGCGCCAGAATGCCGCCCCTAGAAATGTGCCGCCCCAAGCACCAGCTTGTTTTGCTGGTGCCTAGAGCCGGCCCTGGTCCTGATTAACTACTACGAGTATCCTAAATCCTCTTGCCTTTGCATCCCTGGGCCTTTACTTCTGGTGCTGTTGTTGTCAAAGCAAGACCTAGCTTTGGGGTTGCCGTGTGTCACCATGAGGGGGTCAGGGCCTGTAGGAGCAGTGGGCCTATGGCACTGGCGTCTGAGAGGAGACTATGACAGAACAGGATTTTATAACTCAACGATTCCTGACAGGGGTTTGTCAACATAGCAAATTGTTTTCCAGGGCTCAAATGCAAAAAGGGAAAACACCAGCAGCATCTGGATCGCAGGGAAGACTTGAGTTCAGCCAACCCAGGGGGAGTGCCAGGCCCGCTCCAGACATGTGCTACCACCACCCCAGCCCATGCTTCTAAATGGCCACGGAGAGGACTAAACAGGAGCAGGACTGTAGAGGCAAGTTAGTTTTCTTGTTCACCCTGGCAGACTTCCCAGTCTGGGAGGAATTCCCAGCTGTAGCCCAAGCAAGAATGAGTTTCCAGGTGTAATTTAAACTGCAGAGGTGAAGCTCTTGCTCTCAGATGACATACGGTATGTGTGTTATTGAGCTGGAACAGTAGGGTGACCAGACATCCCGATTTTATAGGGACAGTCCCGATATTTGGGGCTTTGTCTTATATAGGTGCCTATTACCTTCCACCCCATCTCAATTTTTCACACTTACTGTCTGGTCACCTTAGAGCACCCTCTCCTCATGGGACCACTGTCCAGATATAACTGACAGCCTGGACCTGAAGGCAGCACCCTCCTGCCTTGAGTGTGGGGAACTGGACTAGATGACCTCTAGCGTTTACTTCCAGTCCTACACTTCTATGATTTCCCCTTTTATTCCCGCTCTATGGTAGCATAAGGGAGTCACAGAGGAGCAAAAGCATAGAGTGGGTGAGTCTTTAAATCATCCGCGTCTATATGGACAAGATGGTCCCATAGGACACCTGCACAGGAACAAAGCATCTCTCCTCCACAGGCTACCTGAATTAAGGGTACCAACAAGAGCCTGGCTGAAGTGGGGTGAGGAGTGGACAAGTAGGGATGGGGAACAGTTAGAGTCTTGACTCTTGTTTATCTGAAATATCGGAGGATAGTGACTCGAAAAACAAAGACCTGAACCCAGCTCCATGCACGTATGTGGTAGTTTATGAAGTATTCATAATGTAAAAATACAGTTTACATCATCATACAGCTTATGTTCACAGAGATTAACAACATGGAATGGTTTGGTGCCCCGGAATGGGTATTGGTGCTTTGGTCTTTGTTTATGAAGATATGAAAAGAGAGCTGGGCTTTCAAGAAGCCACGTGCCACTGAGATCAGTCATGTTTATAACTTGCTGGTACTGGTTCAGGTTGTATATTCAACAAGGGTGAAATCTGCCCTTATGGGGAGGGCCAGCACACAGCCTATGCATCACATAAGCCTTCAAAACAGGGTCTACCCACTATTTAAGTGGCACCCCAGCCTTGAAATGTACATGATGAATTTCGCCTCTAGCAAGTAGCCGTTTCAGTGTACATGCTCATCCTTCTCAGCTTTGCTATTATTTTTGTTTAAGTGATGAGAACTTTCATTTAGGAAAATGGAAATAGCAATAGTCTAGATTTGTGACTTTTCGATGCTGTTGGATTCTGATGTCGAACATGTAGCTTCAGCTTTACACACAGCATTCAAGGTTCTACCCAAAAAACAACCTTAAATCTACCAGTGCCAACATGGGTGGGTGAGGGGAGGAAATGTGAGACAAAAGCAAGCAAGACCACACCCACAACCTCTGTTATTTAATTTGGGTATGTCTACACTACCCGCTGGATCGGCGGGTAGCGATCAATCTTTTGGGGGTCGATTTATCGTGTCTAGTCTAGACACAATAAATTGATCCCTGAGCGCTCTCCCGTCGACTCTGGTACTCCACCGCAGCGAGAGGCGCAGACGGAGTCGACAGGGGAGTGGCAGCAGTCGACTCAGTGCTGTGAAGACGCCGCAGTAAGTCGACCTAAATACATCAACTTCAGCTACGCTATTCCTGTAGCTGAAGATGCGTATCTTAGGTCAATCCCCATGCCCCCAGTGTAGAGCAGGGCTTTCTTTGAATGTTCAGACAACCCAAAGTTCAACCTCTCTCTTCTTTCCTTATAGGAAACATAGGGCCTGATTCTCCATTGCTTTGGTGTAGTCGTGCACATCTGTGCAAAATGGGTGCAAAATGCTAGCATTCTGATCCGCAGTGGTCCTGAAAGTAAGAGGTGGGTTTTCCTTTGTTGAGAGTGAAAGAGTTAATGGTAAATCACCTAAAAGAAGGATGGGGGAAAACACAGGGTCAGATCTTCAGCTGGTCTAAATCAGAATAGCCCCATTGAGTTCACACTGTAAAACGGGGACAATAAACCTCACTTTCTCCCACCCTTTGAGTGTTTTGCCTATTTGGAATGTAAGTTCTTCTGGGCGGGGACTGTCCTTTACTATGTATATATACACATCACACAGCACAACGGGTTCCAGAGCCTGCTTGTGGCCTCTAGATGTTACTCTAATACTGATAATACCATGAGCTAGACTTCAAAACTGAACTCGTTCACAAAGTTTCTCCAGTTGTGTAAAACAAGTGATACTGTGGATACTTTCCACTGGGAGAAGATGAGGGCTTGACTTTTCTAAATCACTCTTCAGTGCTTTGCTATTTGTAAATACCGAGGTTTTTTTAAGTTCGCAAAGTAGTCTAGCAGATTTTGTATGATTATTTTTTTTAAATGCACAGTTAATGTCATTTAAATATTTAAATCTCTCTCTTCAAAACCCCATAAAACTAGAAAGTAACACTAATGTGAAACACAAATGTTATATAGATTATATCCAGGTCTATGAGATATAGTAGCCAGCTAAGTAGAAGGTAAGGGAAAAAATGAGATCAAAATCTAGGTCAGAATGAAAAGCTGGACAAGAGCCCACACTTCCAAATCTTGGGCCTCCCACACAAAAAAATAAATCATTTTTTAAAGGGAATAATGGCCTTTTCAATCCTCCAATATTCTGCAAAAAGCTCTTACTGGAAATACTATTGTTCCATTCCATCGGTTTCTAGGACAACCATTATTCTCCACTCATTTTACAGCTATTTTGTTGCTTGTGTCGCCAGCTTGTGCCTGACTGGCCCTGTTGCTCCTTAAAGTTGCAGCGCCACCTTTCCTTTGGCTTTGCCGTTCCCCGGGCACACTGGCCTCACGCCATCTTCGCTCGCAGATGCTTTCCCGGGCTTCTTGTTATATGTACACAGTTTTAATCTGTGTTTTCCCCAGTACAGCAAAACATGCAACATTTCAGCAGCCACTCGTCTGTCCTCTTGCAGTCGGATTTTTTCCCCAGTAGCATCCCAGCAGCACAAAAGCTCCCGTTCTTTTCTCGGCAGCAGCTGGAGTCCAATGTTCACATCGAAACGTGGACAAATCAAGGCTTGTGCTCTACTGACTTTAGCATGAACTGACATACCCTTTTCCCGTCCACATGTTCTTCTCTCTCAGATGCTGAATGGGCCCTTGCCAAATTGCTCCACAGCTCCTTGGTCCCATCCCAAATCTTCATACGCTGCAGAATTTATACTAGGCTACAGAAATCTTAAGGGGAAGCTTGGTTTTCTGGTTAAGGCACTGAATTGGGATGCAAGAGAACGGTGGGCTCCCTTCCTTGCTTTGACACAGACTCCGTGTGTGATCTTGGCAAGACCTTTAGGGTATGTCTTCACTGCTGAGCCAGCCTGGCTGATCAACGCTCAGACCTGAATGGGCCAGCCTAGCCTGAGTACAAGCAGCCACACTGCAAAGCCCTACCCAAGTTAGTGCACCCGGAGTAGTGCTGCACTCGCCCTCATGTGTCATGACTCGCTAGGACTTCGGTGTGGGGGGTCACACCCCATGGTTCTTTAAGAGTGAATTAAAGAAGAACTTGTCTCTCCTTCTGGGCATGCAGGGGGAATTGTGGGAAGGCATTGAAGGACTCTCTGCACTCAAGTGATTTTGCCTCTATCTCCACTGCAAAGTGAGAGGGTTACTAGCCTGAGTGACAGCAGAACCCAGGCTGTAACCCAGGACTGCCCAACCTATGGCCCGTGGGCCGTACATGGCCCACCAGAGCATTTCATAAGGCCCGGGGCCTGCTTCAACACAATGTTCTAATGGATGATTCATTAGCGTTTTGTCATCATGTTTATACCATTTTAGTTTCCACACGTATGTAAATGGACAATACTGTACATAGACTCAACCTATCTAAATGCATACGAAACAAGCTGAACTTAAAATATAAATCAGTGCGGGTGACTTTAAAACGTATTCAAATACGTAGAATCTGTTTGGCCCACACAAGGCTGTGCTTAGGTTTATGAGGCCTTCCTGTGTAATAAGGCTGGGCACCACTGATCTAAACCATATCCCCAGTAGGGCCAGCTAGCCCGGGTTTAAAGCTCCATTAAACTTGGGTGGGAGGTTCTTGTGGATGAATGGGAGAGAGATTAAAGTCAACACCCAGGTAAGAGCCCCAGCTAACTCTGCAGCGAAGACAGACTCTTAGGGAAAATTTTTCAAAAACATCAAAATGACTAAGGATCCCCGGTCCCATTTTCAGAAGTGATTTAGGCCCTTTGGAGCCTACATCCCATTGACTTGCAATGAGATTTAAGCTCCTAAATACGTTTTGAAAATGGGCCTTAGGCTCCTAAGTCATTTAGACCCTTATAAAAATAATTACCCTCATTCTTTCTGTACCCGAGTTCCCCCCTCTCTAAAATGGAGCTAATGTGGCTTGCTGTCTCCCACCCTTTGCCTGTTTTGTCTAATTAAGTTGCAAACTCTTAAGGGCAGGGGCTCCTGTTTCTTCCTACATGTGTGTGTGCCTGGTACATTGACACCTCCAGATGTTAAAGTGTTATAAACAATCATAAATCTTCTACTGAGGGGCCTGACTCTGCATTCTTCATAAAGATGCAAAACACCCATTTCTTTCTGAAAGAAAACAAAGCCTACCATCTGTGTGCCAAGTTATTCTCTCTCGGGTATTGTATTTAAAATTCACAAAATATTTGTATTTAGGGGAGGATGGGGTGGGAGGAAACTGGCCACAATATGATTATAAGACTGTACCAATGTTGTGCTTCTCTTCCCATCCTTTGATCTTGGTGCCTTAATGACTAATTAGTGCTAAAGTACTGGAAAAATACCTCACTTAAGGCATTTTAAAGCTTCTCTCTGTAGAGATAAAAACGATGACTCAGATCAAAGGATAACCACAAAACGTGCGAGAGAGGGAGTAAAGCAGAAGCCTGTCTCATGGGGATGTTTGGCTAACTGACCAAACTGGAGAATCTGCTGGGCTTTCGGTTCTACTCATGCTTCCATTAAATTCTCCAGATTTTTCACTCATGGACTTGCACAGAGGGAAAAGCTAATGAGAAGTGTGAAGGGAAATCTGTGCCCCAGAAAGAGACATATGTGTTCAAGGAGATATGAGCCTTCAAAACCTTGTCCTCTGATGAAGGATCAGGGAGAAGTGTCATCAAATCCTGTATGCAGTGTAGTTGGAGCTGTATCAGTCACAGGATATTAGAGAGACAAGTCGGATGAAGTAATATCTTTTATTGGATCAATTTCTGTCTCTTGTCTCTCTCACCAACAGAGGCTGGTCCATTAATAGGTATTACCTCATCCATCAGATCCTGCGGCAGTCAGCCAAAAAATAACCACCACCTCAAGCATTCGAACTGGAAATCATTCACCTTTCTGCTATGGCAGGTTCTTGTTTTCACACTTCGTTTTCAGGGTGTCAGCCAATCTCTCAGCAATCAGGGTGAGGAAGACAGATTATCCCACATCAGCGCACTGTGGGGTTCTTACGCCTTCCTCAGAAGCATCAGGTACTGGCCACTGTCAGAGATAGGCTACTAGAGTTGACAGACTTCAGCTCTGATCCAGTCTGGTAATTTTTGTATCCCAATGCATGCTATTTAGCCAGAGGGCTAGTGGAAGGGAAAATGGGTCTTATTCCCACTCCCAGAGCTATTGCAATGTGGGTACTCTAAGATCAAATCTGAACAGTTTATTTGCCATTCTTTGTAATGGAATATGGGCCCAACCCTACAAGCAGCCGCCTTGAGGAAGGGCTGAGGGATTGGGCCATATACTCTATTAAAGACCTAAGGGTTGAAAAACCCGGATGCCAAGTTCTGTCAGTAAAACAGCTCTCGTGGCTTCTCCTTCGATGGAGTCTCAGGTTTTAAGAGAGGGACCTCAGTGGGTTGCCATGTAATGGATCAGCAAGTCACCAGTACAATCGCCTGAAACAATTCCAATGATTGTACCACCTCGCTCCTAGCTAAACCTTCACTCCTGCTGAGCACCCCTGATTCCCACTAACCTCAGTGGAAGTTGTAGTTGCTCAGAAGAGGCCTGGTGCGGTCAATAGGGACTCAGGGCACTGAGCACCTGGCTGGATTGAGGCCCCAGTGGCCAGCACTAGAGCTCGTTAGGAATTTTCCATAAAAATGATTCTTCCCTGGAAAATGAAGTTTCTGCAAATTTGAAAATTTCCCAAGGGTAAAATTTAAATTGTTGTCAAAATTTTGCCAGTCAGAAAAATTGAAATGACTCGTGGGTGTTATAGTTTCAATGTGTCATGCCCCCATTCTCTTGTATGGACCAGGCTCCTTGACGGCGGTCTCCCCTCTGACCAAGCCAAGTACTGCAATATGGGAGTCACATGACTGCATTGCATCCTGGGAGATGTAGTCCAGCCAGGTAGCCCAGTCCATAGGAAAGAATGAGGAGGGCATGATCCACACAAGCTACATCTTCCATGAGGCACTGAGGCGTGATAAGTAGAAGCTGTTTAGAGTCGAACCAAAACATTTTGATGTTTCCTAATTGAAAGATTTTTTAAAGTTTTTATTGGGTGAAAAAAACTGATATTAACAATTTCCCACGGGACAGAAATCCCTGGTTTCGCTCAGCCCTCGTCAGCACTCTCAAGATCTGCTTCTCGATTTGTAACATGGGTGTGGGGTGAGGCGTAATTCATTAATGTTTGTGAAGTACTATGAGATCTTCACATCAAAGGGGCTCTTGAAGTGCAAGGCATTAGTATTCGGTTAGCAGTAAATAGTTTTTAATATTAGCTACTAGCGCTGCAGGAAGCGTTCCCTGGGAAATCTAAGGGAATGAAGAATTCGCCAGGCTTCGCATTTCATTACAAACTTGAAATTTAGCTCAGATTCAGTGAAAGGACTGCTAAAGTGTGGAAACCACAAAAGTGAGTCAGGGCTTGGTTTCAGGTGAGCTAGGGCTAAACATTATTGCACGGCAGCGTCATGCTGCTCATTTCCCGTGTCATGATTTTCATACAAAACCCCTTGGCATTTCACTCAAACCCGACATTCAAAGGAAATCTTAGGTAGGGGGTGCAGAATTCAGATACCGCAGTGATGGATGACCTGTAAAAAGACAGGTATGGAGGTAGGACAGTAGAGTAGACCTCATCCTGATTAAAACTGAAGGAAAAGTTTCATACAAATATAAATAAAGAATTGGTATTGGTTTAAAAGCAGAACCTAGGCATAGTACAAAGAGCTAGTGAGAGAGAGTTGCCCGAACAGAGTTTTCAACAGATTAGATTGATGAAGGAAGGGAAGGAGAAGAGAGGCCAAGTGACTTGGCCCAGGTCCTACAGAATATTAGTAGTTGAACTAAGAACAGAGCACTGGTCTCCTGACTCAAGCCAGGACTCTATCCAGGGAACCACACTGCCTGCCAAAAGAAGTATCCAAGAAACAAAGCCACCAGGTTTCACAGTTCTTGACTGATAACAGCACTTGGGGTCTGTAACAGACAGACTTTTCTTTTCATAGTATGAACCCCTAAACCTAGGAAGAGAAGAACAGTGACTGGGCGCCACCTAAGCAGTGGCAGGAAACTGATGGCATGGAATATGACCACCTGGTCTTAACGGATTATTTTCTCAGTGTGCCCAAGAAAGGCACCTCCTTCTAAGATCCCTGCTCCACATGCACTGCTTTCCAGTCCCAAACCTGGCCATCAGTTTCATGCTGCGTCTATAGAAAACTGAAGGTAACCAAAGACAATATACCCTAACTCAGGAACCAGTTCTCCATTCTGCCCCTCTCTCCAAGTATCCAATACTGCTTCCTTGAAGGAGAACAGTCCCAGGAGATAACTATGCAGCTGCCTGGGTGGCTAAGATATCAGGAGTAAACCTCACCAAAAAGACCCGTCTTACGTTACACCCTAAATGAGGCAAGAATCATGGCTTTGGCGTCTCCTTGAGGAGTGAATTCCAGAGTCTAGGGATCGCTGCTGGGAACACCCTGTCCTCCAGCACCTACAAATTTAGTCTGGGGCACTGTCAGCCAAAGCTTCCCCACCACCGACAATTGTTAGGGTGGAACAAATTCCTTTTATTTTCAAATATGCCAGTAGCGTCGGTCTTTATCTTGGTGTGGCCCAGTACTAGATTGGGATTCTAAGGACTAGTTTCTATTCCTGGCTAGGAAATTTTAGGCAAGTTAATTTATTTCTCAGTGCCTTTGTTTCCCCTCCTGTAAAATGGGGGTAATGAAATTCATCTCCTTTGTAAAGCACTTGGACATGGCTGCATGAAAAGCATTAAGTAAGCAGGAGGCCCTATTATTTTTTCTCAAAATTTAGCAAGCTGGATTATGCCAGTCTTCTCAGAAACAGAAGATTTAAAACATTGCTCACACTGTGACTACTTAAACTAACCTTTGGGTTTTGCTCTTTTTCCATATTTCAGGTGTGTCTGTGTGTTTCTCTGTGGCTGCTACCTTTGAATAGGTCATTATTCAAGTCCGTGTGATCACTCTAAAGGTATTTATTAGAGCCATCTGAAAATTTTCCATCAACCTTCCCTTTCTTTCCTGATGGAAAATGGCTCTTTAACTAAATGGAAATGTTCATGGAAAAATTTCCACTTTCCTCAAAAAGCTAAAAACGGGGGTGGGGGGGCTTGATTTTCAAGTTTTTTTGACAAAAACCTGAACATTGTATGAAAAACAATTGTTTTAATTGAAGTTTTTGGTGGGATAAAAAGGTCACTTCCCAGCCAGCTCTAGTATTTTCATGCTATTGAAGGTCTTACAAGTGAACATGCCCAGAAAACGTCAAGGGATATCCAAGATAATCCTATCTAGAATGCTGATACTGAGATCACAATAGCACTGTGTTGTTACTGCGTCTCTGTGAAAATAGACTGGTCCAGATCCCCAGCTGAGATAAGTGGATGCAGCTGCATTGACTGCAATGCTGTTACTCTCATTCATAGAAGCTCTGGATCTGGCCCACTGTGTCTTCCGTTATGCAAGGCTGAGGATGGTATATTTTTGTGTGACAGCAGACGGCTTGCATGGCTCTGTGTTGCAGACATGGTGAATATTTTATGTGGTTTTCCACAAGTACAGTGATGCACTGTCCGATGTGACAGCAATGTGTTGCTGGGGCAGAGGGCCCCCCACTACTGTATTGCTATGTTCTGTGTCATATTGCAGCACGCTTTTGCATTTTGATTGTGTTTAGGGGAGGAAGGATGATCTTGCGGCTGCAGACTAGGATTGAGAGTCAGTATCTGGCTTCTATTTTTGGCCCCACCACCAGAATTCTATGTGATCTTGGGCAAGCCATTTAAACTCTTTGTACTTTAGTTTCCCCATATGCAAAAGGGGCAATTATCCTTCCCTACCACCAGATTGTCATTAGCATTTAAAATTTGAAAATCCCCTGGAGATCTATTGGCTTGATTGACTTCATTGGGCTTTGGCGCAGGCTCTGTGGACAGACAGTTCCATGGAAATGCAAACACCAGTTAAACCAGGGCTGTTGCTCAAACACCTCAGTTGATTGCAACTCCTACAGCATCATCAGGGAAGAGATACAGTTTCCTCGCCTGAAACCATCCCATTCAGGGTTTTATAGTTTAAAACCAACACCGTTAAGTGCATCCGGCAAGAAGCTGCAGATTGCAGGGAACATGTGTGGTGTGATCCCAGAGGGAAAAACCTCTTAGCAAATGGACCTCAACCTTCTGCCCCATCTGAAGGTTGGAGAAGCACTCAGGAATAGAATAACATGCTCCTGGTATGACAAAGGCATGGATGATTATAGTGAGGTCACTGTGGAGATCTCCACCATTTGAGCCCTCTCTGTGGTAATAACTAAGCCTGTGAGGCTCCTTCATCACACTTCTTGAAGTGCTGGAGTGTCTGGAACTGACAGAGGCATGAAGAAGACGGGGGGGTTGCCTACTGAAGCTCTGAGTTAGGAACCTCTCTGTAAAAAAAAAGTTCTGCTTCCCTGTCTGGTCCGCCTTCCTGCAGAGAGGAAGAGCTGGCCAGAGATAGTGCACCCACACACACAGGTGTGTAAAACACCAGGGCCAGAGCTTCGACAGATAAAAATTGGCAAAGGTCCACCGAAGCCAGTTTAGACCATCCAAGGAGCTGGCCCATGGAATCCACGTTAGGATCAGCCAATTCCTGGAAAGGTCATGGTGGTGAACTGACTTTCCAGTCTACATGAGGAAAGGCACAAGCATTTTGCAAAGCCATATTTCAGATAGGCAGAATCGCTGTCTAAATGCACAAATATCATCTCTTTTCAAAGTAAGAACAAAAATGTGCAGTTGCAGCTCATTAAATTAGGTGCTAATTTCACTAACTCATTTGTTCAAGCATTACACATGTGCCCCATTTCAGAGTACTAGTACATAGTGCCGTAAGCCTAAAAGCTAATTTCCAACCTAACCTCATGATGCCAGTAATCATGACCTACCATCACTGCCTTGTGAATCAGATCTTATGATAGTTAAAATAATTAACATCAAAGCACAACTGCTAGCTTGCTAAATTCACCCTCAGTCACAAACCATTAGCAGAGTGCCAAGCATTATACTGAATGTTCTCCGTGCAGCTTCACAACAAATTCAGTTTAGAAACCTGCTTACGGCTTTTGCCACCAAAAACCTACCATCCAACAATAGCAGTCCATTGAAACTGACAAGCTGTTTCATATCAGTGGGCACCTTCACCTCACAGCTAGAGGGCAGAGGGCAGGCAACATACCAGTCCAGGAGCGATGCAGGGCAGAGCTAAAGAAGGGAGCTCCTACAAAATCCTCTACCCCTAAACTTATGATAAGCCCTGTGTATGGGGTACTAATTCTCACAGAGAGAAGACTGGGGGAATCTATTCATTTATTTTCCCTTCTAAAACAGAAACCATGGGAATTATCACCCTAGATCAGACCAGTGGCCCATCTAATCCATTAACCTGCCTCTGACAGTGGGCAGTACTGAATGCTTCAGAGGCAGGCACAAGAAAACCTGCAATGGGCAGTTATGAGATAACCTGCGAATGGGGAAAGTTTCCTCCTGACCCCCATTAACTAGAGGTTGGTTTAAGACCTGGAAGCATGAGGGTATGTGTGCCTTCCAAACTCTTGGGAGGCAATGCTGGTTACTATGGTGCCTCTGGATTGTCTTTTATTATGGTTCTAGGGAGGAGCAGGCCTCGCCTGCCTTTGGGGTGAGATTACCTTTCTGTAGGAGCCGTGTGGGTAGGGCTGGAGGAGTCAGGTGGGGAGGAATTACTAGACAGTCCAGATGGTCGGGCAGGGTGTCTGATTTCATGGGGAAGAGGGGTCTGAAATAGAGCTCCAATTTCACCTCTGAACCAAGGCCATTTTGTGGCGAGCAAGCTAGTAGTAACCACATGTTTATATTTGATGGCTGCTGTCCAGTATCTGTATGAAATGAGTTGGTGGCTTCAGGCCAGTTCCTAGTGTGCAAATATAAGCATCATAAAAACCACCACCAAAATTGGTAGCTAGTGACCTCTGCATTGGCAGCCTCATCTGAGAGACGAAGGAGATGGAGACGGAGCTGCCCCCTAGGACATCACGCAGCGTCACTCCCAACCCTGTACTCTGGCTGCGGGTGAGAATGGCACAGAATGGTAGTCCCTAGGTAATGAACATTTCATTAGCATCTTTTTCATTATGAAGATACTATCACAAACAATAGCTGCACTGGAGAGAGATCTGTAGCTGTTAATAATGCATGTGTTTTAACTTCCTGACGAGTCCAAATCACCAAGCTGAGACCCGGCGTTAGAGCCACACTCAGATTTGGCTTTGCAGTTTCCGCCCATTATGGAGGCCTGTTTCCCATTATAAAAGCCTGAGCAGCAAAGGGTAAATCTGGAGATTAACTTCCCATTGGAAAAAATTGTTTGCCTGGAATGCAGATCCTAGATACCCAGGGGTACCCTCCCCACAAGCACAGACCAGGTGGGTGCAAATGGAGCAAATAACGAGGTGTGTTTCCCTAAATCCAAGAGCAGAGGCAGGAGAGCTGGCTAAGGCTTAATCCAGTGAAGTCGTAGGACTGGGAGAAGCAACCGGAAAACGTGAGGAGGGCGATCTCTGCCCCCTTGCAGAAGGAGGGAACCCACCATTAGTGATTCAAGTTTGTGATTTGGGGGTGAAATCCTGGCCCAGTTCACTTGTCAATGGGAGTTTTGCCATTGACTCCAGTGGGTCCTGGATTTCACCCTTAATTTTTTTGAATACAGAGCTGCCATTGGAGGGTCAAATGTGAAGCTGCCTGACGATTTTAGCAACAAAAAGGTTTTAGTCTAAAAATGGGTGGGAGGGAAAAGTGATGAACATTTTTATTTTCGACAAAACGTTTCATTCCTTGAAAAATCTTTTTTCAGTATGACAGTCCCATTTCAGTATTTTTGACATTTTTCATTTTGGAGAGTGGTAAAATCCCTCCTCTCTCTCCAGGTTTCCCTGGAAAAGGAAAAACAGAGAAATGGGGGAAAGGGGAACACATTCTCTCATGTATTTATGTTTTTCCCCGTTGGAAAAAAATTCTAAAAGAGTGAGAAAGTGGGGAGCAAAACACTCTGTTGGATCTTTTCTCCCCTCTGGAAAAATCAGAAAGACACCCATAATCTTATTTTTTTAAAAAAACAGTTCTTTAAGGGTTCTTTAAGGACCACACATGAGTGGAGAGAACCATCCAGAATCTGGTACCTGCAGCAACTCTTTGCATTGCATAGGTGCATGAGTTCAGTACTGACTCAGAGGATGAGTACTGCCATCAGCAAAATTCTTGAATCTCTTCAATACCCAAGATGAGTTCATTAAAGATCTTTCATCCAAGCACTGCCCAGACCTGGCTATACTTGGTTGAGGAGAACAGCCCCAGGTGATGTGACAGCTGGAATGAGGTGAGCAGGATAACGCTGTTCAGTGCCTTCCCCTTTCAGGTTTGGTTGTTGACTTTACAGCTGGAATAAA
Source organism: Chelydra serpentina (assembly GCA_037349315.1). Lineage (NCBI taxonomy): Eukaryota > Metazoa > Chordata > Testudines > Chelydridae > Chelydra > Chelydra serpentina. The sequence goes on from JBAIAC010000061.1 coordinate 16,652,711, forward strand.
AATTTCAAAAGCCTCTAAATGGTTAGGAGCGCAAGTTCCATTTTCAAAAGGGACTGAGGCGTTTGAGTCCAACTGACTTTCACTGAAACTTAGGGTACAAATTTCAAAAGGGCCTAGGCAGCTAAGACACTCAGGCAAACCTTTGAAAAGTTTACCCTAAGTCTCATTGAACGTCGGCGGGATGTAGGTGCCTAAATCACTTAGTATAAATTTTTCACATGCACCTACGTGATTTAGGCACCTACGTCCCGCCGACATTCAATGAGACTTAGGTGCTTTTGAAAAGTTTACCCTAAGACTTTATTTTCTTTAACGTGTTCACTTATTGAAAGGAGATGGAGTGGGAGGGGGCATTTCTTTAATCCAACAGTTTGTTTTCTAAGGCTGTAAACACGGACACCACATTGCTCTTCAAGCTATGTAGCTAACTAATACACCAGAGTCACTGGGCACAAAACTAGTGGCAGGATATTAGCAGCAGCAAAGGCATTTCTGCTCTCATCAAATATTTGATCGATATTCTAGGACTGTGGAAATCAGACTCTGCCCGAGTTGGGGTTTTGTCCCAGGATTACCTCTCGGCAGAGATGTCACTGGGATCAACATCAGAACATGCTACTAAATGTGAGAAGGTACCGTGAAAATATTGGGTGAGTTGCCTGAGTGCAATTGTTTCTTAAAACGCTACAGACAATATAGCCCGGATCGAGCAAGTACTTTAGCACATGTGTAACTTTAAGCATGCAAGTAGTCAATGAAATCAGTGGATTCATACCAATATGTTCTCCGTGCACCTTTATGATGTTTCCTATCCCAGAACTGCACACAGAAAGACATCCATTGCCACTTATCACAGCCACATGTATGTCCACCTTCCCAACTAATCTCTTTTCTGACACCGGTACGTTTTTAATGACATGGAGACATCATTAGAATATAGAATTTAAATTGGAATGACTGCTACCTGTGAATGGTTTAGGAAAATAGCCTGACACTGTTTTATTTGCAAACTCATCTTGAAAGAAAAAAGACAGAGCAAGAAAAGGTCAAGGAAGCCAACCAGAATTATTCAACGCATGGGTTGGATTCCATGTGTGACGAGATTAACGAGACTGGGGGCTATTCGGTTTAGATGGGATGAGACGAAAAGGAATCTAAGCTAGTGGAGTCCCCACCCAACTCCATACAAAAGCCACATGCTTACTGCACACTCAGTGTCACCCCACCTGAGGTCCGGTTTTATTGAAATTAAAGTAATTCCAGAAGAGCCCTTCATGTGCCCCCAGCCTCAGCCTGAGCCTTCTCCCTAGGCTCCAGTGCTCCTTCCCACCAGATCTCTCTGCTACAGAGCCTACCACCACAAGGCTATAGCCACCTTGCTTAAATTCCAGGTGGAGTCTAGGGTGCTACATCTGTTCCTATGAGTCATCAGCAATTAACCTGCAGCTCCTGCAGGGTTCCAACATGTGCTACGGGGAGGGGTGGGGGAAACAGGAGAATCATGCCACCTTATTTTCAGGTGCTAGGATATATGAAATCCACACAGTAAATGAATGTAGAGAGAAGGGCAGTCATGCATTCGTATTTGCCATTTCCATTAATATGGGAGCCATTCAAGGGAATCTTTATTTAAAAGAAACAAAGAAAATATACTTGATGCAACAGATAACCAATGGAACTCACTGCTGCGGGGTATTCTTGAGACAAAGAGCTGTGTAAGTGTTGAACAAGGATAAGCACACTTATAAGAAGAACAGCTGCACAAGCTAGGAGAATAATGAGAAGGTTATTTAGTCCTCATTCTTCAAGATGTCAGCGGAATACCATCGGAGAGCCAGAATGAGTTCCCCACAAAATAGAGTGGACGTTTAGGGAGGTTGTGGAGAAGATGTTAAACCTTCCTCTCTGAAGCACCTGACATTGGCGACCAGATATCACACTACCACAGATGGACCTCTAATCTTTTTTCAGTATGACAGTCCGTATCTTCTCACTATACGAAACTCTGATATGAGCTGTAGGCAAGGTTCTGTGTCAATCATGCAATCAATAACCGTATTCATTTCTCCCCCCCCCCCCCCCCTAAAATGATGGAAACCAGAAAATCTCTTATTTTGACTTCTGATTTATTGTGCATGTTAGTAGCAATTTACTGAGCACGGAATGGAAACAGTACAGCATCCAGATGCGCTGGGTAACAATTAAAACTGTGTTACTGAAGCACGCAGTCCAGAGAGATCAGCTTGCCTATATTTTACAGCGTATACTCCCCAAGTCCTATTGGCACCAGGAGAAATGACTAACATATGGATCTGAGTCTCTCTGAAAATGATGAATAATTATGCAAGAGCAATTGTCACATTAACATTTATTCTTGATTTTTAAGGCTACACTGCGTGTACTGGACTTTGGAGAGCACGGAGAGACAGAATGGAATTTAGCCTATTGTGAAACAACATTAATCTACATTTGAGACTCTCTCTAATTCTAATGTTTAGAGAGTTGAATGAACGTGGACGTTTCTCCATGGTGCTCGTGAGCATCTATCAAAACAACTTTTGGAAAGTAAATGAGCTGTGTTTCAAGCAGACGCGTTCACTTCTGCATGCCAAAAAACTATTAAGGTTCTCAAGCTCCCAGCAATGCAAAGCAGCGTCCGAAATGTCCTGATGAGAGATCTATGCACTTCCTCTGAGACAATTCACATTAGGTGTGCGTTTTATTGCTATTCTTTTTTATGTTGTTAACATCCTGCCCTCTTTCCTGGTTCCTCCCAAAGAACTACAATGCAATTTGCGAAGCTCCCCTTTGTGATATGTAACAAACAAGCTCTAGTCATTGTCTTTCCACTTCATATAATGACGCAAGAACAGAAGTCAAGATGCTAAATATATTCCTGCATTTGTATATGAAAGCCTCCTACTCCCTGAATATACTTTTTTAGATCATTTACCATGCTTTAAGCACACTCTCTCTTTTGTAGATCACCATTTCCATGAAACCCCAAAAGGCAAGATACTTATTAAAATATATTATAAGAAGAGTTTATTATGCAATGACTCACGAATGTACTAAACACCAGAATAAATCATCCTCCCCAACATTTAACCACCTCTGCATAGTGCCATAAAGGGCTAGCTCACAAACATACCACTGGTAATTGAAAAAGGAGAGGACAGTGCATTATACTTTCCCCACATTTTATTTAAAATTTTATGGTAGGTAGAAACTTTACTTCTGCAAATGCGGTTCCTGGAGCCGTCACAAGCTTCCACAACAAAGCCACAAGAGAGTTAAGTGACAGGGATATCTTCATACTACAGCCATAATCCACCCTCTCTGTCCTTTGATTCCTCAGGTTGACTTTCACAGCTCACAGAACAGAACTACCTAATGCCACATCACCACAGCTGAAGACTACCGCTGATAATGGCTAGACGTCACTGAGAATAGTTGAGAAACCACCAAGAAGCCCCTGGAGGATTCCACCATCTCTGCAATGCCATTTGCTTCCAGGAACATTTGGAAGCACTGCAACCACTTCCTTCGGGTCTCTTCCAGACTGAAGAATCCAAGTTGCTTCATTTGCTCCATTTTTGCCAAAGGTTCATAGATTCTAGGGCTGGAAGGGACCTCGAGAGGTCATCGAGTCCAGCCCCCTGCCCTCATGGCAGGACCAATTACTGTCTAGACCATCCCTGATAGACATTTATCTAACCTGCTCTTAAATATCTCCAGAGATGGAGATTCCACAACCTCCCTGGGCAGTTTATTCCAGTGTTTAACCACCCTGAGAGTTAGGAACTTTTTCCTAATGTCCAACCTAAACCTCCCTTGCTGCAGTTTAAGCCCATTGCTTAAGGTTGAAGACTAAAAATGGAGTCCTAAATCTGAGAGCTAATTTTCAAAAGATCTGAGGGCCTAGTCTACGTAGGTGCCTCAGTAAAGATTCAGGAAACAAAGTTTAGGCCATTTTGCCAAAACTCGAGTGAATTGATACCAGCAAAGTTCTGCAAAGCACTAGACTTTCACCATTACCAGATTTCCCTCTATTCTCTTCCATTTTCCAGTTCTCCAGCAGTGACATAAGCTTAAATAGCAGGGAAACGTGATGCTTCAGGGTGGAAAAGGAAAAGAAATGGAAAAAACATTTTGCTAAAGGGGTGGGGCCGGGGATGCGAAAGGTAATAGGGATCAAGGGTAATATTTATAAAAGCTTGGGCACTTAAGTCCCGTTGAAAGTATCAGTATCTATGTAGATTCACACTAGATGAAGTTCTGGTCTGTATTATTTAGGAAAGTCAATGAGAGTTAGGTTCCTAACTCACTTTTGCAAAATGTATCCCAAATACGTACTATATCAATTGCTAATGTCATCCTTTAATCTTTCTAGTGAACAATATTAGAGCCCTGAGTTTTGGAAAGGTTCCACAAGGAAGGAACATGCACACAGATTCTTTTATGCACAGCATTTTAAGACACTGAATGGAGAAATAGGATTCTCCTAACCAGCTAAGGCCTTCATAATTGTAAGGCATTTTTTTAACCTTATTTTCAAATTTACTTTATTTTCAAAGCCTCGAAGGATGCAGCACCCCTGATATTGGTCACAGGAGGGTTTTATATCCCAGGCAACACAAATAAATTGCTGAACTCCTGCCAAATTCAGCTGAAAAGGAAGGACTAAGGCACAAGCATTGAACAACTTTGTATTCCAACATGACTTTGTAAGAGGGACTACTGGGTGTGTACATGTAGGAGATTCCAACTAAATCCTTGATTTTTTCCTTGTGATTGTCAATATAAAAAATGTTTACTGAAGAAAAACAGAGGGCACAAGAAGGCTAATTTGGGGACGTAAATCTACAACGTTTCTAGAAAGTGACATGCATTCAGAGATACTTCTAATGCTGTTATTATTATTAGACGTATTGCAGTAGCGCTCAGAAGCTATATCCGAGATCCAGGTCCCATTGTACATCACGTATTAAGAGACGGTTCTTGCCCCCAAAATAGACAATCTACAACATGCAGTCTAAACAGACAAAGAAAGTGTTTTTAGCCCCATTTAATGTATGGAGAGCTGAGTCACAGAGAGATCACGTGAGTTGTCGGAGGTTTTAAAATAACCGTGTGGCAAAGCTAAAAACTGAAACCAGATCTATGTCCCGCTCCCAATCCTTAACCACAAGGTCATGCTCTAACTCCACAGCTGTGTGGTAGAATGGTGTTGTCAGTTCACAACCTACTGGAGAGATCTGGAGATGGAGTTCTGTTGGGAAACCCCAGCATTTATCTCCTAATGCACAGTCTAGTTAGGCTCCATTTAACTCCATGGCCATTGTTTCTAACTCTCCTCTGGGCTCTGGAGAGTTAGACATTGTTGTGTTTGGAACAGTAATGAGTGCCATTAGTGTTCCAAACACAACAATGTCCAAATGAAACTAGCTTCTCCCACCATATACACTGGCAAAAAATTCAGCAACACCAACGCCTGTGTGAAAACGCAGCCTCTGAGGGCTGCTCAACTCAGCGAGTCTTTTGATTATTTGCCGAGCTAACGCTCGCCATGATAGCTTTAATAGAGCGGAGTGGAAGTGGTTTTCTCATCCGGTGAAAATTTTTGTGATTTCAGAAGTTTCTCCCATCTCAAAATGGGACAAAAAGTCAAAAACTCAACAATGTGCACAAATAGAAAATCGGCGGGGAAAAAATCAATCAAAATATTTTATTGTAATAAGGATTCCTAAATGTTTTGATTTGATTTACCATTTTTAATTTTTTTTAAATACTATAGTCAGCTTAACTTTCAAAACAAAAAGTTGTCTTGAACAAAAAAAAAAAAAAAAAGGAAGTTTTTCATTTTGAAAACGTCAAACAGGACGATTTCGAAACATTTTTTCAAGGCAAGAAATTAAACAAAATCAATCCTCTCTCGCAGAGAGTTTTGGTTTCAACAAATTGGCATTGTTGGACCCCCAAAAATAGTTGAAATTTAGATTTAAACTTACTCGGTTTTCTCAAGGTTTGAAAGGAAAAAAATGAAACCAAAAATGTGCCACTTACATCTTCAGGCCAATTCTTTCCCTTTTGCGCTTTTCTCCATTTGTATGTGCATATCACATCCATCACACACATGTACAAATGCACAATACATTTCCAGTGATGGACACTACATTCTGAAGAGAGAAAAGTTGCACCTAATTTAAAGAGGAGCTGCATGGTGCCTGTATTTTTTCTTCAAATAGCATGACACTCCAAGCCATGTAGGGGATAACTAAGGGAAGAACAGAGCCCGAGGCATTATTTACAACATATAATTGGCCATGTTAAGAAAGCATTTCAAAGACAGTTTCGGCTAACATGGTGAATACAGATGAGGCATGACTTTGGTAAAGCAGATTTTAAAAACCCTTTGAGACAAAGAGATGGTTTTAAACAGATGATTTTTTAAAAGGCTCAAGAATGGGGTGGGGGGAATTCAAGTACAATCTATATTGGCCATTTTAGATGAAACTTTCTTTAAAAACTAGTTCATGAACACAACTTTCTGTTAATGCAGACAAGGCCCTGGGGCCGGATCCTGCAAACACACACAGGGCTATTCAGTGGCACTGCTCACGGCAACCACCATCACTACATCTGGTAGGAAATGTTTGCACGATCAGGCACTTGAGGCTCCAATCCTGCAAAGAAAAGCAGATGGTGAACCCCTGAGCCTTCCTGCTGACTTTGACTTTGCAGGATTATGCACTTACTTTTGGACATGTATTAGGACATCTCATCAGTCCCCTGTGGCTCTCTGAATCTTGCCAGTCACAGCTCTAGGGTGACCAGATGTCCCAATTTTATCCTGATTTTGGGGGCTTTTTCTTATATAGGATCCTATTACCCCTCCCACCCCCATCCCGATTTTTCACATTTGCTGTCTGGTCACCCTACACACCTCTGATCCAGCAAAGTACTTAAGCATGTGCTTAACTTTAAGCACCTGATTGGCTCCATGCTCAAAGTTAAGTATGTGCTTAAGTCATTTGTTAGAAGCCTATGGAACTGCTCACATGCTTAAAGTTCAGCACATGCTTATATATTGGATTAGTGCCTCAATCTGCCTAGATCCACTTAAACTAGGCACATTTTCTAGCACTTACTCCACAAACAGAACTTTCCTTGTCAGTGTCCAACATCCGACACTATGTCTACTGTTTCATTCCATTAAAACTAAAAGGAAATGTTGCTTTCTTTAATGGCAGCTAAATCTTTATAAATTAGATTGTAGTATCAATACATTACATACATTAATTCTTTACCAAGGTTTTATTGGAAGAGAGCTGCCCATGCTGTTAAGAATCGGGGGGGGGGGGGGGGAACAGGAGCACACTGAATTTGTTTAAACTGAGCACAGGAATGTCTAACAGAGAGTTAATACCATTGCTCATGAGCCATTTCACCTACAGCAAGAAGTGAAAGCATGCAACTACACCCAGCAAGTGATCACAGAGCACCCTGCAGGGAATTTGCTTCCATTTCAAAGGGAAAGATCAAAACTCACCAAGGAAAAAAAATCCAAAAGATGCTCCCAGCCAGTGTATGAGATTAATATTGGGCCCAACCTCAGAGGCTTTCTGAGAGGAACGGAAAGATGTGGACAGAAAGATCACAGAGCCACTCCAGTGCCTGATTATTTATGCTCTATGAGTTTGATCCTACCTACACCATTGCGTGAATGGGAGTTTTGCCATTGACTTCAATGGGAGCAGAATCGAGTCACTTTGAGGTTTATTGGCTGCCTGCACAGAGTTTAAAAATATATATGGAAATTAGAGAGAGAATAATTTGACAATGTCATGATGATATGTTGGTTTTACATTCACAAAAAAGAAAAAGAAGTATCTATTTTTGGAGCGTTATTTTCTAGCAAACTCCTCAGGGGGTCACAAGGGAAAATAGATAGGAAATAATTATTTCAACCTTGACCCTCCACGCCACTATCCTCCCCCCGCTCCCTGCGTGGAGCTCCCTGCAGCATCAGTGGCTTATACAGTGCACAGACTGGTAATGTTGGCAGTGGTGACTCCATACATTCAATCATTCAAATATTCCACTTCCCAGCAAAAAAAGAAAGAAAAAAAGAGGTGGGGGTAGGTTCTTTTGTGCAAATGGTCCAGAAAAGGGCATTTGCCCATGTGATCCCTGATTTAAAGAGACACTGTCAAAATAAGAAAAAAAACATGCATTTGAGCAAATCCTTGCCTGTGTTACAAACAATAGGCTGAGATTTTCAAAGGCATATAAGGGCCCAATTCCCATTGATTTCCCTTAGAAAATCTATTTTCCTTCATTTATGGGGAAAAAACACAACATTTACTTTTCCCCCCACTTATTTATGGGGTAGGCGAGAGGGCTTTTCTCCTTTTTGCATGACATTCATCTTGGCCAATAACATTAAACTGGTCAATTTCACGACGGTCCGTTTCCAAGACCTTTCCCGTTCCCATGGACTGGCACCATGCTGTTGTGTGTGTTCACTACATTGAGGGCAAATATTGCAATTAAAAGACATTCTGATTGTTATTCATAGGAGGTTTTGGAAAAGCCTCTATTTTCTTTCAGTCTAATTTCTGAGCCCAGGCTCCTGTCAGATGATGCTCTCTACAGTGTGACTAAAGACAGAAACATTTCTATTCAGGTGCTTATATCATGCCCCTCACCACCTAGCTAAAGAGACTGTCCCTGTCCCCCAAAAGTTACATTCTAAACAGACAAGGAAGCGAAGGCACAGCTGCCTTGAATGTCTAATACTAGACCACCACCCTTTGCAGGTGACTCTCCTCTCTGCTACATGGAGTGGTGATTGGCTCTCTCTCCGGCACCATCCCTCACACCCCTTTTCCTCCAGATCCCCTGGAGGAATCTCTGTTCCTCCAGGGTCTGCAGTAGGGAGCTGATTGTACTGCTATTGAAATCACTGTTAAAATCCTATTGACGTCAGTGGTCCAGGATTGGCCTCTAGGGGAGGAAGTAGATACAGTGCAGGAAAGAAGAAGGACCGAGGGAGGGGATTGGAATTATGGGTGGGGGGGGGGGCGGCATGCACATTTTCCCCTGCTCTGGCCCCACAGACTGTACTTTGCTTTTCTCTTAGGCTGCATTCTCTTTTCCTTGGAGAATATTGGAGGCTACCATAGCTAGGAGATTCCCTGGTAACTTGCCAAAGAACTGGAGGAGTGGGGGCTGTGGGAGCCCAGAGTAGCTGCAAAGGCAGAGAGAGAGGTCCCATGCAAATGCACCTGGCCTCCATAGATTACCAAGTTTGGGCACGGGCCCCAAAGCTTCTGTGGAGGGTGAAGCGAACCTCAGCCCACTGAGAGGCCAGCAAGGGGCGGGGGGGGGGGGGGGGATCCTCACACAAAATTCCTCCCTCAGGACTGACTGCAGGACGGGGTGATCTGGCCCATGCTGCTGAGGCTGTGAACTGAGCCTCAGATGTTTGAGTTATGAAACAAGCCTGTGCTATTAAATGCCTGATCTCAAGTTTGCTTTCAAAGCTTTGAAAGCAATCACAACGTTCTAACTGGAAGGCCCTTACATTAAAGCGGGGACAGGATCTGGGATCCACTGTAAAGTCTGCAGTTTAAATGGATCTACAGGCTTCCCTCCAATCTCTGTTATCAGGGGAGCCCAATATAAATGTTTGTCTAGAGCTTTTATCCTTCCCGCCTGGATTTTACACCAGAAGCTTTGCTCTATCAAGTCTCTTCCAAATGTAATGGAAAGAGAGGGATGGTATCTGGGAGGGACTCCGATTTTTGGTTTCAGGTCTGGCTTCGTGCCCAGGGCACTTGGTACCCATTGACCCATTTCTTTGTCACCGCTCTCATTACAGTTGTGTTAATAAATTGGCTTGATAGCTTACATGCCTGCTTTATTTATGGGAAGTAGAGTTATACTTCCACGTAGGACTCAAAGATCTGCCCTGCTGTTGGGGTCCCATTCTGTGCTGCGCTGCTAGGAGGCATCCCCTGGGGGATGGGATGGGCCGGAGGGAAAGTTGCAGACGCTTGTATAAATTAGAGTAACCCAGGGGTTTCTCTGATTTATGGCACTCTCCCAAAGTCTGTGTCATGCCCTAGAATTTCCATAGCATTGTGTGCTATGGAGATGCCCCCTCCCATTCCCCAACACACCCGGGGCCTGCAAGGGAAGTAGCAGAGTGCAGAGGCGGATTAAGATTTAACGGGAGCCGGTGCAAAGAGAACATTGGGCCCCCCCCACACCCAGTGCTTCTGCGGGGGCCCTCAAATTGGCCAGGGCACCTGGGCATGGGCCCAGTGTGCTGATCTGCCACTGAGCACAGGGGTGATTATGCCGGCCCTGCAGGGCCCCTGTGCCAGCAAGAATTCTCCCCCGCCCTTTGCAGCACCTTTACAGACAGAGCCGCATATCGGGGTGGGGAGCGGGGGAGGAAGCGCTCTCCCTTGGACTTTTGGTTTGTAACTTTATTCGTTATATATTCAAGCAGAGATGTCTTTCACTGCTCTTCCCAGGGCCAGTAATCATGGAATTTCAGGAGGTTCAGGACTCCATTACTGATGGGTTTTTCCCCAAAGGAACTTAAGCAATTCTGTCTTTTAGGCTAATATTCTAGACTCTGATTCCTTGAGGAAGCTTTTTATTATTATTATTATTCTGTAGAATGGATCCTTTGCATTTTTGATTTTTTTAAAAAAATCATAAATCTGACAGTTTTTCTGTCATACAGACAGAGGAAGGCCAGCAAAGGTGTAGGCTTCCTCCCAAGTATAAATTAGTTTTCACTAACTAAGTTCTATTTCCTGGGAACCAAAGGTCAAAGGTTTAATTCTACCTGCCTCAACCTGTCTGACTAATGTGAGTAGCAAGCAGCATTCATGCTCCCAAAGAAGAGAGTTTGTGAGCAAGTCACTTTTCATTCAAATCTCTTTCACTTGTAGATGTGATGGACAATTTGAAAGACACTAGGACAGAGAGTTCTCACTAGCATCTTCTCTACAGGCCAGATCTTCAGCTGATGTAAATAGTCACAGGTTGAGACTCCTGGCCCATGCAAATTTAAAGTGCTGAAACGTATCACCATTTGAGGGAAGTGATCATTTCTCTTTCCATCATATTATAAAATATTAGACGAACTAAAAATCAAAATGATATTTTTGCCGCTTATCTTCAATAAATTCACCTCTCTCTCTCTCTCAGCATCAGAAGCAAGTGTTATTTCTTCTTGCCACTTGGGGTGGAGTTTTGTTCCCAAAAGTTCTGCAAAAACAATGCTGCATACGCAGGAAATTCCCTTCACATCACAGTGGCATGAGGAGGCGGCGAAAGTTTACAAAGCATGTAAAAATATAAACACAAGAAATGACCTCATTTTTGCCAACGTCCAGGCTGATTACATAGGTTTATAGCCAGAATTTCCCCCATGTTCTTATTTTTGCTTTCCTTACAAGGCTGCTGCAGTCTCGGATTAAAACCGGGATGATGCAAAAAAAGGAACTGCCCTCATGTCCCTCTGGCCTCCTCCCTGACCGAGCTCTGCATTCATTCCAGTTATCTGTGAACTCAGGCAGCATTTTAGCTTGTGTAGCATGAGGGTCCATCCAGTCGGCAACCATATCAATTCTGAATCTGCCCCTTGTCATGGAACACCCCGTATGGCAATAAAGGCTGGTCTTGCGCTGAACTCCCGGGAGTGTGACTGAGGACACCTGCATTCCATCCCCAGCTCTGCCACAGACTTACCTCTAGGACAGGAGGTCCCCTCTTTTTTTGTGACCCATCCTTGGAGCTAGTCCCCTCCCTCCCAGCCCTGCAATCCTAACCCCGGCCCGGTGCAGAAGGGAGGTTCCAGGGGCAGCGAGGGCTGTTGGAGAGCAGGCCCGCCCCACAGTTGCCGGGGCAACTCCTCTCCCGTGCGGCTGGGCCCAGCTCCCCGCTCCAGGCGCTGTAACCTGAAGCACGGGGGCGCAGCGCCTTTCAGGTTTGGCCCCACTGTCCCTCCATCATGAGGGAGGGGCGGCCGAGCCCAATTTGAGCAAGTGAGGCTGTGACCTGGCAGAGGGGTGGTCTGGTCCAAACCTGTGCGCTGTTACCCTGTGCGCCAGGTTGCAACGCCCAGAGCAGGGAACCAGGCCCAGCACCGCAGAGCAGGAGCCACTGCCCCATGGGGTGAGGGTGGGGTGGGCTCATGCTCCAACACCCCCAGTGCCAGCGTCTCCACTCCGCACCAGGCTGGGAGAGGTATATGTCCTCCTGGGGCCCCCACAACTCATCGAGAACCTTACCACAACACCCACGGCTGGGCTGGGACCTACCATTGGGGATACACTGCTCTATGACCTTAAGCCCAGGTCCTCAAAGGTATCTAGGCACCTAATTCCCATTGGTTTCAATGGAAGTTAGGCACCTAAATCCCTTTGAAGATATGGGCCTTAATCTCTCTGTGCCTTAGCACCCATCTGCACAATAGGGAGAGCAACGCTTCATTTCTCCTACTCCTTTCTGCCCTGTCCATTGATACTCTAGTATCAAGTACCTGGCATTAGAATGTTCTTTCAGTGTACCCCACCACAGCTCCCCCTTTAGACTGATCAGCAAAAGACAGGAGTTGCTACACCCCCAGCTACAGGGATTCAGTTCAAGCTGTAGCAGTTTATGCCTTCAGTTCTGAAGGTCCTTGATTCAGAAGCTGGGATTGGGCGACAGGTTATCAACAAGAGATCCATCCTCTGTGTGTTCATTCCCTTTGGGGCACCTGCCATTGGCCACTGTCGGTAGACAGGATACTGGGCTTGATGGACCTTTGGTCTGACCCAGTACGGCCGTTCTTATGTTCTGATCACTGGTGTGTTGGCCAAGATAGTGGCCACCACTCTAGTTCTCCTGCTATGTCTGTCTCTACCCGAGCACTTGTATGGTGCTTAGCCTAGGTGCTCCTGGTCCCTAGCTGCTCCTGTTCAACAAATAATAAAGGCTACTTGAATGCAGTTCACACCTACCTTCTACTCCTCTGTAACTCTCCTCCTTCATTAAATGAGCACCTCATTGTTACATGCAAACTGCTTTGTTCCCCGGAACAGCATTAGGGGGTGTTTACTTTTCTATGTAGACTGGAAAGAGCAGAACTGAAATCTGTCCCTGCCAGTCTTAATTAGTGCTTCATTAAGCCGCTTGAAAAACTTCCCCTCTGTTCTCCTTTGAACAGGTTACGCTTTGCTCTTTTAAAACTAGTTTTTTGGCTGGCTCCTCATACCTGAGAGGATGGGTGGAGAGATGGCCATCTGCTCACAGAGCAAGGCTTTTGTCTCACAAAGAGAAGATCTGCTCATAGATGGCGTGTTCTCTGCCTCACCTGGGCCAGGTCCTCAGGTGGTATAAACAGGCGTCACTCCATTGATTAGGGTGGAGCAATGCCCATTTCCATCAGCTGACAATCTGGATCCTGTACGGACCGGGCCGAAAGCTAAAGTCAAGGGCACTTATTTTTTAGTGCAACTCAAAGACTCTGGGGACGGCTGAAATATGATTACATTTAAGAAGGTCGGAATTTCAACAGCAAACCAGAAATACAGAAGTAAGGCTGGGACACTTGGTAACCTAGTGATTTAATGATCTAGCCTTTTACCTCTGGAGCTTTGGGGTCAAATGGGATAAGGTCCCAAATGTCTCCTATATGCTTTGGTACAATCTAGCCTCATTTTCAGCCTTTGCATGAGAGATCCTCAGGAGCAGGGGTGCTGCAGGTCAGGATTGGCATGATTTTGCAGAGTGTTTGGAGACGCTTGCAATCTTCCTTTATACAAGCATCCAAATAAATAAATGAAAACAATACGCTACAAGACCAGTCTGATTCAGAACCTGGCAGAACTGCTGAAAAGGAAGACAGGAGTCACAGGGACAGAAATTAGAATGTTCTGTCAATGAAACTGGACCCCAACCTCTTGCTGCGGAGAGATCAATGTTCATAAAGTAGACATCACTGCATTCTGTCTCTCACTCTTCAAGGCTACAATCCGGGAACCTTTAAGATTCCACCTGCCCTGCAGGGTAATGACATTAACTAATACTGAGTTCCTGAAACCCCCTGGAAACAACCCTCCCTCCTTGCCGGTTAGACTCTAGGCCTGCCAGGAAGTACTATCAAGAGGACGGGGCTGGGGGGTGGTTTAGATCCGCTCCCCAAGGCATTCAGCAGCTTAGAGCCTAGCAGAGGGTTTCAGAGGCAGAAAGTCCACCACTTTCTTCATAAGAAAGCTAGACCAGTTCAAGGCCAATGAAATGTGTCTCACACTAAGGGAACTGGAGGGACCCAAAACAGCTAGATAAACAGGAAAAGGGGGTAGCTAGGCACCCAGTAAGCAGGTTGATCCACAACGTATCCCCATAGCACCTCCAACCCAGAGAAACACGGTCTTACTCAAGCGGAAACTGACATGGCTTCCCTCTGGCAAGAAACACTGAGGGAGCACAGTGGTGGACCAACCACCTCATTTCACGGTGGTGAATCAACCCTTGGCCCACAGAGGCCTTGCCAGCAGAGAGAGGTGTAGTTTGCATCTCCTGTCACATGCCTCAATGAATCTAGCCTCATGTAGTAAATTAATTACCTTTTACTAGAGATAACCATCATCCCTCCCATAATAAATGACTCGAGGATAACGCAATGAAGGCAAATGTACAGAAAAGCCAGTATCCTTGCGTGCATATTTAATTACCTCAGCACTGATGGTTTGGCCAGCACCTCAATAAAATGGATTCACATGAACCAAATAAGCCTTGCTTTGAATGGCAGAAATTGAATTGCATGCACTTTTGGAAATTCACTTGCCTAATGTCACATGGGGGCTTAACCGTGAACGAGGTTTGCCAGTAATCATTCCTCTGCGTCTTTACATGCAAAAAACTAAAAAGTCTGATGTTTGAATGGAGTAGCCAAGATTTTTTTCTTCAAACTACTATATACTATACTTTAAACAGCAGGATGATAGACAAAGAAACATTCCTAGATGGTATAAATCAGTACAGGCAGAGGAGATCGTCAATGGGGCAATGCAGATTTACACTAGGATCTAGCCTACCTCTTTCTCCCCCCCCACTCCAAAAAAAATGGACCAGAGGAAAGACTGGTAATATCATCTATTACTTTTGACCAAATAGAAGTCTGATTGCTGATGGCATTGGTAGTTTATTTTAAATTAGCAGAACAAGGGGGGAAAAAGTTTACCATTCTAACTGGTCATCCAATTGAGGCAGTTTCTCTTGTTACGCCAATATTTAAATAGGAATTAATTATTAACTGACCAATGCCTTCATTGTATTATTAACATATTTGTCTATCTTTATCAGACAATGCTTTAAAAGATAGCATGGGACAATAGACAATTTGGACAGGTATGCAAACTGGAAAGAATTAATAGAATGTTTGTTTGCAAAAAAAAAAAAATGCTATTATTCAAATGCACCAGCTAAACATTAGTATGAATAGGTCTTGAATGTCAGTTCTAATAGCAGATGTAGACCAGTAACTTTGACTAGACTTTCAATGGTCTAGCATCCAGTTCACTTTCCTGTGATCAAATGCTTTAGATGGACAATTTGGTTCCAGTTCAAGAGACAGGAAAAAGTTATTCGTCGCTTACAGATCATCTGAAGGAAAAGGGCAGTAAGGAGCCATCATGTTGATGATTAAAGGAAAACAATGACTAAAATGTCCTGTAGGCCACTGACAGAGCATGCCACCAACTGTATAGTACTGCATCCTTCGAGAACTCTGGATCCAAATTAAGTCCATTAATCTGCAAGGAGGTGACCAATGAAATAGGTCCACCACCCCAAACAGCACAATGCAGAGTTCGGACATCAGTTTACAGAGGGGGATGGTCTGACCATGACAAGAATACAAACGTAAGCCCCTCCCCACAAGCTCTAATCCTAGCCTAAAAATAGATGTTACCTGCATATATGTGTGGGACTGAAAAAACATGTTGGATAGTTTCATGCTTGGCCACAAGAACTCAAGTGTCACTAATGGAGTCATCATCCACATATAATATATACAAATCAGGAGCACATACTTATTAAACAGACTGAGCCTCATTCTGACCTAATCGACACCAGTACCAATTAGAAGTAACTTTACTGAAGCCATCTATGTAGCTGATATTCGAATCTAGCCAACACCGCTTAAGGTTTTTGTTAGTCACTCCCATTCATATGGGATAATAAGCAATGTTGCCTCACCATAAACTTCCGAGAGCTCCTGGCTATTAGATAGCTCCTGAGGCCCAGGGCAGGCTCTAACTATTTTGCCGCCCCAAGCAAAACAAAAAAACAAAAACCGAGTGCGGTCCCCCACCCCCGCAAGCAAAAAAACCCAAAACCAAGCGCCGCCCCACCAAAACAAACCACGCCCCCCCGAGCGCCGCCCCACCAAAAAAAAAAAAAAAACCCCGAGCGCCGCCCCACCGAAACACCCCCTCCGAGCCCCGCCCTGCCGAAACAAACCACCCCCCGCGAGCACTGCCCCGCTGAAACAACCCCCCCCCCCCCACAAGCGCCGCCCCACCAAAACAAAAAAACAACACACACACACCTGAGCGCCGCCCCGTCGAAGTAAAAAAAAACCAACAAAACAAAAAACCCCGAGCACCGCCCCAAGATTGGCTGTCCCTTAGAAGGTGCCGCCCCAAGCACGTGCTTGGTCGGCTGGTGCCTGCCCTGCTGAGGCGTAGACTCTCTGTGTGTTATCTAGCAATTCATATCCATCACACCAAATGGTGTGTTGACTATATCCCCACAGTGCTTAACTATTGTAGTGCAATTCTGAAACAGGACTGTGTAAAAAATAGCATTATGGGTTACCACATTTTCTGAGACACGGCAACTCCAGGCCAGTTGTGCTTCGTTTACGAAGCACAACTGATTCTCCATTGCACAAGCTAGAAGAGTAGTGTTTCATGCCAACGGTGCACTGGTGTAAATGATACACAAGGAGTAGAGAGAGAGAACCAGGCTGGTGGTCTTTCTAAATGCCAGTCCTATAAACTTCGCCTGGGATCTGACTCTATGATGAATACCATTTAATATCCATTAAATCGAGCTCCAAAGGTAAGCAGGAAAGAGAACTAAGGAATTGTGATCATGCTTCATCTGAACATTCATGGGCCAGATCTTCAGCTATATCTTCAGGTATAACTTCACTAACTTCAGTGCAGCGACAGCAATACATACCACCAGAAGAGCTGGGCTACTGTGTGCAGGAATGGACAAACTTACTTGAGAATTTGGAATGAGTTACTTATATGACCCTTCATGGGGGGAACCTCATACTACCTACCCTTGACCTTTCTTTGCACATAGTTGTTCTGTCACAGCTCTTGAGGATCTGTCATTGAGCTCCTTCTCCTCCTACAGTGCTTAATCCTTTTCTCTCTCTTGTACAGCAGATAAGCTTCACTGGGACCTGCTATATACCCAACATATCTACAAATCTGGTCACTTTAGGTATGTAAATACTGTTTCGGGGCCTGACCTCAGACCACCAAGTTTCAAGATTTTGGCATCTTATTTTTTTTAACCCACTGTCTTTTGAGACCTCCTGGCCCAGATATTTTCCATTTTTCTGAGTTGACTGTTGCCATCTTCTGGTAACACATAATGGTCAAACTTTAGCATAAAATAGTCCTCTGACATATTTTCCTATCAAAACTGCAACTCTTTTAGAAAGTTCAGCATGGTTTATTTTCACTATAGTTCTTGTCATACACATGTTTTAGTGGCACTTATTTTTCTTGAGAACTCGGATACCACTCCTGGTAGCAGATAAACATTTATAAGCCAAAGCAAAATTCTACCTAACTGGCCTTAGGTAGACCCTAGAAAGTAAAGGTCACACTGTAAACAGCAGTATTTTTGTAAAGATTTTGTTCGTTAATGTTTTGAATTCTTGTTTTCATTAAGTAAACGGCAGGCAAGAGATAACAGATGCCTAATTTCAAAGATCGTGGCGATTATAATTTGGCACGCAAGGACGTGAGTTGTAATGAAGTTTACAGAAGTACGGTCAGAAACCTTCACACAGGCTGCACATGAAAATTAAAGTGGAGACTGATGTTTTATGTAAAGCAAATGCTTTTTAAGAAAATCTTTATCCAGTCAAACTTTTATGGAGCAAAAGATCAACATACCCCGCACCCCCACCCCCAGGTTTTCCTCCTAATCACTAACCTAGTACATTTTGTCTTAAAGAGCAGCGAGGATGGATAGCTAGGAAGGTATTATATAAATATACACCACACACTCATATATACATACACAAAGAGCGGGTGAGCAGGGCTACTGCTGAAATGTTGGTATTGTTAAGTAAAGGGTTGGATCTGTTCTGATTTACAGCAAACTTCAGAGAATTTTTATTTTTCAGATCCACCCATTGTAATTATACAAAACACTATGATGGTTGCAAACTCCTGCGTGCAATTTTTTTTTTAAGTGTTTCCACTATATTTGTCTCAGTGCCGCCAAACAAAGATTTCATTCCAATTTGAACCTTTTTAAATGTGCTTTCGTGAGCTGTCGATGTCAACCAGGTATAGTTTATTCCTCTCATTCAGCTGTGGTTGCACAGCTCACCACGTGCCTGGATAGAGTGGCACTCTCTTGTTTTAGAGTCATGAAGTGGCATAGATCAGATATGTGTTGCAGGTAAGCCAATAAACTGCTTGGCTGTGTGATAAAATTAAGTAATGAAAGTAATCAGATTCAATGGAAATAAAGGCAGCAATGTAAGTAGTACCACACTCCCTTTATGTAGAAGTAGTTTGTTATGGATCAATATCTGTACTTCCTAGAGAGTTATCCTGTTTAATTGGCCTTTTTTGGTACTACAGACTGAAGCTGTTGAGGCGCCTGGACCCAGCACTGGAAATCTACCCTTCCTGCCCTAAAATGAACATTGGTAGCTGGGCTAGGAATCTGAGGAACACAGGAATCGCCAGACTGGATCAGATCTGGGGTCCATCTAGTCAGAATCATAGAATTTAAGGCCAAAAGGAACCTCTGGATTATCCCGTCTGACCTCCTGTATATCACAGGCCACCACCACCACCTGCACGCTAACCCCAACAACTGAAATTAGACCATAACATTACAGCCCACAGGAGACCAAACTGTTAGGTGCCACAGGCAGAGAACAGGAGGGACTGAAGTGCAGCAGTGCCTGAGGCCCAGACAATGGCAGGAAAATGATTGAGAAACACCTGGATAATTCTGGCAAGTGACCCATACTCTCTCACTGCAGAGAAAGGTGGAGAAAAAAACAACCCATGGTCCCCACCAATCTGACCTGGAGGAAAATTCCTTCCCACCCCCACATGTGGTGATCAGTTTGGCCCTGAGCACGTGAGCAAGAACTTCCAAACAAGCACCTGAGGAAGAGAATGCTCGGTGCTACCTCAGAGCACTGGTCCACCCCAACCAATATCCCATTTCCAGGCAGGGCCATCCATGGTGCTTCAGAGGAAGGAGATAAATATATTGGGGAGGAAGGGGGCAGAATCCCTTCCTGACCCCTGCAGGTGGCTAGCTGAAATCCTGAAGCATGAACTTTTAGAAACATAAGACATAAATCAGAAGGGAGTCCCAAGGCTTCTGAGCCCTGCTCCCTACCCTCTGTAGCAACCCCGTCAAACAAATACACTCATAAGTTTGTCCAGCTCTTTCTTAATACTAATTAAGTTGTTTGCCCCCCACTACTCCTACTGGGAGTCTGTTCCAGAACCTCACCCCTCTGAGGGTTAGAAACCACCTTCTAATTTCCAGCTTGAATTTGTTCATGGCCAATTTGTACTCGTTTATTCTTGAGCCAACACTGTCCTTTAGCTTAAATAACTCTTCACCCTACTTGGTATGTACCCCACTGATGTATTTAGAGAAAGCAATAATATCCCTTTTCAGCCTTCCTTTTTCTAGACCAAACAAGACAAGCTCTTCCAGTCTCCTCTCAAGATAAACCCTCCATTCCCCTGATCATCCTAGTAGCTCTTCTCTGCACCTGTATCAGTTTAAATTCACCTGTCTTGAACATGGCTAACCAGAACTGTACACAGCATTCCAAATGAAGTCATACCTTAGTCCAGTATTCTGTCTCTAACACGACCAGCACCGGACGTTGCACAGAAAGGTTCTAGATTTATGTAACCCTGCCTTCCATTTTCTAGATTTCTTGGGTCGGAAGGGTTAAAGAGCTCCTCTAGCAAATTTGAGATGGCCGTTATTTGCTGCAGTAACATTCAGGACTGAGGCTAGTAATTTAGGAGTCATCTACCAGGAACAAAGATACAGTCTAAACACTTAGGCCAGGAAGGATTATTTAACCATTATTGTCCTGCACCCTTTAGGAGTCGTCTGAAAAATACAAATAGATTGAGCCAGGTATAATGAAACAACTAAGCTCCACCTTTGGCCTGGGAGTATATAATTCCATCAGATATTAATGATGGCAATGCTGTGTATTCTTGACACCTTACAGGGATTTTTTTCTGTGTGTTTAAATGATTTATTTAGTTAGAGCTGGTTGGAAAATGGTTTAATTTTTTCCACTGAAAATGTTGATGAAAGCCAAAGCAATTATTTTCATCTCCATTTTCAGAGGAAAAACATTTACTTTTTGTTGAAAAACAGAGAACCTAAAAACCAAATAATTTTGGCCAGAACTGCTGAAAGCTGATATCACCCCCACCCCCCACCCCCGCGAATCTGCAGAAAACTGAAAACATTTCTGACAAAAAAATTAAAAAACAAAAAACCTAGAAATGTTAAAGGGGAATAGACATTTTCTACAGAAAATTGTGTGTGGTTCGAAATCCAATTTTCAGTCAAAAATGTTCCAATGGCAAATTTTAACCAGCCTTAGATGTACTATTTCTGTCAACACCTCCATTATTTATTAATATGAGCACGGCCAATATGGTCTGCGTTCAAGTGAAGCAACTTGAGATTTTCAGAAAGTGCTCGGCACCTGCCCTCTGAAAAAAATATGTCAGCCCATTGAAGCTGGCTCAGATTAAGCATCCCGATATTGAGACATGCAAAAATCACTAGTCACTTTTGAAAATCTTGGCCAACCAAATCTGAAAGGATGTGGAACACGGGTCACTTGGGCAGGGCCGGCGCTCCCACTAGGCGACCCTAAGCAGTCGCCTAGGGCGCCAGGATTTGTGGGGGCGGAGACTCCCAGCGGCGATTCGGCGCCCGCCGAGGAGCTGCGGCTGCCGGTGGAGGTGAGCTGCCGCGGGCGGGGGCCTGGCTGCCGTGGGGGAGGGGGGCAGGGGTGGGATGGAGGGCTACCGCGGGCAGGGAGCCGAGCCTGGCGCCGCGGCCCAGGGGCGGGCCAAGCCGCCGCCACGGGGGATGGGGAGCAGGGCTGGTGCAAGGACGTTTCGCCTAGGGCGCGAAACGTCCTTGCACCGGCCCTGCTCTTGGGGACCCCAGTAGGGAAACACAAGCAGCCAAGTTTTGTGAGAAACACTTTCCAACCTTTCAAAGCTCAGAGGGGAAGCGTTTGGCTGGTCGTACAGGCACTCATAGTCCCCCAGACTGAGTTTGGCGGTTTCAAAACCTCACTGGTTTAGTTTTCACCATTTTTGGTCGGAAGAAACCTAAACCAACAACAAACAACAACAGTCACCTGGTGTGACCCAGCCATGGCAAGATTCCCAACAATTTAGAAATGAACATTTCCCTTCAGTCTCCCTGGAAGTCTGAGAGATCGCTTTGGTTGCCTGATGGCTTTTCCCCCTCCCCTTATTCATTCTTCCTTTCTTTGCTATGTATGTTAATTGGGAGGGGGGGGGGGGAGAAGGGAATCATAGCCTAGGGCAACACACCTGACTGCTTCCCACCCCATGGTCATTTACCATTAAATCCATGGGTACGTTCATTCTTCTGCCTTTATAGTTCCATAATGAGCTTGAACTGCAATTAACAAAATGATCATGTTCACTTTAACATGATACACCTGTGAAATACCACCAGGATCTGAAGCAATGTTTAAGGTGCACGCACTCTCCCCTCCCCCCCATATTTCAGCACAAGCTGGATACCCTAGCATGAGTTTGATTTTTAATTGGTGCAAATACCTGTAGGTGGTTATTTAAGTTCCCATTGGTTAAAGATTTCCTCATGGCACTTTATCAGCATTGACATAACATTTTTGGTAAGTAAGAACCCAAAACATTCTTCATTTCTTCTATTGCAGTCATTTGCCATTCTGGAGCTAATAGATTTTTATTGTACGGTAGGATAGAAGTTAGCACTATAGTCTCTTTTCCATATGAAGCTTTTTAAGTCCCCTGTTAGAAATCATTCATGTCTGAAACTTAAGAGGGAAAAAAAATACCTGCCAGAGACAACATAGGAGGCAACTAATCCATATCTATACATATTGGCTATACTGTTTTAATGAATAATTAGCTCTTTAATCTGCATAATGCAGCTGATTTCCTATATTTGTAGCCAAATATAAGAGAGAAACGCAAAACACATGCCCACATAATTAAGTTGAGAGCAAAAAACAAACAACAACAACAACTGAAATAAATTTGTTAGCCTCTAAGGTGCCACAGGTATTTTTCTTGTTTTCTTTTTGCTGACACAGACTAACACGGCTACTACACTGAAACAACAACTTAGTATATGATATTAAGAACACAAGGACTCTGCTACACTTAGTATCCCAAACTATCATTCCTCCTTAATTGCTTTTCAGATTGTCCCAATAGATGAGATTTCCTCTTAAAGGAGGTTTGTTCCATTGTCAATAAGTGCCCGTACCTCTTGATAATGGGTACGTATTTATGGTGGAACAGCCTCACCCTGAATTTATAGGCAGGGCAACTAGCTTCATAAGCACAATTAGGATCTCAATTAGAGCCTTTGTTATATAAGTGCAATAATCACTTGCAGGTCGCTTTGTAAAGGGTCTATTCAGACTCAAATGGCCAGCCTGACTGCCTGTACCACCTGTGGAGGAGGAACTGCGAGTATCTTCAGCTCTGCAGAAGCAGTCGCAGCTTCTTATCCCAAGTGAGTGATTCCCACACCTTGCATAAAGCTAATTTGGGGCTTTGTGATGGAGGTGCATTGGCCCATTTCAGGAGCTGGCAAGGAAAGGGTTAACATTCACCTTCTGAAGGATGGACAGACCAAAGCTGTAGAGCCTACATGCTATGACTGTCGAGATAGCAGGCAGGGGTGCTGGAATGGGGGGGGGGGGGGGACTTCTCACTGGACGTAAGGGCAAACGACAAGGGTGGGGGAGAAGAGGGAGTGAAGAGAAGCAAACAGGGAGTGGGGCCTCAGAGGAAGGGGTGGCAGGTGGGAGGCGGGGCCACAGTTTGGGCACCTGTAGCCCCCCCCCCCCATTTTCAGGGTGCTTCCGTCGCTCCTGCTAGCAGGGCTCACCCGGACGTGGGTGGACGAAGAAATCCCACAGTACACGATGGGCCTGATCCAAAACCCACTGAAGTCAGTGGGAGTCTTTCCATCAACTGCAATAGGCTTTGGATCAGACCCTATGAAAAGGGTGTGCTCTGTGGAGGTGGCGCTTAAGAACATTAAGATATAAATCTTCGAAGGTGTCACTTTTCAGTGGGCAACTGTTGGACGCACAAAGCCCTTTTGGGGTAGTTGATTTAGAAAACAGGTAGCAGGGAGCCTTTTAGAACTCAGGCCAAATTCACTGTTTTGACTGCACTGAAAGTCCTGATGTCACTGAGGGGAGAACTAGGCCTCCAGTTTATGTCTGAGACGGTGGGAAGTTGCTCAAAGTGGGCTGTAGCAATACGAAAGTGCTAGCAGACACTCGCAGGCAGCCTATTGTTTCCTGGGTGGAAATGTTTGGGAGCGACGCCTCCTGGGGAGGTGTCTCAGAAGACAGGAGGCTGAAGAAGCCATGTTGGAAGCAGCCATAACAACATCTGGGAATTGGCGGTTGCTTAAGCAGGCACTTTCAGGCAGCTTACTGTTTCCTGGGGGTGGGGGGAGGGAGTTTTTGGAGGCAATACCGCCTGGGAATTGCCTGAGAAGCCATGAGGCTGAAGAAGCCATGTTGGAAGCAGCCACAATAAAGCTGGAGTTAATTAAGTTGTTGTCATTGTGAGATCTTATATGGCAGAAGACTCAACAACAAAGCATAAAACACTGGCTATGTCAGTCAGTTGGACTTGAGAAAAGGCAAGTCCTAATCCCTATCTGGACCACGATGCACTTGTCCTAGGAGAAGGCTGTTGTGATTGCCCAGGGATAGTTCCTTCACCGGCAGGTAACTCTGCCTAATCAAAATATTGTATGCAGTGTAGTTGTCGCCGTGATAGTCCCAGGATATTAGAGACATGAGGTGAGTGAGGTAATATCTTTCATTGGCCCAACTGAAGTCACCTTGTTTTTCTAATAGCCAAAATATTGGCATATGGGAATGATGTCAGAATACGCTGGGTGCATCTCTTGGTCATCTACCATCTCCCTTTCTATCTATGGTACTTATATGGCTCCTGTTGCCACAATATCTGAGCACCTTGCAATCTTTAATGTCTATCTCCTCACAACACCCCTATGAGGTAGGGAAGAGCAATTATCCCTGTTTTACAGATGGGGAACACAGAGAGACTATCGGATGTTTAAAGGTATTTACGACAAAGAGTCCTGTGGCACCTTATAGACTAACCGACGTCTGTCAGTCTATAAGGTGCCACAGGACTCTTTGTCGCTTCTACAGATCCAGACTAACACGGCTACCCCTCTGATATTAAAGGTATTTAGGTGCCTAAAGATGCAGATAGATGCCTAGTGGGATGTCCAAAAGTACCTAGATGTCTAACTCCCACTGAAATCGCTGGTCTGGGTTTTGTCCCAATGACACCATGATTTCCACACTCCTGAATTTTCCCACAAAAAGCCCTACTAGTGCTAACCCTAGTTCAGCCATACTGGTTTTAGCAATGTTACCATGGGCAGCAGGTATCACAAGCCGGGGGAGGCTGTGCCTCCCCAAACAGCCTGGCATGGCCCTGTCCACGCTCCGCCCCCAGGCTCCCTCCCACCATTCCCAGCGTTCTGCGGCTGCCCTCACCCAGGCTGGCCGGCCTACCGTGGGGACTTGGGGCAGCTGGCGCTCGGGCCGTGCTGCCCACCCTGCTCTGTAGCCATGCCGTGCATTGCACCAGGGCTGGAGGCCGCAGTGGGGGGTGCTCTGGGCTCCTATGGGGATGGGGGGCATAAGGGAAGGGGCAGGGGGCTAGCCACCCCCAACAGCAGTTCATCGGCTGCCCATGAATGTTGGGAATATTTTGTAAAGAACACCCTGAACAGTGTTATCACTTTTTTGTGTGTAATTCATGAGTCTTGTGATATTTGGTGTTTTTCTTCAAGCCTGGAGTCCGGTAATTATGTGAGAATTTTCACTTCTGCTTTTAAGAAGTCAGTCACCAGCCCTCATTGGTTCCAGAGAAAATCCTGAAAGCATAAACCTCGAAGGCTCAAAACCCAGAAGACAAATAAAAAGAATCCAAAGTGTTTTAGTTTTTAAATCTCTTAATTATTCAGCCAATCTCATGATTGGGGGGAGGGGAGGCAACTTCATGATTTTTGAGCACTTGGGGGTGGGCAATACCGCTAGGGTTTGCAGTGTCTGTCTACATTAATAGCTGTAGTTCACATGGGTTTTAATGAACTTTTTATTTGCTTCTGGTGTGGGTGAGTTCACAGCCCTGGTTTCACTTTGAGTTTTGGAGTTGTTAGGGCTGAAACCATGCAGAAGTGCCAAGTTTCACAGTCTTTTTTACATGAAACCATAAATCCTTTCCCCAAACCCAAGGGGAGCAAGTGGAGGAACGGACATGCTCAGAAGGGTCACAAACTTCGATAAACCTGGACAGCATCTGGGGTTTGTAACAAGATATGAAGCGAGGCAGGATGGTTTGTGGTCCTGTTATTACAAAAGTCTTGCCTAGGCCCCAATAGAATTAGTCATAATATTTAGAGTGAAGCACACATGTAAGTCTTTCCAGGATCAGGGACCCAGGCAAAAAATTTAATGTCATTTTGATGGTGCTTGTTTGTTTTTCCAGTGAAAGAAGAAATAAATAAAATCTTTTCTGGAAGATTAGAAGGCAAATATTTGTCTAGGGTCATTCTAACCCTCTTTCGTAAATAAGTATTTAGACAGGATTCTTTCATATCCTATGTTTGCACAGATTTTTAAACCACATATTTACCAGGCAGAGACAAATGAGCAAATTTAGAGGTGTGAAAGTACATGAAAATACTTACATGGCCATTTAATAGAAATCCTTCTGAAATTTCTCTAGGGAAAATAGTTTTATGTACCCATTACACGAATAACCATATGTCAACGTTTAATGTCTTGGCTTTTGGGGGAATAAAGTTTAACCAAAGTAATCAGAAAAATCTTATAAAAATAATAGTCACTGTCCCAATTTCATTTTAAAACACCTAGTGGTTTCAGTTTTCACAGATAACAGTTGAGTAGAGTTGAAAGTGGGGGGCGGGGAGCCTCAGGGATTTGAACATGACACTCTAAAACTTTAGAGGAAAAAGATAGTATTGGTGAAGTTCAACATACCTTTCAAAATTCAGAATGTACAAGGGAGATTGAAGAATCTGCTACACAAATCTTCTGTGCCTGGAAACAAATGTGTCAACAAATTAGGAAAGGACTTCGTTCATGTAAAACATAATGGTAGCATAAAAGATTAATTTGGGGCCATATTTGATACCCTGGCTCATGTTAAAAAGCAATTTACTCCATAAAGTAATCCCACTGAAGTCAGTGGGACTACTCTTAGAGCAAGTTGCCACTCATCGTCAGTAAAGGTGTCAGAATCTGGTCCTCTGGCCACAAAGTGGTCATGTGATACACCGGTACACACATTGGTGACAATGGGCCTGATTTTGTTCCCACTGAAGTTAAAGACACCATGACTTTAATGGAAGCTCTTTAGCGCTGGGGCTATGGCCTAGATCCTCAGAGGTACTTAGGCTCCAAACTGCTTTTGATTTCAATAGAAGTTAGGAGCCTAAATACTTTTGAGGATCTGGGCCCATCCTCTTACTCTGGGTTTGTACAGTGAGGCCTCCTGTGGGCCTTCTAGGTATTATTGTCATATAAACAAGAAGGGTGATATGCAGCATCAGACCCATCAACAGCAGGCAACTGAAATGATAATGCGCCAGCCTCTTATCAATAGATCTCAGAGCACTGTACAAAATAGGTCAGTATCATTATCTCCATTGTACAAATGGGGAAACTGAGGCACAGAGCAGGAAAGTGACTTGCCTAAAGTCACCCCAGTCTCTTGAGTTCCGGTCCCGTGTTCTAGGCTACACTGCCTCCAAAACACTTTTCTGACCAAAGTCCTATTAAGAGTAGCAGCCCTGTGTGGAACATGTTCCATGTTGAACAGACCTCTGACGACCAGTTTTGGCAGTAAGACTGGTGACGTAAAAACTGGTGATTGATAAATGCTCCCCTTTCCTTCCCGGCTGATACGTGACTGAAGAGAGTAACAAAAATGTCAGTTCTGAAGGAGCCTTTAATCTCTGAAGTGAAATAGAAAAAAAAAACCAAACCACTTCTTAATGGAATGTTAAGATTGTGAATTAATCCCACAAAAATCAGGGAACTCAGGAATTAAGGCTCCCTCGGCTCCTCTAACCCTGCCCTTTGCCCCTGTGCATTATGGGGCTTTCATTGCGTGATCACATAATGCTGGGCAGCAGGACATACTGTAAGTTATGTTGAACGGGGCGCATGGCTTGTTATGAAGTCAGGCTAAATAACTGGAAATGTTAATAAGTAGTCATTTTGTCTTGTAAAAGTTTAATGTTCACTGTAAAAAAAAAAAGGCAGAACATTATGGCACTTAAATGAAATCTAACTTAAATGAGCTTTTCCCGCTAATAAATATTTTGTTTACGGTGTTCTTGCAATGGTGTTTGTCTCCCTGTGGGCCCAATTGTGCACTGAGAGTAACTATCCAGGCTTATGCTTATGTGTAAACAAAATTTCTCTTTAAGAAGTCCTGACGAAACTCTGTGGTGTATTGAGGCCTATGTTGGAAGTGCAAACGGTCACTTTTAAGGGGTTTTCTGGCTCTGCTTGCAGGGCGGGGGGCTCTGTAGGGAAGCTTCTGGGAGCAGCAGCCAATCTACAGCCAGCCTAAGAGTAAGGTGGGCTGAATGGTACCTCTTTTTAGGGAGCAGCCTGCTTTGTCTCTCTCTGTTTTGGGGTTCTAATGCACTACACCACAGGGACGATAGTGGCTATATCAGCCTAACCCCTAATGTAGACGAAGCCTACAGCAAAAGGGGTTTTTCTATCGCGTTAGGCCCACCACCTCCCCAAGCAACAGTAGCTGGGTTGACAGAAGCATTCTTCTATTGACCTAGCTGTGTCTACGCTGGGGTTTATGCCAGCATATCTGTCGAGCTCAGAATATGAATTTTTCATGCCCTATAGTACCATAGCTATATCATAAGAACTGCCATAGAGGGTTCATACCATGGTTCATTTTGCCCCGTATCCTGTCTCTGACAGACACCCACCCCAGAGCTTCAGGCAGAGTGCACAGAACAATTATGGAGTGATCCACCCCTATCTTCTGGTAGTCAGAGGTTTAGGGTCACCCCATGCATGGGGTTGCATCCTTGACCATCTGGCTAATAGCCATTGATGGACCTATCCTCCAGGAACTTATCCAGTTCTTTTTTTAAACTCAGTTATCCTGTTGGCCATCACAGCATCCCATGGCAATGAGTTCCACAGGTTAGTTGCATGTTGTGTAAAAAAACTACTTCCTCTTTTTTGTATTAAGCCTGGTGCCTATTAACGTCACTGGTTTGTGTATTATATTAAAGAGTAAATAACACTCCTTTATTCACTTTTTCCACACCATTTATGATTTATAGACCTCTTTCATATCCCCCCTTAGCAGTCTCTTTTCTAAGCTAAACAGTCCTAATCTTTTTAGTCTGTCCTTGTACAGAAGCCATTCCATACCCCTGATTGTCTTTGTTGCCCTTCTCTTTTCCAGTTCGTATCCTTTTTGAGATGGGACAACCAGAAATAGACACAGTATTCCAGGAGTGTCACACCATAGATTTATATAGTGGCATTATGATATGTTCGGTCTTGTTTTCTATCCCTTTCCTAATAGTTACTAACATACTGTTTGCCTTTTTGACCCCTATTGCGTACCGAGTGGAAGTTTTCAGAGAACAATCCACGGTGAATCCAAGATCTCTTTCTTGAGTGGTAATAGCTAATTTAGACACATCATTCTATATGTATAGCTGATTTATTCCCCCCGCCACCCCATATGTATTACTTTGTACTTAATATTGAATTTCATCTGCCATTTTGTTGCCCAGTCACCCAGTTTTGAGAGATCCTTTTGTAACTCCTCGCAGTCTGCTTTGGACTTAACTGTCTTGAATCATTTTGTATCATCTGCAGACTTTGCCAATTCACTATTCCCCCCCTTTTCCAGATCACTAATGAATGTTAAACAGAACAGGTGCCAGTACAGATCCTTAGACCCAGCTGCTCACCTCCCTCCATTGTGAAAACTGACCACTTTTTCCTACCCTACAGTTACTGAGGATCTTCCCTTTTATCCCATGGGGACTTAGTTTTCCTAAGACCCTTTGATGAAGGACTTAGTCAAAGACTTTCTGAAAATCCAAGTACACTATATCCATTTATCCCCATACTTGCTGACTCTAGGGTGACCAGGCAGCAAGTGTGAAAAATCGGGACGGGGGTGGGGGATAATAGGAGCCTATATAAGAAAGAGACCCAAAACTCAGGACTGTCCCTATAAAATTGGGACATCTGGTCACCCTAGCTGACTCCCTCAAAGCATTCTCAGATGGGAAGTCACACCTCACTGTTTACAAAAGCCATGTTGAATCCTCCCCAACAAATCATGTTTACCTAGGTGTTTGATAATTCTGTTCTTTACTATAGTTTGTCAATTTGGCCAGTACGGATTACTGTACTCAGTACTGACCAGTACTGAGTACAGGCTCACTGGCCTGTTATTGCCAGGATCTCCTCTGGAGCCCTTTGTAAAAACTGGTGTTATGTTAACTACCTTCCAATCATCTGGTACAGAAGCTGATTTAATTGATAGATATGAAATTGCAGAACTAGTAACTGTAGTATGTAATGTAACCCGAGTTCCTTCAGAACTCTGGGGTGAATCCCACCTGGTCCTAGTGACTTATGACTGTTTAGCTTATCAGTTTGTTCTAAAACCTCTTCTATTGACACATCAATGCCGGACAGCACTTCAGATTTGTCACCACAAAAGAATAGCTCGGATGTGGGTATCTCCCCCACATCCTCTGCAGTGAAGACCGATGCAAAGAATTCATCCTTGTGATCCTTCAGTGTTCCTTTCACACCTTTGTTGTCTAGTAGCCCCACTGCCTAGGTGGAAGGCTTCCTGCTTCTGAAGTATTTTTATAAAAAAATTAGTTCATTTTTAGCATCTTTAGCAAGTTGCTTCTCACATTCTTCCTTGGCCTGCCTTGTAAACAATACACATGAAAATATATGAGACTCTTACATTTGACTGTTCCTCATTAGCTCCTACCTCTACTTCACCAATTTCTTTCCTATTCTCTATACTAAGATATAGAGTTTCCCCCTTCTAATAAATTCATCCCTAAGGAATACGTCTGCCCAAAACTCATGCTCCTTCACACCAGTTGGCTTTCCCCCGACCTTTACATTAAAAAATTCTCTACAACCTCTCTCATTTTATGTGCCAGCAGTCTGGTTCAACCTCAATGTTAGGTGTAGACCAGGCCTAAGAAAGAAAGTTGTGTTATATTGCAACTTTGCAGGAAGGGTATTTGTTATTCTTACACACACACACTGTCTCTCTCATGCCTAAAATGTGGCTAGATATCTCTTTGGGGCCCAAGCCTACAAGATGCTGAATACAGTCTACTCTCATCAACCTGAGTGCAAGTCATCAGCACCTGTGTCTATATATATCTAGCTGGATACTTCTTTGTGAGGGGCCAATCATTCAATAATGTATCCTCTTAATGTCCCTTTGAGGTAGGGAAATATCCTCCCTCCGGCCCCAGTTTTACACATTGGGAACTGAGGCACAAGGAAACTAAAGCTGTAATTTTTCAAAGCTTCCCAGTTAATTAAAGTGGCTGGGAACCAGGTGTCCACATTGTTTAGACAGCTTTGAAATCTCAGCCTAATTATCTTGCCAAGGTCACACAGGGAGTCTGTGGCTGACCCCACATTCCCAGGCCAGTGGCTTAATCACTGGAACCATCTTTCCTTTCCAACATAATCCTGACCAGACCTTATCCACATCTAAGCTAGTTACCAAAGAGTGAAAGCTGCGGGTATTGCCACCTTGCAGAGCCGAGCCCTGGTGTATCTGGCTCTGGGAAGGCTTCCCTGGCAGGAGGAGAAGCATTTTGCACGGATCACCAGTCCCAGGCACTTCCTATCCTTATGTACAACCGGGTCACGTTTCACAGTCGCAATGGAGCTCTCTCTAAGCTGCATGGAGCTGAAGCAAATTGGCTAGTGCACAGTTCCCTAGAAACGCCTTGTGGGTATCCAGGGTAACTACAGCACCTTCTAGAAAGAGAAATCCATGGCCAAGAGGTTTGAGCACAACTAGCTATTTCAGGTGCATCCGTTCTTGGGGATACAGCGTGAGAGGCCTGATTTTCAGAAAGTGCTGAACACCCACTCCCTGAATATCAAGCACCATAAAGGCTCTTACTTTGGGCACTCAAAAAGCGAGGCACCCAAAATCACTAGTTGGTTCTAAAACTTTTGGCTCACATGCCTATGGGATTCAGCCCACTTTGTCTGGTAGTAGCAGGAACTGAGTAGCAGTCGCCCTCTGGTGTCAGAGGATGGCACGGTGGGTGTCTTCTCCTCAAATACCCTTGTACAGCCACTTTGGTCCTGCAATGGCCTGTTTCTGTCCATAACTTAACCCTCTAAGTCGCATCTAGTCTGGATCCTTTCCAGAGTAAGGAAAGGACAACTAGAAGTCCAAACTTCCCAACAAGAGATCCTTTCACCCCTCTCAGGCTACCTCTCAACCCATCTTCTGGGCTGTCCTCAGCTGCACCTGACTAGATAGTACTTGTGTTGGAGCGTCTCTGCTCCTTCATAGGGACAAGTAGGTGTACCCAGACCCACCCTCTGCTCTGGGTTCTGACCTAGGGACCCTGTGTTAAGCAGCTAAGCCTTGCTCCTGCTGCTGCTTTCCTGGGCCATTTCCCACCTCCAAGCCCCCTGTGCTGTTTCCCAGTAACCTGTGGTTAACACGGGCTCTTCTCTGGTTCACAGGCTTCTTTCTAAGTCCCCACCTGCTCCTTGTTCCTCCCCTGGAATGCCATCCTACAGGGTTGCCATTCTGGGTCTGGCCCCTTTTCCAGGGCCTAACTCCACTCTTATGACCCTTTTCAGACTACCTTCTCCAGACCCTTCCTAGGGAGAGAGACTCCTTACCTCCATGCTCCTGGATCTCCTTCCTGACTGAGTTCTCCTCTCTTTCACTGGAGTCTGCCCTGACCCTTTCACAGCTGGGCTCACTAATGGTACTTAAGCCACCAGATCAGGATCAGCTGCGGGGAGGGAGGAGGGAATAACTGCTCTGTTCTAGGCCAGGCTGAGCCTGTCTCCCTTCAATCTCAAGGAGCTTCCCTGTGCCTCAATAGTTTTATTGCTTACATTCAGTTTGCATAAACTATCCTTAAAAATATCTCCTGCTAGAACTGTTACCAATGAAATGTTCTTTCTAAACAGAGTAACTCACAAGGCTTCTCCTGGGCAGCATATTCAATGAACAATGACCAAACGTTTTTTAATCTCCACTGCAATCCACAGAACTCCTGCAGAACCCTGTAGGCACCTAAACTAACTAAGCAGTCTCTGAGCTCACCTACTGGATCGGGTCACATCAAAATCTGCTTGCCATCACCCACCTTAAGGCTTCTTAGCCCATGGGTATAGCTCTTACCTGGGAAGCCGGACACCCAGTTTCAATTCCCTGCTCTGCCTGAGGGGAGAAACGGTATGAACAGGGACCTCTCACCTTTCAGGAGAGTGTTCTAGTTACTGGGCTATGGGACATTCTGATGTGGGGCTCCCCTCAGTCTCCGTGGATAATAAAAGAGTGGGGGGGGGGGCTGGAGCTCCCAGGAGTAGGATTTCCAAGAGGAAGCCTGCTCTGTCAGAGGGAGGCCAGAGATTGGAGAGTTCTCCTCAAAGCGACCCGGAGTTTGGAGTGGGCCTGGCAGAGTTCCTGTGCTCACAGAGACAGTGGGGTTAAAAGCCCTGGTACCAGGGTAACCGGGGAGCAGTGTGGAAGGGGTTTGCATACTGGAAGAGCAGGAGAGGCCTTCAGGGAATGGGTCAGCTCCTGCGGGAGATCCAGACTCATGGGAAAGGACCTGGCAGGAGGCCCGCCACACCTGCCAGGTGGAAGATCCGGCTGGAGATACCTCTTGGGTGATCAGAGGCTAAAGCCTAGGAAGGAAGAGGCTTTGGAAAGGGCCTGGTTTATCTTGAACTCTTTCTGTTTAGACAAATAAACCAATCTCTGAAGAAAGGGATAGACATTTTAGTGCTTTGAGGAGCTTTATTCATGCACAGGCCAACGTGTGGGCCCACTGGCTTATAGAGGGACACTCAAGACGTGTATTATGCTTCTGTAGAGTTTCTCCTAACAAGACAACTGTCTTACAGCGACAGATACAAAAGTTTGTCCAACCGACAGTCAGGAAAATAACCCATTTTCAAAGACAGAAGGCTCAATGGGCACAAACAGTTTCTCATCCCTTTGTGCCGCTAGCCAAGTCACTATTGTAGCAGGTGCGAGTCAATACCTTATTAACAGGTGCAGAAGTGATCTTTATAACACTCTGCCCTATTTTCGAAGCTGAACATTTTCATTTCAGTTGGCCTTGAAAAATTGTTTGCCCCTAAACATCGAAACTTAAGAGTTAACACTTGCAAGAAATAACCACAGAATATCTGAGAGAAAATATATTAATATTTTACCCTGTTTTTATATTAAAAGGACCTACCATGTACCCTATTGCCAAACCTGAGCATTCAAAAGTTGTGAGATGATTTTTAAGTCTAGGGAAGGTGTGTGTGTGTGTGGGGGGGGGGGGGTTAAGTTGTTAGGTTTTTTTCTTTATCATCGGCTTTCTGTGCCTATAGGGTGCAGTTGGGTCACATTTTCAAGTTTTCCTCTGCAACTCAGGAGGGCTAAAAAGTTCCTTTTAAAAAACCTGAAAGCGGAGATTCTTCTGTTATCATTTGACTCCAGGAGCTGGAGCTTTAAGATATAATCACCAGTTATTGCAAGACTCATGATACTATTGTGAGAGTTGCCCATGCTTCATATATTGAATATGGTATCAGAAAATCTACATAGCAATTCCTATGTGATCTGTGTGATGAACAACAAGAACAGTATCAATAAGGGCAGCACCATTTTATCATAGATATTCTCTCTAAACAGAAGAGAGCCTTCTTATTCCTCATCTAAAGTTATTGGGCCCAATCATCATTGACTGTAAGATCCCTTTACCCTGCCAGTGGTGTGATAAGGGGCATCTGTATAAACTAGGGTCTGGCCCAATAGCAGCAGTTTGTGACACCAAACTGGCTTGCTGTGGATATGATAATGTCAGATGGAGGATTAGAATTCATCATGATGAAGAAAAGAGCAAGAGCGGATGAGTTCTTAAAGGGAGATCCTGCTTTTAAGCAATGAGTCTTTTCATGCAAATGAAAGAGGGGAAAAATAAGAGCAGGAAAATTATATCTGAATTGTCCTTAAATAGAATGGGGTTTTTTTTTAAATGTTTCCATCAGTGGGGCTGATGTTTATCAGAAATAATACATGCCCTTTGTCGCTTCCTAATTCCTAAAAAGTCAGCAACTCCTTTGGTCTATTAAGTCTCATATGAAATTATCAATAAGTCATGAGAAAAAATGCAAAAGTCAAGGTTATAATGAAATGAAGCATTGTTCCTGGCTGTAAAGAGCAGAAGCATTTTGCTCAGCATGCATGCTTGGTGCAGCCGTAGTGAGATATTCTCCCCATCCTCCCTTGGCCTTGCAATTAAGCTTCAGTATGCCTGTACGTATATTACTGATGTGGAAGCAGCATCATACCACAGACATTCTATGCTTTTGAAGCCTGTGGTTACAAAGTCATATCATAGAACACTTGCCCATCACTTGGATGTAGAGAGTGCCATAAAAATGGTTTTGAGCAGCTTCCAAGCTACTGGAGTTATGGCCATAGCTACTTTAAATATAGATGGGCTTTTTCTGGCTTCCAAAGCTTTGTTTTAATATGATGATCCAGATCTTCAACTGGTGATGTCAATGGATCTGTGCTGATTTCCCCCACCGAGGATCCAGCCAAATCTGTCAAAGTTCTGATTTACATGTTACTTCCAGAATAATAATTTTTAAAACTCCTGTGCTTTTATTTAAGTACTGCTGAAGTTGGAGGCGTTCTGGTTTAATGAAAGACATTGAATGAAACAGTGTCCTGCAGTTCAAGAAAGGCCTGTCAACCCTTCCCGGCCTGAGAATTACTATTCAAACTGCAGTACAAGCTTCAGAGGTTTCTTGGGGATCTCCCAAAAAGACGACCTTAATTTAATCTCAAATGGGATTAACAGCCTCATTAAATTGTAAATCTGTCATCATCCAGCTGTTGTGGGAAACTGAACTTTTGGGATGTTATCAGTTTACTGCTGTGATCTTTCTACCTGAAGTCATTTAGAAGCCTTAAGCACTTTCAGACTTCAGCTCTCTTCCTTGTTCCCACCCCACCCCCCAAAAATCTCAGCATGCACATGTTGAAAACTACAAACAGGGGGGCAACTAGGCTAATTTACACCAACTTCAGACCTGCCCCAGTACATCAGCACTACAACCAGTACAGTTCCTACACTGACTGCTAAGGATGTATGGGAGGGCTACCTAATATGGGATCTGTGGAGTCATAAAACATACAGCCCAGGGACACCCCTCCACGCAGGTTGAGAACCAAGCTGATCCACGGCAGGTTTTCTGTCTCTGTAAACGTTCAGAAGTTCTCTAATCTCTATTCACCAAGGGCAATACAAGTCCAGACAAGTATCACAGCTGAGTGCATTCAGAGCAGTATGTGAACATATATGCAAAATAGCTTTGGCCCTCAGACTTCCAGCAAGTCACAAAGATGGCCCTCGGTCTTACACAGCCTGTCTCCTTTGACATAGGATGTACAATGGGCCCATTCGGAGTCCTTAATCAGGCAACATTCCTATTGAAGTGAGGGGCAAGTTGTAGTAAAGACTGCAGAACCAGGACCAAACCGTTTACTTGATAGTCAGGTGACCAGTGTAGAAGAGTCACAGACAGCACTATCTGTCTGACTAGATTTCAGCAGAGATGAAAACCTAGTGCTTACTGCAGGTAAGGTCGAGGTACAGGTAGCAAAGGGTTAACACTGCAAGGAAAGCAAAGATCCAATCTACAATATTTCTCCCATCAACTTTGTCCCCAACTGCACTTGGGACACAGTCAAATGTGACAGATGTGTGAGAACTATTAAATTCTATTAAACCTCTGGAATGTCTTAGAGAAACAGATGAGTGCTTTAAAGTATAGTCAAGTCAAATTAGGTTCTTAAAGTATGTCAAGCAGAGACCAGGGTATTTCTTTAAAAATTAACAGCAGTTTTGTTTTTTTGTAAAAAAAAACAAAAAACAAAAACCACAACCAGCCACGGTTCTGACATACTGTGAAACTATGAAAGGTCCTGCAGCCCTCTGCATTTAGCCCCTTTTTGCCTCCTGTGTAACTAAAAAACAAACAAACAAAGTGGTTTGTGACTGTAAGAACCATTGATTACTTCTTTAAAAATACATCTTTAATACTTTTTGGCTTTTATTGGTATTTCAAGCAGCTTAAGTGGATGGGGAACAAGACTTGCGGTTCTCGTGCACTCCTATATTATAAGAACACAACAAATCAAGGTCTCATAGCAGCAGTCTGCCCTACCAAAAAGGGAAACGGTAGCCTTTATATTTTAAAAAAAAGGCATATTCCATATACATAATGAGATAAAAATAATACTCCAGGCAAGATACGGCATCTTTACAAATGCCTTTTCAGGCTTGAGTTTTTCTCTGCTTGTTACTACAGAAACCATCTAGCAACCAAAATCTAAGACAGACTCCACCCAAAACAAAGAAAAACAATATAGACACAGTAGGCCTTTTTTTTTTTTTCTTTTGAGGGGTGGGTGGGTGCTAAGGAAAAGTATCTTACTGTGCAAAGGATAGGAGTATTTTGCATGTAGTTGAAACAGCAAAGCTCTGCTTACAGATGGCAGAAAGGAAAGCAGTGAATGAGTAATGAGCAATGAGAAATGCGTAATGCAGGATGAGAATATAATTTCCACACATCGGCTGAAGAAAGGTTTACACTCTTAAGCCATAAAAACAAACCATTAAGCCAGACCTGCACTGTCAGGAAGTATAAAACAGTTCTTGAAATTCTGCAGTTACCATACAAAAGCTTTTCATAAACTTTGTTTCCTGATCTTCATTAAACATTAACATCAAGCTGCCATATGGCAATTAGCTGCCTCCTGAAATCAAATAAAAAATATCAACAATTTAGGAATAGTTGTACAGTAAAATAGTTCAATAATTATTCACTCCTAGTGGTGTGGCAAAGTGGGTCTAATGTAAATGCAGTCCAGATGAGCTCCTACTTCATAGTTAAGAATACATAAGCAAGTAGCTTTCATATCCAGGCCTCATAAAAATTGATTGCATAAAAGTGAAAGTCCACTAGAAGCTTAAGAGGGGTGAAAGCAAATAGTACTTGGTATAGGCATAAGCCGAACATGCCAGCAATGAGGACCTCACTGTATAAATAAGGTCATTTACATCAACTGAGGATCTCCTGCACGTTTTTATATGTTGCTGACCTCAGAACCAGACTGAAGTTTATGCAAAATGTTTAGGCTCACTAGGGCAGTGGTTCTCGACTAGAAGTACATGTACCCCTGGGGGTACACAAAGCTCTTCCAGAGGGTACATCAACTTATCTAGATATTTGCTAGCTTTACAAACAGGCTACATAAAAAGCACTAGCACAGTCAGTACAAACAGAAATTGCATACAGACGATGACTTGCTGATACTGCTCTAGACAGTATACACGGACATGTCAGTACAATATTTATATCCCAACTGATTTATTTTATAATTGTCTGGTAAAAGTGAGGAAGTCAGCAATTTTTCAGTAATAGTGGCTGTGACACTTTTGTATTTTTATGTCTGATTTTGTAAGCAAGTAGTTTTTAAGCGAGGTGAAAGTTGGGGGGTACTCAAGACAAATCAGACTCCTGGAAGGGGTACAGTCATCTGGAAAGGTAGAGAGCCACTGCACTAGGGCGTCACGTGAAAGGGTCAGGGATACTAGGCAGAGATGCTGATCACTTCATCACTGGAGAGACGCTTATTTGAAACTTACAAGTAACGATAACATGCCTGTCTACCAGGTTCACCACACATAGATCAGAGGCACGTCAACAAGTAATACGCTTGCTAATGGCAGTGTAAGATTGTGTGTCAAACACGGGCTGATTAGAAAGGGCAAGGGCCATCGTATGGCTTCTGTATCTTCTGAATTTTTCTCTTATGAGGAAAAAAAAAAAAGACAACTTCTGTTTCCTCTTGTAGAGAATGAATACTGCTGAAATAAATGTGTTAGTCTCCAAGGTGCCACAAGTACTCCTGTTCTTTTTACGGATACAGACTAACACGGCTGCTACTCGGAAACCTACTCTCTTAAGGACTGTGATAACAGCACAGTTTTAGTATTGAGGAGGCTGATTTAGCAGTTGTCAATGGACCCAAACCTCCAATGGGACTATCAGAGACTATTTTCTAGAGTTTAGTAGTGGGTCCCAATTAACCTTCAAGACCAAATTCATTACAACTATATGTACTCTATGCTATTCTTTTAAAGTCCCTGACCACCCCCTTCAACTCAGCTCTATGACACTTTCAGTCGAGAGATGGTTTCGGGGGTTTACACTTTTTTTCAAAAATAGAAATATTGTAAACCCAGTTCTGCAGACACACCTAACTTGCAGCCTCTTTGTGAGCATGAGTCATTCAAAGTTACACAGCTGCAGAAGTGTTCCCAGAATCTGGGCCCTAACGGGCTTACAGCCACTCATGGGCCTCACCGTGTATTTTACTAAGGGTGCAGTCCTTCGGCAAGCCAAACCAATTGGTTTCCAATTGAAAGCAAGCCAATAGGCAAAACTCACCGTGAAACCATTCTAAAGAATGCAGTGTCAGGCCCTGAGCCAGGTACAGCTCATGCATGAACAAGTGCTGTAGCATCAATGTGTTCTCGTGCCTTAGAGGAGAAGTGAAACAGTCACT
This sequence comes from Chelydra serpentina, assembly GCA_037349315.1. Lineage (NCBI taxonomy): Eukaryota > Metazoa > Chordata > Testudines > Chelydridae > Chelydra > Chelydra serpentina. Next base: position 16,692,298 of record JBAIAC010000061.1, read on the forward strand.
ATTCTCTAAGCCTCTTATATTAGAGTTACATACAATGAATTAGGAGCTGTGAACTTTAGTCAGGAGACATGAGAATTTAGGATCTGATTGAGGGTTCAATTCAAAGCATAAATGGAAGTCAAGGGAAGTTTTCCTATTGATTTCAGTGGGTTTTGGATCAGACCCTTCAGGCTAATAGAAGTGGTATAATCCAAGACACGACTCTTGAATTTCTCTGCAGTTCAGGATCAGCTTCTGCAGCATGGGTTGGAGAAGGCTCCGGTATTACTATGACGGCAAAGACTGTGCATTGCAACTGTTCACTATTGAACTCCCGGAGAATGTTAACTGCCACTTACTCCTGTGACTGGCAGCCTTCATGAGGCAATGGCCATGAATGTGTTCAACAAGCCAGAGTGCAGACCAAAACACGGTGCCTATTTTTTAAGGGGCAAGGAACTGAAAGTTAAAATAGGTGATTGTTAAAATGAACTAAGCAGATCTTCACAAAATGCCACTAGTATTTTAGAAGCCAGGAGGACTGGCCATGCAGCAAAAACATAGGCCACGACCTTGAATTAGCATTACAAATAAACGTTAGATGTTCCAAAACAAAGCTATAGAATGGAAACTCTCTCCTTATAGACATTTTAAAATATTGCTAAAATAAATTATGTATATATTAAACGTATCCTGCCACAGAAGTTGACAGAGGAGCCCAATAAATATCTTAGGCTGACAAAAAAGAAAAATGGCAACATCCAACCAGTAATTACTCTTTTTCCTCTCCTGTCCCCGCTAACAACAATTAGATTTGCAGATTTATTTGGGGGCACAGGGAAAGGAATTATTCTTTAACAGGCTTTAAAGATCTATTTAGAAATCTTTTGACCCACGGGCCCAGTTAGTACATCCATTGTAGTATACTAGTTTTTATTAATGGTTAAAAACAAAAACACACAAAAAAAACCCCAACCACCCAGTAACGCCAAACGTTGAGCAAGTTAGTAACTGGCTGGCATCTAATATTATTTCAGAAGCTGGCCTTAAAGGTCCATGGCTGGAGAACTGCCCTCTTGGCTTTGAAGTGCCACCTTCTGGCAAAGGTTTTGGTTGATTGGATTTAAAAACCAAAAAGCAACTATCAAAGTTCCTGGAGGGTATACTCACAGAATCATTATTCTATGGCTAATTCTACAGCTTTTAAGAGCTAAGAGTTCTGAATGTAAGAACGAACTTACGACCTGTAGGGTAATTTGACTTCATTCTGCACTTGGCTTCAGTCCAATTTACAGTACATCAGCAGGAAACCAATCTCAGGTACTTGTTAAGTCTAATATTTGGCAGGGCTTCCGATGCAACAAGGACCCCAGCCTCTGTATCCTCTTCTTATTTTCTACAAATTACTTGCAAACTACTACACCAACAGTCTTGTAAATGTTTGGTAAGTATGAGCCACAATTAATGCCTTGCTTGCCAACTGCAAATCATGATTTTGCCCTTTTTAAAAATATATATTAAAAAAATTGAAGAATTTAAGAAGCAAGACAACCTAGAAAACACAGTTTATCTTTGTGAATGAACCATTTGCTCTTACAGATGGGACTTTGCAGAATGAAATGTCAGAGCTCTATTATTTATTATCGGAAATCGGTTTAACATTTGGCGGGAAAATTCCTTCAAAACACAAGACCCTGGAAAGAAAGACCAAACTACTCCGAGAGTCAGCAAAACCAGCAGTTGAAAGTAGATCGCGCCCACAGATAACAAGAGTTTGCTGTACTTGGGGTAAAGTTTGAAGATTAGCTCTCTATAGCATTCCACATCAAATGAGAGCTCATTTGAGGCAACAAAAAAAAATTGTATTCCCAACTGTTAGAGACAAGGGCCAGTAGAAATAAAATGGTTGTTCCTTTTTTAGCATACATCACCACACACAAAAAAAGAAAATCATATTTTATTATTTAATATTTGGCCAGGATAAGGATTTAAATGAGAGGACTAGTAAAGGAGAAGAATGACAAACATTCAACTTTTCTGTAGGTCTAAGAAGAGTTCAGCCTTTTTTCCCTAAAGATTTCTATTGGCCCTGCTTGTATTCACTGCAAATTAGTTGGGAATAGCAGTATTTATACTAGATCAGTAATGCCTGGTTCTTATCCAAATGTTCCACCTAAAGAGGATGCCAGTTCTCATGGACTGGACAGCCCACCCTGCAGCATTCCTGAGAAATGTACAATATAATAATCTTGAAAGTCAGCAGAGTGGATTATCCACTTTTTTCTGGACTTGAACTTGTGACCTTAACAGTAGCACAGCAGAAAGCAAATGTGCTATGCACTTTGCCATAGTAACCTTCCATGTATTCTTTTCAATTTAAATACACACCATTAAAACAGCTACAATTTTGGAAAATTATGTACAAACCCTATATTTTTTTTCTTTTGATTACATATAAATACAAATTAGCTATTCTTCTAAAAAGTGGTTATAATAGTAAATAAATACAAAATAAGATTCTGACCATTATACTTCATGTGCTGGGCTTAAACCCATATAAAATGTACAACTAAAATACATTTAAAATCTTTAAAGGAATAATTCTCTGATTAAAATATTTGTTTTCCCAACTTTTTTTTGTGGACATAAATATATTTTCAAAATAGTTGTATTTTTTTTTTCTTTCCATTTCATTACATAAATAAAGTCTTCATTGGGAAATATTAAAGTGTCAACTTTTTTTTTTGTATTTGTCTAATATATTTTGCGGTGTTAGCGGCACCCACAACCCTCCACAACCATATCTTGATAGTTCTTTAATACAACTTTTTCATTCTCGTCAAGGTAGAGCATGGAAATAGCACTCAGTTCTGTTGGAACACAGCAAGCCTTAGGGATTTTGGAATTCACTGAATTGACCAAAGTCTGAACAATGGCATGGTTGGTTGTGTTTAGGTGATCCGCCAATGGAAAAGGGCATTCCCCATGGCAGTAAAAGGCACCATATCCCGGTGGGGCAACAATCCAGTCATTCCACCCCACATCATTGAAGTCCACATACAAAGGATGTCTTTTGCAACTGGATTTGTGGCGTTTGCGCTGTTTGTGTTTTGCTTGGCGTTTCTCTCTTTTATGGAGAGGGTGTCCCTTGCCATCATGGCCGAAAGTTACTAACAAGGGCCGGAGCTGAGACCAGCTATCTTCATCTTGATGCAAAGACCTGCTAATCCTAACGTGCCTCTTGGAAACACTGCTCTCATTGTCCAAGTGAGCCACCTCTACTATAAACCCATTATTAGGCTGTCTATGTGCAATCCACCTCATTATAGCTGGTGTTACATCAAAGCGTTCCCATTTACTTGCATTCTGATGCACCAACCTGGTGTCCAAAAGTCTTGTGGCAGGGTCCTTAGAAGTGGCTGTGGCTGGCTTTATAATTTCATAAATATTAATACGGTGATGGTAGCTGCTATTGTTCTCAAAGGTTTCCTGCACCTGCTCCCGAAAAATCTGAAGTTCAGCCGAGGTGAGAAGCTCCTCGTTAGGGATGGAAGTTAAATTAAAGAAGAAACGCCGTGCTGTTTTCCCACTCGCTTCTGGCAGCTCTTCCCAAGCTTCTAAGTTCATCAAAGAGGGAAAACAAAACACAATCAGTAACAGACAAACAGTGAAAACATGAATTACACTGTTTAAAGTTTCCAGCAGAAGAGTAACACCACATGTGAGATTTGAAACTTTTACCAAAAAAATACTGTTTCCCTTGTCTGTTTATTTATGTAAGCATGTATAGCATGAAGTTAAGAATACTTCATTCATTATCAAGCCTTTTGATCCAATTCTGGTAGACTGTGCATTCCAGGTGGTTATAATAACGTGTAAGAAATGTGAAGCATTACTTTGGAATTCAAGGACATTAGCAAGAAAACTTTAGCACTGTAGTTAGTGGAGGTCTAATCAGAATAATTAAAATTGATTGAGGATTTAAGGCAATTATTGCATTTCTGGTTTTTTTCTTCAAAAATATGGCTTATGTCAATCCCTTAAACTCCATTACAAAAATATTACTCCACTATTTAGATTTACAAATCTTAATATACAGATTTTGGGTCCTAATTGGAGACTAGGAACTCCACATCTGTGATGGTATTTTATGAAGCACACCTTATTAGTAGTACACCCTACTATTTTACTCTGAATATCCATAAAAGGTTGCCTTTGTATTAATTTTTTTCTGCTGAAACTCAGGGGTGGTACTAGGACAATGAAATGGAGTTCATTCTAAACAATACAAATGAGAAATGATTTCCTAAAATGTATCCTGTTCTCTCCCCCAACCCCAAGTAATAAAACTTTTGGGATATTTGAGGGGGGAAATGCATGTCTTTTTTTTTTTTAATTGAACAAGTATGCATGTGGCTCAGACCATGTGTGTCGCCCTCTAAATTATAAACAAGAGTATTAACAAATAAGCCTTTCCAAAAGTGTTTTTTAACTTTGGTGATAAATATGCTGGAAGACAATTCATTCTTCTTATTAGCTGAAATCATTACTTGAGTGAGTAATTCTTACTCAAGTGATTAATCCCATTGATTTTAATTTCGATTTCTTGTATAAGTAAGCATTATTCATAAAGGTTTCTGAATCCAGCCTAAAATATAGAAATATATACCGCTGTATTGTAATTGTCTACCTCAAAACATGGACTCATGTTTTTTCATCAGTCAACAGGATTTCCAGGTAGCTAGAACTGACCAATGGTTTTAAGGCGAGTGCGGAGATTTTTTTATTATTATTTGTTGCACGATTACTTGAATTGCAGATTTTACTGACCTACATAGCTATAAAATGTGCTATTACTTGCCAACTTTTGTAGATTTTTCCCCCCGCCCCCCCCATCATGTAGAGTTTTACATTCAGAAATGTTTTAGCATAAATGAACCATACACTGGATTCCCCCCCGCCCCCATTCATTATGAAGAATGTATTTTCACGCACAAGTACAAACCACAGTGCAAGGTTAGATTTCACCATTAATCTCCTTCCTCATTATAAGGCTTCCCATCAGACAGTATAACCACTGATCTTAGGCCACTTCCTTTGTATACCAACTTAATTAAATCCTAATAAAATGTATTTCATCACAGCTCCATGTTATAACATGTGGCGACTGTATTTTCATTAACTTTACAGTGAGACTATGGCATACCACCACTGAAGATTAATAGCTAGAAGTTATTTACAAGTTCTGGAAACCTTTTTTTGCAAAGAGCAGATGGGCAACATGCAAACCACTCACTCTACAAGTCTACCTGTGTCAGATTAGATACCCCAGTTCAGCTACGTTATGGGAGTCTATTTGTGTCAGTTCATGGACATACAACTGTTAAGCCAAACAATAACAAAACGGACACATTTAAAAAGGAAGAAACGCATCCAGGAAGTCAAGATCATCATCTCTGTATGCATGTAGTAAGCATCAAAGACAGGCGTGTTACACAGCTGAACGTAACAGCTCAATGTAACTAGTTTTTGGAAATGACAAGGCTCCAGTTACACAGTACTGATCTAGTTAATTAGATTCAAACTCACAGAACTTGGAAAGCTTTCAAAGATTTATGTGCACTTTTAACAAAACAGATGATGGGTACTAAAAGTTTGTTGAACAACTGAACAGCTTCACTTTACTATATTTACTTTAAGCCACAGACACTCCAGGTCTTGTGAGTACCCATTTTACCTACTTTTAAAATGCATTCAGCATCTTAATTAAGAGATGACCATGTTACCTGAAGGCTCAGGTGCACATGAAGTCCAATAACCAGCTGTGGCAATGCTTTTATCAACCTGGTTTTTTTTGAAGGCTTACCTTAGATCTACACTAAATCTATCCTAGAGTCAAACACAAGACAAGAAAGTCATTGTGCAAACAATACAATTGATTGTTGCATTGATCTCTCCCGGGGATTAGAAACCTTCCAAAAAACCAACCCAGATCAACTGTAAACCAAGGAGACTTTTCTGGTATTTAGCTTTTATTTTTGAAGGCTATTTGTGGGAAATGCTTAATTTGAACTCAAGCTGTAAAAATAAAATGAAAACTTCACATGGGATGAAGCGGGCAAGGGGGAGACAAGAGGGAGGAGATTTTCAGAAAAAATACGTCAGAACATTACATCGAAAGGCTGCTTTGATGAGAGCTTTTAAAACAAAACAAAAAACCTGACTACACCATTCTTGTGAGTTTAACAAAACTTATTAGCAGCCAAACTTGTTCACTATTTGGAAAGATTTTCACTCCTACACCTCTCCCCCCTCCCACTACCTTTTTTTTTTGCGGGGGGGGGGGGGGGGGGGCAATGCTGATAGCACACACAAAACACAAGCCCTGCTCACACTCACTCCTATACACAACACTCTTGACAACTGAACACACGCTTTCGGACCCCTAGCAAGTGACCACCTCCCAACTCCCCCAAACCTGTATCCTCCCACCTCTCCTCGCTCCTGTAGGGGAAGGGGCAGCAGAACCCACCCCGAGAGCTCCCAAGAACCGCCGGGGTGGGGAGATCCCGAGATTTGAGGGGGCAGCACAGAGAGACCCACACCCCGCCCGTACCTTCGTGGTGGAAGCTCCTGACCGTGTTGGCGCGGCTGGCGGCTCTCTCCAGCGGGTAGCCCAGGGCGGAGCGGCCCAGCTGCTGGCCCGCCTGCAGGCGGTAGAGGTCCAGCATGTAGGGCGGGATGACGGCGTTCTTGCCGGGGCTCGGCCGCCGCTTCAGCCCGAACATGTTGAGCAGGCGCAGCTCGAACTCGCTCAGGACCTGCTGCGGGGCGGCGCGGCCCGAGTCGCTGAACCGCCGCCGGCCCACCTCCGGGATGAGCCCGGCCGAGCCGCCCAGCAACACCTGGTACAGCAGCAGCGCGAGCAGGGAGCGGGTGGCGGCCACCATGGTCAACCTGCGCGGACAGGAGAGGGATGGGGGGCAAGTCAGGCCAGCCGGCTCGGGGCACCCACTCCCGTCCCACCCTGGCATGACCCACGCGGCTCCGGGGGGCCCCCCGCTCCACAGCTGGCTTCCCGGGAAAGGGGGGGGGGGGCAGACGGACACGCCCCCATGGGCCTGATCCTGCACATCAGCTATTGCTCCCCCTGGAGAGGGAGACCAAGGGCACGGCTAGTGGCTGTGGAAACGGATCAGAGCTAGGCTGCCCTGTCCACACTGGGTTACACCTGCAACTCCACCGCCTCCCGAAGGGACTCCTGATTCCAGGCCTGATCCAACACCCCCCGCATGCACCAGGCCCTTGCCCAGCAGAATCTGGCCCACCGCAGAGCGGAGCACAGCGGATGTAGAGAGCCAGGGCACCTCTGTGCAGGGGGCAGCGCTGCGACCCCACAGCTATTGTCTGTGGGCAGGAACCGGCCCGGCCACCTCCACGTCCAGGTAGGACCGTACCAGTGCCATGGCCAGCTGTTTCCAGCGGCGCTGGCTGGGTTAATTTGGTGGTTGGGGGGGGGCTATAGAAAGATGGGGGGGGGATGCAAGATGAAGATGTGGGGCGGGGGGGGGGGCGCGTCAAGGGCTGGACAGGTGTGCAACAGCTAGAGGCTCGCGCGGGGCCCGCCCAGGTGCCCGGCCGCCCCCGCGCCGCGCTTACCTTTAGGAGCCCGCCGATCGCCTACGCAGCAGCGCACGGGGGCGCGTCCATCGAAACGGGCTCCGCATAGACAGGGTCCGGCCCGGGAAGAGCGAAGCTGGGGGGGGGGGGGGAATCCCAGCCGCGTTGGGGGGGGGGTTGTATCCGTGGCAAGCGCCTCCCCGGTGGCGCGGAGATGCCCCCGTGGGGTAGGGAAGCGGGGCGAGATCCCCAGCAGAAACCGGGGGGGGGGGGTATTTTCTCCGGGCAAGTTTCAGCAGCCCCCGGCGGGGGGGGGGGGGGTCGGAGCAAGAGGGAACTAGTCCTGCTACGTCCTTAGCCAAAGCCACCGGCTTCCCTCCCCTGGGAGGCACCGGGCGGCCGCTGGGCTCGTCGCCCTCTTCCCGTCCGCCCTCTAGCGCCTCGGCCGCAGCCCATCGCTCCTCCGGGGAGTCATCTCCGCGCCGCCCCGGGCGCTACCTGCGAGCAGCGTCTGCAGCAGGGGCTCCTCCGGCGCGTCTCTGCGGCATCCCCGGCTGTCACTCCGCCGCCGCCGCGGCTCCCCGGACAGCGGCGGGGCAGGAGGGAGAAGCGCCCCGGGGCGCAGCCCGGCTCCGACACATCCTGGGAGCCGGCGGGCGAAGGCGGCAAGTCGCTTTGCAAAGCGGCGACCCGCAAGCGTTGTTGCTTCCTCTGTGTGTGTGTGTGTGTGTGTGTGTGTGGATCTAAATGCAATGCAGTTAGCAGCCTCCTTGGACGAAATATGCCCTTAGCACCAGCAGCGAGACGAGTCCAGCAGCAGCAGCAAGATGAAGTTTGACTTTTCCCCCCTCCGCTCCCTTTGCAAGTCGCCCGGCAGGAGGCGGCGGCGGCAGCAGCGCTAGGGGGACCCCCGCTCTCTTCGCACGCGCTCCTCCCGCGGCGCACGGTGGGTGCCCGGGCCCGTCCCTCGCGCTTGCAAATTGATGGAGGTGGCCGGACGCCGCCTGGGCTTTTTGTGGCGCTGCTGATGTCACGGCCCCGGGGGCTTGCGGCGCCCCGCCAATCACGAGGCGGGGCGGCGAGCGCTTGCCCGCGCGCCGCGCTCGCGGCTTTTAAAGGGGCCGCCGCCTCCTCGGGCCCGTCCCAGCGACTCGTTGCAAATCGCAACCACCCGAAAAGGGGAGAGGCGCTGGGGGGGGAGCACCTCGCTCATTCACATCTATCTCCCCATCCCCTTTCTGCTTTCCCAGCCGTTCCGGACTGGGGAGGAGGAGAAGGTTGTGGAGGGGGGAAGCGAGGACGAGGCTCGGCGGCCGGATCCAACCCGCAGCGCTTTATTTTAAAACTTCTGGGAGGAAGCAGCAGCGGGGGTATTTTCAGTAGGCACGGGACGCGGCCCCCCTGGCCCATGAGCCTGCAGCATCAGCTCCCTCCAGGTGGTTTATTGCGGAGGATGGTGTTGTGTTTGTGTGTGTGTGTGTGTGTTTAAGACACTACAATAACCTGGTTGCTAACGTTAAACGAAGATCAAGGATCCGGGCATCTCCTTTCTGTAGGGGATTTACCTTTCCTGCATTGAAAATAAAACCTGGCTCATTCTCCCTCCCTCCACCCATCCCCTTTTCCCCCTCTCCCGTCAATACGTCCCGCCCCGTCGCGGTTTGATTTCTGCAGACACCCTTGCCTGTTAATGCAGCAAATGAACAAATGCAGTAAATAAACAATGCTATGCCAGCCTGGATCCGATCTGGCCAGACCGATGAGAGACAACGAACGCGCAGCGTGATTTTTGCAAATAAGGCGCCTCAGGTAGGAAGCGGAGAATCCTGCTCCAATAGGAGTTGGATCAGGCTGTCACCCGGTAGCTGTTAGCTTAGCGTCAAGTTTAATAAGTAGTCTAGTCCTAGGGATCTCCCGTGCCACAAGATCTAGCCCTGTAAGGAATAGTTTCTTCTCCCGGGAATCGGGATCAACTCATGCATTGGCTAAAACGTCCAGCAGAGCACAACCTTGGAGTTAGGGAATGACAATTGCATTGGCTGGAGCCTGCGCGCCTACAAGTGGAAAAGCAGAGGAAAATCAGAGATGTGTATTGAACAATGATCCATTCATTGTACGGTCCCTCTGCAAGAGAAGAGTGAAATAAGTCTCGGGCTCTGCTTATACAAATCGGATTAGTTTCGTGTCGTGGGATTTAGGTGTTTGCTGACTTCTAAGGTGTGAAGGTCAAATAAGGTTTTGGGAGAATCGGAGTGTTTGACAATAAACTAGGCCTATAGAAAAAGTAAAAAGAATCCGCACACGTCAGATTTTCAGGGGATGGACACAAAGCAGTCGCAGTTAATGACAAAAATGACAGCCCCCAGGTCCTCAGTTGATGTCAATGGCCTCGCCCCATGACTGTGGATGTGATTCAAAGACTTCAAGGTTTTATAAACGGCGTCAGAATGGTTAATCTAAAGGTACTGTGTCTAATGCATCTACATAGACTCTGTCTAATGTTAAGATGGCTAACACAATATAGTAGCCCTGGTCAAATCTAAAGCAAACCCCGACTGTTGTTTGAACTTGGCACAGTTAACAGAAAGCTCATTTCTCACTTTTTTTAACCTGTTTAGATTGCGGTGGATGTGTTTGGCTCTTGGAGAGGAAAACTAACTGTTGCTGTCGTGCCAGCAAGAAAAAACTAGGTTGAGTTTCCATATGCAACCCTGAAATGAAGGAGATTCGTATCTCCTGCATGTAGAATCTCCCAGGGGTACGACCTTTCATATTCAAAAGATTTCAGAGGGATGACTCCACAACCAAGAATATAGGGGGGTTTACTAGGTAGCAAGCTCATTGTGCTGCTTTCTTGTAGTGGAAGCACCTCCAGAAATGTTCCCTTGGACTTAGATTAGTTCCTTTTCCCAGAGGCACCTTGACTTCTTCATTCGTTCAAAGAACCCTGCCTGAAATGTACCCATCTTACAGGCCAACCTCTTAGGGTGACCAGATGTCCTGATTTTATAGGGACAGACCCGATTTATAGGGACAGGCTCCTATTACCTCCCACCCCCGTCTCGATTTTTCACATTTGCTGTCTGGTCACCCTACCACGTCTATGACGCTGTGTCCCCAGGCTTGAGCAGAGGGATGAGACTCAGACTGACACAGCCCCCTAGCATCTAGTTTGATAAGTAGTGGCAGAAGGGAAGTGGAGCTCCCTGCTAAAACATTTGCCACTCACACCTTGCATGTCACACAGCCCATAAGCAGCATGGGGGAGATGGAAATCATGTGCTGCCCCGATTGAAAGAAAAGCATCAGATTCCCGAGAAAGCTCCTTTTTATCCTTTGGGAAGCATCATTTTAAATGCATTTGACTTTCTAGGGTCAGCCTCCTAGTTCTTGGGAGTTCAGGGCTGCTTTTCAGAGCTCTGAATGTTTTTAAGAGATGCCTGCCCTCCAGTGGTGGAAATGTGTCAGAACTCTCTGGATGTGCCTGATCTGTTTCATGTCACAGTGAATAGATTCAGTCAGGGTAATATACCTTGGACAACCGGAAAGGAAGATAATGAACTCACTGAGACTCCGGGGACCTGGCTTCAGGTCCCAGATCTGGCACAAACTCCCTGTGTGACCGCAGGCAGTCTTTAGGCTCCTAACTTCTGGGCCTAATCTCTTTGTGACATGGCTCCCTGTTGAATAGGGATACTAATACTTCCTTTCACCCACCCTTTGTCCTACTCGGATCATGAGCTCTTCCTAGCAGAGACTGTCCCTTATTACATGTATATACAGTACCTAACACAATGGGGCCCTGGTCAAAGTTGATGCCTGTAGGTACTAATGCAACAGAAACGACGATACAACGGATCAACTGTCCAGATCCTACCATAGGCTCTCGCTTGAACTGCCCAGAATCCCTTGCCGTGTTGCTCCTCTTCCTCGGAGCATCGCCCAGGAGGGGTGGGAGAGGGGCCTTGCAAAAGACTGACGGGATTTGACAGATCAAATCAACGTGTGAAGAATTTAAAGCCCCAGGAGACAGTTCCATGGTCGTTGCCACCATTTTGAGCAGCCCATTTTGCAGTTTAGGGCTTGTCTATATAGGAAAGTTACACCCTTATAAGCTAAGGCGTGAATTTAAATGGCTCTAGTCACACTGGTATCATTCCCCATGGAGACACTCTTACTCTGGTAAAAGAGCAGCCTTTTTTTGGTTTAGTTTTTGTTGCTTTGGAAAGGCTTTAAGCCAACCCCGAGAAAGCCACTCTTATTCTAAAGCAAGAGTGTCCAAACGAGGAGTTAAACCCTTATAACTACAGCACTTTAACGATACTGAGATAATGGTGTAACTGATAAACATTTCCTATGCAGAACACACGTTCTGAGACTTGCCAAGCTCTGATTTCTACCTTGCTTCCTCTTCGTTGCATGGGCAGGAGTGGTGGCCCAGGCTGAAATTCAAGCCCTAGAAAGGGTGATAGCTTAGGAACTTTTCCTTCAGCATTCCAGCCCAGATCATGTTTCATTTTATGACTTCCTGCAGCTCTTTAGCATGAATCTAAGGTACATGCAGTGTAACTTCAGGGCACTCCAATTATGTAAATCAGCACTAAAATGACAATAGCAATGTAGTTTACACATCACTGGCATTAAATGAGCACTTCAACGGCTAATTGCCATTCCAGTTCAATCTGCAGTGGGCCACGCCAGGAAAAAGTCATTTCTTGCCTTAACACTTAGTCCCTGCGCCTGGAGCATGGGTTGTACTGAATGTCCAGCTTCACTTTATCTACATAGGGTTGCTATATTAGGATGATGAGCCATAGTAGGGAGAAATGTGTCTACAGTTGTTCCAAAGGCCTGGATAAACTCTGACCTGATTTAACATGTCAAGAGGTTCCTATAGGTTTGCTGCCTATTTCTGTTTTTAAATATAAATAGGTCCATGGATCCTTCTGATGTTAAGGCCATAAAAGCCTTGGACTTAATGGAGTGAAAGGAGAGATGTTTCCCTTCCCATACTTTGTCTCTTATCTGTTCAGAATGTAAAGCCCAGATCCTCACAGGTATTGATTTCAATGGGAGTAAGGTACCTAAATAGCTTTGGGTATCTGGGCCAAAGCTCTTGGTGGCAGGGACTCTCTCCTACTATTTCGTTGTTCAAGTGCCTAGCTGTGGAAGGGAAGTTCATTAAACCCTCCCCCCAATTGCTCCCACATGGAATCTAGCCCTGAAGGCCTAGTGCCTGTATCCCTGCAGCTTGCTTTGTCAAAGGAGGACTCCGATATTGACGTTCTGGCTATATCCTTCAGAGCGGTGTGCAGGGCATTGGTTCTACAATCGTTTCTGCTTCATGCCTCATCAACATAACTATTAACCAAGTTTGACTTGCAGGGACACCTGTGCAACCCAACGGTCCTCAAATTATGCCTTCACAGTTGCCAGTGGAGAGAAAGAGTTGCATAAGTGTAAGTGAGGGCAGCATTTGGCCTGCCGAATCTCTATACTGGTGATGATGCACAAGTCAGAAAGAAGCCATCTGGATTTTAAGTTCCCAGGCTGAGCTGTCAAAACCGTGCTCCCCCAAATCCATCAGTTTAAAAATCGGGGGAAAAGCTATGATAAAACATGGAAAATATAAGTAATATCACATAAGGGAGGGGGATGTTTCAGAAAATGATTTAAAGGTGTTAATGCTAGTGCTGTTTTGGCTTCATAATTAGTCACAACCATCCTGAACTCTTTCTAAACTGTTCTTCCTGTTTGCATCGGTGTGGATTTGATGTGTGGACATTTCCTACAATCTCACTTAATAATGAGCCTTAAAGACATGTTTGCTCTTGATGGTGTGTTTTTTTTAAGGTCTACCAATTGTATGTTCTGGCCCACCTGTCTTCCGTTCCCTTAAAGAAAGAGGATGGATTCCCACTCAGGAGGCTACTTATGAGATGAGTTGTCTTCAATGACAGTCGTTCCATTTAATTCTTTTTCACCTTGGCTGATGTCTGGCGTCTCTTCAAAGTTGTTGCTTTCTTTAATAGCATCTCTCAATTTCATTAATCAAACCTTGACTTCCTTTCCATCATAGCTGTAAGGAAATCAGAATTGTATTAAGAAACATCATGCAGACACAGTGTTTTTGTTTTGTACATTCCCATAATGTCTACATTGCTCGTGACAGAGAACAGAACGGCAACAATATTATCACATGAACCTTTCCCTCTCTCTTTGCACTACAAAACTTACAAGCATCAAAGAAAGAGCAAAATGACATGTAAAATTGTGTTCAGTGTTTTTATAAGCAATAGTACTTTAATTTCTGTATTCCTGGAGTGGAATGGAGATTTCAAGGTCATTTACCTTCAAAGTTTTTCCTTGTAGGTATTGCCTTAGGCCAGCAAGTGACCTTGAAATCACCAATCCGTTTACATTTGCAGCATTTATTGAGTCTGTGGATTCAAGAAGCGCCCCTTCTATGCCTAGTGAGGCTACAGGTGGAATGCAGAGCAATGACTTCCACCCCATTCATCAAGCATTTAAGCATGTGAGAGGGTCCAGAGAAGAGCAACAAGAATGATTAAGGGTCTAGAGAACATGACCTATGAAGGAAGGCTGAAGGAATTGGGTTTGTTTAGTTTGGAAAAGAGAAGACTGAGAGGGGACATGATAGCAGTCTTCAGGTATCTAAAAGGGTGTCATAAGGAGGAGGGAGAAAACTTGTTCATCTTCGCATCTGAGGATAGAACAAGAAGCAATGGGCTTAAACTGCAGCAAGGGAGGTTTAGGTTGGACATTAGGAAAAAGTTCCTAACTGTCAGGGTGGTTAAACACTGGAATAAACTGCCCAGGGAGGTTGTGGAATCTCCATCTCTGGAGGTATTTAAGAGTAGGTTAGATAAATGTCTATCAGGGATGGTCTAGACAGTAATTGGTCCTGCCATGAGGGCAGGGGGCTGGACTCGATGAACTCTCGAGGTCCCTTCCAGCCCTAGAATCTATGAATCTATGTGCTTAAATCCCTCCCTATTCATCAAGGCAATGGGACTTCAACACATTCCTAAAATTAGGCACATGCATAAGTGTTTCCCCGAGCAGGGATGGATCACTGCATTGGAGCCCCAGGAGAGGAGAAGACAGGACCCAGCCATTATGCTGGAGCTGCAGTCAATACAAGGGTAAAGGGGTGAAACTGAACAGTTTCCAGTATACTTTCCGGCATAGCTTCCTTGTACTAGCTGAGGCTCTGGACCAAGAACCAGTCATAGGCAATACTGTAATGTTGCATGGTGAGGTTTGTTCTGCATCTCTGCACTGGTTGTCGTGACTATGCAATATTAAGACGTATGTATCACCATAACAGCAGAATATCACACCTCAATTCATTGGTGACTGGGTGTGACTCCATTCGGTGTGCTTTATCTTTTTCCAGGTTGATATCTCTGCTCTTGATCTTGTTTTCAGCTGATCTTTTCATCAAGGAAGTAACGAAAAGGAGCCCGTGCTGCACACAAGAACAAATCTGTAACTAGAATAGGCCCTATGTATGGAGCAAAGAAACCTTTCAGATGAAAGTGACATCATTAGAGAAACTGATTCAGTGATTGTGTAGTACTGCAAAATGGCAAACTGAATAAAGCAGAATGCAACTCAGGGACTGAGAAATGCATTGGTGTAAAACTCCAGACCTTGCTGCCGTCTGTCCTAATCTTATGTTTCCAGGAATACTCACACATATGGCCTTGAAATTTGTTTTCTGCCACCATTTGTGCTAGTAAAATTCAACTGCACAAGTGTTTCTGGAAAGCAAACACAAATTGATTTAACAATTGGAATGAACATTTGCAGCATTCCCACCGACCCCAAGATTCATTCATTCAATGAGTATCATTTATTGTGGGAGGCAATAATGCTCATTGGATAGTGTGCTGGCTTGGAGACCAGAGTTCTGCGCCCACCTGCACCAGTGAAAGACATGGGGCAAATCACTTCCCTTCTCTGTTCTTTGGTTTCCCCATCTGTAAAATGGGGATAATCATACTGACCTCTTTCATAAAGTGGTTTGAGATCTACTGATAAAAAGTAGTATACCAGAGGTAGGCATTATTTGGGGCCAAATACTCACTTTATCACAGTACTATTCAGCTTTATCCTGTGGTCATTTAAGTCAATGGCAAAACTTCCACCGACTTCAATGGTGTAAAATCGGACATTTGAACAATACTGTTATGGAGAGGTAGAGGATTCAAACAGGAAGGTCAAGAACAAGCAGGGTTTTTCAATTATATAAATCTTAATGGTTAAAAAATTAGGTGAGGGCGTTATCCCGCTTAAAAGAGATGACTGCGTCACAGCTATGCCACTTCAGTAGCTTATAACTTCGTCTCTGCAGAGACATTGACGTCAAATAAAATGGAGGCTAATATAGAGCTATGCATATTGCCTTAAGAGCTGCGTATTTGAGCAAAGAAACTGGATAGCGTTTTGCAATTAAAATAAAATAAAGGCAAGTATGACGTTCAGTTTAAGCAGATTGTCTCTATGAAGGCTTTATTGTAGCTGCAGATTTAGAGCATATGAAAAGGTTTTCTGTGCTCAGCGTCAGATGAAAAACATTGCATCATCAGGCATTCTTGTTCTCTAACATTTGCCAATATTCCCTTGATAATGAACACTTGCAATTTTATTTTCTGGTCTAGAGTCATGTTTTCTCAGCTCATTATCATTCCAATTTTTTAAAGATCCTATTAGAATAGAAATATCCTATTAGAACTAGACAGGACTGCGGGGGAAAATAATACAGTTTTGTGGCTGCTGTAGGGTACGTACTCTGCACAAGCGCTCACCCACGACATTCGTTTTACATTGGAAGTAAAGCTGTTTTCAGGTTTGGTTTCGATCACTTTGTTTCAATTACTCGCCTTGTGCCCAGCTCTGCCTAGTTTTCAGAGGCACTTTAGCTTTGATTTGTCTTAGTTCATACGTAGTCGATCACCTTTAATGTTGTTCTTAATGTAGCTTTTGGTGGCTGATTTTTTTTTTACATCTACTATAAGATGAGAACGGAGGGGGGGGGGTGTTCAAAATAGTCTAAGTGATTTAGGAGCATGGGTCCCGTCACTAAGTCCCTCTGGGGCTTTTGAAAGTTCCACCTACAGCATGTTGGGGAGCATTGCTATAATACAGAGACTAGACATTAGTAGCAATACCCTGCCCTGCTCCCCAACCCTTCTAGTGGCCGTCTATCTATCTACAGTACTGATATGGCCCTCATTGCCCTAATAGGGGAACACCTAACAATCTTTAAACGTATTTACCCTCACACGACTCCTGTGAAGTAGGGCAGTGTTGTTATGCTTATTGGGCACAGAGAGGCTAAGGGTGTGTCTACCCTCGAAACACTAAAGCGGCACAGCTGCAGCTGTAGTGTAGACACTTACTACAGCACCGGAAGGGGTTCTCCCCTCACTGTAGTAAATCCACCTAAGAGGCAGCTGGTAGGTTGAGGGACAAAATTTAGTGGCATCTAACGCTACAAATTAGGCTGTCTTAACTACATCGCACAGGGTGTGAAGTTGTTCACAGGCTTGAGCGATGCAATTAAGCCAACCTAATTTGTAGTGTAGACCATCCCTAAGGAACAGATCCACACAGGGAGTTAGACATTTCAATCCCTAACTTTTAGGCACCCTACTGCCCAGTAAAATTCACCGTTAGGTGACCAGATTCCCTATCCTATGCAGGAGGAGTTTGGCACCTAAGGATGGGATTCACAGAGGCCAGCACCCTCAGTAGGGAGTCCCTAAGCTAACCAGTAAGAAATGTCAAGGAGAGGCCCCACCAGTGAAATGTAGTTAGGCATCTATCTCCAATCAGCCGTGGACTTAGGTGACTAAGCCAGGTCAGCCAGTTCTAGCCAGAGGCCCAGTGGCTAGGGCCCTCACCTGGGATGTGAGAGATTCATTTTCAAATCCCTGCTCCATCTGGTTTGGAGCAGAGATTTGAATGTTGGTCTCTCCTGTTCTACATCAGAGCCTCAATCCCCAGGCTCTTGGCTATCAGGGAATGAGTCTCTCAATATCTCCTGGTGAAGCTGTTGTACCCTGTATAAATAAAACGTTCCTCAGCAGAGACTTGAACTGAGGTCTCCTACCTGAGGGCCCTAACCACTGAGCTATCCAGTTAATCTCACCCAGGAATATGTAGTTCATACAAAGTAAAAGAGCTTCAGCAGGAGAGACTGAGACCCCACTCCAGAATAGCCAATATCATAGAATATCAGGGTTAGAAGGGACCTTAGGAGGTCATCTAGTCCAACCCCCTGCTCAAAGCAGGACCAATCCACAATTTTTGCCCCAGACCCATAAATGGCCCCCTCAAGGATTGAACTCCCAACCCTGGATTTAGCAGGCCAATGTTCAAACCACTGAGCTATCCCTACCCACCAAGCTGAGAGCACTCCTGGGATGTAGGAGACCCAAGTGTAAGTTCTTGCTGTGAATCAAGTGGAGTGGTGTGGATCTGAAAGCAGGTTTCTCACTCCCTGGCTATTAAGTATGCTGGGGTGGGCACACCCCCTGACTCCCATCCCGGTCAGCCCCAGTTGTCTTTTGTGGATGGCCTAAGACCATCTACCAGACCAAGCCCCTCAAGTGAGATAGGCGGAGGGATGCCCAGTGGAAGAATCCTGCCAGGATTTCGGCATGAGCATCAGCATCAGGACTTCGGTGGTTTTGCACATGCCCAACAGCAGAAACATAGGCACCTAGGGCAGTGAATCTCAACCTTTCTAAACTACTGCTCCTCTTCAGGAGTCTGATTTGTCTTCACATCACTTAAAAACTACTTGCTTACAAAATCAGGACATAAAAATACAAAAGTGTCCCAGCACACTATTAGTGAAAAAATGGTGACTTTCTCCTTCTTACCATATAATTATAAAAGAAATCAATTGGAATATAAATACCGTACTTACATTTCAGTGTATAGCATAGAGGGCAGTATAAACAAGTCATTGTCTGTATGAACTTTTAGTTTGTACTGACTTCATTAGTGCTTTTTATGTCACCTGTTGTAAAACTAGGCAGATATCTAGATGAGTTGATGTACCCCCTGGGAGACCTCTGCGAAGGGGTATACGTACCCCTGGTTGAGAACCACTGACATATGGCACTTTCCTAGCAGAAACTAGGTACCCACAGAGCAAGGCAGCAGCTGAGCAAAGGTTTTGAAACTTTCAATAGCCCATCAGTGTTGGATTTAAGCAATTAAGTCCCTTTGTAGATTTAGCCCTAACTGACTTGCCTAAAGTCACACAGGAAGCCTATGCCTCTAACCCCTGGAATCTCCCTCCTCTGCCACCTGCTTTGTCAACTCACATCACATTCGTTGAAAAAACGAATCGTTAACAAGGCTCTTGTAAGTGATAGTCTTAGAGGCCTCGCCGCTGAAATCAGAGTGGCGTGTGATCTTGGGCCTGGGCAGAGCCCTGTTGACTACAGTAGGGACTGCAACAGGGTCAGCCCATACAGATCCAGTTACAGGAGAGGGACCTTACAGCGTCTGCTGTTTGGAGTAGGGAATGTGTCTTGGTATGGTGCCTAGCATGATGGGGCCCTGATCTTGATTGGGCTTCCCAGGTGCTCCTCCCCTGGAAATAGACTAGAAACAAGTAAAATCAGACAAGGGTAACATGGCGCCCATTGCTGTAGCATTGGAGCCCCTCACAATCTTGTAACGTTTATCCTCACAACTCTCCTGGGACATAGGGAAATGCTATTATCCCATGTCACAGATGGAGGACTGAGGCACAGAGAGACAAAGTCAATGGGACTTAGGCACCTAAATAAATACTTTTGAGGATCTGGGCTTACGTAGCTTGCCCATGGTCACACAGGAAGACTGTGCAGGGCAGGATATTGAACGCCATCCTCCCAAATACCAGGCCAACCCCCTAACCCCCGGATCATCCCTCCTGCATCAGAACTCAGTGAAGTAGTAGGGTGCAGTATATAGGGCACTGATTTGCAACTCAGGGGACCTGGACCATATTTCTGACACTAGCCTGTTGGGTAATCCCAGGCAAATCACTTCACCTTTCTGTGCCCGTTTACCCTCCTGCCATCTGTCTATCTTGATTTAGTTTGCAAGCTCTCTGGAACAGAGACTGTCCTCTGTGTTTGTAAAGTGTTTAGCACACAACCACTCTGAGTCTGGCTGGGCCTCCAGCCCTGGCTCTAATACAAATAGCTTACATTCAATCACTGCAATTCTGAACATAGATCAAAAGGGTGTTTTTACTCAACCTGATTGTGGCTAATTGCCTAGAACCCAACAGAAGATAATGTAGCCAGTGGGCGGGATGGTCCACAGGAGATTGAGATAGACAACTCCAACTAACAGTGTTTGCCCTTCTCCCCTTCCCCCCACCTCCAAAAGCCCCCAGAAGTTTGTATTTGACCTGAGTGCAGAACTGAAGAAATAAGAGAGCTGTAAAGTAAATAAAACCCTGCAAAGCACGCCCTCCAAAAAACCCACCTACCCTCAACAATCTGTATCAAATTGGAGAAAGCATCCACAGTTATACCACAAAAGAGAGTGTATGTAGAACACTCTGTTGAACCATTTTTTCCTATTATAATAGGGCTGCCCTTTGTAATGCTGAATAGGAGCAAGTGGTAACACATTTAAGAAAAAAGGTACCTAAAGATGCAAATGGATGCTACTGGAAAACCCCAGTAAGTGCCTTTCTGCATCTTTAGGTTCCTAAATACCTTTGAAAGTCTGGCCCTAATCCTTGGGGGGTGGCTGATGACAGTTCCTATTGTAGCCTTCAAGACCCAGCAGGAATGCAAGCGTCTTGCATTACAGGACATCTCTGGGTCTATATGGTATCATCCTCACTGTCGGTGGGACCTAGTTTAGCATAAATGGGCCCCAACACAGCTGTTTGACCTGTGTTACAACAAACACCAGTCAGGATGTCTACACAGCAGATGTGTTACCACTACAGCAGTCAGTCACGCCTGGGTGTGTCTGTCCACATCTTCGTGCCAGTGTACTCTGAAAGAATCCAGGCAGCTATCCTACACATAGTCTCCTATTGGGCCGCTGGCCGAGAGGATTGTGGGAGATTTTCAAGAAGGTCCACCTGGCTTTTTTTGAACATTGAGAGATGTTCGGTGGCATCGTGTCCTGCATCCTCTGGCTGTCCTATTTCTATGCGTGGCCGCTTGGAAGGTGAGCAGTGCAGAAATGCTCCTAGAAGATGAGGCAATATAAGAAGAAGCCATATCCAAGTTCAAGTCTCTACTGTGCTTGGTTCAGTTTGGCCAGGTAGGACTCCGAACCAAGTCCAGCCCTGCCCCCTGGGAGAACACTGCTGTGGTACATGAGAGGGACAATACATGTCTGACCAGGCCTGTGTTTGATTTTCTCTGCATGAGTCTTGCCCCATATTGGAGCACCAGTCTAATACATTCAAGCAGCACCAGGACATCCTTGGGGGCTGTGGAGGGATGTTGATGCATCCGGTCCTTGTCAGCTAAACCAGAGGTGTTGCTGCTAAATCTCAATCATAGCAGCAAATATGCACGACTGTTCTCCCCTCTGCATCTCTCTCCTCCATCCTTCCTCAGCGTCCTTCTGCTTTTCCTGTCTTCCCTCCTCTTCTCTCCATCGTTCCTCAGCAACTGTGCCCCATGCTCCCTGGACGACTGCAATCTGCCATCCTTCAAAAGATTTTCAAAAGCGCCGAGTGCTCCACAGCTCCCACTGCAATGAGTGAGGTAGTTTGTTTGTAAGATAGAGCCATGGTAGCAGGTCCATAATTAAGGCTGCTAACTCACTTTCCAGCCTGGACGGGATTTTCAAAAGCGCTCAGCATTGGCCTAGTTCTGCGTCCATTCAAGTCAATGGTAAAACTCCCCTTGACAGCAGTGGGAGCAGAGATGGGTCAGTGTTGGGTGCTCCTGAATATTCCACTATCTAAAACCAACTGTGACCCATGCAACCTTCAGGCCCTCCGTTGTGTGCAGTGTTGTTGTAGTCGTGTCAGTCCCAGAATCTTAGGGCATGTGGTGAAGACGCTCTATGCTGAGGGGCGAGAACTCTCCCATTGGCATAAAAAACCCACCCCCGCGAGCGGCACAAGCTATGTTGGCAGGAGAGCTTCTCCCGCTGACAGCGCTGTGCACACTGAAGCTTATGCTGGTGTAATTTATGTTGCTCGGGGATGGAATATTCACACCCCATATCTGATTTTGTTCCATCACGCTTGAGATTTTTCCTGTGCTGGGTAAATAAGGCCCAGCTATTTGGAGAGAGAGAGAAAAAAAAGCACAGGATTGAGCCCCCTTAGGGTACGTCTTCAGCCTTAAATCCATTGTTTTTTGAAAAGCCCTTTCAACTTTTCTCCCCAACCTGGTGTTCTCCCAGATTTTGCCCTCTGATTTTTATACAATTCAGTTTTTTTATGGGTCCTTTGGAAAAATGTTAATTATCCCTAAAAGATCATAATCCGCTGCAAGGAAATAACCTGAAGAAGTAACACACTGATTAAAGCATCTATAGCTGTTGGAGTCCTGTGGCATGATGCTTCCAGCTGTTTAAGTTGGGTAAAAGAGCACTTTAATGGCTCAAAGCCATTTAAAAATGTGTTTTTTATACATATAACACATGCCAGTTTGCCAGCTGGCCTTGACTGACAGCAAATTGCCTGGCCTATAACCTACTGCACCATAAAGCTGCCTGATTCTAATGGGTTATTTATCCTTTCTTGCTATTACTCCATTGTTTGTTTAAAAATAGCAATATTAAAAATTCCTTTCTCACTAACAGGGCTGATTAGGAGATTGTTGTGAAGTACTAACTGGCAATCCTGAGGGGCATCAAAATCTATTTACATCTCCTAAAACAACCGGGATATTCTCTTTGCTAATTTACTGCTGACATTTAAAGAGCTTCATTCGGACAGTTTACACCTGACAATCCAGCAACCTCTACATTCAAAGGATTCTTTAGAGAAGCTGAAAGGTCTTTCCTTGGCTTCAATGGGCTTTGGATCAGGCCCCCAAATCTAAATATTTCAGTTACTGAAACCCATGTGGTTGGGATTGAAAACACAAAATGATATTTTCTGCAATTCTTGGAGTTACTGTGGCAATTTGTATGCACCATTTGCCAACAGGGTGGATGGGCTGGACAGCTTAATACACTAGTACAATTTCCTGCCTAAGCCATAAGTCTGAACACTTAAATAAACCTTTTCGCTCTTGCCTTTTGCTCTTGCTATGGGGACATTAAGTCAAGCAACAACTTTTTGTAGCTGGCCTTTTCTCACGCACACTCTGTGCAACTTCAAAGGTTGACCACAATGTGTCTGGGATGCGCTGTGGGTGAAATTCATACCCGGGCAGTGGACCAACACGAGGCCTATGTATAACTTAAGTCATATTTTGAGAGCTTTTACGCAACATACATGGCGCATATGAATTGCGCTGGCCCTTTGCCCAGGAGTGAATTTCACTGCTGTAATTTACAGGCTTGTTAAAAGTGGGATATACATTTTACCTAGAAATCTTCACCACAATCTGGTGCAGAGGAGTTTTGTACTGTGCAGTTTTCCACTGAGAACTAAAATGCATACATGTCTGTGTGTTTCTGGGGCATGATGGGATGTGGTACCATGTGCTAACGGAGATGGTTTTACTGGCATTCAGTTAGGATGGCTGCATTGCTGTGAATGCTACAGTTCATCCTGACCTAGTGATAACGAAACCTTCATATTACCACATTGTGATGAGGCATATAAACCCCATCCTGCCACAGTCGCCAAAGGGTTAAGACAAAAACATGAAAAATATCATCGAAAACTTTCAGCAAAAATGACAAGACAAAAAAGACTCTCACCAGAACAAAGTTTATTTGCATCGCCATATTTTAATCTCTTCAGGAAAAAAAATTTCCCCACCAGCTGTAGCAGTGAACATTGCATTTCAATGGGCAACGTGGAATTTCAGCTTTTCACTAATATAAAGGCTGTGGCCTGGATTCTCCAAACACTTATGCACGAGCTTAACAGTTATGACTTCTATGGGACTGTTCTTGTCAGTAACGTTAAGCATGTGAGTAAGTGTTCGCAGGATTAGAATCTGTGGTTTGTATTCTGGATGGCTTATTGTATAAGATGAATTTGACTAGCAATTGTTGGGTATCAGACCAGTAATCCACGCTCTTATTACCTGATTCAGGCTCCTGACATCTTTGGGGGAGGAGGGCGAAGAATAATATTTGGTGGGCTGGTTTGTTTTGTTTTTTGTTTTAAAAAGTGACTGTTGGAAAGCTACTCAGAGGTTTGGAATGTTAGCCCCAGTTCCCGCGGAGACAGATCAGGGAGCAGAGAGGAGGTGAGAAGGTCAAAGATGCAAAATAAATGGAATTTATTCCATGGTTCCACAGCTTGTTTGTTTATTTAGTGTTTTGATTTATTTAAAATGAGTTTATCCCATGGCTGAGTAGAGGAATGTATTCAATGTTTGTCATACCCACCCACCACATGTGCATATGTACTGAATGTATGTGTGTAACAATATATATTGTATATCAATATGATTCAAAACAATATAAAAAATCAAACACCCTCCATAGTAATGCTATTCTAAATGCACCATTCAAATAAGAAAATGCAAAGTTTAAGGCACCAACAGGAATGTTAGCTGAAATACACTACGCATCCTGAATGTTTTATGCTGTATAATGTCTTAAGATCCCGATTCCTGAAAAAACGTAAGGACATGCCTGACTTTAGGACTATATGTGCAGCATGTATTGAAATGAGTAAATGTGTAAAATTAAATGGATAAGTCACTCTATGCAAGAGTGGAAACTCAAGTTGTTAAATACCGTAATCTGCTCAAATACACATTTAAGAAGAAATGCAGGTAACATTTCTATCCTTTTGTGCAACATGGGCTGGTAAAAGTTGTTGTGGGAGATGTAACTTTTGTATTTCCTGACACTGCAACCCTCAATTCCACAGTCATTGTTTACTTTTAATTTTCTAGGGGTTTTATATTTTAAGTGGAGGAGGGAAGGGACTGGGACATAAATGCTCCCTTGCACAGCCAACAGATACCAACGCCCACCTACTAACTGGGTGATGCTGCTGAACTTTGGAAAGTTACAATCCCTTTTATGAATGTGTCACATCTCCCTCTTCTTATGCCCTGGGATCTACAATCCTCACAACAAGCACAACAAGAGGAAGATTCCAGTGACAGCCTGGTTGATAATTTTGGAGCAGTCTGTGCCAAACAAATTCCAGGAAAATGAAAACCCTGGCGGCTGACTGCTCTTAACAGTTGCTGGAAGAAGAGAGAAAACTCAGGAGGAGGTCCTCACAGGCAATCCACCTGATGTCAAGGGGAGTTTTACCATTGACTTGAATGGACGCAGAACTAGGCCAATGCTGAGCGCTTTTGAAAATCCCGTCCAGGCTGGAAAGTGAGTTAGCAGCCTTAATTATGGACCTGCTACCATGGCTCTATCTTACAAACAAACTACCTCACTCATTGCAGTGGGAGCTGTGGAGCACTCGGCGCTTTTGAAAATCTGACCAGTTATTCAGGCTCCAAAATAAGGATTTAAGGGCCCATTTTTCAAAAGTATTTGAAAAAATACCTACATACCTGCAACCTAAAGATGTAGACATCTAGTGGGATTTTCAAAAACACCTAAGTGAGTTAGGTACCCAATGTCCCTTGTCTAAGAGGGCTAGGCATCTACTTTTTTAGATGCCTAAATATCTTTGTAAATCTGGCCCTCAGAGTCTAATGTTAGGCGCCCATTTTTGAAAATTCTGGCTTCCATCTTTCAGAGCAGGGCACAATGTCCACAGGTTTCAAAGCTCCAGATGCAGGTGTGATTTTCAGAATGCTGGTGCTCTGGGCACTGGGGCTAGTAAGGGGAGTAAGCACCGTAACAGGTAACAGTTCTGCTCTCCTTACATAGGCTGCAAAGTTTAGATTTGGATTTCCCAGTCCCACAAAGAGAACGGTTTTCAGACCGGGGCTTTGGCTTTGGACTGTGCTCTAGTGCAGAAAAGTCATGGCTCGATCTTCCCCTCGTTTGCGTCCGACACGTTGTTTGTCGCACTGCTAGTTCATCAAACCAGAAATCCGGGGTCAACAGCTTTCGAGTGCCCTGTCACACCACTCCCCCCAGCCACCGTTCAGAAGTTCTTGGAGAAACATGAGGCACTCCATACCCCGCAGTATTAACTATCATCATCATTATGCTATTACTGCCTAGGAGTCCCAAACCTATGGGGCCTTTCCATCCTTTCTGCAGTAAATTACTCAGGGCTCTTTCTGGGCTCCATTGTGAAGGGCCAATCCTGTTCCTATCAAAGTCAATGGCAAAATTCCATTAAGAGCTGAGTGGAGGCCTCCTTAGGAACACTGCCACTTCCTAAATACAAGTGATCTTTATAGATTAAGTGGCCCTTTCACTACTAAGGAACCTTCCTTCGGCTCCAGTTTCTTGGCTAACTCCTTTCTGCAATTCAGCATTAGGTCTGATAAGGTTAGATTATTTTAACACATGAATAGCTGTTCCCTTATAGTTCCACTGCATTCAAGGGGAAAAACGTCTATTGACTTCAGCAGAGCCAGGATTTTAACCTTTATCCCTGGGTCAGACTAGTCTTTTAATCATAATTCCCTGGCCATTTGATGTAGCAGCTAACAAAATCCCTGTGTTTACCTCCTCCCCTGAGGGTGTTGTCTGGCTTCCCTTTCCTAAGCCTCACCTGGGGACATGCTTACCTCCCAGGACCCAATCAGGGTCTCATCAGTTAAGCAAACCGAGAGCAGGTTTGGAAAGATTTCTAAACATGATTGCAAGCACTTTGTTAGAGCAAACCTTTAAAGAAAACCAGGTTCTTGATAGGAGAGCTTTTAAGGCAGCTAAAACACCTTAAAAAGGAGATGGCCTTTCAGTGGTGCAGACAGCACCTTGTCATGCAAGACTGCTTATAAAATGGAATAAAATCCTTAGAATAATGCCAAGTCAGAGAACAGCAGCAATGCCCTTGCAGACTCCAGGAGGGCATGGGGCCACATCCTCAGCTGGTACAAACAGAGCTCTTTGGGGAGCTAGACAACTGCAGCCAAACTTGCCCATAACACCAACACTGCCCCGCAGCTTGAATGGGAATTGGCAAAACTGCTGACAGCAGCCAATCAGGATGCCGGATGGATTTGAGACAAAACCATAAATTGCGTCAACCGGGTGCTAGGCTCACTGGCATTGCGGCTGACCTCGTCCGAGCTTTGGGTTTGTCACGAGGCAAGTTTCACTTTGGGTCATACCTCCCTTCCAACATTTCACACAGCTTTGATTAATACATTGTTATCCAGTGTGCCAGCAAAAATACCTGTCCACTGGAGACAAAGGGTTAGGTTGATCCCCAGTTAGAGTTTTATTCTACTGCAGGCAAGCAGGAAGATTGAGGTTGGGGTTAAGCACTGGAATAGGACTCAGGCAATCTAAGCTCAATTCCTACCTCTGCCAGAGGCTTCACATGCAACATCGAGGCTCCGTGGGCAGGGTCCCATGGCAGTCAACGGGGTTGTGTGGGGGTGGGTGCAGGGCTCTGATCACACTGTAAGATCAGGACCTTAATATTTCTTTGCCCCATCTGTAAAAATGGGGAAAACAACCTTTCCTTTCTCCACTCCTATCCGTGTTGCCTATTTAGTATGTAAACTCTCTGAGACAGGCATTGCCTCTGAGGCCTGGTCCACACCTAAAAACTTAGGTTGACCTAGCTACATTGCTCAGGACTGTGGAAAGTTTCATGCCCTGTGTGGCATTAGTTAGGTCAATCTAACCCCCACTGTTGACACAGCTAGATCAATGGAAGAATTCTTCTGTCGACCTAGCTACCGGGATTTACTATGGTAATGAAAAACCTTCCACACTGTAGTAAGGCCATGTCTATACTACAAAATTAAGTCGACCTACCTTACGTCAACGTACAGCCACCGCAGCACTTAAATCACGTTTGCATGTCCACTCTTGTGTGGGTGGTGCGCATCCTCACCAGGATCGCTTGCACTGATTTATCTGTCATTCTGAGGGATTGTGGGACGGCTTCTGAAAAGCAACCCCAGTTGATGTAAGTAACGCAGTGTCTACACTGACACTGTGTCGACCTAACTACGTCGACCTAACGGTTACGCCTCTCACGGAGGTGGAGGTATTCAGTCAGTGTAGTGGGCGAGTTACATAGATGGGAGCAACATTATAGTGTAGACACAGAGTTAGATCAACAGTACATCAATCTAACTTTGTAGTGTAGACCAGGGCTATGTGTCTACACTAGTGCAGTATAGCTGCAGCTGTGCCACTGTAGCACTTATAGTGTAGACATACCCTTAGTATGTGTATATGTAGAGGGCCAATCTCAGTGGAGGCCTCTACATGCTACTGCAATACAAACAAACAATACGCTGACAAATGTTAGTTAGACTCTTCAGTCAATGGACCTGATTTCAGATGTAGACGGCTCCATTCATGTTCCTCTCACGGCTCAAATCTACAGGAGCTAGCTCAGAATTGAATACGGTCTGTCTCATGTACGGACGGGAAAGCCTAACTCAGGTGTGCGGGCTTACATGACTACAGAGCCTTGAGTAATACAAATATGTTGTAAGTTCGTTTATTATTGAGATCAAGCAACGAGTCTGAAGCGACACCAAATGGTTTCAATTAAATTTGAGTAATTGCCATTTTGAGTGAACATAAGCTTTTTGGGATAAAAAAAGGCAGTAAAAGCTCAAGTAAGCCCCCATCTGAGATTTAAGCCTTCAAAGCTTTTAAAAAGAGAGAGAGAGAGAGACAAGGGGAGGAGGGAAAAGGAGGCCTGAAAAAGGAGGAGTGGTTTTCCCAAGCTGCTTTTTCTTACTGGGTGACCCATTCTCTGCCGGAATATTACCCATGTGATCTCCACAGACTGTTTCAGCAGCACAGCGACAGCGCAAGAATGAGGAGCGTCTGCAGCATCATTAAAATAATTGGCAAAAAGAGTTAAGCTCTACAAGTAAATCACAAGCTTAGCAAGCGTGTTGAAACCTTGCACTTTTGTAACATTTCCCTGCCCTTCCTCCTCCCCGGCCCCCGTGCATTTTAAAGAGAGCGCGTCGGTTGGCAAAGGAGGAATCAGATAGGGAGACGAACTAAAGCCTTTGTTGTGAGCAGTGCGTGTCACACCACTTGCAGCTGGCTGCTGCCATGAGAGTGTCAGTCCCAATGAGGGAACCTGTGTCTGCTTTTTGACACAGCAGTTAGCTGCCCACAGTAATGGGACATGCTGCGATCCAGGAAAGCAGTAAAAAAAAAAAACGCATGGGAAAGGAGAAAAAGACATCTGCTAATAGGCCGTCAGCCATCGTGAGTCGGGTGAGCAAGAAGCATCTGCCCCTACTGCAGCAGCCGCTTTCAGAGGAAGTGTTTGAGCATGTAGTAAATGAAGCCAATTCCAGACCAGTGCCAGCTGGATCACTACGGCAGCTGGATTAATGTCAGGAAGAAAGAGCTGCAGCAAGCTGTTTCAGATGCCTATAAAGGCCACCTTTGAACTCTCTTCTGACATGCACCCAGGAGGTTCTCAGCGGGAAGAAAGAGTGCTTCTGCTTACCCTAGACCACTCGACTGGCTTGGTCCCACCATGCCTACACTCTGGTACAAAGATACAGGGCCAGATCTAGAGCCCACTGAGGTCACTGGGAAAGACTCCCATGCTCGGGGGTGTTTCTGGATCATACCCATAGTCACTAGTTTTCTGTGTGGGAGTCCATTCTTTGCTCAGTGGATGAGAGTAGGTCCAGTTAGCCCCATGGGATTAATGCATAGAGAGAATGGGGAAAGCCCCGTTCACGGTAGCACGCAGAGCCCCTTCCCACCCCACTCCTGGATGGATCAGGCTCTGGCAACCCCAGCAGTGCAAGATTCTGTGAGGATTCAAGACAGACCCAGTTAGTCAACCTCAAAAGTAGGGAGGGACCTCACTGAGATCTGAGTCCCATGGGGGAGAGAGGAGGGAAGCGTTCTCCAGCAATGCGTGTTGATAGCATGCTCCTCAAAGGTACAGCAACTCAAAGCATGGGATCAGGGCAAGGCATGTCAGTTATCCCTTCCTAGGCCTGGGCTTGGATAAAGTGCACCGGGGAAAGAAGGATCTGGTTAAAGTTAACTGAGCAAGAGACTAAATCTGCAGCTGAGGAAGAAAGGCATCAGTGTCTGTACATGGAAGCTTGCCAGTAATGTCCATATGGATGTGTCACAGGGAGACTCATCTGCTCACTCCAACTGGGCTTAGAAGAGGCACCTAGGCCCTAGAGGTCGAGAGACCTGATGAGTCAGGTTGCCAGGGTTCAGTCAGGAAAGGCAGGTGAGAGTTGTCAGAGAATGGGAGAGTCAGGAAATCGGCAGGCGAGAGCTGCCAGAAACCAGGAGACAGAAGGATGTCGCTGAAGGAAGCTGTAGGTGGTTCCTGGGGTAGGCTGAAGGCAGGAGAGCAGCGAGACCTCCCTAAAGCCAGAGAGCCAGGGGTGGAAAGGACTGAAGGTTAGAGAGTAGCAGAGGGATTTACCTGCTGACTTCTAAACCAGAGAGCTGGAGCCAGGGGGAATGGTGGATGCTTCTCTGGTGAGGATGATCTCCCAGCAGAGAAGCTGTGGGGATTCCCACTGGGAAGCATGTGGTTGACCTCCAGTGCTGGGGTGGCTGTTCTGACTGAGAGACAGACGAGGACTGACAAAGAGTCCGTGTATAGCCAAGGCTGGCTCTAGGTTTTTTGCCGCCCCAAGCACCAAGCCTCAGAAGCAAAAAACAAAAACATCACCCATGAAATGTGCCGCCCCAGGAATGGCCAGAATGCCGCCCCTTCAGATGTGCTGCCCCAAGCACCTGCTTCCTTTGCTGGTGCCTGGAGCCAGCCCTGGGTATAGCAGAAGATATCAGAATGTGGTATGTGTTATGTTAATGGGCGAGAAGAGGTGTGATTTTAAGGACTATCTGCACTGAAGGTGAAGCATGGACTGTTTGGGGACTTTTGTTATGGATTATCTGAAGTATGTTTTTGTAATAAACCAACTCAGGAGGGGTATTACTGAGGTAAGGGAGTCTGGTGTAGAGTTAGTGGGGACTCAGAAGGGAAACCGAGGCAGGCCTGTGGACAGGCTTTTTCAGGCTATTTCTAGTAGTCCTGTTTCCACTCCTGACCAGAAATATGAAGTCAGATCTTCAGCTGTTATAAATGGGCATCGTTCCATAGTTCAGGTGCCAATGCACCTGAAATTGAGGATCTGGCCAGTTTATAAGGCCATTTGGCATAGTACGTTGACACTTCTGGTTCTAGTCCCACATAAAAATAGCAAATTTAAAAAAAAAAACCACTTCTAAAATGTTGGTGAAAGTTCCGAGATTTTCATTTTACACAAACCAATTCACGCATAGCTGGTGCTGCTATCACGCTCCCACAT
Organism: Chelydra serpentina; assembly: GCA_037349315.1. Classification (NCBI taxonomy): domain Eukaryota; kingdom Metazoa; phylum Chordata; order Testudines; family Chelydridae; genus Chelydra; species Chelydra serpentina. Next base: position 16,723,431 of record JBAIAC010000061.1, read on the forward strand.
AGGATAAAGTGCAAAACTTCTGCTTTCTGTTCATTTTGATTGTAGCACTAGGTGGTACAAAATGCAAAAGAAATGATCAGGGATTAGAGAGAGAGGGAAGAGGAACAGTATGGAACCAGAGGGAATAGAGGACATCAGGTAAAAAGGGAAATTGTTAATTATGTAAATATTGCCTCTTTTCCAACAAGTAGTGATGGCTGAAAAATGCCAGTTTTTTAGCATGAAACTTCAAAGCTTTCTTTTTCAAAAAATTTCTCATGATCTTCCCCCAACCCCACCTTTTTTCCAATGAAAGCCAACCTTGCCCCCCAATTTTTTTAAAAAAAACCATTTACTTTTTTTAAAGGACATTTTTTAGCAGCTCTACCAACAAGCCAGGGAATGTAACTGCTGGTGCACAATCTAGTGTTTCTAGCCCAAGCACGGTGTTCCAGACATGGCCAGCTCTAGCTTTTTGGCCGCCCCAAGCAACAACAAAAAATGGCCGCTGCCGAACTGCCGAAGCAAAAAGAAAATGGCCGCCGCCGGACAAATGAAGCAAAAAAAAAAAAATTATGGACGCCCCAAGAATTCCCAGACTGCCGCCCCGTACAAGGTGCCGCCCCAGGCACATGCTTTCTCGTTTGGTACCTGAAGGCCCATGGAATTCCCATCCGCGTCTCCCTCCACCATTCTCTCTCTATGGCTGTAGAATGAAGACGAGGCTGCTCTATAGGCGTTTATTGAACTGAAAACGAGCAGCAGTTTCTTGCCCTCTATCAGGAAATACAAAGGTACAGGCACTTGTGGGTAAGTTCATCCATTGTTTTAGATGTGTTGGGCGTATACATGGGCACAAATAATCAGCTCTGGCATGAATGACGTTTGGTCTAGCTAATGGAACCCAAGAACAAACATTTACAATTTCTATCCCTTGATTTCCTCTGCACTGGCAGTTTGGTGTTCTCTCTTACGTTCCTGCCATCAATCACCTCTCGGGTCTCCTGGAAACTCTCTCTGTACCTACTAGGTCCTGTAGGCCGATGAGCAGCAAGTCAAGAACCACAAGATGAAAACCAGTGAAAGATCCCTCGGAATGAACAGCGAGGTACTTCTCTCTGCCTCCCCTCCCAATGCAGCCTCCACCACACTTTTAAGCCTTGTGACCCAGAAACCGAGGACACACACGAGACAGCATGTGTTTCATGGTCAGCTACCAAGTTGCAGTCAGAAGACATGTAGTGGAGTCTGGGTCAAGCCAGGTCAGGATACCAGGAAGTCAGGGTCACAGACATCAGGTTACAGACAGGAGGCAAGTAGCCGAGTCAGGGAAATACTGGGATCAAGAGCCAGAGTCTAAAGTTCACAGGAAAGGACAGTCTGAAACAGAAGCAAGCAGGCATCCTACATCACTGCTCACACAGCTCCCTGCAGTGGCTTCTTGGTTTATATACCGACATGGGCCAATCAGTGGGCTGCGGGGAGCCACCACCGAGGCCCTGCTGGGCGGGCGTCTTGTAGTACCTAGCTTCACAGGGACACCAGCAGAAAGCTGGCCCGAGTTCCTGCTCGTGGTGCAGATGTGTCAGCAGCCTAATGTCGGAACAGTCCCCAGTTCTAGTCCTGCTGGTGTTTACAGCATAAGGCAGTAAAAAACCAGCCTTTGTGTGTTATCTTCGACCAAAGCAAGTTGTGTTATTATCCTGTCAATGTAGTCCTTGCCTCAACACCGAAAGAACATCATTCTTGCTACCCTGCAAAAAAACCTAGGAGACTTTGGATTCCATAAAATTAAGTTCCATCCTCGCTTAAAGAGAGGCTGAACTGAAAGTATCCACAAGTTGTGATCATCTCTCCAATAGCTCTATGGTAATACAGATAAATAAATAAAATAATAATAGTCTGCCTGAGTAATGTTTAGTGGATCAGGCCAGGTGTGTGCACACAGAAACAAATCAATGTGTTTTTTAATTACTATCTTGTGTATAACTATCAAACTCTGAACACCGATTGGTAAGTCTATCCACAATCTTGCATCAACGATAATGAGTTAGAGAAGACTACAGGAAAGTACCAGGCAGGATAAAATGTATTGTACTGAAAGGGGAAAAGTACAAATCATTATTGGTATTGCTGTAGCACTAAGAGGACCCCATCATTGTCCTCAGCTGTGTTGAAGCACAGAGTAAGAGACAGCCTCTGCCGCAAAGAGGCAAGACAGACTAGGGGTGAGAGAACTGGAGGATGAGAACTGAGACACAGAGATTAAGTGATTTACCCAAGGTCACACAGGAAGGCTGTTGCTCCGCTGAGAATTGAAGCAACTCTCCTGAGTCCAACTCCATTGTCTTAACCACAAGCTCAAAAGTCCTGATTATTTGTTGGTTAAAATGTAACCTAGTGAATAATCAGCCCCTACTTTACCCGAGATAGTACCTCACATTCTTTTAGTTTAGGCGATCTCAAGTGTTGCCGTTCCTCTTATATTATCTCCCAGTTTAGTTATGTACATAGAACCCATAGCAGAGACTAATTGTTTTGCCCTTGGTTGTAAAGCTTTGAATCTCAAATAACAAGACCAGCTATTGCGGTAGGGCATACATACCTTTTTCAGGTTTATAAGCAGGTGCCATCATTCCACAAATAATCCCATATTGCTGCACTAGCTATTTCTGTTGCTTTATATAAACTCATCCAGATGTTTTGGTGTATTTAGTGGAGATGATCCAGCCTCGTCAACCCCTGTATCGTTGTTCTCATGGAACCGTGGTTCCTTGTAGTATACATGTGGGGGCTAGATCATCAGCGGGTGTAAATCAGCATCGCGCCATTGACTTCAGTGGAGGTATACAGATCTACACCAGTTGAGGATCCGGCCCATGAACTTCAACTCCAGAAAAACAGTATCAGAGACGCTGCCCAGGAATAGGAGAGCTGTGAACTATCAGAGACATGCTGCACACCAATCAGTTCTCTTTATAGTTCTTTAAAACCCAAGGTAGAAACTTAGATACTAGCCATTTCATGGTTTCCATAGGGCCAGCTTACAATTGTCCCATAATGCCATATCTTGTAGGTCTCTTGGATTTGCAACACTGCTCTCCACTGAAACAGTAAGTCTACCCATGGAGCAGGAACATATGACGTCAATGTGAAGCTTGCAAGTTGCCATCCCAGACTGTTACACTTTTAACTTTGATACATAGCTCGAACTCCATGTGTTAAGCCAATCTCTGGGCCATGAGGCAGCCAAAGAGAGGTATGCATTTGTGCTGTGGACAGAGCTGTATAGAGGCATGCCCTAGCACTCCCAGCCCCTGTTTCTATAAATGCCATCACTGACACATGAGCAGGAGAGGAAATCTGTATTGATGTAAAAAACAATGCAGATGTGAGACCTGGGGGTTCTTCCTCAGAACGTGTGGAATCGCTCAATTGCCTGCATTTCAGAAGTCAGATCTGATGCAAAATCTATTATGTATTTGAACGTCTCCCTTTCTCTCTCCGCCACTATGGCCTTCCCCCATGACACAGCAGCACAAAGGAGTCAGAACAGAATCAAGTCCAGAAACTCCAAATTAGCCAGGTCATGCCTTTTGGGTGTAACACTCTAGGGCTCTTAGTGGACAGTTCCTTCCGGCTGGGTTAGATGTGATTGCTAATGAGGATGTCCTTGGTTTCCTGGTCTCCCACCACCTGCAGTTCCAGTGCTGACCATCCTGGCTTCTTAAAGCTAGTAGGACGCAATGTGGTTAACAGTAAACTTTATCAACAGACACGGGTCACTTGCTGGAGGATTCTCTGCATCTTGAAGTCTTTAAACCATGATTTGAGGACTTCCATAGCTGAGACATAGGTGAGAGGATTATTCCAGGAGTGGGTGGGTGAGATTCTGGGGCCTGCGTTGTGCAGGAGGTCAGACTAGATGATCATAATGGTCCTTTCTGACCTTAAAGTCTATGAGTCTATTAGTGAGGGGACGGTGCCAACTGCTCTAAAACATACAGAGATCTCTCTCCTCCTCCTCAAGACATCATCCATTGATGTTAGAGCACTTGCCATTCACCACTATGTCACAAACCTCTTTCTTAAGGAATATGAATGAATGGCATTTCTTCTTCAGGTGCACCTCAGCACCGCTCACGTTGTGGTTTAGTTCTAATCCGGGTTCAACTCTTGTTTTGAGTTTGCAGCTACACTTGAGTGATTCTTGGTGGCTCCAAACTGGATTCAAAGTTGTCCATTTTGGACAGGTCTCCTGCCAGCTAAACCTGAGCATGGTTTGGTGCTTTGGCAACTAACAGACCAATCTGTGAGAGGCAGGGCACGCTAGTGAGTAGGGCACTGAATTGTGATTCAAGATACCCAAGTTCTATTCCTGGGTCTGCCACTGATCTGCTGTATTATGACCTGAGGCAAGTTGCTTCATCTCTCTGTGCTTTTGTTTCCCCTCACATATTGTCTTTTTAGATTTTAAGCAATCTCAATATGTGTTTTTTACAGTGCCTAGAACAATGGGGCCTTGACCTCAGTTGGAGCCTTCAGGCGCTGCTAAAATACCAGTAATAAGTGATGCTGGATGCAGTATTTGGCGTGACTCTCCTACGGTTCTAGTCATATCCAGAAGATAATAGTCAGCTGTTGATGGAAAAATTATATGTCTTCACTGGGTGATTTGAAATGCAATGTCCTTCGAGGTTCCAGCTTGTCTTCCAGGGTTTCTTGGCAAAAACTGTTTGAATGTAAAATTCAAAGCAGAACATGGTGGGGGCTGGGGGAAAGAGGGAGTTAGGAAGAAGAGTATAGATGCCAACCCACATTAATGACGAATGAAGAAGACATTCGTATGAAAGCCTTATGAAACAAAACTGCCAAGCGTCATGCAACTCCAGAGGGAACCACTTTCAAGGCTAGCCCCCTCATCAGCCAGATTCAAACATGGCTCTGTAAAATGGTTTAGAAATGACTATTATGGACACAAACAATGCCACTCGCCTTCATACAGAGTTAAACTGCTTAACATGATACAACATCGAGAGTGCAGACAGGGCTAACCCATTGACACTTACTCATTCAGCTGTAACAATGAGTTTAATAAATGTATTAAAACTCAGAACGGGGCTGTTAAGGAATATTTTACTACCTGCACAACTGTAGCGTAGCGAGAAGTCCTGCCTGGGCACCAGGCTAGGACAGTGGTGTATATTTAACTAACATCACGTATCGGTATCCCAGGAGCCAGCTCACACTTGATGAAAGAGCCATTCTAAATTATTTACTGGACATCATACTTCAGGTTTTAATTTCAATATACATATAATGCATAATTTAGAAGCGGGACAAATTACAATGCAGATTCTAATCCACCAGGCTTTGCTTTCTTTGTCTCTTTTATCCTGGGATCTGCCGCAGTGTGGTAGCTTATTCCCCTTCATTAAACTAGTTTCTGTGTGTCAAAATTCCCCTTGATGGAATTACATTTTATTTTACCTTTTAATTCCTCCTTTCCCCTTTCTCATTTCCGCTAGTCTCTGAGGATCCTAGAAGCTTGACTTGTGTTTTAACATGTTAACTAACACGTCTGAACTCATGTGACAGTAAATTCCTGCACAAAATGTTGTTCTGAGTCACGTTTAAGCCTCCCCTACAGTCTAGGGTTAAATGGGACTAGCGACAAAAGTTTGTGGCCTGCCTATGCTACAATCACACTTCACAGCTGCATTGATGAACACGTGTGAAAACACAAGTACAAACTCAAGTGTAGACATACACGGAGGGGCAGCTCTGGGGTGTCCCCCTAAATGCTGCTCTGCTTGGAGCCAGATCGTGAGCCCCCGGCATTCAGAATAGTGGAGGATTTTTACAAGTCCATTACAATGCAGATTTGGCTCTGTGTGCTGCAATGTCTATACAGTTATTGGCCCACTGGCATTTTCTCCTAATGTGTCAGCCTTTGTTTACTATCGTCTGGTGTTCCTCTTTCCTACCTCTCCTAAATGGTGTAGTGATGTTATGTTCTGATGTGTGTTGCTGCTGTCATGTTCCACCCCAGGGGTGACGGCATCTCAGTGAAAGGTGAAAGGATCCTTCCCTGCTAATACTTTGGGATGGAAGGCATCAGGTCTGGATATATGATTTTGGGGGCCCCAATTTACCAGGACAAATTTACCAGTGGGAAATCAAGTGGTGAACACTCTCCCTATTCTGTCCCATTGCTAGAAGAGGAGAACCTCTTCTTCCAGTGCAAACCTACACAAGCCCCATTGTAGAACATGGAGACTCAAGGATTCACTTCTGCTGCTTGTATTTCAAGTATTGGAGGCTTCTGTAGACATGTGAGATATTTAATTACACAAAAGATTAACTCGACCTTCTAGCAATGGGATAGAGTGTTCACCACTGTATAAGGCAGTTTCCAATCCCACTGAAACAGGCCACATATAACTCATGTGATATTTTATATAGCACCTTCCTTCCTGAAGGACTGGCAAAGCGTTTTATGAATCACGCAAGATACTGCTTCTGTTCTGTCTGCGTGTACCCCAATAAAGCTCAGACACGGTTCTTTTTAACGCCAGGCTCTCACAGATATTGCCACAAGGGCAAGTAAATACCCATCGGGTGTCATCTTAAATTGAATCTGAGGTTTGTAGCTTGAGCTCATCTCCAACGGGAACTCTGTCCAATGCAAAGTGACCCACCCATCCCCCAGTGCATGACACACACTCAGGAACATGACCTACCTCTAGGGACCTCACCATGCTTCCTTCTATGATGGTGTTGCTAATGAGGGCAACCCGGAGAAGGTTCCAATCACTGCGCTAACCCACCAGTAGCATCTGACTTGTCTCTCTGATCTGGCATTAACTTGGGTTTCATTTTATGGATCTGAGCAATGCCAGTTTAGTTTTCAGTCTTCCCTAATCTTGTTCCTGCTAATTAGGCATCACCCAAGTGTTTTGTTTTGGTCTCACGCTCTTTAGTACTGGCCTCTATAGGCTTCCGTTCTAATTTTAGGCACCACCGTACACATTTTCATGGTGATGCTCACGAGACTCAGTGCTGTTTTACTTTCCTCTGAGGCTATTTATTGAATCGGGCTCTTGCTAGAGGATGCCTGCATTCTAGTCCCAGCCCTGCCACTGGCCTTCTGCATGGCCTTGGGCATGTCAGCTTGTAACCCGCCACCGAGTGTCTGCGCCTGATCTGACGAGGCTATGTATATGTCACAGCTCCACCTACACAGAGTTGGCCCCTTAGTTCCAGTTGTAGCAGCTCTGGAATTGCCTGGGTCATTCCCCAGGGCACTGGCCAATCACCTCTCTGTTTCCTTGTGTGTAAAATAGGGATAATGGTAGTTAGCTTTGAGATCTCCAGCAGCTGTATAAGTGGGGGGTATTATTATTATACTATATGCCTTCTGCTGTCACCGTGTTCAGCGGGAGAGCAAAGATCAGTACCAAACGCCTGTAAAAACGTCTAATAATACAAATGTTGAAAATGGACGACTCTGCCTGACTAAAATTTGCCCCCGACTCAAAAGGGTTTCTACTTTGAAGGAATCAGATGGCTATTTGGCAGTTTTTCTACTCAGTGTTATCACTTGAAGCTCCCATTCATCACACTGGTTATTTCACCATTGTGCCATCCAAGAAATATTTGTTTCCAGGCACTCGAATTCCATAATGCAGTATGATAAGAGTCATGTGATTTCCACCCTGGACTACTGTAGTTTTCTGTTCCTTCGCCTCCCTAATAAACATCTGGTTATCTTGACATTTCACTCCCACTTAGTATTCAGTCACTCCCGGCCAAATTCTGCCTTCAGAGGCAGGCACACAGCTACCATTGAAAGCAAGGGGTATTCTTTGTATCTGAAAGGGAGAATGTGTTTCTCCCTTTCTTGGTGTTCTGAGCAGTAACATATGGATTAAAGAAATGCTAGTTCTCTTGTGATTCATTTTTGTAAAAAATTCTGCTTCTTCATTTGTCATTATATTTTAATCCTCATGCTGGCAAAGGGGTGGGCAAGATCCATGGAGATCTCTTTGAACATGACCTCAACTGATGGTGTTTCAGGCTTCCCAGGGCTGGTGCAAGGAAGTTTCGCGCCCTAGGCGAAACTTCCTTGCACCAGCCTTGCGCTGTCCCCACACACAACGCCCCCCCCCCGCCAGCTCCCCCCGCCCACGAGAGCTCAGCCTCCCCCCCCACACACAATGCTGCCCCCCTCTGCCAGCTCCCCCCACCTGTGGGAGCTCATCCTCCCCCCCCGCCCCGCAATGCCGCCCCCTCCCTCCAGCCAGGTCCCCCACCCCCGGGAGCTCAGCCTCCCACCGCCTGCAGGCGCTCATCTTTCCCCCCCCCCAACCCATGACCCACCGGCCGCGGAAGCTGAGCAGGGAGCCCGGGGCAGCGGGGTGGCTGCCCCCCGGCTCCCTGCTCAGCCGCTGAGCGGGGAGCCGGGAGGCAGCTGCCCACTGCCCCCCAAATCTTGGTGCCCTAGGCAACCGCCTAGGGTCACCTAATGGGCGTGCTGGCCCTGAGGCTTCCCCCCCTAAATGGGGAACTTCTGTCCAATGCCCTGAGCTGCATAATGGGTAATATTCAGTCCTGCAAAAATGACAGGTTTAAGGTCCAATATTTCATGATTCAGGAGGATTGAAAGTGGAAGCTTCGGACCATTTGAAAGGGGGAAATTCAAGCTTTCCGTTGGGACATGCAACACTTGTTTCTGTCTGGAAGTCCGTGCAATAATAGACCTTTACAAATGATGACATGGTTATGAACATAAAAACTAAAGAAGTTTCTAAAAAAGACAGATCAGTGTTCTCACCTGCACAGCTGGACTGGCCTTTTGAGTTCATTAAGGGGAAACTAAATATTGTAACAAGTACATTAGATCTGCCATACTGAATCAGAACATGGTTCATCTTGCTCAGTGTCCTCTCTCCAACCATGGCCCAGACCTTAGATTCAGGGGCAGTCTATAGAACAGGGCAATTATGGATTGATGCACCCTGCCTTCCATGCCTGGCTTCTGGTAGTCAGAGGTTTAGGATTGCCTTGAACATGGAGTTGTATCACTGACCACCTTGGCTAATAGCCATTGATGGACCTAACCTCCAGGAACTTATTCAGTTCTTTTTTTAACCAAGTAATACTTTTGGCCACCACAACATCCCATTGCAATGAGTTCCACAGGTTAATTGTGTGTTGTGTGAAAAAGTACTACCTTTTTGTTTGTATTAAACCTGGTGCCTACTAATTTTATTGGATGACCCCTGGTTTTTGAGTTTGAACATTTTTCAAAACTCCCTAATACATATCTAAAATAGTTTTTCTATAGAAAACAAATGGCACAGACAGAAGGCATGATAATGTGGTTTGGTATAAAGGGTTTGTGGTGTTAGTTATTTGGAATGTCCTTCCTATTTCACCTCTCTAGAGTAATAGGACCACTCCAGACAATAAAAACCCATACCCCATGTCATCATGTACTCTCTATGGATACATTAAGAAAATAATATACCTCCAAAGATCTGGAACTCTTGCTGAGAGGTGCAATGTCCATTTGATATTGCTCCTTAAATGTAAGCCATAAGCCATTTGAATTTTGCCTGGAAAGTAGGAAGATGGTCTTCCAGTTCAGGCCCTGGACTGGGATCCAGGAGATACAGGTTTCATTCCTGACTCTGCCACAGGCTCTCTGTGTGACCTTGGGCAAATCACTTACACACGCCACACCTCAGTTCCCTCATCTGAAAAATGGAGTTAAATAAGAATACATCCCAACCTCAAAGGGGTATTGTAGGGCTAAATCTGTAAATACTTGGGAGGCATTCAGATACTAGAGTCATAAATACATTGATAGACAGAAAATATAAATAAATGCAAACCGAGAGGAGCATACTGCCATGTAGTACTAGGAGAATCCAGAAGTTCTCTTTTTTCAAATGTCACGTTTATTATCTCAAGATAATACCTCATTTTTGAGTGAGCTATAATGGCTAACGGTAATTGTGGCAGCAACACTCTCATTAAAGGTGTCAGGTCTATAATTTATCTGGGGCCTGGTCTACACTAGGAAATTAGGTTGTTATAGTTTTGCTCAGGGGCGTGAAAAAGCCCTGCACGGGGGCGGGAGAAGGGCTCAGGAGAGCAGCAACGCCAGCCTCGTGCGGGGGGCGGGAGGGCTTGGGCCAGCCCCACGTGGTGTCCCATTTTCCCTTTGGGAAATATGGTCACCCTGAGCATAAACAAATCTGAGCCCAAACCCTCGTTGTGGCCTCTCCATGTCTCAGCCCATCTTTGCCCCACATGATTATATGTGGCTTTCACCTCTAAGTCAGAGGGTTTCACCTCTAGCCCCAAATGGGCGGGTTCTGCTGTAGAACCAGTCTGAGGAATAAAAGTGGTGGGGAGTGGAAATGAAACACCGAAGCAGACCAAGTAACCGTGTTAGAGGGGGAAGATAGCAATTAGGAGCGGTTCTGGGATCTAAAAATTCCACCTTGAGCCCTCCGGTAGCTACAACCCTCGTCTGTTCTACTCGGCTATTTTGAGTTTGTGACTCACATTCTAAACAGTGACTTCTATTTTTTTCTATTAGCACTGGGATTTTTGCCTCCATATTGGCCGATGCTTGATATTAAGCCTCTCAGGCCAAAATATTTTTATAGCCATTAGCTACCTAAACCACAGCAAGCAGGAGCTAGCACCACAGAGCAGTAGCTCAGCATGATATTACTGAGAATTATTTGTCTGCCCAAACCTTTGCCTTTTATTCACATGGATACATTCATGTGAACCATGCTGCAAATATGTGACAAAGGGAGGGCAATCGGGATTGTAGATTTTGGGAGCAACAGCTCTGATGCAAATGAGGCTGGATTCGCCCCGCATGCATACTGGAGTTAAATAGGAGACAATCCAGCGAAGTCAATGGAGTTACCTCATTTTAAAAAATATGATGTGAGAGAAGGGTGACCAGATGTCCCGATTTTATAGGGGAAGTCCCGATTTTTGGGTCTTTTTCATTTATAGGCTTCTATTGCCCCCTACCCTCTGTCCTGATTTTTCACATTTGCTGTCTGGTCACCCTATGTGACAGGGCAGTCGGGCCCAAAGTGTGTGCTTATATGTTGGAAAGAGCTTTGCTACATTTAGCGTGCGTGCATGTTCACACACACACACACACACACACCCTAGCCCTTTGTAAAGCAATATATACCCCGAATATTAATTGTCTTCTCTTTGTAATATATTTGCAACATGTTTTCTCTATCTTACACCCACAAAACCTACTTTAAAAGAACATTAAGGGCTGGTCTACACTAACCCCCCAATTCGAACTAAGATACGCAACTTCAGCTACATGAATAACGTAGCTGAAGTCGAACTATCTTAGTTCGAATGAAAAGGTACTTACCCGGGGTCCACACGCGGCGCGCAGGCTCCCCCGTCGACTCCGCCTACTCCGTTCGTGGAGCAGGATTACCAGCGTCGACGGGGGAGCACTTCCTGGTTCGATTTATCGCGTCTAGACAAGACGCGATAAATCGAACCCAGAAGATCGATTGGACTCCTCCGACGGGACGCGTAAGTATAGACGTACCCGAAGATTGAAAAGTCAAGCACTCAAAAGTTAGGAAATGCCAGGATTAAGGTTGCCTGTGCAACCTGTATTCAGTCCCCCTGTGGATATGCATTATGATAGAGTCTTTCACTATATGATCACACGCTATTTTTCCCCCACAACCAGGGAAAATCTTGGTGAGTTAATCTCTTTTTTACAGTATTAGGTGATGTTTTCCTACACGATCTAACCTTGCACTGGAAAATTAAATACAAGTTTACAGGTAAACAGCAATGAAGTCACTAGCACATTTAACTGGCATCCTTGCTGAAGACAATGCCATAAAGTTTTGCACAATGTAATCTTATTTAAGTTTTTGATACTTGTGTGGTGGCATCCAATATAGGGTGACCATCTGTCCCATTTTTAAAGGGACAGTCCCGTTTTGGGGGACTTTTTCTTATATAGGCACCTATTACTTCCCCACCCCCTGTCCCATTTTTTCCACAGTTGCTATCTGGTAACTCTAATCCAACAGAACACTAGACAGTGTTTCTGAATGTGCCGGGTGTACCTTGCTGCATGTGGCATGGACAGGATTCAGTTATTCTCCAGAGTCTCAGCTTTCATTTTAAACCAAAATTAAGTCTCCAGCTGTTACGGTTGGGAAGAAAACCATCAAAACGTGAAGCACGTGTAACTGCTGCAGAGACATCTGCCTGAGTTTGCAGAGAGCCTCGATCTGTAGGTCTGCGCTGTGAACTTCTCCACAGAGAGGAGCCAAAGGTGCAGCTAACCCTGATCTGTGCCCGTGATACATGTTTTACGAATATAGGGCTAGATTGTGACCCATGTTGGAAGAGGTGCATTGTGACATTCAGGCAGAGGGGGAGGTGCGCACTGCTACATCCCTTAATGGAGTGCAGCTTACTTCCTCACACAGCCAGCTTGCCTCCTTGCCACACTCCCTTTGGGGAACCATGCACCCTGGGGGAGTCCTTGAGAGCAGCCCTTGTGCTCCCCTTAATGTAGGAACTACAATTATGTCCAGTCTTTGCACAAGGGGATAATGGGATTCGTTCTCTCCTTGCCCTCCTCCCACCGGGCATCCACGTAAGAGCCAGGCAAAAACTGGCCCATATTGCCCTTTCATTTTAATTCCATGATGTGTTCAGATGACTACTTAAATAAAGAGGTTCTCACCGACTAAATCATTATGGGATTGATAAGCTCTGAATGATTTATTCGTGCAGGACTTTCAGCCCCTCCCAGCCGGCCTTTCTCAAACAAAGACTGCTGGAAGAACGCAACATTGCCAGGTAGCTGTCTGCTCTTCACAGTCTTGCTTAGCAGGGAGCTTAAATGCCTGCCTGCTGAAAAGAGTCTGTTGAACAGCAAGTGTGTGATTTAACTAGAATTGATGATCATATTAAGGAAGTACCTAGACACCCCAGCTGAGATTAAGGCCCCATTGGGCTAGGTGCTATATAGGGAAGACCGGAGGGGACTGATGTAAATTTGTCAATTTCCCTATGCGGAGATATACTATACATGTTTCAGCTTCTTTCCCCAGTTATCCTAAGCAAAACGCTAGCTGTCTGATTAGCTAGAGCTAGCATTTGGCCTGCCTTTAACAGACACACTCAGTTTTGTCTCTCCGTTGCCTTCCTGTGCTGTATTCACCGAGGCGAGGGAGTGTTTAAAAAAAAAAAGCCTTCGTGAACTACCTGCTCCCAATTGACCCAGCTCTGTTTAGAGCCGATGCCTCAGCCAATGCTATCCGCTCCACGTGTGTTTGCTGAATGGCCTGCCCTTAATCACCCTCACTCCACACTTGGGAAACAACCCCCTAGTTACCCTCGTCAAGAGCACGGGCCTCAATTATTAACCGCCTTTAGCAGGGACATGATTAAACCTGACTCTCTCCTCCGAGTTGAGCTATCATGTGTCTCTCTAACTCGGCAGGAACCTTTTTCTCACCCCATGCCCTTCCTATTACCCTTTATTATAGCCCGATGCCTCCTGAACAACCCCGTCCATAGACGGGGTTATCATTTCTCCAGAGGAAAAGCGAAAGTGGGACCCATTTCTGGTGATTTCGCCCAATCAGCTTCTAAACGTCTTTCCTATGCTTGTCCCTAAACCGTCCTATTCCTTCTGTATCATCAGCCTCTCAAGAGAAGTTCTGATCATAAACAGGCCTCTTGGTTCATAGGAAATGGGTAGATAAGCACACTGTCTGCTATTGTAGAAGGCATGGATTCTCTTTACCTGTGGAAATGATTGCTATTGTCTAGTACAACTAAAAGGGAAGTAGATGTTGATAACAAAATACTAATTAGCTTATATTTTTATAGCACCTTTTATCCCAAACACAAACAGGCGTGCCACTCATTCACTAAAACATAATGCAAAACATCTATCCTTCTCCACTTGGCAAATCCAGCATGTAGCATGACAGCATGACATCAGCAGCTAAAAAGCATTGGGCAATAACCTGTGTTCCTCCCAAGCTTTGCTCAGCTCAGGAACAACTCTGTGCCTCCTTGTATTCTGGGCATGACCTCTATTGTACATTAGTGCAGCCTCGGGGCAGCTCTGATTTACACTCTGCTGCAATGGCCCCCTACAGTCCACACCAGCAGCTGAGACTAGCCAGAGTGCAGCACCTTCCAACCGTGCTTACCTACTCCCAGGAACATCTCCTAAACTGAAGGCTAGTGTGCAGAGATGTTCTGGCTGTATTGAACTGCCTAGGGAACTCCCTTGTATACTACCCCAATATATTATGCCCTGGAAACTGCCTTACATTGGAGGGTATGGAACAGCTTCCATATGGAGGAGAGATTTAATAGACTGGGATCGTTCATTTTAGAAAAAAGAGTCAGCTAAGGGAGGATAAGATAGAGGTCTATAAAGTCATGAATGGTGTGGAAAGAGTGAATAGGGAAATGTCATTTACCCCCTCACATGCCACCATAACGAGGGGTCACCTGATGAAATTAATAGGCAGCACGTTTAAAACAAACAAAAGAAAGTATTTCACGCAATGCACAGTCACCTGTGGAACTCATTGCATGGGATGTTGTGAAGGCCAAAATTATAAATAGGTTCACAAAGAATTAAATAAATTCATGGAGGATAAGTCCATTGACAGCTGTTATCCCAGATGCTCTGGGACACCATCCCATGCTCTGGGTGTCCCTAAACCTTCAACTGCCAGAAGCTGGGACTGGACAACAGGAGATGGCTCATTTGAAATTGCCCTGTTCGGTTCATCCCCTCTGGCACTGGCCCAATCAGAAGACAGGATACGGGACTAGATGGACCATTTGTCTGACCCAATATGGCCGTTCTTATATTTTTATGGAATATATTCCCTCTGGACTGGATTTGACAGATATACAGGCAGCCTAAGACCATGGAACTAGTGTAAAGGGGCAGCTGCAGAATGCAGAATTTGGTTTAGCATGTGGTCCCATCATCTGAAGAATTAAAATGTAATTTAATCTATATTCTGTGGTAGCTCATGCAGATGTGAGCCTCTGATCAAAGCTTCAGCCATTAGTTAAAACACCTTTTGCCCTTATTCATGTGAGTCAGCCTTACTCACATGAGTAGCCTGGTTGAAGTCAATGAGGTTACACTCAGGACTGTTCTTCCACAGGACATTTCTGAATATGTCTGATTATTTTTTTTCAAAATTTCCCATGAACATTTTCCCTTTTTTTAACTAACAAAAATTGATTTTCAAAAACCATTTTAATCAAAATTTCAGCTCTCTCTCTTTTTAACCGAAAACCATTTTTTACTGGGGGAAAAAGTCAGTTTCTATTTCTTCCAACAACAAGAAGTGGAAAATGTCAATCAAAACCAATTTTCTCCATGAATGTTTTCAGTTAGTTGAAAATCCACGTGTCACCCAAAAAAAGTGTTGCAAAGTGTTCGCAGTTCTAGGGCGAAATCCTGTACAATGTAGGACACTCTGTGGGTCTTTTGAGTCCACTGAGTAGCATTGAGCAGGCAGGGGAGGAATCCCAGGGGGAAGCTAGTGGGAGGAGTCCCGGATGCTGCAGTCATTACTACATGATGTTCTACTGCAACTTGCAAGGCTGCACAGCTTCACTTACTGCCGGTGAAAGAGTCATTTACTCAGCAGTGATCACTGATGCCAGGAAACCAGGAGATCTCTCCCATTTTCTCTGTTCCTAGTGCTAAATCTCAGTCCTCATCCCTGTATTCCTCACCACGGCCACTTGTACCATCTCCCAAACCAGTTCAGAACTATCACCCCCTCTCTGCCTCTCAGCCTGACTATCCCTCCAAATCCTGACCCATGTCCGCGAAACTTACTTTTTCAATTCGTCCCCAGCGCTTACTATGCGTTCATACAGTGCCCAGCACCATGAGACGTGGATGTCAGTTGCAGCCGCCTGGAGACTGCCGTATTGCTAATAATACATAGCAAAAACTAGCCGGAGAGTAATGAAACCCACTCCTTGACTCGTGCAACTAAAAAGCTGGCTGATTTTAAAATTAAACTCCATGACTGATTATTGCAAGCACGACAAATATTTAATGGATTGGAATGCTCCCTCCCCTTAAAATATTTGTTTGAAATACCCACAATATAGCATGATGTTGTTTAGCACGGAGAATTCTGGCAGTTGATGAAGAATCTGGCAGAGCTGCAAGTACTTTCAGTGTTATCACACACACACACACACACACACACACACACACACACACACACACACACCCGACATGTTTTACAAATAGAACATGGTTTTCAAACGCCTTTAATATATTCTCATTTCCCCCACTTCTGCCCGAAAAGGCTGGAGTTATGAAAATAACGTTGCATCCTGAAACATTAAACTAGAAATCTGAAGAAAGTTGTTTTATGAAAGCTCCCCCCACCCCACCCCCCGCTCTCCCCCCTCACCCCCGCCACCAGTCATTCCTTTTTTTCCCCCCTTCTTCAAGTCAGGAATGTTTTTAGCAACTTAAACAGGTTGGGTTACCCACAAGCAGTAGTCATTTTTCCACCTAGCAGATTGAGGTATTCACGGCCTCTTTAAACAGTTCTAAATTTATTCTCCTGTAGTAGTCAAATAGAAATACATGGATTTGTATGTACGCCCTTGCAGGTCTAGAGCCCCCGTGGGACTGACTGGTAGGCAGAGTCAGCACAAATGAACAAGTTTAACAAAATGCACATTCTGAGACTCTAAACATCCTTTTGAGGACGTCTCGCCGAATATCGTCCTGTCTAGGTCTATTATTATTTGTTTGCATTACTGTGGCATGTAGAGGCCTCAACCAAGATTAAGCCCCCACTGTGCTAGGTGCTGCACAGACACATAGGGAGATGCAGCCCCTTCTCTGAAGAGCTTGCAGCGTTAATAAAAAAAGACAAGCCAAGGAAGGATTATTATCCCCATTTTACAGATGGGGGACTGCGGCACAAGGAGATCAAGTGACTTAACCAAGGTCGCACAAGAATTTTGTGGCAGAACCAAAAAACTGAACCCAGCTCTCTTAAGCACTAGGCCAATGACCTAGCCACAAGTCCAACCTTCCTCTCTATGGCTGCTAGAGAGGCCTAGCTTCTGGGCGAGAGCAAGGAGCATGGGGAAGGGCGTGTACTCAGCTGCTAACGGGCTGCAAAGTTTCACCCAGCTCTGCAGAGACCCCGCTGGTTTGAGCAAGGAGATGTTTTACAAAGGGTGCCCCGTCCAATCCTGCTCAGTTAGCCTGAAGGAAGACCCGTCCCGAGGACCTCAGAAGGAGGGCATGTCTTCTGCTGGGGACACCAAATGCAATGCCCCGAGAGACTCCGACGTCTTCATGAGCTGGGTGAAGCTTTTACAGCTGGTCCCAGGTGAAACGGTACCATTTGCTCAATGGAAACAGCTCTGGGAAGACTTTGCCCCAGAAAACAAACGGACATCCCCCCCCACCCCATGCCGCCATTCATTTTACGGGAATGGTGAGAGAGCAGAGTTCAAACAACCAAGGGCTTAATTCTGGCTTGCCCTTCCATGCACTGCGTTGGGGAAGAAGGGAGAAAAGAGCCCCTTTCCCCTCGCAGCCCCCACAGAAAGGAAACTAACTGAAAATGTCCATGGAAAGCATGTCCTCAAACAAATTTGATTAATGTTCACTGGAAAACCAACCATGTTTGCCTCCCTTCCCCAATTTTCCAGTTTTCAGCTGAAAATTCTTGACTTTGGGGGGGG
This sequence comes from Chelydra serpentina, assembly GCA_037349315.1. Taxonomy (NCBI): domain Eukaryota; kingdom Metazoa; phylum Chordata; order Testudines; family Chelydridae; genus Chelydra; species Chelydra serpentina. Next base: position 16,741,230 of record JBAIAC010000061.1, read on the forward strand.
TTTTTGGAAGAAAAGTTGAAAATTTCTGCTGAAAATTTCAACAACCGTGTTTTGTTTTGGGTTTTTTGGTCAAAATTTTCCACGGGTGGGGGTAAAGACATTATTGACTAGCTTCAAATCTAGTTGCAGAGTTTGGATGGGCAGCCCTCTATATGGGGGGGTTTATGTTGCCCTACTTTTCCTTCCCAGCCACACAAACATTCTCTTATAACTCAAATTAAATCAGCCCTTGGCTTGTGAGCCTGACAGATTTAGAGAACTTAAAATCAGTCTGTGAATAAAGAGAGCCTGACCACAACGGAAGTGTTGGTTAATCTTCTCAGGCTTCACCTTAGCCTCCCAGACAGCATGCATTGTATCATTGCTTTAAAACAAAATTAAAATAGAAACATACATCTTCTTGTAAAATGTCAGTAGTTATTTCCCCCCCCAGCACTCAGATATGTTATAGGCCCAATTCTACCAGCCTTACTCACGTTGAGTAGCACCTGACTCTCCAAGCAGTCCCTCTCCGACACACTGTCAACCTGCGGAACTCATTGCCAGAGGATGTTGTGAAGGCCAAAACTATAACTGGGTTCAAAAAAGAGCTAGATAAGTTCATGGAGGATTGGTCCATCAATGGCTATTATCCAGGATGGGCAGGGATGGCACACCATGCTTTGAGTGGTCCTAGTGTCTGTTCGCCAGAAGCTGGGAGTGGACGACACTCGATGATTGCCTGTTCTGTTCATTCCCTCTGAAGCACCTGGCCTTGGCCATGTTGGATGACAGGATACTGGGGTAGGTGGACCATTGGTCTACCCAGTGTGGTTGTTCTTATGTTCCCATTGATTTTGATGGGTTAGGTGGTGCCCTGGTGTTGCTCACCTGAGCAGGGCTATGAGATGCCTCCACCCCCTCACTAACCCCGCTGCTCAGCCAAGTCGGACTTACCTAGAACTTAGGTTCAAGCCCATGCTGCCCAGATATAGTCCCCTCTATGAGTGAATGCGCAGGGAGAGGCGCAGAATGGGCAGAGTAGTGGCTTCACTCTCTGGCCAGGTGTGAGTGGAGAAGTAAGCCACATCCTTTCAAGGGCTGCAGTAATTTACTTCTCCCTCCTCCCCCTGCACCATCCCCTGAGGAAGAGGGAGCAGGGCAGAGAGTGCTCACAGGGTTGTCTCTGATGCACAAACCTCCTGGAATGGTGCCACTTGGCCCCACATTCAAGCTGTGCCTACGGACACAATGTAGCCCAGTGAGGCGACTGGAGGAGTGAGGACTACACATGAGCAAGGCTGTCAGGATGTGAGCTCTGGATGTGAAAACCAGAATCCCACTTTCTACCTGACCCCATTAAAATTCCCCGGTAGAAGACAATGGGCCAGATGCTCACCTCAGTTACAGCCGCGAAAATCTGGACTGTTTATCACCTCTGTTGCTGAAGTCGGAATTTGGCCTCTTGCCTTCAAACTTAATTCAGAACGCACTTTCATCTCACAGATAAACATCAAGACAAATCAAAAGCCCTGTTGACAGTGCTGCTCTCACTTTCGGCTTTTAAGGAGTTGCCAAAACGTACAAAATTAAACTCTCCAAGTCACAGGAGGCTGCTCTGTCAGTTTACCCAATCGGTAATTAAATACTATCATAACTTCTATCGTTCTCACTTGCGTTCTTTAAAAAAAAAAAAGGGAAGAATTTCCCCTGCAAGGGGACATAGTTCTTACAAAAATTTAGTTTGATCATCAAATTTCAAACCAAGCCCTAAAAACATAGATCAAATATTGTTCTTCTGACACTGAAAGAAGTAGTGCCTGATGTGACATGCTGGTCTGCAGAATTGTCTAAAATGCTGCAATTACAATATGAATATTTTAATTCTGCAGCGACTGATTTGGGAGTTGTCTCGGAAGCCTTCAGAAGTTAAGAGGAGGGATTGTCGGCTGACTTTGCCATAGTTAGCAAAAGAGGAAATATTTGCACACTTGGGGCTTGATGCTATCTTTTCCTGGCACTCATCAGGTGGCCACTGCTGTCAAAGGGAATTCTGGGGCTCTATGGATGGAGAATGAGATCCCTGCTTATTTCTTCGAAAGATTCGTTTTTTCAATGAGATTTGCAAGAAGAGATAAAAATACAGCAGTGTAGTTTGAAATACTGCCATTTTTCTATAAAAATATCCCCACAACATAACCAACTACAGACATTTCTCGAGGGCATAGCTGGACTGATAGTAATTGTGAACGGTGTTCATCAGTCTTGAAATCAAACAGTCCAACATGTATTAACTATTATTAGCAGTGTCGCAATACCACTGATAGACTCCAACCAAGGTGTTGTACTCACAGATAACAAAAAGACCCTCTCTGTGACCAAGCACCATCAAAACAGGGGACAAAGGACGGTAATTGGACAATCCTATTGACCTTTTTCATAGCGTTTATATATTCCCTGTTATCATTTAGCTGAAGAATTGCTGGGATGGTTGTGTGTGTCTCACCATCAAGGGTCTACTCCAAAGCCATGACTGTCCTTCTGTTGACTTCACTGGACGTTGGATGAGCCCCTAAAAGACTTTTCATACATCCTCAAATGTGTCTAAGTTATCCTGAAATCTCCCTGGGCCCGATCACACCACCTGCCAGAAAACTCCTTGGAATCTCTTAGAGGCGATTTCTGCTTGATGGTACCATCAAAAGATGGGGGGACATTTTTGCACTCCCATTGAACAGTCTCCATGGTCGGAGCCCCATCCACCTGGATCTATGGGAATCAGCTAGGCTCCATGTTGTTCCCTCCCAAGCTCTTGTTTGCACTCCTGTTGTTATCCAAAGGCTGGCAAATTGCCTTAGAATATATTGCTTTGCTGGTCTTAGACCAGTGTGTAGGCAGGATTCCTTCTCATTGCTGGATCATTAGCAGTCTCATGTAGCATATGTAAGGCACAGGGGTTGCTTTCATCAGATTTTTTATCAAAAGTAAACAAAGCATAAAACTTAAAAGGAACAAATGCTTTATAATGTTCAACTTTGTGAGCCGGCATCCTTCCAGGGGTCCTTCAGGATCACTTATGACGTTGCTGTATTACTTAGAAGGACCATAGGTCTTTCCTAGGAAACTGGCCCTTCAGATCACAGGAATTTATAGCATTCAAGGAGTTGCTCATTCATGCAGCATCTGTGAGGTCCTGCGGCATCCAAACTGTTTTTGTTTTGATCGTGTGTGAAGACAAGAACTACGCAGCAGTGCCTTGCCTCCCCGTTCAGCTTAACGAAGAGAAGAGTCACACGATCTCTGGCATTTCAGTGCCAGGGAACGAACCTCAGGGACGCTTGCTGGTTGTTTTCAGTAGCTGGAAGATCGGACACAGGCATTTTACATGGGCTGGCTGGGAGCTCCCGTCTCTTTGAGTCACCACGAGGAGGACAACAAAGTCACTTCTAGCGACTTCCAGTGAAGTGATGACGCGCAGCTCCAGTGGTAGCTTTCAACAGGTCACTGGAGGAGAGCACTAATGGCAGCATTTGCAAAGCTCATTTGTTTTAACTGCAGATGGGCCCAAATCAAAGGCCTGGTTCACACTAGGGGGGGGGATCTATCTAAGATACGCAACTTCAGCTACGTGAATAACGTAGCTGAAGTCGAGTATCTTAGATCGATTTCAAAAGGTACTTACCCCGGTCCACACGGCAGCAGGCAGGCTCCCCCGTCGACAGCGCTTCTTCCACTCACGGAGCTGGAGTTCCGGTGTCGACGGGGAGCGGCTCTGGGATCGATTTATCGCGTCTAGACGAGATGTGATAAATCGATCCCAGAACATCGATAGCTACCCGCCGAATAGGGCGGGTAGTGTAGACGTAGCCAAAGACTCTGGAGATTGAGGACGTGATTTCTGAACATACAGTCTGAGCAGATCCAGCCCAAATAGGGTGACCAGATGTCCCAATTTTATAGGGACACTCCTGATTTTTGGGTCTTTTTCTTATATAGGTTCCTATTACCCCCCACCCCCTGTCCTGATTTTTCACACTTGCTGTCTGGTCACCCTAAGCCCAATACAAACACACAGGCATCATTTGTGAAATGTGGCTCAGCTCAGCTTTCAAACATCCCCAAAGTTCAGGTGCATTCAGAGCTGGAGTTTGGTTTCATGCCCTCCCCTAGGTCACATACGCTGATTATAATCAGTTCCCTTAGCTTCGTGCACAGAGGGAAACTTGCATAGGAGGATCTCTCTCTGTCGCTCAGGACAGTGAGGAAATCAGCCACTTCTGTGGCATTGTCCCACCAGTTTCTGGACCCTGAAGATGGAGTTTTGAAGGACCAGAGTAGGGGATAAGAGTTGTCAGGCTGAGGAAGGGAATACTGACAGAAATACTCACGGTCAACAAAATATGGGGTTATATTTATCTTCCTGCCCAGCCCCACTGTGCCGGGGAGCCCGCTCCAGATTTCCGGGGGCAGCTCTTAGACGCATTGTGTCCTCTTGTCATCTTTAATCACAAGTCTCATGATATTTGGTGTTTTTCCTAAAGCTCCAGCTCCTGGAATCACGTGATTATGTGGGACTCGCAGCCAGGGCTGGCTTTAGGAAGTGCGGGGCCTGATTCGAAGGACCCTCCGCCGAAGTGCTGCCGAAGAGAGCGGCAGCGATTGAGCTGCCACCGAAGTGCCGTCAAAGACGGACATTGCGGGGCCCAATTCGGGGGAAGCGGGGGAATTGGCCTAAAGCCAGCCCTGCTCTCAGCTTTCATTTAAAAACCAAGTTTCTAAGTCCTGATGGCTGTGGAGAAAAGCTTAAAAACATGAACTCTAAGGGCTCAAACCCCAGGAGACAAATTAAAAAACCCAAATTCATTATTTCTCTTTTAAAAATCTCATCATTTCGAAGCCTCCCTTGTGATTTTTAGGGGGTCAGACTCGCAATTTTGAATGTGTGGGGTTGTCAGTTCTGAAGTCCCTTGCCGCTTGGGTCCAATGGAGCCATGTTGCCAGTAATTCAGAGGCCAGGCTGACTCTAGAGTGGCTATAGAGGCTTCAAAGGCCTCTCCAGAGATGGCCGTGTCTCTGAGAACTTTCCGCTCTGCGAGGTGAGAGCCTCCAGAGTTATGTGAGTTTAACTCTACGAGTGGCACCTCACACCAATCTCTTGGCACAATTTTGCTGTGGGACGCAGATGAGCTGGCTCAAAACTATTGTGATGATTCATTTTTTTTAATATGATGTGCCTCTGTAAGCCAGTGAGCAGACTCACCAGCTGGGGATGGGGAAAAAAAGTTCCAGCGACATGCCTGTCTTCAGGCCTCGCTTGATTTCTGAAAACACGGCCTCAAACCCAGAACAAATCAACTCAAACAACCAGGGAACAAAACCACTGGAGGCCTTGCCGGTGTAAGCCAGCTTGGAGAGGAAAAGCACCCTGCCCCTTGCTTGCCTTCCACTTGCCTCTTTTGCACCAGCTTCCTTTTCACCCTTGTCACAGACCCTCTGCATCGCCTATGAAGCAGAAACAGCGGTCTGCACTCGCCATTGGGGAAAAGATGGAATAAATCTTTGATTCATTTTTTGCTGAAAAAGAAAAGTCTCTGGGCCTCCTCCCCAGCTCTAGATTCTTTCTTGACATCCTCCCCTCCCACCCCCCCAGCACAAAGACCATATAAAGGTATCACTTAAGCCCTTAGGGTGAAATTGGCCCCTGTGCAGACAGTCTGCACGTACCTTCTTTGAGGGCTTAGGTGTGCTTCCAGTGGTGAATAGGACTTCTGCATGGGGTGAATTACTGTAGGGAGGAATCAGGCAAACACCTGATCCTGACAACCTGCCCAATTCCCAGCAGAGCTTGGTGATGTTTCTTCAGCCTGAATTGCTTTTTTGGTGGGTGCCAAGCTCTTTTAACAAATTTCTTTTAATTGTTACCAACAAAAAAAGTATTTTCTCTGTTTTAAAGGGAGAAGTTGTTGGAACGTGCTCACTGTCTCATTCGCCTCTGATAACCCTCTTGGTTCTTCCCTTGTCTAGTTATTCATGTGTCATCCCTGCAATCTGATCTCCGGTCTGAGCAATTCTCTCCTCGGCCCCCTCCCAAAGCAAGTGTTAGTTTTAATCTTTCTGCTGTTCCTTGATCCTAGTTTTGCCAGGGAGCGGGAGGATTGTTTTGTTGTTGTTTTTTGCCATGAGTTTATAGGTTATCCACTTTTAAAGTGCCCCATGATCAGTAGGGCTCGAATCTTCACTCCCCTGGTAACCTCCTTTATACCAGTGCAAAGTGAGAGAGAAACTCTACCATTCTGAACTGCCAGCCGACTTTGCTCTGGTGGAAATAACTACACAAGGTGCTGGCTGACAGAGCATGAGGCCCCTTAACTCTATTAAACATGCCTCCCCTCCCCCGAATATTCTTCATATTGCTGGACATTTGCCCGAGCGCCAGATTTTCTATTGGTGCGAACTGATGCCGCTGCATTGAAGTCGATAGAGCTGCACTGATTGACGCGGTCTGAAGATCTCGCTTTGACTCTCCCCTGCCTTGCCCCTTGAATTGTCCTTGACACCTTTGAAAAGTGGGTGTAAAAGGCTGCACAGCTGTAAAGGGTTACACAAGGCGACAAAGCAGTGGCAAATCGAGTCCCAGGTCTCAAGCCCTTCTACAGCAAGCAGTGATCAACGGCATGCTTGTCGGTTTCTTTGTAGCTAAGGTTGGCTTTTTGACCATCTACTCTGCAGGAAGCATGAAATTAGCTTTGCTTCAGGTAACCCTGAGATCATCGCCAAGTCACATAAAACAAAGCATCACGACCAAAGTCCCGGGCAGTGACATGTCTCCAAAGAACTGCAGCTGGGCGAAGAGGTGCTCTGGGACACTAACTGATTCAAGAGCAATCCTAGGCCTCTGAAAGAGTGAGTCAAATCAGCCCTAGTGCAACTTTACCCAGTGACTATCAAAATATTGAGTATGATCTTTCCTGTCCTAGCACACCACATGCTCCCATTGACTTTAGTACCCTCTCGTTCATTTTGATAGCCTCCCATTGATTTCCTCTAGACTTGTGATCGTGCAAGAAAAGCAAGGTTTGGCTCGGTTTTGGAGTCGCTCGTAGAGTGCAGGTTTGTAGAGATAAGACCAGCTTTTCAGCAAAGGATCAGCAGTATATTTTTCTAAATTGGGCTAGTTCACAGCAGCCAGGTTCCATGAGCCAGACCTTCACCTGGAGCTTCATCGACTTCCATGGAGCCGTGCAGATTTTCCCCAGCTGAGGATCTGACCTATTATTGGCTCTGTCAGCACTTACAAATACTGAGGTTTAATATTTCGCCATCATTTCCCTGATTTCAGTAGTGCGTTGTGTAGAAAGAGCAACGTTCAGTAATATCAGATTAGATTGCGCAAGCCATTAGGAAAGCAAGTCATCAGAAGGATTAGACGGGCAGGGGTGCCTGGTGATCACAAGGGCATTGTTCTTGGAAAAGTTTGGGTGGTAGATTTGCCGTGGATTTCTCCTTTAATGGTCAAAGTCCAATGAAATTAATAGGATGCGTCCAACAATCAGTTTCAACCAGATGGGAGCTTGCATCCAATGTTCAAATCTAGACACAGATTTCTAACATCCCAAAGGTCAGCTCTGGGGCTTTGCTTTGGTCTTCTCATTTCAATGGGAATTTGCATCAGAATTTACTGTAAATACACTGATCTAGTTGATTGGGAGCCAAGGAGTTCTTAATCCAGACTGCCACTGATTTACTATGTGACTTGGGACAACTCATTTGACCTTTCTGCTCCTCCTTTTCCCCAGCTGTGAAATGCGGATAATACTACTTGTCTCACTGAGTGTTGTGAGGATTAATTAATTACTGGTTGTACATCACTTTAAACCTGTTAAGAACTACACAAGTATAACTACATGAGGGTTATTGTTAGTCCTATATATCATTGCTGGGAAGATGCAGCTGTCAAGGCATTTTATAAGATAAGTAAATTGGTCTGTTCATGGAAGTACCCGGCATAAGTTAGATTCTGGTCAAAACATTATAATAAATGATCTTTAGGAATATAAGTGAAAGAAGGGAAATGGGGCAGCGGCTGTGATCAATAGTGATGTTAGCTGCAAAAAATACAGCTTTGAAAAGATGAAAGTGGTCTGGGTAGGCAATGCACGTTAGCTAGTCGTTTTCAGGCAACATGCAATGACAAGTACATGGGGCTTATCATCCGCAGCTATGTGAGGAATTACAATAAATGCTTGAAATGCAAGCAGATTTCCTGCTTAGGTATGTGAATAATGGAAGTCACTATTTCTATCTGAGCTGCAAGAAGTCATTTCCCTCACAACCTCCCATTCCACTGACATTTCCAATTCTGCTCCCCACTGTTTGGTGAAATTGAGTTCCTCCGTGCATCATCAGGAGTTTCAAGAGCCGTTTGCTCATGCTTTCTTTGGCGGTGGTGAGAGGTTCCAAAACTGTCCAGGATTTGGGGGCATTTACTCAATTCACACACGTTTTCCATGTAATTGCCTACCGAATTAACAGAGACATGACATGTTCTGAGGAAAGAGGTGTGTGGCGGGGGGGTACCAAAACAGACACCAGGAGTGAAATCCCAGCCCTGCTGAAGTCAATGACAAAACTCCCATTCATGTTAATAGCACCAGGATTTTGCGCCAACACTCTAGTCTGCATCTTGTAGAAAAGATTCTCAAACTGTTCAATGATTTCTGCATGAGGATTTCTAGCAAGAAACGTTGGATGTTCATGTAATAAAGAAACAGGGCAAAATTCTGGTAACGCAGTCGTAAATGTGGAGTAAAGTCATTAAAATGACTGTTCCTAATTCTCATTTACACAAAGGTACCTTTGGGCTCTCCCCTATCATTTATTCTTCCCATCCCATCTGCCTGTTTGGCTCTCCCTCTGTTCGCTTTTGGGACCTATGAATCTTGGCCTTCAAACCTTCCAAACCAGAAAAACACCAGGCTTTGCAATACCACAGAGAAACCTGTGTTATGTCGATTAATGGCCTGATCCAAAGCCTAGTGAAATCAATGGAAAGACTCCCATTGATTGCGACGGGCTTTAGATCACGCTGTTTAAGCCTAAGCCTCTTTTGTCTCCATGAATGTACAAAAATTACCTCCAGCCTGCCCCAGGCTGCCTGTCCCGCCACCCACCGGAGTGGGTCTCGGGAAGGGTTAAAGACTCATCAGGCTGGAGGAGCTTCTTGACTGCGTGCTTCATGCCTGCCGCATTTCTTAGCAAAGCGAACGTATGAACACTGGCATGCTCCCACACACCGCCTTGGCTCCCCTCCAGGAAATCACAGCCCAGCTATTTGGCACACGCGGCCGCAATTTTATGTACACAATCGCCTTCTTGATAAACACAAAAAAACTTACAAAACACACCACACCCTTAAAAAGAAAAGGGGGACGGCCGGGGTAGGACTGTAGTAATGTGAGCTACCCGGCAGGAAGAACACTCCAGCCAGCAGTAACATTCCATTCCACCCCAGGGAATCACCTGTATGAGACATTAGGGCTTGCCGTGGCTTTAAGGCGCGGCCCGGTGTTGTGGGGGCACGGAGGGGCCGCGCAGCGGTGGGAGCAGCTGGAGGCATTCTGCATGAGTCAGCCAGGATTCCTTCTGGGCACTGGGGGAGCACACACTGTAGCTCCAGTTCCAACGCCCTTTGGGTGCAGCACGCATTCGCTGGAGCGCGGCTGGCTGCTGCGCGGGAGGGAATATGCCCCAAGCTCACCCCATCGCCTCTGAGTAGGCTAGCACCAGCCTGTGCTTTGGCTCAGATTTTAGCTGGCCCCTGTACAGTGGAGGAAGAAGAGAGAGAACTTTTTCCTGGGTGTCTGGCTGGTGAGTCTTGCCCACATGCTCAGGGTTCAGTTGATCGCCATATTTGGGGTCGGGAAGGAATTTTCCTCCAGGGCAGATTGGCAGAGGCCCTGGAGGTTTTTCGCCTTCCTCTGCAGCGTGGGGCCCGGGTCACTTGCTGGAGGATTCTCTGCATCTTGAAGTCTTTAAACCATGATTTGAGGACTTCAATAGCTGAGACATAGGTGAGAGGATTATTCTATGAGTGGGTGGGTGAGATTCTGTGGCGTGCATTGTGCAGGAGGTCAGACTAGATGATCATAATGGTCCCTTCTGACCTTAAAGTCAGTGAGTCTATGAGTCTATGAAAAGGCCCTTTGTTCCACTACCCCCAATCCTCTGTGCACCCATGGAGGGCCAGTCACAATCTGGACCTCTGGCGAGGACTTTTTCACAAGGAAATGAAGACACACTTTTCAACTCCCTGGCCCGAAATAACTCTGCTGAACTGTGGTGGAAGCACCAGGCTCTTCAAACTGAAATAAGATAAGATCTCTGTGATTGGAGGTGGTCCCCAGCTTTCCTTTTCATTAATGAGGAACACTCCATCTAGCCAACGAACTGAGCCAGTTCACCTCTGGAATGTGCAGGCCTTCCTAATAGCCATTCCTTGACTAGGACACCCTGCCCTATGCCTAAAAAAAGGAGGAGTCTTCCGTAACCTGGTGGCCTTGGCGAAGCTCGGTCGTGAAGATCTGATCAAGTTAGATCATTCCCCAAAAGCATATAGAGGTGGGTAGGTGAGCACTGTTCACATGTGGTAGAACTAGATCTCAGCTTCACTATCTTCTCATTCACCTTTTAACGTAACATTTCCTCCTCCCCCAACCCTTCTTCACCCCAATGGCCTTGTTTGTTGCAGCTACGCCACACCCCTTACACAGAGCAAGGTGATCAAACACAACTCAGCCCTTCGCTTTTCAAAAGTGGATAGTTTTGTTTATATGAGGGGAAATAAAGATATTTATTCCACAAATGAGTTATAACCTCACCCTGCGAATCAGACAGGAGTAGATCAGACCAGCCTTCGATGCAACAGAATTTGCAAGCACCCTTATCAACTGGCGGTAGCATGCATTTCTCTCTGCTTCAGTCTTCACGCATCAAGACAACGGGACACCTGTGCACAACTTTCACCCCTCTCGAGGATATGTCAGAGATCTTCTGACCAATCTGACTGAATTCGAATCAGTGGGGCCGGAGGTTATTCACCTGAGGGTATTGAAGGAATTAGCTGAAGAAATCTCAGAGCCACTGGCAATAATATTTATAAACTCATGGATGACAGGAGAGGTCCAGGAAGACTGGAGAAGGGCTGATGTAGTGCCCATCTTTAAAAAGGCGGAACCAGGAAACTATAGACCAGTCAGCCTGGCTTTGATACCTGGGAAGCTACTAGAGCAATGTATAAAACATTCAGTTTGTGAATTCCTGGGAGACGAAGGGCTGATCACTAGCAGCCAGCATGGATTTACCAAGAACAAATTATGCAAAACCAGCTTAATTCCTTCTTTGACAGGGTAAATTATTTGGTGGAGAGGGGGAATGTGGTGGACAAAATATACCTGGACTTCAGCAAGGCTTTTGACACAGTCTCACATGACATTCTTATAAGTAAGCTGAAGAACTGCAGGCTCCACAGAACTACCATTAGTTGGATATATAACTGGTTAAACAACAGCAAACAAAGAGTAACTATCAGTGGAATGATGTCAGATTGGAGGGAGGTCTCAAGTGGGGTTCTGCAGGAATCTGTTCCGGGTCTGGTGTTGTTTAACATCTTTATTAATGACCTGGATGTAGGAAAGAGAGCATGCTGATCAAGTGTGCAGATGACACAAAGCCTGGGAGGTTGCCAATACTTTGGAGGATAGCGCTAAAATTCAGAGGGATCTTGATAAACTGGAGAATTGGCCTATAGACAACAAAATGAAATGCAACAAAGACACATATAAGGTGCTGCACTTAGGGAAGAAAAACCAAATACACAAATACAGAATGGGGGGAGGGGTAACTGCTGAGAAGGATCTGGGAGTTGTGGTGGATCACAACCTCAACACAAGTCAACAGTGTGATGCTGTTGCAAAAAAAAGAAATTGCAATTTTAGGTTGTATTACCAGAGGTATAGCATACAAGTCACAGGAAGTGATAGTACTGCTGTACTTGGCACTGGGTAAGCCTCAGCTGGAGTTCGGTGTCCAATTTTGGACACCAATGTATAGAAAAGACAGAGAGAAACTGGAAAGGGATGGAATGCAAGTCATGAGAGCAAAGGCTGAAGGAAGTGGGTATGTTGAGTTTGGATAAAAGGAGATTAAGGGAGGATATGCTAGTAGTCTTCAGATACCTAAAAGGCTGCCATATATAAGATGGAGAAGAGGGCAGGATAAGAGGCAATGGGTTCAAACTACAGCATAGCAGATTTAGATTAAATCTCGGGAAAAACTTCCTAACTGTAAGAACAGTAGGACAATGGAACAGATGCCTCAGGAGGTTGTGGAAGCTTCTTCACTGGAGGTCTTCAAAAGGAGGCTGGATAGCCCTCTGTCTTGGATGGTTTAGACACAACAAATCCTAACCCTGTGCCAAAATGCAGACTAGACTAGATGGCCCTTGCAGTCCCTTCTAACCCTATGATTTTAGAATAATGGTCCAGATGGAGCTATGCTGATTTACACCAGGTGGGGATTTGGACAAATATGTCTTTTTTCCCCCTTCAGTAAACAGATTTGCCTCTGGTTAATGAGAAAAAGAGGATCTGCTTTTGTACTCTGAAGAAGAACGATAGATTATTTTTCACAAATAGGAAGAACCACCTTCAAATACCAGAGACACAAACTCTGCACTCATTTAGGCAGATAAGATTCCGAGAGATGATCGGTGCTGAGTGGCTGGCCTTAAAACCATTAGCACAAATTCTTGGAGCAACACACAAGCCAAGTGAAATTAGACGGTTTCTACAACAATATACCGGGGAATGCTAATGACATTTTTCCCCCCTCTAAGAGCTAAATGATTTATGCTAAACACACATCTGGCCATCTTGCCTCAGCATCTGAAAGAGTTTAGATGTGGGGGACATTTCAGTGGTCTGCTTCTCTGGAGGGTGCACAGCTGGACCTATGGCAGTGACTACCTTGGATGAAGAAATGACAGGCTTTGACATGAAAGTCTGAGACACCAAAGAGGGCCTCTTGCCAGGGAAGATGATGGCTCACAATGGAAACAGTGGAAGGGCAGAGCCCTTGGTGGTCTAAGAAGGTCCTCGGACTTGATGGCCTCGTGTCACTGAAGAAAATTCTTCCTAGAAAGGAGAGGACAGTGTGGATTACCTGCAGCAATTGACAGTTTCCTGCCCCCGTCAGATGTGTGTCTCTCCTACTACATTCTGCAGGCCGGAGAGGAAGAACATTGGCCTAGGTGAGCAAACAGATTGCGCCGTGATGGTCTTGGCCTCTATATCCCTGAACTCCTCCATGCTGGAGTCACCACTCATTCTCTTCCTTGCTCTCTAGAAAGTGGGCTGGTGGGATACACCAACTAGAAACACAACAGCATACGCCATGCAAGAGAAGAATGTGTCCTTCATGCGTCTGACCTTGGGTCATCACGGGACCATGTCAGAGTGGAATCTCAGGTGGCAATACAGGGAGAATGAATAGCCACTTGAAATCACATTTCTATTTTTCCTTGCACTTGCTTGACAGATTTAAAGGCCAAGGTAACAAATACCTTTGCAAAGAGGCATTTAGATCCAACTGCTGTGTGTTTGTATAATGCTTCCATTATTTTCTGAATTATTACAAACTACCATGCATTACCTGAGTGCTACAGAGCTTCCAGCTCTCATGGTGACTCTCACAATATTTGGGGGGTTCCCAGAAATCCCAGCTTCTAGAATCACATACCCGAGACTCTCATCTTTGATCTAAAAAAAAATAGTTTCTAGCCCCCTTGGGTGCAGAGGAAAGCATGAAAACATGAGTGCACACTAAAGGTTCAAAAAACAGAAGTCAAATAAAATAACTCTTTAAAAAAAAAATCTAATGGTTTTTAAGCCAGTCTCATGATTTTTAGGGCGGTACTTGGGATTTTTGAATGCTAGGGGCTGATAATGCTGCGGCTATATACAAGAGACATACCTGTAGGCAGAGGGTTAATATAAGAAGTGCCATCTACTGGCACATACGAATCTAAAGCATCGTTCATAAGTTAGTAGGTTTGGTAAAGTTAGCGTGCACTGCAAAGGACTTCCCGAGTCCGCTTCTATAACATTCTGTCCACACACATGATCCATAAACCCTAAAGCCCTTTTGAGGATCACGCTTGAACTGAATCTTTCAGAACAAGTTCTTCGCAGCATGTGACCACTTTGCACCTCACTGCACGTGGAATCTGGCCATTAGAGGCCCATTGTAGAGAGAACCTCCAGTGGCTCCAAGACCACATCTTTTCCTGTGGCCATCAAACTGGTGTAGCTGGAGAGGCATTTCCCAAGCTTCCCTATGCCCTGCCAAACCCTGGCTGTGATTTTGCAATGGCTGGGGACCATCTGAAGTTGGCATAAAATAGAGCAGCCTTTAGGATACCCTAATTTATGACAGGGGACAAGCACCACACACAGTAACCCAAGAATCAGGGTAGAATGTTACACCACTTCAGATAGACACCCTGCAATCTGTGCTGTGCTCTTCATGCCAAGCTGATGTTCTAGCCTTTAAGATTAAGATAAGGAAATGTGAGGCAGAGACCAGACCTGGAAGTCCCAAAATGCTGCAAGTAAGGCCGTTCACGCCGTTCCCCTGGTATTTCCAACTGCCAGTGGAAGTCTATGTGCTGGGAATCTCTCAGGAACAGGCTCTTAGCTTTTCCAAGCCCATTCCGCAGACTCAGGAGGGTCAGCCAGACAGCTGACTGTCGGGATACTTTCCACCAAGCTGAAGCTGAATTCTGAGCTCTTCGAGGTTCTCCCAGCACTGTTCCACAGAAACTTCAGAATAAAATGCATCGACTCTGGTAAGAAACAAAGAGACACGCTGGCAACCTTCGCACGAAGGAGTCTCCAGGCCAGTTTCCTAGACCACGCCAACCGACTTAATGCAACAGCATACAGGAATGAAATTAGGTAGGTAATAGAGTGACAGAAATATACTGAAAGGTACTAACAGCTGCTTGTCAGGGCATGCATCAGAAAGAAATGACTCGTAACAGCTACAGCTTATATTACGAATGTTTCATAGCCACCTGGCAAAGAGAGCCGCTTAAGCTCAGTTAATGTTTGGTGTGTGCATTGGTACATGATGTGATGTGTTGTAGAAGAACTATCAGGGCAGAAGTTAAGATGTCTGTATTAGAAGAGAGAGAGATCGGATGGTTATAGTATTCTATATTGTTTCTCTAAACAAATGCTCACTGTTGTAATAAGTATTGACACGTCTCTGATATTCACATGGCAATGATTTGTAATGATCATCATTTTGTCTCTGAGAGTCACATGGCAACTCTTTGTAAACCTGTGAAAACTCCCTACATAAATAAATGGATAAAAAGAGAGACAGAGAGAGAGGGAGAGAGAGAAAGAGAGAGAGAGAGAGAGAGAGAGAGAGAATGTCCCTGTTGGTTCAAACTCTCTTGAGCAACAATGTGGCAGTGAAGTGACACAGAGGACCAGATCCTCTGCTGGTGTAAATCAGCAGAGTTCTGTTGACGCAATTGGTGCTCTGCTTATTTACGCCATTGTATATACCTTCTCTTGGGACAACCGTAGCTCTAATGTGCTTATCAGTAGATTGAAGCAAATGCCCAGCTTCAAAAAAAGAAGTCCTTTCTGCCTTTCCTCGTATGGTCTGATTCGCATACAAAATGGGCTTGTGAATGTAAAAATTATGGGACGGATTCAGAGTGGAGGAAAAGGAGAGACAAGAGCCCTTTTATTTTGCATCTTATTCACAATGAAAATTGGCACCGAAGCCAACCACAGACATTAACATAATTTGCGCAAGTTTTAACTCTTATGAATACATTTCTGTGGAAAAACTATGCGACTATGGAAAAATCCCCGCTTTTTTGCCACTTGAAAAGGTAACAGGCTTCCGTGTACCCAGGACCTGCCCGATTCAGAAACCTGGAAATATAAAGATGAATACGTCCGAGTCTACCATGGTGGGGGCCTGTGGAAACAGACTGCGGGAGAAGGGAGGAGGTCCCCTGACTCAGAAGAAGGACTTTCATCAAAAAGGGAAGAGAAGGATTCTAAAATCAGTGGCAGAATTGTAGGCCTGGTCCAAAGACCATTTACATCAGTGGAGAACCTCCCATTGACTTCATTGACTTTAGATCAGCATATGAGTGCCTTAGGAACTCCCGGCAATCAGAGTGCCTCTGTGGATGTTAAAGAGTTACATAAAAATACTGATCATTCTCCTTACATCTCCATTTCCAATCCACAAGCTTTTGCCATCCCCATAGGAAAATTCTTCCTGTTTTCTTGCTGGCATTCTGCAAATCCCTCTAGATTTCTATCTGAATGGCATAGGATGGTAACTTGACCATTGCAATTTGATTGCGAAGAGACCAGTTTGTTCTATTATTAGCCTATGCGATAACATAACCAGGCCAGGCTTACATTTCAACTCCTTCATCAGCTCCTGTTAGAAGTACACCACTGCATTAGGCCTTTAATAGCTTGCTAACGAGTTTCACAAATTATTAATAGAACGCTTGTAAATGACTCACCTTATGCAGTGTGTCTCACTTTATGCAATGATCTCAGAGGAAGATGCATTATTTCTTGCTAGTTAATATAGAAATTAAATATTTTGTGGGGGAAGTCTCATCTCCAAATGGCAGTTCAGGTCTCTTCTCGTTGGGGTGTATCTAAGTGCTGATTATTCTGCACCTCCTGCATTTTCACTGATGTCAATGCTTTGGAAAAACACATTGACGAGGAAGGATCTGCTTTGCTGATCAGAGACGAAAACTCTCTCCCCTTTGGAGAATATTCATACTCCATTGGCTCTGCCATTTAATGACACAACGCTCAGCACCACTGACGTCGTCTCTAAGCTGGACCCCACTAAGACGACAAGGTTTGGCCGGGAAGGAGAACAAGCTTCCTCACAACCCTTCCAGCGCTAGCTGCTTCCTGCTGAGCCAGAAATACCAAGAGAACAGGCTCTCTCATGGTGTTTCAGCATGGCTGCTTCCAGCTGGATCCTAGAAACGCAGAGGCAAGGAATGGCTGTGGGAAAAGCTAACTGAGCAGTTTGGAAACATCCACAAAAGGCTCAGCTTTGGTTTGGTTCTTGCAAGGGGCAAGGCAGAAGAGGGATGGCTTATGTTTTCCAGCCGATTCCCCCACCCCTATGAGTTCTCCTTCACCCAGGGACTGGCTATGTCCTCTTTATAACCTGCCTGATCTCCAACAGCCTGGCCATAAGGAGGGTGACTGGAAGCTGCAAATCCTCTGACAAGCTGAGACTACAGTTGCTGATTGTAGCCCATAGGGCTAGCTTGCCTTTACTATATTCACTGCCTTGCCCTGCTTGTATTTAACTGCTTTCATTATATTCCCTGTAATGCAAGAAACCAACAGTATCCTGTATCTTGGAGAGGGCCGGCTCTAGGCACCAGCCTAGGAAGCACATGCTTGGGGCAGCACAATGTAAGGGGCGGCATTCAGGCCAATCTTAGGGCGGCAAATTCCGCTCCGGCCATTTTTGGGGTTTTTTGTTTTTTACCTGGGGCGGCAAAAAAGCCAGAGCCAGCCCTGCTCCTGTAAGACATTAGCTGAAGTATAAGCTAGCATAAGTGTGGTTAAGTACACTTGGCATAGATCAGCAGTTACCTTTAGATTTTAGAAACTAAGGAGAGCTTGATCGATGATAGCAGTTAGAATGTTCCAATCAATGCTACCGCAAGGAACACGAAAGTAATAACCCCAAATCCACTTAAGCAAGGGGCGACGGGTCTGATCATGAGCTGAAATGGTAGTTACATGTATCAATATACTAACCTATAGAAGGACACCTCAACTTTAGTTGGATGAGGAAATACAGAAAGGAAAAGGGGGGGGAACCCCTACTGAATATGCATTCGGTATAGTGGCGACAGCGTAACGTATTATAAAAGTTGTATCCCAGCCCGTGGGGGTAGGAGAGAGAGATGTAGCCCGTGGAAGGGGCCAGAATGAGGGCCACTGGTGTTGAGGAGGAAGGTGATGGTGATGAGGAAGATAATGGCTAACGTTTCAGGCCATCCTGCAAGGGATGGTGTGAGTACATGGATGTGCAGATGGACATTCCGTATTTTCTCTGTCTACCTTACTGAGTTAGGGTGTTTGTGAGTTTGTTAAATGTATGAATAAACGATTTGGAAATATAGAAGAGTTCCTGTAGTGTGAGTGTTGCAATTGTGCACATCGGGGTTCCCAACTATACACTAATTTTAATAATCCTGGGCCTGATCTTGGGACAAGAACCTGTCAACCCTCAAAGTGATAACTGGGAATTCTTAGGTAGTCAATTCAATGAATACATAATCTATAGATAACGCTACAGGATCAGCTCATTTCTCTCCATTAACCGCCCCCCAAAAACCAACTACCTCTGTGTACCAATTGTGCGCCCAGCTCGTCTATGTGTGTACATCCCTCTTGCTTCATCCTCCCTCCATCCCCTGTTATGGCCAGTTTTAAATGAAGATTGCAAGATATTTGGGTTGGGGTTTGTCTTATCACAGCACCTAGCCCACGGGGCCAATCAGTGCTACTGTAATACAGACAGACAATAATAATATTAATAAAACTCTCCATGACTCAGGAGACATCTCTGCCATACAAAGCCTACCTTTCTGTAGAACCATTTAGCATGGTTCCCATACGTACAGTTTAAAGCCAGAAGGGACCGTTATGATCACCTAGTTTCACTTCTGAGACACAGGTCAAAGAATTTCACCCATTGATACCTGCACTTACTAGAAAAGTCCCCTAGCACAAATGCAGGTATGTTCCTATAGGATTGAGTTCCACTGCATAACTCAACATCATACATTAGATCCCAAGAGAAACCTTTAAAAAAGAAACCCCAGCAGATGTGAGAGGTTTAAGCCTTAGTAGTCATCAACTTTCCATGGAAAGGTTGTCCCCTAATGTGCGTAAGTCATTAGAGACGGTCTTCTAACCTTTAGTATCTCCAAAGGACCAATAACTGTGACCCAGTCAATATTTTATGTTTGCAGGCAGGAGGAATGAACTCATCGGAACCAGCAGGCAGTGTATGCTCAGCTGCTTGGAGCGCTGTTCAAGCCTGCCGATTCCCAAGGAGCATAGCTGACATCAGAAGTGATGCTCTGTGAAGGTCTCATTCAGAGGCTAGTTGAGGCCTGGAGTTTATGTATTCGACATGAAAGTGTATTTTAACATGCCGATATTTTCTGTGTTAAGTCAAGGGCAAGCTATGTAAATCCCGCTCTTGTGTCTTTTCGTTATTGCTGTGAGTCAGAGTGACGCCATATGACATAATGGAGCTATGCCAATTTACGCCGGCTGAGGATCTGCCCCATCGACTTAAATGGCTCTAAGCAGATTTATACCAGCTGGAGACCTGGTCCTAGTTTTCTACCTAACTAATGAACTTCCTATTAAAAAAAAAGACACAGTGCATACTAGATTCATATTTCATGGTGGCCTTTTACAGGACATCTTCCTCTCTTTCCCCATCCCAAGTCAGTCTGCTCCCAACCCACTCTTTGCTCATTTCCCCTGTTCATATCCCTAATCTTGTTCCCCTTTCCCTCTGCACCGTCAATTTACCACCAGATCACCTCAGAGATTTATCTTCCCACTTCTGAGCTTGTTCTGCCCAACTCCCAACCAGCCTGTCCCAGTAACAGCGTGGCTAAAGCCGACCCCCTCATCTTTCATCCCAGACTTTCTCCTCTCCCAGCCCTGTGTAGAACACCACCCTGTAACCTGGACGTCATGTCCAATGCCTCTCTCTCTCCATCCCCCCCCCCCCCAACATACAGACAACGGCTGAATCCTGGCATTTCTATATGTACAGCACCTCAGATATCCATCCCTTCCTTTCTGTTGCTGTGGCTAACATACTTGTTTTGCTTTGATCATCCCCTGCCACGACTATGGCAACATGCTCCCTCTTCCCGTCCCAATCCCGAACTCAACTCCTTTCTATCCCATCCAAAATGCCACTTACCTGGCCTGCCAGTCAGGCTATTTTAGTCCCTCTTCAAATCCTTCACTGGTTCCTTCTCAGCGTCCACATCAAGTTCAAGGTTCTCACCCTCTCCTTTGAGACCTTTCAGCCCTACCTATATCTCTGCTCTCATTTCTTATTCTGTCCCTTTAGCTAGCTACCTTAGGGTTTTATATAGCTACCCAACCACCACCTCAAGTGGTTAGAATCCTGAACCCTGACATTGCCGTGACCTGTAGCTCTTAATAGTAGGAAACGACAATCAGACAGAGTACAGGCAAGGTGGATTCCCTGTTAGTAATGGACATAATTACTTTAGTCAGTCACACAACATAACTTGATGTTAAGAAATATTTTTGGCATGTCACAAAGAAGTTAGATAGTGTCACACATCACCAAAATATGAGCATCTTCCTCTACACAAGCTTCCCACCTCACCACTTCCTTTATAGCCTCATCCCACTCATATTTTAATGCCTTCTTCCAAGCTATGTCTGATGCCTCCTATCCTCCTGCCCTCTCTCCATCCCAATCCCTCCTTAAGAAACTCCTTTCTTCTACCAGCCCTACCCAATGTTACTCTCCCTAAGTCAGCAGCTCTGTCATACAAGTTCTTCCGCAAAATATATTGGACTGTGCGACCACTAAGTGCTACGTATCCCAGGTCCTTCTATAGTTCAAATATACAGTGGGGTTCAAATATGGTAACATTGACAGCCATACAACATTACTAACTGATGAGAAGGCCACATTCAATGAAAACTCCCCTCCTTTACCTTATGGGTAGAATAACCAACCTGCACTTGAGCATGCAAATCAATTAATAGAATGAGACTAACAGTATGATAAGGCTGAGATCTTCAAAGGAGCCTAAGGGAGTCAGGCACCCAACTCCTATCGAATCTCAATATGAGCAAAGCATCTAACTTCCCTAGGCCCCTTTGATCATTCTAGCATTAAGCTTTTGGAACCCACCTGCCTAGGATGTCATCGAGGTTTGAACTCTCGCATTAGAAGCATGAATTGCTACTTCTTGAGCCAAGTGCTAAGCCCTCTAAATGGCCACTATACCCAACCCATTAACCTATTGTACGATCAGCCATTAGTTGGCAACAAAGACCCAACATGCGCCTAGTCCTGGTTACTCTGTCCCAGCAGGGATCTTGCCCTATTTCTCATGAGCAAAGCATCTAGCAAACAATTAATACTTTTTAAAAACAATAAGCATCACAATAAGTTGGAAGAAAGATGTCGCTTGCCTGCATCAGGGGCCAACACTGCGCTCTAAAAGACTTACTCTAAGGCTCCATCTTCCCCTGCTCCTGTACACATGCTCACACTAGCGCTCATCCAGCTAGCATGGGTATAAACAGCAATGTAGCCCAGCCTCGCTCGCAGCGTAAATGTAGCCTACGTATTATGTCTATTCCAAGGGGTGATGCTACCAGATTGTTCAGTTTAGCACTGCAGAGTTCTTCGTCTTCTGTGGAAGACAGCTGATGACCGTCACTGGGACCAGGTTATTCTGTGTATGCCTTCTGACCAGCTGTTAAATTAAAGCCCTAGCAAGATAACATGATCCTTCCCCAAGAGCTAACTTCCCATGCTGGTTTGTCTGCTGCTTTCTGTAAGATCACTTCCTCTGTGACTGACACTTCCCTCCTTTTCCTGCTTCCCTGACATTTCTCATTTGCAAGTGTTTAAGGTGCCTTTCAAATGGCCCCTTCCTACTTAGCCTACGGCCCCAGATTTTCCTTCATGAAAAAAAGCACTGTAAGGCGCCGGGCCATGGGCTATGATTTACACTTTTTCATCTCCTGTATAGAGCTAGTCTTGTATGTGATGATACCATTCAGTTCAGTTTACCTGAGAACTTACAAAAACACCATCGGAGGTTGTTTTTTCCATGTGTGTAAATATTAGGGATGGGAGTATTCCTTATGGGAAATTTGAAACAGTTTCACTTTTGTTGGCCTGACATTCCCTGCAGCAATTGAAACTTTTGATGTTAAAGATCCCATTTAACTTGTCTCGTGAAGCCTGACAGGGAGGGGGGGAAGGGGCTGGGGGCAGAGTTAGCATAGTTTTTCCCTTCCTCCCCCACATCCGGTCAATCAAACTGTAGTAGGTGGGATGAGCGGCTGTATGGGAAGGGGTAGGAGGAAGGAAATGCCAGCTGAGTTGAGTAATTTGGAGCAAAGGAATTCAGGCAAGGTTACAGAAGCCGGGCCACATTCAGACAACTTAAGTTGCTGGTGAGGGGCGGGCATTGCTTCACCTTGGCTCCATGGCCGTCTCCTCCTCCTACAGGAACAATCTTCTGAGCTCATGGAGAACATACCACCAGCCTCTTTGGACAGGCTGGGCTTCCTCCAGCCCTGGACCACCACTCTTTGTGGGGTTCTTTCCTGGGGGGGAGGAGGCAGGATAAACAAATCCGTGGAGGGTGTAACATACCCACCTGCACTTACATCATAGGCATCAACTTCCTCTGTTCTCGGGGGGTGCTTGATCCCCACTCTGCACCAGGCCCTGCTCCCACTCCACCCCTTCCCCTAAGACCCCACCCTACCCCGCCTCTTTCCGCTCCTGCTCTGCCCGCCCCCACTCCACCCCTTCCCCCGAGCCTCTTCCCTCGCCCACTCCACCTTACCTCTTCCTGCCCCCGCTCCTCCTCCTCCCCCCCAAGCACCTCCTGTATGCCTCTGAAGTCAATGGAGAGCCCTTTTGAAAGTCCCACCCTCAACCATGTAACCATATAACTAAGCCCCCCGCTGCAGACTCTGATCTGATACAAGCCTCCTTGTGTGGCTTTCCCATAGATTGTTCCGGGCTGAACAAAAACAACCACCACCTCAAGTGGTTAGAATCCTGAACCCTGACATTGCCGTGACCTGTAGCTTTTAATAGTAGGAAAAGACAGACAGAGCACAGGACAAGGTGGATTCCCTGTTAGTAATGGACATAATTACATTAGCCGGTCACACAACGTAACTCGATGTGAAGAAATATTTTTGGCATGTCACAAAGAAGTTAGTGTCACACCCCAACAGTTATAAATGTCAAAGGCAACATCATACGGGCTTTATTTTAATGGTAACATACATTTGCATAATAATGTTCTTCATAATTACCAATGAGATCGATGCTTCCCTATTTGGGCTTTTCTTTTTTCCTTCATTTTCTCTTTCTGAGGCAACTCCCTCATGCTCTCACCTCCACAAGTAGGAAATCAAACAATTCTCTCTCATGACTGTTTTTTCAGGCCTCGGGGGAAAAAATTAGGCTCAGCACTGTCTCAAAAGTAGGTCCCTTTAAGGCAGGGGTGGGCAAACTATGGCCCGGGGTCCGCATCCGGCCCTCCAGATGTTTTAATCCGGCCCTTGAGCTCCCGCTGGAGAGTGGGGTCGGGGGCTTGCCCCGCTCCACACGGCTCCCAGAAGCAGTGGCATGTCCCCCCTCCGGCTCCTACGCATAGGGGCAGCCAAGGGGCTCTGCACACTGCCCCCGCCCCAAGTACTGCCCCCACAGCTCCCACTGTGTGGGAACTGCAGCCAATGGGAGCTGCAGGGGTGGCATATGCAGACAGGGCAGCGCGCAGAACCGCCTGGCTGCGCCTCCGTGTAGGAGCTGGAGGGGGAACATACTGCTGCTTCTGGGAGCTGCTTGAGGTATGCACTGCCTGGAGCCTGCACCCCTGACCCACTCCTGCACCCCACCCCCTTCCCCAGCCCTGATCCCCATCCTGCCCTCTGAATCCCTCAATCCCAGCCCGGAGAACCCTCCTGCATCCCTAACCCCACCCTAGCTTTTCTCAGGTGTAATCAGAGAGGATGTTATTTAACTCATTATCATTTGCATTATAGTTAACACCCGGAGGCCCCATTGTGCTAAGTGCTGTAAAAAACACATTGTGAGAGACAGGCCCCAATGTGAAGAGCTTCCATTCAATATGGATAGAAAGATGGGGGCACGGGGAAGTAATGTGATTTGCTCAAGATTGGTGGGAATGGGGTTTTGGCCTGATCCGTCTCTTTGGATGATGTATTCGGTTCTGTTTCAGAGCTTCCTCTCCTGCTTCCGCTCAAGAGGACAGCTGTATCAACACAGGAATCTTGAGTGGAGTAGAGAGGTTATTTTACCTCTGTATTTGGCAGTGGTGTGATCACTGCTGGAATCCTGTGTCTAGTGCTAGAGTCTAAAGTTCAAGAAGGATGTTGATAAATAGGAGAGAGGTCAGAGAAGAGCCACGAGAATGATTAAGGGATTAGAAAACATGCATTATAGTGCCAGGCTTAAGGAACTTTATCTATGTAGCTTAACAAAGAGAAGGTCAAGGGGTGACTTGATCACCGTCTATAGTTACTTACATGGGGAATAGATATTTGATAATGGGCTCTTCAGTCTAGCAGAGAAAGGTATAACATGATCCAATGGCTGGAAGATGAAGCTAGACAAATTCAGCCTGGAAACGAGGTGTATATTTTTAACAGTGAGGGTTACCAATGGTTGTGGTAGATTCTCCATCACTGACCGTTTTTAAATCAAGATTGGATGTTTTTCTAAAAGATCTGCTGTAGTTCAGACAGGAATTGTTGCAGGGATGTTCTATTATGCAGAAGATCAGACTAGGTTCCTTCTGGCCTCAGGATATATGAAGATGGGGTGGGCTGGGCTGAGAACTGTTAGCCAGCAGCTTCCTGCTGACTTCCTGCAGGGAGGCAGGAAACAACTTGGGATCAGAGATGGGAGGAGACAGAAGGAGGAAGCGTGGTGTTCTCTATCTTTATTGGTGCCTATGCTGACTGAAAGAAGGAGGAAATTCCAACATGTGCACTGGCAAAAGTCACATCCTAGAACTTAACACATGTGAGTGTAAGCAAAAGTTATGGAAGAAAAAAAGACATGAAATAAATGGAAAAGGAAAGAAAGAAAAATAGAATGAGAGAAATAAAGATAATTGCTGCCTGGAACCTACAGCAATAATTAGTGTCCACAGGAGTTATGAAAAACCCTGAAATAGATAATACCATGATGGGCAATAATCCATCTGAAAGACAACAGATGGTGGGGGATCACTTTAGATGGGCCAGAACTGGTACTATGGACTGTGGGACATGGATAAATGGGATCCGGCTCTCCATCACACTTGAGTTTGGTTTTGCAACCTTTTGATCTTTGCACTAGTATGTTGTAAAGTGGTTTCTACTTGGAACTAAATTTCTAACGCACTTGGCTGTGAAATTCAGACACCTCCTGAGTCATAAAATGAATAAACAAACTAGATCTTTGGTGAGCGATTAATATTTGACTGTTACTTAACTCTTGGGAAGCACCTACGGGCTGGTTGTACTGGATTCAGGAGGCAGATGTAGTTTTAAATTTGGATCAAAGGGATTTTAGCTGGAAACAAATTACTTGGACTTAGCAGACTGCCTTATTAATCATATCTGTATCACCACTTTACGGTACTTCTAAAGGGCACCGTAGTGCAGAAGTATTTTATCTTGTTATGTCTCATAACTATATTGCGTGATGTTTGTGAAATATGATTTCTGTCATGCCATATATCAGAGCCACAGGCCTTTGGCAAATTTAAAAACTTAGAGCTAATAAATCAGGGCAGTTGCTCAAGCCACAATTTAGGTGGTATCAATTAGACCAGTGGAAGCTATGATACAACCTAATTATCATTGCTACTCCACCTACACTTAATGTGAATGTTTCTTTCCATCTTTTTCCCAGAGGGTCAACATGAAAGCTTAAATATGTACTTCAACATTGTCTATTTCCAAAGGCAGCACTGAAGACAAATGTTTAATACTCATAGTAGTGTAAGTAAATGGAAAAGTGGGGAGACAACTAGTATGGGATGTGAGTAAAGACATTTTAGAATGGAAACGGGGAGAGAAGCCCTGTGGGTGAAATTCACCTCTATGGCACGTAAGCCCCATTTATGTCCTCAAATTAGGCCTTTTAAGTGGGACTTAAGTGGCACAGAGATTTTGTGCTGGCTCTCTGCACAGCGATGAATTTCACCCCACCAGATACAGGTCCCAGATCAGCAAGGCACTTAAGCATACACATAATTTTAAGCACGTGAGGACTCCTCACAAGTTTAAATTTACTCAGACGATAAAGTACCTTGGTGAATCAGGGGCATAGCGCTTGCTGTCGTGAGCAGACCTGCTGAAGGTAATGAAACTAGTCAGCGTAATAAGTGAAGTGGAAGGATCGCCAGTGGTTAGATTGCTGGGACACATCATGGTTCTATTCCCTGCTCTGCTACACAATTCTTGTGTGACCTTGAACAAGTCACTTAGAGTATGTCTACACTGCAAAGAGAACCCCGCCCCGCCCCAGCTCAGAGCCCAGGTCAGCTGACTTGGGTTTGTGGGGCTCAGGCAATGGGGCAAAAAGTATCAGTGTAGACATTCCCTCGTGGGTGAGAGCCTGGGACCTGAAACTTGGCGAGGGGTGAGGATCTTGAAGCCCAGGCTCCAGCCCAAGTGGAAACATCTACACTGATACTTTTTGTCCCATTGCCTGAGCTCCACAAGTCCAAGTCAGCTGACCCGGCTCTGAGACTCAGTCCTGTGGGTTTTTTCTCTGCAGTGTAGACATACAGAGAGACTCAGGGTACCTCAGTTCCTCATCTATGAATGAGGATGATAGAACTAGAGCTAAGGAAATTTTTCAGACAAAAACTTGTATTGGGTTAAAAAAATGCAGCTTCAGCAACACCAACACTTTTCAAGAGTTCATGTAGGTTTTGCTGAATTGCTTGTTTAAAAAGCAAACAACAAATTCCAAAAAAATTGAAAGGTTTTATTTTGACATTTTCAAAATGAAACATTTTGATTTTTCGGCCAGAAACTACTTTGTTTCAAAACTTCCTTTAACTTTACAAAAATTAAAATGGGAGAAATTGAAACAAAATGTTTTGATTGTCAGAATTAAAAATATATTATTTGACCCAAAACAAAAATATTTTCAACTTTTCAATTCACTAAAAATTTTGAAAAACCCACTAGGGTAAATGGGGGCCATATGATGACTATGGGTAGGTCTATACTTTCCCCTCACGTCGGAGGCGTCGGATCGATGTTCTGGGTTCGATTTATCGCGTCTTGTCTAGACGCGATAAATCGAACCAGGAAGTGCTCTGTCGTCGATGCTGGTAATCCAGCTCGACGAACGGAGTCGGCGGAGTTGACGGGGGAGACTGCGCGCCGCATGTGGACCCCAGGTAAGTACCTTTTCATTCGAACTAAGATAGTTCAACTTCAGCTATGTTATTCACGTAGCTGAAGTTGCGTATCTTAGTTCGAATTGGGGGGTTAGTGTAGACCAGCCCTATATATAAGAAACCCATGGATCACCACACGTATCTCCAGCACCTGTCCCACCCCCACCCCTGATGCACCAAGAAATTGGTTATCTATAGCCAGGTACTCGGATACCATGTGAAGAGAAAAGTCAAGGATACACACCTAACCACACTTCACTAAACAAGGACACACCACCAGAGAAGTAGATCACATCATGGAATGGGCCACCCAAATACCCCAGAAGAACCAACCAATATAGGAAAATATAAACGACTGACTGCACAATCCTACTTGTCACCGAACATCCCACACTAGAACCCATATGGGGTGTCATCAAACAGTGACAACCCACACCTAAGGGGGACCCCATCCTTAAAGAAATCTTTCCCCAGCCCCTTCTTCTGGCCTTCAAACAACCCCCCAACCTCAGCAAGCTTGTCATCAGAAGAAAGCTCCCGACAGACCAGGACACCAATTCAAAACAACGCCAGACTCTTCCAGAACAGATGCAAAACACGCAGACATAGGTCTGCTGCTCACTACCTGCCCCCCAACACACCGTTCATGACCCAGGGGTCCTAAACATGCCTATCACAACATGTCGGGTAGCTCATCCAGTGCTACAAATGCCTCAACAACTATGTGGTGAAAACAATCACTACACTCCCAAATGAATTTGCACAGAAAAATGATAAAAGACAAAACACCCTATCACTGGTGGGTGAACACTTTCCATGGCATGATCTCTCCAGACCTCTCAGTCCTCATCCACAAAGGAAACCTGTACCGTGCCTTCAAAAAAACAAACCTGAGAACGTAAATTCATAACTCTGCGGAACTCTAAAAACCATGGACTTAACAGAGACCCTGACTTTATGGTTCATTACAACAATTTGTAACATACCCTACTGCCTGCTAATGCGCCGTTGTCAAACGACTGTAGAGCGGTTAATTGCACATTTCATTTTAAGTAGTCTCCAATGGCATGTGTAAACCCTTATATTTAACAACCTCGTATTTAACTTGGACACTCTGGTTACATTCTCCAGACCTGAGGAAGAGCTCTGTGAAGCTCAAAAGCTTGTCTATTCCACCAACAGAAGTTGGTCCAATAAAAGATATTACCTCACCTACCTTGTCTCTAAGATAAGGAGATAAGTATTGCACCCATTAGTAAGTGTTTGCATAATTGAGCCCTAAGTCATTTCTTGAGGTATTTCGTAATCCTAAAATTATTATTATTATTATTAAAGTACCGCCAGGAGAACGAGTGACTTTGAATTGGTAACTGACAATATTTAAAACCAAAAATAGGATATTTTTGGGACACGGAGGGTTTTTTGGTTTGGTTTGGTTTGGCTTGGCATTTGGATTAACAGCTGCATCACCACAATGATCAGAAGGTAAAGAAGTTTTCTTTTTAAAAAAAGCCTCAAAATGATATATTTCAGTGGGTTAATTACTGCTGTTCTTCGTTGACCTTTTCTGTTTTTGTCTGCTTTTCACTGCATTTACAATCAAACATTTTCCTTTGACACTGTGCAGGGCTCTAGGTATAATGAGTTTGGTATAATCAGGTGTGTTGCTGGTGAACTGCAGCCCACAGTACAAAGGCAGCACTGTTTTTCACAAGCATATTCAGTAATATTCACTCAACAGAAGAGCCCAGAGACATGGCAATATCCATCAACCCTCTGCATTAGCTCATAATTAAAGAAAGGTCAGCGGCTTTACCTTTACGAGAACTACATTTATCTTTGTACGGTTAAAAAACAAACATATACAAATTTCACAACGGAAACTTTTGTTGACATCCAGAAACATGAAACCCGAGACATGAAAAATGTAACACAGCCAGCTGAGTTAATCTAATATGGCTCATGAGATTGATTTACCTCACCGATTGCAGAGCTGTTGAGATAATTTTTTGTAGCTAACGTTAGCACATGCTGATGTACTCCAGTTTCTTCATGCCTCGCTAGTGAAGAAAGGCCCTGGTTCACCCTGGTTAGTTACCTTTTCTCATTTTCATAGCCAGCCAGAGCCAGGGTATATTCTTAATTTTGTTCTTGTGGATCCATTCATTAGTAAATTACATAGTAAGAAACAATGTTCACCTGGACATTTCAGCCGGATACAGCTTTTATCCTCAAATACTGTGAGCTACTTAAGAAAAAATTTGAAGTAAAACCATTCCCCATTTTTAGAACTCAGACAGATGCTCTTTAAGGTACTGAAATGTGATTTTTGTTTTTGCATGCTTTACCAGTTCTGGAGGGTTGGACTAGATGACCTCCTGAGGTCTCTTCCAACCCTAATCTTCTATGATTCTGTGATTCCGTACAAATCCAGACGCAGAACTGCCAGAAAAAGCCAGAACAGCTAGGGCTAGAAGAGAAGTTCCAGAAGTCTCATGAGAAAGCATTATTAATATTAATTTGTTTTACACTGGGAACCAGGGTCCCTGAGATCAAGACCCCACTGTGTTTGGCAATGGTGTATATGCATAGAAGAGATAGTCCCTGCCCCAACTTGCTTACAATTAGAGCCAGGTGAATAATGGATTTTTCGGATCATTGGTAGGGGGACCAGATGTCCCAATTTTGGGGTCTTTTTCTCACATAGGCACCTATTACCTCCCACCTCCTGTCCTGATTTTTGATACTTGCTATCTGGTCAGCCTAATTCACTGGTAATTCCAAAAACTCAAAAATAAAATAAAATTAATTTTGGGTTGAATGGAAAATAAAAAATTTCAGTGAATTGAAAAGTTAAAAAAAAAAAAACAATTAGGAGGTCAAACATAATGTTCTATTTGATTCGAAACAAGACATGTTTTGATTTTGAGCTTTTATAATGTTTTTAAATTAAAAAATAAGAAAAGTTCTACATGAATTCATTTTGTGCCATGTTTCATTTTGAAAATGTCTAAATTAAACATTTTGATTTTTTTCTGGTGTTTTTTTTTTTTTCCTGACAGGGACAATCCGGTGAAATCAAACGCAAATTTGTAAAATGTTTCAGTTTTGCCAAATCTGCATTTTTTTGGCTGAAGAAAAGCTTTTGGTCAAACAATTTCACCCAGCTTTACTTAAAGTAAAAATCGACATGGCATATTACTATCCCCATTTTGCAGGTGAAATGAACAGACAAAATAAGTGACTTGACCAAGCTCAAAGCGTACGGCAGAACTGGAAACTGAACCCAGATCTCTTGAGCCTGAGTTCAGTGTCTTGGCACAACGGGAATAGAAGCCACCTATAACTCCTCTGTTATGGATGCCCCAAGCAGAAGTTGCAGAGCCAAATTATTTGCCTCACTCCTGCAGAGAGTGGAAAACGGTAGGAAAGAAAGGGGCAGACAGAGAGGATGAGAAGAGACCGATGCACTCCAGCAATCACCATCTGATTAATGGCCCCTTGAAAACCACAACCTGCTCGTGCAGTTTAGACCAGCCCCCAGAATAACGTGTGCTAAGGGCCTGGGAGAGAATCAGGGAGCCATAATGAGGTCGTTGACAACCCATCTGCTTTGCTCCATCCATCAAAAGCTGGACACAGTGGAGAACATGGCCCAGAGATCTCTTAAAGTAGCTTTAGAAGCGGGAAACCTGATAAGGCAAATAAATCCCCATTGACTTCAGTGGACGATGATGAGGCATGTTTTTAGCTATCTAACTTTAAGAATAATGCTGTAACAGAAGGGTTCAGACTGCTAAATATGGAAACTTGACTTCATCTACCAGTGCTATCCATAGATGTTCTCTTAACAAAGCACGTTCTATTTTTCGACTTGTCAGCCAATTGCAATAGCTGAACTGCAGGAATGCTTGCAAAAACCATCACTTTCAGTGTATGCAATCTAGCAAGTGAATTAACTGGCAAGAATATTCATTGATAAAGGCAAATGTTATGAAAATATTGCACACTATCTTTAGAAAGTAAATTTCAAATTCACAGGTGTGAGTATTTGCAGGAAAACCTGGTTCTAAGATTTGAAAAACTCATCCAATCAGGGGACAGAAACCATGGAAGGGGCATGAATCTCCTCTTCCACTGGTAAAAGCCCATGGGATCAGATCGTAAGCTGGTGAAAGTCAGCATTGTTCCATTGGAGTCAGTTGATGAAAACAGAGCTACACACATTTATGTCAGCTCAACATCTGTACACTTGACTTCAAGACACTCCTGATTTACCCTGATGTGAGATCAGAATAAGGGCTGATGACTTACGCATCCAATCAAAATAAGCTGCATATTGGATACATTCAATGAACTGCATACTCTACAGCAGAAGAATTATACACGGAGGTTATTCAGCAAATAATTGTGAATAACAAATACAAGTATTTGATTTGTTCATTGACAATTCAAACACAGAATAAGAGGGGAAATTCATCAAATGAATTATCCATTATGAGTGACTAGACCAACTCTAGTTATAACCGGTAACCATTCACATGATGGCATATATCACATGTGCCAGCAATGTCCCTCTGCCATTGGCCAAACTGGACAGTCTCTACACAAAAGAATAAATGGACACAAATCTGACATCAAGAATTATAACATTCAAAAACCAGTAGGAGAGCACTTCAATCTCCCTGGACACTCAAGAACAGACTTTAAAGTGGCAATTCTTCAACAAAAAAACTTCAAAACCAGACTCCAACGAGAAACTGCAGAACTGGAATTAATTTGCAAACTGGACACCATCGAATTAGGCCTGAATAAAGACTGGGAGTGGATGGGTCACTACAAAAACTAATTTCCCCCTGCTGATACTCACACTTTCTTGTCAACTGTTTGAAATGGGCCACCTTGATTACATTGGCCTCATTAGCACTCCAAAAGTGATTTCAACCCCTTCTTGTCAACTGTTGAGAATAGCCCACTTCCACCTGAATTGAATTGGCTCATTGGCACTGACCCCCCCATTTGGTAGGGCAACTCCCATCTTTTCATGTGCTGTGTATTTATACCTCTCTACTTTATTTTCCACTCCATGCATCTGATGAAGTGAGTTTTAGCCCATGAAAGCTTATGCCCAAATAAAATTGTTAGTCTCTAAGGTGCCACAAGGACTTCTCGTTGTTTTTGCTGATACAGACTAACACGGCTACCCCTCTGAAACATATAATACGCTTGTAATCTCTATTTAGGACTAAAAAATTGCTTAGTCAGAATTACTCTTCTCCTCCTACACATTCTCTGATATGGAAGTGCGCATTTGCTGACAATGACGCTGGGCCCAATTTTGTACCCGTTGAAGATGATGAGACTTTTGCCATTGATTTCACTGGGAACAGCATGCATTTGGTATCTGGCACATGTTATATAGTCAGATTTTACTGGCATATAGGATAACATTTACAAGAGTCTGGTGTCAGACCATATAATCTTCACAGGACTTTACAATCTTGGAAGATTACAATCTGTACATTGGCACCATCTGAAACAAATTAAAATAATAAATTGCCAGTTTAATAACCTGTAAATTTTTAATACAGCTATATTCAAACATGTCCCAGACACTAGTCTTAATTTTTCAGAATAAGCTGTTCTCGAGTTATGAAAGAGAAAAGCAAATCACAGGCTCAGAAAACAAAAATCGCTCCACCAGTTTTCTTTAGATTTTCCTGAGAATACTTCAGCACAAATATGGAGTGTGACTGTCTCATGTTACAAAGTATTTTTCTTAAGCACCAGCTCCTGGAATCACATGATTACTTGGGAATCACCACTGTTATTTTTAAAATGTCAAATTTCTAGCCCTCACAGTTAGGGGGAAACGTTTGGGAATGTGATAAAAAATCAGAAGCCAAATAAAAAGAATCCATCATTTATTATTTGCAAATTCTCATTAATTTTTAGGTCAATCTTATGAACACTTGGCGTTGACCATGCTGGTTAGCAATACTGGTGTGTGAGATGAGCTGTATTTGTTATGCAGATATCAGGGAGTTTACAATGTGTTTGTGTATACTGGTCTACCTGGCAATCAGCCAGGAAACAGAGACAATTAAGTATTTCATTATGAGCCAGATCGTAATCACCTTATTCAACAAGTGATCCCCCTGAAATCTATGCAGGGAGTAAGGTGCTACTTAGTAGAAGGAAGGGAATCAGAATCTGGCACCCTAAACAGAACATTACTGTGCAAGTAAGCCCAGTGATTTCCAGTGTGCGTAACGGTGTCAGAAGCTGGCCCGAGTCAGGATAAAGGTTCCTGCTCCAAAAGAGGATTTTTGTTTAGATTCACAACAGGGACTGTGAAATCCTTTGAAAATTTCCCAAGGTGTGAACTGGTTTTTATGCAAACCCATCTGATGTCCTCTCTGCTCTAAGGAATTTTAATTCCAACTTCCTACCATTGCTAACACTGGTTCAGCTTCAGCAGAGTAATGTTGGGAGCGCTGGTGTACATGCGCTACTGGTATTGTTAACACCATATCTATTTGGTCTGCTCCCAGAAGGGTCACATGACCCCAGCTAGTGGTCTATATACACTTGGGGGCCAGCTCCAAAGTCTATTAAGACTTTCCATTGACTTCAACAGCCTTTGGATTAGGTACCAATAAAACTTCACTCCAATTAGAGAGGGTGGAACTTTTTCCATAGATTTTTTTGATGGTGGGTGGAGGGGTTGTTTCTTTCTTTCTGATGGAAAGTGGTTTCTTCAACTAAATGGACATTTCCATGAAAAAAAAAAAGTCCTATCTTTGATGGAAATTTTTGAGTTTTTGTTGAAACACTGAAAACTCCAAGCTCCCAAATTGGGCATTTAAACCAAAAAGTTTCAGTTTGCTAAAAGCCAGTCATTATTCAGCAGCTGAAAACCAGAAGAAATAAAACCAAAAGTCGGATGAAAACTTGAAAAGATTCAATCAAAAAAATGTGGAAAATCATTTTTTCATTGAAGAGTGTCAGGAAAAAAAAAAGTCATGTTTAAACCATCTTTCTTGCTAATACCAATGGAGCTAAAACAGTGTTAGTAACTGTCAAAGATCTGGGATTTCACAGAATCATAAATCTATTATATATAGTAAAGAACTTCCTCTTTGCAGCGGCTGCAGAATCCTTTGAAATGGGCGAAAGATCTATGGAATGTACTCGGGCAAACAAGGTGGAAATCAGACAGGAGCTGTATCAAGAGAAATATACTATTGAAATGAAATACATTGAGAGCCAGATTTTGATATGCTGAATACAGCTATTCTTGCTCACACGGGGCAGCACCTTATACTACAATTAGCCTGTTTAGCTTCAGTGGGACTTTGTGAATTGCAGGTACATATCAGCGTGAGCATGGGCATCACAATCCAGCCCATTGTAATTTAGAAATAAAATTCTATTTGTGTCTTGAGTTCTTATCTAAAGGATGAGGGAATCTACAGTATGCTAATGAAGGCTTATCAGTGGTGCTGGCAAAGTCCCAGGGGATGATAAAGAGAAAAAGGGAACGGGAACGAGACACTTTGGCTATGAAAACAAGTCTCCCTGGAACAAGAAATGATAGCAGTGCTGCAGCTGAGACAGAGAGACACTTCCGTTCCTGGGACAAGATCCTTCTCAGGGTCCCTTCTCTGGCATTAAACCACAGCAGGACAGGTGTGCCTTCCTCAGCTCCCACCCTCAGACTCCAGCATGCCTTCTCTCATGTCCAGTTCTGTCCCTGGCTGGGGCCAGTTCCTTGTCCCACACAGGGCGAGATAGTCCTTGAAAGCCCAACACAGCCCATTTATCCACCTGCAGTGCACACAGTCCAAAGACACCTCATGGCCTAGCACTAGTGTCTTCTCCCAACCTAGAATTCCTCCGGTCTCCATCTGTTCTTGTACTCCATAGCCACTCCATCCCTTCCCTCTGGAGTCCTTTCCAGGCTTCTTCCTATCTCGCAAGCCTCTTTCCTAAGCCTCACTGGCTTTACAGGCTTCCTAGGTCTTTCCCAGAGGGCTCCCCCCCTGACAGGACATGACAGTTCTCCTCTGAGGTCTCTAATCCCTAGGGGCCACCTACCCTTCCTCGACTGCACCAGGTTAATTAAACGGGCTGGCCCTTAAACGGCCAGACCATCCAGTCACAGGCACCCATAATTGAGGCTCCCTAGCTCACCAGGCCTTTGTCAAAACCATGGCCATTATTTATGGTAAAAAAATAGCCCATCCTCCCATTCCCCTCCCTCCGCTTTTCAGACACCAGTCTACAGAACCAGCATCATCATCACAGTGGGGTAGGTAATGATAATACCTATCTCTGATGTGGCACTCTTCATCAGCAGATCTCAAAGCCCTTCACAAAAGGCGGAGCTGGTATCATTATCCCCATTTTACAGATAAGGAAGCTGAGGCCTGAGGACGTGACTTGTCCAGGGCCACCCAGCAGGCCAGGTTCTCCCCAAACCTGGAGCTCCTTCCCACGCCTGACTACTGCAATCTTTTTCAAGGTAGCGTTTAATGTTATAACCCAGCCAGAGTCAGCTAATCCATGCAGCTTCTATGAAGACCTAATAACAGAGAAAACAAAGGGTAAATTCAATAGGATTTTCACTTTTTGTTGGCTTAGGTTATTATTATGGCCATCATCCATCCAGAAGCAAGCTCCTGTGCCCCATGTCTTCTCCTAATGTTGCTCTTTAGTGCCATCTAGTGACACAAGGAGCTACATCTGCAGACAAAGAACTTGCTGGATTCCCGCCCCCACCCCCCCCACCCCGCCCCATCTACTGGAGGAAATAAGGAGAATGTGGAAGAAGTGCAACTAGCCAGACAAGAGCAGAGGAGGGAGAGTGAGTGGAAAAAATTGCAAGAGGAAAAGAGAGCACTGGGGGGAAGGAGTGGAGAAAGAACCAAAGCAGGAACACCCGTCACACAGACAGAGGTGGGGAAAAAAATCAACCCACAACTCAGCTGCGGTAAAAGGCACCATGAACCACATTTGAGAGATGACACCACAAGGCAAACAACGTTAATGGTTCTGTATTTGTACAGTGCCTAGCTCACAATGGGGTCCTACTCCATAACCGGGACTCCTAGGAGCTACTAAAACACAACTTACAAATAATAAAAGTAACAGGTACAAAAAGAGCAAGAAGCAACCAAGTAGAACACAGTAAACCAGAGCAGTGGTCTCTGCTCCAAACAGCCAAAGGTAATTGAAACATGGTGGGAGCAGTTCTCCTGCCAAAATGAGTCTGATGGGACATTCATTGCTGCAACTGGTTATAAGAAGCCCGGAGAAAGCTTGGCAACCTACAGATATGGGGCCAGATCCTCGGCTAGTGTAAGCTGGCGAAGCTCTATTGCAGTCAGCGGTGGTAGGCCAATTTATACCAGGTTTATTTTTTCATAGCATTTGCAGCCGGAAGGGACCATTAGACGTCTAGTCCGACTTCTTGTATCTCACAAGACATTACATTTCACCTCGTTATCCCTGTATTGAGCCCAATTACTTGTACTTAGTTGGATGCCTTTTTGGAAGACATGCTCTATTCTGGGTCTGAAGCCATAAAAAAAAAAAAGAGAGAGCGAGAATTCAACACTTCCCGTGGCAGTTTGGTCCCAGGGTTTTCACTGTTAAAAAAAAATGGTGCCAAATTTCTAATTGAAAGTGACATCCTCAGCTGACGATATCCTCATTGACTTCAATGGAGCTAGACTGATTTACACCAGAGGAAGACTTGGCCAAAGACCCCTAATACACTACAACCACCAAAGGTCTGTATGTTGTAAAATTTCTCATGGAACAGTGATCAGATGGTAAAATCTTTTACACCATTATTGGTCTGAGTTAGATTTGAATTAGTCTCTTGGGTAGGGAAGGCTCCAGGTTTCATTATCATTCTGCTCAAGTCATCCACCCACTTTGATCTGCTATGTTGTTACCATAATTATCTGCATTACCATCCATTATCCCCATCAGCACAGCTTCAAGGATCAACTTTACAGAGTCAGCTAATCACCTAGAGTCATAATTAGAGCAGGGAAGATATTGCAAAAGACATTTAATAAATAGACATTTGAATTTTTTAAATTAATTTGCTTCAGCTGTGCTCATGTGCCTCGTGTATTTGCTTTTGGCAAATATCCTGGCAACTTAAACTTACTGGCAGCAATGTTTGTGGAAACAGTACATTTGAAACTATCCTGAAGGATGCACCTGAGAAGAAAAATTGGCATTCAGAATGGCGAGTATTCTCACCAGAAACCCGACAGGAAGGGTTATACTTATCCAAAAGGGTCTTGTGGTCCAGATGCTGGGCTGGAATTGAAGACCTGGGTTCGGTTCCTGGCAATACCACAGCTCATTTCTGTGACCCTGGGCAAGGTCGGTAATCTCTCCGATTCAAAAACCCGGGGCAGTGCCGTTACCTCTACTCAGGATTTGTGGCAAAGTCCAGGCTTAAACTGGACAAATAATGTGTGGATTGCCCCCTCTTAGGCCAGACTCATCCTATAGAAAAAGCTTTCCCCTCCTCCTGATTACTCTACAAGCTGTTCCATTCCCAGGCCACGATCAGGCCAAAGATTCTCTGCTAGGTTGACTCCAGCTTCTACTCCCCCCCGGAAGATATTCTCAACAGAGAGAAATGTAGTCCTGATTTTACCAGCAGCTGTGGGAGAGCACCCTGTCCTGTTCACCCAGAGCTCTATGACTTACGCAGGGCTCTGGGCGAGCACAGGGTTTGTCTGCACAGGGGAGTTTGTAGGACTGAAAGTTGCTGCTTTTCTTGTTTTCTCTGTCTCCCTTTGTTTCTTGATCCCTTTCCTGGTTTTCCCCATCCCTCATGATATCCTTTTCCTTTTTGACCTTTGCCTCAGCATGCTTTCTTTTCCTGTCCCTCCCCCATTGCTCCCCCTCCTCCTTGTTCAGGTCTGCCTGTCTTGCTCTTCACATTAAAGCAATGGGAGCTTGTATTCAACAATTAAATGATTCCTTTATCCTAACATATAAAGCAGTAACCAGAGCGAGCGGCCGGCTGCAGTTCCCTGATCTATCCCTGCAGACCAGAGCTCCACCTTCCAAGAAGGAATATGAGCCCTGGTCTCTGTAGACACACCTTATATTCCTACACAGCAACAGCCTCCTCCACATACCTCAGCCAACTTTCATCTCTCTCTGATGTCTCTGATGTTCTCCCACTTCAGTTTCTCTCTCCTAATCTCTCTTACCTTTGTCCTGGGCTGTGAGCCAAGTGCGGCAAGCCTGATAGTAAAAACTCCAAAGGGACTGGGTAGAATAGAGTACAACCCCCATTTACCAATGATGGTTTTGGAGACGTCACAAGTATTCAGATCCATGGAGGTATGGATAAGCAGAGGACTTTCTGGGTAACTGATTCGTGCCTGGAGACATATGGGGTAATTGCACTTTACACCACTTTATCAATGGAAACTATCGTTGGTTATTAGTGTTCAAGGGATTTTCAAAAGTGGCTAAAAGAGAACATTTTCAAAAATGCCTAAGTGACTTAGGAGCCTAAGTCCCATAACATTGGGACTTAGACGCTTAAGTCTCATTGAAAGTCACTGGGACTTAGACACCTAAGTGCCTAAGTTACTTTTGAAAATGGGACTTAGGAGCCTGTCAGGCACTTTTGAAAATTGTACCCTAAGTGACTTTCAGTGGCATTTGTGATCCCAAGGCATTTAGATGCTTTTGAAAACCCTACCCTTGAAGAATATAGTTGTCAATATGTCCTAAGGGACTGATTTTGAAAGAACTCAGCCAGCCACATTTGGGGCCAGATTTTCAAAAGAGCTCAGCTCCCTTTTAGGTGCCCAAATGAAGTAACCAGACTTTCAGAAATGCTCAGCAGTTCCCATTGTTCTCATTGGGGAGGGGAGGATTTGCCATGGCCAGCAATGGGTGGTGAGTTCTTTTGAAAACCTGGCCTTAAGTATATTTTGATCACTCATCTGCATAATTTCAGTCTCTTTACATTGATGCTGGGTCAGATTCTGAATCCCTTACTTGTATTGGATGGTGCCTTACTACAGAAATAGACCCACTGACTTTAATGGGAGCAGAGTTAGGTCAGCACTGGATATTTCAGAAAAATCCCTCCTTACCTACTGTATGACAGCAACTCAGATTTCAGATATTGACTTTTTTTGACAAATTGCTAGTGAAGAAGGATTGTATGACGAGACTATTTCTGAGCAATGAAGCCGTGTGAGAAATTCATGATCCTTGCACAGACAACTTGCAAACAGAAAAGGGGCAAAATTAATCAAATTACTCATACTTCTGGATACTGGTCAAAAACTGCCCATCAAAACTGTTTCTTGACAGAAAATAAGGGTTTTTGACTAAACCAATTTCTGTGTGTGTGATGTTGTACTGTCTCCCCTCTTTAAGAGGCCAACCTATAGAGACCAACCTATAGAGAATGAGAGTATGAGGTACATAAACTACAACTCCCATAAGGCACCACAGCAGAATTTCTGAATAGAAATATTTTGGGTTTGGGCAGAAATTGTTTGGTTTTCAGCTGAAGTTGTTTGGTATTTGAATTTTCACCAAAAAAATGATTTTTTTCCTCATCAGCTTTAAATATGAACTCTATAGCCTTCTCTAATGTTTGTGCCATCTGTGGCAGTAATACCCATGTGAAAAGCAATAGAGCCATTTGATAAGTTACATTTTAATGTGTATTTTTGGTCATTTGGACTCTGCCTAGGTATCCATCTTCATCAGATATAAATCAATCATCCTAAACCTCAAAGCAGCTTCAAACAGCATCCACCAAAGATAAATACATACGTGCACCCACAAAACAACCTGCCACATCGGTGTTTTCTTCTTTCTCCTCAAATTTGGAATTCCTCCACCCACTTCCCAGAACAAAAAATTCACACTGGGCTAAGGTGCAGGGAAAACAAAAATTTGGTCTGCACTAATGTCAGGTAAAAGGTTGACTATTTAGTGACTCATCAAGGGCAGGCGAGGTTTATCAGCTACAATTTCAAAAGTGACTAGTGATTTTGGGCTTCCTCCTTTTTGGCTGCCCAGCATGAGACATGGGGGGTGAAATCCTGGCTTCACTGAAATCAATGGCAAAGCTCAACAGAGCCAGGATTCCCCCCACCCCCCGATTTTCAAAAAAATGCGGAATGCTCACCCCATCTCATTACATAAATAAAAGGAAGTATTTCTTCACACAACGCACCGTCAACCTTGCCCGAGGATGTTGTGAAGGCCAAAACCATAACAGGGTTCAAAAATGAATGAGATAAATTCATAGAGAATAGGTCCATCAATGGCTATTAGCCAGGATGGGCAGGAATGATGTCCCTAGCCTCTGTTTGCCACAAGCTGGGAATGAGCGATGGGATGGATCACTTGATGATTACTGGTTCTGTTTGTTCTCTCTGGGGCACCTAGCACTGGCCACTGTCAGAAGACAGGATATTGGGCTAGATGGACCATTGGTCTGACCCAGTAGGGCCGTTCTTATGTTCTTATGTACATGCTATGTGGTTACATCCTGATTTATCCTGGCAGTGCTTAATCACTCAAGCTGAAAGCACCTGTATAACCACATACACAGTGCCGCAGAAGAATACACAGAGCAGTATGATGCGCTCCCAGGAATTATTAAACAAAGTAAAATGGAATAATGGTCAATACAGAACTGAGCCAGGCTTAACGTATTTCAACAGGAAACAAAGAAAGCCCTGTTTTAATCTGTGCTGTTAGGGCTTGCCTTTAGGTACATAGGGAAAATGTTTACTAAATAACTCAAATACTTAGCAGGGAGCTACATTTTTATTTCAAGCTGAATTAGCTGCAAGCATGCACATGCAAAAAAGGTGAGCAAAGGGCCAAACTGTTGAGGGTATCAAATCATTCGGCCTGGCTTTGGGGAAACAACATCTTCCATTTTCAAAGAGTGGATCCTGTTTAAATAAAAATAAAAGGCTTCCCTATTTCCAACAACTGTGTCTCCGTTCCCATCATTGGGGTATTGTTGGGATCTGGCAGTAAGGCGAGGCAAGCCCCAGGCAGGGTTGAAAATTCAGAAGGGACAAAGGCGGCTTAAAGCGATCTTTTCCCACCTCTGTTCCTGGTCTGAGTACAGCTTAGCCAGGATGGAAATCAGGGCCCTGTGTGTTGTTGTTCCTTTGTGCACCATGTCAAACTACATTCTCAGTAACTCAGCCCAGCGAGCAGCTGGCGTATGCTCCCTTCTGGGGCCTGTCTATCTCAGAAGTCTGGCCAGGCCTACAGGTGTTCAAAGATCATCATCTACTAGGGAGCCAAATTCAACTTGGCACTTATCGCAGCGTTTTGCAGGGGTCAGTGTTTGCATTCCTTGAATGTGCTACTACCAGTTATCTACAGAGCAGAAAACAGTGGTCAACATGCTGCTTAATTTCCCAACATTTATTACTTTATACACTCTCCCTTTTATTAATTAATATTATTGATTACATTAAGGGGCAAATAGTCCTTATTTACTCACGGAGAGCTCCCATTGACTGCAACGCGCAATAGGCCCATCAAGGGTACTTCTAGTCTGAAAAGTGACTATGTGATCTGAAAGGCGACCATATTCTCGCTTACTCAAAAAATCTGCCCTCTGTGGCTATTCAAAGACTTTTCTGCTCACAGTCACATCTAAGATCAAGTTCTGCTGCTGTTAGTACTGTAGAACATAACACAGATATGGATTCTATCCTCTCTTGTGTGTCCCTCATCAGAATTGTTGGCTAAATTCCTATCAGCTACACCTATTATTATCTGTATTATGGTAGCACCTGAAGGCACCAACCAAGATCAGGGAACTCTTGCTAGGCACTGTATAAACATGAAGGAAGAGATAGTCCCTGCCCCAAAGACAGTTTATAATCTAATAGTCCAGATATTCTCAAACCAGGGGGAAGGCCCTCCCTGCAGGGGGCCATGGAATGTAGGGTGGGGGATGTGAGACGTTTTAGGAAAAAATAAGAAACCTACTGCGCATATTTTACCCCAGCAATGAATAACTAGAAAAGCTGAATCCTCCAGACATATCAGGTCCTCAGATGGCGCTGTGCATTTTGACGGATTTCTGTGAAGCTTGCGTAGCATTATACAAAGGCATTGCCATCTGTACGTTCATCCGTTTGTGACGATGTGGTGTGCACATTTAATTGTGAGCATGGCCCACGATCGCAGTTTTGCTTTTGTTTTTACGACAATGGATTGTTGGCTCATTCGTGCAACAGAAAGAAAAAAAAAAACTCGAGTGAAAAACAAAGAAGCCAAAACTGATTTAAACGACGCGCCGGCGCTGCATATATCGACGTATGTATTTGTGTGGAGGGGCGTAAACTACTACAGACACAAAGAAAGGAGGTGTGATCAAATACGTTTGAGAACCACTGTAATAGATGAAGGATAGCACTGACTCCTAGAGATGCATTGACACACTGAAGGTCATAGAGAACCAGGAAGAGAACCTATATCTTCTAGAGTATCAGAGGGGTAGCCATGTTAGTCTGGATCTGTAGAAGCGACAAAGGGTCCTGTGGAACCTTATAGACTAACAGAGTGACCTAATGTTCTAGGTCACAATCCAGAGGCCCATTACTGGATCATGCTATCCCGCTGCAGGTCCATTTTAGGAAATGGCAGATGCTGCAAGCCACTGATCACATGAGTAAAGGTTTGCAGGACAGCAGCCTAAATAAGAAAAGGAGATTGGCAGCGGGTTCAAACACCCTACTGAGTCCCAATTCTTCTGGGACTTTTTTCCACTGAGGAGGAAAAGTATGCTACGCCAGCCCTTTAGATAATACAGCGCAAAAGTACTGCTTTTACACGTCCACAGGTCAGAGAAGAGCCACCCTTTCCATAGAGCTTCTTAGCAAAGTGGTCCCGGTTCATACGGGACCTGATCCGAAGCCAATGAGGGTTTTTTTTTTCCATTTCCTTCAATGGGCTCTGGATTAGGATCAGAATTTAGAGGGAGTAGAAAAAAATTGAATCTTACCACTGTCCATTAATAAGAGTGCAGGTTTTTCTGGAGGAGGCGCATGGAAAAGAGAGGTTTCTCGAAAAACTGAGGGGGGATGATCAAAGATGCCTTACTCCAAGTCAATGAGAGTCGGGTGCTTTGTGTGTTTTGCAAATCTCCCCATCAGTCACAGAAAAAGACACTTGCAGCTGAACTTTGGGGATTTTGTATTTGCCATTCTCAGTAGTCTGTTATTTGACATGAGTTATAGAAAAAAAAATGGTTCTGTGTATAAATGAAAAATCAGCTGAATGTGCATCTTAGGCATATTTGTACAGATTTGTATTAGGCAATCCAAATACTAAGGAAAAGAGGAAATGTACTTTAATGTACAGGAGGTAAAACAAACATCAGTCTTTTTTGGTACAAAAACACCTGTGGCACATTGTCAGCTTTTCAACATTGACAATACGCTCTGCACAATAGCTGCTTAATACCCTGGCTTGTAGTCAAAACCACCATCTATCCACAGTTCTTAAAAAAAGAACTTCCTTTGCCCTCTGCTCATAGATAACCTAGTAAGGCTTTTTCTACCTATTGCCATCATAGAACAAAGCTGGCCTGTTTCCCTGGGGAAACTATGCATTTCTGCGGGCGTCCGTTGAAACTTTTGGTGAAGGTGAGACCTTTTAGGTGCACTGAAGAATTAACTCAGGTGATTGGCAGCCGGATCTGAGCCCCAGGGCTAGCCTAGCTGGGGTGTGAGCAGCCCCACTGCAAAGCCCTACCTGATTTACCATGTCCTCACTGGCGCTGTGCTAGGACTTCTGGGGGCATATCTTGTGGTTCTTTGCAGTGCAGTAAAGTGAGGCACTCTATGATTCTTTGCAAGTGACTTGTGAGAGCACCTGTCTGTCTTTCCGGACACACAGGGGAATTGTGGGAAAGCACAGGTGGATGATCAGCACTTGAGTGATTTAGTTTGCATCCTCGCCACAGGATGGGTAGGTTACCAGTGAAGGAGAACCCTGGTTCTAACCCATTGCTCCAGCAGTGCCAGCTAGCCTAGGGTGAAAGCGCCACCACACTAGCGTGAAAGATTGTGTGTGTGGATGGGAGAGGGGTTAGCAGCAACACCCCCAGGAGAGCCCAGGCTAATGCTGCAGTGAAGACATACCCTTAGGGTCAGAGTTCCAACGA
Source organism: Chelydra serpentina (assembly GCA_037349315.1). Classification (NCBI taxonomy): domain Eukaryota; kingdom Metazoa; phylum Chordata; order Testudines; family Chelydridae; genus Chelydra; species Chelydra serpentina. The sequence continues at coordinate 16,785,782 of JBAIAC010000061.1, forward strand.
TAAAAGAGAACTCGGGTGCTTCAAAGCTTGCAAAATGACATTTAATTTATGACGGGGTTAAGTCAGAGGACGGCACCTCATCTTTCTGGCAGCTAGGCTAGCTGGTGAGCAAAGAGCTGAGAATGCCCACGCAATCTGCAGACCTGAAGCAGGGCTCGGAGCAGCTCCACAGCTGGTCTCTTTCACCAACAGAAGTCGGTCCAGTCAAAGAGATTTCCTCGCCCACCTTGTCTCACGCAATCTGTAGCTGTTAACGTGTCTGTTAAAAGCAAACAGCCGCCTGTGGTCCTGGGCAAAAAGGAAGCTTCAGCTATCTCCTGAAATCCTCCTTTTAACTCTATTCAGTCAAATGATTCTCATTCGTTCCAATTCTGAATCAACAGCAACCACCACCAAAATGACAGAAGCAGAATGTCTCACTAGTGCTTCACAGTCTTTAATACAAACCCACCTTGGAATCTCCTCTATCCAAGCCAAACATTTCACAGTTCTATAATAATCTGTACGTGTTTTCATCAAGATGTCAGTCTCAGCCTCTGTTTGGAAAGCTCCTCCCTCTTGCAGGCCCAAAACCAAGTACACACTGATAACAAATGCCGAGGTTCACTAGACTCGTTAATCTTGTAACCCTTCTGGGCTGTCTGAATTGATGGGAGAGGAAGGATGGTCTTCTGCATAAGATCCATAGATTCCAAGGCCAGAAGGGACCACTGTGATCATCTAGTGTAACCTCCTGTATACCACAGAACTTCCCCCAAACTAATTCCTAGAGCAGATCTTTTAGCAAAACACCGAATCTTGGTTTTAAAATGGTCAGCGATGGAGAATCCACCTTGCCAAGTTGTTCCAAAGGTTAATTACCCTGATGGCTACAGTTGCATGCCTTATTTCCAGTCTGAATTTTAACCTCCAGCTCTCGGATCGTGTCTGCTAGACTGAAGAGCCCATCATCAAATATTTGTTCCCCATGTAGGTACTTACAGACTGAAATCAAGTCACCCCTTCACGTTGTCTTTGTTAAGCTAACTAGACTGGGCTCCTTGAGTCTGCCACTGTGAGGCTGGATACAGCAGAACTAAGTTCAATTCTCAGCTCTGCCACAGATGGCCTGTTTGACCCTGGCCAGTCACTTAACCTCTCTCTGCCTCCATTCACCATCTGTAAAACAGGCCTTGTTGCAGTGCCACCTTAAGAATGCTAATCCATAAAGGTAGCTAAAAGTACAGGTATGTTTCTGCCTTATATTGCCTGTTCAAATTCCCTTGGTGTTTGACAGTCAGCGGAATGGGCAAAGACATAAAGTGCAGATATACAGAGAATAACTTTCAACAATGCCACAGCCCTCAATCTGTCTGCTAACGCCTAGAATGCCTCAACTCACCCTCCACTTTGCTAACACTTAAGGATCTGGTACATTAATATCTTTGCATATAGCTCCTCTTTGCTTCCACGAGAGAGTTGGAACTAAGGATCTGATGTTGGTGGGATAACTAACGAGAGGCCAACAATACCGACAAAATCACCAGAGAGTCACAAGCATAAATATGATATATGTGACAAATCCCATCAGGTAACAGACCCTGAAAGGCATCGCATCTGCCACCTCAAACACCTAGGGAGGAAGTGGCAGCACGACCTATTCCAAAAACAACCCAAACGTTCTGGGAAGCTGGTTGCAAATAGAGGCTGTTTCTCACTTAATGCCACATCTTCAGCAGGTATAATTGGCATTGACTTCAGTGAGACGACACCACAGATTTGAAATTCCCAGAAGCAAGCCCTGACACGGGGAATGAACAGGGAATGAACCCAGGCTACTGTTCACCTTACTGCCCAAGCATGACTACCTTCCGGCAAAGTCTTTATTGCCGGCAATGGCAGTTAGACGGAGAAAAATGAAGCTGGAACTATTTTACACAGCACTGGAACCGGAGAGAGCAGTAACACTGGTATCCGTTTATCTGGAAAGATATGGGGTAGTGTCCTTTTTCAGCTACGGCAAGCTGGCCTCCTGGGAGATTAAACACCACCTGATAAAAGAATTCTTGTTGTTTCTTGAGGTGCTGCCAGTGTTATCAACAATTAAATACAAGGCGAGCTAGAAAGCTCCGTACATCAACTGGGTCAAAGCTTTGGGAAGCTCAAATGTTTCCTTCTCAGCCAAAAAAAACAGCTCCCAGGTAAGAAACTGAGTCTGACACTCGTTCTCATTCTGCCGGCAGTCAAGGGAGAACAGTACTGGGCAATAACGTGAAGTATTGACAACTTCCCAACACCCCAGTCACATCAGAGGTTGGGTCCGGAAGGATAAGAATTGACTCACACGCTTTCTCATCTTCACTCTGGCTGGGATTTTCAAAGCCACCGAAAAGGCATCCAGGTTTGATGGAATCGGACCTTTGAAAATCTCTGTCTCTGCTACTAGCTCTACAGGCACTTTGAAAACGAGGGCGTATCTACACTAGAAATGCTTGAGCGGCACAGGTGCAGTGCAGACACTTACTTCAGCAGCAGACGGGGTTCTTCTGTCATTGTAGTAAATCCACCTCTCTAGAGTTGGTAGCTAGGCCGACAGAAGAATTCTTTGGTTCACCTAGCAGCGTCTGCACTGGGGTGTAGGTCCCCTTAACTATGTCGCACAGGGCAAGACATTTTTCACAGCTCTGAGCGATGTAGTTAGGTCAACCTAACATTGGAGTGTAGACCAGGCCTGACTGGATATTAAAGTTAGTTTCCACAGAAATACAAGAGTTCGTGTGTTGCATGTAAGCGTCAAAGCCACAATTCATAGATGCCATGACCAGAAGGGACCACTGTGATAATCTAGTCTGACCTTCTGTATAGCACAGGCTAGAGAACATCCCAAAATAGAGCATTTCTCTTAGAAAAACATCTAATTTTGATTTGAAACCTGCCAGTAATGGAGAATTCACCACAACCCTTGGCAAATTGTTCTAGTTTTCCCATCTCTTAATGATGTATGCCTTATCCTCGGTCTGAATTTGTCTAATTTCAACTTCCAATCTTCACCAATACGAACTTGTACCATCACAGCCCAGTTTGGCGCCAGTGAAGATTTGTGTGAAACTGGGCCTCAGGTCAGGAGTGACTACAGATAAAGATGACACCATGAGAGGCTTTAGCTTGTAGAGTAGGACTGAGATTCACTTCCTGACTTGAAAGATTTTTGTGTCTGGGTTGTTATAAGTAATAAGCCCAGGTTCTCATGCAATGGTGAAAGTCACCAGAATTAGGAAAATGCAAACGTTAAGGTTCCATCAGCAACACTGCACAAGCTGTGTATTTTACGCTACTATTACAACAAACAGCAATATGTTGAGCTACATTTTTCACCAGGAAAACATAAACAGAAAATAAGTGCAACATGGCTAAGCTGAGGTATCTACTGGAACCTTAAATTCTGCATTTCCTGACTTGAACCCCACAGTTTATAGATCCAAAAGCACTCAGTGTTGGCTTGACTCTTCTCCCTTTTGAAGTCAATGGGGAAACTCTTATGGACGTCAGTGGGGCCTGTTAGGCCAGTGCTGCACGCTTTGGAAAATCCTACTCTGCAACCTGAATATTTATTTTCTTTGTTGCTGTTTTTTAAGGATTACAAGAAAAGACAGTCTTAAGAGCAGCATAACTCTTCAGCTGCCTCGAATTCTCGTACTTGAGCTACCTCACATGATGAAGCAGACATCTTTTTAACTGCTCTACAAATTTAAGGAGGCACAAACACATAGGTCTTAATCCACTTCTCATTGACATCAATGGAAAGACTCTTCCCTTCAAAGAGCATGGGATTGAGACCCTAAACCACCTCATAACATGAGCATTTTTAAATGGCTGAAGAGATTTTGCTCAAAGTTTCCAGAAATATTCACTTTCGTGCAAAGACTCAGCATATCCCCCAAATGTGATGTTTCCCCTCAGAAAATTATGAGTATATAAAACACTGGGTTATAATGGAAACTGTCTGCACCTTGACTATAAAAGGAATTACCAAGTGCCCACTCTCATCATGCCAATTTGGCAGCATTTTTTGTTTGAATATTGCATTGTCTGTTAACCCCTTGATTACATCATAATAATATAAATCCATATTCACTGCAAAATGCAGGGAGAATTTAGTGGGGACATAACATGGTTTGATGGCTCTATAACAGTCTTTACTTCAATTAGAAAGTGCATCATACAACTTACTAATTCATTTGTGACAAAATTAGCAGATGCCCACGTTAGTGGAGAGCTAATATGCCTCAAGTATGCTTTGGGTCTGATCCCACGAGTACCTTTTGCAAAATGATGATTGGCCCAAATATCATTGACCCACAGAACCTCATAGCAGGTCATTTATTATCAACATATCCGTGGGATTATAGGCTTTCTTGGGGGAAAAAAAACCCCAAAGCCAGGATCATTGTACCCTGACATATGTCCCTGCCCTGTTAGTAACACACAGAAAGAATAACAAAGAAATCAGAAAAAATGTTGAGCGTCCCAGGTAAAATTTCTGCAGCTGAGTTTGAGCATTTACAGATTATACACTTCTAGCAAATGGGAATTCTTTATCCCAATGCACTGTCATAGAACTGGCCAGGCTTATGACAGGAAACACAATCTTTGTGGCAATACAGTAGGACAAGGTCCATGCAACCTGACTGGCAGGCATTTAAAGGTAGATATTCATGAAAGCCTGTTGAACGGCTAAAACCTATTTTCTAAACTGGACATTTTAGATCTCAGGTTAAAAAGTCTATGAACATAATGTATATTATTGGAGACATGTGCCATGACCGCTGCTTGCCCCAACGCCACAGGCAAAGGGTTCCTCATTTTGGCATTACAGTCCCCAGTATAGCATTTCAAACGTGTAGAGTCACAGCGTTTATTGCTTGTCTGATGGACTGTAAAATCTACACAAGTGTTCACAATAGGATTATGCAAGTTGTTTATTGTTTGAAAAATAATATGAGCATTATCCTCTGTACCTTTCAAATGGGTGTTCACTTTTATAGGAATTAGGAAGTCCAATTTTTTATTATTTGAAGTAAATATCAGCTTTCAGCTTTACAAATGACAGCTCATTTAGGGCACATATTTCAGTGATATTAAAGGTGGAAAACAAGAATTTGCTAGGTAAATGGAAGCATAAAGAACATATTAACGTATAGAACCCTGATCACATACCTATATTTCTGACTACCCTTGAATACAGAGACTTAATATTGAAGAATGTATGATGATGCAATTTTAAAGTGCTGCTGAGAGATACAGACATAGGACCGGATTGAGGAAAACATCCCCATTCAGGAAAGAATTTAAACACATACTTAACTTCCGGCATGTGCCTACATCCTGCTGAAGTCAATGGGATTTAAACACATGCCTAGATCCATCTCTATTCAGAACATCACATAAGGCTTAGGGGCTTTCCTAAATCGGGACCGTAGGTTGTATCTATTTTATACACTTATTTATCAGATTGTAAATTTACCATAGTTATTGAAATATATATAGTTTGACTCATTTTTAATGCTGGAGATAAGATGCTCTATTTTGGCAAAGTGGACTTCCCCAAAAACATATATCTAGAGACCATCCGAACAGGTCAGGTGCTCCCTCACGACTTGATGGACAACGCCCTATTGACTTTCATTTTTCTAAGAGGGCTTCTATCTGTCAAGCATCGTAGTTGCAGGGCTAACATTGCATGTCAGAAAGCATGGATAGATTGGTCTTCTGATGCCTTTCCTAGAAATCTTACCTGCTGGAGTTGGTCCCATCTAAAAACAGAGTATACCAGATAGCAAGCTCATCTTTTATCCATTCCTCCGTGGAACTAGGGTAGAAGGTACTCTTGAAGGCCACTCAGAAACTTCAGATAGCACAAATGTGGCAGAACAATCATTTAGTGATATATCCCAGGTGATAAATATTACACCTGGGACAGCAGTGGCTACTGGTTTGTTTATGGGAGCAATACAAGGTGTTCATTTTAAATCTACAAAGTCCTGCGCGATTTGCGTCTTGACTGATCAAAAGCTCATTGAAGTCAATGGAGAGATTCCCTCTGGATTCGGAACAAGCCTTTACAGACCATCTCCCTCCTTAGACACCATCCCAAATTAGCTAATGATCTTGCTAAAAGGCTTTGGATTTGAACTCTATGAAGGGATTGTTGACTAAGCATCATGTCTCTTTGATGTGACAAAGTCCCAAGTTTCCTGACGTTCAGGGCATGGCAAAAGGGGAAGATATTTGCTTTGGCTTTTACTTAGTAAATTCAGTGGTATTTTTTCAGGTGATCTGGATAGATCTATTTTGAGTTACTTTTTGTTATTGTTATTTGAATTACAGTAGCACCGAGAGGCCCTGACAAAGAGAAGGGTTGCATTGTGGTAGGTGTTGTATAAACATGAGAGACAGTCTGCCCTGAAGAACTTCCAATGGAAATACCCAAAACAGAAAAAGGAAGTTATGTTATCATCACCACCACCCATTTTACAGATGAGAAACTGAGGCATTAGTAGTTTACCAGACAGATTACACACACACAGTCTGTGACGGAGCTGGGAATGGAACCCTAGTCTCCTGACTGTCTAATGCCTTACCCATCATGCCTCTGTTAGGACCATAGGATTGGAATCATCCTCTTGGGCCATTGATTCCGCTCTCCTTCTATCACAGACAATCCTGTCATATAATAATAATCCCATTCAGAAACCTTTTCCATTTTGCCAGCTTTTCCTGTGAAATGCACTCAAACTGTAAAATGACACGTTTTCTAACTAAGTCAGAAGCAAACCACTAAAATATGCATTCATCACTTCCTGCCTAATTACAATTTTGTATGCAACATTGCTGGTGAAGAATCACTAGCGAGCTCCATCTACAGATGGCAGTATTTCAGTGGTAAATAAGCAATCCCTCTTTATAAAGCACATTGGATTCTGAGGGTGAAAAATAGCTACAGAATACATAGGCTTGGCAGAATGTGGGGTTTTTTATATATAATTTTGGCAGAAACATTGATATTTATTTTAAGCATTTTTTCTGTTTTTTAATCAATTTAAATTGTCATAGTTGCATGAACTTGCGAGGTGGGTAGTCAGACAATTATTTAATGGCAGTAGATGTTGCGATTCAAAAAATTAAAGATTTATCACAGTTAAAACTCAAATTGTCAACATCACATGTCAAAATATACTAAGTAAATATCCTTAACTCAAACTCTAACAAGTTCTCAAGCAGCATTTTTCTTATTCCTAAATGTTGATCATTATCAATGAACATGTTTTTTGTCAGTGTGTGTACAGTGAAGTCAAACATTTACCAATAAAAAAAAAATCGAATCCTTCTAAGCCTAAGAATATATGTGTATATTGATGTTTCATTATTGTGCCTTATGCCAAACCAGCTGTGCATGAGAAAAGAGATTGTTTGAGCTTCCCTGGGCTAAAGATGTTACAGAAGGAACAAGAATGAATACTGGGCCGGTAGCCATTTACCAAGGTGAAATCTGGACCCTCAACAGATTTAAGAGCATGAAATGGAAGAGAATTAACCGATAAATACTTTTCACTTCCCTTCTCCAAGTAGGAGGAACAAAAGTATTTGATAAGCCACAGAGGCTCACTTACAAAAACCACAGCATTAATTCTTGAGATAAGCTAGTGGTTAATTTTTCTTGAAAGGATCCATTGTTCAGAAGCAATTTAAGGACAAATTCCAATTCACAAACACACATTTCCTACCATTATCTGATGTAACATCCAAGAGCGACAGGAAACTCTGGGCAAGCGGCTTTTTGGCAATCCGTTTTTCATGTTGATTCATAAAAAATAAAATGTTGCTTCAGTCAAACATTTTTTAATCTATGATTTATTGGTGGTTTGGCTGTTTTCTGTGGGGTGGGATTTGAAAATATTCTTGGATTTGGCCAGATAGGGAGTAAAAATTACTCTCTACATTAGACCCCATTTGTCTGCTGTGGGCTCAGGTATGATTGTATGATAGTAATGCCTAGCGAGATCAAGACCCCATTGAGCTGGGTGCTGCACTACCGTATTACCAACTCCCAGCTGTCAAAAGTCAGGAGTCAGGCTCCCCAAAAACTCCTCCGATTTTAAAGAACAATACATTTGGGGTCTTTTTATTTCCCTTCTGGTTTATGAGTTGTTAGGAGTCATGTTTTCCAGCTTTTCTCTGCAACCATCAGGCCTAGAAATATATTTTTTATATGAAAGCTAAGATTCTAACACAATCACAGGACTCCAGGATCTGGCGCTTTATTGCAAGACTTGTGATAAAAAAAAATCACAAATGTTAGCACTGTTGGTACAAACACATAATGTTGTTGCTGGTTTGTATTTGGACATTATTTGCTTTTACTCTTTTAGGAGCTGCTCAGGTTCTCTCTCCGTCTGGGAAGCATATCACTCATGATAAGGCAGGGACAAATTAGAGCTATGGTCTCCTCCACACCTATCCACAGCGCAGGGCTGGCATACCTAAAGGAGGAAGCAGCACCATCCTCCTTGTTGGTGCAGAATGTACATCCCCATGTCCACCAAGCACATGCAACAGAGAGACTGCGTCTCGATGCCGAGATTCCTCATGGAGCACCTAGGCAGTGCTCTGTACAAATTCCTAAGTATTCCTGAGCTTTAGGATGATTATTTTCCTCCCGGGCCACTGCATCCTGCCATCTCCTCTCTCCATCTCCTACTGTTCCTTTAAGAAAAGGGCACTGAATTTAGAGCTGGGTGAGAGATGCCCATTAGTAGCCCTGGAGCCTGAAATTGTCCGCTTGCCGTCAGAACAGCCAGAGCACAGGAAGCACCAATGGGAGCTCTCCCAGGATGTTTGCAACCTTGACCTGGAGGCCATCCCTAATACAGGGGAGAGGCATCCATCAGCAAGGGACCGGCCGTCAAAGAGTGCCAATTGTGATGCTTTGAGACTAGCTCCTTTCACACAGGACTTCAAAAAGTCAGACATAAGGAGACTTCCTGGCACTACCAAGATCTTCCGGGTTCAAACCAATGACCCGGAGACAAAGGGCTAGATTCACTGAGGTGCTGCCATACTGAGCGTTGCGGCATCCTACCGCCTAGTGGAACTCACCACTCTGCATCCCTCAGAAGGGAATACCATGGAGAGGGGTGGAGCCCTAACTACTGGTCCAGAGAGCGAAATAGCTTCTGCAACAGCAAGTGAGAGAAATCTAGACCAGAATATGCTATACTCTACCGAGGTGGGAGACCCAAGTTTAAATTCCTTCTCCACATCAGGCAGGGAGAGGGGGAATTGAACCTAGGTTTTCCATGTCCTGGGTGAGTGCCCTAATCACTGGGCTAAAGGGGCCACCTCTGTCCCCCTAGGCCATTTTGTGCGGGCATAGACATGTTCTGAACACACTGCTTGGATTGGGCCCCAAAGGCAAAGTAGACAGGGAATGCCTGGTTTACAAATCCCACTGGGGCTTAGGTGCTAAGCTTCTGGGTGGTGTCAGGACATAGGCAGCTGCATGCATGCTCCGCTACTGAAATCCAGACACTCTGGGGACATTAGTAGTGGAAACACAGGCACCTAAGGCACAGCCAGAGTGAGAAGACAGCAGATTACCTGGGGGGAGGTGAATGCCAGCGGCACTTCAGTGTTGGACGCGGGTGCTTAAAATGGCAGTTAGGCACCTAAATCCCTTTGTGAATCTAGCCCCAAACTCTCCGTTTCTTTGCCAGCCCTCTGAGCCATGGTGGCTTCTATTTCCTATTTTTGAAGTGGTGACTTTTTTCATATTTCTTCCTAGGCCTCTGTATTGTCAGAGTGCTGCCCACCCAATACTCGATCACACCAACTCCCCTTTCCAGTGCTCTAGAGGGCAGATCCTCACCACAGTCACATTACCACCCCTCCAGGGACGTTAATGGTGTGATAGCAATTTACACCAGCCAAAGATCAGCTCCCAGAGGCTTAAAGGGGCCTTAACACCGGTATAAGCACAACTTATTTGTACTTTAAGGACTCTTTTCCCCCTCATCAGTGGTGTCAAGGGGCCTTAGTGAACATGAAAGTCAGGCTCGCAGATCCTACATTTAATCATAGATAGTCTGTTTCACCTTTTAACATGATACTTACACATCAATTTCTGAAAAATCCCAGTCCTATTGTGAATTGGCCATGAGTATCAGTTATTCTTTTCCATTCTCCACACATCTCTTTTCAAAACCGAGGGTGCAGCAAAAGTTCGGACATGTTCGGGACCTTGCTTAAAAGGACAGGATCTGATCAAAATAGGGCTGGGGTAGCCAGGTGGGTCCCAGGATAATAGAAAGACAAGATGGGTGAGGAAATACCTTTTATCGGACCCATCAACGATCTGATCAAGACCACAGGTGCTTCTGGGCTGTGAACATTACTGGAGATATAGTGAACCAGGATCACATATGGCTAGTTTATTAGGCTGGCGCAGGCAGGCAGATGGGTGGGGGTGGTTCTTCAGAAGTGCATGAGGTCACTGAAGCAAAAGAAGCAGGCACGCAAATGTCCTCCCCCCTCAAATAGAGCGGGCAGCTGTGAGGTTGACATGATGTAATTGTGTACAGAGGTGATGTGAGATTTTTCTTGGTTCCTAGAAGCCAGTGCTGCAGAGGTAATCAAAATAATGACCCTAATTTGCTTCAAATTTTGGGACAAGAAAACAGACTGAGTTCCTTGCCAAAACAAAGAGTGATCATAAAGACTGAGAGGTCAGCCAGTGGCTTTCAGAAATGGCAGCGGGCAGGGCATTGAAAATACAAAGAAGTGAGTAAAGCAAAGTGCTGACTCTTTCTAGTCCCCTGGTATTAAACACATCTCTTTATTCTGCAGCCCCTCTGGGTTTACTTCCCCTCCCTCCCCAAGCCTCCTTTATTAGCAGCTGGTTATCTTATTAGTTTTGCCGTAGGAAAAACGATGGTATGGAATAACTGACTACTCCTCATCTCCCCTGGAGTAAATCTGTGGCACTGTATACATTGGCAAAACAGGATGGACACTTAATGGTGAATCAGTGGCCGAGGAGCGTTTTTTCTGGAGTTGATTTGTTTAACATCTGACTCAGAAAGTGTGATTTACAGCACTGTATCCTCTGGGGAATGCGCATTTTGTTTTTATGGCTGCCGGTAAATTTACTAAAATTAAGTCTTTAAAAAGAAGTCGTTTTTCCATTCTCTATAGTATCAGAGGGTGGGCAGATATGTATTTGACAGGTTGACTATCTTCAGAATAAAGAGTGTCTATGTCTCAAAAGCTCTGTGGATTCTTCAGTAGTTTTACGCTCTGCTTCTAGCAATGCCCATACTTGTTTATTACAGGGGTTCTACATTTATGAAGAATGATGTACAGTGTAGCTCCTAAATCTGCTATTTACTTGACGCAGGTAACGTTTGTAACAAAGTTTTGGTTCACAGCACTTGAGCCAAACTACTTTAGCCATGTAGCCAATTCCATTACTACCCCTAATTACTGTTCCACAGATGCTGCTATTTATAAACAGTACGAGCAGTCACTATGCAGCCCAGGTGTGAGCATCATACGCTAATGGGATTGATTTTGGGTCCAGCAACTTGGCACACGAAAAAAGTAAACAGGCAGAGGTTTCCGTTGCTAAATTTTAATAAAGTAACCAGCTAATTAGAATATTTTCCGTGATGATCGCCACTTTGAGTGGCAAATAAACCTCAGTGTGGCACTGTCTCTTGTTTTCCACTGCTTGCATCTGACGAAGTGGGTATTCACCCACGAAAGCTTATGCTCCAATACCTCTGTTAGTCTATAAGGTGCCACAGGACCCTCTGTCTCTTGTTTGTTTTTCTGGTCGGCACAGGCAAAACATCACGCGGGTGTGTATACAATGTTGGGGATTCTGAACTCTTTTAGACTCGTAAGCACTGAAGGTTGTTCATGTGTCATTCAAGAGGAAATAACCCTCTTTGAAATAAGTCTTGCCTGCTTAACATCGCAGGGAATGAATGAGCACTGTATAGAGAAAAATTCAGACAAACTTTATTGAAATTCACTAGAATGATGCTCATTTACAAATCATTAATTTTTAAAACAGATTATTTAAAGGGGACCTGCAAAAAGGGCATAAGTCCAGTTGGTATTTTCCCCCCCTTTGGTTCAACATTATTTATAAGAGGTTTTTTTATTTTCTTTTTATGCTTTCTGCTTCTTTTTTACATTAGAAACTCTGGCTGTCTAGGATAGAACACTGATGACTGGAAAACTCGTGAAACAGTTATATCACAGTTATTAAGAGGGAAAGGGATTTTTAGATCCTCTGTTTTTGTTCATGCTTATTTGACATGAGTGACTAATATTTTGAATAAAGGAAGCCTGTGTTAACGACTCACTCTTTCCCCTTTAGTAGTTGTGTTAAGAATTCACAGTATATATCCCTTATAGCTCCTGCTTCTCCTCCAGCAAAGACAGAAGAGACAAGACCTGGTTATTCTTGGTGGTTGTAGTGTTAAAAAACCAAGCAGAACACTTGAAATTTTTCAATCTTTTTTTAATACATCATATAGAGGCAAAGAAGGCAAGCCCAGTTTTGAAAAATCCTTGCAGGTCGCCTTTCAAAAGACTGCTTGGGGGCGGTGGGGGGTGGGTAGATTTTCAAAAGTTCTCATTTTTGAAGGCACCAAAATAGTGTTCCTTGGACAGGACGTTCCACTATTAATTAGGGCTGGTCGAAAATGTTTTGTCAGAACTGGTTTTCAACTATAATTTTATTTTTGCAAAGAGTGGAACTTCCCGCCGAAAGCTTAGATTTTTTTGGAGACACATTTTGGTGGAAAACAAATGTTTTGATTTGGAAAGGCTTCTGTGGTGCTGTATGGGCATTGTAGTTTGGTTCTTTCATGTCCCCAATCTCTCGATGGACTGGATTCCCCAGCTGGACCACAGGTCCCATATAGCAGTACCAGAGCCACCCTCAAAGAACCACCTCCCCTCTGCAGTGGGGAACAGCGGAACATCATAGGAGATGTAGTCCAGCCAGGCAGCCCCGCCTGGAGAGGAGAATGGGAGCTTTAGGCATCTGAGCTATACCTCCCATGAGGCAAAAGTAGCAACATTCCCAAATCAAACTATTTTGGTACTCAAATTGCCACTGAAAAAATTTATTTTCTATTAAAAGAATTGACAGTTCTACCAATGATACGAATCCCTAGAGTTACTACTGAAGAAGGCCATGAGATATAGAACCGGTGGCTAGGTAATCTCTATTTTAAAAAAAATATATATATACTTTTTGGACTCAGAACTTTCACCAGACTCTCAGCGTCACACATTTTCCTCACATCTCCAGTCTGCAACACATATTTGCAGTTGGCAACATACTAGTAGTGAAAATCCAAGTAGTGTTGTAACATCTATTTGTTCCTTTCTTAAAGTTACTCAAGCGAAGAAACACTTGGATAATCCAAGACGTAAAGCACCAGAAAGCTTTGACAATATATATTAAATCAGCGGTTCTTAACCATGGGTCCGGGACCCTGGGGGGCCATGAGCAGGATTCAGGGGGTCCGCCATACATGGCTGGCATTAGACTCACTAGGGCGCAGGGCAGAAAGCCAAAGCCCCCACCATGTGGGACTGCAACATGGGGCCCCCAAACCCACCACCCAGAACCGCTGATTTAATATATATTGTCAAAGCTTTCCCGTGTTGTACATCTTGGATTATCCAAGTGTTTCTTCGATTGAGTAACTTTAAGAAAGCTGAAGGTGAAGCCTGAGCAAATTAGCTTCATGGTGCCCCCTGTGGTGTGGGGCCCCGGCAATTGCCCTACTTGCCACCCCCTAACACAGGCCCTGGCTTTTATATGCAGAAAAACAGTTGTGGCACAGCTAGGCCATGGAGCTTTTATAGCATGTGAGGGGCGGGGCTCAGAAAAAGTTGAGAACCCTTGTTTTAAATCATAACCCAGCACCCTAATGCTACCTCACTGGACCACGGAAATAGAAGTGAGAGTTTTGACCACTGTGGATTTTCCCAATGAATCACAATGATAGATTCTCTTTTTGCTGTCTCGGTGAAGTAATTCTGTGATCAATCTGATTCACTGTGCAAACCCAGCGTTCAGACGGCAAAGTGTCTCATTTCTTAATGGACACACACACTAGCGGGCAGGAACTGTAAGGCATTCAGGAGCCCAGGTTCAAGACACGTGAAACTCCCTGCAAGGTCCACTTCTGCAGATGGAGGCTACCCTAGAGATACCCTAGCTTGGTACCTGCAGGCGAAGTATCTACAACATTCCTTACATACCACTAAGGGCAAAGAGATGTCACTGTGAATCCATGGTGATGAACAGAGTATGAACACCTAGACAGCCAGATTAGATCACCTAGACACTAGAGAGATGTCACAGGCCATATCCTCAGTAGTGTGAATTATCATAGCTCCATTGACTACATAGACTAGCTGAGGATCTGGCCCCACATGGTTTCATCTGTCTTGGCAATAAAGGGTTTTCCTTTGAGAAATAATGCTGGCCAATCAGCATTATTGCAAAGCTCGGCTATCACTCCACACAGAAGCAGCTGCTGCAAACTCAAGACAGATGTATCTGTTTCTGGAGACCACCGGGGTGACATTTTGAAAAGTGCTTTTGTGACTTTGGTGCATATGTCCCATTTTCAAAAGGGACGTAGACCCTTCGGGTAGGTCTACACTGCAGTTAGACTCCTGTGGCTGGCCTGTGCCAGCTGACTTGGGCTCAGATTAAGTGGCTGTATAATTGCAGTGTAGATGTTTGGGCTCAGACTGAAGCCCGGGCGATAAGACCCTGAGAGGTGGGAGCCCCACAAACCCGAGTCACAGGGCCAGCCGGGGTGTCTAACTGCAATGTAGACATATCCCCTAAGGAGCCGAAGTCTCACTGGAAAAAAAAATCCATGGGAGTTAGATTCCTGAGTGCCTAATAACTAGATCCATAAAGGGACTCAGGCATTGACTTTTAGGCGTACTGATCCCTAGTGGAATTCACAGCCCTGAGTTAGGCATCCAAGCTCCCTAGACAATGGATAAGGAGTGTTAAGAGCTAGATCCACAAGGGGCTTTAGGCACCTCACTTCCACTTTGACACCTAAAGTCCAAAATTTGGATCCTGATACCCTTGCTTAGCTGCTGCCTAACTCTAATTCCTTAGGCAGCAAAGTGTCTGACAGTACACAGTCTTGACAATGAGGAGCTGCTCAGTACCTAGCTTACACCTGAGCCCGGGTGGGATTCAAAAACTAGGCATTCCCCTGCCTCTCTTGCCTGCAGAGCCCGATCTGCTAGGCAGAGTCTGAGCATGCCATGCCCACACAACAGAAAGGTGTCCGCCTTACATTTTACAGACTAACATGGCTGCTACTCTGAATCAGCAAAAAGAACGAGGAGTCCTTGTGGCACCTTAGAGACTAACATTTATTTGGGCATAAGCTTTCGTGGGCTAAAACCCAGTAGTAAGAAAACACACACACACACACACACACACACACACACACAAAAAGGTGGAAGTTCCCATACCAACTCTAAGAGGCTAATGAATTAAGATGAGCTATTATCAGCAGGAGAAAAAAACTGAAGTGGGCCATCCTGATTATCACTACAAAAAAAATTTTCTCCTGCTGATAACAGCTCATCTTAATTAATTAGCCTCTTAGAGTTGGTATGGCAACTTCCACCTTTTCATGTTTATATATATATATATATATATATAAAAATATTTTAAAAAATAACCTTCCTACTGTATGTTCCATTCTATGCATCCGATGAAGTGGGCTATAGCCCACAAAAGCTTATGCCCAAATAAATTTGTTAGTATCTAAGGTGCCACAAGGACTCCCGTTCTTTCTCCTTACATCTAATAGCCCAGAGCTTAGGGTGGTGGTTCTCAACAAGGGGTACATGTACCCCTGGGGGGTATGCAGAGGTCTTCTAGGGGGTACAACAAACTCATCTAAATATTTGCCACAAAAAGCAGTAGCGAAGTCAGTACAAACTAAAATTTCATTCAGACAAAATGTGAAATGAAGCAATTGGTCAGTGTGACGGGGTTGCGACTCACCACCGCGGCGCCCCCTACCGATTGGTCTGGGAATTAGCTCACAGCAGTCCTGGAGCGACCTCCGCCGGTGGTGTCCCGTCCACTGATCTCTTGCCAGCGTCTGGACCCGCGTTGCTCCTGGCTCGCGGCATCCTCTTCAGGACACTGCCCTCCAGCAGCAGCCCCTAGTCCACACTCTCCCCGTTCCGGGGGTGGGGGTTAACAGCAGTCCTCTGGCTCGCCCCTGCCGCAGTGGCCAACCACACCCCAAAGTCTATCCCCTTCTGTCAGGTGTCTGGTGCAGTCTGTTATGGCCACCTTTCACGGCCAGGTGCACGATAAGGGGGAAGGGGGGGGGACCCAGACCCACCCACTACTCTGGGTCCCGACCCAGGGACCCTCTAGCAGCAGCCTCCCTGCCCTCCTTCTCTCCCCTCATCTGCTCGCTCTCCCTGGGTCACTTCCCTGCTGACCCCTTTGCACCCTCCGGGCCCTTCCAGTCAGGACCCGCAGCCTGGCAGGTAACAGGCTGGAGCTCTCCTAGGCTCCCCTGCATCTACCCAGCACTGCGCTGTCCAAGGTGCTGGTCTCCTGAGCAGGAGACAGACCTTCCTCTCCGAAGGCCTGGGAGAGACTCTCTGCTGCTCTGCTGAGCAGCCTTTTTATAGGGCTGAGCCTGGCCCTGATTGGCTGTCTCCAATCTGGGCCCTGATTGGCTCCCAATAAGCCCTCCTCTCATTGGCTGCCCTTCTACGCAGGCTCACTGGCCTGCTGCAGCCCACTCCTGCAACGGGGTGGGGCACCCGCCCCATCACAGTCAGTAATAGTGTGTTGGGACGTGGTACTATTTGTAAGCGAGGTGAAACTTGGGGTAGGCAAGACCAATCAGACTCCTGGAAGGGGTACAGTCATCTGGAAAGGCTGATAGCCACTGGGTCAAGCCATGTTCAAAACGGAACGGCTTCAGCAGCAGCCATGGAGAGACCCACCCTAGAACCCAGTGGCTAGAACCTGGACCATGGATGTGTGAGACCCAGGTTTGAATCCGTGTTTTGCCTGCTTTGGAGCAGAGACTTGAACTCAGGCCACCACAGGATACATCCATATCCCCCAAAATCCCAGTCTGGTTGCCTGACTGCCTGTTGTGTGGCTTAGGTGTGCTAATGTGGCAGTTAGGTACCTAAGTCCCGTTGTGGATCGGGCCCTAAATCACTTGTGAACATGGGACTTAGGCTCCCAAGTCAGTTACATTCTGGAAGTTTTACCCTTGCTCCATAAACTGATTTTCTGTGTGACCAGGCCTTGCAATAGCACTTTCCTCCCCACCAAGAGGACTCTGGAAGAGCTAGATCCTCAGCCGATGTTGCGCCGTGTAGCGCTGTTGATGTCAGAGGAGTCCTGCCCATTGACAGCAGCTGAGGAGCTAAGCCATTAAACCATCTCTTTGATACAGAATTCTTTTACCACTGAGCCCAAATCTAATGCCAGGTCTAGATTCTACGGTGGGAGAAACACCTGCGGCTGGTATACACGAGCGCTCTCTCCATTGCAGGTACACCAGTGCAATACGCAACAGGGGGAATTTTTCAGAAAACAATTCAGCATGGACAAGAACCCTCAGGGGGAGAATACAACCAGTTCACATACCAACTGTGAATGGATAACACCAAGCAACAACACAGCCACTGCAACTGAGTTTTGTACACACACACACACACACCCCTCCTCTCCATCTTCCTTGTTCATGTAAAGAAGCACCAGAATCACTGCCAGGAAGATGTGGCATTGGCAAGTTAGGAAGAGAGGTATCCAAGGGAAACTCTCTCGTAAGGACAGATCCATCGTGTGGAAGGAACACGAGTACCACGGTCTTTGGGAATCGTGCAATGCTGTGACATGGGCCAGAAGAAAATGCCAGCTTGACTTCTGCAGGGATCATCTAATGCCCTGAAGCATGAGATTTTATCTCCCTTATCTTAGCATGCAGAACTACTGGTCATGGTGGGTAGGCAAATAGCTTTCCATATTGTAAGCATCTGCCCCATACTGGCTACATCCACACTACCCACCCGATTCGGGGATCGATTTATCATGTCTCATCTAGACGCGATAAATCGATCCCAGAGCCACTCCCCGTCGACTCCGGAACTCCAGCTCCATGCGAGGAGTAAGCAGAGTCGATGGGGGAGCCTGCCTGCTGCCGTGTGGACCAGCGGTAAGTACTTTTGAAATCGATCTAAGATATTCAACTTCAGCTACGTTATTCACGTAGCTGAAGTTGCGTATCTTAGATCGATCCCCGCCCCCCTAGTGTGGACCTCATGACTTCGAGCTTCAGCCCATCTAGTTTCAGCTGATATTTCAGAGGGCCACCACTATAAACAACAACTTGGGACAGCAATGGAATCAGAGGGACAGGAATTCCCACCTGTCCAGAAATCTAACTAATCACGATCAGATTAGCCTCATTCAAGATAAACAGGTAAAAGCTCTAGTTATGAGGCCCAAGAGAATATCAGAGTCCCAGTAAATACCATTTCTATAGTACAGGGCAAGGGGAATGTCATTTGTGTTTACTGCTCAATAGGTGAGGCTTTGGCCACATTAGAACATGGAGCAATAGTGACATAAAGTGGCCTGCCAGGTTAATCACAGGTGGGTCTCAGAAGTCGTTCCCAGCAGACCTATCAGTAGCTGTTTATCCTATTCTGGCATGGAATTTCTGCAATGAAATGAGCATCAGTCACTTACCCTCTTCTTTATGCTTTTGGATACTGTAGCCCACCAAATGCAGCAATAGCATCAGCTAGGACAGGTTATCTGAGTGCTGCCGGCCCCTCTTATGCTGTACTTACCAAACCGAAAAGTAGCAAATCCAGGAAAATCCTTCTTAAATTGAAAAAAGGTGTGACAGAAGAATATTCCATGTTAGTGTGTTGACTCTTCAAAGAGAACTAGTAGACCCTGTTTTATTACATATACCATTTAATTTTTGCCACCAACTTTTATCATATTAAGGATAATTCCAGAATGACGGGAACAAAATTCCAATGCCAGCAGTGAAACACAAGACACCATCAGGTCTTTTCAGAGTCTGTTCATTCAGAGCATGCCACATGAGATCAGATTAATGGTCTACTTTTACCTGCAAAATTGATCAATATTAACTATACTAATATATAGAGCTGGGCAAAGTTTCCCCCTTTGAGAAAAATGCAGATTCATTTGTGTTGGTTTTGCTGAATTGTTTCCATCATCCCCCACCCCCAGGAAAATAAATCCAACAAATCCCCCAGAGGGTTTCATTTTTAAATTTTCAAAATGAAATTTTTCAATATTTTGGTTCAAAACAACTTTTCATAGCAAAATTTCCTTTAAACCCCCCCCCCAAAAAAAAGTTAAAATGAAATGTCTCAAGTTTGTTGAAATAAAAAGTGTTTCATTTGAGCCAGGATGAAATTGGTGACTTTTTAGTTTGCCAAAAATATTCCTTTTTTTTTTTTGGTTCAGCCTGAAACTATTCCCCTCCCCTCCTCCCCCCCCCCCCCATTCAGAATTGCATTTGAACAGAAAAATCCATTATTTGCACAGCTCTGCTACAAGATACTAGCAAGCCGTGCCAGTTCCTCACCATACTCATTTGCTTGTACATCGCATCCTCATCTGCTACTATTTATGTTCGTGTCTTTCTGTCTGCAAATCCTCCAGGGATAGTCTATTTCCTGTGTTTTGTACAGGGTCCAACACAACAGTACCCCAATCCCAACAGGGGACTTTGGGTGCTACTAGAATGTAAATATTTTACTACTACTACAGATCAGATCTCATTACAGAGAATGGCTCTCACATTGTAAAACAGTTGTAAGTTTGTCGTTTAAATTAAAAGGGAATCATCATTTAAGAATAAAAACCTCAGAAAAGCAATATCCACCATTGCAGTACGATGCTGCTAAAAGATTCAGGTTGGGATCATGGGACACAAATCTACAGCACAGCAAGCCCTATTATGTGTCCGTGCGAGATGCAAATCACACCTAACATCTGTGGCTTCAATTTTTACATCTGTACGTGTATACTAATAATAATAAATACCTGCCCCACAAGCATTGCTGCTAGGTTTAATTCTTTAGTGGATGTCAGTGGGACCAGGATCTGGGCCGTGATGTTGTCATAATAGATAGTGACACAGAGAGTCATCCCTTAAGCCCCCTTTACACCACTTTGGCAGTGTAAAGGGGCCTTAAAGTGGAGGTAAGCTACCATTACCCCTCTTGAAGGCCTGTTTACACTGCCAGAAGAATGTGAAGGGGACTTAGTGTAAATGCAAACCAGGCCCCCGGATCCTGGTCCTGCAAATCTTATGCATTAAAAGAAATGTTATGCACGTGAGTCATCTCATTGGGACAACTCACAACCTCCATAAGTATCTGTAGGATCAGGGCCTGGGGTTTGTGTGTTTTAAGAAAGCTAAGACCCAAATCCACCAGCTGCAGCCATTTACCTGGTGCAGATCACATCCCCCTCCTTGCCAGCTCAGGTGTACTGGCCTGCACATCGGAGGCGAGAGTCAGGTCACCACCATCTCGCAGCCTGCTCACCTGAACAGGCGGGTTTGTACACTATGGTGCTACCCAAGTAAGGGTATCCAAATCCAGCCCTAAATAAATAGGTTACCCAGCTGTTAAACTACACTATGGAAGCAAAGCCCCAGTTGCGATACGAGACTAGCTGCATTGGTAGAGGCTTTCTGGAATTTGGACAAGGAAAGTGATGACATCATAGAAAGAAGAAAAAAAATCTGCTGGACATAACATCTCGCTAATCCGAAAACACTCACACTCATTCCTCAGTGGAGCACTCCCTATACCTTGCTCTACATCACAACAGGGGTAGCTCCAAAACATTTGGACAGAAGGAATAAAGCCATAGGTTTAAGGGGGCAAACAAACAAAAAAATCCTTCCTGCTCTTTGATTAACTTGGCTTCTTGATGGAGTTAAGTGCAAACAGCTGCCTGGACTCCAACTGCAAAGCCTAAATCTAAACACGGTGTGTTTGCATAACCCAAACTTCTAATCAGGCAACTGTATAATCCACCCATTTAAAGTATCCCTAAGAGTTTCAGGGAAATGTGATTTTCTTACAGCTAAGCCAATCAACAACCCCTTTAAAAATTAAAAAAACTCTAGCTGCTGAGATACCGCTTAGAGCAGTGTATCTCAATGAGGTGGAGTCATGACCCCAAGGTGAATCATAAAGCTTCTCCCCACCCCCTCCAGAAGGTACGAATTTGAATCTAGAATTCCCACCACAATCCTGTGTTGCTAGGTAATAGGTTAGTGGAGCTTGAGAAGGATATAGCAGGAGTTACATGCTTACTGACATGTACATATGGATTGATTCACAGCCCACTGAAATCATCAAGAGTCTTATTCGGACCCATCAGGACTCAAAAGAAGTTCTTCGGGGTTGTTCCATGTACCACATGCTGGATAATAACACGTTTCTAAAACTAAACTGGCTCTTCAGTAAGAGAACTATTTACAGAGATGCTGCAACTGCGGCTAACATTCCAGCCATGTGCACACAGACTGGCTGCTGGGTGCCTTCTCCAAACTCTCCTTCTGCAACCAGCGTTCCTTCCTCTAATTCTATGCAGGCTGCTACAATGGTTATAGCACCCCCTCATCCCGGCTTCCCTATTGAAGGGAAGAACATCTGGTGCAGAGGGGGGAGTGTCAGAACTGGGATCTCAAGGGCAGGAGTCAGAAGAGATGCACTTGATTTTCAAAACACACATACCACCTAATACTCTGCAGCCCATTGAAATCAACAGAAGGACCCCCATGACCTCAGTGGGCTTTGGATCAGGCCCTACACTCTCTTTTAGGGCTCACTCTCCGTTACACTGGTATGAATCTGGAGTAACTAAGGGTATGTCTATACTTACCCGTCGCGTCGGAGGCGCGGGATCGATGTTCTGGGTTCGATTTATCGCGTCTTGTCAAGATGCGATAAATCGAACCAGGAAGTGCTCCATCGTCGACGCTGGTAACGTAGCTGAAGTTGCATATCTTAGTTCGACAGGGGGGGTTAGTGTAGACCTGGGCTAAGTCAAAATCAATGGAGTTCTACCGCTGTAAATTCAGTGAGAGATCAGAACGTTCTGTGTTTGTACAGCTCCTAGCATAACTGGATTCTTGTTCATGACTAGGGCTCTGAGGCATTATGATAGCAGTGAATACTCCAGTCTACTTCTTCTTTGGCTAGAACCTTCTACTTTCCCTGCACTTTATATGGTTATTTGCCAGATATTTCAACATAAAACTTGTCTTGTAATTTAGTAATGTCACTATGTCAAGTCACACCTGGTAAAGCCGGATGTACAGTATGACAGCCCGAATGCACATGTTTCTCAGTCAACACCATGGTTTAGGAATTTCTGCTAAGCTGTTTTTTCAACTCATCATCCACAATCAATGTTTTTGTAGCTGAAGGAACAAACTTTATGGCCATCATAAGGTTATATATAGCTAGATCATAGGAAGCCAGTGTGGCCTAGTGCAAAACATACAGGCCTGTGATATAGGAGACCTGGATTTTACTCCCAGTTCTGATGTATGACTATGGGCAAGTCACATAACCAGCCTCTACCTCAGTTTCCCCTTCATCTGTAAAACTGAGCTAATGATGCTTGTCTCCTTTGTAAAGCACTTTGAGCACAACTGATGAAAGAACGTATTGTAGTGAGCGATTTGTTAGTATAGCCTTTTAGATATTAGCCATAAAAACAGGTACATTTCGAATCTTTTGACTTAAGCTGATAAAAAGTACAGATTCAACCTAACACCCCATAAAAACAACAAACTGAATTTACACAAGTTCTACTAAATTGGTCCAGTTAGGCCATAAAAAAGAATTTCACGCAATTCTTCTCTCGTTTTTGCCACTGCCCAGGCAAATGGGACAGTTGTCCATGTAGAGGAAATGTTATTGCCGCACAAGTATTCTAATTTTTGAGCCAACGAGGTCGAAGGCTTGTGGGCTGACACTGGAAATAGCCATTTATTTCTCAAACACAAGCTGCACGGTTAGTAAGTGACATGGCAAATCTTCAACCTGTCCAGCCTAGGGTGACCAGATGTCCCGATTTTATAGGGACAGTCCCGATTTTTGAGTCTTTTCCTTATATAGGCTCCTATTACCCCCCACCCCCTGTCCCGATTTTTCACATTTGCTGTCTGGTCACCCTAGTCCAGCAACAGTTTTGCCTCTCAATGCCTGTATTAGAGCTGTGTGAATACAGGAGTGCTTGGGGGGTGGGGGGCGAGGAGGGAAGGTCCCTGGCAATTCCAGAAAACAAAACAAAATATAAATTTGACATTTTCAGTGAATTAATACGTTAAAAAACAAGTCATGTTGGATTGAATAAAACATTACATTCTGACAAAAAACTGTTTTGCTTTGATTTGTGCTGTTTTTAAACATTTGATTTCTTTTCCTTTTATTTAAAAACAATTTTGAAACTGACAAAAAACTGTTTTGCTTTGATTTGTGCTGTTTTTAAACATTTGATTTCTTTTCCTTTTATTTAAAAACAATTTTGAAACAGAAAAGTAATTTCAAGCAGGAAAAAAAACCCAAACAAATATATTTTCCTCTCGAGGCTTTTTGCAACCCAAACAGCTCGGCAAACTCAACGCAGATTTGTGAAATGTTTCCATGTCACCACATCTGTGTTTTTCACTGAAAAATTCAATTTTTTCCCAGCTCTAGCCAAGATCTCCCTTCTAAATAAGCTGAGGTTTGAGATTGAAGTGCTGTAAAGGCCTTCCGTAGTTTATTATTCAAATTTGCCAAATATTTTCTGAATCTATGGGTGGCCTTTAAATAAGGGAGTCTAGGAAACAGGTTTGTTGTGTCAACATCCACCATAATGTGACTCCTCAGATTCCCCACCCAATCCCCTTGAGCTTTATCAAAAGGCCTGTTACTTTGGTGATGGGTACACAGTGGCTAGAATAAAAATATTTGGTGCGGCATGGGGAAGCCCATGTAAATGCTTAACGTTTGAAGTTCTAGGTCATTCGCTTCGCCAAGAAATCAGAACTCACAGCAGCACTATTCTCAGCCAGGCACTATTTACAAATGCTACAGCACAGCCAAATTAGCTGCCTCCTTGTTTTCCAAATGGGGTTCCACCACCTATGCGTGTCCGTAAAACAAGCAACATCCTATTGTTCTGGGAGCCACAGCTCTGTTCACCTTTCCAGATGCTCTTTCCCTCTTGTGGCTGATCTCGCACACAGAAGCAGCAGAACGTCTGGCAAAGAGACAGAGTAGCACAGTCCGGCCGTAACCCCCAGAGAGATGGAGTGGCAGGTGATGAGAAATCCGAAGATTATTTATAAAACACCAAAATAACTTCAGTTCATCCCTGTCCTGATTCGCTTTTTCATCTCCAGGAGGAGAGACCACCTCTATTTGGCTTCTTGGAGTTGGTTCCAGTTTCAGAGTCCCATTTAATTATTTGTAAAGGGCTGAGGGCAAGGTTGGAAAACTGAGCTATGCAAACAGAAAGGTCTATATTCTCCTCTCAATGCGAGCCTTTAACTCAACACACGCTGTGAAGGGCACGAGAGGCCTGCTGCTAAAGCCAGACCCTGCCCTGGGAATACACCTTCGGTGGTTCGTTCTCAGCGATGCTTCAGAAGTGACGTTTCCAAAACGGTAGAAGGCAATCGCAGAATTACAGTATTGTCTAGTAATAAACCGAGGCACTGTGGGCCAACGGCTATCCCATGTAAGGCTTTAAGGGAGCATAAGTAACCCTCTTACTCTCCTGCAGGCCTGCACTGAGAGTCACAAGTGAGCAGGGGCAGAACAACTGCCTGTGGACCACTGATAAGTCTCACATGCAGGTGGGCGGGCATGTGAGGGGAAGGGGTGGAGCCTCGGCTTGTCACTCTTTCCTCACCCCCTTCCTGCCACCCAATGTGCCAACATTGGGGGTTGGACTAGGTGACCTCCTGAGGTCCCTTCCAACCCTGAGATTCTATGATGAACCTCCACAGCTGAGTTGGTGCACCCAGGGAAGACATTTGGGCCAGGTTTAGGGCTCGTGCCGATTACTTCCTCCTCAGAGCAAGCTGGGAACCAGCCTATATGAATTCTGGGGAAAGGTGAGCATCAGACCCCCCCAGAACCAGAGGCCTTCCCCTTCAGAGGAGAGAGGGGTCATGGGAGCCCAGAGACCATTTGGGACAACCAAGAGGTGGGGGACAGGGCTGGGTCATGGAGGGGGGAAGGCCAGAGGTACAAAAGGAACCAGAAGAGGACACCAAGCAGAGCAATAACTGGGACCCAGGTTGTGACCCTTAGGTTATGTCTGGAGGTGTGATTGCAGCACATGTAGACATACTCAAGCAAGCTTTGATCTAGCTAAGCTGAGTACCAATAACAGTGAAGCCACGAAACAACAAGCTTCAGTGCTAGCTGTACAAACCCACCCAGGGCCATGGGTACTTACCCGGGCAGCTAGCCCATGCTGAAATCTGTGCTGCTGCGACTACATTGCTATCGGTACTCACGCTAGCTAGATTAAAGCTGAGGTATGTCTACATGTGCGGCAGTCACCCTACCTCACTGCAATGTAGACAAACTCAGAGTCAATCTAGTTCCTGATCTGCTTCTGGGCCATCCCAACTCTGTGCTGTCCCTTCTTGGGAACTTGTGGTAAAGCCAGGGTGAAACCCTGTTATACCATCGCCACTTTGGGGTTTGATCCTTTGCTGAAGAACGTGGCATAGTGTTCATTAGTTTTGCTACCACAATTATGTCCCCGTTAACATCTTTTCTTGTCCTTTTTGGTTAGGCTGCCTTTGAAATACAACATCGCATTCTGGGAACAATTTAGTCTCATTTGAATTCAGTTTGGCCAGTTTCCCACTAACTACCTTGAGTACAAAAATAGAATCATTTCAATTCAGATTTGTACTAAAAAAAAAATCAGCTGTAATTTAACATTTGAAATAGAGCAGGCAGCTTGTGCTAGTGAAAAGAAATCAAAATAGCAGCGACATTTCCCTTGAAAGTTGCTATTACTCTATTTTCAATCGGCACGCTCTCTGTTCTGTAGGTAATGTAAACACAGGCTAAGACATTTCAATAGCAGATGTGTAACGGGGTCCACTCACCACTCGGGCGCCTCCTCAGCCTGTCTTGGGAATTAGCTCTCCGGTTGGGTGCGCCCCCTTGGGGTGGTGCATTGCCTCCGTGACTCCTGCTCTTGGACCCACGTCTCTCCCAGGACCGTGGTGTCCTCTTCAGCCGCACAACCCTCCCGCCGTGCCAGACACTGTGCGCCCCCTTCTGGGGGACCTGTAGTCCGCTGTTCAGCCACTTCCCACCAGTGGCAAACTGCAGTCCATGGTCTAGCCACTTCCCACGAGGCTCCAGCACCCTCTTCACCCTTGTATCAGGGCCTCAGTCTGCAACGCCCCAGTAGCCAGCCAGAAGCTGTCTCTGGCTCCCTTGGCCCCTGTTTGCAGCACTGCTCCGTCCAGGGTGCTGGCAGTTCTCTTGGCCCTTCAGGGACACAGTCCTTCCTCCCTGGGCTCCCAGCAGAGAACTGCCTTCTTCTGCCTTGCAGCTCCCTTTTTATATGGGCCTGCTTGGCCCTGATTGGCTGCTCCCTTCAGCCCTCCTCTGATTAGCTGCCTCCGGTGCAGCCTCCCTAGGACTGCTTTTAACCCCTTTTCTGCCAATGAGGGGCAGCTGCACCATCACAAAATGCCTTCAAATCAGGCTGTTATGTCCATGCACTTGGCCGCTGTTAGCTCTTTGGGACAGGAACCATTTCTTTGTCCTGTCTTTGTACAGCATTTACCGCAACAGGGCCCTGATCCATGAACTTGAGTCTCTAGGTGCTACTGTAATACATCTAGGCTTAGAAGGATTCGGTTTTTATCAGTAAATGTCGATAAACATTGTTTTATGCGTACAGTGAAATCGATGAAAAAATGTTTCCATCTATTATTGAAATTTACCGATAGGCAAAGTAAAAAAAAAAAAATGCTGCTGGAAAACTGATTAGAGCTTGATTTCAGACTAAAATTTTGACATATGATATTGAGAATTTCTTTAAACTGTTACAAAGCTTTAATTTTCTGAATCTCAACATCTGTCATTAAATAAGGGTCTGACCCTACCCCCGCATCATTTCCGACAAATCAAAAAAAAATGCTGAGAAATAAAAATTGATATTATCCACCAAAATTATTTAAAAAAATCAAACTCTGCCAAGCATAAATGCACCTAAATGAGTGATCTGATTTTGGAAGGTGCGGCACATCCAGCAGTTCCTATCAGACTTTTCCTAAAAATGTGCAGAATGTCCTACTCCTATGGAAGCTGTTGGCTGGTCAGTATCTTGTAAAAATCAGGCTAGTTATTTAGGTTCCTAAATAAAGGCTTAGAAACCTAACGTTGGGTTTCGGTCTTTGAAAGCCTTGGCTGTGTATTTTTGCAATTCAGTTTCTATGTATTCATTGTTATGCACTGGGCTGGCTAATGGAACAGTGTGGCCTACTGGGCAGGGCACTGTCTGGGGAATCAGGAGGCTAGTCATTCCTCAGGTATGTGACTCTGGGTGACCTTTGTTGTCTAATAACATTGTCATCTCTTTGGGGGCAGAGACCACCTCTCACTAAGTGTTTGTACAGTGCCTAGCACAATGGGACCCCAGTATCAGCTGGTGCCCCTAGGGGGCAGTATAATAGAAGTTATAACAATGGCTTACTGCAGTACCCCTGGATTGCCTATGACCAGGAGTTCAACTCCTAGCAATGTCAGTTCAGCCCTTCACTCTAAGCCCTGGTCTACACTAGGGTGGGGGATCGACCTAAGACACGCAACTTCAGCTATGAGAATAGCGTAGGTGAAGTCGATGTATCTTAGATCAACTTACCTCACATCCTCATGGCACGGGGTCAACTGCCGCCACTCCCCCATCGACTCCGCTTCCTCCTCTCGCCACGGTGGAGTGCAGGAGTCGACGGCAGAGCGATCAGGGATCGATTTATCGCGTCTACACTAGATGCGATAAATCGATCCCTGATAGATCGATCACTACTCACCAATCCGGCGGGTAGTGTAGACGTACCCTCAGGTACAGGATCCCAGAGGAGTAAGTGAAAGCCATGCAACTTTCTGTGTAGATGAGATTTCAGTCACAGCCAAGTCAAGCTTTACGGATGCAGCTCTTTTAACAATTTCTCCAGGCTCCTATTGACTTCTGTTGCACATCTCTGAATTCACAGCACTATGTAAATAGCTTTCTGTTAGTGAGGTGCCCAGAACTGAACTCAGTATTCTAGAAGTCGTATCAGCCATGTCATATAGAAATAACGTCAATCTGCTTTATTTTATTTTATTTTTTTGGTACTGCCCACCGTTGCATTGCCTTTAATGCCACCCTATTACTTACATAGAAAGCGGGTTTAAAAAAACCCACCAAACTAGTAACAAGATTTTGTAGGCATCCCCCCACACACACAAAAAAAATGTCACTGCTTTTTAAAAATGTTGAAAAATACCAAAAAGGTTGATGTATTAGTCTCTTAGGATTTTTTGACCTGCTCATGGCTGGATGCAAAACCTGACAAATGTTTGAAGAAAACTCATCAAGATTGTTCTGGTTTTTAAACTCAAAAATCCTCCAGATTCAGAAGAATTTGACACGTTCTGCTTATGTACACGTTCCTGCCACTTCTCTTCCAAAAGGTTGGTTTTAGCTTTACTGCACTGTAAGTGTCTCCACTCTATTGAATGTGTTTTTTGAGTGGGAAGAGAAATGTGGCTTCGAAGGCACATCCTGGCAAAGGCATGACTGTAATGATACCCAACGTAATTAATTAGGTCTGCGGCATGAATGTTTTCAGTGAGCGCCAAACTAACTTAGGGGGCCATTACATGGATTCCAACAGCCCCTGAGAACCACAGAAATGTTGGTAGTTTTGAGACGTCATAGCAGCTGCCAAAAATGTGGAGGGGAGATTTTTAGATCAATGAAAAGGACTAGTGGCCCCTTCTACATGCACCCACTACAGTAACATGCCTGGCAACAGTCCACACATAGGGAAACAAAGAATACACATCTGCCATGCTGCATGTGAAGTATACGTTTACAAGAAGAGGAAAAATGGGTTTCTCTCACAGAATCAGAGTTAAGCTATCAATGGTCCCCAAGGAGCACTAGCTACTGTCTGTCATCGGAGTCCTACTAACAGTTTATTAATCTGCTGACCTCTCCATCTCAAAATGGTAAGGCATCAGTGAGCTAAAAGGACCTTCGGTGGCAGGGTGGGAGCGGGCAGGATTTTTTAGACATCTATACTTACTTTGTGATAAAATGTTTCTAAGATGGTGTCACTTCCCGTCCAGACAGCCTCGCTTTTCTTAGCACCAGATACCGAATCAGTGACCTTCTGTGGATCTCAGCTAATCTCAGGATATGTCACATCTGCAGCAGCAGGAACAGCTGAGCAACACTTATCCGGACATAATTGAATCTTAAGATTGTAGAGCAGTGTGTGATTAATTGGCTGCAGGGTTCCTGATAGAGAGGTGGACGCTAATGGCCATTCTGGGGCACTGGATGGTACTCTACTTATCTCAAAACATAATGGGCATTAAAATAAACGCTCCTGATCAAGGTCACAAGGAGCTGTGAAGGGTGGATTCAATGCATTTCAAATCCCACTTTCAGTTCCATAGGCGTGTGTGTAAAAATAAATGCCGATTATTTTAATGCCTATTATGGGCTTGATTCTGCCACCCTTATTCACAACGAGTAGTGCCTACGGTCCCAATCCCGTAAAGACATAACTTTCTGCATGGCGAGATGTCCCAAAGTCTTCGATGTTTACTTGAATGAGGACAATCCCACAGTGCATCAAGTTAAAAATCTGCACCGGTATTTGCTGGATGGGGCCTTACTCTACAAGTAGACTCAGCGCAGTAGAACGGACTACTGACAAAGCATGGTACTACTCACTCAATTTTGGAGCAAGGGGGTTGGGTGGGGGGGCAGGTACAGAGTCCCAAGGCCCTCACAGAGAACAAGCAATCAGCCACCCCCTTTTTTATAATGCTCAACTACTACCTTGGCTCTTTTGGAACATCTCATCTCTGCTACGGAACGTAAGGATCGTTTCCATTCCCTACTTAACAGCTATGCAGTGATCAGCAGGGGAGGCTGCAAAGCCACTTCAATATTCCTTCAGGGCTGGGGAAGGTCTTGAGCGCCTCTAAGGATGGGTTTGTGGGTGGGTGCTAATGGGCCTATTTTGTAGTCTTCTACCTCCAGTCATCTGGAGACTGTCTGGGTATTAATGATCCCTTATGTAATCAGCCATTTGGCTAGTTTTCTCTGATCATGGAACTAGAGACCTTTCTCATCACAATGATAGCACTTGGCGACATTCTAGACTGCCGGCATTTTCCCCTCCATCTTCCCTCCTCACCTTGCAGATTTTCACATGCTGAGGCTACCACTAGTTTATATTTGTGTCTATGGAAATAGCTCAGCAGAATGAGGTCTGAGCCAGGACCGCCAAAAAGAGAAAAACCTCTCCCTAAGACTTCTGTAGGCCTAGGTTTGCTTGGATCCCATTGGAGTAGCTGGGCCAATAAGCAGGCTGACACATAACAGTGTGCTCAAAACCAGCCGACAGCGGAAGGTAAAGATCACTCTGTATCTGACACAAAGAAGGTAGGTGACGCATCAGCTGGACAAGGGTTTTCAGTACAGCTGAGTGGGAATTGTTAGACAAATTTTTTGTCGATTTCTCCAAATCGAGACAGTTCGCTAGGAAGTGATGATTTCAACAAATCTCCCACTTCGAAAGAAAAACTTAAGCTTTTCAAAACATCCTGTTTCAATATTTTAAGTGAAAAAAAATGTTTCTCTATTCAAAAGCACTTTTTAGTGTGCTATTTTAGGTCATTTATACTGAAAAAGTTCAAAATCAAAATGAACTATTTGAAGCGATCCAGTGTTTTAATTAACCCAATCAATTTTTTTTCCAGATTACTGGTTTGTGAAAAGTTCAGATTTCGCCATTTCCTTCTGATCTGGGGCAGGAAAAAGTTTCCAAATTCCCAAAATACTCAGGATGGGAAAGTGTTCCCTTTGCAGCTCTCGTTTTCAGTCCCTAGTGGAAAGTCTTAAAACCAACATCATTGGGCAAAATTAACATTTTCTGCTTAGAAAAAGTAAAGCCAAAGTTTTAAGTGTCAAGATGAAGATGCACTAGCATCTGTGTAGGAAAGTCATTGTGCAATAGGTTTATCTCTAGCTAGTGCTAATCAGTCTCCCAGTTTCATCAGTAATAAAATTTAACCAAAGAAGAACTTTTTAGAAAAGGCCTTCGGACCTTCAGCTCTAATACATTTTTATTCACCCTATTACAAATAGGCTACATTCAGAATACCAAATAATTGGCTGCCAATTGACCACATGGTTTAAGTCAATGGGGTGGAAGATTGTGTTCTCGTATTAAGTGATCCAGCCCCTACAATTAATTCTTTGATAGGCTCTTTTGGACAGCACCTACCTTCTCAGCGACAAGTTGTTGTGAACCCTCCAAGCTTTGATTTCACTGTCCGCCGCAGAGCAGATTTCAAAGTGTGCGCCAAGGTCCCAGAGGAGAATGGCATAAATAGCTATTATTTCTAGTGGGAAAGGATCTGGCCATGTGGCCCATGAAGATTTATATCAAATCGTCATACAAAAAGAGCTGGGTATGTTTTATTAACCCTTCCAAACCCACTTCACACTGTTGTCTGATTCCCGCTTATTCAGCATCCAAGTCGCAGGGCATTAAAGCATCGCATGTTCTCTCTTCATTTGCCTGGGCTTCTGAATCAGGGACTGGGGGGGCAATTTGGGCTAGCTGCTTGAGCACGGGCTCACCTGACTGCCTGTGTATGTATCTGGGTGGCTAGCCCAAGCCACTGCGGCCGCACTGATGTTTTCAGCATGCTGGCTGGAGGATGTCTGCCTATCTGCACCGAGGGGCGCACTCCCTGCTACAGTGTAGACATACCCTGGTCCAGCCCCTACACGAGAGTGACAGAGCATGGGCTACGGGGCATGGGTTGGATAAGGAAATGTTTTGCTGAGTCTTTATCTGAGCCACCCACAAACCTGTGCAAACACAGAAGGCAGCAATTCTCTACCTTATTATTTAAAACATAAGAATTGAGAGCTAATACTTTACACTGCTTACAGCAGAACAAAGGAGACTTAACATGGTGTAAAGGGATCTTAGTGCAAACGAGCAGCTAGTCATCACTTTCCAGCTGACTGGGAAGAAGGATGGTCTTGTAGTTAAAGCTCTAGACTGGGAGGCGAAAGATCTGGGCTCAGTATGCTTCTGGGCAAGTCGTGCCTTTTGACTCAGTTTTCCCATCTGCAGATTGGGATAATATTCCCTTTCTCTATTTATGTTGTAAGCCAGAGGTGGGACCGTCCTCCCCGGCCTACCTATGCATAGTACAAAGGGTAGGGAACAGAGATTGCTAATGTGCTTATGGGGTCAGTCAAGTTTGCCTTTGTTAATGAACTATGCTATTATGGCCAAATCCTGGTCACTATGAAATGAAGAGTGAAATTCTCAGAAGCTTCTATGGAACCAGGGTTTGGTCATTAATAAAGTGTTTGGGAAACCATGGAAGAGTAGCAGGATCTTCAAAGACACTCTAGAGCATAATGATCTTCTAGGCTGGTTTCCTGCACATCACAGGCCATAGAATTCCACCAGGTGATTCCTGTATCAAGCCCACGACGTCTGGCTGAGCTACCCCATAGCTTTTAGAGAGATACCCAGCTTTGATTTAAAGACTTCAGGTGATGGGGAACCACTTCATCCCTACATAAGTTGGTCCAATGATTATTTACCCTCGTTAAAAGTTGCCCCCCCCTTTTCCGGTCTGAATTTGTCTAGCTTAAGCTTTGTTATGACTTTGTGCACTAGATGAAAGAGCCGTCTACTATCAGAAATCTTCTCCCTATGTAGGTACTTGTGGATCATAATCAAGAATCCTCTTCACCTTCTGTTGGCTAAGTTAAGTAGACTTTAAGTTAAGCAGTCTGCAAAGCCAGCTAACACTTCCTCAGTGCACTCCCGGGATAGGGAGACTGCAACGCAGCCCCTTTGCATGGCCAGTCAAGGGTGACAAAAAGCATCATGTTTATTTGATCAAGGTGACCAAAGTATCTTTTTTATTTTTTTGGCACGGCCCTTCCAGCTGCGATGAAGCCACAGCGCTAACCGTGATCAGGCTACTTCCTCAGTAGGGTTGGCAGAAGTTTAAAGTGAGTTGCTTTCCAGCTGTACCGAGTTCAGCATTTGGTTTTTGTTCATGGGAAAACGTGGTTTCAAGTATTGAAAAACGTTAGTGACAAACTTGGGAAGCAGCAGGGAACTAAAATGGTCGCAGAATCCAAAATGGAGGAGCTTAGAAGTGGGTGGGCCAAACCCCACTTCTTCTCATCTCAAGCTGACAGAAGGGAAGAGAAGTGGGTTGGGGGAAACAAATGAGTATGCATTATACATCCTCCATTTTGGCTTTGGAGGTCCCTGGTCATGACCAAGATGGCACTCATTACAAAAGTAACCTCCAGGATTGAATGGACTAATTTGACCTGAAGGACCCAGGACAAGATTTTCAATAGTGACTAGTAATTTTGGGGGCCTTCATTTTTGGCTGCTCAACTTGAGAAATCTTAGAGGGCCTGACTTTCCGAACATGCTGAGTGAACCACCCTCTGAAAAATCAGGTCCCTTTAAAGAGGTTCAAGTTGAGCCTCCGAAACTTTAGGCACCCCAAATTACTAGTCACTTTTGAAAACTTGGGCTAAGCCCTGTAGCTCAAAACTGCACCAGGCACCTAGCCTCTGGGGACCAGGCAGAGAGGGATACGGAACACACACTAAACACACAGGTCTTTCTTTCCTAAGTCAAGCACTAGCTTATACTGAAGCCCCAGTGAGAACCTTCTCTTCTCTGGGATTCCCAGACATCTGTGCCCAGCCACTGGGGTAGCTGCACCAATGCAAATCCCTACAGCAGACAGGCAAAGCCATGATGCATCCCAGTTCCAAGCATGTATAAGCGGCACCTGTGCAAACTGACGGTCTATACAGGGGGTTTGCTCACCCAATGCTTGTTACCAAGGGAATCTCCAGGGTAAACCTGGCCTTAGACACAAATACCTTGCTCTTATCCAGCACTTTGCATCCCTAGATCTCAAAACACTGTACAAAGGAAGTCAGTATCATCTTTAAAATGGGGAAACTGAGTCACAGGCAGGAAATTCTCTTGCCCAAGGTTATCCAGCGAAGTAGTGGCAGATCCAAAATAGGACTGAGGTCTCCTGAGTCCCAGTTCAGCACCCAACCCACTAGGCCTTTCCGAGGTAGGTCCGAGGGAAATTAAAAAATCTTCAGAAAACAAACATTGTAGGTGCTAACATATGAAGCTAAAACTAACTACTTTTCTTTTTAAAAAGATACGTTTAAATGCAAGAAGAGGTAACACATCCAAATTGTTTTTCTAGGCATCTATCCTGAGATCTGCAGTGCAGAAATAACATCGCTTTGACACCGCAAGCACGTACTTCTGTGCTCCAGGGGGGGGGGGGGGGGGGGAAGTTGCTGTTTATTTGGATCTTTTGAAGTCTAGTATCAATATAGCTTCTTAGCCCCAGGGGAGTCCTCAGGGTTTGAGATGTGTATTTTTAACTTCTGTACTCACTGACATTCCATTCACGCTCTTTGGCGGTCTTCCCCATCAGGGCTTCATCAGCGATTGCTCGGATTTTGGCAGCTCTGGGCTTATTTGCTTTAGTGTTTCCGAAATGACTGAATGGGAAGGTGTGGCCTTTTATACCAATTAATTCACACACACCAGAAATCGAGGACGTCACCAGTTAAGGCAACCCTGACACTCAGACTGACCTCTCTCCGCATGCCTTACCACCCACACACCATAACACCTTAAGGCACCCAGTGACCCCACAAACAGATTCCCTCGCGCCTCCAGCAATCAGCCACCCAGGGTGCACTCTCAGCCCCTCAGAAGCA
Source organism: Chelydra serpentina (assembly GCA_037349315.1). NCBI lineage: Eukaryota > Metazoa > Chordata > Testudines > Chelydridae > Chelydra > Chelydra serpentina. Next base: position 16,821,024 of record JBAIAC010000061.1, read on the forward strand.
AACATGGGCAGGGAGGATGGAGTGAGAGGGGCAGGAGGAAGACAGCCTAGCGCGGTGGGGAAGGGGGACAGAACGAGGCTGTGGTAACTCGGGGTCAGGCATTGAAGGGCAGAGTGCTGCTCCTCCCTGTGTCTATTCCCCCTCACCAGCCCCATACAAAGCCCAGGTTCTGCCAGGGCCCTCTGTGACTGAACTCCAAGGGAGTCTCTTTGTAACTTCCGGAAACACGCAGGGCCGGCGCTTCCACTAGGTGACCCTAGGCGGTGGCCTAGGGCGGCAGGATTTGGGGGGCGGCATTTCGCCGCCCTCAACAGCATTTCGGCAGCGACTCATTTCCCGGTGGCGATTCGGCGGCAAGAAAAGCGGCCGCCGAAACGCCGCCGAGAACGCAGCTTCAGAGGAGCTGCCACCGAAGCGCCGCCGATTACGGCGGAGGAGCGCGGCCGCCTAGGGCGGCAAAAACCCTGGCGCCGCTACAGGAAACACGGATTCGCTTCAGACTGAAGTGGAGGAGATGCCCCTGGACACCTGGGAGTTCCAGGACCCATTCCACTTTCCACGGGACAGAATGCCTCCTGGTGCTTCGTCTCCGGCCGTGCAGTACAGATCTGCCCCAGGACAGGGCTCCTCCTTCCAGGCACAGGTGAGCCTTAAATCAAGCATTGCTGATGCCTGTCAAAAATGGCCCCACTGCGGCCTCACTTGCCTTTTACAAGATAAAGAGGACTCGGGGCTATAAGTGCTGGGGGAGCTTCAGGGGACCCAGCCGTTCCCCGCCATCCTCAGAGACCAAATAAAATCCAGCCAGTGGAGAGCACACAGCTGCCATGCTCAGCGTGCTGATCTCAGATCACGGCTAGCGCACACACACGCCTGACACCGAAAGACGGTGGCCCTGCAAAGTTTGCATTCAGTGTAAATGCGACTGGTCTTGCAGGCAAATAAACGACAGCTTCCCATGCGCGGCTCCTTTCCTCGTATCCCTTCTCCCCGTCTAGCATTGGAGCACACAAACGCCAAATGACAACCTCTTGCCCAACACCAGAAACTCGGCTCACCTAACATGGAATGGTGACTGATCGCTGGATTTGGAAACATGCCCTGTGATGCCAGACATTAAAACCATGCCCCCAACAGTGATCAGGGTCAGGGCCATACCTTGGTGATTTAGTTATTTGAAATTCATCCTTCAATGCAGATTGGGGCCCTGCAGACAGGTGCTGCTCTTGCAAGGCCCCTGTCATGGCCAGGGACAGTCCTGCAGTCACCCTGCCTCCGTTCCCAGAAATGATCCACTCATAAAAACAGAGACCCCCAAGAGAGGGGGAATACGCTTGTATATTCGGCTTCCCAAAGCAAGCCCCCTTTCACCTTTGTAGACCAGAGTATCTATTACTCTCCTTCTGGGGCTGTTCATTCCTTTAGTTGAGGGTTTCCACCATCCTCCTTCTGAGATCTGGCCTCCCCAGCCCACAAACATGCCCCTTTAGATCAGGATTTCACAGCCCTCCTAGGCCTTACCACTAGATGAGTTCCTCCTTTTTCCAAGCTCTCAGCAGCTCTTCATTAACCAGTCTTGAAGCCTCCTTTTGAGATCTCCCCACCCAGTCATCCACCCACTCCCTTAATCCTTCCCACCTGGGGCTAATGACCCCAAACACCTGTCTGGGCTGGCTGAGCTCCGGGTCCTGAGCCCTTAACGGAACAGTAGTCTGGGTTTTTCCTATACCTTCATCCTCTCAGATACTAACTATTCCCCAGAATCAGCTTCCTTTCTCCTAGTGTCCAGTTTGGTTATTCTGGACACCTGGTAAAGGGTAACCGGTGTCTCACACTACCTCTTCTAACCTTAAAGGGCCAGTACACCCATACAGTGCCAGATCCACAACTAGTGTAAATGGGCACAGCTCCACTGAAAGCAAGGGAGCTGTGCCGGATCTGGCCCTCTGTATTCAAGGATTTCACGTTCCTTTAACCTTTATTATTTCCACATCAAACTACTTCTTCTGCAATATACATTCCTGGGGGGGGGGGCAGTAACGAGTGACACCAAGCATGCATGTAAGAGGAAAGAACACCCCGGTGGTTAAGGCGAAGAACTGAGATTCAGGAGCACTAAGTTCCTCCCTGGTTCTGACCGCTTGCATGATATGGAGTAATTAACTTACTCTCTGCCTCTCAGTTCCCCATCTGTAAAACAGGGATGATAATAAACTGCTTTTTCAAATGTGCAGAGGACAGAACTTCTGTTTCACAAAGCATTTCAACATTTCAACATTGGTTTCCATTCCAATTAGGAACGAAACCCCCAAAATTCAAAATTCTCCATGAAAGAAGGTTCTCCAAAAGATGGGTTTCGGGTCCGTCACAATGTTTGGGTTTGAGTTCACCTTTCGAAATTTTATACTCCGTTCTAATAGATGCCAATACAAAATTGAAACCATGTCAAAATAAAAAAAATCATTTCAAAATGAAAATCCAAAAAATGTCAAAACAGGACATTTCGACGTTGTCAGCAATTTTTGTCCCCCTTTGTTTTTCCAGAACAAAATTTTGGTGAAATTGACATGATTTCTCAAAGCATTTCGGCTTCAGTGGAACTTGCATATTCTAACAGAATATGGTTCCATAAAAGTTTTTCTGACCAACTCTAATTCTTTTGTCTGTCTTGACTATTTAGCTCTTCGGGGCAGTGACTGTTTTCTTACTGTGGGTTTATACAGAGCCTAGCACAATGGGGAGTTACTTTGGTGTGGGGGCGGGGGGTTAGATCAGGGGTTCTCACAAGAAAATGTTTGGTGGCCTCAGAGTGTAGCCACCAACTCTTGCTGGTGGCCACTCTGACAATTTTTCCTAAAATACTTACTTAACTTTAGGAAAAACAAATATGCACATATACATGTCCAAACCATTGTAATTTATTTATGTAGAGGTGGGTTTTTTTGCAGACAAAATAATCGACAGTTGTCTCTATTCTTTACTGGACCTAAACAGAATAGAAACACAAATAAGGTGCTTTGCAGGTTTTGGTTTTTTGGCGGGGGTTTTTTTTTTTTTTAAGACTTTCTAGCTAGTAAGTCTGCTATTGTGAAAAGTGATATTTGTAGATTTGTTAATATCACTTTTCACAGCAGACTTACTCAGGCCCAGCAAGCTGTGGGGACAAATTAAGCCCTGGATGGGGAAGTGGGTAGGGAGGCGCAGGGGAGGAGGGATGCAGTGGTGATTGGGAGTCTGGATGGAGGGCTAGAGGAGGTAGCAGGGGTCAGGGAGATGGTGGGGGGTTGAGCTTGAGGCCAGAGAGTGGGTCCCACTGCATGGCTGGGGAGGCAGTGGGGGCCAGGGGTGGCATGAGGGGGGTGATCCCAGAGCCAGAGAATGAAGCCCTGTGGCTGGGGGAAGGAGCCCACTGCCACATGGCAAGAGCCTGCCACCCATCACCCCAGGGATGAAGCCTGAGTCCCACTGCCCCTGGGAAAATGGAGAACTCCCACTGATCATCTGCTCCTACAGTGTTTGTGGGTCCAGAATTGAGCAGGGACCAGCCCCTGCTGGTGGGCCCAAGGGAGGGGGCCACTGCTTTGCTCCCCTCCCTCCTCCCATCACCACCCAGGAGGCTGTGGCCGCACGAAAAGCCCCTGGTGGCCGCAAGCAGCCACGGTGGCCGCATTTGAGAAACGCTGGTCTAGATACTGCTGCAATACAAATAATAAACATGCTTCGAGGCAGGCAGTGCCTGTACTGTTGCATGGTGCATTACAGAGAATGGTGTACAAAGAAGAAAGGTAAGTTGGAGACACCAACCAAGTTGGCAGGAATTCAGAATTCTTTATTTTTTTAACCGTTGCAAAGAGACATTGAAACAAGAGCTTCCCAAATCTCTGCAGACATGTCTGGGCCATTTCCATCATCAGCGGGCCATTTCTTATGGAAGTAGAGAATGAGACTTTCATTAAACAAGTTTCAAAACTTCTCTGTTCATTTTCAGCTATTCACCAAAGTCATTTGAAGTTCTCTTATGCGCGCCTCCATTTTTTGCTTGGTATTTGAGGCTGCCTGCTACTATATAAGTAACCAAGAAATGATAAGGAGACACTAGAATCTCTGTTCAAATATCCTGATAGTCAACCGTTCAAAAAAGTTCTTAAATTGACAATAAGGTAAAATATAAAGGGGGGCGGGGAATAATTTCCTGTCCCGTGCTCTACATTAAATATAGCTTTATTTATAAAGCTTTCTCAGTAGGATCAGTGTTTCTCAATGAGCATGTAGGTAAAAATAAAAATAAAAAAAAACCTGTATATTATGTTGTTAATAAAGTCTATTTATTTCCATTGAAATATAAAATATGTACATTTTCATTATAAACTTAACAGGTGCGATATACCAAGGCTATTTGATGTAGTATTATTATTCTAATTCTGGTTCATAACTGAGGCCTAGTCTCAACTACATTTCTGGCGAATAAGCAAACTGATGCAAAACCATACAAACAAGCATTGCACCCATCAGACCAGAACCTTCCCTATCGGGAAGGGATTTGTGCCCATCCCTACAGTGTCCAGGCACCAATGAGATCTGACCAGGAAAACCAGGTTCATTCAAAGCAGAACATTTTCAAAGTCCATGACTCGCAAACCCCCTTAGCTCTCACACAAAACTTAATGAAGGACGCTTTTGAAAATAAATTTGAAAGAGTTGGCCTGAGTCTCCTAGTGTCTAATCCAACACCCAGGGAAGTCAAGAAGACTCTTTTCACTGACTTCAGTGGGAATCAGATCAGCCCCTTCAACTGCTGAATGAATTTGTTTTCATTTCTAGACCCTCTTTAAATGAATTCCAATGCAAACTAATTGTAATAAACAACAACATCAGGGTGGTACAACTTGCCCAGCTACATCTGTGACATTTTTAATACACGTCCATTTGCAAATAGAATGAATGAAACGATATGAGAAGGCAAGAAACAGCCCAACAGCATGGTAACACCAGTACATTGTGCCTTTCTCCAGGCGATAAGGGGTTAAAGTGGACTGCACAAAAAGTAATTGCCGGTGAAGGTTTCATCTATTTATATTCCCATTAGGGGATTCTACAAAGACATACATCAACAGAAACAAACCATTTTAGTGCATTCATTGGCTGAGTATCCATCAGTGGTTGCGATCTATGCCAACATGTCTCAAGATGGTGACAAGTTATTATTATTGTAGTGCCAAAGGGGGGGGGGGGAAATGAACAAAGCTGACTGCTGATCCAGCCTTAACAATAGGACCCTATTCTCTTTCACTGCACCTGAGCTCCAAGGTCTCTAAACCAATGAACTTTTCATTGTTCCAGTAGCAGATGCTTTGTGGGTTGTCTCATACTTAGCCCTTTGTCATATACCACGTTATTTCCTTAGAAGGGGCCCTTCCCATCATCACGTCCCTTGACTGCTGTATCATCTAAGCTAAACTAATGATGTCATCTCATTTATATGTGTGGATTCCCTTTTATCCTCCCCTCTCTGTTGTTTGCCCTCATTGTTTGTTTGTTTGTTTAAAAAAAGACTCAGTCCTGTAAATCCAAATCCAACCGGCAGTACAAAAGATCCATTTGTGAAAAGCAGAGATTAGCACTGTTAGCTCTAGGCTTTTTGTGAAACACCTGGTTCATTCAAACAACCCAAAGAGGAAAGCAGAGTGGGACAAATCGCTGGCTTAAATGGAGCAATATGAAAGGAAAAGAAAATGACAGTTGATTGTGAGAGCGATCATACTTATTTTACATGGTGCTCTCTGCGCAGAACACACGGCGCAGAACACACACATGTGCGCTCTTATGGTGTCAAATTCATGTACACGTGACAAACATGACCTCCTTTCTGACAACACCCCTGTCAGTTCTTAACAGAGATGAGGGGAAGGGAAGCGTGCAGCAAATTCATGGATTTTTTTTCTTCCTTTTTGTTGTTGTTGATGTTCGAAGTTTCACGGAAGAAATTGGACAAAGTCTTGAAATTTGGAAAATGTCAACCAACTCCCATTCTTAAAGACCTTCTGCACTTAAATAGAACCTTTCATCTGAGGATTTCCTTCTGCTTTCCCCATTTTGATACAAAAACAGAGAGACTTAAGGTCCCCGTTTTCAAATCTAAATTCCTTTATATGGCTTTAGATGCCTCTCTCGACACCCTAGTTTGATCTTATACAATATAACAGCCACCTTCTGTAATCATCAGTGCTCACAGTGATAGTAAGTGACCAGAATTTTCTATATTGGATGAATAGCTGAGTGACAATGTATTGACAACAGACCCCAAATGGCACAAACTGGCTTTCGCCAACTCTTTCTTTTACACAAAAGCACAGAGAAGACTATATACAAAGCCAATTGTGTAAGCAGTAAATGCAACAACAGCTGGAGAAATGCCATGCTGCAGTAGTAGCTGCCATCTGATCTAGTGTGGGACACATCAACAGACAATGGGTCTAATCTCGTGCATAGCAAGTCAGTATAATGAGTTCTAGTGACTTCAGTGGGCACTGGATTGGGCCCAAGGTGAATGGCAAATGATGCATGGAACAATTTATGGAAAAGAAACTAGAGTAAATAACCTGATCATTGCAATTGAAAAGAGACCAGGTTAATTTTGTCTTTAACTATGTTACAAGACTGACTAGGTCTTCCTTGGAGCTATAGGAGATTGTTCCCGTAAGTGCTTAGAAACGGGGCAAAATTGTGCCATCTTTCTCCTGCTAAGTAATAACTTCACACCTCAAGCTGTTCCGTTGAATCAGTGGGATTACTTGAGGAGGAGGGTAATACTAAGTCTAAGGATGGGTGGCAAAATCTAGCCCATGGATTTCTGATATGTCAGTGCATAATGTTACCCAAGGACTATGAATGAAAAGCCAGTAATTGAAAGGTGAAAGGCCGGATCCTCAACTGATGTAAATCAGTGCAGCTTTATTTAAGTCAATGGACCTATTCCAATTGACACCAGCTAAGGATATGGATCATCATTTCTAAATTGATCTACGCCTATGAGCATCATTTGTGCACTACTTATGTCTGACAACTTCTCCCCGCTTTCTCTTACTCTACAATAGTTCATTACCTGTTGCCTCATGTTGCACTGCTCTAGTTCATTGAGAAACAGGAGGCACTAGGAGAAAGTATTTCTATCTCAACTAGCTTGATTTAGGTTGTATGGCTGGTCCTTTGCGGGGAACTTCTAGCAAGCTATGAGCAGGCAAACTGAAACCAGATTTTTACACAAGGAAATACGTGCAGTGGGGTAATTACAAAAGACTCTCTTTTTGGTCTCATTTTGTAGAAACCTTTTTTGGAGTTGGTGTCCAAAATAAATTTTACATACAAACCAAACCAAAAGCACATTATTTTAAAAGCACAGTGCATGCACAAGTTGTAATATCTAAACTATTAGAATTATTTCAGCTCAGTACCAATGTGGACACAAGAGCAAATAGATATAAACTGGCCATCAGGAAGTTTAGACTTGAAATTAGTCGAAGGTTTCTAACCATCAGAGGAGTGAAGTTCTGGAACAGCCTTCCAAGGGAAGCAGTGGGGGCAAAAGACCTATCTGGCTTCAAGATTAAGCTAGATACGTTTATGGAGGGGATGGTTTGATGGGATAACATGATCTTGGCAATTATTGACCCTTGACTATCAGCGGTAAATAGGCCCAATGGCCGGTGATGGGATGTTTGAAGTTACTACAGAGAACTTTTTCCTGGGTGAGTGGCTGGTGCATCTTGCCCACATGCTCAGGGTTCAGTTGATTGCCATATTTGGAGTCGGGAAGGAATTTTCCTCCACGGTAGATTGGCATAGGCCCTGGAGGTTTTTAGCCTTCCTCTGCAGCATGGGGCATGGGTCACTTGCTGGAGGATTCCCTGCATCTTGAAGTCTTTAAACCATGATCTGAGGACTTCAGTAGCTGAGATATAGGTGAGAGGATTATTGCAGGAGTGGGTGGGTGAGATTCTGTGGCCTGCGTTGAGCAGGAGGTCAGACTCAATGATCATAATGGTCCCTTCTGACCTTAAAGTCTCTGAGTCTCTGAGTGTATGAGAATTTAGCCACGATTTAAGTAGACCTCCTAGATATACCAGGGGGGTTCGTTTAGACTAATTCAGCCTTGTCTTCCTTTCATGGGTTTTCCCATCAACATTTGTTATTATAAGTGATTATGACATTTCATGAACGTTCACATTGTTTTTACTGTTGAGCTCGCAATTAGAATCCATTTGTAGGCCCAGTTATCACAACACCCATAAGGGAAGACGGGAAGCAGAGTACAAGTAAAAGCAACCCGGAGTCTGCTCTACATTACAACCAGGGCTAGGCAAGGAAACACAGTAGGGGCTCCAAGTGCAGGAATGGAGTAACATGAAATCAGACCCATTGAATTCAATGGGAACATATCACATCCAAAGAGCTGAGTGGGAAACAATCTTCCCATCTTGCAACATATTTTGAATTATCAAAAAAATTTCCTGTCCCAAATTGATGCAAAAAGTCAAAATCTAAAACATTTTCATGAGCCAAATATTTTTTTTTTATTACAATGGGTTTTTTCTTTCTTTTTTTAAACCATTTTTTTTTTTTTTGGTCTAAATTTACTAAAATTTCAAAAGGAAACTTCCTTCCAACTTGAAAAACTGAAACTTTCTGGTTCAAAAATGTCAAAACGGGGAACATTGACCATTTCAAAACTCTTTTAGGTCAGGAGATTTGTTGACACCAACCACCTTTCATGGACAATTGCAGTTTTGACAAGTCCGCATTTTTGGATAAAAAAAAACATTTAATCAAAAAATTCCCGACCAGCTCTCGGCTCCTTGGAGCTAAGATGTGAAAACATTCCCTCGATCTGGCCTTTTGGCTAAGATCAAGCATAGCATCTGTTCTTATCAGTTTAATAGCACTGCTCATCATGAAAACACCTAGCAAACAATAATTAATCAGTCCTCAGACCGTCCCTCTCCAGTGGATGAGTATTATCAACTAGAAAAATAAAGAATTCAGACTATTAACTTTCCTATACCCCAAACCTACTTAAGGATCTTGGCTGGATGAGGTCTAGAGAAGCAACAGATTGTCTGCGTTCTAGGGTTTGCTCACAAAATAACTGGCCGTAAAATTCAGGAAGGGTGTCAAACCTAGCACCCTAGAACTAACTCTCCAGATGGCTCAGCCGACATTTGCCCTGTTTTAAGAAGGCTGCATGCCCCGCGCAATCAGAAAGCTATGGCTAAGCCAAAAGCCTCAGCAGCCAGCAAGCTATTTGTGCTGCATCTCAAAGGGGGTGTGGGATTCCCCCCCCGCCTCCCCAAAGCTGAACATACAATGGGTATCACTGGCCAACAACCACTGGTCATCCAAAATTCTGACTGCCTCTTGCCAAAGTGAAATGCAAAGGAAAAGAAACCCCCGTCAATGGTTTACATTCATGCAGCCAGTGAGTCCATTGGCCTTCTGCACATAAGTAGGCAGATCTATCACTATTTTAATTTGGATCCTTTCAGAGTTTGAGAAACTGCTGCTTGGACGCTTTGATGTCTACATGGACCCCAGCAAATTCCTTTTATGTTATGTTATCCCTTTAAATGGCTCATCCATAACAGGTTTTACCCATCTGATGGGCGTCTTGCCAGTCAGGCCATCTTGTCTGACAGCATGCCTGCATTTAGCTCTGTTGTTATGCGTGATAAAAAGTTGGGCACCTGGAGCCTGCAAAACAAAACAGAACTAAAGTTGGAATTAGCAGCCTGCCCTCAGAAAGGCAGGCAACAATACGCTCCGTTCTTAGAGCCCCAGCAGTGGTGACAGGCAGCCTTCATCCAGAGCAATTGGGAGAGAGGCAACCCAAATGTGTTTGCTAAGCAGACTCTGAGGAAGAGAGCTAAAGAGGGTCAAAATTCAGAATTTCTGTCCAACAGGAAATGGTGATATTTCAGAATTTCGTTCCGTCCTGAACTGGGAACAAAAGTCAACATCTCAGCATTTTTTGAAAAACAAAATTCACAAAATATTCCTTTTTTACTCTTTCATTTTAACTATTGTCATATAGTATTAGAGTGACCAGACAGCAAATGTGAAAAATTGGGATGGGGTGGGAATAGGAGCCTATATAAGAAAAAGACCCACAAATCAGGACTGTCCTTATAAAATCGGGACAACTGGTCACCCTATATAGTATTAGTGCGATGGTATATATGAACCACCCCCTGGCCTGGAATGGGTTAATAAGCAGCAGCCGCCTCACACAGCCCCACCTTTAGCAGGTGTCAGGCCTGGAAGGAGGAGTTAAAAGGGGCAGCGGGGAACAGCTCTCTCAGAAGGAGAGAAGACTGACAGCTCCGTGTCATGAGGAGAGCCTGGCCGGCGCTAGGAGCTGACCAAAGACTGCAGTCAACCTGGACGTCCCTGCAGCAGGGTAGGCCTGACAAAGACAATTTGATTTGTTACCAGAAACCCATTGGCGGGTGCTAAAGCCAGCTGCCTGAGGGGAAGGGGGCTGAAAGCTGAGCCGAGCAGGGCAAAAGGTTCTTTGGGTTTGTGCTTCTGTTGGAGTTTGACTTGGAAGCCCCGCTCCCCCAGAACTTTCTCGGTGACTGGGCCGAAGAGCTAGGCTGCAGCCATAGCTGAAGTGTGCAGCTGGCTCTGTTGGGGAAACTGAGGCAGGGGTGCTGCAGTGCCATGCCATGACCCAAGGGAAAGCCCTTCCATCACAATGTATATTTAAATTAAACATGAAGTTGAACCATTTTGACAAGCTCTAAAAACAACAATCTGCCAACAAGAGCTGGGGAGGGTAAGCAGCAATGAAGGATAAGCCACGTAAACCAATAACTGACTTCAGTGCTACACGTTCCCTGCGCGATAGGACATTGGTATAACCCCATGCGCATGCTGTGTGGCTATTTGTCCCCCTCTAGTGGCTAGACCGTGTACACACATTTATGAGTGTGCTACAGCCTTTGCATTAACAGGTGGGGTCCTTTAACTCAAGTAGTAGAGGTGCTTCCTTTCAGGACATCCCAGGTTCAATCCTTGCTGATGATCTGTCCAGGGTCATTGTTACATTTGCAGTTATCATAGCAATAACAGTGTCTGGCTGCTAGATGGCAGAATGGGTGTCTCAAGAAACTAATAACGGGAAAACTAAAAAACACTTTGAAAACTTTGGGTCCTATTCTCCGCTGCCCTGCTCCTGGCGTGGTCAGATGTGCCAGTGTAAAAGGGCTGTGAACCGCACCCAAATCAGAATTCTGTCTTTGCTTGCACCGGTGGCAGCCTCTAACAACCACTTTGCGCTCACGTTGCACGGGTGTAAATGGCAACATACAGTGCAAGCTGGTGCAGAATCAAGCCCTTTATTTTTAATTCAATAAACCAAAGCACGTTATGTGAACCATCATCCTTTGCATCAGCCTTCCTTTAAAGCTCCCTTCCATCATAGGAAATACAAATATACTTGACTTGGGTTTCGCCTTAACAAATCAGAAACCATCAACTGCAGATCTAGCCTTCTACCACTAGGGGACTAGCATTAGTTTTCCATTGTAAAAAGATGAAGCGCCGTGTTATACCACTACGGGGGGCTTACATTTCTCCCAGCTGCGGGACTTTGGGAGAAGCGTCTGTCTCAAGTCTTTCCTCCTCCGTGCTGTGCCTCTAAAGCTACTTCACTGCATGCACTATCAAAGAAGGTGTTGCATCTCTCTCCGATGGGGGAAGACTGTTCCTGGCAGCTCTCCACTTCCTACCCAAAACAACAGTCACGGATATGTCCTCTTATAGCTTGCCGCAATCCAGAAATACATTCTGGCTCACAAGGCTGTCTCCTGGAAGAAGGCTGGTCTAGTGAAGAAGAAATGGCCTGGGATTCAAGAAGTTTAATTCCTGCCTCGGCCACCTATTACCTGGGGGACCTTGGACAAGTGGCTTAGTCTCTCTCTGCCTTGGTTCTCCTCTGTAAAAATGAGGCTGGTTCTTCCCAACCTCACAGGAGTATTGATGGCAGGAGAGAGATCACTTGATCATTACCTGTTAGGTCCACTCACTCTGGGGCACCTGGCGTTGGCCACTGTCAGTGGACAGGATACTGGGCTGGAGGGACGTTTGGTCTGACCCAGTACGGCCATTCTTATGTTCTTATGAGGGTAAAATCCATAAATAATTGTAAGATGCTCAGATATTGCACTCACTGCTAGACTATGAGGACTTAGCTAGATGCATTTTGGAGAGGAAATGCCTTCTCCCTATCACATAGTGAAAAGCAGCCCTCGAGGTTGGCAAGCACATGCTATGGCTCCGCTGTAGAACTGACACACCCTACCACATCCTGGTAAAACACATCGATTTTGTACCTCGAATTAGCTGTGAGGGTCTATTGGTAACAGACTTGGGAAGAGGGAGGGGTTTATTTCTAGCTGTGCCACTGATGATAGGCCAGTCACTTTGCCCCGGTCCTGTTTCATGTCTATTTAAATGGTAACCGCTTCAGGGCAGGGACTCTCTCTCCCTGTGTGTCTGCACAGGGGTGTAATGTAAGATCAAGGACATGCATACATCTTGGCAGGATCTGGGCCTACATTCTCAACCCCAGAGCGTAGTGAGTGACCAATGACACCCCAACATTGTATTGTGTCCCCAGCTCTTTCAAACCCACTACTCTTCTAAAGCTGAATGGTGGTTCCAGCCTAGAACATTTTGGGGTGTATAACTAGGTAAATTGAGAATTTCAGTTAACCGGGGTTATTTTGTGGGGGAGCTTTTCAAAGGAATTAGATACCTAACTGCCTTTTGTGATTTTGAAACTCTCCCCTAAGGTGCATTAATATTACCGACCAGTGAATTATTAATTACTGAACCGTCATTTACACATTCTGAGGCTCGGCTCCTGGATTGACTCCTAATTTCTAGTAAATTATGAATACTGAGCTCTGTAGCAGAAGCATTCTTTAGCCATACAGATTAGGGTGACCAGAAAGCAAGGGTGAGAAATCAGGATGGGAGTGGAGGGTACTAGGCACCTATACAAGACAAAGGCCCAAATATCGGGACTGTCCCTATAAAATCAGAACATCTGGTCACCGTTATACAGATCATCCACCTTAATGATCAAACTCATGTAAATGGCTCTGATATGTCAACCAGAATCAGATTACACATATGCTCATTAGAGTCTTTACACCGCACCTGATGGATTTGCCACTAATGCAAACCTATTTTAGCTTTGCTTGTAACTGAAACCCCGGCTCTAGACAGCCCTTTGGCACAAAGCGCCATGAGAATTACCTTTTCCATGTACATAAACATATCTTCTAGTCGTCCGTGTCACCACCTGATTAGATCTCTGGCATTGTTGCTTTCGCTTTGGCAACAAGGAGAGCATCATTTCACCAAGTCGGCAACCCTGTGTTAAATCTTGGGCTTGAGGATTTAAGGCAGAACAGAGGGTGGCACGGGTCTCAGAGAACAAGCTCCCTTTTCTACAGACTACCTTATTTTATCCTAAGCGAAAATCGTTGCTTTATTACCCAGTGACTCAGGAATGTCGAATATTCGTGATGACTGTCCTCTTCCAAGGAGTGCAAGAGCCTTGCCTTCATTTTTTCCAAGTAAAAACAATAAAAACCAGAGCACAAGGTCTATGGTAGCTGATGGTGCATGTTGTATTAAACCCCAGTGATATTTATGGCAAATGATTATTTGTAGCACCTAGGAGCCTCAGGCATGGACCAGGGCCCGGTGAGCTAGGCACTGTACAAACAGAACAAAAAGACAGACTCTGCCCCCAAAGAGTTTACAATCTAAGTATAAGACGTGAGACAACATTTGGATACAGATAAGATCTGGGGGAATACAAAGAAATAGTATTGGTCAGCATGATCAGCAGTGGTCTTAGCACACCAGCAGCTTAACCGTTGTCATGTGTTTTGTAGGCCTCATGGCAAAGGAGCGTTTCAAGGAGGGATGTGAAGGAAGAGGCTTAGCTGGTTTTGCAGATGCGTACAGGGAGCTCCTCCCAACTGGGAGAAAGAACCAAAGGTCCTTGTCTGAAAATGTAACAAGTGGGACACGGAGGCGGGAGTCAAGCTTTCAATAGGGCGTGACAGACCGGATGGGGAAAGGCAGTGAAAGGCTTTGAAAATGAAGGAAAGTAGCTTACGTTTGATACGACAGAGAAGTAGAGAGATGCACAGAGAGGGGCAATGGGGGCAATGCGACCGGCTAGGAAAACGATCTTTGCAGCAGCATTCTGAATGGGAAAGCAACCGCTATTCAACAGGCTGTCTTCGTTGGTAGATCAACCGCCCTCTCGTTAGTGAATGTAGTGGTCCTGACGGGTGCAGGGTGACCTGACATCCAGATGGCAACGGTATGGTCACCAAAAAGGCCTCACCACAGCAACAGCATTGCCTGCCCCCCCCCCCCCCAACAGGTACAGCCCTGTTTGACTTCTGTGGAAGGGGGCAGGACCTTTCAAAGGGACCCACAGTGGCATCCCCATTGGCTGCCCACTCTCGGCAAATGCATGACTGACAGTTCTACTGACTGAACACCTCTGCTGATCCACAGAACAGGCACCTCCCACTGTGCCCCTCCATTCATTTCTCAGGAACCACTGCCGGGCAGGGAGGGGAGAAGCTAGTTCAATTTATGTGCCTGGCATTTGGTCCATTAAGAACCGAGATACAAAGCTAATCACCACTCACTCCTCCTCCCGCTGCTGCTCCTCTGAGCCATCAGCAGTTCCCTGGGGCCAATTTTTGTCGCTCATTTAGCATGTTACTGGAGTGCATAGGAATAGGGTAATATACCTTTAAATAGGTTGTGAGCTGGCTCATGGCACCCGTGGGGTTTTTTAACAGTCACAAAATCTGAGGCTCAGCGACAGCGTGAGGAGCTTAAGTGTCCACCCAGTGTCTCACAGAGCAGCCCTCAATGGACTGCAGAAAATCTTAGGGTGACCAGATGTTCCGATTTTATCGGGACAGTCCCGATTTTTGGGTCTTTTTCTTATATAGGCTCCTATTACCCCCCACCCCCTGTCTCGATTTTTCACATTTGCTGTCTGGTCACTCTAGAAAATCTTGGCATTTTGAATAGTTGTCTTGCAGGACCCAGTTTGCTCTCCTTTCTCCCTATGTCTCCCCGAGCAGCCCTGGGTGCCTCACTCACCAGGGGCCTCTGTGCAGAATCCCCACCGGTTGTCACAGCTCGGCTGTGGGCTGCCAGACCTAGTAGTCAGAGCCCACACTCACGAGACAGGAGTCGGCTGGGCGAGGATCCTGGGAGGTCAGCAGCCGGAGACAAACAAGATCAGAACCACAAGCTGGGAACCAGATTCAGCCCGGGTCAGGACACCGGAGGTCAGAGGCAGGAGAGAAGCTGGAGGTTGGGAATCACAAGTCAGATGCCAGGAGTCAGAGCGGCAGGAAATTAGTCTGGGGGAGGGGGCGCAGGCAACACAAGGCCAAGGCTGGCTCTAGGTTTTTTGCCGCCCCAAGCACCAAGCCTCAGAAGCAAAAAACAAAAACATCACCCATGAAATGTGCCGCCCCAGGAATGGCTGGAATGCCGCCCCTTCAGATGTGCTGCCCCAAGCACCTGCTTCCTTTGCTGGTGCCTGGAGCCAGCCCTGCACAAGGCACACACAGCTGTTCAGACAGCTTCCTGTATCTGCTGCTGGCTTAAGTGGGCCAGCGAGCCAATCAGCTGCTCCGGGACTCAGACAATTGGATCTTGGGGCACAGCCTCACACTGTGGCTGGGCTTCAGGGGCTCCAGGTGAGCTACCTCCAGGTGGCAGGTCGGCATGTGGCTGTGAACCTGGCAGGCCTGGGTTTGAGACCTGTGGGTTGCGACACCAGCCTAGTGAGCGCCCCCTTCTCCTCCTGCAACCTTGCACTGTTTCCCTATTGCTAATAACAATTCCTGGCCTCCTGCCACGCCGAAGCGCCTTTTCCTCACTGTCCCTCGGTCACTTGCACAGGCTTACTGCAAGGGGACAGGCTTACTGACCAGCAACGCTGGCATCAGCCGCGGACGACCAGGCCGTGCACAGGGACCTAGCTGCAGATGGAATCGGACTCAGATCCGCCGATCCCTTATCAGATTGCCTGCAGCTGGATAAAGGTGTGACCCTCTTCTGCAGCTGAGCGTGGCGCTACCCTGTGCGGCTGCCAGAACCAAAGACCATGGGGAGGAGGCAAATAGAGATGGTCAGGGAACAGAGGAGGGGCTGTGGGGGCTCCCAGTGGCTAAGGGAGGATGCGGGGGGGCTGCAGCAGGTTAACACAGCCCCTCGTGAAGGGAGGGTGGGTTCAGGCTAGCTTGAGGATGTGCACCAAGTGAGCCTTGGATTGCAGCTCTGCTAGGGGACTGAGAGCTCTTGGGAAGGGGACCATGGTGCCACGGCCTGCCTTCCCTACAAGGGCCGGCCTGCACCAGGGAAATGCAGCAGAAAGGCCCAGGGCTGAAGGAAGGGGATTGTTTATGGGGAAAGATGAAAAGGGCTGAGTATCTAGGCTCAGCTCAGCTAAGGGACGATTGGGAGGGGGGCCATAAGAACTGACCACTGATTTTTAAATAGTTTCCATGCAGTTTGCAGGCGTTTCACTTTGGTGACGGTTCCTTTTCATTTCTGTTTCACCAGCCTCTCTCATTTTTGTGTAGTTCCTCTTTCTGAAGTTAAATGCTACTGTAGTGGTTTTCTCTGGTATTTCCCCACCTGCAAGGATGTTACATGTAATCACATGATGGCCACTCTTGCTCTATATTCACCTCGTCGACCAGATCCCGTGCAACTCTCAGAGCTACGTCTCACCCAGATGAGCTGCCCTCTTGAGGACAGAGAGTCCCCCTCACTCAGTCCCTCACAGTGCCCTGAAGAGCAGGTACTGAGGGAGCAGACAGTTTGGTGTTTCCCCACAAGGCTGCTTCAGGGGGTTTGCTTTTTCTCAGAGACCCAGTGTGGCCTCCAGACTCCTTCCCATCCAAGCACAGAGCTGCTCAGTCAGTGTCACCTCAGCATCACCAGCTGGGATTCTTTGGTGCATTGCTGGCAAGACTACAGGGGAAGCACTGGCTGCAGCAGGTCATATGATGCTCCCATGTAGAATCCTTCATAGGTTCCTCCTGCTTGGGGCATCTCAGCCAGCTCCAGGACTGGCGATGTGGCAGACAGGTGATTCAGGAAGACAAGAATCTCTCGTCCCATCCAATCCTCTTTCAGTGCTTTCGCTCTAGGCACCAGCTGTGCATTCCCAGGGGGCGGAGGTCGTTGCAGGGATCCCTGGTGACTGTGCCACCATCGTTTCCCCCATCACGGCTCCCAGTCCTTGCTGGATCTCTCATGGGGAGGAGCGGCCCTTCAGAGAAGCATCCACCCCACGCAGACACTTTTAAGGAATGATTATCCCCTGCTGGTGGGCTCAAAACAATCTCTGAAGCAGGGATGGAGTATATTCCCTCCCTCCTGTTGTCTCTGTCTCACTTTGAGACTATAGTGCCCCCTAATGGCCCTTTCTCAGCCTTCTTGGGATCTTTGCAGTGGGTCTCAGCATGCTTCTCTCTCTCTCTCCCCAGGATTCTGGGAATTAAATTGCTTAGAATAAATGCTTGGAATAAAAATTGGAGTCCTCACACCCATAACTACTGCCACAGAACCCCAGCTTGGGAATTGGTGTAATGTAATGTACTACACAGAAATACACTTATTACTTGCAAATTGCACTGACGTTCCCAAGTAAAAATCCATTGGAAACTGCATACATTTATTCACATAATGAATACAGACCACTGTGATGCCAGCTGTTAACATTCAATGTTTCTACTAACAATTCATGGACCAAACAGTGAGCGACGTACCTGCCTTCAGGCTGCTAACAAGTTCCTCCAGTGTTCATGTTCTCTATTGTTACCACACCGTAATCATTCCCTGTGGACTTAAAAAATATCTGGGGGAAAAATAAAAGCAGCCGGTGTAAATCAGCATGGCTCCATTGAAATCAACAAGCCAGATCCTTCGATGGTGTAAATTGGCTATGATCCAATGACGTCAGTTTTACTATTTTCCTGATGTCCTGTTTAACTTCCCTGTTCAGGCGAAACCTTCTTTCTTCCAGGCACTGGTGACTCCACCGAATCCTGTAGCGGTAATTATGAGATCTATACATTATTGCTTTTGTAAACTACTCATTAGGTAACTAGCACAATTCTCTGTTCCCCTTGTAATTCATTTCTACAGGCAAGAGCTATACGCTGAAGCGTCCTCTCAGTTTATCATCCCCTTTTTTTTTACTAACACATTTGTTGTAAACTCCTGGTGGAGAACGTTTTGAAGTAAATGGAGCTATGCTGGTTTATACCACCCGAGGATCTGACTTTATATAAACAGGGGAGACATATTGGCAATTGACTTTGCATAGGCCACTGTTTCAGGAAGCATAATAAACAGGACTGAACAAAGATCTAAAGAGGAAATAAAACATTTAACAGGCTGGTGCTTTTACCCTCACCTCCTTTCCAAGAAAGACAAAGCAAAGACAAACAGCAGTGGCAAAAACTGCAGAACTTTCCCTGAAAAAATGCTTTCCTATTAATTCAGTGTTGGTCTGCGTTACCTACAAACCAACATGGTTTCAATTTAGGTTCCTATTAATCTTGGCTATTTCTTTCAAGTGCTTTTTTAAAATAGAAACTTCACGTTGAACATTTTAATAAAATTAAGTTTCAAAGTCAACAAGCTGCTGGGGTAATTTTTTCCCAAATACTTTACTGCCAGATGTAAATACTTGTGATTATTGATATTCTTTGTTTTCCTATGATGTTTTCCCCCTATTAAACCGATTTCCTAGTGAAGTAACAGTCCATGAGAAATCACTTGTCTCCAGGATTTTACAAGCAAGCAGCAGATACATCGACAGAACATTTGAGCATCTACCCATTGCTTATAGAAGCTAATTCCATGCTAGTGCCGTGATAACAACCCATCGCCTGATTCAAAGCCCAGTGAAATCAATGGGAGTCTTTCCATTGACTTAAATGCCTTTGGAGGAGGCCCTAACGTCCAAAGCTCAATAACGTCAATAGAAAGACTCCCACTGACTGCCGTGGATTTTGGAGTAGGCCTTTAGGCCCTAATCCTGCAGTCAGCTGTGCACGGGCCCACCCAGAGCTCATTGCGGGGCTGGGGTCCTAATGAGTAGAGTAGACCCTGATCCCATACCATACAAGTTCAAAGGAGGTGGTTTCTGGTTGTTGAGAATTTTTTTATTGATTGATATTTTGGGTCATTTACAATAAGACATTACAATTGCACTGTCTTGACATGTATAAGTACGTATCTCAACACAGAATTAGCATATTCTATATCCTGTGCCGGGTCACCCATCCTCTTTGCTTTGCACAGACCACTCAGGCTTGTGGGAAGGGGGTGGGGGGTTGCGGAGCAGTCTGGGTCCTGTCCCAACGCCCTGTGATGCATCGCTTCACATCCCAGCAATCCCTTCTGTCCACTCAGCGACTTTCTCTCCCATGGACACCACCACGCAGTTTATTTACAGTGTTTCACTCTGCCCCCGTCTACATGCTAGTGCAGACTCAGTATTTCCAGCTTTACTACCCTATCCGGAAAGGTCGGAGGAGAAAAGGTGTCTCCTGGAGGACTCCCTTTTGGCAGGCCCTGCTAGCCTTTCACCATCACCCGTGCTGTCCCCTTGCTCTTCCTTCCTGTGCTCTTTTACCCAGTCTCCTTGTTAGTGGGCTAATTGCTTCATTAGCTTCCCTGCCCCAATCTGATCTGTTAATCAGGAACTCCTCTCCGTAATCAGGTCCTCCCCAGGGCCTAATGGGTGAAATCGTGACCAGAACACTGTCTCAGTTGCTGATTCCCATCACTCTGTCATATGTCCATATATTGTTATGTTATTAACACGTCCCATTTTGCCATTGACTGCAAATGGAGCAGGATCCAGCCCTTAATGAGTGGAGCCAAGGCTGCGCAGAATGAGATTTTAGCCTGAGCAGGCGAGAAAACAGGTATTGAGGCTAATTCCCCACTCTGGCACTTCGAGTGCAGAAGGTGGGGGCCCGCAAGGATTTTAAAAATTAATACTGGCCACTCCAGGCTGGTATTAAATTCCCAAGGTTACAGCTTCTCTCTGACCTTGAATGGGTAGATGCTGCCACCACCCAAGTGAAAATCCCTTAATACCCAGGAAGGAACACTTGGGAATTCCTCCCTCTCAGGTACCTTCAAGCCCTTTCACCCCCACTCTGGGGAAGAGCTGAGAAAAAAACAAAAGAAATCAGTTGTTGCCACCAGCTAATTAAACAACATATGCACAAACCTCTTAGGACACTAAAAATCCAATCCTGTTCTTTAAAAAAAACGTAAATTGTAGTAAAACCAAAAAGAAAGAAAATACATCTGTAACTTCGGCTTTTGCTAGATTTAAAAAGAAACAATTACAAAATGTAAGCATCAAAATAGCTCTCTTGAGGTTCATCTTAAAGCTTGCAAGCAAAACAAAAGCATCTGGGGTTAGCACAGAGGGGTCCACAAGCCAATAAGAAATAATCCTAATCACGTCTTTCTAAACATTCCAGATCCACTTACATATTTGGGCTGTTAAAAGTAGTTCTAGATATCATCTGATGATTTTCATATCTGGCTTAAAGCTTCTCACAGCAACTGCTCCCTGTTCCCCTCTTCCCTGGAGAACCACAACACACAGACAAACGGAAGTTTTTTCCCAATTTTAAAAAGTTCTAGCTCTCCCATTGGCTCTTTTGGTCAAGTGCCCACTCCTTTCCTTTTACCGGTGGGCTTGTTAACCCTTTACAGGTAAAACAAGTAGAGAACAACCACCAAGAGGGATTCCATAGCCAACTGGCTGGCTGTCCACAAAAGGGAGCTATCCCCTCTCTCATTTATCAAAACAGGACACCAGGAAAAGAGTGACTTTTCACCAATAGTTTCAAAGAAACTTGGTGAACTGATAATGGGACTGTGCTGAGTGGTACAGACCCCTTGAGACCAAAGGAGACCCTTCATGGCCATGACATCCAACCGCTCCAGCTTCCCTAAGGAAGATAAGATCCGCCAGGGAGGAGTAGGGCATGGACCAGGGGAATTAGAGGCTGGAGCAGTTCTTTCCAGTGTAACAGGGAAGTAAACACATCATTTCTAAAAGCACTTCTAGGGCCTCCTCCAAAGCCCGTTGAGATCAATGGACAGACTCCTGCTTAACACTGAGCATGTGGGTAGCGCTATCAAAGTCAATGAAGATAAGTTTGTGCTTAAGTGCCTTGCTGAACTGGAGTCAGTGCATGGAAAGGCGCTTGGAGAGATGTGTTCTGTGTTTCCTTGCAGGTTGCTGGACAGCCCCTCAGTTTCAATATTATTTTAACATACTTTTTAACTGTGCATATGATGGACCCAGTATAGCCCAGTGGGCTAGTTTGCCTTTATTATATTTACTGCTTTGCATTATATTCTGCAATTTGGCTATTACAAATATGCAAGTAACACCAGCATCTCTCTCACACACACACACACAACTCCACACCTACCAGCAGCTGGAGCTTCTCGAAGCCAAACCCAACCCGTCCACTTTGACATTACTCTTGTGTTGTAAGTAACTAACTCCTCCAAACAGAAGAAGAGCTTCGTTCAAAAGCACTCCACACAAAGGCACAAATTAAACCCCAGGAATTAAATACTAAAATCATTTTTACAGCAGAGAAAAAACTCCCTACCAGCGAGCTGAAAAAGCCATTACAAACGGACCCTTCCATTATTCCTCCTTTTTCCAAAGCGCGATTCTTTTCTCCAAGCCAAGCCCACTGTGCCGGGACCAGAGCTTCCCGCTAGTTCTCCTAGACCAACTTGAGAAGATACGGCAGTTACTTGGGATGGACAAGTCACTTCATTCAGGCACCCTGTTCACAAACATTCTCAACATCAATTACTGCCCTCCGGGGAGAAGGGGCTACTCCTGCAGTCCTCACTCAGGCAAGACTCCCAGCTAAGACTTTGATGAGCATTTTGTATGAGCAAGGACAGCAGGAGCAGTCTAACTTCACAACATTGGTGCATGGAAGAAACTGAATAGCCTGACCCTAATCGTTGCCCATGCAGTGGCCATTTTGCGACCCTCTGGAAAGAAAAAAGCAGCCAAAAAGCAGTTTTAACTGGCTCCCTCAGCATGCCTTTTGTGTACTCTAGGTGCATAGACATGGGAAAGGTGGGTCAGACTATGGGGAGGTCAGAGTCCAAGACAGGCCAGAGGGCAAACTGAGAGTCAGGTGTCAGGAGGCAGGCAGGGTCAGGTTACCAGGAGTCATGGGGCAGGTGCCAGATTACAGAGAACAATTGAAGAGCAAAACCAAGGACATACCAGGGTCAGAAGCCGGAGTCTAGGGTCTATTGCGAACAGGGTCTAGAGCAGAGGCAGGTAGGCAGTCTTCATTGTTGTTCAGACAACCTCCCATCATGGCTTCCTGGTTTAAGTACTGGTACCAGCCAATCAGTGGGCTGTGAGGGGCTGCCACTCAGGTCATTCTGGGTGACACTTCCCGCCAAGCCCAGCCTCTCAGGGTCCTCCCATGGGAGCCCAGCCTAAGCCTCCAGCGGTGATGCAGCAACATCAGCAGCGCAGAACTCTCATGCAGGTATCCATGCAAACCTAACCCCCAGCAGAGACAGTGCTAGCTGATGGAAGAATCTAACTTCCGTCTCTCAGGGAGGTGGATTACCTATGCTGGTGGGAGAACCCCTCCTGTCAGAGTGGGTCATGTCTACACAGAAGCGCTGCAGCTGTGCCGCGCTAGCATTTTAAGTGTGGACATACCCTTTGTGTTTAGCGTTTGAAGCCATTTAATAAACATGTCCTGTTTAAGATGGACTGTGATTCTCTATATCCTGGCAGAGGACATTGGCACTTCTGGGGGATTGTTTCGTTTTCAAGACAATGAGCAAGACTCTCAAAAGTCCTCAGCTTTGGCCTACGTGCTCCCACTGAAACCCCCATGTCCACCTCACCTTGTCCATTTGAATACCCCGATATTACATGGATTTGAATCACACAATAAGCCAGACAAGGTACACTGGTGCCACCATGAAAATGTAACGATTTATTTTCCATATTTCTTTTTTAAACTTTGGCTCATTCTTTTATTTCTGAGTGTTTTCTGGGGCCATCCCCTCCCCACAAACTCCTCAATGCATAATTCTTTAAGAGATTAACTCCTGAAAAAACTACCCCATTTCTGTAAGAAAACCATCTCCTTACAGTTCTGAAGAAGTAGCTAAATAAATGTGAGCGTAAATACCTACTATAAAAGGCCTACTGAAGCAGAGTAACAATAATGCCTCAGTTGTGAGCCTTGAAAACTTTGAAAGTAAATGCAATTTCACATTAAAGATCTGAAAACAAACTCAAGGCGAAGATTTTCTGGGGGGAACCTTTGATCTCTTTTTCTTTCTGGGGGGAGCCAATATCAACATGACTGATTTTGTGCTCTATTCATGAGTCTTTATGTGGGTTAATAATGTTAAAGTTATTCCACTGCTTTTTCAAGCTTTTCTGGAATCGACTCCTCAATGGAACAGGGCCCTATTGAAGGCTCCTGAATTTGCATGGCATGTGCAAGACATTTTGACTTATATTCCAAGTTAGGTTTGCATGGCGAGGATTTACCTAGACATGTTGGATTAATTGGCCTTATTGTTAACATCACAATGAATAAGCATTTGCATTTTTTGTGGAAGAAATACTATGTTAGATTTAGAAAATTAAAGGTTTAGTTCATGAGAAATTCCTTTTAATAAAAGCTCAATCCTAAACCTGTTGAACTCAAAGGGCTCTGATTACAGCCCTAAATTTGGTACAGTCAGATTTAGCTATCAAAACCCTAAAACCACTCAATGAATGTCCATTTTGAAGGTACTCAGATGTTTTTATGCATTATTTATATTGCAGTCGGCACCCCTGCTGAAATCAGAGCCTCACTGTGCTAAATACTGTACGGACACATCAGAACCAACGGACTTTGCCCCCAACACCTTACGATCTAGACAGGGGAAGCCTTATTACCCGCATTTTACACATAGAGAAATGAGACATCAGAGGGTGAAATCTTGGTCCCATTGAAATCAGTGGCAAAGGTCCCATTGGCTTCAATGGGGCCAGAATTTCATCCAGAGAAAATAATCAATCTACTCAAGGTCCTGATTTGAACCCAGAGCTTCTGAGACCTAGGCCAGAGCCTAAATAAGAGACCATCCTTCCTGATGACTTGGAAAGGAACACCAGGTTTCTGGCAAGCCTATTGTGAGGCTCAGTGATAATGTGATGGTGCTTATGAGACCCATATGGCCCCAAGCCCCACTGGGCATTTCAGCTGCATGACAAAAACATTATCTAATGTAATCAGCAATTGATTCCTTTTGTGCACAATTGATCAGCAATATGTACAATCCATTGTTCGCCCACTGTTTTGAGTTACCATCGCAGGGTGGGGTTTTTTTCAGTGACACAAGCTATTTAAGGCCCGGATCCTGTATCATTAAATCATAAGGAATCTTTGCCATAAACTTCAATAGATGCAGGATCAGGTCCTACTACTGCAGAGCGCATGAGAATTCTGCAGTACAAGGGGAAAGACTCCATGGCCCATATGCACTGAGTACCACGTGATTTCATTTTTTTTCCTTTCGTTTCTTTTAGCATTTGTTTTCTTACTGTTTAATTACATTGAGAAATTTCCCATCAGGGTCCTCACACCTCTTCTTCTCAATGAGGTGGCTAATTCAGCCATGGAGCTGGTGGTCCAGGAAAGAACAAATTACAACCCTCTAGCCACACAGCTCATGGCTGCCCCTATTTTAAAGAGATGCTTCCCTCCTGAGGCTACTAGCAGGTTGGATCGAAATGGAGCATTGCATGATATATAGTACATGTGAACGTCGGTATGAAAAATGAGGGTGGCGCAACCTTAGAAGATGCTTGGATCAAGGTAGAACTTTGCATGCTGGGGCATACATTCTGGGATTTTCAAAGCCAACTAAAGTTTTTTAAATGTCCCACTCCTGTTGACCAGCAGTTGGAGTTTACTTAGACTTTACCTTTGAAAAATCCATCTGTAGTAAACATGAGCAATAGTATTAAAGACGTTCTCATCTGGGCAACAATCTGTTCTCATCTGGGCTCCTGACTACTTGCCTCCTTTGGCTAAAGCATTGGTATCCTTGTTGCGGACTAAGTGGCTCAATGATTTGGCTTTCACCGCCCGAAATAAACCAGAAAAAAATAAAACGTTTGTATGTTTTAGCGCTCCCAGTTTGCTAGGGGCGGGAGAGAGCCCTGTGTCCCAGACAGGCTAATCACCATGCCCTATATTTGCTTATTTTTGAATGTGAAATGTGCTCACCTACCTTCCTGCTCCTTGGAATGTCTCCTTTGGAAGCCTCCGAGCTGCATTGTATTCCTCATCCCCTATATTTAGAACAAAGCCGATACACGCCATTCTTTGTGTCTAAGCACTCATTCCAATAGGCCTCGGAAAAATAGCTAACCCTGAATAAAACAACGGAGTGTTCTTTAAATACTTCTGCTTGCACGTCCAGTGAGGAGAGATTGCCAGCGAGTGTCAGTTTGAGTGAGTGAGAATAAACATAAGCGACGAAAACAGTGCTATTTACTATTAGCAGCAGATTTATTTGGAGGAACTGCATGACAAGTATCATTATTTTCTCAGACAGCAACTGCTGGAGTTCTCACCCATAAAGAGTTCTTATTAGGTTATTATCATGAAGGCTAACGTTCTTTCACACTAGTATTCCCCTATCCCAGGTACTATTAATTCTCTCACACGCTTACCGGAAGGGAACGACTCCAACTTTATTTACACATGACATCATTATACAAGGAACAAAAATAAACAAGGGAGCCAGGAGCTAAACTACCATAAACCAAAAGTATCAAGTTTGACTTAGCCTGGGGACAGATGTCTCCTGCCAGGAATAACCTTCTCCGCTAATTGAAGGGCATGCAAAATATTACCCCCCAGCTCCCACTTTGACCTCACAAAATCTGGGGATTGTTTAAGTTATGAATAACAGCCTAATCTTACTCCAGGATCCCTATTGTACTTTACAGAAGTATGTAGTAATCTCTTTGGACTCTTCTACATACATCAGGAGATAAAAACATAAGAACGGCCGTACTGGGTCAGACCAAAGGTCCATCCAGCCCAGTATCCTGTCTACCGACAGTGGCCAATGCCAGGTGCCCCGGAGTGAGTGGACCTAACAGGTAATGATCAAGTGATCTCTCTCCTGCCATCCATCACCCCGCTCTGACAAACAGTCGTGCCAATTGTTCTCATCTTCCATGGGAATCTTTTACATACATATAAACCCCTCATTTTCAATTTAAATGACTGCATACACTATTAAGAATCTCACATCACTTCCCATTAATATTTATTAAAGTGCAAGCTCTGAATACTCCAAAGGTAAATGTGGACTGGCATACAGTTTAAATATGGGGAATTTGCAGTGTTCCTAATTACAGCTGGGAACACACGACTTGGTTGAAATATGTTGCCTCCATGCTAGCAATACAATCAATGGGAATGGGAGAGGAACCCACTTTGACGTGCTTGTGACTCACATGTGAAAAGTGCTAGCTAACGAATTATTCTTAGAGCAGTCAATTTCAAGGAGCCTTCTGCCTTTACGAACGGGGCGGTGGATTCCGGTCTACTAACAGCTGTACTGAGACCACCAGTTCGTTTCACAAGGACCATTCATTAAACAACCATTGCACGGTAAAGATTTCCATTCACTACCAATAGGAACTGATTGGAAGCAGTGACCTCAGGGTGAAATACTTTATATCCAAACACCAGTGCTCTAAGTCAGCCAGTACCCAAAGCTTAGATTTGAGGTGGATACAGTAGTTCTCAACTAGATATGCACTTATAATAATAATAATATATATTTATACAGGAAGTAAAATGGGGAGAATGGTGCTTACCTCCTTTGAAAAGTGGTTTGAGTTCCACTGATGAAAAGCATTACAAAAGAGCGAGATATTTATCATTTATTATTATGATTATTAATGAAAGGCATTTGTTACCATGACCGTCATTCCTCTAATGAGGGATATTCTACGTGGTGCAGGTTCCCTTCATATTGTCTTGCTGCCCTCCTGATGAATGGATCCTTTCAAATTAGCAGCAGTGAATGGTACATAGCACTGGGATAAAAATAAATGTATTTATTTGCCCATCCTACCAGGAGCACAGAGATTGCCATACCAGATTGCACTATCTGCTTATATAGCCTCTGGCCAGAACCTGGTGTCATGGTGTCTGGAGTGACTCACAACCGTGAGTGCCAACCCCAGGACAGACTGTCAGGAAGCAGGGCAGACACCCCAAATTGGCTGTATGTTCCATAATTAGATTTCACCAACCCTGTAACAAGTGTGAACTCCTAAAGCACTATACCAGTCTTACCATGCAGTCACAGACACTCCCCTTGGGCACGCCAGTCTATCTTACCACCCAGACAAGCTGGACTTACTGATAGATGGTTGCTTTACACCAAAGATCACAAAATATTCAGGTTACTCCCAGTCCCATCGGGCCAGGCACTTAGGCTTGGTCCACACTAAGCCCCCAGTTCGAACTAAGATACGCAACTTCAGCTACGTTAATAACGTAGCTGACGTCGAAGTATCTTAGTTCGAACTAAAAGGTACTTACCGCGGGTCCAGACGCGGCAGGCAGGCTCCCCCGTCGACTCCGCCTACTTCTCTCGCGGAGCAGGATTACCGGCGTCGACAGCAAGCACTTCCGGGATCGATTTATCGCGTCTAGACAAGACACGATAAATCGATCCCAGAAGATCGATTGCTTGCCGCCGAACCAAATGGTAAGTATGGACGTACCCTTACTGCAGGTCAATTTGTAAAAACTAAGAGACGAAATGAGAGAGCTATTACAAGGTTAAAGCAGGTAAACTTATATACCAGGGATCGGCAACCTTTGGCACACAGGGTGCTTACCCTGGCGAGCTGGGCCGGTTTGCTTAATTGCCGTGTCCGCAGGTTTGGCCAATCGCAGCTCCCACTGGCCGTGGTTCGCCATCCCCGGCCAATGGGGGCTGCGGGAAGTGGCGCGGTCCAAGGGATGTGCTGGCTGCCGCTTCCCGCAGCCCTCATTGGCCAGGGATGGTGAACCGCAGCCAGTGGGAGCCACAATCAGCCGAACCAGCAGACGCAGCAAGTAAACAAACTGGCCGGCCCGCCAGGGGGTTTACCCTGGCAAGCCGCGTGCCAAAGGTTGCCGATCCCTGTTATATACACAAATGAGTTGCAGTCTATGGTTTCAAAAGGCTGTAGTAATCTGTCAGCTCTGAATGCCTTTTGGGGCTGACCCAGGCTGACTCTGTAGATCTCTGCTTCTATTTTGTTGCTCCTGGGAGAGTCCAAACAGCAAAAGAGAGGGGGAAAAATTCTTGTCTGCTATTTTTATTTCCTTCTTCCAGAATTCAAACTGATAGAACAAGCCCTTTTGCATGTAGCCTCTTCATGGGCATAAGGGGGCAGTTAACAAAATCTTTATCTTGTGGCGTTAGTTTTGATAGGCTTTTCTTGATGGGCAGGAGACGATCCCTCCTGACTGGGTTCACAGTTTCAGAGCAAACACTTAACTATTACCTTCTAGCATGTGATAAAGAAACGACAAGTGAGATGAATGCATGCAGCGACTAACAAGCATTTCATAAAGTCTAAACACCAAATACATCGTTATAAGTTCAATACCCATCTGAACCAAACTAGCACCCAGGTGAAACAGACTGGTTTCCAGCAATGAATTTGTCAGTGCTCAGCTGAGGCCTAAAGCTCTGGCAAGAGCTGGCTCCTCATCTGCCAGCATCAGGGGCGGCTCCAGGCACCAGCGCAGCAAGCGTGTGCCTGGGGCAGCAAGCCACAGGGAGCTGCCTGCCGGTCGCTGTGAGGGCGGCAGTCAGGCACCCTTGGGCGGCGTGCCTGCAGGAGGTATGCCGGTCCTGCAGTTTCAGCGGCAACTCGGCGGTGAGCATGCCGAAGGCCAGGGCCGGCCCTAGCTTTTTGGCCGCCCCAAGCAAAAAAAAAAAACCCACAAGCGCCGCCGCCCCCCAACGCCGGCCAAAACACCGCCCCCCCCCCCCCCCAACAATCCTGCCCCACCAAAACGCCGGGGGGGGAGGCCAGCGGGGAGTTGGGCATGCCCGCCGCCCCACTCCCCCTGCCGGTGGGGAATGCGGAACGCCTGCCGCTCTGCTCCCCCGGCCGGGGTGCCGGTGGGGAGCGGAGCACGCCTGCCGCCCCGCTCCCCTGGCCGGGGCGCCAGAGGAAGATTCGGTTTTTTTGTAAATTTAAAAAAAAAAAAACCTTCAGTGCCGCCCCCCTCCAGGTGCCGCCCCAAGCACGTGCTTGGTAGGCTGGGGCCTGGAGCCGGCCCTGCCGAAGGCGCAGGACCACCGGAGCACCCGCAGAAACACTGCTGAAGCCACGTGACCAGCTGAAAGCCGCCTGACTGCCGTGCTTGGGGCGGCAAAAAACAAAGTCGCCCCTGGCCAGCATCACACTTGGGTCTTCAGGGTTAAAGGACAAACAATCCATAATGCAGCTATCCTGCTGTACAAGGAGAGAATTTAGGGTCGGGTTGTGAACCTTGTACTCACACTTGGGAGCAGTGACTCACATAAATAGTCCTATTGACTTCTTTTGTGCTACTTGTGAGAGTAACTGCTCCCCATCACAGGAGTTCCCAGCCTGCCTCTCAGGGAGCTTGGTATCTAACAGGTAGGTCTGTCTAGCAGTGTCTTTGATCTATTAAGTTGTTCACACAAGAAAGCAGGTCTGACAAAAGCTACCAAGTTCTCTGAACCCTCCTTCAGACAGCAAAGCCTAAAGACAGACGTCCTTTCCTCACCCCCTTTCCCCAGGATCTAAGTTTAAACTGAGTACTTTGACACACCTCAGAAAACCTTTGGTGTAGAATTTCTGAGCATCCTTAAAGAGAGACCTAACGCATAGAAACCCATTTGCAAATTGTCTAATCACTTTCATCAATGGAAAGTGTCTTTTGATTCAAGAACAAATGCTTAGTAAGAACTTGGTGGGGAAAGACATAACCTTAGGGCTCAAAGACAGAGCAACGAATGTAACTTTTTTCCCCCATCCCAGAAAAAACAGAGACGGGGTTGCTTTTTAAGTAACGGCAGAGGATGACATCTAAGCAAGGTTGTTGTGAATAAAGCAGACGCTTCCCGGGACAAGAGCTGTATGCCAGCAAATCTAATTGACAATAATCTGTGATCTACACTCAGCCCTTCTCAGGAAAGTGCTTTTATCCCATCTTTTCCCAACTTTTTTCTTTCCCCCTCTAATGTATGAATCACACATTGAATCGCCGAAATGCACTCTATGTGATCGTGATTTATGGGGCGCTGTCTGCTTCACTTTGTATGCAAGCTCCTTGGGGTGGAGATGTTTTGGAGAGCAAAGCATACGCTGTCAGCACTCAGTAAATTAATAGCAACCACTTCCTGCAGCAAAAGCCGATACAAGGTCCGTGTTCTATGTGGGTGGGTGCACGGAGCTGCGGCACTTCAGGAACTCCCTTCCCCCGCCTCATGCAGTACAAATTCTTACCAACTATGTTAACATGTATCAGTGAGAGATGGATTTTAATGGGACTTGTTAATCGGTAAATAAAGAAGGAGACGAGAATTATTTGTACTCTGGGACATGGACCAGGACCCCATTGTGCTAGGCGCTGTACAAAACTAATGTAGGCACCATATTTTATTTAATTTCGATTCATCGGAGGTACAGGCCTATGGCAATCCATTTAAGATATGTGTTCTTCCACTCAGTAACATAGACGTCCAATATGGTGTGACAGTGGCATTTCCAGGCACAGGAATTCAATATAGAGTTGCAAGCATGAAGTAAAAGGCACTATTGTTTTCTCTTTTCCATCTTCATTTGTCTGCATCAAGTACCAGCATGTGCAACCCTCTGCCTATGAGAAGTCCTAATAACGCTTCTGATGTATGTACGGATGCCTAACAATAATGTTTAAAGACCGGCTCGTGCACCATAATGAGAAGGTGTCTGTGAAACTGCCCCAAGACATGTCAGTGAGGATGGTTTGTCTGCATCTTCCCAATAAGAAGAGTAATGAATCTGCTTCATTTGTTTGTGCTTTGTGTTTGTAGATGTGAATGGATGACAGTAGATAGGGCGGAGTAACTCTTTCGGATCAAACAAGAACTGAATCAAACCATCCCCCAAATCTCATGCCCAACACACGTAGAACTTTTGGAGACATTCAAAGAGCACATAGGTGGCACGTGACAACTGTAAAGCATGTCGGAAAGAATCGCTCTCTTTTAATGCTGAACAAAGATCTTTATTAGAATAAGGAAAACAGTAGATCTCTGCTCTTCCCCATGCCTCGCGCAACAGTTTTAAATGAACAGCACCCAACAGGTGTTTTCGGGTCCATGGGGAGACCAGCCTTTGAACTCTGGCCCTTAAGTAGGCCAAATTCATCCCTTATGTACCTTGAATGGACTCCTAGACATTATAGCAGGCATGAATTTGGCTGTGTTGTTTTGCAATCAGAGACTATTTGCTCTTTTTCACTTTGTTATTTCTACTGTCACTGATTGGTCCATCAGCCCTCACAGAGAGCCCGCCGATCACAACACGTCAGACGTGTTGCTCTAGCCAGTCCTCCAACTACCCGCTGGCCAGGCTGTCGGTCGCACCGGACACCCGATTGACATAGCGCACAGCAGCCTAGAACTCCTGAGCGATCCGCCAACCACAGCCTCCCAAGCAGCTGGGATTACAGGCAAGCGCCACCACACCAGGCCTTTTTTATTTATTATTTGTTAAGCCCCTGTTGCTCAGCCTGGTTCCGTACACACAAATAAAGCCAGTCCCTCCTCTGAGGATCCTACAGTCTAGAAAACAATGACTTGCAGGTGATCCTCTGATTAGACTTTTAAGTCTTATTACTCTTTCCAGAAAAATATGCTCTCATTTAACCAGAAGTTGTTGGTCTCCATTCAGGATCATTGGATGAAATCTATGACCCATAGGGTGACCAGATGTCCTGATTTTATAGGGACAGTCCTGATTTTTGGGTCTTTTTCTTATATAGGCTCCAATTACCCCCCCACCCCCATCCTGATTTTTCACATTTGCTGGCTGGTCATCCTAAATTGACCCGTGTCATTGTGGAGGTCAGACTAGATGATCAAAATGGCCTTAAACCTATGAATCTAGACTAACAAAATAAAAATAAAGGGAGCATGCTTTTGAGAATCTGACGGTCTTTATCAGGATATGGGAGACAGTAAGGCAGAGCCACGAACCCTTGCGAATTATTGGGAAAGCAAGAAACTCTGCGTCTAGTAGCCCAACATACAAAGGCTAAGCTTTTCTTCCTTTAAGCTATACATCTGGCCATTCTCCACCACCTGCTTCTGTTCAACTTCTTATATCTCATCAATTCTGCTGCATTTATGATTTCCGAGAAATCTTCATAACGACTATTTCATCCTAACTTCTGAGCACTAGCGTGATGTATCTGACACTAGAGATAACAAGACAAAAGTCATTCCCTTGGGGTCTTGTCAAAATGCTAATATAAAGCAAAAGTGCTTTAAAGGCTTTGATTCCAATACTTCCTCTCTCCTGGTATGATTCAAAATGGTTTTATGCAATGTATATTTCACTGCCATGAAACAGAATTGTGTCAGGTGAGATTTATAGGCAATTTATCTCAATCATGCCCCCAAAGAAATTTCAAACAGAGAGCAAACAGCATTGTAAAGAACAGGGGATAAACAAAGGAGAGGGGCTGAGGGACTTGGGCTTATTTAGTCTGCAGAAGAGAAGAGTGAGGGGGGATTTGATAGAACCTTCAACTACCTGAAGAGGGGTTCCAAAGAGGATGAAGCTAGGCTGTGGTAGATGACAGAACAAGGAGCAATGGTCTCAAGTTGCAGTGGGGGAGGTCTAGGTTGGATATTAGGAAAAAATGTCACTAGGAGGGTGGTGAAGCACTGGAATGGGTTACCTAAGGAGGTGGTGGAATCTCCATCATTAGAAGTTTTTAAGGCCCGGCTTGACAAAGCCCTATCTGGGACGATTTAGTTGGGGTTGGTCCTGCTTTGAGCAGGGGGTTGGACTAGATGACCTCCTGAGGTCTCTTCCAATCCTAATCTTCTATGATTCTATGAAAGGTTGATTTGGTGCTAAGACGAACAGAGAAGCTGATCAAGAATAACCCTGATGATGGTGATGATGAAAAGGGATTAAAAAAATGGAAATCCATAGATTCCCAGGCCAGAAGGGACCATTGTGATCATCTAGTCTGACCTCCTGTGTAACCCAGGCCATCGACCTTCCCCTAAATAAGTCCTAGAGCAGATCTTTTAGAAAAACACCCAGTTGTGATGTTAAAATGGTCCGTGATGGAGAATCTACTTCCCCCTTTGGTAAGTTGCTCCTATGGTTAATTACTCTCACTGTTAACATTTTACATCTTATTTCCAGTCTGAATTTGCCTGTCTTCAACTTCCAGCCACTAGATTGTGTTATAACTTTCTCTGCTAGACTGCAGAGCCCAGCATTAACTATTTGTGCCTCATGTAGGTACTCGTTGCAACCACTTGTCCTAACCTTCTCTGTTTCTGATGGGAACCGCCAGAACCTGCAGGAGGGAAGTAATGGGTCACTTGAAGAATTTGGCTACAGAAAGGGAGAGGTAGAGTGGTCTAGTGGATAGGAGTCGGGAGATGGGGGTTCTATTCTTGACCTACTGCGTAACCTTGGCTAAGTCATTCTATGGCTCTGTTTCCCTTCCCACTCTTGGTCTGCTTTGTCTATTTAGGAGGAGATATTTAAAAGCATGTCAGGAATTTAGGAGCACAAGTACCTTTGGCGTTGAAACCCACAGACGTTTTGGAATATACCATGCTGTGACTGAAAGCTCTTCAGGGCAAAGGTTGTGTCTTATTATATGTTTATGCCGCACTTAGCACAGCACCTTAGACCCTCAAGGTGTTACTATAATACCAATAATAAGGCCACCAACCAGTACCCAGGAATTTATGGGAAAAGGAACAGAATTGCATGAGTATCCAACCCAGCAAGCTGGGTTGCAAATATGTGAGCACAGGAACAGGCTGATGGTATATTTCTTAAAAGAAAAACATACTGAAATACTGTCTAAAAGGATAACATAATGCAATGCAACACGGAGATTGGAACAACAGAATTATTTTTTTTTAAATCCTAAATCCTTAAATAGCCAGATGATGCTTTGGCATCTTTGGAAGGATGAAAGTTGCTGTAGAAGGACCCGATCCCGCAAGCTCAAGGCACTCAATACATTGCAGGAAGCACGGAGGTACTCTTAGGACTGGGCCATCCATGTCAGTCATTTAAACACACTGGGTCGAATCCATTCCTGAGGTAACTCCATTGAATGACTTTGGCCCATTAAATTGAAAACAAAATCCTCTCTCTTTACATAAGCACATTGGCTTGTTTTGATTTTTCCAACGTGTGCTAAATTTACACAACAGCAGCAGCGAATATTAAAGATGTCAGAATGGTGTATGTCACTTCAGAGCCCATGTAGCTATACTGTTACTTCTCTTTCAGTGGCACCTGGAGAGCGGGACCCAAATATGCTGTAAGAATCCATCCTTGCCACAGAGAGCTTACAGAGACAAATGGACAAGCCAGACCATTTTCTGTTGATTTTAACTGGAAGTGGACTGAAGTCAGCAGTCCCACAGGGAGCCTGTGGCAAAGCCAGGCAATGAACCCGGAGACTCAACCACACGACCATCCTTCCTTTCTGTATGTAATTTGTTGTGTGTTAGAGCCAAGTCCTGTGTTAGATTCCAAGGGCATGGGGGCCATTCAGCACCATGCAGATTCGGGTCCTTAATACCCATGTTCAAGTGCCCCTTATCCATAATTCCAGATCTTATTCGACCTGTGCACTTCCTTCCTTTTGAACTAATGTGTTGCAACTCCTGTGGTCTGAAACGTGCCCTACTTCAGTAAGACAACACGTAGACTTCTCTGGCATTCCGAGAGAGTGAAGACGACACTCTGTCACCATTCATCCAGCTAATCACAATGCCAAGAAGAAATGTTAAGCCCCGAGGGAATGAACTTGATCCAAACTGAGAGGCATCCAGTTTAACGTATGCTTTATTTTAACAAAACAGGCACTTGCAAATAGAGAGCATCAGACGTATGAGGCAAACTTTGGCTTCAGTCTGGGAGATTTTTGAAAGGCATCAATGGGAGTTAGGTGGTTAACTTTCAAAATCTCCTCAATGTGTTTAAAGAGAGCAGGCAGGGTTTCGAAGAAATTTCAGTACAATCAACCATATATTTACCCTTAGCCAGCTCCTAGAAAGAGCAAGGGAATACAAACTCCCGCTGTGCATTGCTTTCGTCGACTATGAAAAGGCCTTCGATAGCATCGAGTTTAATGCAATATTAAAGGCGCTCGCAGAGCAGGGCATTAACACGCAGTACATTAGTTTGTTGAAGGAAGCAAATACTGGATGTACAACAGACATTACTCTCCTTGAAACTCCCCTCCGCATCCCAATCGAGAAAGGCGTAAAGCAAGGAGATACAATTTCACCGAAACTATTCACCGCCTGCCTCAAAATGGCTATGAACAAGATCAATTGGAGGAGTGGTGTCAACATAAACAGAGAGCGATTATCTCATCTCAGATTTGCAGACGACATTGTACTAATTGCCGAAAGCACCAACCAACCAACTGCAGAGCATGCTACGAAGACTCGACAAGAAAAGTAGTCAGGTCGGCCTGAAAATGAACTGCTGCAAAATGAAATATATGCGATCAGACGTCTTACGAAAAGCCCGAATAACGGTAACAGGAGAAGACATCGAAGAAGTGGAACAGCACATATATTTGAGCCAAGAAGTTAATATGCGCCAAGACCTGAACGGAGAACTCTCGCGAAGGATTCGGGCTGGATGGTGTGCGTTTAATTCCATCAAGGACGTCCTCAAAGGAAAAATTGACAAGACCACACGTAAAAATATTTTCAATTCAGCAGTGCTGCCAGCCATGCTATATGGCAGTGAAACGTGGGCACTGACGAAGAGAGAAGAGCAACGACTGTTGGTAGCTGAAAGGGCAATGGAACGAGCTATGTTGGGAATCTCCCTTCCCTTCTGGATCACATCCCAAATGAAATCATCAGAGAACGCAGCGGTGTGAAAGATATTGTCATGGAAAGCAGACATAACAAGATGCCATGGGCGGGCCACACAGCACGGCTCACAGATAACAGGTGGACCGCAATCATTGCTGAGTGGTACCCGCGAGAACAGAAAAGACCCCCCGGTCGGCCTCCAAGAAGATGGGAAGATGACATCGTTAAACGTTTCGGACGAACGTGGAGAAGAAAGGCAAGAGTGCGCGAAGAATGGCAGACATGTTGTGATCGGCGCAGTCTTAACGACAGCTGAAGACCGATCAATCCAGGTGATTCAGGTGATTATTAATTATTATTATTATTGTGCTGAGAGGCCCCAACTGAGAGGGTCTCACTGTGCTAGGTGCTGTAAAAATAGATAGTAAGATTAATAGATTCACAGACTTTAAGATCAGAAGAACCCATTAGATCATCTAGTCTGACGTCCTGTCTAACACAGGCCTTAGAATTTCACCAAGTTACTCCTGCATGCAGCCCATTAAAGTGTGTTTAGCTAACGCATGTCTTCCAGAAAGCATTCAGTCCTGATGCGAAGACTTTAAAAGATGGAGAATCCACCACTGCCCCAGTTGTCTTTTTGAATGGTTAATCATCCTTGCTGCTAGAAATGTGTGCCTTATTTCTAATTTGAATTTGTCTGGCTTTAACTTCTACCCATTGGTTTTTGGTATGCCTTGCTCTTCTAGATTAAAGAGCCCTTTGGTACCAGGTATTTTCT
The DNA here is from genome assembly GCA_037349315.1 of Chelydra serpentina. Classification (NCBI taxonomy): domain Eukaryota; kingdom Metazoa; phylum Chordata; order Testudines; family Chelydridae; genus Chelydra; species Chelydra serpentina. The sequence continues at coordinate 16,858,135 of JBAIAC010000061.1, forward strand.
CCTCATGAAGAGATAGTCCGTGTCCTGAAGACTATTATCCCATGATGTTTTAGTCATTTATTTTAGGTACCTATCAAAGCACAAACACAACAGTATTTAGCAGAGTTAGTCTATAAATAAACTCTGAGGACTAGAGCGTTAGCTGGTGTAAATCAGCGAAGCCAACAGAGCTATGCTCATGTGTACTTGTTGAGAATCTGGCTCTGTATGTATATTTGCAGAGGAAAATGATAAGCTGGCTAAGGTCTGATATCGTATATTAATCTTTACAAGCTATAGACATTGATATAAAGGCAAGTAGCTATACACAAAAAAGCATTACATACACATATTGTACATGTATATGCACTTACGTACATACAGTTTAAACCATCAGTGGTAGCCTTTAAAACGTCCACATTTACTGTTACCATACAGTCACCACCACAGACAATCCTATCTTAACTATAGGGAGAAACTGGGTTAATCAGATACTGCTGTATGTGGTAACCATTGGTAACTGATGATTGTTTAATGGAGCTTGTGATAGGGCCCGATCCTGCTCCCATTACAGTTCATGGAAGATTTGCTATTGACCATGGTGCAAGCAGTACAAGGCCTATAATTTAATTTTCTTCTGTTTTCTTTCTCAGATACTTATTAGGGCTGGGTTCAGCAAATATGGAAGCTCTGCAGATCCAAACTGAATGTGAACATTGGCCATCTCTCTCTCTGGGTTTAGAATGGCTGTGGATTGGGCTGCTCAGTGTTTTGGGCTTAGCATTCTAGAAATGACAGTACACTATGAGTAGGAATTCACGATCAAATCTTTCACTCCACAATCCAGCAGGGGTTGAGAGCATCACGGGGCTGATCCGTCTGCTTCTCTTCTCACTCACACAGATGTCAATCAGGTGTAAAGCAAGTAAAACTCTCCTGCAGTTACACTGGGATAAAACTGGCATGAGCACACAGAGCAGCCAAAATTCTCAGGTCTCACCATGCTCAGCACGGTACCCCAGAGGGGATAAGAGTGATTCAGCTATGCGTCCAAGTTACAGCTGCCTCAAGGCTGCTCCAACTTATGCTCTGCTGCCTATAGCTGTTCTGAGAGCTGGGAGTACCCTGAGAGGACAAAAGCTATCCAACCATGAGCCCTTTCCCCCTGAAGTGTCCCCTAACCTGAGGCCTCAAAGAGGATGCTAGATTACAAAGGAATTGTGCAAAAAATGGACGCAAGAATCAAGCCCTGGGAGGTTTAAAATGATCCCACCAGTGTGAAGGGCAAACATTGACTTGGCAACGTTATACTCCCTTGGAACATGTGTAGAAAGACCACACAAGGTCAAGGTCATGGGGAATGAGACCCTAAGCTCTCAGCTCTTCTGCTGAGCTCCCTCATGGCATCCCCTCCTTGCCAAAACAGGGGGGAAACCATAGACGGAGGGTATCTGGTTCCAGCTTTCGGGTAGAGGATGCTGGGATTGGGATAAGGACTTGATACAACGTTTCAAGGCTCTTACTAGGATCCTGTATTCTGCCCTGAGGGACAAACTGAGAGAGGCCTGGCCGTGAACAAGATGTGGCTCCCCAAAACCTATGAATTGCTGAGTTTGTTATAGACTCTAACCTTCCCTTCCTGCTCCATCCTCACACCCTTGCTAACCAGCCCTACTCTAAAAAGCTGCATGCAGGGGCTCTTTCACCCAGCCCTTTGAAGTGCTGTTGCCATGTTGTGTTTTTAGTTGCTACGGTGATGGGGTTTTTTTGGTTTAATGAGTTCATGTTATTGGTTGAGATTTTTCTGCCATGAGTCACGCAGATTTTGATTGGTGTAAGTCCGATGGAGGCATTGTCAACCGCAGGTAAATTGAGAACTCCAGGCTTCTGCTCATCTACGTTAACATTCCCAGGTGAAGATAAAGTAGATAATAGTCCAAGAAGTAAATATTCAGTTAATAACATAGCTAGTGTAGTGTTGCTTTGGATGACATGGCAACGGCACGTTTGTTTTAATTTCAGGTGACTTAACTGCCCAGATGTTTTAATGATATTACATGAATATGTTAAGTAAGAACAGCACCACTTATATTTGCATGCATATATACACCCAAAATATATTTTCCTTCATTCAGTTACCCGCTTCTAGTGTCTCCTGAGCTACTGTGCAGAATGCAAAGACTGCCTGCAATGTAACATCAGTTAGTGTAACAATGGTAGGCAGCGTGATCTGGTGGCTACAGCACTCGACCGGGACGCTGGCATCCTACCATCTATTTCCAGTTCTGCCACTAACCTGCCGGGGGTGACCTTGGACAAGTCACGTTGCCGGTCAGTGCCTCAGTTTCCCCCAGTGTAAGATGGGGCTAAAAAATACTACCCTCCTTTGTAAAGCAGATTCTGATTGATTGATGAAAAGCACTAGAGTCTCTCTTCTCGAGACCAGTCTCAATCACGGGGTTGTGAGCTGCCGATTGTGAATGCAGCAGATATTCTCGTCAATGCTAAAGTTACCTTGTTTCTAGTTATGTTTTTCAGCGGGTTATTTTTTTAAATCACATTATGAGCCATACCATGGAGGAGAGCCAGAGCTTTTCTAATTACATAGTAACGGTTGCAATTACATAACAGACTTCCAACTTACTGCAACAATTTGATCCCATGTTCTTCACTGGAATGACACCATTTTCCATGTTTTAAGTATCTCTTTTCACTAACACTGAAGCCAATTGCTTCTAATATTCCAGAAACGAATGAAAAACACCAGGATTAAACCTCTGGAATAGTGTGTTTACAATAGTCTTCAGGTTCATTCTTAACCACTGGCTCTATGACCTAGTAAATTACACTGTACTGGAAGCTTTTAGTTGCTGTTCCAACTCCTCTGTAAATATGTAAACTTGAGCCTTCTGTGCTGTTTTAATATTTCCTGTAAAGCCAATTTTTTCACCAATCTGCTGTTTCAATTGGCTGCACACGTAGTCATTGCGTGCTAATTTTTCCCAGGGGCACTTGATCCACTTCATTAGATTTTTTTTCCCTTTCTTATTAAGGACTTTATACAACAATACAACTGTATTTTTTGGATACCCAGGCCATCAGGTCTTGTATTGTATGAAAAAACCTGAGTTATGCTATGCTTTCAACTAAAGAGCCATACGGAGGTCGAGGGAGTTTTAAAAGACCTTCCCAAGCTTCCCTTCTGGGGTGTCTGCCGGGAAAATGTTTTAAAAATAGTACAATGAAGGATTTGGCCCAATGATCGAGAACAGTGGTTGTCAAACTTCTTTTCTGGCGACCCAGTTGAAGAAAATTGTTGATGCCCGTGACCCAACGGAGCTGGGGACGAGGGGTTTGGGGTATGGGAGGGGCTCAGGGCTGGGGCAGAGGGTTGGGGGGCAGAGGTGAGGGTTGTGGGGTGGGGCCTGGAATGAGGGGTTCAGAGTGTGGGAGGGGGCTCTGGGCTGGGGCAGGAGATTGGGGCGGGGGCTTACCTCAAGCGGCTCCCGGTCAACGGCGCAGCGGAGATGCTAAGGCAGGCTTCCTACCTGTCCTGGCACCACAAACCGCGCTGCGCCCTGGAAGCAACCAGCACCAGGTCCAGCTCCTAGGCGGAGGCGTGCAAGCAGCTCTGTGTGGCTCTCGCCTGCAGGCCCCGCCCCCAGCTCCCATTGGCCAGTTCCTGGCCAATAGGAGCATGGAGCCGGTGCTCAGGGCGGGGACAGCGCACAGAGCCCTGTGGCCTCCCTACCTAGGAGCTGGACCTGCTGCTGGCCGCTTCCAGGGTGCAGCGCGGTCTCAGAACAGGTAGGGACTAGCCTGCCTTAGCTGGGCAGCACCGCCGACGGGACTTTTAATGGCCCAGTCAGCAGTGCTGACCAGAGCCACCATGACCCAGTGCCTTACATCTCACAACACAGTACTGGGTCGTGACCCACCGTTTGAAAACCACCGATCTAGAAGTCAAAGCATAAAAAAATTCTTACAAAGACATCACCATGCACCTGGTTATGCATTTCTTGCACACCCAGGGGTGTGCAAGTAGCACAGAAATTGCCAGACTGGATCAAACCAAAGATCCAGCTACTCTGATACCATCTGACAGTGCCCAGTGCCAGATGCTTCACAGGAAGGCACAAGAAACCCTGCAGTGGAAGTATGAGGGTTTCTTTCATTTACAAAACTCTCTCTTGTTGTTATATTTGGTATTAAACTATTTTTGCTATTAGAATTCTGTTCTATTTTTGTTCTCCATATAAATGCCCTGTCCTTTTGCATGACTCCTACTGAGCTCTTGGCCTCAGTAACAACTTGTGGCAATGAGTTCCAGAGACCAATCATGCAGTGTGTGTGGGGGGGGGTATTTCTTTTTATCGCTTTTAAATTAATTGTAAAGGAATGCAGGGATCGGCTCAATGAATCTCACAAATCAGTAATATAAAATAAATAGCTTAATTTTAATTTATAATTTAAGAGAGTTTTGTTGTCAAATTAATTCCTTCTGGATTATTTTCCCTATATTTTTAATATGGAAGGTAAATCTGAGCAGATTTTTATCCTACTTCTCAATGCTTTGGCCTCAAATAATGTTAAAATGGTTTGGTGAATATATTGAAATGTGGTTTTGTTTTATGCAGGAAGACTGATCTAGATTAATAAAATGTAAGGTCAGAAGGGACAATTGTGACCATCTAGTCTGACCAGCTGCATAGCACAGTTGAACTAATTGCGACCTTTATTCAAAAGCCATGTAAACAAATGTTGCTGAATCAAAATAAGAATTTTGCACCCATCCTTTATGACTCTGTTCAAAAAGTTAGGCCTAAAAAGTCGGCTCAAGCAGGTGTTCAAATACTAAGAGCTAATCAACTGCCCGTAAATGTAATCTGACACGCTGATCGGCAAATGCTGGGCGAAACAATTGAGCCAACTCAAGATGCTTTGAAGCCGCTGCTACAAAAATCACAGTGGGCAAAGCCTCTTAGCAAAGAACAATGCAGCTGAGCCTTGCAGCTAAAGTGAGAGAGCTGGAGAACACCTCCTGGATGTGCAGGTTTTGGGGGAGGAGGGGTTGGGAAGCTTTTCATTTTGTCGTTTCTTTCTCCACCGGCTTTTAGTTCTGATCCCGAGCTAGAAGAAAGGGGTCCTTGTTCGATAAGAAGGCCTGATAACCTACACCCAAGCCAATAAAAGGGATTAGCCCAAGACTGAAGGCTCAACCCTGGGTCCATGTTAACGCACGGTTCAATTAGACTAAAAGCTGTCCTACAGCGTTAAGGCGAGTTACCTTCATTTTCAGCGTCAGGGAAATAGACCCCCAGATGACGGGATAGACCAACAAGGACTTTTTCCACTTTTCCCAATTCCTTTCATCCTGCCCTGCCAAAATTATTAGACTTTCAAGAAAGTGGAAAATCAGAGGCGTGTTCAGAGTAGGTGGTCTCCGAGTATTCATCGCAGGCGGGCACGCCAGGGTGGCACAGCGCCCTTTGTGAGGCAAGGCCGCGTGGCGTTGAGTTTGTTTTCCTTAGCACCTAATAAAAGTAAAAGTAAGAGATTTTTTTTTCCCAACCCAAAGCAAAGGCCTGTTGCTGCTAGTTTAGATATCTCTGAAGCATAAACATGTTAGCCAACACGCGGCAACGGTGTAGAGCACTGTGGAGATACCAGGCAGCAATGTGAGCATAGGCATAAGGTAGCCCAGGAAAGCCGGCATATCTTAGACAGGCCCCCACTGCCCAAGGCTGTCTCAGTTACACCTTAGTCTCCAGCTGCTGGAGCAGCCTAGAAACAGGAGGACGTTTAACGCCACCAGAACTGCCCCTCCTCCTGCATTGCACAGCACGGAATCTCGCCCACAGCGGAACTGCAGTGGTCAAGGCCAGATGGCAGGAAAGCACGGGTCACCGCAGCCCAGTCCCATACAATCGGCAAGACGGGGTGTATAGTCCACAGCCACTCAGGGCATGTCTACATAGCTAGTAGCTGCCTGCTGCAGTGAGCCTCCAAGCCCAGGGCAACAGACTTGGGCTTGCAGGGCTAATGCCCAAAATAGCTGTGCAGACAGTGCTTTTAAGCTGCAGCTGAGGCTGGAGGGTGGTCTCTGAAGCTACCCCCCTCCCTAGGCTTCAGAACCTGGGCTTCTGCCCGAGCGGGCGTCTGCATAGCTACTTGTGGCACGGCAGCATGCGCCCCGCAAGCCTGCGTCCGTGAAGAGGTTCAGAGACAAGAGTCGCTACCTGCTCCGCGGTGGCTAATTGGTGGACCATCCACGGCTGGGATAAGAGCCTGCAGCCCAGGGAATCAAAGTGGAATCTGCATCTGCCGCAAGCTGGCAGGAAGTGGCTCAAGGAGCTGGACCCTGCAGGGAGGAAGCCCAGGAAGGAGCGGCTCTGGGAAAGGGACCTGGGGGCAGATGAAGGTGGGAAGTGGCACCGCGAAGCAGCAGTGAGGCTGAGGGAGCAGCCCTGAGCTGCTTAGTGCTGGAACCCAGAGGAGAGGGAGGCCCTGGGGTCCCCTGCCTGCCACCAGGACAAGGGATATAAGAGCCCTCCTGGTGCAAGGACTACAGAGCCCAGGGTGGGGCTGCAGACCTGGCATAAAGCCATTCATCTCTGTTTGTTGGGTTCTCTCCTCCCCAGGAAGTGGGGAAGGGACTCTAAGGGCATGTCTCCACTGCAGTTGAAAACCCATGGCTGGCCCAGGCCAGCTGGCTCAGGCTAAGGGGCTGGTGAGATGCTCACCTGCAACCTAGGTTCTAGGACCCTGTGAGGTGGGAGGGTCCCAAAGCTTGGGATGCAGCCTTGGCCCCAGAATCTACACTGCAATGCAACAGCCCCTTAGGCTGAGCCCCGCCCTCCCGAGCAGCCGGCACGGGCCAGCAGCGGGTGTCTAACTGCAGCGTAGACACCCCCGAAGCAACTTGGCTGGAGGGCTGAGTCGTGAGAAGGGCCAACCACGGCAGGTGTGGAGAGGCTGGCGACAGGAGGCGCCTGAACTGAAGAGGCTGCTGCATCCCACTGGGCCATGTGGGGGTTCACTGGCCATGGAGTGACCCTCTCAACAACTGGCTGCAATCTGGGTGTCCAAGAGCAGTGCAGAGACCAGGCTGCAGATTGGAGCAGATGCCTTCATTGTCTGGGGTTGCTGTGGACGTTCTTTCAAAGCGCTTCCCTCTTACCACCAGCTTCACTTCAGCTTCCTCCGGGTTCAGTGACCGCCGGCTGCTCTGCAGTCTAGCTCCTGCTCTCTGCTAGGCACCAAGAAAGCTCTGAGCCCGTGCACTTGCAGGGAGGGAAACACTGCAGCAGTGTTCATGATAACTGGCCATTCATATGGTGTCATTCTATCAGGAACTGCCTCGAGAGAGGTGAAACATCGGCAGGGCATGCCCATATGCATACAGGCATATGAGTGGATTATGATACCCACAGGTGCTAGGCGGGAACTGAAATGCAGCTCCTCTTATCTCTGTTAAATGGCATCTAGTTTAACTGAAACGGCTTGTACCAAAGTAGTATAAACCCAAAGTGGTATCAAGTAAATAAAGACAAGTGGGGTGGATCAAACAGACACAGTAGCATTGTAAGCCCCTAATGTAGCTCAGAAGGGGCAGATGATTGGAAAGCACTGAACGAATAAAATAAAATGTATTGGCATTTCACTTTATTACAAAAATAGAGCTTTAAGACGGCTGGATTTCTTTCAGGTCATGGAGATAAATTTGACAAGAGAAATAATCACAAACAGCAACATTTTACAGCAAAAAGATTTTGTCTCTTAATTGTCGTCCACTAAAATATCATGTGATAGATGACCCTGCCTTTCCAGGCCTTAACTCTGCAAGAGCTTGGGAGGGGAAAAAATGCTTGAGGCAAAAATAGATCCTACTGTGGAGAGATTTATTATGCAGATGTGGGGCTTATTTCGTCTAATGCTAGTGTGGTGGTAGGTTTCAGTCACCAAAGCCAAGATCCCAGCGGAATAGTAAAGCAGGATTTTCAGAAATGTTCAGCATTGGCTGAACTCTGTTCCCACAGAAATCAATGAACCGCTTTTGAAAATCCCGCTCTAGAAAGGGAGCTTTTACAGATCTCTACTCTAATCAATCCTTCTAAAATAGTGCTCTGTGAAGGAGGCAGATCGTGGGGAGGTCAGGGGATTAAACAGAGTAGAAGAGGGCACTTTAAAATGATGGACCTGATTTTCAGCTAGATAGTAAACCAGCACAGCTCCCTGGAAGGCAATGAAACAACACTGATTTTCACCAGCTGGATCTAGACCCATGACACTTAAAGGATTTTCCTTGGAAAGTCTCCAAATACATGCATTTCTACCAATGCAGGAAACATCACTCTCTCAGATTTGTCTAACACTAGGATTGAATTTTAGGTGGGATTTTCTTCAACCAAAATATAGAAGCCTCTCGTCATTCTATTATGTATTTTTAAAAGTTGAGAAGAATAATTCCTTCATGAACCCCCTTCGCTGTGGCTCACAACCCCTTGTGCTACATGAAACTTGTGATTCCTGCACTTAGAAATGTGAAACCACATTGTGTCCCTTGATATACTCCATATATTGAAGTGACAAAGGGTCCTGTGGCTTCTACAGATCCAGACTAACACGGCTACCCCTCCGATACTTGAGTCCATATATTGAGTTTCTTGGCGCACCATTGCTATCAAAGGCTTTACCTTTGTCTCGTGATGCTATCACAAAAAGTAAACAAAATGGCCTTTTCTAAGGACATCTAAGGCTATATGAACTTCTGAGAATAATACTGTTTGTATTAGTGCACATAATAGTCCTAATGCATGTGGTTGGGATGTGGTTCCTTTGAGAAAAGGGTCCGAGTCTGTACTGCAGCATTGCTTTCTGGGTTCTGATAAAGCATGCAGGTGTCAAGTCTGAGATAGGTTTGGGGTTACATCAGAGGTGGAGCTGGTAGCAACCCTTATATTTAGGTTACCTGACACTTTCCAGTTCGAAAGATTCTTGTGATCTTTTTTGAGATACTTTAACAGCTCCGTTCATTTCAGCAAGCCTCTGAAAATCAGTAGGCAGAAAGCCCTGAGGCCGGAGAAGCACCTTTTCTTTATCCCAGGAAATTCTAATCAGTTTCCACTGAGCTATAAATGTGTTTTTCCCCTGGTGTCACTTACATGGGCAGCAAACCCAGGCCCCTGCCAATGCTGCTGCAGCCGTAGCAGTGTCTCACGCTCTACTGGGAACCCTGAAAGCAAACAGCCTGGCCGCGGCTGGAGCAACAAATGGCGCCAAGAGCCCATCCCCTGCTCTAGAGACACCATATGAGTCAAGAGCCTTCCCCCTGCTGATGGGGGCCAAGAGAGAGCCATGTCCCAGAGCCAGCACGTCTCGCTGCCTCACCTAGAACAACCACCTTTTGCTGCTGCCAGCTAATGTGGTTTGGCCTGTAACTCAAGCTCTACGGATGGTTCAATATTCAAACCTACTTGTGCCTGAGGAAGAACTGCACATCGTAGAAGCTGGTTTTACCTCTTTCTTTGGTTGCAAAAAGTCAAGACACTCGAACGCTTAAAAACGCTGGAACTTGGGTTCTCCGTTGGGGAGAAGCTGGAAGTTCGGCTCCACCATGCAAATCTCTGACATTTGATCGCAGCTGGGCTTTCCAGTGAGAGTTCCTGCAGCAGGGGGCCGTATCGCCTTGCCCTATCAACTTGGGAGAGCTGGCACTCCTGTAGTTCACCCCCCCCCCCCCCCACACACACACACACACACACACAGGGAGAGGGCGGGGGAGCATCGAAATCAAAAGACGGCCCCGTTCATTTGGGGCCAAGCTCATGGTGTTTGGTTGCGGGGAAGTTCTAGATCTGACTTATGGTGGTGGAACGTGGGAGGTGGCAATCGTGGGCGGGCAGCAAAATGTTCTGAACCCTCCATCTTCACCGAGCATGCTTGGCGGCCACAGAGCTCACTGAGCCTGCTCCAATCTGGCCTTCTGCAGGCGTCCCCCTGCCATTGCTCCCCCTAGAGGCCATTCACACTTGCAGAAATCAAACATGGGAAGGTCGGGAAAAAAGGTTGAAAGGAGAGTAAACTTTTCATCGGGTGAACACTGGCAAAAATATGTATGACTAGCCAGCCAGTTCTAATCCTGTCCCCGGCAGGAAATAATCTCACACAAGAGAGGAAGCATGGTTCACTGGTTAGAACATTAGCCAGGGAATTAGGAGACCTGGGATGAATTTTCTGCTCTGCCAGGGGCTTTCTGTATGGCCTCGGGTAAATCTCTCTCTGTCTCAGTTTTACATCTTTAAAATGTAGGTGATTGCACGTACCTACCTAAATCGGTGTTGTGAGGATAAATACGTTAAAGGCTGTGAGGTGCACATATATCATGGTGATACCTAAAAGTACCATAGAGAGTACCCAAAATTGATCTAACAGTGGAGGGATTTATTTAGGATCACCTTTTTATGCATTTGTCCTATATCTTCATAATAATAATATGGATGTTTGCGTGCTATAGAAACCCTATGCAGAATATGTATCTACATAATTCAAATGACACTTTTTCTCAGCAATTGTGTGGATCTTCAACACACTGAAGCCTGAAAGCTACGGAGGAGACCTTGTAGTTTAAATCTACTGTACGCCGGACTGAATGATAAGGAAAGTCCCAGTTCTAGCTGAAATAATAATATAGCACATTTTATCAGTAGATTTCAAAGTACTCCACAAAGGAGGTGATGGGGTTTTTTTTACAGATGGGGAAACTGAGGCACGTGGCGGTGAAGTGATGTACCCAACATCACACAATAAGCCAGTAGCAGAGCAGGGATTAGAGTTCAGGTCTCCTGAGTCCCAGTCTAGTGCTTTATCCGCTCGATCAGAAAAAATAAAGACCTATTAAAGAATTTTTAGAGAAAATATTTTATCTTCTTTCTTGGGGTCAAGAAATATGGGGGAAGAGCCTGTCCCTGCCAATATCAGCTTTTTATTAAAAAAAAAAAAAAAAAAAAACACCTTATTTAATTTTTTTATTGTACAAAGAGTAATATAAGTGGAACTGGGGGGAAGAGGGTCAGATTTCAGGAGGGTACTAGTTTGATGTGACACCAAATGCAAACTAAGGACAAGCTGCAGAGTCTGACCATATATTAAGCATGCTGAGTAGCCAGTGTTAAAGATCTCTTTCCTACAACCTTACCCGTCTGCTGCATAACGTGTTGCTAATGAAACATAGGTAGTACCAGGTCCTCAGCTGTTGTTAATGGGCACAGTTCCACTGACTTCAGTAGGGTAAAACTACACCATCTGAGGTTCTGATTCATGCTGTCTCTGGGTTCTCCGAAGCAGCACCAGACTAGGTTTTACAAAGCCACACCAGGCTCCATGACAAAACTTTACCCCCATCTTGTGTCTTTGAAGGAGAATTTTTTTCAAAAGTTCTAACTAAAACATCCATAACAACACGGTACAGGTGTACTGACTGGGTTACACTATTATCGCTAGTATTTATGGGGAGAGAAGATGAAAGCCTCTCGAACGGGTAGAGATGATGACAGAATAAGCAATGCATCAAAACATCTTTTACTAGAGTTGTTGTGCAGCTATTCTCATCCAGTCCATTATAATTCAAAGCAACAGTTTTAAAATTGATACCTGGAAGGCCACATGAATTTTGACTCATTTAGACCCTCTAATGAATATAGCGGCTATGATCACTGTGTGTCAGATTCTAAATGCTAACTGGAGGAGTGGATTACAGTACAAGAGCAACATTATGCTTCCATGAAGCCACATAACAGTGATGATGGTTTATGCTACAGAAGTCCCCAGAGGTCCCAGCGGAGATGAGGGTCCCATAGCAACAGGTGCTTTACTAACATATAGTAAAATATATTTTTCTGTCCCAAAGAGGATATAATCTAAATAGGTGAGGCTAACAAAAGGGCAATAAAAGTACAGAGAAGGGAAGTAACTTGCCCATGGTCAGACAGCAGGTCAGTAGCAGAGTTGGGAACTGAACCGACATCTGACTACCAGTCCACTGCCCTATGTCCTGACCACAAATCAAGCAAGGCCCATGACGAAATTCACAGGAATGTGAATGCTTACTGAATAGGATCCAGCACAGTAGTCTACTGACCATTGCCAGAGAAGTGGGCACCGGAGAACTTTGAAAATAGACTGGATGCAGCTGGAGAGGGTAAAACAAAATGTGTTTCAGTCTTAATAATATGAAATTACAACATGGCAAATGGCCAAACTCCTCATACGCAGGAAAAATTTGGTAAGAAACTGAAATCAGCATGCTGGCCGGAGGCAACCAGTTTGCTGGAATTTTTTGGTATAAATGAAACACTTAGCTTCAGACCAACATTAATGAGCCACCAACGACGGCTCAGGGGCTGGTCAGGGGAGACTGCCAAAAGTAGCTGCTTTTTAAAAAAAAACAACAAAAACAACCTGGATCATTCCAGAAATTCCTCCCTCCCTCAGTCTGCCTGTGGAAATGGGTCAGAGAACATTCTATTTGTCAGAGCATCCTCAGCATTGTAGGCAAGCCTGGAGTCTTCCATGCTAATCAACGGTGATCTTGCCCTGAGCAAAGGTTGCTGACTGCAATGTGTGGGAAACAGGAAAGGCAGCTGAAAAGCTTTCAAATAAAGTTGTGGGACTGATGGAAAGTCCTTTCATTTAAGCAGCTCTGTCTGCGAGCGAGAGAATTTATGAGAGGAGATGTTGATTTTTTTTCCTAGCTCTTAAAACAAATTGAACTGTGAACACTTGCTAGAGCAGCGGAGTGTTTTTCTAACGGAGCATGTAAAAACTTTCTGAAATAATATCTATGCCGCTGAACTTTCACCTGGGTATTGATCAGCTCGGGAAGGTCACGGAATCCAAAGCCCGCTTTGATTTAAAGCTGTGGTGTTAACTTTGACTTTCCCTCTCCAAAGCCTTATGGCAAGTCACAGCTTAACCCCTTCATGTTGGCTTGGCTCTAGAGAGGTACCACCCCCTGCATGGGCTTGCATGTACTGTGTTCAGGCTGGGTTTTTCAGAGGCTAGGAGACAAAGAAAAAGCTTGTGGTATAAAAGGGTGAGTTTGAACTGACACAGGGCCTTCTTTCTGATCCACAAACGGACAGGGCCTTCTGTCCAAGGGGGGGCCCCCAACCCTTGTGGAAGGATTGGAAAGACTTATCCCGTAAAAGTGATGGGTGACTCCTGGTATGTTTGGTGTCCGTTAAAGCTGTTTGTTGTCTTGTAGGTCTTCTCTGTAATGCTATTACCTTAAGAATAAATGTGCTTGCTTAGAAAGAGCTGTGAGGTACCGTGTAACTGTGGGCAATACATTGTTCATAGCCCTCAGAGAGAAAGCAAAGCACAGGTGCTCGCCCTGAGGAAGACTGGCTTGCTGGGGATATCACAATCTAAGTCAGGGAGCTGTGCAACCTCAAAACCATCAGCTCAGAAGGGAGAGGGGGACAAAGTTCCCCACACACTGAGACCTGACTGGGAACTCCAGGAGTGGACCACAGACGGGGAATTCAGGTGCAGTTATGCTGCAACCATGACAGAGATCAAGCTAAGAAAGATACTTTTAAGTTTCAGATCCATTCTCCTATAGTAAACAGTGTCATGGGAGGTGTCACCAGGGTGACACTGTTACACGTGGGCTTCCAAGTTCTCTTTCTTGGCCTGCAAGTGAGTTGTGAATCTTGGAAAGACACACTGTGTTTAGTCTGGGGTTATGCAAGGTTGTGCAGAGGCAGCTTGGGGAGGGAGGGAGGACAGAGTAGGAGAGTCTGCTCTCCATCCTGCGCTCTGATTAGGGACCATTCCCGAGGCCAGAGTTGCTCCCTGGGGACTGGACATTGGAGCTGGGTAGGGATTCCTGGAAGGAGAATTGCCCTGCCCTGGGAGCTGGGTGACCATCTTATTCCAGGAATGGTGTATACATGTAAATAAAACAAATGGCACTTAAAATATACCCCGACTCCTCTTCTGGAGGAGCTGGTCTGCAAGTCCCTGACAGCCCTGATGTCAGAATGGGATACTGGTATCAGATGAACAGGCAACAATACATTGCCCATCTGTCAAATATTCCAAAAAGCACCTTTGTGCTGTCTCCCATGCTGCCCCTGATAAAAATCCACAAGGCCACTACGTTAGCCTCCTTTTCACTCCCTCCTTCCAACTCACCTCTGCCACAATGTCTACAAAACAACTGGCAATGATCAGGCCGCTGGTGTACTGCAACTCCTGTTTATCATGCTACTCATAAAACTGTCTCGCTGTTACTTTGTGGTCCCCACATCTGCTAGCTCTCATTTTAGACTTGGGCTCTATACTTTTATTTTTGGAGCAGGTACTGTCTTTTCATTATAGATAGCACCTACCACACCAGAGACTTCATCCTCGATGTGGAATCTGCTAGTGCTGCTGCCCTCCAAATAACACAAATGTAGCTTAACATTAATTAATAATGTTCTGCAGGCAAAATAAATCATTCCTTGGTCAGAATGTTAATGTTACATTAGCGACTCCTGTTATAAAGCCAACATTTGCTTTGTTGGCCAATGTCATCAATGTCAACAAAGCCAATGTCATCACAAAGTTGTACTGGAAATAGCAATTTTCTCTTGCACTTGAAATTAGAAATAACTGATATGTGTCAGTTACCGCGGTCTTGTTCTTAACCTGTTTGGGAAGGATGGAGTGGGTGAGGGAGGGAAGGGCTCTGACACTGTACTCCAAAGACTTCATTACCTGTTTTTTGGGTTATTGAGAACTCAGGATCTTAAAGGCAGATGGATCAATGTACTAACTAACAAAGCCCAGGAGGGGCTATCAGGTACAGACCCGTGAATCAAACTAGAGTACAGGATGGGTATCTTAAGTACCTTTCAACAACACATGGAAGTCTCATACAGCCAATAGTATATGTAATGGACCCTACAGTCCCCTCTGACCTCAAAATCTATGAACTTTTAATGGCAGAAATACAATGCTTTTAGTAGTATAGGGCCAACATACTGTCTATGTGTGCCATCACGGAACCTGAGATCAGTGGGGTTGCGGGGGTGGGGAGGTTGGATCAGTGTTGAGCTAGCATGACATATTATCATGGAACTGATAGATAAGAGGTGCTCGTGGAACGGTTTAGATGTGTGGCCTTCTTCGTCAATCATGGGCCAGACCCTCAGCTGATACAAAACAGTGCAGTTCTGTATTTTGCAACGGAGGATCTGGCCTTGCGTTTCTATATGGCTAGCATTTCTTAACTGCTGATGACAGGCTCCGTGCTACAAAGGAAAAAGGTGTAGGGCAACTGCTTTGAAGAGATGATCATCTAAAGAAGAAACTACAAGCCAAGACACATTGTTAGATTCAGGAGATGTTCAGTAACATATGTTGAGGTTTCCTGAGTTGTCACTGGGTGTCAAGGGAAAAAGTGGGTCTTTAGGAGCCTTTTTAAATGAGGAAAGGGTGAGAATAGCCATTCATTTTAAGCATGTGGGTTCAGACTCGTATGTAAATGAGATCAGAGGTGTAGGTAAGGATGCTGCAGAGTTCCTTGTAGGCAAGGATGAAAAGCTGAAATGGCCAGGGTGAGCCAGTGGAGTGATTTGGGGAAGTGAGTTAAACAGGCAAGGAAGATAATTCTAGCAGCTACATTTTGGATGGAATGATGGAGACCAATATGGATATCGGTGGGAATTCATGACAAGCACTGTATAGGAACCAGGGTAACTCTACTGGGAGGGACTGCCTACCAATGGCTTGGCCAAACCATTGCTTCCAGGGACCATCTAGGTCAGAAGCCTGAGAAGCCAAAACGCATTAGATACCAAACACGGATTGAAATGAAAGGGCAGATTATTGGGGAGGCTGTAGATTTATAAAAATGCTGGTGGAGGCAGTAGCGCAGCCAGGTCCGGAGCGCAGGGGGAGCAGCGCTATAAAAAGGCGCCTCCCCCTGTACTCACCCAGCGGCGCTCCGGGTCTTCGGCGGCACTTCGGCGGCTCACTCCAGGTCTTTGGTGGTACCCGCCGCCGAAATGCTGCCGAAGACCCGGAGCGCCGCCGGGTGAGTGCAAGAAGCGGCGCTTAAAAAGAAGCGGCGCCTTTTTTTAGTGCTGCTAAAAAAAGGTGCCGCTTCCGCCGCTTCTGTTCAAGGGGGAGCGGCTGCTCCCCCTGGTCTCCCCCTAGCTACGCTACTGGGTGGAGGGGAAGGGAAGCTGTCTGAAGAGCAGACCACCAGGCATCAGCATTGCCACCTCTAATGAATAATACAAACCCTGTGATAATCAATGTTTTTCTTCAAGCCCCAGCCCCTGGACTCCTGTGACTGCTTTCATTATTTTTAAAAAAGTTTCTAGCCCTCATGGTCATGGGGAAATGCTTCAAAATGTGACCCTGGTGCACCCTAAAGGCTCCAAAAGCAGAAGGCAAATAAAAAGAAACCAGAATGGGGGGTGGGGGAGTGGTTCTCATCTCATTTTTTGGTCGGGGGGAAGGGAATCTGCTTGGTGTTGGCAAGACTGAGACAGATTTTTACGTCAACCAAGGAAAATGCCAAATCACACTTTTTTTAAAAAAGTCCTTCCCAGTTAAAGAATCTGTCTGAAAGGGGACTGCTGGGTTCAATTTGTACAGCAATTACATTTCAACACAAATAAAAGTGTGTTTGATTTCCAGTCTCTCTCGCTCTTGCTCTCTCTATTTCAGTTTAAATCCAACCTAGTTAGTGTCTGCATTATTTTTGTCCTGCTTTCGATCATGCAACCTAACTCTTTAATATCCCCCAAAGGACTGGAGCATGAATTCACCCCCGTTGCAAATACAATATTTGAGTATAAACACTACGCTGCCCTTTAATAAGACAGCCAGAGTTGACTTCTACATTTCTTCACATTGTCAAGCTTTCGGAAGATACCGGACGGATAGGCACGCTAATGCCAAAGGAGGAAAGTGAGAATTCAGATGCTCTTAATGGAGTTAAAGCACGTTCTTTCAAACACACACAGAGAATGTGGCCTTTTGCTAATATAAACAGTTTCAAAGAATGGTTGTGGCACAGAGGCAGTGACTGGAAAATCTGTATAGGAATTGTTGTTATAGTGGATTTCCCATAGGGATTTATTTTAATCTAGGGAAGCCATTAAAGACATTGGTCTGACTGGAGGATCTTAACCTTCCCCCCCCGCCCTTTCTCCAGACACATACATCAAACTCTATTGGCCTGTCACATTATCTCCAGAGCTTGCTAAACGTCTGTGGCAGCATTAAAAAGAAAACATTTGATATAGGCTTGTGAACTGTTAAGCATTATCAGTAGCAAGGCATTAATAACTCCATAATCCAGAGCAGATAATTGTTCCCTGACTAGTCATGCAACCAGCTGCTATATACAGCAAGTGTGATGTGTGTGTTTGGGGAGGGAATTCTCTTCAGAAAAGCAAATATAGAATTTCAAAGCCAAAAAAGGTGCATGGGGTGGTTACAGTTAAGTTTACATAAGGAAGATGTTATGAGGTTTGGATTTTCTTTTAATGTACTGTACCTTTAAAGGGACAGATTCCCAGCCTGTCTGCTGAGGGAGGGAAAGATAAGGCAGTGATGTGAGTCCATTTGAGGGTTCCCGTTGTGTATTCTGTCTCGCATGGATTTCATTCATGGTTTCGTGGGCTGTTTTTGTAATTGTTTGAAATGAATTAATTGCTTGTGCAAAGAAACTTCCACCCATGGGGTGGATTCCTGCTTATAATCACAAGCCAGGAACTGATCAGTTCAGGCAGGAGTCCCTTCCCTCACATATGCTTCTGACCACGTTGCCAATGCCCCTTTAAAACTTACAGGGAAAAGGAGCCGGATCCAAATCCTACTGAAGCCAATGGGAGTCTTTCCATTGACTTCAATGGAGGCTGGATCATATCACAAGAGAGCTGTATCTGTAGGTACTGTGTTCACATTCATTTTAAGCTGGGATAACATCACCTAGGCCATCATGGTTTAATCCGCTCCGAGCAAGTGATGTGAAGGGCAACTAAAATGATTAGGGGTCTGGAACGGGTCCCTTATGAGGAGAGATTAAAGAGGCTAGGACTTTTTAGCTTGGAAAAGAGGAGACTAAGGGGGGGATATGATAGAGGTATACAAAATTATGAGTGGTGTGGAGGAAGTGAATAAGGAAAAAAGTTATTTACTTGTTCTCATAATAGAAGAACTAGGGGCCACCCAATGAAATTAGTGGGCAGCGGGTTTAAAACTAATAAAAGGAAGTTCTTCTTCACACAGCGCACAGTCAACCTGTGGAACTCCTTGCCCGAGGAGGCTGTGAAGGCTAGGACTATAATGGGGTTTAAAAGAACTGGATAAATTCATGGCGATGCAGTCCATTAATGGCTATTAACCAGGATGGGTAAGAAATGGCGTCCTTAGCCTCTGTTTGTCAGAGGGGGGTGATGGATGGCAGGAGAGAGATCACTTGATTATTACCTGTTAGGCCCACTCACTCCGGGGCACCTGGCATTGGCCGCTGTCGGTGGACAGGATACTGGGCTGGATGGATCTTTGGTCTGACCCAGTACGGCCTCTCTTATGTTCTTAGTCACATTGCAAATGAGAGAGTAGAAATAAAGAACAAAAGAGGGCTGGAGGATAAGCTGGCCATTCCTGAAGGTGGAAGAGCAACCACAAGATAAGATTCCTTTTCCCCAGCCCCTCCCAAGTCCCATGAAGAATTCTTCCTGCTTACTCTAGCTTCACAGACTGAGGGATGAGGAAGAATTTGGATGCATATCTAAAAATCTGTCACTACATTCAGGCTGAAAACCCAAGCAGCCAAAAGTGCAGAAACTCCAGAAATGAACATTCCAGCCACAGCCTGAATTCAGACCCCTTGTACACCCATAATGCAGCACGTTTAACAAAGAAAACTGGACTGAGCAACGTCTCGCCCCACACACACATGCAACCGATGTTGAGCCAGCCTAGCGAGAAGAACCACATCTTTTGGAACCTCCTCTCATCTGACTCTTCGGCTTTCACATTGCTTTAGGGCTGCTTTTTTGGCGTTCGCTTGCTATAGGAGTTTTTTTGGAGACGAAGCAGAGGTTTGCTAAATTTCAACACATCCGTTAGTGCACTCCTTGTAAAATACCACCCAGCTTTCCTAAGAGCCTAGGCGAGTTAAGGTCCCCAGTCCCTGGGAAATGAAATGGGACTTGTGAGCCTAGCCGCCCAAGGAGCCTCTGTCATTCCCAGCTTCCGGCAGCTTTACCCGAAGGCCCATTAAATAAAACATTCTTAATTCAGGAGGTCTTCACTGGGGTATCCTTAGCAGACTGATGGCAGGGTGGGGTTATTTTTGACTTCAGTGGGAGATACAGATGCTCAGCATGGCTGAAAAATGAACCACGAGTCTTCTCCATTGAAGACTAATGAAAGAGGGTGCCAAGACTCCTAATTCCTGTTAATTCCACCTCTCTGTATCACTTCACTCAGGTTTTCACTTCACATTCCACTGAGATCCACAGGAACTACTGCATTGGTACGCTCCAGCTGCCCAGGCCATAGTCCATCGCTGGCCACTAAGGGTATGTCTATACTACAGTTAGACGCCAGCTGACCCAGGCTTGGACTAAGGGGCTGTTTAACTGATGTGTAGACTTCCGGGCTCAAACTGGAGCCCGGGTTCTAGGATTCTGGGAGGTGGGACGGTCCCAAACCTCAGGCTGCAGACCAAGCCTGAATGTCTACACTTCAATGAAACAGCCCTGCAAGCCTGAGTCGCTGGTCCGAGTCAGCCATGGGTGTCTAATTGTAGTGTAGATACCCTGGGTGCACGGGAAGCTGTAGCTGCTTTCATGTTCACAAAGCAACCCCCCCGATAGACTTTCTGTCTTTATACCAGTACAAAGTAGACTTGGGCCTGAGTGATTTTTGTCCAGGAGTCTCTAACAAATGCTTCCATTGACAAAAGGGATGGACCAGGACTCAGGAAAATGGGGTTCAATTCCTCCCTCTGCTACAGACTCCCTGTATGGACATGAACAATTCATTTCACCTCTTTCTCAATTCCCCAGGTCTATAGCTGGCTAATCATACACCCTTTGTCCATCCTGGCTATGTCATCTGTAAGCTCTTTGGGGCAGGCACGATCTCTTATGCACTTATATGGTGCCTATCACCAGGTGACCATCCTTTATAAGTATGTTTTGAGCCTCAACTCTTCTCTCCGCCACACACTCAGCTGTCTGACTCAGTCAGGTCCACCCAGGAGAGAAGGGGGGAAGTCTGGGCCAGCGTCCTGCTGAGACTCAGGACCAAGTCCTGTCATTCCAAAGCTCATGCTGCAGACCCAAGTCAGAAGGTCAGCGTGGAGCAGTATGGAGGCGTTAGCACCGCGGGGAGACCTGGGTCCAGCTATTGTAAACCGAGGTTTACAATGCAGCGTGGATGTTGAAGTGAGCAGGATACGAACGTGCAACTCGAGTCCACCAGCCCAGGTCCCACAGAGCCGGGTTTACAATGCAATGTAGACACATCCTTTAATGGGGGTCAGCCCCACCTGTGCTGGAACTAACTGCATCCGAGTCTGAGAGGGTGGGACTGATGGAGTCAGGTGTTAACGTGGCAAAAACCGGGGCCTCCAAAAGACTTAAGAGAACACAGTCAGGGCTGCATGTGGAGGAAAGCCGCTGAGCTTGGTGCGGCTGGAGAGCCAAACCTTGGGAGTGCAGCTAACTCCTGGGGTGGGCCTGGGAACAATGGCCACACTCTGGAGAGGCAGTCCTGGGGCTGGGGTTCTGGGAGAGGAACCAGGGCCTGAAGAAGAGCCCAAAAGGGGGGGGGGGGGAGAAGCTCAAGCCTGGAGAAGGAGAAAAGATGCCTCAGGAGCGGGTAATTGTTTGCAGTTCTACGTCCTACTGAGAGGTCCCGGGGAGAAGCACTCGGGCCTGCTACTCTGCAAAGGAAGAGCATGATTCTTTTAAGCGCTTTTGGTTTGGAAGGACTTTGCTGCTGGCCTCGGTGGGTCAGTGGCCAGGGGACTTTGAACAGCCCAGCTGGGAGAAGCCAGCTTGGAGCCTGACCAATCCCACCTGTATGTGGATCCCCCGGAAGGGGATTGAACTTTAAGCGTGACCTGGCCAGAGGGTCCAGAGCCAGACCACCTGACAAAAGTGGGGCATTGCAGTGGGAGGAGTCCCTGTAGTGCTGGGCCCTGACCCGAGGGGGGTGTCTTGATGGTGAGTGCACCCCATGACAGGGCCCCAGTCCAGGTAATAGCCTGAAGAGGCTACAATAACTAATAATAAAGTGGCAAGCCAGAGTGTAAACGTGTCACACACTAACGGCTTGTATGGACCCTGCTGTCACATGCTAAAAGTTCCTTAGTGCACTTTGCCACACTACTATTTGAAACAGGCACTCGGGTTCCTAAATCTCCTAGGAAGTCAATGAGGCTTCAGCTCCCAGATGCCTAAGTCGCTCTTGAAAATGGAACTGAGGCTCCCAAGTCACCTAGATACTTGAAAATTTTACTCTAGGCCTTCAAAGCTGCTGCAACTACACACAGTCACCCCAAACTCCTAGAGTTCCTCACAGCAGGATATTCTGCAAATACGAACTGTGTTTTCACCAAGGAGGGGGTATAAAACAAACCAGTTTGGAGTTTAGTTTTAGATGCTTCTGAGAGCGCAAAAGTTCCTCTCAAATCATGGTGAGAAAAGCATTATTTTTTTTTAAATCCTGCTCCCATAATTCAAAATCTGCTCAGGGCTAAGCCCAAACTTGGAAAATTTCAGGCCAAAAACTCTCTTCTGAGAAAGTTACGAGAGTCGGATCCGGGGGGAGGAGGGGGCGGAATTAGAACTCAATCGTCACAACATTTGCTATTGCAACCACTAAAATCTTTACAGATGGGCCACATACCAAATTAACTTTCCCAAGACATCAGGCAAGCTTAGCAGAACTGTGTGTGTGCTAACTAACATCTCGCCACATTATCCCATCTCACACAGCAGCATTTTGGCACACAGTGCCAATAAATAACTTTTAAATGGGCTGCTGCCCATCGGACCTAGCTCTTTGTTCTCATTCCCAGCCATGTGTGAAATGAATAACTTCGCTGTTAGGAGGTTTGCAGCGGCTTTTCTATTTCTAATAAAACAGTTGGTTGCTTTACTCCCATGAGAGATGGTCTGTGTCTTGCTGCATGACCATAAATTGAGTTGCCTAATGACATGGTAAATTGTCTATGGTGGCAATGCTGCTGGGCTGGGGTCTTTGATTCGAGAGCGAAATAGGAACATGGCAATTCTAATGGATTAGACCAGCTAGAGCCTGATACTGTAGCCCATATAACAGGTTTATAGATTTGTACTACAGCATTAATGGCCGTAACACAAGGAACCTACAGGCCACATCCTGTATGTTGAGCTAAGGCGAGCTAGCATACATATGTTTGGGACCTTTAGCCTAGATCAGGCTACAATACAAAGCCCACAGATTTTAATGGAATGGTTCCCATTGACAGCAGTGGCTTTGTAACAGAGCTCTAGACTTTTATCCCACCTCTAAGGGTATGTTTACATTACCCGTAGTGATCCAGCTATCGAGGATCGATTTATCACGTCTAGTGTAGACGCGATAAATCAATCCCCGATCGCTCTGCCGTCAACTCCTGCACTCCACCGCCACGAGAGGCGGAAGCGGAGTCAACAGGGGAGCGGCGGCAGTCGACCCCGCGCTGTGAGGTAAGTCGACCTAAGATACCTCGACTTCAGCTACGCTATTCCCGTAGCTGAAGCTGCCTAGCTTAAGTCGATTCCCGACCCCCCCAGTGTAGACCAGGGCTCAGAGTCGTTTCAGAGGCTGGTGCAATAAATGGGGGGGAAGGAGGGCTCAGTGGTTAGGGTGCTGCCCAGGGACTCCGCCAGGTACTTCCTGGTGAGCGTGGGCAAGTCAGTCTCTCTGTGCCTCAGTTCCCCACCCATAAAATGGGGATAATACGCTAATGAGGCTGCTCAGTCCACCAAAACCCTAGGGTGCCAGTAGCACTGTGTCCCAGAGGCAAGTGCTGTAGGTGTTTCAGCAGCCAGGCCTTGTGGGTGCTAGCCTTGGTGGGTCCCAATCACCTCTCAGACGCATGGCTGAGGGAAAGGGTATTTTCCTAGGGCTGGCAGGAAAGGTTGTAGATACCCTAGGTACAGAGGCTTCAACGGTTCCAGTGCAACGTGAGCAATCGCAGGCCTTGTTTGGGCCACGGGGGCAGTCCAGTGGAGAGTCAGGGCTCTTCATGCTTAGTGCCTGAGGTGTCCTCTCAAGTCCGGTCTCTGCTCAAACCAATAGAAGCTTGTGGGTTTCCAGGCCAGGCTGAGTTAGTGTCTCTCATGGGGGCCACTCTGCACTGACTCCCCCTGAAGTCCTGCACGTGGGTGTAATGACCAGCACTTGCGGCCTGTTCTGCACACCATTCTGTGTACAGCTCCTGGGAATTCCCCTTGGCATCCAGCTTCTCTGCAGCTCCTGGCTCACCAGGCAGCCGCCTCTTCCAGACAGAGACCAGCTACTCCCTGGTTCAAGGAGTCCTTTCCTATTACCTGGCCAGGAGGAAGGGGGATGTGCAGTGGGTGATGGGAGTTGTAGTCTCCTGCTTAGTAGATCCTTCACAATACATAGCCCTACTTCATGGGGTGTTGTAAGGAAAAAAATACATTACAGGGTGATGGGCATAGACAAGGGTATCTTAGATAAAACCTACAGTTGGTTGCTTTACTCCCATGAGAGATGGGCTTGTACCTTAAAGCGCGAGGTATGTATCCCTTCCAGAACTGGGTGCGGGGAGTTACTCCTAACTATAACCTTGCAAGGGACAAGCGCCACATGCTATCGGAATGTGCGCAGTATTGTCATTATACTATTGCCAGGGTAGCATTTATTTATAGCAATAAAACACACTTTTACAAGTAACGGTGGTTGAAAATGTTCTGCTGGAATGGTTTTCTGCTGGAAAATGTTGATTCAATGAAAACTAACTGTTAACAGGAACATGCAGATTTTATCTACACTATTGGGTTAATGTGGACCCTGACCTCGCTGGTCTGACCCTATGCAAAAGGGCACAGAAGAAAATTTTTGTAATAACCCTTTTCTACTCAGGCGTTCAGTTCTACACAGAACCAGGGGTCACCCAATGAAATTAATAGGCAGCAAGTTTAAAACAAACAAAAACAAAAGGAAGTACTTCACACAACACACAGTGAACCTGTGGTACTCATTGCCAGGAGGATGTTGTGAAGGCCAACCCTATAACTGGGTTCAAAAAAGAATTAGATAAATTCATGGAGGATAGGTCCATCAATGGCTATTAGCAAAGACGGTCAAAGATGCAACCCCATGCTCTGGGTGTCCCTAAGCCTCTGACTGCCAGATGCTGGGACTGGATGACAGGGGATGGATCACTGGATAACTGCCCTGTTCTATTCATTCCCTCTGAATCATCTGGCATTGGCCACTGTCAGAAGACAGATATCAGAGGGGTAGCCATGTCAGTCTGGATCTGCAAGAGGGACAGAGTCCTGTAGCACCTTATAGACCAACAGATATATTGGAGCATAAGCTTTCGTGGGCGAAGACCCACTTTGTCAGATGCAGGTAGTGGAAATTATCAGAGGCCGGTATAAATCTCAAACCTGATTCTTGCCTACATATTTATACTGGCCTCTGATAATTTCCACTACATGTGTCTGACGAAGTGGGTCTTTGCCCATGAAAGGGTAGCCAGTGAATAAGATTTTCTCTCCTGAAGGTCCTGGAGCTTCTGGTCTGTGTTATACAGGGTGAATTTAGATCGATGTTGTTTGCCCCATTAATTCACTGTGTCAACCTCCAGAGCGTTGGGTGGCAGGTAAGACAATAAGAACTCAGAGTCGTTAGTGGGAACAAAAAAAATTGTATTGTCCCTCTTACACATGGGTATTGCTTCCAGGGTTTCCACATGGCTTTCACTGGTTTTAGTAGAGCCTCATTTATAGAGAAGGCAATTCTTGATGGCATCGCAGAGTGAAGAATCTCCAACAACTTGTGTTGGGATTCTCTGACCTCCTCAGGTCAGTCTGCAGGGAGTCTGCCACTCACTTAAAGAGGTCTTGGAATGGCTGAAAATCGTTGCCCCTAGATGGAGGAGGAGGCATTACTGTGTCATCCGGTGAAGAAGAGATCGTAGTCTGATTAGTGGCTTCTTTGTCCACCCTAATCTCTTGATCCTCAAACGTTTCCTCTTGATGCCGAGGAGGAGAAGCTTGCGTCTCCCTATCATCCTGATGGGAGAGGGTCAGGGCCCTGAAAAACATCCGGTGATAAGCTACCAGGGGTCCCAATATGGCCACTGAGGACCATATCGGGTAGAGGTCAGCATCCAGGGTTGTTCCCACCAGGAGAGATGACATTCCCGAACATCTTTCCTGCCCCTTTGAGACAGGAGGTTTGTATACGGGTATATGGGGGAACCTTAGAGAGATATCGATGATGCTGAAGGGAGGTCTTCCTCTAATGGGGACCCCCAAATGAAAAGGGAGGTGATGGTACCGGCGACGTAGAGAGTTTCGGAGACCAGACTCTTCTCTGTCAGGGGGCCCAGAGCTGGTCAGCATTGCCCAGAAAAACCGACAGGGCCAGTTGGTGGGGGGTTGGGGGCTGAGTCAGCCACATTGACGGTGTTGTGCTGTCTCAGCACACGTCAGTGGTCTACGCCGCAGGGCTTCTTGGGAGTCTTGGTCAAAATGTCAAGCTATGCTCACTAGAAGAGGGTGTGTAAGGAATAGTGCCCAAGGTCAATCTCCTCTGGTGCACATGTAGGTGAAGCTGCACTCCCAAGCTGCTGAAGTAACGTTTAGGAGACAGTACTCTCACGTGGATAGGAGTGGGGCCGAGGAGACATGAGTTCTATTCCTCTGCTCGGGTGAGTCACTTCATTTCTGTCCGTTCTTGCCCACCCTCTGTCCATTTAGACCACCTGCTCGCTCAAGCAAGAGCTCTCTCTCAGAATGAGTATGTGCACCAGCTAGCACAAATGGAATCGTGATACCAGTCGGCGACTCTAGGTCCTACTGTAATATGAATAATAAACCAGCACATCTCGCTGAACCTCTGCCAGTGAAATAAAGCACTTCCTTCACCTCCAAATTTGAACTACACCACAAATAATCACCTCCCATGTCCTTATTTATTTTATCTTTTCACCAAAGCCTATGCCAAAATGTAGAAGCACCTCCCCCCCCCCAAAAAAAAAAATAAAGAAAAGAACCAACAAAAAAGGAAAAACAAATAAGGAAAATAGAACATGGATAAAAATAAAGAGGTGGAAAATAAGCCCTGCTCGAGGCAGGGGAAAGGCATTGCATAGTGCAGGGTCACAGGAATAGCTGCAGTAATTACATTTTACATGGCTTTAGGTTGTATTTATGCTGTCAAAACTCTTTTGTCACACTGGATTTTTTTAATGCATTTCAGATTTTGCTAATCTCTGGAAAATCTATATATCAGTCTAATCAGGGGATTGGGGGGCTCTTTGCAGAATGAAAAATATACTGCTCCATTAAGTCAATCTTTCACGTTGGCTTATAAGTCTTTGGAGATTTTTCAATTTGTTAAAGGAGTTGTGGGGGGGGGGGGGGGAGTAAAGATTTTCCTAACAATGGGTCTTAAAATAAAAGAAAAACAGGCAGACTCTAACTGAAATGGTCCCTATTAGAAAGTCAGTGTTTGTGGTGAATTACCACACACGGATATCTGAAATCCCAAAGATGGTTATTTTTCTTCCCTATACTGAGAATAGGAATTAACGTAGAAATTGCCATACTGGATTAGCATCATGACTGGGGCAACCCGTCTTTGCATCCCTCCATTGTCTCCCTCTTCTCCACATTAAACACAGATTCCTTGTCCGCACTTACACGGTTCTTCATGGCCTGTCTCAACCCTAGCTAGCATCTCTCATATGCTATCGAGACCTTGACTTCCATCTTCAATCATCCACTGATATCATACCAGCCTCCATTGCCCACTTGGTAAAACTTCAACCAATTCCTTTCGTGGGTTCTCCCGTGCTGCCCTGACACTTAAGAGGCGCTCCCCATAAACCTCTGCAAAACTCCATTATCCTCCTTCAAACTCTCCTTTGCCATGAGGCCTACAGAAAAACTTGACAACTGCATGCTGGCTTCCAAGCTGTTGTAGCCCCTCTGAACTAGAAGGACAGGGAACCTTAGCCAGCTGACAGTAGGGCGAGCAGGCTGTGTGGAGTCAAGATCCCATTGAAGTTGGAGGTAGGGAGTGATTGTCTAGGGAAGCCGCAGCCATGCCTCCACTGAAGCTACCCGTGGCTACTGCTGTTCATACTCACACTAGCTCCATGTGAGCAAGTGTGAGTATGTGTAGATGAGCAGGGCAATCCCATCCCTAGCTCATAGGGTAGACAATCTTAGACCAGTGGTTCCCAAACTGGGGTTTGGGAACCCCTGGGGGGGGCTCATGAAATGTTACAGGGGGATTCTCAGGAAAAAATTTCCTAATGGCGGACAGAGCTGTCCCTAGGGACCCCGGGCAGCATGGGGCCAGCAGCCCCGAGCCCCTGGACTTCCAAGAGCTAAGCAGATCAAAGCCAGCATCTCTATCACACTGGGGAGATTTAAACTTCAAGGCTTTTTATAAGAAATGGAAAGGGAGGTGGATATTTTTTTGTTATTTTTAAAATTAACTAGGCAGCTAGTATTGTTTTTAAAATTATTATGAAGAACAAGTTTAAGATTTGTTGTAAACGAGCAGTCTAGGCAAACAACGCACAAGACCTGAATGCTTATGTAGGAGGAACTCTTTGAGCTGGCTTCTTAAATATCTTCATGCTGTTTCACATCTGATACTCCTTGATGAAACATAGGAGCCTGGTCTTCTAACAGGCTTATTCAAAGTGATACAAGCTACAAAAGTGAGATCTTGGAAGTGTGTTGTCGTTTTCATAATGTAATAAAAATACTGTAATGATGAATAATTAATAATAGTGTGTAATAAGCATGTCATAAAAACAAATTTCATATTTCCAAGATCACTGCTTTTATAATTTATACTCGGGTAAAGGAGAAAATCCCTGCAAATATTCATTTTTTAGGAGGGGGCTCACGAGACTTGACATTTTATTGAAAGGGGTTCACGGGTTGTTAAAGTGTGGGAACCACTGCCTTAGACTGTAAGTTCTTTGGGTCAGGGTCCATCAAGTTATGTATTTAAATAGTGCCTGGCATGATCCATGGCTGTCTAATGCAAGAATTAAAAAAAACACAATACCTAGATCTTGTATAGCACTTTGTATGAGTGCCTCTCAAAGCACCATACAAAGGACGTGGATATCTTTATCTCCACTTCACTGATGTGGAAACTGAGGCAGAGAGAAGTCAAGTAACTTGCCCAAGGTCTCCCAGCAGGCTAGTAGTAGAACCGGGAATATAACCCCAGTGTTCAAAGGTCCAGTCCAGAGCATTATCCACTAAGCAACACTGACTGTTTATAGGCAGAAACCCTCTCATCAGCCTGAGTGTGAGTATCTTTAAACTTTTAGTAAAGGTGCCAAAAATAACTGAGTACTGCACCCCGAAAGGACAATTACTACATGATTTTGGAGTGGTATAAACTTGTGGGCTTATTTAGAACCTGTCTCTCTTCAGGATATTTTTAATTGTCGTGCTCATGTTCAGAACTCTGCAGGGTATAATTATTGCAATGATGCTGGTACAATATTTTCCTTGTCTGCACTTATAAGGAACAAATCTGTGCAATTTGCATTTTCCTTACAGCATGTTACTCAAACTACAAAATTGCCGGGTAATTTACTTGGAGTTACAAGATTCTTAGCCCAACCACACATAAAAATGCCACTCCACAGATGTCTTCTGTGGCTGCCCCTAGGGGCAGACCCCAAGTTGGTATAAATTGTCATGTGCACTAGCTGAGAATCTGCCCTATCCCCTTAACTTGGCTAGTGTGGAGGCTGAATTCTGTAAAGAGCTACAGCCCAGCTCTGCATATTAATATGGACGGCACCAGGTCTCTTTAGTGGGCTCGATCTAAAAGTGCTATTATCCCCCTCATACAGGTCAGGCACTATGCCACAGAACGACTAAATTACCTCCCCAACTCTGTGACAGAGCAGGGAATTGAACCCACATCTCCAAGGGTGGCAACCTAAACTAGAAGGCCACCCATCCCATCTCTCATCTATGTTATCGCTCTGTCCCAGGAGTGCGCAGAGAAAGCATAAGAACCAAGTGTGCCTGGCCCGTAAGTGAGCTGTGCCTAAGGGGTACCAACATCCTGTGTACCCATATTGCCGTGTGCAGCCGTACAATCACCAAACACCATTTGGTCTTCACTTTTACTGAGGCCTTACTGAGGCAAACTCCAATGTAGTTTACCGGAGTGAGGGCTGCGGGCCTGATTGCTGCTCAAGAGGTGTAAGGATTGCAGATTTACCTCACACAAGTGTATTTCCATCAACTCATTGGCAGTCACAGCTTCAGAAGGGCTCAACCACTCTCGAATGCTGGCCCATAAGCATGGATTTGGGAGCCTGATTATGTTCCGGTCTTTGAAAATCTTGGCCCTAAGTTTGAAAAAACTTCCCTTGGGTTCTTCCAAACAAAAATTACAACCCATGAAGGGCCTGGTAACCATGTCTTCCTCAACAACATTGCAAAGTAGTTTAAGGCCTGATCCAGAGCCCAGTAAAAAGTCAATGGAAAGACTCCCACTGACCTCAGGGGATTTTTGGATCAAGCCCTTAAAGCATAAATGAAACAAGAATTGCGGCTACTAAAGATACAGCCCATGTGGTAAAGCATAAAGTGGGGAGGGCAATGCACTAGCTCTATCACGACGGATGGAATATGTGCACAGCAGCAGCAAACCAAGCACATGCTTGGGGCGGCACATTTTCAGGGGCGGCATTCCGGCCATCCTTTTTTATTTGCTTGCGGTGGCAAAAGGACTGGGTAAGGACTGGGACACTTGGGCTTAGGGCTGCCCCACAGGGCGCACGGAGCTGCCTGCAGGTGCCGCAGGGCGGCTGCCCTCCAGCACTGGGGCTGGGCAAAGCGGCCCGAGCTGCCCAGGGGCTGCGGCAGGGCGGCCAGGAGCAGCAGCGGGGTCACAGAGGGGACCAGTGCCCGGGGTGCTGCCATGCAGGGCCCACGTCCTGCTCTCCTGGGATCCGCTCCCTCTGGGTCTGCCCTGCCCCGGCTCCTCAGCCTCCTGCCGGGCGGCCCCCCCAGCTCTGCCCTCCCGGGTCCCGACTGGTCCTGGAGGCGGGAGCCCCGGCTGGAGGGACCCTGGGCTGAGGCACGTCCCAGGAGCCCTGCTGCTTACCCCGACCCTGCCAGCGCCGGACTGGCTGGAGGCGAGGGGGGGGGGGGGGAGTGGGCAGAGTCAGCACTGGTAGGGGGGAGCCCAGGGCTGGGGCAGCAGGGGGTGCAGGTGGAGTGGGAGCCCAGCACTGGGGCAGCAGAGGGTGTGGGTGGGGGAGGGCACTGATGCAAGGGGTGAGAGCCCAGGGCTGGGGTTGCAGGAGGATGCTGGGGGGAGCCCACGGGGAGGGGGGGGGCAGCCAAGAATGTTTTCGCTTGGGGCGGCAAAAAACCTAGAGCTGGCCCTGTAGGTGTAGCCTCTTGCTGCCTTCTTGTGAAGCAGAATCCATTGAAAGCTACATGATTAAAGTCCACCTAGTGGATTTACAGGGCTTTGTGCTGATATGAGACTATTTAGTCACGAGCGGCAGACTTTTGACATGATTCAGTTGACTGCCCGTGGCATTTGACATACACCTAAGGACCTTAAGTGGTTACTGCTATTAGCAAAGACTTGAAAAAAGACACATGTCACATTAGGTCAGTTATCTCTTAACTTCATCCTGTGAAATGTCACCAGTACCTCTAGGCCTTCTCGTTTCTTATCAGTCTGTCAGATACATGGAGTTATTGTTTTAAAGTGCTAGGGGTGAAAGGGAAAAAGAGGGAGAAGCCACAATACAGCTACTTTGTAGATAACAGTGAAGGAGGATTAGTCTTAGTAGAGAATAAATATAGGGACTGCTTGGCTCTGGTTCTCCCACTGGTTCCTCCCTGCAGCACAAAAATCAGGGGCTGAGGCATGCTTAATAATACAGCTCGTATAAGATGTCCGATGCATCTATCTGGAATCTTTAATTTCCCACAATTCTCTGCTGGGGCAAAGTACTTGTCTAGTGCCTGTGTAAACAGGCAGCTGCAGATTGCTGCAGCATCTGGAGCAAAGCTGGCTCTGTGCCACCCCTCGTGCAGGAGGTCTGCCAGGGGTACGCTATGCTCCAGGGTTCTTTGCGTGTGTAGAGGAGCATTATAATTTGCATCAGTTAGAGCAGCCCCAAGGCTTCTCTAACTTGTACCAGGATGCAAAGTGGGACAGTCCCAGGGGTTGGGGGGGGCGGGGTGACACAAAAATCTGGCCTTTGTCCTGTCTCCCCTGGGGTGAGCGGAGTGGTGCTCTGGCATGCCTGAGGCTCTGGGTCAATGACTGCATTGTGGCTATAAAATGCTACCAGGCCAGAAGGGTAGCATTCTGCATTTAATTGCCCAGATGTAAGTGACTGCACAAGGGAATGGAGAATCAAACTCAAAGGCTCCAGTGGAGTTACTCCAGTGATGTACTGCTATACATCAGGCTCAGTTCTTTGAGCACGTAAGAAATCTCCCTGACCTCAATGGCACTTCATATGCCTTTATTTAAGCATGTGCTTAATTGCTTTGCTGGATCAGGGCCGGAGTGCTCACCACCTTGCAGAACTGAACGCTGCAGGAGGAGAGAATCAGACCCTACCTGCTTAAACCCTTCATCATAATTTATGATGACATTGGTGCGCCTCTTTATTCAGTGGGTTAAACAGTTCACTATTTAAATACTTACAGACAGATTCCGGCCAGAACTATGCCTCTGAAGAAGCCTTTGGAAAGGGGAAAGTAAAAACCTTAAATGAAGAAATAAACAGTCCCTGGCTCTCCTGCCTCATTTGAGTCAAAGTGGAAATCGGGCCCCTGAATTCTTGGCTTCACCATGGAATGGCAGCATCTCTGAACCCCAACAGGCAGAAAGGTGACTTTTGAAAAAGGTGGTGAACACAGAAAAAGGAGAGCAAATTGAAGTCTCTTATAGAATCTTGGTTGGACACGCTAATGTTTGACAGCTTGAATTTATGTGAACATTAACAAGGCTGATAATTCAGGGTCTTGCTGCTCTTGGTAACATTCCAGGAGTAATATTTTCACAAAGACTAACTATTTTTGGACAATTTCTCCAAAGTATTCAAAACAAACATGCTTTTCCCCTAAGCTCAGGCCAGCCTGCCTCCTTGTTTCAGTTCTCTTTTTAATAGTAACAATGTAAGCCCATTAGAGCCAAGGTAAACTGAAATCCTACCCTGTGCTGGACAATCTCCCTGTCGCAAAGTATCTCCAGCTACCAGTGGCATCATTAAGAGATAATAGGCCACACAGTCTTCTCCCTTAAACCAGTTTTATACTGGTGTAACTCCACGGATGCTAATGGAAAGACTCCCAGTTGCCACCAGTTTGAGGCTAGATCTTCAGTGAAAAAAGTAGGTAGCCAACAATGTAAAATCCAAGTGAAGACAAGGCACAGGTAGTTTTTCACCTAGCTGAGGTCAATTCTATGACCCTTACCTGAAGTTTACCTCAACTAGCTACACGGAGATAAAAACAATAGTACCTGTCTCCTCTAGAATCTTACCTGTACAGTGCTGAACAGACATTTGGGGTTTAAGAACATAAGAACGGCCATACTGAGTCAGACTAAAGGTCCCTCTAGCCCAGTATCCTGTCTTCTAACGGTGGCCAATGCCAGGTACCCCAGAGGGAATGAACTCAACTGGTAATCAAGTGATCCATTCCCTGTCACCCATTTCCAGCTTCTGGCAAACAGAGGCTAGGGACACCATCCCTGCCCATCCTGGCTAATAGCCATTGATGGACCTATCCTCCATGCATTTATCATCTAGTTCTTTTTTGAACCCTGTTATAATCTTGGCCTTCACAACATCCTCTGGCAAGAAGTTCCACAGATTGACTGTGCGTTGTGTTTATTTTCCAGCTCAGTGGCTGAACCAAAAACTGTTTTAGTTTAGTTTTTTTTCCCCTCAGCAAAATGAAAAAAAAAAATTGAATTGGGTCTAACAAAATGTTTCCAACATCATTTTGATTTGACATTTTCTTTCCAATTGCCATTCTGGTTTGAAAATGTCAGAACTCTCCAACAGTTCCATTTTATTTTTTCCATTTTCTTTCAGCCGAAACAATTTTTTTTACACCGCCCCCCCGCCCAAAAATCACCCAGCTCTACTCTCAAGATAAGTGTATTTTTACATCAAGATAACTATCTTTCATTTAGGCAATGCCTTCACTGCAGTTACACTTTAAAGAAATTCAGACGGTTAAAGCATGAAAATTCACAGGCCACTCAAATACTTCTATGCCATTCAGTAACCATACAGTCTAATCTGGGACCACAAATGCAAACTGCGCATTTCCATACCTTAGTGCTGAATTTACTGGATTTGTAATGTTTAAGAGTAAAAAGCATTATCCCTCAAAGATACTTTCAGCAATAGCTCCATCCTAAATTCATTTTTTAGCTGGGAATGAATCAAAGATATTGTTAGTAACACAGATAAGGACCAGATTTTAGAGAGGTGAAATTACTTGCTCAAGCAGGCTCATCGCAAAAGCAGGTCTAGAATGCAGATCTCCTGAATCATAGGACAATGTTCTACTCACTAGGGCACGCTTCCTCCATGAAACACGATGAGCAAAATAGGTGTTATTCTTTATCACAAATGTTTAGCATTTTAAAATGTCCTGCACTGAAATCCCTTCCTGGAAGTCAGTTGTAACACATAGTCTTCATGTTTTTAGACATTGAGGGAACAGACTATTGGCCTGAAAACACCTTTTAAACTGTTTAATCATCTGAATCTACAAAGGCAGGTTGCATAAACTATTTATGCTGGGGGAAAATTGCCTGGTTACACTGTAGATATAAACATTTATAAATGCCAATTAAAAAGCTGCTATTGAAGCTTTAAGGAGACTTCTCAGTAATTATGGGCTGTACCCTGAATGGCTTGTGGCCCACAAATGTATCCCCGCTGCAATCATACTTAGAATTTACACATCTTGAAAGTGTGTTACAACCATTAACTAATTAATCCTCAAACTCTGGTATCACACACATTTGCTGACATATTATCTAAAGATTGAATGCACTGTCCCTACAGGGAAAACATTAAAAAAAAAAAAAAAAAAAAGTATGTTTGCTGAAACATCTAGTGCTTAGAGTTTATTATAATTTGAAGGCTATTGAAAGTCTATATTTAACACTCCTTATAAAGGTAAAACTCCTGACTTCTAGTCAAGTCCCAGATGACACTACTAAGAGTGAGTTTTGAAAAGTCTAGCTTTACAGTAGTTGCTATCTACTGTCCTGGTCCCAGTCCAGCAAAGCACTTAAGTCAATGGGACCAGCCATGTACTTAAAATTAAGCATTTGCCTGAGTGCTTTGCTGGATCAGGGCCTTGCAGCCCACTGAGAGTAACAGCAGTTTCATCATGGGCTCCAACAGAAAAAGGATCGGGCCCTTAATTATACCAGGAGCAGTGGGAACACCTGTATTAAAGTTGCCTAACAGTGGCATAAGGACCTTCTATTTTCAGATGGCGATAACTTGGCCAAACCTTAGCCATTGGGGCTGAAAATTTCCATGCCTTGGAGCTGTCTCAGGCTGACATTTTCTGGAAAGTTTACGGGAAAATAGTGCAGCCATTTCTGAGAACGAGGCTAGGGAACGTTAGGTAGTGATGCCAACAGCAGTCTGAATAGTTCTAGCATCTTCGTGGTTAGGAGTAGGAGGCTGGAACTGGGCAGAGCGATGGGCTGAGGTCAGACAGGTGCCTTTGGCTGCCCCCCTGTAGGGAAGTCTGCTTTGCTCCTCCCCTGAAACAAATGCCAGAGAGCCAAGGCACCTTCTCCTCCCCCGTCCCCAGTGACCCCAGCAAACACACGGACCTGCAACTGTTCTGCGTTTTACAATCGTATTTTCCAAATCAAATCAATGGAGCAGGATGGCGTGACAAGAAAGTTCAGAACTCCCGGGAGGTGCAGAAGAATTTGATTTCTACCAATAATCAGATGATTCATTTAAACTCACGAGGGTGTACACAGGGCTAATGCAGATTATATAAGATACTCCAAACAGCCTCTGTGGCTCTTGGATGACTCCACTGTGATCTTGTGCTGCAAAACCTCGATGACATGCCAATCTGGGCACAGGCGCTCTCTGTTACTCCCCTAGGAAGGTGGCAGATAAAAGAAAAGGCATTCAAGTAGCTGACAGAGTAACCTGTAAGTGCCTGTCCCGGGCAATCTACTTGTCAGCTTTCCTGGCTAAGAGAGGCAACGTGTGCCACAGCTGTCAGCTTCGTATCATCTTTCCTCTCTGCCTTTCATCGTCCTTCGTCCCATGAATGGAGGTTTTATGCGACTTTCTTTTCTTGGCCCTGCTAGTCACAGGACCTTGTCCATCACGAGGCACTAATGCATCTTGTGGGTATGACAATCCAGAAAGTTCCAGGGAACAGCAGAGTTAAAGAGGGGAGTGGAGACAGGAGCAGAAGGCCTAGTTGTTCAATGAGGACCACAGGAGCTGACTTCCGGCGGCGGCCCCCGACGCCGGGTGACATTGCGTGGTCCCGCCCCGACGCCACGTCGCCCGGTGCGGCGAGGAAGCTGGGCGCGGGCCCCGGGGCTGCGAGGAAGCTGGGCGCGGGCCCCGGGGCTGGCAGGAAGCTGCCGGTGGGTGCTGAGCACCCACCAATTTTTCCCCGTGGGTGCTCCAGCCCCGGAGCACCCACAGAGTCGGCACCTATGATGAGGACACTAAGGACGAGAGGGCATGTTTCACACGCAGTTCTGCACCAAACCCTAAGGGCTGGTCTACACTACGGGTTGGGGAGGGGGGAGGGTCGAAGTAAGGTACGCAACTTCAGCTACGTGACTAACGTAGCTGAAGTCAATGTACCTCGCTCGACTTACCGCGGTGTGGACCCTGCAAAATCGAAGGCTGGCGCTCCCCCCGTCGACTCCACTTCCTCCTCGCGTCGGGCTGGATTACCGGAGTCGACGGGGGAGCAATTCTGGGTTCGATTTATCGTGTCGGGATGAGACGCGATAAAAATCGATCCCCAGAAGATTGATTGCTAGCCGCCGAATCGGGCGGGGAGTGTAAACTAGCCCTAAGGTTGCTCATGCAGAGATTGTTCCTCAGGGCTGCAGTGCATCAGCTCTGGATAAGGCCATAGTCCTGTTCTCCTCACCTCCTTTTGGGCAACTCGCTCTCCAGGGAGTCATGATGGACCAAGCATCCATTTATCACAAGTGTTCTATTCAAGAGTGTTATACGCAAGACCCGCAAGGTAAATTACCTGCTCTACTCAGCACCATGGAGGCCTCAGCTAGCATACAGGGTGCCGTTCTGGGTGCCATGTTTTAGGGAAAAGGAGGACAAACTGGAGTGAGTCTGGAGAAGAGCAACAAAAAATGATAAAAGATTTAGAAAACCTGACCTTTCAGGAAAGGTTTAAACGTGCCCAATTTTTTTGTCTTGAGACAAGACTGAGGGGGAAAACTGATAATAGTCTTCCAATACGTGAAAGGCTGTTATAAAGGCAGTGGTCAATTGTTCTGCATGTCCAGTGAAGGTAGGGCAAGACGTTATGGGCTTAATCTGCAGCAAAGGAGATTTAGATGAAATATTAGCAAAAGCTTTCTAACTCTAAGGGTAGTTAAGCTCTGGAATAGGCTTCTCAGGGAGGTTGTGTAATCCCCATCACTGGAGGTTTTAAGAACAGGTTGGACCAACACCTGTCAGAGATGGTCTAGGTTTACTTGGTCCAGCATCAGCACAGGGAGCTGAACTAGATGGCCTCTTGAGGTCCCTGCCAACCCTATATTTCTACGATGTAGGAAAGTGCTGTTTTACAGATGGAGAGCTGAGGCTCAGAGAGACTAACTAACATGCCCAAGGTCACACAGAAAGCCTATTGTAGAGGAGAGACTCGAACGCAGGTCTCCCAAATGCAACGCTAGTGCCTAGCCACTAGAATACCCTTACATTTTCCAAACTTCCCCATGGAAAAAAAAAGAAAATCAGAATTTCCCAGTGGGAAAATTTACAGCGGAAAATTCCCAGTTTTATGGCCAGTTCTACACATATCCAAGGTTATTTCAATGCTGGTCATGGAGAAGTTTCCTCTTTAAAAGGTCAATGTATCGGTTGGGTGGCTGGTGTGAATTCTTTTTGTGACCGCAGCTTATGAGTTCCACACTGTTAATTGTTTAGGGTGTTCCAAGGATGCACGTTCATTAGCATGTCCTCCCTTGAATTGCAGTCAGCTCAAAGTGTCCGATTTAGTTTCATAACAGTAAGGCTTGAGGAGAACATAAATTACTTATAGTGCTATCATACAGTTTTAATTTTCAAGCATGTACATGCTGCTTTATATTGAAAGAGTATAATAAGGAACACTCCTGAATGATAACTAAAGGTTTTGAAATCTTCTCCAAAATTATGATCCTACTTAACATTTTCGTTACTCGGTGCAAAAAAAAAAAAGTGCATTTTTAGTATAGCAGTTGGATTAGGTCATGTGCACGGTGAGCATCATTAAATCAACACTAACTGTAAAGAAATCGCTGTGTAATCACATCAAACAAGCAACATCACCTCGGGTGGCTTTTCCCAAAGCACTCCGTGTGGGCCCAACTCCACTCCTACTGGTGCTAAAGGACCATGGTCAGTGTGGCGGGACATTGCATGACCCACCTCTAATTTTTTCAATGAAAGAACAGGTGAACATGACACGATACAATAGTCCCTTCCCTGAATCACTCAGTACAGTGCTAGAGGTAACATGCAGTGAAATCTTTTCCAAAGATCACTCAATCGCCATGGTCATCTCTTCTAATGGCCAGTAAAATCTCAGTTTGGAAGAACCCCGTTCCATACCACCAGGGTTGCATCATAAAACCTGCAATGCTCTGAAAAGCAGTCATTTGAGTGACCATTATGAACGGTTTTCAATCGAGTCAGATTGTTCTAGACAGGCATGGATAGTTTTATGCAGATCTTTTGTACTACTCATCAAATAGCACTATCATAATATCTTCTTTGTGAAGCGCCTCAAAGCAAGCCATTTCAAAGGCAGGAAGAAGGCAATACCTGAAGCGGTCTAATTACAGAGCTTGAGATATGCATGGCAGAGTATTAAAATAAATGGTATAGATGAATTACCACAGGAGAGAGCTGGGCTGATAAACCATATTTAGTACACTAATCTTGAATGTTTGTTTTGCATTCTTTGAGCCTTTTAAGATGACAGGTTGTGATCAACTGCTTCCCTTAGAGGTTGGCAGCTTTCCTGCACTAGCATTTAATTTCTGTTTGATGTTTGCAACTTTGTGTCAATGTACAAACTACTGTTAAGATATATAGCAGCGATTAAAATAATTCATCCATCTGGTTATAATTAAAGACTGAGTTAAATGTAATGACAACTTTATCTAGCAAAGCCAGCTCCCATCTTTTAAAATGAACCATGCACCTTCAACAATTTTTTTCCCCTGCAATGAACTCTTGCAGTATAGCTTTTCAATTAGAGTGAATTAAAACTCATGTCGTAAAAAGGATCTGAATTAATGACATCTACAGTAGAAATAAGACGGGGGTTGTACATGTCTAACTTTCTCCCACATTCAAAAGTCCGCTATGGCAGTATGGGAAACCTGTGAATTCAGACCTAGTGGCTTAAAAAGGAACAGCCAGGAGGAGAACAAAAACATTTAAATGGCAATCGGGCGGTATTTTCCACATGAAATGCGACTGCTGAAGCTGGGTGGGAGTCAAGATCCCCTCTGAGCATGCTGAAGTCAATGGCAAACCTCCAATCTGCTTTGAATGAGCGAGAACGGGCTCTCAATAAAGAGGAAGAATACAGAAACAGTCCAACATTTCTCACCCTGCAGATCCTCCCAAGCGTTCATCTTCTTGGGCAAGAAATAATTGGGAGCATCAGAAAGGGGAAGCCACTTGAAACTGCAGCTGGAGGTAAAAGATGTCTCTTCTGGGCTACCAGGCTAGGGTGGCCCAGTCCGGCCAGAGAGCTGCTATCCTGCTTTCTGACTCCTTTTAGGGGCAGCAGGCCAGGAAAAATGGGATAACCGTGTGATGCCGTTTCCCTCATGGTGGAAGCGGCACAGAACACTTAATCCTGCACTATTCATGTCCATGAAAGTTTTCTGTTGACTTGAATGGGCACAGCCTGCAGGTCAGACAGAAGAAGCGTGTTCTAATGTTGCAAGCAGGGAGTCTGAGGATTTGGGCAATATGTTTCCATACTCGGCAATCATGAAGAGCACTTGTCTGATCCCATCATATATTTTGTTTGAATGGAGATCTGTAATAAAGTAATGAATGAGACTTTGTGGCTTGGGGTAGGAAAGGAATTCAAGAAAAAACCTTTGCTATCGGGATGCTACTTGGACAGGTGTGCATGGTAAGAGCCTCTCCCTAATACCCACCCCCATACCTTATTCCAAGTGTAAAGCAGGATGCTCCTAAAAATTTCTGGGGTCTCTGAAGCTCTTTTTCCTCCTTTTCTCCTGTTTCAGAAACAAAGATCAACTTTCTCCCTGTAATTTGTCTGAATCCACACATTGCATATCAGCCTGTTGACCGAGTCTGACTCTGAAATCTAATTTTTTAATCTGCAAAATAATTGATTAAAGCTCATTTCAAAGTTATATTTGGGGGAGGAATTGTTATCCCTTTATATCACAGCAAACCAATATTTTGCTTGCATCCGAAGAAGTGGGTATTCACCCACGAAAGCTTATGCTTCAATACCTCTGTTAGTCTATAAGGTGCCACAGGACCCTTTGTCGCTTGTAATATTTTAGTTCTACCATTAATTTGCTTAAATATGTATTGTCATTTAACAGAATGTATGTGCCTATAATAAACAGTCTTATTTTTGTTCTACATCAGAGTGAAAAACTTTGAAATCTTAAAATTTTTTGCCTTGTAGTTTTCCAGCCAGCCCTAATTAGAAGCATCTTCCATAACAGAAAGTTATCTGCGAGAGGCTAGATTGGCATGAACAAAATAGTTTCATGTAAGTCAAAGGTGCTATACCAGCTGACGACATAACTGTCTATTGCTAGCAGGTAGAACTTTTTTCAAATCAGGACGGTGTTTGTCTAGAATGGGCATTCAGTAAGATTAGAACTTTATAGGACTTCTGCTCTATGTATACCCAAATCTTACCTTCAAGTTACAGCTGTGATTGCTTTTAAAGGGCCTTTGCTTTTTTTTGGAGGTGGGGTGAGGGGTTGCTGAGTCAAGATTTTTGAGTTTGTGGGGGTGACGATACAGAGATGTGATCATGTCATGGACCGACTGTCTGCTCACAGGTTGATGAATGCCCTTCAGTCCCATTTCTTTTTTAATCTGAATAATGACTGAATGAAAACAGAGCAAATCACATGTGAGCCCAGAGCCTCAAAGATATTTAGGCATCTAAATATGCCTTTGTAATTAGGGATGGATGAGCCGATTATAAAATAAGAATGGACCCAATCCAGATTATTATTTTTAAATCACTTTACTCTGCCCAGTTTTCTCCAAGACAAGGAGGAGAAGGGAGGAATTGTGTTAGAGTGAATATTCACATGAATATTGATTGGTAGGGGACTTGAAGAATGAGTGACTTTCACTTTGTTTTCACTAGTAATATAGTT
The DNA here is from genome assembly GCA_037349315.1 of Chelydra serpentina. Taxonomy (NCBI): domain Eukaryota; kingdom Metazoa; phylum Chordata; order Testudines; family Chelydridae; genus Chelydra; species Chelydra serpentina. Next base: position 16,899,064 of record JBAIAC010000061.1, read on the forward strand.
ATTTCTAAACTATAGCTCTTTCACATCCTGGCTTTGCCTCAAATACATTCATGTTTAGAATGAAGAGGACCCTAGTTCCTCTCATTACAATTAATAGGTTTAATATATGTAGGGAGGGCTGCCTTGTTAAAGGCCAGATTGTGACCTGCCTAAAACACCCTTCAGGAGAGCAATGGGACTCATGGTGTATCATGAGTAGCAGCACGAGGGACAGTCACTGCTCCCTCCCACACATGATTTCTGGGTTCAACCTTGGCTCCCCAACCCTCTTGCAACATGCTGGCTGGTGCAATAGAAGAAATAACCTGCCCCAGGTATAGGGCTGATGCAGGTTACTTCCCAATCCCCTCTCGGAAATGGAGCAAGAAGGGATCTGGGAATAAGACAGTAACAGTCTGGTTCCTGGCCTGGCCCTGGGGCAGCACCACTGCGCACCGCTCCTCACTTGGGACTTGTGGCCATGAGTTAATCCGAAACCGTTAGCATTCTAACCTTACCTGGGGGGATTCCCACCTTTATATCTGGAACCACATCTACAGCGCTGAGCGCAATGAGCTCACAATCCTGTCTAGGGCCTCTACGGTCAGGTAAATATTAAATTACATATTAATAAAATGTTAGGGTTGCAAAGCCAGTCACTCAAAAGTCAAGAAATACCCGAATGTAAGGTTGCCCATGCAACCTGAAGTCAGCCCCCTGTTGTTAAGGTCAGAAGGGACCTTTAGATCTTGTCTCACCTCCTGCATATCACAAGCCATTACATTTCACCCAGGTCCCCTATCCTGACACTTGGCTTTAACTAAAGTCATTGGGTTCTAGTCCTCAGCAGGCTCTACTGTGGTGTGTCACAGGCAGGGAACAGGAGAGACCATGGATGCCTGAGGGCCCTGCAGGAACAGGAATTTGAGGAGGTGAGATAGCCCAGATGACCCCAGCAGGCGATCCAGGCCCCATGCTGCAGCGGAATGTGAAAAACTCCCAAGCTCCCTGCCAATTTGGCTGGGGGGAGGGATTCCTTTCCAACCCCAAATCTGTCAATCAGTTTGACCCTGAGCACGTGCGCAAAACACACACCAGCCAGGCATTTTAAGCTCTTAGAGGCAGGGATCATGCCTACTTGTGGACAGCACCTGGCCCAAGAGGACTCCAAACATGAATGGCCTCTGGGCACTGCCATCAGATAAATAGAGATCTTTTAAACGTTGCCTTTGTAACTGCCACTATTTCTAAGTGAGATATGCACTAGTCACAGGTCGATCTGTGGACAACGGCAGCAGTCATTTGAGAGACAACCGATAAGACACAGATAACCGTCTAGTCACTTCCATAATCTGACTCCCATCTACTCTGCAGCACGATCAACCTAAATTCCAGGCAGGGGCTCCCAGCCCACCCTCGCACCAGCAGTCGAGTTGTAACAGCACACAAACACTGCAGCCGTTTGAGTCTCTGGAGCTTAGCCGACATACAGATGTTTTTAAGTGAACCAAATATTCCAATGAAGCATTTGATCCTCGGATTTTTAATGCAACAAAACCCCCATGCGTGATTATTTTTTTCTGGTTCACTTCCAGCTCCTGTGGAATTGTCAGTTTGGAGCAGAAAACCTCACCCTACCTAGCTTGCCTCTTCTTGGCTGCTGGAAGTCACAGTAGGGTTCCTTGGTTCCTACTCTGTCTGGAGATGGGGATGTATTTGGATCCGATTTATCCTCTCTCCTTCCAGAACAACCCAAAACATTCCTCTCCCGCTCACTTGGGACAGAATCAAGAGCCAGTTCCAGTAGCCCACACCTAGTTCGCCGTGAACATGTGTCACAAAACCCATCACCACAGCACCAACGGGCACCCTTCTGGAATGAGCTGTCCTCTGGAAGTGGTCTCTCTGGATCTGGGTTTAGACTCCCTGGCAGGGTAGCATAGGTAGCATATTAAACCCGTCAGAAGATAGAGGCGCTCACCTAACCCTGATTGCAGTGAGAGGACTACAGTCTCCAATACCGTCAGTTTGGCTCTGTGGCAGAGTTTGGCACGGGCCTATCTGCCGTGCTCCAGATGGCAGTCCCACGTCCGGCTCCTCCAGGATCTCCCGCTGAGGTTCTAGTTGTACTTCTCCCCACATTTCTTCCTTTATGCACTCCCTGTTTGTGTCCCCACAAAAGGCCAGTGTCCGCCTTCTGCTAGCACTGGCCAAAATGCCATGCTTCAGACCAGGAAAAGGCAGTTGGACGGGGTGAAAGAGGGGTCTCTCCATAACTATGGGGTCTATTTTCTTGCACTTCTGTGTTCATATCTCCAAGAAGAATGCCTCTGGGTAGAGTCCACCAGCACCTCAGAGTCTTTCTTGTCTGGAGTTCTCTGTTCAGTCTCCTCCTCCAGATCCCTTTGTCTGGCCCTATAGAGTGCACTCCTCTCCTTGTTTTCTCATAATCTGTCCCCCATAATTAGTTGATCCCACGTTTCCTTTGGCCCTTCCCCCCGTCAGGGGCAGGGCCTCTTGCTCTGTTTATTGGCAAGAGCCCCCTTCTCATGGTGTCCAGAGCTTTCTGCTCAGCCTTTATATTGAACCTTTAACCTCGCTCCTGTTCTTGCTTTGATTTTCTTGTTGTCCCACCTTATTCAGTTGACATCTCCCCTCCTCCCCCCACACCTCTGTTTTCATGGGCAAAATAGACTGGCTTCACGGCCCCTCCTTTCCAGCAGGGGGCAGGCTTTTCTCTGTTTGGCTGGGCTCTCCCTAGGAGTCCAAGATTCACCACCATGAAATTCATACCCAAAGTTTTTTTAAAGGAATTATAAAAGTACAGGGTGACATCCTGGCTCCATTGAAATCAATGGGGGTTTCACCCTGGACGTCAATAGGGCCAGGATTTCACCCCATCTCCGAGAGTACCAGTCTCTCTCCTTCATACATAGGAGGGTTTTTCAGTTTGATCCCTTTAGGAAATAATTTACAGATTCCCAATCATGACACTTCTGAGACCTTTTTCAGTCAGAAGATATTGGCATTGATATGCCCATTAACCAAAATGAAAGAAAAATGCAATGTGCTCCCAATCCCATATGCAGTACTGTAAATTTGCAACCACTTAACTCCACCCCAGGTAGAAACCAAATTATATGCAAAGATGGACGCACGTAAGAGGATGAGTTTGTCGGAAATTGTACCGACTTCAGATTGCGCTAGGAATTAGCTAAGTATGGCTGGTTGTCCAGAAATTGTCAAAATTTAATATTCAAACAACATTAAAAACCAGATTCCTTCAAGATGGACAGCTTGAACAATTTATGAGGAACTCTTTTTTACGGGGGATTAGTTGGTTAAAAATAGAGCTGACAAATAAATGCCTCTAAGTGTTCCCAGATCCCCTGCAGTAGAAATGTTTTCTGTATTTCATGTGGGGAGAAAATATGTCCCAATGAAAGGTAATGATATTTGGCCTCTCTACTGCTTAAGAACACTAAACTATGTTAAAAAAAATTATTTGCAGGTCACCTTTAAACAATCCAGAAACTTTACAGCTATGTGTTGGAGCCATAAGGAAACAAAGGCATGTTTAAAATGTACTATGTGCCCACTATTTGTTTTCTTCCACGGATCCCCCAAAGTCCAGACTCAAAGGCTGTCGCTCCATGCAATGCCAGGATACGAACGACGCTGGCGATCTGTGCCATGGGGCCCGGCTGGAAGCAATCTATCAGGGTTAGGGGAGTGCCATGTTTAGCCATGCTCCTCGGTTAATAGCCTCATTTCAGAGCTGCAATCCAGAACGAGGTGCTCTCTTTTTGAAACAGGAAGACCACCTCGGTTGTGCACTGCTTCCACTGCGGGATCTTCTCAGAGCAGCGAGAAGGGGGGAGAACAAATCACAGCCATGCTGTCAGTAGAATAGGCAAGGCTAACCAAGCGACTGCTTACTTACATGGCTGGCTCTCCCCCAGAAGAGGAGAGGGCAGCCAAAAGCAGAGGAATGAAGCTCCCCATAAGGAAGAGGAGGGATAGGAAGATGCAATGGTTGGCAGAGGGAAATACAGCTTAGCGAGAGAGAAGCTTGTGGTTGTACTCAAGGCGGGAGCCGGCTTCGGGAGTTTGAGGAGCGTCAACCAGATGATTCTTTGGTGCCCGCAAAATGAAAAAACAAAACGAAACGTCAGAGGGCGAATGAGCATGGGTTTTGCAGACCCAGAAGCCTGCAGTCTTGGGTAAGGAGAACCATGAATAACCTGGGACTGTTCAGAAAAATCCACCTGACAAACTATCAACCCTGGCACTGTGTTTTCAAACCCATTTTCACATTGAAGAGAGCCAGGAACATAGGGAGGAGATGAGCCTTGATGTTTAAGGGAGCCCAAACATTAGGGAACCAGCTGGAGCAGATTGTGTGTGTACATATTAAAGTCAGGCCAGGGGCTCGCAGTGTGATACTGGGCAAATAGTTTAATCTCGGTGTCTCAGTTCCCGGTCTGTAAAATGGGCATAACCACCCTCCCTTTCTCCAGCCCTCTTGTCCACTCAGTGTGTAAGCACTTCAGGGCCGGGATTCTCTTTCACTATGTTTTTATACAGCACCTAGTACAATAGGGCTCTGAACTCAGTGGAATTTCTGCAGTCCCACTGTTACTGCAAGTGATCGACTCCAAGGAAAAATTTTGGATCCAAACTTCCCCAAAGAAAAGGCTCTAGGGTTTAGACGGTGTCCATTTCTAGTACAGTGCATGCAGGCCCAAGTACAGTCCTTATTAGAACCAGGTGTGCGAAGAATGGATTTGCGGGGTTTGTTGGCACTTCTGGGAGAGAACAAAAATTGTTTCAGGTCAACCCCAAAACCAACATTTTTCAAAATGTTAGTGAATTGAAAAAAAAAAAAAAAAAGTCTTAAAAACCCTGTTTCAGGCCAAATAAAACATGTTTCAAGTTTGAGAGAGACACACTTTTTAATTAAAAAAAAACCCACCACAAAACACACCACACACAAACAAACAAACAATCATCATTTAAGAACAAAAAGTCGCTTTGAATTTAAGACGACATTTTTGGAAGTGTTTGACCCAAGCAATTTGCTGAAATCAACACCAATTCACAAAATAGGTTTCCATCGACCCACATCTGCATTTTTTTTTCCACCCCCAAAAAATTTTGTTTGGTTGGAAATTTCACCCAGCTCTTGTCCTTGCTCCTAGGAGAGAGGAACGAGTGGTACTATTTAAACATCACTACCACCGAGAACCTCCCTGGTATTACTGGAGAGGATGGCTCCGAGTGGCCGGCAGTACCACACAGTTCCTGCACCTATGAATAACAGTCTATGTCACAGACAATGACCCATCTGTTAGCGGTGGGTGATCATCCCTTGGCTGGAAAGTCATGGAAGATCACCCCACTTGTGATCCTCTCTAGTACACTAAATAGAAATCCTGGTCTCCATGACCCTCGTCCTCTGCTTGTGCACTCACACAGCCCAGGGAAAGATTAGGCTTCTAGACAAAATTTTCAAAACCACACTTATACAATTGAGGGGCCTAAAAAAGTTGTGTTTTCAAAAAATGTTATTCACCTAGGAGCCTGGGTTTCATTGAACGTCAATGGAATTTCAGCAAACTTTTCTCTGGGATTAAAACAAAAAACTGACTCTTTCCTTTAAACAAAAGTTGAATCACTTGACTCCAGCGGCTGGGGCTTTAAGAAAAAACCAAATACTGTAAGTCTTGTGATGAAACCACAAGAGCTGGCAGCGCTGTGTTTTACACGTATAAATACAGCAGGCAAAAATCCCATATGCCTGCTACAATATAGGGAAGTGAGCCGGCATATGAATTTTGAGCTGGTTAGAAAATGTGAAACTTTTCTCCTAATTCCGCTTGATCTTTGTTGCAGTAGGTATCTGTAGAAACAAAGTCTTATCCTTTGCAGTCAGATAGACTACGGGCAAGGCCAGCTCCAGGCACCAGCTTGGAAAGCTGGTGCTTGGGGCGGCATCGAGAATGGGGCGGCATCGAGTCCCACTGCGGCAATTCGGCAGCAGGTCTGCCGCTCTTCCCTTGCCGCCCCACCACGTCACCCTGCGTCAGGGGCGGGGCCCCGGCGACTGCTTGGGGCAGCAAAATTGTCAGAGCCACTCCTTAGTACGGGCCTGATCCTTTGAAGCTAGGTGGATTTTTGCTAGATTAGCTCGAAACAGAAGCAGGAGCAGGCCCAGTGTTTGCATTGATGTGACATTAATATTTAACTCTGCAGCTATTGTGTCCTGCTTCCTTTTCCTTCTCATTTAACAAGCTCCTGTATTTTGTTTGCTCCTGAGCAGATGGCACATCAAATTAGTAAACTATCCACACCAGCAACCAGCCAACGGGAAGGTAGCTAGCTGGAGCCCCACAGTGAAATCCTGGTTCCTATGAAGTCAATGATAAAACTCCCATTGACTTCAGTGATACCAAAATTTCACCCCTCATCCAAAAAAAAATAATCATCATCATCGGAGGTTAGGCAGATCTGCGGAGATGCAATCACAGCTGAATCTCTGGGCCTCCCAATTCTCCCCACATGAACAGATCCTCACGCAGAATCAGAGCAGGGAAAGAGTGAAACTGTCTAGACAGGACATGGGGTCAAATGCACAAAGCAAATAAACTGAAACCATAATGAAAGTGGTTTTTGCCTCAAATCTCAGATAGTCATCTTGGGTGATATTTGTAGGTTGGGACAGAAATCAGAAGTGGGGTTTTCAAAGCTAACCTGGTGAATTTTAATGAGAATGCGACATGTTAATTCCCATGGGCAGCTTTGAAAACCTCAGCCCTGATTTTTCATTTGATGAGGTCTGTCTAACACTAACCCAGGAACCTATCCTTGCAACAAAGCCCGGATGCCAACTCTGTCCACATATCTATTCAAGTGACAGCATCATAGGACCTAATCACATCAGCCACACCATCAGGGGCTCGTTCACCTGCACATCTACCAATGTGATATGCGCCATCATGTGCCAGCAATGCCCCTCTGCCATGTACATTGGCCAAACCGGACAGTCTCTACGCAAAAGAATTAATGGACACAAATCTGACATCAGGAATCATAACATTCAAAAGCCAGTAGGAGAACACTTCAACCTCTCTAATCACTCAGTGACAGACTTAAAGGTGGCAATTTTGCAACAGAAGAGCTTCAAAAACAGACTGCAACGAGAAGCTGCCGAACGTGAATTAATATGCAAACTAGATACCATAGCCTTAGGTTTGAACAGAGACTGGGAATGGCTCGGTCATTATGTTAATTGAATCTATTTCCCCTAGTTTAGTATCCTAGTAAGTACCCTTACACGTTTGTATCAACTGTCCGTAATGGGCCATCTTGATCATCACTTCAAAAGTTTCTTTTTGCTGTTGATAATAGTTCCTTTCAATTAATTAGCCTTTTACAGTTGGTATGGTTACTTCCACCTTTTCATGTTTCTCTGTATGTATAAATATTTGCTTACTCTATGTTCTATTCCATGCATCTGATGAAGTGAGCTGTTGCCCATGAAAGCTTATGCTGAAATAAATTTGTTAGTCTCTGAAGTGCCACAAGTATTCCTTTTCTTTTTGCTGACACAGACTAACATGGCTACTACTCTGAAACCTGTCTTTAGCTTGTGCATCCTACAGGAGTAGCTCTCCTCACCCCACCCCACCCCCAAAAAGTGCACATGGATCATGTTATTGGCAAACAAGGCAGAATGAGAATATTCAGACTTCCAGGCTGTGAGAATTTTAACAAATTCTGCTGCTTGTGTGTTTTGCCATGTACAAGCTAAAAGAGAAATAAAATGCCATAAAGAAAAGGCAGGATGTACATTATCCATAGGCTTAATATAAGCAGGGTTACCAGATAGCAACTGTGAAAAAAATGGGGGTAATAGGTCATTGGGAGTAGGATCTGGCCCAGTGTGAGTAAATCCCTTGCCCTCGTGCCAGAATACATATTAAAGCAGACCTTAAAAGTGAGTATCCTCAGTGAGCCTCTCCATTAACAATGGGACACCTCGTTTTGTGTCATAAGGCAGCAAGTACCACTGCCCCTACTTTACAGATGGGAAAACAGACACACAGACTTGCCCACCATCACACAGTAGGTCAGCAGCAGAATTCCAGGCTTCTTGGCTCCCAATTAAGGGCACTAACTGCAAAGTTATTCAGTTAAGTTGCCATCTTAGCATTGCCCCTCCCTCCCTGCCCCACGCCCCAAGGAGATAGACCCTGGCACAGGACACTTTCAGAAACACCAAGGCACCCTGGAACATATCCCTGCCAACATGTATATCCCTCACAGGCAGAAAGGAGGAGAGCCATAAAAGGCTGGATACACATTAGATGATACACCCTTTGAAGCAGCAAGGTTATCACAATGTGGGAGTACCAGAGAAAGCATGGTGACTCACCCACACGTCAGTTAAATGAACGAGAAGTAATTAGTAGGCCAGGTGACAGTAGAAATTATGCGATTATGAAAATCTAATGCACTCAATGGCTAGCCCAAAGGTGAAAACCTCAGCTAGATATTAAGTCAGACGCTATAAGTAAGTTTCAGCAAAAGAGCTATTCAGCACAGAGGGGTTCAGTTTTCAAGTCAGTTTGTTTCCCATTTCTTTCATCTCCATCCGCCCTGGGAGGCTTGCTCGTCCAGGAATCTGTCAACATCTCCTGTCAATGAAAAAACAGACCCACTGCTTCCAAATTTAAGACAGACTAGCAGAGAATGCCAAAGGAAAACAAAAATCAACTCTTAACCTGGAAAGCGTCTGTTTGACTCCAAAAAAGGCCATCCCATGCTTGAGAAGAGACTAGGTAATTATAGAGATGAGTCTGAAAGGGAATTTCTTTGCTGTCTCTGGCTACTTTAAAGACTAAAGGCCAAAAACAGAGGAGACATACGAGTTAGACCCTTTACACTATCTCAGGGGCCAGATCCTCAGCTGGTGTAAATTAGCATAGCTCTGTCACTTTCAGTGGAACTATGCCAATTTACACCAGCTGAGGATCTAGTCCAGTCTCCCTTAGAGTAACTTATACCCAACTCTACAGCTATCTTGGACTCTACATTGGGATAACCTTAAATACCAAGAGGCTGAAGGTGGTGTAAGTTCAGGTAGGGTGATAATTATTTTGACGTACACCTGCTTCTGATTTGTATCTTGTGTTAAGATGTGGTTACACTTGAAGTCTTTTATATTTTTTTATTTTAAATCTCTAGAGTTCAGAGATGCTGGAGGCCACTAGAGAGGAAAATGAAGTCCATAGGAATCAGTTTGCTCCAAACTAAATTGCTATTCATCATGGCTCAGATAATCCTGCGTTGAACCCCAAGGATGGGACAAGGTCATCTCTAGGATTCCATGAATGGCTAGAACCTAGGGAGGTTCTAATGCCTTCGTTAAAGCAACAAACGAAAGTTGTTTATCTTAACAAATAAAGACAGGGTAAAAGGGTAAGAAGATCTCCCCTAGTTAAATATTTACCCTTCAATACTAATAAAAGATCTATCTTAGACAACAGAGATGGCTGACAAAAGGAGAAATAAATGAGAAGAGAGCATTTGAAATGTTGAAGTAATTTTCTTGAATGATTTTTAGTTTAAAACAATTTAAAAATTCTGAATAGAAACATTTCAAATACTTAAGACCCCAATTTTGAAAATTTAAATTTGTCTTTTTTTCTAATTTCTTCACTCTTTTTTTAAACCTTTCCTTTTTGTTACTGAATGGATGGTGGTTTTTACCTTTTCATTTTTCTTCTCTTCCCCTCCCCCGCTTTTGGCATGCTGCAACTTTTCAAAGATTCCTTTCCTTTTGAACTTCATTGTTATACTGCATTCCTGTCAAAAAGGGCGGTGGGGAAAAAGGCAAAGTGGGAGAATTGCGGTTTTTTTCCCCCATCAGATACTAACAATTCAAAAGATCAGAATTTCTGCTTTCAATGTAAAAAAAAAAAAATTGTTTTGCTCAAGTCCCCATTTTTATAAAATGACCAATTTGCATCCAAAAGTTTTGAACAAAAAACATTGGACTAGCTGTAATAGACAGGTTGACAGCATTTACACCACTGCTCTAAAGGCCTAGCTGATACCATGGTTAGACCTCGAGCAGATGCCACCAGGCTATATCAGAGTTCCTACTACAGTTGCTACTACTAGTGGCACTGAATTGCTGCTAGCAAAAGTGGGTTGTAAATAAGGTCCTGGAGAACCCAGCAAACTTTCCAAAGAACCAGTTTGCATGCAAGTTAAACATTCCAAATGTTACACAGGCCTAAAAAAAGTGAATAGTTAAATTAAGCTCTAACTCTCTGATTACACTCATGGCTGAGGAAATATCATCTAAACCAAAGAACTAAGAATTTGAGGAAGAAAGCCGTAATAGGACATTGGCTTTTTATGTTTTATTTCGGTATTTTCACACAGATCATGTTTATTCTGCATCAGTTTCCTGTCAACACGGTTTCTTATTGAGTAATAAACGCTCTTAGATTGTAGAGATGTATTGCTAGGTAGCGTATCGGGGATCAGTTTCTGTAAATCTTCTGAGTGGTATGAACATTTGGATTTAAACAGAGTTCCATACGTTACATGCATCTGATCATTTAACATTTGAGTCCAAAACATTTCTGGCCACAGATGTGGAGTTAGTATCTGATGCTTCCACTTAGCCTAGCCAAAATGTTGAGATTCAGTCGTATTTTAACTAAACATATCCCAAGATATTTTTGTCTCTCTCTCGGGTCTCATCTTTGCAGAAGCAAGTTACTCTTGTAACGGGCTGTCAATATTTTTTCCTTCCATTTCCCCTCATTTATTCTGCTCTGTGGCGTTATCGGATAAAAACACTGTTGACACCCTCAGTCCCCTGTGGAAAACAAACCACATCAGTAGGAGAGACCACCAGCCGCTCAATGACCCAACAGTGTTGCTGCAATTGGCTTGGGTCATCTTGCTGGTGGTTCATGGAACTAAGCTCTTTAGGGGCTTGTCCAGATGAACATGTAGTGCATGACAAGCTGGGGGTAAATCCAACGTGTGATACACTCACCAGCTACATGGACTCTGCTACTGCACACTAAAAGTTCTCTAGCATGCCTCAGCAGTGAAACCTCACCTGATAGCACCCAACCGATCCCAAGTTCAGAGTGTGAGCTAAGAAACATTCCTTTGGGTTATATTTGAAGGCTGGGATTTTCAGAGGCTAATAAAGTTAGGCTATTGAAGTTCAATGAGATTTGGGTGCCTAAATCCTCCATACATACAATGCCTAGCAAACCCCAATCCTGATTGGAACCCATGTGCCCTGTTGCAATAAATAACAGTGGGAAACCTTAATTCTTTTCTCTTCTCTTGTTTAATTTTATCATCTATGGCCAGACCCTCAACTGGTGTTAATCAGCCTCGCGCTAGATCAGAGAATCCAGTGTGCTCATGTAGCCCTACTCAACCCCCTCCCGCTCCTCAGGAAGTCACTACGCGGAGCAACCCCTTCCCCTCAGACTTGTCAACAGCCACAGACTTGCCACTTGCCCCTTTTGAGATTCCAGCCCTGACGGAAGGGGATGGGAATTGAACGCTGGCTCTCAAGAGCACCTGGCTTGGTTATCTCTAAGGACAGGGGGAGGCGTCAGGCAGAATCACTCCATACCATGTCCTGACACTTGACTCACAAAGTGGTACTGGTGTTGGCACACCTCCAAGCTACAGATAGCGCCTGTCAGCAGGGAGGTGGAGAGGAATGGGAATAGAACAGAGACAGGGATGCGGCCACTTCTTTTAGGTGAGTGCCGTATCCGAGATCGCCTGGCTGTCCCTTTTTTCCTTCTTGCTCGCTTTGCCCATCGAGATTTCTTCCGCAGGCATCAAAGTGGTGTCAGACGTAGGCTAGTGCAGAGGAGCTGTGGTCTCTCTCATGATGGAAGACAGAGAGCCTGATTTAACATCATCAACTCCAATGGGCTGCAAATGACCCAACCCACCACCACCACTGTCATTCTAAAACAGCTTTCCTGGGGGGAAGGTCAGACTAAAAACTGGGCAGCTTTCGCTCTGGCTGCTTACAATCCGGAGGCCAAGCAATGGCAGCTAACCATTGTCCCCCATGTATTTCCAGCTCTCCTTCTGCCAATGTGGCACTCATTCTCCAATCAGGAACGCAGTGTCCCTGCTGGTACCATGCCAGTATCCCGCTGTAAGTAGATAGAAAGTCCTCATAGACGCTCTGAGTTACATTAGCGCCTACCCCTCTCGGCCATGAACAGTCTCTGGGATGTGCCCCAAGTCTATATACTTTAAAAGGACTGAATTACTGGGATCCATTCTGTACTTGGATCCCCTCACATGACAGAGCAGCTAGGCTGACCAGATCCTCTGTTTTGTTACAACCCCCCCGCAACTTGCCAGCTCCACCCCTTTTAGTGGCTATGACAATATCCACCCATTTCTAAGTAAAGAGGTGGTGGATAGAGTAGGGAGCAGGCACTGAGGTAGATACCCAAAGGTCAGGAAAAGTAAGTGGGGGGGGGGGGGGGAGGGAAACAGACATAGTTGATTCCAAAGATCAGCATAAGCAGGGAAGCTACATGTTTTCATGTACTTTTGATCTCTTTTTTAAGAAGGGGATTACTATTTTTAGTAGGCACCGTTTTACTCTCTGTTTGTGATCCAAAAGGAAGAGTTCCATCCAAGAGTCCACAATCCTAGAATTTATAATAAATTAAGATTGATCACCTGGCTTGTTTTGAGTACATAAGTGTCACAGGCTATAAACGAATGAGGACAGCAAGACCTCGCTCGCTCTCAAAACCAGGTACCAGATGATCTTTTCTCCATTGCGGATACTGCCTGTGTTATGTGCATTAGACAGAGTTAGGAATGCCATAGGAAGAGCAGAAAGATACTGGCTTCAATGAGATACCAGATAACAGTGGGGAAAGCGGCTGCTTTAGAGAAACTTCACTGCCTCGAACGCACCAGAACCGTAGAGGCATTTAGGGGGTTGCTCTTTTATCAGTGCAGCTGCATGTGACCATTCAACTTCCAAGTGGTCTCCGCTTTTGTTACTCTGGATTTGAAAAATGCCCTTAAAAAACCAAACCCAAGTGGTGCATTGTATTGGGATGATATGCTTGAAAAGAACAGAACAAGTTGCATTTAGAGCGATCAGAATTTCTCTTATCATGCCAAACAGAAAGAACAGCATTTAGGAATCGGAGCAAAGTTTATGACGATCAGTCTTATTGCAAGGTGTGAGTACATGGCTATCAGATGCCATGACAGGAACACATTTATACCAAGACAACTAATTTTGTTATCCCGAGCTCACAAAATAGCAGCTGCTGGTGTAATGCTTTTAAACACACATCTCAAGCATCTTAGTATGCGGAGATTAAAAAAAATAAAAAAATCTGGGGAAACATTTTATCTGGATGTCTTTCGAAGACTACAAAATTTGCAAACCCAGTAAAATTTATGGTCTCTTGGTGCATTGGAAATTACACTTCTGTCTAAGTTAGGTACTTATCTGGCCCCCATAACTAGTACTCAGTATGTCACAGTCTTTAATGCATTTATCCTCACAACACCTATCTGAGGTAGAGCAAGCTATTATACCCATTGTACAGATGCGGAAGTGACGCACAGGGAGGCTAAGTGACTTGTCCGAGGTCACACTAGACGCACATGGCAGAGAAAATAATTCTGAAGAAGATTGGTCCAGTGGCTAAGGCAGTAGCGTGGGGTTTGAGAGACCTGGATTCAAGTTTGAGCGTCACTATAGACTTCCTGCATGCTGCTGAGCAAGTTACTTCCTTCCTTGTTTCCCTGCCTGTCAAATGAGGGCAAATAGCACTTCCCTTTTTCACAGGGGTGTTGAGGGTAAATACACTGAAAGACTGTGGGGTGCTCAGACGGTCATGGGGACCATATAATTACCTTAGACAGAATTGAACCTGGATTTCCTGAGTCCCAGCCGAACCACTTTTCTTAAGTGATAGCCCCCAACACACACACACACCCCCAATGAAATATATTTTTCCACAAACCATTTTTTCGTCCATGTGCTCCCAATTCATAAGAGCACTATAACCCTTCTCGGGTCTTATTGGCCAAGACTATATACACTCCAAACTCCTTTCCAGCCCAAGGAAATGGCAGAAGTCCCATTGTCACAATCGCATAAAAACTGCTCTGGAAGCAAATGTCTAAGACTATATTATACTGACAGAGTGCACTGAAAGGAAAATGGAGTAGATGACTTAATAGAACTTTTCCTTGCCTAATGTAGGTTATTCTGTTACATACAGCAGAAAATAAAGCAAGGTTATTCTGCAGCACACAAAACATTTTTTGCCTCTTTAAATGTATTTTGAAACATTTTTGGAGACATGTACAACTTCTCAAGTCTGTAGTCTCCCTAGGTTCATCATGACGCCCAAAAGCTAATTCCTGTCTAACAACGCAAAATGGCTTTAATCCCAGGCTAAAGTAATGATAGCAAAGAACAATTTTCTTCCAGCATCTCATGCCCTGAATGATCAAGGAGTTCCTTAACATTTTTATTCTACGTTACTGCTGTGCGTGACCCATTATGTTGCTGCTTGAAGACCAACGGATTGTGTGTGGGAAGTCCATATTTCCAGTTTAAGTTTGTAGAAATACTGTTAGGGCCTGATCCAAAAGCTATTTAAATTAATGGGCTTTTTTTAATCAAGCCCCCTCGTGATTATGAGTAAATCAAATATGTGCTAGCACTGTACAATGCACATTATTATTGCCTATTCGTTGAGTGCCAACAATATGCTCAATGCCATACAAAACACAGTGGAGACACAGTATATAGGTGGCACTTGTAATCTAAGGTCATGATTCTACAAACACATATGCTTTGGTTAACATCACATAAAGACCGAGGGTAAAAAACTTTCAAAAGCCCCTAAATCCTAGATCCTCAAAAGGTATTTAGGTGCCTACTTCCCATGGGTGATCATCTCCCAAATACCTTTGAGGATCTGTGCCTAGGTGATTTAGGAGAAGTTTGTGCACAAATTATTCTCCAGAAGTCGTCTCTTGAACTGTTTACACACAAATTTGCCTTTATTTGGTTAAGCCAGTTTAATCCAACTGGTGCCAACTCCCATCTGGACACTTTTATTTCAAATTTAAGAGTGGCTTATTTTGAATTTGCTAAAACCTGTTCCTAACCGACTTAAACGAAAGTGAAATGAGCCTGGCTTAATCTGTAATAAGCATATCCATGAAGCCTTTGGCTCGTTTTTGCAGCCTTTTTTGCTCATAACAGGGGACTTTAATGCCAAGATTGGGAGCGATACTACAGATGGGAGATCATCATGGGAAAAGGAATAGGATTAAGAAACGAGTGGGGCAATAGAGATCACAGACTTGAAGTAATCAACAGCTTGTTTATAACAAACGCAGCGTTTCAGCACAGGCAAGAAAGAAACATGGATTTCTAATGATGCTAATACACGAAACATGATCAACTTCATCTTAGTAAGAGAACAGTGGAAACCAAATGCATTAGACTGCAGGATCTACGGAAGCCTAAATACAGACTCAGACCACTGGGCAGTGATTGCTATAATCAGGATCAGACTTCATATTTTAAAATTTGCACACACAAAAATATAGGTGTCTATAGTGTCAAAGCTCTGAAAAATGCAGACCCTATAGTGACCTTCAGAACACCATTGATGGCCGCTTTTCCCCTCCCTTAGACCTACAACAGTAGAAGAACTTTAGGCAGAGATGAGACATCATTCATGCTATGACCAAAAGCTTAAAAGATGGAAAGAATATTTTCATCAGCCATTGAAAAGTCAAGTTGACCCAGCTCTCCTTGAGGCTATCAACTGTGAAGCAACACATACCGAAAGCAGAAATTGAATCCGCAGTCAGGTCCCTGAAAAGAAACAAGGCACCTGGTCCAGGTGGTATACTTCCTGAAGTGTTAAAACCTGGCAGAAAAAAAAGTGTGGTCACGCTCCTTTGTAAATGATTTAACCTCATTTGGATGAAGGGTGAAGTCCCCAAAGACTGGTAGTGCTCA
The DNA here is from genome assembly GCA_037349315.1 of Chelydra serpentina. Lineage (NCBI taxonomy): Eukaryota > Metazoa > Chordata > Testudines > Chelydridae > Chelydra > Chelydra serpentina. Next base: position 16,915,142 of record JBAIAC010000061.1, read on the forward strand.
ATCATTGTACCGGTCTTTAAGAAAAGTGACCCGACAGATTGCAACAACTACAGAAGATGCAGTCTTATAAGCATTCCTAGCAAGGCATTCTGTACAGTGTTTCTCAGCCGAATGAAAAGGAGAACAGACGACATCCTGAGAGTCATAAGCTGGCTTTTGACCGGGATATTCCACCATAGATCAGATATTTGTTTTTTGGTCAAATCTTGGAGACACAGAGATCAATGAATCCCTGTTTAGCACATTTGTTGATTTTAAGAAAGCACTTCACTCCATTAACAGAGCAGTCTGGGGAAAGCACTCAAGTGGTACGGCTTTGGCAGCAAGTTGATTCAAAACCTGCCATCTATAGGATAGCTCAGCAGTTCTCAAACTGTGGGTCAGGACCCCGAAGTGGGTCGCGAGTTCACTTTAACGGGGTCGCCAGGGCTGGTGGTAGACTTGCTGGGGCACGGGGCAGAAAGCCAAAACCCAAGTCCCGCCATGAGGGGCTAAAGCAGAAGCCTGAGGGCTTCGCTCCCACAGGGCTTGGGCTTCAACCCCGCGCTTTGGGCTCAGGTTTCGGCTTTCTGCCCTGGGCCCCAGTGAATCTAATGCTAGCGTTGCCGAAGCCTGAGCCCCACCATGTTGGAACGAAGACCAAGTGCGAGCAACGCAACTTCCTGGGGCCCCCTGTGGCATAGGATTGTGTAGTAATTTTTGTTGTCAGAAGTGGGGGAAGGGTCACAGTGCAATGAAGTTGCTGTATAGCTTGACAATACAGTACGAGTCAGTGATGAACAGAAAGAATAGTTAGAAGTGAAAACTGAAGCCAAGCAAGGATGCATACTCACTCCAATACTTTTTGCTCTATATGTAGACAACATCACGTCCAACTCCTTTAGTAACATTAGTGAAGGCTGCAGGATGTTGGGGCAAATTATCAAGCGCCTTGACTTTGCAAACAATATCATAATAATGCCTACAGAGAAATGCAATGAAGCAGCAGCAAGTAGCCTGTATACAACAGCCAGAGAATGGGGATTTAAAATGAATGAAAAAAAGACCAAACTAATGTTATCCGGAAGAAAGAAAAAAAAAATTCAAGAAACCAGCTAAACTAGTCATTAATGATGTACACATTGATCAAGTAGACAGTTTCTGAGACTTGGGCTCCATCGTAACATATTACAACTGCTCTGAAGAGGACGTCAACAAGCAGCTAGCTACTGCCAGCAGAATGGTTGTGTGCTTGAATAAAAATGTTCAGAATCTTAAATGAGCATCCAGGACAGCTAAAACCAGATTATATACACAACACTTATCGCTCCCACATTACTTGATGGTTGTGAAACATGGGTACTGACAAAAAGCCCGGAGCAACAGCGGCAAACATTTGGAATGCAGTGCTTCCACCTTCCCCTAGGCGTGACAAGGCTAGATAGACTAAAAAATTATGACAACGCGCATACCGAGAGCCTCAAATTGTTCTGTATGGACGAGGGTTTGGAGAAAGGCCATGGATGGCCAAGGACACGGTGGTATAGCCAGGTCTATAAAACCACCCAAGCAATACCTCAAACAGGCTAAAAGAGTAGCTCAAAACAGATGTGGATGGAATCTGCTCATAACCTCACCCCTACCCAACCTTGGCTTTGGAAAAAGGAGATGGTCAACAATGTTCCCTCTAATTTTTGACAGGCTGTGCATGCAAAAAATTTCTTCTAGGCAAATTGTTGTGTTTCTGTGCAAATTTTTGTGCGCACAGTGTTTCGCCCTGTGCGCAGGGTTTAGGATCTGTGTGCACGCGCACACGCACACAGCTTAGAGGAAACGGTGATTGTCAATGATATCACCACCTTTTGCACTAATGACACTAAGTCTGTGTGTGCACTGTGGTTGCTGGGTGTGATTGCCCCTCTGGTGTAGACATGTCTGAGCTAGCTTTCAACTAGCTAGCAGAGCAATAAAGCCGCGGCAGCTCGCGCTTATGCGCGGGCTAGTCCCACGAGTAATTACCCAGGGTTCTAGGCAGTCTACGCTGAAGGTGTCACTGCTCTGATTACGTCAAAACTACCCTCTGTGTCTACGCAAGCTGCAGTCACACCCAGGGGTTGCAGGAATAGCCATACCCGAAATCAATTTAGGGTCAGACCTTTAGTTAAGCTGATGCAACTCTGTGTGTAGACAAGACCTCTCCCCTTCTCAAAAAGAAATAATTGCAGTGACAACATTTGGTTGCTACTGTAGCGTATGAGGTAGTGAATTGAAATCACTGCCCTCGCTGGTGAGACAGCATGGCTAGTGTTATGGGTGCTGTACTTAGACAGGCATTCGAGTCCAGAGCAAGAGAGAGACTTGGCAAGAAATAAAAACATACCACACCACACCCAACCACTGGATGCTCCCAATTTCCCAAACAACAATTCCCTCCAATAGCAGTGTTGATTTAAAGGATTTGTGCTAACGGGAGTGCAGTGTAAGGTTATGTGATTCTTGGCCCCATGACAGCCCGTCGTGAAGGATGCAGCAATGAAAAGAAAATCCCCTGCCTGTTGCACAGCAAATAAAGACCGGCCCGTGAAACTGCTCCCATGCTGTGTGGCGCTCGGATTTGCTTTATGTCCTATAGACCCGCGGAGTCAGATATTTGAAAGAGCTCATACACACATGTAAGTGGCCTCGTTTCCAGAAGTGTTCAAGGTTGCTTTTGAAAAATCTAGTCATAAATTTCACCAGGGGAGCTGAGCCCTTGTGAAAATCCGGTGGCTCTCGCGGGTGCTCAGCACGATTCATTTCCCCATCTGAAAAAAAGCCACCGACTAACAGGATCCTGTGGAACCAGCCCCGTTCCCCAGGCTACATCATAGCTTGCAACAGTGCTCCTGGACACGTACGTACGTGCGTGCATGTGTCCCCCCTCGTCCTGGCGAGCTCTTCCTCCACTGACCGACTTCCAAGCAGGCAGGGAAGAGCTTTGAAGGTGCTACAGCCTCATGACCTCAGCCTCTCCCTAGCTGGCTGCTGTACTGGAGTCTGGCCAAGTGTCAGAACAAAGGGGCTTGTTGGACTGAAGACTTCCACGTGCACCCCACTTCCCTGGAAGAAATGGTGATGGGAGGGGGAGGGAGGAGCTCTCCCCCCTCAAGGACTCAGTGAGCACCCACAGTTCCCACGGAATGGTCACTCCAGGGCAGAATTAAGGTTCTTTGGGTGCCCCAGTGACCTTCACGCATTTAAGATTTCTTTTCAGTGCCATCTTGACTCTGAATTTCCTGGTTCGGCAGCGCACGGTTGAGATCGAAGGACAACACCCGTGTCACGTCTTTTCACCATTGGCGGGGGTGGGATTCCCAGCTCACGTAAACTGACTTGTGCCGGCTCTTGTCAAGCTAGTGTGTCAAAAATAGTAGTGAAAGACCAGTAGCGGCAGCACGGGCCCACTGCCCGGAGTACATACCCACAGGGCCTGGGCGGGTTTGTACTCAGGGCAGCTCGCCCTGGGCTACAGCTCACAGTTGCCTCTGCTACATGACCATTGTTAGTGCGCTTGCTTGATGACATGTGCAAAGGCTTATTTATTTACTTAAAGGGGAGCATAGGGGAGAGCTGGGCGGTGGGTTCTGGTTTCTTTTCTGAACCAACTGATCCCCCTGCCCCAACCCTTGCCAGGAACCAGAGAAATCAAACTGGTAACATCTGTGTTACTTGTTACTACGATACTTGCTCCCCCTTGTATCCACCAACCATTGTCCCATTGCATCTCTCGCCTCTGCCTCCCAAAAAGCAGGCGTTAAATCGAAGCTGCTCTGACCCCTATTCTCCCATCTGCAGACATCAGTTAGCTACTTTGCCACACGGCTGTTTATAGCTTCCACATCCTTTCCCAAACAAGCACACCGAAGCGAACCGTCCAGAAATAAATCAGGCGTTTCAAAAAGCTCCTGAAATCACTGATTTTTTTTTTTTAAAGCCCCTGTCAGTCTGGGAGGAGCAGGGAGGCTGTGAAGACACAGCGGTAGATTACAAAGCATCCCATCTAGCTCCGCTGACTCTCAGCCCTTAGAATTCAGGCCACCCAAATTACATTTTTTGAGAACTGCCCCCGTGTTGCACGTGTAATTTTACAGTAACTAAGATCAGACAGGCAGCCTCGACTTGTGACAAGAGCTGTATTTACACGACAGTCTCAGCAGGAAGTCATGCTAGAGAGGATGGTGCATGCACTGAGAGAGATCCTAGAACTCTTGCAATGTGAAATCCCTAGTGCGGAAATCTAAGCTCTTTCAAAACCATGCGTGGCAGGCAACTGATTTGGCAATGCTGCTCGGCAATGATGGGTCCAATTTTGTACCCCCGTCTTCCCTCTGCTGCCAGGGGAGTTGAGGGATCCAACCCCCTACGTGATTAGGGCCCAGATTGTTTTTCCAGCGGGAGTCGGGTACCTGACCTGCCGAGACGTTTTTTGTAAATCCCATTAGCTGCCTATCCGCATCATTAGGCACTTAAACACCTTTGTCAACGTGACCCTCGGTCCCTTTGCTTGGAAACAGTGGTTAGTACCCCCAGAGAGGGCTCACTTGAGAACAAGCCTCCTGCCCACCAGAACAGTGGCAGCAGTCAAGGAATGAGCAATAGCATGAATAGGACTCATCAAAACAGAACGCAGCAAAGCTGATATTTCAGCTTTACAAGCCAGCCACCAGGGGGGATGCACATGCAGCCACAGTCATTTGATTCACTATTTATTGGTACCAGAATTGCATAACAGCGTAGTCTGCAGGCCAAGAAACCGGGAGTCAGAACCATGGGCAAGTCACAGCATCCCTCGCTTGCCCCGGTCTTGTCTATTTAGACTGCAGGCTTCTAGGAGAGGGCCCTCATTTAGAGAGGAGGGAGGGATAGCTCAGTGGTTTGAGCATTGGTCTGCTTAACCCAGAGTTGTGAGTTCAATCCTTGAGGGGGGGCCATTTAGGGATCAGGGCAAAAATTGGGGATTGGTCCTGCTTTGAGCAGGGGGTTGCACTATCTGACCTCCTAAGGTCCCTTCCAACCCTGATATTCTATGATTCTCTCTCACTTTGTGTTTGTCCAGCATCTGGGACAATAGGGACTTGATCTTGGTTGGAGCCGCTAGGTGCTTCTATTGTATAAATAAGTAATTATATTCCCTTATCCGTAGGCTCCTATCCCGGCCTCTGCGCCGTACTATCCGAACACCTGCCTGGAGAACAGTAACCCGAATGACTAACATCTACCACATGTGGTTTGTTCTCTCACTCATTTCTTCTCCTCAGGGGGGAGACACAGGGGTGCTCTGGAGTGTTTGGTTTCAGTAGGATCTTGGTTTTGGGTTGCTGTTTATTTACAGGCCTCTGCTGCTGGGTGTGGATGTGAGAGAAGGCAGCTCGGAGAAGTGTGCCATGTGCTTGGAGCGGAAGGGGGTGTGGGGTGAGATGGTCCCGAACTCCTAGGAAAGCTCATTCTGCAGTCTCCAACCAGTCCCTGAAAGAGCGGTCTCCTGCACAGAGGAGGCAGAATAAGTTAGTATTGAAATGGGTGGATTGATTACATGGGTGTTGAAACAGGAGCATTCTCAAGAGAGAATTGATGGTCAAGAGGCAAGGAGACCACCCATTCCTGACCCCTGTCACCATTCCTTTGGCTCAGTCCCACTCCCAGCATCCACACCACAATTTACAGTCTTGACAGCACTGCATGGGAACCCATCTGCCCTCCTCCTGCTAGAGGTCAGTCTAGGGAAACATGAGCCAACATCAGACCTCTCCCAAGGAAGGGAATTCATTCCTGTGTCTGTGCTGGAGGTACTGAGAGAAGTAGCTTGCATCGGTGGACTGCTGAGAACAGCTCTGATTCCTTTTGCAGTTTAGACCAGTCCTGAAAGCTTCCGTAACTTGCACCCTGGCTACAGGGACAACTCCAGGACTTGCAGCAGTCAGGTTGTGGGCCTGTCCAGCCCGCAGATGGCCCCTGCACTGGGATCTGCAGGATTCCTGTCCTCCACGTGTTCGTCCTGCTACTCGGGCTGCACATGGATTGCCAGGATTCAGCCCATGAAAAATAAGCGAAAAATCCATCTGAACATAGCCCTGAACGCCAAGATCATTGAGTGAGAATTGAGCCTCGAAGCGTTTTTCAAATGCAAGCAGCTCTGGCGAGGTGGTGCATGCAACCCCAAACCCAGCTCCTAGACCTAAGCTTAGCCTCCTCCCACTCTAACAGAATACCTTGAAGCCAGGAAGGAACCATAGGCAAGATAGAAGCAGCGGGACCGATAAACAGCAGGATCAGAGACTCTCACGTGGATGGCAAGTTAAAAGTGATAAAGAATGGCTCACAAACCATGACTCGCTTAATAAACCTGACCCAACGTAGCCCCCTTGCGGAGCGTGTCTGAGCTCTCAGGGTTGCAGTCTGAAATCAGCTGATTAGTACTGGGTTCTTTCCAGGCCCACATTTGTTCTACAACTCTCTGGCACGGATTTGTTTTAATTGACTCAGGCTTTCCAAGACTGGGCTCCTGGTGTGGATTCCAGACAAAGGGAAACATAATCAACAGCTTGTTTATCCAGCAGCAGAAAACCTCAACTATGCGGCTTCTCGGCTGTCTGTATTTATTGTTCTCTCCTTCGCACCGGGAGCTCTTGGAGTGGAGATAGCAAAGATAAACCACCGCTCTTCTCGAGAGAGGAGGGCGATGGGGGAAATCAAATTAAAAACAGCACCCACTTCTGGGGCAATGCAGCTGTCTAGAACAATATCATTATTTATGTCACCGCTTTCCCCACCCACCCCCCATGGTTCACCATGTGGTGGGTTCTCACCAGATGAACCCTTGGTGAAGGAGACAAGAGCTTCAGCACAAAACCAAAGCTTTTTCTCTTTGGCACACTGTTACCAAGAGAAACATGGATCACCTCAAAATCCAGGGGGGGGGGGGTTCATTAAGCTTCCCCATCTGCTTCAGCACCCAGTAACACCTATCAAAAAGAGCCAGAAGGTATAGGAAAGATTATGGCCATGATGAATCTGTGCAAACAAATTCACACTCATGCTCTCATATGTACACTCGCATCCTCCGCAGCCTAGTCATTCGTGAGAACATACTCCATATGCGGGGAAGACGAAAAGTGTGCATCTAGGTCTCTAGCTAATGTCTGAGGCTGAGCCACATAATAGGTGTTGAGAGTCTCCTACTGCATGCCAAATGCTCATGGTCTTAATGCGGATGGTCCTGGGTTCAACCAGCCGTGCCTACCCCATCACAGCTGGAGTTGCATGGGAGTAACTGAGGGCAGATTTTGGCCCATAAGAACATACAGTTGCACTTTGGAAGAACACATGAAAGTTACCCCCTTAACCTTTCCTTCGCTAGACAAATTCAACGCAAGACCAAAACAAGTCAGTTTTGTAGCAAACTCAAACATTTGTCTGGTTTTGCCACTGAGAATTTTTCACATATGCAACTTCACGCAATCCATTCCAACTTACACCCGTTACCCCTAGATCTTTCTGCGCGTACATCTGCACGGTTACACTGGGTTAGTAATCAGCAGGAAATTGGCTTGATTTTCTTTATTTTAGATCTTTTGGAGGCTATTTACAATTTAAGGGACAGATTACGTCTACATCGCTTTACATTTCATGGTCTCCACCTTCAGGAATCTGGGGCTCTGGTCTGAAACAAAAAGATGAAGTTAAAATGGCGTAAGGAGGACAGGATGAGCTCTGGTTTCAATCAGTGGAGTTAGTACTGGTTTACACTGGCGTAACGGAGGTCAGAATCTGGCCCAAGGTCCCTTCAACACCATTTTGCACTAGGCAGGTAGTGCTAGGGGAGAAGGAGGGATTCAGATCTCACTGAAGAGCGGTATTCCAAAGACAGCCTACCCAGTTCTCCTAAACTGGAAGGACAGGGGAACATGATCTACAACCTCAAAAGGGGTGTAAAATGGACAAGTGTGGAAATCCTGGTGGTTCTGGCCCTGATGTAATAACCTCCCCCTCCTCCCCCCACCCCAGCACCATTGCCTCTCGGTGACACCGGGAATCCTGCAGAAAGGCTCTTCCTTCCTCACATCCTGCTCTTTTGTGGCCTATCCAGAGCGTTTGCAAAGCCGTGGTTATGAATGACTAAACGGTGGTGTATATATTTGAGGACTACTTGGAAACGATTCTGTTATTTTTGGAAATGTGTGCGTTTGCTCAGGTTAAATTGGGCCGGGGTTACTACTGTGGAAAGTTACCGATCAAGAGTCTGCAGTGCCACCTACTGCTTCTGTTAGGATTTGAACCCTGTAATTTAAAAAGCATAGGAACACCAGCACTGCCAGACTAGATCAGACCCGAGGACTGTCATCCCGTGTCCGGTTTCTGACACTGCAACAGATGCGTTGCAGGAACGTGTAAGAACCCCACCATAGTGTATGTGGGATAATCTGCCCTTCATATTTGGTCTCTTTCTGATCGCAGTTCTTCATCTCCCTAGAGTAAGCATGCAGAAGTCCAAAAGCAAAGGCCTCGTGTTTTTATCTTGAACCAGAAAGCCAAAGATATGACTATTAGTTGAGTGCATTTGATTTCCCTAACTAAAAATCCACTACATAAATATTCTTCTATAAACCACACAAATAGACATCTACTTTGGATTACCAGTTATGGACTGAAAAATAAATCACTCAGAAACAAAGAGGATCAATTGCTTATGATTTCCCAGGATTCCTCTCTTCTCCTTTCTGCTGAATAACTCACTGTAATGCATTGCCAAGATCACCAAAGGGAAGATATCGGTTTGCTCATAAACGTGGCCTGGATTAAATGACTGAGAATCAATAGTGTGTGTCCATTTTCTGTTTGGTTTGGAACATGTTGATTTAGTTCCTAATTTTCCATTGAGAAACTGGTATAACGTTAGTGCACTAAGTATTCAAATAGGGATGGCCATGCTCCAACAGAGTTGATGAACTACAAGTGCTCTCGCTGTGAAGCTTAACAAGGGATTGCTATTCCTCTATCGAGAACACAAGCACAGGCAAATATTGTGTGTGTGTGCACGCGCTTTTATTCGTGATCAAGAAATAGACAATGTTTTCATACATAATGCCCTGGGGTTATCCCCTCCAATTCCTGACCACAACTTTGGAACAATTGAAAAACCAGACTGCGGAAGACACCTTCCCAGATTCCACATTGAGCCCAGTTCATCTTTGGGAACTGAGAGCTAGAGCTACAAAGCGGAATTTAAGCTCAGAGCTGCAATGCCTATCTTCAGGTGCCCTGCTGCCCGAGTTGGGTGCCCAGGCTCACTGCATGAGGAGAGGTAGGCACCCAAAACAGCCAGCACACTGAACAGGAAGCTAACTAAGCTACCCCAAAGGAAATGCTGAGGAGATTACTATCACCCTCCCCTTGGAGGGAGCTAAATCCAGGCCAGAGAGAGGAACCTCTCTTTGCTTGGCCTTCACACCCATGAGCCCTCTCCGGGAGTTAGGCACCAAAACCCGTTCTTGCAAAAAAGGAGCCTCCCACTACTCTTGTAGAGGGTCTAGGTTCAGTTCCACATTCTGCATAGCAAGGATTTGATCCCACCCGGCAGTGAAATCCAGCCACCTGGATTTGGAACGTGTCCACTCCTTTAACAGTGGAAGGTGAAAAGTGCTTCCTTTAAATACTCTATTGAGGAGAACAGGATATGCCCTATAATTTAAGCAGCCCTGTGGAATGACAAGCTCTCTTATGTATCAGAGGGGTAGCTGTGTTTGCCACTTCTACAGATCCAGACTAAGAGTCCTGTGGCACCTTATAGACTAACAGACGTATTGGAGCATAAGGTGCCACAGGACTCTTTGTAAACTCTCTTATGGTGATGTAGCTGCCATAAAATTAAAGAAACACAGGGGGCAAACTCACACCTGATGTAAATGTAACCCACACTAAAACAGAGGGGATATTTGTCCCCTCCCACGGCAAGGCCATCTGTAGAGGTCTGCTACTGCCTTTTCAGCTAACAGAGCATTCTCTTTAGCTCAGACAGGAGAGTATCATCTTTTCAAAGGCAAAGGTTTTAGGTTCAAGCCCCAGCAATCATTAGGGTGTTATTATATAAGCAGGACACATTCACGGTCTTCAGCCAAGCATGCACTTACAGCCGGACCTTTTCTGGAAAGAACATGATCACCGTTACCTCTCCCATCCCTGGGTCACCACTCTAGGGGCGCTGTTCCAGTTGTGGGAGCATTAAAGAGACGAGACTTTTAGAAATGGAGCTGAACAATAAAGATTCCTGATTCGAACACCCTAAAATTCAGGTGAAAATTTGGCTTCAGATCTGAACTCCTTGGCTGGGGCCCAACTCTGCAAAGTAATGATGGGAATGGAGTCCCTTCTAGAACAATACTTTTGGAGTACAATGTTGCACATGTGCACCCATATTACCCACTCCTCCTATCTTGCTGATGTGTAGGAGCTGGGGCGAATTGTGGCTCCATTTACATTACTAGCAAAAACCTCTATTTACTTCCAGAGGACCCGGATTTGGCCAGCTCCCTTTGGTTTGGGGGATATAACCACGTCTGCAGAACGTAGGCAACAGTTTGTAAAAGGCAGCGAGTGGCACTTAAAAAGCACAGCCTTACTTTGCAGTAGTTAGCGAGCACTCTTGGTTACCGTGGCGGTTCTGAGGAATTTGTCTTTGAATCTATATTAGTTTGCCACATTTTCCATATCCTGTTTCACGCAGTTTAGAAAACATCTGTTTTGATTAAGTTGAAATCAGTGCAGTACTCTTGCATCCCAGAGGAAATGCGGTTGATTTAATATGGATTTTTAAGGCTACGTTCCCCCTCTCGCTGAACACGAAGCGCTCACTGATGTCAGTGGAAGTTATGTTTCCGTATGCTCATGGATGGCAACGGCCTCCTGAGCATAGATTCAGGTATATTGGGCCAAGGTCTGCCATGGCATCTCATTTGGATTGCACAGGTTGTAACGGAATATAGAAATTAGCCCAAGGACTGTGCATGATGGGTGGATCAGAATATTCAGGATCCAGACTGGGATCCTAAGTCTGGTCCCCCGTCCTGCCCCGTGTCCCAGTTTTCCTTACAAAGGTAGCCAAGACAAGACCAGAAGAGTAGTACCCTCAGGTGTTTAAAGAGATAGGAAATGGAAGCCATCTGGGTCTGGTTACTAGGAGCAGATAGAGACAAACTGAAGAAGATGGCTGCCGGACTAGAAAGGAAACAACTGAGTGGGAAGGGTTCAAAATTTATTTTGTAGAGCTGGTTGGAAAATTGGCTAAGTTGTCTCTGGAAGAAAGCCTCTCTCGGAGTGGGGCGGGGGGGGTGGCAGGAGGAGATGACTTATTTGGCCAAAACCAGAAATATTTCAATTTGGAAAACCTGCCACAGTGCCTATAGTTCAGGTGTTTCATGTGCCCATTATCTATCTTTCATAGTTGGGGCTCTCTGTTCAGATTATGTCCCTCTTGATGCATCCCAATGTCACCTCACGGTGAGGGAAGGTGGTTGGGTCATGGGATTCTGACCATGGTGCATCATGGGAGATGTAGTTCAGCTGAGAAACCTGTCCCATAGAGGATAATGGGGACATGAGGAAACTCCCAGGAGGTAAAAAGAACCTTAGAGACTAAGAAATTTATTTGAGCATAAGCTTTCGTGGGCTACAGCTCATTTCATCAGACCCAGGAGGTACTGCAGCAGGATATCCAAATCAAAATATTTCGGCTTTTGGACCAAATATTTTGGTTTCGGGGTGTTTGTTTTGCAGCGAAAAATTTGGTTTATGATTAAAGCGCCTGCATTGCATGGGGAAAAAAATTATTTTTCATTTAAAAAAAGTTTCAATGGAAAAATTTGTCCAGCCCAAATATTTTGCCTGTGGTTTTGTTTTCAGTTGTGAGCCTTGTCTTTTGACTAGCAGCCCAAAGGCTACTGTTAAGAGAGCAAGCATCCAACAAAATCTCTCCTTAAAACACTCCTAAAAAGTGTAGCTATCGTCCTGATGCGAGAGAGAGGTTCTAGAATCAGGCCCCCTCACAATCTACTTTAGGAAAGAAAAGCTTCGAAGCCACTATACAGTCCAAGCATCTCAGCGGCTATTCTGAAATTCCACCGTACCACTGGATTCTAAGCAAACTGGTAGTAACAACACTATCCGAAAAAAACCTGATTTTTTTTTTTTTTACATCAAAACAAAGGGAAGGTTCAGTCCAAGTTTTGTTTTGTTTTTTTAATTAAAATCTTTCAATTAAGTGTTTGGAAAAAAATGTTTGAAGTGAAAATTGCAAGAGGGAGTGTTTCCCTGCAATTTCAGTATTTTTAAAATTTTCTATGTAGAAATTGTGGGGAAATGTCTACCTTTTCTCCATTATTTTACCTTCCACAATCCTTTCCCCACCCACCCCTGGAAAATTTGGGCATGGGGGAGGGTTTTCTTTTTAAATCAAAGGTAAAGAGAATGTAATGCTTTCACTTTCAGAGACAGTAACACTTTTTGGCACTCTCTCAGTTTTTGTTCAGAGATTTATAGACTTTAAGGCCAGAAGGAACTATTAGGTCATCAAGTCTCATTTCCTGTACATCATATGCATTAAATTTCACCCAGTTACCCCTGTATTGAGCCGAGTAAGTTGTTTTATTTGACTAAACCATGCCCTTCAGAAAGGCACCCAACCGTCCTTTAAAGACTTCAAGAGAGAAAATCTGCCATTTCCCTGGGTAGTTCATTCCAGTCATTAATCACCCTCACTGTTAAAAATTGGCACCTTATTTCTCATTTGAATTTGTCTGGCTTCAGCTTCCAGCTATTGGTTCTTGTTTTGCCTTTCAACACCAAATTGAAGACCCCTCTACTACTGGGTATTTTCTCCATGTAAAATTTCTGTCTCCTTAAGTGAGAGAAAGTAACACTGACTTGTCTTTTCCCCAGAGGGAAGCGGGGGGTGAAGAGGGAAAAAGAGAGTGGGTTTTTTTACACTTTGGGTCACTTTATTTCTCCCACTCACCTTTCCAGTAGAACAGTAGGGAAAAAAATATTAAAGAGTAAGAGAAAAGGATTCCCCCCCCCACCATCAACATGAAATGAAAATAGTCATTGCAAAGTTTAGCTGAAAAGTGAAAAATTCTGCTACATTTTTCAAGACAAACTTTTTTTTAAGTTAAAATTTCTCAGAAACAGTTTTGATCAGCTCTAACTGTTAGACTAAATGCAAACACAGACCTACAAACTGCTGGCTTCCCTCACAATATGCTCGATCGGGGAGGAGTAGCAACTCCATGGCTTGCTCCCCAAGCCTCATGGAAAGCCCCCCCATGCCAACTCTGCGTAGTAGGCCAACTGAGTTTAGAGGGAATTGCTAGGAGACAGCAGACACTCCAGATATTTAACCACTGGAGAATATCCCAGGGTACAACTAACGGTGCATTCACCATGGCGACAGTAGAGATTTTTGCCCCACCCTTCCTAATGCTGGTGCATCTCCACCACTAATAATGGTGAGAACACTAGTGTAACACTGACAGACCCCAGTCAGCGGCAGGCAGGATTGAACCAGGGACCTCTAGAGCTTAGTGCATGAGTGTCTACCGCATGAGCTAAAAGCCAACTGGCTTTAGCTAAGGCTGTAGAGCAGATTCATTTTCTCTCTCTCTTTAGGTGGTCTCAGTGCCACTAGATGAGACAGAACACCATAGCCAGGGGGTGTGTGGGTTACACTAGCTAAATAAGGCACTCTCTGTGAAGGCATTAACACCACACCAAGTCATTTCAACTTGTTTTGAGCAGGGTGAGATGATAGGATGGTTAAAAATATCATCAGCTGTAGACTTTTGTGTAGGCTGGTGTCCCACCAGTGGAGCTGCATCAGTGCTAGCAGCCACGGGAAGTTAGTGGATAAGGACAGGCACCTGTGGTTGAAATCTGACAAAAAAGATGAAGACTCTAGGACCATGGTATTGTAGACAGCCATGGGGCTCTAGTACAAGTGCCTTTGATCTGCAATTATCTGTTTGGTTAACTTGCCTTCACACCCCACCCCTTGCCCAGTTTGTCGATTGTGTCCTGCCTGACACCTATAGCTGAGATTTTCAAAGGAGGCTAAAGGAGTCAGGTGTCTAGTTCTCACTGAATTTGAATGGAGCGTGGGCACTTCATGCCTTTAAGCTCTTCTGAAATGTCCAGCCTGGCTTGTTACATTTTTGAAAGGCAAGGCCCAGCTTTTTTGTTACTTCTCTGTACAGTGCTCAACACAACAGGGCCCTGATTTTAGACTGCAGTTCTTAGGTGCTACTGTAAGAATAATGGATAGAGTCTGGTTGTCTTGATGAAACCTAAATCTTGGTGGGGCACGAAACTCCTCTCCCTTGTGGGAATCCCAGAAGGGCAATTCTGCAAAGTTTAGTTTCATCACGTATTTCTTCTCCTGTCTGGGGGAAACCAGGGAGGGGGGGGGGGGAAAAACCTGCTCAGTTTTCAACCCAGCTTCAACTATAGCATCACAGGACTCCATGGTTTTACTTTGCAGGAGTTCGTATAAGCCTTTTGCTGTGTGTGCTCCATAGCAGTTTGCACCTCTTGAGTTTCACTGTGTCAGGGCCAAGTGAAGCTCCTCTCCAACACCCCCCCCCCCAAAAGGAAGTCTTGAAGCAAAATCCAAATGGAAAAGCCAAGATTCTTCTGGATTCTCATTGAAACCACAAATTTTGCCTGATGAGTGTCACTCAAAAGCGTTCAGTAAGCCTGGTGGGCATCTTGCGTTTGTAACGAACCGGGAGACCAAGTGAGTTCCATGTGAATCTAGTGAAGTGTTTTGCTCAGTGCCAACTCTAAACCATCCAGCCTCTTTGCCACCACTGTCTCTACCAAAGACAATATACACCGGGCACAAGCTGCATGTAAGGTAGGTAGGTAGAGGGGATCAGGCATTTTTCAACAGAACGTTTTCTTCGGTGGAAAATATCGATTCATCAAAACCCCAACTGTTTGTGGGGAAAGGTCAGTTTCAACAAATCTGATTGATCACTTTAAAACATTTTCTTCAATTTTTTTAAATGTCCTGTTTTCTAAATGACAGATTTCAAAATGGCTTTTCATTTCAAAGTTTTAATTAAATTTACAGGTAAACATTTTAACCCCTTTAAAAAAAATAAATAAAGAATCAAACACAAAAAACACATTTCAGAATTATCAGGTTAAAATGGTTTCAATTGACCGGACCTTAAAAAACAAAAACAATCAAAAAACAATGCCCCCCCCCACACACACTTTTGATTACTGCTTTGTGAACATTTTTGAGATTTCAACTTTTCATCCCAGTTCAGGATGGGATAAAAATTCAAAGTCTCAAAACTCGCCTGGGATGGGAACACCATTTCCTACTCAGCTCTAGATGTAGAGTGAGGCCAGGGCCGACTCCAGGCACCAGACAGCCAAGCGCGTGTCTGGGGCGGCAACCTGTAGGGGGCGGCAGTCTGGGGATTCTGGGGCGGTGGTTTTTTTTTTTTGCTTCGGCACTTCGGCAGTAGCCATTGTTTTTTTGGCTTGGGGCAGCCAAAAACCTGGAGCCGGCACTGAGTGAGGCTACAGAGACCAAAGGTCATTATCCATTGTGGAAGGCAGATCAGACAGGGTACGTCAACACTCCTCAAGCCCTAGGGCCCTAGAGCCAGAGTTCCAGGCTGAGGCCAAACAGCTACACCACAATTAAACAGCCCCTTCGCCTGAGCCCCATGAGCCTAAGTCAGTCGGCAAAGGCCAGCCGCAGATGTCTAACTGCAGTGTAGACAAACCCACATCGACTGGCTGTGATTTACAGCAGGCAGTCATTGTTGTGCTATGTCATTGTAACACATAGAATCATAGAATATCAGGGTTGGAAGGGACCTTAGGAGGTCATCTAGTCCAACCCCCTGCTCAGAGCAGGACCAATCCCCAATTTTTGCCCCAGATCCCTAAATGGTCCCCTCAAGGATTGAACTCACAACCCTGGGTTTAGCAGGCCAATGCTCAAACCACTGAGCTATCCCTCCCCCCATCAACCTGTTCCATATGGTGCTCTGTCTCCCTCTAGTGGTGGCTGGGCCACATATAGCGACTGATACATCTACTGCAGCGTTGACTATCAGAGGTGGGTCTTATCTCGGGTAGTTAAGGCTTAGCACCAGAGGTCCTAGGTTCAATCCCCACTACTGATGACCCACCCCAAGGATGTGGCATTACATGATGCTTGAATAAAACTAATGTAGTAGCTAAATACAAGCGCCCCTTGACTCATTAAAAGAAGCACACCAAGCACACGTTGGTTGTGCCAAGTCTTTGATTGTACAAGAAGCAAATGGGACTTCACTTCATGTTAACTGGCCCAATCCCGCCCCCACTGAAGTCAACAGCAAAGCTCCAGGGAGAGCAGGACCTGGACAAAAGGGTCATTCAGGGCTTGATAGCCACCTCCCTTACTTGGGCCCTGCTCAGACTGTGATGGCTGCTACAATGGGGAGAACAGGGGCTGCTCATCTGAACCACCCACCAGGGAGATGGTGGAGGAGGCAGGAAAGGGGAGGGACTTGGATTTCAGCCTCCTGCCCCCCTCACCCGCCAGCCACAGTGGGTCTCCAGGCACATAGGGGGCGGGGGTGATCCACAAAAGGGGTGATATAATTTACTGACTCCCCAGCCAAAGGAGGAGCAGTGACTCACCCTTTGTTCTCTGATGTGGGGCTGCTATGTGCCACTCCTTTCTCAGAGCAGAATATACATGCCAGAGGGAGGATGGCACAGGGGTTAGGGTGCTAGCCTGGGACTTGGCAGCCCTGCCTTCAGTTCCCTCTTCTGCCACAGGCTTCCTGGGTGACCGCAGGCAAGTCACTTGGATCCAGATCTCTCGCAGTATTTAGGTGTTGCTGCACCCAGCAACAAACTGATTTGGGAACCGAAGTCTCATTTTCAAAAGGGATTTACACACCTAAAAGGCTAACTTTGTGCTTAAATCCCTTTTGAAAATGAAATGTAGGGATTGCAATGCTGAGCGCAGCAACACCTAAATGCCTTTAAAAAACATCTGGGCTTTAAGTCTCTGTGTCCCATCTGTAAAACACATCCTCCCAGCAGTGGGGCGTGGCTTAGAGACTGTGAGGTGCTCAGATACCGTAATAACTGGGGCTATGTAAATCCCTGAAATACATTACAATCAGGGCATCAAACTAGAGTCAGTTACAACAGACTGGCTAGGCTGGCAGTGGGGGTGACAGGGGAGAGTCCAGGCTTCCCCACCTACCTCCCTCTACCCCCCCAGAGTGGGGAATATCACATGTGTGGGTCTGTGCTTTCCACTGCCACAACTAGAGCGGCGAGATTGCAGGGATGCTCTAGTTTTATTCCCCCTTATGCCCCTGCACGGTCGTATTCCAGCCAGCCAGAATCTGCTCCATATTCCTTTATTAAATGATTGAGAGCCATATTTCCAGCCCTGAAAAATGCCTGTGAATGCAAGAAAGCCCCCCTCCCGCAAGAGCTGCTTCCCAGCTCTCTAAGTTATTACCTTGGGAGACAAAGAGCAGAAGCTTTTATTGCTTAGACGGGAGTCCCTTTGGACACAAGATAGTCAGCGTGCATCCTTCCTCCCAGCAATATTTGCTGCTACTGTAGAACGCAAACCATGTCAAGCAGTTACAGCCAAGGCATCCAGCACTCTGACTCCCACCCCACTCGCAAGAACTCCAGCTGAATCTCACAAGAGAGAAACACGCAATGTTTATTTTTGGTCAGACAGCATCCAGTGAAGGAGCACGACAAAGTGCTTTCTGAGGCTGTTAAAGGCAGAATGCTGCGATTTAAACTCGGTCTTCCCCTCTCACAGTGAGTAACCCACAAACAGCTGAGCCTTCTGGCTGTTTAAACAGCCTCCACCCCAACAGTAGCAAGGCTTGTTCCCACACTTTCCTGGTAGAGTCTTCCTAACTTGTATATTGCAGGTTGTTTAATAGGGGGAAGATCATTCATGACAAGCGTTGAAACTAAGAGGAGCATTTAGGACAGTTACCTATATTAATCTGAGATTTTCAAAGGAGCCAGAGGGAGCGCAGTTCCCAAAGAACATTGGATTTCAGTGGGATGTGGGTGCCTAAATCCACTGAAAATCACCCCCTGGCTTGTGGGTGCAAGGGGAGGGCATGAGAAGAGCTGGACAAACCTCAGGAGCAGAGCTGAGCCAATACGTCGAAGCTTTTTTTCCCCAAATATCCTCTAAACCCAAGAGATGAGTTTGGTTTGCCTGTTTTGCTGGTTGTGTCATGAGTTCCTGCGAGAGCACAGGTTGACCCTAGCAGGTGAGTGGCTGTTGTAAGACCAAAAGGACATTTTTGACTATTTAAGAGGTGCTTGCAAAGACAGACAGCCTTAGGTTTAGGGGGCTGGGGCCCTACAGACCCAGGGTCAGTTCCTGGCTCTGCCACTCACTCCCTGTGTGACCTTGGGTGCATTTCCTAGGGCCCAATCCAAAGACAACAGAAGTTTTTCAGTTGACTTCAATAGGCTTTGGATCCGGACCTCAATTGCTCGGTGCCTCAGATTTCCCACTCTTTATCTGTTTTGTCTGTTTGGATTTTAAATCCCTGCCGGTACAGACTGTCTCACTATGAACAGACAGCACCTAGCGAGAACAAGATTTGTCTAGGCCAAACAAACAAGATCTATCCAGGCTGATGCAACCCTTTGCCAGGCTTCCCGGCTAAGATTTCCACAACTATATCCGGCCTCTGCCTAAGCCAAGCTAGACAAAAGTCTTTCAAAGCTGATGCAAATCTATCAAGCTGAAGCAGGCTTCTGTCTATATCAGGCCTCCATATCAGGCCTGACTCTTCCCATCTGGAGCAGTCTGTATAGCTGAACTTAACACCAGGCAGTCAGCAATCACACTCAGCGACAGCCTGCTCCATCACACTAACCAACCCAGCTCCATTTTCACCACCTCAGTGCCCACAATGGGCTGCTCGCGGGCAGCCTTCACACCCAGAATTAGCGGTGGGAATTATGTGATAAATAATTTCAACCAACAGATAAATGCAAGAAAAAAAGGTGAACGCTCACGGACAAGTCACAAACTGAAAGAGATCAGAAATGTGGACTAAGTTATTTACTCCTCAGCTTCAATGACCACATTCACGTTCCCTTTAGCATCAATCCATGAACTCCCCTCTGTAACAGGGTCCACTCACCGCTAGGCGCCCCCTCCTCACTCTCTCTCTCACTGGGCTAGCACCTCCTGCTGACGGTCACTCCAGCGGTTCCTCTTCCAGTTACTCGGCCCTCCGATTGGGTCACTGTCTTAGGTCTATTCCTTCCAGGTTTAGAACTGTCCAAACTGAATGTCCCAAAGGCATCCTTCCTCATCTCAGGTCTCTTCCTCAGCCTGCTTTCAGCTTGGCCTGGAGCCCCCATACTGGGCTCAATAATCTTTATTCTGGGCTTATAGGCCTCCCTCAAGACCATAAGGGAGTCCATTCCCACCTTCTCCTCCAGGTTCCAGGCCAAGGCCCTGTATTGAACAGCTAGATCTGCTGCAGCTTTCCCTGGGCCATTTCCTATCCAATTGCCTAAGTTCTCCTTGGCTTTGCTCTGCCTCTTCCCTGCTTAATCGGTGTCTCTCCCAGGCCTAGCCTGGGTGCCTAGCTTTCCTTACTCTCTGAGCTTTGTAGCTCCTTCTGTCTCCCCAGCTCTTTCCCAGCTGGGCTTCATCACCACTTCAGAGTGAATCTCATTCCTATTACTGCAGCCACCTTTTGCTCTGTATGGGGAATTTGCCTGATTTCCTTTAGGTGGAGATGGGGCTTCTATAAAAGTTATCATGTGAGTTCTTCATGCTCATTAAGAAGATGGGCGCTCTAGTGGTAGGAGTCTAGCTCAATGCATGCACGATCTTCTAATTAAATCAGTTTACTAAACTCCTAATATCTCCCACTGCACTAATTATACTAGATTGGCTGCAGGGTGTTTTTGGAAGACAGCACCCTCCCCCCTCCGCAGTTTATCTTGTTAATAAGAAGGGGTGAGATAGTCAGAAAAGAAGGGCATCTCCACAGAGAATGAAGTTATAACCAGTTTATTCAAAGGCTGCATTCATTTCATTTAGCTAGTTAATCTATCACACATACAGGATTTGATCCAAGAGTCAGTGGAAAGGTGCCCAGGAGTTTTAGTGGGCTTGGTTCATACAGAATAAGAATAGAGGCTCGCTTATACAAAGTGCTCAGCAAGCGGGAGTGTAACTCTACCCTGCCCTAGCCAGCTGCGTGCTACCTGTCTATGTGCACCCTGCTGCCGCACACAAAACATTCCCTAGAGCAGTGTTTCTCATCTTGATACCAGGGACCAGCTTGCTGCCTTCCTAAACCTGTGTCAGGGCGATCTCAGGGACCAGAGCCAGTCCACAGACTGGTCATTGAGAAACACTGCCCTAATGCACTTAAATCTACTCCCATTTCCTGCAATTTCTCTTCCTGGCTGCTGCAGGTGATAGTGGGGCTAGAACTGAGAGCAGGAGACTGTCTCTCTCCTAAAAGAAAAGGAATACTTGTGCCACCTTAGAGACTAACACTGCTACTACTCTGAAACCTGCCTCTCTCCTGTGCTCAGTGCTTCCCCTGCTGGTACTCAGGCAGCATAGAGGAGGAATCAGCCTGGCTCAAATGCAAAGAGGACAAGCACGTAGTGATCAAGAGAGCAGATTGGGTCTGGGAGTTGGTGAGGGGACTGGGACTGGTTGCTAATCAGTGGGGATAGGAAAACCGAGATCAGACAAAGGGCTGGGGGAGGATGAAATTGGAAAAAATAGTGTGTGTTCATGTCATTAAAGATTGTGTCATGGTACATTCACACAAGGACACACTAAGGTTGCATGGGCAACTTTAATTCTGGCATTTCCTAATCTCTGAATGCTTGACTTTGTGATCTTAATATTCTGTTCATGCAGTTTTATGTTTGGGTACTGCTCTGTGCTGGACAATCCATACTAGTAATATTCGAGATAGAATTGGTTAAAAGAATATTCAAACTGCAAAAGATTCTGAAATGTCGAAGTTAGATCTACTTTGCAGGTTTCAGAATGGACCACTTTTAGAGTGTATTTAAAACGTTTTCATCAAAATTGGATGAGAACATTTAAAGACGTTTTTCATTTATTTCAGTGAATGAAAAATTACTCTAGTGCTTTTGATAAAAAGGTCGATGGAATGGTTTTGAAAATGTCCATGAAAGACAAAATTTCAAAAACACAGGTTTTTTTTCCTTTTTTTTTTTAAAGACCATTTAATGACAACCCATTTTGCTCAAAAAATTTCGACTGCCTGTAATGATAGGCAGAGACAGCAGAGCCTCAAAATACATTTAAAATGTGAGGAACAAGAAGCGACAAAGGGTCCTGTGGCACCTTATAGACTAACAGAGGTATTGGAGCATAAGCTTTCGTGGGTGAATACCCACTTCATCGGATGCACGCAGTGGAAATGACATTTCCACTGCTTGCATCTAAAGAAGTGGGTATTCACCCACGAAAGCTTATGCTCCAATACCTCTGTTAGTCTATAAGGTGCCACAGGACCCTCTGTCACTTCTGCAGATCCAGACACAGGCGCCGACTTTCTCTGGCGCCGGTGGGAGCTCACGCCCAGCGTCGGGCCCCCGCCCCCGACGCCGGGTGACGTTGCGGGGCCCCGCCCCCGACGCCGACGCAACCATGGTAGATTAGCAAAAATAAGTATTCAGACATCTTTGTAATTTACAAACAAAGAAGTAAAATTGATCTAAGCCTTTTTCCATGTTGATTATTTTAATTTAGATTTCACTTCAAATTTAGCATTTGATTCATCATTGTTTAAGTCCTTATCCATGTGCTTAACTTTCAGCATGTACTTAAGCCCCATTAAAACCAATGTCCCATTGAAGTTGTTAAAGTTAAGCATGTGCTTAAGTGCTTTCCTGGATTGGAGCCATACAGAAGATGCCAGTAGTACTTTGTTGCCCAAGTTTTCTTTTCTTTATTGATATAATATTGACTCCCAACTGCTGTGGACACAAATGAGAGACAAGATTATTAGCTTTCTCTGGATTGGGGGGGCATTTTTTTAATATAGTCTGGTTAAAACATTGTCTTATCATTAAACCAACACATTAAATTTCTCTGACAGTAAAATCTATCTATAGACGTACAGTAACAACAAATTAACCTCAATCTGACATGAATTAAAACAGTTTCTAAGTGGTTATAGTTCCTATAACAGAATCTATATGCAATAAATGTAATTATTTCACTGAAATTGTTAGCACATGTTTTTCTTCTGCAATAGACATGTATCCCGTACCATCGTTGTTGCATTGATGTGTTCCTCAACAGCCCATTCTGTGCCTTTATCCTTGATTTAAATTTATCGTGACATATTTTTAAACAATAGCAGGAAACCTCACTTATGACTTTAATTATAAAATGGTGTTATAAAATTATATCCACATTTTACTTTTGGCAGTTGGCAATCCTCATTTAACATAAATAACCCTGCTTGGCCTCAGCAGTTCTCTTTGGTTGATTTCAATGCTTACTGTATGTAATTGATATAAAAACACAAGGTTTAGGAAGCCGTTATTGGAACTTGTTAAAAGAAGTAGTCAAGTTCATAAATGCATTCATTTTGCTATGTTACATGCCAAGAGAATTAATAATGCACTTTAGGGAATAAGGCAGAAAATCTGGCTTTTTAAAGGAAGACTGATGTAACTACAGTATTCCACTCCTATGTTAATTGTTTGGCTCTCCAATCTATGGCTTTGTTGCTCTTCCACCGGCAGCTGCTTCCAATATTCTTTTGAAAACCAGCATCAACATCCATTTTTAACTATAAATGTCCACTAATACCTAAATAATTCTGTTGTTCTGTATGAAAAAAGAGTGAGCGCAAATATCAGTCTTGACACCTAAATAAAAAGAAAAGGTGTAATAAAATTGGGAAGCGCCATCCTTGGAAGAATCAAATTTACAGTGATGGAGATTAAGCCACTTAAAGTAATTTCTAAAGGGGAATTTACAAGCAGTAAACATGAAGGGCCAGATTTTCAAACTTGGGCACATACAAATGTACATACCCACACATGCATACCTAACTTTTGCACTCTGACAGCAGAGGTGGGTGTGTGCATGTGTATTTGGGACTGCACATGGCTAGCTGGGTGCCAAAGTGGGTGTTCACATGTGCATACACCTCAGATGTGCTGATGCACGTTAGGTGTTTGTGCATTACAGCTATGCCCAACTGTTGTGGACTAAGATTTTCAGACAGGCATGCCTAAAGTTAGACTCTTAATCTAGCTACACATACCTAAATAAGCCAGACCACAATGGGACAACTCACATGCTTGAAGTTAAGCATGCGTTTACATACCTTGCTGATCTGGAGGCCAAATGGCCTGGTTTTCAAAAGTGCTAAGCACCCAGTAGCTTTCACTGAAGTCAGTGGGAACTGCTGATTTCTGAACACTTTCGAAAATCAGGACCCATTGTCTGGGCCTTATTTAGAGCCCAGACAATGGGAGTCGGGCACCTAAATACCTTTGAGGACCTAGGCTGAGATGCATAAATATGGATTTAGAAGCCTAATGTTAGGCCCCCAATTTTGCAAATCTTGGTCATGTGGAATTGCTGGCACCTAACTTTGAAAAAAAATCTAGTTCCGTATATTCATCCCTATTCATTCTGACAGTTTTCAACATTCTAGGGAGTTCTCTTTAGTTTCAAGCTAATCTATCCTATAATCATACCAAAAACAAAAGAGAAAGACAAGGGATCTTTTTCATCTAAATAGTACAACGAATCTGAGGAGATTCTACAGAGAAAGATCAAGGTATCTCCTTGCAAATTCCTCTACTGTTCATTCTTGTGCAACCCATATGTCTTATACACAGTGGATTTTTTTTTTTAAATGGCTGGCCAAATTTTGTTGATAGTTCCATGTCTGCCACCCCACAGAACTCCACGTGGAATAGAGAGCAACATTCAGTTTAACAGACCGGGTAACTGAGACGGTTGGAGAGGTGTCCAGGAAGATAGGTGCAGATCTTAGCTCTTCACTGCAGACAAAGCCCGGGTGATTGGAACCCAAGTCTGAGCATGCAGGTTAGCCTTTACTGGGATGTGAGCATCCTCACTGCAAAGCCATGCTCACTCATCCTCACTACAGAGTGGATGATTTCTAGTCTAAGTTAAAGCAGAGCTCAGATTCTAACCCTCACCCGCAGCTGGGTTAGCTAGTCCCAGTAAAAAGCACATCCAAACCCGGGTCAGGGGGTTTCTTTGTGGGTGGGGGTTGGGCTAAAACCCAGGTAGGAGCCTGGGTTAATTGTGCAGTGAAGACATAGCCTTTGCGAATGGTGGAAGGGTAGAGAAGTAGGAGGCTGTGAGAGGATTAGGAAGAACGCTTGAAAAACAACTGTTTGGTTTGCAGGCGGAGTGGAGAGGCCATCTCTTGCCTGCGGACTGGCCACTGATCTCGACAGCAGCTAGTAATCCTGGTTTGAAATATCTGTTCTAAACACTTACCTTTGGCAACAGCAAGCAAGGCACACACTGGGCCCAATTCTCCATTGCCTGGCACCTCGTGTCGTCATCGACACCAACGCACAATGAGGGCTGGGTGGGTGAAAATGTTGCTGAGTCCGAATGGTAGGAATTCACACTGCCCTGGTACTAGTGGAAATGGCAACAGAAAAGCAAGTCCCACATCTATGGATCATGTGTGCACTGCTAACCATTACTAATGGGCAAGACAGAGGGAAAAATCCAAGGCCCTTTCTTTGAATTTAAGGTGATCAACCCAGGGGAGAGAGACAGCCATAGGAAAAGGGAAGGGGCATTGCCTTTTATTGCATCCTTGTGTGTGGCTGTTTATGTGCACATACACAGTCAGCTGCACTGCATACTGGCCCCATTCCTGGGTATGTATCTAACCAAGGACACAGGCACTGATCTGTGGTACATCCACTAACTTCCAAGGCTTGACATTCAGAATCTGGATTAGTATCTTAGACCATTTACTAGGATTTTGTTGGGATCGTTATGACTTTCACACATCTGTGTGGGCAAATGAGAAAACATTACTGTGACACACTGTATCCCATGTTCACCACTTTTACAAGACTATGATAAATTTTGTACAAAATATGTCTTGTGACGCATCATTTGAAACCCCATAATCTGCTGAACATGATTGCCCTGGTAGAATATGTGTATCAACATTGTATGTACAGTTAGAAGATTCTACTGTATAACATTGCTGTGGCATATTCCAGAGTTAAAAAGACAGGCCCAGACCAGTTCTTCTGAGACAAAAGACACCCTGATGCTCCCGGCCAGGTATGAGCATAATCAAATGGACCATCATCTGGCTAAGCAGCCATACTTTGGCAGGAAGTAGGGTATGAGCAAGAACTTTACATATTGACAATGGAACAGCTGCATGTTTCCATGTAAACAGGCTGGCTGTTGTCTGAACCCCAACTGGAGGTAATCCTCAAGGAGGGTATAAGAATAAGAAACAGAGCATCCCAAATTACCTCTCTCCCCTCATCTCTACTTATGATATCAACAACGTCTGAAAGACAAAGGAAACATCATTGTACTGGGGGCAGGAGGATCCTGGCTGAAGCAATCCAGCCAGACTGTTGTACACTTATGGTGAGAAACACTTGTTTGCTTTTAAATTCACTTAGCTTGTTAAGTTTACGTTTTAGTTTGCATTTTACCTTTTATTTTCTTTGCTGAAAACATGGAACTGTCCCACAGGGACTGGTGTCAGGTTCATTGACACACAGGAACTCACCCAGTACTTGAGATTTGCCCTAATGCAATTTGGGCCCATGTCCTATTGCTGGTATAAATAGGATTCATTTAGGTTTATATTCATTTCTTCTTTTTTGATTGCTTCCATAACTTCAACTTTGCCAGGCCGTTTTTGAACATTGGTCATTGAATAAACCCACAGGCTTTTTTTAAATAGAGATGCCAGTTACCTCACCTCTGCCATAATGTATATAGAAGACTGCCATCAAATAACAGCTACGCTGGTGTTCATGATGCACATAGGGATCCCACTCTGGTTGAGGTCCAAAGGTCCTACCCAAATATAAATGCACCAAATACAAATAAGTGTTCACATTTCAGAGGTCTGGGATGAGTGAATTGGGGATGGATACCACATGGGGGAATGCATGCAAGAGGAGGAATGGCTTATCCAGCATTTGAGCAAGAGCTACAAAATTGTGTGGCTCGTGGCATTCACATCAGCAAGGGAAAGCCATGCCTTTCATCTGTGCTAGGCCAGTAGGCTGTAGACTAGCTGTTTTATGACACAACATAGAAGGCAGGACTCACATGGAAAGCCACGTGTGATGCTATTTGTATTGCACTGTAAGGGACTGATCCAAAGCCCATTGAAATCAAGTCAATCCATTGACTTCAACAGGCTTTGGATCAGGTTCTTCATGTGCATGGCACATGTGACAGTGGAATAAATACACATACTGCAAAATGGTGCCCCTACTCCATGACTCATGACTCTTTCCCTTTGCCAACACAAGTGCCCCGGATCACAAAATGCTTCAGGCTTCACTCCTTGTTTGTGTATCTTAACCCATAGTGTCAGTAAATATAACCCATACCCATTCAGTATGGTGCTCTGCTAGGAGCGCCTAGTTTTAGACTCGGACATCCCAGGTTTGATTCCTGCTGAGGGCCCATTACAATTAATTAGCATTAATACCTAACTTTTGAACAGCGCTTTGAGATCTACTGATGAAAAGCACTATACAAAAGGAGGTCAGTATTTGTTATCCTCATTTTACAGGTGGAGAAATGGAGGCACAGAAAGGTGAAGTGACTTGCCCAAAGTCACCCGGCAAGCCAGTGACAGAGCCCTGAACAGAACCCCGATCTCCTGAGTCCCAGTCCAGAGCTCTACCCACTAGATAACACTGCCTCTATTACATATACACAATTTTTTGAGACTGGTGTAAATCCAGAGTAGCTCCACTGAAGCCAATGGAGTTCCACTGATTTAAAACCAATGTAACCAAGAGCCATTATCTGCAGTACTGGCTTTCCAGCACAGATAACTATGCTTCAAATCGCTTGCTAGTTCTCGTGGTATTCAGGATGCATTTGGTTCGTGAAATAAGAAGTCTAGTCTGGTTTTTGACAGTCTAAATACGGCATCTTGAACTATCAACTGGGTTAAATTTTAAATCCCAGATATGAGATTATCAACTGCTGGAAAAATCACGATGGATTTCAACAGTGCAGGCTTACTGCTGCTTCAGAGCCTAAATGGGTGGATTCCTTCCCAGCTGGCCTCACCAGACTACCCAGTGCCCAAACCCATATTTTCAGGCTGGCTGCAGGGTTGAGGATTTGGGCCTAAGCATGGGAACTTCAAAAGTATCTTTAGTGGTTTAGAAGCACAAGTCCCATTGACTTTCAGCTGGGCGCATTTGAAAATCCTACCCAACGTGCATGTGAAGAAGACACCATGAAATCTCCACTGATGACTACCATCCACACACACACTGCCTGTTTTAAGCAACTGCTTTAAAATATCCCAAAGTTTACAATAAGAGTGTTGGACCTTTAAAAGTCTGTTTTTGTTTGCTGGTCATCTGGGTGGCAAGCTTCACTGTATATGAGCAGACCTAAAATGATCAGAGCTTTGAACATCAGTGACGAATTTTTCAAAGGTCTCAGAAACAGTTATTTTCAAACTACACAGTCCAGCATTTTATGTCTGTCCCCACCAGGACAAATAGAGTGTTTGGCTTCTAGCCATACTGTTATATCCCTTGCCGTTTGTTGTCCAAGCGCCACTGAAGAATTCACACTTCACCAAAGATGCTACGTCAAAAGCATGACAAATTAATCGCTCTGTAAAACATCAGGTGTAAGATTAACTGTTCGTTGCAAGAGATGCACACATAGAGAAACGTATTAAATAATGCTGCCCTCTGCTGGAAGAAACAAAATTCTCAGCCTACAATTCAACACTAATAGGACTTTTCCCCAAGTTCTTGGGAAATGGTCGTGAATAAGCCATCCAATGGTCCAAAACAGGAGACGTAAATATGGGAGGAATTAGAAACTGTAAACAAATACTGCTTGAATAATTTCATTGGGTTTTATCTTGGATTAGGTTAGATTTATAGATTCTAAGCCCAGAATGAACCATTGTGAGCATCCAATCTGACCACCTGTACAACAAACTTCTTGGAATTAATTCCAAGAGGGGGGTGCAGAAAAAGAATGTGAGACAGGACCATCCTCCTAGGATTCCAGGTTCCTATGATGAGCCCAGTCCCTAGGCATTGTGCCCAGCTGCCACTGAAGGTAGGCAGTGGCCAGGGGGAACATGATCTCAGGCCCAAGAGCCCAGAAGGGGACCCAGTCCGATGGTGCACTGGCCAACAGAGCTCACCTCACCCCACCCAGTGTGGGGCATGCACTGTCAAAGGATGACATATGCTGTCCCTGAAGCATGGTACAGCCCTGTCTCACCTCAGGCTCTCAGCCTGGGACTAAGGCTTTGGTCGATTTCTCAGGCCTACCTCCAAAAGTCTCAGGATGCTCGGTGTGAAACGGAGGTAGAATGGAAGGGAGGGGTCCTGGTTAGGCTGCGAAGATGACACTTTTTGCGCTTTCAAGACTGACTCTTGTCCAGAGCCACTTAACTCAACAGGGACTGTATATTGCCCTGACTGAAGCAGATAAATGTACCTTCTGTCGCTAGGTGTTATCAGTCCGAGGGGCAAAGAGACAATAGCTGTAACATGGACCAGTGAGCAGGGCACTAGCATAGGAGTGAAGAGATCCGGATTCTGATCCCAACTCCGATACTGTCCTGCCGTGTGACCACTGTAAGTTGCTGTGCTCGTCTCCCCTCTCCACGTTTCTTCTGTTCAGGATGCAAGTACCTCAGGGCAGTGAATGTCTCTGACTAGGTGTCTCACCAGTGCTTAGAATAATAGGGAGCTGGGGTCAAGTTTCCAAAAGCACCCAGGTGCCGTAGGAGCTGAAGTCTCATTTTCAGACATGGGCCAGATTTTTGAAGGAGCTTAGGTGGCTAGCGGGATTTTCAAGAGCACGTAAGCAAGGTTATGAGAGACAAGGCAAGTGAGGTAATAGCTTATTTGATCAACTTCTGCTGGGGAAAGAGATGCTCTCGAGCTCCACTGAGCTCTTCTTCCAGTCTGGGAAAGGTACTCAGAGTGCCAGGTGGAACAGATTGTTAACCAACTTTTAATCAATGGGAGCTCAGCACGGAACCTGCTGATCTCATTTGGGGCTTATAGTGCTACTGAACAATAAATAAATAATAATTAATAATAGAGAAACTTTGAGGACAGGAATAGAGGGAGCAGCCAAAGTAGGGTGACCAGATGTCCAGATATTATCAAGACCATCCCGATATTAGGGGCTTTGCCTTATATAGGCAACTATACCCCCCCGAGCCCCGGAAAAAAAGTGTCCCAATTTTTCACACTTGCTGTCTGGTCACCCTAAGCCAAAGTGAAAATCTCAGGCATTTTGATTTCCCACTGTTGGAAGGAAGAGGTGGTTCTTGCACAACTTTGTGCCTTAAAGGCACAGTTACCCCCGTAATTTGTGAAACAAAGCTCACAAATCCAAATGATCATAGAGAATAAAGACTGCCATTGTTCTGACTGGCTCTGGGGTCTAACCATAATGCTGTAAAGCACTTATAATGTGCCTTTCAACCAGGGATCGCAATGGTGCTCGAGTCACACACATGATTAAACTGAAGCAGGCTAACAAAGCTTTATCTGCCTGGCGTCAGCAGCCTCCAGAAGGATTCAGAAAGCCCCGACACCTGCAAAATGTTGCTGTGGCTTCTTTAAGAAGTAGAAGCCAGGCTCCAGATAAGAGGATTGTGAATCAGCACAAATTGCTCAAAACTGGCAGATTCAAAGTGTCACAATGACTCTAGTTTGGCAAGAAGTGGAGAATAATGCACTGAAGGTCGTACACGGTGATCAAAATAAAGGGAGGAGACATAGGTATGGAACCCCATTTTTAACAATACTTAGCTTCATCACTATCTCTGTTTAGGGGCATAAAGGGACTTCAAATATTTCTAACATCTTTGTTCATTTTCCAGTGTCCATATAGCGAGGTTGTTTTGGAGAGATCACACCAATAAAAAACGAACACAGAACTCCTGGATGACATATGCCAGGATATTAACCACCATCACTGGCTTTCAAATACCACCCCCCACAGTAGCCCTTTCAAGTGGCAATTACAAATTGCTGACTTGGAGAGGAAATTTCAAACACCTCACTTATCAAAAAATGCCAAATAAACCTGTCATTGGGATGGAAGTTACTAACCATTCCTAAACTCTGCAGATGTTTCCTGAGCCTGTGAACTCTGATCTTGGCTTCTAATAAACATGACATCAGCTCCCCAGCATTGGAGACACAAGACACACAACCCACCGCTGTGATATGGCCTCCCCTGCTGGTTCTTATAGGGTCTGCTCTGAAGCATGTTGATGTCAATGGAAGTCTTTCCCTTCATTTCAAAAGGGCTTGGGATCAGGCCCATGAGAGAAGAGTAAACGAACTGGCATAAATTGTCCGGCTGTGACAGAATGCACGCCCATACGCACACTCTGCACCCTATTGTGATGATCTTTGTACACAATATGCCTTGTAAGGTGTCATTTGAAAACTGGTAATGTGGTGGTCAACAATATCATGGTGAAATGTATGTAAAGTTATGAATATAAGCTGAAATCAGGGCCAAAGTGTGTTTACCAGAGAAGTCTGGGAAGTGGGTAAACTTGTTTCTCAAAGACAAAGGACCCAGCCAGGTGTCATCAAAGCTAATGGGCCATCACCCGTCAACTGTCAAGTGGCAGTTCTTTGGCATGGAAGGTGGGGGAAGGCAAGAGACAAGGCAAATCTGCATTTCAGCATACACAGCCGAGAAGAAACAGCATGGAACTGCCTCCCCCCAGATTCCATGTCTCCTTGCTCTCAGCGGGAAAGAACTTCATCCAGGGGTCACTCTCAGGAAAGTGTTTTTCAAAGCGTGACTGAGGGGCAAAAACACCAAGTTCTCTCTCTTTCACTTAAGAGGACAAAAGAAAACAGCTGTTGGACCTTGGGAGCAGATCCTGACCTGAAACTTGGTCAGAAGTGCTACCAGAAAACCTGTGGTAAGAACTTAACTTTGAACCAAGTCTAGTTGGTTAAGGTTAGTACTAGGCAGCGTTTTAGCTTTATTTTTCTTGTGACCGTTCCTGACTTTTATGCCTCATTACTTGTACTTGTACTCATTAAAATCTCTTAGTAGTTAAATAAACTTGTTTTATTTTTTAATTTAAAACTAATCCAGCGTTGTGAACTGTGTGGGTAACTCCATTTAAAGGGGCAAACTGTTGGAATTTGATCCCCTTAAAGGGGCAACGCAGCTAATATATCTGGAGTGTCCAGAAAAGGGCTGGACAGTGCTAAATACATATTTTGGGGTGGAAATCCAGGACTAGGAGTGTGTTGGGGTCGCCCTGCCAGTGATAACCACGGGGTGGTAGAAGCCGGAGGGTGATTGGTGTGTGCTGACAGGCTGTTGGGGTCAGAGTTGCTGGACCAGGGCTGTAACTACACACAGACACTCAAGGTGTGACCTGCATGCTGGCAGGCTGTTTGTGAGCAACCCACATTGGAAGCTACAGCAGCAAAGCCTTGTGAGGCACCCCAGGTTGCAGGGCAGTGCTGACAGCCCCTCTCTTGTCTGGATTGCACCCCAAAATGTCACGCCTGCCCTATGAACAGCAATTTCCCATGGCACCTGGAGGGGGTGTCTACCATAGTCGAGTGCCAGATTTGGCAGGAAACAGAATGCTGTATCAGGTGTCCCATGCTAAGTGAAAGAGTTCAAGGTGAAACACAAAGGAGGAATCTTACGGGAGAGAACATCTCCAGGAGCATCTGAGAGTCCAAATGGTGGGTAAATCACAACACAGGTCAGTCTGAAAAGTAAATGAATAAACAAGCACGGCTAGTAGTGTCCTGAAGGGTATGTCCACTTCTACACAGCGCCTCTGCACTGACCCACAACCCTTCGAGCTGGGAATGGCCTCCAAGTCCGTACAGATCACAAACCACACTGCAAACAAAGCAGCTGTCTCCCATGTTGGGCAAGGACAACACAACAGGACCGTCACCGTCCCGAGGCTAGCGTGGGGCAGCTGTGCCTAAGCCATGCTCTAACACCAGGTACTTCCCAATGCATCCGAGCTGCTGCAGTCCTGACATCCCTGGCCACAACATCCCTAATGCACAGAGATGGGAACGGGATACAAAGAATTGCAGGAGACACACCGGGGGCTCCAGCAAGGAAAGAGGATGAGCCAGGAAGATCTGTGGTACTACCAAGCACTGCTGTCCCATGATCCACATAGACATCTGCAGCTAGAAAGGGCCTCATGGCCCATTCCAGGGAAGGGACTAGGAGCCTCGCTTGCTGATTGGAACAAGTAGGACTACGGTGACCAGATAGTGTGGAAAATCAGGACGGGGGGGGTGGGGGGGTGGTAATAGGAGCCCATATAAAAAAAGGCCCCAAATATTGGGACTGTCCCTATAAAATCGGGACATCTGGTCACCCTAAGTAGGACGAAACTCCCCATCTTGAAACTCAGTTTCCTGACCCCTTTTGGTGAATTTGTCCTGTGAAGGGGGAACAAATCCTCAGCTCGTGGTGGCATAGATCAGTGGAGCTACTCCAGCTTACAGCATCTGGGGCTCTGGCCCTTTAGTTCTGCCCTTCCGATATGCACGGGGATCTCCTCTGGGCTGCCGAGTGTCCCAGACACGTTACCCCATCGTTCTAGGAGGACAGCAGAGGATAGCTGATGCCATTGGAACTGCTGGAAGGGGCTCAACAGGCAGAGAGGTACTGGAGTGAGAAGTCAATCGGAACAGCCGATCGAATGGACAGTACTGTGTGACCTTTAACGGCCGGTAAAGGTTCAATGCTTTGGTTTCAATGACTCATCCAGCAGCACAGTGCCTCCTCCCAGCCCGCTGTGGCATGTGTACCCGGAGGGATGTGTGTGTGTCAGCCACTGATTCATAAGGATTAGTTGTCTCCAGTCCAAACACTGACCAGACCCAGCCCTGCTTAGTTCTGATGCTACTGTAGCCCAAGGGTAGGCCTAGGAGCTTTCCAGAAGAAAAACCCTTTCCTGCGATAAAAAAACCACAAGATTATTTCCAAAAGCAAGCTACCAAGTCCGTGTTTCCTTTGAAAGCCTGACATTTACACTGTACACACACTTAGCGTCTTGACTTCAAAGGAAAAGTGCAGTGGGATACGCCAAAGAGATTGAAAGTTATGCTGATTGGTCGTTGAGGAGCAAACTTGAATGCATGAATGGGACTGGTGTTTTTATACTACTGACCTACATTTGCAAATCCCTAGGGGCAATTTTGTCCAGCCTATAAAAAGGGAGAGCTATAAAGCCAGCTATAGGTTATGCAATAGAAAGCACAGCTGTGCTGAACAAAAACAGCCCACACGCACACACAAAAAGAAAAGAAACAAAAGCCATAAGGTTTCATGTAGAAAATCTAATACACTTCATCCAGCAAAGGAGAGACTAATTACGTTGTCCTCCTTGAGTGCAGAGATAATTAAATTACAGAAACAATCACAATAGGGTCATCAGTTTAGAAGAGCCCACAAAAGGAAACAAAGGACTCTTAGGTTCAATCACGCAAAAAAAAAAAAAAAAAGAATCTCAGCTAATTTTTTTTCCTTTGGAGACATGCACAGTTGTGCTCTGCCGCAGAGGGATGAGAAAACCCCAGCTTGGTCCAGTTTTCCCAAAACACCTGAAAAGCCATCACAACAGGGAGACCGCTACAGTGTAGACAGCTCAGGATATTTTGTGATTTTACACGGGAATCACAGCTTTCTTTTTTTTAAAGTAAGTTACTAGCCATTATGGTTGCAGGAGAAAGATTGAAAACACAACCCAAGTATATTCTAAAAAGGAAGGATATAAAACCAGAGGGATATAAAAAGCATCCCCATTCATTTTTCGTCTTTATAGTCTATAAGTACAGAGTTGTTTATAGCATATACATCTCATGATTTTTAAAATAATCTCTTGATTTGAGGGGGCTGATTTATGATTTTTGGACACTTGGGGTTGGAAGTGCCGGTGTTAGGACTTGTGAAAGCCCAGATTTGTGCTGCTATGTCTGTATCGGTTAAGAAGCTTACAGTGTTAAAACGGTATCACCCCTAGTTGGACGCAGTTATACTGCTGTAAAGGTTCCTACCTTTCTGAGAATAACCTACAGCAATACAAGCGCCTTTGTAACCGGTATAACTTTGTCTACACTAGGCTGTTGTTCGTCTTCAACTATGGACAATAGCTAGGTTGCTGGTGTGCTGGGGTGACCAGACAGCAAGTGTGAAAAATCAGGACAGGGGGTCGGGGATAATAGGAGTCTACATAAGAAAAAGACCCAAAAATCGGGACTGTCCCTATAAAATCGGGACATCTGATCACCCTAGGTGTGCTGACACCACGGCCAATCATGCTGACCAATATTGTCTCAATGTGTCCTTGGACTCCCTCATCTGCCTGTATCCATCTGTCATCTCTTATCTTATACTTACATTGTAAGCTCTTTGGGCAGGCAACTGTCTCTGCTCTGCATTTGTACAGCACCAAGCAATGGAGTCCCGGTCTGTGACAGAAGAGTTTTAATGGAAAACTTTCACCCAGCCCTTAACAATAGTCCTGAGGTCTCTGTCAAGAACACCACATTGGAGACTTGCTCTGAAATCAACAAGATGAAATTCAATAACGACACGTGCAAAGGACTACACTTAGGAAGGGGAAAAAATCAAATACACAGCTACAAAATGGGCAGTAATTATCTAGGCAGTAATACTGCTGAAAAGGGTCTGGGGGTTATAGTGGGTCACAAATTGACTCTAAGCCAACAATGTGATGCAGCTGTGAAAAAGACTAATAGTCTGGGGGTGTTAACAGGAGTTTTTCTATGTAAGACACAGGGGGTGATTGTCCCGCTCTACTGGGCATTGGTGAGGCCTCAGCTGGGGTACTGTGTCCAATCCCAGATGCTGCGCTTTAGGAAAGACGTGGACAAATTGGAGAGAGTCCAGAGGAGAGCAAGAAAAGTAACAGAACATTTAAAAAACCTGATCTATGAGGAAAGGTTAAAAAACTGTTTGCCTCAAGCTGGGAATGGGAGACAGGAGATGGATCACTTGATGATTACTTGATCTGTTCATTCCCTCTGAAGCATCTGGCATTGGCCACTGTCGGAAGATGGATACTGGGCTAAATGGACCTTTGGTCTGACTCAGTATTGCTGTTCTTATGTTCTAACTGAGCATGTTTAGTCTTGAAAAAAGAAGACTGAGGGGGACCTGATAACAGTCTTCAAATATGTTAAGAGCTGTTGCAAAGAGGACGGTGATCAATTGTTCTCTGTGTCCACTGAAGATAGGACAAGAAGTAATGAGCTTAATCAGCAGCCAGGGAGATTTAGGTTAGATATTAGGGGAAACTTTCTAACTATAAGGGTAGTTAAGCTCTGGGATAGGCTCCTGGAGGTTGTGGAATCCATTGTTGGAGGATTTTAAGAACAGGATGGACAGACACCTGTCAGGGTGGTCTAGGTTTACTTGGTCCTACCACAGTGCAGGGGGCTGGACTTGATAACCTTTCGAGGTCCCTTCTAGCCTGACATTTCTATGATTCTAAACGGGCTTCAAGGTATTTAAGGAAGCAGGGCATGTCTCTTATTTATTAAGTGCCACCTGTTTCATCCACAAGGTGGCACTTGGTATCTTCTTGATATGCAGTGGGAGATTTTTTTTTTCAAGTACTGTAATAGGCCATGCCAACCATGTACTGCCATAGGAAGGGACCTGCCCTGCCAATAGTCCCAGAACTCTCCTTCCCTGGGGAGTAGTTGGACACATCCATCGCTCTGTGGAGGGAAGCGAAATGACTTTGTTGACTCTCAGGGAATCCCTCACCTGAAGGCATCTACCTGGTGTTAAAAGGGAGCACAGTATACAGTGAGGAGAGGTGGGAAATCGGGACAGAAAAGCAGGGCTTTAAAGAAGTCATAAAATAGCAATAAATCTGCACGCTGAGCTAAACTTTGACAAGCCACAAAGGGTCGCATACAAATTTGGAGAATGTGACTATAGCAGCATCTACTGGTCATAGCCTGGTAAGCAGATTACATTTCTGTTAGTTTGGAAAAGTTCACACAGTAGTAAAGAAAGCTCTTTTGTATCTTCTCACCCGTTTATTTTTCAACTGTTATTTAACTTCTTTGCTTCTAAGAAGTCCCTTAAAACAATTTTACGGCTAAAAATAAGATTAACGTGCACTTAAAGAAGTCATTCACTACTGTGACAATACAGGACCATGAGTGTCTGTATTAATTGCATATTTTGATCTGTATCCAAAATGAGATTTAGGTGTTTGCCTTCTAAAACTATGTGTGATTTACAAAGGAGATCAGACAGTTCCAACACCCTCACCTACAAGGGGAAAACAGTCATTAGGCTTGTGATAACAACTAGGGCTGGTCAAACATTTTTCCATCTAAGCAGTTGACAGAAAATTGAGGTTTTGATTTTGTGAAAAGGGTCATTTGAAGTATCTGCTTTATGTGGAAAATTTCAGTTTTTTGTTGACAAAAACAGATATCCCTAAACCAAAAAGTTGTTGGGTTTGGGCCAAAAATCAAAATAATATAATTAGGACATCACACACGGGTGCCTCATGGGAGTGGCGGTTTGGTTTCCTGCTGCCCCATTTCTCCTCTATGGGCCAAGCTCCCCAGCTGGACTGCATATCCCACGATGTGCCATGGCCAAGGCTTCTGATAATGCAGACACATCCCCTCAACAATCATGAGGGGAGACCAGGGTATATCCTGGGAGATGCAGTCTGACCAGGGAGCCTGGCCAATAGAGAGGAATGGGAGCATAAGGCATCACAGCAGAATTTCAAAGTTGAAATATTCGGGGGGTTGGTTTTTCACTGAAGAGAGCTAACTTTTCCCTGGGAAAAAAAGATTTTTTTGTTTTCAAACACAATTTTCCACAAAAAAGCAGTTTTAGCTACAACCCATTGAGACAGAGTGGGTCTAACTGTCCAGACAATGGAGTAGCCAGTCTCCTGGATAGACCTGGATAGATGCTCCCACTGAGTGGAATAAAGCAGTCTGAACAGAGAGAGAACCAGACTGAGGGTTTGTCTACACTATAAATGTGACAATGGTGCAACCACACTGCTGTAGCATAGACACTTACTACACCGAGGAAAGGGGTTCTTCTGTCACTGTAGTAAATCCACCTTTCTGAGAGGCCATAGCTAGGGTGATGGAAGAAAACAAACCTAAGGAAGTATTTCTTCACACAACACACAGTCAACCTGTGGAACTCTTTGCCAGAGGATGTTGTGAAGGTCAAGACTATAACAGGGTTAAAAAAAACCAACAACTAGATACATTCATGGAAGATAGGTCCATCAGTGGCTATTAGCCAGGATGGGCAGAGATGGTGTCCCTAGCCTTTGTTTGCCAGAAGCTGGGAATGGATGACAGGAGGTGGATCACTTGATGATTACCTGTTCTGTTCATTCCCTCTGGGGCACCTGGCATTGGCCACTGTCGGAAGACAGGATACTGGGCTAGATGGACCTTTGGTCTGACCCAATATGGCCATTCTTATGTTCTTATGCTGTCTACACTGAGGCTTAGGGCGGCTTAGCTATGTCTTTCAAGGGTGAACTTTTTACACCGCTGAGTAGAGTTGCTAAGTCAACCTAAGTTTTAGATGGAGACCAGCCCTCAGACCCCAGATACTCAGGACAGATCTGGGCTGGCTAGGAAATGTGAATTGGTTCTGTTCCTGTAACTGAAGAAGAAAGCCAATCTCATTTAGCTGGGAGCAAAGAGTAAGGTTAGATTAGACTAAATATGCATGTAAACAGTTTCTCTCGAATGTTTCGATTTAACAGTTAGAACAAAGCACTTTGTTTTAAGAAGGGGGTTGGTCACTACATCCCTGGCCACAGGTTCCCAAAGGCAGGAAAGGCAGATGCCCGACACCCAGTCAGCCTTGCAATGTGATTAGTGGTTGGTATAACCTGGGCAGTGTATCTAGGTCCTGGTCTCAGAATGGAAGAAGAAGATTCCACCTGACAGGTAAGGTCAAGAGGCCCAGCTAGGGTGACCAGATGGCAAATGTGAAAAATCAGGACAGGGGATGGGGGTAATTGGTGCCTATATAAGAAAAAGCCCCAAATATCAGGACTGTCCCTATAAAATTGGGACATCTGATCACTCTAGGCCCAGCACTCGAGGTGGATGCATTCAGAGAGACCAGAAAGCGGAAAAAAGCACTGCTAGTCCTATCACTTTGACAACTATCCTTTTACTTCACAGACCTAGATTTAAAAAAAGAGAGCTAAAGCAGGATTCCCATACCTACGGTTTCAAAAATCATGGGGCAGGCCCCCAGAATCATGTGATTTTTTTAAAAAGTAATAAATGTGGTGCTTTTTGCTTGCCTTTTGGTTTCTGAAGATTTGGCATGCACTTAGATCACGTTTTCCAGCCTTTGTCTGCAGCCACAAAGCAAAGGCAAATGAAAGCAAGCTTTAAGACTAAAACAAAAACACAACACGCCCCCCCCCCCCCGACAAAAACACAAATATCCCAAATTCACAATAAAATCATGGGACTTGGCAACCCTGCTAAAGTCAGGCTCCTAATCTATAATAATGAACCTAAATCAGTGGCCTGGTTTTCAGGAGTGCTGAGCACACCGCGGCTCTCGTGGGTTGATTATAACTGAAGAGCGAGCCACCAGGAGTGAGTTCAGCATTTCTGAAAATCAGGCCACTGATTTAGGCCAAAATACAGACCTAAGCGCCTAACTTTAGGCTCCTATTTTTGAAGATCTGGACTTAGCTTTACTGAACAGTTGGACATCTGGGACTCAGTTCTACAGTTCTTTGCACACAATAGTCCCACTGGTTTCCATAGGAGTTACTCAAACATAAGGGTTGCAGAATCAGGCCAAAGATGTATTCTTTCCTTTGACGCTGACTAAGCTATTTGTCTAGCTATGCATCTATCACTGTAGACTGCGATACCAAATATAAGCCTAGGTCTACACTAGGGGCGGGGGTCGATGTAAGGTACACAACTTCAGCTACGTGAATAACGTAGCTGAAGTCGACGTACCTCGCTTGACTTACCTCACCGTGAGGACGCCGCAGGGTCGCCTAGAAGCGAAAACTTGATCCCCGAAAGATCGATCGCTACCTGCCGATTCGGCGGGTGGTGTAGACGAGCCCTAATAGGAATAGCTGGCCAGATCCTTCACTGGTTTGAATCAGTGTAGCCTGAATATTCACATTTTCCCTGCCTAAAATTTTCAGTTTCAGTCCAGTCATCTCCTTCACTTCCTGCTCAACACGGTTAGCAATGCACTGGTCCTATGCTCTGTTAAATTGTTGCTGCGCTCTATCCCGTGCTGAAATTTCCCCACCGCTGGGGAAAGTGATCCCTTTCACCGTGAAAATGTACTAGGAAGGGCCAGATCCTGTAAATGGAGCTGCCCAGAGATTTGATTCAAGTGCGGGGGTCCATCCATACAGATTCAGTTACGGGATTCGGCCCTTAATTTTGAATTTAATTTTAAAAAAAATTAAAAATCTCCAAAAGTGGAAAGGGAACAGTTTTCAACAATTTATGTTTTAACCACACTCTTAAGAAAAAGACAATTCTTCTTATTGGACTTACTGATGATGCAGCACTCTGCACTGTACCTCAACACCAAAACCACCACCTGGGGCTAAATTCAGCCCTGATAATAACTCCATTGACATCAGTGGAGTTAACCAAGGGATGGATTTTTCCTCAGTCCAATTGTTGCAAATCTATGAGCATGGTGACTCAGAGAATGCCACCGGTTGGAGGCTGCTACCGACAGGTTTCTGGGTTAGACCCAGATCCTGCAAAGGCTTATGCAGGTGTACTTAACTTTACACACATGAGCAGTCCCATTGAAATCAACGGGCTTATTCATGCGAATATGTATAAGCACCAGCACAGGTCTTTGCAAGAATGAGGGCCTAAGATTATAAATAGCCTGCCACTTTTCTCATGGCTGAAGTTTTCCACACGTGATCTCAACTCCGAGCTGATTTGACACACTTTTGAGGAAGGAGCCACTCGCTGAGTTAGATGTGTTAGAGCAGCGGTTCTCAAACGTCAGCAACCCAAAGACCCCCATTTGGATTTTAAAATGTTCAGGGACCCCCAGGAGCCCCGCTCAGCCCCCACTCCACCCCCTCCCCCAAGTCACTACCCCCACCTCACCTCTTCCCACTCCTGTTCCACCCCTCCCCTCCTCACCTCTTTCCGCCCCCTCCCCCGAGCGCGCCCCATCCCCCGCCCTCCCAGCACCTCCTGCATGCCGCTGAACAGCTGTCCCCCGGCATGCAGAAGGCACTGGAAGGGAGGGGGGAGGAGTTGATCAGTGGGGCCCAATGGGATCAGGTCGTAGGTTACCCCAAGGGATTTCTTCACCTCGCATTTCTCTGATTACACAGTACAGCGCTACAATAAATCAGCGTCAGGTGGAGATGCCCAATAACTTCATTCCTAAAACAGACGTATTGGCGCATAACAAAACAGCATGTAGCGTTGCCCATCCTTAGATCTCACAGCAGTATACAATGATGGAAGGACATCGTTAGCAGCTTATAGATGGGGATACTGAGGCACAGAGTGGTTAAGTGATTTGTCCAGCCAGTGGCAGAATTGGAAACAGAACCCAGGATTCACAATCCCATGCACAATCCTTTAGATCACTGATGCCCTCCTATTATTAAATGGGAAATAGTTGTATTTCAGGAACATTAGCAACAAAAGACCTTAAATGAAGTGTTTGATGTGTGCAACACAAAGCGTTCTGCATTAGGGAGCATGTCTAGTGATTAAAGCAACGGACTAATTTTCAGGACATTGGAGTTCTATTTTTGGCCCGGTCACTGACAATCTATGCAACCATGGACAACGCCCCTGACTCAGTTTCTCCATTTGCAAAGTAAGAACAAGAAAAAATTTTCCTACCTGATAAAAATTGCTTTGAGCGCCAAAATGCATAGCGCTACAGAAAAGCACCGTATGTCAGTTAATTTATTATTATCGGCCAATGTTCGCAAACTCAGGCTCCTAAATTAAGCACATATGCCCACATGTAGGCACCTAAATAAAAGTGGCCAGTGTTTTTAAAGGTGCTGAGCACCCATGGCTTCTGCTAGGAAGACCCGGTGGGTGTTCAGCATCTTTGAAGAAGAGGCTACTTCTGCTTAGGTGCCTAACTATGGATTTAAAGGTGGGATTTGCAAAAGAGTCCAGCATCGGTCCAACTGCCTCCCCTTTACCATTGATTTCAGCGAACTGAGACTAAAAACCAATCCTTAGCATTACCTAATCTCACCCTCACTGCCTTCCATCTTTC
Source organism: Chelydra serpentina (assembly GCA_037349315.1). Taxonomy (NCBI): domain Eukaryota; kingdom Metazoa; phylum Chordata; order Testudines; family Chelydridae; genus Chelydra; species Chelydra serpentina. The sequence goes on from JBAIAC010000061.1 coordinate 16,956,813, forward strand.
ACAGCTGGCCCATTCGTTATTTTTATCTATCTTGCAAGACATTCCAACCTGCTGGGGTTTTTTGTGTATGTGTGTGTTGGAGCCACTGCTGTACTGAATCAAGGAGGAAGACTGAGTGGTAGGCTTAATGGATTAGCTAATCCTCAGATATATGACAAATGATTCTGGTTGCAACTGATACTGCACAGACCTTCAGAACTCAAGTCAAAAACAACATGACAAAGGTTAGAGTCATTACATCAGACGTCTGGGGAAAAGACATATTGTTGTGATGCACGCCCATGCGCTATTGTCCTGACTCAGTTCTGAGTAATGAGCCCCCCTCTGCTCATTTCTCCTTGTTACTCACACTCCAGGGGGTTTCTAGACTGCTTTTTAAGTGTCTCAGATTTCACGCTGGTCATGCTACCACTTCCTCGTTCTGCTTTTCAAGCATGAGAGCCGGCTATAAAGGAAAGGCAGGCTTTTGAAATCCTCCATGAAGAATCCAGGCCTTGAGGGATGACATGTTCACAGGCGTGAATCACACCGGCTCATCGATTGCTGGCAGGATTTCCCAGTACTCAGCTCTGACTCCTCCAGTCTTTTCTATACATGACATTTACACAGGCATCACTTTCTTTCTTACGGGGGAACTGTCTTATGTCTGCACCTAAATGATCCCCCCTTCAATATGTCTTGGATCTTAAAACAATACAATTAATCATAATTAAAAAGGCTTTAAGACTCTGAACAAGAAGGGGCTGATCCAGCTGGAAGAGAATGCAGAAGCTATATATAAAAAAAAAAGCACAGGGGGATGGAATTTTATCTTTCGGATACTTAGGCTGCTAAATAACGATTTTTTTTAAAACGCTTAAGTTCCATTGATTTTCCATGCGACTTAGGCATGATAAAGTGAGAGCTTTATGCCTCTAGTTAAGAGGCTTTTCTGCATTTTAAGCACTGTCTATGTATGGATATAGGTGGCACGTATTATACAAAATATGCACATTCAGGAATTTCCAGTGCAGTTCCGAGTTCCCCGCTAGCTAGAGAGCATGAGATGGGACTTTAGTCCACAGAAAAGAAAAGCCAGCTATGCCTCTGCCACAACGCAGGGTAACGGCACATGAAAATGAGAACAGCAGAGGGGGAACACCTGGTGCCAACCTTCTGCCCTCTTAGCGAACAACACGAATTTGAAATACAACGCAGAGAAGCTGCAGAAATATGCAGTGGAGGCAGGAACACAGTGCGGGAACTGAGCACTGTGGAGCCCCTGCTATGCAGAGCGAGGGATGGACAATTCCAGAGACATGTTGCATTAATTGTGTCCACCTCTGAATAGCAGCCTGATCTGTCACTACAACCATCTCTGCAGGAGGCCCTCAGTGGACACTTAAGGAACAGGAGGAATCAAACCATAGAGGGAATGTGAGCCCGACTGGTTCCGGGCATGAGGTCACATGATGCTGGCATCAAGTGAGGCTCATTTAGAATATGTATTGATCGGGGAAGCCGGGGGAGAGGGACTTTCCTGCAATTCACTTGGAGCTCTGTGGATCTCTTCACTTCTCTCTCCCACCCCGCCCCAAATGAAGGAGGACAGAAGAACAGGACTGCAAGTCTGAGCTCACAAACTTCACCTCTGAGCAGGCGCACGCTGAGCACGCCACCTCCCCAGGCCGAAACTTCCCAGCACAGCAACGGCAACCACAACTGGGGATCCACATCTCTGGCTTCTTCTTTTTTTTTTAATATTGTGCTTACGGGCTGACACACCAGCTGCTTTCTGACTCCCTGCACACAGTCCTGTGGCAATTCAAATTTGAAGACACAAGGAAGCTTAGCCAGAGCTCTCTTTCCTTTCTCCCAGGCCTTCAACTGTTCCACCGACGGCTCTGGGAGCTGAGGTGAGAGGCATTTCCTGTGGAGAATCTGACTCATTCTTACAATGGGGCTTCCCCAGATCTTCTACGGGCAGGGCCGGCTCTAGCTTTTTGGCCGCACCAAGCAAAAAAAAAAAAAAAAATGGCCACCGCCGCCGAACTGCGGAAGCAAAAAAAAAAAAATCACGGACGCCCCAAGAATCCCCAGACTGCTACCCCTTACAAGGTGCTGCCCCAGGCGCACATCCCATAGTTCTTTTCAGAGCACCCAGATCCTAATGACCACATGGTTCCACTTAGGGCCTCATGACTTGCAGGAGCTAGAGGGCAGCAGGACATGTGGCCAATGCTTACCTCTGCCTTCTCTCCCCTTGGGTCAGTCATCCCTGGAGCACTGGGATAATAATGCCAGCTTCTCAGGAGAAGCTGAGGGTTGCATCGGTTTGGGGAGTCCACAGAGGGAAGCCAAAGAACTGAATTTAATTAACACCCCCAGCTTGGGAACCAAGAAACACGCCTGCGTGTAACACGTTACAAGCTCATGGAAATAAGAGGGCAAAGATTTGGACATCAGAGTGCTTCGACCCCAGAAAGATCGTCTCCTGAGTGTGAATTACTTTGCCAAGCATTGAATGGAGTGAAATCTAAATTTCACATCTCTCTTCAGCCTTGTCAAGGAATATTCATAATAGACCTTTATAACACGCGTGTATCAAACAGCCCAGATGGCCTGTAGGAATGTAGTGTAGAGACCCAAATGGTAGAGGCAGCGAAAGCCCTCATGTTCCCCGGGCCACCCAGAGAGAACAGCAGCTGGGTTTGGGGTCAGAAGGACTTGAGGACATAAGGGGTGACGGCTTGTCTCTGAATTCTCACACGTTTGGTCAGTCCTGGGTGGAGCACAGAGCTGCAGTGTCCGCTGTGAGGAGAAGCAGAGCATGGGGAAATGCCACCCAATGTGCAATATAGCCTCAGAGGAGATAACCCTGTCCCCGCCACTGTGGGAGCAGTGGCTCTGCAGTATTAATATCACCCGCAGAAGAGGGAAGAAACTATTTAGTGGGAATGGGTGGTGCCCTGGAATGTCAGCAGCACTTTGCAGAGGTTGGACGTTAGCACCATCAGTGAAGGGGAACTCCTACTCTGATACTGCATCTGGGAATGTACAAAGAATTGCATAGGCATTAGAGATGCCAAAGATTTTGAAGATCATCCAATCCATCCCCGTGATTATGTAAAACACTTACCTTTAGAACTAGATTTGAAATCCATCAAAGTCCCAAGAGATGGGTGGGGGTTAAGGCCTCCCTTCTTGGTAGACTATTCCACAGCCCGATGGAGCTCAGACTCAGAATACTCTTCCACATATTCCTCTTACGTTTTCCTTTTCCTCACTACATCCCATTATTCTTTGTTATAACACCCCAGCCCTAGCCAAGGAAATTCCTCTCCAGCCTTGGTGATAACCTCCTCCACAAAAAAGGGTTATGTGGCAGAGCTCCGATCTTGTCCCTGTGGGTCCCACGCTTCTAGGCGGTTTATGCTAGCCTCAGAGGATGGTGAGAGAACTCCCACAGTCCCTGTTGTCCCTCTGGGCTTATTGCAGAACAGTTTAGCCTCCTGTCCTGCCAGAGGCCTGTCTTCTCCTTGTAGTGGCAGGTTGGTGGGGGGAACCCAGGCCCGCCCTCTACTCCGGGTTCCAGCCCAGGGACCCTAACGGTAGCAGCTGTTAGCAGCCGACCTCTCACTGCCAGAGTTGCTACAATTCCCTGGGCCACTTCCCCACAGCTCTCCCGCTTCTCCCTTCTTCACCCTTACCTTAGGGCTCCCTTACCAATGGCTTGAGAGTTGCCTTATTTACTCAGCCCTTCAGCTTCAGCAGCAGCACTTCCTCTCCTCTGGCTCCCTGGCTCTTCCCCAGCCTGACTGGAGTGAGCCCTTTTATATGCTCAGAAGAGCCTTAATTAGGGTCAGGTGTTCACTTCACCTTAATGGCCTCACCTGACTCTTTGCAGGTTAATTAGAGTCAGGTGTTCTCATTAGCCTGGAGCAGTCCCTGCTCTGGTCAGTCAGGGAACAGAAAACTGTTGACCCAATGGCCAGTATATCTGCCTTCTACTATTCTGGTGTACTCCCGGATCCCAATAGGACTATTCTGGTGTACCGAACTGGCCTGGGTCTATCACAGTTAGCAGGGGCATAATCCCCAACAGCTCCAATACAGCACACACAGATCATCCTTCCCTCTAGATCATGGGGAAGCCACCTGCCTACCATTAAAACTACCATCTAACTCAGCGCAAGGAGGGCAGCAATATCATCAGAACGAAGTTACAGGCGAGTCGCATCTTAGGCGCATTTAACATGTGCGAATTCAGCTTTGCGCGGTCAGGAAAACCAGAAAAAAACCAGTTTAAAACCGGCATCGGTACTGCGGGCGATTCCGTCTGCCATTCAACTCAATGGCGTTTCACTATACGCGGTTTTCGCTTTACGCACAAACCATGGAACGGCACCCCCGCGTAAAATGAGACTTGCCTGTACTAAGGAAGGGTCATGTTGTGTCTCAAACTAACCAGCTGATGCAGCCACTCCTTTCCCACAAAGACAGGATCAGAGGAATCCCTTTTAGGAGGTGGATGATGTAGCAGTGGGGGAGGGAAGCATCAAAGTCCACTACAAAAAGGTAAATTCTTTATCTTTTTCCCATTTCCTCCATCCCTCCAGCTCATCAGGCTATCAGCTGTAGGGACACATTTACAACAATGGGCCTCTGCTAGGATCCCAATACCATTATCTTCACCAGAGAAAATACGGGTCATTGCCAGCTGCATGACGTGAGCTTATTCAAGACACTGCAAGGGCATACTGACCACATCAGAGTAACCATTGCTCCACTCTGCAGCCTGTGAGCTACCAAGGTGCATTTCCTCCCACCAATGCCTACTAATTTTTGGAGCCCAGCCCACGGATTTCTGCTAACAATACAAAGGGTTTAACAAGAGAAGGACATCTCGTGCAGTCTCTGCAATTGTACATTCCTTTTGCACATTTCTTGCAAACCCCATTGCCCAGGTCTCGTCAGTCTCTCCCAAAGCTGCTGTCGTCTGGAGGGCTGGGGCCAGATAACAAGAATTGTTTCATGAAACAGTTCAAGGTTTTGCCATTTGGTTTCGTTCCAGCATGAAACCTGCTTTAACCTTGTAAACGACACACACACCTGCTTTAACCTTGTAAACGACTTATTTCTTTTTCTTAGGTCATAAATCTGTAATCAATTTATTACAGGATTGGCTATGAGCGTTGTCTTTGGTGAGAGATCTTAGGTACAGCTGACCTGGGTAAGTGACTGGTCCTTTGGGACGAGGAGTAACCTGAATGTTGTTGTGATTTTCGGTGGAAGGGACCACCTCTCACAATGGCAGGCTTGCCTAGGTGGCAGGATATCTTGGAGTTCCCACGAGGACTGTCTGACTCCATGGTAAGGCTGTTGCAGTGCTTGAGGAGTTGACCCTTGATTACTTGGCTTGTGAAATCTAAGTATAGAACACCCAACCAATTTGGGGTTTGTGCCCTGTTTCTTAATAGTCTGCCCTGAGGTTGGCACTCACAGCCACGAGCATCTTAAACAGCCTGACATATACAATGGGGCCTAGGTGAGGTAATAGGAATTACTGGATAGATATCATATGAACTCTGGCTCATTCACACGTGTCTGGATGAGTTCAACATTCCCAATAGGCTCCCATAAGAACTTGATTTTTGTTTCTGGGCTGCCACTTGTTTTCCATTATGGTCACCTTCTCCAGAGCTGAGACTTTGTATCTGACAGTATTCATCCTCAGCCCAGGCCAATGACAGACTCCCCTGGCACCATGTGTCTGTCCCGAATCTCAGCTCGTGGAGTATCTTGAGCATTCGATGTGTTTACTTCAATTTTCTCTGTTCAGGACCCTGATCAGAAAAATTGCCCAGGAAAAGATAAGTGAATTTTCTTTTCCCCTAAAGCCAACATTAGTACTCCCCTGATTCTGGAGACAGACCCTGAGAGCACATCACATCAATATAGCATTTTCATATGGCTAAATGTATGTAAATAAAGATTGTGTACACTTAGGCCAGACTTATATGATGGGGGACTCTCTCCTGGGCAGCAGTGACTGAAAAAGATTTGGGGGTCAGGATGGATAATCAGCTCCCAATGTGATGCTGTGGCCAAAAGGCCTAATGTGAACCTATGATGCATAAACGGGAATTTTCAATAGGAGTAGAGGTTATTTAACCACTGTGCAACTGCTGCTGGAATACTGTGCCCAGTTCTGGTGTCCTTAATTCAAGAAGGATGTTGATAAATTGGAGAGGGTCAGAGAAGACCCATGAGAATCATTAAAGAATTAGAAAGCATGGCTTAGGTGATCAACTCCAAGAGCTCACTTTATTTATCTTAAGAAAGAGAAGGTGAAGGTGTGACATAGACTAATCAAAAGTACTAATATAGGGAACAAATATTTAATAATGGGCTCCTCGCTCTTGCAGAGAAGACATAACATAATCCAGTGGCTGGTAGTGGAAGCTAGACAAATTCGGTCTAGAAATAAGGTGTACATTTTCAAGTGAGAGTAATTAACCATTGGAACAAGTTACCAAGGGTCCTGATTGAATCTTGATGGAAAATCCATCTCTTTTTCTAAAAGATTTCTGGGAATTGTTTTGGAGAAGGTCTATGGCCTGTATTATACAACAATCAGACTAGATGATCACAATGGTCCCTTCTGGTCTTGGACTCCATGAATCAAGGAAATGGTAATGACAGAAGCTGGGAAAAGAAAAAGGGTGCCATCCGTATGCAAAGCATAAGAATTGCTGAGGATGGTAAATGCTTTGAAGATAAATCTCCTGTAGGAACTTAGTTAGATGTTTCAGCTGGGGCCCTGCTCTGCTTGTCCCCGATTCTCTGCGGCTACAAAAAGGATGGGAATTGCGTTGTAATGCTCTCATCAGAAGTAGATAACTGATGATTTCACTTATGCTGTGGCAATTTGAGGAGTTGCCAAGACTGTGAAAGGACACAGCTATTCCTATGATTCTTGCATAACTCCATAGGTTACCCCTTCTGGCCCTTGCCCACTGACCTCATTTGATCAAAGCTGTAGGCAACCATTTGCTCCCAAATTGAAAGAGCCAGTCAGCAGTCTAGCCAGGGTTGGTGGGAAGTTAGCAGGTAGCTCTGAGACGACTGACGGGCAGCCATTGACCTCACCTCACCGCCCTGCGCTGGTTCTTACTACTGCTTGCAAAGCGGTATAGTCTCCTGCTTCACTTCAAGGGCTGCTTCAACATGCCCTGTGACCTGTATTCTTTTCTAGAGCATCTGGCAGGAGCCCGGGGTTGTAAGTCAACTTTTCCAATGACCCTGAATAGCCTCAGCTTTCCAGAAAGCCACCTGCTGTAGCACTAAGACAGCCGAGAACTGATGCTCTTGAGTGTCTGATCTCTAGGACCAAAGCCTCATTTAGATGCATGAAACATTTGCATCCCTGTGTTCTCCAGGGAGAAGCCTGTGGGGCAGGAGGGTTTTACATAGGAGGGATCGTATTTGCAGTACTGGCCACCCATGTTAGTATTGCTTGTGGGGGCATGCAGGGTGTCAGGTGAAAGCACATGGGGGCACTCGGGATGTCATATGATAGTTCATGTTTATTTGGCCTGATGCCACTTGAATTTTCTGCCCAAAGGAGGGGGCCGAGGCCAGGCCTACCACGATTTGAGTGCTTGTCAAGGCCCTGTATAGGGAGGAGGCTACTCCTTCAGGTAAAAATCTCCCTAATTTATAAACAGAGAGTCCCTGCCCATCAGGGGAAATCACCACATTTACCTGCGGTAGTGACCCCAGGATAAATGGGGACCGGTACACACAGAGGAACCTTCTGGCCTTATAAAATAGAAGGGGGCAGGACTAGAAAGAAATGACGAGCCAGGAGGCTCCTTCTTACTTACTTGTTCTCCCACTTCTGGGCTGCTGTCCCTCCATGGCCTGCTGGCAAGGGAGGAAGGTTCACGCCAGACATGGCAACTTTCAGCAGATGCTGGGACTACCTGCTCACTAGGATGTGGGGACCCACGGCAGCAGCTGGTGACAACAGTCTGATACTTTCCCAGTCTTTCGGGAGCGGCTGGAAATCCCCATCCTCTGTTTCAGGAGCGGGGGACTGACAGCTATACCATGTCTAAGGCTGCCGCTGACATCCTAAGCAAAGTTTCCCAACGCTCTGGACTCCGCCAGAAAGTCCGGCCTCATCCACAGGTTTGTGGCCCCGTCTTCTCTGAACTAATGCACGAGAACCTGAACGTGCGAGGCCTGTCAATAAGCACCAGTGGAACCGACCTGTATTTTGCCAGAGCCGTGAGAAAGGTGCATGGGAAAAGCGCAGGTCCCTGCTCTGCTACCGACTTCCCGGGGGACCTTGGGCAAGTCACTTAGACCCAGAGCTTCAAAGGTATTTAGGTGCCTCACGCTGCTGTGGATTCTAATGAGGGAGGCACCTAAATACCTTTTGAGGCGCTGGCCTTAGCCTCCCTGTGCCTCAGTTTCCCCATCTGCCCCAGGGGGATATTCGCCCTGCTCACGGGCGGGGGACGGGGGAGGACGCTGCAGCAGGGCGAGCAGAGCCGCCGCTGTGTTGTCTGCAGGCTCCGGCGGGCTTGCCCCGACCTGCCCGCGCTCCGCTGCCAGACGGGGCGGGGAGCCTGCGGGAGCGGGGCCGGAGAGCGAACGCCGCGCCCTGGTTCCCCGCGGGGCCCCGCCGCGACGCAGGGCAGGGCCGGGCTGGGAGGCGGGCGCCTCCCCCTCGCGGTTCTTAGGCGCCAGGTGCCGGTGGAGGGAGCAGCCGCGTGTCTGGGAGACGAGCGCAGCCCTTGGACAAGGCACGTGAGTGTGAGCGCTGGTTGGTGGGGAACGACCCTGAGCTGGGGCAGCTAGACCCCTTCCCCAGTGGGCAGCTCCCCCAGGCTCTCCAGCCCCTGCTTTGCTCCCCCCAGGGCTCCTCTGGCAGGAGTGATTGAAGGGGGAGGGAGGAGGTGATTCTTCCTTAAAGTCCTACTCTGTTTGCAGGTCTCTGGGCAGCTCCTGTTATGTTGGTGGGAGAGACGAGGTTGCTTTGCGTGATATCTATAACCTAGGGACAAGTGGCAGTTAGTTGTGGGGAGACCTATTAATTCTAGGGTGTGGGGTTTTTTTAAAGCTTAATGGGTCCTTTGGAGAATGAGATCTGGTTACCTAAGGCCATATCCTCGGTTTGCATAAATAGGCGGTGGAAGTCCCAGGGAGCGTTCTGGATTTCCGCCTGGCTTCTAAAGATTTCTGCGTGTAAAAACCCGCTTTAAAACAAACAACAGTTCCAAGTTCACGCTGAAATGATTGAGTTGGAGGAGGAATGTGGGGCAACCAGATTTTCTGACTTTAAGTGCTGGTAGCCTTTAAATCAAGAAATAGTCCTGCCTCCTTCTTTAGTGTCATTCTGGGGTATCCCACAAGTGTTTACCGTTGAAGAAATTCGGGCCGGATCCTGTAGTCCTGAAAGCCAGTAGAAGTTTTGGTATTGACTTTAATGGTTGTAGAAGCAAGCTGGGCCCTAAGGGCTTTGTATGATGTTTTAAAACTTACATTTGAGAGTCTTGATTTCCTAACCTAAATGTCATGGTTTTTAAATAGGTGCTATACATTTTGGTATCGGTTCTTAAATACTAAGGCCATAGGTTCTTAAGAAATACCTGCGGTAAATAGAGTTCATTTTGTTGGTGTTAATATTTTTATTTTACTGTATTTTTTTGTACTGGTGTGATCATTTAAACTAAGGGAAAAACCACTTTCAACTAGTAGGAAGAGAAACAAAATTCGCATTGGCTTTGGTTGAAGGTTGGGCCTCATGCCCGTTTGTTTACTCTAAAATTAATTAAAGGATGTAAAATTTGGAGCAGTAAGAGTTAAAACTTATTATCTGTGAAAGTGTGTGTTTTCTAAAGAAGGTAACTGTAATGTGTTTCCCAGCAATTAAATGATTTCTATTATGTTGTTGCTATGACACTATTTAGAACCATTGGTTTAATAAATTAAATACATTCATTCATATATAAACCTAGAAGGCACCATTATCATCTAGTCTGACTTCCTGTAAAATTTCACCCAGTTACACCTGCATTGAGCCCAATACTTGTGTGTGGCTAAATTATATTTTCCAGAAAGGCATCTAGTCTTGAGTTGAAGACGTCAAGAGATGGGGAATCCACCATTTCTGTTGGTAGCTTGCTCCGACGGTTAATCACCTCAGTGTTAAATATGTATATCTTATTTCTTCTTTGAATTTGTGTGGTTTTATCTTCCAGTCACATGGTGCCCATTATGCCTTTCTCTGCTAGATTATCTATTGCTGTTTGTTTTTATTATCACAGACAAAACCTCTGGCTCGAAAGGCAAATATTGAAGAGAGGCTTTAGAGAAATAAATCAAATAAGGCACCTGTCACAGTTACAGAGCTAGCTGCCCCACATCATGCCTCTCTAGGGTGAAATCATGGGATTCTCCCACGCTTAGACCAGGCCTGGGGCTGCAATACTCTGGGTATCAGCCATGCTTTCCCAGCTTCAGCACCTGTGGTTCTTCCCTTCGGGGGTCTGTGAACCAAGTGTCCAGATGGCCACCTTAAACCAAAGCATTGTTTGATTTCAACAGTAATAAAGCACAACGTAAGGGGGGAAAGTTTTTGACGTGAATATAGGCCTTCCTAGGGATGGTCTAACTTCTTCACGCATCCCCAGTAGGGGTCTGAATGTGTCTGAGTCTGACCAGCTTCTCGGCAACAACGGTCTTCCTATCTTGAGAGAGAGAGAATCATTTTTTAGCATTCTTTGTTCTCTCGGTTTGTGGGCTTTGGGTCCCTGCTGTCCAAACGCAGTTTGGTAGGCTCTACAGGAGGTCAGGCCAGTCTCCACAGGGCCAGTGGCTCTCCCCTTGCCTTGCAACAACCCCCGCGTGGTTGTGCTTGGATCGGTGCAGGGGGATCTTTGGGCCCACAGGGAGCTCTGTGAAAGCCAGTGGCTCTCAACCCAGATACAAGGTTCCATCCACATGAATATAACTTCAGGATTGGAGCCTTAATGTGCCTTCCTAGCTTTAAACACAAACATAGGTTTTACTATAACCCACTGAAAAGGAGTATCTAGGTGCCAGAGCTGGGGATCTTGTTAGTGATCAGTGACGTTAACATCCATGTGGATGACAAGCCCTCTGAATGGGGTCCAGGATTTCATGGCTACCGTGATGCTAACCAACGAGGGTTGTTGGTTTAACTCGCAGTGGGTCCCAGTTTGGACCTTGTGTTGCGGGTGAGTAATCCTGAAATCCTACCCATCTCATTGGTTGACCATTACCTCCCTCAGTTTCCCACTCCCTTGTGAGGGGGGCCTATTTGGATGGTTCCAAACTACAGACACCTGAGTGGGAAGCTGAGGAAGAAGGCCATTCCCCTGACAGACTGTGCTATCTAGTGGAATGTCATGGGAGAGGTTGTGTTCTCCAGCTTGCTACGCCTCAGGACATAAATGCTTTCTTTGAAGTTCTCTTGCCTGTGTTCTACAGAGGGTGAGACTAGATGAGCTCATCATAGAAGTATAGGCCTGTAAGGGGCCTTGAGAGGTCATCTAGTGTACACACACACACACACACACACACACCCCACACCCACCCACCCACCACCACCACCCCCAATCAGGACTAAAATTGATGAATCATAAGGCTAATTTTCCTCAGCCATTGACAAGGTTTCCCTTAGGCATCCTCTTCTTGGACTTTGGTGTAACAGGTCACCTTGGCTTACAGGTGACCTGTGGCAAATGCAGCAGGAGGGAAGTGCTGGCGTGCCAGGGCCAGAAATCCTATCCCAAATCTGACCAAATGGGATACAAAGACTTTTTAAAAAAAAAATCTTACATTGTGGCTGTAAATGAGGCAAAGAAATGGTTTCTCTCTGGTGCAGGCCTGGCAGGGTCTCCACTAGTGGGTGGTCACCAGTCTGCTGTACTGGACTCAGTCTTTGGATCCCACGTGCTCCCAAGCCCATGGAATCTGAGCAGCGTCCAGACGCTCTCTCTGGTCCTTACCTCTTGGGCACATTCTATCTGACACCCCTCGGTGGGATGGTGGGACCCCACAGTCCAGCTGCCCTAGGTCCCAAAACCAGTTCTGAACCTGCCCCAAGTCCTATGCACACTCTCCACTGAGCTCTACCTTCATGGGCACTCCAGCATATAGTTTAACTCTTGGGTGACACACGGCAGATACCGCAAGGTACTCACTCAGGCTTTGCCAAGAACGTCTTAAACACACATACACCTTACACGTAGACGGCACAGGAGATTTACAGACCTATGGAAAAACAATGCACAGCTGAACACAGTTCCCTCCTTCAGAGTCCTCACCACTCCTGAGAGTCCTTTAGGGTTTGGTCATAAGGGACCAGGTCCATCTTGCCCCCCACACTTCCTTCTCAGTCTCCTCATTCCGGTGGTGGTCTTCCTCCCTTTGCTAAAGAGTCTGTCCTTTGAAAAGCGCGGTCTGACGCCTCTTCCTGCTTCTCTTCTCATGTTAGGGGATTTTCTATTCTCCCCCTCCTGCGCTTTGAATGGCAGAGGGTTGCTAAAAGTTAGTGGCTCTACCTGGAACTATCTGGGTAAGGCTATGCAGTTGCCAATGGCCCTGTTTCAGATTTTCAGATGTGGTGCATCTTCTCCCATAAAATGGAAGCTATCATCCACACTGACGGTCACCGTCATAATCCGAGTGCATCAAATCAAATGGAATTCATGAGTTTACATAGAGTGACGAAACTTCACAGCCTCCACCACCATAGCATTTGTAAAGTCGTGATCAGCGGGTTTGCTTCGAGGAGTGGGAAGCTTGCTTGAACAGAGCTGTCGCTGCTCTTTTGCTGGTTCAAGTTCCCCCAGTTCTGAAGAAATATCTCCTGACTTTGTGGCTAAAATCATTCAAATTCAGTGGGAGCAGATTCTGGAGGAGACTATGGCACACCTCTGCTTAAGTTTCCGCTATTTCTCTGTCTGAGCTGTTGCCTGCATCAGGGTCTTAAGTCTATTTCTTGATTATTATTTTTGTTGAAATACATTGTGTTTTGAACCTCTGTTGATTTATAATTTCTTTTACTCTAGAACTCACAGTAGAGGTTGCGGAGATGACTTCCTCAAACAAATATGGATCCAGTTCTTGGGAGCTCATTGTCACAGTTGATCATCAGTATGAAGAAGAGCAAAAGGAATTTATACTTCGGGTCTCGGGAGACCTACATATTGGTGGAGTGATGCTCAAATTAGTAGAACAAATCAGTGAGTAGAGAGAGAGAGAGTTAATTTGCATGCTGTTATTGAAATTACATGTGTAGATTTCTCCCTCCTCCCCTTCCTTGGCTCAATAGACAAGGCAGAGGAAAGGTTCGAGAGGAAACAAAGATGCAGCAAGGTAAAGTAACTTGTCCTCAGTCCCATAGCTGTTCAGAGACAAGAATAAACCCCAGATTTCCTGAGTCTCAATCCAGTGTCCCAGCCACTAACATAAGCTGCATCCCGAAATAATTATCCCAGGGCCCTGATCTTGCAGTTGGATCCATACAGGCCAAGAAGGAGCTTCCAGTTATAACTATACCTGGGAAAAAAATTGACTATAAATGTCATTGTCTCTAGATTTCACATAATACAGATATTTCCTCCACCACACTCTCCACAAGCATGATTCTCTCTCTTCAAATATAGCAGTCTTTGGTTACCTTCTTGCTGACTGTTGAGCAGGGCCTGTCTATATTAATCAGGTGTGCATGCAGGGGGACTTGCATTCCTCAGACTTGGAGCAGCTACAGAGTTGAGCATGGGGCGCAGAAGAGGTGTTATCTGGACACCACTATTCATATCTTTGACTTTTGATTTCTCGTCTTGCTTTTGTGACTACCGTATGCAACAGAAGAGCTGCTGTCTTCTTAGGCCATGCTGTGGACTGAGCAAGCTGACCAATCATGACTAACTTTCTGTACCTCTCTTGTGACAGTGGATTGTAATTCAGGAGAGGTTTACATTACAAATTTACAGCGGTGCAGCTGCGCCACGCTAGCGCTTCTGGTGAAGACGCTCTAAGCTGACGGGAGCGAGCTCTCCCCTCGGTTAATAACTCCACCTCCGCGAGAGGCGGTAGCTATGTTGGCAGGAGAAGCTCTCCCGCCGACATAGTGCTGTCTACACCGGCGCTTAGGTCGGTATAACTACGTCGTGCAGGAGTGTGGATTATCCACACCCCGGAGCGACGTAGTTACATCGAAGTAATTTTGTAGTGTAGACCCGTGTCATCCAAACTGAGAGGCCAGTTCTTCTGGCATGCAGCCAACACTAGGATGCCAAAGAATTCACACACCAAAAAGCCCTGGCATTTCACCATCAGACATGCTTCTGAGTGGCTTGTTTCTCTTCCAAGATGGTAGTTGTTGTAGAAAAGAGTTCACTGGATTCATTTGTAAGAGCTTAAAGGGTGACTACATCCTATTCAGCCTGGCGCTGTTGAAGCTAACGGGGAAGCCGGGGTAATTTCAGAACTCAAAGGAAAATAATAAGGTCACAAAGTCCGTTCCCTTAATCCCTTGCACTCCACCCCTTTAGCCGAACAGCTGCATGGACTTTTACTTGTGATGTTTAAGGGCTGGTCCACACTAACCCCACAGTTCGAACTAAGATACGCGACTTCAGCTACATGAATAGCGTAGCTGAAGTCGAAGTATCTTAGTTCGAACTGAAACACACTTACCTCGGGTCCACGCGGTGCAGGCAGGCTCCCCCGTCGACTCCGCGTACTCCTCTCGGCGAGCAGGAGTTCCGGTGTCGACGGGGAGCGGCTCTGGGATTGATTTATCGCATCTAGACAAGACGCGATAAATCAATCCCAGAAGATCGATTGCTTACCGCCGAACCCGGAGGTAAGTATAGACGTACCCTAACAAAAATAAATCTACAGTACCAAGTGAACTAGATGGTCAACAACACGGCCCCCAGATCCTACATGAACTGTCTCTGTTCTCTTTCGATGTTACAACTTTCTGGAAACAAATGAATTTGCTTTGTTCAATATATTTTTAATTTTTTGTTTTAAAATGAGAGCTGCTGCTTAGTTTTAAGGCCAGAAGAATCCAGTTGGACTGCCTGTATAATACAGCCCATTAAATTTCATCCGGTTACCCCTGTATTCTACCCACTACATTAGATTTGGTTAAAGCATATCTTCCAGAAAGGCATCCTGTCTTTGTTTGAAGACATCAAGAGATGGAGAATCCATCATTTCCCAGGTTTTCATCAAAGTTTTTCATCAAAAA
Organism: Chelydra serpentina; assembly: GCA_037349315.1. Classification (NCBI taxonomy): domain Eukaryota; kingdom Metazoa; phylum Chordata; order Testudines; family Chelydridae; genus Chelydra; species Chelydra serpentina. The sequence continues at coordinate 16,972,099 of JBAIAC010000061.1, forward strand.
AGCCAAAATTGTTTTTTGTTTTTTTCAGGTTTGAGAACCAAAACCAAAAATGTCAGCCAGTTGGGCAAAAATTTTCAGTAAACCTAAAAATGTTTCCCTGAGCAACAGAAAAATTGTACGATACCAGAAACTGAAACATTTCTGTGTTTGGGGTGTAGGGGGAGGCAGTTTGTTGTTGGTTTTTTTCAATGAAAACTAAGGGGGGGGGAATTAAAGCTTGACATTTCCCACATAAAATGCCATTTTGATTAAATAGACTTTTTCCATCAAAAGCACTTCTGACCTGGTCAAAAATTTTCCATCAATTAATAATGTTACCAGGGAAACTATTCTTCCAGCAGTGAATTAGCACTGTCACAAAGCTGCGCTGTAAAACACAAGACCTTGTCTCTAGCAGCTCGTACGTTTAAAAGAGAATCCATCCAACAACATTTTAAATAGCTGGTTAATTAGGTGGTGGGAGAAATGATGCTCAGGTTGTTCATTATTTAGAAGCTCTTTGTAAGAATTGTGTTCTTGCAATAATGTAGAGAATTCTGGATTAAAGGAAAATCTGTCAAATCACACAGCTACATATTTGCTCTAGTTACATTTTTTTTAAATCATTTATCTTATAGTTGTTCCTAAAGGTCCAAACCAAGATCACAGCCCCACTGTGCTTGGTGCTGTACAAACACATAGTGAGGGATGGTCCTTGCCTTGAAGAGATTATAATCCAAATAGGTAAAACAGGCAAAGGGTGGGAGAAAGCTCAGAAGATGTGGATTCAACTCCTAGCTTGGCTGTAGCCGCCTTGGGCAAGTCACTGCATTTTTCAGTGCCTGAGTTCCCCGTCTTTCCCCTTGATCCCCTTCACAGGCATCACTACGATCCATAAACCTCCCGCTCGGCTGCCACCTAACCCTGTAGTGTCTAACCTCATTTGGCATCTCAGGTTTTTCCTTCTGGGAAGGCGCACTGCAGCCTCTCTGTGAGTGCCCGTCTCCTTCCGGAGCATGCACACCACTGCCTCGAGATAGGCATCTGAATGCCTGTTTCCTGCTTACGCCCCGGAGCAGGTCACAAACCGGGAAAGAGGTTCAGCTCCCAAGTCGCATGCAGGGGCCCAATCCAGTAGGTGGCCTCTGCGCCTGCCTCCCAGCTCAGGCCCCTCGGGTGAGTTCACACAAAACCGCTGCGGTGGCACTTCCCTCACAATCTAGTGGATTGGGTGCTCACCCCAGGATGTGGGAGACCCCCCAGTTAAAGACCCTCCTCCACCTGAGCGGGAGAAGGGACTGGAACAGGGATCTGCCACCTCTCAGGTGTACTAGGCTAGAGAATCATCCTCACTCTTTTTCTCTGGCCCAATTAATATTTAATTAAAGTGGAACAGCGGCAATCGGCGAGATTGAGGGAGCCCGATACTGGATTAGCCCAATGGTTAGGACGCTCACCTGGGAGATGGTAGATCCCTGTTTAATTCCCTGTTCGTCCTCGGGGAACGTGACCCAGCGACTGTCTCTTACTGGGTGTTCGTACAGTGTCTAGCGCACTGGGGCCCTGATCTCAGGGTTTCTAGTTGTTACCGTAGTACAGCTATTAATAACATTCTCATTGTTCGTCTGATCTGTAGCTCCGTGTTTCAAAACAAGGCTTTGGAGTGGATCTGCTTGATAGTTAGTTACTCATCACGTACTTTGCACGGCCTTGTCTTCTATTGCCCTAGACTTATCACGGGATTGGTCAGACTACGCACTTTGGTGGGAGCAGAAGAAGTGCTGGCTTCTGAAGACCCACTGGACGCTGGATAAGTGTGGGGTGCAGGCAGATGCCAAGCTGCTGTTTACCACGCAGCACAAGATGCTGCGCCTCTGCTTGCCGAACATGAAAACCGTGCGGCTGAGGGTCAGCTTCTCTTCGGTGGTGTTCAAGGCTGTCAGTGACATCTGCAAAACCCTCAGTAAGCGACGCTTCATCTCTGATTGCAGCTGTATTTCAGGGCTTCCTGTTGGCTCGGGGTCTGCAGCCCCTACTCATGCAAGACTCCTACCAAGTTCAAAGGGACTCCTCGTATTCGAGGCCAGGAAGAAATTTTCCCCCAGTCAGATTGGCAGTGAGCTTGGTGGCTTTTTGCCTTCCTCTCTAGCATGGGGTGAGGGTCGCTGGCTAAGGTCATGTGGGCCCTGCCACTACCAGGCCCCAGGCATTGGTGCGCCTCTGTCCCTCCACTGTGCTGCAGCAGAGAACAATAGTTCAGTCTCCCGAGGGCTGCAATCCTTTGGTCTCGTTCTGGTTGTTGGGCTTGGTGTGGGGGTGGCTGGGTGGTGTTGGTGGTCTGTGCTGTACAGGAGGGTTGGTGGGCCCTTCTGGCCCTAAACTCTGTGACCTCAGTCCCAGACCGCAGGCCTGGACCTTTCTGAAGAGAGCACAGACTTTTATGTTCAGTATCCAGTGCAGGATGGTTGGCTAACAGGGTGGGTCTCTGCCCTTCCAGATCCATAACATTATCAGGCGCTTCTCCTGTGACCCACATGGTTGCAGATTAGTGAGAATTCTGAGGGTGGCTTTAGGTGCCTGAAGCCACCAACCCACTGTGCACGGAACAGTTTGAGCCTCGTTCTGCTCTCACACCGGCCTTACAACAGTGGGGGGAGCGGAGTTGCTCCCAGAGTACACTAGCCTAAATGAGGTCAGAATTGATCAGGCCCATTGTTTTTATTTCTTTACTATTAAGAAGTGAATGTTAGTGTTTGAGAAACTTGTAGCACTGCTCAGACCAGGACATCCATCCTGCTTCCCTGCACAGCCCTGTCCACGTACTACAGTGCTAAGCCACAGCAACCTTGGTATGCCAATGATGGATTTCTCCCAAGCAGTACTGTATGTGTACTTGTATGAAGTGAATTGAAAAATACTATTTCTTTTGGTTATCATTTTTACAGTGCAAATATTTGTAATAAAAAATAGTATAAAGAGAGCACTGTACACTTTGTATTCTGTGTAGTAATTGAAATCACTATATTTGAAAATGTAAAACATACAAAAATATTTTGTATACGTTTCAATTGGTATTCCATAGTTTAACAGTGCAATTCAAACTGCAATTAATCGCGATTAATTTTTTTGAGTTAATTGCGTGAGTTAACTGCGGTTAATCGACAGCCCTACTTTATTAAAAAAAGCGGGCTAAATCCAGGCAAAACCCACACCATACATTCCAAGGCCAGAAAGGACCACTGGGATCATCTTGTTTGACTTCCTGTATAACAGAGGCCATAGAATGTCCCCAAAATAATTCCTAGAGCAGATCTTTTAGAAGAACATCCAGTCTTGATTTAAAAATTGTTAGTGATCGAGAATCCACTACGGCTCTTGTTAAATTTTTCCAGTGGTTAATTACACGCACTGTTAAAAATTTACACCTTATTTCCAGTCTGAATTTGTCTAGCTACAACTTCTAGCCATTGGGTCACCTTATACCTTTCTCTGCTAGATTGAAGAGCCCATTATTAAATATTTGTTACCCTTGTAGTTACTTATAGACAGTAATTAAGTCATCCCTTAACTGTGCCTTTGTTAAACTAAATAGATTGAGATCTTTGGGTCTATCACTTCCAAAGTTCTCAGCACCACCACTCTGTCTCTGGTCTTCACTTGGCTTTGCAGCTGGATTGTGGGTGCTTCTGTGGAGCTGTCTTGTAGGATACAGGCCTGAATACAGAGAAGTCCCAAGTGCTGTTGCCGTATGTGGTTTTTATTGGCCATTATCTTGTAAGATTCCGTAGTCTTAACTTCAGCACTTATTATTGTAGATATTAGACGGCCAGAAGAACTCTCTCTGTTGAAACAATCGGAAGATACTTTGAAAAAGAAAAAGAAAAAAGACAAGAATAACAAAGAACCAGTCATAGAAGACATTTTAAACCTGCACAACTCTCCAGTGATTTCAGGATCACCAGGTAACACAAACCCAGATGGACTTTATTCAGCTGATTTTTTTTTTTTAAAGAGAAATATTTTGAGGCCAAGGAGGGGGAAGCAGTTCTTCACGTTGTGCAGTTAAAACAGGAGGAGGCACAGAGATGTGCAGGGAAGCAGAAGTTAAAGGGATGCCGTTGACATGAAATCTAGCCAGATTTTTTTAAATGATTTGAAAGTAGTTTCAGGTCCTGTCCCAGCCTTTGAGTCTCCATGCCAGTGTTTCTGGTTTTACAATCACATTTTCCTATTTTTTTTTAAATAGTTTTACTGTCCCGGTGCTCATGAAAGACCCACACAGACAAAAAGGGTAACTAAGGCCCCAATCCTGCAAACAGTATCTACTGCCGCTTCATTGGCACCGTGAGCCCGGCTTTGGAATGTTCAGTCATTTCTGACAGGCTGCAAGGGAGAGAATGGAACTGCTGATTTTTTTTAACATTTTATATCTCAGCCAATTCTGAGTGGAATTTCATGGGACAAAGAAAAGGCGCTTCTCTGCCCAGCAGGCATTTCCCCAGGAAAATATCTAAGGCCCACTTCGAACAATGGAAGTTTGAGAGCTTCTCAAAGCAATGGTTTAGAATCCTGTATAACATAAAAGTGTTAAGCAACTTGAAGATAGCAGTCACTACCAGCTGCCCTAATAATAATACATTTATTGTTTTTAACTTGCAGCAAGTCCTGGTTTGTACAGTAAAACTATGACTCCCATTTATGACCCCGTCAATGGAACACCAGTCTCTTCTACTATTACTTGGTTCAGTGACAGCCCTCTGACCGCACCGAACTGCAGCATCCTTGCCTTCAGCCATCCCAACTGTTCTCCGGAAACACTGGCTGAAATGTACCAGCCTCGGACCTTAGCTGACAAAGCCAAACTTAATGCAGGGTAAGGATGTTTCTCTTTGTCATGTAAGCTCGCTTTGCCGAATTGGCACTAATCCAGCCTTTTAAGAAATGAAACACAGAATTTGAAAACATAACTCTTGTATTTAGGTGCGTGGTTTTTTAAAAGGGTCCTTTGATTTAGTTCTCTTCTCACAGCTTCGTTGACTCTTTTCTACTTTTTTGCCTTCATGCCACATTTTTCTGGGGGGTGATTTTGTTTTAAGTGATCAGCAACATAACATAAAAAGGCTCTGGACTAAATTTTTCTTTATCAGACCATTGCAAATCCACTGAAATGAATAAAATCGCATTGGTATAACTGAGAGGAGAATTTGGCCCTCTGTCTATTAATGGTGGCTCCTCCTTAAATAAAGTGCTGAGGGCATGTGTGATGGCCGCCATCTTCATTGACACAGCGGGGATTGAACTGGGGACCTCTGGAGCTAAAAGCATGAGCTGCTACAGCTTGAGCTAAAGAGCCAAACTCGAGCTTGGACTTTAAGGCTATGTCTACACTACCCGCCGATTTGGCGGGGAGCAATTGATCTTTTGGGGATCGATTTTTTGCGTCTAATCTAGACGCGATAAATCGATCCCAGAACGCGCGCCCCATCAACACCGGTAATCCACCCCGACGCGAGGCGGAAGCGGAGTCGACAGGGGAGCGGTAGCCTTCGATATTGCAGCGTCCTCACGGCGAGGTAAGTCGAGCGAGGTACGTCGACTTCAGCTACGTTATTCACGTAGCTGAAGTTGCGTACCTTACATCGACCCCCCCAGCCCCCGTAGTGTAGATCAGCCCTAACAGAAAAACGCTTTTGATGGAAATGTTTCAATCAGCCCTACTGTAGACTTATATTTTCAGCTCTGGAGGACCCAGTTTCAATCCCCAGTGTGTTGACCAAGATGGCAGTTGCTGTATAAGTGGAGGCTCTAACAGACCCACATCCTCTGTAGATCATGTATCGATCATGCTCCTCTGCTCGCATGCCTAGACTTCAGCCATAACTGAAGACCTGGCAGAGGAATCACCGAGTCTGCTAGCGCTTTCCACAAAAGAAAGCTGCATTTTTTTTTTAGCTTTCTGTCACCTAAGGGGCTCCACCCCTCCTTTTTGATCATTGCAAATCAGTAATTCCTCCCGGGAATGCACCTTGCCTAAACAGTGCACTACTGCAGGCAACCGACAAATTCTACTCCATAAGATTTACAAAAATGACTTGCGTTGTGCTCCCTCTGCTGGCTCTTCAGCACCAACAAAGACTACTCCTGGGTCTTCGCGGACATACGATGATACTGGCACATGCTTTGGCATGAGATGACCACCAAAGTGCTCTTGTTAGATGGGGCCTATCAGGTTTTGTAATCCCACAAGCTGACCTAGTGCACACCGACAGTGGTCCTGTCTTTTAGCCTTTACTTTAAGTCATTTAGACATCTAAGTGCTTTGCTGACCAGCTCCCTAGAAGTCAATGGGGCTACTCATGTGCTTAAAGTTAATAAGCTACTGCACAGTGCTCTCTGTATAGTGTGACAGAGCATAAAGGCACTAGATTTTCTTAGCATTCATTTCAAGAACAGTAGTGGCTCTTTTTTTATGTTTTTCAAGTGTTGGAACATGTGTTGAGATTTTTGAACTTTGCAGGATTCAATAGGAGGTTAGACATTCCTGTGGATGACGAGTAGCTGGATTTATAATAGCAAATGCGAAAAATAATAGGCAAGAGGTTTTGGAAGAGATAAAAATCTTCATACTTCAAGGCTTAAACAACATCTCGCTAATGGGGGTCAGGAGGAAACTTCTCTGGGGGGGGGGCAGGTTACCCCATAACTGCCTTCTGCAGGGTTTTTTACACCTTCTGAAGCAACTGGTCCTAGCTACTGTTAGAAAAGAGCATAGTGGATTGGGTGGATGTGGGGTCTGACCCCTTTGAGCAGGGGGTTAGACTAGATGACCTCCTGAGGTCCCTTCCAACCCTGATATTCTATGACCCAGCCTGGTAGTTCTTGTGTTCCTGTGTTTAAATACTTTAGACACCCATGCAAAAATGCGGCGTGCTTGAGTTATGTGAATTTGCCTGTGCTTGTAGGAGCCAAAACTATTTGTTCGTTCGAGTTATTCTGTAGTTTTGTATCTAACCTTGTTTTCGTGGCACAACTGACTGTTTTTTGTTTTTTCTCCAGCTGGCTGGATTCATCGCGATCGCTTATGGAACAAAGTGTCCAGGAAGACGATCAGCTTCTCTTACGCTTTAAGTACTACACTTTCTTTGATCTGAATCCAAAGGTAAGAGCCTCTTAACTCTGAACCAAGCCAAAGTCCTGCAGAAACTTCTCTCTCTCTCTATCTCTGCTTCCTGTTGAGTCATTCTGCTAGCCTTCTTGACCCTAGCCTGGACTGCCTGTTCTTTCTGTGACCTCTTTGCTGTGCAAGTAAAATGCTATTGTCCATGGAAGTTTTACTCATGAAGGTGCTTCTTCCAAATTCTTCAGGAGGAGCACTTGATGTATTCTGTAAAAATTGCATGTGAATTTTTAGCAAACTACCACAGGGGAAGCAGCCCTGAGTCTGGGTAGCTTATTGTGAGCCTTTGTGTTACCAGTACAATTCCTGAAGACCAGAAAAAAAAAAAAAAAAAAAAAAAAAAAAAAACTCTTGGTTTCTCTTGTTTCTCTTTGTTTGACCAGCTTTCGTGTTCAGGAGCTGCAGCACAAGTCTCTTGCGTTTTAGCTCGGAATCACAATAAAGGGGTGCTCAGAAATCTCATTCAGTGAATTCTGCTCCTTGCGGATCTTTCAGCTAAGAGTTTGCCATCTTTGCTGAGTATCTGATACCCAAGTGACTGTTTGCACATTCTGGTCCCTCCTGTATTGAAAGGCCTGATACTGCTCCTGCTCCATTGAAATCAGTGGAAAGGCTCCCATTGGCTTCACAGGGAGTTGGATTGGGTCCAAAGAAGCCAGAAGAAGGGGAGAGAGGCCAGAGCTGTGTCCCCAGGATTGTCCCCCTCCAAGTACATTCCTGTTATCTGTTGGGGTTGTCACTGGGGGTCCTGTTTCCTCCTCCTTCCTGACTGCATGGCAGAGGGGTTCTGCATCCCAGTGGGGGTGTTCCTCTCCGTGCCCCCTTTCCAGATCTCCAGAGCTGAGACCTGCCCCGCAGCCTCCCTCCAGGGAGTCACTAAAGATTCCAGCCCCTAGGCAGCAACCCATCAGGGACACTGAACTCATCCAGGATGCATGCAGTGCTCCGGGCCCTTGAGGTGGCAGCGCCAAGATATGGCCCTAAAGATTTTCTTAACTATAAGGGCCTGGACCAAAGACCACCAGAAGAAGTGGTCAGGCTTTCAAAAGAGCTTGTTTATTTCCTGCATTTCTCTCAACATGGGCAACAAGAAGAATCAGAGTAACATTTGCAAGAGCACTTAGTCTAATTCTCATTTTCAAAAGTCACTTTGGGCCAGATTTTTAAAGGTATGTAGGTGCCGAACGCCCATTGAAATTCCACTGGGAACCTCAGTCTCATTGCCTTTTAATGGGACATAGACTCTCAAGTGCCTAGGTTGCTTTTGAAACTGGGACTTAGGCTCCTAAAGTTACTTGAGTGCCTTGATAAGTTTGCCCCTTAGTTCTTTGCATTGGCACCGATAGTGACTTACACAAAGGTTACAGTAAGTCGAGTTCTGTTTTTAAAAACATCAATTAATTAGGGCCAGATCCTTAGCTGGTGTAAGTCAGGAAAGTTCCATTGTAAATTGTAGCTGTACCAGCTTGTACCAGCTTATACCAGCTGAAAATCTTGGCCCCTCCTTTTTTGGGGGCGTGAATTAATTGTTTCCTTTCAGGCATTTTAGATAAATAACAATGTGCTTTCTAGTCTGATTAAAACATGTTGGGTGAAATCCTGGCCCCCACTGAAGTCAATGGGAAGTTTGCCATTGACTTCAGTGGGGCTAGAATTTCATCCATTTTCTCCTCCAGTCAAGGAGTTCCTTCATGAACGAATGCAACATTTTATCTCTCTGCCTTCAGTATGATGCGGTGCGAATAAACCAGCTGTATGAACAAGCCCGGTGGGCCATCCTATTAGAAGAAATTGATTGCACAGAGGAAGAAATGTTGATCTTCGCTGCATTACAGGCACGTACTTGATGCTAGTTGAAAAACCGGTTTTCTCAAGAGGGGTGGACACAAGCTAGGGCAGGAACATAATGGAAAGAGCACGAGCTAATTCTTCAACTTGAGCAGTTGTTTGCGGTTGTGCTTAGAGTTCTTCCAGGGATTGATTGTTGGATTCTGTGATGTGTTTCATGCTCAGATTAAAACAATGTCCATTATTTACGTGCAACACATATGCCTTATATAAGCATTTGTTAACAGTTTCTATAGCAACTATAACCACATTAAATCAACTCTAATACCACTCCGTCTATTACCCTCTTTATTTAAGTCAAATACTTTGGTAGCTGGCAACTTATTTTAACTTTCCCTAGCATTTTAGTTTTTAGCGGTTTATCAGCTTGCTCTTTGTTTTCACATTCAACTAGAAGATCACCATCTCTCAGCTTCCTAGCTCTTACAAGATCCCCTATACCTTTTTTTTTTTTTAAGCCAAGCAACTATTTTCACAGGGTTAACATCATCTAATCTTATTTCTTTGGCTAGGGATCTTACCAATAGAACATTTTGGTTTATTTCCTTCCTCAGCTTTGCTTCTTTGCTGATATCATCATCTGCTTCTGCTTCTATTTTTTTCTTTTTTTTTCCCCTTCTTTGCCCTGGCCTGCACTACAAACGTATATCAGTACAACTACATCAATCAGGGGGAAATCTATCCCCCTGGTGTAGGTAGCGCCTTCACCAAGCGCTGTAGCTCGGTAAGTGTAGACAAGCCCTTTGTATCCATTCTCCCTCTCTAATAGATTCTTCTTCACTTTCCAGAGTAGGGTGACCAGATGTCCTGATTTTATAGGGACAGTCCCGATTTTTGGGTCTTTTTCTTATATAGGCTCCTATTACCCCCCACCCCCTGTCCCGATTTGTCACATTTGCTGTCTGGTCACCCTATTCCAGAGTGACTTCATTTGTGGTCAGGGAAACCTCCATCGCCCCAGCCCCACCCTCTTCTGCTCTCAGCTGTGGGCTTTATATAGGCTCCCCCTGTTCCTGTCCAGCGGAGCCACCTCTTTAATTAGTCCTCCTTGCTCCCTGGGTCCTCCTCCAGGTGTAGTCTAGGCAGGTAATTAGGCCTCGCTTACCCCGGTAGGCCTTGTGTGGGGGTGGATACCCCGTCACAATCGGCCATAGAACTTCCCCAGCATAATTTCTGTTTGAACCAAAACATCTTTTAGAAATGCTTGCTGGGCCAGGGGTGAGATTGTAAGACAGGGGGGGCACCCTGACAGAATGTAGAATTATCCAAGAGTGGAATGTCACAATTGGCAATGGCCATACAAGCTTTTTGGCAATAATTACATTAGAAATCCTATTGTATCTACCCCATTGTTTACAGTCAATGGAAATTCCATCCTAATTCCTCACTATGGAAGCCCACACCAGGTGGACCCAGCCCTAGAAAATCCATTGCACTCTTTTCAGAGTCTTTGATTACAGGTAGCTAGTGATATTGACAGTATGTTTGAAATAATCTAGGCTTTTCAATCCAACTCTCTATATTTTATTACAGTATCGCTTAAGTAAATTATCGTTATCATCCGAGGCACAAGACTTCGCAAATGAATGTGAAGTAGATGAAGTGGAAGCTGCACTTTCCAATCTGGAAGTAACGCTGGAAGGTGGAAAAATGGATAACAGTTTGGTATGTCATTTGGGGTCCCGAGCTTGTTCCCACTGAAGTCACTGAATCAAATGCCTTAGCTTTATATCCTGAGAACTCTGGTAAGAAAGCAGGACCTGAAGGGTGTGCCAGCTGTTTAGGAAGTGTGTTCTAATAAAATTTATCTTTGATTATCCTTAGGAGGACATTACAGACATACCGAAACTTGCAGATAATCTCAGGCTATTTAGGTGAGTAAATACGTAAAGATTAAACAAAAAAAGAAAGCTATGCATGTGAAGATTCCTTCCATTTTGTTGCCTTTGAACGCTGTCCAAGTGATCTCCAACTAACAATGATTTTGAGGAGAGCAGTGAAGCTATCTGATAAGTGTATATAACAAATTACATAACTGGCACTTTGGCATAATGTTGTCCTTTTTTGCTTCTTTTTCTTAATTTTTTTTTCAGATCCTCATCTGGTGTAAATCAGTGTACTTCCATTTCAGTCAAGGGAGCTACACAGATTTACACCTACTGAAGACCTGGCCCTGTATACATAACAGGGTTCGCTGAAAATTCTCCATCAAAACTTTTTTTGACAAAAAAAAGTGCCTTTTTTTCCTAAATCAAATTTTTCACAAATTTTGTTTGTTCCAATTTTTCTGGGTTTTTTTTTCAAATGTGAAACCAATTTTTTTTTTTTTTGGCCTCCAAAAATGTATAACTTAAGGGGGAAAGTCCTCCTCAAAATCTTGCATTTATTTCTAATATTTTAACAGTAAATATTGAAATATTACAAAATGAAAATAAGAAAGAAAAACTTGTAGCACCTTAGAGACTAACAAATTTATTTCAGCATAATGCATAATGCTGAAATAAATTTGTTAGTCTCTAAGGTGCTACAAGTTTTTCTTTCTTATTTTCATTTTGCTGACACAGACTAACACGGCTACTACACTTAAACCTGAAATATTACAGTTGGTTAGAAACACTAACACAAAGTGGGGCCAGATTTAAATGATTTCAAATGGAGTTACGCCAGTTTGAAATTGGAGTAATGCTGTGGTGAATCAGGTCTATAATATCTAGCCTTCAGAGGGTTAGATTTGTATTGGTAAAGGTCGATTTCGCCATACACACACAAACTGATGAAAAATTATTTCTATTCATGATAATAATAAAAAAATTGCTGATAGGCAAAGGAAGAAAAATTTTACTTGAGAAGTTATTCGAGTTTGAATTAAGGCTATTTCACACCTGGATTGCCTGGATCGATCGGACTTCAGCTGTCGTTAAGACTGCGCCGATCACAACACGTCTGCCATTCTTCTCGCACTCTTGCCTTTCTTCTCCACGTTCGTCCGAAACGTTTAACGATGTCATCTTCCCATCTTCTTGGAGGCCGACCGGGGGGTCTTTTCTGTTCTCGCGGGTACCACTCAGTGATGATTGCGGTCCACCTGTTATCCGTGAGCCGTGCTGTGTGGCCCGCCCATCGCATCTTGTTATGTCTGCTTTCCACGACAATATCTTTCACACCGCTGCGTTCTCTGATGATTTCATTTGGTATACGATCCAGAAGGGAGATTCCCAACATAGCTCATTCCATTGCCCTTTCAGCTACCAACAGCCATAAAGCTGTTGGTAGCTTTAACAGGTTTAACAGCCTTACCTTAACAACACGAGTAAGGCTATTTACTTTGTATATTTTGACATGCGATGTGGACAATTTGTGTTACTGATTATAAAACTTAAACTTTTTAAATCTCAGCATCTATTGTCATTAAATAATTAATGTCTGACCTCCCCATCATCTGAACCTCTATAGTCCCCCACAACTGTGAAAATTTAAGTTGATTAAAATTGGGGAAAAAAGCTTGAAAATAAAAATGTCTGTCAAAATTTTAAAAATAAATTAAATTCTGCTAAGCCTAATAACATGTAACCGGCACAAGAAACAGTCCAAAAAGTACAATTCTATCACATTACAAATGATCATGAGTTGAATGTTGTACCGAAGCAAGGTGAGAATCACATCGCAGCGACTGCAAGACTAACGTTTGTTGTTTCAAAACGGACTCAGTTTTTAGAGAAACAAAGCCTTCTATTGTGGGGTTATTTATCAGTTTCATTCTCTTGACAAATCATATTGCACTGACCTCACTTGCTAAATGGGTCAAATAAACCTGCAATATATAGCTGTCATATCTGCATCTGAAAGTTGCCTGGTCATTTCCAGTAAAGAAATCAGTTCAACAGTCATGATGCTTCCAAGGTGTGTTAAGATGAAAGAGAACTCAACCCTTTTAAGTGCTATCAGTTCCGTAGTTTTAGTAATGGATTGTTTGGTTTTCCTCCCACCCCCAACAAGGCGGTTATCTTCAGACAGCATTCAGTGATAATTTTTAACCATTAAGAATGTTATAAATCACACAGTAAACAAAGGCATTTCAAAGGATATATGAAAATCAGATGAGATGTAAAACTTTCCTTTGAAAGGCTAGTAGTGTTGGTATTAATGCTTGCTTTGTTGCACTGCTAAATACAGAGTTTTGCAAACCTGAACATGTTTGCACTGACAGATGCATTCACATGCATCATGTTGAATCAGAGTCATTGCAACACATAGGGAAAACAATATTTGCATTCGTATGGGTGATAATGTTGGTAGTTCGCTCACTATATATAATATAATGTTTTTAATGAGTAATAAGTGGGGCTGGTTGAAAATTTTCTGTCCAAACTTCTTCTTTTTTGGAAAATTGGGCTTTTTGCCTAAACAAACGTTTTCACAGCTGGTGTCCACTTTTCTCTGAAAGGTTTGTTGGTTTGGTTTTTGTGGTTTGGGGGTTTTTCCCCCCCATCAGAAAAATGAAAACCAAATATTGTCCATTGAAAAAAAACGTTTTTTGGATTTTCCACAAAAAGTCAAAATTTTCTAGATTGAAAACGTTCTCATTTTCCAATCAGCTCCAGTACTAAATGGACAGTACTGTTCTGTAATTCTTAAAGATCGATAATGACTTCAGTATTTGGACATAAGGGGTTCCACTACTGAAGTCAACAGTATTTTAAGTAGATTATGTTTTTAACTTAAAATGATTACGTCTCTTCAAACATATTAGTACACTAACCAGAGGAGGATCAAACCTATCAGTGGCATTACTCCTGATTTAGACCAGTATAAACAAAACAACCATCACGCCGAGTTGTGGCTAGTCCTGGAGAAAATGTTAATTAATTAAACAATTGCAACTCCTCCCTAAGGCAGATGCATTTAAACTGGTTTAAGAGGTTTAGCTTGCATTGGCAAAGTACTGAATTAAATTAAACTGATTAAAGCCAGAGTCAAACCGGTTTAAGTGTGTGTCCATGAGGCGTTTACACCCGTTTTACTAGATGGATTTAAAAGTATTATTTATTATTTGTATTATTATAGTGCATAGGAGCTCTAGTTAAGGACCAGGACCAGCTAGGTGCTGTACAAACACTGAACAACAAGACAGTCCCTGCCCCAGAGATTGTACAATCTAAGTATAGATCAATTTATCAAACTGATGTAACTTTAATACAAAAGACAAGGCCTCGGAAACCATGGTGGAGCATCGGAATTAATGTATATGTTGTATTAGCAGTAGTGTATTTATCAGACAAAACCTCATTTCGCCTTTTTAGAAGAGACTGATACTTATTAATGTAAAACTTAAAGATGGACCTTAATCAATATTCTGGGTATAAACATACCTGGACTTCAGGGTAACTTGGAGTTCTGGACAATGGGGATTGAGCCTTCTCTCACTTACACTGTTGCAAATCATGAGTAACTCCTCTCAAGTCAGTAAATGAAAGACCTCGGTGGAGCTACTCTGGACCTATACTGGTGTATCTGAGAGCAGTCTATGGCCCAGTGATTTGTGGGTTGCAATCTAAGCCATAAAACTGATTCACGTTCTCTTAATTTGTAGGCCCAAGAAGCTAACACTAAAAGCCTTCAAGCAGTATTGGTTTGTCTTTAAAGACACTTCAGTATCTTATTTTAAAAACAAGGAAGCTGGGCATGGAGAACCCATTGAGAAGCTAAACCTAAAAGGTAGGAATTTGTTTTTCTTTACCATATTTGCTCTATTTAATTCATAGTATGGAAAAAATTAATCAAGAACTCACTGTAAATTGTATACTAGAAGATAACTATGGTAGCACTTAATCCAACAGTGTTAGCCCAAAAGGAGGTGTTCCTAGCCTATCTGGCCTGACTTGCAAAGTGCTGAGGGCCACTGAACTCAGTGGAATTTAAGAGAACTTACAGCCATGAAGATCAAACCCTCTGTTTTCGACACTTGTTTCCAAAGATTTATACTGTATGTTTCAGGCAAATTCTCACCCCTGTCCTTGGGGTGGGAGGGGGGGAAGTAAACTGGTAATAGAGGATTTGGGGTAAAAGTCCAAAAAGTGCCCAAGACCCATTTTCAAAACTAGTCACTTTTGAAAATGGGCCTTAGCCTCCTAAATCACTTAGGTGTTTTTGGAAATGTTACCCTATTCCACTAAACACATCTCCATTATAATGCTATGTTAAACTATTGCTAAGATCCATGTAGAGAATTTCAGACATCTTTTTTACCTCACTGGTAATATTCTTGTGATTCAAGTTAAACATCATGCTTTTAGCACTACATGTGCTAGCACTTTTGCAAATTAGACCAGTCATTGAGGTGCCTCACTTTGGGCTAATGTTTGAAAATCTTGCCCACTGATCTCAAAAACATCCATTAAACACAGCCTTTCCGTGGCTATAATAGTTAACATCAGAGGAGCAGTAACTAAATACATGTATCCTTCGTTTCTTTTTGTCCCTCTGTCATTTAGGATGTGAAGTTGTACCGGATGTAAATGTAGCTGGGAGAAAATTTGGAATTAAATTACTAATTCCTGTTGCTGATGGCATGAATGAAGCATATTTGAGATGCGATAATGTGAGTAACGAGACAAAAAGCACACTCCTCATTCTGGATGTTTGTTATGGCACTTCCTGGGAAGGCAAGTCACAGAACAGCACCTGTGATAGACCCTGTACAGATAAATAAATATGCCCCAGAGATCTCACAAGCTGTACATCAGACAGGATGCCACAAGTGGACAAAACAGGCAAATGGGGTGTGGGCTGGTAGAGGGGATAAAGTAACGAGAAAACCGAGTTCATTCATTTATTCACATGTAGAGCCGTTTGAAACAAGTAAGCATATGGTGAAAATTTTCAAAGTAAAAGAAAATGTTTTGTTTTGAGATTTTCAGACTTTTTTTCCCCTCGCTTTTTTTCCACTGGAAAAACGAGCAGCGGGAAGGATAGTTTAAAAATAAGAGTGATTGATTTACACACACACACACATTTTATTGTATTGAAATTTGTCATTAAAACATGTCGATCCAAATGAAGATTCTTTGTAAAAAATTTCATTCTGGTCAAAAAAAAAAAAAAGTTCCATGGAAAACATTCCCCTGGTTCTATTCCAGAGCATTTTATTTTACTCGCTAGGCTCAGTAGCCGCTGCTGGAGCCAGGAAAACGTATCAAATGGTTACCCACAAATATTCACTTGGATCAAATATTGAATTTGCTTCTGTTCTGTTTATGTCCGTGAGTCAGATATGCTGAGCACCCACAGTTGCTGCTGAAGTCAATGGGAACTACAGATGTTAGGCATTTCTCAAAGTCAGGCCCTGTGTGAATATTCTACCAAGCAGGAATATTAACAGCTGATTTCAAATAAACATCCAAGAATATTCCAGGGAAGCAGCTTTGGAACTCACTCCGGTAATCATGTCCCGGGAAGCTGATTTTGAGTTACCCTAGCCCAATCAGAGAGCAGCATTGATACATGTGATCTGTGCATCCAAACTAAACTAATCGACACAGCTTGAATTTTGGGTGTTGAATGATCATGATGAACTGCTTGTGAGCCACAAATGGCAAGAATTTGGCCAGTAATTGCAAACGACTGGGGGTTTTATTACAGGAGAATCAATATGCGTGCTGGATGGCAGCTTGTGTCTTAGCTGCGAAAGGCAAAACAATGGCAGACAGCTCTTACCAGCCCGAGGTGCATAAAATCCTTTCATTCCTGAAGATGAAGAACAGGACCACGTCTCCGCAGGTGGTCTCTGATCCTGAGAGCACGGACATGAAACCGGAACGCTTTGTCTCCCCACGATATGCCAAAAAATTCAAGTCCAAACAGGTACGGCCGGCGCCACCGGGGTTAGGCTGGCCCCTGGGAAAGGAGAGATGACAGGCTTCTGATACACTGTGGGGTGGAGCCCAGGGTCGGACTGGCTCAGAACAGTGCTGGGAAACTTCTCAAGGGGCTCCTGGCCACAGCCAGGAATATCGTCCAACAATCATTCTCCTCCTCAGGGTTTAATGAGAGGCTGGTCTCTTTAAAACAAGCACAGAGACAGGCTCTGAACGCTTGCTTTCTCCCAGGAAGCCCCCTGCAGCCACCCCTCTGTCTCCAAAGCCAGTGGCTGCCTCCCATGGATGGTGCTGGCACTCCTGAAGGATGCACCAGGGATGGGGTTGTCTGTACCTTAGGTAGATAGGGTCCTCCAGCAGCCCCCTAGACTGGGAGAGGAGGAGAAGAACCTCCCATGGTGCCCTGCCCCCTAGCAGAGCTGGTCGGGAAATTTTTTGGTTAAACTTTTTTTTTGTTGGAAAAAGCCAATTCTCTGAAACAGAAAACGTTCATGGGAAAGGGTCTATTTTGGCGAGAAGGTTTCTTAGGTCGGGTGGGGACGTGCGAGAACATACGTATGTCCGTACGTGCAAACACCACCTCCCAGAATAGCCAATCGTCCAGTGGTTAGGGCACTCGCGTGGGATGTGGGAGACCCAGGTTTAAGGCTGTGCTTTGCCTGTGACAGCCCAGGGACTTGAACCTCTTGGCCATTCTAGGGTGGAGGTTCTCTCTCTGTCTCTCTGTCTCTCTCGTTTTTCATTAAAAACGGGCTCCGTTTTGTCCTGTGGCAAAACAGGAAAAGTTTGGAGGTCTAAAAAATTTTGGGAGGACTGACAAAAAGTTTGCCAGGTGGTTCTACACCTCCCCACCCCGCTCTGAAGTTGTACCAGTTTGTCACTGAGTGGGTTTGAACTGATCAAGTTACAATTGTCGAATAACGAATTGTTGCGTGTCACAAATCAAGTCAGCCCATTCCTCCCAGAACTTATGGACAGGCTCCTCTCCAAAGCCAGATAGCAGAGGGCAACTCAGCCCTCACCATAGGGTCTTCTCCTTTGTAGGGCCACGGACTCAGAGGGGGCCCCTGCTGCAGGCCTCATGGGCTTCCAGAGCCCAGCTCTGGCATTAGATCAGGAATCAGCATGGTACGCAGGGCTGGCTCCAGGCAATTCAGCGGCAGTTCCGCCGCTCTGCTTGCCGCCGCGTCAATTCGGAGGCAGCTGCTTGGGGCGGCCAAATTAGTAGAGCCGCTCCTGATGGTACAGCTATTCCCTAGCAACGGGCGCTTTTGTTTGCACCGATGTGCTTGTCATTAGATTGTGCGAACGAGGCCCTAGAGCTTGCTAAGACAGTGACTGCAATGGGCAGGAACGAGTACCAAATGTAACAACAGCCTGGTGTCCGAAAGGAGCCTGCTTCTCTCATTCACTTTAAACCAGACCTGCCTACCCCAGCAGGTGATCGGGGTCCATTTCCCCAGCACTCTGCAGGGATCCTTGGCAGCCTATTTAGCATTCCAGCAGGATTGCTCAGGAGTGATGTTGCGCAGAGCAATGCAGTTTCCACGCCGTGAGCTCCTGTGGTCCCCGGAGCAAGTCGGGGTAGCAGCCCCAGGTGGACCCAGCACAAAGCAGAAACAGGCACGTGCGCCGGGCCAAAACAAGGATGTAGGATGAGAATCAGAAATGAGCCAGCCAAAGAATCACAAGCCTGAGGCAGCACAGGGTGATGGAGTGAGCTGTCGCTCCAGACTAGCTGGGATCGGAGCACTATTGTACTGAATGTGCAGCCTGGAAGCTAAAAGCTTTGCCAACAAAGCGACAGCACAGGAAATCGGCAGAGGGCTGGATTCCCTCCATGCACGCCAGCTGCTCTGCACCAATCAGGCAAGGTAGAGCAATCATAAATCCAGCAGGTCTTGCTTCACGAGGCTCCCGCATGCTAGAGGAATCCTTAGGTGGCAATGGGCTACAGGAGCTACTACACCACCCAACAACTGGCCTGCAGTGCAGGGAATTGGGCCAGGAAGTGAGTGGCCAGGGCCTCCTAACATCCCAGCGGTCTCTAGCTGTGGAATGCTCCTTAGGGGAGGTGGGCAGCAAACATAGAATAGAGCAGCCCTGAGGTTGCTCTGCTTTATGCTAGAGCCCAGCACAGCAGAAAATCAGGATCAGGCAGGTATCTTTATGCCCCAGTCTCTCCTGATCTGCGCTGAGCAGAACAAGGCCACAGGTCAGGATCTGTCCTTGAGTGAATACAGCACCTTATTTACTTAGGACAGTGACTCATAGACTTTAAGGTCAGAAGGGACCATTATGATCATCTAGTCTGACCTCCTGCAAAATGCAGGCCACAGAATCTCACCCACCCACTCCTGCAATAATCCTCTCACCTATGTCTCAACTATTGAAGTCCTCAAATTATGGTTTAAAGACTTCAAGATGCAGAGAATCCTCCAGCAAGTGACCTGTGCCCCATGCTGCAGAGGAAGGCAAAAAACCTCCAGGGCCTCTGCCAATCTACCCTGGAGGAAAATTCCTTCCCGACCCCAAATATGGCGATCAGCTGAACCCTGAGCATGTGGGCAAGACTCACCAGCCAGACACCCAGGAAAAAGTTCTCTGTAGTAACTTCTAACATCCCATGATTGACCATTGGTCCTATTTACTACTTCATCCTGAACCATGTGTGTCTGAACGTAGCCCTGGAGCTGACACTCTTTTATTTTAAAGAAAACAAAGGACATTTTTGCACAGCAGTCATCAACCCGCTGAAATCCTCCTCTCTCCCTGTCTCTCTCAGTTGGCCGCTCGCATTCTGGAAGCCCACCAAAACGTGGCACAGATGCCGCTAGTGGAAGCCAAGTTGCGCTTTATCCAGGCGTGGCAGTCCCTCCCTGAGTTCGGTTTAACATACTACATTGTAAGGTAATCATGTCAGACTGCCCTGCTATTTTCCTGGTCAGTGATTTTCAGAGACTCCTTTTAATCTCAGTTCTAAGAACATGATTTTATACTTCTTTTTTAAGGACCCTTTTTAAATTCTGGAAACCTGCATGCTGTTTTAGGACCAGCTTTCTTCTGGGTTTGTACAGCTCCGAGCACAATGGGGTTCTGGCCTAGGACAAGGGCTCCTAGGCGCTACGATAATAGAAATATTATTACTATTTATTATTTGTATTCAGTGATAGCAATTAGGACCCCCGTTATACCCCATTGTGTTTGGCATTGTACAAAACATGATGAGGTTTGACTGAAGTAAGTTGCCCAGAGGAATAAACTAGAGCAGGGGTGGCCAATGTGTGGCTCTGGAGCCACATGTGGCTCTTCAGGAGTTAATATGCCGCTCCTTGTATAGGCACCGACTCCGGGGCTGGAGCTACAGGCGCCAACTTTCCAATGTGCCGGGGGGGGTGCTCACTGCTCAACCCCTGGCTCTGCCCCCACTCCACCCTTTCCCGCCCCCTCCCCTGAGCCTGCCGTGCCCTCGCTCCTCCCCCTCCCTCACAGAGCCTCCTGCATGCCACGAAACAGCTGATTGGCAGGTGTGGGGAGGGAGGCGGAGGTGCTGATCGGCGGGTGGGAGGTGCTTGGGGCGGGGGAGGCTGCTGACGTATTACTGTGGCTCTTTGGCAAATTCTGGCTCCTTCTCAGGCTCAGGTTGGCCACCCCGAACTAGACTTATCACTCTCACAAACTCAAAGATGAAAAAGCAGCATTTCCTTCTCCATGTTCTCAACTGTGCATTGCATTTCATCACTCCTGCTCTTTCCCATTAGCACTAGATGCAACACTGCATTTCTTTGAAGCATCACACCTGTTTTGGCAATTCATTACATACTATATGCATTCAAATAGCAAACTGTCAGCTCCTCCATATCTCAGGGCTTGTCTCCACTTACCGGGGGATCGATGAGCGGCGATCGATCCACCGGGGGGTCGATTTAGCGGTTCCAGTGAAGACCCACTAAATCGACCGCCGATCACTCTCCCGTCGACTCCGGTACTCCACCGGAACGAGAAGCATAAGGCAAGTTGACGGGAGAGTTTCTCCTGTCGACCCAGTGTGGTGTAGACACTGCAATAAGTCGACCTAAGCTGCGTCGACTCCAGCTACGTTATTCACATAGCTGGAGTTGCGTAACTTAGGTCGATTTAGCCCCATAGTGTAGACCTGTCCCCAGTTGTCATCTGGAAGCTGGGCCTGAACAAATAGAGTCCAATTCTGCTCTTAGCTATTGCCTTGCAGCATCCATCTCACACTGCTCTGAGTCTTCCTAAGGTTTCAGTAGGGATATACAGGTGCACCTGAGGGCAGAATTTAGACCATTGAGTCACAATTGCTCTCCCCAAAAAGTTCAGCAAAATTTACAGAGCAAAAAAAAAACAACAACCCCATTAGGCACATCCCTTATTTGGTGCCTGCTGTCCTGTATAAAGATGACTTAGGATGCACTTTGTCATCAGTTCTGCAAAAGGTCCTAAACTGGGATACAAATGCATGATTTTGTAGCATAGATGACATATTTGTGCACTGATGTCCTGTAAACTGATAGGCAGATCCCTCTCTCTCATTTGGTTCACGTCCTTTCCCACAGGGCCAGCTTTGTTATCTTAGACGAGATTCCAAAATAGAATCAAAGTAACACAAAACACTTCCAACAGCCAAAGAGGCCTTTCCAGCTTTCAGCAAAGGGAGAGGGGGAAAGGAAACACTTTTCCTAGCTATCTCCTAGGCCCCTGGCCAAGTTCCCATGGAAGGATTTTCCTTGGTCTTACCTCAAATGCTGATCTCCTCCACAGTAAGGCAGGAGCATTCCTTTATATAGTCTCCTGTAGGTGTCACATGACACTGTCAATGGACCCCCCCCCCATCATGTGATCTGTGTGGAAACTACAACTCCCAGCAGCCCCCAGGCTTAAAGGAGCTGTGTCCCTGTATCAGCTTCTTTGGCGCAGGGATCACCTTCTTGTTCTGTGTTTGTATAACACTTAGCACATGTGGGGTCCCCGGTCCATGATTGGGGTGCCAATGTGCTACCACAAGATAAATCGTAACAATAATAATAAAGATGTGCCAGCCATGCCTGTGTTTACAGGCCAGCACTCTTACATGTCCCTTAAACAATAAGCTTTTTTCCTGTATTTTTCATACAATCCTCCTTTATTTCCCTAAAACATTGGTGGCTGAATAGCTACATTCGCATGAGAATACACTCTTCTGCTGTATTTTCATAGCCACGGCCATATTTTACCAGGCCATATTCTTGCCTTCCTTGTGCCACGCACTGCAGCGGAGAGGGAGCCAAACTTTCCCAAGTTCCAGGACACTGTGATCAGCGGGTTTGATTAAAGCCCATTACTGCTCCAACCTCCTGCGTTGCTCAGGCTGCCTCTGGGTGCTTGTCTTGTGGCTGACCTGTGCCAAGGCAGCGGAAACCTCCTCCCCCTTTTTGCCACACTTGCATAAGGGACGGGTAAAATATCTCACTAGGGAAGCATGCTGCAGAATGAATCTGCTTTTTTTCCCCCCGCCCCAGGTTTAAAGGAAGCAAGAAAGATGATCTGCTGGGAGTTTCCTATAACAGGCTGATTAGGATCGATGCAGCCACTGGGGATCCTATCACAACATGGAGATTCTCCAGTATGAAGCAGTGGAATGTGAACTGGGAAATACGTCAGGTAAAATCAGAACAGCTCTTCATGTCTGATTCCTACCTTTCAATCACCTGAAGATGCTTTCACCAGATCATTTTTAAACCCCAAAACTAGTCTGATGTCACGGCTTATTAAACGATCGGTATTCTACTAGCGAGACAAGATGGGTGAGGTATTGGACCAATGCTTTCGAGCCACACAGAGCTCTTTGTGAAGCTTGTCTGTCTTGTAGCCCATAGGGCTAGCTTGCCTTCATTATATTCTGCCTTTATTATATTCAGCAGTAATGCAAGGGACCTACAGGCCTGTACCCTCTACGACATTAGCTTCAGGCTGCTCTATCTCAGTAGTTCTCAACCAGGGGTCGAAGCCCACTGGCTGCGAGCAGGTTTCAGGGGGTCTGCTAAGGGTAAGCACCACGTGGGGCTCAAGCCCAGGGCCCTGAGGCCTGTGGCACAAGTGGGCCGTGGAGTTTTTATAGCATGTTGGGGGGGGCCTCAGAGAGAAAAAGGTTGAAAATCCCTGCTCTAGCTTACACCTGGCTCCCCTTAGCCCCAAGGGCCATTCCAGAAGCCAGGGATAACAGAAGTGTGAGATGCTCCAGCTACCCCCCCAAGAATGTCCCGTGTGTGCCAGGGTCTCGGAGGGTGTGGTGAGGAGCTGCTATGCCAGGATCACAAGAAGGCAAATGGCCCAAAAGCCTGTTCAGCTGGGTTTTGTGGCTTTGTACGACTAGCGTTCTAGCCCCCAAATCACACTTAGATTCAGCACATGACGTCACGAACAATAATTAAATAATAACGTTCTTTAACTTGTTTGTATACAGACTCAAAGTAGGGTCGTTCCTGTTGTTTGCAACATTCCCACTGATACATTTAAAAGCTGGGAACTTCCCCAGCTATCTGTGAAATGGCTTATTGTTTGGGCTGTAAAAACATTGAAGGGAGATTTGACCACAAGAGGGCCCTAACTGAACAGATGGGGGAAAAAGGCTTACTGCAGATTCAGACATCCTTTTCCCACACCACTGTTATGAGCAATACCAGCTATTTATTTATTTAGGTATTTATAGTCCAGCCAGTATTTATTGAGCTCAGTCTATTCTCAAGATTCATGTGATCACTGGTACAGAAGTGATCTTGTTTATTTTCATTACTGATTTTTTGCTGTACATTTTCTCTTTTTTCTAGGTTGCAATTGAGTTTGATCAGAATGTGTCCATTGCTTTCACGTGCCTGAGTGCAGATTGCAAGGTTGTCCACGAATACATTGGAGGTTACATCTTCCTGTCAACTCGTTCCAAAGACCAAAATGAAACCTTGGATGAAGATCTGTTCCATAAATTAACTGGAGGACAGGAATGAGGTGAAGCAACATGTTTGTTTGCTGGCAAAAAGGACCAGACAATATATAAGGTTTTCTCTTTTACACTGTTACTTCTGTTGGCTGATGGACTAGCACAGACAGTGTACTTATCCTGTGTCAGAGGGATGGAATAAGGTGACTCTTGACCAACATTAGGGAAATAAGACTTCTTTGGTTGGTTGGTTGGTTTCATGCTACGTGAAGATTTCACCCAAGGTTCACTTTATCTTGATTGTTGACGGACATTTCCCATTCTTTCCTGTTTAACGTGGATGACCTATTTTAGCCTCCTGAACAAGGAATTTGAGGATATTGGGATACACGTCCTGTTCCCTGTTACACTGGTGCAACTGCCATTGATTTCCCATTGTCTAGATTATCTCAGGATTAATAGAGCTAAGGCTACATGAATACACATTTGAAATCTATATTACTGGAACAAAATACTACCTAGCATGTACATAGTATGGTCCTTTCAGTACTCTGTGATCTGTCTTGCACATGGAACTATCAAGCCCTGAGTATCAGTTAAGGACCCAGTCCTACGAACACTTTTTTATTGCCACTGGTGGACTATTCGCAGGCATGAAGTCACATTGAAGTCAAAGGGACCACTCCTGCGCATAAAGTTAAGCACAGGTATTAATCTTGGCATCTAAACACTAATCTTTTGGGGAATATTTTCATTTTGATGTTAAAATAATTGTTTTAATTGCTCTTTCTCCATTATTAATACGTTTTACAGAGGCATGTAAACGGGCTTCCTTGGTATTTTACAAACGTGGCATTAAATTCTGGGCAGAAGTTATTACATGCCATTCTCTAACTTGAGATCTGAATTATCTGTGGGGACGTGGATACTAAAATCTGTAATGCTGAATGGTTTGGACTTGGGTTTCAAGATATACTCTTCACAACACCTGCAAAACAAAATCCCTCGACTGTCAGCGAAGTGCTTGATCACTGGACAGGCTAATTCAGGTACAGTCATAAAACTCTGACAAGTTAAATGGCATGGATCCACGTAAGGAAGTATGGCCCCCAGGACTTCGGTTACTTCCACACCCCCAAGATTTCATGCATCCTGAGATGTTGAATTTGTCGCTACAGAATCACGGCTAGGTGTTTGTTTGGGCTGTCGTTGGGCCTGATTCTTCTGTCACTGGGTCTGGTTTTACTCCAGTCTCTCTCAGCTGGCTGCAGTGGAGTTATTCCTGATGCATACCAGTGTTTGCGCATGAGGGCTCAAGTGGATTGAAAAGGAGGGGGAGCTGTGGAGGAGCACTACAAACCCAAGCCAGGGAGAGGAAGGGGAGCATTCCCTCTTCTTTTAGCAGTGCTGCTCGTCTTTCTTTAGCCCTCTGTGGGAAGAGAGTCAGACCCAATGGTGTTCTATTAGTGACATTCACTCATGTTGCAGAGGGACCATACAAGGCCTTCTAAGCTACTTAATGCCTGCACGGGAGCGGCTAACAACAGTAGTGGGTAGTTCTTTTCATCAGTAGATCTCAAAGCACTTTACAAAGGAGGGCGGTGTCATTATCCCCATTTTACAGATGGGGAAAATGAGGCCCGGGGGAAGTGAAGTGACTTGCCCAAGGTTGCCCAGCAGAAACCGTTGCAGCGCCAGGAATCGAACCGTGGTCACTTCAGTTCTTGTCCAGTGCTCTACCCACTAGGCGACACTGTGGTGAGATCAGGCAGCGGCAGCAATGCAGGCATACCTGCACACTCTATACAGTTAATGAGCTGATCTTGCGATCCAAGCTGCGTGAGGCTGTTGATTTTGAAGAACTCTACCTTCGCTTCGTTCCGTGGGGAGTTCTGCCTGCACCCCACCAGGTGTTAGAGCTGCAGGAGGGAACCACATGATACGCTGTGTATATCTGAATGTTTGTGCAGTAAGATTTTGAAATGTTTCCTACTCTAGCCCGGCTTGTAACACATTTTTGCTGTTCCAGCCCTTAAATAAAGACACACTTTTGTATTCAAGGAAAACTCACTGGGATTGTGTCTCGAACACGCAGGCATCTTTAACTTTCATGGTTTTGCGCTCATACTAATACTTTGCTAACCTTCAAACGAGCCCGGAGGACGTATCTCCCCTGTTTTTCCTTTATAGTCATGAACTCTCCAAAGTCTAGCAGCCTGCCAACCATCCTCCCACCCAAGGAGTGCTGGAAATGGTACCCCGTATGGCCCATTGACATCACTCCTAAGTTAGTTAGAAGGGTCACGCTAAAGCGTCTCTACCTCCTGGGTCTTTGCCAGCTTGCGTCTCATCCCCCTGTGTGGAATATTGTCCACCGCCTCTGTGATCTGTTTATCCGGGGACACGTACGATTGCTTGTCGAATCAGCTGAGTGGGTGCAGAGAAAAAATATTGGCAATGTGCTGCCCCTACTGTTACCAAAAGCACCATAGACTATAGTGACCACAGGTATTCCAGACCTCCATTTTTTCCCCTATTGTCCAAAAGCTGGCACTTCCAACAGCACAGCTCCCTCTAGCATCTTGCTGGTGCATTGGTTCATGACTGACTCGGGGCTTGTCTATTCTGGGAGCTTATTCACTAGGGTCCTACCTTGGTTTAAAACTGTGGCAAGCGGCACTGGTACAAGGAACTTAGTGCATCTACAGTAGGGACTTGCATTGGTGCAGTAACGCTGCAAAGCAGGAAGGTCCTGAGAAGGAAGGATACCAGGTATCACTACATGCAGCCTCCTGTGCTTTCCTTGGAGGTCTCAAAGTCCTGTCTAAGTATCGACAAGGCCCAACATTTTCACATAATAATTAGAAAATGGAAGAGCAGGTCTTTCAAAGATCTTTCAAAGGGGCATTGCTGTCCCTGATACACAGTTAAATCAAATCAGTTGCTTGTGAATTCTCAGTCTTACCCCTGCCATTCTCGCGTAACATCTCATTGTGTTTACACTATTTGGAGTCCTTGTGGCACCTTAGAGACTAGCAAATGTATTTGGGCATAAGCTTTCATGGGCTAGAACCCACTTCATCAGATGCATGGAGTGGAAAATACAGGAGCAGGTATAATTACATGAAAAGATGGGAGTTGCCTTACCAAGTGTGAGGTCAGTCTAATGAGACAATTCAATTAACAGTAGGATACCAAGGGAGGAAAAATAACTTTTTTGTAGTGGTAAAAGTGGCCCATTTCAAACAGTTGACAAGAAGGTGTGAGTAACAGTAGGGGGAAATTAGTATGGGGGAAAATAGGTTTAGGTTTTGTAATGACCCAACTACTCCCAGTCTTTATTCAGGTCTAATTTGATGGTGCCCAGTTTGCAAATTAATCCCAGTTCTGCAGTTTCACGTTGGAGTCTGTTTTTTGAAGAATTGCCACTTTTAGGTCCGTTATTGAGTGGCCAGGGAGACTGAAGTGTTCTCCTACTGGTTTTTGAATAATTCCTGATGTCAGATTTGTGTCCATTTATTCTTTTGCATAGAGACTGTCCGGTTTGGCCAATGTACATGGCAGAGGGGCATTGCTGGCACATGATGGCATATATCACATTGGTAGATGTGCAGGTGAACGAGCCCCTGATGGTGTAGCTGATGTGGTTAGGCCCTGTGATGGTGTCCCTTGAATAGATATGTGGACAGAGTTGGCACTGGGGTTTGTTGCAGGGTTTGGTTCCTGGGTTGGTGTTTTTGGATGAGTAGCCAAGTGCAGCTCAAAGCCACCTTTTGCATTGCCACCCACACTGTGCCAAGTGCTGCTTTCCTAGACTCCAAGAACCAGCCCCTTATGTGACTTGGCATTTCAGTTACTGTCTGCCACAGCCTGCTTGTCTTACTCATGCAAAAAAAAAAACCCCGCTGAAGTCAGTGGTTGCTTGCAGATACCAGCTGGTTTACTCAAGTGAGTAATGGCTGCAGGATCAAACCCTTCTAGGTAGAGGAGTTATTTACATAGCCCCAAAAGTGCCTACAAAGTCCCTACCCTGAATTTAAAGAGAAACTCCATGGAAATAAGATTTTGCATTCAGAGACAGAATGGAGACAGACATATCATCTAGATGAAAACAAAATTCATTATGAAATTAATACTATGGCTCTAAATAATATTCCATTGTTGCCACCCTATTCTGTATGTCACAAAGAAAATCAGATCAGGGTAAAACAGTACTCATGTCTTGCATAGCTGGGGCCTGCTCCAACTCCCAAGGAATTCCATGAAAGATTTACCACTGATTTCCGAATAGGGTCCTGACCTATAATACATGCGTACAACAAATAGCATGCAATGCACAGACCATAGGCTTGTTAGACCATAGACACTCCTGGCTTGTTTAGACCACAGGCTAAATAACCATGTTCTTGCTTTTATATTCCTTGTAGGAGAAGATATGGGGTTTGATTGGCCTATCCGAAAATGTATGTTTGTTTATTGGCTTTTGATATAATTCTTCAGTTTTTTGGATACTTCCATTGTTAGGCTCATTTTAAAAATTCTTTGCCTTCCTGGTGGGGAAAACACTCATCTCCGAGCCTTTACAACCTGGTACCATCTCTTCCTATTGCTCCTGCCTAGCTTTGGCTTATCTTACTGTGTCATTAAGGAATGCAGGCCTCATCCTTAACATTCCAGCTCAGACAATCACAGGCTTTGACTCAGATCAAGGGAGAGGCAGAGGTGGGATCTGTTTTAGCTTTCAAAACCCAACCGTATACACAGTCTGTGCAAAATGCCCTGATCAAAACACACGTCCAAACTGAGATCCGGGCCATTCCCTTTGCCTGGCCACTAGAAGCCTTGGTACAGAGTTGGGGAGAGGAGAAAATAAATAAGTTAAAGAAACAGCCAAGGCTGGTGATGTATGAAAGTAGGTGGATGAAACTGACACACAGCAGAACTTACAGCAGATTGCAATGTGTGTCTGATTCAAAATAGGGTGGTGGCAACACTATCTACCCATAGGAGCCTTCATCAGTATGACTGTAGCTATTTATTACTGGTCAGATCAGGTCTCCATTGTGCTAGGCTCTGTACTAATCTCTGGGAAGGCACAGACCGTTCCCTCGAAAACTGACGATCCAAAATGCAGACAACGGCTGGGGAGAATACTAAGGAAGAACAAAGGCAGGGCCTAATCCTGCAAGAGCGCTCAGCACCCTACAGAACATGCTCAGTATCTTTCTGAATTGGGCCCGGGTAAGGTGCTGAGCACCTTGCAACACCCACTGTCGTTGGCAGGAGTTGTGAGTGGCTCAGCACTTTTCAAGATCAGGCCCGTAAAGGGCAAGATTACGTGTTGATTTCCACCCTGGTTGAACTGCATGGCCCCGGTGCTAGTTATTGTGCTGTTTTTTCAACTCTCCAAAAGCTGCCTGGTTTAACTCCCGGAGTGAAATCAGTGGGGCTGAGTGAGTGAACAGTGAGGGCAGAGTTTGGCTCAGAGTTTAGCTGGGCAGCCTTTTAAGAGTGGGAAGGGATTAGTCCATTTTCTCATGAAGATTCGTTGCCCATAAATACCAAGCTCACAGTAGCAAATGCTCCAGCAGTACTTCCTGGCTCAAGGCAAAGAGAGGGCATCTCCCTGTCTTTAGTTAGTCTGGAGATGAGGGAAGTCTAAAGAAAAGTAGCATTTAACGCTTTGAGGGTGGCATTTTCATGAGCTCTAAGCACTGGCCTAACTCAGCTCTAATCCCACTTTAAGTGGTAATTTAATCAACTAACTGGGGCAGGTACAGAACAGCTGAAGCCACGGACGGTTTCCTACCGTGCCGTTAGCAGGAGCCCAGGCTACACAGCCAGGTGAGCCGACTGGAGAGCTTTCCCATCGGTGTAGTTAATCCACCTCCCCTCTCCCGTCAACACAGCACTATCTACACGGTATAACAACGTTTCACGCCGCTGAGCAACATAGTTATACAGATATGGGTCTGTAGTGTAAACCAGACCTCAGTGGGGCTGCTTGTGTGGGTGGGGCAGCAGGATCCGGCACTAGGTCGGCAAACCCTTTGCCTTGTCTTAGAACTGAGCCAGCTGACCCCATAGTCTACAAGGGAACAATCTGTACATCTCCTGGGAACCACAATGGCTTCCAATAGTCCCATTAAGCGACCGTATCTTGTTTCTCTGCATGTTCTGCTAGTTTTCAAGCTCTCCCCTCCCTCCTCCCCCCCCCCCCCCCCCCGTTCTCA
This sequence comes from Chelydra serpentina, assembly GCA_037349315.1. Classification (NCBI taxonomy): domain Eukaryota; kingdom Metazoa; phylum Chordata; order Testudines; family Chelydridae; genus Chelydra; species Chelydra serpentina. Next base: position 17,002,147 of record JBAIAC010000061.1, read on the forward strand.
GATAGTGAATGACATGGCCCGAGATAAGTCTTGTGTGCACGTTCTGTCAAGGTCTGTAGGAAAAGCAGTGCATGGATTAAAGTCTTATCCTTGGGCTGTGCAGGTCTGCCATGCACAGATGTGTTGCTCTCCTGGAAGAGCAAAGGCTCCAAAGAGAACACAAACCACTGCTGTGATTATTTGGCTTGCAGCAGCACCTGGGGTCCTGTGCTTTTGTTTACGCTTTCACTTTGGTGCAGTTCCTATTGACTCCTGTCCCTGTTGTCTGTGCTTTCCTGTAAGCTCTTCATCTCCCTCCTCCTCCTGATTATTTGCATTACAGTAGTGCCCAGAGGCCCCGCCTGAGATCAGGGCCCCATTGTGCCAGGCCCCGAACATATAGTCCCATAGCTCACAAGCGAGGTAGATAAGACAGACAAAGGGTGAGGGAGGAAACCCAGGGGAAGCGACTTGCCCCAGCTCACAGGTTACGTCCTTCTCTGGCCAGTGGGGACGGAAACACCCCGTTCCTCAGACCTCCGGAGATGGTACTTGAGGTGAGAACGCTGGTTTCCACATTCACTCCGGGCCTCCTTCCAGGTAAGGCTGCTCTTAAAAGCCACTTGCCTGGTGTGGCTGTTTCCAGGATTTGCACTTTGAGTCTCCCGGCGCCGGCAGAGAAATGTAAGCAGGCGGGGGCGACTTTATCTGCTGCTTGAGAAACCTCAGGGCTGGTGTCAGCAGACAAGCGTCAGCATCGGCCCTTCTTCACCTTGACCCTTTAGTGAAGAGACGTAATCACCCCCCCCACCCCAGTGTGGGTGGACGAAGAGGAGCTCGGTATAGAAATTATTCTCCCTCCCGCTTCCCCCCACCCCCTCAGACTGTGAGGGGAGGGACTGGTCCTGCCTACCCCCTCCCAGGGAGGGTGGGGAAGCTGGCATGTGGGGGAGTGAGGATAGACCAGATCTCTCCCCTAGCTGCGGGAAGAGGAGAACGGACAGAGGCACTTCGCACTCTGCAGCTGAGTCACTCCCGTGTATAAAGCAAGTGCCAGGCTCCAGGCGATCAGAGCAGCGCAGACCCCAGCCGGAGGCCTGGACAGGTATGTGCATGCTGTTGAGGCTGAGTGGGTGGGATTGGCTGCGGGCGCTGACGTGTCTGGGTTTCTAACAGGCCCATTTATCCACCTGTCCCCCTGGGTCTGGGCTCCATAAGGGCTTGTGGCATTTCTGCTGCCCCGGGACAGGACTGGAGGCAGAGGACCCTGAGGCTGCTCTCTCTTGGGCTGAGGGCCAAGCAGGCTCTTGCCGGGCGGCATAAAGGGGACATAAAGACCCCATTTCCCCGGTGCCTGTCGCAGACAAAAGGAGAGCGGGACTGGAAAATGCCTGGTCCAAGGCAAGGGCTGCAGCAGCGAATGGGAACCGTTCCGAACAGCAATAATGGGAACACAATTGAGATCTGTGTTCCACATAGTAATGGGCTTGAATCACCCGCCAATGCGATATTTTTGGACGAGGGTTCAGCTTCAAGACGCTAGCAGAGCGGGAATGATGATCTAATGGTGAGGTCATGAGCCTGAGCCCCAAGAGGCCTGGGTTAGAGTCCCTGCTCTGCCACAGACTGCCAGTGTGACCTTGGGCTAGGCACTTAGGATGAGACTTTTAAAGGTACTTGGGTGCCTAGTGGGATTCTCAACGTTGCCTAACTCCCTCTGATTTAAAAAAAAATCCAATGGGAGTTAGGCACCTAACCCACTTGCACTCTTTAGAAAATCCCCGTAGGACCTGTCTGCATTTTTAGGCACCTGAATACCTTCAAAAAACGGCACCTAGTCTCTGCCTCAGTTCCCCATCTGTACAATGGGGATAACAGCACTGCCCTAGCTCACCCGGGGGGTTGGGAGGGTAAATACATTAAAGGCTGAGCGGCTCAGATGCTGTGGCAATGGGGTGGGGGGGGGTATAGGCCCCAGAGCTAGCTAGCTAGCTCCGTGTGCAATCGCAGCTGTCGCTCTGTTCAGCTCTTCCCACTTGTTCCAGGCGAAGGCTGCACGCAGAGGCAGCGGAACAGGCTGTGTTGCGCACAGTCAGTACAGGGCTCTGGGGAGGCAGCAGATGGAATTTAGGGAGGGCAGCTGCACTCCATGGAGCAGCCGGGCAGCTGTTGTTGTGGGGGGTGAGGGGTGAAGGCTGCAGCGTACGTGCACCCCGCCAGCTCTGACCTAGAGCAAGCACTACAGAGGAGAGGGAGGGGGAAGGTAAATGTACCCGGAGATGCTAATGACGGGCCAGATCCTGCAAGAAGCTGAGCACTTCTGAGGTGCAGGCTCCTCAGCTCCCGGCTGAGCAGAGGGTGCTCCTCGCTGTGGCGGGTCAGGCTCTGCTTACAGAGGAGAAATGCAGTGGGGTGGGGGCGGGAGCTGCATACAGTTCTGATCCAGAGTGCTCCGGGGAGGGGCAGAGGATCAAACCCCCCGGTGCCGCACACAGGCCAGTGTGATGCATATTACGGATCATCCACCTGCACGTCCTCAGCGGGAAATTATCTGTGTCCTTGGCCTTGCCTAAGGCACCCCTCACAGCGATGGCTGTTAGGAGATTTATATGCACTCTCCTTTGTCTGGATGGGGACTGGTGAGGAGCAGGCCTCAACCAGAGCTGTACAAAAGGAGAACTAATACCCCCTTACCTAGGTCATAGGGCAAGCAGTTCAGAGGCTGGGGGTTTGCCAGGTTAAAAAGCTCCAGAGCTCAGGTCGGGAATGGGAGCAGAGTGCGCTAAAGCAGTGAGTGACCAAGGGAGCAGCTTCTTGCTGACAGGCCTGTTTCTGCAGGGGGAAATGGCCCCTCTTGAGTTTTGGCCATTTTGGTGCAAGGCAACAAGGACCCCTGCAGACACTGCAATAAATCAATGACAGTGGAAAATCCCCTGAGTCCGTGACACTGAATCCTTTTCTGCCAGGAAAGTCACCTGCTGCAAGGCCCCTGCCACCGCTTGGGAAAGGGGCATCGGTGTAATTGTCAAAGGGCTAGAAGCAGATCTAGGGGAGAGTTTCAAACGTGCCCAAGGGATTTAGGAGCACAGGTTTTCAAAAGCCCTGAAGTGGCTTAGGCAACGGCTACACTACAAAACTACAACATAGCAATGCTGATCAGGGATGTGCAGAGGTGTGAAGCCTGACCCATGTAGCTGTGCTAGCCAAAGCCCCTAATGTAGACTCAGCTATACTGGCAAAAACACAGCAATGATGGTATAAGCTGTGTCGACACTCTACTCCTGGGGGAACTCTGCGCCACAGAATTCATGTTCCCCGCAGATTTTTTTTCTCTGCAGAAAATACATTCCTCCAGCGAGGTGCTGCAGTTACACTTTTCACCCACCAGAGTGTTCTAGTGCTGTCTGTGGCACTAGAACAGACAGCAGACAGCTCACTGTAGCAGCCAGCTGCCAATAGGGAGGAAGAGAGGCTGTGTTCCTTATAGCACCCTGTCTGTGGGGGCCAGGTGAGGAGGCATGGGCTATGGGGAGACAAACAAAGTGGAGCACACGGGACTGCTGTGGGGGGGATCACACAGACTGGAGGGTCAGAAGGGCTAGTGGGAGGGGCAGACTGGGGCAGGGGCTGAATGGAAGTGGGGGGTGCAGGGGCACATGGGGATGGGGGGTGAAGGGTGCAAGTGGGCAGGAGGTGGCTGAGTAGGGGTGCAGGGATACATGGAGATGCGTGGGGATAGGAAGGGGGTTCAGCAACACATGGGGACAGGGGAGGAGGGATGGCTGAGTGGGGGTGCAAGAGCACATGGGGATGGGGAGGAGGGCGGCACAGGGCCACGGGGGGGCTGAGTATGGGCGCTGGGACACATGGGGATGGGGGAAGAGAGGTGCAGGGACACATGGGGATGGGGCAGATGTGCATGGGAGAGATTAGGGGTCAGCCAGGGTCTGCATGGGGGAGGCTCCCGAACTCTCTAACAATCCCTCCTCCCTCCAAAAAACCTGTTCCATACTTCTCCCACCCACACCCAACACCCTCCAGGTTCACTCCTTCCCAGCAATTATTTCTCTCTTCCACAGCTCCTCTGTTACCCCTGACTCCCCCAAGTGTTTGCACTGCTTCTGAGGAGTGCGAGAAATACGTTTCTGTATTGTAATTCAAATGAATTATTTCTCAGAGTTCTATATTAATTTGCCTAGTAAGGAATCTATTTGTCAAAAAACATTTCCTGAATCTTTTTTGTTGTCTGTAACCCTACAGCCATACTTGTTGACAGGTATTTTCATAGAATTATTGGACTGGAAGGAACTTGAGAGGTCATCTAGTCCAGTCCCCTGCACTCATGGCAGGACTAAGTATTATCTAGACCATTCCTGCCAGGTGTTTGTCCAACCTGCTCTTAAAAATCTCCAATGACAAAGATTACACAGCCTCCCTAGGCAATTTATTCCAGTGCTTTGCTACCCTGACAGTTAGGAAGTTTTTCCTAATGTCCAACCTAAACTGCCCTTGCTGCAATTTAAGCCCATTGCTTCTTGTCCTATCCTCACTGGCTAAGGAGAACAATTTTTCTCCCTCCTCCTTGTAACAACCTTTTATATACTTGAAAGTACATAATGCCACATCTTTTATGTTTTTTTAAATAAATTCCCAAAATAATTGAAACTGGAGTGATTATATTGTGTTATTTTGACTAATAAAATATGCAGAATTTTAAAATATTGTGCACAGATAATTTTTTGGCACAGAATTCCCCCAGGAGTAACACCAGCACTCTGCCAGTATAGTATACTGGTATTGTTATACCATCAAAGCACTCCTAGTGTAGACCTTGCCAAAGGAGCCTGACTTTCAATGGAACCCAGCTGCTTTTCCCCACAAGCCCCATTTAAAGGAACGTCAATGGGCCTCATGCTCCTAAATCCCCTGGGGGCTTTTGAAAATCTCCAAGATCATTCTCTTAGAACCATAAGATTCCGACACTTGCATTCTCCAGGCCACTTTGTAGGAGGAGCCACCTTGCCATGGGCACGCCTGACCTTCCAAGCCCTGGCTCCCCACTGCCAGTGCACCATGTCCTGAGAGAACAAGCCCATGACAAGGTGGACAACATGATTACAACCGAATTTACTTTTGGACCTTTAGAGGCAAGCTCCTGTCTGCTCTTTATGGCGATTAAAGAGCCTATTGAACTTCACGTAAGAGGAGACGTTTGCCCGTTCTCTTCGACCAACATTATCCCCTCATGCAGCTTGCTGTGTACGTATTGTTATTACTATTGATTTATTTGTATTGTGGTAGCCCCTAGGCATCCCGGTCACGGCCCAGGAACCCATGGTGCTAGGTACTGTACAAACAGACCCAAAAGAGAATCCCTGACCCAAAGAGTTTACAGCCTCAGGGTGTGTCCGCACTAGATAGCGCTATGGCGGCAACGGTGCAGTGCTGTAGTGTAGACACTTACTACAGCAATGCAAGGGGTTCTCCCATCGCTGTAGCACAAATCCACCTCTCCGAGCGGCAGTAGCTAAGTCAACAGAACAATTCTTCCATTGACCAAGCACTGTCAACCCTGGGGACTTGGGTTGGCTGGAGTACGTAGATGGGCCAACCTAACTTTCGTGAGTCAACCAGCCTTGGGTTGGCTGCTGATCTCCCCTCAGATCTTCAGTTCTGAGTATACAGCTAGGCAGAGATGATCGTGCTGCATGTGTGTTTGTACAGCGCCTAGCGCGATGGGTTCCTGGTCCATGAGTGGGGCTCCTAGGTTCTAGAAAGATAATGCAACCAATAAATAATAACAGATACCGTCTTGGACATACTTTAGTTGCCTTTGGGATGAAAGGTTTTATGTATGCTCAGATGAGACTTCCTTCCCAAATGCCTCGTCTTTATGGCAGTTTAATTACAGCCGAGACTCTAATTATCACCTCCACCATCTGCTGGCACCACCACACATTTATCGGTGTTTTGCTTTCACATAGCTCGCGGCAGCCCCAGAGGGCTTTAATTTACTTCTCTATCTTGCTGTTTTGTTTTCCCCCTCCCTGAAAAGCAGAAGAATGTTCTCCCTCCTGCTCGCTCTCTCTCTGCTGGCGTGGGAGGCGGCGGCCGGCCTGACAGACAGAGCAGCTCCAGCTGCGCTGGGGGATTTCACAACTCTCTTCCAGTTGGCCCAGCAAGACCATTGGGAAAACGACGTTAATCTTACCAGCATGTCCTGTGAGGATCTGAGGAACAAGACGTGGACCCATTTGCAGCTGAACAACAACAGCCTGCAAGCCTTCCCTGCCTGCCTGCCTGGGGGACTGGAGGCCTTAGACCTCGGTGCCAACCAGCTGACTGTGCTGAGTGGCGTGGAGATCGCGAACTTCCCAAAGCTGCGCGCCCTCTCCTTGAGGCACAACTGCCTCCAAGAAGTTGCGTGGGGAACCGGAGCCCTCAGTAGCCTCCAGTTCCTGGACCTAAGCGCTAATAAATTGTCCTCTCTGCCGTCGTGCCAGACCGCCCACCTGCAAAACCTGAAGTGGCTGTCGCTGGCCGGAAACCCCATCTCTGAAGTCCAGCCTCTGGCTTTCTCCTGCTATCCACAGCTACAGTTCCTGAACTTGTCCGCCACTCTGCTCGGGCGTGAGAATGGCGGAGGGATTAGCGCGCTGGCCTTTGCCATGAACGTGTTGAAGGGGGACACCGGGCACAGAGCGCGGAGCACCATTGACGTGCTTGACCTGAGTGGGACCTTCCTCGAGAAAAGTAAGTTTGAAGCTTTTTGTGGTACACATGGGGCCTGATGAAACGAAACCCCTGTTAGCGTCACAGCCACCAGCAGTAGAACTGGGGACCTCTGGAGCTGCGACAGCTTGAGCTAAAGGTCACAAGCTGGGGCTGTAACAGGCTCATGTCCTCCACTGATCAGGCACAGCGAAGGAACCTGTAAAACACATTACATATGCAGTGGTGGGAATTCTCTTGTGGAGACAAGACTTCAGAGGGGAAGGTGGCGGGGGTGAAAGTAACTTAAAGGACTTACTGGTACGCAGGGAGGCCTGAGCAAGGTGGGGCGGGGGGCTCAACCAGGAAGGGGCGGGGCTAGGGCCAAACTCCCCCAGCCAGCTCTTTAAATTGGCCCCGGGCCGCGCTGAAGGACCCAGGGCTCCCGGACGCCGCTAGCGCTACCCCAGGCCTCTGACAGCGATTTAAAGGGCCAGAGCCCCAGGCCCTTTAAATCGCTGCTGGAGCCCTGGGGATCCCATCCACCGCTGCTATCCCGGGGCTCTGCCGGCGATTTAAAAGGCCCGGGACTCCGGCTATGGTAGCAGCGCCCGTGAGCCCCGGGCCCTTTACATCACCGCCGGAGCCCCATGGTAGCGCTAGCAGCAGCTGTGGCTGGGAGCCCCGGGGCTCTGGCAGTGATTTAAAGGGCCAGGAGCTCTGGCCGCTGCCGGGAGCCCAGGCCCGGGGAAGCTGCCCCTTTTCCCCCCCTCAGCGGCCCTGCCGGTACAGTCAGCTGTGTACACCGTACCGGCTAACTTTCACCTCTGGAAGGTGGAGAAATAGCTATTGGCACAAGCCTACCAACTACACCTGCCCACAACAGAATTTCTCATCTGTCCTCATAATCCCTCGAGCCCCGTCCACTATCCTCTCTGATTATCCAGCTCTCGGCCTTGGGCTCCTCCCTTTCCTCCTCTTTTCATATCCAGAGTCTTCCCGCAGCCCTTCTCTTGTTCTTCAGTGGCCTGTCTAACATCTGCCTCTCCTTCCTCCCCCAGCCCCCGCAGCTAAACCCTGCCTAATCCCTTCGCTTTCTCCTCTTAGTATTGGCACAGCACGGAGAGGCCTCCACCAAGACCAGGGCCTCGTTGTGTTAGGCATTATCAATCCACAGAGCAAGACGTAAGCCCCGCCCCAAGAGCTTACAGCCTAACTAGACAAGATAGGACCACGGGCGGATGATCATCCCCATTGTATACATGGGGGAGCTGAGTCCCAGAGAGAGGCAGTGACTCGGAGACTTTAGTAGAGCCAAGACTGCACCCCAATCTCCTCAATCTAGACCCTTAGCCACAAGACCATCCCTCTCTATGACAGTCTTTTCTCTCTCTCCCCCCTCTCCCTCCTGGGCTCCTGTAACATTTCATCCAATCAAATGGGTAAAATAATTCCGACTGGGTGACGTTCAGTGAATGGATAATTGCTCAAATCTTTGGAGCAAGACACAGGAAAGTAGCTGTGGATGTGTAAAGAGGGATTCTAAACCTGCTGTTCTCATACAGCCAGATCCAGGGATTTCCTAGCGGAGGTTCCCACGCGGTCACTAATCAATCCAGCACTCTGCGCTCCGTGAGGACACTTTGCTTACACCTGTGCTGCTAACCTGCTGGGGAAATAACTAAAGTCCTGGGAAATTCTCGTTATTTTTTTAATAATTTTTCATTTTTAACTTTTTGGGAATTTCACGTTACTTTGATTTATCCATTTTATCCATGCTGGGGCAGGGGGGGAGCGGGTGGGTCTTGCTCTCAGGAGCTGAGAGGACCTTGGGGGTTGGGGGGTTGGAGCCCACCCGGTACTCACCACGCAGCGACAGCTTCTGTGCCCCGGGCATTGTGAGCTGGTCCCCGGGTCACAGCGCCATTCTGATTTAGCCCAGCTGCCCCCACATCATGACAGAAGGGCAGCCAGGCCACACCTGAGCAGCGCTGTGACCCGGAGCGGGGAGCCAGGCCCAGCCCCCACGGAGCCGCCGCTGCAGGGTGAGTGTTTTGTTTTATTTCGTATTATTTCGCAGTTGCTATAATCAGCAGGTGCATCAGTTTGTCAGTAAAACTCAGTCCACTGCAGTCTGCTCACTGGCCAGTCCTAAATCCAGCCCAGTGCTCCGTTCATACACCAGTCACCCGGGTCCTCTCTGCTTCAGTTCAGCAGGAGTGGGCCCAGGACTTGGTCAGCCTTAGGTCGCTCCACCTTGCAAGGATGGCCCAGCTGAGGAGCTTCGATGCGGATCTATTCAAGTCTCTGCCCAGGCTGAGAGAACTGAATTGCCAGGACTCCCGTGCGTTGAGCGGGGTGAGGACGGAGCTATTTGACGATGCTCCTCACCTGACCTTTCTCACCTTCCAGAAGTAGGTGTTTTCTTTGCTCACCCATGTGTTAAAATGCCGCTGTCTGCTGAAAGTGTCTAGTGACAGCTGTGTCCCCTCATTGCCCCCATAATTCCCCTGGAGTCATCCAAACAGGAAGGTCTTTAGTGCATGGGGGAGCTGCCGTTTCAATTCACGTGGAATGCTTGCGAGGCTTTGTTGGCACTGCCGAACTAGGATTTCCCAGGCTGCGTGCCAGAGACTCTTCCCTGCTCCAGCTGGTGCAAAGATGCCAGAAAGATGGCGGATCTCTCCATGGTTGGGGAGAGTTCCCCTATAGCAGGGAGCAGCATAGCTGGCTCCTATGCTACTCCCCTGCAGCCTTTAGTAGAGAGGGCATGCTGGGCACCTGTTAGAGAAATGTGGCCGGAGTACACTGCACTCCGGAGATCTCTGGCTGGCAGAGAGCTCCATAGGGGCCATAGCCAGCTGGTGCAGTATAGAGCAGCCATGAAGTTGCTCTAAATTTCACCAGCGCTGTCCTAGAACTGTCCCCAGAATCAGACACACGACTGACTTTTTCACACGCTCCACCAGCGGATCCTGGGAGTAGCAGAGAATCCGGCCCCATGGGCCAAACTCACGTCATGATGCAGAAGCTGCCTTAATGAGGTTCCTGAGCCGGGTGCAGTTGTTGGCACCTGTCCGTGTGCGGCTCTTTCTGTACAGCTTCCGTTCCTGGGCAGACTGGTGATTTTAGAACAGTCTGTTTCACTGACCTCGAAAGGCCAGAATTCCCTCTCAGCTGCACTGACTTCAGCGGAGATGCAGGAATGGAACTGAGAATCTGGCCCAAAAGTATTAATGACCCTGCAGCTTAATCACGCCCGGGTTGTGGAAAACCCAATGCCCCCCATTCCCTTGCCTTTGGAGTATTTAGCCTAGACCAGGCCTAAGGGCACTCAGCAGATGTTATAAGGCTGATGGACTGGAGATTTATGGAGCGAAATCCCGCTAGTGTAAACTGGCGCAGCTCCATTGACGTGATGATTTCAGAGTTTGTGAGAATGGGCTTGTCTGCATTATGGGCTAAATTGGCGCTGCTGTGATCGATGCCACGGCCATCAATTTAGCGGGTCTGGTGAAGACGCGATAAGTCAATGGGAGAACGCTCTCCCGTCGACTTCAGTACTCCACCTCCCCGAGACGCGGAAGGTAAGTCGGCAGGAGAGTGTCTCTGGGGAGAAAGGGAAAGTATTTTCATTGTAAGTTACATCTTCAGTGCACCTTTGGCTCCTACGCAGAGGTGCGGCCAGGCAGCTCTGCGTGCTGCCCCGTCCGCAGGCGCCTCCCCTGCAGCTCCCAGTGGCTGCAGTTCCCGGCCAATGGGAGCTGCGGGGGCCGTGCTTGGGGCGGGGGCAGCATGCAGAGCCCCCTGGCTGCCCCTACGCGTAGGAGCCAGAGTGGGGGACTTACCGCTGCTTCTGGAAGCCGTACGGAGCCACAGCACACACGGAGCGGGGCAAACCTATGACCCTGCTCCCCAGCTGGAGTGCCGGAGCGGGAGCTCGAGGGCCAGATTAAAACATCTGAAGGGCCAGATGCGGCCCCCGGGCCGTAGTTTGCCCACTCCCTGCACTAGACTATGTTAGTCTGTACCTCACTGCTGGTGTCCATGGTAACCCGTGTTGCAACAGAACCTCATACCAATCTCTTAAAGTACCAATATTCCACCAGAATAGCAGCAGTGCACCATTTATGGATGGTGTACAGGTGTTCCTACTGTTTCTTTAAACCTCCATCAGGAAGCCAGGCAGGAGGAGTTCTAGGCCAAAACTGTAGTGCAGCAGAGAGAGACAGTAGTTATGCTTCTTGGAGAGTTTCTTGTTCTGTGTTAGGACAAAGCAACTCTGTGATTCTTTACAAGGAAGGATGCAGTGCTAAGGATGTATTTTGCATCACATACCGTGGGTTACACAGTTATGAAGTAGTTAATGTAGACAAAGGTGTAACATGAACAGTGAAGGCAATGTACCAGAATAGCAAGTATATTGCAAATAGAGCAGTCAGGACTGATTAGGAAAGGATTTAGAGGATATTGTGAAAAATCCTTTAAGCCACCAGCCAGGAATATGAATGCAGCAGAAAATGAAAAAACAGGACACTGGATGCATGAACAGAGGATAGAACACAAGTCTAAGTGGTAGTGAACAAAGAAAAGATCAGACTCTGCTCTCAGCTACACTGCTGGATTTGGGTACAGAATTAATACAGCGGCGTGTACAGAAGATGGGCAAAGAAGGCCCCCCTGTTCACAGAGCTCAGAAGGAAAAAGCACAAGACAATTCAGGCACAAGAAGGTGCAGAGACAACAGCAATGTTGCTATCCCCAAGTGTTCAAAAATCAGGAGTAATGCTTAAAAATCATAGACTATCTTAAAAATCCTGAGATTGTTAAAACAACAATAAATGTGGGGTGCTTTTTCTTTGCCTTCTGGTTTCTGACCCTGTCATGTGTGCACAGGTCACATTTTCAAGCTTTTCTCTGCAACTATAAGGGCTCAAAACTTACCCTTTTTTTTTTTTTAAATGAATGCTGAGAGTCTCAAATTGTTCCCTGGACTCCAGGAGCTGGAGCTTTCAGAAAAACCTCAAATAGCCTTACACAGCTGGTAACACTATACCAATGAATAGAGCCCTGCATGGATACAAAATTTGTATCTGAATCTGATTTGCGATCCGCAAGCATGGTCTGTAGATATAAAGCAGACATCTGCAGATTTGCAGGGCTCTACGAACGAGTCAACAGAAGGTGGATGCTTGGCATGCAGAAACTGAAGCTATTCCAAGCATGGGGTGAAAGGAGGCTGGAACGTGAACTGGGAGGACCGTAGGGCAGGAGAATGAAATGGAAGGATGAAATGAAAGCCAAGATGAATGCAAGGGTTCAGGGATAAGACAAACTTTACCAAAGCAGAGTTGCTGGGTGCAGGGTCCTTTTCCTTTCCGGCTGCCATTCCTAGTGCATTCTGGTTATGCCTTTAACATAAGTTTGCTGCAAAGAATGAATCTAAATTGGGACAAATGTGATGATCCATGAGGGTGATACGTGAGCAAATGGGGTGATATGTGAGAATGAATTTGGTTTTCCGGGGGGTGGGGGGCGGGATTAGTAATCTGCTATGAGCCAGGAACAGATTACTGCCTCCCCAGGGAGCAGAGAAGGCTGCCTGCCACTCCTTACACAGACTAGGTTATTAAAGCACAATCCAGCCCTGGGGCCTTAGCCGACACTTGCTAAAGATTCTCACATTTTCATCTCCTAGCTGTAACCTGAGTTCCTTTAATCCTTGGAATATCAACTCATCAGGTAGCATCAACCTGTATGGAAATCCTTTAGAGTGCAACTGTGGACTTTCCTGGCTACTTTCTGATCCGGAGAGAGTTGTACTGCAAAGGTAAATGACCTGACAGCTGCATATTATTACTCACACAACAGGAATGTAGGAGTGAGCCTAAGGATTAGCCTGAGCCTGTTTACTTCAATCTTTGCTACACGTTATGCATGGATGGTGTAGTTTTCTTGTTGAAATACAAACCCCATCAATATTTTTCAGAATCGCCATCTGGTCCTCAAAGGACAGACATCTAAAATCAAGTATCAGAGGGGGAGCCGTGTTAGTCTGGATCTGTAGAAGCGACAAAGGGTCCCGTGGCACCTTATAGACTAACAGAGCCCAGGACCCTTTGTCGCATCTAAAATAAAGTTTCCTTCAAGAACTAAGTATGGGCTAATTATATTTGAAAGCAGCACTATGCTGCTAACACAAGCAGAACTATAAAATGATGGCATCTACTGATAATTTATTCTCTGCCTCCCCCATTAGTACTTTACTGCGAGTACAGATAAAACGTAAGCTAGCTCATTGGCCTTAATGACATTGTGCCCTGGAGATCTGCAGTCAAATTGTGAGCTCTGATTCCTGACCCAGCTGGAACTCAGCATACTGTGGAAATAACGACATATCACTCTACACTGCCCCCTGCTGTCAGATTAGGAGAGGCATTACTCAACATGGCTTTGGCACTTAATGCTTTGTGTGTTGTGCCTTCAACTTCCACTGCACCTTACTGAATCAGACCCGTGGCCTTCCCAGTTGGGGGATATTTGCTGCACCTTGCAAAATATATGCAGCCAAGTTGGTAATATGGTAAGGAAAATCAGCCTGAAAGTGCAGAACTGCAGTCAAGACTCTGCCGGGCTTTGGCCCCTGATTTCATGTGCAAGAACAGGTTTCTGATTGGCATTAGCAGCTCACTATCTGATACGTTTCATAGATGCTGATGGTGCTGTCCTATAACTGCTATATCATTTCTAATTCGTTTGCCTTACCCTGCAGGGCATCCGACACCATTTGCAACACAGTCCCAGGAGATGGAGAGATGCCTTCATCCTCATCGTCTCTTTCGCTGTTACAACTCTATGATGAATGCCAGGCCCAGAGAAACACCACATTCCCCACATCAAACACTCCCCCTCTCACAGAATACTCTTCCAACCTTCCCATTATTGATTCCACTACTGTGGCAGCAACGATGGACTCTACTCCATTCGCCGAAAAACTTTACAGCGACTCCTTCGTGCCACGAAACATGGTAAGTATGACGCAAACAGCTCAGATGAAGAACAATCCCACAAGCACGGGTGTTTTTACCAAATCTACTACCGATCCCACTACTGAAGGAACAGCAGCCACTTCTTCAACAATTCTGGGAGAGCTTTATAGCGACTCCTTAACTCAGCAAAGCACTGCGAGTACAGTCAAAAATGCCACAACGATCACTGCTCTGTTCCACCAAGAGGAAACATTCTACCCGTCTACTAATAACCCTTCCACTGAAGCGACAGGACCAATAGGGACAAACTCTCCTCTTTTTCCTGGCACAGTAAGTCCATCTCAGACAGATCAACTGCCGCAAAACCCCACAAAGGCAAACCCTATTCCAAATCCTACCCATGCTGTAATACAAGTGGATTATGTAGATGACTATTACGATGATGATCAAGCAAAGGAAAAAACAACTCAACCCGTAATAGTCTCTTGTGACTACGACCCCTGCCACCACCTCCAGAAGCCATGCTCTGAACTTCAGATTTTATCCCCGTGTCTGTGTCCCGGAGTGTCTGGAGAAGACACTGTTCCGGATTCACCAAGGCTCAGAGAAGTGTCTGAAACGACAGACACGTCAGCACTGATCCACTGGTGTGCCCCCAATTCAGTCGTAGATACTTATCAGCTTGCATACCACGCCAAAGGTAGTGAGAAGAGCCAGATCCTGGTTGGTGAGATCTATCCCACAGCGAGGCAGCACACGCTGTACAAACTTTCACCAGACACCACCTATTGGGTGTGCGTGATTGCTTCTAACAAAGCAGGATCGAGCCAGACAACGAGTGAGATTTTGGGCAGTCCATGCACCCAGTTTACAACAAAGCCCAGCTATAAATCCATCTTTGCTGTCTTGTCCCTAGCAAGTGGGGTCTTCCTAATCACCACCATCGTATTGTCTGTGTGTCTGTATCAGAAATGTAAAAAGCCTCACGCTGAGCAATACGGCACACACCTCATCTCTTATAAAAACCCAGCATTTGATTACCCCTTAAAACTGCAGCCATGTAATTAGCCCCAGGTAGTTTTGTCAACATCTTTTGCAGTAAAACGTCTTAGATGTGTTGCTATAAGTGGAATCCAGCTGCTCACTTGGTTATGAGTTCCTCACAGGGCTGACTTCATACCTGTTGTAATTCCAATGAAATGACACCGGGGACAGCGGTGGCTCCGAATACTTTAGTTTTGTTACAACAGGAGACCACCTGGCCTGCTTCTGAAATTTCTATTTTCCATTTCTAAAGATCTGTGTTTGGGGTGAAGTTTCTCTTTTTATTATAATGGATAATTATTTTCTGGCAGCTGATCTGGAGCTCCCAATGAGGATGATTTTGAAATGAAGTGAGGGGGGATAGGGGTGGCACAACCTGATGTGGAAGGAGGAAGAGGCATAGTCCTGACGTTCCTTGGCTATAGTGCTTCTCTAAACTAATCTAATGTGATGTTGAAGCATCCAGAAGAAAAGCCCTGATAGAAATAATCTCTAGCATGTATATAGTGCCTTTCAGCTGTAGATACCAGTGTTTTATAAAGGCACAAGGGTTTATAGATTTTAAAACCAGAAGGGACCAGTATGATCATCTAATCAATCCTCCTACAAAACAGTGACCATGGAATTTTGTCCCGTGATTCCGGCATCAAGCCCCTAATTTCAGGTTGGAAAAATATCCGTCATATCACTATCCCTCTTGTACAGAGGGGTAAATTACCAAGAGGAATGGCTAGATGTTTTTTTAAAAGGTCTTTAGGTGCCTAAAGGTGCCGATAGCTTTTGAAAATTCCTGTAGGTCCCTATCTGCATCATTAAGTACTTAAAGACCTGTAAAAAAACTGGCTCAAAGTCCACAGCCCTATTTAGGTGCCTAAATAGCAATGTCCTCTTTATCAAAAAAGCTGTGCACACACAAATCCGCTTGCACCTTTGAAAATCAGGCTACCTCACTTAGGAGCCTCGCTATGGATTTAAGAGCCTGACTTGAGGCACCCAGGATTGGAAATGGGGGCCTTTGGGTTTTTTGTTTAAATACCTCCTCATCCCCAAACACTTTTCTTGAAAGTGTCACCATCCTGCCTTATTAGTGCATGTCCCTGGGGCTAGGTCTACACAATAGCTGGCCGGTGCAACGGATTTGGTTGGGATTGTACTTGGGTAACTAGACTGAGCCACGCTGCCACAGCCACACTATTATTAGACCCTACTAGAGTACACGTGTGTGCATTTACCTGAAGTGAGAACTGCAGCTGCTGCGGTGTAGCTGTACTTTGAGCCTCCTAACGTGTCTTCCAGCAAAACTAGGGCTCGCCAGACTTTACATCTGTCACAGAAGCATAAAAAAAAGAGAAACAAGAAATAAAATCCTGTCAGTCCCTTTATATGCTGTAAAGAAACAAAAATGACCACATGCCCATTTAAAAAAAACTTTTGCGTATCACCTTTAAGTAGCCTAGTTGGTGTTTTGTGTGTTAAGATGCTGCCGTGCTGGTTTCGTTTCCATGGTATTATTCCACTACAGCCTGCTCCTCTCGATACAGAACACACATAGCTGCGAGGGTTTGTACAGGGGCAAAGGGGCATGAGTGTAAACTTTGAAATTTTTGCTGTTGGAGATGGTTTTAACTCAATAGAAAAATGTAACTGAAAAACAAATGATTGAAAATGACAGGTGGGAATGATCTTGGGGTCCTCCAGTGAGAGGGGCTGCACACCCCCAATGCCAGCCGACCTCAGTGGGAATGGCAAATGTGCAGCACCCTCAGGGTCCAGCCCCTTAAGAACAAGACATGAAGATTTAATGAATTTTAAAAAAAATAAGCTCCTTGGGGAAGGGACAGTCTTTGGTCCTGGTTTGTACAGCACCTAGCACAGTGGGGGGTTCTGGCCCATGACTGGGGCTCCGAGGTGCTATCGCAATACAAATAATAGAAAGAATATTCTATGGAGTCTCCAAAATGAAAGTAAATGGCTGCAATTATAATGTGGGTCACAATCATTCCCCCCATCAAAAGAACGAAACAAGCAAGTTAGCACCATGATAAATGATCAAAGCCTTGGATTGATCTGCAAAGTTAGCAGAATAATGATATTGAGGTTGAATGGACCTGTCATTATTATACTGAGGTAGATAACAGAGTATCAGTGCAACCTAGTGTGGGTAGAGGTTGAGATAAGTTCTTAAAAACCTGAGACCCTGTCCACTCCAGTGGACATTTAGGATGAGGATTTCCAAGATGCCTAAAGGATTTGGATTCCAATTAATTTAATTAGGAATTGGGCATCCAAATCCCTTAAACAGCTTTGAAAATCTCAGCCTTAAAGCACCCAAGCCCCTGTTCACAAGAGACTGGAGTGATCCTGCTGTCTTGATCAAGTATTTCTCTCCCATGCTTGTTGTTCAGGATTGCAGGTGTTCACTAGCAACAGCCCTTCACCCTGGAGGTGGCTATATATCAGGGGTGCTGTATGAATATAATCTGTGAAGCCCCTGGGGATCCTTGCGGATGAAAGGTGCTATATAAATGAAATTGTATTTGTGTTGGTTATTTTTACCATGGAAAAAAAATCACATGCCTTGTACTAATCGAAATTAAAAATGGAGCATAATGAAATAACCACAGTCTTGTCTGTTGACTTTAAAATAAGAACAAGTGTACAATAAGATCAGGACCTTTTTGCTTGTTTGATCTGTGGAGTGAAGTCTGGGCATCTCTTTCCACAGTAGTTTTGGAGCATACAATAAAGTATCATTTTTATTCTGGTACACTAACGTGCTCTGATGTCAAGATTGTTGGGTTTTCATTCTGTATCTCAAGCACTAATGCATTTACTAGTGCCTGCCACCACTTTGGGTCCCCATTTTTTTCCTCCTGCTCCACTCCAGCTGCAGTTAATGCTTGGCACCAACTTTTGATAAATTATGCCTTGGAGAATACCTTTTATACCACTCTGAGTCACTGAGGTCAGTTATCCTCACTAACTTTCTATAAACCAAACCTATGTTAAAGGTGACTTGCAAACAGAAAAATAGATGGAAAAAGAGCACAATCCCTATGATATAGAAAGGAAGTATGAATCATAATTTTAATTTTTTCAGGCATTGGCAAAATGGAAAATTTTAAAACCTGCGAACTAAAGTTTCCTACTATCTTATGTTTATTTTTTTTTAAAGCTGTTCCACACCTATAAAGAACTGTTAATTAGTGTGACTTTGGCTCTACTTGTTCCAGCAACATGCAGCATCAAGACCTAAATAACTACTTGTCTGCAGGGAGAGTCTAAACTATTTCCCTGTCAATCCAATCTCACATGAAAAGAGTGAACTTAAAACAAACCAAGACAGCATTGAATTGTTTCTCACCACCGTGAAACGTGGAAATGCAGCCAGTAACTGTGCCACTGTGAACAAGTAGTGACCCTCCCAAAGACTCTTCACTTGCAGAATGGACCAATAAGGACAGCTTTCATCCTGACCAATACAGCCATTTGAACTCGGTTGCTTTTCAGATGTATGCCCCAAGGTGATTATTTTTGCACAACAAAGAGCTGGGATGCGGAGTCCATGATTGTTCTCATGGATAAGATGGAGGGTATGTCTATACTACCCGCCTGATTCGGCGGATAGCAATCGATCTTCTGGGATTGATTTATCGCATCTCGTCTAGACGCGATAAATCGATCCCGGAAGTGCTCGCTGTCGACACCGGTACTCCTGCTCCGCGCGAGGAGTAAGCGGAGTCGACAGGGGAGCCTGCCTGCTGCGTCTGGACCTGCGGTAAGTGCTTTTTAGGTTGAACTAAGATACTTCGACTTCAGCTACGTTATTCACATAGCTGAAGTTGCGTATCTTAGTTCGACCCACCCACCCCAGTGTGGACCAGCCCGGAGTATCATTTGTGTACCTTAGCTATGTTTTATAAGAAGCAGTTAATATCCAGAATAAACCAGTGAGGACAGAAGGAGCAACTAATGTATATGCTAGAAACAGCCAACAACAGCTCTGCACTGTTTAACAACTTCATTTAATATAAATACCTTAGACATACAACTCCAAGTAACTGTACAATCAGCTAAATACAAAGACAAGTCATGAAACAGTGTAGCCATTTTATTCATAAATGAGTGGAGGCACCGGCATGCTGACATGATCCTTCAGTAGTCTCAACAATTTGCCATTCCCTACCAGAACAACACATTCTGATGTACCTCACTATACTTGAGATGATGGTAATGAATAAAAAAAGGAATAACCTGAATAGACTCTGTCATCTCTCCATTTTAAAATTGTGTTCCTGAAGAAATACAGTACTCCCAATTAACTAAACGTGCATGTTAAGAAAAAACATTTTATAGGATTTGCTTTACATTTATCCTTCTGTTGCAAAGACGACAGATTTGGACTGCTGTATATGATGATAGCTAAGAGACAGGTATTGAATAAAAATTAAACATGGTCTGTGAACCATTTCTATACAAGTTAAAGGATCAAAAAATTAAATGTTTTTATATACACACCTACAACCACACCCCCTCAAAATCAGTATTTTAAATTCACTTTTGGTGATATATGTTGGACTATGGTGCTCTATTACCTATTTTTCGGTTACTTTACCTCTTCACACCTCAATTCTTTGCTACTACATGCAAAACACACCATATCTGGCTCCAAGGTATTTAATAAGTAGATTTCAATACTGTTAATATGAAATCTCGTCGTATACTTTTTGTGGCTATCAGAGTATAAGCAAGGAACAGGCATTTAATTCTGTAACTTTAAATAGTTTTGCCCTATTCTTTGATCACAGGTGGTAAAGTGAGATCATAGCAATGCCTGATGAACAACGCAGTCAGAGAGATAGGAGAATAACACACAGAATATGCAGCTTTAACTGTTTCTAATTAGTCCAGTGATCTGGACAAGCATTTAAAATGCCTTGATTTTTCTCAGTTCTATTTACGTTGATATTTCTGCTCCAAGAAGATCTCAAACTGACCAAGCAGTTTTTAAAATAGCACAGCATAGCTCACACAGGAAGTTCAGTGCCTTGGTTTCTCAACCACTACCAACTAGCAGTACTAGAAATATGCTTCTGTTTAAGAACTCAATTTATCTAC
Organism: Chelydra serpentina; assembly: GCA_037349315.1. Taxonomy (NCBI): domain Eukaryota; kingdom Metazoa; phylum Chordata; order Testudines; family Chelydridae; genus Chelydra; species Chelydra serpentina. Next base: position 17,021,988 of record JBAIAC010000061.1, read on the forward strand.
ATTGCGATACTACACCATGAGTCCTAATATCACTAGAACCGTCTCTCTGGGGACTGATAGTTACCATGGTATTTTTACTGAAGAAGAGAATAGCTTTGAAATACAGTGTGGACTGTATTATTCATATCACAATGAAGATTTAAAAACTTGGGGGGGGGGGAAATCACTTTGTTTCTGAAGGTATCATTCCCTAGTGATTTAATGCTTTCCTTTGCAGCAAACTATAATATTTAGTAAATCCTAATAAGTGATTCTGTTTTGTGACAGTATACTACAGTTTGTCTTTATAACTTCAAGTGTACTAGATCTGAAAAGAAAAGGGAGCTTCGTCAGCACGCTATTAGAATCTGTCCAATTCTGCGTGAAGCGTGCAAACTTTAGCTCCTGAAAAGCAATATAAAAAAAGAAAGATACAAGATTCAAAATGCAGGACAGCCACTGGTGATTTAAAAGTGCCTTTAAAAACAGTAAGGTGATTTTTTTTAACAATCATATTTTTATTTATAAATTTCAAAAATACATTGAAAATTCAATACATTTACAGTACATGATCAGACTTCATTTTTACTTCATATCAGTCCAATTGTGATGACATGGTTTGAATTGAAACAACTGTCCTAAGGAAAAACACTGAGTTCTTATTCATAGGCCAGTTATATTGTCCTTTGCAGTATAGAAAACAGTGATGTGATGAGATGGTCCTTTCTGTAACATGTCATTTGTTGTTTATTACCTGGACTGTTTTCCGACCATAATGATAATAACTGTATGCAGACGCTGCTGTTGTGAAAGCCGTAATGCACCTTTGGGGGAAAATGGTGAATATAAATTAGCTTCTTTGTGCCTAAAGATTTGAATAATACCCCAAGCTGTATTTTAAATGGTTTCCCTATTGTTTGCTACAGTCTGAGTGTGTATATTATAGGACATCCGATGCTAGCCACAGAGACTGAAGCCAAAGGTTGAAGAAAGTGTGATTAAGGAAATTCTCACCCTCCCCTTCTCATTTTAATGACTAACTTTGATTGTAAACAACAAATCTCATTCAAAACTGAACCTCACTGCAAAGCAAAGCGTATTCACATAAGCAAGCTTCATTGTTCAGTAGTCTGCTTCACCACAGAATTCATCATGTACTGGGCTGAATTTTTAATCCAGTTATACTTGACAGAAAAGTGGGGGACAAATTTGGCTCAGTTTATCTGCAGTATGCACCAAGTATCTCCAAGTGTTCACCAACTTGAGAACTGGCTGACACCAAAAGACTATTCCCAGACCAAATTGATTACTTCCAAGGGTTTTTTGTTTGCTTGTTTTTAAATATATGCATGGCAACTGCTACCAACACCCCACCCCACCCCCAAAAAACCCTAAAATCAAGGTAATAATTCTTGCTTGCTACATCTTAAAATATACATAATGCTACTGTTTCAATCAATTGCACTCCGATGATGGTTACACAAGCAATAGTCAAATCTCTATTCTAAAAACTAATATAATCTAATTTGTTTCTATAGTTCGCTTAGAGGCCATGTGAATGGCTTCTTGTGAGACCTTTTAAAAAATCCTGATAAGTTATATCTACTAGTTCTCCTTTATTCACTGTTCTGTTAACTTTAAATATGTGAGAGCAAAAATGCCCTTTACAGAAGCTATGAGAGTTTGTTTCCATATAATATCCGCTTTTAATAAGTATATTTTTCAACATATTTACCTGGTTATTGAAATAAAGGTCACTAATTCCTCAGAACCTTTTTAAAAATAGGTATACTGGATCCACCAGTTCTTTAGTATAGTCCCTAACTAATAGAGGATTGTATATTTCTATTAACTGCTCAGACACTTCATTCTTATAGTAAGTTCCTTTAGAATTCATGGACAAATACCATCTAGTCTGATCACTTGTCGCAATTTAAATTATCATTTTTTACTAAACATCCTAAATTGACAGTATCTCACCTTTATTCCTGAAAATAGCTGTGACAGACTTGGCAATTTCCTGCAATATCTTTGGGAGATCTTGCTATATTAAGTTTATGTATTATGGGGCAGGGTATATAATTTCACAGGGAAGGGAGACCACAGCTCCTCCAGGAACTAAGAACAGTAGGGGTGATTAGGCAAATTCACTCAGGTTGTAACACCTCTGGAGAAATACCACACCACCGAGAAAGGCTCATATATACGGGTTCAAACTGGATTCCCCAGAGACCAACTGACAAAGAAAGAACTTTGGGATGACCAGCCTGAGTTTAAACTGACTCAGGGCCTTCTTTCTGATCCAGCAAACTGTCCAAGGGGAGTCCCAATTCTTCCTGGGAAAGGTTGAAAGGACTTTGGCCTACTGAGGCCCTAGAAGATTGATAAGTAACTTGTGGTGAACTTTTAGTATGTGCATAAGAACTATTATTGTTTTTTATGTTTTCTTTGTAATGCTTTCACCTTTAGAAGCAAGCACATTTATTCTTAAGAGCTGTGTGGTAACTTGTAACTGCTGGCAATTATACTGTTCGTAAACCTTCAGAGAGAATGCAAAGCAAAGACACTGGTATGTTTAGGCAATCTGGCTTGCTGGTAACATCACAGTATAGATAGGGAACTTTGCAGCCTGGGGGGGGGGGGGGGGGGGAAAGGAGGGTCTCTGACAAAAAGAGGTGATGGCTGAGGAGCTAGGTGCCTAGAGGGGGTGCCCTTGAGGGTCTACGCAGGGAAAATACAGGTGCAGTTGCCCTGAACTGTGACAACAGCTATGCAAGGAAAGACTGATGGAAATAAACCATTGCGTTCTTTTTCTCATAGATTGCACCTATACTCCCTGGTAACCTAGTAGACATCACTGACTCTCTCAAGCATCTCATTTCAGAGATACTTAAAGAACTTCTATTTTAGAAGTTATTTGCTCTTCAGATTGGTTAATTTCTACTTTGTTTTACCTGACATAGTTTGTCCATTTCTACTGGCATCACTTGTGCTGCAATTTTAGCAATGAAACCCTTTTAACTGGAATAAATGCCATCACTTTCCATTTAACAATATCAGATTTTTCCTGACCTTTCCACACTTATGTATGTATTTTAATTTAGGGATGTGCATACCTTCTGTGATGCCTTCATGCTGATTTGGAAGACTTTAGTTTCTTAACTTTCATCCTTGGGTTTTGACTGGCTTCCTCATGTGTTTAGCTATTTCTTTCATAACAAATTAAGCACTGATATATTGCTTGGTTCTGTTTCAGCCAAAAAGAAAACGTCATCTGGAAGAGTTCAACCATACAAGTCTGTAACCTAATTTAGGCTTACTGAGGCACACCCTTCAGTTCCGTGAATTTAATTTTTTAATTCAATCGAATTGCTAGTTTCTTTACAAGTACATTTACAGATATCACAAAAAATAAAAATGTAACTTACCATAAAGTCTGTAGATATATGCTATCTACGTAATCGAAAACAGGAGCCGCTAAAGAAGCTGCCACCAAGATTAGCTGAACTGCTGTGTTCATCTGGTAAAAATTAAATATAAGTTGTGGCTGTACTGAAATAGAACTTTACCACACTAATGTCCTACACATTACTTAAGAGGTTATTAATAACCTTTGCCAATATATGGAAAACCAGGCAAAATACAAGTTTTGAGATATAGTTGCTGCATGTTTACTTTGTTAATCAGACAGCTTATGTGCTTATAATTAAACATGTGCTTTGCTGGATCACACCCCGAGTACTAAGGACTTTGTGGAATAAAGCCCTATATAAGAATTTGTCAGTGCTGCCGAAGACAGCAGTCAGAAAATTAATAGTGCTTCAGAATGGTGAAGGCTCCTGGATGCTGAAGAAACAGTAATTTATAATAAATGATCACCTTTACCTTGCTGATGAAAGTTGGTTTTAACTGGGCAGTGGCATAACAGGGGTTGAAATATCTACTAAGTGTTCTCTGTGGGAAAAAAAAGATAAAGGTTGTTTATGTTTAATTTGTGTATTTGAAACAAATCTCCATAAAGAACACACTACAGAAAATCACTCAACACTGGAGAAACAGTTACAACTAATCTACTCTTTGACAAACTGACAGTTAAAAAAATTATGTAAAACATTAAACTGAACTATAACAGTACAAGTGGCAAAACAGAGACAATAGAAGTGTTACTTAATAATTAATGAAGTGATGGAACCTTGCTTTTATGCCCTGATATAATTGCTGGATTTCATTTTGTAAAATATTAGTTTATGGTCTCCTAAATTTCAGTCTCATATGTAATGTTGTTGTTCTCTTGCCAGGTAAATCTTCACTATTTCTCCCTAAGTTTTGGATCAACATCAAGCTGCATAACAAAGCTTTGGCCAATATGTTTGTTAAGTAATTGCTGCTTCCTACCCCTGCTATATACACATCCTAACAGAAAACCTATTCAAAGTCCAAAACTAGTTGATTTCATGTCCATCCACAATTTGTTTTAAAGCCACACACTTACCGGTGGGGATAGTGTTTTGTATCGGACATAAAAAACAGCAGCAATTAGCACTATGTCCCTCAAAATGATCAAAGTAGTCAGTGGAACTGAAAAATAAATCAACAAAATATAGTTATAGAAGAAACTGTCTGGATTTGAAAAATCTGATTTAAACAGGTTTTTAGATGTAGATAGACAAAGTCTACCATGATACACCACTACTACATGTTCACATGTGCAATCCCCATTAACACAAAGAAAATAAAAACCATTTGTCTTTTCTATACAAATAAAAGGCAATGCAAATTTGAGGAGGGAGGGTAGAGGGCAAAAATCTATGATTTAGCATTGAGTGGCAACATCTAAGGGTATCAGAAGAGCATTACATTATCCTGCAGCACTTCCTACAACCAGCACCTTTCCTGCACAGTCAGACCCATGCAGATGGCAGAGGTGAACTGGTTCCAGAGTTGTCTGTGGAGAGAAACACCCCCCCCTGCCAGAAACATCTATTTTCAATAACTGGCAGTAAGCATGAACTCCAGAGCAGCCAAGCCAAATCTGAATTAATTGGCAAGGGTGGCCCCAATCATCCCATTTCAAATTGGAAAACTGGAGTCTAGCATAGAGATTGATAAAGTGAGAAATATCAGTCTCAGAACAGTGGTTTGATGTAATTGTGTAGGACGTATGTTTTCTTTTAAAATGTGAGTTCTATGAGTGGAAAGTGCAATAAAAGTATTCTGTGGTAAAAACAGAGCAAACTACTGCTGAAGCTGAACCTACTGACAACAGTTGTTCAGGTGCTCAACAGCAAAACAGAATTAAGAGTAAATCAGAATGTTGTGATTTAATATTTAAATAAAGTTCTTTAAACTTTCTTTTAAACAGCCAACAGTAACACCCAATTGACAAAACTGTTGTAAGCTAAAATTAGTTTTCCTCCTTGACAACGTAAGAAGTGTCTTCCTGCATTAAGTTCACTTCTCCGTACTATTTAGTACTGTTTTCTGGGGGGAAAAAATCAATACATGAATTTAACATGATCTTACCTGGAATAAGACTTGCACAAGTGAGGCTGACATATAGGACACTGATAAGAATTTTATCAGCTAGCGGGTCAAGGGCACTTCCCAAAGCAGATTTCTGACTGGCCCAGTTTCGTGCAATAAACCCATCCAACTATAAATATAAGTTTAATATGTGAACATTTGATAGCTAGAAAAAAAAAATCAGTATCTACTACTGTTACTAGGATATGTGATAAGCAATATGAATATAACGTAGGTAATTTAAAAAATATAAAGTATTATAAGGGCTGTAAAGCGATTAAAAAATTTAATCACGATTAATTGTACTGTTAAACAATAGAATACCATTTATTTAAGTATTTTTGGATGTTTTTCTACATTTTCAAATATACTGATTTCAATTGCAACACAGAATACAAAGTATACAGTGCTCACTTTATTTTTAATTACAAATATTTGCACTGTAAAAAGCAAGAAATAGTATTTTTCAATTCACCCAATTGTATTGTAGTGCAATCTCTTTATCATGAAAGTTGAAATTACAAATGTAGAATTATGTAAGAAAAAACCCCTGCATTCAAAAATAAAAATGTAAAACTTTAGAGCCTACAAGTCCACTCAGTCCTACTTCTTGTTCAGCCAGTCACTCAGACAAACAAGTTTATTTACATTTGCAGGAGATAATGCTGCCCGCTTCTTGTTTACAATGTCACCTGAAAGTAAGAAAAGGCGTTCGCATGGCACTGTTGTAGCCAGCATTGCAAGATATTTATGTGCCAAATGCACTAAAGATTCCTATGTCCCTTCATGCTTCAACCACCATGCCAGAGGACATGTCCATGCTGATGATGGGTTCTGCTCGATAACGATCGAAAGCAGTGCAGACAACAGCAAATGCATGTTCATTTCCATCATCTGAGTCAGATGCTTCCAGCAAAAGATTGATTTTCTTCTTTGGTGGTTTGGGTTCTATAGTTTCCACATCAGATTGTTGCTCTTTTAAGACTTCTGAAAGCATATTCCACAGCTCATCCCTCTTAGATTTTGGAAGGCACTTTAGATTCTTAAACCTTGTGTGGAGTACTGTAGCTATCTTTAGAAATCTCACATTAGTACCTTATTTGCATTTTGTCAAATTTGCAGTGAAAGTGTTCTTAAAATGAACAACATGTGCTGGGTCATCATCCAAGAATGCTATAACATGAAATATATGGCAGAATAAAGGTAAAACAGAGCAGGAGACACACATTTCTCCCCCAAGGAGTTCAGTTACAAATTTAATTAATGCTTTTTTTTTTTTTTTTTTTTTAAATGAGCATCATCAGCATGTCCTCTGGAATGGTGGCTGAAATCAATATATTTGAAAATGTAGAAAAGCAATCAAAAATATTTAATAAATTTCAATTGGTATTCTATTGTTTAACAGTGCGATTAAAACTGATTAATTGTGATTAATTTTTTAATCATGATTAATATGAGTTAACCACATGAGTTAACTGCAATTAATTGACAGCCCTAATTATCAGTCAACTTTGTTAGACGATACAAATAATGTATTGAACACTTTCCATCTGACTACTCAAATTCTAGTCTAGAAGCGTGTGAGCACATCCTAATTCCAGGAAATTCATAGAGCACCTGATTGTCAGAAACATTTCTAATCTGTATACACGATTACATCTTCTGGATGCAGAAATTCTTAATCTGCATTTGCAAGCAGCCAGTTGCATGCATAAATACAGTTTATACACAACTCACTGGGGGATTCTCAGTTACTTGTTTAGGGAATCTTTAAGGCTGTTTTGCATCAACAGAGCAGCACAAAGCAGCCTTAATGAGCGGCAGAATCTAGCCCTGTCTTGTGCCTGAGAAAACCATGATAACTTCTACAAAATAATTAGTATACTAGCTGATCTCATTTCAAAATACTGACTTAAATTTTAAGAGAATTAGCAAACTGTTTATACATGATGCAGTAAGTGTGATTTTAAATTGAAAAACAACAAAATGCATAACAGAGTTTTGAAATGTAACATACCAAGTCTGTTATCCCGGCCAAAGCAAAAACACCCAATGCAATGTTGAAATTTTCTTCAACAATCAAGTAGCCCAAAACTGGAGACAAACCAATTCTTGCCAGAGAAAGTATATTTGGGATTGTCCATGGGTTTTCATACTGGAAAATAAGAACATTTAAAAAAAAGAAATCAGTCAAGCCTTGCATGTGATTTGAATATTCAAGGTAAATACACATTTGATTGAAACCTGGATTTCTGGAATGCCTTGAAATTCTGGGAAATAAGCCTCAAACCTCTCTCAACCAGACCTGAACCTATAACCAAGACAAGAAGGGGAGCCTGAACAGCTCCAATACCATGTGCCATTTTATTCATATACTTGACCACCAGTGAGCAACCAAACCTTTTTTTTTTTTTTTTTTAAATAAAACAACAATTTGTATTAAAACATGCAAAATGCATCTTGGTAAGTTTGCTAGAAAAGAAAAATTTCAAAATGTATAATGTTCTTTATTAGAATTTTTTATTTCATAAAACTGAGCTATCATTAGCTGCAAGTGTTGACAGTTTAGTTTTAAACTATAACTCCCCATCACATATAAATCAATATTAATGAATGAGTAGAATTAAACAAGCTTTGTATCTTTAAAAGTAGACTGAGTTGGTTTCATGTTAACACCTTCAGTTTCAACCTTAGCATGCAAAACTAAGCACAGGTGAGCAAAGAACAGCTGCCCAAGGAATGGGGAATGTTTGGGACAATATTGAAATATATGCAAAAAAATAAATACTGTAATTGATGCATCTGCAAAGGAACTGATTAAGCTGTAAATACAGACTATGAAAGAGTGGAACCAAACTGTTTATTCCATAAATATAAAACACAGGACAATTATCATGAATATAGAACAGACAGGGCATAAAAGATAGGGGGAAGCTACTGTGTTGGGGGTGCCTGGTAAGATAATAAACCAAGTGCACCAAAGAAACCTGGAAAATTTAACATATGTGAAGTCAAGTAAGGAAAAGAATGACATAGGAGACTTGAGATAAAAGGCTAACAAGTATGGCCTACTGGAAAGGGAGAAGGGCATCTCTTACATTTCCAGAGAATACATTAGTCCAGGGGTAGGCAACCTATATGGCACGCGTGCTAAAGGTAGCACACAAGCTTACTTTCAGTGGCACTCACACTGCCCGGGTCCTGGCCATCAGTCTGGGGGGCTCTGCATTTTAATTTAATTGTAAAAGAACCTTCTTAAACATTTTTAAAACCTTATTTACTTCACATACAATAGTTTAGTTATATATTATAGACTTACAGAAAGACCTTCTAAAAACATTAAAATGTATGACTGGCACACGAAACCTTAAATTAGAGTGAATAAATGAAGACTGGGCACACCACTTCTGAAAGCTTGCTGACCCCTGCATTAGTCAATGTAACTGAGTCCTCCCTGAACCTGTCTAGATGGGCTTTGGCAGAAGCGCAGATTAGGTACCTTATGCAAACGATGAAGTGGGTATTAACCCACGAAAGCTTACGCTGAAATAAATTTGTTAGTCTCTAAGGTGCTACAAGTTTTTCTCTCTTATTTTCGTTTAATTCTTTTATCTGAGTATCAGAGGGGTAGCCGTGTTAGTCTGGTCGCTTCTTTTATATGAATCTCCTTTGGCTAATTCTTAGATCACTCAAACCTCTGGGCTGCTCAGGAATTCCCTACGCTGGACCCGCAAGCTGTGACTTCACGAGGGAAAAGGGTGTGCTCTCAACTCAAGTTAACTAACTGGATGTGGAGAAGCGACAAAGGGTCCTGTGGCACTAACAGGGCTACCCCTGTGATAACTGGATGTGAAATCCTAGTAAAGACAGGGCGGGTTGTAGTTTTCACGTGACAGCAGGCAGAGCTCGGTTTCTACACTCAGCCCGCTCACTTGTGTGACAACTCAGGTCTTCACTCGGATTTAATCTTGAGCGAAGAGCAGAGGGCGGACACGATCCAGCGCTGGCGCGTACCCTGGCCTGCCCTAGATCAACAGAGACAGCTCCTAGCAGCCCCCTGCCGGGTTACTCCGCTGCTTTGTTAGCAAAACCACCCCGCGGCCACATTGACCCGTAAGTACAAGGGGGACTCGGGGCTTTATTGCAGCACGGGCTGCGGCGGAGCCCTGAGCAGCAGGGGCTGAGGCGCCAGGGTGGGGGGGATCAGGTCGGTGACAAGGCGAAGGGGGCTGTGGCTCTCGGGGCGGCCGGGGGTCGGGCCGGGCTGAGGCGACTGCGTGGCGGGGGAGGAAGGAGGAGACTCACAAGCACGTACCAGCTCCGAGGAGCCCCTCCGCGCCGCATCCCCCGGCGGGCCCGCCTCGCCGTCGCTGCGCCGCCTCGGCTGGGGGCTCTCCCCGCCGGCGGGGAGCGGGCCCCGGCCGCCGCTCGCGAGCCGCTCCGGGGAGAGCGAGGCCGGGGAGGGCGCGCGCAGCAGCAGCAGCCGCCGCGGCGGCTCCCGCCTCGCGCCGGGGGAGGAGGAAGAGGAGGGGGCCCGCGGCGCGAGGCCGCTCAGCGGGGAGGCCCCCAGCGCGAGGCAGAAGCCGCGGCGGCTGTGGGACCGGCTCGCGAGCGGCCTCGCGCCGCTGCCCCGCAGGGGCCGGCTCGCGCCTTTCAGGAGCCCCCAGGAGCATCTGCCCAGCCAGGCGGCGGCCATCATGGTGGCGTCCGCGTCCACCCCCTCCCCCCGTAAGGGCGCTGGGCGCACTTCAGCCCGGCCAGACGCAGGGGAGGGGGCAGCCACGCCTCAGCCTCCGTTCACCGGACCGATGGGTGCCTGAAGGCGTTGGGGTGGGTTTGCGACTTTTGCGACGGCCGCCAATGTGCTTTACGGCAGTCACCTCTCTGCTCCCTTACCCCCTCCGCGGTCTGTTAAAAGGCGCGCGCGCCTTTGGTCCTGCGGCTTCTGCCCCACAGGAGCGAGTCAGGGAGCTGCGGGGCTCCACCGTGCTTCCCGCCCGGGGAGATGGAGGGGCTGTGCCCGGTCCAGCCCATCCAGCCCGAGGCTACGTGTTACTGACGGGGTGGTTGTGTGTGCCCTCTGTAGTCACAGGACTCCAGGAGCTGATGCTTTAAAAAACAAAAGGCAGCAGCTGTTGCAGGATTGGCAGCACTGCGCCCCTGCCGCACTAGTGCTCAGCCCTGTCCCAGCTACTTCCAGCACTGGCTCCTGCCCTGCAGCCAGGACACAGGCTGCCTGCTGGGGGGATACCTAACAGCAGCCAAGCCCAGAAGTGTCCATTTAATCATCCCGTTTGACTTGTGTATATCACAGGCTGCTGCTTTTCACCCCATTACTGGACATTGAGCCTAATTCTTGTCCTGATTGGCAGAGGTGCTGAGTAGCCACAAGTTCAGCTGAAGGCAACGTACAGTGCCCATATCCTAGGGAATTTGTTCTTGTGCATGATGTACCTCCCTCTATTTATTCTACAGCATTCAAGTTCTTGTGTTACCTACAACACTAAATAGTTGGGGGGGTTTTGAAATGCCTTTCCCTTTTCACTGCAAGGGGAACTGTGTACTGGTGGCCCACTAAAAGGCAGCTTTTCTGAGGGCAGACGTAAACAAACTAATAGCTCTCACAGAAGAGAGCTTGAAAGATTCCACTGGAATAGGAGACTCCATTCTCCGTAGTGCCCGGCGTCAGCTTTTCCCAGCACAGGTACCACATTCTCAGTGGCCAGCTGTACTTGGAGTATTGCATGTAGACCCAGTGCAGTCCCACACCTATTTAATCATAAAATAATATTACCACTGAAATCGTCTAAAGCACCTTTTCGTCAGCACATCTCAATGCACTTTGCAAAGGAAGTCAATATCATTATCCCTGTTTTACAGATGGAGGAACTGCAGCACAAAGATGAGAAGTGTCTTGCTAAAGGTCACCCAGCAGGCCAAGGGCAGAGCTGGGACCAGAACCCAGGTCATCCAAGTGCCAGTCCAGTGCTCTATCCACTAGGCATTGCTGTTTTAAGTTAAACGTGAGTTTTCAGGATTGGGAGCTTAAGTGTGAGCAAAAAATACACCTTCATTACAATGGTTATTTATTATTGTGTAGATTTCACCCTGAATGTGATGGGATTGTTCCCAGCAGAGGAAGAAAATGCCTATCGTTTAAATGGCTGGACAACATAAGTGGTAAGCTTGCAGAGCATGTATGGATATGAAGGTTAGTCACTTAGAGTCTGGTATCAATGTTTGTTCTCCTGGCCTCCAAATAATGTGAAAAGATTGACAAAGTTGTATGTGACCAGGTGATATTAAAAGCCCTCACAGCACCATATACATATGTTGACTCTCAAATGTATACATACAATTACCTACCCCTCTTCCTATAGTCTGTAGAAGCAGTTTGTTTAATGGCTGCATCCTACCAGCTTGCAACATCCAAACTATATTTGACACTCATTGCCAATTAAGAGTTAATATACATATTAGGACCCTGCTATTATCTCCGGTGTTGCATATTTGTGTCTTATAAAGTATCTCACTATTCAAAGTGGTGTATGATATCAGGTATATGCCAGGGCTCTGATAGTGAAGCAGTGGTGAGTAGCTTAAAGATTCTTTGAAAGTTTAAGTGCCACTCAGGCATTTTCATTGGCAAAATCCTTGTTTATAAGGGCTCAAGAAAAATTAAAAGAATGTGATCCAAATCTAACTGAAGTCAATGAGACTTTCCATTGACTTCAGGGGGCTTTGGATTAGACCTTTAATGAACTGATGGTTACTGTTTTTGTCCCTTCATTAACTATTCCACATTTGATAAATCAGTTTCTGAATTACAGCACGGACAATTCACTCGTAGGGTAGGCTACAAAAGAGTTACAGTACATTTGTGTTGGGGCTAGATGACCAAAGCCAATGGAAGCTGCTACAGAAATGAGTAGCCTCTCTAAAAACAGAAACAAAAACAAAGAACCCCTACACTATGGAAAACTGGATATGAGAATTTTTCAGTTTTACAGTTTTTTGAGCTGATTCATTAAAATGAATATATTAAGATACTTGATAACTGAAGATTAAATGCATCTTCAGTCAAATCTTGAACTAGATCGTGAATGCAGTACACATACTGCACAAGGATTCTTTAGTACCAGGGAATTGTCATACACAATAAATAGAAATCAGAACAATCAGGATTTCAAGTTTTAGATTCAAGCAAATAAAATGTCATAAAAACACTGCTGTTGTTTTGTTTTTTAAATGAAGAGCTAAAACTGAAATTACTCTTCATTTGCCTTTTTGCTGTTAGGTCATGATCCTAAGAAGGGTTCTTAATGGACAGATCCTTACACCTACAAATAATTTCACTGATTTTCCCATGTTAGTAAAGGAACTGCTCGGTTTGATCCCTTTGCAGGATTGGGGCTTTAAGCTGTTTGCTGGTGAGGGGGATCCTAAATCTTTCTTTCACACTTTGGGATTTCATCTCAAGGCACAGAACTTCAGAGGCATAGGACTGACTCTCCTTTAAACATAATTTGAGGAAAGTTTATTAAATTTGTTTAAAAACCAATGCTTCCTCTTAAAGTAATAATCTGCCTCAAAACAAAAACAAAGATGGAAAAGATCAGAAATAAAGTCTTAAAACAGAAAGCCTTCATATTCACCTTTCTGATAAAATCATCATCATCTTCATAGTGAACTCAATATGTAACATTTCAGACATGTTCCCCATCTTGCATTTGTATTATGGGGAGAGGAATTATTTTAGGAAAAAACTGAATTAGCAGGCATCAAAGCAGCAGATCTTATATATACACATTTCCTCACATTTGTGGGATGTCCTTGTTTAAGTCAGTTTAACATATGTCAGGAATAATACAAATTAATGCACAAAATGTGTATTATATTTATGACAAAATTGCTTTACATTTCTATACTATTAAGTATTTAATGTCACTTAACTTGTTGAGTGAATCCTAAATTTGTCTTTAATATAGATTTTAATGACGTATGTATATAACACATTCTATTTCACTTCTAGAATATTTAATATGTACAACTAGTTTGATTTTTTTCAGACTAAATAAAATCTCAAGTACTGTATACAGCTCTTTAAATAGTAAGCTGCAAAAGTGAAACTTTAAATAAACAAATTAATTTCTTTCAATTAAATACCATGTTCCTTAAAACTATACACTGCATGAAGCCTCAGCATGAAAACTATCAATTTCTTGAAAACATTTCAAAATAGTGCTAAAGCTATTTAATTACACTATTCAAATCTGGGTTACTCTCAGATCTTTTCAATATTACCATTTTTGATTGAGAAAATACTTTAAAATGAACAGAAATGTTACAGAAAGTAACACCAGGCATCTTGAGTTATTTGAGCTACAGGTAAAATCCATGATTGTCCTTTGATAGGATGAATGTAAATACACATTCTCCTCTTGCTATTATCTGTGAAGATGGAGATCCGCGTCTCAAATAACTCTTATTTGAACTACAGTACCTCCAAATGGCAGCACAAAATATCATCTTCTCGGATAACGCTTCTGGAAGTAAATATGGCAGAGCCACTCATTCCTGAAAGTATTCCTTTTAAAAGGGCAGTTCTTCTGGGAGTGTCATGTCTCAGCTAATAGAGGACATCTGTAACATTTATTTAGGAATATCCTTAGTACACTGCAGGTTATATGGTAATGGAGTCCTGCTGCAGCATGCCCACCAGTTATTCCATTTCAAATATGATTACTGTGCCTCAAGAATATTTGCTTTCATTGTGGTGATTCCTTCACATAGTTTGAAGCTGATAAACTCTTGGACCTTTCTTCAAAAGATAACCCTGGTCATTTAGAGAGCCAACAAAGCTTTCAAAATCAGATACCTGGAAGAAAAATAAAGAGTGAAGTATGTTTATTCAGTATGAGAAACAATATTTATTATGTCTGATGTAAAGCAAGGTATGTTGCAATTCTTTTAAACATTTTAAAATGAATTACAGAAAGGAAAATTAGTGTAAAGGGATTTAACTTCTGCCACAAACCTTTGGATCACTTGAAGGCTAAGTAAAAGTTGACTGTATCTTTTCTTGCTTTATTTCACCTCACTAAAAAAATGTAGTTTATAAACATCAGCATCGAAAATGCTCCTGTTTTTGCAACATGGAAAATTAGTGAAATATATCTAAATCAAAATTGCATGACATTTCATCTGCTGAGGGAGTTTTCTAGAAGAAAAAGTGTTTCAAAGGGGGAGGAAGTGTGCGTTTAAAAAAAAAAAAAAAAGGCATGAAAATCTTCTGCCAAATAAACAAACACAAGAGCTCTAGGGAGAAATCCCAGCCCCTCTGAAATCAATGACAAACTCCCATTGACTTCAAGTGGGGTCAAGATTTCACCTTAGGTCTCTATGCTATGAAAAGAGGTGGAATTTAGGGTGTGGCAAAACATTTTACAAATACAGTGAAAACAGTAATTTGTAATTTTTCTTTAGTTTCACAAAAAGGTAAAAAGAGGAGGGGTGACGTGTTTGTGAGTTTTGAAAAAGGATTCTGAGCCTTTCACCCCTAGGATACTGGTTTAGAGTGGAAATAGTCGCCAAATGACTGATTGATAGGCCCATGTAAAAGGAATTGGTAATCACAACTGGACAGGTATCCACAACATTTAACCTGAGTAGCAGCCTCAACAGAGAGGGCTTGGAGATTGAAGCTATCATCTCATCCCTAGACGGAGGACCTCTGCTAGAAGGGGGCTGACATATGCAAAAGAACAATATCACTGCCCACATTATAACCATTCTATGAATAGAGAAATTCAGTTTCCAGCACTTCTCACAAGCACCAAAATCTTTTTTGAAAAGATTTAAAAGGTCACTTTTCACTGGATGTTTCAGGCACTCCACCATGAAATGAAACACAGAATTAGCTGGCAATTATTTTCACTTAGAGAAAATCAAATGTGTATAAGGTGAGTTGAAGATCACATGATATGTTGTACTTGCTGCCTTATCTGTTTTTGATATGCTTCCCATCTGATTAGCAGCACTTTCACATTAGGAAAGTTTGGAACAGGAATGAAAACATACAGACATCAGAAGGAAGACCAGTACAGAAACACAAGAACAACATTTTCAATATGGCAGGCACAACTTTGGAGCATAAATTGGAGTGATCATAAGGATTATTATTATTAAGAATTACTTGCATTATCATAGTGCCCAGGGGTCCCAGTCATGGACCCCATTGTGCTAGGTTCTATACAAACACAGACCAAAAAATAGTCCTGGGGCCAGAGGAAGCAAAACATTCTGGAACCAACTTGTCCTTGGCAAAAAAAAGTCAGAGACAAACCTT
Organism: Chelydra serpentina; assembly: GCA_037349315.1. Taxonomy (NCBI): domain Eukaryota; kingdom Metazoa; phylum Chordata; order Testudines; family Chelydridae; genus Chelydra; species Chelydra serpentina. Next base: position 17,037,838 of record JBAIAC010000061.1, read on the forward strand.
AATAATAGCAGCAAAGTTAGTGCTTGTTGATGCACAACGTTGTAGTTAGCAAGGCTAGTGACATCAGAAAGTTTACAATGGAAATGTCTCCACAACAGAGCTCAGAACAGTAGCAATATGGTTTGCTCCTCCCTGTTTAATGGAGAGATATGGCACTTGTCTGCTGTTTCTGTATTTAATTTCTTCATTTAATTTTTCAGCTGATAATTTTAATGATTCCTAAACTGTTTTTCAAGAGAATCTGGATTTCCCCACTTACTTTTATTTGTAGCTCCTTTGCAATCTGCCGAAGCTGTTGAAATGCAAAGAGATTGTTGTAGGTTCTTTCTGCAATATTGTTGAGGGCAGAAACAAATCTCTTTCCTTGTGACCTATTGCTCATCCCAGAACCGTGCTGTGAACGCTCAAAGTCCAGTTTCCCAAACTCATCAGAGTAGGTTCCTAGCATGCTAAAAAAACACAACCAAATGAGAATCAACAGGAGGTAAAGGCAGAAATGAATGGATTGGTCGGGCAGGGTCTTGCTATCTGTCTGAAATATAAAAATATAAGAATGAGTCATTGAAGTCTCAGGTCTCCAAAGGGGCTCACAAATTGTGCAACTCCTCCCACTAAGAATAAAGCTAGCAGTTTGGAGGCCTTCACTAGGGGTCTGTCTGAACCACCTTTGGCCTTCATCGGTTCACAGCAAGAATTCAGCCTCTGAGAAAGTGGAAAGACATTTAGAGGTGTATCTTTTCTAAAAGGCAAAAGGTACAATCTTTCCTACACTACAGTGTGACCATATTCTTTGAGTTGTCTGTAATCATAGTGGTCATGATCTACATGATGAAATTAACATAAAAGACAGGGTTGTACATTACTACCCTATTCAGCCAAACCCAAAGATGGACAGTTTGGCTATAGAGTTTATAAATAAATATATATCTATGGTCTGAACCATACCATCTAAGCATTCTCTTGGTTGTATGAAAAGAAGAAAAATCATACACTTTTTAAATTAATACCACTATTTGTTCTGATTTTAACACTGTACATCACCTGTATTTCATTATTTCAATTACATCCTTAGCATCTTCTTTGGTTGATTTTTCCCTTAATTCCAGCCTTGATCGTGCCTTAAACAAAAACCATATTTAACAATTAAGCTGATGTTATGTAGTAGCCACCCACATACAAAAGGCTTAGTCCCCATCATTCAGTCACAATGGTTGTGTTAAGCTCTGAGGACATACTTGGGACCTGATCCTGCAGGACTCACAAACATAGCCACATTCTTCAATGGAATTTCTGACTAATAATTGCAGGATAAAGCCCTATCAATAAGTAGCAGCACTCCTACCTTCAAAACTACCTTAGAGAGTTGTGGTCTGGAAATTGTTGATTTGCTTTTTAATATTGCATTCTCTGGACAACAAAGCACGACTAATGCTATTAGAACACAGCATTAAAATACGTGGCAATGGCGATAAGGCACGGGAGGAGCAGACACAGGTCCCTCTCTATACTGTCAAGGAAGATTCTTCTGAAAAGCCAGGTGAGTATCCCTGAATTCTGCTCCTCTCCCTATTGGCAGATACATCAGGGGGAGAAAAGGGGAACAGGATCTAGGGAAGGATGGGCGAGTTCCCAGCCTGGGAGATTTTTCTGTGATGGAAAGGCTGGGGAAGCCCTCCACAGCTCCTTATACAGCTCTTCGGGTTTTATGCACCTCTTTCAATCAGCCATTTAAAGAGTCATCAGGATTTAGTCTTACAAGTTTGACAGTTATTTGGTTTAATGTTATTTTGGTCCATAAGCAAGAGTCAGAATACCCATCTAGCATCCCAATTTGCTTTTACCTTTATAATGGGCTTAGACATAGTTTGGGATGGAAAAGCTGCTTTAATTGACTCGCCCTGCTGGAGCTGTGGAGTATTGAAAGACTATTAGGTAATGAGGCACAGACTAATGGATTTTAGGGACAAATAAGATGAAATGTCTGTCTTCCACTTAGCCCCTTCAGAATGGCATAAAGGGTGTAGAAAAAATTAAGATACTTTGTCTGGGTGTACCTTATTGCCTCCATTACAACCTCACATTGAGCCTCTAGCCTCTGGGTTTCCTCTAATGCACCCTGGAATCCACATATTTCAAAAGAGATGCTGGAAGAATCAGTGCAAGGACTGAGCATTCCTTGTGCTGTGAAGGAGTGGTTACAAGGATCTACAGCAATTCTGATCAGCAGAAACCAGAGGGAATAGAAGCAGGCTGGGAGCCACAAGTCAATTGTTGGCAACTCCTGGGAGTGTTAATAGCTATATTAAAATAATACTTAAGGTGCCAGAAGCAAAAAGGATTACAGCTGGAAGTGTACCTCTGTAAGCCGAATCAGTGACTCCAGTTGCCTTGTGGTGATAGGTGTGCTGTCCACCCCTTGGTTCTGTTTCCGGAGCTCAAGATAGAATTCCTGGAGGACCTGAGCAGCTTCTGGAGATAACTTTGGGTGGACATACTGCCGAGCATATCCAACATACTTCCTCAAAAGCTGATGTGGAATGGCATCAAAATTTTCTCCAGGCATGACCTAAGCCAATTACAAACACATCTCTCATGTTCATGGACTCTTGTAACAACAGGATGATAGTATTCAGTAGGTTTTTATACACTGGTCTTTCTTCTATGAACTCAATTCTCCGTTCTCAACTGGGTGTGCATTATAAATGATAGTTTGGTCACTTCCAGACAGTACAAACCTCTAGTCTGCAGTGAAGAAAAGTGAAAGTGACAAATGCAACTGGGCAGTATCAAGAGTCCTCTCTCAAAAAGACTCTTCACAATGAATGAGAACGATACTGAAAAGTGACTATACTGAATCAAATCATCGGTGTGGTTTAAGATTAGAATCTGGCAGATATAATTTTATGGCCAAAAAAAAAAAAAATCAAGAGAACGAGCTCTGTTTTACTTGTTGTTGTATAAACATATAAGAAGACACGGTCCCTGAAGAGTTCTGATCCTGCAATTAATCCTACGCAATGGACTTCAGGCTCCATATGGAGCCTGTGACGCATGACCAGAAAGGGTTAAGCATCCTGCAGGATAAATGACTCAAATTCAACCCTTAAAAACATATGAGGAGATAATGTTTGTGTATTTACCTATATATTGGTAGTGGTCAACAATGTAATCAAACAGTCCCCGTCTAGGCTATATTCTGTTAATTCAGAGATCAAAAGAACATCTTAACATTTAAATGAACTGTGAACATAGAATATCGCTGTATTCATCTCTCTCTGGGAATGGTGGAAAAACAGGCAATTGCCTTGGGTCAATCTGTGTGGATAATTACCAGCTATGCTTAGGAAATGGGTCCACTTCAAAGTCCACATGAGTGCCTATTGTTCAACTAAGGACTCCAACCTGTCAAAGAAAGCCTGGAATTGTATAAAAGACCTTTGGGTCCCAATCCTTTTTATTTCAGATTTGCTTGAGGTTTCATGCAGGAGAAGCCTAAGCCATAAAGATCGAGATCCCAGTCCTAAACTGGAACACTCTGAATATGATATTGGACAATGGACTATAACCTATGGACTAAACTCTAAACGAACTCTTTGCAACTTCAAAGCTCACCATCTCTGCTATGAATCTGAACCTCAAGAATTGAACTCATGTCTGTGTGCATATTGATTTTTAAACATACTCTCTCTCTTTTCTTTTTAAATAAATTTTAGTTTAGTTAATAAGAATTGGCTGTAAGCATGTATTTGGATAAGATCTGGAATATTCATTAACCTGGGAGGTAATGTGTCCTATTCTTTGGGATTGGTAGAACTTTTTTATATGATGAATAAGATTTTCATTAATCTTCATCATATCTGACGACTTGGGTGTCTAGGTGGAGGCCTGAGGCTGGGTTACTTCAAGGGAACTGTGTTGTTGACTTCTGAGTAACCAGTGAGGTAATAAAGAAGCTGTTTTGTGCTGGCTTGGTAAATCTACGTATTGGAATATCCACCAGCTTTGGGGATTGTCTGCCCCATTCTTTGCAATTCACCCTAATTGAGTGACCTCAGCTGGCTCCCCTGGGAATCTGGCCACAGAGCCCCACAGACATCAACAGACCCACACAGAGTTCATTGCAGGATCAGGGCTAAAGACAGACACACCAGGGAAGAACCAAACAAGGAGGCAGGTGGGACAAGTGAGGACAGGGTAAACAAAATTATATGGTTATTTGGAAGTTAATCACTAACACTTGTTTTCATTTAGGAGGGAAACCAGGCTTGAAATGGGGGAGGAGAATGTAGGAACAAGACAGAGAGTAGAGAGGTGGAGGAGGAGAAGAGAAAAACAGAGGGAGTGGAAACTGGAAGGAGAAACTGGAGGAGGAAGGGGTGAGGAAATCTACAAAATACCATTGGTAGATGAAGGAAGGAATCACATCCCTGACAGCAAAAAAAATGTAAAAAAGTTAAAAAACTGAGCAAAATCTGAGCCCCACCAGGGTGGGATGTGTAAAGGTGGTTCCGTGGGACTAGGCTTGCCCCATTTCCCACCATCCACCCTGCAAGAGCTGCTACTGCAGGAAGTTGGCAGGAACTGTGGAGCATAGGGACTTTCTATAGACATCCCATGGCTCTTTAAGGCTGGACTTGGTTCCCCACATGGAAAGTGGAAGGGGAACTACTGAAATCCGACACCAGCAGGCAGCCTGCACTGGTTCCAGTGGGAGATGCAGGGTGGGGAGGTGCAAAACAAAATTGGAGGAGAAAATTCTACCTTTAATTTTTCTGATAATGGTTTATCTGAGACTGCTTCCAGGATGGATGTGTTTGAATCCTGTGTGTTGGTGCGAGTCACTACAGCGCTGCTGTGTACTGCCTGTTTTCCAGCTCGCATTGCCATCACATGCTCAGAAAGCAAATGGTCGTGATCTTCATTCGGAGTGTCCAGCAGGATAAATACCAAGTCAAACCTGGACAATAAGGCACTCCCCATTCTAGACAGAAATAATACATTGCTTACAAAAACAGACACAATGGAACTCTATAGCAGCTTTACCTATTACCCTGCTTCACAAGTACAACTCAAGAAATAAATCTGTGTAGAGAGCTCAGCTCAAAGCAATATTATAATAAAACCCACTTTCATCCTCCAGGAAGCTAACATGCCATTATTCACAAACTGACTTTAAAAAGAAAAAGAAGCGCACTTCCTCTTGCAAACTACATAATTAACACTTGAAAAAGTGCTTACTTTAAATTCTCAGAGACTGTTTTGGCTTTGTTATAATGTCCCCCAACTGGATTTGCTGCAGCAATGATAGATGTCCTAGCTGGCAAGCTGCAAACAATGCCAGCCTTAGCAAGGCTGATACTTTGCTGTTCCATGGCTTCCAGCAAAGCTTGGTGTTGGCTTCCCATCTTATCAAATTCATCTATTCCACAAATACCTGGAGACATAATTAACACAGAATAAAAGGTATCAGAAAACACACAGGTCAATGGCCAAATATATGCCACTGATCCAGTATGCACCTTGAGCCTGATCCAAAGTCCACTCACTGCAATGTTTTCCTCAGCACTGTCAGCATGGCTTGCTTCCTTTTCATGCTGCCCCTGGGACTCTACTGGTGTAAGTCTGGAGGGGCAAGTATTATAGGCAGGGATCAAATTGGTCTGGCTCATGAAAGCTGTCTGGGGAGTGCACTATTTTCTGATGACTGCCAACTTGCACTCCAGAATCTAAGCTTTCATTTAAAAAGCTGGAGCCAAGATTCCTTTAAAAAAAAAAGTGCCTAATTAAGGAGCCTCTCTTTCAATAGCGTTAAGCACCAGTAGTTCCCATTTAAGTCAACAGACACGCAGAAATTTTGAAAATCTGGCCACTTAAGCACCTAAATAAGAACTTTCTGCAAATCTTAGAAGCCTAACTTTAGGTACCCAATCTCAACTGAGTGTGTCACCCAAGCCTCACCAACGGGGACCATAAAGATCAGTGGAGCCTATCAGGGCTTCCAAGACCCACCAAGAGGAAACCAAGTTGGAGACGACCAGCAGAGAATGAGGAATCACATTTTGAACATTTGCACAAATTTCTTAAGATCTTATGCTTAAAAATAAAGTTATTTAAAAAAGAAAGTTAGCCTCAGATCTGTAGTTAGTAGTAGCATCATACATATGTTAATCCTAGACTCAAATCCCAGGGCTAGGATTTCAAACATTAATTGGTGTGAGGGAAAATCTGAATGAAATGTTTAGCTAAAAACATTTGTCCATTCAATTTAGTTGAAATTTAGTGTGTTACCTTGATCTCCGAGCACCAGAGCACCAGCTTCCAAAGCAAAATCCCCAGAAGTACTATCTCTACACAGAGTCACAGTCAAGCCAGAGGCGGTGGTGGTATTGCCACAAACGTACACACCACGAGGGGCAATATTGCACACGGCCTGTGGAAAACAATCACAAATTTTTAAAAAGTTACAGAACCATATTATGTGGAATTGTAAACTTACTGATACTAGAAAAATACCACAAATGAGAAAAAAATGAACGTGTTGCACCTTTTTTGCTATTTTCAATTTAACAAGAGTCAGTAGTATAATGGTTATTAACGGAGTACCTCTTGAGAGAGAAATCCAGAACTGCAGAAGGTCGGAATCATTTTTGGTTGCATGCTTGGAGTCAAAGTACTATCTGCTTTGTTATTGTAAACCCTGAAACTATGCTACATGATATGGATTCGGATGTACTAGATTAAGGTGCTCTAAGGGTTAATTAGATCACCTATATTAAAAACAATCTTATATTTATATTATTTTTCAATAACAAAGCAGTTCAGACTTAAGCGATATTAAAACCCCCCACCCAAATACAGCATTATCCATCAATGAAATGCATCTACATAACATAGCAATTGCCAGACGGGATCAGACTGGAGGTCCGTCTGGCCTAGTACCCAGTGGCCAGCACCAGCTGCTTTGGAAGAAGGTGTAAGGAGTGCTCCCAGAAGTAAGAGTGGATGTAGGATTATCTATCCCCCAAACAAGGTCTCCTCATGGTCTCTAATAGTTAAGTATTAGAGGGGTAGCCATGTTAGTCTGTATCAGCAAAAACCATGAGGAGTCCTTGTTGCACCTTAGAGACTAACACATTTATTTGGGCATAAGCATCAGATGCATGGAGTGGAAAATACAGTGGAGAGGTATATATACATAGTGCATGAAAAGATGGGAGTTGTCTTACCAAGTGAGGGGTCAGTCTAACGAGACAATTCAATTAACAGACTACCGAGGGAGGAAAAATCACTTTTGTGGTGGTAATGAGGGTGGCTACAAAAGTGCCATGCCAACACCTGTTCTCACTTTGAGATGACATTATAAATAAGAAGCAGTCAGCATTATCTCTGGTAAATGTGAACAAACTTCTTTGTCTTAGCGATTGGCTGAACAAGAATAGGACTGAGTGGACCTGTAGACTCTAAAGTTTTACATTGTTTTGTTTTTGAGAGCAGTTATGTAACAAAAAAAATCTACACTTTCATGATAAAGATATTGTACTATGGTACTTGTATGAGGTGAATTGAAAAATACTATTTCTTTTTGTTTATTGTTTTTACAGTGCAAATATTTGTAATAAAAATAATATAAAGTGAGCACTGTACACTTTATATTCTGTGTTGTAATAGAAATCAATATATTTGAAAATGTAGAAAAACATCTGAAAATATTTAATACATTTCAATTGGCATTCTATTGTTTAACAGTGCTATTAAGTGCAATTAATTTTTTTAATCACAATTAATTTTTTGAGTTAATTGCGTGAGTTAACTGTGATTGACAGATATTCAATTTGCATGAGTTAGCCTGGCTGCCGTACTCAACTCACCACTTACGCAATTCTCAATGTCGTTGTGACAAATGAAAATAAAACGAGAACCCTTCTGAGATAAATATAAAATACGTATCACAGAACAGAGGGGTTGTGCAATTATTTGGAGAACTATTGATGTTTAACAACAGTGAATGTCTAAATGAGAGTATGACAAAAGGAGAAAAACTTGAGTGTTTGTTTTAGTCAGAATTCACAACTAGGGACAAAAATGTGGGGCTTAGTAAATTATATACTTTAAAAGGGAGACTTTCTAAATTACATTCAAAGAGACAGTCTCTCACTGAACGAATGGTTGTGTGTAAGCAAAAGACTAAACATAAAGGTTTAGAGTTAAAGGGAAAAAATGCATTCTCTCGCCATTAGCTAAATTGAATAGTAGCAAATGAACCCATACTTGCAACATTTGACTCTTTCCTAATCCAGGATCTCCAACCACCAGAAGATGTGGGTCTCCTCGCACTGGAATTCTGTTTTTGTCATCAACATATTTTTGGCATCCTCCAAACAGTGCCAGTGCCAAACCGGCCTTTACAATCTATAATGATACATACAAATACTAGTCAGCATTAGACAACAGCTACCATTACAAACAATTGCTTCATAGTAAATTCAGACACACAGAAAGAAAACATTGTGTCCTGCAGAAAAGAAGTTACAAGGGACTAAACTCCCACCATTGCCCAGTGCACTACCTCTTTCTCATTTGGGGGTTTCTATGGGTGTTTTGACACAGGAAAAAGAAAAATAGTTTATGCAAAAATAAACTTAAAAAAAAAAAATCGCTTCCACCTTGCCAACCTTTAAAAGGTCTTGGAAGTTTACTGAGGCAAAATTTTTAATGAAGTTTGAATTTAGAATGAAAGCAAAGTTCTAAAATTACTTACCTCATGGCCATAGATAGTAGGACAAAGTGAGCTGAAAAACCAAAGACATTTGACATTAGTATGTGATTAATACAAATCTCTTATTACCATTAAATGATCATTTGTCCCATCCCAGTTACAAAACTAGTTTCTCTATTGCAACAAGTTCCAAAGAAATTCACTTTCTTTTCTAATTCCCAACAAAACCAGGGTTGTTGGTTTTTTTAATGCTCTGTCAACATTCTTGACATTTTTGGTCAGTCAAGCATGTTTGTCATCATAAAGAGAGCAGTACTCCACTTAAATCTGTGCACACACACACACAAATGAGAACCTGTTACACGGTGGTTGCTGCACCCACTCTTATATCTGGAACAGAACTACTCTGAATCATCATAAGTCTATTGCTCAACTGCGCCGGAGTTTGAAGGTGGTTTTGTATTCCACAGGTTTAGCTGCAGCATCCTGGAATCCTCCAATTGTACCTCATGGTTCTGCATGGTCTGTTTCATGCCCTCAGCTTGGCTCGCATATCCCTACCCCAGTGCTGCAGAGGCCATAGGCAGAGCATAGAATAGAACAATGCAAGATGTGGAAGTTGCCGAGGCAATGGTCTCGGACATCTAAAAGAAAGAGTGTAGCAGTTGAAAAATAGGGAAAAGAGAAGAGGGCAGAAGGAAAGAGATACCATAGGCGTGAACATGTATATGTACTTAGTTTAAGAACAGTGTATTTTTGAAGTACAATATTTAGATTTTGGGCAAATGAAAGTTCAACAACTAGTTAAAACTACAAATATATTTGATTTACTTCACCTCCCACTCTTGGGCTAAAAGAGGGACATAGGCAGAAGTACACAAGAGTGTACTTCGTTTAGATTACTTGTCCCAGATTGACTGCTTCGGAAGGATCAAGATGTAGGATAGCAAATAATGAACCACACGCTCGAAAGTACAAGAAGGAAAAAGCTGTGGTGCTTTTATATCTAAATTGCTAAAGGTGTAAGAGACAACTTACTTGACAATTAGCGTGAACAGATTTTCCTCAGCTTGAATCTCTTGAACAGCATAAAGATCTTTAAGTGAAAACTCCATGCATACTCTGTGATTAGTGCCATCTTCAGAATTCATGACTTTTTGTCCTTTACCGTTGCTGACAGAGTTTGCCTCAATGTACAACAGGAACATACATTTGTCATTCTTGTTTCTAGATGCTCCTGTTAGATTACAAAGACTGTCAAGAATAGGAAGCCATGTTTTCATCTAAGTATTAGGGTTATGCACAGGTAGTGATTAAAATAATTCAGAAATAGTAAAATCCATGTGCTAATTAAAACTTGCGACATATTTGTAATGATAACATTTAGCAAATTAAAAGGTCTAACTCATGATGACAGTTCCTGAATACTGGAAGATATAACCCTTGAACAATTTAGTGGAAACTATTTTGAACTGCTTCCTCAAAGCCTGATAAAAAGCCAGGAAAAGCTTCTGGTGACACATTGAGATTCAGAGCTTTATAAAAAGGAAAGGAATGTTGTTTAATTTAAAGTTCAGCACATACTCAAGTGCTTTGCTGGATTAGGGCCTGAAAGAAATACAAGATCACTTTTATTCTATTCAAACTGTTAACCTTGGAAACAGAGAGCATTGTGCCTCTCTGAACTGGCTACATTTTAAGTGTCTTTAGCCTGATCTACTATAAAATTAAACAAATATGCTACAGACATACACTATTTTAATCTTAAAACAATTTTTTAAATAAAAGACAAAAGAGACTTATAGCAGAAATGATAGCGTTTAATTTTTAACAACATTTTTCTATCTGTATCCTGAACAGAAAATTACTGATCTGTTATAAAGCAACATGGTTCACAAACTGATTATGACAATTCTTTGTAACATTCTCCATTAAGAGCATTTGTAAGGTTTCTTCAAGCAGAGAGAAACAATCCATGAAAGAATGTGCAGCCATAACAGTTCTCTTAATATATATATATATATATATATATATATATATATATATATATATTATTTATTTATTTATTTATTTATTTATTTATTTATTTATTTATTTATTTATTTTTAAAAACCCTTGATAACCACCTCCTTCAAATGAAATATAAAAAAGTGTCAAATGGCTAACCTCAATGAGACTATTCTAGAAACAAATCTGGAAAATGGAATCCATCTCAACACCCTGTTTCCTTTACTACTGTACAGAAGATCTTTCTATCCAACTGACTTTCTAGAACATGAGATGCCTGTACCAATAGTTGAGACAAATTCCTCATCCTTAACAGTGCATGCGTGCTGCTACAAGACACCCACTGCTGACTGCACAAAAGTCAGTTAAGGTCAGAGGATGCTAAGGTGTACACTGCTCTCCTCCCAGTTGGCGTATTTTGTCCTCTCTCTTTTTCCCTACAGAGTTATCTGTTCAACAGCTTTCCCCTATACATTTTACTTCTTTCTAAAAAAATGCAACGAATAAGTGACTTCAGGCTTTGAGAGAAAAATCAACAACTAGAGAACAAAGAATAAGCTTTTGTTTAGCATTGTGCAAGATTCAGAAGGTGATAAGAAAAAATTCAAACCAGATGTACTGTACCTTCTTCGGTGTTTGACACCTTAACAATTCCTGTGATCGTGACCATATCTCCTGGGACACAACTGTCTACAAGATCCTGAATCAGCTCACATTCTATTGTGCGAGGAATTCGACCTGCTTCTCGCTGATCATCTGACATGAGCTCCTGAACCCTAAAATACACACAGCATATCAATGACCAGTCTGCAGTGTTTCTATTTAAGTTCTCATATAAAGTCCTCACATTTATGCTTCTAATCAATCATTTTTGATTTGACGAAAAGGGAGAATATAGACTGATAACATTGGAAATAGTGCTGTTAAAAGTCAGGAAATTCCAAAAGTTTTAAGTGTTTCCAGGACGAGAGACTTAATAAGCACTTCATTTTGTCTTCTGCAAACACTTCAAAGCATATTTCCAAAGAACCCTAACTTTATGAACTCTAGATTAAATCTGTCAATTCTACAACTCAGTGAGGTCCAATTACATGTAAATTCAAACCGTAAAAATGTTGCCAGTTTTCAGTAATCTGCATCAGGTGAGCCGGGAAATGCTGATAACCCTAATATTGTGTCTTATTTTCATCTTCTAACTTAAAAAGGGGCGTACAGCAATTGGGTCAAGTGTTCAAAAAAAATCCATATTAGAGCCATGACAAAGCAAAGAAAACATCATCCTAAAGGGAGAATTTTGGAGGTGATTATCAGAGAGAGAAATCATGGTTATAATTTAATGAATTTTGCCAGTTTTACAGTAGTAGTCACAAGTATAATCTTGGGTTACAAAACAGCCATGTTGGTTTTCCTACCATCACAGCTTTGTGTGGACAAACTCTGATGTTTTTCCTGATTGCAGCCTCTAGGCGCTACCAAAATAAAAATAATAAATGATAATTTGCACTGTAGGCTACTGTAGCTCCTCTATACTTTCCAACATAGAAATGAGTGTTACACTTGCTTAAGTGAATTTTCTTTCCCTTTTAAATACATTTAAAAAATTTATAGATACATATCCATCCTTTAAATGTGCTTTTCCCCCAGTCTTTATCTATCATGGATGATATTCATTTTATAACCTTCAAAATGAAATACACTTCCATCTAAATAAAATTAAAAACATACAGTGATATTTGAAAACAAATTACAGTTTTCTTTTAATTGTCTTTTTGCCTCACTATGTTGTATTTTAGTCCTGCTAAATGAACTCTAGGATGTGTATGTAATACTTGCAAATTCCAAAGATTTCTCTTCTGAGCCCTTCCTTACATGAAATATTAATAGCACCCCCTAGTGCTACTGTTAAGAATCTGTCAGTGCTACGGTGCAACTTAATTTTCTAAGGGTTTGTAAATGAAAAAAGAGTGGAATTAAAAAAAGGGGGGGGGGGGGCTTAACATTAAGATTGTGCTACTCACAATAACTTGGATCTGTAAAATTTGGATGCAGAATGTCAGCTTGGAGAATATGGACTCTGACTGAAACCCCCAAGACAGGTAAATTCAAGAGTCCCATTTCTCTATGCTGACATTCCACCTTTTGTGCCTCTAGCTGTCTTATGGTATTGCTGCACAGAAGCAGTGGAACATCATGAACTTTTCTGAGCATACGCTCTGTTGTACTACCAGAGATGGTACAGGTGCAGTGGAAATGGGGGAATAAGTGTTTGTGTCCTTTGAAGTGATTCTGACATGCTGTTGTGGGGTGATATCTTTACTGCCTCAGGGATTTCCTTTAATGGGATTGCAAATCTTTAAGTCTCCTCCAAAGACAAAAGTGCCTGTGAACTGGGCAATTGGTTAGGGTTGTATAAGAGTATTTGACTAGAACCACAAAACCACCTGAAGTCAGACTGAAACAGGGTCCTCCTCCTACCTGTGAACATCAGCTCAAGTCCACAAACAATTTTCAGACATGCCCTAACACTGCTCAGAGCCTTAGCGGCCACCCCCAAACCATAATCTATTAGCTGCCACTGCCTTCCACCCGGAAGCCTTAATACTGTTGATTTCAATGGGGAGGGAATCAAGACATGAAACTACCCCTCTCCCCATGAGCCCGAGTCAAATGGCACAGGCCAGCGGCAGGTTTTTATTTGCTGTGTAGACATACCCTTAGGGTCTGCTTTCAGGCTCAGTAACTGCGTGGGAGATAGCCCCCTTTCATAGGTAGGTTTGGAGCACACTAGCTTGTGAATGAGCACTGCATCCTAGAGCACAGGTGCTGCATACTAGTAGGAAACGCACCTATCAGTCCCAGCAGTATGGCTGAGGCTGGAAGCCAGAGCAGGCAGGCAAAGGTGGCTCCCTAGAGCAAAGGCTGTAGAGGAGCTGCAGATGAGGCTTTTTTTTGCTTGGGAGGGGAGAGAGCAGCTCCGGGAAAGAGTGGAGCAAACTCCCTGTGCCCTGAAAAAGAGCCTACAAAGATTACCAGCTGAGACAAGCAAAAGGATCATTTGGGAACCAAATTTGGCTACTACTAGGAGGCACTTCCTATACTCTATTTCAGGGAAAGCAGGCGATCTGGGAACCACCTCTGGCTACTACTAGGAGGCAGTCTGTACAGTCAGCTGTGTTGTGTTCCTGAAGGAGAGACCTAGCCCTTTGCCTGGTGATTGACAGGTCTGATCCTATCTCTTCAACTTCATAGCAGAGGTAAAACATAAGAAGAGAGAGCCTAAACAAGAAAGAATTTATTTTAGTCACTGAAGTGAACAGGTAGGACTGATTATACATAGGGAGCAGATCTGTTGCTGAGCAACAAGGTGACATTTTCAGTCTATTTTTATAGTAGTAAAATAATGTTTTTGTTTGTTTCATAGGTCTAAGTCAGATCCTTAATATTGCTGTAGTTTTTGTAGTTTACTATAAACAGGTTATATTCTTTTAAAATGTTATTTCAAAAGAAGGCAGCGTTACAGCAAGTATAAAATATTACTTCGGAGACACTATACGGATATTAAGAAGGCACAGGATATCAAGTTATTCACTCCCCCTGATAACATCCACCTGTCAGACTACCACAGAAGTTGTCTAACAATGGGGGTACTGTACCAAAAAAGCCACAAACCGACAATGCAAACAAATTAGGACACCAATTCTGCAAAGACTTACACATATGCTTAATTTTACACACACACATAGTGAAATCCTGGCCTCTCTGAAGTCAATGGTAGAACTCCCATTCACTTCAATGGGGCCAGGATTTCACCCTCTGAGTAGTCCCATTGAAGTCAACCCACAAATGCATAAAATTCAGCTGTGCTGGAATAAGGCCTAAGCGCTTTTCCAAATATTATGCTACTTAACATTACATCTGTTCTAAAAAAATTGTAAAAAATCTATTTCAGAAATAGTTTTGATTAGTTTAGACTAGAAGGAACACTTGACGTTTATATTATTTATTTCTATTGCAGTAATACCTAATGGCCCATTTTTTCTATTCTTGTACAAATAAAAGACAACAAAGCCAGTCCCTGCCAGATAGCTCACAATTTAAGGAACATTTACTCAATTAGCTGTAGAAAGCAGAAAAATAGGGAAACAATTTAAATATGTGTACTTCATTCCTATTCACGTTAGCTTGTGTTTTTTCAATACAGCTTTAAACCAAGATTTTGACACTAAAATTCAATGCAACTCATTCAAACTCTCTCAGATGACAGGTGTCATGTAACAATGCCCTGCTAGCCAACCACGGTGATGTTTTCCTTACAGCTCATTCATTACAGAAGGTACTTTCTAATGGACGTGATCACATTTATAGAATGAATGCGATCAGTTCACAATGAAGCCATAGGCAAGATAAGAAGAATTTCAATTAACCTATTATACTGAGTAGGGACAATATGCAATATGGAATAGTGCTTTGGTGAAACAATGATTTTGTAGCATATTCTTTTGATCAATGCTTCTTTTTACACAATGGATAATATGAATAAAAATGCACATTTACTGTAATAATAAGATATCCTTTCAAATTTGTTAAACTAAATGTGTTTGTGAAAGGAACAGACACTCTAAGGTTGCTTACTTAATAGACTGCCAGTCCACCGTAATTGTTAAAGGAGAGCTTCTATCTGCAGCGAATGATCGTCCATGGCACTCAGGCAGAGGACACTGTAACAGTATGAATTCATGGTCAGGATTGACATAAAGAAAATTATTCTCTTTATTACAATAGTTTAAGGTGCTTCATTTGATTTTGAAAAACAACAGTACTCTGTGTGCAGCTCATTAGCAGCATATAAAAAGAAAACCTACAGTTAATCTTAGATTAGGGATACCAAATGGCATGGGTATAATTAATGGAAAACTGTCACACAGTCGTTTAAACACCTAGCATTAGAATCATAGAATCGTAGAACTGGAAGGGACCTCGAGAAGTCATCTAGTCCAGACCCCTGCACTCAAGGCAGGACTAAATATTATTTAGACCATCCCTGACAGCTGTTTGTCCAACCTGCTCTTAAAAATCCCCAATGATGGAGATTCCACAACCTCCCTAGGCAATTTATTCCAGTGCTTAACCACCCTGACAGTTAGGAAGTTTTTCCTAATGTCCAACCTAAACCTCCCTTACTGCAATTTAAGCCCATTGCTTCTTGTCCTGTCCTCAGAGGTTAAGAACAATTTTTCTCCCTCCTCCTCGTAACAACCTTTTATGTACTTGAAAACTGTTATGTTCCCTCTCAGTCTTCTCTTCTCCAGACTCAACAAACCCAGTTTTTTCAATCTTCCCTCATAGGTCATGTTTTAATCATTTTTGTTGCTCTTCTCTGGACTTTCTCCAATTTGTCCACATCTTTCCTGAAATGTGGTGCCCAGAACAGTACTTTGAATTTGTCCTTATTGAATTTCATTCTATTTACTTCAGACCATTTCTCCAGTTTGTCCAGATCGTTTTGAATTTTAATCCTATCCTTCAAAGCACTTGCAACCCCTCCCAGCGTGGTATCATCCACAAGCTTTATAAGTGTACTCTCTATGCCATTATCTAAATCATTGATGAAGATGTTGAACAGAACCGGACCAGAACCGATCTTAACTCCTAGGCACTAGAAAAAAACAACAGTGTTAATACTGCACCTTTTGTGTCTGTTATTTTTATTTTCAGGTCCCCTCAGAGGAGAAAACTTCTCACTTGGTCACATAATAATAATAATAATAATACTAGACAGTTACATACAAAATAATAATAAGGTAGGTCTTGAGGGGTCTTAGATCAAGCTAAGAACAACAAAACTGAAATACAAAATCCTGGAGAGAGCTGGTCAAAAGTTATCTACTGGAAAATGCTGATTTAACAAAATCAAAATGTTCTATGCAAACATGTTGGTTCCATCGAAACTTTAGACAGAAACCAAGTTAATGGTTTCTTGGAAACCTGCCTGCCTGCTGCTCCTTAGTTCCTTGACAGCCTGCTGGGGAGCTGGGGCTTCCCAAACTGCATGCCTGGCAGACCACCACATTCACCAGCTCCATGGGGTAGGTCTTCACAGCCAAAACAAAACCCAAAACAATAAAACCTCAAAGCAGCAAGTCTTAGGCCTTGGCTACACTTGCACGTTATACCGCAATAAAGCCTCCCAGAGTGCTCTCTCTCATTCCCCGTCCACACTGGCAAGGCACGTAGAGCGCTCTGACTCCCTGGCTGGAGCGCTCCTGGTACTCCACCTCCATGAGAGGGATAACGGCTGTTGCGTATTGGCTGAGACGCCCCAGGGTCGGTGTGAACGAGGCTATGGCTACACTTGCAGCTGTAGAGCGCTTTGGCTTAAACCAGCCTTTGGAGAGCGTACTAGGGAAAGCGCTCCAGTCTGTCCACACTGACAGCTGCAAGCGCACTGGCGTGGCCACATCTGCAGCAGCATTGGGAGCGGTGCATTATGGGCAGCTATCCCAGCATTCAAGTGGCTGCAACATGCTTTTCAAATGAGGGGGGGGTTGGGTGGAGTGTGTTGTGTGTAGAGAGAGACAGTAGCGTAGCCGGGGAGGAGTGGCCGCTCCCCTACTGAGCACAAGTGGTGCCTTTTAAATTTTTTGGCGCCTTTTAAAAGGGGGAGCGGAGCTAAAAAAAAAAGGCGCTTTGTACTCACCCAGAAGTGCTCTGGGTCTTCGGCGGCACTTCGGTGGCGGGTGCCACGGAAGACTCGGAGCGAGCGAAGGACCCGCTGCCAAACAGCTGGAGCGCCGCCGGGTTAGTACAAGGGCTTGGCGCCTTTTTTTTAGCTCCACTCCCCCTGTACTCTGCACCTGGCTACGCCACTGGAGAGAGAGAGTGGGTTTTTGGAGTGCTGAGAGTGTCTCAGCACACGGTCTTGTAAGTTCAGAACCCCCCGACCCTCCTGCCTCTCACTCACTCACTCACTCAAAGCAAACAGTAAATGTTTGTCGGATCAGATAAGCAGCCGCTGTCTGAAAGGGAGCTTTGAAAAGGCACTTCCGCATTCCTGCAGCAATTTCGCAACAAAGGCAAGAGATACACTTGGCTTAAGGGGATTATGGGCTGTTTCCGGAGGTCAGTCAGAGCGCAGTAACTTAACTCCTCGTTCACACTGACCCTGGGGCGTCTCAGCCAATACGCAACAGCCGTTATCCCTCTCGAGGAGGTGGAGTACCAGGAGCGCTCCAGCCAGGGAGTCAGAGCGCTCTACGTGCCTTGCCAGTGTGGACGGAGAGTGAGATAAAGCCTCCCAGAGCGCTCTATTGCGGTATAACGTGCAAGTGTAACCAAGGCCTCAGGTTGGCATTGTGGTGCTAAAAATAGCCATACAGACATTCTGGCTCGGCTGGAGCTCAGGCTCTGAAACCCACCTCCTCCTCCCTGGGCTTCAGAGGCGGAGC
This sequence comes from Chelydra serpentina, assembly GCA_037349315.1. NCBI lineage: Eukaryota > Metazoa > Chordata > Testudines > Chelydridae > Chelydra > Chelydra serpentina. The sequence continues at coordinate 17,056,006 of JBAIAC010000061.1, forward strand.
ACCAGCCCAAGCATGAACATCTACCTGGCTATTTTTAGCACCACAGCACAAGTTCCGTGAGCCCAAGTCTGTAGACCCAGGCTCTGAGAATCACTGCTGCAGGTGGTTTTTTTCAGTGTAGACACCCATGGGCAACTCAGGCTTTGCAGCTGGCTGCAGCTGGCCAGCTCCTGGTCTACCCAGCTCACTCCTGGGCAGCTTGTCAGCCAGAAAGCCTGTGGTGTGCAGCTGGAACACTGAAAAAAATCCATTTGGTAGTCCCGAAAGGGATTTTCCAGAAGAAATCTTTTTGCAGAAATGGAATTTAATTTTTACTTTTCGCCCCAATTTGCGACTTTTTTTTTCTTCAAAAATTTGACATTTTTCACAGGAAGGGATTTACATTTTCCGGCCAGCTCTAGTCCTAGATAAAACTGCTAAATACAGTCAGAACACACAAAATCAAGGAGACTTTTTTTTGTAAATGTCTACTTCACATGATGAAGACTTACAGTAACATTGGGATGTACAGTGATTTTTGTGGGTCAGTAACTTATTCTGACTTTGCTGAAATATTAAATCCATGTCATCCTTCTTTAAATACTATAACTATTTTTTTTTAAATCTAACCACCACACATGTTGACAGTTTCCAAATACAGGAGATAGCAAAGGGGAGGAAAATTTTAAAGATAAAAGTATTTAAATTAAAAGTATTTAAATTACCTTTGTGGGAAGGGAATATTTTCCATCAGGCAGAGGAAAACTCTGAATATACCCACATGTGCTGCATATAAAGGCCATCTTGGTGCATAGAGGTTTAATGTTGCTGACACGCACAACAGTACCACGCAGGGCAACATACTTCCCATAACAATTAGCCCGAACATTCTTCAGTTGAGTCAAAGGGTCATAGTTGTACACCCTAAATAAAAAGGTTACCACACAACTTTAAAACTCGTTATCCTTAAAGAACAAAAATCTTGTTATCAAATATGCATGTATGAACTAAACACTAACAGAGATACAGCCAGAGGAAAGGTTTTATCAACAGAAGACAAATGTAATATTTTATTGTAAATCTAACCTCTCCCCAGAATACATGACACAACCGTTAACTCCTATTACCTTATGAGGAAGGGAAGGCTGCCCAGTCAAATTCTAATGTTCACCATTCCCAAACTATAAGAGAATACATAGTATACACACCTTTCACTGTTCTTAATAAACACTCTTAGGTCCCATTTACTCTATAGAAACTACCATATTTGGGGACCCTCTAATAACACAGTAAATCCCAACCATGGTTTAACACATATTTCAGTCTTGCAGCACAGAAAGAACCAACACCTGATGGCAATTTTCCATGAGAGTTTCTTACTCTCTCTGGGCAAATGAATCTTTCGAATCCTAATACAGAATTAATACAGAACATCCTTTACCTTGCATGAATATGTGGCACATTTATTATAGGTTCTTCATCAATTGGTAATCCTTCTTGTTCCTGTAGTTCAGCTGCATACCTTTCCAGGTCCTTAGTTAATACCTAGATAGACAAGAAAAAAATAAACACAGGCTAGGAAGAACCAGCTCCAAGGAATGGGTAATAGTATTTGTTGAAGTGGGAGTTTTTACAGTGTTCTCCTTTAACATGCTGCGCTCCTCCCTGGGTTTGGCAGAACAAAGCAGCTGAGCTTTGCTACCTTATCCTGCAGTTTTAAACCTCTACACAACTCTGCAGAAGGTCTCATTGACTATTAAGCCCAACCAAGGGGATTATTTTACTGCTTTTGTACTTTTCCATTTGACAACCATAGATTTTCCTTCCATATTTTACATGCATCTTAAATTAACATCTTTGTTTTTCTTTTAAAAAAGTAATGCATTGTAGCCTTATCAATGGATTGGCAATTGATTGATCTCTTTGACCGCAATAGTCAATAAAGGTTTGGTCTCCTGAGGACTACAGCATCAGGAATATTATCAGCATCACTAAAATAAGAGACCCTACAAGTACATGAGAAACAATTCCAATTTGTCACAAGTCCCTTTATTAACAAATCCACTAAGCAGATAAACAATCCCATAACACTGAAATATGATAGCAGATAGACAGTGCAAAGTGTTTGGCCCTATGATTTGCATTGCTCACATCTCCGACTGGGAGATCCTAGAGTGCCAACCATTATCTTCCTCCTCCTCATCGTTATCATCGTCTGTGGCTGTCATCTTGGCATCGCCCAATGCATCTACTCCCAGCACACAGGTGAGGCAAAACCTTTTTATTCTGAGTTATGCTTTTGCCTGCTAAGGTTCATACATACGCATATAGGGTCCAACCCCCTTTTCCTTATCCATACTTCCACACCCCACTAATTTAGGGGTGTTCTGTTTCTCATTGGCTATCCCTTGAGCTCCCCTTATTCTCATTAACATCTATGTCAATGGGGTATCATAGCAACTTGAGGTGAGTAACATTTTGCAGGATTCTGTTATATCTGGCATCTTTGCAGTATTAAATGGCACACTGCAGCATATTTTTCAGTCTATTGCTGCATAGTTTCCAGAACATCAGCACTTAACACACCTTTTACTGTAATCTTACACTTTACTAGCACAAGGTTATCTATGTTCTGGGCAACTAATCGTGCCAACCTGTTTCAGGCCTAAGGCTTTGTTTGGCTAAGCTGAATATCTTACAGGCCTGAGGACTATAGGCTCTTTGTTACAATATTAATAAATACTTATACACCTCTACCCCAATAGAACGCAGTCCTCGGGAGCCAAAAAATCTTACCGCATTATAGGTGAAACCACGTTATATCGAACTTGCTTTGGCCTCGAGCCCTGCCCCCCAGAGCACCGCTTTATCACGTTGTATCCAAATTTGTGATCGGATCGTGTTATATCAGGGTAGAGGTGTACTTCACCTCTATATCCTACGAATACTTGATATCTTTTTTTCTTGGTTACTGCACAGAGTAACCTCTAATTCTAAACTATGTACATGTACTGATATCATTAATCTCAGCATATCTGCGAGCATATTTGCTCCTACTGCAGAACCAGCATAAGGTGGCTAGCCTTTTTAAAGCACAGGACTGAGAGCCAGGAGATCTACAGTCTATTCACTGTTTTCCTGTGGGCTTCCTGTGTGACTTTGAAAAGTACTTTAACATCTGTGACTCGGTGTCCCATTTTAAAAAATGGGAATTAAAAAAAAATAGAGAGAGAGTTGTTATGAGATATAGCTCACTAAGCCCAAAGTATTATCAAGATATGATTTTGTAAGACACACAAAAATGGTGTAGAGAGGAAGAGAGGGGTTTTTTGTTTGTTTTTTCAGTGAAGCAGTAGATTTTTATTTCAGAAAACCTATATATTTAACATTTGGAGGACTTATTTCTTCTACTTCTACTCATAAAAATTGTAAATTAGGTCAAATTTTTGGCCTAGGAAACTTGACGCATTAAATTAAACTGTTTAATCTTTAAAAGTTAAGGCCTCAATCCTGCAAAATTTACTTGGGCTTCACATCTTTTGAAAGCCACACACTTCAAAACAATCAACCTTTAAGAATAAACTTAAGTTTTTAAAAAGTCACTATTTCTAAATTTAATAAAGAGTTTAAAAAGACCAATTGAAACTTTCGTAGCTCTAGTAATTATGCGTTTGTTTCTGGTTAAAAACCCTTCTGACGTTGAGCATTGGTCTTCCATAGGAATATGGTTTAAAACTTAAAAGTACAAGCCATAATTACACACATACATCCTACTACTTAACATCTATTTGGAGTCCATATTTACCTGATGTATTGCTAAACCCATGCAGTCCAGTATTTTCTGAGGCATATCCCTTAAATCAGTAGATATACTTGGTATCAATTCAATTAATTCTTTATCTTGTATCAGCTCTTTGTAATCCACAAGAATACTCCCTTTTCTTTCTATTTCATCCTACAAAACATTTCAAGTTATAAAACACATCTCACTTGGAGATAAAACAAAAGATTTTGATTAATATTATTCTTGAGATATTGTAGTTGAAATATAGACAGAAGAAAATATATACAGATCTATTATGCTATTGTAACAACAGTTGTGGGTGTCTTACCTTATCATAAAGTTCAATGTGACGTGTAAAAAAATTTTCAAATGCTTGAATCTTCTGGACAAAAGGAGAGCGGTCATCATAAGCTAAACAGATACACATCACATTAGTAATTAACCCAAAAAAATAATTAAGTACATCAACACATTATATTATGCTGTATTTGTAACTAGAATTTATTATAGAAACCAATTCATCCATTAAAGACATTGATTTAAAAATAAATAAATATGGGTATTTATTTAAATAATCTTTCTATGAGGCTTCTTCCACATACACTTTACCCTCCATGGTTTTTGAACCTTTCTCTCAAGCATCTACAGTACAGCCACTTTCCTTCAAAGGACTGGATAGAATAATTTCCAGAGTTTAATCACAATACAATTAGAGTTAATGAGACAGAAAAGAAAGGAAAGTTAGGTGGGGAAGGGATGCCAACTGTACCAACTTATAAGACATGGACTTATAAGAAGATATGGTCATAGCAGGTCTTATGCCATCATGATGATGTCTTGCAGCATTTCACAGTACTGATAGAATAGCTTCAGGTTGCCTTTCCTAGAAAAGGTGATATTTTCCCCCATTATGTTGTTTGTGCGCCAAGATTGGGGAATGTCTCAGTAATATTCCTGTTTTCTAAGTTAAGAACTATGAGGATACATACTTTTAGCCAGGATGATGTGGGATCAGTCCTCAAAGGAAAGGAGGCAAAATTTAATGGAAGGGGTATTTTTAATGCTTCTGAGTTGTGGTGTGCAGAGGGTTGTCCATGTGGGGGACTATCATGAGGCAGGACCAACGGAAGGCTGATGGTGAGGCATTACAGTAAGTAATTGCATCTCCAGCATCCTGCAGATTTAGTATGATTTGTGAACTGCAATCCGATTGTTGAGCATCAGAATTTGTTTAATACTTTGGCTTGGGTTTAACATAGGTTGGATGAGCGCATTTTACATTGTACATAGGAGCACATTTTACATTGTTCAATGCTCATTTCCAAGCTTTGGCCCACACAGAGATTACAAGTTGTTCATTCAAGTTTGTTTTGGATATGGGGGAAGAAGAGCAGTAGATAACACTTAGTCACTGGCAACACTGGCCAGCAGTCCATCTGATTTGGAGATAGAGTCCTTGAGTGAGAGTATGTAGCTCTTTCAGGGTCCATATACACTCCAGGATCTTCTCCATTAGCTATTGTAGTATTTCAAAGATGTTGTCACAACAGCCAACTCAAAGGATCCTGGAGTGCAACTAAGACCCAAAATCACTGGCTTAGATGGAAATCACAAAGCTACATAAGATTAATTAGAGTTTCAGCTCGGCAAAGGCTGAGATTGCAAAAAAGGGCAGAAAAAGGGAGGATTTGCTCATATCTCCCTCCATTTCTAGAAGACCAAATTATTTACATTTTTAGTTACCATCTTCCTCTACTGCACCTTAAAAAAAAGTTTTTAACAGGGTCTAAGAATGAATTGTAATGTCAGTCATTTCTTCAATCCTCTAATCTATTTTCCCTCCTATAATACACAAAATCTAGGGGGGAAAGGGGGGTAAAATATTTATTCTAAATTATTTAATATACCTTCAGAGAAATAAAGCTTCCAGCCTTTATATGGAGTAATCTGGTCCAATGTTGACTGAATTAATCGAGGTTGTGCTGAAAAGTATGAAAATAAGATTGGTTAAAGCAGTGTAAGGGCTGGTCTACACTAGCCCCGAAATTCGAAATAAGATACGCGACTTCAGCTACGTGAATAACGTAGCTGAAGTCGAAGTATCTTATTTCGAACTTCAAAGTACTTACCCCTGGTCCACACCGAGGCGCGCAGGCTCCCCGGTCGACTCTGCCTGCTCCGTTCGTGGAGCAGGATTACCAGCGTCGACGGGGGAGCACTTCCTGGTTCGATTTATCGCGTCTAGACAAGACGCTATAAATCGAACCCAGAACATCGATCCGATGCCTCCGACGCGACGGGTAAGTGTAGACCTACCCTAAGTACCGTAGCATCTTTTAAACTTAAATTAAACTTTGTCAGTTACTGTTTAGAGCACTAGTAAGCAAACAGCTGCAGCTGTTGCACACAAGAGCAGGTAAACATGCACTGCTGCTTTAAAATGATCGATCATTGTATTCTAGCATCAGAGATTAATGATAATCTGTTATGTAGAACCAATTTACCAGACTCAGACTTTCCAGTGTTTCTTTTCCAGTCACTTCCTCCATCTCCTCTTCCTCGCCATCTTCCTCTCCAACATTGAAAGCCACCTCTTCCTCGTCCAGACCCTTTACCTCTTAATTCGTTACTCATGTTACAAACTGTGGATTAAACTGATAGGGTAAAACTGCCAATGAAGATTTATAGTAATAATTTATGGTGATTATAATAATTTAACCAACAGTTATTAGTATATTGTCTTTTTTTTTTAAAAAAAAAAAAAAAAAAGAGAGGACCAGCCATATGTGGAATGAATTCAGGATCCTCCCTTCTCAAAACAACAGGTGATGGAAGTACAATTGGCTACATACTCACAGTGGGTGAGGTTCACTCTGTCAAATTCTATAAAATATTGGCTGGCTGCCCAGCCTCCTCATGACAAATAAGGATTGCAAGTCTAGAATGTATTTTTTCTCATGTATACTCTCTAGTACTTTCAACTAGAGTTGGAATCTATCTAGGTTCTCAGATACCATGAAGATATGGATCATGTAAGTGCCTTTCTCTTATGTATAGATAGGTTTGGGGGACAAAGAGCTGAATCTAAGACAATGTTTCCCAAACTTTTGAAAGCTGAGCCACATGTCAGAAAAATGAAACTAACTGTGCTCCTATCATGTGCGGCTAAAAGTCTACACATCTTAATTCATACATCTTCAGTACCCTTTCAGCTAGTCCTGTGCACACACACCCAGCCCTCCCCCTCCCCACCCCCATGTAGACACAGGGAAACACTACTGTATATTTTCTTAATATATTTCTTCTCCATTCTTATATGCTTTGATGAGCAGTAAATAGATAATAAAGTCGACATTTGAGGTAACACCAGCGGCATCTGAGGTAACACCCATTGAAATGCATGGGACAATTCACCCCTCAGTGCTTTTTTCATGCTCTCTGAAAACTCAGGCAGATGTATCAGATGATTACATTTGCTTCACGTTTTGAAAGTTTTCTTTGTGACCACAACAGCTAGAATCTGTTTGGTTTTTTTTTTTTTAATGAAAACTGAAACGCTGGAAAACAATTTAGAAACCGGTCTGCTCACTCCCACTCTGAACAAATCTTTTGTGACTCATCCTACACTTTAAGAAACGCTGATCTAAAGTCAGAAGATCCTGACCTAAACAGAAGGCAAATAGGGATCTTTGTTCTGGTAAACCACATGGACAGATAAATTCAAGTTCCAAAATCCTGTGACCAGATGCTCTTAAATGAGAATTGAGATAAGGAAATAAGTGTTCATTTACCATGGACAGGTAAGTTGTCATACAGGAACATTTAGTAACTTTTTTTTTTATGACATGGCCATTACTTGTAGAAGCCTCAGTCACTTCTAGTCATTTAATCCCTATAAATATTTTCCCGAATGCTTTGTTTGACCTGCAAATAAAATAAGTCTATTTAATTACACACATCACTACCCCTTGTTGCATCCCACCTGCGGCCAACTCTCAGTATAGCCTGGAGGATAATGATCAGGTGAGAGTTTCTGGGTTTATTAGTGTAAGGGTAAGGCCAGCTGTAGCAGGGTAACACAGGTGCTTCCTAGATGGATGGAACGGTTTTCTTCTGTCAGTAGAGAGAACTCACCTCTCTGGCCGTTGCTAGGTCCAGGGAAGAATTATCCATCCCAGCTGTGAGGTGGGGGGTTAGGCCGGACTGATCACAGTGCTCAGGGCACAGGCTTTTTCACAGCTCCCAGCAAGGGAGCTAGATTTAGGTGCAGGCCAGGCCTGGGAGCCCCTAGGCTAGCCCCCATATTTGCCCAGGAAGAACGTGGCCCAAGTGCAGCCCCAGGGCTCCGAACCCCATGGACAGCGCCGCCCCAGATCTGCTCAGCAAGAGCCCAGCAGCCAGGCCTGGCGCTGGCTGCCAGGCAGGCAACTAAGCAGAGGCCTGGCCGGCTGCTCCCCGCCCCAACGCGAGGCGGTTGCCTCCGCAGGTGTCACAGGCCGGCCGGCCGGCAGGCGCCGCTCGCGGAGTAACCCGTGTGTCCCGCGCGGAGCCCCGTCCACAGGAACCCCGCTGCACACGTGGGACATAAAGCGGCAGGTAGCGGCCCGGAGCTCACCTTAGCGCCTGCGGTGCCAGGCCAGCCCCAGTGATACACCTTAGCCGTTCTATTTTGGCGCCAGCTGCATGTTATTTCTGCTTCCGGTAGTAACACCAATCACAGGGACTGGTTGGGTCGATGCTCCGCCCCACCAAGTTGCCATGGTTACAGTAAGGCATTCCCCGCCCTCTTTCCCTGGTTAAGGGTGGTCTCGGCTGCCTGTCACGTGATATTCCCTTCCCGCCCCCTCTCCGCCCCCCACGCTCCCGCTGACAGAAACAACGCTGCGCCTGCGCACCCGGCCGCCGCCAATGAGAACGTCGGTCGGGGTTCGCGGCGCGTGCGCTGTGTGGGTCCCCAGCGGAAGTGGCGCGAGGGCCCAGCCCGCAGGCGGCACACGGAACCGGCAACGGCCGAGTGGAGGGGAGCCATGGCCGAGAGCGCGAAGCCAGGGCTGCGCATCCGCGAGGGGGACTGCGCCGTGCTCAAGCGGGACGAGGTCTTCAAGGCGGTGCTCGTGCTGAGGCGGAGGTGAGGGCGGGCGAGCGAGCGGTCGGGTCCCGCTCCCGCAGCACGGTTCACCTGCCGTCGCCGTCCCGGCATTACCCCCACCCCCGATAGCGCCGCCGCCTGGGCGAGCAGCTCCCCTCAGCGCGGCGCCGTGTCCCGCGGGCCCGGTGATACCTTGCGGGGGCCGCGGCCGGGCACAGCCCGCCCTGCGCCCCATCTCGGTGACCCCAGCGCTGCGGGCAGTCGGGCTCCTCCGTGACCCTGGCGCGGGCCGGGCTCGGACCTAGCTGCCCCTGGGCGCTGGCGAGTCGCCCCGCGGGGGCGGGGTGGGAGGCAGTGGCGGGGCTGGAGCGAAATAACGTGAGTCAAGCCGCCCGCGGTGCTGGTGGGTCGCTGTGTCCATTGGCCCGTCAATTAACAGTGCGTCCAGCACAGCTCCTAGGTGTGGCCCTTCTGCTTACACCAGGGAGGGAGAGAAGCTACAAACAGAAGCACGTGTTACGTTCTGTTTAGTGCATTTAATAAAATGCATCTTTCCCCTGCTGTCCTGTGTCTGTTTCCTCTCTCCCATCTCGTCCTCCACACCCTGTGTCTCTTTCTCAACATTGTTCTCTTCCTTCTCCCTGTATCTTGTTTTGCCCTTCCCTCAAAACTTACTCCTGCTATCAATCCTACCCAGTCTCTCTTCCTTGCCCCTAGACATTTCATAGCCAGAGAGAGAGATCAGAAGGTGGTGGCGGGGAGGTACCCATTGTTCAATGGCAATGCACAGGTGAGAAATCAACCTCTCGCCCTGTAGCTGCTGGGAATTACATTGCCCCTCGTTTGGGGTCTGCGTCCTCGTATTAATATCCAGTTGTCTATGTGATAACTTTCAAATACTTTGCATGCTCATATGTGTTGCAAAGTAGAGAAGAAGCCCTCTCTCTGTCCCCTGTCCTGCCATAGACACTCCTGGCTGCAGCAAAGGTGTGTGTCTGGGGAGTTATGTGGGTGGGGGAGGGGGTCTGCTACTCAACCTTTCTCTGCCCTAGCATCTTGGCTTTGGTGACAGGGTACAAGTAATGGAAAAAACTGGCAATACCGTGTGTTTGCTCTGCAGCTATGAATAGTCACAGAGCCTCTGGAGCAGACTGCAGATCTAGGAATACATCACTGCATTGGTTTATGTTTAGTTCACATTTAGAGTGTTATACTTTCAACCTTAAAGGCTAGAAACTTAACAGAAAGCTTTGAGTATACAGTAGTTTTTGTTGCTTACTATGTATGGCACAGAAACTGGTAGGTATGCTAAATGAATCAATGAGGCTCTGCTCAGCATAGAGGTCCATTTACACAGATTAGCTTGCCGGATTAGGCCCTCAGAGTAATTTTGTTGTTTGATTTTTATTTTTTAATCTCAGAGGCTAAACCAAAATGCAAGGTTCCCTTTATACTATCTTAACTGTAGGGAGATGATCATTTGCACTTATTTGAGTGTATGGTGGGAAAACTAGTCTTTCCACCTGTTTCTTAGACCTTCTCTCCAAGTCTTTGCTAAAATCCTTTCAAACGGACACTGCATGATTTATGGATTTCTAAATCGCCACTCAGTTTTCCTTTCTGAGTGACAGGCCCCAAATTTACCCTTTTTCTGCTGTATTCCTCCTTTTTCATGCTGACATTTTTGACCCAGTTCTTATTCTAAAACCTAATTCAAAACATACCATTGCTATATTCTACTATGTTACCTTGGCAATCAGCACGTTAATAATACTTCTGTGAACTGATTTTTTTTTCTTTTAATCTCAATTTTTTTGGTCCTTTAAGTTTGCTGCACTAGTCGTCAGTTTCATGCTAGCATGGATGTATAGATAGTGATAATAAACAGTTATTTACTACACTTATAGGACATTATATTTGAACTTGAATTTTATGGTACTATGTTTAATTGTAATTAGGATTTAACACCGTATCACACAGTCCCTTGGGCAAATTGATAGTGAAATTATTATTTTTAATTAATTTAGTTTTAAAAATTATTTCAGAAAAGTTATTTTCGAAAAGCAGTGGTTCTATCTGGATAATGCCATTGGACATATTTATGGAACGACATTTGAAGTATCTAGTGGTGGGAGCCTTCAGCCAAAGAAAAAGATGGAAGAGACTACCACAGGTATTTGATGGGACTGACTTGTGATTTGGAAAAAACTGGTGCCAAATGAATGGCTTCCTTACTGAGAACAGAGAGAGAGAGAGAGACTATTTTTACATTAAGAATTTTATGAACTTTCAGTAGCCATATTTTGTCTGTCACGAGGTGCACTTTTTTGTCCTGTGCTAATATTTCAATAGTATTATGAAGAGTAAAGAAAGATTTTTAATATTGGTGTGAGAGAACTTGATCTCTAACATGGGTAAAGACATACTTATCTTTATTTTATAAAAGAATAAATGGACATAAATCTGACATCAGGAATCATAACATTCAAAAACCAGTAGGAGAACACTTCAACCTCCCTAATCACTCAGTGACAGACTTGAGGATAGCAGTGTTGCGACAGATTAACTCCAAAAGCAGACTTCAAAGAGAAACTATTGAACTCGAATTGATATGCAAACTAGATTGCGTTGCCTCCGGATTAAATCGAGATTTGGAATGGCTCGGCCATTATGTTAATTGAATCTATTTCCCTTAAGTTTACGATCCTCTTTCACACCTGTGTGACCATCTTGTTTATCACTTCAAAAGTTTTTTCTTCCTCTGCTGTCATGGTTCCTCTCAACTAATTAGCCTCTTAAGATTGGTCTATACACCTCGACCTTATCATGTTTCTCTGACTGTATAAATATCTGTCTACAGTGTATCTCATTCCATGCAGCCGATGAAGTGGGTATTAACCCACGAAAGCTTATGCTGAAATAAATTTGTTAGTCTCTATGGTGCTACAAGTTTTTCTTTCTTATTTTCGTTTTGCTGACACAGACTAACACGGCTACTACACTTAAACCTTTATTTTATATGTTATGGTCAGCTGATTGCTTAGGAAACTTAATGTAAAGCCACTAAGCATGTAGATTGAATCCTTGGACGTCTGCTTTCTGTAAAATTAAAATCATACATTTCTCCAGTAAAAAATATTTAGAGCTAAGAGTATTTTACAAATCTATATCCTTTTTCTTTAGAAACAAAAGAAGCAGGTACAGATAATCGTAACATAGTTGACGACGGAAAGTCTCAAAAACTGACTCATGATGACATAAAGGCTTTAAAGGACAAGGGTATTAAAGGACAGGTAACATAAAGGTTTTGGTGTCATTTCTGTGCTACCCTCATGGTTGTATTTGAGTTTATGAATTAGGGCAATTTTTTAATTTTAGTAGAAATACAAACTTTATGGCATTCTGTTTCACTTTTCCTTTCTACGCAACTTCTCAAAATGTATTGTTACAAAGACAGTATTTTCTGGAAAGTCTTTCATTTAAGTTGACAATTGTACAGTTAAAGAGGAACATGATTTGTGAACATTTATCACATTAAGAATTGTCATGACATCAAAAGAAACGAGGGGGGAAACCCAGAACATCAGAGAGAATGTATATAATGTGCACAGTATTTTCATTCAATTTTGAACTTCACTTAAATAAGATCAGATACATGCAATATTTTCATAGTACAGATGTATATTAAAAGTCATACTATGATATATAACTATCAGAGGTCCAAGAAAGAGTTAGGGATGTGAAAGTATGCAAATGTTAATGTGAATATAGCACCACATACTTTTAGGTCGTACCTAGAAAGCAGACTTAATTGATAAATTTGTTTCTATATGCATCTGCATAGCTAAGTGTTAAAATTAAACATTCTCAAAATGTTAGTTTTGCTTTCTTGAAGAAGGAATTACCCAGTTTCATACTATGGTAGCAACAGATAAAGGGATTTTAAAGTGTTTGTTTAATGACCTCTCCCATGTACGTTTTGGGTATATCCACACTACAATTAAACACCCATGGCTGGCCCATGTCTTGTGAGGCTGTTTAATCGCGGTGTAGACATTCGGGCTCCGGCTGAAACCTGGGGTCTGGGACCCTCTCCGCGCCAGCCCAAACCCGAACATCTAATCTGCAATTAAATAGCCCTGTGGATAATTACTTTCCTGTGTATCATCAGCATCTCTGCCAGCATCTCTGCCATATCTGTGCTATATTAGTACAGTTTATTAAAATTTAGTTTATTAATACAGTTTATTAAAATATTCTTTGGGGGGGTAACTGATTTCTGAAGTATAGCTATAGACTTCATTTCGGTTGTGATGATAGTGTTCCTTCATGAAATTGCAGTTGAAGTGATAGAAAGTACATTTATATTTGTTAGCTGCCTTGTCAACGTTTTCATAGACTCTTCTAAATTAAAGATGGAAAAGGCTTGTTCCTTGAGGGGACCAGATTTTTGAACAGTCATCAGCACCTTCAGTTGGAACCAGATTTTCAGAAGAACTCAGCTCCCTGTTAATTGATGCTTTGTTTTGCTGTCTGGCATTGTTCTCAATGGAAGCTCTTGAGTACTTTTGGAAAAACTGGCCATTTAATTTAGATGCTTAATACAGCGCAGAGTTCTTCTGAAAGTGCGACCATTTTATTATAGATGGGGCTGGTGGTAGAATGGCACAGGTTGTCATGTACACTGGAAGAAGAAAACTGCTTCGTGTTTCACAGAATTATAGAGTTAGTGATTGGAAAAAGCCATCTAGCCCAATTTCTTTATCAGAACAGGTTTGTTCTTGGCAGTTTTAATTTTCTTCCCTAGTGTTATGTCAAGATGTTTAAATGTCTATAGGTAGCAGGCTTCCACCATTTTCTTTGGCAGACTTTCTTTAGTATAGATTTGAATGGCATGTGTATGTGTTACTTGAAATTAGACCACGGTTTTGTTGTCACTTTAGAAAATGTTTAAAAACAAATTGCCCAAACTCCCTAAATTAATCCTTCTCCTGCCACCTCCATCATCCAAAATACATTAAAGGGACACTATTAATTTGAAATCTAGTTAATTTTTTTTAAATGAGTTAAAAGTAGTTGCAATACTATACATGCCCCTGAGATTCCCTGCCAATTTTAGTGATTTTTTTGGTTACATTTTCCTATTTTTAAAATATTTTTCTCTCCTCTGTAACTTTGCATGAGACTCATACAAAGGAAACTGACTCTACAGAGAAAACTATGAAATTTACTATATACAAAGTGTTAATTGCCTAAAGTAAACAAACTGAAAATATGGTGACTCTTTTCTATTTCAATTACAGAGATCTTAGGTGGTATTGTTAACAATAGTAGATTGCCATACATTTTTACTGAAGTAGCACCTGGCAGGATCAGTGCTTCATTTTGCTAGGCATTATACACATACACCCTGAAAAGACAGGATCTGCCCCAAAGAACAACATTCTAACAGTGAAATTTTTAAGTTCGCAATATTTCTTGAAATAATGTCTCTCCATTTGTGCTGTTTGTTTGTTTGTTTTTAAATTCCCATTTGCAATTACATAGTACTGTTGAAAGAGAGAGATGTCTTATTTGCCCCAACAATGAGCAGGAATTTACCATGCAAACTTTAATTGATAGTAATGGCAACTGCATACATAAATCTTTAGTGAGTGAGAAATGTTTCTTATGTTAACACCTCCCTTAAAATGTATACTGTGTGAAATAAGTGGGAAATAACTGGATACAATAAAAATAATCTTTAATTTCTCTTTTTCAAGGAAATAGTTCAACAATTAATAGAGAACAGTACAACTTTTCGAGGCAAAACAGAATTTGCCCAAGATAAATACATAAAGAAGAAGAAGAAAAAGTAAGTTAAGTTTACAAAACATGGAAGTTTAGTGGTTCTCTAACTTGTTGAGCTTTAAAAATATTACTGTGCTTTTACTTACAGATATGAGGCAGTTATTACAATTGTAAAGCCATCTACCCGCATTCTTTCAACAATGTACTATGCAAGGGAACCTGGAAAAATCAAGTAAGTATATTTTAAAAGAAGTAAATGTGAAGATGCATTTTTAAAGTATATGATTGGAAACATGATTTTGTAAAGTTATGAATTACAAATTTATTTTTTTCCCTGTTAATAAAAAAATTCTAAATAACGAAAAATAATTGAGGGAGAAGGTGTTAACTAATATCCCCTTGGACTGGGTAAGAAAAGTAAAACATCCTATATGAGACCAATTGTACCTCTTTATCTCATCACATAAATCTCCTCAGCTGCTGCTGAACACATTCTGGTGAGCTGCCAGTTCCTGTTTTCTGGTCAGACAGGATCCTGCCTCTGTATTGTGGGTCAGCAACCAAAAAATGGGGCCACCTAGCAGGAATAAAGGAAAAAGTTTTTTTTTTTAAATTGTTTTTTCAGAGTTTAAAAAACATAATTACTACTTTCTAGAACACTCCCACATTTTAAAAATGCAGTTGGGTTTGACAACAAACCAAGCCACATTTGACTTAATTTAAATATATAATGAAATAATTACCTACTGGTCTATATAGTATAGTTTTGTTTTTTTCCTTCCAACCTGGACTTATTCGTTGTTTTTTAATCATATAAAGTAGCTATAAGATATTGAGACTATTGATTAGCCTGCTGCTTATTCTGTTAGTCATGATTGTTTAACTTTTATCTTTTCTTTCCCCTCCATTCTCTCCTTCATTTATTTTATTCATCTGTTAACTCTTGTCATGTTGTAAGCTCTTTCAGGCTCCAACTAACTTTCTTATTACATGTATACAGCACCTAGCACAATGGGGCCTTGATAAGTGATTGGGGCCTGTAGGTGCTCCTGTTCCAAGAGAGAGGGGGAATTGAAAATATTATAAAAATAATTACAAAGTGTTCATTATTGGGAATAAAATTGCTTTTAAAGGCACTTTATGCCCTTACAAAACTGACTCTCAGGTATTTCACAGAATTATACAGTAACTTGAAAGAACTTGCACTCTGACTGGTACACATTTAGTGCGTCAGTACATTCACCGTTTCATTTCCTACCCTTTAATACTTCCACTGAACACTCTCTTGTAAACTAAATGCCTCACTGCTTCTAATTGCATGTTTGCTTTGTTCTCAGTGTATCTTGATTAACAGTCTTGGTTGTATTCTACTGCACTCTGACCCTCAATGTCATTGATATAGTTCCTGGACGATTCCTTTTTAACCTGCCTCTTGCTGGTGACAACTTTGTGGGCTGATGCACAATGCTTCTAAGTCTAGACAAAGCTGTTTGGCACTGAAAGTAAAAGAACAATTTCTTTTCTAGCCATTTGCGATATGATACTCTAGCTCAAATGTTGACTTTGGGAAATATCCGAGCTGGCAACAAAATGATTGTGATGGAAACTTGTGCGGGCTTGGTTCTGGGTGCCATAATGGAGCGAATGGGAGGTAAGTAGTACAGCGGCCCTAGCAAAGAACAAAACTAAGGCTTGTTTGAAACTGAGGCAATAAATATTTATTTACAGTATTTTACAACACTTTATCTTAATTTAAAACAACGCTTAATGTTTTGCTTGTACTTTCTGTGGTATTTAAAGGGACGCAGTCGAATTGAAAATCACATTTCCAGTTGAAAAATTTGTACTTACGGTTACTGCAATTGAAAGAACATAGAAAAATATATTCTCTTTTCATTTTGTTTACTTTATACATGTCACAATGTTGACATGTCTCAATGTTGTGTTGATGGTCCATTTCAGTTCCTGTCTCATGCATCACTTTCAAAGATGGCTTTGGGAGCCCATGTGCAAACTCTCCAATAAAAGTTACCAATAACAGCAGCAGTAAAACTGCAATTTGAGAGGCAGTAATGGGCCCCCCAGTGTGTGGGAGATGTTCTTGGGCTTGCCCACCCTGCCAGACTGAAAAAGACCTTTATAAATATCAGCAGGGAAGCAAGGGGGAAAAACCTCATATTTTACACAATAACTAAATAGCATGTGCAGAATTTAGTTTCAGAGGGCGTGCTATCAAACTTGATTTTTATTTAAAAAATTCAACTTGACAGTTTCTTATTAATAAAGTGAAGCGTTAGTAAATGGGACGTGTAAGTAAACAATATGTAACGTGCTGTGTGTTTATCAATTAATATGCCCACACCTGGTGTGTGTTGAGGCACAAGGTGCAGCATCATGGCTTAGCACTCAGGGTTCCTGTGTATTAGCTGACAAACGCACACCACATTATGTTAGGTTTATTTTAATGTTTTGACAGCCCGCTTTTCAATTCCCATAGGACTGCAAATTTGTCATGGCATTTTTAAAATAAAAAATCACAGAGCAGTCCCGGTAAATGTAGTAGAAGTCATGGGTTGCTAAATTCACTGGGACTGCTCCCTGATTGTTGATTTTAAACGTTCTCACGCTTTGGGCACCGACCACATGCAGCAGCACCACCCTCCGCCCGCAGATCGCCAGCCCTAATCCCAGCCTGGTGGGGTGGGAGGCCTGGAGAGAGAGCCTGCCCTGTGCTCACCCGGCAGTGGCAGCTCCTGTGGCTCATGTCCTTGGGGGCTAGGCTAGGTGCCCTGCTCTGGGCGTTGAGACCTGGTGGGCAGGGTTGCAGCTCAGCTTTAGTCCCCCTCATTATGACAAAGGGTCCAGCATGCCAAATCGCCATGGTGCTGCAACCCCACATGCCAAATTACAACATCTGAAACAGGGAGGTGGGCCCAGCCCCACTGGCTAGGCACCGCTACTGCCAGGTGAGTCATGGTCACAGACAAATGGGAATCATGCTATCCATGACTTTTCTCCCACCATGACAAACTTGCAGCCCTAGCCAGTGACTTTGGGGCAGCAGGGTTACTCTCTGAAGCAGAGGGAATGAGGTGGTAATTCCAAATTAATTATAAACATTTGATAAATGTTTGTCTGTGGTGGAGTACCCTTGATGTTGAAGAGGCTGTATATCTCACTGCATTTTTGAATGTCCTTTAAACTAGTCGGGTTATACCTTTCAACCAAACCATTTGATAGATGTAAACAACAAAAGGAGCCAAAGGAAATTTTCAGGCTTCTTTTAATAGTTTCAAACTTATTTATAATGTCAGTGTCATTAGTGAGTTACTGCTGCTTACTGATCACATACCATGGGAGAATACAGCTAACCTTAAATTACTTCCGAGGCTATTCTGCGCCAAAAAGTAAAAAATTTTGTGCACAATATTTTAAAATTCTGCAGATTTTGTCAAATAAATGTGGAGGCTCCACCATGGCATTGGAGAGCACTCTGCAGCCTCCCCCTGGAGCTCATGGGGCGGGGATTCTGAGTTCAGAGAGGTGAGGCTCAGTGGGAGGGTCTGGATATGAGGGAGTCTGGATACACAGGGGTTGGGTGAATGGGGGAGCAGCTCCCTATATAGGGATCCCTCCCCTGCAACTGAGGAGCAATGGGCGCAGGAAGCAGGAGGAGGTGAGGAGTTTGCAGAGCTTCCTGCAGCTGGGGGAGAAATCTGAGGGTGGGTCTGACCTGGCCCCGGATGCCGTGCAGGGGAAGAGGAAATCCCGTCCTCCCCAGCCCAGCCGGGACTAGCAGCTGAGCCCAGCGCAAGGGTAGTAGCCACCAGCTGGGTCTTCCCCAGTCCCACCTCCTGCCCCACAGTGATTTACCTCTCTGCCAGCTGCCTTGGGAACCCGAAACATACAGCTGGGGAGGGTCGCATGACCGCTCTTGTGGCTTCCCTTTTCTTCCCCGTCAGAAAGTCATTTTTCTGCTGGGAAGCAAAGAATTCTGCAGAGGACATAAATTCTGCACATACACAGTGGCTCAGAATTCCCCCAGGAGTATTAAATTCTTGCTTAACAAGTACATATGGTGTCAAAGGGGTACATTGTGCCTTCCGAATTGTAACCTATTATTCATTCAGTGAGGCACTCTCCATCTTTCCTGACAGTCAAAAACTGCTTACACATTAAATTTTGCAAAGGTTACATTGATATTAGACAGCTTATTTCTCTATTTCTAAATTGATATTTGAACCCAGACCTGCAGTTATGATACTGTCAATAGCATTATGATAAATCTGTTTAGACGGTGAGCTCCTTGAGGGCACTAAATTCTGTCACTGATTACTTATAAATTTGCTTTTTTGTATTTAAAGGTTATGGTTCTGTTATTCAAATGTATCCAGGAGGGGGACCTGTTAGAGCAGCCACAAGTTGTTTTGGATTTCCAGAATCTTTTTTCAACACTCTTTATGAATTCCCTCTCAGCAAAGTGGACAGTCTTGTCTCTGGGACATTTTCTTCTGAGACTTTGCCTTCAGAGCCTGAATATAATGTTCCAGTAGAAGAAGAAAGCAATGGGTCACTTGATGAAAAGCAGACTTTGATACAGGAAACAGAAGAGGAATCCAGTACTGAAGCAGTTATGGAGAGCAATGAAACAGAAGAGCAAGAAACAATGGACCTTGCTGCTGAAGATACAGAATATAAAGAGAGCAAAGAAAAAGGAAATAAAGAAAATGTAAGTGTGTGTCTTTTACTAGCTTTCCCTGGAGTCACTGAGACTATAGACGAGCAAACTGTATTGTAACTTGGAAAAGATTAACCAAAATGTTAGTGAAACTCTTAATA
This sequence comes from Chelydra serpentina, assembly GCA_037349315.1. Taxonomy (NCBI): domain Eukaryota; kingdom Metazoa; phylum Chordata; order Testudines; family Chelydridae; genus Chelydra; species Chelydra serpentina. Next base: position 17,075,487 of record JBAIAC010000061.1, read on the forward strand.
GTCCTCAAAGTGCAGTTTTAAACTATACAGTAACTGGGAGGGGGGAAAAAGGCAGGAGAAAAGTATTTTACAATAATATATCTTGGTTTAAAACCTGTTGTCCCCTGGATCAGGACCACCAAAATAGACTCCTCTTGTATCCATCAAAATGTAGCTTCAGAGTGTTGTATTTTGTAAATTCAAGACCACAGAGCTGCATAAAGTAAAACAGTTCATACAAACATAAAAGCTATCTGATGTATCCTTGCCATTTAAAGTGTTATTTCTGTTCTTGTATGCAAAGATTCGGGAAAAACAACGAAAACAACAAGAAAGGAGGAGAAAACTGGTGGAAACTGCTGCTTTGTTGGAAGAGAAAAATGCTGATGGGTGAGTTTGTTGCAGACCATACTTGTATTCTTAATATAAATATTTTGAAGGACATAGCTTTTTGCTCTGGAATAAAAGTGAAAACTATGCTGCTTGAAAACACGCATCAGTTTATATGGAATAGCACAATTACTCAGTGTGTGGTGTCTTATTCATCTTATCCCTCTGCCTTCACTTTCTTCAAAAAGGACAACTGCTTCTTAATACTGAGGTATATGCTAGGAAAAATAGTTTCCCAGAAATGTGTTATGATTATAGGTGGGGAAGACAATGGGCCACAAAGTAGTGTATTAAGATGTGGTCTACACTATATGAAAAAGTTTCAGATTCTTGGTTCTAGAGGTGGTAATTCTCACTAAATATCAGTACCCTTTCTAGGGAGGGAGCAGGTGTATTTTGGATTTGAAGTTGGTGATTATCGTTAAAATCGTGGGTTTCAATTGGATAAATAAAACCTTAGATCATCAGTTTGCTAAGTTGTAGCTACACCATTCAGACAACATCATTTCTCTTCTACATGTGAAACACCTCCCCCCCCCCCCCCCCCACCCCATTCAATCCATATTTGTTGGAATTGGTTGCACCAAACTGGTAATTATATAAGACTTTGTATAAAAAGGTGATAGCAAATGTGATTCTAGAAACCCAAAGCCAGTACAGTCTACGTGCTTCCTACAAAGGGCCATTTTTTCATGCTAACCTTTACAAGTGTGAATCTTTAAGTGACTCAGGTTGGCTTAGTTTAATTGAAACTTCACAACACCGATATTCAGCTTTTTCATGCTAAAACACTTGAAGATTGAAAAGTAAGACCTAATTCCAAAAATTATTTATTCTGAAGTTTATTTGGTTTCTTTATGCTACTCGTACTTACGGAGATCGTACTGAGGATATGTGTCTGAAATACATGCAGGTATTTAAAACATCATGATGGAGTAGAAGAGAGATTTAGACAAAGGGAATTTAGTATGTTGCTCTCATTTTTTTTAATTTTGTGGATTGGTATTTTTTCCTGCAGTGAAGAGTACTTACTGTAAACCCTCTTCCATTGCTGAGCATCTTCAGGTATAAGGAGTCACATTTATGGTTACCATGTCTTGTTTCCTTTTGTACTCTTTCCAGACCATATTGGGGTTTTTTAGGGTTTTTACTTAAAAGGTCATTCAAAATCGTCAATGAAATACAGCTAACATTTCAATCATTTGCATATTTTTTTCTTCCTTATGACAATGGCTGGTTATCACGTGTTCTACTTTAGGGACCAGCTTCTTAAGGACTGTTTGGGGGTCACTAGGGAGTGTTTTGGTGAGAGGAGACGGAACATTTCTGGCTGCTGAGAAGCAAACCTGTTCCTGGAATCTTGCATAGAGAGAACTCCAAATGGCTCTTCCAGGGACACTTTTCTTCCTTTAGCCTGCCCTGCCTCCACATCCCTCTACTTTCCCTCAGGCTGAGAACAGTGAAGTGGATGGTGGCACACCTTAGGGAAGTGGTCTGGGGCAGAAAGAATCTGGTATATAATCCAGAGTGGCTCTAATCATTTTGTCAGGACAGCGTATGAGTGGAAGCAGACAGGGAGCTTGGAACTCTTTCTACCATCATTGGGGCATGGTCTTGTCATAGAAAACAGGGGAGGGCTAGAAAGGTAGAAGTTATCTCACTTTTGAGCTAGAGGGGAAGGATTCAAGGCTTCTTGCTGGAGAAGAAGGAAGATGGGAGTCGGGTAAACTCAGCACCCGTCTTTGGATGAGTTTGCTCTTCTCGGAGGTTGTAATCATAAACTGTTCTGGATTTACTATTCAAAGTGAATGGATTAATTTTTATTCAGTTCAATTTTTCAGCCATATACTTTTTTTTCTCTCGTTTTTTGCTTGTCTGTGATCATTATGCTATGTTTGTACTGGGGTCTATCCCTCTAATTCCATTCAGGAGATTTTAAGCCCCTTTCATAGGATGCAATGAAAGCATTCTGAGGTGTGTTTTTAAAAAAAGAAAGTGGTAAGCAGAAATATCATTGGGTCTACAAATGTTATGAAAAATAGAAGCTGGTCGTATGTTGGTTGTACATATAGTGTATTTCCAGAATTAGTCCACCACGTTAATCTTGAGGCAGGCCAGATTGCCTGCTGGCACCAATATATGGCACCGTATGAGAGAAAAAAACAAAATTTGATTATTGGACTCTCCCTCATTTTACACTTATCTTCCTGTTGTCTATCACAGTTCCTCACAGTATCTCCGCAGCACTCCGAACTCTACTAGATAAGGCTTGGGAATCCTTTGTTTTTAAGTCATGCTTGGTTAATTCATGAATTGATGGTTTTCAAAGGGAATTCAGCCAGTTTTTGCATCTGAAAGGAAGTCCTTGTTCTGTGTAGCTTCTCTGCAGAGCAGAAGAGCTTATGGGCTAGAAAGTAGTAGTGATCTGCCCCCATTTTGGCTTTGTTTTTAGTGACCATGGGCATCAAAATAACTGTCCCTTCCGCATGTTGGGTAACCTTGACTCTCTCCCCAGTATTGTAATCTCTACTGGAGAACAAATTAATGAGTTAGAACTTTAATGTACTGTTTGCAAATTTAAAAAAGAGCTTATATAGACAGTCACCTAAGCACAGTCACCAGAAGATGTTAACTGTATCTTGAAGTACGGTTTAGCAGGTAACTTTTGTAATTAAAACTTTGGAAACCGGTGTAAGTGTAAATTGGATCATGTGTACAGTGGACTATTAAATGAGGGTTGAAAGAGATACTGAATGTGAAGCTATTAAATAGGCAATGACTTGATTTCTTTTTTCAACAGCTCAGTGAGATGTGATCTTGAGTCACAAATGTGAATATAAGGCTTAGGTTATAAAACTTTTTAGATAAAACTATTACATTTAAATAGTCTTTAAACCAGGCAACTTCTGTCAGTTGAAAATACATTGAAATAATAAGCCACAGCCAATGATTAACGGTAAAAATCTAACAAGTGAATTTGGAACTAGATCTCTGTTTTATAAAATCATAAGGAAGGCAGTTAGGAGTTTTGTGCCACATCCAACTTTCTCCAAGGAAAGACATTATGACAGGCATAGAAACTTTTGCATATGATAAAAAGGATGTATTAACAAGAGCAAACTTAGAACACTTTTGTCCACGTTGCACAATACTGATGAAGCAAGGAAAGGAAGCATTTAATCTTGTTTTGCTTTGTACGTTGAATCTTTCTTTAGGAAAATAACTTTCTCATTGGTTTATACAACCATTAAAAAATGTTGATTTGCAACCAAATACAGCCTTTACATTAAATTTGGCACTTTTCGCTTGCCAGGAGGATACACTATATCTATACTTGGTTATTTAAGCAGTTACACAGCTTAATATATATTTATTCAGATTCTTAATTTTTTTAAGAGAATGTATGTTAGAAAATGGTGAATGACATTTCTTATTTACTTGATGATATTTTTGCATATGAATTTGTAAGGTTACATTTGGATGGAAACTTGAATTGAATAAAAAATGTACAAAAACCTAGCATTTTAAAAATTGTATTAGCTAAATGAAACTAACCATCTGGTCATCAAAGATTATATTAAAACCAATGCCCTTAATATATATAAAATATTAATAAACTGGAAATATACTTTTGATTCTTTGTTTCTAGATAACTGCATTATAGTAATTAAAAAGTGTATTTTATGTGATTAATGCAGTCAGATGACAGGTGGTTTTTAACAAGTCTCTTGCCCCTTTGGAAGCAGAAAACTAACCTGTAAAATTTCTGTTACAGCTTAATTGTAGCCAGCAGATTCCATCCAACTCCTTTGTTACTTTCTTTATTGGAATTTGTTGCTCCATCCAGACCTTTTGTTGTCTATTGCCAATATAAAGAGGTAAATCAAATATATATATTATAGTTATTGTTGTATTTTAAGTTTGAGACAAGTTTAGTTAACTCATTTTTTTTCTTCCAGCCATTATTAGAATGTTACACAAAGCTGAGAGAAAAAGGTGGTGTTATTAACCTCAAGCTGTCTGAAACCTGGCTACGAAATTATCAGGTAAGAGCTGCAGAGAGTGCCTGTATGTCAGGGAAATGCAAACTTGTAGAAAATACTGTCAAATATTCAACTTCTCATGAATTAGTAGTTTTATCCAAACTGTTATCTCCTTGTGCCTAATTCCTACAGTGTTTGTAGGATAACAAAAATAGCAAGGGACATGAAGGGCAATAAGAAGAGGTTCTGTAAGTACATTAGGAGTAAGAGAAGGACAAAGGAAAATGTAGGTCCATACATAGCAGAAAAGGAGAGCTAAAAACAGATGACAGCAAGAAGGATGACGATTAATGTCTATTTTGCTTCCGTCTTCACACTAAAAAGGTTATTTGTGACCATAAGCTTAACACTATTAATATTAACAACAAGGGGAAAGGAATATGAGCCAGAATAGGATAAGAACATCTTAAAGAATATTTAGGTATGAAATTCACCTTAGGGTACTTAAGGAGCTAGCTGAAGCAGTCTCAGAACCATTAGTGATTGCCTTCAAGAACTCATGAAGTGCGGGTGAGATCCCAGAGGACTGGAGAAGGGCAAACATAGTGTATCTTTTAAAAGGGGAACAAAAAGGACCTGGGGAATTATAGATCAGTTTGCCTAACTTCGATAACTAGAAAGCTAGGAGAACCAATTATTGAACAATCAGTTTGTGAGCACCTAGGGCATAATAAGAAGTAGCCAGCATGGATTTGTCAAGAACAAATCATGGCTAACTAACCTGATTTCCTCCTTTGACAGGGTTACTGACTTAGTGCCTGCGGGAAAACTGTAGATTTTAGTAAGGCTTTTGACACAGTCATACACGACATTCCCATAGCAAACTAGGGAAATGTGGTCTAGATGAAATTACTATAATGTGGGTACACAGCTGGTTGCAAAACTGTACTCAAGGAGTAATCAGTGGGGTTCACTGTCAAACTGGGAAGATCTATCTAGTGGGGTCCCACAGGGGTCTGTCCTGGATTCCATACTATCAATATTTGCATTAATGACTTGGATAAAGAAGTGGAGAGGATGGTTATAAAATTTCTGCATGACACCAAGCTAGAAGGGGTTGAAATCACTTTGAGGCGTAGGATTAGAATTCAAAACAATCTTGATAAATTGGAGAATTGGTCTGAAATCTCAACAAGATGAAATTCAGTAAAGACATGTGCAAAGTACTACTTAGGAAGGAAAAATCAAGTGCACAACTAAAAAGTGGGGAACTGGCTAGGCAGTCATACCGCAGAAAAGAAACTCGGGATTAAAGTGGGTCACAAACTGAATATCAGTCAACAGTGTGATGCACTTGCGAAAAAGGCAAATGTCATTGTGGGATGTATTAACAGGAGTGTTGTATTTAAGACACATGAAGTAATTGTCCCAATTTATTCAGCACTGGTGAGGCCAATTCTAGACACCACATTTTAAGAAAGGTATGAACAAATTAGAGAGTCCAGAGAAGAGCAATAAAAATAATAGGTTTAGAAACCTGATCTATGAGGAAAGGTTTTTTATAAAAAAGCATGTTTAGTCTTAAGAAAAGAAGACTGAGCGGGGGACCTTATAAATCTTCAAATATGTTAAGGGCTGTTGTAAAGAGGACAGTGATCAATTGTCCTACCATCAGTGGAGATGGGAAACAAGAAATACTTGGCTTAATCTTCAGGAAGGAAGATTTAGGTTAGATATTAGGAAAAATGTTGTAACTAGAAGGATATTTAAATAAGAGAGTAGGTTACCAAATGAGGTTGTGGAATCCAGGTCATTGGAGGTTTTTAAGAACAGGTTAAACAAATGCTTGTCAGGGATGACCTAGGTATGCTTGGTCCTGCCTCAGCATGGAGAGATGGACTAGAATACCTCTTGAAATCCCTTTCAGCCCTACATATCTATGATAACATCTAAAGTCAGCGTTTTGGGTACTGTCATATGTGGCACATCTCCCAAAATAAAAGTAGCAACAAGACTCATGTTTGTACCTGAACGGTGAAAACTGGTGCTAAGCAAAAAATTACTATGGCTTCTTTTATTTTTCTTTTTTCCTCTTGAGAAAAAGGGGGATAAGTACAAATCTTAGGTTCCTCTGGGTCTTAAATCCGCAGAAACACCTTTTTGATTTATAAGCAGATTGTCCATCTGTTAAGGAGAATCTTGCATTTTATTGATTCTCTCCATCTGCAGGTTAGCTGCAGTCAATGAGGAATTTCTGTATGTTGGTTTGAGGAAATGTAGGGATGATTTAAACGATCAAAGTAAAAATATGATAAATATAATGAGGATTTTTTTCATACTGAAATGTTTTTATTTGGTAAAGTAGCATCTCTGTTAAAGCGTCGTATCACTCCGGTAATTCACTGATGATGGAGATGATAGAATTGGAAACTAGCAATAGACAGACACTGTTGTGTTTACTATTTAAGTAATATGGGGTGTTTGACCAGTGGGGCTTTTGGGTATTTTTTGGAAACGTCCAGTGATTGGGAACACAAAGGAACCTGTGATGCTTTCAGTAATTTTTTGGCTTCACATACCAAGATGTATGAATTTATTACTTCTATGGTAATTGCATGACAAAACTGTTTTTCCCCAGTGGTCACCATGGCAAACGTACAGCCCTATGTATTTCTATTGCCAGAGTCTGGAAAAAGGCATTTCAGTCCTCCAACGAATTAAATACCATTGCATAATACAAATGCACTTCTCAGACCTCCTTTAGGTTTTATGGCTAAAAGATTCTAGTCTCTCAAAGTCTTGTCTAAATTCCCCCCCCCCCCCCTTTTTTTTTTTTTAAAAACATGCTCACGCAGAAAATGACTCCTCACAGCAAATGTTTGGGTTTTTTTTGTAAAGGTCTTGCCAGATCGCAGCCATCCAAAACTGATGATGAGTGGAGGTGGGGGGTATCTTCTGTCAGGTATCACTGTCACCGTGGAGAAGGTCCAATCCAATGTCAGCACTTTAGAAGCACAGAAAATTGAAGAGCCAACATCTAAAAAGCGCAAACTTCAAGAGCTTGATTGTTAACATCTGAAGAATTGATGTACTTTTACTTCTCAGAAGTCTTACAATTAGTAATGTAACTAATGTACTTTCCGTGCTCTTCACAACAAAGAAAAATATACCTGTTACACACCTGCCAACAGAAGCAAAGTTGTACTGTAGAGAAAATTTTGTCCATTCCCTCTGGTAACAACATGACAGGAAGGAGGAGAGAAATTTTAGAGGCAACTGTGTGTCAGAACATCTTTGTTGACATAATCAAGCAACAGGCGCATTAACAATTCAGTAACTTCAGAAACACTTTCTGATGATCACATTGAGAGAAACTATTGGGTGAAATTCATGGATTAATGAAACAATCTTATTTGGTTGTTGCAGAAATGAATGAGACTCTGAAGTCCTTTACCGAGGTAGGGTTTAAATTAACATACCTAATTTAGCTTCTTGTTTTACAGCTACAGCAGATTAAAATATTTTGTATAGTAATCTGCTTCCCTTCTCAAATGCAGAACCCTGCCATTTTAAGTGATTTTTTTTAACCAATACGAAAGAATGCTGCAAAATCATGCACTTTTATTTGTAACTGGAAAATGAAAAGAAAGAGAAGTATATTGAAACCAAATCATCACATCTTGGCCTCTTGTTCCTGAAAGGAAGAAATGCAAAATATCAGGTGTATGTTTGTAAATTAAAATACCAAATGTGTAAAATGTTTCTATTAGTATTGCATATTTTCTTTTTTTTGAAAGCTGGATTTGTATTGGTTTTTATTCTTTTTAATGTGACAAATTTGAAAATGTCCATATTTATTTTACTGTTTTGTCTCTATTATGTATCTAGAATTTTTGTTAATTTGCAAAACACTTCACGTTTGCCATTTCAATTAAACTCTCAAGAATTTTCTTCTAAAAAGAGACACTTTGTTTTATTTTCTTCTTTTGGGAGGAAAAACCTTTTGGGTGGGGGCAGGGGAGGTTATGATACAAAACCACCCAAATCCTGTATCAGGATCCAGTAGCATGAACCGCTAGACCCGTGTGTCTTCCACTGGAATCAGCAGCCTTCTGCTTGATTCCAGGGCTCCAGATCCTAATGGAGAATCAGAGCTCAGGGATGGGAGCTACAGTTACAGTATATTTCAGGTGTGTATTTTAATAAAATATTTAGATTACATAAAAATGTAAAGTGTGCTTACCATTAGACAAGGTTAACACTTTTTGGCATACTACTAGCTAATAATCTAATCAAAATATAAATGTGTGCAATGTATATATTAACCATGAGTAAAATAATTACAGTAGATTGAGGGGTTTTTGCCTCCAGGTCCCTTTGCTAATTTGTGCCTTTACAATCCTATTTTATGAAAATTCTCGCCCTTGTTACTGAGTGAAAGACCCATACAAACTGGAAGAAACTGACTATATAAGGGAAATGGCAAAATTGACTGCAGAAAGTGCTGGCATATGCACAAAGTGAACTGAAAAAGAGAATGGTTTCCTCTAATCTTTCAGTATTTTTAAGGGTTACAAATAGAAAGTAAGCAGTAAAAAAAAAATCCAATATGTGACTTAATGTCCTTTTAATTAGTTATCTGGAGTTGCTGAATTTAATCTGATTTTTCTAGGCCTTTTCTGGGGGGGAGAGAGTGGGGTGAACTCCTTATCTCACACATGCACTTGAATTCAGTGAAGACAGAAGTTGGGATTTGTGTGGGTGTGGGTGGGTGGGTGGGTGTGTTACTGCTAAGTGAGGCAGCCTGGCCCAGAGTGATGGTTATCCCGATCCCACTGACGTCCTGCATTGCGATGGTGTAAATCTCCATTGCTGTATGCCTCAATTTCCCCACCTGTAAGACATAGCTGGTACCTACCTGCCACTTTCATTGAGTTCTTGAGATGCTTAATTAGTTGTCTTTCCACTACTGTGAAGGTATAAATCTCTGTATAAGTGAACAATATTGAGGTTACTGTTGATTGCCTAACCTAACCTTTGAAACTGGATTACCCCATTTGAAACATGAGAAACTGAATTTAATGCTGATTGTCATGCAGATGTGCTAATTAAAAAAATGCTGATACTTGGATTGTATAATTTAGTGACAAAAATAAATTGCCTGTAGAAGAGACTGAAACATGAACAGAGAAAAATTACTTATTTAAAACCAGATGCCTCAGATTAGCCTGATCTCATTTGCATTAGACACTGTCTGACAATCTGTTTCAGTATTAATTTCTGTCACTGAACCACATTACTTAATTTTAAAATTCACTCTATAATCCTTTTTCCCCAAGTGTTAATGCTACTTGTAAGAAGAATATGATGAGCATTCATTTAATATAGGAAATATATTAGCGGTCAAGTGAAATATTGCATTTCAGACCAACAATTTTATGCATAATGTAATACACAAAACAAAGTGCATATCAAATTAGGACAACTGAAGTGCATCTCTGCATATTATGTAGCTGATAAATGTCCACGCATGTTGATTATAATATAAACCTATAACAAAGTCTTAAATGCTGTCTTGTAAAGTACTAAGATATAAATTATTATTGTTACAATTTGCATAAGCTTCCTGCTAGTGTATTTTGGTCTTACACAGTAATTTGTAAAACTATAAATTTTAAGGGAATTTTAGAGCAAATGTGAAGAATTAGATTACAGCACATAAGGTTTGTGTTTGATACATATTGAAAATCAAGTTGATGACATGAAAAGAACTTCATTTCCACACTTAAAAAAAAAAAAAAAAAAAAAGAAGAGGGTGTAGTACCGGTCACGTAGACCAAAAACTGCCATTGCCTTCAATGGGGCCAGGGTTTCACCCTCAGTGATTTAAATGGGACAGACTCAAGCCCTTGAATAGTCCCATTAAACTCGGTGCGAGTATCATGTGCCTAAGTGTTTGCAGGAGAAGGACCTTAACATGTAGTTTTGCTTTGAGCTGCTTTGCAGTGTTAGATTTAAGCTGAAACATTTTAATAAGAAGGTGGCTAGCTGGATTAAAATAGTCCAAGGCAGAACATATGTTGTGATACAGGCAGGCAGGATGTTGCACTTTAAATCAGTGTATCCCTCCCCCATGTTATGCAGTGAAAAGAGACATTGCCATGACAAGTTGTTTGGTTTTTTTTAAACACTTAGATAAATCTGGTTAAACTTGAGCTTAAGACATACAAATAGTCTTGAAGCTATTTAAGGGGAAATTCCTTATGCTGTTGTGTGGTGCCATATGATTCATGAGTAGCTGTTTCTACAGCCCTGCTACTCATTGTTCTTAGCAAGGAATCAGACTGTATTATAGAGATCCAAGCCCTATACCAGTTGCTCATTCACTGAGGAACTTGGCCCATATACCATAAAACTCTCCTAATCCACGTGCTTTATCATTTGGCACTGGTGTGCAAAGGATGACTGGTGTGATGTGCGGGCTCCTATTACTGAGAAACGGATGAGATGATGTAACCTCTACAATGGGGAGCACCTACTCTCACAAATTAAGTTAATGGGAGTGCTCCCAGAGTAAGGAACTACTCAATTTGAACAAGCGTGGTATAATTTGGTCCTACTTTTACAGTCTACAACAGTGCATGTATTAAAACAATTAAGCATCATAATTTGCCAAAATAAACAACCACATGTATTTGGTGATACAATAACTTTGTAAAACTAATTTACTGAAACTAATTTACAAAACCAATTTAATGTCAATGAATTTGAGTCATTGGTGCAAACCACTGAGGTTCTGGCATATTTTGCATGCTCTTGCTCTCTAGAATATAAAGAAAATGTTCATGTGTGTTCTATTTTAACCTTCAGAAATAACATCCAGAAACTACATTTCAGGGTTTTATTTAGATCTGTTTGTCTGATCTGGGTTATTTGAAAATAGCCACAACATTTGGACCAAAACAAGTCAAGCAAGGAGAAGGATTTTGGTCCAAGATCAATGTTTTTATTATTTCAAACTCAGACAAATATATTTCTGAAGAACACTAATACAATTATTTTCACAAGCATATTAAAATATCTGCCTTACATGTAAGTTTATGTACTAGAATTCATGCTAGTTGGATCTCAATAGCATACTTGCAAATTAAAGACATTTCCAGCTGTGTAAATCACTACACTTCAGTGGAGAGTAAACTGCATTTCCTGTTTTAGGGTAAACAACACTTCAGTGGCAGTGAATTACCAAGAAATATAGGCATTTTAATAAATAAAGCTACACCCAGCTTTGAAATATACCACTCTACACAGTCTTCATCCCCTCCTGTTATCGTTGAACTTCTCAGCTATTTTCTGCAGTTCCAAATCCATAGCAGCCAGATTTTCCAGCTCTTTTTCCTATGAAGCATTGAAACCAAGATCATTTTAGGGCATGGAACAGGTAGGCAAATGTTCTTTTGTATTACAAAAAATAGAGCCTAAGACATGTTTACTGAACAACACCTCCGTTCAATTCAGAGCTGATAAAGCCAGAAGGGACCACTGTGAATCATCTAGTCTGACCTCCTACATAGCACGAACCATAGAACTCCCCTGAATTAATTCCTATTTGAACTAAATAGAGCCCAAGTCAGCACTGTTTACTCAGGCAAAACTCTCATTAACCTCAATGGTATTTTTGCCTGGGTAAGCAGTAGCGGTGGGTGAAATTTTTTTCAACTGCAACTTTTTTAGTGGGGAAAATGCAGAGTTGGCAACCGAAAATGTTTTTCAAATTAGTGTTGATTTCACCAAACAATTAATTTCAAAAACATTTCTGACACTCCCTTCCCCCCCCCCACCAAAAATAAAAAATAAATCTCATGTCGTTTTCAAAATTAAATGTTTTGATTTTTCAGTTTGAAATAGCTTTGAAGCAAAGTCAACATTAATCTTATTTTTTTTTAAATGTGTAAATTATCAAAATGAAACATTTTGTTCAGCCCAAAATGATTTTTTTGTTTGTCTTTTTGCTTTACTGAAAATTTTTAAAAAAAATTGTTTTGACCAACAACTTTTTTTTTATCACTTTTCAAAATTGCCAATGAACAAAAAAAAAGATTTGCCCAGCTCTAGTAAGGAGTTCTGCATAGGGTCATACACTGGGGTTAGGATGCACTTGATGACCTGATGATGACTTTACATTTCTGATTATTATGTAGCTGATGTTTCTTCTTCCTTTTTTAAAATGCTGTGAAGCACTCTGATTCTGTGGTGGAAGATCGTATTTGTACCAAGGTAAAGAAATAGATTAGGTAGATGGATAAACAGTTCATGTACAGTAGTCTCATAACTTGCCAGTTTTCCCTTCCATACATAAAGGTACCTCGATAGCTGCAGGATTCCCTTGTATTTTCCACTATTTACTGCACGTGCACATTTATAGGATAGTGAAAATCACTTTACCTCTGGCCTCACAGCACTGCTTTCTGTTCAATAATTGCCCAGACACAGTGTCTGTCATGTGTCCTAATACAGAAGGGGTATATTCTGCAAAAATATGGCTGCACAGGAGATCAGACTATTGCCATAATTTAAAAACAGGATTTACTCCATGCCGAGTGCCTCTCTGCTATACAGCACCCTCCCCAATTTATGTGCAATCTCCTGTTGCTACTGCTATGCAGAGTACTTCACTAGCCACACTCTGGGAATGTCCCTATTATCCTTGTTCTATGCGCTGAGGCCAAACCATAAGTCCATCAGCTTTTCAGTCTTATGCTAGCTACTTTCTTTATGAACTTCTGTGCTAGTATTCCACATGTTGCTAATCCTAGCCACTTGAGATCACACACATTTCGGTTAAGATCCAGGCAAGCTCATGGGAAGTTAGTGTAATCTTTGTTGTGATCACACATCACCAATTCAGCTGCATACATCTGATGTGTGCTGACATTCTGCTCTTACCTGTAGAGCATTCATTTAAATGGCAGTACTGGAGCATATAATGAGATCTAGCAATGGGGTTCATGAGCACTACAGGCTGAACAGCTCAAACAAAATGGTCTCAAATTCTACTCTGCATTACGCTCATGAAGTTAATGGAGGGCAGAATTTTACTCGGTGTGAAACTCAAGATATTTTTTTTCCCCGTGATTTTTTCCCCTGCATTATTCAACCAGCTCTACAAAGCAGTTGGTAATTTATGATTTAAAGGGCCAGATCCTCAGCAAGAGTAAATCTGGAACTGGCTACCTGCATGCTTCTGGGTGCAGTTCATGGTTACGGTCTGTAAGGCAATCTGTATGATCTAAGACCCAGTTAGGTGATGGATCTGTGTGTGTGTCCTGATGTGGGGAATTAGACTATGAGGATGTGTGTAATGTGCCTTTAAAATTAGTTCCAGAAGTGCACATCAGCATAGCTCCGTTGAATTCAGTCAAGCCACGCTGATTTATATCAGCTGAGGACTTGGCCCTTACTGAAACTTCAGTACACTTTTTGTGATGTTTCGCTCTGAGATTCTACTGATATCATTTTTGTAGGTGGAGCTAAAGTCTGAGCTTGTTAAGTAATATCAGTGTCACTTTTCTTTTCATAGAAACTCATAAACACGTACCTCCTCTTCCGTCAGAGGCCTCTGGCTGAGATTTCCCTTGTCGCTCCTGATCATGTGACGCTTTTTTAGGTCTTCGCCAGAATTGTACAGTTCTGGAAATTCAGCCGATTTCTTCCTGTAATTCAGAAGCTGGGCGAGTTGATCCATCCTGTCATACTGTCTTTTCATATCAAGCTTGTGGAGCCTTCCGAGATTTCTCTTCTCGCCGTGCCCGTGATTCAGACCATCCAGAAGTTGCTTTTTCTCCCACCAGTCATAGTCGTATTCAGGGAAGAAATTCTTCTCATTCAGGCTGGGTCTACTTTCCTGTTCACTCCCCAGAATCTGGTCCCCCATATTGTCCTTTTTGTCCAAGTGCCTGCTTTTCCACTGTAGGCGGTGGTAGAAGGGACTGTACCGAATTGTGGCTCTTTTCTCATTCTCTGCAGGGAAGTGACTCTTATACTCCTTCTCCCCGTACCTCACTTTCTCCGTACTATCCTCATTGTCTTGTTTCTGATCCTCGCTGTCATGTCTCTTTTCTATTTCAGCGTCCAACTCGTCGTAGCCAGGATAGTGCCTTTTCTCCTCACTGTCCCTCTCCTCAGTGCTGTAGTGCCCTGTCGACTGTCCTTTGCTCTCTCCACTGTGCAGCCTGTGTGTCTCCTCATCTTCCCTGTCGGGGAGGTGGTGTGTGCCTTCACCATGATGTCTCTTCTCATCCCTGCTGCTGTGACCATGGTGCTTATCCAGCTCTTCCTCACTCTCTTCACTGTGGTGTTTCCTCCCCTCATAGTGATGTCTCACTGCCTCATGTGGTTCATCATGGTGCCTCTTTTTCTCATGTCGTTCTTCCTCGCTTTCCCCACTAAGGTGGTGCCTCTTGTCTTCCTCTTCACTGTTCTCCTTGTTCTGATGCCGCTGCTCTCTGTACTCCTCGCTCTCGCGGCCGGCGTGCCTCTTCTCCTCCACATCTTCAGAGCTGTGTTTCCCATAGTTCTTCTTCTCCTCACGATGATGCTCTGGCTCTTCATAATGGTGTTTCTGGTAGTGGCTCTTTTTATCCCAGAATCGGTTCTCTTCCTCATTGGATTCCTCAAGTGGGTTCCTTTTCTCACCCTCGTGATCTCGCCTCTCTTTGGAGGAGTCGCCCACTCTGTGCTTTCTGTGATTATGTCTTGGTTTGTAGTGTCGTTTTTCTTCCTCAGCTTCTTCTCTCTCCTCAGATTCTTCACGCCCCCTGTACTGGTAGGAACCGTGTTCCTTAGACTCATGGTGATTCCTTTCGCTGCTTTCCTCCTCCTCTTCTTCCTCCTCCTCTTCCTCACTTTCATGGCTTCGCTTTTCATTGCTGTGCATCTTTTCCTCAGAGTGCCTATGACCCATAGAGTGTTTATCATCCCCAGGAGAGAACTCCTCCATGCTTTTAGCTACAGAGTGAGACCTTTTGTCTGGAAGCTCATGCTCTGCCTCTCCTGACTCTTCAGCATGATGCTTCTTTTCTTTGCTTCCTTCTTCACTGTGGTTATTTCTCTTGTAGCTAGTCTCATCATCATCCTCTTCTTCCTCACCTCTTATGTCCAGACTGTGCTTTTTTTCTCCTTTATGGATTCTAATCTCATGAGAATGACTATCCCCATTGTGTTTTTCCTCTTCTTCCCTGCTCTCATCTTCCTCATGATGGTGTTTCTCTTCATTGTCTTCCTTCTGACCTCTCTCTTCTTCTACACTCGCATGCTGATGTTTTTCATCCGATGATTCTTTCAAATGCCTCACTTCAAGCTGCTCCTCCTCATTTTCATTTTTCTTCTCTGCTTTATGCCTGCCGCCTATAAAAACAAAAATCATGTTTAAAAATGTTAACCCAACTCTTCATTAACACATTCTTCATTCAGAATAAGTGGACTAGTTTTTGATGCTGCAAAATTGGTCAGATTGACTTTATGCAAAAATAAATAAATGTATTTTTAAAGCTCCTCAAACCTTCTAAAAATTATTTTAAATGGCCATACATTTTTCTTTTAATATGCCGGTTTTTCAACCAGCTCTAATACTAAGCACTTTTAGCTCATGTAGCAGTCAATGGGAGATGTAGACCATCTTTCAAAGTAAGTCCTTAATTGTTCCAATTCATGCACCCCAATACTCAAAGCAAATAGAAAAATCTTTCAAAGTTTTTGAACACATAGTACCAAAATGATACCAAGTTATGATCCTGTAGTTATTAGACTTAAATCTCACACTCTGTGGTGTTTCCAAAATGTTAAATAAGAGCCTGATTCTGTCAGTTGTAATAGTGGAGATATTCCCGATTTACACCTGTGTGAGTGAGACCAGAATCAAAATCTTAAAGATACGCAGATTGTAACATCACAGTTTAAAATGTCTTACTTTGTATAGACCGCATTCTTGGTGCTCTAGAAAGAGGTCTGTCTACATTTATAGCATCCTCTAACATCGCAAAAATTGTTCTCCTTTAGCAGAAGAGAGCTAATACATATGCCAACAAGAAATTATATAACAGGAAGTCAAGAATGGAATGCAAGGTGTCCAACCTGCTATCAGTTTGGGTCTATACAACAGTAAGGATAAGCATATTCAGCTTAAAGAGCTATAATACAGTAGCTCAAGACCAAGATTTTCAAAAAGGATTAATGATTTTGAATGCCTCTATTTTTGGATTTCCAACTTGAGACCCCTTAAACGGGCTTGACATTCAGCCCTTTATGAAAATCAGGCAGCTTTAGGGGGCTCCAAATTGGGCACCCAAAAATTGAGACATTCAAAATCACTCTTGATTTTTGAAAATCTCAGCCAAATTTGTGCCAGCTGTATTTGAAAAGCAGTGAAAATCACTGTGTTCTAATCATTGTGCTAGGCTGCGGATTATCCTTCTACTGAGAGAAGTATCAACTGTGGGCTTTTATTCTTGCTTTTCTTGGTAGGTAAGCGCCAGTCTTTTTATTTTTCTGTAATTAAACATCAGTTGGAAAGACAAAAAAGCAAGTACTGTAGTTTGCCACACTGTTAAGTTTAGCCACAGCTCACTATAGCTATTAATAAACTATGCAAGCAGGCTTATACCTGTCTCTTTGTGGTAAATTCCATGACACTGAGGAGAATTGCTACTAGCACAAGACCTGAGAGGATAATTTTCAGTTCCTTGGGGCATTACTCCAATGCTCTGGATTCTGGAAACAGCATTGGCTGCCTAGTAGTTTCTGGATGGATACGAACCCCTGAATAGGCTGGTACCTGCCTACTTGAAACACTGCTTCTCTCCAATGTAACACTGACTCAGTTGTCATCAGCAAAAGCACTTGAGCTGGGGCCTTGGTTCAAAAAGCAGCTGCTGGCAAACTCCCTCCATTTTGGAATGCATTCACTATTTTGTCCAAAATAGCCCAAATCTGTTCATCTTCAGGGCTTGCTGAACAACTCATCTGTTTTCTCATGCTTTGCAAGAGAAGTTAAGCATAGGAAATCAGGTATTTGTTTCATTGTCTTTTGTCTGGCCAGGTGATTGGTTTAGCCTGGGATTCTTAATCCATTGTTAGCCACCAGCTCAAGGCCAGGCTAGATTAACCCAGTCCTCTATCTGTTGAAGGCAATGGATCATGCCCTATACTATTCAGATGTTCGTAATGCTGGGTAGAATGCACTCTGAACATTATTTTGCTAGAGTTAGCAACAACAGGCTTAATCCTCCACCCTTTACTCTTCTGAGTATTCCTTACTTGCATATAGTCCCACTTCAATGGGATTGCTCACACAAAAAAAGATAAGTCATCCTTAAAGTTGAGTAATCAGTAAGAACGGGGCCTTTACTGACCGTGAAAAAATAAGTTATTCTACTGTTCATGTTGCAAAATTACATCCTTTCATATTTGCATTTTGGAATAATAGAAACAAATGATGTCTTTTCATAACACTTGAAAAATACGGTTTGGATTCAGAGCTCAGAAAAAACAAAAATGATGATGACATTTTAAGTAGTACTATTAACCTTGAAGACATTTTTCTTATACGTGAAATTAAAATGGCAAATGCATCTGCCCTATAAAATGAGAACACATCATAAAAAAGTTATTGTGTTTATAAAATTAAGCCACATCTACCAAATTCTCTTCATCAGCAATGACACTGATTCAATGAGCATCTCAAATTAATTTAGCATTGCACTTACTCTTCTTAAGGATATCTTTGCACAGAGGATTTATTGGTGGAGCATTTGGTTTAGACAGAGCGGTAGAGAGAACTTCCACTATACATCGTGTTACCTAGAAG
This sequence comes from Chelydra serpentina, assembly GCA_037349315.1. Classification (NCBI taxonomy): domain Eukaryota; kingdom Metazoa; phylum Chordata; order Testudines; family Chelydridae; genus Chelydra; species Chelydra serpentina. The sequence goes on from JBAIAC010000061.1 coordinate 17,093,703, forward strand.
AAGCAGAAGTTGGAGAAAAGCACATTTCAAGTGTAAGACTTTTAAAAATTCTGCATATGTCTAATCATGCATTATCAGAGAGATGTTTAGCTGTAACAACAGCGGACTGCGATTCAAGGAGATCTGGGTTCATTTCCCATCTCTACCAGAGACTTCCTATGTAACCTTGTGCAGGTCACTTCATCTCTCTGCACCTCAGTTCCATGTCGATAAAATTGATATGATAATGATTCATTTCTCCCACCTTTTGTCTACTTAGACTCTTCAGGGGTGAGCCTTTTATTGTGGGTCTGTGCAGTGCCTAGCACAAAGGGGCTCTGATCTCCTCTTCTACGCACTATTAGCATACAAATAAGTAATAGCAATGTTTAGGCTTTGTACTAGTAAAATGGGCCCGGTGTGGTGGCGCGTGCCTGTAATCCCAGCTGCTTGGGAGGCTGCGGTTGGCGGATCGCTCAGGAGTTCTAGGCTGCTGTGCGCTATGTCAATCGGGTGTCCGGTGCTACTGACAGCCTGGCCAGCGGGTAGTTGGAGGACTGGCTAGAACAACACGTCTGACGTGTTGTGATCGGCGCTTTCTCTGTGAAGGCTGATAGACCGATCGATGACAGTGACTGGTAAAATGATTTTAAAAAGAGAAGGAATGTGTCCAGTGGTTTGACTAGAGGGCTGCTTTTAATACTCGGTTCTACTTCACAAATCACCTGTGCTTCAGGTTACTCTTAATTATTTTTTGTCAATCAGAGTGAGATCATAACAGGGTAGCTGGCCCATTAAATGAAGCTGAGTTCAGCTCTCCTGTTCTGTTCCACATGCTCCCAGCTGGACCAATTAAGAGGGTAAGGCAGCAAGTGGAGGCTATGAAAGGTCAGCAGGAGTCAGAGCAGACTGATACAGTCAGGAAGGGCAGCAGAGGAGAGCTGCCAGAGAGAGAAGGTGGTTCCTGGGCTAAGGCTGAAGAGTAGCAAGAGGGGTTTGCTGCCTGGCCTCTCCCAGCCACAGTCATGGCTGGAGAGCTGAAGGCAGGAGGACTAGGAGAGGGAGATGCCTGCTGGTTCTGAGATGGAGTTAAAGGCCAGAAAAGGCAGAAGGAAGGGGGAGCAGCGGAGGGGCTTCCTTGCTGATGTCTTCTTGCTGGAGAGCTGGACCCTGCGGAACAACGCGAGGGGAGTGCAGAGTGTTTCCCTGCCAACGATACTCCCTGCAGAGAGTCTGGGGGGTTCCCCTTAGGAAGAGTGGGGTTGCACCCTAGCAGGAAGAGCCGTCCTGGCAGAGGGATAAAGGAAGACTGACAGAGTCCAGGTGTGACAGAAGGTGCCAGAATGTGGTATGTGTTATGTCAATGACCCAGAGGACACGTGAGTTTGAGAGTCTACTTGCACTGGGGTGATATGGATTATGCTTTGGGGGGGGTTTCAACTGTTTTATTAATGAATGATGTGTGGACTAGAAGATAAGCTTCCATGGAGTAACTGGGGACTTTAAAGGGAAACTGAGGTGAGGGGCCACTTGCAGAGCTGCACTGGGGCCACGAGGGAATGCCTGGGAGGCGTCCACTCATTTATAGAGTTCCTTACAGTAAATGTTCCATAGAAGTGCAAAATACGGTCATAAACAACACATGGTGTTAAATAGGAACCTTTAGAAAAATAACTTTAAAAACCCAGAACACTGAAACATCTTCTCCCTGGCTATCACATTGTAGAGTATGCACAAGGATGTGGTGTGGTATAAAGGCTTTATTGGCTGCGTTTGGGGCGACCACATGCCTCAGGAGTGCCAATAAACCGGATCACACCATTTATATATTCTGTATATGCCACATGTTTTATAGCCAGCTATTTCAGAAATGTGATAGTCTCTCTAAATACTGTTTTTCCCAAGTCTGTGCTATAATGCCTGACTCTTAGTAGCAAGAGTTCAACTGTATAGTCCTCTGAAGGAAAGGAAAACTAACTACTAAAATGTAAAAATAAAAAAAATCTAAAAACGATCTAAAATAGCTTTTCCCCTACATAACAATGTAATGTAATTTTAAAGGCTTTCTGGCGCTAATAACAAAATGTAAAGGGCTTCTGGTTTATTAATAGTTAAAGCTCCAGAGGTCTCATAATTCACAACCACAAATCTCTCATTGGGTTAAGACACAACTATTACCTATCCTGGGCCTTAGGGCAATGTAATTTTGGGGGTTTGATGGTGAGGACAGAAGAAAACATTTTTGCGACAAATTGCTTCTTTTTCAATACTCTCAGCTGCTTGAAGCTCTCAGCCTCATGGACTGTCAGAAGTAGGATGGGAACAGAGTAGTGGCGAAGGTGCTGATGATGAGAGCACCAGATAAATAAAATATATCACTTGAGCTCAGATCACCCTCCGATCTTTCTTGAAAAAAACCTGAGGATTTCCTCATAGAATCAGTAATCAGTCTTCCTTATTTCACCCTTAGGTCAATGCTACATTTATAAACGCCTTCAAATTTGTGACCTCACTCTTTGTGATCCAACCACATTTTGGTTTTATTCAAATGAATATTTCAGATAATTTTACTGGCAGACATAAAAGATACAATTTTCAAAAGTGCCCAAGTCCCATTTCCAAAAGTGAGGCCCAGCTTTTTAAAGGTAGCTAGGGATTGCTGAGCTCACTGTTGCAACACCTAACAGATTGAGGAGCCTAAACCTCATTTTCAGAATGGATTTAGGAACTTAGGAGCCTAAATCCCATTAACTGTCAATAGGATTTTGGCTTCTAATTATCTGACAGGATTTCAGCACTTTTGTTAGGATCCTCAGTCAGACAGGCATTTCACACAAAATTTCCTGGAGGGATTTCAGCACTTAGGAGCCAAAATCCTATTGACAATGGGGTTTAGGCTTCTAAGTACCTAAATCCTTTTTGCAAAGGAGATTTAGGCTCCTCAGTCAGTTAGGCATTGCAACACTGAGTGTCTGGGTTTAAGGAGCCTTTGAAAGCTGATGGGATTTAGGTGCCTATGTCACTTAAATGCTTTTGAAAATGTTACCCCAAGTGTTAAAAATTGGTGGAGAGTATTTTGATTGAAACGTTCTAAATACAACACTTTATGGGATATGGCTACTCACCATTTCTTCAACATGGTCTTTTTCCATTGGCATGGAACTGACACCTGGAAGGGGGAAAGTTTACAATGTCATGGATTCATACAACACAAAAGCCAACTTTAATTTCACTGACAAGAGTCATTGAGCAAATTGACCTTGACTGGGCTGTTTGCTTGATGAGGGGTTTGCAGGTGCAGCCCAGAGTTATTTTATATTATACCTTTCTTTATTCAAGAGACCATACCTATCGAAAGTAACTGCTGGCCTGGGTTGTGGGCTGGCATTAGAGAACAGGAAACTGGAATCTAGACTCTTGGGTTCTATTCCCTTGTCTGCTCCTGAGTGATTGTGACTCTGGATGAGTGATTTAGCTTCTGAGATATTCCAATTTGTAACAGTGTAGAATAGCTTTCTCCCAGAGGCATTGTGTGGCTTTAATTAACGTTTGAAGCTCAGGTCTACATTCTAGTAGTTCGGCAACACATTTCAACCCACATGTTATTTGTGTGGCTGCTGTTGATATTTCTAGCATAAGAAGGAAACAGAAAAGACATTTGTCATTCTGATTGTGCGAGGGCCAAGTAAAGAGCTTTCTAGTGAGTTAGCTCATGTAGATGTGACCACTTTAAGGGTCCATATTCATTCTCAGCTTCTACTCCAACTTCTCGGTAGGGTGAAGAAGGTCTACTGGGGAGACGCTCAGAGCTCTGAGTAGGATCAGAAGCCCAAATTTGAGCATGAAAAGCAGCCATCATGCTCCCTCCAACTGGGACCTCCAGAGGTCCAGTGAAGCATGAGCAGTGTGAGGCATTTGTTGGGGGGAAAAGCATGGCCAAGATGGCATGGAGATTGGCTGATCCAGCAATGCTTCCTCTTAGCAGCCTCCTATGTAATGGCCTCTTGGAGGGGAGCTAACTCCCAAGGGAGGGAAGTTGCAGAATTCCCCCACCCCCAAAGGGTATCAAGACTAGGCTAGCACAAAGGAGATATAATTAACACCGCCATGCACCTGTCCCAAGCTGTTTACATTTGGGAAGGAGCTGCTGAGTGTGACTAGATCATTTTTATTCTGTTTATTTCATGCATTAATGCTACAGTAGGCTCTTTTACTGCTTAACAAGCATTGTTACTGTCCAATAATAAACCTTGTAGAATCAGGACCCAGTGGTAGTTAATGCAGCTCCAAACTGTAATAAGTCCCTACCTAATCATTTCTAGCACAACTCCAGCTGGTGTGTAGGTGAGGGTGCTGTTTAAAGCTAATCACCTCCTCCACCATTAGTATTTGGAGTTGACTGAAGCAGGTTATTTATTTAAGTAACAGGAAGAAATAACATACTAAGTAATCACAGTACTGATGGTGCTGGAATCTAACCTACCTGCATCCTCAGTCTTGTACTCTGTGACCTGTTGCAGAAACTATCTCTGAGAGAGAGTACAGGAAATGTGGCACCATACAGTGTCCTGCAGAGTATGTGGCAGCTTTCAAATTCCTGTTAAAACGTATCCCTTGAGAGCACATCACTTGCCCCCTTCCACACACACTAGGTACAGTAGAGGCTCCTGTGCTTGTGGTCCCCCTCTAGGGTCATCCCCTGGATCCCAGTGTGGGGAAAACAGTATAATGGAGGTGGCGCTTCCCCTCTCATCATGTGTAAGCTGAGGAGATGATCCAGCTCATAGCCTCTTCTCTCCTTTGTGAGTTGGTGTGACTCATTCCATCAGAAAACATAGGAGCACTTGCAAAGTTTGCTGCACAAATGTGAATAAACTGTTGCCTGCAGCTGTTCTGTGTCCTTTCTAATGATCCAGCCACAGCGCACACCATCTGACTGACACTTGTTTAATTTGGTAAAACACAGAATATAAAATTTCTTCATCCCTTGATCACTTTAAAATATTAACGATCCTAACTCTATACAGTCTCTTGAGTATTATGTTAATGGAAGGTAAGTGAGTGTTAATATAGGAATCAAGACAGTGCTGGGCCATTCTGTCATTCCAAAACGCCAGTTTCTCCAAGAGTCAGGCTCTTCCCAGGCAGATAAACGGTCCGCAAGCAGCATTTGTCTGATGATGAAAGATGACATTCCAAAGGCAATAAGAGGTGTGAGGCCATCATAACAATGTCAGGAGAAATAGAGAATATTGGACAAGTGTCATATTAGCTCTCCATGGGGGAATAAAATGAATATCAAATTCACATGAGAGCTGAAAAAAAATATACGCGGCAGATTCTCTGCTGTGGCGAAGATCCACTCAAAGCAACAGAGGGGAAGCCATCAGGCAGCCAATCTGCTCTGTTCTTCCCTGCTGTAGGTTGCTCTAACCTGTGCCAGCCGGCAAGAGTCCCAATGGACTGGCTGCCAGCTGGGGACAGCTGGAGTACATCACTCTCTGGCTATATAGTCATATTAGTCAGCCTGCACTGGGTTGCAATGGATGCATGTAGGAGCTTTCTACGCGGGTTCTGTAGCTGCTTGGGAGATGTAGATGTTTTCACTGCCTCAGCAGCACAAAGGATTGAAGCAGGGCAGTGAATCTGCCCCATGTGTCTTTTCTCTCACATATACAGCTCTAGCTTGATAAAGTGGGAACAAAACCAGGAGGTGTACAGAAAAGCAAATCCTATATTTTAAACCTTAGTCTGTGATGAGTCCCATTGAAATCAATAGGAATAGCGGAGGAATTGGGTACTAGACAATGAGAGTAAGGGTAGCAGAATCAGATCCCAAATGAATAGAAGCAGAATACAGAATAAGAATATGGTTTATAAATTGGCAAAGCCATTCAAGAAGACACTATGTTTCTGCATCCTTACTTTTAACATATTAAAGCTTTTCTAAAATCGGGCATATGAATACAATTAACTGGTAAATTTAACAGGAATTCCATCTATGTAATATTACTGTTTAACCAACCATGAAGAGTATATTGATTTTTGTTAATGCTTTCACTTTAAATTTCTAGAAACACCTTGTATTTAGCTAACACCCATTACATAGAAATCGTTGCCTGCCGAAGCACCTCTCCATAGTCATTCTATTCATTCTGAGCATCTTGTTAAATCTCCAGGGCTCTTCATGTCCAGCTTTTGCAGAGGACTATGCAAACTGACAGACCATTTGACAGAAATAAACCACTCAATTATCAGGGGGGTTTTCCTCTTCCAGAATTCAGGTCTGTTTGACAGTTGCAGCAAATAAATCCATCCGTTGATTTCAAGTGAGCCATTAGTTTCAGTAGGGAGGCAAAGTGCCACCATCCATGCTCAATCTAAATAATTAAGGTGGGGTGGATAAAAATGACGACAAAATCTTAACAGATGGCATAATCCTCCAGGACAAAACATTTCCCTTCTCAATATAGGTAACATTTCCCTCCAACAGCAAGAGGTTTTTTGGTCAGTTGGTTGGATATTTTGTGTTATTTATTTATTTTAAGAGTATGTTGACTAACATCAACTAAAAAACAAACACCCGTTTTTTTAAAAAAAATCTATTTGGAGTTTTAATTCACATACCATGTTAAACTGAATCTACATAGTAGATTTTTTTCCCCAGACAATGAATGTTTTTTAACATATAAACCTGTTAATAGGATGGGAGTTGGAGAAGAGACAAAAGACACTTATTACCTGTTTGCATTCTCCTACATCCAATACGGGGACCATTTCTTCGCTTTATTTCTAATTACTTTCAACTGTCCTAATTTCTGTCCAGTCTGTCTAGTAAAGTTAAAACAGTCATGGTTGTTTCTACTCTGAGCCACAAATGATCAAATGTGCGTGTTTGTATTTGCAAGTGCTCACACTATCTATCTAATCAATACACACACAGACACTGATGTGTGTGTGTGTGTATAAAAGAAGCATACAGTATATAGTCTCACGTACACACAATACACACTATATACTCTGTGTACATACGGGGCGCCCGGGAGATGTAGCTACTGGGGTGACCAGACAGCAAGTGTGAAAAATCGGGACAGAGGGTGGGGGCGGTAATAGGAGCCTATATAAGAAAGAGACCCAAAAATCGCGACTGTTCCTATAAAATCAGGACATCCGGTCACCCTAGTAGCTACAGCCACTACAGCCAGGGCCGGTGGGTACAATACATGGATGGCTACACGAATGATGGGCCGGTGGGTGACAGTCTCTCTCTAACTATCGCCCAGACAGACCGGCCGACCCAAGGGTCTCTAGCTCCGGGAGCGGGGAGTCCCTGGGCTGGCTGAGCCGGGCGGCGGGGGCAGGGGCCCCGGAGCTGTCCGGTGCCCGGTGCTGCGGGCCGGGGACTGGCCCGCTCTCCAGGGTGCTGAAGCCACTCACCTGCCAGCGCGGCGGCTCCCAGCAGGCTGAGCAGCGCCAGGGGCGGCATGGTGCGGGGTGCGGGGCGCGGGCGGGCGGCTGCGGCGGCTGCTGCACAGGCTGCTCCGGCAGCGCCGCCGCGCCGCGCTCTTTAAAGGGGGAGCGGGGGCGGCGGGACTGGGAGGGGGGGGGGGGGGATCCGGCGCCATCCCGCCAGCAGCCTGCGTCACGGAGCCCCCGGCGGGAGGGCGGGGCCCGAGCCAGAGCCTCCTCCTCCAACCCCCGCCCCGCCCCACACAGACCCCGGTCCGTCCCCCCCCCCACAGACCCGCTTCCCCTCCTTCCCCCCCCCCGCCCCACACAGACCCCGGTTCCCCCCCCCCACAGACCCGCTTCCCCTCCTTCCCCCCCCCCCGCCACACACAGACCCCGGTTCCCCACCCCCCACAGACCCGCTTCCCCACCCGCACCCCCCGCCACACACAGACCCGCTTCCCCACCCCCCACAGACCCGCTTCCCCTCCTTCCCCCCCCCCGCCACACACAGACCCGCTTCCCCACCCCCTACAGACCCGCTTCCCCTCCTTCCCCCCCCACCACACACAGACCCCGGTTCCTCACCCCACCCCCCACAGACCCGCTTCCCCTCCTCCCCCCCCCCCCCCGCCACACACAGACCCCGGTTCCCCACCCCCCACAGACCCGCTTCCCCTCCTTCCCCCCCCCCGCCACACACAGACCCCGGTTCCCCACCCCACCCCCCACAGACCCGCTTCCCCTCCTCCCCCCCCCCCGCCACACACAGACCCCGGTTCCCCACCCCCCACAGACCCGCTTCCCCTCCTTCCCCCCCGCCCCACACAGACCCCGGTTCCCCACCCCCCACAGACCCGCTTCCCCACCCGCACCCCCCGCCACACACAGACCCCGGTTCCCCACCCCACCCCCCACAGACCCGCTTCCCCTCCTCCCCCCCCCCCCCGCCACACACAGACCCCGGTTCCCCACCCCCCACAGACCCGCTTCCCCTCCTTCCCCCCCCCCCCCCCCAGCCACACACAGACCCCGGTTCCCCGCTACACACACACAGACCCGCTTCCCCACCCCCACCCCCCGCCACACACAGACCCGCTTCCCCACCCCCCGCCACACACAGACCCCTCCTCCACCCGCCGCCACTCTCAGACCCCGGTTCCCCACCCGCACCCCCGCCACACACACACAGACCCGTTTCTCCACGCCCCCTCCGCCACACGCAACTCCCCTCCTCCACCCCCCGCCACACACAGACCCCGGTACCCCACCTCCACACGCAACTCCCCTCCTCCACCCCCCGCCACACACAGACCCCGGTACCCCACCTCCACACCCCCCACACAGACCTGCTTCCCCACCCTCACTGCCCCGCCACCCGTAGACCCCGCTCCCCCATCCCACCCCCGCCGCCACACACAGACCCAGCTCCCTCAGGCCCACCACCCAGACCCCATCCCCTCCCTCACGGCCCACAGACCCCGCTCCCCCACCCCATCACCACCCTCATTCCCTCCCTTCACTATTGCACCCCCATTCCAACACACAGACCCCATCCCCAACTCCAGCCCCTCCCCTCACTACCCACCCCCACTCCAACGTACAGACCCCATCCCTGCCACACACATATCCCGCTGCCCAACCCCTCCCCTCACTACCCAACCCCTCCCCTCACTACCCACCCCCACTCCAACACAGACCCCATCCCCGCCACACACACAGCCCGCTGCCCAACCCCTCCCCTCACTACCCAACCCCTCCCCTCACTACCCACCCCCACTCCAACATAGACCCCATCCCCGCCACACACACAGCCCGCTGCCCAACCCCTCCCCTCACTACCCACCCCCACTCCAACACAGACCCCATCCTCTGCCACACAGCCCGCTGCCCAACCCCTCCCCTCACTACCCACCCCCACTCCAACGTACAGACCCCATCCCCTGCCACACACACAGCCCGCTGCCCAACCCCTCCCCTCACTACCCACCCCCACTCCAACGTACAGACCCCATCCCCTGCCACACACACAGCCCGCTGCCCAACCCCTCCCCTCACTACCCACCCCCACTCCAACACAGACCCCCATCCCCTGCCACACACACAGCCCGCTGCCCAACCCCTCCCCTCACTACCCACCCCCACTCCAACACAGACCCCATCCTCTGCCACACACACAGCCCGCTGCCCAACCCTTCCCCTCACTACCCACCCCCACTCCAACACAGACCCCATCCCCGCCACACACACAGCCCGCTGCCCAACCCCTCCCCTCACTGCCCAACCCCTCCCCTCACTACCCACCCCCACTCCAACACAGACCCCATCCCCGCCACACACACAGCCCGCTGCCCAACCCCTCCCCTCACTACCCACCCCCACTCCAACGTACAGACCCCATCCCCTGCCACACACACAGCCCGCTGCCCAACCCCTCCCCTCACTACCCACCCCCACTCCAACACAGACCCCATCACCTGCCAAACACAGATGCCCCCTTCCCTCCCTCCCTCCTACTCCAACACAGAGGGAGACTTTATCCCTTCCCTTCTCTGCCCACCCCACAGCCTCTTTCTCTGTCCCTCATTCCCTCCCTATTACTCACCCCACTCCAAGGCTCCAGGAGAAAGAACCCCTTTCCTAGCTCATCCCACTTACCCCCTTCCCAGAATTAGGAAGCCAGAGCTCTCGCCCCTTCTCCCTCCCCCGCCCTGCCTACCTCTCCCCTGTCTCCTATCCCCTTCTCAAGGCTGCAAGAGGTAGAATCTCTTTCCCTTCCCTTAGCTCCCCCAGGGTGGAAATAGAGCTCCCTTTCCCTTTTCTCCAGGCTAAAGGATGTGGGATCTTCATGACTCCCAGGTTCCCATTATCAGGTAGGCTATACATTTACTTCCATGCATACCTGTGGGGAGGGGTGGGTGGACTAGTTTTCAAAGGAACACGCCCCCCCCCCCAACACACACACACACATTTCTACTTCAATTCTGATCAAAGGTTTCTGGGATCCTGGCAATAGCGTAGCTATTGCTGCAACCTCTTAGCCTTTGGGAAAAACCATGCCTTTAGCACAGATCATGCTCCCCTTTTGCAGTGCAGAACAAACTGCTAGTAAACGTGCCCTTTTTTGGAGCAATCAGGTTTTGACATCTTTTCACATCATGCTACTTATTTCATCTGGTGAGTGAATGGCACACATGACTCCTCAAGAGGTGATACTAAACAAATCTCTTATGATCTATCGCCACACCAGCCTCTTATTTACTCTTTTGATGTTATGATGTAGGGAGACAAAACCAAACCACAGAGAAGAGATTTTAAATAATTTCTTAAACAGACACCCCCGCCCCTTGTCTGGTTATTCCTCCATGAAATTGAAAGTATAAAATCTTGTAACAAACTCTCTGCAGAGATAAATTCGGAATACAGCTACAAACAACCAAGCAAAAATATTTCCGACCTAGGTTTGGGGTTTGGTTTTTGTTGTTTTGTTTTGGTTTTTGTTTCCGCCCCCCCCCCCCATTAATTCTTAGAGGGATGGCTCCCATTTCTTTGTATTAGGCATTTGTTCTTTCCAAATCATGGTTGCAGGAACCTATGTTTGAGTGCCAATATTCCTGAAGATGGGTGAATTTATTCTCCCCAAACACTAGCTTTTCTATGCTATCTTATTTAATATTTCTACTACAGTAGTGCCTAGATTGAGAACAGGGTCCCATTGTGCTAGGCACCGTAGAAACCTAGAACAATAGACAGTCCCCTCTTCAAATTGCTACTGATGAAATTTCACAGGGAATAGCTATCTATGCATAAAGAAAACCAGGAATTTATGCCCTATTTTAATCCTGTGTCTGAAGGTAGCCTTAACTATAGAGTCAAGGTGGAGGGCCTCCATAATGCCTTTTGTAATTTGTGTGAAGTGGTTTCCTTTGGAATCTGAATCCAAGCTAATACAGTTACTTAGCTGTTATTTAGAAGCAAATCTGTGGTCATTTTAACATTGCTGCCCAAAGCACAGACTGGATTGCATTCTCTCTGTCTTGCAGTTCCTGTAGCAGTTAAGCAACAATGCTCCCCTCAGGCAACCCCAATATCCCTGTTCCCTAATATCACTCACTGACTGGGGGAAATCTAGGGAAATAATCTCATTGACTCCAGTGGCCTTTGGCTCAGGCCCTGACAATGCTGTGAGATGAAAACTTGTGAATTATCATTTTCAACAGTTAATTAGAAAAATATTTAAATAAAATATTTGCTATTGCCATTTAAAAGTGCTCTTTGGCCTCCCCATTTATTTAGGTGACACTTCTTGGTTGTCCCCGTGTAGTTACTAAATCACTGTGTTTGCACTGCACTATCTCAGATCTACCATCATGGACAACCTCTCACTGGACCCTGAGATCAACTGTAGAATCGGCAAGGCCTTCACAATTTTGGCCAGTTTGTCACAGAGAGTATGGAACAACAACATGCTGACCATCAACACAAAGGTCGCTGTGTACTGCGCATGTGTGCTAAACACTCTTCTCTACGCCAGCGAAACTTGGACTCTCTACGCTTCGCAAGAAAAGAGACTAAACGCCTTCCACATGCGCTGCCTCCGTCGCATACTCGGGATCACTTGGAGTGATCGAATGACGAACAACGAGGTGCTGGAATGTGTCAAGATCTCCAGCATGTTCACTCTCCTCCATCAACGCTGCCTCAGATGGCTTGGCCAGCTAAGTCGTATGGAAGATGGACGGATGCCCAAAGACCTGTTGTATGCTGAACTTGCCTCTGGAAACAGAGCTACAGGACGGCCCCACCTTCGCTTCAAGGATGTCTGTAAGAGGGACCTGAAGACTGTTCAAATCGACATCAACAGCTGGGAAGAGCTCGCCCAGGACAGATGCAGATGGAGACACGCTCTGACCACTGGATTGGAAACTGGCGAAGACAAGCTGCGGCAGCTTGCCGAGGAAAAGCGGGTTCAACGAAAAAGGAAGCAGTGGCTCCAACCCACAGCTGACACCGCCGTCAAATGCAGCAAATGCAATCGAGACTGCCACTCTCGTGTGGGGCTTCACAGCCACAACAGACGCTGCACAACCATCAACTAAACGTTCCCCATGGGCGCATATCCATCGTCTCTCAAGACTAACGGACGCCAACAACACTGAGGGGCATGTCACTTGCCAGTATAAGATATATATTTTGAAAACTGTCGGGCCATTTTAATATGTGTTTGATATTCACACTGGGTGAAATTCACCCCAGACTAGAGCACAAGACCCCCACAAGGCACCTGCACTACTTTTGACCCATTGATGGGGGATTGCTGGTGGAGCAGCCACAGAGATGGCTTCATGCTGCAGAAGGTGGCACTGGGGTTGGGACAGGCTCACAATATCTAGGTTTATGTAGTTCCAATGAGCTAATCCCTCTGTTTTAGTGGCTGCTATTCCAGTCCATACATTGCAGTAGCAGTCAGAGGAAGCTGTGCTACAGCCCTGTATTCAGCCTTAGCAATTGATTTACTTATATTTTATTTTTACTTACAGGATTTTGTAACACGCTCCTCCCCACAGAATCTGAGCACTCCACAGACATTAAAAGGATCCACCTGCACAGCACCCCTAGGAGGTAGGGAAGTTTTGTATTTTCAGTTTACAGATGGGGAACTGGAGCCCAAGAAGGATAAATGTTGCTCTCAGTTACATCAGTACATGTCAAGAGTAACTCTGAGTTGCTACTGAGATCAGAATCTGGCCTAATGACATTCATGCAGCTTTCAAAAGGACACACAAGAAGTCTATAGCAGAACTAGGAACAGAGTCAAATGGGGTGGATTTCACCCCAGCTTGAATGGGCACAGACAGAATATCATCCTGACTTGGACAAACATGATGTGAAGTACATTTAGATTGGTGCTGAAAAACATATAATCCAAATATTTCTCCATGATGGATTATTCAAGATAATATTTTCCAAAAATGTCACATCACCAAAACCTTCATAGGCATGTATTTATTGGGTGGACTTTCCATTGAGTTGAGGTTACTATTCCCAAGAGGTTTGATTGCATTAAAGAATAAGGGTTACAGCAGGCTGTGGCAATTTTTCACACTGCCAGTGAAATGAATGGCGCATCCTACCCAGGCTTTTCAGATGCGTCAGAATTTTCATTTCCCTGTGAGGCACACCACATAATGCTGTGACAATCTGTCACTTTATGGATAAACAATATTCATCCTATTGGATTATCTCAAATTAAAAGCTTTTTTAAAATAACCGTTTGGCTCATCCTAAAAAGCTGAAATTTCAAGATGATAAATGAAGTTTCATGTCTGCTTCTGAGCTGATCTTGTATTGAGATATTTCAGCAGGCTGCTCTGTGGACTATAGGCATTGTTTTCCTTCAATCAGATGCGGAGGCAGGGTTATATCGATGCCTGGCTGTCAGTTATTTTTATGGGATGAAAATCCTGAGCCCAGTTCATGAGTAACATCATCCCTTGCGTTATGGAATTGCTAAGGAGATGAACCAAAGGTATACCCGTGTTATCTTTAATCTCACAGGTAACGATAGAAGTGTAGACATGGTGGCAGAGGCTTCAGCATGAGTTAGCAACTCAAGTACAAGGCTTCCAGGGATCCTGGGTACATACTCTAGTTGTTAGCCTGTGCCACCATGTCTACACTGCTATTGTTATCTGTGCCAGCATGATTAAAACTCACCTGGGTACATCGGTCATGCTACAATCACACGTCACTGCGCCCGGCCCTGAGCAGGTATACAATGGGGAAGAAGGCTCTACTGCACACACAGTCACACGTCTGCGCTATAGATCCTTGAACTTCTCTGAAGTCAGATACTGCAGGTCAAGGTTTCCGTTGCCAGTGGTACACCCTTAGAGGGCATGGGGAGGCATGAGAAGTGGGAAGGGCCATGATTAGGGCCTTCCCCCTATACTGACCAACAGGGTTGACCAAATGCTACACAGCACATACACTGCACCCTCTCAGAGGGTGATACAGTGGCCAGGCTTGCCTGGTTATTATTATTACTTATTATTTGTATTACCATGGTGCCTGGGGCACCATTTGGGCTAGGCCTGGCCAGTGCTATGGGAATACAAATACTGTAGTAAATAAAGAAGAAGAAACAGGTAAATAAAGAAGGGAGGGATACAGCCTCAAACTCAGCTGATTCCCTGAGGTCAACGTGGATCCCAGTGGACGCACTGGATTGTGCTAATGTCCCACCTCCTGCAGCCCGATTCCCTGTCAGCTCAGTGCCAATGGGTCACATTTTCAGACCATCCGGTGACACAGGAAGCCTTAACCACATTGCAGTACTTTAAAAAAGAAATCCCTTTGGGGCCTACTGAAGTGAGAATCATTTTTCCATGTTGTATTCTCAGCATGTTTGACACTAAAAAATGCTGCCACTTCTTAAGTACTTCCCTGCCAGCGACTCAGCAGGGTTTGTTTGCTTCAGGCACTAAATGTAACGTATCTCTTGTAATTATACTCGTGCGTTATTCATGGAAAAGAGAACTCGGGCCTGAAACAAAATATAGATGCTCTGTGTCCCCCTCCTCCCCACACACACATAAGTAAAATTTAATTTGCCTAATAAGGTCATCACACAATTTATTATTTTTAGCATACTACAATGGTGAATTAGACGAGCTGGATTTTGAAGTCTCTTCCTTGCATCTGGGCTGTCACTTCTTGCATCTGCGTAGATTTCCCTTTCCCAGATGCAGTCTGAAAGTGGTGTATTGCATTTTCAATTTAGAAAGATGATGAAAAGTGGTCAGACTCTGCCATGTCAATTTAATTGATCATTAAGCTAAACAGCTGTAAATATCCCTTTGAATAGGTGGAATCACGTGTAAAGCCATAAACCTCTTCTCCAAATGCCAAGCTGGAATAACTTGCTGGGGAATTCTGTATGGGGGAAGAGCGAGAAATCCCATCAGATCACAGCTCCCGGAAAGGGGGTGGAATTCTATGGCTAATGGCTGGAGCCTCTCCTCCATGGGATAAGGACAGCAGGTCTGCCTTGCCCACCCTCCACCGCAAATTTCCCCCGGGGAGCCTGGAATTACCCAACACTGAGAAAATGCATGCATAATGCCCCAGGGAGACCCAATGGCTTCCAGCATTCTCAGAGAGTGGGAGGGGAGTGAGCGATAAAGGGGTGAAGTAATTTACACATTTCACTCACCTGTGTATAATGAGTGTAGAATACTAGTGGTTTGCACTCCCCTTGCACTAATGACTGCAGAAGGGACAGGGCAATGGAGAATCAGGTCCAACCATATCAGAAGCTTCCACTGGGGCAGTGTGTCTCCAGACTGCCTCCTATAGCAGGTTGTGCCTTAAGGGCCAGAATTTCAAGCGTTCACCACCCACAATCAGGGCCAGGTTTTGAAAAGAGCTTAGTCCGCAGTAGCACTGATTATGATACTCATGGCCAGATTTTCAAAAGAGACAGGTTGAGCACTTGTGAAACTCTGGCCCCATGGGGCCATTTTAGTCGTATACCCAGAAAACTAAGGCCCAGCTATGCCTCAAAGGTATTTAGGCTCCTGACTTCCATTGCTTTCACACATACTTTAGTGGAAGTTAGGAGTAGAGTTGCCACCCCCCCAGGATTGTCCAGGAGCCTCCAGGAATGAAAGATTAATCTTTAATGAAAGATTATGTCATGTGATGAAACCTCCAGGAATACATCCCTCCAAAATTGACAATGCTAGTTAGGAGCCTAAATACTTTGAGGAATATCTGGGTCTAAATGTGCAGGGTCACAATCCCACTCGTATGATAATTGGTGGAGAAAACTGATTTTTGTATAGAGAAGTCTGTACAAAGGAAGGAAATTGCATCTGAAAAACAACCTAAGTGCTATTTACCATTAAACAGAACAACTTTACCAACTGCATTTATACTGCTAACCAGTCCTCCTTTAGACAATAAAACAGCTCATTTACTGCACCTTACTGTGAACTCAAAGCCTTTTACCTGCTAATGTAGATTCTGCTTAATGTTTACAATGACTGGGGCTAGCCTGGCTTAGCTAAAATTCTTTATTTAAATATTTATAGAGTTTCAACTTTCAACAAGGCTTCATTCAATAAGAATAATATTGCTCTGTGGTTGCTAGTGTCCTGAAGCTTTACAGAGGCTAATTCCAATTCCCTAGGCTAAATATAGATATAAATATAGATATTTATGCAACAGTCTATAATGATTCCATTTAGCATCATTTTATTGGGTATAGCACTAAAAAAATGATCTGAATATGTCGTCACATATAATTCTGCACTTTAAGCCCAGCGCTGAAAGATCTATTGCCTTATGTCAGTGCTCACGCACTTCAGTGGAACGAATGATTTTCTTCCTATTGCTTTTTTACTGCCATAAAAGTAATAGAGACCCAGTTCTAAAAACACTCTGTGTGAAGGGTCTGGGCTGCACCCACAAATTCAAGGAAAGTCTTTGGGGTGCCCTATTTGCGCTAGAAAATCCCCTGTGCACATCATGCTTTTTGAGACTTCGAGGCTTTCTGCGATGGGGACTGTAGAATTGGGGACTAGAAATACCCAGCCAGATCCTCAACTGGTGTATACTGGCCCATCTCCATTGACTTCAATGACACTACCTTGGTTTATACCAGCTGAGGATGCGGCCCACAAAATTTATTCAGGCCCTGTGATAGTTTCTATCTGGCATTACCAACAATGTCTGAGTCCTCAGGCCTTTCCTCCTCTATGGGTAAGAAGATAACTTTCTCTAGATTATTTGTGATGTAAGGATTCCTTGCACAGGACTAAAGTGAATTACAACTATAATCACCCTGAAAAATATCATACTGACACCCACTCTAGATCTGAAAGGGGAATTCACCTTTCTCAGCTTTGTGATGCTCAGTCCTATGCTGAATTCACTAAAGAAGAGGCCTCTCCCATTACAGTAATCCTCTCTTAGCCGGCATTGTAGGACAAATTCATCCTCACGGTACCTCCAGCGGCTTCAGTGGGCTTACTCTATGTGGGAGGAGCAGGCTCTGACAAAGTTGTCTGCAGAATGAAAGCATCTGAGATGAGAGCCACATTTCCACCACAGACCTAGGTAACTGCTTGGAGTGTGATATTTCATCTGTTGTGTGAAAATATACCTGCAGGCATTCTAGGTAGGAGAACGACTCAGAGAAACAACCAGAAAAACAGTCCTTGCCATACACTTAGCCCCTAGGGAAAGACAGCCGGAAGTGAGAGTCTGATTGAAAAGAGCCCACTCAGTTCACCAGGCCAAACCAGCGAGGGCTCTGCAAGCTAAGCAGTTTTAATGGTCTTCGCTTGTAAAAGGTCAGCTCCAAGTTCATTGTGTGTCTCCTGCTCCTGAAAGGCTAAAGTTTTCAAATCCAAACTATCTCAGCCAAAGGCGAGATAATGATCTCCAGCCAGACTAATCAGAAGCCTTGCAGGGGAGACAAACAAAAACAAAACAAAAACCACTGCAGCTGGAGTGCCAGTGCTGTAAAAGTTTGGACTGAACAGAGCTTGCTTCAGTTGTCAGCAAAGGACAAGCAAGATGATAGCGCCAGGAAACACTGCAATGTGCTGAGTTGGGGATAAAATGTCTCCTCGTGGGTGTTTGGCATGTAATAAAAACTAAAGCCCCTGATCCTGCAGTGAGCTCCAGCCCACATGGAGGAGAGCTCAATTTTCCCTTTAAAGCCCTGGGTCTATGCTGGGATAGGTGTAGAGCTGCATTGTCTCAGCAGGAGCTCCAGGGGGCATCGTGCTTCCAGAGTCCCTGCTTAAGGGAAGCAGGAGGGGTATGACCACTGCTTTACCCCCAAAAGGGGGTGCAGCATGCGCTCCTCTGCAGCTCGCCATCCCCATTGGCTGGTGTGGAAAGGGGGCAGGGGCACCAGGCCCCTTTGTGGGTGATGAGCTACACTAGCTTGAATCAGCCTGTGTGCTCAGGAGGGAGCAGGGACTGAAACCGTGGCAGAGGAGGAATCCTTGTACCATCCCCACACTTACACATCCACACTAGCCCCGAGCAAGTGTCACCCATGCTAGAAGAGTGTGGCTCTTTCTCTCCCACTAGTGGCTAGTCCACATAAGAGGTTTACGAGATTGCTACAGGGGCCAACTTCGGGCCTGATCACAGTAGCGCAGCCAGGTCTGGAGCACAGGGGGAGGGGCGCTATAAAAAGGCGCCTACCCCTGTACTCACCCGGCGACGCTCTGGGTCTTCAGCAGCACTTCGGCGGCGGGTCCTCACTCACTCCAGGTCTTCGGTAGTACCCGCCGCCGAAATGCCGCCGAAGACGCGGAGCGCCGCCGGGTGAGTGCAAGAAGCGGCGCTTAAAAAGAAGCAGCGCTGCTAAAAAAAGGCGCTGCTTCCGCCGCTTCTGCTTACAGGGGGAGCGGCCACTCCCCCTGCTCCCCCCCGGCTATGCTACTGCCTGATCAAAGCCCGCTGACGTCAGTAGAATGTCTCATTGGTTTGAATGGACTTTAGTTCAGGAGTGTGGCCTTTTAGCTCAAGCAGGCTCAGGCTGTTAAATCCGTAGGCCCCAGGCTTTCTTCGGACAACTAACAGAAGTTTCCAGATCACAGGTCCTGGTTCTCATGGGAGACTTCAATCACCCTGACATCTGCTGGGAGAGCAATACAGCAGTGCACAGACAATCCAGGAAGTTTCTGGAGAGTGTTGGGGACAACTTCCTGGTGCAAGTGCTGGAGGAACCAACTAGGGGCCGTGTTCCTCTTGACCTACTGCTCACAAACAGGGAAGAATTGGTAGGGGAAGTAGAAGTGGGTGGCAACCTGGGCAGCAGTGACCATGAGATGGTTGAGTTCAGAATCCTGACAAAAGGAAGAAAGGAGAGCAGCAGAATACGGACCCTGGACTTCAGAAAAGCAGACTTTGACTCCCTCAGGGAACTAATAGGCAGGATCCCCTGGGAGGCTAATATGAGGGGAAAAGGAGTCCAGGAGAGCTGGCTGTATTTTAAAGAAGCCTTATTGAGGGTGCAGGAGCAAACTATCCCAATGTGTAGAAAGAATAGCAAATATGGCAGGCGACCGGCTTGGCTTAACAGAGAAATCTTCGGTGAGCTTAAACACAAAAAGGAAGCTTACAAGAAGTGGAAACTTGGACAGATGACTAGGGAGGAGTATAAAGATATTGCTCGAGCATGCAGGGGTGTAATCAGGAAGGCCAAAGCACAATTAGAGTTGCAGCTAGCAAGGGATGTGAAGGATAACAAGAGGGTTTCTACAGGTATGTTAGCAACAAGAACAAGGTCAGGGAAAGCGTGGGACCCTTACTGAATGGAGGAGGCAATCTAGTGACAGATGATGTGGAAAAAGCTGAAGTACTCAATGGTTTTTTTTGCCTCCATCTTCACAAACAAGGTCAGCTCCCAGACTGCTGCACTGGGCAGCACAGTATGGGGAGGAGGTGAGCAGTCCTCAGTGGTGAAAGAACAGGTTAAGGACTATTTAGAAAAGCTGGATATGCAGAAGTCCAGGGCTGGATGCAATACATCCGAGGGTGCTGAGGGAGTTGGCTGATGTGATTGCAGAGCCATTGGCCATTATCTTTGAAAACTCGTGGCGATCGAGGGAGGTCCTGGACAATTGGAAAAAGGCAAATATAGTGCCCATCTTTAAAAAAGGGAAGAAGGAAAATCTGGGGAACTACAGACCGGTCAGTCTCACCTCAGTCCCTGGAAAAATCATGGAGCAGGTCCTCAAGGAATCCATTTTGAAGCACTTGGAGGAGAGGAAGGTGATCAGGAACAGTCAACATGGATTCACCAAGGGAAAGTCATACCTGACCAACCTGATTGCCTTCTATGATGAGATAACTGGGTCTGTGGATACGGGGAAAGCAGTGACCATGATATATCTTGACTTTAGCAAAGCTTTTGATACCGTTTCCCACAGTATTCTTTCCAGCAAGTTAAAAAAGTATGGATGGATGAATGGACTGTAAGGTGGATAGAAAGCTGGCTAGATCGTCAACGGATAGTGATCAACGGATAGTGATCAATGGCTTAATGTCTAGTTGGCAGCTGGACTCAAGTGGCGTGCCCCAGGGGTTGGTCCTGGGGCCAGTTTTGTTCAACATCTTCATTAATGATCTGGATGATGGGATGGATTACACCCTCAGCAAGTTTGCGGATGACACTAAGTTGGGGGGAGAGGCAGATGTGCTGGAGAGTAGGGATAGGGTCCAGAGTGACCTAAACAAATTGGAGGATTGGGCCAAAAGAAATCTGATGAGGTTCAACAAGGACAAGTGCAGAGTCTTGCACTTAGGACAGGAGAATCCCATGCACAGCAACAGGCTGGGGACCGACTGGCTAAGCAGTAGTTCTGCAGAAAAGGACCTGAGGATTACAGTGGATGAGAACCTGGATATGCGTCAACAGTGTGCCCTTGTTGCCAAGAAGGCTAACGGCATATTGGGCTGCATTAGTAGGAACATTGCCAGCAGATCGAGGGAAGTGATTATTCCCCTCTGTTCGGCACTGGTGAGGCCACATCTGGAGTGTTGCGTTCAGTTTTGGGCCCCCCACTACAGAAAGGATGTGGACAAATTGGAGAGTCCAGCAGAGGGCAACGAAAATGATTAGAGGGCTGGAGCATATG
Source organism: Chelydra serpentina (assembly GCA_037349315.1). Lineage (NCBI taxonomy): Eukaryota > Metazoa > Chordata > Testudines > Chelydridae > Chelydra > Chelydra serpentina. Next base: position 17,114,798 of record JBAIAC010000061.1, read on the forward strand.
ACTTATGAGGAGAGGATGAGAGAACTGGGCTTATTTGGTCTGCAGAAGAGACGGGTGAGGGGGGGATTTCACAGCAGCCTTCAACTACCTGAAGGGGGGTTCCAAAGAGGATGGAGCTCGGCTGTTCTCAGTGGTGGCAGATGACAGAACAAGGAACAATGGTCTCAAGTTGCAGAGGGGGAGGTTTAGGTTGGATATTAGGAAACACTATTTCACTAGAAGGGTGGTGAAGCACTGGAATGGGTTACCTAGGGAGGTGATGGAATCTCCATCCTTAGAGGGTTTTAAGGTCAGGCTTGACAAAACCCTGGCTGGGATGATTTAGTTGGGGTTGGTCCTGCTTTGAGCAGGGGGTTGGACTAAATGACCTCCTGAGGTCTCTTCCAACCCTAATCTTGTATGATTCTATGAAATGCTGCTGCCAGCCCAAGGACTATGCTTGGAGAGTACAGGTTAGTCAGCACATGGCACAAATGCTAATGCTCAGTATGGCTAGATAAGGCTGCATACAATCTGTGGGAAATTCACTCCACTCCTCTACTTTCTGCCACATGTTTTTAACTGCAGTTTTGATTTTTCCTTTTGCCCTTTTCTTTTGGCTCTTTGCTTAAGTCTCTCCTGAGGACCAGGATGCTGATTTGTATTCTGGGTCAGCCTGTGCAGCTAGAGAGACTGCTTGGCTTTTCTCCTCGTACACTGGAAAATGCACATCATTGTGTATTCCTAAATGGCCCCCTCAAGGATTGAACTTACAGCCCTGGGCTTAGTAGGCCAATGCTCAAACCACTGAGCTATCCCTCCCCCCATCATTGTGTATGTTTGCTTGTCCAAAAAATAATAATAATAATACAGGTGGCCCTGGAATGCATTTGTGTGGGGCAAAGAGTGGGAGGAGAGGGAACAACAGGACAAAGGCTTTTTAATGCAGAATATTCCCACAAGATGCTAGGGGGCTATGTCCTGCTCTCTGCTATGCTGCAGCAGCAATCGGGGAAGAGTATGTAGAGCTGCAGACAGGAGCACTCAGGGGACCGAATCCAACCCTGGCCCATGCACCACAGCCCCTATGGCAAGGCAACAATGTCAGCCTGTCCCCAAGTGTGACCCCACCATCTGTCTCATGCCCTAGCTGGGGCCACTTGCTTCTTTTTTCAAAACAACATAATATATGTCCCACTGCCCATTCCCCTGGGGACCCTGCCCTGGACAGCCTGGTTTAGGGAGCAGAGCATATGACAACAATCATCTCTGCTCCCCCACTGAATGCTGTATATGCTTTGACTATATATATTTTGTACTGATGTTCTGGTGTTTGTTTGGCCCTTCTGCAAATGCTTGCACTAATTCTGGGCTGTCAAACAGCCATGTGATCTCTTGGTGCTTGGTTTAGCCCACATCTGCCTAAATGCAAAGTTTCTTGCACCTTCCTCTGAAGCACCTGATGGTGGTCGCTGTCAGAGACCGGGTACTGGACTAGACAGACCTCGGCTCTGATCCAGCCTGGCAATCCCTATGAGATGTTTTAAAGACATTGTCAGAAATGTTTTAACCTATTTGAGGTGAAATTCATCCCAGTGAGGAGGGCCTATGGGGGGACCTCCAACCTGTTCAAGCCCTGTGGAGGTGCTACGCAAAGGAGATGCATAGCGTGGCACTGTAGGAGACTTTGGTAACTGTCAAGGCTGATTCCCCGCTCTGGCACTTCGAGTGTAGGAGATGGGGGCCCGCAAGGATTCTAAAAAGTAATACTGGCCACTCCAGGCTTGTATTAAACTCCCAAGGTTACAGCTTCTCTCTGACCTTGGATGGGTAGATGCTGCCACCACCCAAGTGCAAAAAAACCCCAACCCTTTGGACCCAGGAAGCCGCACTTGGGAATTCCTCCCTGTGGGGTACCCTCAAGCCCTTTCACGTGCCCCCCCCCCCTCCAGGGAAGAGCTGAGAAAGAAAACAAAGGAAATCAGCAGTTGCCAGCAGCTAATTAAACAACATATGCACAAACCTCTTAGGACACAAAAACCCAATACTGTTCTTTAAAAAGAGAAATTTTATTAAAACAAAAAGAAAGAAAATACATTTGGAACTTAGGCTATTGCTAGATTTAAAAAGAGTAAATATAATAATTAAGCATCAAGAATGGTTTTCCTGAGGTCCAGCTTAATGGTTACAAGCAAAACAAAAGCATTTGGGGGTTTAGCACAGAGAAGTCCACAAGCCATAAAGAAATAAAAGAGAGAAACCTAATTGCATCTTCTAGACATTCTCTGATCTACTTACATATCTGGGGTTTCAGATGAGTAATTCCTAGGTATGATTTGATGATTTTCAATACCTGGTTTAAAGCTTCTTACAGCATTGCTGCTCTGTATCTCCTCTCTCCAGAGAACAACAACAGACAGACAAAGGGAAAGTTTTTTCCCAATTTTAAAAAGTTCTAGCCCTCCCATTGATTCTTTGGGTCAGGTGCCCACTCCCATCCTTTTACCTGTGGTTTTTTTTCACCCTTTACAGGTAAAGCAAGTAGAGAACAGCTACTAACAGGGATTTTGTAGCTAAGTGGTTGGCTGGGTGTCTATAAACGGGAGCTACCCGCCCCCTCCACCCTTCATTTATCACAGCAATCCAGCACACCATGTTGGGATTTTCAGGCAATGCCCATGCCATCTTCAGCTTAGGCACATTGCTTGTGTGTTGTACCCCTTTCTGGGTCTGTCTTTCTAGAATGTAAGTTGTTCAGGGCAGGGCCAGCTGTCCCATGTGCTTGTTAAGCACCTTGCACACTATTGCAATGTAAATACTTATTACACAGCAAAAAACTACAATAAAAAAACATTACTGAGGTTGCAAAGTCAAGCACTCACAAGTTAGGAAATGCCATGTCTCAGGCTGGCTGGCCCATTAAAGGGAGATGGGGCTCAGCCCACCTATGACACAAACAACTCTCCTCCCAGGTGTGGGAAATGAAGATGATCATGTGACTCAGGCCCCTCCGCTAGAGAAGGAGAAGGCCTCACATGATAGCTGCCTGGCAAGAAAAGGAGGAGAGGAGGTTCTGTGAAGAGCACTATGCAGATAGAGGCCCATGGAAGACTCCAGGTAAGGAAGCTGGGGAATGGCTGCTCAGGAAAGATCAGGGAATAACTCAGAGGACCCAAGGAGAGGCTGAGCCTGAGGGGAGACATGGGAATACCCTGGGCAGGGTGAAAGCTGAGCCTAGAGGGTTGGCAGGAGAATTAGAGAGGATAGACTCCTCGGGAAGGAGGTGCTGGGCCCAGCTTGAGACAGGAACAAAGACATTGCGTGTTTTGGCTTTTGTGCTAAGGAACTCTGCTACCCTGCAAGGGGTGAACTTTTGTTTTTTACAACTGATTTAGCTAGAGGGCCAAGTGGCTGCAGCAGCTCAACGAGGTGGTGGAGTTTTTGAGGAGCTATGAGAAGGGAGAAACTGCAGCAGGGTTGCTGCAGAGCCAGCCCTGTCTGTGAGAAGGTGCTCTGGAAGTGTTGTATCCCCAATGTGTGCCCAGATGAAAGTTGCTAGTCGTGTGTGTCCCCTTCCCCGCCCCCCCCCCACGCCCGGAAAAAAAATCCCTTTTGCTTGTTCCAATTTTCTAAAAATATTTAGCTTGAGCCAAACTCCTGGTATGGAAAACTTCAGCTCAAAGAGGTAATGTTTAGCACAGTTATAAGCAACTGACAACACAATCTTGTAATAGGAAATGTTGGGCAACTTTAATAATGGGAGTGCTACAGCCACGCCTGTAATAATGACCATCCCAAACCAGCCTCCAGGAGCACCCCCGAGCAATGCAATTAAACCGACCTAATCTGTGATGTGGACAGTGCTAGGCTGACAGGAAAACTCTCCCATTGACCTAGCTACCACCTTTCCGGGAGGCGGCTTATCTCCGCTGACAGGAGAATCATTCCCATTGGTATAGCTAGTGTCTTCACTGAAGTGCTACAGCGATGCAGCTGTGCCACCGCTGCATTGTCAGTGTAGACAAGCCCCCGATAGTCTAGAGCAGCGGTTCTCAAACTGGGGGTCGGGACCCCAAAGTGGGTTGCGACCCTGTTTTAATGGGGTTGCCAGAGCTAATGTTAGACTGGCTGGGGCCCAGGACCAAAGCCCGAGCCCCACTGCCCGGGGCCACAAAGCCTGAGGGTGTCAGCTCTGGGTGGTGGGGCTCAGGGTACAGGATAAAGCCCTTGGACTTTGGCCCCCCCATTCAGGGTGGCTGGGCTCGGGTGGGCTCAGGCTTCGATTACCCCCCCCCCGCCCCCGTCCTGGGGTTGTTTAGTAATTTTTGTTTTCAAAAGTGGGTCACAGTGCAATTAAGTTTGAGAACCCCTGGTCTAGAGAATCTGCTAGCCGTAGCTGCTCCCAGGAACCTCGTAAAACAAGGTGACCATAGTTTTATAATTAAGAACTGGGTCACTTCTGTGGTGCCACTTTTAGGGTCATGAATACCCAGACAAAAGATGCAGGTACACATTTATATTTTAAAATCTGCGTGGGTGTTGCTTTCCGTAGTAATTCACTGTCTCAATGAGGTTGTTCTGGAGCATTGAGTGAGGGCCATTAACATTGGCTTGGGTCAAAATTACAGCTGGGGGAATGTCCACCCTCCTTTGACTTTTCTCTTTTTCCCCCCCTCCCTCCCTCCCCAAACACCGTTGCTAGCATTGACTGCTCATTCCACTTTGTTCTACTCACTGTAGTAGTACTTCTTGGACAAATCTAAAGAAATCAAATGGTTTGACTGATGAAATGGAAAAGCTAGGACCTTTTGAGTATCCCCAAAAGTTCTTAGGACATTAAGGCATCACATGAAAACATCGGACTGTCTCTGTAACATATGACACCTCCTCTTTGGAGGACAGAAAACGTATTGTAGCCTCTAGCTGTATTCTCTTGAAGGGGAATATGCAAATCCTCCATCAAACTGGTGCTCTCCTAGCACCCTTACCTGCCCAGAACCATGGAGAGTCCTCCCTGGCATCAACGAAACCTGCCTCTAATGCAAGAGAGATTTAGTGACTTACCCAAGGTCACATAGGAAATCTGTGGCAGAACTGGGCATAGATGTAGGAAGTGTTGCCTAGGGGTTAGAAGACTGGAGTCAGGTCCTGGAGACCTGAGTTCTATTCCTGGCTGGGAGACCTTGGGCAGTTGCCTTCCTGTACTGCAGTTTCCCCATCTGTAAAATGGGGATAATGATACTGATGTCCTTTGAGACCCACTGATGAAAAGAGCTGGGTTTATTTATTTTATTAACCCAGTGCTCTAGTCTCAAGACCATCCTTCCTTCACAGACCCCAGCAAATAAGTAGCCCATGACAAATTCAATTGAAACATGATTTAACATTTCAGCCATGAGTTTTCTGGCTTTAGTTAGCCCCAGTTACTGTCTTAATCACATTTTGCCCTCTAATATTCTCCTAATATTGTCTGTTAACTGGTCTGGTTCTTGCTTTTAAGGAAAAATGCTGGCATCTGTTGTCAGTTAATAAAAACGTATGGGGGACCAAGTGGGGTGGGAGGAAGCAGTTAGCAAATAGGTACGCAAGGTGGTATTTTTAAAATGAACTTGTGTTGTTGGGAAAACATGTGCTCCCCACAAAATTGCCTACACTCCATAATGAAATGGAATAATTTACATATGTCATATACTGCATGTTGTACACTGATTTTAGAAACCATATGCCATGACGTACCCACGCACAACAAAACACTAAAATATATGGGGGCAGATCCTCGCTGGCAGAAACCCACCTGGCCCCATTCAAGGGAATGGAGCTACATCATTTATGCCAGTGGAGGGTCTGGCCCAGAGACAGTACATTGAAATGTTTCAGCTCTCTCTTGGCAGAGTGCTTCTTTACTGATCAGTGGCAGGCAGGTCTTTGGCATGAATCAGTTCGTCCCACTAGAGAAGGTGTGGGAGGGATAAATTCTGGTTGACAGAACTTATCTGCCAGCTAGGCCATCGTGATAATATTGAGCTAATCATCTTAAAGGAGCTCAGGGGGAGGAAAGTGGGAATGACAGGCAAGGAGATGGTGTGATGGGGTGTATGAACCCCACCGTGGGCAGGAAAGGGATAACAGCTGCTATGGGTGCAGTTAGCCCCTGCTTGCTACACCTGCAATAGGTGTCAGGCTTAGAGGCGGGGGTTAAAAGGGGATGTGTAACTTATACCCCTTGCTCAGGACTGTGCTTAAGGGAACACATGGTGTAGCCCATCATTTCTCAGTGATCTCATTTCCAAGACCATTTATTTTGGGTTCAGGTAAAACTTTGGTGTTTACAACTAAGGTCTCTTTTTAAAAACAAAAACAAAAACACAAACAAACAAACTCCCCTTTCACTAGCTAAAACTGATGAAGCACGTTGATGTTTTCAACCACTACATAAGGGCTTGGTGTTATTCACAATCTTCTCCTTAAGATGAATTGGTATTTCCTGGCCAGATGTGGCAGTGGACGAAAATATGGAATCATTCGTGGCAACAAAGGTCTTGCCACAGAAGAGGAGAGGTGGGCTGGCTGATATGAAGGCCTCAGCCGTCCCTAGAGTTCTAATGCAGAGGCTGAGAGGAGACAAAGTTCAGTGAATTCCAAAAATGAGGCTATAAATCTGAAGAGGTGGGGGAAAGTACAAATATCCTTCCAGCCAAGTGATGCTCATTTAGCATAAATAGCTCAGGACAACAAGGAGGCCCCAATGCAAAAAATCTACCATAGAAACCAAGGACCTTGATCCAAAGGCCACTGAAGTCTGTATTGATTTCAGTGGGCTTTGGGTCAGGCTTTGAAAAATGATGAGCTATGAACATCCGGTAAAACTGTTCCATGTGTGTCAGAGAGAGGAGCAGATCCCCATCTCTGACTCGCCACCTTTTTAGTCCATTATTTCAATCTTAACAATGGCCACTAGACAGAAGTTGGTTCAAAATGAAATGAGCTTGTGATTGGATGTCTGTGACCTCTAGCAATTGGGTGGCGGGGGGAGGGGGAAACGGGGACAGCCAGGTACTGGGCCTAATTGAAATGTATGAACTAGCTGAAATATAGGAGAAATCAGTCTGTGTAAGTAACAGATACAAGTAACACAGAAAACTCGGTAGTGCATCAGGGATATGTCAGGAGCTTCACTGTCTGGCTCCAGATTTCAAGCATGGAATGTTTGGGAGCTGTAGTCTTGTTTTGGTTAATAAGAGGTAGGGATCAAGCAAAATTCAGATCTGGATTCTGAACTCTCCACCCTCAAAATGTAGGGGTGTTTGGTGCTGGGGTTTTGGTTTGTTCATGTCTTTAAATTGCAGTGGAGGGCAATAGATGGTGTAAGGCCTTTTTCTCCAGTAGCTATGCTACATTAACTGACCTGAACCCATTCATACAGCACACGCAACAGATGGAAATGTTCAGGCCTCCTAAATTTTCCCTGCAGTTTGAGTCCCTTCCTAGCAAAGCACAGCATCTTTCGATTTTACTTGTGAAGGCTGCATTTTTTTTTTCCCCTCATCCATTTTGGTTTGAAAGTGGTGGCTCTATTTTTTGAGGGGGAGTTGGGGACAGACAGGCTAAGAATACTTTTAGCATTTCATATGAACCAAGAAAATGGCTCCTATCACATAGACAGCCCAGCTATGGGAGCTGTTACGAGTCGTCTGCCAGATGCTGGGTTATCATCCAGCTAAACAAATGCTGTGCTGTCTGTTGGTTTCCCCTAGGAATCGGAGAACTGTTTATTTCCACTGTAGAAAATTTACTCTTCCACAAAACTTCTCTTCTTAATTACCCTCCATGCAAATCAGTATTTTCTTAAATGTCAGTGCCAGAGCCAGTGAGAACACAGCTGACCTGGATTATGATGCTTCTGAGCCTGCTAGGTCTTTCAAAAGGGGTGGGATCCAGTTTTGGTGTGTTTTTTTTTATAACACCTCTGAACCCCAGTGCCTAGTACACAACTTGGGAGAGAGGATGCCCTTGTTGAAGAGTCAAACAGACCTCCCTCCATTCAGTTACAGTCAGAGAGCCCAAAATACCCACCAGCGTGCTCCAGAAGGTCTTCCTGCAAAACCACACTTGGCATTAAGCGAAAGAAACAAGCAACGCCCACTCACCCTCCCTCTCGCTCATGCTTTGAAAAAAGCCTGTTCGGCTTTCATTATACGTCATTAAAGCTGATACCCAGGTCTGCCGCCAAGTGAGGAGAGGCTCTGAGGGTATCCTCAGACCTTCCCTTTCTACATCTGGATGTAGGGTTGCAAATGACCATTATCCAAGTCATTGACAAAAATATTGACTAATACTGGGTCCAGGTCAGACACCTGTGGGACCCCACTTACTATGTCCTTCCCAGTTTGACAGTGAGCCACTGATATCTTCTCCTCGAGTACAGTTTTGCAACCAGTTGTGCATGCGCATTGTAGTAGTTTCATCTAGGCCACATTTCCCCAGTTTGCTTATGAGCATGTCATGTTGGGCAGCGCTTCAGGGCATAAGCAAAATGGGTTAGTTTTGCTCAGAGCACAGGTTATCCCAGTGTGGATCAGATGTATGTCTAATAGCTTTCTCCTGCAGGATCTAGCTAGATCTATTCCAGGAGGCAATGCTGGCCACCTGTTACAATCAGTAGCGTAGCCGGGGGGGGGGAGCGGCTGCTCCCCCTTGAGCAGAAGCGGCGGAAGCGGCGCCTTTTTTTTAGCAGCACTAAAAAAAGGCGCCGCTTCTTTTTAAGCGCCGCTTCTTGCACTCACCCGGCGACGCTCAGAGTCTTCGGCGGCATTTCGACGGGGGGTACCACCAAAGACCCGGAGTGAGCCGCCGAAGTGCCGCCGAAGACCCGGAGCGCCGCCGGGTGAGTACAGGGGGAGGCGCCTTTTTATAGCGCCGCTCCCCCTGCGCTCCGGACCTGGCTGCGCTACTGGTTACAATGGTTCAGTACCTAAGGGTGTGTGTGGTGTGTGTGTGTTCGTTCCTCCTCCCTATGAGATGGCATGATACATTTACCCACTACTGTTGCTAATGTCACCTGCTGTTTACTTGTGCGGACTGCTATGTATTGGGAAGCAAACGCTGCTCAGGCAGAATGTGAACCCCAGTGGCCTATTTGACTGTTATGCTGACAAACCTTTTTTCAATAGACTGCGATAGCTGCACGTTCCCACAGGACATGCTTATATATTCCTTTGTGCAGCTCTAGCCGAGATTGCAGATCTGAGTCATGTGCTTGAAATCTCAGCTGTCTCCAGTGTGTTTTGCTTAGATGTAAAGTTTAATAACTTCAGGCTATCATCTTCTGAGGCTCTACAGCCATGCTTTTTTGGTTCTGCCCTGTCTGTTTCATTGTTCTTAGTTGCGTCTCGTTCCCAAAAGGCTTGAACGCAGATGAAATCTCTTTACTCTTTCATCTGTTTAGAAACTTGCCGATCAGTGATAGCTGGGTATGTTTAAGAGCATCTGAGATGTATATAGTCTGGGAAGTCCAGCCTCTGTCTCCTAAGGTCTCATCTGACCGAGGCAGAGCTACAGATATTTCCAAACCTCAGTTTTCAAGTGGAATTAATGTATGTGCTCTATGGGGCTAGTTGTCTGTAAAGGTGCAAGTATTAGAAATACTGAGCATTCAGTCCAAAAAGCTTCTACCAGGAAACGTCACAAAGGAAGGTGAATCAAGTCATCTACAAGATTCTCATGGACACTGGAACTTCTTCAGCTTAAGGTGGGACAAACTCTACTGCAGGGGGTGATAATCCTCGTTCACCTTTGGAAGACCTTAGCGGGATTCAGAAAGTGATCAGACAGCTCAGTGGATAACGAGAAGATCCTGAGTTGTAACAGCAAGGATTAAAAATAACCTAGGGTTTGGATGGTATGTAAATCCTCACGCTTCAGGGCATGTGCTAACCTCAGACTGTCCAATCGGGGGCAACTTTTCCAATGGATTATCGGTTGTTGCACAACTGCCTATTGCACGGTGTCTTGCACCTTCCTTTGAAGCAGCAGATACTGGTCACTACCAGAGACAGGATACTGGAGTAGAGGGAGCACGGTTCTGAGCCAGGGTGGGAATTCCTTTGTCACTAATAGAATCGTGTGTGGGCAGCGATCTAATGGTTTGTACATATGGCTGGGGCTGAAGAACTTCTCAGGTCCAATTGTGCCTCTGCCAGTAGTTCTCTGCCTCAATTTCCACTATCCGCATACTGGGGTAATAATTCTTACCTACCATGTGGAGGAGTGGGGTGATTTAAGTTTGATTCTGTTCATGTTTTTAAAGTGATATGTGACATAGTACTTAATATAATCTCTTATGATCTCTCTGTTATTTTATGAATTGTGCAAGTGTGGAAATTGGCTTACAGTATTTACCAGCAATTTGCTGTACAGGGCACAAAATTTACTGAGTTAATTGGCTGTACAAGAGTTATGGCAAGCTAGTGCAATGCAACTTTAACTTTAAAGGAGCACATCAATGGCAGAAGTAAGTTATACACTCAGCCCCTTGAATAGCTTACTGATAACATGCAAGAAATGAGCAAACAGAACATCAGTGTCTGTCAGGATTCAGGTGATAATTCCATGTCACCAGTGATGTTGAATAGATGGGGCCTATTAATTCTGGGCAGAGGTGGTGGTGGTGGGGTCTGGGTCTGGATTAGGGTTAATCTAAGGTTTGGATTGGCAGTCAGTTAGGGCTTGGCTTCTGTGGTGTGGAAATCTTGTAGACCCGTCTCAGAAGTTGTAGGCCAATAATGACACAACTTTCCCAAGAGTGACTGATCATGACCGATTCCTGCCATTTTTGGACTGCGACTTCACAGCTGTTCTTGGAAGAGTTGGCCATGTACAAATCAGAATGGGGAAACGAGTTCCTGGCCTTTTGGTTCTAGGACCAACATGAAACACACACTGACTTGAATCTGAACCCAGGGCCAGATTTGAAAAGATTCAGACCCAAGGTCCTGGTTTTCTCTGATTCTCCTAGATGGGAATTTATTTCCTTCAAAATGGAAAATTAAATGGCTTGTTGGGCAACTAACATTTAACTGCCCGAATCAGAGCAAACGCCAGAGGAAAGCCTTTGTATCTGATTCTTGCTACGTACTGAATGCCCCCCTGACACAACTGCATGAACACTAGCATTAGTACATCTATCTGTGTGCAGAGAGAGACTACCATTGTGTTATAAGGGATTGAAAGCTATTTAGTCCCATAGAAGTGCTCCTGAATCACATTAGCCTGAGGCAGGGGTGTGCACAATGGGGGCAAGCAGTGGCATGGCACCCCCAATAATCGGCAAGGGCACAGAATGCCTCCAGGGCCATCACCAGGGAACAGAACGTGCCCCTCCAAAAGCAGTGAAATGTTTGTTCCTGCGATGCCCCTGCCCTGAGGTTAAAAACCTTAAGCCAGATCCTTAGCTGGTGTAAATCAGCATAGCCCAAATGATTTAAATAGAGCTATGCAAATGTACACCAGCTGAGAATCTGGCCCATTAGCCTTGCTCCTGTGTTAGATTACGACAGGCAACAGTGAGACACTGTGACTAGAACAGATAAGCAGCCATACGACGGCGGTAGCAATCTGCATGAAGATGGCAACTTTTCTCCTGAAGGATCTCCAATGTACTTTACAAACCTAGTTGCCAACTATAAAGAACACTGCACCTGCCATGGAAACCAGGCATCTCTGGGGTGACAGGCAGCAGCAGCTGCTCCCATTGAAGTCAATAGCAAAACTCCTACTGACTTCCCCGGGGGCTGCTGCAGAGCAGAGCAATGCCACTGATTAGTTTAATATCGGAAGGGAGGACTACTGTACCCATGTGAAACTGCAGAGGCAATTTTAAAGTGGGCAGAAAGCAATTACCTAGCCTGGAATCTGGCCAGCATAGATCTGTAATAGAGACCAGATCATTCCAGCAGGGCACTGACAATTTCAGAAATGGGTTTATACAGAGTGCACCAAAGACCAGATACTCAGCCGGTGTAGATAGGCAGAACTCCACTGAGCTATGCCCATTTACACCAACTGAGAATCTGGCCCTAGAGCTCTATGGGACTTTGGCCCCCAAATCCTTTTTCTTTCATTAGTGGACTGTGCCCCATCTCTTGCTGCCCACGGTTAGTCAAGGAACATAGTGAGGCACTCACAGCCCCAAACTCATTCTCCCAATTTGACTAGAGTAGCTGGAGAAATCCACATTTAATGGATAGCAAACCAGTGGGCAATAATGTGGGCATTGTGAAGGGTGCTAAGCCATGCCTTCTGGGCGAGGGGAGCAGAGCACAGCAGAGGAACCATTCCACCTATGGGGGGAGAGGTGGTCTGGGAAGGGAAGATCTTACGTGGTGGTGTTTGGGTTTACAGGCTGACATGCACCTCCACGGGCTGCAGCAGCAGATCTGATGCATTTTTCAAGAGCAGGCTTCCTTAGGGATCCAGTTGCCACTGTCACAAAAGCAGTTGCTTGAGAGTCATTTGCAATAAACTGGGGAGGGGGATAAGAAGCTGTTTCCTTTACATTTTTTAGCCCTACCACAAGCCAGTGTTAGAGAATGACAAAAAGAAGCCTCTGAACCATCCAAGTGGGCATGCTTTTTGTGCCTGACCCTGCATTGCTGTAGGGCTGAGGGAGCATTGACTAGGAGAGCCAGTGCTGGCTAGTGAGCTAAGCACAGGGCTCGAAGCCATGAAACCTGTGTGGCCAAATTGGGACTGACGTGTGGTGTGACTGGGGAAAGTGGGATGAAGGCCAGATCCAGCACGCTGATGCTCAACTCTGAGGGGGGCAGGCAAGGGAAGAGCAGGATGATCTGCTGTTGCTCAAAGCTTCCTGTGATGCACAGGCTCCTTGGCAAAGGGCCCCCTGTTCTTTGCAAGCAACTCTTGGCTCAGACCTAACAAACTCACCACACCACACACACGTCTTGCCGGATATTTGTCCAGAAGAGTAGCACAAGACGTATGTATATAGAAAGCTCATAACTTGTCAAGATTCATAATCACGTCAAGATGTATGTGTGGATACTAGTTAAGGAATAATGTAAGTATATTGAAAGTATGCCTTATGGTCCTGGAGCAAATCTGTTCTGGGAGTTCTAGGATCCAGACAGGCCAGCAGAGACCATGGTTGAGCCAGCTCCTCAAGAGAAGGGATGAGGTGTGCTCTGTGCCGGGGGTGCAGGTCTCTAGGACGACGTAGCCCAGTGGGGGCTGAGTTTGTGGGGCAAGAGCCTGCACCTTCGCAGAGCCTAACCAACACAGCCATTGATTCCGGTAAAAGGGCAGAAGTCTTTTTCCAGGCTCAGCCACTCCCCTCTCCTACCCACCACCTCTGCACAAGCCACGGCTGCTAAGCCACCCCCAGGCTCTGCAGCTGAGCTCCCCAAACTCCCCCAGTGGCTGCATTCCCCTCAGTATCTTCCCCCCGCCCCGCCCCCACTTCTGGCACCACAGGCGGCTGTTCCAGGGAAGGGTGTGTGCGCCCGACGACTGGCTGAGCTGGGCCATGGGGCCAGACTCGGGCAGGCATGCCAGGAATTGCTGCTGCCTGAGGGGCCATTCCACTGAGGCCACTTCCGCCCAGTGGCCTTTCTGCAGCTCTGCTGAGGAGTAGGAGGTGACATAGTTCTCAGGGCACCCAGGACTATGTCACCTTATTACCTCTCCCTCTAGCATGGGGGAGCTTTGCCCATGCCTCACTGGGTGTCGACTGCCTAACACCACCAGCCTTTTAGCCACTCATACACTCTCTCTCCTCTGGGCCACTGGTCCCTCTCAGCTGTGTGCGTTTGCACACATGGGGAAACACTGCACGCACAAACATTTGCACAGAAGCACTACAATTTGCACAGAATAAATTTTTGGCACACACGGCCTGTCAAAAATTAGAGGGAACATTGCTCTGCGCTGTCTACACGTGGGGTTAGGTTGGTTTAACTGTATTGCTCAGGGGTGTAGAGGGACTGCAGGGTGAGAGGGCAACGGGTGGAGAGACTGTCAGAGGATGGCACAGCACCTGGAAAGAGCTAATGCCCAGAGCCACCAGGAGGAGGTGCTCCTAGTGGTGAGTGGACCCCATGACACTCCCCACTGGGTAGCAGTGCAAAGTATAGAGGGAAACCAGGGCACACCTAGGACTCATAAAAATGTTACAAAGAATTCCCACTTTGTCACACCTTGTTTATGTGGCTGGTGTTCCCCTTCTCTCCCAAAAGTGATGCTCATCTCTGCTGGGAACTCAAATGCACCATTGTGGAGCAGAGGGCTCTCCATGACTGATTTCCGATGAGGCTGGGTTTCCTCATTTTCCCCTAAGCTGGTCACCAGTGCCCATGTGCTGGCTTCCAGCCAGCTGGCAGCATGCTCACAGCAAGGCCTCCTTTGAGACAGGCTGGAGCAGATCACTGAAGTCATTTACTGGGAGAATAGCCCACAAACGAATTCCAAGCTGCATGCAGTGTTACTATTACAGGACAGCAGCTTCTGGCAAACTTGGCTCAGGTGCAGTGGAGTATAGAAAGTAGGCCAGACAGGCCACAAACTTTGTGGGATAGTAGTGGGAGGAGTATTGGCAGGAGATTATGGTAATAGCCCCACAGTGGTACTGGATTGGTGGAGACTAGTGTGATGTAGCATCAGTGTTGTGGCAGCTTCACACCTTTCAGACAGGATAGTCCCTGGTAGCTGCTTTTGCTCCCTTTAATGCTTTTTTACAATGCTGGAGCCGCATAAAGGGGCCATAGCACTAGAGAACTAGCCCTGTTGAGTCCCATATCAATAGGACTATTGGAGTCAAGGTGTTGGAATTCAGTCCTACATAAAACTCCCTGCTATTTTTTTTCATCAAGTGTTTTTTTTTTAATTTAAAAAACAACAAACCCAGAACATTTTAATTCAGTAAATATGAAAACTGCTTAGTTCATTCCATGTAACTCATCCTATAGTTGCAAATTAGTTTGTAAAATTCAGACACTGACATAAATTAGACCAGATGTGATATTTATTATTGCAATATCTCTCTAGCAGCATAAAATGCCAGATAGTGCTTAATTTGTAATTAGAGAGGTTCCAAGGCTCAAGCAATTTTTTTACATAACTGATGCAGCAAGAGATGCCGGGGCTATGAACTGCTTAGCCTAGAGGTGCCAGGGCTCAGCCCTGGCACAAATTAAGCACTGCTTCCATTTCCTTAAAGTGTTGAAAGCAGTCAGTTTTTTGCTTAAACCCCTTGACAAAGGGGAGGGATATACGTGTTTCCCAATTTCTTGAATAAGAAACAGCAGATAGATGTTTATCAGAAAATGAGTAATGCAAATGATCTGGCTTTCTAGCAGAGGTGGAAGCATATACAGTAGGTTCCAGAATAGGTTTGTAAAAAATTAATTAGCAGGTGAGTGGAGAAAGAACAATGTAGTGTTTGTTCACTGTGGAGATCTTGTTTCATTTCATAAAAATGACTAAACTAGAGAGAACTGATGTAAACACCTCTTAATAGCAAGTGTCTCTGCAGATACTGAACACTGCACCTTAAAGTGGGGACAGGCTGATATTTAAGGTGGAAAGGGCCAGATTTTCAACAGTGCAATTTTCAAAAGCACCTAAACTGAGGCGTTTACTCCCCATTGATTTCAATGGGACATAAGTACCTAACCTGCTTCAGCACCTTTGAACATTCCAGTAGGTGTCTAAAACTTCTGAAAATCTGCTCCAAAGTTGTAAGGGGGCATGTGTATGGTGGTGATGGGGCTGTTTTTAGAATTTACAAATGCTAACACTAGAGATCTTTTCATGAAGTAAAAAGAGAGGAAAAACCGGCAAAAACCAGTGTGTTCACCCCACTCCCCCCCAAATTTCCCCTGCCGGGTTTTGCAATACAAATATTTTAGCATTTTGCCAACCAGACATTGAGAACTGCCGAGAAACAGAAGTGAAACTGACTAGTTGAATTGCTGAATGAATGTGTATAGATCAATCAAACCGCATAAATAGTGAAGGGCTTGTCTACACTTAAAACACTGCAGTGGCACAGCTATACCACTGAAGCACTTCAGTGAAGACACTACCTACACTGACAGGAGGGTTCTCCCATGAGTATAGGTACTTAACCTTCCGGAGATGCGGTAGCTAAGTCGACAGGAGAATTCTCCCATCAACTAGCGCTGTCTACAAATGGGGTTAGGTTGGTTTTAACTGTGTTGCTCAGGGGTGTAGATTTTTCACACTCCTCAGCAACATAGTTACATAATCTCCTAGTGTAGACCAGGCCTAAGGCTATATCTACCCTGCATCATGTGTAGACATACCAGAGCTAGCTTTGATCTCTGTATCTCAAGTAACAGCAGCAGCGAAGCTCAGGCTAGTTGATCCCGGGATCCTGGGTGGGCTTGTACAGTCTGTGCTGTGTTGCTGTGGTTTCACTGCTATTGTTAGTCAAGATACCTCTGATTGCAGTGTAGACCTACCCTAAGTCAAACCTGTGGTGTTAGTGACCTAGGTAAGGAGATCATTTTTCACCTGAGTGCCCCTTTAAATAATTAAACACACAATATTCAAAAACTTAAGCCTACAGTGACTGAATAAAACAAACCTAAATGACTGAGCTAGGGAAGGAAGCACTGTTTGATCCTGGCTAAGCATCAGTTCACAGCTAGTACCAGAGGTGCTTCAGTCTGACAGCTGCATCAGAGACAACCGAGATCAAACTAAAGCTATTTGCTATCTCAGCATGTTTCCAACTAAGGTTTAGACAGAGGGCCTGATCCTGCATTCCTTGTGTACCTTGGGCCTTATTCTTCTCACTCACTTCAACGTAACTGCATAGATTGCCTATGGAGTTATTCCTGGTTTTCACCAGTGCCAGGGAGAAGACAACTGAACTCCTATTGACATCCTAGAACTCCCATCCTAGAACTGACATCAGGATCAGGCCCATTGTGTTATTAAAAACTGCAACCAGTGATATGAAATGCGGACCCCCAGTGATTGATTTCAATCACCTTCCAGTGTAACTAGACAAACAATCAACAATGAAAAGGTAATAATGGGCCAAATCCTGAAGTCCGTAACTTAGTCACAGCTCTCAGTGAAGCCAACAGGCATTTTGCTGGAGTAGTAAAGGGCTCAGGACAGACAGAATGACAGCCCACACAGAAATAGATGAACTGTTGTAACCAGCTGTCAACGGCATATCAGCTGTTAATACAGTAACAAAAACCCACACCTAAACAGAAGTATATAGAAAAAATATTCTAAAGTACAATTCCCTCCTATCTGTCAACATACCAACGAAGTAATCTCTAGTCATTCTCTATAGGAGTGACAAAGAATAACATCAATGAATGGGGTGTATGTGAGAGATGAATATTAACTCACTCAAATCCTAAAATGGTGTAAAGGGACACAACCTATTTGATTCTACTGGACAGATCAAGGATCTACTGGACAGAATTGTACCAGCTTTTGTTTTGTTTTGTTTTTAAAATGGCTGAAATCCTTGAGCTTGGCCGTACCTTTCCCACAGCTGTTTAACAGCAAAGCAGCAGGGATATGCTTTGCACAGGAGCCTTCACTATGAAGAACACATCCCTAGAGTCCCATTTCCTGGGTATCTCAGGACATACTAATACCTCCCAAGCCTTAAATATTGTTCAGGTTGTCTCTCTACAGTCCATATGGAGGGCGGGGCGGGGGGGGGGGGGCGTATCCAGGTCTCTATCACATTTTTAACACATAGTATAAGCTGGTGCATTTACTAACACCTTCTTGAAATGCTATTGGGGAAATAACTGGTATGAAGCCAATTAATTTTCTATTAGCATCTCTAAGACACAGATTCTCAAGAGTAAAGAGTAAATCTATACTCTCAGGAGTAAATCCATCGATGCCAATAGCGTTAAACTGGTGTGAGATCACAACCAGGTTTTTTCTCTCGTGGACCCACAGAGGACACAGTTGTCAGTCTGTTCAGGGAAGGAGGTTGCGTAATGGTTTTATATAAATATTCTCGTTTCTGCAGAATATCAGACTAGGTGCAGTATGATGTTTCTATGACAGGCTTGGTAGAACTCTTATTTTGAATGACTTCGATGGACAATATCTGTCTTTAAGCATTTTTTCTATGTTTATCCATTTAAATTTGTGCAGTTGCAGGAAATTATGGACTGGGGATCAGACAATAATTGACAGACATTGAGATTAAAAAACGTAACCTTTATAATCCCCAAAACACAAATTGTCAACATCACATGTTAAAATATACAAAGTAAATATCCTCAGAGCAAACTAAGAGCTCAAGCAAAGAAAAATGCTGCTTACCTGTAAATGTCAATTATTGACGGAAATATTTTTTCATCAAGGGTTGTGTGTGCATGGTGAAACTGGCATCTGCCAATACAAATCTAATCCTTCCAAGCCTACACACCCTGTAAAGATGCCTTCCTAGGCTTGTGCACTCCATATCCTGTTTGTTGCAATAAATGGGACTTACAGGCATTAGAACAAGTATAAAAATGAGAGGTCTCAGTGCAGGGGGTTCAGGCAAGTTAAGCAGCCCTGGTTGCTGGAAATCTTAGATGATGCAGAGATAAGGGCTTAGTATGCAAATGGTGGTGGTCGAGAGCCTTGTCATTATGGGCCACACTGACACATTACCTCTCACTGAATAGCATCACATTCTGTAAATAGCCCTATGGAAATAAATGGGAGCTACTTGAGGAGTAAGATTCACTGAGTATGGAGGTAGTAGGATCTAGCTCTGTATAAGCACCCCCTTGCATCAGAGTAGGGAGAGACCTTAGGGTAGGTTCGGAGAAGGGCATGTCTTCTAGCCCATGGTCACAGGGTAAGCTTTAGGATAACGGCAACAGTTGGAACTGGAGAACAAGTCCATTAAGCACCAGAGTCACCACTCAGATGCTGGGAAACTAGTTCAATACATATGTGAAATTCACACAGGAGTCTGGGGGCAGGAGAGAAGATGTAACGGGTGGTTTTGCAGTTTAAGTGGCATGTTCCTCCAACTCTGGGAGGCTCAAGGAAGGATTGACCTTTCCTGAGGCAGAGCCATCCCTACTCAGAGCAGGAGCTAAATGCCACAAGGTGCCCTCTACTAAGACACAGCAAAACCGAATAAACCGCTTGCTCACCCCTCCCTTAGCCCCATACATCAGGCCCTATGATTTCATCACATTCTGTTTTAAGAGAAATTGGAGGACATCATCTGACAGTCCCGGTGTTCGCTTTCCTTCTTCCAGTCCAAAGTCTCCATTAGCTGGTGCTGAGAAACAAGCATTGCTGGAGTAGTTTGGAAAGACCTTACACCCATCTCTGTTCAAGACCATCTGGGCCATGTGGAGACTGCACAAGGAATATTTTCTTCCTTCCTTGTTTGCCAGGTCCTGAACTTTGAGAGCGAGCCATTCTGAAGCTGCATTGTATGCGGGATCCCCTCTGCCGGGCTGCCGCTGACAACATGTTTCATAGAAGCTATCTAGAGACTTTCTAATGCTGGTGTCTTCTGTGCCCTCTTGCTCATATGTCCAAGAGGATGGAATCCCACTAGGATCAGCAGGTTGAAATGGCTCTGCAGGCGGACGATGTCTAGGATTTGCTTCCTCGCAGTGTCTATGCCAAATGCTCATGCTAGCTGCATGCTGAGCTTCTTCAGGATCTGGGCTACCAGCACCTGCAAGCAGAGAAACATTGAAACATGTTAGATGTTCAGGAAATGGAGACACTAGCCACAGACTGCAGCTGATCAATAGAATTGTCCTTGTGGCCTCAGGGTTCAAACCTCTCTGACTCACTGCTGTTGAATCAGCGATCTCAGAGCAAGGGCTCCCTAAGGCATGGCCCTATAGATCCTAAAATGGAATAGGTGCATTCATCCCTGGGGAGGGGGGGAGGAAAGCTTTAAACACTGACCAGGCCTCCACAACAGGCTGACTGAACAGGTTCCTCAGGAGATGTGCTGAATTAGAATTCACAGGTGTCCTGGCCTCACCCCCTCTCCAGCTGGCCCAGTCTACTTTATGGTCTGCGCTGGCTGGATCTTGCCCCCTAATGCTCCTAGAAAGATGACAGGGTTGCAGGTAACTTGCAGACTTTCTGCTGCCAATGGCCATAGACAGGACTGCCTCACTGGAAAGTGAGGGGATCTCAGGATTGCTGCCCTAGGCACAGAGGCGCTGACTTTGATTTCCCGGGGGGGTGCTCTACCCCCACTCTACCTCTTCCCCCCCCCCCCCAAGTCCCCACCCTGCCTCTTTCCACCCCCAGTCTGCCCCCTCCCCCAAGTGCCCTGACCTTGCTCTGCCTCTTCCTGCCCCATTCTACCCCTAACCCCCAGGGCCTCCTGCCTGCTGCAAAACAGCTGATCCTCCTCGCGTGGGTAGCACTGGTGGGGAGGAGGAGCTCATTGATGGAGCCCACCATTTTATTCCCTGTGGTTACTCCAGCCCCGGAGCACCCACGGAGTTGGCACTTATGCCTAGGGATCTTCATGGCCTAATCTTCTCCACAGCTCACTTTGTTTTTACTTTCTGTTGTTAGCTTTAGAACTGTGTTCCTCATCTTACCACTCCAGCTTTGTATAAAGAGTCCTCTTCCCCAGCCTTCTACCAGCACCGTATCAGTGTCTTACTATGGGATTAGGCTTTGTATAGGGTTACCATGCTCCTCCATCCCGAGCCCCATTTTTCCTGCTCGCTCAAACTAAATTCTCCCACACTGCCTTCATGTGGGACTTTTAATTTGCTTAAGCTCTTGGTTCAGTCTCGTCTAGCTCTTGTCCCACTTCCTTACTGATCAACATTCCTGATGTCATTTAGTCACACGGATCCACTCCTCCTCCCACTGAAATCAATAGGAGTGATCTGCTACCAGGCACCTATTTATTATTAATACAGTGTTGACAGCGTTACAGGCACTCTGCAGTTTGTGTGTGAAAACAGGAGAGTTTACAACTGGGCAAATGCATCTCACAGCCTAAATAGCCTTCACAGACCGATGGAGACAACAGACTCCTCTACTGACACCTCTAACCTCATTCTCCCCTCCATCCCTTCCTTTAAGCTAACTGGCAGAACACCTATGGCACTGAAAGGAAGGCATTTCTAAGGGCTGGCCCAGATCAGCTGACTTGGGCGCTGGAGCTGAAGAATTGCTGTGTAGATGTTTGGGCTCAGGCTGGAGCCTGAGCTCTAGGACCCCGCGAGCCTGAAAGTCAACACAACCATTTTTTAGCCCTGCAAGCCCAAGCCCCACTAGCATGGGCCGGCCACGGGTCTTTTATCCCTGTGTAGATGTTCGTCTAAGGGCTCCTTTCTGTTCTTCACTCACAGGTGGTGCCAGTGGCTTCAGATCACATGAGCAGTGTGCAGAAATTCAGCAAAGAGCTGGGTCTTTTATAATTCATTGGCATGTGAAGCAGCGCACAACCCTTCATTTAAATTAGCAATCTGGTTCAAAGGGAACCTCCGCTCTAACCATAAAGGGCTTTAATATGGGGACACAAAGCGTTGGATCCCGTTAGTGTTCAGAGATGCATTAAAATTAAGGTGGCAGAGTAGCTATACTGTATATTGCTTCAAGAGCGCTTCCTCCCCTTACTTTCCACCTTTTGATCTTTCCTTCAAATTGCCTTCACCCTCAATTCTGAGATGAAATAACTTAGCCTTGTCCTGCACAAAGGCATTTCTAATACAATACAAAGAGAAGCTTGTGGCTTCCTTTTACATCAGTATATGCCATCACGGTAGCAAATCAAAGCTAATCAAAGACGGCAGGTCCATTTTTCCCTTAATAATCCATCAGCCCCGGTGTGTGGGTTAGGTCTGCATTGAAGAATCCGGTATCTCCAGTAACTCAGTCAGATGTCACTTGAACTCAGACTCCTGTGGCAGCTTGCAACTCCCCACGCTGCCATCCCCTTGCTACTTATTACATGTAGCTTGCAGTTAAACTTTATGGAAAAAGCAGCGGTTGCCACTACCTGCAAATATAGAAACCCTGCATGACCCTGTCGGGAAGAGCAAAGTCCCATTAGCCTCGCATGATCAGAAAGACTTCTGCTGTTGTTCCTTTCTCCTATTTCTAAACAAACATGATCATATTTACTGCTTACTTACAACCCAGCAAACAACTTCTTACTTACAACCCAGTGGAGAAGTGACCAGCAAATATTTAAGATGTTGTTGTTGTTGTTGTTCTTGACTGAGGCAGAAAATGCTCATGTAGAGTTACAGGGAGTAACTATACTTTCAGTAGGAGGCCTCTGTCCTCACAATAGTAGTTACTGTTGGCCTGATCCAAAGCTCCCTACGGTCAGTGGGAATTGCTTAAGTGGGATTCTTTCCATTGATTTCAGTAGGCTTTGGATCTGACCTTATGGAGTTGCTGCTGACCATGAATGTACAGAATCGCCAACCATGATGCTAGCACTGAGCTGATGGTCACTAGCATGACCGTACCTACCACACATGTGACATTAACAATTCAGTATGGAAGTGACCTCTAAATAATTGCAATTACCTCATTCAAATCTTTGCTCCAGCCTATAGCTTCTTTTTGCACAAACAACAGAAACGTCTACTCATACATAAGTCCCATCAAACTAACCTTTAGCATCTTCCCCCTTCTCTGGACTATTTCACTGCAGGGAGGTGATCACACTTTGGAGACAGAACTCCAAGGGCTAGACCCAAACCTCAGTGACGCTAACGAGATTTTTTTTTTTTTTTCCCAAGTGAAGATGCATCGTTGCTCACCTTCCACATTATCCTCTTAACTTGCTCTAGCGAGTCCCACCTCAAATTACAGCACCAAGCCATCCTGAGTGCTATGACTTTTTAGAATTCACAGTGGGAAAGTGCCTGCCTGAGCTCCTGTGATGACTCCCAAGTACTCTCCCCGCAGAGCCACCGCTTAACAGGGATCTCAAACTCAAATCACCGCGAGGGCCACATGAGAACTAGTAAATTGGCCCGAGGGCCGCATCACTGAAACCTTTTCATACGATGATACAAAAGTATAGTCAAAAATGAAGAGTAATAGAGTATTCTATTAAAAGTCAATGTATTAACTTTTTTAAAACTGTAATGCAAAGAGGGGTTTTAATAAAATATCAAGACTCAGTAATGTTTGGAGCTTGGCTGCCAGTGGAATCGGTGCCTATGGCGGGCCACAAGAAATAACTCCCGCGGGCCACGTGTTTGAGACCCTTGGCTTAGACGGTCTTTAACAATATGCCTGGGGCTCCCACGTCTCCAAAACTAAATTCAATCTGCCATTATGCCACACAAGCCTTCTGTGGGTTTAAATCCAGCTGGGCAAATGTTTCCCCCTTCCCTCCTGGAAGGCTCTAGTAAACTGGCTTCCTCCAGGTGACTCGCTTAGGAGGTGAGGGAAGGAGCCTCTCGGGTGAAAGGCACATGTCATCACACTGCAATGGCTCATGAGCTGTATCAATCGCTGGGGCTCCTGTGCCCTGTGGGGAGGGGGGGAGGGTACGAGGCCAGTGGAACTGAGCCAGCATAAATCCACCCTCTGCCTGCCCCAATAAGTCACCCTCTGTGAGGCTCCAGAGAGAAGAGAGTGTGGGGGTACCAAGTCCCTGACAGCACGGCTGTACCACAGTGGCTCTATGGTGCCTAGGCCTTCCAGGGCTGCTCTTGGGGGCAGGGTTTCAACCATCTAGAGTTTCTCAGGTCCTCCACGGAGAAGCTTAATGACCATATGGATGTTACAAGGCTTCAAGGCAGTGGTGGGCAACTCGTGGGCCGCACGCAGCCCATCAGGGTAAGCCGCTATTGGGCCGCCAGACAGTTTGCTTACATCTGCATGGCCGCCCACAGTTCCCAGGGGCCGCGGTTCGCCGTTCCCGGCCAATGGGAGCAGCGGGAAGCGGCGCAGGCCACAGGGACGGGCTGGCCGCCGCTTCCCGCAGCTCCCATTGGCCGGCAACGGTGAACTGCAGCCACTGGGAGCTGCAGGCAAACGTGCAAATGTAAACAAACTGTCTGGTGGCCTGCCAGCAGATTACCCTGACAGGCTGCAGGTTGCCCACCATTGCTTCTTCTGATCCAAAGCCCACCGAAAGCAATGGACAGGTCAGTCAGGTTTCAGCGGATATAGGAGGCTTGGTTCTCGGCTGGTGTAAACCCCTGTACCTCCATTTGTCTTCAACTGAGCTGCACAGACTTGCGCTGCCTGAGGATCTTGCCCAAACTGTCTTTAAATATCTTCACACGTCTATTTATACCGCAGACTGCATGTGAAAACCCATTCCATTACTCATTGTGCTTTCACCCTCATGACCGATAACAAACAGTAAGAAAGTATATTACTTGATCCGCCTCCACAGTAACTGAAGACGGGCCTTTGTAGCTGCTTATGGCTGATAACAGGATATTCTGTATGTTTATAAACCCTACTGATAATTTAAAGTCTCCATATCTTACAACTGAGTCTCTGCATGTGAAAAACTTCTTTGGACTTGGGACTCCTTTCAGTGATACAACAGCATTGCAGCTTTATTATTTTCACTTCCCCAAATCAGCTTGTGCCACCATTTGAGTGTTTATAGCCAGGCTAATGGCTCTGCTGAGTAAATATAGTTGGGGTGTAAAATTAGATATTCATCACCAGGGAACAGCAGAGCGAGAGAGCTCGCTGCTCTGCTGAATTGCTGGAGAGAGAGCCTTCTCTGCTAGGGTTGCCTGTGCCCCTTGCGGTTGCTGCTAAAATATCAGGGAGGCTGTAGTGTCCACGTCCCGTCTATGCAGGGGTTTGGCTGGTGGGTCTGGGTAGCTGCTTTCTACCATGCCTCTTCTGCAGCTGAACCTCTCCCATTACTCTCCTTAATGCTAGTGCAGATGGAATTCCCGGAGAACACAGCATGCATGGCATATAGTTCCCTTGCAAGGGTCTCCCAGGTTCTGTCTCCTTCCCTATGTGACAGAAATGGGCCAGTCCTACTGAGGCAGGGCTTTCGATGGCCTGGGAGATGTGTCCTTTTTGTTCTGAATGTATCCAAAGTTAAATACTATAGCAAGGTTTTTGTAAAGAGCTGAGCAGGGTGGATTTGATTTAAATCACTAGTCAGGAAGACTCAATTTAATCATGGTTTTCTACATAAAAATGCATTCTTGTTGGTTGTTACAACCTTAATACACTTTCTTCACAACTCAGAGATAGATGTAGGTTTCATTTTTAGAAGGTACACACTATGCATTTTTAAGGTGATTTATTTTGAAAAAAATTCAGATTAGTTTTACTGCTATATCAGAAAATGAGTGACTGTTTGGTTATTTCATTTACCAAAGATAATTGAAGCAGATATTTATGAAGTCATTGGGAGGTGAACTATCTTGAATTCAACAGGTTAACCATTAATATTTGGAGGATTTTCTTGACATGCTGTATTAGGAGGAGAACATCACCAGACAGACATTTAAATTGTTTTTAACTAAAACAACACTGTTAAGTATTCTGGATTTTTTTCTTCAATAGCAAACATATAATATTTTAACAAAAGAAGCATATGTTCCTTGCTTCTCACATTAATCTCCAGACTGTTTCTCCTTGTCCAGATTTATTCCGCCCCCCCCAACAATCTTCTATTCATTGAACTTTTGAGGTAAGAGATTGACTCTATGTACACAAATTTGCAGAGGGACAATAGGGTCGAGGTCTGTTGTTTCTCACTTCTATATATTTTATTGATTTATTTAAAAATATTTTGCTGTTTAATAAGCATGTTATCTCTGGAGACACAAATCCACAGAGTACTGAGTCCCATTAGGTAGGTAGAAAGATTAACTTAAATCTATACAGAAGCCCCTGGAACCCCATAAGATTGGGTCCCTAATCCATGAACTATTGGAACTTATTTAAAAAGCTTTTCTTAAACATTTACATGAATATATTGTCTCATCCTATAGAATTAGAATTTATAATCCCTATTCCATGATGAGATCTCTTTTGAGCTATAATGTATCTTAATTAAAACTATCTTTAGATAGGTTTTTTTTCTTCAGAAAGCATTTTTATCCAAAAAAATCTGATTTTAAATTAAATTAAAAACTGATTTTATTTTTTTTTAAATTGATTTTTATCCACCCTGGAACTGAGTAACATTGTTATCATAGGAAGCATGTTATGCATTCTATGATAAGAATAACTAAATCTCATGCTTCAGAATATAAACTCTGAGCCTGGTGGCAATTAGGGAAATCTGCCTAGGAACAGCAGTGCAAAAATGGCCAGGTGCATTATGGGCCTGTTCCAAAGTCCTTTGAAGTCAGTGGGGATCTTTTCACTGACATCTATGATCGAGCCCAACTGGAGGTTTTAGATGCTTGTGTACTGTCAGCTATTAGCGACTAGTGGAAGAAGGATTCAGGACATGGTGGAGCAGTGGTCCTAGATAAAAGAGCAAATCTTGTGTTTCCAAACTAGATAACCCAGGGAATTGCAACACTACATGTGAATTCCAGGGCTAAATGTGGGTATAGCATCACTCCGCTCCATCTGTGTATGTTCCCTTTTTGAGGGGAAGGGAGAGAGGGCAGGCTAGATCTCTGGGTTGAAGTGGGACTGTGGGCAGCTCAGTGACTTTTTCCCCTAGGACTCCTGGTACTGAGTCCTAGGGGAAATTACTATTGCCAAGTGCCTGCTATAGTTAAAAACTGGTGCAGAGGAAGTCATTTGCAGTGCACAATTTAGGGGTCATGCTAACCCCTATGAATTATGCTATATATTCTTAAGTGCTATCTACCAGCATTTTGTCTATGAACTGTTTACGTTATCTATATAAAGAGAGACAAACAGATCAACCCCAGGAAGACTTTGGGTCCTGTTTCTTCAGAAATGTGTAAAAGCAGAGTGGAATGTACCCGCAAAGAATGATGTTCAAAGGCAGTGGGAGTTAGGTGCCCATGAAAATCTCCTCCTTGCTTATTTCCCTTATCCCAGCCTCTGTCTAATTGTCTGCCTGCCCTTCAGTAGTCAGCTCTTCAGAGTAGGGACTGTCACTGATGGAGTGTTTGCTAAATGCACTGCGCATAATGTATAAATAATCATCATGGGATTAAGATGTGCTCAAAAAGACTGAAGTGCAAGACTATTGAGGCTAGGGTGTCCACTGAGGCAAGGTTGAACAGAGGGACTATGCTCAGTAATGCACATTGTCTTTCACAAGCAATCCTTGCACTTTTCTCAGTATAAACAGAGGACTGTGACATAGTCACGGTAGGCTCTTTTTCTGACCATCTTCCAGCAATTTTCCAAATAATTAGCCCTCCACCCAGTAAGTCTAGTCAACACATTTTCAAAAAAAGACTCTGCCCTTCTGCATCAAAGGGGAAATGGAAATTTATCTCTGAACACAGCAAATCCTTCTTGTTATCTGCTCTTAGTGTTTTGCTGCATTCCATTAGCCGTTAATGTCAAAGCTGAAACTACAGAAAACTGCCAACAGTCAATCTTTAGCAGAGGGAGATTTAAAGTCTTCCTGCTGTCACCCCATTGTCCACGAGTGTTGATCAGCATGGCAGGCGAGTGCAACAATGTTCCAGCTGTCAAAGCATCTGAATAGGGAAAGTGTGCTTCAGACTTATAGTTAAGATAGGGGCTAGGCTAGTTTCTTTGTACCACTCTAGAGGTCGCTGCCCCATTGTTCCTATACACCATATAGAAAGTGGTAACTGCTATCTCTGGTTAAAGGCACTAACTATACTGGAGACAGACCCACCATCCAAAGCACAGGTATGAATTTTGGAGGCTTTAAGGCACTTATTTGCAAACCTTGTGCCCCCCAAACCCTATAGTTTTAAAGGGGGGGGGCCTTAAATTAGGAACAAGGAAAGAAAACTGTTGGAGAATCTGAGTCCTCTAGTTTAAAAAATAATAATAATAAAAAAAAAATCTTTAATGTAATGAATTTGGAACCACAGAAACTGCCTCACCTTCAGTATGGTGATGTAAGGTAACTAGATGGCACAAGGGCACACTCGTATATTGCTCTGCCGATTGTGGCTTTTGGATCAAATTGCCTGATAGTTAGTGTGCTGGAGTAAAAGACCATTTAGCCACACAGCGATGCTGTGGCTTGGTCCCAATGACGGTACTCAACATGGGGCTGTTTCAATTAGAAGCCTGCTTGTTTCGCACTATAACAAGCTTGTCAAGTCTTCATAGAGATTTAGACCAGAATGGACCATTACGATCCTCTAGTCTGACCTCTTGCCTAACACATGACATAGCTGCTCAACGATTAAGTACGGTTCTATGTAACCATACGCTCCCTGCCTGACGTGAGTGCTATGCTAATGGATGAGGCTGCCAAGACTTCATTGCCCTTCAACCCTCACAGCCTGCTCAGCTGTTTCATGGCTCTGCCTTTTGTCAAGGGTGAGAGGAGTAACTGAGACATGCAATATGGTGGAATGAAGCAGCACAGGGAAAGGAAGGGAAGCTACTGCTGGAGAACAGTGGAGCCAGGAGTGGGAATTTAGGTGGGGGAGAGGTCGGGTCCTAGCTGGCCACTGTTGCCTCCTGGGTCTGAGTTCAGTATGTGGCCGTATTCCCTATGATCTGAGACACTGCCATGATGCTGCGCTAAATTCAAAAGCCCAAGGGACAGCGAACAGCGGGAGGGCGATGCATGTGTAGGGGCCATCAGACCACTGCAGTACAATGCAGCAGTCCTTCCAAACTCCATCTGAGGAGAGACAAGACCATCTATCGCTGTCCAGCTCTTAACAGTTGTGGTGGTGGACAGTGACAGCAGGAGGCCCAGGGCACTCTCTGGCTCTTGCCTCCCCAGTCTTAAACTGCTCCCCCTTTCCAGGCTTCCCTCTCCCCACTGAGCCCCCCTCAAACTGTGCGTATTTTTGTTAGTCATAGCTACACTAAACTAAAAGGTTTATTCACATACTTTTGATTGATCAGAAAAACAGAATGCCTTTTTAGGGATCTGAAACTTTTATTTTCATAGTTACCTTTCATGGACCCCTTAGACCTTGTCTGTGGGCCCTCAGGGGTCCATGGACCACAGGTTGAAAACCACTGTGCTATACCAACTTACTCCATCTGAGGATTTGACCCTTTATATGAATCTATTAACCTATGAGCTAATTGGACAATTCACTTCAATTACCTCTGACATTCACTATTTGAGGTTTGTGATTGGTTACCTAAGCCATATGGTAGTATATCTACTCCCTGATTGGATGACTTAAGCTTTTCTAATCATGAAAAAGGAAATTGGACATTCCAAGATGGTTGTATTAACACATTTGGTGTGTACACACAAGTTTTCTTAAGACTTCTCTGAATATTCTTGTGAACAAAAACTTATTTGTACAAGAGTTCACAGAAAGAGGGTTGCAAATAACATCTGAGCAAATGTGTGGTTTTTATGTTCATGTAAGAATTTATTACATTATTCAACCAGCTCTGGCATAAGAATTTGAACTTGCATCATTGAAAATAGCAACTGTAATTCTAAAATATCACATCAGTAATAATAGGGGAAAATAAGTTGTGCTTTCAATGTCCATGAGACAGTTAATTTGATCACTTAGCAAGTGCCCTGAAGACTTCAGTGAATGGATTCAGGGATACAAATACAGTATCTGACTTTATTCCCAGCATCTATTTGATATTTGCATAACATGCTAAGCACTGGCAGCATTTATGAATAGTAAGACACTAAGGCCTAATCATTTTTCAAGTGGATGTATGGGTATCTGCAGGACTTAACACAGCAATGAGATGAATTATAATTTGTTTACGACTGTTTGCTGATTAAGGACTATTGGGGACTGTGTAATCAGCAGATAGCCATGGGGTAAAGTGTGAGGAAAGCCTATAAGTTTGTCAATCACAGGTTTTCAGATTTTCAGACGTGTGCTCAGCTCTTATTTAAGCGTCTAAATAAAGTGGGTAGCGCTTGTTCAGCATCCAGCAACTCCCATTGTTCTCACTTGGTAACTAAATGGGAACATGGCTCTTCTGAAATTTTGTCCCCCTCCCCCTTCCCTGAGAAATATAAGAGAACTAAGGCTTAGCCTACACTACCACTTTTGTCAGTAAAACTTTTCACACCTCTGACCAACAAAACACCCCCTTCCCAACCGACATAAGTTTCACTGGCAAAAGCACTGGTGTGGACAACATTAGATCAGCAGGAGAGGCTCTCCTGCTGACGTAGCTAACACCACTCATTGGGGGTGGTTTAATTTATGTCAGCAGGAGAGCGCTCTCCTGCCAGGAAAGAGCGGCTACACGGGAGACCTTACAACAGCATAGCCGTAGTGGTACAGATGTGCCGCTGCAAGGTCCATAGTGTAGACAGCCTAAGGAATGAAAGGCACAGTACACACAAAAAATAGAGAAACTATCACAAAGCTAAATAAACAGCTAGCACCCACATACAGAGGGAAACTTCTAGTCAAACAGGTGCTGTGCCTAGGAGAGTAGCCCCCTGTTTAGGACAGATTAGTGGCCACAATGTAAATCCAAATGCATCAAAAAGAAGTTTCTACAACCTTGCATTGAGTTGGAGGAATTCTGTTCTCTGCCAGCAACAGCCTGAGCTGATGTCTGGCCTGGCCAACCAAAGAGCCAAGGCTTTCTGTAGGAGGCATCCTGGATTGGCTGTGCCAGTTAGGGACCCTTTGAAAAGCTGAAGGAGCCAACCACTAGGGTTTTTTTTAAGGGGCAGCAAGTTCCTTTTAATAGTGGTATAGCTTACAGTTCCTTTCCTCTGCACTTGCAATCCATCAGATGTACTCCAGTATCTTGCTAGCTGAATGCATGCTTTTATGGACTAATTTTTTTTTGACGGGGAAGATGGGGAAGCATATGTGGATATTGCTCTGCTTACTTAAGAAGATGCGTTGGTGGAAGTAATTAATGACCTGTGAAGAGATTTTTTTTTTTTTCAGAATTGCTGTAAGTTGAAATGGGAATGAAAAGCTCATTTAAATTAAACCACGAAGATGAAATTCAGTTACTTTTAGCACTCTGGGAGCCAATTAAGTAGACAAGACGAAAGGCAAAAGCTATTATAATGGGGAATGTCTGTCTCCCAGATATGGAGCTTCTGAACACCGCTTCATTATTCACTGAAACAGCGGGCCTTATGGTTACATAAGACTAGGAACTTGATTTAATTAACAAAATAGCTTCAAAACATGACACTCACCATTCCTAGGTAAGCAATGCCAAGTCTGGCCTTAAGATGGGTGCACATGACTTTCAGCGAGAGGGGTCCTTGCATAGCCAACTGCCCAGCTTCACCATGTGTATTTGTAGGTAGAGGTGACGGGCCAGATCCTCAGCGGGTATAAATCTATAGAGCTAGGAGGGTTTTCACCAGTTGAGGATCTGGCCTGATATGTTTGTGGTTTTCTATGGTTATTGCTACCTGCAGTGCACAGGAAATGAGATGTGGCTGCAACTAGTGGGCCAATGCACTGTGCAGAATGCTGGTGCTGCTCCTTCTCCAACATAAATGGCAGAAAGGCTTGTTAAACGGCAGGTTGGGCCGCTGCCGCTGTTTCCTGCAGCTCCAGATCCCATTTCATGTCCTGCCCTGCTTTGTGAAAGGGTTTTTGATCCTATTGTGACACCGTGTTAGCAGGCGGTGTACTGACCTGCTCCTAACACAGTGTGCGCACACACGGGCTAGGATATAAATGTGCCCCCTTCCTGGTGTTTCCTTCAGTGTGACTCTGTGGGAGACTTCTCTGCAGAGGCTGCACTAATAATGCATTTGCATTCCCCTTCCCCACCCCTCTCCTGTCCCAGGCCAGCACCACTCACTCACTTGGTCTGAGCTGGCCCACAACCTCTCCTCACTGCCACTGGCCTGCACCTGGGTTTCCAAGGCAGAATCTCCGGCTGAGTCTGGTCCTCTGACTGAACAGCCCAACTTCTGTATATTAGGCTCTCATTTTCAAAGGGGCCTCAGGGAGTTAGGTGCCCAGACCACACTGGGAGCAGCCTAGCTAGTCTGTAATATCAGCTGTTAATGTGTGTGTTAAATAACCACATCATCTACATGACACGCTGAAGGAACCCCACAATAGGATTTTTCAAGTGTCCAGGTGATTTAGGAGCACATACCAGGATTTTCAAAGGGGCTACTGGGAGATAGGTGTGTTACCTCTCCATGCATTTCACTGATATTTGGATACCTAGCTCCCTTAGGTGCCTTTGAAAATCCCACCTCTACCTTGTTGGTCACTAGACTCATAGACTTTAAGGTCAGAAGGGACCATCATGATCATCTAGTCTGACCTCCTGCACAATGCAGGCCACAGAATCTCACCCACCCACTCCTAGAATAATCCTCTCACCTATGTCTCAGCTATGGAAGTCCTCAGATCATGGTTTAAAGACTTCAAAATGCAGAGAATCCTCTAGCAAGTGACCCGTGCCCCATGCTGCAGAGGAAGGCGAAAAACCTCCAGGGCCTCTGCCAGTCTACCCTGGAGGAAAATTCCTTCCCGACCCCAAATATGGTGATCAGCTGAACCCTGAGCATGTGGGCAAGACTCACCAGCCAGACACCAAGGAAAAAGTTCTCTGTAGTAACGTCTAACATCCTATCACCAGCCATTGGGCATATTTACCACTGATAGAGGTCAATTAATTGCCAAGATCATGTTATCCCATGATGTGCCCAATCCCTACACGCACGAGGATGCTTGTCTTTTACTCTATTCGACACAGCAAAATCCCAATTTACATCTGCCCCAGTTGACCACAACATATACATGTGGGCATATTTCATACCTGTTTTGCAGCTTCATGACAGAATTTGCTCCAATCTATTGCATTTACCTCCCCTTATAATAGACAGTAAAGCACTTGAGAATGTGTTTAAGTCCTTCCCTATTCAACAAAACACTGAAGTCGACAGAACTTAAATGCATGCTTAGTTTTAGCATGTTTTTTAGTGGTTTGCTGAATCCGGGCCAATGGCAATTTTGTTTGCATTAAAATCACTTACACAAAGTTGTTTGTTTTTCAAAAAGAGAGAAAAAGCTATTGTACTCTTGAACAAAAACAGCCCAAGGAACTGAAAGAAGGTGATTGAAAAGAAAATTACATTCTAGATACAGGTAAATTATATTAGAGCGAGCATGTTGTCTAACAAGAACACTTTGGACTATGATACACATCAAACTAAATTAAATTACCCTCAAAAGCAGAGCACCTATAAATTTATCAAAAAAATAAAAATAGGAGTGTTGAGCTTTTAATTGTTTTTACTGCAGACACAAACCAAAAACACTGATTAACTTAATGGGCAGAAGAGAGGTAATTAGTCTGCAGCAGATGTACCAATAAAAGCAATGCTGTGACAGTGCTCCAGATTTAATCTGCCTTCGTTTTATGAAGACCACTGGCACATTAATTTTTTCCCCCCTCTAGGGTTTAGGTCTTGAGAACTGCTCAGGACTCTCAACCTAATTACCCCCTGATATCAGTATTGTTTGCTGCCTGCTGTATAGCGTATCCCGCTACGCCTAATCAAAGCTCCCTATCTGAAAACAGAGTTTAATTTCCTTTTTAAAAAGTTTTGTGAAAATATTAAAGATTAGGAAAATGGAGATGAACAGATTACTGAGCAATATGAAGGGAATCCTATCAAAGAGGTGTTTACATGGAGGGGAGCTAACATGTATTTGCATAAAATAATCTTTCATCGTTTTTGTGGTGGTTCAGTCATTTTCTCTAGGAAATTACCTCCAAGTTTCAGATATGGGCCGAATATTGCTATAAGATTGTGTCTTCACAGGCTTTATAAAATGCTTAACAGGAGAAGGCAACAGCCTAGGGTGACCAGATGTCCCGATTTTGGGGTCTTTTTCTTATATAGGCTCCTATTACCCCCCACCCCCGTCCTGATTTTTCACACTTGCTGTCTGGTCACCTTACAACAGCCACACACCAACTTGCCAAAGACGAGAGAGAGAGCGCAGTTTTTTCTTGTCATTTACTGTAGTGCCTAGATGTCCCAACTGAGATTGGGGCCCCATTATGCTAGGGTTGGGCTCACATAGACAGAGACAGTCCCGGCTCAAAATAGCTCACAATCTAAATGAGGGGTGGGTAAACCATGGCTCATGAACTGCATGCAGCTCTTTTACGGTTAAAGTGCGGCTCGCCGAGCCCCCACCATTCTCCACCTACTAGATTGGGGGGGGGGGGGGGAGCTCAGGACCTCTGCCTTGCAGCAGGGTGGTGGGGTAAGGGCTTCTGCCTAGCAGGGAGAGGGGTCTCCGGCTTCAGCCGGAGGGTGTGCTTGCTGGGGCTCTGGACTTCAGCAGGAGTGTGGCTGAAGCCCTGGCAGGTGCCTCCCGCACGGCAGAAGCTCCAAGCCCTGACAGGCGCGCCCCAGCTCTCAAACTGATCTAAATGGAAGCGGAGGAGGGGAAATCGAGAGGAAGTGAGTTGGCAAAGATCACCCAGTAGGTCGGTGTCAGAACAGGAGCAGAATCCAGTTCTCCTGAGCCCCAGTCCACAGCCTCGCCTCCTCACCATGCTTAAACGAGCTTTATTTTGTTGTTGTTGTTGTTGTTCTGATGCCCACTACTGCATCTCTGGCAGTAGCTGGCTGGCTGGGACTGGGTGGACTGCCCACACCAGTCTGTATTTCAACCACTGTGTTGGCTAGAGCTGCTTGGATTCCAGTCTGATGAGAGTGGCTAAAACAGCTGAGTAGCCAGTGGCGCTCTCATACAAACAGGCTGGGCTGGTATGCGTGCAACACACGGCATCTGAAGAAAAACGCCTGGCTTACTGGGGAGACTAGCAGCAACCTCAAAAGGAAGCGGGAGAATTCATTATTGGGGTAGTGCTTTGAAGAAGTAACGCACTAAATGTTTTCTGCCCCCATCTGAACATGCTGATGTTCATTCTCAACCCAATGGTGAATGATACAGTAACAGTTATTCATAGAATCACAGCCTAAAAGCCACAAGGGACCATCAGATCATCTCGTCTGAACTCCTCTTGATCACAAGCCACAGAGTTCCATCAGCTTACTCCTGTATTGAACCCGATAACCCATTGATACGGTCAATATAGCTGCCATCCAGCCATTAGTATAAAACTCTCTGAATACGATGTGCATTAATCCCTGGAGATGTTCTAAGGGCCAGATACCTGCAGATCATGTGCTGTGAGTTGCGCCTGCAAGATCTACATTCTGTCCAAAGTAGAGGTAGGAAAAGGATTTTTTTACCTTCCAACAACACTACATAAAATATGGAATCCAAGTCAAACCTTTTTGCAGTGACACTGAGTAATACCTTACATTGTGAGTAACCCCATTAACTATTCACAAGCAAGGCACTGCTTACACTGAATAAGGATGGCAAAAGCTGACCTTAAGTGATCAAAGGTTGCTTCCACCCTTTACTTTGACTGTACGTGCTCTGCAGATTAAAAGCCACCTACTATATTTCTTATATTTCCCCAAAGTGCTTTTGTTACAAGGATAATGCCGCTGTAGTAAGGATGGTTTATTGTACTGCTTGCTTCTCTTGTTTAATTTTTTGCCTGTAACCAAGAGCGCTGAGGCACATTGGTGGCACTGACATTTTTCAAAGCCTGCACTGAGCTTTTGGGAATATTCACACTGAACATTAAACAGAGCACTGAAGTTCCTGCAGCCACTGCCCAAAGCCAGCAAAGCCCTTCTACAGAAAAGTCCTATAAAAAGAACTTAAGGATAAACCCAGCAGTGTTCTATAGATATCACTCCAAAAGCCTACGAGAGAGAGAATATCTTTCTATAGGTTATTTAAGCCAATCTATAGAACAGCAGGGATGTAACTATTAAATTCTATAGGGTCCTACAGAACAGTTTTCACTTTCTATTACATTCTGCAGAGCTTTTTCTTAAGGATGCACACTACATGCAATGACTTAATTCTTCATAGAGGCTGGTTCAAACTCTTGGTGGTCCTCCCCTAATTCACTAGTGCTAATATGACAGCTAGCATGGAACATGAGCCTAGAGGTCCAGAACTGTAACCAGTAGCACAGCCAGGTCCAGAGCACAGGGGAAGCGGGGCTATAAAAAGGCACCTCCCCCTGTACTCGCCCGGCGGCGCTCCGGGTCTTTGGCGGCGGGTCCTCACTTACTCTGGGTCTTCGGTGATACCCGCTGCCGAAGACCCGGAGCGCCACCCGGTGAGCGCAAGAAGCGGCGCTTAAAAAGAAGTGGCGCCTTTTTTTAGCTCTGCTAAAAAAAGACGCCGCTTCCTTTTTAAGGCGCCGCTTCCGCTCACAGGGGGAGCGGCTGCTCCCCCTCCCTGGCTACGCTACTGACTGTAACCCAGGCTTCATTGAGTAAACAGAGAGGTGAGAGAGCTCCTTAGGCAGCTGCCTCCTTTCTTTTTTTGTTGCTAATCCTACTGTCACAGCTTTACGACTGGATCATGGGCATGCCAATATTATGGGTGGGGGAACTTGGAGCATCACAGTGTGCATATATGTATGGCCTGGCAGGCACATTCAACATTGAATGCTGGGACTAAATTGTCCTTAAAGTAAAGATGGACCCCAACTACAACTCCAGATCTCAGCTACTCAGAACTTTCTAGCCTATGGTACTTATTTGGCCCCCATGACTGTAGTATCTAAGCACCTGACAAGTCTTTAATGTATTTGTCCTCACAACAACCTTGTGAGGTAGGACAGTGCTATTATCCCCATTTTACAGATAAGAAACTGAGGCATAGAGAAACTAAGTGATTTGCCCAAAGTCTGACCACTTGGCCGGCCATCCATCCTTCCTTCTACTCTTGAGGGAGTTTAGAGCTGGTTCTGAACCTTGCTGCTGACCCCTGTCACTAAAATGGGTTTAATCAAAATCTTGGCACTAACTAAACTTTAGGAAAACGAAGATCCAGATCCAAGCATTGTAGCTCATGTTTCTCTCTACCTGAAAGTGACCAGATTCTGCCAAGTCCACTGGCCACGTCTGCTGTTGCTTCAGCGGCTGGTGGACAAGCTCCCAGTGACACAGTTAGAACCACAAAGAGAGCGAAGCGAAAGGATACACGTTGGTTCCTCCAAAGCTAAACCGAGAAGCGCTAGTTTTGGTGAACAGGAAACAAAATCTCATCAGAAAATGTCCCCAAACATCCAGCCTCCCACAGGGGGAGAAAAAAACCAGCACTAGCTTTTCCCTATTGTAGGAGCAAGGTGGGAGGTCTGGAACAAGCTGGGTTCAATATCTGCTGGTGTAGCTGAGGAAAGAAGTCAAAGGCTGGCCATGGGGAGAAAGATGGGTGGGTCAGTCAAATGTCTGGGAGAGCTTCAAAATGGTGTAAAGGTTCGGAAGAGATTCCATAGTTTAGGAACCTTCTCCAATTTGCCCATCCCTAGAGTTACCATATTTCAAGTTCTCAAATAGAGGACACTGCTGTGGGGGGAGAGCTAGAGGGTGTATTTGAGTGGTATGGGAGGGGTGCTTAAGGAGGTATTTGGGGGATGCTGGAGGGGTGTAAGTGTACTGGGACAGGGTGTTTGGGGGGAGCTGGAGAGGGGTGTGTGTGTACTGGGACAGGATATTTGGGGGATGCTAGAGGTGTATGTGTACTGGGACAGGGTGTTTGGGGGGGGGGCCCTGGAGGGGTGAGTGTGCACTGGGACAGGGTCTTTGTGGGGAGCTGGAGAGATGAACATATACTGGGGTGGGGGGTATTTGGGATTGTGCTGGAGCAGGTACCTGTGGCCTCATAGTTGAGGTGGGGGCAGAGTCACGCTCCCTGTCACGGTGGCAGTGTGGCTGGCGCAGGCCGGGGACACAGCACCAGCCCGTCAGTCAGCGACTCCCTGCAGATCTCTCCCTCTCCCCAGGCGGGGAGCCAGGGCCTGGCCTTGTCACCCCTCCTGGCTGGGCTTTGAGGCCCTGTGGAGGGGTGGGCGGCCCGGCTGAGAGGCGCTTGGCAGCTCTGCTTACCTGGCAGGCCGGGCTAGGCGGGATTTGGCAGCTGTGGATGCAGGGAAGGGACCAATCAGGGCACAGAGACTGTTTTCCTGGACATTTCCTCTTATTTGAAAATTCCTCCCGGATGGAGGATTGAAAAAGGGGTTATGTCTGGGAAATCCCGGATGCCTGGTAACCCTACCCATCCCTTGGGTCTGACACAGAATTTACTGAAGTCAATGCAAAGATTCCTATTGACTTCAAGGGGAGTTGGAGCGGCCTCTTGCTGCATGCTGAATTAATTTATTTCCAAGGGGCCGAATTCTCCCAGCTCCACCAGTGCAACTCAGTTCTCTTTCATTGACTTCCAAGTTGCAAGCCCACTGACTTCACAGGTGTAGCTGCAAGAAGAACTTGACCCTAGAAGTTTAATTACTGTGTATCAAGTTGGTATTGCTGCTGGAGGGCAAGTTCTGTTTTGATTGTGTAGGAGATTCCTACAGGAAATATCAACAATTTCTCCCTGGTTTAAAAGAAATGAATTTGGTGCAAAGACTCAGACCAGCTGATCTCAGAAAGAAAATTACCGTGGTCTCAAGAGAGCTTGCAAACACAAGAGGCTCTGTCTGTTACATCAACTTCAAGTTTTAAACCAGACCCAATAAAGATTTTTTGGGGAAAACGAGCTACATATTTTCTGAATCATAACCAGGCATCTGTTAAAGGCCAGCAGTGGACAAATCGGTGTGAGAGTGTTTTCTGTGGACCCCAAAAAACCAGACTTTTACTTTAAAAAAAGCCATTGAAGCAGCATGATGCCCTCAATGCTGTTAGGCAAGTTACCAGCCTGGAGTGGTCAAAACTGCCCCTATGCTTTTGCGGCTATAATCAGTTACAAATGGATGATGCATGAGTGAGAGAGAACATGCCATTTTATATTGCATAGTATTTTTCAGCTGCTTGATATGCTACAGATCTACTCAATTGTCCAATCCATAATATCAGGCTATGGGACTCATCTACAAACAATTGCATTGCCAGGTTCTGTTTACAGGAACAAAAAGGGAGAGGGGGACACCACTACAAATATACATTTCTGAATTAATAATTATTTGTTGCGGGGGGGGGGGGGGAGTATTTAGCTTTCCCTATGTAGGACCAAATCTTTTACTGAGAACTCAGGGCCAGATCCTTAGCTAGTATCTCTCCATCCACAGCAATGGAGCGATGCAGTTTGACACCAGCCCATGTTCTTCCCTGTGCTCAAATATCCCAGCTTTATAGTTGAAACTGCTGGAGCTGAAGAGCAGATTGTGGCCAATTTAAATTTTCCATGATATTCCCTTCCACTCTGTTGTAACATAGGAATGAAATCCATTAGCACGAGCTTACAGGCAGCAAAGTTCCCCCACTGAACTGAACTTTGTTTCTGGAATGCTGTCACTGACTCTATGCATGACTCACACACATTATTAAACAAGCAGCAATACCAAATATCCTCCGACAAAGCGTTGGTGCAGTACGAAATGGAGTCGCTCGCACAGTTTATGCTTCACGTCTCATGCTATCTTTATTATCTTTAACACTGCAGCAGGAGAAAAATTAAACTACAGATAACTCCATTTGGCAGGCCACAGAGGAAGCACAGCCGTCCTTTATTTGTGTGTATTTAGTTTTGTATTAATATTCAGAGAGAGACATAACATACAAAAAGATACGACGACGTAGAGTTGGTATATGTCACCATATACTCCACATTTCACATGCTAGCCAATGGAATTATGCACCATATATACATAAAATCATAACATTACACAGACATCACATGTTAGGGTGGGGGTAACAACAAAAAAAGGGGGTGGAGAGAGACAGAGGATGACATGCACAATTAGGCAAGGAAGGGACTGGAAAGATGGAGAGTTTGGGTGTAATAGAAGACTAGCATTATTTGAGCTATCTCAGGCCAGGGCTACACTAAAAAGTTAGCCAGCTGGGTTGACCTATATCACCCAAAGGTGTCAAAAATCCACCTGACGTTAAGCCAGCATAGCCCCCAGTGTTGTCAGAGTTATGTTGATGGAAGAATTCTTCTGCCTCTCAGGGAGGTGGTAATAGTTACATAGCTGACAGGGACCTGGGGAGTTTATGAAGCATTTTCAAGGTTTTCAGTAGCTCTGGGGCCTCTGGCAGTCCTAAGGCATCTGGACCAAACGGATACATTAGCAAGTGTTTTAG
The DNA here is from genome assembly GCA_037349315.1 of Chelydra serpentina. Lineage (NCBI taxonomy): Eukaryota > Metazoa > Chordata > Testudines > Chelydridae > Chelydra > Chelydra serpentina. Next base: position 17,155,005 of record JBAIAC010000061.1, read on the forward strand.
TTGTAAGTATTGCTACTCCGCTGAGGGAGGCAAGTCACAGCACTACTTTAGAAAGCTCTCAACCTTAACTAATTGGAAAATCCATATGATGCCCTTGCTCAAATAGTTCTTCCAAGTTAGTTCCTCCCACCTCAATTTGCTAGTCTGGGTTACCCCAGATAGGAGTTTTTTCTATGACAGCGAGGATGAAATTGGTATCTCTTCACTAGGCTACCCCAAACCATTTGCGGGGAAGCATTGTAATATTGATGATCAAATCTGTAATCCCTGTTAAAATCAGGTTTTAGCACTTCAAAAGAAAGGAGTTTGAGGCTTCAAGACATTACTGCTAAATTGCAAGGCAGCAGTGACAAATCCCACTTGTTTCGCACCTTAAACTAGAAAAAATATTTTAAATAAACCAGTTATATGCTGTAAAGGCTAAATGAAAAATTTCATCAGCAGTTTTCTATAAATTACTATAAAATTGTTTCAACTATAGGTAGGCCTTGTGGTTAAGCACTGGATTAGGACTTTGAAGATCTGGGTTCAATACATAGGTCTATCACAAATCACAATTTCTCTGTTCCTTAGTTTCTCATCTGTAAAACGGGAACAATACTGCTTCCTTTCTGCACAGAAAACATAGGACTTGTCAGAATTGATCAGATCCGAGGTCCATCTAGTCCAGTGTTTTGTCTCTGACAGTGGCCAGAGCCAGATACTTCAGAGAAAGCATAACAGTAGGTGGATGTCAGGTAATCTACCCCACATAATGGGTCTCATCTTGATCTCTAATAGACAGAGACTGGCTTAAACCATGAAGCTTAATATCCCTTCCAAAAATTTTACCACCATTAACTATTAGCATTCTGGATACTCTTTTAGCCATTTGTCCAAACCTTTTTTTAAATTTTGTTAAATTGTAAACCTCAATTTCTCATGGCAGGGAGTTCCACAGTCTAATTATACATTCTTTGAAAAAGTATTTCCTGTTTATTGGTTTTCAATTTGCCATCTTTTAATTTGGATAGTTGTCCCCACGTTCTTATGTTATGAGACAGGGAGAACAGTAGCTCCTGATATACCGTCTTTAGACCATTCACCATTTTTTACACTTTTATCATGGCCCTTTTTCTTGATCTCCTTTCTAAAGGTAAACAATCCCACCCATTTCAACCTGTCTTCATATGAGAGTGTTTCCCTGCCCCCAATCATGTTTATCCCCCTTCTTGGAACCCCCACTAGTTTTTGAGATTTGTGTGTATTTGTATACTCTTTTTGAGATCGGGTACTAGTACTGCACAGATTCTATAAATCATTGGCTTCATTTGAAATAAAGGGATAATATTTTCTGTCTTATTCTCCATCCTGCATTTCCATCCTTTGCCCGTCTTGTCTATTTAGATTGTAAGATCTTCTGGACAGGGACGACGTGTATAGACAGTGGAGACCAATGGGGCCCTGATTTCAGCTGGGGTCTCTAGGTGGTAAAATAATACATAAAATAATAGCACAGAAAAACCCCCCAGAGATTTCTGGGAGTGAGACTGTCAGGAGTTTCTCTTCAGGTGTACCCCAGAGATTATCGGCACAGTAAGAAGCACTGTCTCATGCATGTTATTTTTAAAAGAGACGATCAGTTTATGTATTGCCTGCACGGGAACAAAAGCCAAAGTCCACTGAGCAAAAGCAAAATGATCAACCCCACTCAGCGAACATAAATAACAAAACCCAGAGAGAAATCCCTCACCGTGCCGAAAAGAACAGCACGGAGCAGAAAACACTCTCATTTGCTTGCCAGTGCTTATTACAGCAATGAATAACCGGCTGCCAGCTATCGTTAGTGGGTAACCGTAGAGCAAAGGCTCAGTGTCAGCACAGAAGCACTGCTCAACCTGGCAGCATTCCATCCATCTCCGGAGGAGATTGTTTTTAGGTAACCAAGGGGCTCAGCTAGCACAAAATCTAGAACACGTTTGACAAAGAAAAAGGTATTAACCCTTTCTGACCTGTGCACCTCATGCCACATCCGCAGCCCTCAGACCTAGCCCAAGAGCTGGGCTTCCCTCTGTGAGCAGCTTCCCCACCCAGCCCTGCAAGCCCATGGACTGGCTGCTTAACTGCTCCATAGAAGCTACTTCAAGCATTGAAAAGGAGCATCCATGCAGCGGCAGATTCCACTGCCCTAATGCACTGTCATGCTAAGAGCCCTGTGGAATTCTTTCCTTGATGGATAATTTGGGGCTCAAATGTAACTGTGCTGTTACTCATGTGATGGTTGCATCTAGAGGCTTCTACTGAGATTGGGGCAAACAAAGGAAATGTTACCCATTTCCACGTGCAGAACTGAGGCACAGAGCGATTAAGCGATTTGCACATAGGAAGTCTGTAGCTGAGCCAGGCACTGAGTCCAAATTTCCCACAGCCCATTCTACTGCTTTAACCACAAGGCCACCCTGCCTTTCAAATGAGACTAGTTCCGCAAGGATTATCAACTCGAGTAAGGCTTTCACAACTGGGCTACTGAGAGAGATGTTCAAGACACTCCTCAGGAGAGGAGCTCTCCGTCATAAGAAAAAGCTTTTCTTGCTTGCTGTTTTATATATTTCACAAAAATACCAGACATCTCAAGTTCTTCTAAGGTTCCCATCTAGCCAAGCTGGAGTTAGAATGTTTGCACTTCACGTGAACCAAGCCAGATGTAAGTGGCAAGTGTGAAAGAAACTGGATCAATTGTACCAAACAGAGCGGCACTCTAACAAAGGTATTGACAGATGGACATGACTAATACCACAGTTGCTTTAGGACTAATGTGCCGGTGCATATTTTTTTACTCTGATTTTTCAGGTGTGTGTATGAAATACCTCAATCCTTTAAAACCAGATATTTTATTTATTGTAATATTTACACACACATTTTCTGCGACTCATGATCTTTTAGGACCAAATTATTTTTATATATACTACACAAAATCTGGTCCTAAAAGATTGTTAGCTGCTGAAAATGTCTATTTGTCTCTTCACTTCACCGTCATAACAAACAGTCAGTCTGCGTTCACACATCACTAAACTCTACTAAAATAAAGAGAGGAAGGCTGGAACCAACGCCCTGGATCAGAGCATCCCCCTGACATTTTGGTGGAATTCAGATGCAGCTCCAGATCCCAATTCATGTCTGGCTTTTACCTTTAAAATCGGATATTTGTTTCAGCCTAACTCCCAATCTTTGGGAACATTCAATCTGGACCTGAACTTTGTGGCTCTGGCCAATCTCAAAGTAAAATGAAGAGACATTTAGAGCTACATTCAAACACAAAAGATCATGTGGTTGAGACTGATCAAGGCTCCTCTATACAGAGGAAGCAGGCAGTATCGTCAGCTGTCTCAGAATGCAGTCCAGTTGCAGTGTTCCCTTAGTAGCGATGGTATTATCCCCACAGCCTAAGGAGGAAGATTATCCTGTTGAGAAAAGTCCTAAACCTATTTACCAGGGGCCCATACTTTGGGGATTTTGCAATTCAAGTGACTCAAAGGGCAAAGAACTCTCAAGATAGATCTGGCTGAGCAGTGAAGCCTGATCACCCCTCTGCAGCTACAGTTTCTTGTTAGGGATTGTTCATGCAGGGAAAGAGGGGAGTGAAGACGTGAAGATAGGAGTAGTTTCTTTAAATTGATAGCAGCAAAAGGGGCTGGCAAGATTCAAGGCAGTGGCTCGAGAGAGAGAAAATAATATTGCTTTCCTTATTCTTACAGTTCTTTGTTCAATGTTAGGAGGAAGCAACCCTTTCTGTGACTCTTTCCCAGCATGACACAGGGCCCATATGGCTAAACGCTGTGCCATTTGCCAGACTCTTCCACCACCACACACCACCTCTGCAGCTGTATGTTTATGATTTGTATGTCATTGGTTTTTCTGCTGACCCCTTTGAATTCCCTGTCACTTCTTTGTGATTTTAATGCTACTTGTGGGGTTGGAGAGAGGAAGGGGTTGGTCACAGAGATCAGTCGTTGGGGAACAAAGACAGTTCAAATGGGGGGGAAATGGTAAGGGGAGAAGATTTGTGCAAGGCTGAGGCTCTGCAGAAGCTGTGATCTCCATTGCCAAACAATGGTGCAATAAAGCAGGACTGGCCAGGGTTCACTCACACCAGGACTCACTGCCCTTGTCAGATTACAGGGCAATCAAAGGGGATGAGAAAAGATGGGGCCCAGATAAATGGAGCTTCTAATAGACATGTTTAAATAACAGAGATTGTCAGTCGAGCAGCTAACCGAGGGAGAAAAGGCATGAAATAATTGCAGCGGCTCGTGTGGACAATACAACAAAATTCAATACCATCCCTGCCCAGAGAGAGCTCCCTTAGGAAAAACATTTTAGCAACTTTAACAACAAAAGGAACCGAAAGTTGCTAGAGCGCTAGTCTGATGCTTAAAATGCACGAACTACAGGCCAGCCTTTCCTCATGGCATGCTGGCAGGTCGGACTGATGTCCTGGGCAAAGGCTTGTTTGGGACAATTACAAGAATTAAGAGAAAAGCCCTAGCTGAAAACTCTGAATCCAGAGTAACCCTCAAAATCAGAGCTCTTGGTTTGAGTCCACTCCCCTCTGTGCTGCTGGATAGCCCCCACATCTACCTGAAGCCACTCAGACAACGTACAGTGGCCTGCAAGTAGAAGGAGGTGGTATGGTCTAGGGCAGTGTTTCCCAAACTTGGGACGCCGCTTGTTCAGGGAAAGCCCCTGGTGCGCCGGGCCGGTTTGTTTACCTGCTGCGTCCGCAGGTTCAGCGGATCGCGGCTCCCATTGGCCATGGTTTTCTGTGCCTGGCCAATGGCGGCTGCGGGAAGCGGCGGCCAGTACATCCCTCAGCCCGCACCTGCTGGCTGCCGCTTCCCGCAGCCCCCATTGGCCGGGCACAGTGAACCGTGGCCAGTGGGAGCCGCGATCGGCCGAACCTGCGGATGTGGTAGGTAAACAAACTGGCTGGGCGTGCCAGGGGCTTTCCTTGAACAAGCGGCGTCCCAAGTTTGGGAAACACTGGCCAAGGGGGTAGAGCACTATACTGGGACTTAGGAGACCTGGGTTCTAGTCCCTGCCAGGTGACCGCTGTGTGTCTGTTTTCCCATCTGTAAAATGGGAATAACAATACTGACCTCTTCGTAAACTACGCTGAGATCTACTGATGAAAAGTAATATGTAAAAGCTAGGTATTATTAATATCCATTAACTCGGTGAGAGGTATCCAGATTCCACATGCTGGGGCCTCCTGGAAGCAGTAAGATGGGAGGAGCTGGCCACAGCTACCCCTATTACTTCCCCACTCAAATTACATACACGTTCGCATACAAAATCTGATCACGCATAAGCTCTTCTTCTGTACAGGAACGAGCAGCTTCCCCCTACAACCTCATTTCCACCACCAACATAACAGAGTGCAACCTGGCTGCAGCTAACAAGTTACTCTTGCAGTGGTATTGGACCCAGTGCAGTTACTCAGTTGGGCTTGAAGGAGTCCTCCCCATCCGTTAAGCGGAATCCAAGAAGTTCAGCTCTGAAAAGAAGCTTAATTAGAATCACTGCTTCTCCCTCCATCAGCGTCAGGTTCCCTCTACCAGTGTCAGGTTACCCCATCCCCGATGGGGGATTCATTTTCCCGTGTCACCATGAAGCAACTCCCAGAGAAACCCTGCAGTCAAGCAATGTGTCAGAAGAAGACCTGAGGCCAGGGGAGGATCTAAACAGAGGCTTCTCCTTTCCCCTTTGCTGAAAATATGTAATATGATGGCTGCTTCCTAATGCATTCCTTCTACTGCAATATGCTATAGTTTTGTCTCATATCACACAGACACCTTACCTGAAGTAACTTTCAGAGAAAGGGCTGGAAAGTATAGAAAGAGGAATGGTCTGGGCTGCAGTGAAACACTTCCTTTAAGGAGGCTAAATGGCATGTTTCAGCGCCCAAGACCCAGAACGGAGCGAACCTTACACAGATTTGTGCCTTTGAAATTCAACCCCTAAGTGACTTGGGTAAAAGTCAAGAACAGAACAAACAAGACCCATCTCCCAGTCCACTGCTATAATTATTAAGCAACATTCCCTGGCTCTTAAACAGGACTTCTTCCAAGCACCATATACACATACTCAGAAAGGTGAATGCAGTATTTAAAAAAGACAACACAAACTGAACCTCACAGCTTGGGATATGAGGTTATTTTGAAATACCAGGTTTATGCAGTTCTTGTGTGTATCTGAGTGTTAGGACCAAGACATCTGAGGCTGTATGCCCTGGCATATGCTAGTTACATAAGACATGCCCATAAATTTCTAATACAGAATGTCTGAGTTACATGAATAAGTAATCAGAACGACACTATCTGCCACATCAGCAGTAACTATACAGAATTACATAAGAGACCACGAAATAGAGTGGGAGGGAGAGACGTACATACACACGCTCCAATGGGATGGTGTTGATCGACATAAAATAATCTGTTCCTTGGATTACTCTAGAGGGCAAAACTATTTTGTGTGGGTCTGCTGGATAGATTTCACATAGCACGTGATGCAGGATAGAGGCTAAGGGGTGGGCACATAGCCAGGGATGGGAAGAATAACTCTGAGACAATCAGAGAGGAAAGCTATTTGTGTGATGCAAATATGCACAGAAGTTAGATTGTGGAAACAACAGCAGAGCCATATTTGCAGTTTTTAAAAGACTCGGGGACTCAGGTTTTCAATCTAGGCATTTATGCTGTGCCCAGCACTAGAGTAGGAGGTCCATGTGTACTTTTTCCCCTAAACTGCAAGCATATTTGCCATGACTGTACTTGCATCTAGGTGGTAAATCCATGTACATCTGTTTATTTGCATGGGCAGGTACTTCAATTGCATATACAATCACAATAAAAGCATGCTTTACAAAATAAAATATGCTCACAGACTTTAAGGCCAGAAGAGACTATCATAATGATCTAGTCTGATCTCCTGCACATCGCAGGCTACAGAACTTTTCCACCCACTCCTGTAATAGACCCCCAACCTCTAGCTGAGGTGAAACCTCCACAGGGGGAAATTCCTTTCCAACCCCAAATATGGCAATCAGTTAGACCTTGAGCATGTGGGAAAGACCCACCAGGCAGACACTTGGGAAAGAATTCTCTGTAATAACTCAGAGCCCTCCACATATAGTGTCTCATTCCCGGCCATTGGAGATGTTTGCTAATAGCCATATGCCATTGTAAGCAATCTCATCAACCTCATCATTACAGTCCCCACTGTAAACGTATCAAGCTCAGTCTTGAAACAAGTGAGGTTTTTTTACCCCTTCCTCCATTGCTCCCCTTGGAAGGCTGTTCCAGAACTTCACTCTTCGGATGCTTAGAAATCTTCATCTAATTTCAAGCCTAAATTTACTGATGACCAGTTTATACCCATTTGTTCTTTTGTCCCCATTAGCCCTTAACTTACGTAACTTCTCTCCCTTCCTGATGTTTATCCCTCTGATACATTTGTAGAAAGTAATCATATCTCCCCCCCCCCCCAGTCTTCATTCTGTTAGGCTAAACAAGCTTTAAATCTCCTCTCGTAAAATAGGTTCTCCATTCCTCTGATCATCCTGGTAGCCCTACTCTGCATCTGTTCCAGTTTGCATTCATCTTTCTTAAACGTGGGAGACCAGAATTTCACACAGTATTCCAGATGAAGTCTCACCAGTGCCTTGTATAATGGTACTAACACTTCTATTGCTCTATGGGAAATACTTCATCTGATACATTCTAGGATTTCATTAGCCCTTTTCATGGCCGCATCACAATGGCGGCTCATAGTCATCTGTGATCGACTAGTACACCCAGGTCTTTCTCTCGTCTGTCAGTTCCAACTGATACATCCCCAGGTGACAGCAAACATAGTTCTTGTTAATCCCTAAATGCATGACCTTGCACTATTAATTATAGGGTCATCCAAATCTTCTTGTATGATATTCTGGGCCTCCTCCATATTGGCAATACCTCCCCAACTTTGTGTCATCTGCAAATTTTATTAGCACATTCCCATATTTTGTGCCATGGTCATTAATGAAAAGGTTAAACAAAACTGGTCCCAAGACTGATCCTTGAGAAACTTCACTAGTAACATCCCTCTAGCCTGCCAGTTCACTTTTCAGCACGACCCATTGTAGCCTCCCCCTTTAACCACTTCTTTATCCATCTTTCGATTCTCATATTAATACCTATCTTCTCCAATGTAACTAATAATTTCCCATGTGAACTGAAATCCAGATAGATTATATCTATTGCATTTCCTTTGTGTAGGAAATTGGTTTTCTTTTCAAAGAAAAAGATCAGGTTGGGCTGGCACAATCTATCTACCTTTTGTAAAACGAGTAATTTTATCCCAATTAATTACCATTTACCTCTATGTCCTTAACTAATCTCTCTTTCAAAGTTTGTTCTAAGACTTTGCATACAATTGAGATCAAATTAATGGGCCTATAGTTCCCAGATCTCTTCCCCCGCCCCACCTTTTCTTAAGTATAGGTACTATATTTGCAATTCTCCAGTCATAGGGTACAAACCCTGAGTTTATGGATTCATTAAAAATCCTTCCTATTGGGCTTGATATTTCATTTGCCAGTTCCTTTATTAGTCTTTGATGGAGATTAGCCAGGCCCCACAATTCGGTCCAATTAAACTGTTTGACTACTCAATGCAACCACCTGTGTACTGTAATATTCTGCAACTAATCTTGCACTTAAGCACTTTTTCCATGGGGGAAAAACAATTACACACACACACAACACTTAAGTTCCGATTAAAAAGGTCCTTCCATTTGACAACTCCCCATAACGGAGTTGTACAGCACAGTTCAATTTACATTGACATGTCTGGTTGCAGTTACATATTTGGGACTAGGAATTTGATAGAGATCTGATCCAGTACCCCTTTCTATGTGAGTAGTTCTGCTGAATTCAATAGCATTCTTTGTGCAAGTAAAAACTATTCAGAATAGTAATCACTACAGGATGGGACCCAAAACGTGCAATCAGTGCTTCATGGGTCAGAGCCAATCCCCATGGACTCCAATTGGCACTGAATATCACCCTATGTCAGGTTACATCATATGCCCTTATTCAGGAGTTCCCAACCTGGAGGGGTCACAAACAGGTGTCGGGGCTCCCCTTTCCCGTGTGACTAAATGGGAGAGGGGTCTTGGCCAGCTGGAACAGGGGGTTCCCGGTATGGAAAGGAGGGGTCTTCAAGCATGGACATGGTTGAGACCCACTGCTCTTTTTCAGTGGGCCCCCACAGCAGCCATTCCTCACCTTCACAATATTGTGGCTTAAAAATTAGTTCTATTTCTAATAGAACTTTACAAGCCACTCTTCAATGATCCGGCTGACATGATTTAAACACTGAAATATTAATGCTAGTTTAAAAGTTGCAGGAAAAGGTAATATTAATTTTATCGAGCAAGGTTATCTTGGCAATTTTATGTTTTATAATTTGCTGGCTGCTCTGCGCGGATATAACTCATTTTGGGTCATTTCTGTAGAATCTGCATTGTCACAAGACTGAGAGAAGAACATAATGCAAAGCTACAGGGAGCAGCTTTATTATACAAAAAGTATAAAACGTATGACACCTTGGCAGTCCCGAACAATGCCATCTAACACACTAATGAGAGAGTCCACCAACACCATGCCAGGAATGAATGTCAATGTAATGTGAACATTCACATGCCTACGGTGTGTTTCCTTCAGTTACTTGAATAACTCGGGGATTCAGGGCATGCGTTTATTTTTTTCTTTTTAGAACAAAAAAAGCCAAAGAAAACTAGGATACTGGACTAGATGGGCCTTGGGTCTGATCTGGCCATTCCTGCCTAGGGCCATAAAATCCCTGTGGTCTACCAGGAAAAAGAAAATACAAGGAGACAGAGCAGAGTGTAGTTGGGGGGAGGGATAGCTCAGTGGTTTGAGCATTGGCCTGCTAAACCCAGGGTTGTGAGTTCAATCCTTGAGGGGGCCATTTAGGGATCTGGGGCAAAAATTGGGGATTGGTCCTGCTTTGAGCAGGGGGTTGGACTAGATGACCTCCTAAGGTCCCTTCCAACCCTGGGATTCTATGATTCATGTGACAGCCTAAATCGCCCCATTTGTAAAATGGTGATAATATTTACCTGCCTCACCAGAGTGAGTCGAGGGTACGGTCAGATTAGTGGAACATGCTGAAGAAGTGGTTCATTTAGGAAGCATTCCGTAACTAGCACAAAAGTCCACCTTAGACCAACACGAATGACTGGTCAGAAATTTCCCATCAAAACTGTTTTTCAGTGGAAAATGGGGTTTTGAGGAAACTTGTTCTGTGGAAAGTTGATTTTTTTGGTGGGGGTGTCAAAAACCCAAATGGCTAAAAACACAGCTATTCCAATCTGGATATATGCTCCTGCAGCACCACAGGAGAGGTCTAGTTTAGTTGTCTCATGTCCCCATTCTCCTCTATTGGCCAGGTTCCCCAGGCAGCCTACATCTCCCATGATACACCAAGACCAGGGAGTCCTATGATACACTGACTCTGTGATGGGGTGTAAACCCCACACTGGCACTGAAAGGGGAGCTGGAGAGTTCAATTAGGGGACCTGGTTGCCCTAGGAGGGTGGGCCAGGCCCAAGTGAAGACGAGTCCCAGCTGGGGGAGGAGCTGAGGGGTGAGCATAAAGGGAGGAAGCCCAGATAAGAAGGAGGCTGCAGGAAGAGAGGGGAAGAACTCTGCAGGTGTAACCCACACACCTCCTGGGTATGGTGTTCTGTCCCATCTAGTGGCACTGAGACCACTTAGAGAGAGAGTTAAATGAGTCTGCTCTATAGCCTTAGCTAAGAGCCAGCAGGCTTTTAGCTCATGTGGTAGAGGCTTATTCACTAAGCTCCAGAGATCCGAGGTTCAATCCCATCCACCGACGACCAGGGTCTGTCGGCGTTACACAGGCACTCTCTGGTGTGAAAGAGTGGAGAAAAAGCCTAGAGGGATGCAGACACACAGTAAGCCCAGGAGAGGGCTGTGGGAGAGGCCTGCAGACAGGCTGGGAAGGAAAAAGCCCAGGGAGGTAGCAGTGGGGTGGGAGACTGGACAGATAAACCTTGTATGCTCATTACAGGTTCCCTCTGCTAGAACCCACAGGAGCAGGAAGGCCTGTGTTCCCCTATCTGTTCCCCTGGAAGAGGTAGTGAGGAAACACCCTGACCCAGAGAAGGACTATTGACTTTGGAGCTAGGCCTCCAGGGAGGCGTTGCTCTGCATCAGAGTGGGAGGACAACTTTGCGAAGCCTGGGAAGGGGCCGGGGGAAGAGTCTAGAGAAGAGTAAACCAGGGTGAGAAGTTATGTTGATGTGACTTTAGTTTATTAAACCCTTTGTCTCCCCTAGACAGGGTGGGACTAAATATGACCTGGCTGGAGGGAGGAGTCATGAGAAGAAGCAGACGACAGCAGGGATGGAGCAGCTGTCAGCAGGGGGTGCTGGAGAAGGAGAGGCTGCTACGCTACACCCAGCCACAAGGGGTGCACCAGCGGTGAGTCCACTCTGACAGCCTCCCTCCATCGGTTTTCAGTGGAAGTCTTTCTGTTTTTACATTTTTGCACAAAAAACAATGGAAAATTTAGACAAAAATTTTCAGGGGGAGGGACATGGGGGACATTTTCTGTATCGCTGTACTTCCAATGGTTGTACACACACACACGTCTCTAAAGCAAGTTCTTAAGCATCTGAATCACTTAATGGGTGAAATTATTTTCTCATTTATGCTAGTGTAAATCCAGAGTAACTCCACTGATTGGCATGGCTGAGAGCAGAATTTGGTCCATCGTATTTTCTTTAGAACAAAAAGTTACCTTCTTCCGTAGCCCCTGTTGATATAGGATTTACTGTAATTTGTACAGAGTGAAGTCACTTGTGCAAAGGAGAATTTGGCAGATTTGGAGGGCTGACATTTTAAAGCGATTGAGGGATTTAGACACATCTGCCATTGGAATTAATGGAAAATGCTTCTAAGTCCCTTAGATGGCTTTGAAAAACTCAGAGAACTTTTAGAGTAAGAGAAGTTCCTGAAGACTCTTTGTTCAAAGACCAAGCTTTAGCTACAAAAACAGAGCCTAGACGAGAATAGGAGGAAATAAGCCAGGCTCTCTCAGAACGAGAACTAAAACTATCTGCTTTGACTACATTTTCCAAAGGGCCTTCTTCACTGGGTGAGAGCGAATACTTGAGATGCAAGATCAAAGCAGGCTTCTCTGTCTCAGCTGAACTTAACGAAGGACTGTCCCTTCCAAACTGCCAAAGGCAGCAGTCAGCCTTGGATCTGCCTGAGATGGAAATGCTGCAATTCCAAGGGAAAAAAACCCTTGCCATCTTAGCTGTAACTCGTATTCTCACTCAGCCTTATTTCCTTCCTGGGTCTTATTCAATCTTCAGGCATTCATTCAAAAGCTCCTTGTAATGAAGTGTTTTTAGTTTCAAACAGTCAGTGCTATTACTAACATATGCATTTAAACCTTCTGGGCTGTAGCAGTGTAACATGAAAATCCAGCCCAGTTTATACTGGGACATCAGAAGGGGCCGGTATGGCAAGAATGTAGGGAGGTGACTCTTGCTCACTTTCCTGCCAAAATGAGGGGTGGGACATAGGCGCTGACTCCGTGGGTGCTCCGGGGCTGGAGCACCCACGGGGAAAAATTGGTGGGTGCTCAGCACCCACCGGCAGCTCCCCGCCAGCCCCCACCACCACGCGCCCAGCTCACCTCTGCGCCTCCCGAGGCTCCGCCAGCCGCGAAGTGGCAGCCGCCAGCCGCTTTTCTTGGCTCCCTCCAGCTGGTCGGTGGTGCCTCGGGGGAGGGAGGGGTATGGGGAGGAGGCCCTCGAGGTGCCGCCGACCAGCTGGAGGGAGCCAAGAAAAGCAGCTGCCCCTTTGCATCTGGCGGAGCCTCCGAGAGGCAGAGAGGTGAGCTGGGCGCGTGACAGGGGCGCTGGCGGGGAGCTGCCTGGCCCGGTGGGTGTTCTGCTGCTCCCCCCCACCCCCCGCCAGCTTGCAAGCCAGGGGGGGAATGCAGCGCGCCCGGGGGAGGAAGCGGGGATTTGGGGAAGGGGCTGGGCCAGGGTGGAGTTAGGGCAGAGGCCAGGATGGAGTTGGGGGGGGGGGCGCCTATGGGAGGGGATGCTGGGGTGAGGCCTACAAACACTAGATCACCAGGGAAAGAAACTTTCCTTCCTGGCAGGAGCTGCCCTCCCCCTGGGTCACTGTCCCTTTTGTATAGCTGCATTACCCTATGTAAAACACCAGGCACACCAACAGCACTGGCACTATGTAAGTGGGCCAAGTTGCTCCCTCTGCCAGATCTCTGCTTGGTGGGGAGGGGAAGGGAAATGGATGAGGGGGAAAGCCACTTCCGTGGCATCATTCATTCTAATCTCACGGGCTTGTTGGGATCCACAGAGGACACTATAGCCCTATGTTTGTAAAGCACATTTCAGATGCCTGGATAGAAGATGAGTGAAAAATATTTACTAACAGTCACACATCGGCGTTGGAAAGCAATTACGTACAAAGTTATGTAGGAAATCAGCACCTAAAGGTAACATAGCTGTAGAGGAGAGGATATATTTCAGCTAAAGCAATCTATATCCTACCTGAGGTGCTTGATCGAGATGGAACTTCTATCCATGCTCAGTGTACATGGAAAATATTTCCTATATCAATGTTTTTACTAATAACCAGGGGGGGAAATGAAATATTGAAAGAAGTAGACAGCGCCTAAATAACATTGGCAATTGTTCCTTAAGTTATTTGGTTTTGTAAATAATATCTAATTAGTTTTGATTCATTTTATTATTGAGGTTTTTTAGCTTCTACAGTAGGACATTGTACTAGAGATTTTAATTTCCTGTTTCCCTTCCCCGAATTCTTTGTTTCCATCCCATCGAGCTCCTTTATATTGATGCTTGAACTCCTTACCTCAAGCAACAATATTGCTGAAGGATAAGGAGCCATGTTACCAATCAGATTTCTTAGAGAAGTCTCCCTGCAAGAACATCCTGTCCTTTAGATTATAATCACATGAAGTAAATGGCTTTCTTGGTTCCCACTCATCAGCACTTGGATGAGGAGCTGCTGGCTAAAGCTGTACCCAGGCAAGATTGAGGTGACGTCGCTAGGGAAGACAAAACACGTCAAAGGATTTGCCTCTTTTATAAAATCCACCATAATTTGGGAGCATCTGCCCCAGGATTGTTCACTTGGTCCTCAGCCTCAGGGTCCTTTAGGCCTCCTCATTGTTATCAGGTGCCCAAGAAGTTCTGGCAGCAAAAATACACCTGTTTCTACCTGCGACCAGCCACAATATGGCACCTTATCTTACCAGATACACCAGGCTATGGGGATCCATGTACTCGGGGCTTCCAGGCCTGGTTGTTGTGACTTGTATCTAGGAAGAAAGCCACACATCCTGGAAGAGTCTCCAAATGGTTCAAAACACCAGTACCAATCCGGACTGCCTTTGGATAAAACTTATTAGGGTCACGTTCTAGAAGAAACATAGAATCAACTACATTTACTAATCCAAATCGTTGCCTTAAAGTTATTATTTATTCACGTATCAACCAACTAGGGATATAGGCCTTGCCCTGAGGAGTTTATATGCCAATTAAAATGATTTAAAAACAAAAACAACTTGCAGACAAGGGTCCTGATGCTGCAAAGGGGATCAGTGTGGGTGAGCTCTTCCAGCTGTAGAGAGTCCCCTCTGCTCCTTTTGTCAGAGGGAAGTTCCCTTCTGGGATCTACCATACTCCAAAGGCCAGCCGGGCCCAATCAGAAGAGGACATTTGCAATCCTTTATTTCAGATTATTAGACTCACAGGATGTTCTTGTAAAGCAATTCCACTGAGAATTCCTTACCCTTCAGCATAGACAAAAATGACACGGGCGGTGTGGAAATGCAGTGAAAAAGGAAAAGGAACAGAACATTTAAAAGAGAGCCTAAAAAGCAGAACTACAGTAGAAACTTCCTACTCTAAACATGAAATAAGAATTCTATTTACAAAATGGTGTAACCCAGGGAACAGTTTCTAATGCTGATCGAGGGCAGTGACTGCCTCTTTGGCCATTTCTGCACTGAGTTGGGGGAGGAGGTGTTGCACCAGAAGAGCTACAGCAATGCAATCCCCCAGCATTTTACTATCATTAATTATTTGTGTTGCAATAGCATCTAGGAGTCCTTGTCATGGACCAGTACTCTGTTGTGCAAGGCACTGAGCAAACACAGAACAAAAGGATGGTCATACATGCACTGCACTGATATAAGACCAAACTCTTGGGAGACGCATACTAAATTCTTGAGGCCTTCTTACGTTCTCCTTTGCCTTCTGTAATATCTAACAACAGTGGGTCAAGGAGACATGACTGTACTGATCCGAGGGTCTTATGTATACTGCAAACTCACGCATCAGTCTTCTGTAAACAAACATCTTTAACTGGTTTAATGTTCCTGCCCTATTACTTTCCATCTCCACTAGTGCTCTGGAGGTGGGAGAGCAGCCCATAAAGAACTGAACGAAGTCATGTTCTCCATCATTTATTTACAGTATTTATTCCTCCTTACACAGACAGCCAGTGCTCACTCACCGGTCTGGAGAGAGAAACTAATGTTGGCATATACTTGTACAACATCGCCTCACAGCCACATTAAAAGCAATCACCATAATGGAATCACAGCAGTCTAAATTACATTAGGGTGCTGCAATTGTACGGTGTGGGACAAACACAGATAAGTTATAATGAGAGGTGCTGGAGTGACAGGTCAAATAAATATAAAGAAGAAATGGCCTGAAGGGTCTGTTGCACCCATACCATGATGCAAAATAAGATTAAAAGAGCCAAAACATGCCCAATGGCAGACACAGCGCTCTATACCTATTACGGGGTAGAAAAATTGGCCGTATATATACACATATCTACTGTACCCCAGCTCCTGGCATTATATGCAGGTGTCCTCTGTGTTGTTAACCTCAAGCATTCAAAAAAAATCATGGGTCAGATCCACTAAAAATCAGGAGATTTGGGTTTTTTAAATATAATAAATTGGAGGTCTTTGTATTTGCCTCCTGTTTTTTGAGCTTTTAATGGTCAAATTTTTCAGCTTTTCTTTGCAACCCTGAGGGCTAGAAATAAATATATATATATATATATATATATATATATATATATATATATATATATATATATAAAAAATAAATTAAAGCTACAATTCTCACAATCACATAACTCCTGGAGCTGGGCTTTAAGACCCCCCTCCCTCCCTCCCTCCCTCCCTCCCAAACATTGAGTCTCACAACAAAATCATGAGATCTGGCCACACCACATCCTAAAAGCTTCTAGGAGCATTTGCACAGGGTTTACTTTCTTTTGCAATGAACTGTCAAGATGTAAAACTGCAGCTAGACTTTATGGAGACAATTAATTCCCACGGTGGGACATTTACTAATCCTTTCGCTCCCTACTAATCGTGTTCTCCTCGCTTTTATGGTCGTTTGACCTTTTTCCAGCATTAAAGGATTTTCTTCACATATTGACTCTGCCATTTCGGAATTCATAGCCTCTAGCTAAATATTTATAACCCAGAGCTACCTGCAATAGATCTGCTTTTGAAAATATGACCAGCAGGATTATACCAAAGGCTAGAATTGAACTGAATTCCAGTCGCAAACTCAGCTAAGACACAACCCATGTTTTGTTGAAAATGCCTTATTCAGTGCAGCAGGTCTTTAAAAGCAAAGACAATAAAACTGTGGTGTTTCCTTAAACAAAAAATAAATAATAGTAGATAACTTAGGAATCAGCTCAGAGATGCAGCACAAATACAAAACAGTACAGTGCCAGAGACAAATTACATCTAGGATTTCCAGTGTATATTTTTTGGCAAACTATGTAAATAGCTACAAGCTGTTTTGAGAGCCCTCTAGTGGAAGTTCCCACATTACCCAGAAGCCATAACAGGAAGGTTGATGTGTCTGGAAAATCGACGAAGTGTGAACAAAAGGACAGACTTGGAGACAAGCCAGTGAAAACTACAAAGGAAAGGAATTCTGCAGGGAAAGGGAAAGGATAGCAGCAAAAATGTCCCCCACAGGCAGAGTTATAGAAAAGGAAAACAGCAAAGACTTTGAATCCTATCTGAAGTGGCTGGCATACTAAAGGACTGTTCCCCCTGTCAGCCACATCACTAGCAACCAACAGTGTTCCTAATAGTAAGAGATCTTCAAGCTTATGGGTTTCTAAAGACCATAGAAATGCCTAATCCAAAGCCCAGACATCTCCCTCCTGTTGGATGTGCAGCACAGCACAACTACAGGTCCATAAACATAATTAATCCCTGCTGTAGCTCAGTAAAAAACACAGCACCTTTCAAAATCATAGCCAGGGGCATGCACGGAGGATGAAAAGGTACAAAGCTAAGCTACAGGGGTGAGGGGTTACTGCGAGTTCATCTTCATCCCAGGCTGTGAGCCTTGCCCCTGGGCTCACAGGCAGAGCACAGGAAGATTTCACCTTTCGATTATTCAGCAGCTGGGCTAAGATTGGAGCTGGTCAGGAGCCACAATTTCTGTTCCATGGAAACTCCAACATTGCACAGTTTGCGCCGGGGATTGCAGTGACTGGGTTTTTATATCCCCAATGCTACAATCGAACTATAAACGCACAGAAAACGTGCTCTTCTAGTGTATGAATTCTCTGCCACACCTCTTTTTACAGCCAAAGGAAATGATGCATGCAAAATCGAGAGCTTTCGGTTTATTGGCTACAGTATCATCATTATTGGGAATAACATGACTGTTGTGACTCAGTACCAGTCTGGTTCCTGGCTCCCCCTTAGCCCGGGATGGGAGGGGAGTAGTCTGAGCCAGCTATGCGGCTGGCATGGATTACCTCCCTTACCACAGCAGCACAACTGCACTGGCTGCTGCGACAGGATGGCAGAGCAAAGGCTCCACCCACTTCTCACCCGTGTGTGGAAAGAAGAGTTGATGCCCACAATCAGGGCTTTGGAGCAGAGCCCGGAGCTGGGGCGTGGAGCAGTAGATTTATGCCCGGAGCTGGAGCGCAGAGCAATTCAAAAATTTAATTGCTCCAAATCCCTGCCCACAATGCAGGCAATCCGTGCCAAGGAACAAAGGGGATTCTTATACCTATTTACTCCCATGCGCAGGAGCAGAATGCAGGTGACAATCTGGCCTGACTGGAGCAGACCGTTGGCACAAAAATACATATTTGAAAATCAGAGCCGTGAAAGGCCAAATGAAGCACTCTGCAGGAGGCTCAGGGGCTGATCCCACATTCCTGTTGCATCCAAAACTCTTACTGGCTTCAGTGGGAGTTCGGAGTGTGCAAGGAATTAATTATGCAGATCTATCTAGCTGCTGTCCTCTTGTGCCATTAGAATATAAAGTCTGTGTTTAGTACTTGGAAACAGATTCATTTTCCTGGAGTGGGAACACAGGCGGTTTGCATGCAGTGTGAAGTGAGGGCCCAGTCCTGGGAGGAGCAGAGCACCCACTACCCCCAGTGAAATTAAATGGGAATTGAGGGCGCTCAGCAGCCTTACTGGATCGGGCTCCATGGACCTGATCCAATGTCAAGAGTAAGTGTAGTCAAGGAAAAAATCTTTGGAACATGCTCTTTCTAAATCTCATTCTCATTTTTAAAAACACTCCATGGCTACTTTTCTTCCTTGGAATGCATATAGAACAAGGTATCTGCTTCTCTTTCTCTGGGTTTATTTGTAGTTGAATGTTCTGTAGAACACATTCTTGAAAAATTAATTACAGACGGCTACAGGGACACTCAGCCCCTCATCTAGCCGGCGATCTCAGGTCTTCTATGTCACATGGCTTAATTTACTTGTATTAATTTTATATCAGCCATAATTTAACTTTGCTACTTCATTTAATATTTCATGCAGTTGCACCACTTTGCTAACAGACACTACAAAACTGGCCAGAGCTTCCACGGCTGTGAACCCGTCTGGCTTCATTAATCTCATCATAGCAATGCTAATTTACTCCAGATGAGGATCTGGCCCATTGTACCAAGGTGTCTATGTGCAGCATTAAGATTTGAAATATTTCAGAATCACTCCAACTAGCTTTGAAGAGGGGAGATTTTTTTTTTAATTGTACTTGAGGGATGTTTTGGTTGAGGACGGAGTGAGTGCACTGGGAATAAAAGTAATAATGATTAATTGGAAGCACAATTTCACATCAAGCCTGCAACCTGAAAAATCAACACTCTCGTCTTAAAACAAAGCAAACAAACAAAAATCCCAGCTGTGTGAATATTTTCTTTTTCCTGGAAAACGACGGAAAGGGGGAAAAAAGGAAGGAAATCAGAAGGAAAAAAAAAATCAGCAAATCCCAGTAATGAAGGGCCTTACAACAGCACTACTCACCAGACATTCTTCGTATTCAAAGGCTTGGCCAGTTCAGGTGTAGGTACAGTCATGTCTACACTCAAACAACGTAACCAAACTCTACAGCAGTGGTTTGCAACCTTTTTTCGTTTGGGGACCCCTAAAAATTTTGAATGGAGGTGGGAACTCCTTTGGAAATCTTAGGGATAATCTGCGGACCCCAGGGGTCCACAGGCCGCAGGTTGAAAACCACTGTTCTAAAGCATTGTCATTCTCACTGGATCCCCTGACACACCTGTAATGTAAACATAGACTAAGAAACTCTAATCCAAAAACACAAAAATACTTCACTGGCATTTGACAGGAACAACATTATATAGAAAACTACACACTATAAGCTAAGCAGTGAACAATCAAGTCTCCTATGGCAACATTTCCAGATCAGGATCTTCAGCTGGAGTAAACTGATGTAGCTCCACTGAAATCAGTTGAGCTCCACAGATTTGCAACAGCTGAGGATCTGGGCCTTCTGGCAGAAATGTATAGATGCTAATTTTCCACCATCAGTACCTGAAGCTTAATTGTACATCCATTTGATACATTTCTAATGTATCAGAAGTCAGTAATATTGATCACTAGAGGGCAGCAGAAATCAAACTACCATTCCTTAACTTAGTATTCTAAACGCTAACATCCGACACTGGGTTATTTCAGGGGGACGCTTAGGGGTTCTCTTATGAAAAAAAAAAGAGTACAAAGTGTACGTATATAAATCCCTCCCGATCAAGCCAAACATCAGAACGTACGTGGCAGGCAGATATTTTAATTATTATTTCTTGTTTATTAATTTTTGTATGCACAAGGGTGCATCTACCTTTGCACACAGTAACTATGATTGTACATATGCATGGGTATTTAGGCATCTAAATTCCCATTTGCACATCCAAGCTCCGCATGGAACTGTGGCAACCGTGCATGCAAGTGAACCTCCTATTTTAGCTAAAATTTGGCTCTGCCTGGATAACATGACTGGAGAAAACCTGTTTTGGACTTACAGGGTATGTACAGACTCTTCTAATCAGCTTTTATATAAAGCCTGTGGTCTTTGGCATTACACTTCCTCCTTAATGAATGCAGCGAGTTAAAATATGTTCTAGAAGATCCATTTCTCCTGGTAGTTAGGTAACCAGGCTGGGTTTTTCTTTAATGTACAAGATAAAGAATAAATACATTGAATTTTATATTGCCATGAGCTTCTGAAGGGTCTCTCAAGAGCTAGCGCTGACCCAAATGGCTGGACGATGTTAAAAGTACACCCTGTTCCTTTAATTTTTAACCTTCCACAATTGCACGCATGCATAACCCAAGTAAAAGAAAAAACGACAGCATGTAAAACCATTTTTTCCCCATCACATACATGACATAGCTCTGCTGGAAAAAATGGAAGACGCTCTTAAAAGGCAAAGACAGCAGTACACCGAACAGTTAGGGACTAGTCAGAATAAATATGCATTGATACTGACGTCTCATTTCAGAGGCTAATTAAAAATACTATCGTAACCAGTGCAAAACAAAGGGAGGAGAGGCAGGTAACTGAAGAGTGCTGCCCACACAGCTATTTTTAGTGTAGTAGCATGAGCCCGAGTCTGTGGACTTGGTCTTGGAGACCCACTGCTGCAGGCTGTGTAGACATACCCTGGGTGGGCAGGGAGGGAAGCTTCTGGGGTAGCCTGTGAAGGGTCTTGTTCCCAGGAACAGCTTTCAGATTCTCAGCCTCCTTACATCACAGGGTGCATCTGTGTATGGGGCCAGAGCCTCAGCAGGTGTCCAGCTACACTGCTCCTTTGAAGTCAAAT
This sequence comes from Chelydra serpentina, assembly GCA_037349315.1. Classification (NCBI taxonomy): domain Eukaryota; kingdom Metazoa; phylum Chordata; order Testudines; family Chelydridae; genus Chelydra; species Chelydra serpentina. The sequence continues at coordinate 17,176,294 of JBAIAC010000061.1, forward strand.
TTAAACCAGATGATGATCGAGCCCTTCCTCACACCCTTTATTTTTTAAGGCTGCACAGCTCTTAACGGCAAGATCCATGTCTTCCTCTGTGTCTGGACAGCACCTAGCACATGTTGTATTCTACCATGATGCAGACAACAGCAGCAAATAAAGGAACAGAATCTCAGTTTCGTTGAAAAAACCTCAGCAAAATCAAAATATGAATTTAAATATTTTAAGACCTTTTTAAAAAACTTGAAATGATAAAACAATTTGCCTAGATTTAAAACAGTCCCCAACAGAGCCAGTATCCTACACCCTGCAATGTTGTGCTAGGATGCGAATAATGCAGATTATAAATGTTATAAACGCAGTCATTTAGTTTTATTTTCTGAGCTGAGTAGAAACATTAAAAAAAAGGGGGGGGAGCAAAAAAAAAGCAAAGTACAATTTATCAGCTTTAATATTCTAAGGTCCTTTGCTGTATAAACAAGAAAATTAATTGTGTGTGTGTGTGTGTTTGTGTTTGTGTTTCTAAATATGCTCGTTTTGACCTAACAAACCTTTGACCTTTAACTTCATTACAAAATTCAGTTTACTGCTGGATATGCTGTATCTTAGTTAGCAGGAGAACGCTCACTCGCTAACAAATCATAAATTACTCATTCGCACATACATTTGGTGTTTATTAGCATTTCCATGTGACTGGGAGCACTGTTTTGTTGATTCAACAGTGTAATGGAATTACCCAACTACTATGACGCAACATTTCCCTTCCAAAAAATGATATATCCTCCCTATGTTATACACACTTTTAATTGTTCCTAGGTTACACTAAGGATACATAAATATTTATTCGGGATGCCTGAAGGCTGAATGACATGCCGTCTGGTCAATATCAATCCAGTACAGGAGGAATGCCAGAAAAATATTACTTTGTCTCCATCTACATCTCCACTAAGAAGGTTGTTATGTTCTGAGAGACCATAACTCCTGCTGTCTGTGCTTCTGTGTGCTGAAAAATTAACATTGGCGCAAGCGAGACTACTGTCCTTGTCAAACTACAAATGGCATTTAAAAACGGAGTTAGAAGAATTACCTGTCACTCCCACTACCTAAACCATCAGAGCCGGTCTCCAAGTCAAAATGCTTTATAGTACAGGTTGGAGCAAATCGCTGCTCTTAACTTAAATCTCACAAGCTGGAGTGCTACCACTGTTTATCATGCTGACCAATATGCTCTCATTGTTTCCTTCCGCTCCCCCATTTCTCTGTCTGCGTCCATCTGTTGTCTCATACTTAGATTGTAAACTCAGTGGGGCAGGGACCAACTTTTTGTTCTGTGTTTGTACAGCACCTAACACAGTGGGGTCATGGTCCATGACTGGGGCCCCTAGGTGCCATTGCAATACAAATAAATAATAATAATAGTCACTGGAACACTTTTCACTATTTCATGAGAGGAGGAAACAAGAGCTAGGATTCTTTGGTATGATTTAATTCTCTAAGAAAGTTCCCCATAGATATAGGGTTTGGTTTTCAGTGCAGTTGTTTTCTGCAGCCAAGATGACAGAGGTACGACTACATTGCAAAAACACCAAACAAACAAACCTCGATTCAGGGCTGAAAATAGCAGTGTGGACGTTCCTGCTTGGGCTGGACCCCAGGCTATGAAACCCGGCAAGGGGGGTTGGTCTCAGAGCCTGGGCTCCAGGCTGAGCGGGAACACCTGTACTGCTATTTTTAGCCCCGTTGTAGTGCAAACCTATAGAGCTCAAGTCAGTTGACTCGGGCTCTGAGACTTGCTGCCGCGAGTTGTTTTTTTGCAGTGCTGACTTACAAAGGACTTACGTAAGCTTAAACAACCTAGATTAGAAAGCAGACGTCTCCTTTTAAAATAAAAGATGTTAATGATTTTATAGATGTGTTTAGGTGAATGTGCATATAAAACGTTGATGCTGTTCCATACAGCAGGCACTCAGATATTTGGAGCAGCATTGTTTTATATAGACACAATTGTATAAAAAACTACACTCAAATAAGTATTTGTTTAGATTGCAAGTTCTTTGGGTCAGGAATGTCTTATTATGTGTAGTCAGTGTCCATCACAGTTTGGCTCTAGTCAGGGTTTCTAGGTGCAATTGTAATGTGAATAAAAGAAGAAGAATTTGGGGCCTGATTTTTCATTCTTTGCGAAACCCAAAGTGCCCACTGAAGTCAGCAGGTGTTGTACATGAACAAAGATGCAAGATCCGTCCTCTACTGCCGTAAAACACAACATGAAGTTTCACGGCTTGAGCAGTTTGTCTTTGTTTTTTCATGTGTCATGGCTGGCTGACTAGCTGTAAACTCTGTGCTCCTCAAACCAGTCTCGGGACTACAGAGTAATCACACGTTCCTCCTACACCCCCACATTAATCACCAACACAATTAACTCAAATAGCACCAACCCTTGCTGGAGAAGACTAGGATCTCAGCAAATAGCTCATGATACACACACCCATCACAGGGATTGCCCACAAATCCCAGCACTTGTGGATACACCTATAAAGGCTTACAGAAAACCTGTAACACACAGTCTAAAACAAACAAACAAACCCCAGCCTATCCCATTGTCAGAAGAATTTCTCTACCAAAGCAGAGAGAGAGAGATTCATTTGGCATATTTTCCCTAGCAAAGAGGAAATACATCACAACACTATGATTGACAAGTGGACACTTTACCATTACCAAGATCTGAAATTAATCAAGGCTCAAATTAGAACAGGAATATCGATTGGCCAAAACTACTATAACCACTAGGTCACGTAGCCTCCTCCAGTGCTCCTACTCTCGACAGACAAAACACAGCAATAGCTGGAATCCCTATCACAGATGAATGCTATTTTACTTGAGATACAATCCTGGAATTGTCAGACTTGAATCTGAAAGAAAGTGCCCAGGCCTCATAAGCTAATCACCGCTACAGATAGGCTAGGTTCATTGGGTGCTTTGCCTCTGTATGTGCAATATAGTGAGTGACCAGTAGGGGTGCTGATGTCTAAACGCTACCATCCCTGATCATTTGCTCAGCCCTTAAGCAAGTAGGTATCTTGTGTCAGCGGACATGAGGAAGAGGAGTTAAACACCTCCTTTTAACTATTTAAATCTCCAAAGTGAACAGAAATTTCACAGGGATTTTGCTAGCTTTGCCTGCAAACAGAAGAAATATTTTTTTCTTTTTAAAAAAATATTTGCAAACCCCTTTGCAAATGACTTTCCAACCTCACCTAATTTTATTTTAATCCAGGCTATTTAATGGAACTGCCACAAGCCTTCTCAACCCTCGCTGCATCAGGACTGAATAGCTGATGAAAGTGGTGGGTTCAATGCAGTTTGGATTTAACATTCCAGAAAGGTGCGGAGGCTAAATACAACAATTTCCAGCTTAGCTCTACGTCCAATGCACTGTCTGTGCAGTCACTCCTGCTGATGACAGCAGCAGCAAAAGCCGCACACAAAGGGCAGGTCTATATTACCCACCAGATCGGTGCGTAGCTATCAATCTATCGGGGGTTGATTTATCATGTCTAGTCTAGACGCGATCAATCGATCCCCGAGCACTTTCCCGTTGACTCCACCACCGCGAGAGGTGCAAGTGGAGTCAACGGGGGCGCGTCAGCCATCGACTCGGCGCCGTGAAGATGCCGCAGTAAGTCGATCTAAGTACGCCGACTTCAGCTACGCTATTCTTGTAGATGAAGTTATGTATCTTCTCCCCCCGCCCTCCTGTAGTGTAGACCTGGGCAAAGAAACACTGTGCTGGTGGGTCTTAGATCAAAAGCATGGCACAACAAAATTATTTTAACTGGAAATATTTAAAAGTATCAAACAACATAGTAGCACCACTTAGTTCACAAGTAAAGTGATTCCCCCGTCACAAACATCCCCCCACAAACTTTTAAATTGGTGGGGGGAGGAGGGCAAACCTGGATCACATGAATCAATAACTCAGGCTGAGTCACATGATGTAACATATTACTGCCCGTTCTTCTGACACCAGCATCCTGTTCTAACATCGGTGCTCCCCTTCCGCCCCACCATGGCAACTGACAGCAGCTGGCAAGCTGGCTTCACAGTGGTAGAGAAATCAGGGAGGTGAACCTGGGGATATTCTACGCAGGTCAAAAAATGGGGTTATTGGGTTTTTTCCCTGTGGAAAACTCCAACTTTTCAGCGAGAAAACTAAAAACCAAAAATTCTCAGCTAAATAATAAAGAGAAAACCAAAAATTTTGTTTCAGAAATGCTGCCATGGTGCCTCTGGGGAGTTGTAATTCAGGTACCTCATAACACCATTCTTCTCGATGGGCTGGGCTCCCTGGCTGGACTACATCTCCCATGATGCACCACATTCTCCCTTCTTGCTGAGATGCCAGAGTGCATCATAGCAGTCACATAGCCACAGTCCATCATGAGACATTTAGTCCCTTGGGAAGCCTAGCACACAGAGGTAAATGGGACATTACGTACCCCAAAAGTACAACTAATTCCCATTAAGGCACAGCGGCTGTATTTCAAAATAAAAATTTTCAGCCAAAATCAACAAACTTTTTGGCTTTTGGATATTTGGGGGGTTTTTTTTAATGAAAAGTCTAAATTTTCTGTGGAAAACTGACACTTTTTGTAGAAAATTTAAATGGGGCCAAAACCCAATTTCCCATCGAAAAACAGCTTTGACAGAAAATTTTCAAGCAGGCTTCAAGAGCTGAAGGTAATCAGAGCCCCAGGCAGAGAGCAAATTCTCCTGCTGCTCACATAGCTCCAGTCTCATAATCTTGTATAACCAAAACCAAGACCACCACAGAGCCAGCCTGTCTTCTCATGACTGAACATTTGCTCCCATGTTAGGAAAAAGAACTCAGAAGACTGTGTATAACAGGGCCACCTAGTGACACCTACGGTAACTATATTAATATTGTATTTTAAGGCACCCTCTCAAAGGCACTCCGCCCACTGTAGAATAATTCATCCCTACAAACACACGAAGGTCGTGGAAACTGGCCAGAGTCGCTCTCAGAAAGTGTGAGCAGAACAATACCTGTATACATATCACATCCATAACCGCTACATTAAATGAACTTTCAGGTTGTAAAGTCACATGCTCACAAATCAGAAAATACCAGAATTAAAGTTGTTCATGCAACCTCAATTCAGCTCCCTCGTGGATAAACACAACAGTGCAGCTCAGAATGTGGGAACTGGCCCAAAGCTTAGTTTCTTGACCATTTTTGCAGAAATTCCCCCTCTCTCAGAAACATAACAAGGCTAGAATGTTAACCATTGTCTCCCAGTTGCTGAGCATAATCAGATCCTACAGCAAGCTTATTACTAATCCACAAAGAATGCAGCACAACCAGCCATTCATTTGCCTGTTTATATAACCTTTTATAAAGGGAACACTTGTCCTGCACTGGTTTAATTCGCTTCTACAGATCCAGACTAACATGGCTACCCCTCTGATACTTGTGTCCTCATTAAAACATGTTGCAGATGGGGGAAAGGAAGGTAGAAGGATTTGCAGAGTAGATGTTTCCTTGCTGGTTGTAATTGTACAAAGCAATGTTTTTCCTGATGCCTATTAGTGCTTTAGGATTGTTTCTGTCGGTTGGCCTTAGGTAACTCCCTCCTCCATGAGCACAGTGACACCAGAAAGCAGCAACCCTCTCGACTGCTCTCACATGTATCAGCAATCCATAGCGCACTTTGCAATATGGTTCTGTGCTTCCTAGTAAATACAGTTCCAATAAGCCACACTTTGCACTAAGAGAGATGAATGGGAATATTTACATTCATTGTTAGTTTAGTCTTTACCTAAGCGTGCTGATGAGGCAAAAGTATCCACAGAACTACACGGCTCGTCACTGGTCCCAGTGCTGTGTTCTGGCAGGAAGCTGTCTGTTATATCATAAGCAGAGGGAAGGTCCAGTATGCTGCTGTCCTCTGAGGGGTGGCTCGATGATGTTTCATCTCCCTCCATGGCCCCACTGCAGTCAAGACACAACTGTTACTGAGATCCAAATGCTGTTTTGTAGCATGAAAATCCAAAGGAAAGCAAACTCTGAAGAACTCGTCTGGTCATGCTCTTTATCATCACACAACAGAATTTTGGTTTCAGCATTTAGTCATTGATTAAACTAAGGGAGAGTGGGTCTAAGAAGAGGAAGGCGGCATGAAAGAAGTAGATTTTGCTGTTCTTGGGCAGAGGGGATAACTTGGAAGTCTAAGCATCAAGTCTGACATACCTCGACTCCCTGGAAACACATGGAATCCAGGAAAATACTGAGGCACATGCTAAACACTGAGCACATGACCTGAGTTAGACTGCTCATGTAGTTAAAATGAAGGACATGCTTGGAGTCCTTTTTCCGAATTGAGGCCTCTAGCAGCAGTTGGGTCAGCTCATCCCTTCATTCTCCTTACGCAGATAAACTGAAGACATTGCAGCTCACCGGTGGACAGGAGGGAGTCTGAAAGAACTAATGTCCTCTCTGCTCGGCACGGACATTAATACTCCTACGCTACATGTCAAAACACTGGAACTATGCCTAGGAATCCCTGGCCAAAATTCCATCTCTGCACCCTGTGCCATGCATCACACTTCAGCTATCCTCAACCCTAATCATATTAGTTACAAGGAGTTTCCAACACTCTAGTTGCTATACAGAAAAGAATGCAGGTGCTTAATGCTCTTCAAGACACAGCAAAAAGAGGGAGGAGAGGGCAAAGGGGAAAAACACACAAGCTAGGTGGTGATTGGCCACATCCTTATAATGCCATAATGGATTTCTAGAAGTGGTACAGCCAGTCTCCGGTTAACTTGCTCCCAGGCCTTTAGTGGAGAGGCTGATCTCAGAGGAAAAGTGGTGGTGTGATTGAACCTGTGAGTTCTCAGATGCGCAAGAGGGGCACACATCATTTCATTTGCATTGTACCTGTGAATGGATCGCTGATGACTGAGCAACCCCTTGGGCAGTGTCTCGAAGTAAACAGGTTGCCAGTGTTTGTGATCATCTGTCAGGCAGCTTTCCCTTCTAGGAAGTCTGTCAGCTGCAGCCTTCTCGAATGAAAAGCAGGTCGATTAGATTCCTTGCATCAACTGATCATACTGCCAAAATGGTATGACCTTCAAAAAGTGTGTGTCACTTGAAGTCAACACATTCCCCACTGTTTGTCAAGACTGACACAGGAATGGATCTTCCCTGGGAAATAAAAATAGCACATATATTAAAAAAATGTCCTTCAATCTTTTTACAGCCGGCCTCACTGAGAAGTTAACATCCATACTTGTACTGGTAGGTCGATGCCACATGACCTCTCATTTATTCAAAAACTTTGAAGCAGGGAACTAAAAATCAAACAGCCTCCTTGCTTAGCCCATGCCCACGTGTGAACGAACGGCTGTTTCCTCAGCACATCTACCCATTATGCTCTGTTGCTGCCATTCCGAAGCCAGCAAAGTGTTATAACACCTGTCTGTGCTGTACCAAGGCTTTCCAGGAAGTATATTCTAGGAGGAGGATATGATCTAGCATTCAGAGCTGGCACCAGGCTCAGGAAACCTGGGTTCTATTTTCCACTCAGCCAATAAACTCACTGTGTGATTTTAGACAAGTCACTGACAACCATATTTTCCAAGGATTGGCCACTTACTGGCAGTGTCTCAATTTGAGACAACTTAGTCCTGAGCATCTGCAGCTCCCGTTGACTTCAATTGGAGATGTAGGTGCTCAGAACTTCTGAAAAATCAAAGCCAAGGTGTTTTGAGTAAGGAACCAAAAACTGAAACATGCAAACACAGTACTGAAAATTGCGGCCTTCGTGCCTCTGAAGCTCGGTTTCTCCATCTGTAAAAAAGTGATGCTAATGCACGCCCATCTTAGTAATGCACTCCCAGATCCTATGATCCAAGGTGCTATATTAATCCCAATCATCATCATGCCTATTTTTACTTGGAAGACAAACCAAGTTGGAGATCAGACTTTTTGAATCCAAACACAACCTGGCAATGCTGAACAACTGGTTAGAACAAGTTCTCAGTGTATAATTGAAAAATAATAAATAGTAAACAAACCAAAAACTGGACTAGCCACCTCACAAAGGCCAAGATTTTCAAAGGGAGCTAATGGTTTTAGGTGTCCAACTAGAGACCCCTTAAAGGGACCTGTTTGCTGAGAATCTCCTCTCTCACAATCAAGCTCCTTTAAGGTATCTCAGGTTGGACACCTAAACTCACAAGTCACTTATGAAAATTTGGGCCATCACGCCGGCCCCAATGACTGTACAAATCTAAACTTAACGTATGACAAACAAGAGGAGAGGAAAGGAAAGACAAGGGCGACAATAATAAGATGAGGCAGTATGTCATGTACCTGTCTGGACTTTGTGGAGGGATTTGAATGAGGAAAGTGACTTGGGAAGAGCAAGCCAGACATAAAGGGCACCATCGCAGAAGGCACAGAGATGTTTGTGGTAGGCGATAAAACAGGTATAGATGGGTGGAAATGCGAAAAGACACTTGGTGAAAAGGAGCATGCAGGGGCTGTGTGATGCAGAACCAGAGCAGGGGCATTCAAGATGGACTGGAGGGGGCTGAAGTTGGTATCAAAAAGATCCGACGAGGGTGAGAATGGAGCAGTGAAGTAGGATAATTAGAGACCAGTGATTTCACCCCTGGTGAAGAGTTGTTTGAAATGTTATGGAGGAAAAGCTCCAGGATTTGGAGACAACCTGGGTGGGAGAGGAGAAGGAGAAGTTGAAGATGGCCCCCAGCCAGGTTATAGGTCTGGTGGAGTTAGAAGCCATGATGGAGAATGGAGATAGAGGACAGAGTTTGGAAGAGATTAGGAGCATGGTTTTGAGGTTATGAGATGAGGGTGAGCCATCCAAAATGAAACCGTGAGAGACACAAGGTGAACCCTTGGTGCTAAGTTCAGAGCAGAGAAGTATATGTGAGTGTCATTAGCATTGAAGTGGTCGTTAAACCCAAACGAGTGGAGGAGGTCACCCAAGAACACCACGGCCAGGGCCATGAGCACAGCCCTGAAGGGACTCTGACAGCATGTGGGATCTGAGAGGAGACCGAGCTGCCAAAGGAGCCATGGAAAGGGTGGCCAGAGAGGCAGGAAGAGACCCAGAAGGTCAGTGAAACCAGGGACAGGTGGGATTCGAGGACACAGGAATGATCAACTCTGTCAAAGGCAGAGGAAAGCGCAAGGGAGGAGGAGGTCTGGGACAGACCTGAGATTTAGCCAGGAAGAGATTGGTCAAGACTTTGAGAGCAGTTTCTATGGACCTCTGCACTTCCACAACTTGACCTGAAGTCAGGGCAGAGCTAGGAGGTGCTGAGCATGCTGCAGGATGCAAAGTCCCCAAGTAGGATGTTTCAAAATTCAGCAGTTTTTCTGTTATTCCCACAAAACAGAAGGAAATAGGAGAATCAAACATTTTTCCCATAGTAAAAAAAAAAATATCATCATTACCACCTCCTCATAACTCTGAAGTCACTGCCAGGATTTTGCTCAAACTAAGGGCTTGTCTTCACTACCCGCCGGATCGGCGGGTAGCAATCGATCTATCGGGGATCGATTTTTCGCGTCTCGTTAAGACGCGATTAATCTATCCCCGATCGCGCTCCCCGTCGGCTCCGGAAATCCACGTCATCGAGCGGCGGAAGCGGAGTCGACGGGGGAGCGGCAGCGATCGACTCGCCGCCGTCCTCATGGTCAGGTAAGTCGATTACGATACGCCGACTTCAGCTACGTTATTCACGTAGCTGAAGCTGCGTATCGTAGATCGACCCCCCTCCTCTAGTGTAGCCCTGGGCTTAGAAAGACAGAAGAAAGAAGTCCATCCTGAGACAGAAGCTAAGCATGGAAAATTTCAATACCAAAGAGGAATATTTCAGAACATGAGCCTGTGAACACAGAGGTTAATACAGAAACGGTTATAAAACTCTTATAACTTCAGTGGAGCTGAGAGTGGGCACATCAATGCAAGACTGGGGCCTAAGACCATCATATTTCTGCCTCTCTCCTTTCTCTTCAAGACACTCTCCTTGTATGTTTTTGCCTTTCTACTCTCAGCTGATTTTAAAAAACTATATTGTGATGGATATTAAGATAAGTACGCAGATACTGACGTGTTAAAAATCTGTATTCCTATCTTTTAAGTGTGGATTATCATATATATGTAGGAACACTGATATTAGATGCACTGTTGTTATATCTCAGTATATTATTATTTATATTATTGTAGGGCCTATGAGTCTTAGCTAGGGACCAGGACCCTGCTGTGATAGGCAATGTAAACACAGAACAAAAAGGCAGTCCCTTCCATAAAGAGCAATATTCACAGGCATGTAGTACAGCATTGTAACAAACACATCTATTCAAATGTATTTGGTGCAATGTTTTTACACAGTGCAAGGTCCACAAGTAGCTGGTGTAGGCTGATATAAAACTCATTGTCTGTTTCCCCATTTAGTTATTCTACTTCATAGAATATCAGGGTTGGAAGGGACCTTAGGAGTTCATCTAGTCCAACCCGCTGCTCAAAGCAGGACCAATCCCCAGTTTTTGCCCCAGATCCCTAAATGGCCCCCTCAAGGATTGACATCACAACCCTGGGTTTAGCAGGCCAATGCTCAAACCACTGAGCTAATCCTCCCCCCTTGTATAATTCCCCTCATCTCAATGGAGATGCGCTGCTGTTAACAGAATGGAGAATCTGTTCTCAGCCTATAATCGGGAGGGGGGGGGGGGGCTCAAATGTAACATGGGCTAAATCTAGCCTGCAGAACAGTTTCATCCAGACACGTGGACTTCCCATGAATATTCAGGTTTGTCTTCACAACTCCCGAGCCCACACTACCAGGGTGTGATTTGCAGAGCACACCAGTGTGTTGTGCTCTAACACCCCTGCGTAGGCCCTGCTAGTGTGCACTGATGAAGTCCTGCTAAAAACAGGACAACATCAACGCACACTAAGGAACATTTTGCATGCGCCAGCAGGGTCCACATGGGGGAGTTAGTCCACAGTCCAGACTCCGGTAGAGCAATCCAGCAAAACCTTGCGTACCGGTGTTGAACCACTTGGACGCATTTAAGAGGCTCTGGAGAAGCGTAAAATAAATGTATGTCATTACCAACATGGCCCATCTTGGGCTATTTCTATTTTAATAACTTTTGCTGAGTGTGGCCTGCACAAGCGGCAGATTGGGCCCGCTATCTCAGGTGAGTTTGACACTCCCATCCTCAGAGGTCTGACTGTCGCAGCAGTGCTTACACTCATCTCCATTACCCCCGCCCTTCCGACACTCCCGCACACTCTGATTCAGAGCGCCTCCCTGCCCCCCACGAGGGCTGTCTCCTTGTAACACTGAAACGAGCAAGCCAAATTAAAGACCCACTCACCCCTTTAAGCATTAACATAATTTACGGCTAGCCCAGGGGTAGGTGAGCTGGAAGGGAACGTCTTGTGAATATTGTGATGGGATCAGTCTCTGAGCTTAGCATTTATTAGAGCCAGTAAAACAAACAAACATTTCTCACTAAAATTTATGAGACACGGGTCTGTTTTTTGGTGGGGAAAGAAAAGGTTGAAATGTTTGGCCCAGCTCCATTGTTTATCCATCCTCCAGCGCTGCGTGTGAACCAGCGGCTGTATTTTAACAGATGCTTTCCCCAGCTTTGTTTTTTCATGTAAATGTTCAGTTTAAGGGCTCGCCTGCTTACAATAAAAGCAAAACAGAGAAGAGCTCCCGGGGAAAGGCAACAAGAGACACCAAAAGGGAGCAAAAAGGCCTTCAGATCAAGCCATCGGTTCCAAGCAGGGATGCACCACCCCCACTGATGGTACAAAGCCCTGTAGTGCTCCACTGTGGGGCCAGCCCCACATTGTTATTTACAAAGCCTGGCTGTCCAGCACAGCCAGGGTGGAAGAGGGATAAGAACGGCCATACTGGGTCAGACCAAAGGTCCACCTAACCCAGTATCCCGTCATCCGACAGTGGCCAGTGCCAGGTGCTTCAGAGGGGATGAACAGAACAGGCAATCATCAAGTGATTCATCCTGTCGCCCATTCCCAGCTTCTGGCAAGCAGAGGCGCTAGGGACACTTGAGAGCATGGTTATGCCTGGGATAAGTCGCCACGGCCCCAATCCTGAAAGCGGGTAGCGGGGATACTGCGCCCGCACTGGCCTATGCATGCCGACGGGCTCGCAGGATCGGGGCCCCCGGCACTACTTGGTTTGGTGTGAGCTGTGCGCTGGCTGGGGGCGAGGCCTTGGGAGAGGTCTGTCCGCCACCCGGCCGCAGGAAGAAGCTGTGACAGTCTGGGGGGAGCAGGGCTGATGGGTTGGTTGTCAGAGGGCAGGTGAACAGCACCCAGACCCCACTAACTGCCAGTTGCTCCCACATGCTCCCCGAGGGCAGGGGAAACCCTCCCCCTTTAGCCACCCATTCCTCCTGCAGGCCCCAGGGCCGCTCTATGAGACCCCTCCCCAACCACACACAGACATCCCCCCAGCCTCTAGCTAACACCCTGCTGCAGCCGCTGGTCTCTCACTAGCACCCTCAGATTCCCCAACTCCTTGCCAATGCCCCCCCAGACAAGACAAAGCCAAGTGGACAAGGGTTAACGGGCCACTCTACTTTGCATGGCCCCTACTAATATGTGCTAACAACTTATGCCAGTGGTTCCCAAACTGGGGGTTCACGAATGTTACAGGGGGCTCTCAAGGGAAAATTCCCTAATGGCAGACAGAGCCATCCCTAGGAACCCCAGGCAGCAGTCCAGAGCCCCTGGACTTCCAAGAGCTAAGCAGAGAAAAGCAAGCATCTCTATCACACTGAGGAGATTTAAACTTCAAGACTCCTTATAAGAAATGGAAAGGGAGGTGGATATTTTTTGCTGTTTTTAAAATGAAATAGGCAGCTAGTATTGTTTTTAAAATTATTATGAAGAACAAGTTTAAGCTTTGTTGTAATGTGCGTTGTTTGCCTGGACTGCTCCAGACCTGAATGCTTCTGTAGGAGGAACGATTTGAGTTGGCTTCTTAAATACCTTCATGCTGTTTCACATCTGATACTTGATGAAACATAGGAGCCTTGTCTTATAACAGGCTTATTCAAAGTGATACAAGCTATGCAAGTGAGATCTGGGAAGAGTGGTGCTGTTTTCATAATGTAATAAAAATACTGTAATTATAAATAATAATAAATAGTGTGTAATAAGTATGTCATAAAAACAAATTGTATATTTCCAAGATCACCGCTTTTATAATTCATACTCAGGTAAAAGAGAAAATCCCGGGAAATATTCATTTTTAGGAGGGGGTTCGCGAGACTTGACATTTTAGTGAAAGGGGTTCACAGGTTGTTAAAGTTTGGAAACCCTGACTTACACTAAACAGTCTGTTCCACCTTGCATTTAGCTGTGAGGCCGGGAGGGAGTCCCTTCCCCAGCGCTGAAAAGAGCTCTGTCTCTGTACACTTGAAAGCCTGTCTCTCTCACCAACAGAAGTTGGTCCAATAAAATGTATTACCTCCCCCACCTTGTTTCCCAAATCTTCACATAACCCTCATACCCCAAATCCACTGGCATCCCCCCCCAGCTGATACCATTAAAGCAGCATGCAATCCTCAGACATCATCCCATAGGGACCGCCTGCAAGGGGAAAGGGAGCAGACCCTGATTAGCTTGTCGTTGTTATACTCACACAGTTGAAGCAGGAAAAACGGGGAGCTGCAGCTCCTGAACTGGAAGTGCACGAGCCATCTTTCTTGAGGGCATGAAAACCAAACAGGAAGTAGTTGGGGGCTCATGTTTGCTAATGATAAATGTGTTACCAGCGGATGGCTGGAAACCATTTTTGTTGTGGGTAAAAGCAAACGGTTCTGATAGTGCAGAACACAGAAACTGATCAAAAGAGGCACAGTTAAATAACTACTGTCCATCGATGAGAACAGGAGGAAAAAAAGTTTAAATGAAAAACTTTTTAAAAATCCCAGTCTAAAGAAAATACAAATCCTAAAATCAAAAGCATGCTACCTGCAAATGCTATAATTGCCAGCATCTTACATCCAGGAGACTAACACACACAAACCTTGTGTGAACATTTAGTTCTGACTAGCAGGGAGAGGTAGTTTATAATTAAAGCAGTGAATGCACTGATCCTGTTAGCTCCCAGAATATTTTGGAAAACCTGGAGCAATCTCTTGCATGTAGAAGATTAGTGCATTTCAAAACAAAACCTTCAGACACAAAGACAAAAAAAAAATATTTCTCAGGCATGCTGGAAGTCTAACTCTCTAGCATCATTTGCTGTAAAGTTTCTAGAAAACACATTTTTAACTCACTATGATGCCTGCTGTACTCTTCCTTCTCATGACTCTTACCTCTCCCCCATCTTTACTCCACTTATTTTCCTTTCATTTCTTTGTTTTCTAAGACCCCAAACCCGCATGGACAACTGCATAGGGGGAACCCTGTGCCTTCATAGACCCCACAGTTGCCCTAGAAACAAATCCCCAGCATTCCAGGGAAATGTATTTATGTTTTGTGTGTCTAAAATCTTTGTTTTGAGATGTTCTGAAGTCTTATAAATGCAGGAAAATGCATCAGGTTCTTCAGAATATTGGAGGGGGGGGATCAAGGCACCTACTGTTTTGATTATTTTCTGATGTCATTGAGGCTGAAAGTGGGCAAAGGGGCACACCTATGCACGTCAATATGCAGGATTGGGCCCTAATCCCTCTCCCCCCAATTTCTTGCGCCATATACTTCTTCCTAACCCCATCTTTCTTATATCTCTCCTTTCTCTCCAAAACACCCTTCTTTTCTGTTTCTGCCTCTTTACTCTCAGCTGATGTTTTAAAAACCGAATATACAGTAGTTTTTCCTGTGGGTATTTACAATTACATTCACAGATGGTGACACATGTTAAATACAAAGACAGGTATGCAGATTTGAAGTCTGGATTATTATATATGTGTGGGAACACTGATATTTAGTGCAGTGTTGCTATACTCTAGAAAATTCACAGGTACTTGGTGCAGCATTGTGATACACGTGTATATACAAAGGTATTTGGTGCAATGTTTTCATTCAGTGCTAGGTCTGCTAGCAGTTGGTGTAGACTTTTTTTGCATGAGTAGGTACACGGGTGCTTTGTGCAGAATTGTTGTAGGCAGGTGTTATATATTTAGAGTGAAATTTCCCCCTCCCTCCTACTTTAGCCAGGCACAAAGCTAAAATGATCACGCTTTGCATGGATATCTCCATGGGCTCAGAGGGTTGGAATTCAGTCCCACAGCCCATGGGTACGCCCCAGGACTGTAATGTAGCCTCTCCGTGGACTGGAATAATGGCTACTGCCTCTCCACAGAAATTCTTGGCCACAGGATTCATGTTAATTAAGGATTCTATTACCCAGTCTTCAAGTCCCCATTACAGGCTGGCTTATTCAGGGCTGGCAAGTGACCACGCCACACCCCTTAGCAGCACACGGGTGGAGAGATCCCCCCTCTGCTAGAATAAATGCTCCATTTGCTACCCCTGTGCACATCCGCACACTTAAACAATGAACAGAGCCTACCTCAGGTGAATATGTACATTATTTCATTGATAAACCACACCCCATGTGCAATATGAACACACAAACAAAACTTAGAGGCCAGTACTACTGTTCTCTTGGCACAGAAATCAGAGGGAATGGTGAATAGGGAATTGGGTTCACTGAGAAACATGGGGAGAGATGTCCCTGGAAGTGTAAGGAGTCTGTGCAATCATATAGGTCACACAACCTTAAGGGTGCTATTGCTTGTTAAACAAGGTCTTCTCAGGCCCCAGTTACTACCAGTCATTGTAGCCACATGAGGTGAAAGACCAAATGAGGTTCTCATATTTCTCTTCATTGTCTGCTGAAAGTGAAACACACTCCTCTTGCGCTCTCAGTGAAGGAGCACTTTTCTTATACCCTGCCTTGTCAGCATGAACTATGATCCCGTTACCTTTGCTTCCCGAGAACTGCACTGAAAATTATCAGCACAAGAAGAAAAAAGTTGCACAGAACTATTAAGTCAAGTGCTGCAATCTGTAGGTTCTTATTGTGCCTCTTTGTCTTAATAATGTGCTAAAAATAACACACTGATAAAATGACCCCACCTGTTACATTCAAAGTGGGCTAGAGGGTGATACACACTTAAGACAGGAAATGCAAAATTAAGACTCAGACGTGATGAAGGCCACTATGGAGAAACCATGATCACGTGAATCAAGTATGGGGATTATGAAATAACTTTGTTTTCTGGTTATTGCTGGATTGTGTCATAATTAATATTACTGTTCTTCGGAATGTTGAAATCAGTTTATAGATTCATAGATTCTAGGGCTGGGAGGGACCTCGAGAGGTCATCGAGTCCAGCCTCCTGCCCTCATGGCAGGACCAAATACTGTCTAGACCATCCCTGATAGACATTTATCTAACCTACTCTTAAATATCTCCAGAGATGGAGATTCCACAACCGCCCTGGGCAGTTTATTCCAGTGTTTAACCATCCTGACAGTTAGGAACTTTTTCCTAATGTCCAACCTAAACCTCCCTAAAACTCAGTTTAGCTCCACTGAGTTCAACTAGAGGAGCAACAACCCCTAAACTAGTAATCCAGTAGGGCTGGTAACTGCCACAAGCCCAATAACTTCTATTCAAGGACCCTCTACGCTGCACTGGCAACTGTAAAAATCAACACAGAAATGGCAGATTCATGATCAGCAATTGCCTTCCCTCATCATCATTTTCCTTACGGTGACATAGTATCAAGGAAAAACAAACAGTTGTTTCAAACATAACCAACTTCCAGTTTTGAAAACCTGAGCATGTCCTCTGCCCAAACCACTGGCCCTCAGAAAATGTGCTATGTTAGAGCTGGAGATTTCTTTTTGATTGCCTGGTAACTTCCGGTTCTTCAAAAAAGAACTAGATACGTTCATAGAGGATAGGTGCATCAACGGCTATTAGCCAGGATAGGCAGGGATGGTGTCCCTACCCTCTGTTTGCCAGAAGCTGGAAATGGGCAATGGACGAGAGATGGATCACTTGATGATTATCTGTTCTGTTCATTCCCTCTGGGGCATTTGGCATTGGCCACTGCCGGAAGACAGGATACTGGGCTAGATGGACTTTTGGTCTGACCCAATATGGCCGTTTTTATGTAACTTCTGAATCTCTGCCCTGTAAGTTCACCCTCTTCTTGGAACCTTTCCCATCACGGTAGCACCATTTAGCTCCTTTAAATTTTGGAGACAAGCAGCTGTGGCCATTCTGCATCTGGCTACCCTTTCCTAGTTCAAAGAGAAGGAGAATAACGTTAGTCACTAGAATCCCAAGCAGCACTAAGGGTTGGAGAGAGCTGACTGGAAAACAATTTTTTTCTCATTCAGCAAATTTGAATGAAAACAAGGAGAAAATTTAATTTTTGTTGACATTTTCCACAGAAAAATTAGACTTTTTGGTGAAAAATCAAAACTCTTCAGCCAAAACCCAAAATGTTTCAATTCAGAAATACTGCTGCAGTGCCTTATGGGCACTGCAGTTTCAGTGCTTCATGTTCCCCTTCTCCTGTATGAGCTAGGCTTCCCAGTTGGACTACGTCTTCCAGGATGCACCATGGTCTGCCTTCCTGGTGAGAGGAGGTGGTTGCATCATTTCAGCCCCTGGCCATGTTCATGGTTGATGTAGTCCAGCTAGGGATTACCTTCCCATAGAGGAGAAAGGGGATATGAGGATGTGGAACTACAACTCCTGTGAGGCATCATGGTACATGGCTATTCAAATTTTAAAAATTCAGTTCTCGGGCAGTTGGGTTTTGGATTGAAAGATCAAAAATTTTGGCTATAAGTTGACCCTTTTTGAGAAATTTTGTTTAGCTGAAAACCCAGTTCTCCGGGATCACGTATAAAAATGTGATCCATTTTACAAAGTGTCTACCAAGTGTGAATATTTGAAGCAGTTTTCTTTCTAAAACATTTATTCTCTTTGTAGAACTAAAATATTCCTGGTTGTCACACTCTCTGTTTTCCACCAGAGCATTAAATAGGAGGCCAGCGCAGTTCAGTCTGGTTCTCTCTGAAATAAAACCTGATTGGAGTTTGCTTGGAGTGATTACTGATGACTCAGACTCTTGGCTAATATTCCGAGGTCAATGTTTAATAATACTCAGCCCTATTTGAGGAGGTCTTTATTAGGTTAGCTAACACTTCAAATGCTGCCACTAATCGTACCTTTGTTGAGTGTATAAGAGTACTTCCTATTAGTGAGCATAATTATACATTGCAAAAAGTGAGACAGCCAGCTGCTGGGAAAACTCATAGCCACTGAAAGCCACTCTGAGCTAGATTGATTTTCCCCAGCTGTAAAATATTTATTACTTCTGTTCTTTCTGCTTTAAATGACTGGATGTTTAAGCTTGGCAGGTATTTTCATATGAAAGTGTATTTTTTTCATGTGAACAAACCAAAACATTATTTAATTTCCATTGGGTCTTTTGATGATGCCAGTTTATTAAAGGCTGGATTTTATTTCTGCAGTATCAGGTGTCACAGAGCCATCAGGGTAGCAGTAGTAGGAATGGAGGGAGAACCAGTATGCTTATATTACCGTAGTGGCCAGAGGCCCTAGCTGAGATCAGGATCCCCTTGTGTGAGGTGCTGTATGTACACATAGTGCGAGACGGTGTTGCCAGGTCTCATGATTTTATTGCAAGGCTTTTGATATCTGGTGTGTTTTCTCAATGCCCCCAGGTTCTGGAATCGTGTTTCAAGTCCTCATGGTTGTAAGGAAAAGCTTGAAAATGTGAGCACTAAAGGTTCTGGCACCAGAAGGCAAATAAAAATAACCCGGCACTTCTTTTTTAAATCTCATGATTTTGAGGGGCCTGACTTACGTTTTTTGAACACTTGGGAGCAATATTAGAGAGCTCCTTCTGTGGAGAGCTCACTATCTAAATAGAAAAGACAGACAACTCTGCTTTTCCCACTTAACTGAATTCCATATCCTAAATCCCAGCCACCTTTCTGCCACCTTTGATTCACTCCACCAGCTACTGCCCCATCTCCCTTTTGTGGGACAT
This sequence comes from Chelydra serpentina, assembly GCA_037349315.1. Lineage (NCBI taxonomy): Eukaryota > Metazoa > Chordata > Testudines > Chelydridae > Chelydra > Chelydra serpentina. Next base: position 17,195,441 of record JBAIAC010000061.1, read on the forward strand.
GCTATTTACAATCACTGGAGTTCCTCTCCTGCAATTCCATCCTAGAGCCTCTCCGGTCTGGCTTGCACGCCATTGAAACAGCTTTCAACAAAGTCTCTAATGATTTCTTCCTAACCAAAGCTTGGATGCAGTACTCCACCCTCCTCCTCCTTGACCCATCAGCAGTCTTTGATGTTCTTCTTGTCCTCCCTTGGCTTCCATGACTCTTTCCTCTCCTAGTTCTCCCCCTACCTCTCTCATTGCTCCTTCAGATTGCTCTTCAGAGGATCCTCCTCATCCCCCTCCCCTCCAGCTTTCTGTGGGAGTTCCACCGGGCTCTGTCCTTGGGCCTCTTCTCTTCTCCCTCTACACCTTATCTCTGGGTAACCTCATCTGCAAACACAAATTCAACTACCATCTCTAGGCTGACTCACAGTTCTACCTCACTTCTACAGACCTGCCTCCTTCCATCCATACTCTAAAATCTCCACCTGTCTCTGACATCTTCTTGTCTATGTCTAGCCATCCTATCAAGCTCAACCTGACTAAAACAGAGTTCTTAATCTTCCTCTTCCACAGCCCAACCCAAGCCTTCCCCCTACCTCCTTTCTCCATCACTGGTGACAACACTGCCATCTTGCCTGTCATCTGTGCCCACGTTACAGGCCTCAACTTTGACTCAGACCTCAGCCTGGATGCGAGGACCTAGCCAATGTCTAAGCCTCGAGGATTCTTTCTGCATAACACCTGTAAGATACGGCCTTCCTGTCCATCCACTTGGCTAAATCTCTCGTCCAGATTCTCATTATCTTGCATCTCAGTTACCGCAACATCCTTTTCTCTGGCCTTGACAAATGCACTCTTGCCCTGCTCCCATCCATTGATCATTTTCCTAGCCTGTCGCTTTGACCGTGTCATCTCTCTCTATGCATCTCCCCCTTCTCTATCACATCAACCATAAGCTGCTTGTCTTCACTTTCAAGGCCCTTCATCGCCCATCCCCACCCAACCTTTAATCTCTCCTTCATTAGCAATGTTGACTCCTGCCTCCAATAGGCCCATTGTGCCAACCCTCATTGCCACTCATTAAAATGTTTAAAAAGCACCTTTCGTGCTTTCCCCCCTGGCTGCCCCTCCTGCTTGGCAGGGGCTCTCCATAAACATCTACAGAAGTTACCTCCATCATCCTCAAAATTCTCCTTTGATGTGTTGCCTATACAATTTGACCATGAATTAGGCCACAGGTGTGCTGAAGCCACTGCCTGTCATACGGACTGGTGTTGTTTCCTTGTACTCCCCATTTGCTCAGTCTGTATCCATCTGTCTTTTGTCTTTGGATCAGCGCCTGACTTTGTTCTGTGTTTGTACAGCACCTAGCACAATGAGGTCCAGGTCCATGACCCATCGGCCAGGAAGTCAGTGGCAGGGTTAGCAGTTCAGTACCTCAACTTCTTAAAGTATCCAGGATATTTTCGTCTGATGGCTCTGTGACGAACTAGGACTGTTGTTAAGGTTTCCCTGAGTACTGTGTGAGTGCCTCGGTTTCCCCTATGCGGGGCTTGAGTATCTAGGTGGTGGGACAACGGTGCATGATTGTTACAAAGCCCTAGAAGGCAGAGGCCTGGACACAGAGAATGGCTCTGTCTCCTGGCAAGAGATGGCCCGGCTCCTCCCCCGGCAAAGGTATGAGCTGAAGGTGTTGGAACAAAGGGATCAGGTGACCTCCTGGCCCGGGAAGCAGACAAAGGGGGAGGAGGGGCTGGAGAGTTTCAGTTTGGAGCTGGCTTGGGAAGAGGAGGGGAGGGGGGCAGACAGGGTCTGGCCTCCCTGCCCCATTTGGAGCTGTGCGGCGAAATGCAGGGAGCCCCGAGCTGGGGTCTAAGCTCCCTGCCCCCCGGAAGGACCCGACTGAGGGGTCCTGGATGTACTGACAAGTTCTGGTTGGACTGTGTTCCTGGCATCTCTAATAAACCTTCTGTTCTACTGGCTGGCTGAGACTCCCAGTGAATCCGGGGAAGAGGGGTGCAGGGCCGGACTCCCCTATACTCCGTGACAGGCTCAAAAGCTCTTTGCTTAGCTTTGGGAAACCTCTGTTCAGTAGGCCTGCTGCTTATCTCATTTGGCATTTCTAATGATCTTATCTCAGCAGATAATAAAAGGCAAGGTTCACAAGTGGTCACATCCACACCCCATGAGGACAAACAGAAGATTGCCCTTAGAGGTTCAGCTGACATCATCATCAGGCTCAGATACGAGCCTTGATAAGACGCAAGCCTGTTGCTATGTGTGGATGTGAAGGAGGAAGCAGATGGGAAAAGAGCAGTGGCATTTGAAAGGTAAATTGCTGCCAGATATTGGCTGTGTCAAGAGCACCCAAAGACCAATCAGCAGGGACAAAATCATCAGGCTGGTGAGAGTGTGGGGGAGAAGGGTTGGTGCTGAAATAAAAAAATCTAGTTCTGCCACTGGATATACACACCAATAATTAAAGCTGAGGGGAGCCATGTGTGTAGCAGATGGCAGGATTGAGCCCACAATACTCGGACCATGTACTGTATCAACAAATCCAGCCTGTCTGCATGCTGGCTTGTGTAAGGGTCCAGTACTGAGCCCCATCCTAGTACCTTTGTTTCCTATCCCCATATACTTCCCACTTCCGGTCTTCTGAGTCAGTCTCTGACAGTGGCCAGCACCAGATGCCTCAGAGGACAGTGTAAGAACCCTGCTGTACCAGATGTGTAATAGTCTGTCCCTGACATTTGGTTTCATCCTGATTTCTAATAGAGATTAGTGTAAACTCTGAAACATAAAATGTGTGTTGTCATCAAGCATATCCAGAGTTATAATTAATCTAGATGTAGATCAAATACCTGTTTGACTCTTATGAAAGCCATAGCTGCTGTGAGCAGGATTTAAAGCTGTGTGGGGAAACCCCATTGGATTTCAAATGCAGTGCCTTAATCACTTAGCATCAGAGGCCCTGACAAGCTATGTATTGTACACACACATGTAGTAAGAGACAGACCATGCCCCAAGAAATTAGTTTCAGTAGACCAGAGTTGTATTATCCCCATTTTACAGATGGGGAGCTGAGACACAGAGAGATTAAGTAACTTGCCCATGGTCACACATGAAGTCTGTTGCAAGGGTGGAAATTGAAACCTGGTCTCCTGAGTCCTAGTGCAGTGCTGTAACCACAAGCATCCTTCTTCTTCAAGGCTCTGCTCCAACACCCACTACCATCAATAAGTCTTTCCATTAAGTTCAATGGGCCTTAGCTCAGGTCCTGAATGAATTCAGATGAATACCTGATTTTCCCCCCCAAATTAAATTATCTGGAATAAGAACTTTCTCAGATCAATCAGCTAAGCAAAGACTGCTTCGTGTCCCTGCATTCGAATAGTTCTTCCTGCCAAAAGATACATTACCTCATTCAGGACAACCATGAATACTAATCTGTAGCATTCATGACTTTTTAATGCTAATTGTACCAACTGAAGTGCAGTGGATTTCTACATCAGTGCTACAAGCAGCTATCTATACCAATCCCTTGTGTGGCTATATGATTCTAGAACTAGCTGGTTGTTTTTTTATTTTCTTGAACATAATTTTTTGTGCTGTAGCATCTTTTAAAATCACTAATGTGCTTCATCTTCATAGAATCAAGGGCTAGCAATCAATTACCTCCCCATAACTCATGCCTATTTTACAAAGATCTCCAGTTTCTTAATCAGATAGTTTCTAATGCCTAACACACTTCTAAGCAAACGGGCTAAAACAAGCTAATATAATAAATTGCTTACATGTACTCCTATGTCTGAGTTGAATTAAAGCCTTTTAAGTTGAAGATGCTCTCTCTCACTTCACAGAAGTTTCCTGCTGACCCATTGTATAACACTTTACGTTAAGTGATCATTCACTGCAGCTGGCATTCAGTATAAGGGGATCATCCATGTTTGGTGTACTTTATTGTGTTGTGGCTAACATTTTCAAAAATATGTAATTACATGTTTAGTAAAAATAAATACAGGATAACAGGCCAGAGTATATAGCAGATAATGCAACCTGTCTATGCCCAAATTTAGTATTATTCCCAATACTGTTGCACCTTCTTCCAGCTATTCCAGGCATCACAGAAGAAATGAAGACATTAACAGTCAGCCATAATTTGGCTTAACCAGACACAAATGCACAGATCCAAGACACCATACAAGATAGTGGGACAAACACAGGGGCAGATTTATATAAGATGCAGACACGGGTATGCAATAAAGAGAGGCTGATTTCTTTTAATAGGCAATCAGAATTCAGACTTTGGCATTCCTTCCTTACTCTAGCATAGTGGAAAAGTTCAAATTCCTTAGCCATTCTGGCAACAGGCATCTTTAATTTTGGTTATGTAGCCATGTCAGCAAGTAGAGAAATGAGCCATTTTTTTTCTCTACCTTTTCCCCATACTACCCAGGAGTTCCCCAGAGGCATAAATATCATGACAAGTTCTTTTGCCTTTTTCCTGTCTACATTAGAGAGTCGTCATGAATCAGCACTGTTGCCCCTTCAACAAGTTGTCTAACTGCTGGGACATGGCTGTACATCTCAGGCTTTGCTGGAGTCACTCTTTTGTGGATCGGTGGCCTTGTCTAGACATTTTTGGGAAATTCTCCACCATTTCACCACCAGCCTCAGGGCAGATCGATGGTGGGAGCAGTAGCAGCTAGTGCCAATAGGGCCTTGGCATCAGGTGGAGATTTTACCACGTTGTCATCTAGACATGTGCTGAGTAGGTTAAGGAGGTACAAGTTCTTCTGCTGGTGGAGCTGCACCAGTGATGGTGAATGGTGGGGGATTTCCTAGATACAGAAACATTGCAGGGGACAAACAGGTGGTATCTACAGTCATCATGGGCCATGGACCTGCTGTCACAGATGGTTCCAGCTGGCAAAAGTTTCTGAGTTTCTATGGAATCCACAACAATTCCACCTGTCAAAGTCCACCGGCATGTGTACTCTCCAAGCACCCTCTCTTGGCAAGTGCCAAAAGGTGGGATCACATTTAAAGACACATGCGGTGCCAAAGCTTCAGCGCTGGCACAGAGGATGGAGCATTCTGCAAAAGAGAGGCCACTTGGAGTAGTGTCCTGGCTGCTTATCTGAATGCAGGGTCACTTGGCAGCTTTGAACCGCAGTAGATTGTAACTAATATGTGAACGGGCAGAATGCCAGCATAACAGATGGACATATGTGGATGAAGCCAAGAGATCATCTGCATTGGATCAGGTGGCTAAGGGCCTGATTCCCTGCCAACACTGTTTCAATAGCTGTCCAATCAATTCCTCTCCCTCTCGGATGGAGCAGAGGTGTCATTTCTAATTCTACTCTGACAATATTAACTTTTTTTTAAAAATCCTATTTCTTTGATGGAGCCAAGAGGGAGCCCGATCGGTTTGAATCAGATAGACAGAATATTAAAGAGTGTAGAGAAGCAATGTAACATTCATCTCTGTCTCTAGCCACACTGTCTCTAAATAGGTCAGCAATATTCACAGATTTGTTCCATAGCTTTCTGGGCATGCCAGGAGTGTATAATATTGAATATTTCTATCTCCTAGAGAGCAGCCCAAGGCTAGCTGATCTCCCCAGCCAGCTGTGAGCTCTCAGGTATGAATGCTTCAGGAGCAGTCCAGCTCTGTGCTTGCAGGAGGGGAATGCTTTGTGTCCCACCTATGCGGAGACCAGGCTGTTCCTCCTTATTTGTGGTGCTCCTGATTAATTTCCCAGGCGGCAGGGGAACAGGGAAGGTTGTTTTTCAGACAGGGATTTCTTTGTAAGTACAACCTGAAAACCCATAGTCTGTGGGGCAAAATCATAGCGTTGGCAGGTCTGCCGTGAGAGCAGAGGTAAGGCCTCTTTAAGGGCCTGTTTAGGAAGTGATAATTGTTACATCCCAAGGGGTTTAGCACTTCATATAATGAAGTGACCCTGCACTACAAGGCAGTAAAGACACATCATTTGCCAGCAGTACAGGTCTGCTGGTGGCTGCAGTGGGCAAAGTTGCCACGCAGACTGGGCTCAGGCATCTTTATCCCCATGTCATCTAACCCTGCTCATTGTTAATGTCTTAAAAACAAGACCACCCTGAGGTTAATGGATCTGCTTGGATCCCAGGGGATCTGCCAGAGGCCAGAGCCAATTATGTCAAGGTCCTCTGCCACTACGCTGAATCTTCCCCCCCTAATCCTAACAGCACTGTCAAGGGATCCCTCTAGCTGCAGTGGGCTCTGTGGAAAAGATGTTTCAGTCCCATGCTATACAGATAAATACTGTACAGATAAATAACAAAGATAATGATCTGGACAAATCCAAGATAACTTTCTGTGTAGGCTGCTAATTGATCGTGTGACTGCCTTTTATTAATCCAGCCTGTTCCTGACTATTCCAGCTCATTGGGAGTGTAGGTTACTGGATAAAATGATGTTTGGTTTTCACCTAAAAATGCAGATAAGTGCTTTTGTAAATCCCCACTTGATGCCTAAATCAGTAGCGTAGCCAGGTAGGGAGCAGGGGGAGCGGCCGCTCCCCCACTGAGCAGAAGCGGTGCCTTTTTTGTGCTCCGACACCTTTTGCTCCTGCGCTGCAGCTGGAGCGGAGCTTTTTTTACTCCCGACGCTTTTTGCTTCCGGCGACTTTTTTTTAGCTCCGCTCCCCCTGTGCTCTAAACCTGGCTACGCCACTGGCCTAAATGTTAGGTGCCTAACTACCTTGGACTTTCAGTGAGGCTTAGAGTCCTAAGTCACTTTTGAAAGGCTCCTAAATCATATGGGTGCTTTTCAAAATGTCATCCCAGCTCTTTTACCAGAGTGACTAAAACCCAGCAATATTGTATGAGCAGTTCAAATTATTCCTTCAAGTATCACTTTGCATTTGCCAACGGTAAATGTAATCTGCCATTGTCCTGCCTATTTACCTAGTCTTGTTATGTCCCTCTGAAGTTCCTCGCTGTCTTCCCTTGTCTTGACTTACCTAATACAATCACAAAGATAACAAACACCTTCTATAATAAGGTATAAATTCTAAGGCCAGAATGGACCACTGTGATCATCTAGTCTGACTTCCTGTATAACACGGGCCAAAGAGCTTCCCCATAATAATTCCTAGAGCAGATCTTTTAGGAAAAACATCCAATCTTGATTTAAAAACTGTCAATGATGGAGAATCCACCATGACCTTGGTAAATTGTTCCAATGAGTAACTACCCTCACCATTAAAAATGTACGCCTTATTTCCAGTCTGAACTTGTCTAGCTTCAACCATCCATTGGATCGTGTTAGACCTTTCTCTGCTAGATTGAACCCATTATTAAATAGTTGATCCCCAAATAGATATTTATAGACTAATCAAGTCACCCCAACCTTCTCTTTGTTAAGCTAAAGAGATGGAGCTCCTGGAGTCTAGCACTATGAGGCAGGTTTTCTAATCCTTTAATCATTCTCATGGCTCTTTTCTGAACCCTCTCCAATTTATCAACATCCTTCTTGAATTGCGGGCACCAGAACTGGACACAGAATTCCAGCACCAGTCACATCAGTGCCAAATACAGAGGTGAAATAACCTCTCTACACTGCCCTGTTTATGCATCCAAGCCCCATGGCTTTCGCCGGGGGCTGCAGCTGGGACTGTGCGCCCCTCCCCGGCAGCATCCCGTGCTTGCCGGCTGCAGCCAGGGCCATGTGCCTCAGTCCTGTGGCTTTCGCCGGGGGGCTGCAGCTGGGGCCGCACCCCCCTGCGCAGTGGTTGCACCAGTGGCAGTGCGCCCCCCCCTTGTGGCGTCCCAGGGCCGTGTGCCCCATACCTCCTCCCCCGCTGTGGTCGGGGCTTGTCAGGGCTGCAGTCGGGCCTGCACACTCCTGTCCCGCAGCTGCGATGAGCTCTGGAGCGGGGGCTGTGTGCCCCCCCCCCCCCCGTGGCTGTGCCCCCCCTGCAGCTGCTGGAGCTGGGACTGTACCCCCCACCATCATCCCCCCCCCCCCCATGGGACTTCATTGTTCCCCTCTACCTAGCCTTGCCCCCCGGTTATTTTTAGTAAAGTCAGGGACAGGTCACGGGCTCCGTGAATTTTTGTTTATTGCCCATGACCTGTCTGTGACTTTTACTAAGAATAACAGTGATAAAATGTTTGCCTAAGTCATGAAAAGTTATTTTATGTCACTTCTGGAGGTTTATAGAGCTCCCTCCAAGTTCTGCAGACTTAGACTGAGGGTAATGAAGGCACCTGGCTGCATAGGCAAAAGGATATGAAAATTAATCCCTGTACAGATTTAAAACACTATTTAGAACATTCCTGAAACAGATTTTCTACAACACACGTGGTACATACAAAATATACATTGGGGTGGCGCAATGATCTTACTGACACCTCTTTGGGATTTCCTGCAAGATCAGCCCTGGCTTTGCCACTTGTGAGTATGCAGCCAATCAAACTCATGCTCACGCCACGTACGTAGCGATGGTACATGTAATACATTTCAGAGATGTCTGAGAAATTGCCGTTACCTTGCATCTTTGCCCTGCCCACTAATCTGTATTCCCCAGGACTCCTTCTAACATTCCAAATATCTGAGCCGCTCCCAACAGTGCAGCAGTGGTGAGCGGACAGGCCAGTGGGTTGAGGTGTTATTCTTTTTCTCTAACACTTCATTCATCTACAGTACATGCCACAGTTACTCAGATTCTAATGACTTTTAGATTTCTAGACTGTCCAGATCATCACAGGCTGCTTCGGTTTGTAGGACATAAACTTTTAGAAATGAACAGGTAATTTGACAGTTAAATTACAATCCTCTCTTTCTAATCAGGGATTTGCTACTTTTCTCTTTTCCCTTTTTCTTTTCTGAATAGCAGACACAGTATCCTTAAATTCCAACCATAAAAACCAATAGTCAGGACTGTAAGAAATACTGTACTTTGCATCTGTAGAGAGGAAGGTTGGTTCAGTGCCTAGCAGAGATGACCCGTGCCTGCCCATTGGAGGGTTTGGGGGGGCAGAATAAGGGTAACTGGCTTCAGCAGGGCTACTGAGCACAGTACAAACCAAGCAGCAAATTGGGATGGGGGAGAGAATGTTACCCTGCATTCCCCCCACTCCCCATTGCCTATGGTGGGTAGGGCTCTAGCCTGAGACACAGGAGACTTGAGTTTAAATCTCTCCTCTGCCATAGACCTACTGTGTGACTTTAGGCTAGTCACTTAGACCCAGCTCCTCAAACATATTTAGGCTCCTAACTGCCAGTGATTTCAATGGCAGTTAGAAGCCTGAGTATCTTTGGGGATCTGGGCCTTAGTCTCTGTGTCTCAGTTGTCTGACTCTCTGTATGGAAAACGGGGATAATAGCACTGCCTTGCCTCACAAGAGTGTTGTCAGGATACGTTCATCACAAGATTGAAGGGCTCAGATTCGCCGGTGATGCGGGCCCTGTCAGTACCTTAGATGGATAAAACGCAGTCGTGAATGTGAAATCACAGGCTGTTTTCGTTGGTAAATGCAAGAACTATCTTTTAAATATATAGATTTTTTCCACTCTACAGGAAAAGTAGTAACACTGATTGCATAGCTGGGCTGATTTTACAAGGATTGGCATCAGTCTGCAAAAGTGACTGGAGATTTGAGGTGTTTCAATTTTGGGAGGACTCAGGATGGGCACCCAAAAGGCCTGTAGTTTTAGAGAAGTGGGCAGGGTGCTCAGCACTTTACACAACTGAAACATAGATACCACAATGTTAGGTGCATTAAATTACATTAAATAGACCTACCATAACAATAACATTGTTTATCCATTGTCAACGAAGTGGCTGACCCAAAACTATTTGAAGTCAGTGAGGGACTCTCCATCGACTTCAATGAGCTTCGAGTCAGGTCCTAACTTTGGTTTTCAGGTTCTCCGCTTGAGCACTTAAGGCTGATTTTCAGAAGTACCCACAGCTCCCATTGACTTCCTTTGGAACTCTGAGTGCTCAGCATCTCTGAAAATCAAGGCTTAGGCCTCAAGATGGTCACCCAAAAGCTGAAGCACTTGAAAATGTAGGCGTAAATCATTGAGGGCCCAATTCTGCTCCCCTTACTCCTGCTTAGTAGCACTTACCCACATCGTCCCATTGACCTTAATGAGTGCTTCTCATGTGAGTACAAGTCGGTATGAACTAGGAGTCCAGAATCAGGTTCTACAAAATTGGCAAAGTCATATTTAAATGTAAAGGATTTAATTGATTCCTGAGAAATATTGTGACTTGGATGTACAGCCAGTCCGTGACAGAAAATTGCAAACATTTGTCACCTGATCCTAAAGTTATAGTGGCCCAAATCCTGATGTACCTGGTCATATTTAGAAAGGATAAAGTTTGAATAAAACCAGAACAAAGGACTCATGACCTGAACCCTGTATAATTAAAATAAATCTGAAAAAATAAAGCAAAGAGCATATAGCAGTGGTCTCACTAGTGCAAATTGGCAATTCAATATTTTCAGACCAGTTCTGTAACACCTGCAGGCTTCCTATAGAGCACAAAATATTGTGAGACCGCAGCACTAAATAGATGAACAATAGGTTAGATTTCAAGTACTGATTTGGTAAAGGTTCGTGCATGTGCTTGATTTAAGCTCCCGAGTAGGACCACTGAATACTGAGGCCTACCTGCACCACTCTGACAGCGTATTGCAGCCTTAAAAAGGATGTACGTGCAATTTGTGCCCACTTGAGAGGCCCTTTACATTGCACCCAGAATGAGAAGTAGGCCAAATATGATTCATTGTAAAGTTAAAGTTAAGCACATACATAAATCTTTGCAGGATTTGGGTCTGAATTCAACTGGGGGTGGTCTTTTGCCTTAAATTTAACTCTAATCTACTATTCCTGTTGTGCTTGAGGAAAGGTTTTTATTCACTTTTGAAATTGCTTCAACCTCCTTTCTTATTTTGAGTGTTTATTCAGTTCAGCTGGGCAGCTAATTTAAGTACAGCAGGTCACATGGAAGGTCTTTGCACGCAGAGCTATCCTCATTATATTACAGATGATTCTGGGTACTGATGGATCTATGATTGGCTGATGTTAGCATTCCCCGTCTCAGTTTAAACAGCACTTTTAAGGTAGGACAGAGCTTTAATTAATGTTTTCATATGAATTCTTCTCGTTACCTCCTGTGTCCTGTGGTTATTTAATTGAAATAGCTGCTAAGACAGCTGGTGAACATTGTGGCAATATTAGACAGCTTCCTCACAGTGAAGAACTGCTAGCAATTATCCAGGTTGGTGTGAATCAGCCATGCGGGTTGCTGCTTCTCAGTTTTCAACTCAGCTTTGGGCTTTGCTAAATTTGATTTGCCTTCAAGGAAACATGCTGGAAGCCAGAAACTCACTAACCATCATCCTTGAGGTGCTTCCTGGGAAACAGTATGCCTAAAGAGGGCAGGAAAAATCCCAAGTGTAGAAACTGATCACTCCAATTCCCTGCTGCACATTCTCTTCAACTGGCCCCTTTAAAAATCACCCTGCAGTTCTCCCCATCTGGCTTCCAGTCAAGTCGACAGATTTTGCCAGCTACGTTTTTCCAACACATCTCAGTGAAAGCACCTTGTGGACTGGTCCAACCTCACAAGGTCCAGGATGTGAGTTTAGCTCAAAGTTAAGACTGTAGTCAGGCTCCTACTCGATATGAGATTGCTGAAAAGGACATCTACTGAATGATACAACATACATCCCACCATCTGTGGGAACAATCATCTACTGCCTTTCCCCTTGTGTGGTCACTTACACCTGTGTAAAGTGTGAGTAAAATACTACCCTCCCGGGTTAGTAGTGACATACACCCATGTTGCTGTCAGTGGCTCAGCATTACTCTTCTTTGTTTTTGTAAAGTGAGTGTCTCTTGCACCCAATATGGCCCTAGGAGACTGTGACTGATATTCTTGGCCAGAGGAATAAAGTTTTGATCTTCCCTGGTAAATACAAGGCAAAAAATAATAACAGTGCTCAGACAGAACCTTTTCCCATAATCACAGTGCCCTGTTTGTCTTGATAAATCCCAGCTTGAACTCCGTTGAAGTGGGACTGACAGTCCCCATTCCTTTCTTAAGGTCAACAAACAGGGCTGTCATGCACTCTTCACTTTGACAGGCTACCATGTGATCTCTTCTGAGACTTTCAAGGAGACAGACAGTCAGGACGGTCAAGTCAGTGTATAAAAATAGCTTTTTATTACAACAAATTGTGTAATGGGATAACAGGGACAATCCACCCTAATGAGTAGCTGTGTCACCTCTACGCTCTGACTTGGGGTGCCCATTACACTATTTTGCTGCTGTAGCTTCCAGCCTGGACTGTTCACAAACAGCCTCCAGCATGCTCCCAGCTATGTCTGTGTATGCGTTGCAGCCAGCCAGTCACACCTTGGCTCTTACCAGCCTTGGTTATATTGCAGGGTGAACCAATACATCTCCAGTCTTACAAATATCTGTCCTGTACTGCCCAGCCCTCTCCTGCACAGTACAAGTGTATATAAAGTCCGTTATTTCTTTAATAGAAATAATAGGCATACAACTTGCCACCCAAGTGGAGTTTCCCAAACACTTCAATTTAAACACACTGGATTAGATAAAACAACAAAACAAGTGCATTAACTACAAAGAGAGAGATTTTAAGTGAGTACAAGTAATGAGGTATAAAAGTCAGAAATGGTTATAAGAAAATAAAGTTAAAACACTTCTGGTGCCTAACTTAACACACTATATCAGATTCGAGCAAGGTTTCTCAGCACATGCTTTCAGCAGTCTTACTGAGCAAACCCTCCAGGTCAGGACCCCTTCTCCCAGAATCCAACTAATGCTTCCTTTATCGCTTCATGTGCCATGAATGCGATGAGCGGGGGGGGGGGCGGGGGGCGGGGAGGGGCGGTGCCTTGCGGGTGTTTGTCCCTCTTTTTATAGTTTCAGTCCCCCTTTTGAAAAAAATGTCCAGCTGGGTACTAGGAGACAAAACGTGGATGGGGAAGAATGTTCCCTGCTGCTTTTTCCTCACCTGTTTGAGCCTCCTTTGTTTCCCTTCCTGCTTGATGACTCTGTTCACTGCTTAAATGCAAATCAATCAGAGTACACATTCCTTTGCTTGAGATAAACCTGTCTGCCAACCTCAGTTTGTAATATGTGTTAATAACATCATACAGTGGACTCATAACTTCACATACAAGGTTGTCATACATATTTTTCCAGAACAATAATGACTAGCAAATTATGATTTAAAAAAATGATAGCTCATAAAGCATACTGTGTGCAAAGATCATTACAGTAGCATGTAGGATGTGGACACGGGTACATTTTGTCAAAATGGGAAAATGTAGAAACCAAAACTGAGTTTTCAGTGCTGCTTCTAGGGTTTTAGACTGGGCTTCCAAATCTCCAAGGCAGCATTGAAACTCTCAGCCCAGAGATTTCAAAATGATGTCTGATTTTTTAGGCACTGATCCCATAAACACTTAAACAATTAGTCAATGGGACTACTCATGTGAGTAAAGTAGCACATGCTTATTGTTTGCAATTGTTTTGTTTCTCTGTAAAGTGGTCAGCATATTTTTGGGCACTTATCAATAATTAGTAATCAAAGCAATATAAATACGCGGAAAGTTTGGCAATATATTTAGAGGATGACTCTTGTTCCTATTGGAGTCAATGGGAGACAGAATCCTTTAATTCATGGTCCTGTTTACCCCAGACAACCTGATACTGTCTTCCCGAAATAGGGTCTCTTTTTCGAGCCCAGGATTTTTACCTGCTATCTACAGATGGGCGATGAGGTGATATGTTAAATTGACAAAACCTTGTGTGTTGGGGTTTGGTTTTCCAAAACCTGAGATGGGTTAGGATCTGGATTCTAAGGAAGTTCCAGTGGATTTGGATTAAGTTTCTTAGTTTAAGTCCATCTCTACTACTAACCAACTCTTATTGGCCATCTAGAAAAATCTCTGATTTCCTGTGTGAGAGAGTTTCAACACCTTGGTTAGTTTCAGGAAATCCATGAAGGAGTGGTTCATCCTGACAATGTCTGGCTAACTACTTCCCACCCCACCTGCTTTGTGAATAACTGCTACACATGAGGCAAGCCTGTAAAGTTCAAACGCCCATGACTAGTACAAAGGACTATGGCCCAGATCCTGGACTACAGCGTGCTGTGCCACTAGTACAAAGCAACTCTAAACCCCTTTAGCCAGAACCTGTGGCCCCAGCATGGGAGATTGTCTGGTGGTATAGAACCCAGTGTAGCAACTCCTACATTACCCTGGGGCCAGAGTAGGGGACATGGTTGAGATATCCTTATACCTCACTGATCCCTGCATGCCATATCGGCCCTGGTGACATTACTAGCCAGAGCAAGTTACAGCAGCCTTTGTTTATTAAATGGAACATCACACCCCTTTCTCTGTTACACACCATCAGCATTCACATGGTGTGACACATGTGGGAGAAACCTGCAGAATGGTGGGAACAGGGACAAGTGAACCAGGGGATGTGGGACAGTGACAAGCGTGCATGGGCTGGTGAGGGTACTAAGTGCTGGCAGGCGAACGGGTGGTAATATGGGGCCTTACAACAGGAAGAAGAGAATGAGAGTAGCATGAAAACACAGAGGTCTCAAGGTACAGGGGTGTGATGACATGCAGCAGGGGAAATAGAGGGATCACTTCTAGTTCAGCTTAAGCCCTTTGGAGCCGTGCATGGAGGGCCCTCTTTGCGTGGTTCTCCTCACCCTCACATAGAAAAGGGGTCGGGTGAGCTGCCTCCATGCTAGCATTCCTGTCCTCCTGCTAAATCCTGGAGCGAGCTCTCCTGCCTGGGGAGGTTTGTGTGGAGAGGTATAATATGCATGCAGAGTATGTGGGGGGAGCAATATGCATCATCCTTCTCTGTGGCCAGCAGAAAACCCCCAACCCCTTTACTCTCAGCATTATAACAAGTAGTATTAATTAATCAATCACTGAAACTATTTACCAAGGGTCACGGTGAATTCTCCATCACTGACAATTTTTAAATCAAGACTGGGTGTTTTTCTAAACATTAAGCTCCAGGAATTATTTTGGGGAAGTTCCATGGTCTGTGTTATACAGGAGGTCAGGCTAGTCATTCACAAGGGTGCCTTGGAATCTATGAATAGGGATGCTGGGGACAGCTGCTAACTGGAGAAGCTTTGGAAATGCAAGGTGCTGGGAACATGGAGCCCCTCTGTATGAATGGCCTGTGCCCCTGGCAGATTCAGGGGTTGTTAATACCAGAATTTTCCTTTCTTCAGTGGAGTTTGGGGAAGGGGGAGAGAAATAAATCTTAACTCCTCCTCTAACAAACTCTGAGAATTTCCCTTCTGGCATTTTCTGGTCCCTACCGAGGTCTTTTGCTTAGAGGCATGACTGGGCACAAGTGACTAACCAGAGCACAGTAGCTGGCTGACAGGTGAAGAGAGATACTGATGCATGTTTGTTAAATGGTGTCATCAATCATCTGATCCCTCTGGACTGCTAAATTCCCAGAGTCCTGGTCAGGTGTATGAATACACTAAGGCTCTGTCAGGCAGAAATGATCAAGACTGGAGCCTTTTCATTCTTGGACATTGGTTGAAATCTGCCCAAGCTAGCCAGTGACCAAAATATGTAACCATGCGATTGGGTCTCTGGAGTATGTGGACATGAGCTGGTAATCCATCAGGCTGGTTGTGGATGGATGAGATCTCAGGAGAAACAAGCAACAAGGAGCAGAGAGGGGAATCCCAGATGCGAAAGGGCAGAAGGAAGGATGAGAAAGGGGAACCAGTAAGGAGGGGGATAGAGGGAGCACAATGAGACAGGGAATCTAAATAGCATATTCAGAGATGGGGGACTGTGGTGCTTCTGGGAGTAACCAGAATTGGGAGTCACCTCGCTACCACCTGCCCTTAGTGTGAGGAAGCCCTGTCTGTGCCTGCCAAGGGTCAGCGCCCCGATGCTGCCAGACAGAGGCAACACAAGCACTCCGCTCTCAACTTACGCAGGCGCCACCGTCACTTTGCAGGTCAGCAATAGATACGCTCCAACCCGAGTCCTGCAGGTGGTCCTCCTGAAGTGCCCAGCCCCTGTTCCAGTGAACACGCACAGAATTACCAGATCCTCTGCTCCCAAAGGAACAGTACACCCCATCTAACCAGCTACACCCTGGATCACAGCTCTGCTCATCTCCACAGCATGTAAAAAGTAAGTATACGTTTATTTAACAAAGAGCGGCGATTCAAACAATAGCAAGCAGGAAGTTGGAAATAAAGGATTACGTATAAAACAAAATCATAACATAGTCTAGAGCCAAACTTAACTAACAAGATGGCCACTTGTCTAATTAGGTACTGCTTACCCAGAATCTTCCTCTCAGCATTTTTCAACCGAGATGGCTGAGACCATCCTTTCATGAGACACAGCCCGCTTATCTCCCTAGATGAAGGATGCCAGGATATCGCTCTGCAACCCTAGCTCTATTAGACCAGTTCTCTGTTCTTCACCTGTAAACAGGGTTCCCCCCGACACACTATTCACCTCTTACTACTAATTTCTTCTCCTGATGTCCCCACAATCCCTCCGTTAGCATTTGATCCAGTAATGCAAATAGACTTCCATTGTAAGACATACAAGACACAATGGTCCACCAGGGAGATAAGTGTCTCCTACCTCTGAGTGACCTGCCTTTAACTCCAAGGCTTTAGAAACATAATCTCCATTATACACATCTCCTTACGTATTATCCACACATACATTTCACAAAGATGATGACAACCAGTGTGACACAGACTTTCAGGAGAGCCCGTACATGACGCTCTTTGGTGAACTAGTATGTAAATACCGGAGCCCAGGGATCCCTGCAACACTTATGCGTCCCTATGCTCTCCACCAGTTGGCATGAAGAGGTCCTTGGGTCCCAGGGAATGACAAGGGACAGAGACCCGACAGGCACAATGAAAGAGTGGGATCCAGGTGTCAGAAGTATAGAGGACACCAAGAAGGAGGGAAACTCAGGAGACAGAATAAGACGGGACATCTGAGAGGGAGAGGGATCAGGAGGCTGAATGAGAGCAGGGAACACCAGAGAGATTAATAGGGCATATGGAGTTACTTAAGACACTACATAGAGAGCAAAGACCTATGGGCCCAATCCTGCAATACTTATTCAGCATCAATGGGAGTTTAAAGACTGCAGGATCAGGCCCTTCCAAGCTATATTTTACCAAATTGCAACACTATTTTAAAATGAATTAAATATCCCTAATGCCCTGGCTCAGTTCAGAACTAACCCCTTTAAGCACCTTCAAGGGCAGGTTACCATAACTCTTCAAACTCCGCAAACCTGAGTTATTGGCTGATGTTCTTTTGCAATTCAGTCAGCATAAACAATGCAACATTAATGCTATAATGCACCAGGCAGAAGTGAGCTCATTTCTTCTTGTTTAACAGAGGAGCAGTATATAGTGTGTGCTCTTTAGAGGTTTGGAATTTAAATGGATGTTTTGAACCTGGATAAAAAACGGAGCCTATTTCCCCCCATTCCCCATATATTAGATTATTTACATTGGATTGCCATCATCCAGAATAACAGTAGCTGTTTTTTAATCTAAGGCAACTGATCTCATTGTTTTCCAAATCTTTTTTTTTTACTGCATTTTCTTTTTACAGTACAAAGCCAAAACAAACCATTGCTCAAAGGGTAATCTGGACCAATGAGAGAAATGTACTTGTCATTCATGGAGTAGTATCACAGAGTCAGCCTAATACACCAGCGAGAAAGTGTGTCTGACAGAGATGAGAGGCCTATATTGCCTGTGGAGATTGATTCCTGATTTTCCTCATGCATTGGTGCCTTGCAATACTTTTTTAAACACCTGGGCTGCTCAATTTATGATGATTGAAAATTTGTTGTTGCTGTTGTAGATGTTCTGGAGGTATTTTGAGTGCAAAATGTTTCCAGAGATTTTTAGGATCTGGAGGGAAAAAAGTGTCCATTATAATTGCAGAAAATGAACATGAGTTTGATTAAAGGCAAGTAGAGGTTTGCCCAATTTACCCCTCCCCCCGTCCCCAATTTCTTCCCAGGTGATTCCCAACCCTCTAAGATTTCCTTATCTGGCTTTGTGAGAGATTTTGAAACACTTCTAGAGACATTAGACACAGAGATTAGATCCTTTAGTGAGAAAAAGCAGAAGCTTGATTTTCTTTTTTGGTGGTTTGGGTTCTGTAGTTTCCGCATCTGAGTGTTGCTCTTTTAAGACTTCTGAAAGGCTCCACACCTCGTCCCTCTCAGATTTTGGACCGCACTTCAGATTCTTAAACCTTGGATCGAGTGCTGTAGCTATTTTTAGAAATCTCACATTGGTACTTTCTTTGCATTTTGTCAAATCTGCAGTGACAGTGTTCGTAAATCAAACAACATGTGCTGGGTCATCATCCGAGACTGCTGTAACATGAAATATATGGCAGAATGCGGGTAAAACAGAGCAGGGGGCATACAATTCTCCCCCCAAGGAGTTCAGTCATACATTTAATTAATGCACTACTTTTTTAACAAACATCATCAGCATGGAAGCATGTCCTCTGGAATGGTGGCTGAAGCATGATGGGGCATACGAATGTTTAGCATATCTGGTGCGTAAATACCTTGCAACATCGGCTACAAAAATGTTGTGCAAACGCCTGTTCTCATTTTCGGGTGACAGTCTAAATAAGAAGCAGGCAGAAGTGTCTCCCGTAAACGTAAACAAACTTGTTTGTCTTAGTGACTGGCTGAACAAGAAGTAAGAGTGAGTGGACTTGTAGGCTCTAAAGTTTGAAATTGTTTTGTTTTTGAGTGCAGTTATGTAACAAAAAAATCTACATTTGTAAGTTACACTTTCAGGATAGAGATTGCACTACAGTACTTGTATGAGGGGAACTGAAAAATACTATTTATTTTGTTTATCATTTTTACAGTGCAAATATTTGTAATAAAAATAATATAAAGTGAGCAGTGTACACTTTGTATTCTGTGTTGTAATTGAAATCAATATATTTGAAAATGTAGAAAAACATCCAAAATATTTAATAAATTTAAATTGGTATTCTATTGTTTAACAGTGCGATTAATGGTGATTAATTTTTTTAATCGCAGTTAATTTTTTTTAGTTAATCGCATGAGTTAACTGCGATTAATCGACAGCCCTTGTATGTGCCACTAGTAATACAATGCAGGTAGGACTCTGCAGTACTGCTCTCCATTACAAAAGGGAAAGGATCTCTATTTCATGGCTTTGGAGTTACAGCTGATCATTCAACTCCTTGTTGATCAAGCTGGTGTTGCCATGGTATCTTGCTGTGATTAAGTGGTTTACTGGATACTGTTGCTTTGATTGAAATTAATGAAGTGAAGGGATTTTCATCCCAGGCATTTGACAATTTTACAAAAATAAGTATCAAAGGAATAGAAAAAATCTTGACATTTAGGTGCCTTGTCTTTACACATGTGACTAGTGAACACTCAAATCACGAGTCACCATCAGTGGGTGACGATCAGTCCATAGGCTGAAAAAGTTGTCCAAGACTTTTGCATAACAAATTATTCTAAATTGCAGATGGTTTGCTGAGAGAAAAGAGGGATGAATTCATCCCATAAATCATTTGCTGTGAATACTTTGCCCAGCTCTAATTACAAGGTGTTATACTGCCTGTGTGTCTTGGTTATTAACAATGGTCTGTAACAGGATGGCCGGTCTCTCCAGGAGCCAGCTGTTCACTAATTAGCTGCAGTTGAGATGGGGGGGACAGGTGTTCCCTATAAAGAGCTGAGGAAAGGGACAGGCTGCTCTTGTAGTAGTTCCTGGAGAAGGAAGGCTCCAGGTGGGAAGCCCTGGGAGTCCTGGCTGGCTAGAAAGCCTCAGCTGGAAGTTTGTTTCCTTTTGCAAGTTTGCTGGTTGTTTGAACAATAAATGGAGCCCAGAGGCAAAGGCTAAAGACTGATCTGGGTGTAGTTGATAATTCCCCAGGCTAGTCAGGAAGGTTGCCAGTTTACAGTGCCCATTCCCAGCCTCTGCCATCCCAGGAGTTGGAGGTACTCTGCATAGGAGTCATCCCCAGATCTGACATGCAGCATTGTATAGCTTGCAAGGACACACCTCGCACTTGTCGTGGGAAAATTGGGGAATCCAACAGGATAGAGTTAAAGAAAAATGTTGCGTAAGAGGTAAGAAATTCAGTCAAAGGGAATGTTCAAATGAAATATTGTTCTTCAAAACAAAAGTCTGACTGTGGAGCACGTGTAAACCAAACAGAGAGACGTATCTGAGCCCTTCTTTCAATAGCTCCAAATATAGACGCTGCTGGCATGTGGAGTGTACGTCCCAAATGTTACCAAAAACCTCCGCACGCAGCAGGTTTGTGATGCATTATTGCGTAACAAAAGGATAAGGTCAGTCCCTGCCTCACTGGGACATTTGTTCTTCACAAACAATCTCCTCAGTGTGAAGCCTAGGTAATATCGCTGGATTGCTGTGATCCCCTGCTGTGGTTATCAAATGCAGAAGGCCAGAATGGAGAGCAAACGCTTCATATTAGCTACTCATGTCCAGAAAATTTATCCTCTATCCAGAACCAAGGCCCCATTGATGTGTAACCCATGTGCTTCCACTGCAGCATTTACTGGTATAAATAAGGGAAGAAACAGTGGGGAGGATCCATGGTTCATTGCAGCGGGGAGGGGAGGAACTGTGCCAGAGCTGGGCAGGGTGACTCCATTAGAAGAGCGAGAAACATCCGATCTGGGGTGTAGCAGTAGCTGATTTTAAGCTATACAGGCAGCTTTTTAATTGTGGGCAAACTGCCTGGCAGAACCTACTCATAGTTCCCATCTGAAGGCTGAGCCACCTGGAGCTCAGTGAGGCTATAAATAGGGGAAGTCGGCGACCACCTGTGGGAACTCAGCAGCTGAACCCCACAGTATTAAGAGGTGTTTTGATGGTAAGGTCTGTGTCTCAAAGATTGTGCCAATCCATTTGGATCCAGATAGCCTGCTCCCTATCTCACTGAGAGCTATAGGAGACTGTAAATTACTGCTGGTTAGAAGAGATAAGACTACTGTTGCTGAAGAGGTGCAGGGGAGTTCGAAGGAGACTGTGGGATTGCTCTAGCTGTAAGAGGCTCAAGGGACATATATACTTTGAATTGCACACATTGCAAGAAGGGCTCACCTCATGAGAAAGTTGGAGGGAAGTGAAGATACATTTGTGTGTCAAGGTAGACGTTTCCTCAATATCTTGTAATAGCAGCAAGTATGGAAATTTGTGAGCAAAACACCAAAGGCGTTAGCACATAATAGTTGTTTATGGGAAATATTGACAACCAAGTCAGATATTGCATATAGATTATTTATACTTAGTAAATGTCAGAGTGTTCTTTAAAAAAAGAAATTGTGTCAGTCTCTTTCTCTCAAAAGTGTAATTGTATAACAGTAAATCTTGGTCCTGAAAGGACTGATCTCTGACTTGTGCTTCACCAGAGAGTAGGCTGAAATGCAGGAAAGGGAAAGTAATCCTAGATAATATTATCTCTGTCCCCTTACCTGTTATATATGCACATGTACCAGTGCCTCATCTAATACCCATTGAACCCAGTAGGTCTTTCCACTGACTTAAACAGATGCTGAATCAAGCTGTAAATGAGTAACTTATTATAAGGAGTGGAGTCGAGCCTGCAGCGGGACTGGGATCCCGCTGGATCCACTGCCATAATAGTGGGAGTGCGTAAAATGTACTTTATTGCAGGTGGGATTGGGTGGGCAAAAAAACCCCAACCCAACAGACTGCAGGAATTTACAGGAAAACACTAAATCTCTTGTCAGTTTATCATAGATAGAGTTTCAGCAGTGTAAAACAAGTTTTTCTTTTTTAAAAATATAAAGGTTTTAATACTTAAATTTAAGTGAGGAATAGAAAGAGATTTGATATCTATTATAACAAGAGTTAAAGAATTTTGTACATGGTTTAAGATTTATTTTAATCTTTAATGGTAAATATTGTGTCTCAATTCCATTGATTGAAAACCGTGGTGGTTTTTTTGTTTTGTTTTTGTTTTTTACTGGCATGGAGGAATCTGTCTCTTTTGTGGAATTTGAAGTATCTAAGGTTTTTGCGGGTGGGAGCGGGACAAAAATGCAAGGAACAGTGAGGGAGCAAGTGGGAATGGGAATTGCAGGATGGGAGGGGATTAAAAAAATAGCCCTGCATAAGGCTCTAGATTGGAGCTCTTCTGTACTCATACAAATAGTCTTATTCATGTGAGTAAGCTTTAGTCATGCACATAGTCCTATTGAAATCAAGGATTACACATGTGGTTAAAGGTGAAGGATGAGGCTCTGAGATGAGATACGGGGTAGTTGGGGTGTAAAACTATATTCGTTACTGTTTAAAAACAGCTGAATAAAGAACTTTGAATGGCCATGATTCAGGTTACAAAAGTTCCACAGCTTATAATAAAAATGGTTCTAATGCAAAGTTATGGTTGTGAATTTAAAGATAGCTAATGTCAGGAAATGCTCAGTTAAGGTTCTAATGTGCATGTTATGAATATTTGCTAAGGTCAGACATGACAATAGAGCATTTCATTGCAGCCCTGGAGCCTTAAAAGCCCACCTGCCCCTGCAGGAAGAGAGTGAGGCAGCAGAGCGGAACATGAACATCACCCCTCTTCCCAGCCTATGAGAGGAGGCTTTTCCAAGGACAGGAGCCTCCAGCCCGTGTCAGCAGGGTGGATGGGTGGGGATAGGTAAGGTCACTTGCAGTCCCTGGCCCACTTGTTGATGGGGATGGTACACGGGAGTTTCCATCCCATATATGGAGGGCTGGTGTATAATGGGGTCTCTTGCCTGTACATGGAGGGATGGCAGAAGTATGAGTGGGTCTCCAGCCAGTGGAGTTAAATTAAATGCAGAGTTCTAGGTCCTCCAGTTCCTAGAGAGGAATAAGATGTTGTAGGAGGTAATTTAATAAATTGATAGATTCCCAGGTCGGGGTGGGGGTGGGGTCTTTCTTTACCTCACTGTTCTCTCTACTCCCACAATCCATCCAGAGGGTGGAGGAGGTTGGACCGGAGAATATTTTCCAAATCTAACCCTGACTCCAAACCTAATTCCAGTTTGGGGAGTGGAGGCAGAGTTAAAATTGGTATTGATTTTCCTGACTTCTTTGCATTTAATTTCTCAATACAGCCTTAGCCTTAATGGAATTTTTTGCTGTGGATGTTTCCTAGGGCCAAATCCTCTGCTGATGTAAACTGGTTCAGCATCAATGAAGTCACAGAATTGCACCAGTGTACAACAGCAGAGCATCTTGCCCCTTGTTTCAATTGCATGCTTTATTTAGAGCTGTTTCAACACTGTGGAAAAACATAAAAAAGGAATAATACAACAGTGCAATTGCTTTGTCTAGCAGTTAGGACTGTAGCGAGGGTATGAGTTTGCCATTTCAAGAGCTGGAAGAAAATTTTAAAAAACAGTGCCTTTAATTATAAAGAAAGCAACATTTTTTGTAAATGTCTGTCAAAAGGTGTAAGAAAAATCTGCTTTGTGCAAAGTTAACAAAAAATCTTACTGACACTTTATTTAGGTATTTATAAATGGAAGTCTCAGTTTGGCTACAGTATGCTACAAACCACACTGAAGTAAACTTTGACAAACAGGAAATAGTTGGAAGGCTAGTAATACCAGTGGGATGTAGTCAGATGTCTCCCAGTCTTGGCTTTCAATTGTAATCTTTTCCGTTTTTATTTTTGATGGAGGTTTTGGCACTTTAATTTCATACTATTTCAGCTTTTCCGTGTGTGTTTTAGTGGAACACTCCCCTCTATTATGAAGATTTAAAAAAACTGGAAACAACATACTTTTATCTCAATGCCACAGTAGGAAAGTTTACATCACGAGACAGGATGCTTACAATGCATATATCAGGAACTGCGTTTGAAAATTAAGTGCTTTGCTCTGATTCACTTGAACTTTTGTTATACTGGTGATTTCACTGGGCCAGATCCGTGGCCCTGTTCGGAACCCTGTGCATTGACTGCTCTGTGGCACACAGAGGCCAGAAACCCAGCATATCCAATAATCCAATCCTGGTGGCATAGAGCCAGCATAGCCTGCTTTCCCCCTATTCCCTTCACACTTTCCTGCACAGGCAGCATGTTGGGGGCACAGCTGAGAATGGACATATGAGTAATGTGCTATGCTGCGCTTTGGTGATCCTCAGCTAGTGTTTACTAGCTGGCACAAGCTAGAATAGCCAAGAATGGTCTACAGTCAGGGGCCGAACTCCGCACAAAATTAACCGCCCATGCTGCGTTCCTATATTCTGTCTCTCAGATCACTTGCTCGGTCAATTCAAGCCAGTGGTGTAGACAGCATGGGACATTTGGGTGGGCCCTGACTTCGGGTGCGCAGGCAATGATGGGGGGCAGGTGACAGGAAGGATCGGGGGCGTGATGGATATTCTGGCTAGGGATCCCCGAGGACCCAGGGTGAGCACCCAGCTCTGGAAGGAGACACTGCTCTCCAGCGTGCACAGCACCCGTCCCCATCCCACGCCAGGCCCAGGTCCTTGAGGCGGCAGGCCTATCTTTTTGAGGATCTCCTCTGCGGCACCGCTTGCCTGCCCTCCGCCTGCTCTGGCGTGCTTGCGTGTCGTGCTCATCCAGCACTCTGCTGCTGTCCCTCCCCCTCCGGTTGAGATGGGTATGTGTGCCCCCGTGTGCAGCGTCCTCCATGTCTGGGCTGGGCTAACACTGGGGCCGGAGCAGAGCAAGGGCGGTGGGGAGGTGGGGTGGGCCTGGATTCTAAATGGGTGGGCCACAACCCACCCAGGCAGACACGCCAAACCTGGAAAAAAAAACGCAGAAATTGGGCTTGTTTTTGGCTTAATTGACTAGTGAGTTGCTTGTTGGCTAGTTTTGGGCTTGTAGCTTGTTTGGCTTGTAGCTTTTTTTTGATCGGCTCCTGGCAAGCAGGGTCAAGGGTGCACAGCGGGCCCACCACAGTCCCAGACTGCAGGCCGGGGGATCTAGTCACATAGAGTGTTGGGATTCTTAGGGATTGACTTGTTTTGGCCTTGTTTTGAAATGGGATTAGCTAGATTTTTGGTTTATTGTGAAAGTCGGGGTGCTTATTTACCCCGTGAAAGTTGGCAACTGTACACGCAGGCCCACTTGTGGCTATGCCCCTGATCCAAGCACAGAATTTTGACTCCAAAGGCCAGTTTTCTAAAGGTAGTTAGGTGCCTAACAATCTGGCCCTAAGAATGTAAGTGGGTTGTGTTCCTATGAGGGCTGATCCAAAACCCACTGAAGCTAATGGGAGTTTTTCTACTTTATCAGTGATTTTTAGATCAGTCCTTATATCCCTTTGTTGTCTAATTATGGCCAGGCTTTAAGTGGGATCTTGGGTTTTCAGCAAACAATTTTAGGAGTGTTGAGTTGCAAGGAATTCTTTTTACTTAGCTATAATCCCACTAATATCACTTACCTTAACATTATCAAATGTCTCCCAATGATGGACTGTTGTCAAAGCTGCAGTCTGATTTCAACAAAATTAAAAACTAGTTTGTTTTAAGGAGACAAACATTCTAATTATTGTTTGTGTCTGTGTGTGTGGATCAATAATCATGGTTACTACAGCTCACTGAAATAAAACTGTTACTATACCCTGGAGATAGGTACTTTACTGAAAGCTAGAACAGATAATGAGTGAATAAGAATTCACTTTACTTATGTGAATACGCTTATTTTAAAAATTTACTTTAAAAGCATAGGGCTTTGTAACACAGCACATAACTGTCCAAAATTTGACATCTGAAAGGTTTTTTAAAGCAAATGGTTTTTCACTCCTAGAATACGTGGGTGTTTACAAAACAGTACACTACAGCATGTCATCTAACCTCAAGGTGCCTTTTAACAAAATCTGTAAAAGGTCCTATCCTCCTGGAAATCTGTAGAATTTTTATGATCCCGAGGATCAGAATGAGCAAAGCTGGCTTTTAATAACAGGTAAAGGTATGAAAAGTCATCTTCCCTCTGCCTGAACAATCCTTTAGGATAACTCATGTGGCTATTTATGTAGTCAAATCAAATGACAGTGATGCTGGAATCATAGAATCTCAGGGTTGGAAGGGACCTTAGGAGGTCATCTAGTCCAACCCCCTTGCTCAAAGCAGGACCAATCCCCAATTTTTGCCCCAGACCCTTAAATGGCCCCCTCAAGGATTGAGCTCACAATCCTGGGTTTAGCAGGCCAATGTCCAAACCACTGAGCTATCTCTCCCCCCTGTCCTGTGCAAAGGAGGCTCAAAGACACATTTCCCTTGGCCTCAGCCCATTCCCACACTCAGCACACGGAGCAGTTGTTCAAAACAGCCCTACCAAGAGAAACATTTTCCCTGACTGCCCCCCTAAAGGGCTCAGCTCCTTCCGGGCCATGACACCTAGGCTCAGTCCTGACCTCCCCGTCCAGGCCCTCCCCGCTCAGCTCCCTCCTGGCCCTGGCTGCACCCCCTCCGCCCCCCAGCTTCCTCCTGGCCCTGGCTGCACCCCCTCCGCCCCCCAGCTTCCTCCTGGCCCTGGCTGCACCCCCTCCTCCCCCCAGCTTCCTCCTGACCCTGGCTGCACCCCCTCCTCCCCCCAGCTCCCTCCTGGCCCTGGCTGCACCCCCTCCGCCCCCCAGCTCCCTCCTGACCCTGGCTGCACCCCCTCCGCCCCCCAGCTCCCTCCTGGCCCTGGCTGCACCCCCTCCGCCCCCCAGCTCCCTTCTGGCCCTGGCTGCACCCCCTCCGCCCCCCAGCCCCTCACAGCTCCCTCAGCACCCTGCCCGCAGCTCTGCACCCGCCACGCTCAACTCCCTCCTAGCCGCACCCTCCCCCGTCCTGGCTGCACCCCTGCTCAGTTCCCTACTGGCCCCCCGCGCCCGGCTCCCTCCTGACCCCGGCCCGAATCATCACAGCTGTCCTCCCCGGGCCGGCTGGGCACTCTCCGCTCTGATTGGCTGGCCGTTGCTGCGCTACTGATTGGTCGCTCTGCTGATTGGCTGGCTTTCTTAGCGCAGTCCCGCCCCCTCCCTGCCCCTCCTGCTTTTGCTCCCTTCCGGCTCCTGCGGCGCTTTCTAGGAATCGTCTCTGCGCCCGTTGGCCGTCCCTGTCACGTGGGCGCCGCCTGTCCCCGCCTCGCGCCCGGTTCGGCCGGGCGGTTGGAACCGGTTTGGCCGGGCGGTTGGGGACAGTGGGGAGCTGGGACGGCGCGTCCTGCAGCCGGAGCCGCCACTTCCTCCAACCAAGGCAGCCGGAGCAGCCCGCCGCGCTCGGCGTCCAGGTCAGAGCCGGCGGCCGCAGGGATGGAGGGGAGGCGCGTGGGGGGCAGGTCTTTGACCTGGGGGAGGGGGACTGCAGGGCTCCCGGGGGTGGGGGGGCAGGCGGGGTCTGGGTGTAGGGGGCAGGCGGGGACCGCAGGGCTCCCGGGGATGGGGGGGTCAGGCGGGGACCGTAGGGCTCCCGGGGATGGGGGGGGCAGGCGGGGTCCCGGTGTGGGGCGCAGGCGGGGACTGTAGGGCTCCCCGGGGTGGGGGGGGCAGGCGGCTCCCCGGGGTGGGGGGGGCAGGCGGGGACTGCAGGGCTCCCGGGGGGGCAGGCTGGGTCCCGATGTGGGGGGGCAGGCGGGGACTGTAGGGCTCCCCGGGGTGGGGGGGGGCAGGCGGCTCCCCGGGGTGGGGGGGGCAGGCGGCTCCCCGGGGTGGGGGGGGCAGGCGGGGTCCCGGTGTGGGGGGCAGGCGGGGACTGTAGGGCTCCCGGGGATGGTGGGGGGGCAGGCGGGGACTGTAGGGCTCCCGCGGGGGGGGGCAGGTGGGGACTGTAGGGCCCCCGGGGGGGGGGCAGGTGGGAAGTGCAGGGCTCCGGGCGGGGTCCGGATGTGGGGGCAGGGAGAGCGGGGTGTGGGGCTGGGCAGGATGCGGTGTCTTATCCGCCCGGCGCTGCAGAGGAGGCGGCGAAGGGTGATGCCAGTCGGGGCAGGTGCTGTCCGGGCAGCTGCGCGGTCTCGGGCCGGGGCAGCTGTTCCGTGCGGGGAGGTTTTGTTGACGGCCCTGATTGGGCGCAGAGCTGGTGACGGGACCTCGGAGGAAGGTTGTTTCACTTCACCTTGCGTAACCCGGTCTCAGACTGAGCAGGCGGATCTTGGGGAGCTGCAGCCAGCAAGTGTCGGGACAGCTCTCTGGTGAGGAGGCGCATGATGACCGCGCTATTTCCCAGTGCTTCCTGCGTCTCCTCGGGAGCGCTGTCAGGAGACATGGGGTCACCATCCTGTGGGCTGCTTCTGAGCGGAAAAACAAGAAGCGATGCTGCTTGCCTTAATTCATGTTTTGTTCCATATGCGCCTATCTCTTCTTTTGTCCAGAATAAAAGGAGAGGTGATGTGAAGGGATTAGGACAGAGGTGGGCAAACTACAGCCCGCGGGACTCTCCTACCCTGGGAGGCTACCTCCAGACCCTACCCTGCTGTTCCCACCCCTCCCCCCCCGCAGCTTCAGCGCGCCCCGGCGTAATGCTCTGGGCGGCGGGGCTGGGAGCTCTTGGGGCAGAGCAGTTGCAGATCCCGGCGGTGGCGACATGGCCCGGCTAAACGCCACCAGCCACCGGTGCTCCAGGCAGCACGGTTAGGGAACGGGGAGCAGGGGGGGTTGATAGAGGGCAGGGGAGTTCGGGGTGGTGGTCAGGGGGCAGGGGTGTGGATAGGGGGCAGGTTGGTCAGAGGGTGGGGAACAGGGGGGTTGAATGGGGTCCCCGGGGGGGCAGTCAGGAATGAGAGGAGGGGTTGGATGGGGTGGTGGGCGTCAGTCAGGGGCAGGGGTTCCGGGGGCGGCTAGGAGGGATTTGAGCGTGGGGGATGCAGAGCTGTGGGCAGGGTGCTGGGGGAGCTGTAAGAGCCTAAACGGTTTGAAGGGGCCTAAAGATGTAGTAGATAGGTGTCTGAAAATCCCACTAGATCCCTATTTGCATCTTTAGGCAGCTAAATACCTTTACAAATCGGACCCTCTATAAATAGCAATTAAGAGATTTTTTTTTCCATTGAAAGATCCGAATTCTATATTGTAATTTCTTCCTTCAAGATAATGTTATCTAGGTGAGTTTCAGGTTGGTGGAGTATGTGCCAATCAGAAGTTTCTGATAGTCTTTTGTCAGGTGGAAAATGTTGTTAGTTTTAGATAGGGAAAATGATATAACATAAGCAAAGCTTAGTTCCAGGTAAATTCTGCTCCTTTTGGCTTTCTCATAAAAACATAGCATAAAAACGACATAGTGAGTCAGACCAATGGTCCATCTAGCCTAGTATCCTGTCTTATAACAGTTGCTAATGCCATATGCTTCAGAGAGAATGAGGAGGACAGGGCAGTTATCAAGTGATCCATCCTCTTTTGTCCAGTCCCAGCATCTGTCTGTCTGAGTCTTTAGGGACACCTGGAGCATGGGATTGTATTCCTGACCATTTTGGCTAATACCCACTGGTGGACCTATCCTCCATTAGCTTATCTAACTCTTTTGAACCCAGTTATGTTTTGGTCTTCACATTACCTAGCAGCGAGTTCCACAGGTTGACTGTGTGTTGTGTGGAAAAAATAGTTCCTTTATTTCTTCAGGTGACCCCTGGTCCTTGTGTTATGT
This sequence comes from Chelydra serpentina, assembly GCA_037349315.1. Lineage (NCBI taxonomy): Eukaryota > Metazoa > Chordata > Testudines > Chelydridae > Chelydra > Chelydra serpentina. Next base: position 17,225,171 of record JBAIAC010000061.1, read on the forward strand.
GAAACAGTAAATAATGCTTTTTCTCCACAACAGTCATGTTTTTATAGATCTGTCATATCCCCTTTAGTTGTCTCTTTTCCGAGCTGAACAGTCTGTCTTTTTAAATGCTCCTTATAAAACACAGCTTGCCAAATACTGATTAACCTCAGTGGGTAAGGTTAACCTAGAGGACCAAATCCTCATATGGTGTAAATAGCCATATTTCCAGTTAATTCACTGGAGCTACTCCTTCTTAATGCTAACTGAGGACCTGACCCAGAGACTTGAGTGTATCAAAATCCTTGTATTTTGCCGTATGTACAGCTAGATTAGACAATTTACTTAACTTGTAGTCCTACCTTTTCGTTCTTTCTGCTTTAAATTCTATTCTGGCACTAGCTGGAATTTTGCCTCCTTTCTTTACTTTCCAAATTGCAGAAGGTTCATACTGGATTCTTTTCATTAAGATGTCAAAATGTTAGTTTTCTTTATGCAGATGATGCAATACTCAACTACTTTGCTCCCCTTCCAGATACTCTGTAGTTTACAAAATCAACACTTCTTTCAGGTTCTAACAGTTCTTCATCCATTTTGGATAGTGAATGGAAAGTAGCTCAGTCAGTCTCCAGTCTCAAAATTGTCTCCTTTCTGATTCTGAAAGTCATCAGTCAATGTAAGCAAAAGACTCTTCAAGATTTGTAGTACTTGAGGTTTTTAAGCCTCAGCAATAAGAAACTGTTGACCGGTATGACAATGTCTAGCCACATCCTTGGGAGACCTTACTGAATTAAGTTTGTGTCTTTGGGCTCCATTGTATTAAATGCATGGCTTATGTATTATTTTGGGCCGGAATAGTGTGTAACTTCTCTAGGTGACATTTGTGAGACCTGGATGTTCAAAGGACTGTATTGAAAATGTGCCAGACAAGAATGGACTTTTGGGTCTATAAATGTTAAATGGATTTCCAAGGGGAATACCTAGAGGGAGGTCAATGCAATTTCCCCACCTCCAGTTGCACAAAAACCCAGCCTTTTGAAGCTACACTCACCCTCTCAGGATGTCTGCTGATTACCTGTTCCTGGAGACTGGTGGTCAAAGTCCTGAGCTGTATAAAGAAACAGGCTTATCTGCCCAGTCTCAATTCTGAATCTGAGACAGTTATGAATTTGTAACTATGGTAAAGTCACAGTTGTGGGGTTTGCAGGACTAATGCCTACCAAAGGCCAAGATTGGTGTTAAGGATGGCCTCTGGTAAGCTTTTTAGCATGCGTGTAGATTTTTATTATTTTTAATATGTTTTCTTTGTAATACTTTCACCTTAATAATAAATGTGCTTGCTTAGAAAGAGCCATGGGGTAACTTATAACTGTGGGTGATTTATGGATCATAGCTTCTGGAGATAAAGCAAAATGCAGATTCTGGCCTTTTAGGGAGTCTGGCTTGCTGGGGATATCAGAGTCTTAATCAGGTAGCTGTGCAGCCTTTAACACCGTGGTCAGGAAGGAGACAGACACAGGTTTCTGCCCAAGAGAGGTGGTGGCTGAGCAGTCGGGAGCCTAGAGTGGGTGCCCTTGGTGGACAACTGAGGGGAAATAAAGGTGCACTTACCCTGAAACTGTGACATCTGTCACAGATCATATGAGGAGCATCTACCACACATCATACTTGGAGCTCAAAAATCTGTCCTTGTATACAGACTTAAATGTTGACTCTGACAGCCAGTAGGCAAGTTGGAGCTGTCGTATGTTAGCTTCAAGAAACTCCTGAAAGCAGCTATATGATATTGTAATGTAGATTAGAATTCATGTCCAGTCTGATGTTGGTATGTAAAAACCAGTTTGGAAGTCTTTGTATATACGTCTGAGATCTGCAGAGTTTAGCATGATTGGTAGCCCTTGCTCAAAGACTGACGGCCGGATGGTTGTTTTAGATCACTAGTGGAGTAAGGTTTGCCAGTGCATTATCGGAGAAGCTTTTATAAATCTTGCCATCCGTGACTACTGGTTTGGTGAGCATGGTTTGGCCTTTTTTTTTTTTTTTTGGAATGCTAACATTCTCTCAACTTTTTTGAAAGGTAATATTTTTATATATTCCAGGTTCCTGTTAAATATTTTATAAACTTTAAATATTTAGTATATAATACAGGTTTGCAAAGAACTGATGTTACTTGACTGCACTAGGAGATGCAGTTACACTTCTTGTCTAAGTGGAAACCTTACGTCTTAAGAGTTTGTGAGGGAAAAAATGGGTTTAACCAGAGTTTTATAGCAGCTATACTTGTTTTCCCCCCTAAAGGATGGCTGTACTAATAGAAAAACAAAGTGTTAGGCAACAGGAAAGCTGTTAAAATATTTACCATGTATATCAGGCATAACATTTCAGTGGTACTCAATATACCAACTGTTGTTGTTTCATTGTAGTTCCTGTGAAAGTTGGAAAATTCAAAAGAGCACTATAGCAGCAGAGAGCTGTACTGGAGGTCTAGTCATGAAGTGATTAATACCACCGAAGCTTGAAATTAACAAAACATTGACTTATTTTGGTACATCCTGCCTGTAGCCAAAAATTAGACCCATACCCTGTTTATGCTAATAGCCCTAAACTATACTACGTACACTCTTTATGGGTAACAATTGTTATACTTGATCACATCTCACAGGGAGAAGGGAGATGCTCCTTTCTCTCTTCAGATCTGGAGATTCATCAGGCTCTTCAGAACTCTGAGGATTATTGTAGGTATGGGGAAATAGGGAATTTTCCTTGACAGCTCTTAATTGGCTAGAGAGTCTTACAAACCAATAGGGTCCAGGGCTTATAAAATTTGCGTGACACTGACTAGCCACAGAGTTAGAATTCTTAGCCAGGAGATTCTTCCCCTTGCCTTGCAAGAGACTTTAAAGGAATAAAATTAAAGTCTTCTGGACAGTTGACTTGTATATTCTTTTCAAGATGTATCCTGATGTTCATCTAATATCACAAATGTACACAGTGCTTTATAAATGCAGAATAATATACAGCATGGATTTTGATGCATTAATGTAAAGTTAGAGGGAAATCTAAATTGAAATATAGTAACTTGATGCCACAGAGGGGGGTGTGTGTGTGTGTGAATTTGTACAGTATTGTATTCCATACTTGCAGGCATAGTTCCTGAAGGAAAGCTTTCTTGAAAATTGTTTGGTTTTTGTGCCTAAACATGGTAAGACAAATCATAAGCCTGATATCATTGGCAAGGAGTTCTACAGCTGCAGTACTGTCCCTGAAAATGTTGTTTCCTGTGTGTGTGAGTGTAAACTAGGGTTTTTTTCAGGTGTGTTACCTCTGTGGAAGTTGAGGTAGTCTCTGAGGTAGATCGTTTCCATTCAGTTGAAGGAAGCTTTGTAAAAATGCAAATGAAAGTTCTTCTAGCCCAGGCTCAAAATCCACTCTTGAACATTATAATGAACAACTAATATTCTTTTTGCCTGTCAACTAAAAAGCCCAAACCCAATATTATCTATTGGTAAATGAGTGAATAGAACTTTATAAAGCACTTAAAGCAGCCTTACAGATTTAAGATCAGGACTTTTAATTCAGTTTTGAAACTAATTGGGGGTCAAAGTTAGTGTAGCATAGGCATGGTCTCTTTCATATCAGCCTCAGCTTTGTGAGACATGCTGTGTCCTCATTGGAGGCAGTGTTATCCAATGATAAGACATTGGTCTAGGACACCAGAAGTTCTGGGTTCAGTTTTCAGCTGTGCCAGTTATCTGCAGGATAGCTTTGGACAACTCACTTCCCCTCTTTGCCTCAGCTTCTTTTTGTTGGGGGTGGGGTGGAGGGAAGCTCCTTCCTGTTCCTGCTTAAGTGAAATCTCCTCTCTCCCACATTCTCAGGCACAGAGGGAAGAGAAAGGCGGTGGGGGGAATAAGAAAGGAACAGGAGTGAAAGAGGTAAAATAATGTGTGGGACAGACGTGAGTGAGGAAGGGACACAGACCCAAAGGGAAGAAGTGTGGAGGACACAGAAGGAGGAAACTCGAACATTAGAACTTGTTTTCTGCAGCTCTCTGACTTTCTGCTCTGGGCTCTGAAGAGCTACCTTTCTGCATTCTCCTATTCGGTCTCTAGATCTTCTCTCTCACTCTGCCTTCCGGGCTCCTGCTCAGCTCCCTATACGTTTTGCAATCACCGGAGGACCGGAGCTTGCCCTCTAGTGTTGTAACTTGAATATTTTTTTGTTCAGTAACACTAAAGCTCTCAACTCGGGCATGCTGCTGTCAGCATTGTATTACATAAACATTACTTCTGTTTAGAACTGGATTTTTGAAACCTGGTGTGAAGTGTTCAGAAACCAACTAGGTGGGAGCACAGTATTAAAATTTCTTGCTGTATAACCCTTTTAAAATCATTTGGATTATTTGGCATTACGCTGGTAGTGCATTTACATACAGTGCATGCTATTTACATATAGAAACATTATGGCCTTCATTGACTCTGAAATTATTTTATAATTAATGGAAAAAGAAATTATTTTAACTTATACATGTCAAATCCATAGTTATCTAGGACTGCCAGTGTTGTCACAAGGAACTTTGTCTTTTATTCATACCTTGCATATTTACGGCAGGGCAATAAGGCATAGATAATATTTTAATAGTCATAGCAGTTCTGAGTAAATGTGATTTTGTTTTTTTTCCTGGTTATTAAAATAGTTTACATAACTATAGCAGTCCTATCATCATGTTTTCATTGCTGCCACGTTATTTTGAGGTAAATGCTAATTCCAAAGAAGCTTGGGGTTTTTTTGTTTTGTTTTTTGGTAAATATTTGCTTGAGTTGTGTATTCATAATTGGTTTTCTGCTTGTCTGCATTATTTTTCATGAGTAGCTTTGAAAGTAAGAATAGGATTGTCAACCTTCCAGGATTGGCCTGGAGTCTCCAGGCATTAAAGATTGTCATGTGATGAAATCTCCAGGAATACATCCAACCAAAACTGACAACCCCAAGTAAAAGTAAAGAATAGCTTAGAGGCAACTGCTTACCCATAGAAAAGCCATTGGCCATTGAAGGTTATAATTTCACTTTGTCTCAATGATAAAGCTCCCATTGACTTCATTGAGAGCAGAGTTAGGCAAATGCTGGGTGCTTTAGAGAAATCCTCCCCTAAAAATATTAAATGAATGCTGTTTGTAGTTGTACATATCAATCTCACTATTTCTGTTTAACACTTGTTAATCTTGTAGATAGGCCCTGTGTCACACTGACTCTCTTGCTGGCTGGACAATGGTTTCTTGATCTGGTCAGTCCTTTGCTTTGGGTTGCTGTGGAGTGGTCCAGAGCTCAGAAGTACTGCCATTTGCTCAGAACATTAAGACCAATACTTGGTCACCCCCCTATAGAGATGATTGAAGTTCATACCCAAGCTTTTAGTTGAGGTAGCTACAGAGGCAGTATATTGTTAATGAAATACTTTTTCCCCTCTCCTCCTAATAGGAGACATCAGGCTTCCTTAGTCATTATCTGCAAGTATGACCCCATCTCAAGTTACCTTTGAAGTAAGAGGAACATCAGTACCAGGTACAAAAATCACACTTGTCGTATACTTTTTTTGTGTGCATGTTGTAAAACTAGAAGAAAATCTTTAAGCAATATAGTTAAAAAATATTTTTTTATTTTAGTTAGAGGGCAAAGAATCATAATTTTGATACCTGGGTTGACAAGGTTCAGGAGGGTGGATCAGTAAAGAGGAGCTTTATAAAATCATTGTTCTTTAGCAGAGAGCGGGGGAATGAATTTTTTATCTCATTTATTAACTTTTGTTTGAAAAATGTTAGCATGCTAGAGATTTTGATATACTCCCTGAAATAGTCTGAATACTTTTAAAATTAGAATTGTATTTGTGATAACCTTACATTATCAAGTGGAAATATTTAGTATTACTCTTGACCTCAGATGCGCAGGCATACATTGCTGTGTTCCTTGGAAAATCCTCAGTTTGTGCCGAGGTATGCAGAGGGTTCCTGTTGAACCAAATATAATAAGAGAATATGTTTTGAATGAGTTTGGAACACAAGTTGACATATTTGATCAGAACAGTGTGCCGTCTTATCCAGTATCCTGAAACCTCAGATTTTGGTTACATTTCCTTTCTATGTCTAGCTGAGTTTGGGATGTTTGCTATGTCTGTGTCTAGCCAGTGGGGTGTTATCCAATCTTTCCCTTCAACTTTTTTTCCTAAATCATTAGAAGCCAAAAGCAAACACTGGGTAGCTATTCCTTTGAGTTTCCTATCTTTCACCTCCTTCTCTAATTCAGAGACAAACGCACACAACCCTCCCCCCCCCCCATCAGTGGTTGACTGCATCTAAAACAACCAGAGTGCTTCCTCTGTGAGTCATTATATGATTTGCCATAGGGTGGATTTGATTTAAATCAAATTGATTTACACCATGATTAAAATCACTATAGTCAGGAAGACTCGATTTAATCACAGTTTTCTAGATAAAAGTGCATTCTTGTTGGTTGTTATAACCTTAATAGATATTTCAATTGTTTTATTTAACTAAAACAACAATGTTAAGTATTCTGGATTTTTTTCTTCAATAGCAGACATAATATTTTAACAAAACAAGCATATGTCCTTCACTTCTCACAGAATGCCAAACTCAGTGAAGGTATGAATAAGCACTGTTCTCTCCCCTCTGCTAAAATCAGAGGGAAAATTCTCTTTCTTGGACTTGTGGGAGCTTAGCTCTCTCCCGCTCCTCTGCTGGTGAAGTTGAGGATTCAATAGGTGTTCAGGATGTTCCACTGATCCCTTTACATTCCTTCCATGCTGCAAATCAGAGACCTTGTCTACACTATAGGGGAAATTTGATCTAAGCTATGCAATTTAAGATACGTGAATAGCATAATTCAAATCTACTTACTGCGGGGTCCACACTACGTGATGTTGACGGGAGATGCTCTCCCTTTGACTCATCCTACTCTTCCCAATCCGATGGAGTCGGAGTCGACGGGAGAGTGATCTGCGGTTGATTTAGCAGGTCTAGTGAAGACCGCTAAACCGACCGCTGATGTATCAATCGCTGCTTGTCGATTCCCCCCAGAAAGTGTAGACAAGCCTAGAGTAGTCAAACACCTTTTTGTGACTTATTACTCTAAATTGAATATGGAAGCAGTTAGTCATTAGGTAGAAGATGCATGGAATCTGCATTTGTGTGTTGCTACAAAGATGCCACTTGGGTATACCCATGTTTTGTGGTACTTTTTGCTGTATCTGATCATGCAATTCTTGCTGCTTATGGGTTATCATAGGGTTTCCAGTTTCAGCTTAAAATGATGAATCTAGATCCCATTACCAAAAATCTGAACTTTTTTTTTATAAAGTACCTTGGAAAAGTGCTTGTAGAAGAGGCAGGTAGGCGCCTGGGAGATGTTATTCTCTGTAGCATGTGATTTCAAAGGGGCCATTTTGAACATAATGGCGTGGTAGGAGGCGGCAAGAAATGTAGCAAGCTAATATTACTGCAGCTTATGGGGCAACTGAATAAAATGTTCAATATATCACTCTGCCCTTTGATATAAAAATGTTATGGTCTTTGGCAGTAATTAATACAACAAGTAGTACAAACTGGAAGTAAACAGGGAAACAGTCTACCAGACATGGTTTATTGCTACAATGATATTGGCAAAATAATGAATATATAATAGATGCCTTTTTACTAGTCATCTGTTAAAACTCCTTAGGGGACACACTTTCCGTCACATTTTAGTTCAAAATTACAAGCAAGAATTTTGTCTTTTTGTTTAAAATTACACTGAGTTTGATGTGTAACAAGAGGAGAAATAACCGACTATTAAAACAGAAATATGCATTGAGACAGAAACCAATGCCAGCACCTTGATAATTTCTAAGGTAAAATTTACCGAAGGTCATTAGCATTTGTTGATACTTCAAGTGCAAATGTTTACCAATAACCAATTGTAGTTTATTACAAACACTTCAGTTTGCGATAAGATTGAAGTGAGTATTCATTTATTTCACATACAATAAACCAGTAGGTGTTGCTCAACAGAAGCATCTGAACATGTAATTATGAATGTTGCCAAAGGTCCTGTTAAGAGGCAAATGTTTGGTTACATAAGTTTCCGTTGCATTTGAGCAAAATGTTTCAGCCATATTTGAGTATGAGGACAGAAGGGCAAAAATATACTATACTTTTACCAGTATAAAAAAACTTGGAGTTTTTAAAACAGCTGTACAGGCAAAATATCCAGGGCTTGGAACCTGAAACCCAATATGAATATATAGCCCTGGCTAAGGAGCAGTGTCTTTGATTTTTGTATTTTTTAAAATAATGACTCTCCATGCTTCCATTTGTCACAATCTGTAAGGACTGTTCAATGCCTCCCGGAAAGTATTTTGTTTAAAAATGATTCTACTTGCATGTCATAGTTTTTGTAGAATTCTGAAAACTTGCAAAAATTAAAACTCTCCAAAAAAGCTTCTGCTGTGCTGCTTATTTCCTTCCTGTGTTTACAAGCTCATTTCCAAAGCAGCTAGTTGTGACATTCACATGTTTAGGACAAGAAATGAATAATATTGCTAAATAAAACTGCAGGGGAATTTGGAGAGGCAGAATATAATTACCCAATCTAGAGATGGTCCAGTATACAGACTTTACCTTTACTCTTAAAACAAGAGACATGGGTTCTTTAATGAGCATGTGGGACAGATCTGTGTTTGTTTTCCACTTTTTCCCAGAATAAGCCAGGCATTGAACTTTTTAAATGCTTTAAAAACTTGCTAAAAGCTGTTAGGTAGATCTTTGACTTACTAGCAACTCCTGAGTTGCCAGCAAAAAGTTGCTGTTATCCAGAAGTTGCTGAAAAGTGGAAGGCAGGTTTGCAAGGCAATAGCCAGGGAAGAAGCCCTGGGACGTGCCATCCCTGGCTGCAGCACTATAAGCCTGCCAGTGTAGAAGACGGCAGTTGGGAGAGGTGCTGCAATCCTGCTTCCATGGGCAGCAGGAGCACAGGAGACCCACGGAGCTGCACTATACATCTATCTCCTTGTGCTCTCCAGTCGTTGGGGCTCAGCACTTCCTTCTCTGCTGCAGTCTTCTGGAAGGGCTTAGGGAGAGGTACCATGCAGCCCCGCTCCCTGCTATGGCTCTTCCCAGCCCACTGCCCCTTACTGCTTATGCAAGGCCTGTGTGCAGGCAAGTTTGCAATTGCAGAAAGAAAACCTTTGGGATGGACTGAGCACTGGCCACAGGCAGACTTGTGGGGTTGCAGCCAGAGAAAGGCGTATCCCAGCACTTCAGTGCTTAATTTGTAATGCTGGAGCTCAAGCAATTTTTTTACTTTCATAACTGATGTGGCAAGCCCAGAGGTGCCAGGGCTCAGCACTGGTAAGCCCTGGCACAAATTAAGCACTAAAGCATTTCCTTCCCTGGCAGCAGCCTTGCAAACTTGCCTGCAGAGGGTGCTTGGAACATCCCAGTGTTCCTTGTGGGGCTGCAGACTTGCAAACCTGCTTTCAGATGGCATATTTCCCCCGCCCCCCATCCCCAAATGTTGCTAATCAGCAGCATGCCATTGCTGACACCCAAATCCCATTAACATTGTTGGTTTCCAGCAATATGTTGCTATTAACTGGAAGTTACTGATATCATCATTGCTATTAAATGGAATCTGCTGTATTTTAAGGGTGTTCCAAATGTTTTTACCTTAATATTAATCTACTATAATAGTTCAAGTTTGGAATCTCTTGCCTTTGATTGTAGCTGTGTGGTGCTAAACAAATCTTTGCTGTAGCACATTTTTTTTAAAGAATAGGACCTGACTTACTATGTCACTGGTGCACACAGTCAATGCAAGTGCATTGTCATATTACCCATCTGCCTTTGTATGTTCACAATGGAGAGTATATAGTAGGTCTGCGTTCTGTTTTTTCTCTTTAATATTTTAAAGAAAATATTGATGCAAAATTTGATTGTTAGACAAAATACTAAATGGGGCAAATAATTACTATTATTGGGACTGAACGACCTTGGTAACATCCTTTTTAAAGTTGTAAGCTTTGCATCTACCTCGGAGCTGGAATGTATTCTTTCCCAGTATGAGAATCTGAAATAGCTGTCAGAGATAGTGACTTGTGGCACAGGTTCACAGCTTTTATTAAGGCTTCCTGTGTCTCTGTAGGATTGGTTCAGGTTTAATAGCTGAAAATACCTAGCCCGTTGTCATAACAGGTAGGTTAGTCTTCATTAATCCCGTTTTTCTGATGCTCATGTTTTCTGAAATTAAAGAAATATTTTCCTTTTGGGCTAAAAATGCTGCATGTTTGGTCTCGGCCCAAAGGTGAAATTCTTTTTTAAACTTGAAGTTAAGACAATTCAGTTTTTAGTGAGGGTGAAACAAATTCTAATCCTGTTTTTACTTTTTATGAACAGTTCCAGTAGAAATGACTGAAGTTTGAAATTTTGCATTCAGATTGTTCTTAATGAAGCGGTAGTACTTTTCTAGGAGTTTTGGAGGGAGACAGGTGGTGAGTAGAGGAAATGCTCAATGAGTTTCTGCTAAAACTTTCAGCAGAGCCAAATGAAATCACATCACTGTGTTAACATGCTCTGAAGTGGGACACTTTGCATGAGGAGCAGGAGGCAATGCTCACTGTGTAAACTACAATAAAAACCCCCAAACCTCCAAAAGTACTGTTTTATCATCAAGAAAAGGAAGAATATTAAAGTTGTGCAGTTCAAGTAATCCAGGGGAAAACTTCTTGAGATTCTGAATGTTAAGGTCCCAACAGAAGCACTAACCCCTCAACTCGCCCCTGTTGCATATCCTTTTAATGCATGTATAATGTTGTATATATGCACAACCATTAATTTTATGTGTTGCTTTTATATTCATATAAACATAAAAAGAACTAAATGAAAAGAACAAGATCAAGGTTGAAAATGCCAAAATAAAGATGGCCTGCACAAATTTAATTCTGCTCCCTTGTGTGCATGCATTAAGACAGTGCTTGTTTATATGGCCACATGCTGTTTTTTCCATTTTTAAAAGTATAAAAGAGAGGTAATCATTTGTACACTTGAACGAGCATGCACCTGCTGAACGCTTACCTTGATAATGGAACTATTCACCTAGCTAAAGGTAAGCATGTGCATAAGTATTTGTAAATTTGGGGGCTTAGATTAGCAGCCTGCTCTCTTATAAGTGCTTTCCTGTTCCTTGACACCAGTTGAGAGAGACTTAAAAATAAACAAAAAATTAGTTGTTAGTTATTGAGTGTAAAATTCTGCTTGACCTACCATTACATATTTAAAATGAATTCAAGGAAACTGACTTGGTATTAAGCATCTGTGCTTTGGAATCTGGCTGTACCATTGTCTGCAGAAGAATTTGTGTGGTTGTCCCTGTTTAGCAGGTTTCAGTGTAGTAGCCGTGTTAGTCTGTGTCAGCAAAAAGAAAATAAGAAAGGAATACTTGTGGCCCCTTAGACTCTAACAAATTTATTTCAACATAAGCTTTCGTGGACTACAGTCCGCTTCATCGGATGCATAGAATGGAACATACAGTGGGAAGATATTTATGAAACCTGAAAAGGTGGAAGTAACCACATCAACTGTAAAAGGCTAATTGAAAGGAACTTATCAGTAGGAAAGAAACTTTTGAAGTGATAATCAACATGGCCCATTACAGACAGTTGACACAAAGGTGTTAAGGGTATTTAACTGGGGGAAATAGATTCAATTAACATAATGACCGAGCCATTCCCAGTGAATATTCAAACCTAAGGTAATGGTATCTAGTTTGCATATTACTTATTATTTAGCAGTGACTGTTGATGGCCCCACCCATCTATAAACTGGAGGTGAAGCCTTCAAGATGGAGATAAAACTTGAAGCAGAGTCGGTCCTGTAGTAAAATATACTTTGTGAAACAAAAACTTATTGATGAGGGCTGGATTAGTGTCGTTCATATATCACAAGTTTTTAAATCCCTTCAACTACTGTGTAGAATGCCCTTTCTAATTGAAGACAAGCCCAAGTAATTATGATGATTATCTTCCTAGGAGAGGTTTTTGCAATATGTGGGAGTTGCAACTCTTTAGGAAATTGGAATCCTCAAGCTGCAGTGGTCCTTCAGGCTGATGATGCTGATGGGTAAGCTTTTTAGTAATAAAAATACTGATCTAATACTTGCATTTTGGTGCTGAATTCAAAATTCTAAACTATACACACAATTCATAAAAACATTTTTGTCTGATCAGGTCTCTCCATTGCTTGATCATTTGGAAAGCATTTTTAGAAAAAAGACTTTACTAATGTAATAGAATTTGTAACTTACACACATGCTTTCCCAGTTATGAGTGATATCACATACTGGAGTCGGGTGGTAGCACTGCTCAGCAGTACACTTGCAAAAACGTCTTTAAAATGCTGTTAAGCATGATCTGCACTAAAAACATCTGTTGCTGTGACTAAACCTGTAATAAAAGAGTAACTTTTTTGTGTAGCTATGAATGGGGAAATATAAAACGCTAACACTTTTGTGTTGCATAAATTTTAAATGGTTTAGTATGGGAATAAATACTGCAGAAGAGTCAACCATTTTCTTAATTACACTCTGCTTATTTTTCTCTGGTTTGGGGAATAGCATTCACGGAATCTGTTCCTAACTCCACCAGTGACTGTGTGTGACCTTATTCATTTAATTGTTTCTCATTTTCCCCCGTCTGTAAAATGAAGATAAATTTTTTGCCTTACTTTTGTAAAGCACCTCAGATCTACAGATGAAAGGCACAATAGAAGTGCTATATATTTTATTATTTTACTTGATGCATGCTTAACTAAGTCAACTAGAAGAGAACTTTTTGTGCTTTTACACGTCGTTTAGTTTACAAGATGAATGAGAACATGCACTTGTGTCTGAGATCACAATCAAGTTTCAAAGCTTCTTATATTTAATGGAAAAGCTGATAGTGCTGCATATTTGTATAACCACAACATTCTAGATGTGGCCTCTTTCTGAATGGCTGAATCACTACTGCAGCATTGATAATAGATGGTTGTAGCAATAAAATCGTACTGCAACTTCATTATAAACGTTGTAAAATGCTTTCAGCCTCTCAAACCTTTTTAGAGGGCTGTTACATAAATTCGGTGTTGCTATTCAAGTTTCAAGGATGCTAGTGTATTTGTGCATCTGTTTCTTTGACTGCCTTTATTTTATTTTTTTAACAGCCCTGGTGCTTTTTTTTTTAAAAGGTACAACAAATGTACTTTGATAAAATCATATTTTCCCAAAGCCATGTTTGTATACTTACCTGTTTCTATCAAACTTTTAGTTTTGGGCTAACAAACATTTTAGAAAACCTTCATGTAACCAAATACTCTTAAACTATTTTTCCACAGTATGTTATGGAAAACTACTGTTGAACTTACTAGAGGAGTTGCTGTTCAGTATCGATATTTTAAAGGGTGCTTCTTAGAACCCAAGGTATGTATAACTTTTTAAGCTGTTTATTTTTAGTTTTTACTGTAATTTAACTTCATAAGGAGTATGTCTTATGACTCCAGTAAAATATTAAAATAGACACAAACTTATTCTGGGACAACTTACTGTTACTATATGGAGTTTGTTACTTTAGTCATTCCTACCACCCTACCCCACAATTGCTGGTTTTTGTTCCTCCAATAAAAATGCATGAGGATCATGCAGAGCTTAAATACATACAAAATCCCTCATAACTGGAGGTCATTTTTATCTGTTCTCACTAGAAGTAATCATTTAAAAGCCAACAACTTTATTAAACATGGTAAGAGTATTGCATCATCATAATGTAAATGTGTAATCGCAGAAGAAAATTATTGGTAATTTAAGTAAACAGGCTAAAATTCTGCTTTACTGGGCTGTCTTTAATATTTACATTTTTTGATAAAACATATTAAATGTTAACTGCCTCTTTTCTTGTGCAGTTGCCACATCTTAAGCGCTTTCATTTAAAAAAGCCAAAAAAGAGTGAGAGCATTCCAATATTTTCCATAGTTCCTATGTAGGCAGTATGAGTTAAACAGCTGCAGTTTTTAGGTGGATTCATATTGAAGATACATGTGAGTAGGAGTTAGAAGGCAGCATATTTATCAGTGATAATCACATTGGGGCATGGAAAAAGTTGTTCTTGGGATTAAGGATAGGAGAGCTCCAAGGAGGTGATCTGATCATATAGTCATGTGGGGGGAAAACAAACCGCTACTGTTTAGCTGCATTGTCCTAGAATCCACCAATACTGAAGAAAAGTGGTCCAGTAAACCCACCCAACTGTCTTTTGCACCTATTACGTCTACAAATATATTGTAGTTCTTCACCTGGGCCCAATTCATTATCAATTATATGTGGCTTCAGTAGTAAGTAAATACATGGAAGGGCTGCAGAACCGTGCATGCTCTTTGTATAGCTCAAACATTTTAAATTATTTCATGGCTAATAGGTCTAAAAATTGACTGTTCTTGGTTTTCATCTTTTGGAGATTGGGAAAAATTCTTTCTTGAGCTGAAAATATATTTGAAAGACATTATTAAAATTCTCAGTAACATTAGCTTATTTGAGAGATGCTCTAAAAGATGGTGTTGGAACTGATAAACTATCATGTGAAATCAACTAATCTTAAACAGACTTTAAAATAGATATTTGTGAAATATTCTGAGGGTGTAAGAGAACGGTACAATGATGGGCTTTTCAAGGTGAGAAATTTATAAAATGGGACTCCTGTCAAGGTAGGTCAGTTTTAAGGCCTAACAAATTGGATAGTACCCTTCTAATTGTTCAGATACCCCAATATTTAAAATGTAAGCAGTAACAAACTGGGGAAAAAAGCACACTTATCTTAAAAGAAAATTGGCAAGACATTTTTTACTAGTAAAACACATTTTTCCCTTGTAATATTTGCAAAAGTTCACAGTATATATTGGTGAGTGTGTTTCTTTAAGTAGGTGCTCTGTATCGTGCACGCTCTATGTACCGTGTGATGCAGAGGCTGCCAAGGTAAGTATGAATTTTATGGAATAGCAGAGTAAATAGCTACTGTATATAAAAACCCATATAAATAGCCATAGTGAGATAACTATCCACCTGCAAAGTTTAAATTGCACCTTGTTATAAACACCTGACTTAATTTTTAATAAAATACATTTGGTTTCTGTGTCTAGAAATGCTTTTCTAGTGGTTTTTCCCTTTTTTAGTTTTTGAGTTGTTTATGGATATAGTAAAGATAAGTTGCACGGGTGGAGTAGACAAGTTTAAGAACAAAATAAAAGATGCAACACAAATGAACCAGGTATACAGAGAACCTAAGGAGATGAAACATTAATAATGTAATAACGAAGAGCTATGTTTTTTATATAATTTTGAGATTCAAAACACTTTTCAGTCACTGGACTGTATTATATATTTCCTGTTTTATTTAGTATTCTTGGTTAACGTCTACATTTCAACGACTTATTATCTGTATAGTTGCACTAACATATAATTTAGTAATGGTCTGAAAGATCAAAAGTTCAAGATATATGAAGTACTTATCTATGATAATCACTTGACGGATTAGCATATAAGTATTCATCTAATAAACAAATTAGGGGGTTAAGCATCTCTAAATATGTTTTGGAAAAAATCCTTTTGTACTATAGTCCCATAATAATGTTTCAGTTTTTAAATTTTTATAAACATGCATTAGGATAAAAAATGCTAAAGACAAATCCAGTTTACATATTTAAAGTGGTTAGTAGTTCTGTTTCCAGTTTCTTCATGAACTGAGGGTGCCTCATATGCTTGAATCAGAACATCATATTGAGATATATGTGTGAATATTGGCTAAGCTAGAGGTCATAAACATAAGGGCTAATACAGGAAACTGACCACTTCCACATATCTAGAAACAAAATACTAATACAAATGAGAAGCTGAACATTTTAGCACAGCAAAAGATGCTTATAATCCGTATTCAAATTCAGG
The DNA here is from genome assembly GCA_037349315.1 of Chelydra serpentina. NCBI lineage: Eukaryota > Metazoa > Chordata > Testudines > Chelydridae > Chelydra > Chelydra serpentina. The sequence goes on from JBAIAC010000061.1 coordinate 17,241,161, forward strand.
AAGAAATAAGTTGGAAAAATCCTTTCCCTCAATCTTGTAAATTGCATTTTGGGAATTCTCTGACCAGTCTTGTTTCACTTGGAAATAGTGTCAAATTAAAAGGACAGTTTATGTTGAGGTATTTATATGTACAACCAATATGAATATTTAATACTAAATAGTAACTGTCTTTGGTTGTTTTGCTACCGTCTCCCCCTCCCCCCGACCTTATTTATAAATATGAATGTGAATTATTTGTGTACAGTTAATGCACTTCTTGGGTGCATTAATGAAAGGCAGCACATCCATGCAGAAGAAAAGAGCTTTTAATGAATTATAGATGCATGAAAGCTATTGCAAAAGGTATCTTGTGCATTTTTCTGAACAAATGGTTACATACAGTTATCGAAGCAAGGTGTCTGGATATTTCTGCTATTTTGTACAAGCTGAGCTTTTGTTTCAAACATATATGTCTTTGAATATGTACTCACTTATTATGACTACTTTGCTTCAAAGTTCTATTTTTATGAAGTTCTTTATTTGGGCAGGTTGCTTCTGGATACTTGTTTTTTTAAAAAATAATAATCCTGTTTTAGAACATAAGTCATGCATGTATATTATACATATACTATACCATTAAGTATGTTTTAAAAAGCTCATTATGGTGAATACAGAATAAATAAAATACATAAACTCTTGGCCTTTATTTAATTTTTTCCCCCTTACCCTAAATGTGCAAGCTTATTTACTGGATTTCCTTGACGGAAATATGCAATGACTAAGCCACCAGTGGATGTAGCAAAGCTTTGAAAACTTGGCATCACTCTTCATTCACTTTTAAATATTGGCAGAATACCATTTGATATATTCATGAGGATTTTAACAGAGCTTTGTATTTTCTTAATTTTCCAGTAATAACACTCCAAAGATGAATCTTGGGTTCATACTCTGTGTTTACTAGCAGAGTACCCTAGCAAAATCCTTTGGCTGTCAGTCAGTAGCAGGCTAGCAATTTCTAGTTTCTGCCTAACTGCTAGCAATGAAGGGGTTCTCCACTTTACTGTGCTACAGCAGCAAGTTGTATGTTTAAATCATTGCCTGAAACATTTTCAAGCAGTAATTGAAAACTCTAGTTAGCCTAGTGTTTTCTATGTTAGGTAACTTAAATGCGTGTTCTAGTGTCTTTGTGCCTTGTGACGTCAGCTACCCTTTGGACTTTCAGATTCTGTGCCAGTCCTGGTTGATGTGCTCAAATATGGTCTGTCAGTGTGGTATAAAAAACTAGGTAGATGGACCTCATTGTCAAAAGTGCAATGTTAAGTCATGCTTTAGTTTTCTCAGGCATTCAGCTGCCTTGTGCTCTTACCCAGCTTTTATATGGCACATAGGTTCCATTTTGAGAATCTTGCACTTGTGGTGTATATGTGCAATGACCGTTTAGGCACCTGGCATGACACTTAGGGCTGGTCTACACTACCCCCCACGTTCGAAGTAAGATACGCAACTTCAGCTACGTGAATAACGTAGCTGAAGTCGAAGTATCTTATTTCGAACTTTAAAGTACTTACCCCTGGTCCACACGGCGGTGCGCAGGCTCCCCCGTCGACTCCGCCTGCTCTGTTCGCAGAGCAGGATTACCGGCGTCGACGGGGGAGCACTTCCTGGTTTGATTTATCGTGTCTAGACAAGACGCGATAAATCGAACCCAGAAGATTGATCCGACGCCTCCGATGCTGCGGGTAAGTGTAGACTAGCCCTTACATGGATTCCATTAGTGAGTTCTTCAGGGCAGAGACTGACTTCCTTTGTTTGTACCCTGCTATCATTGTTTGTGTTAGCTTTTGAAGAGGTCACTAGCCTACTTGATGAGAGCAGCTGTGGGCACCTGCCTCCCTGTTGGCAGACAAAGTTTTCACTATGGGAATCCAGAGTGTGTCTCAGCCAAACGCATATGGGTCTGTTATAAGAAAACAGCGAAGGAACTTGACTTCACATCCTTTTCAACTTACTCATATTTTAGACAGTTCTGTTTTCCCTTTCCCTCTTTTATCCTTGCATTTATGATCTTTCTCTCTGTGTTCTGTTAATTAGCATAACATTACCAAAAGAGAGATTAATAATGTAATATTATCTTGTGTTATAACTTAATGTATTCTACCTTTAAAGCATCAAGTGCTTAATAACTTTGGATATGTATTTTGCATGAAGTGGCTTTGGGTGGGGTATATGCAGCTTTGAGCTAAATGGAAACTTTGCACTTGTTTTTAGCAGCGATACAGAGATCAAGCCTATATTTACTGAATGCTTTTAAATCATTGGCTTTTGGGGTCAACTAATGCAAAAACCTTAATAGATTGCATATCCTTGACACAATATCAGGAAGTCCCAGCTGGTGCTAAAAAATGTTGAATGTTTATGTCTCAGTATCAATGTTCAGATATTTTGATTATTACTATTTATTGGATTTTAAGCTTGTCTGAATTGTCCATTTTTATCAGCAAATTAAGTTGTTTCTGTTAATCTGAAACAAATGTAATGTGTTTTTGTTTTTTTAACTCTGCTGAGACTAAATTGGTGTTGGAGCTTATGATGCTTTGTAAGAGAAGGGACAATGTATGCTTGATGAAATCTAGCGGGGCTTCTTAGCCCCAAAGACCAGGATGGTGAACAGTGCAGATAGCTAACAGCACTTTCTGTAGAAAATGGTAACCATGTGTTGATAGGGGAAATAGATAATTTAAGGAAAAAAGGGCAGAAAAATAACTTTAGACATTGAGGTCCAATTCAGTACAGATTATCCAGAGACTTGGGCCCAACAAAGTCTCAGTTCCTGCTTCTGCAGCCAGCCAAATGATTCACTATAAATTCTAACATAGAAAGCATTTTTAAAGTTCTGTTGATCCTCGCAACAGTGAAACAATCATTGTTCTCAATATCTAATTGGCTTTCTACCAGATTCACTAAATATTGCCCCCTACAATTGGCAAAGTGTTTTTGAGGGGGGGGGGATGTAATCTTGGTCCAACCAAAACTAACCACAGAGGACTTTACTGATAGTTTGTTGTGTATAAAGTTAGAAGCATATTTTTGTAGTGGGATTTCTGAGTCTTCTGCCCTGGCATCTTCAGCCCCATTCTGTGGATTCTTCTATGAATACATTCTCCTTTGCCCAGGAATAGACTATATGTAAAATATTTAACATGGATATATGGTTCACCTAAAATGATGCACCTCTGTTTCCCTTTGAACATTGTGAACACTTTCTTTATGCTTTTGCTATGCCTTTTTAAGCAGTGTAAATTTTTATATTCCTTTTTGTGGCAGTGAACCAAATTCATATTTTCTATTTGAATTTTAATGAGGTAATGCAGAAGAGCAGGACCTCTGCCACAGTCAAACGAATTTTGTCAGCCTGAATTCCTCACCAAATAAAAGAGATTTTCTCAAACTTTCAACTGCCCCCCAAAAAAGTCTAGGTGAGTTAGAACCCTGCCTGAAGGAATAAATTGAAGAAATATAGTTCCCATTAATTATCTGAATAACTATTGCAGTACCACAAATTAAAACAAAAACCTGAGTTCAATGAGAATTGTTTTCTTGTTGGAAAGTGTAACTTTCCAATAAAGTAGCTGTAAACGCTGAGGATTTAATAATTCCATCCGACTTCCCTGCTCCCAGTCTGAATTTGTCAGTTTGTCATAGTGTGACCTGACTCATCAAATCGCATCATCAGCAGTCTCAGTGGTAAGAAGTAAGGCTTATCTTTTCTTATTCTTTAGCATATAAATTAAGATCACAAGCACTCAGTGGCATTGTGGGTAGAATATCAGATATAACGTAAGAGATTATTGCAGACCTTTAACTTTTAAATTACAGACTATCGATGGTCCCTGCCAAGTCATAGTTCACAAGTGGGAGACTCATCTACAACCACGATCAATAACCCCTTTAGGTATGGGCATCAATTGCATCTGTTTGAGGCATATGCATAAGATTACTAATATGCTGCACATTGGTTTAGTGGGATTGACAACAATTTATAGCTTTAAAATATTTAAATTTAGTAATGTGTTGCAGGTAAAAAAGTTCTTTATACATCATGGACCTCATTCTCAAAACCTTAAAATTGTCAAATCTTAAACTACTTTAAAAATGCAATGGATTTAAAGTTGTTTCCTAAATTTTGTCTTTTGCCTATTTCTATTTAAATTGGAGTTAACATAACTTTTTGATGTTTGTCACTCTTTGAGACTGAGGATCCATAGTTACCTTTTTTTTAAAAGAAGTGTGGCGAAGGGGAGGATATGAACTTACCCTTGTCCTTGTTCATATGAAGTTCCAGTAGTAAACTTTTTAAGAGGACCTTAATCTTTAATCCCAGTAAGTGGGCATTTTAAGTAGATATTACTAAGAACAATAGCAACATAATTCAAGGTGATGTTTTTTCTAACTGGTAAATACCAGAAATCCCCCTTTGTTGTAGGGACATATGATACAAACTTGATTAAGTTCCTAAGTTTTCTGAAATCCAAAATTTGTTTAAAAAGTGATTTGAAGTCATCCATTGAGTGTAGTTCAGATCTCTATCAGTCATAGGATGGCACTTTTCTACATATATATTTTTGTCTAGTATTTCCAGTGTTTCCTAAACCTGTATAGTTCATTCTACATATATTAAATACCTTCTGGTTCCTGGAGAGAGTGTACTCTGTAGTTAGAATCTTCTGTTTAAATATTTGTTAGGACTAATGTATACCATAAGGGATTACTGTTGCTTACTAGTTAGTTTGTGAATTAGAGCAGTTAAGGATTTCTGTTCCTGCAGCAAATTGTTGGGTTTTTGGTATATTGGTCAACAATTAATATTCTGGTCTATATTCCACCCTCTATTGAACTTTGTCTCTAATCCATTTGTTTACCTTACTCTGAACAGTTTTTTGAATTTTTAAGTAATATTCAACTTTATTCTTTTTAACTCTGTAGCCATTGGAAAAAATACACTGGTCCTGCAAGTTCAGGGGTGATTATTTAAAATGTACAATATATTTCCTAGGAAAGCTAAAGTACTAATAAATGTAATGAGATAAGAACTTTTTCTTTTTAATATAGTCAATGAACTTCTCGGGGATCTATGTATTTAATATAGCAGTTCTGTTTGTTTATAAACAGTCTTTTTAAAGACAAAATACTTGGATACTGGAGATCTAGAGCTGTGTGAAAACTTTTGCCATCAGAGAAATCACTCTTTGCAAGTTCATAGAAAAATAAAACATGTCTCTTTTGTCGCAAATGTCAGCCTGTTAATGCCGACAGAAAACTTGTCATTACACCACAAAATGTTATTTAATGACTACTAAAGATTGATGGCAGAATTGTGGTGCTTTTTACAAAAGGCTAATGGCATTGTTGGCAAAATATTACTAAATCAAATTTGGTTTTCAAATTTTGAGAAACAAAGGTTGATTATTTCTTTAGGTTTTTTTTATAGCTCTGAATGGTTATGGTTATGCTGGCGAATTTGCATACTTCCTGAATTTCCTGCTTTTTATAACCTTTTTGAGTAGGGTAGAAGTGAAGAAACACTTTGAATATCTTGTTCCGGGGAAACGGGTCTGTCAGATGCACAGAATAAGCATTTTAGTTGTGACTAACTTGATTTAGAAGCTTTTCATAGCAAAAAGCTTGTATGCTTTCTTTCAAGAACCATTTTTTAAACACTGTCAACATATATAATAAACGGATCTTGAACGCTAGCGATATAGCGAAATCGTCTTTTTTTTTTTTTTTTTTTTTTAGTTCAAATCACTTTTTTCATTTGGAAGGACACATGGCATCTTGTGAAACTTCCTGTGAAGACTGCACTTGAAGTTTCTGCAAGAAAACCGAACTTTTAGAATGCATTTAATAGAATTTTGCAATAAATAGGCTTATTCTTTGTCTGCTTTTTTCTTCTAAATTTTAAATATACTAGTTTAATTTTGACATTTGACTCTGTGTACGGTAAGAATGCTAACTAGTTTCCTTTCGTTTCACTTCCCTTCAATTATAGAAAATGACATCACTGTTGATGATGGACAGTTTGGAATCCATAGTAAGTAAGATCCCTACCAGCATGTATGAATTTTAAGAAGTCAGGTGTTAATGATGAAAAATATTGTGAAATTATACATGTTAGCTTAAACAAAACATTTGCCAGTGCCTGCTTCCCACTGGTGATGCCCTTTTCCGTGGAAGAGCACCAGCCCTGCGTCAGGGAGATATTCCACTGACCGCAGGTTGCTGTGGCATCATGTTTTGGGCATGCTCTTCATCCTCCCCAGGTTCTCCCCCCATATTGCTGCTGTGTAAGCTGTTAGGTTTGGTAATATCTTTTAGGTCTTGTCTACACTACAGAGTTATGTTGACTATCAAAGAGCACTATAATACACTCTCTCTGTCACCAGAGCGAGTCTACATTTGGGACTCTAGCATCGACAGTGGGAGCAGTGCACTGTGAGTAGCTATTCCACAGTCCTGTTCACCACCTTCTGCCACTAGCACGTGTAGGTTGGCAGAGTGGATTACAGTGCATCATGGGTGCGGTTTGTGGCATTTTTCAATGGCCCATGTTTACCCTGTGCCCGCCATCTCTGTTAAAGGGTGGATCCTGCACTGCTCTCTACTGCTCTGTTAACTGTCAAAATTTGTAATGTTAAATTGAACATACCCGTTAAGCCCATTTTGGTAAAATTTTCAAAACTTTCCAGTCTGGACTAAGAATTTTGCCTAATCTTTAGAATAAACATGGATAGCCTGCTTACATAATCAGACCAAGAGCAATCAATACACTCCCTCCCCAATTGCTCTCATGTGTGTGTCCACACTTGCAGGCTTCATACCAAGTTCTCCCTCGCTTTACAACTGTGTTTTCACATACCTCACAGCCACGCCACCATTCACTCATTGCTCAGCCCTCTAACACCTACAAAATTACCCCAGTTTGACACTACTGTCACACATTACATATCAGTTCTGTAACTTCTGTTTTCTCCTCTTTGCTTTATGCTGTCCCCTCCAAGCTACCTCTATTACTCCTGTCCCCAACGTTGTCACTTCTCTTCACTGCCACACTAATCTATTGCTTCTCAGCAGCTTCAGAGCTGCAGGGTCTATTTCAGTACTTCATCTGATAGCTGGTACCTTGTGCCCCCTCCTGGCAGCCCCACTTGTAGCACTTCTTTCCTCATGCTGAGAAGCTGAGGATTCTTCTCTACCACTTGGTCATCCACAAGGTTCCTAATTCTCTCACTTTTGAAACCCCTCTTGAATACACTCATTGCCTGTGTTGGAATTACCTACAATGAATCAAGCAGACATGTAGTTTTAGTAAAAAGACGAAAATCCTAGTTAGATGTTATGGGGAATGGTAAACAATCTACTTGTTTGCCCTTAGATTGTGAGCTCCCCAAGACGAACTATTTTGTCAGTCTGGAAGGTGACTGGCATGTAGCTGTGGCTACTACAAACCAATATTATAATTGGTTTTCTCCTTCAGGCTCTTCATGTGTGAAGCTGACTGGAGGGAAGCTTGCAGGGATTGTGTGTTCCTACTAGTTTCCCTTTGCAGGTGGCTCCGTGTAAGGAGAGCTATATTGACTACTGCCCAAGATGTCTGAGTTGGGGAGGGGCAAAGATATGGGCGGGTCCAGCAATATTTGCTAGGAATACCACTAAATAAGCCCTTTGGGGAAATGCTGGTAGTGATATGTGGTTACAGGCTGTGTTCTCTCTAAGTTGCATGGTTGGGAGCTTTCAGTGAGTGCTTTAAAGAGACAGTGTACAGCATCTCTCAGATACTTAAAAATGTTGTTACTTCTTGGTACTTCCTGCAATGCACATATATTTGCTGTAATTTTATTCTTTCAAAGTGTTATTGTAGCTTTTTGACTGGCCTATGCATTTTATAATTTTTATTTCTCTTACACTTAAATTTAATTTGTTGAATAGTGAGTTCTAAAATGCCTAACCAGTCCTAGCTGGAGTAATTATCCCTATTGGTAACTTTTTAAAAAATATATATTATATCTAGGTTTTTTGTTTCTACTGGTGGCACACATTACCGTGGTGCACATAAGAAAATTTATTGTGCACATGGGTGGAAGAAATTAGAGGGAACATTGGTTACAGGTATGGTAGACTGCGCCAAAGGAACTAGTTATATGAAATCGCATTATTTCAAAGTTATACCGATATTCTGTTTTAATTATATTGATGTATGTTTCTTTATTGAAAATCTTAGGCTGTATATAACTGTTTATTTCTTTTCATCATGTTTACTTTGCCAGATGGTGTTCAGACTCTGGATTCTGGATGGCTGTCCTGTCAGACTGAAATAAGATTACGTCTACATTATTCTGAAAAACCACCTGTTTCAATATCCAAGAACAAATTTAAAAAATCTAGGTTTAGGTAAGATCATCATAAATTGCAATTTTTGTAATGTTAACTTCCATCACAAGTTAAATACTGTAGTATGCTGGCATGCCTTGCATACCTCAGTTAACTATAGCTTTACAACTAAAGCTATAAATAATACTTACAAATATGTACTACTACTACCCCTTCCTAGATATTCACAAGCTTTGCTGAACATCTGTTGATAAAATTAAATCAGTGGTGCTTCTTTCCTCAAGCTTCTCCCATTGCTAACTTTATTGTTCAAAGAAGAAAAATGATGCTGAGCCTGTTTTACAGCTACTGGGGGGGCGGGAAATGCTGTCATACGTGAGATATTTACATATCCTTACATGTGCTGTCAAATGATGCAAATTAATTTGAGATTTTTAATGCTCCGTTCTGATGTTTTAGATCAGTGTTATATACATGCAATGCTCAAGTCTGATTGTGTTAAGTGCAATTAGCTGTCAAATATTTTATACAGCTTTTGATAGTGCAGAAATTCCCCAGCTTTTAAAATAACATGTCTGGTGTCGTTTTTCCCTTCCATTCTCATTCATACTGACCACCTGCCTTCCAATTTGCAATTGGTTAGAGGGTTGGGTTATACTTGTTTACATATATTAAAGTGTGTGTATTTTAAACTTTTTTCCACACCATGTGACCAGCTAGCTTTTCACATACCACCAGCAAGTGCTCTGCAGATCATGGACCATAATTTGAGAGGCCTGTCATAATGAATGCCTTTCTAAGATGGTAGGGACCCTCTCCCCTACCTTGGTGCTCAACCTTGTCATGAGACCGGAGAGGTAATTGCCTTACTGAGAACAATTGCACCTAATATGCCCTTGCTCTGTCCCAATACTGTAGCACCTTACAGTGTTTCCTGGGGCATGTCGTTGGCAGGGCATGCAAGAGAGACAAAGGTAATTCCTGAAATCTGGTCCTAGTCTTCCTGAAAATCAGTGCACTGCCCTTTTGCTGGTTACTTCAAGGACCTCCTTGCTGGCTTGTTACTAGCAATTCAGGAGGGCAAGGAAAGGCTTTGAACCTCTTTCCCTGTGGTACATTGGCTCTTCTGCTGCATAGGGCCATTCATGTCACCAAATTCCTGATGTGCATGGCAGATTGAATAGACAAGCTGCCGCCGCTGCCTCCTCCTCCTCGCCCACCCCCCCCCAAGATTGGGATTCATAAGAACTTTATTAAAGATGTCTCAGCTTGATGTCCCTACCAAAATTGGTAATTCTGGGCAGTGCCAGGTCAGACAAAGGAGGTAAGTCTGCATTTAACAGTTCGATCGTTTTGGAAAAGCTTGGTCTCCTGACTCATACCTAGACTAATTTTCTCAGGAGGCATCCTCACTGGACCGTAAGGTGCCAAGGGAAAAAATCAGACTTCACAGGATTTTTGCATACAGCCCTAGTAGATGTCCTCAGGGTTTTCTGGGCCTGATAACAGTCTGGCAGTAATTTTCAGTTAGATTTGGATGGCTAAATTCTTTTTTTTAGTGACATGGGTGCACTGAGACACCGTTCACAGAAGGGTTCCACACTCAAAAACTTTCTTTTTAGAACCAGAAATTGCATATGTTAAGTGATCTAAATATCAGAACAGGTGTATAATGCACCAAGCACCTGCAGAGTTCTGGTACATGAAAGGATGGATGGTCTGAAGTCCGTTGGATAGTCAGAACAGCACAATTAAGGTGCTTGTGGCTGCCATTTCCACTGCGTAGGATCCTGTAATGGAGGGTCAGTTTGTCTCTGGACTGTTGGAGATTTTTTCTTTCTGTGGTATTGAGGATACAGATATGATGTAGAGGCTTTATACTGGCAGCATTTTCTCAGTGGGATCCGTCTGCTGCTTTTAGTGTTATGTGGACCTCTTTTTGTAACCACTGAGAAAAATATCGCTTTACTTTGCTTTCTTTGTAAATGACTGAGAAAGGGATTGGAACCTGGTTATATATACTGTACTTTCTTTGATAGGAAGCAAAGAGGCAGAAAACCTGTTTCATGAAATGATGATGTGTGCTGAATGCAACTTCGTTTGCTAGGATAGGGCACATTGTTCTCAGTCTGGGAACCTTCATAAGCACTACATTCAATTTAATTGTGTGTTTATTAAAAATTATCTGAGATTTACTCTTCCTTTGCATTTATCTTTGTGGCTTATCAATAGCACAGGATATACCTACTTATATTACTTGACTTTAGGAATATTAAGGGACTTGTGTATTTGTGTGTGCATATTCATACATCGGTTGTCATATGCTCAAGGCTGTGGGGCTGATGGTGACAATTACCCGAGTCTTCAGTTGCCTTCGGGTGACCTTTTAAGTTGTTGGTAATGATCTCCTGAAGGAGGCCTTCTGTTCACTCTGGCACCTGTATAATTAGTCAGTAATGAATACTATATTTTTTAGACAGTGGGAAAAGTTTTCAAAACATCCAATAACTCTTTTTCAAAAGTAACTTGTGCACTTATAAGCCAAAATTAATCATTTTTGAAAATGGAATGTAGTCACTAGAGCCTACGTTTCTCTGAAAGTCTCTGCAGCCTGAGTTGTATGTACACTACGCGTGAGGGGTGTGATTCCAAGCTTCCGTACATGTGCTCGTGCTAGTTCTCATCTGAACTAGCATGCTAAAAATAGCAGCATAGTTGCAGTAGCTTGGGCAGTGGTGGGTACAGTCTAGCCATCCCAAATACAAACCTGCCTGAACCCCATGGTTGTGTGATGGGATCCTCAGGGTACAACCTAAAACGGTGGGACTGTTGTACCCCTTTAACTCTCCAGCCTGGGTTTTCTCTCGCGATGCAATGCCAGCCAGTAACAAGCAGCGAACCCTTCCAGGTACAGTGATTGCTCAGCCATCAGCATGTGGAGACCCCCACACAGCTAAATTGTATGAAGGCTTTCCCAGTCACTCATGAATTCTACAGAGAGGCACCAGCAAATCACCCCAGTCCCTAGCCTTGCAACTCTGAAATATACTGTCTTATACTGCTCAAGACTCCCTTGGACAGTGCAAGCTCATGAATTAGTTCACCATTCCAACAAGGGTAGTAGACATGCAACAGTCCTTGTTAGCCTGAGCTGAGATTCTCTAAGGATTTCAACCTAAAACACAACAGGTTTATTAACTACAGAAAAATAGATTGTGATTATAAGTAGCAGGCATAGAGATAAGAAATAAAAATAAACTCAGTCTAAATTCTACAGACTAAATAAGGGTGAGAAAAGCTCTTAGGTGTGAATCAAACAGGTGTTACAGGCAGCTTCCAGTTATGTTACTTGGGCTTGGATTTCCTTCCCAGCCTGGGACCAATCTCCCCCGTTCAAAGTCTATCTTCCAGACAACCTTCGAGGTGTTGAGATGGAGGAGAGAGGCCAAGTAATGTCACTGTCCCTCTTTTTTGTACTTTCTTCCAGTTGCTAGAAAGATCCTTACTGTCATGGGGGTGAGGCATGCTATTTGCTGTGTGCTAGCTCACCATGTGAACTCTGCTACACTAAAAGTTATACAGTGCGCTTTGACGTCCTCTTCTTTGGGACTGCAAAGCTTTTAGTGCATGGTAGCAGGCCCGCTTGATGTTAGTGTGGCAAACTGACATTTTAGAGTCTCACTGTGGCTTGCTGCATGCTAACTCATGTAGACAACTCCAATTCTCCTAAGTCACCTAGGCATTTTTGAAAATCTTACCCAGTGTCTTGAGCTTTTGTGATGTGCAAGAGCATAAGCTATGAGGTTAAAATCTAAGTCTATAGAGGTGGTTCAGAAAGTATAACTAGAGTAATGGCTCCAGGATGGGAGGAGTAGGGAAGTAGTATCTCACTAACGTTGCCTTGAGATCTGGGTCATCATGATGTTTAGGGAAATATAGGTAATACAATTGCATATAAAGTTTTTGTGGGGCAGAATCCTACTAGATCGTCTGATCTAGTATTTGGTAGGCTTTTGAGTTGTTGCTGTCACTGAAGATGCTTCTCTAATTTTCTAGCATCTGATTTGTTTTTCTTTTTGGTGCATAGGGTGAAGCTGACTCTAGAAGGCTTGGAGGAAGATGACGATGATGACAACCAAGATAAAACATCCCTTACTGTTACTCAGAAAATGTCAAACACTCTGGAGATCTCCTTAATAAGTGATACTGAATACAAATCTCGGCACTCTCAACCAGAATGTGGTTATGGTTTGCAGCCTGATCGATGGACAGAATACAGTATACAGACAATGGAACCAGATAACTTGGAATTAATGTTTGACTTTTTTGAAGTGAGTACTTGTCTGGCATGTATGTTAAGAAGTGATGAATCTTTGGTGCAGGAAGGGGTCATTTTAAATTGCTGAACACCTAGAATTTTATTTTAAAAATTACTAAAAATATTTAGTCCAGAGAGGTGGTTCTCAACCCAGGGGTATTTGTACCCCTGGTGGTACACAAAGGTGTTCTAGGGGATACATCAACTCATCTAGATATTTGCCTAGTTTTACAACAGCCTACAGAAAGAAAGTACAAATTAAAATTTCACAAACAATGACTTGTTTATACTGCTCTATATATTGTACACTGAAATGCAAGTACAATATTTATAGTCCAATTGATTTGATTTATAGTTATATGGTAAAAATAAGAGCACGCAATTTTTCAGTAATAGTGTGCTGTGACACTTTTGTATTTTTGTCTGGTTGTGTAAGTAAATAGTTTTAAAGTGAGTTGAAACTTGGGGGTACTCAAGACAACTCGTACTCCTGAAAGGGGTACAGTAGTTTGAAAACCGCATGGAATATTACTGTGAAATAGAAGTTATAAAGCTGTATTTCAGAGTCTGTGTAAACACTCTCTTGGAGGTCATAAATTCTTATAAAAGGTTAACATGACTATCGCTAACACTTGCTTGTCCTTGGGAGATAAAGTAGAAGTTTCCTGGGATTCCTTAGGTTATATGCATGTTGAGGTACCTTTTTCTATAAGCATGCATCTGTAGGAAAGTAGTAATAAATATATTGTAAGCTTCAGTAAAGGCACAGGCAAGTTTCATGACCTAATATTAAAATTACAATTTTTTATTCATTTTTTGCATTGGTATTCAGATCTCTTCCCCACAGTCTGCTTCAGTAACGAAAGGGTTCAGTGTCGGTGAAGGTTTTATTACAGGCACATAGCACAGTAGTGTTAATTGATGTGTTTGACCCTGTAGGCTTTCTCAGGCAGTCTTCATGGAAATTAGTCTTCTGTGGATGGAAGTGGACTTCATGGGTAGAGTAGCTTTGCAAAGTATACATTTTAAAATACCTGTTTTATATTTAAAAAAACCAAAATACAGTGAGTCAGAGAGAATCCCTGACTTGGTGGACCCAGGATTCTTTTAGAATTAAATGTAACAAACAATTTCACAAATGGTAAACCTATTCCTAAAGTGTTCCATGGTCCCTGTAGGTTGCTCTTGATGTGTTTGTGTTCCAGTTTACTGTATATTCAGTTTATGCAGGTACACTGTATACAAGGAGCTGCCCTGTGCCAATTGGCCAAGGCCACTTGTGGGACTGATGAGGATCTGGGTAATTCATTCATCCTAATTTCTTTCTGCATAATGGCCTGGACATGAAGTACTAGTCTAGAACATATGTAATGGAGGAATAGTGTTCAGTGACATTCTGGCCACCTTCCAGATAATCTGTTAAAAGTCTGGATTTAAATCCAGAATTCTCTCAATTTTAGTTAGTATCAGAAGCATTTTCCTCTTTTGGAGAGGGAATATATGGACCCTGCCTCCCCTCTCCTCCAACAGTTTAGCTGAATATTTCGTAAATGGAATCACCTGAGCCCAGAAAATGCTGGCTGTGCAGCAGGTAATTCCAGAGTTGATTCTGTGCATCCACTAATGACTTCAAAGTACTTCATTCCCTGGAATGGAGTGTGTATGTCATAAAGCCACAATAAACTATGTAAACCAAAAGAGTGGCTGAAATTCTGTAAGGGTCTCTTAAATAAAATTTTTTTCTACAATTCTACTTCATATTATTCAGATTTCATATTTCTGATAATTTACAGTAACAATCAGATCAGGTTTGTGTGCAACACAGGTACATTTGAGTTTAAAAGGAGGGATCTCATAATGAAGCACACTAGATGTTTGGTTACAGTGTAGTAGCCGTGTTAGTCTGTGTCAGCAAAAAGAAAATCAAATACTTGTGGCACCTTAGACTAACACATTTATTTCAGCATAAGCTTTCATGGGTTAGAATATATCAGTGCTTGTCTACATCTTCCTGATGAGCAAAGTTTCCATGACTACGGAGAGTTTATATTGTCATTCATACATATAGCCATAATGTAATGTCTTGTTCTGTTTTTTAAAAAGAAAACCTAATACTTCTCATTTTTAGGAAGATCTAAGCGAAAGGGTATTACAAGGAGATGAGCTTCCAGGCCATGTGGGTTCTGCATGCCTCTTATCCTCCACAATTGCAGAACTGGGAAAGAGTTGTGGAATTCTCACACTTCCTATTATGAGTAGAATTTCAAGAAAAACCATTGGAAAAGTAAGAGGTATGGTTGATACAAAACAAGAACTTCAACATAATCTACCTTTAAACAAAATTGTCAGTCTAATTTTAAGTGTTGTGTTTGGCCATTTAATCCAGTGATTTCAGAATGCATCGCCTAATGTGTTGATTAAATGTTTTCACTTTAAGGTTGTGGTAGTATGTAAAGATAATTTCCTAGCACGTATGCATAGTTACTGTACATCAGGAAATTCTGTAGACTTGCAGTAAATTCTAAAGTGCAGTAGCTCTGAATCAGCTCCGGAGATATAGCCAGACTGCTTTACTTAAAACCATCACTTTATGACATTCAAAACAATGTGTTTTCTTTATAGTGGACTACATAATTATTAAGCCGATACCTGGATACAGTGGTGATATGAAAAATTCATATGCTAAATACTGGAGACCAAGAACAACACTAGATGTTGGACATAGGGGCGCAGGAAACTCTACAACAACTACCAGGTAAGTTCATGTGTACCTGAATTGTGATATTTTTGTCTAGTCTCTCATACTTCATTTTTGTAGGTATCCAATCGTGTAAATAGGTTTGCCAGGTCAACTTTTATGAAAAACTCATATCCGTTTTTAAGTGATTTTATTCTAAATGTGAGTGTTCCTTTAAAATGAAAATTGCTGATAGGTACTGTGTGTGTGTGTGTGTGTATGCTGTCTTACTCAAAAATTTTCTTCTGTTTCTATTTCAGACTTGCTAAAGTTCAGGAGAACACTATTGCCTCTCTGCGGAATGCTGCTAGCCATGTATGTGTGGGTATATATGGAAGCAAGCTATTTGTAAAAATACATCTGATATGTTGTGTTGAGGATCTAGTGATTCAGCAATTCAGTCGGGAAAATGTTAAGTGAAAAGAATTGTCAAATACACAAAATATGGAGTTTTGGTAGCAACTCCATAAGCATGGTTGCTGCCTTCTTTTATAAGCTCACTTTAGACTTTCATCCTCACACTCTCACCTTTCCATCTTAAAATTTGCAGATGTTGCTTCTAACACATGGAGAACTTTAGAGAACTAACCCCAAATCCTACAAAGACTCGCATGTAATGAGTAACTTTAAGCTTGGGAGTAGCCCACTGAAGGCAATAGGCAAGATTCTGGCTCTGAATCAATTGATAAACTCGCACTGACTTCAGTAGGGCCAGGATTTCATCCACTGGGGACTGGTCAGGTATATGAAGTTGATTTGCATAAATCTTCGCAGGATTGTTGCCTTGGAGATTAACTGGAAAAGACATTTTGGAGAGGAGTTTGAAAAATTAATCTTTCATTTTTTCAAAATGTGTTTGATATTGAAATCTAATTTTTACTTCAATGAGAACTAATACCTCTGACTTTAAAGGTTGGATGGTTAATTTGGGGGATATTCACGTAGAATTCACAGGGCAGATATTCTGCCATTTAGTCTGAGGTTGCATTCAGACTTCTTTCCTGTCCAAAGATCCTGATCAGAGGATAGGTATGTCTACACTGCCTACGTCACAGGGCAGCAGTGCTGTAGATGTAGGCAGTGTAGACATACTTTATCCCCGGGGGAGATCTCTCCTGGCAATAACACTCCGACTAAAGTTTTAGCGCTGAAAGTGGCAGTGTAGACACAGCATAAGATGAAGGAAGTGTTAATGGACTCAAGAGACTGAAAGGAAGGTGGCAAGCAGGTTGAGATGTCTTGTCCAGCTCCCTTTTTCACAGTGAGAATGAGGTGAGGCTCTTGAGGAGATGCTGCTGTGAGAGAGATTCTTGGCATTACGCATCCTTGAAAGTCTGCTAGAGCAGACTTCTTGATTTTTCTGATAGATCGTTATCACTTCCTTGTAACTCTGCTCTCTGAGGACTCTAATTGAAAGGCAATTTCTGTGCATTACTTTCTGCTGTGGCATAGTTAACTTGCTGTCTAAATGCCATGTCAATGCTTGTAGTATGTGGCAGAGCAGGTTTCATTGCCTACTTCAGGGATGTTGCAGTCCAGATGTACTACAGATTCATATTAAGGACTTCTAAGGCAAGTCTAATTTATATCTTTTTTGAGTACTGTCCCTCTGGGTGCTCCGCTGTAGGTTTCTGTGTTCCTGCACTGCTGATTGGAGAACTTTGATAGCCGTGTTCATTCGGCCTGTGCATGCCCTGCCTCCCCCGTGCAATCACCTCTTTCTCCCCCACTCTGCTATGAGGCTAACCAGAGTTGTGTGGGTAAACTGTCCTCAGATCCTTCTCAACCACCCAGGCTAGCAAGGTAGCTTTTGCTGTCCATTAGCGGATCCTAACTTCTTTAGAATGGTTAATTTTTAGCTACCTTTTGGAGCTTCCCTTTTCTCATCTTTTATTTACCGCCACCACCCCACAAAAAAAACACCCCACTTTATTTAGACTGTTTTTCTTTCTCTCTTCCCCCCCACCCCCCCCTGTCTAGGGAACCCCCCTGGACAGGGTATGCCCAGTTCAGCGGGCTTCAAGAAGCATCTCTGTTGCAAGGAATCTATCCTGACAGACACTCTCAGTGCATCTGCTGTCTGGTAGAGGACCACATTCCCCAGAAGTGTGGTTTATGTCAACAACTGAAGTCTATATTCAGAAAGAATAGAGAACTGAGACTCAAGCTTCTCCTAATGGAGGTAGATCTTCAACCAGCCTCAGAGCTGTGCCAAGATCCCAGAAGGTGGGAAGCCTCACCACAACCCTCTACAGCTAAGGGTAGTGGGCCCAAGAAGGCAACCATGAGCCACTCACGCAAGGCCTTTAAGAAAAGGGCAGAGCGTCCCTACAGTGAGCTCCAACTGAGCTGAAAACAATCTCTGGCTCGCTCAGTATTATCAGTACCGACAGTGCTGAAGCCATACAAGTCTGGTACCCAAAGCTCGCACAGTACCAACCCAACAGAGCATGTTGGGCTGCATAAGGACCATATGGGCACAGGCAAGGAATCATTAGTATGAACAGGGCACAAGAAATCCAGAGAATCAGCCATGGGGAAGGCTTCTTCAGTACAGACACCTACGTTGGTACAGTCTTTGGCACACCAAACACCGATGGACTACACTATATCAGGTCCACATCAGACTCCTTTGGTGCAGACATCTTAGCATTGTCAGCTGCCACCAGTACTGACGCCTTTAGCACCGCGGGACTTCTGGTATGTGTCCGACATTGAAAGGTCTGGACAAGCATATGGCATCTCATAACTTGTTCTACTGGATTCACCTCTTAGTACCAAATCCACCCAGAGCTCCAGACTTGGGAGCAACATCATACCGTGCACCTCCATTTTCAAGCACTGAGTTGGATAGTGAGCAAGAGGATGTGGTCTCCTGCTGCTCTTCTCACCCACCCTACAGTACCCATTTCCAGTATGGATCTCAGCTGTACTGCCCCTCTGATCCCCAGCCTCCCTGATATGGGCAGCCATAGTACCTACCATCAGGCCTCTTCCCACCTTTTCAGTGGCCCTACTGGGACCGTTGATAGGCACACAGATATTGTGCCTTCCATAGCTCTAGCATGGCCTATCAAGAGCCACATACACCCTCCTTTGGCTGCCACATCAAGGGCATCCAAGTCCCCTGAACCATTGAGAGGAACAAGAGGCTGAAGTAGAGGAGGTAGTTACACCTCAGATTCATTTCTCATCATCATCACCAGACGATAGTGATGCGCCCTCCACCATCGTTGTCAGATGTTGTTTTTCAGGAGCTGGCCCAGCAGGTGGCAGAGGCACTATAGATCTCACTACAAGAGGTGACTAAGTCACACCATAAACTAGTGGACGTTTTACCTTCTTCTGCCTTGTCCAGAGTAACCCTCCCTAGTAACGAGGCTGTCTTGGATCCTGCCAAACTCAGGCAGACCCTTGCGTCAGTCCCACCAACATGCAAGCAGGCCAACAAAAAGTACTATGTGCCAGCAAAAGACACTCAATTTCTTTTCTCCAACCTATCACTTAATTAAATTTGTGGACATGGTGAACTCAAGAGGCAGCTGGCACCATCTCAGATCTGTCCTCTACAACTGGGACTGGAAGCATCTAGATCTCTTCGGGAGAAAAACATTCATCAGCCATCCTACTATTCCATATTCAAACTATCAACCTTAATGGCAAAATATGGTTACTTAAACTACTCAAAACTCAGTTTCCTTATTGAGCAGCTCCCAAATTCTCACAAAGAACAATTTAAAGCCATCGTTAATGAAGGCCAACTAGTGGCAAAGACATCACTCCAATCTGTGCTCGAAGCAGCTGACATGGCAGCACACTCTATCTCTACTGCTGTTGTGATGAAACGATCCTCTTGGCTGCGCTTATCTGGTTTCTGCAAGGAGGTGCAGACAACTGTGGAGGACCTTCCTTTTGAAGTTTCAAAACTGTTCGCTGAGAAGGCAGGTATTTCCCTCCACACTTTAAAAGACTGCAGAGTTACTCTTCAAATGCTCGATCTATATGTCTATATGGCAGAAGAGAAAATATACTCCTCAACCTTCATTCAGACTCCGTTCATCACAATACTCATCTCAACGATCATATGAACCCCAAAGAAAGAAGCCCAGGTTTCCTAGACAGAAATCTTCAGGATCTCAACTTGCTTCTTCACACCCATCTACCTCAAAATGACAGTTTTGATGGATTGGTTGGGGTGCCACTCTCCTCAGTACCATCTGATGCTGGAAAACCTCTCTCATCCCTATGGATGCCTCACTCTATTCTGCAGCACCTGGGAACAGATAGCCTCTGACAAATGGGTGCTGAAGATTATTTGAAATGGGTATTCCATCCATTTCACCTCTCTCCCAGCCCCTAACACCCTTCTCCATCCCATTTCAGGGACCCTTCTCACGAGAGCCTGCTACAAGAGAGAGGCCATCTCCTCAGTGTAGGAGTCCTAGAGCAAGAGCCCATACATCTAAGAGGCAAAAGTTTTTACTCTTGCTCCTTTCTGATGCACACTAAGTAGGGAGGTTGGAGACCCATGCGACACCTCAGAGCGCTCAACAAATTTGGCAAGGCTCAGAAGTTCAATATGCTCACCTTGGCAACGATTATTCCAGCGTTCGAAAAGGGAGACTGGTTCTTGTCCCTCAACCTTCAAGATGCTTACTTCCACATGTTGATCATACCGAGTCACAGAGGATACCTCCGTTTCACACTAGGCCAAGACTATTATCTGTACAGAGTACTCCGTTTGGCCTCTCATCGGTCCCCAGAGCATTCTCCAAGGTTCTCTCAGTAATGGCAACCCACCTACCCTCCCAGGGTATTATGATTTACCCTTACCTGAATGATTGTCATCTTCTCTGAAGCCCAGCTGCTCACCTCTGCAGAGCAGCTACCTGGACATCTGTGCATACCTTTGCAGAACACTATGCCATCCTGGGGGACTTTGCTGCAGATGCCGGATTTGGCGCCAGGGTACTATCATCCATAATATTTTCGACTCTGAAGTCCCAGCTTCCAGTGGGGGGTACTGCTCAGGAGTCACCTACAGTGGAGCATCTATAGGGACATTACTGCACAAGGGAAGTACCTTCTTCTAGTAATCGTTCTTTGAGATGTGTCCCTGTGAGTATTCCACAACCCACCCTCTTCCCCTCTACTTCGGAGTTCTCATAAACTCTGCAGTAGAGAAGGAACTGAGGAGGGTCGCCTGCACAATGCTGGTTAGCCTTGTGGCAGAGCATATGGGGAGGGATGGGGGCTGTCCATGCACAGGCTGAATGGACCCTGCTACCAAAGTTCTCCGATCAGCTGCACAGCGATGCAGACATGCCAGCAGTGGAGCACCTACAGGGACATGCATCTCGAAGAATGATCTTGCACAAGGTGAGTAACTTCTTCCCTCAGAGTTAGATTTTTGTTAGCCAGCATGGATACTAGTCATTCACTTAAAACCAAAGTCCCTGTATATTCCAGTGGAGATGTGGTCCTTCTATGAAACTAGCCTTTCAAGGAATGAAAATTGGCTCTAATTCTATTTTATTCTCCACTGGTCAACCTGTACCAATGTTCTCTTGGTGGCTAGAGTAAGAAACAGTTAGGCGACCATGATGGGAACACAGGAATTACCAATGGAGAGAAAACCAGCAGTGGTTTGTAGTTCAGGATCCTGTCTTTCAGTCCTCTGGAGCATTGGATATAGGAAAAACTTAATTCTGTGAAGGTACTGTGTAAATAAGCCTTCTGAGAGGAGGAATGGAAATATCCTGGACTTTCTATTTAGCTTCTAAAGCTAATGGAGAGAGAACATATGATCTAGGTGTGGGAATTTGAGTGCTACCCTCAGAGGACTTGACTTACTTCTGAATAATTCCTCTTTAATAAACCAAAAATAAAACTGCTCTTCAATTGACTTTTTTAATAAAAGCAGCACATGTAGTTCTTCAGCTTTCTTCTTTAAAAGGAACAAACTTTCTAAATGCTTTTATATAATTATAACATAAAAATATAACACTTTCACTCAGTCCAAATAGGTTAAATTTATTTATTTGATGCTGTTGCATATTTTTAACTGATACTGAAATTGCTGATGAGCCATTCAAGTATCTCGAATCACACCTTCAAGCAGATCTTCTCTTAAGAGTGGGGAAAGGCATGTAAATTTCAGTATATGAAGTGCATCTCCTCATGGCTTTTCTTCAATGAAGAGTGCATAATACTCGGACATATACTTGAACCTTTAAGAGATTGGATAAATAGCTGTCAGACTTGCATACCGGTTATTTAAATATTTTTTCCTGTACATTGTTTCAGTTGTTGAACTGAAGAATTTGGTTAACATATAACCAATAGTTCTCTACGATGCTGTATTGAACTCTAACTTTTATCTGCTACTGTAGTTATTGTATTTCAGTTGACATGCTATATATAAAATTTATAAATTTGAAAACTTTCTTCTAAGCTCTCTCTAGTTCTTATATATATATGCAGTTCGTTCGTTCTTTCTTCTCTGCAGGGAGCAGCATTTGTGGAATTTGATGTACATCTTTCTAAGGATCACGTGCCTGTTGTATATCATGATCTCACTTGTTGTATGGCTATGAAAAAGGTATATAAACGTGCTGGCCATATTTCTGTTAGTGTGACAATTACTGGAACTGAAATTATTTGACTGAAATTCCAAGGTGTCTTGTAAAAATAATTTGGTAACTCATAAAAAGTACAAAATGGAAACAAACAATCCAATCTTAATATATAGGAAATGATGGTATTGCATGAAAATATACTACAAAAGATGAGCTAATGTAATAGTAATTCTTTATCTTGACATTAGAGGCACATCAGATATGAGATCTGAAATACTTCCTTCCATGCTGTAGTGCAGTGGTTCTCAACCTTAGTCCATGACCCACAAAATAGCAGAAAATTCCTGTAATCTACCATATCTCGCAAGTTTTTGTGGCCAAAATAGATTGTCACAAGTTGGATTTCTTTGGCCTTTTTTGTCTTCTCAGCCCCTTGAAGCACTACTTACCCTATCTTAGTGCTTACTGTTTTGTGGGGAGGGAATTTGGGGCTAAACTGCTCTGGGGTTGAATGGTAGGCCAGAAAGGATGGCGCCAGGGCAGAAGTGATAGTAGCAGGAAGAAAGGTCCTGGAAACAAGCTGCTGCTTCAGTCACCTGCCAAAACAATTCTTTCTACTGCTTTCTCACAGCAAGGGAACAACTCTGTTGTAGCGCATGCTGATTATGCTAGAAATTCACTAAGGAGAGCACAATCTTACAGCAGACCTGTAGAATTTCTCTTAAACCTCCAAGTTTAGCATACAGCCCGTTAAATATTTATAAAAAAGGTGACTCTAGATTTCATAATAAAAATGGGGCACTTTTGTGGCAGAGTTTTAGTTCCAAAATACTTGAGTGCACAACATTCTCATTGGATCTGTCCACATGGGTCAGCAGAACAGTTCAGATAGGCTGAACTCTACGTCTTCTCCTTGCTTTCCTCTTCTCTACAGTTTGACAGCCATAGAGAAGAAGGAAGTGAAGGTGGAGAACTTGCCAGATCTGCACTCCTCTTCCCCTGAAAAGCTTGAGCAAGTGTTTTGCACAGAGTAGACCAGGTTATCAACTCATTATACTCAGCTTGCAATATTGTCACCTGACACATGACAGGCTTTGGCCTTGAACTGTTGTTGGCATGAAATGTGCACTCAGTCAATGGGTGTACAAAACATCTGAAATCAGTATAGCAGTGCTTGAACAAAAACTTTATGGTTGGAAGGGGGGGAACATTTGAAATGAAAAATGGGGACAGATGTCTTGAAAGAAGCTCTTGGGACACTAGGACAACATGAAAACCAGGATGTGTTCTCTTTATCAATGTTTTTGAGAAGCTCAAAACGAAAATTTGGAAGGGTTGTCAAATGAGGTTTGGGTTTTTAGAATTTTTATTGTACACTTTCTAGCTTGTGAACTTCAAGATGAATGCAGAATAACATCAATAAATCTTTTTTTTTTTTTAAATGAACAAATGTAGGCAGTTACAAGAATTGTTAATAATGTACAGCACAGCCTAGCGCCTAGGTAACCACTTGAAAATTAAGTCCTAAATTTGTGCTTGCAAATCTTACTTTTGCCTTAACTATAAGTGCACTAAGACAGTTACTATTTTTTGCACATCCAAGTGCCCATACTGCCACTCTTCAAAACTGGTCTTCTCATCCACAAACCGATAGTGCCATTTTAACGGTATCAGTGGTAAACAGCATATTTGTCAGTGTGCTTGGCTAAATGCTTTAGTGATGTTTGTCTTGAAATAAAAGTATATTGCTTTTCATACTTTCTAGTGAATTTTCAACATTTAATGTCAAATATATATTTTTTTCCAAGAAATTCGATGCTGAGCCATTGGAATTGTTTGAGATCCCAGTAAAAGAACTTTCATATGACCAACTGCAGTTATTAAAGGTAATGTCATTGGTAATGTCAAAGGTAGGCCAGTTTGGTATGTTGCTGCACAGTAGATGTTTGTATTAAAACTGGATATCAGACCTTCATTTTGAAATAGTTACGGTCTGAGAGAGCTCTTGCTGCTGCTCTGAATGTACTGCACGAACACAAGTAATTTCATTTAAAATCATTTGACTTTTTTTTTTTTTTTTCAAATTTAGCAGAGTGCATTCCTTTTGGAAGACTAGCTATATGTCAAGATGGGAGTTTGAATATTAAGCCATATGAATTACTGAGCACAAAAAATTACCTCTTAGTTGTAGATGACTAAGTGGATCTCCTTTACTTCCCCAAAAACTTAAATGGAGAGGGATTTTCTTGGAGAAAGATGTAAAGGATTGGGAGTAGGGGGTTTCAAATGCAATGGCCATATCTGTAGCATCACTATCATGATACTCTGAATAAACTGAAGATGAAAGTAAGGCCCTAATTTTCAGAAGTGCTAAGTATTTGCATCTTGCATAGAAGTTAATGGAAGCTGTACTCAGTACCTCTAAAAATCTGGCACTAGGTTTTTTTTACGTTAACAGAATTTTTAAAGGTATTTTTACTTTCGTCGTGATCAGTCAAATAGCTTTTCAGGAAAATAGCTTTTCTGATCAAATGCTACTTTGTTTTCAACTTGTTCTGTCCTTATAACTCTCGTACACTGGGTGGAAAGGTGGAACAGCATACTAAAGAGACCCAGATGACCCATTAACATTGAGTATTGCAACAATATGAGTTTAAAAAAAAAAGTTTAGTCATTTAAAGCTGATAGTTCAGAATCTTTGCCAGAGAAGGAATATAAAAACTATATTTGATATTTTGCAGGTTTGTCTGCATTAGGAAGACATCAAGGGTAGATCAGATAATCCTGGTTTAATCGAGACAGACCCTTGCAGTTCAGGGCAAAGGTTAGGAATGATGCATAATCCAATCTAACCTTGTCAGGCAGAGTTGGAGAGTAGGATATTGGCCTGTCACTATGGATTCCATGGGGGCATTGACTTGCTGGAAAAATAGAGACCAGGAGATGAGTCTGGGAAGCATGAGGGTTGAAAACGGGGGTGAAACTTCTTATTTCAGCGTCAAGGAAAGATGTGGCTGAAACAAGAATTTTAGGTACTCTTCTTTTCTTAAATTACCTAATTTTCTCCTTTATCCTTGAAGAGAGAATTGACTGGATGCAGGGTCTCGGCCTAAGCCCCACCGTATTTTAAGTCTGATATATGGCCCAATCCCATAAACTGTGGTCAGCCCTCTGCTTGTAGTGGGGCCCAAAGTACAAAAAGTATAAAGATAGATTAGATGAGATTTCAGAGATGCACGTTATGGCCATTTGCAAACTGAGTACATAAGGAAAAAGTACGATGTTTGTAAGGCACATTATGAACCTTAACTTTAAATTTATATCCTTATCTCCCTGTGTACTTGTAAATTTTTTGGTTTGATTAAAGGGCAAAGAAAATAGATGTGTATTAGAATCTTTTGTCTGTCTTCCTACCAAAACTGCATATTTGACAGGCTTTTAAAAACAAATGTAAGGGAATTAGGAAGGAAAAATCAAATAGTTCTTTACCAAAATAGTAAGGTCTCTACAGATAAAAGTAGATCTTTTAATATATTCTTTTTGTGATCTTCAGCTGGCTCATGTGACTGCCTTGAAATTAAAAGATCACAATGGTATGTACTAATACAAACATTTTTATCTGCTTCCTTATAAGAATTTATATTGTCATTGAAATGTTTATTTTCCAATCAATTTTGTTTATTCCTGGAAACTGAAAATCTCAATTTTTAAATACTTGAGATCGCTATTAATCAGAGATGATTTTCACCAGGAAGTTATTATGTATAAAGGTTTCACTGGTAGCATATAATACCATCCTCCAACAATATAAGAAAAATTTTAATTACTCCACTAACAAAATCACCACCAGTGTCTCCCTCCAACAACCAATTTCTCAGCTCCCGATATTCCAGGGACAAAAGACGGGCCTTGCAGTGTGCCCTAAATGCTAGTAAACTTGGGCTGTTATAAAATATGTAACACTGTCTCTGTTGCTGCAGAATTTCATAGTACTGTTCACTGTAGAATTAAATATCACCAGGATTTAGTTAGCTCTGATAACTGTGAAATACATAATTTTGCTTCATTGCAAAAACTTTTAGTGCACTATAATTTAAATTTGTAAACTGAGGTGAATTTCTTTGCCACTTGTGTTGCCGTTGCGCAGTTGATGTAATGAAGTGGACACTATCATCAATTTACTGGGGCTTGCTCAAAGCATGAGTATGTTATTGAAACCAGGCCCTGGGGAAATGAGAATAACTAGTGGAGTCTCTCAAAGCAGGAGTTTCTTATCAGATGTCAGAATTCTGTGTTCTCAGCCATTTTTCCTGGTGCCTTTCATAATGAGCTTCATCAGAAAAATGTGAGGGATTTTTTAAAATTTGATTTACGGCCTTTTAATCCTTCCTTAAGATCACTCATTGAACCCTGGGTTTGTATATGTATTAGACCATTATCCTACTCATACTTGGTAACATACTTTTTTAAATATTTCCATAAAAAAGACATACCTTTTCAGAATCCATTATGCAACCTGTAATTGAATCTTAACTTCTTTACTAATTAGCATGTCCCAGGAGATGCATTGCAAATTACTGAATTTTGAGGACTATCATACAAATACAGAAGCAAATTGTTCCAAGTATTGTGCATCACAGACTGTACTATATCAAATTGAAATACAAGTGGCATAATATATTAAGATTTCATCATGAATTAGTAAATGTACTGTAATTTGTTTTTTTTAAAGTTTTAGTAATACCACTTAGCTGGAGATGCCAATTAAAGTATTGTGCAACTGAACTTTTGACTGCCACTTTCATGTATAGAATGCATTGACTAGCTTAATTTTGATAAATAGTATTCTTTTGTATCTAGTTCGTATTGGATACATGTCTTCCAGCAGAAGGTGTTTGCAATTCACAGTATTGCCAATTCTAATTTATTGGAAAAACATGATTTTGACCACCCCTATAGGCAGTGTTGCGATGATGTGAAAAGAGGTTCCTCCATTATGTAATTTGGGGAAAGCAAAATCAGAGTGAGCTCCCCACATACTACACTGTAGTCTCGAGGAAGGTGCACTGAACTGCAAGCCCAAGAGACCATGAGTTTGTTTCAGCTCTTTTTAATACTTCTGTGCCCTTCAAAATTATGAGCCAAGGTCTCATACTGTTGCCTTGGAGGAGGGGTTAAGTATCATTCATCCATTTCACAGGATAATTGAGAACATGTATAAGGTCATTTTAGGCAGAGCCGGGAATCCAATCTAGATCTCGAATATAACCAAGCCAAATCTTACCCACTTTGACACAGTTTGCCAGAAGGAACGTGGCAAATTAGGTGCTTCTGTAACTCATGCTAACATAGTGTGGCTCTGTCACCCTTTAGCAACCAGACCACACACAGCAGCTTACAACTCTTGTTACGGTTTCCATGTTAAAAGATCTGGTAAAGGCTTGTGCTTTTACATCCAGAGGTCTCTGACTCATTCCCGAAAGACAACACACAGGGGTATTGTTATATTTAGCTATGCTGTTTGTAACCACTAGACCACAATCTGGTCCTGTAACCAGAGGAAGAAACCAAGAACCCTGATGCCCAGCATTTGAGAAACAGTCTAATCCATTGGCATTGTGTGTATGATGTCTCCCTGTATGGACAGGCTTCTACTGAGAACAGCATTCCTTTCCTTTCACCAATTACCCTAGCAGAAGTAGAAAAGATCTGTGTTGTGGAACAGAAGGTTTAAACTCTGCTGACAATGACCCATGTGGGAGTGAAATAAATATATATATGAATAAAAGATAGTGTAGGACCCTGAAGTAAGAGTTGGAATGGTTTTGTATTGCAAAACATTGCATTTAGAAGTGACTTTACATGTGGTATTAATACTTATTGCATTTTTTGTGCTTGTACTTTGGTTAGTGGGAGTTGTCCCTTAAGAACAGCATGTGAGATTGACTGCATATAGAGGTGTTTGAGGCTGCGAGTAATGTGTAGGAGACTGTTTCCTGAGTGGAAGATAATGTGTGTGTAATTTAAATAAAGGTCAGAACTTTTAGAAAACAAGCTTAATTCTCAAAGTATATCATTAGCACTTATAGGGAACTGTAGGTATGTCTACACTACAGTAAAACACCTGTGGCTGGCCCATGTCAGCTGACTCGTGTTCATGGGACTAGGGCTGCAGGGCTATAAAATTGCAGTGTAGACGTCCAGGCTTGGATTGGAGCCTGGGATCTGGGAACCTCCCCCCTCATGAAGTCCCAGAGTCCGGGCTCCAGCCTGAGACTGGATGTCCACATGGCAGTTTTATAGCCCCACAGCCTGAGTCAGCTGACACAGGCCAGCTGTGGCTGTTTTTATTGCAGTGTAGACATGCTGTGTATGTCTCCGGGCATTGCTAATGAGCTGTAGAGCCTTTCAACCATAGGTCACCAGTATGAAGTCCAGCTCAGCAGGGATTAAAAGGTGTTCCCATTTAAAGGAAGTCTGGTAGCCTCTGAGTTCAACTTGCAGCTCCCCTGTCACAAACTTTGCCCTAAATTGTAATGTCTTCGGGGCATGACTTTCTTATATGTTTGTACAGACCTTAGCGCAATGCAGGACCCATCTCAGTTGAGTACTCTAGGAAGAGCTCATGCAGCATGGGCCAAAATCACCTTACTCACTATACGTTTGAGTTGGCGACACTAAGTCTCACACACATTGGAGGTGGGGTGGGAAGAGTTAAATAATCAAAAGACAAACTTTAAAAAAATTTCTCTTAAAAAAATCTCATGATTTTTGAAGACAGTCTCTTAATTTGGGGATTAGCAATACTGCTATTCATCTTTTTTAAAATATTATTTTTTATTTAATTTCAGCATCTTTTAAAGGCGAGGAAAGCCCTGTTTCTGAGAACCAACCATTTCCATCTCTCCAGACGGTAAGCAGCAATCAGTATAGAACTAGACAATGTAGAGCAATGTAATGCTAGGCAAATTGAAATTTGAAAATATTTATAAATTTTGTTCTTGCATGCTTAACAGAGAAGTGGAGTCTAGAAAACGAACTTTCAAAAGATTTTTGTCACAGGACAAGGAAAAGGTCCAAAATGGAGCTTATTTTTGACTGTCTACGTACACATGAGTTCAGGGCACTGAAATGCTATTACATTGGTTATTTACTAAAGACAGTATCAGCCACTGCTTGAATTTTGAGGAAAAGCCAAAAAAGATCTGGAAGAATTTCTTTCCAGTTCCTGAATCATGCCGATTTTTCTGCAATAGGAGCTCACGGGTGGCTAAATGAAAAATTTCTTCCCAGCAGTTGACAAGAAGCAGTGCATTAGAGCCAAAGAAAATAGGTATAGTGGCAGTAAAAAGAGGCTATGGGCCAGAACTTTCAAAAATGGCCACTAATTGTGGATGGCTCCATTTTTAGGTGCCCAACTTGTCACCTAGGACCTGCTTTTCAGAAATCCTGTTCATCCACTACTCTAGAAGTGTTCAGGACCCGCAGGTGCTTAACATATCTCTGAAAATCAGACCTCTGGGGGGTGTCCAATTGGGAACCAAATTTGAGGCATCCGCAATTGGTGGTCACTTTTCAAAACTTTAGCCTTAGAATTGCATTCATTCACCACTTAGCACAGCGCCACATAGCACTGAGTGAGCATAGTTCCAATATATTCCATTAACTAATTTTTGCCAAAATTGTGGTTTTGAGTTGGCTTTTTCTTCAGAAATGGGTTACCAGACTTAGTCTGTGATAATGCTTGAAACTTTTTTTCCCCTCTTGAATTGTGCTTCTGTTTGCACCTTACAGCAATTGCTGGGTACTATTCTCCCAAATCCAAATGAAAATAATTAAATCTTTATCTTTTGTCCAAGAGGTGAACAAATGGATAACTAACTGGCCTAGACAAGGGAATCTTGTCTGCTGTGCCAGATAGTTTTTGGCTGTTAATCAGGGAAATTGTGACATTTTTCATATATCAGAGCAATTGTTTTTGAGATATAAAACAAACATATGTGATAAGTAGCCAAACAGAAAATGTATGCTCTAAGTTTCTGTAATTAACTGTACATCTTAGTGTTAGTACATAAGAAATTAGTTGCAGATAACACTGTAGCTAATTCCTGAAGGTTTTGCTGCCATTGACTCACTTTGGACTAGAGTAGAAAAGGGATAATGTGCCTTTAAGTGTTAAAGAATCATCTGTATGCTGTGCTTTTGGCCCTTGCAGGGTGGTGGTTCAGCATTTTTTGTCCTGTATTTATCCTTCTCAATAGTACTTAATGGGCATCACGTGATTTGGTACCTTTTTATAATACTATTGTATCCAGGTTCTGGAATCCCTTCCTGAAGATGTCGGGTTTAACATAGAAATAAAATGGATCTGCCAACAAAGAGTAAGTAATTTATAATGTTTGTTTTGATACCTTGTTACTTTGCATATCTTGATGTCAGTTTGCATGTGACACAAACCTAAACTACTATTTTACCATTAGTTTAATTTAATCAAAGTTGTTAGTCTTACCCAGCTATTTTTTTCTTTTGAACAGTAAAAGGCAGTCTTATTTCGACAGTGTATCCTACTAGCTTTAGAACTAGAAAATCAAAGGCACTGAACCTGCAAATAAACACACGTACTTCCCTTTAAGTGCATGCATAACTGTATTGGGACCATAATGCAGAATTGACCATTTTTGTAAACAATCCTCTTCTAAAGATGAAAAGATTCCTGAGTTATTTATATAATTAAATATTGCTACAACATTTATATACTTACAGATGGTTGTACAAAACATCTAACTTTTAGTTGCCCTTTATTTTATTCATTTATACTACATCTGGCTTTTTAATATATTTTTGTTTGGTTTTTAATATAACCCATATTTAAATGACTTTATTATGCAAATGATCTTTTAATTTTAATAGACTTCATGAGTAGTTGATGTCCCTAGGAATAAAGTGAGTTGTTTTAATGAATCTTGAAAAGTCCATTTAAAGTTATACAACTTATAACACTGATTTAAAAGCTGCATATTTCCGAACAGTTTTGTTGAAAGGCAACTCTATAGTGTTGCAAACAGGGCTTGGTAGATGAAGAGTGCAATTTTTTTACTCATATTGACAAGCTGGATTCTTTTTTTCACTCAACTTAAATAAGACTCCTGTCATTTGAAATACTTACAGTAGTCGTTGATTTAGTTCAACTACTTGTCCTTGTTTCTATAGGATGGGAAATGGGATGGCAACCTGTCAACCTATTTTGATATGAACCTCTTCTTAGATATCATTCTAAAAACTACTCTAGAAAATGCTGGAAGAAGGAGAATTATATTTTCTTCATTTGATGCGGACATTTGCACAATGTAAGTTACAACTCAACTTTAAACCATTTTTGACTCAATAGATTTCACTTTAGGTTTTAGTACACAATGGAAAACTCATTAAGAAGTTATTTTTGTGACTTGAGTTTGAATGCCAACACGCTTAAGTTTAGTTCCTAAACATGGAATTAGACCTTTCATCCATTTGACCCATGCCCAGAAATACAATCGGAAAACAAAGCCAGCAACATATTAAGAAAAAAGGTATTGGAAAAAGTAGTAAATCCTCTGTTTTGTTAAAGTGGCTCAATTGTCTAAGTAAACATTTATTTTCTTAACACAGTAAAGAGCAGCAGACTTTATACTCGGGTTTCACTTTCCCTCTGGCTTCAATTTCCTGGCCATTCCAGCATGTGTCGAACTGTTCCGTCTCGACTGGAGGATAGAATATTTAGCGTCTCAGAACAAGAAAATACCTGGTTGAAATGCTCCGTTTCACAATACTGCATAAGGAAAGTCAGGGCCAGATAACAGCTCTAATGTCTCTTCAGTTTTGGGCATGTCACTGTCCATATGCTGCTATGCAAACAAATGCCAAGTCAGTACACTTATCTGGAAACAGCCAATTCTTGTCCCAATAGGTGACCATCTTGGAACGGGGCATAACGTCTTTATTTGGCAGTTATTTAGTGCATGCAAATTAAATATACATATATAATCATAGAAATCTCTATTGACATTTTTCAAGAAATCTCTGATTTTTTTTAAAAAAAACATGAAAATGCTTAAACTACATAAGTGCGGTTATTGGATATTGGCTTTCTAGAAAAACTAATTGTCTTTCTGTTGTGGCACATCTTATGTTGATTTGCTGGGTGCTGAACAAAGAAGAGACAGACCCTGAATAAGGAACTTATGGTCTAGGACAGAGAGAGAGTAATCAACACACTATACCAGTCTTTGTATGGAAATATTACAAAATTCCTTATTGAAAGACTGTGTAGAAGAAATATTTAGAGCAGAGATTTGAAAGAAGACCGTCTCTTGACAATAAGAGGACTTCCAAACATAAGGGACAGCCTGGGAAAGAGTGGAAGAAGGGTGCAAAGGGTCTGGTTAGGAGGGGGCAATGAAGGGTGAAGAGTAAGTGAAAGTGGAGTCAAAGTTGATGAATCGCCATACCCGGAATACTACTTCCGCCTATTGCTATTTCATAGTTGTGCTGGTGAACCAACTCTAAAATGGTCAAGGTGGCTTGAGAATGTTTTAAGTTTGCTATTGTGTGTTTTGTAAAGGGAAAAAATGATAGGCTACCCACTTCTAGAATTTTATATATGGAAAACTTTGGGGAGGGGGAACATACTCTAGCTTACTTTAAATAGTTGAAATATGTGTGAAATACGTAAATCTCTAAAATGGTGAAAGGGACAATGGTATGTTGTACAAATTGAGGCAAAACTGCAGTGTTTACCTGTTGCATCTGCAAAAGATTAAATGAATACCCAGTAAGTAAAAGTATTTCCTTCTAACCATGAGACTGAACTTATCATTTGTAGTGAATGTGTTCAGACATGGAAATGTGCATATTACTATACAGGAAAGGGAGACATCACTATGCTAAAGTGTCTTTCTGGAATTAAAATACAGGGCATTCATGTCCCTTTTGCTTAGGAAGAAAGGGGGGAAAAAATCAGTCTTATGAGAAAAATGTATCCATTTTCTCTCAACATTTGCCTTTTTTTCCCTGTAGAATATAGTAAAGGTAACTACATTATGCTAACTTTTTAGTCATATCCAACTGACTAGACAGACTGGTGTCTGTCCACAAAACCACTTAATACTTGATTAATACTTTGCATATTACGTGTCAATAAGGTTGGCCAGTGGTGACTGTGCTTTTATATTCTCATCCATGTGAGGGAAACACTACTGAAAAAGGATATATGGACACAAATCAGATATTAGGAATGGCAATATGCAAAAACCTGTAGGAGAACACTTCAATCTCCCTGGACACACAATAGCAGATTTGAAGGTAGCCATCCTGCAGCAAAAAAACTTCAGGACCAGACTTCAAAGAGAAACTGCCGGGCTTCAGTTCATTTGCAAATTTGACACCATCAGCTCAGGATTAAACAAAGACTATGAATGGCTAGCAAACTACAAAAGCAGTTTTTCCTCCCTTGGTGTTCACACCTCAACTGCTAAAAGAAGGCCTCATCCTCCCTGATTGAACTAACCTCGTTATCTCTAGCCTGGCTCTTCCCTGCTTATTTATACCTGCCCCTGGACATTTCCACTGCATGCATCCGAAGAAGTGGGGATTCACCCACGAAAGCTTATGCTCCAATACGTCTTAGTCTATAAGGTGCCACAGAACTCTTTGTCGCTACTACTGAAGAGTTTCCCTTTGCAATTGTATATTGTATTTTTATACACTATTTTTTTTTTTTTTTTTTTTTTTTTTTTTTACAGGGTTCGGCAAAAGCAAAATAAGTATCCTGTGTTGTTTCTGACTCAAGGAAAATCTGATATTTATCCCGAACTTATGGATCTCCGGTCTCGTACAACTCCTATTGCAATGAGCTTTGCCCAGTTTGAAAACTTGCTGGTAAGTTGTCATGCTCTTGTTACTCTGTGAAATGAAACTAATTTACTGCTACATTCCATAATTGCTGGTAAACTGACTTTTAAAATACAGAAGCAAAATGAGGTGACAAGCAAACTGTTCAAAGAATACATATACATTTAGTAAACATGTTAAAGTAATGTATTTTCATTGCTTCAAAGTACTAAGAATGCACTTTAGCCCTCTTGCATATTTAACGGTTGTTAAAGAAGCAAGTCTTTAAAAATGCATTTAATTCCTGGAGTTCAGGAGATTTTTTTTTTCTTTTAGTTGTCTAAAAATTGTGAAACACTTCAGTGATCAAAAGCTAGAAAAGCTGACTTTTTTAAGAGTATTAGCCTAGAGTATATTTGCATTTTCTTAAGTGTTTGTTTTTTATAATTTTTACAGGGAATTAATGTGCACGCTGAAGACCTGCTTAAGAACCCATCATATATTGAAGAGGCCATATCTAAAGGTTTAGTTGTTTTCTGTTGGGGTGATGATGCAAATGACCCAGAGAACAGGAAGAAGTTGCGAGAATATGGCATTCATGGGCTAATATATGACAGGTATTTATTTCTTCAAATATTTCTTTAGAATTACAATACTTCAAGTGAGCATATGAAATGTTTATTCCGTTCTGATCCTGCATTGATTTGACTTTGATTTTGGCCTGATTTGAGTGGGTGTTAGAATATCCTGCTCTGTATGTGTCTGTAAACCCAATTCAAGAGACAGTTGTCTTAAAACTTGCTTATACTGTCTCAGTTGCATATGTGAAACATAGGTGACGCTCTTCCTTCTGTAGGAGGATGCTGCAAGTACATGGATGGCCAGTTTATTGAGTGACCTTGCGTTTGATTCCTAAAAGAGAGGACTAGATTAAAAATAACCATCCCGAACGAGCGGTGGTAGCTTTATCGCCGGCAGTGTGGCTTCCGGCGATAAAGCGCTGACTACGCTGCCACTTTCAGTGCTAAAACTTGAGTTGTTCAGGGGTGTGAAAAAACACACCCCTGAGTGACACAAGTTTTAGCGCTGAAAAGCGCCAGTATAGACACCGCTTTATCGCGCGATAAAGTTACCACCGCTCGTTCGGGGTGGTTATTTTTAATTGCCAGGAGAGCTCTCCTCCGGCGATAAAGTGTGGCTATGCTGCCCACATCACAGCACTGTAACGTGGGCAGGGTAGACATACCTGAACATGTAACTGGCATTTTTGATGATTGGTTTTTAAACTTTGTATACAAGATATGGGAAAATTTGCTTAACTGAAAACGTGTTTTCTATATTTGCTGAAGACGCTAAGTAATTTTTAAAAATATTTTCAAATATTGTTCTGTTTAGCAAAATTGACTTTCAAAATGTACGTTCTTGTGTAATCAGTACTGCTCTTGTCTAGCTCCTCTTGATGACATGGTTCTCTTAAGCCAGTAACCTCTACTCAATTTTAGAAGATTCTAGGTAGAGTTATAGAAGGCATTCTTTCTATTCTTTAAAGACTGATTACATTTCCTTTGCAGTGTACCCAGCCTGACAGTGAATGACTAAGCTAGATCCTAGAACAACATGCATATTGTGACCCAAGGTGCCTAGGGTAGTCCACCCTGAAAATGCCTAGGGCAGGGCAGTCTGCAAAAAGGAGAACAGATTCTCCCAAAACTGGTGGTTTACACTGTAGTTAGATTCTCCAACCAGTCACAAACTGTACTCCTGATCCCCCACACTGGTTATTAAGAAGCTGGGGGGAAAAGAAATCACAGGCCCCTTTATTGTGTTCCAGTCTCTGGCTCCCAGTCACCAGATAGTTCTAGTAAAGTGAGACGTTACTTAAAACACTATTCACTATACAAAATGTTCTCCTCCTCCCCAAAGGGCCAGCCACATTACCCGATCAAAAATCCAAAATACTACTCTGCCAGTCTGTCCTTTTAGTATCTAAAACCCAAGAATGAGAAGAGTTGTTAAATGGTCAAAGCAATCATATACATACATATGACTTCAGAGTCCATATATCAGGTTCTTAGCAGCATTGGTGAGTTTGCTGGTAAAGTCCCTCTGGAATGCATGCAAAGCTTGGATGGCTCTCTGTCCTTTGTTCAAATCTTCAGTTTGTAGAGCAGTTACTCCAGAGGTGAGAAGCAGGATTGAAGGCAAAACGGAGGGTGATGCAGCTGCCTTTTTATATTCTCTGCCATGTGGCTTGTACATCCTGTGAGGTTGTGAGGTCCCAAACACAACCTCACAGCACTTGGGCATGGAAAAGTATTTGGAGTCCTCTGTCCATAGGCATGTCCCTGTACATGTCCTGTTGACTCATTGGTGTAGCCCTGGCTTCTTTTAATTGCCTTTGATGGGCCATCAAGCAGGTTGGGTAGTGCTGATGCCAGTCTGTCTTGGGGTGTCACCCAGATACACAGCACAAGTTTGAGAGATCAATCTACCACACATTTATAACATAGATGATACATATGTATAAACAAGTTTATCATATTTAGCAAATCATACCTTTTTCACTGATACTGTACATGGCATATCTGGTATGAGATTCATTGCAATTTTGTAATATTGGTATCAGTAATATTATAAATGGTCACCCATATTCCATACAGTGTCTCACATAGTCTGTATATTCCAAGTATAATTTTGAAGTTTTGTAATACTCAAACCTACAGGTCAGTGGTCTGGAAAAGGATCTGCAGTTGATAATGTCAAGATTTAAAACAATTTGTTCAGTGTCCCTCTGCAGTTGAAAAGGCCAACTTTGTGCACATCAGTGGATCAATGAAACACATCAGAAGAGATGTTTATGGTGCTCTGCAAATGGCTTGCAATAGGAATGTTGTGCATAATTTGGGCACTTAATTCATTATTGCAGGAAGGATATTGAATTGGGAAAATTTTCAGAAGAGAATACAGAAAAGGGGGCATTGTAATAGATTAGAAAAGAGATTAAGGGACACAATTGAGGTGTGTAAAATTAAGGAGACAGTAGATTCTGACAAACTTGAGCTAGTAGCATCAGTTTGAGGGGAGAAATAATATATATTAAATCAGGCATTTAGAACTTTGATACTACGTCTTCAAAATGATGGAGAGAGAGCCAAGTAAACGTATTTCCTGTTTCTCTTCTCTTAACTCTAAAAGCATGTATATATATTAAGTTGGCTCTGATTAAATCTCCCTGCCATTCACTCAACTACAGAAGATCCTTCCTGAAAAGTTGGCACAGAACCTCCTGTTTACTACCAGCCTTCTTATGTTTAGGTTGCCTGCTTCTATTGCTTCTAGATACAGGTGGTACCTGGCAGCAACAGGAGGTGAGACGGACTGCTGAAGTAAGTTTCTAGTTAAAGGAGATGGGTTGGATACCAGCTTTCCCTAAAGTAACAGAGCTGCATCTCCTCCTCCCTGCCACAGCGCCACATATAGATCTCTCCCACAGATCAGGAAACTGGCTAGTCCAGGTGGTGCAAAATACCTCTGGACTCACTATATGCTCAGGAATTAAGGTGACACTTGTAATGGACTTCCAGATGGGGACACAGATGACTTTCTTCTTTACCAAATATTATTGTATTAAGTCTTATAGTGAAATGTCTATATTTTAAATTAAACCTATTGGGTTTTCCAAATTGCCTATTTGAGATCGGCAGGTGACTGCAGTTTCCTGACCCAAAAGAAGTTGTGCAAGCCACAATCTCGAAATACATAATTTTTAATCTAGGCTGAGTTTTGTAGCTAGTTCTTTATCTAGGTCCTTTTCCCTGCTAGACAGTAACGAAAAAAGAAAAGGTAGAATTCCTTTGTAGAGGAATCTGAGTGTCTCAAAGCTGAATGTTGTTGAACTACTGATGACAATGCAGCTCAAAAATCTGTGCTGTGAGCATGTTGCTGGTGTCAGGGCTCTGAACCAAGGCTGCACAACACAGAGACCCAGGGTTACAGGGCACACAGTGACACAACCTCTTACTGGTCTGGGTTGAACCCTAAAGTGTCGCATCATCTCTTCTCCAACTCTGCAGTAGAATGATACATCTCCTTTAAAGTAAGGAAATAATAAGATGCAAGAGGAGAGGCTTGCATATGGCTTCCTGGAGCACGCACACCACTCCTACACACCTATAATATCGTTTGGTGGACCAGTTAGTAAAGAAGAGCTCTCGGTAAGCTCAAAAACTTCTCTCACCAACAGAAATTGGTCCAGTGAAAGATATTACCTCACCCACCTTGTCTCTAATATTGACTGACCTTTTTGATTCTAGAAGACTGATTATTTTATGTCCTGAGGTTATGAAAAAGGTTAGGCCTAACTTGGGGGAGGGAAGGTACTGGTGAAAGTGTTATCCTAAAAGTGTCTCATTGATGGAAAGGACTTAACACCTCAATCAGAAGCAGCTGAAGGTGAATGCCTCTTAGCTGTGGTAATAAATGCTATATAGTAATTTTCTTGAACATGCTAAGAAGTGGTTACAATACAAGGAAGAACACCTGTCATAGCTGGTGGGGTAATAAAAAGGATTCTCTTAGGAATGGATCTGCTGAGGGAGAGCCAGAAAGTGAATCCAGATTTCTTGAGTCCTGGTCTAGTACCCAACCATAAAACCATCCTTCTTTCAAACTTGTGACATTCGGCAAGTCGCTTAACATTCTGTGCCTCTTTTTCCCATCTGTGAAAAGAGGATAGCACTTGCCTATTTTACAGGGATGTTGAAGATTTTTTAATGTTTTCAAGGTGCTGAGATACTACAGTAAAGGGGTGATGAGGACAGAAGTACTTATGTACTCCAGAAAGAACTGGGGTCTAGTTGGGAAACAAGAGGCACAGAAAACTAAGTGACTAATAGCTAAAAGTTAAAGAATTTGCTAATTAAAATTTAACAAATTTCTGTATGAAATATTAAACCTAACTTTAAAAAAATACTTTTCACCATTTTTTTCCCCACTTTGGTAAAGCTGTCGAAACTGAAGTTTCATTTTCTGGCTCTCAGATTCTAGCACAAAACGGCAATGTTTAGGTTGCAACCAACACAGTGAAATATTTACATCCAATCTAACAAACCTTAATTGCAATTAAAACCATCCTGGAAAAACATTTCCAATTTTAGTTTCGGTACATAATTGTTTTACATAACTTACAGCTTGGGTCTTCCCCACCTAACAGTATTTTCTTAATTTCTCACTATTGTCATGTGTACTCACAAACAAAAATGGAAGCTTTAGCATAGATGAGGCACTGTTGGCAGCCCAGTGTAGTTAATTCTCATGCACTGATGCAAAACTGTAGAATTTGGGTTGGAAATACTACAGGGGAATGTTCAATCCAGACTCATTGGAATAAAATTTTTTTTAAAACATGCGTTCTGTAAAACAGTTATACAAATTCTAAATTTGAGGCCTTAATTGCCTAAGTGTTCATGTAAATTAGCAGTGCCTTCCTGTAAAATTAAAGTTAGTGTTTTATTAGATGAACTAATGAAGGACATGGACATAGTATAGCATGATGAGTCTTGCCTCCAGGTGCCCCAATCAGGATTTAACTGAAATACAAATATTAAAGAATCAGTCTTTAAATGAGTGAGCTTTGAAATAAATGTACTGTATTGTGTTGCTATATGTGTCCTTGGTTACAAGCTTTCTGCTTTATTATGCATTATAAATGGTACTCACAAAAAGCACAGTCTGAAATGATTGGAGTATTTTGGACCTGAACGTCTATTTTAAAAGAGAAATATTCCAGTTGACAAAACTATTGTAGATGAATTAATAGTGTTTAGTAAACCAGATGGAAATGTTTAATGGAATGGAAAGCCAAACTGTTACTGTCTTATTCATTAGCACTAGGATCTTGAAACGCTTTGTACTTCACCCAGTATTAAAACGGTCGTATATAAATACTCCTGTAACTATATGTGAATCAAGGAAATTTCACCTTCTAAGGCTGATACTAGGCCCTTAAATTAGATGCTGCATGAGCTTCAGTATCTAGTTGCAACAAAACATCACATTGATCACAGAACCACTCTGATATGCCTTTGTGTTAGTTTGAGTTTGATATTGGTGGCACTTGAACCAGTTTTTAATACAAAGCTTTAACGGGACTTTTAAAGTACAACATTTTATACTTAACTAATGCCTAAATGAACTCTTCTTAAAATCATTATTGGGGGTTAAATAAGTGAATTGAAAAGCAAAGATGAAAGTTGGGAGCAGTTCTTTCCATTCTTCGCTCAGCAGCTGAGTTTCTGGGAGATTGGAAAGCATGCAAGTCCATTGAGGGCATTAGAGTTTCATCCTGTTAGGAGCCATTCAAGGGATAGTGGAGAAGAACAGACACTCCTCTCTTCTACCACACTGTTGCCAGTGACTTGTCTTAAAAATTGGACCAATCTAGAATGCAGTGGCAATTTCTATGGGGATTATTTAAACATGAGCCATGCTCCTTAAAAAAACCTTTATAATTTACAACAGTAAACTTGAATTTGGACTATTTGGATACATGTCCGATTTCTGGAGCTCCAACCAGTTTAATGC
The DNA here is from genome assembly GCA_037349315.1 of Chelydra serpentina. Taxonomy (NCBI): domain Eukaryota; kingdom Metazoa; phylum Chordata; order Testudines; family Chelydridae; genus Chelydra; species Chelydra serpentina. The sequence goes on from JBAIAC010000061.1 coordinate 17,281,611, forward strand.
TGGCCCCGTGTCATGGACCCCCTGAAACTCACTTGTAGCCCCCCATGGGGCCACAGACTCCAGGTTGAGAACTGCTGCTCAAAGGGACTGTCAAACAAGGGGCAGGAGGTTCCTTCGAAAATTCTCTCCAGCTAAAGAGAAAAGAGCAGGAAAATTGTTAAAATGAAAGCCTTTCTTACTACTTTACATTTCAAATGCTTTAACAATGTTTTTCCTCTTCTTTATCTTTAATAAAAGAAGGTTTAAATGGATTTTTAGTCATGTTTACAATGGTACAAAGCAGGCTGAAATCTCTGTATACCAAACTCCGGACCTTGTTTAACGCTGTTTAATGTTCGATGGTGATTGGGTTATGTTAATATCTTTAGCTCATATATTCCATCTAAATTAATACACCACCTCCTGTAAAGTCGTGTCTTCAGAAGAATAAGTGGATGTTAGTGGTCATCGTTTGCTTGCTTTTTAGCATATCCAGTCAGTTAACCATGCTGATAAAGGACTACCACTTTATATTGCAGGATATGGTTTAGAGAGACAAGCTTCAAGTGTTAAATACTGATATACTAATGTATAGAGGTGCTCACTACCTAATTTCACTCTAAGCAGAGAAAATGGAAATTAAACAGTAGTTTTATGTAGCATTATATCTGTAGAACATCACTTCTTACAGACTTTTGTTCTCATTTATTCAGGATATACGACTGGATGCCTGAACAACCAAATATATTCCAGGTAGAGCAGCTGGAACGCCTAAGGAGAGAATTACCAGAGCTGAAATTCTGTGCATGTCCCACTGTTAGCCACTTTAGTACCATATCTCTGTGTAAATGTCGTAATAGCCATATGGAAACGAATGGCATAGATAACTTACCAAATGCTTAAGTGTGCATAGGCTGACTCCAGGCAGGATGCTGCTTTGTGTATTTAATTTTCACCATTGGAGCAGTGCCATCTATGCCTTCATTTTTTTGAGCAATAACTATGTTCCTATTCCATGACAGTACTTGCTAGAATTTAAAATCCTGTTAAAATGTTAGGCCAGTTATAATTATTGTTCCAGTTTACATATACAGTTTTTAAATCGTCACAATCGACAGGTTCAAAATCTTAAAATAGAAACCAAGTACTGTAACAGTGTGCTCATTTTATAAGACATGTTTGCAATCTGAGGTGTGGTAGCTTCAAAGATGAAATTCTAGGGGTTACTGTGATATGATATTGAAACTGCCTTTATATCATTTTGTCATTTGATTCCAGTACTAATCTGACATCCGATTAGGAGAGTGATTGTAATGTATACATAATTAGATCTGGCCTGAATAAATTAGTACCTCATATGCATGTATTTGCACTGATGCATCCAATTGTACAAAAACTTTGTGCCATCTTAAAATACGTCTGTATATACAGTGTATATATATTTAAGTAAACTGCAGTGCATATGATTTTTCTTGCTCTGTTAAAATCTTTAGATTGCTGCCACTTTTTTTCTTTACAAGCCAAATGAATGGCATAAAGTCTGTATATGGCAGTTAAGGGCGAACCACAAGTACAGCTTTTAATTAATCCTGCACAAACCTGCCAAACCTCAAAATGTTGCAAATAACTTTATACACAAAAAATCACAGATTTTTTCATTAAGAACTTTCTTATTGCACAATAATCTTAAAGGAACAAATGTGTATAATGCACAAATTCTACAAAATGCATGCTTCCGGTATTAAGCATGAAATTATAGGTGTTTGCAATGGTCTTTGCATCCTTGAGGTGCTAGTTGAGTGGGAGGGTAGCAAGGATCAACTAAAACACAATCTTTGTTGCCTAAACCACATGAGCCTATATGTAGGTATATTCAAATAAGGGTTTTTACCATCTACAGTTCATCTTACTACAGGTTACAGACCACTGACTTTTGTATTCTGCAACAGTTGTGATTTTTGCTTTCAAAATTGATTTCTCAGATGATCCTTATCCTCTACTGGCTGATGTCTGTCCTCTAATTTATTCCAAAGTTATAGTTTAGGAAATCCTGTTAGATATGTATGCATGTTCTTAAATTTGTACCTGGTAAGATACTGTCATGACAACACAACAGCTATAACCTTTTACTGAAGTGTTCATGTATAATAAAAAAAACCCAAATATTTATTTTTCCCTTGTTGTAAATTGACAATGACATTGATAGCTTGTATTATACTCTTTAAATACTGTCATTGCTGCATAGAATTGATTTACATAAGCAATTGCAAATGTGTTTGGGCCTGTACCACTGAATAGTTTGAGGCAAAGGGTTTCTTTCAGCTTGCCTTGCATATCTAGTATTTAAATTTCTTTTGTCCTCCACAAACAGCACAGTACTTGGGAATTGTCTTTATTTAAAAAAATAAAATAAATCTGAATTTAAAAAGAGCTGTTAATTTTTCTTTTTCATGAGCTACTTAAACTGGTTTGAAGCCAACTGTCCTAGTGGTAAATCATAGCAGTGTTTGGTACAGCAGTTACGCAGGTCAGATTCATAAATCTGTCAGATTTGAAGATTGTGATGAAATTTTTAAATGTTCTTAATTTCAATTATTTATCTTGAAAGATGCCCAAGAGCTTGTTAACCGCCCAGACTGGCTCTCTTGCAGTCTGACTGGTGACAGATTGCATGATTTGAAGCCCCAGAGAATTTAAAGTGATAGCTTGTAATGTTAACAGTTTTCTTTCAATACAACAATTTACAAACTGATGTACTAACTACACTACAGGATTGCGTGTTTCATTGCTTGTGTAGGCTGAGCTGTACACACCAGAGTATTAAGCTGCTTCTGGTGATGTGTAGGCAGCAGTGAGGGACACTAGAGAAGTTCCTCTGCACGGTGCCATACATTTGAATATAGGGGCTTGCGTTGCTCTGCCAGCTAGGATTGGAATGGCTTAGCAATGCACAGCAACACTCATTTAGGACAATGCGTGAATACTGCCATGCCGCATCGCCAATGTCAACACTGGCCTTGGCTCCTCCACCTGCACCTGTCCAGACAAAATACCTGACCATGGATGCCTCTATCCAGGTCCTGGTGTGGATTTGCAACCTGTGGCCTGCATTTCCCTATCCTAGAACATCCTCTGTGAGACATGCCTACTGGTAGAATCTCTCAGGAAGCATGTGGGAGACCTATGGGAGGAGGTGGCTGTGCTGAGGAGCATCCATACACATAAGGAATTCACCGTAAAGTGCATATAGAGACCTCCAAGGTTCAGGAAGCAATCCAGCTGGAGAGGAAGAAACAGTTCCTGCACAGAGAGGAAGCTGGCTGCTGGCTATGTCTGGCGTCAAGCAGTCCTCCATCCTTACTACCTACCATCCACTTCTGGACCCACTGCTGGTCATCACGGGTCTGTATGACTATTATTCCACCAGTCTCTGCTTGCAGCCCTGCGCCAGAAGCAGCGGTCTCAGGGGCCATCAGCGGCTGTGCCAGTGTACAATGCCAGGGTACTCCTCCTTTGCTGCCTCCTCCTCCTGCAGCTCCATTACGAAATCCGTTAAGCACCTTTGGTGGGATGGAAAACGCTGCCAAAATGGCCACCGGCGCCTCGCAGATGCTCTGCCAGCTTCCTGATGCTGGAGTGAAAGTGCCAGCAAGAGAAGTTCATCAAAAGACGCCTCCTCCATGATGCTGGCTCTGGGAGCTGGGGGCACACGCTGCTCAGCACTCTGTGCTGGCGGGCTATTCAAACATCTGGTAATGGGTGGAGTGGGCAGTAAAGTTTTCCTCCCAGTGCACCATGGTCCTAGGGCTAGAGCGGCCACTTTTGAGGTAGGAGAACACAGAGCTACGTTTACTTTGACTCAGGTCTGTGCACTGCAGTGTGGATGCAAGAGCCCTAGGTTCTGGCACGGGTTAGAAAAGTCCTGACATAGGTTAAACAGTGTAGATGTTCAAGCCCAGGGTTCTCTAACGTGGATCAGCTGACGAGTCCCCCTAACACTGGGTTTACATTGAAGTGTAGATGTACCCCCGCAAAGGCAGGAAGGCATGTGTGCATTTCTTAGTTATAACAGGAGCATGCACATGTCCCAGTGCAAGGCACTGGGGTATCTCTTTGACCCCTTCCTCTCTCCAGTCAGGGTGACCTCAAACATATGCTGCAGAACCAGCTGGAGTTGACCCCACTCTGGAACTCCAGCCTTCCAGGCAGCTACGATTGGGGAAACTATTATTTGTATTACTGTAGTCGTAGACCATGGTGCTAGGCGCTATACAAACACAGGACAAAATGACAGGTCCCTGCCCCAAAGAGTTTAAAATAGGAGTTTAAAACAAGAGACAACAGCTGGACATAGACGGGAATACAAGGAAACTATGTTGTCTAGGTCGGCCAGATGGACTACTAGGGTGAGTGAAGGGATCGAACACACAAGCCGAATGAACAGTGTGGGAAATGTCCTACACGTTCTATTTGGGCTGGGGTTTGGGGGTTGGGTTGAGTTCTCAGCTAAACAGGAAGGAGCTGAAGGGGACACTGGGGGAGCAGAGGGGCAGGTGTGGCAGGAAGCTGAGGTAAAGAGACTGGGCAGGGGGCAGAGGGATTTGGCGCGAGCAGCCAGTCAGCGCTGGGCAGGGACGGCACAGCCACAGTGTGGAGTGGACAGGCCAGACACGCCTGCTTGGGCAGCTCCTGACCCTATGATGGTGGTTCTCCTCTAAGGCCACACTGGGTGGGGGAGGGGAGGTGCTAGTGCCCCTGGAGTGGTGGGGGAGGGGTCCACCGCCGCACAGTTCTGGGGTTAATGCGGGGAGAGGCGGCTCCATCTAGGCCTCAATTCACTGCTTTTCCTCCTCCCAGTGCATGCGGCTGCTCCTCCCAGCTGGAGTCTGGCTGGCTACCGCCTGCTCACAAGATCTGACCCAGCCCCCGAAGTCCCTGGACCAAGGTGAGTCTCTTCACCGCTGGGTTTCCTCCAGCTCCTCGGAGAACTCGTGCCAGAGTCTCCTTCCCGTGACGGGCTGCAGCGAGTGTCCTCGGGGGTCCTGGGGATGAGGCGGGGGCAGGTAAGGGAGGCCCCTCAGCCAGGAGTGTCTCCACTTCAAGGGACGAGGGGGGGCGGTAACTCGTGCTAACGAAGGAACGGTGAGGGCAAGATCCCATGAATGCTGCAGTGTTCCTTACCGTCTCTGCTCGCGTTCATTGATTGCCATGCGTGCCCCCCGTTCCCACCCCGGTGCCCCCCCACGCAAGCACACGGAGGTACGGCTCAGGGGTCAGAAGGCTCCCTGGTGCCCAAGGGGTCGGCGAGCCGTTGCAAGGACGAGGAGGTTACTTTCACAATGCTCTCCAGGCAGCCGGACTCCTCTCCTTTGGCCTCGGCTGCGGGCATGTCGTGTAAGCGGCCCAGGGGAGAGCTCCCTTCTCCGCCGGGCACGGCTGATGAAGCAGCCTCAGTAGCCGCTCTGTTCTCCGGCTGGCCCAGCTAGCGGGTATGTACGGAGCTCAGTGGTTCCAAATCGTCTAAAGGACGGACCCCAAGCGCGGCTGCTGCCCGGCCTCGCTGTCATTGCTTGGCTCAGGGCTGGCGTCTCACTGGTGTCAGAGGAAGAATGAATCTGGAGGTGAGATTCGATGGAGGAAAGGGAGTGGCCTAAGATTTCTTCCAGGAGGGCACTTAATGTAGGGAACCCCTGGTTTCAGGTGCCAAACCTGAGCCAGCGAGGGCCTAGAGGTGCTGAGAACCCACCTCCTCAAGTGCCTTCCACCTCGGAGGCACCTCGGAGTAGTGGAAGCTTCTAGAAAATGTTGATTTTCTGCACTTTGGAGACGTTGCTGCTTTTCCTTTTCGAAGCCAGCCTCGTCAGCGCTCGGCAACCCTGGCTGACAGGGGCCTGGTTTTCGACAGGAACGCCCAGTTGAAAAGGGACCCTGGAGCTCCGGTCAGCACCACCGCCCAGGCTGTTAAAAGTCCGGTCGGCGATGCTGCGGGGCTGAGGCAGGCTAGTCCCTGCCTGTCCTGGCACCGCACTGCGCCCCAGAAACGGCCAGCAGCAGGTCTGGCTCCTAGGTCGGGGGGAGGAACCATGGCCACTGGGAGCTGGGGGGCGGCACCCCAGGACAGGTAGGGAGCCTGCCTTAGCCCTGCTGCACTGCTGCTCCAGCCCTGATCCCCCCCAACCCAGATTTCCCTCCTGTACCCCAAACCCCCCATCCCCACCCCAGAGCTTGCACCCCCTAGCTGGAGCTGTTGGCCCCTGCACCCCAATCTTCTGCCCCATCCCAGAGCCCCCTCCCAGACCCTGAACCCCTCATCCCCTCATCCCTGGCCCCAGCCCACAGCCTGTACCTCCTCCCACACCCCAACCCCCTGCCTCAACCCGCAGCCCCCCCCCCTGACATTCTGAATCCCTTAGCCCCACCCCCCAGACTGGAGCCCCCTCCTGCACCCCAAACCTCTCATCCCCAGAGCCCGCATCCCCAGCCAGATCCCTCACCCCCTCCCACACCCCAACTCCCTTCCCCAGCCTGGAGGCCCTTCCCACACCCTGAACCCCCAATTAGAGCCCTCCCCCACCCCAACCCCCTTCCCCAGCCCAGTGAAAGTGAGTGAGGCTGGGGGACAGTGAGCAACCAAGGGGGGGGGGGGGGGGTCAGGGAAGGCACGAGGCGTGGGGGGGTGGGTGTCCTGGGGAAGGGGCAGGGCTAGGGTGTTCGGTTTTGTGCGACTGGCAACCCTACTTTCAGCCAATACTTGCATGCCACTGCAGCACTTCTGCCAAGCATTGCCTGTTCCTATGGGAACACAAGACAGGCAGCACCCAGCATCACAGCAGAGATGCGTACGCTGCGGCATTCTGGGGGCGGGGGGGGGGACAAAGATCAGGGATCGAGAGAGACTGTTTTTAAGCCTTAATTATTCCTTGAAGTCTGTGGGTTCTGAGTGAGTATGGTCCTGTCACCTGCAGCTTTGTTTATTCGCTTTAATCAAGTCTGGAGTTTCCTTTGCTAAAGCCAAGAGACCTCAAAGGAGTTGATTTAGAAAGTCTCTGCGCTGTGGTGGCTAAGCCCTGATGGAATTTCTCTCCTAGCTTCTGAGCATTTGCCAAGCACTGGGCTGGCTGAGACGGGCCCAGTCCTACCTACGTACAGCAGGGAGATGAATTCAACATTTTTCCAAAGCTCACTTTCATAACGTAAGAAGATGGTGCCATATGTTCCATCCCAGCTGTCTGGCCAATATTCTATTATTAGAATGATCATCTTTATGCTAGCAATGGGCCCAAACCGAAACCTTAGAACCGTACGTGTGTAACAAACAAATCCGGATTGGAACAGGCTGAGACTTGAGGGTTTCGCAATCCAGATCCAAATCCTCCAAAACTTCAGCTTGTTTGGATTTGGCCTGGTATCAAAAGAACCATGTGTTCTCTGACAAACTTGATCTTTATTGGGGCAAAACCCTTTAAATCTGCCCCACTACTGGAAATGATGCGGCAGCTGCAGATAAAAACCCTCCATTGAACATATGTATTTAATTAAATCTGAAAATGATTGATACAATTATTACGGTCTCCCTTCCGTTAGTGTATTTGGTATTAAATTCCATTGATTTTACACTGGACCCAAAATTGTTAATCGTGTTGTGGGATTTTGCTGTGAATACACATAACTGAACAGTAGGAGTTGTCTGAAGGGAAGCTGGAGTCTCTCTTTCAAATGTGTGTCTATGTGGATCCCAGGGTTCAGTTTCTTGCTCTGCCACAGACTTCCTGTGTACCTTGGTCAAGTCACTTAGCCCTGAACTTCAACGGTATTTAGGCACCTTGTGGAATTTCAGAAGCATGTAGGTGATTTCAATAGGTGTTGGGGGTCTGGGTGCTTTTGAAAATCCTACCAGGTGCCTAAATACCATTAAAAAACTAGCCTTTAGTCACTCTGCGACTCAGTTCTCCATCTGCATAATGGGGATACTAGCCCTTCCCTCCCTTTCAGAGGGGTTGTGAGGATAAAGACATTAAAGAGTGAGAGTGGCTCAGATACTACAGTAATGGAGGCCCTGTAAGTACCTACACTAGATTTCAGTCAGATACGAAGTGAAGCCAGAGTGAGAACAAAGACGATGGAAGATTTAAAGTGGTTTAGATGGATAAGTAGGAGTGAGTGAGGCAGATTGATCCAACCCTAACCTCAGAGACCGCATCTGCATCCACCCCAGCTATCACCTGCCCTCTTAGCTGTGCTAAAGTCCATCACAGTCTCAGCAACCTTTACTGGGCCAGCCAGCCACTCTCTTAGTTCATTCAAATTAACACTCAAGAATGCTAAACCGCCCGTGGAATCTAAGGCTGGCAGTTCTGTGGGGTCTTTGAATGTCCCCCTTCCCGAGGCTACGCACCCTTGCTTTTGAGAACAATGTACACCGCTTGGTGGTTCTATAATAGAGGGTAACTGGTTTACTGGCATAGGAACTAGAGTTTCCTTAAAGGAGAAGATGTGAAATTCAGGACCAGCTCCTCAGCTAGTACAAATCAACCTAGCTTCATTGACAATGGTGATGCTGAGCTGCTGGAAATCAGCTGAGAATCAGCCCAGCGTGTTCATAAGGGCATGAAGCACCTAATGGCAAAGCCGTAAAGATGTAAAGAAAACAAAAAGCCTCCCCTGGAGAGTGAGATGATCAGATTGTGGCGTTAGCCAGCGGACTCATGCTTTCCAGCAGGCATTAACACATAGGCCTGAATTCATCCCTGGCACCACCCCCACTGAAATCAGCAGAATTACACCGGGATAGATTTGGCCCAGGGATAAAGTGATTATTTACCTGGTACGTGTGGAAGCAGGGTGTGAATGAACTGTCCCCTGACATCTAGTGATGAGTGGGGACAAAAGACTTCAGGAACGGACCGTGTTTGCATAGACATGCCCCCTCTGCCTAGATGCGCACCATGATGGAACTACTCTGTCGAAATGATCACTTTTGGCTGGTGTTGAGTTACAAATCACTATCGTGCAGGGATGACGGAATGTCGTTATCCTTATTGTGTGTGTAAAGGGCAGCAGAACTTTACTTAGCCTGACCTGATGGGGGGGGGGGGAGGGGAGAGAAGGTCACCCTAAACAGAACCTCGCTAAACAGGGAGTAGGGATGCCAAAGCCTAGTGTGGAGGGGGAAGACAGGTGTTCTTACTTGGTGGTGTGGGCTTTGCCTAAGGAGTCCTAGACATCATATGACCTTCTTCTCTCTAGTGGCTAAAGACCGAGCTGATTAGAGTCAATCAAAAGTTAGTGTTTCTGTTTGGTGGTTACCAGAGCTGAATTGCTGATAAGCAGGGGTAGGGGCTATGCTTTAGACCTGGTGCAGGGACAGCGGGGAAAGGAAAGCCAATGCAGAGGCTGTTAATGGCAGTGAGGTTCCCTGCTACCCAGTGAAAGCACTAAGAGCGGACATCACTAAAGAGCTGGGTTAAGTGGGGGGTAGCAGAAATAGCAGTGAGCATCCGGCAGCAGAGAAAAGCAGCAGAGGCGTGCAGCGACCACAGAGACATTGCTAGACACCCCCATCTCCCTTTTCTGGGGTGGGAGATGAACCCCATAGAACACACCTCTGAACTCTGGGTCGTTGCTAACCAAGTACAGCCAACTGTGAGTGGGGAAGGAGGGGGGAGTGATGTATTAAGGGGGCATTCATTCGTTGCATTTTCCCACTGCAAGGTGGGAAACTGAGGCAAAAGACACTGCCCAATGACCTGTGGAGTCGGGTTTGCTTATGGTCGGATGCTTTTGAATGTGGTTATGGTGTTTTCCCAAACTAATGCTTGGCTCCCTTTCCCTTAGAGCGGGGAAGAATTGCCTTTAAGAGGTGCCCAGAGGTAGTGTTCAGTTTTCCCAGATTACTGGGAGGGGGCTTGAGGCGGTTCTGTTTTGTATTGTTAAGAGGAACCTCTAGATATTGAACCCAGCCCTTGTTACTGCTGACTACACCTGGCTGGCAGAAAGGTTACACGTGTATTTGTGATAGGAGACGTGGAATGTCACCCAGAGCTTTGGGATAACAAACGGCACCCAGCTTGTACACAGACCTTGCGTATTCTCATTTCTCTCTGTTCTTTCTTTGCATTTAAACCCGCCACTTATCCTACTTAAACTACTCCACTGTTCTCAAGCCTTGTGCATGCATTGTGGATGCAGTGTGTTTGTTCTCATTGTTCATTGTACGCAGATGCAGACAAAACACAGGGTGTCTGTAGGCACTCTGTTAATGCTTTGTGATCGGTTTACAAATGACATTTATTCTGAAGTAGCCTCAATATTTCAGCTGATGACAACACAGCTGTCTGCTTCCTAGTACTACACATCCCCACTTGATATCAAAGTCCAACCAAGCGACATTCTCGAGCCAGGAGCTTTGGTCTGGGATGTATGTTACCACAGTGGAATAACGGTGGTCACTGTGACACAAATAATAAATAGCACTAATAATAGCAAAGCGAGGTTAAGACACTGATAGGGGACTGGAGAGATCTGGGTTTTATTCCCATTCAGCAACAGACTCCCTGTGTGACCGAGTGCCAAGACCTTTATTCAATAGGATCCTTCCAACTCTATATTTAAGCACCTAAATCAGTGGCCTGATTTTTTTCAAAACTGCTGAGCACCCTGCAGCTCCCTGTAACTCCCATGAGGTTTTCAAAAGCACCTCAGTGACTTACGAGCATGTCACTGAGAGTTGAAAATCAGTAGCTCTTGTGCGAAGTCTTTGAAATGAATGGGAGTTCGGCACCTAAGTACCTCTCAGGCCCATATTCTGTGGCACTTTGGGAAACATTCATCCTAATTTCTCTGGGCCTCAGTTCATCATCTGTAAAATGGGGATAATACTCCTGTCTCCCACCATTTGTCTGTCATGTTGATTTACACGGTAAACTCTCTGGGACGAGGACTTTTGTACAGCACCTACCACAGTGGGACCCTCATTTTGGTTGAGGTAGTTGGTGCAGCTGTAATATTAATAGCAATAGTTACAATGTAATAATGCATTTTGTCTTTTATACTTCCTGAGCACAATAGCTCTGGCAGTAATAATATAATCTGTCTATAAGCCATAGGCATTTATCCTGGCATTGTTCAATTCACTTTAATTACTATTTTTCCCCCTCCACTGAGTTTTCATTAAAAGTCTTTAGCTAGTGGAATACAGTGATGAAGCCTGGCATAGTTATGACAGATTGAAGCACACCCAGTAGATTTAGCTAAGATTAGCTCTGAGTATGCATATATATTTCCAACCAGGTATTATTATAGGGTTGCTTTGTTCTGGTATTCTTTGAGGGAGTTGGCTCAGATTTTATTTCTTGCTCTGTACAAAAGCATTGTATATTCTTTGCAATTCTAGCTAAGACAGTTAACAGCCTGTTAATACAAATCATTGGTCCCCCAAAGTGCCTCTGGTCTTGAGCAAACCATAAAGAGAAAAGGCTATCTGCTGTGAACTGTGTTACCCGTTGTTAGCAATGCGGGTGTAGAGGAATCTGTTTGGAGGACCTGTGTTCACAACTCTGGGCGTTTCCGCCATCCTGTCTGCCCGTGTTTTTTATACCAGCTCAGCTGCTGGGAGGTGGCAAAACCAACCCAACAGAGGGAATAGGAGACTGCTTTGCATTCTTATCACTGCTCAGTGGATCACTTCCTTGCTGCATATTCTGCAATGTTTTGTTTTGTTTTTTCAGTGCATCCTCTGCAGGAGTAAATCAACATAGCTCCACTGTGTTCAATTGAGCTACACTCATTTACACTAGGTGAGGATCTAGCCCTCTCTTCGGAAGGGGGAGTACATAAAAAGCTGTTAGCTGAGGTTTAAGTAGGAATGATAAAAGATTGACCTGGTGGTCGAGTGGGAGCCCATCTCTGGGCTCTGAGCCAACACTGCTACCAGTCCAGAGGTGGTAATGCTACAGCAGCCTTGGGCCGCAATCTAGCTATTCATCCGGCCAGCTCCAGGGATGACACTGATAATCTCTGGAGTGGGTTGTGCCTATGCCTCTTTGGTCAGCTGGGGATTTCCTTATAAATCACAGAAGTCAGGGATGGCAGAGGCCCGTTAGATCATCAAAGCCATCCCCGTGTAAATGGAGCCTCTAGAGCCCCATGGAAGATGTATCAGATCATTAGAGCTGAGCCAATAATATGCAATGACCTCGCCTGTTTTCCTGCCTCTCCTCCAGTATGTTTGTTGTTCTACTGGCACCCATTTGTCAAATATTTTGCTCTAAGGGCTGATTGCAAACAATTCATTGCGAGTATTTGATACTCAGAATTAAAACGAGGCAAACATAGCACTTCACAGCTTTTGTACGGTCTTTTCGCCACGGAACTCAAATTACAGATATTGGGTCATGTGTTGGGGTGGCATAAATCAATGGAGTTGTTCCAGTTTACACCAGCTGAGGATCTGATCCATTCGTTCTGACTCGGTTGCAAGTGAACAAATTCCTATTTATCTGCAGGGAGTGTTTCCGTTTCCTTGTATGTATTTCATGGATATGACAGAGACGCTGTTTAGCATATAGACACTTTCTTGGCAATCTAGTGTCTTGTTGTGGTGGTTAGACACTACACACATTTGGCTTAGTTATCTCAATGCATTTAATAATTTGGCCCATATCCTCAGCTGGTATAAATTAGTGTAGGGTCTGATACAAAACCCAGTGAATTCTCCCATTGACTTGAATCCGGCTTCGAGCTCTCTTGCTCTATAGCAATTCTCTTATGAGCTTGATCTCCGGCTGGTATAAATTGGCTTTAAGTTAGTGGGGCTATGTTGATTTACACCTACCGAAGATCTATGCCCTATTGCCCTTATGTTGCCTTCTGTATGTTTTTTCCGTGTGTGTGTGTGTGTGTGTGTACGCACACATATAGACCCTTTTGGTACAAATGTTATTTATTTCTCAAAGCAAATATCCCCACAGACTGTTCAGAGGGGAAAATATTGTGAATGCAAAGGAAAAGGCCTGGAATAAATTCCAACCCGTCTTAATTAAGCATGAAATGTATTAGGACTGCAGCATCTGGGTTGAAATTAACGAATTAATTTCCCAGCTTTATTTTGATTCGTACTTCGTCACTTTTCAGAGAGCTGGTGAGTGAGTGTTACCAATGACCGCCGAGAGAAGTTAGCCCAAGAGCAAAGCATAAAGAACCTGTGCTGTGTGTGATACATTATTAAAATATTTGTCTCATCACAGAGAAAATAAATCAATCTCCAGGCAACTGAGAGTCCTGGGAGAGATGACAGTGACAACATGTGTTAATGTAGGATCAAGGCTGGCTGGTAACCTATGAATAGATCTCAGTGGGAGTTACTTCTGCCAAGGGTCAGCATCTTTGTGGTACTGAGGCCAGTGCAAGGATCACTTATAAGTCACAGAGGGTCACTATTTTTAGGGCGTTTTTAGTTGTATCACAATGTTGTGTTTCACAACTCGTCTTTCCCCCACAATCCTCCTACTTTTCCTGAAATTAACCATTGCACCAAAGAAAATCTACACATCCAGTTTCTTGAGGCAGGGAAGCAAAAGGTAGGCTGGGCTCCCCAGAATCACTGTTGATATTTCAACCCCACCTGTGTGAATGTACCACTCCAGGAAGAATGTCCCTGGTTACATCTGTTGGAATAGTCCAGTGTTCCTAAAGATGTGCACATCATGCACCTTCCCTGACCAGCCAACGGTAGTATCAGTAAAATATTTCCAGTGATCCACCAGCAGTTGAGAATGTGTCCATCGACCTAGCTACCATTCCTCGGGCAGGTGGCGTTCCTATACTGGTGGGAAGCCCCCTTCCATCAATGTAGGCTGTGTCTACACTATGAGGTTATGCCACATAGCTACGGCATTGAAGCTATACCACTATAGTCCCCCTAGTGTAGACATGGCCTTATAAAACACCTTTTCTACTGGTAGGATGACATCCACATACGGGGGTTGTACCGTTTTAAATATACAGCCGTCAGTGAAGGGGATACAACTTTTGCGGTAGACAAGCCCTTTGAGTCTTAGTGTGTTAGTTTGAACACCTTTAACAGCTAACACCTTTTAACACCACACCTTTAAAGGCTAGCCGAGACAAACCCTTCACCTCGTCAAGACAGCACCAGATGCAGCTAAACCCCCTCTGTGCATGAGTTGTTCCCTTTCCATGTGTTGTTTCATATAACAGAACAGCGGACAGGAATCTACAAGGCACCACATATTACAATTCTTGTGAAAGGCAGGTGGTGTTATCCTGTGGGATCTCCTGCCATATGAGACTAGGCAGGAGCGCTAAGGATGCTTATTTTCAAAAAAGGGATTAGAGGCATACGAGTCAGAATAATATCTGCAGTTACTGTAACTAGGAGGAAAATGAGAAGAGCGCTTTGTTGAAGGGCATAAATGCATCAACAGCTGGAGTTCTGAAAGGAATCCCATCCCCTTACAATGCCTCTGTATAATGTAGCACAATAAGGGAATTCACATCTTCCGCTAAACCATCCGGTTCTTTACGTGGCTGGAGACAAGATAAGGACTCCGGACTAGAGAGTTCTTTGGTTTGTTCCATTATGGCAATTCCCATGGGGCCAGATCTTCACAAGAGTTCAGCATCGGCAAGCATAATCCGGGCCAGACACCCCCAAGAAGTGCAGTGGTTGGGAGCTGGGCTCCTTCGAAAATCTGGCCGAAGCACAGTGAGAGCAGCTCAGGGCCGAGTGCATTTGAAAATGTAAGACTGGGATTTTCAAATCAGCTTAAGAGAGTGAGACACTCTGTGGGATTTTTCAAAAGCACCTCTGTGATTTAGGTGCACAAGGCCTATTGACTTTCAGTGGCACGTGTGCCCCTATCAACTCAGCACTTTTGAAAATTCCATCCCCAGATCCCATTGAAATTCAGTGGGAGTTGGGCATCTAACGCCTTAGGCTTTTTTGGAAATCCTGGCCCGGGGGCCTAAATAGGAGCTGACCTTATCTGAAAATCTTGCCCCAGCGGTGGGTGCTGAGAGCACTTGATAATATGGCCCCTATTGTCCATCCTGCCCCTTGATTTACAATAATGGGCATGCCCTGACAGGGTTAATGTATTAAACAACCCAGCCTGACACTAATAATGTCTCTTGCTTTGTTTGAGAGTTGTCCTGTCCTTTCCCCTCCTTGCTGGGAGACTCCAGATACCCAGGGATGCCCTTCTGAGGAGTCACTGAATTCATCACTGCTTTGCCAGGGAATGTGGTTAAACCCCTGTGAGCTTCCCTTCCCATGTGTTCAAAACATCTCTACAGCATGATGGCTTCCTTGAAAGTAACCAATGTGATGCTGCCATCAAGTGGTGACAAAGGGTAATTAACAATGTACAGCCGTCTGCCTGATATTGCAAGCTGAATTTACCTGGGGAGCTAAATATTATGCCAGGATTTTACTTTGGGAAGAGGTGCAAAAGGGCAGAAAAGCAACAAGTAACGCTCTGGGGATCTGAAGTAGGAAGAGAAGCTCAGATAAGAGGAGAGAGAGAGAATGGACGAGAGTTGGTGGTACAAAATGCAAAGGAATTCAGATCGAAGGGAATAATCTGATCTGTTCATACACCTTACCGGGCTCTAAACTAGCTCGGCCAATTCAGGGAAAGGTCTGTGCACAGCTCAGTGAAGCAGCAGTCAAACAAAACATTAGGATGATTGTTAGCTTTCGACCCATTCCTTAATGGAATTACAGTGGGATGACCTAAACCACTTGTACCCATCACCTGGGATAGCATGTGCAGTACTCCTCACCCTATTTCAAGTCTTAAGGGGTTCAGAGACGGCCAATGAGAATAACGAGTGATGCTGTCTTATAAAAGATCGGAAAAAGTGGGGCTGTTTGCGTTAGAGCGGGGCCACAACAGAGGTAGAGAGAATAATGGACAGCGCAGAGAAGGTCGCTTGGGAACATCTGTTCACTCTGTCTCATAGTACGGAGGCCAGGGAGTATTCAATAAAATGGAAAGGTGGCACATTTGAAATGGATACAAGGCAATCTTTTTTCACAGGCTGCATGACTAGTCTCTGGAAATCATTGCTATAAGATGCCATTGAAGCCAAGAGCGTAGCAACATTCATAAAAGGAATGGATATTTATATGGAAAACAAGAATAACCAGAGTTACAAAAGTAAGGATTAAATCCCAGAAGAGTTTAGAAGGGAGATAAACCCTCATGCTTCAGGGCACAGTTGAACCTCTAACTGATGAGGTCAGGGGGAAACATTTCTGGGGGCAATTTATCCCATAACTGCATCCGAAGAAGTGGGTATTCACCCACGAAAGCTTATGCTCCAATGCGTCTGTTAGTCTATAAGGTGCCACAGAACTCTTTGTCGCTATCCCATAACTGTGCACTGAAGAGTTTCTTGCACCTTCCATGGAAGCATCTGGTGACAGGATATTGCAGAGACAGGATAGAGGACTAGATGGATTTTGGCTCTAACCCAGTCTGGCAATTCCTAGAAGGTCTGTTTCTGCACAAGAAAAGCTTTTATGTACTTGGTTAATAGAGCAACCCCGAAAGGACCACAAGGAAACCTTCATCTTTATTAGATCAGCCAGCTGGTTGTGTTCCCTGTTAGCACAGTCACATAATATGCAGCAACCTAATGAGCTAAAATCATGTCATGCACTGAGCTATTATCCCACTTGCACTGGGCAGGCAACTCCTGCAGATACAATCTGTCAGCTATTTAGCCTCTACGACACTCCCATCTTGGACAGAAAGCAGAACCAGCGCGTCGGACCCATCCTACGTGAATCACAGTGGGGAACAGATGAAGGAGAGGGAGAACTAAGGGACTGGGAGGACAGAAAGAGAATGCTGCGGGGAGAAAATTCTGAGGCTGAGATTTCCAAAGGACGTATAGGAATACATGCCCAAATCCCACTGGAAGTTAGTGTGAGTTGGCTGCCTTACTCCCTTGGGACCTGTGACGGAGCTAGTGACTCACCACTCTGCACGCTGTAACCTTCCATATTGGGGAGATAACTGGTTAAGGATTGGGTGATTAACCAGTTAACAAGCCAGCTGGGGACCTTTAAAAGGAAGACAGGCAGCAAGAGGGAAAGGCTGGAAGGAAAGGCAAAGAAGCCCAGGATCTCAAAGAAGTGAGATTTCTCCTGCCCGCACTTGCCCTGTGCCTAGGAAATAGCCAGGCAAGACATCATGTAACTCATGGGTAAGACGTCGTAAAGGAAGCATGCAGTGTTGAAGCTACAGAACGAGTGTGTGAGAGGACTGCTTGCAAAGAGGAATCCAGGGCGAGGAAGCACTTCCTGTGACAGGCCTGTTTGAAAATTCCAGCCTGAAAATGTTCACGTTCAAAACAGGCACAGAAGAGACCAATCAGAAAAGAGAACGATCCGAAGAAAGGGAGGGGTCGGCGGGAGAGGGGGAATACTATACTATACATGTGGAAAGAAGGGAAAGTAGAGAGAAGTTAGTCTAAGGGGAAACTTAGGAATGTCTCAAATATATGGAGGGCTTCTGCCTTCTAAGAAAAGTGAAGGATAGGAAGGGAAAGATGAGGGAGACATGATATATTTTAAAACATTATAGAAATTGGCTTCCTATGACATTTTGAACCTATGATTTACTGGTGGCTTGGTTCTTTTTGGTGGGGGGAAACTAGAGTGACCAGATAGCAAGTGTGAAAAATCGGGACAGGGGATGGGGGGTAATAGGCACCTATATAAGAAAAAGTCCTGAATATCAGGACTGTCCCTATAAAATCAGGATATCTGGTCACCCTAGGAGAAACGCCATTCCTGGCTTTGGACTGGGAGTGGCTGCTGTCTTCCCCCCTTTAGGAGCAAGAGTTGTGTGTGTATTATTTGTAATGCAGTAGCACGCAACATAGATCAGTGGGTCTGGGCAGTGTACAATCATATCGTAAGAGATGGTCTCTGCCCCACAGAGCTTACAGTCTAAATAGAGGCAGCACACAATGGGGAGGGGAAACTGAGGCACTGAGAAGTCACATGACTTGCCCAAGGACACTCAGCAGGCTGTGGTGGAGCTGGGAATGGGACCCAAGGCTCTTACTCTGTTGTTGATTAGAATTTTTCTCTCTGATGCCTTTTTCACAGTCTCTCCTACGCAGAACACAACCCTAATAATACTGCCGCTCCAGGCCAACTTCCCCACCCAGGCTGGAGTTGAAATTCGATGGAGCTCTTTCATCCATCCCTCTTTAAACGGAATGCCACATGAGGACCCTGCTCCAGCAAAGCCCTTAAGTGGGTGCTCCACGCCAGGCATGTGAGTAGAAGCCAGTGGGATTCCTCGCATGCTCAGAGTTAGACAGGAGCTTAAATACTTTGCTGGATCAGGGCCCAGGGGAAGGCGACTGGGTTGGCTCTGCGATTGTGGAAGAGCATCCTACTGGGAGGAAGGCTACGCTCTGGCACTGTGTGTCATTGACCCGGCTCCCGTTACACCAAGGTCGGGATGCCTACATGGCCCTGTGCTAAGCGTGGTCATTGGGTGGCGGATCGAACCTTGGACTTTGGGATTGAAAAGCACAATCCTCTACTGCTTGAGCTAAAAAATCCCCTTTTTTAGCAGGCTCATCAGTCTCTCTGTGTGACCCAGCCGCCACTGGGGGAGTGGGGGCAGAGTGTGGCACTGAATGGGTGTCAGTTAGGCGGTGCATTGAAGCTGACAGTTACAGCATCTCTTGCAAGCCTTGCAGGTTCAAGGCCAGAGAGAGAAGATTTAGGGACATCTAAAGAATCTGGCAGACAGGGCTTCTTACAATCACTTCGGCGTGTTTCAATGAGCCTCGGCTTTGGAACTCTAGATCCACCCTCTTGTGCCATTGAAAGCAGCTGCACTGAGGTCCAGCCAGCCAATCTGGTGGCCCGAATGACACCCACAAAGCTGCCTGGAGCTCCTTGACACCCAGGACTCTCTGATCCCAGTGCAGCCTCTGGCTTCCATACAGGCCGTTTCCATGGATAAATGCACAATAATTGTGTTTCTGAGTGGACTGTAGCTCACATTTTAATGCAGAACATTACTGCCATCTAGTGCCTGCTGCTGTCAGTAACCGCACTGGGGGTTCTCCAAGAAAGGGGGCAATGCTCCACCATCCTCCCCGGGAGTTCTGCTGGGGAACAGCCATCAGGGCCGGCTCCAGGCACCAGCCGACCAAGCACGTGCTTGGGGCGGCACCTTCTAAGGAGCGGCCAACCTTGGCGCGGCACTCGGGGTTTTTTTGTTTTGTTTTGTTTTTATTTCGTATGGGCAGCGCTCAGGGTTGTTGTTTTTTGTTTGTTTCGGCGGGGCAGCGCTTGGGGGAGGGCGGGTTGTTTCAGCAGTGCGGCGCTCAGGAGAGGGGGAGGTTTGTTTCGACGGGGCGGCGCTCGGGGGGGGTGGTTGTTTTGACGGGGCGGCGCTCGGGGGGGGGGGTTGTTTTGACGGGGCGGCTGCTGTTCCCCCCACCTCGTGACACCCTCTCCCCTTTTCACCTTAAAGCACTAATAACATTCCCCAAGGGAACTGAACAGGCGCAATTGCCAGACAGAGTCTCCTCTGTGTGGCAGGGAGTTCGGCGTACGCTGTACAGAGAGAGACGAAAAGCCAGGCCTACCTGTGCCAACCTGAAGCCTGATTTCTCCTTTTGAACAAGTGCTGGTCAGTGACAGACTGCATTCAGGCAGCAGTTTAATCACCTGTCTTACCCAGAATTCCCTGCCAGACGCATTTACTTAAACTGGGTTAGAATAAAACGACTAGATCAAGAAAAACTCACTGGCTATGTCAGCGCCTCCTTGAGCCAGGTCCGCAGTTCCGTCTGCTGGGTGCAGAGAATAATGGACGGGTTGTTTGGAAACTGTTTTTAACCCCAGTAACACATTTTCCTACAATCGAAAAGCCAGCTGAATGTGGCCAAAGGCTTCCTGGGCGTTGGCAAATGCCCGTCAAATGGCTTCATTACCACTTTAATGGCTCTTTAGCAGTTTCGGTGATCTCGGCTACTACCTCTCTGGAAGGCTTTTTCACTGTGTAAAGTTACTCAGGGATCCCCTCCGCTCGCCTTGTCAATTCCCCCCCCCACCCCCCCCGGCCATCTGCCACTGGCTCCCCACTCACATTCTCACACACACACAGCCCCGCGGTGGGGTGGGAGAGGTGGTGAGGAGAGACATGGCTGGCAGCTGAGGGGACCTCCGAGGGGGCAAGAGGATGGGGTGGAGGAGAGGAGAGGAGGAAGACTCCAGGCAGCAGCAGCAAGCCGTGGGAGCCTCGGGGAAGGGTCAGAGCAGAGAGGGGGGGCACCACGGCCCAGGTGTCGGGCAGCAGGGACAGCTGTACTAGGAGAGGCAAGGCCTCCCCTTGTCTATTATACCTGCCGCCCATGGGAATGGCAGCTTTTAACTTCACCCCACATTCAATGAGTCTGTCTACGGTGTGTTCCCAGGGCTCTGAATCCAAGCACCACTTGGGTAACCAGCCTTGCTCCCCTCCCAGTTTGGGACAGGGCAGTCTGGCTGCGGGTCTCCTCAAGAGCCCTGTGGCTTTACAACCATAGGTTCTCTTCTGGACGCCTGCAAGCCGGTGACGTTCCCACCCTATTCTAGACCGTAAGGGCCTGATTCTCATGTACTGTAAGGCCATTTTTCACTGCTCTCATAGCACCCAAAGGGCCTTGAGGGGGGTGTATCTGTGCGACCACCCCTTACATGATCTCTTTCCTGTGATTTGGCTCAGGTACCCATATAATGGCAAAACATCACCTTCCGTGTAAACTCATTCCCCATGTTTGGCTGTTCCCCGGGGGCTTCCCTGCAGGACCTCTTCTTTCCCAGCCCCTCATTTCCTCTGCCACTTCAACCCCTGCTTGGTGTTAACAAGCACACCTGCCATCACAAGGGAGCTGATCCAGGGTTCCAGGAACTGAGCTCTGATACAGGTTGTATGATGCCATCAACTGTGTCGGATGTTGTCCTTCTCTTATGCAGACTTGCCTAAAAGAGGCTAAGGGAGCCCTGTCTGCCCCAGTTTGAAATCGGAGTTTCCCTTCTCCTAGGTATAGTTGGTTTCTGGCACCTTATTCTATAATAATCGGTGCGACCCTTGTGGATTTCCCCAAGATGGGCTACTTCCGTCCACCACCCATCAGGCACGCCTCTACACTACTGCATCTTAGCACTATGTATCTCAATCTAATCTAGTGTCATTTAATTTAGGAATAATAAGTAACACTTACAGCCTTTGTTTTTTACCAGAACTTCTTTTGGCTTCTGCCCCAGCAGGTCTGGCCTTCTTAAGTGCCTACTTGAGAGCTCTTCTTCTCTGCAGTGCTATCTTTGATCCCAATGCTTCTCAGGCAGCAACTAGGATTAGAAGGGGACAAGACAAACCCTGCTTTAGTAAGAAGCCCTGTCTTGCAGGTTTTGTTAGTTATAATGAGTACATCTGCCACGGTTCCCATTTCGCTCTCTTGTCTTTTTGACACCCTGCCGAGGGAAAGAAAAGCACCCTTTGGAACCGAATCTATTGTGTCAAATTCAGTTTTACTCTGAGTTTATCACAGTGTGTCTTAAAATAATTTTTAAACAATCACTGCTGAACTTGCCCAGGTAGAAAACCAGATTCTTTGAGAAGGGAGAATAGCAGCTGGAACTGGCGAAGGTGAAACTGACACATTTCACAAAAGCAGAGCCTGAATGAGTGAGGGAGAGAATCTTTTGCTGAGAAGGGGTTTCAACTGTGTCTGTTCTAGAGAATAACATAGGCTGGCTCCCTCACTGGTGTAAATCAGTGTAGCTGACCATTGAAGTCAAAACGGTGCCGATTTTATGCCAGCTAAGGAGCTGGTCCTGTACATCTCATACTCCCCTCCTCCAGCAGATGGAATATCAATCAGAAGTTAGCTAGTTAGCCAGTTCTCTTGACAGGTGGAGTGGAGTTCCTTGCAGAACAGCAGAAAGCAACACACTCTGTGTCTAGATCTCAGTAGCGAGCTGGGAAAGCTCATGTGGCACCTGTAAGTCAGAGGAGGAGGGAAGGGGAAGCCTAATAAGGGAAAATGTGATAATTAACAATGGATGCGAGTGAAACACAGGAAGTCTTTGCAGACCGAATCTTCATGGAATGCAATGGAAAAAATAGCACCCACGAAGCGTGCCATGGTTCAGCCCTTTGGGAACATGTAGGGCAAAGCCCTGGGAACTATTATTGTCACAAAAATGGCACGTTCCAAACTTAAAGCACCCCCGAATAAGTCTAAAATGCCACCCTGAAGAATTTCAATGCTGTTGATCATCCACTTCTCTGATCCTGCAAACTCTTACTCACTTGGGCATCCCTGACTCAGGTGAGTAACTCCATTGACTTGGGACTACTCACCTGAGCAAAGAACTACTGAGGTGAGCAAGCATCAACCCGAAGTGAGAGCGAACCAGGTTAAAACGTCGTGATAAGTCTCCATGTTGCCCGTGTCAGTAGAGAGGCCAAGGTCTGCATGGAGGTGGAGACTGAACCATGCTCTTATGCCTGCAGATTGCTCCTCCCTGGCAGATTTGGGGCGTGCTGAAGGCGTGGTGTGGAGACACTTGTAATGCCAGCACTCAGGTTTTCATAACTTTGGGGGATAGAATTCTGCATCCTGCAGGGACTGTCAATCCAGCACCATTCACCGGCTCTACATTCACTTAAGGTGAAGTTCAGGTCCGCGCAAGGCTTATACACCTGGCAAATCCCATTTAAGCCCTGTTTGAAAGCTGTAGCGGTAGATAGAACTTGTGTGCGACAGTGAACGGGCTGCCCAGGCTGCACAGCAGTGCCTCCTGTCAGTCAGTGAGTGGAAGCTCTGCCTTTGAGTGAGTGGCACTCTTCCTCCCAGGGATTGCTAGCTGCCGATGGGGCCTGCGGAACCATAGGCGCCCAAATGCCCCAAAGGCTGCATGCTGCTCTGGGTAGGAACTGGGCTCCCTGTCTTGGCTACCCCAGAGAATGAGACACAGTGTGTGCTGATGTGTCGTGGACGTACGTATTGGTCTGTTCATGCGGCAATGTCTCATTCACTACTGTCTGTTCCCATCGCCAGGAGAGGCCACAGAGAGCACCCAAAGAGAAAGGGTTGCCAACCCTCCAGGATTGACCTGGAGTCTTCCGGAATTAAAGATTAAGCTTTCATTACAAATTGCCAGGCGATGATGAAGCCTCCAGGAATACGTCCATCCAAAATGGGCAACCCGAGAAACAAAGCTGTAGCCAGATGTGGAAAGTGGTGATGACCATCGCTTGATCAATTATAGACTAAGAATATAAAGATAATTAGGTTACGTGTTTAGCTGGGACTTTAATTGAATAATTCATCTTGGTTGCTGGTTGCAATCAGGCCACGTGGGCGATAGGAGGCTAGCGGGGCTTCAGCTATGCAGCGTATTCTTATGCTTCTGTGTTCAGATCTAGGGGAAGGGTTGGGGTTTTTTTTTGGAGGAGATGGGGGTGTGTGTGTAGTGATCCCTTAGGATCAGATTTGACTGAGGATGAGTCAGTTTAGTGCTAGTGAGCACAGAAGCAGCTTATGCAGTGAAACCTTTGTCAGTATACAGGCGGCAGGAAATCTGGTGTTATTAACAGTCGAATTAGTAACACAGCAGTGCTTAGAGGCACCAACAAGACAGTGTCCCATTGTGCTGTGTGCTGTACGGACATGGTAAGAAACAGTCTAACTAGACACGGGCTGGCAAGGTAAATATAGGCCCAGAGAGAAGTGACCTGCCTGGGTCACACAGCAAGTCAGTGGCAGAGCCAAGAATAGACTCCAGGTCTCCTGGTTCCCAGTCCAGTGCCCTACATTTAAAAACACACTTGTGCTTGTGAAAGAAAAACAAAGATTCCCCCCCCCACCTTGTTTCTACTTTTGCCTGGAGAAAGCCCTGTTTTCTGTAAGAGGCTGTGGATGGGAATCAAATGCTGGGTGGTCCCAGTACTTAGAGACACTATTGCAATTGCTGTTGAAATCATGACACCCCTATTTGTTACACAGTGCTTTTCATCAGTAGATCTCAAAAACGGCAGTACCGTTATCCCCATTTTACCGGGGGGGAAACTGAGGCACAGAAAAGTGAAATAAATTGTACACGATCACCCAGTTGCTCAGTGGCCAAGCTGGGACCAGAACACAGCTTGTCTAAGTCCCAGTCTAGCATTCTAGCCACTAGGCTAGGAACCAATGAGCCCTATACTTATAGTGTCAGGGGACCACAGATCCCAGCGGTCATGCATAGTGTTTTTTACCTTGCAGAGAGCATGAGGGCTCCTGTCTCAATTTTCACCAAGGGCCCTGTATGTCTTTGGGCCAGCAGCATAACAAAAAGGGTAAGCCAAAGATTTAGATTAGAAAAGATGTTGTGTCGAAGTAAAAAGAAACCTGATAAAAAAAGCTTATAGAAGGGAAGAAGGCCTCCTCCCACCGTTACTCAGTCCCAGTGGTCATTTTCAAAGGTTGTTTGTGTGTAAGGACTCAATCCACAGCCCCCTGGGATCCATTGACTTCAATAGGCTTTGGGCTGGGCTCCATCTCAGTACTACTGATTACAAGTGGAAAGTAATGGAGATCCCTGGCTCGAAGAGACATACAGGCGTATTTCCTCTGGAAGGCAGTATATCCGGAAAGGATAATGAAACACCAACAAGTCAGTGTCACTGGGGACATAGCAGTATTTATAGTCGTATCATATTCCGACCTTAAGATGCAAGCTCAAGAAGGACAGCAATGGTGGTTGTTGGCCATACTCATCTGGGAGATACTGATTGCTCCCAAATAGTTTTTCCTCATAAAATCTGTGTTGTGTGGCCACTAAAATAACAGAAACATAGATGTAAATTATTGTGAGAGCCATAGAGTGCCATTGAATTGTAAGTAGCACTCCCTGTGAAATCATCAGTGACAGCTGGCATTATTGGTATGGCCTACCCTTAGGAGTCTCATAGTTTATACTTGCAATTCCTTTCTTCTCAGTATCTGAAAACACCCAGGTTCAAGTCCACGGTCTCAGTCAGGTAGAGTAGGGACTTGCACCTGGGTCTCCCATAGCCCAAGTACCTGCCCGCTGTGCTATTAGCTACTCTGGCATAGGTGGGTGTACTCAGGGCCGTCCTTACCCATAGGCAAAGCAGGCAGCTGCGTAAGGCCCCAGGAGATTTGGGGCACCAAACTTCCTGGTGCCCTGCGTGATGCTCCGGCTCTTCCCCAGGGCCCCCGCCCCCAGCTCCGCCCCGCCCCAGCCCTGCCCCCACTCCCCTGAGCTCTGCAGCAGGGCCGGGCCTGCACTCACCGGCCCTAGCTGTGCTGCTGGTGAGTGCTGGGAGGTGGTTCCCCCCCTGTCCCCCAAGCCACCCCCTCCCCCCGCCGAGGCCTGGGGCCCGCCCCCTCCCTGCGGAGGCCTGGGGCCCCCTGCTCTTCCCCCCCCCTGCAGAGGCCTGGGCACCACACCCACCCCCCACGGGGCTGCGTAGGGCCCCAGAATAGCTAGGGACAGCCCCCCTAGGTGTACTCTCACCAGGATTCCCTCTGGGCCCATAATGTCGATTGCTTTGTAAAGAACTTTTCTCTGTTCCTTTAGAATTCTAATGAGTTCTACCTGCAAGTTCGCTGAAAATGCTGATTTTTAGGTCTGTTTTTAAAAACAAGCAATCAAAAAATGATTCCAACTTTGTCAATTTTACACTAAAAATAATTCTCTCTCTCTCTCTCTCTCTCTCTCATTCTTCTGCTGCAGTATTTCTCCTAATCTTCCCTTATGCCCTATATTTAATCAAAGTAAAGGACATAAATCCCTTTGCATCCTGTAATGGTGGTTTTTACAAATCTCTCTTATTTTTGGCTTTTGAGAAATTTTAACTCTTACAGAATTTCCACATCGCAATTTTTAAAAAATGTTGTAAAAACAAAAATTAGGAATCAATAAACACAGCACAAAGCAGACACAGAAAATTCACTGTAATAACAATGGGCTTGGATCTATTCCCCTTGAAAACAATGAAACTTTGAATGACATGACCAGAAGAGCAGATTGCACGCGTTAATCATACTGAGAGTTTTCATCTTCAGAGCACTTTCTTAATATGAATCTTCAAATACTGTAAGGCTCATGATAAAATTGTAAGACCTGGCAACACTGAATTGGGCCCTACATGTCTCTGCCTTGCTACAGATGCAAAATCATAGAATCTCAGGGTTGGAAGGGACCTTAGGAGATCATCTAGTCCAACCCCCTGCTCAAAGCAGGACCAATCCCCAATTTTTGCCCTGATCCCTAAATGCCCCCCCCCCTCAAGGATTGAACTCACAACCCTGGGTTTAGCAGGCCAATGCTCAAACCACTGAGCTATCCCTCCCGTAAACAGAGTAAAGACTCTTACTTACCTTCCAGGGGATTGTGAGGAGTTATCCCCAACTATTTTAACACAGTTATAACAACTTCCTAATGGGAATATATATTACAGTAATGCCAGCATGTTGGATTATGCTTTTTAAACACTGACGATCAAAAATACAAATTAGGCCAAAACCAATCTTGGTGTAAAATTGATTTAAGTCTGTTCACTTACACAGACACATTTGGGCCCATATGCATCATTCTTTTGTGTTTAAGTGGGGTGGTGTTTGAAATTTAAATGATATGACCTTTTCATCTTAAGTGGTTTGAAGAGTGGCAGTTTTGGAAATGGGGTGACGTTGTCTATTGGGGAACAAATGGGCACCTGAAGTACTTGGAGATTTGCATCTTACTAATAAAACCTCTCTCTGCTAGAGCACTTTGCATCAGCAGAGCTCAATGGGCTTCACAATCCCTAATTGAGGCATAGAGAGGCTAAGTGACTTGCCCAATGTCCC
The DNA here is from genome assembly GCA_037349315.1 of Chelydra serpentina. Taxonomy (NCBI): domain Eukaryota; kingdom Metazoa; phylum Chordata; order Testudines; family Chelydridae; genus Chelydra; species Chelydra serpentina. Next base: position 17,308,503 of record JBAIAC010000061.1, read on the forward strand.
ATGCAAAGTCTGTTGCAGAGCAGGGAATTGAGCCTACATGTGTCAACCCTCAGCCATAGGTTAATGGTCTATTACAGGAGTGGGTGGGTGAGGGTTTGTAGCTTGAAATATGCAGGCTGCAACCTCCTGTGTACAAGAAATACATGACAGGGAGCTCATGTTTTATTGGTGGTCCACTATGACCCCAAAATCCTTTTCAGAGTCACTTCTTTCCAGGATATAGGCCTTCATTCTGTTGCTATGCCATCTCTTCTCCTTACTTAAATGTATGCACTTGTATGTGGCTGTATTAAAAATCATTTTATTTTAACTAATTTTCCAGTTGTAGGACATAGCCAGATGAGCCCAGTGGAGTTCAAATATTCCATCCATCACAAGTCTTCAGCTTTTCTTTAATTCAATGTACATGATTTTCAACTACTGTTGGCAAGTAGAATTGCTGTAGATGTCTCAAATTTGGTATGATTCCAATATTTTTTCAGGTCACATTCTAAATAATCCTTCAGGGTTACATTGTCAAGGGTTTTTAGTGGAAGATTTGCTGCACAGAAAGCCTCAGTAATCTTAAAAAGCTCTGTCCATTTCTGAAGTTGCTCATCTGTTGTCACTTCAAGCTTCTCCAACAGAATTTTCTGCACTTTTTGTTCTCTTCCCTTTTCAGATTTCAAAGCCTCTGCTTTCTGCTTGTGGGATGCTGTCTCCGTAAACTTGCCTTTCGACTGTAATCTACTGGTACATTGCATGTTCAGCAACCTAGTTGTACACATAGGGTATGTCTACACTGCAATTAAAAAACTGCAGCTGGCCCATGCCAGGTGACTTGGTCTTGCGGGGCTTGAGCTAAGTGGCTGTTTAATTGCAGTGTGGATGTTTGAGCTCAGGCTGGACCCTCGGCTCTAGGACCCTGAGAGGTGGGTGGGTCCCAGAGCTAAGGCTGCAGTCAGGAACTTTACACTGCAATTAAACATCCCCTTAGTCTGTGTCCCTTGAGCCCAAGTCAGCTGTTACGGGCCATATCTAATTTCAGTTCAGACATACCCTTAATGCAACAATTAAGGGTTAGGCCCCATGCTTGTATTGCTATGTACTTCCATCTGAACTACATTTCATTCATTAGAGATGTGTATTCAGTTATAGAAAGTAGGCAAGTGAAAGCCCTCTTCCAAATGCTAAATTGCTTGTTTCACGTGTGAAGACATTTGAAAATGGTTATGGAAAAATACAGTACAGCCAGCTAATCCCAATTTATTTTTCGTGTAAAACTGTTCTTCCATAGATGTCTCTTAATACCTTTACTGTATAACTTTACTAAGTGTCGATTGCATGTACTGGCAGGACAATAGGACATTCTAGGGTGAAAGTCTAAAACTAGATCTGGTTGGGAAATGGAATTTCTGTTCTCTGGGAAATTCTGACATTTTGAAATTTGTTTTTGTTCAAAATGTCAAAATTTCCCATAAAATGGAAATTTCAAAAAAAATTTGATTTGGAAACACTGAAAAGCTTTGTTTCAATACTGTTAAATTGTTTCACTTTGATAAGATAAAAACATTTCATTTTCATAGTGTCAAAACATTATAATAAATATAATATTAAATATCACACACACGGTGACAGTGTCACACTGACACCATCTCTCACATGCACACACTGACACCATTACACTCACACAAGCTGACAGTATCACATACAAACATAATCACACACACACTGACAAAATCACACACTGACACCATTGTGCATGCACATATGCTGACATCATCACACACACTCACTCTGACACCATCACACACAGACACAATTATATATATATTACACACACACACACAGAGTATCATACAGGGACATAATCACACACATTGACACAATCACACACTGACACCATTGTGCGTGCACACACACACTGACACCATCACACACACAATTACACACACACACACTGACAGTATCATACAGGGACATAATCACACACACACCATTGTGCGTGCACACACACTGACACCATCACACACACACACACACACACACACACACACTGACAGTATCATACAGGGACATAATCACACACACTGACACATCACACACACTACACGACACCATCACACACACACACACACACACACACACACACACACTGACAGTATCATACAGGGACATAATCACACACACACCATTGTGCGTGCACACACACTGACACCATCACACACACACACACACACACACACACACAGTATCATACAGGGACATAATCACACACACTGACACATCACACACACTACACGACACCATCACACACACACACACACTGACAGTATCATACAGGGACATAATCACAGACATTGACACAATAGCACACTGATACCATTGTGCGTGCACACATACTGACAGCATCACACACAAACACAATTACACACACACACACACTGGCAGTATCAAACACGGACATAATCACTCACACACACTAGTCTGACACCATTAGACCCCCCCCCCCCGGCACCATTACACATAGACCGCCACCTATGCACGCAGTCATACACACAGGTTGTTGCACGTGCACTGTCACCATCACACACAGTCACGTGCTCAGTGACAGTCTCACACACACACACACACCCCGCAGCCTCCGCTCCCCCGCACTCCCCTCCCGACTACATCTCCCGACACCGCTCGGCTCGGCTCGGCTCGGCTCTCCCCTCCCCTCCCCTCCCCTCCCGCGGCGGGCGGGGCCGGGCCCGCGCATCCCCTCAGAGCCGCCGCCATGGACAGCAGCGGCAAGGAGCGCGAGGCCGTGCAGCTCATGGCCGAGGCCGAGAAGCGGGTCAAGTCCTCGCACTCCTTCCTCAGGGGGCTCTTCGGGTGAGCGGGGCGGCCGCGGGGGGCGGCCGCGGGGGGAGCGGGCCGCGGGGCGGGGGGAGGGGTCGCTCTCTGTCTGCCCTGCGGGTGGATCTGAGGGGGCGGTTGGACGTGTGGTGACATGTGTGATCACTAGGCGCGTGTTGTTCGTGCACAGACATCAGCGAGGCATGTGACGTGTGTGATGTACAATATTGACGTGCACACCCACACGCCTCGTTCACTATCGGCTGCATTGGTGCCCTCCTACAGCTGCCTCTCTAGTAATTGTGCACCCTATTTCTCTGGGCACCCTGGTGATTCGCCATCGGCTCTATTCCTGCCACGCTAGAGGTGCCTCCCTAATTGTGCCCTGTTCCTGGGTGCACCCTGGTGATTCACCATCGGCTCTATTCCTGCCACCCTAGAGGTGCCTCCCTAATTGTGCCCTGTTCCTGGGTGCACCCTGGTGATTCACCATCGGCTCTATTCCTGCCACGCTAGAGGTGCCTCCCTAATTGTGCCCTGTTCCTGGGTGCACCCTGGTGATTCACCATCGGCTCTATTCCTGCCACCCTAGAGGTGCCTCCCTAATTGTGCCCTGTTCCGGGGTGCACCCTGGTGATTCACCATCGGCTCTATTCCTGCCACCCTAGAGGTGCCTCCCTAATTGTGCCCTGTTCCTGGGTGCACCCTGGTGATTCACCATCGGCTCTATTCCTGCCATGCTAGAGGTGCCTCCCTAATTGTGCCCTGTTCCGGGGTGCACCCTGGTGATTCACTATCAGCTCTATTCCTGCCACGCTAGAGGTGCCTCCCTAATTGTGCCCTGTTCCGGGGTGCACCCTGGTGATTCACCATCAGCTCTATTCCTGCCACCCTAGAGGTGCCTCCCTAATTGTGCCCTGTTCCTGGGTGCACTCTGGTGATTCACAATCAGCTCTATTCCTGCCATGCTAGAGATGCCTCCCTAATTGTGCCCTGTTCCGGGGTGCACCCTGGTGATTCACCATCGGCTCTATTCCTGCCACCCTACAGGTATTGATCTATAACATAAGGATGCCCATGGTGTCCTTATACAGACAGTACGCAGGACAATCCCTCTACTTCCCTCCCAGGCCTGCCATCAGGAAAAAGCTTCCTTCTCTCTGCTGTGTTGCTGCTGGGAGGGAAGGGGAGGAGAACAAAACGTTGCCTTTAGCTCCTTGTTCCCTGGCTGTATCTGTATTATTTCCCCCCGTCGCCTATATGTTGTTAGGCCTTGTACGGACGCAAAAGTTCCAGTGTTTTGTAAATGATGACAGTATGTGTCAAAGCCGGGCGTGGAATGGGATCACTGAGCACTTTGCAGTGGTTAAAGCTTTTGATGGGTGAGATGGGGTTGCCGGGAAACATCCTGCATTTACCCCTGTCTCTTTCTTTCAAAGCTGTTGCTTAACAGACATCATTGATGTTAAGAAACCACCATAGTGATTAGTTGCTGAAGGAAGTAGCATTTTTAGCCCGTAATCCAGGTTTCTGTACAATGAGGAGACTCGCTTTCGATAATCCTCTCGTGGCAGTGGCGGCGGCTGCTCTGCGTTATTGGAGCTTTACAATGGAGAATAATGATTTCTCCTCTTCTGCCCCCCTAATATCATCATCTGATCTGCCACACAGCAGCTAATGCATCATTTCAATCATCATCATAACTCCTGACTTTTAGCCAGCACTTTATATTTTATGTGTGTCTGTCAATTTTCTAATCGCTCTCCTTTCTGGAGAGACATAATCTGATGCTGAAATTGTCGTATTTCTAGAATAAAGGTTGGCAAGGTTTGTAAACAATATTGATCAGAAGATCAGTTAATTACCTAGCGTGTATCTAATCCTATTAGGCTGTTAGTTCAAATGTGTGATTCTGGTATCCCTCCTTCAGAAGGCTAAGGGGATTGGAGCCACATTGCTGCTACTGCTGTGACGGAGGTTTCTTTAATGTTATGAAGTGAGTCTGTTATTTAGGAAACAAGGAATTGAAAGTTAATTTCTCTCTTTCATATGGGAAAAATGTTCTTTGCTGAGAGTAGTGGGGAAAGCCGGCTAGTAGGTTGGAACAAAAATAATGCTTCATTTTAGCATATCCTTATGAAAATGTTAATCCCCTAAATTAAATGTAATTTCTTCAGCACTGAGCAAGATTTAACTCTAATGTGTTTAGTCTGAGATCATGGTACAAGGCAAGGCCTTTAGTGAGTTTTTTGCTTGTTTGCTTTAATAAATTATTTTATGGGCTGCATTAGTCAAATGCAGTAACCTCCTTTAAAATTAACATGTACATAGAATAGAATCATAGAATCTCAGGGTTGGAAGGGACCTCAGGAGGTCATCTAGTCCAACCCCCTGCTCAAAGCAGGACCAACCCCAACTAGATCATCCCAGCCAGGGCTTTGTCAAGCCTGACCTTCAAAAGATTGGAGATTCCACCACCTCCCTAGGTAACCCATTCCAGTGCTTCACCACCCTACTAGTGAAAAAGTTTTTCTTAATATCCAACCTAAACCTCCCCCTCTGCAACTTGAGACCATTACTTCTTGTTCTGTCATCTTCTACCACTGAGAACAGTCTAGCTCCAGCCTCTTTGGAACCCCCTTTCAGGTAGTTGAAAGCAGCTATCAAATCCCCCCTCACTCTTTTCTCTTCTGCAGGCTAAACAATCCCACATAGATTCCAGTAGCTTGAGTCTTGTCTTTGTAAGGGCTAGTTTATATGCAGAGTTGCACCCGTTAAACTTAAGGTGTGATTTCTATACTGCTTTTTATTAACCTGATGCAAAAAGAGCTTATTTTGGTTTAGCTTAATTCCGTTAGGAACAAGTTGAAGCTAAACTGAAATAAGTAGCTCTTAAACCAAAATAAGAACCCTGAGATTCTATGATTCTATGATTCTAAGAATGGCCAAACAGGGGTTTGCACCATTTTACTAAATCAGCTTAACTAAACCACTGAAAGTTTGTATGTAGACAAGGCCTAAGTATTTGTTCATTTGGCCTCTCAATAAAGCAAATTTCATGTGAGGAATTTTACTCAAGGTTTGAAGTTTATTGTGTATGAAGTTTAAATATTGTGTAGTTATGGGCCAAATCAGCTGGGAGGAAGAATTTAATCAGGAAAAATGTGAATGATAATTTGAGGAAGGAAGTTGTATTGGTTAAAAAACTGACCTGGTTTAGAGGTTAAGTGAAGGCCGCAGTATATAGCAAATGGAAGAACGGGGAAGTTGATGATAATGAATATAAATCTGAACCTAGGAATTGTAGAAAATTGGTAAAGGAAGCAAAGGGATTCAAGAAGAAATCTGTGGCATCAGACTTTAAGAAAATCTCCTCATTGTTCTTAAATCTATTAGGAACAAAACAAATCCTAACAGTGGTATTACTAGTTGGAAATGGTAGAAATATAAATAATACAGCAGAAATGGTAGAAGTGTTCAATAAATATTTCTGTTCTGTATTTGGGGAGTAAAACAAATAATGAAGTCATATCATATGATGTTGATAACACTCTCTCCATTCCTCTAGTATTACAGGAGGGTGTTAAACCGCAACTACTAAACTCTGACATTTTAAAATCAGCAGGTCCAGATAACTTGCATCCAAGAGTTTTAAAAGAGCTGGCTGGACCATTAATGTTAATTTTTCAATATGTCCTGGAACACTAAGGACGTTCTACAAGACTGAAATAAATCTAATATTGCATTGATATTTTAAAAGGGTGAGCGGGATGACAGGTAATTATAGGCCTATTAATCTGACACCAATGCTGGGAAAGATAATAGAGTGGTTGATATGGGATTCAACTAATAAAAAATTAAATGAAGGTGATATAATTAATGCCAATAGACACTGATGTATGGAAAATAGATCCTGTCATGCTAACTTGATATATTTTTGATGAGATTAAAAATTTGGTTAATAAATGTAATCGTGTTGATGCAATGTGCTTAAACTTTTCTAAGGTGTTTGACTTGATACCATAGTTACAGTCCTATACTAGTGAAGATGACACAGCTTGATACACATACAGAAGCATCGACTCCATGGGTGCTCCAGCGCTGGAGCACTCACTGGGAAAAAATAGTGGGTGCTCAGCACCCACTGGCTGCCCTGCGGGTCAGTGCTGCTCCCCTCCCCCAGCGCCTCCCTCGCGCCAGCGGCCCTGCCAATCGGCTCTTCCCCTCCCTCCACAATCAGCTGTTCCACAGCATGCAGGAGGCACTGGGGGGGAGTGGGAGGAGCAGGGGCAGGAAAAGGCAAGGGGAGGAGGCGGAAAGAGATGGGGTGGGGCTGGAAAGGGGCGGGGTGGTGGTTTGGGGGGGGTGGGGGCAGGGCTTGTGGCAGAGCAGGGGTGGGAAGAGGTAGGGCAGGGGTGGGGCTTGTGGGAGGGAATGGAGAGGACGGGGGGCGTGGGCAGAGCAGGGGTCAAGCACTCCCCGGGAGCTGAGCAAGCTGGCACCTATGTACACATTTATACATCAAGTTAGCATAAATCAATGTAAAACTCTTTTTCTATTAAACAGTTTTTCTTTAAAAAGTGCAGTTATATGTATTGTACATAAAACTTGTACTGCCAATTAAAAAAATGAGTTTACTAATGATAATTTTTATTTGATAATATCCCTTAAAAAAAAATATTGATACAGAAATTAAAATTAAAAAGGTTCATGAGTCAGAGTGAATATTGTTGTGATGAAATATGCATTGATGAGATATAATATGATATATACTATATACTAAATATACTTGATGAGAATAATATGCATGTGTGTATTATGTGGGCAGTGTAAGAATTATGATATCTTTATTCATTTCCTTGTTTTTAAGTGCTTACATTTCATAAATAATGTATTAGGTAATTACAGTGTTGTCACTTAGGAACTTAAATGGTTTAAAAATTTTTTTTTTAAAGTTTTGGTAGTTATTTTGCTGCATCATTTCCACTCCTTCTTGTCAACTGTTGAGAATAGCCCACTTCCACCTTAATTGAATTGGGTTGTTAGCACTGACCCCCCACTTGGTAAGGCAACTCCCATCTTTTCATATGCTGTGTATTTATACCTCTCTACTGTATTTTCCACTCCATGCATCTGATGAAGTGGGTTTTAGCCCACGAAAGCTTATGCCCAAATACATTTCTTAAGGTGCCACAAGGACTCCTTGTTGTTTTTGCTGATACAGACTAACACGGCTACCCCTCTGAAACCTTTCTGCTCATGTTGCTCAATGCCTACGGGTATTTGTCCAAGCAAGGCTAATTTTCTTTTCCATCACTCTTCTCGTGCAACCCCATTGAGTTAAGGAAGAACTTAAATTCTCCTGGAATAGATGTTTTGGTCCAAATTATTTTCTTTATTCCGGATTCACATACGTTGCAGTCATACAATCATCATTGACTTCACAGGACTTCTTATAGAGGGAATGGGTAGCCACCTCTATATTTAGGTTTTCTGGATTTGCACTGGTGCAGTTGAGAAAATAATATGATCCTTTGTGTTTTTTCTGTTAAGCCTTTTCAACATAGTCTTGTCTACACAGAGATGACAATTTATGTTTAGATGCTGCCATTGCAATAAAAATATCACAAACTAATAATGGAGTAGAAAAGGGAATGCCAAAGATATGGCTTATCAGAAATTGAGTGTTTGTTAACTAGTTGGATGTGTCTGTTTAATAATAGTATGCACTTACAAATAGCTTTTATTCTTTGAGATAGTAAGGTTCACATATCTGCTAATGAGGCTTCAGCCTTCTTATAGCTTTGGGGGCAGAATTCAGACACAAAATTTTCCTTTTCTCCAGCATAGAAAAGTCCTGTAGATAGACTAAATCGTTTTCACTCCCTACCTAACATATAACCGAGATTAAAATGGTTATACATATAGACCACTTCCTGATTTACTAAGTCACTGTAGCTTGCAAAGTTATCCTCCTGAAACAGTGCCCAAAGAGGCTTGCACATAATTTCTGAAGTATCCTGTGAGGAAATGCATGGAGAACCAGAGGGCCACCTTGAAGATATTTTTCTATGGCTTAAGGGTAAGCATGTGTACGTTTTCCTCATCTAAGGATCTCAGAGTGCTTTTTGAACACCAAATAATTGAACTTTTCAGCCATACCCAACCTACTTAAGTATCATATGCATTTTACAAATGGGTAAACTGAGACAAAGTCACTTGCGTGACTTTATCCAGGAGGTGACACTGAGTCAATGGCATAGCTGGAGATAGAGGTCACAATTCCACAAGGTACATAAGACCATACCTAACTTTAAGCATGTGAGTTGCCCCGTTGAAGCTTAATTTGGGGCCTGAAGTCTTGGCTCACAGTCCTCTAGTCTAAACCAATGTCCCTTAAATCGTCTTCAGAATTTAGAGAACCATAATCTACTTTCAGTCTTTACACGAAGCTCACATTGGTGTTTGACAGGTCTGGCCTTTAGTGTTAGCAAAGTAAAAGATAATATTGAAAACAATTGGCCTAATGATACTGGAAAAACTAACACTTGATTGAATTATAGCTTGTTCTACAATAGCTACACCAGTGAAGTGTACTTCAGACTTGTCTTTATTTTCTATTTGCTTACTCTTAATTTTTGAGTTCACAAGAGACCAGGTTATATGGGCATCTTAAGCATTCAATGTCAGATAGCTGCATGTAGGTTTCAGAACCAGATCTACATTAATAATAAGCAAGCTTCACGGCATAAAACACTTACTGTGATAAACGCTACTAGAACATTGATTGCACATTTTGGAACGTCCATTAGTACTTTGTCTGGCTTTCTTGGATTCTTTCCTTGGGGAGTATTTTGTGCTTTTCACAGTTGCCAATTTGAGTGGGAGTTAGATTGAGTTTCACTGTTAGGGATTATATTTCAGTGCTTGGTCTTCTATGCGGGTGCAGAACTTCCTCTTCAGTTTGGGATTTTTTTCTTTCCTTCTTATTCCACACCCAAAGTTAGAACAGGTGACTGTCCTCCACACACTGAGAAAAAGACTAGAATTCTCGTACAATATGTCTGACAAGATTCTTTATAAAATGTAGTGTGCCATGACCAGTCAGTTATAAAACATGATTCTAAATGAGGTTGTAGCAGCTCTTGGATGCTTTGGGAAGCTCTTTGTAACTTTATAAGTAATTATGGGCTCAGTCTTGTAGGGATATAGAAGAGGGTCGTGAGAGAGCGGTGCTGAGCTGTAGGTAGTGCTGCTGATCAGAGCGCTTTGTTAGTCACTCTCCAGTAAGAACATAAGATCGGCCGTACTAGGTCAGTCCAAAGGTCCATCTAGCCCAGTATCCTGCCCACCGACAGTGGCCAATGCCAGGTGCCCCAGAGGGAGTGAACCTAACAGGTAATGATCAAGTGATCTCTCTCCTGCCATCCATCCCCACCCTCTGACAAACAGAGGCTAGGGACACCATTCCTTACCCATCCTGGCTAATAGCCATTAATGGACTTAAGAGAGAGGAGCTGAGGGGGATCTGCAAGCTGGTGTGCCAACAAGAACGTTTGCAGTCACTGAATTATGCTTTAAACACCGAATCCTGGCTTTACCTCTGACCAATCCCCATCCCATCACGCCTACTCCCTCTCTTCTCCTATTCAGACGGGCTGTGTGCAGTGCAAGGCATACTGAAAGCAGCCTTTCTGCACAGGTCCTGTGCAGATAGTGAGTGCTGGGCATTAACACTTTTCTGTTTTTTTGCGCATCCCCCAGTGCCTGTCAGCCTGCAGGATCAACCTCGGAAGGGCCACTAAAGTTGTGTCTACCCAGCCCAGGTAGACAGACTTGCATTTGCAGGGCTCGAATTCGCATGCTTAAAAGTAGCAGTGTGGATGTTGCAGCTGAGAGCTGGAGTTGGGATCTCAAGCTGAAGGGGTCGGCCAGGCTTGAGACCCTGAGCTACAACAGCCGTTCTGTGACTTTTAGTGTGCTAGCTCAAACTTGCCCATTAGGTAGTCACTTTCACCTGTGCAAAGTAGGTATTCAATACTTTCATTTTGATCTGATGCCGTTCCCTCCTCTGCCCCGCACGTGCCGGTGTCAATGACTACCCAGCATGTAAGGCCCTGGAGAATCTGGCCAGTGTTCTCAAGACTCCTTGCTGTCCTGAATTACAGAGCATAGGCAAATCTTTAGATTTGGGGGTTTACTCCAAAATTCTTTTATCTTTTCCTTTCTCCCTTGTTTTAAGACCTTTATCTTGGAAACTTCAGGCCTTTCAAGGATGCCTGGCTTCACCACGTGCAGCAGGTCCCTTCCTGTCCAAGACCCCAAGATGGCAGAGAGCCCTAAAGGAAGGTTAAAGCCAGAAGATGCTTCCTCTGTTCAATTTCTCCCCAGTCCTGCTTAGAGAGGAAATTTTGCTGCTTCTGTTCCAAGGATAGTCTCTCTCCCTGCTGGACAAAGGCATCCACTTGGCTACCTCAGCTCCTCTGGCAGTAGTGTTCAGTACAGCTACAAACAGCACAGCTTCCCCTGTGTTCCTAACACAGCAGCTCCAGAGGGGAATAGGCAGAATGCAGTTCCAGTGTGAGACTCCAGCATGGCCCAGCTGCTGGTTCCAGCCTCCAGCCAGGCCTTTACCACTGGTTCCAGCAACCCCTACAGCCTTGGTCACACACTCTGGGCCCAGGGTCACCTCTTCATCCAGTCCCAGCACTGCGGCTTTTAATCGTTGTCATTATTCCTTGTACAGTAGAACCTCAGAGTCACGAATTGATCGGTCAACCACACACCTCATTTGGAACCGGAAGTATGTAATCAGGCAGCAGCAGACACCTCAAAAGCAAATACAGTACAGTGTTAAATGTAAACTACTTGGAAAAAAAAGCGAGAGCAGCATTTTTCTTCTGTATAGTAAAGTTTCAAAGTTGTATTAAGTCAATGTTCAGGTGTGAACTTTTGAAAGAACCACCAGAACGTTGTGTTCAGAGTTACGAACATTTCAGAGTTCACAACCAGCCTCCTTTCCCGAGGTGTTTGTAACTCTGAGGTTCTACTGTATATTGTTGATAAACAAGATTAAACAAGATTGATAAACAGTAGTGACTCTGACCTCATGCTGTTTTCTCTTTGGAGTGAAAACTTCCAGTATGTTGTTTACAACTAGGCCAGTGTTGGTGAGGAAAAACATCTGCAAGCATTTGCTTGAATTGAAAGAGATTAAGGCCCAGGAATGGGAGTTAGGTGCCTAAATACTTTCTGAGAACCTAGGCCCAACTGTTTTAGACCTTTCTGGTACTGCTTCATGTTCCCCTGCCAGGAACATCCTAGTAATCCAGTTTTTATTCACACCAGTCCTTGAGGAAGGAAACTTGGAAGCTTTTACACTTGAGTATTTGTGTTGGAAATAGTACATTTTATAGGGGTTGGAACTTTTGCATGACACAACAAGGGGAACAGGCTTCCCAAAACCGTAACACAGTGGCAATTAAATGAACAAACCAAGGATCTGACCAGACTCTGCGTATAACCAATGGGATGAGCCGCCCATTTAGGTAACAAAGTTTGGAAGGACCAGGTCACCAGAACAAACCAGAACACCAAATTCAAAACTCTGTTCTTGGGTTTTAGCCCACCCCCAAATGACTATATTTCATTGCAGTGCAAATATTAATTGGGTGACTTGCACTTTCTTTATTTCTCTAGTGGAAATTCGAAGGTAGAAGAAGCCTGTGAAATGTACACCAGGGCTGCAAACTTGTTCAAGATTGCCAAAAACTGGAATGGTAAGTAGTTTGTTTAATTTATATGGTTAATTGTAGGAAAGGCTTAAACCTTGAAATTTGTCTTGGAAATAAAGACCATAAGGAAATAAAGACTATAGAGGAATAAAGGAAATAAAGACTATACAGATACATTCCTAACTGTAAGAACAGTAGAACAATGGAACAGACTGCCTAGGGAGGTTGTGGAATCTCCTTCCCTGGAGGTTTTCAAAAGGAGGCTAGATAGCCATCTGTCTTGGATGATTTAGATGCTACAAATCTTGCATCTTGACTGGGGGTTAGACTAGATGACCCTTGTGGTCCTTTCTAACCCTATGGTTCTATGATTCTACATGCAAGCAAACAAATGAAAGCGTTGGTAGGAGGGAAAAAATCTTTGTATCTGGGAGAGCGAGGGGGCAACCTTTGTTTTTTACACCTCCACTCGTGCGTTTTATCTTGCATATTTTGGGTGGGGAGGGAGAAATGTCATAAATTACCCTGAGCCAGCAAAATTCACAAACATTTAAGAAAGAGAAAACCTTTATACCCAGCTGAATGCTTGCATAATTGGTTAAGAACATTTCTAACAGCTTAGTGACCTGTGAATGCTCAAGCGTCCTGTTGCAAATTATCAAAGTACAGTTCCACTTGGTAGGGTGTTTCCATGGGAATAGTTACTATGGCAATATAATTTCTGTACACCATCAAACCCCCATAGTTTTCTCTGGAATAAATTAAATGTCGGGAGCGGGGAAAGGGAGGTGACCAAAATACTTACAATGTTGAGTTAACTAGCCTGTGTTCAAGTTCACATTATGAGTTTAAAATAATTAAAGCTAGTTGCCTACAAAGAAGTTGCTCAAGAGGTGCTTCCCTGGGCTATTTGATTTGCTTTTAAGGCTTGTAGACCACACTTTTCCTGAGGCCAGAAACTTGAAAGTTATCTAATATTCTGGATGAGCTATAAATCAGAGGTACACAAGGAGACTAGCTGTTCCCTGCTATGGTGTGGGGAAGCGGTAGCACTGTAAAAGTGGAATAGTTATTGCTAGCTCTGTGTTTGAAATGTTGTGCCATATCTGCTGGCTGTGGGAAATGTTGATGCAAATATAAATTTCCCAAGATAAATGTGAACGTCCTATACACGGAGTAATCATGGGATTTGAGACACTGGTATCTCTTCAGGCTTTCACAAAAACAGAATGAAAACTCTGTTCACAAGGGGCAAAATATCACCAGTTTTTCTTTAACAAATGGGAGATGAGGAACTGAAAAAATTGTTTACTTCTTCCCGAACTTTCTATCTGTCTCTCTCTAAATCATGCTTGGATGTGCCATCAGCATACTGGTTAAGGGAGAGACTTTCAAAACAAAAATGAGGTCTCCAACTCCCAGTGAAAGTCAGTGGGAGTAGTGCGCCTTGCTGTCCCTGGTGTTTTTGACAATCTCCTGCTAAATGCACATACACTACTGAGTAGCACACTCTGAACGTGTGAATTGGTCAGTATTAGGATAGGGTAGAAATAGTGACAGAAACATAGTCCTGGGGGAATTCTGTGGCACTGCACATGTGAAAAATGTCTGTCCCCCGCAGATTTCTTTGCTTCCTCACATAAAAATGACTTTGTGATGGGGAAGCAAAGGGAAGCCACAAGAGCGGTCATGCGACCCTCCCCTCCAGCAGTATGTTTCGGGTGCCCAGGGCAGCTGGCAGAGAGGTAAATCACTGTGGGGCAGGGGGCGGAACTGGGGAAGACCCAGCTGGTGGCTCCTACCCTTGCGCTGGGCTCAGCTGCCAGTCCTGGCTAGGCTGGGGAAGACGGGATTTCCTCTTCCCTTGCACGGCATCCGGGGCCAGCTCAGACGCCCCCAGATTTCTCCACCAGCTGCAAGAAGCTCTGCGAACTCCAAACCTCCCCCTGCCGCTTCCTGCACCCATCGCTCCTCAGCTGCAGGGGGAGGGATCCCTGTACAGGGAGCTGCTTCCCCATCCGCCCAACCCCTGTGCATCCAGACCCCCGCCCCCCCGAGCCTCGCACTCAGAACCCCCCCAATGAGTCTCACTCCTCCTGCACCAGGACCACCCTGACAAGCCACCCACACCTGGATTCCCCACCCCACCAAGGCTCAACCAGCTGCACCTGGATCCCCTCCCCACTGAGCCCCACTCCCCCAGTATCTGGACCCTCTACTTAGCCCCCCACATCTAGACCCCCTGCCGAGCTCTATCTCCCCCCCCCCCAAAAAAAAACCCCAACCACCTTCACCTGGACCCCACTGCAGAGTTCCATTGCCATTGCACCCAGAACCCCCCAACAAGCCCCTGTGTATCCAGATCCCCCCCGCACCCGGATCCCCTACTGAGCTGCCCGCACCCAGATTGCCCCACACAGAACCCTCTCAACCCACACCTGGATCGCCCCACACTTGGATCCTGCCTTACTGAGCCTGCCTGCCCACACCTGGTGCACCTGGCATGGAGGGGCAGGGCCCTGGGGTGTTTCTGGGGCAGGCCCGGTCCTTGTGCTGTGTCAGAGTTGGGTGCAGCCTCACCGCTGAATCCGTGTCCCGAGGAGGGAGCTGCCTAGTGATCTCCCACCTCTGTGCAGCCAGTGGCCTGTGCTCCCCAATGCCATGCTGGAGCCTCCACATATATTTGATAAATAACATGTGCAGAATTGTGCAGAATTTTAAAATGTTGCGTGCGGAATTTTTATATTTTGGGGGCAACAATTTTAATTTTTTGGCACAGAATGCCTTCAGGAGTAAGAAACAGTGATTTTATTGCTTCATTTGCCATCAAGTTGCAGGAACTAAAAATTTCAAATAGGGATAGGTCTCAGCCTCCCTTTTCTGAGGTGTGGTTTCCATCTTCAATTTGACATCCACATAGTTAATTTCAGTAGCAAGTCAAAGTACATCTATATGAGCCACCTCTGACTACCTGATTGCACCTACAAATCTGGTAGAGGTGAAGTCTTCAGAGTTGAACCCACCATCCAATTTTAGACCTAAAAGCGAGGGTACAGATTTTGCATATGCAAATTGCACCTGCAAAAGGAAAGCTTTCTCTTTGAAAATGTGACCTTAAATTTTCAGTGGGCCTCCTACGCTGCATGTTCCTCTTTCTGTGCATGGAAGAAAACATTTGTGTGAGCAAATGGGGGAGTTTTATGGATGAGGACTTGATTTTTGCATACAAATACAGAGTTTTGTTTGTGCATCAGGGTGCACAGTCAAAAAATTATAATTTTGTAGGTCCGTTGAAATTTGGCCATATGTATTCTTAACACTATGATTTTGCACACTTAAGGATAGCAGTTGTCCACAAATCACAAGCACGTGTATCCAAGAGCATGATTTGGTCACTGGAATTCATGTGCCTTTTCTTCCACTTGCATAGTTGCCATGTCTATTAAAGTTCTTCAGATAGTAGAAAGCAGTACGTGCTCATCTTTTTACTGTAGGCACGTCCATAAATTCATGCTTATTAAATGAGACTGGAAATATTAATCTTTTCCCGATGTATTTCTTTCCTAGCTGCAGGAAATGCGTTTTGTCAGGCAGCCAAGCTCCATATGCAACTACAGAGTAAACATGATGCAGCCATCAGTTTTGTGGATGCTGGGAATGCTTACAAAAAGGCAGATCCACAAGGTAAGGCAAATGAAATACTGTACAAGAATATACAAATCCTGTTAGTTGTGTAGTAACTGGCAGGCTGGCTTCCTTTTGTAAGCCGGGTATTTGATTTAAGATCTTCCGTGTCGTGTTCTATAAAGCACTTTAAGTATGGTGTTGGAGTGTGAGCATTTCATAGAGAGGCAAGAAATAGTTTGCTTAAGGCCTGTTTCCTCATTCATGTTCTGCAACTAATGTTAAATTTATCATGTCTGTACTGGGTTGAAGCAATCTGATTAAATTTTTTCAGGATCCTATTGAAATAAGATTGGTCATAATAGGTCTGGTTTTATCCATTGGTGTGTTTTGAGATTTACAGGTCTAAAGAAGTAGTTCTTTGTCTCTGTCGATGTCAGTTGTGAACCAGATTGTGTTCTGTTTATACCTGTATACATCTGGAGTGAATCCAGTAGCTTCAACAGAATTACTCTGGATTTTCCCTGGTGTAACTGAGAGCAGAATTTGGACCCTTGTCTGTTTCTCAGCCAGTAGGATTTAGAATTATGGTAGACAGCATGAAGGATGCTTTGTATTAAGTAACAGTGACCCCTCTGACTTCCTATGGAAACATCATTGACAGATTCAGTAAGGAGACTTGTTCAGCTTTCCGGCTGAGATGTCTGGCCTTTTCAGGGGAGGGAGGGTGAATGAAAGGGGAAAGATCACAAAACTCTCTTAGGGATAGAAAAGACACCTACTCATGGGCAAAGATATGTTCAAACAACCTGTATGTTGGTGTCCTTCATCTCTCACAGCATTAAGAATATGGGGAAACCACATGGACACAATTGGATTCTAAATAACTGTATTTATTAACTATGTACAAATATACAAGACCTAGTACTGTACCTACGTACACTGCTGCTCTACTGAAATAGAAGACATGGAGGTCCCCTTGAGGGCTCCTGGCTTTTTAAAGGGATATTTCTCAGGTACTAGACATGGCACTGGATATTTTAATAGGAGCTACTGATATGAGGACATCTGTAGATAAGGCTGAGTCCTGTAATTAGGCGCAACAGTGTCTTATAAATTATTTCTTTAGAATAAGGTAGGGTTCTGCAATGCCATAATATTGGAAATCAGCTTTAGTAGAGTTTTCCCTTGACTTTTATTAACTTTATGTGTAAATTGAGTTATTCTGGCTAAGGAGGGTGGGAAGGATTGTGAATTGAGATGTTTAAAGGAATAAAAATACTGTAAAGTCCCCATACACATTAGCAAATGTTGGCTATGGGCATTAACGTGACAAAAAATATGGTGTATACCACCATTTGTTTTTGGCTAGAGAGGAAGAGGAGGGTCACTGGAAAGTTGACTTTCTCTTAATCAGGAATGCTGCATCTTTAAATCTGGTGATGAAAATCAGTTTCATGCCTCAGACCAGGAAGCATATATTTCCATTACTGTGTTTCTGATTTAAAATTGTAGTGATCAAAGTGCATTTTAATAGCTCTTCTGAGCAGATAGTGTCATTCATTATTGTCCCCTTAGCAACCAGTACCGTTTTAAAAGTCCAAAGAAGCGAAACCAGTGCTGATGCAAGCTACTGTTCTGTAACTTACAAAATAGATGTCTGTGCCCCCAGTCTGACAGCCTCTATGCTGTTGAGGAGGAAGAAAGTCTTGGGGAAGGAGAACATGAAGCTGGAGCAGAGGGAAACTATCCCATAGTTGGACCCTCCTTCCAAATGATGTTGTGGTGTCCTCTCGCACTGAGAATACCATTCTGGAGTAGGGGGCCCCTGTTATTAGGAAGAGACAGGTAATAGTCATGGTGGATTCAATTGTTAGAAATCTGGATAGTTGGGTTTGTGACGAATGGGAGAACCGCATGGTGAACTGGCTGCTAGCTGTGAAGGTTGCAGACCTCAGGAGACATATAGACAGACCTGTGTGCGGAGCTGGCGAGGAGTTGGTGGTTGTGGTGCATGTAGGTACCAATGACATAAGGAAAGGTAGGCGAGAGTTCCTGAACACCACATTTAAGCTGCTAGGTAAGAAATTAAAGTCCTGGACCTCCATGGTGGCATTCTCTGAAATGCTTCCAGTTCTACACACAGGGCCAGTGAGACAGGCAGAACTACAGGGTCTCAATGCATGGATGAGACGATGGTGTTCGAAGGAGGGATTTAGTTTTATTAGGACCTAGGGTACTTTTGGGGAAAGGAGGAGCCTATACAGGAAGGATGGGCTCCACCGAAACCAGCATGGAACCAGATTGCTGGCATGTAAATTTAAAAAGGTTGTAGGGGAGTTTTTAAACTAAGGGCTGGAGGAAAGCTGACCGGTGTGGAGGAGCACACGGTTCAGACAGAAACGTCCCTCCAGGGAGGATTTATTAAAGGGGATACTCTGTATCCTAGTAAAAATGAGAGGATAGAAGTAGATAAAGTTCAGGTAAGAACTGAAGAAAAACAGTCAAATGAAAGAGTCCCATTCAGTTACATCACATGAAGGCAGACAACTAAATATTGACAAATTTTGTAAGTACTTGTGTACAAATGCTAGAAGTCTCATGGATGAACTTGAGTGCTTGGTATTACATGAGGCTACTAATGTAATAGGCATCACAGAAACTTAGTGGAATGATGATAATCAGTGGGACATGGTAATATGAGGGCACAAAATATGTAGGAATGACAAAGTAGTACATGCTGGTTGGGAAGTGGCACTATATGTGTAAGAGAGCATAGAGTGAAATACACTAAAAAAAATCTTAAATGAATCAAACAGTACCATAGAATCTCTATGGATAGAAATTCCATGCTTGAATAAGAGTATAGCAGAAAGAATATACTGCCAACCAGCTGACCAAGATGGTCACGTTGATTGTGAAATGCTCAAGGAGATCAGAAAGGCTAGAAAAACAGAAAACTGGGATTAATGTTGTTCAAAATATTCATAAATGATCTGGAAAAGAGGCCAGACAGTGAGTTGGCAAAGTTTGCAGATGTTACAAAATTACTGAAGATAGTTAAGTCCAAAGGAGACTGTGAAGCGTTACAAAGGGGTCTCGCAAAACTGAGTGTCTGAGCGACAAAATGGCAGATGAAATTCAGTGTTGATAAATGCAAAGTAATGCACATTGGAAAAAATAATCCCAACTAGACATTCAAAATGATGGGATCTAAAATAGGTGTTACCGCTCAAGAAAGATCTTGGAGCCATTGTGGATAGTTCCCTGAAAACATTTGTTCAATGTGCAGCAGCAGTCAAAAAAGCTAACACAATGTTAGGAACCATCAGGAGAGGGATAAATAATAAGAGAGTAAATATCATAATGCCACTATATAAATCCATAGCACGCCCACACCTTGAATACTGTGTGCAGTTCTAGTCACCCCAGCTCTAAAAAGATATATTAGATTTGGAAAAAGTCCAGAGAAGGGCAACAAAAATGAATAGGGGGATGGAACAGCTTCCATCTGATAAGAGATTAACAAGACTAGGACTGTTCATCTTAAAAAAGAGTCAAGAAAGGGGGGATATGACAGAGGTCTATAAAATCATGAAGGGTGTGATGATCGTGAATAGGAAAGTGTTATTTACCCCCTCACATAACACAAGTACCAGGGTCACCCAATAGAATTAATGGGCAGCAGATTTAAAACAAACATAAGGAAGAACTTCACACAATGTGCAGTCAACTTGCGGAACTCATTGCTAGGTGATGTTGTGAAGGTCAAAACTATAATGGGGTTCATAAAAGAATTAGAAAAATTCATGGAGGATAGGTCCCCCAGTGGCTCTGACTGCCAGAAGCTGGGAGTGGACAACGGGATGGATCACTTGCTAATTGCCCTGTTCTTTTAATTCCCTCAGAAGCATCTGGCCACTGTCGGAAGACTGGATACTGGTCTAGATTGGCTGTTGGTCTGATCCAGTATGGCCATGCTTATGTTCTTATGAAATTGACAGATTTCCTGTGTGTTCACTAGGTATTTCAGTATACTAAAAGCTTGCTTCTTCTGGACAAAGTTTTCAAAAGCAAACTCAGAGACTGGGGATACAGTTTTTTGCACATGCTAATTTTTGAATGTGTAGCTTTTCAAAGCCAAAATTTTGGTCTGGGAAAAATCAGTTTGAACATAGGATGTGCATTTCTCCATGGAATTTAGTATTATATGTTTACTAGATTTGCCAATACAAATGCACTTTTAGTTCACACATCTCAGAGGTTTTTGTATGTGTAACACTCGGGGCATTAAAATGTATGCCTGCAGTTTCAGAGCCTGGATAGCTGATTGTTTGAGGGGCTGGCTACTTAGGTTTCTGGTCAGAACAGACACATGGCAGAAATACTGCCTTGCCTTGGTGAAAGCTGAACTGTTGAACAATGTCTGGATGTCTCCGCTGATTTTATTTTTCATTGTTTTTCCTGAATGCTTACGCTACAGAGGCTATGAACTGCTTAAATGCAGCCATCGATATTTACACAGACCTGGTAAGAAATTGTACTGCCTTGAGGAGTTGGGGTTGGTATCCCAATGTGTGGCAACTTAGATTGATGCCTCTTTATTTAAAACTAGATTGATTAAATCATTGTTCTGTTAAAAGTAATAAATGCTGCATGTACTTGAAGGAGAGAGGGGAAAAAACCCCAATATATCTTCTTTTTTAATTTGTCCATTCTAGGGCCGATTTACTATTGCTGCCAAGCATCACATCACTATTGCAGAGATTTATGAGTCTGAGCTGGTCGATATTGAAAAGGTAAGCTGATTAAATGGTTAGAACTTTTCATTGAGAGTGTACATTTGAATGTGCTATCAAAACTGCGTATGATTATGAAACTTCACTCTGCTGGCCTAGGGAACTTCATGACTCAGGAACTTTAAAGTCTCTAGGCTTGTTTCCAATCTTGCTGATGTGGGTATATGTCAGGAGTAACTTGTGCGAAGTTAGTGTAGTTAAACTTGGTGTGAGTGATACCAGGATCAAGCCTCAGTGGTGAGTTGTTTGGTCTTTGCCTTTGATGTGCCTCTTTCCCCCTCTCTTCCATGTTTTTAAGTTACCTCTTCCTTTCCTTATGATCATCAGTGCAAGCTTGACTCTCATGTGAAGGCCTGGAGCAGATGGACTGAGCAAGTCACTTTAGATTTACGCGCGTGCTCTTGAAATACCCCAGATACCATTTCAGACCTGAAGAGGATGATGCACTCTCGGTCAGTTTAAAAGTGTTTGTGAAAGCCTGACAGGAAAGTGTGAATTGCGCAGAAGTTGTTTATATGGTACAGCTCTTTTTGGGGGCAGAGGAGACAAGAAAGCTACACATATTGAATACGATTTGACAAATCATTGCAGAAGTATGATGGGTTGTCTGCTGTGCCTGCAGCCTTGGATGCTAAGCATCTCAGAGCCAACAGACTTGAATGAGAGACTCTTTCCCTTTACCCCACAAGGAAAGTCCGGTTTGCCATGGGAAGTGATATCTCTCGTTCCATGACAAGGCCATGTGTGCACTACAAACTGTGGTCGACCCACGTTATGTTGGCATTAAGCTGCCGTAGTTAGAATATTGCTTGTGGTGGGATTGCATTGTAATGCAGGCGTGGAATGACGAACAGTGGCTGCAGAACTTTTGGATGCGCAAGGCCTCATTCCCAGATCTGTGAGCCAAGCTCGCCCCAGACCTCCAGTGCAGGGACACCAAACCGAGAGCTGCACTGACAGCGAGGAAGTGAGTGATCGCGCTGTGGAAACTTGCAATGCTGCAGTTTGGAGTGGGATCAGTTTGGAGTGGGAAAATCCACTGCAGGGCCATTGTCATTCAAGTGACTGTCATGCAAGCCTCAGTGCAGGGCCATTAATCTCCTCCTGCTGCACAGGACTGCAGCTCTTGGCAATGTGCAGGACATATTGGATGGATTTGCAACAATGGGGTTCCGGAACTGTGGTGGAGCAATAAACGGCACTCATACCCCTATTTTGGCACCAGGCCCCACCTTGCCATAGAGCGCATCAACAGAAGGGCTACTTTTGTGTGGTTATGCAGATATTGGTGGCTCACTGGGAACACTTCACTGACATCAGTGTGAGCTGGTCAGGGAAGGTGCAAGACACTCACATCTTTAAGAACACAGGACTTTTTAGAAAGCTATAAGGAGGGAGGTTTTTCCCCGACCGGCGGATAACCATTGGCAGTGTTGAAATGCCAGTAGTGATCCTGGGGGACCTAGCCTGCCCCTTGCTCAGATGGCTCACGAATAAGGCTACGATTATGTCATGGAGGTCATGGAAGTCACAGAATCCGGGACTTCCAGAGACCTCTGTGACCTGTTGTGCCCCAGGGCGGGAGCTGTCAGCATGCAGCTCCGCAGCTCTCAGCCGCTGCTGGCGACAGGCCCTCAGCAGCTCCTAGCCCTAGGCAGCAAGGGGACCCCTGAGCTCCCAGCCCCCGCGGGCAGTGGGGGTTCCCTGGAGCTCCTGCATGCCGCAGGAGCCCCCCCTGCCTCTGCCCAGCCACGGCGGGCCGAGGAGGTACCCCAGAGCTCCCAGCCATGGCGGGGGAATGAGGGGCTCCAGAGCCCGCAGCCACTGTGCGTGCCGGACCCTCCTCTCTCCCCATTTTGTCAGGGATATTTTTAGTAAAAATTATGGACAGGTCACGGGCTTTATTGCCCATGATCTGTCCGTGATTTTGACTAAAAATATCCCTGACAAAATCTGAGCCTGACTCATGAAGCCATACTCCAGTCACCTGGACAGCAGCAAGGAAAGATTCAACTACCAGCCCAGCAGGTGCAGAATGAGGCCGAATGTGCATTTGGCAGATTGAAGGGACGCTGGTGTTGTTTACTCACAAGATGGGATCTCAGTAAGAAAAATATCCCAATGGTTCTAGCTGCCTGCTGTGTCCTGCATAATATCTATGAAGCAAAGGGGGGAAGGTTGCCGCTGGGATGGAGGGCAGAGGTGGAGAGGCTGTCTGCTGAGTTCAAACAGCCGGACACAAGAGCTATTAGAAGAGCTTATTACAGCTGTATGACTCAGGGAGGCTTTGAAGAACTACTTTTACAATGAGCCGCAGTAATGCATTGTGGTGTACTGTACTCTATATATGCCTCTGCTGTTTTGTGGCCTATTAGGAATTGTGTGGTGCGGGGGTACATGTCTGACTGTAACATTGTTAGTGCACCTATTAATTTTGCAGCACTTGCTGTACATTTATCATTAGTAGACCTGTGAGTTGTCACCCTGTGCAGTAACAAGTAAGTAGGTGATTTCAGAACTGCTAGGCGCTCTGCAGCATATGCTGTGAACTAAGATGAATTATTTTCAAATAACAGAATTTTATCCAGTAACAAAATCAGCGAAAAGAAAAATCTGTGCAATTTAAAAGCAAAGACATTAAAAACTTCATGAATTAATAGAACGGAACTTTTCAAGAGGAAAGAACATTCATGTCCATTTTAGCTACACATACCCTGACCTGTGACGGCCACAGTAGCTGTATGTGAAGCTGCTGTGGTTTTTCGTAATGTCTCCTGGTGGAGTGGTAGAGGGGTAGGTCGCCGGCCCTTGATGCCATGTGGAATGTTGAGGGTGGATGCTGCAATGGCGTTCTGCAGAGACTGCAAAGGGAGGTGAGCCTGGGATTGTTGAATTTGTAGGTCCACAAGAGTCTGCAGCATCTGTGTTTGCTGCGGAGAAGCCCCATTATGTCCTGGGGCGTCTCCCTCTCCTTTTCCTGCTGGGACTCCTGGGCCTTTCTCCTCTCTGTTCTTTTCTTCTCCAGGCTATCTGCAAAGCTTGCCATTTGATTTCAGTGGGATTACATACAGTAGTAAGAGCTATAGTCAGTAGTCCAGTTTTGCAGGATCGAGCTCTTAATCGGAGTTCATTCGGGATGGGTTGCAGTGTTTCAACATTGGTATGATCCTGTAGGACAATAACAGTGGGATGTCATGTTATCCCTCTAAAACCACCTGAGGAATGTTGAAAAATTCTAATCTTTGTAAATACGGCCTCCCCCAAAAATCTCATCTCAAAAGTAACGTGTTGAGAGAAAAATGTTTGTGTCTGTCTTTTAGGCAATTGCACATTATGAACAAGCTGCAGATTACTACAAAGGAGAAGAATCCAACAGGCAAGTCTTCTTCATATAATAGTTATTTTAAACAAGGAAGATTTACAGTCTGGATTTATCCTTCTTTTTTCTTTTCTATAATAAGATGTGCAAGTATTATATGCCTTTCCTAATTTGTGAAATCTTCAATAAGATGTCCAAATCCTGCATTAAGATGCTGCGATTGTCACTTAGGTACATGAAATTGGCATTCACCTTCCTACCTGTCAGTCTGAGTATTCAAATTGAGATCTTTGGAGACCTGTTAAGGTGCTTGCATGTGAAAACTGATTTCTGCCTTTGTTTAGATTTTAATGTTTGACTTCCATATACTGTGGAATGTTTAATGCACATGCTTTCTAGTCTCTTTGGACTGACTATCAAACCATAGGTCACTGGGAAGAGAATTTTCTGTAGATTTGCAGAAGGCTTTCAGATTCAACATATGACTGTAGTGTTTTAATAATTTGGGTATTTTTAATATACTCATTTTTCTAACAGGTAACCCCCCTTGGCAATGTTTTCACATACATTAAGTAGTGGATGTACCTATTAGAGAAGTAGGGAAATTGACATATTTACCACTCGGTACTGTGCCATTACTTATTTTAACCGAAGTCCTTGATTCTAGTTCAGCTAACAGGTGTCTGCTGAAGGTGGCTGCATATGCTGCTCAGTTAGAGCAGTACCAGAAGGCAATTGAAATCTACGAGCAGGTTAGTAGATATACTCTTTGTAAAAGTGGACAATATAGTTGAAGTCACATAACTACCATATTATATGCTGCTCCTGATGTCTGGGTCAGGACCTGTGGTCACTAAAATTGGAACCCCTATGGGCTTGTCCACACTGCTCCACAGTGCGGGACTATGGGGTTGTGACTAGCAGTGAGCACTAAAGTGCTGCACTGCAACTCTCCCTTATGGACACTGCAGGCATGAATGAGTTCGTATTAACATAGTCCTCTTCAAACAGGACTGCATTAATGCATTAGTGCACTGTTCTTTCCGATCCTGCAGTCCAAACTGCGGGACAACGTAGATAAGCCCTAAATCTTGCATTGGTCTCAGGAATGTGGACTAAAGAGCTCATTTCCTGCCCTAATTGTGGAAAGAATCAGCATTCTCTCTCAGTAGTTGAGGCTGCAACTAGCTTCCCGTTGCAAGACAGATTTTGCCCGTTCCATACAACTGAACTGGATGTAAAATTTCACATGTGGACTTTGTCAAGAGTAGAATTCTTTTTGTCAAACTATGCTGTGAATCAGATGAGCCATTACTGGGAGGTATATGTAGTGTTGTTGTAGCCATGTTGGTCTCGGGATATTTGAGAGACAAGGTGGGTGAGGCAATATCTTTTATTGGACCATCTTCTGTAGGTGAGAGAGAAGCTGTTGAGCTTACACAGAGCATTTCTTACCTGGTGATAGTTACTGCATCTGTTCTTCTTACCTGAAGAAGAGCTTTGTGTTCGCTCAAAAACCTCTCTCTGACCAAACAGAAGTTGGTCCAATAAAAGACATTACTTCACCCACCTTGTGTCTCAAATTTCTGAGAGTGATGTAATTTATCAAAAATATTTTTTACTCTTTGAAAAAGTGAGTGATTTTTTTTTTTGTCACAGTATCTAGAAATTGGCTTGGCCTAGACACTTCAAACTTAGTCTGTTCCAGACTCCTTTGAGATCTAGCGCATAGCTGTTTTTCTTAAAAAGGCAGATACTGCTTCTGAGAGTTGTTCCAGGGTTAAATTCTAACTTACTTTCTCAGCTTAGTTTTGAACGCCTATAACTTCTTGGGTTGGGGGTGGGGGTTCCCTAACTGGTATAATTTGGGGGGAAACTTTGAGGGTGATTGGACATGTGATTGCAGAGTTAGAAAACTTTTCCAAAAGCTAATTGTGCCTTGTGTTTCCAAGTCTCTCCTTTCTTCCCCGCACCGCTCCCCCCTGCAAAATAGTCTTATGGCTGGAATCTCAAATGTTGTTAGTGCTTGAGTGCTAATTGAGATCTAATGCATAGCACTAATAATCAAGAGAAACTGTGAAATAATTAGGAATTATACTGCATGGCTAGAGCTAATCCCTAGGACACCGACTGGCAGCTGATGCACTTGAGTGGATCATTTTAATAGAGATTTTGCTGCCACCGTATTCACCTTTGTGTTCAGAATTTCCAGACATAAGGATTGGTAGACCAGCTAGAGGATGACCATTGGCATGTGGTCAGCTAAGGTGGTTTGTGGAACCTAATCTGTGAACTTCCTGGCTTTCAAATTTTTATTTATTTTTGTAATATCTTCACCTTTTGTAAGAATGTCCTGTTTTTTGTTTTCATTGATACCCATTTGCAAACTTGTTGTGTTGTAATGAAGATTTTTGGCTGGGAGTATTTCAAATCAGCTCTTTGCTTTTGAGCCCTTTAGAGACCTAATACTTGTACAGGAGATCACAGAATCAAATCACTGTGCCCTAGTCCGCATCAAATGGCAAAGAGAGGCACTTAGGGAAAGCAGTGCACAATAAATAGAGCTCTGTGGGCATCTGATCTGGAATTGCTGAGCATCCTCCGCTCCATAGGAGTTGAGGGCTCCCTGCACCTTGCTGAATCAGGCCTAAAACATTAAGATGCAGGGAAGCAAACTATTGTAGCGTAGAGGTAGCTGGAGTCTTATGCTTGCACCATGGAGGAGCAGACATCATGCCTCCAGGGATGCTGACTGGTGACAGTTACTGCATCTGCTCTGCAGGTTTGCTCTCCCCAGTACTCAGCAGCCGAGAGCTAGTGCGCAGGGATCACGAAGCCACAGCCATGCTCTTCCCATTCCGTACATGGCCCTTTTGGGGTCTGGAATATTGCTGGCAGCACAGAACCGCCTGCCTTCTAGGACTGCAGCCATCCAAATGATGTCTACCGCCTGCATGGGTGTGCAGTGGTGGGAAACCAATTCCTTTCACTCTCCTTCCTCTTCTGCTGATCCTGTGCAGAGCAGCCGTGATTTGGCCTCTGTGTGTCTGTACAGTGCTATGTAACATGCTCCAGAACAGCAGTTTGTAATGCCAGACAAACCTGGTGGAGGTGTTAGAGTGGATTCCCTTTGCCTGCAGCATTCTGCTTTATAAGAGGTGCTAGGTTCCAATTCCTTGCCCGAAAAGCTTAGAGGGAGCAGAGTGTACAAAACACCACTTCGTTAGAGGGAGCGTGCATGGTTTTCCCCAGTATCAGCGCTCTTAAAATCCCATACGTGCAGTCTCACTCCTCTTCTGGGAGGGCTCAATCCTGCAAGGTGCTGAGCACTTTGTCCCCAGTCCACCAACACCCTTCAGTACATGAGGAATCCCACTGGCTTTCGGGGGACTGTTTGAGCTTAAAGCTAAGCACGTCTCGTAAGTGCTTCGTTGGATCAGGGGGAGAGTGCTCAGCAACATGCAGGATTGAGCCCTGGAGGAACAGAGAGAACCACCTTCCTGTTGTGGGTGGTGGTTCTCCAAAATATTGTACAGCATTTCCGTGCTGTATAAACCCTTAGAGAGGGTAGATGGGTGTGTGTGCCCACGTGCGTCTTTACAACCACAATAGGAGGGAACTTTAATGCCTACATCACTTTATTATTTTATATATTAAAATAACTGTGACTGATTTGTTTCACATTGGAATTTTGTTCTACTAGATGACACCTGTTGAGGTGTTGCTTTTTCTTAGGCTCTGGTATTTGTTGCATGTTTTTAATCCAGTCTGTTAAACACGTGTGAGCTCTTACATGTAATTTTGGTCGCCTTGGGGTTTTTAGTTCTTGTCTTACAAAGAAAAGATACTATACAACCTGACTGTCACTATAACTTTGTATATCTAGGTTGGAACAAACACCATGGATAACCCTTTGCTCAAGTACAGTGCAAAAGAGTATTTCTTTAAAGCTGCTCTCTGCCACTTCATTGTGGATGAGTTGAATGCCAAGGTTAGTGACCTCTAATGTGTTCTCCTAGGATGTACAGTATCACGTAAATGAAATTTTGCAACGTAAAGTAATGTCGATGTGACTGAACTATCTTGCATTTCCACGGTATGGGTGTGAAATGTACATTCTCTCTCGATATGCAGTGATTAAATATTCACCGTAGGATCTGAGCTACGGCAGTGCGTTCCTATTCGAAAAGAACAATTGACGTTATTTTCATATGGGAATCATTGCAGAGGCGGGGCCTGTTTTTCAAAGCCAGATTTCCTTTTTATGCTTGCCAACAATAGGCGGCGCCCTTAGTTTTGGGTGCAGACAAAGGCATGTAGAGATATAACTACCACAAGTCAAGCAGAGGCATAGATGACCACATTCATATCCACAAAATAGTGCCGGCAATTATTTGCAAAAGAAAGGGAAGCAGGTATTAAAATCAGGCCCATAAACTAGTGCCACACTGTTCAAAACACAACAATCTTCATGTGGACGCAGTCCCATAAAAAGGGCATGATTTAAGCTTCTCCAAAAGGAAGCCTGTTTCTGTTACTCATCTTGATCAGGATTTAAAATATACAGCAGTGCTTTCCGGGGCTGACTTCCATCCTGCCTGTCATTGAGTTGCTTTTTTTGTTTTGTAGGCACCTAAATACTGCCCCTGACTTGCAGGCTCAGTCAGGTGATTAACGTTCTGGTGCAGCACCTGCTGAAGTCAGTCGGGATAGTTCTGTTGATTCCAATGTGTGTTGGATCAGGCCAGGGATGTATGACCTGACTTGCACCTGCAGGGCCTGATCCAACACACATTGAAATCAACAGGGCCCTTTAAAGTCACAGCTCAAGCTGAAAAAATAACAGACCACAGCGTGCCTGGCTTCTGCTTAAGAGGCAGCATGTACTTTCTCCTGTAGACTGTGGCAGTCATTCCCTTAGCTTTGCAGTCGCTGTTGTGTCTAATCTCTCCTAAAATCTGCAGGGAAGAAAGGGAAATGACCTCTTTTTTGGAGTTCTCTCAAGGTAGATCCAAACTCTCCTTTCCTGCATCCTCCCACAAACAGTGGACATTCTTTTTTCCCCCCCAGTAGAAACGTACGTTTGTTTAGGTGGAAAGGGAACAGCCCATTTAGAGGCTGTGTGACTAGATGGGGCAGAAGCGTCACCTGTCGCAATGACAGGGTTTGAAACTTAAATAAGCCTTCTTGCCCATTATTTTGCCTCCACCCTTACAACACCTTAGACACATTCCCAGTTAGGCTAAGACCAAGTTTGGATCTTGAATCTGAATTTCCGTGTGTTCTTGGGGTTTTATTGGAATCTGTTATGGTAGGCTGTTCGTTGCAGTGTATTAGGCTTAGGTTACATAAAGACAATAACTATGAGAATAACTCTTGTATTTAGATGAAACCTAATGGTTGCTTTTTCTAGTCATTTTAACTGAAAGGCAGCTTCTCTGTTTCAGCTTGCTCTTGAGAAGTATGAAGAAATGTTCCCAGCGTTCACAGATTCGAGAGAGTGCAAGTTAGTGAAAGTAAGTAGAACTGATGTTAAATACAGTTGCCCTGAAAATTACATCATTGGTTGGAAAATAAAAAAATTGCACTTATACTATCTTTCCCTTACCATATACTATGTTGACATATTATTTGTGTATATTAGAGGACACCCACATGAATTGTACAGAACTTGTGTAACTGGGGAGACAATTAAAATAGGGACAAATTATAATCTTAATGAAAGTAGATATTTACGTGAAAGCAAATATTATAACACTAGATCCAAAGGGCCTGTTGGATAGTATCAGACACTGTCTGTATATTGCTGGATTAAACAGGTTCAGGAGTTCATCGTTCTGCGTGAAGCACAAGCATCGGATATTTATTATCTCTTTTGGTTTCTTAATGGAGAAAAACATTCGATGTAATCTGTAGACCACAGGGTAACACAATACCCAGACAGCGTGTGCTCAGTCTGCCGTAAATTGAAGTGATAAATTTTCAATACTAATGTATAACCCTTGACTGTAATTCTGTTAGAAACTGCTGGAAGCTCATGAGGACCAAAACTGTGAAGCATACACTGAGGCAGTAAGTAGTCAAGCTGTACACTGATACATTTGTGGCAAACTATTCTGGGACCAAAGTTCAAAGGAGCCCCGCTCTAAGTCTTCATTTTTGCATGCTAATTTTGCATGCTCAGTTACTTGCACTAGTGTTCCTGGGCACTGTTGTTCTTTGAGCACTGGCAGCATCCTCTGTGCTGTACGAAACACACAGGCAAAGGGTCTGATTGCCCCGTACACTGAAGCCACTTCACACCGCTTTGGAAGGGTAAACAGAGCAGTGTAAAAGAGGCCTTAGAGTAAATGAAAATTCAGGCTAAAGTCTCTATCCTGAGGAACTGATGGAAAGAGTTTACAATCTAAGGGCCTGATTCACTACTGTGTTACTCCAGTTTTAGAGTGTAACGCCGCTGAAATCAGTGCAGTAGCAGATCAGGTCCCAAAAGTTTTAAAACATCTCTAGGCCATATTCACCGGTGGGCGTGGGCTGCCTTGGGCTATTGCAGCCCTACAAAGCAGCTGAAAAAGGTCCCTATTCAGCAAACCATCCCTCATCCGCAAAGCACTGGTGCTCATGGTAAGTCCCATTGAAGTACAATAATATATAAAATAACTTGGGTGAGGTTCTTTTAAATTACCAGTGCTCCCCTACTGGTCATCACGGCATGTTGAGGACTCTTTACTCTAGTTCCTTCCTCTTCTCTTCTTTTTCCAACAATCCTGGCCTCTTTGTGCTTGATATTTGAATTCCCACTGACTTTAATGAGCTTTGAATCAGCACTTTACTACACGTATCAGTGGTTTAAGGAATATTTTAACTAACAGAAATTTAAATAAATGAATAGCAAATGAAATGTAGCACACAATTTACTGCTAGGAGTAGTGATAGCAATATTCCTGTTTGCCCTGTGTTAAACTGTGTTAAACTTCCTTCCAATTAGGTTAAGGAATTTGATTCCATATCTCGCTTGGATCAGTGGCTTACGACTATGTTGCTTCGCATCAAAAAGTCACTTCAAGGAGATGGTGATGGAGACCTAAAGTGAATTATTTATGGTATATGTGGCATGTTGCCTAACTCCTAAGTAATCTGTTTTTGTGTAATGGCCATGGACCATTATGGGATACTTGACACTACACCTAGCTTAATTATGTTGCTTATGAACCAAATGACCTGTATTGTTAGTATCCTGGTGGCTTTTTGATGACATGGATGGATAAGAAATGATACTCCTAGGTGTTGCTGACAGATCTTCCATATGTGAGAGCAGTAGAGGGATTCACAAGACTTTTGAGATGAGTGAAAGAAATGTGTGTGGCAAAAATCTTTATTTTTGGTAGCTGATGAGCCAAAAGTCTTTTATTTTTAACTTTTTTTTGCCGCCATTTCTCTACTAGCTCATTGTCTTCAACACTTGATCTATGCTTGTAAATATCTGTCCATGACATACAGTACACACAATATTTTCTGATCTAATGCTAACATATTGCTAAAGTTCTGTGTTTTTAATGGACCTTAGACATGTCGATTTTTGTTTTTAAAATGATAGAGCTATTTTAATGATGCTAGTGAAATGCTTGTGATTTTTATATACAGTATGCATGTGTGTATGTGTATATACTATACAGATACATGTGTGCATGAATAAATACATAATGACTTGGGTCTAAAAACATTAATCTTCATAGGTGAGGGGTCTGCATATAATATATTAATTACCTTCTCCCCAACACATTCATGAAATAGGACCTAGCTTATCATGTATTTTCTATTTAAGAACTATATATGAAATATAAGTTTCTTCTATTTTTTTTCTTGGATATATTTTTCCACTTGTTATTTTTTGGTGCGTACCATCTCTCCTGCCCTAAGATGACTTTAACAGGTAATAATATATTTTTCTAACTTTTCATTTACCTAAGTTCCTGCTATTGTCTTTGCTGCAGGTTTTTTGTATGTGCCAGAACACATTGTTCCCGTTGTGCTGTTGGCAAAGCTGTGTCAATGGTATGTTGCATAGTTGTTAAATTAGGCTTGATCTTAGCTAAGATGCCCTCCTTCAGCACTGTTGGACAACAGCTTGCCCAGGTTTGTTTTAAAACTACATAGAAATTAAAAATGAGCTTGAAGAATGTGTGTGAATCCCAGTTTATGTTCATGTGTGCAGATCCTAGTTTCAATGGAGATAAGTAGACAAGCTACCTATATTAAATATATGTATGACAGTGAGAGAGACTCATGACCATATGCAGTTTCAGTGTTACGGCTTAATTCAATGCAGTTCCAATAAGCTGTAGAAAGTATTTCATTCTTATATCACCAGTGCTGCTTACACAATGAAAGGCTACTAGCTTTATTTTGCATAAATGCTGCTTGTCACTTGACCTTTTAAATATCCGATACTCTAAAGTAGGAAAACACTAGTATCCCATAGTTGGTATCTGTACTGCTATGGCCTAGGTTGGTCTTTGATCTCTTTTGGAGGAAAAACCTGCCACAACTATGCATGGACCTACCCACATTCCAAACGGTACAAGCTGGCTTTCATTTTTGTCATCTTTAAGAATATCTCTGTTTGTTTGTGCTTCTAGCTTTCCTTAATAAAATGGGATTGAATGATTATTGCCCAACCTATAGTAAAAGTATGGGTGTATAATAACCCTAGCAAGCCAGCACACTTATAGCATTTGTTTACAGAAAATGTCAGATAGGAGCCCAAATGATATAATAAATTCCAGGAATGAAGATGGTTTTTATTGACTCCATATCAACAATCAATTTAAACTTTCTTCTACTTGTTTTCTAGATGTGTATTTATAAATTAAACCAGGAAGGGCTTTGTGCTATGTAGGGAGTGTGGCTTTTCTTGTAATTAGAATGAACACTAGTGAGTTATCAATGAAATTGTACAAAATCATTTTCTCCCTCCTCAAGAATTTGAAATGCTTCTTAGGGAAAACTTGCTAGATTTGTCAGATGGAGATGTGTGGCCAAAAGGGGACAGAGGAAATTAAAAATGGGAGGAGCTGGCGCTGATGAGCAACAGACTAAAGAAATGTCGGAGTTGTTCAGGCATTTTTTAAACAGATATATGCTAACATCATCCTATAGTGTGGATGTAGCCTACAGCTATGGAAGGGGGTTGTCTGTCACTGTAGGAAAACCATGGCCCTGAGCACTAGCACCTAAACTGATAAAAGCATTCTCCTGTTGATCTAACTGCATCTACACTAGGGTTAGGTCAGCATCGCTGTTGCCCGGGGAGGGTGGAAGAGATGTTTCACACCTGAGTTCTGTATCTGTGTTGACTCGGCTTCAGCTGTCTCTCTACACAGACAACCCAGAGAGGAAAATATATGTATGCTTATGTTTAGAAAAACAAAAGGCTATAGTCGTCCTCACTATTTGAAAAAGCACTTGTATAAGAAGAAATGAGATGTCAAGCTTTGTTTTGTAGAGGGGTATTAGTTTTTTCCAAGTTTCCTTATTCAAAAAAGAACATAGTGATTACATATAGTCTTGCCATAGTACATATCATTTGAGATCAGCTAAAACACAGCTCAGCTAAGTTTAGTGAAAATCCTACACAGGTATCCTCACACGATAGGCACATTTTGTTAATACAGAAATTGTGGAAAAGTGTTTTTTTTACAACTTGGCACTGGTTACACATTTTACTTTTTGTGGTTAATTTATTTTTCCAGGACCTAAAAACAGTGTTTTTGCACAGTTATGCTAGTATGCATAAATGCTGATGATGTACCAGAACTCTATGCACTAGTCTGTGATCTGTTACTAATGCGCTCTATAATGTAGTAGTTTTGTCTAAATGCAAACCTTGGTGATTTTGTATAGCAGCATGTCATCTGTAATGTAATTATTTGTTGTAAGCCGTGATATACCAGTTTCAATCATGTAATTGTAAATCATAGCGCAAATCTGTCAGGATGTTATTTTTCCTCCTCCCGGGTCAAGAATCTGTACTATGAAAACTAATAATGAAATGGCCTTAGCAGGAACAGATTGTTTTGTGTGACTTGGTACAGTAATAAAATAAAAATTAAGTAATTGTGATGAGCATTCTTTTTTGGTAAATGGCTACTGCTATGCACTTAAACTCCCTGGTTTGATAGGAGGTGCTTTTTACAGATTTGGGATAGCAGTGACCACTAGCTGTTTTAGCTGCATTTTTAACAAAGAGTGCTCTGCAGCAAGGGGTTCCAGATTCTGTATATTTAGTGTGTAACTCTTCAGACTGCTGTGCACTGAATTTCACCTTGCACAGAACAGCTATTCTAAATACAAATAGGCTGTGCAACTGAAGTTCGTGTAGGCCTTACAATATGACTTTGTTCACTTGTGAAAACAAGTGATGAGTCCTGTAGCGTTTTCTGATGCATGTTATAACATTAAAATGATTACAGAAATAATCAACACTATGACAGCAAAACAGGCCTAATCATTCCATTGTTCGGTACTCCAAGTCACCAGGTGATCAGTAGCAACTTCTGTAGAATTACTGCAAAAGTACCTAGGGGCCCGCTACTGTAATCACCTACAATCATAATATCTCTGCAATATACAATGCATAGTTCTCAGGGAAGAAGAATGTCTGGTACTCTAAGCAAGTCACTTACAAAAAGGGCGGTACTAGTTCAATATTTTAATAGCATGTAATAGTTTGTACAGATTACTCACTTCCATACATTCATGGAATACAAAATTTTCCCCTGTCTACAGGTACTAATACTCAGGATTTAAATATATCTACAAACACTGTACATTGGTCATTAGGAATCATTTGAACTTCAACATTCAAAAGGAACACAATGTTTGAATAAATATGTCAAATATAACCTCCTGGAAAGCTATTTTTAAACCCTTTTCCTGGATTAAGCTAGGGTTCAAAGGTAACATCGGAAGCTCCTTTAAGGTTCAAAAAAACCCCCAAAACTCTGATCCACAGTTTGGTTATTTTTATTGCTTTGCCTACCAGTAAGTCTTTTAGGAGTGGGCCATAATGATGGATTGTGCTTAACTTTCAGCAAGCTTTTCTCAAACTGGTCCTTAAAAAAAAAATACGACGTTAAGAAACCTTCACCAAAAAATGTAATATCTGCAAAAATCAGAAGGGCAGGTCCTCAGCTGCTATAAACTGACACAGCTGAATATTTGGCCCGATTTGGAACGGTTAATCGCTCTGTTAGTAGCAAGATACAATTTTGTGAGCATTGGTCAAGTTGATTAAAAAGTATTGATCTGAAATGGTGGGCGCTTTTTCTAGCCCACTGGTTTGCCCCTCTGAGTTTTGCAAAAAGACAAGTGAGATTAAGATGTTTAATTGTTGAAAGCTTCATTTTAAAATACTCTTAACTATAGGGCTAATTCTGCTCTACTTAAAATCAGTGGGAACAGGCTCAGGCCTTTCTTCACTGACCCAATCAGCCTCTGCACAGTTAAACACATCAACACATGTAATTTGCTCACAAAATAAAGAAAAAACTGTAAATGATAGGTTAACTGAACATTAAGGTATACATTCTCTCACCGAGAATAAACTAACTTGGAAAGTGAAACCCCTTGCAATGGAAAGAAGAGAAGGGGCTGGGGGAGGTTTGGTTCCACAGAAAGGTCTGATCCTGAAATCTCTTACAAGGTTAACGCTCAACACCCATGAGAAGTGCCACAGACAATCAGATGATTCATGGGAACATAGCTTGCAGAATTCAACCCATAAAGCCTGCTCCAAAAGCCCACTGAAGTCTATGGGAAGACTCCTGCTGCCTTAATGGATTTTGGAGCAAGCCCTACCTTCCTTGACATTTAAAAAAGGTGCATTGTCAATATCTTCCTGTTAAATTTCTCACCTCAGATACTAAATACCATTCTAATCACGAAAACAGTATAAACATCAGCACTGATCTCATTTATTTTTGGCATTTGCCTCAGCTTGGGCACTTTCAGGCACTAGCCCAAAGCTGCAGTGGTTGCATTTCCAACACTGACTCTTAGAAAAGGCTTATTGAAATAACCACAACGATGTTTTTCTTTTGAAGTTTTTACAAAACTTGTAACACAAAATTTGGAGCCTGAAACTACTTGAATGGCCTTAATGTAGCCCACTTATCACCTGTACACCAAGGCACTTATCCCACAAATGAATTCATCAGGAGAGACCGCTGTGATCACATGGAACCACAGGGATCTGAGCCAGTTGCAAGAGCAGAGCTCAAGAGTGAAAATTGAGTGTATGAAGCAGTAATTTACCTTTATTGTTTAGTGAGTTAGTGATCCTGCTAATTCACAACTGACACTTCTTATTGGAGTGAGTTCCATAACAGTATATGAGCTATTTTAGAACAGCGCAATCTGCTTCCAACACCCAAACCCACAGGTTACAAGTTCCACGTTTTTGCTATGGAAAAATAAGAACTGTTGGAATGTAACTATGCATTTCCCAAGCTTGCTCCCTTTAGTTTTTCCAAATACTAAAATGATTCTGCTTGAATCTTTGGCAAAGCCAAGATTAAAACACTTCCTGAAATGAAATAACAGAATTTTATTTTCTACATATGAACTTTTACTAGGAAAGTGCATTTAATTCCATTAACTGCTAGGCCAGAAACAACACAATATTTCTGTTTTGTTCTCACGTGTTGTGGAATCGAATTGGAAACTAAACAAAAAAACCCACACCCTCCTTTCTAAGGGAGCTGCACTCAAGCCATCCGAACAAAAGGAAGAAGGGCTTACCACACCTTTGCAGGAAGGGTAGCGAAGAGGAGACAGCCTGGACAGATTTCCAGAGATTAAAACAGTGGCAGATCTTCATACGCTCTGCTTGAGGTTACAGTCACTTCAGAGAGCAGTTATTATTTCACACTTTCATAACAAAGGGTACAGAAAAATCAAGAAACGAATAAAGTAGAATAATAGCTATCAATCAGCTGGGAAAAGGAGCTACCGTTAGACTATGCAAATTGAAGATTATTGATTCATGGTGTTTAAGGGTGAGGAGACAAATGTCATCCACGACTAGTCCCTCTTCCTTTTGGGTCTATGCTTTCTCCTAATTACATCACTAGGTTACTGGCAAAGTCAGAAGTTATCAGAGGTATGGCCTAGGCTGGGTTGGTGAACAATACCAAATTATTCCATATTCACCAGAGCATGGAGCTGTGGCTGAATAGCATCTGTCTGTGTATGTAGTACTGTAAGCTCACTTAAGGTGGTAGCTAGGAGGGCTTCTTGGGGTCCCACAGTCCCATCCGATTTGCAGTCTGTCACTATGGTAGAACTGTTGTCATGCAGTGCAGTCACACTCCCTGGGACAGCAGTCAAGTTTTGATAGTGGCCATTTTCAGAAAAAGACAGCAACTTCTCTGTTATTTTAGGTGACACGTGATATTCTTCATCAGGAAGCTCTGTCTTGTGACCTTCATCGTTCTTAGACACTCCTTCAACAATAACCAGGAAAGACTTCCAGGGTGTATTCTTATCATGTATCTAAAACCAAACACAATACAGTTTCAGCACTTGCTGTTTAGAATGACACTTTGCCTTTCTACAGAATCTTCCAGTCAAGGATCTAAAAATCTGATTACAAATAATGGGGCAGATTCTGTGCCCTGCTCCTTGGCTTTTATAAGGCTCAGGCAGTGTCAAAAGGAGGGGGACTTGCTATGTCCACCTACATGGGGATTCTCAAGCAGGCACACAGTCAGCAAAATGGACTCCTATGGCAGCCCTCTGGAGACAGGGAGAAGAAGAGGCCTGAGCTATTGTAAGTTGACACAGAAAACAGCAGCCCCAATGCTGCTCTAGCTTGTCCCAGGGCCAGGCAGAGAATCAGCAAGCTCCAATCAGGTCCCTGATGGGCCCCCTTGCTCCATTTCATCAAGTGTTAACTTGGCAAAGCAAAATCTCTCTCCCCATGAGTGAAGTCTCTCACAGCCCCCCTGAATGATCACTCCCATTTCGCAGGGAAATGGCAGCCCCAAGGTCATATGGTGGGTTAGTGAAAGAGTCAGAAAAATAACTGTCCTTCCTGCTGTGTGTGTTTGCTCTGCTGCTACTAGTGAGATTCATTTGCCTGTAACCCAGGAAACCTGTCGGCCTCAATGGGACAATGCATTTACTCAAGTATTCTAAAGCCAACGGGACCATTTTGCATGGGCATGTCTGAAATGCAAGACCAGGCCCACTGGAACTAGCAGTGGAGTCTGTAGCAAGACTCCGTCCTTACTGAAGTGTGCCGCCGCAAGGTCGATTTATCCGTGAACGTTCGCCCACACGCATTGCACATGAACGGTTTCTCCCCCGTGTGTATTCGATGATGGCGCTGCAATGCGTTGAGCTGTGTGAACTGCTTGCCACACTGATCACAACAATAGGGCCGCTCACCTGAAATCAGAGCACAGGGTTAGACTGATCTCTTAGCTGTACCTGGAGTGCTGCTCCTTTGGTAATCTCATTTGTGCCCTTGTATCACATTTATTTGACTAGGCAAGTACAGGCATGTTCAGAAAACCTGCAGATAGGTTTGCTGGAATTTCAGATTTGCATAAACTTATACTGACACATCCAAGGTAAACAAGACCATTTCTATAGTTTAAGGGCAGATCCTCTGCTAGTGTCAATCAGTGTAGACGCCAACAGTGCACTTACATCAACTGAGCATCTGGCCTGAAATACACAAGTTTTCGTATTTACCTATATCGATATTTTACTAGGGCAGGAATTCTGGGGTTTATCACACCCTCTGATGTCTCTCTTTAAATCTACTGAAGCAGATCACAATACCATTCAGCAGGTAAAATGCACTTTAGTCTAAAGCATCTTTCACCCATGATTTATTATTTACCCCAGTAAAGCATTTTGTGATACAGCCACAGGGTTAAATAATAGGGACAGGGAAAGAAAGTAGGGGTTTCAGATGATTTGAAAATAGATGCAAATGTGATGAGGCAGAGAGATACAAGGTTGGTATTGCAGATGGCAGGCAATATCGGGGTGAAGGCTCTAGCATCAATGGTAGGATTGTGTCCAGGGACAGAGAAGAGCCCAGAGCTAGACAAGCTGAGGGGAGGAAAGTAGAGAGTCTAGGGAGAATCTTATAACTAGGGACAATATTAAGCTGGTTCTTGCAGTGGAGAGCAACTACGTGGCTATAGTGTAGGCTGCACTTTGTACATGAGCAAAGCTAGACAGAAACATTCGCACCATGCTGCAGTGTTGAAAACTAAGGAGCACTCCAACAGACAAAAGAGGAGATGACATGGATGAAGATTTCAGCAGGTGTAGAACTGAGGCTGATATAGATACAGATGAAGTTATGGAGGAAGCCATATAGATAGCTCGATTGCTATAAAAGATATGGGTGAAGGAGAGTGTAGAGTCAAAGACAATGTCAAGGACACAATCAACAAAGGCAGTAGGTAGTGTTTGCTCAGAGACACTGACTAGCGTTGCATGGTTCAGATGGAACCACTAGGAAAGCAAGGCTGCGTCTGAGCAGAGATGCAATTGTGCCCATGGCCATTTTGCTTCTAATGACAGAGAACAAGCTACAGGCTCCTAACACAAATTGGGAAGAGGAAGCAAGCAGGAAAGGTGGGTGGGAGGACAGGTCTGCAAAGACAAAATTGCTCTTTGCAGTATTTTGAATGGAGCTAAAATGGATACGGCTCTTTATTTACTAATAAACTTCAATGTATGTCTCATGGGGCATCAGCATCGGTAACGAGGTGTCAGCACAGCTCTGTGAAGTGCTTGATAGTTAATTGCTGCTATATAACCAGCAGGGAGAACACATTTTTGGAGGAAGGGATAAGAGGAAAGGAATGGAGGAAACACCACCATTGGTTGAAAATTGTTTGAAGAGTTCCACAAAGGATTAGGACGTTTAAAAGTAATAAAAGTTCTTGGTTAAAGGAGTCCCTCAACATTAAAAAGTCCTATGACTTAGACCTATAGATTTTGACACTTTACTTTCCAAACAAATGTTTCCTACCTGTGTGAACTTTAATATGCTGGTAAAGCGAATTCCTCTGTGCAAATGTTCTGAAGCAAACTTCACATTTAAACGGCTTGGATCCGGTATGTATTCTATTATGGTGTTTCAAGTACTCCTTAGAGGCAAAGCTCTTCCCACACGTTTCACACATAAAAGGCCTTTCCCCTACAGCAAGGGTGAATTGGAGAAGGAAAAAACAAAGGAATGTTTTAGAAGGTCATTAGGTATCACATGCAAACACAGAGCTATTATATACAAACTAAACACAGGTCAATGTCAAAAGGGATTTCAATGGGCCTCGCTCAGGGGAGTAAGCGCTGCGTTATCAGGTATGGAATATGCCTGTTTGAGAAAGCTGTACAAGGCACCACTCTCAGAAGGCACCAAAATATCCCCAAATGTAGGGCCTGAACAAAGGCCGACTGAAGTCTTCAGTAGTTGGAGTCGTTCTACTAACTTAGTGGCCTTTGGCTCAGGCCCATACTGAACAGTCCTGCTCACCTTATTAGAAGGCCACTCCATTAAGTAGCTGACATTAAGGCAAGTTTCCCTGTGTTAACATGTCACTGGTTTTACATTTTCTGCCAGCTCACATTTGTTCAAGGCAGAAGAGTCCATGAGCAGGGGGGATGGAGAGATTTATGACATGTTTGGGTAAGAAATGCAAAAGGAAAAGAAGAAATTCCCCACACATGACTTAAGTCTGGTGGTACAATGTCAATCCAGCATATGTGATTTAAATTGCAAGTGTATGAAGTAGGTAATTACAGGTTAAAATAAGCCACTTTTAAAATTATGTTTTTTAGGGGAATTGCTGCATGTCTGCCCAGAACGCGAGTTCATATTTAGCTTTAATAATTAGGATAAAGCCTTACTAACAATAGGACTGAATTTCCAAAGCAGTCTCCAGCTACCCATGATCCTAAGTCCATTGAAGCCAATGGGAAACTTCCATTCCCTTTAATAGGCTTTGCTCACTTCTACCCACTGCCCACCCACAAGCAAAGACCACTGCTGTGGGTAACCCATGCAGGGAAATAAGGGAGCAAAATGTGTAAAGGTGTCTCATGAAGGAGCCCTTTGTAAACAAAAACAAAAAAGACCCTTTTACTGACATTCACAGTCAAATAGCTGGGTTTATCGTGGGCTTCAGAGTTCCTTTTTAAACAATTTTGAAGACCAGTATTAGTTCATTAAGCTAAATGACACTAACCCTGTGATGAAGGAAAGGTGTGGGATTCCGCAATATTTTTGATAAGGGCACATTTAAAAACTTGTTTTGACAGCAGTAAATTCTGAAAATGTTAAGGGTGAAGCTTTGAAGATTCCCCCCCACCCCCCAAACTCCAAAACAGAAAAGCAGAATATGCAACAAAAATATACTTGTGCTTCATACTGGAGCTCCTGATCTACTCAGTATCCAGATGGCTACAATTATTTATACAGCTGGTGTTTTATTGAAGTCTTGTGTTGGTTTTTTCTTTAGGAAATGCTAATTAAAATTAACCCTTTTTTGTACATTTCCTTAAACCTAGCAACCTGGGTAAAGACAGCTATTCACAAAATCATGATCTCTCCCCATCCCCTACTATAAATATCACAAACATATGTCACATAATGTCACAAACACAAATGCAACAGCAGTTAGGTTCTAAATAACAAGTTTAGCACCTAAAGTCCCTTTACATGGGGAGGGTGACAAAAGAAGAAACTTGCCTGTGTGACACCTTTTATGATATATAAGCATGTGATTCTGTGTGAATCTTGCACCACATTCATCACAGACAAATGGTTTTTCACCAGTGTGGATTCTGAAATGAAAAAATACCATTAAGCTAAAAGGTTCTCTCTCCTCTACAGTACATTACTAGTCACGTTTACTGTATGGTTATTCTCTGAAATGTGACTAAAAAAATTGGGCATTGTGGAGTTCAGTGCTAACTGTCTTTCTAGATTTCCTAATCAAGCCGAGATTCTGAGCTGTGATCCACACAAGCAGAGTGCTGTGCCTGACTATCACATTCCAGGATCTGGGATCAGGAGGGATCCAGAAATATTTGAGCCAAAGACGTTTTTGGTAAGCTTAAAAAACTCTACTGACTTTTTACACACTTCAAATACAAAAATGGAGCGGGGAAGATATAGAGGGTTACCTAATTGTAACCCTCTATATCTTCAAATATAGAGGGTTACAATTAGGTACAAATATAAACTATTTTTTTGAATTCCACCTGGAATCTGAAAGTCAAGCAGTAATCTTTATGGCTCCGATATCATCAATAACATTTTCTGCAATCAGAGCTTGGCTAACAATTCTTTTTAAATGATTACTGAGCCAGAACATAGTTTGGTTCGCCGTTCCCTAGTTGTGCTGGCTCTACAAAGTTGTCAGGCCTACAAAGTAAAGTAAGTGGCTATGGCTCAGACTGAAGACACACAGGGAGCAGAACAGGAAAATGCCATTTTTATATAAGCTTGTCTTTCTCACTAACAGAAGTTGGTCCAATAAAAGACATTACCTCACCCACCGTGTCTCTCTATATCCTGGGACCAACACGGCTACAACTACACTGCATTTTTATACAGTCATTTTCCTTATTATAACTTCAGTCCTGCAACGAGATCTGCATGGGTGAAGTCCAGCGTCCATGCAGAGCAGCTTGCAGGATCAGGGTCTATAACTGCACTTCGGTTGCATCTACCTTTAACTTCCTGCCTACACATGACCTTCACACTTGATTTACTTGACTCCTTTGAATAATTCTGCAGGAACAAAAATACCAGACGATCAGATCTCATAGTTAAATATTAGCAGGGGAGATTATATGTAAAAATTAAAATGAAAAAATGAGGTAATTATCTGAAGTGGCTCCTTCCTCTGGGTCTCCCAAGCAACTGGTCTTTCTAGGTCTGTCTTCTAGAGTATAAGCTCTCGGGACAGGGACTGTCTTGATATGCATGACACACACAATGCTGAGCACCTTCTCAATGCTTAACAAACAATACAATCATCACAGATAGCATCTTCATTGTCCATTCATACTGGTACCAGGTAGAGGGAGAATCTCATTCATTTTCCTGACTAGTGAATGATTTTCAGTGTCAAGTGGTCACAACACTGTAGAGGGTGATGCTGAAAAAATTCTGTCTTGGTAACATTTTAGGATCCCATCCTGGGAATGCTTACTACGGGGCATCGTGTTTACTACCATGTGAAATCTCGTTGATTTCAATGGAACTATAATGACAGAAAGCATCCTGTCTGTATGTAGTACATTTAGATTAAGAGACTAAGATCTAATTAACTTCATACCTCAGAGGAGAGAGTGGCCTAGTGAT
Source organism: Chelydra serpentina (assembly GCA_037349315.1). Taxonomy (NCBI): domain Eukaryota; kingdom Metazoa; phylum Chordata; order Testudines; family Chelydridae; genus Chelydra; species Chelydra serpentina. Next base: position 17,352,201 of record JBAIAC010000061.1, read on the forward strand.
GTCAGAACATTCCAGAGTTCTAGTTCCAGCTCTGAAAGTGACATTTTGGGGAATGCACTCTCTACCGCAGTTTCCCCACCCTTACCCTACCTCCGAGTGTGCTCTGGGGGTTAGCGAGGCGTTGATTCCGAGTGTGCTCTGAGGGTTAGCAAGGCATGGGCCCCAATCCTACAAAACACTTACACATGTACTTAACTTTAAGAGCAAGTAGTTCCCTTTACTTTAAACACATGCTTAAGTGCTTTGCAGCATCAGGGCCACAGTAGCTCATCACCTTGAAGTCTCAAGCCCCAAATTAGCCAAATTTGCCCTCACAGACATGCAACTCACATGGACTTCAAGGGTCTCGTGCAAAGGCACAATGTGTTCATTTTCTAAGTGCTATATAAATATTAAGCTTTATTACCCTACTACAGTCCTCATCATTCCTGCTGTCTGTCTACTTTCTGCATTTAATTCGCTGACAGTGACACCAGATTGGTCTGTTTCTTGTCAATTTCACTTCTTGGGGTTTTTTGCAGCATCCTGGAGCTGTTTTATTTGGGTTACACACACCACTGGGGATATTTACATTTTTAAAAAGATTTTCATTCTCACTGCATAACATTTTACTATTCATTTTAGTATGAGAGCAGTCCCACTGATTTCAATGGAACTACTCACATGAGTAAACTTATGTGTTTAAGTGTTTGCTGGATTGGGACCTAAATCTATACTTTGGTCTTAGATTAAATGACAGTGCTCCCCTAATTAGAAAGAAAACACTCTGAAAAGGGATACTGAAACCCTCCAGTCAGTCTCCTTTTAAATCCTCACTCTACTTAAGGGTTCGGGATGTCTTTCAGTGGATTTTACCTTTCCCACCAGAATCTAACAAGGCTAGTTAAGTCTGTTCATACCTCATGTGTGTTTTAAGTGCAGAAGGCTGAGAAAATTTAGCCTCACACTCTGTGCACCCATAAGGCTTGTCGCCTGTATGCGTCCTTTCATGAAGCCTCAAGGCAGTTTTGGAGCTCAAACCCTTTCCACACTCTTGGCACTGATGACGCTCCCCACCACCCTCATGAACCTGAAGAATGTGCCTCTTGACGTCCTTCTTCCTCTTGAACTTCTTACCACAGAGTTCACAAGGGAAGTGGCGCTCACTGGTGTGGACATGGCGTTGGTGGCTTTTTAAATTGCACCGATTGGCAAAAGTCTGACTGCAGGTTTCGCACCGGTAAATGATTTCAGCCGCAATGCCGTGACTGTGCTTTATGTGCTTGAGGAAGCTCTTCTCATACAGGAATTCCTTCTTGCAGGTGCTGCATTTGAAGTTGCCACCTCGTTTCTTCTTATCCTCCTCTGATTTTTTAAAGTTGTCTTCTAATTCAAAGTTGCCGTTGTACTCTTCATTCTCAGGCTTCACGCTGTTCTCCTCTTGTCCCTCTTCCTTCTCCACCTCATGCATGATTTGGTCTTTCGGGAACTTGTTCTCTTCAGTAGCATCCTCTGCATTCTTCTGTTGCTCTCTCAACCGCCTTGTGTACTTCTTCTTGGGGATTTCTACAAATACTTTCCTCCCAGCCAGCCTCCCACTGGCCCTTCTGATTTTGGCATAGGGAGGCTTCATAGTTTCTTTTTTCTTGTCAACCTTCTCCTTTGATTTGGCAGTTGGCCTCTCAGGAGACACTCCATTGCTGGGTCTTTCCATGGGGGAATTGGGAGAATCAGGAGGACAGTCTGCACGGTCACCTTCTGCCACAACAGTTGTCTTCAATTCAAGTAAAGCATTTGATTGGATACCACTGTCCTCCTCAGCATCCTGTGATTCAGAGAAATTTTGCAACTCCAACAACACTGATTCAAGCATCTGCTTCTTCAGCTGAAAACAGGTTTCAGACAGGTCCAAACACTTAAGCTTTTCAGCTATTTCCAGCATACGTTGCACTCGGTCTTCCTCCACTTCTACCCTGGCAGTATAGACAAACTCAAGAAATGAAGCAAAATCAGCTACCTGGATCTCATTCAAGAACACGATTGTCCTTGGGCTATCCATGCTCTTCTCATTAAGAAACACCTCTTTGAAGAACTTGCTTGTTGCTGCCAATACAGCTTTGTGAGCAACAAACTCTCCCCTGACACCTTGATACTCCACGCTAACCGTCACATCACAAAGGTGACCCAGAAGACGCAGCTGATGCATTTCGTTCAGAAGGTTTATCGGCGAGGACTTTGATTCTAGCAAAACTGCATTACTTTCCATCTTTCTTCTTTCTGCAAACAGCTGTTAACAACATCACATATTAGTTGCCTATCATGAAGAAACCAACAAAACTTAAAAGCCCAACTCCCATTCCAGCACCTTAATAAAGTGGCCAGATTTTCAGAAAAGCACTTTTGAAAAATCTGGCCCGAAGCACAGACTAGATTAGCTGTGTTCTCATTTCTATTTAGAAATAAGCTAGCAGCCATTCATAGAAAGTAATTAGATTTTTCAAAAGTTAATTTCTATTTCTCAATCATCATTTTGGCAGATTCACTCCTTGAGAAATCAGAAGTAAGATGCTAGAAAAGTGTAGAGTTCGATCTAATAAGATTCTGAAATGTAATAAAGACTAAGTGAACAAAAGAAGGATCAGAAGAAATGCTTTCATTAAGGTGCATAATAAAAGCATACTTACAATCCCAAATAGAATAATTCCTGAGAAGATATTTTAAACAAAAGTTGGATGAAGTGAAAATACGAGTCCTCGAAACACAAAAGTCAAGGAGACTATCAAATAGCGGGGCTAATTATTTATCTCCACAAGTTGGGAAAACTGTTCTAAAATAACAGGGTTATGGACCATGGTGTGATCCAGTATGATTGGTCTGCCTCTTGCAAGGCCTACTGTAGATTGACATCTTTTACCAAGCATGAATGATGAAGCTTGGATGGCTAAACACAACTTCCATTTCTCTTTATTTATCTTCAGACACATTTTCTCTTCCCTCTCATTTCAGACTATATATTTTGGGGGTAATTAAGCAAAGATCCATTAATTGATAAAGCATTCAATATTAGCACAGTTTTTAAGTTAATGTTTTTCAGTAGAGGTACAAGCCTTTAACCACTTTACACGTTACCATACTTCCTGTATCACTTTATAATTAGCCACTTGTTGACTGATTGAACTACCAAAAGTTGAAAAAGCTATTATTACAAACTGTCCGTGTACAGACACCAGTGGTCATCAGCAGAGAGTGAGCCCAGAATCTTCAGCATCAAAGTCACCAGCCTCTTTCACTTGAGCTAGAATGCCTTAAACTGTATACCCAAGCTATTAGTTTCCAAGAGTCAACCCCAAGAGAGAGACTATCCGAATCATTAAACCAGTGTATTATACTAACATTACAAAACATATAACCCACACTCTCCATAAAACTGTGATAATAGAACTAAGAACTACCATCAAGGTGCAGAATGCACTCGTTCTTGTAACACCGGTCTTCCACTCTACTGGAATTTGTTCAAACAGGAAACAATAACTGAACATATTCAATAAAGGTACATAGTGCAATGAAAGGCTTTCACTTCCAGTGGGTGACAAACTCTCGTTCAAACTGCTAGCAGCATTCTCTGCTTCAAGCACATATCTGTGCCAACAGAAACCTCCATATATATTTCTCCTAAAAAAGATCCTATGTCACTGAAGCCTGTAAACTGCTGTGTGGGCACAGGGAGTCTGCCCACATGGAACAGCTTGTAGTACTGGGGACCATGTGCTCATGTACAGCCAGCTGTAATCCAAGTCACATGGTGCCACTATCTAGAGCAGTGGTTTTCAAACTTATTTGATCACGCCCCCTTCTTTGTGTCTGTAGTAGTTTATGCCCCGCCCCTGTCACACAAGTACGTATACTAATATATGCAGTGGCAGTGCTTCACTTGAATCAGGTTCGGCTTCTGTTTTTCAATTGCATTGGTTATTTTTTGAGCCAACGATCCATTGTAATAAGAGCAAAAGTGTAATTGTGGTCCAAGTGTACAATTAAATGTGCACATTGTGTCGTAGCAAACAGATTAACGTACAGATGGCAACGACTTTATATAACGCTATGCAAGCTTAAACAGAAATTCATTAAAAAACACAGTGCCATCTAAGGACCTGAAATGTCTGGAGGAATCCGTTTTGCTAGTTATGCATTGCTGTGGGTAAAATGTGCGCAACAAGTTCCTCCCTTCTCCTCCCTCCAAAAGCTTCTCATGCCTGCCCTCCCCCCGGAATACATTCCACACTCCCCAGTTTGAGAACCTCTGGTCTAGAGGCAGAACTGCCTGACAAAACAAAAGACAGAAACCCACGTTTGTCAGGCATAATCCAGTATGGCTAAAGTGACAATTATAATCTGTGAGGCACAGTAGAATGGCCACTGGAACAGAAGAGTGGCACCAAGTTTAGATGATAGATAAAGCGAGCATGTGAAGCCCAGCTAACAGTGCTGGAGGGATGGGGTCAGGAAAACACTGAAGGCCAGACTCCCGCATGACACTGTGATGGTGTGTTGCCACATGACCTCATCAAACTGGATCAAAACATCACAACGGACTTCACACCCTTTCCTAGCTGGGTATTTACACTAATCTCACCCCATGCACCATACAACACCTAGCTAAGCCCCTTACACTCTACCTGCAGCATCTGTGGTACAACCACCACGTTAAACACGGTGACACCAACAACCCCAAGTCACACTGGGCACAGGCGCTGACTTTGGTGCTCGCACCCCCGGCCCCGCCGCAACTCCACCCCTTCCTCATATCCCCTCCCCCGGGCTCGCTGCATCTCCCCACCCCCCCCTCCAGGCTTGCAAGCCTGGGAGGGAGGGGGGAGAAGCAGCTGAGCACCCACCGGCAGCTCCCCGGCAGCCCCCTCCTTCCCCCCCAGCGCCCAGCTAACCTCTCATAGAATCATAGAACTGGAAGGGACCGCAAGAGGTCATCTAGTCCAGTCCCCTGCACTCATGGCAGGACTAAGCATTCTCTAGACCATCCCTGACAGGTGTTTGTCCAACCTGCTCTTAAAAATCCCCAATGATGGAGATTCCACCACCTCCCTAGGCAATTTATTCCAGTACTTAACCACTCTGACAGTTAGGAAGTTTTTCCTAATGTCCAACCTAAACCGCCCTTACTGAAATTTAAGCCCATTGCTTCTTGTCCTATCCTCACAGGCTAAGGAGAACAATTTTTCTCCCTCCTCCTTGTAACAACTGTTTATGTACTTGAAAACTGATACCCTGTCTCCTCTCAGTCTTCTCTTCTCCAGACTAAACAAGCCCAATTTTTTCAATCGTCCCTCATGGGTCATGTTTTCTAGACCTTTGATCGTTTTTGTTGCTCTTCTCTGGACGTTCTCCAATTTGTCCACATCTTTCCTGAAATATGGTGCCCAGATTACTTCCCATGTCTTGCTTACAATACTCCTGTGGGCACCCAGGAAGCGGCAGGGCTCTGTGGGGGGCGGGGGGAGAAGGAAGAGGATCTGTGGGCACTCAGGAGGCAGGGAGGGGTTGTGTGGGGAGGGGGGTCTGTGGGCACCCAGGGGGCAGTGGGGCTCTATGGGGGGGGGGGGTGTGTGTCTGTGGGTGCGCGGGGGCGGGAGAGCTCTGTGGGGGGAGGGGGTCTGTGGGTGCCCAGGGGGCGGCGGGGCTCTGTGGGGGAAGGGGGTCTGTGGGCGCCCAGGGGGCAGTGGGGCTCTATGGGGGGGGTGTGTCTGTGGGTGCGCGGGGGCGGGAGGGCTCTGTGCGGGGAGGAGGTCTGTGGGCGCCCAGGGGGCGGCGGGGCTCTGTGGAGGGAGGGGGTCTGTGGGTGCCCAGGGGGTGGCGGGGCTCTGTGGAGGGAGGGGGTCTGTGGGCGCCCAGGGGGTGGCGGGGGGGATCTGTGGGCACCCGGGGGCGGGAGGGCTCTGTGGGGGGAGGGGGTCTGTGGGCGCCCAGGGGGCGGCGGGGCTCTGTGGGGGGAGGGGGTCTGTGGGCGCCCAGGGGGCGGCGGGGCTCTGTGGGGGGAGGGGGTCTGTGGGCGCCCAGGGGGTGGCGGGGCTCTGTGGGGGGAGGGGGTCTGTGGGCACCCGGGGGCGGGAGGGCTCTGTGGGGGGAGGGGCTCTGTGGGCGCCCAGGGAGCGGCAGGGCTCTGTGGGGGGAGGGGGTCTGTGGGCGCCCAGGGGGCGGCGGGGCTCTGTGGGGGGAGGGGGTCTGTGGGCGCCCAGGGGGCGGCGGGGCTCTGTGGGGGGAGGGGGTCTGTGGGCGCCCAGGGGGCGGCGGGGCTCTGTGGGGGGAGGGGGTCTGTGGGCGCCCAGGGGGCGGCGGGGCTCTGTGGAGGGAGGGGGTCTGTGGGCGCCCAGGGGGTGGCGGGGCTCTGTGGGGGGAGGGGGTCTGTGGGCGCCCAGGGGGCGGCGGGGGGGATCTGTGGGCACCCGGGGGCGGGAGGGCTCTGTGGGGGGAGGGGCTCTGTGGGCGCCCAGGGGGCGGCGGGGCTCTGTGGGGGGAGGGGCTCTGTGGGCGCCCAGCTGGACTCTGTCGGGGGATGTGGGTCTGTGGGGGGAGGGGCTCTGTAGGGCGGCCCCTCCCCCCACACCCGGGGCACGTGTCCGGGGGCTCCCCCGCGCCGGGAGGGGGATGGGTTGCGGGGTTTCCCCACCCCCAGCCGGGCCCCGCTCACTCACCGGGCAGCCCCGGGCTCCGCGCGGCAGCCGGAAGCGCTGGGCGCTCACGAGCGCTCCCCCCCACCCCCCAGTTCCGGCAACGGCCACGGGCGGGGCCGCGGCGTCACGAGACCGCCCTCCCGGCTCGAGCCCCAGCGCGACGGCGGCGCAGAGGCATGACGCACACGGCCAGCGAGCCGGGCGGAAGTAGCGTCAGACCCGCCCTCCAGGCTCCTCCTCGCGTCGCGGGGTTGCCTGGCAACGTCTCCCTCTCAGGGGTGGGGCCGCTGGTTGGGGGTGGGGCCCCCGAGGGCCGCCTCCCCTCCCTACTAGGCCTGTGCCCCCCAGTCTGTGCTCACCCTGCACCTCCTCCCACCAGGCCTTCAATGGCCCTGTAACGCAATGCAATTTAACATGGGGGGTAGGGGGCCGAGGAAACACCCCAGTACCAAGGGGACCTGCACAAACAGGAGGAAGCTAATTAAAAGCCACAGTCAGGAGGGTGAAATGCCTGCAAGCTGCAGGGAAACTTTTTAAAAACACCATCAGAGAGGCTCAGACTGTATGTAGTACGCCCCCCCTCCCCCAAAAAACCCACCCGAAAAGGATAACAAAGCCACTGTGACTAAACAACAGAGTAAAAGGGGTTAGAGACAAAAGGGCCATTTTTAAAAGCCGGAAGTCTAATCCTACTGAGGAAAATAGAAAGGAGCATAAACTCTGACAAGTCCAGTGTAAAAGTATAAACAAATGTGAAGAGCAACTAGCAATAGACACAAAACCCAACAGCAATTAAAAAAATAATACATCAGAAGCAGGCAGCCTGCCATAAAATCAGTACGGCCACTGGGCCGTCGAAGTGCTAACGGAGCACTCAAGGAGGACAAGGCTGTTGCAGAGAAACTAAATACATTCTTTGCATCAGTCTTCACTGTAGAGGATGTGACGGAGATTCCCATACCTGAGCTGTTCTTTTTAGGTGACAAATCTGAGGAACTTTCCCAGACTGAGATGTCAATAGAGGAGGTTTTGGAACAAACTGAAAATTCAATGTTGCTAAATGTAAAGTAATGCACATTGGAAAACATAAACCCAACTGTACATACAAAATGATGGGGTCTACATTAGCTGTTACCACTCAAGAAAGTGATCTTGGAGTCATCGTGGATAGTTCTCTGAAAACATTTACTCAATGTGCAGTGACCGTCAAAAAAGCTAGCAATCTTAGGAACCCATAGGAAGTGGATAGATTATAAGACAGTAAATACCATAATGCCACTATATAAATCCATAGTACACCCACACACTGAATACTGCATGCAGTTCTGGTCACCTATCTCAAAAAAGATATATTAGATTTGGAAAAAGTCCAGAGAAGGGCAACAAAAATGAATGGGGAATGGAACAGCTTCCATGAGGAAGAGATTAAAAACACTGGGATTGTTCATCTTGGAAAAGAGACAGCTAAGGGGGGGGATATGATAGAAGTCTATAAAATCATGAAAGGTGGAGAAAGTAAGTGTTACCCTTTCACATAACATAAAAACCAGGGGTCACCCATAGAAATCAATAGGCAACAGGTTTAAAACGAACAAAAGAAAGTATTTCTTCATACAACATACAGTCAACCTGCTGAGGCTTCAGGGAGGGGGAAGACGGGGGAGGGGCCGGCAGCTCGGGCTGGACAGGACAGTCCCGTGGGTCGGATGTGGCCTGCAGGCCGTAGTTTGCCCACCCCTGGCCTAAAGGTTTGCATTATTACCACAATAAACTGGAATATCTAATGTTAAAAGTTTCTCTGTCCAGCTAAAGATGCTGCAATGCTCCCACTTCCAGTCTAAGCAATAACAGATCAAAACTATTGAAAATACAGCAGCTGTCTGCCGACCAACATGCAAGCACACCGCACGTGTGTATGTGAGAGAGGGTTTGAGTCACGCGAGAGTGAGGAGACGCGTGATGTTATCAATCTTATCTATATGTGTTCTCTCTCTACATTCTATAAGTGGCTGTTAAAGGGGGGCTTGCATTATGGGGGAGAGAGGGTGCCGGGTATTTTGCATTTCAAAGGTGGTAATCCTACCCATACCCCACGCACCCCCATGGGCGTGCCCCACATGCTCAGACACCAGGAGCCAGGCCCCCAAAATCACAAGATTGGCTTTTGGCTTAAAATTCAGGAACTGTTAGGAAAACAAGCTTATTGGCTCTGGGCTGAGAGCCCATTCGGTGCATTCAGGCCACGGCTCAAACACATGGGCTAGAGCCTTTCCTGACTGTTCTTAAATGAAAGCCAAGATTCTCAGGCATCCTATGAACTTGGGAGTGGTGGCTTGAAGGACATCAAACTTCACAGGAGTGCTTCACAAACATAAATTAACCACTGTGAGATAAGGTTCCCCAACCTTGGTGAGATAAAGGTGGTATTCTCCTCCTCCCTTTACAAACAGGGAACTGAGACACAGAGATATTCGTGTCAAAAGTATACGTTAATTTGATTTAAATGTCCATGGCCTGATTTTTCAGAGAGTTTAGCACTTTGTTCCAAGCACAACTCCTGTGGACATCTGTTGCAACTATGAGGCCTCAGCGCTTCTGAAAAATCAGAGCCCAGGCTCTCATGCTGAGCACCCAGAAAATGAGGAACCGCCCCATGAAAGTTTGGTTTAAATGACTTGCTTAGCCTCACATAGGAACTCTAGCAGATGCAGGGATAGAATCAGGAATGACACTCGAATGTTTAAATCACAAGACCATCCTTTCCCTTCCTGAAGTCCCCTGCCTCGTCCACCATGCACCTTCCAACGACTGCAACAATGAAGGCAGGAATCCTAACAGAGATAGTCATTCTCCACACAACCCTGATTCGTTCCCTGAATGCTGACCCTGCTGTGCACTAACTGAGGCAGGGGTCCTGTGTAAAGACTATTATAATGAATACACAAGAGGGCCAAATTACAGTTGTACAGGCAACCTTTTGAGTGGTTGACTGCAGTTCTGTGTATATATAATTTCCTGTTTTTAAAAGAGCAAACTGAAAAAAAAACCCAGACGTTCCAGCATTTGGAACCATATTGACTCCATATGGTTCATCAGCAGGGTTAGAACCTTTAGACCCACACTCAGACCTCTTCCGGAGCTAACAGAGTACCTGATATCGGTAGTAGTCGTCATCCTGTATGTAGACCAGCCACTAGGAGATGAGGCACATATTTTACCCATGGGTTTCCAGCTATTTGCTGACAGCTGAGGAATGTTTCGACTCAGGAAGCCTGAGTTCTACACTATATTCTGACAGAAATGTACTCTAGTGGTTACAACCCCCTAGTTCCCACTCAACTCCTCATCCCAGTTCCAGTGTACACCCTCTTTCTGGCTCCATATCCCAGCCCCAGCTCCTCACCTCTGTTGATCTGAGCCAGGCTTTTCCCTCCTCCTCACTGAGTGGGTGTAAGCAGGCGGAGCATTTAGAGCACAGGAGAGACAGTCACTCTGCTCTGAGTTCCTGCATGCAGTGCCACAGCTGCCCCTGGCTGCTGCAAGGAGCAATGGGAGGAAAAGTCCTGCTTAGCCCTTGCATCCCTACGCTACAGCATACTCAGTGCAGACTGAAATTTGGAGAATTTAGCTACTGGGCTCTAACGAATCTCTACTGAACGTGTGCAAACTGAGATTCCCAGCAACTCATAACTTGGCCAAATTTGGGCGGATTTTCAATCGCATGGCAAAAGTAAAACCCTGACATCAAGGTAATTCCCCCTGTCAAATGTCAAGTCCTTGCTCCAAAGCATGAAGATGGTAGAGCTTCTCAACACAATAGTTACAAGATCTTTTTTAACATGGGCAAAAGTAACATATTTTCCCCTAGTCTCGCTCTGAGAAATGGCTGAACCATTTTTGCTGAAGTTCACCAAAAAATCATGTGTGAGGCAGACTCTCTTTAAGGAAAATTTCAGCTCAAATGATTATACACAACCGAAAACAGCATCTTAACTGTAGGGATTGCTACCTGTATCACCTATAATTTAGGGATCTAAATAAAATTGGCCTCATTTTTTCCAGAGCTAATAAGTGCTTAAAGCCCCCAATAACTGCAGTGGAGATTATGGGCACTCAGTACACCTGATTATCAGGCTACTTTTATTTAGGAGCCTCACTTCACAAAACATTAGCCGGTCTGTCCAGGCAACCATCAGTCACGACCAGGACTTTGCATAACATGTCTCTCAAATTTAAGAACACAGCTGCCAACTGACCCATAAATTACGTTATTCACCCCCCAGCTAGCAGAAAATGTTTAATCATCAGAGCACGTTGAGATCAGCACTTATTGCTATGCTGCCATTCAGACAACGCAGTGCTCTCTGCAAGAGCATGGGGCAGAGACTCCCATCTGCAGAAGAGGTGGGTGCTTCCTGCATTCACACAATGGGTACTTGCTCATGTTAAGAACAGTGTGTAAAGGGGGGGGGGGGGGGGAGGTGGGAGAGAGAGACAAAAACTCTCAGAGCTGCAGACACAAAACAAAAAGATCACAGGAGCAGGCTGATGCCTCCCCCAGCAAGTCCCCTCACTTACCAGGTAGATGGCTCCACTGAACAGCAGGAGTTGAGAGGGTCATATCAGTCCATCCTTTTTATTTAGTGGGCTCTTGGGGAAGATCATGATAGATCCAGGAGCTATCCTGGGGTACAGGGAGAGCTGTAGCATTCCAATTTCTGCAGCTCATCTTAGACCAAGAGAAAGGGGGTATGTTTCTCCTCAGGAGACAATGCATGTGTGAATCGGGGGACAGAAGGCAGAGAAGCAGGGATAGGATTGTTCTGCAGCACAGAAGCTGGAAGGCTGACATTTTAAGTATTTTCTCACACCATTGATCACCTCTTGCACAGTATCTTCAGGGGGGGAGGAACAATCAAAGGAGCATTGCTATTTTCATCTTCCCTGGAGCCTAAAAGTATTTCTATATTTCTTTTCTGTAGGCAACACAGATCTGTATTCTCAGAAGCTTGCAAAACCTCTGAGTACTAACACAAGTGCTTTGTCTCCTAGTTTAAACTGCACAAAACACGCCACACAAACAATCCTGGTTTCACAAGTATGAGAGCTCCCCTCACTGACACTAGTTCTCTGCATTAAAAGCATGGGAGTTTTCCATGGAGCACAGCGCTCATTCTAAACAGATTCGGAGGCTGTGATTTTTTTCCACATACGATGTTCTGAATAGTGTTCTCTACATTAAAGAGGCAAGATGCTTCTGCAAAGTCTTCTAACCTATCGTCCTCATTGGTGATCCCTCGAGGTTGAGGATGATCTCTTTCACAGGTTTTATTTTTTATGGGTTCTTTGGTGACTGAGGAATCCTGGAGCCGCAGGCTCATTGGCAGATGTTGCAGGTGGTGTTGGAAGTCAGGGTTGGGCCACAACTGCTGCGTGACCATCATCTTTCCTTTCTTTTCTGGCATTTTTCTGCGACCAGGGCAAGACGATTTTTCACAAAAGTGGACGTTCCTTCTCTGACAAGTCTTCACCAGTTATCCCTAGCCTGGGCTGCTGTCTCCCAGTGCGTGGTGTCAATGCCACATCTCTTGATGTTTATCTCAAGGGTGTCTTTAAAGCATTTCTTTTGGCCTCCCCGTCCTTTGGTGAGTTGGGCATACAGCAAGTGTTTTGGTACGCGTACACCACGCATGCGCACACAGTGCCTGCTCCACCTCAGCTAGTGCTGGATAATCACTGGAGATGTTGGCCTCTGTGAGGACACTGACTCTGATGTTCCTAACCTATGGCCCCAGAGGGGATGATGCCCAAGCCCAGTAAGGCACTAGCTATTGACATTAATGAAACCTAAGTTTGTGCATAAGTGCTTTGCTGAATCAGGGCTGTCAGTCATTATTTACCCAGTTTGACCAATCAAGTTGCTCCTATCCCAAAATCAAGAAAATTCAATAATTCCGCCCCCCACCCCCAACTACACAAACATTTTCTAAAAAATCATATGAATGCAACATGAGATTTTAGAGCATATGACCAATTTAATCCCTGGTGCGATTCCATTGGTTTTGGAATTACATCAACAATGAATCTGGCCCATAATCAGACAATTCAAAAGTATTGTTTCCAGCACAACCTTCAATCCCCCACACTGAACACACTGTAGTAAGACATGCATTTAACACCATTCTCAGTAATGCAAAATACTAAATATGTGCGACGGTGCTCTGTGTTACAATTGGTCTCGGAAACAAAGCTCTGAAGGTCCCGACTTTGGCGCATTTAAGATCTCAATAATAATATTATATGCAGTTTTTGAATAATAAAAGGATTGTAATCTTCAGAGGTGTTTAGAATCTATAATTCTTATGAAAGCCATTGGGGATTTGAATGCTCAAGCTCTCAGATGGCCAATAAAACTACATCCCATGCAAAAGACCATTTCTTTTAATCTAGGGTTGTGCAGTCAAACCTTTGAATTATAAAACTGAGCCCATAATTCACAGCTCCTTATTATTTATTATACATATGGACCTAAGAGGTGTCCCACCACTTTTTAAGAAATAATTGTGAAGTTTATTTTACAGTATACAAAGACATATTTAGGAATTAAAAGCAAATATCACAGTATCAAGACAAAATGAAACATCGAAAGCTGGGAAACCGCATATATCACTGACTTGTATCATTAAACACCTACATTCTAGTTGGTTTATAACACTGCACAGCAAATATTTGAACATTTTTGTATTGATCAAGAAAGTTAAAAATATTTTACAATATGATATGTACAAATAAATTAGATACAGCGTAGGTTTCATTTTATGTGGATTGTTCTAAACATAATATCTTTATTATAACGACAATAATTTACAAGAACACTATTATGCATGTGCATGTATATATAGATACACACACAAAAACAAACATATATACTTTAATTAAATGGGTATTTTACTGTGTGATATATTCAAGATATTTTTAAAAAATAAAACTCTGTACACAGGTCTAACACCTAATTAGCATAAATAGTTTACCATAACAAGATAAAAGACTGCAATGTAACATCTCGTATCAATTGCAAAAAGATAAGAGTATATCACGTAGCTTAAAAATGAAGCAGCTATATTGAGAAAAGATTTGAAATGTTTTCGTTCATAGTGTATCAAGAGGTTTTATAGATTTCTGATTAGAGCAATAAGAGTTACAAGTATAAAAGGGAGTGATCAGCGTCTCGCATGTTAACACTAGCTGGCCTCTGTTCTGCTTTTTTTACGCTAATGCTTTCTGGTTTATAAAGTTTACCTTGGGCAACTGACCAAATTTCAGGTGCCGAGTCCTCACCCATACAGACATCTGATAAGGTTTCTATTTTGGACCAGTTATGGTCTTTTTTGGTAGTAAGATCTATTAAGAAACTTCTCCAGTGAGCATTCCGGTCATGGATCTAGGGGGAAAAAACCCAAAGATTATAGAGGAAAGAAAAGTTTCTGAATAATAATTTAAAACAACTGATGATTTTACTTTTATTAACCATGTTCAAAATGGAATAGGGTTGATTTTAACATTCCAGTGCTGCATTGGGATGGGCGAAGGGGTTAGCTGGGCTCTGAAATGTGAGAATGATTCTACATTACTAACTCTGACCTATTTACTGTTCCAGGTCCACTGCCATGACACAGTGTTGGCAGAAATGTGACTCTGAGCGCACAGGTGAATGCTAGACTTGACCAAGAGAAATTGGGAAAGTCCTGATTTTCCTCCCCAAAGAGGTCACTTCAAGGACCCAAATGGCATCCTAGCGATCTTGCTCACAGTGCAGTTTATCACTTGGAGCTGTGTCTCCTATCAAAACTCTGAGAATGTTTCTGAAGTTCCAAGAAATGATAAGACACTGTATCTCGTATCTACAGTATGAGGGCGAAGCCACTTTCCACAGAATTTGTGATCACAGCCCTGCAACCTGACCCAATTCCAATGGAACCTGATTACAAGGGCTGGGTCCGGATCAGGTCGGAAAACAACCGGATTGTCTTTGGCTGGGTTGGGCTCTCCTCCTCCTGCCTGTGGCAGCTGCGTGCCCTGCTCCTGTTGGCCACTGCCGCCTCACTGCTTTGCGTGTGCTACAGTCACAGAGTGAGTGTGCCAAAGAGTGGCAGTGACTCTCATTCCATAGTGCACACAGCATAGCGGGGGCAGCAGCCAGCACACGTGCCAGCCCCACAGGCAGGAGGTGACGGTGACACTGGCTCAGGTTTGCAGGAAGGACTGGGATCAGTTTGGGTCTCAGGCTCAGGTTGGGTGGGCTTGGGTCAGACCTCTAATTGTGATTTAAAAAAACAACCCAGCTATAGCACCATCCTCTTTGCATTCGCTAGGTTCTTGTCTTTCCTCATGTTCCATTTCCTGTATGATCAGATTTTGCTGTTTAAAAATAACTGGCTATAACTGGATTTGAAGTGACCAGTTTGACTGTCAGGCCTGAGAACTGGTATGTCATCTGGGAGTTAGCGTTTCTCTTCCTCAATCTAACAGCTCAGAAATACATCTTTAGATTGCAAACTCTTTGGGGCAGGGACTTTGTATGGTACCTATCACAACAGGGCTCTGGTCCATGATTGGGGAACCCACGTGCTACAAGAGTATAAATAATAGGTCTGTCAATTAACCGCAGTTAACTCAAGCAATTAACGCAAAGAATGTCCTCTACAATGATGGTCGAAGCATGAAGGGGCATACGAATGTTTAGCATATCTGGCATGTAAATACCTTGCAATGCCAGCTGCAGCAGTGCCATGCAAACATCTGTTCTCACTTTCAGGTACCATTGTAAATAAGAAGCGGGCAGCATTATCTCCCATAAATGTAAACAAACTTGTTTCTCTTAGCGAGTGGCTGAACAAGAAGTAGGACTGAGTGGACTTGTAGGCGCTAAAGCTTTATATTGTTTTGTTTTTGAGCAATTATGTAACAAAAAAAATGTCTACATTTGTAAGTTACAAGAAATACTATTTCTTTTATCTTTTTTAGAGCACAAATATTTGTAATCAAAATAATAATATAAAGTGAGCACTGTACACTTTGTATTCCGTGTTGTAGTTGAAATCGATATATCTGAAAATGTAGAACATCCAAAAATATTTATAACACATTTAAATTGGTATTCAATTATTGTTTAACAATGTGATTAAACTGCAATTAATCACGACTATTTTTTAAAATCTCACAATTAATTGCAATTATTTTTTGTAATCGTTTGACAAAACTAATTAAAAGCCTGATGTAATTGTAAATTAGCACGCTAATCCTCCCCCTCATCCTAACAGGTTTTATTTTTCATAAGGAATCAAAACTGAAGCATCCACTCTAATCCCAATTAAAAAAAAAAATTAGCTGCAGAAATGTAGCTCCCTGTCCCTTCACCCCTAATTAAGCCTCCATACAAAGGCAGCAGAGAGGCAACGTACCGATACGTGTCTCCGTAAGGTGGACATGTCTGTGAAGGTTCTCTCGCAAGCCCTGCACTTGTATGGTTTTTCACCGGTGTGAATACGCTGGTGACGCCTGAGAGCGCCTTGCTGAGTAAATGTTTTTCCGCACTGTTCGCAGAAATATGGACGCGTCTCTGCAAATGAACAAAACCCACAACCGCTGAAGATCGGTCCTTTTGGGCCTGATCCTGCGGACACATCGGTCCATGCTTAACTTTACTTATGTGAGTAACAGGACTATTTATGGGAGCAATGCTGGATTAAAGCACTTGTACAACAGCTCTGGCTCCCACAACCACCTGATGAATATTTCTAGCCCCCTGGTTGTGAAGAAAAGCTTGAAAATGTGACCCACGTAAATCGACCCGGCAGGGTCTGCCTGAGTCTCCAAAGGAAGGGGCAAGAGCCAATAGAACCAGGGAGGTAGCTACCTGGCCTCATCCTCTCTACCAAAGCAGATCAGGCCCCTCTTCTGGGGAATGCTACCCTGCAACTCGCTCCTGCCACCAGTCCACCCTCTGCTAGGGTGATGGCCACGGAGGATGGGCATTTGCGGGGGTGTCCAGGGCTCTGCTATTGTTTTAATCAGGCTCTGCAAATAATTAAAGTTAAGAATATGCATAAGTGTTTGCAGGATAAAGGTCTTCGAGTAAGAATTTCCAAACAATGAGTCAAACTGCATTTGACCCAAGGTAACTAACTACCGTACATTGTATCCAGGAGGCAGTGCAAGGTATGTTTGTTATTTTTTAAATACTGCATGAATTTTTTTTTCCTTTACAAAAAATATAAGTATGAACTCTGGCTCCAAATCACTCCCCCTCTCACTATGCTTATGTAGCCCATCAAAAAGATTGTTGAGTTAAAGGCTAATGCCCCTTTTGCAAACAATTTCACATCCAAACTTCCACCGGTATGTACTCATCTACTGCCAAAAACAACATCTGTTTGCTTTGTTACCTGCGTGAACGTTACTGTGTTGGGCTAACGAGGCTCTCAGTCCAAATGTTTTCCCACAAACATCACATTTATAGGGCTTAGCTCCCATGTGGCATCGCTTATGGCATTTTAAGTATTCATTGGTGGCAAAATGTTTTCCACACACGTCACATTTAAAGAGACGCTCTCCTGTAAAAAAATCAAAAGACATTCTGAATTCTCTCATCAGTTACCTCTGTAACCTCTTCCTGGCCAAGTCTAATGTTTTGTTGTTTTTTGTCCATGCTTATCCTCCTGCTCCCTTTGACATATTTGATCATTCCCTTCTCCTGGACTATCATTAACCTTTTGATGTCCATGAGTCTGTGCTCTCTTGGTTTTCAACTGGCTTCCCCTCCACCATGCTTTGTTGGTATCTCTCAGGGCTCTGACTCCTTTTTTCCCTCTTCACTGTATCCCTATGTGACCTCATTAAGAAATTTAGAACGGCCATACTGGGTCAGACCAAAGGTCCATCTAGCCCTGTATCCTGTCTTCTGACAATGGCCAATGCCAGGTGCTTCAGAAGGAATGAACAGAACACGTAATCATCAAGTGATCCACTTCCTGTTGTCCATTCCCAGCTTCCTGGAAACAGAGGCTAGGGACACCATCTCTGTCCATTCTGTCTAATAGCCCTTGATGGACCTGCCTTCTGTGAATTTATCTAATTCTTTTTTGAACCCTGTTATGATTTTGGCCTTCATAACATTCCCAGGCAAAGAGTTCAACAGGTTGACTGAGTGTTGTATGAAGAAGTACTTCCTTTTGTTTGTTTTAAACCTGCAGCCTGTTAATTTCATTGGGTGACCCCTAATTCTTGTGAATGCAAAGGAGAAAGTAACATTTCCTTATTCACTTTCTCCATACCAGTTAAGATTTCATAGGCCTCTACCATATCCCCCTTAGTTTCTCTTTTCCAAGCTGAAAAATCCCTGTCTTTTTAATCATTCCTCATATGGAAGCTGTTCCATACCCCTAATCGTTTTTGCTGTCCTTCTCTGTACCTTTTCCAATTCTAATATATCTTTTTTGAGATGGGGTGTCCAGATCTGCATGCAACATTCAAGGTACAGGCGTACCATGGATTTATATAGAGACATTATGATATTTTCTGTCTTGTTATCTATCGCTTTCCTACTGGTTCCTAACATTGTTAGCTTTTTTGACTGCCTTTGCACATTGAGCGAATATTTTCAGAGAACTATCCACAATGACTCCAAGATCTCTTTCTTGAGAGGTAACAGCTAATTTAGATCCCATCATTTTGTATGTACACTAGAACCTCAGGAATGGCGTTTGTTTGTAACTCTGAACACAACGTTATGGTTCTTTCAAAAGTTTACAACTGAACATTGACTTAATGAAGCTTTGAAACTTTATTATGCAGAAGAAAAATGCTTTTAACCATCTTAATTTAAATGAAAAAAGCACAGAAAGTTTGCTTACCTTGCCAAATCTTATTTTTTAAAACTTTCCCTTTTTATTAGTAGTTTACATTTATCACAGTACTGTATTGTATTTGTTATTTTTAATCTGTGTCTGCTGATGATGATTGTATACTTCTGGTTCCAAATGAGGGCTGTGGTTGACTGGTCAGTTTGTAACTCTGGTGTTTGTAACTCTGAGGCTCTACTGTATAGTTGGCATTATGTTGTCCAGTGTGCATTACTTGGCAGATGAAATTCAATGTTGATAAATGCAATTTTGTTGCGCAGTCACCCAGTTTTGTGAGATCCCTTTGCAACTCTTCACAGTGTGCTTTAGACTTAACTATTTACTCATTTGGCCTCAGTTGCCATTTCTATGCCGATGACTCCCCAAATCCATCTCTCTATCCCAATCTCTTTCTTCAGTCTTGCATCTCACACAGACAGGCTTTCTGATGTCTACTTATCCAGGTACCCACATGGCCCTCATCATCTGAGTACCTCCGTGAGTTAAAAACATAATGTGCACTTCCCTGCCGCCAAGAGGCTTAGGAATCTGGATGATTTCTGTTCTACCGGGATGTCCTGCAGACAACTTGTATTCAACCTGGCCAAATAAAGAGATGAGCATGGTACAGGGAGAGGCCCAGAGTGTTTAATTCCTACCTGTATGTGTCCTCTTGTGACCATTTAGTTTGCCTTTGTCAGCAAAGCAAGCCCCGCAGTCCTCACAAATATATGGCTTTTCTCCCGTATGAGACCTACAGGCAGTGAAACAGAGAGATATTGAGAAAACACAGCTAGACGGGCAGCGCTTAATTTGTAATGAAAGAGGGTTTTCAAGCCATTTTTTTCCCCTTTCATAACTGAGGTGGCGAGCCCGGAGGTGTCAGGGCTATGAACTGCCAAGCTTAGATGCGAGCCCTGGCAAGCCCCAGCACAAATTAAGCACTGTAGACAGGGGGTTTTAAAATAACATTTCCTCTTGAAATTAATTTCCTGTACTGTGGATGTTACGGTCCCGGAGAGTTTGCCTACATTTTCTATGGGGGAATTGGCATAAATGGGTTCAGCTCAGCAAGGAAATTGAAGGTTTGCATGCATATTACATCAAAGGTGCATGCAGACGCCACGGTGCACTGTTGCAATGAATGACCCTATCTGATGCTTGGGATTTTGCATGAATATTGGGGGGGGGGGGGGGAGCCTAGAGAATCCTTGGCAAAGACATTTATACTCCTCAGATCGAGTAAGTTGGTGTAGCTTCAATAATCTGAAGGAGCTCGGCTGACTCACACCAGCTCAGGATCATTTCCTTACAATGCCTTAAAGAGGAGCATGCAAGATTTCCCTCTGGCTGTTCCTTTCTTTTTCTTCCTTCGTGCCTCAACAGCAGCATCAACCCTAAAACTCTGTGGCCAAAGGGACTGACAGCCCAACTATACTATTGTCCTATACTGGCTGCTAGACGATACACCAGTGATGAAGCAAATATCCTACTCCTCTGAGAAGCTCCTGAGACAGATAAACTCCTTGTGTGAGTAATGTATGCTCTTTCTGTGAGCCAGCCAGGAACTGATAAAGCCAGGGGTTATCTCAAGTAAAAGGGCTGCTTGCCTATCTTAGCAGGTGAATGAGGCAAAGGGGAGAGAACAGTGAGTGCCCAGACAAGAGCAGGTGACCTGAAGAAGAGCTCTGTGCAGCTTGAAAGCTTGTCTCTCACCCCCACAGAAGTTGGTTCAATAAAATATTGTCTCATCCACCTGACTCTCTAATATCCTGGGGCCAACCTGGCTACAATTACACTACATACAACATGTGGTTCCTAGACATTTACACAAATATATTAATTTAGTTTATCATCAAGACTGTATTTGTCTTTGGAAGAAAAAAACCCACACATGTAGCAGGTATCGATGACCTCACTATTTCTAAGTGTGACAAACATACTGGGGCAGATACTCAGCTGGTTTAAATTGGCACCACTCCACTGAAGAAAGACTTAGTCCCATTTATCTCAATTTAAATACTGGCTTTTCAAAAATTCTTCTTTAGTTTTAGTTATCTTGGGCCTCATTGATGGGTCTGCTTTTTCCCCTGGCTCCGGAAAGACGAGCCTCTGAAGATTATTTCTTACTACACAAACAGCAGAGAAGAGCCAGAACGTACGATAGACTGGCGGCTGCTGCTTTGGTGGTGGTGACAGCAATGTGGAGGTGTTTTCTTTCCTTAGGCTAGCAGCAGATCTCTCCAGGCGTCTACCGTGTGTTTTGGGCTACAATTCTCAATGTGTGTAAATCACACAAATTGATTTGCACCAGTGGAGGATCAGGCTCTTGGTCTTTAACTCAGGAGGACATTCCCACTTTTAAAGAGCAAGGTCGCTAAGGAAAATCTTGCGAGATATGTTGAAGAATATATACTTGGAATCTGATTTTAAATGGGCTAAAACAAGGACATTCTGAGCCCAATGTCCCACATCTGTAACTTTCTGCCCTGTTTTTTCACATTCCAGCTCATACTATACGATATGCAAGATCATGCAGAGTTTTGAGACATCAGTCAAAATGCTGTACGTTGTACAAGAGGCGGGATCCAAACAAACCCTGAACTTCCTTGATTTGTTGGTGTAATTCTGACTTTCTGGGATGGATCTTATACCAATGTAAATCAGCAGAGCTCTACAGGACTTTGATGGCATTTTCTAGGTATATATTTTAGGCACTTAACACTGAAGTATCAAAGCACCTCTACAATCTTTTTAATGTATTTCTCCTCAACACTCCTGCGAGGTAGGGAAGTGCTATTGTCCCCATTTTACAGGTGGAGAACTGAGGCAGAGAGAGACTAAATGACATGTCCAAGGTCACACACAAAGTCTGTGACAGAGACGGGGATTGAACCTGGGTCTCCTAAAGCTGAGACTAGTGCCCTAACCACTGGGTTATCCTTCCTCTCTTGCCATTTTTTACACTAGCTGAGGATCTGGCTCAATCTTATTTGGAAGTAATCCCTATATGTTTGCCTACGTATGAATGGTACTGCTATGTTTTAAGTCTTTCCGAAGGGTGAGGTAATGACCCTGGAGTAGACAAACAATTTTACATAAATAAATAAACTAAACTTCGTTAATCATTGATATTACAGGCCAACATAAATCCCAGCATTCCTCTATTACATGGATACTGCAGAAAAATGACTGGGTGACAGTGAGTCGTCCAAGGGAAGGAGTGCTGAAGCAGCGTGCATGCAGGGTTCAGTAACGGGCAAAGCAGTACTATTGGCTGACCTGGTGTGGATCTTAAGCTGTGACGGCTGTGCAAATTTTGAATGACAAATGCTACATTCGTAGGGTTTTTCCCCTGTATGGGTCCGCATGTGAAACACCAACGCAGTTCGAGAGCTCAGAATCTTCCCACAGACCGAACACAGAGGGCGCTTCACTCTCCCTTCATGCTTCCGCATATAATGTGTCCTCACGTCTCTCTTTCTTTTAAACGTAGCATTGCAGAGGGTGCAGGCAAATTGCCTTTCTTCAGTATGGACACACGCTCTGTGCTCTTTCCAGCTGTTGTAGCTAGCAAATGACTTGCTACAGATATCACACTGATAGACTTTACCGGGTAAGGACTGATGGACATCTTTGCAGTGATCCACATATTTTTTCCGAGATACAAACTGCTCATCACATTTATCGCATGTTATAATATAGGCAGACTTCTTAGTTACCCGGGCCTTATTTACCTTCTTTATTTTAAAGTCTTCACCTGATTCATTTTCTTCAGCATCTTTATCATTAGAGGAGTCATCGTCGTCATCCGTACTAACATCCTCGTTATCTTTACCATCTGCTTCAGAATAAACTGCATCGTAATCTCCCTCCTCTTCCCCCTTCACATTCGTTTCTTCTTCATCCTCATCCCCGTCTTCATTTTCGTCTTCTCTGTTAGCTTCAGTTTCATCATATTGCCCCTTCCTTTCTTCCCCTTCATTGCTGCAATCCACTTGTGCATTAGATGAGCTCCCTGGTTCTTCCTCGTAGTCCAAGGCTTCTTTGCTCCTGGTAGCTTTTCGCAACCCATTATCTGATGCCCCATCCCATCTTTCTTTGCTAATATCTGTTTCACAGTACGTTGCATCTGGTCTATCTGCAGGTGGAACTACCATCCAGTAGACTGGCATAAGCTTCCTGGGATGCCCAGATTCATGTATTTTTCTGTTAAAAACAGAACACAACCATAGTAGAGTTAAACAGCTGGTTTTATATGCATGCACACTGAAGGAATTGGATTTCTCATATTTATTTTAATGTTGCCTTTCACAAACTAGTAGAACATCTAGAACAAGAGAGCAAGGAAATATTGCAGAAAGGTGAGACCAGATAATTAACGATAACTGAAGTGTCTTATGCAAGTTATTCTGTAGAAGCATTACTTAAACCGTTGGGTATCCTTGCTTTCACAGCTAGCAATGGATACTACACTGAGGGACTGGCAGAAGTTTAAAACCAGTAGGTCATCAGAAAAGGATTCTCTCTAAAGTAAACTTGTGTGTCACCTGATTAATATCATGAGAGACTGTAAATGCAGTCTAACAAATGGGTTCTTAAAAATACAACTTGAGATCCTCTTGCTTTACTTTTAATTAAGAGCAATAAATACTACATGGCATAGTTTTAAATATCTACTGCATTTGACCCTTAGTACCTCCTTAAAGAAGCACATTATATTTGCCACATTTGACCCTGAAACACTTTGTGTGAGATTCTTAAACAACAAAACCGATGTTTTGCTGTAATTGAAAGGTTAAGAGTTTCATTGTAGGCCACATGTGATTTCCCCATGCAAAGGCACTATTCAGCTCTAAGATACATGGAAGAAATCCCAATGTTTTCACACGGGACGTGCGCATGGCAAGTTGAATAAGAAAGCAGAACTGGGATTCATCACTACAGTGAAATCTTGAGTTCCCTGTTACAATACAATGACTATGGAAAGATATGCAGTGTTTGGTTTTGAAACAAATTAGAAATGTTATTGAATGTGTAAACTTTATGCAATGACATGCCTACTTTGTGCATGCAATTATTCAAAGCAAATCTGCTTACTGTTTGTGCAGATAGTTGATTATGGTAATCTGTCTTTTTAATAGTGTTACTACAGTACTTAGCACAACAAAATCCCAATACTTAACTAGAACCCTTAGGCACTATCATAATAAAATAAACAAGAACATAACAGAAAACATTTTCTTATAAAAAATACTAGCAGGTTGCAACATCTCTACTTGTATAAACTGCAGCACCAACAGTTTTCTTATTAATTTAGGGCCAGATACAGATACCCTTATAAACACTGAGATAAGTGTATCAAAATCTGTCTCAAAGAAATAGGTAATCCTGCACAGTGTATGTTTGAACTGTTAACAACTACAAATTTAAAACAAATTGTCTGGGAGATTTCTGCATGAGATCGATCTGCTTTCCCTCTGCAGGTGACAATAAGATAACACAGAAAATGAAACAGAGTGCCACACTGCATTCTTTTGAAGGATTATAGTTTGTGTGCTGGGCACATGAAAGACTGATACTGTGTAACTGCAAATGCTTTAAGAGTCTGGAATTATCTGCTCATCCTGCTATTGTGAATTTCACTCCTACTGTACTACTACATTTATTTTTCTACTCCTACTTGTTCAGTCTGCATTTTCCTAAAACTTAGCCTCACTCAACCCTCATCATTGAGCTCACTGTCTATAATATACAGAACCTAATTCTTTTTGTCAGTCACACTTTTCTCCCTTAGTACCTCTTGTTTCTTTCTCACTACACACACCAGTGTCACACAAAAGTCTGTGCATACCTATTTTCTTTAGAAACAGACAGATGGTATCTTTTTACATATGTAATCTCATGAGGGGATTCTTTAAAGTGTAAACGTTATTGATTTATTAAATGCATTAATAAAATTTAAGAAAGAATTAGGGATAAAACTCTTCTCTGTAGTTGCATTAGCTAGGATAAAGTTACAGGGGCCAATAATAGTCATGCTTGAGAGGAAGCATGGTCTTGTGGTGAAGGTACTGGACTCAGAAGATCTGGGTTCAATTCCTAGATCTGCTAGAGGCTTCCTGTATCATCATGGGCAATTTCTCTGTGTCCTAGTTCCCTGTTGGGAAAATAATACAGCAGGGTGGATTTGATTTAAATCACTAGTCAGGAAGACTTGATTAAATCATGGTTTTCTACATAAAAGTGCATTCTTGTTGGTTGTTATAACCTGAATGCGTATTCTTCACAACTCAGAGACAGATGTTGGTTTCATTTTTAGAAGGTACGCACTATGCATTTTTAAGGTGATTTATTTTGAAAAAATGTCAGATGAGTTTTACAGCTACATCAGAAAATGAATGACTGTTTGGTTATTTCATTTACCAAAGGTGACTGAAGCAGGTATTTATGAAGTCATTGGGAGGTGAACTCTCTCCAATTCAACAGGCTAATCATCAGACCAGTTTCCTGCCTGGAGGCTGCTCTAATTTATGCCAGCTGCCTATGGCTCCAACGTGGGTTATGGCAGTCAGATAATGGGAGTATAGGGATATACCCCCTATACATCCAGAGGGGGCACCATGAAGTACTAGGAGCCATTACTATGGCATGGTCTCAACAAAGGATTCCTCCATACTGGAGCCATCCTCCTATTGGCAACTATTACAGTTTTAGGGCTGCTGTGAGTTGACTCCAACACAGCAGATCTGGGCCCATAATTCAACTGTACAGGACTCAGGAGGAGAGAAAAATAAAAATGTATATGTTTAAATATCTCTCATATGACCTAACATTTCTTTTCCATATTTAATAGTGCCAATATCTCAGGACCTTCCAAAACATGCACATCACTTATTTGACTTGGCCTTTTCCACGGCTGGGGAAGCAGAGGGAGCCAGAAAAGAGGACAGAGGTATGAGTATGAGGGTCATAACAGGAGGACTGAATCTTTGAAAAAGTCTGAAGAGGGTCCTGGAATCAGTTCAGGACTCAGGAGGGCTGTAACAGCTGAAAGTCAGGAATTTTGTCCTGGGCCAATGGGAATTCTACATTTATTCTGTCATAAAAATCAAATTCTGTCTCTGTTTGCAGACCTGGAGACTCCTGTGGAATTTTACTGATTCGTTTCTAGTCAGTCAGTGCGGAAAAGGCCTGTATGAATGCCCACACTACCTAGACACAGCCTGCAGGGCACAGGATCAAATAAAAATAGAGTTGTGACCACCCAGTTAGCCAGGTCTTGTTCATTTTTAACACAGCACAGTTTTCCTGTTTAAAACCCAAAGGCTGAGACATTCAAAGCCACTAAAGGGGATTTAGCTGCACAACTCCCAATAATTTCAATGCATTTAAATCCCCTGCATGGCTTTGAAAAGGTCAGCCCAGCGCTGGTGCAAACTGATAATATCCTGACCCAAAGCCCACTGTAGTCAATGGAAAGACTCCTATTGCCTTCCAAGGGCCCAAAGAACCTAGCTTTGAAGCGATCAGGATCTTGAAAACACTCCTCTCGCAATGCCCAGACACACACGCACACACACAATGATGTACCTTACATGGGTATTGTAAGCAGACCTCTGAGCAAAGCTGGCTGGGCAGTGTTCACATTTATAAGGTTTCTCTCCAGTGTGGGTTCGAATGTGAACCGTCAGGCCGCATTTGGAGCTGATAACCTTGTTGCAGTATGGACACGCCTGCGGAGTCCTTTTCTTTTCATGCACCCTCCGGATATGGTCATTTATATCCTTCCGGCGCTTGAACCTCTTGTCACAAAACACGCAGGGAAAGCGTCGCTCGTCATTGTGAACCGTGAGGCGGTGCTGCCTGAGGTTCTGGCGATTCGAGAAGAGCTGGTCGCACATATTGCAGCTGTGTTTGAGGACTATGTTGATGTCGTGTTCCAGCTCCATGTGCGACTGATAGTGTTTGATGAAATGGAATGACTGGCTACACTTCTCACAGGTATACATCTGTGGCAAGACTTTTGCTACGTTGCGAGGGGATTTCCTGCGTTCAGTTTTACTGGGGAGCTCAGAAATTAAACTATTTTCATCCTCCTCCTGGCCAGGAAGCACATTTTGAATCACTATGCAGGTTTCCTTTGAGTCTGACCGGCTTAGGGCACAATGACTTGTCTTATTTTCCTCTGGGTTGACTGTATCCCTGCTAAGCATCTCACCTGTCCCTGTTCTGTTCTGTTTGTCTGACTTTGCCATCCCAGCTTTCAACTCCGGAAGATCTGTCCCACCTTTATTGGAATCTGCAGGTTGTCCATCAACAATCTCGTAGTCTGGTGGCAATTTTCTGCATTTCTGGCTGTCCCAACATTTTATCTTCCTGGATGTTGCCCCAATTTGGGAAGAATCATTCACTTCATTGTCTTCTGCTTGCTGGACACAAGCCCACTGGGACCCACCATTTTCACATATCTGACCTTTCAAATGGACACTCAAATCTAAGGCTTTTCTACCCTCTGCTTTCATTTCTTCACAAATGTCAAGCAAATCCTTGCACTCAAGTCTCTCAGCTACTTCCTTCATCCGATGCAACTTTTCTGCATCAATCTCTACTTCTGCAGTGTAGACGAATTCCAGAAAAGAGGTGAATTCTTCTGTGTAAATGTCCTGTAGAGTCACAGTGCAATTCTTAGCATCTAACATCTCACCGTGAAGAAAAAGCCCCTTAAAGTAATTGCTGGAAGCAGCCAAAACAGCCTTATGAACCAGAAACTCCTCCTGGATCCCTAGGTGCTCAGTATGGACCGTCACATCACAGAGGTGGCCGAACTGATAGAGCGAATGCAGCGCACTCAGAAGGTTAGAAGCAGCAACTTTGGATTTCATTAGAATTTTCTTCTTCTCCATCCTGCCAGAAAAAAAAGCAAGAGAGTCCATTAGAGCACATCTCATCCACCTGCACCAATCATCTTCATATTCATCTTAACTGCAAAGTAGACCATCACACTCACTCACACTAGCGACTGAGAGACTCACTGACGCTTGCTCTCTTACCTTCTAATTCACAAAGCTTGACAAAGACTATATGTCTAACGAGGCTACTGCCGTCACCAAATGTACTTTGTTAACGTATCGTGGCAGGCTTAATTTTAATTAATTAGGAAAATCTTTCATTGTAAATATTCTGTAGCATGTTTGGCAAAATAATTAGTAGTATGAGACCAAGGAACTAGATTATAAAACTCTTATACAGTGCTTTTCATCTGTAGATCCCAAAACACTTAGCAAAGGAGGTTAAGTACCATTACCCCCATTTTACAGATGGACAAACTGAGGCACAGAGAGGGGAAGTAGTTTGCTGAAGGTCACCTAGCAGGCCAGTGGCAGGTTGGGAACTGAGTCCCAATCCAGTGTTCTGCCCAGTAGGCCACACTACCTGCACAACAGCAACAGGTGGTTAAATCTTTGTTGAGCAGAAAGTCTAACAGGTTTTTAATGAGCATACCAGGCTTGTAGATTAATGGTGCAAGTTTGTGAGGTCCTACTGTTTGCAATACTTAAATTGTATGGATATTACTTACAGAAATATATAGAACATGCAAGGAAATAAAGACACAGATCTGGTTTAAAATTTTGGAAATGTTGACAGGATTTTGGCGGGGAAAAAATTGAGAACTTCTTGCTGGTTTTCATTCAGCCTAGAGGGATTGAAATTTTGTGATTAAAAATTTCAATAGTTTTTCACAAAAAAATTCTGCATTTTCCCCAACTATCTCTAGACACATCCTCTAAATATTATAACAGTGAGATAGAAGCTTGACGGCTCTGTGGCTTTTCTGCCTCTAGGCGCTCAAGACACTAACACAGTGTCTTAAACTATAAACCCTGAGGGGCAAAGACAGTCTTTTTGTGTGTGTTTGTACAGGACCCAGCCCAATAGTGCCATGATACTGACTTGGGCCTTTGGAAGACACCATCAATGTTTACTAATACCATATATATATGCATCAATTATAGTACTGGATATCATTATTACTCTGGAATAAGTTATTGATCTAATAGGTTATTTCAATTCCACTAGCCCCATATGACCCAGGTTAGTACTCCTAACCCTCAAGAGTTTTATTCATAGGACGTTATAGACACCCATGGTTCCCAGTCTGAGAGGTATAAGATGGGGTTCTCCCCTCTTTGAGGCGGATTTAGATATAGGTCCAGACAGCTCATGTCAAGTCATTTCAAAAGTCATTAGTTGGGGTTGGTCCTGATTTGAGCAGGGGGTTGGACTAGATGACCTCCTGAGGTCCCTTCCAACCCTGAGATTCTATGAAAACTAAGTGACGAAAATGCTAAAACAGTCACTACATTACCGAGGACATTAGTAAGGGATACGTAGCTAGGAACTGATTTTAATCACTACGTTATCCATTTAGTATCTCCAGGGTATATCCCATAGCTTTGAAAAACTCTGGTAGCACACAGTAATGTCCCAATTCTGATATTCTAACTCACACTGAGCAGTACTGTACTCCACTACTAGTGCCAATGCAGTCATCAGGACTATTCTTGAAGTAAGGGTTTCAGAATCTACCCCTAAACTGGCAAACCTTTGTGTACGAGCCAAAATGCCTATATAGTGGGTAGTTACCCACTATTCCTCATAACTTTTAGCCTATTGTGGTATGCTGAGATTCAATATAATTCATGGAGTAAATTGAACTGCCCCGGTTTGTTCGGCATGTGTTAGCTGTTCTACTGCTATATATTCCCTTATAATGCTAGGAAAACAATAGCTTTAGGTTGGTGTCTCTTGTGACAGGCATAGGTCTTCCCTTGCTACAAGTCCTATCCATACAGAGTAGGTACACTCCAAATTCTTTACCCGGGTACCTTTTAGTTAGTACAGGAGGTCTTAGTAGTATAATGTAGTACGGGGATAAACACCCAGCCAGAGGGCCTGATCTGACCTATTGGATGTATTTTTTTGGTTTTATAGTACATTTCTAGCCCTCCTGGATGCAAAATTAACCTCCCAAATGCAAAACAATTACAAACCAATGATGCACTGCTGTCTTCCTGAGTCTGCAGACAGCCTGAAACAACAACTTGGAGGTGTGAACTCCTTTGCTCCAATTCATCTCATAGTGATGTTAACTTGAGAGCATAACAGTGACACATGAAGTAGTTAATAGTACGTAATCACTGATAATTTTATTGTATGACATGGGAAAAACAATGGAAGTGAAGCCAATGGGAAGGAACTGGGCTTTGCTGTAGGGAAGGATATGCAGAGAAAAGACAGGAGGAGACAAAACAAGAGGGAAAGTTGAGAGAAACAGAAAGAAAGAGAAGGAAAAGAAACAAGGCAGATATAGTGGGTGTCCTAAGAGTAAATTCGTTTTCACACTGAGTGATTGATGAATGTGGCTTTAATAAGAACAATAAACTAAAAATTTAGTTACTAAACCAAGGCAAGATTCCACCCTTGATCTTTGTGGGGATCTTCCACTGACAGCATTGGGAAATCCACTGTAGATTGAGGGGAGTATGGAATCCTAAATGAATGCCCCAACCATAACTAAAAAAGATATTTGGCCCACTCCAAAAATGAGTTTGACACTCCTGGCCTCGTAGAAGATTAAAAATTCTTATTATTTAATGTGTATTTACCTAAATCATACAACTTATTTACAAATAAATTTTAGAACCTAGAGAGGAGCACTAGGCCAAAGCAAATAGCTGGAGTTGCTCTCTCTTGCTTGTTGGCTCTGTTTTACGAGAAGCAAAAGCTATGCGGTGCAATTACTTTAACCTTGATGTTAGAGTGTTTGTTTCTCAGCACTGTAATAACAATATGCATTAAATTACACCAAGTTTAACTTTTGTTCCTTATGTGAATTACATGTTTGACATGACATTAAGTACATTACTAGTGTATATAAAATGTGCAAATAAGAGGTCAAAACTTGCCTTCAACATTCTGTCCCATGATGCATAAACATCGATATACACCATAATGAATGGGTTTGAATAACAAGCTTAAAAGCTAACTTGTCGCAGTAGCAATATTCTCAAAGCGAATGCAATAAAAACAGCAATAGCTAAACACATTTTAATCTGCAAGGCATAAATAATTCATGATTTGTGACTTATAAAATAATGTTAATGCACTGTACATATTTCCTGGCTGCTATGTATTCCAGGATTTCCGAGCGACTTGTGACCAATGATATTTTTCCAGGGAACATTTTTAGGGATGGGATAGGATTTTATTAGCGATTTCTGTTAGAAAGACAATGATAATAAGCAACCTGGAATACTTCTGAACACTCCATGCCATTAATTTTGATTTAATTTAGGGCTCAATCCTGCTAACACTTATGCATGATTAACTTTACTCATGTGAACGGTCAAAATCAATGGAATTACAGATGTTGGGAAAGCTACAAGCTGTGCATGTTTGTAGGATTGGATCCTTATTCATCAACCTGATTTAGAACAGAAAAAATATGCTCCTCCATACCAATGAATTTTTTAAAAGGTTTATTTAGAGACGAGGGAAGCAAAATACCTTTGTTAAAGGAAAATACTTTTCACAAGAGTAAAAAAATGTGTGTGTATATTGGACTATGTCCCTGACGGCAGAAATTGACCCACTAGATAGCTTAATCTTAGTCCTACCAGCACAAGATTGTTCATACACAGATGTCTACAAACATACAGTAAACAACACAGCAAAAGGCACATTTTAAATTCTTCAGAGCAAGGATTGTCTTTTCCTATGCATTTGCACAGCAACCTAGTCCTTCCTGAGGCTTTTGGGTACTACTGTAATCCCAATAAATACTGATCATTACTTAGCATTTATATTGCAGTAGCTCCTAGAGGACAGCCAGGTTAGGATCTCCTTGTGGAAGGTGCAGTACACCCATATAGCTCTTTGAGGCAGAAACATTCATTAGCAAAGAATACGTAGTTTCAAGAGACCTACAATTCCGCCACTAAATTGGGCTTGGGGATGAAATTCGGCAACTATTTTCAGCCAATGAAAACGAGCTTTGGGTAAAACTAAAAAATGCCAGTGGCTTCCATAGAAGTCTCAGTTGTGACAATATATGAACACAACGTTATTTCCTGTTATTAAATTCACAAAAGGAAGGAAATTGTCAAGTAATTGATCTGGTTTAAAGGTACTGGCATTGGTGGGGGCAAAGAAGGGTTACAATTAAATTCATGGCATTGCTGCTTTTTATGTCATATGATCTGGTGGTCCCTTCTGACCTTAAACTCTGTGACACTGACTATTGGACTGTAAATTCACTACACATTCGTTTGATGAAAAAGGCATCTTGGTCTTACCATGTCTCACAGTGTACACTCAGTTTTCCTTCATTATTGTTGTATATGGCTGCATCCCCCATTATGGCTCCAATTCAACAGAGTATTTAAACACGTGCTTATGTCTCACTGACTTCAATGGGACTTGAGCACATGCTTAGATGTTGAGCTGAATTGGGATCTAAACAAACAGCTTGAGAGGAAATTAAGCCCACATGATGCTGAATACAGCACTTCTACATCTTGTAAACAGGCACAAGCAACACATATTCCTGTGATACTCCTATAACCTGTCTACCAGTTTTTATAGATCAATGACAATAATTCGCTTCAGTTGTTTCACTGAGTGGTAGTGGAGGAAATGAAAAGCATCCCGATTTTAACCAAGACAATTAGATTTGCTTCCTGAACTTCTTTACTGTATTCCATTGTCTTTCCTTGCATTTACCATACAAAATACTTTTAATTACAGAGATTAAGATTTACAGTTATAGCTAGTTGTCCAAGGCATCTGGAAAGTATTTAAGCACCACTGCAGTCCATTAAAAGAAAAACACTGTCAGTTTTACTCAGGGGTACGAGAATCTGTATGTTTATGATTAAGGGATGAATGACCATGATAAAAGTATTCCCTTTCAGATCACAAGCCACTGTCTTCAATTAAAACAATAACATGAAATGGCTTCACAACATTTAAGAGCTAGAATTTGCTGAAGGCAAACAAGTATGCTGCAAGCATCAATGTGGATAGCCAAGTCTGACTGCTAGGAACTCGTATACTTTAAAAATGTTGATCTTGCAAACTGCTGAAAAAAGTACAGACAGCCAAGTCATGCTCACTATTTGATCAACACATGGACATACAGACTGAGTCTAGATTTCCCTTGTTTAACATTTTCCACCATCACAACCCCTTCTATTCCCCTGCAGAACGAAGCCCCAAATGGTCCACCTGTGTCAATCCATCTGCAGGATCAGGGCCCCTACATATGCATGCATGTATGCAACTAATACTAGGTTAAAAGGATCTTCACTTAGGGAAATGTGTGTAGAACCCAACTGACTTCACTGGGGCTCTGCATGGACACACGCGACCACTGAGGTGGATCCAATTGCAGGATGAGGGCTGTAGTGAACTATACAGCATATACATTTTTAAGAATACACAAAACTCTCCTGAATGGATAAGAACTGGACAGGGCACTGAACTGAGACTCAGGAGACCTGGGCTCAATTCTTAGCTCAGCTCAGCCCAGAGGGACTTTGGGTAGGTCACAGTCGATCCTCTACTTCAATTCTTCATCGGTAAAATGAGGATTTTTCCCTATCTCACTTGGGTACTGAGACGATAAAATCCATTCATGACCAGATATCAGACTCTTGTTTACCCAGAGGGCCTGGCAGCCATCCAACACTTTCGGATAACCTAGTTTGGATAAACAGAAGTGCTATTTTGAGCTGGATTCTGGCTGGGAAACAGCAAGGGAGCGAGCCTGGGGCTCAAGCTAACACACTAAAAATAGCCGTGTGGACACTGTGGCTCGGGCTCTCAAACCCACCCGACTCCCTAGGTTGGACAGCCCAATCTCCAGCCTGAGCCACAACATCCACATTTGCTCAAGCCCTGCTAGTGGCTACCTGGCCTGGGAGGCTTGCTCCCTGCTGCTGCGCAGACATACCCCATAGGTCTGGGAACAGCTGGGTGTGGCAGGCTGAAGAGTCACTCAGAGATGTTGCTTTACTCGACTGGCTGCTGCTCTTGCCGTTCCAGACTATGAGCCAACGAATGGTGATGCTGTATGAACCAACCTCTCCCCTGCACACCTTGCCTACCTTGTGTCTGTCCCAGTGCTCAGGCTGCCTTCCCGGGGCTATGCCTGACCACAGTCCCTCAGTGATGACTGCCCCATTGATCACTGGGAGGGGCCATGTTTCGGCTGCCAGGCTCCGAGATGGGAGCAGAGCGCTGACCAGAGATGCTGCTGTAGATACAACCACAATAGTTACACATGCTGCACTTTGAACTGGACACAATATTGCAGCCACAGAACCACATTGTGAGTGGATACATTAATTCACCCTACAGCAGTGCAACAGACGCATTGCCGCACTAAGAGGCTAATGCAGAAGTTATAAGCGGATGATTAACTAACACAGGGGGACACACTCTGGACTTGGATAACTAGGACTTTGGATGAAGGGAATTTGCACAAAAAGTGGGAGTATATAGTACTATGCTGAAAAGGACCATTAAAGTACATCTAGAAGGCCTTGATCCTACAGACACTTAAGCAATTGATTAAGTTTATGTGGCTGAAGGGTCCCACTGAGCTGAGTTCACATGTGTAAAATTCGGCACATGCGTAAGTGCAGGCAGAACTGAGGCTCTGATTCATAGGATACAAACAAACACATGAACTTTCACACACACTTTAAAAAGAAAAAAACCCCACAACAAATGCACCTCCCTTCCATAATTTTTGGGCCATCACAGTTTCGGACTGTAAAACTTGGACCATTTAAGGAAACTACTTTTTTTTAAAAAGGTTGATTTGTCTGGGTCTTGCTAAAAAACAACTTTAAGAGCAAAAGTAGAGGCAGTAAAATTAAACGGTTTTAAAATGTATCCCATATGGGGACGACTCCCTCCAAAAGTATGAAACGTGGCAGGTCTGCACATCTAACTGATGACAGCAGCATTATAAAGAGACACTGTCCTCTGGCAAAATAAATAAATCACAGTTCTATCTGAAAGTTTTGTGCCATTCTAGTGACAAGTCATGTCCTAAAATGACTAATCAAAAAAGATTAGAGAAAAAAGTTATTTGCCTCTCTTTTCTGAGTCTGCTTACTTTGCACACTACAGCAATTTAGTTAGTCCATTTCACTGTTTTCCCTACAGTCAGTCAATTTCAGGCTTTAAAAAATAAGGTATTGAGAAATACTCTTACTCCCCATTGTTTAAAGGTGCTGTTGTAACAGACAGGAATTTTAAAAATTAGTTCCCGATACTGCAAATTCTTAAGCATGTGCTTAATTTTAAGTACGTGACCAGAGCCACTGAAGTCAATGGGACTATTCACATGCATCATATTAAGCATGTGCTTGCAGGATCGGGGCACAAGCCAGTACAGTGTGGGGAGTAACATGCATGGCAGGGGCTGGGACAGCAACACTAACACTATTAAACACCACAGAATGCTCAACCTCAAGTTGCCACCAGTACCAGCTTTAACGGAGCAAAGACATGTGGCTTGGTTAGAGGGGGCCAGGGAACCAATGGGAGTGGGACAATTATCATGCAAACCCTTCAGCACAGGATTCAGTTGTGGGAGGCAGGAAGGTAGCAGTCAGTGTTACCCAAGTCTTACCCTTCCGCACAGAGATTAGCTATAGGGGACAGGGTCCCTGAGCAAGCCCCCAGCCTTACCCATCAGCCCAGTGTCTGTCTATAAGAGGGGCAGGCAGAATATATAGCTATAGGGGCAGCCTCCGACCTTACCCATTAGCACAGGTAAGGGGCAGGCCAGGTATAGCTACAAGGGGAGCCCTAGCCAAATTACCCATCAGCATAGTGTCTGTCTATAGGGGCCAGGCAGAATATATAGCTATAGGAGCAGCTCCAGCCATATTATCCAACGGCGCAGTAGCTGCCTATTAAGGCTGGTCATGATATAGCTAAGGGGTTGGGCAGGGTGTAGTTATAGGGGCAGCCCCAGCCTTCTCCATCAGCACAGTGTCTAACTACAGGGGGTGGGCAGGGGATAGCAATAGGGGACAGCCAGGGTATAGCTATAGGGCAGCCTCCAGTCCTTACTCATCAGCACAGTTTCTGCTTTCAGGAGTTGGGCAATGTATAGCTACAGAGACCTGTAGAGCTATGGGATAGGCAGGATTTAACTATATAGGCTATAGAGCTATAGGGGCAAGCAAGGGATAACTATAGGGGCTGCAGAGCTATAGGGCAGGCAGAGCATAGCTATAGGGGGCTGTAGTGCTTTGGGGTGGGCAGAACGTACATATAGGGGCTGTAGTGCTATCAGGGCAGGCAGGGAGTAGCTATAGGGGCTGTAGTACCATAGAGGCGGATAAAGAGTAGCTACGGGGCTGTATTGCTACAGGGGCAGGCAGGGCACAGCTATAGGGACTGTAGTGCTATGGGGCGGGGACGGTGTAGTTATAGGGGCTGTAGTGCTATGGGGTGGATAGAATGTAGCTATAGGGGCTGTGCTGCTATGGGGGTGGGCAGGGTGTAGTTATGGGGGCTGTAGTGCTATAGGGGCGAGCAGGGAGTAGCTATAGGGGCTGTAGTGCTATGGGGCGGGCAGGGAGTAGCTATGGGGGCTGTAGTGCTATGGGGCAGGTAGGGCGTAGCTATAGGGGCTGTGCTGCTATAGGGGCGGGCAGGGAGTAGATATAGGGGCTGTAGTGCTATAGGGACGGGCAGGGAGTAGCTATAGGGACTGTGCTGCTATAGGGGCGGGCAGGGAGTAGCTATAGGGGCTGTGCTGCTATAGGGGCGAGCAGGGAGTAGCTATAGGGGCTGTAGTGCTATAGGGGCGGGCAGGGAGTAGCTATAGGGGCTGTGCTGCTATGGGGCGGGCAGGGAGTAGCTATAGGGGCTGTGCTGCTATAGGGGCGAGCAGGGAGTAGCTATAGGGACGGGCAGGGAGTAGCTATAGGGACTGTGCTGCTATAGGGGCGGGCAGGGAGTAGCTATAGGGGCTGTGCTGCTATAAGGGTGTAGCTATGGGACAGCCCAGCCTTACCCTGCCAGGCGGAGCGCGCTGCTCTCGCGCAGTCTCATGGGACTCGGTTCCTGCCCGCGCAGCGCTCCGCACCGCCGGGCTCAGCAGCGCAGGTCCCTCCCCCTCTGTCCGCGCGATGGTACAGCCCGGGGGACCGCGCGCCGAGCGCTCCGCCTCCCGCCACGGCCACCATAGCTGCGCTGCGGGGGCCGCTCCACCGACGCTGCCGCGGGCCTGCTGCCCAAACTCAAGATGGCCGCCCAGTACACATCAGAAGCGTCACCCCGCCCTCCCCGGCCATCTTGAGTGTGGGCAGCAAAGCTCCCTCCCCTCGCTATCCCCTTAGGGAGATGCCGGTCGCTACTCGTCGGCCATCTTGAGTATGGGCAGCGAGACCGCTTTCCCTCAGAAGAACCCCAACGAGTCGGCCATCTTGGATGAGGGCAGAGAACAGAAGCCTAGGCCCTGTCTGGGCTGGGGATGGGCAGCAAAGGCTGCAATTACCAGGAGCCCGTCCCGCCCCCAGCCTGGGCCGCTCCACCCTTCCCTGCCCTGGGAACACCCCCACCCCAGCACTGCCCTCCCTCATTGGGTCAGGCCCCCCCAGCATGAGGTTGGCTTAACCCCCCCGACTCCCGCACAGCATCCATTCGGGGCCAGGGGTCCCGACTATGGGGCTGCAGCCCGTGGGGCATAGACGTGGGGCTGGCTGTAAACTAGCCACCACAGTTTGGTGGTGTTCGCACCTCGCCCGCCCCCGGTGACACCAAAACAAACAAAATTAACCCCCCTCCCCTCCAATGCATTAGGGGATTTACGGACAGCCCCATTCAGCATCAGCACCCAGAAACCTGCTCCCCCTCACGGCCCTTGGGCCGGGGCCCGTCACCTCCCCCAACTCCTGGGCAGGGAGGTGCCCAGCCAACTGCCTCCTACACCCTCTCCCGTGCAGGCTCGTGTTGCAATGCGGCATGGTGACCGGTGCTCTCATCGGCCCTTTATTGATGTTAGTGGGATCCACAGGAATACACGACCTTACATTTTTACAAAGAATCTCAGGGTCCAACCCAATGGCCTCGTAGCATCGTCACTTTCTGCCAGCTGAAGGATAACTTACTTGTGTCCTTAGGAAGGATTATTATTTTGTGCCTATCATCACTGACACTGCGCCTTTACAAAATGAAAATGTGTAACCTCTGTCTGTGCAATACCTCACCCACCTTGTCTCTCTGTGCCTTTAGGGGGGTATCTGACTAGGGTTGCCAACCCTCCAGGATTGCCCTGGAGTCTCCAGGAATTAAAGATTAATCTTTAATTAAAGATTATGTCATGTGATGAAACCTCCAGGAATACGTCCACACAAAATTGACAACCCTATATCTAACTGTGAATTCTAGGGAAGCTTAGATGAAGTTACATATAGTGCAAGTGAGTACAGAAAGCACTTGCTTACAAAAAAGAAGCATCTTTATTCTGCTCACTCACCTGATTGAAACCCACGTGCTTTCAGCTCCTAACGGAGGCTATTTTGTTTTTCTGGGCTAGAGGCATATTGCAACAGCACATATTGACTTCTTGCGTGTATTTAAAATGCTATTGAGTTAGAATCATAGAAAATTAGGGTTGGAAGAGACCTCAGGAGATCATCCAACCCCCTGTTCAAAGCAGGACCAACCCCAACTAAATCATCTCAGCCAGGGTTTTGTCAAGCTGGCCCTTAAAAACCTCTAAGGATGGAGATTCCACCACCTCCCTAGGTAACCCAGCT
Source organism: Chelydra serpentina (assembly GCA_037349315.1). Classification (NCBI taxonomy): domain Eukaryota; kingdom Metazoa; phylum Chordata; order Testudines; family Chelydridae; genus Chelydra; species Chelydra serpentina. The sequence goes on from JBAIAC010000061.1 coordinate 17,390,619, forward strand.
GGAGTAAAACCACAAGCAGCAGGAGGACATTCTTGCTTTTCATCAACCCCTCACAGCAGAGCCCTCGCTCCAGTAGTGCAGAGGCTAAAGGTGTCTAAGAGCTCCATAGCAGGCGAAACTCTGATGTTCACAGGCAATGCATCTGCAGAGGTTTTGACAGTCACTGTACATTAAAAAAACAATGAGGGGTCCAGTGGCACTTTAAAGACTAACAGATTTATTTGGGCATAAGCTTTTGTGGGTAAAAAACCCACTTCTTCAGATGCATAGGCTAACCAGATAGCAAGTGTGAAAAATCAGGACAGGGGAAGGGGGGTAATAGGAGCCTATATAAGAAAATGCCCCCAAAATCGGGACTGTCCCTATACAATCGGGACATTTGGTCACCCTAATGGAGTGAAAATTACAGATACAGGCATAAGATGAAGAGAAGGGAGTTACCTTACAAGTGGAGAACCAATGTGGACAAGGCCAATTCAGTCAGGGTGGCTGTGGTCCATTCCCAATAATTGATGAGGAGGTGTCAATACCAATAGAGGGAAAATTGCTTTTGTAGCGAGCCAGCCACTCCCAGTCCCTATTCAAGCCCAGATTAATGGTGTTATGTTTGCAAATGAATTGTAGTTCTGCGGTTTCTCTTTGAAGTCTGTTTTTGAAGTTTTTTTGTTGAAGGATGGCTACTTTTAAATCTGTTATAGAATGTCCAGGGAGATTGACGTATTCTCCTACTGGCTTTTGTATGTTACCATTCCTGATTTCTGATTTGTGTCCATTTATTCTTTTACGTAGAGACTGTCCGGTTTGGCCAATGTATATGGCAGAGTGGCGCACATGCAAAAGTGATGTACCCTGCTGGTATTAATAACGATGAATGAGTATCACTAGCCCCTTGCATAATACAGAGGTTGACTGCAAAATGAGATTTTCACTATGCACGGAAAGTAGGGATTTACTGGTGACTGTTTCTGTAAGTCTGGATAAACTTGTGTATGTGTATATTTGACAGCCATGTAATACATTATAGCCTCAATACCCTTTTTAAAATAACTTCACATAATAAATGACAGCTTACAATGTGAATCTCTAAATGACAGCTTTGCTCACTGGGACAGAAATTCTTACCTTCATTCTCTCCCCATCCCCATCGTCCATCCCCCGCCTGGCTGGTAACATTTACCTCTGCCTTGCTCAAGGATGGAGGCTGAGACAAGAGCTTGTAGCTCAGCAGCTCTGCTCCTCACTTGGCTGGAATGGTCTGTGTTGAGCAATATGAAGCCCTTCATTTCCCTTTAGGGACTCAGCCTGCTGTCAGCTCCGGCTTAAAGTAAGAGCTAAAAACGAAACCCATATGTCCTGAATAGGAATGCAAAGTATTAGGCCTCCAGGCTAGTCCCAGAAAAGTCTGAGCAATGCTATATATCCCAGAGACAATTAACATCACGTGACCCCCTCACTCCCCTCAACTGAACTCAACTGATTTAAGATGTTCAGAGGTTCAAGACAGCAGGCCAGGTTCTCAGCTAAAGCGCCCTTGATTTCAAGGAAGAGGTTAGTTCTGATTCCAGTTGAACAATACAGATTTACACCAAATGCAAATTTGGCCCTTCATTAATTAAATAGCAGCTAGCCAAAAATGGGCCAGATCCTCAGTTGCTGTAAATCAACACGATTCCACTTAAGTCTGACATCAGGGGAGCAACATTGGCCCACATGTATGTATTTAGGTTTATAGAGCTGCTATCTGAAGCTGTAGGTGCTTATCAAATTTCATTTAGAAATGCCACACACCCAATACTGTTTCAATGCAGAGACCATGCAGAGCCTATAAAAAGTAACAATGTAGTATAAGTAATGTTGATCACTTTTATAAACCAGTTTATGTAAAATGTTATTTACAGTCAATACTCAAAATATATTTCCTTTATCTGTTTTAGTACAAAGTCTATAAACATTTATAAGAGAGAGGAAATTAGCAAGGGTTTGAAAACTGATTTGGATAATGTTAGAACTGGTCTGAACCTCAAAATGAATCTGGCCATTTCTGAAGTTGGAAGAGTTTTGTTTGTTACTTTCACTTTCTGATTCAGCCACAGACTTAAGTGCATGCTTCACTTTACGCACTGTGGGCAGTCCTGTTTTATCTCTCTACGGGTACATCACTTTTTCATGTGAGAGCCTGCTAACACCCCTGTGGGGAAGGGCAGTGGTATTCTCTCCATTTTACCAATGGGGAATGGAGGCACACAGAGACCAAGTGAGTTGCCCAAGGTCACACAGGAAGTCTGTGGCAGAGCAGGGAAATGAACCCTGGTATCCCAAAACTCAGACTAGCACCGTAACCATGAGACCATGCTCCCCCTCTGAAGCCTATGCACTGTGAATAATCCCATTAAGTTAAGCACATTCTTCAATCTTTCCAGAATCTAGGCCTTCACCTCTGAGAAGACGATAGGGCACTGAAATACTATGGGAGGGGCTATTCTGATGTACTTCCTGCTGGGCAATAACCAGGATATTTTGAAAAATCTTATAAGTAAAGTTTGCCCTCAAAAGTCTTCCAGCTCAGATTCCAGCTCAGTGAAGTCTGGATAAGTTGTGGACAAACACACTCTCTTTTCTAAATCTTTGCAAACCTTGCACTAATAATCACTGCAAATAATTGTGCGACTCGTCTCTTTAATCAGTAATCACTTTCTTGATCCTCCACAAGGGGGAGCTGCAGACTTTGGAAACAGCCAACCATCATTACTCTAGTAGAGCAGTGTAATGTAGTTGTGCTGTCCTATATAAAATTATTTTGGGGTTATAAGCAGGTTTCTCAACTGCGCAGTATAATCCTAGACTCTTCACATGTGAGACTGAAATATATAAGAGATGAAAGGATGCTTGCTCTAGACTGTGCTGTATGGCAGGGGATTTCTCTCTTCCGTTTCACAGAGAATTTTCAGACATCATATATTTCCCAGTGAGTTGGGAGTTTTATCTTCTTTGGCAGCTCGCTGACACGCAGGTGCTCTCATAGCTTGCTAGACCCCAGACAGGCAGGAAAGAGAGAGTGCCAAATTCACAATGTAGAGAGGAGAATGGAGGAGATCAGTAAGAATTTATCCTCCAGTGACCCGTTCTCAGGAGGAATGCAGTGTGTGAGGCTAGTCAAGTAGGGAAGGGAGGGAGCAGATTAATTAAATGGCTGAGCAGCCAGGGGTGAAAATATTCTGGAAAGGAAAGAGAGAGTCAGTTGTAATGTATCAGAGGGGTCGCCGTGTTAGTTTGGATCTGTAGAAGCGACAAAGGGTCATGTGGCACCTTATAGATTAACAGAGGTATTGGAGCATAAGCTTTCGTGGGTGAATACCCACTTTGTCGGATGCATGCAGGGGAAATGGTACTATCAGTTGTAATAGTGCCCTTATGGACCAAATTTATCACTGGTATAACTCCACTGAAGCTACTGACATGACACCATGGAGGAATGTGACCCTATGCATTTGTAGTGCCTTTAGTAGTAAAGGGCTTTCAAATGCATTTTTCAAAGAATTGGAATTGATGGGATTTAAGCATGTGCTTAAAGTTCAGCATGTGCTTAAATGCTCCCCTGAACAGGGATGCTTCCCAGAACTGGGGCCGGAATGATAACAGAGCAACCTTAACACTGACCCCAAAATAAATACTACTCTTTCAGCAGCAGTCTTCAAATATATATTCAACACAAAACCCCAATGAAATAAACCCCATAAAATTATTTAACTACATATTGATCTGCCTCAAATGCAAGTCTACATAATACATACAAGTATGTATAATTTTACCACATATCAACAATGCTCTACCCTTTTCCTGTCATGGTACATATACATTATTCTCAGGAATAAGCAGTTACATGTATTTTGACAATAAAATCAAATAAATAAAACAAGTCAGCTGCCATTTGACTTGCCAGTCAGCTGCCAACTTTTATCAGTTAAAATATATTAACTGGTAAAAGAGAAACGTTAATAGCATTCCTTAAAAGAAGATACTAAGATACCAACATCAAGACAACAAACATACGTTAACAGACTTCATCAGTCTAAGGGTCAAAGTTAGGGTTACAGTATTATGTTGGGATGAAACAGCTGTTTCTTTATACTTGATAATGAGCCACATCGTCAGCTGGTGTAAATTGGCATTGCCCCCTCGAATTCACTGGACCTTTCCTGATTTGCGCCAGCTGAAGATCTGGCTCAATCTGTTAATGGTTTTTTAAGGGGTATAAGTACTTTCATGGGGAGAAAATACCAGGTATTAAAGGGCTCTTTAATCTTGGAGAGGAAGGCAGAACAACAACCAAAGGCTGGAAGTTAAAGCCAGACTAATTCAAATTAGAAATAAGGCACGGGTTTTTTTTTAAACAGTGAGGGTGATTTCCCATTGGAGCAAACTACCAATGGAAGTGGTGGATTCTTCAGCTCTTGGAGCCTTCAGATCAAGACTGGAGGCCTTTAGGGCAGATATGGTTTAGCCACACATGAGTGATTGGACTCAATACAGGAGTAACTGAATTAAACTTTATGGCCACTGTAATACAGGAGGTCCATTCTGGCCCCCAAATCTATACGCTAGTAAGATTTGTAATATCCTTAGCCATTCATTCCTTGCCTCCAAGGGTTTGGGTTTTGTACATCATGTGCTCGGTGACTGCAGTGTTGCCACTTAGCAAACTGAACTGGGTTTGGAGCAAAGCTTTTGGGAGTGTAGAATAGATTGTACAGCCAGCCAGGGCCCCTGGGGGCACCGCAGGGAGGAAGAGTTGGGCGCAGTTGCATGAGAGGAGCTACCACAGCTTTCTGACAGTGATCCTGCAAAGGAAGGGCTGGTTGTGCGGAAGTGGTGGGGAAAGCTCCATACTTGCCCCTTGTTCTATTGAAATAATAATTTTGATATTTATATGTGGATATTGAATTAGGGTCTGATGCAAAGCCCATTGAAGTCAATGGAAAGGCTCCCATTGACTCTAAGGGGCTTTGGATCAGGCCTTTTGGACAAGCTCTTTTAGAATGAACTTGGATCAGTTACAGACATTACCTGATAGGCTTGTGGGGGGTAGAGGGCATGGAGCATTGGCTCTAACCTGTGTGAGTTACTGACGCAGCTCAGATTTTCCCATACCATTTTCCTTTTGAGATCATTCCTTTCTGACACTAAATATCCCCAAAGCTGCAGAGAGAGCATTGTGCTCGACTTAATTCACTACAATCTTGACACCGGTTTGATAAGTGGGGTGGAACGTGGATGGAAAATGAAATGTAACAAATGCATGAGGGGGTGATTTCCTTTTGTGACCAAATAAATCCTCTGAACAGCCCAACTTCTACAAGCCCTTGTTTATTGTACATATTACACTGTTGTCATGTTGCAAACTTCTGTTTCCCTCTGTATTTTAGAGTAGCAAAATCTTTTAACCCTTACCAGGCCACGCATGAAAATCATTCGTCAGCTTTGTAAATGGAGGCCTAAATCCTTTCTATCATATGCTCTGAAGTGCTTTAGGTTACGACAACATTATTGCAGATATGTGAAGCACATTTTCCCTTTCTGTGCAAATGTCTCTTTTTCAACCAGGGAAACACTGGCTGCCGAGAACAATGTCATAAAAAGAACTGAAAGTATTAACAAAAAAAGTAAACAGTTTAAGATATGCCAAGAACATAACGTTTGTTCAGACACCTGGGTCCTAAAGCAACCTTTGAATATATTTGAACAGGCATCATTTTCTGAATGGTTGCCAAAAAGGACAGCAATTTTTTTTTTCAAAGAGCTTCACCCATTGCAATAATAAATGACATCTCAGAAGGCAGGCTGGATTGTTCATTTTGGACGTTGCTTTGTTTTAAATTGAGTGATGCTACAGGGAGGAAAAAGTCAGGCTGACTCAGATCACAGTCAGATGTATCTTTGAATAATCACTTAGGCTTTTAATTGTAATGGATTATTAGGAAGTCATGAATTCCGCTGATTTCAAAACTTCCAGAGCTGTGTGGGCAGTTATATGTATTAATACCTAGATCTTACACAGTAGATCTCACAGCACTTTACAAAGGAGAACAGTACCATTATCCTCATTTTACAGAAGGGGAAATAGACGCACAGAGGTGGTGAAGTGACTTGCCGAAGGTCGCTCCACAGGGCGCTGGCAGAGCAAGGAATAGAAGCTAGGTCTCCTAATGCCCAGTCCAGTGCTCTATCCACTAGGAAACCCTGCAGAAAGAACACACTGTACTCGATAACTCAGAAAAATTGCCAAACGATGATAATTATTGAAATTCAGGTCATAGGGCACTTGGGCACATAGTGATACCCTCTTGGTGTGCATTACACTGCCATTAATGGAAGTTTTGCATACATAGCAATTCCAGAAATCATTCCTTACAAACTGCTAGGAGAAGCCATTCCAAGTCTGATTTCTACCATTCAAGAAGCTTGGGCCCCATTCTTACTGGGGCACCCAAGCCCTAATTAAAGATGGGGGGTGGGGGCGGGGAGGGGCGGTGAAAATCCAATCACTTATTCGGGGATCTAAATAAGATTCTAGGAGTCTCACTTTAGGCTCCCCTTTCTGAAAGCCTCCCCTGTCATTTTCAAAGGAGCATATGACAGTTTGGCGCCAAAATCCCATTGAGTTTCATTAGGCATGTGGGTGCCTAACTCCCCTGGGTTCCTTTGAAAATCTCAGCCTCGGCTTTAAGCTCTACATTCCCTGAAGAGTTGGTGTCCCCACTTTATGTAGTAGGATGGAGCAAGCTATTTGCCATTTATATGTTCAGTTAGGCCTTGATCCAGCAAAGCACTTGAGCATGTTCTTAACTTTAAGCATATGAGCAAACCCACAGAATGCCCTGGGGCACCTGGTGATTACATTTAAGCACATGCTTACGTGCTTTGCCGGATCAGGGCATTGGTCAGGGATGTAGAGGTCTTTGTTTCTGTTTTAAACATTTTGCGGGAAGGGAAGGGTTATTTAGTGTTTGACAGCCGAATAGCACAGAAACCGAAGGTCTCCATTTATCATCATGGCTGGCACGTGTTCCTTGTAGGAAATGATGCCTTTTCTGCTCATTTACACTTGCTAAAATAAACATAATGCAATTAGGAGTGAAAAAGTTGGGTTCTTTTCCCCCTTTCTTGTATATATAAAGCCAAATCAGCTGCAAAGAGCAAATTAACGTTAGCACATCATCTCAGCCAAAAGAAATAAGACGAAAATCATAGCTATTCTTCACAAAAGTGGAAAGCTAATTGCCTGCCAATCGTACAGCTCTGGCCTATATTACTAGTAAGAATCACAGCTCAGTAGGGCAGGAAGGGATCTTGAGAGGTCATCTAATCCATCCCCCACCCGTACTGAGGCATGACCAAGTCTGCCTAGTCCATCCCTGACAGGTAGATGTCTAACCTGTTCTTAACCGCCAGTGATGGGGATTCTTCAGTTTTCGGTAAGAAATTTATTCAAACAATCAATCATTTGGAGACAGTGGTGCCAGACCTGCTCTACCTGAGCCCAGCTGTTGACTAAATGAAACAGATTAAAGAGACAAGCTAAATGATTAGGGCATTTTGTGATTTAGGCCCAGTCCCTGGAAATCATTACTCACTTGGGTACCGCTTTAACGGACAAGTACCATTGGCTTCACTGGGACTGCCCACACGAGGAAGGATTGGTCGCACGAGTCTCTGGGTATGTCTACACTGCAACTAAAAACCACCCCGGGCTGGCCTGTGCCAGCTGACGCGGGCTTGCACTAACGGGCTGCTTACCTGCAGTGTAGATGTGAGGACTCAGGCTGGTGCCTTGGCTCTAGGACCATGCAAGGTAAGAGGGTCCCAGAGCCCAGGCTGCAGCCCAAGCCCGAGTGTCTACACTGCAATGCAACAGCCCCTTACCCTGAGCCCTGTGAGCCTGAGTCAGCTGGCACAAGCCAACTGTGGGTTTCCAATTGCAGTGTAGACATGCCCTCTAGCTCTAAATGCATTAGACTGCAGACTGTGCTTACAGGGATGGCTGAACTTTATGTGGATACCCAGAAGGTGGCACTGTACTACACAATCCAAAACCCACTGAAATTCAAGGAAAGTCTCCTGTGGAGTTCAGTGGGTTTTGGATGGATCCTGAATGAGGAGTCAGCACTTACAGTGGGCCTGTACCGTCCCCTCGTGGAGATCCTTCTGCCACAGTCCCATTGCAGGGGCGGGGCTGGCTCTCCTGTGGAGACAGATGCATATCTCCAGGGATTTGTGTGGATCTTTGTGGGAGGACAAGACCAATCACATGGAGACCCTGTGCCTCCACAAGAGCCCTGGCTGCCAAAATCCCCTGGGCTGTAGCAGCGTGTTTTCATATGAACCCTGCTACCATTGGCTTCCCACGGCTGCAGCAGCTCCCAGAACCTCCAGTGGGAGGCACTGTGGAAAAGCTAATACAGCCTGGGACTACACAATCGACTGGGGACTCTCTGGGGAATCTTCACAGGCCAGATGTGTGGGGGACAGTGTGCTTTCTCCAGGCCCACCGCGCCTTCACCAGTCTCTCCATTCATGGACCCTGGGCCTGGGGAGAACCTTCCACACACAAGGAAGGGTAATAAACACCTGCAGGGACCTCTTCATGCATAGATCTAAGAGCCATGATCCAGCCAAGGTTAGGCTTTAGATCCGATCCGAGTATACGACTCATTACTACGATCCCAGTAACTTGGCAAAGGTTAGCAGCTTCTCTCTTGAGCAAAAGGAGAATGTCTATTTCCTAGGTGAGAGATACTGCTGCTTTCTTTGCTGTTCGGAAGCAAAATATAATGTACATTAAAGGACAGCTGCATCTCCAATTGGATCAGCCCGACAAACCGAAAGTTCCTTGGCGAGGCAACACAGGGTGAAATATATACTTTAATTAAGATTTTAATTACCATTGGTATTTCTGATCCTCCTATGGGGGTGTAAGGATACTCTGGACCTGAATTCTTTACCTGGAAACCCTAAGCCCTGACTGTTCCCCACAGTTCATTAAACCTAATTCCAGCGACAGACACCACTTCCTTAAATAAATTGTAATGCTGAAGACTAGTGAGACTTTGGTCATTGCAGCAGCTCTGAATAAGTGCCTGTGCAATGTGGTAGAAGATTTCTTCTTTAAGTTATCTGGGTTGAAAAGAGCCATTTTGTTTCTCCCAACTGCTGTCTCTCCAGCACTTTGTATTGGTAAACATGCTAACTTGAGCTGAAAACATGTTTTTCTTCTTCAAGTTTTTGGCACAAAAGCCAAAATATTTCAGACTGAAATATTTCATTTCAGAGACGCCACCCCAGTGTCTCAGGGAAATTGTAGTTCATTTCTATTTCATGGGCAGTAACATGAGATTGCTCCAGGTTTCTAAACCTAATCTGATGCTGCAATTGCAGTTAGCATTCCAGCCATGTGTAAACAGACTGACTTCATTAGTGCTCCTCCAAACTCTTCCTTCCTGAAACCAGTGCTCCTCCCTCTAAGAGTTTGTCTCCACTTAAAATACTACAGTGGCTACAGTGTAAACATTACCTATGCTGACAGAAGGGATTCTCCCATCAGCGTAGGGAATCCACCTCCCCAAGAGGTGGGTAGCTAGGTCAATGGAAGAATTCTTCTGTTGACCTAGAACTGTCTACATGGGGACTTAGGTCAGCTTTACTATGCCACACAGGAGTGTGGATTTTTTATATCTCTGAACGACATAGTTAAACCAACCTAATTTTCTAGTGTAGACAGGCCTAAATTCCATGCAGGCTGCTACAATCTCCCATGATGCACTGCCTCCCCTCACTGTTGATGAGGGGAGGTGGTGCTTCATGGGAGCTGAAGTCCAACAGGCGAGCCAGGCCCATTGAAGAGAATGGGAGAATGAGGCACCCAAACTACAACTCTACTACACCACAGCTGCCTTTCAGAATTGAAATATTTCAGTTTTTGGCTGGAAAATTTTCCAAACTTCTAGGTCTTAATATCTGGAGTTTGGGGAAATATGGATCAGAATCTAGATCTGGATCCAGAATCTGCAGCTGGTCTCTCTGTATATAATGGGTGGACCCTAAATCCTGGATTCAAATACCCTTGAGCTGTAGGGAAGTTGGGATCTGGATCCAAATTTTGTGTCTTGGGCTCATCTTTAACTCCAGCAGCACTTGCCCAGATTTAATGTATTACGAGAAAATGCCCTCACATCACCAAAAGTCTTGTATGTGACATGAATAAATATACAAAAGCAGCTGTCTTTAGACATAAGCACCTGGAAAAATATTTTCGAAACTTGGTCATTAATCAATGTCTGTGTGTTTTGTGAGGGTCACATCCCTGCTGCTTAATTATTATTATGGAGAATATTTCTGGAGCTACATCTTTATTCAACAATTTGTCTTTAGTAATGTGCCTTTATTTTTCCCATGTATGGAGTCTGGCTTAATCAAATCCCTTGGTTGCATCATGTGGCCAAAGCCTTGGAGGACAACTCAGGATAGGCTGTACCCTGGTTAGATCTGATAGAATAACTACATCAGTTTGAACACACATGTATGAAAATCTTTTCTATGGCTTGCAGCACACTCAGCTGTTGAATGCTTTAGGGCTCGATCCTGTAAGGCGCTGAGCACACTGGTATGATCCAGCAAAGCACTCAAGCACGTGCTTAATATTAAATAGGTAAGTAGTCCCTTTGGCTTCAATGTGCCTACTCATGTGCTTAAAGTTAAGCATATGCTTAAACACTTTGCTGAATAAACACTTTGCTCAGCATCTGGCAGGACTGAGCCTTCAAGGCTGACAAATTTGTGAATCATGATGTGAAGAGATCAGGGAACTGCTATAGGCCAGGGCCTGCTCCCACTGAAACGGACGGCAAAACTCCCATTGACTTCAGTCATGCAGAATTCTGGCTCCACCACCCAGTGTGTATCTCTGAAGTCAATGGAATTTCACCAGCACAAGTGAGGTAAATATCAGAGCCTTGGACCCTGTTGATTGGTTTTGCTGTGTGATCCTCAGCCACAATTTATGCAGCTCTTGAAATGATCTTTAAATTACCTTTCTAAAGGTGTCATTGTTTTTAGAGTCTCTGGGCCAGAGCTTCAGCTGGTGCAAATAAGCACAGCTCCACTGACTTCCCCCCATTTACGCTAGCTGAGGATCTGGTAAGTGGAGGGTGGCTGACAGATATGGCGACCTGTATTTGTTATTCCACCCTAACTCTCAAACTAAGACAAAACCACACCACAAAGCCCCCAAATAAGGATCCATGAAAGGCTTTAAAGGAATGTCAGATGCATTTCTTGAGCATAGAGAACATCTGCATTTCTAATGTGAATCACTCACAGTACTAAATAACCTGAGATGGCAAGTTTATATGGAACCGGGGGTAGAGGGTGGGTAACTGAGTCTAACACAAGGCAAGGCGGAGGCCAGTTGTGTTGAGTGTCAGACAGCTGAGATAATTCCTCACCTAATAAATATTCACATAAGCAAGCGGGTAAATTCCCTGTATCAGAAAAGATCTCGACTGACTTGAGAGTTGTAGTAAATGCCCCAACAAAGATTGGTGCCCCATTGTGGTAGATGCTGTACAAACACATGGTGAAAGATGATCCCTGTTCTAAAGAGTGTTCAGTCTAAATAGACAAGACAGAAAAATGGTGGGAGAAATTATCCCCATTTCACAGATAGGAAACCGAGGCACAAAGTGACTTGTCTAGGTCAAGGGGCTTAGGTGTGAGGTAAGTTTGTGGGCACCTGCCTGAGGCAGCAATGCACATGTTTAGAGGCAGAAACATAGGCACTGAGTGGGTTTAGGTGCCTTCAGGGTTAGGTGGCAGACAAGCAGGGATTTTGTGGATCGCAGTTGTGCCTAAAACTGGGACTTTGGCACTGACCTATATATGGGGCTTAGGCACCAAAACCCCTTTGTGGATCTGGTCCTAGGTCCTTACACACTTCAGACCTCCCAAAATCTTAAAGGGCCATGTCAGATGAGAGGGGTGGGCTGACCCCTGACCCCACTACCCTTAACGGGACAGATCACCTCAGCCCCGTGGGACTTTCAAAAGTGCTTAGTGTTATCTTAACTCTGCTCCAGCTGAAGTCAGTGGTACAACTCCTTTTTGAGGGATGTTACCCCAAGTCCAACAGTCCATGAGAGAGCCAAAAACTGAACCAGGGTCTTCTGAGGTATCTTAACCGCAAGACAATTCTTCCTCTCTGTGATTATTTTCTCCAGCAATTTTTAAAAATGGGTCTTTGCTTTATTTATTTTTCCTGTTTCAAACTAATCTTTCCTTTCACCACCATAAATACAGTGACATTTAGGTTCTTCGCCAGTTGCTTCCACTCTGTGAATTTGATCGAGCTCTGGAGTAAGCGGAAATTTAATTGCTGTTGGCAATCACTCCAATCCAGCTGTGCTGTTCAACGATCACAAATCACTACAGGGGAATGTATATTTGTAAAAGCTAATGGGAAATGTGCAAGATCATTCTAATCGCTGTTTAGTCCAAAGCATGCATTTGATCTTGTGCACTTGGAATGTGCAAGCTCATTAAAGATAGGATTAATCCTTTTTTAACAATCAAGATTTGTTTCTAGTGTGCCCATTCATTAAATCCAGAATTTAAGGAAATGAGTTTTCTGCTAAAAATCAGCAAATTGGGTATTCTTGGAATGATGTTTCTATTGTTTTCTTTTACAAAACATATTCTAAAGACTCCATATTTGGATAGCAAATAATGAATTCTTACTAAGTGAATGAACTTGCTTAGTAAAGTCAAAGAGAAATAAAGAAAATAAACAAGAACATTAGAATACTCAAACATGGGGTGAGGAAGATCTAGCTATTCTGTGTAAGAGTAGATGTTCAGTATAGCTGTTTGGACCATGAATGGTATAACTTTGAAGTTGATCGAGTCCTGCCCTCCTGTGGGAGCTATGAGTGAAAATCAGATCGTTTACAGATGTGGCTATTAGATATGGCTAAAAATTGGAATTTTCTTCCCATGGGAAATTCGAATAATTTGAATTTTGATTTTGTTCTAATTCAGAACAAAAAGTCAAAATATTGAATTATTTCACAGAATGGAAAGTTTTTAAAAATTTTCATCCGGAAATTGTTTCAGCTTGGATAGACATTCATCTGAATCCCCCTCACATGTCACAGTGCCTCATGGGAGTTGTAATTTGAGTGTCTCCTGCCTCCATTCGCCCAGCCAAGCTCACCAGCCAGACCAGACCTGCCATGATGCACTATGGTTACATGACCCCCACCCCCATGATGTACCGCATTGCCTCAGCCACAGAGGAGACCACAGTGACTCATGGGAAATGTAGTTCAGGCAGGGAGCCCATCAACATGGTGATGATAGAATGGTCTCTTTCTAGTCAGTTTAATTTTCCAGCTTTTCTGCAAAGTAGAATGCTGCAGTGTCCAGGCTCAATTCTGTAATGGTTTAGCACTCTACAATATTTTTGTTTGCTTGTGTGGATATAATATGTGGGCAGCAATGTTATGTGTAACCAGTAAATGAATCAAACATGCATTGAGGCAGAATGGACTTTACTAATGATATGATCAGCAACTGAAAAAAATTATACCACAGCTAACAATATGCATTTTCCCAAGATCTAACTCTTGTACATTCGGATAAACAGAACAAACAACATTTTATAACAACCCTATCTGACTACTCCTAAGAATGTTACAGTTCCTGCAAGGTGCTGATCATTCTCAATGCAGGAACTGAGAATGCTCAGCACCTCCTAGGAGTGGAGAAATGTTTAGATTCAATAAAGAACTGCTTTCATATAAAATAATACTAATAATCAAGAGAATGTTTCTGTTTATATGGGTTGAGATCTTCCAAGCCAGCTAGGAGATTTGAGCACTGAACCACTGAAATTAATGGGAGTGGTGTAAGTCCCCGTGTCAGCTTTGAAAATTGCAACCAACAGATCTTATACACTTTAAAAAAACCAAACCAAGCTGCATTTCAGGCCAAAACCCAGCTGCCTGGTTACCTTTTTTACAAATCTGATAGCACATCACTTATATGCCCTTTTCAGTAACCAGTCAAGCAGCTATGTGTTGCCAAAGCCTGAACTCTGATACAATTATACTACTGAAACACTTCCTAAGAATGCAAGAATAACAATTTTGACCAGCATTTTCCATCTGTAACTTGCAAATGGTGCATCCCTTTGTAACTCAGAGAAAAATATGTCAACTCCAGGGTTAAAAGAGTATGTTACCAAAGGAACTTTAATTGTTTGGCTGTACAAAGTTCTGCTTTTATTTTGCCACTTTTCCCATTGTTGTTACAGCTCGTGTCCTTGGCTGGAAAATAGCTTATCTTACAACTCAGCAAATGGCACTAGTTTTGCCAAGAATTTGCTTTATATTAACTTTGCCCTTGTGTAGCTGCCCATCATCCATCAACAAGGATATGCTTATGTCATAACAACAACTTCAGAAATGTCAAAATCATGGATTGAAAAAGGAAAATACAAAACATTCAACAGACGTGTAGACTCCCCAATGATAAAGGTAGAGGCCAGATTCCTAGCTGGTGTAAATCCATATTGCTTCATGCTGAGGATCTGGCCTACCATGTACTAGTTTGGTTTGATGCACTGGATGCTCTGAGTTCTGAGGGCTATAGCCAAGATCTTCAAAAGTGATTTGTTGTTTTGAGTGTCTCAGCAGCATGACACATCTTAAAGGTACCTGATTTTCACAGGGCAGATGCTCAGCACTCTCTGAAAATCAGGCCACTTTAAGGTGTCTCAATGTGAGCACCCAAAATTGCTAGTGACTTTCAGAAATCTTGGCCTATAGGTGTACAGTGGATTGCATGAAGGTCAATATGGGTCTGTAGATAGAAGCTATGGTTTCTGATCCACCATGGGAGGGTGGGTAGGGGTAGGGAAGCTGTAGTGGGTTTTTCAGTCTATGTAGGCTGGCGAGGTGGATTGGGTTTTCTGCCTTGTTACTGAATAATAGTTGGGAGAAAAGATGTCTCTGGATGGCATATGAAGAATAATATGGCCTCTTGACAATAGTGGGTAGTTGGTGTATATGGAGAGTAAGTAGGAAGATGTTGATGTCTCTGGTTGATAATGGATTAGTGAATGGTCTGCAGATGAGTCTGCAGGCCAAATATGGTAGATAGGTGCTTCAGAGCTACACTCTGAACCTAAGAGTATATTTTCTTGAACCCATTTTCGTCAAACTTGGCTTACTATGTAAATCTCATTGAAACTTAACAATCAAGCCAAGTCTGAAGGCTGTGGGTTTAATTTCCACTGCTGAAGGAGAGGTGAAGATTGCATACCCCACTAAGATAGCATTGCTGTTGGGAGGATTTAGCCTTGGAGAGGGAGGATGGCATTCTCACAGCTTGACTTCCCTGGGTGTTTCACCAGGAGACAGCAACCATAGATTGGGTTAGATTGGGTCTTGGGCTATACACCCATGCATGACCCTCTGAACCTCTGAATGACATTGGACATTGGGTCTGGGTGTGCAGGAGTAAGAGGGGGCTGAGAGCTTGGGATCCTTGAGCAGGTGGTAGGGAAGAGGGTGGGGAATTGGTAGAACTTTGGCTCCATCCCCCTACATGCTGGGAAGAATAGCTGAGCTAGCATGGGAAGTGTTGTAGTTTGCTGCTGGTATAGGGCAGCAGCAAATGACTACTCCCTTGGAGCAAAGCGGGAGCAGGGAGGAATTGTGACTTATCAGGAAGTACATTACCTCCCAGAGCTATTCCTGGGACAGGCCAGCTTGTGAACCACCTTTTGTTCAAGGCAGTGTGTAAAGTCACAATCTGGCCCTTGAATTGTGACTGGACATGTGCACTGCTGGCAAAGCTCAGGAGATGGGCTCCTGGCCAGAGTCTGATACCCCATCTGCCAAGAGAAGCATCTTTCTCTACAAATGGTGCCATTGACTTTGTACCCCTGACTGAGCAAGATACTGTTCAAGGTGAGTAAGGATATTGGACTCTGGCCTCAAGTTGGCACATCTCCACCAGCCCTGCCCACATTCTATATTGTTTGGGTCCATTCAGAGTCTCCCTACAAGATCCCAAGTGCATAAATGCCTACAAAATTACTTTTGTCACCATTTTAAAAGCAAAAAACTAAAGAACAAAAACAGTTGTTGTCTCTTAAAAATCCTATAGCTAGGGTGACCAGATAGCAAGTGTGAAAAATCGGGAGACTTTTGTTTGGGGGGGGGAGGTTATAGTTGTGTATATAAGACAAAGCCCCTAATATTGGGACATCTGGTCACCCTACCCAGTTGTATTAATCTGGTCACCCTAGCCAGTTGTATTAATCTGGTCACCCTAGCCAGTTGAATTCACCTAGTTGAATTTTTATTATGTGAATGAAGCTAATAACATTTTTCTGTGTGCGTGCGTGTGTGTGTGTGTGCGTGTATGTGTGCCGATGAGTGAACAAAGAAGGGCAGCAGTCATGGTGATAAGTGGAAATCAGTTATTCCTGTAAGAAACATTTACCTTTTTAATACAGAAATCCTTTCCACTTGCTCGACAGATAGTTCCAGGACAATATTTATGGCGTAATTATGCCACTAATAACAACTACCTTATATTACATTCTTCATCTTGCTATTCCTCTGGCAGTGCATGCTGTATTACCTGCCTTGACTCAGCCAACTAGTGAACTCTGTTGGCCAAAGATGGGCCGGAACCGAAACCTCACAGCCTTAGTGGTGGGAAAGCTGGAATCTGAACATAGATCTGCACTTCAGTTTTACTGTTGGCCTTTATTTCTATAAGGGGCAGAGCCAAAAGCCCCGGATCAAAGAATCCCTCAATTTGGGCAGGCTTTGCCCGTTAGATCATGGCTCCATCTCTGCTGCCAGCTTTCTGTATGGTACACACACCCGTCCCACTTACAGTGCATGCTTCATCTGCTAGAACTGCATTTCTTTGAAAATAAGAGGTCACACAGCAGAGAGTACGAACACCTCCCAGCCATCCATTCAGGCCTAAAAATGCCCTGTGCCTATCCCGATCATTGAACTGGGATCCAACGGCTTTTCAAGAAATAAAAGCAAAACACTGGTGTGCCACCTCTTCAGTTGGTGTAAATCAACTCAGAGGAGCTAAGCTGATGCACACCAGTTGAGGAGCTGGCTCTGATAACTGTAAGGTACCAGAGCTCATTCATTTATATTTTTTTTTAAAAGCCACCCAGTAGACTATTTATTGTACATAAAGCCAGAAAATGGAACAGAACCCAAGATGACTAATGCAAAATAAAATAATGTATGACTACAGCGTTCATTCGTCAATCACCTCATCTGAATAATGATCTAGACTCTAGAAGGAAACTGCAAGTTTATGCGAGTGTTTTCGGGTGGGTTGTTTCCATGTTGCGGTTTGTGGCTGGCAAACAAGTGGCTCTAATAAATATCAAACAATTCCTTGAAAGACTATTTTATTTCACTTGCACTGAGCTGCTGACCTTTGAGGAAATGTTTGCAAACAGGGCAAGAATGAGCAGCCCGTGTTCCTGTAACCCTGTGAATGACAACAGCCAGGGATGTTTCTCCCCGTGGAAGCTTCTCCTTGGAATGACACGAAGAGGTCACGTTCAGAATAAATGCACAGCAGCAGCCTGAGGTTATCTGTTAGGTACCAGAATGTGAAGGCTTGTAGATGAGCCAGTGATGCTAGTTAGCACTGCAGCCTATTCTAAATGTTGGAAAATGGTGCTGGATAAACGTGCTGTAACTTGAACCGAAATACAGATCAGACTTTCTGGGTGTGTTGACGCATCAGGACAACTTGTTTCAAAACATTAGTGTAAAGGCAGAGAGAGAGTGTGTGATTCATGCTAGATACACACAAAACATCGGGATGGAACTATTCCCACAACGATGATGGATTTTACTGGGGGAGATTCCTTATATAATAACAGGCATGGTGGGAACATTTCCCTTTTTTGAAAGGCAAAGTAGTTTTATGCACATTCATGGCGGTGTGTTATTCCATTTCTCTATATTGCTTCTACAAATTAAGAAGAAGAAAAAAACTTGCCAGAAACTAAGCTATATAATGAATCAAACTAACACCCTTATTTATTATCTAAAACCATGGGGATTTGTCCACTCGTTTTGGTATCTGCCCTCTTTAACTAACATGCTACATATGCTCATAGGGAATCTTAAGAAAGTGCTAGAAAATTCAAAGACCTGGGGCCAAATCCTCATCTTGTATAAACTGGCATAGATCCACTGAAACCTATGGAGCCTCACTGGTTGACACCAGCTGAAAATCTGGCCCCGGATTCTGATCTGATAACAATTTGACAGCACTGGAAATTGATTGACTATAAGGGGATTACTCTGGATTTACACAGGCATAAATGAGCAAGGAATTTGGCTCATCTAGGCTAATTCTGAGCTCCAATGGAGTGACACCAATTCACACCAGCTGAGGATCTGGCTCAGTAAATGAAAACGAAAAGTTGTCTGCAATCTGCAATCAACCAATAATTAAAATATGCTTCAACGAGCTATTTCTTTTATTTCCCCTGGGTTCTGCACTCAGTTCATGATCACATGGTACTGCTTATTTTCTTAATATACAAGAGAAAAAATCTTGGATGTTACAATTGCCTTCCCTTCTATTTAATTTATTTTATGTGTCAGGTGGTTTCACTTCCATTAGAAAAAATATAAATACGTTTAAATCCGTTTTGTTTTTTCTTAAAAAATCATTCCATATAAACCAGAGGAGGGTGGAGGTGATTATGCAAGTCAGCAGATCTTGCTTTCAAGATTGCACTGAGCTGGACAGCAGCAGACCTAGGGATGCTGAACTTGAGTCTTCTGCTTGGACGCAAAGTGCTGACCAAAGGGGTTCCGGGTGGCAGTAAACTGACACTTCTGAGTGTGTGTATGCATAGAACTATGTGAAATGCTACAAGAAAATGAATGAATCAGTTTCTCTCCCTGCACCATGACCCCTTTCTGCTGCTCTGCTGGTGCAAATGGGCTGTCGACTGGATGGATCTCCCCACCTGAATATTCCCACTCAGCCAGGTGTGGAGTAGTCCCCAACTGGTCTGGAGCCATTGCAGCTGGCTTCTACGTCACCCATCAACCAACCATGGCTCCAGGGAAGTGGCAGGAAGGAGAGGTGCAGTTCATAGCCCTGCCACCTTTTTTTGCTCCCGACGCCTTTTGCTCCTATGCTGCAGCCAGAGCGGAGCATTTTTGTGTGTGCTCCCGGCGCCTTTTTTTGCTCGTGACACTTTTTGCTCCCGGCGCCTTTTTTTAGCTCCGCTCCCCCTGTGCTCTAAACCTGGCTACGCCACTGGGAACATGCTTATGTAAAGCTTATGAATTCTGGTTAATTTTATGCAATCACTATATCTTTGAATGCCTCAGTGTATAGTTAGTCAGCCATTTGCTATCAAGGCTTGTGTCATGTACTTTGCAGATGTGGGCTAGGAGGTGCAGTAGGAACAATGAAGAGTCATTAACCTGAACAATAAGAAGGCTGCAGCCTAGGGGAAACAAGATGTCCCCAGGTTGTCTGCAGTGGGTGGGACTGGAGCAATGGAAAATCACCATCAGAAAAGAAGGCACAAAGACAAAAGCTAGAAGCTGCTGTTAAAAAGGGACATGCTCGCTGAGCTAAGGTGGGGAAACATTGTACTGCTGGACTTGAACAAACGAAGGGAAGATTGTTACAGGAGAGGAGAGTCCATAACCAGGAAGAGAAGACTGAAGTGGAGGAATTGGGTGCAGACGGGAGGACCCGAGACCCCTAAGGCCACTGTCCCAAACCCAAAGAACACTCAAGAGTACTCTAAGGGAGGGAATGGCATACAAGTGTTTGTTATTTTGCCTAGATTTGTGCCTTTCTTGTGCTTTGTCTATGAGTAAAGTGTGATTTGTTTAGGAAGTCCTCTACAAAGTCTGCGGGTTACTTGTTTCAACTATCACACGTCCCTGAACGGTTAAACTATAAACTGGAGTACCCACAAGGGTGAACTCTGGGAAGGGTGTGCTTGGGGAGTCGAGGGGGAGGGGGAGTCAGCCCATGTCCTGGAGGCCCAGGGCCGCTGGCTCCTATTTCCTAGAATTGGTACCAGACGAACACTCCATGCTTGGGAGATGTATCTGCGAGACCAGAGACTGTGTCTGGAGCCTGCACAGACCCAGGGAGCTTAGAAGTACATAGATTCAGCTTGAGGGTCCAAACACAGCTGCCTGGTGAGCATACACAAAGCGGAGCTCACTCAGCCAGGACTGTGACAGCGGCCATGTAAGTGTCTATGTATATATAGTATAACAGACCATGTTTTAGCAATGTTCACATCCATAACTAATTTCTTTATAAATACAATGTTGCAACAATTACTCTTTCAGGCAGTAGAGAGGAAAAATTGCTCCTTTACAGACAGAAATATACCTGTATCTGTGTTGAACCGTAACTTTTCAGCCTGATGTAGTGCTTCTTCTTTGGAAGGGGTGGGGGGAACCCACTCTTTGGCAAACTGGGATAATCCTTTCAAAATCCTGACTGCCCGGAACAGAAAGGAAGTTTAGTCACCTTCCTGTGTGACTGAATTGCAAAAATGCTGTCATATCACAAGTTTTCCACATATCTAAAGCAATTATGGGCTGTTACAAGTTGAAATAACACATAACGCCCTTTAGCAGTGCGTTATACTATCTCAAAGTCAGATGTCGTATGATTTGTAAGCTGCCGAGAGATGAGTGAGCCGATTACACTTTCACTGCGTGTTTAGCTGCCATGTTTTCTCTCTTTCTCCATCTGCTTAAATGAGACAACTAATGACAACCCCAATCACATTTTGCTTGTTGAGGATAAGGAACTGCTTTTAACTAGCAATCTTCAATTTAAGTACATCACAGTGCTTCCATTCAAACCCTGGTGTCTCTAATTGGATCACTCTTATTTACTATGATGAGGGGCAAAACAACTAGTAGGCTGCTGACTTTCTCTAGTTAATGAATAGCCAGGTTTAGTAATTAAACAATGGAGGTGGAGTCAAAACCTGGTTCTGGTCTCAGTTCTGGCTTTCACATGCTGTGTTCTTGGACAAATTACATCTTCCTGGGTCTCCGTTTACCCATCCATGAAATGGGCGGGATAATACTGCATTCATACAGCAATGAGAGGTTTAATTAATATTTGCAAAGTGCTTATGGTCTAGTGGATTAAGCACTGAACTGAGACATGGCTTCTCTGCCTAGCTCTGCTGCTGGATAACCTTGGGGAAGCCACTTTTCAAATTCTTATACATGGTTTAAGCTAAAAAACACTGAAGAAGTTGGAGAGCCTGGGCAGGTGGTCGCACCTGCTATTTCCCAGCAAATAGTCTCCCATCGAGGTACTAATTGGGCCTGACCCTGCTTAGCTTCCAAAATTAGGACTATTCAGGGTGGTATGACCATAGACATACACATTAAAACAGGCCAGAATCTTTTCCCTATCACTCTCTTCCTGCTGATTCAGCAGAGGTTCTCTGCAAATCATAAGTTGTGAGGACTTCTTTATTGAAATGGGAGTGGAGATGATTCTCCTGCCCAGACAGGAGAGGTGGGGTGTACAATGAAGGAAATAGGAATGTTGCTGGATGACTCTCCTTTTGAACTTCCTCCATTGTTTCACTGGCCACGGTGATTTTTGTTCATACATCAGATGGTCTTGCTTGATCAGGGACACCAGTGTTATTTCAGGGTGGCCAGAACAATGCAAAGGAAAAATGATGGCATTACTTCAGACAAAACCGGAGAGGAAGGGTGACGCAGTCATTAAAGTGCCAGTCTGATATCCCGTTTCAAGTTCCTCCTTCTTAGCCTATGTGCAACATGCCTCAGGTGACACGTGACCAAGATTCATCACCAAATTTGGTCCGCTGGTTGGATCATTAGCTTCCCTGGGCCAGGCTGGGTACTGATGGGGCGTGTGATGTAAACACTGATCCAGGCCCCCCCTTCAAGTCTCTGAACTTGCACAAATCACTTAGTGTCTCTGTGTCTCAGTTCCCTATCTGCAAAATGGGAATAATATCACTTTGCTACCTCACAGGGCTGTGCGAGTGTAAGTGCATTAAAGATAGATAGGTGCTCAGATACTATGGTAGTGGAGACCAGATAAGTACATCTACTAGATGAAATTCAGGTAGAGCTAAATGAAATTCTCTCTTTTTCATTTGGATACATGTGACCCTAAAATGGAAGTTTGCTTCCACCTTATAGCTTAGATCATGAGTAAGGTCACAACATGCTCTAAAGAACTGCTGTTGCTTCATTGAACATTTAGGAAAACAGGGTCCTGATTTTCAAACCAATTAGGTGTGCAAATGCATGCACACATTCTCCTCTGTCGTAACATGGTACAGCTCCCCAGCTCCAGTACTGCATTTGCAAGTGCAAATTGGCTAACTTCACATGCAACTCTGGTTATTTG
Source organism: Chelydra serpentina (assembly GCA_037349315.1). Lineage (NCBI taxonomy): Eukaryota > Metazoa > Chordata > Testudines > Chelydridae > Chelydra > Chelydra serpentina. The sequence continues at coordinate 17,413,140 of JBAIAC010000061.1, forward strand.
TGCATTCATTTGCCCATTTTGCATGCACAACTGCAGTCACTGAATGTCCTAGGAGTGCAGTGAAGTTTATGGGTAAATCTCACCCTCAGATATGGGTAAATCTCACCCTCAGATATGGGTAAATCTCACGCTCAGATATGTTCCAATAAGCTTCTTTCACACAGACTAGATTCCTTCCTAGTCTGAGCCCAATCCTTTTCCCAAGTACAGTGCTTGTTAGTTCCAGCAGACATCTTAGGTGGAAACTAGGTGTTTTCTCATGGCTGGAAGCCTCCTTTTGTTTGGTTCCACCCCTTTTTATATCTTTGGCACAAGGCGGTAATCTTTTGTTTCTCTGGGTCCCCACCCCTCCTTCTAAATGGAGAAGCACCAGGTTTAAGATGGAGTCCAGTTCAGGTGACATGATCACATGTCACTATAAGACCTCATTCTTCATTCTTCCAGGGCTGGCCGGCACATATACAGGAAGGTTTGCAGGTAAATAAACCATTTACAACCAATTGTCCTAGTCAATGGGAGCCATCAAGATTCTAAACCATCATTAATGGCCCACACTTTGCATAATTACCTTGTGCCTCCACATCTGGTGTTACCACCTGTTGCCTCTTGACCTAGGTCATAGCCTCTTTTGGGCAGGGACCATCTTTTGTTGCACGTTTGTACAGTTCCTACCACAATGGGACCCTAGTCCTAGGCACTATTGCAATATAAATAACAACATTAAAATGGCCAACCTTTCTAAGCCACATTCCCCCATCTGTGACATGGGGATAATAATCCTTCCTTTCTTGCACCCTTTGTCTGTCTGATCTATTTAATCTATAAACTCCTTGGGGCAAGGAGGATGTGTCATTAAATCTTTGTACAGCGCAGTGGAGAGCCCATCTTGGCTAGGTCTGTAGGCACTCCTATAATATTAATAATAATTTCTGGTACTTTGTGTTTCCGGCCATTTCAGATCACCGTTATCACCGTGTGATGGAGCATCTTCTCCACACTAGCCCATTAAGGAGGCTGTACAACAGGCAGCCAACTGAAGAGGACCCTAGGGAGACTGTATAGGAGACAGCCAATTGGAGAGGGCTACGAGGAGCAGCTGGGCAGGCCCATATAAGAAGAGCCACAGGACAAAGCAGGTCAGTCATTCCCTGAAACTTGGGGAGGGAGGAGGACTGGCTGCCTTGCAGGCAGAGGGCAGCTAGCACCTTGGATAGAGCTGTGCTGGGCAGGATCAGGATCAGGGGAGTGAGGGTGAGCTCCCGGCTGACTGTGTGCTGACATGCTGGGGCCCTGAGACAAGGGCAGAGAAGGTGCTGGGGCTACAGGGAAGAGGCCCAGGGAAGTAGACTGTGGGGTTGGAGGGGACACAGCACATGGCTGCCATCTACGGGACCCGGAGTAGTGGGTGGGCCTGGTTCTCCCCACCCCCTTTGCCACCGAGGAAGTGGCTGGACAATGGACTATGGTTCCCCCGGAAGTGGGGAGAAAACAGGGTGACACAGCTGGAGGACTGTGTCCTGAAGAGGACACTGTGTTTGTTGTGACAACACGCTTCCTGGAGCAGATGTGATGGCGGGGAGACGTCACCAGATGAGGGCGCACTGGCGAACTGAACTAATTCCCAGGACAGCCAGCAGGAGGTGCCACAGCGGTGAGTCGAGCCCCGTCACACAGCCTTTCATCAGTTTCTCTTCCAATCCTGGCAGAGATGTAGGAAAATGAAAATAAGTTTGTCCACCATATTTTAAACAGTAAATAAAGTCCAATTTGAGTTTTCGGTGACTGTCCAGGTTTTCTTACTTTATTGAAAATAAAATAATGTATTTAAACCCACTCCTAATGGCCATACTGTAGATTGTTCAGACCACATACTTTTTCTTCATCTCATATCTCAGCAATAAATGCAGATGTGCTTCCACGTAGAAGGATGTGGGACTACAACTTCTGAAGTCTGGTTTGTTTGGACCATGTGATGTTTAAGTGGAGCCTAAACTGATCAATATAAAATGCAAATAACCAGCCTATAAAACTCTGAGTAGTTTAAATTAACTTAGGGTCAGATTCTGATACCCTTCTTGTGTGAATAGAACATAAGAATGACCATACTGGGTCAGACCAATGGTCCATCTAGTCGAGTAACCTGTCTCCGATAGAGGCCTCTACTAGAGCTTCAAGGGGAGTGTACAATTTTGGAGAGATAAACCTGTCTCCTCTTCCTGGCTTTTGGCAGAAATTTAGGGTCCCCTGAGCATGGGGTTGCATCCCTGACCATCTTGACTAATAGCCATTGATGGACCTATCCTCCATGAACTTATCGAGTTCTTTTTTGAATGCAGTTATACTTTTGGCCATCACAACATCCCTGGCAATGAGTTCCACAGGTTAACTATGGTTAATAGCAGATGAATTGCACTTTATCCCGTGACCAGTTCCTTCTTCTGCCCCACCGTGAATCCAGAAAGGCACAATAACAATAGGGGAAAGGTACTGGGATGAAATCCAGGTCCCATTGAAATCAACAGCAAAACTCCCCTTGACTTTGAGACCCGTGATCCGACCCTGGACGGCTGTGTGTAAGTTTTCCTTGTGCAATGGTTTCACAGGGGATAGGGCCTCAGTGTGTACAGCAGAACTTTACGGCATCCCCTCAGAGGAGGTACATTCTTACTGTTCAGCCTTTCAGATGTCAAACAGGCGGTGAGCTAGCATGGGGGATGGAGTTCTGGCAAAAGCATAAAAATTACATTTCCAAATATGATCATGGGAATTCCCTTTTCCTGATCATCTAAAGGTAGCTGTGTAAAATCCCGCTTGTTTATTTTGGCAGCACTGCGTGCAGAGCTAGCTCTGGGTGGTGTTTCCAGATCCGTACTGCTGATAAATATGGTCAGTAGTTAACCCAACCTCTACAGTATGTAATGTCGACTAGTATACCGCCAGTCCAACATAGTCATATTGAATAAGACGGAGAATATCTTATTGCCCTTATACAAATCCATAGTGCACCCACATCTTGAATACTGCGTACAGTTGTGGTCTCCTCATCTCAAAAAGGATATACTGGCATTAGAAAAGGTTCAGAGAAGGGCAACTAAAATGATTAGGGGTCTGGAACGGGTCCCGTATGAGGAGAGATTAAAGAGGCTAGGACTTTTTAGCTTGGAAAAGAGGAAAAGACTAAGGAGGGATATGAGAGAGGTATATAAAATTATGAGTGGTGTGGAGGAAGTGAATAAGGAAAAGTTATTTACTTGTTCTCATAATAGAAGAACTAGGGGCCACGCATTGAAATTAGTGGGCAGCAGGTTTAAAACAAATACAAGGAAATTCTTCTTCACACAGCGCACAGTCAACCTGTGGAACTCCTTGCCTGAGGAGGCTGTGAAGGCTAGGACTATAACAGGGTTTAAAAGAGAACTGGATAAATTCATGGCGATGAAGTCCATTAATGGCTATTAACCAGGATGGGTAAGGAATGGTGTCCTTAGCCTCTGTTTGTCAGAGGGGGGTGATGGATGGCAGGAGAGAGATCACTTGATCATTGCCTGTTAGGTCCACTCACTCCGGGTCACCTGGCATTGGCCACTGTCGGTGGGCAGGATACTGGGCTGGATGGACCTTTGGTCTGACCCAGTACGGCCTCTCTTATGTTCTTATGTCATTTTCCTAGAAGAACAGCAGCCTGGAAACAGCTATCAGCCCTGCGTGCAGTGTCTCAGGATCTCCTTGTAGGTCTAAACATTCCAAATGCAGATGTTTAACGTGGACACTCTCGCTGTGTCTTAATAAATCTTAGTGTAATTTGGCTGCAACCATAGGATGGAGCTGTGTTGCAATCAGACGACCCCTGAGACTCCTTATGAGCCTGTACAGAGCTGAGGTACCGAGAAGCTAACCGGGGAGAATGACAGCCCCAGAAAGCTGACTAAAGAGTCTATTGAACAGACTGCACACCAATGCAGGGGACAGAAAGAGCCAGCCACAAGTAGATGCCCAGGAGGTCCTGGCTGCAAGAAGAAACGTGGGTTTTCTGCTGATAAATTAGGTGCAAGTTATTATGATTGGGATGCCTGTTCATTAGAGTGGAAGCAGCAAGGTCCCGATTCAGCAATGCACTTAACTTGGTTCCTGTGGTAGTTCCATTGAGAAGTTTCAGTTAAGTATCTTGCTGAACTGCAGCCCAAGAGAGGGGTTCCCTGCTGTGGACCTCTTAAGATGCATGAGGCAGGGAGTTCCAGAGGTGCTCGCGTTGAGCTTTTCCTGAAAATCTCCTACTGTTGTAGCACCCATGGAGCTGAAACAGGGCTAGGAACCATTGGGAGTGCTTGCACAGACCACATGCCAACATTTTTACAGGTGAGCTGCCTAGCCCTGATCTGAACAGGGTGGTATAAACTCTTCTGTGAGCCTTTGCTAGCACTGGTGGAGATGCAGTGGTGCCACAGGAGGGGTGGGAGGTTTCCAGAAGCTCTGTGTAGAATCAGCCTGAATTGCACATTATGGAAGTTTCCTTTTTTAACTTTAGTCTTTCAATAAAAAACTACGTTGCAGAATAATTGTGTGATACTTGACAGTAATTGGGAAAGAGTAGGTAATGGTAGTGCTACCCTTGCTCACATTTACTGATAGCTTCTTCTCAAGTGACTGTAAAACCCCACAGGTCCTCTGCTAATTTAGCCTATCTACACTTAGACAGTGAAGAGATGCCATAGGCGTGCACAGCTGATGCTCATTTTGGGGGCTGACTGGTGCAGTGACTTCAGGGACCTTATGGGAGACCAGAATTGGGATGCCCCGGAGCTCTGCTCTACAGCTCTACTGTTAATTCTATACAGCAATTCAGACCATGCCACGCGCCGATTCTGGGAAGTCATCATCTATATGTTCTTTATTGAATGAGAGAGATCTCTTTGGCCATTCTGAAGTGCCACTCTTGACAGACGTTTGCAGTGTTGCTGTAGCTGTGTTGGCCCCAGGATATTAGAGAGAGAGAAGGTGGGGGGAAGCAGAGGTGAAAGTAAGCCGGTACAGTCCAGTATGGCGTACCGGTAAGAGTCAGTACACAGCCGACCGTACCGGCAGGGCTGCTGAGGGGGGCCAAAAGGGGCAGCTTCCCCTGGGCCGGGCAATTTAAAAGGGCCTGGGGCTCCCGGCTGCTGCTGCTACAGCTACCGTGGGGCTCCGGTGGTGATTTAAAGGGCCCGGGGTTCCCGGCCGCCGCTACTGCAATTGGAGCCCCAGGCCCTTTAAATCGCTGCCGGGCCGTGCTGAAGGGCTGGCTGGGGGAGTCTGGCCCCAGCCCCGCCCCTTCTGCCTGAGACCCCGCCCCTTCCAGTTGAGCCTCCCTCTCCCCCGCACCTTGCTCAGAACCCCGGCCGCCCTGCGTACCAGTAAGTCCCTTAAGTTACTTTCACCCCTGTGGGGAAGTGATATCTTTTATTGGACCAGCTTCTGTTGGGGAAAGAGACAAGCTTTTGAGCTACACAGAGCTCGTCATGAAAGAAGAAGCTGATGTGCTATGGAGCTCAGCTAACCAACTTAGAAACAGCTTTATGACTGATAGATTCATGCAGAGTGGCTCATCTCAATGACAAACGTGGACTCATACAATGTGTGTATGTGTATGCCATGTTTAATCCATTAGTATCTTGCAAATCAATCCAGTGGGGAGGCCCAAGATACCATACAGATTCCGACAGAGGAAGGAAATCCGGCTGTTCCGAGTGCTCTCACGGGGGACTCATATTCAACGTCATGCTGATTTTCTATAATCCTTTCAAGATGTCTCGAATTTGAAGTGTTTGCAGGAGTTTTGAGTTCATGTACTCATATTTTTTCCCTGATGAATGTCGGCTGCATTTTTAATCCCTTCCGTTTGAGCTAACACTGAGAGATGGCCCCCTATGAGATACAGACTGACACCTGGTCTGTGAATGACAAGGATCAGTAGCACTGCTACTAGGACATAATTTCAGTTTAGTAATGCCTAACTGATTTAGGAGCCTAAATCTGGGCCTAAGTGACTTGGCCAAGATCACACAGGAAAGTCTGTGGCGGAACAAGGATTTGAACCCAGGTCTCTGGCTAGTACCCTAAGCACTGGCCCAGCCTTCTGCCTTTTGTTAATAAGAAGCCAAGAGTTATTATTGTTTTTGAAATTGTACTAATCAATAGTCATGCTGCAGACTGGTGACCTGGAATATTTAAACCTATTGCAAAAGATGGTGGTGGACATATTTAATTTTTCTTACCAGTAGTAAAGACACTGAAGTGTCTTCCCTAGACAAGTGCTGTGATTATGACCCTCTGAAGCAATACTGGAGCATGACCTCATGTCATCATTTTTCTAGCTGGTTTGCCAGTTTATACGTTTCCCCTAAATCTGCAAAATAGCATTATTTCTATGGCGTGATCTTTGAAGTGTTGGCTCCTGTCTACGGAGGGGCAGAAAACAGCCCACTTCAATAGCAAGGCTTTTAAACCAGAGATCCTCTTAACATGGATCAGATCAGAATGCCAGTTTGGTGTCGAAGTCTGTCACTAGGATGGCAGCGGCTCTGTCATTCACAGTGAAATGCAGGGTGCAGCATAGTGGGCATAAAAAACCCGAAAAGGACGAATAACAATACTTTGTATTTTTATAACACATTTTACCCAGGGATCTCAAAGCGCTTATGAAGGAAGCCTCACAACCCCCCTGTGAGGTGTTTAGTATTTTACAGCTGGGGCAAATACGGCATAGAGACTGGTGTAAGCAACATGCTCAGGATCATGGGGAAAAACCGATGATTCCTCATCCTCTACTTTAACCACTGGACCACACTTCTGCTCTAAGCACTAGAGTGCGTCTCTGGGCACAGCCCTGAATAAGGGCAGCAGTGTCGCAAAAGTAGCCTCAGGAGGCATTATGCTCCAGAGATCTCCCTCTGAAGCACAGTGCCCTTCAGTTTCCCTGCTCCGTGGGTGTAGTACTTTGCTGCTGGCCTCCATCAACTATGCAGGCCAGCACTGGCCATTTCCTGTTCCTCTCTGCTCTGTCCAGAGAGTCCCTGGATACCCAGACCAGGGGTAGGTCATGCTTGGGTGGGAGGGGGCTAGTTCTTATGCCCTCTTTCTCCCCTGTATGGCCTGTAGTCCCATTCACAGGCTAGCCCCACGAAGGCAAGGGGGGGACTAGGACTAGAAGTGAGGAGAGAAATGGGAAGGGGAAACACAAGCACGGGGAGGTGGTGAGAGGCACAGAGAGAGTCCAGCAGATGGGAGAATGCAGGGTACAAGAACAGACCAGAAACTGAGAGACACAATCACAAAAAGGAGATCCGAGAGAAGCAGTGTAAAAGCAGTCAATACAGAAATCGGGGAAAGGGAATGAAACAAGATTACCATCCCCAGATGACACTCTGGAGGCTCAGGCAGTGTTCAAAATCACTTGTAGGGCCAGATCCCCAGCTGGTGTAAATCAGCATGGGCCAGTAGAAACAACAGGGTCCAACAAATAAGGCACTAGACTAGGAATCAGAAGAGCTGGTCTAGTCGCAGCTCTGCTGCATGGCCTTGGACAAGTCACTTCCCTCTTGGTGCCTTCATTTCCCCTTCCACCTGTTTTGTCTACGTAGATTGTAATCCCTTCAGGGCAGGGACTGGCTTTTACTGTGTCTGTACAGCACCTCGCACAATAGGGCCCAGAGCTCAACTGAGGTGTCGAAATATTACCGTGCTACTACTAATAGACTGATGTAAACCACACGTTTTTCCAGACATTCAGTCTAAGTTTTCTGTTGCTCAGTTTCCTCTGACTATTCCTAGTTCAGTCCCTTTCTCCTTGGTGTTTAAACTTTAAAGATCTTGTCCGTGGTCACCCTCTTAGTCATATCCCCATTCTTAGTTATTTGATGTCAACATTGTCTTTGAAATGACAGGAAAAGTCCCTGCCCCTGTGTACCAAATAGTTCAACAGTAACCTTGACAACAGCTTTTCCAAAATTTCACCCCATGCTCATGAATTCTGAGACTGAACTGGAATCCGCTCGTACATCTTGTGATTGCGCTTCCTGTAGATGAAGCGTTAAATCGTTTGGTGTGTCAGTCTGGGTTCTGTCATCCAACAGAGAATGCTCTTGGAAAACTCGCATTTCCAGCAACGACTAACACATGAAGCTCTAGGCATGCAATACACATTAGCTCCTTCCCACCGACCATGCAGCAGATATCTATTTGTGCAAGAGTAAGCCATAACGTTTAATTGCCATCACTGCATACAACAAGCAGGTAGAAATCCATTTATTTTTAACTGCAATAAAAGCCATGCAAATGTGGAGCTTTTGGCTTTTGCTCAGAAAATGCACCAAAAACAAGGACATGCCACAAAAATTACCTAGATCATTGACATTGATTTTTGTTGTTGTTAATTACGTCCTCCTGGCTCCTCCAAAATGTGACCATTAGAAAGCTATTCTTTCATGCTTTTCTGGTGAAAAGTTACTGCCTGGAAGAATTGCAATGTAAAGTGATTTACTCCTGGGGAAATTCTGCGTCACTGTGCTTGTGCAGAATTCATGGCCCCCGCAGATTTCTTTGCTTCCCCGCACAAAAATGACTTCTGATGGGGAAGCAAAGGGAAGCCACAAGAGTGGTCATGTACCCGCTCCCCAGCAGTGCAGGCAGTTTGATTTGAGCAGCCAGAACAGTAGGTAGAGACATACATCACAGCGGGTGTGTGTGTGTGTTTGGGCAGTCATGAGTGTGTGTGAGAGAGAGAGACACTTGGTCCCTCTCGCTCGCTATTGCAGCATGCTCGGCATGAAGGGGCAGGGCTTTGGGGTGTTTCTCAAGAGGTAGGCATGGGGCAAGCTCTGTTCCCTCATGCAGAGCAGAATGTAGCAGCCTGCCTGCTTCCTTCGAGCTAAGATCAAGCGTAAGTCTCTTGACCTATCAAAGGCTGTTATCAAGTGTCTTGATGTGTTTGGTCTTTTGGTCTTGAGATGAACACCTTGTCTTTGTCTCTTGGACTCTGAAGTGAAAACATTTCCTCGATCTGGCTTTTTGGCTAAGATCAAGCATAGTAATGAGGGTAAATCCATCCTCATCATCATACCCACTCATTCTACTCCACACCTGAACATAGCCATTATATATGAACAATTTACCCTCATATCTCAATCTCTGTACTTTGACCCGTTAAGCCTTTACCCCCAATTGGGGATGTTGCAGATTATGTATTCCTTATGTCATCCAATCCTAAAACCGAACTTCGCTCTCCTTGATAATCTGTACCTTATCCCCTGATAACTAGAAACTTCTGTGCTTAAACTCTGTACCGTTATTTTTATTTTTAACATTATCTTAATACAATTTTTAAATCTGTTCTTATCAGTTTAATCTCTGATAGTGAATTGTTCCCTTTGTTCTCAGTGAATTCCCCCAGGAGCATAAAACAGGTGTAAAAATTTTAAGGCTCCTTTACATTCCCAGAGTGGTATAAAGGAGCCTTATTGTAAAGGACAATACGGTCTTATAAATGCTTATGGTGCTTTAGTGATTAGAACTGGTCTACATTTTTGGACTGAAAACATTTCCTATCTAAATGTGCTCCATGAACTGTTTGCTACCGACCTTTCTGGAGATGGTCAGTAGCCAGTATAAATTGTGAGTTTGAGTCCCCAGCCCTCACTTGCTCTTCAGTTTCCTATGATGTAACACCGAGCATATGGCTGCATATATTTGTTGATTAATAACTAGAAGTAAAAGGTCAATACTAGCTACATTACTATTAGAGGGGGTTTGGGGATTTCCTTCAATGCTCCCCACTCCCATTCTCCATCCATTGTATTGTAGTTTAAATAAATTACCAAAATCATTGAAACCACCTTGATTATATTGCATTATTTTGACCAAAAAATATGCAGAATTTTAAAATATTGTGGGCAGAATTTTAATTTTTTTGGCGCAGAATTCCCCCAGGAGTAAAAATGCCACTGACTTACCTAAACTAGTCAAGAATATCACATTTAAAGAAAAGAGCGCACAGCCAAATGAACTGACAAAAGCCATTCTTGCTAGATGAGTGGTCCGATCGCTCTGGAAAATAGCATGTTTCTCTTCTCCCAGGCCAAGCCTCTTCCTAAGTTGTTATATATCATTTCCACCTTTGCTCACAGAGGGACAGAGAGAGTATGTTGCCATGCGATTAAAGACTGTATCATGCATCTGCACAAGGGGGCAGAGTTAAGGTTGTATGGGAATCTTTAAATCCTCCATGTCCTAACTTTTGACTTCCTCTGGCCCTACATGGGTTTGTGGTGGGGGAAGACCAAAGAGCCCTTCCAAATCCAGTTGTGTGCTGCAATGCCTGCACACAGTGGTAAACGTGGACTGATCCCTTCTGGCACCAAAGGAGGGGCAAGCCACCTCCAAAGAGGCTGCGACTCAGGACAGAATAATAGATGCAGAAACCAGGCCCCTGCCCCAGCCAATGGAACTGGCCTGCCCCAGCCAGGAGGGTCAGTCTGCATCATCCAAAGCAATGGTGCAGCTTGCATGTTCCTTCCGAGGTGGGTTTGCTATGCTCCTCCCCATGAAAGGTGCAACCTTGTCTCTTAGGTTTGTAAAGATCCTTAGATGGGCATGCTTCAAAGCCCACTGAAGTCAGTGGAAGACTCCCAGTGAGTTCAGTGGTTTAGATCAGGCCCTGTTTAAAGGTAAAGCTGTATTGTATTATTTGTATAGTTTATTGCTATATCCAGCAAGGCACTTAAGCACATGCATACATTTAAGCATGCAAGTGGTTCCGCAGACATTAGTGAGACTAATCACGTGGTTAAAATTATGCACACGCTTAAGCACTTTGCTGGATCAGGGCTATCAACTGAACATTGCAACAAGCTTCTTGTCTGTGTTGCAATTGTGGAATATCACAAAGCAGCAAAACATCCGGTGTTGTATAACTTTCCTCCTATCCTCCTTCCTTGGCTGTTTCTCTGAGTTTAGTGGGAGCCGGATCAGACCCTAAGTCAAAATGATTCGATCATACTTTTGTCTTCGTAGGGAAAGCTAACACTGCATTAAAATAGTTCAGCTCCAATGCAGCAAAATTGATTCAGCCATGAATCTGACTCTTTAAAATTAAACCGTTTGAACAGATAACATCTGGAGTAAGGCTGGATGGACATACAAGGTGTGGATTGACAGCTGCTAATGATGTGTGTAGATTTGAGGGAGAAAACCACCCACTGATTCTAGGTTTACTTTTCCTAGCCGAAAAGTTGAGAAATCCACAACATAAAATAGCATTGGGCCGAGAGTCCCATCCCACCCGCATGGTGTTTTCGAGCAGATGGCTGCTTTCTTCATGGCGCCAAAGCAGAGCTGCCAAGTGCAGTCAGGGGTTGAAGATTGAGGCTGAGCATGGTTTGGAGAACTTTTAACCCTTCACTTGCCCATTCCACTTTTAAAAAAACCCCTCTTCTTCCTCTCCCTGTTAGATGGGGGTGAGGGGCGAGAAGAGCATGATTTAATATTAAAACAAGAAGCCAGCAGTGCCAGTGCACTGGTGTGGGAGGACGTTACATCACAGTGATGGAATGTTACAGAAGCCTTTGAAAGACCCTCCGTAAAACTAGGGTTTACCTTATTTCAGGTTCCCCAAAGGAGGACACTACTGGGAGGGGGGAAGCTGGGGGTACAGTTGGAGGAGTGGGTACCTGCAGCAGGGGTACTCAATGGAGGTGGGGAGCAGTGTCACTCCCTATCACAGTGGCATGGTGGCTGGCACAAACCCAGGAGGCAGCGACAGTGGTCAGTGAGAACCTCCCTGCGGGACCCCCTCCCCAGGGCTGGGAGCCGGGACCTGGGTGGATGGGATCTGGCAGCTGTGGCTGCAGGGGAATGGACCAATCAACTGTGGATGCAGGGGAAGGATCAACTGGGAAGTGGACCAATTGGGGCTCTTTCTGAGCTGCAATGTCTTGAAAAGGTCTGGAGTTCAGCACTGGGATGGCCTGGCATCCAGAGGCATGGCTGTGTCTCTGAACCTTCTCCTGCCCTAGAGAGGCCTCCACCAAGCCCACAACCCTCCCTCCAACAGATACTGAATCCCTCCTATCGTTGCTTTGGTGGTGGCCAGTTATTTGTCAGCAGGGAATGAGGGGACAGGCCTGCTTTCCCCTCAAGCATCTTTGGGGGAGTGGATCGGCATGGCAGGCCTGCTCCCCCTCTGGTATCTTTCAGGTGTCGCTGCCCCTTTGCAATGTCCCCTTTTCTTACTCCTCCCCCACTCCTGTGACAATCTGACTCCCCCTCCTCTCACTTCTTCTCCCCAGGGCTCCCTTCTCATTCTGAGTACAGACCCAAGGAACTGTCCCTGTTTCTAAAGCTCACCCAGGATCACCATGCTGATGCACTCATGGCATTGATGCCAGAACTGGGGGGCCAGGAGCCATGCCTCCCCCCGCTTTTTAGCAAAAGAAACATAAGCACAGAATTCATGTCCCCCGAAGATTTCCAAAACACCCTCCTCCCCCCGCAGAATAATAGATTCTGCTGGAGATGCATTGCAATTACACCTTTCACCCACCAGGGGCTACTGTGGCACCAGAAGAGAGGGCAACTGGCTCACTGCCAGAGCAGCCAGCCACACAGCGGGAGGGGGCACTTTGGCCTGTCCCTTCTCCTCCCCCCATTCTAGTGCCTTTGAACTGAATGATGACTCCTAACAAGGGTAACGAATGGCACTGAGTAACGCACTAAAAATACAGGGGTGGCTTAAAGTGATTTTATTCTGGGATAGTTACTCTGGACATTTATCTCAAGAAAGTTATTCTGGAATAGCAACAGTGGAATACTTATTCCAGAATAGCTATGCTGGTTAATTTTTCTATGTGGACAAGCCCTTAGTAACCGATTGCTCTCTCTAAATTCCAAGGAAATTGTTCATGGATCTAGGACCCGCTATGGGGTGGGCAGTAGAACCATACTGAAAATGTGACTTTCCCACATCACTCCTAATAATGGTATATTTGCTTATCTGTTGAACATGAAAAAGTTCATATGCTGATTACTTAAAGCTACATATGCCCTTTGTGATTCAGACAAATGATTTGCAACTTGAAATACGAAGCAATGAAACTCTAAATATGAATTCTATTTGATTTTATAAACATACAGAATGATTTATATGGGGAAAGAGAACATACACCCTCTCAGCATTTGGCAAATGCAATCGATCATTGTGGGGACTATAGATAAAAGACGGACAGATTTAAATTACTGCATGTGTTACAGATCATTATGAAATTCTTTTACGACCCTAAATTTATATTAAAAAAATACTACTATTTATGCTGACATGAATTTATAAGCTGCTACCATAGTTTTCCTAGAACCCTATTCACAGGACTAGTTTTGTGAACTATTTCAGTTTGGTTTGTCAGAATTTTTAGCAATAAAAAACAAATTTCCAAAAGTAAAGTTCTGTCAGGGAAAAGATATATTTCCTCCACCTCCCTTGTGTTGTATAAGAGGAGACATGCCAGCCATGTCAAAGTTATAGTAAAAAGGGAAGGAGAGATTCTTGGGGAAAGACCTATGCCCCACTTGCTGTTAAGGTATTAAGCGAAGACTTTAGACTCCAAAGAACAGTTAAAGCAGTTATGTGACCCAAAATGGTACAGCTGATCCTTGCACTGTACCCCAACAAAGGCTGTGATGTGCTTAACCTGTGTGAACAACTAGACCTTTTAACCATAAACAGTGTCCCAAATCATTACAGAGCTAGCTTTCTCTTGTCTCCCTCTGGGATTTCTTCTCATTCTCTAGCTCTAGTTTTCTAATATTCCTCTCCAGAAAGAAAACAAATTGGAGGAAAACACATAGCCATTACAATTACACAAATAGCCTGGACCTTGATTACTAAGGACTAGATTGTTACAGTCCTTTAGCAGCCCAAGGCACTACAGGGACGTACCCCTGTCCCCACTCCCCTGCTCAGATTGTGACTCCTGCCAGGGGAGAGGAGTAGGGGCAGGTAGGGGTTGAGGAGCGAGAGAAGCACTGGCTATTCAGGTACATGGTGGGGTGTAAGCTACTCCATGCAAATACAAAGGGGCGAAATACCTTATTCCTCCCTCAGATCAAGCGGGAGCAGGAGAGGAATGGGGACTTCTGGTCACAGTTCATTCTCAGGGCCGCGCCGGGGGAGGTGCAGCTGTGTACAATCTAACCCAAAAGGATCTGCCCGTAGTGTTTTCATATGACTGATCCTGCATGGGACAGCACCTGTCCCTTGGAACTGAATAGGGCAGTTTGAAGACTACCTTTTTCCTCCCCATCCGGAGCTTAGGGCTTGTCTTCACTGCAGTGTTAGCCCAAGCTATAACTTGATTTCTGTCCACACACACAAATCTCTAGCTTGAGTTCAGTGGTGCTTTAAACGGGGTGTAGGTTGAAGCCTGAGTGCTGTCACCCCTTGAGCCAGTAACGCAGCGGGTATGCAGCCACTCCGTGCTACTCATCCAATCACTCTCTGGGCGGCTCTGGTGTTTTTTCACCATGTGACCACTCCCCCACGCGTTAGGTTAACCCGAGGGGAGTTCGCTTAAGTGTAGATAACTCATGCTAACTCCGTAGCGGAGACAGAATGTTAGTGGGACCTTTGGAGAGGGAATCTGCTTTCTCCAAGTGTCTTGGTCTGGTAATTCCTCTTGGGAGGCCACAGGGAGAAAGTCTAGAATGCTGATGAATCCAGGTGGAAGTCTCCAACAGATGCCGTGTTTCTGTTTGACGGAGGTGAGCGAGTGACAGTGGGAGAGGACGTGCCTCTGCTGAACAATGCAAAGCAGAAAAAGAAAAACATGACAAACTCCCAAGAGTTGAGTTCCCACTAATGGAAAGGCTCAGGGGTCACTGGAGCTCTCTGAATGACAGCTCTCACCTCCAGGGTGCTATGTGACACAGCACACTCCCAGGAATCCGCACACAAGGCTGAAATTAGGAATGGTTATTTAACACTGACAATGCACGCCTAATCCTGCCATCTGTAGCCATATAGATCTAAACTAGACATCACCAGAGCTTGTTACATCCAAACCAGTCTGCAGCAATGTAATACCAGGAGCAGAGAACTGGACCCCAGGATGCCTCAGTTTCCTCATGACCATGTCTCTATAGGGTACTTTCCTCCAGTCTTTCTCCTGGAAACTGATTGTCTCAACCTCCCTGAGATGTTTTGATCTTAGAGGCCCCATAAATTCTCCAGGAATAACACAAGGGATTGTCCGTGTTCCTTTCTGTTTGGTCAGAAACATAATGTATGCAGAATAACAAAATTATTTCCACTTCACTTCCTCCCTTTCCGCTGGACACACGCCGTGAAATGAGAGTGCGTGTTGTGCCAGTAATGAGAGACGTGGGTCGGATTCAGATTGTTGCATAGCACTGAAAATCCCATATGATGTGTGAGCCGGCGTTCTGAATAAAGCGTTGCAACTGGAACAGAGGCTGAGTGAGGTGACTGCTTAGCGCTGGATCCGCCGTGCATGAACAAAATAAGCATTCTTCTTCTCCTGTTTATTGGAACCATTGTTGTTTAGTGGTTGGAGCAGCTGACCAAGGATTGCTTAAAACCTTCACATCAAGACTGAATGTCTTTCTAGAAGGTACCTTCTAGTTCAAACATTTTATTGGGCGGGCTGCAGGAATCAATGAGTGAAATCCCTGGCCTGTGTTACTCAGGAAGTCACACTAGATCATAAGGGTCCCTTCTGGCCTTGAAATCTATGAATCTCTAAGACACCGGGAACTCTGTCAGATATAGGCAAGTTTTTGCACGAGATTTCATAAAGGATGAATATTTATTGGCCATGTTGAACCTGATTTTCCACTCCGCAAACGCAATTGCACATCCAGAACTACCACAAGTATGTGCACAGATCACGTGACTTTGGGTACAAATGGCCTCTTAATTGCATTAGAAACCATTTTATGTGCACACTTGTTTAATTTGCATTTGTATTCCTGGTCATAAAAGGTGCATGTGCCCAAGCTATTAAAAAAGAGTTTCACTGTCTTAACGGTGTCTTTGAAAGAATGAACAGTGATGTGGAAGCCTGAGTAATTCATTAACTCCATTACTAAGGAAAAGAAATCAACAAAAAATTAATTTCTACAGTGGCATGTAATTGTCTCAGTTTATATTCCCATATAATGCAGTCTGCCCATATTGATTTCTCAAAGAATAGTTTTATATGATTTAGAGCTACAGGCTACAAAACCTAGGCAACAAGAACAATGCATACAGGCCCTCTTTTTTCAGGACTAGATTTTGCTAAACTTTAATCACATTGGAAAGTATCTTCAATGGGATTACTTGGAGTAAAATGCAACTCAGTGTGAGTTCAGATGGCAGCATCTGGTCCTTAAAGAACACTCAAAAAAATCTCTCTCCTTCTCCCTTGAGGTCTTCTAGTAGTGACTGCATATTTTTGAGGAAATATGATGTGAAACATAATTGGAGTAGGGGACTGGGAGTCGGGGGATTCCTGGGTTATAGTCCTGGTTCTGGACTGATTCAGCGGTTGGAATGGTTAATAAAATATTGTCTAGCCCTGATGCGTGATCACCAATGCTATCACAACCCGGCTCCATGTATACACTTAGTGTTCAATCGAGCCAGCCCCTGTACAAATTGATGCTCATGGGTAATGTAAGGAGAAATGTAGAGCCTGACCTGCACCCCTAGTCCTGGAGGAGCTCCCATGAGGAAAGGGTTCAGGCACATTGGGGTGAAGCAATTTGGGAAGTCTGGTGTCCTGCCACCTGTGCTGAACCTGTTCTGTGGATTAACAGAGGGCTTCTGGCTCCGTGGCTGCCAGTCTAGCATCTTCCAGGAGCACTACTGCACTGTAAAGCCAGTGAAGTAAAACCCAGTCATGTTTTGCTGCCTATGGCTATTGCTGATTGGATAGTAGACAACAGTTGGAAGTGCTACAGTTACTTTCTATGAAACATACAAGTGGTGACCGACCTTTCTACCTTGTCTGATGGGGCCGAAGGTTACCTTTGGGTAGATACCATCTAGTTTGGACTGTTTCTAAGAATAAGGATTTCAGACTTTAGCAGCTGCTTGGTGTGTAGATTGTAAATTCTTTGGGATAAGAAGTGTCTTTTCATTATGTGTGTTTAACACCTACCACCATGGAGCCCTGGTCCTTGAGCGGCACCTGTAGGAGCTACCACAATACCAGTAAAGAATAAAAATGCTTAATTGGGAATGAAATTTGGCGGTATCCTAGACTGGATTCTTATCTGATCCAGGTCCAGGGAGCCTGGATATGCATTTTACTCCCCATCAACATACCAATTTGCTAGAACTTGCGAACACATGCATCCCGACGTAACACAGATCTATTGTTAGAGGTACACCAAAAAAGGAGCATCTTTAACCAGGTTTGCAGAAGAGCTCAGCTCCCATTCAGGCACGTAAACAAGGGACTAGATTTTGAAAAGCGCTCAGCCCCTAGTAGCCCCCATTGGGATGTTCATAGTCAGATTCCCAAAGGATGGCCCCAGCAAAGCTGGCTGCTGAGCTTACTTGAAAATCTGGCCCTGCTCGTGGGTGCGGATCACTTGAGAGTCTGGCCCTGAGCTCTGAATTCTAACGGTTCTCGGCACTGGCCAGCAGGTAGTGCACTAACACTGCTCTAAAAGGAGTCTGTTTCCCCAGGACTGTACAGAGGATAGAGGGTACCTGAACAATGTATGTTGTAGGGCTAGATGGTAGCTGCACAGTATGGGGAAGAAGTAAACCAACCCTCTTTTGCTTTCACAATCTGCATCTGGGCCACAGCCAATGAGGCTGCTCGTGTGCTTAAACTTTCACATGTGCTTAAGTGTTTCCCTGGCTCTGGGCCCATTTGAACATGTGCGAAAATGCAGTTGCTTTGCTGAGTGTCCCAAAAGCGTGTTAAAAGGCAGCTCTAGTCCAGCTGCAGTGTCCAAGTGGCATTCAAATGGAGGGATTTCATCCAATTTGCTTGTCTTCCCTTGTGCCAAGGAATGCCACTGAGTCAAGCAACAGAAGCGTGAATAAGAACGGCCACACAGAACAGGAAGATGAGCGAACACCAGACACTACGGTTCATCTCTCTATCTATACACTACACATAGGGCAGGATGCAATTTAGGAATGCCAGCTATCCAATGGTATAGCTCACTGCTCCATGGGGAGATAAATACTTGGAGAGTATAACATTGCCAAACCACATGATTTATGGTCTTTTGTATGTAAAACAGCTGGGCTATGCATTTTTAATAGGATGGGAATCCATTTCTCCGAGCCAAGACAGGAATTTGCAGAGAATAAATAAAGAAATACTGATACACAATCAGTCTTCTTATTTTTAAACACACGGCTCACACCGTAAAGGAGTTATAGTTTCATCTGACTACATTTATTATCATAAAAAAGAGAGAGTTTTCTTGCTGTTTGGCTCATGGATTAGTATTCGGCTATTATATTGGGGTCAGCTTTACTGTTATCAAGTAGCATTGTGCTAACAGCACCTCTCCCATTGGACACTCTAAATTACTCCAACAATATCTTCCCACTAAAGTAAGCTTTGCCCAGCTCATCTGGCTACCTAATAACCACAAGGACCCCAAGGCTCAGGTCTGGGGTGCAGTAATGAACAGGACAAACACAGGGCAAAATAACCACTGCTGGAATTGGGCTTGATCCACTGCCTTCTGAAATGGGAGAGAGACCCATTAACTTAAATGGGCTTTGACTCAGGCCCGTAACGAGGAGTAACACCACCAAAATCACTGTAGGTGTGTCCATTCACAGGACTATTTAGTTCATTCCAAAATCCGCAGCTACCTGCTGAAGGGGACTCTGCTTACTGCTTAAGATTGATTTAGTGTCTGTCCTCTAGCTGGCAAACACAGCAGCCTTCTTCTTTGTAAATGGAGAGGAAAAAGGCTCTCCGTCTTGTAATGAAGGCACTGCACTGGGACGCAGGGGACTCGATTTTATTCCCAGCTCTGCCACAGACTTGCAGTATGACCTTGGGTAAGTCACTTAACTGCTTGGTGGCTCCGGTCCCCATCTATAATTATCAGGACAGTGCTTCCTTTGAGTTGTCTATTTAAACCGTAAGCTCATTGGGGCTGGGGTGGTCTTAGTATATAACCTGCTAGGGAGTATGTGTCATCGGTCCCCCTCTCTGCCTATCAAGATGGAGCTCTGTAATATAACTAACAACAGTTTGTTATACAGACCCATGCAAAACGTAAGCCCACTAAAATGAATGCTACCCGTTTGCCCCTAGATTCTGATCGAATTTACAGTACTTAATAATCCTTGGTGTCTATTTCTGGTTCTAACACCTGCTTTGCCACAATTTTTGGCAAGTTACTTAATCTCTCCATTCCTCAATCTATAAAATGGGGGAAATAACGCTCAGCAACTGAAGTCCCCAGATACTCCAATTGCCTTCAAAGGGCTTTGGCTTGTGCAGGGGGCCGGGAGGAAGAAAGTGGGTAGTTGGGAGGAGCTAGCGGGGTTGGGCTATCGCTAAGATTTGTCCTCAAGAAGGCTGTGAATCACTTGGGCTTTTAAAGAAATATCCCAGGGCAGACTTGCTATCACAAGTTGCACAATCATGAATGTGCAGGATATGGTCATTCTGGAATCCAAAAAGGAAACACGAGCCACTGCTACTCTCTACAAAAGAGCAAAACGCATTAGCAGGTACAACATTTTCCTCGCTGCAGAACAATGTGAGATGTCAAAACACAGTGTTAAACCCTAACTAAATATGTTGCCAGCTTTATCTATTCTTAGCAGTTTCATTTCACCCTGGAGCCCTGTTTTGCACACAAAATGACAGAACCATGCCTAAGAGAAGAAGAATGAGTCTTTAGCGACACATTTGGAAAAAAAGTCAGCTGTGTACTTCTCAAATCCACTTTCTGTTACATCTCCGGTTAAATTAGCTAGAGAAAGTGTGATCCAGCAGGGTTAGTATGCTAACCTAGGACTTGGGAGATCAGTTCAGTGTCTCTGCCACAGACTGTCTACATTGCAATATTTAGCCTCACAGCCTGAGCTCTGCAAGCCCAAGTCACCTGAGACGACATGCCTGAGGTGATGGGTGGGGCAGGTGTGGTCATGTGCCCCCCGGATTTGCTGATTGGCTTGTACTGAGCATGCTCATTAACACTTCTGAAGCTGGCTTCCCCCCCTCTGCTGCCTGCCCCTCACTATTGGCTGGCCCAGGTCATCTCTGCAGTATAGTCATACCCTCAGAGAGCTAAACTTTAATTAACAAAGGGCAAAATTCTGATACCTGACTTTGCTGAACACATCCCAGCTACCCAAGCTGTCCCTGTGAAGTCAGTGGGACCATTCTTGGAGTGAGGTGCTCCAATCTGGCCCTATGAATGAAATTCATTCCTGTGCAGAAAGCCAGAACAAGGCCTAGACATGACTGATGTCACACTTAAGCCTTATTTCTGAGATCATAAGCAAGACTTCAGCAATTCTTAGGCAGTGCTCTGGTTCTCTTAACGGGTGAATTCCACCCTCAATAAAAAGGACCCACGTAAGGCCACTCTAGCGGAGTAGCTTAGGTGGGAAGTCCTAGGCCCAGCTGCCACGCCAGTGATCTCTGCAACCCTGTGCACTTAAGAACATAAGAGCGGCCATACTGGGTCAGACCAAAGGTCCATCTAGCCCAATGTCCTGTCTTCCGACAGTGGCCAATGCGAGGTGCCCCAGAGGGAATGAACAGAACAGGTAATCATCAAGTGATCCATCCCCTGTCACCCATTCCCAATTTCAGACAGGATCTCATTACACTCCCCCACTCACCACTTTTGATTGATCTTTAATCATTATGATGATGGAAGGCTGTTAATGATGGCATGGCCAACCCAACACATTCGAAAAATCTTGGGTCAGGCTCCAAAAATCATGAGGGTTTTTTTTTTAAGTAATAAACTTGGGGTTCTTATTTGCCTTCAGGGTTGTGTGCCTTTAGGGTACACACACTTCACATTTTCAAGCATCTCTGGAAGGACAAGCAGAAAACCTTACTTTTAAAAAACAAACAAACAAACAAATAAACACAAAAACAAAAAACAAGCGGAAATACTCCTGCAGTCTCTTGGCTTTCAGCTTCTGCAGCTTTAAGAAAAAAATAAAGCCACCAACAAGATGCATGATGAAATCACAAGAGTTGGCAGCACTGTTAAGTGATCAGGAGATTGTTATTGAGCGTTTAGCAACAAATGTATTAGCAGTAGTAAGTATTTTTTCCCCTCTCTCCATCAAACGGTTTGTTAAAATGAATTTAAAGCCTTCCTAGTGTCATTATTCTGGGAGAGTCAGTCATGGGAGTGGCCTTTATTCTTCCCCATGTTACTCCTCCTGTTTCTCCTCTTTGGATAACAATTGCAGGATCCAGATGTTTATCTGCAGAGTTCTTCCAGCGACCAGGGTTGGCAGCTGCCCTGATGTCTTTGAAATCATCTTGTGAAGTGTGCTAGCAGGAGTCGCTGCCTTGTCCCTGCTGTGCCCCATTGTCATTCAAATCCGTTTGGAGTCTCAGAAGCATTCTGTGCACTTATTGAGGGTGGGTTTTTTGTTTTTGTTTTTGAAAAACCACGAGTTACTGGAAACATCCTGAAATATGATTTCTATCCAGGTCCTTTGTAAGTCACCAGCACTCAGCACCACTCAGGTTTCAAGGATCTGTCAGCATCTCTGCTTTAAACCTGTTTTCAAAGGGCTTAAGACTCCATTATAAACATTAGGGGCCTTATTCTCATTTACACTAATGACTTGATTACACACAAAACTTGTACGACTTTATGTATGAGATAGCTAAATCAGCCCAATCTCCTTAGCTTGGACTCAGTTATACCAGTATGTAGGTCAGAGGTGGGCAAACTACGGCCCGTGGGCCACATCCAGTAGCATAGCCGGGGGGGGGGAGCAGGGGGAGCGGCCGCTCCCCCTGTGAAGAGAAGCGGCGCTAAGGTGCCCCCCGAGCCCCACTGCGCGAGCCGGGCTCGGAGGCACTTTAAAAGGCCGGCGGCTCCTGCCGCTGCGGGGAGCCGTCGGCCCTTTAAAGCGCCCCCCCCCCCCAGCCCTGCTGCCGGACCCGGGCTGGGGGGGGTGCATTAAAAGGCCGGCAGCTCCTGCCGCTGTGGGGAGCTGTCGGCCCTTTAAAGCGCCCCCCCCCCAGCCCCGCTGCCAGACCCAGGCTGGGGGGAGCGCTTTAAAAGGCCGGCGGCTCCTGCCGCTGCGGGGAGCCGTCGGCCCTTTAAAGCGCCCCCCCCCCCCCCCAGCCCCGCTGCCAGACCCAGGCTGGGGGGGGTGCTTTAAAAGGCCGGCAGCTCCTGCCGCTGTGGGGAGCCGTCGGCCCTTTAAAGCGCCCCCCCCAGCCCCGCTGCCGGACCCGGGCTGGGGGGGGATGCTTTAAAAGGCCCGTGGCTCCTGCCGCTGCGGGTATTTTAAAGTGCCCCCCACCAGCCGGCTGCCGGAGCCGGGCTCGGGCAGGGATTTAAAAGGCCCGGGGGCTCCGCAGCGGCTGGAGCCCCGGGCCCTTTAAAGCACCGCCGGGGTGAGTACAGAGGGAGCGGGGAGGCGCCTTTTTATAGTGCCGCTCCCCCTGTGCTATAAAGCTGGCTACGCCACTGGCCACATCCGGCCCACGGGATCATCCTGCCCGGCCCTTGAGCTCCCAGCCAGGGAGGCTAGCCCCCGGCCCCTCTCCGGCCCCAGCCGGGCGGCGCAGCTGCCAGTCCTGCTGCTCTGAGCGGCATGGTAAAGGGGCGGGGAGCGGGAGGGCTGGATAAGGGGCAGGGAGTCCCGGGGGGGCAGTCAGGGGACGGGGAGGAGGGGGCGGTTGGATGGGGTGGAGGTTCTGAGGACGGGGCGGTCAGAGGATGGAGGATGGGGGGGGTTGGATGGGCATGAAAGTCCTGGGGGGCCTGTCGGGGGGGTGGATAGGGGTCGAGGCAGTCAGGGGACAGGGAGCGGGGGGGGTGTAGATGGGGGAGGGGGCTGTCAGGGGACAAGGAGCAGGTGGGGTTGGATGGGTCGGAGGGTTTGAGGGGAGCAGTCAGGGGGCAGGAAGTGGGAGGGGGTGGATAGGGGCCAGGGGCCAGGCTGTTTTGGGAGTACAGCCTTCCCTACCTGGTCCTTCATACAGTTTGCAACTGCAATGTGGCCCTCGGGCCAAAAAGTTTGCCCACCCCTGACGTAGGTGCTTGTACCTGGCAAGCTTGACCCTGTAAGTGAAGGGAAATATGCTCTGTCAGTATAAGACCGCATTATAACAATATAACTGCATTGACATGACAGGCTGTACCGATCTAACTTTTGGTAGATGGTCACACCTCTAATTGAAATAATTAAATTAATATCTAAACTGCATCTAGACCAGGCCCAAGGTGCCTTTACGTTGCTCTGGCAGTACAATGGAGCTCGAAGACATGTTCCCCAGGATGTGTTTCACCAGTGAGAGACAAATAGAGGAAGTGGCCTGCGGACGGAGAGGTCAGGTGGCTGTGGTCACATGGAAAAAGCTTGAAGACCAGAAGGAGGCCAAGCTCCGGAGACTGCCATGTCCTGTATTTCTGGGAAGAGCAGCGTGTTGTGACTGGGATGTGGATGGTCAGGCCTATTGGTTAGAGCAGGAGCTGGTAGCCAGAAGTCAGAGCCATGGGTCAGAACTGGGTCACCTGGAATGAGGCCAGGGAGGAGCAGGTCTGGAAACAAGGCATGAGCTATCAATGCATTTGCCTGTGGCTGTGAGCAGGGCGTCGCTGATTCAGAGCGATCGGAGGCTCAGGTCCAGCAGTAGAATGCCAGGCTGAGTGAGTAATGCACATCAGTTAGTCAACAAATTTAGGGCTAGAGCGTGTCTTTTAGGGACAGCCCTGAGCACAGGGTAATGTGTAAACGACACCAATCCAGGAGTAGCTGCAGGAAGTCATGTGACTCAGACGTTCCCGCCCTGGTTCTCTCATGAGCGCTAGTACAGCTGTGGAGTAGGGAAACCCATACAGCTGGAGGGAAG
Organism: Chelydra serpentina; assembly: GCA_037349315.1. Lineage (NCBI taxonomy): Eukaryota > Metazoa > Chordata > Testudines > Chelydridae > Chelydra > Chelydra serpentina. The sequence goes on from JBAIAC010000061.1 coordinate 17,437,223, forward strand.
AGGTGAAGGGAACCAGCATGTCTCTAAAGACCACTAAATAGTTAGATGGGTGATGCACAAGGATGGGGCTATGCTTCCAGTCACTAACAACAGCATGCCCATCCCTGTTGTGAGAGGCTTCTCCAATTACTGGGGGCTCCCACAACTCCTCTTGCTCCACCCCAGTCACTGTGGCCAGTTTGTTCCCTGTGCAATTCCAGTTCTCAAGGCCAGCTGGTGTAAATCACTGTGTGAACACCATTCAATTTGGTTTAAATAATCCACTTCAAATTTACTTCAATTAATTCAGATTAATTTTCCTGGAGGTAGACAAGCCCAAGGTGATTTTCCCAATGCCACATGAGAAATCTGTGGCAGACCAAGGAATTGAATCTGGCTCTCCCAAGTCTGAAGCTACTTGCCCAAGTACTGGGCCATCCTTCCTTGGAAGGTGACCCTCAATCTGTATCTTTTCCTCCAGGAAGAGGGCAGTTTGAGGGAGCTGGATAAGATCAAAACTTTGTGTGGATGCTTCCAGTGGCATTGGGGAGCAATGTTTCTGGCTGAATACAGCTCACTGTACTCTGCAGTAAACACATGGTTGGACAATTTTATCATACTCAGCCATCTGGGGCCAGGACCTTAGCTGGTATAAATATGCATAGTTCCATTAACATCAACCTGCTGAGCATTTGCCCCATGTATTTAAAAAAAAAAGAGAGAATTACTATAAACAGATCCATTGACAAAGTAGTAGTCAAGTATTTCTTATACTTATAAACATCTGAATCCTTTAAAAGAAGTTCAACAAACAGGTGACTTAGTTGAAACAATTAAAACAATCTAGCCACAACATTGCTCAAGTACAGCATACTTGTTCCTCTTCAGACAGTGTTTATATTAGTCACTTGGTGCCAGTGTTCTGAGGATATAGTCTCAACAGAGCGAAAATACCACTGACCTCAGCTCAAGAATCCCTTAGTCAGCTAGTCCTGCGGTAAGTGGATCAAACAATGGATGCCTACAAGACATGTCTATCATAGCATAGAGGAGGAGTCTGCCCTGGGGGATGCAAACAAGTAGTGCACGACCACGTCCTCACTTTCCTCTTCTCGCTTTTGGAAGGTCAGCACAGAGGCCAACCAAAAGCAATTCAGGCCTGATCCTGAACCCATTAAAGAGTCAGTGGGAATCTTTTTCTTGACTTTGGTGGGCTTTTGGGTCAGACCCTTCCTGAGCCCTTTTCACTGATCAGTGGAGAGCAGCCAGCCAGCCAAATGGCAATTTAAGCCTTTTCCTCCCTAGGGGCTGTAAACTTCTACCAGTGAATATGAAAGGCTAGATTGTACCCTGGACTGCACCATGCAGGAGTATGAGGAATAAGACCCCCACCTCTCCATATACCCTTGCATGGACTACTTACGTGCAGGAATAACCAGGCACTGCCTCTATTTGCCCATTAGTCTTACCCAAGGAGATGGAGGGGGTGGGGAGGATGCAAAGCCCTGAATCTACCTTCCATTTGGCTGGCCAGAACACCCAAGTCTGGATGGAAAGTGTCAATAATTTGCTGCTGGGCTAGCCCAGCAAGGTCAGTGAGGAAGCAGGAAGAGAACTGGCACAGTTCTTTCCCTGTGTTGCTCCCAGGGTAATGTATCTATAATGTGCCAACCCATATTCAGGGCTTTCGGTAATGCCACATGCCAGTTCAAGGACGGCAGTCACCAATGGCTTGTTCTGTGGGCGAATTTCATCATTTACCCATACATTGCTTTCCGTTCCACTACGGTACATTGAGCACTATACAGTGCATGGACCGAATACAGCTCTCCAATGTACAAGTGAGACACAAAGTCCTTGAGGCAAGCCTCGGTGGGGAGGAATCTCTGACCCCATGAAGCAAAGCAATATGCAGGTTTGGTAAGGCAGGGCAATCCTGCAAAGCCCTTTCACTTGCAGAACACTCAATGGAGTTGTGTGTGTGATGGTCCTGCAGGATTGGATGGCAAGTTAAAGGGTTACACACCAAATCCTCAGCTGGGGTAGATTGGCCTAACTCCACTGACCTCCAGGAAGCTATGCCAGTTTACATCTGGTACAGGCACAAATAAAGTCTTGTAGAAGGTCAGATGCCATCAGGCCCTTGAAGCATATAGGAGGTATGTCATCATCCAGTTTTCGATCCATGTTACAATGCTGATCCAATATCTGGGTTACCTATGTGTGAAGACATCCAAATCTGTTTGCCGAGATGCTCTTTAGATATGCTCTTCAAAACTGTCCTCACATGGTAGGAGTTTGGCCAGTGACTTGTCTTTTTATGATGGCTAGATGAGGTGCAAGCAATTCAAGTCTCTGTGGGTCTCCTTCTCTCTCCCTTTGGTCATTCAGCACTGCTACCAACTTCCTTGCTGCAGAAATTGCAGCGTGTCTGTCACTCACCCCTGATTTGGCAAGATCTCTGAAGCGATAAACTCTTTGTTTTGACAACATTAAACAGTTCTCCCCTTCTCCCCCAATACCAAGTAGGGATGACAGAGTCATGTCCCAGTACAGTACAGCAGGAAGTATGTTGCAGAAGTGAGGAGTGAGTGCATCACAAATTGCATCCATATGTCTGAAGTGACGCTTGTCAGTTGTGGATTGAAACAAACACCACTACACATTGTGTGTTCCATTTTTGGAAAGCAAAACATCTGTATCTCATAACCTAATGGTTCTTTTGACACCAGGAGATCCAAAAGCCATATTGGCACATACAGCATGCAGAAGCATCCTTGTGTCGGCTTCCTCTTGAGTTCTGTACAAGTCTTGGGCTTCTTCAACACTTCCGCTGGTGATGGACTTTTACTACTTCACCATTGGAAAAGCCTCCAGCAAGAAGGTGTGTTTATGTTGGGTGTGCGCCTACACTTAGCTGCATTTTGAACCATATATTCAGAGGAATTTTACAAGTGACTGCTTGTTGGATGCCACATTTAGAAGCTTTTTCCATGGAGGCACAGGGCATCCACCAATCACCTGGTATTTCTTGTATCCAATCTTAGATCCTGTTTGTTGCTGTCTTTCTGCAATTGTCATGGAGTTACTGTTGTCCTATCCATTCTGATTACAGAATTAGCTTTTTCAAATCCTTTTAGGACCTGCATCAAGTACTCAGCCGCCAATTCATTGAATGTGTGGAACTTGTCTCCAGCCATGGCATCTCTGATATACACTTTGGTTTCTTTGTTGCCTGCTCTTAGCTCATCGATTTTTTTTTCAGCTTGAGCTTCCAGCAGATGCACTAATTCAGGTTTGTCTGGTCTTCTCATTGTTCCATCAGCATGGAAAAGGGACATAGGCCCAGGTCCTATTGCGTGACTAAGAACAGTTGCCATTGAAACATTTCTGCATCTTGCTAAGGACAGGGCTCTGCAGTAAACAGTTTCTGGACCGATAGCTTCTGTGATAGTCCCTCCCTTGCCAGACTTAAATTTGGCCTGGTTGGCTATGTCAGCCTATGTTTTGATGCCAGATTTGACTGTCCTGAAGCTACATGTCCAGAAGCAAATGCACCTCTCAGCAATCTCTCTTTGTTCTTCACCAACATCTGGTATTTTCAGTAGAGACTCCTGCACATCTGACGCTACATGCAGTCCAGTAGATATGCTGAGAAGCACCTCTGGATGGGTTTCAGGGTCAAGTGGGTTTGTCATATTGTTGATGACATGGTTGGTAAGAACTGTAACTTGCTTTTCATCCGTCTTCAGTGCAGCGGCAAGGACTTGTTTGTGGACTTGGTCTTCACTACTTCTTGTGAGGCCACTTCTTTCTCTCATTATGCATATGCAAAAGCTATATGAAGCTGTGTATTGTCATCTCTAACACTAACACTGGCCTCTGCATAAGTGTTACTGAATTAAAAAGCTAGTTTCTAGAACATTTTAAAGGCTAGTACTACATGCATAGGCAATTACAAATTAAAAACTTCCACCAGGCAAAAGGAGAAGCATTACATTAGAAATTCATGTACATTTATATCTACCCACTATGAAGTAATAACTATGGGCATTCGATCTATTGCTATAGGTGCATGCCCTTCTATGTGAAACTGATCTGGTCAGCAAATTTCAACTGAAAATATTATAATCACTTGTGCGATACTTTTGGCAATTGAGAATATGATGTGAAAACATTTCATGTCAGTATATTGCAAAATGTTGATAGTTCCCATTTTTACCACATGCTAAACAGCTTCATCATTTCTGAAAAAAATACTTGTCCACGCAAAACCAATAAAAGTGATTTAATACATAGTCATTTGGTAGCTTTGACCAGTAACCACCACATTAAGATGTTGAAGTTGACTATAACTCAAACAGTATAAACTGTAGTCATGTTACAGGGTTTCTGGAACTGTGCAAAAGACAAAAAAAAGTGACACTTTCATTTTGGGGGCCATTGTTTCACCTTGTTTCCCACAGGCATATGGCACCACTTGACAGCTCCACATCATACCTCATTTAAACACACATAAAATAAGCTTTCAACTGATGTGAAGTGTGCATGTGTGTAGGGTGGGTACATTAAACTCCAAAAATACGGTCCTTTTTGGAGAATTGCTGCATGCCTACCATTGGCTGAATCATCTGGAATTAGATTTGGACAAGCCCCGCCCCGAACACGCCGATAGGAACAATCCTGCATTAGCAGGGAGATGAACCAGGTGGCCTAAATGAGTCTTTTCCACCTCTAATATCTGAGGGCTACTTGTGGCTTTGCCAAATAAGGTGATGTGTTTCCCCAGGAGCAGCATAGGTAGGAATTGTCCACTCAGCAGGATCTCGGGGCAGAAGAGGGGCTATATCTTCCCATTGTGAGCATGCTCAATGTGATGGGAAGGGCCACAAGGCTTAGAATCCTCAAGGTAAGCAGCGGATAGGCTGGGGGCAAAATGAGGACTTTATCCCCAGCCACCACACCGAGGAGAGAGGAGTAAAGGAGTCCATATCTCCAAAGGTTCTGGCTCCTATGGCACATGTCACTTACAGCAGCCCGTTGGGACCCATGAAATCCACCACCCATGAGTCTATGTTGACCCCAAATAAATCAAATTCAATCCCCCCATAACTATTGATATTTGTTCCCCAAATCAACAGGTATTTGGGTGTCACAGCCATAGTATGAGGAGTAGTAAAAATAGGATGAGCTTGGAAAGGGGCAGGTTTCAACCAAGACATCTTTGTTATAAATATTTCACTCAGCTTAGAAAATAATTTAAGGCCTGATCCAAAGGCCCTGGAAGTGAATGGGAATCCTTAAATCCATTGACTTTAAAGTGCTTTGGATCAGGCTCATATTGAGCATGAACAGCATGCAATATTCATCTCTCTCCTATTTCTATAGGAAATTTTCTTCAAACATGGCAAAAGTCATCTCTATATCCATGTTTGAGTTATCTGAGCAAAAAAAGTATTAAAATAATTAAGTGGCAAAACCACCCTCCCCCCCAAAAAAAATAAAACAAACAAAATCACTCTAGAAAAAGTAAAAAAAGTCAGATGAGTTTTTAAATCATACTGGGAATAAGCATGAGACTTCTGTCCCCAGGGTAACTGGTTTAAAAGGTGCATGTTCTCTGAACCATTAGCATTGCCATAATATAATCTTCCTCACATAACTCAAAACAAGCTAAATGGGTTTTGCTCAAGCACTCCTAAAAAGTTCAAAACTGATCCAAGATTTTGTTTGAGACTTTTACAACCCAACAGGAATATTTTTGAGTCAGGAGCAAATCAAAATAGGGTTATGAAAGTGCCTTTCCTTCTATAATCTTAAACATAGCAGTGTTGATCGCCTCTTCAACAATCAAATAGGATATTTTCCCAAAGCAACGAGTGACTTAGATGCCTCCATTTCTGCGTGTCCTATTTAGGACACCATAAAGGGGCTTGCTTTTCAGAGGATGGGTGATCAGTCCTTTCTCATAATCAAGCCCCTTTAAAGTGTCTCAGATTAGGCCACTAAAAATTGAAGCAACCAAAAATTAGTCACTTAAAAAAAAAATCTTGTCCGCTGTATTTGAGAGTTCAAAGGCCCACTGTAATCAGCCAACACATGAGCTCGTGGAGAAACCAGGACAAGAAATGGAGTGACTGCTTCTTGGTGATAAGGGGCAAAGAATGTAAATTTGGGACAAAGAATGTGTGTGATTTATTAGCCCTGAGAATGAGCCAAGTGTGTTTTGTGTATCCTTTCAAACTCTTATCTTTAGAGACCATATTATGAACAATCACCACATCCAGACCTTTTATTTATAAAGTGCTTAGCCTTGAGGTTATGCACCCTGCTTGTGCTCACTCACTTATAACAAGTATTAACTGCTTCACATGGGAAAAGAAGAAAGTGCACCCACCACTACTGTACTGAAGTGTAGGTTCCAGTGTGGAGGGGGAAGGGGATGGATTAAAGCAATGGCCTATGAGTCTGGAGATCTGGATTCAGCTCCAGACTTATTGCAGGGCCGTGGGCAAATCACAGTCTCTCTATACCTTAGTCCCTAATCTGTAACCTGGGGAAAAGAAACCTCATTATCCCTCTACCCCTTTGTCTACGTAGAATGCAAGTGGCAGGCATGTACAGCAGCTGGCCCAAATGAGGCCCTAATCTCAACCAGGAATTGTAAATCTATTATTACTACAATAGCCTAAATCAAGCAAAAAGTCCATCCTCTCTCAATTGATACTCGTAATACATGTTACAGCTTGTAGTGACCTCTGAATGTGGGAGTTTATGGCCAGAAGCCTTGACCCAAATCAGGAGCCCCATTGTGCTAGGAGTTGTACATGTACAATAAGAGACAGTCTGTCCCAAAGAGTTTGCAATCTATATAAAGAAAGGAGTAGCATCCCATTTTGCAGAGGGGAAACTGAGGTACAAAGATGGAGTCATTTGCCAATGGTCATTGGTAGAGTCAGGAACTGAAAACAGACCTCCTACAGCCCAAATCCATGTATTAACCACCAGACCATCCTGGGCATGTCTACACTGCAATTGAAAACCTGCAGCTGATTTGGGGTCACAGTGCTCAGACTGCGGGGCTGTTTAACTACCTGGGAAGTGGGACCCTCCCACTTCCCAGGATCCCAGAGCCTGGGCTCCAGCCCCAGCATCTACACCACAATTAAACGGCTCCGCAGCCTGAGCCAGATGCAGATTTTTAATTGCAGTGTAGACATACTCTCTGTCTCTCTGAAATAGCTCCCCAAACCCTAAGTAAACAGGGTCCTTTCCTTCCCATGCCACTATAATTCTTCCTTGCCCCTCCCAGAAGTTCTGGACATGGATGTCTGAGGTTGGCCTCCTCCTGGTCATCAGGTTTTCTCCAGGCTCCATCTGACCACAGGACTTTAATTGTCTCAGCACATCTCTATATAGAGCCCATGTGACAAAGGTCAGACACCATCACACGGATGTCCTGACATTCTCTAGATAGCAGCCTACTACCCACTATAGAGTTAGCAGCGGAAATGCAGGAAAGAGGTTCCTGCTGCCCGTTCTCTGCCCGCACCCTCCAAACATCACAAATACAGTAGGAGTGCGAGTAGTGCCAGCTAACCGTTGCAGCTGAGCTCTTACAGAGCGGCCTGTAGACCACAGGAGTCCAGGTAAAGCTGGAAGCAAAGTGATGAGTCATTACTACCCAGGCCTCCCATTGCACAGCGGAGAAAGGTATGAAATATAGCAGCCAGCACTAGCGGGGCCATGCAAACGACAAGTGATGAGCGCTGAACAATGCTGATGTTTTCCTGCATTGTGGGGTCCCTCCCTGCAGGAAATAATGTATTGTAACAGAGTTCCTTGGCTTCCTGCAAAACCCCACTGCACAAGGCAGCACTTGCCTCAGCCCTCCACGCAACGGCACAATAGCTGGTGACACTCACAATACATTGTACTTCATCTGTGGGGAGTGGTGCCAGTGTGTTGACAGTGGGAACCAGCATGAGTGACCACCACCCCTTTCCAAAACAGTGCTACTGTGGAAACGCTCAGCAGATGTTTCAATGGACCTGGCAGTTGGATTAATTTTTTTAAACTTTTCTTCAAGGTTAGAGACAAAGGCCTGGGGCCTCAGTGCACAAAAGCAGTTGTGTGCCTCGAAAAATCACAGCAATTCACAAAGCATGAGTTTGGTGCCTAAGTTCCTATCCAATGCATGGGAAGAGATAGGTGCCTTAGACTGCAATTCACAAAAGCCAGCATGCTAGGCCAGGAATTGCCTAAGCTAGCCTATGGGAGACGTAAAGGGCAGGGGTCGGCGCTAAGCCCTGCCCCTAAGTCCAGGCTGCAAGGAAACGTCCTCTCTCTGCTTGGGATTCTCAGCTGTGACTGTGAACCTTCTAGATAAAGTCACTCATGTTTGTTCCCTCTTTTAAAGAGCCATTTGGGCCAGAGAAAGTACACACACAAGCTTGAGAATGACTCTGTATCCTCATGATAACAGCATGCACCCAGGAGATCCAGGCGCCAGTGCTCCTGCGCCAATGATTCTGTAATTATTTATCCAGAGTGCAATCAGCTTCAACAGGAGAGACTGAAAAAGCCCACATTAGACCACCCCATAGCAGTAGCGTAGCCGGGGGCGAGCGGAGGTAGCGGCCGCTCCTCCTGTGAATATAGGATGACCAGACGTCCCGATAAAATCGGGACCGTCCCGATTTTTGAGCATTTGTCCCACGTCCCGACCGATGGTCCCGATTTTCAGGGTTTTTTTGTTCAACAACTTTGAGCCTCTTCCGTTTTTTTGCTCAACAACTTTGAGCCTCTTCTGTTTTTTGTTTTTTTTTTGGTGAGAAGTCCCGATTTTCGGGTCTTCTCATCTGGTCACCCTATGTGAATAGAAGCGGCGCCTTAAAAAGGAAGCGGCACCTTTTTTTAAAGGGGGAGTGGAGCTAAAAAAAGGTGCCACTTCTTTTAAAGGCGCCGCTTCTTGCACTCACCCGGCGGCGCTCCAGCTATTCGGTGGCACTTCAGCGCCGGGTCCTTCACTTGCTCCAGGTCTTCGGCGGCATTTTGGCAGCGGGTACCACCAAAGACCAAGAGCGAGTGAAGGAACCGCCGTCGAAGTGCCACCAAACAGCTGGAGCGCCTCCGGAGCGCCGCCGGGTGAGTACAGGGGGAGGCACCTTTTTTAGCTCTGCTCCCCCTGTACTCTGGACCTGGCTACACAGCTTCCCCATAGCCCAGTGTTTAGAGCACTCCTCACCTAAGAGGTGACAGAGTGCTGTTCAGTCCCAGTCTTTTTAATCTCTCCTCAGATGGAAGCTGTTCCATACCCTTAGACAACAAAAGGGATTTTCTCTGTACTTATCCCGCTTTTACTATATTTTTCTTGAGATGGGGTCAACAGAACTGCATGCAGTATTAAAGGTGTGGGCATACCATGGATTTATATAGGGGCATTATGATATTTTCTGTCCCTTTTCTAATGGTTCCTAATATTGTCAGCTTTTTTGATGACTCCTGCGCATTGAGCAGATGTTTTCAGAAACTATCCATAATGACTCCAAGATCAGCTAATTTACATTCCATCATTGTGTATGTATAGTTGAGGTTATGTTTTCCAACATGCGTTACTTGGCATTTAACATTGAATTTTATCTGCCATTTTGTTGCCCTCTCACTCAGTTTTGTGAGGTCCCTTTGTAACTCAGCTTTGGATTTCACTAGCTTGCGTAATTTTGTATCATCTGCAAATTTTGCCACCTCACTGTTTCCAGATCATTTGAGAATATGTTGAACAGCCCTAGTCCCAGTACAGATCCTTGGGGGACCCTGCTATTTACCTCTCTTCACTGTGAAAACTGACCATATATACTGAAATATTCCTTCCCTTTGTTTCCTGTCTTTTAACCAGTTACCAATCCATGAGAGAACTTTCCCTCTTATCCCATGACAGCTTACTTTGCATAAGAGCCTTTGGAGAGGGACCTTGCCAAAGGCTTTTTGAAAATCCAAGTACACAGTATTCAGAAAGCCTGCCACTAGCGCAACCAGAGACAGCTGCCGGTGAGCCTGGTGCCCGCTCCGGTGGGCGGGGTTAGGGGCGGTATAACTACACCGGAGGAGCTTCTGGCACGCGGCACTAGCTCCTGGGAGCAGCAGCCTGACATGCTGCTATTTTCACTGCTGCAGTTCCCAGTAGAGCCCTGCAGCTCCACGGATACTGATTTATATTTGCAGATATGAATTTTGTATCCACGCAGGGCTCTAGCGAAGAGGTGCAAGTGGTGGGGGGTCTTGAGGGAAGAGAGTGGAGTGGGAGAGAGCCTTGGGGATGGAGCCGTGGTGGAGTGTGGGCGGGGCTAAGGGGGAGGAGGCCAAGTGGGGGCAGGCCTCAGGGCAGAGCAAGGGGCATGGCCCCCCACTTCTAGGGGGCTTCTGGTACTTCCACACAGACTCCCCAAACGCCGGAGTCACATGCTGCCCAGGCAGCTGATGTAAAGTGATATACGTCAACTGATGTCAATTGGAGTTGTATTGATTTTACACCAGTGGAAGGGCTGAGCCACAGTCTAGAACAGAGGTTCACAAGCTGGGGAGGGCATGAGAAGCTTTAGAAAAAAATAAAAAACCTTACAGCGCACATTTTACCCACAGCAATGAATAACAAGCAAAGTGGATTCCTCCAGACGTATCAGGTTCTCAGATGGCACTGTGCATTTTGACAGACTTCTGTTTAAGCTTGAATAGCATTGTACAAAATCATTGCCCTCCGTACATTAATCCATTTGCTATGACGGGGTGTGCACATTTAATTGTAAGCATGGACCACAATCACAATTTTGCTTTTGCTCTTTTACAGTGAATTGTTGTTGGCTTGTTCATGCAACAGAAAGAAGAAGAAAAAAGAACCACAACTCAGTGAAAAACAGAGCCGAAATTGATTCAAGTGAAGTACCGCCATCGCATATATTGGTGTATGTATTTGTGTGGCAGCGTAAACTACTACACAGACACAAAGAAGGGGGTGTGATCAAATACATTTGAGAACCACTGGTTTAGAATATGGCCTAGCATGTTTCCCCATAAGCCTACCTAAAGCAATAGCCTGCTTAGCCTTCAACACCCATTCCATTTAAGGGCATTTCTGGAGCAGAGATTTCCTGTGGGCCTGTCTACACTATGGGTTCAGATTTTCAAAGATACTCAGCACTCACAACCGGGGCAGTTATTTTCAATGTTTAGCTCTTATTCAGGCACCCAGGTGAAGAAGCCAATGAGTGCTGGGCAATTCTGAAAGTCCAGTCACTTCATTTAGGTACCGATTTGAATCCTGAGCTCCTTTGAACCACAACCACAACTGTCAGGATCCCAACAAGGGCAGTCAGGGCCAAGGGCCAGAGCCGGGGCAAACCTGAGGCTGAGTTGCCGAGGAGTTTGTAGTCAGATTCAGAGTCCAAGTCAGGTTTCAGGGTCCAAGTCATGAGGCAAACTCCAGATCAAGTCGAGGTAAAAACCAGAAGTTCAGGGGCAGACCCATTCATGGCACCTAAAGAAGGTCCACACTAAATACACCTCCTGGAGTGCCCCTTGGGCTTATATAGGGCAGGGAGCCAATCAGAAGCCATGAAGCAGCTGTCTGTTAGGCGCTTGAGGCAGAACTTCTGATGTGTGTCCACAGGGGGGTCACGGGAAGTGGAGCCCAAACTCATTATAGCTGGGAAATGAAGTTACCTAGTCATTCTACAAGCCTGGGTTGTAGACTCACAGGGCCTTGCAATAACTATATCAAGGAACCCAGCTAGTAAACTGCATTACAACAAGATTGTAGAGGGGACTGTCCAACTAACCACGTTAAGGAATCTACATTACAATCCTCGCCTGCAGGACTGACCCTGGCCTTTAGCATGTTCAGTACAAACAGCTCCTCTCTCCACAGTTCAGGAAAAGCCACGTCCTTCACATAATCCCAACACAGCTGCACATTTTATCTTGCGATCGTTGCTGACGGTCTCTAGCAGGGCTGCATTTGTTAGAAACTGGGGGGAGAAGGATATGTCTTTGGACTCTGGCCACCCATCTGCATATGCAGTGGATGCTTTGCACACAGATGGACCATCTCACATCTTGCTCCCTGGCAGTGGATTCTAGCACTCTCTGAGTAGACTTACCAGTGCAGTGCCTGCCAGAGTACATAACACAGGCTTTAACGATAATAATTCAATTAACAACTTGGTAAGGGCAAGGACAAATTGCATAGTAGGTTATCTATTAATGACAGTATATTAAATTCATTGTGGGCCCAATCTAAAGCCAGTGGGAATCTGTGCATTAACTTCACTGGCCTTTGGATTGGATCCTAGCGACCTTACTGGCAATTAATGGAATAGCCTATGGCCCTTTGCTGACCTTCTGTGCTTCCCCCTATACTTGGAAGTCTCCCTCTGTCTATGTGCCAAGCAGCCTCATTCTTCTCCTCCAAAGTCTTCCTAAAAAGACAATGCTTATGTGAAGCCTTTTCAGTAGGATCATGTCCTAAATTCGGACACCAGATCCAACTCCTGTCGAAACACCATCTGTCTGCTTTTTGTGTCTGATTTGTTTCCTCTGTCTGTCTCTGAACGCCGTTAGAAGCCTTTTGGACCAGGGACAGCGCTTTATTCATCTGTAAAGCCAGAGTCTACTATTCAGCAGACCCCTTATGCCACTGGCTTCAATGGGACTAATCACAAAGCAAGGTGCTATTCAGCATGAATAAGGGTATCTGAATCTGGCCCTAAGTGATTAATCAAAATAAGGCCAGGCCTCCACAAAACCTTTTAAAATAATTTTCCGTTTAGGTAATGTAGACTGTATTAATGATTGTGGAGGCCCTTGAAAGATTCAGGCCTTCGTTAAGTTCACCGACATTTGGATGCTTATTCAAACATGTGGGTGATTGACATTTTTGCAATTTTGCCATTTTGATGAAATTTCAAAATTCAAAAAAAAAAAAATCAGGAAAAAAGTTCATTATTTCAAAAACCCTATTCTCAGTTCCTCCTGACTCAAAAAATATTCCTTTTCCATCCCATTCCATTTTCCTATCAGCTTCAAAATCTGAAATTTCAAAGTTTCAGATTTTTTAAAAATGGGAAAACATTTTCACAGGTTTTTTTTTAAAGTTTTCCTCCTTTTTGATCAGCTCTAAACCTAACATCATCTCTCCTCTCTGAAGTGCTGGGTCTATAAAGGTGGGTTTAAAAGATGTGCTATAAGCAAAGCCTATCTTTTGGTGTTGAGCCCCTATGATTCTATGATTCAGGGCCATGGAATCCAGAGGAACAATGAAAACGAAAAACTATTAAAAAATTGAACAGAACCTTCCAGGACCTGAAAGATTCACGTGGACTTTTGGATGATGGTTCACACTGGCTCTTGCTTTGTCTGAACTGGAGACGAGATGGATGACTAATGATTGGAGAGAATGTGGAGAACATATGGGCCAGGGGAGTCACAACAGAGATTGTCACGTTCCTTGGCATTAATGACATGGGCTGGTTTCTACAGCTCAGACTCATAGCTCAGTAGATTGAGCCTCGTTTTAGTGGAAAAGTTGTGCATGAGGATAGATGACAACTGTCCTTCGCACCCTTGGGGGTTCCACTGCAGACTGTGGGCAGAATTTGGCCTGCAATATGTAACAAGTGCGACAGCACCTTGACTGAGTCTCTTTGGTGCTTACTTTCCAGTGCTCGTTAAAGGTGCTGGGGTCTAGTCTTTTCTTAGCTGTATCTCTTCTGTGGCATAGCATGGGCAGCAGTAGTGCAAACTTCCCCCTCCTTTCCCCTGCCAACACCTCTGCTAGCTGAGAGGATGGCTCACTTTCCATGCTCATTCAAACTTTGTCCTCTCTGCTGAGACTACCACCCAGGGTGCTGACTGCGGAGGTAGTTTTGTTACATGGACACTAGGCCATGGAGAATTGGAAAGAGACCACCAACGCATTGGACATAGGTCACCAAACAGCTATCATGGTAAACATGGTAAAGATTTAGCGTCATTTCTGACCTGGGTTGAATTCAAAATCGCAAACAAAGCCTTGCTTGATATTTTCTTATTGTTTTTTGGCAATTTATCACCACACGTTCCTTTCAGTGCAGAAACGTGGCCTTGAGTTTGGTCTTAGAAGTTCCAATTGCATATTTTTTTTATCTTTGCTAGGTCTGGCATGCTAAGCTTGAATTTGGAGCTTGTGGCAGGCAGAGGGGAGTCAGGACAGATTTATTCCTTCATATTATTTAAATATAAAGAGCATCTTGGGGTCCCATAGCGAGCACTACAGATAACATAATAATAAAACAGACATGAGGGTCTAACTTTTCCACAAACAACATTGCTGAAGGAGCCTTTGGTGACTGAAAGAATCTATAGCTCCTGCCTTCCTGTGATTGAAATGGTTGAGAAGCCCTGCTTTCTTGAGTAAACAGAAGATAGGCTTTACAAAATGAAGCTCATCTGACTTCTGTGAATTCCGGCAGAGCAGCTTGAAGAATAGAACTATGAATCTTACGCAAAGAAAACACTGTCTAAATCAAAATATTTTTTCTGTGCCATACGGAGTACAGCATGCACTTAAGAGTCAAGAGCTCTTATTAAAAAAGGGAGAAATGAGAATTATTGGGCTTTTCTCAAGGTGACTTGCAGTAATGTATGGTTTTCTTTTCTGGATTTATTTGAAATCAAACATTTTCCAGAAAGCATAAGATGACTGATCTATGGCTAAGGCTGATTCAGAAGATCTGATTTCAATTCCTGGCTCTGCCACAGACTTCCTGAGTGAAGCACATAAATCGGGCAGTGCCTCAGTTTCTCTATCTGTAAAATGGGGATGGTAATCCTCCTTTTCTCCCTCCCTTTGTCTGTCTTGTCTATTTGGATTGTAAACTCTTTGGAACAGGGAGTGTCTCTTACTGTGTGAATGTACAGCACCTAGCAGAATGGGGCCCCAATCTTGGCTGGAACTTCTAAATACTATAATAATACTATAATAATGATGACTTCTGAACAATAGCAAGAATTATTTCCGGTATGGGCTGGTTCTGAGGTGCTTAAATAAACTTTCTCCTTCTTTGCAAAGATATTCATTTCCTCCTTTTCTTTTTTTGGTGATAGCCTAGGCTATCCCTGCTGACCCCCATACTCCAAGCATTTGGGGCATGAGATAGTCTTGGTGTCCTCTGGCATGCTGCAGGCAGTGAGCAGGGCCTGGGCTGTGCCTGAAAGAATTCCCCCAAGAGAAGTTTTAGCTTCCCAGGACTGCGTGCCAGAGAGAGCACCCTGGCAAAGGTGCAGTTTGCTTCTCCAGCTCCTGAAGTCTTCAAAAACAAGACTAGGTTTCTTTCTGGAAGATGTGCTTTAGTCAAATAATTACAGGGCTCAATTCAAGAGTTACTAGATGCATGGGCGGTGGGTGAAGCTTCCCTTGAAAGAGGCTAGCTCCCTGTCCCACCTCTTCCGCCCACGGCCTCACCCACACTCCACCCCTGCTCTGCGCCAGGCCCCACCCCTTCCTCTCTCGGTCCCCCTCCCCGCTTGCCCTCCCCCCTGCCACCACTTGCCGTGTCCCTCCTCTCCTCCACCCTCCTTCCCTGCTTAGCCTCCCCTGGTCTATTATACCTGCTGCCCATGACTGGATGAATTCTATGGCCTGTTATATATGGGACATCAGACTAGATGATGTAATTGTTCCTTCTGGCCTTAACATCTATGAATCTTTTCACTTTGCACCTGGCCAGTGCAAACTGTGTCCCACAATACTTTACAGAGTTAACAAACACAATAACACAATTATATAATTAACCACAGCATAGACACATTATGAGGTATGAGAAAAAATATTCTTTTTTTAAGAAAAAAATATGTTTTCAGTTGGCAATCTAAATGAGATGTAGAGTCCATGAGATGCAAAAATGCAGGGAGATTTTCCCCAGGCAGGAGAAGGTTCTTGCACCAGTATAGTGGTGATATTGTGGGGGGGAGGGGCAGCGAAGAGATCAAGTGCTAAATAAGTAGAGGGAGCAGGAGATTTCTAGTGAGAGCCAAATGGGGGAAGCAAAATCTGTGAAGAGTTTTCAGCTGTGACCTGTATCCTGAAGGGAGTGGAGTTGTATGAAATTTTTCAGACAACATATATTTTTTTTTTAATTAAAAATGGTCTCTCTTTTTTTTGGTTTTTGTTTTAAATTTCCTGAAAAATTGTTGACAAATGCAGACACTTCCATGTCTTCTATTTTTTAAAATAGCAAGACATCATTGAAATGGTTCTCAAAAGAAAAAAAGTGTCGATATCATTCTGATGTTTTCAATCAAAATTTTGAAAAATATCTTTTTAAATTGCAAACGTGTTTTTTTTTAATTAAAAAATGGGGCCATTTTGGCCACTGGGAAATGAAAAAAACTTTTGTTATTTTACATGCATCTCCAAGTTAGGCTTTCATTTTTCTGAGCTCCAGTATTAGGGTTAGATTATTATTTATTCATATTATTGTAGCACTGAGGAGCCCCAGTCATGGACCCCAGACCCCATTGTGCTAGGCCCTGTACAAACAAAGAACAAAAGACCTGTATTGCTGCTTCATGAACTTTTATGGCAATAACATGTGGGCACTTGGAAGAGAATAGTAACATCTCCACCCTGGTCCTGCACTGAGCTCTGCATGGGCAGAATTCTGTGTCCCATGTGGAGTTCCACTGAAGTCAACGGGACTCTGCCCAGACACAAGGGTCTGCAATTAATTCATTTTTGAGCCAAGGCAGTCAGTATCTATTGCTATGACTGTCCCAGCTATGATCTGTTCTGTAATGCGAATGTGAATCAAAGACTCCCTACTGATACACAATAGACCATACCAGCTTCAAAGGATTTCCTCTGCATTTCATCTACATCTAATTGATACGCTATTCTTTCAATCCAGCCCCATACCAATGTTGTTCTCCAATATGGCATGTGCCTCTGTAATAATTTTGAATTTAAAATGGCACTATGAAACAGAGTCATTATTTAAAGATAAATGGCTATCTGCCCTTGCAAAAGCTTTTCTTACAGTCTATCTGATTGCATTGTCGTCTTCTCTCCCTCCCACCCCTTCCATTAAACCTCCTTCTTGAGTCTGCATTGTTTATAAGGAACAGGAGAGGTCACAGCACATTTGCTGTTGCCATGAACTAAGCCCCCACCAAATGGCATAGGAGACACTAAAAAATTCCCTTGACAGAAAAGTTTGGATGATCCTTATCTCTTCACTCATACTGTGCAATCTCTCTCCTTTCTGAGGAGTCTGCTATTTTTGGAGCCTTCCCTTGGCTTCCCACATCACTCCCACCAGCTGGAAAACTGAGGGGTGGCCAGAACTTCCTCCAGATCTCACGTAACAGTCCATGGAAGACAATGAAGAGGGGGCTCCTTACTGTAAATTGCATCCACTTGCTCCTCTGCTCCCTAAATAGGAAAAGCTATCAAAATGAATCTTCTGTGTCAGATACTGAGAAGCTCAGACAGTCATGCTCTGGACATGCAGGTATGGCGAGGAGACTTTTTTAAGGAAAAAGATGGTGCGATGGTTAGAGTTTTGGCTTAGGAGTCCGGAGACCTGAATGTAATTCCCTTATCTGTCAAAAACTTCCTCTCTGACCTCTGTGCTTCAGTTCCCCATCTGTAAAATGGGGATATAATAGCACTCGCCTGCATCCTGGGGGCTTTGTGAAGACAAATCCCTTAAAGATTGGCTGGTGCTCAAATGCTATGGTAATGAGGGCCAAAAAGTACCTAAGGTAGACAGAAACTCCAGCCCAAATTTGTAAGCTTGTGCAACCCCAATGTGAGACTTTGGTCCCCTATAGTGGCTAGAGCTTGCAAAGAGATTTTAGGAGTCTGCTAGCTTTGTCCACCTAAAAGCCCTGATCCATAGGTTCAAGCAACAGCATGACATGCGCCTCTAGATACAGAGGTCTTGGGTTCACGCCCTGTAGATAATCTGACACCAGGGCCGGCTCTAGGCACCAGCCGACCAAGCACGTGCTTGGGGCAGCACCTCCTAAGGGGCAGCCAATCTTGGGGCGGCGCTTGGGTTTGTTTGGTTTTTTTACTTCAGCGGGGCGGCGCTCAGGTGCGGGGTTTTGTTTCGGGGGGCGGCGCTCGGGGGAACGGGGGTTGTTTCAGCAGGGCAGGGCGGTGCTCGGTTGGGTTATTTTTGTCTTGATGGGGTGGCACTCGGGGGGGGATTGTTTCGGGGGGGCGGCGCTCGGTGAAGGGGAGGTTGTTTCAGCAGGTTGGGGCGGCGCTCGGATTTTTGGTTTTTTTGTTTTGGAGGGATGGCGCTCGGGTGGGGGGATTGTTTCAGCGGGGCAGCGCTGGGGGGGGTGTCTTTTTTCTGGCAGGGCAGTGCTAGCTTTTTTTTTTTTGCTTGGGGCAGCAAAAAAGTTAGAGCTGACCCCGTGTGACGCAAGGCATTATTAATCATGTATGCTTCTGGGGTGGGGGGATGGCTTGGTCACATAATCTCCCAAATGACTACAGCAAATTGGGTTTGTGTACACATCCCTAAATGCACACTGCGAATACGGTGGGATTTATCTCTAAATCAAGAATGCACAAGGGGCAGCACTTTGGCCTGAATTCTTAAATGTATTCTTTGGCGTATTCAAAGGAACCCTTGTGTGCATTCACAGTAACAACCGTGTGTCAGAGTCACTATGGATTTTGCTTCCGTCAGCAATAAAAGTCAAAATCAAAATGTTGCTTTGAAAAAAGCAGTTGCTTGGAAAATAATGGTGCTCCAAAGCCATCCACTTTTTGCTTGCTACTCTCTGGAATGCTTTTTGATACACCTCCTCTATTACTAAGCTAAGAATGACACAGTCAAAATATATGTCCCTGCAGATCAAGAAGAGGAAACACAAGAGATCTCAAGAAGTTAGGGGTCACATTTGGAAGCCTTTCTCCACAACCATGAGGACTAGAATTTTTTTTAAATAAAAACTGAGATTCTCACATAATCCCATGACCCCAAGAACTGGGCCATTAAAAAAACCCACCACCAAATCTTGATTCACAATAAAATCTGAAAGTTGTCAACACTTCTCCCTAAAATCAAATTACTTAACAGAACAGGTGCTTCCCCAGAAGCTAACATTCCCTCGTGGACACACTGGTCTGACCAGACTACATACTGAAGAAGCTGCTGCATAATTGTTCTGGTGTTGAAATGAGCATCAAACTAACACTGATTTAAATCTGAGAGCGAGCAACATTGCCCAGTGAATCATGAGTAGGGATTTGTGCTATTATAATGAGTGTAAGAACATACAGTCAGCATGTAACTACGGAAAAAGCCATTTAACTATTGAAGGAAACGCAAAACAATGAACACACAGATAAGAAATCCACCCAGTTAGACCTCTCTAGGGCTTAGTTCCACCCTCTTACACCCCTCTATCCAAGTAGCCCTCCAACCCATCATCTTTGAGGCTTTGTCCTCTCAAGGTCACACCACTGTGTCTGTGGCAGGAGATTTTCTTAGTACAGAACAAAAATATTTGTCTTACATTAATGCAAACCCAGTAATTTTGATGCCAGAGCCTCTGGTGGCATTAATCAGTGCAGCTCCACTGAAGTCAATAGAATCAGAGTCATAGAAATGTAGGGCTGGAAGGGACCTTAAGCAGTTCTCAAGTTCCACCCCTGCGCTGTGGCAGGACCAAGAAAACGTAGACCATCCTTGATTAACCTGTTTTTAAAAATCTCCAACGATGGGGATTCCACAACGTTCCTTGGAAGCCTATTCTGGAACTTAACTACCCTTAGAATTAGAAACTTTCTCCTAATATCTAGCCTAAATCTCCCTTGCTACAGATTAAGCCCACCACTTCTTGTCCTACCTTCAGTGGGCATGGGAAGCAACTGATCACTATCCTCTTTATAACAGCCCTTAACGTATTTGAAGATTTTTCCGCTCCCCCCTCAATCTTCTTTCCTCAAGACTAAACACACCCAGTTTTTTTTTTAACCTTTCCTCATAGGTCAGATTTTCTAAACCTTTTAGCATTTTTGTTGCTCTCCTCTGTGTGCTCGCCAATTTGCCACATCTTCTCCTAAAGTGTGGCACACAAAATTGGACACAGTACCCCAGCTGAAGCTGCACCAGTGCTGAGTAAAGTGGAACAATTAACTCCCATGCCTTATATATGACACTCCTGTTAATATAACCCAGAATGATATTTGCCTTTTTTGCAACTGCATCACAGTGTTGACTCTCATTCAATTTGTGACTCACTGTAACCCCTAGATCCTTTTCAGCAGTACTATCCCCTTATTTCCAATGTTATGTTTGTGCATTTGATTTTTCCTTCCTAAGTGAAGTACTTTGCATTTTTCTTTATTGAATTTCATCTTGTTGAATTCGGATCAATTCATCAAGGTCAATTTGAATTCTAATCCTGACCTCCAGAGTGCTTGCAACCCCTCCCAGCTTGGTCTCATGTGCAAGTTTTATAAGCATACTCTCCACTCCGTTATCCAAATCCATTTATAAAAATATTGAATAGTACCAGACCCAGGACAGATCCTTCCAGGACCCCTCTAGATACCCTCACCCAGTTTCACAGCAAACCATTGGTACTCATTCTCTTGAGTAGGGTCTTTTAACCAGTTGTGCACCCATCTTATAGTAATTTCATCTAGACCACATTTCCCTAGTTTGCTTATGAGAATGTCATGTGGGACTGTGTCAAAAGCCTTATTGACATCCAGATATATCACCTCTACTGCTCTCCCACATCCACTAGGTCACATAACCCTGTCAAAGAAGGATATTAGGTCGGTTTGGCATGATTTGTTCCTGACAAATACATGCCGGCTGTTCCTTATAACCCTATTATCCTCCAGGTGCTTATAAATTAATTGTTTAATAATTTGTTTCAATATCTTTCCAGGTACTGAAGTTAGGCTGACTGGTCTATAATTCTCCGGGTTCTCTTTGTTCCCCTTTTTAAAGACAGGTGCTATGTTTGCCCTTCTGCAGTTGTTTGGAACCTCACCCTAATTGCTAACAGGTCTGAGGTTGCTTCAGCTAGTTCCTTAAGTACCCTAGGATTAATTTCATCAGGCCCTGCTGACTTGAATACATCTAAATTACCTGAATATTCTTTAACCTGACATTTCCCTATTTCGGCTGGCATGCCTTTCCTGGCCACAATAATTCTGTGCCAATCTACAGCAGCTGAGGATCCAGTTCTTAGGTCTTTCATGAACCAGGAGTCAATGGAAACAGGCGGTAATTTTTTACTTGACCATTCCTTAGCCATGCTGAAAAACTAAATAACCTCACTGTGCTAGGAGATAGGGTCACTTTCTGGTTCCTGACTAATTTATTTTCACTATCCAAACTGAATGTATTCATACCCGATGCACTATTGTAATAATCTTTGTACAAAGTACGCCTTGTAAATATGCCATTTGAAAACTCATAATTTGCTGGTCAGTATTGTCCTGGTAAACTATGTGTGGCAATCTTGTATGTGAAGTAATAAGATTCCTCTGCACGGCATTATTAACACATGTTCCAACCCCAGAATTTGGCAGACAAGTCTGTTCTAAACAAAGGAATGTGAGCTCTGCTTCATTTGCATTTAAGCAGGAAACAGAATCATCAAGCAGGAAAGGAAGACAAAGGATGTTCAAACAGGTGAAGCAAAACTGCAGGGAACATCCTTCCAGACAGACTCTTTGGCTCTTAGTTCTCAGCTGGAAATGTTTTTCAAGAGAAGGAGTGAAAGTATAAAAAGGAGGGACAAACACCCCATGGGACCCCTCTCTCTGTCCCTGCCCATCGCATTCACTGCACTCGAGGAGACAAAGAAAGCAGGGGTTGAACTCGGAAGGAGGGGACATGACCTGAGAGTTTGGTCAGTAATCTGCTGTGGTGAGAAACTTTGCTTGAGTCTGACCCAGTTTGTTAAGTTTGGCATTAGTGAACGTCTTATCTTTATTTTTCTTGTAACCATTTCTGACTTTTATGCCTCATGACTTGTGCTTACTTAAAATCTCTTTGTAGTTAATAAACTTGTTTTACTGTTTTATACAATCCAGTTTGTTTAAACCGAAGTGTATGAATATCTATTTGAGATAATAAGCTGTCATATTATTCCCTTAAAGGAATAACTGATTTAAAATATTTGTACTGTCCAGGAGAGGGCTGGGCAGTACAGGACATATTTTTTCTGGGGGAATATCTGGAACTAGGAGTGTTTTGGGGTCATCTTGCAAAATAACCCAGGCTGGTGAGAGCCACAGCGTAACCCACGTGTATTTGGCAGGCTGCAGTTACACCCAGATACTCAGGCTGCGGCTTCATGCTGGAAGGCTGTTTGTGAGCAGCCCAGGTGGGAGCTACTTCAGCAAGGCATTGTAAGGTGCCCAAGGTTGCAGGGCAGGGGTGACACAGCCCCGTATTGGTCTGGATTGTACCCTGGTATGTCACAGTAACCTGCAGGCTTCCTGGAAAGGATCAGTCTTTGGTGTGTCCCCCAGCTGCTGTGGCAGCATTTCCAACCTGGCATCTGCTTGCAGGCAGCCCCAACTGCAGTGGCTATTAGACTCAAAGGCCCCCTGCAGTCCCTGATTGTCCATTTACAAGGACAGTGACTCTTCTCTTGGGTCCACATGCCAGCCAGAGCTCACTGACCACTTCCCAGGTTAACCCTCGGTCGGTGCCCAGCCTTTCACCAGCTCCCATTCCTATAATGCATAAGAGCCTAAGCTAGCTACTGGCTCTATGTCTCAAGAGTTTCCTTCAGGTCCCTCTCTGCTCAGCCCTCTGGTGGCAGGGCTCCTGCTCATTCTCTGCTGCTTCCCACAAGTTCTGCTCACATCTGTGTCGTGCTGCAGTGCCTGCCACTCACAGCCTGCTCCACATGTGGCTGCCCAGCTTCCCTGCAGCCCGATTCCCTGCTCTGTTCCCAGGCTGCCATGCAGTCCCTCCAGCCGACTCCTGCTTGCCATGTGGCTCTGCAGCCCTCCTCTCCACCCATGGCTTCCCCAAGCATGAAGAGTCACGTCTGGGATCAGGCCCTTTCCAGGTGTGTTTGTCTCCTCCCCTATTGGCTTGGAGAGAGGCATGGGTCTGCTCCCCCACATTGGAGGGCCTGAGGTCAAAGGGGAAGGGGTTGATGATGGGAATAGTAGTTCATTTTCTGCTTAATAGATTCTGGACGGCTGGTTGTTCTCCAGCCAGACCCCCTGCACCGCAGTCCCTGATCCAGCAAATCACTTAAGCACATGCGTAACGTTAAGTACGAGTCAACCCAATGAAGTCAATAGGACAATTCACATTCTTAAAGTTATGCACGGACTTAAGTACTTTGCTGGATTGGGGCCCGAGTCCCCAGTGGATCCCAAGAGCCCCACCAGCCTCTCCTGAGGGGAACCATAACAGCGCAAGGGCCTCTAGTGGGAAAAGAGAATCATCAGCAGCAGATTTCACCACCTCTGAGGGGGCCTGATTCATAATGAGAAAGAGCTAGAAACTGAGGACTGGGTGCAAACAAAGCCTGATGCAGCCAATGGGAGTCTTTGCATGGCTAAGCCCCTTATTTTCCCTTTGTAAATGAGAGCTGATATTTTGGGAGTATTGTTCTTCCCACCTCCAGCTGAATCCTGCAGCTGTCCTGGCATCCACACTTAGGGGATGAAAACACCACAGGATAAGTAAGTATGACTTCCAATTGAACTCTGAGCCTTATAAAACAAAGCTGTCATAAGAAGGGGCCATCTAACATGGACCCTACTTACCTTTGGCTTCGTCTTGACTTTCTGCTTATGTATGATTGTATTACCAAGCCTACATTGAATAATGTTTGCTCAAGATAACTCCCTTGTTTATGTTGGATTCAGCGCACTTTGATGACACAGGAGATAAAGCTTAAACAATGCTTACCAGCTGGATTGTGACAGGTCTCATTTCTTCAGGAGCAGTCCCGGTATACCTCAGACTACGTCCAGCCTAGGAAACACAGAACGGTGTGCTAAGAGTGCAAATAAAAGCCAGGGAGCTCAGGAGGAAGGCTGCCACTTCACATCTAGCTTGGCTCCTGGTTGAAAGCTCTTGGAAAACATTCTGACCTTGGGAAAACCTGACAGAAACATCCTTGTGGGTTTGCAAAGAAGGAAAAAAACATTTCTGTTTTTGCCTCCACATTTTTCCCCCCCAAAATACTAAACCCGTGATTCCCAGTGGAAGTGATCAAAGAGCTGCTGTGTCTTTGGGCAGACAGCTGAGGGCTTGTCTACACTTACGGGGGGATCGACACGCGGCAATCAATGCATCGGCGGTCAGAAGTCCTGCTAAATCAACCACCAATTGCTCTCCCGTCGAGAGTCCTGTACTCCACCAGAATGAGAAAAGTAAGGGGAGTTGACGGGAGAGCGTGTCCCATCAATGCTGCGTAATGTGGACTCCGCGGTAAGTAGATCTAAGCTACGTCAACTTGAGTTACGCTATTAACATAACTCAAATCGCGTAGCTTAGATCGGCTTTCTGCTGTAGTGTAGACAAGGGGTGGTGTATAAGATCTACCACCCCAGGAGTAGCCCTGGGAGGCAGATGCCCCTCTGAGTCACTGGACAATTCCCCCCCTCCCCCATAGAGTGCCTGAGGCCCAGACTTACACATTGGTGAGGGAATCCCTGCATTTGGGTTCCTATTACTCTAACTTCACTGCCATAAATTGCACAGCCACACGCTTGCTGGCCAAATTGATTAGATAGGGAGCATGTAAGCACCAGACTCAGCATACTTGACAGCCCTTTAACTTGTGATCCTTTCACATCTATGCAGGATCAAGCCCTTAACAAATAGCTGTTTAAATTATGTCCCAGACTTGCAGATACCAGGACTGTGCAGTGGAAGTTTTACCATTAACTTCAATGGAAGCAGAGACAGGCCAACACTGAGTGCTTTTGAAAATCCAACCGGAGTTGCTTATTGCATCACAAAGGGACAAGGCGTGCTGAAATCGAGTTCCAAATTTTACCTGTGGCTCCAGATGCACATTTAGCATTGAGCTCAACAGGACTGCTTGAGTTCAGACATTTGCTGGGGTACAGTCCTCTGTCTAAACAAAGATCAGTCTTTACAAAGGTTTGGTTTTGCATCGCACAAATTTAGAAGCTTTAGTTCAGGATGGTTCTGATATTTTTCAGGTCAGTTGATCCTTCCCTAATACAATTGTTCTGGGATCTGCTGAGCAACGACCGCAGCATTTTCTGGCTTATACCAGACTGTTTTCTGCCATATGCTAGCAGTAACATTTTCCTCTTCACTTGCACTGAATGACAGGTTCACAGATACCACTGACAGCCTTACCACTTTCACCTTTCAGCACACCAGGGAAACAGCTGAAATAAATCCGACTGTATTGGAGTATTTACAGATGGAATTTCTCTGCTGGCAGATCAAGCTTCAAACTGATCTCTCTTCTTTATAGGCCTATATGCTTTTCCCCAAAATATATAATCCCTGAGATCTGACCCTGAGAGGTGCTGATCATTCTCAGCCCACGAAGTCAATGGGAGTAAAGAGTGATCAGCATGTCACAGGAATTGCTCAGCATCAGGGTCCATATATATACATTTTCAGAGAAACGTATATCACATTAATAGTTTTGGGGATGTTTTGCCAATAAGTTTTTGATAGTGAATTGCAGTCTCTTTGATGAATAGCAATTCTGGCTGATCACATCACAGTTTACAACTTTAAACTAAAGGTAACTATCAAATAAAACATCTAAATACACCAGTGGATGAAAATTAAGATGTCCTGACCCTGTGCCACACTGCCTCTGAGCATGGTAGAGTAGAGACTGCTCCGACTGGTCTTTTCACACCTGGCTCCAGTAGAACTAGTAAAGAAACAGGAGGAACACTTAGTTGGAAATAGGGGAGTTCAAAAACCAAAAGACCACAAACCATAATATAATCTTTTACAGAGCTCTCATGCTTTGGGGAGCAATCTAATATTTTGAGGGTCTGACTCATGATTTTTTAACTTTTAGGACTGGCAATACGGTGTTTGTACAGCACCCAGCTCAATGGGACACGGACGCTCAATACAATGGATAGGTATGTAGTGCGTAGGAATCCTTTTAGTAGTCTCCTTTTAAATCAGTGGTTGGTATGCAGACCCCTGGAGGTCCACAGACTATGCTTAAGAGTTCCAAAGGAGTCCACACCTCCATTTGAAATGTTTTAAGGGCCTGCAAATGAAAAAAGATTGAAAATCACTGATTTAAATAGTTCCTGAACTCTCTAGTGGCTCTGTCTTCTTTATGTCTCGGAAGCCACCAGGACCCAGCCAGCGCAACACTGTAGGTGTAGCTTAACCTTGTGGGTTGTATATAGTTAGTAAACATGGTTATTTGGGTTCCTTCATGTTACATTTGTTGGGTCAAGAGAAAGAGTTACAACAGTGTAAACAATAATTACTTTTCCTCTTATACTGCAGAAACCCTAAATAAAATGTGGGACTAAAAGGCCATGGGAGAAAATTCTCTTGGTGAAAGACTTTTGTTGTTGTTGGGCCCAGTAGTTTATTATTAATAATAAACATTTATACTGCTGTAGTGCCTAGAGGCCAGCCAGGTCAGAGCCCCCATTGTGTTAGGAGCTCTCTTAGAGCATGATTAATATACACGAACACATGGGACAGAAGCCTGCCCTCATTTATTCCCACGGAACCCCACAGACTTCAGTGGGCCTGCATGAGCTATCAGTCAGGACAGAATTTCATCTCATGCCTTTAAGAATAGTCTACTTTGCTTGCAGTGCCACGGAAGCCTGATCTAGCCTCTTTACTGTCTTCACTATTGCGTTTTTCAAGAGAATGAGTTACACAACATTGACATTTTCCATGTAAAATGTTATTCATTTGTTTAAAAAAATTCTGAAGCCAGACCCTTAGCAAGCGTAAACTGGCATCATTCTACTGAAAGAGTTGAGTAAATTAATAGTTATTAAAATAGTTCAAAAGCAGTTAAAGTTTGTTTTATTTTTATTTAGTTTGGTACTTTGAAGTGGCAGCTGCAATCATTTTGATGAATCTATCTGAATCTATCTGAGATACTTATATGGTCCCCATTATCGAGTCTCTGAGCCCCTCACACTCTTTAATGCCTTTATAGTCACTACACCCCTGTGAAATAGCGAAGTGCTATTGTTTCCATTTACAACTGGGGCACAGAAAGTCTTAGGGCTTGTCTACACAATGAAAACTAAAGGGGTGTGATTTCTTAAGCACTCAAAAGGGTTGAGTTCATGTTGATGTAGTCCCATTTCAAACAGGACTACATTAATGTGCACTAGGCACCTTTTAGAGCATGCCAGCAGGTCTACACATGACAGTTACCTGCTTCAGAAATCACACACCCCTAGTTTACACCCGTAGCACCGTGTAGGCAAGCCCTAAGTGACTTGCCTAAAGTCACATAGGAAGTTTGTGGAAGTGCAGAGATGTGAAGCCAGGTTTCCCTACTCCTGGGTTACTGCTCTAACTGCTGTAATAGGAAAGCTGTAAGAGTACCCTATTATTTTAGATACATACAGCAAAGGGTGCTACTGTGATAAAAAACTGCTCAAAGAGTTGATATCTCCTGGGGTAAAATATAGAGCATGTAGGAATGTTAAAACTAGTGATGTATTAATAAAGAAGCTAGTTAAGAGCGATGGTCAAAATATTTTGACAATTCAAAATGTTGACAAAGGTTTTTCATGAAAATTTTTGAAAATTATTTTCCAAAATTTCCCCCCATCCTCCCAACCCAAGTAGCTTACTGAGCTAATTAAAAGTGCTCTGAAAATTTTAATTACCCTTCCCCCCACCCCAAAAGTTGAAAAACTTTCACAACCTTGACTTTTTGTAACTAAAATGCTCCACGTTTTTCAACCATCTCCGCTAATTAACTGTTCATGAACATTGTCTCTATGTGGAATTAGTCCAGCTTCAAACTTCTTTTGTTCACATTTTTATTCTCTTTACATTCATTGTATTGTATGTAGATTAGAAGGGCAGAAGGGACTTCTGTAATCATCTAGTCTGATCTCCGGTCTAACACAGGCTGTAGGATTTCCCTAAATTGATTTATGTTTGAACTAGAGCATATGTTTAGAAAAACAACATATCTTGATTTAAAAATTGCTGGTGATGGAGAATCCACCATGACCCTTGGTAAATGTTTCCAGTGGTTAATTACCCTCACTGTAAAAAAAATAAAATAAAATTGTGTTCTACTTCTAGTTTGAATCTGTCTAGCTTCCTCTTCCTATCATTCTGTCAAGTGGTACCTCAGCTAATGCCCAAAAGAAACTACCGGGGGACTTCTCTTTACTCACACAAATAGTACTACTGTTAACTGCAATATATCCACAAGGTCTGGATTCAGAAATAATGCTGAAAATTAATTTGCCCATTGTCATTTGTATATGTTGTTCATAGAATCATAGAATCTCATGGTTGGAAGGGACCTCAGGAGGTCATCTAGTCCAACCCCCTGCTCAAAGCAGGACCAACCCCAACTAGATCATCCCAGCCAGGGCTTTGTCAAGCCTGACCTTAAAAACCTCTAAGGAAGGAGATTCCACCACCTCCCTAGGTAACCCATTCCAGTGCTTCACCACCCTACTAGTGAAAAAGTTTTTCCTAATATCCAACCTAAACCTCCCCCTCTGCAACTTGAGACCATTACTCCTTGTTCTGTCATCTTCTACCACTGAGAACAGTCTAGATCCATCCTCTTTGGAACCCCCTTTTAGGTAGTTGAAAGCAGCTATCAAATCCCCCCTCACTCTTCTCTTCTGCAGGCTAAACAATCTCAGTTCCCTC
This sequence comes from Chelydra serpentina, assembly GCA_037349315.1. NCBI lineage: Eukaryota > Metazoa > Chordata > Testudines > Chelydridae > Chelydra > Chelydra serpentina. Next base: position 17,466,097 of record JBAIAC010000061.1, read on the forward strand.
AGCCTCTCCTCATAAGTCATGTGCTCCAGCCCCCTAATCATTTTTGTTGCCCTCCGTTGGACTCTTTCCAATTTATCCACATCCTTCTTGTAGTGTGGGGCCCAAAACTGGACACAGTACTCCAAATGAGGCCTCACCAGTGCCGAATAGAGGGGAATAATCACGTCCCTCGATCTGCTGGAAATGCCCCTACTTATACAGCCCAAAATGCCGTTAGCCTTCTTGGCAACAAGGGCACACTGTTGACTCATATTCAGCTTTTCGTCCACTGTAACCCCTAGGTCCTTTTCTGCAGAACTGCTGCCCAGCCATTCGGTCCCTAGTCTGTAGCAGTGCATGGGATTCTTCCGTCCTAAGTGCAGGACTCTGCACTTGTCCTTGTTGAACCTCATCAGATTTCTTTTGGCCCAATCCTCTAATTTGTCTAGGTCCCTCTGTATCCTATCCCTACCCTCCAGCGTATCAACCACTCCTCCCAGTTTAGTGTCATCTGCAAACTTGCTAAGGGTGCAGTCTACACCATCCTCCAGGTCGTTGATGTAGATATTGAACAAAACCGGCCCCAGCACCGACCCTTGGGGCACTCCACTTGATACCGGCTGCCAACTAGACATGGAGCCATTGATCACTACCCGTTGAGCACGACCATCCAGCCAGTTTTCTATCCACCTTACCGTCCATTCATCCAGCCCATACTTCTTTAACTTGCTGGCAAGAACGCTGTGCGAGACTGTATCAAAAGCTTTGCTAAAGTCAAGAAATAGCACATCCACTGCTTTCCCCTCATCCACAGAGCCAGTTATCTCATCATAGAAGGCAATTAGGTTAGTCAGGCATGACTTGCCCTTGGTGAATCCATGCTGACTGTTCCTGATCACTTTCCCCTCCTTTAAGTGGTTCAAAATTGATTCCTTGAGGACCTGTTCCATGATTTTTCCAGGGATTGAGGTGAGACTGACTGGCCTGTAGTTCCCCGGATCTTCCTTCTTCCCTTTTTTAAAGATGGGCACTACATTAGCTTTTTTCCAGTCATCCGGGACCTCCCCCGATTGCCATGATTTGTCAAAGATAATGGCCAATGGCTCTGTAATCACATCGGCCAACTCCTTTAGTACCCTCGGATGCAGTGCATCCGGCCCCATGGACTTGTGTTCGTCCAGCTTTTCTAAATAGTCCCGAACTACTTCTTTCTCCACAGAGGGCTGGTCACCTCCTCCCCATACCGTGCTGCGGAGTGCAGCCATCTGGGAGCTGCCCTTGTCTGTGAAGACAGAGGCAAAAAAAGCATTGAGTACACTAGCTTTCTCCACATCCTCTGTCACAAGGTTCCCTCCCTCATTCAGCAAGGGGCCCACACGTTCCTTGACTTTCTTCTTGTTGCTAACATACCTTATACCATTATATTGTTAGAAATAAAGAAACAGTAACTGTGATACTTGTGCTTGCTGTGACAGGTATTGCAATTTACTGCAATATCCTTGGAAGACCAGACTGGTATGTCACCTCTCTAGAGGGGAGATGTAAGACCTGGACATTCAAAAGACTACACTGAAAATGTGCCAGACAAATATATGGACGTTGGGGACAGTAAGTGTTAAGTGGATTTCCCGGGGAGTCGCTGGGGAAAGGTTAATGCAAATTCCCCAACTCCAGGTAAACAGAAGCCCAGCCATTGAAGGAGACGGTCAGTGTCTGCTGAGTGCAGAAGGAGCAGAAGGCCAGGATCAATGGCCCAAGCTGCATAAAGAACTGGCTGACCTGTCCAGACTGGGTTCTGGTTCCATAGCTAAGATGGAGAAGAACTTGTAACCCTGGGGAAAACCCAGTTGTGGGTTTTATAGGACTAAAACCTACCAAAGCACTAGGCTGGAGTTGGGTGGGGGGGTGGCCTTTTTATCATGCATGTAGATTCTTTCGTTTTTAACATGTTCTCTCGAATGCTTTGACTGTAAGAATAAAAGTGCTTGCTTAGAAGGAGCTGTGGGGTAACGTATAACTGTGGGCAATACACAAGACATAGACTTAGGAGAAAAAGCAACGCACAGGCACTAGCCTTTTTAGGCAATCTGGCTTGCTGGGCATATCACAGTATAAGGCAGGGAACTGTGCAGCTTTTGAAACCCCAGTCCAAAGGGAGTGAGCCATGGGTATCCACCCAGGACAGGTGATGGCTGAGAGCCAGAAACCTTTAAGTGGGTGCCCTCAAGGGACCATAGAGGGGGAATACAAGTGCCATTACCCTGAAACTGTGACACTTAGCACAGTATCATCTTCTGAAACACGAAGGCCTGATTGTTCTGTCAACTATCCATTTTCTCCTATTGAAGCCTTTTCGACTGACAACCTTGGTACATTATAGTGCTGATGTGTAAATATTTGTGTGACTCTTCAGATATGTTTAGACACTGCCACTGGAAATTAAATAGAAAACAATTTTGTGCTTACATTACAATGCACTCAGAATAACAGACACAGGACAAAGTTTACTTCTCTGAGTGTTAGAGCCACCCAAACAAAATTTTTTCCTAGTTAATCAAGATTTCAAGCAAAAAACCCCTAATGTTGCTGATTCACGAAGCTGTGACTAGGGTTGGCCAACCCTCCAGGATTGTCCTGGACTCTCCAGGAATTAAAGATTAATCTTAAATTAAAAATGGTCATGTGATGAAGCCTCCAGGAATATGTCCAACCAAAATTGGTAACCCTAGCCATGCCTTTTTTAAATTGGGCTAGGTTTGAGAGGTTTGTGTATCCTTTTACATCTATGGCCTCAATCCAAAGCTCACGGAAGTCACTGGGAGTCCTTCCATCAACTTCGATGGAGTTTGCATGAGGTCCTGTATGCACGTGTACTAGTGGCACAAGGATAGTAAGTAGCAGGAGAGGTGGAACAGAGAGCTGCATAAGATTACATGGTCTTGATTTGATGCGGGGTCAGACTGAAATCTTTACTCACATAAGCTTCCCCCAAACCAGATTGCTTTTTCAGTGTTAATAATAGTATTAAGAGTGTGACACTCAGCATAGCCTGAGATTCAAAGTTAAGGCTGACACTACTTAGGTGTTGCTGATAGGAGAGTATGCTACTTTTTGCATGCCTTTCGGGCTCTCTGGATAGACTCCTCCCACTTCCAGAGGTGTGTGTGCACTGAAATGTCAGAGTAAACTGAGCACAAGAACTAGGGATCACCAAATGAAATTAACAGGCAGCAGGTTTAAAACAAAGGGAAGTATTTCTTCACACAACGCACAGTCAACCTGTGGAACTCCTTGCCAGAGGATGTTGTGAAGGCCAACACTATAACAGGGTTAAAAAAAGAACTAGATAAATTCATGGAGGATAGGTCCATCAACAGCTATTAGTCAGGATGGGCAGGGATGGTGTCCCTAGCCTCTGTTTGCCAGAAGCTGGGAATGGGCGACAGGGGATGGATCACTTGATGATTACCTGTTGGGTTCATTCCCTCTGAAGCACCTGGCATTAGCCACTGTCAGAAGACAGGATACTGGGCTAGATGGACCTTTGGTCTGACCCCGTATGGCCGTTCTTATGTTCACAAATTCACAGCGTGGGGGTGGTTTATGCTAGGATACCAAAGGGATTTTTCAGATGTAACTGGAAGGAGTCTGCCGCCAGGGAGTCCCATTGCAGTGAATCTCGAGTGACCCGATGTGGTAGCGAAAGCAGAACACTGCCATGCATGATGAGCCCCTGCAGGCACTTGCAACAGCACAGCCTTTTGGATTAATTGTTTCCTTGACGTCTCTGTTTACAGCTATAATTGTGACTTGGCATTTTTGTTCTGGAGGCCTGATTTCATCAACTCCTGGTGAACAGCAACCTGTTTAGTGGCCTCTAATGAATCTCTACGATACCAGCTGCTCTCATTATGACTGTAATAGCATCATAGCGCGCCCTCGATTTGTTTAATGTTTGGGATTAGCAGTACTGTAGTCAGTATGGCAGAAGTGAGCCATTGACAGGGACTTTCAGAGAAGGAGCTTTGTGGATGATCCTTACATTACTTTAAAGCAACACAGATGACTCACTCTGCAAAGGGTAACCAAGGGGTAATGCAAAAAGACCTCAGTTCACATCCAAATTAAATAAAGCTTGTTAAGAAACTCTACAGAGGGAATTTTGGATTTCTCAGCAAGTGGTTTGAGTTTTGTTCTTCCATTAATTCATACCATGTTTCTAAACAAGTCATCTTAGTTCTAACTTCTTAGCTATGAAATAATTCCCCTGGATCCTGCCAGGTGCTGAGCACCTCCTGGAAGGTGCTTTGTGCCCTTAGTTGAACTGAAATCAGTAGGAGTTAAGAATGCTCAGCATCTCTCAGGATAGGGCCTTTCCTACAAGCCACAATCTGACACCATCACTCACCTTGAATAGTTTCTTACTCCTTCAGCTCCTAGAGGAAGGTGCTCATCAGAATGAGTAAAGGGATCAGAATCTGTTCGTATCCTATGACTCTTACAACATGTTCCTTTAGGGCAGCAGAGTGTGGAGAATGGAATATGAATCTACCTCAAAATATTGTATTTTGTTTCCTTTTTATTCTACTGCTGTCTGAATCTGAAGTTAAGCGTGGTGATGTTGTCAAATGGCATCCATCGTTCTATCCTGTTTTCTCAAGGAATCAAAACAATTCCTTGTTATTGAGGACTTGTATCCCAGTAGCACCCATAATATCCTAGCTTGTGCCCAGAAACTCAGGATGGTTCGGTCCTGGCTGTGAAAAGCTCCCAGTCCAAGTGTCTGATCCAAACCCTGTTGAAATCCGGAACTGCTGGGCTTTTTCTGCTCTCCACACACCCTCCCTCTTTGAGAATGGCGTCGGTTGCCCCTCTCAACACTAACTTCAGTGGGTTTTGGATCAGGCTCCGTTCTAAGACATGTATAGTTTGGAAATGTTTGCAGAAATCAGTATTTCTTTCCTGGTCCCCGTGCATTCATTCTTTTGTATTATTATAGCAACTGGACTTTTGAGGAAACAGAGAGAAGCAAACGTTCCCAAAGGTACCTGATTAAAACGCAAAACAGCAGCACACTAGCTACAAGCTGATATTCTTGTGCAGTGGGAAAGGTTACACCATGCTGTTCTTCTCCTTGTAGGATTTCCACCTTTCATTTCCTTCCATTTACTGCCACACACTGAGTCAGGCTGAGAGGGTGACTCCCATCTCCCTGTCACGTCTCCAGCTCTTGTTTACTTTGCTTCCCCTCCCTCAGTTTATTCCCAAAAGCCAGGTTGGCAATCTTGAACTCATCATTCCCACCCTCAGTCAGTTCCTGGAACCCTGAAGGTAACAATGGGGAGAATTCAATCATTGCGCTGAACTGGGGCTTTAGGGATAGGCGGGTCCACTGGTCCACCCTGGGGGACACCCAGATAGGCACACGTTCCTCTGAGTCACAATCCCATCCCTCCCTGTTCCCACATTGTAGTAATTTATTGCTGGTCTATATGTTATTTACACAGAAAAATCTTAGCCCCTCCTCACCCAGATACAGCTATGAATGTTGCACCAGGCAGCTAGGCTGCCTGTGGGACCCTAATTCTTCCCCCTTTGCTGTATACATTATAATATAGGTCTTGGAGTTCTCAGAGAGCAGTAAACATTAGATGCTAGGCAATTTAGTGTTGAGGTAACAGGAAACTTACAGGAACACAAATTTTGTAATAAGAACCGCAAACATGGGACAGGAAACTATAAGTTAAGGCTAACATTCCAAAAACGATTCACATTTAAGGTCACCCAAACAGTCTTAACTCTGCCTCAAAAAAAGCAGGCACTCGGAGGCAACCTTTATCCCTGTGTGTGCATGCAAGTGTTTGGGTTTAGTCTGCCTTTCAATATTGCTCCTTAATGCAGGTTCACCTAGTCAGTGACCACAACAACTAGAAGTATTTCGTTCTTGTGACATTCCTGCTGTTTTCTGCCAGCCCTACTGCTGAGTCATTTTTTTTACCCCATCTCTGGGTGCCAAACTGGAGCAGCACCACTGTACAGGGCAAGGGGAGAGAAAGGAAAGGAAGTGGTACTCTTCCAAGTTTTGCACACAAAATACATCACAATCAGGTGTCATTATAAATGAGACACGGTTCAGAATAGATTGTTCAGAACATGACGGAGCGTGTTCACTGAGCTACACTAAAATTTTAAAGCTTGACTCCCCCTTGGTGGGACTTGAATATATGCCCCTGGGTTCAGCGACTTGGTTGGGGGAAGGGGGAATATGGTGGCATCTCCCACTGCCACCCAAGACGTGGCACCAAAGTGTAGCCTCATTCACAGTCAATTTGTGGCCCGCCTTCTGCATTTGTATGGGAGGAATGAAATAGTTCCAAGTTATTTACATTGGCCAGGTCTACACTCATACAAGCTAGCTACATCACTCCGGCATGTGAAAAACCCACTCCCCTGAGTGACGTAGTTAAGAATACAGTGGGTCCCTGGTATACGTTGGGGTTGTGTTCTTGAAAAGGACCACGGACACCTAAACAGCGTATACCTGGGACCCGCAGGTACAGCAGTGGCATAGGCAGGAGGGGACACTGGGTGGGCCCTGGGGTGGGCAGGCAATGACGGTGGGAGGGGTGGGAGTGATCTGGCGGCCTCTGCCCCCCTCCAGGCGACCTTGCAGGCGAGGGGGGGGTGATAGATGATTTGGCCAAGGGATCCGGTAAAAATGGAGGGGCCCGTAAAAATGTGCACTCCCACACACACACCTGCTCTGCCTCCGGTGCTCAAGGTTTGTCCCTTCCGCCCGCCTGGGGCTCCTGTCAGGGAGCAGGAGCAGGGCACAGGGGCTTGTCCCGCTTCGCCTGACAGGGGAGCGGGAGCGGGGCATGGGGGCTTGCCCCGCTCCTCCCACCCGGCGCTCCAGCCAGTCTGGGGCTTGCCCTGCTCCGCCCAGCAATCCTGCCAGGGCGCGAGGGCTTGCCCTGCTCCGGTGCTCCAACCAGGGAACGTGGTCGGGGGCTTGGAAGCCCCTGCACTCCGACCCCACCCCCCAGCTGGAACACCGGGCGGGCAGTGCGGGGCAAGCACTGGGGCAGGAGCAGAGCCGGGACTGGGGGCAGTGGGGTGTGCCTGGATGTTAAGTGGGTGGGTCGCAGCCTACCTGTCGCTACACATATCTGTCGCATATCCATCGCTCATCAATAGGGAATGTGTTCTGATTCATGTCGGTCTGCATATCCGTCATTTGCAACTTACAGTACAGTACTGCAAACAACGGCTATGCAGATCGGGACTGAGGTGAATCGGAACACGTTCCCCTATTGATGAGCGACGGATATGTGAAACAATGGATAAGAGGGAGACGTATATCGGAGAACCCCTGTACCTAACCTCCAGTGTCCACAGCGCTAGGTCGATGGATGAATTCTTCCATCGACCTAGCTACCACCTCTTGGGGAGGTGCATTAACTACAGTGACAGCAGAACCCCTCCCATCGCTGTTGCGAGTGTCTATACAGAAGCTATGCAGTGGCACCACTGTAGTATTTCAAGTGTAGACAAGCACATTATCACTAGGCATCTGAACCACCACCTCACTGAGACCACTGGGGCAGTTTACACCTCTCAGAGCTATGGTTCCAGGCTCTCTGCAGACTCAGATAGAACTAAGCAAAAGAGGGAAAGCTGAAATTCTGGGGAACAAGACAGCAGCTTGAAAGAGGTGCCCACATACCACTCCCCTGTGTGCCAGCCCAAACCCAGCCTGTCTTCAAGGCTTTCATTCATGATACTTCTATGGTTAAAAAGCAACAATGACAAGGAAGCAGGGATAGACTCTTTTTCTGTGTATAGAAAACTTTTCAGCCTTCTTTATGCAACATAAAAAAGCCAAACAAGCCGTTTGCAGGTCACCTTTAAGAGGAATGATGCAGCATTTCTTTGTTAATTCGATAGAAGGGCTAACACCAATACAGGCATCCACCCACATCTGGCCTCCTACCTTTTCTTTCTCTCAAGGCTTAAAGAAGTTGGTAGCCTGCAGCTGTCACCATCATCCTTGTAGAAAATGATATGAGAAGGGGAGTAGTGCAGTATTTCATTCTGTCAAGCACCTTGTCCTCAGGCACTAGGACAGGGGTCTCAAACTCAATTTACCTTAGGGCTAGTGCCAGTCCTCAAATCCTCCCAGCCGGCCAATAACATCACTCATGCCACCCAGAACCCACTCCCCAAAACTCCGCCCCCCCAAAGCTCCCCCCCCCCCCCGCCACGTGCCTAAAGCTCTGGGAGTGAGTTTGGGTGGGGGTGGAGGTCTGAGGTAGGGGATTGGGGTGCAGGATCTGGGAGAGAGTTTGGGTGCAGAAGGGGTGAGAGGTTGGGCTCTGGGAGGGAGTTTGGGTGGGGGAGGGGTCTGGGGTGCAGGCTCTGGGATGGAGTTTGGGTGCTGGGTGCAGGCTCTGAGCTGGGGCAGGGGGTGCAGGAGAAGGGGGTGGGGTTGCAGGCTCTGGGAGGGAGGAGGGGATCGGAGGGGTCTGTGGGAAAGGGGTGCAGGCTCTGGGAAGGAGTTTGGGGGCAGGAAGGGGGTGGAGGTGCAGGCTCTGGGAGAGGGTCTGGGGATGTGGCGCTTACCTGGGGCTCCAAGACAGGGCGGGTCGGGGGGCCTCCGCGCGCTGCTGCCCCCAGGCACTGCCTCCGCAGCTTCCCATTGGCCGCAGGGGCGCTCGGGGCAGAGGCAGTGTGCGGAGGGACAGCCCCGCCTCACCCCACCCCGGGGCCACAGGGAGGGGCCGGCAGACATGTGGAGCGAGCAGGCAGACGCCGCTCAGCTCCGCTGTGCTGCCGGGGCCCCGGGCCAGTTTAAATCACCTGAGGGTGGGGGGCGGAGCGTCTGGGGGAGGTGGCAGATGGGGCCAAGGGAGAGACCTGGCCCCAAAACTGCTGGAGCCCCGCGGGCCACATTGGGGAGGTTCGTGGGCTGCAGATGGCCCGCGGGCCGCAAGTTTGAGACCCCTGCACTAGGATTTCATTCCCTGCTTTGCCACAAGCTTACTGTGTGTCCGTGGGCAAGCAAGTTAGAGATCCGACACACAGAGACTATCTGTACAATGGGACTAGCTGCACTGTCCTACCTCACAGGGGTGATATGAGGATAAATACTTTAAAGATTGTGAAGTGCTTTGAGATGTCCCAATGAAAAGTGCTATTTAAAAGATAAGCATTGTAATTATTATTACTATTTTAAAAAACATTGATTTTTAAAAAAGTGTTTATTGCCATTTGGCCTTTCCAAATTCTATTGAGTTTGGAAATGCCACAGATGTTAAATCACCTTGCACAATGCTTCCTTCTATTACCACTGCATAAGTCACTTTCTTAAGTGACCTCAGAAGTAATACAGCAGCAAGGAAGGGGAGTTTACAGGGTGTTACAACAATCTTCCTCTTGCTTCCTGATGACCCTTTGGGGTTATGGCTTCAAGATATGCAAGTCTTCACCCCTGAGTTTTATTTCTGATTGTCTCTGTATTGCCAGTGTTCAAAAATAAAGGGCCATGTTCCAAAAAGCATGACATTTTAAAAACAAATAAATGTTGGTTTATTTTTATTTGCCTTCTAGTTTTTGATCCGTTGGGATCACATTTTCAAGCTTTTCTCCACAATCATGAGGAAACTCTCCACTCCCAGTTTTTCCATTATTTTTTTAAATTTTCATTCAAAAGGCTTGTTTTAAAAGTGAGCAGATACAGTTAAAAATGTTGATAGCTATTTTGATGTTTTCCATTTGAAAGGGTTTCTTTTTACAAGTATTGGGGGGAAAAAACCAAATTGAAAAAATTAAATGAGTTTATTTGGAGCCCCAGTGCTGATATCTTGAAACGTTTTGCTGAACTATTTTTTCATGTTTGGACCATTATGTGACTAGGAATAATACTACTAAAAATAATTCTTATTACTACGAATTTCCTGGGTTTCTAACATTTGAGTTTGAAAGCTAGTGCTCTTGAAAGGCATTTAAAACCTTATTTTAGTGGCACATACCTTCCATCATAACTCTAGTTTAAGAACATTTTTCCTTTGCTTGGTTTTCTTTCCTCTACTGCTTTGTGATCTCAGTTGTGTCAAGCCTCATGTGGCACACAGGTCTACAGCAATCCATATAAGTCCCTGCTTTCCTCCCCTCCACTGTTGAGCATTCTATAGTAAGTATGTAGCTGTGCATTCAATGTACAGGGGGGGCATTACCCACATCAATAATTGCAATATAATGCAGTAATGCACAGAAAAGGGTTTCCTAACTTTTTCACAAGTTTTGGTACAACATCACTTTTCATACAAGCTCTGATTGCGTTTCAGGCTGTACTGGGAAAGGCATGCTTTTTTCTAAAAGAAAAAAAAAAGCTATCCAGCAGTGCTGTTATGAAAGAGCCTGGGTTCTTCTATCTTTAATAAAACCTTCCATGAACTATGCTTTTGATTACTTTTTCTGAATGATACACAATTGACTGGAGAGTGACAAATTGTGGGCATCTTGAAGACCCATCTGTGTTGCATTCTGGGTCTGATCCCACTCCTGTTGATGTCCACAGCAAAACCCTCATTGACTTCAACTGGGCAGGATCAAGCTATAAGTCCCTATCAATGAGCCACTGCATGGAGAAGAAGGGGGCTTGCTGGCTGTTGTATCGAATAGCTGATCAGAATTTATGGTTTTAGGGAGATATTTGCAAAGGCACAGATGGCAGTTAGCTCTGATCTGCATTAGAAAGTTTTACTGGCATAGCTGTGTTGGTTAGAATTGGGGGGAGAAAAGTCACATTCCTAATCTAATAGCTATGCCAGAAAGAGTGTCCTTTTGCCAATATATAGTAGAACCTCAGAGTTACGAACACTTCGGGAATGGAGATTGTTCGTAACTCTGAACAAAACATTACGGTTGTTCTTTCAAACGTTTACAACTGAACATTAGCTTTGAAGAAAAATGCAGCTTTTAGCCATCTTAATTTAAACGAAAGAAACACAGAAACAGTTTCTTTACCTTGTCAAATCTTTTTTTTAAGATTTCTCTTTTTAGTAGTTTACCTTTAACAGGGTACTGTACTGTATTTGCATTTTTTTTTGGTCTCTGCCGCTGCCTGATTGCATCCTTCCAGTTCCAAATGAGGCGTGCGGTTGACAGGCCAGTTTGTAACTCTGGTGTTTGTAACTCTGAGGTTCTACTGTAGCTTATTCCTTTTGGGGAACCTTTTGCTGATATAAGCTGCATTTCCACTAGGGGGAGCGACTAGCATACCTGTACTAGCAAACCCTTTCTCATGTAGGCAAGGCCTCCCATAATACCCAATTGTCATCTGTGCCCTTTAAAATTGTCCCCATCTGTTATTAAAGGGATAGAACTAGCTGCCCCCTTAGCTGCCTAACTATATAGATTCTTAAATGAATAGAAGTGAACAAATGTTAAATGTCACCACTTATGCTATTTGTTTACTAGGTGCATTTCAATCAGCTGTTGAATGGGGGTTCCCATGCAGCAGAGGGGTATTTAAATTGACAACCAGCTGGTTGCACAGAATTTTTAAAAATAGTCTAAAAGCATTTTTATGTATATTAAGTTTTGTAAAAAGCTCTTTAAAAAAGATAAAGTATACATTTTGGCCTACATTACTTGGTGAAGCTCTTTCAAATGGTAGTTTAGCTGGGAGTATGGCAATGAATTCCCAATTGGGTTAAAGATGTTTAAAATAGCTTTTAACCAGGAATCAGATTTTTGCCTCCCAGTGCCACCTACTGGCTGGAAAAAAAATCAGGCCAAAGGCTCAGTTTTTTATCATTTGATTTAAAAAAAAGGCCAACTCCTGTATAAAAACCAGACATCATCATCTCTTGCAGTAACACCCAGAGGCCCTAATTAGCACAATGGGGCAGCATTCCTAGACACCACACTGCCATATGAAGAGACACGTTCTCTGCCCCACTGAGCTGGGGTCCCAGGATCCCCCACACAGAAAGTCATGACAAAGGGTCAGCAAACCTGAGGGGAATAACAGAGGAGTGTCTAGTCATGTTCCAGGCCAGGGTTGGTACCAAGGGTCTCAGAGTCCAAGTCAGGTTTCAGGATACAAGTCAGAAGGCAAAGTCCAAAGCAAGCCAAGGTCAGAGCAATGAATGGTCATGACAGCTATAAGAAAATGAGGCCTGGGTTCTAGACCCCTGGGGCCTTACATGAGTCTGGGATTTTCAAAAGCTCTCTAGGGAGTTAGGCACTCAAGTGACTTAATTGTTGCTACTTGTATGTGTAAATTTAAGCACACCTTCCTGAACCAAGCAGGGTATAGCTCTTCACTTAGGCAGGGTTGAAAAGTAGGCTGTGTCTTTTCTGGACTCAACCCTTGCTCTCCAGCTCCCTCACCCCCTGCCTTCCACCTCTCCAACCCATCAGAAATATCACTGCCTCACTCCCCGTCCGTTCGTGCTGCTCTGACTTCTTGGAGCCTCTTTGCTGGCTCTAGTCTACAGCTCCTTTGGGAGCCCCCAGTTTCCTCTCAAGACTTCGTACAACCTACATCTCCCTTGTCTCACCCTCTGAAGCCTGGCACTTTGTTAATCCTGCCTCCCTTGGCACCTCTTCTGATTCCTTCTCCTCACACACCAATGCCTTCTCCCATCCTCCCCCGACATCTGGAAAATCCACCTCAGTCCTATGCAACACACACCCTTCCCCTTTCCTTCAAAGGATACCATGAGCCCCACCTTCCCCTCACAACTTCCTTGGCAATGACCCAACACAACACAAGTTAAACAGAAGCAAATAAGGAATGAATCATCAATGATTTAGATAATGGCAGAGAGAGTACACTTATAAAGTTTGCAGATGATACCAAGCTGGGAGGAGTTGCAAGTGCTTTGGAGGACAGGATTAAAATTCAAAACGATCTGGACAAACTGGAGAAATGGTCTGAAGTAAATAGGATGAAATTCAATAAGGACAAATGCAAAGTACTCCATTTAGGAAGGAACAATCAATTGCACACATACAAAATGGGAAATGACTGCCTAGGAAGGAGTACTGCAGAAAGGGATCTGGGTCATAGTGGATCACAAGCTATGAGTCAATAGTGTAACACTGTTGCAAAAAAAAAGCAAACATCATTCTGGGATGTTGTCAGAGTTCCCTCCCCACTCTGAACTCTAGGGTACAGATGTGGGGACCTGCATGAAAGCCCCCTAAGCTTATTTCTACCATCTTAGGTTAAAAACTTCCCCAAGGCACAAGTCCTTTGTCCTTGGACGGTACACTACCACTACCAAGTGATTTAGACAAAGAATCAGGGAAAGGACCACTTGGAATTCCTATTCCCCCAAGCCTTACACCCCCTTCCTGGGAAGGCTTGAGAATAACATACCAACCAAATAGGTAAACCAGATTCTTAAAAAACAGAACTTTATTATAAAGAAAAAAAAGTAAAAGAAGCACCTCTGTAAAATCAGGATGGAAGATAACTTTACAGGATAATCAGATTCAAAACACAGAGGATTCCCCTCTAGGCAAAACTGATGTGTTACACTGAGTGCCCATTATTGCCTCCAGCCTATTGCACAATGCACAAGCTTGCAAAGTTCAGACTTCAACACTCGGTTACACAGAATCAGGACTCCCTAACAATCTTCAGTGCTGTGGTTAGAGAACTAACCCAGGGAGTGGGACGGGATTATGTGGGGCTAGGTGTGCACTGCTGTTTATTCCAGAAATGGCTGAGCCACCTGACTCCAGAAGAGGGTTCCCAGCTGCAGATTCCAAATGTAGGGAGGCTCCTTGCTCCAGCCCAGACTTAGGCTGGGCTTAGGATACACCCATCTCCCCTACAGTTGCTATGGGATAGCTTAGGCATCTTCCTGCCTAGCTGTATTAACTTATTGAGGATCCCATTCTGAGATGCTAGTCTCTCCTCATTCCTTGTATAGGGGGCCTAAGTGGCTCATTGGGGGTTTGTGGATACCACTGGGTGGCTAGGCATCTATGAGTTAGGAGTTGTGATGCTCAGAGTTGCAATGCCTACATCCCTTTGTGGGTTTGGGCCAGAGAGACTAAGTGACTTGACAAAGGGCACACACAAAGTCTGTGGCAGAGCAGGCAATTGTAAAGAGACTGGGTAGTAGGTGATCAGGCCTAGTGCTCAGAGCAGGAGTCATAACTAGTGGTTGGAGCAGGAGGTCAGAACTGAAGTCAGACTCCAAATGTCAGAGCCAAGGTTCAAGACATAGTCAGCAGAAGGAACCAGGGCCAAGGGTCAGAACCATCGCCAGATGCCAGAACCAAGGCTCAAGTCAGAGTTGGAGCCAGGAATTATAGCTGACAGTCAGACCTGGAGTCAGGAAGGCAGGAGCTGGGCTGGTGCCAAGGCAGGAGGAAGGCTGAGGCAGGACTGGAACAAGGCTGGGAAAGGAGCAGAGCAGGGTCTAGGCTGGAGCAGTGCAAAGCAAGGAGGAGAAGGGTTTGCAGTGAGTCAAGCACAGGGAGACAGAGAATCCAGAGGAACATGCATTGAGTAGTAGCCACTGATCCTCCGCAGCTGCTGGGTTCAAGAGCAAGCTACCTGACTGCCTTAGCCAATCAGGTGGTTCTGCTGTGGCCCAGTTGTGCTTGTTGACTCCCTGTAGGCTCTGGGGGTGAGCGGGCTCCGGTGCAGGCCCTCATTCTAGACTGGAATTAATTTCAGTCTCCCAAGCACTAGGATAGCACCCCAACCACTGGCCTGGCCTCTTTCTCTTCTACTCCCCTATTTGAGACCAGGCAATACTTGCCAATAATTTCTAGGTATAAACGCCTTAGAGGTGGAATGAGTTTGTTGGGATTTTTGAATTTAAAGATTGCAGTGAGAAATTTTAAATTTCAATGGCAAAGTGGGTGGGGGGGGGCGGGAATTCGTTGGGTCAAGGAATAAAGTATGGAAAGGCTGCAGGGAACCTCCAACAAAGATATAGGTCCACAGTCCTTTACTGCGAGCTCCAGTATCTATCACCTGGTTGGTATAATAGAATATCAGGGTTGGAAGGGACCTCAGGAGGTCATCTAGTCCAACCCCCTGCTCAAAGCAGGACCAATCCCAATTTAATCATCCCAGCCAGGGCTTTGTCAAGCCTGACCTTAAAAACCTCTAAGGAGGGTTACCTCCTAGGTAACCCATTCCAGTGCTTCACCACCCTCCTAATATCCAACCTAAAACCTTTCCCACTGCAACTTGAGACCATTACTCCTTGCTCTGTCATCTGCTATCACTGAGAACAGTCTAGATCCATCCTCTTTGGAACCCCCTTTCAGGTAGTTGAAAGCAGCTATCAAATCCCCCTCATTCTTCTCTTCTGCAGACTAAATAATTCCAGTTCCCTCAGCCTCTCCTCATAAATCACGTGTTCCAGCCCCCTAATCATTTTTGTTGCCCTCCGCTGGACTCTTTCCAATTTTTCCACATCCTTCTTGTAGCGGGGGGCCCAAAACTGGACACAGAACTCCAGATGAAGCCTCACCAATGCTGAATAGAGGGTAATGATCATGTCCCTCGATCTGCTGGCAATGCTCCTACTTATACAGCCCAAAATGCCGTTAGCCTTCTTGGCAACAAGGGCACACTGTTGACTCATATTCAGCTTTTCGTCGACCCTAACCCCTAGGTCCTTTTCTGCAGAACTGCTGCCCAGCCATTCGGTCCCTAGTCTGTAGCAGTGCATGGGATTCTTCTGTCCTAAGTGCAGAACTCTGCACTTGTCCTTGTTGAACCTCGTCAGATTTCTTTTGGCCCAATCCTCTAATTTGCCTAGGTCCCTCTGTATCCTATCCCTACCCTCCAGCGTATCTACCACTCCTACCAGTTTAGTATCATCTGCAAACTTGCTGAGGGTGCAATCCACGCCATCCTCCAGATCATTAATGGTAGCCAAGCTAGTCCTCCTTATGTAACCTCCCTTCCTCTCCCTCTGCTGGAAAGAGGAAAGTGGAATCAGGTGTATATAAACCAAACAAATTGTTTTTATTTTGGGGAAACTGAGGTACATAAATGGGAACAGGAAAAATGCAGAAAACAATAACAGAAACTTATTCTCTCTCTAGGTACAGTGACTCAGAACATCTGTGGCCTGCAGCCAAGACCCAAACTAGACCCCCATGGAGTACACAAGGTAAGTAAACATACGTCACCCTTCTGATGGTCGCCCAGGACCTCGAGCCTTTGGCTCGTACAGAGCCTCAGGAGAGGAACTCTGAGGAGATCCCTCGATGACGCGTCCTTCTCACTGGCGCCAGAGGACACGGCGGCAGGCTCCCGAGATGACAGCGGGGTGCTCACAGGCGAATGACAACGATGGATGCTCACTGCAGCAGATGGTAAGTAACAGCTGGAGGTGGCTCTTGTCTGGGGTTTCGATCCCCTGTGGAAGCAAACCCGCGGGCCCCTGCCACTCGGGCGGGCAGCCCCCAACGGAGGGAACTGCCGCTCGTCTATAGACTCTATAGCGCAAAACCCCTTAGGGAAACCCCATAGAATCCCTGGGAAAATCCAGTTAAAACTGGAACTTGTTTACTGCTTGGCCTGCTGACCGTTGAAAAGGGCGGGAAAACACTCCAACTGCCCTCCTGATCACATGACCAAGTCCTCCATTTTAGATAACAAAATGGGTTCCATACAAACATAATAAACCATAATACTTACAGCCTTACAAACACAGCTTTGGGAATTTGCCCCTAACATTTCAACCAAATTTTAGCAAAATCTTCCCTCCTTGCGTTTTCCATCTAGCTTTAAAAATCCCAAAGGGGATGGTGCAGACTCTTGACATTGTCTAACAGACGTGTTCATTAGACTCTTATAGTTTTCAGATGTAAAATCATCAGCTGTCGCTCCATCGAATATAAACATCTTGCTGTATTGCAGGTGGCCAGGAACACAATGAATAAAGCAGAATTAGCACCTGATTATGATTATGCATGCAGCAAAGTGGGATCATTTGGGCTGATTTGGTGCAAAGGATTCTGGGATGGGGTTAAAAAGATGATGCCAGAGGGATTTGAAGATTCGAAGAATTCTGCTGTGTAAAGTGAGGGAAGTACAAAGTGGTGGCCTTGTGAGTCACAGATGGGAACAGATTAACTACCTGGAATAAATCAAGAAGAGATGATATTTAAGGTGGTATATACCAAGACTAGCTGGACCCAACCCAATGACTTGGCAGGAATGCGTGTGGGAAATTTGGGCTTGAGAGCTTCTCAGGCAGGTGATACACATATTCATTAATTATAATAGCGGTGATTTGTGATGATCCTTTCTCCTTGTATCTTATTTTGATCAGTTCAAGGTGTGTCATTCTTGTTGGCCTTGGAGAGAAATTCAGGATCCAACACTGCAGCAGGAAAATCGACAGTGAGATGTTGTTTCGCAAACCATCTGATAGTATCTAAGATCACAGCTTATTGTGCTCCTATGAAACACCGGGGCCCAGATTGTGATCTCATCTGCAGTAAGGTGAAATTTGAACCGTGATTTTAAGTGGAGCATTAGCCTGGAGCAGAATTTCACCCTGTATGAATGAAAATGTGTAAGTGCTCCATTGGCAAAGCAATACTTACCAGAATCTCCTCTCAGCTTCTATGTGATCTTCTTCTTCCTTTTCCCATGGAAAATGGGGTCTAACAGAGATATTTGATTGATCTATAGTTCTTCTTTAGGTTTATAAAATAGGAAGAGGCTCCTCTGAACACTCTAGGCAGCTCTGACAAATGCGTAAAAACACGACGAGTCAAAGCAACAGCACCATAAAATAAAAATAAGTAGCCAGACAGCACACACAAAGTAAATCCCTTGTTTATCTCTAAACATCCCCCTAACAATTATCCCAATTCAGCAAAGCACGCAAGCACATGCTTAATTTTAAATATACGAGTAGTCCCATCGACTCCAGTATGCTTAAAGTTAAGCATGTGCTTAAGTGCTTTTCTGTATACAGGGCGATGTTTGCTCTTTCAGCGGGGCATGGAGGTGGTGCTTGTGACCAGGGATGAGAAGGGAGGTCATGAGTGAGATAATTTCTCTATTAACACGTGGTCCATGCCAGGAACACACCTGAGAACCCCCCATTAAACGCTGTTCATTTGCAGTGAAAAATAAAACTACCATTATCAGGGTAACAGAACAAACTAAAAGCAAATCCCTTCAGATATGCTTAATCAACGGCTGGGAAGTGCCCTGGGCATTGCAAAATCAACCAGATATTCCCATTACATTCAAACATTCCAGAAGGAGCTGCCTTCTTCTTGTCCTGTTTTGCCATTGCAACCAGGTCCAGCCTGAAGAACCAAGCATTGCTCAAGGCCTTGGCAATGCATAGTTATCTTTCCACATGTTATCATTCAAAGATCTATTACTTAGGCAAATACAAGTACCCCATTCCCTTTTATTCTAACAGTCATGGGTAGGCCAGGACTGTTGTAATTCTCCCTAATCTATTGTTCCAACTAGTACTTCAGGTGGATCTTTTCACATCCTAGCTAGAGAAAAGCCAGCGGTAGCATTGCCAAATCACTCACTGTGATTTCATGCTTAATTAGCACAGTAACCTTGCAGTCACCACAGATGAAAGAGAGGCATGTCTTGACTGGAGTTTATTAGCTTGGCTCACTTGGCTGCTACTAAGCCTGTGAAGATGTATCAAGCCAAGTCTTCAAACCTTATTTGCATTTGTGTTGATGCATCTTTGCATGCAACAGTCACCTGAGTGAACGGTTTCTGTTGGCTGCATAAACATTGTCATTCGGGATTTAAAGCTTTGTGGGGGTCCTGAATTTCACCGGCACTGAAAGCAGGCGAGCACAAGAGTGAAAGGATGATCCAGTGGGCAGGGTGCTCGCCTAGGACTCGGGAGGGCCTGGGTTTATTTCCTTAGTCCACTGTCCACCACAGACTTCCTGTATGATCTTGGGCACGTCGCTGTGGATGTGTCTACACTGCAATAAAAGACCTGTGGTTGGCCCAGGTCAGCTGACTTGGCCTCATGGGGCTCAGGCTGCGGAGCTGTAAAATTGCAGAGTAGATGTTTGGCCTGGAGCTGGAGCCCAGGCTCTGAGACCCTTCCCCCTTGCGGGGTCTCTGAGCCTGGGCTCCAGCCTGAGCCCGAATGTCTTACACTGCAATTGTATAGCCCCGCAGTCCAAGTCCCGCAAGCCTGAGTCAATTGACTTGGGCTCTGAGGCTCGGTACCATGGTTTTTTTATTGCAGTGTAGATGTACCCTTGAGTTCTACTAACCCTGGGCTTACAGTGCAGTGTAGACACACCCTTAGCTTCTTTGTGCCTCAGTTCCCCATCTGTAAAATGGGGATAATATCACTGCCCTATTTCACTGAGGTGTTGTGAGGCTAAATACAGTACAGATTGTGAAGTGCTCAGACTACTTAGTAATGGGGCTATATACATTCATTTCAGGGGTCTCCAAACTACAGCCCGCGGGCTGGATCTTCAATTTGTCCGGCCCCGCAACCAATTGCTGCTGCCGTGTCGGCGGCACTTCGGCTGCAGCAGGGCCAGTGCAAGGAAGTATCGCGCCCTAGGCAAAACTTCCTTGCACCTGCCCTGCGCCGCCCCCACCCCCAAGCCAGCTCCCCTGCCCATGGGAGCTCAGTCCCCCCTCACACACCCGCGGGCCATGTGAGCTGAGCGGGGAGTCGGGGGGCGGCTCGTCTCGCCGCTCAGGCGCAGTGGGGGGCAGCGAGGTGGCTCCCCACTCAGGCGCTGAGGGGGGCGCAGCAAGGCGGGGAGCTCGCCATGGCTGCCCCGGGGCAGCGGGGCGGCTCCCCGCGGCTGCCCCCGGCTTCCCACTCAGGCGTTTAGTGGGGAGACAAGGGGCAGCCATGGCAAGCCGCCCCTTGTCTCCCCGCTCAGCAGCTCAGTGGGGAGACAAGGGGAAGCCGAAGCAAACTGCCCCTTGTCTCTCTGCTCAGCAGCTGAGTGGGGAGACAAGCGGAAGCTGCGGTGAGCCGCCCCTTAACTCCCCACTCAGCAGCTCAGTGGGGAGACAAGGGGAAGCTGAAGCAAGCCATCCCTTGTCTCCCCG
Organism: Chelydra serpentina; assembly: GCA_037349315.1. Classification (NCBI taxonomy): domain Eukaryota; kingdom Metazoa; phylum Chordata; order Testudines; family Chelydridae; genus Chelydra; species Chelydra serpentina. The sequence continues at coordinate 17,486,162 of JBAIAC010000061.1, forward strand.
CTCAGCAGCTCAGCAGCTGAGCGGGGAGACAAGGGGAAGCCGCGGCGAGCCGCCCCTTATCTCCCCGCTCAGCAGCTGAGCGAGGAGACAGGGCTGGTGCAAGGAAGTTTCGCGCCCTTGGCAAAACTTCCTTGCACCAGCCCTGCGCCACTCCCCCCAATGCCGCCCCCCACAGCCAGCTCCCCCACCCACGGGAGCTCAGTCCACCCCACCCCCACCCGCGGGCCGCGTGAGCTGAGCGGGGAGCCGGGGGGCGGCTCGTCTCGCCGGTCAGGCGCTGGGGGGGGCAGCGAGGCGGCTCCCCACTCAGGCGCTATGGGGGGCGCAGCAAGGCAGGGAGCTCGCCGTGGCTGCCCCGGGGCAGCGGGGCGGCTCCCCGCGGCTGCCCCCGGCTTCCCGCTCAGGCATTGAGTGGGGAGACAAGGGGTAGCCATGACAAGCCACCCCTTGTCTCCCCGCTCAGCAGCTCAGTGGGGAGACAAGGGGAAGCCAAAGCAAACCGCCCCTTGTCTCTCTGCTCAGCAGCTCAGCAGCTGAGCGGGGAGACAAGCGGAAGCTGCGGCGAGCCGCCCCTTAACTCCCCACTCAGCAGCTGAGCGGGGAGACAGGGCTGGTGCAAGGAAAACTTCCTTGCACCAGCCCTGCGCCGCCCCCCCCATGCCGCCTCCCCCAGCCAGCTCCCCCGCCCACAGGAGCTCAGTCCCCCCCCCATTCGCGGGCCACGTGAGCTGAGCGGGGAGCCGGGGGGCAGTTCGTCTCGCCGCTCAGGTGCTGGGGGAGGGGCAGCGAGGCGGCTCCCCACTCAGGCGCTATGGGGGGCGCAGCAAGGCGGGGAGCTCGCCATGGCTGCCCCAGGGCAGCGGGGCGGCTCCCCGCGGCTGCCCCCGGCTTCCCGCTCAGGCGTTGAGCGAGGAGACAAGGGGCAGCCGTGGCAAGCCACCCCTTGTCTCCCCGCTCAGCAGCTCAGTGGGGAGACAAGGGGAAGCCGAAGCAAGCCGCCCCTTGTCTCTCTGCTCAGCAGCTGAGCAGGGAGGCAGTGGGCAGCCGCCCACCGCCCCCCAAATCTTGGTGCCCTAGGCAACCGCCTAGGGTCGCCTAGTGGGCGCGCCGGCCCTGGGCGGCAGCTCAAATGCCGCCGCCGCCTTGGCAGCACATCGGCGGCAGCTCAAACACTGCTGCCACCTCGGCAGCATTTCGGCGGCGGGGCCCTCGTCTCCTAAAGAAAAGTCTAATGTGGCCCTCGTCTCCTAAAGTTTGGAGACCCCTGCATTAGGTAATACACCCACACTAAGGTGTATTAACCAGGTGTCCTGGCTAAATTCCAATGTGAGTGACTGAATTCCACGTTCCTAAATCTCCCTTTTCAGAACCAAGTAGAGAATTATTGTTTTATTTTTGTTTCTCCTCCTAAACTTTACTGTGTTGCGTTGCTAGCTGCATCATCATATCAGTGGGTAGGGGTTCCCAAATACACAAATGCCACAGGACAATAGTTAATCTCATTCCCTTGCTTTTCTTTCTAAAATGCTGCCAGCTAAAATTTGCTTGGTCTGTAAGAAATCTGTGTTGAGATCCTATCAAACCATTAATACGCTACTCAGCCCTTTCAATATAGCATGGTCAGCAAACTTAACCCATCAGTTTTAAACCGTATCACTGAACTTTCAAATATAAGAAACAGATCGGGGAAAGCAATCACTATTGTAATAAACATTTGGGACAAATGGCTGTGTAACAAAAGTTAATATTAGCTGGATTAAACATTTATACGAAATGGCATTGACTTTTCTCCATATGCTTCTGATTCTTTCATCGTTCAGGTCAGCTGTTCGTTTCAAAGATGGTGTCGGCTTTTAATTCTCGATCAGATGGTTGTAAATATATTTTACCAAGGATTCAACAAAATATGCACATCATAGGTGGGATTTTCAAGAATATATGTGTAATTTGGGGGCACACATCACATTGAAAATCAGTGGCACTCTTCCTAAATGACTTAGGTTCTTCTGGAAATCCCACCTGATTAGTTTATGATGCGTTGTTGATCACTATGGGCCTCAGTCTATGCCAATATGGTAAATGAATCCAACTATTGCAGCAAAGGATGGAGACTGAAATCTAAAATAGATAGTAAGAACTCAGTTGAAATTCTGTATCCACCCCCTTTACTGGTTGACTGCTCTGTAGCATTTGTCCCAACTATTACTATTTGTATTATGGTAGCACACAGGCGCTCCAGCCGAGACTGGGGCTGCATTGTGCTAGGCATTGTACACACACTTAGCAAGAGACAGGCCTCGCCTCCAAATAAACAAATCTAAACAGACAAGACAGACAAAGGATTGGAGAAATGAAATATTATTGGCCTAACTTCACTGATGAGGCACAAAGAGCTGAAGTGCCTTGCTCAACATCAGACAGGGCGCCTGCAGCGGAACTGGGAAGCCAGATCTCCTGACTCCCAGTGCAGTGCCTTAACCAAAAGACCATCCATCCTCTCTGATGGAGTCCTGTGGAGCATTTTGCAGTTCAATGCGTTTAGCTCATTCCATTTGCAATTTATCTTTGAACAGACTTAAGGTGAATTCCTGGCCCTGTTGAAGTTAATGGCAAAACTCCTACTGATGCCAACGGGCCAGGATTTCACCCTTAATCTTTTAGGTTTTTATTCCTAACTCAGAATTATTTCAGTGAATGGCCCATGCTCACACATTTCACCCTATGTATTGCTCCAATTGTTTGCTGCAGCTCTTGCCTCCAGGATTTTTCTACATAATTAGCAACATGTGGGGTGTGTTTGTTCACCTAAGTGGCACATGGTGCTGTTTCTGCTCTAGCTGGATGACTCGCATACCCCCACAGAGCTTTCCAGATGACTGTGCGCACACCTCTACAGTGAACGTTTCTGCCAACACCCTATTCTGACGAGGTTTCACAACGCTTTCCCTTTCCGCTAGCATCTTTGCAAACAGAAAGGTGCCCCCACGCAGCATTGCTAATTCTGGCAATTTTCTCATGAGCCCTATAAAATTTTGTGTTTTTCTTAAAGCCCCAGCTCCTGTAGTCAGGTCATTTTGTGAAAATATATCAGCTTTCAAGGAAGTTTCATGGTGGTGGAGGAAAGCTTGCAAATGTGACCCAGGTGGTTCGGATAGGCTCAAAAACCAAACCAAAAAAAAACCAACCCTCCCTCCACCACCAAATGGAACATAAATAAAAAGAACCCAACATTTTACACACACAAAAAAATCTCATGATTTTAAAGCCAATCTCATTATTTTGGAGGTAGAGGCCCATGGCTCCTGATTTTTGAATGCTTGAGTTTGGCAGGGCTGTGTATTAACAGCTGCAGAAAGTGAATGAAAAGGATCAGCCAAGTTTTGCAAAAACAGAAGCTTAATACCAGGCTTGCAAAATCGTATGTGGGCACCCAAATAAGTGGTCTAGTTTTCTGACATGTTGAGCCCAGCATTCCCATTGATTTTCAACACTGCTGCTTGCCTGCCTTGCACCATCCAGAATTCAGGGTACTCTTAATGGGATGCCTCCAGCTTCCCCTGTTAGTCCTACAAAGTCTGGAATTTTGGACCATCGGCGTGAACAGCGAGAGCTGTCTGTTTACTCAGGCCTTTCCTGAGTGAGCAGCATCAGTTTCTTGTGGAGGCTGGAGACTCCTATTCCAAGTTGATTTTTGTCAGCTATTGTTGCGGCTGTTACATGGGGGTGATTTATTACAAATTCAGCTAGAGATGGGCACATGCTTGTTACAAAGATAATACCGATTCAATAAAAAGTCTTCTCCGGAAAGCAAAGAATGGGCCCCAGGCTAGAGATACAAAAAGAGACAGGGCCAGATCTGTAGCTGGCGTCAGTCGCTGTAGTGCCGTTGACTTTAATGGAGTGCTGTTGAGTTTCACCAGCGGATGATCTGCATTTGGAATGTATTTCATGATTTTCAAGCCTAACAAGCAGCTGGCAGGATGAGTGTAGACGCAAGGAAACAGATAAGGGATTGTTGTGAAATGCAGCTGTCTCGTGGGAAGGAGTGGGCAGACTAGCTGAATGCCCACAGAAGCCCCTTTCCAAAATCCCTGTGCTGTGCATGCATCTAAAACCTGCATGCCAGCCCCTAGCCACACCCTAGTGAGAGCTCATTTCCTGCCGGCTCTAGCTTCAAGGTCTTTTCCAACTCTGATTTCTGTTGGCTGGAGGCTGATCCCCTTGTCCACATTGGGTAGCATCTTATTCTTCAAGTAGTCCCGTTGAAGTCAATGGGATTCCTCATAGGATTAAGGTGCTGCTCGTGGTAAGTACCAGTAACGGGATTTGGCCCTATAATTCATTGGTGTTAGCAATGGTCCAGACGCAGTCCCTCCCTGCCAAAAGTCTGGTGACTAGGCCTCTGCCAAGCGATATGCTGTGCTTCGAAGGAGCCTGATTACTAACCACTCTGACCCAAGCTTAGAAACTGGTGTCCTTGTCTGACTGACAAAAACATGTGTTATCCATTGCGATAGCTGCTCATAAAACACTATGCATCAGCTTCTTCCCGAGTGTACTGGCTGGGAGCTCACTAATGTCCGGGAACACACAGAAGCCGGGTGTGCCTGTCACTGATTTCTTCAAAATCGTACTCAGAAAGTCAACTGACAGCATCCCAGAAGTCCAGCAGGCTGGGACATGATGACAGCATATGATTCAAACTCCCCTCCCATATCTAATACAGGGGTTACCACATCTGGGTAATGACAATATCCTAGCTGGCGTAATGGGCAGGGGGTGTCTCAGTGCCTGTCTCAGGCAGATGACACTAGTTTGTTGGAAATGGTCCTGCAAACAGAAGCCCTTGCCAAGTGATCTTGTTCTAAGTCTGTTTCCCAGGCCACCATTTCCAAGCCCCGATCCCTCTGTTAGGCCACCAGCTCTGTGTCTGTGTGTGGAGAGGGACCTGTCCCCACAGAAGAAGGGTGTCCTATCTCTGCAGTATGAAGTCCCCTGGCTTTCCCCTGCCCAAGGTGCTCTGTGGATATACTGCTCATGCAGCTGGAAGGGGAGGTAGGCCAGATGGGCATGTGGCTGTATGAACCTGTGCTGCTTTCTGCTCAGTACTGTGGAACACTCTTTAAGGGAGCAAAGAAGGTAGGGGAAGCCCAGGAGATGGCCCCTCAGTCGATGAATAGTCATGCTGGGCCAGATAGCGGGCCCTTACTCAGCCTGGTGGCCATGAATACTACTTATGTGGTGTGACTAACTGCGGACCCAGTGTGTGTAAAGGGCTCCATGGTCTGGCTCGTTGACTTCAGTGGGGCCTGATTTGGCAACCCTTACTCACGCTGAGTAGTAGCCTACTCCCTTGAGTAGTCTCACTGATATCAGTAAGACTGCTCCTGGAGTAAGGTGCGAAGCTAGCACCGATGGGAGCAGGTCACCATCTCCCGGAGACAGTCCCGCTGACTCACCGACACGGCTTCCATTTGGTCTGATTGAGCGTCAGCCTCCTTGCTCTGATCCAAGCCGCTATCTCGCTCCAGCACTGAGAAAGCAAACACAGCGCCCCTGAGTCACAGGGTTGCCATCCCTCCAGGAATGCCCTGGGGTCCCCAGGAATGAAAGATTCATCTTGAATTAAAAACCACAGCATGTGAGGAAACCTCCAGGCAAAAGCTGGCAACCCTGCCCTGAGAGGGTGCATCAGAGCATGCCCAAGGAGGCCAATGGAGAGAGGAAGGAGTCCCCCCGTGGTTAGAGCGCTAGCCTGGGGTTTGGGAGACTCAGGTTCAATTCCCTGCTGTCTCACACGCTTCCAGTGTGACCCTGGGCAAGTCACTGACCTCCCTGTGCCTCAGTTCCCCATCTGTACAATGGGAAGAATAGCATGGGGGGTGTTGTGAGGATAAATACATGGCAAGATTGGGAGGGGCTCAGGTACTGCAGTGATGGGGGTTGTGTAGGTGTGTTTGTACAGGACCTCGCACAGTGGGCTCTTGGTCCACGACTCGGGCGACGGTAATACAAATAATAATAAAAGTAATACCACAGGAGAAACACATTCATCTTTGTGGGGGAGGGCCTGGTTCTGATCTCATTACTCCATCTTGAACCCAGCGTACCTCCACTGGCTTCAGTAGGATTACTCGTGATTTACATCGCGGCGAAAGCAGATTCACAACCTCTGCGAATAATATAAATCATGACATAATGAATTCTGATCACAAAACGTTTGGGGTCAGAGCCTCCCCTGGGGTCAGCCGATGTGCTCCGTTAATCTCGTCCTTCAGCCTTAACTGCAACTGTAAGATTACCACCAACCAAAAAGGACAGGAGTAATTTTGTCCTACTCACAGCAGATCTAAATGACTTGTTTTGATAATGCAGCGCTGCCGGTGCGTTCTGTCTACACGTAATGGTGATGCATGGGAGTGTGAGGGAATCCTTTGGCTCAGGCCAGGATTTCATAGAGGGGCTGGATTTTATCTTGTTTATGAGAATGGCTGTTTGTGAAGAGCAAAAGGAACTGAAATCAATATTCTGCCACCGACGCTGACATTGAGTAGGACTGTAACTGGCAAACAGCCCCATTGCAATCAATGAGGCTATTTGCAGAGGAAGGTGCTATTCAGCATGAGGAAGGCTCTCAGAGTCTGTCCCTAAACTGAAAATTATTCAGTCCTTTTGCAAAACAAAAGCTCACGTATGTCATACGAACACTGGAACTGTCTGATTGGATCAGACCCAAAATCCCAGTAGTCCACTATCTCTAACAGAGACCAGCGCCAGATGCTTCAGAGAAACGTGTAAGCGGATGTTGGGTAATCTGCCCCACCCCCTTAGGGCTCACCCTGATCACTAATAGAAAAAGATTGGCTTAAGTCCTGAAGCATGAGGTTTAAAATCCCTTTCACAATTGTTATCATTAACAATATTGACTTGAGAATTTCTTGTTATCCATAGAAGCATCCAGTCCCCCACCCTTTTGTCTTTTGAATGTCAGAATATGAAAGTGACAGTGCTACGTTGTGTTGATATTAAACGAACAGAATACCTAGGTGGGATATTATTTCTCCTGTTACTCATCTATCATCTATGACTTTTCAGCCAGGCAGATTTGGCTTACACTAGCAAATGAAATGCCATCACCATCCAATTACATTGGTCTAGCATGTTTAAATTTAGCACGTATTTACTTCAGTGGGGATGGGGTGGAACAGCCAGGTGTGTGTGCGGTCTATTATTTTAATTACATTTAAAGGGGCACTGCAGATTGAAATCTAGGTAAAAAAATTTTTAAAGAGCTGAAATAACATCTGGTTCTACACCTGGCCCTAAATTGTCCTGCTGCTGTGTGTAGTTTTACAAATCAGAGTTTCCTATTTTAAAAAGTATTTCTCTCTCTCCCAAAACTATGGGACAGACACACACAAGCCACAGGGAAACTGAACAATGCTACAGGGGCAACAGAGCGCTGTCATATGTAAAAAACAGTGTACAAACTAAAAAAGAATAGGGAGTTTCCCCCGCTCAAACCTCTTTCAGTAGGAGTCCCCTAAGGTGTTACTTGTAATAATAGGAGGTACAAACATTTCTGATGTAAATGTGATTTTTAAGTTGATGGTCACTTAGGACAGATCTTTTGGGTAACATGCAAATGCAAACAATTCTCAAGGCTTTTCACATAATGGGCCTAATGCAGAGCTAGCAGAATCAGCAGGTACATCTTCACTGAAGTCAACAGCAGTGCACTTGCTTGGGAGGCAGTGTTGGTTAGTGACTAAGGGCAATGACCAAGACTCCAGAAAGCTGGGTTCTGCTCCTGGCTCTCAGATGACCTGCTGGGTAACCTTAGACAACTCACTTCTGTGCCTCAGTTTCCCCAACTGGAGATAGTGACGTGCATTTCTTTGTAAAGCACTTCAAGATCTACTGATGATATTGCTATTTTATACTAGATCTAAATTTGACCCAATCACTTTATATTATTTTCAAGGACCAAATAAAGCTGAGGAATGTACAGACACATTCTTGCTGATTTATCCCTGATGAGCTCAACTCTTTTGCAACCTGGACTGCCAGGCTAGGAGGAGTGCTGGACTCTAACTTAGACTCCTTTGGAAATTCCCAACATAAATCTCTTCCCAGAAGCTTATGTCAGGCTATTTCTGGTCTATGACACTCAAGTTCTCATAATCCTAGTTCTGTTTACTGTATGATACGTCTCTTTCTGAATGTATGGATCAAATTCTGGGCCTGATCCTGTAGTCATCATTCAGGCAAAACGTCCGCTGCCTTGATCGGTGTCAGTGAGGAGTTACTATGCAGATTCACACCAGCTGAAGATCTGGCCCCTTATGTTTATGTAGCCTTTCACTCACACAATTACCCAGTGCGTACATGCAACCATGGCAGCTGCGTGTGCAAATCAGACAGACAACTGCACATTGTTGCCCGTACGATAGAATGTGCGTGTTAGTTTCATTGTCCAGATGAAGTCTGGATTGCAAAAAGTGCTGCTTATTTAGGGCCCAATCCCATAAGCCCTCACAACCTAGTGACCCATTGCAGACAAGAGGCAGATTCATGGGAGTAAAAGTTTGCCGAGTTTTGCCTGAGCAATGAATGCAGAATTAGGCCCTGAGTTTTTAAGGGACTGATCCTGAAAACCTCTATTATCTTGCATCGTGCATTAGTCATTTACACCTGTGCAATGAAGGGGTTAAACGTTACCAATCGGAAGAGTAGTGTTTTATACCCATTTTGCACTAGCGTAAATGACTACTCATGGTACAAGGCAATGGCGGACCATGCCCTATGTGTTTAAAGACTATGGCCAAATTCCTCCCACTAGCCAATGAAGTGAATGAATAGAGTTACATTGAGGACGATTTTATCTGAGGACTAAATCCACCCCTGGGAATGGAAAGCCAACACTGATGGGGATACATTGACTTCAGCGACATACACGGGGATGCGGCTGCTATTCCAGCGAGGGGGACAGACTGGCAGTCCCAAGGGATGCACTGTAGGCCTGCGTTCAGGTAGAATCCATTTAAGGCAGGGGTCTCCAAACTGTGGGGCTCACCCCCCTCAGGGGGCATGGTGGGGCCCGGGCCAGCCCCCACAGGGGGCAGGGAGGGAGCGCCACCCAGCCCTGCTCTGCCCCAGCTTCACGCGGGCCCTGCTTCTAGCACCTGGCCTCAGCTGTGGCTCTGGCTCTGCTCCCCAGCCCCAGCTATGGCCCCAGTCCCACTCCTGGCCGCTGGCCCGTGGCCCCGTTCCCGGCCCCAGCTCCTCTGCGGCTCAACCCCCGGCCAGCTCTGCTCCCAGCCCCGGGCCCCAGCCCTGGCTCAGCCACCACTCCCCATCCCCAGCTATGGCCCCGCTCCCCAGCCCCTGCTGCGACTCCAGCCATTGCCCCGGTCCCCAGCCCCATTCCTGGCCCCCAGCCGCAGCTCGGCCGCCAGCTGCAGCCTGCCCGCGGCTTGTGGCTCAGACCCTGGCCACAGCTTGGACCCAGCCCTTCTCTCCGCCATGGCCCCAGCCCCTGGCCCCAGCCCCGGCCCCACTCCCAGCCCCCGGCCCAGGGGAGCACAGACACATTCCATTACTGGTAAGGGGGAGCGCGAGAGGAAAAGTTTGGGCACCACTGATGTAAGGTGACTATTTAGCAGTGATGTTGTTTTTCAGTCTCTCTAGTATCATTTGAAAGAAGCTGGCCTGCTTGTGAAATCTAACTGTGCCAACCCCCATTTCTAGGAGAGTCAGTAGTTAGCAAACAAGAAAATTAACTCGGAAGCTGTCATTTCTCTGGGATTTGATGCTGAGTTATTTGTGGTCCCAGTGGCAGAGCTAGCACAGGAAATTGTGTTTTTCTGCCTTTCCCGAGTTTTCAGTGATTGAGTAATATAATTCTGTGACCCTTCACCATCTGGCAGAGGTGCCGATGAAGCTTGGTTAATTTAACACAGGTTTTGTACAACGTTTCAGTAACACACTCACATTTTCTGATGCTAGAACAAGCACTTCTCCTTATGCCTTTTTCATAGTAATCAGTTGAAGCCAGTGTATTCAGAAGGAAATGCATATCCGATCAACAAACAATATAATATTGCCTAGCTACTGCAAATGCCTGACTTAGTGCATGCAAAATCCTGAATATTTGTTCCAGTTTTTGCTATCACCTGGTCTTCCTAACTCTAACAAGAATAATTTCAGATGAGAAATTATTCCAACCTGTTTTTTATGTTTTTCCAAAGAGTGTAATCAACATTTATTGTTAATGTTTTATCCAGCAAGAAGTGACAAGAGTTTCCTGAAACATCCAGAGATCAAGTTTTGAGATTCTACTACCACAGTCAAGTTCTTGGGCAATCTTATTATTTATGAATTTGTTTTTTTTCAGCAAAGCAAAGCCATGTGTCCTTTTGCAGTTAAAAAAAAGGCAATGTGCATAAATGATCTGGACCACATTTTACAAACATTTGGGGCTAGAGCAGTTTGTATTAATTGTCTGTTCTCTGGCCATACCGATTTTTTTTTAATTTATTTAGTTTTGCATCGATTCAAAATGAAAGTTTTTCAGTGAACCATAGAATAAAAGGATTTTGATCAATTTGACCAAAACCAAAACTTTTTGTTTCTGAGGCATTTGTTTTCCTCGTTAAAAATGTTCTAAAACAAGTAAAGTAAAAATTGCAAAACAAAAAGTTCTTTCAAATTTGAAACATTTCATTTTTTTTTTAAATTTCGACCAAAACATTTCAACAAATTTGACACAAATATACAAAATGTTTCAATTGATCCAAATCTGCATTTTTTCAGTGAGGGGGAAAAAATGTTTCAGCTGAAAAATTTCACCCAGCTCTATTTTGGACCACATCTTGCATGCCACCAAAACAACATGAACAAATTCCTTTGAGGTTGCATTGTGATGCAAAAGTGGCACTGATTCTTACTTGCATATCCTTTCTCCATGAGAGAAAGGTGTTTCTCCACTAAGCCATTAGGATACCAAGAGCACTGCATTTTTTGGGACTGAGTATTCCTCTGTTCCCAAGATCAGCCTGTTCTTCAGGAGGAGAATTTAGGGCGACCAGCTGTCCCAATTTTATAGAGTCTTGTGTCTTTTTCTTATATAGGCTCCTATTACCCCCCACCCCCATCCCGATTTTTGACATTTGCTGTCTGGTCACCCTAGGAGAATTGCAAGTAACAATGAAATGTACTTAGCCAGCAATGAGCAATTCTTCCGGTGGAAGCCCACAATAAAGAGGGACTTGCATCATCACAGTTATGCGAGGCAGAAAGTGATGAAAATGTCCTTTGAAAAGTGAATTGAGGGCTAGATCGTGCCAGCCTTACTTGGCTTGATGAGCACTTGGTATCGTTCATTTCAAAGGGACGACTTGTGTGAGGAAGTGCTCACCAGCATGAGCAAGGCTTGCCCATTCCAGCTCCTAGTGTTGCTGCAAATTGCCAGACTCGGCGCCGTGGAGAATGCAAGCCATCCTTTGTCTACAGAACAGGGGGATGGCACAAACAGGGCCAGTGCAAAGGCTTCCATTTTGGATGCAACCCCTGCCACTCAACCAGGGATGTCCAGACCTAAAAGTTTGAGCTGCTACAGCTTGAGAACCACTGCCCTATAACAAGGGGCTGTGACAACTCATATCCTCTATAGATCAGCACAGAGCAGGACCTTTAACACACGCTCCCTCTCCTAGGGGCGTCATGATAAATACGTTTTTAAAAGATCATGAGACGCTCAGATACTACAGAAGCGACAAAGGGTCCTGTGGCACCTTATCGACTAACAGAGGTATTGAAGCATAAGCTTTCGTGGGTCAATACCCACTTCTTCGGATGCAAGCAGTGGACAGTAATGAGGGCAATGTAAGTACCGTAGTTAGCACACAATGTGTACAATATGTAGGAGTTTCTGTGGCTGTCTTTTTTTTTTTTTAATTGGAAATATGATATTACATGTGCGTTGCTGACTCCAGGCTTTTGCAGACACTGCTGTCAGAAATCGGAAATTCTTTTGGGGATTGTATCAGTCCATATCTGAATCAGGGTAATGTTTGTATTGAGACAAGGTTAAAGAACTGGAAACGTAGGATGAACTAGTTTTACATCCACAATGTGAGCTTGCTGCGGGAAGCCAGTGACCTTAGCTACTACTTGGAAACCCCCCCTCACTTTTCGATTCCTGGAATTGTCAGTAACCATAAAAGAGCTGGGAGGATTCACTGGGTGTCAAAGATGTGCACAAGTTTCTGAAAGAGCAGAGGCTCTCAGAAGAGGCCTGTACGATAGCTACAATTTACGGTCATAATTCATGGCTTAAGGTCATATTATATTTATATAAGGCCCGACTTACTCCCCACAGGAATGTTATAAGTCTCAATTAATCTTTATACAACACTTTTAAAATGAAAAGCACAGCGCTGGCGCTAAGAATTATCATTATTCATCCAGAAGTGTAATAAAGGGCTTTACGTACTGTACAGGTAAGAAATACTTCAACCACCTCTGAAATGTGGCCAGGAGGCAGTCAGGCAGAAGGCAGCAATGAAGAAACAATCAATTGCACAAATACAAAATGGAAAATGACTGCCTAGGAAGGAGAACCGCGGAAAAGATCAGGGGGTTAGAGTGGATCACGAACTAAATATGGGTCAACAATGTGATACTGCTGCAAAAAAAAAAAAAAAAAGCAAATATCATTCTGGAAGGTTAAATTAGCAGGAGTATTGTAAGCAAGATAGGAGAAGTAATTCTTCCACTCAGTTCAACACTGATGAGGCCTCCACTGGCGTATAGTGTTCAGTTCTGGGCACCACACTTCGGGAAAAGGTGTGGACAAATTGGAGAAAGTTCAGAGAAGAGCAACAAAAATAATTAAAGGTCTAGAACAGTGTCTCTCAACCTTTCCAGACCGCTGTACCCTTTTTCAGGAGTCTGATTTGTCTTGTGTACCCCAAATTACACCTCACTTAAAAACTACTTGCTTACAAAATCAGACATAAAAATACAAAAAAGTGTCACAGCCACTATTACTGAAAAATTGATGACTTTCTCGTTAATACCTTATAGTTATAAAATAAATCGATTGGAATATAAATATTGTACTCAGCTGGTGTAAATCAGCAGAGCCCCATTGACTTCAGTGGCGCGATGCTGATTTACCCCAGGTACGGGCTTGGCCTAGTATGTTCTGCGGAGACATAACAAATGAAAGGCAATAAAAGAAGTTGCTGGCCTCTGGCCAATAGGTCATTTGCCCTTTGCTCCTTAATTCTGGCAATACCACGGGCGGTTTGGGGCACTGTGTTGTATGGCACAGAGATAAATGTATCCCCAGCATAGCTCACTGGCTAGAGATTTGTAGTGAACGATGAACTCTTGATGAAGGTTGGGGAGAGCAGCAGCTGGAGAGACACCCACACAGCGTGACTCCCTCCCTACAAACCAATTAGGCCCCGCAAACGTGCCGCCCCGACCCTTCCCTTCCTTGGTTCCTGCTGCAGGGTTGGTGCTGATCCTCGGGCAGCCTCCCTGAGCTGGCTGAAGCTCAGTCCAAAGCTTTAGGGCTGGAGTCCATGCAAGCATGCCATGAGGAAAGTTGGGCTGAAACAGAAAGGCATGCGGAGCAGCTGCCGTTATTGTGCAAGGACGTGAAGGGCGACTGCACAGACCAAAGATCAGCCTCCATTTTGGAAGGCCGGGCTCTGATGGGGCAGGGGGCAGATCTGTGCCAAGTAATGTTTGAATAAAAACAATATCATTGTTCAAGACCAGCTCCCCATGCCGTAACACGAACCCACCGCAACGCAAGGGGAGGTCTCACCAAACTAGTCCAGGAGGAGGACAGCTGTGGGTGAAACTTCTTGCCCCAGGCAGGGAGAGGAGGGGGAGCTCCCCTCTTTCTTAGCTGTGTAGGGGAGCTGTGTTCCTCTTCTCCCTTTCCCTTTCCTGCTTCCCCTTAATTTAACCCCTGAAAATTTGGATAGTACAAATACATTTAAGATTAGCAGCCAAACTTTGTACAATGTGCAGGGTTGTTTTTTTTTAAAAAAAAACCTTGAACATGTTGGGAGTAATACATAAGAACTCATTATGTTGTAAAGACTTCATGGTTATACTGTTTCATTACATGACAACACACTTTATGTTAAAAGGTCTTGTTAATTGAATCTATTGCCCCTAGTGAAGTATCCTCACACCTTTGTGTCAACGGTCCAAAACGGGCCATCTTGATTATCACTTCAAAAGTTTTTTTCCCCTGCTGAGAATAGTTCCTCTTAATTAATTAGCCTCTTACAGTTGGTATGGGTACTTCCACCTTCTCATGTTTCTCTGAATGTATAAATATCTTCTTACTGTATGTTCCATTCTATGCATTCGATGAAGTGGACTGTAGCCCATGAAAGCTTATGTTGAAATAAATTTGTTAGTCTCTAAGGTGCCACAAGTACTGCTGTTCTTTTTGCTGACACAGACTAACACGGCTGCTACTCTGAAACCTGATATTTCACAGTTAGTGCCTGTATCTAATCTTGAAACTGTATACAGCAGAAAACCCACTATAAGCTTGAACTGCTGTACAAAAGGGGAAACTGAGGTACCATGCCTCACAGCCTTCATGGCTGCATACCAGAGTAAGTGCTCTCTGAAGAACATGCATGGCTATGTTAAGTTAACACATTGACCAAACCCTGGAATCACTAAAGTGTTTCACAAAGTATGGACTCAGTTTTTGGCTGCGGACAAAGCATGCATCAATAATTTGGTCTTACAAAGAATTCAATATAAACACAGCTCATATCAGTGTTGGAAGGTCCTTAAGGTGTATCTAGGAGCTCTAATTTCGCCCTTCCACACCAGTCTAATGTTGGGGGTGTGACGCATGGCTAGAAGGGGTTAAACATCCTGCAAAATAAATAACTCCCAAAAGACATGTGGGGAGATAATGTTTGTGTTTTTGTATATTTACATATGTATGAGTAGGGTCTACGATGCAATCAACAGTCCCTGTCTATGCTGTATTCTGATATCGTTTAAATGAATTGTAAACACGGGATATCTCGGTATTCATCTCTCTTTGAAATGTACTGTGAATGGTGGAGGAACAAGCAAATGGCCATATGTTAATTCGTATAGCTACATACCAGTGATGGGCCTCCTTCAACGTCATCCTAATTACCTTTTGTTACCAACTTGTCAAAGAGGACATGAAATTGTATAAAAGATCCTTGGGCCCTGATTTTGTCATCTCAAATCTGCTTAGGCTTTGTCAGGGGAAGTTTGAGTCCCAAGACTGAGGTCCCAGTTATGCTGGTACGCCCTGAATATGAGATTTGGACATTGAACTATGACCTATGAACTGAATTCTAAAGGAACTCTTTGCACTACGAAGCTCACCATCTCTGCTATGAATCTGCATCTCAATGAATTGAACTCATGTCTGTGTGTATATTGCCCACTGTAATATATTGCCCACTGTAATATATTGCCCACTGTATACAAAGCTTTAGGCAGTTTACTATAGGATTGGCTATAAACATTCTCTTAGGTGTGAGATCTAAAATGCAGTTGACCTGGGATAAATGGCTGGTCCTTTGAGACTAGGAGTAACCTGAATTTTGCAGTGATCCTTGGTGTAAGGGACCATCTATCACAAAGACAGGCTCACCTGGTGGCGGGACAGATTACCCGAGGGAACTGTCTGTAATTCCATGTTACGGCTGTTATAGTGCCTGAGGAGTTTACACTTGATAATTAGCTGGTGAAATCGAAGTATAGAACTCACCACCAATGTGGGGTTTGTGCCCTGGTTCCTAACAGTCTGCCATGAGGTTGGTCCTCATGCTCAAGTCACTGTCAGACAGCTTGACAGTCTCCCTACAACTGCTGTGTTATGCTGTATTTAGAAAGACTCGTTCTTTCCTCTTGCCTGTCCTATATTGTATATACGGTAAGCACTGTCCGGATCCTTGCTAGAGACCGGTTGGGATAGGAAGAGTTATATTACTGCAGAGCAGTGGCTCCACCTTTATCTGTAAATATCCTATTTTTGCTTATGAATGTTGCTCTGTGTTTAAACAATCCTTTGAGAGCAGGATCTGCCTGCTTGCTATTGCCTCTTTACTGGCCCTGCTGGTAGCCCTTATTAAGAAGGACTGATCTGTTAAAAGCATCATGTTTTTGTACTGTTTGGAAACCTCATAGCCTCATAGACCAGAAGAGACCACCATGATCATCTAGAAGGTGTGAGTATCAGCAGGGGGAAATTAGTTGGGTCACTAAGGTGCCACAAGTATTTCTTTCTTATTTTATTTTTACAAAAACTAATTTCCCCCTGCTGGTACTCACACCTTCTTATCAACTGTTTGAAATGGTTTCAGTGTAGTAGCCGTGTTAGTCTGTGTCAGCAAAAAGAAAACAAGAAAAATACCTGTGGCACCTTAGAGACTAACATGTATTTCAGCATAAGCTTTCGTGGGTTAAGAACCCACTTCATCGGATTACACTTTGATTACATTGATTACACTTCATCGGATTACACCTTGATTACATTGATTACACTTCATCGGATTACACCTTAATTACATTGGCCTCATTAGCACTACAAAAGTGATTTCCACCCCTTCTTGTCAACTGTTGAGAATAGCCCACTTCCACCTTAATTGAATTGGCTCATTAGCACTGACCCTCCCCCCCACACACACACTTGGTAAGGCAACTCCCATATTTTCATATGCTGTGTATTTATACCACTTTACTGTATTTTTCACTCCAGGCATCTGATGAAGTGGGTTTTAGCCCATGAAAGCTTAAGCCCAAATAAATGTGTTAGTCTCTAAGCTGCCAAAAGGACCCCTCGTTGTTTTTATTGTAAACACTGTATAGTTGGGGGATTTGATCCCTAAGGGGATATGATATATTGTGATTGTTTCCATATGAAAATCTTATCCAGCTGAAACAAAGTGATAAAGGTAAATTATCTCCAACCTATTACATTACGGTGGATGGTTTTACTAGATTCCGGGTATTTATTGTTAACACGCCTCCGCTCATTTAGCTGTTTTCTTGATTTCCCTTAAAATTACTCCCTGGTTTTGGCAAAAGATTCCAACCCAGTGTGGCTGTCGCAGCCCACCACAGTGCATGGCGCATGGCATTCCAAGCTGCTTATGTTTTATGTTGTGATGGGACTGTTTACAGTTACCCGGCTCTTACAATAATGCTCGTGTCATCATGCCAAATTTCCTTTCTTTGTGGCACTCAGTTTGGGTAGTAAAATGTTTTGTTTTTCCTTTTTTAATTCCAAACACACGGAGCCAGAGTATATAGCCATTATATAAACACTAAGAACAGGCACAGAGCGCTAACCCCCTCTGACTGAGCCTGCTTTATGAGTCATATCAGAACACCGCAGCGCTGGTTTGCTTCTTTCCTTAACAATTGAGTAATAAACACCCCAATGTTCAGTGAGTATCAAAACAGAGCCATTGTCATTGAAATGAAGGACTGTATGTATTAGGAAACAATTAAAAGCCCCTCCGTCACCATCAAAATGGAAAAGGTTGAGTTCAGCAGTTTCACTGCATGCTAAAAAAAAAACCCCAAACCCTGCTAGGTAATAGTCCACGTTCCAGTGCTGGGAATTCAAATAGCAGTTATCAAGAACACTGATCTGCTTATGCACAGGAAATAGCGCTTTAGTGGCAAAAGTCTCCTACGTTAGGTGCTGCAATTTTTTTTGTCTGATGGGCCAAGCTCCCTTTTCTGACTCGGGGATACTGAATTACATCTTATGTTTTCCAAACAGCTTTTGCGGACTGTGGAACTGTGACAGAGCTGTCAGAATGCATAAAACATTCCGTGTGAGAAGACTGCTGTGGCAGCAGACAGCCCTGGCTCGCATTCACATGCATAAATGCTGTCTCCATCGTTTCTGCTATAAGCTCAGAGATATCCCTTTCCTTCCTCTCATCTAAGGCTGCAGTTATGCCATGGATGTTACGGAAGCCTTGACTTCCAGAGACCTCCCTGACATTTTCTGCTCCGAGCTGCTGGGCAGCAGGGGGAGCCCGGAGATCCAGCCCTCACGGGCAGCAGGGGGACCCCAGAGCTCCCAGCTGCCCAGCTACCGTGGGCGGTGAGGGGACCTCGCTGCTGCTCAGCTGCAGCAGGCGGTGAGGGGACCCCAGAGCCCCCAGCCGCTGTGGGTGCTGGACCCTCTTCCCTCCCCATTTTATCAGGAATATTTTTAGTAAAAATCATGGACAGGTCACGGGCTTCCGTGAATTTTTGTTTATTGCCCATGACGTGTCCGTGATTTTTACTAAAATTATCCCTGACAACATCTGAGCCTGACTCATCTCCGACACAATGGAAGTTTCCGCTGGTTCCCAAACAGAAGAGAAAACTTAGATTCCAGCTGGCCTAAAAGAGGAGGCACAGTTGCTTTGCTGAGGAGTCTTTCAGAGATGCACCCGTAGGCCCTTATCTTGCAGACACTTATGCGTTTACTCTAACTGTACACACTGTGTGTGTCTCATCGGACGGTGACTCGCATAAAGTTATGCCTAAGTGTAACTGTTTGCAAGATTGGGGCTTTAGGGAAAGACAATGGGAGTCTTTCCATTGGCCTCCATGGGCTTTGGATCAGAGCCTTAGGGAAAATATAAGTAAAAGAAGGCAGGTCCTCAGTGAAAGAGACCAAACGGGCAAAGGGCGGGAGCAGAATGGGGCTGGCCAGGTGTTAGCGACAAGAACCATCGTGCCACACAGCAGCAGGCAAGACGGTTCAGGGTGGGCAGTCCTACCACTCGGCAGGGTTCCCGCTTGTGTTCTTTTGAAAATGAGCAGTGGATGCACAGTCTGCGCTAGTTAGCTCGAGGGTCAGGCCACGTTGCCTCGTTGGACCAGACCCGTTTGGGACTGTGCTGTTCGGGCTGGCGTGGGAACGATTTCCCCTCCTTAGTGTTTTCTACAGCACGCACCTGAATTTTGCCCGGCTGCACAGGGCAGGAAGAGAACAAGAAGCTTGCTAATCCCTCTTCCAGCACTAGAGCAGCTGCACAGCACAGAGATGAGTAGCCTTCTGGCTCAATAAAAAAACAGCGGCCCAGCCCAAATGATCTTGCAATGTCAAGCCCGGGTCCTGCAAAGAGCTCCAGTCAGGCGTCAGAGTCCCACCCCTGCTGCAAAGGGTCAGATTTTTAACTGAACAACAGAGCGGGGATGAAGGATGAAGAACGGAGGCGACAGCAGTAAAATCACACGGCGACTCAGGCTATGTCTACACTACAGATCTTACAGCGGCACAGCTGTACCGGTGCAGCCACCGCTGTAACGTCTCCCGTGTAGCGGCTCTATACCGACAGGAGAGAGCTCTCCCATCGGCATAATTAAACCACCCGCAACGAGCAGCGATGTTGGCGGGAGACCGTCTCCTGCTGTCCACACCGGCACTTTTGTCAGTGTAACTTATGTAGGTCAGGGGGTGTTTTTTCACACCCCTGGCTGACAAAAGTGCGAGTGTAGTCAGAGCCGCAGAGGAGCCACAGGGGCAGTGTGGTTGTAGTTTTGTGGTACATAACTAACACATTAATGCGTCTGATTATTTTCCTTTGCATCGGATTAGTTTGCTTCTTTCCAGCAGTAAAGCCATTGCAAAGGCATTGTACATTGTTTGGCGGCAGTAGCGTAGCCGGGGGGAGCAGGGGGCGCGGCCGCTCCCCCACTGAGCAGAAGCGGCGCCTTTTTTTTTGCTCCGACGCCTTTTGCTCCTGCGCTGCAGCCGGAGCGGAGCATTTTTTTTTGCTCCCGGAGCCTTTTTTTGCTCCCGACGCTTTTTGCTCCTGGCGCCTTTTTTTAGCTCCGCTCCCCCTGTGCTCTAAACCTGGCTACGCCACTGTTTGGCGGTCAAATTCTTCTTGTGCAACTCAATTGAGGGAAGGTATTTTCCACCCCAGTTTTGAAGGCTGGTGTTGTGGCTAAGGCACTGGATGGGGACACAGGAGATCTGCATTCAAATCCCAGCTCTGCCGCAGACCCCGTGTGTGAGTTTGGGCAATTCATTTAACATAAGAAGGGCTATACTGGGTCTGACCAATGGTCCATCTAGCCCAGTATCCTGTCTTCCAACAGTGGCCAATGCCAGGTGCTCCAGAGGGATTGAACTTAATCTCTTTGGGCCTCGTTCCCCACCTATCAATGGAACAATATCCTTCCTTGTCTATTTAGATTGGAAACCCTTCCGGACAGGGTCTGGTGTATGTACAGCACCTTGCACCCAGGTCAGGGCCTTTTGGTGCATTTGTACTATTAACAAATAAAGAAATAACTAAATAAATAACTGCTGTAAGTGGGTAACCGAATACAGTCACAATTATCTAATCATTTCAAAAGCTTATGACTAAAGTACCATGAGTAGCCAAGTGAAATATAATTGTCTTCCGTGACAGCAGATAATGGGATGCTAATAATTATGGGAACAATGTTAAGTTGCAACCAGCTAACTGGCGCTTGACTCCAACAAGGATGAGGACCAGATGTTTTCATGGCACATCTCCACAGCTCAGGATAATTCCTTTGGGGATTTAGCCATTTATACAAACTGCCTGCCCTCAACCGTCACGCCCGTGGTTTCAGTTATGGAGACTGGGCCATTAGACAGTAACCACTCCCTGGAAACATGCAAGGAAAAGTAATTGAAAATGAAACCATCCCCATGCCAACTGCTACGTGCAGCAGAGTTGGAAAGTAACAGGATTTGGAGCAGATTAACAAAAAACAAATTCAGACACAAAGTGACATTTTCCTCATTTAGATCAAAGGGCTGAATAGAACTTGGGATGATTTTAAATTTGAGCAGTCCTAAAGCTGCTGTCATACAGAACACCTTCGTGCACCATGGCTGAGCTGTTCTCTGTGTGCTGGGGATCTGGCTTTATCTATGGATTTCCAGTCACCCTTCCAACAGACAAGAGGACTAACTTGCATCCAGGGTCTGATCCAAACCGCACTGACGTCAATGGGAAACAACAGCCCCATACTTCTTCAACTGAACTCCATGGCAGCTTTACCATGGGCCAGTAGGGTTGGGCCTCAAATCGCAGACACGGTAAAGCAAGGACAGTGCAGTAAGAGGCAGAGTCCTCTCAGCGCCGGGTTTGAAACTCAGAGAGATTTATTTGGAGACCAGACATCTGGAAAAGAACTTCTCAGTGTACTTACCCAATAGCCAGGAAAGTCATACACCCATTTTACATTGAAAACCAAGTTATTAATAGCCATTGAAATGGATGATTGCAATAAAAAGAAGAGACCAAAGGGGTAGCGTTTAAGGGACTGGATCTCTCTGCTTTTTTTCTTGATCTCTTGCCCTATCCATATATGTCTTAATTCCGCCTCCTCCCTTCCCCCCGCATATTGTATGTTTTTTTTATTCTCAAGGAGACAAAACAATCAGATCTTTTCACTGACACTGCCAATGGAAGGAGGATAAATAGAATCATAGCAATGAAGGGGTGGGAAGGGACGTCGAGAGGTCACCTAGTCCAACCCCTGCACTGAGGCAGGACCAAGTATACCTAGACCATCCCTGACAAGTGTTTGCCTACCCTGTTCTTACAAACCCCCCAAGGGTGGGGTTTACAAAACTTATTCCAGTACTTAACGATCCTTATAGTTGAAAAGTTTTTCCTGATATCTAACCTAAATCTCCCTTGCTGCAGATTAAGCAGATTACTTCTTATCCTACCTTCAGTGAACACAGAGAACAATTGATCACAGTCCTCTTTATAACAGCTCTTAACATATTTGGAGACTGTTATCAGGTCCCACTCAGTCCTTTTTTTCTCAACATTAAACATGTCCAGGTGTTTTTAACCTTTCCTCATAGGACAGGTTTTCTAAACCTTCTGTCATTTTTGTTGCTCTCCTCTGGGCTAGCTCCAATTTGTGCACATCTTCCTTAAAGTGTGGCACCCAGAACTGGACACAGTACTCCAGCTGAGGCCTCACCAGTGCTGAGTAGAACGGGACAGTTACCTCCTGTTCCTTACATATGATACTCCTGTTAATACACCCCAGAATGATATTTGCCCTTTTTTGCAACTGCATCACAGTGTTGGCTCCTAGTCAATCTGTGACCCACTATAAACTCCAGCTCCTTTTCAGCAGTACTATTCGCTAGCCAGCTATTTCCAATTTGTGCATTTGATTTTTCCTTCCTAAGTGTTGTACTTTGCACTCTTCTTTATTGACTTTCATCTTGTTGATTTCAGACTCATTCTCCAGTTTGTCGAGGTTGTTTTGAATTCCAATCTTTTCTCCAGGGTGCTTGCAACCTCTCCCAGCTTGGTGTCATCTGCAAATTTTATAAGCAAACTCTCCACTCCATTATCCAAGTCATTAATGAAAATACGACTAGGATTAGAACCAGAACAGACCCCTGCAGGACCCCATTCAATACGCCTTTCCCCTCCCCACACATCCCAGTTTGACAATGAACCACTGATTACTACTCTTTGAGTACAGTCTTTCAACCAATTATGCACCCACCTTATCATAATTTCATCTAGACCACATTTCCCTAGTTTGTTTATGACAGTGCCATGTGGGACTGCGGCAAAGCCTTACTAAAATCAAGATATATACATGAAACTGAGAGGCCATCTCAGTGTGAGGCACCTTCCATGCAGTAGGCCAACGGTGAGCGCCACCGGATTCCGCAGCACAACAGAGACATTCTGATGTAAGCCCCATTCCATGATATAGCAGAGTGCAGTGTTTTACAACACTAGTAAAATAACCCCAGCTCAGCAGCTCATTAGAAAGAAATAGACCTCGACCCAATTTTCACCCTTTGCCCTGGTAGCTCAATTGCCAAGATTTTCCTCCTCTTTGAGTAAAACATCAGTTCCTTCACTTTGCTCCCCAAATGTCCCATTTCTTAGACATCGCAAATGTGTCTTTAATTTCTTTCACATCTGAGAGGGTGGGAATTTGCAGTGCCTTGGTACAGTAGTTTTATTATCCTGTTCTAACTCTTCAGCCACATCCTCAGTGGGTGTAAATCAGCAAAGCACCATTGACTTCAGTGGAAAGCAACACAGAATCCAGTAATCCAGGGCAGGCAGGGAAAGATGCTGGTTAAATGTATAGGGCAGCATGGCAGTGGTCAGACACCAACACACCTTGTCTCCATTGCTGGTACCTTTGCTTAAACCTCATCATCCACATTCAGAACCCATTGTAGTCCGTGCAAAAATGCCCATTGACATCACTGAGCCTTGGAATGGCTCCCATGTTAAGGAATCAACCAGTTCAATTCTCTTTGACCCTTCTCATGGTTAGATACGTGTAAGATTCCACCTACCCATCCAATCCTCTTTATCTAGAATAGTTCTCTCAGGTTGAAATGCTCAGCCTTGATTTGAGATTATATGAAGCACGAAGGAAAGGGAGGAACCAACCCCTGAAACCAAAAGAACAATGTCAATTCAATCCTTTGGTGATAACATCTATGATTTGTTGCTTCTCCATTGTGTGGCTGCACTGAGCTATGGAAAGATTAGCAATAAAGGGAGGGATTTTTCACATCTGGTTTCTTTTCATGGAGCTACTGATACAGAAGAGTATTTTTAATCTCTGCCTTGCAAGAGCATCATAATCACCATGCTCTCTGCTGGTTTACAGAGCCAGGTGAAGGAACACCATTCCTCATATATTGGATCCTCTGATGTTTAGGCCCAGTTGATCAGGGACCTTAGACCACCAGTAGCGTAGCTGGGGGGGGAGCAGGAGGAGCAGCCGCTCCCCCACTGAGCAGAAGCTGCGCCTTTTTTGTGCTCTGACGCCTTTTGCTCCTCCGCTGCAGCCAGCCAGAGCGGAGCATTTTTTTTGCTCCCGGCGTCTTTTTTTGCTCCTGACGCTTTTTGCTCCCGGCGCCTTTTTTTAGCTCCGCTCCCCCTGTGCTCTAAACTTGACTACACCACTGTAGACTACCTCTGGTCCACCAGCTCAGGTAGGTGGATTGCTTTCTACATGACCTGGCAACCAGCTCTCACAGTAGCTGTATGATTTACTGGGGTTGTCAGGAAAAGGCATTTGCTGGTAGAGAGGTCAACCTCACTTGGCCCCCTGCTGCTTTGCTGGCAGGAGTCACGCTTTGTAAAATGTGGCTCTCTGAATCCTGTCCATTGCCTGTTGGAATACTTCTGCTAATCTAGACTCTCTCCAAAGTCAAAGTAGGGTCCAATTTGGTTTTTGTAGGAAGTTGGCCTTCTTGTGGATTTGTTGGTTCACTGCCCTTCCTCACCCTTGCTGTCCTTTTTGTTAGCAACTTGTGTGTTTGCTTGCAGTAGTATGCATAACTTGGGTTACCAGGCCATGAACATTCCTCATTTTCCTACCAAAGAAAAAAAGGTAAAAATATACCTTTCCCACTACTACAATGCCAAATCACCCACGCCTTTTCTTGGTTCTTATGTTTACTTTAAAAATCTAATAAGGAACTTTAAAATTTTATAACAAAAGAGTATGAAATAGTTCCACGCACTTTCTTATGGGACAGATTCTACTACCTTTCCTTACAGTGAGTACTACCTTATTCTGCGTGAAGTCCGACTGAAGTCAGGGGGACTGCTTGTGGAGCATGGTACTTCTCAATATGAATAAGAGCGGTAGGATCTAGCCCTAAATAAATAATATGTAAAATTTAAAACAACGTAATAACTCAGTAGGATGACAATTTTCTACACAGTAGAAGGTGTGTTTGCAAATAAAATGTGGCACCAGTCAACACTTACAGAATTATATTTTGTTATACTAAATGCGAATTGCACGAGCTCTATAAAACAGCATTTTCCTGACCCAAAATCCATTCTCGGGGTGTGATATCTAATGCGGTAGATCACCCTCTCACTTCATCTGCCTGTATGAGATGAGGAATGTGGGGGTAGGGAGAAGAAAAAAAAAGATAAATCTTACAAAAAGATCCCCTTAGGGGTACAATCTCACTCATTATTACCCCAGGCATGTGGATCTGCTTTCCATTAGCAAGCACTGGCAGGTGTGTGTGTGTGTGTGTGTGCGCGCGCGTGTGTGTGAGAGTCTGCACTGAGTTTCCTGATGCAGTCAGAAATCTGTGTTATGCTAGTGTAGTACTTTTTTTGTCTTCGGTGTTGTTTTTTACTTCCTTCCAGGCATTCTGAATAATTCCCAGGGCCTCCAGCCGCTTGGCTAAAGATGTTGTTTGTGACTTCTGATATTTGTCTCAGAGGAGGTTTTACAGATGAGCATCAGTTTGTGTTGTTAAAACCAAGTAATGCTGAGGCCCAGCTTGTGGGGCTAAGCCAGGGAGCATAATTGCAACTCCTGACTCCCCACCCAGATGTTTGTGCTAGAAATATTAGCTTTGCTGAAGGAGTGGAGCGCATCAATGCAAATGTATTTCTTAGTAGTACAAGTGGGAAGAAGAGTTTATGGGGTGGGGGGGCTGATCCTGAGAAACTCCTGGATTTCCTGAGCCTCTTCAGATCTCATTGATTTAACTGGAGTTCGGGATACTTTGGTACCTCCAGAGATGCTCAGCCCCTTGCAGGATCATGCCCTGAATGAGTTCCGTGCTGCTTAAAGGTGAAGGATGGACCATCCCAGAGAATGAAGTCCTTAGTTTAGCCAAAGCACGGGCATAACACAAGCCGTGGGATCGCAGGCGTCCACACAACACATGTCCACCGTGCCTCAGTTGTGGTTTACAGGGACTGCTTTTTGGAGTGAGGCTAATTCAGCCCCCATGCTCATTCCATTCAGCTATTGATCTGTCCGGTGAGATGATCAGCAGTGCTGTCACTTAATGCCAACGGCTATGGTGGTCATCCTTTCCCCATCAATGAGTGGGAAATAGTTCCTTTCTGGCTCCCCTAAATCATAAGGTTTGAATGCTCATGCACTTCATTCTTTCCCTGACCTTGCGGAGTGACAAGAGTTATAGATTATCGTAAAGTCATTTAGACCTCCATTTTACAAAAAGTGAAGCCACGCTATGTCTAAGTGATTTCCTGGGGCAATGAATTATACAGTTTGACTAGGTGCTGTGTAAAGAAAGATGTCCTTTTGTTTGTGCTAAATCCATAGCTCTTTCATTTCATCAAGCTTCCCTCTGTTCTTATAGAGCTCTATCCTGCTAGCTGCTGAACACTCCGGAGAAGTGCTGAGACCTGCTACTGCTGATGTCAAGCTATTGAGCTCCCCGATGGATCTCGTTCCACAACTAGGACCTTCTACAACAGCTGAGCTCTTTGGGAACAATGTAACTCAACATTGCCTGAATGCACATGTACCTTCACAAGAATTCAGTTTTTGAGAGTTGGAGAGGGATTTTTCAGTGTGTGGCCCACAGATAGCTGACCAACTTCAGGACAAAATGCAAGACCTAACTCTGCCGAAAAGAACCATTTATTTTCTTTTCTTTTGAGATGCTAAGATTCCACAGTGATGAGCGCGGTATAAATGTATAGCTAGACAGACAAAGGGTTAGAGCAGGGGTGGGCAAACTTTTTGGCCCGAGGGCCACATCGGGGTTGCAAAACTGTATGGAGGGCCAGGTAGGAAAGACTGTGCCCCCCGCAAATAGCCTGGCCCCAACCCCCATTTCTCCCCCTTCCACATCCCGCCCCCCGATTGACCCGCTCAGAACTCCCACCCCATCCAACCCCCCTGTTCCTTGTCCCCTGACCGCTCCCTCCCGGGACCCCCCACACCATCCAACCCCGCCCCTGCTCCCTGTCCCCTGACTGCCCCGCCCCCTATCCAATAATTGGAGTACTTACAATTACAAAAGTACGCACATACTGCATATGGACACTATCACATACAGAGGACTGTATGGTAGAGACAACTGAGTCTTCACTGACATCATCGATTGACAAAAATTGCCTAGTCTCTCATCTCCCTTGACTTATATACACAACACATAAACTACTGCAAATAGTAGCATTGTGCCGACCTTACATTTTTACAACGTGATAACTGAAGTTTGCAGTGAGCATCTCAACACTGCCCGGCCAGATCCTCAAGTGGCATAAATCAGTTTAGCTCCATCGAACAGAGCAATGTCCATTTACACTCGTTGTCTGGCCCACTTTACTGTATATGGAGATTGTGTAGTTTCAAATGTCCCCAGAGAAGGAATGAGTTCCTTCTGTTCTTCTAGAGCATGATCTTTCTGCTATTATTTATTTATTCAGGTGCTACTTTATGACTTTTGCATGCTATTGTCCATTGTTCCAACCCTGATTCTTTCTTTGGGAATTGTTGACTTCAAACAGATCTTCTAAATTTCCTTCTTCTGGCTTTGGTAACAGTTTTATAATTAATCCTTTTGATAATCTGATGTTTATATATATATTGATATAGTGCCCTATTTGGCAGGAGATCCAGTCGTCCTAGGGCAATTTGCGGTTGATTGTGATCTGAAACATCAGTTCATATATACAAGTGTTAAATCGCTTATTAAAAATTAAAAAAACCCATGTAATTTATTGTGGGCACTTTTATTGCTATTTATTGGCAGGATAATTATTTGGATCTTTTTTATTTTCAAGTGAGATCATGTCTATAGAGGGGGGAAATTAAATTAAATGGGTTATTTCATATAGGCAATAGAAGTATGCTTGTATCTTTAGGGGTTGCTATAAATTATTCTGTTAACAATTTGGGTAAAGATTCATAAACTTGATAGATGAAGTTATTTTTTAAAATTACAATCTACTCTTACTTATGTGCTTTCTTATGTTCATAAACAGCTCGAGTGGTAATGTTCAATTTTCAATATTTATTTAATAAATAAAAAACGTTGAAAGTTAGAAAATGCCAGTGGCGCTACTTGCTAAACTTTTAAAGTATATAGTGAATCAACAGGGTCGGATACTGCTAATTTAGGCTTAATTTAGGATTAATATACTTAATATACCAAAAGGAAAAATACCAACATGAGCTCAACACCAAGTGTGGCTGTCTTAATGTGCCTTTTAAAAATCTTTCTGAGTTACAAATTTAAGAGTATGTTATGTGTTTGTTCATTGCCATATAAAATGACCCAGAAATAAAGATAAATTAATAATGCATTGTGGGACTGATCAAAATACTTTTATTTTGTTAGGAGCCACCGTTCAACACTGGAGGTAAAGTTAGTGGGGAGAGTAGTTTGACTTCTATATTTGGGGGGCAGCTCCAAAAAGGCCAACAGGGACACGCGTGGGCGGAGAAATTCCACGCCTGCTCGAGGCTTGCAGTTTGACAGGGCAACCCCCCATCCTTTCCCCCCAAAACTAGGCCCACGGGAGTGAGCCAAATCTATCATTGTCATGTCTACACCAAGAGGCACCGGCAAAACTTGGTGAGCTTTCCGCCCAAATCCTTCACTTCCACATATTGACAGAGGCGGTCTGGAGAGATTGTAGTTCTTCAGAGGGCTACGAGGGGCTTATATTAAACTTCCTCCTCTCTTGATCCATTTCTCTCGCCTGTCAGTTTGTCCTGTCGTCCAACCCTTGCTCCCTCTCTCATCACTACTGCCAATAACTTCTGATATGCAGAGGCCTGTACTCTAAGGTATCCAAAGAAACAAAAATCCAACTCAGTCTGTTACGTAAAATTGTTTGTAAAAGTCAGCAAAAGGTGGAGACCGATAGACTGGGACAAACTGGATTGTTTAGGTTAGTTGAAGAGGAAAGATCTTCAGTGCTCCTGGTAGTCATCGATTGGCATGACAACAAGCTGAAAGATTCTAAAAATGGGTGGCAATGTGTTTTAATTGGTTAATATTAATGGAATGAGGTTGCCACGCCTCCTTGAACAATGTTTTCTTGGGGGACACTAGATGGGAGCAGCAGGATGGGTAGACTAGAAGGAGCGAACTTTACCATCATGGCTCCTACCCCCACCGTCTCTTGGGACCCTAGCAACCAACCTGACACTCTCGGGCCTTCATCGTCCTGACCCTAAAAGACCTTCTGACCAGACCAGGCCATGACATCACCACCTTCAGCTAACTCCTGAACACCAGGAATGTGAGAGTTGAGTTCCTGTAGTCACTCACTATACATCTGTCATTTTCCTTCCTACTGCATTTAAATATCAATGGAGATATGTCAATCTCCTAGAACTGGAAGGACCTTTCAAGGTCATCAAGTCCAGTCCCCTGCTTTCACTAGCAGGACCAAGTACTGTCCCCTGACAGATTTTTGCCCCAGATCCCTAAATGGCCCCCTCAAGGATTGAACTCAGAACCCTGGGGTTAGCAGGCCAATGCTCAAACCACTGAGCTATCCCTCCCTCCCTCCTTCTCTGTTTGCCTCAGTCTGTCTCTGGCTTAGCCAACAAGATGTCTACACCTTTTGCAACACTGCTCTGAGCCTGTGACCAAGAAAGGCAGGTGAAAGCAATGCCTTAAGCAGCCAGATGCAGATAAAAGTTTGCCAGGGCTTGGAGAGGATAAGATCCTGTGCTGGGCTTGTGTTTCCTCAGTAGCAAGATCACACATGAGAGTCAGCACCAGAGACATAAGCTGCATTTTCTGTTTACTGCTCTCTTTTTTCTCCCTTTTTGTGTGTGTTTGTCTTGTTTTATCTTCAAGAAAACAGGACCGGACTCCAATAACAAGAGATCCAGACCGACTGAACTAACCTTTTCTCTTTTTTCCTCCCCAAAAGGACAGTTAATATCATCTTTAACACCATCTAAAGACAGTCATGGAGAGGTTTCTCTCTACAAAAGGCTCCCTACAGCTAAAGGGAAAGGGAATACGGGATATTATGAAAATGAAAGCCTGACTTACTGCTTTACATTTTAAAGGCTGTAACTGCTTTTTCTGTGTCTTTAATTAAAAGTTTAAAATATTTAATGGTAGTTTTCCCAATGGGAGTCACCTGCAATAACGTGAAACAAAACCTCAGACCATACTGCACTGTTTAATGTTGTAACACTGACCATGGGTTTCAGCAACGTCTTATCTCTTGTTGGGCTCCAAACACCCCCTTATCAATACAACACTCCCTTTTCTCTGGTTCTTCCCCCATCTCTCCACAATCTACCACTGTTCCTGAGCCAAATTCAAACACAGTGTGAGCAGGTGCAATTCCACTGACTTCCGATTTAAATCAATAGAGTTGGGCCTGCTTCTGCACACCCCAGCTCAGAATTTACTCCCCACTCTTTAAAAAAGCTCTTTCATGACCCTGACGCTAACTATTGACCGATCCCTAGTTCCCCTTTCTCAAAGTTTTTGCAAAAGTAACTCCCTCCTCCATCACTCCAACCACCTTTCCCACAACAATACGCGGGGCTCATTTCCCTTTGAGTATTGGTCGGGCCATAGCAAAGAAATCATTCTTCTGCGAGAGTTAATGAACTTTTTCCTACTGATGATGGCTCCCTCTGCTTTCTCAGTCTCCTTGACCACACAGGCTTCTACACCGTCGTCACAGTTGTGTCCTCTTGGACCAACTCCGTAGATGTGAAGACATCTCTGGCGTGCTGTTATTCGGTCCATTTTTGCCTATCAACAGATCTGTTCCTTGGGTAGGGCGAATCGGGGCGATGGCCCCAGGCCCTGCGCTTTGGGGGGCCCCGTACTTCGATAAAATCGGAACTGTCTCAATATTTGGCCCTTTGTCCCGCGTCCTGACTGATGTACAATCGGGATGCCACTTGTCCCAATATTCAGGTGAGGAGGTGAGGTGGGAGGGCAAGCGGGGTGAGGAGGCGAACGACAAGTGGGCAGGCAGGAGGTGAAGAGGCAGGCAGGCGAGTGGACAGCAAGGAGAGCAGCGGTCAGGCGGATGTGGGGGAGGGGGCGCGCTGGACGGACGGACTTTTGCAAAAACTTTGGAAGAGACTAGCGGTGAGGCTGATTTGTCCCGGGTCCCGCACTCCCCTAGGGACGGCCCTGCCTATCAAACTACTCTTTCTATATCTCTGGCAATGGTTGACCCTTGTGCCAAGATGTCCCACCTGGGCTCATTCTCTAGCCTCTGTTCTCTATTCTCTCCCTTGGTTACTGTATTTCATCCTTTAACATTGCCACAGTTACTCTGAGGATTGTACAAATGAACTGTATGTACAGTTCGTTGTCTTGTGACAACTGAAATGACTCTGCCTACCTTGACCAAGTTAACTTTTTTCAGCTAAATGTCTCAAAGGCAAGAAGTGGGAGGAAAGGAAGCATCCTGTCTTTTCTCTCTCCCTTCCTTGAGTCCATTCCATTTGTCTTCACGGTCCATAATCTTGGCACCATCCTGGACTCTGTGTGTGCTCCACAAACCTGTGCACAGTGGATTTGCACTGAAGTGCAACTTGCACCTAAAGAGCCGGACATATACCCCAAAGTGAATTCAAAGATCCATGGGCATACTTGCATATTCATTAGTGCACCTATGTTTGCATGTACAGGCCTAACTGGCCATTTACATATATATTTAGATGCCTTCATTTCATCTATTCAATTTATGCATACCATTGCAGTAAGTGTGCACTCAAAAGCAAGCACATGAATGCACAGGCAGAAAATGTGCATGGATTTAGGACCTCACTGTATAAAGAAAATCTGACCTTTAACCTCTCATGCAAATCCCCATCAGCAAAATAATAGTCGTAAATAATTACACGTCAGTAAATGTGAGTTTTAATTAACGTCAGTAAAACATTTTCTGATTCTCAAACGAAGTATTTCTACTTTATTACAAAGAGGTCAATCAACTCAGTATCAATTATGCTTTTTGTAAAAGTTGCCAGCCCCAGAAAAGGGGACTTTTGGGGCCTGAAGGCATTTTTAATGAATTTGTTCATCCAGTAAAACTTATCACACCAACTACTTTGCTCTTTCTTTAAGGTTCCTATTGACGTCACTGGGTTTGGATCAAGCTGCAACTGAACTGATGATGCAACTGATCACTGATCTTCTGTAAATTCTCCAAAACCATTAACCTGGAATACCATTGCTCTGATGCTCGAAAGCCCCAGGTGTAAGCAGCTGCTGGTCAGTGTTTTTCTTCTGTTTGAAGTGGCTGGTTCTGGACAACAGATTAGTGACTAAGTGGGCTGCATTTAGAAAACTCCCCACTTCAGACTGAGTTGGAGTTGGTTTAGTGTCCTTAAACAATTTGGCTTAGTGCATGGAGCTCAGACATTCTCACGACCCAATCCCTATTTAAGGACTTTTCCATCTATTTAAAGTGCAAGAATGAAAAAAAAACGTGCTTGAAATTAATTGTGTGGATGACATATATGCACCAAGTATTCCATTTCTTCTAGAAGATGAAATGTTAACTATGCTTAGGATCATAATCAGCAATTCCATGCCTTTTTTTTTTCCTCCAAAAAAATAATAATAATGGAAAACTAGAACTCCCTATTGGGGGTTACAAAAAGTCACTGATGAGTAAGTAGTTTAAGTCCTTTAAAAATAAAACAAGAAAGCAGCATTCCAGCAAGTTTCTCATACAGGGGGAGGGGAGCACTGGGCCAAAATAAAGAAAGCCCTTTAATGGTGAATCTTTTTTTAAACTGGTGTTAAACCACTTCGCTTCAAGAAAGGCAAAGAAAAGCAGCTGAATATCTTGATTGTTATCAACAACCCACTAGGATGAAGCCACCAGTAACTAAAATACAGGAAACTCTAGTCTCCGGTGATAAACAAGAGTCGCAACAGCACAGGATGCATACAGGGCAGCTCCTTGGGCCAAAGGGATCTGAAAGGCAAACAGCTTCTGCTCTTTTGTGCTAACATCTGATGTGTGTCCCCTGCAGGTCCCATCTGGTGCCTGGGACAGCAACAGCACCGATCCTACCGCTCTCTGCCAGACCAGACCAGACCAAAACAAGCATGGGAATTGCCCTTTTCTTCCTAGGCCAGGCGTTGCTTTGGGGGGTGCCCTCCGGGGCGAGTGAGGAGTCCGAGGCCCTGTGCTCGCAGACCGCCTGCTACACCATCCACTGGGGCAAGCACAGTTGGGCAGATGCCCAGGAGAAGTGCAAGAGCAACGGGGGCAACCTGGTGACCACGAAGAGCCAGGAAGAAGCCTTGCACGTCCAGGATCTGCTAGCCAGGCTGCCCAGGAGGGAGGCCGGGCCAGAGGGGCAGGCGAGGCTTTGGATCGGGCTCCACCGGGAGAAGGGCAAGTGTTACCAGCAGCACCAGCGCCTCAAGGGCTTCAGCTGGGCCTCGGGCGGGGAGGAGACGGACTACACCGCCTGGCTCCGGGAGCCGCGGGAGACCTGCACCGGCCGGCGCTGCGTGAGCCTGCACTGGAACGCCACCGCCCCCAGCGCCCCGGGGCTGGGCTGGGCCGACGGGCCCTGCAGCGGCGCGTCCGCCAGGGCCCAGGGCTACCTCTGCAAGTTCAGCTTCCAGGGCATGTGCCGCCGGCTGGCGCTGGCCGGGCCCGGCAGCGTCACCTACACCACCCCCTTCGGCCTGGACAGCGCCTCCCTGGCGGCCGTGCCCTTCGGCTCGCTGGCCGCCGTGTCCTGCCAGGGCCAGGCGCCGGGGCCCTTCCTGGTGTGCACGGCGCAGGAGGGCGGCGGGTTCGCGTGGGGCAGCAGCCCGGGCCCGCTGTGCGCCTCGCCCCGCCACGGCTGCGCCTACAGCAACGGGGGCTGTCAGCACGAGTGCCGGGAGCAGGCGGGCGGCTCGTTCCGCTGCGCCTGCCGCCCGGGCTACCGGCTGGGCGGGGACCTGCTCTCCTGCGCGCCCGTGGACCCCTGCGGCGCCGGGCCCTGCCAGGGGGAGTGCCTGGCCCGGCCGGGGGGCTTCGAGTGCCGCTGCCCTGCGGGCTACGCGCTGGCCGGGGACGGGGTGAGCTGCGCCGACGTGGACGAGTGCCGGGGCGGGGGGGAGCCCGGCCCCTGCCAGGGGGGCTGCGTCAACACGGCGGGGGGCTTCGCCTGCACCTGCCCGCCGGGCTACGAGCCCGCGGGGCCCGGCGGCCGCCAGTGCCGGGACGTGGACGAGTGCGCCCAGGGCGCGCCCTGCGCCCAGCTCTGCGCCAACACGCCGGGCTCCTTCCGCTGCGCCTGCCGGCCGGGCTACCAGCGGGGCCGCGACGGGGCCTCCTGCCGGGACGTGGACGAGTGCCTGGGGCAGCCCTGCCAGGAGCGCTGCCTCAACCTGCCCGGCAGCTACCGGTGCCTCTGCCCGCCGGGCTGGGCGCTGGCACCCGACGGCGCCTCCTGCCTCCCGGGCGCCCGCCCCACCACCACCCCCCCGTCCCCGCGCCCGCCAGGAGAAGAGGAGCCGGCGGCCGCGGGTGGGCAGCCTGCTACCGAGAGCGCGGCCCCGCGCTCTGATCCAACCACCCGAGCCCAGCCCGGGGGAGCAGAGCCCAGCACCCTCCAGCCAGCTGCCGTCAGCCGGGCGGCGGGGGCTGGGGAACCCATGGTGAAACCGGACTCTGAGCAGGCCACCGATGGCCCCAGACTGCTCCTGTACTATATCCTGGGCAGCGTGGTGGTGATCCTGCTGCTGATGGCGTTTGCCCTGGGTTTGCTCATCTATAGGAAGAGGAAAGCCAAGAAGGAAAAGAAGAAAGCCAGGAGTGCCACAGACAACTACTGCTGGGTGCTTGAGCAGGCAGAGAAAAAAGCAGTAGACAATGAGTACAGGTAAAGGCAGGAGTCTGCAGAAAGGATAGCGTGCTTGCAGGGACTGTCTAGGGTAGCATCAGGGTTCTCTGGAGAGAGGGGACAATAAACCAAGGGTAGTAGCGGGTGCAGCAGAGAATATTTCCCATATTATATAAAACGATTCTTTCATTATGTGACTTAACTTTTGTTTTTACTTTAGAATCCGGGGTTTGGCATTGTCTAAGTGTCAGAGGAATAGTCAGTCTGCCACTTAGATCAAGATCCCGATGCTGTTCCCACTGAAATCAGTATCAAAACTCGCCCTGATTTTAATAGGACAAGGATTAGGCCCAGAGTGATATGTTGCGTTTGAAAAATAAAAGCAATCAAACCGAAGAGCTCATTGGAACCTTCAAAAAGATAAACATCTTTACAATCAGAATAATCATGGCCCTGATCTTGCAAACACTTGTGTAGCCCACGAAAGCTTATGCCCAAATAAATGTGTTAGTCTCTAAGGTGCCACAAGGACTCCTCCTTGTTTTTGCTGATACAGACTAACATGGCTCCCACTCTGAAACTTGTTGACATGAGTAACTTCATGTGGCCGGGCAGTCCCCTTGAACTCAGTGGAGCTCTTCACATGTGCAAAGTCACTCCCAGCCATAAATGTTTGCAGGGCTGGATCTTAGCATTCTTTGCAAACTTAGTCTAGTAGACCGAGGGTACTTAGCAAACGTTGACAAGTTAGATAAAAGGTGCTTCTCAAAATGATTGAGGTAAGGAAGGAAATGGAGGTGTTAGATGCAGGGGGAGCTTGTCAAACATCACAATCCATAGGTGGGTCACTATGATGAAGGCATTTAGAGGAATGTGATCTTATTGAGTCTGGTACTGCACATGCATTGAGCTCTGTAGGTGCTTGGCCTATGTGCGAAGTGTTGGATTAGGCCCATTGGCCCAGATCCTCAAAGGCATTTAGTTGCTAACTCCCACTGAAATTAATAGGAGTTAGGAGCCTAAATACATTTGATAGTGTTGCTAAGAGGAGTGGTAATGTGACTACAGAGAGAAAGCATAAGAGGATGTAAGAAGTTAGGAAAAGTTTTTTGAGGAGGAGTTGCCCAGCTATTGTCATTTAGGATAGAAAATAATCCCCTCTTTCAAAATACAGTAATATCAAAACCCAAACCGTGCCTGTTTTATTCAAATATGCGTTTATTACTCTGTCATAGAAGCTTGTAAGTAGTCCAGGCTGAGTATATTTGTTCTCCACCCATTGATTAGAAACTGTCCTGGATGTAGTGTATTTGCTAATTAGGGTAGTTAGGATATCCCCTTCAAAATTCATATCACTTTTCCCAGGGTGAAGTCATCCCCGGCCCTTGTATAGATGTGAAATGCTGGGGAGAAGGTGGGTCTCTGTTAGCCCCCTGCATGTAAAGGCCAGTCACAATCTCAGTCCCTGTACTCATTGCTCCAAAAGTGGTCAGGAGGAGATGGAATCATGGCCCACATGCCCTTCTGAACTAGCTCATCGATTTTTTCCCCCTTAAATAAATCTTATGGATTTCATTGTGCGATTCACCATTGCTTCCTTCAATAGGATTATAACGTGTATTTATGACCAAGCAGAATTATTGGGTTTTTTTAGAAGTGATTAATGATTTTAAGTGCCTCCGTTTCTGGGTGCTCCACTTAAGAGACCTAATAGGGGCCTGATTTTCAGAGGGCTGGTGCTTTAGTTGCTTTGTTTTGTTTTTTAAATGAGGCCCCTTTAAGGTGTTTCAGACTGGGCACACCCAAAACTGAGAGATCCCCTCTCCCAATCACTAGTCACTTTTGAAAATCTAAGCTTAGGGTCCAAGTCTTGCTCCCAATCAAGTCAACACTAGTTTTGCCATTTACTTCAATGGAGCAGCATCATGCCTATACATAGTACAAAAGGTGCTAAAGAGGAATATGGATCTGGTTATCAGGGTACATATTTTCCCTGAAATATCCACCACCTTTCTGTTCTTGCAGCTTTTATTGTATACTTGAGGCCACATTTAACAGAAATGTGAACTTAACACAAAAGAGTTAGCTGTGAGCCTCAAAGCTACATCCTGTTCTTTTTAGTGTGTGGAGGAAAACCCTTTCCTGCTGTTTTTCTTCTCTGGTTATCCATTGTACAAGCCAAGAAAACAGGAAAATGTAGCTTCTCGCAGCTGTAAATGTTTTGAATAGTTTGTATATGCTTCCATTTCTCTGGACAGTAGTTGAAAGATGCAGTGTACTCATCCCTGGTTTGTTGGGAAGATCTGCAGGAAATTCATACTATTCCTTTGTTATGACACCAATCTAGTCAAGCATTTAAGCACATGAGTAGCTTTAAGCATCTTTGTAATCTCAACAATAGGACTAAAATTAAAGTTACGCAGGTGATTAAATGCAGTGCTGGGTCAGGGCTTGTATGAACAGTCACACCAACAAACTTTAGTATTCTGGGATTATTCGTTTTGCTTTGTGTTGTTTTCAAAATTGTTATAATCCTCAGTCTTTCCCCCTTCATTTTATGGGGGAGGGTATCCAGGTGTTTCCATGTTAACTCTCTTCACCCAAAATGAATGAGGAACTAGAAAGTATAGGTGTGGAATCATAAAGCCAGTGTAAAATCTCACAGATTTATAACATATTAATGTTCAATCCAGAATCCTGAGATTTTAGTACTATATAAATTGTAGAAGTGACAAAGGGTCCTGTGGCACCTTATAGACTAACAGAGGTATTGGAGCATAAGCTTTCGTGGGTGAATACCCACTTCGTCGGATGCACGCAGAACCACTGCTTGCATCTGACGAAGTGGGTATTCACCCACGAAAGTTTATGCTCCAATACCTCTGTTAGTCTATAAGGTGCCACAGGACCCTTTGTCACTTCTACAGATCCAGACTAACACAGCTACCCCTCTGATATATAAATTGTGTGTATTCTGGTGTGTCTCACAGGATTATGAGTAAAAAATTGTAATCAGTTAAGGCCAGCAAAAAACATGGCTTTGCTATGTATGTAGGTTTAGCTTTAACTGCCCTTCACCTCACCAGGTGAAACCTCTTGAGGCCAGTTTCAGCTCAGTGGAATTACATCAGTGATGAATTCAGCCCTCACTTGCTTTTTGCCATGAATCAGTTTTCTTGATTCAGGGCTCACTGCAAAGCCGATTGAAGTCAGTGGAAAGACATCCATGGACTTCACTGAGCTATGGATCAAGCCCTTGAAGTGAGTAGGAATGGCAAAGAAACAGATTATGACATCTAAATGAAGAGCCAGGAGATCCTAAACATGAATGTGGGCTCTGTATGTATTTGCTCTGAGGCATTGGGCAAGTAACTTCAGTTTCCTCATCTGGAAATGGGGAATAATAGTGTTTACCTGGTAACCTCATGTGTGCGTTGCGAGCACTGATTTGCTAACACGTGTGAAATGCTTTAAACACAGCAAGTGCTGTGTACGTGTTGTTATATTCCTGTTATGCCGGGGTTGTATGCACAGACCTCCTCAGTGCTAATGGGAATTACCAGTGCTTAAAGTGCGCCAGGTTTAAACACATTACAGGCCCAGGAAATACAGTTGCTAAGAAGCCAGCCAGCTTGCTGAGATGCTCACATGTTTAGTACCACGTGAGGAACGTCCTTCCCATTGGTGGCTTTCCCCACATGCCCACCTTTGGTGAAGAGCAGCTAATCTGAGCAGCTGGAGGAAGTAGACAAGAGTCTTTTCCTCTTTCCCTTAGCAACCCAGTACCAATCTCACAGGATGCACAAGGGGGGCAGAAAGGCTCCAGCAGCTCAGAGCAGCTCTGATCCTTCCTCCTCCCGCCCCTCCTGTGAGCAATGGGACAGCTCCTCCCCATCCCAACACCACCAGGCCTGGGAAGAGATGCAAGAGGCTCTCACTGCAGCACCCTCCACTCCTTTCCTCCAGGCCTGGGAAACTGGGATGAAGAATTCCAGGAGATGCAGGAGGAACAGAGGGGAGGCTGGGTGGGCAGAACTGCTGGGGGCAGGCAGATGTGGGGAGATAAGACCTCCCCACTTTTTCAGATCCTTTTAATCACTGGTAATTCCATGCGGCTGCCCACATATTGAAATAATACATGCCCAAAAATGTTCTGTTCATCACAGGTAGCAGGATCACAGGTGCATCAGTGTTATATTTGTGTATGATGACATTACAGGTGTTCTCAAACAGTGTTTTCCTTTTTTAACGTTAACACTGAATAGCATTATCTATTCTGATGGAAGCATGTACAAATACAATCCAAATGAAATGTGTCATTGATGCTTTGAAATAAACATGATGTTAATACTTATTGATGCAATACATGAATAATCGTTTTATTTGTGATGTTTCAAATAATTCACTTAACACTGCCCCCAAACCAAGAACTTTTTTGTACTAAAACTGACAAATAATTGATTTTGGTTTTTTTACGAAAGCGGATACCCTCTGTGAAAAATGTCATTGTTTTTTAAAAAATTGACAGAAACCTGGGTTTTGAGGGGAAAATTTGGATTAGCCCACTGATAAATTGTCCTTGCTGGTCAAGATTAAGCAGGGCAGCTGGAAAACAATCTGTGTTGTCACTGCCCATGCTGTACCTGCTCTGTACAGAGGACTTTGGTTTCTGGAGTTGTGAGCCAGGAACCTTTCATCTAATAATTATTTAATATGTAAATTAATGAAGTGTTTAGAGGATAGTACGTGGCTATATATGTAGAGGATATATATGTAGACTGACTGAAAGAACGGACAAGCTATGATTTTTGTATCTCTTTCCCCTATCCATCCTGTTTAGATTATAAATTCTTCAGTGTAATAGCACTCTCTGCCCTGGGCTTGTATAATGCCTAGCATAATCTTGGTTGGGCCCAAGGCACTACCATAATAAATATGAATAGTAATAATAGTGGTAGAAGACGGGGCTTTTCTGACCACGTTATAGCAATGACGGTGCTACAAAATCAGCAGTTCACTTCCACCATATTGCACTGCTGTCTGATATACTCACATTTCTGTTTTCTTCCCCAGATTACCAGCCTAAATTAGGTAGTGGTCGTGCATGACCCACCTATCTCACTTCCCTGCATAGATATTGAGACTATGCGCAACACAGTGGTACCTAATCTTAGTCATCTCTTCCTATGGCAGATATTGATACTAGCCCTTTTGTAGTTAGGCATCACATTTATGTCATGTCCTAACCGCACATTCTGTCCTAACCGGTTATTTCGGTTCTCTCCAAGTTGTGGTGTACATGATAAATGTAAAAGGGCATGAACTTAGGAAAGCCCCTATGCCAACCTGCTTCATCGCATCCTCTATGTTAAAGGTCGCAGCCATACATGGACCTTATGCTTTAGCTCTTCACCATCTATCTAGGTGAAAGGACCCAAACGTATGTATGCTAACTTTGCCTTAGCTCACCATACAGTATGTGGCCTGCAGGTCCCTTGTGTTACAGACAAAATATACTCTAATATAGACCTATAAACCTATTATAATAAAATAATCAAACCTATAAGAAAAGATATATAGGCAAGCAAGCAGGCTAGCCTTAAATGTATCTCATGTACCTGTTATGTACATCAGTTCATTGCCAGGACACTTCTATGGTTGAATTATTTACCTGTGGTCAGAACTTCCCCTTAAACTCTATTTTCAGCTCCCCAAATACTTGAGTTTTTCCATTGGGCTGGTTATCAGTGCAAAGTTTGTCTGTTTAAAGTTTATAGGTCTCGAGCCTTATGCTAACTTGCTGAAGCTAATGTCTTACAGAATACAGGCCTGTAGGTTTCTTGCATTACTGCTGAATATAATGCAAAGCAGAATATAATGCAAAGCAGTAAATATAATAAAGGCAAACTAGCTTACTGGGCTACAGTGCTACTGGTGACAATGTGACGGAAGAAAGGCTCCAGATTGCTAGGAAGACAAGAATGAACTTTTTTTAAAGATGAACCCAGAAAACTTCCCAGGATAGGAATCTGCTGTTCTCACATATGTCTCAGAGGATGCTAGAGTCAGCAGAGAGATCACAAGAAGGAATAACAGTCTGACTTCCCTGAATGTGCAAGACTTGAAGCTTTTCTTCTCCATATCCCCCAAAATAGTGGGGCGCAGACAAGTTCAAACACCTGTATCCATTGTAGGTACAGTTATACCTTAGCCACCACTGTTGCATCTGAAGCATATTCCTGTAATGGGGCACTGGTCTTTTATGGTCAGAGGAGGTACTTTGAGAGGCCAGTCATCCCGCTGCGTGTCCTGGGAAGTAAATGAAGCAATCACTAGAATAAAGGAAGTTGGTTCCCGGGGAACAGTTAATGTCTGGTAGGGGAAGGTATGGGGAAAAACTCAGATTTCTGTTCCTTTAAGGGCCCAGGAGCCTGGAGACTGGGTGGGGCAAGCCTCCTCTCTCTTTCCGCCAGTTCAGACAGATGTTTGGGGTTATTACACCCAGATGGGAAGATTAAGGGAGTGGTGGGATGACTCCATGGGGCTCTCAAAATGAAGCTTCAAGCCCAAGCCAGCAAGAGCTGCTAAGAGCCTAGGAAAAGGGCTGTGAAAATCTCATCTAAAGGGGTGAGTTTGTGGGCTGGGAGACCAGAACTTGAACCATTCAATCCCAGAAAGCAGGCTATAGGAACCCTGATAGAAAGGGAGCTTGCTTTGGGGGCTAAATTAGGCTGAATCAATTAGATCCCAGGAGAGAGGGAATACTGTTCTAAAGACTCTTACCGTCAGTGGGTTATTTCTGGGAACTCAAAGGGAAACTGAGGCAGGGTGTCTGCAGCGCCACCACTAGGTCATGCCCTGGAATGGCACCTGTCCACAATGCTAATTCTTGTTCTAAAATGGATTAGGATGGCAGTATGAGAAACAAAAGATGCACAGTACAGGTCCCAGATCCTCACTGGTATAGCTCTCTTGTTCCTCCAGCTGGAGGATTCTCTGCATCTTGAAGTCTTTAAACCATGATTTGAGGACTTCAGTATCTGAGACATAGGTGAGAGGATTATTCCAGGAGTGGGTGGGTGAGATTCTGTGGCCTGCATTGTGCGGGAGGTCAGACTCGATGATCATAATGGTCCCTTCTGACCTTAAAGTCTATGAGTCTTGTTTTCAATGGGGCTGTGTTAACTTACATGGCCTCTCCTAGTGTAGAAGATGTTTTTCTTCTGCTGTGTTTTTTCTCTTCTTTTGCTGTCTCATGGTTTTCCCCTCCTGCTGTGGCACTGGTGATTAGTGTTTATAGTTGTATGCCGTCACCAGATAAGTAACTGAAGTGCAGAACATCTAGCAGTCCCTTTTGGGAGGCACATGGGTGAGCTGGATTTCAAATGTTACTTCTCTAAGGCCTGATTCAAACCCCATTGAAGTCAATGGGAGTGTTCCCATTGATGTAAGTAGGTTTTGGATTGAGCACCTAATGATTTGTCTATTTGGTCCTTTTCCCCCAAATGAAATTCCAGAACTGCCTGGTAGCTGAGCAAGATGTCAGTCCTTCATTTCTCTAGGTGACTTCTACAGGTGCTCAAAACCCCAGTGAAATGGCAGAGCTGTCAGCGGATACACGCTGTAACCCCCTCAATAGAAGAACTAATATAAATGTAACATAATTATAAATAAAAATACAAAAGTAATCTGCCTGGTGGTGTCTGAGTCAGAGCCTGTGTCATCATGGTTAGGGATCCACCCTCGCTCACAGACATCTGCTTTCATATCAAGAGGATTAAAAATGTTTTCATTTGCAGTTACCACCCAGTTCTTCTGCATTTAACCTTTGCTTCTGGCTGGGACAGCTCATTGCCTTGCCATGGGCCCCTTGATCAAGTTCACTGTTTTTCTGTGATGCTAAATCTCAAGTGTGACAGGAGACCTCTGGAGTGAGTAGAGTGGGAGGAAACTGGGTGACAGTGAATATCTATCCCGAGGGTATGTCTTTCACTGCAGAATTCACTGGAGGGCAGATCACTGGAGTTATTTTTCTCCGTTAGTTCAAGGAGAAGCAGCTGCATTGCAAAATGATACTCCAGCTGCTGTGTCCACACTGATGCTATACTCACTAGTGTGTAGCGCTGGGTGACATTTTTTTATTGACACTGTTTTTGGCAAAAAAAAAAATAATGCTCATGTAGCCACATGGAAATACTTCCCCAGCGTATGTTGATTTTGCTGAATTGTTTCAGTCAGGAAAACCTGAAACAATTCCCGAAAACCCAACTCTTTGTTTTGACACTTTCTGAAAGAAGCATTTTGATTTTTCAATTGGAAATGACTTCATTTTGAAATTTCCTTTTAATTTTATTTTTAAAATGTTTAAAGTTTAAAAAGAAAAATCCCTCAAAATCAAAACAAAACATTTCATTGGACCCAAAAAGTGTGTTTTTATTTACCAAAAATGTAAAAAACTCATTTCAAATCAAACTCAAATAAAAAAGAACGCCCCCCCCCCGCCCCGCCACCCACGCCTGGAATTGCCAGTCAACTCAACTCAGCTATTTACCCAGCTCTACTAGAGTGTGGCTCTAAGATTTCTGGGGGCCCATCGCATGGTTCTCAGCACTGTAGTCAGCTGAGCTGCTCTGTGAATTCTTTTGCTGTGTATCGTGGGAGAACTTGTCTGTTCTTCCTAGCTACATAGTTGGGAACTCGTTCAAGCAAACCACTTGTGGCTTGGTGGTTTTGTCTGTGGCCTCTGTTCTAACTGGTGACAAGGCACGGATCCAGCGCAGAGGAAAGACCTGTACTGAACGTGGGCACTACTGCAGCTCTCACTTGATAGATGGCCCAAGGTATAGTGGGCAGTGCCTCCTCTATAGTCTTGAGTTTTCACAGAGAATGAGACTATACTTTGCTACTGTATCTTATTTTCTGGGATGAGCATCCATGCTAATGAGTATGATCATCACAAGATGCACATCCATGCATCCATTTGCAGGGAAAATGGGCAGCATTTTCTCTTACTCATTTTAATAAAAATGAATGCACATAAATACTGTTGATGTTCCTGTGTCCTGAGAAGTAAAATTTACTCTCAATATTACATCACCTCCATATTCTTGTCATGCACGAGGGGGATTTTTTAAAGAATATTTCCATCACCCATGTCAGAAATGTAGGTTATTTTAATAGGATGCCCATTAAACCTGCTCACCGCAAATCTAACCAACAAGTCAATTACATTTACACCTGCCTTCAAAGCCCCTTTGCACTGCCAGAGATGTGTGAAAAGGCGCCTCTGTAAATGAGACTCAGACCCATAATAACTAAACTGTAGTCAGCCAATTGGACTCTGACTTCAAAGGGCCTAGTTCAAAGAGGTCTAGTGTGTTTTAACTTCCAAAACAGGCTAACTGAGAATCCAAGTTTAATTTCCCAATAGGAAATTCTTGGAATGATGAATCTTTATTGTTAACGTGTTAACAGCACATGGATTATGTAACTTGCAGCTGGGCCTATTGCAGTAATGGAGACCACTTGTGATAGGGAGTCCACACAAGGTCCGAAGGGGTAAATTAGACCAGTTAACCTATAAGCCACCGGTTCTCAACCGTTTTCTTTACCCTCCCTCCTCTAAAAACTCCATGGCCCATTGCTGCCACAGCAACTGTTTTTCTACATATCCA
The DNA here is from genome assembly GCA_037349315.1 of Chelydra serpentina. Lineage (NCBI taxonomy): Eukaryota > Metazoa > Chordata > Testudines > Chelydridae > Chelydra > Chelydra serpentina. Next base: position 17,530,474 of record JBAIAC010000061.1, read on the forward strand.
GTAGATTAAAAGCTGTCTGTATTTGATTGATAGTTATACAGTTAAACATAAACGCACACAGCTATAATATAAAAAAGAAAAGGATGACGTAAGTGCAAAAATAAACGGAATATTATTTTTGTTTTACTTACTCGGTGTGGAACTTGTTGCCGGTGCTGACCCACAGGCTAGGTGGCCCTCTGAGGTGAGCCAGGGGATGGTCGTGGTCCTCCCTCCCTCAGCCCTGCCGCCTGGGGCTGAAGCCGGTTTATTTTGGCAGACCCCGTTACAACTGCTCGCATCCCCTCCCCACCCCCCGCAGGCTGCAGACCCGTGGTTGAGAACTGCTGTTATGGGTGACACCTGGAGGAGAGCCAGGAAGCACTAAGGCCTAATTGGCTGAGGGGGGTGGAGTGGGAGCGGGGGCAGGAAGAGGTGGAGTGGGGTGGGCTGGGGCCGGGTCGCTTGCTGCTGCTGGCACCAGCCCCCCGCTAACCCTCCCAGGCTGCCCTGGACCCTGTGTCCCCATGAAGCATGGGGCCCCCCAAGGTGCAGGCCTCGGGGCGGTTGCCCCGGTCCGTCCTATGGACAGGACAGCTCTGAAAATTTAAACCCAAACATTAGTGGAGCTGGGCCCATGTTCCTGAATATTGGTGGAGCATGGGCACCATGGACCCATATAACTCGCCGCCTATGCTCCCTTCTCCCAGGGAATGTGGTTGGGGCTGTGGAGGCAGGTAGCCTACGGTTAATCCCTGGAAGGAGGAAGTTTGGGCTGGCAAACTCAGAGGAGCAGGGAGAGCCAGAAGGTACAGAAGAGGCTCAGGGAAAGGCAGCAAGATTCAGGAGGGAATAGACCTTGGCTACTGACTAGAGGTGGAACCCAAAGCAGAGGATGGGCCCGCGTTCCCCTAGCAGCCACTGCGGAAGTGACACCATCAAGGCAGTGCTGGAGAAGACTGCCAGAGTGAGAGTGTTTGTGCAGAAGGACTCTGGGTTTGGGAACCATGCAGTGACCTGGCCAGGGGGGCGTGTCACAATGAGGAGGCTGAGAGAGGAGGAGACAGTGATGGAGTTCGACTGCTGGAAGGGGCATTGGCCTGGCAGAGCGAATCCCCAGAACCACCAGGAGGCGGCGGCGGCGGCGGCCAGCGGTGAGTCAAACACCCCATCACCTCCCTCTTTCCTCTGATCACATGGCACAGTATGGAATCTTCACTAGACGCTCTGGGCCGGATTGTCCATTGTACTAAGTCCACTTTACGCTGCTCTAGCAGCATAAAGGGGCTATAAAGCAGGCATAAATTACATTGGTATCTATGTAAATGAGAATCTCTCTCTGCTTTTGCCATGTTGGCTTTACATTTCCTCAGTTGTCTGAGATCTCCCCCTGCCCCAGTGTCTCTTCCTCTGTCTTGCAAAACAAAGTCAGAAGACATCTGAGTTCAGGGGAGGATGTCATTCTTTGGCCTGAATATCCTGGCTTTTAATAACTTCTTTTTCTCGTAATGACAGCTGTATTTCAATAGCAGCTATTCCCAGCAGGAATCCTGGCAGCACTGAAATTCCACGTTACATGCTTAGCACTTGATTCTGCACCGCTAAAAGGAATGAGCCTGATTCTCCATTCCCTTGCCCCTTATATAATCTTTTACAGAGCAGGGGTAAAACACAAGCACTGGCATACGTGTACAGAGAATGATGATTTGGCAGCATATTGCACCTAGTTGGCATAGGTGTAAATAACTACACGAGAGGTATGGCACCGGAGAATCAGGCCCAATGGGAGTTCTACCACTGAGTTAACTGTGCAGGATTCAGCCCAATATTTAGAGTATGAGGCATTGGGCAAACTGGTTCTAAATGCTTAGAACATCCTCAGAAACATGGGCCAGATTTTTTTCAGTGTTGCACATTCTCTTCTGGAAGAGAAACTTGGCACGTCAGGCATAGGGCTCAGCTTTTATGTAAGAATTTTTACCAAACTACGCTCACTACACACAACACCTGTCTGAGGGAGTCTTTTAGGGTTTTTTTTCACTGACTTCAGTGGGCTTTGGGTCAGACCTGACAATCCTAAAACCCACTTTTCAGCCTTTGGGTCGGAAGGCAGCACCCTTGATTCTCAAACGTGCTTCTGCACAAGGCTGATTTCATCATCCTCAGTAGGGCCAAGCTGCTGAACCTTGTGTTGGTCCATTCTACAAGCTCCTCAGGAAGAAAGCCAAAAATGAGCAGAGATTTCATTAGAATGGAGCAGAGAAGCAATCTTGCCCCATCTGCATAGGGAGCATGTTGAGACCATGGACTATTTGACCCAATGAATCGCAAAGACTCCAAAATAGAATTTATGTGCCATTGTATAAACTCGTCCCGATTTGCAGATGAATGGCTTGATGAAGCATAACAGCACCATAACACAGGCACTTTCAAAGGGACCTAAGTGAGTTATGCACCCAAATCTATGGCAGGCGGATCCCAGCTCCCCTGATCTCCTTTCAAAATCCCAACCTTAATATATTTGTAGCCAGTGCATGCAAAATGCAAGTAAGGTAGAGTTTTCAAATGTGTCTACGTGATTTAGAAGCTCACATTCTTCTGGCTTTTGGTGACACTTATGCTCCTAAGTCACTTGGGCATATTTGGAAGTCTCATCCTGAGTGCACTAGTTTAAAAATAATTCCCATGATGCTTTTATTTTAAAACTGAGTCACTCTGGATGTGCAATTGCGACTTTTCTACTCAAAATAAATGTGCTAAATGGAATTTTTCTCCCCAAATCCCAGAGTCCCCTTATCCACACGATAGGCTAATAAGTCTGGATTCTCCCGCTAGAGCAGGAGTTCCCAAACGTTTTGCCTGCATAACCTCATTTTGAGACTTCCATTTTGCAAAATTGGCGGGAAAAGTCAGCCCCCGCACAACGTGACCTTGCACACACTGAGTAGATAAAAACGGCAGCTTCCTGGTGCGGCATTTGTGGAGAAGGTCCAGACGCATTCAGGAGCAGACAGCAGCATCTCGCGGGCCGAATCTGGCCCATCGGCCCCGTGACCCATCTGCTGATGGCTGTGCGGAGGTAGCTGTGCAGACACCATTTTGCCATTTGCATGACCCAGCTGAGAGACTTGAATCCAGACAATCCTTATCTGTGGGCAGCAGCCTCATCGACAGAGCATCCTCTCTGCTTGAGCTGGCAGGAGCCAGTGCTAGCATTAGATAGGAACCTGCAGTGGTTTGTAAGCTCCTTAAGCCAGGGCCCATATCTTCTTTTATGCCACCACCACGAGTACCCTATTGGCACTTGATAAAGAATCATTGTAAGTCACTGTCTCTATGACGCCCTAATGTCACCACACAGGGCTTCCCTAAGTCCCGACCTTGTTTGCTTAATTCTGAATTCCTCTTTCTGATTTGTGATAACAGGCACAATGGACTCATTTTTATGCAGAGTATGTGCTTCAGCTTCCAGCCGTGAGTCTAGTGATGAGACTCCGGGTTTGTAAAAGCTGGGGTTAACCAGAGTGGTGGTGTTTTGAACATGAGGGCTGTGGAAAAGCTTCTCTTTATAAACAGATTGTATTTAAATAAAGTAAAACCAAAAAAAAATGTGTGTAGGGAGGGCTATCTGGTCCTTTGTGACTAGTACATTCCTCCTTCCCGAAAATTTCATCCCAGAAATATTTGTAAGAATTACAGATGCATGACATGACCATTCAGAAAATCTCAGGGGCCTACAAACATTGATCACTGGGAATAGTGGGGTTTCTGGTACATATAGTATAACATGGTTTAGCTGCATGAATATGTGTATGTAGTATTACCAACCCTAAGCATTCAAAAATCATGATTGGCTTAAAAATCATGAGATTAAAAAACAAACTAACTTTAGGTTCTTGTTGTTTATCTTCTGGCTTTTGAACCTGTAGGGTTCACAATTTCCAGCTTTTCTAAAAGTCCAATGACAATGGCCAGATTTTTTATTATTATTATTTAGTTTAAATAAAGATGGGTTTTTCAGGTAATACTGGTTTCAGAGTAGCAGCCGTGTTAGTCTGTGTCAGCAAAAAGAACAGCAGCACTTGTGGCACGTTACAGACTAACAAATTTATTTGAGCATAAGCTTTCGCGGGCTACAGTCCACTTCATCGGATGCATAGAATGGAACATACAGTAAGAAAATATTTATACATTCAGAGAAACATGAAAATGTGGAAGTACCCATACCAACTGCAAGAGGCTAATTCATTAAGAGGAACTATTCTCAGCAGGGGAAAAAAACTTTTGAAGTGATAATCAAGATGGCCCATTTCGGACCGTTGACACAAAGGTGTGAGGATTGTTAACTAGGGGAAATAGATTAAATTAAATACTATGATTCCAGAAGCTGTGGCTTTAAGAAAATCTCCAAATGTCACAAGATTCATGATTTGGCCTTAGATGGAGTTTACCACCAGCTTTGGGCTGCATTCCCAAGCAACCCGACTCCAAGAAGACCCCGTCCCGGCGCGCCGGGGGCCACTACCGGCCTCACACACACAAGATTCATGATGTAATTCCAAAAGCTGGCAACAGCAATGTATGCAAGCCTAGATACCCATCTAGGCGCCAGATCCCAGCTGGTGTAAATTGGGGAAGCTCCACCCAAGTCAAAGGAGGCATGCTGATTTACACCAGCTATGGATCTGGCCCTAAGACCCATATCAAGAAACCACAATGGATTCTTGTGCTATTTCCTTCTTGTGGTCAGTCATCCTGAAATGACTTAATTTTTTTTTCACTGGAGTTCTAAAATGTTCCAAGACAGGCGAGAGTTTGACTTGGATGGGCTTCTTTAGTGTTCCTAAACTGGCCCACATTTCAGTATAAAAAGGGTTGGGATTTCCTTGTCAGCTGTCTAGGTACAGTGTAGTAACTGGGGATTTCTGTGGCTTTTAAAAAAAAAAATCCAAAAAAATCTGTCATGCTTGTCTGTGTATAACCCATCTGCATTCAAAAGTTAAGAATCTTATTTTAAAATAAATTTTAAAAAATCTTGGCGTAGTCTCATCAAGCAACCAGAGGTCAGGGGAAAATATTTGAAATATTCCCTATCAACACTCCTTTGATATAACATTTATGACAGTATGAGATGACTCAGATGAAAAAAATTAAAGGTCCCTCTTTCGTTATCACAGTTGACACCCGGCAGTGTCTTACTATAACTTTGTAAACTGCACTGCAGTATGATTGAGAGACTGCTTTTAATCAAGCCTCACAAAGGGAAAAGAAGTACATCTGGAGGAAATGTTTCTGTGCATGTCATAGAGTTGAAGGCCGGAAGGGTTCACCAGATGATCTAGTCTGACCTCCTGTGTATCACAGGCATGGGCGGCGGGTAGGGGAGTTTGAGCCTCTGCAAAGAGCCAGGAGTGGCCTCACCCACTGTGACGTTGCACCCCGTAATGCTTTATAGAAATATGCTTACGAGTGTAAATATGACGTAACTGGAATATGTTTTATGCTAGATATGCCGTGTAACATATCTTTGCAAAGGTTATGTCCTTCTGCATGTATTCATCCTATTTGTATGCATGTATCATATTTATATCTGAAATTATGAGCGTTGGCTCGATGCTTGTATTTAAAGTGTTTGCTGTAGAAAGCACCCAAGGCAGATTTGGTCAACATAGTGTGAAGGGGTTATTCAAGTCATTGGGAGTACCTTGATAGACGCCAATCCACATCTGAGCTTTCCTAGGAATGTCCTATAGAAAACGGAGACATGCATGGACATGTGACTTGCCCATGTGATTCCAAAACTCCATTTTGTAAGTGGATTCTACACAGGGGGAGAGAGGGGTTTCCACCCACAAGAGAGAGACTATATATGCCCCTGGGAAACCCCCTCCATTTTGTCTTCAGCTGGCACAAAAGATAGCCTCTCCATCCCAAGGAGATGCCTGAAAGAAACTGGAACAAAGGACAGTAACTACAGGGTGTGAGTGATTGCTGGACCCAGACTAGAAGGAGGCTAGTCTGTCAAAGAAGCTTATTGGAACATCTCTGAGGGTGAGATTTACCTGTATTTAGTAACCTACTGTATTAGGCATAAACTTTTATTTTATTTTGCTTGGTAATTCACTTTGTTCTGTCTGTTACTACTTGGAACCACTGAAATCCTACTTTTTGTATTTAATAAAATCACTTTGTACTTATTAACCCAGAGTACGTATTAATACCTGGAGGGGGGTGGGAAACAGCTGTGCATATCTCTGTCAATGTTATAGAGGGTGAACAATTTATGAGTTTACCCTGTATATGCTTTATACTGGGTAAAACAGATTTATTTGGGGTTTGGACCCCATTGGGAGCTGGGTATTTGAGTGCTGGAGACAGGAGCACTTCTTAAGCTGTTTTCAGTTAAGCCTGCAGCTTGTGGGGGGACGTGGTTCAGACTTGGATCTGTGTTTGCAGCAGGCAAGCGTGTCTGGCTCAAACTAGGCAGGGCATGAAGTCCCAAGCGGGCAGGGAAAACAGGCTCAGAAGTAGTCTAGGCACCTCAGGTGGCAGTCCCAAAGGGGTTTCTGTGATCCAACCTGTCACACCCACACTCCGCCCACAGGGCTCCGCTTTGGCAGTGCCGCTGGGCTCCCGGGGTTAGCACCACGCCGCCCGCCTTTCCCGGGCTGTGTGGGGCTGCGGGCACTAGCCAGCCTGGGGTGGTGCCGGTGGCCATGGGGAGGGGGGCGCACTCTGGGATCCAGGGCGAGCAGAAGGGGCAGGGCCTTGGGTGGAAGGGGTGGGACTGGGGGCTAGCCTCCCCCAGCCAGCAGTTCATGCGCCGCCCATGAGCACAGGCCTCCAGTACCCCCCAGCACCCACACACTAAATCCAATAACTGAAATTAAACCAAAGTATTACAGCCCACAGGAGGCTAGGCTATCTTGCCACAGGCAGACAATAGGAGGAACGGAGGTGCACCAGTGCCCGAGGCCCCGCAATGACCGGGAAATGATTAAGTGAGATACACCCAGATAATCCTGGTAAATCACCCATGGGCGGTGCATGAACCACCGGCCCCTAGCCCCACTCCTAATCCCTTTCTTCTCCATACCCCCCCGACAGCTGCCGGCCCCTGGCCCAGGCTAGGGCCCCCAGCTCCAAGAGAGTGGACCGCCCACAGCGGGACTGGAGCCACGCCAAGCAGGAAATGGGGGTGCGAGGCCTGTGTGCAGAGCGTGGATGGGACCACGCCTGGCTGTTTGGGGAGGCTCAGCCTCCCCCAGCCTCCCCCAGCCTATGATACCTGCTGCCCATGCCTGCACCCCCATGCTGCAGAAGGCAAAAAACCCCAAATCAGACTGGGAAATCCACATGATCATATGCCTATGGTGGTTTGAGTTAGTTGAAATTGAAGATAAGCAGAACAAAAAAATATGATTAAAGGGAAGGCCAACTCCCATCGAAACGTATGTGCTGTGCAGCTATTCAGCTGAGGAGCAAGGAGTAGGTGTAGACTCTCACACTTTGTTTCATCTCTTGGAGTTAAGCTGGTTGGAAAATGCCATCATTTTCCCTGGAAAATTTTGAAATAATTCTCATCAGCGAGGTTTCAAAAGAATAATTTTTTGGCTTAAAAAAATTGTGATTTTTTTTTACTGAATTTTTTTGCAAAAAAAAAACAAAATGAATTTTTGTTTTAATTTTCAGATTTTCGTTTTTTGTTTTCCACCCAACCCCCAACACACACACACACCTCATTTTGCCATTAAAAATGGGGAAGAATTAGAGAGGGGGGGGAACAAAATACAGAAAAATGGGAACCTGCAAATGAAAAATGTTTGTTTAATCAATAACTTTTTATTTTTTGTTTCAAAGAAAGGTAATTTGGGGGGAAAGTTGCATTAAAGATGTTACTCATTCTGCCCCTTTGCTGCTGAAAACTCTTCAGGTAAGAAAGCACCACAGATGATTGTATCCTTCTTTTTTGGAAGATCTGTTGCCAAATGCTGATGGTGTTTTTCTCCCAATGAGTTTTTTTTTTCTGAATATGGGTATGTTTTAAGCACATTATGGCAATGTTCCCTTTAAAAGCAAACAATGGAAGGACAACAAAGATTATGGGTAAACTGCCCCTTTTGGGTGAATTATTGACCCGGGCAAAAAAAATTTCAGGGTACCAAAACTATTGGGAATCTGGGTCAAATTCGGTGAATAGTTTTGGTGGGAAGAAAAGGATTTTTTTGTTAATGTCAAAACCATTTTAAAATTAAATATTTCAACATGTTGCTTGTAAATGACATTTTGTTGTGAAGTTTAGCTATATTTTTAAAGGGTGAACCCCCCCAAAATGCAACAGCTTCCCAAGAAATCTTGATCTTGGATCAAAAAAACGGCTGAAACCAAAACAAAAACCTGAATTTGTTTAGTTTCTTTTTCTTTTCTCTGTTTTTGATCCAACATTAATTTTTATTTTTGTTTTTGTGAAAACCCCTCTCTCCCTCTCCCCCCAAAATCAGTTTCTCTTTGAAACTAACCAAAATTTTGGGAGGATTTTTTGATTGAGCCCCCACAGCAAAAAATCAATTATTCACTCCGCTCTAATTATACCAAGGGAGTGATTGGCAGCTGTCTTGTAAGTCTTTCTTTCCTGGGCTTTTTCCTCCACTGTCTGACCTGGGGTAATCATTTGCACCTATGCAAAGTGAATGTAAAGTATGGTAGTTTTGTACATCCACTTGGCATATATATAAATGACAACAGAGAATCATGCCTCATGGGATTTGTATACATTAAGGAAAAAGGTCAGGATTAGGTTTGGTTAGCTAATCGTGACCTAACCACAACCTTTTCCCCAGGATTGACCTCGACCAGTTAAATTGGGGTCAATGGTGTTAACCTGTATCTACACTAGCAAAAAGGTGCTTGTTACAATGGGGTTACATAGCTATCCCTGACCTATCCTCAACCTCTTTCCTAACCCAGGCAAATCCATAGTGCTGAAATGAAATCGTGCAAGCATTTTTCTTGTACACATTAGGGCTGGAATTTTCACAAGTACTTAAGAAACTAACTTGCCTGAGTCCCAGTGAAAGTCCTTAACAGAGCTGAAACAGTGGATTGTTTCCCCTGCAGAAAATTTAGATGAAAATGGACTGAAATGAAAAACTGAAAACCAAACCTTCTCACTTTTGGGCCAAATTCTTTTCTTTTTTTTTTCAGTGAAAAATAAAGTTTTCAAGGAAAGCAGTCACTTCCCATCGCAGAGTTTTCAGTTAAATGAAACTTAACTTTCCAGAGGAAAAGTTTCACTGGAAATTTTTTGACCAGCACTAGTCAATAGGAGTTGGGTGTCTAACTCCTTTATATGCTCTGGCAAATCCTACCCTTGATATCCATTACTGCTTACCACCCCATCTAGCCTCCAGTAGAAACCAATAGTGAGGGTCAACGGATTCTAATAGTCACTGGGAATTGCTGGTAGGAAAGTGTTCCTTCCTAGCCCTCTCAGGGAATCTATTTATATCCTGAAGCATGAGGCTTGGCACAGTGTGGTTCTTGGTGAATTGATGACTTTGCAAAGATGTGGTAGTCCCAGCAGTGCCCTAGATAGTTAGTGAAATCACTGGTTAGCTTATAGGTCTGTATTGCACACTACCTGCATATTCACATTGCTGAGAAGACGTTATGGATCTGCCTCTCTACGGCGTTACTCTGGTTGTGTGACGGTCTATACACATTGAAACCAGTGGGGTCACCCAGAGTTGTAACGCAGTGGTGAATCAGGGCCTATCGTTCTGTACATTTCATCATTGTCAGCTGAATTGCAACTCCAGAAACATGACACTGCCCAGTACATCGCACCCAAAGCCTTAGAAAAGCAACAGTGTCATTAGTCTTTCTTCACTGTCTGCTGCTGCTGTGGAAATGCTGGGAGATGATTGTGCTCATGTTTTGCAGAATGGCAGCCAGAGACGTAATAGGTCAATGGACCTCAGGAGGCTGACTCAGCTGATTGATATGTTCCTTTCCCCTTTAGGAAGACCATGGCGGTGAAAGGGCAAGGGGGTGCCTTCTGCGAAACAGGAAGTGGAGAAGATATTTTGCAGCTCTAATTACTGTTGTCTTCTAAATTAAAACGCAACTTTGGATTGCAAGTTCCAAAGCAAAAACAACACTGCAGGCACTCTAAGGCCATAGGGGAACTCCGGACAACATGCAGTGGAATCTTAGGTTATGATCCAGCAAAGCATTTAAGTGTGTGGATAACTTTAAACATGTGAATAGTCTCACTGCAATCAATTGATCTACGGTGCATGCTTAAATTTAAACACATACTTAAATGCTTTTCTGGACTGCGGTCTCATTTCCTAGAGTGAGAGACTGCCAAGTACACTCTACCACTGTGAAGTGGAAGGGAGGAGAGATAATTTGTAGGAGATTTTCAACTCCTTTGTGGCTTTGCAATTTGCACTGCTGAGCTGGAGTTCTTCTGAAGTAGGCTGATCTATTCTCTCAATAGGTCAATGAACCACGGAGCAGGAAGCTGCAGCCTTCCTGAGCCCAGAGGGCCAGGCGTATTTTGCTGGATCTTCCCTTATTTGTACATAACTACCTAATGTTATTGCTGGAGTCACAAGGTGGCACTGCTACACATAACCTTGTGTAAGCAGAGTCCATCCTGACTCTGCTTACACTTGCAAAAAACATTTTTAGGGTCTGAGCAGTGTTCAGTTTTGAAGAAATGATGAATTGTTAGGTGAGCAGCAGCAAACAACAAGAGAATTTGCTTTTTGCCTTAATCTCACTAGAGTCAATTTTGGGGGTGGAGTGGCTTCCTGGGAACCAGGTGTTGGAGTTCAGGCTGCGATTTCTGGAAGAGGGGATTGCCTGCATGCTGTTTGTGACCACCTCTGTTTAAGGACTGGAATGTATCATTTAAATAAACAAGTTACACTAAGAAAACATTGATTCCAGGTCATGGATTTCTCCTCCAAAGGGGAAGCTGATCAGGAACTGCTAAAAGACAGGAAACAAAGGGTAGGAATAAATGGTCAATTTTCACAATGGAGACAGGTAAATATAGGTGCCCCCAGGGATCTGTACTAGGATCAGTACTGTTCAACATATTATAAATGAACTGGAAAAAGGGTAAACAGTGAGGTGGCAAAGTTTGTAGATGATACAAAATTACTCAAGATAGTTAAGTCTAAAGTAGGATATAAAGAGTTACAAAGGGATCTCACTAGACTGGATGACTGGGCAACACAACAGCAGATGAAATGCAATGTTTATAAATGCAAAGTAATGTACATTGGAAAACATAATCCCAATTATACATACAAAATGATGGGATCTAAATGAGCTGTTACTACTGTGAAGGAAAATCTGGGGGGCTCAAGACTTTGGCCAATCTGTGTAGGCCTTAAAACTTGAATTCTTGTGTCTAGGCTGTGTTGAACTTTAGTTCAGCTTGTTTCTGTGTATAGAAGGAAGGAGGGGGAGGCAGATGTGAAAAAGTCCCCAACTAAAACAATTTGCAATAGCAGAAGTTTAAAAAATAGATAACTGCAGTTAGGAAAAAGGGTAGACAGTAAATAACAAAAAAGCCTAAATATGAAAAATGCTCATTTTGCTGGCTTTGCTTTTAACCTGTATTAATTTTTGTAATATATTCCAAATAAGGTAATTAATATGAAAATATGTGTAATTTGTCTGTGGTTTTAACCTTTATAAGCTGGTTAAAGTTTAAGGAGGGCAGAGCAGCTTGCCACCTTGCATGGGGCTATGCTGACTCTCCTTGCATATATGCGCGTATAAAATAAAGGAATCTCAGGTGATTCGGATCCAAACACAATGTGTGGTTAATGTTTCCACAACACCACTCAAGAAAGAGATCCTGGAGTCATAGAATCATAGCATCATAGAATCTCAGGGTTGGAAGGGACCTCAGGAGGTCATCTAGTCCAACCCCCTGCTCAAAGCAGGACCAAACCCAACTGTGGATAGTTCTCTGAAAACATCTGCTCAATATTCAGCAGCAGTCAAAAAAGCTACCAAAATGTTAGCCACCATTAGGAATGGGATAGATAATAAGACAGTATGGCTGTTCTTATGAAAGGCCCCAAAATTCTGCTAACGCTCCTCAGACAAGTAACAATAGAAAACAAGGCAGCTGTCTCGTCACTGTCATGTTTAGCAAGAAATTAGCCAAACCGATATTTGCAATGATATTGTTCACAAAATGGCCAGGCTCTTTTGATATTGATATTGGCAATTAATGCACCCAGTGGGTTTGGGATGCCCCATTACCCCTTATCCCCAAAAAGCAATTGAGTTGGGGGAGGCAAAAGAAGTGAGAAGACCCGCAAACCTCTCCAGCCGAGGTAAGGCTCTATAGTAACCTCCTAGATAACTTGTTTGAACAGCCCGTAGGCAAACTTGGGAGTCACCTGTCCATCTGTGCCCATGGCAGTCCCGAGTAGAAGAACTCTTCTGCATGGCCACAGGGTAGCTGGTAAGTGTGATAAGAGGGCAAGGATAGGGATTGGGGGAACATGCGAGGCAAGGAAGTTGCTTGCATGAGCTCTTCCCACTCTGATTCAGCTTGGCCAATTGTGCAACTCACCAGAGGGCAGAATTTGAGAGGTTTATTATTATTTTCCCCCTGTCTCTATTTGCACAGCAGGAGCCAATCTCTACAACCTCCTGTAACCTGTGTGGCTTGGCCTGGACTGGAAAGGGATCAGACGTACCGTGTGAGTGAAAGAGAATAACATCACTGGAATGAACCAAGTAAAGAATGATATTGATTTTTTTTCCCTGCAGGGAATTCCAGAAGCTAATTGCTGTGATTCTGTTTTGTGGTACAATACTGCTTTCTACATTGAAGAAAAAGATCAAATACACTTTCCTCTGAATGACTGAGATTTAGATGTTTGTTTTTAATTTTCCCTTTGTGCTGGCTGCACTCCGACAGTACGGGCGAGCCTACATACAAAAAAATAATGGGAAGGATTAAGTGGTAAAAAGTTATACTTTCCCCAAGTCAAATTGCACTGTAAAGGGAATGCAATGAAGTCTTCTCTTCACTGAATACATGATCTAAGGTGTTGTGTGTGGGTCAAATCAGTTACATGTATCGGTTTTATTTATGTTTTGTAAGGTGTTTAGGAATTAGAAGGAATTAAGAGGGAAAATGGTGATAGGTGCAGAAAATAGGTATATATCTGCCTTGTTAAAAGCCTAGAGCCAAATCCTGAGATACTCAGATCTGCAGATGAGGACAGAATCTCCCCTGTAATTAATGGGGTACATTTTTGTGCTTCAAGACTTGGAAATTTTGGTCCTGGAGCTGGAGTTAAATTTCTGTGGTTCTGAGATGGATCAGCAGTGATCCCTGTGATAACACATCTGATTTCTACACTGGGATCAGGACAGAGTACTCTTTGATGTCACTTTCCCCCCCCCCCCCCGCCTCTTTCATTTTTAGCCACTGCCAAATCCTTTGCGCATGAGGTTCCTCCCCCCCCCCTCTCCTGACCAGCATAGGAGAGCCACAGATGGAGGCAGCACTGTTTTGTGTAGAGCATCTCACCTGTGAGGCAGCAGGTGCTCTGCTGTGGTGAGGCTCCACTGGGCAAGCATGTCGTCTGGAAGCGTTCATTTATGTCTGCCTCCGCAGCCACGCCTTGGCCTCTGCTGCGCATTACTGCAGCATAAAATGGGAAATTTAGGGCCTGATCCAAAGGCCAATGATGTTCACGAGAGCCTTTCCATGGCCTCCCATGGGCTTGGATCAGGCCTTTATGCAGCAGCTTTAGAAAAGAAAGAATTAGGCAGTCATTTGTACAGCCATGTAACTGCATAGTATGGGGGTGGGAGTGAGGGGTAAGGTGACCACCCGTCCCTAACTGGGTGGGACAGTTCCGAAATATAGATCTCAAGTCCCGGTCCTGGGCTGAATGACTCCAGGACAGCATTTGTCCCAGATTTCCCTTGACACAATTCAAATTACTGCTTAGCAAGGGTCAAACCATAGCAACTATAGTGCAGTGGAAAGCCCCGCCACTACCGCCTCACCCACAATGCTTACCCAGCCCCACAACGATTGACACATGGTGTAGCCAATCTAAGACATCAATGATCATCCCAGGAGCATGTGACTTGTGACACATCTCACGTGTTCCCAAACAGCTGACACGAATCTGCTTTGGCGATGCAGTCCAACGAAGAACAAGACACATTGGTAAATTGATATTTAATTTTTAATTATCATTATTAAATATAGAATATAAAATGTGTCCCTACACAATAACCCCCCCTCCTATTTTTTTTAAATGCCATGTGTCCTGGTTTTGCATTTTGAAAGGTGGTCACCCTAGGGGGAAGGGAGGGAGAGGAGTTGTGTATAGTCCTGAAAAACATCCTCGTTGGAGCCCAAATCATTCAGATTGGCAGCAATTGCACCTGTATGCTGGGCTCTGTTTACCATCCCAGGGGACATGTACATGCAGTTGGCACAGCATGCAAGTGGACAGCTGATGAAATTCTCTGAGTAATCTAGAGGCCGAGTCTGGGTCAGCGCTGTTTATTTGGGTTGGGTAACCAGAAGCTAACACAAAAAAGCGCAGAGGAAATCCCCAAAGGCTGTCTCATCAGCTGATCCATTTTACCTCCACTCCCCTGCCTCTGCTTTATTTTGCAGTTAAGAGTGCAAGGGGCCTGTGATGATCATTCATCATTATTAATATCCCATGCTTCAAGCAAGAGGTAGTGTTTTCCAAGTCCCAAGCTGCTATTTCAGTAAATTCCCACCGAAGCTTTCAGGCTTCTTTCTTTTCTTCCAAAGAGCACAGAATCTTCCCCGGTCTAACTCTTTATTAAGAAGACTGACACTCCAATGCACGCCTTGCCTCTTTGTTACATGTTTAATATAGCGAAGTCGAGCTCTGCTGTTGCTGCATGTCTCTAGCCTACACAAACGAAACAGCTTCCATTAGAAAGTGAAAGCATCTGGTTTTCCGTTAAGTGAGTTAGCAGAAGAAAAACGCGACTATACTGTAATGTGTTTAACCACCACTGCACTTACTTAACCTCAGCTCAGCATCCTTGGAGTGTGCAATCAAATGCCATCTGCTGGCAGAGACAGGAGTTAAAACATATCAGAGAGAAGGCAGGGTGAGGTAATATCTTTCACTGGACCAGCTTCTGTTGGTGAGAGAGACTAGCTTTCAAGCTACACAGAGCTTCTTCTTAGTCTTCAAAAATGTCGCCTTGTCACTGAAAAAAACATCCAAGCCTTCCTAACAATGGCTGCAATGCTGTTAAAATTCAGGTGTGAGATCCTGGCCCCACTGAAATCAAAAGCAAAACTCCCGTTGATTTTAAGGGGGCCAGAATTTTGTCCCTGCCTTTTCCACTGGGGACCCCTCAAGAGCAAACCTAGGGAGCACAGCATATTGTGATGGCTGGCATGCACTTAACTGCCATGTCATCCACTCTGTGCTGGCTCTGCTCGTGAGAAGAGGCAGCGCCTTGGAAGTGAATTCCCTGCCTGTTCACAAGAATGGAGCAGAGAGGCACGGGTGAGATGGTACCAGGGGCATTCAGAGGATTATAAAAGGAGATTGGGTTCAGAGCCTGGATGGGATGGGGGAAGAGTTGAGCCAGGGGAGATTCTGAGCAGTGGGGACTTTCTCTGTGTTGGGGGAAGGGGGCGTCCTAGCCTGAGGGGTTGGGGATTTTACCTCCTCCTGGAAGAGAGGGGTGAGCCTGGTAGGGTCAGGTGGGATGGGGCAGCAGGGCTTGAGCCTGAGCTGGGGCTATGGACTTTCTGGACAAGAGGAGGCTGAGCTGGAGGAAAGGCGCTCAAGGGGACTGGGTGGAGAGTTCTGAGCTGGGAGGGAAGAGCATGGGAAGGCGGCGTAGGGGGAGTGAAATGGGGGATGATGATGAGTATGGGTGAAGGGCCATGGGTGGGCATGAGGGCAAACAGGCAGGAAAAGGTTAGAGTGGAGGGGCAATGAGACGAGAAGACTGAGAGAAGGCACTAAAGAAACGACAGAGGGGTACCCAGTGTTCTTCCACCATGTTCTTCACCGTGAAGTATCTCCACTGATCATCCTCTACCATACCCCTCCCTCAACACCCCACCAGTGTCCTGGTTTTCCAGTGTGAAAATCTGGTCAGGCTCTAGGAAAGGTGGGAAGCAGATGGGGGAGAAGGGTATGGACCCCCACCCCCACTTACATTGGGCACCAGCCACTGCTGCATATGACAATGCTCCAAAACTAAAAGGAATGTCTTGGAGTGCTTCTGTTATTTACATGTTCAGTAAAATCACCCTCAACCACGGCGTACCAGAGTGACCTTTTATCCCTGCTGAGAGGAATTGCTAGCTAACACCGCGATCCCGTGTGTTAAGAGTCTGCAGACTGAGGTCTATCCCAATTCAAGGACTGACTTACTGCCTAACTTTGGACAAGACACTTAATTTCTCCGTGCTTGAGTTACCCTCTCTGGAGTAATGGGGATAGCAGAGGTCACCCACCTTTGTAGAGCACTTTGAGATGTGCAGGTCTGACATGCTATATAGAAGTATGACGTTAGCAGTGTCCCTGTAGTACTGTTCTGCTATCTGAAATGTTGGATAGCCAGTCAGTTACGGGAATGGCTGGGGAGTTGGTAAGTACTCTGTGCAGCAGAATGGGAACTGAGCTCGCTGCGTGCCCACTGCTACCAGTAAGGACAGCAGCAAGACCCATGGCGTGGTAGCCCTGTATGAGTAGTTGGCTGGGAAACAGCAAAATGACAGCTGGGAACAGGTTCTATTAAATGAAGCCATACTTTTTGCATGCATCCCAGCTACGGAGATTGAAATCTCCTACCAGAGGAGCAAATAAAAAGAGGCAGCCTGAGACTGAGACACTCAGATGGCCTAAGCCCCAAACCATGTAATAGATTAATCCATTTTTAAGGTTAGAAGGCCCCATTAGATCACAGTTCCTCAGACCCCAACTGCCCATTAACTGGAATTATCATTCGTATTAAACAGTCCTCATTGCTGGCTCTGTACAGTGAGTTTAAATCAGTGTCTCAAGCGTCTCTTTGGATAGCAGAAGTGCGTGTACACACAGTGAGGGCTGCACATAGCCCATAACACCACCCTGAAATACAGTGTGGAGCAAGGATGAGCTTGGGGTTAAGGCACTGGACTGGGACTCAGGTGATCTGAGCTAAATCCCTGTCTTTGACACAGGCTCCCTGTGTGTCTTTGTGCAAGACACTTAATCGCTCTGTGCCTCAGTTTCCTCTCTGTAAAATGAGGGTAATAGCACTTCCTTTCTCCTCTCCTTTGTTTGTCTTGTCTGTTTAGCCTGTAAGCTCTTTGGGGCTGTCTCTTGCTCTATGCATGTACTGTGCCTAGTACAATAATGAGAGTATCTAGCTCTCTTGTAGCACTTTTCATCCGTAGATCTCAAAGCACTTTCCAACGGAGGTAGATATCATTGTTCCTATTTTAATAGGGGGAAACTGAGGCACGGGGAGGCAAAGTGATTTGCCCAAGGTCACCTGGGAAAGCAGTGGCAGAGCTGGGAATAGAATGCACATATCCTGAATGCCCTGTTCTTGGGTGGGACCTCTAGACACTACTTTCATATAATAACAAAGGTAGAACTTTCTAATTTATCTGAGGAACCCATGTACTATGAATGATACATAGAGAGACACAGATGGAGATATACTCTGATAGATACAGATGGCTCCTGAGCTTTGAGAGTCTTGGATGGAAGAAGCCAGAGATGTGCAGTGGCTTATTTAATCATAGTGATAATCCTCTTACCTAGCGCTTTTCATCAGTACAGCTCAAAGCACTTGGTAACTTTTAATGTATTTCTCCTCACAACACCTGCTATGATCTTCAAGCCTGGTTTGGTCCCATCCAGCGTGGGGCAGAGCTCCCCATAAAACTCAAGGGGGAGTTCTGCTTCAAAATGCATTGGGACGATCTTACCCTTTGTCTGTAGTGAAACTTCTTGCTGCTCCAGACCGCACGGCACTGGCCTGGCAGGGGCCCAGCTCCCTTGCGTGCTGCTGGCTGGTGCTCTTGTGCTTTGGGAAGAGAGGGGAACCTTTCCCTTTCCAGCCTGTGCCTCTGGCGCATATCTGAGCCACTCCAGACGGCCCTGCCCGCAAGGAGGGGTATTGCTGACCGTCTGGACACAGCACCCCCGCCCGGGAACTCCTGCCCAGCGGGGCTGTGCAGGCTGACGCATGTGGCTCCAGCCAGGCAGCGAGGATGTGACCTTTTCCTCTTGACAGGCACAAGGCGATCCCCGGTCATGCTGTTTAATCAGCACTCCCAGTCCAGAATCGTATTTCAGCTCTGGGAAAACAGAAGTGCCCCCCTCCCTCCCCCCACCCTCCAGCCCTACACTCTCGCAGAGGAGGGAAGAACAGGGTGAACGGAAATCAGAACCACGGGGCTCCCAATTCCTGCTGCAATGCATGGAGCAGGAGGGTGACCAGATGTCCCGATTTTATAGGGATAGTCCCGATATTTGGGGCTTTGTCTTATATAGACGCCTATTACCCCCCACCCTCTGTCCCGATTTTTCATACTTGCTGTCTGGTCAGCCTATGGAGCAGGCAGCTGGACCACCAGCTTGCCAGCTTCCAAGTGTTCGTCTTTGGAATCATCGGTATCATGATTCATAATTGCAGGTCGCAGACTTACATGGACACTGCATACAAAGTCTTTAGGGCTGGGAGAAACCTCACTGGCGATCCCTTTATGAGGAAGAAATGTCCAGATTCGGGGGCACTTTCATTATTTTTATTTAAGTTACTATATTGAGGGGGGCGGGGTAATTTTAGACCACACAGAATCACCCCCAGAAGAAACTGACAGGATCATAGAATCATATGGAATCTCAGGGTTGGAAGGGACCTCAGGAGGTCATCTAGTCCAACCCCCTGCTCAAAGCAGGACCAACCCCAACTAGATCATCCCAGCCAGGGCTTTGTCAAGCCTGACCTTAAAAACCTCCAAGGAAGGAGACTCCACCACCTCCCTAGGTAACCCATTCCAGTGCTTCACCACCCTCCAAATCAGCTGTTACGTATCCCTCCTTCCCTGTGTTCCTGTTAGCGACACTTGCAGCTGTTCATCAGGCTCAGGGATGGGTTTGGTGTCGTTGCTGGCTCGCTTTCCCACGGGCGGGCTGGGAAGAGCTCTCTCCACACGCGGGCGGAATTCGTTTGCAAACGCCAGGGAGAAGCCTTCAGCTCCCCCAGAAAGAACCGAGTTCCTTCCCTCACCTCTCAACGGGGAATGTGGACCAGGCAATCCGATCTGCAGAGGCTGAAACGAGACGCGCGGACCTGGCTGCTGGTCTGACATCTCAACAAGGCGGGTTCAATGTACAGATCAGCGGGTGCTTTGCTTCCTAAACCTTGTCCAGGAAAACCGATGTCTGTCCCGTCCGTCCGTCCCCCCGCCCCCCCGGCAGTGACTCTGGGGCACTCAGCAGCGCCCACAGCTGGAGCTCACATGATCCAGTCTACAAGTCTCATTTCCACGTTTTCCCTCTGGTTTTAGTTACATTAAATCCTCCACTCTGCGCTGTGTGGCTCCCATTTAGTTTTCGGGATCTTACCCTTATACTACCATACATAGGAGCAATAATATCAGATCTGATGAAATAAGAAGGGGCTATTAGAGTAAGCCATATTGTCCCCCCCCCCCCCCCCAAACCGGCAGACCCGCACAGAGTCAATCCATATTCTACATAGGGTGACCCATGTCCCGATTTTATAGGGACAGTCGCGATTTTGGGGGCCTTTTCTTATATAGGCTCCTATTACCCCCCACCCGCCTCGATTTTTTACACTTGTTGTCTGGTCACCCTAATTCAACACCAATCAATGTTAGAACCCCGCGTCCCTGGGAGGAGACAGGGTTTGCGTCTCACGCATTGGGGGAAAGGGGAGCTGGGCTGGGGTTTAAAGGGTCCCGTCACGCCTGTGACCGGGACAAATGCCCGTAGTGGGAAATCTGCCCACGGGATGGGCTCTTTGCCCGTGGCAGGGGAAGCGGCCACCCGCGGCCGTTCGTACCTGGACCAAAAGGCAGAGTTTGGCACCTAACGGTCCACTTAATGTTCCCGCCACTAATCTCCTCCGTTTGCCCTGGATCCGAACGGGTTTCCCGCGCCCCCCCCGCTCCTTGCTGCGCTCAAGCACTTTTCAGACCCCCGGGAGCCCTGCTCGGGGTGGGGCGCGCTGGGTGTCCCCCCGCCCAATCCGGCCGCCTCCCCGGTGCGGCGGAGGGCCGGGCTGTTATTCCAGGGCGGGACGAGTTCACAGGGCGGAGGGGGCCGCTTGTTTCCTCGGGGCCCTCCGCCCACCCCCCCTCCTTGTGCAGACAATGAGTCCTCCGCCCCTCGGGTGGCCGTGATTTGCTCCGGCGGCTGGGGGCGATCCCAGCCCCGGCCGGCGCTTCCTGCGCCGCCGCAGCGCCCCTATAAAGCCGCGGGCAGCGAGCGAGCGGCGGCATGACCGGGATTCCCCAGCGCCCGGGAGCAGCCGATCGCTCGCGGGGCGCCCCCCGACAGCCAGCCCCGGCCCCGCTCCGCCGCCCGGCACCATGCTGCGGCTCTGCCTGGCGCTGCTGGCCGCGGCCCAGCTCGGGCGCTCGGCCCCCGCCCCGCCGCCCGCGGGCGCCCAGTGCCTGGAGCACGTCTGCTTCGGCGTGTCCTGGGGGCGCCAGCGGTTCGCGGCCGCCAGCCGGCTGTGCCAGGGCCGCGGCGGGCAGCTCATGACCGTGCGCTCCACCGTGGCCGAGGCCGCCATCGCCCTGCTGGCGCGGAACCGGAGCGACGCCCGCCTGTGGATCGGGCTGCAGCTGCCCCCGGGCCAGGCGTGCTCGGAGCCCGCCCGCCGGCTGCGGGGCTTCCGCTGGGTCACGGGCGACGAGCGCACGGACTACACCCGCTGGGGGCCCGGCCCGGGCGGCCCCGTCTGCGGGCCCCAGTGCGTCGCCGTGGCCGCCCTGAATCTCACCTGGGAGGAGAAGCGGTGTGACTCCGAAGCAGACGGCTTCCTGTGTGAGTACAACTACCCCGGCACGTGCCCCAAGCTCTCCCCCGGGGCAGGCCTGGCGGTGACCTACACCACCCCCTTCGGGGCGCAGGACAGCGACCTCCTGGTCCTCCCTCCCCAGAGCACCGCCCGGGCCCCGGCCCTGGGCCTGGAGCTGGTGTGCCAGGAGCACAGCGGCGGGGGCATGCGGTGGGGCTCAGCCAGCCCCGGGGCCTGGCACTGCCAGCTGGAGAACGGCGGCTGCGAGGCTTCGTGCCAGTGGGACGCCGGGACCCCCCGCTGCACCTGCCCCCCCGGGAAGCAGCTGGACCAGGACCAGCGCAGCTGCTCTTCCCTGTGCGCCGACGCCCCCTGCGAGCACCACTGCATCCCGCTGGCCGCGAACTTCACCTGCATGTGCCACGAGGGCTATGAGCTGGCTGGGGATGGCATCAGCTGCCGAGACATCGACGACTGCAAAACCAAGCCGGCCCTGTGTGACCAAGAGTGCGTCAACACCGAGGGCGGCTTCCACTGCCAGTGCCACCCGGGCTACGAGCTGGTGGAGGGCAAATGTGAGGACGTGATCGATTGCTACGAAGAGAAATGTCACCACCAGTGTGACGATGTGCCAGGGGGTTACCTCTGCAGCTGCTTCAGTGGATACGCCCCCTCCCCCCAGGACCCCCATAAATGTGCCTTATTTTGCAACCACACCGAATGCCCAGCCGACTGTGACCCCCATACACAGGATATCTGCTACTGCCCCGACGGCTTTGTTTTGGATCACCACAATGGTAGCGCGAAGATGTGTGTTGATATCGACGAGTGTGAGCAAGGCTATTGTGAACAGCTGTGCACCAACAAGCCAGGCAGCTTCACGTGTCATTGCCGGGAAGGGTACAGCCTCTACAAAAAGCACTTGTGTATTTCTGATGATGAGTTTTCCGGTGAGACGGAGCCCTACCCAAAAACAGCAGCCCCCACCCGGGTCCCACCGACAGCAGACAGCCTCCACCCCGGAATGCTGATCGGAATCAGCATTGGCATCTTGTCCACAATTTTGGTCCTGATGGCCATTCTCTACTACCTGATGAAGAAGCACTTCCCAGTTCATGGAGGCATGGGTTATAAATGTAGCAACAGGACAGAAAAGGAAGTGGTGCTGCAGCAAGTTACCCCAGGATGTCCCTCTGCTAACCAGAAACTGTAAAGAATCCCATTGGATTGAAAGGGAAAAGATGGAATTGGTGGGAATTTTTCAAATTTCCGATGGAAAATTTTTCAAGGAAAGTTTTATTAAAACTTTGCAGGAAAAATATTCACTATTTTCCAACTTGCTGCAGAAAAATATGCTTTTGCAAGAGATGAGAACTGAATGGTAAAGCATACAATGCTGAGCTAATCCCATTTGTGTGTCTTTAAAGAAACCAGTAGATGCCTTTTTGATTCCGCCTTTTCCAGACTTGGCGATCTTTGTGGGGTTTAAAGAGAGAACTTTATTATTTTTTGTGCATTGAGAACTGCCCTTGTTTGGAACTGACTATTGAAATCTGACTATATAAAACATGAGAATATATGCAACTGACTATTCAACAGTAATAGACTTTGAAGTGGTGTGGTGAGAGCGGCTTTCATCCAGAGACCGTGTCATGAGTTTTTTCCCACATCAGGCTGGAGCTACTGAGCAATCAGGAAGAGCTGGAACACTCCTGGACAGATATAGGTTTGGTTTATTTTTTTTAAAAACTGCTAATTACTAACAAGTAGCAAAGATCTTTCCATTCGTTCTTCCCCTACCTTCCATCGTCCTGTCCTCTTTGTTATCTGTAAGAAATTGCAGCTCCCCACATTTATCTATCTTGGAGGGGTTGTACTGCCACCCATTACCACAGTATCTGAGCACCTTTCATGTAAAATCAATAGCAAAAGCAAAGCCCCTAATGGACATCGTGGAATCTCTGTCCCTTCTCTCTTTCAGGGTCAGAACTCTGCTTATTTGGTTGCTGTTTGTTTGATTGGGGGGGGGGGCGGCGGGGTGTTTGGGTACATGGAGCTGTCAATGGTGTGTCATTCTTGCTATGGTGGAAAAGCCTTCCCAATTGATGGTTGTGTCTTCCATGCACATTTTCTCTAGAGGTTTTGTTCCCCTTCGCTCACTGTCAGGTTAAAACCTCATTAACAAAACCATTTCATATTCTCCTGTTGATAAGAACATACGAACTGCCATACTGGGTCAGACCAAAGGTCCATGTAGCCCAGTATCCTGTCTTCCGACAGTGGCCAATGCCAGGTGCTTCAGAGGGAATGAACAGAACAGGTAATCATCAAGTGATCCATCCCCTGTCACCCATTCCCAGCTTCTGGCAAACAGAAGCTAGGGACAACATCCCTGTCCATCCTGGCTAGGGACACCATCCCTGTTCATCCTCCATGAATGTATCTAGTTCTTTTTTTTTTAACCCTGTTATAGTCTTGGCCTTCACAACATCCTCTGGCAAGGAGTTCCACAGGTTGATTGTATATTGTGTGAAAAAATACTTCCTTTTGTTGTTTTAAATCTGCTGTCTATTAACATGATGGTAGGGCATTTTTGCCCAGCGCTGCTAAATCCCTCTGCCACTGTCCAGATGGTTGCTATGGGCCCAGTCCTACCCACACAGTGGCAAAACTTCCATAGACTTCAATGGGAGCAGGTTCAGGTCCTCTGTCAGCCATCCAGTACTATAGTGGGAAAAATCTGAAAAAGTGATTTCACATTTTCCTTTCCAGATCCTTTTATCAAGTGTTGAGATAAAGGGTTAGGAGGCTATAAAAGCCGAGGGTCAGACCAGTGTTCAAAGGAGACGGGTAGTACAACCTTCATGAGATTGTGGGAGAAAATACGGCCAAATGCTGAGAGGACTCTAAGGGCCTTTTTCTGCTCCTATTAAGACAATGAAAGCTTTGACATTGGCTTCAAGAGGTGCATGATTGAGCTCTACCGGATAGGGTCCCGCGCCTATGAAATACTGATATGCAGCAGTGCTCAGTTGTCTAGCAGTACATTTTACAATTCTGGGATAGCAAACCCAGACACATAGGTGACTGGGTGCAAATGAATCATAGAATATCAGGGTTGGAAGAGACTTCAGGAGGTCATCTAGTCCAACCCCCTGCTCAAAGCAGGACCTAATCCCCAATTATATCATCCCAGCCAGGGATTTGTCAAGCCTGACCTTAAAAACCTCTAAGGAAGGAGATTCCACCACCTTCCTAGGTAACCCATTCCAGTGCTTCACCACCCTCCTAGTGGAAAAAGTTTTTCCTAATATCCAACCTAAACCTCCCCCTCTGCAACTTGAGACCATTACTCCTCAGTGGTACCAGATGATAGAACAAGAACAGTCTAGATCCAGCCTCTTTGGAACCCCCTTTCAATAGTTGAAAGCAGCTATCAAATCCCCCCTCACTCTTCTCTTCTGCAGACTAAATAATCCCAGTTCCCTCAGCCTCTCCTCATAAGTCATGTGCTCCTGCCCCTTAATCATTTTTGTTGCCCTCCGCTGGACTCGTTCCAATTTTTCCACATCCTTGTAGTGTGGGGCCCCAAACTGGACATAGTACTCCAGGTGAGGCCCCACCAGTGCTGAATAGAGGGGAATTATCACGTCCCTCGATCTGCTGGCAATGCCCCTACTTATACAGCCCAAAATGCCGTTAGCCTTCTTGGCAACAAGAGCACGCTGCTGACTCATGTCCAGCTTCTTGTCCACTGCAACCCCCTAGGTCCTTTTCTGCAGAACTGCTGCCTAGCCATTCGGTCCCTAGTCTGCAGCAGTGCATGGGATTCTTCCTTTCTAAGTGCAGGACTCTGCATTTGTCCTTGTTGGACCTCAGCAGATTTCTTTTGGCCCAATCCTCTAATTTGTCTAGATCCCTCTGTATCCTATCCCTACCCTGATTGATTGATAAAGAAGCGTGCAGGCTACCAGCTGGTTAAGAGATTGAGAAGCTTGATTTTTCTAATCTTCCCTTTGTGGGTGAAAATAACTGTAGGTACATACAAAGTGAGACTGCTATCACATGGTAATATTATTTTTTTTGCTGATATGCCAGAATGATCAAAGTACATTTCAACTTTTGGAAAAAAAAGAAACCGAAGAAGAAATGTGTTACATGAAATCTAGCTTTCTTCCTGTAAATGGTTCAATCCACGGTTTTGTAAATGCGTCACATTTGTAAATAGTTATTTATTTATTGGAAATGTACCCTATGCAATGCATAATCACTTTGTGAGTTCACAGGCATACAAATAAAGCTTGACAAACCTGGTTTATAGAAAATGTGGTAATGAAATGTTCTTTCTCTCCTGAATAACAGCACATGCTGATCTTTCCTTACCAAGAACGATTTTGTTACTGGCCAGATTATCAGAAGTGCCCAACTCCCACAGATCCCATTGGAGTCTATGCATGTTGCAAGTTCCAGCACCTTTGAAAATCAGGCCAAACATTCTTTTATAACTATTTTGCAAGTGTGATTATTATCCGTGATAACGGACTGAAATAATGGAGAACAAGATTAACATTAAAAGATCAATGTTGATGAAATGGAAATAAAATGATAGCTACGTAGGGCCAAATGTATCCTTCGTGTCACTCCACTGAAATAGCTACCTAGCCACACGTACAATACTGCTTTTGAAGTCCGTGGATTTTTGTGAGTGTGAACAGGATTTGGCCCTGTGGGAGTTTCCTGTGGCTGAGACAATTTGGCCATGTGTCCAAATCCTGTTGACTTGAATGGGAGCTTAATATGAGCAAGGATGGGGCCTAAAGTTTGTAAGTTACTGCAGATAAAATTAGCTGTAGTGGCACCTGTTAAAGTTGAAATGCATCTCCTGCTCTAATCCTCCTTTTCCAGTTCATACATTTGACAAATAAATGCCTTTTGGGCTGAATTTACTCCCAGTCCCAGCCCAGGGGTGAGTTTGTTGTTAGAAAGTTTCAGCAAAAAGTTCTCAGCTACTTTCGAGTGCTGCGCAGGGGAGAAGAGAATCTCCTCCATGTGTTATGATCAGAAATTGCGGCGCTGCTGAATTAAACACAAGAGTGGGGAGGCCTGGCTGGCTCCACCGGGCCTCGCTGTGTGACTTTGCCACGTCTCTTTAAACTCTCTGTGCTCCACTTTCCCCAACGGGGCTGAGATTACCTTCCTCTCAGGAGGGTTGTGTGGATGAATTAATCCTTGTACAGTGCTTTGAGAATGAAAAGTGCTGCATGAATAAAAATAATCACAGAATAAATGCCCTGCCCAGTATCCTAGTTTTACTGACTTCTGCAGGGAACAGAGGGGGCTGGGGAGTCTGATGGACACGTTACGAAGAAATGGGGAGGGATCAAGGTAGGGGGAGGAAAGGTTGCCAGAAGCATTTTCTTTGGCAAGAAAATGTAATTAAAAGGCAATGGGTGAAATCCTGGCCCCATTGAAGTCAATGGGGGGTTGGCCATTCATACCCAGGATTTCACCCCTAAGAGAGAAGATTGACAATAAAAGATGAAGGGGTGGCCCACTATCCAGGGGTGGTCAGGAGGTTTTGGGCAAGGGTGGCTGGTTCTGCAAAGCTTCCATCCAGGGTGGCTGGATTCCAGTGATCTCATTCAAGAATGGTTAGGAACTGGTCCCCTTATTCAAGGGCAGCAGCTAGGTTGTGGAGCCAGGCCACATAGGTGCAACTCAAGGAACGTGCAAACTACGGGCGATTTTTATTGTGGTTCCGCCGCCCCCTTTCTTTCTCTAAACCAAACCAAACCAACACAGGAACAGAAGTCCCAGAACCAGGAAATTAAAGGGAATCCTACCTTACTGTAAATCAAGGCTGATGAATGAAAACCCCAACATCATCAGGAAGTGCCCTTGTTTCTGTTCCCCAGCCCCATGCATTGAGGCTTCTGCTTGTGTTTAGGTGCAGGAGTTACCTTGTATTTAGTTTTTCTCGGCCGTGCTCTCTTTCCCGGGATTTGAGCCCAAACGCTCCTGTCCGCCCCCCAGCTGCACGGGTCCAACTCCTTGGAGGGTAACGATGTAACTGGGAGCAGGCTTTGCCCCTTTGCTTTTCTAAGAGTCGATTACCAACACTTGCTGCAGCACCTCGATACTCATCATTAGCCATTTTAATAACGGTCCTTTCACAGAGACTTTTTGGCCATGTCCCCTTATCGCTCACCGGCTTTTGAGGACTCAGGGCCTGATTCTAAGTGACATTTAAACCATTTTAACATAAAGGAACCCGCAAAGGGATGAAAATGGCCCTCTGAGAATACCTGGCCAGTGAAAAGCTGGTGAAGTGCTCTACGCCAGCCGGGCTTCCAGGTCCCAGCACAGGAGATGGATCAGGGGCTGGACTGGACGGCACTGTGGCTGTTCATTGCTTCTCAGAGCTAACAGAGCCATGGAAAGCAGCGTGTAAATTAGAGCCACCCTGAGGCTACTCTGGCTTACACCAAAGGGCAGGCAGAGCCCTGCATAGCCCCAGACTATACTTAAAACCACTTCATGGCTTTAAGTATGGGGGGAGGGATAGCTCAGTGGTTTGAGCATTGGCCTGCTAAACCCAGGGTTGTGAGTTCAATCCTTGAGGGGGCCATTTAGGGATCTGGGGCAAAAATCTGTCAGGGGACAGTACTTGGTCTTGCTAGTGAAGGCAGGGGACTGGACTGGCTGACCAAGGTCATTCCAGTTCTAGGAGATTAGCATATCTCCATTTATTTTATTTTATTTTCATCCCCTCTCTTCATCTCTGCTCCCCCGCTCCTACTTCCCCACTCCCCTCTATTCCCACCCCACCCCGTGCAGGAGAGGAGCAACTGGGAACCAAGCTTTCATTATTCTAAGAGGTTTACATTATGTGCGTCCACTTCAATATTTATTCAAAGCAGCTACAAGTAAATGAAATACAGATGTTTCCCCTAGAGCTGCTTCAATGTATGCCCATAAATAATATTGTTTTGTTTTAAAACAACCCCAAAAGTTTACATCTGACCGTGCATCCAAGTGTTTCCCTTTGGATGGCATACGAGAGACTAAATCCGTCACCAGGAGGCTTGCTGGAGTCCGGGAGACCCATGGGACGATTCATATGAGTAAGGGAAGTGGGACTTCGTGTGATATGATGAATTCCAGCCCTACAAATACCCCACCTGCCCCTGACATCATCCCTTGGATATGGGTTCCAGATGATCCACCCCTCCCTGATTTACGTATGGGAGATCGTGGACGGCAAAGTCAGGTCAGGGTTTAAACTCCCAGCTGTGCCTTCATTTGAATGAACTCTCGGAAGATCCAGCTGTGGGTGAACGATTCCCCCTGATTTCGGTCCTTTTCTTCCTCTGCCTTTTGAGCTTTGCCCTGGGCTGCTGTGTCAGCCAGCTCACCTGTCTGCAGACAGCGGGAGAGCTACCAAATAGTGTTTTCACTGTTCAGGGTGAAGCAAAATGCCATTGAAGGGCCGGATATTGCCTGGCTCTTTCCACGGCCTGTGGAGGAGATGCACGCAAGGAACTTTCCATCCCTTTTAAGTGCCCTGCCCACACGCCTGGGACAATGGGACAGACGCTGCTCCCTCCATGCACCCTCTGATGCCCTAAAGGGGATGGAGAGGAGGTGGACCCATCACCCTTGCTCCCCTTCCCTCCATGCCTCCATTCAAAGCATGTAGCAACAGGCATATTCTTTCTGTGCATTAGGGAGCTCCAGCAAAAATTCCTGGTAGTACAAACTGCGGGGGAAGCGTAAGGAGTCTTGGTACGGGGCTGGGTAATTGCAGTTAAACACAGTGACTGTTCCCTGTTGGAGCTTGCTAGGGTGCGGCCTACCTCACGGGGGGGAGGGAAGTCTGTGGAGGGAATGCCCCTCCCCCTGCCATCCACACACCAGTTAGCAGAGCTCACCAGCTCTAGAGAGATCTGCTAACCAGTTATGGAGAGGAGAACATGCTGCCATGACACCCCCTCCCCACATACTTATAAAATAAACAACACTGAGAACCAGCTCCCCCCACCTAGGAAATAGATTCCCCTAGACTTCCAGTGGAATTCATGTCCTGTTCACACTGCCAGATGTACGGTCTTGATCTTGCACCTTGTTACTTTGCTCCTTGTGCATTCATAGACACCAGTGCAAGGTGCGTGCAAAGTAGGTGCAAAGCAGTTGCAGAATGCTACCACTCTGATCTGGTAGCGTTTAGCATTCGCTTTGTCTTGGGGTAAATGACCCGAGATGTTGAATAACAGGTAAAATCGGGAGGCGTTAAATACCCAACAATTGAGGTTTTGAATTTTGATTTTTAAGTGACAAAAATAACCAAGCTAGAGAAATGAAGCTTCATTGAAACTGGATGATTCACGGGGAAACTGATCCAGACTTTTACAAAGCGAAGCTACCAGTCTGATCCAGACTTCCAAGTCCTTCATTTGGGACAGGTCACTCTTCATTGCTTAATAAAAGCAAATGGAAGGTACCATATGCACGGCTCCTCTGCCCCCATGTACTCCGTGTTAAATGTTTAAATTGAACATTGTCCCCTTCTCCGGTGAATCCAGACTTTGTAACTAGGTTAATGTCCTGAACAGAAAGGGAAGGCCAGAGAAACTTCTGACCACCAACAGTAAAGTTCTTCCCCAGGATATATGTTGGCCCAGAGTCGCTAAGCCTCGGGTGGGATGTTCAAAAGCAGTCAGTATTGGTCTAAGGCCTGGTCTACATTTAGAAGTTAGGTTGACATGGCTACGGTGCTCAGGGGTGTGAAAATTTCCCACGATTGAGTACATGGCTAGGCTGACCTCACCCCTAGTGTAGACGTCGATAGGTCAATGGAAGAATTCTTCCTTCAACCTAGCTACCAAAGCTCAAGGAGGTAGATTACGTACGGTGATGGAAAAACCCCTTTTGGTGCTGTAGGAATCACCTACACTATGGCACTACAGCGGTGCATCGCTGCAGTGCCGGACCTGTGCCACTGTAGCAACTGTATTGTAGACGCGGCCTCCCACTGCTCCCATTGAAATAAAGAGGAGTTTTACCAAATGGGAAAAGAGTTAGGCCTGTTCTACATATGAAAGTTGGACTGGTATAAATATGATAGGGGTGTGATCTTTTTTTACTGATACACTTACACTGGTACAAGCTCTAAGGAGGATACAGTTATGCTGAATAAAGTTGTTTTATACCAATACAGTTTATTCCCCACTCCGTACCAGTGTGTGTGTGGTTGCCCCACTTTAACCATACCAGTTTAACACTAGCCCTATACCAGCATAGTTAAGAGGCACAACTTTCTAGTATAGACAAAACCATAGGCCAACACTGAGTGCGTCTGAAAATCCCATCCAATGTATCTGAACTAGCTGAAAAATTAAGAAAAAAGACCCCCCCCTACATTAATAATAGTAAAAGTCCCCCAAACATGCCTTTTTGACTATTTCCTCTGACCCTTCTACTGTGAATAAATTTTATAGCAGAAAAACAATGGAAAAAATCAATTAAATAGCCAAAGGTGTTTTAAATGAAAAAAGTCACAAAATAAACAAACACCTACTCTATTGCCACCCCTACAAGAAGCCATCCAGTGGGATTTTTCTTAATGTTATCATCCTAGCTCAGTCAGACTGGAAAGAAGATGCACTTTTTTACCAGTGAGGGTAATTAACCACTGGGACAGGTTGTAAAGGGATGTGGCAAATTTGCCACCACTTGGAGTCTTTAAATCAATACCAGATGTCTTTCTACAAGATACACTCTAGTCTAGTTCATCCTGCAGTGCTGGGTTTGATGTAGGACTCGCTGGGTGACGTTCTCTGGCTACAGGGGGTCAGATTAGGTGACCATAGCGGTCCCTTCTGGCCTCAGATCTCTGAATCAACGACACTTCACTAAAGCACTCTTGAGATTTGACAATATCCTGAGTTACATGCCGTGCCAAGGCTCCTGTGAGCAGCAAGGGAGAGAAGGGCATGTTTCGATGTTGGGAATATTTGTAGTCGTGGGGCTGAGTGCTATTGTACACACCCATGGCATGGCAATATCCCAGCACAGGACAAACCCGGAAATTTGATTTGTACTTTTTATTGCTTGAGCATAATTGAAATGTTATTAAAGAACCTCTCCCTTGGCTTCCTTGTGTGCAATTGAAAGTTAAGGACATCATAACAGTTGTCAACGTCAAAAGAGCAGCACAGGGTTGTCCTTTGGGAACGTAACCTTTGCCTGTACATCAACGGGCAGTGATGCAGTTGAAGAGTGATCAGCTGCTCTGGGAAACTGTGCAGGGCCCAGCACTGGTGGTTGTTGTGCATGTGTTTGTGGGGCCTGGGTCTCCATTGCCCTGCATCTTGTGCCATCCTTTACATGAAGGCAAAATGGGTGCGGAATGTTACCGGATTAGAACGCTAGGGGCACGTTGCACTGGTGGAACGGACGGCACAAAGTGACTCACCAGGAGAACCAGCCCCATGATGAGCTGCCAAGATAGGGTAGTGGTTGGCCAGAGGACAGGAGTCACTTAATGCCATTTTACAGGGCGTATCCAGCAGATGGAATCCCTTCCCAGGACCGCTATGGCTCCCAACGGCCTGATCTTGAAAAGATTCACGCACATGTTTGTACACGCTGCGAGCTGTCTCATCGACTGACAATGGAACTACTCGCGGTGCGGAATATTAAGCACAGGCATGGTGGGGGCCCAAATTTGAAGCATCTCAGATAAACCTGTCCACCTCGGATTCTTGTACTCCTTTGTCAACGGAGAGTGATGAAGATTAAAGTGGTCTCCAGTGTTTGTCTTTGGACATGTGACTACTTAGATTGTGAGCTCTCCGACCGTCTTTTTGTTCTGGGTTTCTAGTGCAACGGAGTCCTGGTCTCTGACTAGATGCTATGGTAATAACAATAATTAACAATAATGAGTTGTTGTAGAAAAGAAGACGAATGGGACCCTGTTGATGGATGTTGCCACGCCAGCAGACAGGAACATAAAAAGGGAACAAGACGAGACGATAGTGAAGTATTATGCAGAGCTCTGCCACAAAGTGGAACGATTATGGAAAACTAGGACAATGATGATTCCAGCGATGGCTGGAGCACTTGGAGCATGAATGGGCAGCTCAAGAACATGTTAGGACATCACAATGAGAGACTTCCAGGAGACAGTGGTTTTAGGTACTGCGAGTTTTTTAAGGAAAGCCAAACAAGGACAAGTGTATTTGAGCACCTAAAATGCAGGAATTCCGCGGAGGGTGGAACAAAACTCCTGACTACCCAAACCTTTGGAGTCGGTTCATGGTTAGGATTTATTGCTGATTCACCAGGATACATTTTAGACTGTAGCTTCCCACTGTTTATGCCTAAAGATCTTGTATGTTGTGAAGGCTGTTTGTTTAAAAAACAAAACCATCCCCATAATAACAGCATTACAAGCCAACATGATGGCTTTTTATTTTTCCAAGGCCCAATTACAAATCGGATCATTCATGGCACAACTGCAGCTCAGTCCTACCCCACCATTGCTCTTTCTAAGGATCTAAAAGAACCTCAAGCATTTAAAAAGTCTGGATTCTGTTTATGTTCATGTCAATGGCAACATTCTCATTCACTAAATCGGAGCTAGACTGAGCTTTAAATTAGTACTTTGGGGTTAGGTTACTGTCACTCATTGTACTTTCTGCAAACTAGGGTACTATTTTCCCTTTAGAGACACTTTACTAGGTTAATGGGTGGATTTTCAAAAGGACCCTGCATCTCGCATTGTTCTTAATGGGCGTTGTGCCTTTCTGAAAATCATAAATTGCTAAGGATGTCGCATCCCCTTCCGAACACTGGGCACAAAAGATTAAAGAAGATACATGCTCGCTCTCGCTCGCTCTCTCTCTCTCTCTCTCGCTCTCTCTCTCGCATTTTAATTACCAGCCTGGCCTTAGAAGGGCTGAGCCTATTCCCAGTGAGATCAGCAGAAAAACTCCTCCTGAAGTCATCGGGCTCAGGTTTTGGACCCATTGCTGACCATTAACCTGTATCGTATCCCTAGCCTCTTGTGCTGAGCAGGCTCATAGGAAACCACCCATGTCAGAGAAGCCAACGGAGAACTCCTGCCCTGTGAGCAAATGCCCGGGATGGGAGCGGCTAAGAGAATCCTCTTTCTAGACCCTTTGCCACCTTGAGTGGCACCTTACTCCAAGCATGGTCCTCACGGTCTCAGTGGCAAGGGACTGCTCAGGCTACAGAAGGAATCGATCAAGACACAAGCCCAGCCGCCCAAAGAGAAAAAAAGCAGGCGCAGGTCTCTCCGCCAGCTTCCCCAGCACCCGTACAAGCCCCATCCCCGCCGCAGCCCAAAGGCAGGAGCCAGTGGCCCTCACGCTGAGGACTTACGCAGGCTTCTTTACCCCGCTCGTCTGTGTCTGAAGGGTGAGATGCAGCAGCAGGGCGATGGTGCTCATTACAGGGTGCTGGGCCTGCCAAGGCGGGGGGCCGGGCACCCTTTCAGCAGGCAGCGGGCCCAAGGAGGAGGACACGTGCCGTCTAGAAGGTGGTGGTCTTTGCAAGGAGGGTGCCCGGCGTACAGCAGGGCTCAGGGTGCACCGGCTCCCGCTGGCAATGCAAAGACGGGCACATGCAGCCCTTGCCCGTCTCCTCCCCCTTGGGGACGGCACAGTAATCGAGCGGCTCCTCCTCTTCCTCCTCCTCCGCGGCGTCCCGGTCCGGGGGGCAGCAGCAGCAGAGGTTGGTGTCGCAGCACCGCCGGAGCACCCCGTGGAAGGAGTGCCGGAAGTTCTCCGAGAGGACGCCGTAGAGGATGGGGTTGGCGCAGCTGTTGGAGTAGCTGAGGATGAGAGAGGCGTTGCTCACCGTGGCATCCAGGTGGCCGGGCAGCAGCAGGTTCACCAGCTGAACCACGTAAAAGGGCATCCAGCACACCACGAACATGGCCACCACGATCAACACCAGCCGGGTCAGCTTCCCCTCCGTGCGCCGCCGCTGCGGCCAGCCCACCCGCTGAGCCACCGCCCGCCGCTTGCCCACAATGAGCAGGTAGCAGAGGCCCATGGCCAGCACCGGCAGCAGGAAGCCCAGCAAGGTTGTGTAGATCACAAAGGCGGCCGCCCAGGCCGGACTAGGCCACAGCAGGTGGCAGGCCACCGCGCGGCCGTCGTGGGTGGCGGCTGTGCCGGCGAAGATGGGGATGGGCGAGGCCACCAGCAGCGAGAGCAGCCAGACCCCGCCGTTGACCATCTTGGCCACCCGGGGCCGGCGGTAGGTGGCCGCCCGCAGCGGGTGCACCACGGCGATGTAGCGGTCCAGGCTGAGCACGGTCAGGCAGAAGACGCTGGTGAACATGTTGAGCCCGTCCACGCCCAGCACGGTGCGGCACAGGGCCCGGCCGAAGGGCCAGTGGTGCAGGGCCGCTGAGGTCGCCACGAAGGGCAGGCTGAGCATGAGGAGCTGGTCGGCGATGGCCAGGTTGAGCAGGTAAATGTTGGTGGCCGTCTTCATCTTGGCGTAGCGCAGGATGACGAAGATCACCAGCGAGTTGCCCAGCAGCCCCAGCAGGCATACCAGGGCGTAGATACACTGGAGCGCTACCGTGCCCGCGATCTCCCCGGCAGCGCCGCCCCACTCCTCCGCCCCGTGCCGCGGCCCCGGCTGTGCCACGGCGGCGCTGGCGTTGGGAGGGACGTCGGAAGCCGTCCAGCTGGAGGGAGTCCACAGAGCCCCGCTCGCCTCCGGGGATCCCGCAGGCAGGTGGTTGGCATCGGTGCTCATGCTGGCAGCTGTCCCATCGGGGGGAGCGGGAGCAAAGGGCTGCAGGGCCGGGATGCTGTGGGGGATGCTAGAGCATGGGGGATGCTGGGGAGGGGGCTGGCTGGTTTTGCCTACTAAGGAATGGAGGCAACTGAAGGCTGGAGGCGGCTCCAGGCGCTGGATTCTGTTGGGGGACGAGTGGCTGCCGCCTGCCAGCGGATGGAGCCGCCGGGAGATGAAGGACACTGCCGGGGTTGGGGGAGGCTGCCTGGCCGGTACGCTGCTCAGCATGCAGATGGTTCAAAGAGAGACGGACAGAGCGAGAGAGAGGAGGAAATGTGAGTTTTCAGTGCCCGCAGCAGCAGCAGCAGCTGCAAAACTGTGCTGCCTGCCTCAATTGTCAAATCGCTGTCACACACCGCCAGCCGCTCCAACAACAGGCTGCCCTCTCACAGGCGGGGGTGCCTTTGCTTTGCTCCCCGGCTAGACAATAGCGCGCTGCAATCCGCAGCCCGCCGAAGGCTCGGCGTTGACCGGTTCAGACAATGGATGCAGAGCCAGGGGTGAGCTGTAGCGCTGTCATTTGCTGCGAGGCCTCTGCAGCAGCGGCAGCTGGCCGTTAAACAGAAAGGAACAATCAGAATTAAACGCTTCATCTCTACCGAGGTGCCCCACAGACCTTCATTATTTCATTAGCCCCGGCAAGGAAGGTAAATCTCACGAAAAGACGTCCCTGCTGCTGAGCAGTAATCCTACCCCGCAGGCAGCCACAGCGACAGCAATAAGGTCAACAGTAAGGTCCTAATCAAGGGGAATGAAGTTAGCGGGGTCTGGCCCTTGTAAAGGCCACTCTCCTTCCAGTCTAATCCGAGTTATTCTCATTGGCCGGAATCATTTCTGGCACGTAATAAACTGGTTCCACGAGAAGGTACAACTTTCTGATCAGGAGTTTGACATTTAAAACCGATGCCAACCCTTCCCCCTTTCTGTTTGATATTCACCTGGCCAGTGCTCTGAAAATGGCTAAGGGAAATGCTTCCTTTTTCAGCATCTCCACTGTGAGTCCCAGCAGCCTGCTAGAATGGGGGGGGGGGGGGTTCATAATACATAGATCAAACAGTTGCCGGTAACTCTGCGTAATAGCTGCTGGTTACGTTGCAGGGGCTACGGGCATCTTGGCGAGGGGGAAAGAGGCTCACGGCAAAATTGTCCCCGCTCAGTAACAACATTTACATTTATCCTCCCAAAGGACTGCGCAGATTATATACGTACAGGACTCGAGGAGGTACCTCGGGGAGACGGTCATGCAGGCAAGCGGCGCGCAGCACAATGCAAGGTGTCACCACATGGGCTAGGCATTAAAGGAAGGAAGGTTTCCTTGGCAACTAGAGATGGCCCTCCCCGATTGGCTAGCGCTCAAGTGTTGGGTTTGAAATCACTTCCCACTGCAGAGAAGAGCAAAGGGTTGAGGCGGGGGCCGGGGGCCGGGGGGGGGGGGGCGGAGTTGCCTTCCCTCCCCTAGATTGAATTTCTCTTGCCAGTCTGCTGAAGTGGACACAGAAGCAGAGCGGGGGGGAAGGAAGGAAGGGAATCAAATAAACCAGGGGTTCTCAATCTGGGGATCTGCAGACTATGTCTGAAGGGTCCACAAAAGGCTTAGACTGAAAACTGACTGAAGAGAATTCAACTATATATACACGGACAATAGATTTCCAGATTTCCATGCCTCCATTCGTCATTTCCAAAGGGGTCCGCACATGGGGGAAAAAAAAAAAAAAAAAAGGTTGAAAACCACTTAAATAGACCAAGCAAAAACCGAGCGCAGAAGTTATTCTGATCCCCTGACTCTCCTTACCCCACAAGCAGTCCCATTGGCTTGGATTATTCGTGGAGTACCATTCGGCGTGTGTAAGGGTATCGGAATCCATCCCCCTGGGAGCAAGGGAAGGATTCTCTGGACAAGCCCAATGGGGAAAGGGCAGAAAGAACGAGGAGCAGAGTGATCTGGAGCTCTAGAATGAGGCAGACAGCTGGCCTGGAGAAAGGGACCAGGGGAGCAAATGTGGACACTGATTATGCCTAGTGAGCTGCAGCTAAAGCAATGACCCCAGCCTGACCCAGAGGGGAAGCCTGGCTGCCCCAGACCAACCGACCAAACCAGTGGCTCAAACAGGTGTGATGTGGAGGAAAATCAAGGTACAGTCATCAGCCTGTAGGAATGGAGTAGTCAGCTGTGATGGTAGCAAGGAATTTGACCACCAGTGTGTCTGTTCTTTTCTAGAGAGACAAGGTGGGTGAGGGAATATCTTTTATTGGACCAACTTCTGTGGGTGAGAGAGACAAGCTTTCGAGCCACACAGAGCTCTTCTTCGGGTCCCCTTTTCTATTCGTTTTCATTTCGCTTTTTCTGTTCATTCATCGTGAATGTCTTTCTTTGGCATCTCCACCAGGGGGTCGCTATCAGAACAAGCCAGTCTTATCTTGGTAGCGGAGCTGACAGGGGATTTGTCCATGGCTCACATTTCCATCAGAAAATGTAGATTCATGGAAAGTGCAGCTTTTTGCGTAAAGGTATCAGTTCGGCCAAACGTTCATGGGGAAGATTTCTCAGATCTCGAGTGGAATTTCTGGAGGGAGAACGAGAGATGTGGGAGATGGGCAATGGGAAACCCAGGTTCAAGTCCTTGCACTCCCAGATTCAGACCAGAAACTTGAACTTGGATCTTCCACCTCTCAGGTGAGTCTCGTAATCATTGGGCTATTGGCTATATGGTCGGTCTCTTGCTCTTATTTTCCCCCCAAAATTGGAAAGGTCTTAGGTTTGTTCCGATGTAGAATGGAAACGAATGTTGAAATTCTGAGGGTTTTTTGCAAAACAGAATTCTTGTTTTCCAGCCAGCCCTACTCTGTAGCAGCTGTATGGTGTCTATCAGGGTCCTTGGAAGGTATTTTGACCATGTCTGTGTGTCTGAGTTTTCATTCCAGGGCTGGAGGATTGTGGCAATGGGAATCCCAACCCTCCCCAGAAAA
This sequence comes from Chelydra serpentina, assembly GCA_037349315.1. Lineage (NCBI taxonomy): Eukaryota > Metazoa > Chordata > Testudines > Chelydridae > Chelydra > Chelydra serpentina. Next base: position 17,568,325 of record JBAIAC010000061.1, read on the forward strand.
TAGAAAGGAACTGGGTAGTTTACAGAGAGAAATAATTGCTCTGGGTTTTCTGCTCTGAAGTGAGCACCACCCACAGCATCATCCACATAGGTATCTCCACAGCATATTTTATTTGGAAAATACATATGTATACCTTGTAACACGGTGGCTTGCTCATGGGCTAGAGAGCCTGGCGCTAAGGCAGCCTGGATAAAAAGAGGAGACTTACCTGAGAGGAATCAGGTGATTTAACATAAAAGGCATCAGGAAGTATCAGGGGTGTGTCTGGTTGGGAGGGTGGGAGGTGGGGGTCAGATGGATGCATGGCCAGAGGGTAGAGCTCTGGCAAGAGAGGGCTGGGAACTGGTGGCTTCAGGTAGAGCGTATGATTTTCGACTTTATGTTGAATTATTTTGTGATCACGGCTCCTATTGTATTTAGTATTAAACCAGCCCCAGAAAAAGGTGCTAAGCCACAAGGTTTAAATAGAGACTGGGAATGGCTGGGTCATTACACAAATTGAATCTATTTCCCCATCTCAAGTATCCTCACACTTTCTTGTCAACTGTCTGTCTGAAATGGGCCATCTTGATTATCACTACAAAAGTTTTTTCCTCCTGCTGATAATAACTCCTTAATTAATTAGCCTCTTAGAGTTGGTATGGCAAATTCCACCTTTTCATGATTCTCTGTATGTATAAATATCTTCTTACTGTATGTTCCAGTCTATGCATCTGATGAAGTGGACTGTAGCCCACGAAAGCTTATGCTCAAATAAATGTGTCCGTCTCTAAGGTGCCACAAGTACTGCTGTTCTTTTTGCGGATACAGACTAACATGGCTGCTACTCTGAAACAAAGTCTCTGTGGTGTGTGAGGGGGCTACTAAAGGGAAGGCACCGCAGAGAGACCTGTGGCCACAAGTGGGTGCTCAGGTAGTGACCACCTCTACATAGCTCCTGAAAGATTTGTGTTGAAAGGTCTCCTGCTAGCAGACACACCGCTTCTGGAGCGAGTGGCCGGAAATGGGATTGATTGATCTGTCTATTTGGGACATGCAATGTCACTAAGAAAACAATGCACTTCTTTTTATAAATAAAGACATGATGGAAGGAGGAATCTATCAGGCTGACAGGTTGGCTGTCCCATCTCCTTGTTAATTAAAATGTTCCCAAAGCATTATATAAATGTTATAACACTAAGGGTGTGTCCCCAGTGGTCTGGGACACCTGATTCTCAGCATTTCATCACAGGCCTGTTTCTTGTTCCCGAGGAAGGAAATGGTAGTATCTTGCGAAGGAGTGTACTACCCCTTTAAGGGACAGCCAGGGGCTCACAACCAAACCAGCCTAGGGTAATCAAGAAGGCTACCTGCTCCACCTGAAGGCTGTCCTATTTAAACAGGAAGCAGAGCAGAGAGGGGACTAGAAGCTATCCAGTTTGCAAGTGGAGGTGAGATCTCTTCCTGGCTGCTCCGGAACACTAGCCTGACCAGGTAGAGACTTTGTTTGAGGACTTTTGAGTTCAGGAGCTCTGAAGCAGGGTCCTAAGGGCCTTTTCCCTGATTACAACTGCTCCTTCCATGAAACTCTATTAAAGGAGAGGGACTTGTTTTGATTGTGGGGAGGGATAGCTCAGTGGTTTGAGCATTGGCCTGCTAAACCCAGGGTTGTGAGTTCAATCCTTGAGGAGGCCATTTAGAGATCTGGGGCAAAAATTGGGGATTGGTCCTGCTTTGAGCAGAGGGTTGGACTAGATGACCTCCTAAGGTCCCTTCCAACCCTGATATTCTAGGATTGATTTGTTGCAACTAAAGTGGGGCTCACCAGCAGTACCTCATCTGATCACAAGGGGTCAGGGCCCCACCTTGACATGCCTGCCACAGCAGCTCCATTAATGCCTGCCCACCGTCCCATCCCGCCATCCCTAGAACATAAGTGCTGTCGGGGACCACAGCCATGGGCCCCACCTGCTGAGTCGGGGCATCTGGCTGCACGTCACAGGCACTGGCCAGTCAATTCGGGTGCAGCCCGCAGTCTTCTCCGGCCTCCAGCGGTGCCAACGCTCACGACTTAGACCGCGGCTGGAGCCGGTTTCACAGTGACATGAGAAACTCCAGCCCTCGTCCAATTTCTAGCCCTGCCCCGGGGGAAAGCCCCACTGATTGGCTGCCTCTTCCACTTCCCTGCCTCCTGGTGTGACGAACTAGGACTGTTGTTAAGGTTTCCCTGAGTACTGTGTGGGTGCCTCGGTTTCCCCTATGCAGTGCTTGAGTATCTAGGTGGTGGAACAAGGGTGCAGGATTGTTACAGAGCCCTAGGGCAGGGGCCTGGACACAGAGAATGGCCCTGTCTCCTGGCAACAGATGGCCCGGCCCCTCCCCTGCAAAGGTGAGAGATGAAGGTGTTGGAACAAAGGGATCAGGTGACCTCCTGGCCCGGGAAGAGACAAAAGGGGAGGAGGGGCTGGACATTTTCAGTTTGGAGCTGGCTTGGGAAGGGGAGGGGAGAGGGGCAGACAGGGTCTGGCCTCCCTGCCCCCGTTTGGAGCTGTGGGGTGAAATGCAGGGAGCCCCGAGCTGGGGTTTAAGCTCCTTGCCCCCTGGAAGGGCCCGACTGAGGGGTCCTGGATGTACTGACAAGCTTTGTTTGGACTGTGTTCCTGGCATCTCTAATAAACCTTCGGTTCTACTGGCTGGCTGAGACACCCAGTGACTCTGGGGAAGAGGGGTGCAGGGCTGGACTCCCCTATACTCTGTGACACCTGGGGAAGAACAGCCAATCAGGGCTGCTTTGGCGGCAGGTGGAGCTCTCCACTCCCCAGCCCTTGGAACCAAAAGGAGATTTGGGGTAAGGGTGAGCAGAGAAGGGAGCAGAAAAACCCCAGTAGCTTGGGGTGACCCTGCTCCCTCCGCCCCTCCCCCACATGACCAATGGACCAATCTGCTCTCTGCTCCTCCCCCCCCCCCCACCCCTCTCCATCCCTGCAACACCAAGTGGGGTGGGGGTGGAAGAAGCCCTGGAGCTGTAGGAGGAGCAGAGGTGCGCTGGGGGCACAGGGCAGTTGTGGGGCTGGGCAGTATTAATTGCTGGGCTGGGGAGCAGGCAGATTTGGGGCTGGGGGCGCAGAATGAATTAGAATTTGGGGGGGTTAGGGAGAAGCGGGAAGCTTTGCCCCACCTGGCAGCCAGCAAGAGCGCTTAGAGCAGGGGCCAAATCACCTCACGGTATAAAACTGGGAGAGACGGCGGCACTGTAACTGTCTCACACACACACGTGCTGGGGTGAGCAGTGGGAGATCAACAATCAAAAGACAGCCCCAATCCCCCAAGCGTCGCCTTTAAAAACAAAAACCAACTCCTGATTTTTGGGGCAGTCTCATGATTTTTTTTGGAGCCTGACTCATAATTTTTGGCACTTTGAAGTTAGCAATACGGTTTCCGGCACTTGTTTCGATGACCTCCTCTGCTTACACACGTCCAGCCACCATCCATCGTCTCTTCTAGGAGATGCCTCCCTCCACAACTTGTTTGCAGTGGTGTTGTAGCTGTGTTAGTCCCAGGATATTAGCGAGACAGGTTGGGGGAGATGGTCTCTTTTATCGGGCCGACGTCTGTTGGGGAAAGAGAAGCTTTCAAATGACACACCGAAGAGCTCTGCGGGGCTTGTCTCTTTCACCTACAGAAGTTGCTCCAATAACAGAGCTTGCCTCCCGCACCTTGTCTCTCCCTTCCCAACTGACCGCTGTGTGGACAGCACTAAAATACCCAGGGCCAGATCCTCAGCTGATGTAACTGGGCCCAGCTCCAGCTTCATGCTGATTTATACGAGCGGAGACGCTGAGGAGGTACAGATGCCGTGAATCCCGCCCAATGCATTTCATCATAGCAACTGTCTGTGTCTTGCTGGAGGATCCTGGACACTTTAACGTGGTGAAAGTGAAGCCTCAGTCTGGCAAGCGCGTACGAACATTCCTAAAAGAAGCGATGGCCAAGTAATACATTCTGTTCTGGAGGTGGGGGGTGCCGTGTTAAACTCGGTTCCTGTCACAGCAATAAACCGGAAGGTGTGCAATAAAACGGTGCAATGGAACGCAGATTACATTGAATTGCTCCAAGGGCTAGAATTGAACAGGAAATGATTAAATACTCCTTTACTGTAAAGGAGGAAAGTGGTGTGGTCCGAAACGTCTTGGCAATTACCGAGGTTTTAGCAATTACTTACTCCTATCATGGAATTTGGCTTGAAACAATAAGAATTAACACTGTCCTGAAATCTCGTGTTTAATTAGTATATTGAGTCATTAGAAACATCATCAGCTGGCAAGTGAGATCAAGAGTTCCATGTACTGGGTTAATAATATATCATGGCATATTCATGTCTGAATGCATGGCATTTTGCAAAGGCATACCATGCCCACGCTCACATTGCTCTGAATATTGTCAGCTGGACGTGACATACCGGGTAGTTGAAACAAACTAGTAACTTACAGATGAGGCAATGCTGATGTCTTAGGTTGGTCTTGTAGTTGAAACACTAGGGTGGGACTCAGGAGATCTAGATTCCAAGCTTGGCTCTGTCACAGACTTCCTGGGCCTCAGTTTTCCATCTGTAAAATGGGAATGATAAATCCTTCTTTTCTCCCACCATTTTTTCTGTCATGTCCATTTAGACTGAAAGCTCTTCAGGCCAGGGACTGTCCCTTACTATGTGTTTATGCAGTGCCTAGCACAATGAGGCCTGATCTTAGTTAGGGCCTCTAGGTGTTACTGTAAAACAAATAAATAACAAAAGTTATGCAACTATCAACTCATGCACTATTTAAAAAAAAAAATCAATCTGCCACAAAAATCTCTTTCCACTCCCTCCATGTGAAATTCCCCCAGACCTAAATTTCCTTGGTCTGAAGCCTAGGATAAGCATTAGTAGTGCTAGACTGTTGACAGGTTTAAGGAGTAATGTCTCATAGCCCATTTGGACTTGGAATTGAAACTTTGTACTATGGGGTAGGAGATATTCACAGCTTTCCAATGTGTGCTTGTTTCTAACCCCGACAGGTCCTGAGATCTAGAACTTTAAGGTCATGGCATTTGCATGTCGAGAAAAGCTATTTGAGGTCATTGTAGAGAACTTTTGAATTGATTGCTTTTCACTTGTTTCTCCATCTGAGCCCTGCTCAGTCAGACTCATGGTAACTGTGAAAGATGAGATTTCCATCCCGAATTGGGATGAAAAGTCAAAAAAGTTTTGTGGAAAGGAAAGCTTGAAAATATTTCAGTTCGGAAATGGTGAAACATTTCTGATTGAAACAAAACATTTTGACATTCCTGAATTCAAAACTGTGCTTTTTTAAAATGTGGTGAATGGCACTGAAAACGTTTCATTTCAGCATGGTTCAACTTTAATCTGTGTCCCCCTGATCTGCTGTGGTACCTCATGGGAGACGTAGTTTGAGTTGCTTATACCATAGGCGCCAACTTCCGGTGGCGCCGGTGGGCCCCGCCCCCGACCGACGTTGCGGGGCCCCGCCCCCGACGCCGTGTGACGTTGCGGGGCCCCGCCCCCGACGCCGATGCAACGTCACCCAGCGTCGGGGGCGGGGCCCCGCAACGTCTCCCGGGGCTGAGGTGAGTTTGCTGTGGGTCCCGGGGCTGGCGGGGAGCTGGGCGTGAGCCCCGGGGATGGCGGGGAGCTGCCGGTGGGTGCTCTGCACCCACCAATTTTTCCCCATGGGTGCTCCAGCCCTGTAGCGCCCACAGAGTCGGCGCCTATGGCTTATACCTTCATTATCCTCCCTGGGCATTTCCCTGGTCCGATTATATCTCACATGAAAAGTGAAAATTTTCAAATAAACCCAAACTATTTTGGTAAAATCAACGTTTTCCCAAAACGTTGATTTTGCAGAAGCTGCATTTTCTGCAAACAAAATAAAAAACGGAACCTACCTGTATGAATGGAAAATTCCCAGCCAACTCTAGTGTCACTAAGATAATAGGAAGGGTAGAAAAAAGTAGTCCCAACAAAAATTTGAAAGCCGTTTTAAAAACTTCTGAATTTGTGAGACAAGATGGGTGAGATAATATCTTTTAATTGGACCAATTTCTGTTGATGAGAGAGACAAGCTTTTGAGCCACACACAGTTCTTCAGGTCAAACAAAACACATGGTCTCTGCTTGCCGGGTGACGATGTTTCTAGTGACTCAGTATACTAACAACTAAATGCTGCATTGTAGCACACAAGATTAATTCTTAGTTTTTTCAAGCCAAACTCCATGGTAGGAATAGGATGGTGGTAATTGCTAAAACCTCAGTAATTGCTAAGAAGTTTTGGTGCACTGTATTTGTTTATCTGCTAGGCAATCAATGGGTGAGGCTTTGCATCTTTTGACAGCTGGCTAATGAAAATATGTCCTGTCCTCCCTACAATATGATCAGTCTGGAGTTTCATCTCCAAGCACGAAGCTTTTCTCTTTGCTGAATCCAAAAAGATGCATCAATGATGGAGCTATGAACCCACCCCTTCTTGATTTCACAAACTGTCTGAAGTAATTTTGAATGAAATACAATGCTAGTGCTGAAGACTCACTGCTTAGACTTCCTTACCACAACTGGTATGGATTAAGGTAATGCATTCAAAGTCCCTGTAATCTAATGTGTAGGGTGAAATCCTGGCCCCACAGAAGTCAAAGGGAATTTGACTGAATACTCCTCATTTTGAATGTATTATTGTGAAACACTCACTGAGTCCGTAGGGCTCTTTTTCAGTGTGACATTAAAAAATGTTCCTTTCTATTGGTATAATTAGATTTATTATTTGTGTGATGGTGGCACCTAGAGGTCGCGTCTGAAATCAGTGCCTTCCAGACCAGTGCGAGGTGCAGTCAGGGCTGGATTAACCTTTTGTGGGCCTGGCGCCAAACATATTCGTAGGCCCCCATGGGGGCAATGGAGCATGGCGCGGGGAGGTCGGTCCCCAGAGCGAGGGGCAGGCCAGGGGCAATAGGGCATGATAGGGGCAGCCCTGCTTCACCCAGCCCAGTGCGAGGGCACTATTTATAAACTGGCAGTCGCCAGACACACAGTGGCCCGCCTGGCCCTGTGCTGCCAGCATGCCCCTTCCCCGTGGGGGCGGAGCTGCACCGCGCTACACAGCCCCCCGCTCTCTCCCCCTGCCCAACACCTGATTCCCTATGCCCATTGCCCCATGGACCTGCCATGCCCAGCGCCCCTCCCCCCAGAGCCTCCCCACAAATTCATAGCGCTCTGTACACCACCACACCTGCCCAGCGCTCTCCCGCCCACAGCCCCACCACAACTGCCCAGTACCCCCCAACTACACAGTGCCCCATAAAGATGCCCTTGAACACACAGATCTCCCCCACTACCCAGTTCTCTTCCCCACCTCCCCCACTGCCCAGTGCCCCCTAACAGACCCCTCCCACTGTCTAGCACCCCAAAACACACAAACCTCCCCCACTGCCCCCACCCCCACAAACCTCCCCCACTGCCCCCCACCTGCTTGCAGCCCAGCACCCGCACCACACATACCCTCCAAAGACCCATGCCCTGCCCCTGTAGGTACTGTCTCTTGTTCCAGTTTCTTTCAGGTATTCCCGGGGGTGGAGAGGCTATCCCTTGAGCCAGCTGAAGACAAAATGGAGGGGTCTCCCAGGGGTTTAAATAGACTTTTTTCTGGTGGGTGGAGACCCCCTCCTCTCTCCTATGCAACATCCAGTTACAAAATGGAGGTTTAGAGTCACATAGGCAAGGCACATGTCCATGTACGATTGAGTTCCTTACCACCACACCACATTCCTGGGAAAGCTCAGATGTGGATTGGTGTCTGCAAGTTCTATTGTCTGTTAAGTGCTTCTTGATTGGACACTTAACTTGAACATTCCTTTCCCCAGAAGCTGATCAAATGCTCTTACAGAAATCAAGCAAGTATACAGCCAATATTCATAACTTCAACTACAAAAATGATACATGCATACAAACAGGAGGAATAGATTCAGTAGATCATAACCTCTACAGAGATACGTTACCTGGCACATGCAGCATAAAACATATTCCAGTTATGTCCTATATCCATGTATAAGCATCTCCCCATAAAGCCCTATGGGGTGTACCGTCACACCATGAACAATACATATCAACACACTGAGGGTACGTCTACACTACAGAACTAGGTCGAAATTATAGAAGTCGATATATTAAAACCCGAATTAATGGAATCGATTGTGTGTGTCCCCACTAAAGAGCGTTAAGACCATGAGGTCGATTGTCTGTGTCCACAGTTGCGAGATTAGCATCGACCTTCGAAGCATTGCATTGCGGGTAGCTATCCCACAGTTCCCGCAGTCTCCGCCGCCCATTGGAATTCTGGGTTGCGATCCCAAAGCCTGATGGGGCAGAAAAAAATGTCGCTGGTGGTTCTGGGTACATGTCATCAGGCCATCAAACGTCCCTCCCTCCCTCCTTGAAAGCAATCTTTTTCGCGCCTTGTCTGCGTGCTTTCCATGTTTGCTACAGAAGGCTACAGAAGGCTGCTCAGCTCACAATTACCGTACATCTCCAGCGTACGCCTTCACATTAGGTCTAGTGGAGATTCAGTCACGGTATAATACGGGCAGAGGGATAGCTCAGCGTTCTGAGCGTTGGCCCGCTAAACCCGGGGTTGCGAGTTCAATCCTTGAGGGGGCCATTCCGCCTGAGGCTGGTAGTCGCGGGACTGCACAGCATAAGCTCCTTGCCTTCTAGCTGCAGATCGTGCACTATGCCATAAATGGTTGTGGTCGCGGGACCATACAGGAGAAGCTCCTTGCCTTCTAGCTGCAGATCGTACAATATGCTTGACATTACAGTGCTCCTGGCCGGCGGCCTTTGGTGTGGCTGGCCGGGGGCGCTTTTTTACGTTTTCTTTAAGGGAGATTCAGCACTGCCTGGAACACGGGCAGAGGGATAGCTCAGCGGTATGAGCGTTGACCCGCTAAACCCGGGGTTGCGAGTTCAATCCTTGAGGGGGTCAGTAGAGCTTATTGTACCATCTGCAGCTAGAAGGAAATGAGCCTAACCCTTGCTCCCCCCTCCCTCCGTGAAAGCACCTGAGGGGGGAGCGAAAAATCCTTTCGCGCCTTTTTTCGTGCGGGCGCCATATTGCTGCCACCATTGTTATCCACCAGCCGCTTCTGCTCCCACTCTGCTGTCCTGCAAACAGTGTACCGGGGGAAGCATGGAGCACGATCAGATCACCGCAACTGTTATGGCCGTTATGAACACCACGCACATTGTCCAGGAGTATATGGAGACCGAGAACCGGGAGCTGCTAGAGCAACAGGAGGCGAGGACGAGACAGTATCAGCCTGAGGAGAGTGATGAGGACATGGAGACAGACCTCTCTCAGAAAAGGCCCCCCCGCAAGGTGGACATCATGGTGGTAATGGGGCTCGTTGATACAGTGGAACGCCGATTCTGGGCCCGGGAAACAAGCACAGAGTGGTGGGACCACATAGTGCTGCAGGTCTGGGATGAATCCCAGTGGCTGCGAAACTTTCGCATGCGTAAGGGCACTTTCATGGAACTTTGTGAGTTGCTTTCCCCTGCCCTGAAGCGCCAGAACACCAAGATGAGAGCAGCCCTCACAGTAGAGAAGCGACTGGCGATAGCCCTGTGGAAGCTTGCAACGCCAGACAGCTACCGGTCAGTCGCGAATCAATTCGGAGTGGGAAAATCTACAGTGGGGGCTGTTGTCATGCAAGTAGCCAGGGCGATCACCAAGCTGCTTGTACCAAGGGTTGTGAGTCTGGGAAATGTGCAGCTCATACTGGATGGCTTTGCAGCAATGGGCTTCCCGAACTGTGGAGGGGCGATAGACGGAACCCATATCCCTATCTTGGCACCGGACCACCAAGCCAGCGAGTACATAAACCGAAAGGGTTACTTTTCAATAGTGCTGCAAGCACTGGTGGATCACAAGGAGCGTTTCACCAACATCAACGTGGGATGGCCGGGAAAGGTACATGACGCTCGCATCTTCAGGAACTCTGGTCTGTTTCAGCTGCTGCAGCAAGGGACTTTCTTCCCAGACCAGAAAATAACCGTTGGGGATGTTGAGATGCCCATAGTTATCCTTGGGGACCCAGCCTACCCCTTAATGCCATGGCTCATGAAGCCATACACAGGTAGCCTGGACAGTAGTCAGGACCTTTTCAAATATAGGCTGAGCAAGTGCAGAATGGTGGTGGAGTGTGCATTTGGCCGTTTAAAAGCAAGATGGCGAAGTTTATTAACTAGGTTAGATCTCAGCGAAACCAATGTTCCTATTGTTATTACTGCTTGCTGTGCGCTCCACAATATCTGTGAGAGTAAGGGGGAGACGTTTATGGCAGGGTGGGAGGTTGAGGCAAATCGCCTGGCCGCTGGTTATGCGCAGCCAGACACCAGGGCTATTACAAGAGTACAGCAGGGTGCGTTGCGCATCAGGGAAGCTTTGAAAACAAGTTTCATGAATGGCCAGGATGCTGTGTGAAAGTTCTGTTTTTCCCCAGTAATGAAAAGCCCCGCCCCTTCATTCGCTCTACTTCCCTTTACCCAAACCGCCCTGCCCTCCCCCCCTCAATCACCGCTTGCAGAGGAAATAAAGTGATTCTTGTTTAAAAATCATGCATTCTTTATTAATTTGTAAAACACAGAGGGGGGACTATGGTGGTAACTGACACAGTCTCCCGGGATAGGTGGTGGAGGAAGGGAAGCACCAGGATGGGTGGTGGATGAGGGAAGGACAAGGACACACAGCACTTTAAAACTTATTGAATGCCAGCCCTTTCTTGCTTGGACTGTTCTCTTGGCTTGAGTGGCTGGGAGCACGGAGGCCACCCAAACGCGTTCTTGGGCGTCTCGGGGATGAGGTTATGGGACTCGGGAAGGAGGGCTGTTGGTTACACAGGGGCTGTAGCGGCGGTCTGGGCTCAGGCTGCCTTTCCTGAACCCTACGCCTGTCCTCAGCCATAAGCCGGAGGATTTCCGTTTGATCCTCCAGTAGCCTGAGAATTGCATCCTGCCTTCTCTCTGCACGCTGACGCCACCTACTCTCTTCATCCCGCCGCTGTCTCTCTTCAGCCCGCCAGTCATTGTCCTCAGCACGCCACTTGTCCGCGCGATCAAATTCTGCCTTCCTGGACTCAGACAGTGTCTGCCTCCACGCATTCTGCTGGGCAGCCTCAGAGTGGGAGGATTCCATGAGTTCTGAGAACATATCGTCTCGACTCCTTTTCTTTTTACTTATCTTCGCTAGCCTCTGGGATGGTGATGAAAGGGGTGGCGTTGAAACATTTGTAGCTGTGGGAGGAAGAAAACGGGAGACAAATGTAAAAGACACATTTTGTTTGAACAAAACATTACATATCACATGTGCATTTTGTCCAAGGTTGCACTGGGCCTCTTATATTGAGGGTCTGCCGGTTTGCTGTGAGAGATCACACAAGCAGGTCCGGCGGGCAACAGAATTCGGCTTGCAGACAGCCATGGTAAGACACTCTATAGGCTTCTTTAAGCTTCACAACAGGCGGGAATGTTTTCAAACATCAACCCCCTCATTTCCCATAACAAACATCCCGTGGGCTGGCAATTTAAAACAAATAGCTTAGCAATTGAAAAGTTAGGTGGGGCGGCGGTTTTCGGGTTAACATGCAGGGAGAACCTAATCGCCCCCCCCCCCACACACACACCCAGGCAAGATGTTCGCTGTGCCCCCTCCCCCCACCGCGTGGGTCCCAGCGGGGAAGATTTCCGTTCAGCCACAGGCAAACAGCCCAGCAGGGACGGAGCCCCTCTGAATGCCCCCGTACTAAAATTCCCCTATTTCAACCAGGTTCCCATGAATGATATCACTCTTCTGAGGATAACACACACAGATAAAGAAAGGATGTTGCTTGAATGCCAGCAAAAACTGGGACCGTACGCCGCCATGCTTTGCAAAGCACTGATTCCAGACTACGTGCTGCTTGCCTGGCGTGGTAGAGTGTGTTACCACGGAGCACAGGATAAGGCTGCCCTCCCCAGAAACCTCATGCACAGGCTTTGGGAGCACATCCAGGAGATCTTTCAGGAGATGTCCCCGGAGGATTTCTGCTCCATCCCCGAACATGTTAACAGACTTTTCGAGTAGCTGTGGCTGTACTGGCCACGAATTAATCATTAAACACGCTTGCTTATAAAACATGTATTAATTAAACAGAGGTACACTCACCAGAGGTCCCTTCTCCTGCATCGAGCACGCCTTGGGAGGGTTCGAACTGTACTTGCTCCAGGGTGAGAGAGAGTTCCTGGCTGTCGGGGAAAAGGGCTTCTCCGCTTCCTTGCTGGGTCTGTGTGCTATTTTCAGCATCATTATCATCATCAGGCTCCTCTGTGGGTTCTGATGATCCACATACGGAGTCAAACCACATGGGAGGGTCTGTGCTGGCTGCACCTCCTAGAATGGCATGCAGCTCATCATAGAAGCGGCATGTCTGGGGCTCTGACCCAGAGCGGTTGTTTGCATCTCTGGTTTTTTGGTAGGCTTGCCTGAGCTCCTTAATTTTCACGCGGCACTGTTGCGCGTCCCTGTTGTAGCCTCTGTCCTGCATGCCCTTGGAGACTTTGGCGTATGTCTTGGCGTTTCTTCTTTTGGACCCTAGCTCTGCTAGCACGGTTTCGTCTCCCCAAACAGCGATCAGATCGAGTACCTCACGCTCGGTCCATGCTGGAGCTCGTCTTCGATTCTGGGACTCCATCATGGTCACCTCTGCTGATGAGATCTGCACTCACCTGCAGCTCACCACGCTGGCCAAACAGGAAATGAAATTCAAAAGTTCGCGGGGCTTTTCCTGTCTACCTGGGAGGAGCATTCGAGCTCAGACCGCTGTCTAGAGCGGTCAGCTGATGCACCGTGGGATAGATTTAGGAGGCCGATACAGTCGAATTGCGTCCTCACTAGCCTACTTCGATTCGGCAATATCGCTTTAAGCGCTAATTCTCTCGTTGGGGGTGGAGTGGCGAGATCGATTTTAAGAGCCCTAGAAGTCGATGGTAAGGGCTTCGTCGTGAGGACGGGTGCACGGATCAATCGAAATAACGCTAATAAATTCGACCTAAACTCGTAGTGTAGACCAGGGCTGAGTGAGAGCTATTTGTTTGTATAACGGTCACTGCTGATACTTATTTTAAAAATATTGGGAAATTGCTCAGTGTCTCTAAAGCCTCACATTAGATAGCAGTTCAGATTTTTGCATGAAAACCCACAAAGTGTCATCACATTCCTTGTTTACCTCTAATACTACTAGTGCAGACCACCACTTCCCTCTTCATCCTCCAGATCAAAGGTTCGGTGTTTTTTAAAGCCAGAAGAGGGCACTGTGATCACCTACCACAGTTTTTCTCAGCCTTTTTGATACCAGGACCGGCTTGCTGTCTTCCTAAACCGTTTCAGGGAGATCCCAGGAACCGGTCATTGAGAAACACTGCTCTTGCCTGACCTCCTGCATAACATAGGCCAGAGAATTGCACCCAATCATTCCTGTAGGGGAGGGAATGAGACTTCCTTTTTACCTTGTGAGTTGCAATTATGAACTCTGGTAATGCCAAATTTGATGTAAAACAACACTGTTGAAGTGTCGATGTAGCCCTGCTGGGCCCAGGATACTAGAGAAACAAGGTGGGTAAGGTAATATCTTTTATTGGACCAACGTCTCTTGGTGAGAGACAAGCTTTTGAGTCACACACAGCTCTTCTTCAGGTCTGGGAAAGGGACTCCCAGAGTCACAGCAAAATGCAAGGTGGAACAGATTGTTTGGCATCAGTAGTTAGCACATACTATGAAGGACCATTCAAGGTATTATGAAATCACAGAGAAAAATGATAAAAGACAGAAATACCCTATCACCTGTAGCTGAATATTTTTCACAAAGTGATCACTCTATATCTGACCTATCAGCACTCGTCCTCAAAGCGACAAAGGATCCTGTGGCACCTTATAGACTAACAGAGGTATTGGAGCATAAGCTTTCGTGGGTGAATACCCACTTCTTCAGATGCAAGCATCCTCAAAGGAAACTTGTACACCACTTTCAAAACATGAGCCTGGGAGCTTCCATTCATTACTCTGCTAAACACTAAAAATCACAGAATGAACAGAGACACTGGATTTATGCTTCAGAGTAGTAGCTGTGTTAGTCTGTATCCGCAAAAAGAATGAGGAGTACTTGTGGCACCTTAGAGACTAACCAATTTATTTGGGCATAAGCTTTCGTGGGCTAGAACCCACTTCATCAGATGCATGGAGTGGAACATACAGCAGGAAGATAGATATATAGAGAACATGAAAAGGTGGAGGTTGCCATACCAACTTTAAGTGGCTTAATCAATCAAGGTGAGCTATTATCAGCAGGAGAAAAAAAAACTTTTGTTGTGATAATCAGGATGGCCCATTTCAAGCAGTTGGCAAGAAAATGTGAGTAACAATAGGAGGATATTTAACATGGGGAAATAGATTCAGTTTGTGTAATGACCCAGCCACGCCCAGTCTTTAATCAAGCCTAATTTAATGGTATCCAGTTTGCTAATTAATTCCAGTTCAGCAGTTTCTTGTTGGAGTCTGTTTTTGAAGTTTTTTTGTTGAAGAATTGCCATTTTTAAGTCTGTTAATGAGTGATCAGAACGATTGAAGTGTTCTCCTACTGGTTTTTGAATGTTATGATTTCTGATGTCAAATTTGTGTCCGTTTGTTCTTTTGCGTAGAGACTGTCCGGTTTGCCAATGTACATGGCAGAGGGGCATTGCTGGCACATGATAGCATATATCACATTGGTAGATGTGCAGGTGAACGAGCCCCTGATGGCGTGATGTGATTAGGTGCTATGACGGTGTCACTTGAATTACAACAATCTGTAACCCACTAACCCCCTCTTTTTACTGTATGACTGCAGAGGTGTTAATGGGCTAATTTACCAGGAATGGTCCCTTTGATGGGGTGAATCAGGCCCTTTGAGGACCGCTACTGGAAGCCTTGTGGTCCTACCACACCCCACCCCTAAAAGGCAGCAGTGGAGATGGGTCCTCCAGCCTGTCTAGAGAGACTGCAGGGAACAGCCAATCAGAGCTCAGCAGGCTCCTATAAAAAGGAGCTGCTGGACAGAGTGGATCAGTTACTGGCTGGAGCCAGAGGAATAAGGGTAGTTTAGACAGAGAAGTTGCTGGCTGGAGCAAGGAGAGTGTTCCTGGCCAACTGTGGGAATGCAAGCCGGTTCTTCAGCCCTGACTTAAGGGTGATGGTAAAGGTGCAGGGGCTGCGGGGAAGTGGCCCAGGGAACAGTAGCCGCAGTGTTAAAAGGGATGCAGCATGTGGCTGCTATTTATAGGGTCCCTGGGTTGGGACCTGGAGTAGTGGGTGGGCCCAGGTCTCTTCCCCCACCCCCACCAGCCACAGGTCGAGTGGCTAAAGCCCTAAAGAAGGGAAGCTTAAACAGGCCTGGAGAGTGGACTGAGGACCCCAAAGAGGGTCAGCATTTGTGGACTTTGATACCCCCGGAAGGGCACTGAACTGAGAGGGTGACTCAGCTGGGGTCAGCTGAGGCTTGCCAGGAGAAGAGTCTCCAAGGAGAGAAACCCTGGGGGCGCTGCTCAATCCCAGATTGACTTCTGGTCTCACATTTCCCTTGTTTACCAAAAATGATCTTAACACAGTCCGTGAATTATAGCAGTAGGCCTTTTTATTTAGACCTGTGGTTTTTGACCTGTGACCTGCAGACCCCTGGGGGGTCTGCAGACTGTCTAAGATTTCCAAAGGGGTCCACACCTCAATTTGAAATTTTGTAGGGGTCCACAAATGAAAAAAGGTTTAAAACCATTGGTTTAGACTAACCCAGTCCGTCTGTCTCCCTTTACCCCCAACAAAATGTATTATCATAGGTTATTGTAACACTTTTATCCACTTTCCCACAGTTAAACTGACAAGTGGGGTAGAACTACCAGTTATCACTACAGACCTGTCATGGAGTCAGGGACCACTCATCATGAGTAAGGGTATCAGAAGTCAAGAGTCTAAAATACATTAGACCTTTTCTTTTTCATTCTTTTCTCCCTTACACATCCTTCCTTTTCTGTTTCTCCAGCACATCAGTTACTGCCCTTTTATTTCCCTTTGTAAGTTCTGTTCCTCTTTGCCTTCTGATCTCCTTTCTGGGTCTCATATCTCTTAAATGGCAAACGCCTTTCAGATCTTAGTTAGAAGCTGAAAGAAGCAAATAATATATGGAAGTTCAGATCTGAGGTCTGCAATGCCCTTTCTTCCAGGAGGGGCACCGGTATATATTTCATGAATTCTCTCAGATACAAAATGCTGGAAGTGTGTGTGACTGTGGTAACTTTATCTCTTTGCATTAGCCAGGGTGTGAAAACGTTAACTGACATGGGGTTGCAGATGGAATGGGTAGCTGGCTATTCTTTCCCTTCTTTAGACCATTGAGCTCAGATCAGAGAGGGTCAGATTAGGAAGGGAATCAAATATATGACCTTGGGATGCAAAACCTGTGAAATTGAGACTCCATGACAAACTCTGAAGATCCATTTTAATCTGCTCTGATTCTCTCAATTAACCCGTGGAAAAGGTACCAAGAAACCACGAGGAGCAAGAAAAGAGATTAGGAGAACCACAGTTCATGCTAATAACATAAGCTCTCTAGAGCTTTAAATAAAGCTGCTTCATTCCTGATAAGCAGTTACTGAGACAATGACCTTTAATTTGAAAAAGCAGTGTACAGTTATACCATTACGGCCTGATCTGAAGTCAACAGCAAGACTCGCGAGCTGGTCAAGTTCAAATATCACCTGCTAAATTATTTTTCCTCTTGGTTTAATATAGATAAAATCGCAGCGTCTGCTCAGGGTAGGGTCAAGGCTCTGTTCCCATTTTGATGCTCCGGTTTAGGGCAGGTTATTTGGGAACGTAGCAATGAGCTAAAATATATAAACGGACTATACTTGCAAAAATGCTGTTTGCTTAAGCAGCTCTAATGAGAAAATTCTAGTGGGCACATTGTGTCCTGTCAAGAAGGACCTGTCATGTTTTGTTTTTCTATTCTCCTGGAATGCCTTACAACCATTTCTAGAAATTGTCTTTGTGAAAAGAATGACAGCCGGGTTCATGGAGCTGTAACCTTCTTCTCCAAGGCGTAGGATATCCTGAGAGGGCGCACGTATCCTCTGTTACTAAAAACAAATGTCTGCAAGGAATGCTGCACTTCATTTAGTTTAATGAACTTTCAAATTGGAGAGGGGTAGAAAGCAAACATGAGCCAGATGTTCAGTGTGGGCAAATCTGCACTGCTCCCTTGACGTTAGAGCTGGTTGGGAAGTGAGAGTCATCCCCTGGCCCCAGGAGCAATTTTGATAAAACCAAACGTTCTTTTCACTTTTGCTGAAAATCTTTAAAGTTGTTCACCAAACATTTTGTTTTGTTTTTTGGCAAGTCAAAAACCACCCAAACTAGAAAAAACTTTCCATCTGGGGTTTTGACCAAACCCAGAACAATTTCAAAGGAAACAGAATTTTTGGACTTGGAAATTTCCACTTTCTTGAAATGCCATTTAAAAAAAAAAGTTTTTAATGAAAACATTTTGAACAGCTCCAATTGACATTAATGCCAGTTTACACTTGAATAGGCTGTGTCCTAGTTAGTTGGAGTGACATAGTTCCAGATCAAGTTGTTCTATCGTGTATCCTAAAGCGCTGGTGAATAAAACCAGGACTGCTCACAAGCCCTTGCTAGATCATATAGGAGCTCATTGTAGCATAAGAAAACAATATGCTCTGGCATCAGCAACAGATTTAGGCAGAACTCCTTGCATGGTCATGGAAAGAACCTTTCTTCTTGTTCATAAGAACAGCCTTGATTCTGTAAGATGGCTCAAAGTAAGGGATGGAGAGATGGAGACTATATACATACAGCTGGAGGAAAATATGTTCAGCATGGAGAAGAGAGGTGGAGTCTGCAGGTGAGTGTAGAGTTCTGTTTGTAAATCGATTCCTGCAACTAACCTAAGCCATCTAGCTGAGTGTTTGTAGAGTAGTGTCCAGACAATGGGAATCAGTTGTTAAAGCAGCTAGATGTATACCTATAGAGAAAGGGTTAGGGCAATAGCAAACCTTACAACCAGACATGCAAATTGCAAGTTGTTAATTGCGAGCCGGTATCGCTGTGCAAAGTGAGTTGGAGACAGAAGCTTCCTGGATACTAGGCATAGGGATGGGGCTGAGATTTCTGGAAGAGGGGATTTCTGGAAGAGTTGTTTCTGACCAGGAGTACTGTATATAGTGTAAATAAAACATGTTACGGTAAGAATATACCCAGACTCCACGTCACCGATTTGGGAATCCATTTCCTCCAATGGGAAGCTGACCTGTGAGCCCCTGGACATGTGCAGAGGGGCAACATTATCTTATTTTATTTTACCTTTGAGGATGATGTTATTGACCTGACCGAAGTGTAGCTATGTTCATGTTATACGTGTGTGCTCATCCAAATAATTTTGGTTTGGAAAATAAAGTTGATGAAGCTGGTCCTCTCTTGAAAGTTGATTCCAATGGTTGCATTAGATTGATATACACACTAATAACTTATTATGGAGGCACTGTTTGTGGGGTTATAGTTTCAGGCTGAGTCAGGATTTTCCCTTGGACAGGATCATCAAACCTCTCTGGATATACACACACAAATAAACGATTTATGTTTATTGTGTGGAGTCTATTCGCTCTTTGCATTGTATTAATGAGTAAAACCCTGATTATTATTGTACACTCGTCACATGGGCTGACACATGACCTTTTGGAAAAGGTATAAACATATTTGATTTGCTCAGATCTGTTGGAAGCTGGTGTCACAGGTATTGCTTCCTTCGGACTGCTGGGTTTGAGATATCACAGATCAAAATGTAGTGCACGTAGTTTTAAAAATTACTATTTGTTAGAGTAGCATCTAGAGAATCCAATTGAGATGAGGGCCCCAACTTTTTTTCTTTTCATGTAGGTTTTCTTTTAATCTTTTTTTTTTTGGGGGGGGGGGGGAGTCGTTTGTTAAAATCTAGCTAAATCTCAGAACTAAAGATCATTTCCAAACATTTTGTTTTAAAAAGTTGAACTAAAATTTGACTTAGGTTTGGCTAATAAAAGGGAAAAAAAATCTTTTTGCCAAATTTGACCCACATTTCTGACTAGTTTCAGTTGACCCCAAATGACATCGGTGAATAAACTATTTGTCCAAAAATATTTGCTCAGCTCTATACTGGAGTTCATAAAGCCCCCAATTCTCTGAGGTATAAACAAGTGCAGACCGTAGTCCTCAGTTTTTTGCTGTGATCTCATTACTAATGACAAACATGTGGTTCTGCTTCAAATTTCTCCCATTTCTTAAACTGCAGCGTCTGGGGAAGAAGGGAAGGGGGCTGAAAAGTTGATGCCAAGATGTCAGTCACAGCTCAAAACAGAAACAATGAGCAATAGAGGGAAAAAATGCTAATCGGTGTTTCAAATGCAGTGGTCTATGATATCAAGTGCACTTACACTGTAGATAATGACCCATGCCTTCAGTGCACCTTGAGAGAAGGAGAGCCTGCTATGCTGTGCCCAGCCATGAGGGGGTGCACCAGTGCTGGGTCTACTCTTCCACAGTCCTGTTTACAAAAGTGACTTGGGTACTTTAGGCTCCTCAGTGCCACTGACTTTCAAGGAGATTCCTGACTACGTTATTTTTAAAAATGAGACTTAGCCCTCGAAGTCACTAGGCTTCTACGTCCCATTTTCAAAAGGAATTTAGGGCCAGAATTTTAAGTGTTTAGCCCTTGCTCTGCTCAGCATCACAAAGCTTAAGTCACTTAGGTGCTTTTGAAAATGTTACCCATACCCCTAAGCAACGCACATAGACCAATAATGTCCCTCTGTATGGGCCCACTGAGATGTCCCGCCATAATGGCTTGAAAGCCTTATGACTCTATTGTACAGAAGCTGCTGTATCCTGCGGCTGTGTATTATGAATACAGTGTTTAGAGCTGGATGGAGACTTGTACTATGTGCCCATACAGGGGGGAGAGAGAACCCTTCTTCCCCATACAACCCCGCATCGGCTCCCTAGATCTTGGGTCTAATGGGAACCATCATGGCTCTGTCGCTCTCTATGAACTGGAAGGGGGTAATCCAGCACCAAAACTATTACTCCAGAAACCTCAATCCCCAGCAGCGAGGGAAGCCCTTGCCAGGGCAAGTCAGAGCAGCCTCCAAGTCTCATCTAGACTTTCAGTGAGTGGTGGTGTCATCCATACTTGTTTCCACTGGACCCTCCGCTTCATAAATAACCTTACCTCCAGATGCAACCGACAGATCATTGTGAAGGGCTAAGTAGTAGCCCACAGCGGGGTACTCATGCTAATGCAGCCACAATGCCAGGTGATGGACTCTCCCAGCCAGACTGCCAGAAGAAAGGATGGTCTTCAATCTTGAAAGAAATGTAACCAGTTGGGAGTAGTGATGGCAGCTTGCCCCGAACTTGTACAAAATATTATGCCTCATTATGAAAGTCAATGGGAGACAGATGGCACATGCCGCTTTTGTCTTTAGTGGGCAGGAATGATGCCATCACAACAAAGTTCTCCAAAGCCTCCTGCTTCAGTAGTTTTCCAGGTCCACCTGAGGGGAGCAGGATGGGGATGTGTTGTAGGATTCAACTGATCACAGCGTCTTCAAAGAAAGGTTTGCCTCTGCTGTTATCCTGGATTTGCAGGGTGTGTGTACCCCAGAATGTGATCAAGCTAATTGCAACCATATTATGGGCATTCAGCCACCATGAATTAATAAAATAGAATACCACATAGTTAAGGGTTAATTTGAATAAAGTAGGGCTTCTGATGAAGGCAAGGTCAAAACTAGTGGCACGCATGCAGACTCTGCTAATTGGGATGGGAGAG
Source organism: Chelydra serpentina (assembly GCA_037349315.1). Classification (NCBI taxonomy): domain Eukaryota; kingdom Metazoa; phylum Chordata; order Testudines; family Chelydridae; genus Chelydra; species Chelydra serpentina. The sequence goes on from JBAIAC010000061.1 coordinate 17,589,292, forward strand.
AAAAAGTCGACAATCGAGGCTGAAAGAAACTGCGTGGATGAGAACCTTGAATTTGGGTGCCTTTGATATAGGAGTTTATTATGACTAAGATTGTTATCAACAAACATTCCTAAGTAGTTTATTGATATTTGGAGAAGTGATGACCCAATAGGGGTCACTATGATCTTTGTGTTTTGTAAAAGTTAGTAATAAAAGACTAGCTAATACAGTGTATTTTGGAGCTGTTCTCTGAAGCTATCCTAAGAGAGACATATTTTCTGACACCGTTTTTTCCCCAGCGGGTAAGCAAGTGGCCGCTATGGACCTGCTGTCAATTACTCAATACCATACCAGAACGTAGGTAAATATTTGAGGAGGTTCTAAATCTATTGCTTGTGTCTGTGTGTGCTTAAGTCTGCCATTTTATATAAGGGCACGTTTACTTGTATTAATCTTTCATCAGCCAGAAGAACTGTGTTTCCATTGATTTATTCCTGACACCACCTGGAGTGAAGCAGTTAAGTTACCACGGCTGTGGGTTCTGAAGACCCTGGGTAACACTGCCAAACATCCAGGTGCGGAATCACGTGTCCCAGTTAAACCCTATTCCTGAGTTATCGATTGGCCAGCAGCTTTCTGGGCTCGGATCGAAGGCACTGCCTTGTGCCAGACACTCCTCTCTTTGCTGGGTTGTGCCAAACTCTTACCCTTCTTCCCTTTGGGCAGTGGCTGATTTATGTGTGTGGTGAAGACTCATAGGCCTCTCCCCCGCCCCCCACTCAGGCTGCTACCTGGGCCTGGGCCCCACCCCTGAGCTCAGGTTCTCAGCTGCTATGTCCCTCCAGCACAGCATGTGTCCTCTCCTGTGGTCCATTCCCGAGAGGCAATCCCGTCCTCCAGTCAGAGGAGAGCTGGCAGCGGGAAATAGGAGTGAGATCCTGCCAGCTCTCTAGTCAGCCAGAACTCTGGTGGTGTCAGCCCATCCCTGCCAATCGGGACTCTGGAGGCAAAGCCGGGCTTCCCAGGAATCACCGGGTGGGCTTCTGACCTCCTGCGTAACACAGGCCAGAGACTGGATTATCATAATGGTCCCTTCTGGCTTTATATACGTGGAAAGGAGAAATGAAATCTCAAGCAGCTTTGGTTGGAACTTTCTCTCACAATGCAAGATTCCCTGCACATTAACTTGCAAATTAGATATTGCATTGGAACTCGTCCTGCTTAGGAAATATTTACGACGCCTTTGAGATGCGGGGAGAAACAGAATAACCACCAGAGCAATCATTTCTCACTTGTGCAGGAATTTGGGATGGGAGAATGAAGTAGCTGATAGACTTTCAAATAAATATTGAAGATGGGGCTGCCAGAAAAACATCAGAAGAACATCCTCACGCCCAGAGGGAATTTCAGTAGCTTCCATAAGTGCAGGAGGGAGCTGAGCTCATGTGTCTATACTATGGCAAAAGTGATCACATTTCTCAAGAAGCGCCATTATTATTAATCATTTGTCTTTTGGTAGTGCCAAATTAAGGATCAGGACTCCATTCTGCTAGGCTCTGTATGGAAGAGTAATAAGAAGACAGACCCTGCCACCGAGAACCCGTAGTCTAGGTTGAGGATGATGAGCTACAGCTCGAGGAGATGAAGTGGACCCCCTGGGGTTGGGAGTAGTAGAACAAGATAACAGTTCAAAAGCACCTTTCAGCTAGGGTGACCAGATGTCCCGATTTTATAGGGACAGTCCCGATTTTTGGGGGTCTTTTTCTTATATAGGTTCCTATTACCCCCCACCCCCTGTCCAGATTTTTCACACTTGCTGTCTGGTCACCCTACTTTCAGGTCACCACCAGCGTCCACGGCTCCTCATCCCAGAGAAATAAGGCTGTTCACCAGGAGAGGCCCTGACAGAATTGCCAGCCATGTTGAAAAATGTTTTTGGCTCCTCCACCCACCCCGGTAGCCAAGCCAAAAAAAAAAAAGCCACGTGGTACAATGGATGTAACTGCCCATTGGTGCCCACCCTCACCACTGCATGTTCTTCCTCCCAGTGCGCTCTCCCTCGGGTGGAAGGGGCGGGGTTAGAGGTAGCTTCCCCCAGCCAGCAGTTCACCCGCCACCCATGTGGCACTGGCCAATTGTGCCAGCCTGCAGGGCCCAGAGAAGTGGCCCCGATTCGCCGTTCCCTAGGGACGGCTCTGACTAGCAGAGTCATATAATGAAAGGTGGGGGGGAGACTTCCTTATTTCCAATATCACAGTTCCCAAGTATTTAAGATGATCTGAGATCAGGGGCAGCCCCATTGTGCTAGGCGCTGTACAAACACATGGCAAAAGACAGCTGCTGTTCCGACGAGATTATGGTCTAAAGAGAACAAAGGGAATTTAGCACATGGAGATCCAAGGTACAGAGAGGTTAAAAAGCTGGAGCTAGACCCCAGGCTTCCTTCAGGCTTGCCTAGCTAGCCACAAAACTACCCTCCAAGCTGAGCTGCTGTCCTCATCAGCCCTCGCTGTGCTTCATAATAGCATTGGTATTCTGAGACGGTGAACTCCCTGCCCGATGGTAAATGGCTAATCTCTCTGTAAGTATTTTACTGTGGGATTTGTATAAATACTGGAAGTGTTTGTGTAATGATATAATGGCCTCTTTGAAGGGATTTTACTGGTGATCTCATTTTATACAGAGGTTTACATAGATGTAGATTCAGGAGCTGTGGGGAACTCATTTTTCGGGTTCTTTGCCATTAACAGCTCCTGAGATTGGAGCTTGGCTTCTCTTTCATTTCTTCCCTTGGCCAATATGGCATTGATTAAGTATGAACAAATGTGTTTGGAAAACAATAAACCATCCCCTGCTTTAGACGTATAAATCCTTGGATTTATCCAGACTAGGAATGAATGGAACCGTCTTTAAGCTTTGAGGAACAGATTCCTGAATTGAAGCCACTGGAATGATACTGATTTTTGGTGAGAGTTAGTGGAAAAACGACAAACTCGTTTTCCAGAAAAATGTTGGATGTTGTGTTCATTTTGAAGGGATAAGAACGGACCCATTTTTCATTTTTTGTGGAGATGATTTTGTGATTTCCTCCCCCTGTCCCCGCAAAATGTTTGAAAGCACCATCAGAATATTTTCTTTACCAAACCTCAGGTTTCTGGTCAACAACAAAAATGTCAATAAACATTATTGAAATGACTTTGATTGAAACAAGTGTGGGGGAAAATTGGAAAAAATGACAAGTTTTAAGTGAAAAATATTGGCAAATTTTTATTTAAAAAATTATTTTTGAAGAAAAAGGCCAGTTTTCAATGGAAAAACTTTTTGTTCACAAAATGTCAACCAATCATCTGTCCCTGAAAACTTATTGCTAAGTACTCCCCAACCCCACCTCCCAATGACTTCCATTCCTCTGCTCCTTCTTCCTATTCGAGCTGGGGCTCCTCTCTTCCTGGTGGGGGTGTCCAGCAGCCTTCTCCCCACATCACCCACCCCATCCTGGGCACTTTCTGGAGAAGACAATTGTTCCCTTCCTAGATTTTTCTAGGAGACAACTGGGTTCTAGCTACCTCGCCCTCCACATGGATGGAAAAAAGTCACCTCCAGGCCAACCACCCTGACCTTTCATCCACTGAGCAGCAACAGAATATGGAAATCACCCACTGGTCTCCCCTCTATCCACGGCCTTTGAACCAAAAAATCCCTGATCTGTAGACAATGCCAAAGGCTGTTTGGGCAGAAGTGAGGTTTGAGACAGCTCCTATGACCCCCCCCCCCACCCTTCAAATGGAAGGAGAAATGAAGGATCCTTGCCTTCAAGGAGATCCCAGGGAGGTAACCCTGAGTCCTTCCCACAAGAAGACCCCATAAGGTAGTGGAGACCCAGGCTTGTTGTGAGGCAAGTATTTATGTGGGCCCAGGAGGAAGGTTGCTAGAGCAGGATTCTGGGGGTGAATTCAAAGCATGCAAACATTTGGCTGGTTATATGAACTGAAGCTGAACTTCAGTTTTTGCAGGTTTGCAGGTTTGCCCTTCACTGGTAATGTCCGCTTTCACTCTCTGTGAGGCCAGAACTCACCAGAAAGCTATAAACTGGTTAGAGATGCATGGATTATTTTCAGGAAATTTTCACTTTCTTCCAACATTAGCTGACAATTTACTGCGTCCACGAACACCCCTACCAACAAGCCGTTTGCTGGATTGCCGGCGCACTGCAAACCTAGAGGGAGCCCACAAAAAAGAGAGGTGAAAGCATTTTAAAAAGTCAATTGACCATTCATGAAGCACTTGGGTTTTTTCCTTTGTGACACGGGGCCGGTGTGATATTAGGGATTGTACCTTTAAGGGCTGAGCTTCCCAGACAACCTGGACAGAGCGCTGTGGAGCTCTTGTTGGTATGCACAGCCCTTTGGAACAAACAGAGACTAAAGTTGAGCTCCAATGCCACGCCCAGTGCTTGCAATCGGAACCAATGTGCACCAGCACAGCACAGGCCAAACTTTTAAGTAGCCTCAGCCGTGCCTCTGTCTAAGGACCTGGTTGTGACTGGTCTATGCATGGTGGGATGAAGAACCGTCCCGGCACCTCTTCCCCATGAAACTTCCAAACCCTCTGCAAGTGTCGTGTGATGTTTCACCCCTCTGCCCACAACACAAAGGATGTGAGTTGGTTACAGACACAGAGGCTGGCTCTTCCGCTGTAGCTGTGGCGATTTGGGCTTTCAGCTCTGACGTCCCTGGGTCATTGTGACTCAGGAAACAATAAGTGCCAACAGACGTGGGGCACAGAGCGGGGTGCACAGGGGCTACAGGGATCTCCTGAGTCTGGCATGTACATTCTAGTTCGCCAAAGAATGTCATGGGCAATGTTCCCTCAAATGTTTGACAGTCCGTGTGCGCAAAAAATTTCTTCTGTGCAAATTGTTGCGCTTCTGTGCAAATTTCGGTGCGCACAGTGTTTCGCCGTGTGCGCGGGGTTTAGGATCTGTGCGCGCGCACACGCGCACAGCTTAGAGGGAACAGTGGTCATGGGAACTCTCACGTGAAAGTTGGTGTCACCCTGCTCATAAATATCATTGTGAAACACAAGTACGGCTGTTGTGTAAGGAGTTATGAATATACACCGAACATTATGTTCTTAAAGGCCTGTGTCTAGGGACTGGTCACCAGCAAAAGTGAAAAACAAGTTTTCTGTTAGACAAGAAATGTTTATCTATCTGGCCGTTTACATGTAAAATAAGGATTGTGTAGTTCACCGTGGGTCTCCTCTCACCAATCTGAACTGAATACTAATGAAGGGTTGTGAAAAAGTAAAAGAGAGAAAAGTAATAGGAAAAAGCAAGCAGAGGGAGTGAGGGGAAATCCTGTCTTGAGGTGCATATCAGAGGTTTGCTCAAGCATATTTGGGGGACAAAAGACACCCTAGCATCCTTCACTGCCCTAGGAAATAAACAGACGAGTTTGCTTCATTAAAGATGGGTCTCAGGCAGGTTTGGTTGAAAACACCGGTGGGCACTTTGGGAAAGATGGGCTTCTTTAGCCAGGAAGTTCACCTGTTAAGTTTAGTCTCTAGAAAGCATGTTATCTGGAGCCATTTGTTTCCAGTTCTCCTACTCACTACCACTTCCATCTCTGTTCTTTGACAATAAACTTACCCTTGTTCTCAGTGTCAATATAGCTAAAGTGCTGCGGTGCTGAGCACGCTGCTACAGGGAACGAGTCAGATCTCCCAGCATGCAACGCTCCTCCTATTCGCTTTAGCCTCGTAACACCAATCCCATTTTAAGACACTGAAGCACTTCTGCCTCTTATCCCTCTCCCCCCGCCACACCCACCCACGATTTCTGTGCACTTTTAATTGGCTGCACTTGGAAGCAGGTCTTGAATTTAGTTTGAATATCAGGTTTGCATATATATATATATATTTTGCTCCAACTGCTTATCATTTATAAATGACAGTTGTAATATTGGAAGTGCTGGAAATGTAATTGCTTCGAAATTTTGTTGGCTGAACTGCAAATGTATATTAAAAAGTACAATATATCCAGAGGGAATTTATCTTTTTTCCCCTTTATAATGTAACTGAGGTATGCTTTCCTGAAGCGTGGGACTTATGTTGCAAAACCGTGATTGGAGGGCTGCAATGTAATCATGAATAGTCAAAATGAAAATTATTCAGGAGGAAAGCAGAAAGATGAAGGCCCGTCAAAGTAAACCAAGAAAGCATGGGTCCCTGATGGCCCTTTCCCTTCTTAACGTTTCTTGCATCTGTTTTAGTTGGCTGTACTGAGTGCATGTTGTCATAGTCATCATTGATAATACCTGGATGGAAAACCATATGTAAACTGAATTAATAAAATCCGTGTGTGTTGTGCGAGCAGTATGTGGAAGTGCATTGAGACTATTTTCAACCTCCTTACCCCAGTTTGAATTTGACACAGAGCAAATGGTGTAAAGGCATTTGGAGGCCGTAGTTGCTTGAAGTGGCCTCTAAGGCCCAGATCTTGCAATGAGCTTTATACAGGCAAGGCCTTGGGTCCGCACAAAGCCCCATTGAAGTCATTGAGGTTCCTTGTGAGCACAGGGGCCTGTCCATGCAGAGCTCTTAGCAGGATCAGAGCCTTGATCTATGAAGGCACGTTTTGTGCTTTTGTAACTCACTGGTGTGTGTGTGTGTGTGTGCTATGGGGCTTTCTCTGTGCCTGAATCCACAGGGGACAGGAGTCTGTTATAGCCCCGGTAAGGCTGTTTTAGCTCAAACCGTAGTAACTCATGTGTTTAGCCGTCGATGTTCCTGGTTCGATCTCTGGTTTGTCGGCCAAACTGGCAGCTGTCGCATTTGTTCTGATTTCTGCAGACAGAGCAAATGCGCTTCTGTCGCCACAATCAGTGGGTGCGTATCTGGGGAGTATGCACCACACTTTAGAGGCCAGTGGAAAGTTTGCCCTTAAATGTGATATTGTTACCCAGCCAGCTAGTCCAAGTTTGGAGCCCTGGGAATGTTCCAGTTAGGAGGGGAAATTGTGATAGGTATTTCTTTGATGCAGTCTTGTGTGTTTACAAGGAATGTGCAAAGTCCAGAGGAAATCAAATAGCAGGAAACAGCTTCTTTTGCTCACAGCACCAAGAACATTCTTTTCAGCCTGCACCTCTGACCCAAAAACCTCTGCCTAGGTTTCTTCCAGGGTCAGACATTGTGCTTTCAGCTGTTTCTTCAAGCTGCTGTGTTTCTCTCTGGTCCTCTGTGTTCTGCCTTCACCCACACACACCCCTACCCAAAAGCTCCTGCAAAAGCTCCTTTTGTCCTAGGTGGGGGGCTATCCAATTTACATAACTGTTAGAAAGATGCATTCACACCTATCAATCTCAATGAACTCTTAGCTCAACCCGTAACAAAGTTTCATACAGCTCCTAACAATATTGATATTATACGGTTATCTGAGTTTTAAAACCACAGTATCTTGTTAAGTAACCCTGAAATTGGAAGTTTAAGGTGGGATGTTTAGCTGTGCTCAGTTTTGCTGCCATTGATGTCAATGGGAGTTTTCCCATTGATTTCAGTGCTAAGCCAATGCCGAGTGCTCTTGAAAACCGCTCCCTTAGCTTTTTCCTCTGCATCCTTGGGCCATCTCCTCATGCTTGAGTCTGATCAACTCAGCATAGCTTTGCTGTATGCCAAATAAAGGAACCTGAGTGATGAAATCCAGGGTCGAACTGAGTGTTTTGGATCCCTGGGAACTGGATGAAGTGTTCTCCCAGAACTGGACAAGGTGCTCTGGATCAGCTGAGTGGAAAAGGTCTCAGAGGGAATCCCAACAGTGACACAGCCCCTCCCTGGTCTGGATCGCACCCCGGAATGTCATACCCGTATTCTTTGATAATCCTTCCATATACCAATGGACACATCACTTGTAAACAAGGACATGTAATTAGAGGCATAGTTCCTAGTAAATAGGACACTGGGCTGGGAGTCAGGAGATCTGAGATTGATTGCTGGTTCTGCCACTGATCTGCTGGAAGACCTTGGGTGAGTCACTTCACCTCACTGTGCGTCCCTTTGCCTTCCCACCCTCTGTCTGTTTTGTCTGTATAGATTATAAGCTTTTCAGGGCAGGGACTGTCTCCACTATATATCTGTACGGGGCCTAGCACAATGGGGTTCCAGTCTTGGTTGGGGCCTCTAGGTGCCAACACAACATTAATAATAATAAATAATTGGCTGGCAGCAACCCCCCCACAGAGCTGCTCGCATACGCACATACACTAGTCTCCCCAGAAGTATAAATAATTTGGGGGTGTGAGGGCTGGGCATCAGGACTATGACTGTGTCAATGTACAGTGGCTATGGAGTCATAAACAGGCACTGGTGTAAGCTTTGCTTTTACATAGGGTGCAATGCAGCTACATTCGAGATTTGCACTGGAGTAACTATGCCACATCATTTCATCATGGTCTATAACAGGGGTCTCAAACACGTGGCCCACGGGCCACATGCGGCCCGCGGAGTTATTTCCTGCAGCCCGCCATAGGCGCCAACTCCACTGGCAGCCAAGCTCCAAACATTACCGAGTGTTTATATTTTATTAAAACCCCTCTTTGCATTACAGTTTTTAAAAAGTTAATACATTGCCTTTTAATAGAATACTATATTACTCTTCCTTTGTTTCATTTTTGACTATCCTTTTGTATCATCGCATGAAAAGGTTTCAGTGATGCGGCCCTAGGGCCAATGTACTAGTTCTCATGTGGCCCTCGCGGTGATTTGAGTTTGAGATCCCTGGTCTATAAGTACCTACATGGGGAGATGGCCAAATCGCTGGCTATGCACATGCACCGAACTCCAGTTTGGTGCGCTTGGACAGCTCCTGAGCTGGTGTAAATCGTCAAAGCTCTGGACCTCTGACAACTTACACCGGTTGTGAATCTGCCGTGCTATGATTCCCTATTTTCTCTGCTATGTTTGTCTGGTCATTGGAGAAGCACAAAAACTCTTTAAAAATTGTTTTGTATTTGAACAAAGGCTCTGAGAAAATATGATGAAATCTGAGTCTGACAGAGGACATCACAGGGCCTGATACACCCCGTCACAGTACCTTGCATGCCAGAGGCCCCCTGCTGGCAGCCTTGCAGTCCTATCACACCCGGCCCCAGAAAAAGAGCAGAAGAGGTGAGTCCTCCAAGCTGCTTAGAGAGGCTGCAGGGGAAGCGGCCAATTAGAGTAGAGCGGCTGCAGGGAAGCAGCCAATCAGATCCCAGCAGATTCATATAAAAGGAGCTGCAGGGCCTAAGCAGGTTCAGTTGCTGACTAGTGCTAGGGGAGCAAGGAAGGTTCTCCTGGCTGGCTGGCTGCTGGAACTCACGCAAGACTTCAGCCTGAGGGGAGGAAGAAGTTGAACATGCTGGGACTGTGGGGAAGTGGCGCAGGGAACGTGGCGCAGGGAACAGTAGCAGCAACACATTAGCTAAAGGGACACAGCAGGTGGCTGCTATTTGTAGGGTCCCTGTGTTTGGACCTGGAGTAGTGGGTGGGCCTGGGTTCCCCCCCCCCCCAACCAGTTGCAGGTGATGTGGCTGAGTGCCCTGAGGAGAGAGCTTACATGGGCCCAGGGAAGGGGCTGAAGACCCCAAAGGTGGGCAGTACATATTGAACTTGAATATCCTGGAAGGGGGATGAATTGAACTGAAAGAGAGACTCGGCTGGGGTTGGTCAAGGCTTGCTATAGAGCAAAGAGTCACCAAGGAGGAAGCCCTGGGGGTACTGCTCCATTCCAGAGCAGGGACTATTTGAGAACTAGCCCTGGTGAGGCTGCAGACACCAACCAGGATACTGGGATAAGCCCTATTGGACTCGTACCCTGGAAGTGGTTTGTTTTGTTTTACACACGAACTGTGTGTGACTCTGAACAGAGAGCACTGCCAAAGCTGAGAGCAGGCACATGCACACCCGATAGAAGGTGCTCATGTGACGTGAACGGCCACCTATCACAGGTGCCTTTAAACACATCTAACAATCTGATTCTAAAAAACCCCAACAATATAATGTCCTGTGTCAAGCCTGATCTTGTGTTGAGCAGGGGTTCTGGAGTCTGCCTACTCCAAGCTCATTGCAGGACCCTCATTGCATAGTGCTGGTATTATTAAAAGAATCTCTGTGAGGGGTTGACATGTTCCTTACCTTTCAGCGCTGTCCTCAAAATATTCCATTTTTATACCATAGACATTCAGATCAGATTCATTCCCTATGTCCTAAGAAACACTCAAGTGTTTTAGGCAGGATGGACTTGTCGAGATGTTGTTTTAAAGAGCAATAATAACTCGTGTGATAAGCTGTAGGAGAGGATTTGGGGGTATATGGTAACTGAGCAATAAAATATCCGTCATAGTGAAAACCTGCTTTCCCCCCCTCCACCCCCGCCCCCCAACAGCAGGTTAAATCTGGGGCTATATATTTCCTCTTCCATATAACCACTTCTAAAATCTGCCCTAAAACACACCTCTGCTCTGATACCTACAAAACCATGTGATAATGATTAGGGAGGGGGCCAACCAGGACTGATGCTTTCTGTACCAGCTATGATGATTTCACTGGGATCTTGTTTTCATCCCTCGGTCTTGGGGATTGCCACGGGCACGCAGGGGCAAAAGAAAATGCAGGCCTGTTATTTACTAGGCTGCACGTGGCAATAGACTATATTGGTAAGGGATGCAAGGAGAATATGGGTCACACTGCAAACTGCAGACACGCACCCACACACACACAACTAAAATTAATCAATTTAAAGTTTTATTGGGGATAATTACAAGGGGTAAGGGAGCAGCGTTAGATTAGCTAATAGAGTTAATGAAACTTAAAACACACAATGACTAAAATATGTACTAACAATATTTATAAACAAAGATGCAGCATTTAGTAATAACTGATACTCACAAATACAAACCAACCCATAACGACTGGCAAACGTAGAAACTCTGTTTGAAACACGTGAGCTGAGAGAGAGGCTTCGAGGTGATCAGGCTCGGTTACGGGTGTACATGGGATACACAGGATTCGTTTTTCTTTCTCCTCTTCCTGCCTGCACCTGGCAGGCAGGCCCCTAAAGTACCAACTATGACATCATAGAAGTGTCATAGGGGACGGGGCCCAAAACCTGTTTGTGTTCATTTCTGATTGGCACAAGCAAAGTTAACACCAAGGGGGGAGCAGGTGCCTCAAAGTCTGGCTTCGCCCCCAAAAGGTGAGGAAATGCATATTGCTTTAGAATGTGTGCCACACTGAATGACAAAAGAAGAGGCCAGGGCAATACCGGTATGGGCAAGTTTTACAGGAAGCAGACAGGAACTCATCTCAACAGGTCTCTCTGTTCCTGTCTTTATTATAGCACCTAGAACAATGGGGGGGCCCCATAATTTCCCCCTATATGTGGCCTACTATTTGCTGAGAGTTCACATCAACGATTTGCTTTGGCAAGTTTGTTTTTAAGCTTTCTCGGGGTTCTTGACTCTTTCAGCTTTGATAATTGCATACATTGAAAATACAGTAGTTTGGAGCTGATTTCATTTAAGTTCAACTTCCTGTATTATAAATGAATAATACAGTAACTTGGTTACGTATACACTGCGGCCTATTCTGTCGTGCTGTATTACAACGAACACCCCCTGGAAAGGGCATACCATGCTGCAAAGAAACACACACTGCATTAGGAGTGTGAGCTAGACTTCTAGCCGTCCTGGCTGGTGAGGCACAGGATAGAAACACTGAATCCGTTGCTAGTGAACAGGGTCAATTTTTTCTCCTTGAGTTTAGGCTCTTGTAAGCTGGTCTACAGACCTTGGATCCATTTGGAAACAACCCATGCAAAAGGCATCTGCCCCTGTAACTGGTCCATGCAAAGAACCTATTACAATCATCATGTGACTCTACCACAAAAGCTTCCTAACATGGTCTGAGCTTTGCTGATCCAAATGCAGAGTGGCTGATTTACTTTTCTTAAACTAGAGATTTTCAATCTCTGGTCCGCACGGTACTTCTGTGTGGTCCACAAAGCTTCTCTGTCACAGTGACTACACTCCTCATTTTCCAGGTATTGACAATCTAGCCCCATCTAGGATTCTTTTAAGCTTTTCACAGTTTAACCACCTTGAATTGCACTGTGGGCAATTGCCTTATTTCTTTGTATTAGGTGTTTCTCTGGTGTTGATCTGCACCACCCAAGGATGGAGCCTTTTCATTTTAATCATGCGTGAATGTAAAACAAAGAGTGGTTTACGTTTCAGGCAAGAGAAAAAGATACCAAGGGCTAGATTTTGATCCCCTCCTTCATGCTGTGTGCCACCTTACTCCACAAGTAGCCCCATTGATTTACATGGGATGACTCGCAGAGTTAAAGTACTACTCAAATGGAGTAAAAGGATCAAAATCACTTGCCATCGGGGGTTGGTTTTGCAGCCACACACACACGCTACAGGCACACTGCAGTAAAACTGGTTGCATTCTTGGCTCCGACCATTCAGAGGAAGCCAGTGTCACTTTTTTAATGGGGCATTTGACATTCGAATGGGAACAAACCGACATGCCGTCCATCTCCCAGAGGATGTTATTCTAAATCTTAGAGGGGGCCACTATCACTTTGGGAAGCAGAAAAATTGATTTTCCTGATATTGTTCTGCCCCTTCAAAGGAAATTCCAGCAGTGGGAACCGTCCATGAAACAATAAAATGAGCTCATCCTGGTGAGGGTGTAAGGGCTCAGACAAGGTGACCCCTGTGGGGGTTTTTTCTAAGATTAAATGGTATTTTCCTCCTCCATCTGAAAGCTGATTTTTGAAATAACAAGTGGATGGATTTTGCTTTCTCGGTCATCCAAATGCAAGAGCATTTATTAGAGCTCGATGGTTATTACAGTTCTCTAACACTCAGAGGAGTGACATTCCGGAACAGCCTTCCAAAGGGAGGAGTGGGGGCAGAACACCTCACTGGCTTCAAGACTTGATAAGTTTATGGCGGGAATGGGATGACAAGGCTGCTTACAAAGGCATATCTCCAACAGCCGGTGATGGGATACTAGATGGGCAAGGCTCTGAGTTACTACAGCAAATTTGTTCCCAGGTATCTGGTGCGTGAGTCTTGTTGACATGCTCAGGGTCTAACTGATTACCAGATTTGGTGTCGGGCAGGAATTTCCCCCATGTCAGATTGGTGGAGACCCTGGGGGTTTTGCCTTTCTCTGCAGCATGGGGCTAGCGTGACCAAACAGCAAATGTGAAAAATTGGGACTGGGTGAGGGGTAATAGGAGCCTATATAAGAAAAAGATCCAAAAATTGGGACTGTCCCTATAAAATCGGAACATCTGGTCACCCTACATGGGGCACAAGTCACTTGCAGGTTTAAGCTAATATATGTGGTGGATTCTCTGTAACTTGAAGTCTTTAAATCATGATTTGAGGACTCCAACAACACAGCCTGTTACAGGAGTGGGCGGGTGAGGTTCTGTAGGGGAGGGATAGCTCAGTGGTTTGAGCATTGGCCTGCTAAACCCAGGGTTGTGAGTCCTTGAGGGGGCCATTTAGGGATCTGGGGCAAAAAAAATATAATCTGTCGGGGACAGTACTTGATCCCGCTAGTGAAGGCAGGGGACTGGACTTGATGACCTTTCAAGGTCATTCCAGTTCTAGGAGATTGGCACATCTCCATTTATTTTTTTTTTGTGTGGCCTGCAATGTGCAGGTCAGACTAGATCATGATGGTCCCTTCTGGCCTTGAAGTCCAAGTCTACAGTAAGGTCCTGATCTCGCAAGCTTTCCCATGCTGGCAGACCTCTTCTCCCACATGGGACTCCATTGAAGTCACTGGGGCCCCATCTGGCACCTCCTGAAGACCTGGATGATATTCTCTGGGTGTGGTACCAGGCAAAGGAATGTCTCAGTGTCCCAACAGGTGCTAGGCTTGGCTGATGGGCTCAGTTAGAGGCATGTGTGTGTCACATTTCCTGCTCTAAGCAGAATAAGAAACCCAGAAAAGCTAAAATATGAGGTTTCCCTCTGCAGAGCCATGTACCTGACAAGAAGTAGGTTCTATAGGGATACACTTTATGGTTTTTGGTGTCCACGTGGGGGTATGTTCTCAAACGTTTGGCCTTGTTCCATGGCTTTTTGCAAATCTAGGTGCTGTCATAACTATTCAGGCAAACAGGCGCAGACTGTGACCCATCTACTCCCCACCATTCATTCCCCTCCAAATATTCATTCTCTAGGCTCCTCTAACCATCTTTCCCTAGCTCTTCCAGCTGTTTCTGATCGCCCTCTGGTTACGCTGAGCCTCTTCAATCTTGCTCCAATCCATACAGTGAGCAGTGAAAGCTTTTTGAAACGTTCAGGTGTGCCTACCAAGGAGCAAGTTCTGGCCTGCACATGAGCACAGTTAAATTTCAGGGGTATTCACATCCACATTTGTGAGCAGAATTGAGCTGCGCTGCATGCTTTTTGCTGTCGCCTTCAGCTCAAATGTAAATTCATGAGATCTTTAAATCAGTTACAATTGAGATTCCTATGATCCTTTGTCAGTGAAGCTCTTAAGTCCCTTTATAAAATGGGATATAGGGTTATAAGTCACTTACATGCTTTTTAAAATTTCCCCTTAATTTGTGTGCATATTTCATATGACAAACTTTTTTTGCTGATGTGTCTACACTGCACGTAGTCATTAGCGCATTAGACATGCTTGGTAGCTTAGCAGGACAGCAGTTTTCTAGCTGCGGGGCTCCTTCAGGAGATCCAAGCTTTGGGCTGGAACAAACTTTGAGAATTACACCTGAGACAGTTTTTTGGGCAGCTGTCTTTTGTTAGATTGCTTTAGCCCTCTTGCAGAAAAGCATGGCGGGGGGGGGGGGGGGGGGGGGGGCTGGTGTTTTGGTATCTTCCCAGAATGGGAGAACTATTAAGGACCATCAGCAATTGAGTACCCTAGAGATGAAAGAGGGAGAGAACTTTGCAAAAAATACCATGATTTCCCCGCCTCCCAATTTTTCACTTATACAGTTGGTCAAAAACGTTTTGAAATACTTTCATCCACATGTTGAATCTGTGCTGGGGTATGTTCCCCACACCAGCCCAGCAAGAGTTGAATTAGGCCAGGTGGGCCCAAACAGCTAATTAGGCTGCAAGCAGGGGAGGCTGGAGGCAGCTAATTAGGCACAGGGACAGGTGGGGCCTGTATAAAGCCAGGTAGCTGGCTGCAGAGAAGTGGCAGCCACTGCTGCCGTGGGAAAGGCTGCAGGGAAGTGGTCTGTAGTCACCCCCTGAATGGAGGGAGCTGGAGACTGGCGAAGTCAGATATGTAGGAAGAAGCCCAAGGAAACAGCAGCTAGGGGTAGGACTATACAGGGACCAAGGCTGCTTGTTAGGGTCCTTGGGCTGGAACCCAGTGTACAGGGTGGGCCTGGGTTCCCTTCCCAGCCACTGGGAAGTGGTGTTGGAGATGCCAGCCAGACAGCAGGTTGGCAAAGACTGAGTTCCCTTGAAGACCTTAGTGGCCTGGCCGGAGGGCCAAGCCACAAAGAGGAGGCAGCAGATCCAGGAGGAGCAGGGCAGCAGAGCGAGAGAAGATGGAAGTAGATCCCCAAACTAATC
Organism: Chelydra serpentina; assembly: GCA_037349315.1. Classification (NCBI taxonomy): domain Eukaryota; kingdom Metazoa; phylum Chordata; order Testudines; family Chelydridae; genus Chelydra; species Chelydra serpentina. The sequence goes on from JBAIAC010000061.1 coordinate 17,604,891, forward strand.
CCCCAACCGGACAGCATGAGGCACCACGAGCTGTGAGTGAACCCGGTGACCACATCCATCAAAATCTCAATGGGAAAAAAAGGAAATTGGGAAAGTCACAACATTTTTGTTCACCCTAAAACAGAATATTTGCTTGACCGGGTTTGTCTGAAGTAAATCTTTCTCCAGGTCCTCTCGCCCCAGCTCTCCTCCTTTTTATCAGAGGAATAACCTCTCTCCAATCTCAGCCTTCCCTGCTTCCAGGCAACAATACCTGATCAAGCCCTGCTAGTGAACTGCTTTCCCCCTCCCTGTGCGTATGTAGTCATTAAAAGGCTATGGGGGGGCATCTGACCTGTGGGCTCCCTCATGAACCCCCAAAAGTCCTATATTAGAGCTGGGGGGGAATTCCCCCCCCCCCAACTGGAAAATTATGACTGTTCATTTTTAAAACTACAACCCCACCCAAAACTTCAATTGTTTTCTTTTGGCTACTGAAAATTGCTGGAAAATTTTTTTGGTTGAATTTTGTTTGGTTTTTCTGAGGCCGGCGGGGACGGGGACCTTAATTTTAGAGGAAAGCAGATGCTTTTTCTTTAATTGAAAATACAATTTTCCATTTTAAAGGAAGTTTGACAGAAAATGAAGACCTAGCCTGTGCATCTCATTACAGGCAAGCTGTGATCAAGCACAAAAGCAGAGTTACCAGTAAGCTGTGTGGGCTTCATTCTCTACTTGGGCTGCAGTAGCTGTACTTAAGTCAGTGGTGGTGTGTTGGTGTCAAAGTCATGTTATGCAGTGGAGCATCAGATCCAGTGACTTCTCCAGGACTGCTCCTGGTAGTAAGCACTATACGCTTGATCAGGCCAGGTGATGAGCACTCTGCCCCCAAATCAGGAAAACACTTGAGCACATGCTTGCAGGATTGGGTCCCACCTTCATAAGAGATTATGCACATGCAAAATAATTGGACAACCAGTCAGTAGCACACCTGGCAATAAAACTTTCTAGAAGATATGCTCTAGCTCAACCACAAGATGTAGGCTTAATGCAGGAATCACTAGGTGAAATTCTCTGGCCTGTTCTAGACATCAAAGTATATGCTCATAATAGCCCATTATGGCTTAAAATCTAGAATCAAGGTCCCCTGCTTAATTCACTAGGTTACGATGCTTTTGGAAATTTCTTCCCCCTCCAGTGGAGGTGCATGTGCTGGCATGCTTATGCATGTATGTGCATGGAAAGGTGACTTTCTGAGTGTCTGCAGGCTGCACTGCAAATAATTCAGAGTTTTTGCAAAATTTCCAGAGACTGAACTTCAGGATATGGAATCGCGTGAAACAAAATGGCAACAGTATATAAATGCTCACACAATTTTGCCTAGGTCTAGAGACTGCTGTAAATACCATTCACACTAATGTTCCAGTAGTGGGCCCTGAGTTATGGCTGACACTGCATGAGCACAGTGGGCCTTTGTCAGTTGTAAGATCAGGGTCTGCCCTGTGCTTAGCTTTGAAATAAAAAAGCTTACAATATTTTGGGCCCTTAGTTGCCTTTTAAATAGTGTAAATGCCAGGAGCCTGACCCTGCGAAGATTTATGCATGTGCTTAACCTACTCCCGTGAGCAGTCTCATTACTCCTTGAGTAATCCCACTGAAGCAAACCTTAAGCACATGCAAAAATTGTTGCAGAATTGAGGCCTCATGAGGCTAACCAGGACCTTTACTCATGTGTAATTGTCTATAGGATCACAACACAACAAAGCCAGTGTAATATAAGAATTAGATATCCAGGCAGGTGATTACAAAAGGGGTAATACAGGAAAGCATAGACTGTGCCAATAATGAGTTGACTTTTATGTTCTTTTCTTCTATCCTTTGCAGTTAGCTGCTATGATGAACCTCCTGTAGCTAGAACAGTGAATTTAATTTTCATTGGTTCCTCCCATAAACATCCTTGTTCTTACTCATGTGTCTTCCTTATCATCTCTTTGCAAACAGCCACTCCTTCCTTTGAAATCGTCACTCAGTGCCATGTTTTACTTTGACTGATGTTTTCCATTGTCCAGAGAAACAGATTGTGCTTTAAGTGTCAGAGGGGTCGCCGTGTTAGTCTGGATCTGTAGAAGCGACAAAGGGTCCTGTGGCACCTTATAGACTAACAGAGGTATTGGAGCATAAGCTTTCGTGGGTGAATACTGCTTTCCACTGCTTGCATCCGAAGAAGTGGGTATTCACCCATGAAAGCTTATGCTTCAATACCTCTGTTAGTCTATAAGGTGCCACAGGACCCTTTGTCGCTTCTACAGATTGTGCTTTGTTCAGAGAGCTCAACAAGGCAAATCAAACATGGTGAAACAGTCTTACTAGTAGTTAAGTGAAACTGTCAGGATAGGCTGGCTTTTTTAATGAGTGTCTATTTGCTGCATTTTTACTCCTCCTATCTCGCATTCAAATGGAAAGCTAGATTTAAATCATGCTGTCTGGCCCAGATCCAGGACAGCATCTGAATTTGTTTCATTTTAAACATGTTTAAATCTGATGGACTTTGCTAGGATTTAAGCATGTGCTGGAAATGTAGCATGTGCATAAGCACATGCTACCCTTCTGGAATAAGGATCCTTTCCTAAATCAGGACCTAAAATAAAACATGAGTCTATAGATGCCAGAGGAAAGTTGAAGCAAATAATCCCAAACTTTTCTGTACTGTACTTGGAAAGTACCATAGTAAAATAGATTGCAATCTGGGCTACCATATTGCTCTAGTTCATTACTATGGCCAACCTATAGATCAACACATAGGGGCCCATATCCCTGTAGTATCCGAGCACCTCAGATTCTTGCGTTTATCCTCCAACACCCATGTAGAGCCCATGGGAGTTAAGTGGCTAAATACTTCTTGAGACTATGGTCCAGGGAGACTAAATGACTTGCCCAAGTCATAAAAGATGTCCACAGAAATTGAACCCAGGCTACCAGTCTAACTACTGGACCATCTTTCCTTTTGTATGTCACTTCCCATGAGGTGTACTTAGAATCCCCTGTGCCTAGTGAAAACATGAGGTAACCCATTTTTACCACTGCTGTCTGACCAGAGCAAGATGTTTGACTACATAAGTTGTCTCCATGACAACAGCAGCCTTTTTTGATCATCCTGTGATTGGTCATTCTTTGTCTTCCACATTTTTCCTTCCCTGCATGTGGAACTCAAGCTAAGATGTACCTTGTGCTTCTGCCACAGGGTGATCTGATGACAAGGCCAAACCACCGTAGGTGTCTCTGTCAGCAGTTTGCTGACCCATGCAGCACATCACCACACTGGTTACACGACCTCTCCAATGAATTCCCAAGATGTTGCTTAAACAATGCTGGTGGAATGCATTCAACTTCTGGCATCTGCCACGTTTCTGAGGTATACAGTAGTATTGGGAGGACAATAGTGTTTTAACATCTACACACTAAAATGAGATTGGTCTTCTTACTCTTCCAGATGTTTGACAGATATGATACCCAAGGATCTGTCCCCTGGGGCATGAGACACATAAATAAAACCAGTCCAAAAGAATATTCCTTTCATCCCTGCTATATAGATTCATAGATTCTAGGGCTGGAAGGGACCTCGAGAGGTCATCGAGTCCAGCCCCCTGCTCTCATGGCAGGACCAATTACTGTCTAGACCATCCCTGATAAACATTTATCTAACCTACTCTTAAATATCTCCAGAGATGGAGATTCCACAACCGCCCTGGGCAGTTTATTCCAGTGTTTAACCACCCTGACAGTTAGGAACCTTTTCCTAATGTCCAACCTAAACCTCCCTTGCTGCAGTTTAAGCCCATTGCTTCTTGTTCTATCCTCAGAGGCTAAGATGAACAAGTTTTCTCCCTCCTCCTTATGACACCCTTTTAGATACCTGAAGACTGCTATCATGTCCCCTCTCAGTCTTCTCTTTTCCAAACTAAACAAACCCAATTCCGTCAGCCTTCCTTCATAGGTCATGTTCTCTAGACCCTTAAGCATTCTTGTTGCTCTTCTCTGGACCCTCTCCAATTTCTCCATCTTTCTTGAAATGCGGTGCCCAGAACTGGACACAATACTCCAGTTGAGGCCTAACCAGCGCAGAGTAGAGCGGAAGAATGACTTCTTGTGTCTTGCTCACAACACACCTGTTAATGCAGCCCAGAATCAAGTTTGCTTTTTTTGCAACAGCATCACAGTATTGACTCTCATTTAGCTTGTGGTCCACTATAACCCCTAGATCCCTTTCTGCCATACTCCTTCCTAGACAGCCTCCTCCCATTCTGTATGTGTGAAACTGATTGTTCCTACCTAAGTGGAGCACTTTGCATTTGTCCTTATTAAACTTCATCCTGTTTACCTCTGACCATTTCTCCAATTTGTCCAGATCATTTTGAATTATGACCCTATCCTCCAAAGCAGTTGCAATCCCTCCCAGTTTGGTATCATCTGCAAACTTAAGCATACTTTCTATGCCAATATCCAAGCCGTTGATGAAGATATTGAACAGAGCCGGTCCCAAAACAGACCCTTGCGGAACCCCACTTGTTATACCTTTCCAGCAGGATTGGGAACCATTAACTACTCTCTGAGTACGGTTATCCAGCCAGTTGCGCACCCACCTTATAGTAGCCCCATCTAAGTTGTATTTCCCTAGTTTATTGAGAAGATCAGGTGAGACCATATCAAATGCCTTACTAAACTATGAACATCTTTCACTTTTTATAAAGACTTGTAGGATTGATTGTGGTATTTTCTCAACTGCAAGGTTTTATTCTGCCACAGGAATAAAAATGAACTACATACAATCCTAGACTTTGAGCTGTTGTTTCTATTTTCTAGGAGCATTTGTCTCTCTTCCTGTAATAACAAGACAGCTTATTCTTTAAATACTCTAGATCTCCTAGGGTGCCCTGGAGTATGTATGTATACAAACAATTCTGTGACTCTCTACTAAAATCCAGTCACAAGGGGGAGAAATTTTGATCTTGGCAATGGCAGCATCTCCTTATAATTTAAGCTTTCCTTCAAGAGCAGATCCGATTATTTGCTTATATGTCACAGCAGGATCTCCTGGTAATAGTTAACTGACCGCTATCTAGCCCCATCATATGCATCATTGTTTGTAGTCCCTTCTGACAAGGCAGTGTTTGCAGAAATGGTAGTGTACGACAGACACTTTGATACTGCAAAAGAGAGGTTATGGCACACTGGGCTGCAGAGACCCAAATGAGATTAAATTCCCATTTTATTGCAAAGTTTTCCTCTCCTGGCGAGAGATCCGAGTGCTGGGATGGGATTCCACTGGATAAACGTTTGAGTATAGCATTTCACAACTCCTTTGAACTCTCTAATTATCACAGCTGTAATTTAGATGAATTTAAACATCTCTTCAAATTCAGTTTTCTTATTGCATGAGGCTTCTTGCTCTGGAAATCTCCAGTGGGTCTATTTACAGTCCATGGCAAGCAGGGATTAAAGTCCTCGTGGTAGGGCTGGTGGGGGTTTATCCACCTTTCTCCGAAGCCTTGAGCATTTACATATGGACGTTAGACCTGCAGAGCTCCAGGAACTTTACTGCAGTTTAGATGAAACCTGTTTGATACTGACCCACTCCCGGCAAGATTGAGATGTGCATCTCCCCCTGAGCGAGGCGTGGCCTGTAGCTGAGCCACCCTTGGGGAGGATTTGGGCATCTGAGGGTCACCTGCTTCTCCTCTTGCTTCGGGAGGGGAAGTCACCTGCTATTGACCCAAACTAGTAGCAGAATTTCCTGCTCCACAGCAGCCAGCACAGGATGGAGCCTTGGCTCTGCCTGCACCCCACTTCTCCACCCACTCTTCATGCACCTGTGCAGCCCCATGCTGCCTTTTCTCCCCCAGGCATCCACCGAAGGCTCACAGGGGGATAAGAGGGGCATCTAACACTGCCCTGCATGACCATGCAGGGCAAGTCCCAGTCGTGCCCAGCTGCTTTGGGCTGATCAGATTTGACTGCACCTCAAGTTTGGGGTTTTTCCCTCCCTAAGGCACAACTTATTAGCGCCCTGAAAAGTGCTTTGGGATACAGACTGCAGGAAAGACCTTGAGTAGAGCAAGGCCCTGACCCTGCAACCGACTCCACCCCTGTGTCCATATACAGCCCCATTTACCCACTTCAAGCGCTTGCTTGCATGAAACAAGCCTCTGGATCGGGGGTTAAAACTCTAGTGTAGCAGTGCACTTTCTCAACCATTTTTAAATGCAAAAGGTTCCGTAAAAGCACTAGGTAATTTGCCTGGTATTTTTACAGGTTTGAGCAAATGCTGGAAACACAATATTATCCCTTCGTATTCTGAAACTGTCACATTTGTTACTTATGACGAAGCTAGTTTTAGTCACAGGCAGTGGCAGATATACCACAGACGACTTGATCATTTCCGCTGTTTACTTTAAAAACAAAACTAAAGGAAATTTTGAAAGTCATTTTGAACTAAAGACACCTTTTGTTTCAAAAAGCACAATGTGGCTATTTTAAAAAATAGCTTTGGTTTTTAACCCACACAAATCAGCAAAATAGACATGCACAACTTTTTGCTGTTGCCAAATCTGCATTTTTCCCGGGGGGGGGGTGGGGGAAATGGAAAAAATTTATCCATCACTAGTGTTAACACTTATTAGCTGGTTGAGGTCAACCCTATGCTTTCTCCCAAGGTTGATGTCAACCAGCTGTCTACACTTTGTGTTAATGCATGATAAAAAGACACCCTTTCCCCCCTCATGTAGACATGGTCTCCTTGACAAGTCATGACTGTTTCAACACCCCTCGTCAATTGAAAAAGTTAAATTCCTAGCTCAGAACAACATGGTTCGCTGTCTAATGGATCATTTGGGGTTTTAGCTGAGACGGTTCCTTTACAAATTAGCAGTTGGAAGTTAGCCCTTTAGTCATTTATTTTGTTTATAAAACTGCCATTGCAGTTGGTCTGGAATTAATTTGTGCTAAATTCCGTAGCCAGCTGATAAGCCAACATATTGTTTCTTTGGGCTTTTGCAGATCTGAAATTAACCAAAAAAGAAAGATTGTGTTGCAAAGCGATTATGAAAACTCAGTTTAAGAAAAGAGTAAAAATTGGGCATGAGGCTCACGAAATTTTGGATTCATCTGGCATAGTTTCCCTGGTCTGCATCTATGCTTGTCCCTGTTATATAGTAGCATGTTTATTTTCTGCACCAAGAAAAATCTTTGTTCTAACAATCGCTGTAGCTTCCTGTATGAAAGAAGGTCCTCCTCATTGGAGGAGGATCCATCCTTTGTTATCCAGAGCAAACATTTCACTTGCTTATATCTCTGCAACCTCATTGAAACAAACTATGTAGATCTATTTCCCAGCTGCTTTGTACCTTGTATAGTCAATTACATCTGTGACAAGTGAGAATGGGTGTAAAATGCTAATGCAGTCTGCTAGGCATCTTGGGACTCACTTTATTCTGGAGCAGAGCTGGGCAAAAGTTCTCAAACTAAAATTTTTGCCGTGGAAAAAATTCATATTTGACCTCACCCAAACATTTCACAAATCTGTGCTGTTTTTTGCTGAGTTTTGTCCAGAAAAAAACCCTCAACTTTTGTGTTTTGAACATGCCAAAATGAAACAATTTGATTTAAAATATTTTCAGTTTTAGGCTCATTTAACATTTTCATGTTTTTTTAAACAAATGTACTAGTCAAAATCAAAACAAAACCTTTTGATTGTCAACTTTTTGTTGAACCATTTTTTTTTGAGTTGAACTTTTTAATTTGCCAAATTTTTTTTTCCAGAATTGATGACAAGCCAAAAAAATCTGTTTGCCCAACTCTTATGTGGTATGGCCACTGCTGACAGTTTGCAACCATAGTAGCCCAGTCTGTGTGATCCTCCACTTAATCTCTTTGTGAATGAACAGTCCTTTAGATCTACCCAAGATACATCATCCATTCAAGATCTTTTTCTGCCTTACTTTCTTCTGCCATCAACTTTTCCTTCCAGTGCCCATAAATATGCATCACTCCCTGAACCTGTTAAAATACTCCCTGCAAATAAAATATTCTATTCATAAGATCTGAGCAGTGGAATTGTTCCAAAACTATGGGTCGTGACCCTACTTGTGGGGTGACGCTATTTGATGCTGTGTTGGGGACACCATTTAATGCTATATAATAGTGTCCTCCTTGCCACATGACTTCACGTGCACTGTACATACAGTAATACTGAGTGGAGGATGACCATTTATAGAGCAAAATGGTGTCCTCCCTGTGGCATGACCTTGCATGTGAGGTCATGTGTAGAGGAAAAAATGGCATTCTCTACAGAATGGAGTCCGCCATACTGCCTGGGGTCATGGGAATGAATCCATCTCAAAATGGAGATATAAAGACAGTTTGGGAACTGCACTAGCATTTGCTGAGTTCCAGTCATCTCCAGTACAACTCTCCTTGGATGTAAATGACTGAGCAAGGTGAAAAGCAGTGGAGAATCGGCCCTTTTGAGTCAGATCCATGAAGCTGCCTCTGGTTACCCAGCTGAGGCTCTGACTCTCAGTGTTTAGAATGAGCTAGGCATAGAATGGGAAGGATGTTGTGTATAGGACTCCAAGGTGGGATTCAAGAGGCCTGTGCTCATTTCTCAGATCAGATGCAGATTGTTTTTTTTTCTGTACATGGTCAAGGGTAAACTACTCAATCAGTGCCTCGGTTCTGATCTCTAACTTGAGGATCATCCTCCTTTGCTGCACAGGGGTATTGTGAAGATAAAGTCAATTGATGACTGAGATGCTCAGGTGTTATAGTATAGAACTACACAGAGTTCTTCTATATTTGTGTGAGCTTTTGTGCAGTTGACTGAGTGTCCCCTCTTCTCACAGATGTGTGATCTTTTGGGAAATAACATGTAATTGTTGAAATCATGTGGAAAGGGTGACATACATAACCCAGCTCCAAAGTGTGGCTACTTTTCCTTTTTCTCAGGGTTATGGGTCCTTGGTTCAATAAGGACACCCGGTACTTCCACCCAATGAAACCCCTCCTAGTGCAGAGAACACAGAGGGCTTGTCCCTTGGGGAAAATACTAAATACACAATCTATTTCAGAAGTGTCCGTCAGAACAAAAAATAAAATGGCTATCAATTCTCAGAGTAATAAAATAGTAACCAGGGCTTTATTAGGTATGGGGAACTCAGGATAGGGGACAATGGAAATAGGGCACAGGTTAATAAGGCAAAAACAATACATAAACTCTACCCCACTCAACAGTGACAGCCAGTACAAACCACCCTATGCTACCTCCCAAGGTAAGTAGTGCAGTTAGGCTCACGGATCATTAATATTCTATAAGGTGTATACAAAATACATGAGTTATGAAATTATGACTAAAATGTGTTTCAGACAAGTCTGTGTGTGGGGGTAAACCTGTTTCTCAGAGATAAAGGACCAGACGCTTCTAGCCAGGTGTTGTCAAAGTTGATTGGCAGTCACCTGTCAAGTGGCCCCTCCTTGGCAATGAAGTGGGGGCAGAAACAGATCAATCTGCATTTTAGCAAACAACAACATGGAACCTCTTTCACCACGAGACTCCATAGAATCATGTAACACCCACAGAATACTTGTGTTTAGCTATGACCAAATCCATCCATAGGCCCTGGCTCTAGCTCCCACTGAAGTCAAGTAAAAGGTTGCTATTTACAAGAGCCGATCAGAAAACACGTGTCCAAACAGTTTTCCATTGGAAAATGCCATTCTGACAGACTGTTTTTGTGGAATTGTAATTTCCACAACTTTTCTTTGGGGGAGGGAGGGAACTGAAAGTTTAGAAAATATCATCCCATGCCATTTTAACATTTTTTCAGACTGAAAAGTTTTTATTTTTTCTTTTGAAATGTACCTTATTTAATTAGTTAAATGTGTCACAATGAAACATTCCATGGGTCCAAATCAACTTTTTTTTGGAGTTTTGTTTCATGAAAAATGTCAAAATATTGGTTTTTTGCATGGGCTGGAAAATGCATTTTCCAACCACCTCTACTATTGACTGCAGTAGGCACTATCTCAACACTAAGCATGTGTAAGGAAAATATGTAGTGGCATCTGTCTAAGTTTTATAGGCAGTATGGAGGAAAAAATCCATGCTGCAGCAGCACTCGGTCTACAGAGACTGATGTTGTACCTTCAGGAAGACAACACTGGCTAGACACAGACCAGAAAAGGACATGCCAGCTCTTGACACCATAGATGCTTGCTTTGTCAAAGCATGTCAATAAAGAAGTCATGCAAGGCGCAAATTAATTTACTCACATCCCAGTTACTTATGTCAGACAAGAAATGATGAATTCAGGTAACTTCTTCCAAGATCTGACCATCTACATCATATGTCTGTACAGCACCTACCATTATAGGGCCCTTATCTTGGTTAGTAGTAATTTTGTTAAGCAGGACTTTTATGACTAATTGTAACAGTGCCACCTTGTGACTCTAAATAATATTACATCTGCAATACATTATAAATATGTAACTGTTCTACTCTGTCCCCTTCCTCTCTCTCTTTACATGGCAGCATTGACCAAAAAAAGTCTTATGATGCCTCCATGAAAAAATTCCAATGAACAAAACAGACAAATCCAGCATTTTGATCTATACCTGGATTTGGCCTTGACATTTTGAGGGAGATGAAGTCTGAGCACTTAAGCAAAAACTAACCAAGAACAGCCCAACACCTGATGAAAAATTGAGTGCAAAAATACAGAAAATCGCACCCAACTTTCCATCACTTCCAATCTGAAGTTTTACAATTCTTCTGAACATTAATCCCTAAACTGGCAGCTCATGAAGTATCAACAGATAAAAGCATGTCCTATCTGATTTGGAGGGAGTAAAGCAAGGCGGTAATCAGAATGACATGATATTCAGGTCCTAACTCTCTAGATTTCTCAGCACTGGAAACACTTAGCAGACCAGCATAAATGCATCCAACATTAATACATTTCCCTGAAGATTCATCCTGGAGCTGTGACTATAAAGAAACTGTGGATGTTTCATAATGTGAACAATATGGAAATCCCAAGTTGTGTCAAACTTCTTTTTCTAAATCACCCATATCCTGAATATATGATCTAAAATTCATTGTGTCTAGTGTGAACGTTCTCTAGAACCATCAGTTTACCATTTGATAGCCCTGATTTTGATCCAAGAATCTGTCGCTGCGGTTACTTTGTACTGACAGACCCACCATTTATCCTAAATTGCTTTTATATGCAGTTTTGGCAAAGACATGAACTTGAATTGTTTGGGTACGTTGCTGCATTTATATACAGTAAAACTGATGTTCAACAGTATCCAATTTAATAAAGAGTTAACATTAAGAATTTCATAAAATTACATGATAGATTGGGATGGCTTAGGGAGTTAGCAATGAGATCTGTACCATATATTGCCATCCATCTCTAGGTCACTGGCTCAGTTCCATCTGAGTTTGGCAGTGAATAGAAGCTGTTGCTATCAAACAGCTCTTACCCTCATAAGAACATCCATACTGGGTCAGACCAAGGTCTGTCTAACCCAATATCCTGTCTTCTGGCAGTGGTCCATGCAACCTGCTTCAGAGGGAATGAACAGAACAGATAATCAAGTGATCCATCCCCTGTCGCCCATTCCCAGCTTCTGGCAAACCGAGGCTAGTGACACCATGCCTGCCCATCCTGGCTAATAGCCATTGCTAATAACCTCTTAGGGCCAGCCAGACCCTAGTTTTCTCAAACGTGTATTTGTGGTGTTGAAGTCCCATATTGCAGAACATTACAGGGAGCAGATAGCACTGCTGTGGATCAGCAACAGAGCTGAGTTGTTTTTTGTTTGTTTTTTAACTGAAATGCAGTTTTGCAGACAGTAAAGTGTTCCATGAAAACCTGATCACAATGGTATTTTTGACTTTTTTTCCAATTAAAAAATGTGTTTTTGTTCTAGTTCTGAAAAACAAGCCCAAATTAAATGCGCTTGAGACTAAAATTTCATTTTCTCTCAAATGTTTCTGGTGAAAAGTCAATTTTCTGATAGTTTCAATAACGTTGCATTAAAATTGTTCATGGACATCAAATTGGACTTTTCAACCAGGGTAAAACTGTGGGGAACTAGAATTTTCATTTAAAAATCATGGAAAATACTGCTAAATGTTTCATTCCAAATTTGGAACAAAACCAAAGTATTATGAAATTTCCCAAATATTCTTTAAAATTTCGTTTTGTTTTGATTACATTTCAGTGACGACTTATTTTCTTTCTTTACAATTTATAATGTAGTATAAAATGAAATAACCCTTTCAAAATAGAACATTTCAATGTTCTATTCACTTCGTATCAATGTTTGTTTTGGTTTGGTTGTTTTTCCAAAATGAAATTTTGTCCAAATCGATGTTTCCCTGGAAAGTTTAGATTTTGATGAAACATTTTCTTATGGAAAAATACTCTGATGGAAGATTTTTGACCAGCTCTTATGGTAATTTTCAAAAGCTTCTAAGTGACTTAGGGCTTGTCTTCACTAGGGAGCTAAATTGACACCGCTGCAATTGATGCAGGATGATCGATTTAGTGGGTCTAGTGAAGACCTGCTCAATCAATGGGAGAGCACTCTTCCCTTTTTTTTTTCTTTTTTTTTTTTGGTACTCTACCTCAATGCCACCCCCATTCCACCCCTTCCCCAAATCCCCACCCCTGCCTCCTCCCCCGGGCACGCTGCATTTCCCCTCCAACCCCCCTCTCCCCCCCCCCCCCCCCCCGGTATCTCCGGTCGACATAGTGCAGTGTGGACCCTGTGATAAGTAGATCTAAGCTACGTCAACTTGAGTTACGCTACTAATGTAACTCAAATTGTGTCACTAAGGGCTGGTCTACACTAGCCCACAAGTTCGAAGTAAGATACGCAACTTCAGCTACGTGAATAATGTAGCTGAAGTCGAAGTATCTTATTTCGAACTTTAAAGTACTTACCCCTGGTCCACACGGTGGCGCGCAGCTCCCCCGTCGACTCCGCCTGCTCCGTTCGCAGAGCAGGATTACCGGCGTCGACGGGGGAGCACTTCCTGGTTCGATTTATCGCATCTAGACAAGACGCGATAAATCGAACCCAGAAGATCGATCCGACGCCGCCGACGCTGCGGGTAAGTGTAGACTAGCCCTTAGATCAACCAGCAGCCGTAGTGTAGACCTGCCCTTAGACGCTTAGGCTCTTAAGTCTCACTGAAAGTCAATTTGGTGCCAGATTTTTGAAGACACTTAGGTGCCTAAAAATGCAGGTAGGTACCTAGTGGGCTTTTCAAAAGCAACTGCATGCCTAATTCTTCTTGATTCTAACAGGAGTTAGACACCTAGGCACTCCTGAAAATCCCACTAGGTACCTATCGGCATAATTAGGTGCCTACATTTCTTTAAAAATATGGCCCTCAGTGCCTAAATCACTTTGAAAATGGGACTTAGGCTTCTACGTCACTCCTGAAAATGTTATTCTAGTCAGTAAACTTTGCTGATTTCTTTTCCTTTCTTATTTTGTTGATTTGATATCTATCGTATGTACGTTCCTGACATTTTGGAGTAAGGCCAGAAGGGACCACCAGATCATCTGGTCTGACCTCATGTAAATCTTGCATCTTTGTTCAGCTTTGGAGAACTTACATTTTTCTAGATCAACACTCAAATGCATTCTGTTTTCCTTTCCACTTAAAGCTGCCTCTTTTTGGTATAATTTAAGAACATTTACTTTTGTGTTCTCTGCATTTAATTTAATTTCCCATCTATTATGACAGAATTAGATTCCCAACTCTTCCATACTGTCTCTTACCATATTGTGCTTTAAATACTCCCTCCCACACAATTTAGCATCACTTCTTAACATAGGCCTGTTAGTTCTTACAATTATCTAAATCTTTTACTCACATTATTATGATTTATTACAGAAGCACCTAGAGAGGCTTCATCTGATCAGGGCCCCATTGAGTTAGGCACTATACAAACATAGTAAGACATTCTCTGCTCCAGATCTTAGTCTAAATATATGCAGTGTTGTTGTTGCCATGTCAGTCCCAGGATATAAGACACAGGTGGGTGAGGGAATATCTTTTATTGTCCCAACTTCTGTTAGTGAGAGAGTGATGTTCCCCTGGTGTTATCTGGACCAGTGATCTGCCAGGTCACTCCAATCCTTGACTCTGGGAGCCAGCCTTACCTTGCTCTGCTGTGAGAACCCCTACTCCTGGACTGTTCACACACAGCCTCTGGTATGTAACTGCTCCCAGCCTCGTGAGTGAGCACTTTTGTCCAGCTGCTGCTTGGATTGTGCAACCAAATGACACTAGCCAATATCTCTGGTCTCAGACACAACCCTAGGAACCTCCATTTTGCAGTGTCCAGTTATGCCCGCTGGATGCTGCAAGCTTAAATGAGTTTGCCAATTTAACAAAGAAATTGATGTGTACCAGGCTTGTTATTCCAAGGGGAGTCTGACACATGTCCAACCAAACACTCTGCTTCAGGTAGAATAAACAAACAAAGTTATTAACTACAAAAAATAGATTTTAAGTGATTATAAGTCAAAGCACAACAAGTCAGATTTGGTCAAATGAAATAAGAAAAATGCGTTCTAAGCTGATCTTAACACTGTCAGTGCCCTTACAAACTTAGATGCTTCTCACCACAGGCTGGCTGGCTGCCCTTCAGCCAGGCTCTCCCCTTTGATCAGCACTTCAGTCGCTTGGTGGTGATGGCTGTAGATGGAGGTGGAAGAGAGGAAGAGCATCACAAATTTCTCCCCCTTTTATCATGTTCTTTCTTCCCTCTTGGCTTTGTGCCCCCGCTTTAGGGTCAGGTGAGCATTACCTCATTGGAGTCCCAAACAGACCAAGGGAAAGGGGGTTGACTCACTTGAGTCCAATAGATCCTTTGTTGCTGCCTAGGCCAGCGTCCTTTGTTCCTGTGAGGCTGGGCTGGGTTTGTCCCATACATGCCCCGATGAGGTGTGAACTGCCTATCTGCTCTTGGAGAGTTTTGCCTGGGCTTGTTTTAAGCCATGAGGATACATTTTCAGCCTCATAACTATATACATGAAATTACACCCTATAATATTACTATAATAATGCTCAGTGCATCAGCAGCCTTTCGAAGACACCCGACATGACAAACTTTGCATTGGATACCACACAATCATAAGGATGAACAGTGGGTGCAGGGTGTTCCCCTGAGATAGTGTCACACAGAGACAAGCTTTTGAGTTTACACAGAGCTCTTCTTTGGGGCTGGGAAATGTACTCAGAATGTCACAGCTAAATACAATGGGGGACAGATAGTTTAGCATAAGTAGTTAACACACATTTCAAGGTGAAGTGGCCCATTAACATCCCTCAGGTCATATGTGGGGGGAGGGGAGGCAGCTGGAGGGAGTGGTGGCAGTTAGTGGGTTATAAGTTGTTTGTAATAAGCTATAAAACTCTGTAACCTCAAAAGCGCTCTCTCCCCGACAGAAGTCCGTCTAAATATGACAGCCAAAGGATGGGAGAAAGAAGTACTCTGATTCCCATTTTATAGATGCGGAAACAGAGGTGTAGAGAAACTAAGCAACTTGCCCAAGATAACAGAGGGAGTTGGGATTTAACCTGAGTCCTAGGCCAATGTCTTACACAGACAACCAAAATTCTAGGGACTAGCTCTGATCCACATGGGCTGGGGTGGGGGAGAATCAGTCTTGGAAAAGGTGCATCTTGTTTCCTTTCTAGCTGGTCACTTTTGACTTTAAAGAGCCAGATTTCCTCTCTGTCTATGACTTTGCAGCCTATACAATAGCCTCCAGTCATGGCACTCTGTGAAAATGTCATTACGTCTTGATATCTCCCGTGTCCCTTTGTTTTCAGAAATGAGGTTTTTAAAACCTAATAACGACCTCCCTTTGAGGAAATCCTAAATTGTTTCAGCCATCAAGCTGTGCTTCCCTTAATGTCCCTCAAGGCATCTCCTGAAATAGTTTAATACTTTCCTTACAAGCACAGTCGGACAAGAGGGCTGATTCAGAACTTCCTGATACAACCCTGGGTCCATTGAGATTCTGTTCCCCGGAAGGGAAAAGCCCATAATGATCTGGCTGGAGGGCTGAGTCACAAAGAGTAACCTGGATTGGGTGGAGCGGGGAGGGGCTGGGGAGTCACAGAGGACAATGAGGGGAGAGATTGCAAGGGCGGGTGCTGGACCTGGAAGAGAGCCAATCCCCAGAACAGCCAGACGGGGCACCTCCTGCAGTGAGTAGAGTGCCCCGTGACAGCCATAGGAAGAGTTTAGAGGGGCCCTTAGAAGATTACTAGGGTATTCTATGGTGTGGCTCTGGAGAGAGACTTGCTCAGAACTAGGTTGTACTATGGTGCACCGCAGCCCTTAACTGCTGGTGAGTCCTGTGAAATGTATAAATATCTGCTCACCGTATGTACCATTCCATGCGTCTGATGAAGGTGGGTTCTAACCCACGAAAGGTTATGCTGAAATACATTTGTTAGTCTCTAAGGTGCCACAAGTAATCCTGGTCTTTTTGCTGACACAGACTAACACGGCTGCTACTCTGAAACTTGTTTAAACAAGTGGCCTAAAACACATCGGGCCTCATCGGGCCATCAGCTTTAAAGCAGAGCGTTCTCCTGATTTCCCTGCTGCAAATCAGTGGTACCATATGCCCATGTAATTTAACCTACTAAGGTTAGAAAACACTGCTACCTTGCGGTGCTGTGGCGAGATGACATGGTACTTGTTGCTAATACTAGCTTTTTTCATCAGCACATCTCAAAGCACTTTATAAAGGGATCAGTATCATTATCCCCATTTTACAGATGGGAGGGGGGAAACTGAGGCACAGAGCAGTGAAGTGACTTGCACAGGCCAGAGCCAAGAACAGAACCCAGCTCTCCTGCATCCCACTGCAGCATGCTGTCCACTTGGCCATGCTAAAATATACTTTTCCTTCCCTGAACTCCTAAACTGAGATGCCTCATTCCCATGGGCAGCCAACCCCCTTCTGCAGCTTTGAAAACCCCACGCTATATGACTTGCATATATATATTTTTTTACTTTGTTCTTATTAGGTCTTTGCTGGTCTGTTATTAACCAGAATGGGGCAAGCAGTGCATTCTGAATGACCACACCCAGGCAAATCAGGTTTATGGACTTTAACTAGATTGTCCTGGGGCTGGAGGAGCTTGAAACAAAATGACTATGTAATTGTTGCTATGATTTATTTTTAACCTTCCGCCCCAAAGGGCTGTTCTAGCATCTGGGGATTGCTGGGGCTTAGGGATACCGTGGCCTCCTCACCTTTCCCAGGGGA
Source organism: Chelydra serpentina (assembly GCA_037349315.1). Classification (NCBI taxonomy): domain Eukaryota; kingdom Metazoa; phylum Chordata; order Testudines; family Chelydridae; genus Chelydra; species Chelydra serpentina. The sequence goes on from JBAIAC010000061.1 coordinate 17,622,240, forward strand.
ATCCCCTTCCACCAGAAGGCAGTGGCAGGTGATGAGAGGTCCTGATTCTCAGCAGTGAGGGGACATCCTCATTTCTTACTGTTAGCACTGAGGGCCTTTTGTAGCTCAGAGGTGCTTGCAACCTCACAGAATCACACCTTAGGTGTGTAACACATAAGAGAAATACCTTCTCTGTGTCAGGACAGGCCGGTACCTTCCATTGCGCAGTACCGATCTCATTTGCTGCCTCGTTAAATGAATAAAAAAAAATTAATGAGTTCATATAAATGGCTTACTCTATTTTTGTGGAACCATACTGGCAAAAAGTATTACCTGCGACTATGGCCCTCCCCCGCCCGGTGTTTGATCCACAGGCAATAGCCGCTTCCTTCTGCTCTCAGTTTATAGATAGTCTTTTAGCTCCGGGAATAGAAACCTGTGCTTCAGAGTTGGAGATCCCGGTCCTCTCCTTCCTTATGGCCCAAATTTTGAATGGCTGTGGACTTCAGCATGTGTAACAAAACACTGGCAAAGCATGTTGCATACCTACATGATCTCCCTTCCCTCAAATCTTCCCATTCAGCTCTGCAGTCCAGACCTTCATAGGTTGTTTCCAGTTAGAATTGGCTGGAACAATAGGATGGTTTTTTTCAAACCACTTTTGAACAAAATGAATTTTTTATGGAATTTGTTTTTTCAGTTAACCAAACTGAACTTTCCGTTTTCAACAACTGGGGGGGAAAAAAGCTTGGTGTACAGTTTTTTGGATTCCTTTTCTACTCCCTCCACCCCCCGTTTAGGATTTAAAAACCCAAAACTAAACAGCCAACAACTTTCAACTGTTGACAAATTTCAGCCAAATCAAAAAAATGTTGAAGTAAAAATGTTCATGTTTGGTCTACAAGCCATTTCCCATTTTTAAAAGGACAAATTTCATCAAAACTTTTTATCGCCTTCTTTCCATGAAATTATGATGACATGGTGAACGTGGCCCATGCATAGTCAATAGTTTTCCTCTGAATGCCTTTCATTAGTCAATTCTCTCCTCTCCATACTCTCCTCCAATATGATTTCACTCTGCTTTTAGCCTGCTGGACTTTGTTTTTGTTTTATTTGAGTAATATATTCTCTTAGGAGAGCAGTTAGCAGAATCCTTTGTAATGAATGTTTTCCATCATGTTGATAAATTACACAGCTCTAAGGAGGCCTGCAATGAAAGAGCGCTTTATTTTAAAAGTGGTCCTTGCGTCGCATCATGTTGTGAAGACTGATTACTTGACATGACTGAATGATCCCTCCATCCCCCACACACACCATATCACAAGCCGTGGCGAAAACAAGAAACAAGGATGGCTTTTCTCCATGGGATAATGAGGCGCCAAAGAACTATCTGAAACAGCAGGAAGTTCTGCTCTCCAAAGAGCCGGCATGCATTCCAAGCTGTTTGGTACATCTCTGTTATAATGGCAGCGTGGTGTTTTTGCAACTCATCAAAGCATACTTCATTGTTTCTCCTTCCCTTGACGTGTGTGGTGTGCTGTTATTCTTTGCCCTTAAGTCCTCGTCGCCCACCTCTCTTTCTACTAGAGCAGCATGGGTTGATTCCTCTTGAGACGCACTTCAATTGTGTCTGCCCTAAAACCAGATTCTGCTTAATTTACAAGCCTGTTCCAAAGCCTATTGGAATCAATGGGAAAACGCCCATTGATTTAGGGTGACCAGATGTTCCAATTTTATAGGGACAGTCCTGATTTTTTGGGTCTTTTTCTTATGTAGGCTCCTATAACCTCCCACCCCCGTCCCGATTTTTCACACTTGCTGCCTGGTCACCCTACATTGATTTGAGGGAAGGGAGATCATGTAGGTATGCAACACGCTTTGCCAGTGTTTTGTTACACATGCTGAAGTCCACAGCATTTATAATTGGTACTTGTAGGTGAAACCCACTGCTTAGATTAGTTCAGGTTTATCCCTGGAGGCTCCCAGGCCATGCCAGTGAGTGTTGCCTGCTCCCAATTAACCTGGGAAGAATGGGGGTGGTTACAGCAGTTACACCAGGAGTTGTAAGCAGAACTGGGCCTGTTTCTAACTGTCTGCTCTGCTGATTCATCTTCAGCTCTAGAGATGAATTCCTGGCTCAAATTAAGTCAATGGGAGTTTTATCATTGATTTCAATGGGGCGAGGATTTCACCTTGAGTCAGACAGATTTCCTTCCATAACATGCACCATCACCAGCAGTAAAGATTTGGCAGACCAAATTAGGCCTTAACCTACACCTGTGCAATCCTATTGTCTTCCAGTTACATTCTTCGTCTCTGCTACCCCATCCCCCAGTCTTTAAGGGGCTTCCCAAGGTGTAACTACTTGGAATTCAGTAGCTAATTCTATTAAGGCTGCACAAAATAGAATAGGGTTTGAATCTTTCTCTGCAGGGCTAACAGGAACGAAAAGCTATTAAAAAAAAATCTTGTCACTAAGTCAGCAGACATGACTCTGAACACACACAGGGAACAGAGACAATAAGTAAAATTTTTAGACAATCTTCAACATGAAAGCACCCTTTGAATAAATACAAGGGTATTGAGTCCACGGAGAACAAGTCCATTGTCTGTGTAGTGTTAGACTAGAAAGGGACGCGGACTATGAGTTGAGCTGGAATTCTGAAAATACCTGCGTGCTAACTGTGCTCTGGTCCAAGAAAAACTCTCAGCAGCATCTGACTTCCTCCAATTAAATCCTAGTGCTAGCAAATCCTTTTCCTGGAAACTTGCTGCACCCTTTTCAGAGGAAGTCTTCTGGAGGTGAGTAAGAAACCTGGCTTTGTGAAAGTCTGGCGATCACCTTATTTGTGTCAGCAAATTCCCCCAGGATTGGAATCGCCCAGCGCTTCAAAGACATTCCCATGACATAACCAGGCCCAGCGCAAGCTTTTTTGCCACCCTAGGCGGCGAAGGGGGGGGGGAACCCTGATGCCAAGAAGAGAAGGCGTCGCCACCGAAATGCCACTGCGGACCAAAGAGGGAAGAAGGAGTCGCCGCCAAAATGCCACCAAGGGTGGCGAAATGCCGCCCCCCAAATCCTGCCGCCCGAGGCAACCGCCTAGGGTTGCCTAGTGGAAGCGCCGGCCCTGGACATAACTATAGCAAAGGCTCCAGTTCAGAGAATGATGAAAGGGTCGCAAAAGCACTCGGGACTAGAGCCATAAAGGGATTTTGGCACCTCACTGCCACTTTACATTTTGACTTTAGGCGCTTAAACTGTCTACACCTGGAGTTAGTTGTGATTCCTAGCTCAACAATCCCATCTGGGCCCCATGGGCACATACTCAGCATGGTTGGCCCGGGCTGCTGCTCACCGCTGCCTGTTACTGTGGCTGCAGTTACTGTTTTTAGTGTGCTGGCTTGATGAGTTAGCATGAGTGTCTGCGTGAGCTGGGGGGGTCGCACCTTTCGCTCCTAGTGTAGACATAACCGTAGCTACACTCCTGCTCAGTGGCTGTCTAAGTCTCTGTAGGAATGGGATTTGTATAGGGATTTGCACAACGTTCTGCGCCTGCCACCTGACTTTCAATAGACGGTCAAGTAACTGTGCATGCCAGTCCTGGAGCTACCTTCCCGAATAACGACACTCCTACCTTTGAATGCAAATCAGCTACCTGTGCATTCAAAAGTGTGGTACTGATAGAGCAAAGACCCTCTGGTGGTGGAAATTAAAGCTCCATTTAAGTAAATGGAGTTACACCGATTTACACCAGGTCAGTTTACATCAGCTGCTGATCTGGCTCTTGCTGCGCACCTGTCTGTAAAACTAGGCCCTAGTCGTCATGTACAGGGCCTAGTAGACACTGAGTGCTACATCAAGGACCTTCTCCTCTGGAGTAAATGGGATGTAAAATCAACAATATGAGACTGAAAAGAAAAGAGTACCGTGAGAAATTCCAACCTGAACTAAGGAACAGATTTGAGCCACTGCCGGAGGTAGAGAAAGGACATGAAGTACAGACTGGACATGAAGGAAAATGGGCAGTGCTCAAAGACAATGTGATTCAGGCTGAGTCGTAGTTGATATCAACATAGAGCAAGAATTGGATAAACCAAGAGACCTGGCATCTCATTTAGGAAAGAAAAGCAAAGGAAAATGGGGGGGGGGGGGCGAGGGAAGCAAAGGAGTTGTACAAGGAAGCAGACAAAACAGAGAAGTTACACAAGGAAAGAGAAATGAAGATATGTTGAAGACTTAGCAGCTGAAGCTGCTGCTAGGATAGGAAACTACAGAGCCATTTACCAACTGAATAAAGCCCTGCATGGAAATTTCAAAACGGAAAATGCAAAGCGAAGACGGAAAGATGCTTGCAATTGACGTGGAACAGAAAGAGATGAGCAGAGCATTTCAAAGGAATCCTCAATTGACCCAGCCCTACTTCAGCACCAGATGTCGATGAAACACGTGGACCTGATCAACTTGACACATCAGAAGTTCTAGCTGCAGCCAAGAAGCTGAAAAACAACACGGCGAGAGATCACATTACAACAGAAATGCTAAAAGCAACCATCCCCTGAATGAAATTGGTAGAGTGGACCAATGAAGTTGGGGGGAAAAGAGACCCCTCTTCACCAGCAGAAGCATTGTCAGAATGCCCAAAAGGAAAGGATGATCTTGCTGATAGTAACAGCTGGAGAAGAGAGACATTACTCTGTGGGGAAAGCCTTCTGCAGTGTGATGCAAAGCTTAGAGAAGAACAGTCTAGGCTCAGGCCCCAAGAGTTCCTGTGTAGGCCAGAAATTCACACTAAGGACCATCACAGAATAATGTGTAGAATGGCAGGCTCCCCTCAATTTCATTGACTTTTTTGCGGGTGGGGAGGGCGGGAGGCATTTGCCAGCATGCACAGGCATTGTGGAATATTTATTCTTAAGTCGTATAGAATCCCAGCTAAAGTCCTCCAATATAATCAAGGTCCTATACAGAGATGAGCAGTGTGTTGTCTGGTTGCTCACACTTACAGAAAAGTGTGGGTCAATGTGGACACTGGCCTGAAACAGAGCTGCATTCTATTTCCGCTATTGTTTGGCATTGCCCTGGTCTAGATAACCGTGTATTTGGAACGAACACACACACACACACACACACGGCAAATGTCTAGAAGACCTATAGCCTTTGCTGATATTGCGCTACTGAGTGACACCTCTGAAAAAGTACAAATGAAGACAGAGAACCTGGCAAAAATAGCAGCCCACAGGGCTCATAATTAGTTATGCTAAAACAAACCACCTTGAAACCCAGAAGTAACATCACATTAGAAGGTGGTAACATCAAAACCCTAGAACAGTTCACTCACCTGGGCAGCCCAGTGTTCGCTAGCAGAGACCTCAAGAAGGAAGTGACGTCACGGATAGGAAAAGGCATCTACAGCATTTACTAAACTCAAGGAGGTATGGACATCAAAGCCCCAGAACAAAACAGCCTTTTTTAAATCAAAGTGCTAACATCGCATTGCAAGAGCCGGAGATCTAACAAAATGTTAGCTAGAAACAGTGGCGCTGGGACACTTTTAATAGTGGGGATGCTGAAAGCCAGCCCCCTTACCCCTGTCTGTGCCCCCTGCCCCAGCTGGGGCTGGGAGCAGTGCCATGTCTCCGGGAGCAGGGGAGCCTGATGTGGGGAGGGGGGGGGAAGGGGACAAAGGCTGGAGGCGGGTATGGGGCCAGTAGCAGAGGCCTGGCCATGGGGCCAGCGGCCAGGACCCTGGGAACAGAGTCCTAGGAGCAGGGGGTCAGGTGTGGGGCCCCAAGCACAGGGCCAGCAACCCAAGAACGGAGCTCCAGGGGTTGGGGCTGGCGGCCGGGACCCAAGCACCAGGCTGGGCAGTGGAGGCCTGGATGCAGGGTCAGCAGCCCCGCATAAAACCTGGGGGTGCTGCAACACCCCCCACACTCTTAGTTGCCACACCTATGGCTAGAAAACCAGAGGCCTTCAAAAATAACTTCCTACAGAAGATTCTGGACATTGGTTGGAAAAACTTCATCACCAACGAAGAAATCCAAGAAGTTACCAACCACAGCTTGTCTGCACTCGGATTAGAAGGAAGTGCTGGACATATTTGGAGCATGTACTCCAAGGAAACCAAATGGTGTAAGGAAATGAGGGCACCCAAGAGAAACCTTAAGAAGAACCCCTGAGCAGGGAGGACAGAACAGTCCATCCCAAGACCATAGAGCAGATGGAGGCAGCAGCAGCAAATGACAGAGGAATGGAAAAGACGAGCTTCTGTCCCATGCACCAGTATTGGCACAGGAAGGATGTAATGTAACTGCAGTAGAAAATCAAGGCAGGGAATTGTATCCAAGAACTAACAGTCTAGAATGCTGGAGAATGGCACTGAATTGCAAACATAAATAGAATATTTATATATCTTTAAGGGTGAAATCCTGGGCCCATTGAAGTTTTGCCACTATCTTCAATGGAGTCAGGATTTCACCCTAACGTTCATCGGTCTCTTGCCGTTCATTGCGTAGCAGGTCCGTGCAATAGAAGTTGTACAGCTGCTCCTCCTCGTAGTGTAAGTCAGCATGCTACAGTAGTAAAATGGCTCCCCAAAAGATAGGCGCGTATGTATAATCAAGTACCGCTCGTTTGTCTTGTTTTTGTACAAGGACTTTTGGAGTAAACTGTGTTCTTGGCTTTCCTGAATTATGCGATACTTGGACTAAAGAGAGAGGGCGTATAGTTCTGGCTTAGTGCAGGATGATCCACTCCGTTTGTGTGATGCATGTCCTGCGTGCTAGTGTTGACTTACCAGAGACATCCCTAAGGTTTTGCCCACTGGATAAAATTGCCCCGGTTTTACTACACTTGGGAATGGATTTATTTAAGCAGTGCATCATTAATTTCAATGGGAGTTAGGGATACCTCGAAGATCTAGCCCTCAGTAATTTGCCTGTAGTCACACAGGCAGTTTGAGGAACTTCACTCCTGTCCCGGTCTGGCTCCTGCCACCGTTTAGAAACATAATGGAAATAACACTTTTAAACTGAAATAAGGGGGTCTGTACAAGGGGCTTGCTCTAATTTTAACTAGCTCAGCTGCCAGACTGATTAGTTAATTGTACCATGTAAACAAGCCTTAATTACTTTTTCCCCCTCCCTGACTTGAAGGATTTGCAAGCCCTGTGTGTACAATCTGTGCTAGAGTGTTGTCTGCTGCCCCCTGCTGTTCTGCTACAAGCAGTTAAAACATGTAGCTAGAAGTCTCTGAGCCTCCCACCCACAGGGCCTTGCACCGTATAGTCGATTATGCCTGGCTAAAGTACATGCCAAAGGCTACGAATAGCCTGAATCCCAATCCAGCCCTTGTGACGAAGTGAAGCTTGCTCCATGGTGGCTCAAATCCCCAAAGCTATTCTGAAAATGTCAAAATAGGGAAGCTTTTGAAATTTTTTCCCAAACATTTTTCTAATCAGGAGACTTGTTTTAAAAAAAATCATTTTCTGCAAAAGTTTCATTTCAACAAGTCAACATTTTCTGATGAAAAAACATCTTATCAGAAAATTCCAGACCAGCTCTATTAACTACCCAGTAGTAAGTGGGCCTCCTTTTATGACCAGGTTTTCACATCCTTATTTACAAGGGGTGGTATCTTATGCCACACAATAGCCGGTTGATTTCAGTGGCATTATTTTAACGTACTGTTCATTGCAAGCACAGGTACCATATCTGGCCTTTGTTAAGAGGTATTACACTTTCTGGTCAATTGATAGAGATTTGACTCTATTTTTGAGAAGCACTTCTAATTTTCATCAGAAAGTGTTCAGATTGTTAGTTGTAGTCAGAAGGTTATTTTGCCAGAACATGTAAAAATTTAGCATAAGGGGCTAATTATTGCTGTGTACTTAATTATGTCATTCACACCTATTCCCAAGTCTCTGACCACCTCTAGCATTTATGGGTTCACTGAAAACAACTGTTACAGAACATGGATCCATTTTGATAGTGAAACCTCCACTGAGAGTTGAAAAACCCCCACTTCATATATTGCTTAATGGAAAATATGAAAGTAATCTGAGCTATTGTTTTTCCTAAATCATACACCAAGCCAAAGGACAAAATGTCACTGGAAAACAAGTTCATAATTATTAGCAATAAAATCAAATTAACCAAGAGCTCCAAGGTATTCGTCAAAAATCCAGGGCTTTCATATTGCAGGGCAAAGAGAAGCAATTTTTTCCCTTCACTTTCCCCTCTTCCCCTCCCTCTGCCCCCCACCCCCCGTGAGGACTCGGGGTGAAAAAGCCAAAGACCCAGTCAGAGAGAGCCCTGGGAACGTGGCCCTGAGAATAGCTAAAGGAGCCTTGGGGCACAGTGCTGCCTAGAAAGGGGCTTCAAATTCTGGACAAAGACATTGTCTCTTGTTTTTGATTCCTGCTGTGTTCAGGAAAACAAGACTTTGTACATTTTTTGTTATAAACAAACAGGATTGCATCATAGAAACACCTGACTTCATCACCAATTTTTCCTCCTAACCGAAACATCCTGCCAGACCCTGAATTTTTAGCTAACTGCTCAAGTCAAAGGGGGCAACAATATAATGAAATGATGCTCCCTGCCCCCAAGAGCTTAGTCTCCTCCTCCCTAGTTCAGATAACAGCTGAATTGACCAGGTCTTTCCCCCCCCCACCCCCCAACTGACCACAACTCCTCTGTCCCCTTCGTTATTTTTAACCCCATGCTCTTTCCCTCGTCTGTTTTGGACAACTAGAGACCAGGTACTAGAGCAGATTTCCCACAGTGTCTGGATTTGTTTCATATGCACCCTGGGCATTACAATAGCTGAACTGAGGAATCTTGTGATTTGTATAGGGCCCCGAACCAACATTAATAGAAGTCCTTCCATTGACAGAGGGCTTTGAGCAAGCCTAGCAAGTAAGCTGACCTGCTAGGTAAGCTGACCTCTGGTGTGCCAAAGGACGTTATATTTCACCCAGTTACCCCAAGTTGAGCTCGATAACTTATGTTTGGACAGAAAGGCACCTGGTTGTGACTTGAAGACCTCGAGATGGAGAAGCCACCACTTTCCCAGTTTTCTCCAGTGGTCAGTCACTGTCACTATTAAACATTTTGTGCCTTATTTGTCTGGCTTCAGCTTCCAGCCATTGGATCTTGGTATGTCTGTCTCTGCTGGATTAAACAACCCATTTGTGCCTGATATTTTTTCTCTTTGACAGTACTTACCCACTGTATTCGAATCGCTTCTCAGTTGTCTTTTTGGTGAACCACTCAGATTGTGGTTCTCCGTTGTAGGATCTCTGAGGCAGAGACTGTCTGTCTGTGATATGTCTGGATAGCCATGGTAATACCCCTCCCTTTCTACCTTTACCCCAGAGGCTGAGGAGGGTTTGTATCTGCTTTTCTTATTGTTCCAGGCACAGGTGCTTTGTATCGTTCACATACGACTAGGTACCACTGCTCTGAGCTGTGAGCTTTTGAGGTGGCTGCTGGGGTCTCATTATTTCTATCCAATAGAGTTTGAAGGATGGCAGGCTGGATTGGACTATTTAATATTTTTTTAGAATGCATTTGGGGACATAGTGTTATTTATTTGTATTGCCCTGGTGCCCTTGAATCTGTTGTTTCATCAAGTTCTTTGCTGTTTGGACTGACTTTTCCGCTCAGTGTATGCTGGGAGGTCCCTCCGCTTTCTCTGTGGCCATTTCTCTGGCTCTTGTAAGGTTGGGTCATTTTTGTGTTGAGTTTGTCCAATTTTTGTCCTATCAAGGGCTAGTGCTGGTGGAATACTTAGGCCAGACAGCGCTGTCTGCAACCATTTGCTTTCACTATTGAAGAGCACTCTGGAAGTCATGTCTTCTGTAAGACTCTCCTTTATGGGGGCTTGTATTTCCCATCTAACTGGCAGGATGTAGTGGGTAGGGCCTTGGACTAGAACTCTGGGCTTGTGGGTTCAGGTCTTGTGCCACAGACTCCCTTGGGCAAGTCACTTAAGCCCGGGTACTCAGTGGTATTTCAGCACCTAACTCCCACTGAAATCCATGAGCGCGAGGCACCTCAATAGCTATGTGGATCTGGGCCTTACTCTTTCTGGGCCTCAGTTCCCTATCTGTAAAACTGACATAGGCCATATAAATAGCCCTCTGGATGTGCAGTTTCATAGTCTTTCTGAAGCTGAGGCAGTTCTTTGCAAAATGGTTTCTGGCTCCCAGCAGTTTATGGTCTATTCCCACTTATGCATATTATCGAAAACTATCGCAGCAAGTTGCAGCTCCGGACCCATTAGCCTCATGCTGCAGATTTAGCTACGTTGCCTCTACCTAGAGCACTCAGTGAAGAGGGACTTTCGAGGTGAGGGGAGAGGGGTTGGCTGACCTCGGTCGCTGTTTCCTCTGCAAACCGCTCCCCCAATGCAATGGATGCGGTTAACCTGTTTGTGCAGCCAGGCAGAAAATAGCGTGTCTCTGTCACGCCCACGCTCCCCTCAAAGTGTGTAATTCAGAGCCTAAGCAGGACCTGTGAAACACTGATGTCCAACACCAGTGAGCATGAAGCAAACAATGAGCAGGGGTCTGGGCTCCTTTATAAAGACATGGGGCCAGATCCCCAGCTGGTGTAAATCGGTGTAACTCCACTGGAGACAATACACAGGTTGACCCCAGCTGTGGATCTGATCCCTGGTCTCTCTGCTTTCACTCCTGCCCGCTTCCCCTAGGATTGTCTTTCTGAACATCTCCAAACAGGGGACTTTTCCACCTGAGAAGGAGGTTCTGGATCTCTGCCTCTTTCCTCCTTGGAATTTCCCCAGTCTGTTCCTTCCACCCCAGACCTCTACTTCTGCATGGTCACTGCAGGTTCAGCACCCCTCCACACACCCCTATCAACCGAACCCACATCAACCACAGCGCCAGCAGCTTGCTTGCTCTCTGACCATGTGGCATGCCAGCATCATGCGTGGATGGGAGAGAGCAGGGACAATCTTGACCTGGGCAGCTCTTCAATGCAGACTCAACATGATTCACATCTTCACCCGCACCCTTCTCTTTGAGAGTCACCCCAGCACAGACAGGCAGCATGCGGCCTAGGCATCGCTGAAGCCTTTAATTGCTACCTAGGTGTTTGTGCTGGTCCCCGGCCCAGGGGTAAATTTCACTCTGTGTGACAGAGATGCATTATAGGGACACTTACCGCATCCCCTTGAGTACAGCCAATGGTAATTCCTATCCCTCGCTGTGCAAGATTGCTGTGTTTGCGGCTAGATCTTTGCACTGCAGTTAGATAGCCTCTCCACCGGCAAACTGCCTCTGGATTGCTGTCTCAGAGCACTAACCTGTTTGCAGTGTAGACACCCACCATCAGACATACCAGGGCTGGCCCATGCCAGCTGACTTGGGCTGAAGGGCTACTTAATTGCAGTGTAGATGTTTGGGCTCAGGCCGGCACCCTGTGAGTGGGAGGGTCCCAGAGCTCAGGCTACAGCCTGAGAGCCAATGTCTACACCACAATTCAACAGCCTCTTAGCCCGAATCAGCCGTGGGTGTCTGATTGCAGCGGAGACACACCCGGGGGACAGGGGCTGCTTGTGACAGACATAAATGGTGTCCTTCAGAGAGGAAGGCAGGGTTTTCTGACCCAGTATAGACGGTTCCAAGCAAAGCAATGGACAGGGTGTGGGACTAGAAGAGACTGGGGAGGGTGGGGGTGGAGAGGAGAGGGAGGTGAGGCAGGAGAAGCAAGAGCACATATCTCCACTCCCCCAATTATCCCTCACCGAAGCCCTCACCCATCTCACGATCATAGAATCATAGAATCTCAGGGTTGGAAGGGACCTCAGGAGGTCATCTAGTCCAACCCCCTGCTCAAAGCAGGACCAACCCCAACTAGATCATCCCAGCCAGGGCTTTGTCAAGCCTGACCTTCAAAACCTCTAAGGAAGGAGATTCCACCACCTCCCTAGGTAACCCATTCCAGTGCTTCACCACCCTACTAGTGAAAAAGTTTTTCCTAATATCCAACCTAAACCTCCCCCTCTGCAACTTGAGACCATTACTCCTTGTTCTGTCATCTTCTACCACTGAGAACAGTCTAGATCCATCCTCTTTGGAACCCCCTTTCAGGTAGTTGAAAGCAGCTATCAAATCCCCCCTCACTCTTCTCTTCTGCAGGCTAAACAATCCCAGTTCCCTCAGCCTCTCCTCATAAGTCATGTGCTCCAGCCCCCTAACGATGGCGCTATCTAATGTCCATCTACTCTTCTAGTGGCATGACCTTAAGCCAGATTCCCTCACCAGCTTTCAAAAGTGCTGCATGCAAACACACAGGTACCCCAATGCCAAAACCCTCCCATTGGGGTCACCAGCACCTCCCCTCCCCTTCTCTCTCTGGAGAGGTGCCCCAGATTTTTGGCTTTAGAAATCAGGCCGCTCTAGCATTGTTCAATTCTTTTATTTATGCCAAATGTGATGTAGCCAGCTCACTGTCTTTGGAGAATCTGTTCTTAAACAGGCTAATCGGATTTATTCTGAATGCTAAATTTGTCTTATCCTCACCATCCACATACATCTAATAAAAACAAAGTGCGTGCAGAAATGCTCAGGGCGGTTTTGTGTATGATTTCATTAACTGTTTAAATTCATTACCTCAGACTTAGCACAGTAATAACACAGTGCAAGGAACTGGGAATAGACCTGTAGACACACACTAAGTTTCTGATGACTTCAGTTTTGTCCTCAAGGCTTCACATGCCATCCGATCAAACAGCCAATAAAACGAGATTAGGTCTTATTTACTTGCAAACATAGTATTATAGCATCACTGAAACATAAGAAGCAGAAATTGATCACTGGAAGAGGTAGATCTTAGTCAACACACAACTAGTGATAACATAGGGGACCCAAGGAGAAATCATTCACTGTTTTGCATTTTTCATTTTGTTACCAGCTGGAACCAAACATGCCAGTATTTAATTCTCACTGGAGTGGGATGACATTTTTTTGTCTAACTTTTTTCAGTTGCAACATGTAGATTGAGGCTGACTGTAACATTTTCTGAACTTGTGTTTGCTTTGCCAAATTGTTCCAGGGGGAAAGAGGAAAAAAAAATTCTGAAACTTATGTTTGACACAACTGACTTCATTTCAAATGTTGCCTCAGTTTTATTGGTTTGAAAAGGTTTTTAAAAAACAAATGAAATGAAGGGGTTTGTGTGGCCTCCTGACTTATTTTTACTTTTTCGGTTGGGCCAGCAAACTGAAAAACTGCTTCCTGAGAAGCTGAGCTATGCAAATAGTTCTTAATGGGACACTGGTCATTTGGGCCAGAGGGAGCAATCTGATTGGCTGATGAACATTCCTAAGGTGTGTGTCTATTGGCTAAAATTGCTGGATTGCACTCTGAAGGGTTGGATCTGGCTCTCCCTGTGGCACAAACTCATTTGTATGTCTGTAAGCATTCTTACAAATTGCTTTATAAAATTCTGTGTCCTTTTTGGAGGTGAGTGTGACGCACTGAGTCATATTTTCTCTCTGCGGCTCCGCGTTCCCCAATCTGCTGCTGAGTCTAGTCTTTCACTCCCTGCTGGGCGATTTGTTTGAGGGCTCAGTCTAGTTGATCTGTTGCCACTCTGGTCTTCTCACAAATACGGAATCGAGTTTCTCCGCAGTTTCCAGCTTTAGCGTTCCCGCCTTGGAAATAGGCACAAGTGCCACTCTGAAAATTGTCACTGGAGCCTCCTGGGATGTGAAACCTGGAAAACAGAATGCAGGGGTTCCGTACAGGCTCCATGATGGTGGAAGTGGACCCAGACGCTGACACATGCCAATAGAACATGAACCTAGAAGGAAACTAAGTCGTCCCTTCTAGGGGGCGGCCTGTAGGCAGCCTACAAATGATGCTGAATCAGCACATTTACCACCGCTGCTAGGGCTAGTTAAATGGCATTATTATAATTATAGTGCAGTCACAAAATGACAGACACCACCATCGACCCCCCCCCCCCCAACTGCCATCAAGCCCCTAAGAACTTCCTGTTGCCCTGTCACAGGGAATGGTGATCAGGGCACATTTATCTCCCCATGCCTGCTTAGCCCCGTTCATCCTGAAACATCCAAAAGTGCCTTGTGGTGAGCCAATGGCTTGGCTTGTTCCTGGGTTTCTATCCATGGAAGCTGATGCCAACCTTAACGGAGGGCTCCTAGCGGCAGATAATCAGCCCAGACGTTAGATACCTGCAGCTGACCTGGGGTCGTGGGGCTGTTTAATTGGGGTGTAGACAGAACAGCTACCCCAACATTAAACAGCCCTCGAGTCAGATGGCACAGGCCAGCCACAGGTGTCTAATTGCAGTGCAGACTACCCTAAGAGCACTACGGTGATGTAAATACACCTGCAAGCTCCCCACAACTGGGGGGCTGCAGTCAGGCAACGGTGCTCTCAAGGTGGGGAGGGGTGGTGGGAAATGTGCTGATGGACACGTCGGAGGCTCACAGTTCCATGGCAGAGCCCATAGAGGTGTTAGTGCTACACTTTGGCTCATCCCAGAGGATGTCCTAGTGCCAGAGACTTACAGGCCAGAGGACAGAGCCGCGCCATCCATCCAGACCCATTTCTTGGGGCTGGGGTCGTACGATAATCCAATCCAGAAAGGGAAATAATAGGGAAGGCTTTGGCGATCTTCAACATATTGATAGGATGCTTTTTTTATGAAATCCTGCATGAGAATAAAGAAAGACCCTACATTCCGTCCGGTGTGAATGAACAGATGAGGAGAGTATCCCCAATTCCCAGCACACTGTATTAGTCTAGACATGAGCGCAATAACTCAGGTTGGCTTGCTCTCCCAGTATATTAACCTGCCCTATCAGCTTCCTCAAACAAACCCTGTGTGGCTGAAGTTCACCAGGTTGAATCTCAGCCCAGAGGTTGGGGTGTGTGTGTGTGTGTGTGTGTGTGTGTGTGTTTAAGGAACATTTCAGCAAAATCCATGTAGCCATGTCTATGTTAAACAAGGCTGAAAAATGTATCTATGTCCCTGCTATTTCCTAATGAGGACTTTTGCCCACATTAATTCAAAGGCTCTTGAATTGATTTTATTCATACATGGCTCATTTCATAGATCTCTGCAATCTCAGAAGATCTAAACAAAAGGCTTAGTTTGAAGAAAATAGCTATAGTAGATTTTTATTTAAAAGGCTTTGATTCTTGTTTAAACTAAGGCATTTTACACCATTTCATCAATGTAAAGAGGCCTTAAAGTGGGCATAAATTACATATACATGCACTTTAGCATCCCTTTATGTTGCTATAGCAGAGTAAAAGGACCTTAGTGTATATGAGAATCAGACTCATCAATGTACCAACTTTTCTCAGACGTGTGCAGCAAGTTTAGATTTTTGCCTACATTTCTCAGTCTCAGCCCTAGAATGGTGGCTGGGTAGCTGACGGTGACTGTATCGTTCAGCAGCCAAAGGCAGCTGCAGAGCTTTGCAGTTGTGGAGTGAAGCTGGAAACTCAATATAATCCGATAACTTTAATGCAAAATCCAGGTTGGGGAGTCAAATGCTCAGTCGCTAAATGCCCCAAAACAACCTTAACTCTGCCCCTTTCGTGCCACTATTTATGCCTTAACATAAGGTATCTTTCTATCATTGTGAACTATTTTCCAGTGAACACAGTAGACAATACGAACATGGGGGTAGAGTGTGACATTACAATCTGCCCAGCGTAAGGGGCAACACGTTGTGTGCTACCTCTCCAACAGCCTGGGAAGGAGATGGTGACTTGGGGAATCAAAGTCTCCTTCCTGCTCCCTCCACTGCTGTAAAGAGAGAGTAAGCTGTCAGATGGTCAGTCACAGCTGGACCAGCTAGGACATTGGGAGGATGTAACCTAGGCTCCACCCCCTTCCCACCCTGTTTTAGTCCCTTCCACCCCCTGGGGGAAGTAGCCCCTCTTCTGCTTCTGCCTCCCTGTGAGATGGGCAGCAGGCACTGGAATGTAAGTGCCATGGTGCTTGCTAGGCCACAAGGTAGTCCATAATCCTCCTTTCATTTACACCAGGTTTATAGCAACACAATGATATTTCTCTTGATTTATTCATGGAGGATCAAGGCCCTAATTCTGATCCATTTGTTTCCACCAGTGTTTAAAAAGAAACTCATTTTTACCAGCTCTTCCTTGCCATCAATCTTAAGAAACCTGGACTCTTGAGAGGAGCAAAAGGAGTTACAGCTTTGCCAAGAGACGCTTTCCTCGGAAAAGAGGTAAGAGGCTTGTCCCTGATGTATCCACCTCTCTGGACAAGGGCTTTTTTTGTGTCCTCAAAAAACCCAAACACATGCCATTACTCCATTGCATCTCTACATATATGGTGCAACCTGTCGCGGCTGGGGATTTGGAGACCCGCCACCTGCCACATCATCAGCTTGCCAAGTCAGTAAAGCGGAGTTGTATCCTCCTTTATCATATACCCACTTGGTCTTTGCTTCTATGATTATGGGGTTTACAATCAAATGACTGTTGAATGGTTGGCTGGTAAATTACAAATTCAACAGATCTACAACTATAAAGTTTTCCTAAGGCGACATTAGGGTGACCAGATGTCCCGATTTTATAGGGACAGTCCCGATTTTTGGGTCTTTTTCTTATATAGGCTCCTATTACCCCCCGCCCCCATCCCAATTTTTCACATTTGCTGTCTGGTCATTCTAGGAGACATCAGGTTCTCGTACACAATTTACCTCTCTCCTGCGTCAGATGTTGCAGATTCTCTGAGGCGTTTGCATTCTGGGCTTGGCAAATGTTCAACTGCTGGGTAAGGTTTTCCAGCTGTTGGATTAAATTTTCCTGTTGTCTGCTCAGTAAAATGATTGAAAAAGGACAGAACAATTTTATTTTAAAATTACAATCACTTCACACAGCAGTTTTCCATTGCGTATGGCCATACCAAGAGTGATACACTTAATATTCCAGATTCCTTTCAGAGCTTGAAACTATGTCAAAAATGCACTCGCTCCAGAGTTTTTTCTGGTGTCTGGGGACACATAACTGATTTAGACCCTGACCCAGAAAACACTCATGCGTGTGTTTTAATTTTACATGAATAGTCTTTTAAATAATGCGTCGTCTGTGAAATGAAGAGCCATTCAAATGCTATTTTAATGGGAGCTAGTACAGTAGGTTCTATGCTCTTTAGAAAACCAGGCCCCAAAATGACAATTCAGTGTTACAAATCAATGTAACAAACATTACTGCATGCCGACCTGAAAGAGTGATACATTTAACACCGCTGATTTAATCTGATTTGGGGTTTTGGTGTCTTAAAAGTATTTTTAAAAACCAGCCACTTTGCAAAACAAAGCATATCCATCCCAGATCAGGACGATTTTCATTAATTAAACAAGAATAAGAACCTAACTAGTTTTAAGGTGGAACTTGATTAGTTGATGAATGCGATCATATGATGGGGTTGCCTGTGATAGCAGGGACTGAATTTGATGGTCCCAGAGGACCCTTTCAGTGCTATGTCCCTGGGTAATAGTGCACACTTAGAGAAAGGATTTCAAAGCATTCTGCCTAATATTAATTAATTATGCTCTCCAACATCCCTGTGAAGAATGGACCTGATCCCACAGCCCTTTCTCATTATTTATGTTTTTAAACTGGGCCTGTTCCTCATTCTAAGTCAGGTACAATATACAGATATTTATACCATCTACAGAATAAACCATCCCTGCATTACTAGCTAGTCCTCACCCAGCTCATCTATCCTCATCCCTGCCCCCTCCGCTTCTCAAAATCCTGCAAGAGCCAATGGTATTTCCAGCATGCCCCCCAAAAGACAAGAAACTCCACTTCTGTCAGACCAAGGAGGGAAGCAAGTTTCCCCAGGAGAGGGCCCCTCCCTGAAATTGCCCTTCCTCTGGCTCCTTCCTAGTTAAATGAACTTGAGTGGCTCAGCTGAGTTCAACCGCAGGGGTCGGACAGGAAAAAAGAGGTAGCAACTCAGATACGCAGGGCCCAAAACACAACCTCAGCTGGTGTCAATGGATGTAACGCCATTGACTTCACTGGTGCGGTGTCCGTTTACACCAGCCGAGGAGCTGGCCATAAGCGTGTTCTAGTTCCAACCCCCGAGGTGCATCCGGAAACAAGTTGGACACCAGGGCAGGCGTAATGTCCTTCCTGCCAGGCGAGAAGAGCAGACGTTCTGCAGACGTAGACGTTTCTTCTTTAGGGGTAGCCCCATGCACAGCACATACGGCCCCCCAGTCTTCAACTGGCCAAGGGACAGCTAACTGGAGCGAGGTCCAGTTTTAAAAGAAATAGTCACCACTTTCATCCTATGCCCCTGTGGGAAACACCCCTCCAGGCCAGCGCTGTTACCTGACCTGCCAGACGCAGCCAGGGATCCAGCGAGACTCCCAGGTTAGGCACCTGCATGATGAACAGCAAGTTTGATCTCCAATCCAACGAGCCAAAGTCAGCTCCAACAGTTCATCTTGTTGCTTCCTCCAGCCTTTCAGCATTGCCCTGATATTAGTCTCAGCCTCTGTGCAATTGGGAGATGCAGCAGGCGAAGACGTAGAATCATAGAATCTCAGGGTTGGAAGGGACCTCAGGAGGTCATCTAGTCCAACCCCCTGCTCAAAGCAGGACCAACCCCAACTAAATCATCCCAGCCAGGGCTTTGTCAAGCCGGGCCTTAAAAACCTCTAAGGATGGAGATTCCACCACCTCCCTAGGTAACCCATTCCAGTGCTTCACCACCCTTCTAGTGACATAGTGTTTCCTAATATCCAACCTAGACCTCCCCCACTGCAACTTGAGACCATTACTCCTTGTTCTGTCATCTGCCACCACTGAGAACAGCCGAGCTCCATCCTCTTTGGAACCCCCCTTCAGGTAGGTGAAGGCTGCTATGAAATCCCCCCTCACTACCTGAGTTAGCTTTGATCTAGCTATCTTGAATAACAACAGCAGTGAAGCCATGGCTGGCCTGGGTGCTGGCTGCATGAGTATGTACCTAGGATCCCAGGGGGGGATGGCTGGCCCGTGCCCCAGCCTGAACTACCGCAGCTTCACTGCTATTGTTACTTGCGCTAGCTTTGTTCTGAGCTCGGGTACATCGACAGGTGCTGCAATCACGTCACCCGATGACAATGTAGATGTACCCTAAGTCTCAGCCAAGCCCCACTGTCAATTGTCACTGCATCACGCCAGCTGAATCGGAGGAGACTGGAGCATTTCTTTTAATTTACTCTTTATGATTTCCAAATGCATCCAAGCAACTAGCTGGATTCCAAGAAGAAAAAAAGCTCTTCCAATCAAGCCAATAAACGTACTGAAAAAGAGCCTTGGGGAACAAGTTGGCCCAACGACCTTGGCTGGATAACAAATGAAGACAGCAACACATTAAAATGCCCGTCTCAATAACATTGAAAAGGCCGTATAAGGTAATCGCTATAGAGTAACAGAAAGGAAACTCCTATTGCTAGTTTGTAAATTAACAGGGCTTGTGAAAAGTGCTACATATAGGGACATTAAGAAACAAGTGAGATGGGAACACAGGGACCGTCAGCCTGGTTCAGACCCAGGGTCCCTCTAATCTAATCCAGTAACTGGCCTCCCACAGGGGCTGGAGCCAGATGCTTCAGAGAAAGGTGCAAGAAACTGCAGCAGACAGTTATGGCATTTCTTCCTACCCCGCTGTGGCAGGGCAAGCCTCAATCAGATCCTGCCACTCCGGCCCCAATCAGGGGAAATGAATTGGGGCTGGGTAAATAGCCTAGGTTTGCCTAATCATGGACTGCACCGGCCAGCCTCCTTAGGCAGGAGCTATAAGGCTGGGAGGAAGTGATTGAAAAGCGGGGAGGTGAAGATCAGGAGGGAAGGGAGGCTCAGGGAGAGGTAGGAGTCTGCTACTCTGTTGTTGACCAGGCCTGTGTTAGGCCAAGCCACTGTAAATAGCCTGTAGGATACTGGTGGTGGGAAATGGACATCAATAAAGAGCATGGGTGTCGTGCCAGCTTGGAGTGTCCCTGAATCTGTGAGGAGTGGGGCCAAGGGGCTGAATACGACGGAGCACGACGTGATCCTGTTCCACCCCCACTCGCTAGAGGTTCGTTTATGCCCTGAAGCGTGTGGGTTTATATCCCTTACAAAACTCTTGGCTTTTTAAAATAATCCTCTTTTTTGGTAATGAAATAGATCATTCAACTGCGGTGCTCGATTCAGCGTTATCTTCGAGGAAAGGAAGATCTTGGCTTTCCCATAATATTAAAAAAAAGAATAATATTTACCATCCTCGCTAAGCCAAACGCTTAGAAGGGAACAAGGCCGCCGCTTTAAAAGCAAGATAAAAATGTCAGCTCTACAAAGGAACAGCAACTTCTCTTTCTCTGAGCTTGTGTGTTCTTAGAAACACCTGGGAATAGATGGCACTTTTTAAAAACAAATGTCTTCAGACGTTTCTCTTTAGTCCTTCACGACTGGTTGGTGATACCAAAAGCAACAATCAACATACATGGGAAAGGTCTTGCTGAGGTTAATGAGGAAAAACTCTGATTAGAGACTGCAGGAATTTTAAAGTGAAGATTAAAATGTCCATTAGAGTTAAAGAAACATATCTTATTAGCAAACAGTTCCCCACCTGCATAATCCTCAGGGAAACCAAGCATCCATCCATTTTTGAACTTGGTAGCATTTTCCATTATTTCTATTTTCTAGGAAACCCCATATTCTCTTCACTAAGCACCAAACAAGACTCTCAGCACTCGCCTTTATCTCCAAATCAGCTGAGTTTACCCGAGTTACGTTAAAATTATAGTCTGCTAAATCAGCTTTTTTCTCTAAATCAGACTTTTTTTTTATCCAAAGACACAAACTAATCTCCTCCTCCAGCAGAATACAAAACAGACTTGAAAGCCCTTGAATGTCACCTAATGCGTATTAAATATTAGATATTGTAGAAGAAACTGAAGACCAGGCAGTTGATATCTTGCCTGGTAGTATAACACCCTCCCAAGCAGGCAGAGCAATGTGACAGGGATTGAAAGGAGAAAGGAAGCATCCCCTCCATATTTTCAGCCCCGTTCAGTGCTTCTGCTGATATAAACTGATCTAAGATTACCTCCCCCTTAAAACTGTGTTCATTATTCCAGAAGCATGAGACAGAGAGTTCTATTTGAGTCAATGGGACTCCTCCCATGAGTAAGGACTGCAGGATCAGGTCCTATGTACGTAGCATATTATTATTATCCATTTTACAGATGAGCAATTTCAAATATAGCGAGATGAATGACCTGCCCGAGTTATGCAGCACGTCAGTGGCATAGCCAAGAATAAAGCCAATGGTTTCTGACTGAAGCCCCTAGTGATTTTCCCCGCCAGTACTTACGCTTGGCACCAAAGATTCTCGCTGTTATCAGCAAAATCAGGCACAGCGAGAGGACGCCGAGCATGACTGCCATTGGCGACCAGGAGGACGATGGAGTGGGAGAATCTAGCACAGAGAGAGAGTGACATGAACACAAAGAAGAAGAGCGGAGGCCTGAGAAACGAAGGTCACGTTGGAGTTTATTTTGGCAGCACAAAACTCTAAATGACTGAGACCAACCACCCAGTTGGGAAAAAAATTGCTCAAACTTAACTTCCGTTAAACTCGATGGAAGCTCGATGGGCCTGCTCCTCAGCTGGTGAAAGTGGAGTGCAAACAGGTAGTGGTTGCAGCGCCATTTACCTCAATGGAGCGTGGCCTATTTGCATGAGCTTGGGTCCTAGCTATATTTCTCCACAGTCCCGTATTGGTTACATGGAGTACCTTTGCTTCCAGCATTCTCGCGCTTTTGTTTCTCATGTTCAGAAGTGGGTTGATATTTCAGGTCCTCCTGC
Source organism: Chelydra serpentina (assembly GCA_037349315.1). Classification (NCBI taxonomy): domain Eukaryota; kingdom Metazoa; phylum Chordata; order Testudines; family Chelydridae; genus Chelydra; species Chelydra serpentina. Next base: position 17,644,109 of record JBAIAC010000061.1, read on the forward strand.
TCACTCATTTCTGGTGGGGCAATAGGGATAGACGTTGTAGACTCGCCTTCTGTGGTTGGAGGAGAGTTGATGAAATGCAGTCGAGTCTATAAAATAGATCATACAGGTAGGTGCAGAAGCTTTCGATGAAAGGATTTAAACAATACAATGATTTGTAGTATCTGGGTAGACTGAGATGAACAAAAATCATGGAATAGACATATGAGCATAAAAAATGGCCATACTGGGTCAGACCAATGGTCCACCTAGCCCAGTATCCTGTCTGCCGACAGTGGCCGGTGCCAGATGCTTCAGAGGCAACGAACATAACAGGGCAATTATTGGCATCCCTGCTATCCAGCCCCAGCTTCTGGCAGTCAGAGGTTTAGGGACACCCAGAGATAGGAATGCAACCCTGACCATCTTTGCTAATAGCCACTGATGGACAATATCCTTCATGAACTTATCTAATACTTCTTTGAACCCAGCTATTCTTTTGGCCTTAACACATCCCTGGCAACGAGTTCCATCGGTTGCCTGTTCATTGTGTGAAGAAATACTTGCTTTTGTTTGCTTTCAACCTGCTGCCCATTAACTTCATCGGGTGACCCTTGATTCTTGTGTTATGTGAAAATGTAAATGACACTTCCTAGGTCACTTTCCCCACATCATACATGATTTTATAGACCTCCAGCATATCCCCCCCGAGTCATCTCTTTTCTGAACAGCCCCACACTCTTTTCAATTTCTCCTCATATGAAAGCGGTTCCATACCCGTGATCATATTTGTTGCTCTTTTCTGCACCTTTTCCTATTCTAATATGCCTTCTTTGAGATGGGGCGACCAGAACTGCACACAGTATTCAAGCTGTGGGCGTACTATGGATTTATATAGAGGCATTATGATATTTTCTGTCACATTATCGATCCCTTTCCTAATGGTTTCTAACATTCTGTTCGCTTTTTTGCCTGCCGCTGCACACCGAGCAGATGTTTCCAGAGAACTATCGACGATGACACCAAGATTTCTTTCCTGAGTGGTAACAACTAAAGTGAGGTCATTAATCGGAAAAATTCTCTGATTTCAACTACCCTTTCCCCACTCTTATTGTGTGTGTGTGTGTATTCTGTGTCCTTAAGCCCAAAGTTTTACTCTGTAAAGTGCTCTCTCTACTCAAGAAAGTTAGGGAATATTGCTTCCAGCTGTCAATGCCTTCTGTCCACCCTACAACAAAAGCCAAACCTTCCCATGCATTGTTCAATGATTATGCCCAAGCCAACCTCCTTCCCAGAAGTAAAACCCTTCCTGCTAGTCCATAACAAGTCTTCCCTCATCTCCAAAATCCTACCAAAATTCTCTGGGTTTCCTTCCTTGAAATATTCAGTCACCTGAAATACAATAGGTAAGTCCCAGCTGCAGCGAACGCCCATTATCAAACGACAATCCATGACAGCACCTGGGAGGGATACCTGAGTGTGCGTCCGGACATCCGTGAGCCGAGGCTGGTGTTCCGGAATAGAGCTCTGAGTGCAGCATCAGCCCCGCTGCTGCTTATGAATCCCGATGGGTGTGGCAGGGGGAGGAGCAGGGCTCTGATCCTCCTCCCACGTCTGCTTTACATGGGAGTAATTCCCTTGGCTCACTCCTGATTTACCCTGGTGTAAGTAAGGTCAGAATCAGGCTCTAGCAATGCATGTCTTCCAGTCGGACTCTCTGGACCTCAGGGGCCCAGCAGAGAGGAAGGACAATTTGCTTGTTACTGTTCCACCAGAAACCGCACAGGAAGAGCTCTCTCGCTGCTAATTTGAGATGTGAAACTTCTACACACGACGTTTACCTTGGTGAGCTAAAGAAAGCAACGCCGAGGAGGAGGCCTGAAGAGAGAACTCCAAAGACCAGCGAAGCCTCTTCAAGTGCTGAAGTTATTAAACAAGAGCGTATTAGAAATAGATGCTCAGCTGTCGACAAGGCTTGTTGGAAAAATACAGGCCAACAGTTGCAAAGCAGGATGGCTAAAGACAGGCTCCTAGGCTCTGCTCCAAAGCACACTGAAGACAGTGGAACGACTGCCATCGACTTCAGTGGCCTTTGGATCAAGCCCTTCAAGCCATATTGCAGGATCTAGTCTGTGATGTTCAAAGGAGCCTAGGGGAGTTAGATGCTAAACTTCCCGTGACTTTCAATGGGATTGGGGTGTCTTAGTCCCTGAGGCCCCTTTGAAAATTCCAGACATAACCAGTGGCCTGGTTTCTAGACGTGCTCAGCACCAGCTGCTCCCCCTGCAGTCCATGCAAGTTTTCGTGCTCAGCACTGATGAAAATCAGGCCATTGTTATTGAGGTGCCGCCTTTTAGACACCCATATTTCAAAAATACCTGCTCTAGAGCATTGTCTTTGTGCTCTCAGGCCCTCTTCTTTCCTTAGGAGGGACTCTACCTGGAATGGGACTTCCAGTACACTCCCCACTCTGTCTGGGCTGGAAGGAGATTGGGGAAAGTTTTGTCTCCCCATCCTTGACATTATTTTTTTTTGCCTCCTGTGCCACATTCAGCCTTGCAACGCCTATGCCTCATTTTCAAACGTGATTTAGGCACTTGGGGGCCAAAATCCCTTTGACTGTCAATAGCTTTTAAGCTTCTAAGGGCCTAAAGCACTTTTGAAAATGAGAGGCAGGCTCCTAAATTAGATAGGCATTGCAAGGCTGAGCATAGCAGCACCCGAATACCTTTAAAAATCTGGGCCGTAGTGAGCAGGCACGAATGAAGGGTGGAAACTGAGAAGAGAAACAGCATCTGACTTGGACCAAGGTTCTTCATCAGCATGTCCAGGGATCTTCACCCCAGTATGTCCCACCCGGCACTCAGCAGCAATTCACCATGGCTGGTGAAGGAATTGCATAACACGGATATTTTTATTTGCCCCAACTCCAGGGACTATGGTAATTGTGGACAGCTCTGCAAAGTGCAATTACCCAGCATCCTACGAAATGCCATGCATAACACAGGCCAGGTGCCGTCTCTGGAAAGTACAGATCCATGATACATAACCAGCAACACGCATTTGAAAATGATATCCCCTAAATAGGTTACATTAATTGATCTCTTCAGCGTATTGATTCCCCACCCCCATCCTGATCAACTCCACACAAACACACACACGCATTTCTGAAAGCTTTTCAGCAATTGCTTATGGTGGAGGACTCAGGGATGTTTGGTGTGAGATTTATTTTAATAGCAATTATTCAACTTGTTTCAGATCTATGATGTGGAGTCTGCCTAGGGACATGGTGGCACTTGAAACTCTTGAAATTAGATCGGATTAGACACTACAATATATACAATAGGGGCAATAGTGCACTGGCAGGGAGCTGGACTAGGGGAGTTCATAGGTCTTTTCCATCGCTCATGTCTATGACTGAGTAACACACACACACACACGTGTGTACATGCCATAGGCTCTGGGGAGAAACTCTAGAAATTAGACAGGATCAGACACTACAATATATACAATAGGGGGCAATAGTGCATTGGCAGGGAGCTGGACTAGGGGAGTTCATAGGTTTTTTCCATCGCTGATGTCTATGATTGAGTAACACACACACACACACACACACACACACACACACACACACACACACACGTGTGTACATGCCATAGGCTCTGGAAAGTTACAGTTTACTCTAGTGCTTCCCAACATTGCATCTAAACGCCCCCATACAGCCAAGAAAATAACATGAGGTGAGGTGAGGTGTGCAGATTGATCCAACCACTACAGCCGCCAGCAGATGAAGTTACGATGTAGGGGAAAGAGATTGTAGTCAACTCTCACTTGTGCAATGTAAAAGAGCAGATAGAGGAAATTACCAAGCAAGGAAATGAGATTTTCCCATCTCTGTTTGGTTTAGCAGACAGCCCCGGGCTGGCAGTCCCTGTTCTAGGTGAGGCAGTTCAGGTTCTTGTCAAATGCTTCGTCTTCTCGCAAAGGCAGAATCGAGTTTCTCCACAGTCTCCAGGTTTGAAATTCCCCCCGTGGATATACGCACAAGCTCCGTGCCGATAATGCTGGTAACCGTCTTCGGGGATTTCAAGCCTGCAGTGCAAAAAAGCACCATTTACACTTCATCTTAATAACCCCTGAGCACCCTGCCTGGGCTCTGTGTTCGTCCTGGGGACAGTAGGTGATGCTGAACCAATGCACTACCCAATTTGTCTGAGGAGACTCTGTGAGCAGAGGCTCACTAAGACCTCATGTCCCTCGTGTGTTCTTTACTCCCCCTTCCATTGAGGTATAGGGTGGCCAGAGATGTCTCCAGTTTGGTGGTGGGAGAGTGAAATACACACACGCCGCCACGTTCAGTCACATACATGGAAATGGCCAAGTGATAAATTCATATGTCACAGGGCTCTATAATTTTTCATGCACTTTAGATTAAATCACCTGCCCTCCGCCTGCTAACCCAGCTCATGGGGACTTGATTTAACCCTGAAAACCCTGGAGCACTATCCAACAGCTGACTTTGCTTTTGTGACTCAGCCTGCCAGAGAAATGTTAACGGACACTTACACTGACATGCGTAGGTAGAGAAAAGCTATTTTAATACACGTAGGAGGTTTTTACGGTTCTGCCTGAGCCCTGGAGTGTTGGACTCATGGCGTAACGAAGTCACCAGGCTCTCCAGGCTACAAAAAGGAGTCCCAATACATTTTTTTTTTTAACACCACATTTTTGCTGTAACATGTGGCCCGTATAGAAACATGGCTGGGTTGCGTTGCCCTTGACTGACTCCAGAGAGCTCAGCAGCTCATCCCTCAGAGGTTGCTGAATAACCAGTTCATCCTCCTCAAGCCCGCATCGGACCAGTGCAGCTCGTGGCAGGGGGAAGTAGCAAATACCTTTCTCCCCCACAGCCTTCTTGGCCTTCTGAGCTGAATTTGTGTCAATAGGGCCCAGCACCACCTACTATCAGGCTCACAAATTGAGGGCACTTTGGGGGTGTTTCAGGATGAAAGGCATCACCAAGGAGTTAGACTTGCTCAGAGAATGGCACTATGGGAGCTGGGGAGAACAGGAAGTTCCCAGGGGTCTGAACCCCAGTTGAGGCCAGTGCTGTGGGTTAGTGTCTCTTGTTCTCTGTGTCTCCACTTGAATAAACCCATATAACACAGGCTGTCTGAGGCTCACAGTGGAGAGTCAAACTCAGGACTTAGTGCCGTGCTTTGGTCCACAGCTGAGGATGTGCTAGTGACACAGACTTACAGGCCAGAGGAGAGAGCTGTGCTGTCCACCCAGACCCACTTCCTGGTGCGGGAGTCGTATGATAATCCAATCCAGAAAGAGAAATAATATGTAAAGCTTTGACGGTCAACAAAATAAAGAAAGGATTCTTTTTGTATGAAATCCTGCACAAGAATAAAATAAAGTGTTAAGAACTCAAATTCCATCACGTGGGTATAAATGGACAGGGGAGAAGATCCGGAACTCCTAACACTCAATATCACCATAGGTCGTCTTAGAGGTATCACTGCAGTTAAGGTTGAGTTCCCACTTCTATTACAGTAACTGATAACTTTCTCAAACCAAATCCTTTTGGGCATAGGCGTCGACTTTACCTGGCGCCAGTGGGTGCTCGCACCCCCCAGGACCCCAACTCCACCCCTTCCCCGCCTCCATTCCAACCTCTTCCCCAAATCCCTGCCCCCCCCCCCGGCGTGCCGCATTTCCCCTCCTCCCCACTCCCTCCCAGGCTTGCCGCACGCAAACCTGGGAGGGAGGGGGAGAAGCTGAGCAGCGGCACACTCAGGGGCGGAGGTGGGGCACGGGGGTGCAGGGAGCGCTTCAGGAAGTAACCCTCGGGGGAGGGCAGAGGAACCGCTCCCCGCCCCAGTTCACCTCCCCTGAGCGTGCCGATGCCGCTCCGCTTCTTCCCACTCCCTCCCAGGATTGCCGTGGGAAACAGCTGTTTGGCAGCAAGCCTGGGAGGGAGGGGAGAGAAGAAGGAGACGACGGTGCACTTGGGGGAGGAGGCGGAGCGAAGGTGAGCTGGGGCAGGGAGCTGCCCCTGGAAGTCACCCACAGAGTCAGCGCCTATGCTTTTGGGCTGAAATTGTCCAGCCTGAATCTCAGGCCAAAGCTGAATTTTTATAGCAAAGTTACAATAAAAACTGTTTAGCCGTTTTTGGGTTATGGAAGGGTTAAAAAAAACCCTACATTTTCCCAAAATATACTAGTCAGGTGTTTGTGCACATCTTGAACTCATAGGTTCCTGTACTGGTTTTCTGCAGTCATGGCTCATTCCATAGATTTCAAAGTGATATAAGGAAAAACCTGCTTGAAAGAACTTCAGCTCAGTCGGTTTGAGTTAGAAATGTTCTAACTTTTCCCAAATATTCCCAGTCCCTTTAGATTTAGCTAAATCACTTTCACTAGTTTAACTGCTATGAGTGTACAAAAATGGTCAATTGAAACTTTCATTGATCTCTGCTCAGAACCTCAGTGGGTTTGAATACAGGGGACTGTGCGGGGCTTTAGCTTCATTCAGTCTCATTTAGAGGTGCCCGTTCCTTCGGGATTCACAACACTTCATGGGGGAAGTTTTCAAAACTCACTAGGTGACTGAGTCACCCAATTCCATTAATTTCAGTGGGAGCTGGGTGCAGGGCCGGCTTTAGGCCGATTCCCTGGAATCGGGCCCCGCACCTAAGAGGGCCCCGCAGCCCCACGCCTAAAAGGGCCCCGCTGTCATCGTCGGCACTTCGGCGGAGGGGCCCCGTCGAAACTTTTGAAATCGGGCCCCGTACTTCCTAAAGCCGGCCCTGGCTGGGTGGCTGAATTCTCTGCGGGGCTTTGACTACTGCAAGCCACATTTCCATTCTTAGTTCTGCTACATGGTTCCCTGTAGCCTTGGGAACATGATTTAGGACAAACATTGCAACCATGGGTGCCCCCCTCCAACCAGCAACAAAACCCGACCCCGAGCAGAGCTCCTAAAATGGCAGGTGGGCGAAATGAGGAGATGGAGGATGGTGTGGTTATTGCCATTGGTGGTTTGGATTTATTTACTACAAACAGGGTTTAATAGCAGAAAGAGGAATTTTCTGGCCATTTTCATGGTCACAACACGGCCTTACCCATAGGGTCCTGTCAATATATTTACAAGAACTGATCCCATTATCTTGTTTGGGGGAATCTTCCTGACACTTAAAATCAAGCTGTGTCTGAAGATGACAGGGCCCTTTGTACCATGCAGGGTGGTACTGCAGAGTCACCATGCCCTGCATGTAGCGGGCACCTGTGTGCCGGGCACCGTCCATCCCACACATTCAGCAGTGGAGTTGCTGCTGATTAACACAAGGTTTGCCCCAATATTTAAAAAAAGAAACCCAGCTTCACCTTCTCTTCCTTGCTCTCAGTTTTAAGCAGCCGGGCAGAGTGAGATGAGCAGTAGGATTGACACTGTTCCCAAGTTCTGTCTGCAGCCGCGAAGAGGTACACGCTGTCACTGGACTGTATCCACCGTACCGGACATTTGTCCCCTTGAATGAACAAACACCGCTGATCAGTTCACCAGGATCCTGCCTCGCTCTGGTGTGACGAAGTCTGCTGGGGACATTGCCGACAATCCCTGGCATTGTACTCCAGCCTTAGACCTCGGCCCACATGGCTACTGTTGTCATGGACCATACAGTCCGGTGATCCCGTCATCCTATAGGGATGGACCTTTCCCCTCCAGGAGCCACTGCTGCCAGGAAGGGAAGAGCAGGCTGCCTGAAGGGACTGGCAGTCCCCAACCCCCACCATCTTGGTAGAGGCCTGACTGCCCTCCTGAGCCCCAGTCAAGTGGGGGAGATGGGCGTTTCTCATCAGCAGGGAGAGGGGACAGCCTGGAAATGCACATTGGCCCAGCTCAGCCAAATCCCAGTAGCTAAGGGGAGATGGGAGGAGCCAGCTATGGAGCTGGATGTGGGAAATGATCCACATGCTTCTGCCTAAGTGCACTGACCTCAGCCGGGCTGCGTCGGGCCATGGGCCGGGAGTTCATTCACTGACTATGTTCCTTCCTTTTCCAATGGACGGGAAAGCTGAGCTGGTTGGGCTGAGAGGCGAGGTCAGGAGGGCTCTCCATCCCCACCTCACCCCATGGCTGGCCAGTGAGATCTCCTGGAAGCACCTACAGGGGAACTCCCAGCCTAAGTCCAAGCACTCTGGGACAGAAGGAATCTCCTGTTCGGATCTGGGTCTGGCCGGTTGGGACAGCGGCTCCCCTTCCTCCATTTACCTCTGTTGCTCGGCAGCTCCTGCGGAGTCCCTGGTTGGTTTGTGGTCTGGCTTTGGCACAGCTTCAGCTTCTGGGTGAGATTTTCCACCCGCTGGGTGAGGATTTCCTGCTGGCTGCCCCACTGAGTGACTTCAACATCAGAACAACACAACAGTGTCACTTACCAAGGCTACGGCAGAATTTACAGAGCAGTCTTTCTTTGAATTATGGTGATCCAAAAGCCTCAGCTGAAATATAGGACAGTGCAATGGGTCCATAAAACCCGTCCTGATTAGCCTAGATCTGTTGAGAACATCCATGCACAGCATGCCAGCCAACCATTGTATTACCAGTGCATTGTGGGTATCTGTCCCACAGCCCAGATCTTCTAACTGGGGACCTTCTGTAGCAGCTGTCCACACCTGGGGTGGTGCTGTACTACAATTCTTCTGAGAAAGTCTACTCCATAAAGTAGCTTTTTTTTAATGTACACAATAGCACACATTTTGCAATATTGAACAGCCTTGGTACTTGCAGGACAATGTTCTGTATTTTTTAAACAACACAGGCATCGGGACTGCAAGCCAGATTCTCAGCTGGTGTAAATCAATGTAGTTCAGTGATGATGTCAATTTACTCCAACAAAGGATCTGGCCCGAAAGCTGTATGCATAAAAATACCAACACTGTAGTACCTTAAAACAAGGACAGTCAGGCCTACAGTGGACTATGTCCATTGCACGGAGTGTTGGCTAATTTATGCAGGGGAGTGCCTGAACACCCCACTGATGTCTTCATGGATAATTATAGCCATGTCTATATGGGTATGTGACAGAGTGCTTGCCCCACACAATGCCTGACTAGATTAAAAGAGCCAATTAACCCTGTGACAGGCTACACCTGGAGGAGAGCCAGGGCTGATGAGGCCTAATGGCTGACGAAGGCCAGCTGGGGAGAGGAGCTGGGACAGGCAGCTAAGAGAGGAAGTTGGTGGTAAGAGAGAGTGGCAGGGAGGCGCTCTGCTATCACTCCCTAGAGAGGAGGGGAGTTGGCAACAGACAAGGGGGAGTAAGCCCTGAGGTCCTGCCTTGGCTACAGACTGATTGGCAAGAACCTGAGTGTGGTGAGATAGCCATAGGGAGCAGAGAAAGCTCCACTGGTAAATCGGGGATGGGCCAGAAGATAGGAAGGGAGGTAGAAAGGAGCACAGGGAAACAGCAATGGTGTCTGGGAGTGAGCAGACTGAGGCTGCTGGCTAGAGGGGCTCTGTGCTGGACCCTGGAGTATGGTGGGCCTGGGTTCCCCTACCAGCCTCTGGGGAGGTGTGTCAGACTGGGCAGCGGAGCAGAAGACTGTCTGAGGCAGTTTATCCAGTAGGAATTTGATACTGTGGAAGGGAAGGACTACAGTGAAGGCATGAAGCACCTTGAGCAGGGCCGGCTCCAGTTTTTTGGCCGCCACAAGCAAAAAAAAAAGAAAAAATGGCCACCGCAGAACGGCCGAAGCAAAAAAAAAGGCCGCCGCCGAACTGCCGAAGGAAAACAAAAAACGGCCGCCCCAGAATCCCCAGACTGCTGCCCCTTACAAGGCGCTGCCCCAGGCACGTACTTTGCCGTCTGGTGCCTGGAGCCGGCCCTGACCTTGAGTGATGGGGAGGGAATAACCTGACTCCAGAGAGCGAGCCCATGGGCTGAGGAAAGTGGTCATGAGCTAACCCCCAGATGGACCCAAGGAGGTGCCCCAGCACAGCAGTGAGTAGAACACCCCATGACAGGACAGAACAAAGGCACTGAGAAGTAAAGTGACTTGTCCCAGGTCAGAGGCCAAACTGTGGCTAGATCCCTGGAGCAAAGCCAGTTTTAGTACTTTGTAGTGGGTCTACCAAAACGAAAGTGCCTCCTGGCCAGGAACTGCCCCAGGGTTTGGGGGCGGGCTAGTGAGATAATTCTAACTATCCTCTCGCTTTCACTCCTCTAACTGAACTGACTCAGTGGACACTGAAATTGTCCTTGGCATGGCGTGCGGGGAGACTCTCTGGACTCCCTCCTGCTGCAGGAGTGGAGTTCTGCTCCTTGCCACCCTAGTGACCATTTTTCATCCGTTCAGTTTGATTTCAAGGTTCTTCACAAGCAAAAGTGCATTTTTTTAAAAAACAAAAGCTAAGATTTTCTCTCGCATCTCTAGTTCCCCCGAAGTGCGGAGAGGCTGTGTACATGCAAAGGCCTGCTCCACCCAGGAGTCCTGATTGCTAGTCTCTGCAATGGTACACAGAATCACTGTTTGTTCTAAACAGGAAGGCACTTATTAAAGAGAACCCCTGCAATTATAGACAAACAGGCTTCTGCCCAGCTTGTGTTCCAGTCTTGTCTCCCTTGTTTACCAGGGTGCATACTCTGCCTTGAACTGCATACAGCATAGAGCGGTATCTAGTGGCTGAATAATATACTGCAAATGATATGATATTAGTCTCTGCTGTAGTCACTAGACCAGGCCTGCACAACATACAGTCCCCGGGATGTGGACTGCATGGGCTCACTGTGCGGCCCGCGGGGGGTGAGTAGGCAGGCAAGTGGCAGGGTGGGGCAAGCCAACAGCCGGCCGGCTGGCCAGCCAATGGGTGGGCGGGGTGGTGAAGAGGCCAGTGGCGCGGGGGAGGGCGGAGGTCAGCCCTCAGCTGTTTTCTTTGGAGTAATATGGCCCTCGCCGCTTTACGATTTGTGCAGGCCTGCCTAGACAATGCTGTCTTCTCCTTCAAAACATTATAAGAACTCAGGTCAGATTCTCAATGACTCCTTTTTCCTGTACTTACCCTGGGAAACCAAAACTCCTGTTGCTATCGCCAAAAGCAGGCAGAGAATCCCAAGGATAACTGTAGTGAGCAACCATTGAGAAGGCGGAGGATCTAATAAAGACATTCAAATAATACATCATAATTATTGACATCTGCTTTATTGAATTATTGAATTATTGAAAGCTGCAAAATGAACCTCAAAAATAAAGTACCTAAACAGAAAAGGAAGGGGGAGGGAGGAATGTAGTTGTCTTAAAAAAAATCTCCCAGAAAGAGTGCTTTTGATTAAAAAAAGAAACAGAGTAGCAAAGCCAATGAACAGTAAGCTAAGAAGATAATTCTGGCATGTCCGCTACCATAAATAGCTACGCGCCCTACCTTTGAGAAAGTGTGCTGAGCCTGACAGAACCATGTTGCAAAGCAAGTAATGGGCATGCAGTCACAGAGACTGATGGTGCAAATACAGCGGTAGATTAGCCGATCACTGAAAGAGGCTCCTGTCGCAATACTGAGGGGACTGGGAATAAAGAGAAGGAAGTGGCTCTGGAAGTGAAGAATGGAGACTCTAGCTATCTAGACCTTGCCACAGTTAAAGTTGATACAGGTGCCCAAACCAATATATTGTCAGCAAAGTTACGCAAGAAAATCAGAAATAAGCCTGAGCTAGGGAAAAAAGAGAAATAGCAGACAGACCGCAGGGGAGAGAAATGGCCAGTCAATGAGATTTCAGACAGATAATGTCTAAAAGGGCTGTGAAATCATTTGATTTTTAGTGAATAGGGATCAGGAAAGTCAGACTGTATTCCCCCCCCTCCCCCAACAGAAATGTTATTTCCAGTGGTGCCAACTCTCTCCATTTGATCATGAGTTTTGCAAAAATTTTGTAAAGCCCCAGCTGCCAGAATCAGGTTATTACCAGAGAATCTCAACTTTCATTGTAAAAAAAAAAAGGTAAGATTCTTGCACTCATTGGTTGTGGAGACCAGACTGAACACCTGCCCCTAAACACCCCCAGTGCCAGAAGGAAACAAAAGAAAACAAAATGTCGTATTTTTACATCTCATGATTTTTAGGCCCGACTCATGGTTTTGAAATGCTTGGGGTTGGCAGTGCTGAATAAGCAGCAGACAGTGATGGTCTATGTTTCTGTTCAAGAGTTCCCCCCTAGTGGTGACAATATTTTACTTGTGTAAGTCAAAGGCTGTACCCACAGCACGTCTACAGCTGAGATATGACAGCCATTGGCCATCTTGAGAGAGAAATTCTAGCTTTAAGGCGCTTGATATAGTGTCCGGAGCTATGGATTACACTTAGATGTTGGGTTATTGGCGGTAAAGTAATAGAATGGTCAGGAGTACCGCGTATGCACTGAGTCGTTAAAAGGTACAATACAATATTGTGCTAGTCAGTTACTACAGGTAGAAAGTCTCATGGGGTTTTAATATATGGCAGGTGGATTTAATAGGAAGTATTTAGTAGGATTTAAGAAGAAGAGTGTTGGATATGTGTTGTACTAGTCGTGGTGAAGGAAGAGTAGAAAGGCTAAATTCTGAACAGCAATCAAGACAAGTTTAGCTCTGTTTCTCTGTGATGATGACGTTCTTCCATACAGTACCTTTGCTTCCCGCGCCTTGAGGTCTTTGGCTTCCCTGCTGCTTAGCTGGGGTGTGACGGTTCGGTTCCTGGCACGTTGCCAATTCCTTGCGTGTTGCTGGTGAGATTATAGAGACAGAAATGTTGGACTTGACATCGGGGAGGTTGATAATACAAGCACAGCAGTAGAGGGACTGATCATGAAAACAGGGCCCCATATCGCTAGTGGGGGAAGGCAATACAAATTGTAAGTATCTTCGGAATTGAAGAATGAAGACCCTTGTCACAGTTAATTTGATGCAGGGGCTGCCAGCAATATTATATCAGGAATAAATCTGAGAGGGTGGGGAGGAGGGAAAATAACACAGGGCCCAATGGAGAGACATTCCCAGTAAACAGGCTATCAGGCGTGGAAAGTACAAAGGTGTTGTGAAGACACTTGTTTTTCTGATGGTGGGTGAGGAAGCTCCATCTGTATTAGGGACTGCAAGATGTGAATAGCTAAGACAGGTCACATGTATAACAGGAGTCTGGTGTGGTCTGAATGACAAGTTCTAGGAGAATTTATTGGGGAGTTTGATGAGATGGGCCGGCGTGAGGACCTGCCTGAGTGCTGCCCTGCTATCATTTTACCCAGGGCAGTTCCATTAGCACTGAGAGGCTGGGCTCTGCAGGAACGAACATGCCTCATGCATTTCAAAGTGAGAAATCAAGTCAGCCGACTGGCTGGGTGCATCCAAAAGTGATGGGAACTTTTTCTTACTAAGAACTGAAGAGCTTTAGGGTGAGATTCTGGCCAACCAGTGCACAGCTGCAAGGAGAAAGAAGGCAGAAAGAGCTCCCTCTGCCCTTTATGTCTCTTTGTGGTGGTTGACCAGAACTGGTGTGTAGACCATGCTTGTCCTTCCCTGGAGGCTAGCTGCCTGAAAGGAGATGGCTTCTCAAGTTAGACCAGCTCCTGACAACCTACATTAGAAAATTACCACAGACTCTTAGGCAGTTGTTTGAAAACCTTCGACTAGAGCACCCCAGAGAATGCAAAGGACACATGACAGCATCGGTTCAAACTAAGCCTTAGCTAAGACAAATTCCCTAGCAAGGGCAATGTTTTCAGAAGCTGAGAGTAGCATGGAACCTGATCTAGACAGACTTGTTTACTGTGAAAACCCACTAACCCCTGCTGATAAAACATAGACCTTGATGCAAGAAACATGCAAAGATGGAAATCTAAAATCCTCAGAAGGCTGAATCTTGAGTAATAGCCAAAGGTGAGGAGAAATCTCATCCACTGACCATTATTATTAGTCTGCTTTTGATGAGCTTCTGATGGCTAATGTAATCCTTAAATGGGAAAAATAATCAATGAGTCCATGCATTATGAGGAATCAAATGTTATGTTGCATTCATGATGAATTTCTGGATATGAAATTAAGCAAAGAGAAGAGCCAGAGTAATCTTTATTAGCCTGGTACAAACACACAGGTTGCTGATCTGGGTTTGAAATGTAGCGGTCACGGCTATAGAATCAGACCTCTTTTACTTTGTAAGCACAGATTATTTAGTGGCAGAGGACTCGTATTCAGGCTACTTTGAATTTTCTACCAGGTACCCTGAGTGAAACACCATTAGATGTTATTTCTGTACAATAATGTTTTATTACGTACTGTGACAAAGTTCCTCCTCTACCTTGGTGAGTCCTGCACTTATTGGCGGATTTTGATTGCCTCAGAGATCTTCCCCTCTGGTAGAACCCACTGTCAAATTCCTCCTGTGTCTGATCAGGAGTTGGGAGGTTTGGGGGGAACCCGAGCCCGCCCTCTACTCCGGGTTCCAGCCTAGGGCCCTGTGGATTGCAGTTGTCTATAGGGTTTCCTGTAACAGCTGCGTGACAGCTACAACTCCCTGGGCTACTTCCCCACGGCCTCCTCCCAACACCTTCTTTACGCTTACTGCAGGACCTTCCTCCTGATGGTCTGCTGATGCTTGTACTCCTCAGTCCTTCAACTCTTCTCCCTCTCAACTCCTTGTGTGCCTCTTGCTCCCAGCTCCTCGCACGCCACACCACAAACTTAAGTGAGTTCCTTTTAAAACCCAGGTGCCCTGATTAGCCTGCCTGTCTTAATTGATTCTAGCAGGTTCTTTTTAATTGGCTCCAGGTGTCCTAATTAGCCTGCCTGCCTTAAATTGGTTCCAGAAAGTTCCTGCTTGTTCTAGTGCAGCCCCTGCTCTGGTCACTCAGGGAACAGAAAACTATTAATCCAATGGCCAGTATATTTGCCTTCGATGAGATTTCTGTATCCCACTTGTCTGGGTCTGTCACAGTACTATACCTTTGTCACCATGTCTTGGCCTTCTAGACTCATCAAATTTCACAGCTGAGTAGGTTACCATATCCTCATTCATTTCTGGCGGAATAGAAATTTTAGACTTGGTTTTAGACAACTGAGGAAGCTGGATGGGATTCAATGAGAAACTCACAGGTACATGAAAGATCTCTATGTACTGTGATAACTCTGTCCGGGTCTTGTATCTTTGAGCTTTATAGCATGTTATAGTCTGAAATGACACTTAAAAAAAGAATGTTAAGGTTGCAAAATCAAGCACTCAATAATTAGGAAATGCCAGATTTAAGTTTGCCCATGCAACCTTAATTCACCCCCTTGTGCATTTTGATACAGTCTTTAATTACACAGTCACATACTGTTTTTTCTGCAGGACCCCTGCTTCATTCAGTGCACAGGATGGATGGTGCTCTGTGAATGGGTAGCTATTCAAACCCTGCACTGAATACAGAATTATTTAATTCCTTGTCGACTTTTCTATGCTACTCTCATTGTAGTATCTTAGCGCTTTGCAAACATTAAGGAATTCATCTATACAACATCCATGTTTGGGGAGGGGCAAGTAGTATTTGCATTTTACAGATGGGGAACCAATGCACAGAAATCAAGGCCAAAATTGTCAAAAGTGTTAACTAATTTTGGCTGCCCAATTTAAGAAGCCCAGGGCCTGATTTGTCAGAGTACTTAGCTTTTTATAGCACTTTATTTGTTCTGAGCAGAGCTCCCACTGACCTCAGTTTCAGCTGTGAGTGCTTAGTACTTATGCAAATCAAACCCTAAGTATCTCAAGTCAGACCCCCAGGAAATAAAGAGCACACAATTATTGACCACTCGTGAAAAGTCTCATTGAAGTGACTTGCCCAGCATCACATAGGTAGAGTAGATAGAATCCAGTCTCCTGGGCAGCATTCAACTGCCTTAACCAGGAGACTCTCCTTTCTCCGCCCACAAGCCCCTGCCTCATTCACTACACACCTTCCAGCTTCTGCCCCAAATGACACCGGGGTCCTACAGACAGCAGCCTCCTTCACTGCACACAGTTCCTAAATGCTGCTTCGAAAGGGAACGTGCCGTTTAGCCATTTTGAATCATTTCGTCTCAGTCCAA
This sequence comes from Chelydra serpentina, assembly GCA_037349315.1. Classification (NCBI taxonomy): domain Eukaryota; kingdom Metazoa; phylum Chordata; order Testudines; family Chelydridae; genus Chelydra; species Chelydra serpentina. Next base: position 17,660,174 of record JBAIAC010000061.1, read on the forward strand.
ACTCTTTTTGGAATTCTTCATTTCATGAGAAAAATTGACATTTCAACTTTTCATTCTGATTCGGAACAGAAAACAATTTGCAAATGCCAACCTTCCCGGCCACAGGAGAGTTCCATTTTTCGAACAGCCCTAATCAGAACCGATCTGAGACCTGAAGGGAGCAAGAGCTTTAGATGTATGTAATTTGAAAATATGTTGATGACCTCTTGAGTCGCAGAGGAGACTTTAAAAGGCAGCAGCAACCCAAAGCCCCTTCAGTGTTGCTAAACCAAAAGCTAAATATTGTTGTGAAATCAGTGTTCTGCTGTCAAGATTCTTTTGTCTTCAGAAGGAGCTATAAAATATTCTGCTAGAGGCTGCAGCTAATGTATAAAGAGCCTCGAATTGACCAGCTTTCCATGAAGCAGGTCAAGTATGGGCAATGAGACAAAGCATAGCTATGCTTCCTATGGTAAAACTAGCAAGAGACGTATATAGGACAGATTCTGCTCCCAGTTACACCACTATAATTCCACTAACTTCACTGGATCTACTCCTGGTTTATACCAATGTAGGAGAGATCAGAGTGAAGTTCATTGTCTACAGAGAAAGTGTATTTGTCCAGTCTCTCTCCAGTTAGTCCTGGGTAGGTCTGTCTCTACACTGGGCTAGTGTAAATCAGCATGCTCCATTGGAGTCGACAGAGGTATGCTGATATATGGAAGCTAAGGGTCTGGCCCGTTGTGCCTTACCACAGGAGAACAAAATAATCTGATTCTTTTGTCTTGAGAACATTAACTCCTTTCAGAAAAGTCTCTTCTCCCATTTCATCTGATCATGGCAGGTTTCAGTGGAGTAAACAGCAGTCAAAACTTGTTCTCGCTCCCCATTGCTGTAAGACCAACATTAACCATTACCCCCAAGGACAATTAACTCCAACCTGCTCCTGCTCCAAGCTGCAAAATCCTTCCACTTGCCCGAGACAAACATTTCCAGCTGCCTCCCCGCTCTATTTCCTACCGAGACATTGACAAGCAATTCCAACACGGCCCTCAGCCTCAGTCACCGGACACTTGCTGTGTATTTTCCAAAATCATCCTGCTTTCCTTCTTGGAAAACGTGATTCTCTAAAACAGGATGTTGCCTGCTCTAAGGATGTGCCTTTCTCCCCCCCCCCACCACACCTCCCCTCCGGCCCATGATTTGAACACAGTACCTTTGTTTATCTCCAGTGGTTCACAGGCAGAGGTTCTGAAATGGACCTTGAAGTGGCACGTCCCACCATATATGAGTCCCCAGTGCAGGGGATAAAGGAGGCCAATGATTGGCTGTGCAAAGTTCCATCGGAAGCTGCACAGGAAGCTCTCTCGCTGCTAATTTGAGACACGGTCCCTACCTAGCGTGCTAACCAAAAAGGGACTTTAATCTTGACATGCAATGAGACACTTTTACTCTTTTATAGCACATGGAAAGAGTTTGTGAAAGGTTTCAATTCCACATAAGAGGTCACCAACCTAAAAAGGTTGAGAAATGTGGATCTAGTGCACAGAGCCCTGCAATCTTGGGCGCCTTACACTACCTTGCTGCAGTAACTCCCATCTGGGCCTCTCACAAACAGCCCAACAGCAAGCACGCCTCATCCTGCGTGTCCGTGTGTAACTGCAGCCTCCCAGCTACATGTGGGTTACGCTCTGGCTCTCACGAGCCTGAGTTATTCTGCAGGGTGACCCCAACACACTCCCAATCCTGGATTTTCCAGCCCTCTACTGGACAGTCAAAAGTTCATTATTCCTTTGAAGAGAATAATATACACCAGCATATTACCTTAAATCAGGCCTGCACAACATGCGGCCCGGGGGCCACATGCAGCCCACGTGGGCTCACTGTGTGGCCCGCGGGGGGGTAAGTAGGTGGGCTCACTGTGCGGCCCAAAATCTGGGACTGTGTCCGTTGGTCCTTTTTGCTGCTTGTCTCTGGGCTGGGGGTTGTCCCAATGCTGCAAAGAGGGTGTTCCCAAAGGAAGGTGCTTGCTTCTAACCCCCGAGGCCGTCAGTATGTCTGCTCTTCTCTACTCAGTCCACTTGACAAGTTTGATTGTCCTTGGTCTGGTTCCCATCCCCTCTCCAAGGGTTGCAGCTGTCTGGAGGTGCTGGCCTTCCACGCCTTCCTCATTCACACCTCATTCATTCAACAGGGCAATTGAATACAAAGTGGGGGGAAGATCTTATTCTACTTCTAGCAAAAAGACATTTTTCTTTTACCTTAATTATACTACCTTAGGGGGCAGCTATAACATATTACCAAGGTTCAATACAAAGTCATATAAAAGTTATACAAAAATGCACAATGCAGAAATTTATCTACAACTGCGTTGATTGACTGTTGTGTGCAGTAATATAGTGACCCCTGGGGGGGTGAAGAGGGGTGTGATGGTGGGGCCGAGCGGGGAGGGGGCGGGTCCTATTTTACTGCTGTGATCTGGTCACCCTATGCATGCTGTTTCTTTCCCCCTCTACAGGCTTCCACACCTTAGTGCTGGAGAAGGAGGGGTTGTTTCTGCGGGGCGGGCGGCACTGGGAAGGGGTGTTTCCACGGGGCCGGGGAGTTTCGGCCCTCAGCTGTTTTCTTTGGAGTAATATGGCCCTCGCCGCTTTACGAGTTGTGCAAGCCTGCCTTAAATAGTCACCCAGACACTCTTATCGAATCCAATGTGTTTAAGTTAAACAATAAAACAAGTGATTTAACTACAAAGAGAGAGATTTTAAGTGGTACAAGCAATGAGGCAGAAGAGTCAAAAATGGTTACAAGAAAAATAAAGATAAAACCCTTTCTAGTGCCAATTTAACAAATTATATTCGATTTAAAGCAAAGTTTCTCCCAACATGCATCCAACAGAATTCCTGACCAAACTCTTCAGGTTAGGACCCCTCCCCCAGAATCCAACAGCTCCTTTTTGTCTTCTCAGGTACAATGAATGCAATGGGCAGGGAGAAAGATGGGGGAGGGGAAGGTCTCTTGGGCTGTTTGCCCCTCCTTTTTATAGTTTTGGTCCCCCTCTTGAAAAGCATTTCCAGCTGAGAACCGGAGACAAAGAGTCTGTGTGGAAGGATATTACTTCACCTGTGTGAACTTCCTTTGTTTTATCCCTTCCCCATCCTGAGTTTTTGGAATCTGTTATTCACACGGCTCTAATAAGGAGTAGCTGCTTCGGGGTTGGAGATTTTTGTCCTTCATCCTATGCTGCTTCCCTTTGAACCATTGTGGCGGCTGTGACAATGAGACACGTTCAGTGAAGGCCTGTGTCTGAGCACTGAAGAACTAAGCCCAATGGCACTTCATCAGGTGCCTCACGCAATAGGCTCCTACCCTACAGATGGCTGATTTGCTCAGACTAGCTCAATCCAATGCATTGTCGTAGCCTTTCAACTGTCATCAAGGTGTTTAAATTGGCTTCCCTGCGAGTGTTTGAAGGATGGGTTGTCTTTGACTTTTCAGTGATGATGTTCTACATCTCTACGAGCTTCCAGGACCCTTGCAACTTCCCTCCAGTTGATTCTCAGAGAGGGAGGTAGACCATACCTCCTGGATGTTTTCACTCCTAACTATCAAGGTGCCCTGAAGCAGCTCTGAGCCTTGGGTGGTCTCTGCGCTGGTGGCACTTACATTCGGAGGCTAAAGTGGATTGAAAAGGGAGGGAAAGCTCCCACGGGACCAGCCCAGGAGAAAAACAGCTAGGGGAGCACTGCTTTAGCAGTGTGTGATGGAATGCACCCCTGTAGCCACACCCTACACACTACTGTAATAATCTTTGTACAAGGCGTGCCTTGTGAGGTATCATTTGAAAACTCAGAATGTGCGGATCATTAATATCACGGTGAAATGTGTGTAGCAGCATTATGTGTAAAGTTATACACTTCCCCCATATGATAAAAATACATGTTCAGACTCACGTAACACCAAGCTGGTCAAACAGACCTGTCTTGAACAAAGGAGTGTATGCTTGTCTTAGTTTGCATTTAAGCAGTTGTACTTGATCGGACCCGAAGAAGAAGCTCCGTGTAGCTCCCTCCAAAGCTTGTCTCGCTCACCAACAGAAGTTGGCCCAATAACAGCTATCACCTCGCCCACTTTATCTCTCTAATCAGCCTTAATATAACTCCTCCCCCTTGAATGTTTTGTGGACGTCTCTCCAGTTAGTATCAGTGATGGACGTCATAATATTCGGGCAATAACTACTGTGCCATGTATAGGGGATACGCTGCTTGTACTGTCCCTGCGATAACCCTTTGGGTAGCACTCAGCTCTCAAACCCGAGGCTTAGTCACAGCAGAGGTGCTAGGCAGCAATCAGTCATGTCCCCCTTCAGATGCGGCTTGCGGACGTCCTCCCCCAGTTCATACAGGGGCCAGCGGTACCCTCACTGATGGATTCCTCGCCTGCTGTCTCCCCTTGCTATCTCCTTTAATGCACAGACACACACGCATGCCCCAGCATTCTTTATGGCTGGCTTATCTTCCCCCACCCCCTTTATCATTCACTGGGGCTATGCAGCAAGACTGTCACGCACTGTTCAAGTGTAACTCTATGACAACCTCTGTTGAGGGAGGAGAGGCCTTAAGCCTTCAGCTAGCTGGGGAGGGCATTACGTGTTCCTCCCAGATGGTTTATTCCCAGCACAGGTTAGCTCTCACTCCGGCTCCTTTGGCCAAACAGCAGCGGGAGTGGGATTCGCTCCTTCCCAGGTGGCTGGTGTCTTTCCTGGCCGCCAGGGGGCAGCAGTAAGCAGCGGGAGTGACAGGTAGGCCGGAGAGCGGCCGCAGCACAAACCCAGTCGCCCTCGACGTCGCGTGGGTCTGACTCTCCCCTGTGGCGGGGGGAGGGGGGGAGAGTGGCATTTTTGCAGGCACCTGCTCACGAGAAGCATGTCACGTCTGCATCTAATCGCTCTGGCGTGTGCCTGAAGCGGTGGCCTCATGCACACCTGCTGCTGTCTCCGCTCACCCGGGTGCTGACTCCTGGCTGGCGTTGGGTCAGACTGTGCCGCCCGCAGGCCTTCCTCCTGCTCCCGTCTGCACTAGGGCGTGGGCCAAACAGGGCACTGCCTTCGCCTGAGCTGCCTGCCTGCGTCTAGCTTGTGCGTGCAAAATGGCTGCTCTGAAGGGTCAGCGGAGGGCGGCTGGTTATTAAGGGCAGCTCCAGGCACAGTTAGGGGGCAGGGTGTTTGGGTCTCCCCGCTGACTGGAGCTGACTCCACGCTGACTGGAGCTGGCAGGGTGTTTGGGTCTCCACGCTGACTGGAGCTGACTCGACGCTGACTGGAGCTGGCAGGGTGTTTCGGTCTCCACGCTGACTGGAGCTGACTCGACGCTGACTGGAGCTGGCAGGGTGTTTGGGTCTCCACGCTGACTGGAGCCCCATTGCGCTTCGGAGAGGACGAGGGAGCACGACTTCCCCCGGGGTCTGTGTTCAGACGCTGCGTCCGGGGAGCAAAGTTTGGAAATATCAGTCCCAGATCTTTTCAACCGGCTCCGCTGGTGGCTTAGCCGTTTGGCACGCTGCCCACCCCGCCTGGGGAGATCCCTGCCGTTTTATTCTGCATCCCTCGCCTGGTAAGCAGGGCCGGCTCTAGGAACCAGCAAAACAAGCTGGTGCTTGGGGCGGCACATTTCTAGGGGTGGCATTCTGGCGCTGGCCATGCCACCCCTAGAAATGTGCCCCCGCTGCCCCAGCTCACCTCCGATATGCGCCGCCGCTGCTCGGCTTCTCCCCCTCCCTCCCAGGCATGGAAGAAAAAAACGGGGGGGCGGCCAAAAAATTTTTTGCATTGGGCGGCAAAAATCCTAGAGCTGGCCCTGCTGCTAAGAAGATACAGCGGGGCAGTCCTGGAGCCTTCTACCTTATTTTTCCTCAACTGGGCAGATAGATTGGGCTGTGCAGCCCCCACAAGCCAGCAGCCACTAAAGAGTTAATGACAATTACCAGCACTCTGCCAGCTGGGCTGAAGTGACCATTCGGAACAGCTGGGATAAAATGCTGCCACCCAGGCAAAGCAGGGGTTTGCTGGAGAGACTGAGTCCTGCTGGGAAGGGTCTCCACAGGATCAGAGGGAGCCAAGCCACCCAGAGGGACACATTTCCTGGCAGAAGGATCCAGGGAAGGTTGCCAGAGGTAAGGAGCAGCCTGGGAAGGCAGCAAAAGACCTAAATAAACAGGCTTTGACTGGGAAGGCAGCTCCTTAAAGGGAAGGGAGTGGCGCTTGCTGACACCCCAGGCTCAGGGTGGTGGTACTAACATAAGACTGTTGGCCTTTATTTTTTTCCCTGCTGTAATTTCCTTGGTTTCTCCTTGATGAAGAAGGGAGAGGGAGACACTAGATTGGGGGACTTTAGGCTGAGGTCTTACTACCCTGACAGTTGAGGGACTCAAATGACCAGCCAGAGGACTGGCGCTGTAGAGAGAGGCCGGGTGCTAAATTTCTAAACTGACACAAAGGGAAACTGAGGCAAGGCTGCTGTTACCAAACACCTGGCGGGGGGAGGGGGCATTTGGGAAAACGCTGCTGTACTCCATTTTCTCTATGGTGTGTTTAAACATAGGTGTGTATTTCTTCTCCTCTTTACTGTAGAGACACCTGATTTCTTCCATTGTACCCAGGCAAGCAAACCAAAATATTGTTAAACCACAACACTCCCTGTTCACCAGCTTCTGTCACTGAAAGTCAGCGAATGGGGATAGGAACTCTAGCTGCAAATTGATCGCTGGGATTTCATTATGAAAATGCTGTAAGTTAGAACCCAGGAGTTCAAGCTACACTAGGGACTTTAACAATAGGTGTCTGTTTTAGCTATCATCATCATCATGTTCCCATTACGCCTCTGGCATTCAGGGCAGCGATGAAGCTCCTCCACTCCTGTCTGTTTCTGGCAAGTCTTTCAATGGTTCCCCAGCTGTGCCCCAGGTTTTTCAGCTCGGCTTCCACAGCTCTTTGCCAGGTTGTTTTCGGGCGGCCTCGTTTTCGCTTGCCTTCAGGCGTCCACCTTAATGCTACTCTGGTGATGGAATCCGTTTCCATCCAAAGCACATGGGCAATCCATCTCCAACGCCTCCTGGCAGTGATGGTGCTCAGATCTTCTTGGCTGCTGTGTGAATAGGTCTTGGTTTGAGATTGTTCTGGGCCAAAGATACGGAGGATTTTTCTGAGGCAGTTGTATGAAATGAAGAGAGTTTGGACATGTCCTACTTTCTCATTCCCCAGCATTCTGCACTATAAAGCAGTGTTGGAAGTATGCAGCTCGGATAAATCTTGCGTTTGGTTTTGGTTTTGTATTTTGATTATTTCCAGACTGTATTTAAGCTCCTGAAGGTGTTCCTGGCTTTACTGAGTTTGTTCTGGATGTCCTGGCTTGTTTCACTGTCCTGGCTGATGGTATGTGAATGTTTCTGCATTGATGAGAACATAATCCTCTATCCGTACTGATGACAGTGAGGAAATATTAAAGGTCATGAGATCTGTCTTATTCTGGCTGATTTTCAGTCCAATTTGCTGTCTGAATGCATGGAGTCGAGTTGTTTTTTCTTGTATATGGAGTTAGGTATATGATAGGAGAGAGAGATCATCTGCAAAATCCAGGTCTTCAAGGGATGAGAAGGGCGTTCATTTAATGCCTCTTGGCATGTCTTCAAGTTCTATTGTATGTTGCATTACCCAGTCAATGGCAAAGTTGAAGAGGATTGCAGACATGACACACCCCTGACGAACTCCTGTTTTGACTTCAAAACTGAGCTCACTGTGATCAACACTGCATGTAAAGTTGAAATAGAAGCTTTTGATGATGTTGATTATGCAGGGAGGAATTCCGTGTGCCTGCAGAATGTGCCATAGCATTCACAGGACCAGACTATCAAAAGCCTTCTCAAAGTCTATGGAGTTTATGTAGAGTTGCCGTTGCCATTCTAAGCATTGTTCTATTACGTTTCAAGAGAAAATCTGGTCTGTGCATCCACGCCCTTTCTGAAAACCGGCTTGCTCTTTTCTGAGAATATCAACTGCCGCTGATATACGCTGGACTATGACCTTACACAATACTTTGCTTGGCACAGATAAAAGTGTGGTATCACACCAGTTATTACAATCACTGAGTTCCTTTCTTTGGAATCTTCACTATAACCCCATTGGTCCACTCCTCTAGCACTTTTTCCCTTTTCCAGACTGATGTACAGAGAAGGGCCAGGATAGATGCTGCTAACTCAGGATTTACCTTGAACAATTCTGCATTCAAGTTATCTTGCCAAGAGCTTTCCTTTTTTTTTTTTTTTTTTTAAGGATTTGATGGCTTGAAAGATCTCTTCCTTAGTTGGGGTGTCTGTGTTGATAGCTAGATCTTCTTCTGCCTCCTGGATGTTTGCTGCTTCTTTAGGTGGCTCCCTGTTCAGCAATTCTTTCAGATGCTCTGTCAGCGCATTTCTTGTTCTTTTTCTGTTAGTAGGTGGCCTTGTTTGTCCCTGATGAGAATATTTGTTGGTGTCTGCTGTTTACCACTGATAAGCCGCATCATTTTGTAGATGGTTCCTTGTTCACCACGAGCAGCTGCATCCTCTTCTTGTGTTGCCAGATTATCAATCTAATGTCATTTGTCTGCATTCACAAGGCGTTTGACCTCCTGGTGTGCCTTGCTATACTGCTCGTGGTATTTGTCCTTTAGCTTCTGGGATTTTGTGTCTAAAACTTTTTTCCTCAGAGCTCATCTGGTTTCTCTGGCGTTCCATGTACTGGGTGTAATCCACTCCTTCCTTCCCTTCTGCCAGTACCCTAGACAGTCTTCACTGCTCTGTTTATATATCGCTGTTACTTTGTCCCACTTCTTGTTGATCTCCTCATCTGCATTCCCCTCCTCTTCATCAAGGTCTGCAAGTGCCTGAAACCTGTTCTTTAACTGCAGAACAAAGGTTTTCTGTATTTCAGGGGACTTTAGTTTGTCAATGTCATAGAGTCTATGTCCCTTGATTGATGGGCCCGCACTTCTTAGTTTTAGCTCAATGGTGGTGGCTGCCAACATCTGCACCCCTTCTCACTTTCACATCTGTCAATGAGCATCGCCATTTGCCATTGACCACATGATCAATCTGGTTCTTGCCTCTGCCACTTGGAGAACACCATGTCAGCTTGTGAATTTCACGATGTTGAAATAGGGTTCAGATGACGACTGGGTCATTCATATTGCAGAAATCAACAAGCCTCTCTCCGTTTTCATTCATGGTGCCGCACCCATGTCTTGCCATTGCTCTGGTGTTTGTGTTGTCCTTACCGACCTCGGCATTCAGGTCTCCCATGGCGATAGTTAGGTCGTGGCGTGGTGCTCTCTCTAACTCCGCCTGTAGCGGAAGGTAGAATTTGTCCTTTGCTTCTTCATCACTGTCATTTGTCGGAGCATAGCACTGAATCAGGGTGATATTATTGTTTCTCCCTTTCAGTCTGGCTCTCATAATTCTACTGCTGTTGGACTCCCACTCAAGCAGGGAATGCTCCACTCCCTTCTTCAAAAGGATGGCAACACCCCCATGGTGTTGTCCATCATCCCATCCAGAATACAGCAGAGTTTCTCCCAAAGTTGTTAATCTTCCTGATCCCATCCATCTGCTCTCGCTGACACCCAGGCTGTGTAAACTTTAGCGCCTCATCTCTGCTGTGACCTGAGCTAGCTTCCCTGCTTCGTACATTGTCCGTACGTTCCAAAAACCAAGTCTGGTTTTTGTCTTGGTGTTGAGCACTTCACACTCACACTCACACTCACACTCACACTCACACTCACCCTGATCTCCATGAAGACTAGAGCAATGCATCTGCAGGAAATAAGGAGAAACAGAAAGCTCTCGACTCACACTGGCTGTAAAGCGACCTTTCCTATTTGTTAGACACCAAGTCCTACTCCATGCACTAGAGCAGGGGTGGGCAAACTTTTCGGCCTGAGGGCCACATCAGGATTGCAAAACTGGTATGGAGGGCCGGGTAGGGAAGACTGTGCCCCCCCCCCCCCCCCGCAAACAGCCTGGCCCCCACCACCTATCTGCCCCATCCCACTCCCCCCCCCCCCCCCCCGCAACTGCCCCGCTCAGAATCCCTGACCCATCCAACCCCCGCCCCCCCAACTCTAATCACCCCCAGGGCCCCACCCCCTATCCAACCCCTCTGCTCTCTGTCCCGACTGCCCCGACAGGCCCCCCGGGACTCCCATGCTTATCCACACACACACCCCGTTCCCTGTCCCCTGACGGCCCCTGGACCCTCTGCCCCTTATCCAACCCCCCGGCCCCTTACCACGCCACTCAGAGCAGCATGTCTGGCAGCCGCGCGGCCCGATTGGAGCGTGCAGCCCCGCCCCCCGGAGCGCTGCCCGCGCAGTGGCAGGGCTGCGGGGCAGAGGGGACAGCAGGGCAGCGGGGGAGGGCTAACCTCCCCAGCCGGGAGCTCAGGGGCAGGGCAGGACGGTCCCGTGGGCCGTAGTTTGCCAGCCCTGCACTAGAGTCTGCCCTATCTAGGTCCTAGAGATACCATGATGCTGGAGTAGCTTTGAAAGCTGCAGTTGGGAAAGGGGAGGAGAGAAATAATCTATTAAATAATGTGATCTGAGGTGGTACAGAGATATCACGTCCACACGTGAATTAGAACCTACATCGGCCCCTAGTCATTGGTTAAGACCAGAATGGACCATTGGATTATCTAGTCTGACCTCCGGTATAACACACACCATTAAATCTCACCCAGTTAACCCCTGTATTGAGCCCAAGAACAGTGGTTTGACTAAAGAATAACTTCAGGAAGGCGTCCAGTCTTGATGTGAAGACATTGGGAAATAGAGAATAATCCACCATTTCCGTTGGTAGTTTGTTCCAATGCTTAATCACCCTCTCTGTTAAAAATGTGTGCCTTGTTTCTAACTTGAATTTGTCTGGCCTCAGCTTTAAGCCATTGGTTCTCATTTTGCCTATCGCTGTTAAATTAAAGCCCTTTAGTCCTTGGTATTTGCTCCCTATACACTGTAATCAAGTCACCTTTCACTCTTCTTTCTGACAAACTAAACAGATGGAGCTCTTGAAGTCTCCCACCATAAGGCAGGGGACAGGACTAGGTGATCTCTCAAGGTCCCTTCCAGTTCTATGATTCTATATCCTCCAGCCCTCAACTCAGTTTTGTGGCTCCTTTCTGCACCGTCTCCAATTTTTCAACATCTCTTTAAAATGTGGACACCAGAACTGTATCAACTAGTCTAGTGTGGACTCTCAAATCGTCTGTTTCTACTCATTCGTGCCTGTTTAGCCAAGGATTGCATTAGTCCTTTTGGCTACAGCATCACACTGGGAGGGCATGCTGAGTTGCATGTCTATTGTGACCCCTAAATCCTTTCCAGCCCCTTCTTTCCAGATGCAGTCCCCCATTCTGTTGGCACGGGCTGCATTCCTCATTCCTGGATGCATAATTGGCTGTATTAAAATACTCTTTGTTTGAATGGGCCCAAGCCATCTAGGTCTGCCCTGTTCACGCCATCAATCTTTGTGTCATCTGCAAATTTTATCAGCAGTGATTTTATATTTACTTCCACAGAAACCTGTGTCCACAGAACGTGTAATCTCATCAAAAAATGAGATCAAGTTTCTTTGATAAGACCTATTTTCCATAAGGCCCTTGTGACTGGCATTAATTATATCCTTTATTATCAGTTTAATTCCATGTCAACTTTTCTGTTTTGCCTGGGATTGATGTCAGGCTAACTGGCCTATAACTACCTGAGTCCTCCTGCTTGCCCCCTTTTGAATACTGGGACAATAGTAGCACTCTTCCAGTTTTCTGGAATTTCTCAGGTATTCCAAGAGACATAAAAATTAACATGAAGGGGCTTGAAATTTCCTGAGCCAACTCTATTTGGACTCCTGGGTGCAAGTTATGCAGGGCTGCTGATTTAAAAATGTTCATCCCCAGTAGATGTGGTTTAACACCCCTCCTTGTTTACTAATGGACTGGAAAGTACTTCATCCTCGTGTGAGATGAGTACATCCTTCCTTACAAATACTTCTGTATTGAACACATCTGCATCATTATTTACAATGTTAACATCCTCATCTAGTATTGGGTCTGTCTCCTCTATTATGCTGCAAACACCTGTCTGCATAGCGGCAGGATCAAAGCCATTATTTGTGGTGTTTTTGTCTGCTGAGGAAATGCCTTCTCAGGCCCCGACTGTCTCTGAAAGCAATTGCTCCTCCCCTTTGCTGTACTTCAACAACACTGACTGAAATCTCCGGGCGGCGGGGGGGAATGGCATCATGTTTAACCATTACAAACACTGGGAGTTCCAAGTACTACCCTTGGGATACCTGATCCATGAGTCTAGGTGTTTATAGTGCACTGAAGATTATGGTATATTCAGGAGCAGGGAGGGAGGTGCAAAATGATGGGGGCGCTTCTTTTAAAAATAGCCACCCATAAGAAAAGCTGCACCCCATGATTCCCCCCCCCCCCCCCCCCGTTACATTGTGCATGTTCTCTGAGCATCCCTGGGCAATTGAAACTGGGCTCAACCCTCGGTGGGGCTCCTTGGTTTTAGCTCCTGGATTGATGGGGCAGTGCACAGCTCTTAGAGCTATTGTTCCAGGCTCTCAGCAGACTCCGGCAGAGAGACACTGCTGCCTTCGTTAACTCTTGAAAATGTGATACCTTCACAACTGGGACAGCTAGAGTTACTTGGGGGGAGGGATAGCTCAGTGGTTTGAGCATTGGCCTGCTAAACCCAGGGTTGTGAGTTCAATTCTTGAGGGGGCCATTTAGGGATCTGGGGCAAAAATTGGGGATTGGTCCTGCTTTGAGCAGGGGATTGGACTAGATGACCTCCTAAGGTCCCTTGCAACCCTGATATTCTATGATACTTTTCAGGCTACTGTCTCGCTGCCCAGAATCTTAGCTTTAAATTAAAAGCAGGATCTGTTCATTGTACCACCATAACCCAAGCCTGGATTATATGGGTGCAATGAGTAGGATCTCACATGACTTCCAGCCCAACCACACCACACAACTGGTGCTGCAAAACCCAGGCCAAACCGCATGAGTGCTGTTGGTCAGGACAGAGCTGTGCGGGGAACATGCAAAGCAGCTGCTAGGTTTTTATATATATATATAAATTTTTTTTTTATAAAAACAGCTGCTAGTTCCTGTGAAAGCTCCTCTCTTTAACAGGCAACCCATCCGTTCATAGGCTTATAACGCACACTCACGACAAAATGACTACAGGCTACAGCACTGATTAATTCGTTTTAATTCTGACTGTCTCCGTAACAGGGACACAAACATTTCTCAAACCTCAGACATTGACAAGTTAGGTTAATGTTTTATTGGAAAGGAAAGACTGGAGGAACAAAGTAATTATAGGTAAGAAGAAACAAAAAACATTCTATTGTGCTTCAAAGGAAGGTTATATAGCTTGACTTGCATAGCCCAAGTATACATAAGCATTTGTGTTAACAGCAATGGACAGACGTCCATCTCGAGAAGGTAATTCAGATTATTGCTTTTTTTTAAAAAAAAACAAAAACAGAAAACCTACAACTAGTTGCCGACGTGTGCTGGAACAAACCGGTGCTTATTGGCATTTATTTTCCACTAGCTTAATTACGTTTTGCCAGGGAATAGTGTACACTACGAAGTTGCAAACGACGCGCTGAGGAGAAAGGGGAGAGGAGAAAAAGTTAGTTTACAAATATAAAATGCAGATGTAATTGAACGTGTCTGGCCAGGGATGCAAATAGTTACTATCTGTGGAGGTCAGCAGCATCTTGCAAAACTGAGAAGGTGGCTCTTTAAATTAGCTGCACTTGAATATTCTGGGACAAGAGTTTCATCAACAGGAGACCAGGGTTAGAAAACTAGTTTTCCAAAGTGTCAAGCACCCAACCACCTGCCATCAAAATCAGCAGGAAAGACTGAGTGCTCAGCACTTTTGAAGATCAGGTTAGCTCCTCTAAGGGTGTCTATACCACTAGACACCCATGGCTGGCCCATGCCAGCTGGCTCCGGCTCAGGGGCTGTTTAATTGCAGTGTAGACATTCGGGTTTGGCTTGAGCCTGGGCTCTGGGACCCTGTGAGGTGGGATGTCTACACTGCAGTTAAAAACAGTCCCATAGTCCAAGCTGTGTGAGCCCAACTCAGCTGGCACAGGCCAGCCACAGGTGTCTAACTGCAGTGTAGACATACCCTGAGAGCCTAACTTCAGCCACGGCTTTCAACAGGAGTCTGACGTTTTGATGGAGCTTTTCAGAAGCGAGCTAGCACACATGTATGTCTGTCAGTGCAGCTAACTCATTAGTGCCTGTATCACCGCAGCATGCACAACTCTGGCAACTGCACACACAAATTACCAGCGAGCTGTGCAACCAGCAGAAAGTGTGTGTATGATCTCATGTGCAGTTACAATAAATGTGCATGCAGGTACAGATCTGATCATCTAGGCCAATAGTTGTGAAGTCATTAATAGTGATGAGGCTGTAGTATTATTGAAAACTGGATTCTGATTAGGCACTATTTTTGTGGCTCAGTTTAGTCATTAAGGAGTTGATCTGAAATCAGGCGACTTTCCCCACTGAATTACATTTTTGTGTGCAGAGGACTGGGATTCTTTGCAAATCTGCTGCAACTGTCAAGTCTCAACTCCCGTAGCAACTAACCTCTGCCACCATTAACCTATTTGTAGACCTCGGTGACAAAATGAACCTTTAATAAGTTTGGGATCGAAATGTCTTTTCAAAGTGCCACTGAACAACATGACAGAGGAGTAGGATCTGGAGTGAGAGTGAAGAGATGTGGGTTATGTTCCCAGCTCTGCCAGACTCATGTGACCTTGGATAAGGTCACTTATTCTCTGTGCATCAGTTCCCCATCTGTGAAATGGGGATAATAGCACTTTTCTCCCACCCTTTGTCTATCTTGTCCACTTAAGACTGCAAGTGCTGCAGAGACTGTCTCCCTATGTGTCTGTACCACATCTAGCACAATGGGGCCCCAGATAAGATCTAGGTCATACCTTAATACAAGTTTGTTAGGTTTTTTTAAGCTCTTTCAGTGCCATACCTTAGCCAGCTCTGGTGCATCATGAAATGCGCAGTCCTGAACTTCCGTAGCTGAGTTTGTGCAAGTTGTCCGGCCAATCCTAACATTCAGATAGTACTTGACTCCTGACACAATCTGTAAAATGAAGGGAAAAGTTTGTTTACAGCACTGATAGATTGTCTAGAAAGCACTACACGCCATTGATCTGCCGAGAGAGTCAGAGTGAGACCGGACTAAAAGGAAGGCTTGTTTTGTGGTGATGTTGCTAGTCTAGGATTGAGTTCTTTGCAGCAGGCACTCTTTTTTCCTAGGTGTGTGGACAGCACCAAGCACAACTTGATCACAGGGGAGGCCTCTAGGGGTCGTACTGCAATAAGCACTAAAGAAAAGTATCTTGAACAAATGGAGGAAGGAATAAGTGAGTGACACTGGAAAAGCAGAGAGATAGTCCAAGGGACTGAAACCAAACATGCATCCAAAAGGACACTGTGTGGCAATTAAAAATAAGGACCCAGCCCCCTTTGCAGGCCAGAAAACAAAACCCAAGGTGCTGACTCATGGCATGTGATAGCTTTGCTTACTAGCTTAAAAAGCTATACATAACTAGATACGTTTAGTTAAAAGGAACTGAAGCAGATTACTCATACTTCTTTAGTTCACCAAGAGGAGTATTGCCAATACCAAGCAGTGGAAGAAAAAATAAAACCACAAGTCTATCCCCAAAAATCATGATTGTCTAAAAAAGTCATGTTACAAAGACCCCAACATTTAAAAAATATTTGACTTCCAGGTTTTGAGCCTTCAGGGGTCACATGTTCAAGCGTTTCTCTGCAACCGTGAGGGCTAGAAAGTTGTGGGGTGTTTTTTTGTTTTTGTTTTGTTCCCTTCCTTCTAAAAATTGAAAGCCGAAATTCTCATGTAATTACTAGGGCTGTCAATTGCAGTTAATGCCTGTGATTTAACTGAAAAGAAAATTAATGCATGAATTGCATACCTCTGGGTGAGGAGGGAGGCATTGGCAGCAGGGGGGCTGAAGCCCTGGGCCCATATTTGAAAAATAGAAAAGCTCCAAAAATATTTAAAAATTGTATTCTAAGAGTGCAATTAAAACTTCAATTAGTCACAATTATTTTTTTAATCTCGTGATTGATTGCGATTTTTTTGTTGTTTTTAATCGCTTAACAGCCCTAGTAGTTGCACGATTCCAAGAGCTGGGGCTTTAAGAAAAACACCAAATATCACATGACTTGTGCTAAAGGTCACAAGGGTTGGCAACGTTCCAGAGGAGACTTCAATGGAACAAAAGCAGGTGCTCGGGTGTTTTGCTAAACCAGGGTCTCATTCTCCGGCTGACCATCCTACGGGAGAACTACCCAAGTGAAGCATTCGAAACAGCAAGTGAGGATAGTTTAAAAAAAAAACCACAATTCTGCCTGAGGGGCAGTTGAGGGCAGCCTATTTGTTTGTATACAGTCGAGCATAATGGGAACCCCCCCGCCCCAGTCCCCATCAGGGTCTCTGTTCACTACTGCAATACGCATTAGAAAACATAGTAACTGCAAAGGTCCTCCAATTTCAGTTTCAAAGTCTCTCATAGGCTTCCTCCCATCATTTGGGGTAGCAATGTGGAATAGTGGCTAGAGCACTAAACTGGGATTCAGGAGATCTAGGTTCTATTCCTTACTCTGCCACTGGCCAGCTTGCAGAAGTCACTTCACTGCCCTGTTCCTCAGTTCCCCATCTATAAAATGGGGCTAATGCTACTGACCTTCTTTGTAAAGAGTCTTGATCTACTGATTAGAAGCACTGTATAAGAGCTAGGTATTGTTATTTAAATAACAAGTAATTTATTTTTAAGCATTGATCAAATTGTGTCAAGGCCACTAAGAGTCACTTCAACCTCCAAAGATGTCCTGCAGAAGAGGAAGGGGAGGAGGGAAGGGTTTGTGGCATTTGTTTCTTTATGATGCAGAGAATAGGCCTAAAAGATTTTGGTTCCATTCCCCTAATTATTTCCCCTTCTCCTTGCTTGTTTTTTCCATTAGCAATTAAGGTCCTGTTGTTTTTTCCTGGGGAACTCTATGGATGACTGGACAGTTGGTTATGACATTACAGATAACATAGAAATGAAACCCAAAACACTGCAAAGCCAAATGATTTTTATTCAAGCTGTTTAAAAGTCTGCGGTTTTGTTAACCTCTAAGAATCTTTTCATTAAAACAACCTCAACCCCTTCAAATTAAGAAAACATCTCCAGGAATATACAAGAGGGCCTGGGAAAAGCAGAGTTTACATTCCTAATATTTCTAAGATAAAACAGGCAAACTGCCCCTTCCTCTCCCCCACTAAACTTTTGAAAGGAACCAAATCATTTCCCCTCCACTTCCCCACTCCTTCTCCCCTCCTCCCCGCCCTTTTGCAGGGACATTGCAGATAAGTGTTTAGACTTTCTATTGGCCTTCTCACACTGGGATCTGAGCACTCTAGTAGAGCATTAAGTGCTGGGGCTAACATGATTCATTCTCATCTTCTCACCATGGGGATACTTGTCTGCAGTAGATATGTACACTCTACACGGTACATCAACCACAAAGATTCTATGTGCTAGAATGAAGTATAGAAACACACTGCTTTCTGCTGATTGGTTACGGTTTGCCTTGCAAAGAAGGCCTGCTTCTCTGTTCCTATTTCCTTTTTCAAAAAGTTGGCTTGGTGGTTAATTTTCCTGCACCACCTGGCCTGGTCTACACTACAGAGTTAAGCTGACAGAAGGCAGCTTACATTGACCTAACTATGCAAGTGTCTATACTACAATGGTGCTCCGGAGATGGAAGTCGCCCAGTACATGGGCTGATAACTCCAGCTCGGTGAGGGGTGTAGAGCTTAGGTCGATGTAGTTAGGACAACAGCCTCTGTGTAGACACTGTGTTACTTACATCGCCTGTTGGCTGTCTGCTCTCCGCCGCCCCCCCACCCCCCCGGCACTAACAGCCCCCCTGCTGCCACCGCCCAGTGTGGGATTGTGCACGGGAGGGGGAACTGAGGCTCTCCTTCCCCCTCTCAATCTCGCAGCCCCCCCCCCACACCCCCGAGGAGCCTACCAGCAATGAAATGACATTGTCAGTTTCATAGCTGCTATTATTTCATATAATAATATTTCACATCTTGCCAGCCCCAGGGCAGGGAGGAGTGGGGGAGAAAGCTCCAGCTGTGAGCCCAGCACTGGGCTGACAGCCAGAGACAAAATGTGAAATAATAGCAGCTATGAAACTGACAATAATGTCAATGTCCTTGCTGGTAGGCTCCCTGCTGCGTAGTGCCCAACCCTCCAGCTGTCAGTGCCCCGCTTCAAGGGGTGTAAGCACTCCTGATGAGGACATGCACCACCCGCAGAAGGAGGGTACTGTGGACACCAACCACCGACTTAATTACTGCAGTGGCTAGAGGTCGAACTAACTTAAGTTGATCTAATTTTGTCCTGTAGACAAGCCCTTAGTTCTCATGTAGTTCAGTGCCTATACAAGTAGTTCTATCAAACAACTGGGGGGGATTTTAAAGCCCCATTACAAAATGCTTGATTAGGAAGAGATGGGCCCCCTAGGGAAGCATGAACGAGGGGAAAAGCCTGCAAGCAGCAATGGAATGAAGACTGAATAAAGCAGGAAAGCCCGAGAAGAAATGTTCACATGCAGCATTTTGATTACAAGGTGCAGCCTACTGGCTTCCCCTTCACTAACTGCATTTGCTCGGCCCCAGCCTAGAGAGGAAATTTAGCAGTGGAAAGTAGCCCCTCACGTGCTGGCCCAGCATGGGTTTTGCATCTCCTGATGACTCCATTTTACATTTGCAAAACCAGCTGTCATCACCCTCCCTGGCCTTTGGAAAAACAGAACTTTCAGGGTCTGCCTGATGGGGTAAAATCTGGGCGTAACTCCAGTTCTGTAGGTACGTTAGACTTACACAGGGGTAAAATAAACTGAGTGGGAGAACCAACCCCCTACAATTCTTTCCCGCTTCTGCTACAGAGGCACATTCCAGGGCCAGGTTAACAGGCAGATCCTCCTGCCTGGGGCCAGGCTTACGGGTGGGCCACCCGGGAGACTGCCCAGGGGTGCCACGGTCAAAGAAGTGCCATGCAGCAGCGCAGAGGTGCGCAGAAAAGTCAGAAACTGCTCCGGGCTGGCAGGGAAGCGCGGGGGGTGGGGGAGGATTTTTCCCTGCTCCCTCCCGCTGGGGGTATAGGGGAGGGCAGCCGCTGAGTACAGATACTCCTTGCTGCCCTCCCCCTCACAACATTCTGACAGGGGTTAGGGGAACAGGGGGCACAGTGCAGGAGTGGGGGGCAGGGACATGGGGCAGAATGCACAGGTTGGGGGGCAGGGATGTGGGGGGGCACAGTGCACGGGGTGGCAGGGACATGGGGCAGAATGCACAGGTTGGGGTGCAGGGACATGGGGGGCCCAGTGCAGGGGGTGGAGGCAGGGACATGGGGTAGAATGCAGGGGTTGGGGGCAGGGGCATGGGGGGGCACAGTGCAGGAGGTGGGGGCAGGGACACGGGGCAGAATGCAGGAGTTGAGGGGGCAGGGGCAGGGGCATGGGGGGGCCCAGTGCAGGGGTGGGGGCAGGGACATGGGGTAGAATGCAGGGGTTGGGGGCAGGGGCATGGGGGGGCGCAGTGCAGGAGGTGGGGGCAGGGACACGGGGTAGAATGCAGGGGTTGGGGGCAGGGGGATGGGGGGGCCCAGTGCAGGAGGTGGGGGCAGGGACACGGGGTAGAATGCAGGGGTTGGGGGCAGGGGGGGGCGCAGTGCAGGAGGTGGGGGCAGGGACACGGGGTAGAATGCAGGGGTTGGGGGCAGGGGCATGGGGGGGCCCGGTGCAGGGGTTGGGGGCCAGGGACACGGGGTAGAATGCAGGGGTTGGGGGCAGGAGGGGGCCCAGTGCAGGGATTGGGGTCAGGGACACGGGGGGGCCTGAGGAACCCACGGGGGCCGCCAAACGACCCGTTTGCCCAGCCTGCCCTTGTCCCCGAGGCTTTCGGGGGCCGGGCAGCAGGTGCGGGGGGGGGGGGGGATTTAAATCCCGGGATTCACACGGGGGCGTCACGGTCTGTCCACGCTCCCACCCCGGCCCCCCGGGGAGAGCTGCTGGCCCCGGCCGCGGGCGCCCCCCAGCCTGCCCGGGAGATGGGAAGGGCTGGCTGCCCCCCCTCCGGACCCCCTCCCCGGGTAGGGGGGGGGCGGTACCTGCTTGCGGGCCTGGATGAGCTCGGCCACCCGGCTGCGGTACTTGTCGTTGCTGGCCTTGTTGTACTCGCTCATGGCGAAGCTCAGCGCCCGCTGCACCCCCTCGTCGTTCTCCTCGGCGTCCAGCAGCCCCCCCAGCAGCCGCGGGGGCCGGTCCTTGGCCAGCGCCGGGCCGGCGGCCAGAGCCAGGGCCAGGGCGGCCAGCAAGAGCCACGGGGCGCCCATCGTCCTGCACCGCGCACTGGCTGGAGCTGAGAGCGGCGATGCCCGGGGCCGTCCCCCGCGCCACGCTATATCCCCCCTGGCCCGGGGCGGGGGGCAGGCTCCGGGCAGGGCCCGCCCCGGCCGGCCCACATGACCGCCGCCGCCTGCCCCCAGGGCGCACGCCGCCGCCCCCCCCCCCCCCCCCCCCCCCCCAGCCACGAGTCACCAACAAACCCAGCCCCGCTCCTGCCAACATCGAGATCACAGAGCCTGGGGACTGGCTCCTGAGAGATTGATCTCATCACCCCTTCCCGTGGGGACACACACACACACACGCTCACACGCTCACACACTCACACTCACACTCACACACTCTCACTTTACTGGTATAACTGACTTTGATCATGGAAGTGATATAAGTATTCTGGCAAAAACATTCTTTTGCCTGTATAAGCTGCAACTCCACTTTCTAGTGCGGACGAGACCGAAGATGCTGCATATCCAGGGTGAGAAATCTTGCCCTGAATTAGATGGGGCACAGAAGAAATAGCAGGTGATCATGTAATTAAGGACTGTACTGTAATGCCTACGCACAAGAGAACAGAGCTGAAGGCTGTGCCCGCTCCCTTCACCTTGGCCCTTCTTGACAGTGCTTTGCAGACTTAAGTCTCAATGGTGCACACGCTGATTGCAAAGGTGTGTGTAACATCACATCAGTCCATACAACTCCTCAAGGTCGCTTTCTTACACACCACCCGAATTTCCTAGTGAAAACTTACTAGCACACTGGCTTTAACTTAACGGGGCAGAAGGACTCATCTCTGGCCCTTTGAATAGAGCTGGCTGGAGGACAACAGTTCCATTTCGCAACAGCGGCTGAGGTTTTGAAAGTTGTTTTTGTTCTGCATTGGAAGGAAACCAAAGCCTTTTGAATGTGTTCTCAGTGGCTGTTTTCAGATTGAAAAGCTCAGGGTTTCAATTTGGGGCTCTCGCCTTCTCTCTCTGACCAGAAGCGACCAGAGAGCTCTTGACCTCACAACCCTCCTCTATAAAAACTGAATTGAAACCAGGACATCGCTGCCAGACGTTGTGGCTTTGATAAATCAGCTATTTTGACAAAATTTCATTTCATTGAAAATGTCCCACCCAGCTCCACTTCGCACATCTGCAAAGACTGGGGTTCCATTTCATCAGATTGATCCTCTTGGCAGCCTTTCTTGGGGGAGTGGGGGTGCACTGCCTTGCAACTTACATAGTCATCTATGTACTGGGCCCAGTCCTAGTCAATATATTCATAAATGATCTGGACAAAGGGGTAAACAGTGAGGTGGCAAAATTTGCAGATGATACAAAATTGCTCAAGATAGTGAGCTACAAAAGGATCTCTCAAAACTGGGGGACTGGGCAACAAAATGGCAGATGAAATTCAATGTTGAAAAATGCAAAGTAATGCACATTGGAAAACATAAGCCCAACTATACATACAAAATGATGGGGTCTAAATTAGCTGTTACCACTCAAGAAAGAGATCTTGGAGTCATTGTGAATAGTTCTCTGAAAACATCCACTCAATGTGCAGCAGCAGTCAAAAAAGCGAACAAAATTTTGGGAATCATTAAGAAAGGGATAGATAATGAGACAGAATATATCATATTGCCGCTGTATAAATCCATGGTACGCCCACATCTTAAATACTGCGTGCAGATGTGGTCTCCCCATCTCAAAAAAGATATATTGGAATTGGAAAAATTTCAGAAAAGGGCAACAAAAATTATTAGGGGTATGGAATGGTTTCAACAGGAGGAGAGATTAATAAAACTGGGATTTTTCAGCTTGGAAAAGAAATGACTAACAGGGAATATGTTGGAGATCTATAAAATCATGACTGGTGTGGAGAAAGTAAATAAGGAAGTATTATTTACTCCTTCTCCTAACACAAGAACAAGGGGTCATCAAATGAAATTAATAGGCAGCAGGTTTAAAACAAACAAAGGAAGTATTTTTTCCACACAATGCAGTTAACCTGTGGAACTCCTTGCCAAAGGATGTTGTCAAGACCACGTCTATAACAGGGTTCAAAAAAGAACTAGATAAGTTCATGGAGGATAGGTCCATCAATGGCTATTAGCCAGGATGGACAGGGATGGTGTCCCTAGCCTCTGTTTGCCAGAAGCTGGGAATGGGCGACAGGGGGTGGATCATTTGATGATTACCTGTTCTGTTCATTCCCTCTGGGGCATCTGGCATTGGCCACCGTTGGAAGACAAGATACTGGGCTAGATGGACCTTTGATCTGACCCAGTATGGCCGTTCTTATGTATTTATAAAAATACAGGGCTGGAAGGAGCCCCTGAAGGCTCCGCCAACCTCTTCCCCCTCCCCTCCCCGCAGCCTCCCAGCACTGAGGTGTAAAACACAACTATTCAGCTGTTTATAGTATTTCACACCCACTTTACACAGGTGCAAGGCAGTGGAGAAATGCGTCCTTTAAGAACAATCTATATTTGTGTAACTGATTCTGACTTTGTATGGAGTGGTGGTGTAGCCGTGTTGGTCCTAGGATATTAGAGAGACAAGGTGGATGAGGTAGCATTTTTTATTGGACCAACTTCTGTTGGTGAGAGAGACGAGCTTTCGAGCTACACGGAGCTCTTCTTCAGGTCTGGGAAACTGATTCGACGTGTTACTGCTAAATACAAGATTTGAACAGATTGTTTAACATGAATCGCTAACCTAGGCCATGTCTACACAACTAAATCGACACTGCTACGATCAATGCAGCGGTGTCCATTTAGCGGGTCTGGTGAAGACATGCTAAGTCGATGGGAGAGCGTCTCCCGTCGACATAGCACGGTGCAGATACCGCTGTAAGTCGACCTACGTTACATCGACTTCAGTATGTAATTTACATAACTGAACTAGCATAACATAGATCAATGTGCAGCGTTAGTGTAGACCAGGCCCTGGTATTTAGCAGTGACATGTCTATACATACTGCGCTGCGGTGGCACATCTGTACAGGTGCCGCTGCACCGCCGAAGCACCGGTGGTGAAGATGCATTATGCCGACGGAAAAGAGCTCTCCCATCAGCATAAAGAAACCCGCCTCCACACGCAGCATAAGCTATGTCGGCGGGAGAAGCTCTCCTATCAGATTGGCAGCATCCTCATTAAGCGCGATCATGGCGCTGTAAGTGTAGACACGCCCTGAGTCAGTTTCCCAGCCCCGAAGAAGAGCTCTGGGTAAGCGCTAAAGCTTGTCTCTCTCACCAACAGACGTTGGTCCGATTAAAAGATATTACCTCTCTGACTTTTGTAAACCTACTGTACAGACCTATGGTATTTCTGCCATGCCAGAAGTAATGTAGAACCCCCTCCCAGTGATTGTCCAGAAGAGGCGAATGCAGTCAGGTGAGGCCGTATGTGACAATGATTAAAAATAACCCCAAAGATTGAAGCACAAGGGCACAACTGAAAAAGATTCAAATACCTCACTCTTAGCCAAAATAAAGTGAAATCAAACCATTCATCATCATAAATGCCCCATAATCCCTGCAAGGAAAGAACAAGGATATTTTTATTGCGCTAAAAAAACCCGGTATTTGCAAGCATTTCAACCAACACAGTCAAGTTTCAGAAAGCTTATCTTCCTTATCTCCGCCATACGTTACGTACCTTCCCAGCTTCAAAAAATGCAAAGCAGCCTGGACACCGCTTGGTCCCAATAACAGAAGCGGAGATTGTGACATTTCACAATCTGCCCTGGAGCTGGGGTGGCGCACGCGCATTGCTGGGCTACCTCAGCACAGATGAAGGAACTGATTGTGACTCTGAGTCACCCGTTAGTTCTTTTTCCTCCATGGGGGAAGTGTCCTGCTGGTGGAATGTCTGTTTCCATGTTCTTCTTGCTTCCAAGCTACGACCTTGGAATGGCATCAGTATTGCTTATTATTATTTACGTTACCCTAGTGAGTTGCGATCAGGACCCCGTTGTGCTAGGTACTGCACAAACACAGCACACAGGACAAAAGAGAGCAGATGATCCAGACAGACCAACGGGTGAGCGCAAGGAAACAGGGGGACAATACAGGTCAGCGTGACAGGCTGGGGCCTCAGCCCACCAGCGGCCTAATTGATGCCTAGGAAAAACTGAACAGAGTTTTGAGAAGGGATTTGAAGGAGGACAAGGAGGTGGCTTTATAGGGTGCTCCTTCCAAGCATGAGTAGCAGCGTGGGAGAAAACACACAGGGGCTTGGTTGAGAAGCTGGCCAAGGCTTTAGGGAGCTGATTGACAGCCGTGCTGAGCATCTACAGCACCCACTGGCTTCAGCTGGAATTGGGAACTCTGAAAACCAGGCCTTCAGGTTCTCCTCAGTTAAGTCCTGTGGGTGGAAGGCAAGTCTCCCTGATTGTGCTGAAGCCTCCATCACAGGGGAAGGGATGAGCATGCCTTTTTTGCATTACGTCTTAAAGTCATCATGTTCCTACTGCAATTAACACCCCTCACTGCTCCTCAAAGGAGGGGTAGGGCCCGGGCACGGGAGGAGGGGGAGGAGAGCCGGTAGCTCCTTCAGGCACGCCACACCCTGTGGGGACAGCAGAGCACAGCACAGAGGACACTGGCAGTTGCCCTGGGGATGAGGCCTGCTCCCCCGCCACGCATGCTGGAGCATTGGGGCATTTCCAGGTTCTGCCCCTGCTCACCGTTTGGATTTGCTAGCGCGCATTGTCCCCTCCTGTGGAGGAAATGATTCCGGGAAGGAATTTATTTATTTTTTAACCTGCTTAGGTCCTTAGACAGCTCCCATCGCCAACACACCTCCTGCACACGAATTAATTCTCCTCCGAGCCTCCGTGCCCAGCCCCGGTTCGCAGATGGGGAACGGAAGCACAGCGCGACGAAGCCAAGGTCACACAGGGAGTCTGTGGCAGACTTGGGCACGGAACCCAGGTCACCCAAATCCTAGACTGGTACCGTAACCAGGTATCCTTACCTGCCCGGAATAATACATGGGGAAGAGCAGCCGCTAATGGAGCATCGTGGCAGTAAACAGAGAGGGGGGTAGTCAGGCCAAGAGATGGCAACCGTGAAATGGTTTAGAGAATCACGTACACTGGGCAGCAGCTACTGCCTTGTCATGAAAATGAGGGCAGTGCGCAGTGACTGGAAAGGCCGTGTGGTGCTTGCTGAGCAGAAGTAATGTGCAGTGTGAGAATTACCGCAGGGACAATCCCTGAAGTTGGCCCCATGCTGTGCAACTCATTTGATGGAAGCAAAATGTGACAGTTGTTTATATCACTAGATGCTTGTGCCCCATAAAACACATGCAGTATGCAGAGAGAAAGAACCCCTGTGTGTAAGTTAGAGCTGAATCCATAGAAATCAATGGGAGTCTTGCTCCATTTTCTTCAATGGGCTTTGGGTCAGGCCCTAACTGTTTTTAATCTTTGTCGTGGTAGTTAGGTGCTCTGTCTTGCATTGTCAGTGCCTGATACTTGAAGAAGCAGGTTTAATGTGTCATAATCAGCCATAGGCCCTGCTTTCATGAAGAACAATCTCCCCTCAACCTCTGTTCCGGCAGCTGAATTCCAACACCGTTCCCAGGCTGCAGTACAAACCTGTGGGCTGTACAGTATTACCAGGGAAATTAGAAGGTTTTAATGAAGAGGGGAGAATTAGAGAGTCCAGGGCGTGTTTTCGAGCCAGGGTCCCCGTTGCCTGCAACTTGTGTAGTCATTTATTCAATGCAAAGCTAGTGCAGTGGGTGTAAGATGCTGCCAGGTCAATATAGTAACGTTACAGTCACGTTGCTCTGGTGTAAAGGAGTAGGCCAGGGGCAGGGCAATCGAGAATCTGCCCCAGTGAATCCCATTTAGAAGCTAAAACTGTGCCCAACTTGAAATTATTATTGTGTGTTTATTTGTGTTACCATAGCACCCAGGAGCCCTCATCACAGAGGACCCCGCTGCGCTAGGTGCTTTATAAACACAGAACAAAACGACAGTCCCTGCCCCCAAGATGTTACCTATTAACGGAACTTCATAGTCGTCTCATTGAAGGTTTTAAAGGAATGCGTTGAGTTCTCTGCTGGTGTACATGAAGGACACTCCTTCACACTGCAAGTGAATGCGGCCCCAAGGTGCCAATGAAATTGATCCAGGTGAACTCTCTCTCTCTCTATATATATATATATATATTTGTACTGACAATTCAAATGAGTCAGGAATTTCTCAGTGAGTCGGGAGTTTTAAGTCAGAAAATGCCAATTTGTTAAAGCCAAAACTTTTCACGGGCATCAGTCAGTTTCGATGAAACTTTTGGGGAGAGAATTTCTCAGATCCAGTATGGAGTTTCAGGCGAGAGAGATTTCCCGCCCCACCCCCCCTCAGAATAGCCAATAGCATGGTGGTTTGGGCACTCACCGGGGATGTGGGAGACCAGGTGAGGGCAATACGAGTCTCCCTGTTTTTTCACAACAAAAGTTCACGAGGTCTCAGTGTTGTCCTGATACGTCCCAGAACATTTTTTAAAAAATCCTTCAAAATGTTCACAGGACAGGAAAACCCTTTTCCACCCAGCTCTATTCATGACCCAGAAATGGAGGGAAGGAATTGATCAGAATCAGTGGAAAAGACTGCTGCCACACGAATACAATGAATCCCTCCTGGTTGGTTCTACACAACCAAATGCATTCACTAATAGGAGTTGATTATACTGGGAGGCGGGCAAGGTGCTCGTCATGTGTTTAAATATGAGGTAAAACTATGACGAAAATGTTGTAGATCTGGGCTGGGATGTTTCTAAGAACTTAAAGCAGCCAGGCCCAGATCCTCAAAGTATTTAGGCACCAAATTGCTGGTTCTGGGCCCAGTTCCCATTGGATTTCCGTCTGATCTGAATGCTTCTCTCCCTTTGACGCTAGTGAAATCTCAGGTGTATAACCTAAGCAATTGAACCAACTCTTTTGGATGCCACAGTGAATTTGTGGCCCCTAAAATAACTCCAGAGGGCCCGGCCACGCCCTAACTACACAGCCCCACCCTGGGGCAGTATGGAGCTGCACAGCGCAGGGGGAGCGCTGGAGACATTGCACGAACCCAGGACTTGTCTGCACTGGCATTTCACCAGTTCACATCCCAGTGCAGGCATGGTTTATACTGGTGTAGCACCATTTGGGGTGAGTTACACTGGTGCGAATCGTGCTGCACCAGCACCAATTGTCAAGATAAAGGGTTTGCACCGATGCAGCTTGCACCGATATAGCTACCCCAGGGGTTAAAATCGCAGTGTAGCTGTGACAGACTGACACTATCCTGGACATGGCATTAAGACAAACTG
Organism: Chelydra serpentina; assembly: GCA_037349315.1. NCBI lineage: Eukaryota > Metazoa > Chordata > Testudines > Chelydridae > Chelydra > Chelydra serpentina. Next base: position 17,688,037 of record JBAIAC010000061.1, read on the forward strand.
CATTGAATTAAGTTAGACCGTATTGAATTAGGTTAATATCTTTGGGGTCCGGTGTATTAAAAATCCAGGTGTGTCTGTTTCTAAGGCATGCCCATCTCCAACTATTGGCTGTATGCAAACAAAGCTTACCTACCCTACTGGCCCCATCCGACTCCCGTCTCCTAACTTCATTCTGGCTAGCTCTTTTCAGAAGCTTCGTGAAAAGTCCAAAGAGAGCTCTTTAAACAAGGCAGCTTGGCAGGCGTGCTCCGTCTCTTAATCCAAAGTTACTGTTTCTCTACAAGGCTGAAACCTCCCTGACCCTTGCGGAAAGCAATTACTGCAGTCGATGCTGGTAGGCACAATAGAACAAGCACGAGCCGAAAAAATAAACAGCTGGTTTAAATTAATCTTAACCCCCAGAGCAGCAAAAATCTCCCAGAGGAGACAGTACAAGCTGCTGTTTGACACAGGGCCAGATCCTTAACTGGTGTGACTCGGCGTCGCTCCGCCGAAGTTAATGGGAACCAAGAGCCAGGCCGGCAGCTAGTGTAAATTCGCGCAGCACCATTGTGGCTGGTTTACACCAGCCGAGGTTCTGGCCCTTGGGGGTTTCCCCCTGCCCCCGTAAATAAACAGCGTGCTGCATTTTGGAGAAGTACAGCGCGGAAAGGGCTGACGTCCTGTGATCCAGATCCGAAATCAGTCAGCAGTTCATGAGGCAGCTGTTGGGAGCGATTCCTCTTTGAAGAGACAAACGGCCCCACTGGTTTCATCCCTGGGTTTGGGGCCCTACGTTTTTGGTATTTACCAGTTTTCCTCCAAAACATCCCTGGGTTTGTAAAAAGCCGGTATTCGGGTTTGACCTATTTTTTTTTTAACCTGAATTTTGGCCTCCTGATACCAGCCCTTCAGCATTCTGTCCACTTCCCCTGTACGTGCTCTGTACGTGCTTTGTGCAAGACTCCAGGACTTGTCTACACTAGGACCCATAATTCACCAGCAGTTTCAGATCCTCAGCTTGGCAACCTTAAGGAAATGAGACTTGTCCCTTCTACCTACACCCTCTCTCTCTCTCTTCCCTCGCCCCCCTTCCCCTAGTCCCAGTATGGCAAGCTCGGCGCACACTGCAACTTTGACATTGACTAGCACCGTTAAGATCCAACTGTGCTCTCCTTAAGCTTCAGAACAGCCCTGTGAGATGCACCGAAACAAATTCATCACTTAGAAGGGCTTTAAATGAGTCCTTGAGGACCAGTTCCTCAAAAGAGCTCATTGCCCATGGTGCTGGGTTCTTTTGAAAATGTGGCCCTTATTTTCTGAGCAGTGACAAAAGAATGTGACCAAGTAATTTATAATAAAATAATAATAAATTAAAGTCTAGCTCATGCTTTTCATCGGCAGATCTGAAAGCACTTTACACAGCAGGTCAGCTGAAGCACAGGGAGGTGAAGTGACTTGCCCAAGGACATTGAGCAGGCCAGTAGCAGAGCTGGGACTATACCCCCAATCTCCTGAATCCCAGTCCAGGGCTCTAGCCACAAGTCATGTCTAGCTTTCAGAGGGGTAGCTGTGTTAGTCTGTATCAGCAAAAACAACGAGGAGTCCTTGTGACACCTTAGAGATGATCACATTTATTTGGGCATAAGCTTTCGTGGGCTATAACCCACTTTGTCAGACGCATGGAGTGAAAAATACAGTAAGCAGGTATAAATATACAGCACATGAAAAGATGGGAGTGGGGGGGGGTCAGTGCTAACGAGGCCAATTCAATTAGGGTGATGTGGCCCATTCTCAACTGTTGACAAGAAGGTGTGAGTAATTAAGAACCAGGCAACAGACTTAGCTTTGTTTTAACTTAGTAATTAAATTACTAAGATTTCCCAGCTTTACATAGTTCCTTTCTATATTCTGTGGATCAGAGGTTAGGGGAGAAGTTCTGCCCAGTTTGAATCCCCTTCACTCATATAAATGAGGAGAATACCCTGGGGGTAGCTAATGTACTGTTGTGTAAACATTTGTATTACTAATTCTTGATGTTAAGTCATTCTGAATAAGCACAAGAGAACAAGTCATTATTTCACTGCTTAGTAAATAAAAACTATTAAGTAACTTCCAGAGCGCTGTGTACGCTTGAAAGTTTGCCTCTCTCATCAACAGAAGTGATTCTCACCCACCTCATCTCACGAATATCCTGGGACCGCCGCGGCTACGCCAACACTGCACACAACAAACATTGAGTCATTCTAAATAATCATCTCTAGGTCATACGAAAATCTGGTGAGGTTTTAAGCCATGATTCCAATGGGGAATTCTGCTTGAAAACCGATGGCACGTTATAGCTATTAGCAAATAAAAACGACGAGGTAATTTTTTTCTTCGAGTGAGGTGATTTCTATGATCAGAAATACTGGTAGAGGGATAGAGTGACTGTGTGCTCAGAAATGTTGCTGTAGGTTGCATGCAATCTGGTTCAATCTTGCCATCTGTCTAAAAACAGCAATAAGTTGCCCCTGTTCTCTTTTTTTCTCTCTTTCTCTCAGTCTGCAGGAGAAATAGCTTGCCTTGTTTTTAATTTTTTTGCTTATCAGTTTGCTCTTGTCTCTGTGTCTCCGAAGAAATGACTGGGACTAAGCTTAATCGCGGAAATAAGTTTTGCATTCAGTCCCTGATCCAGCACGTGCTTAACTTTAACCCTAGGAGTAGTCCCAGTGACTTCAGTCGAACTCTTTATGTGCTTACAATTAAGCACGTGCTTAAGTGCTTTGCTGGATTGGGGCCCTAGTACTAGCAGTGGCGAGGTCCATGGTCCATTCTTATCTCTTGCAGAAGTTGGGTTCCAAAGTCTGATCCGAAGAGTCAAAAGTTTCCATAGAAATTTGCTTCAAAGGCAAACAAAAGGGTCAGCGTCTAACGATAAGAGCAATTCTCTGAGCTGGCTTTGGGCCCAGCCGTCCTATCTGCTGCGTGGAGAGTAGCAAGCTCAGTGGAGCAGAGAAGCCTCCAAACGAGAGGGAAGCAGGGCCTATGTAGCTGGCTCTCCCATGGACGCTCCAGAAAATTCTCCTGGAGAGACCTGTGCAGGGCAAGCCCTGCAGGTGCGTGGGGTGAAAACTGGGGTGGAGCTGGCGAGCAGCCCCTGACTACAGTACGCGCCGCTCCGGACCTTGTGGATTTCCGCTGCCTGCACCAGCAGTAACTGCTCCAGAGAGGGGGCTTTTGCACAGGGAGGGGGGGCTACAATCAACTGCTTCCAGTCCAGCCATTCTGCTAATGGCAGGAAGCTCAGCGACCCTTCGGGTGGTTGATGGGTCTGTGTGGACTTCCCAGAAGCTGCTGGCTTACCAGCCAGGGCTCCTTTCCCCTCCACATGAGCTCAAACCGTTCCCATCCTCCCCCAGTGCCTATAACTCTGCTACTGCTCACTTGATGACCTTTGTGGGGGTGGGGAGTTACCCTCATACGGGGTTCTCTGCCTTTGGGGGCCATGAAGCACGTGGTTCACTAAACACATAACACTGTCCAGAATTACCAATCACGGGGGGAGGGTATCGATCAATCACTCATTTCCGGTGTGAATCCGTTGCGTTGAGCCACAGACTCTCAATGGCTTTGATGTGGTCTGCTGCACTAAGCCTTTAGAGGGTGCCCGGTTGTCTCCCCTCTGTCTAGTGGGAGCAGTTGTCAGGGCCGTGGACGGAAATCAGTCTGGGCGCAGTCTTAGTATAACTTGTTTTAGTTCCACCGTATACGCCAGCCCCTGAACCGCAGTGGTCACACATTCTGCTAGCTTAGCGTTTCCAGACCACAGGCTCTGGTTGGCTCTGGGGAAGTGAAACCCTCTCCATTCTGAAACATTCCCGAGCAGGGCACAGCATGTTCTCATGGGACTGGATTGGACGCCCAGCTGTTTCTCATTAGAAATGACTTAGGGCCTTTTCCACACGGTGCCCGCGGGGGTTGAGAACTTGACATATTTTCAAGGTCTCATTTGGCAAAGCACAAAGTCTCAAAAGTGAGGGAATCACAGTCCTTTGGCGACAGGGCCGGATTCAAACCAGCGAAGAATAACGGAGGTGCACACAAGCAGAGGGGGGAAATTCATCTGCTAGATTGCACAGCATTTGGGGGTCCTTTGTAAGGAAAGATTAAAAAACCTGGGCATGTGTGCTCATGAGAAAAGAAGACTGGGGACAGACGGACATGATAAGTCTTCAAATATGGCTGCTGTAAAGAGGACAGTGATCAGTTGTTCTCTACTGAAGATAGGACAAGACGTTATGGGTTTAATCTGCAGCAAGGGAGATTTAGGTTAAATATTAAGAAAACTTTTCGAACTCGCAGAGTAGTTAAACTCTGGGGCAGGGTAGTTAAGCTCTGGGACAGGCTTCCAAGGGAGGCTGTGGAATCCCCATCACCGGAGGGTTTTAAGAACAGGTGGGACAAACACCTGTTAGGGATGATCTAAGTTTACTTGGTCCTGCCTCAGCACAGTGGCGCTGGACCTAATGACTTCTCGAGGTCCCTTCCGGCCCTGCATTTCTATGAGTCTATGAAAGGTGCTCTCTGAATGGAAGATAGGACTATCATATAAGGAAATATCAATGAACAAGATTTCACGACAGCTTAATGAATATAAACAAATGTATAGAAAGCCTCTGCATTTTGCTGCTACAACCAATGTCCGGTGCTCTGCATTTACGGATAACTAAACATCCCTTGGGGAACTGGGTTCAAGTGTCTGGGGTATGGTTGACCTTCACAGGGATCTTCTTGAGAACAAGGTCCGAGCAAGAGTCTGTGATATTCGTCATTAATTTACTGCTTTTCTCCAGTTAGAAAAGCTTCACTCATCCAGTCAGGGGAGCAGAAACAACCTGCTGCGACTTAGGCACCCGGGTGCCCAGCACAGGTAGTAAGCAGGAGAAGCAGGCGGCTCACAGACCGCCCTGTAAGCTGTTTGCAGAAACTAGCAGGCAGCTCTTTGGGAATAACAACCATATTGGCCGACATTAGGATGGATTGTTGAACAGAAAAAGGGCTGAATTCACTGGAGAATTCCTGACCAGTGAAATAAAAACGTGCGTGTGTCTCTTCTGTTAGGCTAGTAGGAAACCAACCACGCTAATGGTCATACTCCAAGTGACTGGGTACTGTTTATCTTTAAAGAGTTGGGATGGGAGTTTCATTGAAACCCAAGGGAATTAGGTGCTCAAATCCCATTGAAATGCACTGGGGAGTTCGGTGCCCAGCTCCTTTAGGTGCTTCCAAAAAATCCCAGCCTTGCACTCCGGGGCTGTGTCTCCACTTGGAGCTGTGGGGGAGAGGGGCTATTCCCAGCTCACCTAAACATACCAGCGCTAGCTCTCATTGAGGCGGTGCGCTAAAAATAGCACGGTACCCATGGTAGCACAGGCAGCAGCAGGGGGAGCCACCCCAAATACATACCCATGAGGTCCAGGCTAGCTAGCCCGTGCTACGCTACTATTTTTGGCACACTCGCTCAATGAGAGCCAGCACAAGTATGTCTACCCGGGCTGGGAATCTCACTCACCCGCAGCTCCAAGCATAGACATAGCCCAGACCCTGCTCCTGCACCACTGATCTGGAAAGGGGAGCTTTGCCATTGACTTTAATTAGCATAGGCTCGAGCCCTCACTCTGCCAGCTCTTGAGACATTAGTTGAAAGCCCACAGTGAAATTAATTCGACGGGTTCATCCTAATCCCGACTGGAGTTCTGGCCCCTTCACAGACCCACTGTTCAGCTTTGGCACAGTGGCAGCTCCGTGTTCAGCAAATGCCCTCCACGGGAATAATTAAGATTAAGAGGCTTAGGCACAACTTTGCTAGAAAACGTGCAGTTACCTGCCACATGCCATACCCAAGGTGGGTCTGTTAGGCTGCTAGTAATAAATCAGGCTAGGTTTTTATTCATTTCCCATTTTTACAAGAGAGCTTTGTTTTAAATGTCTATTACATGACGTCTGGACTTGCAGCTCATGTGAAAGTGGAGGAGCAGCCTTTTGTGATGGCAGCGTCCCGTGGTGGTGCTGTTACATGTAGTCGTCCAAGGTTTTATTTCCATGGTGTGTGAGCCAATGTTCAGTCTTGGGAAAACATGCTGTGTTGTAGTCGGTTTGTGTTTTGCAAGGTTTGGCATAGAGGCAGTGATTGGTCCTTGGAGAGGGAGCTGTGTGCGTAGCAGGCGCATGTGCTCTCTTCCATGGGCTCTGATCGGGGTCAGCGCTCCCTGGGAAGTGGGCTTTGATTCTGCACAAGTAGGAAGATGTCCTGCAAAGCCTCGGACATTTGCGACCACTACACAGTGGGACAACGTGTGTCAGAATGGGATGCTGTTGCTGGGTGACACTGGACAGTAGTGTGACAGATCCTGCGACGCTTGATGTAACTTTGGGGACCATTGTATTACATTTGTGAATAGTTGGTGTATGACTGTGTTCTATTCCAAGGGACGGGGGTGCCACAGCTCCTCCAGGAACTAAAAACAGTGAGAGGGAGATTCAGACTGTGAACAACACCAGAGAGTTAGCACCCATGTGCTGGTTCAAACTAGGTTTTCCAGAGACTAGGAAACAAAGAAAGGGCTCTTGGTATAAAAGGATGAGTTTGAACCAACCCAGGCCTTCTTTTTGCTCCAGAAGAGGGACATGAACTTTTGTCCAAGTGGGCCCCAATCCTGCTGAAGGGCCAGAGGGACTTTGGCTGCTCAGGCACCATAAGACTGATGGGTGATTCCTGGTATGTTTAGTGTGTGTTTAAATCTGTTTATTGGGGTTTTTAAATATGTTTTTCCTGTAATGCTTTTGCCCTATGAATAAATGTGCTTGCTTAGAAGCGTTGTTTGGATTACTGGTAGATCACACCTGTCCTAGGCCTCAGACAGAGAACAAATCACAGGCACCGGCTGTTTGACAGACTGGCTTATGGGGGCTATCACAGTGTATGGCAGCCTCAAAAACACCCTGGTCAGAAGAGAGCGGGACACTGGTCCCTGACCAGACACAGGTGATGGCTGGAGTCCTGAGCCTTGACTGGGCCCTCCTGGAGGGGGAACACAAGTAGTTACCCCAGAAACTGTGACAAACAATATTGTCGGCCCCATGCATTAAAAAATCAGGAGTCAGGTCCCCAAAATCATGATTCCCTTAAATCATCAGACTTTTTTTTACTATATTTTGGTTGCTTTTTATTTACTTTTGGGGTCTTGGTCACACTTTCAAGCTTTTCTCTGCAGTCATGAGGACTAGAAATGTTTTGTTTGTGTGTTTTCAAAGGAAAGTTGAGAGTCTCATATTCACATGACTCCAGGAGCTGGGACTTTAAGACATGCATCAAATTTCGTGAGATTCATCATAAAATCCTGAGAGTTGGGATTATTTTGGGGCAGTTCTCTGGCCTGTATTATACAAGAGGTCAGACAAGATGATCACAATGATCCCTTCTGGCACTAGAATCTATGAACACTGGGACAATGATGAGTAATGCTGACAATACTCCAGCACCACACTGATGCAAAACCCTGACGGACATTTAGTAGTGCTAGATATTGTTCCTTCTTTCCCTTACAAACAGAACATACACAAAAAAGACACCAAACAAACAAGGAGGCCCCACTGAAGGCAATGCGGCCACTTACATGGATAAAGTTATTCACAGACCTCTGTAGTTGCAGGATCAAAGCTTTTAACACAAAGTCAGGTTCCTTTTTACATAAGTCTGAAGTCTCATTTTGATGATACACAGACACTATGATTTTGGCCCTTCCTCTTTTCTAAAATAGGTTCTTATAGAAGAAATAAAGAGAAGTTACACAGCTGGATGCGGAAGTAAATAAGCCACCTTAGCTCTTAATATTTTCTTTCCACTTCTTTTTGGTCTTCTTGTGCCATCTTAAAGGAAAAATAGAGGGCAGAAATTCCACCCACACGTGCTGTTTTGTGTTGATATTCCATCAGACACGCAGCTGGTCCCTGCTAAAATTCAAGAAAAAAATTGACCATAGTCAATTTTGTCCACTAGAAAATCGGTCTAAAACCGTAACACCGTATTCATCAAAGTTGTACTTATCCAGCTGCAAAGAAGAGAACGTCATTATTATTATTATTATTAAAGCACTTAATAATACCCAGCATCTTTCATCAGTAGGTCACTAAGCACTTTACAAAAGAGGTCTCTACATTTCATCAAAAAATGTCTAACCAGCTCTATCCAAAATCACCGATCACTTTTGAAAATTCAGGTCACAATTTGACACAGCATTTGCTGTTACCAACATCAAAGGACGTTGAACGAAGCCATCCAGAAGATAGCACATCTCTTGGGTTTTACCTGCTATACCAGGGAAGAATTTAGGCAGCCAATCACTCAATTGGAGAAGTGGGTCTCATGTGCGTGACATAATTTGCAATCGTTCCGGATCGGTTCCTGCACCCTAAAACACCTCTGCCAGAATCTGTTTGTGTCAAGTGGTTTTGAAGTCACCTTTGGGGAGAAAAGAAGAACGTTACACCAGGAAGCCATTGGTAAAGGCTGTTTCTTCATAGATACATTTTAAAAAGTTTTGAACCAATACATTATCAGTTGATCACCCCAAACGAGGCACAACTGAGGTTGGCTGTCAGCCAGAGGAGGGTGCAATTGGGAAGATTATCTTCAGTGGGCTTTGAATCAGGCCCTCAGAAAATCCAGAATCAGAGGTAGAGATTCTGAACATGGTTTATGCCCTTTCAGTCCATTCTGTTAGTCTTTCTTTCTCAGTTTAGCATATTTCCCTTCATTTATAGGTGAAAAAATCCTTCCAGTGGGCCATTGTTAATCAAGACAAAGGAAAATTCAGAGCTCTTTCTGACTGATTAGCATTAATGGCCCGTTCCATAATCCCTTTCACCTGAGCTAATACCATTCACTAATCCCGCATTACACGTAATTAACAATGTCCATTTTAATACTGTCAGGAATGTGGCAAGAACCTTTTTTTTTTTTTTTAATGCTTTCACTTAGACACGAATAAATCATTTCAAGGACACTCCTACTGGGCTTAGCCTTCCAAGCAGCTTCCATGTCAGCTTATCCAGGACTGCTAAAGGCACGTGAGCTGTTCTAGTCTGATACCTGAACTGAAAAGGAGATGTCCCTTCACTGAGGCCGGATTAAGGCATCAGCGCTATAGGCCCATGCTTAGGGCCCAGCTTCTGGAGTCATGTGATGAAGTCAGGGGATCTCACCTTTCCCATGATGGGCCTGATTATGTGCTGTGTCTCCAGAGCAAAGAAGAGGCAGACCAGAGAAGATGGGGCAAAAGAGGTGTTAAGACAACTTTGTGCCCTCCGAATCCAGGGCTTTCCAGGGACTATTTGGGACCACTGTGTGAGTCACAACAGCCTCCCCACTGCAGCGCAACCCAGAGTGGATACAGAAGTGGTATGAAACAATGTGAACTATGGTCCCACCTCCCTGGCGTCACCTCCCACATGCAGCTACTCCTGGAGGTTATCTATAGTGGTCCAACTCAGTGCCTGAGTTGGAGGAATTACCTGTTCACAGCCCCTGTTGGCCATTGGAGCAGGGGTTACAATCCCTTCCTATGTTTCTAGTGCTGGTCTATATTAGAAAACTTGCCCCAGCGTAATGACATCGCTTTGTAGTTATTCACCTTGTTTTACTGTTTTATCGATTCCAGTGCGTTTACATTCAAGTAGCTGAATAACTATTTGAAATAATAAAATGACATATTTTTCTTTTAAAGAAATAATGCACTTAATATAACTTGTATTGTCAAGGAGAGGGCTGGGCCGTACAGGACATACATTTCTGGGGGGAAATCTAAGACTGGGGATGGGTTGGGGTCACCCTGCAGAATAACCCAGGCTGGTGAGAGCCAGAGCGTAACCCACATGTATCTGGCAGGCTGCAGTTACACACAGACACTCAGAGTGGGGCTTGCATGCTGGAAGGCTGTTTTGTGAGCCGCGCGGGTGGGAGCTACTTCAGCAAGGCATTGTAAGGTGCCCAAGGTTGCAGGGTAAGGGTGACACAGCCCCCCACTGGTCTGGATTGTAGCCTGGATATGATTTCTTTGAAATTGTAAAATTCCTAGATTTGGGGATGACAAACAATATGGTGACCCAACGTTGCAAACCAGGGTAGACAGCATGTCGTAATGCATTCAGCAAAGGATAGTTCTCGACGCAGGAAAGTACCCAGACTAAAGGGAATATACTGGGGTGCAAATTAGCTGGCATAAATTATCACTGCAATGGAGCTATGGCAATTAACACAGCTGAGGGTCTTCCTCAGTATCTGGGTTGGCCATTAATGAATGTTTAAAGCAGGGATACTCAGACCTCAGGGGTTCAAGAGCCAAGTTAGCGATCAACATCACCCAAAAGAGCCCGCCGTGTGAACTGATTGTTTCATTTGATATATTCTCACAGGTGCTGTCCTGATATGTGTAGACATATCCTATATGGCTCTGTAGCACTTCCAGATGGTGGGAACTTAGTGCAATGGAGACAGTCTCGTGGATTTCTGTCCCCAAAGTGGTTAGGGTAAAATTTTCAAAAGCATGAGAGCATTTAGGAGCATTTAGTGCTTAATTTGTAATGAAAGAATTGCAATTTTATTACCTTCATAGCTAACTCGGCAAGCCCAGAGGTCTCAGGGCTATGAACTGCCAAGCCTAGAAGTGCCGGGGCTGGGGGCCGATATCGCACGGAGAGCCACTTTTGAAAATGGGACTTCAGCTCCGAAATCACTTGGGAGCATTTGAAAAATTCCCCCCCGACTCGGGTACTTTTCACCCACCCCAAAGTCACACTTTAAAAAGCGGGTCTCTGTCTTTCTTGTCGTTTTGTCCTGACGCACAGGCCAGCCACTGCCCTGGAGCCCATAGTCCATTCCAATGGCTTAGCAAGGCACCGGAAAGTTCCTTTGCCCGGCTCAGTTCCTTGGGAACTGATTCAAAGCTTTCCCACTGCCTGGGAGTGGCTCCACCACAGGACGAAATGGTCCTGACACGGTCAGTGACTCAGTGACCAGCGGCGCCAGACTCAGACGTGAGGTGAGTGCGAGCAAATCACTGAAGACAAAGCAAGTTCGCCCTCACGCCCTCGGTCGGCGTTTGACCCCGTCTCCAACCATCACATCTCTTACCCAAACCATCTCCCCAAGTTTCTAGGGGGCGGAATACCCAGCAATCATGCGGTGGTCCGTGGCTAGAGTTCTCCAGTGTTACTAACTGGAGGGGCAGGAAAGTTCATAACATTACTGAGTCATCCAATGGTCCAGTCTGGACTCTGTTTAAAAAAAAAAAAAAAGAATAGCCAGGGGAAAAAATATCTGTGCATAACAGGCAACACAACTGACACCATGCATGTCTCTATAGGTCTTTGCAGCTTTGGCCATGGGTACCATACGTCTGTGAAATTAGAGGTCTTATTCACTGGGAATCCTTTCACTGACTCCCATGGGCCTTGGATCAGGGCCACGGTCAGTGTCTGGGCTCATCCGCGGGTTTCTTTGTAAGCAGTGTTCTGACTGCCCTGCGCCTTGTTAGGCCTGCCCTGTCCCCAGCGGCGGCACATCCTAGCCGTTTCTGTTTTGCCAGGCCCCTGAAACAGTGGTGTTCAAGTAATGCCACCGTTTGAGTAGAAATCTGCAGCTTAAATCTGAACCCTGCATGTCAGCTTTTCCGCGCACAGCCAGCCAGGGTTTCAATTATACACCAATGAAATGTCCAACTACAACAGAACCTATCAGGTCACTGCTTCACAGCATGTGCCAGTACCCTCTGCAGGAGCCCAGATGCCCAATTTTGTTCCTGACCCAGATGGATTCCATACTGTAAATCTAGGCACTCAACTCCCAGGAATTTCAGTATCCATTCGACTTCTTTAAAAACCCCAGTCGTGAAACGTGTCACGTCTGTGTTCGCTCGCCTAGAAACTGAGAACTGAAATCAGCCCAATCTTCTGCTGAACCAGCAGACTCCAATCAGCTTGCTCAGCCTAGACTGTGAGTATAACATTCGGCACACATGGTGAAATCCCCCTAATGCTCATCCACTGTAGGCCAAACGCCTGTGAAATTAATGCTCCTGTAAAGCTACAAGGTTGTAAAGCTGTCTGAGGTGACTAAAACTGAAGGCACTCAGAGACTCCAGTGATCAGTACAATATAAAAACAGATAGCTAGATGCCTGCTAACACCACTAAAAATAACCTAAGATAATACCTAGCTCTCATATAGTGCTGTTCATCAGTAGACCCCAAAGCACTTTATAAAGGTCAGTATCATTATCCCCATTTTACAAATGGAGAAACTGAGGTACAGAGACGTGCAGTGACTTGCCCCATGTCAGAGGCAGAGCTGGGAACAGAAGGGAAAGTTTCTAGCCTTCACGACTGCAAAGAAAACCTTCCTGATGTGAACCGATTGTCACCAACTCACTGCTGTCTTCCTGAGTCTGCAGACAACCTGAAACAAAGACTGTGTGAGCTGTGAACACCCTCACCTCTTCTCACCTCCCTGGGGTGTTAACTATGAAGCCTGATGATGGCACTTTAAAATGTCAGCATTTGTGATTTTAATGGATGGGGTAGAATGGCGGGACAGGAGTGAAGCCCTTTGGTAGGTGAGGACTGAGGAAATGCAGAGGCAAGAGCAGAGGAGACAAACACAGATGGGAGAGAGGGAGAGAAACAGAGGGGAGGATGGGAAAGGAAGAGACACTAAGGGCAGGATGATGCCATATGGGACAGCAATGGTCCTGAGCGTATATTGATCATAGATCAACATGTAGGCTGGAATTCAAAGGGACCTAAGGCATTTAGGGGCCAGCATTCACTGAGAGTCAGTCAGTGAGAGCTCGGCATCTAACTCCCTTTGGGGGCTTGAAAAATCCCACCCTTTGCTACTTCAGAAAAGCTGAATTCCCCCTCTGGTACCTGTGCAGTCCTCATGGGAAGTCCACTGGGGATTGGGCAGGGGATCTAAACTTACACCTCAGTCCATGGATCCTCATTGAAAATGGAATTCAGCCTTCTCTGCAGAATGGCTGGACATTGCTGATGTGAACAGGCAGGAAGGGTGGACTAGTGCCTGTGATGTGCTGAGAATTGTGTTAAAATTGTAAGCTGTCACTTTAAATGTCCAGGGGTTTTCCTGGTCCTGCTTGCAGGCTAGGGGGCTCTGTAGGGAAGTGTGAGATCTGGGCATAGCAGCAGTCAGTCTACAGACAGCAAGCTAGGGTAAGGTGGGTTGATCTGTGGCATTCTGGTTTTAGGGAGCAGCCTGCTTTGTCTCTCTCTGCTTTGGGGTTCTTGAGTATTATCGTTCTGAATTCTAAGAAATAAAGTCGTGTTACATTGCAGCCTTCCAGCAAGAATATTTAGGTACCTTCTCTGTGCGCATGCTGTGAAACATAACAGCGCTATGTTGCACCACGACAGCAGCTGCTCTCCCTTCTAAGAGACATACGCTGGTCTCGGGGGTTTAGTGGAAATTGAGCCCCTTGCTGGGTTGAGGCCTGTGAGAGCGATCACATGGCCCCGGGGGGTTGGGAAGGTGATAGTTTAGGACTCAGGAGTGGGGCTGGCACCGACTGCCTGTGCAGGTAATTGTGTGACACCGATTCTAATGAGACAAGCACACTAGCTAACGCACAGTTACCTTAACAGCACCAGCAAGAGAAGGGGCCAGCCCCTGCTCTCCGGAAGAGAGTCGCAGAGACAGTATGGCTGACTCAGTAGGAAATAAGAGGCGCTGCTGTTGTGGATCATTGTATCCTCTCCCTGTACAGCAGCCTTATCGGTGTTGTTTTTAGTGACAGCTTTTAGTGACCTTGACTCTACAGCCTGTGGTGAGGTTTCCACCCACACACGCCCTGAGCAGGTTAATGTGGGCCAGGAGGGGATCACTTAAGAGAAGATGCTGCTCTTTGGGGGGAACCAGGGCTTGATGCAGCCCAGTGGCAGCTGAAGCCCAGCTGGGGGCAGGGGGACTGGAATAGGATTATAAACCAGGAAGTGAAGGCAGGGAAGAGGTCTGCAGTCACTCTTTAGAGGGAAAGGGAGTTGGGTAGGGACAAGGAGGCAGTCCAGGGGGAGAGTAAGCCCGGGGATCCTGTGCTAGCCTAAGGAGTCCAGCAAGAGGCCAAGAAAGGTGAAGTAGCCACTGGGAACCGAGGAAGCTCCGAGGGTAAACCCAAAGATCGGCAGAGCTAGAGAGGCAGTGTAGGGAGGAGCCTAGGGAAACAGCACCAGGGTCTGAAACTGATCAGAGCTAGGTTGCCAGCCATAGGGTTCCCAGGCTGGAACCTGGAATTGTAGGTGGGCCCGGGTTCCCCTATCAGCCCCTGGGAAAATGGCCCAGGACCTGGAGACTTGGACCTGCTGTCTGAGACAGCAACCAGACAGCGTATCCGGTGGGACTGTGTTACCACAGCATGGGGGAGCTGCAGAGTGACCTGGCCAGAGGGCTGAGTCATGCAGAGGGAGCACCTGGTGTCATGAAAAGGGAACACCCGAGTCACAGAATGGGGGGGGGGGGGGGGCACAGCATGAGCAGTTGCCGAAAGGGGTGCCAGATGGGGTGTGAGGTCATTCCCAGACCCAGCCACAAGGGGCGCACCTGCGGCGAGTGGACCCCGGGGCATAGCCTTTTGGCCGTCCAGGAGCAGAGAACTAACGGGCTTGCAGCCCATCTGACAGGCAGCAGTCCAGGAAGTGGACGCTTTGGGAGTCAACTAGCTGCCCCAGAGCCGTGTCTTTCCTGCTGTTTTTTCATATGCAGTTAGCGTGATGGTGTCCTGGCTGGCATGCGTGTGCCCCGCTGCCCTGATCTGCTCCGAGTGCTAGGAGCTGTACCCCGTTAGGACCTAGCGCCCCCTGACTGAGATCAGGGCCCCGCTGCGCTAGGCCCAGGACATGCACATAGCAAGAGATGCTCCCTGCCCCACCGAACTTGCAACAGGCAAAGGGAGGGGAGTGGAAACAGAGGCACGAGAAAAGGGAAGCGATTTGCCCAAGTTCTCACAGCGAGTGTGTGTCAGGACTGGGATCCCCAGCCAACATCTCCCGACTCACGGCTGTGTGCCCTTTCCTCTAGACAATACTGCCACCTGCTGTGCAGGCCTGCATACTGCGCCAAGTAAAGGCGCTTCAAATAGCGGTGGAGCCTTTCTTGCTGCAGCTGCAGGACCTCAATGATATCAACTAGGGTGACCAGCCAGCAAGTGTGAAAAATCGGGACAGGGGGTGGGGGGTAATAGAAGCCCATATAAGCAAAAAGACCCAAAAATCGGGACTGTCCCTATAAATCGGGACATCTAGTCACCCTAATTATCAACCCTTTGAATTGCAAAGGACAGGCAGCTATTATGACTAGTTCTGAACTGGATGTGAACACCTGGGAAACCTAGACATGCAAGGAAAACCTCTGCCTGGCTGCTGGGAGTCCACCCAACAGTTCAAAAATTCCGACAACTTCTAGTAGCCGCGCGTCTCTCTCTCTTTGCCCACTGTGACCCTGCGAAATGAGTAACTCTAACGCTTGATGCGTCTCCTTTTAGGAGTTCTCTCGCAGAGTACCCGCTTTGAAAAGAAGCTCGCCGCTTATTCATCAAGATCCACAACACCAGGCGAGCAAAATTATGCACCAAGGAAACAAAGCGGCGTTCGCTATTATTTTTTGTAGTGCAGTCGTTTCATGAATATTACAATTTCCGCTTGCACCCAGGCCAGGCTAATCTCTGGGTGCTCAGGCCCAGGTTAAGTCTGCAGTGAAGAGATACGCCCCAACAGCCCACAAGCGTGATTTATGACATGGACACGCCAGAGCAGTGACCGATCCAGATACCGTATAATAATCACCACATTTGTCGCAATAAAGCGCATGTTTTTTCTGCAGTTCTCGTGCCTCTATAGGCCAGGCTCCCTGGTCAGACGCCATCACCCCTCCTGGCAAATAGCCACGTGAGACAACTGATCTATACCCACGAGACACCACTTCCAGATCCAAATATTTTGGTTTTGGGACGGTCTGGTTTTAAAACTGACATTTTCTGCAGACCCGTTTCCTGAAAAGCTGAGCTTGCTATCCGAATTGTGGGTAGTGGCGCATGAGGAAAAGCAACCCCTTGCCCCCGCAGGGCCACCTGCAGCACATGGGGGGAAAGTGTGGGCAAAGGTAGGTAATGCTGATAAATTATAGGGTCAATTGGTTGGCCTTGGTTTGATATGAAATATATTCAAGAGTCCAAATAACCAATATCAGTCTGGTTTATTGCTAAAAGTCAATAATAGTACAGTACATGAAGGCAGGGCCAATACGATAACAGTTACCGGGGAGCCGTCTTGCGCAGCGTTGTTAAATTCACCTTACACAGAAGATGTGCTCCAAACATTGCCCCTCTTCCCTCAGCCACTTTCTAATACCCAACCTGTTTACAAGTAATAGGTACTGTTTGCATCATCTGAAACTAGGTTTAACCAATCAGCTTTGTACCTTGTTTTTCTGGTACCAGGGTGTACCCCTTATCTCTTTGTTCTGAACACATGCATTCCATGTACCAAGGGGGCGTGAAGGTACCTCCTAGGTTTTGTACCAGGGTAGAACACTCGTATGTCTTCCCTTTGAGACATTCCAGAACCGGTCTGAGAGTAACTCCCTTCCTGTTGCTAGGGTAAAACGCCCATATGTTCTGCTCCTGACAGTTTTCCTATCTACTTAAGCCAAAACTTACTTCAGCTAATGCCAGGTGTTATGGGATACTTAGCGTAAGTGAACAGGGTTATAAAAAGGCACGGGCCAATTTAGGTCGTATATTGATATTGTGTGATGTGAGTGATACATCTATATGAGCCCAGCATATACTGGTCATCAGCAAAGAGTGGGCTATTAACTCTGGCCCCCAGCATGCCAGCAGCTGCTCTGGCACACCAGGGATGTAATCTGTGCCGGGTATAAGGTTGGCGCATGGTGACTCTGACTGACTCCTGGTCTGTGTGCTGCCCTCACTCTGGGCAAACCTGCAACTCACCCCATTGTGTTCTGGTAGAGGCCTGCTAGATTTACTCTAGCCTCACAGACAAATATTTTGCTAGATGACAAGCTTATGGAGAAATCCAAAAGCAGGAAAATGCTTCACCATCTCCTTGTGTTTTTATTAAAGAAACCAAACATAACAGGTCTGATTCTTGTTTACACTAAAGTCCTTTCACACAGCTCTGGCAAAGTAAAGGTGCCTTAGAATGGACACAAATGGAATTTATGCAAATTTCAAGCCCTTTTATCCTGTCCAGGGGCCTACGTGGAAATGAGAATCAGGCTCAGTATATACCACAAGGTGAAATTTAGCACAGCTGTGAAACATTGCCCTTGTGTAGCTCTCGGCATGGGGGTAATGGGGGTATGATACCCAGAGGCGAGAGCAAGGAGCTCTGGGCAGACGGGAGAGCGCGCCTGTTAGCTGGTTTGTTTGGGAGTTTGCTGGCTGTACGCAAGGAATGCAAGCAGTGTCTTTTGCCAAGTCTGGGTGATCCTGCTTAGACTGGAAGTTCTGAAATAAGCCCCAAACCACAGAGATTCAACCAGAGCCTCTTGCAAACTGACTGTCCCTAGTCCCTCTCTGGCCCTGTGGGGTGTTGTAAGGAGAAACGCGGCGCTCTAGTGATGAAAAGCACTATAGAAGAGTTAGGGATGATGATGATGATTGTGCTAAGCTCCCATCTTTAGCCTGGACTAATGCTAGTAGAGTCAGTGCTGTCTGTGACTTGACAAAGAAGGAGGCCCTGGACCTGGCACATGTAACCATGGTTCAATGACATGGTTGGACGGTAGTCCCCACCCATGGTATGTCATGCATCAGGAGGCACTGGCGGAGGTGGATTTGAGAGGCGATAGAGCTGTGCTCTTTGTGTCCAGTGCAGGAGGTCTCCTAGTCAGGGCTGACGAGACGGGGAGGGGGGGGGGGAGCCAACACAAATTACTGGGGTCCGGAAGGGGCCCGGGGCCCGACTATGTAAAGATTTTTAGACGGTCCGCCCTTGCTGGGGGGCCCGAACCCGCTCTCGGCGGCCCTGCTCCTAGTCCAAAGCTAGATTGGACTCGGTACATCCATCATGTGTGTGTGGGAGTCCTGAGACAGGGCTGGGGTGAAGGTTGCACACTTCTCTACATCCTAGACGCTTTAGCTGAGCTACAAGGTTGCTCACGGTGGTGGATCGGCTCAGCATTTCAAGGCGGCATGACAATCACTCTGGTGGTGACTTGGGGGCAGTTTATAATGGATTTGTGTCCTCAGCTAGCAATAGAGTGACACCCACCCCCACCCCAAAGCCACCTCTACCAGTTTTGCTCTCACAGATCCCTGTAGTTGATCGTCATGATGATCTGCAACCGGTGACCCAAAAAGGGAGACGGCCAGTGGCAGAAAAGTCTCCGGTTGAGTCAGACCAACTGCAGCACAGAATCACATGCCACCTGACCATTCTGCAGAGCAAATGAAATCGACCCTGATCAGAGAGGGTTTTGCCACTGATTGCAAGGGGAGCAGCAGCAGGCCCAGAGACTGTAGAAATTGGAACTGAAGGGGAAGATTCCCCCACCCCCACTGGTGTAGATTCTCTGAACAATGGACGCCAGCAGAGGATCTGCCCCGGACAGTACATCCTCATTTCTTCTCGGTCCTGGCTGAGGATCTTTGGCACTAGCCTTTCCTTTCTGGACGGCAGATCAGTCCCGCCTAAGTGCCCATTAGGATCAGACCGGAACAGAGCTTGAGGGACCAGGGCAAGCAGAACCATTACAAGGTATATCCTGATCAGGGCCGGCGCGCCCACAAGGCGACCCTAGGCGGTCGCCTAGGGCACCGGGAGCGGGGGGGGAAGCTGGCCGTGGCTGCTTCCCGCCCTCCCGGCTCCGGGGCTGAGCTGGGGGGCAGCTAGCCGCAGCTGGCCGTGGCTGCCGCCCGCCCTCCTGGCTCCGCAGCTGAGCCTGGAGCTGGGGGGGCGCCTCGGGCAGGGGGAGGCTGCCGTGGGCGGGGGAGGGCTGAGCTGCCGGTGGGGGAGGGAGCCGCCATGGGTGGGGGGACTGGCTGCGGGAGGGGGGGGGGGTGCAGGGCCAGTGCAAGGAAGTTTCACCTAGGGCGCGAAACTTCCTTGCACCGGCCCTGATCCTGATCAGTCCATAATCAAAGTCCTTTCCCCCTAGCTAACAGGAGAGGCCCCCTGTGGGGGAACGGGGGGGCCCATGCAGCAGCCCCTCTCCTCCAGCCATATGGCTCAGGGGAAAGACCCTGTCTGTGTCTGGAGCAGCAGGGAGTGCCGAACACTGATGCTGCCGTCAGCGTGTTCATACTTGGCACTTATTGGCTGTTGACACAACCCCTCTGCCCTTGTCTCACAGCCTCTTCACTGCACCTCCCTTCATCCCCTGCCCTTCCTGCTAGTGTCCCCAGTCCCTGGCTAAGGAACCCTCACACCCCCCCCAAAAGAAAAATGGTGATACTAGCATGTCGTCTGCAGCGATCACATTGATCACACTAGCTGTTCTAGCTCTTTATCCAACCCTGCGTCTGTCCTGACTATAGCTCTTCGGGGCAGGGACTGGCACCCAGTGGGCGTCTGAACAGTGCCTGGTTTGACCCCTAGGCATGACCATAATAACATGAGCGATCATTACAAATAATACCAGCGCTTTTAGACCAAGCCTGGCCTCTTCTGGCTCCTCATGATGGAAGCTGGAGGCACAAAATTCCATGGACCAAAGGAGTCCAGGAGAGTTAGATGCCCAAATCCCTTTACACTCCCGTGAAAGCTGCAGCCCACAGTCACTCCCAGGGTAAGCAGCTGCAATTCCTGTATGAAGTTGCCATTGCCCCAGTGCTTTACCTCTAGTAAATAGAATAAAACATGAAACTTCTCCCTCCATCTAGTGAGTCTGGAGAAATCCCTGGATGCTGCACAATGACCCAGATCAGTATTTCACAGAGGATCTAAGGACAGCTTCAAAAGTGATCCTAGGTATAAAATAAGTTAAATGAATTCTGTTGTGGGCAATCATTTCCCTACGGACTGCCTCTTCCCCATCACCTCCAAGAACCTTAGGCCAGTCTCCCCTTTGATTCAGCTCCTTCACACCACTCAGACAGCACAAAAGAGCTGAAATCTCTTTGGAACTGGCCAGCAGAGAATTCCCCACCCTCGCCCCATGTAATAAGCTCTCCCTTGGTGGAAAGCAATGTAGCTGGCTCCTTTGTACACCACCCTCCTCACCCCTGCATGGCGAGCATGTCAGAGAGGAAGGGCTGGGAAATGGGGCAGAGTGCACCAAACCTCTGCTGACATATGGCCCTTTAGACACCATACCTAGCTGGTGTAAGTCGGAACAGCCCCTAGGCTGCTCTGACTCATACTAGACCCAGTGCAAATCACTCCATGGAGACAAGGATCTGTAACCAGCTCTGCACTGATACCTGCTTCCTTGTACTGAGTGGATCTTGGAAAAGGAGAGAATCAGCCCTCAAGCACTGTGAACATGACCGATTTCAGAATTGCAAAAGCATGAAATACCCCCATTTTACATCACAAGATGGTGCTCTGGTCTCAGGAGTCATTAGCCAGAAGTTTGCTGTTGCAAACATAGGGTGTTTCAGTTTGAAGATGTGGCAGATCATCCCTTGAGAATGTAAGCGAAGGCAAGGGTGCAATGGGCTTTGCAAAATTATTTGCTATTCTGCCCTAGATTTGTTTTTAAGACCATCAGCTAGTTTCAGTATCATCAATAGTTAAAACAAGTACCCCCTCTGCCTTGGTCCATAACCCTGGCTGGGCATCTAAGCGGTGCAGTCCATTTCCAGTTCTGTGGGATAAGAGACCTGCGCAAGGTGGGTTTTGAAAGAGCTAGGTGGGCTGAGGATATAGAAAAGTAAATCAGCCATCTGCTTAGAGATGAGAAACCCATAGGGACTGGCGGGGAGTGGCAAGGTTCTGGCATTGATCTCTGACAATTCAGGACAGGCTTTTCTTTACTGTACAGAATGGTGTATTTCTAAAGAAGAATACATCGCTCTTTTCACCAGTAGATCTCAGAGTGCTTTTAAAAGGTTAGTCTCATTAGCTCCATTTTACAGATGGGGAAACTGAGGCACGGATCAATGACGTGACTTCTCAATGTCACCCAGCAGGTCAGTGGCAGAGCAGGGAATAGAAACCAGGTCTCCTGAGTTCCAGCCCAGTGCTCTATCCACTAGGCTAAAAGGAAATGGGAGAACATAGCTCCGATATCATAGCAGTTTTTGAAATTGAACTTTCAGTTACTTTCCATTTAGATGTTGATCACTTTGTAACTTTCGATTTGGGAGATGCTACGACCTCTATCAATGGAGGTTTTATCACTCTCGTTTAGCATCATACTAGCCACTGGCTCTTCAGTCTTTGTAAGCTTTTACAGCCATTTGTGTACATGTCAAAAATCATCTTCACTGAGACACACCAAGAAAACTGATGAACCAATATCCCTGGAGTCAGAACGAAACAAACTCCTGTATTCAAGCACACAAAGTTGTTATAATATTATACTAGAATAGTGCCATTCAGAGATCAGGGCCCATTGTGCGAGGTACCATATATACATGTAATGAAAAGATGGCCCCTGGCCCAAAGAACTTACAGTCAAAGGTTCTGATCCTGCAATTCATTGTATGTGGATACATGCTGACCTCATGTGGAGGCCTTTGACGTGAACGGGATTCTGTGTGGTTACCGCACTGCAATGAATTTTAGTATCAGGATGTAAAAAGGTAATAAGAGACCAGGAGGATATAGCATACTGATGGGGGAGCACAGGGCATCAGTGATTAGCCTAATAAGCAGCAGTTACAAGAGCACATTAGCCATTTGCATAGGAGCACAGTCCATGTTTGAAATGCACCCGCAAGTCGGAAAATATTTTAAAAAACAGACAGGATTTCCATGGCACAAAAGCAAGTCAATTTCTTGTCATGTAGGAGTTTGGGTAAGGCATGGAACATGCAGCCCAGAACACTGTGAAATACTTTGTAGTGAGAGTCTATAAAAGGAAGGTTTAAAGGGAGGAAATGAGTCAGTGCCTTGGAGGATGGGCGGGAGAGAGTTATACTAGCTAAGGTATATGCAGTAAGCAAGCATCCCTTCCTGAACTGCAAGCAGGCAGGGAAAGGGGTGGAACCCTCCAGAGACATTGAAGTCAATGGGAGTCCTTCTCACTGGGCTTTGGAGCAGGCTTTGCCTGACCGGAAAGGCCTAACAGCTGGAATTAAAGCCAAAGTATCAGAGAATGGAGTCAACGTAGTGAGTCCGCTGATGTTATAAGCTGCATTTTGACACACAAGCCTTTTAGCTTCCTGAAGAACGCACCTTTCTGGCTGAAATTTCTAGAGCTCCTTCTGAGATAAGAATGGCCATATTGGGTCAAACCAATGGTCCATCTAGTGCAGTATCCTGTCTACTGACAGTGGCCACTGCCATATGCTTCAGAATGAACAGAACAGGGCAATTACTGAGTGATCCATCCCCTGTCATCCAGTCCCAGCTTCTGGCAGTCAGAGGTTTAGGGACACCCAGAGCATGGGATTGACTCCCTGACCATCTTGGCAAATAGCCATTGATAGACATACCCTCCATAGAGGTGAGGACAGAATTTGGGGGAGGGGAGGGGAAGTTTCAGGTTAATTAGAGGCGCTGTTTCTGAGTTATGAGACTGAAAATGTGTGGGTGTTTACTTTTTGAGAAGCACATCTCAAAATGGTTTAATCTAAACCCTTCAGATTCATTTTCTATCTATCTTTATCCTCCATGAGTACTAATGCACTGGACTCTTTAATAACGTTGGGTGGATGCTGGAGCTAATTAGGAGAGAATATATAGAAAATCTGGTCCAATATGCCATTTTAGGGATGCTAAAGCGAGCCATTGTTTCTTCTTTGTTCTTTTGTTTCACAATCCTAGACCAACCAGCACCCTTGTATTGCACATAAATCCCAAAGGGAAATCCTGACCCACTGAAGCCTGAGTTTTTTCTTAATTCTTAAAATAAGCCATGGCAGGATGTGTGGCAGTAAACTATGAGCAGATGCATACAAGAATAGCAATAAGCTATGATAGGGAGTGACATCCTCACCTACACTCTGACCCCTTTACA
The DNA here is from genome assembly GCA_037349315.1 of Chelydra serpentina. NCBI lineage: Eukaryota > Metazoa > Chordata > Testudines > Chelydridae > Chelydra > Chelydra serpentina. The sequence continues at coordinate 17,711,215 of JBAIAC010000061.1, forward strand.
CCACATAAAAGGGCTGGGATGGTGTAAAGGTGCACCAAAAGCCCCATTTCTAGCGGGGGAAGGATTCTCCCACTGCAAGCACTGTGGAAGACAGCCATTTGACTGCCTTTTGAAGACCCTTTTGCAAGCCCGAGTGTAAGGGAAATGGTGATGGGGGTGGGCTTTGAAAGTGGAGTAATTAGTCCGGATAATTTTATTCTGGAACAGAGTGTCCACACAGGGGAATTATACCCAATAAACTCTTTGAGGAGGGAACCGTCTTTTTGTTCTATTTGTACAGCACCTAGCACAACTGGGTCGTGGTTCATGACTAGGGCTCGTAGGCACTATTGTAATACAAATAATAATACATTCACAATTGTACAATAGTTATTCTGCTATAGCTATGCTGGTCAAATTCCCTGTGCAGACTAGTCTTAAGTTACACCAAGGGCCCTGGAGCAGCCCAAGTTGTGGAAGACCCGTCTTCCCTCACAACCTCCCCCCACCCCCACCACGCACCACAAGGGTCAGGAATTCTGTGCTGCTCCTTTTAGAGGCGCAACATGGGATTTCACCTAGTGTGTGCATCAGTACAGCAGTAACCCATGACAGATTATGCACTGCTGGACTATTGGTATATTGCAACATGGGTATATCTCAGCCTTTCTCAAACTGGGGTCCCTCCAGGGGGTTCGTGGGGCCTGCTGATCAACTCCTCCCCCTCCCTCCTACCACCTCCTGCACACCGGGAAACAGCGGTGTGCAGGAGGCACTGGGAGGGAGGGGGAGAAGCGGGGATGGGGCATGCTCGGGGGAGGAGGTGGAAAGAGGCGGGGAAGAGGAGGGGTAGGGGTGGAATGGGGACAGGAAGAGGTGGGGGGCACTGGTGGAAGGGGTGGAGTGGGGGCAGGGCCTGGGGCTGAGCAGAGGGCTTGGGGGGTCCACAAAAATTTTTAAATAAAAAATAGGGGTCCTTGGGTTGCTAAAGTTTGAGAATTGCTGGTATATCTCATGCCTTTAGCCACCTGAAAAGCATACCTATCGCCTATTAGGATGCACCGAGTGGTTTATTGCTATTTTGCATTTCATTTTTTAACAAAACCTTGAAAAAAAAGTTTATGGGCTTCTACTAGCATGTTCTTCCAGCGTGAAAACCAGTCCCGATGAAAAGATAAAAGAAAGTAATAAGGAAGGGTTACGCATACCTTCTCTCTACTGTTTGACTATATAGGTTGTTTATTTTTTTTCAAACCCTTTCTTTTTTTTCAGGTTCCCTGCATTACTTGGGCCCCTTCTTCCCAAATGCAATATCCCCAGAAGCTCCGTTGCCCCTTCTCCAGCACTTTGTTGCCCAGAAGCCAGCTTCAACTCATTTTCTTTTATAAAAGTTAAGTACAGAATATGGAACCAGCCCATTTGGCTTTTACGGTAGAGAGTGAGATGAAAGGTCTGAAAGAGCCACAAACTGATACCTGGTATTTCATGGGGGAGGGGAAGACAGTTTGAAATGATCACTTTTTCTCCTTCCCCGCCCCAGCTGCCTCACTTCAGCCCCAACCCCAATTGGTGTCTTAATATCTCTGTGCACCCCTTCCCCCATAACATCATGGGCATAGTGATTTTCTCCATCCGCTCCAGCATCCATCGAAGTCAATAACTCCTACTGACTTCAATGGGCATAGGGTCAGATTCTCTGTGTAGTTAGTTCATGAGGATGTGCCAGCAGAATGTTTAGTTGACCTCTGCCCCATCCAGGCTGGGGTGCTTGTTGGGTGAGCTGTTAATCACTAGCACTGGGGAAAGGCAGCTTACATTGCCCAGCCAAACTGCTGTAGGGGAGAAATGGTGTTTAAGATAAGTTTAATTTAGGGATCTGAGTAAAGGCTCCCAGTTGAGTTTCTAAAGAATGTAATAAAGAGGCAAGGAGAGGAATGGCAGGAGGAATAGGTAGGCAGAAGGAGAAAGATTTTATTTGGGGAGTCTAGAAAGATAATATGGATTTTTCACTCAAAGAGCAATCAGGTAAATTGACAAACCTTCTAAGTCTCCCTTGTTTTAGGGCTGCATTTGTGTAAAAGTCATACGTATGTCTGATCATTGGTTCTTAACAGAGAAGCTTTCACCATTTTCAAAAGCACTAAAATGATCTTAGGCCTGGTTTACACTTCATTGTGCTGGCATAACTACGTCAGTTAGGAGTTCGAATAAAAAAAATCACACCCCAACCATTATGCTAGAAAAGGCCCTAAGATAGTTGCAATTATCCTGGCAAAAAAGCCCCTTTGCTGGTGTAATTTATTTCATTTGGGGAACTGGTATAAACTATACTGGCAAAAGCATTCTTTTGCCAGTAAAAGCTACATTCACTCAGGGAGGATTTGCCAATATAGCTGTATTGTATAACTATACTGGCAAATCCTTTGTCGTGTAGACAAAGCCTTACACTGCATCTACCCTGGGGCTTTTACCAGCATATCTATGTTGGTAAAAGAATCAGACCCCTAAATGACATGTAGCTATGACAGTAATACATTAAGTGTAGACCAAGCCTTAGCAGTAGGACTTTTCTTACACTACCTGGGACAAAGAACTGTGACTTGGCATGATATATTATCTTAGACCCTGATCCTGCAAACATTTAAGCAGGTGCTTAACATTATGTTTGTGAGTAAATACGGGATTCTGCAGGGACAGAGGTCCACCCATGTGTATGATCGAACAGGACTGGGGACTCTCCGGGAATGATTTTCCTTTTGGTGTGCTCCTGGATTGAGAGGAACCTCTGTACCTGGGCCAGAAATAGCAGCCATAGTCTTTTGATCCATTAGCAGTATAATACTACAGTATTTTTACAATGGTTTTTAAAATTATTTTTAAACTAAGCTTGTGCTCGCCTTCTGGAAATCCTTCCTTCTTCCTTGCACAGAAACTCTAGGGAAATCAGAGCTTCCTTGAGATTGATGTTTCAGACACAACCTTACCAGCGGCACACTACAGTAAAAAGGGAAAGGCAGTCTATCTACGTCTTTTCTCAGAAACACCTTTCTGCCATCTCTCACTTCTCCTGTCTCAAAAACAAACCCTGCATTGTTTTGGAAACGTGAAACAGAAATGACTCAGACTGCGTCTGACTCAGATACAGTGGAGCTACTGCTTCTTCGGCAGCTGCCGAGTCACCTCTGGGAAGAAATACACAGGGTTTCCCTTTAGCACACAGCGAATCTGGTGGATTGAACCAATAGGGGGTGGTTAGCTATAATCGCACCAAAGTAGGTAAAAATGAGGGCGCCTTCCTTCATCTTTTCTCTGATCCTCCCCCCTTCCCCCACGTCTCTCCTCCCTGCTCGCCTCACTCCGTGCCTGCTTCCACCCCGCCTCCCCCTCTCCGCCTGCTTCCACCCCGCCTCCCCTCTCCGCCTGCTTCCACCCTGCCTCGCCCTCTCCGCCTGCTTCCACCCCTCCCATCCCTGCCTCCTCCTCCCCGCCTGCTTTCACCCCTCCCATCCCTGCCTCCCCCTCCCCGCCTGCTTCCACCCTGCCTCCCCTCCCACCCCTGCCTCCCCCTCCCCGCCTGCTTTCACCCCTCCCATCCCTGCCTCCCCGCCTGCTTCCACCCTGCCTCCCCTCCCACCCCTGCCTCCCCCTCCCCGCCTGCTTCCACCCCTCCCATCCCTGCCTCCCCCTCCCCGCCTGCTTCCACCCCTCCCATCCCTGCCTCCCCCTCCCCGCCTGCTTCCACCCTGCCTCGCCCTCTCCGCCTGCTTCCACCCCTCCCATCCCTGCCTCCCCCTCCCCGCCTGCTTCCACCCCTCCCATCCCTGCCTCCCCCTCCCCGCCTGCTTCCACCCTGCCTCCCCTCCCACCCCTGCCTGCTTCCACCCTGCCTCCCCTCCCATCCCTGTCTCCCCCTCCCCGCCTGCTTCCACCCCTGCCTCCATCCTGCCGCCCCTCCCAGTCTCCCCTCCCCCCGTCATGCTTCCTCGCCCACCGCCTCTCTCCTCATCCCCCCCGGCCTCTGCCTCACCTGGAGGCACGCAGCCCCCTCTAACAGCCCTGCCATTGGCTGGCGGGCACGTGAGCCCAGCGGGCAGCGCCCTGTCTGATTGGGCAGCCCGGCGGCCCCCTCCTCCCTATATAAGGGCCCCGCCCCCCCCTAGGGCGGGCCGCGTTCGAGCGCTGCCAACAGGGTTTCCCGTTCCCCTCCACATAGCAACTGTTTCCTCCAGGCACGGCGGCGTGACGTCGGCAGCGCTTCCGCCCGGCTCGCGCCTCTCGCTCGCTCCTTCTTCTTCCCGCGCCTCGCCCAGCAGCAGCCGCTCCCCGGACTCCGAGCCCCGCCGAGACCATGGTGAGAATCCGGGCGGCGCCCGCCGGGGCACCCGGGCTGAGCGCTGGCTACCCACCCTCCCCATGAGCCACGGCCCAGTCCGGCGTATCCCGGCCCCTTCCATCGCTTCTCCCCTCCTCCCTCCCGCCCTCGCCGATGGTACTGGCCGCCACGGAGCCCGGGGCGATGGAGCCTTCCGCTCGCCGGACGGCGACCCCCCCCTCCTCAGCCCATGGTACCTTCCCCTCCCCCTTTATACGCCCTGGCGCCGGCGCGTCCATCGGCGGGGCCGGGGGGGCAGAGTCGTCTCCCTGCCGCTCCGCAGGCTTCCATCCTCCCCTCCCTGCGTGGTAGGGCGTGTCCCCGCCGCGGCCGGGCCCCGGCCTTCCCGCCCCGGCGGTGAGGCCCAGGCCGCTTCCCCGGGGCAGCCCTGCGCCAACTCTTCCCTTCCCCCCCCCCTCTCGATTGGGGAGGGGGGCTGGGTACGCGATGGGGGGCAGGGAGCCGGAGGTGTGACTGTCCCGCTCCCCCCCCCCCATCTCCCTGGCCAGCGCGATGGGTCCCCCTGTGCGGGCGGGCCCCGCCACCCGCCCCGTCTGCACGTGGGGGCGCGGCCGGGGCCGTTCCCGGGGCGATGTTAACCCTTCGGTGGCTGGCGGGCTCGCTGGTGCCGCAGGATCCCTGGGTCGCCAGTCCCTCTCCGACAGTGGAAAGCAAATGAGCCCCTGGATTCCCCCCATCCCATCTACCCCTGGACATGTGAGAACTTGACTTCAGGGTTTAGCTTTCCCGTGAGGGCACCGTTCATTGCCCGGTGTTAAGCCTCGACAACTTGATCTTGACATTCTTAAGCTCTGGAGGCAAAAGTCTAATCGCCCGTTATTGGCGGAGTATTAACTAATATCCTCCTTGTCCGGTTAAAAAAAAACCCTTTGCGCCCCATGTAATTAGCTAAGGAGGATTTTACGAGGCTACTCTGAAGACCTTTACAGAGTTTCTAGGCGGTGACTTGCCTAGCACTAGTAGGCTCATACTGAAAAGGCTAGTTGGGGACATTACATGTTGGGATGATAACTTGTACTGAGGCCTCGGTTTGCTGCTTCAGCTGAATGTACAGGTGGTTCGGCCTTCGACTCACTGTGAAACTTGATCTCCTAGGTCTGGTTGAAATCTTTTTTTTAAAGGACTTCTTCAGAGGTCATCCAAAAGAATACTTGCCCATGTTTAATCCGGCAGTCTCTAGTCTGTAACTTATTAAACCATTTTAAGAGCATTCTTCCTCAAAGCTTAGTTTCTGTTCTCATTTGATATTGTAGTGAAGTTTAGAAATCTGTATGCATGTTGTGTTGTCATAGAAATGACTGTCTCAAAACCAGAACTGACTCACCAGAGACTGTTTTCTCACATCTCTAGCTGACTGCGAACACTTCTCTCTATTAATTATTCCTGTGTGTTTCCATATACTGGGTGGGGTGATCAAGCCTCTTTGATTCTAATTAGTTTTGTCGAAATCAACTTTTAATAACCGGTGAAAGGTAAATCAGCTTTACTGGAGTCTCAAGCATAACGTCTTTAAGGCTGCCACACCATTGAAACTTCAAAGCTGTTAACTGATGTACCTACCAGACAAAGATTGTATTGCCTTACTCTGCTGGTCTGTGTAATGCAGCTTTACAGTAAAGTGCTGAAAATCGAAACTGAAGTAAATATAGAAATGTGCTAAATAGACATTGACTTGCGTCTTCTCTCCCGGTTATAGGAGTTATAGGAGTAACTGTTATAGGAGTAACTGTCATAAATCAGAAAGGGGTTTCTGTGAGTGGGGCAGGAGAGTTGGCATTAGCATTTGGACTTAGTTCCGTTTCTGTTAGCTTTGCTGTTCACCTTTATGGCTTTGTCTGCAGTAGAGTTTGAGGTGCTACCGGGCCACAAACTAATGAGGTTGACAATTACCTTGTTAGCTACCCTGTTGATCAATGTTGCCTTAGGCTGAGCCTAGGGTAAACCACAAACACTTGTCCTGGAACAATCTTTGAATTGTCTAGATTAGTATTTACAAATGTTGGCTAATTTGAGTCTCTTCCTAATTTACTCCCATTTAAAACAGGGCTGCAAAGCCTATACTAGCTTTCCAAACACTTCCATCCATATAACAAATCAAATACTCAGCTGCTTTGTGTGGGGCCTGTTGGTGGAGTGTACTACTGCCACTTCACTGCCTCGTGTAAAAACAGCTTACACAGGAAATCTTTGTCTAGAACAGCCCCTACAAGACAGGATCTTGCTAATGGGAGTACTGTAGGAAGGAACTAAAATTCTTGACAGAGTTGCTTTCAGAAACTAAGGAATTAAACTTTTCAGTCCATTTTAAGAATGTGCAGTTATCAGTTAGACAAGTGAGACTGGACTAAACTGGATGTTAAACATTGAGGTTTCCTTAAAGGAGAATTAAAAAATAAGTGCAAATCTGTTGGCTCTTGTTCTTTGTGGAAAGTGCTGAAAACTGGCTTGTTCAGTCAAGTCTATACCTGTACTGCAGCATGGAAAATCCAGTTTAGAATTACTGTATTTGATGAAGATCTTTAAGCTTGTAATGTAATAGTATATATGGAGAGATGCCATATCTCATAGAACTGGAAGGACTTTGAAAGGTCATTGAGTCCAGTCCCCTGCCTTCACCGGACTAAGTACTGTCCCCTGACAGATTTTTTTGCCCCCAGATCCCTAAATGGCCCCCTCAAGGATTGATCTCAACCCTGGGTTTAGCAGGCCAATGCTCAAACCACTGAGCTATCCCTTCCCCCTTAAGACAATAGTACTTATTGTACCAAGACAATAAGTTTAATGTTTGCTTCTAACATACCAATGTGTGATTGCGAGGAGTTACAAGGTCTCAAAATCTTTCATGAGGAACTAGTTTTCGTAAGGGTGGCCTCCATGTTGGAGCAAGGTCCAATTTAAAGATGCCTCCAACAAAAGACAAACATGCTTCAAGACTGTAGTGCTTGGAGCCCTGGGTTGTCCTCCTGTGTGGATTACTGCACCCTACAGGAAGACCTGTGTTCTCGGCTCATAAACATTATATGTGTTTGGCTAATGACCTCAAGAAACTGTTTCTCACTCTTGAAACAGCCTTCAGAGTACCTTGATGTGTTGTTTTTTTTTGTGCAAAGGTGTTGGCTAATATTTCTTAAACCCTAATAATCCCTATAACTAGGCTTGGAAAGATTAGATTTTTATGAGTAAATGTTGGTAAACATTAATTTTGTCATACATAGAAATGGGCAAAAATACTTCCATTGATTGAAATCTACAGATAGGCAAAGTGAGACATGCTTCTCAAACTTGGTTTGATTTAAGAATATTTATTTTTATATGATGTGATTTTGTGTTAACAGCAATAAAGCCTACTTTTTGAACCTCAACATCTTCCATAATTTATTCAGAGCCCCATAATTTCCCACAACTGTGTAAATTTTTTAATCAACAACTGCCTTTAAATAAACATAATTGTGCCAAGATTACCTTGTAGATTTTGTTCTTTGTGGGCTACCTTGTGATGTACTGACGTCATGTGACAGGAAGCTTTTGACCAGCTGTGTTTTGGGACTAGGCATGCACTCTGGAGTGTCTGCAAGGACATTCAGAGCATCACCATTCATTGACAAGCTCCCACGGGAAGCTGGGGCTTACTTGAGAGGCAACTAGTAGCCAGAACTTTGCTACAAGTAGTCCTGGATGTCTGATAAACGAAAAGGGCTTCCTGGTTACAATCCTCAGGGATTCAGGGAAATTCAAATAACTGAAAGGGAGAGACCTTTAAAGGACCATATCTCTTGTGCCCTTCAGATGAGTTGTTTCATACCCTAAAAGTTTCTAGGGTCACACCAAAATCCCTGGGTATCTACAAATCTGCTACCAAGGCAATCTTTTTAGATACCAGGGACAATTCAGTCAGAACTTCCTCCTTATGAGTAATAGAGGCCTGCTGAGACTACACTAAGGTGAAGCTTAACTTCTGTTTAAAAAAAAAAAAAAAAAAGCCCTAAATCATTCTACTACCAGTACCCTGCATCTTCTTCAAGAGAGCAGCGTTGGCTCTCATGTACCAATCCTCAAACAGCATTCTTCTCTACACCCCATTTTTGGGTGCCACAATTCCCATTTTTCTCTGGCATAGGCTGGGATTACTTCACACCAGTGGGTACTGGAGATATGCCGTACAATCTCTGACCACCTTCAGGGACTGACCTGATGGAAGTGGATTCCTTCAGCTAGCAGTGATGGAAGTAACTCCAGGAATTCAGAGGGAAGGGTTTCTATTCCAGCTATTTCCTAATCTTCCTCTGCCTTTGTCTAGCTAGTAAGGTCTCTTATTGGTAGACAAAAAGCTGGATGCAGTCTTGACTCTGGTTTGGAAAGAAACTAGGTTAATACAAAATGACTTATTTGATAGGCAAATCATGCCAGCCAGGCTAGGATGTGATATGCAGAACAACTTTTTACTTTTTGCTGCTTTATGATTTGTAAATAATGGTTTCGTACACACTAGTGGTAAACATCAGTTATCTCAAATGTGATATGCAAAACAAATCAGATCTTGGGTCCTCTTTTGTAGAAATTTAGACTTCCTGCATTGTGTAGGAACAGTTGTCTGAGGTCCTGCCGCCTGTCTGAGGTCCTGCCTATACCACAACTTAAGAGTTTATAACCAGTTACTTACCATATTTTGTGCAGACTTTTGTCCCTATTTAATCATGTTCTGACCTTTCAAGGGCCTGACTTGATACCAGGTAGTCTTCTCCAAATCAGCATATCTGGCTCTATCGGCTTGTTTGTCCATTGCTCCTGCCTTCCAGCTTTCCGTGCAAAGGACATCCTAGGGTGTTGCATAGCCGCATATGGGAAATCTAGCTTAGCTGCCCAGTTCTTCCTAAAAGGAATGTTCACTTCTGCCACATGGTTACTGACTAAGGAAAATTTGACCAGCTCTCAGAAAGAGGTACAGTACTGTGACAAATCAATAATTACTGGGTCTGATGCCACGCCCCACAGTTACAAAAATTCAGTTGTTTTCAGTATAGCTGGGTCCCCAGTTTTGTGCAAAGGGAGAGGACATCCGGTTCAGTCGGAAGTAGGGAATTAATTGCATTCTGTCTAGCAATCCTTTTATTAGACTGAAGTACAAATTTCAAGAGTTTCTACTTAATCCTTCTATATTTGGTTTGGCATGCTTGAGGAATGTAGCTTTCAGGCTCTGCGTACAACTGAACTTACGTAAGAACTGCTTTTTTTTCCAAGAAGCAAATGTTTTCACTCAACTAGGTGGATATGGATTAGTCCACATTGCTTAGAGAACACATGCATACAGTTAATGTAGCTCCTAAATAAAGCAAAATCTTACATGAAGACCCAGGTCTCAAGAATAATGTAACCAGTTGAACTGGTTTACCATATGTAAACTTAACATTGGTACTATGGCTTTTGGTTCTAGACTGCGGTCTTTGGAGGAAGAGAACTACATATTATCCATTCTGGTTTCCTCCTCCTCCCTCTTTTTTCTCCTCTTCCACCCCCACCCCACAAATCAAAACTCCAAGTACAGTAGCTTAAAAGCTTTTTGGCTCCTCTGCAGTTGAGAAGGGGGGAAGATTAATTTAAGCTTTTTTATTTTTGGCATAAAAATCAAATACTAAAGGAAAACCCTAAGGTTCATGGCCCAGGGTTTTGTTGGGAAGCACTAGCTTCAATGCAACTTTGGACACAATGGAATGCAGAATTATGTGCTATAAGTCCAGTCTGCCAGATGTCTGGTATGTGCATCCTATCTTGAACTTGCTTTCCAAATTCCAATATCCTTGCAGAAATGCATAGGTTTTGGTGGCAACTTGCAGGGCCTCTCTAACTTCAAAACACTCTACTAAAGGAATAACTCTAGTTTAGGTTTTGTGCAAGGTTTTAGGGCACTTGTTGAACATAATTAAAGAAAGCAAAATGTGGGAAGCTGACATGACTGTTGTGTACCTCCTTTATCTGCATCCATCAAGATGGGGCGTGGGAGACAAGAGGGAGACTTTTTAAAAGGAAAGGTTTCTTGCTTTTAGTATGTAGTGGTATTTAGGTAACGCATTCCTCTAGCACAAGACATCAGAGCATCAGTATGCAAGGTGTAGGAGAAGTGCTACACACTCAGAAAAGAGATGAGAAATCGGCTGAATCACTGACATGCATTCTTACTTGGCATCTAATGCATCTCTTGTATATTAGCAGACCCCATGTGCCTGCAGCAGTCTAGGCTGGTGTTACAAGAATTTGCAAGTTTTCATGCCACAACTCCCGTTGGGCTCACCCCTGGAACTCAGCATTCAGGTTGGCTTTGCACAAATGAACAGGCTACTTTGAAAACTCTGCATGGGCAGCCAAGCCTGGATTAACCAACGTGTACATGGTGCACTTGTACAGGGCCCCCCGTCTCTGGCGGGGCTCAAGAGCACCAGACCAAAAAAGGGGTGGGCAGTTGGTGGCTTGAGTCACATCCAGCTTGTCAGGTCACTTTATTTGGTCCACTACCCTGTATGCTGGAAGGGAGGTATTCGCCTCCCCCATCCAATTTCAGCATGTCGCTCCTGCATCCTCCACCTCCACTTGTGTGACCTGCTCCTGGCCATAGAAGGCATGCTGCTGTGAGTGCTTGCTGCCTCGCTGGCCAGCTGCTGCAGTGAGTGCTTTGTTGAGCCAGGAGCAGCTGGCGCTGCCTTGCTGCTGTGAGAGCTGTTTGCTCCACATGCTTTCTTGCGTTTTTCCCTCGTCTCATAACACCCCACTCCCAACCTGCAGCTTGGGAACTATTGTGCTATTTAATCGCAGCCCATGAGACATGTTTCCCTTCACGCTTTCCATTATATAACATCCCTGTTGCATGGAAATTAGTATTGGGAATCTATTCCTAACTAATGTAGAACTTTTATCCTTTTTTAAAGAACTCTGTACTCTTCCTGTGTCTCCTACTTCTTGCATTTTTCCACCTGGCCCCCTCTCTCCTAGGTTCTTCCACCCTTGTAATGGAAGATGGTTTCTTTCCTTTCCTCCTTCTAGTAGGGTTGCTAGTAAGGTGCAGAGGGGGTTTCAAATGCTTTAACAGGCTCAAGGGCTCTTGCAGTGGGCACCTGTAGAAGCAGATCAGGCAGGACTCTTGCCTCTGTTGTGGGAATCACTGAGTCAAAATTCATCTTAGTCTATATGCTAAATCAGAATATATTCCAGTGGTGGCCTTGCCCACAAGTACCAGCAGCGTAGCATTTTAAATAAGCAGCTATAAGTCTAGAACTTGGCTAACAATTTTCGTGCCCAAGATGGCACAGAACGGAGATTCACTAGATCTGTTAACACTGCAGGACTAGCACAGTGGTGTTTCTCCATTTTGTTTGCCAAGTCAAGACAGCATAAATAGTGATGTGTGCTATATGCACTCCTCTGGCCTGAACACTGGTAGTGAGCAGCTATGGAAGATCAGTGTTCCAAATGTTGGGCTATTGGTTACGTACCTGTAACCTTCTTTGAGGAGGTGGACTTTTTCTCCTCCAAAGAATCCATTGCCCAGGAGATTGGGACAATTCAGTTACAAGATGTTTTAAGTAACTAAAAGATGTGCAGAGGTCTGATTGGGGCCAAGGAAGTAGTAAGCCCCATTACAGTAATCTGCATGTGCTTTCATAGACAGAATTGTAGCTTCATACTGCAACTAAAACTGGCTGTGGTCTTTAAAGAACACTTACCCAGCCCCTTTGGCTGGTGCAAAGCTTGCATCCTGTAGGAGAGAGCCATTCAACATCAGTTGTTAAACAATCAAATTAACCCTCTTTGAATCTTAAATAACTTGCCAGACGTGTTGGATTTCTTTGTAAGGAAACAAGTAGTTTCCAGATGAATTACTGGCTCTATGCAATAAACAATCTTCTGCTCTTGGCTGTATTGTTGACTCACAGCACTACTATAGTTTTTCGCTGGTCTTCTAAGGTTAAGTGTTTTTATCCAAAGTGATAGCAGTAAGATCACTAGCAGGTCTGGGTTTAGGAAAGCAGGTCGGTGTGGGAGCAGGTGCCAAGGTTGAGGGTTCATAAGAAAAGCCGTATGGCTTTTGCCACTTCCATATGTAATGTAGGAAATGAAGAGTAGTGTGTGTCTAGTTCAAATTTCATAGGCCACAAGTTCTAAACATTGTAGCATCTTGCAACTTTAACTGGAAGTGGAAGTGCCTACTGTAATGTTTACATGGTAGACTATCCTGAAACAGATTCTGTTGCCCACTTCTAGGTGGCTTATCTATAATTCCTGCTCTCAGGATGGCACTTCAGATTCCACATAAAGAAATCCTACAGGGAATGAGCCAAATTTCAGGTGGTATCTACCAACATAGCAGATGTCTGAACAAAGGAATGAATGTATTCAGTGAGACTACAGTTAACTCATTTTCTTGCTTGGGAGGTCAAGGGGGTCAAGTTAAATCCTTAAAGGCTGTTCTTCTCACTGAAAAGCGGGTCTTTATTCCCTCTCCATTTCCCTATCATATGTACTTTCTCTTGCTGCTAGCCTTTGTAGATTCAACCTGGTATCTGAAAGGCGAGTTTTTCATACTTAAACTTGCAGAACCTTTATTTTTTTGCACTTATCACCTCGGGGGTCTTCAAATCATGCTGTCTTGGTGACAACCATGCAACTCTACTTCATCAGTAGGCTTGCACAGGTGCATTCTAACAGATTAGAACTCTGCAAGCAATGTAGTGAAAAGCCGCGGACAGCATGGCTCTATTTCTTCCTCTGCAAGAATATCTCATTAAACAAGACTTAAAATGCACACCTGAAGCAGATGTGACTAAGAAGGTGCCATGTTAGTCACATTAGAGTAACTACCTTAAATGGGAACCAAACTGAAATCTGTCTAAGCTGGTACCGGTGACTTTAAACACTGCACCTGAAGTCCCCCAGTGACTTCCATAGTGCTGCAATTGAACTATCATGTCTCTTAACAATATTTTCTCTCCTCTTGCTGTGAAAGACTCCTAAAAACAACTGGCAATACTCTAGATAAACGGGGCTGTCAAATGCATACAAACCTCAGTCCTAAATGTTAATCAACTGCTTTGTAATTCTAGCTGCACCTGATTGATTGTGAGCACTTAAGTCAGTATTACCACTGTGGTGTAGTATTGCAGTGTGCCAAGGGCACTGTTATAATCAAAGGGCATTCCCAGGTGCTGAACTCAGATGTGTGAACAAGTAAGTCTCTCAAATATTACAAGGATGAAGAGGTTTGACACTCAAATGTGGCAGGCTCATTACACTGAAGCATGTAATATTTTGAACAGATTGGTAGACATGCTTTAGTCTAATCTAGTCATCTTCTACTACTCTAGCCTAAATGATATCTATGTGGGAATACATACATAGAATCATCCTTTCTTGAGAGAAGTGTGCCCTGATGCACAAACCTGGCGCTGTCGGGGCCACACATTCATCTACTGCACAGAGTATATGTATAACTGTAGGGATAACCCCAACCATCCTTCAGTTCTGAAGGAGCAGCAGGCTTTTATCCTGATTTTATACGGTTCCTTTTATTCCCTCTTAATGTCTTTTACCTTAAATCTTGGTGTCTATATGTAGGGGATATCCCTGTTGGATTATTTTAATTTAACTAAGAGCCAGCAGCAAAGCAGAGAACTAGGAAACTTATCAAGCAGTTTCCAGAGATCTTCTAACTAACCCTTTAATAAAAGCATGACATTTTCTTTGAGTAACTTCAACACAGACTTGTCACTCACTCTAGTCAGATCTTGAGCTTAAAACCCAGTGTGTTTCATAAGCATGTTTTGCTCCAGTACACCACTTCTAAACCTGAACCACACATACATGTGACTAAACATGTAGAATCTGATAGCACTGCTTTACTTTCCTGTAGGCTAAAAATGGCTAGCCAAAATAGTGGCAAGTTAAGACTTGTCAAATAGCTAAAGAATGCTGTCTCAAAATGACTGCCTGGTAAAAGCTACTTGTGGTGTTTCCAAAAGATCAGACTTAAGCATTCAGTTAAACAGATTTCTGGAGCTACAAGTTCCTGTCCCTCAGTATAAAGCCTTCAGTTGAAGCAGGATATTCCTTCCCCATCTGTCACTTTTCAGCAATGTAACTTATGTGCATTAGGAACTATGATCTTAAAAGTTAACGGTAGCCAGAATAGGAGACTTAGTTTAGACCCTGTCTTTCCTATATAAACTTCTGGTGTTAACTACTTCTGGCTTTCAGTATCTGCCACTCAAGCCTTTGATACTCTAGGAAGTATTGCTTGTCTTCTAGTCTCATCAGCCTAATGCATTATGGTGAGGTTATACGGGAGCTATATAAAGTACATAGTCCAGGACTGAAATTGACTTAAAGCTCTTTCTGTCATAGGCATCAGGAGTACAAGTGGCTGATGAAGTATGCCGTATCTTCTATGACATGAAAGTTCGGAAGTGCTCCACACCTGAGGAAATCAAGAAAAGGAAGAAGGCAGTTATCTTCTGTCTCAGTAAAGACAAAAAGAGCATTATTGTGGAAGAAGGCAAAGAAATCCTAGTGGGAGATATTGGCGTAACAGTTCATGATCCTTTCAAGCAGTTTGTGGAGATGCTCCCTGAAAAGGATTGCCGTTATGCCTTGTACGATGCAAGCTTTGAAACAAAGGAATCAAGAAAAGAAGAGTTGATGTTCTTCCTGTGGTAAGCTGGAAATGTGGCTTATATGTGTGACTTGGTCTCTTGGCTTACACAATGTACATACCGACCTGCAATGCCTGGCCTGTGCACAATGTACATACCGACCTGCAATGCCTGGCCTGTGCACAATGTACATACCGACCTGCAATGCCTGGCCTGTGCACAATGTACATACCGACCTGCAATGCCTGGCCTGTGCACAATGTACATACCGACCTGCAATGCCTGGCCTGTGCACAATGTACATACCGACCTTCAATGCTTGTAGACAGGGTCTACATTAATGTGTAAATCACTGAAATGTGGTGACACACTCATCTGGTCCAATATATTGCATGCAGTTTAGGATAGGTGTCAAATGTTCATAAACTTGTAGGACCACTGCTTCAGTTGGTCTGTAGGTCTTACGCTTCTGATATATGTTGGATGTCGAACATCATTGTCTTAACTACTTTCCTCTTGGTATGTCCAACTAGGGCACCAGAACTAGCGCCTCTCAAAAGTAAGATGATCTATGCAAGCTCTAAGGATGCAATCAAAAAGAAATTTCAAGGTATGTAATACAGGCAACACTTTCTGACTTGGCCCAATTAAATCGGTCTTGCACCATAGAACTGCTGACACACAGGACTTAACTGTTGCTAATCGACTAGCGTTTATTTAGAAATGCCAGTCGAAGATGAGTACTTAGCAAGTGAAACTTCTCGGAACATGACATAACAAAAAAGTGTTTGAATTGCACGTGCAGTAGAACTGCACTTCGGATACAGAGGCAAGACCAACATGCCATGTTAGAGCAGATATTTCAAAAGCTGAAAAACCCACATACAGACACTAGTTTGCTTAGTGTTCAGTGGCATAACAAGGATGGGGGTGTGTGTGTAAATTTTTACTACTAAATTGGATCTTATTGGCATCTGTCCATATGGCTCAGGATATTTAAATCCTGCATTCAATGAGATACTGATCCTTCTATACCAAACCTTACGATATTGCTTTTTAAAGGTGTACGGTAGCAGAGTAAGCAACCAAGATGCTATCCTGGGTTACTAAGGCATAGTCGGCAACCGTAATCACTAGTGGAGCAGGACTGCATACCCCGATGTTCATTGTATTATGACCCCTTAATCTTGACCTTCACGCTTCTTACATTTTTCCACTGATTAAGATTTAAACTCTCTAAAATAGTTTAGAGTGAACATATATTGGCACCTTAAGCCTAAACTTGCTCCAGGCTTGGTTGTCTGCAGTGGCAGAACAGGACAAGAATTCAGCAGTGCTGAACAACAAGTTGGGGTTGACAGGTGGCCTGCACAGTCCAAAAAACGAATTGTCCTTGGTCAGGGGGTGGTCCTGAGTGTAGTACATGAAGGAGTTAAAGCTGCCCTCCGTAGGATGGAGCAGATACTGCCATTTTCAGTGCATTTGTCATCTCCTCCCCAAACTAGCAAGGCCTTGCTAGTACAGAGGTGACTTAATCCCGCTCTGAGCATGGCTTCCCTGTTAACTAGTCCATGGCTCTTCAACTGCACACATCCAGGGTCCCATGCCACTTCAGTGGGTGTTTTGTAATGCTGAACCTCCCGGCTTCACTCCAGCAGAATCTGCAATTGGAAAGTTCAAAACATACACATCCAGTACCCTAACATGTCCAAATGCCTCAAGTATCTGAGCTTGCACGTCATTAAGTACTCAACTCCCACTGAATACAATGGCACTTGAGCACCTAAATTCCTTGGGCTCTTAGCATTCTAGACAGGACTGCCATGTGCTTGAATTCCTGTGAATTGTTGGACTATCTGCTCAGACACTCTTAGCTACATATACAAGTTTCTAATGAGAATTACTAGCATATGGGAGAACTTGTGAATCACTGAATTTTTTGCCTTTCTTCTAGGCATAAAGCACGAATGTCAAGCAAATGGGCCAGAGGACCTTAACCGAGCTTGCATTGCCGAAAAGCTAGGCGGTTCCCTAATCGTAGCTTTTGAAGGAAGTCCTGTGTAGATGCCATACCGTGCCACAACTCTACAAGCATTCCATGTTTTAATATATCAATTATGTAAAGCAAACATTCTAAACCAGGGTTTCACTAATGGTGGGGAAGCTGTCTGTCTCGTAGAATAAAGTAGACTTTGCAGCTGTAGTTGATATGTACAAATGATCCTAAATAAATCAAGTCTAAGGATTTCTCTTGGCTGAGCAGTCTTATCACAAACAAGTTTATATTGAACTCTGCATAGTGAAGTGTGGCGTTTGGTTACCCTTCCACTTGATCTATATTGTAGCAAACATCATAATCTTAAATTTTCTCTGTAAGCATTAGCCAAGTCACAAAGCTGCTTTTTTTTTTCCTTCCTGGCTAGTGTCTTAGGACAAGATTAATACTTTATTAAATGTCCTATGCTAAAAGGAATGCTGTCTGTCATCTTAACCCATCAGTGTACTGCTCAATAACTCCTTTTATATTTAAACACAACAAGTGCTGGTGTACCCTAGCAAATAGCTAAAATCAATGTACAAATAGGCATACTTTACTGGAGAAATAATCCTAAACCATTTCTTGTAAACACATGGCCTTTTATTAGTGTCTGAAAGCTCCCTCGTTCTGCATTTAGTTGTGAATTCTCTGATAACTGATTTAGAACAGTTCTGTGTTCACATAGTGCATGCTGTATAGTGCTAAATCAAACTTGTACACAAATACTGACAAGTCAGCTTAGTGTCAGTCAGAAGCTCTTATGATTCAGTTGTGCCATAGATAATGGTAGAGCTCTGGAGGGACCATTTTAACGCACCTGGGCAATGTTCTGAACCTCTCTGGCTCGGACCAATGGAATAGGGATGTTTCTCAAGCTTGCAACTAAGCCATTTTCATTACAATGGTTTGAGCTAAACTGCTGTAGGGACTTGTAGAGACTACTCAACCCTGTTTCCTTAAAAATCTGTAGTCAAACTTCAAAGCATATGACTTACCGCTGCCATTCATTAGGTGCAGAGATCATTCCACCCAAATATGCCATCAAGCTTCCAAGTTTTGTGTCTCAGCCACTGTCACTTGTGCAATCGCATAGGACATAGCTATAGCTTCTCATGCACTAACCTATGTTCTGGGCTGGCAATGCTAACCGTCTCCAGCAGGGAGTCTGCCTCCGCTGGGTCGATGGCAAGATTCCTCCCAATGCCTGGCATTAGATGCACCTTGTGAGGTGTACAGCAGGGACTGTACTCCAGGGAAGTACAAGCCAAAACCCTGCATGCCCCACACGTTTGAGCACTTGGTATGAGTGACAAAGTGCACCGTGCTCCTCTCGAGCTGTGCTCCTGCATGATCGGAGGGTCAACTTGGGCATGGTGCAGCTGCACTGTTGATACAGGTTATTTTTCCCTGACTCACTGCGCAGACGCATGGAAACCAGGATTAGGGTGGGGCAGGAGCATTGGCTGGAGCACAGCCCTGAGTGTTGTGGTCTGAGACCTTGTATCAATCACTCTTCTTCTACCTCCATTTCTGTACAAGTAAAGGGACTCCCTGAGTACCAAAGTTTGTACAGTATTATCTACTTTTAGTGTGCTCAGTGATCCTTGGAGAGCAAAGTTATACTACTCTACCTAGACAAGCTCTGCTTCCATATACAGCTACTGTAAGCATAGGCACCGACTCCGTGGGTGCTCCGGGGCTGGAGCACCCATGGGCAAAAATTGGTGGGTGCTCTGCACTCACCGGCAGCTCCCCGCCAGCCCCGCACCCATTACCAGAGCACTTACCTTGGCCCCGGACGCCGGCCGACATTGCGGGGCCCCACCCCCGGATGCACCCACGGGAGCCGACGGAAGTCAGCTCCTATGACTGTAAACATGGTGGAGTCCCTGCACTGTTAGTGATCCTCATGGAGCAGAATGCCAGCCATGATGCAGTATGTGAGCTGGCTTGTTAATGTTCCCTTGGGCTCTCATCCCAATACCATTGTTGCTGTGGGACTCATGTAGCTGGCCCTTCTGGCATCACTGTAGTTCCCTATTTCTAGAGGCCCCGTGGCAGGGGACCTGCTCAGGAGAGTGCTCAGTTGAAGCAGGGATTTTTTTTCCCCACAGACTGGCAGCTGCTGGCCTGCAATCAGACTAAAAGCAGCTGCTTCTGATCTAAAGATCATGTGACAAGCAGGAGGAATCTCTCAACATGAATACATCTCTTCTTCTTTCGGTACCTTCCAGAGCTGCCTCCAGTTCCTTACCATCTAGAAATAGAAAGCGTCTGCTGTGTAATTTACGGTACTGTGATCTAAAGCTTGCACCAGGACCTAGTCAGCAGCCCAAAATGGGTCTCTACTCTTGGCTAGCGGATACTTTGCCTGCTCCTCAACTTGAATGTGCATCAATGCCAGAAACACCTCAGTAGAGTTTCTAATAAGCTGATGCTCTCTCTACTTTCCAGGTTCATGTGGCAGTGACTGAGATTTAGCAGAGGTAGGGTTTGTCCTGTTTACCTGGGAAAATACAGTGAAAGTGAAGGGTCCAATAGTGATGTTTAGGTAGTCACAGTGCACATCTGCTACTTAGACCTGTTTTTCTGGTTAAATATGATTGTTACGTACTGCACAACCACATTCCCTACTCTGCATGTTCTCTATGGTGCATTGCTGTTGAAACCTCATACTTCATGCTTCATATGAGCAGCTGCCCAGTTAATCAGAAAATGTATCCGCACACTTCTGCTTTTGTGATGGAAATCTATAAAGCTCCATGAGGCACCAGAAATGCTTCCTTAAGCCAAGAAAAAACTCTTAGCATAGTCTGCTTCATCTTTTTAGCAGTTGCCCCAACTCACTCAGTTAACTGGAGTGAGTAATACCTGCTAGAAGTTTCTGCTTTTTCAGGTGGCTGAAGTAAATGTCTGGTTAAAGTCTGCTTTCAGATAAGAAGTGCTGCTCCTAGTTCTTTATTCAGACTTTGCTTTAACAAACAAAGAGAGCTCTCTGGTAAGGTGGAGCTGCAAGCCAGAAGAGATTCTCAAGCACTGAAGCAAAATCTCTAGGGAAAATTCCTGCTCCATTTAAGTCAATGGGAGTTCTGTGGGCCTGGGATTTCATGCCGTGTTTAACAGGATTCGTTGCTAAATGGAAGGGTAAAGAAACAAATTGGAAGGGCTTAGCCTGGCAGGCACATTGTCAGTCCTCTCATCGTGAGAGCCCTTGCAAGCATAGAGATGAGACTGGCAGTCATGCTCTGTGGACCTGGGAAGATAATGCACAATCTTCCCCTTTCCAGCTGATGGGAGCAGCTCTTAGCTGCCTTCCCTGTCAGCCTTGCTGCTGGTGGATAGGACACAGGTGGTGGGAGTAAAATGGTTCTTGCTGTTGGCAGTATTCCTTAGACACTTGATACTAATGCCAGGTGTCCAAGGGTCATGCTACGCCAGGCTCGCTGCAGGCACCAGTCCTGGGGTGAGTTTCCAAACAAAACGTCTCTTCACCCTTCCCTACAAGTCTTCTGCTTGTATGACCGAGTGTACAGGGGGGAGAAACTTCGTGTTAAAGAAAGGGATTTCATCACGGGCGTATGCATCAGTTAACCCTAGCTCCATCTCCCTGACCTTTGCGGGGGAGCCTGACCTAGGAGCCACAAGCAAAAGGAAAAGCGTTTCCTAGGTCTTTCACCAGTCCGCCAGCGTGGCTAGCGCAGAGGGAGTGGTGGTGGGGAGGTAGGAATAATTCTCTACTAGTAGAACATTTTCTGCTCCTGTAGCATGGATAGCAGTGGGGTTCTTCACAAAGGCGGCTCGGCATATCATGGCCCCATCCTCCAGATGGCAACACGGAGCAGGAACATTTGAAAAAGCCCCATGGTTTGAATTCAGTCACTGCAATAGCCTAACTTTCAAAGCTGCTGAGTGCCTGTGGTTCCCGTGGGCTTCGATGGCAGTGGGGGGCTGCAGCCTTTTGAAAACACAGAGGAGCCTAATTTTAGACCCCCCAGTTTGAAAAGCTTTAGCTAAGACACCTACCCACTGTCTAAGAGTGTGTGGGGTAGGGCAGCAGGTCTCCTAGAGCTGCACTAGGCTTCCTCTACGGGCCATGCTGCTGGTGGACCCCCTCCCCTCATGTGTCCCATCACCCTTGCTGCCCTTTCATGGTAAAATAAGCCGAGCCACCATCCCAGCACTGGGGTCCTACGGGAAGTGGGGAGCACTTGGCATACAGGTCCTAGGAGCATTCCCTGGCAGACTGAGTCACCCTAAGCAAATACAGCTGCGGGAGGAGCTGCCCTATCCTTGCAGAAAGAGGAGGGAAGGACGTGGGACCGGCACGCTGCAGCAAGAGGAGTGGTCAGCTGGTGTGTCTGGGCAGTGCCCGCTGCAGCAAGAGGAGTGGTCAGCTGGTGTGTCCGGGCAGTGCCCGCTGCAGCAAGAGGAGTGGTCAGCTGGTGTGTCCGGGCAGTGCCCGCTGCAGCAAGAGGAGTGGTCAGCTGGTGTGTCTGGGCAGTGCCCGCTGCAGCCCAGCTCCTGCTGGCTGATATGTACATGTGGCCAGGGGAAGCGTGACCCTCCTGCAGCCCTGCTCTGGGAGCAGCAGCTCGGTTGTGGCTGGAGTGAAGCCAAGGAATGAGTCAGATAGGAGTTTCCCGTGGGTGGGAGGGGATGGAGACAGACTTTCCTCATGCTGGGGCTTTGCCTGAGTCACACAGCCCGCAGGAGCCAGCTGCTGAGCCAGGCCTGTAAGGTAGCCCAGCAAAGCGTACACCTGTTTGAAACCAAGGTAAACGGCCTGGCTGAGAGCGGTGTATCCTGCTCCCTGTAGGCATTTGGACTGGCATAGCAATGACCCTGGCTGAAATCCAGAAAGCCTCCACTGTAGGGCGGGGGACGTGACACGGGGCTAGAGCGGGACGTTAAACAGAGACTGGTCGAAAGGGGAAAGAAGCGAAACCAGCGTGACCCCAGCAGGGTGTTATACAACTAGACGAGGGGGAAATGAGCTGACAGCGTGTCAGGCTGTGTGACATCACCATGCAGCGAGCCACGGGGTGTTACCAAATCCAGAGGTGCTGCCTGAACACCACCGAAGGAAAGCGGATGGGGTGATGCTGCCCACACTCCCCTCTACAAGTGGGGAGCTGGCCAAAGGATGAAATTACAGGCACACCATGCACGGGGGCCAGACCTCCGCATCCTGCTGCTCCAGTCCAGCTGCCAATACCGGCTTGGGGTGCTTTGTTTCTTCACTTTCTGGAGTGGCTCAGCCCTGTTACTCCCGGGGAAGTCTGGCCTGCCCCTATTACAATCCTGCAGGGCTCGTCTGCCCTCCTGCTCTAAAGTTAAGATGCACTCAGACATCCCACCCATAGGCCAGAATTAGCACCAGCCCTGCTCATCAGCATCCAATTTGTGTTCTGGTTGATAGCTGCACCCAGCTGTGAGCCACTCACAGCGGTTCAGGGGAGCATAGCCAGGTGCTCAGCTAAAGGGGATGAAAATATGTTCAGGGCCTTAGTCTGTGTCCAGGAGCAGCTGACTGCAGGGTGCGGTTTGCAGCCTTGTACAGCTACCACCAGGATGTGGCCTTAGGGTTCTTGCTCAGCTAGCCGGCTCTTAATGTACAATGCAGTAGCAAAGTCTCCACTCCCAGAGCGGCTGCTTGGTGTTAGCATGCAGTGAGTCTGCATCTCTCTCTGGCCTCGCCAGTTGGGTCAGAGAATGAGACATCTCCACCGGGGTATCCTTCCTCTTCCACTCCAGGCCTCCTTGACGGTTAGAGCAAAGCGTGGGCCCGCAAAGCTAGTCCGATACAGCTCTCAGCCCCTGCTCCACAGGGACAGGTGTTGCTGACCTTGGCGCAGGCTTTGCCTCCATCTCCCCGTCCGACCCCTTTCCCCCAATAAAATGTGTAGACGGGTCCAGGGGGGCCATTGTGGCCATGGCATTAAAGAGGGAAGGGCCCAGTACCACACAGCAAGGTGGTAGTCCAAGCCCCACTTCCAATGCTAGTACACATTTAACAATGCCATAGCCCTGTTGTGCAGCACAACCATTGCGCTTTGCTGTGGACCCCCGCAGAGCTCGGGCTCTTGTTTTTATCACAGGCTGTTTTACAGCATGAGCTCAATAAAAAAAAAATCATTGCAAAAAAAGGGTGAAGTTATTGCGCTGTTCGCTAATGTGGTAAGAACGCTGGTTGTTGCTGCTTCTAACCAGCAGAAGCGATGGAACAATGCCCTTTCTCAGTGGTTAGTGCTCTATACACTTTCTTGGACCGGCTTTTGCTATTTTCCCCAAAGTTTCTCTCCCTCACTCATCCCCTGACCCTGCCTTTTCCAGATGAACAGGCAGCTGGGAACTCAGCGTCTGAATGGTAGCTATAAAGTCACTTGGGGATGTGGCCAACCCTAAAGCAAACGCCCCGGCTGGCACGGCTGCTGCTGGAGAGAGGGTAAGAACGCGTGGCCGATGCCAGTCTCACGGCTCAGCTGCTGCAGTGGTGAACATGGGCTCACGCCTGATACCGAACAAAAGGATGGCGCGGCTTCGACACAGGGTTGGGTTTTTACTAGGAGCAGGGGACGAAGCACACAATTCAGTACAGCACCAAGAGGCACCTGCCCCGCCCCTAAAAATAAAAATGTATCAAAGAGAGGCCTGGGGCATGAGTCACTGCTCGCTTTGTTCAGCTGGAGCAGGCTGCTCTGCCCAAGGAAGCACCAGCTCCCCCCTGGCCTGTTCGCACTTGCCGGGTAATTAACATTGGTCGCAAAGTGGTGCAAGTAGCCCCTTTAACTATTCTTCTCTTCTTCCCCCATGCCCGGGCTGCAGCTGCTCAGCATAGTGCAGAACTGGGGGAGGTCTGATTGCTTCTAGCGCTCAGCACAGACATCAGTGGTGGTGTTGAGTGTGAGCTAGTGGCCGAGGGATCTAGACCCTTTTCCGGCCTCTGCCATTAACTTCCTGTATGACCTAGAGCAGGGGTCTCAAACACGCGGCCCGCCAAGCTCCCCGCGCTCCCCCACCCCTCTACCTACCCCGTGGCACCGCGAGCAGCTGCGTAATGCACCAGGAAAATTTCCTAGTGCCCTGCGCAGCTGCGTGCTGCTCCAGCCCCTGCTCTATCGCAGCCCCCGTGGAGGTCTGGCCTGCCCCCCCCCCCGCCCCGCCCCGCAGGAGGGGGCTGCGTAGGGCACCAAAATAGCTAGGGACAGTTCTGCCCACACCCCTCCCACACCTCAACTCCCTGCCCTGAGCCCCCTGCCAGACCCTGCACCCTAACCCCCCTGCCACACCCCTCACCCCTCCTGCACCCCACACCCCAATTCCCTGCCCTGAGCCCCCTGCCACACCCTGCACCCAACCCCCTGCTGCACCCCTCACCCCCTGCACCCCACACCCCAATTCCCTCCCCTGAGCCCCCTGCACAGCTCCTGCCTTCCCTGAGCCCCCTGCCCCCAAACCCCCTGCCACACCCCACACCCCTCCTGAACCCCCAGGGGCAGGGAGGTGGCAGAGTTGGGGTGAGGACTTCAGGGAAGGGGTTGGAATGGGGGCAGGAAGAGGTGGGGCAGGGCCTCATGGAAGGGGTGGAGAGGGGGCGGGGCCTGGGGTGGGTGTCTGTGCTGCGGCCTTCGGGCCAATGCCATAGTCCTCATGGTCATTTGAGTTTGAGATCCCTAGCCTAGAGCCAGTCTTCTTTGAACGTGCCTATATTCCCTGCTGTAAAAACAGCGTGAAAGACACTTTGTTCCTCTTTCTGAGTGTTACAGAAAGCTATGTATTATCAAAAACATAGCTGCAAAGGGAGCATGATTTCAGTCACGCTGGTGGCTATTTAAACTCAGCCCAACCCCAGAGCCTCTGGCTCCGTCCTAGGAGTTTTGATATTGATCTGTGTGATTAAGACTCTCGTTCTTTCCATTAGGTCTTTGGAAAAGGTAGTCAGCTCCTTCCAGCCAGCCCGCTTTGCTGGGGTGATTAAGCCTCATCCAAGGAGACCAGGCCGTGACAAGGCCTATCACTAAGAATAGGTAGTTGCTGTATTGTGTCAATGAAAGGAGAGTTGCTTTGACAGAAAACAGTCCTACAGAATACAGGTGTCATAGCTTATTCCCAGCCTGCTGTTCAAGAGATTACACTGCAGAGCCTGGCTGTAGATAAACATATGCTGAATGTAAGCCCAGGGTTTGAACTCACGCTCAACCCTAACCCCCGCTTCTGTCCACTCACAAGATGCGCTGAGCCAGGGTCCCACATGGGTGGAAGGTCCAAGCCTGCAGCAAGCCAGGACCCAAAGCCCTATTGCTTTGCAGTGTAGAGGTAGCCCCCCTGGACTCATGCTTTGGGAGTCTACCAGAAGTATCCCACAATCCCATGGGCCCACTTTCTGTGTCCTCTGGAGAGTCAAGGTGCCCAACCCCCCTTTCTGTGCCTTTAAAATGCCACCCGACGTTTTATGGAAAGTTATTTCAATTCGAATGAATTAGCTGCCATGTTACCCTCCTGCTTCTGGGACCCGCTATTCTTCTCACAGGCTAAGCCGCTGTAACCCCACCCCCCTGGGAACTGCAGCCCAGTTTTGAGCCAGTAGCAGATACAGCACAGTCCATATCCAACACGGGCTGCCAGAACCCTCCAGGGGAAAGACTCAGCCAGGAGGCCCTGGGGACATTTAAGTGCCATGTGCCAGTAAATGGAAGGCTGGGCATAGGGCCAGGTGCCAAGGCAGCGACAGGCAACCTAGGGTCTAGTGGTTTTCCTGAAGGCAAGAGGGGTGGATCCTGGGCTTGGAATGAAAAGCTAGGGGCCGTCCCAGTCAGTCATGCAGCGACTTTGCCCCACGCCTGCAGCCAACCAGGGACACGGCTGGAAACGCAGCTCACAGCTGCATGCCCAGGGTTAGTCGGCAGGTGATAACCACCAGTGAGTCTTCACCATGCCTGGAGTCTGGATTCCTGGAGCTGGGCTGTGGGCAGGACGGCACCTCCACGCAGATGGCAAATCCTCCCTCCCGTCGCGGTTTAAAATCGGTGGAGTTGTTGCTGCTACAGCAACGTTCGGCGGACATGACGATCAGCGTGAAAACCAGAAGGGGAGAGGAGCACACGAGGACGGAGACCGAACGCCTCCACGTGTCAGCGAGCGAGCAGCACAGAGCATCCCGGGTCGGGCTCACTTCCAGGAGGAGGGCTCAGCCACCCATGTGTCAATGCCGCCCTCGTCGGTTCCCAAACGCATGGTGCAATGAGCATACAGTTCTACTCCGGCGCAGCCTCGTATGGGATCAGGACGCGCGTCGCAAAGGCAAACTAGGGGCACCACTCTGGTGCAATGAGGGTAGCAAAGGACCTCCCAGCCGGTACGGCGTCAAAGCACAGCGAGATCCCCACGAATCCTGGTTGGCACAGAAGCGCCGGTCAGGTGGCTGCTGTATAAATACGTCCCTGGTCTGCTGGGACAGTCCCCGTCGCTGAGCTCCCGGAGCTAGAGTCACTTAGACCGAGCAGCCTCTTCGGGCCCTGCCGCCGGGTGGACTTCACAACCCTGCGCTAGGCGCCCCGGGTCCCTATACCACGCCCAGGCAGAGGTAGCGGCCTAGGAATGGCATTCACAGAAGCCAGCCGGCCGGGCTGGGAGCTGCCAAAGCTAGCCAATAGGAAATGCTCGGGAGAGGGGTGTGGCCTAGGCCCCACCCCTCACATGAGTTAGGCCCCTCCCTCAGTTTGGGCTGCACAACCATGAACCCTCTCCTGTAGTCAGGCTTCTCAGCCAGGCCAGTTTGGTCTGGGGTGGGGCTCTTCAGCTTGTTCCCTCTTTAGCCTTCCTTCCCGGCACACCAGCTCGGGCAGGCTGAGGCAGCCCCGAAGGGGTGGGAGGGAGTCTCTGGAGGGGGCCGTTTCGGCAGGACATCGGGCAGCCAGTCACTTGAATTGCTGCTGAGATTTCATTGTGCCGGGATGTGCTAGGGGCAGCCAGAGCCTGGGGCGGGAATTGGGTTTCAGGTGTAAATACAGGAGAGGGGAGGGCAACACAGAAAGCACCAAGACAAACATGAGCGCTGGCGGCGCTCCATTCCCCAGGGCATGAGGCCTTAGAGCCCTGCTGGAAACAAAGAGAAGGGTCTCTTTAGCTTCTACTGACAGAGACCCAGACTCTGCCCCTGACTAACCCCACCAGGCTCCAACCCGGCTTGGAAACAAGGGGGCTCCCTTTGATGCTACAACAGCCCACGCTTTGCACACGAAGGATAGTTCAAGGAACAAAAATTAGTGCTTAACCAGCAGGGGGCGCAAAAGAGCTGGTTTAACAGAAGCAAGTCCACGTAGGTTGTACGGACCAGCCCGTGCACCTCAAACTGCCATTCAACAGAGAGAGACTTCGCTGCCTCGGCTACATACACACAAGCCTCGTGACAGATCCCCACAGGACCAGCGGTTCTGTTTTCACCTCCTCCAATAGGCCACTCTATCCAACATGTACAAGTGACCACCGAGGGGCAACGCGGGGAGGAATCAGATCCTTCGAGTAAGACACGGGAAAAACCTCACCCCTGAAAGCACCGAGTGCCGACCCGGCTCAGCTCCTACCGAACCGAAGCCAACAGGGGTTTCATCACCACCTTCAATGGCAGCAGAGATGGGCTCATGGCTAAACGGCATTCAGAAAAGCTGAACAGCCGAAGTCACAGCTTGGCCTGAGTTCTCCACACAGCTCTTCCCTTCCTGGACAACTCCAGGGTCGAGGCTCACGTGGGACGCGGCCAAAACGATGCATGCTACCAGCAGCGGGGAAACTTCCTGGATCCCCAAGCTGGACCAGGGCACAGTTTCATTCACGCAGCTGGCACTCCTGCCACGTCAAACCCGTCCTGCCAGCTCCCATAGCCGTGTTCAGTGCTCCTAGTACATGGCACATTCTCCTGACGCCCCAGGACCATCGCCGTGACTTGCTCGCACCATGCAATTAGGAGTGTTGTACTACTTTGCCCTCTGCTCGCATCACTCATGAATGAGCAAGAAAAGCAGAGCGCCACCTTTCTGTTACGTCCGGGGGATGGGGCCCTTGGGATATGAAGGACTCGGGGTCTGTATGATCACAGTGCTTTATACCATCAACAGGAGCGTTTACTGCTAGTGCCTCAAAATAAGACTAGCACAGCCCCTAGTTAGCTACACCATTGGTTTAATTGCATTACCATCCAGAAATTCACAAGGACACTTGCCAACAGCCGCCCGGTACAACCAACAGGGGTGTCGTGTACCTTCCAGGCTTCAGTCATTCCAAAAGACAAAAATTGCACTGATCGATGAACAAACACACAGTCTTCCCTTTTCGCACATTCATGGATTCTGTTACTACAGAAGGCAAAGGCTTGGAAGCAGCTGGCTGACACAGCCAGGGCTTTCCCAAGGGAACACAGTTTTACGAAAAACTAGTATGAAAATTCCTTTACAGATGTACATCTGCAGTGTGTACTTGGATCCTTTTAAATCTCAAACTAAGAGGGTTTTGGGTCACTAATGGCTTGTGTGTCTTTATCTGCAAAGAACTGAGCATATATTTTAGGAACGTGTAAGGCATTTTGGTAAGTGGAATAGTAAATTCTAGATCTTCTTAGACCCATCAGACCGAAGTTCCTTCCTTTGAACCATTGTCTTCCCCCTGGAAGAGAGAAAGAGCAGAACAGGTTACAGGATTGTATATAAAACACATTATGTTTTTAGTAGTTGAGTAAGCAAGTATTCTTAGGGACAGGGTTTTATCTAACAATTACGTCAATATCATAATGGCAGAGACTGGATTCAACATTTGACTCAAAGAACCCCTGATCCAGTGATGTTAACACAAATGCCCTACTGGCCAGATCTGGCCTTCTGGCCATGCAGTCAGATTAACTTTTGGTGGTGAAAGAGACAAGCTTTTGAGCTCCACAGAGCTTTTCCTCAAGCCTGGGAAAGGTACTCAGTGTCACAGCTAAATACAAGGTGGAAGAGATTAAACAAAGAGTTAACACATGTTCCAAGAAACCATTCAAAATGAAGTGGGTAATTAATACCTCTGCACTCATAGGAAAAGAAAGAGTAGGTTACAGATCCTTGTAATGAGACACAAAACCAAGGTCTCTATTGAATCCATACAATTTTTGGTGTCTAGCAGGAGTTATGAATTTAAGTTCCCAGGCTCATCTTTAGAAGCTGCATCAAATGCCTCAACAACTACATGTGTAAAACCAGACAGACAATCTTTATGTTCTCAAATGAATTCACGCAGGAAAAACGATAAAAAGACCCAAAAAACCCCACCCTATCACCTGTGGGTGAACACTTGCTATAAAGCGATCACTCCATATGTGACCTCTCAGTCCTCGTCCTGCACAACACCTTCAAAAGATGAGCCTGGAAGCTTAACTTCTGTGACGCTCCGAATACCTTTCCCAGCCCTGACGAAGAGCTCTGCGGAGCTTCAAGGGCTCGTCTCTTTCACCAACAAGAGTTGGTCCAATAAGAGAGATTACCTCACCCACTGTGTGTGTCGCATACCCTGGAACCAACACGGCTACACCATCACTGCAAACAGTCATACTGCCCAGAATCTGACTTTTTGTTGAAAAAGCGGATTAAGGGGAAATGGACTTTTCTACTCTGTGTTCTGCCACCTCTAAGATCAGCCTGGGCAGCATACGAGTGCGCGTCTTGTAAAGTTCCCATTTTTTGTATATTATGCGCGCACATGCGCACATTTGCAGGACCTCTGCAAGCATCTTGAAGAGGAAAGATGGTCTAATCGTTAAAGCACCAGGCCGGGACTCGGGAGATCTGGGTTCTGTTACCAAGTGTCAGATTCCCTGCGTCCTTGGGCAAATCATTTCATCTCAGTCTCCATTCCCCACCCTTCGATTCACTTATTTCAACTGTAAGGTCTTCAGGGCAGAGACGGTCCCTTCCTATGTGTCTGTGCAGTGCTTAGCGTAACAGGGTCCCAATCTCAATTGTGGCTTCCTGGTTCTACCTGCACACCATTACGTTCCATTCAAAGACAGAGGCAATACCGTTTCTTGAAGCTGCTCTTTCAATTTCTTCACTGCTTCTCTTTCTTTGGCCAGTTGTCCCTGGGTAATCTTCAATAGCTCTTGGAGTTTGGTAGCGGCTTGTCCCAAGTCCTTCGTTAGCTTCTTCTCCTTCTCAAGTCTTTCCTGCGCACAATTGAAATATACTATTATTTGCAATAACTAGATCAATCATTTTCTGATCACTGGACACAGGGAGCAGCAGCATTCACAGGCCACTCCTTGGAGAGGTGTTTGCGATGGGGTTGCACTCTGGTTTTTGTTGGACAGCGGAGAAACCTCTGCTCAGCTCCCTGTCTATGTAACTGATGCTCGTCCCCACATTTCACAGGTCGGTCGCCCGTAATGAGAGTCTCTGTGCAGGAACATGGACTCAAGACTTGATTCTGCACAACAGACATTTGCCAGGATCTCATCTCCCCACCAATTGTCTAGCCGCCTTCTGTGATGGGGCCAAAGCAATGGATGGCCCCATCCAGCACAGTCAACAGGCTCCATTTCTTCCCTTACGAATCTGACTGGTGTCAGGAGGACACGCTGGTTGCCAGTCACTAGCCATCAGAGGCAGCGTCTCAGAGCTGCTCCTTACCTGCCTGCTCTCCTTCCCCACTAGACCGATGGGAATGGGCAGGATGGGGCTCGGATTCACCTAAACACCCGGCCACACTTGCTACCAGGGTTGAAGGGAGAAGCAGCCCTGGAGTCTTATTTCCTCTCCTCCTCCACCTTCCCAGGGCCAGATCCCACAGCCCCAGGCTGGGGAGCTCTGCCGGCTGCAGCGAGACATCGCACGAGGAAGGGCTGAAGGCGAGGCCCCAAACAGCGCAACGCCCGACGTGAGACGTGGCTTCAGGATCCAGCCCTCGTGCCCGAGTCAGGGACCTCAGCAACAGCAGGGAGCGTGCCCCTACTCCTTACCCCGCGTATGGCTTCCCCGGCTCGGGAAACACGCCCCCCCCCTTAATGCATAGCATGCACGGTGCTTCTAGGGGGCCCCAGACTTCCCCCTGGCCCGGCAGCTGCCAGCATGAACGCGATGACCCTGCCCCCTCGGGCCCCTCACAGGGCTAGGCCCGCAAGCTAGCGAATCCTCACCCAGCCTGCGGTGGTACCGTTATGCTACCGGAGCAGCAGAGAGACTGGTACCAGAATCTGGCCCAGGGCGCCCTTTGCCCTCCTGGACTGGCAGACCCCGCGCTGCAAGGGGGCGCGTGCAGGGAATTACCTTCAGGTGCTGAACCTCCTCCGTTTCCGAGGACGCCACGTCTGCAGCGGATCTCAGCTTTTCCAGTTCCGCTTGCAAACGGCACACCGAGCTCTGCGCCTGCGGTTTCGGGAATTGGAGAGATCAGTCCTACCCTACTAGGATACGCGAGAATCCAGTCAGACAGGACGTCCGACAGGACGAATAGGGGTGCCCAGAAGAGCAGAGGGGAAGCTCAGCTGGCTAAGAATCCCAGCACCACATGGCAGCGGGTATAGCGACATTTATCCTTCGCCCTCCGCACAGAGCTCCGTTCCACCGCAGGGCGTACACTGCTCTCCGTGGCTACATTGAGGAATCATCTCAAGTTAAATTTTAAAGATAAATCCTCTTCATGACCACCACGCGCTACATTCTCCCACTTGTGGCGTTGGTTTGCATGTCCCCGTGGCAGGCTGCAAACAGAAACTAGCCGATGCATTGCAGGCCTTGGCATTGCTTGGGCATGTAAGTTCACCAGCAAAATGCACATACGTCTTTTAAGATCAGGCTCGGGAAGTTTTAAAGATCCCCCTGAAGCCACGCCCCTCCCAGCAGTCATGATGGTTTGCTCCTTGGAAAGAGCCAGGCCAAGGCAATGTTTCAAACATGTAACGCTAGAATTAACCGGCTAGCACGTGCACCCAGAGCAGACCTGTGATCTGCCCCTCCACCACCCCATGAGCAGCTGGGGGCGGGGGGACATTGTAGCATTTCCCCCAGCAGCACTGGGGCCCAAAGCAGCCAGCCTGTCCTCCCCCCATTTACAGGCCAGGGTCCTATTGGTTAAATTCAGGCTGGTTTTCCACGTTTTTGTAGAGCTGCCCTGCCTTAAAAAAAAAGCTTCAATGAGAGCCAACTCGACCCCGCAGAAGCCGACTGTGGGAGTCGTTTTCCTGTAGCCCTGAGACAGGCAAGCAGGCTAGAGGGGTCCCAGAGATTTTTGTGAGGAGAAAAAGACCAAGGCACGCGGTGAAACAGGCTGACAGAGGTATGACAGAGGAACCTTTCAGTCCTCCAAGACAGGTAAAGCCTGCTGAGATTTTCAGGAGCGACTAGCTACTCTGGTGCCTAACCTGAAACCTTCCAAAGGGACCCTCCAAACTGTCAAAGTGCCAAGCACCCGCCCCTTTAAAATGCCTCAACATGGGCACCTCAAAACGAAAGCCCTTCAAATGGCTAGTCGCTTGGAGGACACAGGCCAACTCCTACCAGTAGGTGAAAGAGCCTCTCCAAAATGAACCCTCGCCGGCTTGCAGAGGTTCCTCGGGGTTTGCTGCTGCAGCTTCAGACCCTTCCCGTTTGCCAAGCAGGGTAACGACTGGTATTTAGGAAGCGGCACGTGTAAGCATTTTGGCACTGACAATTTCCTTTTCAGGTTATGAGGATGTTTGGGAACAGGTAGAGGGATTGGAGAGGTGTTTGGACAATGTTCTTTTTGCTACAGGTTTAGTCCGGCAGCGGCTAAGGCAAATCCCAAATGGGGGGGGGGGGGGGGGGAGAAGAGAGAGCGAGCACTTCACAGTTTAAAGGAACTCATTGGGTCGTTACCAACATTTTACAACAGGTAAAAGGCGATTAAAGGGCCAAACTTGTTGCTTTCAGTAATAGGCCTAGATGAAAGGCCAGAAGGGATGGTGACCCTCTATTTTGACCTTCTACAATCCCACCCATATTGACCGCTCGGAAGAGCCAGCGTAATGAACATTCTACTATGCTGGTGATCACATACAGCCTTGCCAAGGGACTTTCCCTCCTCCAGCGGCTTAAACACAGGCCTTCTGTCTGGAGGGAAGCAATCCCCCTTCACGGACAGCAGGCCAGAGAGAGTCCCACGCACACGCAGGTTTGAACTTACTTCTTCAAACTCCAGCGCTAGCTTCTGCCTCAGCGCTTGCTCGTTGTCCACGTTTGCTTCCGTTTGTTCCAGCTGCGTTTTCAACTGCACAGAAACCAAAGTGAATCCGTCACACCAGAAAGATCAGCTGGAGCGGACGCGACTCCAAAGCCGGCTACACGTAGACAAACGGAGACGGACCCTAGAGCGTTCCCCAAAGCCCTGAAGGGCAGCTGCCAGGCCCTGCTTCCAATCTCTACTCCCCAAAGGCTTCCAAGATTAAGTCAAAGGAAATCTCCAGCCAAAGGAAATCTTCCAGTCTCGGCCCAATTTGGTGCTATACTCCACCCTCGTTCCAGCCCCCGCAACTTGAACTGGAGCTGGTTTGCAAAGGCCAAGAGTAGACTGACCCACCCATCGCATCTAACAGCTCCTCACCACTTGGGCAACACAGCACCTTGGGGAAAACTCCACAATGGAAAGGATTAAGACCCAAAGAGCAGAGAACACAGCTTGTGGGGTCAGTAAGCTAGTGAGGAGAGAAAGGTTAGGCTGAAAGACTCAGTTAATTCCGGTAACCTAACTCCGGTTAGGGAGATTAGAAATCCAATCCTACACAAAGTCCTTCCCCCTCTGAATTCTGATCTTTAGCCCAAGAAGTCCTGTAAGGCCAGAATTCTCCACCCTCCTGGGCCTCACATGGTGACTGCCCGCCCCTTGAGTAGACAAGGCAGCACCCCGTAAAACCAGCCAGAGTGAGTATATGGAGTACAGTGTAATGGATTCCCTCACTTCAAGGACCCAAAGCATCAACTCTGCAGGACTCCCTGCCCACCCATCTTCTGACCCCAGATCCCCTAAAGCATAGAGCTACCGCTAAGCCCAGGGGTCAGCCCACTGTCATCCGACAAGGAGGCCTCACAAGCAGAGAGCACTGCTCAAAACCAGACCTCAGTCCTGCTCAGAAAGAGATTGGATGATGGTCTCACTGCTAAGGCACTGGGCTGGGACTCTGGAGATCTGGGCTGGATTGCCTGCTCTGCCACAGATTTCCCGCATGGCCTTGGGCAAGTCACTTCATCAGTTCCCCCATCTGTAATGCCACTTCCTTCCTCTCACCCTGCACGGTATCTACTTCAACAACGTTCTCTAGTGCAGGGGCTGTCGGTCTCTTACTAGGTCTGTACAGCACCTAGCGCAATGAGGCCCTGATCTCAACTGGGGCCCACTAGAACTACGATAAGAAAGCGGGTTTTTTGAATCCTCTCCTTACAAATGGGCCATGGTAAGAATATCTGTTACGTGAAGCTTGTTCCCCTCCCTTATCTAGTTAAGAAAATTAACCACCTCAATAGAAGCCCCACAGACACAGCACAACACACACGTTCTACAGCCATCAGGGAAGCCATATACAACGATCATGCAGGTGCCGAGCGGGAGACGGGACACGTGCAGTCGTTAATTGGTGCCTTAGCGTGCAGTGGTCTCACCGCCCTAACCTCGAGGGGCTCGCGCTCGCTTGGGTCAGCCTGCGACCCAGCTGCTTCTCCATCACGAACGTGGCTCTTCATCTCCCTCAACTGCTGCCTGACCTGAAACGAGGACCAGCAAGCCTGGCTCAGTGACATACCGTGGCGGTCAAGGGGCGGGCGAAGCTTTGAGCTGTAGGGAGGGTGGCCAATGGAAAACGCTCCTTGCGGCCAGCAAAAGGAGGAAAGATTTGGTCTGCTGCCTGAACAAGTCAACAGGAAATTAGCTAAGCAACGGGGGAGAGATTCACAGAGCTGCTTAAGGGGATGAGACACTCAAATCCCACTGCGCTCCTTCGGAAATCCCAGCCGGGAGCTAAGAAGATCAAACACAGCACGTCGTCCTGAAACCACCCAAAAGTAACAGTTCAAAGTTTAGCAGACTAGACTCAGTGACATAAGAACATCTGTAACCTCACTGGTACGGATGAGGTGGCGCCAGGTACCCCCAGCAGTGAAATTCACGCGTCACAAACTCAACCCTATGGAAGAGTTACAAGAACAGACCCTGATCCTGCAGTGGAATCCCCACATTCAGACTTCTGTGTTCACATGTGTTCCTGGGGATCCTCAGAGACACAAGGATCGGATCCAGGTGGAGCCAACTGGAGGATTAGGGCCAGGGCATCAGTCCATGTTTTTGGACTGCAGCAGTTAATAAATGGATAATCGGTAACATTAAAGGTAGGGCGTGGGGAGGATAAATTCAGTCTTGCTTTCCAACAGCTCGTCTGCGGGAGTCCCAGACAGCTGATTCTGCAATGGATCCAGAAGACACTAGAGCTTGCATTCAGATTCTGTAAAAAGAGTTTACTTCTCTGTGGAGCTGTGCCGTTCACAGTGCAATAGCAACAGAAAGGCAGGGAAACCGCTTTAATACAACACGCGATTAACTGCCTGCAGCGTAAGGGCGGGAGAACTCCTTGATTGGCAGCTTATCACACAAAAATGACTCAAATATGATGGCGCGGGGGATGGGGGGTGTAAGATGTGTCCTAAACGGGGTCTTTCTACAACTTTTTTCTAAGCCACGCAGGCCAAAATGTGGCTCTGAGCAGGGACACTGCACCTTGCTCGCATTTGTTGAAGGACATTTATTTTTAAGTTGTCTCCACTTCCGTTAGGAAGAACGGAATTTCCACTGAGAGCTGCAGAGCCAGCGGCTGCTCTCAAGAGAAGCCAGCATATATTTCCGCTCAGCCTGCCAAGGAGCGCTGCAGGTGCTTAGCCCATTCGCAGGGCTGCGCTGCCCTTTACGGAGACGTGGGTTTGACGGTTAGAAGATTTACATCGGGTCCTGTTCTGGGAAAAGAGATGCTTGATGAAAATACAAGTTGCTAAATACCTGCAACTGCTTCCCTATTTAATTGGTCTAATTACTCCTCAGCAGCAGGTCTAGATCTGTGACAATGACCTGAATGATCAGACTCACAGTGCACGGGAGGCTTTTGTTATTCCAAAGAAGCTATAACCAGACACCAGATGGTACTCTGTGGAGGGAGATTTTGAACTGCCCAGTTCTCATAGAATCATAGAATATCAGGGTTGGAAGGGACCTTAGGAGGTCATCTAGTCCAACCCCCTGCTCAAAGCAGGACCAATCCCCAATTTTTGCCCCAGATCCCTAAATGGCCCCCTCAAGGATTGAACTCACAACCCTGGGTTTAGCAGGCCAATGCTCAAACCACTGAGCTATCCCTCGCCCATTTAAAAAGCGTAACCAACCCTCGGGATTTTATCACGAGTCTCCCAACGTCAAACTCCTTTTCTGAAAGCTCCAGTCCCTGAAGTCACACAACTGTGGGAGAATCACAGCTTTCGTTTTTAAAAAATAAAGCTTCTAGCCCTCACGTTGGGAAAGAAAAGCTTGAAATGTGCCATAAGGTTCCCAACCCCAGAAAGCAAATAAGAATCCAGCATATAAGATTCCGGCCTTTTTAAGACAAACCTCATGGATTTCTTAACCCTTAGGAGTGGTAATCCTGTTAACTTCCCCCTCTTACAGGGTAGTCACATCACACTGATCAAATGGGTTCAGAAACAGGCAGGGCACCCTTCGTAGATTTCTATGGCTAATTCCTGCATACAGAAAAGCCAATTTCAAAAAGGAACCCAAAGTAAGATTCCTCCAGCCAACGGATGATCTATAAGGACATCTGAGGGACCCCGGACGCCCTCAGGACCCCTCCCACAAGGAGACCTACTACCAAATCCAATTGCAACGAACAAAGGAACATGTACACGTAGGTATTAGACAGACACGCTACACTAAAATAATATTAAGGTTGCAGAATCAAGCACTCTTAACATAGGCAATGTCAGAATTAAGGCTACCTTTGCAACCTTGTTACGCAAGGTCAGACTAGATTATTGCATGGTCCCTTCTGGCCTTAGAAGATGATGAAAAGATTACACTGGCATTTCCCAATTTACGTGCTAGACTTCGCAACCTTAACATTCTTCTCTGTGTGCGCGCACAAGGTACATGGAGTGAGTCAATTTGTTATTTGATCCATGAAGTTGAATCCTAGACCCATGAGAGCATCATTCCCTGTGCCCAGAGAGTCCGCTCGCATGGTAACTCCTCGACATTCTGAAGGTGACCCAGTGGCGCTCAAGTCCTGGCTGGGTTGTATATATTTTACAGCATCTTAGATTCATGCTTCTGCCTGGGAAGCATCTGGCATAGCTGGAACCCTGAAAAACTTGGCCTAATCAGGAAAGCAAGGATGAGAATCGCAAAGAGAGTTTCATGGTGTGAAACCCTTCGCCGCTTTCGTCAGCATTTTCAAAATACAAATCCCCCTGGCAGACGGTTCGACGGGCACTTGGAGTTGGACATACTTGAAGTCAGACCCCATGCTGAGATCAGTGGAGATTTGGGAAATTCATCGGTGTCACAGAGTCGTACTTCTCTTCCAGCTAACCAGAGCTTACAATTGCTTTCCCAGCCTGCCACTCTCCACCAAAGAGCGCCTCTATGTTTGGTCTCATCGACACTAGAAAGTTGTGGAGTTAAAGAGGTACTGGTATAACTGAAGTGCTACAATCCCCTCTAGTGTTGGCAGAGTTATGCCAGTGCTTTACACCAGTATAGCTATTCCTGAACAC
The DNA here is from genome assembly GCA_037349315.1 of Chelydra serpentina. Lineage (NCBI taxonomy): Eukaryota > Metazoa > Chordata > Testudines > Chelydridae > Chelydra > Chelydra serpentina. The sequence continues at coordinate 17,749,042 of JBAIAC010000061.1, forward strand.
GAAGGGGACTTTAATCCACTTTATAAATTAATTCAGCACAATTTTGAGCATTCCCATGTAGACAAGCTTCAAAGATACAGGTACAGGCATCTTGATATCTGGATAGCTGCATCCACACTACAAATTGTACCGATACATCATTAAAAATAATCACACCCCTAACCAAAATAGTTCTATAGATGCAACAACTTTTAAGTGTAGACATGACCTTAGATTAGATATTATCTAGCCATTACCAGTGCAAGCTCTTTGCTCTGTTTCTGTGCTTCTGCTTTTGCTGCATCCAGCTGTTCTTGGGATTCAGAGAAGAGCTGCCTCAACTGGAAAAAAGAAGAGGGAAGTCAGCAGCTGTGTTAGTGTCTGGAAGAAGCTTGGGTGTTTGGAGTGGCAGGGAGAAGAAGCAGCGTATCAGTTATGTAAGAACGGACGTGCTGGGTCAGACCAAAGGCCCATTTAACCCAGTATCCTGTCTTCCAACAGCGATAATTGCCAGATGTTTCAGAGGGAAGGCACAGAACATGGCAATTAGCAAGTGATCCATCCCGTCGTCCAGTCCCAGCTTCTGCTAGTAAGTAGTTTAGCGACACCCCACAGCATGGGGTTGTGTCCCTGCCCATCTTGTCTAATAGCCATTAATGGGCCTATCCTCTGTGAACTTATCTAATTCTTTTTTCAATCCAGTTATACTTTTGACCTTCACAACATCCCCTGGCAATGAGTTCCACAGGTTGATTGTGAACTGTGTGATGTCTGCTTTAAACCTGCTCCCTATTCATTTCATTTGGTGACCGCGTTCTTGTGTTACGTGATGGGATAAACAACACTTCCTTACTCACTTTCTCAACACCATTCATGATTTTATAGACCTCTATCATATCCCACCCAAGTTGTCTCTTTTCCAAGTTCAACAGTCCCAGACTTTTCACTCTCTCCTCAAACAGAAACTGTTCCATACCCCTAATTATTTTCGTTGCCTTTCTTTGTACCTTTTCCAATTCTAATAGATCTTTTTTTGAGATGGGACAACCAGAACTGCACACAGTATTTAAGGGGTGGGTGTACCGTGGATTTATATAGTGGCATTAGGATATTTTCTGGTTTTATTATCTAGCCTTTTCCTTATGGTTCCTAACAATCTGTTGATATTTTTTACTGCACACTGAGCAGACATTTTCAGAGAACTATCCAGGACGACGCCAAGATCTTTCTTGAGCGGTAACTGCTAATTTAGAGGTTTCAGAGTAGCAGCCGTGTTAGTCTGTGTCAGCAGAAAGAAAAGGAATACTTGTGACACCTTAGCGACTAACACATTGATTTCAGCATAAGCTTTTGTGGGTTAGAACCCACTTCATCAGACGCATGGAATGGAACAGACAGTAGAAGCATATTTAAACATTCAGGGAAACATGAAAAGGTGGAAGTAACCTTGATAATAGTTCCTTTCAATTAGCCAGCCTTTTACAGTTGGTATGGTTACTTCCACCTTTTCATGTTTCTCTGAATGTTTAAATATCCTCCTACTGTATGTTCCATTCTATGCATCTGACGAAGCGGACTGTAGTCCACGAAAGCTTATGTTGAAATAAATTTGTTAGTCTCTAAGGTGCCACAAGTATTCCTTTTCTTTTAGCTAATTTAGAGCCCATCATTTTGTAGAGATAGCTGGGATTATGTTTTCCAATGTGCATTACTGTGCACTTATCAACTGATCTCCCCAAGTTAGCCCGGCCCCCTTGTCAAGAGATCAGGGAGCAGGGGATGGCAGGCTAGATCCTGCTTAGGAAGCTCCCAGCACTTAGTCCCTAGAACAGACCACACTAGGAAAATGTGAAGGAAGCACACGCCAAGCAAACACACAAACAAAATCTCACCCCCTAGGCTCACGTAGTCACTCCTCCTGTACCCAGAGAACCCCCCGCAAAACTCGCCTGTTTGCTGCTCCTGTTGGCTGGTTGGTTTGCAATTACACTAGGCCTCTCTCCTCCCACTTCACACCTCTGCTCTCCCAGCTGCTCGGTGCTCTCTTTCGTGCTGTCCTCTCCATTCGGGAGGGTTTCAAATTCAACCTGGCAAGAGCCTCTCTGCCGTAAGCTACTGCTTCCAGGGAGCCTTTCACACCGTTATGCCACCCAGCCCACCGCGCTGGACCTGGGCCTGCAGCTGTTTACCTGACAGTACACACCCTTCGGGACAGGGAAGGGTCTAGGTTTGTCAGCACCGAATACACACTTATGGTGCGATGGCTAGGACCAGAACAGCTAAATCATCAGTCAAGAACGCAGCCTCTTTTCCTGCCAGCATCCTGAAAGAGATCTCCGGCTGGATTGCCAAAGGAGCCCGAGTTAGGTACCCAACTCCCACTACAATTCAACAGGCTCGGTGCCCAACTCCCTGAAGCCTTGTGAAGCCTGTTTTAAAGAGGTGGTTTGTCCTTCTGTGAGCAGACGCAGGCCAGTGACGTAGGATCCGCATCTCTGGCTAGTGAAGGTGTAGCAAGTCCAGCCAGGGCCTAGCGGTCGCCATTCCAACCTGCTGCCCATTTCAGAGCCACTCTTTCCCTTTCAAACCCTCCGGAGTTATTCTGCAAATCAGAGACTTGTCTGTTCTAAGCAGCTCTTCGGCTGCTACAGACCCAGGAGCCGGGGCAGCTCACCCCTCACCTGGCCGGCTCGCTTAGCAAGGGAGACGGCAGACAGGGTATTTACACACAGACGCAAGGTTTCCTTTAGGCTTTGCAAAGCCATGAATGACTGTGGAGTTCCGCTCTCACACGAACCAACCCCCTCACTTTGGTCAGTACACAAGCTTAGTCCCACCTAAAGTTAACGCGGCTGCTTGTCTTCAAACACCTGCTTTGAGGGCAAGACAAACCCCCAAGGACAAAGCCTGGTGGGTCTGCAGGGAGAGGAGTGGGCAGTGCCCTCTGTGTCTTCCGACACCCATGGCTTCATGTAGCTGCTCCTTCTAAACCCTAATGCCAGGGGAATCAATCATCAGCCATTCAGAGATGCTAGGGGTGTTTAAAAACCTCAAAAGGAGACACTCTTCTGCACAACTCTCTGGGCATTTCAAGTCAGGAATGGATCCAGCTGTTAACTAGGCAGATAATCTCCTAAAGGGGAAGGATGAGCCAGCAGCTACCACATGGGACTAAAGCTCTGGAGATTCCCGGCCCTGATTAGCTTTAGTCTCTCCCCACCTCCCCAAACAGGTGACCACCACTTACTGCTTCCACTTCCTTGGTGTAGTTCCGGCGTTCTGAACTGGCAGTCTCCAAGTGATTTTCCAGCTGTGCTTCCAGAAGAGAAGTATATTCCTTCAGCTGATTAAAACAAGGAAAGCATGGTGATTTGATCGGTAGTGATGCGGGCGTTCATCTGTTTGCATATCTAGCCTCTCTAGACCAGCCAGACCAGTTCTCCCAACCTCCCCCCGGGAGGGGTTTAGAAGGAATTATAATGGCCTCTCTCCTGGCAACTTTAAAGGGACATTCCGGGGATGCAGCAGAAATTAGTCCCCTTTCCGAGTAGGCGAGAATGGCCATACCTGGTCTGTGTTCTGGAGCTCTACCCTCAGCTGGTCCACAGCCTCTGCAAGAGATTTCACTTGGACTTGCGACTACGCCAAGCGTTGATCCCCCCCAAAAAATGGAAATAAATAACGCGTTAGTAAGCAGCATTTCCCAGCGTGGACCCTCCTCTAAAACATCTCCAACAAGCGACTAAAAAGGGCACAGTGGGGTTACCCGGTAAACGCTTTGAGGGAGAGACCATTTGCTGCGTTTGTGCCGCACCTAGCACAACCTCCTGATCCAGGCCTGGGACCTTTAGGGCACTGTTCCCTCTAAGCTGTGCGCGTGTGCGCGTGCGCACAGATCCTAAACCCCACGCACACGGCGAAACACCGCACGCACAAACATTTACACAGAAGCACAACAATTTGCAAAGACGACATTTTTTGCGCACACGGCCTGTCAAAAATTAGAGGGAACATTGCTTTAGGGGCTGTTGCATTACTAACAGCATCCAGATAAGGATGACAATACAGTCATCCCTGCAAACTAAGCCAAGGATCTGAGAGTCAAGCTGGGTTCCTCCCATCTAACGAGTCACCACTGAATGTTTTCTGTTGGCTGCATTTGATGGGAAGAGTGGCTCTTTGAGGGCACTGAACTTTTTGCTGAAGAATCAAAAAAAAAAATCTGAATTTGTTTTGGTTTTAAACGGAGTATTTTTGACGGTTGGGTTTTTCAATGAAAACCTCAAAGGAAAATTAACACACAAAAAAAACCCACAATTTTTGTTTTTCAGGAGGAAAACGTCATTTCCTGACCAACTCTAGTCACCAACCATGACAAATCTGTTGGCCATATTATGCTCAGCTACATCCATGCAACCTCACCAACTTCACATTACACCCATGGGCAAGGCAGAGGTGCCCCTCCCTAGCGAGAGAGCTCTAAAGCCCCCGCGTTTCATAGCTTGAGCCAGAAGGGATCATTATGATCCCCTTGTTATTTACAGCGCTAGACGTGTCGCCAGCCCATTGGTTCCCAGCACCTATGGGCAGCCAGCACCCCAGGGATTCCTGCTCTCACCCAGACGAGAATCTTTAGGACGCACCTTTTGCAGGTCCTCTTCGGACGCTGTTAGCTTTGCTTTCCACACATGCTCCTCCTCCTCCACACTCTTCTGCAGGTCTTTGAGCATTCTTTCCTGCCAAGGAGGAAGGGACGGAAGTGTGAGGCTGGGCCGGCAGAGAGGGGAAGGCTTCCCGTGGCAGAACATTCAAGGCAGGCGTTCACACTGCTGTCAAGGCAGGACGTTATGGGCATGGTCCAGCTCCCACTGAAATCAATAGGGCAACTTGGCTTCTAGGTTCTTTAGAGAAGCAGCCTCCTGCTGGACTCCGCACTGGACTGTCTCTGCAAAACGAGGGGAGGAAGGGCCCCACCACCACGGAGGAACTGCTGGGCGGATTCTCACATTGTATCGAGCACCTGATAACGGGTGTGTGGGGAACGGAGGCACTGAGGGGGGAACGGACTTGCCCAAGGTCACAGTACGTCAGCATCAGAGTCAGGAAGAGAACCCAGGTCCCCCACCTCTTAGGGCGTGTCTTCACGTACAGTGCTATAGCGAAGACCCTACTAGGCCAATGGCAGAGCTCCTCCCGTCAGCATAGTTAATCCGCCTCCGTGAGAGGCGGTAGTGTAGCCCTGGCCCTAAGCTAGTACCTTACCCACTACACCACCTGCCTCTACTTGCTCCAGACCACCCCTTGCACGGGATGGTCTCAGACCGTGTTGTAGCAGAGCCGCAGAATTTCCAGGGCAGATCTATCATAAATACTAAGGGTGCGTCTATACTACCCGCCTGATTCGGCGGGTAGCAATCGATCTTCTGGGATCAATTTATCGCATCTCATCTAGCCACAATAAATCGATCCCGGAAGTGCTCGCCATCGACACCGGTACTCCTGCTCCGCGCGAGTAAGCGGAGTTGACGGGGGAGCCTGCCTGCTGCATCTGGACCCGCAGTAAGTGCTTTTTAGTTCGAACTAAGATACTTCGACTTCAGCTACGGTATTCACATAGCTGAAGTTGCGTATCTTAGTTCGACCCCCCCTCCCCCAGTGTGAACCAGCCCTAAGAAATAAGAATGCTAGATGTAATCGGACAGTGAAACGGAGATGAATATGTTTAACCAAGCTCTGCAAAAGCCTCCAAACAAAGGCTGCAAGGTTCACTTGCATCACATCTGTGCAAGGTCTTCAGGACTATAGGCACAAAGTCAGTTAGCGTCGTAAGCGGCAAGAAAGGTGGAGTGGTACTTTCAGTGAAGAAGCAAAACGGCATGAATGGCTTAACCTACCGTCTCAGCAAGAATAGTTCTGTACTGCTCACATTCTGCTTGTAAAGTGCTCTGCGCCTCTTCTGCTTCTTTTAGTTTAAGTGCTGAATCCTGACAGGGAAAAAAAAGAATAAAAAAAAAAAAAAAAAAAGGGAGTTTTATAGGGTTGCCCCCTCTCACCGCTGCTAGATTTGATGTTTGTCTGTAGCTGCTCAGCCTGACACCCAATGCCCACAGAAAGCAAGATGTTCGGGGCGTGGCTGTCCAGTGCTTATGAGATCACTTACAAGAGATTCTGTGTTAGCTGTCTGCTGCTTTAGCATTCCCAGACTCTTCTCCTTAAACTCCTGTAGCCACTCCTCATAAGCCTGATTAAACAAATAAAAACAGAGAGGTGTCAGCTGGTCTATCCCATCCCTTCGCTGGCACAGCTGTCTGCTCAGTGGTCACCTTCCAATAGCATGAGAACGTTGGTACCTACCTCTTGTGGAGCTACAGTGATCTGTGGGAAGAGAGAAAGCAGCATCTGCTTTGTTTGCGTCTGAATTGCACTGAGCTGCAGCTCCAAATCTTCCTGAAAGAGAGAACGTAGGTTTTCATGAACTAAACTTAAGCCAGCACCTTAAGATCCCAACTGTTCTAATTTCACCGAGGTCCATGGCGTTATGCTGATTTATACAAAGCCGAGGGCCTGGCCTTTGTTTTGCAGTCGATACTTCACTGTGGAAGAGGGGAGGGGGAAAAAAGAGCCAAAACAACAGAACTTGCACAAATCTCCACGAGGCTAATTACGCAAGAAGGGAGGAGTCAAGTTCCCATTCTGAGACGCCCGTACGTACACCTGATTACGTCAGCATCCCGCGCAGTGACAGCGCACATCTTTGTACGAGTCAGAAACGTGGAAACAGTGACGAGCCCTTTGCGTCATCTTCCTTTCATCACAACCTTTACAGACTGTTACAACACCGCTACCTCCTCACACCATCACCGGGGACACGCCAACATTAACCACCACAAATACTGAGAGGGGAAAACACCCAACACCTCCGTACAAAGAATTCAGACGGTTAAGTTATGGGAGACAGCTGCTGAAAAGGTAATTTCACTGTAGCACTCAACAGTCTCTCCGCACTGCTCCTTCGCCATGCGGGGAGGTTGCAGGATCAAGCCCCAAGAGTAAACAATTGTGGCAAACTTCTATTGGAAGAGCCCGAAGGGGTCAGCATGCACAGAGTAACCCCAGGTTTTAAACAGAATCTGTGCAAATAGAGAGGTGCTGAAATTCCGGTTAGAAACGAACAGGCCTAATTGTGTAGCTGCTCCCCAGCAGCAGACTCCAGCTCCAAAGAACAGCCCCCCTTTGTTACCGAGTGAAGCAAGACTCACCTTTGCTTTTGTGGAAGAAAGCAGCTTTTCTTCCCGCGCTCTCTCAGCCGAAGCCAAAGCTTCCATTGCTTTCCAGTTCTTCTCGCGAAGATCCTGTTGGGACAGACGCACGCAGGAGTGAGCCGCACGCCGCCACGGAGACCACTGCCAGGTTTGCTTAGCATGATGTTACTTGCCACTAGTGGAAGTTATGGATCCACATCACGGAGGTGTGTGTGGGATGGAATTTGATGATCCCATTTAGGAAACCAGATTTTGCTTAGATTCCTAAATCTTGAGATACACCCTCTGCGAATGGGCCCATGCACGTGGATTCTCACTGCGAGGTGCAATACCGTAAGATGATCAGGTATGAACCTCATTATTTGCAGTTACAGCCCACCAAGTCTCCTGGCAAAGTGGGAAGGAAGAGGCCCATTCGCCAACTCAGCAGTATTCCCAGTGGCTGGGAGCACCCCCTAAAGGCCTGCTTAAGATGTAGCTTGGCCTGCTTCAGTGGTTCACCCACCCCCGTGGTGAACTCCAGCCCTTGTTCCTAGCGTTCCTTCATGGGATGGAGAGGGCACACAAAGCCCACAGAGGCAGCTCGGCTAGCTGGAATCCCTTCTCCACCCGCACCCAGCCGGAGGGCTGCCAGGCCCAGACCACAGCTTCGTTTGTTCCTCTGTCAGACTCCCCCACCGACGACTTAGCTTTCTGCTACTTGGGAGTCAGCCAGCTTCTCTCCTGGCCAGGGCACAAGCATGCAAACGCCACCCCAACAGTAGCCTAGGATAGAGACGAGCGTCCCTCAGGGCACAGAGAAGTTAGGCCTTTGACTTGCCCGACGCTACATTTTAAACTTTAAATCGAGCAACTTTTAAAACCCAATTGTTGGCCAAGCGCAAATCAGGGCTTTGTTCAGGTTTCCGCTGGTGGAACGAGAGTTCAGCTCGGCCAATCGCTCACGTTGTTTTTCGTTTTCTGCTGCTCGATTATCTCCCTCAGCTCCAGAGCTTCCTTTTCGAGCGAGGAGACCTGGTCAGCCTTCTCTTGAAGTCTGCAATGAGACAAGAGGGAGTGTTTGGAGCGGCGCTCTTCGCCTAGGCCATGCGCTCTCAGCAGTCCTGAGCTAATTCCCCCACACACCCCGGAGTGCTAACAGAACAGCTATGTAGCACCAGAAATCCCTGCAAACCCCAGTCACATGCAGCCAGACTGTGCCAGCAGCAACACAGAATCACAGGACTGGAAGGGACCGCGAGAGGTCATCTAGTCTAGTCCAGTCCCCTGCGTGCGTGGCAGGACTAAGTAGTATCTAGACCATCCCTGACAGCACCAGTGTGTGTTTTGGGGTCTCTCTTTATTTTAAAATAAAAACAAAACAAAGATCTTTCCCTGAAGGAAACGGCAGGCAGATTTTGGGGGGAGGACAGAATACCATTGCCCAAGTTAGAACTGGTTTGCGGAGTACAGTTTCCTGTACCATTTCCCCTGTGTCGCCAGCTAATTAGACAGGAGAAACTGGCTAGGTGGGTCTTCAAAAACGGCACCAGGAAGGGAAAACAAGCATTCAAAACGAGAGTGCCATTTGTCAAGCCATGAACTCTGTAGGGTGAGACGCAGGACTTGAAACTGCTCTTAGCTCACCTCTGTCTGAAATGAAACTAGGCCAAGATTTTTCTAAAATGGTTACTGAGAGTGAAGGGCCCAAATCTTTAGACACGACTAGTTATTTGGGTGCCTCGGTTTCTGTCCATCACCTCGGTACCCTGAAGGGGGCCCGGTTTTCTCAGCAGCATCGGGCACCCACCATTAGGTCCCTTTTAAGGAGCTCCCCCCAAAAAATCACTAGTCACTTCTGAAAGTTTTGGGCCAAGGAACCTAGAGCTGTATGGAGACACTCAGGTAAGCGATTGGTGTACTAGCAGCTCCCATTGCAGTCAGTCAATGGGTGTTTGTGGCATAAAGCCCATCTGAAAAGTCACACCTCTTTATTTTCAGGAAGTCTGCCATTGGTTTTAATTTTTTTGTTTAAAAAGAGGGTATTGATAAGTTGCTCTGATTGGCAGGCGAACTTCATTTTGATTGACACAAAATTGGCCTCTACTTCAGCATCTCCCAAAAATGGGAAGCTTTTACAGAACTACAATGCCAGTAAACCCTAAAGGCACCTTAGGTCTTCAGCTGTATGTGCATCTGCAGAACGTGTCACTTCGAAACTGACTAGCCGTCGACTAGCACATGAATGGAGAGATCAGTACGTTCACCAGTCTTACCTTAACTGCAGCTGGCTCACTTCTGCTTGATTGGCTGCCTGAAAGTTAGACAGAGGTTGTCTTTACTACACACATTATAAACACAGGACAGCCCCTGCATCTCCAGTACACTTACGGTGTGTGCAATGCTATAAGTCACCCTTCATCCCAGGCCTGCTCTCCCCTTCAGACGTGGGGACCACCACCACGGCACTAGGTTAGCAAAGCCTCTGACCTGCAAGTCTGCGTCTTTCTCCACTTCCTGCGCGTGGCCTGCCTCCAGCAGAGCTTCGATGGATTTGATCCTCTCTGTGAGCTGCTCGTTTTCAGAGCTGGCTTCTTGCAGCTTCACTTTCAGGCTGCTCAGCTCCTCCGATTTACTTTTCACCTCGGTTTCGTAGGACAGCAGCTTGGCTTCAGACTCTGCCAGCGGACGGTGGGTAGAAGAGAAAGAGACAAGTTAGGTGTGTACGGATTCAAGGGAGGAGACAGAACGCAGGTGGCTAGAGCCAACGTTAGCCCTCCAGATGACGGGGCTTTGGGTCACGAGCACATTTCAGACAGCGAGGCCCTGGGCAGACAGGTAAAGAACATGCGCAGAGAGATCAGACACTATGGATGGTTCTTTGCAGGCTCCCCCGGAAGAATGCGCGTGTTTGATTGTAGCTCGCACGTCAGCGAGAGAGGGACGGATTTTTGACAACATGGTTGGCCAAACAAAACAAACACCCCAAGTATCGGCTTTAACTTGTGCAGAAAACAGCAGGGAGCACACGCTTGTTGCCCTCCAGGGCAAGGGGGAAGTGGAGGATCTACCATGCCAAAGCTGTGCCTGCTAAAAGGCACAGGCTGCGGGTAGAGAATCACCATCGGATTTTCCCCGCTCCCGCTGGGCCTCCGGGAAAGGGCCAGCCGCTGAAACTCAGACACAGAGGCCCGCCCTGCTCAGCTCCAGAAAGGAACGCGACAGTATTTGCCAGGCTAAGGCCGCCAGAGGGCACCGTTTGAGCTCCAGGTCACCCCGTCGCGTCCTCTCACCAGCAATGCTCTGCTGCTGGCCCTTCGCCTTCTCCGTGTCCGCCAGCAGGTTCTTGTAGCTGGTCTGGGATTTGCGGAGCTCCTCGCTCACTTCCTCCAGCCTCTTCTGCAGCGTCGCCTCCGTTTCCTTTTGAGAAGTCTGCATGAAGGAGAGGGAAAACACAAGAGGAGAGAGTGCTAGACACTAAGCCAGTCTGCAGAGAGCAGCCCCATTGTGTAGCTGCCAGTTCCAGCCCTGTCTAAGCCGGGGTTTGAAACCCAGTCTCCCGCCAGCGTTCTCCAGGCAGGAAGCATCCACATCCAGTGCTTGGATTGGAGGTACACAAAACCCCTCAGTGGGCTCCTCCTTCCCTCAGCTGGCAGCAACGTCGTTCTGTGTATAAACCCCCACCCCACAATTCCCCAGTTTTGGGCCATGCTTATTACTATACATTCCTAGGGCGAGATTTTTGAAGCGGGCCTACAATTTCCAACATGGCACAAGCCAGACAGCCAGGGATGCAAGTGCAGCTAGCCATTCGTGCACAACCGTGGTAATTCCATGTGCATGTCAGGTGTGCACAGTTTGCACATCGGATATTTAGGGCTGGTCCCCCCCCTCCCAAAACAAAAAAAATCTCATGGAAGAATGTTTTCTGTTGGGAAGGTTCTCGGTGGCATGATGGGAAATGTTCGCTTGCTTCGAAGGAGAATGGGTTTTCTTTCCCAGTGAGGGGAAGGAACAGAAAAAAATTCTCATTTCAAAGCATCTCTCTGGGGGCTTCACGCCTCCAGGCCTTTACATTGCCTGCGGGGTAATGGACCACTGTGGTGAGCCACCTTTAAAGTCAACCCCAGAGCTCCAGCTGGCACAGGACATGGATGCTTACCTAGCCGGCGGGGTAGGGAGCATGGTCCGTGCTGAAATCTCTGCCCCGCATTCCTATCGGCTTTTTGCTGGGAGCAATTCGAGGGGCTGGCGAGAGCCTCCCTAGCCTAGGCTCTATTTCAGTACCAACGTCTCATGCTTTACCCCAACACCTCGGTTACTGTGTTCCTGCTGCCCGTCCTCACCCCTTCAGGGGGCAGGGTTCCCAGGGGAAGGGCATTTGCTCCCCGTGGCAGGGAGGTCCATTATTTTGCTTGCCAATGGCACCCGCTAGATGTGTAGCTAAAGCACCCGCTTTAGCTGTAGAATTCAGCCGACTAGGGACAGAGTTACTCGCTATGTTATTAGGGTTACGTGTGTTCGGCTCAGTGGAATTTTCTGTGTGGTTTGGGCGGAGTACAATCCTTCCACATCAAGAAGTGGGAAGAGAAGAGCGTGCGTTGGCCGGCCCTTCATGGAGACACAAGAGCAAAGAATGTGATGATCACGCTAAAAGAGCCCCCGGTGAGAATAAAGTTATGGCAACTTGCGGCCAACACCCTTCCATCTGTCCCGTTCCTACAGCTACCCGCAGGGAGGCAGATTTTAAAAGCACATTTCTCAAACTCTGAAAGCTTTTCAGAGGGACGACAATCTTGTGCCACCGCACAAACTTAGCTCAGATTTTGGGCAACACTTAAAAGTTCCTAAGTCACTTGAGAACCTAAGTCACTTGAGATTGACTCAGTCTCCAAGATAAGATCTACACACACACACACAACAAATATCCATATCAGCCATGTTCACAACTAGCTAACTTTTCCTATAAAAAGATACCCAAATTTAAGGCGACATGGTGATACAGAGATTATTCACTTGGAAATATTTCAGTCAGATGCCCATTATTTCATTAACATTAACGGATGCAGCAGGTAGGCAGAGTTGTAGATCATGCAGAGAGGCCAATGTTCACAGGCCTCTGACACGTTTTGTCTGGTAGCCACTTGGCCCTCAAGCTTGCATGCCTGAGCCCCTGGGACCACATCAAAGGAGGTCCCTCCTGAGACTTGATCTGTTCCCCAGTTCCATTCAATCTTACTGCAGCCAGGAAAGCGCACCGTTCAGCATAAGTGTGCATGCTTTGTACATGTACTAACGCGTATTGCGAGGAGCCTATTCTGAACTGGGAGCTATCGAAGACATCAAACCACCGCTCAGTAGAGAGGAGGGAGTTCACAGCAGAGCGATACTAAGGTTTCTGTGAGAGCTGTAAAGGGACATTGTTCTCCGCTCCCATGAAGCTGGGATTTGCTGCTGTTGCTGAGTGCGCGCCAACGTCATTTCAGGAGATAGTGGCAGCTGGCCCCTCCTTAGGATGCCTGGCCTAACTTCCTTGTGTGTCATCTGTGCGGGTGAGGAATAAGCACCTATCTGCAAGTCTCACCTATCTGCAGGTAAACAAGCTCTGACAGGCCAGAGATTGAGAGAGAGAGACAGAGTGCAAGGTCCCTGTTGTAAGCATTCTGGTGCATTTCATATCACGAACCCCCTCGCCCGAGAGACACATTGCCGGTAATTTTTAGAGGGGAACTATTTTTATGATGCTCCTGTTATCAAGCAGATGGTAATCACTGTTCTAGAGTCATGTGTCACTTTGACCTGTTCTGGGCTGCAGCGGCACTTGGCAGTGGCACAGTTGGGTTGGACATTTATATGGCTGAGAATCCGCAGAGTTATTTTAAAAACCAAACAAGAGCTTAGGCAGAGTTATAAACCCTCATGCTCCAGGGTGAGCGCCAGCCTCTAGAGTACTGGGGGTCAGGAGGGAATTTTCCATGGGGGCCAGATTATCTCCCAGGTGCTTACGCAGGGATTCTTGCATCTTCCCTTGAGGCATCTGGTGCCGGCCCCTGTCTGAGGTGAGATACAGGAATAGGAGAATCACTGGTATGACAGTTTTATGTGAGGACAGCACTAATGTGCCAGATGACTTCTGACCAGTGTCAGGTATCTTCAGCAGCACTCAGTGTTAAACCCCCATTACACGAATAGTGTTTTTAGTTTGTTTTACCTCAGGTCAGGCTACGCTGGTCTTTCTGGTGGCAGCTGACACACTCTGGGACAGGGAAGAAGCTACAGGGGGTGAAGACGGTCAATGACCAGTTTACTGACCCCCAGTTTCTATCAGAATAGAATGGACCCGGCTATGTAGTGTTAAGGCTGATCAGATCAACACTAGGTTTATCAACTGGATTTTTGGTGTCCTGAGGAATTTTTGGTGTCCACCGCCCCCCTCTAAACTCATGCTTTGTACCACCCTTTGAGCTTCTGTCAGTGATGCAATACGCCCAACTTGTAAGTCTACGGTGTACAGGCTAACATGGGGGTGACGGGAAGGGATGCAAAGAGGTTGATTTTTCAGCAGGAAATAGGCCCAAGACGATACTCTTCTGTATCAAGACGCCTTTACCAATTCATAGTCTAAATATTCCATCTTATTAGCTACCCATTGGCCATTACAGCAGGGCAAGAAACTGTTCCCCGTCCTGCACAAACCTGCTGTAGGGAAAAAAGTGTTTCTGACCAGAACTGTGACCAGGAAAAAAAGAAGGGGGAAAAAAAGTCACCAATTTTCATGAGCTAAAAATCCAGAATCATAATTTCATTGAAAAAAATTAATTGAACCCAACACCCTTTCCCGCAAAGCTTCCATTTGGGCTAATCAGTATTTTGATAGAAAGACATTTCACCCAAAAACTCTCAACCAGCTCTAACTGGAATAGCACCCACTGCTCCACAACTTAATTAGGACCCTGTTGTGCTGCACGCTGCACAGACAGCAAGAAACAGCTTTGGTTCGAAACAGACAACGCCATCTTTTGCCTACGTGTTCTCCCCATTTTACAGAGGGGAAACTGAGGCACAGAGCGTTCCATGACTTGCTCAAGGACAAACAGCCAGATCTCCAGAGTCCCAGTCCGATGCTTAACCACAAGACCATCCTTCCTCTGTGTAAGCAGCGGCCACAACAAAGGTAGATATTTCAGAGAAGAAAGCCACATGACTAGCAGAAAACCAAAAGAGTGGTTTGTTGGCACAGTGCTGACCTGTAGCTGGTTGATTTGTTTTTCATATGCAGCAGACTTTATCTCCAGATTCTTTTTCTGTTGTTCCTCCTGATGAAGCGTCTCCGATTTTTCAGACAGCTCTTTCATTAGTTTACTGCATTCTTGCCGCAGCTTGGCTAGTTCTGCATTTTGCCTGGACAGACAGACAGACAAATCAGTTACATTCCTGTATAGACTCATACTATTCCAGCTCAGTGGGACTGGAGTGATGTCAGCAGCCTAAATCCTACACTTGCATAGGTGCTGGAACTAAGGGGTGCGGCTGCACCCACTGGCTTGAAGTGGTTTCCATTCTAGACAGCGTTTACACTTTGGTTCAATGGCTCTTAGCGCCCCCACTATGCAAATTGTTCCAGTACCTCTGTACACTTGAAACATATTTTTACTCCATTTTAAGATGCAAATATTTAGAGACGCGTCATTTTCCTGCTTCCCCAAATGTGTAATTTCCTTCATGGGAGAGAATCTCTTTATTAACTTCATTGTGACTTTTCTCGCTAATCACCTTTTCAAAAGATGGAGTTTCATTCTTAGGATGTAAACATCTGAGGATTTATGCTTCCGGACATAAAAAGGAAGTTCTCTAAGCATTTGGAGTTGAGTCAACAATTACTTTAAAGCTTTTATATAAAAACTAAATAGTCAATGATCTCTTATTTTAAAGAGAGGTTTGTTTAGTAGGCATTGGCTAGTTCTTGGTTCTCTATTGTTACTCTCTTTCTTTTCTCTTATTCTACAGCCAAAAAAAAAGTACGAGTTTTTTAAAACCCAATTAGGAAGTACAAGATTTTCCATCAATCACGTATGCAATGTAATTTTAAATCAGGGTAGATAATTAACTAGGGTAGGTTAGATAGACACTGCAGAGCAAAGAGTGAAACTGAACAGTATAATTTACCTGCACTAAACAAGACACCTATGGTTTGCCAATCTAGTGGTCCTTTCTGGACTTGAACTCTATGAAACTATAAAGCTAGAAAAACGATCCAAGTCCAATCACCAGATATTCTGAACCCCTCAGACACAAAGAGTCCCATCACAATTCATGAGCCAGGAGTGTGTTAGTCTTCACAGACAGCAGCTAAACTGAATTTTGAATGTTACTTCAGAAAATGATATTTGAGTGCCGAGTGTTATGGAGTTGGGCTCAATTCAAGTCCTGGTTTGGTCAGACGAAGGAGTTTGATCATTTACATCACAATTTAACTGCACCCTAATTCAGCATGAATTAGCAGTCTGCTCCAGAACTGGAATGATAGGGTGCGGGAAGGCAAGCATTTTGCAATACATCGCTAATAATGCTAGGTGAAAAATGGGTTCCCACCCACAGAAGACTGAAGGGGTTTAATTAAAAAAAAATAAAAAAAATGCTGCCCTGATGCTTCCTGGGAGTTGTAGTTTGGGTACCTCATGCTCACACTGTCCTCTATCGGCCATGCTCCGCAGTCAGACTAAATCGCCTCTGGTGTCAATTTCACTTCCTATCCAGGGAAGGCTGTGCATGAATAGGGGCACCTGAACTACAACTCCCATGAAGCACCACAGTGATCAGGCGCTTTTCAAGCAGAAAACACTGATTTAACACTCCCCAAGCGCCCCCCCCGCCAAAAAACCCAATGTTTACTACAGAAAAAGCCGACACTTTTCCTCAAGAAAACTGACTCATCCAAAACAAAACCTGATTTCAAAAGACAGATGATTCAACAGAAAGCTTGCAACCAGCTCAAACTGGCAGAGAGATAGGGAAGCCTGGAGCATGCCTTACTTTCCTGGGCACTGGATGTGCCCTGTGGTGGGTGGTGGGTTGGATTTTTGGAAGGGAGGAAGACAGTGTAGTAAAAGCTACCCTACATGACCCATGCCTGCGGCTCACGTCCGTGTATTCACCAAAACGCATTTTCTTACTTGCTCTCCGTCTGGCTCGTGGCTTGGTTCAGAGCATCCCGCAGGATCGAATTCTCCTGCTGCAAGCGGGCCAGCTGGGTGCTGGGGCCGTTCTCGAGCTGTTCTTGAAGAGTCCGAATCTGGAAGAGCAAGGACGTCAGTACATGGGGACGCCTCCCATGGTGTGAAGGATCCAGGGCCCAGCGTGCTGGGCCCAAAACCACAGCAACAATTTTCCTTTATTTCAAGTCACACTGTAGCGGGGTGGAACCCCGCTCCTGCCCGGAGGGACTGGAAATAGCCCTGGGAGAGGGCTGATTAGCAAGGCAGCCACAGCTGTGGCCAGTTAATCAGGGCCCAGCTGGTCCTTATAAGAGGGCAGTGGGCCTGGAGCAAGCAGACACTCTCTCTCTGTCTTTAGAGAGGGAAGGGCTTGGCTGCAGGGACCTGACTAGGTACCTAGGGTGGAGCAGGGCTGGGGAAGGCCAGAGGAGCTGGGGAGCTCCGGCCTGAGAGAACCCCAGGCTGCGGCCTAGTGTTACGTCCAATAGGTACAGGGGTTGCAGGGGGTAACCCACGGGTAGGCCGAGGCAGCAGGTCCAAACCCCCTTTGCCTGTGATGAGTGGCTTATACTGCAGTCTGCCCCAGGGCACGGGGGCTAGCTGGTGACTGGCAGTAGCCTACGACTGAGGCGAGGTGGGGATAGTGGGTTGGGGGTTCCCCTGGGGAGGGGAGACCCAGATATAGGGGTACTGCCAGGGGGCAGCACCCCAGTTAAAAGGGCACCGGGTCCTGGGAGGGACACGGGGCCAGAGTGGACAGGCGGATCACTGGCCTGCAGAGGGCGCTCCAGAGGCTGGTGAGCTAATTCCCTGGAGAAACCAGCAGGAGGCGCCGCGAGGGTGAGTCCGACCCTGTTACAAGTGGTGGAGAATGCGGGCACTGACGGTCCACCCCTGATACAAGGGGCAGGGCAAAGGACTGTGGACTATTGCCCGAAGCTGAGCGTTGAGAAACGGAAGGTGGAGAAGATGGACTATTATTGGAGAGCCTGTGTGGCCCGTCTCGCCGAGCAGCAAGCAAGGCTGCTACAGCTGTTGCGGGGGAGGGCACAAGGACCTCGGTGTGGGCCAGGCACCTTGGGCTGGAGGCCAGTGCCAAGGCCTAAAGACTGTTTTGCCTGTGGGCGACCGGGACACTTCAAGAGGGAGTGTCCCTACTGGGAGGGGGCAAGAAGGCCCTGCCCAGAAAAGACACCCCCTGTGAGGTCAACAGGGGGGCCACGAACTTGTTGGGCCTGCGGGGAACTGGGGCACATGAAGAGGGAGTGCCCTCGGGGGACTCGCAGGGCCCCGGCTAGCCCTGGGGTGGTCAGGGGTGGGCACTGGGTGTGCTTCCTCTGCCACAAGGGGGGCCAGACAAAGCGGCACTGCCCCCTAAGAAGGCAGAGCGCCGAACGAGGGGCCCAGTCTGAGCCTGACCAGACTGAAGGTACAGGGAAGGCTGGAGCCCCAAACAATGCATTGTCAGGGGCAGAGAGGCCCCAGCCGATCCTGGGGACCCATGGGAGAGCTGGAAGGGCTAACATGGGGACCCAAACCCTTGAGGAAGGGAGCCGGCTGCTCGAAATGGTGGAGAGCCTGAGGCATGAGAGGGATTCCCTTCGTTCCCAGCTGAGAGGGATGCTGGGGCGCTAGGGGTCCTCTCCTTACCACCCCCCCCCGGTGGAGTGGATCTTGAGGTGGGGGGTGTGTAGCGGGGTGGAACCCCGCTCCTGCCCGGAGGGACTGGAAATAGCCCTGGGAGAGGGCTGATTAGCAAGGCAGCCACAGCTGTGGCCAGTTAATCAGGGCCCAGCTGGTCCTTATAAGAGGGCAGTGGGCCTGGAGCAAGCAGACACTCTCTCTCTGTCTTTAGAGAGGGAAGGGCTTGGCTGCAGGGACCTGACTAGGTACCTAGGGTGGAGCAGGGCTGGGGAAGGCCAGAGGAGCTGGGGAGCTCCGGCCTGAGAGAACCCCAGGCTGCGGCCTAGTGTTACGTCCAATAGGTACAGGGGTTGCAGGGGGTAACCCACGGGTAGGCCGAGGCAGCAGGTCCAAACCCCCTTTGCCTGTGATGAGTGGCTTATACTGCAGTCTGCCCCAGGGCACGGGGGCTAGCTGGTGACTGGCAGTAGCCTACGACTGAGGCGAGGTGGGGATAGTGGGTTGGGGGTTCCCCTGGCGAGGGGAGACCCAGATCGAGGGGTACTGCCAGGGGGCAGCACCCCAGTTAAAAGGGCACCGGGTCCTGGGAGGGACACGGGGCCAGCGTGGACAGGCGGATCACTGGCCTGCAGAGGGCGCTCCAGAGGCTGGTGAGCTAATTCCCTGGAGAAACCAGCAGGAGGCGCCGCGGGGGTGAGTCCGACCCTGTTACACACACACAGAAACCATGATTTTTTTGTCCCACTTGTACATGGCAGCAAAAGCCTGGCCTGCTACAGACATGCCCCTCTGCCCCAAACACTTTGCCCTCTTAAAGAGTCCTCCCTTTTTATTACTACTTTTACCATATTGGTTATAACCAAATGCAGAGCCCAAAATAAAGCATGTGAGAAAGGGGGAGGACATTCCCCCCCACACACACACACTGAGTAGGGGAAGATTCTGTGACAAGATCTAAATCTTAGGCAGTTCTTGTGAGATCCTTTCACCTCTCCTCCTCCCCGAACCCTACCCCAATTAAAGTAAGTTTGGAAAGGTATTTTTGGATACCTTTGGATTAACACTCCATCTTAAGAAGTGTTTATAAAGTTACTTTGGTCCATTCTGGCCTTAAGAGCCATTAATCCTAAAATCCAAGAGGGAACTCCAGTGGTATTTCCTTAGAAGTTTAGCTGTGAGAAATTCTCAGTTGTTACAACTAGTGGTCACAGCTTCAGCCAGGCCAAAGCAGGTGAAATTCGGGGTCCCTTTGGGGTTTTGAATGAAGTTTACCTTATATCTCCAAGGAAACTAAGCCCTGCAAACCAATCTCTGCTCCCAGTGCTGCCAGAGTGCAGATCAAGTCTAGTAGGGGTCTGTGTTTTGAAGCATAAATGCATCTCCTACCTTTCCTTGCAACTGCTGGGTTTCATTCACATGATCCTGGTAACTAGCCTGCATGCGAGCTTGCACGGCAGTAATCTCTTGTTCGCGTGCCAACAGCTGCTCTTTCAACTTGGTTTCAACAGTGACAGTCTTGGCCTTCTCAGCTGCAAGCTCCTTCAAGAAGAGGAGATGCTTTTAATTCTCAGCAACTTTTCTTTAAAAAAAAAGCGACACCTCACAATCTAACACACGTAAGTGTTCGGCAATTTTATAGCCCGAGGACGTCCATCCAATTCCATGCTAACACAGCATTAGCCAGCACCGTTGATCTGAATGATCCAACTACAACAAAACCTTATGTTTGTTTCTGAATGTGGTTTTGAGTGCTGTAGCCACTATTGATCAGTCAGCTAAGAGAGAGGAGTAAGACATCCCAGAGTTTTTCCAGATCAATAACCTATTACGTACACGTGTCCAAGCAGGAAAGCCACACCAGAAGGCAGCACCACTGTTCTTTAGTTGTTTCGCTGTCCCATTACACTATTCTGCTCCATTAACTCACACGGGTCACAAGCAGATTTGTGACACCAGCGGGGACAGGATTAGAGAATATTTGCAGGGTGGGTGGCTAATGAAGGACAACAAAGGAGAGGAGAATTGTTGCTCTGTGTAATTTCTGGAGTCTCACACACCACTTATTAAATCAGGTGCAGATCATGGCTTGGCCTGAACAGGGGGTGTACGGGCTTGTTTATTGGCTTTCTGCTTTAATTAGAGCAGGAGAAGTTGAAGTTTGGTTCCAGAATGCAAGAAGGTAGAGAGGATAGCGTGTCATCAGAGGAATACCCACCCCTGGGTGTTGGGTTGACACCAGTGAAAACACTACACTGAAATGTTCATGTTCACTATTTGCAAGGAGAGGAGAAGAATCTCTATGATTAGTATGAATATAGATGAGTTCGGTTCTTTCCGCTCTTCTCCAACATATGACCAATAACCCACCTTGCTATTACATAGCGATTTTGGGAGCCTAGGAGAGGTGACTAGTTTTGACCTGTTCTGGTCCCCATTGACTGCACAGCCTCAGAAAATATTTGCATTTAAAAAGTCAGCACTAGAATTTTAGATCTCGGCTGGATTTTGGAGGGAGGCTTCCATACCAACTCAAACAGTACAGTGCAACCACATGCATTCAACTCATTGGGATTTAAAAAGCAGCCTCCTTCTCGTTTAGGATAGCAAGGATGTGCTCAGTAGTTTTACACCGAACATGCATGAAGCTGCCGCGGATCCATTGAGCTGTGCAGAATTCTCCCCCAAACAAAGCAAGCAAAACGTTGGTTGGAATGTTGCAGAAGGTGTTTTTCTGGGTAGCCACAGCCCTGTGAGCGTGGGACTGTCTTCTCGGTTTGTACAGCACCTGAGATCCCCAAGTGCTACCACAGTTCAGATCGTAAACATGCCTTGCACAGAATCAGCGTCACGCCAGAAAGGAGCAATTTGAAGAATTTTACATGCCAGACAGCTAGATTTGAGAGGCCACTGGAAACACTGGCAGCATGTCAGATAGACACTTCCTCCACCATGCAGGCTAAAGCCAACGTGAGCGGCCCAGGCTACAGGGAATGCAGGAGACCACGCTGTCCTCACCTTCGTGAGCTCCCTCAGTTTGTTTTTGGCAGCAGACGCATCCTCTTGTTCAGCAGCAAGTTGCTTTTCTCTCTCTTCCAACTGACGTTTCAGAGTCGTAACCGGGTCCCCTTTCTGAGTCGCCTGCGAAGAAGAGACCACATATTATTTGTACAATCCACCCCGTAATCTCTTCTTCCGGCAGGATAGGAAAGATTAGCAGGAACTGGCACCTAAACTGCCAAGTGCAACAGTGGGGAAGCAAACTTAGTAAGAATGCAAACGCTTGGGTGGACAGAGCATGCAGAAGGTGGTTTCTAGCCAATCCAAACTTAATCTCGTCACACGGGGGGGGGGGGGCACGGCGTTTCCCACTTCAGAGGGCAACAAACGGAGCCCCTGGCATGGGGCTGAAAGCTAGTATGACAACACAGCATGTCCCCACCTTCCAGAAGGCTAGTCATTTGGACAGCCACACCAAAAACAGTCAAGCAACAACAAAATCACACAGCCAGATCCTCGGCTCGCAGAACTCTGCCGACGTCACCAGCAGATAACAGGAGATCTAGACAGCCCTCCGCGCACACTGGATTTTAAGGGGGATGCACCACAGAAGGACTTTAGAACTGCTGGCACCAAGACACCGCACGGCAAGCGTTAATAAAACCGAGCGCTGATGCAGCACTTTTCACCAGTAGATCTCCAAGCAGTTTACAAAAGAGGTCAATAGCATTATCCCCATTTTGCAGATGGGGACACAGACAGGGGAAGTGGCCTTGCCCAGCAAAGCAGCTGTAGAGCTGGGAACGGTCTCCAGGATTCCTGAATCCCAGTCCAGTGTCCTGTCCGCTAAGCTGCGCTGCCTCCCCTCGCTCAGCATTCTCCCCCCACTGACCTCAAACCGATGGCGTTGTCCTTTAATCTCTGCATGCAATGCTGGGATTCGTGCTCACTGGAGTGGCAGGGTCTAGAGAGATTAGTAGTCCTACCTACAAGGACAGTTCGGTGCCACAGCATGCCAAGGAACAAAATCCTGTCGTCTCAGTCCCGTGCGGTGTATGTGCCAATCCAGGAGTCCTCACAAGGCTTCTGACGCCCAAGGCGTAACAAGCAGGCCTTGGCACTATATAACCCTGGAAGTCAGAGCTTCCCTATTACGTTTATGGAACAGATGGGTGCTTTGGAGTAGCCAACAGCAGCCATTGTTGAGAAACATGCTCTCTTCTGACTTTAAGGACATGTTACGCTCAAGCAAGGCAAGTACGTTGTATCTTAAGAGCAGGGGCCAGATCCTCAATGGGTGTAAGTCACCACAGCTCCATTCCTTACACCAGGAACCGAGGTGGCCCCCCTCCATCTTCTGGTGGCATTCTACAATGCATCTGAATTGAACATGTACCAACAATGAAGGTAGAGAGGAACGACACCACGCGGTTACGGTTGGTTCTCCCTTCGTTATACGGAAATTGTAACTAGAGTTCCAGTACCGTATGCCAGGTGTCCTGAACGCCTGCTTTATCCGTCAGGATCTCGATGAGCTGTTGCGCCTCCCCCTCGCTGAAAACCATGCTGCTAATGGTGGAAACCAGGGTCTTGTATGGGAGGTAGAGGGGGCCATCAGCATCTGTAGGAACTAGAGACGGAAAAGTGAGAGACTCGGTCATTACACTAATTGAATCTATTGCCCCTAGTGAAGTATCCTCACACCTTTGTGTCAACTGTCCGAAATGGGCCATCTTGATTATTACTTCCAAAGTTTTTTTCCCCTGCTGATAATAGTTCCTCTTAATTAATTAGCCTCTTACAGTTGGTATGGGTACTTCCACCTTTTCATGTTTCTCTGAATGTATAAATATCTTCTTAATGTATGTTCCATTCTATGCATCTGATGAAGTGGACTGTAGCCCATGAAAGCTTATGCTCAAATAAATTTGCTAGTCTCTAAGGTGCCACAAGTACTCCTGTTCTTTTTATAAATCATTGAATTATCCCAGGCCGGACACTAGGGGGTTCTCACAGGCATATTTGCACTGATTTAGTTGAACTGGTGCAAGTCCCAGTGCTGACACACTTGTTTTAGTTGAAGAGCCTCTTATTTCACTAGCTGAAACTGTTCCTAAACTGACTTAAGCTAAACCAAAATAAGTCTTAAATTAAATCAGTATCCACGCAGCCGCCTTTCGCGTGGGTTTAATTAAAAAAAAAAATCACTTCAAGTTGTAGCGCAAAATTAGTAACGAGGAAGACTTTGACAGCACATACCGTACTCGACATACAGCTAAAATGGTTCACGAGACTATTCTTACACCACATATATTATCTTATAGCACAAAGAGTAAGAAAGTCATCTTTGGTGAATTGTCTTCTTTCTTACTAACACGTTTACCTAGTTCAGGGGTTCTCAAACTGTGGGCTGGGACCCCAAAGTGGGTTGTAACCCTGTTTTAATGGGGTCGCCAGGGCCGGTGTTAGACTTGCTGGGGCCCGGGGCCAAAGCCAAAGTCTGAGGGCTTCAGTCCCAGAGTGGCGGGGCTCGGGTGGGCTCAGGCTTCGGTCCCCCGGTCATGTAATAATTGGTGTTGTCAGAAGGGGGTTGCAGTGCAGTGAAGTTTGAGAACCGCTGACCTCGTTAAAACCTCACAGACCACAACTCTACAAAGTGACGTTTAATAGAGTAGAGTTGAATGAATTTCGGACACACCCAAATCTAGGCACAGGCGCCGACTTCCTGGGGGGCCGGTGGGAGCTCACGCCCCCGACGCACGTTGCGGGGCCCCGCCCCCGACGCACGTTGCGGGGCCCCGCCCCCGACGCACGTTGCGGGGCCCCGCCCCCGACGCACGTTGCGGGGCCCCGCCCCCGACGCACGTTGCGGGGCCCCGCCCCCGACGCACGTTGCGGGGCCCCGCCCCCGACGCACGTTGCGGGGCCCCGCCCCCGACGCACGTTGCGGGGCCCCGCCCCCGACGCACGTTGCGGGGCCCCGCCCCCGACGCACGTCGCCCAGCGTCGGGGGCGGGGCCCAGCAACGTCTCCCGGTGGTAAGGTAAGATGGCGGCGGGCCCCGGGGTTGGCGGGGAGCTGGCCGTGGGTGCAGAGCAGCTGCACCCGGAGCACCCACGAAGTCGGCGCCTATGAATCTAGGTTAGTTTTGGTTCCATACTCTAGGCTGTATTAGAATCCCAGAGTTGATCATTTAGAAACCTCCAGGAAATCAGCATCTTCAGCTAGTCTGCACATAGTGACTGGTGAGGCCACAGCCCGCGGGCCATTTGCAGATATAGTCTGGTTTTCCAGAGTGCTGGAAGTTCACAGAAAATGCTATAGTCTCCAGTACTTACTGGTGCAAGATAGCATAGATGGAGGAGAACTTCATAGTTGTGAAAAAATGCCAGTTCTCAAGATTCATCTTCTGGAGCGGCATCGCCTCCAGAGTTAGCAGTTTCTGTAGTACTGCAACACGTTGTAGAATACTGTTGTGACAGGGATCGATGGTTAGTTTAGGGCAGTGGTTCTCAATCAGGGGTATGTGTAACCTGGGGGTACGCAGAGGTCTTCCAGAGGGTACATCCACTCATCTAGATATTTGCATTGTTTTACAACAGGCTACAGAAAAAGCTCTAGCAAAGTCAGTACAAACTAAAATTTCATACAGACAATGACTTTTTATACTGCTCTGTATACTATACACTGAAATGCAAGTACAATATTTATATTCCAATCCATTTTTATAATATGGTAAAAATGAGACAGTCAGCAATTTTTAGGTAATAGTGTGGCTGTGACACTTTTGTATTTTTATGTCTGGTTTTCTAAGCAAGTAGTTTTTAAATTAGGTGAAATATGGGGTTTGGAAGACAAATCAGCCTCCTGAAAGGGGTACAGGTAATTTGGAAAGGTGGAGAACCACTGGTTCAGGGGGTGGAGGAAATCGTAGTTTATAGATTTGGACTCTAAACAAATTAAGATAATCAGTTATTGCCAAGGCCTCTTGTAATCTGCAGAAATCTAGATCTAAAGTCCTGCAGCAATTCCACAGAAGTTCTAGGAACGGAGGTTTTCAGTGGATTAACTAGGATAATGAATAATACAGTCAGCGTTGGATCTGCTCTTGGATCAGCGCTGGATCAGCGTTGGATCCACACGGTTAGAGATCATATTTTATGTTGCCCCCGTAGTTCCAGTGCGTACCTCACAGACTGTCTACACACGGGAAGTTATTCCAGAATAAGGTAGGGTGTAAATGTAAAGCACGATAGCTATTCCGAAATAACTCCCCGTATAGACAGGCTTATTCTGGAATAGCTATTCCACTCAGCTCCCCCGTGCGAATGAACCTCAGCCTGTCGCTTTATATTTCAGAACCATTAACACGAGGCAGTTCATATCTTGCATCACCACATGGGTTTAGACTCCATTCACATTTCCTAAGTTCACTCCAACCAGGGGGACTAGATTCTGGAGTGCATGTCACCGCCACCAGGGGAAATGTGGCTCCCGTTCATCCACACAGCAGCCGCTCCCCATTAAAACGGTGGGGTCTCAGACAGCTTCCAATTAACCGCATTGGTCCTTCGGTTTTAGATCCTGGGTTCAAGTCACACTGCTGACTCAAGCCGGGTTAGTGCCACAAGAAGCACCATGGACCACATGAGGCCCCATTCATTGCTTCAGTTTGCTGGTACAGTACTGCGCCCCCACCACACACACACACACACACAAAGAGGTGACTTGTTGAACTTTGCCTGCACTCACTTCATTCTGCAAGTGCATGCATCGAACACATCTGGCAAGCAAAGCGGAATCTGACCTTACGCTTTAGCCGACAGCCCAAAGGGTTTTTGGCTTGATACTTTGTTTATGTAGTTTTATCAAGCTAAGTGCTTTCTCTAAGCATTAGAACAACACCGCTAGCCTTGCTGGAAAAGAATTTGAGACTGTTTCTTTACACAGGCGCATGGCAGCAAAGTGTTAAATCGCAGCAAGATTAGGTCACAGCCCAGAAGCCTGTTATAAGGAGAGGGACTGCAGAACTACAGTAACTGCAGGCCAATGGCTGCGGGGGGAGAGAAATTCTGGAGCGCACTAGCCAAAGGGTGAGCCGCGTGCCAGGCCCAAGCTCATCTCAAGCCTACAGAGGAGGGGAACAGTGGCTGTCTGAAGTCACGCAAACACGGTGTCTTGTCATCTAAATCAACCGAGCCCCTGGGTAATTGGGGGCTGGGGGGAAGGCACGAAGCAGGCCACGGAGCTGCCTGCAGGGTAGGGCTGCCACCAGGCTCGTCCCTTTTCTGAGGCCACTGTCCTGGGAAATCTCAGACTTTCAAGGCCAGAAGGGACCGTTGTGATCTGACCTCCTGCACCTCGCAGGCCTCACACCCTCCCCCACTCCCCCTCCTGCAATAGGCCCCCAACCCTCCGGCACAGTTACTGAAGCCTCTCAGATCTGCCTGGGGCTCAGTACACACTACCAGCTGCCTCGCTTTAGGGGCTCAGGATCATGCCCCTGGTTCTCTACTTCAGAGGTGGCAACGCTACCACAGGGGCAGGGTTAAGCTGATCGGAATGTGGGGGGAGGGAGGAAAGAGGAGATCAGTCAATGGGGGGAGAATTGGAGCAGGAGGGGACAGGGGTTGACAATGGTGGGGAAGAGAGGATGGGAAGCAGCCAGAGAACGGGCATTACCCAGGCCAGTCTGGCCCGGCTGTTCCCTGCACTCCCCTCCTCTTGCCCCTGAAGCGTGAGCTGCTCTTCTCCTTCCTGGCCACGCTCTATTCCCCGTGAGCCCTCCCGTCGGTGCTCGGCGCAGCTGGGGCAAGAGGGCGGTGCTGGCAAGACGCAGGGCTGCTTCAGAGATCACCCCTCAGGGCAGAGAGCCCAGCCCCACCAGAAGCAGAGAAATAAGCAGGCGACCCACCTCAGGAGAGCCCCAGCCAGCACGGGCGCACGATGGGGATGGAGAGCGCAAGGCTCCAGGCAGACACGCAGCAGCACCCATTTGGGGGAAGGCCGGGGGGTGCTCAGCAGAGCCGTGCGTCAAGCAGGCCACAGGGATCAGGAAGGAAGAGGCACCAGTGGGAACATCACACAGGGCAGGAAATTTTTCACAGCCCTAAGCAATGTAGCTAGGTCAACCTAAGTGTTAAGGGTAGACCAGGCTTAAGTGATTTGCCCAGGGTTACACAAGAAACCTGTGGCAGAGCAGGGATTTGAACCCAAGTCTTAAATCTTAGGCTAGTGCACTACCACGGGGCCATCCTGCTTCCATTTCCCCCTCTCAGCTTTGAGTTTAACTAAAAATCATCAAAAACTCGTCTGGCTCGGACTGAATAGCCATCCAAAGCCCGTAACACCTGGTATTCTCATTGCACCGACAGAAGCGAAAAAAGGAACAGTTCTTGATCCGCCCTACTTTGCTTCACAGCCAACGAGGCAGCAGTCAGTGAGCCTCTGGCCGCTTCAAACTCTCTTTCGCTGTCTGGGTCACGTCTAGTTGGTACCGGGCAGAATTCTTCTTCAACAAGGCGTGGGGAAGAAAGGTGTCCATCGCCTCTCGGTTTGGATCCTCTTACTAGCTGCTACTACTTCTAGCAAGCATCCGGAGCTTAAAATATTGGTTTTGTTCCATTTTCGGTTTTAAGGCAGGGGACAAGCACGCCCCAAAAATCTGCATTTTCTTGGGGCATGGGGAGAATGAGGGTGGACAGTCACCAATAGGCCCCCCCATAGCAGTCTGTTTTTAGGTAGAGGCTCAGATGTTACGGAGAGCTGTGGAGAGGTTTCAAAAGAGCCAGACATTCCTGTCAGAGTTAGGGAAACGTTACAGCCTTCCAAAAAGTGAGGAATGTGGACTAAAAAGCTTGATACCGGATGAACTGTGTTTCTGTTTAGGCATTAAATACTTAACGTTAAGAAGCCAAGAACTTTTCAAACCCACGTGGGCATTCAACGGCACTAACACACCCAGGAACGCTAATCCTCGTTTGAAACTTGGGAGTTTGCTGATCCTCCAGGACTAGCTTTAGGCCCACCCCCTGTATTTGAAGTTTGCAGGTGCAAGTTGCACCTTTAGTTGTCTCTCTAATGATAAAGGATCTCGATGCTACTAACTTATGTTCAGTTTCTGCTGGAACTCATGGGTAAGGAAGAAGGGGGCAGAAATGCAGTACACAGAAAGGGTGAACACATGGCCTCAGTTCAAGTCAATGGCAAGACTCCAATGGAGGTAATGGAGACAGCATTTCACTGGGTCTTCATCCACAGTTAAGAGATCAAAGGGATAGTAGTACAATAGCTAGTGCACTTTCTGCTTCCGAATACCGAGGGCCTGATCCGTCACATGACAGTTTTGCTACCTCTTCCCTAAAGGAGGTGGAACCACAATGTACACCTTGAAGGTTACCCCGTGCCTCTTAGTCCAGAAAAGGGCAGTTCAGTGCAGCTGCTTACGCCCAGGTTCCTAAAAACACCCAACTGCTAACAGTAGCCAGTGCGCCATTCTCAGCGTTGAGGCGACATCGTGAAACAGCTGCTCCTTCTATACCGAGATGTCACTATACGGTGCATCAACAGCAGGGCTGCTAGGTTTAGGAAGCAGTTTTACAAGTCAGTGGGAGTCTTCCCCTCGACTTCAGTGGACTTCGGATCAGGTCCCATATTTATTATGAGTCAGACAAGCTACATTCTGTTCTCTAAAACGGGACCTCCGGCTCTGCAGTAACCACACACTTCTCACATGGAAACAGCTTTCAGGAGCATTGGTCTTTGGAGATGAACGGCTCCATGCCTCAGCTGTACCTGGCACTTTGGGGTGGAAATATGCTTTGGGCAAAATCGGTTTCATAGGAAGGTTTTGGGGGAAGTGGAAGAGGAGGAGAATGGGAAGATGTTTTTAAAGAAGCCTAGACTTACTGCATCTGTATATAATAGGGTTACAGCAAAAGCCAGCTGAAGAAATTATGCTTGGCAAGACAGTCCAGTGGACCAGGAAGGACATGAATTCAAGTACTGGAGGTAGGTGGTGAAGGTCACTTCTGAGCTTGCTCAGTGGACATCTGCCAAGGTTTTGAGCCATCGTTGAGTGACAACATCTGTGTCCCCGCTGCGTACTTACTGCCCAGCGAGGCTGCCCCACCCAGCCGCAGATGTCCAAGTAGTTTATATGCAGGAGATTTAAACACACGACACGCTACTACTTTGTTGGGGTAGGAGAACAACATGGACACTAAGAATCGCAAAGAGTGCTTCAGTGTTTCCATTGGCACAAGGCACAGATGTAGCCATTAGAAACATAGGCGTCCTTGGGATTCGCCTGTTAGCCCACCTTGGGGAAGCAGTCTCTGCAGACCAGCTGAGACATTTTTCCCCTACTGCGTTGCCCCAAGAGAGGAAAAAAGCCTCCATAAGCCAGGAAAGTGAACTGATTATACAGGAATAAAGTGAAACTAGCTTGTGTCAAGGTGCCTAGTGTAAGAAAGAGAGACACCTTTGTAATATGTATTAAAATTTTCAAAAAACACGGCTCTCAAACACGAAGTGCTTTTCGCCCTCCCAGTGGATTTACATATAAAACTACTGTAAGACTAGCAGATATTTCAGAATGTAGCATCATTCTTAGGTTTTAAGAGGAAGTCGGGAGCATGAACGTTAAGATTCGAACAGCAAAACGGTTATGTTGGGCATGTGCAGTATCCTCTATTCTGCTTAGCATGTGCAATTTATTCCTTCTTAAACCAGAAAAAGGAAACAATGCTACTAGCCTCTTCATTATTTCTTCTTCATTCCTCAATACTGCCTTCCCTGAAAGTTAACTTCAGTCAAGAGAGTCTCAGAAGCCAGAATTCGCTGACCTAGTCCTTCGCAGAGTAGGCTCAGTGGACACCAAAATAATCTGAAGACAAAGAAGTAGTCCAATAAGAATTTAAAGAAGTTCTAACTTCCTGCCTCTCCAAAGGATATTCATGTTCGCTTCTCTCTCGTTATAGTTTAATTCGAGGAGGAGTTCCTGCGGTGCACTGTAGCAGTTTCTGAACAGTAACCAAATGCAAAACATAGTTCTCCAAGACAAAATCCAATCAGTTTGCTTTCTGGATACAGAAGGATAAGGTGCTCCTTCTTTAGCTATGTATAGCAGTCTGCTAGCAGTACTCAGCCTTTGCAGGGGCAGGTCCACCTTAGTGGGATTGCTTTCATTACAGATAGGGTGACCAGACAGCAAGTGTGAAAAATCAGGACAGGGGGTGGGGTGGGGGTAATAGGAGCCTATATAAGAGAAAGACCCAAAAATCGGGACTGTCCCTATAAAATCGGGACATCTGGTCACCCTAATTACAGAGGTTGACAACCAACTAGCCTGATCACCTTCAGAATAAAAATTCAACAGCCACCTGTTATCAGGATCAGTAAGAAGCAATCCACACAGGCTCTCTACCTTCACGCTTGCTTCTTCCAAGATGGCACAATGTCTAAGCAAGGGTCTCCCCCTTTCCTGAGACAGGTAGAAGAGAGAACACAAATCTACCCATCAACCACTCATTCTGCATTCGTGCAGTTTTGCAAGGTGTTCCAGTGCCTGTGATAGCATGTGATGAGCTACATGACTTAAGGGGTCAGACTCAGGCATTCAGAGCCAAGGAAATAGACTCAGACTTTAAGGCCAGAAGGGACCATCATGATCATCTAGTCTGACCTCCTGCGCATTGCAGGCTGCAAAACCTCACCCACCCAAATAAACAGGAAATTAAAAAAATAAGCCAGCTCCAAGTACACGAAAGCACCCAGCACAAGATGTTACATTTGAAAAGAGAGGGGCATTGGATCAAGAAGTTAAGGCTGTGGTCGAGTTTCACAGAGAGGAACACAAGCCACTGGGGCTTTTCCAGGCTAACAAGAGCCCTACACACGTCAACAGCCCTTCAAAAACAGCCTCCTGAGGCAACACCGCCATTTCTAGGCAAGTCAACATCAGAGAAAGGAGGCAGTCCCCCTCTGCGCCTCACGCCACACACCAATGCTCAGTTTCCCCACCACGTAGCAGCTCTGTCCTACCATAAGGACACTTGCAGGAGTCAAATACTTACTCAGCTCACTCTTCTTCTTGGCCAAAGTCTTCTTCTTGGCAGCTCCGTCGTGCTTTGGCTCTTCTTGGGTTACCAGAGCTTCTGCTTTTTTGACAGCAACAGAATTAGCTACGGGAGCACTTAGTAGCGTGCCAACCGGTGGGACTGCCACAATAGGCACTTCTTTGGCAGCTGCCTCCAAGACTGGAGAAGATTTTGAGACAGTGACGGATGGAGAAGTAACAAGGGCGGGAGCTGGCTCAACCTTGGCCACCTTCTTTTCCTTCTTCTTCTTGTCTTTAGGTGACGGGGCAGGTTTCTCCTTCTCCTGAGGAGGAGCCGAAACCGCCAGAATAGGAGACTCAATGATCACTGGCTCGAACACCGCAACAGGTTCAGGGTCTACTTCCTTGGGAGAGTCGGTCACGTCCTGAACCAGCTCCTGCTCAGGTATTTTCCCATTTGGTTTCTCCTCTTTTTTCTTGGCCTTTCCTTTCTTCTCAACAGGTTTCTCTTTCTTTTTCTTCTCCACTTTGTGCTGCTGGGTTCTCTCGAGTTCCTTGCGTTGCTTAGCCAGGGCTTCCTCGTAAGAGGTCTCCTTCATGGAGAAGGTGGACACCAGGAAGATCCCAATAGCTGAAATCACCATGAAACCACCAAAGACCATAACACCCAGCGTCTGAGGATCATACAAATCCATCCTGGCTTACTTCTCTCTACCTGCAAGACACAAGAACAAGAGTTAGTGCCAAGATACAGCTTCCCAGCACCAGATCCGTTGCGGTGGAGGTGGGGAGGGGGGGGTACGTATGTGCGTAAGTAACACTTGTTTTTATTGCAGAGCCACCAAAGGGTGAGGCTCCATTATTCTAAGCATGGTACAAAATGGAGAAGAAAATCCACGTCCCAGCAAGCTACAAAACTAGTCACAAGGTTTGGGTCAGACTGGAAAAGATGTGGTGAAGAACAGCTTAAACTAGTTGATTTCTTAGGTGAAAAGTCAGCCAACAGATCTAGAGGTTTTAAAGAAGCTCATTCATTACACAATGTCCAAGCGCACGTATAGTAGGATAAAACCAGGACATGAGTCATCAAGAGTCTTGTACTCCTTCCCTTCCAGGTCCAGTGAACCCAGAAACATGTTCAGCATTTTAGACGCTAAAGGGAAATACCCATCTGCAATCAGGTAAAACTTTTCACACCATCCTTTAGCAATGGAATGCTACCTTACTGGTATACAGAACCATAGAAGTGTGGGGCTAGAGGGGACCTCAGGAGATCATCCAACCCATATCTCTCACACACACACACACACACTCTGATGAGGCAGTACCAAGTATACCCAGATGTTTGTCCAGCCTATTTCTTTTTGTTTGTCCAGATGTTTGTCCACAACCTCCCTTAGTAACCTGGTCCAGGGCTTAACTATCCTTATAATGAGGGAAAACTTTCCATTATTTAACCTAAATCTCCCGTGCTTAAGTTTAAGCCATTTTCTTTCTGTCCTACTTTCAGTGGACATGGAGAACAACTGACCACTGTCCTCTTGGTCACAGCCCTTAACACATTTACGTTACTAGAGAACAAGCCAATGTCGAGACTTCTTCGCATGTTCCCTGTTACAGCCAAGTGGGTATTAATAACCTACAACAAGAATTATTCTCTGCAGCAGTCGGTAACCCTCACTCTATACATTAGAGCCAGTCCTTTCATTATGATCGGATGCTTGAGACCGGTATTAGACACAAAATAAAGTGCAAGTCCCAGTTATTCGAGCCCATGTTTTCTGGGTGGGTACAGCCAGTCTCTGGGCATGAAACTGCATCAGGATAAATACATACATTTGACTGCTAAACTAACCAAATCTAGCAGTGCAAAGCAGAGACCCCAGCCTGTATTCTCGATTTTTATGACACCTCTCCCCATCCCAATCTTTATTTTTTTTTTATAAGGGACGTATCAACGCCCCCGGCCCCAGTGTGCTAGTTTCTTCAGTGTCTCTAGCACTTATTCCACTAGCAGCAGGTAGGTGTTTCGCTTACCGAGGCTATAACACAAGTTAGAGCTGCAATGCCGATGTAGCACCCAGGACGGCTTCCTGCCGACTCCAGAAGTTGCGGACTCCCTCCGGCTACAACCTCCAAAAGCAGAAGCCAGGGCCAGTTCACACAAAGCTGCCACTCCGGCCTCTGCAGATGCCCCCTAGGCTGTGGGGGATCCCCCCCACCCCCCGCCACACTAGATCCCAGGTGGAGGGAGAGCATGCCCTTCACTGCTGCGTAGTGTGGAGCTGCATTACATTGTGTTGCCTGAGCACAGAGGCAATTACACAGATGTAGGGTGACCAGATGTCCCGATTTTATAGGGACAGTCCCAATTTTGGGGTCTTTTTCTTATATAGGCTCCTATTACCCCCAGCCCCTGTCCCGATTTGTCACACTTGCTGTCTGGTCACCCTACACACACATGGCCAGCTTAGAGTCAAGGCTGCTCAAGTGTATTTCCTGGAGATCTAAGCCCTGAAAGATAATAAATGTTAAAAGGTAAGTTAAAGGCAACGGTCACCCGTGAGCCCACAGCCAGCACAACTCACCCCACCCTCGCTGTCAACTCAGCCACGCCCTCAGAATACAGCAAGAGCCAAGACACACACTGCAACTCACAACTAGAGCTGGAAGGGACCGTTGGGATCAGCGAGTCAGACCTCCCGGCAAAGCACAGGTCACCTAACCTCCCGCAGTGGTTCTTGCGGCCAGCCCCTACTTCTGATTAACCTACAGCCCGCATATCGGAAAGAGAACCAGCTTTGATTTAAAGACTGCGAGCGATGGAGAAACCACTACGGTTGGCCTGGAGTCACTAGGAATTAAAGATTCATCTTTAAAAGAGTGGTCTCCAAACTGCAGGAGCGTTGGGGTGGGGGGTGGGGGGGCTGACAGATTCCATTACTGGTAAGAGGGGAGAGGGGTCACAACAGGAAAAGTTTGGGCACCGCTGCTTTAAAGATTATGTCATGTGATGAAACCTCCAGGAAATATGTCCAGCCAAAACTGGCAACCCTACCTAAGTAAGTTGTGCCGACGGTCAGTTACCTTCACTGTTAAACATTTACAAACTTAAATTCAGGTTCGAAATGTCTAGCTTCAGTTTCCAGCCATTGGATCTCACAGCACCTTTTTCCTGGTAGGCTACAGAGCCCTCTGTTCTCAGAAATCTCTTTCCCTTCCCGCCCCCAGGACCAGCTACAGATAATTGAGCTTCTGAAGTCTCACTCAAAAGTCATGTTTTCCAGCCCACGAGTCATGCTTGCAGCTCTTTCCAAGAGCCTTTCTGAAGCGCTGACAACAGAACCGGCCACCGTTTTCCAGTCCCTGAATCACTTTCAGTTTGATTCACTCTATAGCATTACAAAGGTGTGTACAGGCTACGCTGATTAGGGTGGCCACTGCCACATCCCCAGAACAACGGCCTGGGCCCGCTCCTGCCTGTGTGCCCCGTAACTTCCCACGCGCAGTCCACGTGATGTCCCACCGCACAGAGGATGCCTTTTTCAGAGCCTGGTGCTCCGCCCCCATGTCCACACAGCGTATGGAAGCTCACGCCAGCAGGACAGAAAATGATGTTTCCCATGCAGTGTGAAAATGATACCGGACATCCAGTATCGGACAGGGAAAAGCCTGTCCAAACACGGGACTAGACGGCTTCAAACTGGACAAATGGCCAGCCTACTGCTGATGGATGGTTCTTTATCAATGTGGATAAAAATCCAATTTTATTTAAATTGGAAATTTAAAAAAAAAATTCTTTAATTTAAATTACATATTTAAAAGAACAGCTTCTTTTCAAATTCCATTTGAAATTGACAGCCTATGTAAAGGTCTAAGCATACAATTACTTGATTAATCATTTAAATACATTTTATAAAGGCTGCATCAAGGAGCTAAAGCGTGCTGCTGTTTTAGTTCATAAAGAATTGGGGCCGAGGGACGACAAGACGCCTTTAACTTTTAAGATCAACTCAAGCTTTATAAATATGACAATGTCATGTCCTGCATTATGTAATTATTTTCAGACTTTCCAATGGAGTGAATGCTGGTGTTTACATTTCTCTAAGGGTCAGTACTTGGAGTTTGTTGTGCAGAAAAGCTTTTGCCTTAATTGCTTTTGGTTTCGGTTCAGCAAACACACGCAGAGAATGTTTTCTTTAAATTGAGAAACCGATTGGGAGATTAAGCAGCAGGGAAGCACGTTTTCTTCAAGTCTATAAAAGGGGGTGTGAAGAATAGTTAGAGGAGGATGAGTGTGACAGGTTCGGTCAGAGACACCCCCTTGGGA
Organism: Chelydra serpentina; assembly: GCA_037349315.1. Taxonomy (NCBI): domain Eukaryota; kingdom Metazoa; phylum Chordata; order Testudines; family Chelydridae; genus Chelydra; species Chelydra serpentina. The sequence goes on from JBAIAC010000061.1 coordinate 17,784,508, forward strand.
CTGTCACCTGACGTGCTGGAATTACCTCTGAGCCGGTTTTCCCTGCCAGCTTAGGACTCCAGAACCCTGCCTTGTTGAGCCAGACATGCTAGCCTGCTGCAACACAGACCCAGGTCTGGTCCACGCCCCCAAAGCTGCAGATTTTAACCAAAAACTGCTCAGTAGGTCACCTAGCTCCAGCATCCAGTTCCCAATAGGATCCAAATCCCAAATAAATCCATTTTACTCTGTATAAATCTTATGCAGGGTAAACTCATAAATTGTCTGCCCTCTATAACACTGATAGAGATATGCACAGCTGTTTGCTCCCCCAGGTATAAATCACTTACTCTGCGTTCATTAATACACAAAAGTGATTTTATTAAGAATAAAAACTAGGATTTAAGTGATGAGACAGAACAAAGTAAGTCACCAAGCAAAATAAAGCAAAACACACACAAGTCTAAGCCTAATACATTAAGAAACTGATCAAAGGTAAAAATCTCGCCCTCAGAGATGTTCCAATAAGCTTCTTTCACAGACTAGACTCCATCCTAGTCTGGGCCCAATCCTTTTCCCTGGTACAGTCCTTGTTAGTTCCAGCCAGACATCTTAGGTGGAAATTAGGGGTGTTCTCATGACTGGCCACCCTCTTTGTTCTGTTCCACCCTTTTTTATAGCCTTGGAACAAGGCGGGAATCTTGTGTCTCTCTGGGTCCCCACCCCTCCTTCTAAATGGAAAAGCACCAGGTTTAAGATGGATTCCAGTATCAGGTGACATGTTCACACGTCCTGTGAGACCCCAGCCTCCATTCTTCCTGGGCTGGCCCACACGTACACAGGAAGGTTTGCACGTAAATCGAGCCATTTACAGGTCACTGGTTCTGAAGCACCCTTAATGACTTCCACTTAACGTGTTTACATCAGTAATACAAGTTTATATTTTATTCTCCTAACTCCAGACATAGAAGTAATACATGCAAACAAATGGGATGAACACACTCAGATGATCATAAGTTTTGAAATGATACCTTACAAGAGACCTTTTGCATGAAGCATATTCCAGTTGCATGATATTCACACTCATAAGCATATTTCCATAAAACATTATGGAGTGCAACGTCACAATGAAATCTACTACAATTCTAAAAACCCTGAAGGACACTTTTTGAAAATTCATATTCAGGCATCTAAAAATGCAAATAAGAGCTTCTGAAACCACTAAAGCATTTGTCTGCATCTTTAGGTGCCCAAATAACAGAAAAATCTGGCTCATGTGCCAAAAAACACAATCAATTCACTAACCACGGTTAATATTTCCTGTATTTAATAAGTCAGTTTTAAATGCAAAATACGTTTTGATACAGTCATTTTCTTCTTATGTACCCAGCACAACTAATAAAAACAAATTTTAATATGTTTTGGTACATTTTTAATTTAACTCCAATTCCCATTCAAGTACAGCTTGACCCAAACCAAGTAATCTAGTAAAAAAAAAAAAAAAAAAAGTGCACCATTCACCAATTTCTAACCAAAAAATCTGAATAAGTGTGTGTTAAATAAATGTGCATGGAAATAATGGAAGCCGTTTATCACACATGTAGCAAACAGTAGCAACAAATTTAGTGTAAAGGATAGATCTGGTTGTGAATAGACCAAATATTTATCAAACAAACCAATGAGAATGAGACTCTTTAGGAAAATAACTAAAAAGGGCAAAACAAGATTAAAACCAATTATTTCAGTCAAGATTTCCTCCTTGCTGGTTTAAAGTCAATCCACCCTATTGTTCATCTAGTAACCATATTATCTATGCAAACAGTACTATTTACGTTATGATTTTAAAAATACTTAATTTTAATTTAATCTAGTCAACATGGCACTTTTCCCATCCAGTGGATTGATTAGGTCTCATGCTGTCGGCTGGTTACCGTAGAGGCTATCGAATGCATTATGCACCTCCAAGATGTTCTGTCCTGAACCAAAACTGGCACGTTACAAAGTCAGAGGTCTGTAAGGGACAGTTGTCTATTGACCCATACAGCCATTGTGTTTCAGGTCTTTTGGGGGAGGGGGAGGAGTTCTTGTCAATCCTGTTTTAATTGAGTTAAAGCTGAAGATGATTCTCACAGGGAAGTTGGTAGGCAAGCACTGGGTGACTGAAAGAGCAGGACCTGATTAGTTAGAAAATGGAGCTCTTCATTTCCCTTGAATTTGTACCATTTGATGTTTCCGATCATTTGGAGACGCTTCATCAGAATAGCGTCCAACTTCTTTTCAATCTTTTCAGTCCCATAGGTCACAGTATTGACCACCAAAGCCTTAAGTGTCCTCAGCTTCCTCTCTCTGCTCATCGTTTGCAAGAGACGTTCTTAATGGAAGTGCAGGCGTCAAGTTATTTCTTGATGCTGCCCAACTGAGCTGAGGCAAGTGAAATCACCGACAATCTCGACTGGGTGGTCACCCACTAAGATGCTAGAGAACCCGCAGCATATTCAAACTCCACAGCCGGACAAGTTATGGCTTCACCACAATTAATTTTCAGGCCAACTTTTGCTGCTGAGCTCTCCAAGTGCTGCAACTAGGTCATCCATTGGTGAGTTTATCATCATCATCAAGGCATATTCCTAAAGATGCATTTTCGTAGCATCTAGTCAAGCACGCAGCCTACGACTGCGCTGAAGAGCGCTGGGGTGGCAACTCATCTTTGTCAAACACCAGTGTTTGGCATGATTGAAGTGTTGCTAAAGGAAGCAGCATTGCGTGTGTGTTGTGGCACCATTGTCAGTTCTTTGTCTCCTCCTCGGGGCACACAGCACTGTTGAACCAGCTGTGTTAAGACAGGGCATTAGAATGGCACTGCTGCAGTTATGATTTTCCCTGCTTTTCCAGGGTGTGTGTTCAGAAAGCTCACCTGAACCACAATAAACCCAGGCTTGGTTGGGTTTTGTTTTTCAGCTATGTGCAAATATGGAGGCAGAGGATCCAAGGCTGGAGAGAGGGATTCACTGATATGGGAGAAGAAGGGAGGCTACAGAACCAGTACAGTGTTCAGAGCTCCCTCTAGAGAGCTACGGATGCCCAGCGGAGGGAGCTTTCAAGCAATAGTCCAGCTTCCTCCGCCTGGTTCTCAGAACATCTCCTGCGAAGCTGGAGGAGACTAAAGACCTTAGAGTGCCAGCTGGAGGAATTCTCCTCTGGGAGCATCAGTCTAGCTTGCAGCAAGGTCCACGGTACAGATTATTTAGTGGGAGAGTTATGAAATTAAACACTATAAGTCACGTCTAACTTCAGCACAATTGGCACTGCCGTTTCCTCAGCGTCTATAGCTTGTTGGCTAATGAATGTGCCGAAACCAGTATAAAGCTGTATTTCTAACCGTCGTGGCGGAGAAGAAACCAGGGTTTCTTCTCTCACCCACGAGGGCTGGGAACATTGGGTTCCTAAGAGTAGGTCACCAATCCATGTCAAAGTCCTTTTTTTAAAAAAAAAAAAACATCTGCCCACCTCTATCAGCCACCAGTGGTAGATTTAGATTTGCCAGTGACGAGTTTAGGAGTTACTAAACGATGCTGCCTTCCAACACCAGTTGATAGGGCACTGCCCTGAGACTCTGCAGACCTGGATTCCTTCCCCAGTTCTGCTAGTGACCTGCTGGGTGACCCTGGGCAAGACCCTTCCCTCCCCGTGCCTCAGTTTCCCCTCCCACCCTTTGTCTTATCTATTTAGGTTGTAAACTCTTGAGGGCAAGAACGTCTTACTACAGCAACGACAAAGGGTCCTGTGGCACCTTATAGACTAACAGACGTATTGGAGCATAAGCTTTCGTGGGTGAATGAATACCCACTTCTTCGGATGCAAGCAGTGGAAATGTCCAGGGGCAGATATAAATGTGCAGGGAAGAATCAGGCTAGAGATAACGAGGTTAGCTCAATGAGGGAGGGTGAGGCCCTCTTCTAGCAGTTAAGGTGTGAACACCAAGGGAGAGGTGAGGCCAAAGTGCCAATGCTTGTAGGGGAAGCCAGGCCCTCTCTCTCCTCTGAGCTGCAGTCCAGGGACCCTTCAATGGACAGTCAAGGCCTGACTACAGACTTGTTGCTGCCTTCCCAGGATTACTTTCTGCCTTGGGCCTTTGTTCCAGCTTCTTCCTGGGTCCGCAGCAGATCAGCCCAGCTCTCTTGAAGCCTCTTTCCCAGGCTGTCTGCGGCGCTTGACAGCCCTGTCTGCCACCAGGGCCCATGCAAGGAAGTTTCGCCCCCACCCCACCCCACAGCACCCAATCCCCCTCCGCTCTCCACCCCGCACGGGCCAGCAGCCTCCCTTAGGCCCCCTTTGGCCCTGGGCGGTGGAGCTTCGGCCCTGGGGCTCAATCTTCGGCTTCGGCCCCAGCAAGTCTAACACCAGCCTTGGCGACCCCAGTTTGAGAACCCGTGCTGCAGAGCTTAAAAAAAAAGACATTTTGCTCTTGCTTCCAGCTAGTCACAGGCAACCTTAATTAGGAAGCTGCTACTCCCAGCTCCACAACAACACATACGACAACTACACTCAGCTAGCTGAGCTACATATAGCCTCATTCCCTCAATTATACTCAAAGGAGGGCAGCCCAGTTTCTTGAGAAGACAGAAATAAGGCATTTTTAATAATCACTAGTCAACAGCCAGCCTTAAGGTTTGTCCTCTCAGGCCCTTTGACTTCATATGCTGAACACCTGCAGAGACTTCAGCATTGACTTAAATGCAACTCAAATGTATGTCTACACTGTATTAAACACAGCCAGCCCAGGTCAGCTGACTCTGGCTGACGCTGCGGGGCTGTGAAGTTCTACTGTAGACGTTCAGGTTTGGACAAGGAGGGAAGAGACTCAGAGCCCAGGATCCAGCCTGAGCCCAGACGTCTACACTACCATTTTATAGCCCCACCGCCAGAGCCATGTGAGCTCGAGTCAGTTGAGCCAGGCTCCGAGACTCGTTGCCACAAGGTTTTTATTGCAGACAGTGTAGACATAACAGTGTAGAATAATTTGGGGTAAAACTTTGCAAGACCCGGCCCTGAGTCAGTACAGATCTACTGCATTATTACGACCATTAAAGTTGATGCTACATCTGCATCAAAACAAAACTGCCCAGCATCATAGTGTATTTGAGTAGTTAGGATGAGAATGCATAATTAAGACTATATTGCAATGCATAAACAAGTGGCAGAGTTAAAACTGTGAGTACTATGTTATTTCCTGACTTGTGCTCAGTCAGGCAACCTTACGAGTCTCTCAAACAGCATAAACTTAAAGTTTTTATTTCACATCACCATTTGAGCCATAAAGATGGCTCCTATGCTCCTTAAGAGACATGGTTACTTTGTTTAATATTGAAGTATTTGTCTTCTTGTGGAGGAGAGGGAGAATGCATGTCCCCAAGGTAGTTTAGTTGGGCAGGACTGATAGTGGATTTTTAAGAGATTAGTTTCACGTTCACCACTCAAAATTACAGCTACATATAACCTTTTTTCCCCCCAAAATGCTTATAAATTCAGCCCAAGATCACAGCCACACAAAGAGAGAGAATTTCACGTATAGATTCTCTTCTTGGGAAGGTTTCGTGTGTGTGTGTGTATTGTCTGGTATACTCACAGAAATTGTTCTTGTTCAGGAAAAGCTTTTCTTTGCACTAAAACAGAACGAGACTAGCAGGTATGATTTTTAGTTATTAAAAAGGATATAAAGGCGTTAGTGTTAAACATGTGCACTACGCCCTTAAGAGTTTCTGAAAGAGGTAGGACGCCATGTAATTTAGTGGAGGAATCCTGCCATCCCTAGCGAACCATCAAGTTTTTAGGACCAATTATTTTAGGACATTAGGAAAGACACCAGAAGTTTATTCTAAACAACCTGACTACAGTGACTTCATAGCACACTGTGCTTGCCCTAACACCAGCTCTTTTAAAGAACTGTGCATCATTATTTGGAAGAGGTGTCTTTGTCTTTCCAAAGATACCTACAACGTGAATAAGAAAGTCTCTAAGGTGCTACAAGTTTTTCTAACAAATTTATTTCAGCATAAGCTTTCGTGGGTTAGTACCCACTTCATTGGAAACATGGTCATCATTAAAAACTCAGGCTCAATGGCTCTTTAATACAGAATGATGTAGGTTTCCAGGAGTAACTGACTTTCATAAATATCACACAGATACACAGATTCTAGGCTAAGTGATCAACAACTACTTCAGAGCAACATCTGTGATGTGGCAGCTATTTCCTGTAGAGTGTGAGTGGATGCAGTATCTGCTATCACAGCATGGTAACCTTGGGCTAATGCAATAATGCCAGAGATGAAGGAGCTGTTTTGCAATATCAAAGATGGCGCCATCATTCACAAACAGTTCTAGTGACACCAAAAAGTGACACACACAAAACAAATCCCAGGAGGAGTCTTCCAAGCTGATCTACTGCGGTGTCGAGCAGCATGACAATCAGGGATGGTTTTAGCAGAACAGAAGCCAAAGTTTAAAAATCAAGAAGTAAATTCCAGTAGAACGACAGACTAAGACCTGATCCTGCAGAACTGTAACAACTACCAGTGTGAGTACTTATGGGTAGTTCCATTAACACCTGTGGAGAAAAGGTGCATAAAAACTCTTCGCGCAAGTTACTTTGCAGTAGCAGGACAACCGTTATTAAGAAAGCCAACAACTCCAGGACAAGAAAACAGCTATACTTGATGTAGAAATTACAAGTGCCACTGAACTCCAACCCCACTCTAATGGGGAGCCCCCCTCTGCCCACTAGTTTTTTTTAATGGAAGCCCATAACCTTGTCAATTAGGAAAAAACCCCATTTAAAAAGTTGCACAATGAGTGGAGGGAGGATATTTATTGCAGAGAAAGTCACAGCTCACTGATCACACCCTCCATGCTTTGTTTTATTCTCACCATCAGTTGTGAGAGAAGCCTCCCCCTCCTTCCCCCAAAGGCTTTTGAAGTTAAAGTACACAAGGGGGAAAAAAGAAGTTACACTTGAGCTACCAAGTGAACTGGAGTGACTCTCTGTCCGGCTCCACCGCCAGGCATCACGGCAGGCAACAGACGGAGCCACCTCAAACAGGTTCAAAAGTGTACTTGAAATACTCTGTAGTCACCTGAAGCTACAAATGCTTGAAGGGCCTAGCCATGAAGGAGGGAGATGAATAATTTAGGTTAGTACCAGGATGTCCCAACACAAATCCATGGAGGTGGATGCTGACTGACCATCCAGAACACTGAGTGTTCTGCTACTTTGGTATCCTAAGAGACAGTCTCGTTCTTCCAAACCCAGGAGGCACTAATATGGTTTAAGAAACCCAAGCCTGGAGCATTCAAAAGGGCAGTTACTCTAGCACTCTCATTGTCCCATTAACATCACTGGGCCTCTGCAAAGAAGAGTAGAAGTGAGCGTGATCCTGCAAACAGATACTCTCAAGGGATTCTAGCAACATCACAAGCCAGAAAGGGACGCTGGAGTGGTTTGTTAATGCACAGATGATCCCTCTGACAGAGCTTACCCCATCGCACACGCTTCTGGAAGGAAGATGCTGCCCTGGCTTGAGGAGGAGAGAAGCGTGCACCTCTCTCGGATCCACTCCATTTTTCAATATTAACATTCCAAAGAGGTATTTAAGATTGTTCAGTATGGACAATGAGATGCAGCGAGTGACCTTTCAGACAAGAGACCCCACCCACGGATTACAGTTATAAGTTACTTACGCTTGCGGAGGCACTTTTAATGAGCCACCGCAAAAGCTAGGCAACTGCAGCTGCGTAGTGGGATCTTTACACTTGATTTTCCCCTGGTATATTTTTGCAGCTTTTACTAAAAGGAGCCTAACAGGCCACTGTTGGGTCTTAAAACGTTGCCTATTTTTGTCACATTTTTAGAGTCCTTGACATTTTATCCCACACCCCCCAAAAAGGCAGCGTTTCAATGTTAGGCCTCAGAAGCAGCCCCTCCGCTCTCATCAGTAAATGATTTTTGGCAAGGAAACACTCTGGAATTCAATTTCCAAAGGGTTCTTTTTGTAAAAGCAATGATAGGCCCCTTCATTCTCTTCACTGCGTTGGCTTCAGCAAGATGCACTCGGGTTATTGTCTAGGTGTTACAATGACAGTAGGTTTTCCTGATCGTTCTCTTTAAAGAGCTACGGTCTTTGTAAAACTAGTATCAACACAAATCGCGTTACTAAATACGTTTAGACTTAGGATAACTATGGAAGTTGATGTTCACAAAGGGAATTAGATCTCTAGACTCCTCTCTGTCAATGCAGGATACTTCCCCTGCTACACATTTGGCAGTGCTGTGTTTGGTCTAGTGCAGCAGTTTTCAACCTTTTTTCATTTGCAGGTCCCTAAAATATTTCAAATGGAGGTGCGAAGCCCTTTGGAAATCTTAGGCATAGTGTGCAGATTCCCAGGGATCCACAGGTTGAAAACCACTGGTCTAGTGTTAAAGATACACACAGTGGAACTTTCACCTCTTCCTTTGGGAGGAATCCCCCAGTAGCTATTTTAACAAGTTTGGGATAGTCTGCTGAAGTCTTCCAATATACATCCTGGTACTAACCTAAATTATTCATCTCCCTCCTTCATGGCTAGGCCCTTCAAGCATTTGTAGCTTCAGGTGACTACAGAGTATTTCAAGTAAGAAGGGGTTATGAAAGATTTGTGCTACATTTGTGTCTCTTTCACCTGCCTTTTATTTATTTTGTTGTTCCGATGTGATCGGAGATCAGTTCTGGGCATCTTATTCAAGAAGAATGCCATGCTCCAGAGGCAGTCACATGAGAGCTGCTTGGTGCAAGACTATTATTCTGCTTCTACATTATGTATGCCAAATCCCAAAAGACCTCTCACTGCAAGCCCTAAACTCTCTCTCCCTCTTAAGGCTGTCCTTAGAACTCTGTTCCTTCCTGTAGATACCTGGTTCTTCTTCTACGCAACCCCAGATGCAGTAGTTGCATATAATACCTAGCTTTTCTATTGCACTTTTCTCAAAGCTCTTTACAAAGGAAGTCAGGATCATTATCCCCATTTTACAGATGGGGATACTGAGGCAGAAAAGTGACACAGCTTGCCCAAGGTCACCCAGCAGGAGAGCAGGAACAGAACACAGATCTGAGTCTCAGTCTAGTGCTCTGTCCTCTAGGTCCCAATCATGCAACTGACAACATGCAGACAAGCCTCTGACTGGTCATGCAGTCAATTACAGAATCAGAGCCCTATACAGAGTGAAAGCGCGAGTAATTTCTCTGTTCTTACTGGTTTTCACATTTCTAGTACCATCTCTCTATTGCTATGATCATTTAATTCTGCACCAGTCAACGGCTCATTTTATGGGTTAACACAGCTGAAAGCTAAAAAAAAATAAAAAAATCCTGTCATGGTGGTGACCTCTTGTAACTGTATTTAATCAGATTACAGAATTTCACCAGATCAGCTCCAACTATGGTCAAAGGAATTTGTTTCAAATATTTGCAGCAGATGGATTGTTAAAAGTTTGCTGTGACTGTTCCAATGGGCAGAGAAGGGTAGCTTTGAGGACAATCTATTTCAGAGACGGCCTCGCTACCCGCCCAGGGGTAACTCCTTGTTGGGTATGCCAGATAAAGAGAAGACTTTCACCCCCACCCCTCCAGGATTTCATAAAACCAGCCACACCAGAGGCTACACAGAAGCCCGATGCACATCTGTAGCTAGCCCATTTGTTAAGCAAATGTTGCCTTTATGTGAATCCTTCTCCCTGGGTTGTGAAACCCTTACCCCGATAACCCCCCCTCAAAATCCATACACACCCCAGCTTAAGCTTCTGGCGGAGGGCCATGCAGACGTTCCTCAGTTTCCCCCAAGGGAACACTTAGGTCTTTATTTGGTGCCGCCTTGTGATGGCACCAAGGGAGAGCAGCGGCCAGGGCTCGGCCACTGCCCACTAATCCATCCGAAAGCAGCCACCAGCGACCCGGGAAGGAGCCTGTGCAGCGGGGCTGCCAGCGGCGGCAGGCGAGGGGACACCCCCGTGGCGCTGGACAGGCGGGCGGAGCTCCTTTGCAAGCGCTGAAGCGACGGGGCTGGGGCCGCGGGATCCGACCGGCAGGGGAGGAAACAGGCACGGGAGATGGAGCCGGGCTCCGTCCGCCCTGCCCTGGGTCCGGGGCAGCGGTGAGCGCCCCTCCTCCCCGGCTGGACACGTCCTCACTCCGCACCGCCTCTGGCACAGCGCGGTCCCATTCACCCGGAAGGGACCGGGCCCCCCCGCCCCGCGAGCTGGCTGCAAAGCGGAGCGGCGGCGGCTCAGCAGGGCACGGATCGCCCCGGGGAGGGCGGGGAAAACTCCGCCTCAAATAGTTCTGCAAACTCCCCCGCCACGTTTCCATCCCCGTCTGCCCCCGCGGCGCCCCGGGCCAGGGAGAGGCGTGCACACGGGGCTGGGGGCACGAAGCCGCCGCTCGCGACGTCCCTGCCAAGCCGGACAGCCAGAAGCCGCCCCAGCGCCCACCTTTCGAGCCCCTTCCTCCAAGCGGATCGCCGTCCCGGGGCCGCCTCACGCCAAAGCGGTCCCTGGCTCCGCGCAATGATCCAGCCCTGGCTTAAGGCTGCCAGGAGGCATTTAAATCCCCTGGAGACTTCCAGTCAGGCAACGTCAGCTGTGTGCGCTCCTGCCATGTAACCCTTTCCTGCTCCCGCTGCGAACGTGGCCGGAGCCCCACAACTGCACCCGGCGCCTCCCAGGGGAAACGGAGCACTCGCTACCGGGGGAGAGGGATGCTGCTGGGTAGGCGCGTAGTGTTAGCCAAGGGGGGGTTCCCCCATTAAATCTAGGGGGGTGGAGGTATCGCTACCCTCCCCACTACCCACACACCCACTCCCCACCGGTTTGGATTCTGTCCCACATCGCTTTGGCCGCCGCTGTGGGGTGTCCCGGCCGGCCCGGCGTTCTTCGGAACGCTGAGGAGCAACTCTTTGGAACGCTGGAGGACCCTATGGAACGCTGACCCGGGTTCCATGGAACGCGGAGCTCCCCCGCGTTCGGAAGGCTGGCGCTGGCAGGCTGAGATCCCAGGCTCAGCTGCCCCGCGGCCGGCCTCGCTGCAAGCGGGGGGCGGCTTTGGGGGTTCGAGTTTCCTACCTGCCTGGAGCCCCCGACTTCGCTCTCTCGCCCCGGCAACGAGACGCCCCCTTCCAAGTTCTGCAGCTGCCAATGCAACGCCCAGGCTGGAGGAGACAGCGCCTCTGGCTGCGTGATGCGCCCCGCTGCCCTTGCCCCGTCCGCTGCCCGGAGCCCCCCAACGCCGCTCGCCGCCTCGGTGGAGTCGTGGCACTTTTTCCTCTACGCTGGCACGGAGCCTTTCCCAAGGCTTCCCTCCACCCCGCCCCCGCCGCTCAGCATGGGCCTGCTGCGGTTGGCGCCAGCCCCGCCAGTCAAGCCTGCGGCGGCCCAGTGAGAGAGGAGACAGCTGGAGGGAGGGCTCCAGGGCTCTTGCGAGTGGAGGGGCAGGGAGACCAATGGGGCAGCTGAAGGCGAGTGGAATGATGGGAGTTGTAGTTTGCCAGCTGCAGGCTTCGAGCTGGAGACTAGCACCAAGGAAGCGCGTTCCCTGTTACACATACTAGTTACACACACTTTACTTGTTAGTCTCTAAGGTGCTACACGTTTTTCTTTCTTATTTACACTTTACTAGGGCGTCCTGGAGTCTCCTCTGCTCCGCGCCCCGCCGGCCTCCGACCTTCTCTGTCCAATGTGTGGGTGGCAGGAGTGAAAATAATGAATTCAATAAACGATTGTCAGCACTTTGGGGCGGGGATTGTCTCTCGCTCTGCATTTGTACAGCGCCTGGCACAATGAGGCCTCGATCCTAACTGGAGTGTCCTAGGCACTACAGATATTATCCAGTTATGGCTGATGATTGCAAAATCAGTTACTTGTTAGGGCACCTAAGGGCTTTTTGTACGGGGTTGTTAATTGCTATTCCACTCGAAAGAAATGAAATGAGTATATAATTCATAATCTGGAGTGATTACAAGAGCCCAAAATTCAGCCATCCTAACTCAGGCTAAACTCTCCTTAACTTCAAAGTGAGGGGAGGGTGCTGTTACCTAAGGCTTTGATCCTGCAAATATTTAAATACATGCTTTTCTTTACTTGTACAAATAATCCCATTGACATAAATGGACCTAATCCTGAGCTAAATTAATAATCATAATAATTTATATATCTTATATAGTATATTTCATCAGTAGATATCATCAAAGTGCTTACAAAGAAGGTCAGTATCATTATTGCCATTTTACAGATGAGGAAACTGAGGCACAGTGGGACCATGACTTGCCCAGAGCTGGGAATAGAAGTCAGGTTTCCTTAGTCCTAGTCTAGTGCTCTGTCCAGTAGTCCATGCTGTGTACAAGTGCTTAAGCAAGATAAGCACGTGCTTAAATGATGGCAGAACTGGGATCTAAGAAAGAACTGAAGGTTTGGGATCACAGGCGTTACTTTGTGGCATTTGGTCAAATACTGGAACATTATTTCAGAAGTACCTTTAGGTCCTGTTTGGGGATCACCTTTGTACTGGGCACTGGGCACACATATAATAAAAAGATACGCCCTGCCTCTAAGCGTTTACAGTCTTGTATATACCAAGACAGCAGATGGATAAAACAAACAAATGGAGGTGGAGCAAGGTAAATCGTGAAACATTCCTGATTAGCTTAGTAAGTAGACTTGTCAGACCTGCCCACAAGTCATATCTATTCACAAGGAGACTGCTTCACTTAGGATCAATTTTAAGGGCTTTCTGGTTAGAACCAGCTGATCTGAAAGATCAGGCCCTTGTGTCTCGAGTCGGTCACCCAAAATTATTGGACACTTTAAAATCTGGCCTTGGCCTTTCTGCTTTAATTTCCCTATCTGTAAAATGGGGATAACAACACTTCCCAATGCCCCAACTCGCCCCCTCCCAGGACTCGTCACAATTAATTAATGTTTGCACAATACTGTGAGAGTGTTAAAATTCCCCCATAGCCCTCCAGCTGTCCTGTTTTCAAATACAGTGAGACCTTCCAACATTAACCCTGTAAAGACCTTGATCCTGCAATGAACTCTGCATGGGCCTGGGGATCTGGGCACATGGGCCTGATTTTTTAAGCACATGAGTTTTTCTACAGAAGCCAATGGGACTCCTCATGTGTTTAAAGTTATGCATATGCTTAAGAACCTTGCTGAATCAGGGCCAAAGGGAGGGAGGTGCCTACATACCTTCTGAGGATCTGGGCCTAAGTACCAACCATCATGCTAGTGGATTGTTTGAACAGCTGTCCCTAACAAAACTTTTGGAAATGTAGGCAGCTGTGCAAGAACACCAGCACACATGTAGCTTGGTGCTGCCTCGTAGAGCAGGAAGCTGGTGGTGACATTCAGGCCTCTGGCCATCCCCTCCCCTTCTTATATAAAATGAGCCAGTTAAATGTGGAGGTGCCGTATAGAATAACCTCGCTGGCTCTCCATGGTGTCCTCAGCTCAGTCCCGTGTGATCGCTTTTTGGGGGTGGGAGAGTGAACATTTCTTTGGCAGGCACCACCTAAAACTCTAAGGCTGGTGTAGAATTTTTCTGTGTGCTTCAATGAGCCATATAAAAGTCATTCGTTGTTTTTCAAAATCTTCTTCATTCGAGTTACCATCCACAGCTTTCGAGCTAGTTTGGAAGGGGATCTTTCAAGGCTTAAATTAGTGTCTGCACAAACAGGTCTGGAAGTCTAATTCTAACTAAGAAAGAAAAGCTCCTAAGTCATTATTTAATATATAGAGCATTCTCAGTGCTGGTGAAACACTGCACAGCTGCTCCTTGTCACATTTCCTGGGAAGAAAAGCTTCTTTATTGGACTTAATTTCAAGTGGAATATGGTGAGAGATGGCACGCATTAGCCTCTTAGAATTAGGGCCGGGGGCTGATTTAGCACAATGGATAAATCTAGCTTCAACACTATGCAATCCAAGTTGTGAGGGTTTCTATGGTGCATCCAGGAGGCTGGATGTATCTATTTTTCATATACATCGTCACTAATTAGTATAATCCTATAAACTGGGAGTGGGGGGGGGGGGACATTTTTTCTGTCCCAGGAGAATTCTGAGATTTTGAAAAATTCTCCCATCACACAACAGGACGAAAAGTTGAAATCTCGAAAATGTTCACAAAGCCGACAAACCAAACCAAATTTCAGTTCACGTCCTGTTACGTGTTTGGTTTAGATCATTTTGAAACTTTTCAGTACAAATCTCACCCTTTTTTACTTTCTTTTCTTTTTTAAACCAATTTCTTGGTATAAATTCAGTGCACGTTCTAAACGAAAAGTTGTCTTGAACTGAAACCCCCGCGACTTTTCATTTTGACAATGTCAAAGGAGGACATCTTGGTAATTTGGAAACTTTTTTCCAACGCTTTTTCAAGTCAGGAAAGGTGTGGAAATGGGCTCTTTGCCGCAAACAGTTTCAGTTTTGATGAATCAGCTTTTTTCAGGGAAAAGAATGTTTTGTTAAAAAATTCCCAACCAGCTCTGCTCTAAGACTGGACTGTCCTCTCCCCGGGGGGACTACAAATAGCCAGGAAACTCAGCGAGTTTCCACTGCATTATTCCATCACATGGGAGTTTCCCCCTCCTCTCTCCCACCATAGGGCTGAGCCCTCTCGGATCCCCTGGGATCTGCATGGATCCCAAGAGCTCCTTGGAGTCCAACGCCCTTTATTCAGAGCCAGGGAAGTTCACACTGCTCAGGGGGACAGTGTGTATGGTCATACTGACCGAAGCAGCGTTATCTGATTTAGGGATTCTTCATGGGTTTGGTGTCCTGATGCCATAGAAAATGGCTGCTGGTGCTCCTGCCCCATCCCTCATACACACGCATGTCTACATTGGGAGGAGGGATAGCTCAGTGGTTTGAGCATTGGCCTGCTAAACCCAGGGTTGTGAGTTCAATCCTTGAGGGGGCCATTTAGGGATCAGGGGCAAAAATTGGGGATTGGTCCTGCTTTGAGCAGGGGATTGGACTAGATAACCTCCTAAGGTCCCTTCCAGCCCTGATATTCTATGATTCTATTATCTCAGTTCCTCTAGAGCAGTGTCTCCCAACTACCGGTCCAGGGACTGGCACCGGCCCCTGAGATCTCGCTGACGTAGTTTGGGAAGGCAGCAAGCTGGTCCCTGCTATCAAAAAGCTTGAGAGGATCCACAGACATGCTTCTGTTGGCTAAGGTGAAGACGGGTGATGCCCAAAAGCCAGGGTTCCCCACACTTCGCACCCCACCAGCAGATCCACGATATCCGGATCCCTTCCTCGGACGGAAGCAGAGCCGACAATCTGGCCTATAAGCTGTAGTATCTAGGAGGAGCAAAATGTAGTCTGAGTAAGGGTTCATTGACGTCAGTTGGGAAGATGTCCATCCATTGATTTCGGTGGGTGCTTAATCAGGAGTGTGGAAGACAGCTTACGTCCCCAATGGGGCCTAGTGGCAAAGCCGTGGTGGGGAGGAGCTGGCTAGCAGTGGCACTGATTAGTTATCTTTCTAGGGCCAAGGGCCCTGTACAGTAGGAGAACTGTGCCAGACAAATAACAGGTTCCCTGCCTAGAGGACTGGCATTTTAAGAGCACGGTTCCAAAACAAACAGAGCCGTACAGTGCAGTAATGGAAGGGCCTGGGGTTACTGTCGCTGGATCCCATCACTGCTTCAGCAGCCCGTTCACACTGGGGGCAGAGACAGGGGAAGCAGAGACACCAAGTGGAAACACTGAATTTGCTGAAGGTTTTGAATCTCCAGCCTGGCACGGGAGATTGCTCTTCTCCTGCAGTCCCACCCCCGCTCTCCCTCTGCTCTCCAGCGGAGATGCTCGGCTGGACACAAAACCTCCTGCGGTGAGAGAGAGCTCCTGGTCTCAACTCAGCACTGCTCTTCCGCTCCTGGAGGGACAGCAGGTGCTGCCGGCCCGCCGGGCACATCTGGAAAGTTAGCGCCCCGCCTGCAACAGCCAGGTGGATGAGGTGGGATACCGCAGCAAATTCCTTTGAAACAGCCATTCTCCAGTTAGGCCATGCTGTGGGGAGCACGGCATAAAAGGCCCCACCTCCTTTCCTGCCCACAGATCACGGTGCTCATGGCTTTGTGGCCCACTGATGGTCTATGGGCTTACCTAGGAAGCTCTGCCATTGTTTGATTCCCAGCAGCGCACTGTGCTTTTCATTATTCGACTGAAAGCGATGTAAAAGAACCAAGCTCCAGGCAGAAGGCAAAGCATTTACTAGATGAAATTGGCAGACACAGGTAGGCGCTCCCCTAGAGAATTCTGGGACTGCGACGGACTGGGCATTAAGCGTGCCCTGCGCTGCACGGTAAGGCTAGAAAAGGCATTTTCCCCTTACGGGACATTAGGAAACAATCCCACGCAGCGCCCAAAAAGAACACTGAGCTAGGGGACCCAGCTTCCATGCCGGGTTGTGGGCTGAAGCCCTTAGGGGTCCTTGTCTCCCAGTGCTTCAGTGTGGGACAACGAATGACGATGAGCCCTGAAATGATTGTTTTCACCATTGTACCCTCCTTTGCCCCCGCAATGTTCCCCACTTTCCCACTCCCTGCCCCCCTCCCCTCCAATATCCCATGTCCTCCGTTACCCTTTCTCCTTCCATGGTCTGCTAATCTTCTCTTATGGTACAGCTACACTTGAGCTGGAGCTCCAGGAGACAAACGCCTGCTAGCTTGGATCGTGCTAGCTGCTATAAACAGCAATGTACGCCATGGCGTAGGCAGCAGGATGGGCTAGCCACCCTGAGTACAATCCCAGCTGGGACCCTAGACACAAACTCAGCAGTTACCCTCCTGCCACCCAAACCGCATGGCTACACTGCTACTTTTTAGTGTACTAACTCAATGAGAGCTAGCATGCGTACATCCGCTCGGGCTGCAATTCAGACCTCCAGCACCAGTGTAGGTGTACCATTAGTGTTTCTAGTGGGAGGGCATTTCTATCAACGCGTGGCCAGAATTTGATTGATTCATTTCTTTTATCATTTTGATGGATAATATCAATGTTTCGTTTTAAGCTTTTCCCCCCCAGTTTTTGTCAATTTAAATGTTCACAGTTGTGCAAACGTATGCTGGGTTAGACTATGGGGCGGGGGTGGCGGGTGTCGGGCAATAATTATTTAATTACAGTAGATGCTGAGATTCCAAAAGTTAAAGCTTTCTAACTGTTCAAACACAGATGATCATTTTGGCATGTGATGTTGACAAAGTAAATATCCTTAAATCAAATTCCAATAAGTTCACGAGCAACAGTTTTCTTACTTTCTTACCTGTCTGTTAATTTTGATTGTTATAGATGGAACTATTGTTTCATTGGCTTATGTGTGTACAGTCACATTGACATTTATCGACATTTACCGATAAAAATCTAATCTTTCCAAGTCTATTTATATCCCTTCCAAAATGTCCTTATTTTTTTCCTATTTCCTGTGATAACTGGATACTCTTGTTACCCAGGTCCTATCCCTTTCTGAATCCTGCTAAACTCTTGGACTCCATGATATCTTGGGGCAATGAGTTCCACAGACTAATTGTGCATTGTGTGAAAAGTATTGCCTTTGATCAGTTTCAAATGTGCATTATTTCCATTTCTTCAAGTCTCCTTTTTCTCTTGCATTTTGTCCCGTTAAATAGCTTATTAGGGTTTTTTAGTTAGATGTTTCCAACTGCTGTACAGTTTTTCTGGTTGAAATCACACCTTGCAACTAGGCTGCAGCTTTGAAAGGGTCCAACTCTTCTCCCTTCCCTTCCTCCCCCGGTCCCCCAGCCTTTTCATGAGAAATTCACTCCTGATCTCCTCCCAGACTTAAACCACTTTTTCTCTTCTGGTCCCGAGCAGATGCTGTCAATCACATCATATTCTGAGGCGGTTTTTAGATATAGACAACTAGAAAGTGGGATGAGACCATCAAAACTATTTCAGTTCTGGCCAGAAGTTATTGTCTGAAAACTGGTGGTGAAAGCTGCAGCAATTGCCAATGAAAAGTGAGTTTGATGTCACCGTCCCCTTTTAAATAATACATCCAACTGGGCATATGCCGTTTTAATTCTCTGCGTTGGTGCTGGTGATAGTCAGAAACAACTAGGGTCACTCCTATGGTTTTTACATTTCATAGACCGTCCTCAGCAGGGTCATAGCCCTAATGTTGACAATTACTGCACATACTGATGAGCCTTTGAGGAACTATATAGCACTTATGAGTATCAATTAAATATGTGATTGATGATACCTGAGGTAACTACATGCCCTATTGCTGACACTGTGTATCATTCCTATAAGGCCCACACACCCATTCGGACTATTTATATGCTAGAAGCACCTGGAGGGCTCATCCAAGATCAGAACCCCTCCAAACACAGAGGAAGAGAGCCCCTGACCCAGGGAGCGCACGCTCTAAAGAGATGAGGCAAACGAATGGTGACCGTGAGAGGGAAGTGGCTGGCCCAATATCACACCCCAGGTCAGTGGTAGAGCTGGGGATATAACCTCCGTCCGTCTCCTGATTCTCAGGCTATGTCTGCACTAGAAACACTGCAGCTGCTCCGGGAGGGGTTCCCCCATCGCTGGAGTTAATCCACCCCCAGGAGAGGCCGCGCTAGGGCAATGGGAGAATTCTTCTGTCAACCTAGCGCTAGGGTGACCAGACAGCAAGTGTGAAAAATCGGGACAGGGGGTGGGGGGTAATAGGAGCCTATAGAAGAAAAAGACCAAAAATCGGGACTGTCCCTATAAAATCGGGACATCTGGTCACCCTACCTAGCGCTGTCTCCACGGGGGGTTGGGTCGGTTTAACTACATCGCTCGTGTGGGGGGGTGATGATGTTGATTTTTCACCCCCCTGAGCGACGTAGCTGGGCCGGCCTAACTGTCTTGTGAAGACCTGGCATCCATCGGACGCCCTCCTAGATCCTGCCTTCCGAAGACGCGGCGCCATCACAAACTCAGCGAGTCAGAGTCTCCTGCCAGCCCAGCTCCATTCACAGACGGGCCTGATTCCCTGAAGCAGCGACCGATTGCAACACGACCCAGGTGATGAGGCGCGCCCAAAGGTGCTGCCAAAGTGGGAGGCGCACCCAAATATCCGAGCGTCCGGTGCACTGTCCACAGACCGTCAAACCAGCGTGATTCTTCTCTGCTTTTCCCTAGGTCACCTCTGGAGGGACTACGAGTCCCCGCTATCCCTAAGTCTTTTCCCACACCAGGGGTAGCCCCTAACCTTTGCCCCAGGAGCGGGTTCCAGTCTAGCACTGACGAGGGTCACATGACCCCTCGTCACTAGTTCCGCATGTGATGTCAATGCCGCCCCATGCCTCCGTAATCCTTTCTCTCTGGCTCCACCCCTGTGTTCAAAGCCAGTCACATGCAGTGAGCCAGTTGCAGAAGGGGGTTTGTAAGCATGGCGCCCGGCTGGAGGGGTCTGGGAATATCTTCCCTTGAGAAACACCCTCCCTCTGGTGCCTTCCAATTGGCAATGAATATTGTCCCTTCAGAAGCATCTTCATCGGCTAGGGATAAAGCCACCACTAGCGAGGCTGGTTTCAAGGTGTGGGGGAGGGGGCAGGGAGGTATGTTTGGGGTGAAACTTCAGCTTCCAGCCATTGGATCGCGTTAGACCTTTCTCTGCTAGACTGAAGAGCCGATTATCAAATATCTGTTCCCCATGTAGATACTGTACTTACAGGCTGTGATCAAGTCACCCCTGAATCGTCTCTTTGTTAAGCTAGATTGAGCTCCTGGAGTCTAGCACTATAAGGCAGGTTTTCTAATCCTTTAATCATTCTCGTGGCTCTTCTCTGAACCCTCTCCAATTTATCAACATCCTTCCTGAATGGTGGGCACCAGAACTGGACACAGTACTCCAGCAGCGGTAGCACCAGTGCATTGGATCCAGTACTTAGAGACTGACGGGATTGAAAAAACTACACTTCTGACTAAATGTTCGGTCAAACCTTCAGGCAGGGACCAGAATGGTCTAAGGACCGTGACACACATCTCCAATCAGTGCTGTCGCATCTTACTAGTGCAAAGTCTGAGACAGAACTGTTCGCATACAGGCTCGTAACTGGATTCGCCCCCGAAGGCATTTACTGTCTGAGATCAAAGAGAGAAAAAGCAATTTTGATAATAGAAGGAAGAAGAGGAAAATAGGTAGCTGAAGGCTACATCCATAAATGTTCTATTACTATCATTTGTTTTACAAGGAGCAATTAGAGGTGAGGCGCCGGTGTGGTGGGTGCCGTTCAGACACATCGTGAGAGACTGTCCCTGCCCCAGTGAGATTAAAAGTCAATATTTTCGTGGAATCAACGTCAAGATGTCCGGAAAGCGCGTGGGGAAGCAAAATCATTTAAAAGTGTTGAATTTGGGGGGCAAAATCCTCAGCTGATGTAAATCCACAGTGGAGTTACGCTGATTTACACCAGCTGAGGATCTGGCCAGACGTCTTTCCCCCGGTGCACGGAAAACAAGCCCTGCTATTGAAGAGGGGCTGTCAAAGGTCAATGGGTCTCGTTGATTGCCTGGTACATCTCGCCACAGCGGAGATGAGAATGAGTGACTGTTTTGCGCAAACAGATGTGATGAAAGAAGTGAAAAAATATGCTAATCAAGAGCACTTTCTGCTAATTATGGTAATGCCACTTCTGCGCGGCAGCCCAAAATAGTCGCTCTATTCCCAGCGCCTGCGAGAGACTCCAGGGCTTTCACGTTTTTCCTGGATACTGCAGCCAGGTGTGGTGCCAGGGCCTTACAGGGCTGGGGCCGCTCTCCCACCCCCCACCAACACACAAAAAGGACACTGGTCTAAACACACTGATTACATTAACCAACTAAAAGGCACTCCAAGTGCATCACGTGAACAGGCTGTAATCATAAAGAAAGAAGGTGGAGAGAAAGTCAGGTCTGACGTTTAGCCCATTCTGCTCTTTAAGATTCCTGTGTGATCTTGGGCAAATCACTTAATCTGCATGTGCCTCACTTCCCTCCCCCTCCCCCCGTGAGATGGGCCTGGTACTTCGGTTCAGACTCTAAGCTCTTGCAGCATGGGCTGCCTCTTATTTTGTACAGTGTCTAGTACCCCTAGGTGCTACGATAATGCAAATATTAATAAAACTCACCATGACACACATCCAGTACAGTGTCGAGTGATTTAGCTGCATGTCTCCCATTGATGTTAGTGGATTGTAAATGGTTAAATCCTTCTGCCCTGCCCTGAAGATTCCCCCAGTTTTGCAAAGTAATAATAATGGGTGAATTTATTAGAGTTGCCACCTTTCTAATGGCTGGTAACTGGACCCCCAAGGCCCCACCCCCTGCCCCGCCTCTTCCTCCAAGGCACCACCCCACTCCGCCTCTTCCCCCTGCTTTGCCTCTTCCCTTGAGGCCCCACCCTCTTCTCTGTCTCTTCTCCCAAGCCCCGCCCCCTTCTCCTTCTCTTCCCCCAAGATAAAAAAAAACAACTGGACATCAGGACTTGTCAAATGGTACCCAGACATGCAAGCCAAAACCCGGACTGTCCGGGTGAAAACCGGGCGTGTGGCAACCCTAGAATGTATCTAGTGCCTTTCATCTACAGAAATTGCTCTACAAATTGATTTGCAAACTGTGGGTCACATTCTAAACCCAGAATATGACCCACCGACCTCTATGCATAAGCATCTCTTCACTGGACACTGCAGCGCAAACTCCCCTTAAGTACCGAGCAGCAACACTGTGCACAGCAGAAAGTAAAGAATACCTTGGTCAGCTGACCCCAGAGGAGGCGCTGTACTAGGTAGCCTATACTCCCCTAGCATTCTGCCAGGACACCTCCTGATTTTGCATAACAAAAATGCCCCGGGGTCTGTATTAGCAACAAGTTGTCAAGGCCTCTGATTTACACCTCATCTATAAAACAACACTCACAGCAGGCAGGGCTGGAGCGTGTCACTGAACTACCCCTCAGTCCGCTTCTTGCAGGGGCTTGGGCAGAAGGTTTCCCATTGTCACATGGCCTTTGATCTCTGGCAGGCCGGAGAGAGTCCATACCCCGGTGCCAGTACAGAAAGCTCCCACAGTGGGATGATTTTTACATTGTTATATTAACATTCCCCTGGTTTTGTCTAGCCCCATATTGCTTCTTATCTCGGTTTCCTTTCTTCTTCGGGGTCTTTATCTCCTGAGGTATTCTGGGCAATCACATCCTAAGCCGCTGGCTCGCTGCCCCTCGTCAATTCCATCTCCCTGCTCTGGGAGCACAGCACTCTTGCTTGATTGCGCTAATTATCTTTGGCACATTAGTGCCTATTAGCTTGCACGTTATTTAAGCAGAAGCCAGACCCAAAATGATCTGCCCCTGAATGTCTGCTGCCACTGATTGATTGCGACAGCCACAGAACTCTTGCAATCAGGGCTGTTCCAAAGCTGGCCTCGTGGATACCTGTCGAGTAAACCAGGGTAGCTCCGGTGGAGCGTCAAGGGAGCTAGCTAATTTATACCAGCGGGGAGGATCGGGCCCATCGCCTCGAGAACACTGCAGTGAAAGCTGCATCTTGTGGCGGACTGACTCCCACCACTGGGTGTTGTCCCTTTAAGAAATGCATTTACTGGAGGGTCACAAGGCAAGACTGATTTTCTCCCTTTGTGGTTCACAGCTAGTTCATCCCACATAACGTCCTCTCAACCTCAGGAATTCCCAGGGTTAACTTAATGCCCAGGCCCCCGGCCACAAGTTTAACTGAGCCCACCCGCTGCCTCTCCTAGATCTGCGGGACCCTTTCCCCTGCTCTCTTGGCACATGTGACCTATACATCTCATCAGCCACCCCAGGACAGTAACTTTTTCACTTGATTTTTTACTTTCTTTATTGGTTTAGACAAATAAATCCTACCAAGTGTTTCTTGTTGCTCTCTGATATCAGACAAGTCACCCATAATAGTGATAACATTTTCCCATCAGTGGGCAGTCGCACTGAACATGGATTGGTGCCCAGAAGGAAATACTTTTTCACATGATGCACAACTAGCCTGTGGAACTCATTGCCACAAGATATCATTGAAACCAAGAGCATAGTAGGGGACAGAAAAGGAATTGGAGAGACAGTGTTGACTAGTGGATAGAGCACTAGACTGGGACTCAGAAGAGCTGGGTTCTGTTTCCGGCTCTAACACTGGCCTGCTAGGTGACCTTAGGCAAGTCACTTCCCCTCCCCGTGCCTCAGTTTCCCCATCTGTACAATGGTGATAATGTTACTGACCTCTTTCGTGAAACACTTTGAGATCTGTGGATGAAAAGCGCTTCATAAGCTATATTAATTATTATATTATTAAAAAGAATATCTAGAGTTATAATAATACATACAAAAAACCCTCAAGAGTTATGGAAAGACTATAAACCCCCATGCTTCAGGGCTTAAACCAACCTCTGACTAATGGGAGTCAGGAGGAAACTTTCTTTGGGGGCAGATTATCCCATCCCTGCAGGATTTCTTGTACCTTCCTTGAAGCAATTTGTAGTAGCTGGCCCCCTGCTCTGATACTGTGCGGCCGTTATTAATGATAATTATTATTGTTATTCATATGTACTGTGGTAGCACCTGGGAGCCCCAGTCATGGACCAGGACTCCATTGTGCTAGGCGCTGCACAAACACAGAACAAAAAGATGGTCCCTGTCCCAAGTGGCTTATGTATAAACCCTTTTGAGGGTGTAGGGAGAGGGGGCAAAGTCTCTTTATATGGCTCTATTCCTCCAGTGACACTCATGTTAAGCTACCCCCAGAGTTATTCCCAGAGGAGATTTAATTGGGACAAGCTGGATCAGGGTGTGCATTACAAACTTTGGTGCTCCAAGCTAGAGAGGTGGAGGGAGTATCTGTGCCCCACCAGTCTTCCTGCTGGTGGGGTAAACCGATGGTGAGCTCACCCCCTCTCTGGTCCAGCCAGAAGAGGAAATCCGATCAATTATGAATCTGTGCTGGCCCCAAGGTGCCTAAATCCCTGTGAGGATCTGGGCCTGAGGGATCCAAGTTGTTTAAGGAGGGATGTGCTGCCAACCTGCAATGTTTGTTCCTGTCCTGTGTAGCCAAGAAAGCAACGTCAAGCGAAGAAAACAGACCTAGCCGACCGGAGCCCGGCCCTGATGTGTGAAGTCATGCAGCGCCGACGCTTAATCAAACGAGAAGAAGAGCAAAAGGGAAGTGTATTGGAAATATTTCTCCGCGGTAAAAGCGGTGCCGAAAGTTCACAGCCAGACCCCTGAAAGCGTGGGCAAAAAACAACCCCGGCACGTAACCAAGCAACTGTTCGATGCCATGCCCGAGGTGATGGCACGAAGGGAAGGTTCACTGCGTCCGAGGGTGCAATGAAAGAAGTCAGGGCTGGGCGCACCTTGTTAATTAGGAAACGCGGAGGGTAGAGATAAACGCTCTTGCAGGGATGTCAGATCCAATCATTAGAACCGGTGCACCTGAGCCGGCCCCATCAGACGCTGCGTGAGAAGGCAACGAACGGTTAGGTCCCGTTAGTGCAAGCAGATCCCTGCACCTGAGTGGAGCCCTGGGGGCTATGCACGGGATCATGGCAGGATCGTGGCCTCAGTGAGTGAGTGAGTGACCAGCAATCCTGCTATGCCTCCATCAGTGGTGGCTGTGCCCATAGAGCTCCAGGGACACTGACCCGCTGAGCCCAGCTTTCTTGCCATCTCTGTCCTATGGGCCGTTTGTAGTTGTCCTTTGAACAGACAAGCGGATCCATCTTGCTGATGAAGGATCCATACAGGGTGGGGCTGCAACTCCCACTGCTGCCCCCAACGGTCTGATCCTGTGGCAGGGAGGAAGGGTAGCTACGCTCCCTTGAATGCTGCACTACATAGGGGGACTTCTGGAGTCCCCTTAATTAATGAGCAAGCGAGCAGCTAAACGTTCACCCTATAACTTCGATCCAGATGTCATTCAGGAGGACACACCAGGGAATGAACTCTCCTCACCCCCACCCCCACCCCTGACATACACCAGAGATTATTCCATCAGCATAGCATAGTCATCCACCACACAATTACACCTCTATGCTCAAAGCAGCCCCTGTGGACTGATCAACATCTGCATTGGAGGCAGCTGTTACTCTGTGTTTCCAACCAAGCCCCCCAGCTGGGGAGGGAAGGAAGAAGGAATAGAATCAGGTGAGTAAATAAATAAAGCTTTGTACAATGAGGAGGTTAAAACAGGATACGTTATTTTATAGCCTGGCTGCTAGCTAGAAAGGCTTTGGCAAGCCCTGTTGCTTAGTGCTGGTGCATTTCCAGATCTCTCCACTTGATTTATTAGTTTACTTAAAATCATGCACATCTCAGGGAGGTACTTTAAGGCCTGCTCTGGCAATGAGCGAGGCTCCATGGGGATGCAGGATGTTTGCTCATGTAGATTTCGTTGTGGGATAAGGGCCACGATCCCCACGTCACGCCCACATTAATCACACACAAAGCAGCATTCCCATCTCGGCATTTCTTTTCTAACACTGGAGCACGTCTTACAAGCCTGGTGTTTTGCTCTGGCAAAAATCTCGAAGGGCATTCATGGAATAAAGGTTTTAGAATGTGACCTGTTTGGGGCATGGGGTCTTTTGATAGGATTGCCTAGCACTGACCATGATTTGGCTGCTATAGAAATACATAAATAAAACTGCATCCGATGAAGTGGGTTCTAACCCACGAAAGCTTATGCTGAAATAAATTTGTTAGTCTCTAAGGTGCTACAAATTTTTCTTTCTTATTTTCGTTTTGCTGACACAGACTAACACGGCTACTACACTGAAACCTATAAATAAAATAAATAATCATTAATAAAACTTAGCTGAAATTTTAATACAAGCAACTCTTGTAGGATTTGAATGCACTGTTTTAGTCAGAGGAAGACAGATACATTACCTAGGAGGCTATATAATCCTATAGGCACAATGCCCAAGGAGTTGAGAGGTACTACCTATTGCACTTAACTTCCCTAGTTTGTCCCTTTTGAGCACCTGTAGCCAGCCACCTCCCCTACCACTTATAAAAGCAGGAGCCTTGGCTTTTTGCTAGTCCCTTGCTTGCTGGCTGGCTGTTCCTCCTGCTCTCTGGCTCCTGGTGTGTTTTGCAAGTGGTTTATGCTTTTTGGTTTAAGAAGTGGCAGGTTTATAAGGGCAGTGGAAACTCCTACTACCGGTTGCAATTAAGTGTGGCATAGGGTGTTGTGAGGGAGGATGAGGAGGGGTAGATCAACAACTGTTGTATCAGATAACTGGCTCCTTGTGTCTGCTCATGCTGGTGGGTGGTGCACCTATCTAGGGTTTTTAGGACTACGGGTTTAATTATAACCTTGAATGTCTATGTGGCTCCCATCTTTTTTTGTGCTGAAACTGTGCCAGGCAACAATCATGGGGCAGATCGTGTCTTCCTATGGCACAATCTGGTGTGGAGATTGGGAGAGGAAACCCTGTGAATTCCCCCTTGTAAATCTTCCTCTGACTCTGTGTCTGGAGGGGGCTGCCTCGCTCTGCGTGGAACCAACTGGGGGTCCAGCCCCCAAATCCTGTGGCTCTGGAGATGTCTCTGCTCCCCCAACTCCCTGCCAGGGTGACTGTAGTGTAGACATGAAGACACACCCCTCCATGCAGTGGGGAAAGGGTTTCAGTGAGTAGAAGGCTAGCAGAGCTGGGGACTTTATTGCCTTTGCAGCAGATTTCCTACTGGGGCTGTGAACAGATTGGTCCGGGGTCCCCCTTCCCACATAGGCTGCCTTAAGGGGAAGGAGATACCACCTCCATAATATCATCCCCCACCTGTCCACAAGTCTCTCCAGATCCTCCCCCACACCATGCCTGGGACGGTCCAACACCCTCTCTCTGCCTTCCCGTGAGAACCCTCCACTCCACAGGAGTCCTTGAGCTTCCACCTCCTGGAGCTGAAAACAAGAAGGTGGCGGAGAAGCCTAAGGGCAGGGTGCTTGTCTGAGAAGGAGAAATGGCAGCCTCTCAACAATCAGCCCTGCCTGCAGCCACCGAGCCCAGCTGGGAACCGCGCCTGATCTTCTGACGTGCTGAGCACCGCCTGCCATCAATGCTCAGTGACTGCAAGTCAGGCCCTGATGCACGAATGAATAGGGGGATGGGTTAAAACCCTCTACTTGTTACTTGAAAATATCCCCCGTCTGTGGGTAGGGACATGGTATAACCTGCATCAGCTGTATTTATGGATCTGGTTTCTATTGCACCGCGTGGTACAATATTTATAACTGCAGGCGTGTTCCTAGCTGCTGAGTGCTCGCCCTGGAGCCTGCAGGCAGCCACTTTTTCTGCCAAACTCCCATTGGCTGCAATCAGGACTCTCTCCATGGAGAAACGGCAGGCAGCTAAAACACGGGCCACCCAATGGGCCTCTTCCTGTGGCAAGGGGCAGTGATGTCATAGGGGAAGGGGTTCCAGAAGCATGTGGCAGTTGAAGACCACCAGGGCGTTCTCCAGCCCGGGCCATGGTGGGGAGGGAGGTGTCGCCACAAACCTGAAGTTGGGGCGTGGTCCCACGGGGCAGGCCTGGGAAGCACCCACTGCTGCCGCTTCTCCCTCAAGGCCTCTAAAGCCCTAGGTCAGTGAGAAGGTAGAGAAGTGGCTCCAGTCTATTTGACTTGCTGTCTCCATCATCCCCTTTCTGCTGATGGCTTATCTCCATCAGACCTGCTGGGGAGGTGAAGGGGACTGACGGGCAGGGACGCTGGGATTGGCAGGCAGGAACTAGCTAGCCGGCTGAGCCCCAGGTTCTGCCCTGTGGTGCGGGGTGGGCCAGGACTCTGCTGCTCTTCTCTGCGGGGTCATGCAGCTCATTAGACGCTGAGCTCGCCTGCACATGGGGGAAATCAGCACTGGAAATCAGCTACCAGCCTCTGAGCAGCTTGTCAAGACTGGGCGGTGTAAACGCATAAACCCTGTCTACACTGTTGGTGGCAACAATCCACGTGCACCGTGGCTGGAAAACCTGTGTTCGTTTTCCCAGTGTAGATGCGTAAGGATGCGTCTTGATTGAAGCAAAACGTCTCAAAAGTGGCCCCTGACTTTGGTTGCCTTGATGCTCAGGTGTCCGCCTGATTTTCCAGAAGAGCTGCTGAGCCAGAAGAGTCAGCAATAAGTTATTACAAGTTAGGTGTAAACTAGAGTCTCTTGGTTTTTAATGGAATACAAAATAAGTTTATACAGGACAAAAATTGCTCCGTCAACAGGGAGCAAAGGCCTTATCTGAGAGCTGTTTGATGCATTCCCGGTGCCCAAATGCAGAGTTCTAAAGAGCCCAAATGAGGGACACGCCAACTATTCACGCAGGTCTCTTGAAACGATGCACCTTTAGTATCCAACTCTCGAACCTCACGTTCATGGTTATTTACTTCTGATGTTAATCTTCAACCATCAAAGCAGGGAGTTGGATTTGTATGGAACGTGGATAACTTTGGGATTAAAACAAGGGAGGGGCACTTAGGGGAATGCTTTGTGGGAGTGCTGGTCTTCCAGGATGGCTCTGATAGGTGTGATATCCGCATTGGCCTTTGATTGTTCTTTGCCTCCTCCCCGCCCTCCCGCTGCTGCTGTTCCAGATCATGGCGACCAGAACCCAGAAGTTCAAAGCGTTTGTGTCTGAGCCGATGGGCGATAAGGACGTTACAGCAGTGGATGGCATCAATGACGAGCTGGGACTAAAATTAGCTGCCAAGGGTTTTGACAAGGTAACCATCTTTTCCTCCCACCCCTTCCCAACCTCTGTTCTATTTATGGAGCGGGTACTGTGAGAGGACTTGATTTCAAGAAGACTGTGTTCTTGTGATTTTGCTCTTGTGACAGTTTCTCCTGCTATTATGGTCTTAAAGGCACTTCATTACCATCACTTGATCTAAACTCTGGAGGGTAGTTATGCTGAATTATTCAAAGGAGCAAGACTGAATGTTATTCAAAGGGGCAAGGTCAAATCTCTTCAATCTTAAAATGTGACAGTTCTTTCCAGTCCAACCAGAAATATTCAAACCATGCCTTTGGTTTCTTTTAACCCCATTTTTTTCCCTGTTGCAGAATTTGTTTGTAAAAAAAGCCACAAGGACTTCCCGGGGGAGGGTGGGAGTATGGAATTAAAAATATATGTCTTGCATTCGTTATGGTAAGTCTGGCAGCAGCTAAGCTAAAGAAAGTTGAGCTATTCAGTTTCTTGTGCTGGCTTGGGAAATTCCGTCACTGGAGAAACTGATGCCTCTGCTTTCTTACTACCTTCCTTGAATGCCGGTTAGCCATCTTCCGCCATAGGGAAAAATTATGCCACTCCTAGGCGAGTTAACCTTTTGTACGTGTTGGTTGACAGGAAGTGAACAGAAGGGGTGTGGGAAGATCTCTGGGTAGATCTCAAGAAGAGCAAACCCTGCTCCACCTGCCTGTGTTGGGGATCAGTTTTGTGTAACTACCGGATCCCGTCTGCACCCGTAGCATTGCTACAAAGTCAAGTAGTTCGTGCAGAATGGACCGCTCTTGTCACTGCGCGCGTGTCCTTCTCTCCTCCTAGTACACGGTTGCCATGGGATGCACAGGAAGCAAGTCAGACAGCAACAGATATATGATGCCACTTTAGTTTGTTAAACGGTAGTAACCAGGTGACTGCGGCTCAGGGTTTGAGTTGTGCTGCTGATCTAGGGTAACGGACACCTCCTACTGCCTGGTCCCCATTTCCTGCTAGAGTACTAATGGGACAACTGCAGAATCCGCGAGCTAACTCCTTTAGCAGACCGTGACTGTCAATGGTTAGGCCCAACAACCCTGAGTCTGCCCTTGTCTCTTACAAGAGCTAACATTTCGAGTTGCAATCAAAATGGGGAAGAGTGGATTGGATGGGGACTGGTTCCGGGCTGATTGACACCTGGCCCAAAGTTAGGGCAGACCCTGTTCCAGTGATTATGGGGTGGAGTTAACCTGCAACAGCCTCGCGTTGTGAAAACAGCCCCTTTCAAGGGAGCCGGTCAGACAAGGCCCAAGGCTGCACTCCACACAGTAGTAGCGCGGACACTACCCCGGAGCAAGGACATGAAAAGCCGGGCTCCTAGCATCATTAAAAGAGGAGCCTGTCACCCATGTGTCAGAGTAAACCTGACCTCCCTCTCCTTCTGGAGAGCTGAGCACCAGGCTAAAAATGGGCAAAGTTTCTGATCCTGGCGGAGTGCCGCTAATGAAGTAACCACAGGAAGAGAAGCCGTTACTTGTCTGGCAAAGCTTAGACTATAAAGTGGCCCAGAGTTTCAAATTAACCAGCTACTCCAGGCTATGGAGCAAATGGGTGGGCGGGGGAAACTCATTAGCAGTGCTATGTGCTAACTCGTTCTGTTCCTCCTCCTAGGCATACATCCTTCTGGGCCAATTCCTCCTGTTAAAAAAGGACTATGCGGTTTTCCAAAGGTGGCTGAAAGGGGCGTATGGAGCCAGTCCGAGCGAGGCTCAGCGGTGCGCCTCCTGTCTAATGGACTGGTGCTACGCTTTCCTCTAGGGAGCTGGCCGCTTAGCCCCCGTGGTGTGTTCTGTGGACTGCAATAAAGTCTCTCCTGCCTTGAACTGTCCAGCCTCAGCGTCTTATTAATAGATGAACAGCGTCTCTATTGCCCCAAATCTGAACTGTTGCATGTTCTTGTGCGGGGTGATTAAGTGGGTCAAATTCTGTCCTTCGTTGTCCCTGTGCTACCCCTGAGATTATGACCCTGCCCATGGAGAAGCCTGGAACTTCTCACTCTGAGCCCAGCTGTTAACTCGGACCCAGGGTCAGCAAGTTAGACAAGCACGTGCCCTAACGCTAACCCCAGGAGTGGCCCAACTGACGTCAATGGGCTACCCGTAGACTTGAAGGTTAGCCCGGGGTTTAAGTGCCTTGCCGAATCAGAACCTAGGAGGGGAAAGCTGGTCTTGTGGGTAAGGCACCCGGAGATCTGTGTTCCATTTCCAGCCTCCCCTGTGTGACCTTGGGCTGCTCGCACACTTTCAAAATCAGCCATTGACGCTGCAGGACACACTTGAGCATGATTTTTTTTTTTTTCCCCCAGTGATGCTGAGAATTCGCTGCTCCCACTGGCTTCTATGGTAGCAGCAGGTCCTCAGCAAATAAGGCCCAGGATGTCTCAAGGCCCCGTCTCCAGAGCGGTCACTAACTTCTTCCTGCCTCTCTGAAAGCAGGTGATCCAAGTCCCGACCTCTGAGGGAGGCTGTGTTCATACGGATATTTGCAAAGCGATGTGAGCTCTTCACGTAAGCACAGTGGAAATACGCACGGAGCACCCTGGCCCCGATTCTGCGGCCGTGCTGCTGTGGCATAAAGAAGGCGGAAAGCAGCTGGAGTTCTTTGCCACAACAATGACCCTACGCTGCCCCAGCTCTAGGCTTGCCAGGAGCATGGGTCTACTAGCCCTCAGCATGCTGTCCCAGCTAGCCCAGGCTGGCAGAGCTGTGGCTGGGGAAGCGGCTATAATCTAGAGAGCTGCTCTGATTGACACTAGATGCACCCAGAATTTGGGAGGTACGGAGGTGTCTTAAAGCCTCCTTTATCTGCTGGGCTGTGCCACCTTGGAGAAAGGGGAGGGAAGAAAAGTTCCCCCCAAGATTCTTGGGCCCTCTTTCCCCCTTTTTTGCCTTTCATATGCGTACCCCCACTGCAGTGGCTCTGGAACATTTTTTACAGTGGGGGTGCTGAAAGCCAGTGGTCCCCACCCCAAACTTCCCCTCACCCCCCCTTACTCCAGTCTGTGTCCTCCCACCCACCCCCCCAGAGCTGGGGCCAGGAGCAGGGCTGTGGCTTGGGGGGGGGAGATTTGCAGACATGGATAAGGGGGCCAAGGCTGGGACCCCGCGTGTGGGGCTGAGAACAGAGCCCCGGGTGTGGGGCCGGCAGCATCTGGGACCCCACGTGTGGGGCCGAGAACACAGCCCTGGGTGTGGGTCCTGCAGCCAGGAATTGGGACCCCCCGCATCCCTAGTTCCCATGCCTATACCCCACTGCTATAATCTAAGGTGCTTTGTCTCTCTCTCCTGACCTTCCCCGCGCTGGCGTGCTTGGCATTCTGATGCAGGATTCTTCTGTTGCTTCACTTCCTGGTGCAATGTTTTGCTTGCACTGGAGTAGCTCCATAAAAAAAAAAAAGCTAGTCAAGTTCCATGTTTGTGGTGCCCATGAGTGCAGTGCAAAGGTGCTTGCTTTACATAAAAAAGGATGGGCTGGGTTTTTCCAGCCCTGCAAACTCAGCCATGGCTCTGAGCTGAGCTGGTTTATTTCCTGCTCATGGGAATGTGAGAACAGAGTCTGTGACACCTGTGGACTAGCCCAGGTGTCCTAGATTAGAAACTAGTAACCAGTTCTGATGAGGAGGCACAAGATGCAACAGACTCCAGCTCCTTTGCTGGCAGATGAATGCGCCTGACCTAGCTCGCAGGAGTAAAAAGCAGTGAAAATATGATGGAAGTCAGCAGATGGGACTCTGACTAGATGCAAGGAGCGGATTAGCTGAAAATGAAGGTGTTATTTTTATGTAGGTGCCAGACTTTCAGGGTCACATTCCAGCTAAAGTGGCAGGCTGAATTCCAATTCTGCATCTCCAGTGTTTGAATGGGGGAGAGATCCGACAAGGTCCATCTTCCCTTCCTCAGAAAACCCTCTGCCCCGCACAGAGGCCAGGCTCTTACTACTGTGTATCTCCCTAGGCCACTGAAGACAGAGACACTCTTGGCTTAATATCAGACATCAATTTGTTCAAACCTAGAGGATAATAATCTGATAAGTAGCAGCCAAAGTGAATTTGTCAAGAACAGATCAGGGCATATCAACCTTATTTTCCTCTTTGCCAGGGTAACCGGCTTAGTGGATGCAGAAGGAGCAGTGGATGTGATACATCTGCATATAGAATCATAGAACTGGAAGGGGTCTCGAGAGATCATCTAGTCCAGTCCCCTGGACTTGTGGCAGGGCTAAGTATTATCTAGACCATCCCTGACAGGTGTTTGTCCAACCTGCTCTTAAAAATCTCCAATGATGGAAATTCCACAACCTCCCTAGGCAATTTATTCCAGTGCTTAACCACCCTGAGAGTTAGGAAGTTTTTCCTAATGTCCAACCTAAACCTCCCTTGCTGCAATTTAACGCACAGTGCATTAATAAGGCTTTTGACATAGTCCCATGTGACATTTTCATATACAAAAAAAAAATGTGGTCACGATGACATTAGTGTAAGGTGGATGCGCAACTGGTCGTCAGACCATTCTCAAAGAATACTTATTGAGTGTTTGCTGTCCAAATGGTTTGCTGAGAGGATGTATCTGGTGGGGTCCTGCAGTGGCCTCTTTTGGGTGTAGTATTTCGTTAATGACTTGGATAACAGAGTGGAGAGGATGCTTATAAAACCTGCAGCTGACACCAGCTGGGAGGACAGGCTTAGAATTCAAAATTTTGAAAAATTGGAGAATTGGTCTGAAATCAACAAGACGAAATTCCGCACAGATGTGTGCATAGTACTACACTTGGGAAAGAAAAAAATCAAACTACAAACTGGGGAATAACTGGCCCGGCAGCACTACGGCAGAAAAGGATTGGGGGTTATAGTGGATCGCAAGCTGAAAAGGAGTCAGCCGTACTAGGGCAAGTAAGGCAAATGTCATCCTGGGATGTATGAACAGGAGTGTTGTAAGAAAGACACAGGAGGTAATTGTCCTGCTCTACTCAGCACCGGTGAGGCTTCACCTGGAGTTAGGCATTCTGATTCATTTTGATTATTCCATAGGAACTGAGTTGCAGATTTTAAAAATGCAAATAGTCAAATGTTTCATCAGGACAATATTTGCCTGCAATCTGGGGGGGCGGACGATCTCCCCGAGGACTGGCTGTGAAGATCTGGAGGGACTGCTACTAAATTTCTGGGAGAAGATCCAGAAAAGGAAGGGAAAGATTTGAAGGAGAATTTTCTTTGTTTGTGTAATGAAAGCAAAGGGGGACAGCCAGACTCAATAGCTGCAAACAGAGATAATGTCGTACTGCGAGACACTAGGAATCAGGAAGAGATATTTAGTTATAACCATTAGTCAAACCCAGCACACTGCAATTATCATCTGAGAGTCTCTCCTGCCGCAGGCTATCCCTAGCGAGGAGAAGTTGGAAGAGCAAAAAACATGCTTCTAAAGAAATCATTCTAGGCCTGCTCAGTAGAGCCTGATCAAAAGTCCATTGAAATAAACAGAAGTCTTTCTATTGACTTCGGAGCAGGTCTTTATAGATATGGTCTTAATAATAATCCCTATCTTATATGTATTGCTGTTTATCAGTAGATGACACAGCACTTTGTTGTTATCCCCATTTTACCACTGGGTAAACTGAGGCACAGGGAAGGGAAGTGACTTGCCCCAGGTGACCCATGGCAGATCCAGGACTAGAACTCAGATTGCCGGAGTCCCAATTCTCTGTCCACTAGGCCACCCTGCCTTGGGGCGAGGGATGGTCCTGTTTTAACTATTTCAAGCCTGTTTCAGTGCTACAGCTTTACAACTCTGGGGTGCAGACCAGTCCTTACAAGCCTAGGGCTTCTGACAATATTTGGTACTTCGGTCTCCGGTCCTGGCCAAAACATGCAAATGCAGAAGTGGCCAGAAATGAACAATAACGACAGAAAAATGGCTTTTTGACCTCAGGACAGTTAGGATTTTATTGGGTGAACTGGGGGGGGTGCTGTTTTTTTAACCGAGGCGAGGAAAGTGGTCTCACTTTATCTGAACTGTCGGCCCCACTTCCCCATTTGTCTGTTGTGTTTCACTTTATATTCCCTGGGCTGGAGTCTCAGCTGATGATGTATATTGGTATAGCTCCATTAAGGAGAACGGAGCTAGGCCAGTTTACACCAGTTGAGGATCTGGCCCAGACTTTTTAAAGGCAGCAGAAAACAGGAACACAATAAAGCAGGCACAGGTCCAAATCAGGCACTAGTGAAATTACACCAAGGCAAAATTCGCCATATTCACTTCTCCGCCACAGGGACTAAATGGATTTAAACAAAAAACAGGCAAACAAAAACGTAGGGCACTCACATGACACTTGCAAACCATTACTTTGCTTGTGTGCTACCCCATTACCCCAACCCACGTCTCTCTTGTCTAGTTAGATTGTAGACTCTTTGGGCAGGGGCTGTCTCTTAGTATGTATTTGTACAGCTCCTAGCGCAATGGGTCTAGGTTGACTCCTAGGTGATAGCTGTTACGGCGTTTATTAAGGTAAGATTGGACGTCCTTCTGAACGAAGACAGATAACATGGGTTTTATTTGCACTGCTAAAGGCCTTCATGCAATGCAAATATGCTCACAAGCAGCACTTTTGATAAGTGCCCTGCCTGGGATCTCACCTTCTGAGAACCCTGGCTTTAGGGCTGAAGAGCTGAAAGGTTTTGAAAGTAGGTCTCTGTAATTCCGATCCAAGATGACTTCTGGTGTACGATCGCCCTGGCAAAAGGGAACATTTTGGGGCATATGACAAATTCTTTAAAAATAACAGCAGATTGAATAAGGGAAGGGCGCGGGGGGCGGTGGGGGGGAATGAAACAAGGTCATCTTGACATCTCTCAGGAAACCCCATGACATGCTGTGAGTGAGCCTGCATAGTCCATGGGCAGTGGAGTTTTACACTTACATACTCCCTGGAAACAAAGAGCCAATAATCTAATAAAGGCAAACAATGCTGACTGAGAAAACCAATAGATCTGGCGGTGTGCAGGCAGGGCTGAGGGCCTGGTGGGAGGGCTAATAAAGCCAAATGCAAAAGGAAAACCATTTCTCAGTGCAATGCAGGCTGCTGTCTGTTATTGTTTCCCACACAATGGCCTGCAGAAACAATATTTGAGAGTGACAGGTAGACAGGCCTGCAACTTATTTTGTAAGATATCACCCGCTTGTGTGTACCGCACCTCATTTTAAGCTCTGATCTGACAATAACATGATCACAGTAGCACACAAATGTGTGTATTCCGATGAGAGAGAGCTACATGAATGTATAGGGCCAAATTCTATGTTAGTGTAAACAGGTACAGCTCCATTAAAGTCAGTGGGGCCTCTACTGCTTACACCACTTGAGCATTAGAACTTCAGTATAAAACCATGAAGTGAATTAGTTTTTTTATACATCGGCTTGAAAGGATTAGATTTTTATCGATGAATGTCAGTCACTGTCAATTTCACCATACACATAAACCGATGGAAAAATATTTCCATTGATCATAATCGAAATTAACAGATGGGCAAAAAAAATGTTGCTTGAGAACTTCTTAGAGTTTGAATTAAAGCTAGTTACTTTGAATATTTTGAGATGTGATGTTGACAGTTTGTATTTTGATGGCTATAAAGCTTTAACTTTTTGAATTTGTGTCTATTTCCATTAAATAATCAAAGTCTGCCCCCTCCATTCTCTGCTCCCCCCTCCCTCCACAATTTCCTGCAACTGCAAACGTTTAACTAGGTAAACATTGAAAAAATGTTTACAAATAATCAATATTATGCATCAAAATTATTTTAAAAATGAAAATGGAAATCTGCCAACCCTATTTATATCACACATAATTAACCTGTGAAATTCATAAAGAATTGTATAGGAAGCAGAATTGTCAGCTAGAGTCGGCTGGGAATTTTTCAGCAAAGAAATTTTCTCAGGTTCAGGCTAAAATGTCTGGCCAAAGCCAAAGAAAACAGAGCACTCACCTGACTAGTACAGAACATAGGTTCAAGCCTCTACTCTGCAGCAGGAACTTGAAGCTGGGCTTCATACATCCCAGGTGAGTGCCCTAACCACTGGCCCTCCTATTGTGTATACATCATTAAGTATCCACTA
Source organism: Chelydra serpentina (assembly GCA_037349315.1). NCBI lineage: Eukaryota > Metazoa > Chordata > Testudines > Chelydridae > Chelydra > Chelydra serpentina. The sequence continues at coordinate 17,821,431 of JBAIAC010000061.1, forward strand.
AGCCAGAGAAAAAGAGAGTGACTAATTCTATACCCTCAGTAAATAAGTTAGAGTATTCAGGACATGGAATAAATCAAAAAATGGAATCAAACAACCTTCGGGGAAGCAATGTGGCCTAGAGGATGGACTGCTGGGCTGAGACTCAGGAGCTCTGAATTCTATTCCCGATTTTGCCACTGAGTAACCTTGTCTGTTAGCCATTCTGTGCCTCAGTTTCCCCATCTGTAAAATGGGGATGGATACTGCCCTCCTTTGTAAAGTTCTTGTGGATCTGCTGATGAAAAACGCTCTACAAGAGCTAGGTATTAGGGATGCCTGGAGGACAGAGAAACTCTAGCGATCCTATTTATTCTCTACTCATGAGAATATCAGACAACTAAGTAAAATACTTAAGTAAAACACTAACACAACTCGACCCCAGCCTTCCAGGGACCCATCTACATATGGAAATTGCACCCCACACTCGAACCAGGTACAGCACAACCCCCTGCTACTTGTACCAGTTGGTGAGTAACAAATGTACTTTGACTCTCTGGACCTGAGTGAAATATTTACCCGGATAGGGCCATATAGACCTGCTTGCATAGCTACCTGCTTGCCTAATTGTAGAGCTGCCCACGGAACCCTTTGATATACAAATAAACTGGTTTAAAAATAAATAAGCTCCAAATTAGACTCCAGGGCAGGATATAAAGGCATTCAATGGGCAGACACTGCCACACAGACGCCTACCATCTCAGATATCTGCTTAGCACTGGCTCTGAATGTTCCTGTTTTGCACAGCCAACCCCATCACTGCCTTAACTCCCAGTCCAGGGAAAGATCGTCAAGAGATAAAGTCCTAAAGAGCCGCTAGCACTATCCCACATTAGCCACTAAATATGAACTTGTACATGCAGAAAAAATTGTGTGCACAAATCAGACATTTCCACACACAAAATGGGGAATTAATTTTGTATCCACAGTGGCTAGACAGCTTCACCCAGGCACCTATGCCCCTTATGTGGGCGCCAATGGAAGCGACGTATGTGCAATTAGAGCTGGGTAACATTTTTAGGATAAAACATTTTTTTAGGGTGAAACCAAAAAAACGCAGCGCCAGGTCGAATGAAATATTTCATAGATTCGTCTCAAACGTGTTTGAAAAAGGCAAAATGTTTCCTTTCAATCTTGCGATTCAAACTGACTTTTTTGTTTTGAGTTTTACTTCCATTTTATTATTTTTTTAAAAGGTTAAAAAAAAAAGCCTCAAAAATGAAAGGAAACGTTTCATTTCAGGTGGAATGAAACGTTTTGTTTGACTCAGTACTATTTTTTTTTAAACTTTTCCAATTTCCTGAAAATGTTGGAAATTTTTCATTTTGGGTTAACTAGAAACAAGGGTTTTTCCTGATTTTTGTGGTTTGCCCATTGAATTGGAAAACAGTCTTTTTGCACAGGTCTATGTGCGATCATCTTTTTGCCCTCAAGCGTGCACGTATTTTGCAGGAACTACTTAACTGTGATTGAAAATCTGTCTTCTTGTGCAGTATGTGGGATTTTCCATGGGGAAGCAAAGGGCTGGATCTCACGGTTAAATTAACTGTCCAAAACATAACAGGACAATCTCTCCTGCTTGTCTGAGAAGCTAGAATGTGAGACTAGAAACTAAACTCTAGTCTTTTCCCACATGGCAGTGAGTTTATGTCTTCCTTAGATGGTATTAGCCCTCTAATATGGGAATAAAGAGCCTCCATCAATGGGTTAATCTGACCCAGAATGACTGGAAAAGCAAACTGTTTAACAAATCTATAGATATCAATTAGGAGATTCACTGTAAATAATAGACTCTAAAGCTAGGGCAGGATTCATAATGCTGTATTCATTAATCAACACCTGCATTCCAGGCTGAGAAAATCAAAGGACTTGATACAACAGGTGGCCTCAGGGGAAGGACAATTGAGGATTGTACAATCCATCTCACTACAGCTGGCAGTCACACAGAGTTGCCAAGGAGGGACAGAGAAACATGGCTATTTCCTGGGACTTGTGTTACTTAACAGGTGCCAGGTCGTACGTTTTCAAAAGAGACTCACGATGTTGGACATGTTTATTGGACGCCCAATTTGAGATGCTTTAAAAGGAGTCTGATTTTCAGAAAGTGCTGAGCACTGGCTCTCGGAGAATCAAGCCCCTTTGAAGTGTCTCAGGTTCAGCCACCGCCCAAAAACCGGGGCACCAAATTCACTAGTCACTTTTGAAAAATCTTGGCCAGAATCTTTAGAAACCCACCAATAAAGTCTAATTCAGGCAAAATTTGAAAGACAGTATACTATAAAAAGCTGCCATTTCAGGAGAGCAATTATCCTGGATATTAAGTGACATATTGCCACTCATAAATGTCATTTCGAATTATTTATTCCATTAAATATGGCTGTTTACAACACGCTTACATTTTATAGCTCACAATAACCAGGCAGAAGATCTGACCTATGCTTTCAGGAAGCCTTGAAGTCAAAATATCCAGACAGGTGGAGAGAGCTGTGTCATAGATTGTCAGGCTGTTTGCAGGCTGACAATCAAAGCTGCGAGTTTCAGTAAAACAGAAGGTGAATCCCAGATGCCAGATAAACAGATGACTTTCCCAAATTGCTCTTGCTAGACTTGCTGCACTTGCCAAACAGGTATTTCCATTTCAGTGAGCTGTCTGCACCCACCCCTCCGCTCACTAGCTGCTTTGTTAAAGTCCCAACATCACGCTGCTCGCTCGCTCTCAAGAGAAGGGGAGCTGGGCTCTCAAGGAGACACTTTGGAAGCTGTTTGTCTCTAGGTCAAAGCCTATATTTTCAAAAGTGGCGTGTGATTTTTGGATGCCTCCATTTTTAGGTTCCCAACTCAGGTCACCTTCACGGGGCCTCATTTTCAGACAGTGCTGAGCTCCCATCCTAAGAAAGCCACCTCCCTTTAAGGTGTCACAAACTGGCGGCAAAAAAATATCACTAATTATTTTTCAGTATCATTAATTATTTGTATTATATTAGCGCCTAAAAGGGAATGGGACCATGCTGTGCTATGCAACGTTCAAACATAGAGTAAGAGACGGTACCTGGGCCAAAGAGCTGACAGTCTAAATACATGAAGGATGGATTGCTATCCCCATGTCATAGATTGGAAACTGAGGCACCAAGCTCACACAGGGACAGAGCTGAGAACTGACCCAAGATCTTTCGAGTCCTAGGTCACTGGCTTCACCAACCGTCCTCATTAGCTAATGTGTCTTCTCCAGTCACTTTTGTAAATTAAGGCCCAGATGATTACACTAGTGCTTAAACAAACAGTACAAAATTTATTTTCCAGACAGACAACTGATATGGTGCTTTTTACAGCTGGGTGAATACTGCAGAAAGATTGTCAGAATTTGCTCAGATTTATTTTCACTTCCTGCAAAACTTTGAGCAACTAAGCCAGGGGTGGGCAAACTTTTTGGCCCGAGGGCCACATCTGGGTATGGAAATTGTGTGGCAGGCCATGAATGCTCATGAAATTGGGGGTTGGGGTGCGGGAGAGGGTGGGGGCTGCGGGAGGGGATGAGGGCTCTTGGGTGGAGCCAGAAATGAGGGGTTCAGGGTGCAGGAGGGTTGGAGTGGGGTGGGGGTGAGGGCTCTGGCTGGGGGTATGGGCTCTGGGGTGGGGCTGGGGATGAGCGGGTTGGGTGCAGGAGGGGGCTCTGGGCTAGGGCTGAGAGATTCGGAGTGCGGAAGGAGGATCAGGGCTAGGGCAAGGGGTTGGGGCGCAGGAGGCAGTGAGGGGTGCAGGCTCTGGGCAGCGCTTACCTCAGGCGGCTCCCGGAAGCAGCGGCATGTCCCCCCTCCAGCTCCTACGCGGAGGCGCAGCCAGGTGGTTCTGCGTGCTGCCCCGTCCACCGGCGCTGCTCCCACAGCTCCCATTGGCCGTGGCTCCTGGCCAATGGGAGCTGCGGAGCCGGCGCTTGGGGCCGGGGCAGCACACGGAGCTCCAGCCTGGCTGCCCCTATACCTACGAGCTGGAGGGGGGACATGCCGCTGCTTCTGGGAGCTGCGCAGAGCCACGGCAGGCAGGGAGCCTGCCTTAGCCCTGCTGCGTTGCCAACCAGACTTTTAACAGCCCAGACAGCAGTGGTGAGCGAGCCTCCAGGGTCCCTTCCCGATCAAGCGTTCCGGTTGAAAACTGGACACCTAGCAACCCTACTCATGTAGACCCCTAGTGCCAGATATATGTCAGCAAGGGAGGCCTCTGTGCCGGCGGTATTCTCAGGGGGGCGTTTCCAGAGCAGCTGTAACTGAGTCATATATGTCTGCAGCACCTAAAGGGTTAAGTTCTCAGGGCTAAATCCCTTGTGACCGCCTTCTTTTTGCCCAGGTAAATGGCCATTATAATAAAGCCCCCCCCCCCCCAACTCATTTCCCAGAAGCTCTGGGTGGATGTTCCTTTAACACTTCTGGGTCACGCTGTAATTCCTTAAGGTTTCTTGGTGTTCTGAATGAACAATTCAGGCCTGAATCCACGCCCAACATTCAGGAGTTTTTCTCTGGCTCGGAAGCGAGCTGCGTGAAGTTTTCTCCCTTGGACTTGGATTCTTTTTGTGCTTCACTTTCTCCCCGGCACACAAAGCACAGTAATTCTGTGTGTTTGTTTTGGAAAAGCCCAACGTGCAAACATCGCTCTGCTAGGCCAGTGGCTTTCCGCATCCTGTTTGCAAAGGCAGATTGCGCAGAAGACAGCCGAGCTCGGAGCACTGATTGCACTGGGTTATTTTTGTCGTTTGCTTCAAAATTGCCAAGGAAATAAAGAGACAAAACCCCTTGCACGTACACTGGGCCAGATCCTCACCTGGTGTAAAGGAGCATAAATACACTGATTGCCCCAACGCTAAAGACAGATGTGGGTGCGAGAAGAAATGAAAGAGCAGGACATTGCAATATATCCAGCAGACAAGCATCTAATAGTTTAGGAAAGAGAGGTTTGAATCTCCTTTCTGTAGAATAAAGCTTTGTCTACATGGACAAATTGACCAGTATAGCTATTCTGTAATATCTTATTTAAAGTACTTATATGGCCCCATCACCATAGTATCTATCTAAAGACCTTATGGTCTTTAATATATTGATCCTCACGCTGCACCATCCTTCCTCTCTTTGGAAGCAGAGTAATTATTCTGGAAAAAAATCACTGGATATATTCCAGAACAGAGAGGCCACAAAGGGAAGTTATTCCAGAATAGCTATAGTGAAATAGTTACCCCAGAATAGCCAGGCTGGTCAATTTCTTCTATGAAGAGAAAGCCTAAAATGTATTTTACTACATGGGATGGGGGGAGGAGGGACAGCGTCTTTCTTTTTTTTAAAGTTTGTACATTTGTGAGCAGGTTGAAAATGGGGGGCTGCATTTATAATTTGACCACAGTGGTGGAAAACTACATGCCCCCATGATGCATCCCCTTCTGCAACCAACCTAGCAGATCAAGGCATCATTTTCCATGTTCATTCTTTCGGGGATTCTCTTTTCAGTAACTGTCAGCTCAGTGATGCTGAAGGCAACCTTGTGGATTTGGTCACGCTGTCCTTTTGCGGGTAAAGGAAGAGTTAGCATGGGCAGCTGCTCAGGATGTTTCTCAAAGACAAACATTCAATCAGAGATGTCCCCTTGTCTGCTGGATATATCGCCGCTTCCTGGATTGCCCATTGGAGGTCTAGTGATGGTGGAGAAGTTAGGAAGGAAAAATGACACCTTGATACAAGCCTGGAGTGCAGCTCCAGAAATCCAGCCCCAGAGAGATCCAGCCCCTGGACTGTCCCCTCTCTTGACAATTACTCCACTTGTTTAAAATGAAGATCACTGGAAGAGCCAAAGAGGAGAAAAAACCCACCATAACTCTTTGGTTTTTTTTTTAAATGGCCTAGGTTTCCCAGAGCAATTAGTGATTTGGGGTGTCTCAATTTTGGGGTGTCTAGTTTGAAGCACCTTAAAGGGGCCTGATTATCAGGAATGTCAGTGCTCAGCATTTCTCACAAACAGGCCCCTTTAAGATCTTTTAGGTTGTGCCCTCGCAAAGGGAGACACACAAAATCACGGGTCACGTTTGAAAACGTTGGCCCTAGTAGATCCAGGGCCAGATTGATGGCCCTGAAAAAAGAAGGCTCCCATTCACAGAACAGGTGCAGGGCAACCCGCCCTCCTCCCCAAATGTGCCTCCACCCTGACTCGGAGCGCCCATCTCTAAACAATCAGGATGGAGGAGGTGCCTGGCGAGATCTCTCTGGGGCTAGATTTCCAGAGCAGCACTCCAGGCTTATATCAAGGTGTCATTGTCTCCTTCCTAACTGCTCCAGCATCACTAGACTGCCAATATCACAGTCAGTAATCAGTAATTTATCGCAATAAGTCGGCAAGTCCATGATGGCACTTGTATTATGGGCAAAGGTGGCTCATCTGAACCATTCCCAGTCACCAATGGAGTTGAGCAGGGCTGTGTATTGGCCCCAACCCTCTTCAGTATGAGGTTTTCTGCCATGCTTACAGATGCCTTTTGGGACTATGACACCGGAATTGGCATCAGATAATCAGGCAAACTTCAATCTGAGGAGACTACAGGCGAAGATAAAGGTACAGGACGTGACTGTTCATGATCTTCTGTTTACTGATGACTGTTCCCTGAATGCCACATCGGAATTTGACATGCAGAGGCGTACGGACCATTTCTCTTCAGCTTGTGACAATTTTGGTCTCACAATCAACATCTAGAAGACAGACATGATGCACCAGCCTGCACCAGAAAAGACTTACAAAGAGCCTGCTATGACAGTGAATGGCCAAATCCTCCAGGCTGTGTAGAAGTTCACCTGCCTCGGCAGTCCACGGTCACATGCAGTTCACAGGGACGATGAAACCAATGCCAGAATTGCCAAAGCAAGTGTGGCCTTTGGCAGACTACGTGCAAATGCGTGGGAGCGCAGAGGCACTAGTCAACAGAAAAAACTGAAGGTCTACAAAGCCACCGTGTTGCCAACTCTGATGTATGCATGCGAAACCTGGACGTCTACAGATGCCATGCTATGAAGCTAAATCACCTTTCCATAGGCTGTCTGAGGACACTGATGAGGATAAGATGGCAAGGCAAGATTCCAGATACCGAGGTTCTCCTATAGGCAGGTATTCGAAGCATCCATACTCTGCTGATGAAATCACAGGTGGGATGGGCAGGCCACGTCACCAGAATGTCGGATGAGCGACTGCCGAAGAAGATCTTTTACGGTGAGCTAAAGGAGAGAAAGCGCTCTCAGGGAGGCCAGAAGAAACGTTTCCCTCAAGTTATCCTTGGGGCGTTTCAACATCGACCCAGAGTTTTGGGAAGATCTCGCTCATGATCGTTCTACCTGGCGAAGTCTCATCCCTACTGGAGCTACAGTCTATGAGGGGAGGAGAATGGCTGAGGCGGAGCAGAAGAACCAGCAGCGTAAATCTCTCCGCAGCAGCATGTCCGCTGTTAATCAAGTCACCCATAGCGGCATCTCTTGTTCAGTGTGCCACAGACTGTTCAAAGCTCAAACCGGCCTCGCATGTTCACAGAAACCAAACCAATCGGTGATGTCATGGTCATCTTCCAACTCGAAGGACGAACGACAGCATTCAGTTATCAAAACACAGCTAGTTGGACTTCCCACCAAGCCATCAACGTGACCCAGTACTAATGCACTGAGCATGGCATCTACCTAGGCAGAGCGTGCCAGCTATATGTCTTGCTGTGAGTCAGATGTATGTACACAGAGTGCTGCAAGTTCAGGAAGACACTGCAATCTTTATCCTAAAAGCGAAAAGGTCAATGCACTACAACAGCCCTGGGATGAAATGGGCTGGTTTCAAATTGCAGGCGGAATGAGGAAAAAGCCATTTACCCTACGGAACTAGAAATCAGAATGCAGCCACTTGAGAATGCAAGCCTGTCTTTAAACTGTCCAAAAACTAAGAGGACTTTTAGGTAGCCTAGAGGAATCATCTCAGTTGGTGTCTGGATACATGTGAATCAGGGACAACTGCCAAGAAACACCACCTCTTTTTTTAAAAACCACAAACTACTTACTTTCCCCCTGTATAAGGATTACGTATATGATTTATATGGAACTGACATATATATATTGTTTATATAAAAGAAACCAAGCCAGTCATAGGAGGCTTGATCCAAAGACCATTTAAATCAATGGCTAGTTGCTCACTGATTTCAATGGGCTCTGAATCAGGCCCTAAAAATGCAAGACAGCCCATCCCTATGTTATTCCCATAAGCAATTCTACAGTAAAATATCCTAGAAATCCAAGGAAGGTAGCCAAGAAGCCAGGGGCGACACCTAGAAAAAGGCATTCCAGATTTCTGCATCTGGGCTCGGCAGCTGTGTTAGAGCTACGGGGCTTGTCGACAATGGGAAATTGACTGGCAGAGTTATAGCAAAGTAACTGTAGACAAGCCCTTCCTGTGACTGGTCTGACCTACATCTGCTTCAGGATAGAGCAGATCAATGTTTTTCCAAAAAGATTTTTCATTTAAAAAAAAGTCACTTTCCTAAAATGATTTTTAATGAAAAATTGCTGACAATTTTACACTTTTTTTGGTAAAAAAAAATTCCATACCTTTTTGATTTCCCCCACACACAATTTTTATCAGAACATTATCCAAATGCTTAGAATAATTTTCTATTTCCCAACAAAACAGAGGTTTGGGCAAATTTCCGAAAAACTTGGCTGTTGGTAAACAAAAGGTTTTGATAATGTTTTTTGATAAAAATTAGGGTGGGGGAGAACTGTTTTTTTGTTAAGATCACAAAAAAAACAAGAAATTGAAAAACAGTTCCATTAGGAACCCTTCAAAATGAAACCAAGTTGGGCTCTGGGGAGGAGGGGGTTCGGGTGTATTGGATGGGGGTGGTCCTGCAGGTGAGCTCTGAGGGCGAGAAGGGGTGTGGGTGTCTGGCCCCCCGGCTGGGCTCTAGCGGGGAAGAGGCAGAGAAACAGGAACTAGGTTGTCGTAGGGGTTTCTTTAACTCTCTACTACTGGGGGAATTTTTGTGTGTGTCTGTATTGTTACTTGCTAACAGGTATTTTGAAATAAATTACCAAAATAATTGAAACTGGCGTGATTATGTGGTGTTATTTTGACAAATAAAATGTGAAGAATTTTGCAGAATTTTAAAATATTGTGTGCAGAATTTTTAGTTTTTTGGTGCAGAATCCCCCCAGGAGTAACTAATAAGAAAGGCACAGGAAGGGAGCGAAGGAGGGAGGACTGGGAGTAGCTGAGCTCAGTCTCACAGAGCTCTCACAAAGGGAGATCTCTGCTCCTCTCAGGCCTTGGGAAAGGGTCAAAAGCACAGGGGACACTGTAAACAGCCTTGCTGCACAGGCCTGTAAAGGTATGGGTGGAAGGAACATACATAAATGGCAAATTACCAGCAAGGTAGGAAGTGTGTTCACCAAGGAATGCCCCTACATAGCTGGCAAACATGCGGTTGCCAAAAGCTCAGGTGGCGCAGTAAGACCGCCAGTGATGGACAAAATTGACCAGTGAGTCAGACCATCTTAAGGACCCAGCTGGAGATCAATTGGTTGGGCTGCGTCCCCTTGGGATTTGCCTGGAAGACGATAAATAAATTCTTAACACTTACGGAATTCTCCCTTCTGGGGATGGTGCATGGCAGTGAAGAATCGGGCTTTCCGGGTCGACCCACTCCGAGACTTCTTGCCCACGGTGGGAAAGGTCTATCGCTCCCTAGCGCAGTGTGCTGCAGCGAACCAGCCCTGGGAGCTATTACAAAGGGGACACAGGAACATCCCCTTGCTGTACTTGCCCACGGACTCGATCGTGATGTCTTACAAAGGAAAGCCATCGCAAAGATTAGGCCAATACCCACGCTCTCACTATGGTCTGTCATAGGCATGTGAGCTATCTTCTGATTACACACATTAGCACGGAAACCACCACACATCATATGGAAGCCAAAGGTCAACGGTGTCCGACATTCCATTCTGAAGGGTTTCTCAATGGCAGATGTGGTTTGCGATGTAGATTAAGGAATTAACCATTTCTACCAGGATATGGGCACAGCTCCCCACTGTTAGCCCTAGCTTTATGAAGCTTTCGGCTGGGCTATTGCGTCTCCGGGAGGTATCCCAGTTACAATATGGAGTTAAGAGGCAATCATAGAATCATAGAATATCAGGGTTGGAAGGGACCTTAGAAGGTCATCTAGTCCAACCCCCTGCTCAGAGCAGGACCAATCCCCAATTTTTGCCCCAGATCCCTAAATGGCCCCCTCAAGGATTGAACTCACAACCCTGGGTTTAGCAGGCCAATGCTCAAACCACTGAGCTATCCCTCCCCCCGCAATGGGCTGAGTGGATACAGCTTTGGCTTCAGAAGACCTGGGTTCTACACCTGGCCTGGTAGGTGACCTTGGACAAGTGTCTTCACCTCTTTACACCTCAGATTTCCCGCCTGTTAAATGGGGCTAATGAGATCTATTGATAAAAAGTGCTATGAAGAGCTAGGTATTATTATCTGATACCATCAGTGCCTCTCTTCCTTCCTCCCTCAGCAGATCCACAAGCGTTTTCCAACACAATAAGTGACTAATTCACTTTTTACAACAGAGAAGCCAATGGGACAGAGCCTCAGCGGGTGAAAACTGGTGCAGTTTTTGCTGCAATCAGTGGAGCTATGCCAGTTTACACCAGCTGAGCTCCTTAGCCCAGTCAACGGTCACATCTTCGCCACCCTGTTTTCGACTGTGTTCTGGCCCTCCAGCTCACTCCCTTCCATTCTGCCTTGCAGCACCAAACCTCATTCCAAGGACAAAATGGAGAGACAGAAACAGATTCTGTGTTCATTTACACTAGTGCAAATCCTGAATGACCTCAGTGGTGTTGCTCTGGATGTACACTGGTGTCAGGCTGTCCCAGTGTGAATGGATTCTACATGTAAGTTGCATTATTGTAAAGCCTTTTGAGTGCACCGCTTCCCCGGCGCACCCAATGCAGGACCTATTGGGTGGCTAATGTTAATGTGAAAGATAATGGCTAGTGTTATCAATTTTGAACACCATTCTCTACTCAGGTGTGGCCTGATCCGATGTCCACCAGCATCAATATTAGTCCTTCCCTTGTCTTCTCTGGATGTTGGATGAGTCCCCTAGGCCTTGAAGTATTGTTGATCTGTAAGAGTTTCTACAAACTCAGCCGAAGCTAGAAACGAGTAGGCTTTCTTGGGCAAGAGGTTCCTTGCTGCTTTTCGCTTGCAGGATTCCTTAGGGGAGGCAGAATGATCTAGATACTTAGGGCCCAATCTACAGGCCATTGAAGTCACCGGGAGTCTTTCCCTTGACTTCAGTGGGCTTTGATGCAGGCTCACAGAGCTGATCTCAGACTCAAGCGGAAGCAAATGAAACCATTTCTGAACCATGTTGAGATAGTAACAACAACTCCTCTACTGCTTTTATTTTGTACCGCAGTCACACCTGAAGCGTCGATTCAGGCCCAGAGCCCAGTTGTGCTATGCCGTACATACCCATAATGAGAGACAGTCCCTGCCCTGAAGAACTGGCCATCTGCATTCTTTGGGCTGTTGCTCACAACCAAAGAATTCTCCAATGGCCACACGGCGCTGTGACTAATAGTAACTCAACGAAGCCGTGAGCGCGTCCCCTTTCAGCACCAGTGGGCAGGTTCTCTCTTTCTCAGAACTGAGTTCTGATGTCTGGATCAATGTCGGTTTCACAGACAGAACACAAATGTCTTTCACCCCTGTGATGTCAAGAGCCGGTTGAGTAAAGAGCACAGGATATCTTTGAACTTGGATGGCATGGGCCGAATCTATGGGTGAGAAGGGGTGTGTAGGAGTGAGCTGGAGACTGAATTGTCACAGGAAAGCTCTCATTTATTTTTCCAGCACAAAGATCTCCCGAGGGTTTTAGAGTCTCTCTCATGGCTCTATTTCTGTCTAGTTACAGGAGACATGACATTTGCAACAGCCTCCCTCACCTTTCTTAGTATACACTTTTACCGGGACATTTTATGCAAGTGTTAACTTCAGCAGTTGGAAGTTCAAGCCAGACAAATTTGCATTAGAAAGAAGGCACACATTTTTAACAGTGAGGGGATTAGCCAGAGACTGGACGCTTTTCTAGTCAAATACAAGCTACCATGCTCAATACAGGGGTAACTGGGTGAAATTCTCTGCCCTGTGTTAGGCAGGAGGTCAGACTAGATGATCGAATGGCCCCTTTTGGCCTTCAAATGTATGAACCTAGGTTCTGATCACAATGCCCACTGAAGTCAATGGAAAGATTCCTGTCGATTTCAATGGGCATCGGACCTGGGCCCCTACTGAACAAAGTCCACCAATATCAACAGGGTTTCCGGGAATGACTTAAGATCAGCCGACAACTGGCATCTTCCACGGCATTGCCCGAAGTGGCGCCGTCTGGAGGGGACACCATCGAAGGGGCGGTCCGATGGCTGCATGCTGGGAACACATGGGTTTTGCTGGGAAGGATTTAGATTCTGTGGGGAGAGAGGGCATTTTAAAAGTCATGGCCCACTTTCCCTCCAGCCACACTGCCAGGCCTACACTGCTCTACTATGTTCATATAAAATATATAGGGCCAAATCCCAAGCTAACGTAGACCGGCCTTGACATCAATGATTTACACCAGCTGAGGATCTGGCTGATCCTTATTGGTCTATGGGCCCAACTTCTGATTCCCTTTCTCAGGCTGAGCAGTAGCTTACTCCTCGAGTAGTCTACTTGTGCAGTAACCCCACCATTCGGTGTGTGTAAGGGTATTGCAGTCTGGCCGGAGGTAATTAGAGGACATGTAATGAGCTGTTTTACAGATGATCTCTCTCAATTTTTACCAACAGAAAACGCAGGAAGCTGCTGAAAAAAAACAACTTGCCAAGTAAAGAAAATAAACAAAGTCACAGGGGGGGAAGGGGACGGAATACAAGCAGTAAGGGGAGAAGAGGCCACCACCCTGTTGTGTCTGACGGCCTGTGTTAGGACCCTTCTCCAGCACTGTGCATGGAGGTGGACCTTAGAGGTAGGTATATTTTGAGCCTCTCAGCACAGCCCCACTCCTGCAATGAGCTCCGCCTGAGTGGATCCCTGAGCTGGCAAAGTGTCCCCTTGGTGTCTCTCCCTGCGGGGCTCGGTTCAATAGGGAGTCACGTCTCTGACCTCCTCCGGGCCTGCTCCTGCTCCCACTGAGGTCAGTGGTAAAAAGCTCACTCACTTCAATGGGAGCCGGAGCAGGCCCCAGCAACAGCCTCTTCTCATGCTCAGACTTTCCACCCCAGCGCCGTTCTAGCCAGCTCGGAGTGACTCAATAGTCTCACTGCCCTGTGTCAGCAGAGGATTCGCTCATAGAATTCCCACGCTCGGATTGACGTGAAATCCGTGATTCCTGAGATTAGACAGAGTAGTATTCCCCCCTTCCCCCAATGCGCCACTGGCCCTTCCACCACCTTCCTCTGGAGGCTCAGAGATTGGCCACAGGAGACCAGAGCGGGAGGACTGGAGCGCTGAGATGGTAGCGAGACTCATCCTTCTAGATGTCTGGCGGGTGGGTCTCTCCCCCATGCTCAGGTCAAACTGATCACCAGATTTGGGATCGAGAAGGAATTTTGCCCCAGGGCAGGGATCCTGGAGGGTTTTTCCCACATCCCATGCTGCAGAGGAAGGTGGGAATCACCTGTTGGGATCACATAGCTCACCCCTGCCATTGCAGGGGCCTGAGGCATTGGTGCTCCTTGGTCCCTCCTGTTCCCTGCCTGTGGAACACACCTGAGCACAGGTGCTGATGACTTTCTTCTTCCCAGATGTATGCTCCACCCCCCAGTCTGTCCCAAGGATCTGCCCCCACTCCGCCCCTTCCCCCAAAGCCCCACATTCACTCTGCCTCTTTCTGCCCCTGCTCTGCCCCCTCCCCGCCAGCACTTCCCACCCACCACCAAGCAGCTCATTGGCTGGTGGGTGCTGAACACCCACTTTTTTTATTTCCGTTGGTGCACCAGCCCCGGGGCACCCACAGAGTCGGCACCTATGCTCCTCAGGACAGATATGCTTTAGTCTAACCCAAGTTACTGGGCTCAATAAATGGGTGCAATGGAGGTCAGACTAGATGATGTAAAAGTCTCTTCTGGCCTTAAACTCTACGAAACTTTATGATGAATCTGCTAAGTTATTCTAGGATTCTTCCTAGCCATTGCTTAGACAAAGTAAAACATCTGCCCTCTTCACATGTGTAACTATTAACATTCCCCCCAAGAGCCATACTCCACTCCAGACATTCCCTCTCGCCAAGGCTCTGTTGACCTCATGCTCTCACAATTTTCTATTAAAAAATAATAATAATAAAAAGATCTAAAGTAGGACTCAGGAAACATCCTCCACTCCCTTGTGATGAGCCAAAGAGAGCCAGAAGTAAAAAACCACTGCTAGCTGCAGCCTGGCGCCCGGTTTTATTTGCATTTTGAACACATGGAAAAGGTGTTTGGATCCTCACGCGCAGTCAGCGGGAGATTACAGCTGCACTCAAAAAGCCTTGCTCTGAGCAGGTCCAGAGAGTTGCATTTGTAAAAGAGAATCAGAAAGAGTTTCCTGTCCTTGTGGCCTGCTGGCCCATCTCCAGCCATGGCCAATGGGACATGACTAGAATCTTGCTGCCGGCTGCACTGACAATTTTTCCTAAAATACTTCATTAACTTTAGGAAAAAACAAATAAACATGCACGTATACATGTCCAAATCATTGTAATTTATTTATGTAATGTATTTATTTTCAGACTCAGTAATAAAAATAATTTACAGTTGTCTCTATTCTTTGCCGGACCTAAACAGACTAGAAACACAAATAAAGTACTTTGCATGTTCTTGTCTTTTTGTTGTTGTCTCTTGCTTTTTTTGGTTGCGCTCCCCCTCCCCCCCAAGACTTGCTAGCTGGTAAGTCTTCTGCTGTGAAAAGTGATATTTGTATCACTTCTCACAGCAGCCTTACTCAGTTCCCAGCAAGCCCTGGGACAAATTAAGCCCTGAATGGGGAGGTGGGCGGGGAGGCAGCGGGGTCCAGGGACGATGGCAGGGGTGGTGAGCCTGAGGCCGGAGCCTGGAACCAGAGCCTGCCACCACTTGGACGGAGCCTGAAGCCCTGTGTCCGAAGCCTGCCTCCCCTACCCCTGGGAAAGTGAGGAATTCACCAGCTGCCCGCACCTCCAGAGTTTGTGGCTCCAGAAGGGGGCAAGGCCCACCCACTGCTGGCGGCCCTGGGAGAGGGGCCACTGCTTTGCGCCACCCCCATCAAAGCCCAGGTGGCTGTGGCCACAAGAAAAGGCCCTGGTGGCCACATCTGAGAAACACTGGACTAGATTAATTTTTTCCTCTTCTCACATTTTCTCATAGCCCTAGCACTGCCTTGTATTCTGCTGTCAGTCAGCATTTAGGAGGAAATATTTGTATCAACCAGTGACGGGTTGGACCCCCCTGTCCAGGATACCACCTGATGTACTGGGGTTTCACTGAGCCTGCCTGCTCCACTAGCCTGGGCTCCCTCTCCCTGTTTTGCTAAATCAGGCTCTCCATCCTCTCGCAGCATACACACACAGATAGGGACACACCAGCTGTAGAATCACACAGAGTCTTTGCAAACACATAACACAAGGCTGTAATTTTATGCGTCAGGGACTTGTGATGGCATCATAAACCACAAAAGCAGATGCTGAAGACAATGGCATGAGGGCCTCAGAATGGGGTCTGCTGATATTAATATGGACCCCTATTTTTAATGAGACCAAGACAAATTCCAAGACTGGGCCTTGCCCAGATTTTTTGGGGTGCTCAAAATCTTGATCCAAATCGTTGTGGCTTGGAGCCACCTCTAAATAATAGGCTAGGGAGGTATGAATTCATTGGGCATGGTTGCCTGTGGAAATATGGGGTTTTGCACACAAAAATGTTGCAGGCAGTTAGATACCACAGCATTGGGCGCCTTGGAAATACCATAGACAGAGAGAGAAGAAGAAGTAGCTGGAACAGCAGGGATTGAGAGCAACTAGCTATTCCCCAGCTATTTGCAGATCTCTGATCCACTGCAGAACTGAATGCCCACCTCCTCAGCAGGCCAGCCCAGCGCCCCAACAGAGGGCAGAAGGCCCTAGTAGCACCTCCAGCAGGGGGAGCCTATAACAGCTCCCCCGGGAAGGCAAGGCAGGGTGGGGCTTAGCTCACAGCCTTGGAGGCTGCCCATAGTCCCACGCTGTCAGCTGTGCAGCCTTTAGTACTGTTAATGGGGAAGCAATGCGAGTGCTGGGAAGAGGGCTCAGGGGGTATGGAGAGGGAGAGGCAGGGAATTAGCCAGTGGAAAGTCAAAGGGAGGGTGAGGAAGGGGAAGTGATCAGAATGATTAGATCAAAAATGTACTCAGAAAAAAAAATGAATTACATCATATAGTTCTATATGGGACAGAAAACAAGAATATAGAATGGCCAGATTCATTAGATTGAGAATACAGATTAAAACTCAGACCTCTCTATTATACACACACATATAATGATTCACTGGTTGAGTTATCAGCAGGCTTCAAAGCACAAACAAGCAGACCTGTGACTTCCAAGTACAAACGACAGGCTCGCTTAGCAGCTGCTGTATTGGGGATTGTGCCTTTAAGGGCTGAGCTTCCTAGACAGAGAGCCTGGGTGGTGCAGAAGCTCAAGTTATTATTCACGGTGGGGTCACAGAATAAAGCAGAGCTGTGGCAAGCGCTTAGAGGCCAAGATCCTCAAAGCTATTTCAACTCTGAACTGCCACTGAACTCAGGAGCCTAAATACCTTAGAGCAGTGGCACTTACCCTGTTCAGACTGCTGTGCCCCTTTCAGGGGTCTAATTTCGCTTGCATACCCCAACGTTGCACCTCACTTAAAAACTACCTGCTTACAAAACCAGACATAAAAATACAAAGGAGTCACAGCCACTATTACTGAAAATTGCTGACTCTCATTTTGACCATATAGTTATAAAGTAAATCAGTTGGAACAGTGATATTGTACTTACATTTCAGTGTCTAGCTACAGAGCAGCATAAACAAGTCATTGTCTGTATGAAATTTCCGTTTGTACTGACTTCACTAGTGCTTTTTATGAAGCCAGTGTAAAACTAGGCAAATATCTAGATGAGCTGATGTACCCCATGGCAGATCTCTGCATATCCCCAGGGGTATGTGTACCCAGGGCCGGATTAAGGCATAAATTTACTAAAATACAGCTTAAGGCCTCCCAGTATGAGGGGCCTCTAAAACAGAAAAAACTGACTCCATTTCAATTTTATACACTAGCCCCGAAATTCGAACTAAGATACGCAACTTCAGCTACGTGAATAACGTAGCTGAAGTCGAACTATCTTAGTTCGAATGAAAAAGCACTTACCCGGGGTCCACATGCGGCGCGCCGGCTCCCCCGTCGACTCCGCCTACCTGGTTCGATTTATCGCGTCTAGACAAGACGCGATAAATCGAACCCAGAACCTCGATCCCGCGCCTCCGACCGGACGCGTAAGTATAGACGTACCCGGTTGATAAATAAAGGCGATATGGGGAAAAGAAGATTCTCTCTATAGACATTTTTGTTCAAATATCAAAAATGTACACATCTAATTACACAAATACCTTTGCCCTACCCTTCACTAATTGTTCATTATTGACAGGTGGGAAGATAGGACTGAGCAAAAAAACAAACAAACTATAATTGCGCTTGTAAAATTAGTATTTCTACAAGTAAGTCTGCTGTCAGTCTCCTAAGGCAGCGTTTTGTTGGCCAGCTGCTACTGGTAAAATTCTGACTGTGCCTTCATAACATTTAAATAAATAAATAAATAATAATCTCACTGCCGATAAAATCGGGAAAAATGTGAGGTCGAGACTGCAGTGTCGTGAAACAATCCTGCCAAGGTCATACTCTTATGGGACTCGTCCTAGCAGTGACGTCATGTATAGCATCCCCCTTGGCTGGTAATAGCCGGAAGGCCGCCATCTTTTGTTTACGGTCCAGCATGCTCAGTCGTATAGTGCCGTCGCTCCTGTTTTTCTTAATTTTCTTAAGTTCTTTCTTCTTTTGACCTGTACATACGTACA
This sequence comes from Chelydra serpentina, assembly GCA_037349315.1. Taxonomy (NCBI): domain Eukaryota; kingdom Metazoa; phylum Chordata; order Testudines; family Chelydridae; genus Chelydra; species Chelydra serpentina. The sequence continues at coordinate 17,839,612 of JBAIAC010000061.1, forward strand.
ATTGTGTATTTTAGTGCGCACACCGCTTTCTGCTTCATGTGCTATCCGTGCTTCACATGATTGAGTTTGCAGGTGATCATCTTATGGACTTGGGTCAAGTGGCTCTTGAGGAGGATAAATTGGTGTCTGCTTCCCTCCATCCGTTTCGGGAACCGTCATGGTAAATATCAGAGAGTGTTGACGAAAGGATAAATAGAGGGTTTCAAGAGAAGTGAAGGAAGATATACATATATATCAAAATATCCTGAGTACTTGGTGAGCAAGTTATTTCAAACTATGTGCATATATGATTTATAGGCTATTAAAGCCTATAGTATTCATTATATTTGCTTGAATATAGGCTAGTTTTTCTCAACGCCTGTCTAGAGATTAACATTCTCTCTCTTTCACGCATATAGCTTGTTGTCACTCTGTGTGTCGGAGATGTTTACTCAAGATTAATTAATGGTCCTTGGGGAGACAGAGGATAAAGAAGCGATCGCGATGAGAGATGTCTGCCTAGAAAATGCTGCAAGAAAAGCTATCTACCCTAAGCATTCTGTGCATCAAAAATGACAAACTCCGTAGCTTATCATTTGAGGACATCAAAGACTTTGCTCTCCAAAAATCATGAAAGAAAATGTTTTAAATTTCAATGTTAAAATTAATGTGATGTGCAAACAGACACATTGCAGGTTGCACTGCTTCCATTAAGTAAGCTGGTCTGTGTAACTGTAACGGCTTTTGTGTTGCTGTAGATATAAAGTTTTCATATCTACTAATTAAGAAATCATAGATGAAAATATGTTAATTTGAAACTATTTTATAATGCAAACAGGCATATTGCAAGACGTGTTTTAGTTAGATTATTATTCTTTTTTTTACAACCTTGCCTTTGTATATATGCAAATATAAAGCTTTCCTGATTATATATTCGATATCCTTTCTGTGAAATAATAAATTATTATTTTTTTTAAGGTATGGAGCTTCTTACACTTGACATAGCTTTAGGGCCTCATGATGTTATAATCCGGCCCTGTGTGTACCCCTGATTGAGAACCACTGCCTTAGAGACCATGGTCCAGAGTCATCACTGAACACCATAGTTGGCAGCTAGTCCCACAGCGGGACACTTTGCCTGTGTGTTACAGGAACTGAAGAATGGCTTTTTATATTGTCTAAGGCCTGGTCTACCCCAAAAAACGTACCTCGACCTAACTATATCACTCAGGGCTGTGAAACATTTCACTCTGTGCAATGTAGTTAGGTCGACCTACCCACCACTGTAGATGCAGCTACATCAATGGAAGAATTGTTCCATCAGCCTCGCTGCGGTCTCTAGGAGAGGTAGATTTACCTCAGTGACTGAAAAACCCCTTCCGTTGCGGTAGAAAGTGTCTTTGCTACAGCAGAATGGCTGCAGCACCGCAGCTGTGCCTCTGTGGCACTTACGGTGTAGCCAGACCCTCTGACTGGAAACTCTTTGGGTCCAGGGCCTGTCTTATTGCACATCCCCAAAGCGCCAAGCACGTTGTACCCTGGAAGCAATCAGCCAAGAGGACTGTACTCGTCCCCTTCCTTGTTCTCTGTAAGTGAGCCTACGGAGTTTGAGTGTGTCTCCTGGTGAACATTTTGGGCCTTTCAGTTTTGCCCTGAATGCTCAGACACGACGTCGCATTGAAGCAGCTGGGAGCAGCGGGGTGTCGCAGTGCCACCCAGTGGGGTTGCCAGGTTGCCGGTTTTTGACTAGAAAGTCCAGTCAAAAAAGGGACCTGACTGTGTCCAGTCAGTTCTACTGACCGGACACCAAACGTCCGGTTACCCGAGTAACCGTCCACAATCGGCTTCCGTTCCGCCACCAGGAGGGTGGCAAGAGCAGCTGCTGCTGGAGCTGGAGCAGCGCTCAGGAACGGCCCGGCTCTCGCAGAGAGAGGTGCCGGGGGGAGGGATCTGGAGCAGCGCCGGTGGCTGCGCTCACTGCCCAGCCCCCTTCATAGAATCTCAGGGTTGGAAGGGACCTTAGGGGGTCATCTAGTCCAACCCCCTGCTCAAAGCAGGACCAATCCCCAATTTTTGCCCCTGATCCCTAAATGGCCCCCTCAAGGATTGAACTCACAACCCTGGGTTTAGCAGGCCAATGCTCAAACCACTGAGCTATCCCTCCTCCCCTTCTCAGCCTCCTTTGTGCCCTGCCCCTGGGGTGCTACCCCCACCCCATCCTGTCCCAGTCACCCCAGAGTGTGGCTCTCCCTCCCCAATCACCTCACCCCACCCACGGAGTGAGGCTTTGCCACCTCGTCCGATGCCCTTTCCTGTGGTTACCTGGCCCCTCATTCCACTCACTCACTCCGCGGCCGGCCTCTCATGCGCCCGGAACTGCAGCACTTTCCTCTTCCTGGCTTAGCCCTCCAGCCAAGTCACATTAAAGTTTTCCCCTCTTCCGGGATATCGCAAGTCCCTTGAGACAAACTGTCCCAGGTGCTTCTTCCCTGCTGCCTGGTCTGTGCTGCTTCCCCAGTGGCTGGTAGGGATCCCAGGCCCGCCCTCTACACCAGGCTCCAGTCCAGGGACCCTCAATTCCAGCAGCTCTGAGCTATTACTCTCCCAGGCCTCACTACTCCTTCCCTGGACTACTTCCTACGCTATCCTTGTAGCTTCCTGCTCTTCCCCTTATATCAAGCAGTGCAACTGTGGGTTTCCTCCCCCAGCCTGCCAAGTTCCTCTCTTTTCAGGTCCTGCCCAGCTCCTCTCCCCAGCTGGACTTCATCTGCAATCAGGCCCTAGCACTCCCTAGGTTTCCTTCAGGTGCAGTCTATAGATTAATTGGCCTTTACCCCGTCAGGCCTTGTGTGTGGGGTGTCTACCCCCCACACACCCATTTGAATATGTTTTAACAAACTGGCTAACTTTTATTAATCAAACACCACCCACAAAATCTTCAGAGTCTCAGAGATAAAAACATCAAGGACTGATAGAGTTAAAAAATGACACTCTAACCTGCTACTAGAAACTCTGCTGCTCTGTTTCCAGATGAATTAGGTGGAGATGCCACTTACAGTATTGGCTGTGAGAATATATTGTCTGTTCCCAGGAACTTGTACACATTTGGAAAACAGCCATTTGCCTTAGCACCTAGAGGTCACAATGAAGATCAGGGCCCAGTTGTGCTGAGAGCTGCACAGACATGTAGTAAGAGAGACAGTGAAGCGCGTAGGCCCAGATCCTCAAAGGTATTTAAGAGCCTAACTCCTAAATCCTTTGGTCTCATTTTGGTTGTTGGGGTTAGTGTGTGGGTGCTGGGGGCCTGTGATACACAGGCGGTCAGACTCCATTATCTGGTGGTCCCTTCTGACCAGGGGAGCAGGCGGAGGCAGAGCAGAGGTGCGCTGGGGCGGTAGGGGCGGCATGGCCAGCTCCAAAATGCCGCCCCTAGAAATGTGCCGCCCCAAGCACCTGCTTGTTTTGCTGGTGCCTAGAGCCGGCCCTGGCCAGGTCTCATGAGCCCCACTCCGGTGCCCACACTGTCCCGCTCACTCAGACTCCAGCCGTGCCTAGGAGCACACACTGTGAGATCCCCTATGGCTCTGCAGCTGGGATTGGGCCTAGCAAAGTCCCTGTGGAGCGTTGCAGCTCTGCACCATCCCAACATGGGTTTCAAGAGCGTATAAAATCTCATCTGAAAAGGACAGAGTGGTATCCTAGTATGCTGCATTTCTGGTCTTCCTGACCATTGCCCTCATAGGCTGTGTTAACTTTCCTGGCTTTGGTTCTTTGCCTGAAGACACGTTACTTTCGCTGGCAGAAACACTCAAGTGTATTCCATGGGTGATTGCAACGTGTGGCGCAAAGAGCCAGGAACAGTTCATGGCCTTCCTCTGGGCTGTACTGTTAAATGCACCTGCTTGGCTTCGTGGCCACAGCTGGAAGAAATATACATCCTCACTGGCTGCAGTGAGCTGTCTTCTGCCCTCCCCAGCAGTTATATAGATCCATGACTCACGCACAATTCTAAATCCAAAAGGCATCTGCTGTCACTTGAGTTTCAAAGACCTCCTCAGACGGAGGGCCAGAACCTAGGCGTCTGCTAATGTCGGGATCCTGGCAGGATCAGGAGGTCTGACCCATGGGTCGGGGTACTTTTCCTCGTAGCACTTGTGCATCCTGTGTGGTTAATGGATCCAGTTCTTTCCACAGTTACCAATGGTGCAAGTAGCTCTGGTGTGCGCATTCGTTGCACGCTCAGAAGGAATCTCTGCAGCAGTATCAGACAGAATTCCCTTCTGGGCTTGCTGTTACTGCCCTGCACTTCTAGGAAAATAAATACTCTCAGCTCTGGGCCGCTCTTCAGCAAAACACCAAGAAACACTCAATCAGGGAGGTTTCTGTTTAGCCTGCCTGATTCATGCCAACAAACTGTCCCCTGGGGTGGACTGCAGTGGCCCAGAAGCAAGAAAACACACAACAGATGTTATTTCAACAGCCGCTGGCGGGAAGAAGAGCTCCTGCTCAGAGTATTTCCCGAAATCTGTGCTGCTTGCACTCTTCACAGTGATCATGCATTGAGCTGCTGGAATTATATCTGCTGAACACCTGTTCTTCTGTTAGGGTCAGCCATAGAGGGAGAGATTTATCCAAATCGCTTCTTTTTTTTCCCCACCTTGTCCCCAATTTATTGTCTTTTACTTTTCTTGCAAACGATCATCGGTGAAAGGGAGGGACCAAGAGCAGTGGCTAGAGACAGCCAGATTTCCCCCACACTGGCCTGCTGGGGCACCTCAGGCTACGGGTATGTCTGCACAACATGTGGGAGATGTAGACATACATCTACATCTACAGCTAGGTAAGTACATTTCCTGTGAGCCCAGGATAGATATTATGTTAATAAAATGGAGGGAAGAAATAATGTACTAAGTGGAATTCCAAGATGACTGATTAACTTTTCGATTGTAAGCTATTTGGAGCACGCAGGGCCGGCGCTACCATTAGGCGACCCTAGGCAGTCCCCTAGGGTGCCTGGATTTGGGGGGGCGGCATTTTGGCTGCTGGGGTCCTCGGCGGCAGCCACTGGGGTCCTAGGCAGCGGCAGCCTCTCCCGCCGCCGCCTCCTAGGGCAGCAAATAGGCTGGCACCACGCCGGCGAGCACGGCCTGTGATTTGCTACATGTTCGTACGGAACCCAGCACAATGGGGTAGGATCTGTTTGAGGTCTCTAGATACTATCGCAAAATAAAATAAAATTAGTTGAGTTTGTGCACAATTCTCAAGCATATAAAAAATTAGTGATTGCCAAATAAATCTAAGTATCCTTCAGAATTAGATCCAAATGTCCAGTCTCATAGAATAGAATAGTCAAAAAACCGAACAGAATGTTGGGAATCATTAAGAAAGGGATAGATAATAAGACAGAAAATATCATAATGCCTCTATATAAATTCATGGTATGCCCACAACTTGAATATTGTGTGCAGATATGGTCGCCCCATCTCAAAAAAAGATATATTGGAATTGGAAAAGGTTCAGAAAAGGGCAACAAAAATGATTAGGGGTATGGAACAGCTTCCCTATGAGGAGCGATTGATAAGACTGGGACTTTTCAGCTTGGAAAAGAGATGACTAAGAGGGGATATGATAGAGGTCTATAAAATCATGACTGGTGTGGAGAAAGTAAATAAGGAAGTGTTATTTACTCCTCATAACAAAAGTACTAGGGGACACCAAATAAAATTAATAAGCAGCAGGATTAAAACAAACAAAAGGAAGTATTTTTTCACATAATGTACAGTCAACCTGTGGAACTCTTTGCCAGAGGATGTTGTGAAGGACAAGACTATAACAGAGTTCAAAAAAGAACTAGATAAATTCATGGAGGATAGGTCCATCAATGGCTATTAGCCAGGATGGGCAGGGATTGTGTCCCTAGCCTCTGTTTGCCAAAAGCTGGGAATGGGCAACAGGGAATGGATCACTTGATGATTACGTGTTCTGTTCATTCCCTTTGGGGCACTTAGCATTGGCCACTGTCAGAAGATGGCCCTTTGACCTGACCCACTATGGCTGTTCTTATGTTCTTATGTACAAGTTTTCCAAATTGGCATCTGGCTTCTATATAACACAGATTACGGCATGTATGTTTGGGTTTATGATCATAAACAAGTATAATAAAACCCAGTGGCTTACTAGCCATCTACCTACATCCATCTCCCCTACAAAACACCTGCATATCTCCTGACGAAATCTCTACCCATTTGAGAGTAAAGACCTCCATGTATCTATGCAGGTTATGTTTCCTCCTTGATTTCGGTGGAAAGACACAAACACAGAAACTATCCATCTATCTGCTCTAGCATGATATGACACCACCACCGCAGCATTTGAGCATCTCATTTGCACCAATGACAGAAAATATAATAATGCCACTATATAAATCCATGGTAAGCCCACACCTTGAATACTGTGTGCTGTTTGGTCGTCCCATCTCAAAAAAGATATTAGAATTGGGAAAGGAAAGAACAAAAATGATTAGGGATGTGGTACAGGTTCTGTATGAGGCAAGATTAACTAGACTGGGATTGTTCAGTTTAGGAAAGAGATGACTAAGGGGGATATGAGAGAGGTCTATAAAATCAAGACTGGTGCAGAGAAAGTGAATAGGGAAGTGTTATTTACCCCTTCACAAAACACAAGAACCAGGGATCACCTGATTAATGTAAATAGGCAGCATGTTTAAAACAAACATAAGATAGTACTTCTTAATACAACGCACAGTCAACCTGTGGAACTCATTTCCAGGGGACGTTGTGAAAGCCACTGGGTTCAAAAAAGAATTAGATATGTTCTTGGAGGATAGGTCCATCAATGGCTATTAGCCAAGATGATCAGGGATGCAGCCCCATGCTCTGGGTGTCCCTAAGCCTCTGGCTGCCAGACGCTGGGCCTGGACGACAGGGGATGGATCACTCAATAATTTGCTCTGTTCTGCACATGCCCTCTGAAGCATCTGATACCAGCCGCTGTCTGAAGACAGATTACGGGGCTAGATGGTCCATTGGTCTGACCCAGTATGGCCGTTCTTATGTTCTTTGTGGATTTATCCTTCCAGCACCCCTGTGAGAAAGATCATTATCCCCATTTCGCACATGAGGAACCGAGGTCCAGAGAGAGTAAGGGCTTTACCAAGGTCACGCAGGCAGTTTGTGGCAGAGTCAGTAATAAGCCCAACCCTTCCTAGTCTTAGTATTTGTATGACTCACAAGCCCATCCACCTATCTTTGTGCGGACAGGAACCGGGATATGAAACAGGGATGCTGGCTGCGAAATAAGCCACAGAGCTCTTCTGCTGTGGTTGTTTCTGTTCTGTGCCGTGTAACCTCCAGTGACACCTGCTAAAGAGGAGCTCGGGGATGGAATGGGCTGGTTGCAACCTGAGAAAGCCAGTAACACCACTGGCATTTATTTATTAATTATTCCTACTATTTATTTGTGTTGTGGCAGCACCTAGGAGTCCAGTCAAAGGCCAAGACCCAATGGTGCTATATAAACACAGTGGGGGAAAGGACTGTCCTCTTTTATCTGGCAGAGAGAGAACCCAAGGGAAAGAATTTATGTGCTGCATATAGAGTGACAGCAGGCCAAAACTAGGAGGCTGGAAGTGAAAATAAAGGACTGAAATGGTCTCTGGGTGTGACTATACGAGGCAAATGAGACTCGGATTCATCCGTGATGCAGATGCACCATCGCTACCCGTGGGCTCAGGTGTTTTTACCATCACGCCATGGAAACCTGTCCACATTGGCACGTACATCATTGGAAACCACCCCACAGCTGCACCAGTGCTAAACAAGTGGAGACTAATTTTGCAGGCCTAGCTGAGATTGTTCGGCAGCAAAGGAGGAGAGGATCACCACATCTGGTCGCTACATAGAAGACAAGATGGGTAGAGAGAGCAGTTTGTGGATTCGCTCTCTCAGGTGGCTTTACAGCCAGCCAGGATAACACAATCTTTTTAATCCAGCCAACAAAGACACAATGAGATCCAATGGCTGGAAGCTGAAACTAGACATATTCAGACTAGGAATCAGGTGCTCATTTTGAACAGAGAGTGTAATTAACCATTGGAACAACTTACCTGGGAAGGTGGTGGACTCCCCCTTCCTTGCAGTCTTTAAATCAAGACATGCTGTCTTTCTAAAAGTGCTGCTCTGGCTCAAAGAGATGCTACGGGGTATGATGGAAGTAGAGCCAATATATAATAATGTTCTGAATACTGTGGAGCCTTAGGGAAGAGCTAGAGATGCGTACAGTCTGTTTGCTTCTTTTAAGATCCATCTTCTTTTAAATAAACAATACTTTGCTTTTAGGAAGCTGTGTGGTCACTGACTACCGCTGTCCTTGCTCCCTCAGAGAACAGCTCAAGTTAAACCTGCTGATGCAATCACGTTTGATCGCAGGGGTCTGCAGCCCAGGGCCAACCTGAGAGCGGAAGAATGGCGCCAGTGTGTCATCCCGTCCCCACATTCCATCCCCGAGCCAGGTAATGGCTAGAGACCTGAGACCCGGGAGACGATAAGGATTGTCCTGGACTTCGGGTGTCTCTTTGGAGTCTGCCAGTAGGTTTGGAGGTGTGGTCAGAGGGGCGGTAGAGTCCCGCAGAAGAACTCGCACTCTGGAAACACGACTTCCTGAGTCACAGTCAGAACCAAATGGATTACAATGAACTGACTGCAGGGGGAGCAAACGTCAGTGTGGCAGGATTACAGTATGGATGACCTGGCTTTCAAAGGACCAGCATGTGCATGGCATTGACCCTCGGTCACCTCCCTCGCCCTGGGGGGCTGCGGTGTGTAGTGGGGCCAGCAGCAAGACATACCTCCAGAGGGTGTGTCCCTGCAGGCTCTCACCCAGCATAACCAGCCTAACTCCGCTCTCATAGGGGGCGCTACGAGGAAACGGTTACTAGTCCCCGACAAAAGCGGCTCACCACGCCAGTTCGTGCGCTCCCGCGGGACCACCAGCCTCCCCGGTGGGGCACCACTCGGCCGGGGCGTATTTGCTGCCAGTCATCAAAGATCACACCAGACCAAAAGGCTTTGGGAGGGGAGAAGGAGGAGCTGTGATATGCCAGAGTGACTCCTCGGGGGCAGGGAGCAAAGTGGGCAGAGCTCAGGCCGTGTTGTGTCCGAAGTAGTACGTCAACCTACGTGTTTCCCGGGTTTTGTAAACACATGCTTTGCTTTTTCCTTGTCATACCGACAGTCCCTTTGAGGATCTGAGTTGATCTTTGCAGAGTGCTCCCTGCTTCCCCATCTTTCCAGCCCCCTTTAAGCATCCTAAAGAAGAAGGAAAAAAAGAGCACAAACTCAATGTTTCTTTACCTTTGCAAATCACCTTGAATATGTACATGAAACAAACCTCTCAGCATTTATCTCTGTGTGCTCGTAAATCACAGAACCTGCTGTGGTTACTTTGCACTAAATCTCCCCCAAAGCTCATTGTACGCCACTGAGAATCAAAAAAATAATAACGAAAGCAAGCAGTATTTCAGGTCAAGCAGGGGACAGAATCAGCTTAGAGTGAGCTCTGCAGAGCAGAAGGAAATTCACTGTCTTACAGCTTGTGGGTGAAATTTTCCAAGGCCCAGATCCTCAAAGATATTTAGGCATATCGGGAGTTAAGTGCCTAAATCCCTTAAATTACTTGTGTTTAAGTGACTTGGGAACCTATCACCCCGCTGAAAATCAATAGGACATCAGCTCCTAAGCCACTTAGGCGCTTTTGAAAAATCTACCCTGTGTCACCATTCGCATTTGTGAAACCGGTGGGTGTACAACTCTCTCACTATGATCTGGTGTGTTTCACACCCACTTAGCATGGGTTTATATTACTGCACAAGGTACACAGCAGGGAGAATCAGGCCTCCAGAATGAACATTTTTCTGAGGGGTAATAAAATATCTTTACCACAATCACCCGCTTCCTCTTAGACCAAACGCTCATTGAAGCATGTGGCCATCAGTGGGACGAACTGAAGTTAGTGGAAGTTTTTTCCTGGATATGGACAATTGCAAGAACCTAATATGGTTCTATCACACCTCCACACACCAGGGATAGAGAAGGGAGAATGAATGTAGGTTCCGCTCCCGCTCTCAGGCCAAGACGGAGCGTTTGCATCATCTCAAAAGTTAGGATTGTGACATACAAAAGCTGCTTCCTAAATAGAGGCAAGCACTCCAGGTGGTATAAATCAGAGCAGCTTCACTGACTCCAAGAGCTACATTGATTTCCACTGAAGTCCTGGCCTGTCAAGTCTGGTTTTCTCTTGGTGTGTGGGTGGGTGGGTAAAGTTTCAGAATGCCCCAGCTTTGCTCAGTAAAACTTTTCAGCGAAATGTCGGTGCAAGAACGTTGGTGCACTTGTGTGTCCAGGATGCACTGAAGAGTTCCGCCTGGGTCCTCCACGAAGGGCTGTTGGAAAGAATAACTTCTTCAGGAGTGACTCTTTCATTCCGCCTCTCTTCAACAACGTGCTGACCGGCAGCAGCGCCGCCTGCTCCTGAAAATACCATCCCGCGGGGAACGGCTGAAGGTCGTGGCTACAGACAAATATTTGATCAATCAATGCGTGGTCACCTTGAACGCTAACCTCCCCCGGAATGGCCCCTCTCATTTGTGCATGTTGGTCCGGGCTGCAGCGTGCCACCCACGCTGTACTTCGTTACCTCCCCTCGCATGCCCAGCGGGTGTGCACGGACTGTCTTCCCAATGTTCTGATGTTCCCTCATGGGGTTTTTAATGCTCAGTGAGTGGGAATCAGGTCCATAAATTAGCTTGAAAGATGTAAATTACTTTGAGTGCAGCTATTATTATCCTCTGTCTACAGGAAGAAGATCTATGCTCCTCCCGGGTCACCTCTGGGCACATTCATTCCAAATCCCACACAACCCCCTGGCAGCTGTCAAACGCTCCTTTCCCCCATACTCTTTAAGGACAGAGGGGCAAATTCATCCTTGTACCAGCCCTGGGACTGGAGCAGGGACTGATGGGAGGTGGTTTGTGCCAATCCAGTTCCAGAGTTGTGGAAAGTCAATGGAGCTAGGCCAATTCACACCAGTTACAGACCAGCCCCCACCGGTCCTTTTTCTCCCTCTGTGTATCTCCACAGTCTCTCTGATCTACTTGATGAGCCAGTGATGTTATAACAAAGCAGTGGTCAGCAACTGTCACTGGACTGAACTCTGGGGCCGTCCAATTCTTCGTGGCCACAGCAAGGATGGAAATTAGATCCTTCTGCTCTAAGAAGAGAGGCTTCCGTTACTTGAGCTAAGGGAGAGTTCCCCTCAAATGCTTTGCAGTATAGGAGCTTTGACACACACTTGAGCTGTTCCCATACCCTCCGGTAGAGGTAAGCGGTACTTATACACCTGGGATGTCGGACTTGTTCTGGGGCGAGAGCCACTTTTAACTATGGCCTATGGGCCAGGGTATAAATGTAATACCCTATTGACCTCAATCCTCAGTGGGATGCCTGTTGATATCAATGGGAGGTTTCCCCAAAGATCCACACAGAACACAGCCTTTAGTTACTCGCTGCACTTTTAGTCACTCGCATTAACTACGTAGTACCTTCTTGTCACAGTCAACATAAATGGGAAAACATCCCTTTTCTAAAGTTCCTGCTCTCCATTTCTCTTCCTTCCCCATCCTCCTTTCTCTGCTCCTCTCCCTCTTCTTCCTTGTTCTCTCTTCTGTTCCTCCTTCTGCATTTCCTTCCAAGCAGCAAACCCCTTCCCGCCTCCCCCGTTTCCACTCCCCAGGGGATTCATTCCTGCCTCCATCCCATCTACTAGAATGATCAGCATTTAAATACTTAAAACACTGAGATTAAAGTGTCATCGGGGGAGTTCACACCTCTGCGAGTTTGTTTCATGCTGTCTGCAAACTCCAGCACTGTCTGAATCTGGTTCCCCCCTCTCCCTTTCCAGCAGGTCACTGGATTATTGTGAAAGGATCCAGCTGCTGGATCCCAGGTGTTTTAAACCTCTGGAGTCTGAGCAGGGCCCAAGTACTGTCCTTGTTTCGGAGTCCCTAGGCACAATCTCAGGGAACAGATGCTCTGTCTGGCACCCCATCCTGAGAGCTTAGACCACACCGTCCCCTGCACAGTCCTGGTCCCTCTTACTCTACTGTAGCTTAAACACATCCCCTCCCAGAACTCCATCCTAGCCGTGAGCTTCCTGGTTTCCCTCTTCACGGGGACGCACAATAGATGTAATAGCACGAAACGCACAGACCCTTTGCGCAGCTTTCTAACACATTCTTGCTCTTGACTCAATGCCATGAGACATACACAGAGAGTACAAGCCACAAAGGGTCCTGTGGCACCTTATAGACTAACAGAGGTATTGAAGCATAAGCTTTCGTGGGTGAATACCCACTTCGTCGGATGTAAGGAGAAAGCTTATGCTTCAATACGTCTGTTAGTCTATAAGGTGCCACAGGACCCTTTGTCGCTTCTACAGATCCAGACTAACACGGCTACCCCTCTGATACAGAGAGTACAGATCATATAGAAACCTCCTAATAGCCACACCCCTAGCTCCCCCTTCCCTCAGAAGCACACTGCGCTGCCTCAGTTACAAACTGGTGACATCTGAAAGGTTTTCTTTGCAACCACTAGGGCAAGAAACTTCATTGTAGTGAAAGACGAGATACTGCCGATTCAGAGCGTGCCGCGCAGGCCACAAAAATACATCTAGTGAGCTGGATCCACCCTATGGGCAGGATAATTGACACATCACATATACACACTAGCCAGTTCATTACAGTATGGATTGCTGAGATACAAAGTCGTCTTTTTTTTTTTTTTTTTTTTTTTTGCAAGGCACCAGTTTATGGGATTCTTTGGGGCATTTTCCTAAAGTAGTGGATAGCCCTTTAAAGGTGACCTGCAAAAGATTTGGATTTTATTTATTTTTTTGTAAAAAACCCCAAAGGTGCGGGGGGGTGGTGTTTTTTAAAGTTTTCTATTTGTTGTGTTTGTTTAACCTTAGAACTATCATGAGAGTGCCGTCTGGGCTTCCCTACTTCCCTGGAGGTCTGCTGGATGTCTCAGTCCTCCTCCATCCTCCACGTAGCACCAGATGAACTCAAGGTCTAATCTTAAACTGATTTAGTTCCAAACACAGTGTGTGAACTGGATTTGAACCCGATTTGTATCCATTTAGCTTAACTTGGTAAGGAACCAACTGAAGCGACGTTGATATAAACCCCCTTTAAACTGAATTAAGAGTGTCCACACTGTGTGTTGCACTGGTTTAATTAAATCAGTGTTTAAATTGATTGAAAGTTAAATGAGTGCACCACGGAATACAGACAGGGCCTCCGAGGTATTTATCATGAGCTCTCCCACTGTAAGGAAAGGAGAAGAGGTGAGGAATCTTTAACAAAGCCATCCTTTATCCAAAATGGTAATAATTTAAAATAGCTGTTCACAAAGACAAACCATTTAAACAGCCTGACTGAACTTCCCTTCCTCTCTCAATAGCTCAGTTTTCGCTCCCTGGATTCTTGTAATGGCAACATTCCCATAGTTCCTCTGTCATGACAGGCCCTATTTATCTTAGGGCCCCAGATAAGATATCATAGTACCTGAGCTCCTGGCAATCTTGAATGTGTTTATCCTCACCACTCCCCTGTGAGGCAGGGAGGTGATTTTATTCCCATTGTACAGATGGGGAACTGAGACAGAGAGAGGCCAAGGGGCTTGCCCAAGGTCAAATCTTGGCAAAGCAGGGAATTCTGGGTCCCCCATGTCTCAAACCAGCACCCTAACCACTAGGCCATCCTTCCTCTCTCACCTATATTTGTTCGGTTTTCCTCTACAATTTTCTGTTGCTACCACCACCAGTTCAGCTCCCACTGGAGGGACCACTAGCGGAGGGAAGGCCCAGCTTCTACCAGTGTTGCGTATTTGGCTCAGGGGGCTGGAATAAGCTACGCCACCAGTATAAGGTGCATCCACACTAGGACAGCGCTTTGCTGGGATAGTATATACTGGTATGGCTGGACCAGCAAAGCACTCCCAGCAGCAGGAAGTCCAACACTCTGACCCTCCCAACTCCACACCCCTAAACTCCACTCACACATCTACCTAACCTAGCTCTGATAGACAGCTCACTCCACCGCTGCTGACTGGGGCAGGGCCCCGCAAGGCCAGCTGGGCTCACTTCTGCCGGGTGCCTTGGAGTCTGTCCCACCTCCAGCCCAGAGTCTGCTCTGCTCCACTGCTGGTCCAGTCTGCTACCAGCCCAGCATCTGCAGATTTCTTCCTCAGGCTTCTGGGGGCCCAGATACCCCCTAATCCTTGAACAGACACCCTGCATCACAGAATCAGCCTTCTCCCACAGGAGAGAACAATCCATCCCCTTTCTGTGCCAAGGCTTTACAACCCCATCAAAACCCAGTTCTAGTAGAGTTAGGGTGACCCCCTCATTCAGGGCCTGTTTGGCACAATGTCTATTCCCTATTTTTGAGGCCTGGCCAGATACTGTAGCTGTTTTTTATTACCCTTCTACTTTGAACATAAAGAAAATCCAACCAAAATCAAACCGCTTAGGTGGAATTGTGGGTAAACAATCATGCCCCCTAATCTAACAGAACTGCCTTTCCCCTCCTCACCAGCAGAGGGATCCAGGGAGCTCCATCCCTTCTGGCCATGGGACTCAATCTAAACTAGTGGAACTGAACCAGTTCATGACAGTATCCGAGAGCCTCACAATCATTAATGTGCGTGACCACATAGCCCCCACTGTGCAGCGGGGAAGTATCATCATCACCCCCATTTTAGAGGTGGGGAACTAAGGGGAAAGAGTGATTAAGTAACTCACCCAAAGGGTCTATAGCAGAGGCCCGAACTGAGCCTAGATCTCCTGAGTGGAGGCAGGAGTGGGGGAGAACAAAGTCTTGGCCCCAAGACCAGGCTTCTGCTAGAGGTAACATAGACTAAGCTCTGGAACCTTCCAGGGAAGACAAGACTTGACTTTCTAATGTCGGAAATAAGCAGTAAAGAACCTGTTGTTTGGCGGAGGGAGGGACCTATTCAGAGCTACTTTATGCATCATAAAGAAACAAAAGTGGGCCTACGCCCTGTTTTATTTGCAAGTTATCGAATAGCACTAATGTGCTTATCTAGCGCTTTTCCCCAGGAGCTCTCAAGAGGTGTTACAAAGGTGGTCAGTCTCATAAACCTTGTTCTACCCATGGGGAAACTGAGGCACAGAGCAGGGACGTGACTTACGCAAGGTTCCCCAGCAGCAGAGTTGGGACTAGGTCTCTGGAGTCCCAGGACAGGTCATTATCCACGAGGCCACACTGCCTCCCCCCATAGGTGGTGATGAGGGAGCGTGGGGAGGCTGACTGCTGTACTAGACAGGGTCACTGTCACTTGTGCTTGAATCTTCTTGGTGCTCTCGCAGGTCAGCCCAAGTGTTTCCTTTGAGCTGCAGTGAGAAAGCCCAGCTTCTGAGGGCTACTGACACGCTGCCCGGAGGGCCGATAAGGATGTGGGATGCCTGCTCCACCCCGGCTTCTGAGCTTTGGCGTGACATAAGTGGCAATATACGAAAGCTGCAATTATCACTGGCAAGAAAGGTGAGACACACACAATTAGGTTTCATTAACTATTTCCTCTCCCTGCACAAAGCACTGCAGGCTGTGGCAAATGGCCAGCACTACTATGATGGGTCCCGCACTTTCTCTTCTTGTGGGGGGGTTTCAGGGTGCCATTTCTTGTCCCTGAACTGGGGTAACAGCTATCCTACTAGTATCCCAGGGAAGGGGAGTGGAGAGGGAGGGACCCAGGCCCACCCTGTACTCCGGGTCCCAGCCCAGGGGCCCTATGATAGCAGGTGAACCACTTGTACCAGTGATTCTTTCCCCTGGGCTACTTCCCTCTCCTGACCTTCAGCTTGTGGGGCTTCCTGCCTTCTCTCTGCACAAGTCAGGTGTCCCTTTACCTAGGATCTTGGTCTTCTTAGCCCACCGCAGCACTTCTCAAAACTCTCCTCCACTTTCCTCCAAACTGCTCTGTTCCACCACCAATCCACTCTGCTTCACTCCTCCAAACTGCTCTCTGCTCCACCACCAAACCACTCTGATTCAATCCTCCAAACTGCTCTCTGCTCCACCACCAAATCACTCTCCTTTAGCTCCTCCAAACTGCTCCAACTCCTCCTCTGGCTGATTGAAGCAGGGGGATTTTATCAGGTG
Organism: Chelydra serpentina; assembly: GCA_037349315.1. Classification (NCBI taxonomy): domain Eukaryota; kingdom Metazoa; phylum Chordata; order Testudines; family Chelydridae; genus Chelydra; species Chelydra serpentina. The sequence goes on from JBAIAC010000061.1 coordinate 17,855,852, forward strand.
ACTGGCTTCAGGTGCTCTAATTGGTTTCAGGTGCTTTTAATTAATCTACAGGGAATAAGGCTTCTCCTCATCCTAGATCACTCTCCTGCTGCCTTCTGGCCATGCTGTATCACAAGGCTCTTTAGTTTTATCCTGCCAGACTGTTCTGCAGCTGCTGTGACTCACTGTCCCTGGGGGAGCAGAGGGGGAATCCCCATGGTTTGCATAGGAACCTCGAGTTTGCTTTGCTTTCAGGCCTGGCTACCCAAGGGCAGTCGGACAGGGCTTGAAACACAGTTGATTTTCAGCCCCGTATGAGGTTTCGGGCGCAGGGAACCCACCTGTAATCATTATGCTAAAAATACAGCCTGTGGCTTTCAGGAATGAAAAAGCCAGTTAACAATAGCATTCATTTGCCAGTCCCTCTGGCTTAATGCCCACATGTGACTGCCTGGGCGTTATTGTTCACCTTGAAGAGACACCTTACGTCACTGATTTTCACCCTTAACTCATGGCTTATAACCAGCAATGGAGACATTTTAAAAATAGCCAGTGTGCTAATTTCCTTCTGTTCTGCATTCCTGATTTCTCCTGTTCCTTTCTCCCTGTGAGCTATGGGATTTCCTGGTTGGGTGTGTATAATAAGTATCCTGCCAAAAATCCTCTTCAGAGTCCAAGGGACACTCCGTGCTAATGTTGACAGGCACAAAAAAGCTGACCTACCTCCTTCTGTTTCTCCATGGAGTCCACGTCATTCACTCTGGTTTGGCTTTTCAAATCGGCACCACGCCGCCTGCACCACGAACAGACAGACTGACTATGTCCACACTGCAGCTGGGGGCAAGCTTCCCAGCCTGGGCAGACAGACGTGCCCAAGCTCCGCTCGAACTAGCGCGTGAAAAATAGCAGCGTGAAAATTATGGCACAGGCGGCAGCTTGGGCTAGCCACCAGAGCTCAGACCCAGGGGCTGGGCAAGCTTGCACGCGGGCAACTAGCCATACTGTCCCCTGCTGTAGTGTGCAGCAATTGGGTAGTAGCCATTTAAACAGCTGGTGAGCCCTCTGAGGGTGCTCACTATGTCCTATGTTTTAGAAACCAGCCAGAGCAGGAGTGTGCATCTCTTGAGTGTATTTAGCCCATGCAGTTTCCTCGTGCCTGTTATTATTCTGTAAATGGTTTTAGCTCAGAGGACAGGACCCTCCACAAGCCTGGCTTTGCATAATTTCGTTTGCATTCTTCTGCGTGGGAGCGTGTTGTCTGACTCCTCGGGAAGTGTGAGTGGTTCTGCAGGAATCACTGGGCTCGACGCAGGAATGCCTGGGTGAGTGACGGCAGGCGCGATGCGGATGAGAGGATCATAATTGTCCCTTCTGGTCTTAAAGTCTGTGATTCTACTAAATCTATGGCGTTCGCCGCCTCCCACCCCAGCGTTTGGCCAGCATTTAAGGCCCTGGAGCCTTGAGTGAGCAGTTGCGATTCTTAGCCTGCAGTTGCCCGGAGCTGTGAACTCCTTGGCATGCAAACTCAGTCATCATTTGTGGCCATCTGCATGATGCGTCCTCCATGGCAAGTACGCAAAAGCCAGACACACGGTGACTCTTGCCTGACTCTCCACCCCCAACCCCCAGCTGGGCACGTTGTCGATGAGCCGGTTTGACTCTGTTTCGCTATTAGCTGTACAGAACTCACAGCTGTGTGCACCCTTCCTTCCTGTGTTCTCTCTCGATGGACTCCTCCTTTCCTCTCCTGGTAGATGGAGGGGCATGGCACCTGACGCTGTTGCATTGGTTTCAGGATGGGTGGCAACTCTCCACTGCGGTGAATGAGATTTACACAGGTGCTTTACAAGAGAACAGAGCCCCGGGGGGGATCCCAGTCCCTGGGGCTCCAGTTTGCCATATGCCCATTGACTATGGGGTGAATTTTTGTGGCAGAGATGGGTCTGCACTGTAATAATGTAGGAAGATTGTACGTGACCTGGTTATAGTGAAGCTGACTGTATGAATATGTTGGTTTAGTTTAATAGCAGGCTGTCAGGAAAAAAGATGCAGGAAAGGAAAGAACAGCTCGAGATAAGACACCCCTCAGCAGACCCTTATGGGCTGTTAAGAGACAATGCCTGCGCTATTAGATGTGACGATTCTCCCCCTGACTCCAGCCAAGTTGCAGAACTGGATTTTGACAAGCAGGGCTTGGGAATGGCCAAGAACAAAAGGATCTCTGGCTGGTTAAAGAGAGACTGTCTCTTCCAGGGGAGGTTGTTCTGAGGGAGCTGTTCAGACTGACGCAGGCACCTCTGGGGTGGCTGAAAAAGCTAGGTGCGGCTGGGCTGCCAGCAAGGAATGGCAAGCCTGTAAGTAGGCTCGACATGCACGTAGAGTGTTTGTTGTTTTAAAATCCATTTGTTCTAAATACTTTGCTCCTGCTATGCTAGTCCCTATATTCACCGTGCGCCACAGACTCCAAAAGGGAAGAACCGCAGATGCTGAAGCCAGTCAGGCCTGCTGAGTAGGCATTGTCAATACACAGGATGCTGTAGCCCAGAGCCTGGTCCAGGAGTGGAATAATCGTGGGATTCCACCCCAGGAAAGGGAAAGATGTGAGGTCTGAGAGCTGACAGGGGTGCCTTCAGAGAGACCAGAGCTGAAACACTTGTTAATGATTCTCCTTTTTAACCCTCTCTGCTATTTCTGCCCAGGTTATAATAATAATATAATATGGAGATATACCTATCTATAGGCCTAGAAGGACCTCGAAAGGTTATCGAGTCCAGTCCCCTACCTTCACTAGCAAGACCAAGTACTGTCCCTGACAGATTTTTGCCCCAGATCCCTAAATGGCCTCCTCAAGGATTGAATTCACAACCCTGGGTTTAGCAAGCCAATGCTCAAACCACTGAGCTATCCCTCTCCCCATAACTGGAGGGGTTAACTGGAGGGGTGTCATTAAATCAATGGAAACTAATTAAACCAGAGCAAGTTTGCATGGAAACACGGCTCTGTTGCTTTAAAAGTGGCTTATATTGATTAAACTTAAGTCGATCCCTTTCTAACTGAAGCTAAACTGCAATAAGTCAGTTTAACTTAACTTGATTCCTGCCTGAATCCTAGCCATTTTTACACCCAAAACAAGAGTTTTACACCAGTTTAATTAAGTCAGTTTAACAACTGATTTAAGTTAAACTGGTGCAAATCAAAAAGTTGGGGAAAAAATCATTTTGGGTGGAACAAAATGTTTTGTTTGATTTTGATCATTTGTAAACATCTTTGGGTTGTTGTTTTTTTAATGAAATTAAAGGGAAATGTGAAATGAAAATTCATTTCAAACTGAAACATTTCAGTTATCTAAGAATTTTTACTTTATTTTTTAAGTGGGGGGGGGGGCGGTATCTCTTTTTTTCACCAAAACAATTTGGCAGAACCGACACAAATTCACACAACATTTCAGTGTCGCTGAAAAAAAGTTTCAGCCAAACTGTTTCTCTAAGCTCTTATCGGGACACCAGTGCACAAGTGCTGTACACACAGTCTCTGCCCCCCACAAAAAATGTACAATCCGAAACAGCTGGCTAACCACGGAAAGAATCTTTCAGTGACATCAGCCCTAACCTCCATTGGCTCTTTAAAAATGTATAATCCTAAGACTCAGAAGTTATGTCTGAGGGCCTGCAGTGGAAAAAGGAAAGTTTGCCAGAAAAATATTTCACTTAACACACACCAGACAGAAGGTGCATCGCTATAGGATGCCACATAAAAGATACATTTCCTGCTATTTAGCCAGTTGCTCAGTCTGGTTCTCATTATCCATAAAACCGACACGTGGCTTCATTTCCTGTTTTCAAGTATGTTACATTTATGATGTGTTTGTCAAGTCCCCAGCCCAGCTTCCTGTTTTCATTTCTCTTCTCCTCCAGCCTTGACCTCCTTGACACCACCCCTCTCTGCCACTCTCCTAGCCCACCCTCCACCCTTGGACTTGCTTTGCGTTCTGCCAGGTCCCAGTAATCACCGTTATATAGCCGTGGCACTGTTATATGGATGGGAGTGGAAATCTGGGCGACCGAGGGATGATGTGATGGCGCAGATATTTTAACAGCAGCTTGTTACATCCTAAGGGAGCCCCGCTTTTTATAAAAGCCGTTTTATCCCTTTACCACGTCACATCAAATTATTTGTATGCCTAATATTTCCTTTGTATAGAATACGGTCCTCAGTTACATTGTTTTTGGCTCCTAAAATCCCACTTTTAAGCCTGGAAATAATGGGCTAGACTCGAGAAGGAGCCTGGAGAATGTGTGTGTATAGGGTGACCAGATAGCAACTGTGAAAAAACAGGACAGGGGGTGAGAGGTAATAGGTGCCTGTATAAGAAAAAGTCCCCAAAAAGGGGACTGTCCCTTTAAAAACGGGACATCTGGTCACCCTATGTGTGTATGTATCAGCATCAGTGAAAGCATAAATTCAGTGAGCATCTGAGCATTTAAAGCAGAAATGATTCTTTCATAGCCATGAAAATGTACCAGCTAGTTTGAACCCCATGAGTTGGTGGTTCTGTCTAGCATCCTGGCTGGGTAACAGATGTTCTGTTTCATAGCATTGTCTGAGCCATGTCATTGGAAAGCCTAGTAATTAGCAATGTTAGGTTTTGGATTCACCACAAGCCCAGACCTTCGCCGTCAGCCACAAGGACGCTCTATTATTCCCAGTGACAGATCAGATAGACGTTACACTCTGATGAGATTTATCCTGGAACTTTATGGAGCTATGGCTTCCTTCCAGTCCCATGACCTAGGGTTACGGCACTCCCGTTCCCGTCCAGAAACAATCAATCTGTGAGACATTGACCAAGCACTTCAGTGGGACAGATTCTCCACTCTGTTACACCAGTTCAATGCTAGTGTGGCTGTGCTGAAGTCAACACGCCGGATCCTTAGCTGGTGCTAACTGGCCCAGCTCCACCGGAGCTCAGTGGCACAACCCCAATTTACATCAGCGGAGGACCTGGCCCATAGGAGCTGGAGGAGCAGAGTGGAGAATCAGGGTCTGTAGATCTCGCTTTCATATATTTACTTGCTGTGAATATCTCGGGGTATTTCACCACAGGAAAACAAACACACACTATAGAATCACCCTCCTCAAGTCTCTCTGAGGCCCCCTGTTGAAATTCTCCCGTCTTTGTCAGCCTTGCAGTTCCACCAAACTGCCCCCTGCTCCACCCGTTTTCATCTTGCTAAAGACCTCCTTTGGTATCGAGGCTAGCAAGCAAGCCCTGTTTGAGACACCACGAGTTTGGTTCAGCAGGCAATCGATGGAGCAGCGTTCCCACCTTTCAGACTGTCCTACCATCAGATCAGCACATAGGGCCAGATTGTCAAGAGAGCTCAGCACAATGCATCGTAAATGTCACAACAGGACCTGTTGGGTGCTCGGCCCTTTTGCGACTCCAGCCCTGATTTAGTTATCTGACGCCCTGGCCCTGATTGTGGGTGCCGAGCCTTTGGAAATCTGGCCGGTGGGGACACTGCATTGTGCCAGCTCTTTGGTAGGCCGGAGGCCCATTTTCAAAAGTGACTTAGGCATCCATGTCTTATTGAAAGACACTGAGCCTTGGGCACTTTAGAAAGCCAGAACTGTTGACTTCAATGGAGCTATGTCAGCTTGTCTCAGGTAAGGATCCACTCGTGTTTCTTTACTGCAGCCAGGAGAATTCTCTCTCTCTCTTAAGTGCTTATACAGCCCCACCACCACCATCGTATCTGAGCACCTCATAGGCTTCAGTGTATTTAGCTTCCCAACATCCCTGTGAGGGAGGGAAATGCGGTTATCCCCATTGTACAGATGTGGAACTGAGGCACGCAGAGTCTAAGTGACTTGCTCAAGGTCACCCAAGTAGCCCGTGACAGAGGGGAAAGAACCTAGATCTCCCAAGTCTCAGACTAGCCCCCTTGGCCCCATTCTTCCTCCCCTACTGAAAGTTTGAAATAGGGTTGGGGTGTCCTTGTCAGCTGTTGGGGAGGGGCTGAGATCAGGTCCCTTATACAGCTGGTTCTTTACGCAGGATCTATTCCTTTCTACTGTAAAATTCCCAGCTGCTCAACTATTGTGAATAAATGCTGCATGGAAACTATCAGTGGAGAGAGGGTCAATTGTTAAGAGCAGACAGTTTGGTTTGGGTAGAAGCCATTCTACGGCGGCTTTCAAGGACCAAAAGGGAGAAGGATCTTGCAAACATTCCATGCAGGTGGCGGTGCTGGGGAGCTGTTAACTTGCAGTGATAATTTGTACCAGCTTTTCCTTTCAGTGCTAAGTCATAACTCACACAGGTACTATTATTGGAAGTAATTGTTTTTACTGGCAGCAGCTCTGCATTCACGGTTCCAAAAGTGAAATCTAATCAGCCAGATCTTCACCTGGTGTAAATTGGGGCAGCGCCATTAACTTGAGCTGAGATCTCCTGGACCAATAAGGTTTCATTTAAAATCATATGCCATGATCATTCAAGCGGCAAAAGATGGTTCTTCATCTCCACTCATTCCTCTCTCACATCCCTCATTTCAAGGAATGTCACTCATTTTAGTCTACATGCCACACAAAGTTGGTGTCTTTTATGGTTTAAAATGGTTTACATCAGACAGAAAGAATCATGAATTTGAGGACAGAGGACGAGCTGTTGACACCAAAGGAAGGAAATCACAACTGTTGATGTTTCCTGAATGAATAATTGGTTTTTTTGGGGGGGGCGGGGGGATATCTTGTTTTGGGTCTTGGGCTCGTTTCATCCCATTTGGCTCTTGGTGTGGAGTGGTGATGTTTCCATTATAGCTCCAACTGACCAGTCTCTTTTTGAATTCTGCTACACAGAAGGTTCCAGAAAGTTCCTTGTGAACTAGTGTTGATCAACATTTTCAATAGTAATGGGTTTTTTCCCCTGACAGAAAATGGCTTTTTGACTAAATTAAAATGTTTGAGGGGAAAAGTTCCATTGTTGTAAAAAAAAAAAAAAAAAAAAAAAAAAAAAAAGAGCTTGTATTTTAGTTTTTCAATGAAAATCTGGAAAAAAAATTGAACAAAAACTTTTCCTCAAAATTTTCATGTTGAAAAATATAATGTAATTTCCTATTAAATTAAATATATAATTACAATAAATATAATACGATTTCCTATTAAGACCAGCGGAACTATTGTGTTCAGTTTTATTATCATTATTTATTTGTATTGCGGTAGCACATAGGATCCTACACATGGACCAGGTCTTCCATGGTGCCAGACGCTGTACAAACCCAGAACAAAAAGACAGCCTAGTCGGTCTTAGCTGTCTACCCACTCAGGTAGAGTCGGATTCACCACTGTGTACTCCAGTTTTATACCTGCATACTACCAGTATTGAAGATACCTCGGTTATAGTCTAGGTGTGTAACATAGTGAATAGAGCAGGTCACAACAAAATTGAAAATTCAAAACTGTTGAAAATTTGTCACCAAAAATTTCCAAACATTTTCAACGTTCAGAGAGAGGACAGATCTGGGGAGCAGGAGCAGCCCACGGCATCGTACTGCTCTCGCTGTCTCCTTCCAGCGTATCGTAAACCTAAAGTCACTGCTGAGCCTTCTTCACACTTTAGAAATGTTTGCCATGCAGCTGAAAAGCATGTTGCGTCCCCTCCTTTTTCATTGAGTGTGATCCCACAATGTTACAGACCATTGTTCCAGGTTTTGGTCTTTTCCAGAAGTGAAGAGATCTGCTTGCTGCTCTCTTCTATTTTGCCTTGAAGATTAATTGACGGTAAGCGGGTTACTGGCCTTCAAGCAAAAAACACAGATGCTGCAGCCGTGCATGGAGAAGGGATGTTTTTAACATGGATGTTGCAATAAACATTGTCTAGGGGAGGTTAGAATCCAGCCCCTGCGAAGAAAAAAGTCAGTCAATTACAGACTGGGTGTAATAACTCCCTAGCTGGAAGCCATCCAAGCACCGTTATATCATATGGACTACCTAGCAGGTCTTCAAGGTAGTCAGGTAGCATGAACTAGCTGACTCTTGCAGAGCCTTAGGAAGGGGGCGGTGTGTGTGTGTGTGTGTGTGTGTGTGTGTGTGTGTGTGTGTGTGTGTGTGAGTGAGAGAGAGAGAGTGTGAGAGAGAGAGACAGATCTGTGTTTTACACAAGTTTCACTGACATTTGCATTAAATTGTACAGTCCTTTCTGAAATTATCATTTTGGCATCACTTTCCAGCCAGCAAACTCCCCTTCCCCCTCCCACATTCACCACGCTGTTCTTATTGCCAAGAAGTTTGGAAGCTCTCTTATCAACATGGCAGGGTACTGACCACAGAGCCAAGAGACTTGAGTCTGATTCCCAGCTGGCCTGGTGGATGGCCTTGGGTGAGTCACACGCCTGCCCTGTGCTTCCCTGACCCCAGCTGTGATATGGGGATGATGCTACTTATCGCCTTTGGTACAGTGCTCGGAGGCCTGAGTTGTCCAGGGAAAGGATCAAACCACTGACAGCCACTAGTGCAGAACAAGTACACAGGCTCAAGCTAAGGAACCCAGGAACCAGGACAGAGCCCGACCAACTGAGAATGCAGGCATTAGGGTCCAGTGCATCGACTATGGAAAGCAACATGAAAGGTGGAAGGAAAAATGCCCAGCCCAATGGACAGTGGTGCAAGAGGCCTGGGAAACGGAACTATTTAATGTCCCAATGCTGCAGCTGCCCCAAGAAGAATAAAACAGCAGTACACAGAGCGACTGAGGGCATGGAGACTTCCAGTGAAGAATATCTGCAGTGGGCTTCTAGCGCTCCGAAGACTCTCAATACGGATGCGCTGCAGAAGCCGGACAGCCATTCCACTGCGTTATTTGCAGTTATACTGTTAGACCAACGACCAATTGGATTCCAGCTGGATTATGGCGCCAGCTGCAAAGTACACATCAGCTACATTGATCAGCAGTAATAATAGACTGGCAAAGTGCGCCCGAGTGCCGGGGATGTACAATAAAACCATTCTGAAATCACCGGGCAAATACAGGCTGTTGATAAGAAACCCACAAAGCACGTGAAGTTGAAGCGCGTTGCAGTGACACCCAAGAGAACCAGCCACTGCTGGGGAGCAGGGAAGTACAAGCCACGGAGTTGCTCACAGCACAACCCCGGAATATCCTCAGTATGACTGAGGAAGGAGAAGAGTCACCATGGACCCGGACCAGCATTCTAACAGTACATAGGGACATAGTTCAAGAAGAGGAACACCTAGCGTGCACGTGGAAGTTAGAAATAGATCCCCACTTGTAGCCCTGTGAGACTACTGAAACTCAGCCTTCCTTTACCCTGGTGGAACTGACAAGGCTGTTCACCCATTGAACCTAGCACAGAGTGGATCAGCAGCTCAGTAGAGGTGAGAAAACTTTCAGGTAAACTGAGGGTCTGCATTTATCCAAAACCACTGAACGGAGCATTGAACAGAAGTCCTTCCCTCTTGCCAACAACTGAGGACATGCTACTTGATCTATCCAGGGCAAAAATGTTCACTGTTTGTGATATCAAGCCATCCAGCCCTCTGACAGCCTCTGCTGAATCTTTTGGCAGGTACTGCTGGGTACGAATGCCTATGGGCATCAGCCCGGACCCAAAGGTGTTCCAGTGTAAACTGATGCAGGCACCAGAGGGGTTTCCAGGCATCGCGATTGTAGCTGATGACATTCTGATCATAGGAGAAGGTGATGTCAAGGAACCGGCAACCCAGGACCATGATTCCAAGCTGCGGCAAGTCCTAAACAGGTGCCGGGAGCAGACTGTCCGGCTGAATGCTGACAAGTTGAAGCTGAGGAGAACTGAGGCCCCCTACGTTGGGCAACTGTCAATTTCTTAGGAACTCCGGTGAGACCCTGTGAAACTGAGAGCCATTAAGCAAATGCACCGACCAAAGGATGTATAGGGAGGGCCAGCTACCTTCCCAGTGGAAGGCTGTGAGCCCTTGAGACAGTTAACACACAATGGTGCGGCGTGGGAATGGTCAGAGACCCGAGATCAGGAAAGCAAATCATGAAGAAGGCACCAGTCCTACAGAAGTACAGCCCTGCGGGGCAGCTAGAGCTGCAATGTCGACACAGCTATTGTTAGCGCCATAGTGCGAGCCTGTCGACCGGGCTCGGTGGCTCACTGCCACAGACTGTCGACATAGGGAAAGAGACTGACTCTATACCCTGGTGGTTAGGGCAGGCAGCTGCCATGGGGGAGGCCTTAACCCTGGCCTAACGGCTCTTCTGGGGTGGGTGGGGGTCTGCTGTCTATCAGTTCCACCCTTGACCCCAGAAACCTTCTGGCCCAAAGTCTGGTCAAAGCTGGTACGTTTCTGCGGGGGAAAAAATCTGTTTAAACGAATCGGCATTTTCTGACTGAAAAACGTTTCCTCAACGAACTCCCGACTGGCTCTCTTCCCCGCGCTCGCGGCCTGGTCTGTACCTTCACCTTAGATAACTTGCTCCGTCGCCCTGCAAGGATCTGGAGCGCCGCTGTCCTCCGCCAGCCCAGACGCCTCCTGTGTTTATTCAGCTCCCCCCCAGCAAAATGGAAAACCCGCTGTGCGGCATGTTCGTCAAGCAAAGCCCTGCCCCCCTTCCACCAGGGGAGAACGTCACCACAAAGAGGGCCTGTGTGCGAGCCCCTGCTCGCCCTGTTCCGAGAGGAGCCATAAAGCTCCTTTAAGCAGCTCCGCACAAAGACTAGTCTGTTACCTCACAGGCTGGTGGGCTCGCCATCTCTCTCCACCAGGCACTGACGTGAGTCACCTCAGAGACTCACAATGCTGCCAGGTCAGAACTCGCAAGAGAGCCGGGGTTGGTGGGAGGGGGAGAGATTAGGAAATGTGTGTCCGTTTGGTAACGAACGAGCATCTGCCAGGAGAAGAAAGCTGCTGTCTGTAGGTATCACCATATAACTTTACAAAGCGGTCTCTCCACTAGGAAAATACCGTCCGGCTGGCTCTGGTACAGATGCCTTCCGCCACCTCTTGTAAGTCGAATCAAAATATTTTTCCCGTGGAAACTGGCTTCTTTGACAAAATGGGAAGTTTTGCAAGAAACGTCCAGTTTTGTCAACACGGTGGGCGGGAGGGGTTAATCCAGAACTTTTCTTCTTTTCCAGTGTAAAATCCCAAAATGTTTCCAAGAAAATTTTTAGCAAACCCCAAAAAGGAGTTCCTTTTCATCCACATTTTTTCGCAGAAACAAATAAAACCATTTCCCCACCAGCTTCAACCAAGAGTCCTGCAATGTTCTGGGTGTTGGTTGTAAAGCCCCAGCTCCAGGAGGTAGGTGATTGCATGAGAATCTTGGCTTTCATTAAAAAAAAATGTTTTAAGTTTCTAGCCCATATGGTTGTGAAGTGAAAAATCTTGAAAATATGACTCCTACAGGTTGAAAAAGCAGAGGGCAAATAAAAAGAACCCAAATTTGTTTTTAAAATCCCATGATTTTTAAGCCAATCTTACGATTTTTAAGCAGGACCTGACTCATGCTACTTTGAACACTTTAATGTTGGCAACACCCAGACTTTGGCTACGTCTACACTGCAGCGGCACAGCTATGGCCCTGCAGCTGTGTCCCCATAGCATGGTAGAGTACACACTTCTTATATCAGTGGAAGGGGTTTTCCTGTCCATGTAGCTAATCCACCCCTCCAGGAAGAATTCTTCTGTTGACGGAGCTGCATCTACAGTGGGGGTTAGGTGAACCTAACTGTGACACACAGGGTGTGAAATTTTTCACAGCCCTGAGCAGCGTAGCTAGGCGGATCTAATCTTAGGGGGAAAGCAGGCCTGTGACAAGTCAAGATTTTCAAAGGATCATAAAGGCCTAGGCGCTGACTCCGGGGCTACTCCGGGGCTGGAAAAAAAAATAGCTGTTTGGTGGCTGGGGGAGGCACTTGGGGGAGGGCAGAGAGCAGCAAGTGGCAGGAGGGCAGGGCCTTGGGGTGGAACAGGGGTGGAGCACCCCCAAGGAAAAATAAAATAAGGGTGTTATCCACCTAACTCCCATTGAATTTCAACTCGCTTCAACACTACTTTCAAAACCCCACCCTAGATCTATCTGCTTTCATTTCCCCATCTGTAAAATGAGGCACAGGGCTTTGGCGCAACCCTACAATAACAAATCAACGTGTCTGAGCAGAGGAGAGGCTAGAGACACACGTTGCTATGTCAGACTTGCAAGAGCTTTTTAAAAAGCAGTGGGGAGGGGAGGGGAGGGGGGTGAAATGATTAAACCCGATGAAATCGGTTTGCACCAGGGGCGGATATCCAAAGTCCACTGGAGTCAACAGAAAACCTCCCAGTGACTTCAGCCATCCTTTTAAACCGGGAAAGCACGCAGCAGCGAGGATGGTATCGAAGGGGGAAAGATAATGCAGACGAACAAAAGGGATCAGAGAAAGCAGCCAAAAGGGGAAAAATAAATAGATGTAAAAAGAAAGTCTCCCCAAGCTAATGAAGGACAGGAGCTGTTAAACAGGGGACCCTGGCAGTATTCAGAAAACCTGTATAAAGCACCAACCAGCTTCATTCATCACGCTCAGATCCATGCATGGAGAGAGAGCCTTGCTGTGAAGCGTGTGTAATGCACAAAGGCAGAAACCGACAGGAGCCAGCCGCGGCCTGTGTGCAATTCTTGCCTGCAGGCAGCAGAGAAAACACTAGGCATGATGCAGCCAGGTCATACGCGCTGTGCTTCTGCACTAGAGGTGACGACCCGCTATATCACGGCCGAGCCATGGGCCGTCAGGCCTAGTGAGAGTGGAGCCAGAGTCTGGAGCCGGAGCCAGGGGTCAGGAACAAGGCAAAGGAGCAGGGTCTGTCATAACAGCCAGCTGAGGACCCACCTTGCTGCACAAACAACTTCCTGCTGTCTCCTCCAGGATTAAGTAGTGCACCTGGACCAACCAGCATATGGATTTTCAACCGTTTAGTCAACAAATAATAGGATACAAAATTGCATTGGTTCATAGAGTCTAAGCCCTGATCTACACTGCAGGGGTGGGGGGGGAAATCAATCTGATACGCAACTTCAGCTATGAGAATAGCGTAGCTGAAGTTGATGTACTTAGATCGACTTACTGCAGCATCTTCACAGCGGTGAGTCGACTCCTGTCACTCCCCCGTCAACTCCGCCTGCGCTTCTCATAGCGGTAGAGTACAAGAGTTGATGGGAGAACGCTCTAGGTATGTCTAGACTAGATGCAATAAATTGACCCCCGATAGATCGATTGCTACCCACCGATCTGGTGGGTAGGGTAGACATACCCTAAGGGTAGGAGAGACTATTGTGCTCCTCTAGTTTGACCTCCTGGATAACAGAGACCAGAGAGCTTCCCTGAATTCATTCCTACTTGAAGTAAAGCATAGCTATGCATGAAATATAGTGGTGAAAATGTCCACGTGAAATGCCATGGGGAAACCATTGTGAATTCTGCACAGCTCTAGCCAGAAAGGACTGCAGAGGCTAAATTCTGCTTGCGGTCAATCAGGGATCCCTCCAATCCCTGTCCCCTAGTCCCACCTAACCTCCTGGTCTCTGGAGAGGTCGGCATACTGTGCTTTACTCAACAAGAAACTCCACTGGCTGCTTAAATTGTGGCATAAGAAAACTCCAAAGGGAGTCCTGTCCTGTACTCACCCGGTATGATGGTGGCACTGATGTGAGACCATGAAAGTAAAGAGATAAAGGGATGGAATAGAAGATCTCCAGGGATCTAGCTGGTGGTGATTAGACAGACAGACAGATGCTTCTGCCTTTGGATATGCTCACCCAGTGGGACTAGGCACATGGTTAAGGTAAAGTACACTCGTACATGCTTTCCTAGGTCAGGGCCTCCATTGCCCCTGGAACCGATAACAGCTGTACACACATACCCAAGGCCAAACTTCAGCCGGCTGTAGATAAAGGATTGTTGTTAAACTGAAGTTCAAGTTCTAGAAAGAACATTACACTCAGCGTTCTAAGCCCTCTTTTGGCAGGCAGACTACATGGAAATCACGTACCTCCTGTGAAGTTCACCCCTGTTGCTTCCCCAGTGCATGGGATCACACCAATTGGGGGGGATATTTTGTCCCACGTATTTCACGTTCTTCTCAATCTCTTTCAAAGCCATGACAAGAGTATGTAATAGTTTGGGGAAATATGCATCTGCTTTCCCCATGCTACCCGCCCCGCCCCCGCCCACACTCAGTTTGTGTATGGCCAGTTAACACTGAAAGGCAGTCACTTATTCCAATCAGAAATGGATGGAAATGGGGGACTTCAAGGCAAAAAAGCCACTGAGCACCACCTGGGCACTTAGAACCTTTGACCAACAACTGATTTCCCCTGAGTTCCCAGGCATGTTAGCATTCGCTGTTGTAAAGGCTGAGTCATGCTTCTACTACTCCCTAGTGGCAGTTTTCAGCTGACTTACTTGGTAATTATTATTATTTTTTAGGCTGGGGGGAAAAAAAAAAACACACACACACAACTTACAGGTTGGCAAGGCAAGGGAGTGCCATGTAGCCCGAAAGAGCCAGGGAAGGGAAGGCATCCTGACCTCATCTGTGACACAGTGAGATCATTTTTAATGTCCACCTGATTCTCTACATGCTGCCCTACTCATGTGTCATTGCTCGTTTTTTTTTTCCCCTTACAGAACATTCACAATTATTCTTGTGACGCTAGGGATTGGTGACCCCTGGTAGGATCAAAAATAGAATCATCCCAAAGCACCATTTAAGCTAAATGGAAGAGCTTTATTCCAAAGCCCGAACAGACATTCCAGCCTGGAGCACCACTTATTTGATGAGGAATTTATAGAGCGCCCTACTCATCTCTCTTAATTAGAGTCTGAACTCTTTACCAGGCTGGTAAATTCCCACAACTGTTGACCCTCTAGCGCCCCCTAGTGGGCTGCTACAGCGTGACTACTGAAAGGGCGGCAGGATTAGAGGTGGATGACATTTTTCATCCGAAACTGAGAGAGATGAAAAATGCAGATTTGGGTCACTAACACCATTCACAAATTTGGGTTGGTTTTAGTGGAGTGTCTCAATCAAACCAGAGTTTCAAAAATACTGAAATGGTTCATTTCAGGAAGACATTTTATTTTTGGGTCAATTTTTCTGACCTGCACCTGAACCGAATATTTGGCTATTCACACAACCCTATTAATGACGATAAAGACTTCAGTGCAGGGGCTGCCTCTTATTCTACAGGTATGGACCATGCCCAGCCCAATGCAGCCCTAACCTGCTCTTTCCAGGGACTACAGTGATACCAATACTAGTTAGAAATGGGCAAAAATAGAGGGCAAGATATTCAGGGTTTCCTGGACTTTTCTGGAGATTCACCACCCATTAACGTTAATGGAAATTAGGTATCCAAATCCCTCTGGCTCCTACTGGCCCCGGTTTGCCGTCCCAGGCCAATGGGGGCTGCGAGAAGCAGTGCGGGCCAAGGGATGTGCTGGCCACCGCTTCCCGCAGCCTCCGTTGGGCAGGGAATGGCGAACCACGGCCAATAGGAGCCGTGATCAGCCAAACCAGCGGACATGGCAAGTAAGCAAGCCAGCCTGGCCCACCAGAAGGCTTACCCTGGCGGGCCCGCGGGCCGAAGGTTGCCAATGCCTGGTCTACATCCTGGAGCTTTGGTCAATCTTGTAGGTAACCTGGGCCCAGGTCACAGAGCGTTGTGAAGATAAGTGCCAATGTGATTCGATATTCTATGGGAAGCCAGCATAGCAAGCAGAGGACAGGTGTGACAAGCTCACAGTAGTCTGAGTTGCTGAGGAGGCGCGATAGTGTCTGTAGAAAGTTGGAGTCTCCTGGGTGCTGAAGGCTTCATGCCCATGTAGATTGCGCTGCTGTAATCCAGCTGAGAGGTGACGAGGGCATGAATAACTGAGCTCAGGTCTTCGTCCACCAGGATGGGATGGAGTCTCCTAGCCAAGCAGAGATGGTAGAAAGGGCTATACGTGGATGCTGCTATGTGAAAGCTCAGCATCAGCAAAGAATCCAAGAGTTCTCCTACACTACAGACTGACCTGTGCAGCTTCAGTCAAAGGAGACTGTACCACAGCTGCAAAAACTATTCAAGGTGCTTTCTCCCGACCACCAGCATCCCCTCTGTTTTGCTCAGGTTCAAGTACAGACAGCGGTTGTTCATCAATGGGCTGATCTTGGTGGCAGCGCTGTGGCAGTATGTGGTACTGGATAGGTAGAGCTGTGTAACTTCTGCTTAAAAGAATATAAAAAGTGCCCTTAAAGTCCATGGAAACGCATCGTTTTAGGGGCACAAGTGGACTCAGACACATTTCACAAGCAGTAGCGCAGCCAGGTCCGGAGCGCAGGGGGAGCGGCGCTATAAAAGGCGCCTCCCCCGTACTCACCCGGCGGCGCTCCGGGTCTTTGGTGGTACCCGCCGCCGAAATACCGCCGAAGACCCGGAGCGCCGCCGGGTGAGTGCAAGAAGCGGCGCATAAAAAGAAGTGGCGCCTTTTTTGAGTGCTGCTAAAAAAAGGCGCCGCTTCCGCCGCTTCTGCTCAAGGGGGAGCGGCCGCTCCCCCTGCTCCCACCCCTAGCTACGCTACTGTTCACAAGTACCATTCTTTGCTGTGGCACAACTCTGCTACCCAGAGGCACAATGTTCTCACAGACCATCACTGATCCTTTTTCCTCCCGTCACGCTCCCCTACCAAATGTACCAATAAGAATCTGTGCTGGTTTGTGGGAGCAGCATGGCAAAATGTTCTTTGGAGAGAGGGGAGCGGGGATAGAAGAGAGGCCGAGAATAATTACAAACACACACATTTGTTCTGTGTGTGGTTCAGAACAGGAGGGGGCAGTGAATGAAACTGGGGAAAAGGAGGAGCGAGACGTGGAGGAGAAGGTGCCGATGACAACAGTGCCGGAGCTATTGAGCATAGTCCAAGCTTTGGGGATACTTTACGCTGGATGAGAAAGAGAGCTTGTGATGTTAGGCGATACACAAAGAGGCGGGGAAGAGATGCAGGACCACACACACACACACAGACGCACCAACCAATAGGTGGATGCTGCCTTGCACCTGGGTGCCTTCCCTTGCTATGCCAAGACACAAATATTCAGCTGAATGAGGATCATACCTTATAGTAGCCAAGTTCCCCAGTGGGCTACGGATAGGCCTTCTTGAGAAGCAAGGGTATAGGAATAGGTCTTTAACTCGTAATCTAGGGGCCTGATCTAAAGCCCATTGAAGTCAATGGAAAGACTCCCGTTGACTTGAATGGGTTTGGGATCAAGTCCTATCACATTCACATGTGTGCTTCCTAAATAGCTGGGAGCCCCTGTAAACCAGGCTGAGTGCCTGCCATTATTACCATGCATATAAACCATGCCAAAAAGACAAACCAGCCTCTTGAGTTTAATAACCTACAATGACTAATGGGCTGACAGTATCTGGTTCTCTCTCTAACTCGGCCTTGTCTCTCTCTCCTGCTAAGGACACAGGTGTCTCCATTTACTGAAATCACATCTGGCTTTCCTACAGCAAGCGAATTCCTCTAAATGTCACATTTGATTTCTCACGAGCTGCCCTCTTAAAGCCGGGCTTTTAATTGAATTACTCCAGAGCATATGAGTAATGCCTCAGATGTTATTACACGGGCCTCGTGTGTCCTTATTTGGACAGAGGGAAATAGCGGAGCACATTTTTCCTTCTTTAAATCACAAAAGGAATACCAGATCACATTCCTTAGATCCAGATTCCTTAACCCTTTGAGGACCAAAACATCCTTGGTGTTTGCTCCTTTGGGCTTCTAAAAATCGCTTCGTGCTAGGTGGTTTCCTTCATTGCTTTCTACACTTTTGAATGGAGCGAACAGGTATTTGGTGCCCATGAAAGGCAAGGAGATAGGCTTCCCCCACCCCATTTGTCTTTGTTCTTTATTTCAAGGCTTTGGTAAAGGCAGCTACTGATTCCCTGCTCCTGCGGTGAACAGGCAGGCAGATCTCTGCCCCCACGCAGAGCCCTGAGCTCACTGCAGGCTCAGGGCCTTAAACAGAAAATAAAAGGACGATGTATGTCTGCCAGACCACTAAAATACCCAATGATCCCTCTGCAAGTCACAGCTTTGTGAGAGAAGAGTGACGACTTCAGTCTTCCAGCTATTTACATACCACCACAGTAAGGAGACTGACTCAGATCCCAGCCGGAACGTCTCTCTCCCTGTGGAATGAGTACTGCTGGTCAGCGTTTTTCCAACACTTTTCTTTTTGCGGCGGGGGGTGGGGGGTGGGAGGTCCAAAAATGGCTTTTTATAAATGAAAATTTTCACAGAAAAGTTGACTTCTGCTAGATTAACCTCTTTTTTTTTTTTTTTGATGATGATGAAAGAAAAGAAAAAAGTGTATTGAAATGGTTTTTCTGTTACTGAAAAAAAAAAATTCAGTCAAAGAACCGTTTCAGTAAAGCTGGGGGGGGGGGGGGGGGAGGGCAGGGAGAGAAGGGATGAAAAAATGAGTGTTTCCAAGCCTGCCAAACTGAAACAACTTCACCATGTTTTACATTTTTTGCTCATTTAAAAATTAGGGCTGGTGGAAAATAGCTGTCATAAATATGAAGGGAAGGGGGAGAGGGTCTGATGCAGTGCTATAAAATCCTCTTTCCAGTAAAGGGTTAAGAAATGCAGGTAGCCAGACTGACACCTGACCTGGCTGGGCTCTGACCAATAAGGGGACAAGATACTTTCAAACTTTGGGAGGGGGGAAGGTTTTAGTGAGTGTCTTTGTCTGAGAGAGAGTGATCTTGGAAGACAGAAGGAATCTACAGAAAATCCAACCTCCCTTTTCTGAAGTAAGTTTAGATAGCATAGCATATAGATTTCTGTTTATTTTGCTTGGGTATCCCCTGTGTTAGAAAGGGCAAAGGGGGGGGGGGGAGGTATTCATGGTTTTCTGTAACGTTAAGGTTTTGTCCAGAGGGGGAAATCTCTCTGAGTTTAGAAATATAGTGCCCTGTGAAATAGTTACCATCCGGATTTTACAGAGATGATTTTACCTTCTTTATGTTTAATAAAATCCTTCTTTTAAGAAGTTGACTGTTTTCTATAGTGTTAGAACCCAGGGGGTGGGTTTTTAGATCACTGTGTAACCAATTGGTTGGGAGATTGTTCTCAAGCTTCCCCAGGAAAGGGGGTGTACGGCTTGAGGGGCATTTTGGGGGGGAGGGAAGTTCAAGTGATTCCTTTCCTGGATTCCTGTTAGACATTTGATGGTGGCAGTAAGAAGCATTTCTCAGGGTGCAGGGAATTTTGTACCTTGGGGGGGTTTACCCTAAGCTGGTAAAATAGGCTTAGGGGCTCTGAATGCGGGTCCCCACGTCTTTACCCTAGAGTTTAGAGTGGGGAGGGAACCCTGACAATAGCCCACCGAAAATCAGGGTTTCAACAAAATGGGAATTTTCACAGAAAGTATCTGCTTTCCATTGGGGGGTGGGGTGGAGTGGAGAAAAAAAAAATCAGTTTCTCTCCCCCAGCCGCATTTTTGTCAAAATTTTGCACAGGAAATGAGCTCCTTCAGGATCCTTTGAAATTCCCAGCCTCAGGGTTGCAGTGTCCTCCAATGGATATTAAGGGTGAGTTCTGAGGGGAGCAGGCCTTGACATGAGAAATGTTCCTAGCACATTAGCCAACCCCACTCGCCCCCCGGGAGCTCACGTTCAGGCCCGCGGAGCGTGACCTAATGCTCAGATCCCAGCATTCCTTCAGCAGCAACAACCATGAGCACATCCAAGCGCTCAGCATCCGCCCGACACTGCTCCAGTGGAGAGGAGTATAAACAACCGCGCTAAGGGTGAAGACAGAGGGACAGGAAACCAATGGGCCAGATCCTCCTCGGATCTAAATCGAATTTAGCCTAGCTGAGGATCTGGCCCAGGCTGAAGGTTTCCACGCGGTTGTGTTGGAAGTCAGATAAGCAAGGCCCAAGGGAGAGAAGACAAATAGGTGAAGCCGTATTTTACTAGAAAGGGAAAGAAGAGTGGGCAGCCCCCATAAAAGAACGCACCAGGGAAGGAAATGTATACCAGCCTGCCATAAAGAAAAAGAGTGATTTATTCTGGTGGGTCAGACGTAGCCCCATGGGTTAGGTGACATGTAGTTCCTGACCCGACAGAACCCCAGCTTCCTGACGGTGGCAGTAGAAACTGTGGGGGGAAGAGTTTGCCCTCAGGTCTCACACCCAGCTTCGGGGTTCAGCGTTCCTCAGCAAAAGATGGAGAGAATGGCACTGGGATTTGAGGCCTTTCGCCTCTAGGATCCTGGGATGAAGCCAGCCTGGGTCATAGCAACTGGAAGCCACGCCTATGACTCCTGAGAGCCCCAGCTGAGCTTCAGAGATGGTACCAGCTTTGAGAATGGCTTTTGTGACCAAGGACCTGATCATGGGCCTATTGGAGTCAGTGGAAAGATTCCCATTAACTTCAGTGGGCTTTGGACCAGGACCTAACTAAGCACTTTTGGGGAAGTCACAGCGAGTGAGGAATGCCCATGGAGACTCAGCCACCTTTTAATATCCAGGCCACCTGTCTTCCTCAGAACCCAGGCATGGGATAGAAAAGCTTCCGCTCAGGCCAAACTTGGTCTGTGGGTAAATCGAAAACTTTATCTGAAGTCCTGCCAAACTGGCATAGTCCACACGCTGTGGATTCGTTAATGGGAAAGAACAACGCTGCTCTGCTGAAGCGAGACAGGTGAAGAAAAGGGCATTCACGTTCTCAAGGGAAGAGATGAGTGGAAGACTATGGTCAAGCACAGGCAATTTGTTTAATTGTATAGTCATAATATTATTGTTAGCACCATTCAAAATAATACCCAGCTCTTAGCTAGCACTGTTCATCAGGAGAGCTCAAATCGTTTTATCAAGGAGCTCAATATCATTATCCCCATTGTACAGATGGGAAAACTGAGACACAGGAGAGGAAGTGACTTCAAGGACACCCAACAGGTCAGACACGCAACTGGGGCTCTCCGGAGTCCCAGTGGAGCATGCTTTCCCATAGGCCATCACTGCAATGCAACGGAGTGTGCAAAAACTATCATAGTTGTCACCCAGGTCAGTAATGGCTCAAGGTAGCTACTGCAGCTGACAGCGATTTGGGGACCTAAGTGAAAGGGATTGTTCGTCTCATGCAGGTTATAGCGAACAAGAGTCCGCCTTGCACTCACTTGCCAGCCCTAATATAGCAGCAGGGAAAACAAAAGGATACAGCGAGTGACTTGACTCTTGTGCGAAGATGTATTCTCCCAGAAAAGAGAAAGGAAACTTGCACTGTACCAATTCTGGAGCGAGACAGTGGACTCATTTCCAGGACTGTCAATCCATCCCCCCTTTCAGCAGCAGGAAAGTCATTTCTAAAAGTGTGATGGATGTTTGCAGAGAAATTTCCTGGCTGTGTTTCATAAGGAAGCTAGAATCCAGGATCTGTACATCATACGTTTCAGGGGATAGAGACACTTATCAATAAAAATAACAGCTGCCTTCAGACGTGTCAAACAATACTGTTGATTTATGGATTTTCTTCCTTTGTGCCTGGCATGCCTGGAGTAAGGGCTTTCACTTTTAATAGATCACACAAAAAGAGTTCCCTCCCAGCACGGTATGAGCATTACGTGGCTTAAACCAAGGACAAATGTCTCTTCGGTAACACAGATGGAAAGTATAATGACATTAGATAGCCTCTACTCTCCTTTGGAGGTCACTGTGGCCAGCCTGAATTGTGCTTTTGATTTGGGTTTCTTCATCAGAAACCCTTGTTTGGAAGAGGCCTGTTCTTAGAGGTGGGAGCTGGCTGCCCCTGTGGAAAAGCAGCATATTTAGAAAACTTTGCTCTGATTTCTGCTCTACAAACCACACTTGTGCCTGAAAAATCAGCTGGGGTTCCCTAAAGAGTCAGCTTAACTCTTTGAGAGCAGCTTTCAGATGGCAGCCAAGGGCTAAGCTCCGGGAAAGTATTCCTGGAAAACACCAGTAAAATTCCAGTAACACCACTAGTGCGTAGCCTAGGAGGTAGAGCACCGGGCTTGACTTCAGGAAACTAGGGTTCTATTCCTACTTGTGCTAGGTGGCCTTGGGCAAGTCACTGTCCTGCGCCTCAGTTTCCCCATCTGTAAAAGGAGAATAATTAACTTGTCCTCCTTTGTAAAGGGCTTTGAGATGTACTAGTGTACAACAACAACATTACCTAGCCCTTTACAAAGGAGGGTAAGATAATTATCCTCATTTTACAGATGGGGAAACTGAGGCACAGATCAGGGACGTGACTTGCCTAAGGCCACCCAGCACATGTAGGACTAGAGCCCTGGTTTCCTGAAGTCAAGTCCAGTGCTCTACCTACTAGGCTACGCACTAGTGTTAGGCAATGTTATTGTGCATCATAGAGTTAAATATCAGTGAAATATGAACAGTAGTAGAATATTAGCCCCGACTTTTCCATATTGCTTCATTGTCTTGGAACCAAAGCCTCAGCTGCCGTAAATGGACCGCTGCTGGTTGGAATGGCAGAGACATGCCTCCCTCTACGTCCCACCCCCTTCCCAGACTATAGCATAGCTGCAAGAGACACAAATGACTATGGACCTCACCCTGTTCAGCGCTAAATGCTCAGCTCATTTCTCCAACTAAGCCACCCTCAGGGATTTCTTCACACTTTGGGCAAGCAACGTAGGGAAATACTTTAAAAACAAAACCAAACAAAACCAATGCACGTACAGGCTGCAGAACTCATGGACACATGATACCGAGGCAAGGATTAAGAGCTATTAAACATGTATGCACCGTGCATAAAAATTGTGGTCCTTTGCTCCAGGTGTAATAAATGCTTAGGAGTCACCATGCTCAGGAGACGAGGATGTTTTTACGTAGCGGGTGCTAATCAATATATAAGCATTGTGCTCTGCAAGTTATCAGAATGGTGTTAGGAAGATGCAGAGCAATACCCTTTTGCAGCGTGCGACACAATACAGAACTGGCGCCGTTGTTCATGCCGCTATCCATTCCTGCGGCCCAGTGGAGGAGAGTAAAGGCATTTGGAAACCTTGTGTGTGTACACAGCAGACGTGAGTGGGCAGCTTGGAAAATTAATTGCTGTAACATCTGTTACCTTCCCTGTGTGTAAATACCAGCCTGCCAGTAGTGGAGGAAGGATACAAATATTTACAGACAAGGCGAGGGACAGCGGCATTGCCAACACTGTTAGTCATAAGAATCCCCACTGGCTGCACAAACAAATCCGCCCGCACTGCCCGTTGCTTTACTTTCACCCAGATCCCAACCGTTCCTGCAGTTAAAGGCAAAGCCAGGTCAGAACAGCCTGGCCATAAAACAGCTGGAGTCTTTTCACCATCCCTTTAACAGTGCAGCAGACCCACCGCCCCAGGAGGTCTCTGGAGCACACCAGCCCTGTGGTAACATGCCAGGTGTGCCATGGACTCAAAGGGAAGTGGTGGAGGCACGTCAGCTGCTTGGCCATTTCAGCTGCAGCTCCAGGTAGCTCTCTTCTAACACCCACCCACCCACACGCCTACGGGGGCAGGACTATTCACCAGGGCTGCCTGCAAGGAAAGGGGGCAAGTGTAAGCCATGGGGGAGCGTGGGCTACAGGCTCCTCCCTGGGCCAGTCTTCAGAGCAGAGGAGGCTGTTACAGTCTCTAGCTAGAACTCATGCCCATAGCGCCGGTAGTCCTCAATTCAATACCGGCGTGTTGGCCAAGAGGGCAGCTATCTCACAAATCCACCAGGTCCCATTGGTTGAATGGAGCAGCTCGTAACATGGCCTGTAGGGGGCAGCCTAAGAGGGGTGCATTGATAGCCTCGTGCCCAGTAACTGAGGCGTCCTTTCTAGTCCAGCCTTTTCCTGGAGAGCAACTAAGCCTGTAGGTGCCACCCGCCAGCGTTGATTCCTGCCTCGGGTGGTCTTGTTGGGCCCCACACACTGTCCTGCCACCCTACTGTACTGGTTGCCTCACGTCCCCTCTCCGCAGGCTGCTCCCCCTGGGGGTGACATGCGACACACCCCACTAAAGTCCCTGTTTGCACATGTCCTATCCTTGTACCAGCATGACACCCTCTCCCCTTTGGGCCTAACACACAGGCCAATCGCTGCACTGACCTGGCGCCTTGGGGTGCTTTGGGACCGAATCCTCAGTGTTACTGGACGCCCAAAGAGCCAGGGTGGCAAAAACACCCACTTGTGTCTGTGATAGGCTGGGGTACAGTCTTCCAGCCAATCAGACACAGACCTGGCCGGGGGGGGGGGGCGGGGGGACAGTCCTTGCACTTGTGACCTCCAGGCTTCATTATTGCTACTCACCATCTCTAGGACTTAAATCACCTGCCCTGAAAATGCTCTAGGTGGTACCAAGTGCCATAGCCAACAGCAGAGCAACGCAGGCTGCCCTGACCACATCACTCTGGTCTCCGCACTGGCTCCCCAACAATACAGAGTGCAGCTCATAGTGTCTGTCTAGATATTCAAACCCTCCACGGGTTTGGTCCCAGCCCCTTTAGAGATCGTTTCTCTGCCTATGACCATCCAAAATGACACAAGCTGCTCCCCCGCTATTTCCTCCACCCAAGTCCCTCCACCTCTACCAAATGAAAAGAATAAATAGAATTTACAAAACTCTAGACAGCATCTTCCATTCACTGAGTTCAGCTGGAGCTGCGAGGGTCCACCCTGTCTGAAAAGCAAGGCAGAAGTGTTTCAGATATCTCCAGGGCGCTTGGGACAATAGTCGTTTTGGGACATGGATCCACACACCCCCTGCGAGGGAATAAGTTCCTCTCAAGGAGGACAGCACAAATTAAAGACCAAGCAGAACGCTGCCTTCTTCCCCATACAGAGCGAGTGTGGGTGCAGGGAGCAGTAAACTAGCTGGAAAGGAACCGATACTGGCACAGATGTAGGGTATTAACACATGCCACTTGCTAATATACTAATTCCCATATGGCGTTCCCTGCTTCACAGAATACTAACACGGCCCTCGCAGTGAGTTTCAGTCAGCTGTTTGATTTCCTTTGTCCCCTGCTCTTCAACATACAATAAGGGAATTAAGAGACAGAGCAAATATGTGCAAAAGTGGCAGGGGAAAAAAAATTAGACTTTAGGAAAACATGCCAGGCAAACACGCCTTTCTCAGTCCAAAGGCAGTTGTGATGTACTGTAGGATAGTTTCCAGCATTTTCCTACTCAGCGCAGACGAAGGATTTCCTGTCCTCCATAGCAACAACCTTGCATTTACTGAATAACCCGCCTGTGCCAATAATCCTTGCAGCAGTATGAAAAGTTTTAAAGTGGCACCACTTCATAGCCCACACGCTAGTCACTTCTAGCTCTTTTACCCCAAAATATCATGCTAGCTTTTAATATACGCCCGTGTGCAAGGAAAACAATCTGGGGGCAGGGGAACCAAGATCATCATTCAATGGCCCTGCAGAGTTGCAGACTCACCAAGGAGCTAGTCAGATATCTGTCCCCTTAAAAAGAAGTCGCCTATCAACAAGAGGAGAGGCCTCCATCAGTGGTGTTTTCTTTGCTCACCAGGTTTTATTTTCAGTGTAACCAGAAGCCAGTTTGGCTTTCAGAGTTTACACACATTTGGACCTTGATGGTTTTCCACCTGACACTAAGTCAAAGTAACCCGCTCCTTGAACAAGCTCCTCCAATATCTCCCTGAATTCAAACATGCATTACTTTCCCCGAGGCCAGAATCTGGGCCCTGATTCAATTCTGTTAAAGGACTTTCCTAAGCAGGGATGGATTAAAGCATGTACCCAAGTGCTTCCCACAACCAGAACTGTCCCGTTTAGGAGAATATCTTTCAGCAGCTCCAGAGAATATCTTTCAGCAGCTCCCTAGCATAAACTGTGCAGCCTGCAAGGTACAATCTGAGCTGAGCCATGAGTGTATACACAGGGTTTCCAGACTCTGGGCGGAGATATGCAACAGCTAAGAGTTTCGAAGACAGCAGATGGGGTGAGAAACAGTCTTGAGCCTGCTTTAAACAGGCTTGTTCACAAATTCAAAGGAAAGTGAAGTGGAGTTGCATTAATCCTATAGCAGCAGGATCCCTGCAACAGGACAATTCAGACCCATGCTGCAGGCTAGTTTTAAATGCATGTTAAATGCTTTTCTGCCCCTCGCCAACCCC
The DNA here is from genome assembly GCA_037349315.1 of Chelydra serpentina. Lineage (NCBI taxonomy): Eukaryota > Metazoa > Chordata > Testudines > Chelydridae > Chelydra > Chelydra serpentina. The sequence continues at coordinate 17,882,035 of JBAIAC010000061.1, forward strand.
ATCACAGGAGCATTTACTCAACAGAACGGGCTGGGAAGGTTTGCAGACAGCAGCGAGACAGACGTTACAGACTGTCTGAGGAAACAAGACACAATGCTGAGACTACATGACTTAGAGCCAAGCCAGAGCCCAGCTTCTGTTCTGTGAGAAGTCATTTGTTCCCTAGAGGAAGGGGGGCAAGGCCTCCATTTCAGTGGCTGAGGCAAGAAGAGAGGAGGAGGCGGCTAGTTAAAGCACTGCACTGGGACTCAGGAGATATGGGTTTCATTCTCAGCTCTGCCACAGATGCCCTGTGGGACCTTGGACAAGTCACTTAACCTTTGTGCCTCAGTTCCCCCTCTGTAAAGCAGTCATAGCTGGGATTGTCACTTAAGCATGTAACTTCCTTTGAGGACCTGGGCCTAACTCCCATTGGCTTCACCTTAATACCTCTGAGGATCTGGGCCTGTGTATGCCCTAAACCCAGCCCAATTGGGCCTGGAGCTCAGTTGGGGGTGCTTGGTGCCAATGTAATACAAATGATAATACCAGAAACAAGTAAACACCTCCATGGAAAGTAACCAATTCAGGGTCTTGCAATGTAGGAGGGGTGTCGCTTATAGGATGGTTTATGCTCAAGTTAGGAGTGGGGCCTAAAGCAGCCTGAGTGTAGAAGAGTTTAGGAAATTGAATTGGCTAGTGTGAGAAAGTTAGAGATAAGGTGGAGATTCAGTGTTATGAGCAAGTAAGAGTTAGCAAGGACATGAGCCAGGCTTGGGTGACCTTTATGATTTGTTAAGAACTGGTTTGAGCAAGGTTTTTAAATGAGTGTTTTGGAGAACCGTGAATGTCTTATTAAAATGCTCTCTCTATTGATCAAATGGGAAGGACATTGGGGCAGCTGTGAATTGAAATAATGTCTATTATAAATAGTTAATTATATTTCCACCACCTCCTTATTATGGTACAGGGCAGTTAAGTGTTAATTAGTATTATAATGGATTATAAAAAGAGTAGCCTTGCTAAATTAGGAGAGAGCTCCACTTAACATCTAAAGGTTTCTGTTAGCTTCCAGGAGTGTAAAGCTGTCTCCACTCTGGCGGTGGGCTGATCCCTCACTGACATACCATTCTAGCCTGGAGTGTACGTATAATTCATTGTAGTCTTATGTAAGCAGCCTTTGCATGCCTGTTTGCTTAGCTGGTCATTTTCCTTTTTAAAAGTTTTAGTGTCACCTAGTGGTCCTCTACTAAGCACATTTCCTGTAACTGACCTAGAGGTTCGAACCTGAAACCTAGAGTTGGATTTTATGGCACCCTTATCTTGAACAACTCAGTATTAATTGGGGACATTTCAACATTAAGGTCACACTGGAGGATAGGATTGGGATGCAAACTAGCTCCACCTTCAGGAAAGGCAGTCAACTGCATGGGATCTAAAGCGCTACACCAGCAACTACCTTCAAGAGCCTAGCTGCGTTGCAGTCTGCTTTATTTTCTACCAGTTTCTTGGTGGCTAGGATCAGCTCTGAATGATCGAGCCGTGCTCCCTGGCCATGGGTGCGTCTCAGCCAACCATTTCTTCAGCCAAAGCACAAGTTGAAAGGGGACTTTCTTCAGTAGCTCTATCCCACAGGGAGCAGCAACCCTCCTCCACTACCGCTGGTGGTCAAAGAATGTTGGGTCAGGCCCTGATCCCTCTGACTACAAAAGGGGGCTCGGCCACATTCATGGCTCATGTGATTTCTGCAGCATCTCTGTTGCTCTTATGACTGATTTCCCTAAGATGACTGCACATGCCAGAGCCTCTATTAAAGCCCACCAGAATGTTCTTGGCCTGCTCCTGGTTGACCTTGACCTGCTGCCTTCTCTAGGCCTTTGGCACCTTTGCAGCAATAAACGCAAGAGTCATCACTACCTGTAATAAGTTCAGCAGTATTTACCATGCTGTCCCTGCACTTAACCAGGCCAAGACTATGGGATTTGAAAGGCACCACCCCCCCCCCATATACTCACCATGCCGTGTGCTATTGCACGGCCCTGAAACAAGCAGAAGTGACTTGGATGCTGTTCTGGTCATATTTTTATGCAGATCTATAGGGGGGAAATGTTAAGGAGTCATGGCCTTGATGGCTGCTAGCCCCCCAAAAAATCTAACCATGGCTCTGTCTGGTTGTTTCTAATGGACCTTGATTGTGGTATCTTTGAGCGCCACCGCCTCAGATCTGCTGGAAGACTGACCGAGATAAGGAGAAGAAAGAAGTGAACATAAGAACGGCCAAATTGGGTCAGATAATGGTCCACTTCGGCCAGTAGCCTGGATTCTGACAGTGGCCAGATACTTCAGAGGGAATGAACAGGACAGGACCATTAGCGAGTGATCCATCCCATCACGCAGTCCCAGCTTCTGGCAGTCAGAAGCTAGGGACACTCAGAGCATGGGGCTGTAGTGTTCTGGGAGCTGCTCACGCGTCTCAACTCCAGAGTCTGAGATAAGGGAATGAAGGGAAGGTGTGCTGGAGGAAAGGCAGGAAGGCCAAGATGAGAAAGCATCCAATGGCCTACATCTGTTACACTGCATAGACTTCAAGGGCCAGGGACATATAATCCCCCTACCCAAATATGCTCTGCAACAGTACACCTTCCACTCATCCCCAGAGGGCATGAAGGAGAACTGCTATGAGTACAGGTATGCTCGTGAGGCAGCCAGCACCGTGCACTCTTTTGAGCAGTGTTTGGGGGTTTATTACCTCGCCATCCAGCTCAGTTCTGTGATCACCATAACTGGCTCTCTGTTGCCCAATACAGAGCTGCAACCCCACATCAGACTGAACAGGTCAGACAAGTTCATAACCCAGCCGGGGACTGTGTAGGTCAAAGTAACACATCAGCACACTCTCTGGGCACAACATGCTTCTGGCTGCTCCCTCCTGTATCTGCAGAGCACCCAGTGGGCTCTGGTAAATGCCCTTTTGCCAGGCTGCTTGCAAGCGCAGACAGTCTGGCCACTTCCTCCCTCCACTGTGCTGGTTACATTTCCCCCTTGGCCTCACAAATACTCTGTGAAAACATGCAGCAACAGCAGCGGGAACGGCTGGCGCTCAGATCCACAACCAGTTGTATTCCCATAGCCCATCAGGAAATCCATTATAGCTAGAGCCCTTTCAGCTGTCAAGACCTGATTGTGATCAAGTTAAAGCAGGACCACTTCCCCAGTGATATTTGGGTGCATTTTATATGGATATAGCTATTACTGTGCAGGCGGGGGAGTAACTATACCAGCATAATGTACTTTTTATACTGAGAACTACACCCACCAGAGAGTTTTTATCAGTATTATTTCTATTAAACACATCCCTCTAACTGAAACAGCTACATCAGCACAACATAAGTGCAGATCAGCCATTTAAATTCCAGCCTTGCAATAACTGATCAATGAAGTTTTAAGTGGGAAACTGTCATTAAAGTCACATGCGCACAGCTGGCTTTGAAGCCTGTGAGACCTTTCCAATGCTAGCTTAAAAAGGACATTCAAACCCCAGGGAATTCAGCGTTATGGTCGCATTTCTCACACGAGGCACTTACACGCCGTTAACAACTTTAACTCTGCCCCAGCACGGTCCAACAATACAGCAGTCCCTGAAAAGAGATGATGCACACACACCAGAGAGGACATCCCCAAACGTGCTTCCAAAAGAAAAAACAACCAACAAGTTGGGTTACACTGTATTGCCAACTGCCAGCGTTCAAAAAGGACGAGACTGGCTTAAAAGCTCCCCAGGAGATTTCCAAAAACCAATACATTTTTGGCTCTGTGTATTTGCGGTCTGTGTTTTTAGCCTTTTCAATGCACTCATGGAGGAACGTTTGGGTCACATTTTCACGCAGGTGGGCTAGAAACTCTCATTTAAAAGAAGAAAAAGGGGGGGGGGATAAGATTCTCCCCCACTCACCCGATTCCAGAAGCTGGGGCTTTAAGAAACACCAAATATTGCAAGAGATGGCAACGCTGCTTATGCAAGGTCCTTGCCCCCCAAAAGTGTTAAAAGGCACAAGATCGCTGCTAGGGGAATCAATTATATGTTGGAAAGTGACAAGGAAAAGAACAGAATTAAGGAACTGCATTCACCCACCATACATTTCAAGTGGCCCAGATAATAAACCCCTCATGTGAATCACAGTAGTTGTCAGGGTGACAGTCTCTCAGATACAGAACTGACCCACTAGGATTCAGGGTAGTATTTTTTTTTTAATTTTAGGAGTAGATAGAAGTCAGGTTTATAGTGGACACTCAGTTAAGATTGTAACTATGGTAGAGCAGCCACCCTTCTGCTGCCAGGCTGAGCCAGGAGCATCCAGTGGGTATTTGCTGGAGGACTAGTGCCCTTCATTGGCTTGAAAGCCGGTCAGCTCCCTCCCTATAGGTACAAACAGTATGTGGAGAGCACAGAGCATCCGCCTGCTACTGCACATGGTTCAAGATGCAGCAACTCCCAGAAAAAAAAATACAATAGCACCCTCTGCTGGCTGCTATTACTCTGCAGCAGTGGTCCAACCTTTTTGTGGCCAAGAGCACATTCATGTTTTCAGAAGAGAGGCGGGCGCCAACAATTTTTCAAGACTTATTTTGTATTTGTACATTAAATATGAAAATCATATTTAATTACATAATATATGAATCCATAAGATTAAAAAAAGGTAATTTTACATGTAAAAGATATCAAATTATTCAGCAATTACTTTCACCTTACCATGTGAATTTGCTCTTTATTTACCTTTTTTGGGGGGGGGGTGAGGGGGGGCGCAGTTCTGGGCAGCGGAGAGGGAAGCCACAGCCCCGTGCCTGCCGGGGACAGAGATCACCGACGCCCGCAGCCCCAGAGTTCTCGGTCCCCGGCAGGCTGGGGCAGTGTGGAGAGAAGCCGCGGCCCCATGCCTGCCGGGGACAGATCGCCGGCGCCCGCAGCCCGGCCTGCCAGGGACAGAGAACTCGGGGGTTGCGGCTTCTCTCCCCTTCTGGGCACTAGTTGGCGGGTGGGTGCCCATAAATGCCCCGGTGGGTGCCATGACGCCTGCAGGCACCGCGTTGGGGAACACTGCTCTGCAGAGTCACTGCATAGACTGTGCTCACTTCTTCCAGCCACAAACTGCTGGCCACCGAGCAGAGACTTCTAAAGGTGGGCAGAGGTAGTTCAGGGTCGGCCCACAGCCTGATCTGCAACTGACCACTCCCCTGGAGTGCTGTGGAACAGTAGGCGAGTCATCTGGCTGTCCAGCATCCATTCACACCAGTGAGGGTCCCACTCCGTCAGCTCTCCCACCCACTAGAGTCCAGGAACTCTTGCTTGCAGGTTGCTTTTGAGGTGGGAGGGAGGGATATTTCAGAGAATGAGGTGGTTACAGAAAGACGACCTGGCCAGCCAATAGCTACTTTTCCTGCCAATTCTGATTTTCCACCAGCCCCACAATTCAGCTGGTGACAGAAGTGTTTCAAGGCACCTTTGTGAGGCTACTATTTCACCAGCTCTAGGCTGCCAGCTGGTGGGACACGGGCTTTCAAACCTACCACCCCCAAACATGGAGGGAGAAAGCAGTATAGACGGGTACGAACTCTGCCCCGCAAAGCCCCATTATCAATTCCGACAGGGTCACTCCCCCCATTGCGAGAGGTGGCCCAGATGAACTACTGGGCTGGGAGCTTGGAAAGCTGTTGCAAACCATAGAAGTTTTCACAGCAAGACTTATAGGGTTTGTTTCCCTGCTTTAGAGGATGGGAGGCTACGACACGACACGACCTTTAGGCTTTGTCTGAGGCCCTGTATACACTTACAAGCTTACAGCCGCGCCGCTGTACGATTGCTCATGTAGCCACGTTATGCTGATGGGAGAGCTCTCCCGTAGACCCAATAAAACCAGCTCAACGAACAGTGGCAGTTGTCAGTGGGAGAGTCTCCCCCCAACATAGCGCTGTGCACATGGGCACTTATGCCAGCAAAAGTGCTATCGCCCAGGGGGGGAAGAGGGAGGAGCGTTTGTCTCACTCCTGAGCGACAAGAGTTTTGCCTACGTAAGTGCTACTGTAGACATGGCCTAAGAGTCACAATGGAGCCTGAAATATACCCAAACTTGAGACCGGAAACCCCATCCCAAATCACACTGATAGGAAAGAGTATTGGACAGCTGTAGCTTTTACCATAGGAAGGAGCTGCAGACAGAGATCCTACATGGTTTAGGCTGATCTGCCCAGATCACTTTGAAGAAAGAATCCTGTAACCAAATGGTACTCACGCCAGAGCCCAAGAGAAAGGAGATAAGCATGGTGATAGAGTATCAATACTACTGCACAGGAGTCTAATATTTTGACATGAACCAACTGGCTAAAACCCACCAAGGCCACCAGATCTAGACAATTACTGATGCCACTGACTCACTTCGATCTAGTTTTAAATACTAGTTCTTGCTAAAGATGGCTTACACAGGAAAGAAGTGGGATAAAGAGGCCAGTGTACGGTTTTTTTTAAATCCACAGCAGGAACCCACACAGGAGAGGGCTGGAGAAAGGTTTAGACAGAACCTTACAGAAAAGCAGGAAACCTCTGGGACAGTGTCAGACGCAGGCAACTTCAGCGCTCGCCAGAGTCAGACACTAGCCAATTAAACAGGGAGCAAAACAGCTGCAGCTAGAGGAGCTGTGGCTACAGGAGATGTAGTGGATACACTTTACTCTTATAAATTCAGGGTTTCATTACATACCAGTCATCAGTAAAACACTAAAGCCGGCTTTACTCAGCCTGCTTTAAATAAGCCAGCACAGACGATGCAAGGCTATTTTCCTTCTTTAAAAGGAAGGTGTACAGATACTCTGCCCGTTTTAGGACTTGCCTTCTCCTTTCCTATACCCCCTTCCCGAGCAACGCTACACCTACTTACTCCATCTTGTCAGACTGCAAACTCTTCAGGGCAGCAACCCTGTCTTAAGGCAGCACCTGGAACAAGGCCTCAGTCCTGCTCTAGGGCCTATAGGATAAGCAACAGCAGATCTGTTGGACTGCCTGTTGTGTTAGTTGCCAGTAATGGTCTCAAGCTGCAGAGGGGGAGGTTTAGGTTGGATATTAGGAAAAACTTTCACTAGTAGGGTGGTGAAGCACTGGAATGGGTTACCTAGGGAGGTGGTGGAATCTCCTTCCTTAGAGGTTTTTAAGGTCAGGCTTGACAAAGCCCTGGCTGGGATGATCTAGTTGGGGTTGGTCCTGCTTTGAGCAGGGGGTTGGACTAGATGACCTCCTGAGGTCCCTTCCAACCCTGAGATTATGATTCTATGATTCACCCATCTCAGAAAGGTGAAAGGACTAATGCTGGACGGAGGCAGGGACACAAGAACAGGATGTAGCAACTGGGCAAGGGGGAGGAGGAGTGTGGCTAGTTATAGGACTAGGCAACTGCATTTTAGACAGGGCCATGCTTTTACTGCCCAGCTAAATTGATTTGCCTAGGTCATGTGGTGACTGATTAATTTAAAGCTACTGGATTGGAACTCTGGAGACCTGAATTCTCTTCCCACCTCTGCCACTTGCCTGTTGGAGGACAGTGGGCAAGGCATGTCATAGCCCCATGCCTCAGTTTTCCCCACCTGTAAAATTGGGACAGTGATATTGCTCTTTCATAACACAGATCTGATGAAAAGCACTATACAAGCACAAAGTATATGGTGGAATAATGAAATACAGCTGTTTACAGAAGAAGGTTGTCCCATGAGAGATCAGTTTGCACACGCTTGCACTGACAACACCCAGTTCACCTGCCACTCCGAGCATACCAAGATGTTGTATTTCTTTAGGACAACCAACCTGAGCTCAGCTACCTGTTAGAGGAAAGGTAAGTGCCAGGATGCAAAGTACAGCAAGAAAGCAGATCTTTGAGGTAGGAGGTGAAGTCTATCAGTCATTTTAGTTCAAGAGTCTCAAACACCCTTCAGGTTTCCTATTGGATTGTGTTGTCCAACATATTTTAAAATGTTACAAACTAACATGATCAGACCATAAGCAGCTGTACCAACTTCAGTCTTGTTTTTGCCTTCTAACTGCAACAATCTTTCAGGTTAGATACTGTGTATAAAACAACCTTCCCCTAAACTACTTGGGGGTTTAAATCCCATACACAGATGTTCTATTATACAAGGCCATTTAGTTTATAGAAACACTTTATAGTATTAGACATCTTTATTTTTGCTGTATTGCTGAGTGTACAAATACTGAATGTAGTTGTAGAAATCCAAAATACACTGTAGTAGAAATCTGTCTATGAAGTGGAATGTATTTTACCTTATAAAATTGCTTAAGAATGTATATAAGACCCTCCCAAATATGAACTTCTTTAACATAGTTTAGGCTATATAGACAGATTGCCATACCACCTTAATTTCATTCACACTTCACCCTTGGTGAGAATTGCCCCCTTTTTATCATTGAAAACTGGTCAACATTCTGGAATCTAGTACTTGTACTTTTCGCTTACCTTGAGATATTAACTCTCAACAGGAAATTAACTACATCCAAGTAATTCATATGCAATTCAGCTTTCATTTATACCATGGAAGCCAATACATTGGCATCAACATGGTTAAGTATTAGTCAAACAAAATGTTTGAGACTGTCTTTATATATTTTAACCTAATGAAGTCAAGCTAAATACAATTTTTCCCATGGCTGTTGAGTGCAACTGATGCTGTTTTTTCACATTCTTTCAGATTAAGGCGCCTTAGTTGTTCTTGAACAAGTCAATGCAGCTTTGCAGGAGAGAGACACTGTTCTGGAAGGGAAGACAGTTAATTCTGAGTGAGATGCATGGGATTGAAAACAGGCAACAAATCAATTCACACTCTGGAAACAAGTGAGCTTAGCAGTTTTGATGTTCTCGAAAATGGAAAGGCTGAATTTTCTGTACTCTGTCTGAAAACTACATTTAGAATCGTCACTACAAAGACCACTACAAGGATGCTAAGGTTGCACAGCCAAGCATTCAAGTTAGGAAGTGCCAAAATTAAGGCTGCCTGTGCACCCTTAATTCTGCCCCTTGAAGTGTGCATATTTAGTCCTTAATTATGAGATCACCCACAGGGCCCATCTCACTCAGTGCTCACTATAAAACAAGCATTTGCAAGATCTTCTGTGCAACTCGTGAGATGGGAGGTACCATCCCCATTTTACAGCTGGGGAACTGAGACACAGATCCAAGGCCAGGATTTGCAAGTGTCCACTAACAGTGGGTGCCTGAAGGATTAATGCCCAACATGAGATACCCGCAGTCTGGTTATTCAGAGGTGCTGAGCATTTGCAGCTCCCATGGACTATTTGGAGGTCAGAGTGCTCACCACTCATGAATGAGGCCTCAGGTGTCTCAAGTTGGGCTCTCAGAAGAGGAGGAACACAGTGGCCACCTCTGAATTTAAGTGACTTGTGCAGCAGCACACAGAGTGGAAGAGACCCAGGAGAACTGGGTCCTATCTTCTTCCTGCAGCGTTCTCTACACCTTTCCAACTGCTCCAGCGAATGAGGCGGGGTCCTACAAGCAGCCTCATTATCTACACTGGATATTCAACCCCCGAGCATCCTCCAGCATGCACACAGAATAAGGTAGAGGCCTGTTGCCTACTAATTTTTTCAATCACGTAGCTAAAGACTATCACACACACACAGGCCAAACCAATCTGGCTTTTCCTAGTTTAGTACTTGACTCAAACTTAATTTTTAAAAAGCTTTAAAGAAAGAATCTCTTAGCTTTACAAAAGGAAAGAACAATCCACTAATGTGCAACCAGAGTAAAAAGCCATTTCACCAGGAAAAAGGTCTGGGTGTTTATGTGGTCCCAGATATGGTGTCACAGCTGTGCACTTTACATTAGGAAAAGAGCGCACGCTTACCTTCGCATGCTTGATTTCCAGCTCAGCCATTTCAATTAGATTTTTACGAAAGGCTGCTATTCTCTTCTGCTTGAAGCTGATCAGTTCTACAAAACACAAGAGGGTGGGAATATAGGAACAGTAAATTCTGGGGAAGCAGAGAACGTAAAAAGGACCTGCCCTTTGCTTCTCCCCTCATGCACACGGTATCAGTCTGCCAAACTTAGGGTTTTAACTGGCAAAGTTTACATTCTTATGGCTGCAAGTCAAGCCATCCTAATGTGATTCACATACAAGCGGCATTCAGCACTCAGAACAAGTTGGACACCCCTGCCTAGCTCCTCCTCTGAAGAAGTGTCCCCAAGGAGTTGAAATTCTGAAGAGAGACCCAAGGACTCCAATGAATAGCCCTTATGGCCTCCTGTTTCCTCCTAGAAGGAGAGTATAAAAGTAATAGGGTGGCACTTGTACAATAGCCCAGGAATCTGGACTTAGTCTGAACTCCTTTGCAGCATGGAGAGACTATAGGGTGGTACCACAGGAGAAAGGGAGCTAACTCCATTTAAACCCTGCTTAACATGGGCTAGGCTGCATGTGTAAGGAATCAGGGGAGAGAACACAGAAGTGTGGGTTACCTGATCTAGGAAGGTACTTGGAATGGCTGGCAGTCAGACAATGTGTCACGCCTCTTGTCTGCATGGAGGCAGGTCAGACAAGAGAGACTACCCATTGCTGGGCTGCCAGACATTCTAGAAGCACAAGAGAACCACCATGAAGCATGGGGCCCCAACACAGCACCCACTAGAGAGCGCTGTGCTCCCCTCATCTGCTTATGCATTTGCATCCCTTCCCTCATCCCTTGCATGCTTAGTCCTAGATTAAGCTGTTTGGAATAGGAACCTAACATCTTTGCAGAATCCCTAGCATACACAAAAGACTGCTATATAAAATGAAAGAGGACCAAGTTAGAGATAGACATTACTAGATACTCTTGCTAGTCCAGTTGAAATGGGAGTCAACTCGTTTTTGTTTTGTTTTTTCCTTAAACACACACACACCCCTCTAGACTGATGTACACACTCCTAAATAGCAGTGGTTGAATGCAATGTGCAGTAGATCAGAGTAGCCAGAGCTTTAGTCATTCATGCTGCAATACAACATGAACTTTTATGCAAAGTACGTACTCCGTAGAGTGCTTAGAGATCCTTAAATCCAATGTTTACCTTCCACCCAGTTAAGGAATGATTTAATATGTAATAAAACAGCAGCACCAAGAGGTTAAGTGACAGCAAGTCAGATCTCCAAGTAGAATTGTCAGTTCTCCGCTCTGGCTGCTCGATCACATCCGTGCTATGGAGTTGCACTGTTATGCATCTTAACATGTGCTCAGTTTGTGATGCATGTACTGAAATCCTTAAGTTTCATAAATCAAGTTTTTCCTCCACACAGACTATCCAGGAGAGTCACTATGTGTGATGTTCTGAAGTTTCAGTCCTGTACTCCTGAGGTGGCGCATGCAGTTCTCCAATTGCATTATTTGGCCACAAGAGAAGCTGCAGTCATGTACATTTACATTCTGGCCAGCAGCATGTGTGTTCCCAGATCACTCCTGCCCTTGTGCAAAAGGTGCACAGATGATCCAGTGATGGTATGGCTGACCCTCAAGCTCTGTCCTAGAATGCCCCTCCTAGCCAGGAGAGCAGCCTTGGGAAACAAGAATCAGGGAATACCACTTTCCTCTTGCATGTTTTACTAGTGTGCTTGGGCTCTGATCAGAAGAGTTTTGCCTTGTGTAAGAGGTATCTAATGGAAAACTAGACCTGCATGACTCAAATACTGCTCTAAATGGACCACTGACCTACACCCATTTGGGCATCTTGACTTTGCATAGCTGAAGGGATTTAGTTCAAAAGTTACCCTTGGGGTGAGGGGGGAGACTAGTAAGAACAGAGCTTCAACCCAAAAGGAAAACACTGGATCATTAAAGCAGCACAAGGAAAAGCCCCCCCATTTCTTCTTCAGTATTACAATGATCTACTTGGTTTGAAGAATACAATATGACTGAACGTTTGAGGTCACCAATTATTAGAAAGGAATATTTAGGGATGCGGAGACTTGTCCATGTGATGTGAAACTGTTTGCTTGACTACCTTACTCAGAGCCTGCTAGCCTAGGGAGAAAAGTTGAGAAATGGGACTTTTGGGTGAGCTGTAGAGCACAGTACTCCATGGAGTTACTATGGAGAAATTCCCTCTAAGAGGCCTTGCAAGGATGCAGAGGATCAGTGGAATTTAGTGTGTGATAATGATAAATGTACCTTCCTTTGCAGACTCTGAAAGCTTTTCAAACTTTTGACAGCAGTCTTGCTGATGTGCTTCTGCCAGTCTGACATCTCTGCTTTTCAATCTAGCTTTGTCCAGGGCTTTGTTTGAATTTTCATAGTCTGCAAGACTCCGGGTACGTCTGTATAGGAGAGCCTTTAGAGGAAAAAAAAAAAAAAAAAAAAGTCAGATGTTACTCTTATTTGTATCAACAGCATCTAGATAAATTGGTTCTGGATTCTGTGCTTTGGTTACAGAGTAAGGCAAGCAATAAGCCTCACACAAACTGTACTTCTAAGCCAGCAGAGCACTTGATCCTACCTCTTAGAAGGAAAGAAAAAAAATGAAAAGCATAAAAAGAGGCTGAAAGTAGCTTTGCAGTTCAAGAGCTGCTATTTATGGATGCCTACAATAGATGCTCCAGGAGAGTCACTTTACACTTATTTAAAGTCACATATGAAATTTTAAACACATTAAGCCACTGTCTCTCTCTCTCCTGCAGCCAAACCAATTTTATCCACATCCTTAGAGCCCGGGGGTTGCTTTTCCTTCCTTCCAAGCATTCATATCCTGGATAGAATACTCCTGCTCAAGGGGGATTAGGTAGGACTTTCTGCAGCCATTAATGTCATTCCTTAAGCACCTAGAGATACACGAGCACTGTATTTATGCTAATCTAGAAATACAAAACAGTGCTCTGTATAAAAGAATGGCTATAATGCATCAACAGTGCCCTGTAAAACTACAAAAGATACTGAGGCCACTGTGACTGGCTAGGGTGTTTGAATTGCATTTCTCTGAATGATCCAATGCAGTAACATTATACTCTATACACACCATGGTACAAGCCGGATGAAAACACCAGCTATACTAGGTTTCCATCTGCACTATTTCAACATCTTCTCCAGCCCAGTGTGGCACCCTCCTTTGTATCACCACCAGTATGATCAGAATGGAACACTGACCAGCACGAAAGTTTGCTTTTTAAGGTATATGGTAGGTCCCAATCTTGATCTAATGGAATCTGAACTCAAGTTCACACCAAATCCATGGCAAAGCAATGAGAAGTGGTAGAAGGCAGGTGCCATTTTTAATCTTAAACATGAAGGATGCAGTTTTTGAAAGAACTCTGTGCTAAATTAAGTCTCTCCCCATTGAAGTCAGTGGGTTCACCATTACTTGAATGGGAGCAGCATTAGGACTACACCAAGCACTTCTGAAAGTCCCACCCTAGAGCTTTATGGGAACGGTGATGGCTCATGGTAGGTCTACACAGCAAAGAGAAACCTGCAGCTAGCATGGGCCAGCCGACTCAGGCTCACAGTGCTCTTTTATTGCTGTGTAGACTTCAGGCTTGGGCTGGAAACCAAGCTCTGGGACCCTCCCACCACGCAGGGTCCCAAAGCTCAGACTCCAGTCCGAGCCTGGAAGTCTACACAGCAATAAAAAGCACTGTGAGCCTGAGTCGGCTGGCCCATGCTAGCTGCGGGTTTCTCTTTGCTGTGTAGACCTACCCCCCGGGGACTTAGAACATAAGAACTGTCACACTGAGTCAGACCAATGGTCCAGCTAGCCCAGTATCCTGTCTTCTGACAGTGGCCAATGCCAAATGCTTCCAAGGGAAGGGCAATCAAGTGATCCATCCCCTGTCGTCCAGTCCCAGCATGTGTCTGTCAGGATTAGGGAAGATTGTTACATGCTGAAAACAGCCTTTCGTCATATGAATATCCAACCTGAAGTTGTTGCAATTAAAGGCAAAAACAAGACTCGCATTGGTACAGCTGTTTATGGTCTGATTATCTTCTTACCAACCAAGATTCTTAAAAAAAAAATGTTGCACAACACAATCTAATAGGAAACCTGAAGGGCTTTTTTGAGACTTGAACTAAAACAGCTGGTAGACTTGACCTCCTGCCTTGAAGATCTGCTTTCTTACATTAAGTGGTTAAACGGGAGTTTTGACTAGAGAGAGTCTTCCCCCAGCTGACTGCAATTGCTGAACTATTTAAGTTGTCAGCTAGCAGATCCCTGGTTTAGGAGGGAGGAATGGCTTGTCAAGGGTCCCCTAACACTTTGCTCTGAACTTCCCTACTCCAGTCCTCTGGATTAAAGCCCATAAAACATGCACAGCACGTTCATTTTTCCAGGCACAAGGGAAGGTGGGAGAGAGGCTGAATTCCTTCTTGTATTTTTTTTATTAAAAACACACACCACATATGCACAAGCTCAGGTGCTAATTAGCAAGTTAGTAACTAACTAAGTTACTAAATTCCATGAATAATACAGGATGAGCTTTAGAAGAGGTGGCTCACCTTTGCTGCTTCTATGTTGAGCATGTAGTATCTTAAAAGTTCAGACAGCTTTAAGTCTTCATCCGATGACACACGACTCTCTACCTTCTACAGAAGAAAGGAGTAGATAGGAATGGGGTAACGAGACAAAGAAACCTAGATTTACAGCTCTTCAAAGAAGCTCTTACCCTCAGTTTTTCAAAGAGCTCAGCAACTTTCAACAAGTACCTAAGGAGGAAAAAAAAAAGCACAATTTTATTTACATGTCATGGAAATCTGTAATGAGCACTTAAACACAACAACATTAGTTAGCATTAGAGCAGAAGCCTACATAAAGTTTGTATACTGGTGTAGGTGCAGGTTTAGACAAGTCCTTATTTGAATGAGGAAATTCAAATACAGGTAAGAAAATGTTTCAGTTTCACTCCTGACAGTGAAAGAAGACAAGGAGCTTTTAGCTTTAGCCTGCTTAGGAGAGTCTACCCAACTTGTAAGCTCTTTGTTTCAATGGGCTTGTCTTTATGCTCTAGAGCCACAAAGAAGCGTTTAATATGGCTTACAGGACACCACTTTGAGGTGGACATTTTGCATTGCATCACACTTATTTATGCAAGTCATTCAGGCCTCGTATATGTAACGGTTCTCTCCCAGTAAAAACTGGCCTGATAAATTAACAAATCGCTGACTTGCATTGAGAGAAGAGCCTTGGTGTAGACAATAAGTCTGTTTGTCCAAGTCCAAACACCCAATGAATGGTACCTATGCATTCTGGGAAGATACTGTCAGCTATCCCAGGCACCTTAACAGCATATAGGAAGTCTCATGTGGTGGGTGCTCCTCTATATGTGCTAAGGGCAATGTACTCTAGTGCGATGTACCCAGGAGCTAGGAAGAAGGAAGACTGGCCAACCTGTTTACAGGTAGTCAGGGGTCCCTTCTATGCTAAAAATTCTGACATCACCAGAAGACAGCGATGTGTCAGACTACTACAGGCTCCAGGCAAAGGACACACATGGCTAGTTGCTACCATGAGTATTGGTCATGTGTGGACACATGCCACGTTTACAGACAAGCTTGTCATGCACAGGGTACAAATGTGGTTATACATTAGACAGGGCTTCTATAACATTGTGTATAACATGCAAAATGGGAAATGACTGCGTAGGAAGGAGTACTGTGGAAAGGGATCTGGGGGTGACAGTGGATCACAAGATAAATATGAGTCAACACTGTTGCAAAAAAAAACCCATCATTCTGGGATGTATTAGCAGGAGTGTTGTAAGCAAGACAAGAAGTAATTCTTCTGCTCTACTCTGCGCTGATTAGGCTGCAACTGAAGTATTGTGTCCAGTTCTGGGCACCACATTTCAGGAAAGATGTGGACAAATTGGAGAAAGTCCAGAGAACAACAACAAAAATGATGAAAGGTCTAGAAAACATGGCCTATGAGGGAAGATTGAAAAAACTGGGTTTGTTCAGTCTGGAGAAGAGACGACAGAGGGGACATAACAGTTTAAGTACATAAAAGGTTATTACAAGGAGGGAGAAAAATTGTTCTTAACTTCCAAGGATAGGACAAGCAGCAATGGGTTTAATTTGCAGCAAGGGTGGTGTAGGTTGGACATTAGGAAAAACTTCCTGTCAGAATGAACAAGCACTGGAATAAATTGCCTAAGGAGGTGGTGGAATCTCCATCATTGGGGGTTTTTAAGAGCAGGTTGGACAAACACCTGTCAGGGATGGTCTAGATAATAAATTGGTCCTGCCTTGAGTGCAGGGGACTGGACTAGGTGACCTCTGAGGTCCCTTCCAGTTCTGATTCTAGAAGGCTAAAACTTGGTCAGACATCCTGTGCACCAAGAGTCCAAATCTGCTGGATTCAACTAGGATTCTATTTAAAAATATAGACTGGAACTTGAAATGTGGCTACAAAAAGTTAAGTGTGCCATATTGATAGCACCATTAAAACAATTTTTTAAAAAAATTAAAAATTGTGGGTTTCCCCCCCCTTTCTGAACACCAACACTAGAGAGATACTAATTACCAAGGAGGGGGACCTCAGACAGACATAATTCAGTTTATTGTGTAACAATTAAAATGAGTGCTCCACACAAAAGTCCAAGATCAGGTATTCACTGAACCATTAGTGGGTTTGCTTACTTTTTAGTGCCTGTGGGCTCTTCTAAAGCCAGGCTGTTCAGACAAGCTGAAGTGTGGATGTAGTCATCTGCAACATCTGCAGGAACAAGGACAATGCTTTCAGTTTTGTCTCTAGTGTCATACACTGAGATTACATAGAAAAGGTTTGTAAAAGAAGAGTTCACTTTTATGTGATCTTGTCATCTTATCTGCTTTTGAGCATGCATCCTTGATTCGGTTGTAGTAGTTTACGAGAAAAGTCTTCTCTTGCTCAAAGAAATCATCCACCTCCTGAAGAGAGAATATGATCTGTTAGACCAATTGCACGGCTATAGCTTTAGCATCTCCTTCATTTACCAATGAGTTCAGTAAGACTTTAAACCTTTGCCCTTATGTAGTGAATCTCGTCATTAAGCGTGGCTACACATTTCTAGCGTGGCACTCAGGGAGGGGGTGTGAGCTCTGGGCTGGTGCCAAGGGGCTTGCAGTGTGGGAGGGGGCTCTGGGAAGAGCATTGGGGTGTGGGAAGGGGTTCAGGGCTGGGGTGTGCAGGAGGCTTGGGGTGCTGGCTCCAGGAAGGGGTTCAGGGCAGGGGTGTGGCCTCCCACTGGGTGGCACTTATTTCTGGCAACTCAGCAAGGCTAAGGCAGACTTCCTGCCTGCCCTGGCCCCATGTTGCTCCCGGAAGGGGCCAACGCACCCCGGGGTAGGAGTGGGGAGAGGAAATGTGGCTTTGCACACAGACCCTCTCTGCAGGCACCACCTCCAAAGTGTCCATTGGCCATAGTTCCCTATTCCCAGCTGATGCGGGGGCAGTGCTTGCAGGCAGGAGTAGCATGTGGAGACCCCCGGCCATGCTGGCTGCTTCCGGGAGCAGCATGGAGCCTGCCTTAGCAGCAACCCCACTGCACCACCGCAGCTGGAGATCATGATCGAGTGGGAGAGTCCCCAGGATCGACCAGTCGATTGCGATCGATGGGTTGGTGACCACTGTTCTAGTGGAATGCAGCTATCATGAGAGGTTGAGTTGTGGCGGGGCAAGGCTGTCCTTCAGGTACCATAGGTCAACCCCATGTAGGGTCTTGACAATGAAGCCTAGAAACTTTAATTTGACCTGGTCTTCCATGGATAACTGTTTAGTCAAAAGCAGGGAGTCCAGGTGAACAGATTTCAGACTTAAATCAGAGAGCAGAGCAGATCCCTTCAGTGGAGCATATTACAGTGAGCAAGAGGGGGGGGGGGGGGGGGGGGGGGACGACGACTTCAAAAGAACTTGCCAAACAGCACCACCCTGTCCTTTCCAGCCAGCTTAAGAGGAGTCCTGTTCTTCATACAGGTGCAAATCTCAGCCAGACCCCTGGATAGCTGGGAGGTGGTGCTAGGTGCTTGTGATGTAAAGGGGATTCAATTGGTGCCCTCCATGTTGTTGCCATTGTAGGCCACTATTTATTGTCTTAGTAGCTTCGTATATTATGTAGGAGATGTGACTGCTCAGTGTCAGTACTTGGAGAGAGGAGCAGGTGACCATCACAAGCCTGGCTGCACTCAGGAGAGCCGCTGAAGCCATCCCAATTGTCCCACTAGCCCTTGCTGCATTTGAGGTGGGACATTACGATTCCATGGCAGGCTATATTTAATGCTGTGGAGAAGTCCAGCAATTTGAGTGCAGCTGAATGGCCTATGGACAAGGCCAAGAGGAGGAGGTCAGTGCCACCAACATCATTTGCTCCTGGTCCAAGACCAGACTGGTGAGGAGATTATCTGGCATTCTGGTAGTAGTTTACTGGCAAAATGAAGGCAGCCCTTGGAAAATTTTCTACTAGCTTTCTCTGGAGTTTAGATACTGGGCTGTAACTAGAGATTGAGTAGAGTTACAGTGCAATACTCAGTGGCGCTCCTAAATCTGGGGAACGAGGAGATTACCCTTCTCAAAGTACTAGCACTTCCTACAGCATGAATGGGTTGAATCAGAGAGGAAAGGAGTTCATACCAGTGCATAGTCCTTGGTACCATAATAGGCTGTCTTGGATGCAGGCAATTTTTGCTGAAAAGATGCTCACCAGCCCTTCAGTGGGATGTACTGGTTTATGGAGCTGAGTGGAGGCACTCCAGCACTAATAAATATGCAGACGTTTCAGCAGACCACCACATTTTTGCCCAAGAGTAACTACACTCGTAACAGTTTCCTTAGCAGGATATTACTAGGTGACTCTTCACTGTGTACTGACACTTTAGGTTCCCACCTCCCCGCTCAAAACATCTGACTCTGGATGCCCAAGTGCAGTATTTATATCCTGGGAGCCCAGGATTTGTCAATTTCATCCCCAGCTTGCCAATCATGTACTTCCTCTATACAGGCAAGTTTTACCTATTCAGACACAATCAAGCGCTCTCACAACTCTGCAATGGATTGGCTTAACTGATCCTTCAGACTTGATAGCAAATATGAGGTAGGCAAGTTAGAGTATACTCTTGACAAAGCTAGGAGAAACCTGCACCCGGAATAAAGCAATCCTACATAGTAGAAAGCAAGAGTGAAAAGGTATCAGATGGTTGTTGGAAGGGGAGCAAATCTTACCTTCACTCCAGAGAAGAGGACTTCATCAGCACTCTTCACCATACTTTTTATAAAGCCACCAAACATTTCTTTTGTATTTTTTCTCCGAACGCTTAGCTAAAACAAAACAGGATAAAAAGATTGAACTACTTCTTACTCCCCTAAAACAAAGACAAGCTTCAAGTTTAATATTGTACTGGTGTTGTCACTGAACCATACAAAATGATGCTTGTACTGCATCAAGTTCCAGGTATATTTTAAAAGTGACTGAACTGCAAGTTTCCTCTAGAATTCCTGTTTTCAAATTGTAGCACCAGAGAGGTGGTCTTGTAATGAAGGGACTATTGTTAGAAATACGGGAGTTAAATTTGTCTTTGTGCTGAATTCGTTTATGAACAAGGATGTTATAACAGTCTTTTCCACAGCTGCAGGTACATTCAAAATGCACCTTACTTCAATAGCTTGTATTTAATCCCTCTGAATAAAGAGGGACCATACAAAGCAGAGATGCAGTGTAATGGGTGTGTTACCCAGGAGCCCCTACAGCTGGAGAAAGGCATGGGGTTGAGGTGCACAGGCTTTTCTGAAGAAGCCGATTTTATCAGGATAGATAAAAAAATGTAAGTACATTTTTCTTTAAAAATAATCCTATTTAAAATTAGTTCTGAATCATGATAACCTATGTTGAGGCCTATGACTACTGTAATGCTTAAAAACCAAGAATGTTTGAGAAGCATGTTTGCTGCTGAAGTCTTAAAGGAAGTCACTGGCTAAGCACCTGGAATCAAAGTTTGTTGAAGGGCTAAACCAGGTTAACAGTAGCCTCTTCTGCAGGTGCAGAGAGATGATTTTCTTCATTTTTGTATATTTAACTAGTTCAATTCAATTACTAGTTTATTCAAAGTGGAGAAACCAAGGAGGGGTTAAAAGCTTGTTTCCTCCCCACCCCTCCAATCTATAAAGTGTGTATGGGAATGAGATCTACAAGTTCTAAAATCTTAAAAGACATGACGACCAGAAAGTCAAGTCCATTCCCTAACTACAGTGAATGCTTGCTTGAATAAGTTTATCAAAAAATTTTAATTTAAGACTTGCTTATTTTTTTTACATATTCAGAACATTTAAGGCTGTTTTATTTAAAGCATTTTTAAATGCTGTTTATGCATTTTAAATCAAATTCCAAATTTCCATCTAAATGTAGTTTGACAAATCATGAGCTAGTGCATCCTCCCAGCTAGCAAAAAGTAGTACCAAATTATACCACCCATGAGAATCATCCTCTTTTGGAAGATAACTGAAAGGTACACATGCACAACAAGATTTGAATCGGTGACTTAAATCACCAAATGGGAAACACTGATTTAAGTCCTGATTTAAAGTCAGCGTTCAAGTCAATCGAGCCTGGTTCGTATGTCACAGCTTATATTTTGAGGCAATGAGATTTCTGTCATGATTACTGACCCAAAAAAAAAAAAAAAAAAAAAAAAAACACGCTTTGAGTGAAATGAATGTTTGGCCCTATGATATCTTTTGACAAGTTGATTATACCGTTATCCATGTAGGATTGTGTGTTTAAATTATCACTTTTGTTACAATTACAGCAAATTCTAAATGAGTTCATGGAAACTGACTGCATTCTTAACATCCTGTCCCAGAAGTGCAGAGGAAATGGAGGAAGATTCCTTACATCCTGGTCATACTCTAGGAAAACATGGAAGTTGCGATCTTTGTTGAGCACAGGATGAGAAGAAAGTCGCTGAAGGAAAACTTCATGTGATGACACAGTCTTCTTAAAGACAGCAAGGTATTCACTGGAAGACCAAGGGGGAAGAAAAAAAACCACCTCAAAGTTAAGCACTGATGAAGACATGTAGTCTGTACTGCCTACTTCACCGCATAAAGTGTTGCTCTGACAAAAATTATTTAATGCTTCAGGTTTTGGCCTAGTGCTTCTGAACAAGTATTCCTGTCTCCACCTGGCTGTTTCCAGTATATTTTAGAATTCACACAGTGATGTCCAAAAGACGTCTTAGGATGATTAGAGACACAAGATGGGTGGGATCTTTTATTGGACCATTTTTTGTTGGTGAGACAAGCTTTTGAGCTACACAGAGCTCTTCAGGGCTGGGAAAGTACTAAGGTTGTTAGGCATTTATATGGTTTATCTAACCAAGACTTACTAGAAACACAGACATGGTTACAAATGTTATGGTGAAGTTGCACCAACCCGGTTTAAAATACAGCTCTGGCTTGAGGAGGATCTACTTGCATAGTAACTCCATCAAGATGCAGAACTGACTTTGGTTTATAGACACAACTACACAGACTTACGCTTCTAGTTCTTGCTTCATTTTTGCAAATTCCTCTTTTGTCATAGAGACTTCTCCTTCCCCAAGTTTCTGCATCTTCTCTCTGGGACCATCAAAGTCAGGCTTTGAAGGCGCTGGAGGTATCTAGTCAATATAGAATTGATTGATTGTATTGGTTGCAAGTACCTCTCTGTAGTGAAGGTTCCTAGAGTTTCCATGACTACCTTGTAAACTAATGTACTGCTGCTTTTTACCCAGGTTTTGTGTAGTGCAGTTTGTTTGTGGATGCAATAGGGCTCATCCAGAGTGCCCACAAATCCTGTGTCACATGATGTGGAGACATGGGCCTGTATTTCTCTATTGCCTCTTGGACCGTTTATCCCATGATCCACATGGCTCTTGGAGAAGCCGTACTAATGGAGGCTCTCCACCAGCTGCTACCCTTGGACTCAACACTGAGGTGTCAAGTTCTCAAAAGTCCTCACAGCAGGGTAATCAATGGCTCTCTCTTCAGAAGGGCTTCTGTGGGGGTAAGGAATGATACCAACATGGAGCAAATCCACTCTGCAGTACCTGCAGGATTCCAATACTGGGAGCTTACAAGAGTGGAGGGTAGGGTATGGCCCCATGTTTTCAGACAGTTCAGGGAAGAGCTATGTTACAACCACATTGAATCGGTATAGTTAAGACCCAAGACAGAAAATGCTAGCGGTATTTACTTTAGCAGGGTTAGCATCCTTACTAACTTCCTCTTGGGTGCACCACATTAGATTTTCCCATTATAAAAAAAACTTCAATCCTAAGCAAAACAAACACTTACAATAAATCCTGCATACTCTTCAGTTTCAGCAAGCGTATCATGTAGCCACACAAAGTCTTCATGCTGCCTCGTAACTGAAAACTCTGGGCTTTGAAAAGTTGGCAGTGTAGTCTGGAACAGAAGAGATACAAAACAGCAGGACTTCTGTAAGCTAGTGCTTTTAGAAACAGTTTTGTTCATTAGTTTCCATAGCAAGCCCTTTTGACTAGTAAAGGCCACACACAATTGCCTTGTCTAGTGTTGGCTAGCCCTCAGTTAAGGTGAGCCTTCTTTGCATATCTCCCTTAGCAGTGAAAGGATAATTTTATAGGAACAAGATATTCAACTGTGCCATACCACTTTAGCTGACCAGAATTATACCTAGCTCTTGCACAGTGCTTTCAGCAGTAGATTGCAAACTTTACAAAAATGAGGCAGGTATCCCCATTTTACAGATAAGGAAACAAAGGCATGGGAAGGTTAATTTCCAGCCACAACTGCTTAGCAAAGCATCAGACAAATAAACACAACTTGAGAGTCAACATGGCTTTTGTAAAAGGGAAGTGCCTCACCAACCTACTAGAATTCTTGGGGCGGGGGGAGGGGGAAGAAAAGTAACAAACATGGACAAGGAGTAGCCAGTAGACACAATGTACTTGGACTTTCAGAAAGCCTTCGACAAGGTTCCAAACCAAAGGCTCTTAGGCAAAGTAAGCAGTTATGGGATAAGAGGGGAAGGTCCTCTCATGGATCAGTAACAGGTTGAAAGATAGGAATAAATGGTCAGACTTAAGAACGGAGGAGTAAATAGCTGGATCCTCCATGGATCTGTACTGGGACCAGTGCTGCTTAAAGTATTCATAAATGATCTGACATCAGTAGTAAACAATGGGATGGCAAAATTTGCAGATGACAACTACTCAAGATACCCCCCAAGTCCAAAGCACACTGAAGAGTTAAAGGAATCTCACAAACCTGTAACTAGGCAACAAAATGGCAGATTAAATTCAATGCTGATAAATGCAAAATAATGCATATTGGAGAACATAATCCCAGCGATACATACACAATGATGGGGTCTAAATTAGCTGTTACCACTCAAAAAAGACCTTGGAGTCATTGTGGATCGTTATCTGCAAACATCTGCGCAGTGTGCAGCAGCAGTCAAAAGAGCTAACAGTGATAGGAACCATTAGGAAAGGGACAGATAATGATCAGCAAATATCATAATGCCACAATATAAATCTGTGGCACACCCACACCTGAATACTGCATGCAGTTCTGGTCACCCCATCTCCAAAGAGATGTATTAGAATTGGAAGAGGTACAGAGAAGGGCAACAAAAATTAAGGATATGGAAAAGCTTCCATATATGGAAAGATTAATAAAATTGGAACTTTTCTGCTTGTAAACGAGACGACTAAGGGGAGCTATGATAGAGGTCTACAAAATCGTGACTGGTGTGGAGAAACTAAATAAGGAAGTGTTATTTACCCCTTCACATAAGAGGTCACCTAATGAAATTAATAGGCTGCGCATTTAAACAAACAAAAGGAAGTACTCCTTCACACAATGCACAACCTGTGGAACTCGTTTCCAGGGGATGTTGTAAAGGCCAAAAGTTTAACTGGGTTCAAAAAATTAAACAAGTTCATGGAGAATAGGCCCATCAATGGCTATTAGCTAAGATGGTCAGGGATGCAGCCCCATGCTCTGGGTGTCCCCAAGTCTCTGACTGCCAGAAGCTGGGAGTGGACAACAGGGCATGGATCACTCAATTGCCTTGTTCTGTTCGTTCCCTCTGAAGCACCTGGCAGTGGCCACTGTTGGAAGACCGGATACTGGGCTGGATGGACCATTGGTCTGATCCAGTACGGCCATTATTTTTTAAGACCTGCAGTGTATTTTTAAATTAAAGCCTAAAATCTAAGCATTAATTGTGTAGGCCCATTTGACAATGGGATAAGTGTCCTACTTGCCTCATTCAAGTTGATTTTAAGCCCGTGTGTATATATTAACCACCTTCCCCTTTCACCATGAACTTACCTTAGTATGTACGGTGAACTTTACTTTGTCTTTTTCACTCAGGGCATCTGGGATGTCAATTTGGAGGGAAGGATCAATATTCAGATCCACAGACACAGCCCTCACCTGAAACACAAAGTATTTAAGCCTAAAGTCATAAGTCAAAATTAGTCTCTTGACTTGCTAATAATCTAAAATTGATAAAGAGTGCACAACCAGAAATCCTTAATACCCTGAAAAAGATCCAAATCTTGAGACAGATGTCATGGTCACATCTAACTGTACGCTTTAGCTGAAGGGATGCAAAAGAACAGCAAGTCTTCCCCCACTCTAAACATATAGCAAGAAGCTTTAGAACTTGGAGTTAAGTTTAAACAGACAATCAGTAGCCTTTTGAAGAGTCCTTAAAGATACCTGTAAAGGGTTTTCAGAAGCCTGGTTGGCACCTTGTATATACACAAAATAAAAAGCTCTGTTTTCAAGTTTTGCCTGCTTGTTTATCAGGAATACAGTCTGTTCTTCCCAGATTTTGGAGGTCTTGGGGCAGAGGCACACACCAGCATCAGAGATGTTTGTTAAGGTCTTGCACTTTTAACTTAAAGTCAGGTGCGTTGAAGCTTGGAGACATTGTTTCGTTCAATAGTCAACCACCAGTAAGTTTTAAAAATGTATTTATGAAAGGAGCAAGTAATTAGAAGTACCGTCCACCATTGCTTGGTTTCCAGTCTTAGGAGGTCAATTTACTAGTTTTCTGGTCACTGTCACCGATCGGTCTATCAGCCTTCACAGAGAAAGCGCCGATCACAACACGCCAGACGTGTTGTTCTAGCCAATCCAGGGTCTGCAAACAAGGCCTATTTCTTTTAAATCCAAAAAGAAGAAACTGAACCTCAAGCGTTTTTGCAGGTTATCGAGTGCAAACTAAGGCACAAACCCAGTTATTGTACTTTTGGAGCTCCCTTTTTTTTTTAAATGGAGTAGTTAGACTTTGGAAGACTGGGAGATCCAAAGTTAAGGTTCCATTTAAAATGCAGATGTTTGGGGGTATAGAAGTCAGATAACTTTAACTCTGCCCCATACTAGCACACTTTCCCATCTTTCCAACCTGCAGTCCTTCTGGTCATGACTTTTCCTTAAAAATTCAGTTTACAGTCTTTAGCTCATTTGTGAGCATCCTGCATTTGGATAAACACTCTACCTGTACCATTGACCATAAGCTACAACAAATATAGAAGTCAGCTTCTTTTCCTGCCACCCTTCCCACACAACAAAAGCACCCCCTTTGGCTCAGTGGATGGAAAGTGAGGCTGAGCAGCTATTCTCCACACACCCCTGCCCCAACCCTGCTTACTCAAACAAGTCCTCCTTCCCCAACCCCAGCTCCAATTTAAAAAAAAAAAAAAAAAAAAAAAATAGATATTTAAGTCTGGTAACTAACCCAATATGTGCTTCCCACCATTTGGCTTGTATCTTTTCATCTGCCCTTTCCAGAGTTTTGCCTTTGAGGCAATTGTCTACACTGGCAATTGAACAAACTTGTGTCTCTCAGGTGTTTCTTCCCCCCCACCCCCCAAAGAAGTTTTGCCATGACAAGCACCAGTGTGAACAGCACGTTGTCGGCAGGAGCGCTCTCCTGCCAACACCACATGCCGCTCATTGGGGTGGAAGTTTGTCAGCAGGAGAGCCGACAAACCGCGACTACACGGCATGACTTTGCGGCACGGCCATACCAACACAGCCATGTCACTAAAAGCTCTGTAGTGTAGACATAACTTAAGCTGTAAAGCAGGGATATGCTTGCAGTGTGGTCACAGCATCTAGCACACGGCCCATCCCACCACTCAAATCCTAATTAGCACTTAACTGCACCACTGCAAAATATGGTTCCAGTCTCTACACGAGTAGAGTTAATATGTAATTCTACAGCCACCATTATTCAAGTCGGAGGCAGTGCTCTGCTTTATGGCGAGATTGAAGTTTATTTCCATACAGCTTGGCCTAGAGAGAGCCAATTATACAAGTCTTTCCAAAAAGACTGACCCCCACATCTCAGATATCTGAGAAGTATGCCATGAATCTTCCATAAATATTGTACACAAGGACTGGGATGTAATTGATTCAGGCAATAATTCTTAGCTCTGCTGAGATTAGTGTCACCATGAAGACGAGTTTGAAGTCTTGTAACAAGATTTCATATACAAATTTAAAGATACAGCAGTTTGATCATTAGGGCCAGGAACAAGGTCCACAGGTGGCCAGCCAAGAGATGCAGGAAGCATTAGAGCACCTCAATTTCAGCTTACTTTCAGAACACCCTGCACTGAGCTCTCAGATGCAGATAGTTCCATCATGTTTTAGATAACAGGCTGATGAAATGTGCTTTGGGTGCTAAAGGTAATGGTGAGGAAGAGGCTGTTTGGGCCCCTCTTTGCTTCTTGACAACTTAAGAAAAAATATGAAGGTTTGGAAAGTTAATTGCCCTCCCCTCACTGCTACATATTCAGACCTTGCTGTCTACCCTGGAAGACAGTTGCTAACTGGAGGTCTGGCAGGTTTCTATCACCACAAGTACCATTAGGAGTGGAAGCAAGGGGTGAGGATGTGATTTTATAGTCACAGAACAGTTTACATCTATTTAACTGACTACTTGGAGGAATGATCTATTAGGTTCAACCACCCCCAAATCTTTTAATTAAGGGCTAAGAGAGCTCTAAGAAAATATTTTGAGTCAGAGCATCAACAGAACAAAACAAACTTCACCTTCCAGATGTTTTACAATTTGTGGCTTTGTCGTTAAATCAAGTCTCAGGCCTGTACCATACAACCTACAGCAGCAAAGGGAGCAATAAAGCTAGTTTTTCCCTCCTCCTTTCCAGGACACTTCTCCATTTCCATGTAACATTTTAGCACCAAGCACCATTTTAGTTGTAGCATGTGCCAATTTGCTAAGCTGCTGAATAGCCTACTCAGCTGGTAGAGCAGTGGGCTGTACATGCTAGATTCCTAAAGTCATAATCTCAGGCATTCTTTGAAAGGACAAACCCAAGCTTTCCCACTCAACGACAGATTAAACCTCAGAACTGCTTCCCACACTGCACACCAAGAAGTGACAGAAAGAGGCCAGATTAGTTTGCAGAGACTAACAATTCAACATTCCCTCCCATCCCCTGCGCTGCCGCCCCCACACACTTACTTTAAGGCTCTCTCACGAGGTGCTGTGTTGCTCACTCATTTTAAAGAGGCACATACAAAAGCAAATTTCCTGCTGCTTAGCCTAGTTTATCGTCAACTTAGGCTCCACAAGCAGACTGTGCGAGTACTCTCTATGCCAGAAATAGCACATATTATTGCAGTCGCTTTTTGCTGGGTTCACAGGTTACAGATGCCTACACATCTGTTGTGAGGTGAAAGCTCCTGCAGGCAAGTTGGACACAAATGTTATCAGCCAGCTGTAGTCATCATTTGTAGTTCAGTGACTACTCAGGGCCTCAGCCTAATCAAAATTAGTCCCCTGCTGTGGCATGGACTATCACGGAGAGTCCCCACATAAAGACACATCCATTTGTTGGCTGTAAGGATCAACCAGCACCACATGGTTAGCACTTCCTACAGTGGCCAGGTGTCCAGTTTTTGACCAGAAAGTCTGGTTGAAAAGGGGACCCAAGAGTGTCCTGTCAGATCTACTAACCGAACACCCAAAATCCAGATGCTGCAAGCAGGGGAGGCCGCAGGTCATCTGCTCCAGCCCCTACTCAGCCAGCGCCCCCTCCTACCTTCGTTGGGCAGCTGCAGCTCCCAGCTGCATCTCTGCAGGCAAGTCCCTCCTGACCTGGGTGGGGGACAGCAAACGAGGGCGGGGAAGGGGTAAGAGGAGTGGACAGGGTGGGGCCTCAGGGGGAGAAGCAGGACAGGGGAGGTTCCAGCACTCCTACTGGAATGTCTGGGTTTTTAAACTATTACCAAGTTGGCAACCCTAGTGCTTTCCCCTGTCTATCATTTTGTACACTAGCAAGGATGGGGTATTAAAGTCACCTTGCCCAACAATGCCCTTTTAGGAATGGAAGGATAAAAGGTTAACAGAGAAAGCTTGTACAATCAGCCATTATGCAGCAACACACCCAAGGGCTCACTGCCCCATAAAGCCAACCTATATGGAAGTCTGACCATTTCACTTCTGTAGTAGTCACAAGACCATTTATTTTAAAGCCAGACATGAGTGTTTTTTACTGAACGCATTTGCTGCCTGCAGTACATAAATGAGTTGTAGGATGTGTGTTTTAAGATCCCCATTCTTATTTTTTCAGGCTAATGTTAGAGTGCCTGGCTCCAAGCCACTTCTAGGCACTGTCTACATAAGTTCTAAGAAATGTTTGGTTCCCCCTTAGTAGCACCCTGCTACTGTCAAGTGCTCCAACACATGGTGTAGATACTGCTGGGCTTAAAATTTGCCTTCGACAGCTGAGT
Organism: Chelydra serpentina; assembly: GCA_037349315.1. Classification (NCBI taxonomy): domain Eukaryota; kingdom Metazoa; phylum Chordata; order Testudines; family Chelydridae; genus Chelydra; species Chelydra serpentina. The sequence goes on from JBAIAC010000061.1 coordinate 17,910,816, forward strand.
ACCAGGAGTCTGAACATGGGGCAAGTGATCCTCCTACTCTCCCAGAGTGCACTAGTGGTCTTTTCAAATCTTCCAAAATTGATGGTTTCCAAGAGCTGCTTTGAACCAAAGGAAACTGCAATTGAAATAGTTTGCGTGCACCACTGCTGATGTAAGGGGGAAATTGATGGTTCAGAACACAAACCTGCATAGGGAGTGTGGATAAACTGTTCATGCTTAATCTAGTTGAAATAAAAGCAGCAGCAACGACAGTTTTTGATCAATATCTGCCTAAGTAGTTCCTTTCAGGCCAGGTCAATTTAACTAGGTCTGAGCACAGCACAGCTGTCAATCTTGTTAACTGAACCAGGGCTCAGTGCAGTTCTGCTGCATAGGAAGAGAAGGACAAGCTGTTCAGCATTAGCAAACAATGAAAGTAAAACAGGATTAACAGTTTGTGTTTCAGTTACTGGCAAGGTATTCTAGGCGTGGATCTCAAGGTGCACACAGCGATTTTTAAGAGCCTACTCTTTTTGAAGTTACTTATCTTCACTGTTCAAACAGAACTGACAGGCAAAACAATACAAACTGCTGAGTCTGAAGAGTGTGATAAGCTAAAGGAAGCAACTTCCTTTGAGCTAGTTTTCAAGGAAAGTGTTGCACAAACCAGCCAGTCCTACAGTTTTCAGAGTGGTAGCTGTGTTAGTCTGTATCAGCAAAAACAATGAGGATTCCTGGTCGCACTTTAGAGACTAACAAATTTAAACCCAAGTGGGATTTGGTCAAATGAAATAAAAGCAAACACATTCTAAGCTGACCGTAACACTTTCAATGTCCTTACAAACTTAGATGCTTCTCACCACAGGCTGGCTGGCTGCTCTTCAACCAGGCTCTCCCCTTTGATTAGCACTTCAGTTGCTTGGTGTGGTGTCTGTGGATGTAGGTGGGAGAGAGAGAGAGAGCATGGCAAATGTCTCTCCCTTTTATCACGTCCTTTCTTCCCTCTTGGCTTTGCACTCCCCCCCCCCTTCAGAGTCAGGTGAGCATTACCTCATCAGTGTTCCAAACTGACCAAAGGAAGGGGGTGACTCCCTCAAGAGTCTAGATTCTTGTTGCTGCCTAGGCCAGTGTCCTTTGTTCCTGTGAGGCTGGGCTGGGCTTGTCCCATACCTGCCCTGATGAGGTGTGAACTGCCTCTGCTCTTGGAGAGAGTTTTTGCCTGGGCTTATTTTAAACCATGAGGATATATTTTCAGCCTCAGCTACATACAGTAATGTTATAGGTTACAATTTCATGTAACAATGCTCAGTGCATCATGAGCCTTGTGAAGACACCTGACGTGACAAACTTTGCATTGGATACCACACAATCATTTTACAAGCATAAACCTGGGGGTGCTGGATGGCCCGTCCCCCCCCCCCCGCCCCAGAGCATACACACATCCTGGTAGCTGCATGGGCACAGAAAGGCTTATATGCATTTTCCTAGTATAGACAAGGCTATGTTGGGGAAATGCCTGGATAAAGATCTGCATGTGAAAATATCATGCAGACCTACCTTGTTCAGTAACCAACTGATATTTTAGCTAGCAACAAGAGGCTGTGATTCAGCCTGGGGGTGGGGGGATGATTAGTATGAAGGTTGTTTTACTCTTGGGTTCTAGAGCCATCTAGTTATTTTCTCCTTCAAAAAAGGAATCAGAAGACACCCATGCATGGGGCTGCACACTCAATCTCTGTACCATACTCAAATCCTGCAGAGTTCCTTCCTGTAGGAGCAACCAGTGGCGTAACTAGCACGTCATATCCCTTTACGCAGCTTATGCCTGAAGAAAAGCTACCACCCCACCACCCGGTGGAACAGGTTTTTCCTTCCAAAGTAACAAGTATTCAAACACGTGATTTGAGCTGGAGTCAGTTGCTACGCAATTGCTGAGACCAAGTCTGAACTTCCATTCAAAGACTTCTTCTCTTCCTTCCTGCCCCAACTTGTGATTGGAGTAATTAATGCATTTGTAAAAAATGGGTATTGTGACACCACCACCCCCCATAAATCTGAGCATCAAATTTTACTTTTAGGTTAAGCAGCAGCTAGTATCTTCCCCCACCACACACACAAAATATCAGACCTCTCAAGCAGCCAAGGCCCACATGTGGATCATGGTGTGTGAAAAACCCAGAATAGGGACAAAAATAAATACAGGAAATGTTAAGTCTTGTTTGTTCAGGGCCTAGCAAAGGTGGGCCTTGGTCTACCACTGGGTGCTCTTCCTGGCCTCTACTGCAATACTAATGAAATGCTGTTGGTTATTCCTTTAGTACAATGGCTCTTAACCTCGATACCATAAGTCTATATTTCTGACTTATGGTCAGTTAAAGAGTAGGGCATAGCACACTGTCATGTATGTAGGTAACTTTGGAACTAAACTGAGGGGGGATGCTCATCTTGGACATCCCACTGTCTTTCTGCCCACAAGCTCCCAGCTTTGGGAGGCTTTGAGGACACGATGTCAATCAGCACAGGCAATTTCCTAGAAACCTTCATCCTTATGGATTGGAGCACAGAGAAGAGGAAGGAATCACACTACATCAGTGCTTCTCAACCTTTCCAAACTACTGTACCCCTTTCAGGAGTCTGATTGGTCTTGTGTACCCCCAAATTTCACCACACTTAACAGTTTCTCTTGCCTTCCTAAAGTGCCTAGACCCCTGTGATTAGTGAATCTGTTGTGTTTGGGGCTGTTCCATGTGTGAGGCCTCTCAGATGGGACCTCATCATTTCTGACCTCCAGCAACAAACTGTGGGAGCAGGGGTAGAGAAGAGAAAGGAACCTCTCCCACACCCACTACCCAGAAACAGATGGTGGGAGGGCCTCTCTCTAGGGAGGGTGGGCGAGAGAGCTGGAAGCGATTACTTCTTCACCCATGCAGTGGCACTTTAGGCAGCTGAGTGGTTGGTGGAAGGTGCTGGGGACAACTCGGCAGGAAAAGTTGCCCAAGGTAGCTGACTAGTTGCGGGGGAAGCATCTTTGTGTGGCCCTGCATGGGAAATGCCAAAGGCAGATAGCTGGAAGGATGGAAGTAATTAGTGCTAGTGGGGGACCCATGCTCACCTCCCCTTGCTACTGGTGCTCTTGTTTCCTCATCTCCAGCATGCTGCAATCCAATAGAGGGAGCAGCAGGTGGGGAGGCAGATGCCACCTGTCTTGCCAGAGGGCACTCTGCAGGGTGAGGGGCAGAGTTAAGGTTGCTTAGATGACTTGATTATGTATTTCTAAGCTTTCAAGTGTTAGAATATTTTGAATAACTCAATTTCCAGGATTCAGTGATTTTATGAACACTCCGTACCAAAACAGTTTACCCAGAAATAGCGATTATGTTCCCTCAACTTGACTCCAGCTTATACTCATTTGTCTGGAAACAAAGTTTTTTAATTTATTATTTAAAAAAAAAAAAAGGTCAGCTGGCACCATCAAGGGCAAGTGAGGCTCCCAAAGTCAAATGCATTTGCCTACCATAGCTGTAAATTCAGTCTTTAAACACCACATGACAAAGCCAAGTGCTTTCAGCAACCCACGCAGTCTAGTTATTGTGCAAGTCCCTGAATTATGTTACAAATATGTAGTACTGTATAAAATCAGTAACACTGTATATTTTCCTAATATTAAGGATACCAAACAATTAGATGTTATAGTTTATGTTATTGCAATAATAGATGATCCCATCATTTAAATAATGGCTTGGCACTCTATAGTTCCAAATAACCACATCAGTAAACTTGCTTTGCAGAACTTATAGCATATGGACACTAGCAGTAAGAATATACTGCACATATTTCTCATCAATTTTAAGCATGTGCAAGAGCTCCTGATTAGGAAATGTAATTAGCTAGGACAATGGAACAAGAGCCAATTGCTACTAAATGTGTAAACAGGATGTCTTGTTTTAAAAGCTTTGCTTTTAATCAATCTTTAAAGCCACCCCTCTTTTCATGCAAAGCAAGATCACCTAATTTCAATGAAATATGCTGGCTGCTAGACTGTAGCCAAGAAACATGGAAGAAATTTTATGAGCAAGCTTTCACAATGAATTGTATATCTATTGGACACACTATAGCAGTGTGTTCTAGATTTCTTAAATATATATTAAAAATATCAGTTCCATTTAATTTCTGATCCCGGTGTTGTTTAGATGAGGTTTTCCTGCTCTAGTCAGGAAAACTTACTTTGAAATATTCTAGGAGGACATCACCAGCAGTAATCTTAAACTTTAAGTGACCTGCAGATACGAATATAAATAATTAAAAAGCAGGGCTATGCGGCATGCTTCAAACACTATGCATGCAGTTTCTGATTTCCTTTTAGTTTTACTAAAAGGAAATGTACTGAAACCTTCATTTACTAGAGTATATACAATACAGAGAAATAGAAGGTTATGCAATATTGTAAATAGTTGTGCAACCCGAATAAAATCAGGACACGCAAAAGTTAGTTCCAAAAGCAGCATTAGCTTTGCCACATCAGTCCTGAAATTGTAATGTGTTTTATAAGCAGTCTATTAAGCGAGGTATTTAACCAGAAAAACAGGACCATGCACTACATATGCGCAATGCATGTTAGTGTTCCCATTAATACCTTAATATCTACATTTCCCCAGTTAAAATCCATAATGGGAAGCTTAGAGTTGCAATTAGATTAATTTGTACTTTAAGCAAAGAAACTGAGGGTGTCTCTACACAGGAATAAGACCCACAGCACAGCCATGGCTGGCCCACATCAGCTGACTGGCTCGTGGGGCCAAAAATTGCTGTGTAGACAGTGGGTCTCGGTTTAGGAAGGACCTAAAGCTCTGGGACCTTCCACCCTCGCAGGGTCCCAGAGCTCAGGCTCCAGCCTGAGCCCAGATGTCTACACAGCAATTTTTCTGCCCTGAAGCCAGAGCCCTGTGAGCCTGAGTCAGCCGACCTGAGCCATCCATGTGTTTCTTATCCCTGTGTAGACATACCCTGAGAGCAAGACGACGTTGCCCCCTATTTAGGGTTACTATTTTAGCCTTATTTGTTAAGCACTTGAGTGAAGTGACTGGACTGAAGGGCAAACTCCCACCAGTGCTACTACTGATCCAGATTGTTCTCCAAGAGAAGTCAGAAGGGCTGTGCCCACGTAGTTCTGAAGGTATCCCACTATTGTAATTCCACTAGTGCAGTGGTTCCCAAACTGGGGTTCATGAAATGTTACAGGGGGTTCTCAGGAAAAATTTCCCTAATGGCGGACAGAGCTGTACCTAGGGATCCCAGGCAGCATGGGGCCAGCAGCAGATCAAAACAAGCATCTCTATCACACTGAGGGGATTTAAACTTCAAGAATCTTTAGAAGAAATGAAAAGGGAGGTGGATATTTTTTTTTGTTTTTAAAATTAAATAGGCAGCTAGTGTTTAAATTATTATGAAGAACAAGTTTAAGATTTGTTGTAACGAGCAGTCTAGGCAAACAATGCACAAGACCTGATGCTTATGTAGGAGGAACTCTTTGAGCTGGCTTCTTAAATATCTTCATGCTGTTTCACATCTGATACTCCTTGATGAAACATAGGAGCCTTGTCTTAACAGGCTTAGTCAAAGTGATACAAGCTATGAAAGTGAGATCTTGGAAGAGTGTTGCCATTTTCATAATGTAATAAAAATACTGTAATAATAATAGTGTGTAATAAGCATGTCAAAAACAATTTTTTTATTTCCAAGAGGACTGCTTTTATCATTTATACCCAGGTAAAGGAGAAAATCCCAGGAAATATTCATTTTTAGGAGGGGGTTCGTGAGACTTGACATTTTCTTGAAAGGGGTTCACAGGTTGTTAAAGTTTGGGAACCACTGCACTAGTGCTAGCATCAGTGAAGTATGTTATTGATGGGCTACCAGTATTTCAGGTTAACAATATGATGGCAGAATGCTGGCGGCCAATCTATACTAGTGCTTCCAGCCAGTGAGATTAAGTAAAACTCACAGCCCTTCAATGTATAGAACTGATTTAACAGCAACAGAACAGGACAGCCTCATTTCACAGCAGCTCAGGTGGAGGTTTGAGAGTTTCCATCCTATTATCAGCACTGAGAGTCGAGGGTATAGCAGCATGTAACCCCTGGCTTACAACGCATGCGCAGATCTGCATGCAGGACAAAACCATTAAGCACTAAGAGCCTTGACTACAGTAGATGTCCAACCAGACATACCATAGAGCAGGCATCAGCAACCTTTGGCACGCAGCTCGCCAGGATAGGTCCCTTGGCAGGCCGGGCCGCTTACTTGCCGCATCTGGAGGTTCGGCTGATCGCGGCTCCCACTGGCTTCCCAGGCCAATGGGGGCTGCAGGAAGCGGCACGGGCTGAGGGGTGTGCTGGCTGTCCCTTCCCGCAGCTCCCATTGGCCTGGGATGGCAAACCGCAGCCAATGGGAGCTGCAATCAGCTGAACCTGCTGACGTGGCAAACAAACCGGCCCGGCCCGCCAGGGTGCTTACCCTGGCGGGCTGTGTGCCAAAGGTTGCCGATGCCTGCCATAGAGGTTATGGATCTGCTCCAGCTATGCTAGGAGTTGTGCAATAGATGCAACAATCCCCAAACCCTGCAGATGTTTGCAGAGATGCTGTGTGTGGATGGTGCATGGTCATCATTTGTACCCATTTGTGTTTCAGTGGTGCAGTTCTCCAACTCAGAGAATGGGTCAGGAACTGCCCACAATCAACTATGACAGGCAGCCTCTTTAGACAGAGCCTATTCAATTGCTACAGTTAAACTCAGGTCCTAGGGTCTGGGCCTTATAACAACCGGTCCATACTATGAAGCTCCCTTCCACTGCACATGAAAATGTGATTCAGCCAGCACCAAGCAGGGAGAAAGCTGCTGAGTAGGGCTTACCCGCTCACCCTTCCTCTCAGGAACACAGGTCCCAGTAGCTTCATCTACCAGCACTGCTCTCTACGGGTGGAGCAGAATTTAAGAAATTAATTTCCCCCCGGAAAAGTCCTAGCAGCAGCAGCCACCAGGAAAAGGAAGCAACTCTTTAATCTCCAGGAACAGCACTGTTCTTGGACTGTTAGTTCTCCTAGTACAAGGATGGCTCCACCCACTCACCCTTCCTGACACTCACCACTCACATCCTTCACCAGTACCAACCCAGGGCATCAGGGGACTGGAACCAATCCACTTGTCCTAGAAATGTTAACGTCTTCACCCAAGAGCACCTAGGGCATTAAAGTGTACCCAAAAATCTACTTGCCCAAGGACTAAGTCTGCTAATGCCTATGACCATCACACCTATACCACCACACTACTGCTCAAGTACTATTCCCTGTAATTTAAGCTAGCAGTTCTCAACCAGGGGTCTGGGGCCCCCTGGGGGGCTGCAGCCCCCTGGGGGGCTGCAAGCAGGTTTCAGGTGGTCTGCCAAGTAGGGCTGATAGTCACTGGAGCCCAGGGCAGAAAGCTGAAGCCCCGGGTCCCAAGCCCCACCAGATGTGGCAGAAGCTAAAGCCTGAGCAACTTAGCTTCGCTGAGCCCTCTCTGGCATGGGGCAGCAAGCAATTGCTCTAATGCCGGCCCTGGCTTTTATATGCAGAAAAACAGTAGTTGTGTCACAGGTGGTGCATGGAGTTTAATAGCATGTTGGGAGGACCTCAGAAAGAAAATGGTTGAGAACCCATGATTTAAGCAATACAGTAGCTGTCTGGTTGTGTAGCATGCTTTGCCTTCCATTTAGGCAGTATTTTGAAGTGCAACGTACTATTAGGACTGATTGACTATATTCTGCTGTTCAGTTTCACTGGTACTTGCTAAATATATTCATGTTCTAATATCTGACCAGCTATAGAGCTGTTTGAGTTCTGTAGGACAGTATTTGTCAGATAAATCGGTAAGTATTGGTGAAGTTTGTCAAGTAAGTGAGTTGACTGAAGAGTTACAATACTTTTAAAGTATCTTTTCCTTTCCTGGCTTCACACCACTTTTCCTTCCTCTAATAGATCAGGCTGTCCTTTGCATGCCATTTCCTGTTCTCTTTATTCTACTCCTCTCCCCCTCCCCCGCCCACCCCTCCTCCTTTCCATGTGTTGTTTTCTACTTTTGCGGCTCCTTTCTTCTACTTTGAAAAAAGTGTGCTGTGAGAGTGGGCAAATGTATGCCTATCCCACACAGATCCATCCTCACATAGGTCGTGGAAATTGTTAGCCACTGGATACCCCAGGGACTAACCACAGGACCAATGCAAAGTTGGGTGGGAGCAGGAGGAGACACTGTCTGGAAAAAGCCAATTTTCTCTCTCAGCTACTGGAAAAAGGTAGAGAGTTAGAATTCCTACCATTGTGTTATACCAATCCCCAGGCAGGGTCCAGGCACATCAGCCTCTTGCCACTAGGTGTCACATGTTTGAAGCCAACCCAACTCCTGGGGAAAGGAACACACTTTTCTCCCACTCCCCACCTCCTTCCAGATCTTCCTGACTGCTATGAAGGTTGGCAGTGCTGCCCACTACTCACCCCCTGTAACAGCTAGAAAGCTGAGGGAGTGGTAATCTCCAGTACCATACCCCACACCTGCATGTGTTTTGGGATCTTCCTCCCCAGGAAATAACTCCACTACTTGCATAGGCTGTTGCGCCAAGCTTTTACGAGCAGCAGACCAAGACTGAGCCAACTGTCAGTTTTCACAGCTGGGTAGCAGCAAAGACAAGATTGACCGGTTTACGGGCTGCAGCAGCTAACTGATAGATGCACGGCACTGGTTTATTTGGGAAGTTCTTTTGCAACCATAAGAGCTAAACTCTTAAAGAAAGCAGAGGTTCTGCAGAAGTTGGAGGCTTTCCAGAAACCGTGTCTTAAGCTATACCTACACTTAAATCATTGCAGCTGTTACAGTTCAGCATCATCACCACTCACTACAGCAATGGATCTCCCATCACTGTAGTTAAGCCACCTCCCTGAGAGGGACAGCTAGGTTGCTGGGAGAATTCTTCTGTCAACCAAACACTGTCTACACACAGGTTTAGATTAACTTAACTAGGTCACTCAGGGGTGTTCATTTTCATACCCTTTAGCAACTTAACTGAGTCAACTTAAATTTTAGTGTAGACCTGGCCTTAGTCACCCTGGGCAAATGATTACTCCATCCTCAGCCTCCTTGAAACCAGGAGTCTAAAGGAAGAGGCAGGCTTGATTTCCCCTCTGGATGACAGATTTGTAAATTGCTGGGGAGGCCACCTGCTCCAACTCTGTACCACTTTGCCATCTCAAGACACCTTCTGGATTTTTAATAACTTTAAGTAGCTTGCCACTTAAACTGATTTAAAAACAAACTTAACCCTACTCACACACCCATCCCCTTCCATCACAGGGTAAAAACACATGGTTTCAATTCCCATCAAGAAGCTTAACTTACGAAATAGAGATCCGACACCCATCCTGCTTGATATTTAGGGCCCAAGACATTTAAACAAAAGCTTAGCTTCTGCTTGTTCTTGGAGTACTTGCCTAATCCTTGAGTCACAATGGGAAGGTTACACAAGCATAATCAGCACAGTTGCCTCCCTGACCCTGCAGTGATTGCAATGCTGCTTCCCACTAAGTGCACTGGGATGTTAATGCCACTTTAACCATTTAATTACAGGTTTCAGACTAGGGGAGAGACTGGAAGTGAAAGAATGAAAGAAAGAAAGAAAGACAGAGGGAGTAGGAACATCCGTGGTGCTAAAAAGGAGCCAATTTTCTGACTACATGCTGCTACTTCTAGATGAAATATTGATAAAATAAGCAAAACAAGTTTAGTTACTACACTGAGACCATGTTCTGTCTACCCTTGATCTTCATGCAAGTCTCAAAAACCCCAGGGGAAACTCCATCACAGATTGAAGGCTGGGAGGTATTGTAATTTTAAGTTTATTCCTGGCCCACAGGCCATAAGAACTCTGTCCTCCCCACAACACAGCTGAAAGGGGCTTTGTCTACACTGATGCAGAGAAGGCTTTCTAGTCATTTTAAGACAATGCTATTGAGCTAATAGCCAAAGAAAGCACCATTTTTGTCCATGCCCATAATCTCAGTGTACTGCAAGAGAACTTCTGAGAAGTTATTTAACTTCTGCTTTCCTCCACATGTTCTAAACAGAATGTGTCATTTCAGAACCAAAGTACACAAGGGAAGCCAAGTGACACTTCATGGTTGCTGTGAAGTGTATTACAAAAATATGTGCAGGTTCTACTTTGCCTCATTTTTACTGGCGCATTTAAATTTAAGCTGCCACTTAAAAGCCGCTCTCTTCCAGAGTGGAATTTCTATGACTCCAACAGAAGGAAACACTGCCTCAGACATTTATAATTGTCTCCCCTCCTCTCCCCCCCCAAACTAGTAATGGTCGTTTGATCTAAAGGCAAGACTGCCACATTGGTCAGTGTGCATTAGAAGTATAGCAAGCATGGCAATTTTAATAGGCAATGCTCAGATTAAAAGCCACCACGGACACAAAAAGTTTATGTTTCGTGAGGCCAGCCAAGGGGGTTTATTCAATGCTGGGGCAGTTTACTGCTATAAATGGACATTCACACAGCCATTTTTCTAAGATATTAGATAAGCCAATAGTGCCAGCTAAAGAAAGTGTAAAGTGGGCTCTGAGTCACGGTGGAGTGTGCCAGATAAGTATAACTTAATGTTTGTTTTAAATTAATTTGAATTGGCACAACACTGTTAGAAGTCTGCATGTCCCAGCAGATACCACACTAAGCTAGCGTCAGTCATATCTATGATGTTGGTGAGCGTCCTGTCCCCCCTCCCCCCACCCCCAAGAGCTCTAACATGCCAAGTCCTTTAGGGCTCACTGCTCCAGGATATCAAGATACAACCATTAAATGAAAACTATCAACAGACTATGATCAGGACATGCAGCCGGTGTTTCATCTAGAAATCATGGCTGTCTCACAGGTAATGCATGACTCTGGGAGATTTGATCATGAAAGAAGATCAGCTGTCAAACTGACTCCAGAAGAGACTGAAGCAATGCTAACTGGAAGAGGTAATCTTGTTTGAGCACCAGCAGTTCATATACATTATCTGAACTTCCAGTTATTTATTCAGTACTCCCATGAAACATTCACTATAGTTTATTATGACATTTTGCTCCCTTTTAAGACCACTGCTATGTCTGCCCTTTGTTTCTCTTCCTTCCCCATCCTCCTTTCTGTTCCACCACCCTTTTCCTGAGTTTGTGCATCGCCTCCTTTCTCCCTTCTATTTTCTTCCCTGGTGCAACTCACATTTTCCCCAAACCCCCTTGCAAGCTTCACTAAGACCCCATCCCTCAGTCTGTTAAAATGATCAACAGTTTAAACAGTGCTGACCTAAGCTTTAGAGTTCAAACCCAAACAGTTTAATGGTGGCCGCGAGAAATTCACCCCTCTCCTTCATTACTTCACCTGCCTGCAGACTCAGGAAAACAGAACATCAGTTACACTTTGATCACATTTGGAAAGGTCTCTTTGCAACCATGACAGCTAGATAGACCAAGTCAGCCACATAAGTAGACAGAGGCCAGATCCTGCCCACAGATCAGGTATTTGATTTAAATCATATACTGTTTTTGTGCTCTTAAGCACTCCCTTGGTACTTCATTGGAGCTGTGGGTATTAAGCAGAAATTGCCTTTCCACCCTACTGTATAAATACAAAATCCTAGATTACAGGGAGCATTTTGTTTATGGCATTTGGGTTTTCAGCTTTCAAAGAAACTGAAATCACTCAGCAGTTCCAGGACAGCTTTTCGGCATGGCCTCCACAGGTCTCAAGTGGCTCGAGTCAGTAGTCACTGCACCCTGGGGAGGGGCCATGGTGTGTTAGTTACAACACCAGCCCTGCCTCTGTGGTACACACACACACACACACACTCACTCGGGGAATTTAAAGCAGGGCTAGTCAGCAGCAGAGGAGGAAAGCAGCGGAGCAGGGAGCGAGGGCAGGGACAGGGCAAAGAGCACAGCACAAGGGGGAAGCAAGCAACAGATCTAACCCTGGTAGGGTGAACAGATGTCCCGATTTTATAGGGACAGTCCCCATTTTGGGGTCTTATTATATCGGCTCCTATTACCCCCACCCCCAACTTTTCACGCTTGCTGTCTGGTCACCCTAACCCCTGGGCAGAGCCCAGCCAGGGGCAAGGGGCTCCAGGACGGGCAGGAAGGCAGCCAGCCCCACCGGTGGGGGGGAATCAGCCCCCCAGCGGGGGGGGGGGGCTCAGCCAGCAGCCCCTTGCCAAGGAATAGGGATGTTGGGGGGGGGGTCACAGCCCCACTGGGAGGAGGAGGAACCAGCCCCCCCAATATGGGCTCTGCCATCCAGCCCAAGGGGGGGGAGAGGTGTGGAGAAGCAACCCCAAGGGAGAGGGAGCTTGGGGAGGGGGGGTGTCACAACCCCCCCCCCGGAAGGCAGAGGCACCCCCTTGAGGGGGGCGAGTGGGGGGGGTCTCAGCCCCCAGGGCGCCCCACAGCAACACGAGCCCCCCTCCTACCTTCCTCTTCTCCTCCACCTCCTCAGGCAGCGCAGCCATCGCGCCCGCCGCTCCCTGCCCACCGCCGCCCTCTTCCCTCGGCGCCCGCGGCGGCTCATATAGGCTCAGGCCACCTGACCCACGCGAGCGGGGCCGGGCACCGCCCCCTCAGCGCCTCCTCCACCTTCCCAGCAGCACGCGCGCGGCCCACCATAGAGACCCAAAAGCCTGTCCCACAAGGGGGAGCACTCGCCGGGCTTTGGGAGGCCATTTTGGATCCGGGCGGGAAAGCCTGGCCGGGCATGTGCGCTGGGTGACCCTGCCCTAAGGTCAGAGGGCAGCGGGAGACGCCCGTCTCCGTCACGTGTTCACACCGCCCCGCCTATCACAACCGTAGCTTCCCGCTGACGTAAATCTCAACCGCCGAGCTCCGCGCCGAGGGAGGAGGCGAAATGCATTGTGGGCGTTGTCGTTCCCGGGCTCAAGGAGCTGTACAGTTTATAGGCTGAGGTAAGCGGGGAGAGAACTACAAATCCCGACAGGTGGTGCGCCATTCTGGCGGGAAGGTAGCAGCGGCCTGGGTGCTGACTGAGCGGAGGTAACGGTCCTAACGGCTGGAGGGAGGGCGCTCTGGAGCGGGGGAAGGGCCCCGAGCGCGGCGAGAGAGACGTGTTCGGCTGGGCTGAGCCGTGTCCCCTTCTGGCCAGGCCCCCCGGTGGGTCAACAGCCTCCCGCTGCCCCAAGCCGCGTGGAGACAGAGCTCTTCACCCCGGAGCTCCCAGCGCTTTGCAAAGGAGGGCAGCGCCATCGCCCCCATTTGATAGATGGGGAAACTGAGGCACGGAGCAGGGAAAGTGACTTGGCCATGGCCACCCCGCCGGCCACTGGCAGAGCTCTCCGGAGTCCTGGTTTGCTGCTATGGGCACTAAGCCAGGCTGCAACACACATCCCCGGAGAGACATTTTAACGTGCTCTGTTAAAATCAACATCCAGGAAGGGGGACTCACCCCCAATGTAGTGAAAACTAGTGGTGAGAGCACTGGACTGGGATTCAGAAGACCACTGGACTGCTCAGGGATCCTGGGCAAATAACTTTGCCCTTTTGTGCCTCAGTTTCCCCATCTGTGAAAAGGGGATAATGTTACTGACATTCTTTATAAAGGGCCTTGAGCACTATGGATGAAAAGTACAATATCATTACTAGAGACTATTGTTAAAATAAATTAAGTAATGCTCATTGCAGTTACCACTGAGCTGAGATTAGTGGCTTGTATTTGCCACCCAACAGGCAGCAGTCTTCTTGTCATAAGTGCAACTGAGTTACGTCACCAGGTTTCACCACTCAATTTGGAGGGGTGGGACGAGTTTTTTTTCCCCATTGTCTCTGTGTACAGCGAGTGTAGGCAGCGATTAATTTTCCTTTGTAAGTGATCATGGGTTCTTTACACAAACATCATGTGATTTAGGGCATAGAGCTTAGTATTCTCCTCCATAAAAACTCAAGAATGTCCTTTAGTTTTTATTAGTCATAAGACTTTTTTCTGGGTGTCAGCCACTAGAGGGCAATGGACACATGCATGCTAGCAGGTAGGTTACAAATTTCCCCCAATCCCTAAAGTTGGTAGTGTGAGCAAGGGAGAACAGATTGTCTCCCTACCCAGATTTTTGTAATGAAACAATGCTTCCCTGAAACAACTTGCTTCTGGTAACAAAGTCTGACCTTTAGATATCAATTTGCTATGCTCGCCACTTCCCATCATTTCATACACAAGGTAGTACATTTTGACAGTCTAGCATTTATACCTCTGTCATAATTTACAAACATCACTCCTTATTCTCTGTCTAGCAAGTAGCAAATTATGACAGGTAACTGACCTAAATCAGAGTCTGGAAATAATTCTATTAAAAATGAAGAGTGGTCAACAGGATTAAAGAAGAGTGCCTATTGGCAAGAACAGATTGTTTTAATCAGTTCTCTATTTGTTAAGCATCTGTTCAGTGATATATTTCATGTTTGCTATAAAAGGCTCACAAGAAGCCCAAGGTGGACTGACTTTCTAATTGTGTCTGAGAAGAACTGAAACTCATGTGTACTTAATGCAAAGTACAGTACTTCTTTACACTACCAGAAAGAATAAATGTATTACTAAAAAGAAGGGATCAAGCCCCTACTATAGGAAGAGCAAAACTGGAGAAAAACAGCCTGCCACCAAGTAAAAATGAGAAGTAATATGAAAATTGATATTGTTCAGGTTTTACTCAAAACTTGTGTTATTAATTTCAATGAGGTTGAACTGGGCAGAATTTAGCCCATTACATAAAACCAATCTACATGGTTACTACTCATGATCTAATTTTGGCAATAGTTGCACACCTTGTCTTCGTAAGAAAATGATTGGAATGGATTGGTTTGCCCTTCCTACTACACCTAACTGCTCTACTCTTGTGTGCAGGCCGGAAACTAAATTTGACAAGAGTCTGAATGTCAGGATGCTCAGAGCAAGATTCATGTCAATTTCCCATTGTTGCACACTGGAAAAGAGTGAACAGTTATAAGAGGACATGGCAAACGTAACAGGAGCCAACACAATCCTAATTTATTTATTTTTTAAAGCAGATCAAGATTTTGACTTATCTCTTTAAGCTTGGATACTGTCTTCTCTGCTATAGAAATGTAATAGGGAAATTGTATATTTTGGTATTCAAAATATCTTAGTAGGAAAGGTTTCCTTTTTATAGTACCTTGTTTTCATTCTAAACCACAAAAAAAAAAGACAACTATATTGACCAGGAAGTTATGATTTATTTTTCATTTCCACTACATACCTTATGGTTTCCCAAAGGAGTTAATTTACATTATACAAACAAGAGCAAACAATTCTGGGATGGAACAGCTTGTATTGCATTGAAATAAGTGTGTTTCCTAGGATGCTTAAAATTAAACATAGGCACAAGTCCTTTCAGTATTTTTTCCCCCTCTTTCTCTTTTATAGTCCACCCACAATGTAATCCTAAAATTACTAGCAATTTCCTTGATGAATTGCTAGTAAGGGAAGCACCTTAACTGGGACTGCATAAGGTCCTTTGTCACAAGGATTGCTCTAGGATTTGGGCACAGATCTTGCAAATTGTTCTGTGAGCCCCATTGACTTCATCGAGACTCCGTGTGAGCGCAGGGATGTCCACAATAACTTGTAAGATCAAGACCTTTGTATTTTTTTTGTTCCTAGTACTCCTACTGTTTGAATAGTGTGTGGAGTGTTTGAGAAATTCAGTGAATGAAAAATACTGAAGTGCTTCAAGAACAAAGCATCATGTTCGCTTGTAATACATAGTGCCTACATGTTTTATTTGCAAAACATGGAATGAAGTAACTTTGATTGCTAAGTGGATAGTTCTCAATAGAAGGAAACTGAGGCCCTAATACTGAAAGGACTTGTGCCTATGTTTAATTTTAAGCATCCTAGGAAACACACTTATTTCAATGCAACTACTCAGGGGTCAGAACCAAAAATTGCAACTACAACATACTTTCAGAGCCAGGCTATAAACTAGACTATCTTGGTCTGCAGCTTCTATTAAAGAAATATCCTCAAATGTCTTAGCTTAAAGATAGGAGTTGTTTTATTCTCAGTTAGGAAAAAGATCTAAAATTTTAATTTAAAATATATATTTTCTAAAAGAGCTTAAACTGGTATTTGAACATTTCAAATATTTTTAGTTTAGTTCCCTTCGCTCAGGCTTCTCCATGTCTCAGCTCTCCACGTTCTAGGCTATATATAAAACTGCTCGCTGCCTTCTCACATGTACAGAAAACAAACTCATCCCCACCATTCCCGAAGAGCTCATCTGCCCTCTCTCGTCCATTAATTCTACTCCAGGGACTTGCTTCTGTCTAGCCCATGTAGCTAGTTTCTTTCTCCCGGGTGCATGTGGTACCATCTTCTCTGTACTTTCCTACAGTTTTGTTACTGTAAGAGGCAGAGCCTTCTGCACTGCAGCTTCTCCCACTTGCAACAGCCTTCTTTTATCTCTCCACCTCATTTCAAATCTGAAAACATTTTTTCCTCTTGTCTGTACCTCTTATTTTATCTTTCCATCTGCTCTTATTTCTCACTATTACTGTGTTGTTTAACTCAGAGTGGTTGGAGTTCAGTTGATATGAAAGGCACTAATGAATACTGTGCAGCTTTGAGATGATAGCTTGATGATACTGAAGTGCAGTGACTCTTCAAATCATGGATATTCTTTTTCTACAGTAGGAAATGATGGAAGGCTATGAATGCTCCTAACAGAAGAAAGAAAACTCTGTTTAACCATCTATAAATGCTGCTTCTGGGAATGAAATCCCTCGAGCTATTAACCAGAAAATCTGGGAAACTAAAAATGCTGTTGACAGAACATTTTTGCAAAACTCAAGGCCCATGTGTGTGCCTGTGTACCTCCTCCTACCTTCGTAGCAAGAAGAAAAAAGAGAACGGTTATGAACAAGTTGACCAAGAAAGATACATGAACTTGGTCCGTTCTGTCACATCTTCCAAAGCCAGCCCTCAGACACCGGAAACATTGTTTGAAGAAGATAATCTGATATATGGACCAGTGAGTAAGTTTAAGCCTCCAGTTAAGGATGTTGAAGCAAAAATTCCAAAAAATTGGGTCCCTCTGATAAACTCCAATAAGAGAACTTTGCCTCCAAACAGTGACCGGAAGCACCTGCTGAAAATCGGTTTACAAAGGCACAAGGTGCCCAGTGTGACGAGTGTTCTTCAGCAGACCATGCCTTTGGACCAGGCATTCTACTTGAAGAGGTGGAAGCAGCGGATGATTCTGGCACTTGGAAAAGATGGTTTTGCAGAATATACTAAAAGTAAGTCTAACCAAAATGCTTCTAAAAATAATGGGCCACGCGCTCAGCAGCATAGCTGCCGGATCTGGCCCTAGAAGACCCACACTTTGCATATCCATATAGCAGTGTCCATTTCAGAATCCCAAAGCACTTTACAAGAATGCCTGGTATTAATGGACCACATTTTGAGGCCTTCCCTGATTGATTATTCAGGGACACTCCCATTGACTACAAGAACCACAGGGGTTGAACCAATAATAGTACTTAGTGGTAAAGTGGGATTAGAATTTAGGAGTTCCTTGCTCCAACCCCCATTATTTTGGTAGTACTTGCTACAGGTTGATACTTTGCACCTGATTTATGGAGTTTCACTAGCACTTCTACAGATTGAATGATATTTTTTTTCATCTTTGGGAATAACGTGGTTCACTGCACTACATAACACCACAGTGTAACCCTGATTGTCTGAGGGTCACGGGACACCCAGATTTTTTGGATAACTGGAGATGATAGTTCTGGAGACTTTGATATTTGCAGTCAGAGACCCAGACCTGGACTGCAAACTTCAAAGCTGCTGGCCAGTTATCTGATTATAGACCACTGGCTGTCTCAACAGGCCTGAGGCTCTTTAGCTAAGTGTCTTTGGTCCTGCTGTGTGCTCCAAACCAACCAGCATTTGGGCAGCCACACAGCTTGCTTGATATACTGAAGTTCTTAACTTTATATGTGAATTCCAAGTTTTTCTGTGAAGTCCTAGTGCATATCAGGTCTTTAATTCCTGAAGACTGTCAACATATTTCCCCATGGTCAGTGGGGCTAAGGCACCCTAGTCCTGCTGAAACACCCAATCTTGGGGATGCTGGCTAGCTCTTGTTATACCTAGAGTTTGGTTAATACTTTGACACTTCTTACATACATTTTTGCTCAACTGAAAAGCTGAATTTGCTGTATTCATACCCCGTCTGTGTTCTTGAATATTTTCATGAACAAACATACTAGCAAGAATGTTCTACAGAAACAGCACATTTTAAGCAGCTATCATGCCTCATTCAAACCTTATCCTAAGAGTTATGTTCAGGCAGGTAACAGGTGCATCCAATTAAAACTAACCATCGCAGCTTTGATATCAAATACAATGAACTGCTCACAAGCATTCTACAGGCCAAGACTGATTCATAGAAATTGTATGGCAAATATGTTTGACTAAGAATAAATCTGACCACATCGTAAATTGCTCCTGGGCAATTCATGAACACGGAGGCTAATTTAGATGAATACCTTAAATAAGGCCCGGTGTGGTGGCGCATGTCTGTAATCTCAGCTGCTTGGGAGGCTGCGGTTGGCGGCTCGCTCAGGAGTTCTAGGCTGCTGTGCGCTATGTCAATCGGGTGTCCAGTGCTACTGACAGCCTGGCCAGCGGGTAGTTGGAGGACTGGCTAGAACAACACGTCGGACGTGTTGTGATCGGCGCTTTCTCTGTGAGCACTGATAGACTGATTGATGATAGTGACAGTGACCTTAAATAATTCCATTATTTGTTCCCCTTCCTATACCCTTGAAGCTGTTTCAGCACCAAAATGGGGATGGTTTTAGAGGCTGGTTTTAGCTAAGCTAAGTGGATTTTATAGTAGTTTTTAAAATATGTATTTATACCATATATGAGCATTGCCTCTTAAGAAAGGGGTTTCAAATATATTTTTTCTGTCATCTTTCATAGACATCCTCCTTCAAGGAAAACTATTCCATGCAGCTTTGGAATCTGTCTTTTTGTCTGAAGAGGTCCCGTTGAAGGAGCCGGAAAAAGATACCACTGCCTCTGGCTACTTAGCAAGTGTGCAGCATATACTGAGAGACATCAGTGGAGTTAAAGCTCTTGAAAGTGCAGTTCATCATGAGACTCTTCACTATTCAGGCCTTGTAGATTGTGTGGCTGAGTATCGGTGAGATGCTGGTTCTCCGATTGTGTCCCACTGTGTTTTATAAGACTTTGGTGACCAAACAGCTGGCTTGTGGGACAGATCTGGCCTATTTGAGGTTATGTGGCTCAGATGGTAGGACACATCAAGTAGCAGCTGGGAGGCTGAGTGGACTGCGGGGAGGAAGCCAGAGAGACTGCTGGTGCTTTGATGCCTCTTCAGCTCCGCATCAGGGATGGAACAGGGGAGGTCAGGCAGGTTCAAGATGAGAAATAGGGATGGGAGGAGAGGAACAGGGGAGATCACAGATTGCCCTGCTAACAGCAGGGCAGCTATTCTTTTAGCGAGCAATCTCTGCACACCACTGGAGTGGTACGTTGGCACAAAAGGGCTAAGTGAACCATCTAGAACTGCCACTGGTACTTGTCCTTATTGGTCCCTGGATCTAATCCAGCCTATGCAGAAGGAGTTCATAACTCAGGCTGGCACCAGCAATGTAATACTAACAAGTGACACCTCAGCAGCAGGAAACAGGAGAAATAGAGTAAAGTGTTTGACATACGTGTCTGATGTCACATTATTTCATTAGCGCTAAGTTTTACTAAAATACTCCCCTTTTGCTTGGTTTTACAGAGGCCAGTTATGTGTGATTGACTGGAAGACTTCAGAGAAATCAAAGCCATATCTCCGGAACACATTTGACAACCCACTACAGGTTGCAGCATATACCGGAGCCATAAACCATGATGCTAATTATGACTTCCAGGTCAGTAGGCCTCCTACCTGCTGAGGCAAGCAGGAGTGCTCACATCAACTTCATTTTCCCCACTCACGTCCTCTAGTCACCCCCTATCCAATACAGAACTGCAGCTAGCATTTACACGCTAGTACCTGTCCCAGCCTAAGTTAATTCCACCATCATTGCTGCTCCTGCTGCCTCCCTTGGTCAGCAGTATGTTGTCAGGTACTCAAGGAACTTTCCACTCATCAAGCCCTTAGCTAATGGCGCAGCTATTGAGAAGTGCTGAGCTCCCAAATCTCCAACTGAACTCAGTGGGGGCTACAGGTGCACAGCCTGACGGAAAGTCAGACCCTAACCGCAGCAAGCCAGTTTGCAGTGAGAACATAGCATCTGGGCAATGCACAGCGGAGGAGAAGAATCATCCAGCTCCATGCTGCTTTGCGTGAGCATGGCATGTGAAAGGGGAGGAGAGGAAACAAACGCGAGCATGCAGACAAGGAAATGAGCTAGCAACAAGCACCCCTGATGGCCTCCTAGAAGAGTGCCTTACTCCACTGGCAATTGAATGGATGTGGTTAAATGCTCTCTTTAAACCATCTGGGAACATTACTCCATTCTGTAGCAGTGAAGGGAAGTAGTGCCCATTACTCAGCAACCGAGGAAGGGATGTGTGTTTATAGACTCCAAAGGGGGTCTGCTTGGCCTGAAGGATGGCAGTTCCTGATTTGGAGAGGGAAGATTAAAGCAGGAGAAAATGACAGGCCCTTTCGAGGACTTTCTAGGAAAGGAAAGAAACAGATCAGTTAAGCTGAGGACTTGTATAATGCTATGGCAGGATCATTTCATTGAGAAATATAGGAAGTGGCTACATGGTTCTGTTCCTTTAAAAAAAATAAATGGCTCTGATAACAGGCCAATGATAACAGCTTATTCTTCACTGTTCACTTTGTATGTTATTTTATTTGACAAGTCTGATAGGTAGTGGAACATGCAGAAATAACCATTTCCTTACAGCCTGATTTGCTGAATGGCATAGGCCTAAATCTGTACTGGTACAGACAAAAATCTACTCAAAGTCAATGGGAATTTTGTCAATGTCCAGAACACAGTATTAGACTTTTAGGGCCCGATATGCAGGATTGCTGAGCACCTACAATTCCAAGTCAGTGGGCACTCCATGCCTTGGGAAAACTGAGCTCCTAGTGCGAATAACATTGCTTTTTAAAGTTAGTGGGTTTTATTTTCACTTTACATTGATCTACATGGTGAAAATGCAATTTAATCTTTGGAATAGTCAACTGAACCTGCATATTGATATTGAACAACTGATGTCATGCTTTTCATTGCAGGTTCATTGTGGACTCATTGTGGTTTCTTATAAAGATGGCTCCCCTGCACATCCACATTTCATGGACTCGGATCTGTGCTCTCAGTATTGGAACAAATGGCTGCTGCGCCTTGAAGAATACACAGAGAAGGAAAAAAACAATAATGCAATTGAGACAAGTTAGAGGGGTGTGGTCTGAGCACAGAAGTGAAGCAGGAAGTCCTGAAGTTTTAATCTAGTCTCCGATACTGACCTTTTTTGACCTTGGGCAAATCACTTAATATCTCTGCCTCCGTGTCACATTTGTAAATTGGTCCTAATACTTGCCTACCTCACAGGGGTGCAAAGAGGATTTAATGGGCCAACTTAAATTGGGCTGATATTTACATTTTGCAGCAAGCTTTTATAAAACCTGAAATCAATAGAAATGTTCCCACAATTAAAGAAAAAAAATCCAGTTAAAAGTTTATGTAAGCAAACTCACACTCTTGCAGTGTTTGAAACCTAACCTTTGCTGAACTGAGAACATGAAAGTGAAATTGACTCTGAACCAAAGCAAAACTTGCATTGTCAGAGCTGAGTGAAATGCAAACAATAAAGAGCATAAGTAGTGACAAGTAGACTGGATTTTAAACATTTCAGCTCTTGCTAATCTTTCATCTGTTTACACCATGATTTTTATGTTGACAGTGTCCCTTTGAAGGCAGAAAAACTGCAAGTGCTAAGAATTATAATTAAACCTGCCTTAAGCAATCACTCAGGCTGTTAAGACAAATTGGTTGCTTTAGCAGAAGTGTCCCCCAAAAGAGGAGCAGAAATATAATTGGCATAGCTGAAGACTTGCCCCTAAGAGCCCCCTAAGACAAGAGGTTGCTCTAACAAGAGTGGGCTCTCGTACAGGTTTCTCTGCCTTAGTCCAAAGCTGCGTCTCTCACATAGAGTAAAGTGAGAATGAAACTGAGGCTTTGTAGCTTAGTCCCCAGGTACAAAAGCCCCAGGTACAATGAGTTCCATGCAAAGACTCTTGTGCCAACACAGCCCCACTGATTTCACTGGGGTGTTGCATAGACTAAGGGGGCCCACCCATGCAGAACTAATTGCAGGATCAGAACCTTGTGGGGGTGCAGATGTATATTGGTGCCAGTATATTTTTCAGAAACCCTACTTTGAGCGTTTGAAATTTAATAACTGAAGATTTAAGAACTGAAAGCTGATGATAGTTCTAAAATAAATAAGTAAAAACGGCAACCGTATCCCTCACGGACTACAAAGGTATCTTGCTTTCTGTTGACTATGTTAAGTCGGCTAAATAAGTTTATCGATTAATAATTAGTCCTAAAATACAGGAGTCACTTTTGAGACTCATTTAATAAAACCAAGTTTGTAAGAAGAGATAGTAACAAGCTAGTGTTGTAAATGTTGAATAAATGCTGAGGGGTTCTTCTTAGGTGGCGTTGCTCTATGTAAGTGTCAACTTTTCCCATTTGTTTCATTCCTTTGAATCATACACTTGAGCTTTTCTTGTCATCACTCAGGATTACATATTTAAGTACAGCTAACCGATAATTTTAAAGACTACCAACCAGACAGTACCTGAAAAGGACTGAACAGGTTTGCTTTTGAACAGAAGGGCCATACTGGGTCAGACTAATAGTACGTATAGCTCAATGGTTCTCAAACTGTAGGTTGGGACCCCAAAATGGGTCACGACCCTGTTTCAATGGGGTCACTAGGGCTGGCCTTAGCCTTGCTGGGGCCTGGGTCTGAGGCTGAAACCCAACACCCAGGGCCGAAGCCTGAGGGCTTCAGGTTATAGGCCCCTTGCTTGAGACTGAAGCCCTTGGGATTTGGCTTTTCCCTCCCCCCTTCCCCCCCACCTCACCCGGGGCAGTGGGGCTTTGGCCCCCCCGACCCAGAGTGGTGGGGCTTGGGCAGGCTTAGGCTTCAGTCCCACTCCTGGGGCCATGTAGTAATTTTTATTGTCAGAAGGGGGTCGCGATACAATGAAGTTTGAGAATCCCTGATGTAGCCCAATATCCTGTCTTCCAGCACTGACCAATGCCAGACACTTCAGAGCAAATGAACAGGACAATTATCAAGTGATCCATCCCCTTATCTTGTAACCAGTTACTGATCCGTGAGAGGACCTTCCTTCTTATCCCATGACTGCGTACTTTGCTTAAGAGATTTTGGTGTGGGATCTTGTCGAAAGTGTTCTGAAAGTCCTAGTTTACCATGTCAACTAGATCACTCTTGTTGACGCCCTTAAAGAATTCTAATAGATTGGTGAAGCATGATTTTCCTTTACAAAAGCCATGTTCATCTAGGTGTCTGATAATTCTGTTCTTTACTATAGTTTCAACCATTGTGCCTATTACAGGCTGTGAAGACTAACTTCAGTAAGTGCCAAGATCACATCTAAAGCCTTTTTTTAAAATCAGTGTTACGTTACCAGTCCTCCAGGCATCTGGTATAGAGGCTGATTTAAACAATGGGTTACATGCCATAGTTAGTAGTTTTTCAGTTTGACATTTGAGTTCCTTCAGAACTTTTGGGTGAATCCCATCTGGGCCTGGTGACTTACCTCTGTTTAATTTATCAGTTTGTTCCAAAACCACCTTTAATGACACCTCAATCTGGGACAGTTCATAGGAGCTGGAACTACAGGTGCTGCCGCACCCCCTGGCTTGAAGTGGTTTCCATCGTATACAGTTTGATTCAATGGCTCTCAGCACCCCCACCATAAAAGTTGTTCCAGCGCCCCTAGGACCATTCCTCAGATTTGTCACTTTAAAAGAATGGCTCAAGTGTGGGAATCTCCCTTGCATCCTCTGCCCTGAAGACCGATACAAAGAATTCATTTAGGTGCTGTGCAACAGCATTGTCTTCCTTGAGTGCTCCTTTAGCACTTTGATTGTCCAGTAGCCCCACTGACTGTTTAGCAGGCTTCCTGCTTCTGATGTACTTTAAAAAATGTTTTGCTGTTTTTATGTCTTGCTAGTTCTTCAAATTCTTTTTTGTCCTGACTTCTATACTTTTACAAGTGACTTGCCAGAGTTTTTCTTTCTAGTTTCCTTAATAGGACTTGACTTCCAATTTGTAAAGGATGGCTTTAACCACCTCTTTTATTCTGCTGTATAGCCATGGTAGCTTATTTTTAGACCTCTTACTGTTCATTGGGGATATTTAATTTGGGCCTCTATTATGGTGTTTCCAGGCAAGCATTTCACACTTGTCACTGTTCCTTTTAATTTCTGCTTAATTAGCTTCCTCGTTTGTGTAATTCCCCTTTTTGACGTTAAATGCTACTGTGATGGATTTCCTTGGTACTCCCTCCCGCCCCTTACAAGGATGTTAAATTTAATTGCATTATGGCCGCTATCTCCAAGTGGTTCAGCTATAGTCACTTCTTGGACCAGATCCTTAGAGCCCTGTATGGATACAAAATTTGTGTCTGCATGTGATCCATAAGCACGTTCAATGGATATAAAGCAGATATCCGCAGATTTGCAGGGCTCTAGATATAAAATTTGGATCCTCATCCATCCGCGATCCGCAAACATGGGCTGCAGCTATCTGCATCTGTGGCTATAAAGCAGATATCCGTGTATTTGCGGAGCTCTGCAGATCCTGTGTTCCACTTAGAATTAAATCAGGAATTGCCTCTCCCCTGGTGAGTTCCATAACTAGCTGCTCCAAGAAGCAGTCATTTAAATGGTGCATAGAAATTTTCTCTCTGCTTCCTCTCCTGAGGTGACATGTATCAGTCAATAAGGGGATAGTTGAAATCCTTCATCACTGGGTTTTCTGTTTGTATAGCTTCTCTAATCGCCTTGAGCATTTCACGATCACCATCCTGCTGAAAGTATATTCATAGTGCTCTATTCTTATTATTGAAGCGTGGACTTTCTAGCCACAGAGATTGTTTATTCAAGTAAGTTGGATAAGCGTCTAGCTGTAGATAGAAAGCCAGACTTGAAATTTGCAGCTCCTGCAGAGCACACAGCATGTGGAAAACAATGCAGTGCAACTCCAAATCAGCTATTATGGCACTTCCTTGTTCACATCTTGCCTGTGAATTGTGTGTTTACATAAGAGCTAATGAGATTCCTAACTAAAAGGGCAACTGTGACACAGATGGGCATTTGTGGTTCACTACTTTGTGGCAGCAGCTCTTCTCAGGCCTGACATACTCACTGCACCTAACACTTTTCATGAGCTATATCTAAATGGTGTCTCCTAAGATATCATTAGTAAACCACAAAGAGTCCTGTGGCACCTTATAGACTAACAGACGTATTGGAGCATAAGCTTTCGTGGGTGAATACCCACTTCGTCGGATGCATGCTAACACACCCTGTACATGCATCGTCAGATTAGTAAACTGATAACTCACTGATAGGTAATGTTCTTGCCTGATGCATGTACAGGGTGTGTACAAAGAATTATGAATGCGCTAGAATTATTTTCTTAAAATGTGTTGGGCAAGCAGTGCATAAGCCCAGTCTGCCCTAGACAAATGAATGTGTATTTGCTTGTCAGGCAGAGACAAGAAGTCTAGTTACATAAAAAGTAACAAAGCTGTCAAGTGGGGGAGAAAACAGCTTGACATCTGCATTCCAGCAAGAAAGAGAAACCTTACCTGGACCATAAAGACAGGGGATCTAAACCTCAAATAATACATAATTCAAACAACTGATTGTGTACAATATTACTGTATTATAAAAGTGTATCTGCTCAGCAAGATGTGACCACAAACAATACAGGCCCTTTTTACATACACATCAGCAGCGGTTATAGTGCAAACTTAAGCAATTACTCTAACGCTAGAGGAAGTTACCTTACAATTGGCCTGTGACATGCACTAATGATGAAGTTGCTCATCTCCATCCCTTTTGAAGAGCGGAATGCTCACCTTGAGGGGGTTTTTGGTTTGTTTTTTAAGTCATACTATAACTTTGTGATGTGCTTCCTATTGCCAGAGGAAATACAATAAACTCACTACCAGGCACGTACAAACCCCAGTCAAATGTAAAAAAATATTTAAAAAAAACCCAAGAACAGGAGCAGCTGCAAAGGATGGTGCAATATATTGTAAATTCCAATATATCTTTTTTGAGATGGGGCGACCACATCTGCACACAATATTCAAGATGTGGTCATACCATGGATTTTTACAGAGGCAATATGATATTTTCTGTCTTATTATCTATCCCTTTCTTAATAAGTCTCAAAATTCCGTTCGCTTTTTTGACTGCTGCTGCACATTGAGTGGATGTTTTCAGAGAACTATCCACCATGACGCCAAGATCTCTTTCTTGAGCGGTCACAGCTAATTTAGACCCCATCATTTTATATGTATAGTTTGGATTATGCTGCATGGTAAATAGATCCCCATTCTGCCAGTTGAATTGATTCTAGAGACTATCTGCATGGACCTTAAGCATTTCAACAGACAAGGTGAGACTTGATGAGTTTGTGGCCACCTGCGGTCCTTCTCAAAGGAGTTTCACGGGGTTCTCGCTAAGAGATGAATACATCACATGGCATAGTCCGGGGTGGGCAAACTTTTTGGCCTGAGGGCCACAGCTGTGTATACAAATTGTATGGCAGGCCATGAATGCTCACAAAATTGGGGTGCAGGAGGAGGTGAGGGCTCTGGCTGGGGGTGCAGGCTATGGGGTGGGGCTAGGTATGAGGGGTTTGGGGTGCAGGAGGGTGCTCCAGGCTGGGATCAATGGGTTCGGAGAGCGAGAGGGGGATCAGGGCTGGGGTAAGGGCTTCGGGTGCGGAAGGGGCTCAGGGGTGCAGGCTCCGGCCTGCACTCACCTCAAGCGGCTCCCGGAAGCAGCGGCATGTCCCCTCTTTGGCTCCTACGCAGCGGCGCAGCCAAGCGGCTCTGGTGCATGCTGCCCCGTCCACAGGCACTGTCCCTGCAGCTCATTGGCTGCAGGTCCTGGCCAATGGGAGCTGCAGGGGCAGCGCCTGGGGCAGGGTGTGGAGCAGAGCCCCCTAGCTGCCCCCCTACACGTAGGAGCCAGAAGGGGAAATGCTACTGCTTCTGAGAGCCATGAGGAGCGGCCCCCGACCCTGCTCCCCGGCTGGAGCACCAGAGCAAGGCAAGCCCCAGACCCTGCTCCCCAGCAAGAGCTTGAGGGCCAGATTAAAATGGCTGGTGGGCCGGATCCGGCCTGCGGGCTGTAGTTTGCCCACCCCTGGCATAGACAGTCCCCAAGCCTGGGTGGAGAGGGAATACAGCACCCCCTGCTGGAGAGCAAGGGGAAAACACTCCCTGAATGGGGAGGATGAATTTGACACTCACCGCTACTGAAAGCTTCCTCCTCCCATTGGAGAGTGCTGTGAGGAGGGATCACCCTCCTGTTGCGAAAAGCACGGAGAGACTAAAACAAGACGGCCAAGGGCTCCCAGGAACCCCTTCCCCACAGCTGCGTATACCTAGCTTGTAAGCTCTTTCTGTTCAGCGCAGAGGGGTTCTGGTCCCCGACTAGGGCTCTTAGGTGATGCTACATGACACCTAAGTGTTCCTTTGCCCCTCCAACGGGCTCCGAACACAGCTGGGACAAGGCAGCATTTTGATTTCAACCCGTGTCATGGGGTCCTACTCACTGCTAGGGCACCTCCTCCTGGTTGCTCTGGGGATCAGCTCTTTGCAGGTCCGATGCCCCCTTCTGCCACTTGTTGCATGCCTCTCTCTCTGAGACTCCAGGTGCTCTCCCTTCCTGGCGTGGCCCTCCTGCCGGGTCACTGTGGTTTCCCCCTTCTGGGGTATCAAAGTCTCTCCACAGAAACTGTCTCCAGCAATTCTCTGCCCAGCGGGTGGCACTGCCCCAGTGGCTGGTTGGGGAACCTAGCCCACCCTCTACTCCTGGTTCCAGACCAGGGACCATCTAATCAGCAGCCAAGGCCTGCACTATCTTAACCCTTCCTGCTGTTTCCCTGAGCCTTTTCCTTTCCCTAGGTGTCTCACCCTAACAGCCAGAGGGTGACTGCATGTTCCCTCACTGCAGCCCCTTCCCACTGCCAGCTTCCTGGCTTTAGCCTAGCCCCGCCTGTTCCTTCGCAGCTGGGCTCAGTCATCTTTCAGGGGCCACTTAATTCCCCTCAGCTGTGGCCCCGTTGGTTGATCTGCCCCTTCTCGGCTAGTGTGGGATGAACACCCCATCACACCCTGCCATTACCACTGCCTCCGCCTGACGCTCAAGTAAAACAAGCTCAAACATTTCAAAACATGTATCAAACACTACCCAGGCCTCTGGCTCCCCTGGAGTACAGCTGATGCCTTATCCCGAGTTCACTCTTTCTGGGCTACCCATGTTATAAAGCTGCTGTATTCTGGCTCTGAACTATAGCTGTTGTGGGGATTAACTGCAGTGTGGTGAGAGAAAAACATGCACTGGAAGGACTTTTATAGGTAACCCCAATTTAGAATTCCCTGGCTTTCTAAAGTTTGTCATTTCAAGCAACACTGTTCTTTTTTCTTTTACATTCCTGCTACTTAGGACAGAGTTAAGGTTGAAGAAAGTACGTTTGTCAGGAAATGTCCTTAGTTGTTTTGTTTTTTCTGTTTAATAAAGTTGTCAGGGAAGAATGGTGCTAGCCCTTGCCCTATAGAACTGTTTATTTGCCACCAAATAAATTACATGATTTTCTGGACTACAGGTTTGTCAAGTATATTTTGGCCTAAAATTTCTACAATTGAAAACCCCCAGAATTAAATACAATTATCCACCTTTATTTTGCTAACCCACATTAGCAAACCTAAACTTTATGATCTGACACTATCTGATCTCATGTATCGGTGTGCTTGCACAGAAGCAAACCTTACTAGAAAATAATCGTTTTTATTTTGGATGCTGTTTCGTGCCGGTTTTCATCTCTGAAGCATGAGACACTCATGACCAGGGAACAACTAAGAATCAAAATATAATCTGCAGCCAAAATGTCACTAAGTGAATACTCTGTCATTCATCTCGACACTTTGTACGTGGAATTCTGTTTACGAAAGTATCCCTCGCAAGCTTTCCTGTTACATAGGACAGTACGTTTCTTATTCTTTACATCAAAGCTTCACTTTATTAAGATTCTTTCAAGGCCCCCAAGCACCCCCACTCTTGTTGCATAAAATAGTTGCTTCATTAAGAAATGCTTAAGAACACCCAAAACCGTTTTTTCCCCCACCAAAGCCCTCGCAGATGTTTGTACAAGGACTGAGGCAATCAAAGAAAATTTCGTTTTTACAGACACAACCAGAATCTGACATCATTTTCATACACTAACCATGGAGGTGCCGATGAGTTCAGTTCCGTAGTTCAGGCTGAGTTCCATTTTGCATTACAGCAGGGATGCAACCTCTTTGTTTTATATACAAAATAAGCGAGTGTCCTCCCCAAACGTCCAGCACTCACTCTTTGAGTACAGAATGAGTTTTCGGCTAATTTACAAGTAAATTCATTCATTGGTTTCTGCATTCAAACTGGGTCCTTTAAGAAATTAGTGTTGGCATGAGTCTTTTCTCTGTCCTGAGTGATCTTAGCAGAGTGGAGCACCAAGCACCACCCTTCCTGGCCAGCTAATTTGCAAGCAGCGGTACTATTGGCTGCAATGACTCAGTGGTACCAAGGCAAACTGGACACATGTGCCCGTTCTCACTGATGGATGGCTTGGCCCCACTGGCACCGCTCTTCAAAGGTTCCGTTCGGCAGCTGCAAACTTGTTTGGGCATCAGTGTTTGTGAGGCTCCCCCATGGCACTAGTGCTTGGCTCCATTGAGCACGGAGCCAGCACCGCCAAAGGAACCAGAGCGGGAGCAAAGGGGAAGCAGAGACACTGGGACTCCGGGCCCGGGGTCTTCTCTCCCTGCTCCCGCCACACAGCAGAGTGGTGGTCTCACTAACACAGCCTTCTAAAGCAGGGGTCTCAAACATGCAGCCCGCGGGGTTATTTCCTGCAGCCCGCCAAGCTCCCCCCGCGCCCCCCCCACTGCGTTATTTCCCGGGGCCGCCAAGCTCCCCGACCGCACCCCCCCAGCGCGCCGCATCCTCGCTCCTCTGCCTACCTCCAGGCGCTTCCCTTAGCGCTTTCCAGGAGGGAAGGGGGAGGAGCGGGGAGCCGCACGCTCAGGGGAGGAGGCGGAGAAGAGGCGGGGCAGGGATTTGGGGAAGGAATTGGAATGGGGGCAGGGAGGGAGCGGAGGTGGGGTGGGGTGGGGTGGGGGCAGGGCCAGGGGCAGCCAGGCAGGGGTGTCAGTGATGTGGCCTTTGGGCAATGCACTAGTCCTCATGTGGCCCTCATGGTCATTTGAGTTTGAGACCCCTGTTCTAAACCAATAAGTCAATGGCAAACCAGGGCCAGATTCACCAGTAAGCTTTGGTTGATTTGTGCTACTCTGGCGATGCAATGTAGTTCTAAAACTAGGTGAACTGGCTAGTGCCTTCTGGCTGCTTTGCATTGCTTTGGTATCCCAGCGAATCCACCCTTGGAAGTTTAATTTTTTTTTAAATGATTGAAGGTTGGTGCTATGTATCTTCAAATGCTTAGAAATATCTGGTAACATTCTCTTTGGGTTTCTTATTTAGTGTTCATCTATGACAATGTTTTAAAACTAGGAAAATTCCCAGTCAAAAAATATATGTTAAGATGGAGTTAAGGTTGAAAAGATGTCTCAGTAATTAAAGGATTAAACAACCGCTACAGGGATGTAATAGTGATCGCAGAACTAAGCATTACAAAACCAGGCAATTTAGAGTTAAGGTTACACTCAAAAGAAATCCAAACATGTTAAGGTAAGAAATGCACAGTCAAGGTACCTTAAAAAACCTTAACTCTGCTCTGGAATCATACCGGGGTGGGGGGGGGGGGGAATGATATGAAAAAAATCTAACATCTTTAAAATTCCTTTTTTTCTAACCTGGGATTACAAATCCTAACAACCTTCATTATAATCACGTGGTTACTGCATGGTTTCACTACAGGGCAGAGTTAAGGTTGTTTGGGTGTATTGACTGTGCATTCCTTACCTTATGATACATACGCTCATCCTTCACTTCATTTTACTGTAGAGTCTCATCTGGGAATAATATTAAGGATACCTAGCTCTTATCGAGCACGTTTCACCCACAGATCTCAAAGCACCTTACAAAGCTGATCAGTGTCATTATCTCCATTACACAGTTGGGAAAACTGAGTCACGGAAAGGTTAAGTGACTTGCCCAAGGTTACACAGCAGGCCAGTGGCAGAGCTGGGAACTGAAGTGGAGTCTCCTGAGTACCAGTGCAGGGCTCTATCCACAGGCGATACAGGCTCCAAAAATGTTCCTTTTATTCTCACAATTAAAAAAGCCTTGTATTTGCATTAAGCTGAGAACATTTCTATCACGTGGCGGCAGTAACATCCACAGCCTGTCCTCACCAGAAGGACAAGATGCCGGCTATTACACGGATCCCTTTCAAAGCTGTTTGAAAAAGTACCCGACATGTAAACTTCATTGCATGTGACCACTGTAATCCACTGTGTTACTCGTCTTCCTCATCATCTTCAGGGTTCCCCTGCAGGACAGAGGTCAGTTTATTCTGCAAGACTGCTGCCAGCTTTTTAGAGGTTTTCTTGAGGAAAGCACTCCCAGGGTGAGCGTTATTGACATGCAGATACAAGTCCTCTTGCGTGGGGCCCGTGTAGCCGCAGTCTTCGCAGACGTAAAGTTTATCGCGCCGCTGTTTGTACGCGTATTGCTGCTGCACCCCGTGAATCTTTTTAAGGTGGGATTCCAGAGAACATCGCTGGGTAAATGCCTTGTTGCAGATCTCACATTTGTAAGGACGAATTCCTACAAGGCCAGACGATGGTGTTTATTATTAATGATGATGAATCACATTAATGGCAATAACACTTTGGGACCAACCAAGAAAAACACCCCATTGCCCTAGGCTGCAAACACTGATTAGTAAACAGTCCCTGCCCCAAAGCACTTACAATCTAAATATTTACACTTTCTTAGGCTAAGATTTACTGAAGCTGAGGCCTCAAGCGAGGTGCCTTAAATTCATATTAGGCACCTAACACCCTGTTTCTGGAAAGCACAAAAGCGTTTCAATGAGACTTAGGCACATGCTTAAGCTGAACAGGGAGGCTTTCTTGAATCATTGTCCTAAATTATACGGTGTTGCCAGCTCTCATGATATTGACTTTGCTGGGGCCAGGGTTTCACCCTATGTTTCCAGTTCTTGTGGATGCTGAGAAAAAGCTGAAAATGTTTTCCCCTAAAGACTCAAAACCCAGAGGGCAAATAAAAAACACTAACTTAAAAACCAAAACCAAAAAAAAACCTTTTTTTAAGCCAATCTCATGATTTTTGGGACCCTGATTCTCAAGTTTTAAGCTATTTTGGTCAATTTCCTACCTTAGATAAACTGGTGCCATTTTGTTTTTAGACATTGTGATCCTTCTAATATTTATACTAGAGCTGTTGATTAATTGCAGTTAACTCACGCGATTAACTCAAAAAAATTAATTGCGATAAATTGCAGTTTTAATTGCACTGTTAAATAATAGAATACCAATTGAAATTTGTTAAATATTGTGGTTGTTTTTCTACATTTTCATATATATTGTATTCTATGTTGTAACTGAAATCAAAGTATATATTATTTTTGCTTACAAATATTTGCACTGTAAAAATGATAAACAAAATAGTATTTTTCAATTCACCTCATACAAGTACTGTAGTGCAATCTCTGTCATGAAAGTGCAATTTACAAATGTAGATTTTTTTTTTTGTTACATGACTGCACTCAAAAACAGAACAATGTAAAACTTTAGAGCCTACAAGTCTACTCAGTCCTACTTCTTGTTCGGCCAATCACTAAGACAAACAAGTTTGTTTACATTTACGGGAGATAATGCTGCCCGCTTCTTATTTACAATGTCACCAGAAAGTGAGAACAGGCATTTGCATGACACTTTTGTAGCCGGCATTGCAAGGTATTTACATGCCAGATATGCTAAACATTCATATGCCCCTTCATGTTTCGGCCACCATTCCAAAGGACATGCTTCCATGCTGATGATGCTCATTAAAAAAAATAAGCATTAATTAAATTTCTGACTGAACGCCTTGGGGGAGAATTGTAAGTCCCCTGCTCTGTTTTACCTGCATTCTGCCATATATTTCATGTTATAGCAGTCTCGGATGATGACCCAGCACATGTTGTTCATTTTAAGAACACTTTCATTGCAGATTTCACACAACACAAAGAAGGTACCAATGTGAGATTTCTAAAGATAGCTACAGCACTCGAACCAAGGTTTAAGAATCTGAAGTGCCGTTCAAAACCTGAGAGGGACGAGGTGTGGAGCGTGCTTTCAGAAGTCTTAAAAGAGCAACACGCGATACGGAAACTACAGAACCTGAACCATGAGAAAAGAAAATCAACCTTCTGCTGGTTCACTGGTTGACTTTCAAGTGACATTGTAAACAAGAAGTGGGCAGCATTATCTCCTGCAAATGTAAACAAACTTGTTTGTCTTAGCGACTGGCTGAACAAGAAGTAGGACTGAGTGGACTTCTAGGCTCTGACGTATTATTTTGTTTTATTTTTTAATGTAAGTTTTTTTGTACATAATTTTACATTTGTAAGTTCAACTTTCATGATAAAGAGAATGCATTACAGTACTCATATTAGGTGAATTGAAAAATACTATTTCTTTTGGTTTTTTACAGTGCAAATACTTGTAATCAAAAATATTGTGAGCACTGCACACTTTGTATTCTGTGTTGTAATTGAAATCGGTATATTTGAAAATGTAGAAAACATCCAAAAAGATTTAAATAAATGGTATTCTATTATTGTTTAACAGTGCGATTAATCATCATTCATTTTTTTCATCACTTGACAACCCTAATTTATACACATGGGCAAAACCGTTTGTAAGCTCAGGGCTTTACTGCTGCATGCAGACAGAAACAAAAGAAAAAGAGAAGTAAAATTCCCCCATTCATATAAACGGATGGTAACTTGGTAATCGAATTGTGCTAATGTACACTCCCATTGTTGACGACTCAACTACTGGATCATTTTAGCAGAAACATCCAGCTAAGCTGAGGCTGGAGGAGGGAGATTCTCAATCACACATTTTTCTAACAGTGTTGAAATGTTTGTCCCAATCACACTAGTAGTTAGGTCACGTCTACACTGTCGCGCCATAGTGTAGATTCTTCCTATAGTGACATAAGGGGTTTTTCCACTGCAATATAATCCATCTCCCCAAGCGACGGTAGCTAGGTCAACAGATTCTTTCCTAGCCACCTTTATAGTGGGTGTTAGACCAGCATAGCTACAGCGCTCCAGGGTGGGAATTCTTCCCAATTCCCATCAAATCTAGTTGGAATTCAGGGAAAACAGTCAAGTTTCAAATCGTATCTAGAACAAACAAAACGTACCTCTTTTACAAATAATACCTTTGATTAAACTGAAAGAATTTATGCTGGTTACTTTTTGCACTGAATTCAGCTCAGACAATGGAAAGTGACTAATCAGTTTCACTTTCATATTCTCATGCACTATCAGAGCCCTGCAAAGTTTTGGTTGCAAACACTGCAGGGAACAATAGTGTCACGGAAACGTCACGCTCTACTATATATGGAAATGTGTCTGCTGGTTTTAGCTTTTTGTTGTTGTTGTTCTTAATAAAAGCTTGTTTTTAGAAAATCTAAACTCTGGGCCAAATTGAACCTGATGGTGTGTCTCAAAATGCTGTTCCCTGCTGTTTGTCTCCGACAGCGGTCCATGCCCAAATTGAAGACCCCACAATGCTTTTCAAACAGAAAGACATGTAGCTTGGCCAACGTTTTCTCAGTAAATTAGATGTCAGTGGCTGTGTGGGAGCGACTGCTAACCCATAAATGCCGTGTTTGCCTACACAGTTATTGCACCTGGATGTACAGTGGGGTACCTGGCTAATGACTCTGTGCTAGGGGATGCCATAAACAAAAAGGATAATCAAGGTTGCACCGTAACATCTCTAAGGTCCTGGTTAGTACTGAAACGGAGAGAAATCACGGAGCTTGTCCAGCACTCACTGGGTGTCCAAATCCTGCAGCACGGGCTAAACACCTGCTGTTTAGTGACCCCTATTTTATAGGGCAACCAGCTTGCCCAAGAATGTCTGCAGTGGTGAGGCTGGAGTCTAGGGGTCCCTCTGAAATTGCACTGATTGATTTAGTTAAACCAGGGCAACCTTCTAGTGGACACTCTTAAAAATCAATCCATCCATATTTATTTGGCTTCATTTAGTTATCTGCCATTCTTACAAGAGTGTCCACATAAGGGGTTATACCAATTAAGGCTCCGTCTGCGTTCACACTCGAACCGGTTTACTTAAATTGGTGCAAGCCCTTGTGTGAACACTCTTAGTCCAGTTTGACAGCAGCTTATTTTGGTTTGGCTTAATCCTGTTCCTAATTGAGAGAAGCTAAACTGGAACAACAATGTCCACACAGCCTTTTGTACCTTAAATGTCTCCACACAGAGCCACACAAGCCCTTCATTTAATGGGCGCAATTTCTGTGAAGCCCAAAGCAGAGGGATTCTGTCAGACAGCTGGCTCCGTGGGGCATCTGGGCTCAGGGCTATGAGAAGCCAGATTTGTTGTCTGGCGTCCACGGGGGGGGGGAGGGATAGCTCAGTGGTTTGAGCATTGGCCTGCTAAACCCAGGGTTGGGAATTCAATCCTTGAGGGGGCCATTTAGGGATCTGGGGCAAAAATTGGGGGATTGGTCCTGCTTTGAGCAGGGGGTTGGACTAGATGACCTCCTAAGGTCCCTTCCAACCCTGATATTCTATGATTCTATGAAACCAGCCAGTCTGGAGGGGAGGCAGAGTAGGATGTAATCAAACCGTCGTTATCTGAGGTTGCACTGAATAGAAAATCCTATTCTGTGGAATTGCACTCTTTGTCTATTCACCAAAATGCTGCTTTCTGTTGCCTGTAGGGGGCAGAGCACTTTAGTTTTTCAAAAGGAACACCGTGCTCTCACCTGTATGGGTCCTCACGTGTCTCTTCAGATCAAAGGTGTCATTGAACCCTTTGCCACAGAAGGTACACAGGTGTCTCTTTACTTGGCTGTGACACTTCACGTGACGGTTGAGCATCCTCTGCAAGCGAAAGCCTTTGCCACACAGCTCACAATTGTGCAGCGCCGCATCGTCGCAGGTGCCAGTCGTGAACTAGCGGATGGAAATAAAACACGGTTCGATCGGATTCTGGATCGACAGGCAAGAGCAAAGACAGGGGGATTCTCCCTCTGCACAGTGAAAAAATCCTCATGGTAACAACACAGGAGAAACCGAATAGTATCGCAAACGAGGCCTTGGCTTCCCGCTTGCAGTGAACTGTGGGTGACCCTTTGCACGCCATAACCAGTGTCACAACCTGGATCCGAAAATAGAGTGCCATTTCACAGTACACTTAATTATCTGCCCGACGGTACCCAGGGCCTGATTTTCAAAGGCATAAAGGATGGCCAGGTGCCCAGCTTCCATTGATGGGGTGCCTAATTCTGCCCTTTAGACCACACTTACTAACACATATAGCGCCCGAGGGTTTGTTTTGAAAGCATCATTTTAAAAGAAAATGCTAAAAACGCTACAGTCCCACTAAAGGAGTTGTAGTGATTTGATTTAAGCAATGGGCTTAAACTGCAGCAAGGGAGGTTTAGGTTGGACATTAGGAAAAAGTTCCTAACTGTCAGGGTGGTTAAACACTGGAATAAACTGCCCAGGGCGGTTGTGGAATCTCCATCTCTGGAGATATTTCAGAGTAGGTTAGATAAATGTCTATCAGGGATGGTCTAGACAGTAATTGGTCCTGCCATGAGGGCAGGGGGCTGGACTCGATGACCTCTCGAGGTCCCTTCCAGCCCTAGAATCTATGAATCTATGAGTCTGTGGGTTATTACAGTTAGTGGAATAGCATCTTAACAACAACAATTTGGGTGTAGATTATTCCATATGGACTCGGGCAAGATCTTCAGCTGGTGTCAACTGGCTTGTCTCCATTTAAATCAGTGGAGCTACATCCATTTACACCAGCTCAGGATTTGACATATATAAGAATTGAATTGTTTGGAGTGGAGAGTTCTGCAGAAACGGCCTCAACCATTTGGTGAGCCTCTGGATATATTTAATAAAATGAGCTGAAAAGGTAAGCTCATGTTTGTGGGGGTCAGGGTTAAGGGTGCTACGTGAATTTCGAACTCTTGTTCAAACTTATATGAGAGAGGACTGATTGAATGAGAATGTATGCAAGAGAATGGGATTTCTAAAGCATGGGAAACAACCTTCTTTGGGATTTCTTGAATTTGTAGTATATCAGTTAGTGAGGCGTGGATACCAGCTTCTTTATTGCCATGTTAATGTGGGTTTTTTGTGTTGGAAGAGATGCAGCTAGCACGACATTGGGTTGGACATTGAGAAATGAGGAAGACTCCCTCCACTGTCACAAGGAATTGTCCAGGTATTATACAACCTGAGGCACGGACCACAGACTTCAGCGGTTCTCCCGAGGTCCACACGGATCTCAGGAGTTCCGCAGCCTATGGGGCAAAGTCCGTAGCCCAATTCAACGGACAAGGAGCAATCTCAGAGTCCCTGAGGGTTTTTCCACAGGACGAAAGGGAACCTGTCCCATGAGCCATCACAGGAAAGTTTTACCAGTTAAAGAGGTAGAACCCCCTAGATCAGTGGTTCTCAACCAGGAGTACAAAACGAAACTTTCATTCTATATACAAGACAAATCAGACTCCCGAAAGGGGTACAGTAGTCTGGAAAGGTTGAGAGCCACTGCCCTAGACAGACACACATAGCCACTCTGCTATGAGTTATTTTCAGTTTAGCTTAAATCCCTTCCAAACAACATACTAAAACAAACAAAAAAGCCACCCTTATACCAGAATAAGAGCATCTACACAGAGGATTATGAGGATATTTGAATTAACACCTTAGTTTACCCCGAAAAAACTTCCCCGTATAGACAAGGCTTAAATCCGTTTAGAATCACACCCTTAGTGAAATCAATGCAGCTTTCTCATGTAAACAAGATTTCAGGGTATCTCTAAGGACTTCCTTTTGCGATGTTTGATGGAACAGAAGATTTATTTACCAAAAACATTTCTAGAGGTTTTGGTTGTGAAGATAATCCTTACAAAGTAAGCCAGCATGCCATTGTGTTGACTCAGCAGAGACTGAAACAATAGTCTTCCCCAGTTTATCTCACTTGCCTGCTAATTAACTTGAAAGTGTTATTGTGAGTTAACGTTTTCGTTCTTGATTCTAATACAAGAAAGGCTGAGCTAATGTGATTATCTGAAGTGGCTGGACCCGATGCTGGTGATTCAGCTAATTGGAAGACCATCCTTTATGGGGAAGGCTCAATGTTTTGATTATGCTAGTAGTTAAACATGAATTGATAGCCACAGTGCTTGCCGATGGCCATTAAGGATATATCTACATTGCAATACCCCCACTGGACAATATGAACTGGAACCATAAACTCACTGAACATTAAATTTCACCAAATGAGGGTAAATCCATCCTCATCATCGTACCCACTCATTCTACTCCACACCTGAACATAGGATGGTAAATTGTTCATATATAATGGCTATCTCAATCTCTGTACTTTGACCCGTTAAGCCTTTACCCCCAATTGGGGATTTTGCAGATTATGTATTTCTTACGTCATTCGATCCTAAACCAAACTTCGCTCCCCTTGATAATCTGTACCTTATTCCCTGATAACCAGAAACTTCTATGCTTAAACTCTGAACCGTTGTTTTTATTTTTAACATTATCTTAATAAAATTCTTAAATCTAAAAGACCAGCAGCTGGCCTGGCTCAGCTGACTCAGGCTCATGGGGCTTGGGTGGCATGGTTATAAAACTGCAGTGTAGACATTCAGGATGGGGCTGGAACCTAAGATCCCATGTGGGAGGAGAATCCCAGAGCCCAGGATCCAGCCCGAGTGGGAATGTCTATATTGGAATTGTCTAGCCCAGTGGTTCCCAAACTGGGGTTTGTGAACCCCTAGGGATTCATGAAATGTTACAGGGGGTTCTCAGAAAAAAATTCCCTAATGGCGGACAGCTGTCCCTAGGAACCCCGGGCAGTGTGGGGCCAGCAGCCCCGAGCCCCCAGACTTCCAAGAGCTAAGCAGATCAAAGCAAGCATTTCTCTCACACTGAGGAGATTTAAACTTCAAGACTCATTAGAAGAAATGGGAAGGGAGGTGGATATTTTTTTGCTGTTTTTAAAATTAAATAGGCAGCTAGTATTGTTTTTAAATTATTATAAAGAACAAGTTTAAGCTTTGTTGTAACGTGCGTTGTTTGCCTGGACTGCTCAAGACCTGAATGCTTGTATAGGAGGAAGTCTTTGAGTTGGCTTCTTAAATACCTTCATGCTGTTTCACATCTTGATGAAACATAGGAGCTGTGTCTTATAACAGGCTTATTCAAAGTGATACAAGCTATGAAAGTGAGATCTTGGAAGAGTGGTGCCGTTTTCATAATGTAATAAAAATACTGTAATTATAAATAATTAATCATCAGTAGTGTGTAATAAGCACGTCATAAGAACACATTTTATATTTCCCAGATCACTGCGTTTATAATTTATACTCAGCTAAAGGAGAAAATCCCTGGAAATATTCATTTTTAGGAGGGGGTTTGCGAGACTTGACATTTTAGTGAAAGGGGTTCGCGGGTTGTTAAAGTTTGGAAACCTCTGGTCTAGCCCCATAAGCCCAAGTCAGCTGACCCGTGCCAGCCACTCTATGCCCCGGGGTTTCTTATCACAATGTAGACATACCCTAAAACACAGGGTGAAAGGTGAGTTTAGCAGTCAGAATGAAAAGGGAGTTTAGCAGACTCCTGAGAATCTGCAGTGCAGATAGTGATGTTTCTAGAAATCTCGGGGGTGCTCTGCAGAAACTCGGTTAATAAGATGATACATATTTCTCTGTGGCTTTAACAATACTGGGGATTCAGCTATAAGGGTCATCAGTAAACTAGCGAGCAAAATAAATCCTCGTAGAAATTCCACAGTTTGAGCAAAAAATAACCCCAAATTCCCTGCGGATTCCATTCTTCCCGGCCGTTGTGTGACCTAGATCCCGCAGTCAGCTCTGTACAAACACGAGGCTTTACCTGCACAGAGATCATGGCAGAATCGGGGCCTACAGCAACACAAAGCTATTTTGCATTTAGCCACAATACAAATAATAAATAATAATGAAGAGGCGGAGAATTAGGTTTTCGTGAAGCCCTGGCTATTTCACGTGATCCTCCTCCTCATCAGTAGCAAAGCAATGCTAGCAGAAACCGGCTCACGGAAAAGATAATAAGCCAGTTGTGAAGTTTTGAATGAAGGCTCCGTAGTGAGCTGAACTCATTCGCTCTGAGCAGGCTGCTTTTTCTTTTACACCGCGGAAGAACACTGTCAACTGCCCTTTTTCTGTCTTGCTGAAATCTCCATTACAACCCGCCTCAGTCAGGCTGCAGATATGTGCGTGTGTGTACACGCAAGAAACACACACGGAGAGCGAATTTTTCCAGGTAGTTAGTTAATAGACAATTGGTGAATTTCAACACACGATGAGTGTCTAAATCCCCTCGTCTGCCTTGAGACTCATTTTGAGGGCGGGTATTTCCATAGCGTTGTATTTATTTAGCTGAAAGGACATTTTTACAGTAGGCCCTTGGGCATAGTTTTGGGAGGGGGCAGAGGGGCTTTGCCCCCTCCAAACTGCATTGCTCCCCCACATGCAGCCCCATTGGCCTGACTGGAGTTATCCCCGCAAATACAGAAGTCAAACTATGCCCAGTGTGGCAGCTGATCACTGTGGCAGGTGGTGTGGCCCAGACGCCCAATGGGAGTCAGGTGCCTAAATACCTTGGGTGACCTGGGCCTGTGTTCCCCGGTTGAGAGGGGTATGTCGCCGGACTGGTTCTGCCCCCGGTGGGCATATTATGGGAGGCTGGTGCTGTACCTTGATTTTCGATCTGACCACTGGGCGCTTCATGGCCAAGTCCAGAAGGGTCCCCTCTGCGTTCCCGATCTCAGCTGCTGGCTGAGGAGTCGGGGGATCACTCCGCTCAGCCTCCCTCGCGCTGCTGCCATTGCTCTCCACGCTGCAGCTGTCTTCAATGCGGTAGTTCAGCAGCACGCAGCTTATCCCTCCTGGGGCGAGGCAGAGAAGGGGGGTTACTGGGAAAGGGAGAGACGCAGGCTGCAGGGGAAAGGGGGTGGCCCAAGCTCACAGCTTCTGCAAGGGGAGTACTAGTGGCTGGGGAGGGGCGGCAGCAGCAGGGTGCAGATGGCAGCTGCAGTGTTGCCAGGGGCAGGCTGGGCTCTGGCCCTTCCCAGAAGAGGGTCGGGGGAGCAGAGTGGGAGGGTGCGGCCCAGGGACAGGCAGGGAGGGGGCAGAGCGGGAGGGCGGTGCCAGAGGGCGCAGGCTGGCAGGGCCAGACAGGCAGGGGGTAGGGCGCTGCCAGAGGGCGCAGGTGGTGTTGGGGTGCCAGGCTGGCAGGCAGGGCGCAGGTAGGGGGAGGCGTGCCAGGCTGGTGGGCAGGCAGGGTACTATCCAGGGGCGAGCTGGCAGGGACAGGTAGTGGGGTGCAAGGCTGGCAGGGCGCATATGGCAGGGGGATGGTGGGGCCAGGCTGGCAGGCAGGCAGGGCACAGGTGGGGGGGGGGTGCCACGCAGGCAGGGTGCGGGGGGGGGGGGGTTGTGCCAGGCAGGGTGCGGGGGGGGGCCAGGCAGGTAGGGTGCAGGTGGTGGTGTGGGGGGTGCTAGGCAGGGTGCAGGTGGGGGGTGGTTCCAGGCAGGCAGGGCACAGGTGGGGGGGTGCCAGGCAGGCAGGGTGCAGGTGGGGGGGGTGCCAGGCAGGACGCAGGTGGGGGGGTGCCAGGCAGGCAGGGTGCAGGTGGGGGGTTGTGCCAGGCAGGGCGCAGGTGGGGGGGGGTGCCAGGCAGGCAGGGTGCAGGTGGCGGGTGCCAGGCAGGGCGCAGGTGGGGGGGTGCCAGGCAGGCAGGGTGCAGGTGGCGGGGGGGGTGCCAGGCAGGGCGCAGGTGGGGGGGTGCCAGGCAGGCAGGGTGCAGGTGGCGGGGGGGGGGGTGCCAGGCAGG
Organism: Chelydra serpentina; assembly: GCA_037349315.1. Classification (NCBI taxonomy): domain Eukaryota; kingdom Metazoa; phylum Chordata; order Testudines; family Chelydridae; genus Chelydra; species Chelydra serpentina. The sequence continues at coordinate 17,953,344 of JBAIAC010000061.1, forward strand.
GCACAGGTGGGGGGGTGCCAGGCAGGCAGGGCGCAGGTGGGGGGGTGCCAGGCAGGCAGGGTGCAGGTGGTGGGGGGGGGAGGGTGCCAGGCAGGGCGCAGGTAGCGGGGGAGGCCGGCGGGCAGCGCTGTTTGAGCAGCGGGGCGGGGCGGGGCGGCCCCGGGCAATCGGAAACTCAAACACTTAATGGTCCCAAAGTTCAAACAGCCCAGCCGGGACCGGCCGCGGCTTCCTCCTTCCCGTTATACCCGCGCCGGGGGAGGCGGCAGGAGCCCGGGGCCCCACCCCGGGCGCTCAGGCGCGGGCTGGTCGGGGGGCGCTGCCCTGGGCCCTAGGGCCCGATCCCGGGGGCGTCTCTGGAAAGCCCCCCCCCCGGCTTCGCGGGGCTTTGGGATCGGGCCCAGAGGGACTGGGATCCACCCCTGGGGCGGCGGGGTCTTGATCAAGCATGGTTGGGGGAACGTCCCCGGGCATCAGCTAGGATCAAGGGGGGTACACCTCCCCCACACACCCAGCCCCCCCACACCCGTCCCCCTGCGAGGTACTATCACGTGCGACGCCCCCCCCTTCTGTGCACACGCGTTCCTCCCTCTCCCCCCCCCAGCCCCGCGGTCAGTCCTCGCCGAACAGCCTCACCCCTCCCTTCCCCAACTCTTGCAAAAACTTCGGGGGTCCCCCCCAGTCCCCGGGGGAGCGCCCCCTTCCCGCTGCGCCCCGATCTCTTTCGGGGAGGGGGGGGGTCAGTCTGCCTCCCCTCCCCCTGCTGGGCAGCGAGCGGTTCTGTAGCAGGCAGGTAACCTGGCCCCCCGGTGCCAGCGCCCCCCCCCCCCCCCCCCGCTGAGCAGCGCGGGGCCAGGCTGGAGGGGGGGCCCCCGCGGCGCGGCTCCCCCCGTACCTGGGATGTAGGTGTCGGCTCGCTCCTCGTCCGGCAGCTCATCCCAGCTGCGGCTGGCCGGCTGCGGGCTCCGCCGCTTCACCAGGAAGGCTCTGGGCATGGTGCGGGCGGGCGCCGGGCTCGCCCCCTTCTTCCCCCCCACCCCTGGGAGCGCCGAGCCGGGCCGCCCCCGGCAGGGGTTCCCGGAGCGGGGAGCGGGGAGCGGAGCCCGCACGCACCCAAAGCGCGGGGGGGAAAGTTTCCTAAGGTGGAATAGAAAATGCACCAGGAAACTCGGCGGGGAGCATGCGTGCTGCAAACATAACGGTGTCAACAAGCCTCCTTACCTGTCCGACCGGTTGGAGCGGCTCCGCTTTGTTCCAGCCCTTCCTCCCTAGGCATGAATGTTTGCAAAAGAATTTACCGTCTGGGGAGGGGGGGATCCACCATGTTCTCCTTGCTCCCCCCCCCCCGGTTTAACTCCCCCCATCCCCCACAGCCAGGTAGCGCCCCCCGCCCCCAGCCACGCTGGCTTTCCCGGGGGCTTTGCTTGTTTGCTTAGTTTATCAGCCCCCAACACAATGGGCTTTTCTCGATTGGGCTTGTGGGCGCCCCAGCGACCGCTGCCCATTGTGTGTGGTGCAGAGGCGATCGTCTCTCTCTCTCACACTCACACACACACGTGTGTTTTTGCACAAGCACACGCTCGTGCACACGCACCGGCCGTTCCCAGGCTCCCCCAGGAGCCTGCAGCGGCTGACATGTGCGCAGCTCCGGGCATTTTTGCGGTGTGCGCGTGTGTCTGCTTTGCAGGCGCGCACCGATCTCCCGATGTCTGGCTCCCCGCGCGCGCGGTGATGGAGATGCCTTCCAGCACCGGAGAGGGGTGGGACCCTGCTGCTGCTTGCATGCAAAGCCGACACCTCCTCTTTTTACCTGGTGGAAACCTGAGCGCCCAGGCCGCGCGAACGGGCGGGCAAATGCAACGGTTTTTCCTCACCGGGGGAGGAAGCCTCTTAACGGATTTAGGGGAAAGTTCTCCCAACTCTGCTTCCTTGGCCAGTGCCCTGGCTGGGGCTGAACCCAAAGAAGCGGGGCAGGTTTTCTATAGTCGGTGCAGCGACGAATCAAACGACTCCCAAGCAAGTTAAAACAGCAGAGAGATTTAGGGCGAGCATTTCCCATGGGTGCAGCCCCCCCCTGCACTGTTTTACCCGGGGTGAGTCTTACACGTTGCAGGGCCTCTCGGAAAGCAAAGCAAACTCGCTGAAGGCCTGCTCCAAAATGGGGGCCTTGGGTGGGCTTTGGAGCAAGCCTGGAATGCAAACAGGGAAGCCAGGGGGGCGACCAGGAATCAGCTCTGTGCGCCTGGTTCTCCTAAGCGCCCGGGCTTCCCTGGCTGATGAGCGCCGGAGGAAGGGAGATTGCAGGTGATAATCAAGCCCAGGGAATGATTAACGATGCCGCATTCGTTCCAGTTTCACGTCGGCGGGGCGACTGGACCTAGGCCACGTGCGCTGGAGCAAAGCGGGGCATGTCCCATTCACACGGAGTCGAGTGGGGATTCACCCCAGAGCGACTCCTCTCCACCAGTTCCTTTTTGTTCCGCGTCTGAAACTGCAGCCCTGCTTAGGGTCTAATCCTGCCCCGTGGGAGTGAGTGGGAGCTTTTCCATTGAGATCAGTAGGTCCAGGTTCAAACCCCTCTAGGTTGCAAACGAGCAACGCAAAACAGCGCCCGCTTTGCCCCCTGAGCAGGGGGGAAAACCGAGCTGTTCTCACCCCGGCTCGGCTGTGAAGTGATCTCATTGTTAAAGGCTTTTAAACCCCCCACTTGGCAGCTCCCCGTGTCCCACTGTGCCGTGGGGGAGTCACCAGCGTGAGACCCGGCTGGAAACCTGGCCCCCAATGGGAGTTTTGCAATTCACTTAAATGTGTCTCACCTTGTAGTGTCTAACCTGATGTGTCAACAGGCTTTTCTTTGACACCTTCAGCCTTTGTTTGGTGATTGGGAGTTGTTAATCGCTGACAGTCTGCTGGGGACAGGGCAAAAATAAAGCCGCCAAGAGCTTTCCTGCGGAAAAACTATAGAGTTGGCAGAACTTTTTCAAGGAACAATAAAAAAAGGAGTCCAAACTGGCCTTTTTACCCAGATTGGAAATTTTTTCATTATTTTCTTCGAAGTTTTCCGTTTTATCTACACAATTGGAAAACGAAAAATGTAGTTGTTTTGGGAGTTGTTATTATTTGGTTTTGGTTTACTGTTTTTTCATTTTTTTCTCCTCCATTCTCCTTTTTTTCCCCCTTCCATCCTCCTTTTTCAGTGGCAAAATGGAAAAAGAAATCAGAGGAGAGGGAGAAATTAAAAAAAAATTAAACATCAAGATTTCAATAAAAATGTTCACAAACACAAAATAAATAAAAACAATTCCTTTGCAAAATCCACAAAAGGAATTGACTGATTTTTTAAAAATTTGAAATTCTCCCCTCCTTTTGCATTTTTCAACCAACTTGCCTAAAAGCTATTTTGTTAAACTCTTATTAAACAGCAGTGGAAATCTATCCCCATCCTTCCTCACTAAACCGAGACAAATAGTATTACAAATTACACCTTTGCTCAGGGTGGAATGCTGGCTCTATTGAAGCAAATGGGATTTTTGTCATTAATTTCATTGGGGTCAGAATTTCAACCCAAAGGCCAAATCAAAGCCCAAAGGTAATTAGAAAACTTACACCAATGTAACTAAATAGATTTATTTAGTTTATTGCAAATCCCTGCTATGGTTTGTAAACTTTTTGAGGCAGGGGTTGTCATTGACCTGTTTGTACAGTGCCTAACACAGTGGGTCTGGAGCCTCCAGATGCTATTACCATAGAAATGATAAATAATATAGACATGCACCAGTGTAGCTAGATTGATTTTAAATTGATTTTGTTACACTGGGACAAGTTTTCTAATATAGACCAAGCCAAAGTCAATGGAAAGACTGCTACCAACTCCAGTGGGCTATGAATCAGGTTCTAAGCTCTGGTCCATGCATAGTTTTTAACTAGAAGTGTGATTTCTTGCCAAAATAGTTATACCAGTACACCCACTAGTGTGGACAACGTTATACTGGTATAAAGGAACATGATACTTTCCTCTTCCAGTACAGGAATAGTTATACACGTATAAATCACCTTTATACTGGTATAAAGTATAATGGTGCTTTATACTGATATAATTGTCCACACCAGGGGCATTGTATTACATTAATTAAACAGGGATAGTTAAAATAGTACAACTTCTGTGTGTGGAGAAGTCCTTAGAAAGGCTAATTGTAATTAAAAGCTTTAAAAACTCCAATTCACCTTTTATCAGCAGTGATTAATACATCTCACTCTGTTTATAATTCTGGGTAGAATATGAGTGCTGTATTTCTTTGAATATTTAAAAAAAAAATCCCAACACATTTCCACAACGATGAGTTAGCACAGTGTCTCTGAATCTTTCCAGGCTACTGTACCCCTTTCAAGAGTCTCGCGTACCCCCAAGTTTAACCTCACTTAAAAGCTACTTGCTTACAAAACCAGACATACAAATATAAAAGTGACACAGCCACTGTTACTGAAAAATTGCTTTCTTTCTCATTTTTATATCATTTTAAAATAAATCAATTGGACTATAAATATTACATTTCAGTGTACAGTATATAGAGCGGTATAAACAAGTCATTGTCTGTATGAAATTTTAATGTGTACTGACTTCACTAGTGCTTTTTATGTAGCCTGCTGGAAAACTAGGTAAATATCTAGATGAATGGATGTATCCTTTGGAAGACCTCTGCGTACCCCCCAAAGGTATGCGTACCCCTGGTTGAGAAACACTGCATGACTGATACCAAACTAGTTGCTGAATGAAATCCCACATGACATGAGGTCAGTAGCATCCTCATTTATAGTGTAATCATGCCTGGGATGAATCTGGCCCCATTGTGTCCATTTATAGAAGACTAGCATATATTTATTTATTAAATCATTTCGCTTTTGTTTAAAAGAAACCCCTCACCCAAAGGACACTTCTTCCCAATCTCTGGGGCCCCTTGTCATTACATTCAAAATCAGAGAGAGAGCTGTTTGAACATTTTTAGTCACAAGGCTGGTTTTTAGAAAATTGAGATTTTAGAAAAACCGTATTGCGGGGGGGAAAGTCCTGTTTTGACATTTTCAGAGCAGAGCACCTCAATCTTTCGTTTTTGAGACAACTTTTTGAAAGGGAATTCATATTTTTATCTACTTTTTGAACAGTTTTTAAAAGGCCAAAATCAGAATAAAATGATCAAACTGGAATAAATTTGATCAACACATAACAATATTTTTTTCAACATTTCATTTGGCTTGAAATTTCAGCATTTTTTGTTCAGTTTCAGAACAAAGAACATTCTGAAATCATGGAATGTCCCATGAAACAGACAACCTGGTTCCCACTCAGCTCTAATCCCAAGAACCTAGGCGATACAGAGTGAAAACCAAGCAAAGCACTTCTTCTTCTTCCCACCCTCCCATTCAAAGTATGTCCACTGTAACGCTACAGTGTAAACACTGACTAAAGGCTATGTCTACACTTAAAATGCTCCTGCAGCACCAGCGTAGGTAATCCACCCCCGGAGAGGCAGTAGAATTCTTCAGTCAACCTAGCTCTGTCTACACCAGAGGTTAGGTCAATATAGCTACATCTCTCAGGGATGTGGATTTTTCACACACCCTCCCACCTCCACCTTTGAGAGACATAGCTATATCAATGTAAATTTCTAGTGTAGACCAAGCCTTACTACACCAACTTCTCCCATTGATGTAGTTAATCCATCTCCCCGAAAGGTGGTAGCTGGCTTGACGGAAGAATTCTTCTCTTGACCTACCGCTGTCTACGCCAGGGGTTAGGTCGGCATAGCTACATCTCTAAGGGGTACGGATTTTTCACACACACACCCCCCCCCACCAAGAGACGTATCTATGCTGATGTACGTTTTCAGTATGGACCAGCCCTCAGTCACCAGCCATGCAACCAATCCACTTTAAACCCCACCATCTTTTCCCACCAAATAGAAATCCCACCCTCAGCCCGCCCCCTTTGCCAATGCCCACTCAGACAGATGGGCCTGGAAGGACAAAATCTGGCTATTTTGGTATTTGTTTCGGGGTAGGGTGAGACTCTCTCCTCTAGCATTCCTTCTCCCTTTTACACCAAGGAGGAGTCAGGCACAAGGGCCTCTGCTGATTGAAGTGGCAGAGGTGTGAGAATTCAGAAAGATACAGGTAATTAGACATGATTGTTGTGATACAAGAAAACAGCCAGCCAGATACTTGTTAAAACACATCTGCTCTCAGAAGCCTCTAGCCCTACAAATCTATGATTCTATGTGCGTATTGTTAATTGTATGAGTCATCCCAGCGATTCCTCCAGTGAGTAAAATTACACACAAGTGTTCTTCAGGACTGGGGGTCTTTGGAGACAGATTGTGAAGCCCTTACATTGGTGAACAATGAAGCCTGGTCTACACTTAAATATTAGATTGACCTGGCTATGTCACTCAGAGTCTGAAAAATGTGCCCTGTGCGACATAGTTAGGGTCAACCTAACCTCTTGTGTGGACCAATCTAGGTCAACAGAAGACTTCTTCCATTGAACTAGCTACCACCTCTCGCAAAGGTGGATTAAGGACATCGACGGGAAGCCCCCTTCCAGGTATGTCTGTGTCTCTGCCATGACCTGACTCACACAAGCAGTCCCATCAATGGGAGTAACTTGCTCACCAGTGTGTATAAGGATCTTACAGTCTGGCCCTTAACAAACTGAAATACAGACTACAGGATACAAAGGAACCACTTTGTCCACCTGGAGATGCAGCTTTCTCTGGGGTGAACCACATCAGCTGTTTATCAGCACGCAACACATGACCCAGGAATAATCACTGAAGATATTTAACTGAAAGTGATTCCAGAATCCAAAGGCTGGGCTTTCCAGCACTGGCCCAACTCTGCTGCCATTGATGTCGATGGTAAATTGACTTCGGTGGCAGTAGAATTAAGCCGATGCTGAGCTCTTTTGAAAATCCCACCCAAATAGAGTCAGAACATAAGAGGCTCTTTCTTGTACTGTACATGCTTCTTGTGAGTGTCAGTGACTCATGCAGGAGTCTATTTTACTCTTAGCTTAATTCCCACTAAAAGCCCTGGGGATTACAGTATGTGCTTGCACTGGGGGGAGAGGAGACCACAGAGAGCCTTCAGGGAGTCTTAACAATAATAAACTCATAACTTTAAAAAAACGGGGTGTAATTTCTCTGTTATGTCGGAGCTTTTGCTTCAGGTCGAGAGGCACTTAACTGACTTTTGCAATGCTTTCAAGTCGAGGTTTCTTTTCTTTTAACCACTCCTCGTCATTTAAGCCCAAAGGGTTAGCAAATTACATTAATCATACGCCTCACGAACCAATAACGTACTGACAATTATCACATGTGGGTCTTTTAGATGTTCTTGGTGTTTCAAAATGTCTGAGTGGAGGCTCCCATTTAGTAACGTACTTAAGCCCTGACTTAACTTTAATCGGATGCTTAAAATTAGGCATGTGCTTAAATACCAACCTAAATGAGGGACTAAATGATCTAAAACCTTCTCTTCTTCTACGTGTTTGTATGTTCTGCAAAAGGTGTTTGGTAATGTCAGTTCCTCATGTTGTAAGACAAAGGCGGGCAATAATTTTCGCAGGGGGCCACACCGCGAATTTTGGTAAGTCATCACAGGCCGCACATTTCTCCTATATTAATGGAAGGGGTGCGGGGTCTGGGAGGGAGTTTGGTGCAGGAGGGGACTCCGGGCTGGGGCAGGGGATTGGGGTGCGGGAGTGGGGCAGTTCTGACCAATGGGAGCTGTGAGACGGTGCTGGGGTCATGGGCAGCGCTCAGAGCCACCCCCCAGCCCCGACAGGGTGCGCAGAGACGTACCAGCAGCAGTCGGCCGCTTCCAGGAGCGGCGTGGGGCCACTGCATGCAGGCAGCGTGCCTGAGCGCCCCGCTGCGCCAGGGGACTTTTAGCAGCCCGGACTCAGAGATCGCGACGGGGCAGAGGAGGCTGGACAGAAACGTTAGACGTTTATGGAGGGGATGGTTTGATTGGATAACATGATCTTAGTCAAAGGTCAATTAATTGCCATCAGTGGTAAATAGGACCAATGGTCAATGATGGGATGTTAGAAGTTACTACAGAGAACTTTTTCCTGGGTGTCTGGCTGGTGAGTCTTGCCCACATACTCAGGGTTCAGCTGATCGCCATATTTGGGGTCGAGAAGGAATTTTCCTCCAGGGTAGATCGGCAGAGGCCCTGGAGGTTTTTTGCCTTCCTCTGCAGCATGGGGCACAGGTCACTTACTGGAGGATTCTCTGCATCTTGAAGTCTTTAAACCATGATCTGAGGACTTCAATAGCTGAGACATAGGTGAGAGGATTATTCCAGGAGTGGGTGGGTGAGATTCTGTGGTCTGCATTGTGCAGGAGGTCAGACTAGATGATCATAATGGTTCTTTCTGACCTTAAAGTCTATGAGTCTATGAGATGGGCTGGATCCAGCCCACGGGCCATATTTTGCCCACCCCGGCTCTAAGGCGTTGATCCTACAAACACTTATGGCTTATCTTCACTAGAAAAAACACGTGTTCTTAACTTGAGCTAGCTGACATGGGGTACAATCCTAGTGAAGACAAGGTAGTTTTCTTGTTTTCACACAAGTTAGCTGGTTGAATTAAAGACTATGGGGGGAGTATTGTCTGCCTTAGGATTTTACCTTGAGTAAAGATCACATCTTTTTTCACAGGGTATGTCAACACTGCCGTCAAGAGGCACAATTGCAGCATGAGTAGACATACCTGAATGAGCTGTGATCCGGGTAGCTCACGAAAAATAGCAGCGTAGCCATGGCAGCACAGGCAGAGACATGGGCTAGTGCAGGGGTGGGCAAACTACGGCCCGGGGGCCACATCCGGCCCTCCAGACGTTTTAATCCAGCCCTTGAGCTACCGCTGGGGAGCGGGGTCTGGGGCTTGCCCCACTCCGCACGACTCCTGGAAGCAGCGGCATGTCCCCCCTCTGGCTCCTATGCATAGGGGCAGCCTGGGGGCTCCGCACACTGCCCCTGTCCCAAGCGCTGCCCCCACAGCTCCCATTGGCCAGGAACTGCAGCCAATAGGAGCTGCAGGGTGGCGCCTGTGGCCAGGGGAGTGCGCAGAGCCACCTGGCTGTGCCTCCATATAGGAGCCAGAGGGGGGACATGCTGCTGCTTCTGGGAGCTGCTTGAGGTAAGTGCAGCCTGGAGCCTGCACCCCAACCCTCTGCCCCAGCCCTGATCTCTCTCCCGCCCTCCGAACCCCTCAGTCCCAGCCTGGAGCACCCTCCTGCACCCGCAACCCCTCATCCCCAGCCCAGAGCCAACACCCCCAGCCAGAGCCCTCACCCCCTCCCACACCCCACCCCCCAATTTCATGAGCATTCATGGCCCGCCATTCAATTTCCATACCCAAAAAGTTTGCCCACCCCTGAGCTAGTGCCAAAGTACGATCCTGCCTCGGACGCTAGTTCAGGTATGCCTCCATGTGCTGTCCCGATTGCAATGGAGATACACCCAGAGTGAAGACCCAGCCCGTAGGCCCGTGCTTAACATGACGCAAGAGTAATCCCAGTAAAGTCAATGCACGGATATGATTACCCTGGGAGAACACCCTAATGTAGATCTATGAGAGGCACAGTTGGGAAAGTAACTGAAATACTTCCCCGGTGGATTGTATTGAATGGACAACCTACCCTAAATTCTCAATGACTGAGGAACAATCTTCACCCATTGATATATGTGCTTTCCACAACCAACTCTCTGTATACCTTTTCATGAGTGATGTACCCAAATATCTAAACTGTATTGTTAATTGTATTCACCTATATTTGGGTTGTTACTGATCATGTACTATCTGTATCCTATGACTTTTAAAACAAACTTTGTATTTGTGGATAATCTAAGTACTATGCCCAGACGTACAGACACTCTTTTCTTAACCCGGGTGCTATATATTTTTTTAACATTAGCTTTAATAAAAATTTTAAATATGCTAAGCTGGTGCAAAGTGGAGCTGATGACAATGCAACTTGATTTGGTAGTCATCAGCTCTGCAAATTTTCTGAAGGCAGACAAGTCGTTACCTGGTTTCTCCCTTGCTGAAAGCACCCTAATGAATGTCACCAGGTAAGGAGAAAAAATGTACTCCTTAAAAAAAAAAGAAGTCTTTTGAGGCCTCTGGCAAAGTGGATTTTTTAAAAATGAGTCAATTTTTTTTTTTTAAAGCAAGTTGACAGTATCCTTTTCTACCCATCTGTTGAATGTAAGTGGTTCATGAGGTGTATACACTGTTAGACCTGTAATGACTTAATAAATAACAATGCTAATGGGATAATAGCATGCAAAGCTTTTTATAGGATCTATTTTGAATTTCAGCCTTAGCTGGGTGGGGTAAAGTATCCACTGTGTTAAAGTAACGTTCTGGGTGTAACAAGTCAAATAAATGTACCATATGCCCTCCAGTATCTGAGCACAATGGGACACACCCATAACTACTTTACTACTATAATGTGTTTCATTATGCTCAGGCAGTGTAGGAGACAGAGAGAGAGAGAAACTGGATCAAATTTAAGAATTTTATTAAGATAATGTTAAAAATAAAAACAACGGTACAGAGTTTAAGCGCAGGAGTTTCTGGTTATCAGGGAATAAGGTACAGATTATCAAGGGGAGCGAAGTTCGGTTTAGGATTGAATAACGTAAGAAATATATAATCTGCAAAATCCCCAATTGGGGGTAAAGGCTTAACGGGTCAAAGTACAGAGATTGAGATAGGAGGGTAAGTTGTTCATATATAATGGCTATGTTCAGGTGTGGAGTAGAATGAGTGGGTATGATGATGAGGATGGATTTACCCTCATTTGGTGAGATTTAATGTTCAGTGAGTTTATGGTTCCAGTTCATATGGTCCAGTGGGAGAAAGTCTCTCAGTCCCTTTCTCGTTGATGATGTACGATGTCGTTCCGGCTCACGCCTCCTGGTACTGTCGGTGCCCGGTGATGTGGGGAGAAAGACACATCACAGTACAACTTGCTGACATTGCTTTCTAATGATATCACAATCCACAGTAATATTAGTAACCATGCAATACCAGCGATGGAATCACTTTTGGAAACTCCATTCAATCAGTCCTTGGTTCTCCAGCTCTTATCGTCCCATTGAGCTTAGACAAACTGAAACAGACAAAGGGCAGGGACTGGATGGTGCAGGGAACTGACAGTTCAGCATAGAGCCTTAGGTTGCCAGCCGTGTTTGAATTGGGAGGAGTTTTGCAAATTAGGGCATGCACCCACCTGTGTTGCAGAATCTAAGATTTCATTTTTCAAAATGCATATCTTCTGGTTGTGAAGAAAACCTTCCGAATGAAAACCAAGAGCGACAGAGGTGTCTGCCTGAGTCTGCAGGGAGCCTGAAACCACAAGTCTGAGGGGTTTGAGCTATCCCATATCATCTAAGTGAAGTGTTGACTCCAATACCAACCCCTTGTTATGGACTGGGATGTGGGTGGCCTGGCCTAGTAGTCAGAGCAGGAGTCAGGTCTAGTGGGCAGAGCAGGCACCCAGGTGGGGAATGAAGCCAAGGATCAACTGTCAGTTACCAAAGCCAGGGGGCAAGCCAGAGTCAGAACCAGGAATTGAGGCTGAGGGTCAGAGCCGAGGTCAGATACCAAATGCCAGAGCCAAGCATCAAGTCAGGGTCAGAAGTTGGAGGCCAGGGTCAGAGCCAGGACTGGTAACTGCTGATTGGAGGTGAGGTGTAAGGGCAGGAACTGGCAGGGAGGCAAGGATCAAGCTTCAAGCATTGAGCAGGAGAGTGGGAACAGTAGCGAAGGGAGGGGTGAGGCAGGAGCCGGGGCAGAGCAGGGAACAGGAACAAGCAGGCACAACAGGAAATCACCTTGTTACTCTGACAAACTTCCAGTGCCTCCTTCTGGCTTAAATAGAGTGGTAGGACCAGTGGGTGGAGCCAGGCGATCCTCCAATCAGGACGCTTGTGGGTGGTGCTTTGGCTGAGGCTGTAGTCCTACTAGCTCCTGGACAATCACCTCAGCCTATCAGCAGACAATGGGTGGAGACCAAGATGCAGCAGCTGTCTGGCAAAGCCCAGGCCTGGGTTCAAGACCTAGGACATCGCACACCTGAGCTAGTCCCTTGTTGAAATGTCAACGTTGCTAACTACAGCCCTTCGGAAGGGAGAGGGGTGATTGTGTTATACAAAATTTCTGCACAGTCTGCCATGAGTGGTGTCTTACTTTGGCACCACAAGTGGGTGGCGCTTGGGAGTCACTGCTGCTTCTTTTTCTTCAGGCAAGAATGAGTCAAGCCCAGCGGGCGGGGGTCTGAGAACACTGAGGGGTAGCCAAACCAGAGCAGCCCAGCAGGGCCTGTGGGTGCATCTGAAACACACCATGCAGATTCTTCTACACCATCCCCACCTTGCTGCTTCAGCCAGCTTTTTGCCTGGTTTGCCAGAGAGGTGCAAAGCAGTGAGAACTGAGGGCAGGACCTGGCCCAGTACCTTAATGCCGGTGAAGGAAATGTGGGGAAAACAGACATGGGTGACTGATGCTTAAGGAAATACTATACTATCCATGGTACAGTGTGTGGAAGATAGCTCCACACTGCCCAAACCAACATTCCACCTGGGTTATAGGCTACCTACAGTGCATTCCGGGGAGCAGTTTTATTTTACTTATGCCCCCAACTTTGTCTCCACATCATTTGCCCACTGGAATGCAATATGAATTTGGAGCGGTTCTTTCCCTTTGCACCCCTTCTGTTTAGATTTTAACTCCCCTTCACCCTCCATCATGTACCTGCGAAGTTAGAGGATTCACAACAGAGGGAAGTAGGGATGTTGGGGGTCCTGCCGCATCCCTGGGCTTGAAGTCGTAATAACAACCCAAATACATGGTGTCCGCCTTCAGCACCCGCACTATGAAAATTGTTCCAGCACCATTGGATGGGAGATAAAAACAGTTCCCTATACGGGGAAATGGCTCCCATGATTATGGTAGAAACATTAAACTAAGCACGTCTCCTTTTTCACTTCCAAGGCACCCCAGAACCCTGAAGTACAGTATTTCTGCTTGCATTGCCTCCTACATCATTCCGCATTTCATGCAAGCCTCTAACCGCACCGTTCCCTTTGTCTCCTACATCTGGCTGCCCCAGGCTTAGTGCCTTGTTTCTCACTCCCATTACACATAGAACAGCACCCTGATCAATGCACCCTCCCTTTAATTTCTGCAGAACCCTCCACCCCCTTTCATCGAAACACCTGGGTTTCTAATGGACAGTCTGGTTGTGTCCCACCCAAGAGGCAGCCTCCCATCCACAATGGCCTTCTTGTGGCCCCAATCCCAACTCCCTGGCTTTTAAAGCCCTCCCCCAAATCCCAACGTACCGGCCCCTGAACCTTGCACAGACGATTAAGTCAAGAAAATGGGCAGACAAGTTGCCAGTGAACACGAATTATGTTGCTAGCTTGTGGCCCCTGCAGTTTTGTACAGGTGGTGCTTCTGAAGAACTTGGAAGGCTACAATGACTGAGAAACATCCCAAAGTTTCCCGACTCCTCACTCTGACACTCTAAAGTCAGTAGCAGATTGTTTTTATAAAGTACTGGCAGCTTAGTAAAATTTGTTAGGGGACCTAGATTGCTCAAGGGAGTAGATCTATTCTAAGCCATCAGTTCAAATCTGTCTGTGGCTGAATTTAGTATAAAAATGACTTTGGGGTGGTCTGTATGAGGGGAGTTGCTTGTTTGCATTATATAGATGCCTATGTCCCTTTAATAGGCAGCAGGTTTAAAACAAATAAAAGGAAGTATTCCTTCACACAATACACAGTCAACCTGTGGAACTCCTTGCCAGAGGATGTTGTGAAGGCCAAGACCATAACAAGGTTCCAAAAAGAACTAGATAAATTCATGGAGAATAGGTCCATCAATAGCTATTAGCCAGGATGGGCAGGAATGGTGTCCCTAGCCTCTGTTTGCCAGAAGCTGGGAATGGGCGACAGGGGATGGATCACTTGATGATTACCTGTTCTGTTCGTTCCCTCTGAAGCACCTGGCATTGGCCACTGTCGGAAGACAGGATACTAGGCTAGATGGACCTTTGGTCTGACCCAGAAGGGCCATTCTTATGTCCTGATGTTCTTCCAGTCCTATGATTCCATGTTGCAACTGACATCTTCCTTGGTTGGCTCAGAAGAGAGGGCAGGCACAGAATCAGCAAGGAAAGTGACTGATCCCCTTACGTCAGGTTTGAAAAATGTTGGCAGGGAGGGTTCTGCTATCGCTGTGCTTCTTCTGTGACTAAATAAAAACATCTGTCTCAAGTCCTGATACCTTCTATTCTATTCTGTTCTACAGAGGTTTTAAACCACACTCATCACCATAGTATCTGTGCGCCTTCCAGTAGTGCATTAAGCCACATGACTACACATCTGTCATGTGTTGTTTGTTCCCTCATCCTCTTCCCTGAGGGGGATGCCTGTGAAGCAGAATGTCTTGTTTTGGTAGTGTGTGTCTTTTCTTTTTAATATTCCTGTTGCTCAGTGTTTGTGTTAAAGAAGGTATGGTCAAAGAAACGCACCTTGTGCTTGGAGCAGAAGGTGGTGACGTTTGTGATAGTCCTTAGTTCCTGGGAGAGTTCTTCCCCAGTGTCAGACCAGCCCCAGAAAAAGTTCTGTCTCCCACACAGATGAGTAAAAAGAACAGGAGTACTTGTGGCACCGTAGAGACTAACACATTTATTTCAGCATAAGCTTTCGTGGACTACAGTCCACTTCATCGGATGCATAGAGTGGAACATACAGTATGCAGATATGTATACATTCAGAGAAACATGAAAAGGTGGAAGTACCCATACCAACTGTAAGAGGCTAATTAATTAAGAGGAACTATTATCAGCAGCGGAAAAAAAAATCTTGTTGGGAATTCCATTGTTCCAGAAGAACAGAACTGTTGATCAAGGTCTTCATCCCGGAAATTTAGACTATGTTTTACCGGCCCTGGGCTCAGCCTGTGCAGCCCTTTGAAGATAGGTACTGAGGCCTTGACCAGGATTCGATATTCTGTGGGGAGCTAATGTGCAGAGTGGAAGACAAGTCTGATACATTCATGGTAGCCTACGTTGGTGAGGAGATGCACTGCAGAGTTCTGTACTAGCTGGAATTTCCTAAGTGCTGAAGGCTTCATGCCCAGATATACTACATTGCTGTAGTCTAGCCAAGAGGTGACGGAACCATGAATAACTGAGGACTGGTCTTTGTCCACGAGGATGGGATGGAGTCTCCTAGCCAAGCAGAGATGGCAGAAAGCGCTACTCACAGAGGATGCTATGTATTATCTCAGCATCAGTGAGGAACCCAAGAGTACTCATAGACTACAGACTGAATTCACCAATTGTGGGTGTGCGTCTTCAACCAACAGAGACTTCACCTTGGTTTAACCTCTTCAAAATGCTTCCCTTTGCCCACCAGCATCACTTCTGTCTTCATTGGGTTCATCCATGAGCCGATCTCATGTAAACGCTGGGCCATCCTGGGTAGAGCTATGTATCATCTGCATATTGCTGGCACTTGAGTCCATGGCATCTGACCAACTCACCTAGTGGGTGCAAGTAGATGTTGAAAAGGCCTGGAGAATTGAACACTGCGGAATTCCACAAGTGGGGGCTTTAGTGATAGGGGTGCTATTCCCATCACTACGTGTTGAGCGTGTCCTTCCAGGAAGGACTCAAACCATTTTAGCGCATTACCCTTGACCCTTGCCACCTCTCTCAGGTGAGACAGAAGAATCTCATAGTCAACAGGGTCAGATGCTGCAGAGAGGTCCAGCAGAATGAGAATATGTTGATCTTTAACCATTGACAGGAAGATATCGTCAATCAGTCCACTAAAGTGGTTTCTATTCTGTGTCCTGGGCCTGGCCTGAATCCAGATTGTGCTGGGCCTAGCATGTCGGCTTCAGTTAGCTGAGCTTCTGGTTGGCCTCTGGCTAGCTTATCTATGAGCTTGCTCAGGAATGGGAGATTTGGCACTGGGCAGTAGTTTGCTAGGAGTGAAGTGTCCTGGTTGGGTTTCTTTGTGTCGGTCGCACTATTGAGTGTTTGAAGGATGAAGGGAAGATTGGCTCTCTGAACGAGATGTTGGCAGTGTTGGCACAGGTTGTTCATGGCTCTCTTTCACAAGCCAGGAAGGGCATGAGACGGATGCACAAGTCTTGGGTCAAGACTCCTTTAGGGTGTCCAGAACTTCTTGAGGAGTGGATGTGCTGCACTCTGGCAATGCAGGTGGGGTGTTGAGGGTTGGGTGCAGGTGAAGCAGTTCCAGGCTGCTTGAGAAGGCTTCCCAAATCCATGTGATCTTTTCAGCGAAGTAGAGTGATAGTTCTTCGCAGCACTTGGTGCTCTGCTTTGATGCAGGTTGTAGGCATTCGGGATTGAAAAAGCAGTTTACCACCTGGCATAGCAAGTTGGGGTAGAATGTGACAGTCTCAAAGGAAGCTGATAGGAAGGTTCTCTTGGCCTGTAATACGGCCTCAGCATAGGCTTTGAAGCATTAATGAGGTTTCATCCTGTCTGAATCAGCCTTTGTTTTTCACCATCGATGCTCAAGTTTCTGCCCCTCTCTTGTCATCCAGCACAGGGTGGCAGAAAACAAGGGAGATCTGTGTGGGAGATGGGGAGGATGGGGCTGTCTGGGAGCAAGCGTATCAAGAGTTGAGGCCAGTGTAGAATAGTAATGATTCACCAGGTCCCCAACTGCTTGTCCCAAGGGTGGGGCACAGCTGTGATTTAGCAGACTATGGAATTTGTTGGGAGTCCATGAAGCTTCATGGCTGAAGCAGGATCGTTGGTCTTTCTTGGTGCCTGGATGATAGAAGATCTCTGACCACTGTTCTAAGGATGTGACGGTCTGTCCAAGAAAGTGGCTGGGTTGTGATGTCCTCTATTTGAATGTCTAGCCAAAGATCAGGTCCAGGATGTGACCGGCTATGTGGGTTAGACCTTGCATAAACAACAAGGCTGGAGCCCATGGGAGTTGGGCACCTACAAATAACACAACAACAGGGCATACAAACTGGCCGGTTGTCATTAATTCATCAGCAAAGAGTAGAAAGATGATCATTGGAGACCTTCAGGTTGCAAAGACCCTCCTGCTGTTGAAGACCCTGTTGTGTGAAGACCCTTAGGCCGCTTTGAAAATCCAGGTTCTATTCGCTCCATTTTTAAAGGTAGCCGAACTTTGCCTTTTTAATCGTTGTAGTTTGTTACATTTTCACATGAGCCATCCAGTATTTAACTGAACAAACCAGCCAAGTGAAAAGGAAAGAAATCACGCTGCACCTGTTCTTTTTGTGGCTATTTCATTTTAAATGCGGCATCAAAGCTCTCAATTGCAATCTAGCTTGTCAAACAGTGTGAAATTGCTCCCGTTGAATGGGTGTGAAGCTAGTTTGCCTTGCTGTATACTATCACATTTGGATAGCTTTCTCCGCCTGATGAATTATTGTGTATTCCAGCAGAGATTACAATTGCACATTGTTCTTCCACAATTCAGCTCCCCAGGCTATTGGAATACGTTACTGGATCCTTTCTTTTTGTATTTAGCGGTGGGAGGGGGTGGGTATCTGCACCAACCAATGGCAATTTTGGCCTTCTCTGTATTTGTGATTAGCTCTGATTTAGCCATCAGTAGCCAGTAACCAGTGTAGCTGCACCCGGGCAAATGCCAAATGTAGACAAGGAGAGCCATGATTCGTATTGGCTAAGTTTACTCCAATTTTAAGTGGGGATAGATTCTCTCTCTCTAGGGTGGCCATATTTCCCAAAGGGAAAATGGGACACAGCGTGGGGCTAGCCTGAGCGCCTCCCCACCCCTGTGTGGGGCTGGCCCGAGCCACTCACCTGAGTCCCCCTGCCTGCACGGGGTTACCCGAGCCCTGCCTGTCCCCCCTCTCCCCGTGCGAGGCTGGGGCAGGCACTGCTGCTCGCCGGAGCGCTACCGCCCCCCCTGCACAGGGCTGGCATCGCCGCTTGCCCCCCTGCACAGTCCCCTGCACCCCACTTTTTCGACAAAGGTGGGCATTTGTCTCCTTTGCTCTTGCCAACTGATCAAGTTGGCAAGAACGAAGGGGACAAATATCCACTTTTGCCAAAATAGTTGGGAGAGGGCTTCAAAAAGGGATTGTCCCGGCCAAAACGGGATGTATGGTCACGCCCCCTCTCTCTCGGGATGCCTTAACCCCCATCCCCCACCCCAAAAATGTAGGGATTGCATTAATAAATACAGGAAGCTCTGAGCTTGGTGCTCTTACTCACACACCGCTGCCCCGTTCTGGAGTTCTGGCTCCAACCCTGGGAGATGGTGGCTGGGGCTCCAGGCCCGTCTGGTCCAGAGTGGTGAGGGCTGGGGTCCTCATGGCACCAGTGTCCCTCCCTGCTGAGTGCCGGGGTGTGGGCTGGAGAGGGGCCCTTGCCTGCTGTGCTCCCCCCCACTGCTCCAGGCACAGCACAGGGAAGACTGGCTGCCTCCGGGGGTTCTGGCCGCTCCCCAAGGAGGCGGCTGTTGGAATCCTTCCTTCCATGTTTCATGGAGCCACAGGGGCTGCTGGAGGGAGGCCAAGTAGGGACACCCTTGATGAGCCCAAGCGGGTGGGACCTGCCAATCCACCCATCATCAATATGGCTGCTCCTGGCAGTAATCACACTGGACAAATTGCTCGCGAAAGGCAACGTATCAACAGAGATCCTGGCCATTCTTTGAAGGGCTGAGTATGCAACACACTTGTCCGCTCATAGTGACATAAACCCAGTGCTCTGGCTGACTTTACTCTGCATGGAGATGTCTTCCTTAAAGCTGATTATAACCCTTTACTTTTAATCCCCCTGCACCAAGTATTTCTGTACTGTTTGCATTTTGTTCTCCTAGTGATGCCTGTTACAGTGGGACATTCGATGCAATTTAAAGGCCACCAGTTTACAATGGATGAAAGAAAAGACTTTTTCACAAGGTACACAGCCTGTGGAACTCAGGGCCGCAACAGATGGTTGAAACCAATAACTTAGCGGGATTCAAAATAAGGGCAGACATTTATATGGACAACGAGAACATCCAGCGTTGTAACAGGAAGCATTTTTTAAAATAACAAGAGCACTCTAC
Organism: Chelydra serpentina; assembly: GCA_037349315.1. Taxonomy (NCBI): domain Eukaryota; kingdom Metazoa; phylum Chordata; order Testudines; family Chelydridae; genus Chelydra; species Chelydra serpentina. The sequence goes on from JBAIAC010000061.1 coordinate 17,972,527, forward strand.
AAAGGGATAGCTCAGTGGTTTGAGCATTGGCCTGCTAAACCCAGGGTTGTGAGTTCAATCCTTGAGGGGGCCATTTAGGGATCTGGGGCAAAAATTGGGGATTGGTCTTGCTTTGAGCAGGGGGTTGGACTAGATGACCTCCTAAGGTCCTTTCCAACCCTGATATTCTAATATACATAGCTTTTAAATGTTTGATTGTCTTTAGAGCAAATGCTTGGGGGGAGGGATAGCTCAGTGGTTTGAGCATTGGCCTGCTAAACCCAGGGTTGGGAGTTCAATCCTTGAGGGGGCCATTTGGGGATCTGGGGCAAAAATTGGGGATTGGTCCTGCTTTGAGCAGGGGGTTGGACTAGATGACCTACTAAGGTCCCTTCCAACCCTGATATTCTATGATTCTATGGCAGGGATATAAATATACATGCTTCAAGGCATAATTCAGCCTCTAACTAATAAGGGTCAGGAGGAAACTTTCCTTAGTGGCAGATTACCCCTATTACATAGCTTCCTGCCGATCTGATCCAGTGTAGCAGTTCCTATGTTCCTAAAAACAATTAAAACTCCTTCTACAGTTCAAACATCTCTATTAAGCTGTACAAAGGAAGGGGGCTGTATTTTAGGAGAGCTGCATTTTCAGCTCCCCTGCAAACGATATCTGTGTTAGCCACCCCCTTTAAGCATAAACCTTGCATTATAGAAACTTTCTGTACGAGGAGTACAAACGGCAACTCTTACACTGTGCTGGGACTTCCCTATGCATGTCATAAGATCGAGTTGTAATAAAATCTGTTGTACGCAAACATGAACATTGCATCTCCTTGTAGTTTAAAATGAACATAGTTCTATTTACATCAGACTGTCTGCCAGGTGGTGCTTGGTGTACAGTACCCACCCAGGATGGTGGTCATTTTCTCCGGTAAAGGCTCATGGGCATGGTCTACCCTGGATTCTTTTCCTGATGTTTCCCATAATTGCTGGTCCATTTCCCCAGGTGGTACCTGTGGTAGCGGGTGCTAGTGTAGACAGGACCGTGCTGGCAGCTTCTGGTGTTTTAAGCCCCCTGTCACCTAGATCTGAGCATGATATGACAGAGTGGCTAGAACACTGGCAGCTGGTTTACACTAGCACTCCCATTGGTGGACCTGCACTGGGGATGGTAGTAGGAGGGGGAAACATTAAGGGGAAAAGCTAAGATGGATGCCCCAGACGGCTTGGAAATGGCTCTAACTGATGATTCACCCTCCCTGTGACAGATACTGAGCAAACCAAGGATCACAATTTGGAAAAGACCTGGTTATAGGTCTGCTGTGGAAATGCCTAAAGCAATGCAAGTGTCAAGTGCCGTACTTGGGACCTCTATTTGAAGCTCTTTGGCAGAAGCATCTGTGAAGCATAAGGCTTTTATTTGTTAATTGCCCATTCCTTCCAGCGGGCCTGATTCTTCTCTGTCTTGCGCCTTGCCTGTCATTTACTCCGGTGTAAAGTGAGTGCCTTGCAAAATGCTGCTAAATCCGAATGAGAGCATTTTACACTGCCTTTGCATTCGGTCTGCACAGAAAACAACTACACAAGGGGCAAGTGTATAGGGCCAGAGCCACAGATGATGTGAATTGACATGACTCCCAATGGATGGATCAATGCTGGCATAGACACGCTGGGGATCTGGCCCTATGGGCTTGTACCATTGTGCCTAGTACAATGAGGGGGAGGGATAGCTCAGTGGTTTGAGCATTGGCCTGCTAAACCCAGGGTTGTGAGTTCAACCATTTGAAGGGGCCATTTAGGGATCTGGGGCAAAAATTGGGGATTGGTCCTGCTTTGAGCAGGGGGTTGGACTAGATGACCTCATAAGGTCCCTTTCAACCCTTATTCTATGAATGCCTTCATGCCCGACCAATCCTGTGGTCTTTGAGCACAGGCACAACATAATACCTGAGTAATTCCCAGAGAGGGTTAAGTGTTTTAACTGCTTGATTTTTAACTGCTTCTGTTTGCAGGGCGGCGAGTATTTGGGCATTCATTTGCCATAGCTATTAATTGGTATTAGAGCAGAGCATAACTGGAACTGGCCTATCAGCTTTTAAACTTTGTAACAGTCCAGAGTAAAGACACCAGAGTTGATCCAGCCAGCAGCAGAACAAAATAACAACGGATCTTGCACAGGATTTTATAGTGGGCTAGATTATGCATGTTGGTAAACCCCATGCTTTATTGATTTTAATGAGACTACTTGCCAAGTAAGGTATTATTGGCCACGAGTAAAGCTATCAGATTTCAGCCTAATCTAGGTCCTTATACCACAACGGCCTGTCATCACCATTGTATCTGGTATGTGCAGCCCTGCCCCAAGGGGGGTATAACAGGAAAATTGGGGAAATGAAACACAAATGGAACCTGGGTTTTGTTTGCATTAGTTGGACAAATGTATTTTACCACAAAAACAGGTGGCAGAAGAAAGCACATAGTTTATATTATAGAAAGCATGCTTGTCATCTAACATCCTACCTGCTGGGAAAGGCTCTCTCAGCCTGGGGGTGATATGCTGAGTGTCACTTGTACACGGATAATATTAAATCATTTCAATAGTGATTGGAGGCCTGAACTGAGATCTGGAGGCACTAGGAGCTATACTCCTACATGAGACACACCTTGCACCCAATAGCTCACAAGGGAGGAGAGGGGAAACAATCACACAGTCGCTCAGGGACAGACCCAGGAATTGAACTCAGATCTCTTAGCATAGTACTGGCTTTCCCCACTGGGCCACTGGTGCGTGTCACTAGATATACCCTATTTTAGCTAACATACAGCTAACTGACCGTTTGGAAAGGCACCCGTCGTTTATAAAATTATTCTGCACGCTTATTGGCTTCAGGTATCCGGGGTAGCCGTGTTAGTTTGTATCCACAAAAACAGCGAGGAGTCCGGTGGTACCAGCAGATTTATTTGGGCATAAGCTTTCGTGGGTAAAAAACGCATGGACTGGATCTGAAGAAGTGGGGTTTTTACCCACGAAAGCTTATGCCCAAATAAATCTGTTAGCAGGGCCGGCGCGCCCACTAGGCGACCCTAGGCGGTCGCCTAGGGCGCCGGGAGCCAGGGGGGGCGGCCGGCCGCGGCTGCCTCCCGCCCTCCCGGCTCTGTGGCTGAGCCGGGAGCCGGGGGGCGGGAGGCTGCCACGGGAGGGGAGCTGAGCTGCGGGCCCACGGGGGGGAGCCGCCGCAGGGGGGGACTGGCTGCTGCGGGGGGGGGGGGGGGGGCGTGTTAGCTGGGGGGGGGGCGCGCAGGGCTGGTGCAAGGAAGTTTCGCCTAGGGTGCGAAACTTCCTTGCACCGGCCCTGACTGTCAGTCTTTAAGGTGCCACCGGACTCCTCGTTGTTCTTATTGGCTTGTTTGTGCTGCCCTGGCTCCTGTTTTCAGTCAGGTGAACGCCCTCCCCTGATGGGATCGGTTTCCCTTCTGTGCCCATATTGCTGAGTGCAGATGCCGTTGGGGAGAAATGAGGGTCATATTAAGGCTCCGAGATGTGGAGCTGAGCTGGGCGTGGCAGCGGTGCCCTGCTAGAGCGAATGGTGCCTAGGGGTACACTGCTTGCATAACGGCCCAGACCCTCCAAGGAAGTTAGGTGCCTAAGTCCCCATGAAATCAATAGGAGTTAGGTGCCTAAATGCTTTTGAGGCTCTGCCCTGAGGGGAGTGCCTTCACCAGCAGCCCCTCGCCTGTACTGCTTCCCTCCCGCACAGCCCTTCTGCTATTGCCCAGAAGACCCGAGGCCATGGCTCTAATCACCCTCCCAGACATGTTCCCTCTGCTGCCAGCAGCACTAGTATCCCTCCGTCCTTGCCTGGCATTTTGTGGGAGGGGATTCCACTGCTCTCCCCCCTGCCCCACAGTGCACCTACACTGCGGGAGCCATAATTTGGTGCCCAGAATTCCATCCTCAGCATGCAAACCACACCTAGAATTCCCTTTGTCATGCAAACTGCTGCCTAGTTCTTTCTGGGTGACTTCATTCCCGTTTTGGCACAGGGGCCTTTATCACCAGTGTGGTTTACAATGTTTGCAGATCCAACACGCCTCTCAATGTATCGCCCAGACTAAATTCCCAGCATTACAGCTGCTGTATCTGCCTCTCTCTTTCTACCTATGGAAAAGGTTGTGTGAAATAAAATGTCAATGTACAGTAATTATAAAGCTCTCTGTCTTTATACCCTCCTCCCGCTATTGGATTACGAGACTTTGGCCCCTGAGTTATAACCTCCTATGATTCATTATAGCCACAGAGGCTTTGGAAATGTGTTGGGTGATCCTCACATGGGTCAGAGGTTTGGTTCGATTCAGCAAACTGCCCTAAAATGTAGATTTTTGTCCATCATGTATATGAACCCCTTGGGTCTACAAAACGGGGCTGGGAGATCTTATAAGAACAGAGTTCCTTGCTGGCTTTCTAGTGTTTTCTGCTTCTGGCCTGAACCAGGAAGGGCAAAGGCAAATTAAAAGTAACTTTTTTACAAGGTGAACTGCAAAGGAAAATAAAAGCATGGCATTGTGCTCTCAACCAGAAAACCTTGGTTCTGTTCTCAGCTCCGCTACCGGCCTGCTGGATGACCTTGGGCAAGTCATTTTGCCTCTGTATGCCTCAGTTTCCCCATCTGTAAAATGGGAATGATGATACTGACCGCCTTTGCAAAGTAGCTTGTGATCTACTGATGAACAGTGCTGTATAACAGCCAGGTACTATGATTATTAGCTTCCATCAGAAAAGTGTATTTCTCTGCTTAGTTTAAACCTTAGACATATCAGAAATGTCAAATTTGCTTTTCCCTGGCTTTGCTGGAGAACGCATTGGGAGGCACAGGGATAGCGGAGTGCAGCTCTTCCAGCTCTTAAGTGAAAGAGCGAGTAATGAATCAGTAATAAAGAATCTTCTCTTAAAGTGTTTCTTTGGTTAACAAGGTGCTAACAAAAATAACCCAAAACAAACACAAACAAAGTCTGAATAAACCTGCCCCTGTGCCAGTTAATCAGGTTTTACTTGTATGATGTCTGTACTGTCATCATCTATCTGTTCTCCAGGTGTGCACAGTGTCTTCCAGGAAAAAAACAAAGATGAGACAGGTTTTTAAGATTCAAAAAAGACATTTGGGCGGGGGGAAATGCAAGTCTAAGAATCAGTTATTCTGTTTGTAATAATAATCATTAATAATCAACCTTTGTTGTAAAGCCTTGCATTCCAAAGCACCTCACAGATTGTATACAATGCGCTGCTGGAACACGGCCAGGTCTGGAATGAAGAGTGGCAGAGACCAGCCCACAGCATACAGCACAACAGTTTGGGGAGGGAAAATGCTGGCTAATGACTCCATGGCAAATTCCCACTCTTAGGAAAAGTGCCCTCATGGGATCTGTAGCCACACATTGCAGACAGGACTTTGGTTTTTAAGGCCTCTTAGTAGACCCACCTTCGGTGAATTGCACAATACTTAATACATGTATATATGCAGCTCCAAACAAGCAAATACAGTTAGCAATTCATTATCAGCCTGCACATGGCACAAACATCAGGTAAGATCAAGGGCTCATGTTGTTCTTCTGGGGCTCTCTGACCTCAGCAAGAACCTTTGAAAATCCCATAAGAAGTGCTTGACTAAGCATCCTAATGATTTTTTGTTTTCATTTGGCCAAAGCCATTTTTCTCTGAAGACTTGGTTAAAAAAAAGCTGTCCACTCAGCATCTGACCTCAGACGTGCTACAGAGGGCAACTGTACATGTGTCAGGCCTGTCTGCACTGGGGAGAAAGGGTCTGCTGTCCTATCTAGGTACTTATATGACCCCCATAAGCACCTCCCAACACCTTTGTGAGGTCGGGCAGTGCTATTATCCCCTTTGTACACAGAGGGAATTGAGGCACATAAACACGAAGTGACATGGCAAAGGTCACAGAGGGATTCTGTAGCAGAGGAAAGAATTAAACCCATTTCTCCTGTGTCACTCACAATCCACTACCTTAACAACAATGCCATCCTTTCTCCCATACCCCACGCTGTGTTATATGAGAGACCCAGGCTGGCTACACTACAGCCACTGCAGCTGTGCGGCTGCAGGGCCATAGTGCAGATGCTTCCTACATCAACAGAAGCGGGGTTTCCGTCAGAGTAGTTAATCCACTTCTCCGAGAGGCGGTAGCGAGTAGTCTACACTGGGGGGTGAGGTCAATCTAACTGCATTGCACACACTGAGACATTTTTGACAGCCCTGAGCAATGTAGCTAGGTCAATCTAATTTGAAGTGTAGACTGGGCCCCACTAGTGTACTGTGATCTTCTGAAGTAGACAGCCTTCATCCTACCACTTGGACACGTGACTTTCTTCACTGCACGACTTGGATCCCGTGAAACACCTTTGAGGCAGTCCTGGACCAATAAGATCCATGTTGGCCGTGCAATACCCTGCAAGACCCATTTGCTCGTATGTTTCTGCATCCTCACTAAACCATCCTGATTTGGTGTTTAGCTCTTTCCACCGCTAATATCAGAGCCTCCGCTGGTGTAAACCAATGGAGCTCCCCAGATGTCAATGGAGCTATGCTGATTGACACCAGCTGAGGATCTGGCCTGGCTCCCTCCCATGTAATGCCATGTGGTATCATTTCCTGCTACCGGACAGATGCTTATTCATACTTCTACAAATTAGTAAACATACCAATGTGGACAAAACAGTTATGCCGAATTCAGATGTTATCGGCCAAGCCAATTTTGCACTCCGGTTTAATCATGTTTGCTCAATATACAGATATGAGAAGATTATAACAGAACAATGATTAGCTTCATACATTTCAGGATGTTTGGTTTCCCATCCAGATCATGGCTGGGTTTCAGAGACACTGCAGCATTAATTGGTGGCAAATCACTACAGCTGACGCTGCAAAAGTGTTAGCAGGATAACCCTCCTCTTTCACAAGCTCACAACTTCCTAAACATAATTTAAAAAAAATATCTCCTTTTGGACTGATAGTTTCCAAGCTTGTGTTTGGGATGAACTACACCAGGGGTCTCAAACACGCGGCCCATGGGCTGCATGCGGCCCACGGACCACTTCCCTGCGGGCCACCGGGCTCCCTGCGTCCCCCCCCCCAGTTACGTTCTGAAGTTCCACTGTCAGAACAGCTGTCTGGTGGCGTCGCGGTTTCTGGGAGGGAGGGGGGAAGAGCGGGAAGCGCGCACACAGGGGAGGAGGGGGGGAGAAGAGGCGGAGCTACTTAACTGTCCATACAGTTAAAGAAGTTACACGTTACAGTTAAAGAAGTTAATAAAAAAAGTTAATATATTTACTTTTAATAGCATACTATATTACTCTTCATTTTTTTGAGGAGGAAGGAGCGGGGAGCCATGCGCTCAGGGGAGGAAGCGGGGAAGGGGCAGGGAAGGGGCGGGGCCTAATGGAAGGGGTGGAGTGGGGGCTGGCCGGGGGGTAGTGAGGGGGCGGGGTCAGTGATGCAGCCCTCTGGCCAATGCACTAGTCCTCATGCGGCCCTCCTGGTAATTTGAGTTTGAGACCCCTGAATTACACCATTCAATCCAAAGAGATGTAAATAAAATCATTGAGTGTTTTGTTTATGCCAACACTATCTTGTTTTACACTACAGGAAAGAGACATCAGGAAGAGACAGAAAGCAACAAAGATACGTTAAAAAGTAAGATGCCCATTCCTCCTTCAGAATATTGGTACAAAACTGATTATATTATAGGCAGGGCCGGTAGTGCCACTAATTAAGGTTGCCTGACCCTTCCCACTATAAGACCCTGTTTTCTGTTGCTTTAACCATTTGGGCTGAATTTGTCTGCCTCAGGCTGATTGTTTTTGGAAAATTCCAGCCAAAACGGTTCAGTTGTTTCCAAAAACAAGGCTCAGGGGGAAAAAGTTGTTTTGCCCATGTTAAATGCCAGTGATCTTTTCTCTGAGAATCCACAGCACTTCAGTGTTTTCTTTGGAGCAGGGACTGGAAATCTGGCAGAAGAGTGCCCTTTGTGTCAGTTTCAAAGGGTGCCTGGCCCTTTTAAGGGGAGATGAGCCCACTCACACGTGTGCCATAATTAATTAGCTGCTTTCCAGCCAGAAGAGGTGGAGCGCAGGTGATAGCTTACTGGATGCCTGGACCTTATAAAAAGGCTTGTGAGGGCAAGAGAGAGCTCAGTCTGTGAGGTGTGAAGCCATGGGGTGTGAATATGCTGCTGTGGAAGACTCTGGGCTAGGGTAGGCAGAGTGCTGGGTAGTTCAGGGCAAACAGTCTGGGAGCCCAGTGCTTTGTACTGGGGCAGGGGAGGATGTAAGGAACAGAGCCCAGGAGGGGCTGAGAATGGTACTCCAGATGAACCAGTCTGAGAGCTGAATGCCAGAGCGACTCTCAAAGATAGCCTGGAAAGGAGTTGGGAAAGGGGGGATAAAAAGAAGCCCTTGACGTCCAGGAGAGCGCTTTGTCCATTAGAATAGCTGGACTTTTGGTAGCCTGAATGGGGTTAAATTTGTTTACTTAGCTGGCGGGCTGGCTAGCCATGGCTCTAGCAGAGACTGGTGGGTGTACAACTGAGACCTATCTGGGGGGGGGCGGAGGAAACTAAGACAGAGTGCCACAATTGGCCAGCAGGAGGTGCTATAGAGCAGTTATGATCCCATGATAGTCAGCTATGCACCTTTTGCTGTCCCTGTGACACTCTGACTGAATCATAAGCCCTTGAAAAACTGCAGTCCACACCTGCTCAGACTCTGGCTTGAGTTTTGCAGCTACATCCCCTGTGATTCCATCTGTGCTGAGCATGCTCCAGCCACGGTTAGGCTGAGCAGGGTGTTCCCTGCAATGGCTGCTCTGGGTTGGTGTGGGCCAGGAGTCGGTATGGAGAACAGGGAGTGTCTCTCCTCAGCACTCAAGGCCTCCCCGGCTGATGCCCAGGCAGTGAGGAGGAAGCTGACTGACCTGAATGCAGAGGGGAGAAGAGAGGGACTGGGTAGGCACAGAAGAACTGGGATTGAGGACTCTGACTGGGAGGGCTTGTAGGTCCTCCACTTCCCCGAGAGGCAGTAGTTACCTCAACAGGAGACTTGTCCCATTGACCTAGCATGGTCTACACTGGGGGTTAGGTCAGTTTAACTGCATCACAGGTGTGTGGACTTTTCACACCGCTAAGCAATAGTTATGCCAATCCGATTTCCTAGCGTGGAGTAGCCCTGAGCCAAGGTGGTATTGTGGATGCTAAGGGCTGGTCTACACCAAAAAGTGATATCGGCATAGCTACCTCTTTCAGGGGGGTGACAAATTCATGTCCTGAGACATGTAGTTAAACTGACCCAACCTTCAGTATAGACACTGTTAGGTCCATGGAAGAATTTGTTTGTTGGCCTACCACCTCTCAGGGTGGCTCATAGTTTTGTTTTGTTTCAATTTTTTTTTGTTTTTCTCTCCCACTCTTTCCTTCTCTCCATTCCATTCTTTCTCTCCTCTCCGGCAATTGTTTTCTTCACTGTATTTTATTGCTAAGGAGCAGCAGGAAGGTCAGAGTAAAGGGAGAGACTAAAATGTACTCTTCTGTCCTACTAAGGTGTGGTTATCCTTTGAGAGCTGCAGTTAATGCTCTCTGTGCAAAAGTTATTTCCTCTACAGCCTGATTTGTGCTTTTCATTATGAAGGAGCCCAAAGCACTAAACCCAGGGTTGTGAGTTCAATCTTTGAGGGGGCCATTTAGGGATCTGAGGCAAAAATTGGGGATGGGTCCTGCTTTGAGCAGGGGGTTGGACTAGATGAGTTCCTAAGGTCCCTTCCAACCCTGATATTTATGATGATGTAAAGTCCATCAATGGCTATTAACCAGAATGGACAAGGATGGTGTCCCTAGCCTGTTTGCCAGAAGCTGGGAATGGGCGACAGGGGATGGATCACTTGATGATTACCTGTTCTGTTCATTCCCTCTGGGGCACCTGGCATTGGCCACTGTTGGAAGACAGGATACTGGGCTACATGGACCTTTGGTCTGACCCAGTATGGCCGTTCTTATGTACTCAGTGGGGCAGGTTCTCAGCTGTGGCAAATGTCGTAGCAGTATGGAAGTGAAAGGGTCTATATAACTGACTACAGCTGAGGGTCTGCCCTTGCCTGTATACACAATAGTGGGTGTGGAGACCTGTTCTGGTTTATGGCTTGATCCACCATAGTAAGTGCTGCATGCAGAAATAGCTTTCACAAGATTGAACCATTAGTGGTTACCATCTGATGTGCTGCCACATTGCTGCTGGACTACAAAATAACATCCCCAAAACTGGCAAGGACTTGGCAGTGTGGCCAATCTAGCTCCACTGCATTCTCCAGCTGTTTGCATGGTGTGGACGCTGGTTGTCCTGGGCAAGAATACAAATACAGACCTAAGGTTTCCCCATAATAAAGCAGTCTGCCTTAAGTTCAGGAAGGTCTTTTTTTGTTTGTTTGACAAGGTAGGTGAGGTAATATCTTTTATTGGATCAACTTTGTCTTAACTAAATACCAGGTAGAACAGATTGTTTGGCATAAGTAGTTCACCATGAATGGTTCCTTGAAATATGTGTTAAGTGGTCTATTAACACCCTTCCTATCATAGAGGGGGAAAAGGGAAGAGGGGAAGTGTGCGGGGTTGTTAGTGGGTTACAGATTGTTATAATAATGTCTCCAACCTTTCCAGACTACTGTTCCCCTTTCAGGAGTCTGATTTCTTCTTGCATACCCCCCACAAGTTACACCTCAATTAAAAACTACTTGCTTACAAAATCAGAAATAAAAATACAAAAGTGTCACAGCCACTATTACTGAAAAATTGCCTTTTCTCATTTGTACAATATAATTATTAAATAGATCAACTGGAATATTCAACATTGTATTTACGTTTCAGTGAATAGTAGAGTAGTAGTAAGAAGTCATTGTATGAAATTTCAATTTTTACTGCCTTTGCTAGTATTTTTTATGTAGCCTGTTGTAAAATAGGCAAATATCTAGATCAGTTGATGTACCCCCTGGAAGACCTCTGTGTACCCCAAGGGGTGCTTGTACTCCTGGTTGAGAACCACTATTGTAATAAGCCATAAATCCAGGGTGTCTATTCAATCCATGATTCTTAGTATCTAGTAAAGTTATGAATTTTAGCACCCAGGCTTGTCTTTTGAAGGTGGTATGCAGGGTTCCTTTGAGCATGAGGAGTGAGAGATCAGTTATGGAGTGATCGCTTTGTAAAAAGTGTTTTGCCCATGGGTGATATGGTGTTTTATCTTCATTTTTCTATGCGATTTCAGTTGAGCGATTGTCTGGATTTCTCCCATATAGCTGTTGGGGCATTTAGTGCACTGGATGAGGTACACCACATGTTGTGATAGGTATGTGTAAGACCCATGGATCTTGAAAAGTGTTTGGTTTTTCCAGCACTTTTAACTGTTCACATTTTCAGCATGGTAAATCAGTCAAGGAATTCTGATGCAAGTTCTGTCCTAACCACACAACCCTGGAGTTGTTGGCCGCTTCTACTGGCCTTCCTTCCTTGAACTACGTATAACAAGGAAATCAAACCTCTTTTGGTGATTTTAACAGTGACAACTGGAGCTTTACTCAACAAATTGGGTCTGAGTTTCTGCTCTGGTACAATCTGCAAAACACCAGAGGGAAACAGTGCAGCCATTAATATGATTTTTTTGGGGGGGAATTATCCATTTAAAATACCCAGCTTGAGGTATTTCTTTGCCAGTGGGTGTCCCTTTAGAAATGCTATCTAGTCAGTTTCAAAAGGGATCCACAGTAGTTTTGGGGCTTCCCCATCCTGAGGGCTTATCAACACTTGAAACGCTGCAGCTGCATCACTGTAGTGCTGCAGGGAAGACACTCCCTTTGTTGATGAGAGGGGTTCTCCAATCAGTGTAGTTAACCCACGTCCCGTCCCTGAAAGGCAGTAGAATTCTTCCATCAACCTAACACTGTCCACATCAGGGGGAGTGAAATGGTTAGGTCAGCTTAACTACATCATTCAGGGCTGTGGATTTTTTCAGGTCCCTCAGCAACGTAGCTTAGCTTCTTAGGCTCTGTCTACACTACAGACCTTACAGTGGCACAGTGCACCACTCTAAGGTCTCCCGTGTAACCGCTCTATGCTGACAGGAGAGCTCTCCGATGGCATAATTAAACCACCCCCAATCACTGGCGGTAGCTGTCGGCAGGAGAGCATCTCCCGCTGACACAGCGCTGTCCACACCAGCTCCTTAGCAAGTCTCCCATGCCTAGGCCCATCTCTTTGGCCCCACTGTGGCCATGACACCCATCCCACCTGGCAGGGACCTGCACTGCCCAGAGACCACCACTGCCACCCTGGGGCCTGGCTCCCTCACAATTTAACATCAACGGCACGCTGCTCCATCGCCCTGTGGGGAGGAATTTGCTGCTGTTCCTATGTGCCTTGCGTGGAGAGATGCTTTGCTGGAGCTGTTGCTGGAAAAACCCTGATCCCTGCACCTGCTTTGCTTCCCACCTTGCACTGCCCAGAGAGGGATGCTTGGTCTCTGGGGGAACCTGAGACGCCATACCAAGGACTGCAGTTATTGCCCTGCTGCAACAGAGTCCTTCAGGGAGGGGGCACCACGGGGGCTGGTTCTACCCCACCACTAACACTGCTGCCTCTTGTCCGGATGTTACCTGCCCATTTAAATACTGGCATGCAGCCAGGTGTGCCCCTTGGCGATGCCAGCTCACAGCAAGGTCAGGCACCTGGAGTCCCCTGCCCATTATAGAAGCCATGACCCAGACTTCCATGTAGTCCCATGCTGAGGGAGCGCGTGAAGCAGTGCAACCCTCTAACGAAGAGGCGCTGCACTGGTGCAAATGGGGATCATGCGGGGCTAAGTTATACCAGCAAGCCCTGTTTTGAACCAGTGCAGCTAGGTTTGGGGTGATGTAGCTCCCTGCCATGCAAATGTCTCCAATGCAGACCGGGCCTAAAAGAACAGACTCAAAAAGGAAGGATTGGGAGGAGGGGAGGGAAGTGTGCAATTCACAGGATCAGGGAGGAGGTTCCAGCCTGGGGGAAATATGAGCAAAGACCCAGTCACTTGTGAAGAGAGCAGAGGAGGGGTGTAACAAGGGGGTCTGAGATGGAAGCAGAAGGCACAGGGAGTGTAGGGAAAATTAAAAGAAGGAGGTGTCAGTAGCAGAGTTGAATCTTCAGATGTGGTTTGTGTGTTTTGCATAAATATCAGCACAAATAACAAACCACTCTTGTCTGTCACTGTTCCTCGCGTGTAAGTGAAGCTATTAAAGGGGTAGGTGGCCCAAGCATGGTACCCCCTTGAGACAATGCGAATGCACATCGGAGCACAGGAGGGTGTTGATGAGATGCACTTGGCCTTGAGGTGATGTTGGTGGCAGCCTGATGACTTAAAAACCTCCCCCACAAGTCCCCTTCCTACAGACAGATGCAGCACTCCCTGGAGAGGCCCAGGAGGTCCAATCACTGATCTCCCACAACATCACTCCACCCAGCAGAAAGCTAGGGAGCTGGTGTGGGAGCAGCAGAAGAGGTGGGAAGGTGGCACCTGTAGGGAGAGGCAGCCAGGGGGAGTCAGGAGGTGACAGGAAGGGCAAAGTGGGGAGGAGTGGAGGTAGCAGCAGGCCCCCTCCCTAAGGCAAAGGAGCTGGAGCGGGCTGTGGGGTGTCTCTGCACCTTAGCAGGCCCATTCCCTATCATGGGGCTATGACATCACTGACGGAAGGTGGGGATCCCTCTCCCCACATCCCTGGGTTTGGAGAGGCTGAGGCTCACAGAGGGGAAGAAGCCAACCACAGAGCTGGGGAGGGCGGCTATGGGGTGGGGGCTGACAGCTCCTCTGAATGGGTCAGGGCAATAAGCCAGCCCCGGCCCTGCCGCCCCCTCCATGCGTAGGGGCAAGGGCCCAGCATTCCCTCCCCTGGTCCCAGTGCCATGGCCCAGCACCGGGAGTTCAGCCCCCTCCAGCATCCCCTGCACAGGGCAAACAGCCTCCCTCCCTCTCCTGCCGGGTTCCAGCCCTGCCCCAATCCCTTTCTCGGGTTTCGATTATTTGGGGCTGGGCCTGGGTGGCGGGGGGGGGGAGCGGAGCGATCGATGTGTTCTGCGTTCTATTTATTGGGCGAGTCAGCGCGCGCGCGCGCGCGCGCGGCCCGGGCAGAGAGTCCCGCCCCCGGGCACGCACGCGCATGCACTGGCCGCTCGAGCTGTGCGGCTCGCGCTCCGCAACGGCCGGGTTGGGGGAGGGGATGTCGACGGCCTCCAAGGTGGCACTGGGTATCTCCGTGCTGCTCTCGGCCGGGACGGTGGCCGCCGTGCACGTCCAGCAGAGGCGCGTCAAGGAGGTGAGTGAGCGTCGCCTGCCGCCACCCGGCTGAGGGGCCCGGGACTGGGGGGCACCGGGAGGGTGCTCCGCCCCACGTAGGCGCTAACCGCCACCCGTCACCCGCTCCTTCTCAGCCCCGGCCTCAGACCCTGTCCCTCACTCAGCCCCGCCCCTTCACGTCTGGCCCCGCCCCACCCGCAGGGCCCGCCCTCACTCAGCCCCACCCCTCGCGAGGTTCTGGCCCCGCCCCTCACTCAGAACGACTCCCTTCTCCTGTCCCACTCAGAGCACCGCCCCCTTACATTTGGCCCCGCCCACATATGGTTCTGGCCCTGAGCCACAATTAGTGACCCCCTCTCTTGTCCTGCCCATCACTGAGCCCCGCCCCCTCATAGTCCAAGCTCCACCCAGCACGCTCCGCTCTTCTGCCCAGCACCCTCAAAAGGTGTCATCGGGCGCCTGCCCTGCGATCCTCCTCACCCCCCACCATCCAGCTGGTCTGTTTCCATATGGTGCCCAGAATGCAGGGTCAGAATGCTGGGGTCGCAGGCTCGAATGTTGCGGGGCTCTGGGTAGTGGTCTCGGACTCTCCCCTTCCTCCAAGGTGCGCCGAGAGCATGTGTGCCTGCTCATGCGCCATGCCATCCCCTTCCTTCGAGCCGTGCCGAGAGCATCTGTACGTGCTCGTGTTCCATGGCATCTCCGAGCTGCGCCGAGAGCGTCTGAACCCACTCGTGCTTCATGCCATTCCCCTCTGAGCTATGCTGAGAGATTCTGTATGTGGGACCTCCTCCTGGAATGGCCAAGATGGACGTCGGAAGCTGAAAAGCGGGGTGCTCTTTGGTTGTGGGGCCTATTTCTGTTCCCTTGTTTGATCACGTCTCTTTGCAGAGTTCCTCTGGGCAGTGTCCACTGAGTCTTTAGATGCCTTTGAGATGCAGTGGGTGCTGTCCAGGGTTCTCTGTTTGGGGGCCCATTCTGGTTCCTTGATTTTCAACCTTTGACCTCACTTCTGTTCCTGCGACAAAGAGTCCTGTGGCACCTTATAGACTAACAGACGTATTGGAGCATAAGCTTTCGTGGGTGAATACCCACTTCGTCGGATGCATCGGGTATTCACCCACGAAAGCTTATGCTCCAATATGTCTGTTAGTCTATAAGGTGCCACAGGACCCTTTGTCACTTCTGCAGATCCAGACTAACACGGCTACCCCTCTGATACTTCTGTTCCTGTGGCCTGGGTTTAGCAGTTCCTCCCCCTGAGGGCCTTTGGTTTTGGGCAGGCCTAGATCTGCTTGTCCCATATCTGCAAACAATACTTTTTCTCTCAGTCTTGCCTGTTCACCCTGCCTCTTCCCTTCTGGAGTCCTGCCAATTCCTGTGGCTTCCCCTTAACTGCATCCACCCCCTTCTGTGCCCAGCCCTTCCTCTGTCATGGCACTCCTCTTTTAGTTTATATCAGCATGAGACTAGTAAGTTTGGCCATTTGGCTAGTATATGTCCAGTCAATTTTCCAAGCTCCTATCACATCCTCAAGCTCATCTCCTAGAAGGGCAGTACAGAGGCACTCAGGTGTTAAATCGATATGGGGGTAGACGTCTGTCTTGCTTAAGGATGCACATTGGTTGGTGATCTGGATGAAGTTATAGGAGGTGGTTGAGGAAAGGAGTTGATGGGAGATGGGGCGTTGACTGATTTAACCGCTTGTTCCTTTGCAATTCACGGTTTGCACTGTTGGATATGCAGTCTAGCAATCCAATCTCATAGCTTTTGCGTGGGCTTTAAACTTGAGAAGGTTCTTGCCTTGTACATGCATATCTGATAACTGCTGGTGAACCTCAACCCTGAAGGGAGTGTCCTACAAGGTATGAAGTGTCACTTGAGAAGATGCGGAGTCCTTGTATGGAGGAACCTGATTAAACGTGTTCTAATTCTGAATGAAATACTTTCTTGTAGGTGGGACTGGGAGCACCACCTGTAGCTAGGGTTGTCCAACAGTTCCCATTATAGGGTCCCGTTGTCAGTTCCTTATAACGTCGCCAAACTGTAATTGTTCAGATTGAAATTTCCAATGCTGGTTGTGTGTCTTGGTCTGATTTTTTTTCCAGCTAAAAATAATTCAGCCATTTTCAAGGACAACAATGGAGAAAATGCATTGTTTTGCTCATGTTAAAATAATTATTTCAAGCAGTTTGTTGAGAAGCACAAGCATCTCCTTGCTTGGCATTTGGCCTTTGTATCATGGATGTGCCTTTCTGCGGTTCTGCGAAAAACTGGCCAAATTATAAGCCTTTGAAATATTTCATTTTGCACATACTCAGTACTTTGAAATATTTCATTTTGCACATACTCAAGGCTCTGTTCACAAGCAATAGGTCCAAAATTTATCGTTCTTAAATGAAAGCTGAGATTCTCCATTACATTTCTAGTTACCACACATCCAGGGACTGATGGCCACAGGATTTATGGGGACCTAAAGATTATCTAAAGATTACAAGGAGAGCAGAGTCCCTGGATAGGGCTATGAGGGAAAGCAGATGAAAGCGGGGAAATGAAAAAGATGGTGTAGAGTGGGACAGAGGTGTGGATGGATACAGCCTTCAAAGGTTCACATAGATCCCCTAGTTTCTTAGCTATAACTAAGGCCTGGTCTGTACTTAAAAGCTAGGTCAGCATAGCTACAGTACTCAAGGGTCTGAAGAATGCTTCCGTCAACCAAGCTACTGTTGTTTGGGGAGGTTGTGTCCTGCAGCAACGGAAAAACACCTTCTGTCGCTGTAGAAAGCATCTACACTATGATGCTACAGCGGCATTGTTATGACACTGTAACTGTGCCGTTGTAGTGCCATAGTGTAGACATGGCTCAAACCTTGCACATCTGTGTACTCTTTCCCCAGCTCTCCTGCACTGTATAAGCAAAAATGGCTTCTCTAATCCAGGGCCTGATAATCAGCATTTATTAATGCTTTGTCTATGCTCAAAAGTGCACCAGTTTATCTAAATTGTTTTTAAAATTAATTTAGTTAAACCAAGGCAGACCCCGAATGTGAACACTCTTAAATAAGTTCATGTCTGGTTTATGTTGATTTAATTTAAGATATTTTTTGGCCTTAATGAACTAATTTGAGATAAGCCAAGTGAATTTAAACGTGCACAGGTTTAACTAAATTGATGTAAAAAATAAACTGGGTGCAACTTCTGTGTACAGACCAGACCCAAGTCAGTTTGTATGTATTCTGATTGTGCTAATGATGGATGGTAGTTCTCTGTCATTTGGGGCAAAATATAAAGGTTTTTTGCAAAACCCATATATAGCTAAAGTGAATGAAAACACAGGACTGCTGTATTTTATTGGATAAAGAGACATGCTTGATGCCTGCATTGATCAAAATCTCTACCTCTTTTCTATATTTTCATTGACTAATACTACCTACTAGTCTGTCAGGATAGTAGTAATTTTATAACCTGAATTAAATCAACTGAAACTGATGGGAAAGAACCTCTCCCATCAATTCATTTCCAGAGAGATTGATATTTTTGGGTGAAATACTTTTTGTCTTTGACTCCATATTTTTTGAAAATAAGATTAAAATATTTCTTGCACAAAATATTTGTTCTTGATGATTTTGATGGAACAAATTATTTCCCTTGAAATGTGTACTTGGATTCTGAGTGAGAAATAAAGCCTCTTTCTGTTGGAACTGGTCACAATATTCACAGATAGTTTATTTGATAATTTTTGGGTCAATTTTTCAAATAAATGATTTGAAAATGCATTTTTAGCTCTATTCAGCCAGCCCTATGTAGTATCAGATGATATTACTCAAATAAAGTATTAATCTTTTTTGTCATTTGGCTATTAATTTATTCATAAATTATTTTGTCCAGCATTCAGCCAGTCAGCTGTAGTGCCTGTGAATACATTTGTGTCCTGATGATCATAGAATCATAGAACTGGAAGGAACCTCGAGAGGTCATCTAGTCCAGTCCCCTGCACTCCAAGGCAGGACTAAGTATTATCTAGACCAGCGGTGTCTAATATGTTCGCCACTAGCCACATGTGGCTAATAGGCTATTGAATTGTGGCTAATGCATCTGGCTTTTTTATAATGTGGCTTTTTTATAATATGGCTAATAAGAAAAATTCAAAACCACAAGTGTGGTCTCCCTCCTCCTTGTAACAACCTTTTATGTACTTGAAAACTATTATCATATCCCCTCTCAGTCTTCTCTTCTCCAGACTAAACAAACCCAATTTTTTCAATCTTCCCTCATAGGTCATGTTTTCTAGCCCTTTCATCATTTTTGTTGCTCTTCTCTGGACTTCCTCCAATTTGTCCACATCTTTCCTGAAATATGGCACCCAGAACGGGACACAATACTCCAGCTGAGGCCTAATCAGCGCAGAGTAGAGTGGAAGAATTACTTCTCATGTCTTGCTTACAATACTCCTGCTCATACAGCCCAGAATGATGATTGCTTTTTTTTGCAACAGCATTATACTGTTGACTCATTTTTATCTTGTGATCCACTATGACCCCCAGATCCCTTTCCGCAGTACTCCTTCCTAGGCAGTCATTTCCCATTTTGTATGTGTGCAACTGGTTGTTCCTTCCTAAGTGGAGTACTTTGCCTTTGTCCTTATTGAATTTCATCCTATTTACTTCAGACCATTTCTCCAGTTTGTCCAGATCATTTTGAATTTTAATCCTATCTTCCAAAGCACTTGCAACCCCTCCCAGCTTGGTATTGTCTGCCAACTTTATAAGTGTACTCTCTATGCCATTATCTAAATCACTGATGAAGATATTGAACAGAACCGGACCCAGAACCGATCCCTGTGGGACCCCACTCGTTATGCCCTTCCAGCATGACTGTGAACCACTGATAACTACTCTCTGGGAACGATTTTCCAACCAGTTATGCACCCACCTTATAGTAGCTCCATCTAGGTCATATTTTCCTAGTTTGTTTATGGGATGGTCATGCGAGACAGTATCAGAAGTGTTACTAAAGTCAAGATATACCACATCTACCACTTCCCCCCTATCCACAAGTCTTGTTACCCTGTCAAAGAAAGCTATCAGGTTGGTTTGAAACGATTTGTTCTTGACAAATCCATGCTGACTGTTATTTATCACCTTATTATCTTCTAGGTGTTTTCAAATTGATTGCTTAAACATTTGCTCCATTATCTTTCTGGGTACAGAAGTTAAGCTGACTGGTCTGTAATTCTCTGGGTTGTCCTTATTTCCCTTTTTATAGATTATAGATTATATTTTATATATTTTTATATATTAGCCCTTTTCCAGTCTTCTGGAATCTTTCCCGTCTTCCATGACTTCTCAAAGATAATCACTAATGGCTCAGACATCTCCTCAGTCAGCTCCTTGAGTATTCTAGGATGCATTTCATCAGGCCCTGGTGATTTGAAGATATCTAACTTGTCTAAGTAATTGTTGACTTGTTCGTTCCCTATTTTAGACTCTGATCCTACCTCATTTTCACTGGCATTCTCTATTTTAGACATCCAATTGCCACCAACCTTCTTGGTGAAAACCGAAACAAAGAAGTCATTAAGCACCTCTGCCATTTCCACATTTTCTGTTATTGTCTTTCCCTCTTCATTGAGTAACGGGCCTACTCTGTCCTTGGTCTTCCTCTTGCTTCTAATGTATTTGTACAATGTTTTCTTGTTTCCTTTTATGTCCCTAGCTAGTTTGATCTCGTTTTGTGCCTTGGCTTTTCTAATTTTGTCCCTACATACTTGTGTTATTTGTTTATATTCATCCTTTGTAGTTTGACCGAGTTTTCACTTTTTATAGGACTCTTTTTTGACTTTTAGATCATTGACGATCTCCTGGTTAAGCCAGGGTGGTCTCTTGCCATACTTCCTATCTTTCCTACGCAGTGGGATAGTTTGCTCTTGTGCCCTTAATAATTCTCTTTGAAAAACTGCCAACTGCCTTCAACTGTTTTTCCCCTTAGACTTGCTTCCCATGGGATTTTACCTACCAACTCCCTGAGTTTGCTAAAGTCTGCCTTCTTGAAATCCATTGTCTTTATTGTGCTGTTCTCCCTCCTACCATTCCTTAGAATCGTGAACTCTACCATTTCATGATCACTTTCACCCAAGTTGCCTTCCACTTTCAAATTCTCAACCAGTTTTTCCCTATTTGTCAAAATCAAATCTAGAACAGCCCCCCTCTAGTAGCTTTCTCCACCTTCTGAAATAAAATTTTTTCTCCAATACAGTCCAAGAATTTGTTGGATAATCTGTGCCCTGCTGTGTTATTTTCCCAACAGATGTCTGGGTAGTTGAAGTCCCCCTCACTACCAAGTCCTGTGCTTTGGATGATTTTGTTAGTTGTTTAAAAAAACCCTCATCTGTGATGCAAAGACTTATGCCCAAGCTTAACTTTACATACATCAGTCAGTAAATTAGACAGGCATATAAGCCCTTTCAAGGATCAAGACCATAGGTAGTAACAAAATATGGCCCTGATCCTGAAGTTGAATCCATGTGGACAGAACCCTGTGCTTGTTCCAGTATTGGCTTCCATGCAACCATTTCATGTGTTTTCCTAATCAAATATCATATGTTAATATCTTCTGTTAAATGTGCCACCATCAGCTTGAAATCTACTAGGCGTTATAAACAGTTTCAGGTACTACTCCTGCCACATAGTTCCTTTGCCAATTGTTGTGGTTTTGCAGTTGTATTTTCTTGTTTTCAATATGCCTTTCTTTCCCCTATTGTTGTGCAAAATACTCACATAAACAAAAAAGGAAATTGGCAAAGGCCCAGATTCAGCAGTTGGATCTGCTTGCAGGGATCCAGTTTCAGGATCAAGGTCTGACTGACTATACAGGGAAAACAGTTAAATTGACTGTATACAAAGTACTGTGAGCTCTGTGTGGGTGGATCCCTATGTGTGCATGCTACCAGTAGTTTATCAACATCCACACATCAGATCTCAGCTCTTGTAATTTTAGACTCCAAAAGCAGCTCAGGTCGCTAACAGAGGATTAAAGGTTTGTAACAGTTATACACTTGGCAGTGCTGTGACAGAGGTTGGAATGCAAATGGGCATTAGTCCTATGCAACCCAGGACACACTATAACAAACCACGTCTCTTGTATTTTCAGAGGCTGCACGAAGGAGTAATCAGAGACCTTGAGAGACAAAGCCGTAAACTGGAAAACATTCGTCTTTTACAAGAACAGATTACTCTGACCAAGCAACTTGAAGCAGAAAGAGACAGGATGTTAATGGAAAAGGGGTCCCAACAATCCTAGACCTAGAACTGAAGTATTAGAGTTTGGACTGAGGAACACAGCAAGGATTTGTATTTGACTGTTCCCAGGTGTTTGAGTAAACAGAAGTCGTTTCTGAAAGTCCATCTCTTTTCGATACATTTTAATCAAGTCCAGGAAATTATATACATTAAGAAGTGCAAACACAAAGTTTTTTCTCTAGCTTCTGTATTTTACGTGTGCAGAAATATTGCGTAGGAGGCTTCATACCTGGCTGGCTCACCTTATATGGATAGTATTTTAAATGCTGTGAGGGAGAGCCCCATGTAATGTAAAAAAAAAATCTTCCTCTACTTGCCAAGAAGGGATGGATAATAACGTCCACATGAGTGGGCTGATGAGTCGTCACGATGACGAAGCTACAAGGACATCAACTTCAGAAGGGCTGGAGGAGGGTGAGGTGGAAGGGGAGACTCTCCTCATTGTCGAATCTGAGGATCAGGCTTCAGTGGATTTATCCCATGATCAGAGTGGGGACTCCTTGAACAGTGATGAGGGGGATGCATCCTGGATGGAGGAGATGTCCTATTACTGTGAGAAGTGTCAGAAGTGGATACCAGCAAGTAAGAGTCAAGATTTTCCTCTGTTATCTTTGTCACTTTCCTTTTCTGGGTTTACTTGTTCTTTTCCTCCCAGAAAATAATGCATGTTCTTTTCCTGAATGTATGGAGACAGGGATGCCTAGTAGATAGAGCACTGGTCTGGGACTCAGGAGATCTGGGTTATATTCCCAGCTCTGCCATTGGCCTGCTGTGTGACCTTGGGCAAGTCAGTTCCACTCTCTGTGCCTCAGTTTCCCCATCTGTAAAATAGGAATAATGACAGTTCCTTTGTAAATATTTACCAATGAAAAGTGCTACATAAGAGCTAACTATTATTTTTCTGATTGGTTTGTCATTTCAGTGGGATGTATGAATACATTTCAGCCTTCTATATATAAGAATGGCTCTGTGGTATCCTGAACTTAGATTAGCATTCACAGAACAATATAAAACCAGTAGCAGCAGCCCTGGGAAGAAGGTATTTTGTGCCAAATAGCTAAAATGATCTTTCCAATATTTCCATTTAACATTATATAAACTAGAATCATAGAATCTCAGGGTTGGAAGGGACCTTAGGAGGTCATCTAGTCCAACCCCCTGCTCAAAGCAGGATCAATCCCCAATTTTTGCCCCAGATCCCTAAATGGCCCCCTCAAGGATTGAACTCACAACCCTGGGTTTAGCAGGCCAATGCTCAAACCACTGAGCTTTCTTCATATTCTAGTACAGCAGTTTTTCCTTTCCAAAATCAAGATCTACCTGAACACTGTTCATTTTGTGGCAGGAGATACTGGATTCTTCTGGCTTGCTCCACACCTGTCACTTAGTTCAACTGCTTGGTTTGCCAAAACCTGTAGCGTGCAATCCTTTCTCCAGTGAAGTCATTGGGAGTTTTGCCATTGACTTTACTAGAGCTAGGATTTCACATTCGGTGTTCAGTAGGAAGAAGTTAAAGGGACGCAGTCAACTTGAAATCTAGTCTATTTAGGTACTCACCTGATCCTGTGTCCTTTTGCCAATGTTTGTGGTTTGACAATCAGTTTTTTATGTTTAATTTTTTTTTCTGTCTTCTGTTGCTGTTTGAAAGATCCAAACAAGGGAAATTGATCACCAGAATTATCAGTGAAAGTGACTAGACACAAAGTGCTGTCAAATGCGCAATGTAAACAAGCTGCAAAAAATGGAAATATATTTTTTCTAATGTCTTTGTTAGTGTTTCAGTTACAGTCTTAGAAAGGTACTGAGTGTGTCAGTACCTTTCCCAGACCCGAGAAGAGCTCTGTCTAGCTTGAAAGCTTGTCTTTCTCATCAACAGAAGTTGGTCCAGTAAAAAATAATATCTCTCACGCTTTGTCTCTCTAGTATCCTGGGACTGACTCGGCTCCAATAACACTGCTTATATTAAAATCGTTGCCTTTTTACACGTATTCTTCTGAATCCAAATTTACTTTGCTCCATTTTTCCTGTAAAAGGACTCAGGCATATCCCTTTTGCTTGTTTGTTTTAGGTCAGCTGAGAGAACAACTCAGCTACCTGAAGGGAGATAACTTTTTCAGGTTTACTTGCTCTGATTGCTCAGAAGATGGGAAGGAGCAGTTTGAACGACTGAGACTAACCTGGCAGCAAGTAAGTAAAAGCATTCACTCAGACATAAAACCAACAAGACCTTCAAAAGTCGCTGTGTGTACAATGTACATAACACCTAGAAATTTGGAGTCAATCACAGGTGGTGAAGAAATTTACCTATGAGTTTTTTGTGGATTGCTCTGTACCTGCTTATCGAGAAGTGGGACTTTTGTGAGCAAATTGAAAAGATCGTCTTAATGTGTTGTAAAAAAGCCAAATTCCCCATTTTTCATCAATACTCTGCATTGCTCAATACAACTGAACACTATTTTAGAAAAGCAAAGAGAATGTGATTTAGCTGCTGTGTATTTAACAATTTTTTGGCATATGAGAATTGTTGGAAAAGTAATACAACAAAATACAAAATGTCCAGTAAATTCGTGGAATGTTTTGGGCACAACTTTTTTTCAGATAATAGAGGGAGTAACCAGGGGGCAGCCATTTTACATTTGATTCTAACAGGGAGGAATTGGTTGTGAATCTGCTGGTGAAAGGTACTTTGGGTGAAAGTGATCATTAAATGATAGTATTCATGATTCTAAGGAAAGGAAGAAGTGAGAGCCGCAGAGTTAGAACAATGGATTTTAAAAAAACAGACTTTAACAAACTCAGAGAACTGGTAGGTAAGGTCTCATGAGAAAAAAATTCTAAAGGGAAAAAGGAATTCAGGAAACCTGGTAGTTTCTCAAAGAGACAATATTAACATGACAACAGCAAACTATCCTGCTGTGAAGGATAGGAAGAATAGTAATAGGCCAATATGGATGCATCGGGAGGTCTTTAATGACCTGAAAATCAAAAAGGAATCCTACAAAAAGAGGAAACATGGACAGATCGTTAAGGATGAGTACAAAAGAATAGCATAAGCAGGTAGGGACAAAATCAGAAAGGCTAAGGAACACAAACTGAGGTACACCTAACAAGGGACGTAAAAGGCAATAAGGAGAGGTTCTATAAATATATTAGGAACAAGAGAAAGATGAAGGAAAGTGTAGGTTCACTACTTAGCAGGGAAGGATAGCTAATAAAGGATGACAACCAAGCAGGCTGAGGTGTTTAATGCCTATTTTGCTTCAGTCTTCACTAAAAAGATTAATTGTGACCAGATGCTTAACAGTGTTTAACCAGGGGGAAGTAACACAAGGCAGAATAGGGAAAGTACCGGTTAAAGAATATTTAGATAAATTAGATGTATTCAAATCAGCAGGGTACTAGGGTACTTAAGGAACTAGCTGAAGCAATTTTGGAATTATTAGCGATTATTTTGAAGAACTCATGAAGGACAGATTAGGTCCTAGAGGACTGGAAAAGGGCAAATATAATACCTGTCTTTAAAAAGGAGAACAAAGAGGACCCGGGAATTATGGACCAGTCAGGCTAATGTTGATACCTGGAAAGATATTGGAACAAATTATTAAACAATCTGTAAGCACCTTGAGGATAATAGGGAAATAAGTAATAGCAAGCATGGATTTGGCAAGAACAAATCATGCCGAACTAACCAAATTTCCTTCTTTGACAGGGCTACCGGTCTAGTGGATGAGGGAAGGAGTAGACATGATATATGTTTATTTTAGTAAGACTTTTGACACAGTCCCGCAAGACATTTTCATAAGCAAACGAGGGAAATGTGGGCTAGATGATATTACTGTAAGGTAGGTGCACTTGTTGAAAAACCATACTGAAAGAGTAGTTATCAATGGTTCGCTGTCAAACTGGGAAGACGTATCTATGAGGTCCCACCGGGGTCTGTCTAGGATCTTGTACTGTGCAGTATTTACAATAAAGACTGGGATAATGGCATGGAGAATGTGCTTATAAAATAGGCAGGTGTCACCAAACTGGGAGAGGTTGCTAGCACTTTGGAGGACAGGATTAGAATTCAAAATGACGTTGATAAATTGGAGAATTGGTCTGAGATCAACAAGATTAAAAAATCAGTAAAGTGAAATGCAAAGTGTTACGCTTAGGAAAAATAATATCAAAGGCAGAATTACAGAATGGGGAATAACTGGCTAGGCAGTAATACTGTTGAAAAGAATCTGAGGGTTATTGTGGATCACAAACCAACAATGCGATGCATTTGTAAAAAATAAAAATAAAAAAAGTAAATATCATTCTGCGGTGTATTCACAGGATTGTGGTATGTAAGACATAGGAGGTAATTGTCCCGCTCAGCTCAACACTGGTGAGGCCACACTGGAGTACTGTGTCCAGTTCTGGGTGCCATGCTTTAAAAGAGACTTGGACAAACTAGAGAGAGTCCAGAGGAGAGCAACACAAATGGTAAAATATTAAAAAAACCAGCCCTGACCTATGCAGAAAGGTTAAAAAATTGGGCATGTTTAGTCTTAAGAAAAGAAGACTGAGAGGGGAAACTGATAACAGTCCTCAAATACATTAAGGGCTATTATAAAGAGGAGGGTGACCAATTTTTCTCCATGTTCACTGAAGGTAGGACAAGAAGTAATGGGCTTAATCTGCAGCCAGGGCGATTTAGGTTAGATATTAGGAAAAACTTTCAAGTGTAAGTCTAGTTAAGTACTGGGTAGATTACCTAGAGAGGCTGTGGAATCCCTATCATTGAAGTTTTAAAGAACAGGTTAGACAAACATCTGTCCAAGCTGGTCTAGCTATACTTGGTCCTGCCTTTGGGAATGGACTAGATGACTTCTCAAGGTCCCTTCCAGACCTATGATTCTTTGATTTGACTATGATTTAAAGCCAGTGGGATGTCTATGTACAAACCAAACGGCTCTTGGGTCCCTGAAAACAAAGAAATCTCTGCTCCACACAGCTCAGAAAAGCTCCAGATAGTCTTTGTTGGGATTTATTCTTTTAGCCAGTCATGAAGCCGCAACCCCAAATAATCTCTGATTTATGTAGCAGTAACTTTGGCCCTAAAGTGACATCTCTCTGAAGGATTTCTTACATGATAGGCAGCTTAGTTTGATTGCAGTTGCAATCAAGAGTCCCAGTTGTCCTCATTGCAGGACTTCAAGAGCTTAGTAAATCTGACAGACTTTAAGGTGTTTCCCCAGTTCACGTTCGTTTTTAGGCAAGGTTGGGATATTCACTCAGCTGGAATAGGACTGAGTCTGACTGAGGTACATCATCTGAGTATAACAGGTAGAATGTTTATCTTACCGTTCAATTACGGAAATGGAAGAGAAGGATTTAGCCAACTTAGGCATGCTGCCACAAATCCGTATATGCATCGCAGAATGGTGAACCTGATCCAGCGGTGGCGGCTGCAGCTGTTAGCGTTCTTTATTTCAGATACAGGATTCCAGCCAATATGTACAGTGCTGTGGTGCTGAGGCATATGTTTGTGCCCTCTGGGCAGTAGTGATGCTTTGTCTCAGCATGGATCATTAGAAATGTCCACTGTCCATTACTGCTGCTCATGGGCCCAGCGTTTTGTGTGTGTACATCTTCTAAATGAAGTTAGTAATAATACTCGATGCCCCAGAGTACTAGAGCTGCTTTGTGCTACTCCAGTTGGCACTAAGAAGACTCACAGCTGGCAGATCCAGCCACTTGAGGATTTGTCCTCCTTCGGGTGGCTTAGAGCTTCTGTAGTAACTTCTATGTCACCCTCTTCTAGCAACCAGCGTGGGCGTATGGCCTGGTGAAAGGGGCTGCACTCCGGGCATCTTGACACCCCAGTGATCCTCAGCAATCCCTGGATCCAGAAAAGCCCCTAGGGATCTTTGGCGGCAGGTGGAAGATAGACCAGCCTGACAGCTGAATTTATGCCAGGGATTGGGCTGCTGCCAGGAAATCATAGGATCTTGGGAATGCACAGGTGCGCCCCCTCACCTCTCCTACTCCAAACGTGCACTGAGCTTAGCTTGGCCAGTCCTGAGATTCTGGTCCAATAAATATTACTAGCATTAGACTACATCAGTTTCTAGAATAGAGGAAGAAGGATGGCAAAGGGGAGAGAGAAAAAGTCAGAGGTAACAAGGAAGAAAGACGAGAAGACAAAGAAAATGCACGTTCTCAGAGGCAGTTTAGACAAGAAGCAGTGTCTCCAGGATAGCCAAGTCTGGTGTTGGGAAGTGGCAGAATCCCCTTAGCTGGCATATGAAAAAACCCAGCGACATGGATTCCTTGATCTTAAGGTGAGGAAGGGACTATCGTGACCATCTAATTTCACCTATTGAAAGGAGCAGTGTTTTTAAAATTCTGACCAGTGTTTTGTCATTGGTGGAACACTGTCCTGCCTAGCTGTGTCTGTAATGACCCTGGGTTCAGTGTGTAAACTTCTAGAGCAGCAGTTATGAAACATGGAAAGGATTTTTGGAAAAAAACAACCCTAAAAGAGTGTATGTATTCTTCATTAGCATTAGTGGGAGCGAAGCCGAGAAACCCGCAGTACTTGGTTAGGAAACCATCTCCTGCCACAGTAGGTTCCAGAGCCCTAAGAAAGAAGAGAATAAGTCTCTATAGGAGACAGTCTCCAAGGGAGTTGAGTGGTTGACAAGAGGAGCTCCAAATCCATCTGCACCATTAATATTTGTATTCCAGGCTGAAATGGTTCAGTGTAATTGACAGTTTGTCCTCTTAGATTTATTCACAAACAAGACTGATTTCCAGAACTGTGCTTTAATTTAGGCTCTTAGCGAGTCAATTGAGTTTGTTTGTGATGTATGTAAATGTGCTCTAAAAGGACTGTGTTCAATAAAGACAAAGCAAAAGCAGAGTGATCCATGGGATGCAATGTATAAAAGATTGCTCTGCTTTCACTGGATTCTAAGCGGAAAGAAGACATTAAGCAAATAAAAACACTCAAAGAGTCCGTCCTTGTGCACACGTTTCTACAAGATTAGCAAACCTGGAGCATTTGCTCCATCCTTTCTGGAGAGAAAAGACATTGTGTCCTCAGTCTGGATCCTCAACCCTGATATAGCTCCTTTATGCCACTCAAGCTGTGCAAAGGGGCTGTAAAGCAGCATCACCAGATAGCTGAGGATTCTCCGGCATATGAGAGTCCCTGGGTGAGTAAAGCAGGTGAGCATGACAAACAATAGGAAGGAAGGAAGGATGAGTACGAGTAACAAGATCATGGGTTACATAGATCGCTGTGTGATTGTGAATCAATTGGAAGCATTGCATAAATAGGTAAAATCAGCAGAGTGGAGGGCGTTTTCCCACCAGACAAAATGGAAATAGACCATTTGAATCCATTCCCTTTTGTGTTCCAGGTTGTCATGCTGGCGATGTACAACCTGTCTCTGGAAGGAACTGGCCGTCAAGGATACTTCAGATGGAAAGAAGATATTTGTGCTTTTATTGAGAAACACTGGACTTTCCTATTAGGGAACAGGTAAAGCCAATATTTCCCTGAAACTCAGAATGGAAATCAGAAAGGGAAGAAATTGTGTTGCTCAGTTGGGAAACAGGAATCCCAGATTATTCAGAGATTTATCTCTTTATTCAATTCAGGGCAGACAAGAAGGAAGAAAGTGGAGAGTTTGACCTGCAGAGCTCAAACAGGATAAGAAGGGATTTCTAAGGAAAAAAACTGTTACACAGTGAAAGAGAGTTAGTGTTGTAAAGAACTGGACACAGAGCTTTGTACTTTTGGGGGAATTTTCCAGCTTCCTTTCAGCGTAACCCTCCAAAATCATAACCCTAAAATCTCACTTAATTGCCTCTGAACACATAGAGCCTGATTCTAATCTCATTTACGCAGGTTTAAATAAGGGAGAATGCCATCAAAATCAATAGAATTACACTGACACAAAATTGATGTGGGATCAGAACCCACAGAGAAAGAAACTGATTTTTCCTATTTCACCTTATTTTGGATCTTTTCTTAATGAAATCTCGTTTACTATCCACTACAAAATATGCTGACACTGTGGTGTTTTTCACAGTATATGTAGGGCCCTACCAAATTCATGGCCATGAAAAACACGTCCCGGACTGTGAAATCTGGTCTTCTGTGTGCCTTTACCCTACTATACAGATTTCATGGGGGAGACCAGCATTTCTCAAACTGGGGGTCCTGACCCAAAATGGGAGTTGCAGAGGGGTCGCAAGTTTATTTTAGGGGGGTCGCAATATTGCCACCCTCACTTCTGCGCTGCCTTCAGAGCTGGGCAGCCGGAGAGCAGCAGCTGTTGGCCAGGTGCCCGGCTCTGAAGGCAACGCCCCCGCAGCAGCAGTGCAGAAGTAGGGGTGGTAATACCATACCATGCCACCCTCACTTCTGCGCTGCTGCCTTCAGAGCTGGGCGGCTGCTGACTGAGGGCCCAGCTCTGAAGAGACAGCGCAAAAGTAAGGGTGGCAATACCATACCATGGCATCCTTACTTCTGCGCTGCTGCTGGCAGTGGTGCTGCCTTCAGAGCTGGGCTCCCGGCCAGCAGCTGCCTCTCTCCAGCTGCCCAGCTCTGAAGGCAGTGTCGCCAGCAGCAGCGCAGAAGTAAGGGTAGCAGTACCGCAACCCCCCCGCCCCCAAATAACCTTGCAACCCCCCCACAACTCAGTTTTTGGGTTAGGACCCCTACAATTACACCACCATGAAATTTCAGATTGAAATAGTTGAAATCATGAAACTTACCATTTTTAAAATCTTTTGACCGTGAAATTGACCAAAATGGACTGTGAATTTGGTAGGGCCCTAAGTATATGTTTTTGCTATAAATTCGGGGGGTTAAATAAAAGTGGCTCACTTTACATTTTTAACCACTCTGGGATAGCCTAACAAATTTCAGGGATGTACTAAAGGTTGTTTATACCATGTGTGAGCTTTGGATGCCTGTTCTAAGGAGAGAGTCAATATAAGATTTTCCTTCAGCAGCCGGGATTATTCTAGTTTCTAATTGATTTACCGGTGTCAGGAAAGTGGCTACAGAATAAACGGTCCTGTTCAAAGCTGATAACCCTTTTCTCTCTCGGCACAGTAGTTTGGCATTGTGAGGCACGCAGAGCATGGAATGTGTTTTTCTAAGTATACCCTGCAACTCACTGAATCTGTTCTGATTCTGATGGAAAGGGACACGCATATGCCAGTGGGGACACAGGGGAGACAGAACAAACCTCTGAAGTTATAGTTTGGATTGACAGAATGGACATTAGTATCTGGCCTTTCTATCTAATCGGAATGTACTGCTTTGCTTTATCGTTTCTGTTTAAACACAGGTACCTGATTTCTGTGTTACCCTGACTACCACCACTGATGGTATCAATAAAACAGGATTCAAATGAGGCTGCTGTCCCACCAGGCTCTGCTTCTAGAGGTTTTAGCACTGACTCCCTTGCAGGCAGCAGCATCGTGATAGATTCATAGATTCTAGGGCTGGAAGAGACCTCGAGAGGTCATCGAGTCCAGCCCCCTGCCCTCATGGCAGGGCCAATTACTGTCTAGACCATCCCTGATAGACATTTATCTAACCTACTCTGAAATATCTCCAAAGATGGAGATTCCACAACCTCCCTGGGCAGTGTATTCCAGTGTTTAACCACCCTGACAGTTAGGAACTTTTTCCCAATGTCCAACCTAAACCTTCCTTGCTGCAGTTTAAGCCCTTTGCTTCTTGTTCTGTCCTTAGAGGCTAAGATGAACAAGTTTTCTCCCTCCTCCTTATGACACCCTTTTAGATACCTGAAGACCGCTATCATGTCCCCTCTCAGTCTTCTCTTTTCCAAACTAAACAAACCCAATTCCGTCAGCCTTCCTTCATAGGTCATGTTCTCTAGACCCTTAATCATTCTTGTTGCTCTTCTCTGGACCCTCTCCAATTTCTCCACATCTTTCTTGAAATGCGGTGCCCAGAACTGGACACAATACTCCAGTTGAGGCCTAACCAGCGCAGAGTAGAGCGGAAGAATGACTTCTCGTGTCTTGCTCACAACACACCTGTTAATGCAGCCCAGAATCAAGTTTGCTTTTTTTGTAACAGCATCACACTGTTGACTCATATTTAGCTTGTGGTCCACTATAACCCCTAGATCCCTTTCTGCCGTACTCCTTCCTAGACAGTCTCCTCCCATTCTGTATGTGTGAAACTGATTGTTCCTACCTAAGTGGAGCACTTTGCATTTGTCCTTATTAAACTTCATCCTGTTTACCTCTGACCATTTCTCCAATTTGTCCAGATCATTTTGAATTATGACCCTATCCTCCAAAGCAGTTGCAATCCCTCCCAGTTTGGTATCATCTGCAAACTTAATAAGGGTACTTTCTATGCCAATATCCAAGTCATTGATGAAGATATTGAACAGAGCCGGTCCCAAAACAGACCCTTGCGGAACCCCACTCGTTATACCTTTCCAGCAGGATTGGGAACCATTAATAACTACTCTCTGAGTATGGTTATCCAGCCAGTTGTGCACCCACCTTATAGTAGCCCCATCTAAGTTGTATTTCCCTAGTTTATTGATAAAAATATCATGCGAGGAAGACAGCTGATGGCTCATTCTCCCCCACTGTGAGATCCATCACTTCCTGTGTGTGCTACTCACTTCTCCTTTCCTTGTTACACTAGCCTCCTGCAGGAATGCTTCCTGCCCTCCATGCATGCTTCCCTGTGGGAGAATGGAGGATGGTTCCTCTTGCTTGGAAGAGAGAAACCAGAACAGCCTCCTGCAAAATGACTTCTGCCCTGCATGTTGTCCCAGAGCTTGGTGGTGCAGCTGCTTCATTTGAATCTAATCACAGGTGGGGCTGAACCCAAATGGCTGGCTTGCCCTGTGGCAGCCTCCAAAAAAACCCAACATCATCTGACCTGCTGTCACAGGGTGAGGTGGCCATTTAAAGGGAGTCCTGGGTTCAGTCTCACATGTGACTAGGTTACTTCTCAG
Source organism: Chelydra serpentina (assembly GCA_037349315.1). Classification (NCBI taxonomy): domain Eukaryota; kingdom Metazoa; phylum Chordata; order Testudines; family Chelydridae; genus Chelydra; species Chelydra serpentina. Next base: position 18,005,189 of record JBAIAC010000061.1, read on the forward strand.
TCCACTAGATCATGTGATGAGAGCATGTGACTCAAAACCAGGCCTTCTGGGAAATGCCAAGGCAGCCTGAGAGCACTCAGAGAGAGTTCAGGGAGTCTGCTGGAAGAGGGCAGGTTGGTAACAACTCTCCAGTGCTCCCAGGCAGAAGGCCTGAGAGAGAGAGAGACTTGCAGGGAGCGAGAGCCTATTGAGGAACAAGTCTTAGCTGTGAGACTTGCAGGAGCGGGCTGCTGCTGGGGGAGAAGCCATAGCTTGGATTGTGAGCCTGAGGAGAAGAGCTGTAGCATGCACAGGTGGGAGCCAGCTAGGAAGGCTGGATGGAAGATTGGTGTTGTTGTGAACTTTGTGTTCATTATGCCAATTCCCCCAAAAAGGGGAGTTAGTGAGAAAATGCCCACAGGGTGAAATTGGATTAACTGGGGAAGAAGAGGAAACCGAGGAAGTGACAGTGCCTGAAGCCCGAATGGGTAAGCCCTGCTACACAGGCAAAGAACGCATACTATTCACAAGTGCAGAAGCAAAAGCAAAAAGGAATTTGAGAAAAAAAAAATCCCACCAGCGCTAATACCCAGTGGAAGCAAAGCAAAGGAAGGAGAAGTTCTGCTCCTTTCTTCCTCCTTGTTCTTTGTCCCCACCATGTCTCCCTGCTCCCCCCTTGCCTGACTCCCAGGGGAGCGCCACTTCAAAATACTACAGAGGAGGCTGCCGTTTCATCTTGAAGTGGCACGTTCCCCAGGAACAGAGGGGGACGAGGGCGGGGTCGGGAGAGAGCATCCCCCCTACCTTTCCTCAGACAGCATCATTGTGCAGCCATCCCTCAACCGGCACCTGCCTCCTCCACCCAGAACCAGCGATGGGCTCTTGCTGTGCCATCAAGCCCTCACTCCCTGCTGCTTTTTTCCAGTGCCCACAGAGCATAAACAGACGAGGGGGCCTGTACTACACCCGTAGAAAACTTTTGCCAAATACACAGAAATCCACGTTCTCAGAGCAGTTTTGTCAGGAGTTTAAATTAGGGGGAAGATGTAAAATGACACCTTACTCAGTAGATCTCTCCCAGCCCCCTTCCCCCTATGTATCTTGAGTCCTATCTACTGACTTTAACAACAGAGTAAGTTTTTACTCTTCTTAGCACTGTTAAGTTAGCACAGCTACAGGAGAGTGAGCTGGATTCTGTTCTGGCTCTTGTATCGTCAATAGAACTGTTGAGTAAGACCCAACTGCAGAATCTTTATGGTTGGTGATGTGAAAGGCTGAATAAACAAAGCACCAGCAGTTAGGAAAACCATCCCTTTACTTGTAAACTCAGCATGTTTGATATTGAGAGTCCCTGAGAGAGAATCAAAGTGGAATTACTTTTCAGAGCAGAATCTGGTTGTTAATTCATAGCTGGGTCTTGGAACTTGGTGCCCCAGATTCCAGCTGGAAATCACCCAGTGGAAATCAGAAAGAGTAGCATTGCTGAAATGCTTCAAGTCTGGAGGCCAAGTGAACTACTACATCAGAGCAAATGGCACAAGCATTCACCCTAGTCTCTTTGGCAAAGGAGAATAAACTAAAATGTTCTTGGTGTGTCTCGTTTTCCCCTCTCTTGATTTAGGAAGAAGACTTCAACTTGGTGGAGCACTGTTGCTGGTTGTCTTTCTGTAGGGAGCCCCTTGTTTTTCCGCTCCGGGGCACAGGAATTTGGAGAACCAGGATGGTGGAAACTTGTTCACAATAAGCCTCCCACGATGAAACCCGAAGCAGAGAAGCTCTCTGCATCTGCACTGAAAGCAAAAGGTAACTGTCATGATGCCAACAGAGTGCTAGTCAGGCCAGAATTGACAGTGTGTAAAGGTATGCGGTGATGTTTATTTTAAATGGCACAGCTGTGGATGGCATGGGTGGGGTTACAGGGCCTGATTCTGCTCTCATTTGCACTAGTTTAGACTGGTGTAAATCCACTGACTTCAGAGGAGTTTCTCCAGATTTATACCAGTGTGAGAAGAGGCCCATAGTATTTTACACCCTCTTTGTAGTGTACATACACGTATTGTCATTTAAATGATCCAAGTGCTTTTGAATTTTGTATTGCTTTCCTGCCTCTGTAATTACCACAGTTTCTCTACTCCCTGTTACCTTGATGATGATCTCTTTTTAAAGCATCTTTTGTCGGTTTAGTGGTCACATGGAGTGAAGTTCACTCCTGTGCAAAGGGCCAATATCGGACTTCAGTGGTGCCTAACCTTATGCTCTGCACAGGGGAGAATTTCAACCATGGTTTGAAGGCCCTTCTTAAAAGACTACCTTCAGAACTTGCTCATGTGGATAGAAATGATGAGTAAAGAGGCATCAAAAGCTCAGTGCCTTTTAGAATAAACAAGCTATTTATTCTCTAGCAGCTTCAAAGCCACCTCTGGATCCCATCATTACAGTGGAGGGGCTGAGGAAGCGGGTGAGCCGCAATCCTGTAGAGTCAGCCATGGAGCTGAAGGAGAAGAGGTCTCGCACTCAAGAAGCCAAGGACATTAGGAGAGCCCAGAAGGAAGCAGCCGGCTTCCTGGACCGAAGCACCTCCTCCACTCCTGTCAAATTCAGCAGCCGAGGCCGTCGCCCTGACATGGTCCTTGAGAAGGGAGAGGTGATTGACTTCTCATCTTTGAGCTCCTCGGACCGAACTCCTCTGACAAGCCCGTCTCCTTCCCCATCTCTGGACTTCTCTGCTCCTGGGACGCCGGCTTCCCATTCAGCTACTCCTAGCCTGCTCTCAGAAGCAGATCTCATCCCGGATGTAATGCCACCACAGGCCTTGTTTCATGGTAAGAGATTCCATGTATTTTGATGAATAGGAAGTGACAAGCAGTTTCTAACAATAGGGTTGACATAGTTACCTTGACAAAAGAATAACCTGTTTGCTTTACTTCAAGGCATGATGGAAAATGACTGGCAAAGCGCAGTTTTCTTCCTGATTACATGACAATCTAAATTAGATTTTCACAGACCGATGTAGTCATAGAGTCTAAGGCAGGAAGGGACCACTTGGTCATTTCGTGTGACATCTTTTATAACATAGGGCAGAAAATTTCACCCAGTAATTCCTGCATAAAACAGTAGGACAGGTAATAGTGTTGCAGTGTCAGGTCAAGGCAAAATTAGAGAGCTCCCTTAAAGGAACGAGTCTTTCACATCAGTAAAGTCTTGAGGTTTTTGTTTTTGTTTTCTAGTACTTTCATTTGTCTGAGTACAGACACGTAACCTTCCCAATTAAGAGATGCATTCTGGGTCAGGTTGTGAGACGCTTACTGAAGCTGAATAGTACTTTACACCATGAGTAGTCCATTGAAATGAATAGGGGGAACCCATGGAATAAGCACTGCTCACTGTAAGTAAGGACATCACATCAGCTTTGCTCCATTAACTTAAGTGGAACTTGTCCAATTTACATCAGCTGAACATCTGGCCAGTAATCTGTAAGGCTTCAGCTCAACTCTGCCATTTTGTTGCATCAGTTTTCATGCTCTTAAGGAATTTTTAAGGAAGCCATTAAGTAAAGAACAATTTTAAAAAGTGTTCCTTTAAAATAGAAAAAAAATGAGTCTAAATTTTGAAGGGACTATTGATTTCGGTTGCCCCAATTTTAAGGGGCCAAACTGTGAGACACTTGAAAGGGACCTTAAATGGCAGGTGCTCAGCACTTCCCGAAATCAGGCTCCTTTAAGATTTCTCAAGTTGGGCATCCAAAATCACTAGTCACTTTTGAAAATGTAGGCCCAGGAGTGTATGACAGGCAGGATATTACAGGTAAATGCCACATTATATTTCCTTCACACTTAAGCCACAAACCCCCTGGGCTGATGTTCTTGCTGTGCTGTGTTTGCATGTGTGTCTGCTGAGTTATTTTGGTCTTCTGTACAGATGATGAAGAGATGGAAGGAGACGGAGTCATAGACCCAGGAATAGAGTACATTCCCCCTCCTAGTGGGCCAATGGGTGCTGGGCCTATGATAGTGAGCAGAAAGAAAGTGAAAACGCCTGAGCAGATCAAGCAAGAGGTGGAGAGTGAAGAAGAGAAAGCAGAGAGGATGGAAGGTGACAGCGAAGACCCTGAAGATTCAAATGCACCCCTACAGGCCAGGGGAAGAGACAAGAGGAAGCCACAGGTGGAGAAGGACAGTAAGCCCAAAGCTCCCAAGTACACATCTGTTAGCATCTATGAGGAAAAGCTACTTCTGAAGAGGCTGGAGGCCTGTCCCAATGCCGTGAGCATGACCCCAGAGGCCCGGAGGTTGAGGCGCAAGCTGATAGTCCGGCAGGCCAAGAGGGAAAGGGGACTGCCACTCTTTGACTTGGACCAGGTTGTGAATGCTGCTCTGCTCTTGGTTGATGGGATCTATGGAGCCAAAGAAAGAGGCATTTCCAGGCTGCCAGCAGGGCATGCAACATACAGAACAACTAGCCAGGACTTCAGGATCCTGGACAGGTACCAGGTGAGTGCTTTCAATTCCAAATTAGTTCCTGGGGCCAGCTGTGTCAGGGTTTCTGTTGTAGGCAGTAGACATCAAACTGAGGAAGTCTAACTCCCAAAGTAAAAAGGATTACAAGAATGAGCTTCATTTTGCAAAGGACTTGTATCCACACCAACACACTTTCCAGCTCCAGTCTACAGTTGGGTAATACTCTATAAAATACAAACACGTGTAGATGCCACCATTGCTAAGTTCCAGTTGCTCGTGTTCATTCTACACTCAAACACTATGGTGATGGAGCCTGTGTAAGTATCTTGACAAATTGCGTTACTTTCTTGCCATCCAGGAACATGGGCACTCCCAAGATGACAGTGGGTGATGGGTGCACTCAGAACCTTGCAGGATCAGGCTCTGAAATTGGGGGGAGCTGTGGAGTCACTATGGGCAGGAGCACTGGACTGTAGGTGCCAGACTCCCTGGTTGGACCGGTGGAAACCCTGACTGTGAGACGTATTTTTCCCCTCTGTAGCTTTGGGTGCCAAACATTAGGCTGTTGGGCAGCTCCCCTGACATGACAGCATGACAGTTTATTTTTGTCTCTCCGTGTAGACTACACTGCCTGCTATGAAGGGATATAGGCACCAGACAACAAAATTTCTGTACCGACTGGTAGGCTCAGAAGACTTGTTGACAGACCACAGCATCGTCAGTCCCTACACGTCTCGCGTCCTGAAACCTTACATCAGGTACGGATCCCTAGAGTCTGAATCTCACTTCTGTCATGCTCTCCTCCCATCCTTAGGGGCAGACTGGCGCAGGGTGCTCGGGATTGCAAAAGCATCCTCGCTTCTGGTGACTAGCTTGTATTTTTGCCTGGTTGGGTGCAAGTTTCCACATGAACAAATGGAACACAACATCCTCTTGTAGCATTTGTAGTGTATCAGAGGAATATTTCCTGTGCAGCAAACATTTAGCAGCAATGGCAGTTATTGTTACCAACTTGTGTTTCATATTGTTGATTGTTTTTGTGGTACTGGTAGGCGTGACCATGAGACCAAGCCTCCTAAACTCCGGCTGCTGGCAGAAATCTGTGCCCATCCACACAAGGACAATCCTGACTGGAAAGCTGAGCCTGAAGCACCTATCGATTACTGCTATGTTCGCCCGAACCACATCCCCACTATCAACTCCATGTGCCATGAATTCTTCTGGCCTGGTAGGGTTCCCTCGGTACTTGGTTTTCTAGGAAAGAAAAGGTTTTGTTTCAAAAATTATTTTTGGAGCGGGTCTGTTTCCTCAGTGGGTATTTGTTTGGCGCAGTTATTCTATAAATATTTATTTAAGAGGAATTCTGTCAGATGGTCTGTGCTGGAAAGACGTGTCAGCCTCTACATTTCTGAGATCAAACAGTACTGGGCAATTGGGCCTTGAGTCAGCAAAGCACTTAAGCATGTACTGTGCTTTGAGCATGTGAGCTAGGAGGACCTCTTGCATGCCTAAAGTTAAGCACCCACTTAAGTGTTTTGCTCAATCAGGGCCTTATCATAATAAACAGGTTTTACCAGACATCTATTCCTAACTGGTGTGAGAAGAAAGTTTCTTCCCAGTAAGCACAAGGCCGTAACGGACTGGACTGGAACTCAGGAGATCTGGGTAGGATTCCTGGCTCTGCCACATGCTCCCTATGTGACCATGGGCAAGGTCCTTAATCGTTCTGGGCCTCAGTTCCCCTTTGGTAAAATAGGGATTATAGTATTTATTTGTCTGCATTGCTTTTTTATTTATTTTTTTCTTGTAAGCTCCTTGGGGCAGGGGCTGTCTCTTACTATGTGCATGTCCCTGTGCAGCCCTGATCTCGGGTGTGGTTCCTAGGCAGTGGAGACTTAGTAATGATGATCTGCAACATGGTTCAGCATCTCTAACACAGCAAACTAAGTTTTTCGTAACACACAAGCAGTCCACACCTATATTTTAAAATCAATATTTGCACTACACTTGGGCAGATTATTATTATTAGATATTAGATGTATTGCAATAGCACCATTAAGCCCCAAATCAGTAGCAGATAAGTTGGCATGTCGTTCTTTACACAGGCCACTTTGGAAAGCATGAGACACCCTCTGGTTCTAACAGAAACTGAACACCTTTATCACAACACTCCCCCACATCCCTCAAGCCCCCATCCCTCAGTGCTTATCCTTATGGCACAGACAGGAATTTGTGATAAGCACCAAGGCCCAAATACACAAAGCTATTTAGGCTCCTAATGGAAATACATCTATCTAGTTTTAATCTAGCTAGCTCATGTACCAGAGCACTGAAGCTGCAACGGAGTGGGCTAGCCCTGTGAGTAATTACCCAGGGTTTTGGTCAGCTGCCCTGGCTTCCCTGAGCTAATGAGATTAAAGATAGCTTGGGTATGTGTATGCAAACTGCAATCACACCGGGTGTCAGTTAAAGGTGATTTTCTACTGAAATAGTTATACCAGTACAGCCCCTAGTGTGGATACAATTATACTGGTATAAAGGTGCCTGATATGATACAAGAACCGCCATGAATAAGGCTTGTCTGTGTGGGGAAATTAAACCGGTCTGAGGAAGGGTGTGAATTTAAAGTGCTCTAATTATCCCAGTGTGACTCCCTATGTGGAGCTGTAGTTATGGCATAAGAGTGGCTTTTGTCTGGTTTAACTTACGTTGTTTTGGAAGCAGTTTAAACAGCCTAAAAAAAGCTACTCATTCTGGAATGGGTGTGTCTAAACAGGGGAGTTATACCAGTATAACGTACAGTGCTTTAACCATACCGGTATAATTATACTAGTATAAGGGAAACACCTCCCATGTAGATGAGCCCTAAACTGTACTTGTATAAAGCTAGTATACAAGCCATGTTGGGCTTGTACTGCTTTATAACCAGTATAGTCAAAGCCATGCAACTCTGTACAGACAAGCTCTGAGTCATTTCACAGTAGACTGCAGCCCTGAGATAATTAACACTTCTCCTTATCGCCAATTGATTCCTCTCCACCCAGCTCTTTCTCAAGCAAGAGATTGATTAATGCCATTGTTTGCTCCCAGTGTTCCATGAAGTTTTAAATCTCAGGAATAATACAGGTTACTCTGTTATTCCACCTTTGCGAATACATCCATTGTTGGCAGTTTTGTGATGGTTTTAATGAGCATTTGAAGAAACATGAAGAGTCTGATTCTTCCCTGCCTTGCATCTTGCTTAGGCATTTCCATCTGTGGAAAATGGGTGTAAAATACTACCAAACTAGAATGGTAACGGCTTACATGTACTGGGCACTACGTTTGCATAGATGTAATGGAGAATCTGTTACCATAGTGCTTGGGAGCCCCAGGCATGGATCAGAACCCCATTGCTGTACAGGCACCGATCAAGTGCACTGTTCTACTCTGAAAAGTAACTTAAAGGATAAGTTTATTGCCACTTAATTAAAGGTAGTTAGGACCTTTGTAAAGGCTCAGATAATTAAAATCTTTTGTTACAGGCTAGAAGGGATCAGCAAGAGGGTAAACCACAAACGTGAGGAGCGTCCATACTAGCTTTTACAAAGGCTTTGTCTTCACTGCACCAAAAAAAAAAAAAAAAAAGTTTGGGTTTTTTACATTGAGATGATAAAATCCTACTGAAGATAAGGCAATATAGTTTTCCCCTTGAGGTAGCTAGTTGAAGTAAACCCCAGGTGGGGGTTGTAGGGCTGATTGACTGGCTACACTAAGATAAAAACTACAATGCCTTGTCTCCACTAAGATTGTGCATCAAGAAAACTAACTTGTTAGTTATCTTGCCATAAAACCACACGTTGTTTTTTGGTTTTGTTTTGCAATGAAAACATAACCAAAGATACTCGCTTCCTCAATTTAACTGATGCAAAAAATCTCTAATGAATCTAAACTCAATAAATCAGATTTAAATCTGGGCAGGATCATTTTAATTTCTGTGCTTCATTTCAAAATCTATGAACCCTTTATTGCATCTGCAAAAAGTCCAGTGTTATTCTATCTTCCTTCTTCATGAAAAGAGGTCTCAAATGCAGGAGAGGAGGTGCCTTCCTTACACATGGCTTCTTGGGGCTCCACGTTGATTGTACCTCCCTGGTTCTAGATTGGAGCCGACTAGTGTACAACTAGCTCAGTGGTTTGAGCATTGGCCTACTAAGCCCAGGATTGTAAGTTCAATCCTTGAGGGGGCCATTTAGGAAACTAAAAATACAGTTTTTCAGTCTGCAGCCCTGAGATCTGAAATTCTTTTGGAGTCACACATTGCCAGCAATACAATCCTGTTGATGAGCAAGCCGTGGGAGAATCCATTACACTGTCCCATAGCTTTATTGGCTATGCAAGGCAGAAGTAAAGAGCAGTACAAACACATTTAGGAGCCAGTCCAGCTATCATTTACACGTGTAACTTTATTCATGTGTGTGTTTGGAATTGGGCCCTTTATAAATTCAGCAGATGTGGCTCTGAATACACACAGGAAGACCAGTTGGGTAACAAGATGCCATTTTTGCCATCACTTTTTAGAGCAGAACCACATTTTAAGCTAGTTTTTTGGTCTTTATTTTCATACCATTTGGGTGTGAATCAGTGTTGTTAATTTCTTAGCATTGGTTGCTGTTGAGTCCGTTTTTAAGGATTTTTTTTCTTCTGTACATGGGCTAAATGCTGCTCCCATTAACTTCAACAGTAAGACTTCTATTTTGACCCTGTAGGCACTGGACTGATAGTATCTTTCTATGCATACGAGTTTGAAAATGACGACAAAAAGTCGTAACTGAGCAGGTTCTCCTGAAAAACATGCTTTTTAACACTCTTTAAGAAGCTGTTAATTTCCCTTAAATTCCATCATGCCTGGCTGTATGATATTGTATGAACTGTATTGTATTGCATTAACATTTCCCCTTGGTTTGCAGTGCTTTATAGCTGTGCTCTTCTCACACCCTGTAGGAATTGATTTGTCAGAATGCCTGCAGTATCCGGACTTCAGCGTTGTTGTCCTTTACAAAAAAGTCATCATTGCCTTTGGCTTCATGGTGCCAGACGTGAAATACAATGAAGCTTACATCTCTTTTCTCTTTGTTCACCCTGAGTGGAGAAGAGCAGGGATTGCAACCTTTATGATCTACCATCTTATTCAGGTAGCTGGAAGATCCTTCTCCTTGATAAAGAGCCAGCATTGTCCCCATCTTTATGTATGAATGCAAACAGTGCTGAGTCAATAGCGCTTGTTTTTATCCTCTCTCTCTCCCCTTCCCATCCTTTGTTCCCTTGTTTGTGTATTTACAGGGGTGATGTGCTACCATGTGTGAATTTTTATTGTGAAAATCATTACAGTCAAACAGTATTTTGTAATGGATTTAAAAGCACATTTTCAAATAGAATAGGCTATGGGGGACTGGATGGCCTAGGACTGGGCGGGCAAACTTTTTGGCCTGAGGGCCACATTGGGTTTCTGAAACTGTATGGCGGGCCAGTTAGGGGAGGCGTGGCCCGGCCCCTGCCCCCTATCCGACCCCCCCTGCTTCTCACCCCGACGGCCCCCCCGGGACTCCTGCCCCATCCAACCCCCCCTGTCCCCTGACTGCCCCCAGACTCCACGCCCCTGACTGCCCCCTGCTGCCCCATCCAACCCTTCCTCTCATTCCTGACTGCCCCCCCGGGACTCCTGCCCCATCCAACCACCCCTTCTCCCTGAGTGCCCCCAGATCCCTGCCCGCCACCCCATACAACTCCCCCTCTCCTTCCTGACTGCCCCCCCCCAGGACCCCTGCCCCCATTCAACCCCTCTGTTCCCCACCCCCAGACCGCTATCCACACCCCGGCCCCCTGACCACCACCCTGAACTCCCCTTCCCTCTATCCAACAACCCCTGCTCCCTGCCCCCTTACTGCACTGGTGGCTGGCGACGCTATAGCCACGCTGCCCAGAGCACCAGGACAGGCAGCCGTGCCGCCCGGCTGGAGCCAGCCATACCACCGGGCAGCACAGAGCACCAGGTCAGGCCGCTGCTCTGCCCGGCAAGAGCTCGCAGCCCTGCCGCCCGGAGCATTGCACTGGCGGCGCAGTGAGCTGAGGCTGCGGGGGAGGGGGAACAGCAGGGGAGGGGCCGAGGTTTTAGCCTCCCAGGCCAGGAAGAAAGGTCCCGCAGGCTGTAGTTTGCCCACCTCTGGCCTCGGAGATTAGCCGAGTGATATAGGCCTTGTCTGTATTTGGGTTTGGCTCTGATTCATCCATCAGCAGCCAGTAACTGTGCAGCAGCAACATTGCAAACCGCAGGTGTAGAGAAGAAAAGTTGCAATCTGCACTGGATGAGCTAATCCCAGTTTTAAGCAGGGGAAGGCTCAGTCCGAACCAGTTAGAGCTTTCCTTACCTATACTCAGCTACACCAGTCACTGGCCACTGATGACTAGATCACAAGCAGAGTTAATGCCATAGACTCTCACGTGTAGGGTGCTTGTTCAAATGTATCTCAGTTTAGGTAAAGAACAAACGTTTGTTGCCTGGATCAAACGTGAGGAATGTCCACAGTAGCTTTTACAAACACGTTAACTGCCTCGAGTTCACTGGCCTCAGTGAACGCAAGGTACAAAAGTCTACTGAGGACACATCTTTAGAAGAGAGGCCAAAATTCAAACAGGCATGAAAACTGAATTAGGTCTCCTCTGTGGCAGAGTTTAGGCCCGTTGATGGGCCATTGTGCAAAATTACCACTACTGTTTGCAGGATCTGTAATAAACGATTGACCAAATTCTGCTCCCAGTTACACTGGGATAAAACCAAAGTAAAGCCATCAGGTTCAATAGGGCTCACCAGGATTTTCACTGGTGTCTCACAAACAGTGGGGGTCCCACAAGCCGACTCCAGTGATGAGAGATTGCCACTTCACATTAGGCTTCTGTTTGACTACCATTGATCTGCTGGGTATTTGTGTTTATGGTAGGAGGCAGGTTATATTCAGTTTGAGATGAACTGCTGGCATTCGTAGAATCTACAATAGACTAGATTCCATCGTCTGATGCAAGCAGTGCACTGTGAATTGTGTGAATACATTTCCAAAAGTTACACATTTTATTGGGGACAAGGCTGCATGTTTCTAATGTTCTAATTCTAATTTTTCTTTTCCAAAAAAGCCCCTAATTCTGATTACTTTATTCTGGCCTCATACAGGTGGGAGTCTTATTACTAGCCTCTGAAAACAAGAATTATGTTTTCTTGCAAGCCAAGATCAAATGCTCTGTCATTAAAATTCTTTAATGGCTGTATCCTACTCCTTCCTTGTGCTTACAGTTTGGATGTAATGGATGCAAAATGCTTTCAGAGTGTGGCATGAAAGGAGTTCTAAAAGTCAGAAGAATTATTATATTAAAAATTATTGGAGAGTTTTTATAAATCTGATTGCTAAATAACAAGGAATCTCCAAGTTAATGTGAGAATTGCCACTTACTATCTGAACATAGATATTTAGCTGGGCTTCTCAGGCTGTGAGCCCCGGGGGCTGAAGGATGGGAGTGGATCAGACTGGGATCTACTGGAATTCCAGTGTGACACCCGGAGGTAACCTAGTGGTGCCAGTGTGATTCTAGCAAGTCTAGGTTTATTTGATGACAGAGATGCGTCTAGTCCCAGAAGTAGAATGCCTGCTCCTTTTGGCTGTTTTTTTCTTCAGGTCACTGTTATTAAGTGTTTGAGATTATTTTTAATTAACAATTACACTGAGGAGATAGGAAAATGACAAATTACAATCTAGTTTCTGTTCCTACCCTCAAACTGCTGATTACTCAATCACAAAGGTTTTTGATAAACAACAGTTCCCATCTGATTTCAGCTGTTGCTATGTGTTGTAATTTCTCTGTTTCAAGGCCTCTGCTTTTCTCACGTTTCCCTAACTAGTTAAATTCCAGAATTTAAGAGTTTCTTCACCTCCTCCTTTTCCCTGGAGGCTCTCTCATTTTCTGGCTGTTTTTTTTCTTTGGCAGACCTGCATGGGCAAAGATGTTACTCTTCACGTCTCTGCAAGCAACTCCGCTATGCTGCTGTACCAAAAATTTGGATTTAAGACTGAAGAATACATTTTGGATTTTTATGACAAATATTACCCCTTAGATAGCAAGGAGTGCAAGCATGCATTCTTTCTGAGATTGAGACGATAATATATGACGGATACACAGAGCTCTATGGAAAACCTGATAGCTGAATTAAGAGTTGCCATGGATTTCAGCTCAGGAGGTTGGCTGTTAAGAGTGCAATGATGCCTTTATCGCTAACATCAGCAGTGATATACCGTATGCTTAATGTGCAATCTGAGATTGATTTATGGCCTCATCGAGCAACAGGCCTGAGAGTATGAACTGGGACACAATGGAAGGGGAATTTCCTGCCCTCTTTTTGGAGAGCCCTTTGACAAACAATTTGAGACTTCAAAGGGGCTGGAGGACATTAAATTTCTCAAACCTAACAGTGTGTTGCAGTGGTTGTGTGTTCAGTATGAAGTTTGTGCAGTGCACAGTATTCTGTAGCAGGAACAGGATGTCAGGTGTGTTCGTAGCTAGGTGAGGTTAGATACAAGAGCTGCTAAGTCAGCTCTTTGAAATCTTTAAATCCATCTTTACATCCATCCAACACCCTACCCCCCTTATGCCATAGGCACTCTGGCTTCAGGAATCTTAGCACAAGAGGAGAGGCAGTTATGAGATTTGAAATCTGATCCTTGCTTTATGGCATTAACCTATTGTAACCTAGCAGGAACAGGGGGCAAAGATGAGGCAGTAACTTTTCTCAGAAGAACCCAGTCTGTGATTGCAAGGCTCTAAATGTTATCGGGTAGGCCAAGAAAAGTGTTAAGGCAACAAAAGAAGCAAACACAGGGCTTGCCTCACACTGAGGACTAGTCCTTTTCCTACATAACTTAGTAACTCCTACTCCCCTTTTACTGCAGGTGAACGGTAGCTCGACAGATTGTTTTACAGTTTAGCAGGTTGTAGATACGGCAGTCTGTGCATCTGGAACATGAACCACACCTTCTGCTTAGTCTTAATGTCAAGGCCACATAGCTGCGAGATGTGTTTTTTTAAATCCACCTTGTATACATTTCAGGTGCCTAAGTATGGTAGTGGTTGCCTTAATGGAGTCTGCATTCTAATAGGAGCAGAGAGAGACAGACACTATATCTGTTTCTGTACAGCCAAGGTAAGCCCTCCCTGAAACATGGATGTAATTGGTACTAGAAAAAACTCATGACTTTTGAAACCATTCGAGAACTATCTGCCCTGCCATCTGTGCACATTTCCAAATATTTTATGAGTGTGTGTGAAAATCCTTGATGTTACCGATGTTACGAGTTAGCTGTTTCTGGAAAGATCTGTCCTCAAGTGAAATTAAAGACCTTCTCTTGGACAAGCCCAGCTGCAGTCATATAGTGTGTTCATTTATTTTTCCATCATTCACTTCTACCGTCTTTCTTTGATGTCATGCAAAATCGAAGAGTATTTTCTGCTATTCCAAAATGGCTCATTATGGCCTTGTGGAGCTCCCCAGTGTGCAGGGGAAACGTGCACCCAGCTACAGCCTTTCGTTCATTAGTACAGCACATTCTTCACTGTCTGTACGTGGGAGATTCTGTGGCTACACCGCTCCTCACTCTCCAGGGCACCATCTACCCCCAGGAGAGCAGAGACAGAGCAGCAAGCCAAGCAGGGTGTGTGTGGGGCGGGGGCTCCTTACACTCACCTCTATTGCGCAACTGCATAAGGGTGATAATGGATCTTGCCTAACCAGGCCCTTTCCACATTTTCCAGAAGACAACATAAGAAGTGTGTGTTTGATGAAATCCAGCAGTGTCTTAAATAATCCATGGAAATGAAACAGTTCTTTGGATTTTAAGACAAAATATGCAGTGAGATTTTCAAGGCGCCCTTAACTTTGTATGTGCACAACTGCACCCTGTCCTAGAGAGGAAGGATGGGCCAGTGATTAGGGCACTAGCCTAGGACTTGAAGATCCAGCTTCAATTCCCTGCTCTACCACAGACTCCCAATGTGACTGTGAGCAAGTCACCTAGCCTCTCTGTGCCTCAGTGCCCCATCTGTAAAATGGGGGTAATAGCACTTCCATACCTCAGAGAAGTGGTGTTAAGCAAAATACATTAACGATTGTGAAGTGTTCAGACACCATGCCAATAGAGGACAAATAAGTAAAATAGATTCCTCTGCAGGTTTGTGGGAAAGTGAAGTGTAGGCACAAGTGATAATACAGAGATGGCTACGTTCTCTGACTTGCAAAGATTGCTTGTCCATGTAAAGTCAGCCAGTTTTCTATCTGTCTAAATTCTGCCCCTGGTTCCTACAGTTTACTATACTCCCAGAACTGTGGGGTTAAAATGAGATACCTGATTACCATGATTAATATATTCTCTGCAGTATGCTATTGTGCTGTCTGTGCATACCCAAAGTCCCTTTCACAAAGTGCTACCTTGTTGAGGTCCCTTTGGAAAGTTGGTTCTCATCAATTGCATCATAATGTTCTGCTGGTGTGAAAGCAGGATGCCACCGGAACTGGCAGTAAAATCGCTCTTGCAGGCTGTCAGGGTTCCCTCCCCACTCTAAACTCTAGGGTAAAGACGTGGGGACCCGCATTCAGAGCCCCTAAGCCTATTTTACCAGCTTAGGGTAAACCCCCCCAAGGTACAAAATTCCCTGCACCCTGAGAAATGCTTCTTACTGCCACCATCAAATGTCTAACAGGAATCCAGGAAAGGAATCACTTGAACTTCCCTCCCCCCCCCAAAATGCCCCCTCAAGCCGTACACCCCCTTTCCTGGGGAAGCTTGAGAACAATCTCCCAACCAATTGGTTACACAGTGATCTAAAAACCCACCCCCTGGGTTTTAACACTATAGAAAACAGTCAACTTCTTAAAAGAAGGATTTTATTAAACATAAAGAAGGTAAAATCATCTCTGTAAAATCAGGATGGTAACTATTTCACAGGGCACTATATTTCCAAACTCAGAGAGATTTCCCCCTCTGGACAAAACCTTAACGTTACAGATAACCATGAATACCTCCCCCCCCCCTTGCCCTTTCTAACACAGGGGATATACCAAGCCAAATAAACAGAATCTATACGCTATACTATCTAAACTTACTTCAGAAAAGGGAGGTTTGATTTTCTGTAGGTTCCTTCTGTCTTCCAAGATCACTCTCCCTCAGACAAAACCACTCACTAAAACCTTCCCCCCTCCCAAAGTTTGAAAGTATCTTGTCCCCTTATTGGTCAGAGCCCAGCCAGGTCAGGTGTCAGTCTGGCTACCTGCATTTCTTAACCCTTTACTGGAAAGAGGATTTTATAGCACTGCATCAGACCCTCTCCCCCTTCCCTTCATTTTTATGACACGCCCCCCAAATCACCGATAGTGTGAAACACTGGCTGTGATTTCTTCCTGGAGCTTTAAAAGAAAACAAAGTAATAAGACACATGAATCTCCAAATATACTAATAACTGGATAAAGACTAACAATATTGTCCACATTGCAAGGACGATTTTAACCAGTTGGTTCGGGGAAACTTTCACGGGAGAGTGCATCAGCCACTTTGTTAGAAGCTCCTGAAATGTGTTGTATTTCAAAATCAAAATCTTGGAGAGCTAAACTCCATCGAAGGAGTTTTTTGTTATTTCCCTTGGCGGTATTAAGCCACTTTAGTGCAGCATGGTCAGTTTGCAGGTGGAAACGCCGTCCCCAAACGTATGGGCGTAGCTTTTCTAGAGCGTAGACAATGGCGTAACATTCCTTCTCACTGATTGACCAGTGGCTTTCCCTCTCAGACAGCTTCTTGCTGAGAAACACGACAGGATGGAATTCTTGATCTGGTCCTTCCTGCATTAAGACTGCTCCCACACCACGCTCGGACGCATCTGTGGTTACTAGGAACGGTTTATCAAAGTCCGGGGCCCTTAGCACAGGGTCAGACATGAGTGTTGCTTTAAGCTGATTAAAGGCCTTCCGACACTCATCAGTCCACTGAACCGCATTTGGCTGGTTCTTTCTGGTTAGGTCAGTTAGAGGGGCGGCGATTTGGCTGTAGTGCGGTACAAATCGCCTGTAATATCCGGCCAAGCCTAAGAAAGATTGGACCTGTTTCTTTGACTTTGGGACAGGCCACTTTTGGATAGCCTCCACCTTGGCCTGTAGGGGGTTAATAGTTCCTTGACCCACCTGGTGTCCAAGGTAAGTCACTCTGTTGAGGCCTATTTGACACTTTTTAGCCTTAACAGTTAGTCCTGCCTCTCGTATGCGCTCGAAGACCTTCTGGAGATGCTCCAGGTGTTCGGCCCATGAGTCAGAAAATATGGCCACATCGTCAAGATAGGCAACTGCCGATTCTCCCAATCCCGCTAGGAGACTATCTACCAGTTTCTGGAATGTGGCAGGTGCATTCCGCAGCCCGAAAGGGAGCACATTAAATTCATACAGCCCGACATGGGTGATGAAGGCTGACTTTTCCTTGGCGGATTCATCTAGCGGCACCTGCCAGTACCCCTTGGTTAAGTCTAAGGTGGAGATGAACTGGGCACGTCCCAGTTTCTCCAATAGCTCATCTGTGCGAGGCATTGGATAGTTGTCTGGGCAAGTCACAGCATTTAGTGTACGGTAGTCCACGCAAAAGCGTATTTCCCCATCTGGTTTGGGGACTAGAACCACGGGAGAGGCCCATGCACTGCTAGAGGGACGGATTATACCCATCTGTAGCATGTCTTGAACCTCCCGTTCTATAGCAGTTTTGGCGTGAGGAGCCACTCGGTAAGGTCGGGCTCTAATTGGGTGGGCATTACCTGTGTCAATGGAGTGGTATGCCCGTTCGGTCAGTCCTGGGATGGCTGAGAACATCGGTGCGAATTTAGTGCACAGCTCCTGGATTTGCTGGCGCTGCATACGTCCGAGGGTCATGGAGAGGTTCACCTCTTCCACGGTACCATCATTTTTCCCTTCATAGTAGACACCCTCAGGCCACTCAGCGTCTTCTGCTCCCTGGGCAGTAAACTGACAAACCTTCAATTCTCGGGGGAAAAAAGGCTTTAGAGAATTAACATGGTACACTTTAGGCTTGAGAGTTGTGGTGGGGAATGCTATGAGATAGTTCACAGCTCCCAGGCGTTCTTGGACCGTAAATGGCCCTTCCCATGACGCTTCCATTTTATGGGCCCGGAGTGCCTTCAAGACCATGACTTGGTCCCCTACTTTAAAGGAACGCTCTCTGGCATGTTTATCATACCAGGCCTTTTGCTCTTCCTGAGCCCCTTTTAGGTTTTCTCTAGCAAGAGCTAAAGAGTCTCGGAGGGTGTTTTGTAGGTTGCTTACAAAGTCCAGAATGTTAGTTTCCGAAGAAGGTGTAAACCCCTCCCATTGCTGTTTCACCAGCTGTAATGGCCCTTTAACCTCGCGGCCATACACAAGTTCAAATGGTGAAAACCCTAAACTGGGATGTGGTACAGCCCTGTAGGCAAAGAGCAACTGCTGTAACACTAGGTCCCAATCGTTGGAGTGCTGGGTTACGAATTTACGTATCATGGCTCCCAAAGTTCCATTAAACTTCTCCACCAGACCATTTGTTTGATGGTGGTAAGGGGTGGCAACCAAGTGGTTCACCCCATGAGCTTCCCACAGGCTTTTCATGCTCCCTGCCAGGAAATTAGTTCCCGAATCAGTAAGGATGTCGGCGGGCCAACCTACCCTGGCAAAAATCTCTGTTAATGCCTGGCATACACTTTTAGCCCGGGTGTTGCTCAGAGCTACTGCTTCTGGCCATCGGGTGGCAAAATCCATGAAAGTCAGTATGTACTGCTTTCCTCTGGGTGTCTTTTTCGGAAAAGGACCCAGAATATCCACAGCTACCCGCTGAAATGGAACTTCAATTATGGGGAGTGGCTGGAGAGGGGCTTTGACCTGGTCTTGGGGTTTTCCCACTCTTTGGCACACCTCACAAGACCGGACATAGGTAGAAACATCCTTGCCCATTCCCTCCCAGTGGAATGACCTCCCCAAACGGTCTTTGGTTCTGTTCACCCCAGCATGACCACTAGGATGATCATGGGCTAAGCTCAAGAGCTTTAGCCGGTACTTAGTCGGAACCACTAACTGTCTCTGAGGACGCCAATCTTCCTGGTGTCCACCAGAAAGAGTCTCCTTATATAAAAGGCCTTTTTCTATAACAAACCGGGATCGATTAGAAGAGCTGAGAGGCAGTGGGGTGCTCCGTCCCACTGTCCAAGCTCTCTGTAGGCTTTCATCTGCTTCCTGCTCGGCTTGGAACTGTTCCCTAGATGCTGGAGACATCAGTTCCTCACTGGGTTGTAGACCTGGGCTGGGTCCCTCTGGAAGCGATGTAGGTGATGGGGTTGTTTCCGTTGACTGTGAACCACTCTCCGCTGGTGCACAATGTGGTAATTCAGGCTCTGGCTGAGCCTCTTGTATGGAGTTATCGGTTGCTGCTGCCATTGCAGGCTCGGTGGTGCCCTCGGGTGTTGGTACGGTAGCTGGGGTTGCAAGCGCTGGACTCAGTGCTGGCAATGGTTCTGGTGCTGGTTGTTTCGTCTGTTCCAGTTCCGAGACTGGCTTGGGTCGGGTTTCTGTGATTGGATCCACGACGGCTGTTGCAGTCGTTGGCAGGGGGTCCGGTTCCACCACCTCTATCTGGGTCTCTGGTAGTACAGATGGGGTTCCGGTGGAAGTCCCAGGAACAGAGCTAGGTGTGACAGCTTGCTTAGCCTGGCTGCGGGTGACCATTCCCACCCTCTTGGCTAGCTTCACACAATTGGTCAAGTCTTCCCCCAGCAACATGGGAATTGGATAATCATCATAGACTGCAAAAGTCCAATTTCCTGACCAGCCCTTGTACTGGACAGGCAACACGGCTGTAGGTAAATTAAAAGAGTTGGACTTGAAGGGTTGAATTGTCACTTGTGCCTCTGGGTTGATTAAGCTGGGGTCCACTAAGGATTTGTGGATAGCCGACACTTGTGCTCCGGTGTCCCTCCACGCTGTAACCCTTTTTCCGCCCACACTCACCGTTTCCCTTCGTTCCAAGGGTATCTGGGAGGCATCTGGGCCTGAGGACCTTTGGTGTGACCCCGGTGCAATGAACTGTATTCTGTTGGGGTTCTTGGGGCAGTTGGCCTTCACATGCCCCAATTCGTTACATTTGAAACATCGCCCAGCTGACTGGTCAGTGGGGCGAGGTGGGTTGCTGGAGAATGGGGTGGTGGGGCAATAAGGGGTCTGGGTTTTCCCTTGTGGGGCCTTGGGCTGCTCCTGGTGAGGGGATGTGGTCTCGGGTTTTCCTTTCTGGTATCTCCCCAAACTATGACCAGGGTTGTTCCTCTCTGCTTCCTGCACCCCTTGTGTACCAAATTTCCTTGCCCCTCTGCTGATCTGGGACTGTTCGTATTGATCAGCATAAGCAGCAAGGCTGTCTGCTGAGTCCATTTTCTTATCCCATAAACACTGTCTTATATCATCCTTGGACATATTCAGGAATTGTTCCTGAGCCATCAAATCACACACTCCTTCAAAGCTAGTAACATTCCTTCCCTTGACCCATTTTTTTAACAGCTCCTTTATCCGGTTTACATAAGCTACATTACTTAGTCCAGGCCCTCGGATAAGGGTTCGAAATTTTACTCTGTAAGTTTCAGGTGTAACTTGAAATTGTTTTAAAACCAAATCCTTGAATTTCTCATAGTCAGAAGCCTCATCAATAGGCATGTCATTGAATATGTCCAGAGCACTTCCAGTCAACTTTGCTACCAATAGGGTCATTTTGTGATCATCAGGAATGTGATGGAGATTGCATAGTCTCTCAAAGGTGAGAAAATATTCAGCAATATCCCGGGATTCATCATACGGTGGACATAGTCGCTCCCATTTGTGGGTTGTTGGGGAAGGATTATTAGTGTTATCCGGTAGATTCTGCTCCGCCCTGGTCTTCTCCATCTCCAGGGCATGCTTCCTCTCTCTGTCTTTCTCCTCCTCAGCATACTTCCTCTCTCTGTCTTTCTCCTCCTCAGCATGCTTCCTCTCTCTCTCCTTCTCCTCCATAGCATACTTCCTCTCCTCCTCAGCATGCTTCCTCTCTCTCTCCTTCTCCTCCATAGCATACTTCCTCTCCTCCTCAGCATGCTTCCTCTCTCTCTCCTTCTCCTCCTCAGCATGTTTCCTCTCTCTCTCCTTCTCCTCCTCAGCATGCTTCCTCTCTCTCTCCTTCTCCTCCTCAGCATGCTTCCTCTCTCTCTCCTTCTCCTCCTCAGCATGCTTCCTCTCTCTCTCCTTCTCCTCCTCAGCATGTTTCCTCTCTCTCTCCTTCTCTTCCATCTCCATCTGTTTAAGTTGTAGCAGTCTTGCATGTTTCTTCTCCTCCTCATCAGCTTGTAGCCGGGCTATCTCAAGTTTAATAGCTGCTTCACTGGCAGTCATCTTAGCCTTTCTGTTTTTAATCTGTCTTAACCCGATAGTGTTAGAAAAGAAAAAAAACCTTGCTTGGGTATTCCCTGTAGGGGTTAACTACCTGCTTTCATATGTAGATACTCTAGCTCCTAGCAGCTTAACCCTTCCCCCCTCCCTGCTTCCAGCAGCTACAGGAAAGAGCTAGAGAGAAGAGAAAAAAAAAATCTAAACTCCCTGTGTCTGGTTCAAAAAAACTCTCTGGTTCAATAGATCCCACCGCTCTGCCACCATGTCAGGGTTCCCTCCCCACTCTAAACTCTAGGGTAAAGACGTGGGGACCCGCATTCAGAGCCCCTAAGCCTATTTTACCAGCTTAGGGTAAACCCCCCCAAGGTACAAAATTCCCTGCACCCTGAGAAATGCTTCTTACTGCCACCATCAAATGTCTAACAGGAATCCAGGAAAGGAATCACTTGAACTTCCCTCCCCCCCCCCCCAAAATGCCCCCTCAAGCCGTACACCCCCTTTCCTGGGGAAGCTTGAGAACAATCTCCCAACCAATTGGTTACACAGTGATCTAAAAACCCACCCCCTGGGTTTTAACACTATAGAAAACAGTCAACTTCTTAAAAGAAGGATTTTATTAAACATAAAGAAGGTAAAATCATCTCTGTAAAATCAGGATGGTAACTATTTCACAGG
Organism: Chelydra serpentina; assembly: GCA_037349315.1. Taxonomy (NCBI): domain Eukaryota; kingdom Metazoa; phylum Chordata; order Testudines; family Chelydridae; genus Chelydra; species Chelydra serpentina. Next base: position 18,026,798 of record JBAIAC010000061.1, read on the forward strand.
GCACTATATTTCCAAACTCAGAGAGATTTCCCCCTCTGGACAAAACCTTAACGTTACAGATAACCATGAATACCTCCCCCCCCGCTTGCCCTTTCTAACACAGGGGATATACCAAGCCAAATAAACAGAATCTATACGCTATACTATCTAAACTTACTTCAGAAAAGGGAGGTTTGATTTTCTGTAGGTTCCTTCTGTCTTCCAAGATCACTCTCCCTCAGACAAAACCACTCACTAAAACCTTCCCCCCTCCCAAAGTTTGAAAGTATCTTGTCCCCTTATTGGTCAGAGCCCAGCCAGGTCAGGTGTCAGTCTGGCTACCTGCATTTCTTAACCCTTTACTGGAAAGAGGATTTTATAGCACTGCATCAGACCCTCTCCCCCTTCCCTTCATTTTTATGACACAGGCAGTCTGGCAAGACACCGCTGGCACTCAATGGCCATGGAAATGGAAGCACCCTCGAGCCCCATGAATGTCCTTCCCAGTTGAGTCTGAAGTATGTGGGTGGAGCCATGCTGCTCATGTTGTACCTGTTCAGGGTGGGTTTGGATTCATGGCTCTATAGAATATGGAGTTTGTTTTCACTTGTGACTCAAACTGCTATAGTGTCTCAAAATTCAGCTGTGTCTATTTTATCAGCTAACCAGGGAGAATGCAGAAAAGCTCATTAAACTGAAGTTTCCTTTAGAGATGATGGGCTGGGCCTGGCCGTCCCCACTCTATGATGGAGCACCTTGGGAGATCAGGGTCAGATCCTTAGGCTGGTAGCATTGAGGAGGCAGCATGTCCAGTCCTGGGGAAGCACTTCCTTCTCGATGGTGCAGTTTTGATGGGCTCCAAGGGAGCTGTGCACAGCCTTCCACTAGACAGTCACCACAACATGAGGCCTTTGAGGGGGTGGGAGTCCAATGAGGGGATTCTTTGTGCTCAGAGGACCCACCTGAAGAGGTAAAAAGTTTTACATCCCAGAATGTTAACTGTTTGTCTCCCCAACCACCAGCTCTGGTTGTACTATGGAGTGACTCTGGTCTCCTTTCCTCAAAGCCCCTTTCCTCTCATACATTGAATCTATCTTAGGCCTTGTCTACACTCTAAAGTTTTGTCCATAAAAGTTATGCTGCCTTAATTAAAGCTGCTGTTGCATGCCCATACTAGCTCCTTGTGTTGGCAGTGCGCATCCACACTAACTCTTGCATCAGACACAGAGAGCAGTGCACTGTAGGTAGCTATCCCACTGTGCAACTGGCCGCAGGGTGCTTTGGGAAGGGTTTGCAATGCCTCATGGGGCAGGAATAGGGTGACCAGACGTCCTGATAAAATCGGGACTGTCCCGATTTTTCCTCCTTTGTCCCGTGTCCTGACCAATGCATGGTTGGGACGCCATTTGTCCTGATAGTGGGGCTTCGGAGTTTGGTTTTTGTTTTCCCCCTTCCCCTCTGAGATCTCCGGCAGGGCTTGGAGAACTCCGGCAGGGTTTTTTTTTTTTTTGCTTGACAAGTGTGGTGGGAGGGTTTTGGTTTTTTTTTGCTCGGACAAGTCTCGATTTTTGGGTCCCTTCATCTGGTCACCCTAGGCAGGAGTAGTGTCACATGATGTGGGTTTCTCAATCCCTTGCTTCCAGGGGCATCCTAGTAGATTGTCAGCTGCTTTTCAACTAAAGTGTGGTGGGGGAGGGAGAGGAGAGCAGTGTCTGTGGGGTGGGGGAGACAGCAGGCTGACCGACCAACACCGCCCACCCCCCCATGACATCCCCCAGCTCTGCTTGGCATAGCAGTCTCTCCCAAAACAGCCTGCTCTGCCTGTCTGCGTCCCTGTGGTTCCCCCTGAGTTCTTCTCAGCTGATGGGAGCCACATCCTGAGCAGCTCTGTGAGCTCAGCTCTCTGTGCTGAGGAATGTCAAAGCAGCACAGCAGTCCCTCCTCCCGTGCTCCCTGCAGTCTGCCTGCCCCTGTGTTTCTAGTGCAGGGCAGAGCAGAACAGCAGCATTCCCCGTTAACTATTTGCTCTTTGTTCCCCTTTGAAGGGGAGGGGCGCATGCCTTCAGGGCAGCAGAGATCAAAACAGTGAGCAGAGCGATCAGGCAGGCATTGTGGGATACTGGTGGAAGCCAGTTATGTCGACAATACAAACAGCAGCGTCTACACTGATGCTTTGTTGCTTTAATTTTGCTACAAAAAGCTCTGTGCCTCTCGTGGAGGTAGTTTTATTTTGTCAGGAAAACAGCAGAGTGTTGACACCAAAAGTAGGTTTGTAGTGTGTACATGTCCCTTGCTTTGTTGGCAAAAGGCAGCTTTTGCTGACAAAATTTTGTAGTGTAGAAAAGGCCTTTCATAAATGGAAAAGGGACCCAGAACTCTGAACTTCCAAATGGCTCTGTGCCATTCAAGTATGCCACTAATATGAAAACAAGCAGACACACAAATCTCCATGGGGCAGCTGGCTTTCTCTGCAATAGCTAGAGCCCTCTGGTAGAGTGAAAGTAACGCATGCTATTCACTACTGAGCTTTCCTTTCCTTTGTGCCTCAGCCATTTGACTGCCAAGCAATCTTCTCACTGATTAGAAAACCAACACCCCATCAATTTGAATGATGGTGCAGCTCCGCTGAGCTGTACAGTGACTGTGCAATTCCAGTTGCTAAACCAGCACCTTAGCACAGCCAAATTCAGCTGAGCAAACTTACCTTTGTGACTAATAACCAAATTTCACCTTCCTCCTACGGGAGAAAAATCAATCTTTCTAAGCCCAGGGCTACATTAGGGGAGGGGGTCGATCTACGATACGCAACTTCAGCTACGTGAATAGCGTAGCTGAAGTCGGCGTATCGTAACCGACTTACCTGGCCATGAGGACAGCGGCGAGTCGATCGCTGCCGCTCCCCCGTCGACTCCGCTTCCGCCTTTTGATGAGGTGGATTTCCGGAGCCGACGGGGAGCGTGATCGGGGATCGATTAATCGCGTCTTAACGAGACGCGAAAAATCGATCCCCGATAGATCGATTGCTACCTGCTGATCCGGCGGGTAGTGAAGACAAGCCCTAAGTGGCCTTACCTGTGTGTGTTAATATTACGTGATAGGGAAGCTGCTATTTCATTGGGGTCATCTTGCATCTAGATCTGCAACATAAGATGAGCAGGGTAGGCAAAAGAGATTGTTTTATAATTCTTTGAGCACTAAATAATAGGGCAAAATCATGCTTGGCACTTCACCTTGCCAGGAATCTGATTCATTGTCAGTTCCCAGCCTTGCTTGTCCCAAGAGTAAAGTCTGGTATATATACTGCCCCAGTTGGCTTTGAACATTTCAACTTTGGTGTAAAACACCAAGTTAATGTATAGATAAAGTTCCACAAGGAAGCACTCCAAAATCAGGAAATGAGAAAGTTAAGGTATAACATGCAACCTTCATTCTTATCATTTTGCATGTAGGCATTTACAATGGGATTTTTAGTCATGTGATCACATAGGATTTCAAATACAATTTTCCTTACAGCTTTAGATATTCACGAATCTAAAATAACATATGAGCGTGTATTTAAAGGCTAATATGATGCATACGCATAAGTAGCATGATTTGTATTTTCTGACTTCTGGCTGCATTTTGAGTTACAAAGGAAGTGCTTTGCAACTTGGCCTGCAGCAGTGGCTGCTGGTACAAGCACTATGTCTTTTTATATTGAATAAGAGTAATTAATTAGCTTTCCCCATGGAGATAAGCATACAATTGCGCAAAGTGCTGTGAATAATTCTTCAACCCAGCTGTATAAAACTCTTCTTTTTCTTCTTGTTACATTCATTCAAAAATGTTGGTCAAAAATGTTAAACTTTGCCCTAAATATTTTAATAGTCCGTGTTATTTCTGGGTTTGATATTATTTCTATTGCAGTAGCAATATTATATAGAGGCCCCAACTGAGACTGCAGTCCCATTACACTGGGCTCTGTAAAAACACTTAGGACTTGTCTGTACCCAGATGTTGCAACAGTTTAATTAAAAATGTAATGTTAAATCAACTTAGTTAAACCAGTGCAAAAGTCTTTGTGGACACTCATTTTGGTATGGCTTCAGTCAATTACTTATTCACTGAAGCTAACCAAAATAAGACTGCTCACTTTTATAGTAGCACATACAACTGAAGTCACATTTAGAAGTTGCCCTGGTTTAACTAATGGAGTTCACTGCTCCACCCACCAGCTAACACCCTTGATAGGATTTGTACTACATTTTCTTTATGCCTATTTTCCTTTATAATATTTTCTGTGCTGTATAATGTATTCATAAGAACCATATTTACAGGAGCTCATCTATTCCTAACTGAGTAAGCCAGATTCTCACCTAGTAACAAAAAAATGTTCTCAGCCAGTTTATTGCCTGGCCTGGAGGTAAATACAGTTGGCAGGAGACTACTTCATCTCTCCTGAGAATACAATTACAGCTTGTTAATGTCTAGTTTCTAAGGGATGTTAAAAGAAACATGTTATTTTTTGTGTTTCAAGTTTTGTACTGTCCTCAGATCATTGCATCCATTTGAAGTGGACAGGGGGAAAAAAACCCTCTTTAGGAGACTTAAGTTACACAGTTCTATTCAGGCCCTTAAAGTGTGATCACAGTAATCGTTCTCACTTATTGTGGATTCTTGCTACTGAAGTACTATAATCTTATAGATCTTTTTATTCAGTTGTAAGGCATGGGATTTATTATGGTACCCCAAAAGGAACCTTTCAACATGTATTAAAACACACATGCTGTTGACTCAGATTATACTTATATCTTGATGACTGATAAGTATAAAATCTTGGATGGCCAATCAGAAAGTTCTGTGACCGAGCCCTGTTCATGATTTAAAAAAAAAAATCACTTTAAATATGAAGTTAAATGGTCACATTCTGGCACTCTGGGTTTACCTGAGAGCAGGCATCCCTGAATGCTGTCTTTGTGGTATTAAGCACACACACCTACCTGTAGAAAGTATTCATGCCAGCAACAGAAATAATCCTCAGAACGGGTATGTGGGGCTGCATCAACGTCAACCAGGCTTCACGCTGTCACCACTAAACCTCATCTGGCTTCGTCTTTTCAAGAGAACTAAGAAACTTCAACGTTCTTGTGTGCCTGGCTGCTGCCCACTGAACTTCACCACACTTTCATCATGAGTACATCACATTTTATGTAATTGTTCCTGTAACATCAAGAAGGGACAACAATCCTAGCACCCTGCCATAATCCCAGCCTACAGAGCACGCTTTCTTTAGCGTGTGACTACTGTGGAAGTAACATTGTAATAATCACACTGGGGAGGTTCCATGTCTGATATGTTTCCATGATTTCCCGACCAAACTGGTTCAGTTTATAAGTAAAACAATGGATCTAACGCCAGTCATGCAGACTCAGCCTGGCATCTGTTTTTTTCTGGCTCATGTATTACCAACCATAAACATTCTGCAATCAAAATTTAGCTAGTTGTTCTACTGATGATGCACAAACCAAAATACAATCCAGTTTACTCTCTTGGCTCTGAAATGTTTACAGGAATAAAAAGTAGCATACATTTATTTCTAGTCAGTAAGGTCAGCAGCTTTGACTATAAATGGGAACATGTTTTCAAGTAAGATAGCACCACTTTTACATAGTTGCTTTTCAGACTGGAGCTGCCCTTTAAGAACTTCTCCATCTTTGCTGTTTCTGAAGCTGGAAAACACGTTTATATGGGAAAAATATGAGGCCTGCATAATCAGCACAAAACCTGAAGCCTGAAGGAGGACAGACTCAGTGACCACCCTCAAAGGGTATATGTCTTCACTGCAGAATTAGTCCAGGCCCTTACTTGGTGTTGCCTCTCTAACACCCTTCCCGACCACACAGAAACTTCTCATTCAAATTTAGTTATACTTTCAATCTGACACAGTTGGAGATGTGGATTAAAGGACGGGTTCCACTTTCACTTGGGCTGGCAACCGGCCCACTTTGGAGTGAGGACACAGGGTAAACCACTTTAGTGCAGACAGTTCTCCAATGCCTTCCCACACGCCCCCCATGTTCTCAAAAGGACAGACAAGTTCTCACACAATTCACTGGGAAAGAATAAAAGAGCAGCTGACCTTACTGCAGCACAAAAAACCATGGGCAATCAGTCCCCAGCAGTCCTAGCTACACACATGGGTGAGCGTAGCACCAGTGAGGGTGCAGTAACTGGAGTATGGCTTTGCAATGTGGCCACTCACACATCGGCCAGGCTAACCCAACTGCTGATCACCTGGGCTAACTCTGCAGTGAAGAGCTGCTGAAGCTCATTGATAAGGAAATACCCACAATTACTGCAATGGGTTCTATGCCAAGAGCACAACCTGCCCCAAATGCCAATGCATTATCCAAGTAACAGTATACCAGAGGACCTCCTCTCCCTCCACAGCAGAATGGCCAGCTGATAAGTAGAATAATTCCAAACCTTGATTGTGCCATCATTCACTCATGATTTGGGGGGAGACAAACAAGGCAGTTTCTTCCATGTGACTGGCATCTGAGTTCAAAAACAGTGCAGCCTGCTTTAAAGTAGATCTATTTCCATCCACAGGAACGAATGTTGAGAATCTGGATTACAGACATACTCTTTCTGACACAGGGATGGGGAGGACAAAGTAGTTTTGATTCCTTTGCAGAAATAAAAAAACAATTTTATTGAAAGTTAAGGCCTACATTTTCAGCAGTAATATCTGATTTTCGATTCATGTTTTGAGAGACCTATAGTCTGATTTTCAGATGCATTAAACATGCCCACAGCTCCATCTGAAGCCAGTGGTGCTACACCTCCAAAAATCCTGGCCCTTGGATCTCAAGTTGGGCACCCAAAAATTGAGGCACCCAAAATTAGTGAATATTTCTGAACGTTTGGGCTGAATGCCAGATATCCCACTTACTTAAGGAGAAACATCAAGGGCTACTACCTGGGGACTACCTGGATATAATATTAATTTCACAAGTTCAGTGCAGTATGAATTATGCACACGCTACGGAACAAGTTTTTAAACATGACTCAAAGTCCATAGGTAAAAATGTGTACCCAGTTGAACTTCTATATTTGTATGTGCAATCATTGTAACTGCAGGCACAACCTGGGTACCTGCTCAGAAAAATGGTCATTTAAGCATCAATAATACAATTTAAAGGTCAAATAACCAAGTACTCACAAATTCCAAAGGCTGAGCAACACTGCTCCCTTGTGCATCGGCCTCAAGGGCGCCCCCCCCCCCCCCAGCACTACCCAGCATCAATGAGCAGCTCCAGCTGAAATGTACACACTACTTGGCATTTATCCCCGAGACACTGCTCTGTTTCAGCAGCAGGAGATATCACTCAGATCCACCGTGAGCTATTATCTGCAGTGTAACATGAATATTCTTCCCAGTGAGAAAAATTCAACCCCCCATATCAAATCATATCAATGATTAACCAACCTTTTAATCACCTGGAAGAGTTCTGTAGTGTGTAACTGTGGACACTATAATGGGAAAAAAGATGCCTTCCTTCACCTTCACCATAACAAGATCCAGTGGCTAGAAGCTGAAGCTAGACAAATTCAGAGTAAAAATAAAGTACAAATTTAACAATGGGGTAATAACCATTGGAAAAACTTGTCAGGGATTGTAGTGGATTCTCCATCACTGGAAAACTTTAAAATAGAATATCTTTCTAAAGGATATGCTCTAGTTCAAAAAATGAATTAAGACCTGTGTTATGCAGAAGGTCAGATTAGATTATAACAATGGTCCTGTCTGGTGTGGTAACCTGCAACCACAGAGTTTTGAACATCAAAAGCTTTTTATTCTGCAGATCAGTCAGACTCGCCACAAGACTTCCACCAGGAATATTCTCTCTCCTCTATGGCAGGGAATCAGTCTACCATCGTGACCTATGAAGATGAAGCTAGTATAGAAAGTGTCTGAAGCCCACAGTATCAATAGCAGAAGACAAAAGATCACTATAAAATCTTACCACACCACTGATAGAGCAGTCATTCAGCTGAACAATATTCTCCCTCATGGCAGACTGGAAACAGAACCAACAAAAAAGGTTCATTGCCCTGACAGAATAAAAAAGACAACGGTCAGCCCATGACAACGAAATAATATTTTACTGCTCAACTTTCAGGCTGGAGTCAAACACCAGAAGTGAACTATTGGCCTTATGAAGGCAATGGGAGTTTTGCCATTGATTTCAAAGGGGCCAGGATTTCACCCTGACTTGAGTGTGTCCAACACTGAGTAAATATGGCAACTGTCTACATGACATGTGATGGCAGCCATAAAATCCTGAGATGATCTGGAACAAACATGTAAATGAAATTGAAAATTTTCATCAAGATAGTTGTGTAATAGCTAGGTGTATTTATAATGAGTTTCAGTGGAACTGAGAAACAGGGTTTGACTAACTCCCTGAAAAACGAGACAGCATAACCTTTGATTTCTTGTGAATTACAGACACCCACACAGAGGCTGTTATTCATCTGCCAATTGTGGCAAACATTCACAAAACAGAACTCCCTTTGGACTGGGTTGTTAAGGATTAGCCTAAGGGGTTGAGTGTCTCACAGTACCTGTTCTTAAAGTTACAGCGTATTTTCCATAAAAACTTGCTTTTCACATTAAATAAGGAGTTAAGCAAAACATACCAGTAAGAGCTAATTTACTATGCAAATTCAGTACTGATCTTAGCAGGCAGTTATTACACTTGGACAGCTACAGCGTGTATTGTTCTTTTTAAAACTAGTAGCAACACCACCATCTTTTGTAGTGTTATTCTGCGGGAGCCAGCACATATGAATTAATACACAAAAGCACCACGTGCATCAGATAAGGTTGCTCTGTACATAGTCTTAACTTATTTCCTTCTGTTAGGTATGCTATCAGGCCTGATCTACACTAAGAGTTTATGTCAAATTTAGCAGCGTTAAATCGAATTCCCCACTCAGAGTTTATCTTCCTGGACTGTATAGAAGATAAAGACTAGCAACTACAAGTTATACAAGGGTTTCACTCCCGCCTCAATTATAATATAAAAAGTTCATCTTTAGGTAGCAGTAAACCAAACTGGCTTTCATGCTTAGATTATAAGCGTCTTGGGATGGGGACTGTCTTTTTGTTGTTTGGACAGTGCCAAACATAATGAGGTCCTGGTTTGTAACAGGCTCCTAGGCATGATGGTAAAACAAATAATAATAGTGCTCAGTTAAACCCAAGAAGCAGTCAAACCTGGATCGACTGAGCTTTCACCTGTTTGTGGCTGTTCCCTGTAAAAGCCCCATCTCTGCTCCCAGCACAGACCCAAACTCATCCTCTTTGACTCCAGCCTTTCCTTTTCTGGTTACAGGCTCAGTCTGATAGGTGGGGGTTGCAATTCACCACCTGAGTCACTGCTCATGCCCTGTTCCCAAGATGGGGAGAGCTGTGTCCTCCTCCTCAAACTACCACGCAGCAGGGCTGGGGCAAAGCAGGGCAACACCACCACAGTAGGGCGCCTCAGCCCCTGCCCTGACACCCCAACATCCCCCACTGCCCTGACACTTGTCAACACCCCCGCATCCCTGACACCCCTAACATCCCCCCGTGGCCCCAGAGCCCCCTCACAGGGCAACACTCCAGCAGCTCTGAAACCACTAATATCCCCCATGGCCCCAATGTCCCCCCCAGCCCTTCCCTCAGGTTAACACTCCCACAGCCCTGAAACCGCTAATATCCCCCATGGCCCCAATGTCCCTCCCAGCCCTTCCCTCAGGTCAACACTCCCACAGCCCTGAAACCGCTAATATCCCCCATGGCCCCAATGTCCCCCCAGTCCCTCCCTCAGGTCAACACTCCCACAGCCCTGAAACCCCTAACATCCCCCCGTGGCCCCAATGCCCCCTCACAGGTCAACACTCCCACAGCCCTGACACCCCTAACATCCCCCCGTGGCCCCAGAGCCCCCTCACAGGGCAACACTCCAGCAGCTCTGAAACCACTAATATCCCCCATGGCCCCAATGTCCCTCCCAGCCCCTCCCTCAGGTCAACACTCCCACAGCCCTAACATCCCCCCATGGCCCCAGTGGCCCCCCCACAGGTCAACACTCCCACAGCTCTGACATCCCTAACATCCCCCATAACCCCAATGTCGTCGTCCCCCCGATAGCCCCTCCCTCAGCTCAAGATTTCCACAGCCCTGACACCCCCCACGGCCCCTCTCCCATCTAAACACCCCCAAAGCCGTGACACCCCCACAACCCTTACGGCTTCGATGTCCCCACAGCCCCTCCCTCACGTCAACTCCCCCAGGCCCCGCCCCGTCTCTCTGTGACGCGCTATTCACGCACGAGGCGGGCAGCCGTTATAACGGCCCAGCCCGCGCGCGCACCGCACCACGAACACTACAGCTCCCAGGGTGCCTCGCGCCTGCGCCCAGTCCCGGCAGCCCCCGCGCCGCCGCCGCCGCCAGGATTTGAAGATGAAGGGCCCCGCCGCCGTGCTCCTGCCCGCCGAGTGGCAGCTCTACCTGAGCGAGACCCGCCTGGCCACCTACCGCAGCTGGCCCTTCACCGAGGGCTGCGCCTGCACCCCGGAGCGGGTGAGGCTGGGAGCCGGGGGGAACCCCGAGCGTGCGGGCCTGGGGCACCGCCCTCCGGAGCGGGGATCTGGGGCCTCTCCCCGGGCCCGCCGCCAGCCCCGCGGGGTGGGAGGGGCTCTGCTGATCCCGTCTTTCTCTCTTTCCCCCCCCCCCCCTCCAGATGGCGGAAGCCGGATTCATCCACTGCCCCAGTGAGAACGGGCCCGATGTAGTTCAATGCTTCTTCTGCTTCAAGGAGCTGGAGGGCTGGGAGCCTGAGGATGACCCCATGTGAGTATCCCAGCCCACGGGGGCCACAGTAGCCCTGCCTGTCCTATGGGGAGAATGGACCCCTGCAAACCGGGATGCCCAAAGGTCCCCTGTAGCAGAGGGGGAGCCGTGTTAGTCTGGATCTGTAAAAGCAGCAGTCCTGTAGCACCTGCTAGACTAACAGATCTCTTGGAGCATAGGCTTTCCTGGGTGAATACCCACTTCTTCAGATGCATGTGGTGGAAATTTCCAGAGGCAGGTATAACTATGCAAGCAGGAATCAGGCAGCATTCGTTTTCTTGGCCCTGTGGTACATTGCCAACTACTGTCTAATTACACATCACTGAAGCTACCAAGCATGTGTCTCCTGGGTGGAGTTATTTCCTGATTATTGCAGAATACATGATTATGTATTGAATGAATGCTCCTCGGAGGAGAACAAGGAGCCTCTGCTGCCCCAGGGCTGCTTTGGTAGCTGGGCCCAATGTTCTCTTAAGTATCACGAGGAAAACTAATGTCCTCGGTGTGTCCTCAGTAGGTAACTTGAATTTTTCTCAGGAGTGGAGCCAGTCTCCTCCATGGAAGGAGTCCCACTGTAGGAATTACAATAGCTTCGGTGTGAAAGTCACAAACACAGAGGTCAGCTAAATCTGGGAGTGAAGCCAGAGTACCATACTATGCAAGACAGTACATCACTGATCAACAACTGGAATAATCCTGTCTTTAACCTCCTCCAGGACCTTGTTCTTCACTCATGCCAAGTGAGACGTGGTTATGTTCTACTTTTCTTAACTAATAGAAATCAGAACCAAGGACTAGGATCCTTTAAATAGTTTCCTGAACCCACAGCCCAGTTGCTATGGGTTTGGAACTGAGCCCTGAGGAGACTGAAATGGCTGAGAGTGAGGAAAGTACTTTAGGATTGAAATGCCAGCTGAACCTCAACAGTGGAGTGTTTTAGCAAAATACCAGTAGGTTGGTATTAGTGTCGCAGGGTGTCGGGTTGGGGAGTGACTCACGTGTGGCTCTGTGAGTAGTGGACACATGGTAGAGCAGAGGTTCTCAAACTCTTTTTGTTGACAGTCCCCTTTTCAAATGCAATGTTAATCAGACTCCCAACTGATAAACTGATTGACAAAAGTATATGTGTACTTGTACGGTAGGCAATTCTTTAAGGAAAAGAATACAAGAGTACTTATAGATATCTGGGAGATGGGTGTGCCTGCTTCTTACTGCAGCCTCTATCCAGAGGCAATGCGGGGATGGGGGCTGCAGATGTGCCCTGCCAGATTTCTGCCTTCCATTTGGCCCTGCTACCTGATGTAGCAGGGCAGATCAGTGGTGTCTCCTTGGCTAGCTGCTGCCTGCTCGTGCAGTCAGTGACTGTGAGGCAGCTCTTTCTGATGGCAGGGGGAGATCTCTCTTCTGCAGTGACACTACAAGTTTTGGTTGTGTTTCTCTCTTCTCTTTCTCCCCCCCTCTTCTCTCCCCCCCCCCCCCCCCCCCCGACAAGTGAGGTGGTGGTGGTGCTCCCTCCCTGGGCCTGTGAACATTTTGATGCCTCCCCCTGCCATCAGAAGGGGTTGCCCCACACCATTGACTCCACAAGCAGGACCCCACATGCCCCCCCCAGGCATTGCCTCTGCTCAAACATTTTGTGGCACGCCCCCCTGGTGCAGTCTTTAAGGACCCCAGTTTGAGAACTCTTGTGGTGGAGGATGGGATGAAAGCAAGTAACTATCGAAATGCTTTGCATTGGAGTACAGTTCTATGCCTTTAACATGAGCCTGGTCTCCCTTTCCTAGGGATGAGCACAGGAAACACTCCTCTGGCTGCGCTTTTCTTTCCCTCCGTAAGAACCCTGTTGACCTGACACTGCAGGAGTTCCTGAAACTGGACAAGGAACGAACGAGAAACATGATTGTACGTACAGCTCGGAATTGGGTGGTGTTTTAGGTCCTCTACCAAAAGGCTAATGTAGCCTCCAGTCCTAGGACCTGTTAGGTAGCCTCCTGAGCATTTGGCTTCCTTGCCAAGGAGACACGGCTTCATTATTCTCCCCTCTGACATGCATTGGGCCAGCCAGCATGTCATCTTGCAGTTCCCTGCCTTTTCCCTGGGGGGAGTGCTGAGCTGTAGTACCTTGTCCTTTCCCACCAAGCTGAGCGTGATACTGCCTGTCCTAAGCTGAAGGAATTTTATTTTTCATCTTTCCAGAAAAAGCAAATCTCTCAGAAAGTGACGGAGTTTAAGGAAGAATCTGAGCGTGCACGTCGTGATATTGAGAAGCTGCTCTCCTAGGCCCCTGCGACTTGTCTGTGTGCGGTGTCTGACTTGTATATATGTTCTCTAGAGCTGCCTCTAGTGCCTGGGAGGTGGTAGTAGTTCAGGTCCCTTTCATGCAAGGATCAAAGGGATATATACTTATAAACAAAGGGGGAGATTTTCAAAATCACCTAAGGCATTTAGGACCGCAATTACCATTGATGGTTGTGTTCCTAAATCTCTTACATGACTCTGCAAACCTCCTTTGAAATTATTTTGTCTCATGTTGACACACAGATAAATGTCTAAAGGAAACTTAATGCACAATGATTTATTTAACTGTTCAAACTGAGTATTCTATAGTGAAGTCTAACAATCTCTCCTATTAGAATAGTTCACATAATTCATTTTTGTTATTTTAAAATGTGAAATGTAAGTTAATCGCGGTAAATGCTGTCTTAGGGGCACCACTGCAGAAGTGGTCAATGATCCATTTGAGACATTTCCAACAGCATCCTAATCTTAAAGGCACAATTACTCTCCTTGGGCTCAATCCTGTAGTTCTTACAAGTATAAGATTACTTGTGATTTTTGATATCAAAAGGTGTCAACTACGTGCTTGATTCAAAGCCCCTTGAAGTCAGTTTAAAAAAAAAAAAAATCTTGGCGATGCAGTCTTTTAAAAACAAAACCCCCACTTTCTTCTAACCGCATCCAGCTCCACCTTGGATAAGAAAGCTACAATCAAGCCAGGGCCAGATTGATATTCTTGGGCTTGGTCAGTTTGTCCAGCATTCCCTGTCCAAGTTTACTAGCAAACAATGAAATTATTTCCTCATTCCCAGTCTTCAGTGCCAAGTCATATGCTGATAAGCCTTTTTCATTCTTCTTTTTAATGTTTGCATTACAGCTGTAAATAAAGAACAGGCTGCTCAAGCTATTTTAGAAAAGGAATCTGTTTCAAATTTACTACAACCCAAATGTAAATCACATAGGGTCAGATTCTGATGGTTACTCATGTTGTATGTAATGTGAGTGATGATATCCGAGTCTGCACCTGGGTCCTGTTGTGCATGTACAGCACACTATTAAGTCAACATAAGTTGAGGGCACTCAGATCCTTGCAGGATGAAGCCCATACCTGTTACTGATTACTTCTGTGAGATGCATGTAGATTACATGTAGCTCAGAGTTGCACTGGATGCTACAACAGCAGAACTTACCCTAACAAGACTTTGATGCAGTTCTTTCCCTCTAATCCAAGCAAAGCTGCCTCATGAAGAGCAGTGTTGTTATGCCTGTATGGGAGGAAAACAGTGTGTACTCAAATCATTTCTATTATTTAAAAAGAAAGTCAGGACTTTATTTAGAGGAATGTTTTATCTCTACTAGTATATCAGCTGCCTCAAACTAGGTGGGGAAAATCAAGGACCAACAAATGTCTCAGTGCGGTGGCTATCTTCTCCTTTTTGATAGGGAGAAATGGGATAGGAGAATACTTTTGGGGTGGGGGGAGAGAAGGAAGGTACCAGTGACAGGAAGATTAGGGGGAAGGGCTTAAAAGGAGGACTGATGCTTTGTAGAGCTAAAATATGGGGCCACCTTTTCAAAGCTGGCCAACTAAAGTGAAGCAATAAAAGGGGGAGTTGTCTGTTTATTTACCTGTTTGCAGGTGTGGGTGTTTTTGTTTGGTTTTGCAAATTTGATTCATGGTCACTTTAGGAGATTTTAGTCCCTTTTGGTGAAATATAAGTCAAGTCCCCCTGCTGGTCAAGCTCTAGAGAGGATTCTCATTAGAAATTGCTCACTTACGGTCCTGACTGCTGGTCAATATCCGCACCTTTCTGGACAAGAACTGGAACCACTTCATCATGTCTGTTTAAGACAGCAACTGTTAAAGCAGGTCGGTCTTCTCTGTTGGTGCAGTTTGGGTCAGCTCCCTGGAATATGCAGAAAAGGACTAGATCTTACAAGCTGTACATGTTTCAGCTTGCCTCCCCTGATTTAATATAACAAACTCTGCTTTAGTTGTCACATGTACTGTCAGTCTCTCTCAAATCTGCTTTAACAGTCAGGAACACTAGAGAAACATTCAAACCTGGAAAATTCAACTTTCATGTATTTGTCTGTGTTCTTGTAGTTGCGCTTAGCACAAAAGCAGAGTAATAACATGGGAGGGAGAGACGGTCAAAGGCTTCCCCACCCATTTGGAGGAGTGACATTGCAGCTGCTTTGTGGCCACAACTCCAAGCAGAGGTGGTGGTAGTGTTGTGATGATGGATTTGGCCAATGGAGAACTCCCCAACCTGCTTTCACCTCGAAGCTCTTCCTCTCCTTGCATTCCACTGTGTAGTATATCACCATGCAGTTCTGGTGCATGCCTTTCTGTAAGGCAGGCTTGTGGCAGTTCTTCTAAGGATTTGACCTTAACCCATAAAAGGGCTACAGAAAAGGTTACTTTTTTCCTTACTACGATGCTGTTGGTGGGACCAGGGCGAACTTCTCATGTATCTGTTCATTATCAATTTTGGAAGAGAATAGATGCAAATAGATTTTCCTGTTTGTTTTTATTTAAATGTTCATTTTCTTTAATATTGGGGGCTGTAAGGCCCAGAGCCTCAAAAATATTTAGGGCTGGTCTACGGTACAAAGTTAGGCTGACTTAACTACATCGTTTAGGGCTGTGTAAAACATCATGCCGTGTGCGATGTAATTAAGCTGCTCTAAGACCCAGTGTAACACTGCTAGGACAATAGAAGAATGAATCTGTTGATTTAGCTACAGCATCTTGGAGAGGTGGCTTTACTACACTGACAGAAGAACCTCTTCCATTGCTGTAGTAAGTGCCTATGCTACAGCAGCACAGCTGCTGTGGTGCCACTGTAGCATTTCTAGTGTAGACTTCCCTTAGGCTCCTAATTCCCATTGAAATCAGTGGAAGTTAGGAGCCTAAGTACTTTTGAGGATCTAGGCCTAGAAGCTCTACTGCAGTGATCGGCCCTTGGAACAATTTCTGTTGGGCTATGTTTATTATTTTTTCTTTTTAAAAGTCATGAAGCCAGGACAAAAGTTTAAAAAGAAAGTAATTTCTAGTTCAGGTTTCCAAGACACAGGTCCAGGCCCATTGTCCATTTACTTCATGAACTTACTTCATCAAGCAATTGTTCTACCAATGAAATTTTTCCTTCCCCTTCTGGACCCACTTCTTTCAGGAGCTGTCTAGCCTCAGGCTGTGAAAATACAGAAATCAACAATACACAAACATTTCACAGACTAGAAATATGATTATAGGGCACTCCCACTGGCAGAGTAGTGCAAATGTAGCTGAGGGCAGAATTTGGTCTTATGTATGTTAGGCATTTGAACCTCACTAATCCACACACAATTTCTACCAAAAAAGGCTGTCCCCACTTCTGAGCAAATATTGAACAAGAGGGTGCTATTGTCAACGGTCATATTACTAAGCTCCCAATCCTGTAAACACTTATACATGTGCTTAACAGGACTACCATGAGTAGTCCTATCGAAATAAAATACACAAGATAATAAGGTTAAGCACATGCATATCTTTGACAATTCAGGGCCTTTGACTTCCTGTTTTTACAAAATACACTGCATAATATTTACTAGCATACTATGACGTTTTATCAAAGAAGACTAAACTCCAATTGCCAAAGCACGTTAACAAAATACACTTTGTGATTTGCTTGCCTTACTTTTTAACTGTGTTTGTTCACTTCAGCCAAACTCCAGCACCTAGCTTGAAAATCTGGGCTGTACATGGGTGACACGAGGACAGAAGAGGTGGGAAATCCTACTAGGCCTCAGAGTCACTATGGCATGCAAACTCAAGCCCATGGCGGGATTAGCCTATACAATTATTTTCACCCCATAGTTCCCTAGATCTATGGCCCAGTGGCTTTCGGCTGAGCCGGAGTATGTGCTAAGCCCAGGAGAGACTATGAAATAGCAGGGAGTGAGGGCAGCACTTTAGCATATAAAACCCATTCTGTAGCCCCAGCACATTGCCACACAGAGGTTCTCATGAAGTAGAGCTTGCAGAAATGTGATCTTTTATTTGGGGTATAATTCACTGGAAGCGTTTTTATTCTGGCACTGAAAATCAGTTATCTGGTTTTTTGTTTGTTTATTTTTTTTAAAAGCCATGAAAATTCAGGTGTTATATTTCTTACAGTGTAACATGGAAAGTCTCCTCTTGTCCCCACTGGATAGATGATGTAACCACATGGCCATGGTAGCTTGCCTTTAAAGGTTTCCATAACACATTTTCTGTAGCATTAACACTCCCAATTAGTAACAGTGACAAAAATTCTGGACCTCATCCTGATCCAATGGGAGTGCTACCATTCACTTCAAAGGGAGAAGAATGGGTCCAAAATACTTTCATTAAGCTACTTGCATAATGTCCAGACAGTAATGCTTTGGTTAAAAAATGAAAGTTATCTAGTTTAAAAAAAAAAAAATGTTTTCAGGGAGTAGGGGGAAATTTGGTTAAATCCAACTTCTACAAAAATATATACATCCAATGCATCTATACATACAGATAGCTTATCTTCTTTTTCTAAAAATTTTCTTGTCTTCTTTGTTCTTTTTACTTTTTCTCTGGGGCTTGAGATGCTGTGACCCTCTTCGCACACTAAAATGGGAGAATCCAGAGTTAAAACGAAAAGTGATACTAGTGGTGTAACAAGAACTCAGGAGCCATATGTGGTACATACATTCATACGTTGTTGTGGCAGCGTGAAATCAACCCCTATTCAGAGCGCCCCATTTAAGTGGCCCCTTGTGCTGTCCATTTGCGCTGGAATGAACTTCAACTGGAGTGTTTTGGATTTGAATAGCACTGAAAATGGGTTAACTCCACAGACCATCCCAAATCTCAGGTGACTTGGTTTACAATAGCTCTGTCATAAATATAAAGGGAAGGGTAACAACCTTTATGTATGCAGTAGCATAAAATCCCTTCTGGCCAGATGTACTGAGGGGGTTAAGAAGCTCAAATAACCTGGTTGGCACCTGACCAAAAGGACCAATAAGAAAAGAAGATACTTTCAAACCCCGGAGAGGTGGGGTGGAGGAGGTTTTGTTTGTGCTCTCTTTGTTTGTTCCCTCTCTGGACAGAGAGAGAGACCAGGCAGGAAAAACATCTCCTGAAAACATACCTAAAATGATCCATCTAAAATTACAGAAATTGTAAGTAAAGGCAAGGAAATGCGTTAGATTATTTTTTGTTTTAGCTTCTGAATTTTCCCTATGCTAAGGGGGAGTTTTATTCCTTTTTTTTTGGTAACTTTGAAGCTGAGCCTAGAGGGGAATCCTCTGTGTTTAAATCTTTTTATTATCCTGTAAAGTTACCTTCCATCCTGATTTTGCAGGTGTGATTCTTTTACTTTTTTCTTTAAATAACGTTCTTCCTTTAAGAACCTGTTTGATTTTCAGTGTCCTAGGGACAAAGGGTCTGGTCGGTACTCACATTATTCTCACGCCTCCCCAGGAAAGGGGGTGAAAGGGCTTGGGGGAATATTTTGGGGAACAAGGGACTCCAAGTGACCCTTTCCCTGAATTTTTTTCTAAATCACTTGGTGGTGGCAGAAATACCGTCCAAAGACAAGGAAAGGATTTGTGCCTTAGGGAAGTTTTTGACCTAAGCTAGTAAAAATAAGCTTAGGGGGGTCTTTCATGCAGGTCCCCACATCTGTACCCCAGAGTGGGGGGGGGGGGACCCTAACAAGCTCTAATAAGGAAAACTGACAGGAATGTGTAAATGCAGTGGTGGTGTAACCGTGTTGGTCCCAGGATATTAGAGACACAAGGTGGGTGAGGTAACATCTTTTACTGGACCAACTTCTGTCGCTGTGAGAGAGAAGCTTTCGCGTTTACACAGAGCTCTTCTTTAGGTGCACGCTTGAAAGCTTGTGTCTCTTACCAACAGAAGCTGGCCTAATAAAAGATACCTCACCCATCTTGTTTCTCTAGGTATGTATAAAAGCATTCAGAAATAAATAAGGCACCATGATAATTCACACGCATGTGCATTTATAAGACTAGTGTTGATCTTAAATGGCAATAGCTGTTGTAGCAAAAAGCCAGAGTCCAATAATAGGTGGCCTGATTTTCACATGTGTTGAGCATTCACACCTCCTACTGAAGCCAATGGGTGCTGAGAATGCTCAGCACCTTGGAAAATTGAGCCCTAGGATTATACATGTCATCAATTCTGTTTCATTTGTCAAATGTAGCAAAACCAAAACCCCACAAACAGCAGCTCAAAAACCAAGAAATTGTGGTCTTCAGGTGTTAAACATCTGTCAGGGATGGTCTAGGTATACTTAGTCCGGCCCAGCCCTACATTTCTATGATTCTATTACTGCCCAATTCCAGCCATACAGTGTCACTGCATGGATTTTACGATTAGGATTCAAAAACCTGAGCTTCAGCTGCACTTATGTGATCTTTTCAGCTATTCTCTAGAGATGTAATTCAGTGTCTGAGCACTCAACACACAATGCCTATCAATCCAGCCCAGATCCACAAAGATACTGAAGCACCTAAACCCCAGGCTTGCTTGGTGCCTATGTTTCACCCTCTGGGCATGCACACTGCTGCCTCCCGTTAGGTGTTCAGACTCCTGTCTCGCCACTTAAGCCCAAGAGTGATTCACAAGATAGGTGTATGAACACCTCACCTGCAGGCAGGGCTCAAGCCGGTAGGTGTACGGAGAGGCCCCCAATTGGATCAAGTCCCATTCAAAAACCAGGGTGGGTGGGAGTGGTGCCTGCCTTATAACTTTTAGCCCAGTGGTCAGAGCGCTTGCCTGGGATGGGGGAGAGAGGATTTAAACAAAGATCTCCCACCTCTCAGGAGAGTTCGCTAACCACTGAGCTGTGGGTATTCTGAGGAGGGCAGGATCCCTCCGTCTGTCCTGCTGAAGCTCTTCCCCTGTGAATAAATAATGGAAGAGTGAGTGGAGCACGGTGGCTGGACTCTGGGTAACACACCTCCCAGGTGGATGCCCTAACAACTGGACCACATTCCCTCCGTGGCCCAATGGCTATTTAAGTATTTATCCACAGTGGCACAGCTCCAACATGAGAGCTCAGGCCTAATTCATTCCCTCAAGAAACACTTCAGGAGCCTAAGCCACCTGACTCCAGGAGAGAGGTTCCTGGTCATGCACTGCTAAGTAGAGACAGGCGCTTCTCTGCAGCCCGGACTTAGGTGTCTACATCTGTGAGAGGGACGGAATTTAGCATAGCCCCCTCTCGTTGGCATCTCCCATAGGCTCCCTGCCTAGCACGTTGCATTTTGTGGATTGCATTCTAAGACACCTATCTCTTCCCATTCTTTATATAGGGAGCCTAGGCACCTAATTAGGCTTTATGGATCCCGTTGTTGTTCTTGTGATTTTTCTAGGCACCTAAGAATTAGGTGCCGCAACGCTCAGCATTGCAATGCTTAAGTCCCTCTGTAGATCCCACTTTAAATCCCACTTACACCCTATTTTGAGGTTTTAAATGTTGCAGGCTGTCTGCACGGTGGTAAATTTCCCTGTTTGAGCATCTAACATGTTATTCACAGGAGACAGATTCCTATTCTTGAGTGCTGTAGTTAGGTCAGATTGTAAAGATATAGGAAAACTCACCCAAACTAGCCTGACTATCATACCGTCCATCTCTGCCTTCTGTCACAGTGCTCAGATAATGATTGTCAAACTTCATTGGTTTACCAGTGAGAATATCCTGGGGAATCATAACATGTGGACATTTAATCAGATGATCACATAATTCTGTAATATCCTCAGTGGCATGAAATGGGAGGAAATTATATATAAGAAAAGATATACAGCTATTTAATGTCTTCAGGCTTAGTCAATACTGTTTCAACACAGGCAAAGGAAACCATTTTTTAAAGCGCCTCACTATTCAAGACTTGTTTTAATGCAAAAACTGCAAAATGCATTTCAATATTGTGAAATGAAGATACACATCCAAGGAAAAGCATTATATATAATGATTAAGAAAACCTCTTAGCATATTGCTTGCCAAATGAGATACAGCAAAAAGAAGCCAAATGATACACCTTCTGAAACCCCTTTCATCAGGGTGCCGTTCAAAAGAAGTAATCTCTGAGTTGAACTGGATTCCTTGGAAGGATTGGGAACGTGGATAAACAAGGTAATATTGCAGGAACATGCAGAGCCTCAGAGCAAAATTAGCAAAAGCTCTGGCATGTGCTGCCTCTCAACTGTATTTAGAATTCGAAAACCTGTGCCACAAGACAACCAGTTGCAGTCTGGAGAGTAGGAAGATTTGAGAGCAGGAGGAAAGTGGTGTTAAGGCTATTAAAAGTCTTCTCAATTGAAAGAAAACTTAATATTAATAGCATACTTTATAAGATGCCTTGGCAATGAATACAAGATAACAGCAACGTGACCATGCAGTCTGGTTTGATCAATAGGGATTCCTGTTTACTTAGCTCAAACAGAAAAAGAAAAGACTTTCACTTTAGAAAGGAATAACACCCTCTCCACAAGAGAAATTCTGGAATAGGGTTAGAGATACATAATGCTGAGCTGTCAAGCAATAGCTACTGGCTCAGTAGGTCAACTTCTCCAATGATTAGCCTAGTCCCCTAAACTGACCTTGTTTATGGCAAGAATATAATTTAATCTGAGACTGACTTCATAACCATCCTCATGGACTGTAGCAGAAATAATCTATAAGGAAAAAAGCACAAGTTAGCATCTCTTCTTATAAAAGTACAGGAAGACCGTTTCAGTCATGCTAAGTAGTCCTGCTGTGGGCTGAAAGTGTTTATCAACTGAACCCATCCATCCGTCCATCCATAAATAATACAGTCATAGTAATAATAATAATTAATAATTCACACTTTACTTCTTTATAGCACTGTACGCACATTAACTAATCATCTTTCCACTTTAACTGAGGGAAGGGGTAAGAATTTATAACCGGTGATATTTTGAGGTAAGTAGAGAAACCTGAATGACTGAAAATGATATGAATGATTCCTTATACTCTCATCCCAAAATGTTGTACATGCCGTGAAACAGGTTCACACCCATGGCTGCAGAGGGATGGCGCGCTCTCTCTCTCTCTCAGTAAGCATATTTCTCAGCTGACCTGGCCTATGTCCCACTCACTTTTGGGCTGCACCACATGTCTACAGAGCCCCAGTGGAGCATGAGATATGGGAAGCTTGTGCCACCCTGCTCCAGGAAGACTTATCACCAGTGGACAATTGCCACCTGGGCTGTGCCAGTTCGCGCCAGCACATGAGCAGAGTGCTGAACGTACAGGGCTAACTTCACCCACTACTGAAATGCAGCCTGCTGTGGGGAGGAAACGGCCCCATTCTGTGGCAGCCACACCATATAACACTATATGAAAGTGATTTCAAGAGAGGAAATGATGTTATTTATCAAATTGAAACGACAGGGAAATTTTAGACAAGTGGCACACAGCTGGTCAGCTTATGAAAGCTGATAAGATTACAATGCAAATTGGCATCACTGCAGGCTGAGAACTTTGATTGATATATATATATCAATTTTTTTTCTGCATGAAATATGAAAAAGCATGAATAAAGACCAGATATTGGTATTTGCCTTGAATCCGCACTGATACTTTTCTTGGCAGAGGTTTCATTACAGTAGGAAGATAGAGGCCTAGAAATTGCAGGAATATCCCTCCTGGAAATATTTTCCATATTTTTCCAAACTCCATATGCCTGAACCTTCTCTCAAAGAAAACAAATTGCCATGGGCCTGATTCTCATTTCACTAAAGTCACTTTACACCTCTCTGGCAATGCAAAAAGGCTTTAAAATAGACACCACTCACATTTATACTCACATTCAGGACCCTGCACAATGTCAGAGTGGTAATAAGAATCTGATAGAATGCCATACCTCCAAAAAGTGGCAAATGGCCATGCCGTTCCTGCTCCCAGGCACATGTAACCATATCTAAAGCACTTATTTTTTTCCTACTGTTTCTGTTTGATATGATTTTTGCATTTGTGCCATTGAGAGCAGTCACTGCATGTAGAAGGAACCTCAAATTTACATCTCCCCAGTATGACCATTTTAGCCATCAATACAGCCACGCCTAACCATTTTTTAGTATTGGCTGGTGACATTAAGTCAGCTAATATCCCTAATATGCATGAGCCAAGTGCTTAGTACAGAGATAAGAACACATTGTTCCATAAAGGGCATAGTTTGTGGCAGAAATAAAGTATATGAGACAAAGTGACTTGCTGCGGTCTACTGGGGAAATTCTTCCCTGTGCAGAGGGCTAGCCCAAGGCAAGTGCACCACTTATAAGTAGGATTTAAATAGTGCATTGGCCTTCTGCTGACCCACAGCACAGGGGTGAACATCTGCTCTGGGATATAATAAAATCAGTTGAATAACACCTCTGCTCTGATCGGTCAGCAAGGCCTTTAAGGCTGTTGTGACCATCTCCACTAAACTTCGGGGGTGGTTCCAAAGGGAATATGTGAGAGAAGGAAGGGAATTATAACTAGAGAAAAAGCAGAAAGAACTCAACAGCAAACTAAAGAAAAAACTGGAATAGAATGAAAGAAGTGAGAAAAAGAGAACAAAGGGGAATTAGAAAGAGAAAGCAGGAGTAAAAGTAGGACAGAAATAAAACACAGGTAGATGAATCAAGACAATAATTGGCACAGTTATTTAGGCCAGGTCTATACTACAGACTTCGGCTGTGTTGAGGCGGGAAGAGGTGTGTGATCCCTGAACAACACAGCTGTGCCAGCAGAACCCCCTAATGTAGATGTAGAAAATAAAACAGTATTCTGATCAGATATATTTTCTCTTCAATCGTTCCTTGACACATCACAAGAAAAATGCTAGATGCAAAAGCTATTTCTTACCTTTCCCATTCGAGGTTCTCCAATCAAAGCCCTGAACTCTGGGTTGTTCTGAGCATAGCTTCTAAGATGAGCGCAGACATGATCTAACTGTTTTCTCCAGTACCCTAAAAAGTAGGAGTTATGAAAATGAAAATACCCTGTAATTGTCATCAATAACTCTTCCACTGATGTGGTGGAGTACGTCAAGAATTGTAGATTTTGACCAGGACAAAGAACACTCTGTTTTTCTGTGGCAAATCCAGCTGAGCAAGGAGGAGGAAGAGAAGCAAGCTGCACCACATAAAGGGGTGAAACAATACACTTGCCCTCAGATCAAAAGTGGAGCACTGAGTCATTTCTTCCCAGAGCTCCTCTTGGGATGGAAAAGCTACGTGCTGCCCCATATTAAGTGTTGAGACTAAAGACTCAAGTTAGCCCTATGTTCCAGTCCTAACACTGATCTCTCTGCTTGTATGTTGTATCTCTTTCCCCAATTTGCTGTCTGCTCTTTGTCTATCAGACTGCAAGCTCTTTGAGGTAGTGGTGAATACCATCTATTACATTTTGGGTGCTGCCACGAGCTAAGTAATTAATAAGTCGCAGTAGGATTGATTTTAAATGCTTTTGCAATCTGAATCCATTATTTCCAATGCAATACTCTGTGTTTAGTGGCCAAAGGGATGGAAGAACTTGTTTTAAACCTTAAGTGGCTGTGTATCAGGATCCAGCCAACTTTACTGTAGAGTGCACTTATAGATAGTACAGAGAGTAAATAAACTGTGTAGGTGTGACAAACCTCGTTAGTCAAAACAGTAAGATCACCCTGACCTTACTCTGGCCTGCTGTAGCATTGATTGAGGACAAGAATAGGGAAATGAGGCCAAGTCAGAAAAAGAATGGTACTGTGCGGCTTTAATAAGACAAGCCAAGAGCAGAAGAGAAAATATACCTAGTGGTCTCTCTCCATTCTGTCGCTAATTCTTAGAAAGGATTCACTGTACCAAAGCTGTTATATACTGAGATAAAAAACAGTTGTCCCTGATTTAATATCAGTATGTACAATGGGGCCCAATCCAACGGGGGCCTCTGGACACCACTGCCATATAAATGCTATTTTATTATATAAAAACAAAATGTCAGAGTATAAACAAAGAAATGATTCTCAAAACATTTTGGCCTTTGTGGAAATCCTTAGAAGGAAAATCAACAAGTTCAAAGGTTGGCCATGTAGAAACTATGGTAAAGCGAAACAACAGACTTATAAGGTACTGATCATCAAGATAAGCTTTAAAGAAACAAACTAAGGAGAACTCCTCTCTAAAGTAAACAAAATTGTTCCCCTAATGGCTTCCAAAGCAGAGGCATTTTGCTTTAAACTAAATCACAGACTGAAATAAATACTAATGTAATGTAACAATTAAACCTTACAGCTGGGCTACCACTTTGTGGATGCAACTTCCAGTGAAGTCAGTGATAGTGGCACTAGGTTAGGCTAGGGTTAAATCGGGCCAGGTGCTTGTGACATAAAAATCAAGATGTAAAACCAGGACGCCAGAAATACACGTATGCGTGCTTGGCTTCACGCTACTTATGTTTGTTATGTATCTTAAAGGCTTTCTGGCAGCCTTGACTGAACATCTGAACTCATGTTGTCATTAACTGGTTACACCTAGATCGGACTGATTTACTGTACATTACAGTAAAAAAAGGGATGGCTTCTTGGTAATATTTACTTTGCAAATGCTTTTGGCTCCTGTTCAAAACCGACTGAAAATACAACAGAAAAAATAGAGCTCAGATCAGAAAACCGACACTTCGATTTTGTTGTCATTTCTCTCTTTCTCCAAATTGTCTTTTCTTGTACATTTCCCCCCGGAAGCATGATTGTCTATTTAGTACAGGAGGCTTATTTGTTTAGGGAGGAAACAGTTACCTTAATTATTTGGCTTTTTAATTTAGCAATAATGTCATAAGTCAAATACAGTTGCATTGAAGAAATGATGGATGTATAACTGAGACCAGCCTGGGTGTCACTGAATGGCAGTGGTTGGTACAAGTGTAGCTTAGTATGAAGCAAGGGTGATGGTGTGGAAGGCTGACACCTGTGGGCTAACAAACAAACTGTTATGGATGTGAGAGACAAAGCCTCAGGGATTCTAATGGAGAACAACCTGCCAGCCACTCTCTCTCTATAGTCAGCAAAGGCCTCTGGGGACTCTAATTCTATGTTAGTTGGTGAGGTTCAACTGTAATACAAAGCAATTCAAAGCTTCTCCCCAATTTGCCCGTGTGAAGGGAGTTCTCTTTCACATGGTGAAAGCTGCACTTCCGATGTACAGATGCAAAAGTCCGTAGAGTTAAATATTTTCTCAGCCCTATTTTGGGCCAATCCCTTACCATTATCTCTGACTAAGATAACTTCTTTGACATGTTGAGTCAAGTACTCTATTCCCTGCAGTGATGGAACTGTAAGGAGACACCTCACTGCAAGGCAGTGTAAAGAGTTATTCCCCAAGTACTGTAATCTGGGTGCTCAGAACTTCTGAAAATCAAGCCATTTATTTAAGTGCTCAAATATAGCTATAGGAGTCTATCTTAAGGCTTCTTTTGGCCCTAAACTGGAATTTTGCCAGGACACCGGGGCTAAGATCCCTAATCGTGAAGGATTTTTAATGACCACAAACAGTCAAGATGTTGGATTTAGGCTTGTTTATATAGGGAAATTGACCAGAATAGTTATTGCAGAATAATCTATTCTGAAATAGTTATTCCAGAAGAGCTCCCTGTGTGGACACTTTATTCTGGAATAGTGCCTTTGTCCAATTTAGTTTAATCTGTTTCCACAGTTTATTCTGCAATAGCTATTCTGGTCCATGTCCCTGTGCAGACAAGCCCTTACATATTTTCCAAAAGACTGTGCCTCCAGCAGCACTAAGTACCACTATTGCCAGAAAGAATAACAACACTGATTACGTGAACACCACTTTCAGACAAAACCTGAATTTTCCTTGGTAGTCTCCAATCCAAATACTGACCAAGTCTGACCCTTCACTTGTGAGATTTGATGACATCACAGCCAAATAGTAAAGCTGCACAAAGGCCTTATAATGTAATTCTGGTGCATTCTGTGAAGGTTTGCTGTGCTTTAGAGAAGGGCTGGGGTCTCAGATCAAAGCACCAGACACAGGGTGTACAGTTATTAGTGGGAAGAGGGACCAGAGTAATGATGTAAAAGAGTGGCCTTTCAAGGGATTATTCCACAGAGGACCCATTTTAAAAGAATACAAGGTAAAGTACTGTTTTTGTTTCAGAACCAGGGGAAGTTTTCCTGGTTGACCATGTGCAATCATGAACTATTTCTAACCTCTTCCAGGACTGATGGCTGTGAGCAGGGGCTTGCGATCACTCATCTTCTCCTGTTTTTCTTTTTGAGAAAGCAGCTCAAGTTCCTTCTTCTCCAAGAGTGTGCTGGATGGGTAGAACAGGCCAATGGTCTGGGTTCCTTTGTCTTTTCTTTCTGTTATATCTAGTCTTGATTTTGGTAATGAAACAACCAGAGGGTCCCAGGCAGCTCTAGTCTGTAATCCTTTATCCTATTGAGAAAGATCAGTGCCCAGATGACAAAAGTGATAATAGTGTAATTAAATAGCTATATAACTTTATACAAGAAAAAAAATCACCAAAAAAGGAAAGACCCCATGGGTGTAAAAACAATCCTAGAATGAAAAAGTCATCAGAGATGCAAACTGTTTAAAGGAGGAATTTTAATAATGCCCAATTACAATTAACATTTGGAAAAAATGCCATCCTCACATATCACAAATACTCAAAAAATACCATGCAACCTATTTTTTGTAAATTAGAAATTGACTTATGTTCTGATACCCTTACATTTGTGCTTGCTAAGTATTACTGTCTTCTCTTAAAATATAGTTTTTTAAAACAATGTGGCATATGCATTAATCAAAGAAAACCTTAAATTAGCCAGATATAATTTGTGAGTGATTGTGTCAGAACCAGATAAAAGTACTTAAAGCGCAAACACTTTAAGAAGAGATGGATTGCTTCTCATTTTGCTATACGTAATAATGATTTGGGATGAGTAAATATCCACAGCAAACAATTCCCTCAATGAATGTATGTAACCTCTTTTTTTGCTCACAGAATGCTTGCGAGCAGAACATGGTATCCTCAGTTGGAAGAAGTCAATGGAGTTACACCAATTTATACCAGCTGAGGATACCAGTCTCTCAACTGTGGTCTCAGCCTCGTTTGTGATGTTATATGACTTACCTCAGAAAACACAAAGGTATCTCCAGCACCCAATAACATGCTATTCTGAGAGCCCAGTCTTGATGGAGGCTCAATATAAACACCACAAGATCCACAAAATCTAGCATATGGGTGATTGCTTGCACCACACTTGAAGCAAGTAAAGTAGCTGGGTAGAGGACCTGGCTGTAAAGTACAATGAAACTATTGTCACCATAGGAGCACATAAATATGTAGCACAATGGAGATCTATCTTCTTGTGCTCCCAGAAATAAAGCTACCAATCAGACCAACCAGCATGAATTTAGAAAAACTAGCTAATAGTGTCAAGTGTCAGCGGGGTAGCCGTGTTAGTCTGGATCTGTAGAAGGTAGTAGTGGTTACAATTGTAGGTAATAGTGGTTACAATTGTTAGTCTGGCAACCTTGGTTGCCAGTTCTAAACCAGGCTCAAACCCTGACAAAAGCCAGACCAAATGTACAGCTCATCACAGTCAACTGTGGTTGAACCAGGTCATGCAGAGGTAAGGCTTTGCAGATGGCATCAGCATCTACATAAATTAATTTTTAGGCCTACCAACCTTAAAATATTGATATCAAATGCACTTTTAAAATATTTTTCTCCTCTTGGAAACCCTGTCATCAGTACTGTGGAGCTCTGGAATGTCAAAGCATCTCAGTTAATATTCTGTTCAACTGTACTCTTCCCCAGGCCCTCTCTCTATGAAGACCCATGATTTCACTGGCATATATAGAAGCGTTTCTAATTTTTATAAAAAACAACAAGGAGTCCTTGTGGCACTTTAGAGACTAACACATTTATTTGGGCATACACTTTCGGCTTATGACCAAATAAATGTGTTAGTCTGTAAGGTGCCACAAGGACTCCTCGTTCTTTTTGCTGATACAGACTAACATGGCTCCCACTCTGAAACCTGTCTAATTTTTATGTGGCCCTAGAAGATACAGTTTGAACTTTCCCATCCTGGTGGGGGTGAATCTAGCACAAGAAGTTTACATAGAAATATGGTTGCAGAAATACATTACATGGGGACATCTTTACATTGACTATTTTAGGTAAAAGCTCTTCTGGGCAGGGAATATGGGTGAAATTCTGGCCCTCCGGAAGGCAATGGGAATTTGGCCATTGACTTTAATTGGATCACAATTTCATCCTATGCCTTTAATTTCTCTTTACTGAGCTCTGCACATCTATAGCACTTTATACAAACATTAAATAATATCAGTATAAAAACATGTCCTAACCTACAAGATTCCTGGGAATGGAGCTATGGAATTGCTGCAGGTCACAGATGAGTAAAACCAGGCTTGTCAACACAAACACCAAATGCCAATGAAACAGAAAGAGAAAACTGTCTTTACAGAAGCCTGAGCCTAAGAGCATACCTTGGCTCCACACCAGTCACAGAAACGAGCATCACAGTGGTTATCACGGCCGCATTTTGAGCAGGATATTGTTCTTCCTAGATGACTAGATAAAGGTGGGGGTGTATCTCCACTGAGTGCAGGCTAGTAAAGCAAAACAAGAATTTCATAGGCTACAGTAAAAGAAAACCGAAGGGGAGTGCGAAAGCAAGCCAATTTGAAAGCACAAAGCAATGTTCAATCGAAGGGAATGCTCAGTCTAAAGCAATGCTTTCAGGAGTGAATTAACATTGGGTTTACTCTGATCTAATGTGGAATTTTCTCATTTAAAGGATACAATCAAATATGTTTTTAAATAGTTTTGTGTCTAACTTTCCATTATTCATCCTCTGAGAAATCTGACCACAAAACCTTATTTCGTAACATATTTTGTCCTTTTTTCAATAGTGCAATTATTTACCTAGAAACATGGGGGCATAAGGAAAATCTGAAATTAAAACAGGCTATGTTGAAAAAATTAAATTCCACAATAGAAAATGTGAACAATATTTTTCTTCTTTGTTTGCAAGATTCACGTAAATCTTAAAATGTTGGTGTGAGTGGAGGGCCAGGGGGAATTAGATAATTTGTTTCGCATTTATTTTGATCTCTCATTTTCCATAGTTGTTTCACTGCGAGCAAGTCAGCTCCTCAGTGTAACCCTACTGCAATGAACCGGTGAGAGTGCACGATGTGCTTAAAGCTTGTGAG
Organism: Chelydra serpentina; assembly: GCA_037349315.1. Classification (NCBI taxonomy): domain Eukaryota; kingdom Metazoa; phylum Chordata; order Testudines; family Chelydridae; genus Chelydra; species Chelydra serpentina. Next base: position 18,057,226 of record JBAIAC010000061.1, read on the forward strand.
TAGTCCCACTGAATTTTCAAGATGACAGGGATAGTACAGGAAACCTCCACACCCAGGTCCTGGTAGTTTTAGCTAAGATCTAGCATTGTTGTCATAGTGACCAGGAGGCAACGAGATCAAAATTATTACTGTCTTCTCTCAGCTCTGTATCTCTCCCTGATTAGCAAAAGGAAATCTCTCCTTGGGCATTTAGAAGAGATTTTGCCTAAGGGATAGAAATTAAAAATTACTCCAGCCAAATGAACACAGCTAAACTGGAAGATAACACAGACAGCAATCCTAGAGGGAAAATTCACTGTTGTTTCTCTCACCTCTGGACAGAATCACTGCCAAAAACAAGCATAGTAGTTGTATGCTGATGGGGCATGCAAGAAGTGGAGATAACAAAAATAATTAAAAGGTCACTAATACACACAAAATTTTATATCGATATGAGTGGTCTTTCCTGCTGCAATTACCCATCATTGCTGTCAAGATTTATAGTTTTTAATTGCAATTTAAAAGAGAACTGAACACACACAAACTTCACTAAATTCAGGAAACTTTGAGTCAAGACCATCACCTTTAACAGACATTTTCAAAACACCTTTTAGGAGAGACAGCAGCACTGTACAATCGTGGCTCCCACGGGAGAAACAAGAAGGTGTATGATGGGATTTCCAGTATCTTTTAGAGCTCGGAGCAGGGTATTAGAAAGGGAGAGCTGCTAGGTGCTAGAATTCTGCCCTAGGCTATGCATGAGAAAGCACAGCCCCCAGCACAGGACTAGATTTGGCCCCATGTTTTCAAGAAAAAGAAAATTAAGTTCATTCACTGATATCATGTAACCAAGTGTGACTGTTTTGTGCATGAACCTTACCGTCTGTATTTCAGGCAGTCTGCTTTCACAGGTCACACAGTGTTTTATGTGAATAGGATTTCCTGTGCCACACACCCGACAGATGACTTTGCCCTTTAAAATAGAGAAAAAACAGACTCATCATTGGATCATTTTAAATTGCAACCAACGGGACGGTAAGGATAAACCATCTGCTCAATAGGGATTTGAGCCTGCGGAACTACGAGTGGCTTAGTCCTGCAGATGGAGGAACTCCCTCAAGTGCTCAAATAACTCCTGTACTGTGGGCTTCAATAAAGTTAAGATACCTTGCCCAGTTGCAACGCAGATCTGCAGCTGATGGCAGTGTTGTTGAATTGGCAAGACATTTGACTCAAGGACTCCAACATCAGTGTTCCCTTCAGGCTGTTTACACACTAGTGCCAATTTGCTTAGGTGTACACGCAGTTCCTTGCAGACAGTCTATTATTTGCAAGGAAAATCAAAAGAAAGACACCTATACCTTTGGGCTACTCTTCCTGGGGAGATCTCACTGGCTAGCCGTGGTTACTGCTACGGAGGGTGAGTTTCCACTGGTGCTAGGAATTATGAGTATGACAAATTCTAGTGTTGACAAGTGTGTCCACACAAGCCATACTCAATTGGTTTAGGTTTGCCCCTCTACCTACGTTAGGGCTGCTCTAAACCATTTAAAGTGTGGGCTGATGTCTATGACAACTGTAAAAAAACCAAGGAGTCCTCAGCCAGTGAACATCTTTAGTTCACTTTCTGACAATCCCCATTCCCACAGTTTCTCCTTCAGCAGCCTCCTCCCTTTCCCAGAAACGCCTCTCCAGCCCATAATACCCCACAATAACACTCTAGCTGAGAACCACCAGCTGAGACTGCATTCTGCATCCCACCATACATCCCACAGGAACCCCCCGGAACATGTTTCCCCCTCACCCCATCTCCAGTAACTACTCCAGCTGTGCCATTCTCATATAATAAGTAATATTTCACAATCAAAAGACGTAAATAGAATTGTGAGGACAGATTTATTAGAGTTAAAATAGCTACGAGTAAGGTATAAATGCCTAGACCGATCAAATTAACATACTCTAGTCTATACTGTGCAGAAGAAATGCATCCCTACCTTACTCAAATAGATATTACTGACATATTGTGCTCTTGTACAACATGCCTTGTCATGCTACTGAGGTCTCTCTTTAATGACAGCTACTATTCAATAAACATTTTAAATCCTACTAACTCAAAGTTGCGGCACGGTAAAGAGCTAAAGCCAAATGGAATCAAAACATCTGTAACAAAATCATCTATAGGAAACATACAAACCTCCAGGTAATTTACTTCTTGGTTACATTTATTCTTAATTACCTTCAAGCAGATGCTGGCCTGGGGCTGCAGCTGTGGAGCTATAGGGGCCTCACATACAATACAAGTCGGTGTGTTCATTGGCACCATAGTTCTGCATTCTACACATAGTCCCATCTGTACAAAAGACAACATGATGTTTCTTTATAATGGAAAATTACATGATCACAAAAGTTAATATCAGACTTTTCGATATTACCACTTAGCAGAGGGTAAAGCAGTAGGCACAGGGGCCTGATATTTGTATATATCTACATGCTGAGTTAGGAAGCACCTACACTAATTATTAATCCTGCTACAAACGGTAAGATGTTGTCATTACTAGGGTTCTTCACAAGCCAAATCGTGCAAGCCTTAGTCTTAACTCAGGAAAAAAGCCTCACACTGATTCCAGTGGGACATTTACCTGAGTAAGGGCGTCAGCATTGAGTCATAACACACTCACAACAGACTGGCTCCTTTCCTCTGAGGTGCGGTGTCTGGGAATGCTAAGGAACGTACACATTGCAGCACATGGAGCATCACAATGAAAGATCTATGGCAATTCACATATCTATGGCAGAAATGTGGAATGAAATTAAGAACAGAAGAACGACCATACTGGGTCAGACCAATGATCCCTCTAGCCCAGCATCCGGTCTTCCGACAGTGGCCAATGCCAGGTGCTTCAGAGGGAATGAACAGAACAGGTAATCATCAAGTGATCCATCCCTGGTCATCCATTCCCAACTTCTTGCAATTGCTTTCTAAAGACCTAAATCGTGGGCTATGCCCTGAGTAGATAAATCTTAGGCTATGCTTGGAGTAGCCCTCGTGGTTCTGGTGAGGAAGGATTCCTTTCCCCTGACAACCTGCCTCTGTAGAGAAGCCTCACAGCTGCTATTATGGCTGCAACAGTAACACAGTGGGGACAGGGAGGAGGAAGGGAACAGCAGGAACCTCTGACCACATCCTCACTTAAGCTGCCCCCGCCCCCCGAGCTGTAGTCTACATGGCACAGGGGTACATCCAGGACATCTATGGGTGCTTTGGCAGAAGGGCAAAAAATCTTCCCTCCAGGCCGCAGAGTGCCATTCTGCAGCACTTATTGCTGCCTTAAGGTTCCAGTAGGCCAGGGAGATGCTATGTGCCTGAGGGCCACTTGCACAAGGAGAATAACAGTTGTATGTGCATACTTCCACAGATCAGCTGCTCTTGCCATGCCCATAAATTACACCTCCCCCATGAGCCTGGTAGAAATGCGCCCTGTGCCAGACAGGCTCTGCTGCAATCCACCCACCACACAAGGAACCATGTGAGTTCCAATAGGCCCAGAGCTTTCTACAGCCATGCAATAGATGGGGCAAGATTTTCCCCAATATGCATAATAACCAGTGTCTAATAGTGAATCCTAAAAAGTGTCATGAACCATAGCTGTCAAAAGGAACTATTCCCATTAGACAAGTGCTCTGCTAAAAAGTGGATTCTAAGCTCCTTGGGTGCAGAGGCTGGGTTTTCCTGTGTGTGTGTACAGTGCCTAGCACAAAGTCCTGATCAAGCCCTCTGGCACCACTGCAATACAACTAATAAAGATTATTATTGTTACTTTAGCTGGGGGAAAGTGGAGACAAAGTAGAGATTGGAAACCAGTGCAGGTACTGTTTTTCAGGGTCCAGTAAAACTAAGAAAATAAAAACAAAAGGACAAACTCATACAAGGTAAGTTTTGCTCAAAAAATAGATGCCTGAGTGGAAATTTTAAACTTCATTTGTCAGCCCATTTATACACCTTTTAGAGCTAAATTTTACCCCCCCTCAAAATAGCGGTTTCATTAGAAGTGATGATGAACTCTAATAGTCCCATTATAAGAGTTAATTCCAGCATAACGCTGCCATTCAAAAACAAGTCAATTCACATTCTCTTCCAGATACCCATCTCAGCAGATTAAATAAGGAGGCTGTTGCTGTTCTGCAGGCCTGGTGTTTATTTACTATTATCAGATGAAAACAAGTCCAATGTGAGTACTGTACTGACATGTAAACCAGTGTTTGAGGGAGAACATTCTCATTTGTTTCAAACAATCTCTCTCTCCTTATATGTGATCTTAGAGATTATAGGATGGGTTCTTACCAAAAAATAACTGCTGCTTTTCTGTGTCTGTCATTTGGCATTACCCTGCTATGAAACATTTTTAGGATAATGGGACAAGTGAGTCAATTCCCACAACATTACTTATTTTGATCCATGCAGTCTTAACACAGCAGAACCAACGTTACCCATGCAATTACGGCTATACTTATTCCATAGATATACCATATCATTCAAGGTCCCTAAAGTTCTTCCCTTTCCTACTACTATAACTCTTGTCCAGGCCTTGATCAGCTCTCAACTGATAGAACCTCCTATTTCCTTTTCTCACTGCTTCTTATTTCAACCCCTACAGTCTATCCAAAATGCCCCTGCCAAACTTGTTCTTCTCCTGTCACTCTGACCATACCACTCCTTTCACTGGCTTCCCACTGGCATTCATGTCAGATTCAAACTTCGTATCTTTCCCTTCATTCAAGCTGGGCACAACACTGCCACTGCCTACAGCTCTACTCTGATCTCCCACTAAATGTCCCTGTATGTCCTCACACCTTTGTCTTTGCACTTTCTTCTATGCTTCCCCTCATGGTTGGAACTCCCTCTTCTTCATCAAATCACCGCCACCAGAAAGTAATAAGGGTCAAATCCTGGCCCCATTAAAGTCAATGGCCAAACTCTCACTGAGCTCAGTGGGGTCGGGAGTTCACGCTAAGTGTCTAATGTAACATTTAAAAGAAAGTGAAATCTACACTGCTTTGACATTTGTCCATCATCTCACATGTGTCTGCATTGTCTAACTAATTCTGGCCTCAATATTCAATATTGCAAACAGACACCTAAGTAGCTTTAAGTATGTGATCAGTCTCATTGAATTCAATAGGACTGCTTACATGTGCGAAATTACTCGAGTGTTTTCAGGATTAGGATTTTAGACTATTACTTGTGGCAATTACTATCTCTATGTTTTGTACAGGACCAAACACCCTGATTATGCTTAATAGATAAGAAATATCTATACAGAGCTCTAGGCTAAGATTTTCAAAGCCACCTAGGGGATTTAGACACACAATTTCCATTAATTCCAATTAATTATCCTATACTATTCCACTTTCAGTATCAGGCTGCTGATAGATTTATGTGTGGACTCTAGTAACTGCATTTGCTTTTCAAGTAGGAGCCATTTATGGGGCTGAAATAAATGAGATCTACTCTTCCCATGGTATTTAACCCTATACATTGCTCAGAGGAAAAAAAAAAAGCTCATGAACAATCAAAACCTGCAATTGGTTTTGCTTATTCAGTCAGATTAAGCAAAGACAGAAGAACTCAAGAGTACAATCCTGGGTGCAGACACCTTCTTATGGAAGTTACATTGTTGTTGGCCTGACCAGCTCATGATTGGATACTGTCCCCTGTATGAGACAGAAGGAGCAAAAGTGTTAGTTGCAAAGGCAATTTCTTTTCCAATCAGAGCCTGACGCTGCTCTCAGTGAAGCCAGTGGAAATTTAGCAACTGATTGCAATGAATAGGAGCAGGATTTGGATACATTGGAGACAAGATGTTACAAGAAGAAAGGTAGGGCTGCTGCAAAGATAGAAGGACAATTTCCTGACTACTGAAGATTTTTCCAGAAAGGTGCTAAATTAGATCCTAATAGAGCTAAAATGGTACAACAACATCAATGTGCATGCTGTTAAAATCTTCCTAACTCTGATCCTGAAAGATGTGGAATATCCTCACTTTCTGATGGCTTTGCTGGGAGCTGAGGGATCTCAGTACATTGCAAGATCGGGTCCTATGGCCATATCTGTGACTGCCTCGGGGGCAATAGTGAAGAAAATTAGACCATTGGCTCATTATGAATTTTGGTTATTATCTCTTGGGGGAGAGTGATGAGCACCATTATAAAAACTTAGCTAAACAGAGATCTCAGATGTGCAGGCACATATTGGTTTATCGATCTTGTAAAATCACCTCCTGTTCATGAATACTAGTGTGCTCTTTTTACAGATCTGTGACATACCAGAATCAGAGATTTGCAAGATGATACTTGCATTAACTGCAATATAAGCACAAGTCATGGGACCGTGCACTGTGTTTAGCTTTTGAATAAGACCTGCATGTGTTTGTAACTTTACAGTTTCTGAAGATTTGTTGGTCACTGCAGCACTAATGGGAATCTATGTTGTTGCTCTTTTCTGGCACAGATGAAGAGAAAATAATGTATTTTTCCAGAATATGCTTATAAGAACAGATCCCATTAGAAACTTGCCCTGGTCAGCTGAAAGCCACAGGCAAAACAAACCAGAAAGAATTATTATTGCCCCTCCTGCCAAAGTTACTGACCGATATGAAGAACTGCAGAAAGCAGGATTTTCCGACTGAAGGTGTGATGAAAACACAGTTCCCTCAGCAGTAACGTATATAATTTGAGGAGGCTGATTCTTGAAATAGAAGTGAGTTGGTTACAATTTTTTTGCTGACCTGAGCTCCTTCAGGGGGTGGAAGGCGACACCCTGGCACTGGCAGGATAGGAGAACCGCATTCTTGACAGAAGCGAGCAAAGGGATCGGATGGGCGAGGAGCTAAGCAATGTGCACACCTAGAAATAACAGCAAACTGGTTGAACGTGTTCTCAATTTGTGCTGCTAAATCCTGTAACCTCCTGCAGTGAAACCCAGCGCAGGGAATCAAAGAGCCTAGACTGGTGAGCACTTACTCACACTCACCGGGACTACTCCTGGGCAAATGCTCACCAACATGAGAAAGGGCTGCACACTGTAATTTTAAACCCAATTCCTCCCCCTCCCCATTCCTTGGGATGTCAGATCGTTAATTAAGTTTACATCTCACTATAAAAAGACATTATCGGTAAGATACAGTAACATTAAAAAAAATGACAACAGCAATCCCCTTTTATTAACCAATGTCCACGCTTGCCTTCCTCATTTTAGTTTAATTTAACAGCATTGTCACTTCAATTGTTAAAGCAATTTCTTTGTGATTCCCCCACCACAAACAGCAGGGGGAAAAAACACCTTACTTGAGGAAGTCTGTTTCCCTCTGGATTCTCATTGTCTGGGTGCTTGTTAGACTTTTCCTGCTGGACACTGCGGAACTAATTAACTGAAATAAAGATGGTTCTTTAAGGTAGTGAAACATGCACTGTAAAATATTAATTTGACTATAAATGACATTACCTATGGCCTGATCTACACTGAAAAGTTAGATCGGCATAGCTACTTTGGCAAGGGATGTAAAAAACCACACCCCTGACCAATGCAGCTAACCCATCCTAACCCACAGAATAGATGCAGCCTTGGCAGTGGGAGAGAGCTGTCAACACAGCTAACTTCGTTTGAGGAGGTGGTGTTCCAACACTGACAGAAAAACCCCTTCTGTCAGTACAGGCTGTGTGTACACTGCATTGGTCTCCATGTACATTTACAGTTAAGAGACTATGCTAGCATAACTCCATAGTGTAGAGTCAGCCTATTCCAATGGAAGGGGTTTTTCCCGTTAGTGTAGGAATTCCACCTCCCTGAACCAAGTTAGGTAAGTCAATGGAGGCATTTTTCCATTGACATAGCTGAGTCTGCACTTGAGTTTAGGTCAGCATAGCTATGTCTGAGGAGTGTGGCTTTTCCACACCCCTGACCAATGTAGCGATGTCCACCTAACTTTTCAGTGTAGAATAAGGGCTGGTCTACACTGAAAAGTTAGGTTGACCCAGCTACATCGCCACATGAATGCTTATTGTTCAAGATAAAACTCACTGCAATTCAGAGGCTTCAGGCAAGGCCTGCTAAACCAGTGAATTTCATCGGTGATCCACAATAAGGACCTCCGGCTCCTGATAAAGTAAATGTGAGTTTTACTATTTCCTTCAATGAGAGCAGGATCAGATCCTAACTTTTAACAATTTTGCCTCTATTTAACAAACAGAAACTACTACTGCTGCAGGTGTGTCAATCACTAACGAGTTAGAAAGAGAAACAGTAAGAGTCAGTCATCCATCATTTGCTCTGCCTCATCAGGCTTTACTGATGGCTGAGTTCTGCTTTGGGCATTCCTAGAACTGTGTATTAGAGGCCTGTCACCATCAGCTTGTTTAAATCAGTACTGTACAGTATAGGCAGAGAAGTGAACTAGATGGAAGAAGGACTGAGGAGGACTACGAAAGCTTCAAACATTTTCAATTGTTTAGGGCTGTTCTCATCCAGTCCTGCATGGCTGTGCAGGAGAGTAAAGGGATCTCAGGCCACCCTGCAGGGCTCACTCATCTTAAATCCAGACCTGGGGGAACAGTAAGGTCCATAGACCTGATATTGCCCCCAGCAAGCTAGCACATGGGGAGCGGGAAGGGCCCTCAACCTGCACCCTTTATATACCAGCCAGCAACCATGCTGGGCAACCCAACCAACTTCCCCTGCCTCCAACTGGGTGCAAAGCAGGAGCTTTGGAGGAACTGTGATTCAGAGGGCTCTCTCTGACTCTCAGCTCCTTTCTGGAGCTATTCCCTCACACTGGGCTGAGAGTCAACTCTCAGCCTAGACCTTATTGTTTCCCCCAGTAACTGTTTCATTTACCTGGGACTGGTGTGTTGGTGGTGGTGAGATTGACTTGTCTCTATAACCTGGTGTTTCCAAATGACCATTCAAGAACCGTGGCCCTTTCAAAGACTTGTGGACAGTTCTTCTCTCTACCTCCAAGCCTAAAATTACAGCCAAATTTAATCCCATCATTCCTCTATTATGCACTTCAGAAAAACATGGGATTTGGTTAATAGTATGCCACATGTTATCAAGGACCACATCCCAATATCTTAGAACAGTTCTAGCCATTTTGGAAAAGGTTATTTGGCAAGCAGTTTTCTGGTAGTGGAAATCTATCACAAGTTCCTCACTAAAGAAGGTGTTTCCTTTTGCATTTTCCCCTAATTTAAGATTTTCTCCTCTCCTAAAACCGCCATCCAAAAGTAAATTAATGAGTGATGGCTTTAGGATCTTATGCTCTTAAGCAGGCTCAATTATCATAGCTATGGAAAAATCAGCTTTATTTATAGCATGAATAAAATCTAAGTTAAGTTTTCATTTTTGCCTTGTGGTGTAATCCTGCACTCCTTATGCAGGCAAAACTCTGCAGGCCCTCTACACAGTTGTGTCTAAGACATCTGAAACTCCCATTAACTTAAATGTTTGTAGTGTTGTTGTGGTTGTGTTGGTCCCAGGATACGAGAAAAACAAGACATGTGAGGTAATAACTATTATTGGACCAACTTCTGTTGGTGGACAGTACAAACGTTTGAGCTTCAAAGAGCTCGTCTTCAGGTCTGGGAAAGGTAACCAGAGTGTCTAAGCTAAATACAAGTTGGGACAGATTGTTAAGCATAAGGGGTTCTACAGCACATGTGAACTCGCAGAGAATGCTTGGTCTCGGAGATATCTGTGAGATGATCTGCAGTTTCCTGCAGAGAACAGAAACATACACTTCTACCAACTACTTTCAGTGGGGTTAAGGTCCAACTTGGCTTTAATGCAGTCATACCTTGAAACTCTTGGGCTGTATCTTTCCAGCGGTATTTGCTTTCCACATTTACTCCTTTCTTTTTTAATTTTGTGACAGACAGTCCATCTTCCAGCTCCTACGAACACAAAGATTACCTGTCTATAGTCACACATGCCCATTCCTTAGAACACTGAATTCAAACACGTGCCCGTGCTCAGTCTAGTCATTGCTCGTCTCAATTATTGTCGCCTCATCTCCTTCGGCTTCCCTGATAACAATATAATTCCCCTCCAGCATGTCTTAGGCTATGTCTACACTACAGCGCTATTGTAAAGTCTCCCATGTAGCTGCTCTATGCTGACGGGAAAGAGGTCTCCTGTCGGCATAATTAAACCACCCCCAACAAATGGCGGTAGCTATGTTAATGAAAGAACGTGTCCCGCCAACATAGCACTGTCCACACCAGTGCTTTTGTCAGTGAAACTTCTGTCAGTCAGGAGGTGTCTTTTTCACACCTCTGACCGACAAAAGTTTTACCAACAAAAGTGCCTGTATAGACATAGCCTAAAACACAGATGCTAAAATGATCAGCCTTCCCTTACCCTAACTACATGGAAACTCCCCTGAAGGGACTTAGGAGGTGTCCAGGTCTGTGGGTTGGGAAAGGAAAGGTATGGAAGGAGGAGGGTTGTCACTGCACTACCAGACCACCCTCACAGTATAAATTTCTTCCTAACCAATGAGATTTGTACCCTGTGGAGATAGTAATTGGGTGCAATCTCAGCATATGGTGGAGTGCAAGAACTATAGTAGTGCCAGGCTGTTGCACGTGGTGGTGTACAAGTGGGACCAGATTTCTTGTGCACATTCCCCCATTGCACACCCAAGCAGCAGAGCACAACCAGGCTCTGAGTAAGAATTTCAAGATTTGGCCCTTTCTGGACTTCTCATTTTCAGATGGTTAATTGTTCTAATGAGATCAGAACAATCCCAGATAAAACATTACAGGACACATTGAAGTATTATTTCCAAAAGGAAGTCTCTGTATAAACCTTTCAGTTAAACACAACCTTCCCTGAGCACGATAAATGGCAAATGTTGTAAGTTACTAGCAACTGAAACAAAACCATTCTTGCATAATGTCAGCAGTAAAAGAGATGTATCACAATAGTTTTAAATGGCTGTTCCAACAAAGAACCAACCATTTGAACTTTCATAGATTTCAATACCAGAAAAGGTTGAAAACAACAAAGATGGGCAGATAAAGGAAAAAAAAGTAATGAAACTCTACAGCTACCTGGATTTTGTCTCTCTATAATATAATACAAAATGTTATGGTCAAACAGGGAATTACCATTGTTGTAACTTGCCTGGTTGGAGAGGTCTTTCAGAAAATTCTCATCATTATCTTCATCAACAAAGAGTATGTTTGGTGGCTCGTATTCTACCAGAAATACCTTTGTTACAATGGTACTCTCCCTGCAGTCTCTGAAAGTTAATAATCAAAAGGCTACAGATAGCTATAGCACAAAATTATGGGTATTATTAGAAAGGAAATCAGTGGTGAAAATGGGTCTTTTATTGCAACTCCTCCTGCTAGCCAGATTACTATTTCAACAAGCTGCCATGATCCCTTCGTACTCCCAATCAATCAGTGCTTTTAAAAAACAATGGAAATTCTATGTATGATGAAAAATTACCAGTTAAAAATGATGAAAATATGGATAATTTTAATATCTGGTTCCCTTTCACATAAGATATTCCTGATATACATTAATCCATGTCCTCCTTCTGTCCTTACTACTCTACAACTCACTTGTGGGGGGGAAAAGGTGATATGCTCCACATTATACATAATACCACATGGAATGGGAGCACTTACCTGCAAAGCTGAGCCACATTTAGCTTGCCATTCCATACAATTCATTACATGTCATTGCTGACATTTGATACCACAGACATTCACTGTCCATGACATTCATTAGCATGGGCTGAAGGAGCTGAGAATTTGTCTTTTCACAACCACAACAATCAATAAAAAAGTATGGTCTGGACAGCAATACCAAGAACAATATATAAGCCTTAATTCTGCAAGTCCTTGCACAGGGAATGCAAGATAGTTTCACTTCAGGGCAAGTAAGAGCAAAGGCAATTGGTCCCTGATCCATGGTTGGGGCCCTGAGCGCCACTGCAATACAAGTAATTACTATCTAATAATAATAATAAATGTTCTGGCATAGAAAATACTGATGTCCATACAGAGGAATACATGAATATTACTTAGATAGTAAGCTCTTTGGAGTAGGGCTGTCTTTTTGTTGTGTGTTTATACAGCGCCTAACACAATGGGGTCCTGGCCCATGACTGGGACTCCTAGGCACTACAGTAATGCAAATAAATTACACTAATTATAATGCAATATAGACAGTTGCTACTTACTTGGTGACTGCCAAAGCTTTTACTGTTATTTTCCCATCAGGTAATGTGACAGGTCCCTTATACTTAAAAGTGTTATGTTCTCCATAGCCAGGTCTCCTAAAGAGTTCTGGTTTACTTCCATCTAAGGTGTAATATATAGTGACATCAGGAGTATCTGAAAGACATGAATAAGATAATTACCAAAACTGTATTAGGGCTGTGCAAAAATAAGCCCCATCCCTGAAAATGCTTACAAATATGCTTAATTTACTCACATGAGCAAAATAAGGATGTGAGTAAGAGACTGCAAGATTAGGGCCATAATGTGTGTTTTGGTTTTTTCCCCTTTCTCTCTCTCCTCACAAAATTTGGTGTCAAAATAATCACAATTTCATTACAGGCCATTCTTCTTCTCACAAAAAAGTTGCAAAAAGGGTATGTGAAAATATGCACAGGTTCTACATGTGGCACAATCTGATATGAAAATGATCATGGTTGAAAAATTAAAGTTGGAACTTCAAAATGGAGACTCTTGCTAACAGATAGGACCTTTTGAGCGAAACTGACCCATGCTATTTTCAAGTACCTGTTTTGAATCACAACACAATGCAAAATCATCACATTCTAAGGTTTTCATATTTCACTGTGAATATGGAACAGACACAATAGCACAGAAATAAGGCCCTGATCCTGCAAACACGGACACATTTGAGTTACATTACACATGAGTAGTCCTATTAGCTTCAACAGGACTAGTCACATGACTGAAGTTAAGCACATGCATGTTTGCAGGATAGAGATGTAAGGGATTAATTTATGCAAGGTACTTATGAAAATGGGTACTCATCAAAATCACAATAAAATGTGAACGCAAACACAGTAACAAAAAGTGAGAGTCAAATTACAGAATAAAGAGAACAGGGTTTATAGTACAAATTTAAAGCTTTTGTTTATACCTGATTTTATTTCTACATGTGTATTTGTGTCTATTTCATGTTTAGCCTTCCCTGGCAGAGGGAGTCGAAGTGGTATAATTTGAGGCACTGACACTGAACCAGCAGTCATTTTTCTTTGTAGTGATCTGAAAAAATAGCATATGTTTCTTTTAAAACATAAGAGTGAAGCAGAAATGAATCTTCATGCAACTCCACACCCCTATTCCATCTCCCTGAAAAAAGAGAACATTAGATGCAGTACATTGTTAATCCTTATAACAACAACATTCTTATCTGGTTTGCTGTCCATTTAAAATTTTTTCCTATTGAACCAATCTGAGCATGCTAAAAGCTAATTAAAATTTTGACCAGTTCTGCAACTCTGGAATTTTGGATAGAGTGTGAGAAAAGTACCACTACTTTAATTCCAATCTAATCTTCATTGCACGAGTTTGATTGATCTCCGCATAGAAAGCTGAAACCAGCTTTGCCAAGGTCAGCCCTGTCATGAGGTGTCAGTGATACATGCCGGATCTGAGTGACAGTTCATGAGATAATCATGAAGAGTGTTGGCCTTGTTTATAATAGATGTGGCTCCATCCACCTAATATCTCATGCAGGAGACATGAGTTACTTGTTTCACTATGTCTGTATGAGTGTCTAAATGGAACCCAAGATTATTTGCTGAAGGACTAAAATAAGGCACTCTCTGCTGTTCCTGAGTGGTGTCTCGCCTGCAGTATATTAGATCCTAAACTGAACTTTGCTCCCCTTGATAATCTGAACCTTATTCCCTGATAACCAGAAACTCCTGCGCTTAAACTCTGTACCGTTGCTTTTATTTTTAACATTATCTTAATAAAATTCTTAAATCTGTTCTTATTAAGACAAATGATGCTTAACATGATTTTGGCCTGGTTTACATGGCCAGCACTGTGTCATCGAACTTCATTGGGAACAACTGTGCTTAGAGATGATAAAAGTGTATAATACAGACAAGCCCCTAATGTAGGTTTTGGGAGGTTATGTTCACAGCCAAAGGCCTTGTCTATACTAGCAGGTTCTGGTTTTACAATCAACTTCCCAACGTGTCTGTAACATGCCACACATAAAACTACTACCCAGTCTGCACAGACGTTATTCATTCATGTGAACACGGGATTGCACTTGTTCTGATCAAGGGTCATTTATAGTGTCAATCTGCACTATTGTATTACCTGTACAGATAGCAAGCACTGGTATAGCAACTTCAGTCTGCCATTACTCCTCCCACCAGAAAAGCCGTGGTGCAGCACATTTGCCAGAATCTGCCACCTCTAGCGCAGGATTAAAAGACGGCAGAATCATTCCGATCGGTTTTCTACCACCCTCAGGTGGCCAGCTGACCACACCGGTTCATTTGAGTAGCGGGATTTTTCTAATGCACCTGAGGGAGGCAGAACTGAAAATTGTAACTCTGTTATTTTATCGCATTCAGAATAAATGCCAAAGCCGGGCAGCCACCCGCACCCCCTGGCTCTGGTTGTTCTACACAGCTCCCCCCGCCTCGGACTCCGGACCCCCCAACCTGCTCCCGCCCCATTCCGGGCTCTGGATCCCCCCGCCCCGCATCAGTCTCCCCCCGCCCAGCCCCCCCAACTGCTCCCACCCCACTCCGGACACGCCCCCCCAAACTGCTCCCACCCCATTCCAGGCTCTGGATCCCCCCGCCCCGCATCAGGCTCCTCCCGCCCGCCCCACTCCGGACACCCCCCCCAACCTGCTCCCGCCCCACTCCGGGCTCTGGATCCCCCCGCCCCGCATCAGGCTCCCCCCGCCCGCCCCCCCAACTGCTCCCGCCCCACTCCGGACCACCCCCCAACCTGCTCCTGCCCCATTCCGGGCTCTGGATCCCCTGCCCCGCATCAGGCTCCCCCCGCCCGCCCCCCCAACTGCTCCCGCCCCACTCCGGACCACCCCCCAACCTGCTCCCGCCCCATTCCGGGCTCTGGATCCCCCCGCCCCGCATCAGGCTCACCCCCCGGCCCCCCCAACTGCTCCCGCCCCACTCCGGACACCCCCCCCAACCTGCTCCCGCCCCACTCCGGGCTCTGGATCCCCCCGCCCCGCATCAGGTTCCCCCCGCCCGCCCCCCCAACTGCTCCCGCCCCACTCCGGACCACCCCCCAACCTGCTCCCGCCCCATTCCGGGCTCTGGATCCCCCCGCCCCGCATCAGGCTCCCCCCGCCCCCAACTGCTCCCGCCCCACTCCGGACCACCCCTCAACCTGCTCCCGCCCCATTCCGGGCTCTGGATCCCCCCGCCCCGCATCAGGCTCCCCCCGCCCGGCTCCCCCCCCAACTGCTCCCGCCCCACTCCGGACCACCCCCCAACCTGCTCCTGCCCCATTCCGGGCTCTGGATCCCCCTGCCCCGCATCAGGCTCCCCCCGCCCGCCCCCCCCCCCAACCTGCTCCTGCCCCATTCCGGGCTCTGGATCCCCCTGCCCCGCATCAGGCTCCCCCCGCCCGCCCCCCCAACTGCTCCCGCCCCACTCCGGACCACCCCCCAACCTGCTCCCGCCCCATTCCGGGCTCTGGATCCCCCCGCCCCGCATCAGGCTCACCCCCCGGCCCCCCCAACTGCTCCCGCCCCACTCCGGACACCCCCCCCCAACCTGCTCCCGCCCCACTCCGGGCTCTGGATCCCCCCGCCCCGCATCAGGTTCCCCCCGCCCGCCCCCCCAACTGCTCCCGCCCCACTCCGGACCACCCCCCAACCTGCTCCCGCCCCATTCCGGGCTCTGGATCCCCCCGCCCCGCATCAGGCTCCCCCCGCCCCCAACTGCTCCCGCCCCACTCCGGACCACCCCTCAACCTGCTCCCGCCCCATTCCGGGCTCTGGATCCCCCCGCCCCGCATCAGGCTCCCCCCGCCCGGCTCCCCCCCCCAACTGCTCCCGCCCCACTCCGGACACCCCCCCCAACCTGCTCCCGCCCCACTCCGGGCTCTGGATCCCCCCGCATCAGGCTCCCCCCGCCCGGCTCCCCCCCTCAACTGCTCCCGCCCCACTCCGGGCTCAGGACCCTTCACCCCGGCTCCCGCCGCACCCGGGGCTCCCTCCCCGTTACTGACCCGGCTCCCCCCGCCTCAGCCCCCGTTACCAGAGACGCTGTAACACCCGCAAGAAGGCGGCCCCGGATTGGTCTGCCTCCTGCTGCGCCGTAGCAACCGGGTCTCCTCTGTGACGTCATCTCCCCGCGCCGCGGCGCTGAGGGACCTGGCTGGGGTGTGCGCCGCCGGGGTAGGGTATTACCCCCGCGTCACTGCGGGTTGCCCCCGTCCCACACCCGACCGGGTCCCGGCTGCCATGGCCGAGGTGAAGGTGAAGCCGGAGGTCCCGGACCCACTGGAGATAGAGAGCAGGTGCGGCTGAGGGGCCGGGGCCGGTCTGTCTGGGTGGGGGTGAGCGGTGCTCGCGGGGTGCGGGCCCCCAGCCCTTGGGGAGTGAGCTCGGGGGGCGGGGGGGATGGGCAGAGATGGGGGCAGGGCTGGAGCGCAGCTGGGGTTCGGGGAGGGGGTCCCTGAGAGGGGTTGTGGTGGGGCTGCGTGTTGTGATCTGACTCTGCTCCTCCTCTCGCCTCCAGGATCATTGAGCTCTGCCACCAGTTCCCTCACGGCATCACCGACCAAGTGATCCAGAATGACATGCCCCACATGGAACCCCAGCAGCGGGCCATGGCTATCAACAGGCTGCTCTCCGTGGTAGGGTCACCTCCCCACCAGTCCAGCCCGTTTGGCGCTGCTGGAGGGATCTCACAGCCCTTTCGTACGCATGAACTCCATGGACTTCATCAGCCATTACCAGCGTAGTGCAGCTGCAGAGTTGGGCCTTGTGTATTAATCTTCTGGGATCTAGCAAAGCAATACGAGTGTGTTTCTGTTAACTACTGTAACTGCATCTCAAACCTCAATGGTATTCTGTAGTATAAGGATAACCTGAAAAAGCCACAGATTTACCTATCGTTATTGAATCCAGTTGGTGTCTGCTTTTAGAGGGAGGGTGACATCCTGGCCTCATGGAAGTCAAAGGAAGTTTTGCCATTGACTACAGTGGGGCCAGGATTTCACCCAGTGTTTACTAGATTCCAGCTTTTAGGTCAAAGTTTATGGGATTATCTCATATCTTGTGATTTACTGTAGTACCAATATAACTGAGTGCCATTCATATGCAAGCATGGAACCAACCAAAATATTGCCCAAAATGGTGACCACATTTCCTGCATTTCTCTACAGTAGCCAACTCAGCTTCCCGGAGAGAATGTGAAGTGGTGATTAACAATTTAGTAGACCATCAGGAAAGTCCAAGCCTTGCTGTTATAGTTAAAGCCTTAATAACTAGATATCTTGAATCTTGCTCTAAAAGTGACCAGGCCTGAGTCCTGATATAGATGTAAATGTCAGAATTGAATTCCAGATACAAGAGGCCACCACTGAGAATACTCCGCACTCATCTCTCACGTGCCTCACCCTTGGGATAGATAGCAAAGTGTTCCCTCTGAGCAGAGTTATGTGGCATATGGGAAGAGCATTCTTTGAGATAACTGGGAGCCTAGACTATTTAGGGTTTCTGCCTGCAAATTAATTGGCAGGCAATGTCAAATATGATGCACTGGTATAGGATGCTTCCATCAATTTGCCCTACCTAAAAAGGTAGATCCTCCAAGTTAGACCATGTTGCACTTGTCCTGCCTTGAGTTAACGGACATAGGTAATCATGGCAAAGCCTGCATCTGTGGGGAATGGACATCATCTCTTGGCCAGTTGAAGATGAAATAATGTATTCTTAGTCACAGCTGTTATATGGGAGTCTGGGAATGATAAGGAGGAGAATCTAGCAGCATCCCGAGAATGTGAATTATTCTGACAGTAGGTGGTAAATGCACTCAACTGAAGGAACTGTCACAATTTTTACTGCAGTTTAGAATGCTTTCTCATACCATATGGCATCATCTCCATCTTATCTGAGCTGAGCCTAAGTCATTTTTTTTTACATTGACTTATGTTTTCAAGCTAACTAGCTATGTAAATGACCCATTAAAAAAGTGATTCAATGGACATGTTACTGCAGGCTGAGAGAGGTGCATGTTGGAGCTTTACATCCTTTGTGCAGTGTTGGAAGAGGAAAGAGTAGATTTCTACATCTTAGTTAATGACACGTGTTGCAAGAAGAGGCCAGGAGCAATGTCAATAACCTCTAGCAGCTGGATGATAAATGGACAGAATATTTCCTGAGCAGAGCTGTCTAAAATATCCTAGTGTTTCCCATGGATTAAAATGTATTTTGGTCTGTTTTTTATTTAGGCAAAATTAAATGAGATTTCATGTTTAAAAGGTAAATGTCAAACTCTTAATAATAGTATTTGTCTGTCTCCTTCAGGGACAGCTAGACCTTCTCAGGAGCAACACTGGCCTTCTCTACAGGATCAAAGAGTCTCAAAATGCTGGGTAAGCTTTATTTTGTTGAAGGGACAGTCATTTGATCATAGTTCTCATGCACTCTCCCAGTGCAATCGTGGTGATGGTAGCAATCATTAAGTGTTATTCACCCATTCATTCCAAGATGGCACATTTACTTGCTTTGGGCCCCATTTTGTAAATGCTGTTGGAGGTCATGCTTCTCACTGTGACTAGTTGCATTGAAGTGGGATTACGTGGTGTTGGAAGCACTATTGCTGGTAGTAAAGCCCCCCATCTGGTGATCTGATCCATGCAGGCAGACCTGTATGCTCAAGTGGAGTCCCATTGAAGTCATTGGGGCTCTGCTGTGGGTCCAGGGGTCTGCCTAGATGGAGCAGAGTGCAAGATCAGACCCTACGTTTGTAACAGTCATCCAACCCCGGGTATATTACACTATATACTAAATGGGATTTTTATTTGGTTCATAAAATGTGCCTCTACAAAACTGAATAAAGACGTACTCTGTTTGCTTCAAAGAAGGAAAATCCCCCAAACCTAACAGTCCTCCCCACTCCACCGCCCCCCTCAAATGCGCACACATCTAATCCACTCTCTCAAATGCTTGAAAAAAATGATGAATCTCCCACTGTGGCCTGGAGCTCGGCAGAATCAGGCTTTCTTACACCAGTGGGGAAAGCAATCTTCAGAGGTAAGAGCACTTTGCTGCACCTTCCCAGATGTTCCATCCAGAGGCTGTTTATTTTGGGTAAGATTTTATTCAGGATTGAGCTACTGCAGCTGTAGGTGAACAATTGGTGGTTGTGGTAGTGGTGGGGAAACCAGAGTAGTGCACCAACAAAATGCTGAGAGTTACTTTGGCTGACTTGACATGGCATGTTAGAAACGATAAATGCTGTCTGTAATAACAAGGAACTGCAATAACCAGCTAGTGCCAGCTGCTTTCTTTTTGTGTAATTGAATTCATTTTATAGTTTTGCTTTCCACCGTTTAAAACAAATCCCGTTTACTTTTATGCAACCTGCTGGACATTCACAATAACTAACACCTGTACCTTTTGTAATCTGTCCTTTACAGTAAAATGAAGGGATCTGACAATCAAGAGAAGCTGGTCTATCAAATTATAGAGGATGCAGCCAACAAAGGTGACTTATTCAAGGACTGTTTTAATTTTATTCACGACCTGTGCTAGCCCCAATGCTTAGCATGTATTTGGGGAAAACGGTGGGTACTATTTCTCAATACTCAAGAATTAAAGGCATGGTAATATACAAACAAAGCATTACTAACTCTAGCTTCTTTACTATAGTTGTTTTAAAAGCATCTGTTCGAGGTATTATGTGCTTAACTAATCACTAAAAATAAACAAGTAAAGTATCAGTATCCACATTAGGATTTTAGTCAATTCTTCTCCCAGATCCTTCTGTGACTAAAAAGTACAGATTCCCTATAAAATACCCTCCCCCGCCGGACTGTTTCATATCCCAAACTCTCTGAGAGAGCCTAGGAAAACAGATGAGCCTTACAATATATGAAGGCCAACAAAGTGGGATTCTGTCAGACTGAGGAGTGAAGGGATGAGAGTTCCAGAACCAACCCCTCAGACAAAATGTTTTTCACATTTTTTTTTTGGCCAAGTCTATTGACAAAATAGAACTCACCTGTATCATCTCTCAGAGCAGGCAAGTTCTTGTTATAACAACTGTAGGGAGATGCTAGAACACGACCTAAATAGGATGCACTGTGTATCGTATTATTCAAGCAACACTGATGTGAATTCTGAATTGGAAAGGAACAGCTCGGGCCTTGGCTTGAACATAAGAACAAATGTAATGTGCCTGTGACTTGTAATGCTCTGTTCATATTCATCTGAATTCAGCTTTCCTTTTTTTTCATTTTAAACAGGTATTTGGAGCAGGGATATTAGATACAAAAGTAATCTACCTTTAACGGAGATCAACAAGATACTGAAAAACTTGGAGAGCAAGAAACTTATTAAAGCTGTTAAATCGGTGGCAGTGAGTAACCTGTAGTTTTAAATACTTGAAATACTGTATATAGTGCAAAGTATGTTTGTTAGAGCAGGCGACTGTCAGTCAAGAAACTTGGGTTATTCTCCCAGCTACGTCACTGACTCTCCGTGATCTTGGGAAGATCACTTAACTTCTCTGTACCTCAGTTTGCTCCTCTATAAAATGGAGACAATACTTTAACTATGTTGTAAAGTACTGACAGTCTCAGATATAGGGCATTATCTAAGTGCAAATATTAGAGAAGAGTAGAGGTGCAATAACTTTAGCAAAGAGTTGCTGGTATTTATTCAAAACAGTAGGAATCATAATAACCCTTATAACAATCGTCTCCTTTGCTATTAGAGTGCACTGCTTAGGCCAAACTAAAACTTCTGTGCTTTGCTCTTTCCAGACTATCCTACAGCCAAAATTTTCTTTGGACATAATTTCTCTTAAGTGGGGGGAGAGTTTTTAACCTGCTGATGATTATAGTTGTGATTCAGGAAAGCATTCCTATTCAGGACAGACTTAAAAGACATGCCTAAGTGCTTTCCTGAATCAAAGCCTATGCTACTGTAATAACATGACTTCACTGGCATTAAAAAAGCATCTGACCCAGTTTATAAAGACTTGATTTGGAATATGGAAACCATTTATGAGATGGCTTTGTGAAGTGTATTCATCCTTCATTTATTGCAGAATCCAGAGGCTTTACTGTGGGTGCTGCAAGTTCTGAGCTTTTTTCATCTCTTGTCATAGTTGTTAACGAAGCTTCAGAAATGTTCACTTTAAAATGTGTTCATTAGGCGCTTGTGCTTTAGTGCAGTGTTGCTGCAGCCGTGTCAGTCCCAGGATATTAGAGACCAGGTGGGTTAGATAATATATTTTACTGGATCAGCTTTTGTTGGTGAGAGAGACAAGCTTTCGAGCTACACAGAGCTCTTCTTCAGAAGTCAGTCCAGTAAAAGATGTTACCAACCCACCTTGTCTTTCTAGCTTGTGTTTAGTGTAATAAAACCCTTTTCCTATTCATAGTACTGAATTCATGTTCAGCATCCCATGCGAAAGCTTGGGTACTGCTTATTGCCTACAGCATAATACATTGCTCTGGAATTACCAGAGCAAGATTTATGATTTACGGCTAAAGATACACGTTTATATTTAAAAATCTTAAGATTAACTTCTCTAATTTAAAGATGCCATTGTATAACTTCAAAAGTCACCCCTCTGAAGTTTCATAGCCCCACTGTATTGTATGTGTAAAGTTACCTGACTGAGGGGAGGGATAGCTCAGTGGTTTGAGCATTGGCCTGCTAAACCCAGGGTTGTGAGTTCAATCCTTGAGGAGGCCATTTGGGGATCTGGGGCAAAAATTGGGGATTGGTCCTGCTTTGAGCAGGGGGTTGGACTAGACGACCTACTGAGATCCCTTCCAACCCTGATATTTTATGATTCTATTTCATCTCAGACAATGTCCTGTCGTAGCTGCCATGAGTCAAAAAGCAGAATAATGAGTGTCCTTTCCACAAAAAGAGTAAACTCTCAGAAGTGATTTTAAAATGGAAGCTGATTTAACTGGGAAATGTTTATAGTGGGCCACAACCTCTGTTTTGGCTATGTCTAGGGCTAGTTCTGTATTAAAACAATTTTTAAAGCGGTTTCTCATCCTCTTTAGACTAGGTCATCAGGCATGCTTCATCATCATGCTATTATAGGAGGGATAGCTGAACAAGTGTAGCTGAACCACATTCTGATCTGAAGGAGGGCCAAAACCAGGCTCAAAACTTGGAAAGACATCAGATAACAGGCTAAATTCAGACCTTTTGCAACTTCATTGAAATGCAGTTGTTGCCGTTCACACCCTAGCCTGAATCTGTCCCATTTTCTTTAAAGCCCTTTATCTTTGTGTAGTTTTGTTTACCTTTTCCAACCCTGCTCCATAAAACAAGGTTGAGAATCAGAATCCAAAAATACTACCTCCTCTTTAACCCAGGTATTCTTGGAGTGCAGGAAGGGCTAATAATGGTTTGATGCAGCTATGCACTTCCCATGTTTCAGATCACATGGTGCTACATGGATTGCTCCTTTGCTTGTTTAAATTAAATTTTCCTGTTGTGGAAGATTTTCAGCTATTACAAAAAATTGTGTGTATTGTTCAATAGGCCTCAAAGAAGAAGGTGTACATGTTATATAATCTGCAACCTGACCGGTCCGTGACTGGTGGGGCCTGGTACAGCGACCAAGACTTTGAATCTGAATTTGTGGAGGTGTTAAACCAACAGTGTTGTAAATTCTTACAGACTAAGGTGAGGGATTGCTACAGATTAACCCGTCTTTGATTGTTTTCACAGGTAATTGCTTTTCCTTTAAAAACTGGTGGAAGAAAAGTTTGTATACAGTTTGTTAATAGAAAAATAGGTGGACTTTGTTATGTAGTTGCTGGATCATAGTTCTTTATTGGCATTTTTCTAATTTAATTGCCACTGCAAATGCATGCAATGGATCATTCACCTTAATAAACCTTTAATTTGTACCTTTGAAGAGAAAAGAAGCATAGTTTGAGATATGAATCTGGGGGAATGGAGTATCAAAGAATGTAGGAACAAATTAGCAAAGGTCAACTTTCCCATACTGCCTCAGTTGTGCAAAAAAGTTGTCGGCCCTGATTATTGTGAACTGTGCCTGGAAAGTGGTACTCCCTATCCATTCTACAGGGAAAGCCCAACCTCCATTCTCCGAGTCCTAGTCAGATCGGGTCAATTTCCCTTTCCCTCCAAAATATTCATTATAGGCCGCTAGCTATGGCTGTGGTTTTTCCATAGTCGGGAAACTCAGAACGATGGTGCCTACGTTCTAACGCCTCAGGTCAATGTAATGTTTCATGTTACTGTATGTGTTAACTTGTAATTTGCCACTTACTGTTCATTGTGCAATATGTATCTAGGATTATTCCATTTGTTGACAATCATCCGCTTAAAACAGCAGTGGGGAACCTTTTTTCTATCAGGAGCCATTGACTCAGAAAAAATCAATTGTGTGCCGCACACAGCCCTGCCGGTGGGGGAAAGGGGGGAGCGGAGGCTCAGGGCTGCCCCTAAGGTTGCCAACTTTCTCATTGCACAAAACCGAACAGTCCACCCCTTCTCTGAGGCCCTGCCCCACACTCACTCCAACCCCCGTCCCACAGTCGCTCGCTCTCCCCCCACCCTCACTCATTTTCACTGGGCTGGGGCAGAGGGTTGGAGTGCGGGTGGGGGTGAGGGCTCCAGCTGGAGGTGCAGGCTCTGGGGTGGGGCCAGAAATGAGGGCTTCAGGGGGAGGGAGGGGGCTCTGGGATGGGGACAGGCGGTGTGGAGTGTGGGAGCGGGCTCAAGGCTGGGGCAGGAGTTTGGGGTGCAGGCTCTGGCTAGATGGCGCTTACTTCAGGCAGCTCCTGGTCGGCGGCGCAGCGGGCCTAATAGGCAGGCTCCCTGCCTGTCCTGGCTCCGCTCCGCACCTGAAAGCGGCTGGCGTGTGCAGTCCCTAGGTGGAGGCGCAGCCAGGCGGCTCTGTGCAGTGTGCGCTGCAGGCACCGACCCCGCAGCTCCCATTGGCTGTGGTTCCCAGCCAATGGGAGCTGTGGAGCCAGCACTGAGGGTGGGGGCAGCACGCGGAGCTTCCCTGATCACCCCTGCGCCTAAGGGCTGCAGGGACATGCCGGCCGCTTCCAGGAGCTGCGTGGAGCTAGGACAGGCAGGGAGCCTGCCTTAGCCCTGCTATGCCACCGACCGGACTTTTAGCAGCCTGGCAACCTTGGTTTCCCCCCACAGCGGGATGAGCTGGTGCTCGCAGCTCCAGCCCCGCAGAGCAGCGTGGAGGCTCGGGGTTTCTGGCCTGTGGCGACAAGACTTGCCGCAGGTTGGATGAAATTAAGCAGGGGGCAGATTCCTACCCCTGGCTTAACACATGGCAGAGATTGTCTGGAAATTGCCTCTACAGTGGTTTAAAAGCAACCTGTTGTATACCTAGAGACGTTCTCTTCACAGGGAGCACTGACTGCGTATGTCACACTCTCCCCTCCATCCTTCCCCAGGCAGAAGCAGCTCGCGACAGCAAACAGAACCCTATGATACAGAGAAACAGTTCGTTTGCATCATCCCATGAAGTGTGGAAATACATTTGTGAGTTGGGCATCAGTAAGGTCAGAATGACATTTCACTTACCACCTTTCAAATTGCTGCTGAATGACTAACATTCGGAATTGGGCCCTAAGTCCTAGTTTTGGTGCCTGACTTGATGCATCCAGGTTTGCATATTGGGCTCTTATATTGCAGTGTGTGTGGAGTAGGGGGCTAGCGCTGCATTACATTCCGGAGCTGACATAGGCTGGGATTTCCAAAGGCACCTAAGGGAGTTAGGCACCCAGTGCCCAGTCAATGTGAGTTGGGACCCATTTTCTTTTGGCAATCCCAGCCACAGGAAATTTTATAATTGCTCTGTTGGAATTTCCCTATGAACATAAACTGGGATTCTTGAAGTCAGCTAGGAATTTAGCCGCACAATTTTAATGGGAGACGTGTAACACATTCCTAGCTGACCTCGGAGATCTCCACCATAGTATGTAAGAGCAAGAAAATAGCCATGGGTTTCCTATTAAGTAAAGATCTGTCACAGCCCTGGTCAAGCTCCCGCTGCTGGACGCTCACCAGGCTGCTGTGTTTGGACTCACGCGGGATCCATGTGCTCTAAAGCAGTGGTTCTCAAAGCCGATCCGCTGCTCGTTCAGGGAAAGGCCTGGACGGGGCGGTACGGGGCGGTTTGTGTACCTACCGCGTCCGCAGGTTCGGCCGATCGCGGCTCCCACTGGCCGCGGTTCGCCGCTCCAGGCCAATGGGGGCTGCGGGAAGTGGCGCGGGCCGAGGGATGTGCTGGCCGCCCTTCCTGCAGTTCCCATTGGCCTCGAGCGGTGAACCGCGGCCAGTGGGAGCCACGACCGGCTGAACCTGCAGATGCGGCAGGTACACAAACTGGCCCACCAGGGGCTTTCCCTGAACAGGCGGCGGACCGGCTTTGAGAACCACTGCTCTAAAGCTCCCGTGGCTCACTGGATACGCTCTGGTTTAGCCACTCTCTCAGGCTGTGGCCTCTCTGGCACCCTTCCTGGGTGCAGACTCTGTCTGGTGCCCTTTCTGGAAGTGGGATCTCATGGCCCTGCTGTCCTGGCCCTAGGACCGGTGCTGACCCCCAAAATATCTCAGTAGCTTTAGCATGCCCATTCCCAGAGCTTTCGCCTTGTGAACACTCTGGTTTACAGTTGTCACCTTCATGGACGCATGATAGTTGAAGCGACTAGACACAGACTTTGTAAAAGGACTTCTAAAAACCGTCGCTCTGCTTTAGACAGCATGGAATATACAGATCCATAACAACAACAAATGCCTGTGTGCCATTCCCTGCCTCAGTTTCCTCACCACTCTTGAGAGTTCTATGGGGTTTGGATCAGTGTCTCTTCAGGGTCCAAGTGCTCTCTGTTGAACTGCAATCCTGCAGCTCAAGGCTTCTCCAAATCATGGTGTGTGTGTGTGTCTTTCTCCACTTCAATCAGTGTCCTTCAGCTCCAGCTGATCTGACAGTCAACAAGGTTCCCTCTAGCTCAGCGGTGTCCGATAGAAATTCGATGCTAGCCACACGTGTGGTTTTGAATGTTTCTTATTAGCCACATTATAAAAAAGCCACATGCATTAGCCACAATTCAATAGCCTATTAGCCACGTGTGGCTAGTGGCGAACGTATTGGACACCGCTGCTCTAGCTCATGACACCTGGCCCTTTATTCCTCTGTCTCCCTCTAAGTCGTTCTTCAGCTTCTCACCCTTTGTGTTTTTTAAGCTCCTGCCCTGATACCTCTCTTTGTCCCCTTTCTGGGGATTTTCCACTCCTTAACATCTTAACTGTATGCAGACAAATGAGAAAAGTTTTCTCTGAGGATACAGCCATCCTGTTCTGTTTGGGCAAGATTAGATTCAGGTGTTGATGGTCTCTAAAGGCCATCCTAGTCAGAAATAGACACTTGGCACTCCTCCCTGTTTCCTTAGAACAACATCATCATGATCATATTCCTTAGAATATCATCATGATAATCATAAGGGCTTAAACATGATGATTGAACATTAGTTCATAATCTCAAACAGAATTCATAAACTGTACTTGGATATCCCAAATCATCAGAGGATTATTGGATTGTATCTGAATTATTGCAGACGCTTGAGGAGTATGGGTGAATTCCACTTGGCAAATGTATCTGAAAGCCCAGCATTATTTTAAAAGAACTGTAAGAAAAGCGGTAAAAACCTCACTCTCTTTGGTCTCCTCTTTTCTGCATAACTGCCATTCAATATCCATGATTCAGTGAATTCTGTGCCTGTATCAAGGCTACACCAGACCTCTAAAGTCTTAGCAATAATGGATGAATGTCATCATTCATAAATAAGAGTTTATTTTCCTTTCTGCAGGAGTTATTGCTACACCTTTTCTCTAGTTGTTACCAATATTTTTTTATATTTTTACAAAATTGCCTTTAGGTCGAATTGTCAATGGAGGATATTGAAACTATTTTAAACACACTAATATATGATGGAAAGGTGGAGATGACCATCATTGCTGCAAAAGAAGGGACAGTTGGCAGTGTGGATGGACACATGAAATTGTACAGAGCTGTCAATCCTATCATCCAACCCACTGGGTTAATCCGAACACCCTGTGGACTCTGCCCAGTAAGTTACTTATTGTGTATGTGGAGGAAGAAGTATTTACAAATGTAGACCCGGGTTTGGCAAACACTTAGTCACATGCTTAACGTTACACACAAGAGTAGTTCCATTGACTTCAAAAAGTCAGTGGAGGTCACAAATGCCTTGGCTATGGAGTAAATAAAAGACTGATACTTTTATTTAGCCCATGATGTTTCCTATTTACACTCTACATTCTCATCCCTTGATTGCATGGTAAAAGGACACTGTCAAGTCAAATATGCTCCAAAATGTAGTTTTTATAAACAAATGTCTGGGTGATCTAAGACCAGTAGAAACTGTTTTTTAATAATTTTTTGTTGTGTTTGATTTTAATTCCAATGGGACGCTTCTGCAAGCACGTACCCCGGCTGAGTGACAGCCCAAACATTGTTATAATGCATGGGAACCAAAAAGTGACACTACCTGGTTTACTTTCACTGTCCAAGAGGAGAAATAGAAAAAGCCCTGCAGTAGAAAAGCAGAAATAAACAGTAAATGCTTCTAAAACTCTTTAGCCGTAATAATCTAAGGGCTGGTCTACACTAACCCCCCAATTCGAACTAAGATATGCAACTTCAGCTACGTGAATAACGTAGCTGAAGTCGAACTATCTTAGTTCGAATGAAAAAGTACTTACCCGGGGTCCACACGCGGTGCGCAGGCTCCCCCGTCGACTCCGCCTACTCCGTTCGTCGAGCAGGATTACAAGCGTCGACGGGGGAGCACTTCCTGGTTCGATTTATCGCATCTAAACAAGACGCGATAAATCGAACCCAGAAGATCGATTGGACTCCTCCGACAGGATGCGTGAGTATAGATGTACCCTAAGGCATTGAAAACGTGCATTGGAAATGTTTTCAAACCAGGGTTTTAACCGGTCAACGTCCATTGAGCTTCTTTCTGGCCCCTCTCTCATTTTTAATATCTTTACCCTTAGCCAACTCATTTATTGGTATAATGTGTGAATGGAGTTTTTACTATGGGCTGTTTGTTTTGATTTAATAATTTATTGCACATCAAAGCCTCAGCATAGGTGTTGATTATTCCTGTTCTTTGCGATGGCACTGTGGTCTTGTCTGATGGATAGGGAACTGAATGGGGAGTCATAAAATGGGTTCGAATCCCAGCGCTGTTCCCCTGTTGTATGCCTTTGGGCAAATTATTTCATCTATCTGTACCCCTTTGTCTTGTCTGCTAATTTATAAACTGTCCAAGGCTGGGATAGTCAATCACCGTGTGTACAGTTCTGAGTACGGTGGGGCCCTGATCCTGAGTGGGGCCTCTGGTGCTAGTGTAATATAAATAATAATCT
Source organism: Chelydra serpentina (assembly GCA_037349315.1). Lineage (NCBI taxonomy): Eukaryota > Metazoa > Chordata > Testudines > Chelydridae > Chelydra > Chelydra serpentina. The sequence continues at coordinate 18,085,916 of JBAIAC010000061.1, forward strand.
CTATAAGGGTTGGGATTCGATCCCATAGTCTCCTGGATCCTAGTCTTGTGTTCATTCTACCCCTCCGTGGAACAAACATTTCAGTGTTTTACTTCCAATTGTGTTGTGCTCGCTACGTGTAAGGAAGTCTACTTTCATTTTACCACAGGTCTTTGATGACTGCCATGAAGGTGGTGAGATTTCTCCATCAAACTGCATTTATATGGTGGAGTGGCTAGAATTCTGATTGCAAGATAAGAACCATGGATTGTACCCACTCTTTGCAGCCTCCCTTGATGAACCAGTTTGCTTTTTAATCGTGGACTCGTTTTTTTGTGAGCAACTTCAGGACATGGCGTTAATTTATTTTAATTACATGCAGAGAAGCAACACATTGGTTTGTTAGCAGTCCTGATAATGGACCAAAGGTGATGCTCTACTTGAGGTCAGGTCATTGATGGCAACCTATCCCCATTCTTGCACCAAAAAGGAAGGCATAGTGACTTGACAAACATCACAAAAAGACTGAAATGTAATAGAAAATCTTGGAGGGTTATGTATAGCTCTGTACTGAAAGTTATATTTTGAACATGAGAAAATTAAGTTGCTAGCTCTGATGCTTACAAAGAACTCTGATGTTCAGAGCAGTAATACTGAGCCGAAAGGGCAGTCCTAAAGGCAGCACCTTACTCCAGTGGTAACAAAAGTCTGGTTGGAGACAAATGTTGTTGCATAACACAGGCTCTGAGCACATTGGCAAACATCACCCATTGATTCTTCCTTCTCCTCTTCTAGTGTTTTAAATAAAATGCTATTTGAGTATCATCAGGTATATTTGGTCTTTGTTTTCTTCATTACTTCTGTTACAGCAGGACAATGGAACAGACTGCTTTGGGAGGCTGTGGAAGCTTCTTCACTGGAGGTTTTCAAAAGGAGGCTGGATAGCCATCTGTCAGATGATTTAGACCAGAGGTCTCAAACACGCGGCCCGCGGGCCGCATGTGTCCCGCGAAGTTATTTCCTGCGGCCCGCCATAGGGGCCGACTCCACTGGCACCCAAGCTCCAAACATTACTGAGTGTTTATATTTTATTAAAACCCCTCTTTGCATGACAGTTTTTAAAAAGTTAATACACTGACTTTTAATAGAATACTATATTACTCATCATTTTTTTCATTTTTGACTATACTTTTGTATCATTGTATGAAAAGGTTTCAGTGATGCGGCCCTCAGGCCAATTTACTAGTTCTCATGTGGCCCTCGTGGTGATTTGAGTTTGAGATCCCTGATTTAGACTCAACAAATCCTGCATCTTGACTGGGGGTTAGACTAGATTACTCTTGCTGTCCCTTCTAGCCCTATGATTCTACAGTAGAACCTGGCTGTGGGTACCCAGAACTGAGGGTCATTTAAGATTTTCATTTCACTCAACAAACAGCCAGAGAGAGAATTTGTTAATCCTTGTCAGTGCATTCTGGGGATTGAAATCACATAACTGAGAGATAAAGCAGAGTCTTTGAATTTCTTCCACTGATTTATCTGCATCTGTCCAGGGGATTAGGTTGATTTAACCTAATCCCCTTGCCAGCAAGTTAAAGAAGTATGGGCTGGATGAATGGACGGTAAGGTGGATAGAAAACTGGCTGGATGGTCATGCTCAACGGGTAGTGATCAATGGCTCCATGTCTAGTTGGCAGCCGGTATCAAGTGGAGTGCCCCAAGGGTCGGTGCTGGGGCCGGTTTTGTTCAATATCTTCATCAACGACCTGGAGGATGGTGTGGACTGCACCCTTAGCAAGTTTGCAGATGACACTAAACTGGGAGGAGTGGTTGATACGCTGGAGGGTAGGGATAGGATACAGAGGGACCTAGACAAATTAGAGGATTGGGCCAAAAGAAATCTGATGAGGTTCAACAAGGACAAGTGCAGAGTCCTGCACTTAGGACGGAAGAATCCCATGCACTGCTACAGACTAGGGACCGAATGGCTGGGCAGCAGTTCTGCAGAAAAGGACCTAGGGGTTACAGTGGACGAAAAGCTGAATATGAGTCAACAGTGTGCCCTTGTTGCCAAGAAGGCTAACGGCATTTTGGGCTGTATAAGTAGGGGCATTTCCAGCAGATCGAGGGACGTGATTATTCCCCTCTATTGGGCACTGGTGAGGCCTCATTTGGAGTACTGTGTCCAGTTTTGGGCTCCACACTACAAGAAGGATGTGGATAAATTGGAAAGAGTCCAACGGAGGGCAACAAAAATGATTAGGGGGCTGGAGCACATGACTTATGAGGAGAGGCTGAGGGAACTGAGATTGTTTAGCCTGCAGAAGAGAAGAGTGAGGGGGGATTTGATAGCTGCTTTCAACTACCTAAAAGGGGGTTCCAAAGAGGATGGATCTAGACTGTTCTCAGTGGTAGAAGATGACAGAACAAGGAGTAATGGTCTCAAGTTGCAGAGGGGGAGGTTTAGGTTGGATATTAGGAAAAACTTTTTCACTAGTAGGGTGGTGAAGCACTGGAATGGGTTACCTAGGGAGGTGGTGGAATCTCCTTCCTTAGAGGTTTTTAAGGTCAGGCTTGACAAAGCCCTGGCTGGGATGATCTAGTTGGGGTTGGTCCTGCTTTGAGCAGGGGGTTGGACTAGATGACCTCCTGAGGTCCCTTCCAACCCTGAGATTCTATGATTCTATGATGAACTACGACCCAGGGTGTGAAATTTTCCCCAGCCCTGAGCAATGTAACAAGTTGATCTAATTTTTAAGAGTAAACCAGATCACAATTGCAGCACTGCATCTTTTCATAGGAATTTCAAGAGGAGCAAGTTTCCAGGTGGATGAGCTGTGACATAGTGGAGGGATGCTTGTCTTTCTCAGACTAATTAGCCCTCCCCTCAGGGTGTTGAGAGGATAAGGGAACCTGATTCAGGGAACCTGAGCTACTCTAATCCTTGCTTGAGGATCCATTGTCTACTCAAAGAATAGATAATTAGCATTAAAGTACATGGGAGAGGCTGTCTTTTTGTTCTGTTTGTGCAGCTCCTAGCACAACGAGTAGGGCAATGAAGGGGCGTCGTATGACTGGAGTCTCATGATGTCCAGCTACGTGCACTTGTGCAAGTTATTTCAACTCTCTGTACCCCTTTGTCAGGTTAACTGTCCAAGCCAAGGTAGATTGTGAATGACCAGTGGGGCCCTGGTCTGAGACGGGCTCCTGCAAGGAAAGGTTTTTTCAAACTAGAGCTAGACATTGATTTGCCGGGAAATAACAAGTACCAGAAGCTGAAATTTCAGCATATTCTTGTTTTTATTATGTATTTATTATGGATAGATGGCACTGGAAATAAGAGAGAGACTTCCGGTATGTGAATGTATTTTGGAAGTCTTAGGGCACATCACCAATGAAGAACTGGTTTATTAAGCACTTCAAGTTGACATCTGTCTACCTGTGTCTCTAAAGTGCCTAGCACAATGGGGCCCTGATTCTCATGGGAACCCTGGGGTGCTACTAATTTTATTTTACTGTCTCTGAAATCAAACTCCTGCTGGGTGTAGCAAAAATGTGTTTCAGTAAATAAAGAACAAGCTTTCTATCATTTGGGCCTTTCTGAACTTAGTTTATGTTGCCTCCACTGTCCATGTAATGAGAGAGGGCAAACGCAAAACAAACATGGTCAGTATTCTTTTTTAAATTCCTTCAGTTTCCTCGGTCTGACTGAGAAGATAGACTCCAGTGTAGAAATGTATGGCTCTGCTTGCATTCAGTAGTGGTTTAGAGCAGTGGTTCTCAAGCAGGGGTACGCAGAAGTCTTCCAGGGGGTACATCAACTCATTTAGATATTTGCCTAGTTTTACAACAGGCTAAAATAAAAAGCACTAGCGAAGTCAGTACAAACTAAAATTTCATGCGACTTGTTTATACTGCTCTATATACTATACACTGACATGTAAGTACAATATTTATATTCCAATTGCTTTATAAATATATGGTAAAAATGAGAAACTGAAAAAGAGTGATGCTGCGACACTTTTGTATTTTTATGTCTGATTTTGTAAGCAAATATACTGCACTTAAAGACTAACTTGGGGGTACACAACACAAATCAGACTCCTGAAAGGGGTACAGTAGCCTGGAAAGGTTGAGACACTGGTTTAGAGGAAACCACAATTCTGGATTTTGCACTGAAAATGGAATATCTTATTCATATACAATTTAAATCTTTGAGCAGCTTTAATAGCACCAGGAGGTCAGACCTGCTGATCACAGGGGCGTGCCTGCTGTCCTTTAAATTGAGAATCTATGACTAGATTTAAACTTCACCTCCAAAGAAAAAATGTGTGAGCAGACTGTGTTTCTGAATTCTTTATCTAGCCAAGTAAAACCCATGCTGATTTTAGAGCAGTTAGAAGAGTCAAGCTTTAAGCAAGCGACAAAGGGTCCTGTGGCACCTTATAGACTAACAGAGGTATTGAAGCATAAGCTTTCATGGGTGAATACCCCACTTCTTCGGATGCAAGCAGTGGAAATGTCAAGCTTTAAGCAGAAAGCTGGTCTAAACCTTAACTATAGTAGACCTGGCGGTTCACTATCATTCAAACCCTCAAGTGACCGAAGTTCAAACATCAGACATTCATTGGCCAGGAGACTCTATAAAAGTAGGCTGGAGATCTGAAACTAACAGTCCAAATGCAAGCTGATGATCGTCACGCCCAAATACTGTTCTCATCTGGGAAATCACACCCAAGATCTGCTTTAGTTCCTGGTAGAAAAAATTAACTCCGGTAGCCAGGTTGCGCAGCATATACTGATTTGCACAGAGCTAACAGGTGCTCTTTAACAATGCCTACCAGTGCCACCCTTCCATAGAAAAGTCCAAAGGTTACAGACTGTATCAGTAATGCGATACCAGGATCTTTGATAGAGAAACCACTTTCCCTGCGACTCACAGGCTTTTTTCATTGTTACATTTGACTGGAAATAGTCAAGGGCTAATTAGGTTTATCTGCTGTTCCTACAGCACCATCTGCTGCCTACTCTGTGTAGTCCTGCATTTGTATCCAATGTTTTCCCTTTGGACGATAGGGTGGTCTTTAGAGTCCAGTCTTAAGAAGATTATTAATTGTATTATCATAGTGCCTCGACGCACCAGTCATGGACCATGAACCCATTGTGCTAAATGTTGCAAACACCGAACAAGAAGATAGTCCCTGCCCCAGAGCGTTTACGATCTAAGATGAAACCTACTGCACAATCAGAGTAGCTGACTATTGCTGAAATGATGTTGCCAGGGTCAGTCAGGAATAGAGACGGAGGATGTTTAAGGAACACATGGCTGGTGGTGTTTTAATTTTACTGAAGATGTAACCTTCAAAATGATTTTAAAAACACACATCTTTCCCCCCTTTTCTACTGCAAGGTCTATTTCCATCCATTTAATTACCAGCGGGAGCAGGGGTTTAGCTCAGCCGTGACGTCTGCAGCACAAGTGAGACAGGAAGCTCTTAAAAGAAAAGCCACATCCCCATTTAAAGAGGCTGCTCCCTGGCACTGCGGGCTGCCTTAGGCCAGAGCCTGCATAGGGCCAGGAGGTTAAAATGACTCTGATGTGCTGGACCAATCTGCACATCAAATTATTGACACGGTGGAGTCTGCACTGGGAGTCTCCATTACGAGAGTGAGACGTTGCTTGGTCTAGTGAACAGTGCTTCTGCAGAGGGTTCGCTCCCACTACCGACACATAGCCTTGTTATTTCTTCTTGACACAAGGCACACATGCAGTAGAATGGCAGAGATGTGCCTCAATGGGTGACAGATCAATAAAACCCTGGGTTGTGCTGAGCCCTACCCTGAAATCTCAATGTGGGTGAAAAGCGGCAAGCAAGCAAGCCAGCGTGACGAGCTGGGTAGCTGTGATGTTAAAATTCTCGTTGAAAGGACGTCCAGACGGGAGACAAAGAAATGATGTGACGCAAAGGGCGTTTGAACTAAAAGAACCACTGACTACGGGGCTCAGGCAGCTCGTGAGGCTACCCAAGCGTGTTAACAGGCAAATTTTTGCAAGACAAGGGAAAGTTTGTATGTGGACCATCAAAAATGTGCTTTGATTGGGTCATTTAGATGAGACCCACTTCCTAACCCTTCTGGGCATTTCTGGGGAGTACATAGCTCAATGGGGCAGGTGGTGTCAGCCTCACAGGGGCCATTCTCTTCACTGTGGTCATCACTACGGCCACCCATGCTGGGACCAGGGGGTTTACCTGTAGCCTTTCTTGCTGACCCTGAAATGGATATTATGATTGGCTCAGACAAGGAAAAGCAAGCCAATGACGTCACCAGCACCATGATGATGCCCTGTACGAAGGTTCTTGTCACCCCCTCCCAGCATGACAGTTTGCACCCTCCGTCTTATTCCATCTTCCTACATCTTGTCTTTTTGCCTGCACAGCTCTGACCTTGCAAGGCTTTGGGGCCAGTTCTCCAAGCAAAAAGCTGTCCTGGGCGGCCCAATCTCCGTGAAAAAGTTTGGTCTCCCCCAGATTGTCCAGAGGAAATTAAATGTAGATCAGCCAAACGTTTCTCAGAGCAGAGGAGTAAAGCCAGATCCTGGGGTATCTGACAGAGTCTTGGGGGCATGTACTTTGTAGCTTTCCAGCAACTGAACTGCCATCCAGTGAGGAGACAAAGCAGCATTTACTGCACTTCTTTTATCCCTCCCCTGTTGTTAATTATATGTACTGCACACCAGTGCACTGTGCAAACACAGAACCTGGCCTCAAAGGGTATGTCTACATAGCAATTAAACACCCGCAGCTGGCCCTGGTCAAGACATTAGGGATCACCCGAGCTCTGGGACCCCGTGAGGGGGTGGTCCTAGAGCCGGGGCTCCAGCGTGAGCCCAAATTCCACCGAGCAATTTTCAGTCCCGCAGCCTGAGCCCCACAAATCCAAGTCATCTGATCCAGGCCAGTGTAGACGTATCCCAAAAGCTTACGCTCTCCGTAACTGCGTGTTTATCCTGTTGGGAGAGGAGACAGCACGAGACTTTAACATCAGGGCCTGAGAGCTAACACATCAAAACAATACTTCCTCACCAAGGACAATTGACAGCCTCTGAGAAACTGTCAAGCAACAGTTATTCTCTTTGAAAAACTTCAGACTCTAAAGTTTAGAGGCATATGCTTGGGCCTATGTGTGCATGCTGGCATGTACACACACACATATATTGAAGAGGGAATTGCACACAGTGATGCACAGGTTCATGTGATCATTTTTATGTAAAATGTTTTAATGTATTTTTTTTTCTTTTAAAGCATTTAATAAAAGTTTGCGTTGTCCCGTATGCAGCAAGACAAACCGCCTCCTTTGCAACAACACCCCGAACCCACATCCCGATTCATGTTGTGGAGCTGGAAGAGTAGTAAATGGGTAACCGGAAAGAATGCCCTCGCAACTCTAACTGATCTTCCCAAAACACCAGTGAAGGAATGTACTTCTCTAATGCAAGAGGGACCTTTTATTGTTGCACTATGACAGGTTTGCATAACAAAGAGAAAAGGAGACTATTTTAAGTACAAAGCAATATCTGAGTTTTTTTATCCCGCTTCCTTTTTCTTGCCCAGCCTGTGATTTTTCCTAAAAATATCCATGCCTATGCTACAGTTTTAATTACCAACATTAGTTGTGCCTGGTCTGGAGTAATAGCTCTTTGTTGTGTGACTTCAATGGAGTGGCAGCTGCTTAGTTACATTGCCAATTTTCAGACCAACCTGTCAATATTTTATTGGAAACAATAATATTAAAGCACAGCAATACTGCAGAAGATGTTCCTTTAAAGCACACCGTCACAGAGTGTTAGGGGATGAGGTTCTTTGGCCTATGTTCCACCAGAGGTCCCTTCTGACGTTAAAATCTGTGGCTCTATATCCGTGCCTTGAGCCACAGGTATTGGAATAGACCCAGGTAACGGCCTAAACTCCTTAAAAGAAACGATACATATTTTGTGTAACAAAAGCCATGTTACTGAGAGCTTGCAAAGGCTTTGACTTTTTTTTTAAGTATGCAAAAATTATCATCACCCTTGAAACCCTGAATCTAATCAGCGCAAAAAGATGGGGTGAAAGAATGGGCATGTCCTACAAGCCGCACAGCAAAACTGAACTAGGAAAGAGAACACATGGAAGTATGGTCACCCCACTATAGGAGATCCTGACTCAAAGCCCCTTGGCATTAATGGAAAGACGCCCATTGACTTCAATGGCTATTGGCTCTGGTCCTTAAAGCAGAGTGAGGACTTCCCAAACTGTGCCCATCCAGCCCTTGGATTAGCTGTTCTCTTTCCGATTTCATTTTCTTCCCACTGTGTTCCCTTACACATTCCATCCATCTGTAACCTTTACATGAACAGCCAATTCTTTCTTAATTCCCGGGCAGTGTGGGGGCTGAGCCTGCTGCCAGAGAACAGGCAAGCTGATGATTCAAGCTTTGCTCACATGGTACATGGTCTTAATCGTGCGTCGTGACTGCGAGGGCTCTAGATCAGCGTTTTTCAAACTTCCGGTCACAACCCAGTACTGGGGTCGCAGCATGTCCAGCACTGGGTCGCTCTGGTCAGCACCGCCGACTGGGACGTTCAAAGTCCTGTCGGCGGTGCTGCCCAGCAAAGGCAGGCTAGTGCCTACCTGTTTCGACACCGCGTTGAGCCCCAGAAGCAGGCAGCAGCGGGTCCGGCTTGTAGGCAGGGAGGCCAAGGGCTCCGCGCGCTGCCCCTGCCCCAAGCACCGGCTCCGCACTCCCATTGGCCAGCAACTGGCCAATGGGAACTGGGCGGTGCCTCAGGTGAGAGTCTCTTGAAGCCACTTGCGTGCCTTCACCTAGGAGCCGGACCTGCTGCTGGCCGCTTCTGGGGCGTAGCGCAGTCCATGGTGCCAGGACAGGCGGGAAGCCTGCCTCTGCACCCCAGCTGCGCCGCTGACCAGGAGCCGCCAAAGGTAAGTCCGCACCCCAATCCCCCACCCTGAGCCCCCGCAACCCAGAACCCCTTCCTGCACCCTAAACCCCTCGTCCTCGGCCCTACCCCAGAGCCCTGACCCCCTCCTGCACCCCAACCCCCTGCCGCAGCCCAGAGTCCCCTCCTACACCCTGAACCCCTCATTCCTGGCCACAGCCCTCACCCCTGCACCCCAATCCTCTGCCCCAGCCCTGAGCCCCTCCCATACCCTAAACCCTTCATCCCCAGCTCCGTTGGGTCGCGGGCATCAACAATTTTCTTCAACTGGGTCCCCAGAAAAAAAGTTTGAAAGCCACTGCTCTAGATCTTTGCTGTCGCATTGCTCAGTAGGAAATACAACCTGCACCTCCTGCCCCCAAGGTAAGGAAATACAAATGAACAGGCCCCCGCTTTAAGCAGCCCCGTTGCGTATTCCCTGGACCACGCTGATTAGCTCCTTGAATTCACTGCTCTGAAAATGGCCCCTGTCTGTGAACTTGTGTAGCTCTGCGTTGAGCTCATTGGCCACTGCCTGCTGCTCGCTCCAGGGAAGGAAAGGATCGTCAGTCGAAGCAAACTGCACAATACGATGGCAGTTAGCCTTCATCTTCTCCCATTGCCAAGGTCTGTTAAAGTATCCTGAAGGGCACAAAAACAATCATCATGGAACTGAATCTAATCTCACTGAGTATCTTCAATGTCCTGTTTACTGCCTTGTAAATTTCCAATGCAAATAAATTTCTTCTTGGGACCAGATGCAAACTGGGAGCAGTCACGGATTTAAGAGATTTCTGACTTCCCAGTGTCAAGCAAGCAGTCTCAGGTTTGACAGCAGACGTATTTGAAAGGACAGGACTCTCCTTTCAAATTATTAGTGAATGTCATGCTAGTAATTTAATTGGTTCAAGAGAATGCCACACGTAGATCAAATGAGATCAACTTACCGCTCTCTCTTTCGTTCTCATCTCCCAAGTCGGAAATGTAAGCAGACACTAAAATAATTGCATACACCTTGTGAGTTTCTGCATACCTGAGAAAAAAAGGAGCCAGTGTACATCATTCTGGTACGCAATACACAGTTCCTGTCATTTTAAGCAGTTTGCCAAGTGCTCACAAACACCTTTGGGAGATGGTTTTTACCTTCTAATCTATCATTTAGGAACATGAAAAAAAATCCAGATTAATTTTTACATTTAAGGGAAGCCCAAGAAGCAAGGAACAGCAGAAGCCAAGACAGAGTAACTGATTGAATCTGATGGCAGGGCTTTACAATGTCCTTTCAGCAAATATGGGGTGACGTTCATGTAAAAGATTTGGACAGGTGGGAGCTACAGGCAAGTCACCCAAGGATTTTCAGATGGATCATGTAATGCCTTAGCACCCACACTATTGCATTTGATCTAGTTGGGGGTATTTTATTGTGGCATTCTGTCCCCATTGTTACATGTCCAGTTCTTCAATGGCAGATAAGAAGTCCAATACAGAACCAATCCTGAATCCCTTCTGCATGGTTCTAATCCCATTAAAAGGATTCCACCCACACTGATGTCAGGGGGTAGTTTTGCCATTGATCTCAAGTCAAGAAGAACGGGGATCATTAGCTGAAATGGGCCTGATCACATTAGAGTGTGAAACATGAAGCTCTGTGCAGTGTCCCCTGTACTGTACCTCATAGCCGCAGCAGCGCCAGAACTGTGTCCAATGATGATAGTCTGCTCATCGCAATGGAGTTCTGATTCCATGAATGGCAGCCAGATTCTCTCTCGAGCTGTAACTGATTTTTAGAGAAGAGATTCAATGGCTTTGTGTTTCCTTATCTGGCAAAGAATGAGCTCTTCCTCTCTTCCCCACTCCGGCTAGCATGCTCGGTGTGAGTCTCTCTCAGGGGGTTTCTCTCTATTAATTCTCAGTGCATTTAGTGCTCGTGAAAGGGGTTACGGTAGCAGCCCTGGAGACCAAAGGCCTCTGTTTATCCCCAGTATGCGTCACGTTCACTGCAGCTGTGCAAACTCCAACCATGCTACCCCACGAAAGTGCTTCCACCTGGAGATGGAGCTGCCAGGTGTAAGGGTCAGTGTGTGGTTTAACCTCCAAGGCTCAGTCTTTGGCCTCTTGGCTGAGATTGCCAACGAAGAGACCAGTCCTGATGGTGGTGGTGTGGACACCAGTCTGCTGGAAACTGGGCTGAGACAGACACTATTTGTCTAGAACTACTGGCAGAAATAGCGATCTGGAACGTCAGCCTTCATAAACACTTCCCCAGTTTGCTCCAGCTCATCTGGGGCCCCGTGGAATCTCCAGGGCTTGCAGGACTTAGTCAAGAGTGTACTGTCTGGGCACGAGCAATGTTCTGCATCACAGTATGTGCACGTAGTGTTCAGATGAGCACCTGAAGCCCTCTCCCCATTAAAGCATTTGAGCAGGCTATGCATTATGGATCTCCTTGTGGGCTGGAGGAACAGCAACTCCCCAAGCATGAAGAAAGCCACTGAGAGAGTGCAGGCTCATATTCATTTTCTGGCAATATTGAGCATGGGATAAGGCAAAATAAGGGGACAAGAAAAAAGAGACTTACTTGGGTCAGGCATATTTCGAAGTATACATTGGAAACCAGGTATCTGTGTGGAGAAGACCAATGATTGCACTGTCAGAGGTTGCGCAGTCCCTTAGCAAGCAAAGTTAGACAACTATTGCACCACTTGCTTTCCTCCCATGGGTCTTAAGGATTATAAAGATGACAGGCCTTGCTACAGTGTGTCAGCTTGAAAGGTTAAACACTTGGGGTGCACTGGGGAACATGGTGAAGATTGAGTAGCTAGTATTTACCTAGTGTTTTGAAAATGTAAAGCACTGTACACACTGCGAATTATTATACTCCGGGTTGAGAGAGAGTGCTGATTCTACAAATATTCCTCATGTGAATTACCAACAATCTCTCTCAAACATACCTTTTGGGGTTCTCCTTTGGGTGACCAATCACTGCACTCTTGTGCTTGCATCTCACTAAGAGTGATCCCTTATTTCTGTGCTAACTTTCTCCTTCGTATGATGTCAAGTGGCTGAACTTCATAACAGAAATACCTGAGTGGAATTACAGGGAACCAGGTGAGGGTCCCTAGAGGAGCAATAAAGCATCATACACTGCATCCTTCATGCATCATTCAAATCAGCGTGCTAGATCTTCCCCCAAAAGGGAGCTCTGAACAAGCCTGTGGGGTGGGCCGGGCGGGAGAATGTTATATGACAAAGACAAGAAGCACAGAAAAAGATGCTTATTTCTAATGCTGAACAAGGAACTTTATTAGAGTAAGAAAAACAATATGATCTCTCTCTCTCTCTCTGCTTCACTGCAGATGTTCTGCCTAGACCAGAGGTTCTCAAACTGTGGTCCATGGACCACGCTCCATTCAGGTGGTCTGCAGATAGTTCCCTCTAAGGTGCATGCCTGGGCGGCCGCACATGAGAGAATGAAGGGCCACCCACCTAATTAGTGGAGCCGCACAGGCGTGGCTCCACTAATTAGGTGCCTGGACCCTGGAGAAGACGCACATGTAAGGTGAGGTGATGGCCTTGGGGGGAATAGGGAGGAGGGAGCAGTGGGGTGAGAAAAGGGGATGTGAGGAATTTGGGACATGCAGGGCTGCGGTGGCCAGAGAAAGAGGCAACATTCCCCAGTTCCAGGGCTGTGGCTGCCAGGGAGAGACCCCCCCCATCCTTCCCAGCTCGGGAGCTGTCACGGCGGGGGAGAAACCCCCCTCCTTCCCAGCTCAGGAGCTGCCGCGGCGGGGGAGAAACCCCCCTCCTTCCCAGCTCAGGAGCTGCCGCGGCGGGGGAGAAACCCCCCTCCTTCCCAGCTCGGGAGCTGTGGTGGCGGGGGAGAAACCCCACTCCTTCCCAGCTCGGGAGCTGTCGCGGCGGGGGAGAAACCCCCCTCCTTCCCAGCTCAGGGGCTGCCGCAGCGGGGGAGAGAGGGCACATCCATCGCATTAGAAAGGTAAGACTACTGATATTAAAATATGAGTTGTGTGCTTTTATTTGTAGAACAAGAAAAAAAGTCTATTATTATTATTAAGGGTTTTTTTATATAGCACGTTTATGCAAAGCACTTTACAATAGTTAGCTAACGGTACAACCCACATTTGGAAAGATCACTAAGTGGTGCGCCGAGACGCTCAGCAATTTTCAAGTGGTCCGCGAAAAGAAGTTTGAGAACCACTGGCCTAGACCCTTCCCCAATCCCCCTCCTGCTTGCCAGCTGTGGATTTAAAGAAAGGGAACATCTAGGCTAAACCTCACAAAAGGGAAGCAGAGACCAGGGCACACAGCTTGACTAGGAAAAGAAGCCAGCTGCCTGAGTCAGGGTGTTCCAAACAGCTGGTGGGGAGGAAAGTAAATAAGGCAGATCAAACCTTTTATCATCACCGTGTCTCACCTCCTCTAGTCTTTCCCACACCCATCTGTACCAGTTGGATTTCTCTATATCGCCTGACCCGTTCCCAGGCACTATCACAGCTTTAGTGGGAGGAAGCTTCTGCCGCACCTGGAACATGCCTCCGCACTGCAGCAGGAGGAGCAGATGTTTTCGCTGATACAGACTAACAGGGCTGCCACTCTGAAGCCAAGACGAGGGGATCCTGGGATGGCTGGGAAATGGAGGCAGAAAGGAGGCATCTTGGGAGTTGTAGTTTTCTTGATAGAAAATTATTCGCAGCGTGGTCGTTGCTGGCATTTGTTCCTCTCTGAACTGAGCTAATTTAGAAGCCCCAAAGAACAAGTTAATGAGACAAAAGCAACACCTCAAAGACCTGAAAATCACAATGGAAGCTAGCGCCTTACCTGCTACTTGTCAATTTTGTTTGCCGTTTTGTAGTCATGTTGGTCCCAACTCCCAGGACACGAGAGAGACAAGGTGGGTGAAGCGACAAAGGGTCCTGTGGCACCTTATAGACTAACAGAGGTATTGGAGCATAAGCTTTCGTGGGTGAATACCCACTTCGTCGGATGCAAGGTGGGTGAGGTGACACCTTTTATTGGAACAACTTCTGTCGGCGAGAGAGACAAACTTTCAAGCTTCACAGAGTTCTTCCTCTTGTTAATTTTGTTATTTCCATCTTTTTGTTGGATGTTTGGACAGTGCCTAGCATAATGGGGCCTGTCCTGGTCCACAATTGGGGGTCTGCAGACACTAATGCAGTGCAAATTACTATTAATTATTATTTTCAGTAGAGAATATTATCGATATACCTAAGTGTGTATGCAGAAATTTCAATCATGTTTGCATATGGTTTTGTTTAGCAGTGTGTATTGGACAGCTGATATAGTTTTTGAAAGACGTAGTGTAAATATATTATATAGTACAGGCTTGTATTTTTGATAAGGTAAGAACATTTGAGAATGTAATCAGCCTTTGGGTTCTCTGTCTGGTGTACTGTGTGTGAAGGTGTTAAGATTGTCTTAATGATTATAATTGCCTTTAGATGATTAAATAGAATAGGTTGGAATGTCAAAGTTAAGGCTGCAATTTGTAGGGTAATTCTGAGTTCTTTGATGAGAGCACTGAGTTGAATTGAATGTGTTGGAGACAGTTTTAGCCTAATGGTATAGCTACCTAAACCATTGATGGCAGTGGGCAGATTGTTATTGTGCAGGTGTGAATGTTGCCTTAACATATGCTTTCCTTGCTTTATAGTATTTGCATTGATGTGAGGAAATACAATTGAGCAAATTTATGTTAAAGATTTTAGTGTGGGAGTGACTATAAGGAACAGCACCGCAATGTTTCAACTACACTATCATAGCCTCTGAAGCCATATCTACACTGGGCGTGGTAGTCCACTTTCCCATTGTTGCTGCCATTGTTGCAGGTCCACTTGTGGAAGCAATACTATGTATTATCTGCACCACATATATATATATTTCATATGCATTAAGCATAAATAGTATTAAGCGCAAATATAATAGCAATTATATAGTAACATTGGCCTATGGTTTTTATATAACCCTATTTACTTATGCTGAAGCAACGGAAGCTGTCAAGATCAGGACTGATGAATCCTTTCCCACAGCACCAGAATGGGAGTTATTCTCACAGGCCAGTTCTGGAATGTTCCAAAGGAAGAACACAAGACGTATGACCGTTCTACCCTGGTCCAAACCTAGGAGGTGCCTTCATACGCCCTTTGGAACATGGTATGCATGTGTTCAGAACAAAGAGGTAAGGGGTACACCCTGGAACCAGAAAAACAAGGCAGAAAGCTGATTGGTTAAACCTAGTTTCAGATGATGTACACAGTACCTTTTACTTGTATAAAAAGTAGGGTATAAAAAGATGGCTTTAGGGGTGTAACTTGGGGAGCACATCTGCTACGTAAGGTGAATGTAACAATGAGTGTAACAATGCTGCATGAGATGACTTCCTGGAGACTGTTATCGTATAGGACTTTTTCCTGTACTGTATTCTTATTGGCTTATAGAAATAAAACTTATTGATGTTGGTTATTTGGTCTCTTGAATACGTTTCATAACAAACCAAAGTGTGGTCAAGCAACTGACTATACAATTTATCAACAGGACTAATGTTCTAAGCCCTGTTCAATCTAACTCTGCTCATGTCAAGGCTACATGACACAATGTTTAAAGTACCACCAGACACCACTGCCTTGTCTATGGCTCCCAATGTTGCTGCCACTGATGGTAGCAATGGCTGGGAAAAAATCTTTTAGAAGCCCCAAAGAACAAGTTAATGAGACATAGTATAGTCTCATTAGTATAGAGTGGTCATAGAGAATGTCACGCTGAATGGCTCACGACTGAGAGTGCTAACCTCAGGGCAGACTGTCAAAAGCAGGGCAGATACCCCATGCTGGTGGTATGTTCTATAATTAGATTTCACCAACCCAGTAATAAATGTGAACTAGATCACGGTAACAGTCTTACCATGGAATTCAAGACAGTCCCTTGGGGCTTTCCAGACTTTCATGCCACCCAGGCAAGCTGAACTTAGTGATAAATAGTCACTTGCACCAAAAATCACAAAATATTTAGGTTGCTTCTAGTCCCAAGAGACCAGTCACTTACCCCAGATCAATTTGTACCTTAGATCTCACACCAAAGACAATGCCTGTAAGTTACCAATCCTGTAACAAACTAACCAAAGGTTTATTAAATAGGAAAAAGAAATGAGAGTAATTTCATTCATAGGTTAAAAAAGTAAGCAAGCACATACGCAGATGAATTTCAGTCTGTGATTCAAAAGGTGACAGAGATGTAGTAATCTGTTAGCATGCCACTGAATGTCTTTTTAGGGCTTAACCCAGGTCGACCCTGGGGATCTCTGTTTTTTTATTTCTTAGCTTCAGCCCTTATGAGAGATGAAAAATCTTCATGTCCATTATTTTTATATCCCTCTTCCAGCATCCAAACGGATGGGACGAGGCCTTCTGCACTACTTCTCCATCCATGGGTAGGGCAATTAACAAAGCTTTTGTCCTATGATGGCCCACTTAATTTTTGATAGTCCTGCTGGGTGTGTGTGGGGGAGAGTCTGAGTTCACAAGTCAGGCATTTTTACAATTATAAAACAAACTTATATTTTACCTTGTAGCAAGGAATACAGATAAGTGAGGTTAATGCATGCAGAAATTTACAAGCATTTAATAGAGTCTAAACACATTCTTATGAGACTAATACCTATTTTGAACAAAAGTAACAGGTGAGCTGGTGTGGTTTCCAGCTATGAGTTTTGTCAGTTCTTAGCTAACGCATATGACTTGGCAAGAGCTGGCACCTGGTTTACCAGCACCACAGAGAGCCATAGCCCTTTGTATACAAACAGTACTGGGATTATTTAGTGGTCGCATAGTCCATTAAATATGATCTCTAAAATAGTGAAAAATTCCTCTCCTACATTGGGTCTTGAGTCTTCAAAACTGGGTTCAGCCACCTATACCAGTTGTGAGCTTGGCCCTCGGTCTTCCTGCAGACACCCACCATCACTGCGTGTGTTTTGTTAAACATGACTTCTCCATTGTTTTACAGCCATCTCTCTAGCCATGCTCCAAGGCAGCTATTGACGTTTATTCCACCCCACAAGTTTCCCATTTGTCTTGGTGTTTGTGCTGACTTTGTCCGGGCCACCCCACGTCGCCTGGATCCCCCGATCGGTGTCAGGGCCTGGGGCGATTTGTGCGGTGACATTTTGATGCCACGTCAGGACGCTTTGGTACAAGGCGGGGGGACACACGTTTTGACGTGAGACAAGGGCCTTTGAATGCCTGTTTTAACACGACGCGGCAAAGGACGAAGGGGGCTTTTAAGCGCCACGAGGCGGCGAGGCTTTGACGTGACTGTTGCGTGTCACTGCGTGAGTCAGGGGTGATGGTTTGTGCGAGGACGCGGGCACACTGGCACGGTGGGGTGAGGGGCACGTTTGCCATGTGGTCTCCCCCTCAGGGGGGCGAAGGGAGAGGTGGCTCGCTGAGCCGCACCCCGGCCAGTGCAGACAGAGCTGGCTGGCTGGCTGGCTGGCTGGGGGGGGCCCACATCACCAGGACTCTCAGCCGCCCAGCCCTGGCTCCACCCCCATCTGCCAGCGCCCACTGGAAGGGCGAGTCAGCGCTAACCCCGCCAGGGCCCGCCCCCGGGGAGGCCTCGCCCACTACCGGGCGCCTCACCGAGGCCGCCCGCCATGTTGGATGCGGGCGGAAGCCCGTGACGAGGCGCGGGTGCCCTTAGCCGAGATGGCGGCCGCACCCGCGCAATGGTGCCGCCATGTTGGGGAAGGGCCATGTCGCCGGGGAGGCGCCCGCGCCACCATCTTGCTGGCGGGCAGCCCCGCCGCTGAGCTGGCCTTTCCGGCGCGGGCGCTGCCGGGACAGGGAGCATCGGGCGCTGCCAAGCGGAGCCGGCGGAGCTACAGACCCGCGGCCAGGTGGGTGCTCGGGGGCGACGGGTCCCGCCAGAGCCCTGCCCTGTGCTGAGGCTGGGCGGAAATAGGGGAGGGGGTACCCCAGTGCGGGAGGGTTTCCCGGGTGAGGGCGACGGCTCCCCCCGGGCTAGTGGGGGATGGGGTCTCCTGGTTCAAGGGAGGGGGCGTCCCGCCAGTAGGGGATGGGGCAAGAGGGTCCCGTGGGTCAGGGGAGGGGGTCCCACTCCAGTGGGGATGGGGCGAGGGGGGGGTCCCCTGGATCAGGGGAGGGGGTCCCCTCCAGTTAGCAATGGGTCGAGGAGGTCTCCTCAGTGGGTGAGGGGGTCCCCCCCGCCAGAAGAGGAGGTCCCCCCCCAGTAGGGGATGCGGTTAGTTTCCCCAGGCCACTGTAGGGGGGGAAAGGGCCCCACTGTTGCTTTTGGGGCCATCTCTCCTCTACGATCTGGGAGCTGGGTAGGGCTGCTAAATCTGACCAGGTTCCTCGGTATCGTCCCTTTTCTGAGGTCACTGCCCGGGTGTCGAGTGCTTGCTGCCAGCTGCCTGGCTTGATGGGCTCAGGATCATCCTGAATATTGTGGGTTTTTTGTACTTCGGAGGTGGCGCAACCCTAGGGCTCAGAACGGGGGGAGGATCCCCTGGGCCACTGTTGTGAGCAGTGAAGGAGGGACAAGGACCCCACATCACTGATCCCCCACTCTAGGTGGGGGTTGGTGTGAGGCCACTGTGTTGCTGTTGGAGTGGGCTGTGGGAGTCTCCCCCAGTATGGGGTTGGCGTGAGAGTCCCCATATCACTGTTGGAGAAGGGATGGAGCAATCTCCCCCGGTATGGGGCTGGCGTGAGGGGCCCTGCCTCACTGTTGCATTTTCTGTGTAATTTTTTAGGAAACCTTTACTCTCTTTCGCAGAGGTAACAGCTAAAATTCTCCTTTTAAAAAATGTTGCCCTGATCTCCTCACTCTCTAGCTAACACCCACAGACCAACAAACTTCACAGAGACCTTCTGAGAACATCTTGGATACAGGCCACATTTAAAACTAAAGAGGCAAGGCGTTCCTCTACTAACCCAGGATAAGCTAACTTCTTTACGTCAGGGTTAGTCAGTTCCGTCAGTTCCTGTTTTGTCATGCGGCCAGCTTAGATGCAGCTGAGTGGCTCACGGGAGAGAGATCTGAACCCTGGGGATGGGGGTGTTGAGCACTGAGAGGAAGTAGTACTGTGTAGTAGGTTTGAGGATGCCTCCTCTGGGTGCATTTAAACTCAGTTGCACCAGGTAACAGAGTCAAATGTTTCTAGCAGTTAGTGTTTGCAGGCTATTTGATGGACAAATTCAAACAGCTCTGGACGGGGCGCTGGAACAATTTTTATAGTGGGGATGCTGAGAGCCATTGAACCAAACTGTAAACCTTGTATATAATGGAAACCACTTCAAGCCAGGGAGTGCAGCAGCACCTATGGCTCTGGACTAAACTTCCTGCCTCCGCGGAAGCAGAATTAGTTCTCAGGGGACAGGTGGCACACAAATGTCTGTTTATCTCTATATGTCTCTGGAATTTAGCCCTGGAAACTTCTTAGAGTTCTGGAGATGTGGTGGAAGTATAGACTACTCTCTGTGAATCATTGGGGTGGCTTGGGGACCATGTGGGGAGCTGATTATAAATGCTTCCTTTCTGGAGGACCCAGTGCTAGTTTTGCATAAAAAAGCGATTGCTGGAACCTCCCCCTGCCCCTCAAAAAAGTCATGTGATGCTGACAATTTCTCACACGGTTGACCCTCTGAGGAAGATTATCTATAGCAGTGGTTTTCAACTGTTTTTCATTTGCAGACCCCTAAAAAATTTCAAATGGAGATGCGGACACTTTGGAAATCATAGACATAGTCTACAAAACTCCAGGAGTCCCCGAACCACAGGTTGAAAACCACTGGGCTAGAGAATAGTCGTGAAAGAATAGCAATATCTGCATTCTTCAGTATCTTTGACCCCAGTCACTTCGGTGTTGCTGTGGGTGTAACACACAAACTACATTGGTGGTGTTGGTTGATGGTCTCCTGTTGGTGAATGATGATGAGGTCTCCACGCTGATTCTTTTCGCTCTATAACTGTCCTCAGTGCCATAAGAACGGCCATACTGGGTCAGACCAAAGGTCCATCTAGCCCAGTATCCTGTCTTCCGACAGTGGCCAATGCCAGGTGCCCCAGAGCGAATGAACAGAACAGGGAGTGATCCATCCCCTGTTGCCCATTCCCAGCTCCTGGCAAACAGAGGCTAGGGACACCATCCCTGCCCATTCTGGCTAATAGCCATTGTTGGACCTATCCTCCATGAATTTATTTCGTTCTTTTTTGAACCCTGTTATGGCCTTGGCCTTCACAACATCCTCTGGCAAGGAGTTCCACAAGTTGACTGTACGTTGTGTGAAAAAAAAACTTCCTTTTGTTTGTTTTAAACCTGCTGCCTATTAATTTCATTTGGTGGCCCCTAGTTCTTGTGTTATGAGAAGGAGTAAATAACACTTCCTTATGTACTTTCTCCACACCAGTCATGATTTTATAGAACTCTATCATATCTCCCTTTAGTCATCTTTTCCAAGCTGAAAAGTCCCAGTTTTATTAATTTCTCCTCATACGGCAGCTGTTCCATACCCCTAATCATTTTTGTTGCCCTTTTCTGAACCTTTTCCAAGTCCAATATATCTTTTTTGAGATGGAGTGACCACATCTGCACACAGTATTCAAGGTGTCGGCATACCCTGGATTTATATAGTGGCAATATGATATTTTCTGTCTTATTGTCTATCACTTTCTTAATGATTCCCAACATTCTGTTGCTTTTTTGGCTGCTGCTGCACATTGAGTGAATGTTTTCAGAGAACTATCCACAATGACTCCAAGATCTCTTTCTTGAGTGGTAACAGCTGATTTAGACCCCATCATTTTATATGTAGAGTCGGGATTATGTTTTTCAATGTGCATTACTTTGCATTTATCAACATTGAATTTCATCTGCAATTTTGTTGCCCAGTCCCCTAGTTTTGAGAGATCCTTTTCTAGCTCTTTGCAATCTGCTTGGAACTTAACTATCTTGAGTAGTTTTGTATCATCTGCAAATGTTGCCACCTCACTGTTTATGCCTTTTTCCAGATCATTCATGAATATGTTCAATAGGACTGGGCCCAGTACAGACCCCTGGGGGACACCACTAGTTACCTCTCTCCATTCTGAAAACTGACCATTTATTCCTACCCTTTGTTTCCTGTCTTTTAACCAGTTACCAATCCATGAGAGGACTGTTCCTCTTATCCCATGACTGCTTACTTTGACAAGGTCCCTCACCAAAGACTCTTAAGCAATGGCTTTCTGAAAATCTAAATACTTTATATCTACTGGACCTCCCTTGTTCACATGCTTGTTGTCCCCATTAAATAATTCTAGTAGATTGGTGAGGCATGATTTCCCTTTACAAAAACCACGTTGACTATTTCCCAAGAAATTATGTTCATCTCTGTGTCTGACAATTTTGTTCTTTACTATAGTTTCAACCAGTTTGCCTGGTACTGATGTCAGGCTTAACAGCCTGTACTTGCTGGGGTCACCTTTGGAGCTCTTTTTAAAAATTGGCGTCACATTAGCTATCCTCCGGTCATTTGGTACAGAAGCTGATTTAAATGATAGGTTACAGCAGGAATCGGCAACCTTTGGCCCGTGGCCCGCCAGGGAAAGCCCCTGGTGGGCTGGGCCAGTTTGTTTACCTGCAGCGTCTGCAGGTTCGGCTGATTGTAGCTCCCACTGGTTCGCCGTCCCAAGCCAATGGGGGGTGCGGGAAGGGCAGCCAGCATATCCCTCGGCCCGCGCCGCTTCCGGCAGCCCCCATTGGCCTGAAACGGTGAACCGCAGCCAGTGGGAGCTGCGATCAGCCGAACCTGCAGCTGCATCCCACATGGCATTCTCAGGGCCATACAGGTAGTATATATACTGTGTGGATGCAGTCCACATAACATATAGAGAGCTGCATATGTGGCCTACAGTAGTAAATGGGTTGAGAACCACTGGTCTGGAAGCTGTGAGGCTGAGGTCAGCAACAGAGTTGGGGAGTTGGTGTGTTTACCGCAAAGAGATGCTCATGCTTTATGGGGAGTAATCTTGTGAGGGTGAGGTCTACCTGCGGCCTTTGGGATCTGCTGATTTCAGTTGGCTCTTAAATGTTTATATGGTAGCTTGGCCAGAGCACTGGGTGAGAGCTTCATGGGTGTGGATGTACTCATACTGGCTGACTTTATTGTGGGATTGACTAATTTTATCATGTAGGGTCTGATCCTGCAGTGGCTTGTGTATGTGTATGAATAGTCCCACCAATGGGTGTCCATCTTTGCAGAAATTCCGGCTTTTGATGGTATTCACTTTAGGTCTGGAATCTCGTCGTCTTGTGTTTATCTGCCAGGTGATAAGCTCCCTTTTTGTGCTGTTGCTCGAGCGAGTGGTTCCTGAATGAACATGTGTCATATCAGTTGTCCTTTCTTTCAGAACCTTGAAAGAACCATGGCGACGTATCTGGAGTTCATTCAGCAAAATGAAGAGCGAGACGGGGTGCGTTTCAGCTGGAACGTGTGGCCTTCCAGCAGGTTGGAGGCTACAAGAATGGTCGTACCCTTGGCCTGTCTACTGACTCCCCTGAAAGAACGTCTAGACTTGCCGCCTGTACAATATGAACCAGTGCTTTGCAGCAGGCAGACTTGCAAAGCAGTGCTCAACCCGCTCTGGTATGAATTTCTGTCTTAACTCTAATCTATGAATGTTAACATTGGATGGAAATAGAATTTATCGCAATCAATTTTTTCTGATCTCCATCACTTTCCTTCCCCGTCTCTCAGTCCAGCGCCTGTCCCAAGAGACCCTTCAAATTAGGTGTCCTGGAATTTTTAAAACACTTGCGCACTTAGTGATAAGTAAAGAACGCCAGTCTGTTAGTCAGGGCTGCGAGAATGAGAAGGAAGCAAAAATGGGGTGCAGAGGCAAATGGTTATCCGAGGTCAGGGGGTAGCTATTCAAGGAAAACCAGCACTGATGTGTAAATAGCGATGTTATAATCACTGAGACATTGACCTTGTGTAATGTTAGTATGCTATGCAACTTAAACTAAATGAAAATCATGCTTAGCGCCTAGAGGCTGCAATGATGGGCATATTAGTAGAGCCCTGCGCAGATACAAAATTTGTGTCTGCATCCAATCCGCAAAAATGGTCCATGGATATCCACTTCTGTGGATGTGGATATAAAGCGGTTATCTGCAGATTTGCAGGACTCTACATATTAATTAGGGCCAGGAATGTCTGAAGAGACTGATCTCTATGCTTTTGATGGCAAAGAGAGAATTTGAATCAACGCTGTAGTCCTCGGACATAGGTGAGGTTTGATGTAAGTAGAAAGGTTTTGTTTGTAGGTGTGCTTTTATTTTAGGGGAGGAAACACTTTTTGTGTTCTCAAACTCCCATGATGATCTTATGGACATGCATGTCTGCTGACAAGCATTGGGAGGAAGGTGTTGCCAATGAGATCAACAGGAAATGTGATTGTAAAGAAAGGCTATAGGAAGGAGAGTACATCTAAGTGTTACTGCACTAGCTTTCACACTATACAATTAGAGGGGCTAAGGGGGCCAAGCTTTTTGGAGCAGGGAACCATCATTTTGATTGTACATCCCTTGCACATTAGGGTCCTGCTCCAAGACTGTGGGTCGTAGGTCCTACTGCAATACAAATAAATAATAGTAATATTCCACTGACTTGTGGCATCTATTAACTATCAGCTACTTATGTGTTAGGAGCAAAAACACCAACCCCAAAACAAAGCCTGAAAATTAAGAGGTGACTTTATTCCGGTGTAAGTACCTTCATGGGGAGAAAATACTGGGTACTAAAAGGCTCTTTAATCTAGTGGAGAAAGGCAGAACAGGAACCAATGGCTGGAAGCTGAAATCAGACAAATTCAAATTAGAAGTAAAGCACAGATTTCTAACAGTGAGAGTGATTTAACCATTGGAACAAAGTACCGAGGGAAATGGTGATGCCTTTCTGAAATAGATGCTTTATGTTCTCTTGATGTCTTCAAATCAAACCTGGATGTCTTTCTGGCAGATACGCTGTAGTAAGACACAAGTTATTGGGCTCAGTATAGGGGTAAGTGGAGGACATGCTGTGACCTGTGTTATGCAGAAAGTCGGACTAGATCTACTGGTTCCTTCTGGCTTTAAAATCTGTGAATCCGAGGTCCTTTAACTTGGTCATTAAAATTAAGAAAATATATTGAGTGTTCTTATTTTCTTTCCTCTTAACTGTAAAGTCTGGTAGGTGTTTGGCTGTAAAATCGATACCTTTGTACTAAATGTCCCACCTTTCCTTTTTTATAGTCAAGTTGATTATCGTGCCAAGCTCTGGGCCTGTAACTTCTGTTTTCAAAGAAACCAGGTAGGTTGGGAAAGTGCTTCACTGTCTCATTATCTTCTCTATCCACTTCATTCTCTCTTCATTGAGTATTCAATTGATAGCATTCTCTAGCAAAGGGTAGTAAAATAAGCAGAAATCTCTGCTCGTGAGACCCTTCCCCATGGCCTCTTTCTCTTGGTGCACCCAGTTCAGCATTTCTTTTTAATCAGTGTGATGTGAAAGCAGTGGAATGTCATCTCTTCTAGTCTTGGTTCAGTTTTGCCAGTGGCTGTTTGCCACCGCGTGTGCTACAGGCAGCTGTTCTGTAGTTATTTCTGTGCCTTACATTTACATCATATTCTTTGTGCATGTTGAGGCCAGGGCTCATCACTGTCTTTTGTTCTTCTGAGTGTGAAACTTGCTGTGCTGGAAATGGATGTCTGCTGTCAAAAACACTGTGTATCATCTGACTAAACTATTCTCAGTTGCTTTCTAATTGAATTGGGCTTCAGACCTATACACATGCTGCTAACCACCACTGCTATCCATTCATAATGAAAAGCAGTGAAGAACTAATGCTGCATTTTATTCAGGTAAAAGAGTTTGCTGCTGTACCAGGGAATAAACAACTGAGCAACACATATTTGAATTCGAAAGCTTCCCTCCTTTGTGCATCATCCAGCCTTCATAATGCAGGAGATATCCCTGCCGTTGTACACGTCTTCAAATAACCTGCACAGTTAACTTGCTTGTTCTAATCCTTGCTTCTCATTTTCAGTTCCCTCCAGCGTATGCAGGCATATCCGAAATGAATCAGCCAGCAGAGCTTATGCCTCAGTTTTCCACAATCGAATACATCGTGCAGGTAAGGGCACCATGGTCAAGCTTGGGATTCTCAGAAAACATTTGAAACACATGTGTGTGCTGTAAGATTATTCCAGATAACCTGGATAAAGTGTTTTCATGAGCAAAGTGCAGTTGGTCTTTGGGTTAATTAAGCACAGTTTAAACCCCCCTGCTGTTCGTCTGATCTCTTGGGTTAAGCCATTCATTTGTAGCTTTTTAATTTAAATAGGTTTCCTCTAAAATCTGTGTATACAACTTTCATGTGAAGACTGGAGAGTGGAAATGGATGCAGTTCATTACATTTAGCATCCAGGTTCGCTATTTTAATTAAATAGAAACCATACAAGCCATATTCTGAGCGTTTGTCTACACTTGGAAATTGACCGCACAGGCGCGGACTTCCGGTTCCGCCCGTGGGTGCCGTCACTCGGCGTCGGGGGCGGGGCCCCGCCCGACGTTGCGGGGCCCCGCCCCCGACGCCGGGTGACGTTGCGGGGCCCCGCCCCCGACGCCGGGTGACGTTGCGGGGCCCCGCCCCCGACGCCGGGTGACGTTGCGGGGCCCCGCCCCCGACGCCGGGTGACGTTGCGGGGCCCCGCCCCCGACGCCGGGTGACGTTGCGGGGCCCCGCCCCCGACGCCGGGTGACGTTGCGGGGCCCCGCCCCCGACGTTGCCCAGCGTCGGGGGCGGGGCCCCGCAACGTCTCCCGGTGCCGGTAAGTTTGCTGCGGGTCCAAGGCGGGCGGGAAGTTGCCGGTGGGTGCGGAGCACCCACCAATTTTTCTCCGTGGGTGCTCCAGCCCCAGAGCACCCACGAAGTCAGCGCCTATGATTGACCGGAGTAGCTATTCTGCAATAGCTGTTCCTGAATAACTCCATATGCAGACACTCTTATTCCAGGACAAGAGTGCCTTGTTCTGGTTTAGTTTAACCCATTTCAGAGTTAATCTGTGTGTAGACAAGCCTTTAGTCTTGTGATTATAGACTGTGGCCCAATCCTGCCAACCCACTGAGCAGTGGGTCTCAAACCAATTTCATAGTTCAAATAAGTCAATGGAGAGATAAGTGTCTCCCAAGTCTTTGTCCTGCCTGCATTGTGCTTTGTTCTTGATGCCTCCAGTCATGAGAAAAGGTGACCATCTTTGCTGATCCAGTTGCAGATCTGTTTTGGCTGTTCTCTATGGTTCAGGAGGAGCTTTGTGATATTCCTGAAACAAATTATTTTAACGTGCTGACTTTTAATAGCTATTTGTGAGTGAAAGACATAAGAGTTTTCTTATTTCTGTAACCATTTTGATTAAAATATTTTGTTTCATTTTGATAATTACCATCCCAAGGAGGGTGGGCAGTAAGTGTCACTGAGAACATATACAGCAGGGGTGGCCAACCTAAGCCTGAGGAGGAGCCAGAATTTACCAATGTACATTGCCAAAGAGCCACAGTAATACGTCAGCAGTCCCCCATCAGCTCCCCCCACTCCCAGCGCCTCCCACCGGCAGCCCCGCCGATCAGCACCTCCCACTTCCTGCCCACACCTCCCGATCAGCTGTTTTGTGGCATGCAGGAGGCTCTGGGGGGGAAGGGGAGGAGCGAGGGCACAGGTGGCTCAGGGGAGGGGACGGGAAGGGGTGGAGTCGGGGCAGAGCCTGTGGCAGAGCCAGGGGTTGAGCAGTGAGCACCCCCCGGCACATTGGAAAGTTGGCGCCTGTAGCTCCAGCCCCGGAGTCGGTGCCTATACAAGGAGCCGCATATTAACTCCTGAACAGCCGCATGTGGCTCCGGAGCCGCAGGTTGGCCACCCCTGCTCTACAGATTCATAGTAAACCTTTTTCTTTCCACAACAGAGAGGTTCTCCGACCCCACTGATCTTCCTTTACGTTGTTGACACGTGTCTGGAAGAGGAAGACTTGCAAGCATTGAAGGAATCCCTGCAGATGTCCTTGAGTCTGCTGCCCTCAGATGCACTGGTGGGGCTGATCACATTTGGCAGAATGGTCCAGGTTCATGAACTGAGCTGCGAAGGAATCTCCAAGAGCTATGTTTTCAGAGGGACCAAGGACCTGACAGCTAAGCAAATACAGGTGTGTTCTGCCTTCTCTTCCTACACTTAATCCAATGTGTAGTTCCATTTAGGTCTCTCATCACATTCCCCCCTTTTCACACTCTTGGCTTGTAGAGAGCAAATAGGAAGGATGGTCCAGTGGTTAGGGCACTAACCATAGGGACACCTGGGTTCAATTTCCTACCCTGCTGTAGACTTCCTGTGTGACCTTGGGCAAGTCACTTAACCTGTCTGT
This sequence comes from Chelydra serpentina, assembly GCA_037349315.1. Classification (NCBI taxonomy): domain Eukaryota; kingdom Metazoa; phylum Chordata; order Testudines; family Chelydridae; genus Chelydra; species Chelydra serpentina. The sequence continues at coordinate 18,113,362 of JBAIAC010000061.1, forward strand.
GCCTTGGTTTCCCCTGTCTGTTAAATGGGGAGAATAGCAAACTCACAGAGGTGTATGAGGATAAATACATTAAAGATTGTGAAGCAGTTAAATACTAGGGGAAGGGTGGCTAGATAAGTACCTAGGATCGATAGCTAGATAGTAAATAATAGATCTGATGTTTAAGTAATCACGTTTATCCATCCCATCACCTCCCTCTGTCCTGTAGGATATGCTGGGTCTTGCAAGGCCTGGGGTACCCGTTCAGCAGGGAAGACCTCTTCAGCCTCAGGAACAGCCACCTATTTCAAGCAGGTAAGTGGCTCGGTGAAACATGCTATCCATAAGGGCAGGACAGAGCCCATGTTCACATTATGACCTGTAGGACCCAAGCCCCTAAATGCGGGTTTCGTAAAGGGACTCCTTTGTAAGATGGCTTGAGTTGTCTAATTGCAATAACTTGTTTACAATTGTAGATCTATATTGATGGGGTTTATTTGAGCAGCCTATAGAGCTTTCATAGTGTCTGTTTCTTACAGACTCCAAAAATAGCACCATCCAGGCTGGATTTCCATTTGGAGCCAGCATTTGAAAACATATTACTTAGCGTGTAGGCAGAGACTGCCTTTTTAGTCTGTGTTTGTACAGCGCCTAGCACAACGGGGCCCTGGTCTCTGACTGGGACTCCTAGGCGCTAATGAAATACAAATAATAATATTGTAGAAGTCGAGCAGAATAATGAATGATTAGAAAACAGTGGGAGTTTGTTTCCAGATTAAATTGTGTTTCCTTGTGTTGGGTCCCAGCTCAGGTGCTCTCTGTCAGTCACTCACTCCTAAAGCCCTCGTTCCGTGGCCAGCTCTCTTGTGCGCTTTGCTGGAGTAGCTTTCCCAAGCCCTCATGCTATGTGCTCTTTGTGTCTTGCTCTGATCAAATTGTTTATCTGTTCCTTGTGCCTGTTGTTTTGAAAACTTCAGGTGTAAGCGGTGCATTACTTTGAGACAGTGTTTGGCAGCAAAGACCAAACCAATAGGATTTATAATTGTTCTTTTTGAATTCTTGCAGGTTCCTGCAGCCTATACACAAGATTGACATGAACCTGACAGATCTTCTTGGGGAACTACAGAGGGACCCCTGGCCTGTGACTCAGGGAAAGCGACCCTTGCGATCGACTGGAGTAGCTTTGTCAATTGCTGTTGGTTTACTGGAGGTAATCCTAATTCACTCTTAATGTGAGATTATCTGGTAAAATTAAAATCTTATCGGGTTATGCTGTGCTTGGCCAGTATGTCTCAGTATTTGAAAGACTCGGTCTGTGGCCTGATTGCGTATCAATAGGGTTCACAGTCCATTTTGGTCAATTTCATGGGCAGAGGGTTTTAAAATTAATTTCATGTTTTCAGATGTTTACATCTGAAATTTCATGGTGTTGTAACCATGGGGGTCCTCGCCCAAAAGGTGGTCAGGGTGTGGGGATCGCAAGGCTATTGTAGGGGGGTCGTGGGATTGCCACCCTTACTTCACACCCGGAGAGGACGCATTTTTCCCGGACGTGAATTTGATAGGGCCCTACGTATCAGACATGAGTGTAGTTTGTCACATCCCTTAACTTCTGAAATACTTACTCAACTTTGTTATGGGAAAATGGCCCAACTTCACGCCTCCTGGGTGTAATGCCGGGGATAGTTATGCTTAAATAATATTTGAAAGATGCTTTGTATAAGGGCATTCAGGAATCTCAGAGATATTTACAAACAATATTTGGCTTTCAGATGCATCAGAGCCTCACCACATCTCTGGAATCATACACTGGGTTTGTGGATAGATCACCTGAGGCACAGGGAGGAAGATGGGAGCAGATACAGCCCTGCTTCCTGGGGTGGGAGCATGAAATCTGACCTGCCCTATGTTTAGAAATTGAGAGTGGTGTGTCAGTCCCAACTATTCCATGTCAAGAAGGCAGGAATTATTGATTAAGGGCGCACCCAAACACCCCTTTCAGAATCAGCCCCCGAATGTGCTAGGTGCTGTACACAAATGTTGACACAGACCTTGCCCCCAAAAGTAATTAAAAGTATTGCTGTCCATTAATCTGCCCACCTCTAAAATAAGGCTTTAATTTTATTTTAGGGCACATTTCCAAACACAGGGGCCAGAATAATGTTGTTTACAGGCGGGCCACCGACACAAGGGCCCGGCATGGTGGTAGGAGACGAACTGAAAACACCCATTCGTTCCTGGCATGACATAGAGAAGGACAATGCACGGTTCATGAAAAAGGCCACAAAGGTAGGTCTTGCTGTCTGCTAAAGCAAAGACACTGCTTCTGCTGCACAAACGATGTCATGGACCTGCTGGGTATAACTGGTTTGGGTGTCACGGTGTACGTGGTGGCAGCACAGTTTTGCCAGCTCATGACTCTAAGCCACCCCTAGGGAACCAATAGCTAATCCTAGGTCTGTATTGGTGAGCTGCGCTTCACCTTACTAACCCCTTTGTGCGACTTTACTAGTGACAAGCATGCTGCTTCTTCGTGGCCCTGAGGCCTGTATGCCCAGACGTGGACCTGGGTCTCCCTCAGATACAGATGCTGCTTTTACTACCTAGGTGAAGGTATAAGGCCAGGTTCTGTTCTGCCAAGTCCCCAAAAAAAAGGCTAAGTCCCTCAGTCCCAGTTTGCATCCGGCACAGTTCTTTCTCCAGAGAACAAGAAGGTATTTTAGCATCTCTTCCTCAGCCGTTTGGAGGGCAGAAGGATCCAACTCTCAGTTCCAGGAATATCCTAACTCCTCTTCTCTTCCCGATAAGAGAGAGAGTTTGCTTCTCCTTTTGATAACCAGTCAGTCTCCAAATGCCTCCTGGGTCTTCTTGACACATAACTAAGTGGTTAAAATGTGCTGCATTTACTCTGAATGTACAGTGCAGTTTGGAGATGGTAGGAAAGGTCATAGAAGTGAAAAGCAAGCTCTAATGCAGTGCTCGTTGTGTATTGTGGCTCTGGGCTTTGAGTTCCTTACTTTAGGGGTGGTATATCACCATTACAATAGAACATGCTTTCCCCAGGGGCAAATTCCTGCGTTGGCCCCAGCTGTAGAACCCAAGGAAATCCTTACATGCCTGTTGGAATGTTTTAAAAGCTCTGCATGTCCTTTGTCTGCACAGCACTACGAGATTCTAGCTAATCGCACGGCAGCCAATGGCCACTGCATTGATATCTACGCCTGCGCTCTCGATCAGACTGGCCTTCTGGAGATGAAGTGTTGTGCAAACCTCACTGGGTATGTCCTCAGCCCTGAGCAAGCCCAGCCCCGTCCTTTGGGGTGGAGGAGTGCGATAGGAAATGATTAGTTGGATATAAATGTATGGAGGTGAACAATTGTTGTCATCTCCCTGATTGTAACCATTAGCAGTCTGATCTTATCTCTTGTATTCAATGGCAAAGCTGCCCTTGATTTCAGTAGTGCAGGGTCATACTTCAGTGCAGCTTGTATGGGATGATTTTGATGCAGTCAGTTGCAAAGCAGATGTCCTGTTTCGAGAAGGGTGGTTTAATGTTTTAACCAACTCCTAAACCCTGGATGCTGTCTTTTCTACAAACACGTTTTATTTCACTGAGACTTAGCAGGGACACTTCCAGAGAGGAGAGTTGAAAAACAGACTAAGCAGTCACATTATGAGCATAATGTTAAGTGCTTGTTAATCCTGCGCTGTGTCCTGCAAAATGAAATGTTCTACAGGGTCCAGGAGGGCTTGGTTATGGGCTTGGTGCTAGGGCACTGGATTGAATTTGCTTCAGGGTAGTAGCAGAATTATAATTTCTTACAGATACTTGGCCTCTCTGAGTCAAGAAGCCAGTGCTAAGAGTCATTGCTGTCCCTAGCGGGCACGTATCCCCAGTCCAAACACCATCATAATTTGCACTGAGTAGCACTCTTGCTGGTGGCATTTGCAGAGGTGCCAACCACTACATGGATTATTGTAGGGACTGCCTGTCTCTTTAATCTGCCAGTTGAGATCTACTGGGCCAGTTAACTGGAAAGTCCCTATTCTGGTCTTTCTGGAGGCAAGGTGTTTTCGATAAAAGACTCTTAGCTCTAGAATTGCCTTTCCTTCCTTGGTGTGATAGACCTTCAGTCTGCGCTATTAGGCCCTATCCATTTACTCAGGCTTTTTCTAAGGAGGTGAGTTAATTAGAGGAGGATTTAATTGGTGGTTGTTTGAGGGTTGGGGAGTTCTGTAATGTGTCAAGCTGCTAGGGCATCACTGCTAGGGCATCAAGTAGTTTGTGAGTTAGGTGCACTGTGTGCATTGGAAAATAAACAGATAAAGACAGAACTTACCCTCCAGCCCTAGAATTAGGTTTTCCCCAGTCTCCATTCTAGCACACCGGTGGGGAAGACTGCACTGCCATTGCAGGAACTGTTCTCTGGCCAAACGGACAACTCCCTGGCTGTCAATCTAACCCCTTTCATAAACACTTACTGTACTTTCCATGTTTGTGTTAACTCAGAGCTTGCTCCTTTGTACCCTGCCCCTCGGGGTGGGGGTGGGGGGTGCCAGCATGTTCAGATTTGAGGATTGGAATGCATCCATCCTGTAGCTAGTTCCTTACTTTGCAGTTCGCCATGGACACTTTTTAAAATGGTGTCTGTCTGTCTGTGTGGTGGGAGAAGGGAAGGAGAGAGACATCCTTTGCGATTCTGTTCCAGTTACTTGTTGTTTAGTTCCCGTGTCATTTTCCCTTCCCAGGGGTCACATGATGATGGGAGACTCTTTCAACACTTCTCTCTTCAAGCAGACGTTCCAGCGGGTGTTTAGCAAAGACTTCAATGGCGAATTCCGAATGGCATTTGGTGCGACGTTAGAAGTGAAGGTGAGAGATAGGGCTGATTAAACAGAATGAACAGATACATCAGTCAAGAGCACTCCGATTTAACAGGTTGTTAAATAGCTGGTTCTGGGTAGGGTATAAACAATGAAATACTTGCGCTTATTTTGCAACATGCAACGTTTTAGTGAGTTATTTTAAATTTCCAGTGGCTCTCAGTGATGGAAGCAGCAACCGTAGAGAGTGTGTATGTTTTGAAACCAAGCCTGTCTGAGGGAATTCTAAGATCCTGACACTTAGGTTAGATACTAACTCCTCAGCTGTTCCATGCAGGCAGATCCCTGCACTTGGTGCTGAACCCCAAGCACCCATGTCCCTTGGGCTGCTGGAAGGGAGGAGCTTTCTCTCTGGTCCCATCTTGGAGTGTTGAATAGTGGGTGGCGTAGCCTCTGCTACTCTCCCCTTCCCTTGCCTCCATTTTTGGCATTGTCCTCCTCACTCTGAATAGCTCCAGTGCCTGCCCCTGCTTTTGGCTTTCCCAGGCAGCAGGAGAAAGAAATTGACCAGATTCGTGTCACTTTCACAGATAATGGATTTTTGGGGTGTTTTTCTTTAGGGAAAGCTTAATCTTTGCAGAGATGAATGGCTTAGCCCTACTCTCCCACACTTGTCAAGGAGAATTTCCTACTCCCATAGGCAATTGCGAGCTTGTGTTTTTTGTTTGAAATCTGATTATGTAGATCAGAGGTTCTCAAACTCTAATCGCAGTGTGGCGTTCAGAGATACAGTCACGTGGGCTATATTTCCTCCTCTTCACGCTTGCACAACATCCCTGTGGCAACGGCAACAATAGCTGCCGTGGGAAATTAGTGGATGTGGTTAAGCTGTTTTTTAATGTAACTTAGCAGCTGGAAAGGAGGAGGAGACGGCAGCCCCATGTGACCCGCCAGCTTTCTGCAGAGCAGTTTGGGAACCTCTGATCTTCAATGTCTTTCCTGATTAAAGCTGAGCGGCTGATTTTTCGGTACTTTGTTTGACTGATTTGATTTTCAAACTTTTTCTGACCCTATTTTAGACTTCTAGGGAGCTGAAAATCTCAGGGGCTATTGGACCATGCGTATCCCTAAACGCTAAAGGGCCATGCGTCTCTGAAAACGTAAGTCACCGATGTGGAAAATCTTTCATAATTATTATATATATATATATTTTTTTTAAATAAGCAGTGCAAAGCCTTTTGGCTAGCCCTGTGGTCTGACAGCCATGCCAGGTTCTGTCAAGGAGGAGAGACTGGTTGGGGAGTGTCTTTAGGGTTCATCTCCCCAGGCTAGAGGAAATTGGGTGCATTGTGGGGGTGACAGGCTTGGTCTTTGAATGAGGGGCGGGGTCTCCTGCAGGGCTGCTCTTAATGTGTCCCACAGATGGCTGACCAGTGGAAAGAGATGACTGGTGTCCTTGGAGAAGACAGCGGAATCTGGCTTCAAGTAAAGCTTTCATTTAATTATTTGTTTTCAAGTTCATTTAACTTGTATCTAGGTGTGAGATCCAGTAGAGGGCACGTGCCGAGTCTTCCCTTTTGGTCAGAATTTAAAGTGATCTTAACTTATCCTGCACTAGAGAAAAAAATCACCACTTTCTTTTGAACCCTCTCCAGGAACTTGGTATTGGAGGTACATGTCAGTGGAAAATCTGTAGCCTGGATCCCAGCTCAACTCTTGCCATATATTTTGAAGTGGTGAATCAGGTCAGTCCAGTTTTTTTCCTCATTTATGTACAGTTACAGAATACTGTTGTCTATAGTAGCCATCACCTGCCTAGTAGATCCACGAAGAGCAATTACAATGACCCCTTTGTAACGTACGAGATACCAATTAACAAGCTTCATATCTAGAAAACAGTCTCACACAGACTGCATTCATGCCCCTACTTGTTCTACTGATGAAAAGCACTATATAAGAGATAAGTAATAAATGTTTTTACCCTGCACAAAGACTCTATTGTTTCTCTCTTGTCTCTTCCCAACTGTTATACTTATTCAGTCCTGTCAACGCCTTCCATGTGCTATTTTCCCACTGTTATAGGGATGATAAACTGCTCCCATCCTTTATTGCCCAACTGATGTAGAGCCTGTTAGCAAAGTATCTAATGAACCTGCCACCCCCATGCTTACTCTGGGATTGCTTAATACTCCTTATATTTTCCAGCAGCCCTGAAAAGTGACATTCGTGAGCAGCGGGACTCAAGCTTGCAATTATAGTCAGGCTTGACATATAATGCGCTGCAGTTCTTTTGCTGTTCTGTAACTCTACCCTATAAACTCTTTATGAGAGTAACACTTTATTCCTCTGTTTTGCAGCACAATGCACCAATACCTCAGGGTGGCAGAGGCGCCGTGCAGTTTGTCACTCAGTATCAGCACTCCAGTACACAGAGACGCATTCGAGTAACCACCATTGCCAGAAAGTGAGCGCCATAGGCCAATCCCTACTGTATTGTTCTTTGATGGCAGAAGCTTTAGTATAGTCTGTATTTCTGAATTTTTCCGGCAGTCTGGGTGGATTGGACGCAGGGTGTTTTGCCTGTACAGCATGAGCCAGTTTTTGTACTTGGTAAAGATGAATGTATGTAGCACTAACTTTGCTATTATCAGTTGGGCAGATGCACAGAGTCAGCTCCAACATATAGAAGCGGCGTTTGACCAGGAGGCAGCTGCAGTGCTAATGGCTCGTCTGGGAGTCTACAGAGCTGAGTCGGAGGAGGGACCCGATGTACTGCGATGGCTAGACAGGCAGCTGATCAGATTGGTAAGTGTGATGGGCGAATCTCAGTGGGTTAAATCTGAAACAGTGTAAATGTCTGCTCTGTCTACACCTAAAATGCTACAGCTGCGCTGCTGTAGCTCTTCAATGTAGACACTCACTGCAGCGACGGGAGATGAGGATATTGCTGTAGTTATCCACTGCCCCGAGATTTAGTACCTAGATCAACGGAAGAATTCTTCCATCAACTTAGTGCAGTGTACGCTGGGGGTTAGCCACAGCTACAACTCTCGGGGATATCGATTTTTCACACCCCTGAGAGACATAGCTATGCCGATGTAAGTTTCCAGTGTAGACCAGCCCATAAACATCAGCTACTCCACTACTGATCATTTTAGCAGAATCCTCCAGCTCACGTGATTATATTACAACTCCAGACTGCCTCCAACTCTTTTACAGCGCCAAAAGTCCCAGCTGCCTAAATCTCCAGCTATCTCCCAACAACTTTTAGGGATGGTCTGTGCTAACAAATTAAATTGACCCAGCTACATCACTTATGGGTATGAAAAATCTACACCCCGAGTGATGGAGTTAAGCTGACCTAAGTCCCCACGTAGATGGTGTTAGGTGGATGGAAGAATTATTCTTTCGACCTAGCTACCGCCTCTTGGGGAGGTGGATTAACTACAGTGATGGGAGAACCCCTCCTGTCACTCTGATAAGTGTCTATCCTGAAGTGCTACAGCAGTCCAGTTGCAGTGGCATTTTAAGTGTAGACATAGCCTATAATGCAGCTATGTCGTGTTAGTACAAAAATCTGTGGCATGTCCAATACTGAAAATGTGGGGTCAGTGTAAAATAAAAGTGAATTGAATACTAAAACAAATGCGAGGGGCTGGCAACTGCACTTATTTGCAGTGTTCATTTGCATATTTCAGTCATTAAAACCATCAATTTTCAATGACGCTGCTGCAGAATTTCCAGTCTGCTGTCACAGAGCCAAGGAACATTGGGCCAGTCAGTGTTTCGTAGCATACAAGACACCTTGGCCATAATGTTGCCTAAGTGATGAGAGCCAGCTAGCAGATCATAACTGATCCAATAAAAACATTAATTTCTTGGAAGCAATATTTTCCCCCTTTTGTTATTTTGAATCTGACCTTTGTACTAAGCTTGTGATATGTATTTACATGCTAAAATATGATAAGTGAAGATGAAGTCTGTGGGAGAAAAATAAATCCTCACTCTCAGGTTGGAATGCAACAAAATCAGAGACAGCTTTATTTCAAGCAATTGCCAGGGAAGAAATACAGCTGACAGAGAGCATCTCTGCCTCAGTTTCTTCAAAGTACAACAATAAGCCACACAATAAGCCACAAACATTTATACTCTTTCATGGAATGCATTAATTAAAAACATCTGCAATTTATTTATGTTATGTCCTGCCCATTCCAGTATTTTCTCACTTCTGTTCTCACAACATCATTATCTTCAAGGCTAGGTCACATAGTACTGTGTTGTTTCCCCACCCGCTTCAAACACAGAGTCTGATTTCCCAAGTCTCGCATTATGAGACTTCACAGTTAGCTTGACTGTGCTCTGTCTTGACATAACTATGGGGCCTATAGTCAAATCCTTTAACCCTTGTTTCCACAAGTCCAATCATTATTCCAGCAACAGCCCCACACATTAGTGACTTAATTAAGAATGTGATAAGAACATAAGAATGGCCATACTGGGTCAGACCAAAGGTCCATCGAGCTCAGTATCCTGTCTTCCGAGTGATCCATCCTGTGTCATCCAGTCCCAGCTTCTAGCAGTGAGAGGTGTAGAGACACCACATTGTGTAATGTTTCTCTGTATTACCCATTGGCATTCTCTTATTATCTTGGTTACTCTGTAAAAATTCTTACAAATACAGAATGTATGAAAGAAACAACCCCCCCCCCCCCCCCCCGAGATTGAAATATACGCATTCCTTCCAACAGTGTCAGAAGTTTGGACAATATAACAAGGATGATCCGAATTCGTTCAGACTGTCAGATTCATTTTCTCTGTATCCCCAGGTAAGGACTCCACTTTGTATAGACATGGAAATGTGGAAAAAGGCAGTTACAAGCAGAAATGTCAATAAAACACACAATAATGATTGTCTGATTTTTAAATTTGTGTGATGCAAGTCAACATCCTGGCAGGTAGTTAAATGCTGTAAACCACTGGTAGATGAAGCTTCCAAAGAGTTAATTAGAGGAAAGAATTTGGCAGTAACTTATTGTACATTCAGACTGGACTTGTGAATAGGGAGGTTAAAAAAAAAATCCATTGATTTCTTTTCTCATTCATCTTTCTATGTAATGTAGTTTATGTTCCACTTGCGACGATCTCCATTTCTTCAAGTGTTTAATAACAGCCCGGATGAATCTTCCTATTACCGTCATCACTTTGCCAGACAAGATCTGACCCAGTCCCTCATCATGATCCAGCCCATCCTTTATTCCTATTCTTTCTCTGGACCACCCGAGGTAAGTCATTCACTTGCTGTGTTGAGCAGAGAGCTTTGGAACAATCCTTAATGGTGTCTAGTCAGTCATCAAAATTGTACTGTTTTATACAAATGGTTCAGCTTGTAGTATGGTCTGCCTTTAATTAGGGTAATTTATTCAGAAAAATATTTGTATTTGAAAGACAAGGATATTCCTTTAAAATTCTGAAGTTGTGAACATACAGTAAACATAATATTCTTTCGATGAGAGGTTCTTGTCCAAGATCATTTCAAATCAAACTCATGTAGTTGAAAAATAGCTTTACTATGCATTAAGATACCAGCTGCTGCAGGAAATATGATTAATTGGTTACACTCTGAAATTTGCTCATTCAGACTGATTAGCACTCTATTGATTCTGTTGTGTACCGCTGTAGTACAGTGATCTGTTGCACTGAACTTGAAGTTTAATACAGTTCTGAGGGCATCATGGTGACTGACTTCTCATTTTATCATTTCCAGCCTGTGCTTTTGGACAGCAGCAGCATCCTTGCTGACAGAATTCTGCTGATGGATACTTTCTTCCAGATTGTAATCTACCTTGGTGAGGTAAAGTGCAAATCATGTGTCTTTCTCTTGGTACCCTGCACCATTACTGTGTGTGTAAAACGAGCTGTTTGAAAAGCTTGGCCTAGTGTAATGACACCAGTGTTAATTCCCCTGCAATATTGCCTCTAAAGGCATGTCAGTTTGCAATGGCTCAGTTATCTGCTTCCTGTTTTTCTAAGAGATTTGTTCTCCGCGAGAGATATGCACACAGATCTAAGTAATATGAATGTGAGTTGTACGTACACCTGAGTCAAGCAGGAGGATAGATCTTTCAATGTTGTCTGAAGAAATCATCACCTTCCTGTAATGTTGCAATTTGAGCCAATCAGCTGTTTTGGTGAAATCTGTGGAGGGACGGGGTAAACTTGTATGTGAGTGGAGCAGTTGTCAGGTATCTGTAGCCTTATAAACAGTACAAGAAAATGACTACTGTCATAGTATTTAAGTCTTAGTTAAACTCAGAAATAGCAATTTTTAACAATGCTGTGCATATCCCTCATAAATGTATATTTTGATAACCAGTAGTTTAAAGTTTATTTTCAACCAATTGCTCTTGCAGCTCTACAGGAATAAATGTAGATATTTGGCTGAGTTTTTCATCTTGTTAGCATGCTCTTTATTTGAATTCAGGATTAGATAAATACAAAGTAATTGACTAAATAATAAAAATGTGTATCCTGTAATATTATAGTGTTTCAAAGCAAAGACACAAAAGTTACAAAGTGAGGGGTAACATGGAGACTTCTCTCCTACTTTCTCTCTTTTCCTCCAATAGACGATTGCACAGTGGCGGAAAGCTGGCTACCAAGACATGCCTGAATATGAAAACTTCAAGCATTTACTGCAAGCCCCATCGGATGATGCCCAAGAAATATTGCAGACTAGATTCCCAATGCCGCGTTATATAAACGCTGAACATGGAGGCAGTCAGGTATGACAAAGCCTTATCCAGGAACACATGTATTAATTTTGAATGAAGCGAATTCATAGCTTTAGGTTTAGTATTAAGCTGATTCTGTAGACTAAATAACTTTGCAGTAATTCAACCCTCAAAGTGTACAGCCTGTATATCTTTCCTTGTAAGCCCTTACTGCTAATAGTCTGTTTTAAAAGTGTACTTTAGAAATTGTTCATGGGACAGGCCTTTGAAATAAAAGAGTGCAAAAAAGAAAATGGTCAGATAAAATACTACATGGAGAATAAACGATTGTTACATATCAAAACGTATCTAGCTTAGGTAATGGATTTAGTGCAATGTACTATCCTAGCAAATATTATCTAAAAAGTTCTTTGCAATTGTGTCTATTATTCTCTACTGCTGAATAATCCGTATTCCCCAAAAGCTACTTTACAGGTCCTAGTTAGTTCCCACTTAATCCATCCCTGTTTAAATGATGCACTTTGTTCAGTGTATAGTGCTTGTGGTTGACTGGTGTGTTTCTAGGAGTGGAAGGATAGTAGTTGTTTGTGGTCCAAGTCAGTGATCTACTATTCACTTCTTCAATTACATGATCCTGCTTGTGCTGATTCTTCTTAAAGCGCTTGTCCCAGGGCCTAATGAGAGCATCAGAGTGAAAACATTGGATCTCATCGGTTTCACATTGCTCCTGACTGCACCATTGAACTAGCATTGTGTGTTGCGGCAGCAGGATAGAGTAGTTTTACTCCAGAAGAAACCTGCAAAAGCACTTTTTTCTTTTTAAATGCTGTTGCCACACACTTTTGCCAAACTAACCCCAAAGTGCAGGGTAGGGAAAGTAAGTGCAAGAACTAGCCTATTGCATTGAGAAAGGGATGGAAAGGAGGATGGATTTGTGAGCTTGTTTTTTTTCCAGAGGCACTAACCTTGTCAAATACAGGATTGCTGAAGGTTTTCTTTTTAAAGGAATAAAACTGCCAGGATTTTTAGCCTGGCAACTTTGTTTCAGGCACACTGGATTAGAAGCCTAGTCATGGCATTCTCTTTTCCATGGGCTATGGCAGCATTCATAACTATCAACAAGTGGGAATACTCGTGCCTCAAAAAAAAAAAAAAGGCAACACAAATAGGTATCGTCCATCTGCTGCTGGTAATAAGAAGCTATTTAGCTTTATCTTCCTCTTATTCCCTTCTCTGGTTATTACACTCCCTATAAAAGTGACATAACTGCCACATCAGTTAGCAGCAATAACTGATGTCCAAAAATATTGGTCAAATGTTAGCTATTGCAATGATCAAGAGATGAAAACCATTGCATCATGTGGTTACCATAGTGATATCCATAATAGCTATTACATTTTAACTTTTATGGAACATCAGTTCAAGTTAAATTAGAAAAAAAATATTCTCTCAACAAGGGCCGGAAAGCAAAGGCTAGCCAGACTGCTGTGGTGACCTGGGGTGTGGTGAGATGTCCTGAGGGAGTTGATGTTCTTTATTTTATTATTTTTTGTAATATTTTGTGTTTGTTTTTTATAGGCCCGCTTCCTCTTGTCTAAAGTGAACCCCTCTCAGACTCACAATAACCTCTATGCATGGGGACAGGTGAGTTATGGAGGAGTTACTACTGTTGGAGGAAGGACAGAAGCATGCATATATAAGATACACACATTTTTTTATTTATATTTTCCTTCCCCATTCTATTTGCTTTTTCATCACATAGCATTAGGCTATGAACAATGGCTTGCTTTGTTCCTATGGGTTGCTTTAGACCTCATGCTTCTCCCCTGGCTAGCAACTTTCACAGACATTGATGTCTTGATGATTTGAAAATCTGTCATGTTTTGTGCGGGGAGAAAACATCTCCCTGTAACAATGGCGCTGACAATGGAATTGCTGGCTTTGATAGTCACAGTATTTCAAAACTGAGAAATGAGGAGCCAGACTTTCTTTATAACCTAGACGTACATCTTGTGTTCATTACAGTAAATATCAATTGATTAGAATATACTAGCTAAACTATTTTAACAGGGAACAATTAGATGAACAAAAACAACTTGCACATTCAAGATAACAGTTTCAAACCTGGATGTCTAAAGTTAAGCTCCTAATTTTTTTTTTTTAAATTTCAGATGCTAAATAAAGGTAATGTGATAATTAGTGGGAACAGTAATCTATCTGATAGGTCCTGAGCACCTGCCGCTCTTGCTGACTTCAGTGGGAGCTGCTAGAGCTCAGCAACTCTGAAAACCAAGCTACTTTGATTTAGGCTGCACTTCCAAAGCTTCAGGCAGTCAGGTTTGAAAATGGTGTCCACGATATCTTATTGATTCACTAACTGGTCTGATAACATTAGATCACAGCTGGTTTACATTAGTACTCTGGTACTATAGAGCAAAAATATGAATAATAAATGAATCAACCCACCAGGTATAAGTGTCCCGCATCTGAATATACAATGTGCTTGATTTTGTGACTATTCCAGGCCTGCACAACATGTGGCCCGCGTGGGCTCACTGTGTGGCCCGCTGGGGGGTGAGTAGGTGGGCTCACTGTGCGGCAAAAATGCATAATGCAGAGATTTATCTACAACTGCATTGATTGACTGTTGTGTGCAGTAATATAGTGACCCCTGGGAGAGTGAAGAGGGGAAGAAGGGGTTGTTTCCGCGGGGCGGGCGGCGCTGGGGGGAAGAGGGGAGTGTTTCTGCAGGGCCGGGGGGTTTCGGCCCTCAGCTGTTTTCCTTGAAGTAATATGGCCCTCGCCACTTTACGAGTTGTGCAGGCCTGGACTATTCATTCTTCCTCTACCTTTATTTTGTCTGTGTAAACTCTCTGGGGCAGGGATACACAGGTTGCTTCACGAATAATAATAAATATTTAATTACTATGTATTCTTTTGGGAATCCACAATATGGAATTTTATTGTTGCTTTTGTTACCAAGCAGCTTCTTCCCAAGATAGCCTTAGGCAATTGATTTAGCAGGCAATTAGGATAGAGCACTGAAGCCTGACATCCTTTCAGAACAGTCCTAGTGGTAACCATGTTTGCTTTGTTCTTAGTTATTTACTAATTTATTTTATATTATTGTAGGAATCGGGATCGCCCATCCTAACAGATGATGTTAGTCTCCAGGTGTTCATGGATCATCTGAAAAAGTTGGCAGTGTCAAGCGCATCATAACTTTGACTTAACAAGGAAGTAACAAAAAAAGCAAAGAATCATGGTGACAATTAACAGTGTGGGAAAACGTACTACATTCCTTTCCATCTTTGAGATCAAGGCTTTTAAATATTACACACAACGAATATTCAAGGGGAGTTTTGTACTTAGTTCTTTTAGTTTTTAATTTATTTGTATTCCTTTTTTATGTGCTCTCTGATCTTTATTTTTTTCATACATTGCAGCCCAAGGATGCTTTAGCTGATATAGATATTAATACATTTTTAGATTAATTTTAATGGCCTGTGTGTAAAAATAATTAAAAAACAGTAACTTACCTTTCAGCAGCTTCATCAGGTACCAGGGGGACTGTACTGATGAAAAATAAAAGTGGAGGAGGAGAGCATTAATATTTAGTGCTGGACTGAACTTCTGTGTGTGTGTGCATGTATGCTGAGAGGTTGACTTTATCACACAATAAAGTACACTATGAACTTGAACTTTTTCTTTGTTCTTGAGATCTTGGAATGCTTCATCTTGTTACTTCATCATGTTAAGACTCAGACCTGCTCCTGTATATAGGGTTATGTTGATCAAAAACATAAGGACTCTTATTTAAATTACCTTTATTAATTTCTAGCTCTGATGTTACCATCTAAATTGACTTGATTTGACTTGTAATTACAGGAATTTAATATTGGCTTTGTTGAATGTAATTCTTCTTTTATATAGACCCAATTTGGGTGTAGGTGAGGGTACAGGGTCTGTGAGGGAGTTTGGGTGCAGGAGGGGCTTTGACCTGGGGGTGGGGGTGCAGGGTCTGAGGGAGTTTGGGTGCAGGAGGGGCTCTAACCTGGGGGTGGGGGTACAGCACCTGGGAGGGAGTTTGGGTGTAGGTGAGGGTGCAGGGTCTGGGAGGGAGTTTGGTGCAGGAGGGGGTTCTGCCCTGGGGTGGGGGTACAGGGTTTGGGAGGGAGTTTGGGTACAGGGTGGGGCAGGGGGTTGGGGAGGAGGAAGGGGTGCAAGGCGCAGGCTCGGGCTGGGAGTAACTAACCACAGGTGCCTCCTGGCCCGCGGGGCAGCAGGGCTCAGGCTGCCTGCTTGCCATGGCCCCATACCGCTCCTGGAAGCGGCCGGCTGCCGTCATGTCTCTGCGGCCCCTGGGGGTAGGGGGGCAGCAGGTCCCCATGCACTGCCTGTGCCCGCAAGCACCACCCCTATAGCTGGAACCGGCCAATGGGAGCTGTGGGGTCGGTGCTGGAGGCGGGGCCACCAAGCGGAGCCACCCTTGAGCTGCAGCCCCTAGAGCCCAGGTCCGGGCACAGCTGCGGGTGTCCCCCACACGGGGGCAGGGTCTCTGGAGAGGACCGGCCCCTGGGCGGGGCTACGGCCGCCATGCCCCCGTCCCGCCGCAGCGGCCGGGATAGTGCGCCTGCGCGAGACCGCGTTTGCTCCCGGAAGGACCCCGCCTCCCCGTCACGCACTCTCGTAGCCTTCGGAGGAGGCCGCGCCCAGCGCAGGGCCCGCATCCGATTGGTTCGCTGCGTGCAGCCAATAGGAGCGGGCGTTGCTGGCTGCCGGCGCTGCGTGCAGCCAATAGGAGCGGGCGTTGGTGGTTACAGGAGCGGGCGTTGGTGGTTACCGGCGCGGCGCGGCCCGGCCCGGACGATGTTACCAGAGCAGGCGCTGCGCTGGAAGGCGCGCTTTGCCGCCATCTACGCCGTGGGCAGCTGGAGCCTCCTGGGCTGCATCGCCTATTACTACTGGGGCGACCGCAAGGAGCAGCTGCCGCCCGGTACGGGCAGGCCCCGCCTGAGGCCTAGCACAGCCGGGCCCCTCCCCCGCCGCGCCTGCCTGTGCCGGATGTGTCTCGTGGGGGGGGTTGATCCCGGGGGGGCTTTGCACGCAGCGTGCGCGGTGCCCTTCCCCTGACCCGTCCCTGCTGCTGCTGCCGCCTCGTGGGCGAGGGCTTCTCCTGCCCTGGCAGTGCCCCATGCTTTGCGTGGGGCTCGGGACTGCCCTAGAGAGGCCTCAGCGTGTCCACGGTTGAACGTCGGAGAGATTAGTGGAGGCGGGAAGTGCTGGCGGTCAGAAACGTGGCCACCGGAGTGCGCTTGCAGAGCCCGTGCTCAAATGGGTTCTGGGCCTCCAGTTCTGCACCCCCCCCCCCCCCAAATCGGGCACGCGCTGGACGGTGCCTGCAACATTAGAGGTTCAAGTCAGGGCTCAGTAAATATTTAGGCCCCAGGTCAGTTGGTGAGTTGCTCTTGACTTATGCCCTTTGTAGCTCACCTTCAAGTTACGAGAGGGAGGGAGGCTTGCACCCCTATTTGCTGCTGGATGAGATATAACGAAGTCTTGACAGTTTTGTTTCAAAAACATTGTTTCCTGTTTGTTCGTTTTAGCTTAGAAATGTCAGTAATGCCAAGGCTATTGGAAAAACCCAGCATTGACACTCTGGGAAATCTCAGGGGAAGGGCCAAACATGAATGATCTTGGAGACTGAGCTTTTCGCTCCTAGGCTCTGTCTATACTGGACACACTTAAGGTGCTAAGAACCATTTTGTTCTCTCAGCATGCTTGTAAAATCCACAAAAAATCCACATGGCTTACATGCGTTTCAAATACATTTAGGATTAGTCTTGCTTTCCGTGCTCTTGTAAATCTCTCCAGAATACACCCAAAATTTCAATCTGGTTTTATAACTCGGTGGATAGTGCAGAAAAGGCTATCAAGGTTATTCATTGGTGCTGGTGTTTATCAGCGTTGTGTCTTAATATAGTTCAGATGCCAGTACCAAATTGACCCTTTTAAAATTCAGTTAGTACATACAAATTGGTGTTTAAATTATTGTTTTAAAAAATGTCATTTATTCCTTCCTAAATTTTGGGAAGCAATTAAGTGAACTATAAAAAATATAGTTGTTACAGTATCCTGATACAACTGTGTTGGCAGCCATAAACAGGGAAACAAAAAGTGCTTAAGAATGACCCCCTTTTTTTTTTTTAAATTAGGTGAAGAACGAACACCTCCAAGGGAGAGACCCCCAGATGCCTTTTTCACGTCAACAATAGTGTATAAAGAAAATTATGTACCACGTATATATAGCCTGTATGATTATGTGAAATCATTCTTTGCAACCAGTGGTGGCCCTGGGCCAGAAGAGTAACAGATCCTGGAAAGTAGGAATTTGATACATAGACAAGAGAAATGGCTTGCATCAAGATGGCTTGCTTGGACGTGAAAAGCAGGATTCATTCTATTTCAATTTAAAAAAAGAAACAAAAAACCTCTCTCTCTCTTCTTCCCCCCACCTCAAAAAAACCCAAACAACCCCAGAATAATTTGCAAAGCCTAGTAAACCTTTTCAACTCTGTTAAAGGCCGTGTTTTCCCAGAAACTCTTAGAGGGCTGAAATATTAAACAAGTTACAAATTATTAAACTTCCTATAATTAAATCTGTATAGTTTGCAGTTTATTTTAATGATATTGCACACCATGTAGTTTCTACTAAATTGACATGATTTCCTCTGCTAGAGCTTTAGCTTTGATCAGGTAATAAGAAATTGCACAGAGTCAGTTTAGAGATGCATAGTCCTGAAGCACCTTATAGACTAACCGATATATTGGAGCATAAGCTTTCGTGGGCGAAGACCCACCTCGTCAGATGCACGTGGTGAAAATTTCCAGAGGCAGGTATAAATATGCAGGCCAGAATCAGGTTTGAGATAAGGTTACTTTGTTGGCTTTGAAGAGAGTCCTCATGTTGTTTACTTCCATTTCCGTTTTACGACTTCAATACTTAAAGGAATATAGAAATTCATCTCTTAAAAACAAAATTAAGTGACTCAAGTGTACACCACTCAATAGGAGTAACTCATCTATTTCATCTCTTTTCCTAAAGGAGTGAAGTTAAAGGTGTAAATAGTGCCCGGTATTAACTGCACTCACCCATAGCTATAGTTCATGACTCAACTGTTCTATTGCTTCTTGAAGCAATTTTTTTTATATGTAAAGTTGTATTAGCAACAACTTAAAAGTGTGGCTCCCATCTGAAGAGCACCTCACTCAGAATGGCACTACTTTACTCCACAGATCAGTTCACTATGTGTATTCAGAGTCACCTCTTGAGTGTATGCAAAGTTACTGTACTGGTAAATGTATTTTTATTTCTCTTAGCATTGCAGAGACAACAGAGATATGAGAGACTGAGCTGGTCTGTTTTCTGGCTGGAACTTCAGCAACTGAATTGTTGACTACTATAAAAAGTTATGCCTGAACATTTATTTTATTTACTACTGATATGTAACACTTACCTGGCACTCGCCATACTCAAAGTACTGTGCAAACATTGACTAGCCTTCTTGTGTTATAAGTAACATCTGAGATCACTAACTGAAAAGAGTAGAGAAATATATCTTTCTCTGTTTTCAGTTTGCTCATCTAGTGCTTTGACAGTTTTCCTTGTGTTTGTGGCTCTTTCATACAGCAATGGAGGAGAGATGCACATTAACTGCAAACGTGGGGTAGGTGTACCTGAAGTTACTTAGGTTAGACTTCCAGTTGATCATGTCTTTTTACAAAGTACATTTACAGGATCTTTACCAATGAGGTGTTTGCCATAATTGCACCGTCACTACCACTAGATTACATCTCATCTGGGTTAGGGAAGATCAGTAAACTTGAAAGAACAGAGTTTGATTTTTCAGAGCTCAGCAGGATTTTACAGCAGTAGCAGCTATGGAATCGACTTTTTTTTTTTTTTAACTTATTAACTGAACACACATGATGTGGAAATCATAGCATTTCACATTTACTGCTCTATCTTCAGAATAACTTCAGATTGGGAACACAGTAAAATCTTTAATCTCTCAAATCTTGATTGTTTTGTAGAATTTAAAAAAATCTTAAAATTATAATGGAGGGTAGGGAGAGAATATCTTCTGGATTAATCAGAAAACTAGGACATTTTTTAAAAGGCAGGTGCGTAAGAGACATTTTGTGCTTCCTCTGCTGGATTTATAGTATTAACTAATCAGTATTCCCAAATCCGTGTTGACGGTTGTGATGCTAATCTACAAGTAATGGATTTTTTATTACAGTTAGGCATTGTTTAGAGTGTAGTAGATTTTAAAAAGCTACAAGAAAAGCCATGAATTGAGTAATATTTGAAACCTAGGACAAAGTAATCAACTTTGTTTAGGAAAATAAATTCCTGCTTGAAGTATTGCCAAGGACTTCAAAACAAAACACTTAAGTGTCTACTACCTTCAGGATAGTCAAACTCCATAACACACAAGCCTTATACATCTGCTAGTATGTAGTGTAGGTAAGGGATGTGTCCATCAGTGGAAATATTTGCATTTACTTTGAGAGGAATGTCTGCTGCTCTGTGAAATGGTGAATGAACAGCCAAAGAAAGCTTTTAGTAAGGAGGTGGGGGTGGAGTTTACTGAGTGTGACAAAGTTCCTCCTCTACCTCGGTGGGTCCTGCGCTTATTGGCGGATTTTGCTTGCCTCAGAGATCTTCCCCTCTAGTAGAATCCACAGTCCAGGTTAACTCCTGTGTCTGATCAGGAGTTGGGAGTTTTGGGGGGAACCCGGGCCCGCCCTCTACTCCAGGTTCCAGCCCAGGGCCCTGTGGATTGCAGCTGTTTAGAGTGCCACCTGGAACAACTGCACAACAGCTACAACTCCCTGGGCTACTTCCCCATGGAAGTTGTCTAATTCCCAGTTGTCTAATTCCCAGTAGACAAAGTGCTATCAAAAGCACAAAGACATTTTTAAGATAAAAAGTGTGATGGCAAAGCTTTACTATAGCCTTCCCTCCAATTTTCTACCTCAGTTGTCGTCTTATTGGATGTGGAGCTTGCCAGACCAATTTGGAGCAGGCTTAGTGAAGGTTAGATATGACTTTTCCCTTGGAGAAATTACTCCCCATCTTCTGAATACACACAATTCATTAGTTCCATGCTGTTTCCCAGGCCCTGCCCCTGCCTACTCAAATCCACCACCAAGAATTAATTACTTCATATTTCTACCACCTCATGCTTCCTCCCATCTCAACACTTGGGACTCTTAAGAGTGACTCCCTTGCCTGTCAGTTCCTTGCTTTAGTAGTGGTGCCAGCACCAATGTTCTGCAGCCTTCGGTTGGGTAGAAGATGGGTCCTTCTGGTGGTGGACTAGGTGGTCAGCTGGAGAATGAGTTTTCTTGTTTTTTTGAGGTGGGGAGGTCTCCCCTGGAAGATGAGAGAACAGGTTTCCTCCAGGCTGGTGGGAGGGGTTGTGATGGGAATGGCTTTATTGTGGAGCTGGGCAGGTACGGCAGGGAAAAGCCAGGAGGCAGTAGTAGTGAGAGGATTCCTACTTACTGTAGCAGCATGTTGATTCTATCTCCATACGGTGCTGTTAGAGTGGGGTGAGGTGTGGGGCTTACGAGAACTATGTCGCGTCTCCCCAATGCACACCTAGTAGCACTGGTGGGGAATGCAAGAAGGGACTGCCTCAGGCAATAGCGGCTGCTTTCTTGAGAGGGTTGACCACTAACAAGCAGAGCTGGCCTTGGCAGTTTTTTGGGTAGATTGTGAATAATTTTTTTTACTGCTTTTCCTTTCCCAAATTCTGTGATGATCCCCCTACTTTGCACATGGCTGGTCAGCTGACCTGGGGTGGGTAGTAAAATTATTCTTTAGGATATTCCCCAATCATGACTGTGTGGGTGGGTACTTTAGCTCCTTTAAGCCTTCTTTCCCTTTAACATAGTGGGTTCATGTTTTCAAGGCTGACCTCTCATGGAAAAAGTCCCGTGCCTTCCTTTTTTGTTTAACAAAACTGAGATTCAGCTTTACAGGGCCCAAGGATGGCTCAGTTATCGATGGGCTTGAACTACGATGGCTTATGACAGCGTAGTCACATTCTGTTTTTGGCTAACATTTTGTATTCCAGGATCTGGCCAAAGTCAGAGAAGACCATCCCGATTTCTCAGAGGGCAGGTCCACTGTGGGGGTAGGTGGCTTACTTAGTATCATCCTTATAGTTCAGTGCTGTGCTGAACTTGAAAAGGCTCAGTGCCTTCTGCTCTGTCTTTAAAACCACCCTTAGAATATACTCTCAAGTGGGTAAGTTAAAGGCCAAGGGAAGTGGCGACTCTGAGGAATTTTGTGGGGAAAGTGGCCATTTCTGTGGCAACAGAATAGCAGCCTGCACGGAGCGCTGCTTAATGTGGTCACTTGAGTGGTGTTCATAAATGTGGAGGAAAACCAGTCACAAAGCGAAAACCAGGATCTCTCACCTCTATAAAGTTCCCTTCCATTAAAACCAGCCAGGATCAGTAGCAGCCTTTCCGCTGACTGTCAGAGCATCGTAGCCTGCTCTCTGATGTCCAACACTGGCTTTGTAGCCATGAAGCATGATCCTCTCCCGGCCTTTGTACCCGAGCAAACATCCTGATTTCATTTTCAAGGAAGAGAGTATTTCCCACTCCTATAGGGAGTATCCCCCACTCAATGGGGACTTCTCCACGTTTCCCACTCCTCTGGGGAGTGTCCCCCATGCTATGGGGACTTCCCCCCTTTCCCACTCCTCTGGGGAGTGTCCCCCATTCTATGGGGACTTCCCCACGTTTCCCACTCCTCTGGGGAGTGTCCCCCATGCTATGGGGACTGCCCCCCGTTTCCCACTCCTGTGGGGAGTGTCCCCCATGCTATGAGGACTGCCCCCTGTTTCCCACTCCTGTGGGGAGTGTCCCCCATGCTATGGGGACTGCCCCCCCTTTCCCACTCCTATGGGGAGTGTCCCCCATGCTATGGGGACTGCCCCCTGTTTCCCACTCCTGTGGGGAGTGTCCCGCATTCTATGGGGACTGCCCCCCGTTTCCCACTCCTATGGGGTGTGTCCCCCATTCTGTGGGGACTGCCCCCCGTTTCCCACTCCTATGGGGCGTGTCCCCCATTCTGTGGGGACTGCCCCCCGTTTCCCACTCCTATGAGGTGTGTCCCCCATTCTGTGGGGACTGCCCCCCGTTCCCCACTCCTGTGGGGAGTGTCCCCCATTCTCTCTATGGGGTCTGCCCCAATTCCTCCCCTATCTGGCCTGTCCCCTTCTATCCCTCTTTCTATAGGGGCTGCTGCAGCTCCCACCCCCGGGACTGTTCCTCCCCTGTGGGAGTGTCCCCCATTCTGTCCCGTTCCCCTCCCCCCAACAGGGGCAGAGCTCAGCCCCGACCCCCTGCGGGCGGCCCCCCGCCATGCGGCCCCCTCCCCAGCCGTGGCTCCCGGCCGGGATGCTGCAGTGCCCGCTGGGGCCTGGAGAGGGCGGTCGCGGCCGCGGATTCCCGGATCCCGGCGCTGTCCGCGCCGCCACTGATCCCCGGCCGGGCCTGGCTCCGCGACCTCGGCACCATGAAGGCGATAATCCAGCGGGTCACCCAGGCCAGCGTGACAGGTCAGTGCCGGGCCCGGCCCCCGCGGCTCCACCCCGTCGGCCCCCCGGGCCCTTCCCCTCCCCCCCGGCCTTCCTCCTCCCCGTGCACCCGCCTTCCCGTGCACCCCTGTTCTTCCCCTGCCCCCTGTCCTTCCTCCTCCCCGTGCACCCCCTGTTCTTCCCTTGCCCCCATCCTCCTCCTGCACCCCCTTCCCGTGCACCCCCCGTCCTTCCTTCTCCCCGGGCACCCCCTTTCCCGTGCATCCCCTGTTCTTCCCCTGCCCCCCGTTCTCCTCCTGCACCTCCTTCCCGTGCACCCCCTGTTCTTCCCTTGCCCCCCGTCCTTCCTCCTCCCCGTGCACCCCCCTTCCCGTGCACCCCCTGTTCTTCCCCTGCCCCCCGTTCTCCTCCTGCACCTCCTTCCCGTGCACCCCCTGTTCTTCCCCTCCCCCCCGTCCTTCCTCCTCCCCGTGCACCCCCCTTCCCGTGCACCCCTGTTCTTCCCCTGCCCCCATCCTCCTCCTGCACCCCCTTTCGTGCACCCCCCGTCCTTCCTTCTCCCCGGGCACCCCCTTTCCCGTGCACCCCCTGTTCTTCCCCTGCCCCCCGTTCTCCTCCTGCACCCCCTTCCCGTGCACCCCTGTTCTTCCCCGTGCACCTCCCTTCCCGTGCACCCCCTGTTTTTCCCCTGCCCCCCGTCCTTCCTCCTCCCCGGGCACCTCCCTTCCCGGGCACCCCCTGTTCTTCCCCTCCCCCCATCCTTCCTCCTCCCCGTGCACCCCCCTTCCCGTGCACCCCCCGTCCTTCCTTCTTCCTGGGCACCCCCTTTCCCGTGCACCCCCTGTTCTTCCCCTGCCCCCCGTTCTCCTCCTGCACCCCCTTCCCGTGCACCCCCTGTTCTTCCCCTGCCCCCCGTCCTTCCTCCTCCCCGTGCACCCCCCTTCCCGTGCACCCCCTGTTCTTCCCCTGCCCCCATCCTTCTGCACCCCCTTCCCGTGCACCCCTGTTCTTCCCCCCGTCCTTTCTCTTCCCCGTGAACCTCCCTTCCCGTGCACCCCCTGTTCTTCCCCTGCCCCCCGTGCACCCCCCTTCCCGTGCACCCCCCTTCCCGTGCACCCCCCTCCTTCCTTCTCCCCGGGCACCCCCTTTCCTGTGCACCCCCTGTTCTTCCCCTGCCCCCCGTTCTCCTCCTGCACCCCCTTCCCGTGCACCCCCTGTTCTTCCCCTGCCCCCCGTCCTCCTGCACCCCCTTCCCGTGCACCCCCTGTTCTTCCCCTGCCCCCCGTTCTCCTCCTGCACCCCCTCTCCTGTATCCCCTGCACCCCCTTCCCATGCACCCCCTATTCTTCCCCTGCCCCATCCTCCTCCTGCACCCCCCTTCCCGTGCACCCCCTGTTCTTCCCCTGCCCCCCGTCGTCCTCCTGCACCCCCCTCTCCTGTATCCCCTGCACCCCCTTCCCGTGCACCCCCTGTTCTTCCCCTGCCCCCCATCCTCCTCCTGCACCCCCTCCCCTGTATCCCTCTCCCCGTGCACCCCCTGTTCTTCCCTTGCACCCTCTCCCCCTGCACCCCATCCTCTGTCCGTCCCCTGCACCCCTCTCCCCGTGCACCCCCTGTTCTTCCCCTGCCCCCGTCCTTCCTCCTCCCCGTGCACCCCCCTTCCCGTGAATCCCCCGTCCACCTCCTGCACCCCTTCCCCCGTCCTTCCCTTGCACTGCCTGCAACCCCCCCGTACCTCTTCTCTGTCCTTCTCCTGCCCTTCCTCGTCCCCGTGCACCCCCTCCCCATGCACCTCCTGTTCTTCCCCTGCATCCCCCGTCCTCCTCCTGCACCCCCTTCCCCTCTCCCCATGCACCCTATGTTCTTCCCTTACACCTCCCGTCCTCCTGCCCCTTGTCTTTCTCTTGCACCCTCTCCCCCTGCTGTACCTCCTCCTCTGTCCTTCCCCTGCACCCCTCTTCCCATGCACCCCCTGTTCTTCCCCTGCACCCTGTCCTTCCCTTGCACCCCTCCCCCTGTACCTCCCCTCTGTCCTTCCCCTGCCTCCTGTCCTTCCTCCTCCCCCTGCAGCCCTCTCCCCTTGCACCCCCTGTTCTTCCCCTGCCCCCTGTACCCCCTCCTCCCCGTGTACCCTCTCCTCTGTCCTTCCTCTCCATCCCTCTCTCCGTGCACCCCATCATTTTGCACTCCCTGCTCTTCCCCCTCCCCTTGCACCCCCATCCTTCCCCCTCCCCCTGAATGTCCTGTCCTTATCTCTCCTTTTTCACTCTGCCCTCCTCTGCTGTCCTTCCCACCCTCCACAGCACCCCGTGTCCTACCCTCACCCCCTGCACCTTGTGTCCTTCCCACTCTCCGCTGCATCCCGTCTCCTTCCCACCCACCCATCAGTCCCTGCATCCCCTATCCCACCCACATGCTCCCCCTGGTCCCCACTGACCTTCCCACCCACATACGTGCAAATGCTGCCCCTGCACCCCCACACACTGTTCCACCCCTGCACACTCCCCAGTGTTCCTCCTGCACCCACCGTCCTACCTTCTCCCATTGTCCTTCTCACCCACCAACCTGTTCTCACATGCTCTCCCTGTATCCGCCATTCATCCCACCCACTGCCCTCAGCTCATGTACTCACATCCCACCCTCCCACTCCCCTTCTGCATCTACAATCCATCCCACCCGACTGTTCCGGTGCCCCCTCCCCCCCCACTGGCCCACCTACCCATTCTCTTTACTAAACCTTGACTAAACCACTACGAAGCTTTCCCAGACGAGCCCCATCACCTTGTGCTGAGTCAAAGCTTTCATTCAACATCTCCTTCAAGATTAAAAACAAAACAAAAACCCTTCTAAATGTTAGTGCTGCCTTTCTGATCCTGCAGCCAGCCCCAGTGCCTCTGCTGCTGCTCAGTGCTTTGCTGAGTTGTGCCACAAAGAGACCAGACCAGGGCTCCCTTGGTTCTCTCTGCTGATGTTTAGGACCTTTGGACAGTGGTGGAACCCACGGCACTAAAGTGAAAACCATTCTGTTGCAGTTGGGTAAATCTCAGAGCAGCTGTGGGAGCAGGCACTATAGCTATTCACTGGGGAGAAGGACTCGAAGAAAAAGAGGAGTAGTGGAGAGAGCACTGGACAGGGACTTGTGAGTCCTGGGTTCAATTCCTAGCTCTGCCCCTGGGTTGCTGGGTGATCTTGGGCAAGTTATTTCACATCTACACGCCTCAGTTTCCCCATCTGTAAAATGGAGATAATGATTTGTAACTCCTGTGTATAGTGCTTTGAGATCTATTGATGAAAAGTATTCTACGTGTTATCATTATTCTCCCATTCTACATTCGGCTACACTTGCTGTCTGGGAGCCCCACAATTAAGTTCAAAGTTTTGTCATTGGTGTAGATTGTTAAAAGGCCCCTTTCAGAGAAGGAACTGATTGATGTGTACTTCCAGCATGACTGCTACATTTGATTTGACCTGACCTGCTCATAACCTATCTCTTTCAGTTTGCATAGTCCAGAGGGCAGGTTGTCTGTCTGGTTGGCTTCTATTTGGTGGAACTCCCCCTGCAAATCAATTATTTTCTGTTTACTTTTCGTCTTAGTTGTTCAACACACGTCTGTCTTTTTGTGTCCTTACTGTTGTTCACTGATACAAGGGAATATTGCTGCATGAATCAATGATAACAACATGACTGTAATTGCATGTTGGATTAACTGCTGACTGTTATTGATTACTGTAGGGCTTTGCTGATCTGCATCTGGCCAAGAGGTTGCAGCTCTCTCTTCTGGCTGCAGACCTCACTACTGTGATCCATGCCTTTATCACTTTTTGTTCGGTGTTTGTACGGCACCTATGACAGCAGGGCACTGGTACATGACTAGGGATCCTAGATGCTACCTCAGGGCAGATGATAATAATAGTGCAATACTTTCAATTTGGGGTTTCCCTGTAAATCTATCTGGAAACTGAAGCAGACCATAAATACAGCAGCCCACTTATTAATCGGAGTATCGTACGTTGCGCACGGCACCAGTGCTCTGTGATCCACGCTGATGACATGCTGATTTGGGGATGGGATTTAACGTGTTGGCTTTGACCCATAAAGCCCATAAGTGGCTTGGGACATGCCTATCTGAGGGAAATACGGTTGAGATCAGCAGAGGTGCTTGAACTGGTGACCTCTCCGTATCAATCAGAGATGGCTGGGGACACGATAGTCTCCGTGAAGAGCCTTCAGCCCTATAATTTGCTCCTTCCAAACCCTCATCGGAAATTGTCCAAATCTATTGACCCTCCAGGTGCGCTACGAAGCCAATCACTTGTAGGTTTTTGAGCGAGGGCATGCTGGAGGGTGGGTAAGGTTCTGTTCATGGCTTTGACTCTCATCTTTCATGGCAGTTTATATTCTGTTTCGTGGGTGGCCGCCGGCTTTTTTCCTTGTTTGTACAGGTATTGGTTGTGTTTTTTAACAAATATTAAAATGAGCTTAGCTCGGTGGGTTTTTTAGATGTGGTATAAATCTAAATAAAATAATCCTAGCCATGGCCACGGATTCTCATTAAAATCACTTTTTATCTCTCTCAGCATATTACAGTGGGCCTAGAGGGACGTATTTTATTTTAGATTTCATGAAACGGATATTTGTTTTCATGTGGTTGGATAGAATAGGCCCATTTGTACCCAAAGCTGTTTTCGTAGATAGATTCGAAGGCCAGAAGGGACCGTTGTGGTCATCTCGTCTGACTCGCTGCATAACAAGGTCACAGGATGCCCCTGTAATTCATTCCTGCTTCAAGTTCAATAGCTGTTCTTGTATTAGAGCATTACGTTTAGAAAAACACTCAAAAAGCTTGACATGTTAACATGACTGGGGGATGAGCCCACGCCTCCAGGGGAAGCTACAATCTCCCTGTAGACTGCTCAGCCAACCTGAGAGCTATAAAGAACACAGGTCTACTTGGTCTCAGCTTAGGACCTTACCCACTACACCGTAATGCTTGTCTCTGCGAATCTTGAACAACCAAAACATTGAATGCAGCTTAGTTTTTGCACAGTGGGAACTAAAAAATAAAAATAAAAAATCGATCTGTTAAAAATGTTAATTTTTGTAGGGACTCCTGCAATGCAGAAATCAAAGGAGTTTATTGATTTCATACAGTTGGGTACATTTTCAAAGAATTTTTTCATGTTCTTAACCATCTGACTCGCATTGATTATAATGAGAATTTCAGTGCTAAAACTCTTCATGCAATGTTTTGAAATGCTGGAGCAAGCATATTGAGCTGCCAAATAGCCTCTTCATTTAGCAAATTGATTTCACGAGAGGCAAGGGGCTGATATTTTGTAACACAAGAAAAAAAAGGTGCCACTAAATATTGCCTTTAAACCGATGATAGAAATGTATACTGGGGAGTAAACATTTGGAATGCCGGTATGGCGTGCGTACATGTTCTGATTTTTCTTACAGCATTGCAAGATGTGAAAATTACTTGTAAGGTAATTCTCCTTTCACAGAAATGACTTTCAGTCCTCTCGATAACATTGAATTGGTGTACCTGAGCCAACATGCTGTAGACAGCTAGTGAACTGTTTAAGTTCAAGTGACATTTCCAGAAAGTGATGATTGTACCATTGCCTGTTGGAATTGATGCTTGCACGTGACATAAAACCAGATAGTGTGTTAATTTCACTCTCCTTTTTGTTGTTGTCCTGCAGTGGGTGGGGAACAAATAAGTTCCATTGGACGAGGCATCTGTGTGTTGCTGGGTATTTCTTTGGAGGATACGCACAAAGAGATAGAACACATGTAAGTCATGACATGCATGGAGTGTTCCCTTATAATTCCTGTTTATTCATATGCTACTAACTCCTAATCAGTAATATCAGAACTATATTAAAAAAGTGGCCTCTTGCTGTAGGAAAATGTGAGCTTCTCCGTGTTCTTTTTTGTTATGTTACACTTTGATTGTGGGCCTCTTAGTTATAATTTCACTTCATTTTATACAGCACTGTGGAAAAGTCGCCCCCAAAACAAATCAACCAACCACGACATGTTTTTCCCAGAAAATAACCTCCTGTTGGTTTTTTCTGGGTGTTTTAAAAATTTCTACTCTATGTCACTATAAACTGTTTACATTAACATACAACATATTTGAAAGGTTTTGTGATACTAGAAATCTTAGGATCTCTTTTCAATCTGCACCTGAAAACTTTAGCACTTCTGAAAAGTTAAAAGGGATGTGACGGGACCATCAAGGTTTTTGTGAAGTCAGACAAGAAAGAGTAAGAAAACTAAAGACATGTCTAGAGAGGGAAGGAGAAAGGGAATGAAATAGGTGGAGTCATTGATGATTAGAGAGAAGAGTGGAGAATGGGTGGAATCAACTTCTCACTGGAGGCTGAAGAGAGAATGGTGCATGGAGTTGTGAACTGTACCGGAGCTTGACTTGTTAGAATCTAAAATTTTTAGAAGATGGGCAGGAAATTTGAAAATGTGCTTCTGTGTAAGGCTGGGCTACCTTATCTCACTTTTCCTATCTTCGCAGTGTGTTCAATTCCCTGAGTCACTGTATCTCAGACTTGCTTTAGTACCCGTGAAAGCGGGTGATCAATACTGCACATGGGTGATTAAAATGTAGAGATTCCCAAACTCCAAGGGATTAATTGATCTGACTCACCATATATGAAGTTGAATAAAGAGTCAGGAAACAAACAGTTGAATGGACTGAGCTATTGAAGAGAGAGAATTATTCTTAAATAAATATAAACATGGTCCAGAATTGCTAAGGAGAAAAAAATGACAAACTGGTTTAACTAGATTCTTCAAGTGCCATTGAATGAAACTTTCTCCCTTGATTCTGCAAGTGAGACAATTTCAATGCTGTCATCATCTGCAAAGTATAGCAGTGATGATGATGATGATTTAAGTTCCCGGCGCAGTCCTTCCAGCAGCCTTTAATCAGCAGCTCGATTCAGGAGCAGTTTCTGTTTCTTTGACACCCAGAGATTCTTGAACATCAGTATGTGACTGTGCCATAAAAACAGCTGAAAGGCAAAAACTTACGCTTGATGATAAGTGCGTTCCAACTTTAGGCTAATAACATCCTCTTCAATGTGGGACAAAATGATCAATTTAAAGTGATGACTGTAGTGTTTTGCCCTGGATGCACTCCAGACAAACTTAAAACTCTCAGGACTCATTACTAGGTGCTGCAAGTGATGAAACAGAGGAAAAGTTAAAGGAAGAACTTTAAAGAATCAAGATGGATGGGAATGGAATATTATTATTGATTGAACACTAGAAACGAACCAACAATGCATACATATAGAGGGGGCAATTGCATCTCTGCTTACAACTATTGTTGGGCCCAGTTCATAGTTGCCCTGTGCCCCGTTTGTGTGCCCAGTCCTGGCAGTTGGTTCTGTTTTCTAAATCAGTTTTACCCCCTCAAATAAATCATTGTCCTTCCCAATCAGTTCATTTTGCTTCCAAATGATTTATCCCCAAATCACCAATTTAACTCCCCAAATAATTTTGCCCTCCCCTAACTCCACTTCCCCGTTCCTGCTGCTTTCATAGACCCTCAGCCTTCCAGCTTACCCGCTCCCTTCCTGTGAAAAGCACAGTATGCCCTGCTCCCTTCCTTGCTATGTTAGCGAAGCCCTGACCCCAGGTGAGTTGCGGTCCTCCCAGGGACTCACTGCGCCTGTACAATTGGGCAGAGCTCACGTTGTGTGTGGCCGTTTCCTGACTTTTGAGATCTTCATTTTCTAATCTAAACTTTCTTGTAATAAGTCTAATTTCTCCACGCATTGAGAGGATCATAGTCCTCAATGCCTGTTCACATCTTAAACCAGACAGCACTGTCTTGATTTAGCCAATGAAAGGTGAGCTTTCAGAATTTGGGGTTTTCTCGTCATACTCTCTGGCCTATTGTTATTTTATTCCCATCCCAATCCCACAGGATGTTTCAGAGAAGGTTTTTATACAAATAGCGTGATGAGTTTGTAAGGGCATTCATGCCTATGGTTCTGTATGTGTGATATTGGTAAGACTCCTCTTTTTTAGGGAAAGGGATGAATGAATGGCTTGTAACTTTGCCATTTGTGATCAAATACCTGTACATATATATTCTAATATATATCTTGTTACCTGTGCTTGTATCAATACCTGTGTGCCATTCGCATCTGTTAACCTTACACGTGATGATTAGGAACGATCCGAGGTCATGCAAGTAGCCTTCCTTGTTCTTTCTCTCCTCGCAGGGTGCGCAAGATTTTAAACGTGCGTGTGTTCGAAGACGAAAGCGGGAAACACTGGTCTAAAAGCGTGATGGATAAACAGTACGAGGTGCTTTGTGTCAGCCAGTTTACTCTGCAGTGCATCCTGAAAGGAAACAAACCAGACTATCACATGGCTATGCCTGCGGAACAAGCAGAGCCCTTCTACAACAACTTCCTAGAACACCTTAAAAAAGCCTACAAACCAGAGCTTATTAAAGGTACGGTAGACCCAATATGTTTGAGAAAGGGGTATTTACAAAATGTTGTGGGTGACTTTTGTCTTTCCCATTTGGGTAGAACGGAGTCCTTTCTGGGGTTTAAGCCCCAGTCGTTAATGTCACCAGCAAAAGCTGCTTACATAGAAACTCTTAGGGAGCAGTCTATCTTCTCTTTGCCACTTTGTAACATTGATGCCTCGCTCCATAGGCTGATAGTCTTTCTTCCCACGTGTGCATGGTGCTACCCCAGACAGCTAGACCAAACCAAAAATCTTCTCTCAAGGTTTTTCTACTAGTCACATTTAAAAGTGAACGGGATAGTGAACATTATGACTTTCACGTTTTACTCCTTCGTTTCCCACCATGTCACATGATGATGATGGTAGTAGGATATGTTACATGTTGCTGACACTAGGATCTAATCTAGTCAGTCTGTTCTCTGCTCCGTTCATAGTAACTAAACAGCGGTCTTCTCTTTGCTAAAGGAAACATGGTGGGTGCCCTTCTCTCTTGTGATCAGCCCTCTGTTCATCTTTTCTCTCTGCTTCCTGTGGTCCTCTTCTGATTTGTATTTAATTTTTAGTATAACTGTATAGCAAACAAGTGTATACAGAAAGAATGTTTGTGTACGTATTGCTATCTCTAGTAGGGTAGATTGAAGTATAAAAATATAACTCCTATTGTAAAGGTCTGCTTCATCCTGCTTAAGAGGAAAGCAGAAAAGTAAGGAGAAAAATGGTAGATAGGGAAAGGTTTAAGGGTTAATCTCCTGATTGACAGTATATGAACCATAATTATCCAAGATACCTGTGTATCATATAGACTTTCAAAAGAGATCATGTCTGCTAGTGATGAAATCCATTCCTAAAATGTCAGTCTCATGTCAGCTTTCCAGGGTCTTAGTAAAATATTTTTTGGCAGTTAATATGCTGATAATGATCTAAGTAATGTTGTTCTGATAGACGTTTCAGTTTTGACACATAATATAGTAAACCTAAATCTGATGAAATTACAGAGTTCTTGCTTCCTGAAATTTTTAACTGTAGCTTTCAGGCTTCTTCTTATCCACCATAGTTATAGCCTAAACCACATATTTCCTTTTCTGTGTATGTCAAGTTATTACTAAGTAAGGGGCCTGGTTTTGCTCTCACTGAAGGCAGTAACAAAACTTCCTTGAATTCAATGAGATCAGAATCTGGTCCAGTACTGACTTTGCTTAGTTGAAGCCTCATCTCTCAGTGAAATTAAACTGAGAACAAACATAAGTGTATTTCTCACCTAGAAGGTTTGGCATATATAGCTTCATTTTCTGGCTTTGTGGAATATTCTATTTCATTGTTTCTGAACTCTCATACCACAATGCTTCACTTTGAGGCTTCTTATATTTTGACAACAATATTTTAAATGCTTTCTCTTTCTCTCTCCCCTGTCCCCAAGCAACAGAATAGTTATGCACTTGAAATAAAATAGTAGTCTCTTGAATGTCTGCTTTTACTTTAAAAATAGCTTTGATTTCTGCTCTGTCTTGCTGCAAATGTAAGTTTAAAAAAGGCACACTGTCTGTAATAGTGTTGTGTGATGGGCTGGGAATTGCTGTCCTCACTACTGTGCCGGTAATACACATTTCAAACTAGGTTAGTTACAAGAACCATCTACTAATTTATACTTTCTGGAGACTGTGCCAGCCTGTGTCCTACTGAATCTAGACTATGTCTACACTACACAGTTAACCCATATGATTGGAATCCAGGTTAGCCTAGCCCAGATATGAGTGTGCCCACTGCAAAGCAATACTTGAGTTTCTGTGGCCTCACGGTTTCTGCACTCACCCCATTAGCCTGTGGTTCTTCATGCTGAGAAGCGCTAAGATTCTTTTTTAGTTGTTTGTGTCAATTCCAAGAGAACGTGTCTGTCCTTTGGGAGGGAGGGAACTGTGGGAAGGGTATTGGAGAACTATTAGCACTTGAATTATTTCGCCTGAAGTTTACAGCCCAAGTTAAACTGGAACCCAGGCTCTAGCCCACATTCCCAGCCGAGCCAGCCAGCCAGGGCTTAAAACACCGCCAAACCCAGGTCAGAGGTGTTTGTGTGAACAGTAGGGGAGTTAAGGCTAAAACCCGGATGAGAGCTTGGGTTTAATTGCACAGTGAAGACGTATGCTTAGAGAGATTTATGAATAAAACAAATGTGAAGTTTCTAGGCCATGCTGTCTGAGAGATGTGTCCAAAGAATATTCTAAAAGCAAATTACTTCTATTTTTAAAGTCTCATATCTCAGAAATGGCTTGTTTGTTTCACCTTAAATACAGAAAAGGAAAAAAAAATTCTATGGCTCTGGAGGTACCACACATACAAACCTCTAAAGGAAAAGGATTAAAAAAAATTAAGAGGAGGGTGATATCAGAAAAAATGAACTTGTGATTTTAATTAAATTCTTACATATAGACTAAAGCCTATAAGCGTATTGTATCAGAGAAAGTTGAAAAGTATTTTGGTCAATTGACAAGTACCTAGGCAGGGAGAAGGTATTTGATCTGAGAGGGCTCCTAAATCTAACAGATATAGGCACACCAAGATCCAGTGGCTGGAAGTTGATGTAAAAATATTCAAAAGGGAAATAGATGTGTACTTGTTACAGGAAAGGAAATTAACCATTGGAACAGCTTGCCAAGGGATGTAGTACACTCTGCAAGACTTGGAGTCTGCACATCAAGGCTGGCTGTTTTTCTAAAACGTTCACTAGCTCAACTACAAGTTTTCGTGTTTGATGCCGGAATCACTGGAAGTGGCCTGTGTTGCGTAGGAGTTCAGATTAGATGGTCATAATGGTTCCTTCTGGACTAAAAATCGTATGAATCTATGTAAAGTGCTTTTTTAAATACTTGCTTGCAGATTTCTCCATATGCAATCTCAGTTGGGTACTTCAAGCACTAAATACCCCCCAAATAATGTCGCGTGTCACTTTCACTTGCTCAGAGTTCCATTTCTAACAGCTGTCAGCCCGGAGAATTCCTGAGCTGTGGCACTCAGTTGCACTACGGTATTATATTACCAGATGGGTCATCCTTGGAACAGATGCAGCGTATCTAAGAGTTAACTCCCCTTTTCGCTGATGGCAAGAAATTTCTTCACCTTCCTTCTTCCCAAACCACAAGCACTTCCAAGATGTCGTGTGGCATATTCTGTATATGAGGATGGCAGTGAAGATGGTAGATTAGGCTATCCAAGACATCAGACAGTCCAGCACCCCTTCGTTCTTTATCAGCTAGCAATTAAGGGGCACGCAGTGAAGAAATGAATAAAGCAAGAGAGTCATTGACAATCAACGGTGTCAAGGACCCATGTGGTTTCAAAGCATGGCGACCACCTGAGCAGAAAAATCTTAGGCACTGGATAAGGTAGCCCCCCTGTATTCTGGGGTACTGGATGGAAATAGTTAAACTGGGTACTGCTGATTCACCCAGGGATGGATTTCATTTCTTGACATATCCCACTGTCAGATGGACAGTCGTGAATAGGAAAGAGAATGGGAAAATGTAGACTGACCCAATAACTTCCTTTCTTTGACTGTTTATCCCATTCCTGCTGTGGCCTAGCCTCACCCTAGAGAAAAGTTCTGTAGACCTAAATTTTTTTAAAAAAAGTTTAAAGTACAGGGCTTTATAAAGACGATCTTAAAATTAGTTACATTTTGTACCAACAGAGTCTAGTACAGTATTTTGCAGCTTTGGAGGACTTTATTTCTGGGATTGGGTTTCCTCGGGGGCAGTGGGCCAGTGAACATTTGGTTTTGATTTGGCTGAGTTATAAGGGTTTCATGCATGTGCACTGGCTTTGAAGACTATACGTCTTTTTTGTTTTACTCTCCACCAACTCTCCATTGGCTTTGAGCCTGGAATTTCACTTTCTAACGTGTAGATGAGCGGTTCTCAAACTGTGGGTCGGGACCCTGTTTTAATGGGGTCGCCAGGGCTGGCTTAGACTTGCTGCGGCCCAGGTCCGAAGCCAAAGCCCGAGAACTTCCGCCCTGGGCAGGGAGGCTCAGGTTGGGCTCACCCCTTCCTGAAGCGGTGGGGCTCAGGCTTTGGGCCCCCCTCCTGGGGTCGTGTAGTAATTTTTGTTGTCAGAAGGGGGTCTCAGTGAATGAAGTTCGAGAACCCCTGGTGTGTGGAATATGATTCTTGAGGGGTGTAGCATTGAGCCAGACTGGCTCTTGCCTCATGGACTGTACAAGCTGTTTGGTGTATAGTGACTAAAGTAGGGGTCCCGAGGAAAAAAATAGCATGTGATCATGTCAAATGCAAACGCACGCAAGCGTTACAAACCTCCAGGTTGCCGTCTCCAGACGTTTGAGTGCTTCCCTTTGAAATCGTAATGTTTTTCTAACATAGTGTTTTTGAATGGAATATATATTAACTTTAGGTTATTTACAGCGACAGTAAAAAAAATAAGGCTGTCAAGGCCACATCGTCAGTAAATTGTGTGTACTTTTTAAAATGGCATCACATGTATTTCCCAGCTGCCTTCCAGCGATGAAGTCAAAATTCTTGTTCGGAAGAAACTTGTAAATGTAGAGGGTAGGTTCTTATGTTTTGTATGTTTTGCTCACTCTGCCTGAGGAGTAGATGACTGGCTGGAAAGCCAAAGGATAAATACGGTAAATAAAAGAAAAAAGGGTTTTGCTGCTTGTGTAGAGCTCCCCTTTGTCTGTGCCTAGGCAAGAGAGACTTGTTTTGTGCTTAAGGTGGACTTAGAGAAGAGTCCATTAGAAAATGGAAGGAGCCCCTGGATCACAGGCGTATAAGCCAGAGAGCTATGCATGCGGATTCACCTGCCCTTGTGGCCGCTGCTTCTGAAACAATGCAAGTATGTACTTCCTCGCAAGGACACAAAAGCAAGAAGAGACATTACGTCCTCGTTTCTGCAAACCCAAGTGCTCCCATCTAGCCCCCTTGTTACCTCGTCAGCTATCTTGCCAGGCAGATCTGAGAGCGCAGGGGAAGCTAGGCATTGCCTTGACAATACCTTCTTCCTTCATTCCTGGTGCAGCCCCAAAGTGTTAAGGTGGGTTATGTTGACTCTGAGCAGACAAGCTAGTTTTCTCCCTCTAGCTGTGGCCACTCCAGAGCTATCCTTTCCCATGCCCTGGTCAGGATTATTACCCAGCAATCCCTTGGTGCTTCACAACACTGCAGGAGACTGAGGGGAACTCACTCCCTCTAGAAAGGCCTTGTCCAAGAAATAGCACCTAGATCGTCTTGTCTCCATGTCTCCTATGGACAATACCGGAGCACACTGGAAGTCCACCAAAAATATAAAAGAAATCCAGGAAGTATCGCAGGGATTTGGACTCTTCCACAGAATCTTATGCTTCCCTCCCTCGTCAAAGGAAGAAAAGAATTCATCTGTATCAGAACTCGAGAAGTCATATGCAGGGGCAGAGAACAGTCTGCTCTCCCCTGTCTAGCTTGGCACTGTGTCCAGGTGTGTTGGCACTGTATTATGCCAACCGCTAGGCAAGATGGAGAGGTGCTCCCGTCGGGCAAGTATTTTTCCCTCCTGCAGTTAGGTGGGGCCAGGTTTGCCTCTCAGCGCATGCCTTCCAGAATCATTACATCTGAATGAGAAGCGCCCTCTAACACTAGGTCTATACTCACGCGTCCTGTCGGAGGCGCGGGATCGATCTTCTGGGTTTGATTTATCACGTCTTGTCTAGACGCGATAAATCGAACCAGGAAGTGCTCCGTCGTCGACGCTGGTAATCCAGCTCGACGAACGGAGTGGGCGGAGTCGACGGGGGAGCCTGCGCGCCGCGTGTGGACCCCAGGTAAGTGCTTTTTCATTCGAACTAAGATAGTTCGACTTCAGCTACGTTATTCACGTAGTTGAAGTTGCGTATCTTAGTTCGAATTATGGGGTTAGTGTAGACCAGCCCTAAGAGAGGATATCTGAACTGACAGGTAATGATGTATCTCAGCTTTTGCTAAAAGGAGCCACTTCTGGTACAGGTACCCAAAATTGAGGCAGCAGTTGCCACATGTATGAAGAAAATGGTGACCCCTGCTGAAGGAGAATACATGCCTTAGAAACAGGTAGAACAAAACAAGCCTGTCTATGAAGGCTGTAATGAACTGCTAGTTCCTTCGTCTTTCACTTGCTTTTCCAGAGCAGTATTGGTGAAGTGCAAGGAAGTGACAGAAATCCCATCCCTTCTGAAGCACCATGCTATCCAGTGCAGCCGCCGGAGCACGGTCTGTGAAAGCTGACTTGCAAGCCAAACAGCTGCTAGCAACTGCCCCCGGGAGGGGTGACAGACTCTTCGGAGACTTTCTAGCTAAGGTGGTCTTCCTCCTCACTTTGTCTGGGAGATCCCACGAGAGAGTGAAGCTGCATAGAACAAAAGCTGGTGTTCATTATTATGCCATTTTGAAGTACCACCCTTCTAGAAACAGAGGCTCTAGGGCAGGGAGATCTAGACAGTTAGGGTGAGTCTACACTAGAAGCGCCACAGCGGTGCAGCGCGTCTGGTGAAGACACGCCATGCCAATGGGAGAAGCTCTCCTGCCGACGTAGCACTGTCCACACTGGCGCTTAGGTCGGTGTAACTTACGTCACTCAGGGGTGTGGATTATTCACACCTCTGCGCAACGTAAGTCATACCGAAGTAAACTCTAGTGTAGACCAAAGCCTTAATCTAGAAGTAACCAGAGCATTAGCAGCAAGTGTTTCCATTTTAAGATGCTGTTTTCAGTAGCTCTTCTCTTTTCTCATTCTGTTTATCTTTTGGACTGAAATTTGACAAGCTTGGCCTCTGCTTGCAGTGACTGTTGTTTGAATCAAAACAGTTCATCCAATTTTAAGTATGGGGCTATAAACCTGGCGTCGTCTATGTCGTGTGGGAGTATGTAATATACAAAAAATAATCGCCTTTTGGGTACAAGTTCATCCAGCGTTTATAGTCACTTCCTGGGGAAGCTATGTAAACACGTGACCACTTGGCATACTTTTTTAGGCATTGGTGTGGACCACCCCTGCTAGCCTATGTTTAATGCTAGAGTTCCAGATTTAATGTGTTCATCAGAAACAGGAACTTCTCCCTCTGAGTGGGAACCAGACCAGTAAGATGTACTGTGCCATAATCAATATAAATGCAAAGAGATTTTCCTTAAACATTTGAATAGGTATTTAGACGTTAGGTCTGTGGACATGGCTGTTGGTTAACCATTGTTAAATTCAGTGTTCTAAAACTTATTTTTCAGCTGTGAATCATTTATAATAGTCCCAGTAAACATTTGCCCATGTGATTCACCAGCAAACCTCTGGGCCACAAATATAGAAAAACGATCTGGGGTCTCTCTGTGGGTTTTAATCTGTTGTGGGTGGCAAAGAGTTTAAAAAATGTGCAAAAGAATTATAATGACTATGGCTTTTTGATTGCTCTGACGTCATCTCCCTGTGGGACCCCTTTCATGTTCCAGTCTCCTGCAAGTTTGCAAATTGAGAAAGAGGCAGTACAAGGGAGATCAGGTCTGTTTTTCACTTGCTTGGTAGCACTTCAGTCTCGTAAATTGTTTTATTTTCCATTATTACTTGGTATTTTTGGTGCATAGCTAGTTAGCAATTGAGAACAGAATGGCATTTCCCCAGGATAGTGAATCTTTCATGGTATCTTTATTTGAATGGAAAATAAGGTTTGTCCTAGCTTTTTTAAAGCAATAATTCTTCATAATTGTCAGTCTTTAGGGAAGTCATTAGTGAGTTTCCATTGCAAGAAATCTCTTTTTGCTTTGGAACTTTGTGACTTTTAGCCCCCAAAGAGCAGCCATGCATTGTTACATCTTTGATGATCAGAAAGAAGCTAGCCGCTTCGGTGCTTATCTGGTTACCTTTGTTCAAAGCAAGTTGCTCCCATCGGTGTGGAAAGATTTGGTCAAATCCCCATCTGCAGTTCAGAGCCCAAAGCAAAGGACTGGGGAACAACATGGGAGTTTGGGAGGGCGAAGGGAGGATGTGAAGCACTGTGCAGGCTGGCTTCAGCCACAGCTAGAGAATGTGCAATAAAGACAGTTGTGTTCTGCAGACCCTCTCTTCTCATGCACACCCTGGGTTGTGCTGCAGTCGACCTGCTGTGGCCCACTCCTCTGGCTCACACGCAGCGCCTTGCACTTTCTCGGAGAGCTGTCTTGGAGCTGGGCTTTACATGACACAGGGCCGTGCGGTACTCCTGGATGGACTGTTTGTGGTGGGGCCTGCTGGTATTTCTGCTGAGATTCAGACCGTATGCGCTTGCAACGGGCAGGTGGGGCTTCCGCTCACTATTCGTAACAAAACTCCGCTTTTATCTGGCGAACAGAAAACGGGTCTGAGAACGTTTCTTCGGGTATATTATGCAGTCAGAAATGGGACTTTTCCACGTCACCTCCACTGTCTGCTAACGTCCGACGTATCTGATGTATTAGACGTGGCTTAATGCCCATCTGTGCTGGGAACACTAATCCCAGGTCAGGGGAAATATTTCCCCCCGGGGTTATTCACCTCTTTGCTTTGGAGAATGGAAGAAGCCCTTGTGCTTGGGGAACTTTAACTCATTTTAGTCCGTAATTTCGAGGGTGCACTTGCTCATAACCAGATGTTCCATCAGAGCCTGGCTCAGCATGCACAAAACCCTGGAGTAGCACATTTTGAGAGATGGCTATTTCCTACCTGCTGAAAATCCTTTCCAAGCATGATCCAAAATAGCACAGCGTTTTTGCAACTGTACAGATGTTCTTCGCTAAAACAATTAAGCTCTGGTAGTGTTGCCAAAAGGCAGCACGTCCGTGATCTGTCCCAACCTAGGGGTGCTCCAGGCTACTTAAGGGTTTCCCAGCTCCCCCTGTTCAGTGGTAAAGGAGCCTCTGGGTAACTGTTCCTCTCTGTCTGTCTGGTATCCTTTCCCCTCTCCCAGGAGGCATTACACAGCATTTTTCTCTGTGTGTTGCCACCTGTTGTCTCTACCGCAGGACTAAAAAGGAGACTGAAGCTCATGCATCGGGAGAGGGAATGTGTTGGGGGGGCTATCAGCGGAGCAGTCTCAACCGCATAGGAAGGAAGGGAGACAAGGAGAACATGGGGTGGGGGCAGAGGGAGAAACTTGGGATGGAGGAAGCTGAAGAAATGTAAAGAGCTGCAGGAGAAATAAAGGAGGGCCGAGAAGGAAAAGGGACAGGCAGAAAAGGACAGGAGAAAATGTGTGCAGGAAAAAAACTCTGAGACTGCAGCGACTGTTTCGAGACTAAGTTTGGTGGGAAATGGAGCGCCTGGGCACCAATCCATGGTGAAGTGGGCACCCTAGGAAAAAATGTTGGGAACCTGCTGTAAATAGATAGCGTCAAAAAAACCCCAAAAAGGTTTGAGGTAATTCATTGTTGAGGCTTACTCGAGCACTCTGGCCTTTCTGGCCCCACCCTGTTGCAAGCTAACGGCACGACCCCTCTTACCCCCCACCTCCCCTGCCTCCTATACCTTTCCAATATGAGTGGTGAACCTTCATCCAGCCACCCCATAAAGCCTGTAGGCCACCCTCCATTTTACCAGCTTATGATTAAATGATGTGTACTTGCCTCTTATCCTCCAAATACAGCCCAGAAACGTGGCCCTCGACCATCCTGA
Source organism: Chelydra serpentina (assembly GCA_037349315.1). Classification (NCBI taxonomy): domain Eukaryota; kingdom Metazoa; phylum Chordata; order Testudines; family Chelydridae; genus Chelydra; species Chelydra serpentina. The sequence goes on from JBAIAC010000061.1 coordinate 18,154,665, forward strand.
CTTCCTGTTATGGTTTAAAAAACAAAAACACATGCTGCATCTTTATTCTCCGACCGAAAGAGCACTGTCCCGTCTGCCATTCTAGCATGAACTAGGAGCCGCCCAGTCTACCCATCCAGCTTCTCTTTCTGCATTGGAAGCTCTGTTATACTTTCAGCGTTCACCTCGCCGTGTGACTAGCAGACCCCCTCTATTGTAAACCACGTCCCTACCTTTTTCCTCTTCACGCTATGCGTATATCAGTGGCCACAGACGTCAGAGAGCCCCCATTTACCAAAAAAGGTTGTGGAGTTATTTTTTATTGTATTATCACAGTGCCACAGAGCCCTAGTAATGGACCAGAACCCCATTCAAACACAGGACAAAAAAATGGTCCCTTCCCCAAATTATATTGCATCACATTTTTATTTGATGAAAGCACGAGTGTTTATTTCTGCTTAATTTATTTATAAGCATTTTATTCGAGGAGGTTGCTGGCGCTCAACATTCTTGAAAGTCAGGCCGTTTATCTAGGCACCTACCTATAGGAATAAAGGCCTAACTTTAACAAGCCCTTTAAAAAAAAAGTCGCCCACACTTTGTATGACCCCTCGGTGCGCATCCTTCTTTCGAGAGTCCGGTGACTTTTTTTTTTCCTTTTCATTTTCAGATGGCAAATTTGGAGCCTACATGCAGGTAAACATCCAGAATGATGGTCCGGTGACTATAGAACTGGAATCCCCTGCTGCCACCATGGACCCGAAGCAGGTAAGCCATTAGAAGGCTCTAATTCAGAGCGAGGGGAAAGGCTTGTAGTTCTCAGGGTGGACGTGCCCTGCTGACAGTTGGGTGGCTCGGGGCTTTACTTTGTTCTGTAGCACACAGTACAGCTGGCTTTTGTCATAAGGTCTTAATGCTTTCTGAATTGCCCCTGCAAAGTTAAATAATTTTTCTTCCGTTCCGTGGCTTCTTGGAAGCGGCCTACTGGCTTGCTTAAAGGTCATGTACGTGTCATGCGGAGCAGCATTTATAGTACATTCTTATTCATCATTAAGGCTGCCTTTTAATCATGAGTCATAGATTTTTTTTTTAATGTATTTGCTTTTTATTTTACACTCAAGACTTTTGACATTTGGGGGCTATTGTACATGGGTGGGTGCATGGGGGGAATCAACAGGCAAACTAGTTTTTCTGAGAAAACTAGAGCGCTGCCAGATTAAACCCTGAGCAGCATGGGAGGCTAATGAGGAGTAGGGGCAACACTGCTGGGGTGCACTGGATCAGAGGAGAGAGCTCTGAGAATTTAATTCCTTTCGGGTGATGAGGTTTCCCTACCCTCTAGGGTAAAAATAATTATTTGTAGAGTTACGTTGGGTTTTTCCATTTCGTTCTAAAACGACAGTTGCTATTGCATATTCATATCGGTCCTCTTGTATTATGGAACGGACGTGGTCTAACGTCTCTGGAATACAAATAGTGGCTGTAAAACCTGATGCTTTTTTACTACTGTATACTTATATAATTCTTTCCCTTATCACCACGATGACTCCTTGACTATTCCTAAAAATTGGCATGATATAGCAGCACTGTTTTAGCATGATAACCAAAAATATATAATAGCGTAAGACAAACTCTGATGGACTTGGGTTCATACAGGGTTTTACACAAATCATGTACGTTTTCTAGGTGTTGATCTTGCCTGTATCTCCTTTTTATGGACAGTCTTTTTGCAATAACAGAGAATGCTTCTGGAACTGGAGACTGAGGTTTGCTCAGTTTTTCTTTAATACGCTTTCTTTAAAAAAAACCCCTTTTTTTATTCCTGGAAGAGCACACATAACACTAGATGTCAGTAGAGTTACATTACTTCGGAGATCGTGCTTATACAGTTTTTACAAATAATATCAGGGTAGGTAAATCAGGAATTCTAGATACCTTGGATACTCTTCAAGTATTATTGGAGGCCTTACAAAAAAGGGAGAATGGTAAAACCCTAAGGGTACGTCTATACTCACGCGTCCTGTCGGAGGAGTCCAATCGATCTTCTTGGTTCGATTTATCGCGTCTTGTCTAGACGCGATAAATCGAACCAGGAAGTGCTCCCCCGTCGACACTTGTAAACCTGCTCCACGAACGGAGTAGGCGGAGTCGACGGGGGAGCCTGCACGCCGCGTGTGGACCCCGGGTAAGTACCTTTTCATTCGAACTAAGATAGTTCGACTTCAGCTACGTTATTCACGTAGCTGAAGTTGCGTATCTTAGTTCGAATTGGGGGGTTAGTGTAGACCAGCCCTAAGAGAAGTCTCATCCGCAGTAGTATCTCTTGAATAGAATTCCTTTAAAATTGCACGATAAAGCATTAAACAATGGTAATCAGCAAAAAAAAAATGTCTAAATTGGATATGAGAGCTCCAAAGGAAGGGGAGAGATGATCAACTGAATAATTATGGTGATTAATAAAGCTTCCTTCATTTGCCCCTGCATTGGATAAGTCTTTGTGGCTACACAGGGGTATGTAACGGCAAGTCTGGCTGCTTTCCTAAATTACTATATTTTTATGTGTACAGGACAAGCTGCGTTGGATGTTGGAGATGGTAACTCAAATATATTAAAGGTTTAATCAATACAAATTCCTATCATAAACTGAATAAAGTGACCTTGTCTTGAGAAATAATTTATCTTGAGAGCTGACTTTGCTGTAGGCAAACGTGATGACTGCTTTGATTAGGAAGGTGAAGGTAGAAGTTTAATGAAGAACATCAGATAAAAATAAATACAAGCTACTCTAGTGCTAGATTAACATGTAGAGTATTGGTATTTCTGAATCACTTTAGTCTCTCTTGCGTACAGTTTCCCATTTCTCTTCAATTAGGGTTGCTCAGAACTTGTATGGTTGCGTTGCTGCAGTAATACCTGTAGACCAAAGGAGTCGCCACTTTGGGACACCTGTAGGGGAAAGATACTTCCAAGTTCACTGCCAAACCTGACACTCCTCCTTTTTGTATCTATGGAATGAATGACATTGGGCCATGTTGTAATTGAATGTTAATTCAGCTGTCCATTATATCTAAGCATTATCAACTATTCCCCTTTTAGTATGAATGTGAAAAGTCTGAAGGGCTAGTGGTTAACTGAAGAGTGGTAAAAAGAAAACAAGAAAAATATCTGTGGCACCTTAGAGACTAACACATTTATTTCAGCATAAGAGTGGTAGTTCTCCCCCGCCAAAGAAGGTCAGGAAGAAAAGCAATAGGGGTAGCTGTTTTAAACACAGGTATTGTAATTTGCCTCCGTTGTGATTGCTATCTGATAATTGCATTACCAAGGTAAAAGAACCATTTCCAGGAAGTGCAAGAGTGCAGTTAATTTGAGCTGGTTGCACAGCATGAAGTCCCGACTTATTGTCCTCCACTTTACCTCTCTGACTCTACAGCCTGTGTTACTGAAATTGCAAAACTGGAAGATTTTGTTCCATGTTCTTGGAACGACTCATAAATTAAATGTGAGTGTGCCCCCTCCTTGCCTCCAGCCTTGTAGGCTTATTCCTAATCTGCATCTCTCTTTGAGACTCAGTTTAATCTTTGTGTTGAACCATAAAACATTTCTAATCTCCAACCTGGATTGTAATGCTGAACAAAACATCTGTTGTACTAAAACTGTTCCACACTTCAGAGCATTAATGAGACAGTGCATGTTTAGGCTGTTTTTTAGTATACAGGCTGATTTTCCATCATTAAAGACTTGACCTGCAAAAGGCAAGCAGCAGGCTTTTATTTCGTGATGAGCTGTGTAAAATGTATCTAGTAATGTGACTTTCAGTATTTCATTCAACAGCAATTTTAGATTTATAGATTCAAATATTGTATTGTTGTCTGGAGCATATTTTCTAACTCTCTCCTTCCCAGTTCAAAATAATTTGAAGTAGCATGTTTATATTTAAATGTATTTTATTTATATTTAAATGTATTTTAATACTTATTAGCAATTGTCTTCACTTATAAGGTTTTTTTTCTAGATAGAAACTTTAATCTTTCAGTCTGTTTGTACAAATGCGAACATAATTTTTGACGTATCTCTCAATATTGCCATGTCTAGGAAGGGGAAAAAGGATGGACTTTTAAATGACATTGAAAAGCGCGTAATATAAAACCTATAGATAGGCTTGGAAGGATTCGATTTTTATTGATAAATGTCAATGAACACCGATTTCACCGAACAATGAAAAAATATTTCCATCAATAATAATCAGAATTCCCGATAGGCAAATTAAGAAAAATGCTGCTTGAGAACTTATTAGAATTTGATTTAAGGCTATTTACTTTGTATATTTTGACATATATGTTGGCAATTTGTATTTTAATGCTCACAAAGCTTTAACTTTTTGAATCTCGGCGTCTACTGTCATTAAATACTTATTGTCTAATGCCCTCATTGTCTGAGCCTCCCATACCTTTCCACAACTGTGAAAATTTAAATGGATAAAAATAGCAAAAAAATAAAATAAAATGCTTAAATGTAAACATCAATATCTGTTGAAATAAATAAATAAAATTGAATTTGGCCAAGCCTACTTATAGAGTTAAGTTAAACAGTTGTTAGCTGCCTTTGGTACCATTAACATGAGGTTGCTATTCTTGCTAAGCCGTTTCAAAATGGAGTGCTGGCTCTCACGTGGTTCTTCACAGTTCCATCTTGTCTCCCCTTTTCTTTCACATGCATATAAGGCCACTGGGAGGGGTTAGTGAGGGTATGTGCATTGTTGTATCATGAGCGTGCTGATGACCTCCAGCTCCGTAGCCCCAATGCAGCAAGATACTTAAGTCCCCCTGGAGAACCATGCTGTATTGGGACTAACTTCTCATTCTTCTCTGATTTAGCCATAGTAGATTATGTCTTAAGCCAGGTCTGATCTATATAACAGTGCTTTGCCTGTATAGCAGTCCCAGCAGAGGGCTCTAGTGTAGACGCAGCTTATGCTGATAGAAGGAGTTAGAATATATACTAACTATATTAGTACGGTAGTTACTACTACTCTTCTGTAGGCACATCTATGTTGACCTGGCCTTGGTGACCTGGTCATGTAGACCTGGCCTTGGTGTTTGTTTGAAATTGGGGTATGGCACGTAAATGAAGTCAATACCACAGTTGACACTTACATTTTCTGATGTGGTACGTTCAGCAGAGTGGTCAAGGATGGAAAAAGCTTAAAGGCTGAACTTCCCCCTAATCCTTCTAGGGAGCCCCTGTTAGATCAGGATTCAGATATGATAGCCAGACAGTGTGAGGAAGGTCACACTGCCACCATTTCCTGACTACCCCAGGTCTGTGGATCGAGTACTGCAGTCTACACAGCACAAAGTCCACCCCCTAGAGCATCTGGGTTTTTCAATGAACATAAAAAAAATTAAAGTACTAAAACAAAAATGTGATCAGTAAACACATTTCACATGTTTGTTTTGTTTATAAATATATTGTTAGCAAAGCTGAAAAAAATCTGTGTCCCAGATGATGCATATCAATTTATAAAAGTCAGAGAATAATGAAGAAAAAATAGATTCTCCTTATTTGGGAAGAGGTTTTCATGGCTTGAAGTTGATGTATAATTTATGAAATGTAAATATGAGATTAGAAGATGCTCACTCTTGACGCCAAGCGGGGATTTCTCAGTGCACAGAGCTAAAATTGGAGTGCCCTTATGGAAATTTCATAAGGTCAAAGCTTCTCAGTAGCCCTTTCATACCTAACTTGTTACATACCCTTCTTGCTTTTATTGTTATTAATACAACGTATTGAGGCATTTGCCAGAACTCATTTGAGTATTTAGCATGAAAGTGTGTTGTTTTTCTTCCATTTTAATCATAGAAGTGCAGCCCTAGTTTTTTCTGCCCTAAGGAGTCTCTCTGATGCTGTAAAGCACATGTGTGAAATCTTTCTTCAGTAGTTGAAGCAATACCTGATGACACAACATATGAGGCCTGGGCATTAGAACCATTAGAATAATTAGAATCCCAAATCATTAGAATCCCAAATCAGTCCCATAAGTTCAAATAAGTAGCTGTTCCAGTTCAGAGGACAGAATGACAAAGTTCTTATTTCAAATGCATGGAAATAAATGTCCTGACTGTTCCAGATATTCGTGATATTTGGGGTTTGCTGCTGTAATAGGACAGTGAGGTTTGGAGAACTGAATCTGTTGTTTACTAGATCTGGGGACCACATCTTACATTAAAGAAATCTGTCAGTAACTCCATGAGGAATTCCATAGGAAACCTTTCTCCTGATGGCTTGTTCAAGTTACAGTAGCTAATTTGAGAGCTCGTCTAGACATCTAAACAGAACAGTCCTTGCCTAATGCAGTATCTGGTTGACTTCGTTCATTTTGAGTGGCCAGTGCCAGTGTCCATCAAGACAAGCATGGGAGGATAGGGAACTTCCAGTGTACAATGGACAACATCTAAGATCACGTCTTTGTCTGCCTTCCATGCACTAATCAAAAAGTACCAAGTTGTGGTTGCACATGGACCATTGTTCTATTCTCTCTTAAACAGTGCCTATCTCCATAGTACCTGAGCGCATTACAACTTCTAAAAGTTTTAGATTGCATACATTTCTGTTTTTCTCCCTCTCCCCCTCTCTACTCCATCCTTTTGGTTTGGTTTGTTGTGGGGAAGTGACACTGAAGCCATGAGATGTTTGTTTTGAATGTGGCCAGGTCTGTGGCCATTCTGATCTCTTGCAGAAGCAAGTTCCACAGTGGGTTACCAAGTTATTTCACCTACCATTGCAAAGTAGGCTGTTTCATTGCTTCTGAGGAACGTTGCTGTTGTGGGAGGTCATGACTGCAGCGGAGAGAGGTGCCCGAAGGGCCTTGAACATCAGGATTGAAATCTTGAATGTGACTCTTCCTCCCCTTCCCTGGGGAGTTAGTGAAGCAAGCGAGCTCCCAAGGAGAGAGGTTGACTGACCTGTATTGTTAAGGAGGGGGGCTGCATTCTGAACTAAATGGAATCTCTTTTCAGGGCTGGTTTCCTCATTTCTAGGTACAGTACATTAAGAAAGTGGAACCTGGAGCTTACAAATGCATGGACCAGCATGGGTAGGCTGGAGCTGGGAAAAGGGGAAATAAGTTACTTACACAGACTGATAGATGTACACGGTGTTTTTTTTTAAAACAAAAATATAAATACCATAAAGCAAAACTCCTGTCCCGAAGAACTTAAAATCTAAGGCTAGTCAGCTAACTTCTGCCCTTGGTTAGAGTGCTCCCACCGGGGTTTAACCGGTGTAAATGAGAGCACAGTTCAGCCTATTACACTGTAGTTTCATTATTAATCTTGGCATCTCCACTTTTGAGGTGTGCTGGGTATAGTGAGCCTTAGATTTCCAGATGTGTCGCCGTAGTGTTACGTTTTCTTTGAACTTTTCAGAGCACTTGACTTCTGAAGTGTCACAGATCTATCTGCCAGAATCCTCGCAGACCTTGGAGTGGTGTTGATTCCAGTTTAATGAGTAGGAAATAGCATCTGGCAACAATACACTTAGAGAGAGACCAGCTGAGGAAAAGAGCCACTCCCTGGGGACCATAGGCTGGGGAAATCGAATCTTTCTGACTGTACCTCAGATAGTGTCTAGCCTGAAGTTAAATATTGGGTACGAGATCATTAATCTTCGTTGGCCGTTAATACCGGACAGGGTGAGAAATACCTGTGCAGCCTTGCCCCCAGCACTCGGATGGAATGACAGAGACTTGTGCTGTGTTAATTAGTACCTTGTTGTCAAAACAACTTTCCCTTTTAATAAAACATGTAAAATGTTGCTTGCGAATGGCAGGGAGGCCGTGAGGACAGACAAATAGTATTTTCTGGCTGCAGCTTTGTTGAACCGTAATACAGGAGCTCTCCTAAAAGCAACCTGTCCTGGCATTAGTGAAGGGGGTGAGGAGGGGCAGGCTACAGCCCTCCACTTTTTCTGTGCTCTAACTGGGCATCCTAATGAGCCTGCCATATTCCCAGACTTGGCAAAGGCCATGGGCCCTTGGGAAGCAATGGAGTGTGGATCAAAATGAGGAACACTCCACTTCGCCTGCAGCTAGTGGCTCCCTCGTTGACTAGCTAATCCCAGCTCTTGGAAAAAGTGCTGGGCACTAACCAGTAGCAGCTTCCTTAACAGAGGGATGCTGTTTGCCAACAGCCACTGTCAATCTCTCATGGGGGTGACCCTGCCCCTCCGCTTCACCCTGCCGTCTGGGCAGGCCAGGAGGGACCAGCCTGCTTCACCGCTTCTCTGGCTTTTATATTTTCTTTCCCTTTCTGTTACTCAAATATGAGAGCTGAAAACTTTGCCAAATGCCCGGTAACCACTAAGATGAGTCACTCTCCAGATGCAATGCCCAAATCAAACCCTTCCCCGCCCCTCATCTGCAAGGAAAGGGTAGCTGTCAATGTTCCCTCTAATTTTTGGCAGGCCGTGTGCACAAAAAATTTCTTCTATGCAAACTGTTGTGCTTCTGTGTAAATGTATGTGCACACGGTGTTTTGCCGTGTGCACGGGGTTTAGGATTTGTGTGCGCGTGCCCACGCGCACAGCTTAGAGGGAACAGTGGTAGCTGTTGGGATTCCTGCAAGGAAGCTGTCCTTGGACCCTGTTCAGTGGTTCCCTCTTTTGTAGCCTCTGACTACAAGCTTCAACCATCCACATCATCTGTCTCTGGTTGCTGGACGGGATATGGAATGTTCACATGCTCTCTCTTCCTCTCTCACATTGTGCAGGCTCCTGGCTTCTTTAAGGGAGGATCTCTGCTAATTCATCCTTCTCCCAACCTCCATGGTGGGTCCCTCTCCCCCCGTCCCTGTATAGCCCAAGTTCCTGCCTCTCCTGTTGCTCAGAGCTTTCCCAAGATGCAGTAGGATGCAGCTGGCTTGAATCTGGTTGGTTTCACTGCTGCTCATGAGGTTCGAACAGCAGCACTAAAAACGGACCAGACCGTTCTGTTATCCCTCTGCTGCAGCAGAAGAACTGGAGGCCTGTGCAGACATAGGAAGACAGCACTGCATCCATTTACACTCAGTTCTTATCTGCAAGATTACTGGAACCATACTGGATGGAATCTTTTTTTTTTAAGTGAAAGCCTAGATTCTGCAAAAGTTGATGGACTCTTGAAAAGGGAAAGCTCCTATTTACCATGGACGATTGGATTTTTCAGCCTCAGATGCCCTATATTTTGGAGAGTTGAGCTCCTGTTACCCCATAGTTGCCACTTAAAAAGAAATAATCACAACTATTGACAGGGGAGAAGAAGTGAAATTATATGAAATTGCAATGTGTTCATTTTTCTTTTAATAACTATTTTCTTGTTTTGTCCATGTGGCTGTTTAACCCCCTCCCCCTCAACCTGCCCCCCTCCAAATTCAAAACATGTCTGCTGCAGAAAGTTGTACCTGGATTCATGCTTATATTTGTGACGGAGCAATTGGAAAGATTCTTTGCTGATTCAGTCTACCGAGGATATAATGCTTCAGTTGTTTTTCATTCCCAATGTTCTATTTTAAAATCTTTCCGGATGACAAACTATTGATATTGTGTCAATATTCCTTCGTGCCATACTTATGAACTCAAGTCCTGGCAGTTCTGTTTGCACTTTTATCAGCCAAAGCCATGGAAATCTCAATTTATAGTCTCCACAGTCTGTCATATTTTATTAGTTCCAAGCAGCTTTTTGACAAGTGGAAAAAATGGTAATATCTGTTTAATAAAATGTTCTGTGCAATTAGGTTAATAAGAGACATTCAGCGTTATGGTTGCAGTAGAGAGAAGCTGATTTTGGTGGTGGTGTAGATTTTTCAGGTTTTCTGAACACTAGTTGATGCTATATGCATTAGCTCTTCATTAAATTAAATTCTTTATATCAAAACATTAAAGGCCATTTTATATCTGAAAACACACATCTCTGGAGAATAGACTTGCACATGCAGTAAGCATTGTTTTGTAATGGCTCTTTATCTAAAGTGTAAATTTAAAAAAAAAGTAAGCTACTGATCGTTTGGGTAGAATATTCCAGTGTCGAAATATCTGTATTACAGTTGTACTGTACAGTAGAACCAAAGTAGTTTGTGCTTCGGTGAGCTGCAAGCTGGCAGATCTGCACTGAAAACAGACTTTCAGGGGAATCGGATTCTAATGCCATGCTCTGGGCCAAGCCAGTATGGGCAATATCCTGCTGCTTGTGGGTTGATAGGGAAATACTATGTAACCTGTCCTGGGCCAGTGCTCGGTAATGTCCAGAAATGGACGCTTGAATGCTGCATGCACATCTGGTTGCCCCATCTCAAAAAAGATATATTGGAATTGGAAAAGGTACATAAAGGCCACAAAAACTATGAGGGGTATGGAACAACTTCCATAAGAGGAGAGATTAAGACTAGGACTTTTCAGATTGGAAAAGAGACGACTAAGGAGGGGATATGATAGAGGTCTATAAAATCATGACCGGTGTGGAGAAAGTAAATGAGGAAATGTTATTTACTCTTCATAACACAAGAACTAGGGGTCACCAAATGAAATTAATAGGCAGCAGGTTTAAAACAAACAAAAGGAAATATTTCTTCACAGAACACACAGTCAACCTGTGGAACTCTTTGCCAGAGGATGTTGTGAAGGCCAAGACAGGGTGCAAAAAAGAACTAGATAAGCTCATGGAGGATAGCTCCATCAATGGCAACTAGTCAGGATGAGCAGGATGCAAAACCATGCTCTGAAGTGTCCCTAGCATCTGTGTGCCAGAAGCTGGGAATGGGTGACAGGGGATGGATCACTTGATGATTACCTGTTCTGTTCATTCCCTTTGAAGTACCTGGCATTGGCCGCTGCCAGAAGACAGGATTCTGGACTAGATGGACCATAGGTCTGACCCAGTATGGCCGTTCTTATGAAATAAGTTGGTGATGCTGATCTTTCTCTTGAGTTGTGGAATTTCCCAATGGGATCAGATTGATGGCACACACAGCTCAGGTATCCTGACTCTACCATTCTGCAGTATCCGATATTTCAAAGGAAGCTATGCCGTAATATGCCTGTGGGTTTGCTTTAGTTCTGAAGCATGAGGGCTGATGCCTCTTACATATTCTAGTCCTAGCCAGTATAGCTGTAGACGATATACTTAGTAAGCAGATAAATGTTTTCCATCTTTTTATAATCATTCTCAGTACTTTGCCTCAATATCTTGTGGCAATGAGTTCCACATTTTTATTACATTAAACTGTGGATCGCCTTTTGTCAGTTTTCAGTGTGCTGCCTTTTAATTTTGCTGGATGTTACCTTGCTCTAGGATTGTGCAACAAGATAAATGGGAGTATCAGACTGATTATTTTATTCAGCTCCCGCATGCTTCTACCTATTTGTTACCTACCCAAATTAAATACACTCTCCTCCATATGGAAGTCTCTCTTTTCTGGGCTTCTTTGATTTCTGCTGTATCCTTTTTGAAATGGAGTGATCAAAATTGAACACACTATTCAAAACTTGCCTGTACCTAGCATTGGAATTTCAGTGATGGGCTGTTTGCTACCAGGCCAGTGCTATAGGATGAACAGATTTCTCTGAGTTTTGCTATTTGTTCCAAAGAACATGTATTAAATAAAGTCATAGCATATATGCTAGTTTCTACAAAGGCTGTAATGTCATCTGCCTTCCAATGATGAAGAATCACATTGTCCGAAATGGGCCATCTTGATGATCACTTCAAAAGTTTTTTCCCCCTGCTGATATAGTTCTTCTTAATTAATTAGCCTCTTACAGTTGGTATGGTTACTTCCACCTTTTCATGTTTCTCTGAATGTATAAATATCTGCTTACTGTGTGTTCCATTCCATGCGTCTGATGAAGTGGACTGTAGCCCACGAAAGCTTATGCTGAAATAAATTTGTTAGTCTCTAAGGTGCCACAAGTACTCCTGTTCTTTTTGCTGACACAGACTAACACGGCTACTACTCTGAAAATTGTCAGCAATGTCTTTTAGGCATACCTCTGTCTTCTGTATAGTTCCTGAGCATTGACCCAGACTGGGGTGACTCCCCCTCATGTATAAATGTATTCCTTCCTCAAAATGAGACATAGCTAGAACCAGATATCCCAGGGTGCTATTTAAAGTGTGTGATTTGACTGAAACAGGGACACTGTATTGGCAAATGAAGTATAAAGTGGACTCCAGAGACTCCAAGCAGCTTCCATTCCAGTGTACCTTCATCCCTTATTTCACTAGACAAGTTTTAAATGATCACTAGCGCTGTGAGGCAACAGAGCTTTCCACTGAACTCATTATGTGGCAGGAGATGAGGAGCCTCTTTGCATTTACCATCTATTTGGTATGTGTAAATTTCTGTCCATTTCTGATGTAGCTGACAGACAGTTCCTCTGAACTGGCCACTACCGTTTCAGCACTGCCTTACTTTTTACCTATGTGTACTTTTGAACAGTGGAAACTTTTAAAATTGTAATAGGCGAGTAACAGCAAGATTGTCAGTCAACAGAATGTTTTTCCTTTGAATTGCAGAATTACATTGTGCTGACTGTCCAAGGTCTGTGTTATTGTACTGAGTGTCCTATTTTTCCGTTGTCCTTACTTGATGTGCCTTTGGAGTCTGATACTCGCATGCCAGCAGAAGTGAATTACAACAGATCTTTGAGAACTTTGTTTTCTGGTGGCGTGCGTGTGTTTAATTCTCACAGCTTTTTTGGTAAATGTTGAGGTTTTGTTTTTATCCTTTTGCAGTTTAACTTTTTAATGCATTTTGTGTTTACTTTTTGGCAAGCCCAATAAGATTTAACAACACATTTTTAATTTGCTGGAGTAAATCCTCACAACAGATAAACTGGGACAGTGTTAGAACACTTTTTGACGGCAAGTTTCGTGGTGCTAGCCAGAAAAAAGTATTCAGAATGCTTAGATCTGAGCTATAGTAAACAATCTATGTTAATATCTTTACCTGAACCTTGCTTTTCATAAATGTATCATGGGAGCTCATTCTTTTTTAACTGTCATTTATTAAATTTGGCTTTGTTTTTAAAAAATATTGAAACAATGCTGTGTTCTATTTAAATGGTAAAAAGGACATCTATGACTTTTAAATAAAGGGAAACAATTTTCAGTGACTTTTAATTTATTTTTTTTAATACCTGTGCTTATGTCTTAAGAATTACTAGGGACACTATTAACCTTTCTGACCTTTGTGAAAAGTTTGATCATAAATCAAATTGCCTTTTATTTTTTAAAAGGGCACCAGACACGTTCACAGTAATATAAAAGAATAATTTACTCTGACAGCGCCTGGCTTGTTTGACTTAGCTCGTGAAAGCAGTTCAGAGCCGAAGACGAACACATTGACTTCACTTTATAAAACAAAACATAAATCAGCTACTTTATACAAATTATATTGTTGTCAAAAAATAAAATCCCTGGTTTTAATCTAATTGTTTAACTCTTTGAAAGTTAAAAGCACTGTCAAAAACACTTAGGTGCATAGGGCCCAGACATGTTCCCTTTCAGAAAGTGAAAACATTGCAGCTCCACATCGAGACACTTGCAACTTAAAAAACTTAGCTGCTTCATCATTGTCCTTTGGAAAAATGCTAGAATTCTACTCAAGTTCCACTTCCTCTCTCTTGGCAACTTCCACTCTACTTCTTACCTTCTCCCTGTGATTGCTGTTCCTTTTCCTTTCCCCAGTGTTCTCTGTGAGCCCTAGGGTACAACTAAGAGTAATGAGCTGAAATTAACTCCCTTCCTTGAATTAATCAGTTTGTTTTAAATGGAAAATATACTTTAATACACAGAACCCACCAAACGAGCAGGAGGAGAGTGCCGGTGACTGATTCTCAAGGTGAAGTGGCTAGTGCTTGAGGCTGGGCAGACAAGGATATGAAGGCTGATCTCTGGGTGATGTGGGAACCCACAAATAACCCCTCCATGGTGTCCAATAAAGACCGGGAGAGGATGAAATTAAGACATTATCTGTCTAAAAGCTCTGTTTTAATGGGCTGTCATAGTAAAAAAGTAGGCAAAGGAGGAGTTCCCTAGGCATCACAGTTACTGAATAAATGTAATCTTGTGTGTGTGTTAGGGAGTGGAGGGTCAGGAAGAGCAGAAGATAGTATATATATATTTTTTCAACAGGCCTTGGCTGCTGAGATAAGAGAGAGCCATTTCAGGCAGAACTTGGCAATACTGGCTAGCTCCTGTTTGCTTAAGCTCCTTCATTTTTCCTGCAGGCATGTGTGAAGGAATACCAGAAAAGAAGATGCAGAGTTGGAGTGAGTTCCTGGTAGAGGGGATGGGTGGAGAGGGAGATGATTTGATATACTTCAGCTTTAGGAGAAAAGCAGGCCTGTTGTTGTTCCCTTGACGTGGGCCTATCCGATCCAGATGAAGTTGCTTTCCATTAAAGAAGCAATTCTAATGCAGCAATTACCTTTTGTATTTGGCTTTAACAGCTGGTGGCCATCAAATCAATGCCTGCTTCTCATCAGCAGCTGGTGTTCTATGAAACATCAGGGAATCGAAACTTCCAAGATTCCTCACTTCATCCTACGGGAGAAACCAATGACCCTCTACAAGCACAGAGACTAACCTTTCCAGAGGCAGAGATGCAATTGGCCTCATTAAACACAGGCTGTTAGATCCCAAACAATGCTTGTGGAGTACTGAACACTTTCATTTGTAAAGACTTTTGAGAGTCTAATAACCATGCTGCAATTGTAATACTAGTGAAACCCTTTTGAAATTTCATTTACAAGAAGAGTAGTGCTAGAAATAATACATATTAAGGCATGTGGTAAGGAGATCATGAGGTATATCGTTATTCCAAAGTGTTCTAACACCATTATGGCGTGGTACGTCTCAGTGAATTTCATATCCTTTAAAAAATCTATTCTCTTTGATGATAGTTATTTTCTGACTTTAGTTTACATTTTTGTAAACTTGTTAAGATATAGCTTGGTGATATTGGAACCCTTAAAAGGATGGCTAATACTCCTAAAAAAACCAAAACAAAAAGAGGGGTGAGAACGGAGAAAAAGATATATTCCTTTGTCAATGCATCCATAATTCCAATGAACATAAATGAGTTATTACCTTAAAAAAAAAAAAAAAAAGCAACACTCTGCAGTTGTTTACTGGGTATTAACTCTAGACTAGGTTATTACCAAGTTATCAGAAAAGATACTCACATTTTATTATTTTTTTATTATGCTTCTATGTTTTGCAACATAATGTGGGTGAAGTATGTTTTTGAACTGAAAGAAAAAGAGTTAGCCAAGTTTGTATCTGTGGACATACAGATGCTATTCAGTTGTGAGGGCATTAGCAAATCAGATTTCAAGGATTTGCATACTCTAGTTACAAAAAGATTGTACATCCGTAATTACGGGGCGGGTGGCCCCTATTCTCTGACTAGCTCAGACTGTAATTTACATCAGTGACTTAACTTACATGCCCATCAGGGGGAATAAAGATGCCTTAGTGTGCGGTTGCTTTTTAGTGCTTATACTTCTTTTTTATTCATAATATAAGTGAAAAGCTTTCAGTTCAATAGCTGCAATTACGTGCTGGAAAATAAAATTGGCATTTATTTTTTTCCAGTGCAATAGTTAAAGCTAAAATCTCTGATGAAAAATATATTTTGAAAAGTAACGTCGTAAAAACACCATAGGGTTCCATGTATGTTTTCTTGGTCATTTTTTCATATTAAATCCTTTTGTTAACAAGTAGGAAATTATATTTTTAACTTTAGCCCTGTGGGTTGAATCAGGGGATTTGAAAGTTGGACTGGTTAACAGTTCTGTTGCCAAAGTTCAAACCATAATAGAATCTAGCATGCTCGCTCCCTCTTTTAATGTGGTGGTGCATTAGTATTCTCAGTATTTTTTTTTAGAGTTTATTTTTGTCAGTAAAGTAAGACTGTATAACTCTGAATATTCATAGGGAGCAAAGCCCTTCATTATGAAGGTGATATTTTAAAATAGGGCCATGTATTTGCCTCCTGAACAAATACACGCGGAGGAGGAAGAAAGCCAATACAAAAAGTCTGGCTTTTGAATAGCTGTAGAATCAGCACATGATCTCTTCTCCCCCGACTAGTCTAAGGGATTCACAGTGGCAGGACCACACCAGGGTACTATGGAACAATCCTAACTCTAAGGATCCTGGACAGCTACATGGAAGGTCCCTCAGCCGTGGCAGTGTGGCCAGGCCAAGAGCCATGCTGCTATTGGCTTGATGGCTTGCATTTCATTGTGTCTGTATCTATGCTAGGGAATTCCCACTGGTGCTACCGTCTGTTAAGCTGCACTGGGTGCAGGGAAAGTCTTTTTGTTCTGTGTACAGCCCCTAGCACATTGGGGCCTGGTGCATCACTGGGGATACTGGCGCTACTGCAATATACATAATAATAGGAGCCCTAAGGTGGACAAAGATCTGACGACTTCCAGTATTTTTGCCTCCATCTCACTTAACCCTGCTGAGCAGTTCACCTTCTGAGTGGGCCCAAAGCCGCATTACCAGCCTTTATATTTTACTGTCGAAGTCATGAACTTCTTGATAGTGGGGAGCTTGAATTCAGTTATTCCTCCTCACCCCAGACACGCAGAGTCTTCCTACGGTGTGGCTCTTTCACGGAGAGTAGTTTGGCTGTAGTAAGGAAGGGAAGGATCATCCCATGGTCATCTTTTCAACTAGGGCTTTTGCCATAGATTCGTTCTCCTCTGTATCCTGTCCGGTATCTGACTGTAGCCACTTCCATAGATTTAAGTCCAGAAGTGCCCATTACGATCATCTAATTCAGGGGTGGCCAGCCTGTAGCTCCGGAGCCACACGCGGCTGTTCAGAAGTTACTATGCGGCTCCTTGTATAGGCACCGCCTCCGGGGCTGGAGCTACAGGCGCCAACTTTCCAATGTGCCGGGGGGTGCTCACTGCTCAACCCCTGGCCCTGCCCCCTCCCCATAGCCTGCCGTGCCCTCGATCCTCTCCCTCCCCCACCCAGAGCCTCCTGCATGCCACAAAACAGCTGATCAGGAGGTGTGGGGAGGGAAGGGCAGGCGCTGATCAGCAGGGCTGCTGGTAGGTGGGAGGTGATTGGAGCAGGGGGGCGGGGGAGCTGATGGGTGGGGGCTGCTGACGTATTACTGTGGCTCTTTGGCAATGTACATTGGTAAATTCTGGCTCCTTCTCAGGCTCAGGTTGGCCACCCCTGATCTAATCTGACCTCCTGCATACTGCAGGCCAAAGATCCTCACCCAGGGACTTCTGTATCAAACCCATAACTTCCGTTTGAACGACAACATTTGTTTTGGAAAGACCTTCCCTTTAACTACAAACTTTTTGTACACCTAGTTAACTTAAGTAAACTACTCTGCTTTCTTATAAGGCAGTTTTTTGGCTTTGCCAAAGTTATCACGAAGAAAGATCTTGGCATTGATCCTTTCATCTTGACATACAGTCTAGTAAGCAGCACTTTAAACAGGCAGTTGTTCTGGGCAGTTGGATGTGAGACAGATAACAGGTCGGATAGCATCATGGTAGTTTGCAGAGTTATAGGAACGCATTGCGTAGCAATTGCTGAATTCCAGAGAATCGCTAAGGAAATATCAGCTCAGAATCAAGCAATTTGTTTGACAGTGTTTCTGTCAGAAGATAAATGACGTCTGTTTAGAACATGAGTACTTTTTTCTTCCCTCTGTGAAGCATGTTTTGAAACTAAAAAGCACACAGGGTATTGCTGTAGAAGGGAACACCATGTTCAGGCTAGTTGTAGCATAAACTGTGTGGTACGTTATGCCTTCAGATCTTGATTATTTATAGAATGCTTGATGAACTGGCACTCTCAGCCATCTGCATCGCTGTAGTATCTGAGCTCCTCCCAGATATTTAAAAATAGAAATAATGATTTCTCCTTCCCTTCCTTCCCAATCGAGTCTGACCTCCTGCATAGTGCAGGCCAAAGAATGTCACCCAATAATTTCTGCTTGATTAGTTTTGTATGGGTGTTTTGCTTGCGTGCTTGCTTTGTTGTTTGTGGGTGTGCTGTGCATCCCTGTTTTGAAGAAATTTACTAAGGAAAGCTAGGGCAAAGAAATGAAGTTTGAATTTAACTGTGGAAGTGTCAAGGTCCATGGTGGTTCTTATCTCTTGAGTTTGTGAGTTCCATAGCCTCGCTCCAGCTCCCCTAAAAGGTCTGCCTCCTCTGTTTGCAAGCCCCCTTGTAGGTGGTGGATGGCTTTTCCATTGTTCTGGTAGAATGCAATTATTGCAGGAGTTCATGGCCATGGAGGCTTTGTCTGTACTAGAAACGCTACAGCATTACGGCTAGTGTAGTGTAGTGTAGGCTAGGGGTTCTCAAACTGGAGTCCGCGGACCCCTGGGGGTCCACGAGGGTACTCCAGGGGGTCCACGAGTCATGTCTGGCTCTAGGGGATCCATGAGTCATGTCTGGGACCGCTGGCCCCGCTGATCAACTCTTCACCTCCTCCCAGTGCCCCTTGCATGCCATGGAACAGCTGTTCAGCGGCATGCAGGAGGTGCTGGGAGGGAGCGGGCACGCTCGGGAGAGGGGGTAGGCGTGGAGCCGTGGTGGGGTCTTGGGGGAAGGGGTAGAGTGGGGGCGGGGCCTTGGGCTGACCGGGGATTGAGCACCCTCTGGGAAAATTAGAAGCCGAGTTGTGTGGGTCCGTGAAAATTTTTAAATCAAAATGGGGGTCCTCAGGTTGCTAAAGTTTGAGAACCGCTGGTGTAGACATTAACTACAGTAACAGAAGGGGTTTTTCCATAAACGTAGTGCTGTCTATGATGGGATTAGGTCGGCTAGATTACATCTCTAGCTGGGTCAGCCTACCTTTCTAGTGTAGACCGATCTGGAGAAAGAGATGATTTCTCTGGTATTTGGGGCTAGCCTCAAAGAGACATGAAGAGTTCGGAACCTCAGAACAGAGACCTTGACCTGAACTTTATGCACTGAGGAGCCATTGCAGAGAGTAGAACACAAGGTGACATTCATGGAAATCAGTGTTGCTAAGCAAAATATGCTATTGCAGTTTGAACCTACTGGGAGTTTTTTCAGATATAATTATAATTAGAGCTGTAAATACCACCAAGATTAGTAGCTTAGGTCTGCCTCTCAAACACCACATTTGTATCTAGGAATAAGATAGATGTTTGTAAAATGAAAATACAAATTATATTTATTTACTGCACTTTAATCAAGCAGCGCCAATCTCAGTTACATAATTTTTTTAATCTGAGGGCCCAAATGCAGATCGGTGGTTTCCCTTTTTCCTTATGGGATAAGTTTATATGACTGTCTCTCAATGTACACAATACATGAGTTGTGACAGGTCGAAACAGGCTTTTATCCATTAAACTTCAACTGGTCTTTTTATCTAGGAGTTTCTGACTCCTATTATTGTATCTTTTGGTCTTTTATCTTTTGTAACCAATGTCCACATTGTTGTCAGTGGTAATTGATGTAAATGTGTAAGTCGCCAAGTACAATACATTTTGATTACCCCAGTGCTAGAGTCAACAAGATCTCAAATGGTAGCAGGAATCCCAGGGAGAGGCTGAAGGACCTGTACACCACCACAGCTATGTTAATATCATGTAGAGGGTTAGCCAAAGTAGACATGTCACGTTTGAACAAATGCCTCTTTTGGGGTAGCACGCATCTTACATCTCAGATGGAAATCCACAGTCACTTCCTCTCCACGGCCCATTCTAGGTGCATGCTAAATTGAGTACCCATGCAAGTGAAGTTGGCCATCTAACCCACAATTGAACCAGACCCGCATTGCATAGCCCTGTCCTAAGGGGATGGTGTCAGTCTCTTACTTGAGTCATGACTACTGCATGTGGAATATGGACAGATTAGTAACTGATTTGTGCTTGGCTGTTAAATTTATAATCTCTCCTGGTTTGTTACTACAAAATTCTGAGGACATGATGCTCCAGATTGATCAATCTTCCAGACTCCGACTCATTCCTCCTGGCCAGCCTGATATGGCCCTCAAAAATTCACTTAATCCTTAAGGTGAAGGCCCAAGACCAACCTCACAGCAGAGCACCAAGGCTAAATCCCATGGATTGATGATATCTCAACATGTAGCTGGGTCAGCAGAGGGTGTCTTCAAAATCCGCTCTTTACCCAAACCCCAACTGTCCTCTGTTAATTGACAATCACTTATTTTCTCTGTTGGGTGATATAGAATTCCCATTTACTCTTCCTATGGCTACTGAAAAGTTATATCTAACCTCTGAGTAGATTTCAGAACTCGCTCCTGACATGGGCTGTTCCAAGGTCACCTTCACCTCCTGCATTACCGCCAAAGTCAACTGGGAAATCTCATCCCCAAGGTGGTGGAGGCTGTGCCAATGATCCATCAGACCTAGTTTTACAGTAACTTCTGCTCTTTGGGTTCACCTGTATTTACAAATTGTATTCTTTCCTATCACTTAAAAAAAAAAAGAGAGAGAGAGAGAGAGAAAGTGAGAAGTAAAGGAAAGCTGCCACTTCATATGTAAATCTTTCTGTAATAGAAGTCTTTATGCTGCTTCTGCTGTGATTAATTTTTCTGCAGCTTGGCAGTCCTTGGCCTGGAATATAAATTTTAATCACATTTGAGTTCTCTTTCCTTTGTAGCCTGTTAATGCTAGAATCTGCTTTCTCTAGTCAAAAGTCTTTTATTAAAAAACAAAAGAAATCTGAATAATAGAACATAATATGAAATGTCACAAAGTATTTAACATCTTCCCATAATAAATGCAATTGATTAGTAAAGAACTGTTTTAATAATTTCTTGACTCTATTACGCTATATTGAGCAACACAAATTCAGCTTGCCTTTTTTGCTGAGTAGACTCCATGCTATGCGATTTTCAAAACATCACTCTTCCTAACCTAAATCCTATAGCCAAGAATAAGAGCAATAAGGTATCCTTGTACTGTTTATTACATAGTGTAAAGTACTGAAGCTGTCTTCTGTCTGACTTTTAGTAGGCTTTGTCATCACACTTTAACTTGTGTTTGTTGGAAGAGGTGTTAAAATATTTTTGACTTTTGTCTGTTTTATGTCTGCCTGCCTGCCTGTTTTGAAATTCTTCAGAACTGAAATAAAATTAAGAATCATACCTGCCCATGCCTGACCTGGTCAAATTTATTACTAGATTATGTAGAAAAGAAACAAGCCTGTTGGAATGAGCTTCCAGTAGAGAAGGGAGGAAGTATCAGTGTAGCGTTAGCACCATTTTAGAAAGCCATGGTAAAACACGTTTTTCTAGAAAAGTGTTAATGTGGTGTCCCTCATCATTATAGATGGTACTAAAGTGCGTTTATAAAACTGTCAACAGATCTTCTTTAGCCTAGGTAGGGATCTCAGGTCTGGTCTACACTACAGACCTATATCAGTATAACTACATTGCTTAGGGATGTGAAAAATCCACACCCCTGAGCAATGTAGTTATGCTAACCTAACCACCCGTCTAGACAGCGCTATGTTGGTGGTAGAGCTTCTCCTGCCAACATATCTACTGCCTTTCGGGGAGGTGGATTAACTACGCAATGCAGGGTTTTTCATGTAGACATGCCCTAGGTATCAGTGGGGAGGAGGCAATGTTGGCTAATGGTTAGTACAGAGAGCTAGGAGTAAAGACATCTGGGGGTTTCGTCTGCGTGTTACTGATTGATTGAGTGACCCTCCTTACCACCCTGAGATTCTTGTGTGAAAAGCGCTTTATAGGTGAAGTAGTCCAGAAATGAGTCACATCTGCATTTTTTTTCTAGCGAAGGAAGCCTGAATAAGTGATGGATTTTCAAGACCAATAAAAACCTTAACAGCAAATATTCAACATGCTGGTTCCCCAGCTATAGTCTGATGGATTAGTAGTTTTAGAATTTGTGTAGGTTTTGTAAAGTAAAACTGTGCTATGAGTCGATATTATTAATCGCAAAGTATTTGTTGCATATATCCTGGAACATTTCATGACTCTAATAGATGGACTGTTATGTAACAAGTTATGTTGCAGTTTCAGAAAATAGTATTTATAAAAGAATACAAATAAAGGGGGGGGAGGGATAGCTCAGTGGTTTGATCATTGGCCTGCTAAACCCAGGGTTGTGAGTTCAATCCTTGAGGGGGCCATTTAGGGATCTGGGGCAAAAATTGGGGATTGGTCCTGCTTTGAGCAGGGGGTTGGACTAGATGACCTCCTAAGGTCCCTTCCAACCCTGATATTCTATGATTCTATGAAAGTAATTTAAGAATAAGTACTTTCTTCTTTCTGGTAAACCTAATAATTAAAGGTCCATAGACTAGACGTTTGCTGATAATACATGGATATGGACCATCTGAGCACTAGGGCCAGATTATGCCTTATGTAGGAGTAGCCTGTGTCACAGTCTGGAAGCTTGCCGAGTTTCTCCTCGTGGAATGTTTCTTGGAACTGTTGCCTCAAAAGTGACCAGGACTGCCAGGGGTTTGCTCCCTCTTCGAATGAGCAGAGGCTTTGACAGTCCCAAATCAGCAGATCTCTTGAGATCTGTGTGAGGCACAGAGTTATCTGTGGGGGGACAGTCGATCCTCTGCAGCCTTGGTGGTATCATGGCTCCAGTTTCAGTATAAATACTCCACGCTATATAGAGTGTCTGAGACTCTTAAAGAGCTTGACAAACATTAATGAGTGAAATGTGTCAACAACACCTTTGTGAGCAAGGGAGATCTCATCCCCATTTACAGACAGGGCAATGGGCCCAGAGATGGAACGGACGAGACTGGGATGGAACACAGGTGGGCTGACTCCCACTCCTGTACTTATTTAAAAACAGGGATGATTCCACAATGAATGAGTATTGAGCATTTTTTACTCACTAAAGCCTATTGTGATTTACATTTTCTGAGGCTTTGGCTTGAAAAACCAGCTATCTTGGTAACAGTTGCTATGGGAAACATGCTGTACTGTTACATTAGTAGCTGAAAATTACTGAACTTCATGATCTAAATTCTCTGCTTATTTGGTTTTTAAAAAAGGTCTTGTTTTGTATTTCCTGGCTAATAATTCTGCACATTATTGCTCTCAAAGTTGCTTTTTATGGCTTTTATAATAGCTGCTTTTTATGAGGGATTTAGAGCGTATTATACTTTCACTCCACTTCTAGAGATGCAATCAGTCAATGAAATACCTGCCTTTGAAATCAGGTAAACAGTTCTGTATGCTGCTGTGTTGTGTTTTGTTAAACTCTCCATTATCCAATACTGTTGAAATGAAAAAACAAAGCATAAGCCTGAATATATTTTAGAATAATCTTCCCTAGGTTCTAGATGTTTGAGAACTGTACTAATGGAGAACACAAAGGCTTTCAGCTTTAAGCCTCAGTCCCGTGGCAAGAATGTGAGCAAAGAGTCAACAGTCCAGTGTGACCTCCCAGAGGCCTTCTGCCCGATGGATGTAGTCTCTGGAAGATTAGCTGCTGCCACAGCCTTTGCAAAGCAAAGTACATGCTCTGCACACGGGCCCAGCTCTGGATGAGCTTCTTATGCTCCCTGAATGCAAGGACTAATATTGTGTCTAGTTCCTGCCCAGGGATGAGTGAGTGGAAGGGTAGCCTTGTGTCTAAAGCATTGGACTGTCTGAATACGCTCCCCAGCCCGAAAACAGACTTCCTGTGTGATTGCAGGAAAGTTGCATATGGCCTGATTTTTTTTAGAGGTGTCGATCAACCACAGTTCTCATCACCTTCTGTGGGAGTTGTAAGCACTCAGCACCTATGAAAATCAGACCATTAATTTCTCTGTCCCTCAGTTTCTCCATCTGTAAAATTGAGGTAATACCACTCTGAAAATGAATTGGTGGCCTTCGTCCAGGTCCTAGTGCATAGATGTTCACAGTGCAAAACCTACCACGATTGGCACGGAGTGGCACACTTGTTAGCAGACTCTTACCACTGTTGCACCAGTGAGTGCCAGTCTTGGCTGAGAGGCCAAGAAGGAATGGGCCCGCTTACTAAGTTTATTTTTTTTCATTATTACATGTTAAAGCCCTTAGCCGATTTAGAGAATTTGTTGAATAAAATATCTTTGCATATAACCTTGGATAACATTTGTTCTAACATCAATATTTCATCAGGGGGAAAAAAGTTAAGACAAAGTTTGAAAAGAGCAACGTTACTCTAGGGTACCGGAATTTCCTTCAAATTGCTCCGAGAATGAACTGTTACATGTAAACTTTAAATTTAAAAAAGGGCTCAGAGCTTATCAGCAGACAGACTAATCTCTCTAAAAGAGAATGTACATCTAAAGCCAGTGGAAAGAGAATGCATGAGAATTAAAACTATATAAATAACAAGCTTAAATAGTATGTAGCAGATACTTCTACTGGCATAATATTTGTTTGTATCCAGTACCCTCAGAATTCTTATTCTGTGTCTTTTGTGTGACTATTTCCCCCCCAGCAGCTGCATCATAGCTTTGATTTTTGTTTGCCGAGCATTTGATGGTAGAATATAGGATTGTGAAGACTGGGACTTTAATGTAGAGCCATTGTGGCAGAGGGGGCTTTTTGAGCTTTGTCCTACTCTTTGGAAAACTCAGGAAGGGAAAACATTTTCTGCATGCTAGCTGGTAGTCATGTAAACTTGAAAGTGTCTTGACTATCTTAGAAGAGACAAAGGGTCCTGTGGCACCTTATAGACTAACAGAGGTATTGGAGCATAAGCTTTCGTGGGTGAATACCCACTTCATCGGTGGGTATTCAGCCACAAAAGCTTATGCTCCAATACCTCTGTTAGTCTATAAGGTGCCACAGGACCCTTTGTCGCTTCTACAAATCCAGACTAACACGGCTACCCTGCTGATACTTGACTATCTTAAGTTCCTGAAAGATCTTTGCGGAGGAAACAAAGCTCCAGTTGCATCCACACCTGCATGTTTGTTTGCTGTATTTTTGCATTGTTCAGCCTTGGTATTCACTATCAAATATAGTTTAAAGGGAACTCCTCTGTGGCTTGTACTGAGACTTCAATGCATTTTGTCAGAGGTACTGTCACTTCTGTCACTCTTAGGCTCTCTTCATCATAATACTGTTTGATGTATCTACTGTCATTTAGGCTTGGTTGTAGGGGAGGTGAGGAGACGTTAGATAAGGAAGAATTACCGGTAATTTATATTTGTCACCCTCGTCTTCCCTCAACATCCTAACACTGTGTTTGTCTCGGCTATAATGTAGTCTGGTGGCATGTTTGTAGCATGGGAAATGTTCTAACTGGAAGTGAAAGAGTAGTGCTTCTTGTTTCCTCGTTCAGCAAGTGGAGACAAATTGCTCGATAATGTGCGATTATAAAATGGGCAAAAGGAGATTAAAACAATTGCCAAGAAATAATTCATTCATGTCTTTATGTATATTTCACTATCACTTAATTTTTAACAGGGAGTGGCTATTTCAGATTATAAATGGTTATTCTAATCTTTATAATTCTTTTGTAATGCTGATTTAATATGATTCTGGCTATTTAATCTAAATATACTTCATATTTCTCTGGACTACACTTGTCAATAAATCAGTTAAAAATTAAACTAAGGGCAATAAGCATCTTCTGAGAGGTTGTATAATAAAAATTAGAAGCTGGAAGTGGCCCATTTGTAGGTGAAACACTAGTAAAAAGTAATAGTCACAATAGCTTTATTAGTTAAATGCTGCTTTCTTTTTCTGACATTGTTTGGTATCTTTTTAGTATGAGGTACATTGGTTGAAACAATAAGTAAAAAATAAAATTAGAAAATACCTATGTGATCATGAGAGAAAAGGACTAGCCACTATGGCTTTTACAGAGAAAAAGTCGTGACTCACTAATGTACTAGAATTCTGTGGACATGTCAATAGAGTAGGACATAAAGGAGAGCTGACTGACAGTTTATTTGGACCTTCAAAAAACCTTTTGAAAATGTCCCTCATGAGAGGCTATTGAGAAAACTAGGTAGTCATGGGATGAGAGGCAAAGTACTGTCATGTATCAGAAACTGGCTCAGAGACAGAAAACAGAATAGGAATAAAAGCAAGAGGTTAACAGAGGTATGATGGAACAATACTAGGACCGGTGTTTAATATGTTTAAGAATTTGGAAGAGGGGTAAGCAGTGAGGTTGTAAAATTCACAGACAACACAATTATTTCAGTTTTCTCAAAACCAGGGAAGAGGATGAGGTAGTTCAGAGGGACTTAACCATGTCAGGTGAATGTTGACGAGTGCAAGGTAAAGCACATTAGAAGGAATCATTTGAACTACTTGCCCATCTTACTAGGATATAAATTAACTGTAACCACTTTGGTGTGTGGTGGAGAGAGACCCAAGGATCAGTGCAGAGAGATCAATGGAGATCACTGCTCGATGTGAATCGCCAATCAGAAAGCAAACAAAACTTTAGGATTCTTAGGGAATTTGGAAAGTGCTGAGTGCATAGTGGGCACAACCACAGATACAACAATACTATACATTATTACAATGCCACTGTATAAACCAGTTGCACATGGTCTGGAATACTGTGTTCAGTCCTGGTCAACCTATCTCAAAAAAGGATGTAGCAGAATGGAAGGTGGGGGTGGGGGTATTCAAACAACAAAAATGATTAGACACAGAAAAACGTCCGTAGAAAGGGTTTTTAAAACAGTTCCAGTGTTTCACTTAAGACGTGTTGATAAAGGCATTCAAAATAATAAATGTTCTAGAAAAGGTAGATCAGGGATTTCTGTTCATGATTGCTCATGATACAAAAGCAAAATGATGTTCATCAAAATGGAAAGTTACAAATTTAAAGCTGATAATGCTTTCTGTGAAAAGTTCTTTCATTTACCATCTTTGAGGCCAAGAGCATAGCAGAATTAAAAAAAAATAAGTTGGACGTATGTCCGTGTATAAACAGTCACAGAATCACACTGATGCCTCCAGGCATAAGCAAACGACTGACTAATGGGGCTTAGGTAGAAACTTTACCCATGGACAGGTTAATCCATAACTGTCTCCGGTAAGATTTCTTGTAACTTTTTTTGAAACATCTGGAACTGGCCACTATTGGAAACAGGGTGCTGTGCTAGATGCCCCACTGGTTTGGTCCTAGTGGATAAGATGGAAAGAATATCAGTATAGGAGATTGGAATTAGCAGAAGAAGATAAAAGGGTAGGAAAGAACTAGAAGGAAGAAAACGGAAAAGATTGCATGGGATGGGAGGCCAGAGAGAATATTTTCTTGTCTTCTATTTGTTACTTCCGATGTACAGTAAAAAATAAACTTTAAAACAAAATCCTGAGTAGTAACATCATATTATTGCTTTTGCTGTTATGTTACCAGAATCCACTTATTTATCATAGCTTTGGAATATGCCACTCACTACCTGGGTAATGTTCAAAGAGCCGTCTCTGAGATATGGACTGAAGAGATGGTCACCTAGAGTAGCAAAATAGTAGGGGCAACAAAATATTCAGTAATTGCTTGCATCGGAGTCTGCAGCCCTGTAAGCAGCAGAATACTTAGGGATAGCCTCATCCTATAGGTACTATCTCACCTAAGGGAGCCAGCCATATGTTACAGAAACAAGACCTGAGAGATGTTTCAAACACCTTTCTCAGAATGTTAAATATTTGTAATACCTTCCATCAGTTAAAGAATAGAGACAAGTCTCAAAGTTGGCACTCACATAATATTGTATGTTGACAGTTGTGTGTTGCCCACATCCATATCATATAGAGACTGCCACCAGGTAAAGCTGTTTCAGTAAACTGTATTCAGTGCTGACGTATATAAGTTAGTTTCCATAGTAATCCCCAAAATACTGATTAGGACAGTTATAGCCAGAAAGAACACTTATATCATGCTTTCGGGAAGGCTTGGGAGAAAGAATCTTCACGTTTCTTTTGAAGGAGCATGTGTCTAGCAGGAGATGCCAGCCAGAGCTGGGAGGTTTTAGGGTATAGGGGTGACGTGATGGTGGTGGTGGCAGCAACATAGTGACAGATCAAAAAATAAAAACCTTTGAAAGCATTAGGCATAATTATGGAAATTCAAATTAGAAATGTACTGTGCATTTTTAATACTTCTCCTAGGAAAGAGTATAGCAGTTTTAATGTTTAATGCATGTACTGTAATGGAAGACTGAATTGATCTCCAAGGTCCCCATTTATTCCATTACTGTCCAGAAGGAAATAAATTACATTCTATTTTAAAGCCATATTTTGGAACTGGACACTATCGTGGGAAAGAAGAGGGAAATGAGAGCATTGGGACAGGCTTTGTCATTGCATCTGGCGTTATCTGTTCTGTAAAGCACTGCACCCATCTATGCTGTTCTATAAGTAATAAATAATATTTTAGTGCCTCTGTGAATTGAGTGAACAGGATTTTGAATGGGGGTGGAATTGCTTAAGAGTGAGATTTAATTAATTTACACTTTTAATGGCAGAATGATCTTGATTATAGAAAATCCAGTAAGTAAAAACAGAAAATTTATCTGGAAGTTTATATTGTTAAAAATATAACTCTACACTGGAGAGTTATTTCTTTGCTGAGTGCACCACTGACAGTTTTTAAATCACGATTTGATGTTTTTCTAAAAGATAAACTCTAGGAATTACCCTTCTGGCCTTGGAATCGATGAAATCTATGAAAAATGAAACCTGGTATTATAAATGTGTTGCCCTTTCAATGCTGTCATTTGCCTGTCATTTTTAGTTTAGAGTCCTTTAATATGGTTTTGTTCAAGGCACTCAGATTCCCCAAGGGTACAAGCAGAAGAGGGGGATGATTGTATTTTATGTAGGGTTGACGGTTGACTCTGAATCATGCGAGTAATAGCATATTGTTGGGCAGTTGGTACAAAATGTTATAACATCAAACGAACCTAAAAACAGAATTATCTTGATTGCTTGCCTTCTGGTGGCTCATGTACATGGTATCTTGGATGTAAGAAGCACATTAATCACAGCTGAAGTTCTATTAATAAAGGAAAAGAAGGGGAAAAAGAAATTGCCTGCCTACAAATTTGACACGAGATTGATCACAGCACATCATGGTGATATATTGAAAACTTTCAGGCCTGTATCTGTAGGACTTCCCATCCCATTTTCTTTTCTTTTTTTTGTATTAATTTCAAGGAGAGGCTTTTCTTGGTTCACTTTCCCCTTCATTTTTCTTTCTCACCATTACATCATGGTGGCCCTCTTGACTCCACTCAAAGAGACGTCCATTAAGTGTGCTCCAAATGCCGAGCATAGGAGATTGTTTGAAGGATATGAGATGCCTCCTCCCACCAGAGGCTGGGTAAATTGCCTTTGCAGTGTTCCCAGTCTCTGACAGCTTGGCACGCAACACTGGCTTTGCCACTGGAATGCGTAATCTACTGCTGCTGCTAGATAACAAGCCTAGCCTGGCACAATCAGGTATTTGAGCCATCTGTTAGCAATCTGTTAACTCTTAAGGATATAATTCTGACCCACCTGTGCACTGGTGTAAATTAGGAGTAACTTTACTGAAGTCCGTGCAATTAGACTGGCATCAATGAGATGAGGTTCGGGTCCTCAATGGTTTATTTAAATCAATATTAAAGGTATTAGACCAAAAATTACACAATCTTTGACAGTAGTCCAGACTGGGAGGTTTTATATTCAGGTCTCAAAAATCAATGCCGAGGAGGAAAATTGAACTAAAACCCAACAGCGGTCAAACTAAGTATGAACACTTCTTAGGATTTCGCATCAACCTAGTGTCTCAAGGCTTCCACCTAAAATAGATTGGCAGGAGAGGCGTGTGGGGTTATAGAAAGTTCTGCTTGAGATAGAGGTTGGTTTTTATGGAGGGGAGGGAGCAAAGGGCAAAAGAAAGGTGGTTGACGTTGTGAATGTTCTGGTTATAATGGAAGGTTTTGTGGGTTTTTTGAAAGGGGATCAGGTACTGGATTCACCTAATCTTCTCTAGAAATTGATTCCCTCACTGGATCCCCCTAACTTAGAATGCTCTGCTCCCGACGCTCACGTGCTTTATTCTGGGCTTTGTGATCTACCTTCTCCCAGAGACTGTGCAACTGTGCTGGCAGTTGGTAGATGGAGATGTGATCTCTAGTGTAGTTGGGACATGACCCATTAATTGCTTCAAAGGTTAGGGCCAAGGATGCATGCCATTAAAATAAATGTAACTCTGCTCCTTCTGTTCACCAGTTATGATGGAATGAGTTCTTCATATTGCCTCCGGCAGCAACAGCTACCAACAGCCTGTCTTTCTGATGCTCTCTATTGGCGCCTCTCCCTCTGTGACCTTTATGCTTGTTGTGGCTCTCGCACAGATAGTCACAGCAAGCAGCCCCTGATAAGAAAATAAGGAAAAATCAAACAACTGAAAAGAAGAACGGATAAAGTGCTGAACTCAGCACAGTGTGTGGGGAGACAACCACTGACCCACAAGGAGAGTGAGACGGATAGCCAAATCTAAAGCTTTCTCAGCTGGTCATGGGCCTACAGGTGTGACTGAACAAAACAGCAAATAAACTAGGTCTCGTCATGCAGTTATCAGGCTAGAAGTATGGCTTCCAAAACTAGTGAGCCTAAAACTTCCTGCTATGCCGCCAACAGGAATTCAGACTATTCTCCATATGATACAAGCCTTCCTGCCTCTGGGCCTGCTGAATTATTTGTGTCTCCTCCTGTCTGATCTTGCTGTAGTCTTCCCCTCTTACGTTTTTAGAGGACCCAGCTCATGCCCTTCTCTCAGTGGTTCAAGCCATCAAAAAGTGCCCTGGTTTGTAAAGGCAGTTGGGGA
This sequence comes from Chelydra serpentina, assembly GCA_037349315.1. Classification (NCBI taxonomy): domain Eukaryota; kingdom Metazoa; phylum Chordata; order Testudines; family Chelydridae; genus Chelydra; species Chelydra serpentina. Next base: position 18,185,472 of record JBAIAC010000061.1, read on the forward strand.
AGATTAATTCCCTGATTATTGCATGCACCCCCAAGCTATTATCGGAGAGCTGAAGGTGAAGACCTGTCCTGGGATTCAGAGAGAGGAGCGCTCAGTTTAGAAACCGTTCTCAAAGGAGACCCTGAAGTAAATAGGTTACCAATATAATCTGCTGGAACTAAAAATGTTTCTAGGCTGTAAATGTGGCAGAACTGTATAAACCTCCAAATAAGGATTTTTCTCTCTGCGGAATCGTTCCTTAAACAGCTCTGTCAATTATCCGTGGCTCTGGGAAGTCTAACATACTTCTGCTCTGTCCTTCTGACTGTCAGCGGACTGCCTTACCAGCTCCTCCAGTAGGGAGCCTTCTACTCTTTTGGGACGCAGATTACCTCAGGCAAATGAGGCCCGGCAGTAGCTTCAGCATGGCATTAGATAGACTTCTCCCAGTTCTGTCTGTTTTTCAAGACAGGCAGTTTCCTTGCCTCCCTTGGTCCAGGAACAATCAGAAAAGAGAACTGGCATGTTTGTTTATTTATAGTTTCTCCTCTTTTCTGTAGGGCTATTCTTCCAGTTCTGCAAATAAAGCTGCTGAGATATTTACTCCATTTCAAGAGTGGCCAACCTGAGCCTGAGAAGGAGCCAGAATTTACCAATGTACATTGCAAAAGAGCCACAGTAATATGTCAGCACCCCCCACCAGCTCCCCTGCTCCCAGCGCCTCCCACCCACCGGCAGCCCAGCCAATCAGCACCTCCCCCTTCCTCCCCGCACCTCCCGATCAGCTGTTCCATGGCGTGCAGGAGGCTCTGGGGGGGAAGGAGAGGCGCGAGGGCACTGCAGGCTCAGGGGAGGGGGCAGGAAGGGGTGGAGTGGGGGCAGGGCCTGTGGCAGAGCCAGGGGTTGAGCAGTGAGCACCCCCCGGCACATTGGAACGTTGGCACCTATAGCTCCAGCCCTGGAGTCGGTGCCTGTACAAGGAGCCACATATTAACCTCTGAAGAGCCGCATGTGGCTCCGGAGCCACAGGTTGGCCACCCCTGATCTATTTTATATTTCCTAAAAGCTATACTAGATGTCAGGTACAACGGCACCCCAGGATGGAGCTGGCGAAGTCTGCGTTCATTGCCATAGGTCCACATAAATTACTAGCATCTGGTGCTTACTTCACATTCCCATAGTCAGCACTACCTAGAGTACTGTCATCTCCAGTACAAAGCCCTGCCACTCAGACTGTCAGCAGTTCCTGGAGGCTGCAGCATACAATGAAAGTCACAGTAGCAGCCTTGATAGGCAGCTGTGGTCTAGATGACTCGTGTTAATCCATGCAGTGTTGAAACAAGCAATGGTGTCAGCAGTTCAGTCACTACTTGGACTTTTTCAGAGTCCAGGGGCCTGATTCGTCACTGCTTTGCACTTTGTAAAATGTTAGCAGATTAGAAATGGTAGTTGGACACCTGCTTTGCACTCACATTGAGCAGATGGGAGTACACAAGATGCAGGGCACTTGAGGATCGGATCACCTGGCAAACAAGACCCAGCTATTTCCCTTTAAATTCCGATTCAGATGATGAGTATTTGAAAATGTGATTCAATATACTTCTAAGGAAACTGTTCTCCTTCCCACCCAAGAGGGAGAAAATAAAACACAACACCAGATCCTCTATATAACAGAAAGTCCTCTATGAAAATAGGTGTAGCGCTGATGATTCTGTTAGCTTAATATGTGGAGGTAGTCCTATGATCCAGACCCCACAACAAAGGCCAGTTGATAATTCCCATTCAAAAAGGGGCACAGTTTCCAGAAACAGCAGTACACAAAACACACTGGGGAACTTGTAGTACGCAGCGTCAGGGTCCACATGGATAGTTAGTGCGTGTGCGCTGGAACGCTGTAGATTTACACCCCAGTTTGCGATGGAATAACTTTGTTCAGACCAGCCCTAAGTACTGTATAGCGATGATTATCACTTTACAGGTATCAAACAGATCATGGTACACGGAACCCATTCCCCCTCAATCTGATTCTGCTGTCTTGGAGACGATGATTTCATGCTAGGCCAAATCAAGCAACTCCAGCCCGATTGGTCTGATTATTGAAAAGAATAGCTAAGGGCAGGCCTACACTTCAAATGCTGCAGTGGCGCAGATTCACTGGGGCAGCTGCGCCGCTGTAGTGCTTCGGGGAAGATACCACTACGCCGACAGGAGAGCTTCTCCCGTTGCCGTAGTTACTGCACCTCCGCCAGAGGCTGTAGCTGTGTGAGATGCGGTCCATTGACACAGCGCTGTCCACCCCGGGGGTTAGGTCAGTATAACTGAATCGCTTAGGGGTGTGGATTTTTCACACCCCTGACCGACGTAGTTATACCAGTGTAAGTTTATAGTGGGCTGTACAGTTCTTTGCCAGTGTAAAGGGGCTGTAAAATGTCGTATATTACATTCACACTCACTCTAAGACTCTCTTATGCTTCCAGAGGGGCATAAGGGTCTTAGTGCGAATGAGAATCGGGGCCTACGAGGGCTAGATTTTTCTGGCCTAGTAGTTTGTTGTGTTACTGCATTCTTTGTACACTGGCACGCGATCACGGAGTCTGAAATAAATTTTGCACTTAACGTTGGATGGGATTGTCAAAAGCACTCCTCGTTGGCCTAAGGGCTAGGCTACACTTACCCGCAGCTTCGGAGGCGTCGGATTGATCTTCTGGGTTCGATTTATCGCGTCTTGTCTAGACGCGATAAATCGAACCAGGAAGTGCTCCCCCGTCGACGCTGGTAATCCAGCTTGCCGCGAGGAGTAAGCGCTGTCGACGGGGGAGCCTGCGCGCCGCGTGTGGACCCCGGGTAAGATCGAACTGAGATACTTCGACTTCAGCTACGTTAATAACGTAGCTGAAGTTGCGTATCTTAGTTCAACAGGGGGGGTTAGTGTAGACCAACCCTAAGTCTGAGCCTATTGAAGTCAATGATGAAACTTGCCCTGATGCTTAAAAATATTCAGTAACACTCATGAGTACTGGGATATTTTAGATTGATCCAAAATCTCTCTAATGGTGTCACCGGGCAATATGTAGTTAGGTGTAAAAGTGGAAAACAAGACACAGCCTTACTGATGTTGTTGCTAAAATGACCCCATAATCCTCTCAGGTCTTTTCCAGACTTTCACCTCTCCAGGTAGATGCCTTCTTTTTACAGGTGTGCTGTTTATTTCTTCTCCTTAGCCATATGCCTTTACATTCGTTAATAACAAATCGTACCTTTTGGTGTACAGTCTACTGGTCTGCCACGTTATTTGTAGTTTACTTCTGTCTTCCTGTGTATTTACTGCCACTCTCTTTTTAGTGCGGTGGGGAAATTCGCTCATGGCTGAAATGTTACCTTTCTTTAGATTGCTAATGAAAATATTAAGTGGAAGACTTTGGATCCTATTGTTGACTCCACCCTTCCCTCCCTTCCCTGCAGTATAGCACTTGCTACTGTTTCTTGCTTTCCGGTCTTTGCAGTTACTCTCATTAATGTTTGTTAAAAGTGAAACTTCTTGTATCCTTTCCAGTTATTAATTCTTTTGACCTTCAGTAGCTTCATACATTTTTGCTGGAAAGTTTTTTGCCTACTTTAAACTAATTATATTTAAAGAGATTAACTTGCAAGATGTAGAAGATGCCAATAGCTGATCTCTCACCCCCAAAATAATTTTTCAGCTGCCAAATAGGAGCAGTAGAGGCAGCCTGAGTGTTTGAATTAAATGCCTTTATTAGTATTACACCTCTGGCTAATAATCAGAATTTGATATTTGTGACACATATATTAATTGCTGGAAAAGACTCATTCTCTTCCTTTATGGAGGAAAAACAATATTCAGATAATACTCTGTTCTTCTAGTTTTTTCATAGATGACAGTTAGTTAATGAGATTCTTATGTTTGAACATGAGGAGAATGAAGCAATAGTACCCTTTTCTTTAACTTTGTTATGTTTTTGAATGCGTACTTCAATAAATCATTATAATCCTTATGAAATAGGTGACTGAATGGTGTCAGCAGAAAATGGTATACCCAGGATGCATCCTACTGTTTTGGAAATGTCATTGAGAATCCTTTACGTAAGCTAAGATTGGTTGGTGTCTGTCTTTGGTATAGTGCCTCAGTATGCTCTATGAAATCTTAGCCAGAGGGTTAGTAATAATAAATTCATGTAATTTAAACACTGAAACATTCTTGTTTTGATATCTTTAATGTTTCGGTGTGGTTATCAGTTGGTAACCTTTCTTATTCTCTTCTCCCCAAAACCTTTGTTTTTTTTAAAGTTGAGCTATATAGCATGCTATCACTGATTCACTGAAGTACATTCTCTTTCCTACCGGTATTATAATTGCAGACCACACACCCACATATGACATACAAGGGTTGATGTTGTACATCAGCCTTGAAAGCCAGAAACATTTTTGCATGCTTGTTCCACCAAAAAAAAAAAAAAAAGCAGGAGCAGCAAATACAGAATTAGCATATATATTTAATTGCAAGTAGATTTAAGAATTTACTTTTTTGGATGATGATAGTTTTTCAGAAAGCTAGGATTATGATCCTTGCAAAATATTCTTGAAGACATTCTACAATCTCCCTAGTTGGTAAAAGGTAATTTGTTTCTAATTCCTTCTTTGCTGTAGAGTTTGTATTGTGTGTTTCATTTAGAAGACTCTCAGAGAGCTGTTTGGATTCTCTGTCACTAATGTCTTCTGAAGGCTCTGATTTAGAAAAACATGTAAGCACGTGCATAACTTTAACTTCTTGATTCTGAGGGCTGGTCTGAACCTCATCTCATATGATGTTTAGAGCATCTCTACCCTCCTAACAGTTCCCTGTGTTGTTTTATTGATGATAGCTCTTCTTTTCCAAAGCCTTACTCTGGCTGGGATCAAGCCGGTGATCAAAACAATATTGCCTGTTTAAATTTTAATATGAAAAGTACAACGTGAACCTGTTAGTTTGTCCAATGTTATAGTTTGCTTTAGTACGGAAAGTATATCTATATTCTTTTTGATGTTGGAGTTTCCTATTTAAAAATAATAATTCTGAGGTTTCAACAATGTAAAATAAGCTGCCTCAGAAGAAATCAATAACTAATCTAGTCTAAGAAAAACATATGAACTAACCTTTTACTTATATTCTGTAAGGAATATCAGGTGGTATATGCTGCTTCAGAGGAAAAACACTGCGTAAAATAATATGTAGTCAAAAGACTATAATTTTTTCTGCAATGTTTAATACAAGCTTATGCCCTGTTTCTCAAGCACTTACTCAAGTGCATAACTTTACTTATAATTACTCAACTGCTTTGGTCTGGTCTACACTACAGACCTATATCGGTATAACTGTGTTGCTCAGGGGTGTGAGGGGAAGGAGTTGGAATAGGGGGGATGGAGGGAGCGGAGTTAGGGCGGGGACTTTGGGGAAGGGGTGAGAAGAGGCGGAGCAGGGGCAGGGAAGGGGTGGAGTGGGGGCGGGGCCCGGGGCAGAGGGGAGGGTCGAGAGCCCAGGGAAAAGAAGGGAAGTTGGCGCCTATGCTCCCATGTATAAGGCTATGTGTACACTTAAAATGCAGCTGAACCACTGTTGCGTGTCAGTGTAAACACTAATTACAGCAACAGGACGGGTTCTCCTATCACTATAGGTCATCCACCTCCCCGGGAAGCAGTAGCTAGGTCAACAGAAGATTTCTTCTGCTGGCCTAACGCGGCCTACTTCAGGAGTTAGGTCAGCATGGCTACGTCTCTCCGGGGTGTGGATTTTTCACTGCCCTCAGAGATGTAGCTACGATGATGTAACTTTTCAGTGTAGACCAACCGTTAGTTTCTCCCTTGCATAAATGAAAACTGTACTGGCAATTTAATACTTAACCGTTCAACAGGTTCACAGAAATATTGTCTTTGCTCACATTTCCCCAGAAGAGGGTGCGTTTTGAGTTTCTATCACAGAGGTCAGCAACCTTTCAGAAGTGGTGTGCCGAGACTTCATTTATTCACTCTAATTTAAGGTTTCGCGTGCCAGTCATACATTTTAATGTTTTTAGAAGGTCTCTTTCTATAAGTCTATAATATATAACTAAACTATTGTTGTATGTAAAGTAAATAAGGTTTTTAAAACGTTTGAGAAGCTTCATTTAAAATTAAATTAAAATGCAGAGCCCCCTGGACCGGTGGCCAGGACCTGGGCAGTGTGAGTGCCACTGAAAATCAGCTCGTGTGCTGCCTTTGGCACGCGTGCCATAGGTTGCCTAACCCTGTTCTATCATAACTCAGTCGAGGTATGCCAGCTGGAATCTGTACACCGTCAGTGGATGATAACTGGCTAAACAGATGAACGAAAATAAAGCTAGCGGAAAAATGGGTGCAAATGTCTGGCATCATGGATGATTGTTCTGTACAGTACGTGCCACATGTTTGTTTTTTCTGGACATCAAAGCGTCTGTAATGCCGTTGTGAAGCGGTGCTTTAAGCCTGAGCTACCTGGCCCATGGAGAGGGTGGGGCGCGTGTGTGGATTGGAGCTCAAGGTAGTAATGCCGTGCGGACGCGGCAGCTCACGTTCCAATTGCTCATCAGCTGCTAATCCAATTACTCTGTGCAGCTCAAGGGTTTTGAAGTGTGGTGACTCTCAGGGTATGTCTGCACTGCAAAAGCGGTGCATGGGCTAGCCTGAATCCAGCTAGCATGGATAACCATAGCAGAGACGACAGGGCAGTGTGGGCTTCAGTACAAGCCCGGCACAGAGTGTAGCCTGCCCTGAAGCCTGTGCTACACTCTCCTCCCTGCTATTCCTGAAGGCTGGAATTCAAGGTAGCTCAGGTAGCTACGCCATGCACAGCTTTTGCTGTGTAGCTCTCCCCTCGCTCTGCTCTTAAGCGAGGCGAGCTCTCAAGTGGAGTAGCTTGAGCAAACTGGTGCAGTGAAGACAAGCCCTTAGCGTGTATTTAAAATCTTGCCTAAACTAAACCATAAAGAAAGCCGTAAATAATAATAAATAAAAAGCCGAGGACTGCTTATCTCGTCTCGTTATGCTGTAATTTAATTCCGTCTGTGCTGACTGCTGCATTTTGTTGCTTTCTGTGCTGAAGGCTGGCACGTCAAAAGGAATATATCACGTACAGAAGCTACTACGTGCGGATTTTGCATCCCTTATCTGGCATATTATGCACCAGAGAAACAGCTAATTTATGTAGTATATTTGCCTTAACCAACAATTTGAGCTTAAGATTAGGTTTATCGTACATGAAGCTACTTCTAGAATATACTGTTCTGAAAACGTTCCCATGATATTGGTGTTCTTCTTAAAACCCAACGGTTAGAGTCAATAGAATTCATGAGAATCTCCGCTTTCATTAAAACAAAGTAAATTTCTAGGAAGTTTCTAGTTTTTGTGGCAAAACGCTTGAAAACATAAAATGGGGGCACTCCAGAGGCTCAGGAACTGGAAGGCAAATCTCATGATGTTGAACTTGAGGTTAGTAATACTGCAGTGTTCGGTATTGAGACTGATCTGTTTGGCAGTCTCTCTCTGTTAGGATAGGTGGAGATGTGACTTTTTCTTTAGTTCTCATCATTTGACTTCTCGGTGACTGAAATAACTTAATGCTTGTTCTTAGTGGATTTTTGGGCTTGATTCTGCACCTGTTGAGGTCACCTCCCACTGAATTCAGTGGCACGGGATAAGGCACTTTGTAGTATACTGAATCATGGTTGTGTCATTGGCTTTTTTATGGGATAGAGGACTGTTTATTGAAACGTTCAGGTCTAATACTTTGTGAAAGTGGCTGCCCAGTTGCCAAGTAATCTTGTATTTTGTCTCCGAGACAAAATGGAGACGGGTGTTTTGTGGGGTGTTTTTGGTGTGTGTCGTTAATTTGTGTAGAATGGGGAGAACTAGTAGGCTAATAGACGGTGGGTGTTTTTTTTATAAAGGCGCAACAGGCAGACTAGTAGTTAGTGCCTGACCTATTGTTCTGCATGTCTGCTTATTAGATGAAACTTATCTGTTCAGATTTGGTAATGATGCTCATGAACAAAAACGTTTTACTTTGTGAGCTAAGAGACTTAAAATTTCAGAATTGAAGAAAGAGCAAAGAAAGTAAATAGTGTTGGAGTGATCCATATTAAATACCACGGGGTAAGTTACAGTATAATTAAACAGGAGTTATAGACCATTATGCCTTGTGGTTGTATATTGTCTGCTTTTTATTATCTTGGTGAACATTTTATTATTTTTCAGGCTCTAGAGTAACAGCGCTGGTATCGCTTTTCTAATCAGCAACAGATTAATTGCCTTCAGATTTAAAAAAACAATAAATATATAATTATGATTCTACATTACAGAGAAAAATGTCAGCTAGTGGCAGAAATGTATAATTATCTACCTATCATTATACATCTTCAAGTTATTTTCCATTCACTTTTAAAAACTGAGCAATACTAGTTCACGTATGAGCATGACCCGGAACGTCCATTTTACAGTAATGAAGAGTTCAAATTAGGGCTGTCAAGCGATTAGAAAAATTAATTGTGATTAATCGCACTGTTAAACAATAATAGAATACCTTTTATTTAAATATTTTGGATGTTTTCTACATTTTCAAATATATTGATTTCAATTACAACACAGAATACAAAATGTATAGTGCTCACTATATTTATTTTTGATTACAAGTATTTGCACTTGTAATTTGTAAAAAAACCAAAAGAAATAGTATTTTTCAATTTACCTAATACAAGTATTGTAGTGCAATCTCTTTATCATGAAAGTTGAACGTACAAATATAGAATTATGTACAAAAAAACCTGCATTCAAAAATAAAATAATATAAAATGTTAGCGCTTGCAAGTCCACTCAGTCCTACTTCTTGTTCAGCCAATCGCTCAGACAAACAAGTTGGTGTATTATTTGCAGGAGATAATGCTGCCTGGTTCTTGTTTACAATGTCACCTGAAAGTGAGAATAGGCATTCTCATGGCACTGTTGTAGCCAGCGTCGCAAGATATTTACACGCCAGATGCGCTACAGATTCATATGTCCCTTCATGCTTCAACCACCATTCCCAGGGACATGCATCCATGCTGATGAGGGGTTCTGTTCAATAACAATCCAAAGCAGTGCGGACTGACACATGTTAATTTTAATGATCTGAGGCAGATGCCACCAGCAGAAGGTTGATTTTCTTTTCTGGTGGTTCAGATTCTGTAGTTTCCGTATTGGAGTGTTGCTCTTTTAAGACTTCTGAAAGCACGCTCCACACCTCATCCCTCTCAAATTTTGGAAGGCACTTCAGATTCTTAAACCTTGGGTCGAGTGCTGAAGCTATCTTTAGAAATGTCACATTTTACCTTCTTTGCGTTTTGTCAAATGTGAAAGTGTTCTTAAAACGAACAGCACGTGCTGGGTCATCATCCGAGACTGCTAGAGCATGAAATATATGGCAGAATGTGGGTAAAACAGAGCAGGAGACGTACAATTCTCCCCCAAGGAGTTCAGTCACAAATTTAATTAACGCATACTTTTTTTAATGAGCGATTAATTTTTTTGAGTTAATCACCTGAGTTAACCGCGATTAATTGACAGCCCTAGTTAAAACTAAGGAAAGTAGCATAAAACAGTTATGGCTGGATTGTAATTTTAAATTACAGTGCACTGGTAGTGGAGGGTTCAAAGTTGCAAAACAGCTGCAACCCATAGAGGCATTGTGCGAGTACACGGGGGTGTACTATGGGTGAACAGTGGCTGCTTCTCCATCCCTTTTAGAGGGTGCAGAGTGCATTTCCCCACACATGCATACTGACCTAGGTCTGCTGGCCAGTGCAGAATGCTTCACCCCTGTAAACTTGAAAGGTGGTCAGCTTATGAATTTTCTGTGGTGCTAGTTAGATTTTAAAGCTGAAATCTAACAAACTAGGTTTGCCAATACATTAGATTCCAATAGGATAACCCCTTTTATTGAGTCCAGGGAGCATTAGTGTGCTAGTTTAACACTGGGTTTTTTCAGGTCAAGTCAAATCCTACTGTTGGTCCTCTCATGGATCCGTAACTGGTTAAAAGATAGGAAACAAAATGTAGGAATAAATGGTCAGCTTTCACAATGGAAAGTGGTAAATAGTGGAGTCCTCCAAAGATCTGTACCGGGACCAGTGCTGTTCAACATATTCATCAGTGGTCTGGAAAAGGGGGTGAACAGCAAGGTGGCAGCAAAAAGAAAAGGAATACTTGTGGCACCTTAGAGACTAACAAATTTATTTCAGCATAAGGTGTCAAAGTTTGCTGGTGGTAGAAAATTACTCAAGATAGTCTAAGTCTAAAGCTGACTGTGAAGAGCTATAAAGGGATCTCATAAGACTGGGTGACAAAATGGAAGGCGAAATTCAGTGTTGCTAAATCAAAGTAATGTACATTGGAAAACATAATCCCAATTATCCATACAAAATGATGTGGTCTAAATTACCTGTTATCGCTCAAGGAAGAGATCTTGGTGTCATTGTGGATAGGTCTCTGAAAACATCTGCTCAATGTGCAGCAGCAGTCAAAACAGAATGTTAGGATCCATTAGAAAAGGCATAGGTAATAAACAGAAAATATCATACCACCACTTTATAAATCCATGGTACGCCCACATCTTAAATACTGTGTTCAGTTCTGGTTGCTCCGTCTTAAAAAAGATATATCAGAATTAGAAAAAGGTGCAGAGAAGGGCAACAAAAATGATTAGGGATTTGAAACTGCTTCCATCTGAGGAGAGATTAAGAAGACAGGGTCTGTTCAGTTTAGAAATGAGACTACTAAGGGGGGGCGATAAGAGAGAAGTCTACAAAATTAAGACTGGTGTGGAGAAAGTGAATAGGGAAATGTTATTTATCCCTTCACATAACACAAGAACCAGGGTTAACTCATTGAAATTAATAGGCAGCAGTTTTAAAACAAACATAAGGAAGTACTTCTTCATACAACTCTCAGTCAACCTGTGGAACTCATTGCCAGGGGATGTTGTGAAGGCCAAAAGTATAAGAGATTCAAAAAAGAATTAGAAAACTTCACGGAGAATGGGTCCATCAATGGCTATTAATCAAGATGGTCAGGGAGGCAACCCCATGCTCTGGGTGTTCCTAAGCCTCTGACTGCCAGAAGCTGGGACTCACTGCTAAGCCTTTCCCTTCTCTGGCAAAAGTGCTCCGTTGTGGATTCCTCCTCCTACCCACCTGGTCTGAGATATTCAATTCTGGAGTCTTTGGTAAGTATTTAAACAATAGCTTTTATTATGAAAGTAAAACAGTAAACACTGGAGCTCTTGTGGTCAGGCAGAGTTACAGCCGGGCAACCTGGCCAACAGATAACTCCAACTCACGGCCAGGAATGTACAGATTATATCCACTAAGAGTAGAGCCTCATTAACCAATCAGGGTTCAGATAACATTTACATGAGCTACCATACAGATAACCATTGATGTGATGGGTTAGCATTGCCCTTTTGAATGACTCATGACCATATATGGCATTTCAACCGTTATCCAGTGTAGCGTTCCATCACTACAACATTGTTACCAACTCCTAGTCCCTTTTGCGCATGCTCCTGTCCACAGAGGTCATCCAGTTGGCAGCTTGACCAGCAGCTTTAAACTGTCACCAGCCTTCTGTTCTCCTCTCGGCCATGTCTCAGGTGGCAGTACAGCCTACTTGGATGAAAGGGGCTGGATCACTCGATAAAGTGCCCTGTTTTGTTCATTCCCTCTGAAGTATCTGGCACCGGCCACTGTCAAAAGACAGGATACTGGGCTGGATGGACCATTGGTCTGACCCAGTATGGCTGTTCTTATGTTCAGCTTTTAACTTGAACAATATGTCTCAAATCAGGACACTTGCTTATTCTTAACCCACCACAATTTATTTATTCTCCCAGAACCACATTAAGATATAATCAACGTTTCCCCACTCGAATATACACACAATCAGTGTTGTGTATTATGCACAGAATACAGTCCTGCAAGCAATTATCACAGACTAGAGTTGAAGGTCAGTAGTTCTATCAAACAACAATGCAAATTACCAAGAATTCTTCTGACATTTATTTATGATCAACAATTCTCAATTCTTTAGTACCCAACACAGAGGTGGCCAACCTGAGCCAGAGAAGGAGCCAGAATTTACCAATGTACATTGCCAAAGAGCCACAGTAATATGTCAGCAGCCCCCCATCAGCTCCCCTCCCCCCGCTCCCAGCGCCTCCTGCCCACCAGCAGTCCTGCAGATCTGCGCCTCCCCGCACCTCCTTGATCAACTGTTTTGTGGCGTGCAGGAGGCTCTGGGGGGGAAGGGAAGGAGCAAGGGCACGGGTGGCTCAGAAGAGGGTTGGGGAAGGGGTGGAGTGGGGACAGGGCCTGTGGCAGAGCCAGGGGTTGAGCAGTGAGCACCCCCTGGCACATTGGAAAGTTGGCGCCTGTAGCTCCAGACTCTGAGTCGGTGCCTATAGAAAGAGCCGCATAGTAACTTCTGAACAGCCGCATGTGGCTCCGAGCTACAGGTTGGCCACCCCTGATCTAACACATATATCAGACTTCCAATGGTGCACTTGTCTTTAAGGCACTGTGAAGTGTGTGGTTACTTCTCTTTGACTAGATTCATCCAAGAGGGACAAGTTGAGAATGTTAAAAGCAGTTGCTTAAAATCATTCTTTTCAATCTCTCTTAGACCCATTTGCTTGGATTTATAAAGGAGTTAAAATCTAAAATATGGTTACTTGAGGTCTCACCAGCGAGTGTAGACTCTGCAAGATAACCTAGAGTTATTTATATCAAAGAATAGAAGAGGAAATACAATCTTTGAGATGAAATCTCGCCACCACTTCTTATCCTCTTACCCCAGGGACGGGAGAGACTCCTTTCCACGTGGCTGGTCCCGGCATCAGTTGTATTTAGGATTCTGCAGCTTCTTGTGTTGGGTTCAGTCAACTCCCCCGAGCACATGGCCTTAACCAGTGGACTATCCTCTTCTGATAGTATGGGATTAGTCCTTGCTACCTGAAAGATCCCCTTTCTAAACCTCCACCCATAGCTGCATTCCACCAGGACTATTAAATAATCAACCAATGGCAGGGGACATGGGAATTGAGGAGACAGAACTTTCAAGAGAACCGGGCCTAGACTCTGACCATGGACCTTGAAGCTAGGGTGACCAGACAGCAAGTGTGAAAAATCGGGACAGGGGGTGGGGGGTAATAGGAGCCTATAGAAGAAAAAGACCCAAAAATCGGGACTGTCCCTATAAAATCAGAACATCTGGTCACCCTACTTGCAGCATTTTCAACTCAGTGCAGAATCTCTCACTTTGACTTAGCTTCCCCCACAGTAGCTCTTAACAGAGTCTGCACACACATAAGGGAAAGATGCTGCTACTTCAGCCAGGGAAGCAGGAGAGCAAGTGAGTTTTCGTTCATTTTCTGTTAGTTTGGGAGATGCTGTGGTGATGAGAGACCTATAAATACCTGGATGAATAGATATAAATGTGCTCTGTTAGGTTGGAATCCGACTGGGTGAAGGTTCCAACTTGTCAGATACAAGGTCAGTTATGATAAAAATGGAACAAAAAAGTTGTGTACGGTATGCAATTTAGAGAAGATGCTACACTACCTAGAATATCATGTAGCAAAGACTCCTAGGCCGGCCTTTTCGACTGGCAAAGTATCACAAATAGACAAATCACCGTTTTACGCCCATTTTCCATTCTCATTTTTAAATCTTTTTTCCTGTTATGTAAATAGCATAAGAGTAATGTTAACCATGTACATACAGTAAGCAGATTTACTTCCTTCTAGATATCATATATGAAGCACCCTACGGTTTCGTTGGAAATCATTTTTTTTTAAATATCTGTTACTTCTAAGCTCGTATCTAAACATTGGAATGTAATTTCTATATATACTCATGTTATGCAACTGCTTAGATCAGCCATGTCAAAACAGAGATTTAATTTTCCTATTGGTGGTTTTTTAGTAGAGGTGATGAAGCATGCTTTTTTTCTGGAATGCACAGAGACTGATAAAATAAAACCAGTAATACAAATATGACAAAAATAATACTAAAAAAATATTCCCAGGCTGCAACACTATTTATGGCAGCCTTCACTGTGAATGCATGATTGATTGATCGACCAGCAATTTATGGCTTTTTAGCTAGTTGAGTAAATCTATTTATGGAAGGTTCATTTTTATTGAATGGTTCAGCATCGACATCTGTTTTACAAACCCTGTTGACTACATTCATAATTTATTATTGATGAAACATGCTTATTTGTAGCAGGCCTGTTTAGCAGGAAAGCACTGGAAGATATTGCTGGAAATGTGTTCATTCAGATTTCTAGGTTAGTGTTTTAAAATGATGAGCAATTTCAGCATATTTGTACTAACTGCTTTTCACAATTCATTGTTCAAGGGAGGTATAAAAGCACAACATACTCTAGCTGCGTTCTATGTGAACTGTTTTCAAAATGGAACTTGGATTTGCAAGAATGAGGTGCAAAAAGTGGTGTTCTCCTTTGTTTAAACAATTTTAGAAATTTAAAGTATGGTCTGTTTTTTAAAATCAGGTTTCTCTCAACTTGTGGTCTATTTTATATACGAGAAAACTCTATTAGCCCCCACTGCTAAAGATTGCAGAATGAAGCACTCTAATGCTAGGAATGACCATAATAAAGGTGGTTTTTTTTATGCAGCCTTAATTGGGCCCTCTTGTTTGTGTGTGTTATAATAGCCTCCTCTAACATCACATAGAGTCTGTGGCAAAGCCAGAGGTAGAGTTCAGCTCTCCTGGGTCCCAGTCCAGTGCCGTAACAACAAGAGAACAGCTTTCATCTCCTCATTGCACTCTGACTCATTTGCTGTCCATCCTATACACTGAGGCTGGAATCCTGTAGAACAAATTGGAACAAATAGTGCATGGTCATGTGATTAAGGCAATATCAATGCATACGCACAGGCGGGCTGAATTAAGATTGGATAGGCACCCCTAATTCTGACTCTTCCTAACTTTTGAATTGTTGATTTATCAACAATTCTTTAAACAGCAAAAGATGTGGTGCTGACCTCAGGATTATCACTCAAATTTTGAGTTCCTTTTTAAAGATATGGATGTGCTAGAGCCCTTCAAAGAAAATAATTGGAAACATTTTTTAACACCGGCAAAAATACTTATTTTCCCCCTATCTGCATTAGAAAAATGGCTGAGCCATTTGTTGAAACGTAAAAAAAGAAAGTCACCCTGAGACAGTGAGAATGGAAGACTCCAGGCTGAAGAGTTAAAGATTGGCAGGTTATAAATGATTAAAAGTGGGGTTTATAATGGAAAGTGTTAGACAACCTTAGATAGGAATCACTGCGAGAGCTCTGCTTATAATTATATTGTTTCAGAGAGCTTATGTAACTTATGGAAAGCTTACCCTCCATTTTCTTGTTTGCATATGGTTTTGTGAACAATATTAAAACAGTTCTGTATAGTCCATGAGTTGTATTCTGCCCTATTTACAGCATTCCCCTTTAGTTGTCTCAGGTTTGTGCTTAATTTAAGTAAGTCATACTACATGAAGCTTTTTTTTTTTTTTTTTAATTCCTTGGGGTGACGTCGGACGCGTCGGATCGATGTTCTGGGTTCGATTTATCGCGTCTTGTCTAGACGCGATAAATCGAACCAGGAAGTGCTCCCCCGTCGACGCTGGTAATCCAGCTCGACGAACGGAGTAGGCGGAGTCGATGGGGGAGCCTGCGCACCGCGTGTGGACCCCAGGTAAGTACCTTTTCATTCGAACTAAGATAGTTCGACTTCAGCTACGTTATTCACGTAGCTGAAGTTGCGTATCTTAGTTCGAATTGGGGGGTTAGTGTAGACCAGCCCTTTGTTTTGCACAGCAGATAGACACTGAGGGCTCTTAAAATTCTTAGTGCGTAGTGCTTCATTTTTGTCTGTAGGGGAAGATCTCTTGCTCCTCTCACAGTCAACAAACACCATGTCCCTTTCACTTTTATTTTTTTAATTATAGTTGCCTCTAAATTTCCATGGTAGTAATAACTGTTCCCAGGGAACTCTAGAGGCAACTACATCTAAAAAATTTCTCATTCACATGTTCTGGTGTGTGTGTAATATTGTGTGTGTTTGTGTGTGTGTGTGTGTGTGTGAAAGTCATTTTGAATGGAATTGGGCTTCAAAAATCAGCCTCTGTTGAGTGCAGTTCAACCTGTGTGTGAGAGAGAAAATTTTCCATGTCCAATGGGCAGTGTGGTAAGTGAGAGGAGTAGCTGAGGGAGGAGAGAGGGGTAACTCAAAGGGTGGGAACTCTTTCAGCGGGTTTGGTTTGTACAATCATAAAATTAAGTCCTTTGGGTTATCTGGTCCATTTGCTGCCAATGCAGTATTGCTACCTACAGTATTTGTTAGTACTTTGTCCAGTCTGTTTTCAAATGTCTTGCCTTCGGGCAACTAAGTCACAATCTAACATGTTACACTATGAGTCTAAATATTGGAAAAACTTGCCAAGTGCCAGGCTGGGATTGATCTTCTCTAGTTTCTGCAAGGAAGGAGGTCCTAAGAAGCCGTCCTCTCCATTGTGCCACTCCTTGCAGGTGGCACAATTGCAGTCCTGTTACGATTCCAGCAATTGCTCCCTTCTGGCACCATGGAGGATGCAAGACTCCCCAAAGATGGAGGGAGGAACTGGGGCCCAGGGGTTCATAGAATCATAGAATCATAGAATCTCAGGGTTGGAAGGGACCTCAGGAGGTCATCTAGTCCAACCCCCTGCTCAAAGCAGGACCAACCCCAACTAGATCATCCCAGCCAGGGCTTTGTCAAGCCTGACCTTAAAAACCTCTAAGGAAGGAGATTCCACCACCTCCCTAGGTAACCCATTCCAGTGCTTCACCACCCTACTAGTGAAAAAGTTTTTCCTAATATCCAACCTAAACCTCCCCCTCTGCAACTTGAGACCATTACTCCTTGTTCTGTCATCTTCTACCACTGAGAACAGTCTAGATCCATCCTCTTTGGAACCCCCTTTTAGGTAGTTGAAAGCAGCTATCAAATCCCCCCTCACTCTTCTCTTCTGCAGGCTAAACAATCTCAGTTCCCTCAGCCTCTCCTCATAAGTCATGTGCTCCAGCCCCCTAATCATTTTGGTTGCCCTCCGTTGGACTCTTTCCAATTTATCCACATCCTTCTTGTAGTGTGGGGCCCAAAACTGGACACAGTACTCCAAATGAGGCCTCACCAGTGCCGAATAGAGGGGAATAATCACATCCCTCGATCTGCTGGAAATGCCCCTACTTATACAGCCCAAAATGCCGTTAGCCTTCTTGGCAACAAGGGCACACTGTTGACTCATATTCAGCTTTTCGTCCACTGTAACCCCTAGGTCCTTTTCTGCAGAACTGCTGCCCAGCCATTCGGTCCCTAGTCTGTAGCAGTGCATGGGATTCTTCCGTCCTAAGTGCAGGACTCTGCACTTGTCCTTGTTGAACCTCATCAGATTTCTTTTGGCCCAATCCTCTAATTTGTCTAGGTCCCTCTGTATCCTATCCCTACCCTCCAGCGTATCAACCACTCCTCCCAGTTTAGTGTCATCTGCAAACTTGCTAAGGGTGCAGTCCACACCATCCTCCAGGTCGTTGATGAAGATATTGAACAAAACCGGCCCCAGCACCGACCCTTGGGGCACTCCACTTGATACCGGCTGCCAACTAGACATGGAGCCATTGATCACTACCCGTTGAGCACGACCATCCAGCCAGTTTTCTATCCACCTTACCGTCCATTCATCCAGCCCATACTTCTTTAACTTGCTGGCAAGAACTCTGTGGGAGACTGTATCAAAAGCTTTGCTAAAGTCAAGAAATAGCACATCCACTGCTTTCCCCTCATCCACAGAGCCAGTTATCTCATCATAGAAGGCAATTAGGTTAGTCAGGCATGACTTGCCCTTGGTGAATCCATGCTGACTGTTCCTGATCACTTTCCCCTCCTTTAAGTGGTTCAAAATTGATTCCTTGAGGACCTGTTCCATGATTTTTCCAGGGATTGAGGTGAGACTGACTGGCCTGTAGTTCCCCGGATCTTCCTTCTTCCCTTTTTTAAAGATGGGCACTACATTAGCTTTTTTCCAGTCATCCGGGACCTCCCCCGATTGCCATGATTTGTCAAAGATAATGGCCAATGGCTCTGTAATCACATCGGCCAACTCCTTTAGTACCCTCGGATGCAGTGCGAGTTAATGTTGTCAATCTCCCAGAGTATAACCCTTCACAGTCTATAAGTACCTTCATGGGGAGATGATTTCTGATACTAGAGGGCTCTTATATCTAGCAGTCAAAGACACTATAAGATACAATGGCTGGAAGCTGAAGCTAGACCAATTCAGGCTAGAAATAAGTCCGAAAATTTTATGTGAGGGCCGTTGACTGCTAGAAGAGCCTACGCAGGGATGTGGTGGATTCTTTGTTATCCGAAGTCTTTAAATCAGGAGGGAATTTCTCTCTGAAAGGGGCAGAAGTTATAGACTTGATCCAAGCATCGCTGGGTGTAGTTCTGTGGCCTTTGCTAGGCAGGAACTCAGACTAGATGATCCTAAGTGAAGCTTTCATGCTAAAATAAACTGCGCTGGCGTGTTGTTTGTTCCTATCTGAGGAATCTTCCATAGATCTGGTTCCTAAAAATGCTTTTTCATGGGCTTTGCCTCACTTCACTCATGTGAGTCATCCCATTAAAGTCACTGGCACTACTCAGTGGATAAAGTTAATGGTATGCAGAAGTGTTTGCAGGAGTGAGGTCTTAGTTTCATGAACTTTTCTTTTAAAACACGAACCCCGTGCTTTTTGTGTGTGCGTGAACTATTCAGTTAGTTCAATCCAGTAGTTACAACTCTCCTTACGACCAGACAGTACCGCAGATGTAGTGAAGGGGAAACATGCTGTAGGGGAAATAGATTTCAGTGTCAAGCTTCCAAACTTGTGATTATAAATGGGAAATGGAACATATATTTTAAAAATAATGAAAAATACCATGGCAATGTCCAGTTCTTGACTTGGCATCTTTGTTAAATTGCATTCAGCAGTGATAAACCCAGCTGCTGTAGTTGATTATTGTGATAACTGTTCATTTCTGGAACCGTTTACTTTGAATCCAATAACATGTGAAATGGGCAAGATGGCTCATCCCCATGAAAAAAAATTACCATAAGAAAAAACTAAAACAATAATCTGGATGCTATCTGTCAAAGGAGATAGTTTCCAGATTATTGGCTGCCAAGAAAATGATTCAGATTTATTTATTTATTTTTAAGCTCTACATACATTCTTTCCCCGTTGCAGCATAGGTACATCGCTGGCAGAATAGAGTCAGAGAAACAAAGTAGCTGGGCAGGTGAGAATATTAATTTCTTTTGCCCGTCAATGCCAAACTGAAATGGAAGTCCAGACCATGATTTTCAAAAGTGGGTGCCTAAAGATGAGAAACTAAAGAAGTATGGCCTGATTTTTTCCCCAAAATGGTGAGCCACCCTCAACTCCACCTGAAATCGGCAGAAGCTGAGGATGCTCAGCAGTTATGAAAAATCAGGAAAACTTTTATTCAGGAGCCTTACTTAAGGGTTCATTAAAAAAAAATATTGGCCCCTGTTTTCATATTCAGTTTAAAGTCAGACATTTTAGTCAGTCAGTGCAACTGGGATTAGGACCTTGTTTGGTCAGAAGTTTGTTTGAGTAGTAAATCATTTAAACTTAATTTCTTTGGGCTGGGATTTTGATGATTCTTGGCCACTCAACAACTGAAATATTTAAAAATGATCATATTTTTCTTAACAGTATGACGACACCCTTAATCAATAGAATAATCCCTCCCATTCACATTTAAGCCTCTTCACTAGACACAAGAACAGCTCCTGAAATGTTAGGTAATGGGACATTTCAGAGAGTCATAGAAAAAAGAAACTCTCCTTAAAGAGTACATGGACTCAGACTGGAAATGTTGCCATGCTCTTCAACTTTTTAGCATTCTATAAAATCAAATGCTTGATAGATGAGTTATTTAACAGTGCAACACTGTATTGTTACAATTTTTTTCATTCATTTAAACAATAAGTGAATGTTATGTAGTGTTCTTGTTGGACCTCATCCTTTTCCATGGATTAATATTTTATATCCTGTGCATAATGTTGTATTAATTTGTATATTAGGACTAAAGTTAGCTGAATTATTTGTTGCCAATATTATTCACTGAGCTCGTAATATTTTTTTTCTGTTTGCAAAACATTTTCAAACCAGTACTGATTTCTGAGAATGTATTTGTTGTCTATAGTTTGGGTGGATACTTGCACACTCTTCAGTCTATTTGCTGTTTGTTACCTGTGGTATGATTGGTCACCTTAGTCACATGGAATTGTATCTGTTTCCTGATTGAATGGCTGGACTATTTTGAGTGGGAGGATAATGTACAGTGAATAAATACCATGGGCTGTAGGAGAAGTGAAACCACAGCAACCTGGCTGGGTTCAGTTGTAGAGCATCTTTAATAGAGGTTTACTCAGGTTTGCGGAGGCCTGTCAGAGGCAGGGGAGAACACCCTTCATTCCTGTTGGTCTGAGAAGTACCTAGTGACAGGTATGGCTGGCAGATTTCTGGATAGCATTCCCTTCATAGCCAGTAGATGGCGATGTCTTGCAGAGGAAGATGGAACTCTGAAATCTGAACCAACTGTTTGACATGTTATAAAACTGACTGTATAAAAATATAGTTGATTGATTGATCAATACATATGCAGTTTATTCCTCAAACCTAGAAGAACGGCAAGAAAATCCTGAAGAACTGCTTCATAAAGTTACACTTGTGATAGACAGAAGGGCTAAAATTCATCCCTCAAAGACAAAAGTGCTAACTTCATTTTATTATCGTTAACTTAAAAAGACAAAAAGAGAAGAAAAGACAAATGAAATGATCAAAAGTAGAGCTACATAAATAATAATAAATTTTGGAAGAAACATTAAAAAAATCTTCTAATAATCATAGAAAATCTAGTCCACCTATTTGACTTCTGTGTTTTGTAAAACAAGTATTTAGTTCTTCATGTGGAAACCCAAAGGAATTGAAGTTTACATTAGAAAGAAATATATGAATTAAGCAAGATAAACAAAGCATATCTTATAGAGACATATTTACTTTGAGACTATATGAAAGAAAGATTTCCAGCCTTAAAACATTAATTTAAATATTTTAATATCTGAAGCAGAGGCATTTGACTTGCAAGTTCCTCTGCAGGAGAGCGAGATAACATTTGAAAAAGAAATGACGCTTGTCTCTTGGGACCTTTTCTACCTTAGACACTTTTTCTTAAAATTTCCTGCCGTTGCTACCACCGGTACAATTACATTGACATGTTTACTTCTGTGTCAGCTAGACCTGCTCTGAGCAGGGTCAGATGATGTGGTAAAAACATCTGAGTCCTATATATGGTATGTCATATGGTGGAGCTGTAACCAGGATGAATTACAGGGTTTAATTTTCATAGTGTAGATAAGGAACTTTCTTGTAGTTGAACTTCAAATGTAAGTCCAGTCAGCCCTGGACTGTATCTCGTTGTCATTGCATGCTTGTTTCTGAGACTAGTTAATATAGTTTTGTTTGGAAGTGACTACAAAATTATCCTTCTCTAATTAACAGGTTTGTCTCAGAAATGAAGATAATTAACTAGCCAAGACCTTGCTTCAGGAGCATGCTATTGTCCTAAGAAAGGGAGCAGGCAATATAAACCATATAGAAAAAGTCTTGATCCATTATTAACCATAACATTGACGTCTTTCACTTTTATATAATATTTTTGCTTGCACATAAAACTGATCTGTTCTAATGAAAAATATACCTCAATGAACAAGACTTTAAGCAAGCTCCTGTCTGAATATTGGGCCAAATTAATCCCTGGTGTAACTCTGTTGACAATAGGGATGAGGTTAGCCCATTTAGATGAGACTTTGCTTTGCCTGTTGCTACCCAGTGCTTGTCATCTTTCATTTTTGAGTGAATTTAAAACTTGCTCAATGAAAAAAAACCCAAGTTGAATTGTGTAAAGTAGCTCCTTTTCTTTAAAGAAATGCAACAAAACACACTTCTGCTTCTGTGTGGGAATTTAGTCCCTGTCAAAGGTGCTGGATTGACAAACCTGGAGACTTAAGCTTACTCTCCACAGAACAAGTATAACATGAGCAGTTTCCTCACACCACTCTGCCAACATGGCTGAAATCTGACTGGGCAGGTCCGTCTTTCAGGGTTGAAGTGCATTTCAGGGCCAGTGCCCATTCTCACTGTCTGGCAAGACTGCTATGAGCATTGTCAGTTAATGCCAATTTTGGTGGTGCTTTTTCATGGTGTGAACACTAGTAACTGGACTGAGATCCCTGTACACTGATCTTATATAATAGGTTTCTAGACAGACATCAGATAATTATTTTCGGTTACTACTGACCTGGTCCAGATTCACATCACTAAATGAAAGGCTGTATATCCTGTTGCTAATCCCCTCAGCCATCTTGTCCTTCTGTAAATTATGTTAAAGCATTACAGACAATGACCTAATGCAGCGGTGTCCAATAGAAATTCGATGCTAGCCACACTGCTAGCCACATTTGTGGTTTTGAATTTTTCTTATTAGCCACATTATAAAAAAGCCAGATGCATTAGCCACAATTCAATAGCCTATTGGCCACTTGTGGCTAGTTGCGAACGTATTGGACACCGCTGATGTAATGGATTCTCTTTTTGTTCTGTGTTGATACAGCACCTAACATGGTGTTGGGGTCTTAGTCCATGATTGGAGCTCCCAGGTGCTAACGAAATACAAATAACAGTAATGAGGTTTGTTTAATTTGCAAGGTTTCTTACTTTTACATGAGTTGTCTAGTTTTTTTCTTCTAGATTGCTTATGAATGCAATGCGTTTTGTAGAGTTTCCTATAATACAAGTAACTAGAAGACATCTGTTAAGACTTGCAGTGGTCTAGACACATAAAAACCCTCAACTTATTCTTAAGAATACATACCCCTAACTATCAGAAAGTGCTAGCAACAAAACTTTGAAGCATTTTTGTTTGTTTTATATCGTTTTGGGGACTTTTTCCCCCCTGTTCAATAAATTTTACCTACAAACATCTCTGAAACATTGTTGGAAAGCTTACAATGTGTAGGAAGCATTCTTAACTTGACACCTCATATAGTGACTGGTCCTGCAAAGGCAGACGTTTGTGGGTTACTTTATTCATATGAGTAGTCTCACTGACTTCAATCATTAACTTTTTGTCAGGATTGGACAGTAATCCACAACCTGTCCTGGTGGGACTACTCCTTGTACTAGCAAGAAGTAATGCACTTTTAGTGGAGGATTCATGCCAGTTCCAGACTTTTCATTTGACAATGATTAATATTGAGGAATTAGAAGTCGTGGAATATGGTCACTAGGAATTGAGCAAAGGCAGCCTTTGCTACTCAACTCATTTCAGTTAATACCAGAAGTTGGATTTGCACAGATTTGCAGAAAGTTCAATCCGTTGCCCACTTAATCCTTCCTAATCCGGACAGGATTCAAGAGCAACACACTTTTACTGGCCATTTTTTGTTAAAATCCACTTGTTTTACAAATTTTATTTGTGAAAGTCTATCAGAGCTGAAGGTTAAATAGAAGTGGAATTCATGTTGCTTTGCTTCTCTGATCAAGGATTTGAGAAAGACAGACTATCTTACTTTTACTCACCAAGTTTTGTGGGGTTTTGGTTTGTGGCATCAGTTTGTTTTGCATCTTGTAATAGCGGTAGAATTTAAAGCAAAATGCAAGGGCTTTTCAGCACTAATCGTGAAGTTTATCTGACAGCTGTTTTATCTTTGTGCAGCTTTGCATAACTGTTAAGAATGATACCATAATACCACATCATCCAATTATAATTTTTTCCCCTTTTCATTAGAAATGTGCCTTATCTAAATCCCTTCATAAAAATTGTATGCTCTTAGTTTATAGCAATGCAGGGGAAAGCTGACTTATTTTTAATTTTGCATAATAACGTTTTGGCATCCCAAATGTAATCTGTGTATATTTGGCCGTTTACATTGCCAGAGGCAAAAAGCAGATTTTACCTTTTATTTTTTCTCCCTCCCCCTCAGGACTGATTTGAATGTAGGAAACCGTGAATCCCATTTTTTAAAGGGGCACTATCAAACTAATAATCGTGTTTTGACAAAACGTTCTCTCATCTCCATTACCTGTAACTGAGATGATTACAACTGAAGATGCTGCTGTTTGACTTTTTACATTTTATTCAGTTTGAACAAGGAGTAGTGACTGGTCAATTTCACTTTTCTTAATAGCTTCCCTTTCAAGATCTCATCCATCTAGAACAATGCTGCTCCTCTGTTATTTTGGGCTCCAGCAATGCAGGAGAACATTGAATTTCTTTCCCTCCAGCTCCCAGACTTTTTGTTTTTGTTTTAATAGTGAAATGGAAACATTTCTATCCATACTAGGTTATGTAACCCTTCTCCCCGTTTCTTTTCATATAATCCAAAATATGATGTTTAGCAAAATGTTTTTTCACTTCCTCTTTGTTACTATGTTATTACTATGTTCACTATGAATTATTACATTGGAATAAAAGTCTCTCCACTGTCCTAAATTGAAATTTCTTTGAATTTTGAAATGAAAAACAATAAACTATAAGAGCTTTTAAAAGGCTAGGACTTGCTTTTTGACTAACTTCAAGCTATTGGATGCTCTTTTTATGGGTGCTAAATTTGAACAATTGTCTACATTCATTCCACATTTCTTTTCCCCCTATTTCTTTTTGGGGGAATGTGTTCTCTCTAAATTGCATATATTCACTTAAAAGGACGACACCTACGAGATATTTATGGTTTGTAACCAGGTTGTAACATTTCTGGTCTACATACAACATATTTAACGCATGATTCCTAACCATGTTTTGACCCTGCTTGTGAACAAGGTTGTAACATTATTGGCATACCCTAACCAGATTTTGATGCCATTCTTCTGCTGTATGGGCAGGACCCCTTAACTGTTGCTTTTTCTCAGGATCAGCCCTTTGCGCTGCTTCCCTAATCTCTGTATATAAAGCCCATCCCCACAGTGTATTGCACATGTGATGAAAAACAACCACAGCCCTGTGCCCTGGCACCAACAGTTGCCATTTTCTCCAGAGGCAGTGTTTGCTAACTCATACGATTTGAATCGCAAGTCTCAGGATATCTGGTATTTCTCTGAAGGATCCTGCTCCAGTCATACCATTTAATGAGAACCTCAGCTTTCATTAAAAATACTAAGAAATAAATAAATAAAAAAAATCTCTCCCTCATGGTTGCAGCGGAAAGCTTAAAAACATGAACTCTACAGGCTAAAATGCCAAAAGGCAAATAAGAACCACCTTAAATGTATTATTTCATAAAATCTCAGTGTTACTATTATATTGATACGTTCTTGTGACTATATGGTAGTTGAATGCATCAGTCTCATTCTAAACTTTGAGGCAGGTCAAAATTATCTGGCCGTGTATATCCTTCACGTGTGAATTTTTTAAAGTATTTATTACACCTCCATTTACTTTTAAAATTCAGTATCCGAAGATACTATTTTGGTCTGAGACACCAAAACCAATATATGAGCTCCATCACTGTGTCTGAGGCAAGCAGCTAACAAAGTATCAATATTGCTAGAATTGTTCACTTCCTACTGACATTATCTGTGTTTCCAGGGTGCAGCCAAAAGAGAAATATTGGATCCGGAGTAAAGAGATTCAGCTACATTCAGACGTTGGCCAAATGGAGAAGGAAAATATTGGGAGACACTTTTCCACGTTCTAAAAACAATGGAAAGTAGAAGAAATTTGACAACACAAGGCCTAAGATTGGAAAAATTAACTTTGTCCAAACAAAAGACCCCTGGAGTTATTAACATTTGTAAGTTGGATACTTAAGAACATAAGAACGGCCATACAGGGTCAGACCAATGGTCCATCTAGCCCAGTATTGTGTCTTACAATAGTGGCCAATGCCAGGTGCTTCAGAGGGAATGAACAGAACAGGTGATCACTGAGTGATCCATCCCCTGTTGCCCATTCTCAGCTTCTGGCAAACAGAGGTTAGGGACACTTCAGAGCATGGTTTTGCATCTCTGACCATCCTGGCTAACAGCCATTGATGGACCTATCCTCCATAAACTTATCTAGTTCTTTCTTGAACCCTGCTATAGTCTTGGCCTTCACAATATCCTCTGGCAAAGAGTTCCACAGGTTGACTGCATTGTGTGAAGAAATACTTTTGTTTATTTTTAACCTGCTGCCTATTAATTTCATTTGGTGACACCTAGTTCTTGTGTTATGAGAAGGAGTAAATAACACTTCCTTATTTACTTTCTCCACACCAGTCATGATTTTATATTCCTCTGCCATATCCCCTCCTTAGTCATTTCTTTTCCAAGCTGAAAAGTCCCAGTTTTATTAATCTTTCCTTATATGGAAGCCGTTCCATACCCTGGGCCCTAATAATTTTTGTTGCCCTTTTCTGAACCTTTTCCAATTCCAATACATCTTTTTTGAGATGGGGGGACCAGATCTGCACACAGTATTCAAGATGTTGGGCATACCGTGGATTTATATAGAGACATTATGATATTTTCTATCTTATTATCTATCCCTTTCTTAATGATTCCCAACATTCTGTTCGCTTTTTTGACTGCCGCTGCACATTGAGTGGATGTTTTCAGAGAACTATCCGCAAGGACTCCAAGATCTCTTTCTTGAGTGGTAACAGCTAATTTAGACTCCATCATTTTATATGTATAGTTGGGATTATGTTTTCCAATGTGCATTACTTTTGTGTAGTTCCCCTCTCTGAAATTAAATGCTACCGTGCTGTGCTGCTTTTGTGTCTTCCCCCCTTCCAGGGATGTTAAATTTCATTATGTTATGGTCACTATTATCAAGTGGTTCAGCTATATTCACGTCTTGGACCAGATCCTGTGCGCCACATAGTTCTAAATCAAAAATTGCCTCTCCTCCTGGGTTCCAGAACTAGCTGCTCCAAGAAGCAGTCATTTAAGGTATCAAGAAACTTTGTCTTTGCATCCCGTCCTGAGGTGACATGTACTCAGTCAATATGGGGATAGCTGAAATCCCCCATTATTATTGAGTTTTTTATGGCCTCTCTAATCTCCCGGCGCATTTCACAGTCACTATCTATCGCCATCCTGGTCAGATGATCAATAGTATATCCTTACTGCTATATTCTTCTTCTTAGAGCATGGAATTACTATCCAAAGAGATTCTGTGGTACAGTTTGGTTCATTTAAGATTTTTACTTCATTTGACTCTGCGCGTTCTTTCACTTGATGTGCTAGTTAGTTTCAGAGTGTTTTTATTAAAGGCAAATTGATTCTTAAAAGTGACATGACATGACACTACAACTGACATAATGGCAGACATTTCAATGTTGATGAAACCTCCTGTCTTAACGTTCTGTCAAGCTTTCCATTATAGGAATTCTGTTTTTAGGATTTCATATCTGTCATGTACCGTTAAATTGCCTCACGTTAGAATGTGGCAACCCAGATGTAAATGTTGACCTTTTTCAAAACGGTTATCCCATAAATCAGTTAATCTGCGTGTTGATTATTTAAGGGGTTGTGTTTTTTTTTAGTGGTGGAAAAAATGTGTATTTACATAGTTCCAGATGCTTTGATTATCAGCTCAGTCTCAATGAAAGAGAATATCAGCATTAAATGGAAGAAGTTGCCTTCTGTGGAGTGAGGGCTATTGCATTTTTATATGGGATGAGGAGAAAAATAGCCTTACAACACCTGAGATATTTCAGGACACTTCTGACTCCTGCCCTGCTCCAGGAAGTCAGCAGTTGAACCAAAACTGAAGCTGATATTTCAAGAAATAACCGTGGGTTCTTGATTCAGAAAGCATGGGTGGAAAATGCAGGTGCAATAAATTGGAGGATTATTTCTGTATAACTGATTGGTTTGGTGTGTTGTGTTCCCCCTTCCCACTGGCCCTCTCTGACTGAGGACCAGAAATGTAACACAGATGAGCTCCAGAACACTGCGTCAGTAGATTGGATGATCAGAGTTTCCAGGGTCAACATTTGAAAATTATAGTTTCCTAATTAATTTTAAGGCTTAATTGCTCCCCTTGCAGCCCATACTCATTTAACAAGGTATGTAGGCTGTGATCCTCTCAGGATGTCTTGGAAAATATGGAAACTCTCTTCACTGACTACAGCATTTGCACACATGAAGTCTCTCAACAATAATAAATCAACAAACACAATGTAATGTTAACAATAAAATGTCTTATGCTTGTTTTTAAAACCATCTCAAAGGACATTGTGATCTTTATCAAAAGTTCAATAATACACTGAAAGCTTGCAAGACATGATTTGTTGGACCAAAATGTTTACAATTCAGGTTATATTCTATCCAAAGCCAAAAAATTGAACTACCGTAACTTTTTTTTTAAACGTAGTGACAACATTGTACTTGCTTATCACGTCATTTTAACAAAACCAAGCACTTAAAAGCAAGGAAATGAAAAGCTAAGGTCAAAATAAGTCTTGTACTAGGAAAACTTATTTGATCACATCCCAAGTATCTGAACTCTAACCCACGGATTAATGGCACGGTGATGGTAGCATGTAAGTACATAGTTAGATTGTTGTCTCTATACATGTCATTCACAGTTCTTTGTATTTTTGCTGAAAGTAACAATCTAATTTTTAATCTTTTAATAAAGTATTATGTAATAGATACTACATCTCATTTATGACACAAGTTGTAGGCTAATTTAGCAACTAAAAAGGTGGGCACCTTTTTTTCTTCAAGCCATTTGTTACATCTTTTCTATTTTTAGGGGGAAAATACTGCTGTATAGACCACTGCAACCTGGGAACGGGACTGAATTCCACAGTTAGCTCGGTTCCCATTTCTTGTCTATTATAGATGCCACATCCTATGAGAGAGGGTTTTATTCAAATACTGACACCTGAATTCTTGACCTGTTTTGAGATGGATTTGGAGTTGCCGTTGGATCTCTAGTTAATTTGCTATCTGTAGTGCCTTATTCTGTTTAGTTTAGACTGTTTGATTTTTAGAAACATGAACTGTTTCAACCATAAAAATGACCTTTGCAAATATTTCATTAAATATACATGGGTCTTTACTATTTCTTTCGAGGTTGTATTTTTGTTTTCATATGCATCTATCCCATAACTTCAAGACTATTATCCTATCTGGTCCATTTGCCTATCAAATATATAATATAAAAATGTGGAATAAACATTGTGGCTTCTCTTCTTCATAATGCAAATTCCACAATTTGCATACACTGCTGCTTTCCATGTTCAGGAAGTACAGACTTAGATTTCTTAAGTTGGTTCACAGTGTTCTCAGAGAAAATTTTACTGTGTTTGATTCATGGTGCCATATGTTGTTTTTTAAACAATTGAATAATATGAGGAACAGGAGAACATCGGTTACAGAATAATGGGTTTCATCTTATTCAGATAATCACATCATTATTACAAACTGTTAAACAAAAGTTGTGGAAAGTACGGTTACACAGTTGGAGCAGAGATTGTTTCTGCCACCGTTATTTAAGGTAGATGGGTCCTTGTTGCGATTAAATGTGTTTCAGTAAAGGGAATGATTGTAATTCTACGAGGAAACACATTGATAATATGAGTAACTTCTTGGAGGTTTGTCGTAGTGAGTCTTGTCTACCATCTCCTCATGGCACCTTTGCATTGGTGCAGCTGGAGGTTAATATTGGATTTATAAATGTAACTGATAACCACTAGGTTGAGGGTCAAGCGATTGAAGATTGCTGGTATTTATTTATTTAGTTTTTATTTATTTATTATTTGCACATATCTAAATACATATAACATTTTTTAAAACTGGTTGGGAATGTTTGAGTTCTTCATGTTGCTAGCATGTTCCCATTCTATTCCCTCACCCTCCATTTTCCTTCCCTTCTGCAATTTGTCACCCTTGTTGTGTTGCTTCTTAAATTAGATTGTAAACTCCTTGCAATAGGGACAGTCGTGTTTACACTGGGCTAAGCTCAATGAGGCTCTGCTTCTGATTTGGGCCTTTGGAGTTTACCATTACCGCAACATAACCACAGCAATGAACTGCATGTTCCACATGTCAGTGCTTTGCGAGAGGTTGAACAGCCAAAAATTACAAAAGGTTCTTAAAATAACAATTCTAATTTAGGGGTACAAATACTCCGCAGGAAAAAATCCCACAGCAGCAAGCCTGAGTCAACCGACTGGGCTCTGAGACCGAGCAAGAGGGCAGGGTCTCAGAGCCTGGGCTTCAGCCCAAGTGGAAACGTATACACTGCTATTTTTAGCCCCGCAGCATGAACCCCGCAAGCCCAAGTCAGTTGACCTGGGCTCTGAGACTCGCTGCCGTGTTGGTTTAGTTGGTTGGTTTTTGCAGTGTAAATGTACCCTAGATTTCCTTAGATGCAAATGTACCCATTTCCATGATCACTTAAAACATTCACTTGCTGTATTATCTGTAGTATTGTTGGGAAAATAATGTGCATGTTCTATAATACGGGATTTAGAATGTTGTACATATAGGTGATACATATAGATTGGGTGAAATATTACATACTTGTCCTCATGACTTATCAATATACTGTATGGCATGAATTAAACATTTAAACTATATGTCTCTCATACAGGAAAAAGATATAGTTTCATATCTTAGCTTCTTTTTCCTGTATGAGATATAGTTTATTTCTCATCTTGCTGAACAGTAACACATAAACTAGCTCAGTTTGTTCTCTGTGGATTTCATTCCCTAGAAGTCCTGCTGGCCTTGAAACGATGATTTGCAGCTAACACATTATTAACCCAGAAGAAATTGGAAAAAAGCAGTTTGATAAATTACAGTAGATTACAGAAAATCAAATCAACTGATAAACTAAAATCATGAAGTGTCTCTAGTCAGAAGGGTAGCTATTGATAAGCAACATACCTGAAGCGTGTTGCAGGCTGCTTCTCTGAAAAATGGGAGATAAATGCCAAAGTGACACCGACATTCAACTTAATTTGATTTTTCACATTGGGTTGAAGGCTTCTACATTGAGAACTGATTTCTTCATTATTTTCCTTTTGAATATTAGCTCTACAGCGTTAGCCGAGATTTCTCTCTGACGTGACTGAAATTGGGTGTTCTGTTTCCCTCGCTTTGGCGCATACAAATGTTTTTCTCCATAAAAATAAAACTCCCCTCTAGCATGGTCGTGTAGGCTGGGTCTCAGAACACGGGATGTCTCTATTTGGTTCCTGGCTCTGCCTTAGTCATAACATTGCAGAATAAAAAATGGCTGAAATTATGAAGCTCCCCTAAAACACAAGGCTGTGGAGCTGGTGGGTTTCCACTGGAATTCTACAAGAGCTTTGGCCCAGATCCACAAAGGGACTTAGGCACCTAAACCCCAGACTTAAAGACCTAAGTTTGGGAATAGGCACCTAAGTCTGGGGTTTGGCTCCACCACAATTCACAGACCTCCTGACGAATTCTGTAGGCATCTAAACTCACTTGGCACTTAAGTTTTCAGGGTAAAACTTTCCTTAGCGCCTAAGCTTCTGCCTCTGGGCATGCGCACTGCTGTCTCCCTCTAGGCGTCCGGACACCTTTCTTCTGCCGAAGCCCCAGAGTGATTCACAAACCGGGGAAGACAGGCGTTCGGCCGCCTGAGCCAAGTACGTGGTCCGATCTGGTAGGCATGCTCAGAGGCCGCCTACCGGATCGTATCCTATTCAAATCTAGGAGGAGGATGTGGTGGTAGTGCCCACTTTTTAACTTTTAACCCAATGGTTAGAGCATGTAGCATGTAGAAGACCCAGGTTCAATTCCACTCCCTCTCTGCCAGAAGGCGGGAGAGGATTTGCCCATGGGTCTCCCACCTCTCAGGAGAGTGCTCTGACCACTGAGCTATGGGATATCCTGATGTGGGGCCTCACTCACTCTCTCCCATTGAAGCTGTGGATAAATAATGAAAGAGTGATTGGAGTAGGGTGATTGGACCCTGGGTCTCCCAGGTGGCCGCCCTAACCTCTGGACTACAGAGTCATTCTCTTTCTGGCCCAATGACTGTTTCACTGTGAATCAATACTGAAATAGTCATTGGGCCAGAGAGCGTGAGCGTGACTGACTCCAGGTGGGTTCCCATTCATGGATCACTAAGCAGAAATAGGCGCCTCCATGTAGCCTGGACTTAGGAGCCTGTCTCTGAGAGAGGGGTGAGGTTTTTTAGCACACCTGCCCTCTCCTTGTCGGTTCCCTGCCCAGTGTACTGGATTTTGCAGATAGCATTCTAAGATGCCCTTCTCCCATTTATTGTATACGCCACCCAACCCGTGCGTTGGGGATTGCAGTGGTGTTCCTGTGATTTTTCTAGATGCCTAAAAGTTAGGTGCCGTAGTGCTCAGCATTGATCCTTTGGTTTTCCCCATCAGGTCCATTCTGCCCTTTGTGGATCCAGGGCTTTGTAATTAAACTTTCTCTCCTCTTTTGATCCAGGTCTTTAATCCGTTTTCCATATTAGCAAATGACCAGGTACTGTGTCTCCGGCAGATCCTGCACTCCCAGAAGAAGAGTATGAGGATGAGCGCTCTTCTATTCACCTCCGATGCACTGAGATCACATCTTATAACGTATTCACTTTTCTCGTGACGTTAGGAACAATTGAAAATATTTTTATTGTAGTTGCAGAAGAGAGGTTCAAATTCAGGAAGTTTTTGGTGCTATTGTCTAATAGTCTGTTCATATTTTTTTTAAGTATTTCTTTTCCTTTCTCTTTGTTAATAGCTGACAAAGCTTGAAAAACAGCAGCAAAGGAAAGAGAAGACCAGAACCAAGGCACCCTCTGAATCAAGTAGAGAAAGAAATGCTCCTCGTAACAAGGACGACCCCAGTGCAAGCAGTGGAGCAGAGGGAGATGTGTCTTCTGAAAGGGAACCTTGATCCTCAAAAGCAGGCCTCAGGTATGAATCCTTGTCACTTGCCCGGATACTCTGACAGTCACCTTGCAAAGGCCTAAAGGCCTAATAGTGATACACTTGTTTGCAGTGAGTAGCCTAAGGGGCTATTTGTTGGGCACGGTACTTATTCATTGTGAACAAGGGTCTCCTCAGCCTGGCCCTAAAGTAGACAGCTATCTTGGAGATGACAGCGTCTCTGATTTAGAGAATTCAAAAGTATATCTCCTCTTCAGTTCAGTTTCTTGAACAGTCACCTTTTTCTCGTTTACAACTGGCTGCAATTCCAACACCTCTACTAACCCCAAACCCAAACTGTGGTGTACATGACCGAGTGAGATCCTCAGCCCCGTTCTGCGTCCAAGCATCTAGGAGCTCTGAAAGCCCTGGTTCCAGCCAGGAGAGGACTCCCACAATAAAGAACTCTGGCTGCTTTCTCAGGACCGCACTGCAAGCCCTGGTGTAGGGGGAGTGCCAGGAGTTGGTGGTATGAGAGGTGTGTTGAAGGCAGCCCATAGGAAAGCCAGCTGCCTCTCCAGCCCCTGGAGCAGACCAGGATTAGGAGAGAGCAAAATAGGTTAAAGCCATCATAGCGTTCACCTAACTCCTCTCTATGTGGGTGGAAAGTTCTGCGCGGTGCCTCGGAGAGGTGCAGCACGGAATCTCACCCCGATCGGTTAAAATGCGGGAAGTCAGTCCAAACCTTGCACATACTAAGGCTTCCACCAGTACTACTAGCAGAAATGGTGGCAGCACCAGTGCGAGTTGTCCGTAGACAAGACCCATGTGTGAATTTGGCCCACAGTTATGACTATTGGCAGGTATACTTCTGAAAAGTCGTTGGCTATGTAGGAAAAGGTACAATCTTTGTAAAGCTACCCTGATATCAACCTAGGTTATGGAATCCTCTTCGGGCTGAAACTAGGAGAGTAGGGACCCATCCAGCTGCTCACCCTCTGCCTTCCATTCAGGGTGATTCCTCCTGCTTGCTGCTTGTACTACCAGCACGGGGTGCATTGGCAGCACTGGAGAGAGTGTCTCTTTACTCTTCGTTATGGTGCCTGACATCACAGTGATTTTGGGCTGCCAGAAGGAGCAGTCGCAGGCAAAATCCTGCTTAGCCACTGCAGCCCTGGCATGGAACATGCTCAGTGTAGACAGGATCTCCAAAGAATTTAGCTGCCAAATTCAAACAAGTCTCTAGTGCTCATGTGCGAATTGAGATTTTTCAGAGAGTTATAACTTGGCCAAATGTGGGTGGATTTTCATGGGGACAGCACA
Organism: Chelydra serpentina; assembly: GCA_037349315.1. Taxonomy (NCBI): domain Eukaryota; kingdom Metazoa; phylum Chordata; order Testudines; family Chelydridae; genus Chelydra; species Chelydra serpentina. The sequence continues at coordinate 18,219,843 of JBAIAC010000061.1, forward strand.
AGGCACACCCCAGATATGGCGAGAAATCCCTTGCCAAATTTCAAGTCCCTGCTGCAAAGCCAGGGAGAAGCTAGAATGTCTCAAGAAAACAGTTTTAATTTTTTTTAATGGACAAAATATTAGCATTTTTTAATCTCATTCTCTGAAACGGCTAAAGTTGTTTAGGTGAAACTTTCCCCCCAAAATTCAGCCCAAGGCACAAGGTATGCACATATTTATATATATATACATGCAGCGTTTCAAGATATCTTTGAGTTTTATGAACGCAAGTAGCAAAGTTCTTAAGCATTTATTTCCAAACAATATAATCTGCTTCTTTAAACCTAGACACTTCAAACATTAAAATGAACTCTAAAGTTGCATGTTTTGCATTTCAAACCACAAATATGTATCTAGAGTGATCATTTTGTGAACCATGTTCACCTGCAGGTGATAGGGTGTTTTGGTATTTTATCATTTTCCTGTGAAAGTTTGTTTGAATGTAGAGACTGTCCGGTTCCTTTCCCATCCCACATAGTTGTTGTTGGGGTGTTTAGTGCACTGGATGAAGTACACCACATGTTGTGATAGGCATGTGTAGGACCCATGGATCTTGATGTGTGTTGATTGTTGTGACAGTGGAGATAAGTCTGCAGGTTTGGCATCTGTTGTTCTGGCAGGGTCTGGCGCTGCTTTGAGTTGTTGGGTCCTGGTCTGTGGGGAGCTTGTTTCGGATGAGGAGCTGAGGGCTTGTCTTCACTACCCGCCGGATCGGTGGGTAGCAATCGATCTATCGGGGATCGATTTATCACGTCTCGATTAGACGCGATTAATCGATCCCCGAACGCGCTCCTCGTCGACTCCGGAAATCCATTTCGGTGACAGGCAGAAGTGGAGTCAACGGGGGAGCGGCAGCGATCAACTCGCCGCCGTCCTCACGGCCAGGTAAGTCGATCTACGATACACCGACCTCAGCTACGTTATTCATGTAGCCGAAGTTGCGTATCGTAGATCGACCTCCCCCCCCCCCCACAGTGTAGCCCAGGGCTGAGAGAGGTTGGGGGGGGGGGTTTGAAGGCCAGAAGAGGGGGTTTAGGAAGATTTCTTCCAGGATGGTGTCCCCAAGTATGGGCTGTAGTTGTTTGATGATATCCCGTCTGGGTTCCAATGTGAGGTGGTAGGTGACAACTAGGGGTGCGGTCAGAGGGGGTTTTATTTCTGTGTTAAAGCAAGTTCTCTCAGGGTATTTGGGTGGCCCGTTCCACAATGCGAACGACTTCTCTGGTGGAGTGTCCATGTTTGGTGAAAATGGTTTTGTGCATGTTAAGGTGTATATCCCAGACTTTCTCCTCGGAGCATATCGCTAAGCTCTCAAATGAACTCGCACAGGAAAACGATAAAAGACAAAAACACCCTATCACCTGCGGGTGAATACTTTTCACAAAGCGATCGCTCTATATCTGACCTATCAGACCTCATCCTCAAAGGAAATCTGGACAACACTTTCAAAGATGAGCCTGGGAGCTTAAATTCATTACTCTGCTAGACACTAAAAATCATGGACTGAACAGAGACCCTGGATTTATGGCTTATTCCACAAATCTATAACCCACTAACCCCCTCTTTTTGTCCTATGACTGTAGAGGTGCTTGAATGGACCCTTACAATATGTGCTAACTACTTACACTAAACAATCTGTTCCACCTTGCATTTTGCAGTGATGCTGGGAGTTCCTTTCCCATCCCTGAAGAAGAGCTCTGTGTGGCTTAAAAGCTTGTTTTTCTCACCCACAGAGGTTGGTCCAACAAAAGATATAACCTCACCCACCTTGTCTCTCTAATATCCTGAATTCGACCCGACTACAGCTACACAGCATTTATTAAAGATATGGCAGAAATAGGAGTTCACAGACAGGCTTCTGTAAAAAGAGAGACGGTCAAGATTGGGGCTGTTAATTTAGAGGAGATGAATAGGAGGACATGGTAGAGGTATGCATAATAATGAATGGTATACAGAAAGTAAATCAGATGCTCCTGATTTATCCTTTCTTATAATAGAAGACCAAGTAGCATTCAAAGAACGGAAAGACAATCCATTTAAAACGTATTAAAGGAAATATTTTCATACAGCTCATAATTAACCTGCGATAGGCCTTGCCACAATATAACTCAGAATCCTAGATCTTAATAGGAGTCAGATGACCCATTCGTATGACTTATGTGAATGTCTAAAAGAATTAGACATTGATATAGTTTATGAGGCCATCCATTTGGTATTAGATGGTATTAAAAATAGGGATATAAACCCTCATGTTTTAGGGCATCTTTTTTGTTTTTTAATTACAACCAAAAGAAGAAGAAGCTGGCCATTAACTAGTACCTGGAATTGACCACTTTCAGTGATGGGATACTGGAACAAATGGACCACTAGTTTGGTGCTGTATGTCAGTGCTTCTGTTCCTATAAGAAGAGTAGATTCATAGGTTGTAAAACCATTGTGATCATCTTGTCTGACCTCCTTTACAGCACAGGCCTTAGGACTTTCCTGAATTAGTTCCTGTTTGAAGCAGAGCATCTTTTTTAGGAAAACATCCAATCTCAATTTTAAAATAGGTGGAAAAATATAGGAGTTGTCATACATCTTTGAAACTAGATCTTTGGAAAGGGAATGTAAGTAGTAAATTCATTTGTGCCTGGGATTAGTGGAATAAATGTACCTTACTCTTTTGGGTTTAATTCTTCTTTTGTTAACGTGTTGTAAATGTCATTCTTAAGCTTTTTGTAGGTTTTAAAGCTCTTATGTTCCACATTGGTGGAAATGCAAAATGCCACTTAATTTAATAAAATCATCTGAATGAAAGGAGACGTCACAGATCTGCAATGCAACATTCCGACAGGACCATGCTTTTGGTATTTGAAAACTTGAAGCCAGGTGACTGGCATCCGGCATGTTCCTGAATGAGAAGCAGCAGCACGTGGAGAAAATGGACATGTTCCGTGTAGACCGAACAAACAAGAATAGCGAGGCGTCTTTTCAGAACACGGATGGACTTTCTTCAGTTCATGATAATCAGATGCAGACTTTTGCTTATACAATGTCACGAAAGACCCATCTGCAATTCTCAGTGACCAGTTACAGTAGTTCATCATCATCATTGCATAGCTTCATACTTTTGCTTTTCAGACCCTCATGTAGGTGTCAAGAGGTGTCAGTGCTCTTGTGGGCTTTTTTTCTTTTTGTCTGGAATGTTTTAATTCTTAACTAATTTTGTTCTGTGTGTATTTTCCTCAGTTATTGATCATTTTCTTGTTTGTGGAGATACATGAAATAGTCAGTGGTGCGGAAACATCTGAAGTGGTGGCGTTTTCATTTACAGAAGCTTTCATGTCTCTCTTGTTTTCCAGTGTAGGATGTTCCTTACTCTCATTTAGCCAGTATTCTCAGACGGCTAGTGTGGAAGAAATTGGACATGTAGAAGGGATTGCCGGGTGGGTCAAAGCATAGAAGAATAGGGGTGGGATTGAAGGATTGATGGTTTGGGAGATGGAAAATATATACAGTCAACAGTTCTGTATATATCAGGAAGAAATGTGACTTGCTTATTTTGTCAAATGGATGCAAAACTGCTAAAAGCTACTTCTCTTTTTCTTATCCTGTTGCTTTAAGGCACATGAGCCAGAAGGTTTTAAAGGACTTTTCCATTAGCAGCAATAATCATACCATCCCCAGCCTTGTTCCAGCTAGCGAAGCCTGGTTTATGGTGTCTCCTTTAACAGATTCTGACAAAGTCAACTCTATCTTTAAAAAAAAAAAATCATGTATGTGGAAGAAATTGGGCATGTGCTTGGAAGGAGGAGCATAGTGGGCTGAAAGGCACAAGGATAGGGGAGGTGTTGAAAGATTGATGGTTGAACGGGGAGAATGAATTAATGGATTGTGGGGAAATACGAGTATGGAATTGATGGTTGAGAAATGCCAGATTGGGTCAGACCAAAGGTCCATCTAGCCCAGTATCCTGCTGCCCCAGAGGGAATGAGAACAGGCAATCACTCAGATGATCCATGCCCTGTTGCCCACTCCCAGCCTCTGGTTTGTTAAGGGGTGAGGTAAGAGCAGGGAATAAATAGGTGGATTTGGGTCGGTGGGCAGGCTGTTGGTTAGGGGATGTGGTTTTTTGCTTAGGGGACATTACATGAACTTCTAAGGCCAACATTTTTAGGGAAGCCCCCTGTTAACATTTTGGCAGTACATCTCTGGTCAGGCATACCTTTCTTCTAAAATAGGGTTTTGGAAAATAGTTTCCTGACAGTGAGGTGTGTTACACCAGCTTTATAAAGTAGTGGCGAAAACCCCCATGAGTGACTGACTCTAAACTCGGCTGGACAAAGCATTTAAGGTTATACTGTATGGGATGGTCCTAGGCTGAGGAGTGAACTATGTTACCTTATATGTTTTTTTCATTTTGAATTTCTCATATTTTTATGAGAACTGCTCCGGGTTAAATGAAGGTACTTTAAAAAAAAATTTGCTCAGTATTTCAGATGAAGAATCAGAACCGCGTGCACCTGAAGCCCTTGTCCAGGTTTGCATCTTGTTCTTTATTTCTTTCTGTGGCGTTTGATGACTTGCCAGCCTGCCATGCATTTGTTCAGCTGCACTGAAATGGCTAAATCCAGTGGCGAGTGAGTGAAGCAGAATTTAAAACAAAGAGGGAACTCCTAGAGAGTAGAGTGTTTTGTAGATGGTGCTGCAGTTGCCTGTACACTGTTCCTGTTTCAGGAAACCGACAGAGCCTGCTAAAGTGAGCCACAGATTTCTCATAGCTCTGCACTGGAAGCTGACTCTGAAGAGCTGAAAAATCCTCGGAGGCCTTAACATTATATATCAAGAAAGATCTAATAAAGTGAATGACTGTACAATCTTGTGCAACATTTCCTTTGAAGATACGAAAATACCTTCCAGTTCAGTTCGAGTTCCCAGGCGATCAACCGTTCTGCAGACATCAGGAAGAAATGTGACTTGCTTATTTTATCAAATGGACATAAAACTGCTAAAAGCTGCTTCTGTTTTTCTTATCCTCTTGCTTTAAGGCATGCCAGCCAGAAGTATTACAGGGCTTTTCCGTTAGCAGCGATAAGCATACCAGTTATATCCATAGCCCCGTCCCAGCTAGTGAAGACGGGTTTGTAATGTGTCTCCTTTAAAAGATTCTGACAAAGTCAAGCTCCATAGTCTGACTCTTTAAGCAGAATAAGATATTTTTTTCAGCAGCTCTTGTCCTGATCTGACCTGGTGTGACTAGAATGAAATATCCCTTCCTGAGCAGATTAATCTTGCTCCCACCTTATCTTATTCTGTCACTATTGGTTCACAAATCAGCTGTTGGGTTGTCACACTCCTGGTTCCATCAATCAAGACTTACCAGACCAATCATAATAATCATTTGTTTTTTCTCTCTCTCTCTCTACCAGCTAAAGCCCTTCCTCCTATTTATATCCATTGTGTACACAATCTAACTGCATCATCAATTATACTTCTTCGTCCTCCTTTTCCAGACACATCATCTCAGGCTTTCCTGAGGCTTTTTTCTTAACTCCTGACAACCATTCATGTCTGTCATAATCCAAATCTAGTGTATAGAGATTTAGCTGAATCTGGATCTGATTCTAGCTGGAGTCTAGTAAAGTCTTACTCTCAAGCTCTGTGATGGCCTGTCTAGAAATCCTATTCTTTGTCCTCTTCAGCGTTGAGAGGCACTGACATATTTTGCCCTCCTGGCTTCACTAATAGCGAGGCATCTCTGCCCTGGTCTACACTGGGGGGGTGTCGATGTAAGGTACGCACCTCAATTGACTTACTGCGCCGTGAGGACGCCGCAGGGTCGACTGCCGCCGCTCCCCCGTTAACTCCGCTTCCGCCCCTCACCACGGTGGATTGCTGGAGTCGACGGCAGAGTGATTGGGGATCGATTTATTCGCGTCTAGACTAGACACAAAAAATCGATCCCCGAAAGATCGAGCACTACCCGCCTATTCAGCAGGTAGTGAAGACGTACCCTCTGTGAAAGCAGTGGCCACCATAATTTATTTCCAGAAAACGTTGTCTCCAAGAGTTGGTATGGAATCAATCTAAAAGTGGAAGAGAGACCAGAAATGAGTCATCTAATTATGACTCCCTCCCTTCCCAATATTTCGAAATATTTTTGAGGATGACTTGGACAAATGGCTCTTTCCATTCATCCTGGCAGCTGCTATTGAGACGTTTTGGTCCAACATCTAGTCCTCTTTAATTGCCACATCCCTTAGTATCTTGTAATCTCAGACATGTTTGAGGTCTCTAGGACAGGACTTACCACCCTTTCCTTGAACACTTCTGCTGATCTGGGTGGAATTTTCAAAGGTGCCCATGTGATGTAGGTACCTGCTTCCCACTCAAAATCAATAGCACATAGTTGCTTAAATCACTTAGGCCTGGTCTACACTAGGGGGGAGTCAATGTAAGATACGCAACGTCAGCTACGTGAATAACGTAGCTGAAATCGACGTACCTCACTCGACTTACCGTGCCGTGAGGATGCCGCAGGATCGACTGCCGCCCCTCCCCCATCGACTCCGCTTCCGCCTCTCACCGCGGTGGATTGCCGGAGTCAACGGATGAGCGATCAGGGATCGATTTATTTGCGTCTACACTAGACGCGAAAAATCGATCCCTGAAAGATCAATCACTACCCACCAATCTGGCGGGTAGTGTAGACAAGGCCTTAGGCACCTTTGAAAATTTCCCCCTTTACTAATAGGAAAGCAGTGCTTCCCTTGAATGGCTATTTGAGGTCTCAATTTGTTACTCATTTTAATCTATTACCAGAGTGACTAAGTTAGACCTGGCCCCTCCTCTCAAATGCTGTATCTGTAGAGCTCAGGCTGGGCTATGATTTATCTGGTCATGTATCAGGTATTGGTTAGAAACTGCTTTTATCTGTAATGCAGCTTGATGCAGAGGGCTACAGGGATGAATTCCACAGTACGGTAGACCACATACCTATTGGATCCAAGTGAATGAATGAATCCAGTTGCACGAGGAGGTTCTCTGTTAAGGCTTTAGTCTGTTCAGGGAAGATCTTGACGAAACCTTTAAGTCGGAACATTTCTTTGTCTTGGAATCCTGGAGTATGCTCCAGTCCTCGGCTCTGTTAATGTCCTCTACCTGTTACCATCCTGCTGGTATACTAACACTAGCTTGCCTACAGTTCACGCTTCAAAACGTTTTATGATAAACTAGGTGATCCCTTCGTTTTTAGTACTTGAGTGCAGGGCCGTAACTAGGAATTTCTGCGCCCGAGGCAGGGGCGCAGAAATTCCTAGGGGCTTACCCTAGGGGCAGCAGTTCGGCGGAGGGTATTTTTAGCAGCCGCCGAAGCCGCTTCCGCTTACCTGCGGGAGGTCCGCCGGTGCCGCTGCTTTGGCGGCAATTCGGCGGAGGGGGCCTTCTCCACACACACCGGCGGACCTCCCGCGGGTAAGCGGGGGCGGCTTCGGCGGCGGGGGAGGACGGGCGCGCCCCTGGCAGCAGGCTTTTACACCCCTGCCAGCAGTGCGCCCCGAGGCGAGTGCCTCACTCGCCTCGCCCTCGTTACGGCCCTGCTTGAGTGGCATATTACACATTCCGTAAATCTTGCATTTCCACTGGCCAGTTGCCGTTACTGTATTTGTGCTGACATGACTTACGATGTACTTTAGTAAACAAAAGGAGCTCTGACCCATGGCGGTATGTATGCGGGGGTTTGCCAGGGGGTTTGACAGACGAGAATGCAGGATTTCTAATGAGGTCTGATGAAGTGCTGTTTACCCAAGAAGTTTTGGTATACATATGAGAATTATTTGTCTCTCTTCGCTGCAATCAAAACAAATTAGGTTTCTGTGACATATAACTGCGGAAATCAAGCCAGAAGGCAGAGAGGGTTACTTTAAGAGCTTACTATCATATGGTCTGTACTTCAGAGCAACAGAGGCTGGTCGTGTTTGCAACATCTTGTTTTAATATTGGGGGAGGGGGAAGCACTTCGTACATTTTTGCTACGTCTTGTTAATAGCCCAGCAGTTTTGGTATCACCATTTACACTGCATGAATACAAATCTGCATATCTTCCACAGGATGGGGGCTTTTCCTTTTTGTGGGGTTCCATTAGTTACTTATTTTAGCTACTCAGCCATGCATTTTTGTCCTGGGTTTTAAATGGAGCTCTGATCTGGAGTGGTGTAGATAAGGGGGGAGTGCGTAGCAAAGGGAAAACGTTCATGGAGGAGACTTCACGTGACTGCAAGCAAAGGTATTTTTCTTCACATGGTTTGAAAGAAGCCTGTAAGTTTCCTGTATGTCTCTAGTGATGTTCTTATTTCTTTTTGCATTTAACAGTTTGTCATACAAAGGCTGTGTTGGATCCTTAAGAATTCACAGTTTACATTATCCTCAGAGTTGGTCTTAAAAGACTTTGGAAAAGAAAGAAAAGCAGGAAAATAGAACTAAGAAATTATGACTCTACATCGTTCTGTACTAAAAACAACCAAAGGAATGTTACCAGTTTCAGTTAAAATGTATTCGTAGTAGTGAAAATGATACACAGAAAAATGCTGTGAATATCTGTGTTTGTTTTCACATGGTTACTGAATGAAGGGTGATTGTTTTTATGCAGATTGTAACAGAACATGTGATAACAGAGCACATGATCAGTTTCCAAAAATAAATCAGGTTTTTCCTCAAATTCCGACTTTAATTCTGAAGATATCTCACAGCAAGCTTGTATTTTCATTTTCATTGTGTGGTGTCATGTGCTGCCTGTTTTCATAGCAATGTATAAATCTGTGTACATTACCATATATTGTATAATCTCTGTCTAACACCAGGTTTGGGAGTACAGTCTTTTTTCATGTGTTATAACTTATCAATGAGAGGTTTTTTTTTCATGTGAAATTCGTGTGTCTTATACATTTTTTTTTAAAGAAAACACTTTATTAAACAAATTACGCTACCTTATCACTTGTTGGTGTTTGATATGGATTGCTGTAATCTTGGGAACGCAACGAACTTTAACAATGCAACTAATACACAGAGCACAAGTATCTGTCCGAAAAGTTTGTAATAGAAGAGTATCATATTCCTCTCGCCCTTAAAAAATTCTATTGACAAACGTTTCTACCTTGGTGTATTTAACTTTTTAGGCATAATCAATCTAGATCTTCTAGACACTTTCTGCTAGCCACCAAAATGTAGAGGCAGCTGCTCCATCTACAGTATCTTGCATCTGGTGACATTTCTATCAGGTTCAGAGGCAGAACAGCCTTTGAAAACTGGCAGAGTGCAGTGAGAGCAGAGAAATAGCAGACTACAAAAACTGCGGTTGTGTGAAAGCCCAGGAAATTTCAGTCCTGTCCCTTTAACTCCTCTGAGAGGGGAAATTAAAGGCTGTGGTGTCTGCCTCTTTGTTAGATGTAGTGGTACATTTATAAAATGTATTTGTCAAGGAAGGAGTCATTGTTACCAGGGTAACCCCAGGCAAGAACATAATTCCTGCTAAATAGCTGAATAGCAGTGATGCATTTAAAAAAAAATGTTTGTCATACATTGGTTTCAGTGTTCTGTGAACAGAAGCATTTATTTTTAAAATTTTCTTGTATGCCTGGATGGAATATAAATTACTTGTGTCACTAGATTATTCCTTTACAAGATGAACCATTTACTTTCTGAAGCCTTTGATTTCCTCTGAACTCTGTCTCTGTACCTTATGATGTGAAAACTGTTATATTCAGTATTGTAGCCCTACCTCACTGGTGAACTGTCATTCTGATTCCAATTGTTAATGTATTGACATAATTCCAGGCTACGAAACCATCCGTGCTCTTTTGCTCAAGTAGCATTTCCAAATGCTGCTCTCTGCTTGTGTTTATAATTCACAGTTCATTGTCTAATAAAATATTTGACTGAGGACAAGAATTCAGAAACTCACTATGTATGGCTATTTTTACAGAGATTTGACTGGCCACAACCCTGGCACTCTAAACAGAGCAATAAGTAGCTAACATTGGTTGGAAGGTTTCAATTAATCTTGCTTGTAATGGTTCACTTGATTGGAGACTCTAATCTTGCCACCACGCAGACCATAAACCGTATCAAGTCATTTCCTGGGGCGAAAGGCATTTTGCGTCTCCGTGTGGAAGTGGTTGGTTTTAATTTGGGATCATTTCTCTCCTAACGTGTTTTGTCACTTTGGAGCCTTTTGGTCTGTAAACAGTGTCCTGACAATCTGAATCAGATCGGTGTTTAATCGGTTGTGAGGAATGAATCCGACCAGCTTCGTAGCAGAGTCCCAGACTTCCGAAACACTGACGCTGTCTTTGAAGCAACAGCTCAGCTTGCTTTGGGATCCATCTGTTGTACCTGCCTAAGCCCTTCTGTCACACATGTGCCACAGCCCACGTCTGAATTCTTGCACAGCGTCCTGTAGCTTGAAAGTACGGCATGGACAAAATCACCCCTTTTGCATTCGGGAAGGTAAATTGGGAGACGTTAAATCAAAGAACAGCTTTTACAATCCACAGAGAATCATAGAATCATAGAATCATAGAATCTCAGGGTTGGAAGGGACCTCAGGAGGTCATCTAGTCCAACCCCCTGCTCAAAGCAGGACCAACCCCAACTAGATCATCCCAGCCAGGGCTTTGTCAAGCCTGACCTTAAAAACCTCTAAGGAAGGAGATTCCACCACCTCCCTAGGTAACCCTAGAAAGCAAATGGAAACTAAACAAACCTTGAGCGGAATCCTAGGGGGATGAGTGTGATGTTTCTCTCCTGATCTGTCATTAAACTGAGGGGAAGGAGGATCCAGTGGTATGGGGGCTAGCCTGCAGCTTAGGAGCCCTGCAGTCAATAACCTGCTTTGTCACAGACTTCCTGTATGACCTTGGGCATATCACTTAGCCTCTGTGTCTCAGTTCCCATCTGTACAATGGGGATAACAGCACTGCCCTGCCTCACAGGGGTGCTGCGAGGATAAGAGTGTGATGCATTCAGATACTCCGGTGATGGGGGACATATAAGTACCAAAGGGCTGGTCCACACTAACCCCCCAGTTCGAACTAAGATACGCAACTTCAGCTACGTGAATAACGTGAATAACGTAGCTGAAGTCGAAGTATCTTAGTTCGAACTAAAAGGTACTTTCCGCAGGTCCAGACGCAGCAGGCAGGCTCCCCCGTCGACTCCGCGTACTCTTCTCGCGGAGCAGGAGTACCGGTGTCGACGGCGAGCACTTCCGGGATCGATTTATCGTGTCTAGACAAGACACGATAAATCGATCCCAGAAGATCGATTGCTTGCCGCTGAACCAGGAGGTAAGTATAGACGTACCCTTAGACTGCCAAGTTCTGTCTGTGTCCAGCAAAGCAATATATCCAAGACAGAGACTTCCTACCATTCTGTCTCTGGTGAAATGTTGTTCGTACACCACATTGGGGGACAGAGGGCTAGGACAGGGAGTGAGGGGGAGCTACTGAGTCTTGTGGGGGCTGTCGGCTTCAGGCTGGGAAGGGGCATCCCAGCAGTTTCTACTGCCATTCCCAGTGCTTTCCCCTCCCTCTTGGTGATGCCCCCTGTCACCTCCTCCACCTCGGGCTAGTCCATGTGCTCCTGCCCCTCCCCCAGGTTGGGTGTCTCTGCTGATAGTCCTGCCTGCTCCCCAGTGACTGGCCCAATCTCCTGCATCGTGGGGGCTATTCCAGCCCCTCCTGCCGCTCTGCTCTTGTCTCTGCACCCCTTCCACATGCGTGTGCATGGCGGGGAAAACATCGCTGGGCCCTGTTCTCGCCCCTGCAAGAGTCATGGAAACCACCTGGAGGGCAGAAACCGAGATCCACTCCCCCAGTATTTACATTGCAAGGGAGCTAGCCTCCGCCACCCCTGCACCACGTCATGATTTGTGGAGTAGTCTGGCACCGACGCCATTGTGGATGTAACTACGTAGAAAAGATTGATCTCGATTCACTGTCACAAGGGCATTATCGGGAGCTGAAGTCCTGATTCCACAGCGAATGCACATCACACAGTCTTCACTTCACAGCTCCTTGCTACCAATTTATACTGGACGGGTTTTCTTAGCGCCTATCCATCCCATTATAGAATCCTGCTGCATTTCTGCACTAGAAAGCCTATGGATCGTACAACAGACTCAAAGTTCGGGGAGACGGGAGTGTTTCTAGCCAAATAATCTGTTTTCATGTTGCAACAATGCCTCAGGAATCTGCATGGAACTTTAGAATGTCTCCTAGTTTTAATTATTCCGGTCATGGCAAAACACAGTCTTGGGCTGTGAGGATATTGGCAACCCTGGCACCACTCTAACTGGGCAGAAGTTAGAAAACCTCATGGTTAGAAGACTTAGAGTGGGGCTTTCCTGCCATGTAAGGCTTGTCAAGAGTAGACTTGCAAGTTTCAGCCCCCGCATACAATACATGGTTGCTGTTTGAGTTAGGATTTTTTGTAAGTATGCACCCTGATTTCAAGAAAGCAATCCTGTTCAGGACAGCAGTGAATTAATTATGTGCTGAACTTTAAGCATGCACTTCTGCTCCTCAAGTGGGACCGTGGAGAATGGACCTCATACAGTGACATTAACAATGTTTGCATCCCCCTAACACAGCTAAGACTCCTCTTGTGAGCTGTGAATATCTTAACTTCAATGTCCTACAAGCTTTGATTTACAAGAGCGCCATACTGTTGACCCAAGGGTAGGTATAATTCCAAGTGCTAATGGATTTGAAACAACCATCAGTTCTGAATGAAAGGCAAGACTGCCGTGTGATGCATGATGCTGTCTGGATGTGATGTACTGTGGCCATCAAGGCTAAAAAGTCTGATGGCTTCAAATACATCATCAATGTTAATCCCACCCAAGCCTTTTTTCCTTAACCCACTCCAATAAATATGATGCCACAGTCGGCCTACAGATGACTAATGCTGTCGTACTTGCAGCTTAGGTCAAGAGTTTTATTTACTCAATTTTGATGAGGCCCAAGATACTGGCAGTGTTACACCGAAACAAGTTTCCACATGACAGCCTTTTATGGCATTAAAATGTAGCTGTTGTGCTTGATCCTTTGACCAGTTTTTGTTGTGTAGCAACGATGACAACTTCTTGTTGAAATCTAGGTACTAAATTGTTTTGTTCTCTGGATGGAGGTAGCATGCTACATAGTGGGAGGAAGAAAGGACTTACCGATCCCATGTTAATGTGCAGGAACCAGCAGTCGCTTTGCTAGGGTAATTCCTGACACAATTGGAAAAGGCAGAGTGACCGATGTAATTGAATATTTCAGAAACTCCAAGCTTGTACCTGTTTGTTGTGTGGTTGTTCTGGTACAGCCTTCCAAAGGTTTTTGCCCTCACTGCTTCCTAACTTGTTTCAAGACTGAGCTTCATAAGTTTACGGAGGGGATGGTCTGAGGAGACTGCCTACAGTGGCATCTAGCTGATCTGCGACTGCGAAAGCAGCAAATATCTCCAATGGCTGGTGATGGGACAGTAGACGGGGAGGGCGCCGAGTTACCATAGACAATTCTTTCCCAGGGGTCTGGCTGCTGGGTCTTGCTCACATGCTCAGAATCCAACTGATCGCCGTATTGGCGTATTGGGTCAGGAAGGAATTTAGGGGGGAGGGATAGCTCAGTGGTTTGAGCATTGGCCTGCTAAACCCAGGGTTGTGAGTTCAATCCTTGAGGGGGCCATTTAGGGATCTGGGGGGAAAATCTGTCAGGAAACAGTACTTGGTCCTGCTAGTGACGGCAGGGGACTGGACTCGATGACCTTTCAAGGTCATTCCAGTTCTAGGAGATTGGCATATCTCCATTTATAAAAAAAATTAAAATTTCCTCCCATGTCAGATTGGCAGAGACCCTGGATTTTTTGTGTGTGCCTTCCTCTGCACCATGGGGCCTGAGCCACTTGTAGGTTTAAACTAGTGTAAATGGTGGAGTGTCTGTCACTGGAAACCTTTAAATCATGATTTGAGACTTCATTAACTCAGCCAGAGGTTATGGGTCTATTACAGGAGTGGGTGGGTGAGGTTCTGTGGTTTGCTATGTGCAGGAGGTCAGACTAGATGATCATGATGGTCCCTTCTGGCCTTAAAGTCTGAGTCTATGCGCACAAAAGTTTAATCCTTTCCTTCATCCAATGAATCTTGAAATGAGTCAACTCACCCAGTCAGCTTTTATCACCTGTGTCTCCCTCTTTGTGGAGTGTGTGATGTTTTGGCATAGAAGGACATGTATGTGTATGTGTTAGTGTTCCGGGGAGGAGGGGTTTAACGTTACCTTATTTGGCTAAAAGGCAGTTTTCCCCTTTTAATCTATATATATATTCAGATTAATAAGTGATGAATCAGGTGGTGGTCATTTAGCCTCCTTTACACAAATTTGGTCTCCTGAACCATCTACTCCTGGACATCTACTTGTGCTCACTCATAGGAGAGGAGGAAGTTGTGCAAAGGAGTGAGAAGAAGATGCGTGTGAAAGGAGGGAGTGGCCCATTAACATCAGCTTGTATATGAAGCTGCTTCTTACTCAGAAAGCCTGGCGTCTGTAAGCTCCAGGCTGAGGTGGGCTACCTTCACGCTGATGTTTCTGGAGTCAGAATCGGAAGAGGATATTTTTGGGACACTGGGACCTTCATTCCTGTATTGCAGGAACATGGATTAAATAATCATGACCTTTTAACAAGGGAAATGGGGCCTCAGTTGAGTAACGCTGTGTCCATTTCTCTGTAACCCTCTTCCTGCCTCGCTTCATTCCCTGCTCATTGAGTGATTGGTCCCCGCCCTCACATAGCCGCCGATGCTGGATTGTGGGCCGTATGGGGCGAGGTTCATGGTCTTGTTCAGTTAAGCACCTAGTAAGCTTTTCACTGCTGTAAAACCACAAGCCCTATAAACACAGCTGCTAATGGGCTCATTGCAATGAAAAAGTGGCTGCTGTCTTATAAAGTCCTAGGAAATGTTTCTTCTCAGGAGACCCGAGAAAGCCTTGTGAAGTTTGTATGCAACGAATCAGACTGCAAGAAATGCTGCGTTTTGTTCTTTTTGTTTTTCAGCTTGAAATGCCCACGAGGGGCGAATATAACTTCAAGCTGACTACAAATGTCCTTCATCTCTTTGTCTAAATAGAATATTGGATTTCCACCAACATGGAGGCAACTTACCATGGGTTTCTATTGCCCCCCCCCTCCTTCGAATCCTACTATAAATTGCTCAGCCAGGTTTGGGAGTGGGGAAGGATATCATCTTGATAACTAGAAATTATGCTCTGAGTCCTTTCAATTTACAGTAAATCTGTCACTGCCTATTATATTCAGGCAAGGCTGTAATGATAGCAATAAAAAGTTTATTGTGCATCATGCACGTGTCTGAGACAAATATTAGATCTATGATCTGGACTGGCAAAAAGAGTAGCCTATGACAGTATTGTGGTGTCATGTTGTGGAATCTATACTACTGAAGTGTACTGGACAATACCGGTACCATTTGATCTTATTTTATTAAGTCAGTGGCTACTGAGCAAATTATTAGCTATTTTAATTTGGCTTTGTATTTGATAGAGAGAGAGAGACACATGCACAAATTGAACACAGATAGAACTCTAGGGTTACAAACGTAAATACTCCAAAAATCAGGAATGGCTGAAATTAAGGCTGAACACGCAGAGCACAATTTACAAATTTCAGTGCCTAAAGGCTGGCACCTAAATACAAGTGGTCTGATCTGCAGAGGGTCTGAGGGCACGCAACTTTCACTAAGCCCAAGTTTGAAAAATCACAAAATCTAGAAATGTAGGGCTGGAAGGGATCTTGAGAGGTCATCAAGTCCAGTCCCCTGCTCTGAGGCACCAGCAAGTAAACCTAGACCTTCCTGGATAAGTGTTTGTCTAACCTGTTCTTAAAAATCTTCAGCCTACCCCAGATCTTAACTATCCTTATGGCTAAGTTTTCCTAATATCTAACCTAAATCTCACCTGCTGCAGATTAAGCTGGTTACTTCTTGTCCTATCTTCAGTGGACAGTTTTGAATTGTTCTCCATTTTATAACCACCCTTAATGTATTTGAAGACGGTTATCAGGTCCTCCTCAGTCTTCTTTTCTCAAGGCTAAACATGCCCACTTTTTTTAACCTTTCCTCATAGGTCAGGTTTTCTAAAGCTTTGATCATTTTTGTTGCTCTCCTCTGGACTCTCTCCAATTCATCCACATCTTTCCTAAAGTGTGGTGCCCAGAACTGGACACGGACTCCAGCTGAGGCCTCACCTGCACCAGCACTGAGTAGAGTACAGTTACCTCCCGAATCTTACATAAAACACTGCTGTTAATACTTCCAAGAACATTAGGCTTTTTCTCAACTGCATCACATTACTGGCTCATACTCAGTTTGTGATCCACTCTAACTCCCAGACCATTTTTCAGCAGTACTCCCACCTAGCCAGTTATTCCCCATTTTGTAGTTCTTTTGATTTTTCCTCCCTACGTGTAGTACTTTGCACTTGTCTTTACTGAATTTCATCTTGTTGACTTCTGACCAGTTCTCCAGTTTGTCAGGGTCATTTATTAGAATTCTAATCCTGTCCTCCAAAGTGCTTGCAACCCCTCCCAAGTGCAGTGGAGGTCACAAATTTTGTAAGCATACCCTCCACGCATTTCTCCAAGTCATTAATGAAAATATTGAGAGTACCTGACCCAGGATAGACCCCTGTAGAATTTCACTAAGCACGCCTTCCAGTTTGACAAAGAACCATCGATAGTGACTCTTTGAGTATGGTCTTTCAATCAGTTGTGCACCTGCCTTATAATAATTTCATCTGGATCATATTTCTCTAGTTTGCTTATGAGAATGTCATGTGGGACTGTATCAAAAGTCTTACTGAAAACTACTGCTCCCCCATAGCCACTAAGCCAGCAACCCTGTCAAAGAAGGAAATTAGGTTGGTTAGGCATGATTTGTTTTTGACAAACCCATGTTGGCTGTTGCTTATAACCCTGTTATTCTCCAGGTACGGAATTTACAAATGGATTGTTTAATAATTTGTACCAGTATCTTTCCCGGTATTGAAGTGAGGCTGACTGGTCGATATTGTCCCAGGGTCGCCTTGTTCCCTTTTTTAAAGATAGGTCCTAGGTTTGTCCTTCTCCAGTCCTCTGGGATCTCACCTGTCCTCCATTAGTTCTTGAAGAGAATTGCTCCAACGGGTACCTTAGGATGAATTTCATCAAGCCCTGCCATCTTAGATAAGTTAGATTTATTCTAGGGCTATCAATTAATCGCAGTGGTAATTGCACTGTTAAGCACTAGAATACCAATTGAAATTTATTAAGTATTTTTGGATGTTCTTCTACCTTTTCAAACATATTGAGTTCAATTACAACACAGAATACAAAGTGTACAGTGCTCATTTATATTATTTTTGTTTACAAATATTTGCACTGTAAAATCAAGAGAGAGAGTATTTTTCAATTCACCTAATACAAGTAACTGCAGTGCAATCTCTTTATTGTGAAAGACGCCGATAAGTGTAAGGATCTATGGCCCTCTCCGACGAGACGCGACGGGGGTATTGAGGGAGGTTTCATTTCACAGTGCATTATAGGATAAATAGTAGGTGATCATGCATGGTCACAGGGGCAAGCACTTTGCACTCTGCGTGTAGCTCCAGTGGCATTTCTATCAATGAGGCCATGGACTGATGGGACATCGCTGCTTTAAACTCTGCATCCACTGGTGCCCTGGTAGCAGGGGCTGTATGCATGTGCTGGGGGAGAGGGAAGGTTAGTCTGACGTTGCATACTCTAATTTTAGATGATCAGAGCCCACAGGGTGCCTCCCAGTGTATGCTGCCATGTAGGTATTAGCAGGGCACGAATCCATCCCAGGAATCTGGAACGCACAGGAATGCCTGAGCAGTGGCTGATTGTCTCTGACGCGGGCAGATTAGCAAAGCACAGCACAGAGGGGGCCACGTTCTCCCTTCTAGGTTTTTAACGGCCCGCTGTCTCTCGCAGTTTTCTGACCCTCCAGAACGGCAGCGAGAGACCCCGACAGCCATGCACCAATATCAGCCACCAGCGTTTCCTCCTGCAAATGGGAGTTCTACTAAACAAGGGAAGGGGAGCGAGGAGCGGCCTTCGTGGGTTGGAGGGGGATTAAAGAGGGTGCCAGAATGTGGTTTCCTAGCAGCAGAGAGGAGGAACTGTGTTTTATTATGGTAATTCAGGCTCCAGTAGCTATTTGTCTGTGAGTACACGGTGACAATCTCCTTAGAAGGCTTCCAAAGAAACATATTAAATATATTTCACTGACTTAATCATGCTGAATCATTAACCCCAGCCATACACATTGGGTCCTGGTTTGTGTCCTGGGGTTCGTAAGGCATTACAGATAATATTTGGCATGGGTGAGGCCACACCTGAAGTACTGTGTCCAGTTTTGGTCCCCACCACTACAGAAGGGATGTGGACAAGTTGGAGAGAGTCCAGTGGAGGGGAAACAAAAATGATTAGGGGCACATGACTTATGCGGAGAGGCTGTGGGAACTGGGGTTATTTAGTCTGCAGAAGAGAAGAGTGAAGGGGGGTTTGATGATAGCCTTCAATTACCTGAAGGGGGGTTTCCAAAGAGGATGGAGCTCGGCTGTTCTCAGTGGTGGCAGATGACAGAACAAGGAGTAATGGTCTCAAGTTGCCGTGGGGGAGGTCTAGGTTGGATATTAAGAAACACTATTTTACTAGAAGGGTGGTGAAGCACTGGAATGGGTTACCTAGGGAGGTGGTGGAATCTCCATCCTTAGAGGTTTTTAAGGTCAGGCTTGACAAAGCCCTGGCTAGGATGATTTAGTTGGGGATTGGTCCTGCTTTGAGCAGGGGGTTGGACTAGATGACCTCCTGAGGTCTCTTCCAACCCTAATCTTGTATGATTCTATGCTTAAGAATCTCAGAACTGTGACTGACTTAGTTGTTTTTACATAGCACCTAGGCACCCCGGTCATGGAGCAGGACCCCACTGTGCTAGGCACTGTACAAACACAGAATGAAAAGACAGTCTCTGCCCCAAGGAGATGCCAATCTAAGTATAAAACAAGAGGCAACAGGTGGATACAGACTGTCAGGGGAATACAAGGAAACAACAAGACAGGATTGGTCAGATTGAAAATTAAGACCAACAAGAACAAAAAGAAGTCATTCAAGATAGAGGGCAAATTGTTTCTGTTAACACTGATAATGTGGAACACTTCTCTGTTGTCAATCTCAAAACTATTTGAAAACACTGTCAGGGCTTGCACCATCCTTTATCATTAGGCTTGGCAGAATTTGATATTTTCTGTCGAAATTATAAAATCAATGTTTAGCTTTAAGCATTCCCCCCCACACACACATACACAATTTTTATTGATTTATATTTTCACAGTTGTGGGAAATTATAGGGTGGCAATCAGACAACAGCATGGGTAAGACGATTATTTCATGACAGCAGATGTTGAGATTCAAGAAGTTAAAGCTGTATAACCATTAAACCCATTGTCAACATCACATGCAAAACGTACAAAGCAAATAGCCTTACATCAAACTCTCCTAAGTTCTCTAGCAGACTTTTTCTTACTGGGCTCACCTGAACATTTTGATGGAGATATTTTTGCATTGGTTTGTGTGTATGGTGAGATTGACATTTACCAATAAAAATCTAATCCTTCCTAGCCTATTTATGATGTAAGTAGCTGGTGTTAGACACATTTTGCAAACAGGTTAATTCAGAAACAGAGGTTGTTGCTAGAGCTGGTTAAAAAGGGGGGGAAATTTGGCTTTTGTTAAATGTCAAACTTCAAGACCAGCCGTGACCACTGTTATGTAATCTGACCACCTGGGTAACGCAAACCAGAGCAGCTCACTTTGATCCCTGCATCAAGCCCACTGACTTGTGGTTGAGCTAGAGTGTGTCTTTTAGAAAGAGTTGATTTAAAGACTACAAGTGATTGAGAATCTACCATGTCCTATGGAAAGGCGGCTCCGGTGGTTAACAGCCCTCTGTGTCTTATTTCCAGGTTGACTTTTTCTGGCTGCCGGGGTGTGGCATTGATGGGTTATGTTTGGGCTAGGATGGCACTAGTGGATCTGAAGGGAGGAGTGGAAGGGTATCAAATACAGAATGTCACAGTATGGTGGAAAATGCCATGTTTGAGGAAGTTAAACTTCTGGCCACTGGATGAACAGAAGGTTTCATTCTGCAGGGTTGCTAATCTGTCCTCTCTCAGGAGAAATACATTCAATGTGGGGGGAAAAATGCAACATTCACTTGTTAACCGATTGTCCTGTCTGCTGTCGCTCCCAAGATACTGTTCAGGAGACAGAAATGTTGTGGATTAGCTAGCACGTGCAAGTCTCTGTTCTTACGTGAAGCAATGCAATTTGGAGAGTCACCGGGTGGGATTTTCAGAAGCACTCAAGCCCAGATCCTCAAAGGTGTTTAGGTATCTAACTCTGATAGGTCCTCACTTCCCTTGAAATTAAACTGTCTTTGAAGGTCTGGGCCTTAGTGCTGATCTAACTTTGGTCCCATTCCAAGTTCATGATAAAATTCCCACTTGCTCGGGGTCAGGACAACGCTGAGTGCTTTGAAAAACTGACCCATCCTGCACTGAGAAATAGAACTGGTTGAAAACGTTGTCGACGTGTTTTTTTTTCCCACTGGAAAAGGGCTTTTTGTCAAAAATGGCAATTCCCATTGGAAGTGTCTGTTTTCAATCTTTTCTGGAGGTTTCAGTAAAAAAAACCAAAAAACCCAAACCATTTTTGTTTAGTTTCTGGCAACCGAGAATGTTTCATCTGAAAAATGTTCAATTTTGGACAAAACCCACAAAAATGTTCAATGGAAAGTTTTCATTTTCTTCAAAAATGGGTTTTTTGGGGGCGGGGAGTGGGGGTAATTCCCCACCAGCTCTACCAAGAGCTAATATAATGGCTTATTTAAGATTCAGAATGACTGCAGTTTGGCCTCAAGAAGATGTGGCTGTAATGACCCCGATCTTGTAACTGCAGCGAAATGTCTCTGCAGGGGGTGGTGTTCAGACCCCAGCTCTTCATTCAGCTGCATGTTAATTCAATTTGTTCCTCACGGTATTCTGACTGTACTGCCGAGCCTCTAAATGAACTGCTTTATATGCCTGGCACTGGTCTCCAGAGTCAGTTGCTTTCTCTCCATCTGCCTCATCAACTGTGTTTTGCATACAGTATTTGGCAAAGGATGGCAAAAAATAAGGCCCCACCAGGCTTTTGAAATCAATGCTGTTTATTTTGTCTCAAGGGTTTGTGGTTAAGAACTGAAGGGAGCTCCCCTTTTGAGTGACGTCCAGCTCGGATGGAGCACGAACAGACGCAGATCTTTTCTCACTAAGCAAGACAACTTTATAGCATGAAGAAAGTGTTTATCTAGTTGTTCCTATGAACTGAACGGCCGGTTCTCCTTGACTGCGGGGAGAATATTTTCTTTTCAACAGAAGTTTAGCCTCCTTCCCACCACTTCTTTAAAGAGGCCTCAAAGCGCAGGTCACGTGTCCTTTTGCAGCTGCCCTGACTACTTGACTTCAATAGTGTTCCCTCCCCATTTCCCCTTTCTGTAACTAACGCTGCCAGTGCTTCCCTGTTGGCACGTTAACTGGGTCACCTAACCTGCTCCAAAATGCTTCGGAGTAAGGAGAACCCTGCTTGATTTCTGCTCCTTGGGATGAGCGTCAGACAGGGGCGATTCCTAGAAACGTCTAGGTGTGGAATGCTAATTGTGTATCTGCACCAATGTCCCAGACAAAACTAATTCCTTCTCCCTGCTTCTCTTTAGCATCTTAAAGAGATATTTCCCTATTAGGGATGTGGGTTACATCAGTCAACCTTTTCCATACTAGGACTCTCTCCTCTCCTGCCCCCTCCTCCCTGAATCTCCCTCCCACTTAGCAATGTGGGAAGAGCAAGGGAGTCACAACCCCATGACACCTGTCCATGACCCCTGCATACGTGTCTGATCAGGTGTCATCCATCTTCCCCCAGGAGACCCTGGTATGTTTCAAAGTCCTTCAAACCGTGGCTGCGGAGTCTGTCCTGCTTGGTCACAGTCTCATGTCAGTTCTTGGATCCAGTGAGAGAGACACTTCCTGTGTATTAGGCTGCCCACTTGACAGCGTTCTCAGTTTGCTGGGCCTCTTGAACCCGTTAAAGCTAGTCTATGGGTCTCCTCCCTGGGGGTGGTACTGCTGCGGACTTAAGAGCTGGTATTAATTATCCCCTGATGCTGTTAATTCCTGGTGGTTCATTTGTGCTTAGTGACTTCCCCTTAGTCACTGCATTGTTTGATTTGTTTCAAGAAAATAAATTAACCCTCTCCCCAGTAGATAACAATACATAGGAAGAGGGGAAACTTCCCCTCACACTTGTTTTTTTCCCCATAAAAATATCAGAATCATCACAATAATCAAAGAATCTCACAGAAAACTAACAATCATCTGGGCCAATATGATATGTCTTATTAAGAAGTTACACATTGTCATCCATGCGCCATCATATTCATTGTCTGCTTGCTATCAAACTTTGACACTAAGGGAACTATAACGGGTCTAATAAATGTAGACAGGGAAGAAGGAGATTTAAAATGAGTTGCCTTTAAAAGGGTGTTTAAAATACTATAAAAAGGCATGGATGGAAGATGAAATTCTGCATCAGAATTAAAAAATAGTTCAAGAGTTCCTCACCTTCTAAATCATCAAGCGCACACACTAATCTCACGGGATTTGCTTTAATGACATTTCCATTATCATTAGTTTCCGGTAGATGCCTTTTACATTTACATTCTCCTTTTCAAGTAGCTCAGTCACAGATTTTGGAGCTGTCATTTTGCATCCAACAGCTGCTCTCTCTTCTCTGGGAGCTTTCATTTTCGCCTCTCCCATTAGAATGCATGGCTCAGAATGACATTTTAAAAGAGAGGGGGTCTGATTTCTACTTCGAAGAATCAAATTTAGAATTTAAATTCCATATGGCAGCGAGGTTAGCATCAGTGAAAAACTAGCAGGATTGAATGGTTTGAGAGAAGACGGTTGAGTCACAGATTTAACAACTTTTGTTTCCCTGTGGCAGCATGAATGAATCCATAGGTTAAATTTCCACTCTTCTGCTTCTGTGGCTCATTTCTGAGGAGCGTAATGGAGACAAAGGAGGGGGAACAGCAGAAGAAAGGACATCCCTTCAAGCCCGATGCATGAATCAAAGCCATAACAAAGTTTGTTAAGGAAAGATACTGACCGGACTATTAACATCTGCTAGCTGCTGGTTTCCAGGCTGTGAGCCACAGCAGAGCACTGAAGGCACCCACGGTTACGTGGCTAGAATTCTGCTTCTCTGAAGACATCTTAAGAACAGCCATACTGGGTCAGACCAAAGGTCCATCAAGCCCAGTATCCTGTCCTCTGACAGTGGCCAATGGCAGGTACCCCACAGGGAATAAACAGACAGGTTATCATCAAGTGATTCATGCGCTGTCACCCAATCCCAGCTTCTGGCAAACAGATGCTAGGGACACCATCCCTGCCCATCTTGGCTAATAGCCATTGATGGACCTATCTTCCATGAATCTATCTAGCTCCCTTTTGAACCCCGTTATAGTACTGGCCTTCACAACACCCTCTGGCAAGGAGTTCCAGAGGTTGATAGTGCGTTGTGTGAAAAAATATTTTCTTGTGTTTGTTTTAAACCTGCTACCTATTAATTTCATTTGGTGGCCCCTTGTTCTTGTATTATGAGAAGTAGTAAATAACACTTCCTTATTTACTTTCTCTATACCACTCATGATTTTATAGACCTCTATCATATCCCTCGTTAGTCGTCTCTTTTCCAAGCTGAAAAGTCCCAGTCTCTCCTCATACGGAAGCCGTTCCATACCCCTAATCATTTTTGTTGCCCTTTTCTGAACCTTTTCCAATATATCTTTTTTGAGATGGGGCGACCATATCTGCACGCAATATTCAAGATGTGGGCATACAATGCATTTATATAGCCTTATATAGACTGTCATGCCTGTGACCCAAAAGGGAGCTGTCACTCCAACACATCGCCATTCTAAAGCCTCCATAACTAACCCCTCCGATAGCATTGCCCCCCAGCAATTTCGTGCCAAGGAAACGCGCCAGACTGCTGCTTAGCTCAGCCTGCAAGGAAGCAGGTCTGCAGCGCTCTCGTTGATGTCATGGCTTGATAACTCTATCAGCCTAATTGGCGTCATCAGACAAGCTTGGTTCCAGGTGGCCTCTAGGAAATAAAACTCCCCGATAGCTTGTTTGAAGAGTCAGGCCCAGCAGTTTCCAGGTTTGGCAAATCCAATTAAACGTCTTCCTGCATCTTGTTAGATGGGAGCAAAAAATGATCTGTCAGGATGTTCTTTCCTAGCCCTTCTCATCCCTCTGTGCCTGGGAGCTCCCACCCCCATCAAACAGCCATTTAAGGACCTTGATAGGCAGCAGAGCTGATAGTTTGAATGTGTTTACTAATGTCCTCCTGATTGTTGTCCAAGTGCCATCTCATTCATGATCCCCTCCATTCCTTTGGGTTACAGTATAAACGTCTGAAAAAACAGAGGGTCCACATCTAAAAAGTGTTAAGATGAGCGGCCCCTCCACCTCCTATCCAAAATGTACAATGAGAAAAACCATGCTGAGAATTGTAAATGATATATAACAGCATGGTCCATGACCAGGAGGAAGGTGCACACACAGCTTATGTTCTATCTACCATGTCCTTGATTTGTACTGTGTTAATCTCCTGGCTTGAGGAAAGAAAACAGGAGTTATACAAGGACACCCCATTATGGCATCAACAGATATTAAAAAAATCCATAAATCCCACTGGAACCCATTTTTAGTAACTGTAACCCCCATTAACGCCGTATGGGACTCTGTCTCTTAGCAGTGGGTCTATATAAGAATCTGGTTCTACTTCCTACTAACAGAGTAATCAGCTCAAGCAGTAGCATCTCATGCTCTTAGATCCCGCGGTCCCAAATTCAGTCCATACTTTCCTTCTGCACTTGTGTTGTTACACAACAACACAACACAAGCTGAAGATTCACAAACACTGCTCACTGTAAAGTACAACAGATTGAGGACTTTAAAAAGAAAGGTTGCTTATCATTAATGTAGTTCAATGAGGATGCCTATAGGTTCCCACCCTTGGCAGTGCATATGTATGGAAGACCCCCCCCCAAAAGAACTGCAGTATTCATAGACGAGCAATTTTACATAGTGTTATAACACACGATTAGTACTTATTAGTTCTATCTCTTCTGAGGCAGTCAGATTTATAGTAATAAGTTGAGCACTGCTAGGACAAGATTGATTTAGTGTCCCAAGATACGCCAAAAAATTTGTTAACTTTGCTGTCAGATATGTAACATAGCAAGCCAGATGATTCTGTGCAGTGGTAGAAAGGTTCCAACTGCAGTCATTTGAATGCCCTGCATCACTCATGGGGGTACTCACCCATCCTGAAGCTAATGAAAATCTTCAGAGTAACTTAAAAGGACAATATGGAGAGGCTAATAATGTATGGAGAACACAAGAAGAGTTTGCACAGTACAATGACTTGTATAAACAAAAAGGAGGATGTGTGTGGGGGAGAGGGGAAAGGAAGATACTGAGAAATTCTGAGCAGAAGGAGACAATTTAAGAAGTTCAAAGCTAATAAACAAAACAAAAATTCCAGAATTGGAGCTGATCAAGAACTGGAATTGCCAACATTTCGAAATCTGCGTTTGTTCCAAAATGGAACAGCAACAACAACAAAAAAGTTTGGGGTCAATGGAAACATTTTGTTTTGATACAATTGAAATGTTTTGACGTTTATATTAGACTATAACATTTCCGAACAATGTCAATTTGAAATGAAAATCAAAATGTCCCATTCCAGTATGGTCAAAGTGTTTTGACCTTAACACTTCATTCGGAGGTTTCCAAAACAAAATTTCGTCGAAAGCAACGTGCTCCCGAGGGAACATTTTGATTTGGATGAAATGGCATTTTCGGAAGGAAAACTGTTCTGTCAGGAAACTTTTGACCAGCTCTACCCCACCTAACATATCAGAGTAAAGCTTAAACAGGCTAGAACAGTGCAAGCAAAGCATTACACAATAAGAAACCAGGCTCTCATCCGTCTGTGAGAAATCTGCTGAGCAATAATAGTTGAGCAGAGAGCTGTGTAATATGTGGTTTTTTCATAGAATCATAGAATCATAGAATCTCAGGGTTGGAAGGGACCTCAGGAGGTCATCTAGTCCAACCCCCTGCTCAAAGCAGGACCAACACCAACTAGATCATCCCAGCCAGGGCTTTGTCAAGCCTGACCTTAAAAACCTCTAAGGAAGGAGATTCCACCACCTCCCTAGGTAACCCATTCCAGTTCTTCACCACCCTACTAGTGAAAACGTTTTTCCTAATATCCAACCTAGACCTCCCCCACTGCAACTTGAGACTATTACTCCTTGTTCTGTCATCTTCTACCACTGAGAACAGTCTAGATCCAGCCTCTTTGGAACCCCCTTTCAGGTAGTTGAAAGCAGCTATCAAATCCCCCCTCACTCTTCTCTTCTCTTCTGCAGGCTTGTCGGGGTTTGGTCTGATCTTTAGCCAGCTCCAGAATGGGGCAATTTTACTTTTGTAACATTTCAAAATGTAAAAAAATACCATTTCTTCGAGAAGATTTCATGTAATTTTTTAAACTGGGTTTTCAAGCCGGGACTGTTCCGAGTCAGCTGGGTGAGTGAAGTGCTCCAGAGTCCCTTTGATGAGGGAGCAACAGATACACCACAACATCTTCTTACTCACATGCTTCGCTGCAAGCACTGTGCGTGGTCCTGTTGACGCCAATAGGGTTATTCAGATGCTTGACGTGAAGCACAGCTATAAGTGTTTGCAGAAATGGGGCCTACATTATTGTCATCAATTGAACTGTTTAGCTCAACCCTGGCAGTAGATGTTCTTATTGAAGAATGCCTCTTAAAAAGTGTCAGATTAGATAAGGTCAAGGTACCAGCTCTTGTATCAAATAACACTGCCATCAGCACCAAGATTTTAGTTCCTTTGCTTCGGGATTGAATTTTATTTTCTCCAAGTGAAAACAGGTCCACATAAATCAAACAGATAAGCTGGATCCTTTCCCCGGCTGCAGGGGCTCCCGCAGAAGCTTTCCTGTACCGCTGGTTAAAAACCAGAATTTGCACCTGTAGGAAACAGATTTCAAAGTCTGATTTCATCCCAAGCCAGATGAGGACAAAAAGTCGAAGCCTCAAGATTTTTTTTTTTTTGTGCAAACCAAAATAAGCCCCAAAATATTTCATTTCAACCTCAGCGAAACACTTCATTTCAACGGTGGGATTCTAATTTGTATACAAAAGTCAAAACAAAACATTTCAATAATTTCCCCATCCAAAATTTCAAGGGACTCAATGCACTCCTGCAGAACATTTCAGTTTAATCACATAAGCATTTTCCAATAGTTCTTCATCAACTGTTCTAGTGGAAAATCTCCCAGCAGGTCTCTCTCTCTCTAGCTAGCCTCACACTGCCTGTTATATGTCCCAGCAGGCCTAGCTCTCAGAGATAGACTAAGATCAGAAGGGACCATTATGATCATCTAGTCTGACCTCCTGCACAATGCAGGCCACAAAGTCTCACCCACCCACTCCTGTAATAAACCCCTAACCTATGTCTGAGCTATTGAAGTCCTCAAATCATGGTTTAAAGACTTCAAGGTGCAGAGAATCCTCCAGCAAGTGACCTGAGCCCCATGCTGCAGAGGAAGGCAAAAAACCCCAGGGGCTCTGCCAATCTGCCCTGGAGGAAAATTCCTTCCTGACTCCAAATATGACGATCAGCTGAACCCTGAGCATGTGGGCAAGACTCAGCAGCCAGACACCCAGGAAAGAATTCTCTGACTCACATGCTCCTATTACATGACCACTGGGTGCGTTCCCTTTTCCTGGGGAGGCAATCTACGCTTGGCATAAGGGCCAGCTCACCCTGTGAAAGGTCTTATAAAAGAGCTAAGGCCCATATCCTCAAAGGTGCCTGGCTCCCATTGATATCAATGGGCATTAGGTGCTAAAAACCTTTGAGGATGTGGGCCTAAAAGCGAAAAGCTTCAAAACCAGGCCCTAGTGAACTCCTTTTGAGTTAGCAGTGGTTGTCACGGTGAAAAAGTGAGCTGCAAACCTTGCCGAAAGCAGCTGCAGGGGATTGGACAGGCGTGCAGAAACACTGTAAATACAGCCAGGAAGCTGCAATTAGGGACATTGTCACAGGCAAAAAAGTGCCTCGAAGACCAAAATTCCAAGAGTCAGTGACCAAATCAAATTGCATATAGCGGGGAATCAAAGTAGCCCTCATTATCCAGCCACAGTTATGATCAGCACAGGTTGTTCATTCATAAAAGGAGGAGGAAGGAGGTTGCTAGGCTGCCGTGGCCCTTTTTCCATTGGGATGCTCACCCCCACCGCAGTATGGTGTAAGCTAATTTAGTTGGCCTTCCTTTACGAGGTCTACGATTGTCTTCGGATCTAAGACACCCCATCTCCCCCGCCATGGTCGCCATTAGCGTCTCTCATCCCAACAGCTACAATAGTCACGGCTTCCATCATCTGTTCACCACCCAAGGGGTATGAGAAGTCTTCCCTGCAATAGACATGTTCTTAGGGGATGTCTGCACTGCCAAGGAAGATGCATGCCCAGGGTCACAGCCCAGGGTCCAGCCTGGGCCCAGATGTCTGCACTGCTATTTTTAGCCCCGGAGCACAAATACCGCAAGCCCGAGTCAGCTGACCTGGGCTCGGAGAGTCACTGCTGCGGGGTTGATTATTTACTTATTGATGCAGTGTAGATGTACCCGTAGGCAGTTCATGATCCTTTATCTGTCCCCCTCCCTCCCAGCGTCACAAAGGCAGGACTAGACAGATAACAGTGGGGGGACAGAGCATCGGATGCAGCCAGTGCTTCAGCCATGCTCTCCTGACACACCCATAGCCATGCTCTCCCCTCACACTCAACCCTTTTGCACCTCGGCTCTTGCCCAGTCTATCCCAAGCTAAACTTCTCCTGTTTCCTCCTAGACCCTCTCCTCTCCCACCCCGCTTTCTCCACTGGCAGCTCCACTGTCCTGCCAGCATCTCAAATGCACTGAACGATGGGAGTGCTTTGCACCAGCCCGGGCTTGGCTCCCCTGTTTGGCTGATGGCGTCAGGCCGGTTTGTTGGTTCGTGGCACAGAATAGCTCTGCTGGCCATGGCTTTGCAGCTGTGGTGGCAGTGGGGTTGCCTGGGTCTCTTGCTCTACTGGCAATGCCTAGGAGAGTGAGTCAAATGTGAGATGATATAAGAGAGGGAAGAGAAACTATATGCCAAGGAACATCACCATTAGACAAGGACGCTTGCATAACGTTTGGGGTGCATGTGTAGGGTGAGGGTCTAGTCTGGAGACCAGAAAATGAGAGCCATAGGTAAAGAAGATAACAGTTGTTTGGAAAGTCACCTAGCCGTACAATCCATTTGACTCACCCCATGGAGCAGTGCGTTGCTGTTTAGCTGAAGCCAGCTTCTTAGAATAATAATACCCAGCTCTTGTACAGTGCTGTTCATCAGTAGAACTCAAAGCATTTTACCAAGGAGGCTAGAACATCATTATCCTCATTTTACAGAAACCAAGGCAAAGAAAGGGTAACTGACTTGCCCAAGATCATTTTGTCGGTAATTGGCCAAACCAGGAAGAGGAACCAGGTTTGAGTGTCAGGCCAATGCTGCCTCCAACAGGTGATTAAATTACACTGGAACACTCCCACATCAAAATCTGATGCCCTCAACACCTCTCCAAGTGATGAACAAATTGCTACAAATGAGTAAATTTGGGGGAAAGATCATGGCTGTGATGGCAATTTCTAGCAAGCTTCCAAGTCAAATGAGCTACCCTATTCCATATGTTGGCCAATGGGCTGCTATGAAGCCTAACTAAGCTTCAGCAGCATTCAAGTCTATGCAAGGAAGAGACAAATTTCCAATGAGACGACCCAGGTAGAGAATGCTGGGGGAAGGGAATGTTCAAAGAAATAAAGTTTTGGTCTGCGAATGGAAAGTTACTGTGCGAAGGAGGCTCAACAGGATACCAGGCACAATCAGACGGTCAAAGCAGCATCCAAGCGAGACAGCAGCGTCAGCCACCCATTGCTTCACATCAGGAGAATCCAGTGCAGTGTTAAAACTCAAAAGAGAAGAGGAAAAAAGCTGATTGGAGTGAAAGTTAAAATCCCCTCAAATCATTACAGCACAGTCAGAGAGCCACCTGCTAAAGAAACTCTGTCTGTGTTTTCGTTTCCAGCTTCTCTAGCTAGCTTCTCCAGAGAACCAATCAGCTCCTTAGTTCTCTTTGCTGTGCAGCGTTGGCTACACACCGTAAGTTGAAGTGTATCTATGCACCAAAGCCCATGTATGGACCTACAGAATAGCACGTGCACCTATGGATGAAGTTCTATGGCCTGTGTGATAGAGGAAGTCAGACTAGATGTATTATTAGATGCTGGGACACGTACCAAAGGCTACATATACACATCTCAAGGTGGCTATGCACACACTTTTCAAAGAGCTAAAGACGGTCACAAATGCTCAGACTTGGTGTCTGTGGCTGCTACATTGTCTAACCCTGTGACGTATACAGGTTGTGTGTAGTCTACAGCCCACAGTTACAAATGCAGTATTCCTGTATTAAGCATATAACAAACATCCTATTGCTAGCCAACAACAACAAACCCCCCCCATCTTATTTCACAACTATGATATAATCATGGCTGTTAAGTAAAAAGCATGAAATGTGATATTAAATGCAACCCCCCCCCCAATTTTAACACTCTAAAGTATTAGCCAATAGAGTTACAGTATGCAAATGAACTAACACTTTATGCTGATTGGATGGGTTACCTCTGATGTTATAATGCCACCACCCAACAATGATTTCACATTATTTAAAAAATTTAAATAATACTTTTAATACCAAAGCAGAAGGCAAGGTTTACAAAGGAAACACAGTGACGTAAAAAGTACTGTACAGTAATCAGCAGACAGACAAATCACAACGATTTCATTGTTGGTATCTTGAGGTCAAATTGAAGTCTGCAGAAAATCTGCAAAGAGAGATGTGGAAGGAAAGAAAGAAATCGTACCTTCAGACTAAGATTAAAGAGGCAGAAGAAGCCACTGGTTCAGGCTCCTATGTGGCTCTGACGTCCACTTCTGCTAAACCATCAGGGAAAGCCACCGGCCTCCAGAGTGACCCTATATTTGAGGAAATCGGTCACCGCATCAAGGAAATGGGAAGCCAGCTGGTCAAGAAAGTGAATGCCATATTTCAGTGGGACATCACTAGAGATGGAAAGATGGTGGTACAGTGGACTCTTGACTTAAAGACTGGCTCCGGAGAGATCTATCAAGGAGCTTCACGTTGTCCTGCGGACACGGTCTTCACCCTTTCCGATCATGACTTCATGCAGTTGGTTCTGGGCAAGATTAAGCCCCAGAGGGCATTATTTGTTGGCAGGCTGAAGGTAAGAGGCAACATCATGTTGGGTCAGAAGCTGGAGATGATTCTTAAAAATCATGCTAAACGCTGAGATGCACTGGTGGCAAGAACAGCCAAGACTGAATTCCTTTTGCCGTATAGCAAAGTTGCTCACAATGGAGACTGAAAAAAGCACATCCTATTTTAATGCAAATTCTTACTATTCAAGTTTGGAGACACTCTACAGCTAATTTGATTGATTAATTATTGTTACAGTAAACTGGGAGTTAATAGCATAATGCACTATGTCTCTCACTGGTCCTCAATGGAAGCTTTCATCATGCATTTGCTTAGCCACAGCAAACCTATGGAATGCGTACATTGCTTTTCATTTCAGTCTCAGGAAAGTATGTGTCTGCCACTGTGAGGTTCAGGAGAGCAGGGTTCACATCCTGACCTTCCAAAGATGACGGGGGCTGGGAACGCTGCAGTCATCCCCTGCCCAGAGAAGGTTTTGAACCTCCATGGCCAAGTGGGAAAGTAGTGGTGAGACACTGCCAGATTCAGCACTGCGGTAACTCCATTGACCACTGGGGATGAATATGGCCCATTGAGACATGTTCAAGAGCGAGTTATGGCCAGGACTTTTAACCAGAGGGAGGTCACTACAACATGGGTTTGTGGAGGCAGGTTGGGGAGACAGGTACTAGTAAATAGTAAAATTGAGGGGAAGACTTAGTGTTGGACAATCTCTAAACATAAGGCGGTCACTCCTCAAGCATTTCATTAAGGCATGTTCAACATTAGTTGGAGAAGCCAACAAGTGCTGCGACTTCCCCAGAGTTCTGGAAGCTACACAACACGACACCCCAAAAGAAGGGTGTTCCATAAGGTTGGGGAGCTCAAAAGTCCAAATGGCTGCCTTGTATGATGCTTTTATTGAGGAATTGCCATTGCTGAACAGGCCAGGGGCTCTTTTTCTGACACTGGCCAATTCCTGACCACTGACCAAGTCTTTGAACCCAGTCATATGTGAAGCATAAGGATTGATAGGCCATGTTGTTTTATCTTAACTTATGATAAGAATAGCATCTACATTCACATGTCTAATCCTTTGTTGAAAATTACTAACCTACTTGCCTTAATATTTTCCTGCAGCAGTGGGTTCCACAGGTTAAGTGGACCTTATATAAAAATCCTTTTAATTCCCCCCCCCCTTCATAGTATCACCTTGTTCCTGCATGGTGGAAAGGAGAACTAGGAGCACCTGCCTGGGTTTCTCTCTGCCAGTCATTAATTTATCTCTCTCTCTCATATCTCCTGTTTCTTTTCCCTTGCCAAGTTAAATTGTGGAGTCCTCATAACACCCGTGTAGGATAGGTGTGCATTTTACACATGGCAGATTGAGGCATAGACGAGTATAGTGATTTATAAATATCTGGCAGAGATGAGATTAGAACTCAGACATCCTGACTCCCAGCTTTTTGCTTTCACTACTACACCTTACTGCCTTCAGTGCCATAACAGTAGAGCTAGGCAGGAGCTGGACTTTTGGTGTTGTGGGAAATGCCATAATTTTGAAATGTTTTCCATTCTGAAAGAGAGCAAAAACAAAAATATTTTTTTTAAATCTCCCGTTAAATGAAATTTTGAAAAAAATTGGGTTGATTGAAATGTTTGATTTTGATAAAAAACAAACATTTCATTCTGACTTTGACCTTTTAAACTTTTTTCAAAGCATATAAACAACGATGAACTTTGTTTCAACAAGTCTTTTTGAAATGAGACATTGAAATGCTCCAGCCTGAAAATGCCAAAGCGAGACGTTACATTATCAAAACGCTTCATTTCTTTTTGTCCAAAATGTTGTAAAAATTGACACTTTTAAAAAACATTTTGATTCCAACAAAAATAACGTTTTTCATTGAACAAAGTATTTAGATGAAAAATTTCCACCCAGTGATAGGTAACAGTTGCTATGTTATTCCACATCCCCTTCTCAATGCAACCTAACATCTTACTCACCACTAAGCAGCTTCACGGAAGTGCTGCCAGATATCACTCCTGAGTCATGCAGACATGATCAGGCCGATGGATGTCTTTGGTAAGGCACTAGTAGTGTCATATGCAGTGATAAAAGTTTGATATCTTAACTAGTCGCTTCTGTTGGTTTTTATTTACTCAGACATTATTTGAATGCCGTTTTGGGAAATGCATTGAGACAACCTCAGATGAAACCTTTAGCAAGAGGGAATGATCAATATTCAAATGAAATCTCAATGAATTTCTAATATACGTATATCTGTGAATGTAGCCACATGGGATGTTACAAGAAGCCAGCAGATAAGAACGCTTTTCGAATTCTTATGCTGGCACACAGTGGTGTTTGATGTTTGAGCAGATTTGGTTACATTTGTACCAATAAATACTAAACACAGGACGATATCATTTGATTTCCAGCAAGGAATACCCGGTACCAGAATATCTCACTCAAGCAAACCAATGTCCAGTGTAATTTCAGAACTGTGAACCATAGGCGCCGACTTCGTGGGTGCTCCGGGGCTGGAGCACCCACGGGGAAAAATTGGTGGGTGCTCTGCACCCACCGGCAGCTCCCCGCCTGCCCCGGGACCTGCGGCCAGCTCCCTGCCAATCCCGGGGCCCGCCGCCATCTTACCTTAGCACCGGGAGACGTTGCGGGGCCCCGCCCCCGACGCTGGGCGACGTTGCGTCGGCGTCGGGGGCGGGGCCCCGCAACTTCACCCGGCATCGGGGGTGGGGCCCAGCGTCGGGAGCAGGGCCCCGCCCCCGACGCTGGGCGTGAGCTCCCACCGGCGCCACAGGAAGTCGGCGCCTGTGCTGTGAACTAAATGTAAAACAGGAATCGGGAATCTTTGTGGAGATGTAGAAAAAACGTATGCTGGTTGGGTTCAAAGTTGAAATATATGCAAGAGCCGCTGTATGTTTTTGACTTGTGAGATCCAGATGGTGGCTTTTTTAATAATTCAGAAGACATTATTAAATATATCAGGGAAAATGTAGGAGAGCAACGCTGAAAGAGACGAGGACATGCATGAGACTTGTTTTCTGGAGAGATTTTCCAGACACTGCAAATACAAAGTGGATCCCTCATCCTCTGCTCAAAGTATCCTGCAGACAAAGCTCCCAATCCTGCAAACTGCTGGGAGCTCCAGCCATTGAGGATAGCAAACAAACACACTATCGAGGGTTCTGCCCTCTTCTTAAAGGCACAATTCCCATTTCCATTCAGGGCTCATGGTTAACAATGTATCCACTAGCAAAATACAATGAGTACAAGTACCACAATAAAACAAATATTTAAAAAACAAACATTCACTTCTGAATATTTTCAGATAGCAGTTATTCCAGGCTTGTCACACATGTACAACAAGATGTTGGTCAGATAAATCTGTAATTTACCGATGTTTTACAGGCATCCCAGTAAAATATGCTCTACTAATTACTTATCAATGTGGAGGTAATCTAGGAATATCAAATAAGTTAAGGGGCCCATCTCTGAACTTAAATGTGCTATTGTTTCTATTGTAAATATGTTAGTCTATTTTAATGTTTCTGCTACAGCTCCTTGTAATGTTTTCATCTGAGACCCCTGCATATATGGCTGTTGTGTTATATTTCACTATAAGTAGGTTTTTATCTGATGCATTTTACGTATTAAGAAAATAAACATATTTTAAACAAAGTAAATGTGTGTGTGTGTGTGTTTATGTTGGTTTTGATACATCTTGGTATTCTGGGGGCAATTCAAGCAGATTTGTTTCCTTTCCAAACTGGTTCAACCTTTTCTGTGGCACTGCCCTGAATTTAGTGGTCTCTTTTTGTTTGCTTGTTTAGATTAAAGAACAATACAAATGCCCATGCCATAAACCCCAGGCACTTTAACAATTAGTTAGATTAACAATGGTAAATAGTAACCATCTGTAAGCGGGTTGGACTCATCCCTGCAACGCTTCCGGCTGGTTGTCTTGGGAAATTAGCTCATCCAGCTCCGGAGTGCCCTCGTTAGGCCAGTGATCCGCCTGACCGCTAGCCCCATGCCCCTCCCAGGACCCTGGTGCCCCTTTAACTGGGGTGTTGCCCCCTGGCAGTACCCCACAGATCTGGGTCTCCCCTCCCTGGGGAACCCTCAACCCACTATCCCCACCTTGCCTCAATCATAGGCTACTGCCAGTCACCAGCTAGACTCCGTGCCCTGGGGCAGACTGCAGTATAAGCCACTCATCACAGGCAAGGTTGGGTTTGGACCTGCTGCCTCTGTCTAACCTTGGGCTGTCCCCTGCAACCCCAATACCTGTTGGGCCTAACACTAGGCCTCAGCCTGGGGCTTTCCTGGCCGGAGCACCCCAGCTCCCCCCAGCCCTGCTCCACCCTAGGTATCGTGCTTAGATTCGAGCAGCCAGGCTCTTCTTCCTCTACAGACAGGGGGAGACTCTGTCTGGGCTTCTGGCTCAACAGCCTTTATAGGGCCAGCTGGGCCCTGATTGCAGCGTGGCCCAGCTGCGGCTACTTCCCGCAATCAGCCCAGTCAGGCTGCTTTCTCCTGCCACAGCCCTTTCCTAGGGCTGTTTTACACCCTTCCAGGCAGGAGCGGGTAACCACCCCGCTACACCATCCCACAGCAAAAAATAATTGTAGACAAATTGTACTGGGAGGGCTTGATCTCTGTGTTGAGAGCCTGGGGCTAAGTCAGCCTCCACTGGAGGATGGGCTCCACCTGAGAGGAATCAGGTGATTTCTGTATAACAGGAGCTGCGGCTCTCCTGTGTCTGTAGAGACTGCAGGAAGCAAGAAGGTTCTTGCAGGGCCCTAAGTCAGCAGGGGAAAATTCATTGCAGGCAAGGAAGCTTCAGGGAAGAGAAGGAGAAAGAAAAGCTCTCCTAGCAGTGAGGCCTGGGAGAGACCCTGACTAACTGGGGAAAGATCTGGCAGACATTTGGGGGAACTTGAGAAGAAATGCAGGAAGTAGCCCAAGGAAGATGGCAGCAAAGGTAAAGGAGCAAATCTAGCTGTTCTGGCCCCGGCCCCTGTACTGAACCCAGAGTTGAGGGTGGGACTGGGTTCCCCTACTGACCCCAAGAAAGGGGGTGTACAAGCCCATTGTAAGGGTTGTTGAGCCCCGCACAGGGGCAGCGGGTTGAACTGAGGACTGGCTGAGGAAGAGTCCCAGAGAGGACAGAAGGACTTTTGTTTCTGTTGAAGACATGTTTGGACTTTTAGTTTGGGACAGTTGGGACCCTGGAAGGGGTGGACTAAAGAAGGTTACCCGGCCAGAGAGCCAGGTTACCATCTGCTCCCTCATGGTCTCTTTTCCTTGTGTGCTCCCACACGGTCCCTCCTCATTTTGTGCTCACTTGTGATCCATCCTTCTCCTCCTCGGATCCTCCCTCATGGTTCCTCCTCGGGTATTGCCTCATGGTTCCTCCTCGTGCTCCCTCGTGGTTTCTCATCCCCCTGCTCCTCACCTGCTGCCTTGTAATTCATCCTTATCCTTTTCTCACACTCCCTTATGGTTCCTCCTCCTCTCATGCTCCCTTATGGTCACTTCTCCCACCCCACTTTTCATGCCCTCTTTCCCCCTCATCGCAGTCCCTGCAGAC
The DNA here is from genome assembly GCA_037349315.1 of Chelydra serpentina. Lineage (NCBI taxonomy): Eukaryota > Metazoa > Chordata > Testudines > Chelydridae > Chelydra > Chelydra serpentina. Next base: position 18,257,104 of record JBAIAC010000061.1, read on the forward strand.
TCCAGTCCGGTTCCGACCCTGGCTTCCCCAGCCTGTCCTGGATCTGCTGCTCTCTGGGGCCTGAGTGTGGTGGGATTTCTAGGCAACCACTGGGCCTCAGCTTGTGGCATCACAGCATGGTTGTATTGTCTCCTGTGACAAGGTGTCAGGGACAAAGAGGATAACCAGAGGAGCAAAGAAAGGATCCAATGGCCAGGCCCCCTGCCTCCAGACCATTAGCAGTTAGAGTTTCTTGTGTGGGGTCTAATGAGACCTGGCCAAATACTACACCACGAGTGAGATCAATGGATCCATGTCCAATGCTGGTAGACTCGTGGGCACAGGTTTCCACTGTGGATAAGAGCCACCCAGGGAGCCTGAAGAACACTGAGACCTTTCAGTGATGTGGTCCCAGGTTCCAAACCAAACTCAGCTCAAGATCATGGGAATATGGCAAACCACTATTGCTTGGGACACTCTCCATCTAGCCTGTGGCTTCCTGTATCGTCAAGGAGAGACAGTTTGCCCCGACACCTGTTGGGGGTGAAACGAAGGTGTACATGATCACCATGGAGATGATTATGACTCTATCCCTGGGGAGTGAGATGATTGTTCCTGGACAGGTGTTGCGGAAAAATTAACCACACGTTGTGTTTGAATCAGAAACGCCAGAGGCTAGAGTAAACTAAGCTTAGGTAAGTTTACTATATGAGCAAAAGGGCAAAGAGGGGCTGGAGACTTCTACACAGGTGAAGGGGAACCTGACAGAAGGGCTGAAAAGGCATGATGGAACCCCCACCATTAGGTTGACATGAATTCCTGGTGGCCCAGATAATAGGCAAAAGTATGAGAGGCTGTGTTTCAACGAGAGGTGCCAATGTGATTCCCCAAGTCATGTACCAGGGAATGGGGGTTGGTACCTGGCACCTGAAGGTGATTGTGTATCCAGAGGCTGTGTCCCAAGTACTAGCAGTTCAGCAAGGTGCTGGGAAAAGAGGGAGTCCCTGAGACAGACTGAACCCAGGAGTGAAGCAAGTGCTGGCGAAGCTACGCCAGGCCAATTTGAAGGTGAAACCAGGAAAATACAATTTTTTTCTGTGATCAAGTAAATTACCTGGGGCATGTGATCTCGGGAGATGTGCAGTGGGGAGGGGGCTGATGGGCATTCTAGTCCCCAGCTTAGCAGATCCATCACACAAATGTGGGTTCAGAGGCATGGACCTTGGGAGGAAACAACTCAAGATTCTTCCTTTTATGTTTCTATTTCTTTTCTGTGCTTTGCAGAGGGAGAACCAGCTCAGCCAAAGTCCCATTCTTGGGTTAATGCTCCTACCCCATTTATGAAGAGATTCCAGTTGCTGCCAACATCTGAAAAGGAAAATTGAGGCTCCATTGGGTACAAGCAGCAGCCCGCGGCAGTGAGTCTTAGGGCCCAGGTCTACCGGCTCGGACTTGTGCTATGATACTAAAACGTGCTGTGTAAATATTTAGGCTCAGGTTGGAGCTTGGGCTCTGTAGCCTAGGGAGGTGGGTAGCCGGAACCCATAGAGTGAGCCTGGGTCTATAGATTGCGGGGGAGGGATAGCTCAGTGGTTTGAGCATTGGCCTGCTAAACCCAGGGTTGTGAGTTCAATCCTTGAGGGGGCCATTTAGGGATCTGGGGCAAAAATCTGTCAGGGGACAGTACTTGGTCCCCCTAGTGAAGGCAGGGGACTGGACTCGATGACCTTTCAAGGTCGTTCCAGTTCTAGGAGATTGGCATATCTCCATTTATATGATTATTATATTATCCAGGCTTTGAAACCCGCTGCTGCCTTGCAGTGTCAACGCACCCATTGTGGCTTGGAGTTGTAAAAAACGGGACTTATGAGTCTTAATCCCATTTTAAAAAGTGATCTAAACATGGAGGGTCAGATTTTCAAAGGTTTTTAGGCACCTGAAGCAGCAGATAGGCACCCAGTGGCATTTTCAAATTGACTGCAACGGGAGTTAGCTGCCTAACCTGCTTATGTGCAGTCCCACTAGGCGCCTCGCTGCATCTCAAGGAACTGAATTACCTTTGAAAATCTGTCCCTCATCTGGAGCAGGTAGTCAGGGACTGAGCAGAGATTTGGCTCCATCCCCATCGCTGACCAGGGCAGCTGAGGCAGAATGGGGCATGTCATCATAGAATCATGGAAGATTAGGGCTGGAAGAGACCTCAGGAGGTCATCTAGTCCAGCCTCCTGCTCAAAGCAGGACCAACACCAACTAAATCATCCCAGCCAGGGCTTTGTCAAGCCCTCTAAGGATGAAGATTCCACCACCCCCCTAGGTAACCCATTCCAGGGCTTCACCACCCTCCTAGACAGTGTTTCCTAATATCCAACCTAGACCTCCCCCACTGCAACTTGAGACCATTGCTCCTTGTTCTGTCATCTGCCACCACTGAGAGCAGCCCAGCTTCATCCTCTTTGGAACCCCCCTTCAGGTAGTTGAAGGCTGCTATCAACCCCCCCCCCCCCACCCTCACTCTTCTCTTCTGCAGACTTCTGCATTTGCTGGTCGTGCAGGCCAACAGTAAACGAGTGCGTCTCATTCCCCTGCACAAGGAGGAAGCCGGGAGGAATTGCACTTCCTGTCCCCTCATTGCTCATGCCTGGGACTAAAGGTACTACCCAGACCTTTGATAGCTGGAGTTCTGAACCTAAGGGTTTCATTCTAGCCGTGGGAGCAATGCTGGAATGATGCCAGAGCTGAGCCCCACTCATTCAACGCTGCCTTCTGTGATGAGAGCTCAGACTCGGTGCAAATGAGCTTCCCCTCCCTCTCCCCCTCCCCCTCCATTTTTGCCAGTGAATTCCAACACTGGAAGAGAGAGAGAGGCAAATTTCTGATAAGGAAGATGTCATTTTTTACACACACACACAGAGACACACGCACCCTCCAAGCCTCTGACTTGGCTAATCATAACAAACATCTGTCAACTACTAAAAATAACTGCTTTGTACCATTTTGTGAAGCATAATATTTATATAGCTCAGCAGTATAATTAAAGTAATGTTTAGTTAACACTTGAAAACAGCTGGAAATTCACCAAAGCACATTGCAAGATTTAGAGCCCATGTTAATAGCCTGCTTGTTAAGAAGCTTTGGGGATATTTTGCAGACTTTCAATAGACACTGAGATGTAGGGCCCGATCCTCAGTGGGTGTAAAGTCAAAGGAGCTACATGGATTTACACCCACTGATGATTTGGTCTTTGGATTAGTATGTAACGCTGGCTTCTCACCATGCTTAATAAAGATCCATTTTCTGCAAGTCTGCATGCTGCATTCCATATCGCTAACAAAACACAGAGGAGCTCATGTAAATTCAGGCCTGTGTACAACAGTGACTCTAGGACAGAAACTGCCCTGAAAGTAGGGTTGCCAACTCTGACAGAAGCTATTCTGGGGGATTTTTCCCCCCAACATGACATAATGTCACTTTCTTAAAATATCCTATTAAAATCTCCTGCATTGCTTTCAATAGTCACCGGGAGATCGATGCCGAATATTCCGGGAGACTCCAGGCTGAGTCTGGAGGATTGGCAACTCTGCCTGAAAGCTTTCTCTAGGATGGCCTTTATCTATGGTGGGTGCTCCAAGAACTGTGAGTGGAGGACTGGGTCTCCCCTCCTGCCCCGCCTGCCACTGGAAGAAGGAGGAAACTGCAAGTGGAAACCCACAAAGATTCCACTCCCCTCTGTGGTCCCATGTAGGGGATTATGGGTCTCTAAACGCTGACTAGATATTGGGAGAAGCCCATTAGTAAAAAGCTGTGTCTCACTGCTGTATTGGTCTCTTCCACCTGTCCTAGCCTAAGAGTGAATAAAACTCATTCATTTCCGACAGAATGATCTCTCATTGTCTTTGATCTTAAAATGCTCACAAGATGTACCCCATAAGAAGTGTTTGCACTGTGGCCAGTTGATTTAGGGAGTATTATTTAATTAGTTTAATTCTGGATTTAAAAAAATCAGGTGAAAAGATGCAATAGCAATGTAATGGGTATATTGGCCCTTTTAGAGTAAAGGGCCCAGAAGACCCCATGCCAGGGAGCTGCAATGAAAAAAGACCCAGGAAATAGCCTGGTAGAGGAAAAGAGGAAGTAGTGAATTAGGGAATTAGGAATTGGATGGGGAGGAGGAACCCCAGGATAACTGTTCCTTTAAGGGCCCGGAATCAGGAGCCCTGTTGGTAGGGTGTGGCAGGCACCCCTCTCTTCCAGCCAATCAGGAGGAGCGGTCTGGAGGAGGGCACTATATAGACTGCTTCTCCCTCAGGGGAGACTGTAGCAAAAGAAGGAAGCTTGGACCAGAAGGCTAAACCCCAAAGAGAGGCAGCAATGAGAAGTAATCCTGTGAAACTCTGGCTGTAGCAGGGGACGTGCATGGTGTGGATGGCAGAAGAGCTAAAGATAAGTAGGAACCTTTGGCTGGCAGTGCTGGACTTTATTGGTGGGACTGTTTGAGGTCGTTAAACCAGCCCCCAAATGGAGAGTGGAAGGACTAATCAGAAAAGCTGTGGGGGGGAGTCTGCTGCAAAGGGAATCCGGCCAGGAGGCAGTAGCGTAGCCGGGGGGGAGCAGGGGGAGTGGCCGCTCCCTCACTGAGCAGAAGCAACGCCTGTTTTGTGCTCCGACGCCTTTTGCTCCTGCGCTGCAGCCGGAGCGGAGCATTTTTTTTTGCTCCCGGCGCCTTTTTTTGCTCCTGACGCTTTTTGCTCCCGGCGCCTTTTTTTAGCTCCGCTCCCCCTGTGCTCTAAACCTGGCTACGCCACTGCCAGGAGGGGCTGCTCAGGAAGTGGCAGCCCTGTTACAAGCAGTTTCACTTCTTTGTCCAGTGAAACGGTTTTTAGTTGTAGATTTGAAATGAGGAGGCACTTGAGACATTTATCATTTTGTGGTGGAAGGCGGTCCTGGCAAAATGGCAGCGTGCTTCTCGCTTGAATGAGCTGGTGGTCCTCATTCTCAACGGCCTGTTTCCCCGTGTTGTTCTGCTCTGGGTCTGGACACTCATTTTTAAAAATGGTAACTACAGCAGTCAGAGCTCACGTGCCGGTAGAAGCTCAGCGGGCAAAGGCTTTGACTTGCATGGGGCTGCCAGTGTAGAGGGTCAGAGGCACTGGCCTTGTGACTGACCAGCTCAGCAGCAAAGCATCCAGGTGAGAGGATGACGGTTGGCCACATGGGGACATTTTGAAACATAATTCTTTTTTTTAGGGTTGTTGCTTTCAGTGTTGTCCCCACCCCCCACATATATAAATTGTCTATTTTTAACTGATCTATTACAAATCTCTTAACTTCTCTCTTCCTTGCTGTCTCGTTTCCAGTTCCTACTGGAGAGATGCAGCTCAAGGACACTGAAAGCACAATTTAGTTGGGTGTTTAATGTGGCTATGTTTCCACTTGGCGTCTCAGCAGCGGCCAGCCCAGTGGGTGACTGCAGGGGTCTCACGGCACCCTAGTGTTGTTGTCATTAGTGGATCATCATGGTGTACAAAATACAACAGTGCTACATGATCCACTGATGATAATGGACTGGCAGGTGTTAGGCTGTATTGGGGCACAGGCCTCTGGCAGATCTCTGGTATCCATGGCAACTGTGTTCTGAGCCCCTGACCAGTTATGTGGGGATGCCAATCCCTGCCCCGAGAGGAAATTCTTGGAGGGCAAACTCATGGGGCCAGGTTCTGCTTTGGGCTTCGAACAAGCCTCAGTAAAGGTGGCACAGCCCAGATGGGGGGATGGCAAAGGTGGCTTCATGCAATGTTTGTACCTCCCCTTCTCAGGGCTGCTCTGGGAGCCATGCTGCCTATGGGCTGGTCTGCAAAGCGCTCTAGCCACTCCCCTTTCTTCCTCCAACACCCCCTCCTGCCCCTCGTATGCCTATTGGGGGGCTACAAGGCGGGGCAGGACTCTGGTCACAGTACTTTAGCCTTACTCTACCCCCGTGAAAATTCCTCTGGGGGCTGCCAGAGCAATATATTGGGGGCCATCAAGGGGATCAATATCTGGGCCATAGAATTTCCAGTCCCCTGTGTGGGATTAACCTGCAGACATTGGGCCAGAACTTCAGCTCCTATAAATCAATAGATCTACTATGGAACCCCGTTAAATGACTGAAATTCCAGGGGGCGGATTACCTGAGCAGACCCAAGGAATCGCCATAAAATAATCCCAACCATCAGGAAAGTGCAGTTCCCGGTTAATGAACACCCCAGACGCTGGGCCTGATACTCTATTGCCTTGTACGTCGTGTTATCATTCACACCTGCTCTCTCTCTCTCTCTCTCTCTCTCTGTTTGTTTTGTTCAACTCTAAATGAATTCCCCTCTTCTCCCCCACCAGAATTACCAGGGAACCAAAAAAACCCACTAGTTGCCCAGTTCCCATAAGAACGGCCATACTGGGTCAGACCAAAGGTCCATCTAACCCAGCATCCTGTCTTCCGACAGTGGCCAATGCCAGGTGCCCCAGAGTGAATGAACAGAACAGGTAATCATCAAGTGATCCATCCCCTGTTGCCCATTCTCAGCTTCTGGCAAACAGAGGCTAAGGACACCATCCCTGCCTATCCTGGCTAATAGCTATTGATGGACCTATCCTCCATGAATTTATCTAGTTCTTTTTTTGAATCCCGTTATAATCTTGGCCTTCACAACATCCTCTGGCAAGGAGTTCCACAGGTTGACTGTGCATTGTGTGAAAATATACTTCCTTTTGTTTGTTTTAAACCTGCTGCCTATTAATTTCATTTGCTGGCCCCTAGTTCTTGTGTTATGAGAAGGAGTAAATAACACTTCCTTATTTACTTTCTCCACACCAGTCATGATTTTATAGACCTCTATCATAGCCCCCCTTATTCGTCTCTTTTCCAAGCTTAAAATTCCCAGGTTTATTAATCTCTCCTCATACTGCAGCCATTCCATACCCCTAACCATTTTTGTTGCCCCTTTTTGGAACCTTTTCCAATTCCAATATATCTTTTTTGAGATGGGGCGACCATATCTACACGCACTATTCAAGATGTGGGCGTACAACGGATTTATATAGTGGCAATATGATATTTTCTGTCTTATCTATCCCTTTCTTAATGATTCCCAACATTCTGTTCTCTTTTTTGACTGCTGCTGCACATTGAGTGGATGTTTTCAGAGAACTATCCACAGTGACTCCAAGATCTTTCTTGAGTGGTAACAGCTAATTTAGACCCCATCATTTTATGTGTATAGGTGAGATTGTTTTTCAATGTGCATTACTTTGCATTTATCAACATTGAATTTCATCTGCATTTTGTTGCCCAGTCACCCAGTCTTGTGAGATCCTTTTCTAGCTCTTCGCAGTTTGCCTGGGACTTAACGATCTTGAGTAGTTTTGTATCATCTGCAAATGTTGCCACCTCACTGTTTACCCCTTTTTCCAGATCATTCATGAATATGTTCAATAGGACTGGGCCTTGTACAGACCCCTGGGGGACACCACTATTTACCTCCCTCCATTCTGAAAACTGACCACTTATTCCTACCCTTTGTTTCCTATCTTTTAACCAGTTACCAATCCATGAGAGGATCTTCCCTCTTATCCCATGACTGCTTACTTTGCTTAAGAGCCTTTGGTGAGGGACCTTGTCAAAGGCTTTATGAAAATCTAAGTACACTATATCCATGGGATCCCCCTTGTCCATATGCTTGTTGACCCCCTCAAAGAATTCTAGTAGATTGGTGAGGCATGATTTCCCTTTACAAAAACCATGTTCACTATTCCTCAACAAATTATGTTCATCTATGTGTGTGACAATTTTGTTCTTTACTATAGTTTCAACCAGTTTTCCCGGCACTGAAGTCAGGCTTACCAGCCTGTAATTGCCGGGGTCACCTCTGGAGCCCTTTTTAAAAATTGGTGTCACATTAGCTATCCTCCAGTCATTTGGTACAGAAGCTGATTTAAATGATAGATTACAGACGATAGTTAATAGTCCTGGAATTTCACATTTGAGTTCCTTCAGAACTCTTGGGTGAATACCGTCTGGTCTTTATTACTGTTTATTTTATCAGTTTGTTCCCAAACCTCTTCTAATGACACCTCAACCTGGGATAATTCCTCAGATTTATCACCTAAAAAGAATGGCTCAGGTTTGGGAATCTCCCTCACATCCTCAGCCAAGAAGACCGATGCAAAGAATTCATTTAGTTTCTCCACAATGGCCGTATCGTCCTTGAGTGCTCCTTTAGCATCTGGATCGTCCAGTGGCCTCACTGGTTGTTTAGCAGGCTTCTTGTTTCTGATGTACTTACATTTTTTTTGCTATTACTTTTTGAGTCTTTGGCTAGCTGTTCTTCAAATTCTTTTTTGGCCTTCTTAATTATATGTTTTACACTTCATTTGCCAGAGTTTATGGTCCTTCCTATTTTCCTCACTAGGATTTAACTTCCGCTTTTTAAAGGATGCCTTTTTGCCTTTCACTGCTTCTTTTACTTTGTTGTTTAGCCATGGTGGCTCTTTTTTTTTTTGGTTCTCTACTATGTTTTTTAATTTGGGGTATTCGTTTAAGTTGAGCCTCTATTATGGTGTTTTTAAAAAGTTTCCATGTGACTTGCAGGGATTTTACTTTTGGTGCTGTACCTTTTAATTTCTGTTTAACTAACTTCCTCATTTTTGTGTAGTTCCCCTTTCTGAAATTAAATGCTACAGTGTTGGGCCGCTGGGGTGTTTTCCCCGCCACAGGGATGTTAAATGTAATTATATTATGGTCACTATTACCAAGTGGTCCAGCTATATTCACCTCTTGGACCTGATCCTGTGCTCCAATCCATTTAGGACTAAATCAAGAATTGCCTCTCCTCTTGTGGGTTCCAGAACTAGCTGTTCCAAGAAGCAGCCACTTAAGGTGTCAAGAAACTTTATCTCTGCATCCCTTCCTGAGGTGATATGTACCCAGTCAATAAGTGGATAGTTGAAATCCCCCATTATTGCTGAGTTTTTTTATTTTAATAGCTTCTCTAATCTCCCTGAGCATTTCACAGAGAGGGAAATTTTATAGGGATGGTCTTAAACACATGCTTGAATGCTTTGCTGAACTGGAGCCTTAGAGAACAAAATTTGTAGAGTAGTATTCATGTAGAAGTTGTGTGTGCTGGGTAAATCCATTTTTTGAAATGCACTTACTATGAGGGGGTAGAGGAAAATATGTGGCTCTCAAAACGATGGTATGTTCCTGTCCTGTTGATTAGCCGTTTGTCTCAGCCAATGGTGTTGGTGTGGTATAGCTCTGTTTGTGTGGGAGGAATTATAATTGGGACAGTTAGAGCCCTACCAACAGCAGGGGATTCTGTTTTGATGGGAAGCAGGCCTTCCCCCAGTCCACATGTATGTGATTAAACCAGTTACACAGGGAACACAAGGGAGCCATTTACTCATTTACGAAGTTAAATATTTTGTAGCCAAATATTGTAAATTGTCTGGCATGTTCGTAGAAGCGAGGCAGGAGACATCGGGTTCAATCAATCAGTTCCATTGTAGATCTGGCAGGGCTGTGGGCCTCTTAATTCTGTTTATCACGTTCTCCTCGGTTTCATATTGGATCTCTTGACCTGCTACAGCCACCTTTGTCCTTTCTCCCATGCTGCCCCCTGCGTGTGGGACATCCTTCATGAATGGATTGACAGGGCCAACAGACTGTCCTCCATCAAATACCTCCGCAGGACTCACTTCTACTATAATGCCAGCAAGAAGTGGGCCATGTGAGTCTTTCTATTAATGAGCAGGTCCTTTGGAGAGATTTGCTGTAGCAAGAATGGCGCGTGGTACAATGCAAAGCACTGAACCCATGAGGGACTTTCATTCGGCTTCACTATAAAGCTGCTTTCTTGGAATCCCAGCTCACTATTATTAATTTGTATTATAGTAGTATTTAGAGGCCCCAACTGAGATCAGGGCCCCACTGTGTTACGGGCTATACAAACATGTAGCAGTACTGACAACCCCAAGGATTCAGAAATAATGAGTTTGACTAAAAATAATGATGATTTAAAAAAATAAATTAAAAAATCTGGGTTTTTTCTTTGCCTTTTGGTATTTGACCCTTGAGGTTACCCTCGCTTCTCGTTTTCCGTGGTTGCTATGTAACCACGAGGTCATATTTTTAAAATGAAAGTTGAAATTCCCAAATCCTCTCTTGACTCTAGCAACTGTAATTTTTTAATAAGAAAAACACAAAATATGGTCAGACTCGTGACCAAATCACAAAGAGTTGGTGACATTGACACCGCAAAAGACCTGCAGAGTTTGCTGTCACCCTAGATAAGTAATGGGAAGGGAAACTGAGGCAGAGAAAGGTGAAGTAAATTGCTCAGGGTTGCACAGAGACTAGAGGGGGAGCCAGGATTAAAATGCTTATCTCCTAAATACAAAATATACGGCAGTAGCTGTTCTCAAGAAGTTGCTTTTTGTCCAGCTAAAAGAAGTCCCTGTAGTTCACAACACACAACTATGGCAAATGCTGAAATAAACATTAAAAAACCCAGAGCAGTAAAATTAAATAACCATAGCACAGCTCAGCAGGCAGCTGAATTACCATGTTAAAACCTCTCTCCAAACGAATGCAGTGAAAGCTACAGATGTGTTGTCACTTAATCATGAAATGATCATGTATAAAATTGGCTCTTTAGAAGGAGCATTGAGCATATGCTGCCTTCATTCTTCATTCCTTCAGTTGTTTTATACATGGCCTGTTGGTGTATACGCTTGCATGTGAATGTGGATTGAAGTGATGAATGTTGTCACTATGTGGAGTCACAGCAGAGACATAATTATCTGCATCATTTCCCTTTGTCTGGGAAACAGCTCTTGGGGCAGGAAAGCGAGTCCCTTGTTCTCACCCTGCTTCATCAAAAAGGGATCTTAAGGCACCAACCTTTGCAAACCTGGGGCCCTGAATCAGCACGGGTTCCCTACTCTCTTTGGCAAAGCACTTAAGCACACGTGATGAGGCAGAAAGGCTCCACACCAGCAGAGAAGGGGTTAAAGAGAGCCTGTGGGCCCAGCTGGACCCGCCCTGCTATACCAGCAGCCAATGACAAGCCTGGAGGGGAAATAAAAGGAGAGAGCCTGGCTCAAGTCAGGGCTGACTGGTGAGAATGGAGCTCAGCCTGACAGGGGCTTTGCTTGCAGAGAGATGGGCCCTCTAGCTACAGCAGCCACTGGGGAGGAACAGTTAGACTCCCCAAGGAGCAAGTGCGACACAAATCGGAGACTGTTTGGGACTCAAGCCCAAAGGAAAGGGCAGGACTATCCCCCTCCTCCCCTCCGAAGACTGGGCGGATGGCTCAGGATTGAGTTAGGTTTGCTTTTTGTTAAATGTTTGACGGCTGAGTCCATCCACTTCCCCCAGAAGGAGATCAGACTGAAGGGACAATTAGCTGGTGGGCCAGAGCCTGCCTCAGTGGACTCCAGAGATAGAGACCCCCCAACCCTGAGGAGATGTATGGCCACATCACGGCACCCAGAAAGTCCACAAGGGGGTGCTGCTCTAGCTCAGCCACTGCAATGTGCTTAACCTCAATGAGGTTGAACTAAATACTTTCCTAAGAGGGTTGGCACTGCCGAATCGATGCCCCAGGCTTGAAAACGGATGTTGGGTCTAAAGATCACTTCTTAATGGAGTGGGGTGAGAACAAGGCATTTTGCTCTCCTATGCCAAAACTGTTTCCCAGACAAAGGTAACGATGCAGATAATTATGCCTCTTTATGGTTAGACTCCGAAGTAGGGTGACCAGACAGCAAGTGTGAAAAATTGGGACGGGGGTGGGAGGGGTAATAGGAGCCTATATAAAAAATCGGGACTGTCCCTATAAAATCAGGACATCTGGTCACCCTACTCCCAAGTCAGCTGCACTTAGCAGGGATCAGCATCTTTGGAAACCAGACACTTGGGCCCAGAGTCTCAAAGATATCTAGGCACTGAACCTCCCACTGAGGCGCTAGGCCTTAAGTGCCTAAATATGGACATGGAATCTAATTTTAGATAGCCAGGTTTGAAAACTTTGGCCACAGTGATCACTATGTTTGTTCCTTTGGGTAAATCATTGTTTTGATTGCTTGTGCAAATTGCATGTCAGAATTGCTGGCTCTTATTGGTAACTAAAAATCAGTTCTAGTTAGGTAACCATTCCCTGTCAGATATTCTGGAACTGGGGTTTCCAAGGAGAAATTCATCTTTTTTTTTTTTTTTTTTTTTTTTTTTGGAGGCCAGAAGGGACCATTATGATTTTCTGTATAACACAGGCCACAAAACCTCTCGCCGTAATTCCTGCACCAAGCCAATAACTTCTGGTTGAGCTCAGTCAGATCACTTAGAAAGACAGCCAGTCTTGATTTAAAAACTTCAAGTGAATCCACCACGTTCCTCGGTAAGTGGTTCCAGTTGTCAATTACCCTAATCTTTGGAAATATGCATCTCATTTCTAGTCTGAATTGTCTAGCTTCATCTTGCAGCCATCCGATCTTGTTCTGCCTAAATCCACTAGTTTAGAGCTGTTTATCAGAAATCTCTCTCTATCAGAAATCTTCTCCCCATGTATGACGTGTCTTCCCCACCCTTCCCCTTTTCCCTGTCTTATTTCAAGGATTCAAACAAACACAAACAAAAAATTCTTTGCAAGGGCTAGATTTATGTATTTACTTGCTTCCCCGTGTTCTCCTGACTTTTGCTTGACAGATGCTATTGGACTTTTTGGGTGCCACAAAGAAAGAGCAAAGGAATAAAACTGAAGGAGAAAAAATTAGGGGAAAGAAAACCTGGTCATTAGATTTCTTCAAAGGAAAAGTCTCCTATGCAAGGCAGGTTTTTCTTTCTGTTAAAATCTAATAGATATGAGAAGTAAAATAGATATGCCTGGAATTCAATGGCAAATGAGCTCCTAACTCCCTTAGGTTCCTTTGGAAATTCCAGTCTAATTTAAATGAGTCACTTATCCAAGTAGATTGATGTATTGGAGGATGGGATGTTTGACATTATCACCGAAGGATGAACACAATTCAATACCTGACTAACCTGCTGAGCTGTACCTGGGGAGAGGCTGAATTATCTATGTTGCCTGTGAAGATAGATCAGAAGTGTCCAGTGAACCGATGGATAGGGAAGCCCTGTTTGCTGCTTGGTTATCCAATCGGATACAGCCCGCCTGCTGGAGTTTTAAAAACAATTAAGTGGCTGGCTAGACACTTAGCAGATCTCTGTCTAAGCATCAGAGAGCATGAAGGTCCCTGGAGTGTGTAAATATGAGAAGTCCTTATGTAAGAACTGGAACTGATATACACAGTGACTCACTCGGCCTAGCATGACCACATATTGGGCTGCGCATCCACCAAGGAGGTTCCCATGGTGAAGTTGCATAAGGGTATCTTTGACTGGCTCCGTGGTGCAGGTGAACCCCCCAGTTTGCGTCAGCTGGCCGGGGTGGAAAGGTGAGAAGACCGTTCTTGGTAGAGGGCAAGCACTGGAGCTCTCACATTCAAGGTAGGCTGAAATTCCTTTCCTCTGTCGTCAGAACAGGAGGACATGATCATTCCCCTCTATTTGGCACTGGTGAGGCCACACCTGGAGTACTGTGTCCAGTTTTGGTCCCCCCCCCCCACTGCAGAAAGGATGTGGACAAATGGGAGAGAGTCCAGCAGAGGGCAACAAAAATGATTAGGGGGGTGGGGCACATGACTTACGAGGAGAGGCTGAGGGAACTGGGGTTATTTAGCCTTCAGAAGAGAAGGGGGGATTTGATAGCAGCCTTCAACTACCTGAAGGGGGCGTTCCAAAGAGGATGGAGCTCGGCTGCTCTCAGTGGTGGCAGATGACAGAACAGGGAGTAATGGTCTCAAGTTGCAGTGGGGGAGGTCTAGATTGGATATTAGGAAACACTATTTCACTAGGAGGGTTGTGAAGCATGGAATGGGTTACCTAGGGAGATGGTGGAATCTCTATCCTTAGAGGTTTTTAAGGCCTGGCCTGACAAAGCCCTGGCTGGGATGATTTAGTTGGTGTTGGTCCTGCTTTGAGCAGGGGATTGGACTTGATGACCTCCTGAGGTCTCTTCCAACCCTAATCTTCTATGAATCTAGATTGGAGACCAGATGCTCAAACGGTGTAATCGGTAATGCTCTACTGAAGTCAATGAAGCTACAGTGAGTGACACCAGCTCAGGATCTGGCCCTGGATTTTTTCTCTGAATTACAACAGGTGATACCAATGTTTCTTTCCAAATATTTTTTTTACCGACTTTTGATTTTTTTTGCATCGGTGAAATATTTTTTTAAAAATCAAACTCAGAAGCGAATTTAAAATGGAATGAATGTAAAAATCAAAATTAAGAAAAGGAAGAACACTTTGTTTTATAGTAATGACCTATAGTGCAGTAGCACTTATGAGCTCTAGTCATTGACCAGGACCCTATTGTGCTAGGCAAATAGACTGTCTCTGCTTAAGAGAACTTAGAATCTGAATAAAAGACAAGAGACAACGGGTAACTAGACAGTCAGATGGGAAGCACAAGGAGACAGCACTGGGATAGGCAGTGGTCTCGTCGCAGCTGATGATCCATATTGATACAAATCACTGATGCTGAAGGGGATTCTCCTTTAGTTCAAGTGGCCGGAGCCTATGGCGTGAGAGCAGGAAGAGTAAAGCTATCACCATGAAGTTCCGAGTGTCCTCCTGCCACGGTGCATCATCGTTCCAACACTGGCATTCAAAGATGGCCCCAGATGTGTTACCAGCCTACCCCAACCATCTTTTTGTTCTTAATTGACCAGTAGAACTGATGTCAAAACAGGGTCCCAGTTGTCGACATGTGCATATGTTACCTTCCCCCTCTGTGTACGAGGATTATCAACAGAGCTGGCTGAAAATTTGGGGCATTTCAAAATTTCAGTGCAATATTTTTTGGTGGAAAACATTCATCAACACTTTGAATTTTCAGGCCTGTTCACGAAGAACTTTTAGCATTTTGAAGCCCTCTCTCATGATCAACAAGGGGCACTTTTTTCTCTGGTGTATAAGGATGGCCGGTGAAGTCAATGACATTGATTTAAAACTGAATTTTCCCAAGTCTAGGCATGATCAGGGAGGGTGAAAACCTCTTAGCACAGCCAAGAGACAGATGTAATAGTGATGTGACTGATTTGATCTCTGGGTGAGATTAGAAAGCCTTCTGCACTGGCAGTGACCTTTGTCCCTTGTTTGCTGAAGCGGGATGGTTGTAGACCTTGGGCTTGTGTATCACCAAGGGGAACAAACACCTCTCTGGGGAACGTGATGATGCTATTCATAGTTTGCACATCTCTCCACACAGGGGACAGCAGGAGCAGCTTGAAGGAGCCTTCACAGTCTCCTGACACTCACTAAGCACTGACATTTATACTCCACTCTGAATTCCCCCTCCCTTGTTTGCTTTATTGTCACTGATGATATGTTCCTTGTTCTACCACTGCAGCCCCTCATCTGCCCAACCTCACACTGCCTACACACTCTGCCCCACACTCCGCTTCTCCCATATCTGCTTTCTGTCCTACTTCCTTTCCACCTCTCCCTTCACTCATTCTCCTTTCTTACTCCTGCGATCCCTTCTTGCCTCTGCTGTTAAAAAAGCTGCTACGTTTTACCCCTTAGGTATCTGCATTTGGGGGAACGGCCAAGATATTCCTCTCTGGATCTGTCAGTAAATATTTTGGGGCATCTGCTGGATGTAATGTGCTATGTGGACATAAGGGTGAACTCCTAGCCCCACTGAAAGCAGTAGGAGTTTTGCCACTGACTTCAATGGAGCCAGGGTTTCACCCAATTATCATTTCCCCAACATGGTATGGCATTAATTTGGACCTTGCTTCAACTGTTCATTATTATTCTGGTACCCCTAGCAGCCCCCATAGGGGTTAGGGCAGTGGTCTTCAAACTTTTAAGGGTTGCCCCGAGGCTGGGGCCGGGGCTGGGCGCAGAGCACTTGGCTGGGGGCCAAGGCTGGAGACAGAACTGCAGCTGGGAGTGGGGCCAGGTGCGGGGCCAGGAGCTGGGGCCGTAGCTGTGGCTGGGGGCATAGCGGGACTGGGTGGCACTCCCTCCTTGCCCCCAGCACCTCTAGTTCCAGCACACCTGGTCACCAGGTGGCACTGTGACAGTCTTCCAAGTTCTTTTTCTTAGTGTGTGAACAAGATTTGACTCTTGGGAAGACATGCTGTGTTGTAGTTAGTTCTTGTTATGAAGCGTACTGTGTGGTGGCAGTGAGTGGCCCTTGGAGAGGGAGCTGTGTGAGCAGCAGAAGAGTTTGCTCTCTGCCTTGGCCTCTGATTAAAGTCAGTTCCTGAGGCAGAGTTGCTGCCTGGGAACCAAGCACTGGAGTTGAGCTGAGATTTCCTGAAAGACGAGAGTGTGCTGCAAGCTGTTTGACCACCTCTGTTCCAAGACTCGTGTATATGTGTAACTAACACAAGACAAGAGGCAACAGGTGAATGCAACGAACAGCTGGGGCAGCACAAGGTAACAGCAAGACAGCGAAGATTAGCATAATAAGAGGCCAGAGCATACCAGCTGCTTTAATCATTAAACTCCAATAATTCTTTTCCAAATAGTCTTTCTGATGTCTAGTTGTCCACCTTAGCCATTGATTTTTTTTTTTTTTACTCTACACCATTTTGCGAGTGGGACTTAGTGCCTGGCACTTGACTAGATATACATTTTTTAAAAGGCATATAAGAATTCAGTGGGGATTTGATAAACAAAATCAGTTTCTAAATACCAGTCGAGGGAGGGAGTAGATGAAGAAACTGGGAAAAGATGAGTGTCAGCACTAACGACTCCTCATTTCCTTTTATTCATCTCTTGCCATTGTTCGTGATTGCGGTATTCGCAAGCCGTTCATCTGACTTCCACGTATGAATATTCCTTGCAATTTTCTTTTATTGTTTCCTAATTTCACATTTAGAGCGGCACACAAGTGTGCTCTGGCTGCTGTCTCAAGGACGCGGAATCTGGCTGAATAATCCAGCCCTGGATTTCTCAACCTCTGGAGCTTGTGTGTTGCGCAAAATGGCATTCCGCTTTGAAAGGCACAAGCCCTCAGAAGCTGAGGACGCCAGCTGGTGTCTTTGAACGTGCAGCAGAGAAGGGAAATCACAGTGGAATTATGCAAAGCAGTTGCTTTGCAGTTGATGATCAGAACCGAATGCTCTCAGATTGTCACTGTAAAGATTTCACTGCTTAGTCTTAAAATAGTGTTCACATCGAGATGCCATTTCTGTTGAAGAGGTCATTCCACCTGACAGCACTCTGAGTTAATTTCCCAGATCTGAAAAAGAGTCTGTATCGCACAAAGGCATGTCCCTCTTCCAGTAAGTTCACCCTCCTTTTCTCTCTAGTGTCCTGGGACCAACACTGCAGACAGCAAGATTCCTTGGCTGTTTGCTTTAGCAGGGGATGTTCTAGGACAAACAGTGGTCACCTTCAATGCCTTGTTGCAGTTCACACAGGAGGATAGAGAGGCACATGTGGTTACAACAGGGCTCCGTGTTTTATTAGCAGTAACCCAGAAGAGAGATTGTGGATTGTTCTGCTCTCTGTCCAGCTGGCTGACTGGGCTTCTGACTCTGTTGTCAGCACTGTGTATCAATCACCTGCTTTCCAGACATGCAGAGAGGCAAAGGCAGTAACAAGAGGGCACTCATGGGGAAGGACCCGGAGTCACAATCAGCAGGAGTGGTGCGTGCAGAGACCCAGCACGGGCTCTTACCAGCGGGCTGCTACTAGAGCTGGGTGAAGAGCAGATTTTCTGAATCTCTGGCAACTCCGAGCAAACAAAAAAACCCAAAAAACTGTTTTGGGTAGAACCAAGAATGAAATTTTCCAAACATTCCAGTGAATCAAAAAGTAGAGATTAAAATAATAATTGAGGGTGAAGTGAAACACTGTGTGGAATTTTTTTGATTTTTGACCATTTTAAAGGTTTTATTTAATTTACTTTAAAAAATAATAATAAAACAAATGCAAAATTTGACATGAAAAGTCCTTTCAAACCCCATAAAAAGTTTTGGTTTTTTTTCAGGATTTTCTAGGTTCTTTTGACATGAACAATTTGGTGAATTCAACAGGAAGTCTGGAAGCATTTTGCCAAATCGGCATTTTTTTCCCCCTGCTGTCCTCCAGAAAAGTTGTGTGGAAAAGCTCGGCCCAGGTCTAAGTGTGACCCCTCGAGGGGGGAGCTGTTAGCAGGGCCGGGGGCTGCATTATGGCTTGATCAAAGAGGAGTGCTGAAACTTTATCCTAACATGCAGACCTGGGCCTGAGAATCCCTGATCTTTCGTGTTAGTTCCTGTCAGCACAACAGACCCTCCTTGCTTGCCTGAAGAAGAAAAGGTGCCAGCATCTAGCTAAGTATCATGCTGGGAAGAACTGCAATGCTTAATGCAGGAAGAGATGCAGTGGGAGGAATGGGTGATATTAAAACAATCCTATTACAAAACTCTTTCTGTTAGCTATTCAACTCACGGCCATTGGACAGCCGGCCTCAGCTTGTCCTGTGCCTGCTGGAGGTCTCGGAAGCTGCCTGCTATCTGCCTAATCTTGACATTGGGATGCTTTGCTGAGCCTGCTAACTGGTGACCGCTCATTACAAATGACGCCTTAAATTGCACATGCGTCGTCTGCTGTGCTGTGCCAGGGTGAGATGGAGCAATTAAAGACGACTTGCTGTTGCTGATCTGTTTTGTTCCTGCTGCTTAGTTGCCAGCCTCTGAGCAGAACTGAGTCGGGTCCCCAAAAGAATCGATGTGTCTGCCAGTTGGGAGGTTTTGTACCTTCTTGTACAGTGCTGGGCATTTCTTACAAGAGGAAGAAATGCAAGAGCATGTCAGTTATTCTCAGTACTACCTCTGGGTCCCAAATAAAATCAGGCCTCCCCTGTGGTAGGCCTCCTACAAACTGATACGATGAGAAGTCACTGCTCCAAAGAGCTTACAGGCTCCACAGACAAGACAGATAAGGTGTGGGAGGTGAAGTAACTCATCCAGCAGCTCAGTACCAGACGCAGGAACAGAAGAAACATGTATTGCACAAGCTTCGTATCAGTTGTGTGTGTTGGTCTCTGTCACAGAATTCATTCTTACTGCATTACACTTACAACAGTGACATTTGGGCTGGATTCTCACGTACACTAAGACCTTTTTGCAAAGGAACCAAGTCCCTCAGCAGGGAGGGAAATTCTCCACATGGAGGGAAGGGAGCACACCCTCAAAGACTATTTGTGTTCCAGACTGACTTGTTAAAGTATACTCTTTAAAATGAACAACCTGGGTCTGAAATACCTTCTCCGCTGTGGACCTCTAAGACAACAGAGTTGGCTGGATTTCCCTTGCTGTCTGCTCTGAGGTTCCACTGGAACCGAGCCAGCAAGCTGGGCCTTCCCAGTTCAGGAGTAAGGTCTATGGGAATCCCCCTCTGAAAATGCCTCCTGCCCTCTTCCTGTGGCTGTCTGCTAATCTGGATACAAGGCCTAGGTATTCAGCTCCATCTTGATCTCACCAATGTTTCCTTTTAGGATCTGCTTCTTTTTAGGCCCATTTGTATCGAAATGCCTGGTTCCCTGGGCACAGAGGTCAGTTTACTTTTGTTTCCTAGATACTATATTTGAGAAAAGAAAGAAATCTCTGGCATTAATAGCTCACCTGGGGAGGACATTTTCTCAGACCCCTGCTCCTGATCCATAAAAGGGTTTAGCCTGATGAAACTATCCTTGAACCGTAAGCATCTAGCCCGGAGAGCTCCTTAGTATACCACAAATTCTCTTAAACGTTCATTGCCCTTAAGCCCTAACCTTCTTCTGTGAACTGGCTATGATGACTGGCAGCAGAAAAGTCACTTCTACCTATTCGTGCCGCTTCCTTTTGTGTGTGAGAGGAGAGAGAGAGAGCGCTGGCAAGGGCATCTGGGTTTGTTTCCCTATCCCGTTTAACATCAGTGAAATGGTATCCAAATTTAGGCCATCATTGTGAGGCTTTCTGCTTTGTGCTAGCCGCAATAATGTTCAGAAGCTGGAAAGGGCAGATAAGCTGCAGGGAATCTCCCGTCAGTCACTTCATTTTTAGTGCCTCATTTTCCAAGTGACCTGTAATTCCACCTAGTCTACACGGGGACTCTGAAAAAGAGTTTCTCAACAGCCCTTGCCTTTCAAGTGAAGGGGAATATATTCATTCCTGCAGAACTTGTCTCTCCCCCAGAAATGGTAAAAGCAAAACTAAGCATGTAGGTAGTTTAATTTTTAAGGGCCAAATTCTCTCGGGGGACGTCTTCACTGCCAAAAAAGGCGCGTTCTTAACTCGGGTTAGCTAACTCACCATAGCTAACTTGGCTTAAAATAACCATGAAGTCTTTGCAATTTAGCTTTTAACTCGGGTCAGCCGCTCAAATTAAAACCTATAGGGGAGCTTGGGGTGGAACTCCGGCTGCTGACTCAAATTAAAAGCTGGGTTGTTGTGTCTTCACGGCTGTTTTAACCTGAGTTAGCTAACGCGGGTTAGATAGCCTGAGTTAAGAATCCAATTTGTTTGCAGTAAATGTGTACCCTTGGGTCCATTCTTCTCCACAATGCAAATCTCTTCTGCATGTTTCTTGTGCGGCACTTCCATTTGTGTCAATGGTAGATCTGTGAGGAGCAGGGCGTGTACTCCAGACCGCGACTCTGTAAAATCTGCATTGTGAAATCACATTTTTATGGCCTCGCTGGTTTCCAGATCAAAATTCTAAATCATTTTGGGTAAATCACCACAGCTACTGAAATCCATGGATATATACTAACTAAAGATCTATCCCCATTTGACTATTTCTAACACTAGCCCTGCAAATTCCCCCTGGGATCTGAAAAACAGGCTGGATTCTTTCACTCTCTTGCATCATCACCAACAGTAAAAATTCTATAGGCAAAATCAGACCATTTAGACCTCCCCAGTTAGACCTCCATGGTCCATGGGACTGCATAGGTGTAACTAATTGTCTCCAGTGGTGTTGTACAAGTGAAACTGGGCCACTCTTTGCCCCAGGAACTGGCATATCTGCTGACGAGTGAAAAGTAATAGAATCCAGCTTGCTCTCCCATAGCACTTTTGCTTCTTCAGGGCTCCTAGCAATCAAAAGCACTAAAAACTTACCTTTCTCCTCACTCTGTAGCTACGACTCTGAGCACTGGGAGCACAGGTGTTGAGCAAGAAGGAGCCATTTCACTTTACAAAGCAGAATTATACTCAAATGTGAATATACTGGAACTGAATCTTCTCTCAAGTTGACTGCAGTTGGCTTTGGATCAGACCCATTTGCCAGACTAAATCAAGAGTAACCCCGATGAACTCAACGTCATTACACTATCATAAAACCAGGGCAAGGGAGTGAAGAATGAGGGCTCATTTGGTTGCGATTCAAACAATAATTGCGATGAAGGTTTGCAGAAAGCAGCTATTTCAATTTTCAGGTACACTGCTCACATCTGAATGCATTGGTGCCGGCATTTCTACTTCTGGCTCCCAGGGCTGAACAAATCACTGTATGAACAAAACAAACATCTCCAGTTCTATTCTTTGATGTACTAAATGATCTATTTATACTCTGCCTTGAGGGGGCAAGTTAATCTTTGCTTCTGCTTGTCCCCTTCTCAGTTGTCCCCAGTCATTTGAAGTCAAAGTTCCTTAACCCAGAGAGAGGTTCTCTTTATTCCAAATGGCTTTTGAAAGTGCGTCCTGACAAAGCCCTGATTTTTGAGGGATTTAGCCTTGCAAAAGCCAAAAGAAACCTTGTGCCTTCAAAAAATTCCAGTCTCCAAGTTATCTGTCATCACTAACGCTTTTTTCCAGCAGATCAAACATCATTTAGATTTGTTCTGCATGATCCGCAGGGACATTATGGTACACACTCGCATAGCAATCCAGCAGCAGCAAATGGAGAGAAGTGGGAGGGGGGAGCCTTGTTTGCGCTTTAATCCTGCAGGCCAAAGGAGGATTAGGGCATTGTTTGAGATTCCTAACAATTTCCACTGAGCCTGCACTTTTGCTGTGTTCTGATTGCATGCAGGGAAGAGGAGGCTGTCCGATAATACTTGGCTTTGCAAGCTGATTAGGTCACCCTTCAGCCTGTTAAATGCCTCACAAAATTAATTGTTGTCCTCCGCTCTAGCTGGGAGCCACAGCCTGTATAAATTAATCCATCAAAACGCCTTCCCCAGTCCCCTGTGATTACTGCTTTTCCTTTAACCTTCTGAAGGTGACACGGCTGTGTTCTCAGTTTGGATGTATGAGTCTTAATTCAAGGCTATCAGGCTTTTAAGTCATACCACAACCTAGTTCTACTTTAGCAGCATCTAAATATACAGTGCGCCTCCTTGTACCTACTCAACACTTCATTGCTTTCCCTCCCCAGAACTTAACTGATGAGTCACAAGCAAGTGGTAAATGAGTGTGTAAATCTTTAATGATAGGGTCTACCCCATGTTGATTCCCATCAGCCCCCCCATTAGATGAGTCTGTGACAGAATGCACCCCTGTATTGACACCCCACACACTATTGTAGTAATTTTTGTACAAAACATGCCTTGTGAGGTGTATGTGTGTGTGTGTGTGTGTGTGTATATATATATATAAAAATAATTCACTGGTCAATAATATGATGAGATGTGTGTAATAACATTCCATGTAAATGTAAGCTGAAATCAGGACTGAATTGTGTTTATCAGACAAAACTGGGGACTGTTTCTCAAAGATAACGGGCAAGCTGATGCCTCGGGCTAGGTGTCATCAAAGCTGATGGGCCATCACCTATCAAGTGACCATTCTTGGGCAGGAACAAACAGATCTGCATCTGAGCAAACAGCATGGAACCTTGTCACCCCAAGACTCCTTGACGCCAACCTCACAGTGGGAATGAATGTTATCTAGGGCTAAACCTCAAGAAAATGCATTTCAAAGGGTGACTGAACTATAAAAGGGGAGCGGAAAACACCCCTCCTCCCTGTGTTATCTCTCCTTATCCATCTCTCTCCTTTTTACCTAAGGAGACAAAAGACACAGCCATGGGACTTTGGCAACAGATCCTGGCCTGAAACTGGGTCAGCAATGTTGCTGGGAATCTGTCATAAGAATTTCACCTTGAACCAAGTCCAGCTGAGTTTAGAAAGCATTTTATCTTTATTTCTCTTGCGACCATTTCTGACTTTAATGCCTTATACTTATGCTCACTTACCATCTCTCTTTGTAGTTAAATACACTTGTTTTAGTCTTTAATTAAAACTAATCCAGTGTTGTCTTTAGACTGAGCTGTGTGGGTACGGTGACCAGATGTCCCGATTTTATAGGGACAGTCCCAATATTCAGGGCTTTTTCCTATATAGGTGCCTGTTACCTCCCACCTCCTGTCCCGATTTTTCACATTTGCTAGCTGGTCACCCTATGTGTGGGTAACTCCATTTAGGGTAGGAAACTGTTGTATGCTGATCCCCCTTAGAGGGATAATGGACCTAATGTATCTGGACTGTCCAGAAGAAGGTTGAACGGTGCAGGACACACGTTTTTGGGGGGAAATACAGGACAGGGAGTGTGTTGGGATCACCTTGTGAGTAGTAACCAAGGCTGCTGGCAGACAAAGTGAGACTGGTGTGTTGCTAACAGGCTGTTGGGGTCAGAGTAGCTGGACCAGGGCTGTGGCTACACATATGCTGTTTGAGGAGCCCAGGTTGGGCACTACGGCAGCAAAGCACTGAGAGGCACCCCAGGTTGCAGAGCAGGGGTGACACAGCCCTTCGCTGGTCAGGTTGCACCTCAGAGTGTCCAAGTCCACAGGCCACTGAGGGACACCATAGCAAGGGGGTTAGAGGCTTGATAACTTTGCTCTGAGCAACTTGTTCTTGGTTGCATAATCCAGCTGCTTCTGTCCCAACTGACGCCAGCCCAGCTTTGGGACGATCGGTTTTAGATGAAGTTTGGTGCCTGTGCATATTCTTGTCGTTTCCTGCCTCTTGGTGACTTTGTTTCCACCTGGGGCACAGTCACAGCATCAAAAACCCATTGCCAGAGCTGCTGAGGACTTTTGGCCAAATGCATCCCGGTGCTGGTGCGGGCACAGCACAGGGACTGAGAGGCAGCCCGCTGCAGCTCCTCGATATGGGAGGACAGTCCTCCTTGCACTCCCTGCAGTCTCTCTGGGGCTTGCAGCAGCCGGGGACTGTCCAGGTGTAGGTCTTCCCCAACCGTGCCTTCTCCTGCTCCAAGGGACTCTGCAGGGCCAGCATAGTGCTTGTTCTGCTCCTCGTGTGGAGACCTTTGTGCTGGTCCTGTCTTCTGTGGGGGTAGGACTTCCACGGGTTCAAAGAAAAACACTGAATCTGCCCTGTACCACTAGGCTGGAAATTGAGGAGAGATTCCTGGTCTAATCCCTGTGGACTCCCAACATCTGCATTCTTCTGTTAATTATTTACTGCAAATTTGCTCCTTTCTGACCCTCCCTGCAATGCACGGAGTGAGTCTCTAGGCGCTACAGCCTGCCCTAGGGAGAATGGACTTGACATTGCTGTCTCTTTTCTTTCTCTGAATACTATGACACAGCAGCATCTAGAGATTTCACTCCCATGCTGTGTACTGCCTGCGGTAGACCGTTAATGACTGAGATGAGGAATCTTACCTGGGCCTCTGCCCAAAAGGGCAGAACACCAGAAAACAGATCACCAGCTGAGCATCCACTGCTGAATGCCTGTATGTTGGAAAAAATTGAGCACTAACAATCTTCTTCTCCCAACCCCCACGAAATAAAAATAGCTGCTGCTGTTAGAACCTATGCTAGATCATCCTGAAAAACACAATGGCATATAAAACTCTCCAAAAAAGTCCTTTTAAAATGCCAACCATAATGGAGCCCCCTCCCATCATTACAAAGAACACTGAAAGGGAACGTGAGAATTCAGCAAACAATTAAAAATGAGCCTTCCAAATGTTCTTTCTGGGTCTCACAGAATTCTCTGGCTGGTTGGGTGTTTGCTGCTGATGTCTCACACATCAGAGACCCTTGGGGATTTTCATCTTCCTCTGCAGCATGGGGCACAGGTCACTTGCTGGTTGGAACTAGAGCACCCAGCGGATTCTCTGTAGTTTGAAATGATCAAATCAAGATTTGAGGACTTCAGTAACTCAGCCACAGGCTATGGGTCTATTGCAGGAGTGGGCAGGTGAGGTTCTGTGGCCCGCAGTGTGCAGGTCAGACTAGATGTTCATGTGATGGTCCCTTTTGGACTTAAAGTCCGAGAGTCGGAAAACAATTCTGGTGTTGAGCTGGCCCGTTATTTATGAAAGGTGATTAAAACCAGCACTGTTTTAGAAGGCTAGTTTTGTGGTTAAGCCGCAGGACTGGGACTCATGGTTCAATCCCTGACTCTGTCCCAGATTTCTGTGTGAACTTGAAGTTGCTGAATCTTTCTGTGCTTCAGTTCTCCATCCGTAAAAGGAGGACGATGTCAGATTTGCAAAGGTATTTAGGTGCCTCGTGGGATTTCCAAAGGTGTTCAAGCATTGAACTCCCAATTGGAGCATACCCAATGGGAGTTAGTCACCTAGGAGCTTTTGAAAAATCTCACGGGTGCTTACCTGCAGCTGTAGACATCTAAATACCTTTGAAAATCTGGCCCTTTGTCTCCTAACTTGCAGGGCTGTTGTGAGGATACATTCTTTGATGAGTGAGACAGTCAAATTTAAAATTTTTATTAAAGCTAATATTAAAAAAACTATATAATACATAGGTTGGGAAAAGAGTGTCTGTACATCTGGACACAGTGCTTAGATTATCCACAAATACAAAGTTTGTTTTTAAAGTCATATGATACATAGAGTACATAATCAGCAATAACCTGAATTTAGGTGATTAGATTTAACAATACAGTTTAGATATTAGAATCCGAATACTCAGGTACATCACTCATGAAAAGTACAGAGATTTGGTTGTGGAAAGCACATATATCAATGAGTGGAGATTGTCCCTCAGTAATTGAGAATTAGGTTGGTTGTCCACTTAGAAAATACAATCCACGAGGAAAGTATTTGTTACTTTCCTGACTGCACGTCTCATTGGCACTCCAGCTCATCCCTCCCGGTATTGCCGATGTCCAGTGATGTGTTCTATGTAGATGTCCTTCGACCACCTGATGGCGTCTGACTCCATGAGTTGCTGCATCAGCCGAGCGTAGCGCTGACTGATTCCGCATTCTCTCAGCATACTATAGTGATGATAGGCCATGAAAGAACCTA
Organism: Chelydra serpentina; assembly: GCA_037349315.1. Taxonomy (NCBI): domain Eukaryota; kingdom Metazoa; phylum Chordata; order Testudines; family Chelydridae; genus Chelydra; species Chelydra serpentina. The sequence continues at coordinate 18,283,411 of JBAIAC010000061.1, forward strand.
GATAGCTAAGATCTCACCCAAACCTATATAGGACAAATAAAAGATACAGCTGTTTTCTACCACCGCTAACCTCCGAGTTTGCTGAACTTTGATAATCAAGTCTGTAGTAGAGCTGGCAGGAAATTTTTTGACTAAATTTTAGTTGTTGAAAAATTCAAATTTGTTGAAACTTTTCATAGAATCATAGAATATCAGGGTTGGAAGGGACCTTAGGAGGTCATCTAATCCAACCCCCTACTCAAAGCAGGACCAATCCCCAATTTTTGCCCCAGATCCCTAAATGGCCCTCTCAAGGATTGAACTCACAACCCTGGGTTTAGCAGGCCAATGCTCAAACCACTGAGCTATCCCTCCCCCAACCTTTTCATGGGAAAAGGTTGAGTTCAACAAATGTATTTACTTCGGGGGGAGGGGAAGGAGGGGAGAAGCTTAGAAATCATGAACATTTTTCAACTTTTTCCAAATGAAAATTTTCCATTTCCTGGTTTGAAATGACTTTTTGTTTTGAAAGGTAAGCAAATTATAGTATGATTATTTTTTAAAAATGGGTAGAAAAAACACTTTGAAATTATCAGAATGAAACGTTTCGATTGACTTGACCAAACTTTTCAGAGATTTTCAGTTGAGTAAAATTTTTTGAAATTTAATTTTTTCATGTTGATTTCGATTGGGGAAAAAAATTCCAAAATTTTTAATTTTCATGGGATGGGAAAAACATTTCCCACCCAGCTCCAGCCAGTAACGAACTTGGACCTGGCCAGAAGACATAATGTGACTTATTGATACTTACTTACATCCTGGACGTCTCCCGGTAAGCAGGGGGTAGGGGGCATGCCTGTGCTTAGTTCAGTTACTGTTTTGCTGGCTAGGGTAAAACTTGCTATGAACATACACTTCTGGATATGTCTCTTGATCACTGCGTTAAATAACAGAATGAATAGTGTCTTTCGATGTAAAATGCAAAGACACCCACACGGATCTCCTATTATGTTCCCAACAAGTACAAATCAACTCATTATTTCCACCCTGCTGGTCTACAGCAGGGGTCTCCAACATGTGGCCTGCAGGCCACATGCGGCCCGCCATAGGCGCCAACTCCCCCACGGCATGCTGCCTTCCCGCTCCTCCACCTACTTCCCAGCACTTAGGACTTTCCAGGAGGGAGGAGCAGGGACGTGGCACGCTCAGGGAAGGAGGCAGAGAAGAGGTGGGGCCGGGGCTGGGATTTGGGGAAGGGGTTGGAATAGGGGCAGGGAGGGGGAGCATGAGCTGCATGCTATTCTGCTTTATGCATCATCAACAGAACTTTTGACTATGAATCTAATCCAACCCCCCTTGAAGTCAATGACATTCTTTCCACTGATTTCAATGGGAGTCAGACAAGACCCTAAATTCCAGTTGCAGAATATAGTACCGGTGAGGAAAAACACTGCTGAAATTACAAGGTACATTTGCAGACCTGTGTAAAGGGGTCTACTCACCGCAGGAGCACCTCCTTGTGGGTACATCACCCATTTAGGTCTCTTGTAAGAATCCCTAATCCAGGACAGAACCACAGCGTTTACTCTCCTCCTGACCTCCTCCTTGCCTCTAGCCAACTCTCTTTCCCTCTAGGGCTTGGTTGCAGACCTCCACCCTGCAGCCTCCTTCCTGCTGTCACTTCCTGGCTTTATCATCCTAGCCCAGTTCTTCCCCCTGCTCGGCTTCATCTTCCATTAGTTCTTATCAATCACTTGCTTCCCTCCAGTGCAACATATAAATTCCCTCCAGTATAGCTTCCCTCCAGTGCAACATTTCTGGCCCACATTTACCCACTCAGGGCTTGTGTGGGATGGACACCCCATTGCAGGCTGACATAATTTTTTTAAAACTCAGACAATTAACAAATTAACGCTGCCAGCTAAGTGGCCAAAAATGACATGACTGTCAAAATTAGCACTGACTTTTCGCATTACAGTTTAAAAAAAGTTAATACATTGACTTTTAATAGCATACTATATTACTCTTCATTTTTAACGATATTTTTGTATCATTGTATGAAAAGGTTTCAGTGATGCGGCCCTCCGCCCAATGTACTAGTCCTCATGTGGCCCTCGTGGTGATCTCTACTGCTAGAAAATGCCATATAATAACTAGGTATTATATCATATAAGGACATAATGAAGGTGGGAGATGTTGCTGCCTTTATTTCTTAACAACTAGCATCTAGTTCCTCATTTCACCAGTGACTAATTTATAGGGCTGTCAAGCGATTAAAAAAATTAACTACGCTGTTAATAATAGAATAGCATTTATTTAAATATTTTTAGATGTTTCTACATTTTCAAATATATTGATTTCAATTACAACACAGAATACAAAGTGTGCAATGCTCACTTTACATTTATTTTTTATTACAAATATTTTCACTGTAAAAAACAAAAGAAATAGTATTTTTCAATTCACCTAATACAAATACTGTAGTGCAATCTCTTTATCATGAAATTTGAACTTACAAATGTAGAATTATGTAAAAAAAAAACTGCATTCAAAAATAAAACAATGTAAAACTATACTATTTCTTTTGTTTATCATTTTACAGTGCAAATATTTGTAATAAAAATAATATAAAGTGAGCACTGTACACGCTGTGTTCTGTGTTGTAATAGAAATCAATATATTTGAAAATGTAGACAAACATCCAACAATATTTAATAAATTTCAATTGGTATTCTATTGTTTAACAGTGCGATTAATCGTGATTAATTTTTTTGTTAATCACGTGAGTTAACTGCCATTAATCGACAGCCCTACTAATTTAGCATCACTTTAATATCCCAGTGGAGTTGGATATTTAGAGCCTGATCCTCGTCCATTTGAAGTCAAGGGAAAAACTTCCATGATGCAAGATCTGGTTCTGAGTCAGGCTGCCTTCTTTAGGGCACCAATTCAGAAGTCCATCCCCATTTAGCAAAGCACATGCTTAAATCCCATTGATTTTTTTCAATGAGATTTAAGCACATGCTCAAAGTTAAAGATGTTACGACCTTCCGGGGTGCAATACAGACCAGTGAGGGGCTGTGTCACCACTTTCCCTGCAACCTGGGGTGCCTCTCAATGCTTTGCTGCTGTAGCTTCCAACCTGGGCTCCTCACAAACAGCATGCAGGTCGCACCAGCCACACTCTGGCTTCCATTAGCCATGGTTACAACTTGCAGGGTGACCCCAACACACTCCCAGTCCCGAGTTTCCTCCCAAAAGTGTATGTTGCACTGTCCAGCCCTCTCCTGGACAGTCCAGGTAGATTAGGTCTGTCACCCCTATAAGGGGATCAACATACAACAGTTTGCCACCCTAAATGGAGTCACCCAAACAATTAACAACACTGAATTATTTTTAAGTCAAAAATAAAACAAGCTTTTTTACAAAGAGAGATTTTTAAGTGAGTACAAGTAATGAGGCATTAACGCCAGAAATGGTTACAAGAGAAATGAAGATTCAAGATGAAGTCCTTTACCACATGTCTTCAGTACACTGCTGACCAAATTCGCTGGCCAGGATCTGCTCCCAAAGTCCACAGGCTGTTTCTTTGGTCTTCTTGGAAGGACAGGGAGAGAAAACAGAAGGTGTTTTTTGCCCCATGGAGTCTGGTGGAGGAAGGAAGCTTCATGCTGTTTCTTTTCACCTGTTTATGCTGAAATGAAGATTTTCTTTCTCTTCTTTCTTCCCCCTCTTACTGTCTGAAGACTCTGTTTGCATCTATATGAAAATTGAGGTAAACACAGCCCTTTGTTTAAGACAGACCTGCTTGACCAGTTCTACCTAATCGGTGCTATGTAAGTTTGAACACGCGCCTTTAACATCATGCAGGGGGGATTTTATAACTTTACACATAATGTTGCTACACACACTGACTAGTGAGTTGTTTTTTTTTCAAATGATACATAACAAGGCAACTTTTGTACAAATATTATTACAATAGTATGTATGGTGTGAATACAGTGGTGCATTTAATCACAAATGTGCTTACGTGACTTGCTTAATAAGGATGGATTTAATCACATGATTAAATGCTTTTTGAAATGGGCCCAGATACAGCTCTCAAGGATGGAGAAAGGGGGGGCTACAGGGAAAATTTTCAACATTATTTAGCAGTTTTAACACTCACAGACCCTCATTCATGGCTTCTGAGAAGAACAGGTAACACACCAGGTAGAAAAATAAATGAGTTTTGTGAAGTGGTACTGTTAGCTTGTTATTAGCATTAAAACTCTGCATGGCCATATGTTTAATCTGAATGCTAATGGAAATGCTTCATTAGTCATCCAGTAAATTAGATTTGTTTCTTGGATCTTTCTTGTTCTGTGAATAGCTGTAAATTTCCTTCCAAAGTCCTCTTAAAAAGTGGCGGCGACGCAGTTCAACTTGTCTGTTCCCCAAAACCGATAAAGTATTCTTTAGCATTTAAATAGTTCCGACCAGATCTGGTTTCTGCCTTGGTCTGTGTTTGAAGTTGAGGGTTCATACTGATTGCGTAGTCTCTTAGGTTCACGCCAGGCTGAGTGTCACTTGTCATAATAAGAGCTACGTGACAAAAGGAGTTGTATGGCACTTAATGTTGAGAAAATATGTGACTTTTGTCATTAATTGATTTAGGAGACATTGTCCATGGCACTGCATGTCCATAATAACCCAGCTGGGTATTCTCTCCACCCTGGCCCTGAAGACGAGTTTAATTCTATAATTGTCATGCTCATTGCCGCATTATGCATTCAGCTTCACTCTTCAGAAAGCAACATCAAGGAAGCTACTGACAATTAAAAATCTGCACAGTAAGCTTCAGTGCCACTTGAGTTTTCGGCTAGAATACAAAGGTATAATTGCCATCAGGAGCTCTCTTCATTAAAGAGACATTACCAAACAGAAGCTAGGAATGAACACTATGTACATAAGATGCCCAGAAAACAACATTTTATGTTATTACCTGTCTCCTCTTGGCTGCTTGTTGGCATCTTTTCTCCCACATGTTCACAGATTTCAAGGCCAGCAGGGACCATTATGACGATCTAGTCTGACTTCCGATGTGACACCAGGCCAGAGGATTTCATCCTGTGATCCCTGCATCAAGCCCATATCTTATGGTTGACTAGACAGAGCATTAGAGAGACAAGGTAGGTGAGGTACTATCTGTTATTGGACCAACTTCTGTTGGTGAGAGAGTCCAGTACAAGGTATTACCTCACCCACCTTGTCTCTCTAATATCCTGGGACCAACACGGCTGCAGCTACACTACATAGATAGAGCAGCTACTTTAGAAAGATGTCCATCTTGATGTAAAGGCTTCACATGATGGAGAACCCAGCACGTCTCTAGGTAAGGTGTTCCAGTGGTTAACTGCCCTCACTTTGCTGCTGGCATGTAAACAAATAGGTAAGAAAACCCCCTCAGACAGGGAAGGTGGGGAAGGGACATTAATGTTAATGTCCCTGTATAGGAGACAGGACCAGATTATCCCTTGCACTGCCATGAGTGGAAGAGACTCATATCTGGCACAGCTGAGGGGGTGAGTTTGAGGGGACGTTTCACTTTAGTTGCATCAGCCTCCCCCGCACTTATCTTGATCTGAGGAGGCTCCACCATGGGTGCTGACCAGGGGCAGGAGGGCATAGATACCACGGTGGTGAGTGCTGTGTACAGGCATAGCTACAGTCGGGACTGGGCTGGAACTGCAGACGTTCGCCGCAGCATTGTCTTCCTGGAAAACTGTTGGGATCGGCCCATCCGACCTCATTGACCCAGTCTGCACATCTGACTCCCTTCCCCACTTCGGGCATAGACACGGTTCCCCATCCAGTCGCTTCTGTTGTCTTGGGGACCAATACAGAGGCACAGGGCAGCCCGCATTGCTCCTGAGACACACAGGGCTTGCACTGGGGCAACATGGCCCCCGGGGAACAATCAGAGCAACTCTGTGAGTGCAGTACTGGTGTGGTCCCAGTTCCCTATCGGGGCAACCCCGGTAGGAGACAATCTGGCCAAAAGTCATTGGGGCTGGACTTGTGCCCTTTTTATTCAGCTGAGCAGGAGGTAGAGCTGTTGGGTCTGATGAAGAGTGCAACCCCTACCTTCCAGATTTCCCCACACATACACTGCAAAAAAATTCGCGGAGAGTGGGTGGAGCTTGGCTTTGCCTGACCCTGTCACCGGAGTGCACCATATCTGTGTATAGGTAAACAGTGAGTAGATACAGTGCCAGTAGATGGCGCTCAAGAACTCCTAGCATGGTCCCTGGTTTTGGAGGACCAACAAAACTTGCCATGCTCTGCAAATAGCTTCCTCTAGCAGCTCTTTCTGCCAGATTTTAGCTCGCCCTGCCTGTCCAGATTAGATGGCTGGGCACAAGGCAGGGAAATAAACTGCACCCTCCTAAGGGGCACAGTAAGAGGGGAGGAATCGTCACAACTGAATCCCAGTTCCTTCCCAAGGCTGCTCTGGGATGGAGCAATTACGCACGCTGCCCCTTGCTGAGTCTGGGTCTTGGAAAGGAAAGGCATTTTATTGTCCGGCTCACATCAGGAGATGGTAAATAATGGAGAGTAAAAATTAAAAATCCCAAATGACCCTCCTGATAAATAGTTTTCAAATGAGTGCAGTTCTTGGCAATGTCACTTTCAGTCCAGTTCTGAGACTCTCTCTCTTGCCCTTAGCACCGTCGATTCTAAACACATTTCACTTTCAGAGGGCGGCTTGGATATTAGCAGCTTGTTTGTGTTTGCTAATTTTATTAGGTATGGATTGTTTATCATTAACTGAACAGACCTCTCGTCCTTTCCCCACAGGACAGCTTTGAATAATACATGCTGAGTCTCAGCAGACCCACTGCTGCTACAATATTTTAATAAATACACGACACTGCATTTGTCTTTCCCATGTGTGCCAGAAGAGGAATTATTTTGGATACTGATATCAAACCAAGCAATCATATGTTCAATTGACTATTTGCAACTGGATCCACATGGCTAACAAGAGCTAATACAGTCTTTCCCTGACTCCTCTGCCAAGACTCAGAGATCATGGCAGTCACTGCCTAGACAAGTGGATTTATTCTGGGTGGTGATCCCTTGTGGGGAGGGACAGCTCAGTGGTTTGAGCATTGGCCTGCTAAACCCACGGTTATGAGTTCAATCCTTGAGGGGGCCATTTAGGGAGCTGGGGCAAAAATTGGGGATTGGTCCTGCTTTGCGAAGGGGGTTGGACTAGATGACCTCCTAAGGTCCCTTCCAACCCTGATATTCTATGATTCACTCTCCTCTCCATCTACACAAGGAGGTGGCTTTTCCTTCCCCAGCTGGAGTCTGGCACCCCAAATACACAGGCCATTTTCTAACACTTTTCTTCATTGGTTTCTTCAACGAGAAATTATAAAGATCCCTTGTCTTAGGTACATTTGGTATCAACCTGCACAAGAGCTGGTTGGAAGATAGTTTGGTTTTTTTCTTTCCCCTGTAGAAAAGTCTGATTTTTTGACATCATGGAAGATGTAGTCTGGCTGGGGAATCCAGCTCATAGAGGAAAATGGGGGCACAAGGAACTCAAACTACAACTCCCATGAGGCACTGTGGCAACATTTCCAGGTTGAACTATAACACTTTTTGGATGTTTTTTTCCCCCTGTCTGTATTTTTGATGAAAAACTAATTTTCAGGGGAAAGCAGACTTTTAACAAAAATCATTCAATCAAATACTTAATTTCCCATCAAAAAGCAGTTTTCATGGAAAATTTTAAGCCCGTCTTAATCCACAACCTTCTGTACTATGGGCTTATTTTTACTCATTGAAGTCAATGGCCAAACGCCCATTGCCTTCACTGTGGGACAGAGCTGCACCAGTGATCATCATGTCTGAGTGCCAAGAAAATTATACAAGTATTGTTCGTATAACAGTTGAGATCAGGGCCCCAACGTGTGAGACTCCATGTATGCACATATTAACAGACAACACATGCCTAAAAGAGTTTACACTCACTATGTATGTCTACACGGCAACAACGACAACAACAACAACAAAACGTTCTTTACTCAGATTAGTTTAATTTCAAGTTAAAATAGCCGTGAAGGCGAGGCAATTTGGCTTTTAACTCAGGTTAATAGCACAAGTTGAATCCGTGTTTCCCCTATTGGCTTTAACTTGAACTGCTAACCCACTTAAAAGCTGAGTTGCCATGTCGTCAGTGTTCTTTTAACCTGGGTTAGCTAGCCCAAATTAAGAAAAAGATTTTTTTTTTGCAGTGTAGACATGCCCTAAAAGGAGGAGGTAAACAAAAGCAGCACAATCATCCCCATTTTATAGACTGGAGATTAAGACCAAGATCGATTCAGTGACGTGCCCAAGGAGTCTGTTGGCAAAGTCAATAAGTTGAACCTTGATTTCTTGACTCCTACTTGAGCATTTTATCCATTTGCCCATCTTATCTCAATCAGCAATCTGAAGCTGTAAGGACTATCGCTTCTGCCCTTCCCTCGGATTATTCTTAAGGAGTGTGAGGAATTTACTAATTGTAAGGTTATCTATGTAATTTTTTATTGTGTATGATATTTTCTTCTTCTCTTGAGAAAAGTGTGGCTGGGTTAGTTGATCAGCCTATAGAGTCAGTGTTGTGGCAAAGGTGTATCAAAGAGATGTGCCTTACATGTTGTCGTGCTAAGAGCAATAGAGAAAATGTGATTGTTATTTTCACAACATACAAATAGAGAAGTTGGATAACAATGGCCTTACTGGATCAGACCAATGGTCCATCTAGCCTGATATCCTGTCTTCTGAGAGTGGCCGGTGCCAGATGCTTCAGAGGGAATGAACAGAACAAGGCAATTTATCAAGTGATCCACCCCCTGTTGCCCAGTCCCAGCGTCTGGCAGTCAGAGGTTTTAGGACACCCAGAGCATGGGGTTGTGTCCCTGACCATCTTGGACCTATCTTCCATGCACTTATCTAATTCTTCCTTGAACCCAATTATAGTTTTGGCCTTCACAACATTCCATCGCAACAAGTTCCACAAGTTGACTGTGCATTGTGTGAAGATGTACTTCCTTATGTTTGTTTTAAACTGTTGCCTGTTAATTTTATTGGGTGACCCTTGGTTCTTGTGTTATGTGGAGGGCTAAATAAAACTTCCCTATTCACTTTCTCCACACCAGTCATGATTGTATAGACCTCTATTCCCCCTTAGTCATCTCTTTTCTCAGATGATCAGTCCCAGTCTTTTTAATCTCTGCTCATATGGAAAATGTTCCTTATCCCAAATAATTTTGGTTGCCCTTCTCTGCAACTTTTCCAATTCTAATATATCTTTTGAGATGGGGCAATCAGAACTGCATGCAGTATTCAAGGTGTGGGTGTACCATGGAATTATATAGTGGCATTATGATGTTTTCTGTTTAATTATCTATACCTTTCCTAATGATTTCTAAAGTTCTATTAGCTTCTTTGACTGCTGCTGCACAATTCTCTGCAAACATCTGTTCTATATCTACAATGACTCCAAGATTTTTCTTGAGTGGTAACAGCTAATTTAGATCCCATTATTTTGGATGTATAGTTGGGATTATGTTTTCCAATGTGCATTACTTTGCACTTATCAACACTGAATTTCATCTGTCATTTTGTTGCCCAGTCACTCAGTTTAGTGAGATCCCTTTGTAACTCTTCACAGTCTGTTTTGGACTTAACTATCTTCGGTAATTTTGTACCATCTGCAAACTTTTGTATCATCCCATTATTTACCCCCTTTTCCTGATCATTTATGAACATGTTGAATAGCATTGGTCCCAGTACAGATCCCTGGGGGACACCACTATTTACCCCTCTGCACTGTGAAAATTGACCATTTATTCCTACCCTTTGTTTCCTATCTTTTAACCAATTACCGATCCATGAGAGGACCTTCCCTTTTATCCCATGACTGCTTACTTTGCTTAAGAGCCTTTGGTGAGGGACCTTATTGCTACTAAAAAGCGATGTTTTATTTCCAGTTTGAAAGTCCTTTAACTTCAACTCCCAGCCATTGGCTCTTGTTATGCCTCCGTCTGCTAAACTGAGAAAATATCTTCGTTTCTGGATTAATAGACATGAGTGTAAATTTACTGGGGGGGAAAGTTTATGCATTTTATAACAAAATTCAACAGGATAATAGCACTCTATGTGTAAAAGAGGACAGTAGAATGAGTGAAAAATGAACAAATGATTTAATTATTGCAATGAAATATTGGAGGTGGCCAGCAAAAGGCATCATGATTGGTCTCTCTAAGGATTAGCTTTAAGAAAAGACTCTCTAAGAAAAGGGGAAAGAGAGTCTAAGAAGGAAAGTTGCCTCAGGTGGCTTTTTAGTAACATGGATATCTAGTACAGGTGCGCGGAACAGAACTTTCCATCTCAAACCTCTTCTGTTCTAACGACCCGGGCTAATGATCCAGCTCCATGGAAGTGGGAAAGATTCCCCTTGATCTCAACTGAAGCCTGCCCCAGAAAGATGACCTGGTGCCAGTGACATGACTCCACAGGGAAATGCTACTGAAGCGAAGACCCTAGCATTCGGGGAACGGGTCATTGTTGTTCTGGAGGAAATTTTTATTGAGACACAGTAGGAAGGGGCTGTAAATTACCCAGGCGACCACTAGTGTCTCTGCACTGGCAGATGTAAATGGGTGTAACGTGAAAGGAGCCCCGTGAACAGTTCCATGTTTGCTCTTTCCCAGGAGTACCATCCCCATAAACATCCCATGTGCTAGTGCTGCTGCAGCAGTGGAAGAAGCTGTTCAGTTAGCACTATGCGGCAGATTAGGTGTAGTCGTTCCATAATACACATGTGACATAGGACAGGGTTTCTCAACCCATGGGAGATGACCCCCAATCAGTCACCCAAATGTGTCATAGGCCTGGGCAGAGGGTGGGAGAGTGGGTCCTTCCCCTGGGGCTGTGGGTTGAGGGGTTTGTAGAGCCCGTCCCACACTCATCCTGCAGCGACATCTCCTGTGGCACGAGGCTGGCTGGGCTCGGTTCCCTGCTCCAGGCATTGACCTGGTACATGGAGTCGCAGTGCTGGTCAGGTCTGGCCCAGCCACCCTTCCACCATGATGACGGGGGGCCAGGAGTGCCAAATGTGAGTGAGTGGCGCCGCCATGCCATGTGCCAGGTTGCAGTGCCACTCACACAAGTTTGGCCTGGACAGTCGCCATTAGGGGGTGAACAGCGCTGCACCCCGGAGGTGGCAATGCCAGGAGTGAGGAGCCAAGCTCAGGCAGCCCTGTGGGACAGGAGCTGCTGCTATGGTATGCATGATGTACGTATTCCATTCATGTGTATATTATATATTGTGGGTAAGAAATATTTAGCAAGCCAGATGGTTTTTGCACTGTTCCCGTTTACTGGGTCCGAACATGCCACCCAGGTTTACAAATGGGTCCTGTGCCCAAAATAGTTGAGAACCACTAATCTAGGGCACAACTTCTGCTAAGAGTTGTACGAGCCCTGCCTCTTAAAAGGCGATGGTAAAGGCAAAAATGAGCTGTCTGCTCAGTTACCATTCGGCTGAGGACAGTAAGCAATAGAAAGGGAGTTAATTAGCATCCGGAAAGCATCTCCTCTGCCAACAGACAGTCACCTGGTGTAAGATGGGGTTGAAAGTCCCCGGTGGTACGGATCAACCTTCGGAGCACTATGTGGGGGATCAGATGCAGAGGGGGAGTGGAAACTGTTTGAGCTGCAGCACTGAATACAATCTCGAATGAACTGGGATACGGACCCCCTGGGAGAATTGCTTCAGGGGTGGGTTGTCTGGTATGGTAACGCATCAGGCACATCAAAGAAACCTGAGAGGTAGAACAGGGCTGTGAAGGGAATTTGAGAGACCCGAAACCAAGGACTGACAGGCTGGGAGGCTGATCTGGTCACCGAGGGAAAAGGAGAAAGCGCTGCCTTAGAAATGTACAGATTTATTTATTCCTTTTATTCGCTGTAACTCAACCTAAGGTGAACCCAGCTGGGTGAGCTGCTGCAGAGTTTCATTAGGCCAGCTTCTCAGCTGATGTAAACGAGAGCACGCCATTGATGTCAGCAGAGGCGTCCTGATTTGCGCTAGTTGAGGTTCTGGCCCTACATGTGGTGTTTATCCCCTTTCTTTGGCTTTGATCTGTTGTTCTCTCACACATCTTAATCAATCTTGTTTCTAATTAGGCCACTTGGGTCTGAGGCTGTTGCTGGGGAATTTCACGTAGACTCGGACAGAGAAGGGAGAAAAACAACCTGCGTCCTCTAAGAAGAGGCAGCGAAGGAAGGGTGAGTGGAACATCTCTCTGCCCAGGATCCTCAGGGCTGTTCTCCAGCAGATGCACAGGAAGGCTTACTGACCAGACGGGAACTGAGCTGAAGGTAGGAATGGGGACCCCTAAGATGACCTCTGTGGTACTACTGCAGCTGTCTAAAGCCATTTGCATTCATAGACTCCTTGGCTGTCCCCTGAAACAGACATATGTGGGTCGGCGTAATAGAGGTCAGGGTCTACTACTCCAAACACAACAACTTCTGCCATCTGAGCTAAAGGAGACTCCGTGTCAGAAGCCTGAGCGTGCTCCAGTTAAGTCAATAGGGGCTCAATGAGAACAGGCACATATACCATTAGTATTAGGGTGCTTATCCTATTTATAGGCTGGCCACTAGGTGCAGCGTGCTAGGGTTTATATCCTATCTAGAGGACAACCAGTGGAAGGGAGGTATAGTTGCATACACATGAGCAGGTCTGATGCTCACCATTACAAGACACAATGATATGCTAGTACATTGCAGTTCCATCTCATAGCTTTGACATGAAAACAGTTGTTCCCACCACGTGCAGGACATGTGCTTTGGGGCTAGGCCCCTGTCGGGGGATATTCTCCATCTTACTCCATTTCCTGTGCTGGTCGCAGAATTTGCTGTTAAGTATGTTTAGTGCTGGCTGAGGGGCACACCTTCTGGTACATCCCATATCCTCAGCTGGTGTGAATCAGCAGAACTCTGACGTCACTGGAGCGATGCCAATTTACACCAGCGAGGGGGATGATCCAATTTTGTTAAAGTGACCGAAATCCAAACGACAAGCCAGATTCCACCGTGACTCAATGAGGTCAGTGTGGGCTGTAGAGGGCGTAAACAAGGACAGAATTTTCCTCTCTCTGTTTGCCCGAAGCCTGCACATTGCAGTGATTGCTATTAACATTTAAACTCCACAGGGACATAAGCCATCTGGGCCAGATAACAGTGCATCTAGCCCCAAAGCATTGAAATGAGTGAGCCTGGAAACTTCTGGAGAATAACTGAAGTCAGAAAGGATATCTCATTCCAACTTTGGATTAGAGATAACACAGGCCGCTTCTGGTGTAGATGATCCACATTATACCCAAAGCAAACCTACTCTTGGGGTGTGCGTTCATGTATAAGTTACTGGTTGAATTTCAGCACCTCTTCTAGGTATTATGTACTGTCTGATTACTTTTATAATGCAGCTGCTTAAAAAGTTAAACTATATGAAATCTGCAGGCCGTGTGTGTGTGTGTGAGAGAGAGAGAGATCATATGGACAAGTGGCTATGTTATCCTCAGCATGGTGAGCTTGCAGCATGGTCATTTTGAGCCGAAACCAGAAGTGTCATGAAAATGTGGCTCTCATGTGGGCATACGAGAGACTCGATCGAAATGGCCTGGTATGGAGTAAAATGAATTTCTGGATGGGGGGAAAGAATACAAAACAATTCATCTAAGTCCCTTTAATTGTAACACTACCTTGTGCTCATGTAGCTCTTGAGGTAAAGAAATGTTAAATTATATTTGGGCCACCAGAGGGTCTTCTTTAAATCAAGCCAGGAGGCTGTTTTATTGCCATGTGCTCAACGAACCAAGAGTAGTTTTGTCCTCGGTAGAGGACCAGTACGGCTCATTATAGAGAATAGTAAAACAAATGGCCACCTTACTCTTTCCAAACGGCAGTCAGGCTATGAATCCACAGGCAAAACCTTCTGCTGTGGAAAATTAGAAACCAAGGACCTGATTTCTATTTACACTACGGAGCTGTTGTAAACATAGGCTGCTGCTGCACCCCCAGCTTGAAGTGGTTTCCATCATATACAGGGATTTACAGTTTGATTCAATGGCTCTCAGCATCCCCTCATTGTACATGCAGATTAAATTGACGCCCGCCTTGCGGCCCATTACACCGCCAGAATGGTGTAAAGAGGCCTTAGTGAAAAACAGAATCTGGCCCAACCTAAACAAGGATGGCCAGCTGAACTGGGGTCATGACACTGAGATGCTGTATCACGCTCTGGGTTTTGGTGCCAGGCCACATTCTGGTGGGTCTATGTTTTAAACTCTCAGAGTAGAGATTTATTTCACGATAACTGTAGCACAGAAATTAGTCACTTTCCTTGTGATTTATATAGACCTGTTCACGGGGAAGGGAGTGAGATGCATTGATTGGCGATCACGCCCCTTTTCTTTATCTGAGTTTTCTCTTTTCTGAGAGATTTCTTTGCTGTGCAGGAAATCACACTGAAAAGCAGAAAATTGATGTTGACCATGTTTTTAATAGAGCCCTGTGAAATATTTCAGCACAAGCTGTCTTGACTACCATCTTTTAACACTCTTTTGTGTTCTTGTTCTTTCAGCTACAATAACCTTCATATACTAACAGCATGAGGCCAGATTCTCAGGTGGTGTAAATCTGCATGTCTCTATTGAAGTCAATTAACACCAGCAGCGGATCTGACTCATAATCTTCAAATCTAGCTCTACATGCCGGGGATTATGATTTTTATACTGCAGAACTTGCTTACTTCACCGGCTTTCCTGCTGTATGTCCAGTAGAACCTCCGAGTTACAAACACCTCGGGAATGAAAGTTGTTCGTAACTCTGAAATGTTTGTAACGCTGAACAAAATGTTCTGGTTCTTTCAAAAGTTTACAACTGAACGTTGATTTAATACGGCTTTGAAACTTCACTATGCAGAAGAAAAATGCTGCTTTTAACTATCTTAATTTAAATGAAACAAACAAGAAACAGTTTCCTTACCTTGTCAAATCTTTTTTTTAAACTTTCCCTTTATATTTTTGAGTAGTTTACATTTAACACAGTACTGTACTGGTTTTTATTTATTTTTTGTCTCTGCTGCTGCCTGATTGCATCCTTCCGGTTCCAAAGGAGATGTGCGGTTGACTAGTCGGTTTGTAACTCTGGTGTTCGTGACTCTGAGTTTCTACTGTAATGCAATCGAGGAAAGTCTTTGCTTGGCTTCTGTTTGGCCCGGAAATGTGAAGAAGCACAGGCGCCGACTTTCTGTGGCGCCAGTGGGAGCTCACGCCCAGCGTCGGGGGCGGGGCCCCGCTCCCGACGCCGGGCCCCGCCCCCGACGCCGGGTGACGTTGCGGGGCCCCGCCCCCGACGCTGGGCCCCGCCCCCGACGCCGGGCCCCGCCCCCGACACCGGGTGACGTTGCGGGGCCCCGCCCCCGACGCCGACGCAACGTCGCCCAGCGTCGGGGGCGGGGCCCCGCAACGTCTCCCGGTGCTAAGGTAAGATGGCGGCGGGCCCCGGGGTTGGCGGGGAGCTGGCCACAGGTCCCGGGGATGGCGGGGAGCTGCCGGTGGGTGCGGAGCACCCACCAATTTTTCCCCGTGGATGCTCCAGCCCCGGAGCACCCACGAAGTTGGCGCCTATGTTAGAATCTTTCCAAGGTGCCCTGCACATTTGCATTTCGTTTGTGTGGCGCCTTGTGTATTGTTAGGGAACACGGAGCTTTTGTTTTCATGTTTCCCAGAAGTAGCTGTGCTCAAAGCACCGATAGTATTGAGGGACCGATCAAGGACAATCTTAGTGAAGAGAAGTATTGCAATAGGATGTAACAAGTGTGTAATGCTCATTCATGTTATAGATTACTGCAAGGGAAGCACCAGGCATTGGGGAAACTATACGGCTGGTGGAAACCAGCATAGCTGTCTTAACTTTAAGTGTAGCTCTACAGGGGACTGGGTGTCTATCATACGCGTTAGCCCACCAATGAACATCGCATGGTAACACGCAGAAGGAGACTTTTTAAGAAAGGACAAAAGCCAAAGCAAGACCAATCAGTTATTGGGATTGAACGTACACTGCAGCGCCAACGTGTACTCATGACACCTTGCACTACTAGAGTGCCAGGACTCTGACAGAGCTTTGAAAAGGTGCCATTATTCCCATTTTATAGACAGAGCAGCTGAAGCTGAAAGCGCTTACAGCTCACGTTCCCCTCAGCCTCAGCAGCGTTCTGGGGCTAGTGTTGAAGTGGTTTTGTCTCGGCCAGGTTGCCGGTTCTATCATTTTCATCAGCAGCTGAGAGAGGGGCAGGCAGATGATGAGCAAAGTTTCACTTTCCCGATGCTGACCAAATCTAAGGGACTTGCTCACCGTAAGCCACTGGCAGAACCAGGTGCCGAACCCTGGACCCTAACCAGTGCCACGTTGCTTTATTTTCAGGGGTCAGCTGTATGAGGGGACCTCCCTAACTCATTTATTCCTCCACAGTGCCCAGGCGTAATGCAGATTCATGGCAATAAGATTCAGACAGGGCCCTGCCCCATCACATATTCCCTAGCTCTGTCCATCTGGCGAAGACCCACCTCTGACCGCGCATGCTGATATTCTCTTTGTCTGCTGGCAAACGAGTGGTTGCACAGGTCTCCTAGAAAACAGGGATAGCAATTGGGAGAGCCCTGTGAGACTAATGACATTTACACTCCCCTGGAGTGAGGGAACAGTCTATAGCCCTTGGGGCAGGCAGGATACAACACGCTCTCATTTGGAGAAAACCTAGGTATTCAGGCCCACCAAAACTTCTGCGTACGGGAGCAAAGTGTGTTCGCAGGCAGCCCATCGCGTCTCCTACCCGCTAGCTCATAGAATTTAAACAAGGCCAACAACTGTGCCATCCCAACGCAGCGATTTGTCTCAGTCGTCCTTGTTGCACCGTAACTCTAGGTGACAAGGACCGGATTTATTTTGGGCGAAGAACATGCTGCAGTTCCCTGTCCAGCCAGGTCTCGCTGTGTCAAGAAGTAAACTTTGAGTGGTCTCTTTCATTTGACAATGCAGTCCTGTAATAGCACCGCAGGACGTAGAGGTGAAGAAAGAGATTCCCACTTCGCTGCATTGGTTCATGGCCAAACAAGCTCCATTTTTTACAGTGATTAAAAATCAAGACAAGGATGTGAGTGACGGAGCCCGCATGGGATTCTGTGCTGCAGCTCGCTGAACGTGCAGGCCAGAGGGGGAGTGTTTCATTAGCAACCCATGATGCATCAGACAGATCCGATTAAGCATGGTGAGAGGCCAGCGTTGCAGGCCTCTAGCTTGCATTCCTGAGCCCCTGGTGTCACACCAAACTAGGTCCCTTGTGAACCTGACCATCCTTCTCTTGTTCCACTACGGCGACAGGGCAACGGTGGCTTTAATTCCCCCTCCCAATTCTGGGCTAGTGCAGGGGTCAGTGTGGCCCCTCGGTGTAAATTAATTAGTTTCCTAAAGGCCAGCAGCGGACTGCTCTGCATTCGGGAGCACCCGCAGGATTCCCCAGAGTGTGCCACACTACAGCCCTGCCATTTCTGCCCCCTATACCGGGGCTAGCGTGGAGAGCCACCGTCTGGCATTTTAGAGCTCCCCCTGGCTGCCACCTGAGCAGTGTCTCGGGTCTGCAGCACAGTGGAGAATCTCTCCCCATCTGTCTGGGGCTCAGAGGTGGGAAATAAAGCCTGTTCTAGTAATAGAAAAGTGGAGGGGGAGAGTGGATCTATTTGGATGAAGAGGAAAGAGGGCTTTTAAGGAAGAAAAATTTGCATCTTGAATATTTGGTAATCGGCTGGTTGAGTGGGCTTTAAAATTCCATCTCTGTAGACGAGAAGGGAACTGAAAATTGTATAGCCCCTATTATTGTGGGTGCCACAGAACCCACAATATTTTGTGCTTCTGCCTCGTGGCTTTGTCAACGGCAGTTAAACAACAAGCACAATTCCCAGGGCTGTGCTGACAGCCGTGATTGATGCTGGTGAAGTGCAAAGCCAAAATAAAAGCTGAGTCAAGCTCAAGCTTGTTCCAAATGTCCCTCATTCTAACCAGGTCACGGGGAGGGGCCATTCAGCCCTGAAATATGTTTGAAGGCACCTTTCAAATGTTCTGTCGAAGCTATGTGAAATCCAGTGCGTTGCTGGAGAAATCCCAGAATGCATCATTCTAGGACAACACAGAGATCATGGGGCCTGTGTGCTACTAAGTTAATGGTAGCTGTGATGTCTGTTCCAATGGGGGCGGATGGGGGGGTGAAGGTGCCTTTCACCTCCGGCTCCTACCCTCGGCTTTCCAGTCTGTCTCGCTCCACCCCCCCAATACCATGCACCCAATCTGTCTGCCCCTTCTCCTGGAGCATGGGCTCTTCCCATGGGTGCCCCTTCTCCCATAGCTCTGGGGCAGGTTCATCCACCCCTCTGAGGCCGGGCGATGCTGCACCATCCCTGACACAGGCCACTTTCCCTCTGGAATGATCCAGCCCATCGCTTCCATTTCGTTTCTCTTCCTTTATTGTTGTGGACCCCAGTGCTCTCTAAAATGGAATATGGAAAATGCCCTGGGTACTTGCTACATAAGCTGGATGTTCAGAAGTGCAGGGTAGCACATAGATCTCCTGCTATCCAGCACGATCCAGGTCAGAAAGCAGACTGAATGTAACCAGGAGACAGAACACACCTTGTGAGAACACTGCGGAGCAAAGCCATATGCTTATTATGTAACTCAGCACTAGGGCTGGGACATAAGCTGCTTAATTCCCATGTGATGAGCTCCCCTGAGTCCTACAATAAATGCCCAGGTCTGCCAACACTTTCAACACTGGTGCTGTCTTGTGGGAGTGCCGGTAGTCCCCCGCACAAGATCCGAGCCCTGTTGTGCAAGGCGCTGCACAGACACACAGTGAGAGCCCATCCTTGTTCTGAAACTAACTGAAAAAAGACAAAGCATGGTACTAAGCATTACCCCTGGCAACAATGGACAGCACAGCTAAGGCCGGTCTCCTGCACATTCAAGCCAAGAAGCCAGGCTCCCATTGGCTTCACTCTGACCCCTGTTTTGGACTATTCTTTTCCATCAGCATGTTTTCACCACTCTGGCCCCATGGCCATGCGACTTTTCATACTGCTTCACAGGTGTGAGCTTCAGAAAATACTGACAGTCCAGGTCCTAACTCCCATTAGTAGGCTCCTAAGTCCCTTTGCCCAGTAACACTAACTCTCATGATGGCAACGGGGGATCTGGAGGCAATAATCTTGTTTCTGTCATTCATGGGTTAAACCCTTTTCTCTCCTTTTTGGGTCACGGCAGCCTTTTCCCAAGCAGGCAGTCTGTAAAGTCCCTGCGAGAGGGGAAGGAGCCAGGTTGGTAGTAGTAGTTAAGGCTCAAACAGCGTGACAATGGAGAATACCTTGAATCGCTACTGCTGATGGGAACTGGGAGGTTTTTTGAGGAAAAGCCGTAGTGGCCAGCTCTGTAAAAGAGCAAAGCAGGGGCCAAGGAGCGAAATGTTCGTGCTTGACAGTGCTGGTCTTGTCAGTCAGTCAGTCCTGCTTCTGGGTTATGTAAAAAATGTAAATTGGAGGCCTGACTGGGGACACGTCAATGTGGTTGTTCTGCTGCACTCGTACCAACATACCAGCTGCTCCTAATTGCAGCGGTTTGGCATGGCTGCTTTCTCAGCCCCGCACGCAGCCGGCAGGGATTGAACCTAAAACGGCAGGATCTTAAAGGGTGAGCGTGGACTGCCTGAGCTAAAAGACCCACCTCTGTTAGCTAAGGCTCATCAACCTCTGTATACAGCCCAGCCATCAGCAGAGAGAGACAGAGCCCCATGCTGAGTGGAGGTGGGTCACAGGTGCAAAATGCCTCCTTCCCTACGAAGGAAGTAGGGGAGGAGGGGGGATGTGAGCCCCAAAACAATGCAGAGAAAACAAATCCATTCAGTCACTTTATAGACTAGCACTTTCAATTGGCTGTCGAACGCCCCAGTTCCTGTGGGTTTCCCATCTGTTTCATAGATTTCTTGCAGGGGGCAATCCATAATGCTTCCTTATGCATTAATGTGGCAAAGAGCATCTCGCCATCTTACAGGCTCAGGAAGAAGCTGTCCGCATAACCCTAGGCACCGACTTCAGGGCTGGAACACCCGCACAATAAAAATTAGCGGGTGCTTAGCACCCACTGGCAGCCAAGCTCCCCGTATCTCCCCAGCGCCTTCCGCTCGCTGGTGGCCCCACAAATCAAATCCTCCCCCTCCCTCCCAGCACCTCCCACCCGCTGCCGTTAGCTGTTCCAGGGCACGCAGGAGGCGCTGGGAGGGAGGGGAAGGAGTGGGGATGGGGCGGGCCCAGGGGAGGGGGTGGAACGAGGTGGGGTGGGGCCTGGGGAGAAGGGGTGAAGGCGGGCGGGACTGGGGGCGGGAAGAGGTGGGGGCTTGGGGGAAGGGTGGGGGTGGGAAGAGGCAGGGTGGGGGCAGGGCCTGGGGCTGAGTGGTGGTTCAGCACCCCTGAGGAAAACTAGAAGCCAGCGCCTGTGCATATAACACAATTAGTACAGCTACATTGGAGAGGAAGGATAGCCTTGCAGTTGAGGCGTTGCACTGGGATTCAGGCCTGGGTTCTGTTTCCAGCTCTATCCTCTGCTCCCCTCACCCCCACCCCCGTGTGACTGTAAGCAGGTCATTTCATCTCTCTGTGCCTCAGTTTCCCATCTGTAACATGGGGACAATAATTCTGCCTCCTCTATTTAGACTGCGAGCTGTCTGGGGCAAGGTCTGTTGTCTCTTGTTATGTTTGTGGGCACGGCAGCATCGCACAATGGCACTCGGATCCGCAGAAAGAGGTGTCATGACTCAAACAGGTTTTTTTACTTTCATAACAGATGTAGCAAGCCCAGGGCTAGTGGGGCTATGAACTGCCAAGCCCAGAGGGGCCGCGGCGCAGTCTTGGCACACCCTGGCACAAATTAAACACGGCCTGCTCCTATAATACTCCATGTAACAGGGTGGGTTTGCCCTGTGGGCTGGACAGCCTGAGCTAAGACAGTCTGATTACAGAATGAGCCCCACCTGAGGGGAATGAGGCAATTCCCCATAAAGAGCCAGGCTTCCTGGGCATAAAACCTAGCTGGGGAAAGAACTGGAGTGAGAGACATATAGGAAGCTCAGTGCAGGCAAGAAAAAGGCCTGGGAGAGACCCTTAGTAACAAGGGAAGTGACCAGGAGACCTGGGGGGATTTAAGAAGAGTGTTTGGAAGCAGCCCAGGGAAAACCGCAGCAGAGATAAAGGAGCAGCCCTAGCTGTTTGGTGCACGGCTCTGGCCCAGAACCAAGAGTCAGGAGTGGGGCTGGGTTCCCCTACTGGCCCCAAGGAAGAGGGGATTATTGAGCCCCCCCCAAAGGGGCTGTAGGCTGAGCTGAAAACTGGCTGCGGAAGAGCCCCAGAGATGGTGGAAGGCGTCTCCTCTGTTAAAGATGCTTTTTGACTTCTAGTTTGGGATAACTGGGACCCTGAAGGGGACAGACTGAAGATGGTGACCGAGTTGGAGGGCTGGTTTACCAGGCAGAGAAATCGCCATAGCAACCATCAGCTCGGGGTGCTAGCCCCGTGAGAGAGCTGCGACGCCGTGCCTGGCCACGAGGGGGCACCCAGTGGTGAGTGAACTCTGGTATTGTCCCTCAGAAATGGAAAGTAATAATGGCGTATGTTCGGCTCGCCCGTTCCCAAAGGACAGACATGAGGCAATTGACTGTCTTTATTTGAACCAAATGTAATTGGGCATAATAATGAAGCAGTGCATGGCTACCAGTCTGACTTATAAGTTACACAGTGCAATAAGTGTGCACGGTACTTTATAACGCACAGAGTCCCTGCCCCAAAGAGCTTACCGTGTAGGTGAAGACAAACTGGAGATGACAAGTTATGGGCATGTGGGGCAGGAATCAGGAGGAGGGGCAGGACAACATGACTACGCAATCCCTCAGGAGGCTGGGGACTGTCTTGAAGGTAGCAAATCTGTGTCCTGTTTGTTTTCATTGAGTTTATTTCTAAGTGTCAAAAGAAGCTCTGGTTGTGAGCCATCCTTGAATGACCATGGTCACGAGGGTCTGTTTCATCCAAGAGGCCCTTGTCTGTTCCCTAACGTGTGTGGCTGGCAGGTCCTGAGAAGGGGCAAATCATGTCTCTGGTTAGAGGCAACGACAGCAGAAAAACAAGGCTTAGCTGTCACAAGGGCTTGAACTAGTGAGTGAGGAGAAGGTGCCTCTCCAACTAGCCGCAAGTGGGAATTGGAGGTGCTGACTCATGGCCTTTCAAGGAGTAGCACTGCCAGGGAACTGCCTTTAGCCAACACCAACCAGGGGTCGGGAGGGGAAATCAGCACGGATGGGGCTGTTGAAGGGGCCAGCATAAAGCTGTGTCCCCTGCCGTACGTAGTCCAGCGCTGGATGGCGCCACATTGTCATCCGTGAGCTGGGTGGGCAAACGGGACAAGAGGGGAAAAGTCATAGTGGGAGAGTAGAAATAATTAATTTTGTAATGTCAAATGGCAACGTGGCGTCAGCCCCTCGAGAGAGAGAGAGAGAGAGAGAGACACACACACACACACACACACTGAAGTATACTGTAACTTTAAAACAATGCTGAATAATTGCCATTGTCTCCACCACCAGCCGCACCAGAGGCTGTTGTGTGCCGCCAAACTAGTTGCAGCGCTGTTAAAAGGAGAGCGCTCTTGTTTGTTTAAACCAAGCGCCTCGCAAGATGTGCCTATCTGATAAACACGGCTGGGCTGGGGAAGCGGGAGATGAAAGCAGTTTTGTGCAATGAAGCCAGACGAGAAACAAAGCAGAAAGGAGACTGTGATTTCCAAACTGCCTATCCCTCTGAGTGAAAATCACGGAGCCAAGGATGGGTTTGGCAAGGACTTCTATAAATGGCATGTGTGTCTGGAATTCCTTCAGCAAACACTTCCTTATACTCCCTGCTTCATCTAGTCGATGAAAGGCTGAGGGGATTGGCAGTGAATTCTCCTTTCCTTCTCACCGCTAATTAAATTCCCTGTCCCTACCCCCATCTGTACAGCACAGGTAAGGCTGGATATGTTGTAGATGTGTAATATTTAACATATTATAGTTCAACCCATTGTATGTTAGGGGCACATCCACTTCAATGGAGCGAATGCTAATTTACATCAGCTGAAGAATTAGCCCTCAGTTCTCCGCACATATGCAATGGGTTCCACGGTTATTCCTCTGAGCGCTATACTTTGGCATCTTTTTAGTGCTAGAAGTTGTAAAGGAGCAGCCTCACTTCAGGTTGGGCCCAAGACTTGCTTTATATTGAAAAGTGTTTTACAAACCCGACATGGTTTCATCACATTTTAAAAAAAAATTAGGGGAAACTTGTCTGAATATTTCAACATTCCCTGTGTGATGATGCCAACCCAAACGCCGAACCTACATCTGGTTGTGCTAGCAGGGAAGACCCAGAAAGCAACTAGAAACAAAAGTGAAAGTGACCAAACTGAAATGAAATGTAAGGGTAGGGGGCAAGCAAACAGCATAAATGATGGCCAGCAAAAATAATTTAGGTTTTGAAAGTGAGTTTTAGGTCTAATAATCTAGGATTATTAACACGAGAAAGGATTAATTTTTAAAGATATAAATCTGAATTTGACAATCTCCCTTTTAAGATTTTTTGGGGAAAAGTTAAACATACACAGTTTATAATGATAAATATGGGGGTGTGACTGGCTTGACTTAAAATCGTTGAAGGGCTCTGTGATGAACTGGTAATGTCTGTATGATACTCCCTAGGGGTACCCAGGGTTGAGGTATCTCTCCACCCCGTGCCCTTGGTATGAAGCAGTCTTGTCTGTGCCTGCTGCGGATCAGCCCCTTGAATTTCCCAGCCTCTGCAGCACAAGCCCCTACCCCATCAGGCCTCACCTTTTCTGTATAGGTAGCAAGAAGCACACACCAAACCCCAAGTCCTGCCAGCATTTCCTTCAGCATCCAGCCCCTGATCCATCGGCCACTTGCAAAATTACCAGGCTGCTGTCCCGCCGCCCTCCCCCCAATGTTATGCTACTGTGAGAGGAGTGACTCGAGTGTAGATAACTCAGCAGTGAAGACATACCCTCTGAGATGTCTACAGCCCTGAAGGCATGAGCCAAGGTAGTCAGTTACAAATTCAATGCAACAAACTTCTACTGAAAAAGAAACTTGTGAGGCAGCCCTCCCCCTTTTTCAGAGCAGATTTAACACACCAGTCTGGTAATGTATTTGGCCTGGCATTACATGCTTCTGAGTGTTAGGAATGTAGCAAGGTATAAACATTTATACTGTCCTTTCTAACCCTATCGCTTTGATCTCCTCCATATAGTTTTCCAGCAATGCCTACTGGCAATGGAAAAATGAATTAGCTTGAGCTAATTTGTTTTTCCTTCATATACAAGTGCATTAACTCTTGGGAAATGACATGCCAAAGTGGGGCTCCGAGGCTGCAGTGCAGATGTGTGCAGCTAAAACAAGCTTTAAAAAGACTTGGGGAGGTGGGGTGTGTGGGGGGGGCGGGAGGGTGCGGGGAGGGAGGGGTGTTTAAAAATGTGTTCTTTCTTCAATGCTAAAATCCTAACTGCAGTGGGGAAAGAATGTGTCTAGCTACGTGGCCTTTTCTGCAGGCCTTTATATGGGAACAGAGAAGAATGTTAGAAGGATAAGACTTTTTTCTCTTGTACACACACAGGAAATATATTTATCGGGCCAAATCCTCAGCTGATGTAAACTGACGTAGTTTCATTGGATTAATTGGAGCTACCCTTATTTACAGCAAAAAATCTGGTCCAATGGCTTTTGTCTTGCTGGCTCTCTACTGCTGGAATATGGCAAATGACTATGGCTATTTAGATTTTGCTACTCTATAATATATGCTTATTGCTTATTTCTAGGCACAGCCAGGCAGCGGAGTGGCTCCGCATGATCTAGAAATGCTACAGGGAGCCTGCTGAATACAACTGCTCATTCCACTAAGGGTACGTCTACACTATCAGATCGATCACTACCTGCCGATCCGGCGATCGGGGATCGATTTATCGCGTCTAGTGTAGATGCAATAAATCGATCCCCAAGCACGCTCCCCGTTGACTCCGGAACTCCACCGCCATGAGAGGCGGAAGTGGAGTTGATGGGGGAGCAGCAGCGGTCGACTCGCTGCCGTGAGGACAGCCAGGTAAGTCGACCTAAGATACGTCGAATTCAGCTACGCTATTCCCGTAGCCGAAGTTGCGTATCGTAGGTCGACCCCCCCCACCCTAGTGTAGACCAGGCCTAAGAGTAAAAAAATCGCCAAGGGCCTGATCCAAATTTCACTGAAATCAAGAGAAGGGTTTCCATTGTTTTTTTGGTTTTTTTTTTTTTAAATGAGCTTTGGATCAGGCCCCAAGTCCTGGCCGCTGGAGCTCCAAGGAAAAGGTGTGAATGTGTGATCTGTGGGAAGGTGGCGCCGTGCCCAGACCCTCATCAGTGTATATCCCTGTGGGTTAAAGAGAGGCTCTAAAGCAGGGGTGTCACAGATCCGTTTCTGTGGAGGGGATCCGTGGATACTAAAATATTCCCCCCCGCCTCTTCTAATGGCTAACAATTTGGCGAGCAAGCGTTGTGTGATAACAAGCAGTAGCCCGTACTAATGTGATGCCTCATGCCGGACAGAACGTCTGCTTCCACCAGTTCGCAGGGATGCCAGGGCATGGGAGAGAACTCATCCAGCTGGTTGCAAATGGAACATTGCACCCCTGTGTGGGGATCAAATCTGGGACCTCTGATTCTAAAAGCATGAACCGCTGTTGCCTGAACTAAGGTGTCTGCTCCCTTTGCCAAGGCTGGAGAAGGCTTATCAGCCTCTATCTGTGACCCAGCCACCACTGGAGGGAGACAGAGCACCGCACTGAGCATGCATTACCCCGCTGTCTTCCACCATCCAAGGTCTACGCTGGCCTTTCACCTTGCAGCAGGATTGAGTCAGTTTCCCCCTGGAATCATTGGATCGATTCTAAATGCTGCCTTGGCAAGGCACAGGCCAAGACTTTCACAAGTGACTAGTGATTTTGGGTGCCTGGGGGAGATGCCGTAAGATGGCCTGATCTTCAGAACATGCTGAGCCCCCAGCTCCGAAAATCAGGCTTGTTTGCGGTGACTCAAATGGGACACCTGAAATGTAAGGCCCCCGAAGCCACGAGTCATACCTGAAAACCTTGGCCTATGCCTTTCCAAGGCTTAATGCTTCCAGTCATCTCCACTGGGATGGTGTGTCAGCCCTTGCTCCCCAGAACTAGCTCAGTCTCACATGAGACACCACTGGACCTATTTAACCAGGAGATAATATGGTATTACCCTTGTATTCTAGCTTGGTCATATCTTGCACTGATGTCTGCAACCTGCAGGGTAGGTGGAGAGTAGATCGGCCAGAACACTGACAATGTGTGGGCGGTCATGAGAGTATCCAGTCAGAACCATGGTCCTGGGCCGTGGAGGTCAGATCTGGACTTTCCCAAAACTGGGGAGTGATTCACAGCCAGAGACTCTGCTAATGCCCATCTCTGCTGTATTTGTGGACTCCACAATTCTCCAACCATAGCATCGTTGTTTCCTTAGTATCCAATGCACTTTCAATGGGAAAAAGCTCAGGAAGACTTTGCTTTTAAGGACAAAACCCCCTGGCCTGCGCACATTGCCAGGAAGTTTAATTGTGTGGTTAACTGGCCGCAGCGCATGGTACATTTACTTTAGCACAAAAAATGTGGCTTAAATTCCTGAGAGTAGAACAGGAGTTAGCCCAATGACAAATGGTGCGAATACGCTAGCAGGGCAGAGGAGATTCAATAGGCTACATGCTCGGCAGTGAGTGATCTCTGCAGTTCTTAAGTCATTCATCCTCCCCCCCCCTCCGTCCCCACACTAACTTTGAAGGTAATTAAAATACCCTTCTGTCTTCAGACTGTCTCAAAATCCACAGGAAAAACGTAACACACAACGTTTGGTGGCCAGACAGTGTTCATGCTGTGTATCGATGAAGGAAACATGATTAGCATAAACCCTTCCTTCACCTTCAGCTCATAGGTGGGTTGAATCTGGCTTAGTGTGTGTGTGTGTGTGTGTGTGTGTGTGTGTGTGTGTGTGTGCGCGCGCTGCTCCTTTTGAAATGCCCATGTACAATGGCAAAATAAAGCCCTACCCCTTTATCAACATATTGCAAAGCCTGGTGCTGTGATATTCACTTCCTGTATCTATGGAAGAGGAATGCATTACACTAATATTTCGTTGTTCTCCTCTGCCTCCCATATACCTGTCTCTCCAATTGCTTACAAGCTATAGTGCAATATATGTGGTAGATGGTGTGTGTAGATATGTAATGGGTTGGAAGGTTTGTCTAGAGCAGTTTTGCACTATGGGGGGGCGGGGTCAAGAAGGCAATGTGGGGGGCGGGGGGGGTAGCCTGAGGTATTGAAGATGTTGTTGTTGTCTAAAGTAAATCAAGTTTTACTCCCCGCACACCTTTCCCTTCAAGGTCATGTGTTCTCTGTCAACCTACACACACACACACACACACACACCCAGTTATGCAGGCTTAGTATAGACATTGAGACATGTTTTACGCTGGCTTCTCTAATAAATGTAAGGGGATTGCTAAAATGACTGACTTCAAATAAGGGATCGCCAGCCTGAAGAGGCTGAGAAATGCCGGTCTCACTGGTTGGGTATTGCACTGAACTTTAATTTTAGGGTAGTTAGAGACCCAACAATTCAAGATATAAGGTATTTGGGCTGAAAGTATATGGCTGTTCTTTATGTCTGTAGAGACAGGATAGCTTTGTGGTTAAGATACTGAAGAATTGGGTGATATGGGCCCAGTTCTTGGCTTTGCTGCAGACATTTTATTTGACTCTAGGCAAGTCACTTAATTGCTCTGTGCCTCAGTTTCCCATCTGTAAAAAGTGGATAACAATACTTCCTTTGTCTGTCAAAAGATTATAAGGGTTCTGGAACAGGTCTGTATAGCACCTAACACAAGAGATTCCTGATTTCAATAAGGGCCTCTGGGTAGTAATTAATACTAATAACCATCATTACAGGAATACACAAAATGGCAGAAATGGACTGATATGAGCACAGCACAACCCTAAGAGCTATTTGCCAGTGTATTCTGAATAATGAATAAATGTGAGAATTACACAGTCCATTCCTGGACAATTTGTGATCAGGAGACAAAGGTAAAGTCTGTCTGGTTAACTAGTCCTTTTGATCATAACCAACTTGCTCTGCTGTCGTTGTCGTGCAGAGTCCAGGCTGTAACTTCACCCTTAACATGTCATGTTGGTTGTACCTTAGCATCACTCACAGCATTTTAAATCATCTGTTATTTTGAGATCCGTACAAGGGAGGGTGCTACAGGTGGAATTTCAGTATTAATTCTGAATGCCCTGGCTCATGTGTGTGTAAGCCAGTCTTTCATGGTTATTTGCATGCACTGTTTGAACACTAATTCCTTCTCTTATGGTCCTGGTTAAGAAGAGAAGAGTTTAGCACCAACCAAAATACAAGCTTTGAAAAAGTACCAATGATCCTGTGTAGATACAAGAGCTCGAATCTGTATTTTACCATAAAAATTATTGTTGTTGAGGGCGATTGGTTTGGTCAGAGCTGAGAGCATTCTCAGTGCTGCACAAGACACAAATGAAGACATGGCCTCTTCCTTTAAGGTATTATAATACACAAAGGCACTGACAATGTAAAAGAATTGTCAGGGCCATATGGAACACGGTGTCAGTTAATATGCATTTTTCAAGCTTCCATTACTTGCCCTTCTTCCTTCTGGTTTCCCTACTTCGTTTGGGTTGCACCCATGAGTGCCAGAAAACAGCAGAAGGGGTCTCACTGAATCTACAGATAGGCAAATTGCTCTTTTGTGTTAGAAAGGCTAGGACACTGTCTGTCTGCCACCTCCCAGAAACCTCCCAACTACCTTTACAAAAACCTCGTTGTTCATCTTGGGTGCAAGTGACGCCCTAGTCCATTCAGAGCGGTGGGGTAATAGCGGTACTTAATTGTAATGTTGTCGGATTGGCATTGGTAGCTCATCATGCACCTGGAATGAAGCAGAAGCAAAGTGCTACTAAAGTAGTGTGCTGAGCCTTTGAGCTTTCAAGAATAAGAGCTTTGGTTGCGATCCAGAGGCCTATTGTGTGGTTTTGATTTAAGATCTACTGCTTTCCCTGTGTGGTCGTCTGAGGCAGCTGCTATTGTGGTCTGCAAACTTTCTCAACACTGGTAACCAGAAGCTCCTTCACTGCAGTCTTTCAGATGAGTGGCTAGAGGACCGTCTGCCAGCTTTTGGCCACACACTGGAGCTGATTTAATCCAATAACAGAGTCTCTAGTAGAGCCATTAGTAGTTGGAGTCATTGTGTGTCCATTCTGAAGGTTACCGCAACTTAAACTCAGGCTGGGATGCTAATGTTCTACAGGCGGCAGCGCTGGGGAGTGAGTATGATGGGAAACTGTCCCTGGCCAGGGCAGGGGAAGCTGTAATAAGCTTATCCCAGCAGGTAGGCCGCCTTGCTTATCTTACTGAGCATCTTCATGCTTCTGTCGATCCAACTTCCTTCGTACTGAGTGTTAAAACATAGTCTAGCTTCCAATATTCCTGGGGAGGATGACTATAGATACGTAAACCTTAATTGTTACATTTCTTCATGTTCCATAGTTCCTGACACCAGCCTGTCTCGTTTAAAAAAAAAACAAAAACAAAAAAACTCCGATCCTTACTGAAAAATGAAACCTCCCTAGCAGAACTGGAAAAACACAATGGGTTATTAGTCCTTCGTATAACTCCACAGAGCTCAGTGGAGTTCAAGGGCCAAATGTATTCATAATGCCATGCTGAGTTTATGTCCGGGATTAATTTGGCCTATTAAAAATGAGGAAAATATTGTGAGCCAACTGCCTGTATAAAAACAGACCTATAAAGGATAAGTAATACTTGTGGTAGGCTATGGTACATTAATTATCTGAGTAAACCCACCACAGCAACACTTGGTTCTACTTTCCTTCTGCTAAGAGCTGGCAGAACAATGCTTGGTCAGACTAAAGACATATTTTAGACTTGAGCCTGTGCTTTGAAGTGGCACCCGGCCTGCATTTGTAGTCACAGGATCCCAAATGAAAGTGTAGCCCTGAGATACTAGAAAAAGGGTGAGGGGGAACCATAGAGTCTGCAGATGGAAAAGACCCACTAGTGTTAGCCATCTAGACCAATGGCTCTCAAGCTTTCTAGACTACTGTACCCCTTTCAGGAGTCTGATTTCTCTTGAGTATCCCAAGTTTCACCTCGTTAAACCTCCACCACTGGACTTCAGTTCTCACCTGCAACACCCAGGCCTGAGCCTCTTTCCCAATGGCACAATCATCTAACCTACAGGCTAATCCCGGTATTGGTCTCAGGACAGCTGGTTACAAGCCACCAACTGTTCCTATGTGGGACTCTCTCACTTCCTGAGGTGAAGGGTTAATGCTTGAAGGGCCAGCTTTTCAAGAGAGCTCAGGGCCAGATTTTCAGGAGCTCAGCACTCCAAACCGGGGCTGGCTTTTCCAAAGTGTTCTGCAGCCTGTGATGGGTTCCTCCCGGGTTTCACTTGGAACTGGGGTATCACTGAGCCCGCCTGACCCACCAGCATGGGTTCCCTTTACACTGTACGGCTGAGGCAAGCCAGCCAACTCCTCCCTCAGGCTTCAGACTGCACTTTACCAGCACACACACAGATGGGGACACTCCTGGCTCTAGAAAGACCCAGAACTTGAAATCAGCTCTGCAGGGAAAGACTCAGCTAAGAAATTGCTGAGTACTCAAGAGCACACCCCCCCCCCCCCAGAGGATAAACCCCAAAATGTACCATCTTGTGCTGCACAGACAACTATACAGTGTAAGCTCATAAAATTCACCCTCTCCCTCAATGGGGAGGAAGATATGCACAGCTTCCCCTCCCCCCCCGCAGTTATGAATTCCACAAACTGATGGAAAACAAATTAGACAAAACAAAAACAAATTTATTAACTAAAAAAGAGAGCTTTTAAGTGATAGCAAATAGATCAAAGCAGCTTACCTTAGTAAATAAACAAAACCGCAAACTGAGTTTAGCACACTAAAGAGGTAGGATATGAATTTATCACATTTTCACCCTGAGTGATAAAGAGGCTGGCAGATTCTTAAGGCAGAAGCTGCCTTAGCTTCCCCAGGTTTTCATACACAGGCTAAAAATCCCTCTAGCCTGGGACCATCACTCCCCACAGTTCAGTCCTTGCCCCTCAGGTGTTTCCAGGTGTGGTGGTGTTGGGAGAGTGAGGTACCATCACGATGTCATTGTCCCCCTTTTATATCTTCCGACTTGCTGGAAAGCTCTTCTGCTGTGACCTGGGTCAAACAGTTCCCACTGTGTAGTGCTATCTCTGAGAGGTTTCTGTTGTACACAGTTCCTGGGGTAATCCTTGTGCTTGTGTGCATCTCCTCAATAAGCCATGAACATTGTTTGGCCTTTTTACTGTTGTACCTGAAAGGCTGCTTGTGGGTGTTTTCAACCTCACAACCTGTTTCAGTAACATATATATATAGCCAAACTTCATAACTTCACATACAGCGGTAGCACATACAATCCAATGAGATATTAATGTATAGCAGATCAAGACTTTTAGAATGATACCTCACAAGACATACTTTGTACAAAACATATCCTAATGACATGACTGTGGTGAATATTGGGGTGTCAGACAGGCAATGTCCCAATCTCTTCTGAAAACATGGCACCCCCTGTGAGTGCCTTTAGCCCACTGCACTAGCTCGGCCCCACACAAGTTTGCCTTGGGATTTCTAACAATAAGAGGGGCCTCCCTCTTATTGCTAGAAATCTTGTTCCCTTTATCCCTGCAAAAAGGCCGCTCTCAGACTAACTCATTGATGAAGTTGAAACAAAAGGCGAAGAAAAGCATTTGTGTTGGAAACTGCTCAGCAAGTGAGCCCGTCTTGATCCCCTTTCCGTAGCACAGCCGGTGTGCTCTGAGGCCTGCTGATTTGCAGTCTGTGTTACGCTTTCATGGCAGCCTCTCCAGAACAAGAAGCCTGAAGTAAAACAGAAGCAGCCCTTGACACATCACATCTAAACAACATTCTATACCTGCCTGGTTGCAAGATGAGCTCGTGGCTGTGAGAGACCACAGATGACCGCCGGAAATATCCTAACCTCCAGTAACTCATGTAAATGACTGGATTCATCTCTCCCTGCAGCAGAATGGCCTCTTTCCCTTGGTGTAAGGAGGAACCCAGTGGGCTGTGCAGACAGGGTCACTTACTGTCTCCCTGGAACCCACAAAGCAAACTTGTTTGCTACTTTTTCTTATTATTATGGTAGCACTAGAAGCCCCAGTCATACACCAGGACCCCATCATGACTGGCGCTGTTCAAACACAGAACAAAAAGAGGGTTCCTGCCCCAAGAGACAACCGATGGATACAGACTGGGAGTACAAGGCAACAATGGGTACGTCTACATTTGACTTGGGCGGTGTGGTCACCAGCTCCCTTAGCTGCCTCTGCTCAAGCCAGAGCCTGAAAATAGCAGTGCCACTGCTCAGGCTAGCCACCTGAATATGCCCAGGGGTACTGAGTATGCCCATGGCAACATTGCTATTTTTAGGCGCTAGCTCTAGCATGGGAATCGCACCTCCCAGCTCCAATGTAGATGTAGACATATCCAAGGGGACGCTATTGGCCACCATGATGGGCAGTGATCTCAGGACACCAGCTGCCTAACCGTTGTGAAACCCAAATCCTACCAAAGCAGGATACTCCATTGTACATGCTTTTGCCTCTGGGGAGAGGCGAAGAGAACAAACAACTCATGACCGATGTATAGTAGTGGTGCTTAATGCACCTCTGGAAGGTGTTCAGCTACTACAGTGATGAGAGCAGTACAGGGATTTATGTAGAATAGAACACGCCCTCTTCAGGGAATTAAGCGGAAAAGATTTTATTTGCTGCAACTATTTTTCTTTCTTTCAATGAGGAAAAAAAATCGTTTGGAGAGAGGAACGAGGAAGCACTGTGTGTACTAGCCAAGATAGCCGGAAAAACAGTTGCATTGTTTGCCCCTGGGAGACAGACAGAGATTCCATACAATAGGACACTTGGAATTGAAAATGGTCCTGCATTTGATTGTGAAATCAAGCCC
This sequence comes from Chelydra serpentina, assembly GCA_037349315.1. Taxonomy (NCBI): domain Eukaryota; kingdom Metazoa; phylum Chordata; order Testudines; family Chelydridae; genus Chelydra; species Chelydra serpentina. Next base: position 18,316,778 of record JBAIAC010000061.1, read on the forward strand.
GTCAAAAGCGGTGGTGAGGAGCAACCACAATGATTCAATGTAATGACCCTCTACCTGTATCTGAAATAAATATACCAGCCCTGTGTTTGCTAAAATAGCAGCAGAATAGGGAAAGGAAAGTGCCATTGAGGCACGGGTATTGAGGTTGGAGTCACAACAATTTTTGTTTTTACTGCATGAATCTGAAGTCAGCTGCTCAGCCGTTATAAGTCAACATATCTCTACAGAAGCTAGGGATCTGGCCCCAAATTGAATTTCTTCGTAAGCAGAATGCGCCTTCCCCAATTCTACTGTACTTGTACCATTACTGTACTTGATTGTACTTATCCCTACAAAACCCGTGTGAGCCAGTGCAGTGCTAGTATCCCCATTTTACAGAGAGGAAACTGAGGCACAGAGAGACTGACTTGCTTGGGATCCCATACATAGTTTGTGGCAGAGCACAGAACTGAATCCAGGCCTTCCAAGTCCTGATATCAGCACCCACCCCCCTGCTCTGCACAAAAAGCAGGAGGCTCTCGGGAGCAGCTGGCCAGGGTCTCCAAGGCAGAGGGCAGGAGCAGTGTGTCAGTGGAGGGAGGGGCATCTGAAGTGCATATTACTTGATAGTCTGCTGGGCGGCCGCGCAGCTTAGAGGGAACTTAGCTCACCATGAGGCCATCCTTCCACTCTTCAGCAAAGTATTTACGTGTGCGCTTTAGTCCATCCCTGGTCAACAAACACTCCCACACAGGCTGAATTTTAAGCATTAAGAATGTTGTTCAAGGCCCACTGAAGTCAAATCAACACTGCAGTTGTCAGCAAACACATGTTTTCCATAACCATTTTGCTAATACTTGCAGTAAATATATTGGTGGGGATGGGGCGGAGGGGGAGAGGCAGGCATACTTTTTTGCTAACGTCCACAATCGGTTGTGAAAAGAGAGGCCACATTTTTTTATTTTAAAACCTTTTTGTTTTTTTAAAACAAATCAACCCACTGAAATCAATAAAATAACACTTAATAACGCCCGTGATGCAAGTTGCTTTGACCCTATGGTTGTCTACTTCCTGATTACTGACCCATTGCCCTTTTGGCAAGAAAGCCCATAAATCCTGCTCCTCCTCTCAGTTTCATTAGTGTAACTCAGGTGAGAACCGAATCCAGCTGGTAGTGTGCCCGAATAGTCCAACAGAAGCCAATGTAATTCCAACTGTAAAGGTTTGCAGGACTGGGTCCCAAGTTTGGGATGCCATAGCTGTCTGCCTATAGCTGAGCCCGGGGTCTATTCGTGCCAGTGATTGCTCTTGAAAAGTGATGGGATGTGGAGGGGTATCAATTAAATATCTAACTTATACTGCTGGTAAACAGAGGTTTGGTTTGTTGCATTGTACGAACAAAACTCAGCTCCTCAGAAGAGCATTTTGTCAGCTTGTTTTCATCTTAAAGTTGCCCAGCCCACTGAAGATCTGTAACTAATCAGGCCTTATTTCCCCCCCTTTAAGGCAAATGTTGGGTATAACCTGCAGTCATTACAATTCTATGTATGTCACAGGGCTGGTGCTATAACGAGGCGACCCTAGGCGGTCGCCTAGGGCTCCAGGATTTGGGGGGCGGCCGGCGGCTGGCTCAGCTGCTGAGCAGGGAGCCAGGAGGCAGCTGCGGTGAGCCGCCCCCCTCCCTCCGCGCCCCCCTGCCACCTTGAGCTCAGCGCTCAAGAATTTACATTCTTGTATTAAAATAACAGACTCCACTCAGATTTTCTATGCAGAGCCAGATCGTCCATTCCTCTAATGCTGCGCTTGGTACAGCATTGGTTAAAGATCCATTTAAATCACCTTTATTCTGGGTTCAGCTCCCTGTGCTGTTTAAAACAGCCACATACATCCTGTGCACTGAATAAGGCAGAGGGTCCTCTGTGTGTGGTGGGTGGAAGCAGTTTTTGATCCCGTCATAAAAGACTGTATCATAATGCATATGCATGAGGGGGCTGAATTAAGGTGACACAGGCAAGCTTAATTCTAGCATTCTTAACTTTTAAGTGGTTGACTTTGCAACCTTAACTTTTTTTTTACTGTAGGTGGAGAGTTTGTTTTTAATTAAGAGCTTGTATTGTGGTGGCACTAAAATACCTCCGTCAGGTTCAGGGCCCCTTTGTGCCCCTGTTTAAAATAAAGGATGCCTGATTAGGTCAGTAGATAGTATGTGACTAGGTTGTAAAGGAAGTTTGGCTGGGAAAGCTCTAGTGAAAGCTGGGAAGAAATCTGCAAGTTCTGTTGTGTAACAATGAAGAACTGGAATTAAAAGCTACCTTGGTGGATGTAAAGTGACCCTGACAACCTTAAGAGGCCAAGAAGGGTGATGTTGCCAAGGAAAGCAGAGGAAGCGGTGGTAGTAAACCCAGAGATAGAGAGGTGGAGTAGGAAGGAGCCCAGAGAAGCAACTCCAGGGTCTGAAGCTGAGCAGACCTGGATTGCTAGTCATAGGGTCTCTGGGCCAAATCTGGAGTTGCAGGTGGGCCTGGATTTCTCCTACCTGCCCCTGGCAAAGTGGCCCAGGACCTGAAATTGGAATAGGAGACTGTCTGAGATGTGCCACTTGTAGAATTCGTTACCCCAGGTGTGTGTGTATGTGTGTGTGTAATATGTAGTGACCTGGCTGGAGGGATGAGTCCCAGAGGTAGAGGGACCAGTGTGCACAACTGATGACACAGGGCATGTGGTGCAGATTGGTGCAGCTCCATGGAGTTCAATGGACTTTGCCAGTTTACCCCAGCTGAGAATCTCGCCCTTTGCCTCATTTGTCTTCTTGGACACCAGCCACCAGCCTTCCTGAGCCATTGCTATTTGTGACGAAGGCTTTTGTACCGTGTCTCAATCAGACACTTAAACCCTCCTCCTTTTATTTTCCGTTAAATGTCACTAATTTAAATCGTCGCCACTTGAGGGCCGCCAGCCAAAGCCTCTGTGGTCTCTTGTGTAACGGCGGCTGCTGTGCTGATCAACTGGGAGCAAAAGAGCATTTGTCTTGTGGGAGACAGAGGAGCAGCTGCCTGTGGATGCTTGAAAATAAACCATCGGGGAAAGGGGGGGCGGGTTAGCACTAGTAGCGCTCCAGCTGGGGTGACGTTTCCTGACGTTGTGCTCCTCCGCAGGAGCAGAAAGGGACAGGCACGTCTTTTGATCTTTCCTCCCCATTGCAGTGGCACTGGTGTGGGGGGGCAGGGTTACAGGTGTATGCCTGGAGGGGACGGGGACTGGGAGATTCCTGAGGGGACAGACTGTAGTCAGCTTTACATCCGCAGTTTGAATCCAGTCCGTGCTGGCGGAGGCTGATGCTTTGGCTTTCAAAGGACTCTAGGGGACACACCCAAGTCCCATTGAAATTCAGTGGGAATTGGGTGCCTAACTCCCTTTGACTGCTCTGAAAACCTCAGCCTGGAAGTGTCCCTCCCTGCCTGGTGTCCGGCATGAAGTGGGTTGCTGGTTTCTGCCCAAATTCTAGAGGGCAGTTGTGCATGTCACACGACCCACCATCACCATTTACAGGAGGCGATGTAGCCCTCGTATGGGAATGCCAGGGTTAGGTTTACCTGCACCTTGTCTCTTTAAGGATTGAAGGTCTGCTGAGGCAGTCAAAAGGGAGGGGACTGTTACGGGGTGCAGGTAGGGTGACCAGATGTCCTGATTGTATATGGACAGTCTCCATTTTTGGGTCTTTTTCTTATATAGACTCCTATTACCCCCCCGATTACTGTCCCAATTTTTCACATTTGCTGTCTGGTCACCCTAGGCGCAGGTGGGGTTGCAGCTATGGATTTTGGAGTGTTCCAAAAAGACGCTGCAACAATGGGGACGGTGGAAGCAGGGGCGGGGTGGTGGTGGTTTTTTTTTTTCTGGGATGCTAAGCCTAATAAAACTCCAGCTATAAAATTGTCCCTGGTTTGGCTGTATAACATGAGCACCCAGGTGGGTGATGGTAAGAGAAGCCAAGAGTTCAATAGGTCTGGAAACCAAATGCTCCTCGAGGTGGCTGAGGCATGCGGGGTGGCCGGCCCTGGCAGAGCATGGGCTCAAGCTGAATTGAGGAGAGGGAAGGGAATTCATGGCCAGGGCTGTCTCTTTCAGAAGCCCCAAAATGACTTGGAGAAGAGACACCAAGAGAAAGCAGAGCATGAATTTATCCCAAACGAATGGAGGAATTTCCCTCAGAGTCTGCACAATACTAAAGCATCCTGCCCCCAGTTCTCTGCGGCTACTCTCTGGGTGGGATTTTCAACAGCACCTAGGTGACTTAGGTGCACCAGGCTCAGGGGGAGTCAATGGGAGGAGAGGTGTAAATTTTCAAAAGTGACTGGTGATTTTTGGATTCCTTGATTCTTTTGGGTGCCAAACTGGAGATACCTTTAAAGAGGCCTAATTTTTTCCTGAGGCCAGGGGCTCAGCGCTCTCTGAAAATCAGGCCCCTTGAAGGTGTTGCAACCTGGGAACTCAAAAATAGAGGCATTTAAAATCACGAGTCACTCTCCCCTGAAAACATAGGCCTGTGCTCCAAAGTCACTTTGGAACACAGGCCTTTAAAGTGTTCCTGGGAGCTCCGCCTTCTGCCTGTAGCAAGGGAAGTCTCCTCATACAGTATCTCAATTAAACCTAAGTCTCCTGAAGAGCTGTTCTTGGTACAAGGCTTCCAAAACCCATTTAAAATGGCTGCCAGCATGGCAGAAGCAATTTGCTGCTGGCACAAAGACTAATACTTAGAGCTACGGAGGCTAAAGGAAGTGAGGAGCCCACAGCTTCTATGGAACTCACGCCCTACATGGCCAAAAACTTGTCTGAATCCAGAAAATGGAAAGCTCAGTTGGGGCCCTTTTAAAAAATTGATCCTTAGGGTCTTACCTGGTGTATTGAAAGTATATATGTTAGTGTTTAGTGACCTGTGATATACCGGCGGTCAGACTAGATGACCTGATGGTCCCTTCTGGCCTATGACTCTGACTTTCAAAAGTGGCCACTGAAAATATTTCCAGTGTTGCCAGCTCTCATGACTTTAGCACAAGTCAGACAATATTTAGTGTCTAGAAAAACACCCCACGTAACATGATGGCATGAGAATCTCCACTTCCATTTAAAAATAGTTTCTAATCCATGTGGCTGTGGAGAAAAGTTGAAGTGTGACCCCCTAAGGGCTCATAAACCAGAAGGCAAAGAATTGTTATTTTTCTTTTCTTTTCCCATCTCATGATTTTGAAGCCAAGATAATTAATTTTTCTGGTGGTTTGATTCGTGATTTTTGAACACTTGGGGTTGGCAACATGGTAGCTACTCCCCTGAGTCATCCAGTATTACAATAGTTTTCTTTATCATTTTGTTATTGCATGAGTTGATTGTACAAGGAATCTAGGATACTTTCTCCTGCAGGCAGGAGATACTGGAGATACTCATGCTAGGGATTATACCACTTGGGCTCCAAGTGAAGTCAATGTGGTATGTGTAAAGCAAACACATAAATAAATAGAGAGCACAGCACAGCCAGAGAAGGGAGCAACAAGAATCTGCCCCACTGCATCACCTCTGCAGAAAAGGCTCTCTATGAAATACAACTCCATGAAGAGTGGAGCTGAGAATATAGACCTAGCAGGGAAATGCTGAAGTTTGATTTTGGTGTAGCATGATGCCTAGATTCCACAGTAAGTACATCTATATAAATAACAGAATATCAGGGGCTGGGTGTAATGGTGGAAAATAAAGGCACTGAGGCAGGACCGTGTAATCCTAGCCCATCCCTGACAGGAGTTTGTCCAATCTGTTCTTACAAACCTCCAATGATGGGGATTCTACAACCTCCCGTGGAAGTCTCTTCCAGAGCTGAAGTACCCTCATAGTTAGAAAGTTTTTCTTCTTATCTAATCTAAATCCCCTTTGCTGTGGATTAAGCCTGTTACTACTTGTCCTACTTCAAGTCAACATGGAGAACAATTGATCACCATCCTCTTTATAACAGTCCTTAACCTATTTGAAGACTTATCAGTTCCTCCCTTTTCTCAAGACTAAACATGCCCAGTTTTTTTAACCTTCCCTCATTTGTCAGGTTTTCTAAACCTTTGATCACTTTTGTTGCTCTCCTCTGGACTCTCTCCAATTTGTCCACATCTTTTTTAAAAAATGGTGCTCAAAACTGGACAAAATTATTTCAGCTGGAGTCCTCATCAGCAGTGAGCAGAGTGAAACAAATACCGCTCCTGTCGTACATACAACGTTCCTGTTAATACACCCCAGAATATTTGCTTTTTCTCAACTGCATCACATTGTTAACTCATATTCAATTTGTGAACCCCTGTAGTCCCAGATACGTTTCAGCAATATTACTGCCTAGCCAGTTATTCCCCATTTTGTAGTTGTGCATTTCCCTCCCCCTTCCTAAGTAGTACTGTGCACTTGTCTTTATTGAATTTCATCTTGTTGACTTCAGACCAATGCTCCAATTTGTCATGGCCATTTGGATGCTAATCCGGTCTCCAAAGTGCTTGCAACCCCTCCCCAGCTTGGTCTCACCTCCCAATTTTATAAGCACACTCTCCACTCCATTATCCAACTCATTAATTAAAATAATAAACAGTAGTGGACCCAGGACTGATCCCTGTGGGACCCCCACTAGATGCATCCCCCCCCTAGTTTCACAGCAAACCACAGATAACTACTCTTTGAGTTTGGTCTTTCAACCAGTTTTGCATCCACTGTTCCATGTTTTTACATTTATTTGCTTGTAACCCTTTCTGACTTTATTCTTTTACTTGGCATCACTTAACCATCTTCTTTTGTGTGTTATACTATTAATATAAACCAGCTCAGTGCTGTGTTGAAATGATAGGGGTATTTACCCCAGTTAATAGACTGTGGTGTGCTTTTGTGTCTTCTGAGGAACAAGCACACTGTATTATTTCTCTGAACTGTCCAGGGAGGGTGGGATATTAGATCACATGTTTTGGGGAAAATTCAGGATTGGGGTGTGTGTTGGGGTCACCCTGCAGGCAGTAACCAAGGCTGGGGCTGTAGACAGACTCCTGGGGTGAGAGCTGCTGAACCAAGGCTGTCTAGCACACAGACACTCAGGACGTGGTCTGCATACTTGTATGCTGGTAGCAAGCGTCGCAGGCTGGGAACTAGAACAGCAAAGCCTTGTAAGGCACCCAGGGTTGCAGGACAAGTCGTGACAGAACCTTCATGGGTTTGGATTGCACCCTGTCACACTCACTTGATAGTAATTTCATGTAGACCACATTTCCCTAGCTTGTTTATGGGAGTGTCATGTGGGACTGTGTCAAAAGCCATACTCAAATCAAGACATATCATGTCTACAGCTTCCCCTCCTCCTCCCCCCACCCAACTAGGCCAATAACCGCAATGATCATCACTCAACGTGAAATTGTTCTGTAAATCTAAGCTACTGCTTTATTGTCCCCTAAATTCTGGCCTGCTGAATTCACACTTCATTTATTGTACAAATCCAACCCCACGCCCTGTGCTGTGCGAATTGGCGTCAAGGCTCCGTTTTAGCAAAGGAATCACAAATCCTCAATGTTCTGCAAACAGCATGGTGCTTTGGAAGGAATGTGTTTTGCCATATGGGAGTGGGCGTTTCAACCGATTATTATCTGGCTTTTAACTACCAGGGCCTTTGAATCCAGTATCCCATCGAAGTGATCAAAAACAACCTACTTCGGTACAGATGACTGTAAACCCTCCCCAAGGAAACTCGGTGAGAAAGAAAAATGAAAGCTTTTTCAAAAGAGATGGAACAAAATCATTGCACAGAACAACTTCAGCATAGTTGCCGTTAATAAGCTCAACCTATTGAGCCACTGCCTATGGCGTTACAAACTGACCTCCAATTTTTGCTACTAATGGTAAATGTAAATAACGGGCACCACTTGTAGCAGTAGATTCTACAATGAAGTGTGCTTAGTACAGGCCACCAAAGCCTCTCAACAAAGGTATGTTGTACATTTAATAGCACCCTTAGAATTCTTTTGGAAGCAATTGAGAAGTCAGAAACACTGACCTCTTCCAAATGTTCCAATTGATGTACATCGCATCAGGGCCTGGAAGCCCCAGTTATTAATGATTTGTATTACAATAGTGCTTGGAGGCTGCAGCCACGAACACTCAATGTGCAAACACACACACAAGGGCAGTCCCCTGTCCTGAAGTATTTAAAATATAAACAGAGGGTAGGAGGGAAAGTAGAAGGAAGTGACTTGCTCCAGGTCACAGCAGAGCTGGGGCCAGAGCTCAGATCTCCTTGACTGATCATCCAGTGCTCTACCCACTAGATCACACTCCCTCTCCCCTTTTGACCAGCTGCCCTAACCAGTCTGTTACACCCCTGATGCACTGTCCTTAGTTACTCATGCAGCCCCCATGGTATCAGTAGAGTGACATGAGCATAACCTAGAATCCTAATGTCTGAGAGAATTAAAATCATCCTAGTCCAGATTGTCTAGTGTAGGAGACAGCCCCTTGCAATCACTCCTGAGCAGAGCCGGGCTGTTGTAGCCATTCATAGGGTGCTCTTGTGATGTGGCTGGGCCATGCGCCCATTGGGAAGGAGTGGAGATGCTGGATAGGTTGACTGGTGCAGACAATCATGGGACTGCCCATTGGCTGATGTCAATCTGCTTCAATGGAGCCGCGGCCGATTTGCCCCAGCTGCGAATCAGGCCCACAGACTGTAGTGGAACGACACAGGGATCTGGCCTGCTGGCTTCAGTGGCGCCATGGCTGACGTACACCATCTGGGGATCAGCCTCCAGTTACTTTTATCTTCATTGCCCATGACCAGCATTCAGTGATGCAAGTATTACGAGTTGTATTATTACCAAGTTTTATTAATATTCTCCATTCTTTTTGTTTCATAGCGGATAAAAAGAAACTCGACTAAAAGCCCTTAAAGCAGATATCAGACGAGGTAATTAGCAGACATATATTGTGGGGGGGAAAATTGCACATAATTACCATGTGACATTCACTGGAAATGAGTACATGTTTTCATCTCTTAATAATTACCAGTTGACTCACTTACTCACACTATATTATATCAAAATCTCTACAACACAGCCTTAGGTTTCTTTAACCTTGAGCTTCTTATAACACACATGCTGCCAAAAAAGAAATCAGCTTAATTAAGGGACGACAACCTGATGAGATGTTTCAGGTGTTAACTTAATTTTTTCTATACCGACTTCACCTATACTGCAGGTCAGGGATACAATAATTTCAATACAAGGGAGATAAGCAAACAATACAAGGATACAATAATTTCAAACGGGAGATAAGCAAACTATTGGCCGTGAACAGTTTGTTCACTGAATTGAACCTTTTCTTTTACCACTTTACAAATTTGTGCAAAACCAAGATCACACTTTCCACAGATTGGTTCATTGTCTGAAGTTCTCTGAGGTCAGTAGGAGCTGTTGGGTGCTCAGGACTTTTGAAATAGGAGACAGGTGTGTAAACATGAATTTAGGAGTTAATTATAATATCTTGCCCAAATGTCTCCATTGAAAATACATAATCAAACAGTATTAGAGTTTATACAATTACAGTGTTCATGCAGTTTGCCTGCTGGTGCACTGATAGTGATGCCTGATCTATTTTGTCTCATTATTTCCTTGTGCTTCCGTCTGTCTGTATCCATCTGTTATCGCTTGTCTTTGGAGCAGGGACTATCTATCTTTTTGTTCGTGGTTGTACAATGCCTAGCACAATGGGGTCCTGATCAGTGACTAGGGCTCCTAGAAGCTATGATCATACAAATAATTTAATAATAATAATAATAATTAATAATCTATGGGTATTCTTGTATTGAAAATATTACAATGAAAGGTTACTATTCAGAGGTGCATCTATCTGCAAAGGGGGAAAGAATACATTGGGGTATTTACCAAATATGTTGTTATAAACTAATTTAAATCCAGCACATTATAGAAAATAATAATACCTAGCTTTTATATGGCACTATTCATCAGTAGCTCCCAAAGCACTTTCCAAAGGAGACAAGTGTAATTATCCCCATTTTACTGATGGGGTAACTGAGTCACAGAGCTGTGAAGACCTAGATTCTCAAAGGTATTTAGGCACCTCGCTCCCATTGAAATCAGTGGGAATTAAGCATCTAAATATCCTTTGAGGATCTGGACTGAAGTGACTTGACTAATGTTACCCAGCAAGCCAGTGGGAGAGCGGGGAATAGAACCCAAGTCTCCTTAGCACTCAAGAATGTACCTACTTTAAGCACATGAACAGTTCAATGGGACTACATGCATGCTTAAAGTTAGGCATGTGCTTAAGTATCTTGCTTCCATTAATCTGGACGAGTAATAATTCACTAATGATGCCCTAAGGGCATTGCTGAGAGACTTCTGAGCAATAGTTCAAAGTATATTATCAGAGTGAAAACTGGTTTATTGATTATAAGGCCTGTATCCCATTCACAAGCCTGGAAATATCCACAAATCTGAATGCTGCGCTTTCAAATTTCACCCAAATGGCAGAGTGGCTGCAAAATCACTGAATGCATGACAGGGAATGGATCACTTGATGATTACCTGTTCTGTTCATTCCTTCTAAAGCAGCTGGCATTGGCCACTGTTGGAAGACAGGATACTGGGCTAGATGGACCTTTGGTCTGACCCAGTATGGCCCTTCTTATGTTCTTAATACTTTTTCCTTCTACTTATGCAGACTAATAATAGTGACTGACGGGTTCGGTCACAGAGACCCCCTTGGGATTGATGTGCTGAAATTACCTCTGAGCCCATTTCCCCTGTCAGCTTGGGACTTCCAGAACCCTGTCCTGCTGAGCCAGACACGCTAGCCTGATGCAACACAGACCCAGGGTCTGGTCCACGCCCCCAAAGCTGCAGACTTAACTGAAAACAGCTCAGCAGGTTACCTGTCTCCAGCCCCAGACACCCAGTTCCTAGTAGGATCCAAACCCCAAATAAATCAGTTTTATTCTGTATAAAGCTTATACAGGGTAACCTCATGAATTGTCCGCCCTCTATAACACTGAGAGAGATATGCACAGTTGTTTGCTCCCCGAGGTATTAATCACTTGCTCTGGGTATATTAATAAACAAAAGTAATGTTATTAAATATAAAACGTAGAATTTAAGTGGTTTGAAATAATAGCAGACACAACAAAGTAAGTTACCAAGCAAAATAAAAAGGCAAGTCTAAGCCTAATACATTAAGAAACTGATTACAGGTAATATCTCATCCTCAGAGATGTTCCAATAAGCTTCTTTCACAGACTAGACTCCTTCCTAGTCTGGGCCCAATTCTTTCCCCTGGTACAGTCCTTGTTAGTTCCAGCAGACTTCTTGGGTGGAACGCAGGGGTTTTCTCATGATTGGAAGCTCTTTCTTTGTCCTGCTCCACCCCCTTTTATAGCTTTGGCACAAGGCGGGAATCTTTTATCTCTCTGGGTCCCCAGTCCTCCTCCTAAATGGAAAAGTACTAGATTTAAGATGGATTCCAGTGTCATGGTCACATGTCACTGTAAGACCTCATTCTTCATTACGCACAGGCTGGCCCAGACGTATACAGGAAGGCTTGCAGGTAACCAAACCATTTATAACCAATTGTCCTAGTCAATGGGAGCCATCAAGATTCTAAACCACCATTAATGGCCCACACTTTGCATAATTACAATAGGACCTCAGAGTTCTACTTCATATTCCTAGTTTCAGATACAAGAATGATACATTCATACAAATAGGATCATAGAATCATAGAATATCAGGGTTGGAAGGGACCTTAGGAGGTCACCTAGTCCAACCCCCTGCTCAAAGCAGGACCAATCCCCAATTTTTGCCCCAGATCCCTAAATGGCCCCCTCAAGGATTGAACTCACAACCCTGGGTTTAGCAGGCCAATGCTCAAACCACTGAGCTATCCCTCCCCCCGATGATGAATATATTCAGTAGGTTATAACCTTTGTAATGATACCTTACAAGAGACCTTTTGCATAAAGCATATTCCAGTGACGACATATTCATACTCATAAGCATATTTCCATAAAACATTATGGAGTGCAACATCACAGTGACATCTTGTATTTTATGAAGGCAGATCCTCACTATGGCTCTCCTTCAACTGTCCATATTGTTCAGCAAAACACTTCAGCACATGCTTGAATTTAACTTAAAGTTGGGTCCAGGATAAGGATGGGATTCTCAAGAGTGCTCCCAGTTCCCACCTAGGGTCAATGGGGCATGGGTACCTCACTTCTTCATGAGCTTTTGACAATCCTACCCTGAGGGCTTTGCTGAAAAAGGAAGGATTTAAGCATCTGCTTAAAAGCTCTGCTAAATTGTGGGCCCTGGTGATTTTCCAACAGCTGAGGAACCAGCCCTTCACTTTGAATGGGATCTTAAAGCTGAACTGCAGACGGTGACAGAGATTAGAGAGAGAAGACGTTTTTCTAGCATTCTGCTGTAACTCTCATTGAGATTTAGTTCTCATGGGGATTCTTTGTGATGCTGGGACCTTGCTGCAGGAGGGTCCCTCGGTCACACACCCCCCACTACTCCTCTGGCGGTAACAACAGTGGCAGTGCTAATGGAGACAAGACACCAATGGCCACTGGTAGCAGTGATCACAGTGCCTAGAGCTGCTCCGAGCAGGTTAAGAGGCCTTGTGCTTAAAATGCTTGAGATCCTTGGAGCCCTGTATTCACTTTATCTCCTGCTATGCCTACGGGTGAAACTGCACCCAAGGTAACATCAGCTGGCAATTTGTAGGGGGGGGGGGAAAGAAAGTGTGTGTGTGTGGGGGGGGAGAAGCAAGAGACACAGCCCAAGAGAACAAGCTTCATATTTTTTCTCTCCTTGCAAGGGCAGACTTCCCACTTCTCTTAAGTAAGCTGATGAGATTCCTTTATTATTTAATGAATTGAATCTATTGGAAGTGTACTTAAATTTACTGTCCTCCAACAAACGGGTGTCACTGCAACCCCAAATAAGAATGGAAAGATCTTCGATCCAAATAATGGTCTGATCCTACTCCAACTGTTGTTGATCCAAAGACTTTAATGGGACTTGGATTGGGCATTAGGAGACCAGGATGTCTTTGCACATGGCATTGAGGGGTGGAGCCTAAGGTTAAGGTATTTTTAAAAAACAGCCAATCAGGAGAGCCTGACAAAAGGTTACTTGACATATCTGGAGTCACCGAGAGAGAGGATTGTGGGTAATTGTTAAAGTATAATGAATTCTTAAGGTATAATGAATGAGAGACCATTTTTCTCCCCACCAACTGTCCAGTGGCCTTTAACTCTAGAGAGACAGACCTAGATGAAATTTCAAAGAGCCTAGATTGTGAGTGCTACCAGCTATCATGAACAGTCATGTCTTTGTTGTAACTCAATGTTTTGCCAGTACTACCAAGACCTTATAGTCAGTTTTCTGTATAAGCCATTTAATCTTCATGTTTCCTCGACAGCACTTTGTGATTGTAGACCGGAAAACTGAGATCCATAACTACAAACCAACCTAAGAAACCACAGCATGGAATACCTTGAGTTTACGATTCCCATTCAGCTATTTGCATCCATTCAACAGCTATCCCAGGAGTTTCACAAGCACTGCTTGTAATTAGAGCTGAGTGCATCATTTGCAACAAATGATGAAGCCAATGAACTATGCCTCTTCTGCTGTTCAGTCTGTTCATGGACAATTCTTAAACAACAAACACATCTGGGAAAAAAATCAATGTTATTCCCTGAATAATTTCTGCAAAGGATTCTTGGTCTACAGCTTATTCCTGAGCAGTTTGTTACCAATATACGCTACTTGAAATTCAGGCTGTCTTCATTGGACCATGTGGGTCACATGCTCTGCTTTCTCTTCTCTGCTTGGCTAAGTGGAACTCTTAAAATTGACTTTCCATTGTGAAGACTTGTGATTTATGAACGAAAAATTAGCTTTCTGCAAACCCTCCCTTTCCATAATTACTTTAAAATATGCTGTTTCTATGAAGATTCCTTCCAGCACACTTGTTTGCTGGACTATTCATAGGAAGCAAACACATAGTGGAATTATGTTTTAAAATGTAAATGGATATTTACACAGGATTTTTTCACAGTACTCACCCAGTCTTAGTTGTAACAGTTGATTACAACATCTGGGAGCAGAGCTTTCCCTAGGCCAGGTTGGATTCATGTAGTGAATCATGCTGTCCTCCCTGTATAGACAGGATGTCACCTGCATCCATTCATCCAGTTCTCCTAACTGCATCTCACAGTGCAGTGCTTCTGGTCTGGAAATTACCTTGGCAGTATTGGGTTAGTGTTTCACAACTCCTCCAATTCACTGGCACAGCAACAGCTGCAAGGCATCCTGATGGTGGATACGTCAAAGCAACTTTCTCAAAACCAGTGTTGTTGTGCAGATACGACAAAGTAGGTTCTCAAAGGACCCTGATGATTTGGAAAACTCCAAGGCTTCAGCTCAAATGCTCAGCGATGGCCAAAAACCCCCAAACCAAATCAACTAGAAAGTTAGGACGCATAAAGAATAGGATAGAGGATAGAGTTGATAGGAAAATTGTTCTTTTTTTCCCCAGACATTTTCTGTGGGAAATTTAAAAAATCCCAAATTATCAGATTTTCAGCTAAAAATTGAAATTTGAAATATTTCAGCCAAACCCTGAAATATTTTCATTCTGAAATGCAGCTATGGTGCCTCAGGGAAGTTGTAGTTCACGTGCTGCATGCTCCTATTCTCTATAAGCCAATTCCCTGGTTGGACTACATCTCCCACCCTGCACCACGGTCTCCCCTTTTGCTGGTGGAAGGTGATGCATCATGACAGTTGCATGGATGCAGTGCATCATGGGAGATGAAGTCTGGCTGAGGAGCCTGGTCCATAGAAGAAAAATGAGATCATGAGGCATCCAAACTCCGACTCCCATGAGTGACCTCAGTGCCATTTCAGATTAGAAAAAAATCAAATCTTGAGTATTCAGTTGACTGACAAAAAACTGAAATTTTCTATGGAAAGCAGATACTTTTTGTGAAAATCCAGTTTATCTGGAAACCCTTTTTTCTATCAACAAACAATTTTGAGAGAGAACTTTAGACCAGACCTAACAGAATAATACTGAAAATATTATTGCCAATATACAACTGAACATAAGCCCTCGTGTGGAATACTGTTTTCAGGTCTGGGCACCCTCTCTCTCTAAAAGGATACAGCAGGAATAAGGGTTTTCTGAGACATGTGATTTGAAACATGGAAAAACTTCCATGTGAAGAGAGAGTGAAAAGATTTGGGACTGTTTCTCCTTATAGAGGAGAGAAATAAGAGCCAAATAATGAATGGTCTGGAGATATTAGATCAGGCATGTCTATTCAACCTGTCTCTCAATAACTGCCAAAGGAAAACGCACAGATTTAAAATTTTATAATAGTGTAAACTTTTTTTACTTGGTACATGCTTGGCCTGTGGAACTCATTGCCACAAGATGTCATTGAGGCCAAGATCTTAGCAGGATTCAAAACCAGGATTGAATTAGATGACAAGAATATCAAGAGTTACAATAGCAAGGAAAGGATTAAAAAAAACCCCAGCAAACAAAATGAAGAATTTGGAAAGGATACAAACCACTTCAGGGCACAAACCAACTGCTAACTACTGGGGTTTAGGAGGGAATTTTTCTTGGAGGCAGATTATCCCATAGCCACCTCCACAGGATTTCTTACACCTTTTCTCTGAACCATCTGGTATTGGTAACTATCAGAGACAGGATACTAGACGAGATGGACCCTGGATATGATCCAGTCTGTCAATTCCTACATTCTTATTGCTTTTAAGCCATGACTCTGAATAGCTGGCTATTTTTGTCAGATAGGATTGAGACATTATGGGTCTTCCCATATGAGTAGCAGTTTCTGGCGGAGCTGGGCTGTGGAGAGGGAGGGAGTGATACATGCTTTGGTTCCTGGCTGGACAGACTCTATTGCATTTAATGGAAACTGGCTGCTGTGTCGCCCTTTGCCCCTTCTTGTGCAATGAGTGTAGTGTTGAGCCCTGGCTCTCTGTAGTCTTCCTTCCCCGAGTTCCGTTGTCATTGTGGTGCTCGCTCCCCACTGGCAGCAGCCTTGTGGTTTGGCTGGCGTGCCGCCGAGATAAGGGGCTGTTGAATTCTATCTGTTCCCTACATGTTTTGCGGTTGGTGTGTGTTGCAGCAGGAGAGTGCAGAGCTCAAGAAACACATTTTGGGGCCGTCCAAGAACAACTGACCATGGAAACACAAATAGTTCCTGCTAAGGGAGGGTGTGTGCTTTGATCCATGTGCCAGCCTCAGAGTATCACAACAGTTTGTTCTTTTCCCTTCTGTCGACTGACTGGTTTAAGCTGTTCTCCTCCCCAGTTCAGTGTATGTCTTTGGCTCTGCTATGTTGTGCAAGGGCCATCAGCCTGTGAGACTGGTAGGTGCATACATAGCTGGGTGTGAGGACGTGCACCTTGCAGGACCCAACAGGGGGTCTGCAGTGATCATACCGTGAATATCTGAGTTACAGCCAGTATTTGAAACATCGGCTTGTTTAAAGGAAGGACATTCAGGGAATGGTGTGACCTGCTACACGAGCCGAGGGACATTTGTGTCTAGGCCCGTAGGTGGCTTTTGGATCAGGCAGACATAAGGCGTTCATCAGGGCGCCCCATCTCTTTGTTGTCAGTGAGACGTACCTGCAGTGGGCACGAGTGAGGGGGTGTGAATGAGCTAATGGAGATGCCTGGTTAATTATTTAGGTCATTCGGGGTTCATTTGACTGTACATTCCGATATAAACAGCTCAGGCTGTTGTTATCCAGCATAGTAAGGTCTCTATTTTGGTTGATTTGCCTGTAGCCAATGAGAGAGCCTTGTTTTCCCATCAGTCACTCCCCTCCCTTCATCCATTGGTCAGATAGGCAACCTACTCTGTGCCTGTCAGCCACATGCCTAGCCATTAACTCCCCTTCTGAGATATCTAAAGTGACCCATTTTCCTTCTGATCTTAGCCCAGGTCTTGCTGCTGAGACACACACAGTTCTGGTGCAGCCAAGGAATCATTTAGTACATCGGGTAGAACTAGCAAGAGAGTGTACTCTTCAATTCTGGCCCCATCCTTTTAATTGACGGCAGGGCACGCGTGGCAGGTAATGCATAGCACGCAATGTAGTGTTGATTTCTTGTAAACAGGGAAAGCTGGGTAGTGTTCAGTCAATGCCGTCCCTGGTTATTGTTTGTACATTTTCAACCACAGGAGCTAGTCCGTTTCATACAGAGCAACGCTGCCGTCTCCTCATCTTCACATAAAGATCCCAGATCAGAGCTTACCATGACACAGGTGACTGCCTTTGGTTCAAGATGCTGCTAGCAGTTGATATTTCCTGCTGTAGTCTAGCACTTCCTTTTCATGTAAGGGTTTTGGGTTAAAGTCTGCGGCAACAGTC
Organism: Chelydra serpentina; assembly: GCA_037349315.1. Lineage (NCBI taxonomy): Eukaryota > Metazoa > Chordata > Testudines > Chelydridae > Chelydra > Chelydra serpentina. The sequence goes on from JBAIAC010000061.1 coordinate 18,334,260, forward strand.
CCCTTTTCTGCATCGCTTCTCTTCTGAGCAGGCATATAGCTGACGGGATGAGTTGTCGATACTGACCCAGGTGGCGTTTGTATTTCTGATACCGGCTGTCTGTCTCCTGGGTCTACGGGTGCTCCTCCCATTACACAAAGGTCACCCCATAGACGCTGCTCAGCCTCCTGCTGAAACGCTAGTGCCCCAGAATAGTGCAAGATATTGCCCTAGGGGAGCAAGCGCTATCTGGATGCTGCGTGCTTAGTTAGCGTCAGACCACTCCTGCAGGCAGAGCTGCGAGCAAAAAATCTTCAGAAATCCAATACTGCTTGCCCAGAGCTTTGAAAATTCCCCTGATTTTTAAGAGCATCCCGCTCTGAGCGCCCCAGTTGTCTGATCCAGGCTCACTCTTTGCACGCCAGCCTGCATTGTGTCTGAAGATGGGCGCCCACAAAACAGAGGTATCTGAAAACAGTGAATGCTGGAGGTGTGATGTGCAATTTTAGAATGCTGGTGACAGCGCAGAGTCCAGCCCAAGCAGTAGCAGCTTATAGGTCTATCTTAGGTTCTGTAATTGTAGTCTCTGAGCACCTCACAATCATTAATAGATTTATCCTCACACACCCCTGGGGGTGCTATTACCCCCATTTTACAGAGGGAGACTGAGGGACAGAGAGGCCAAGTGACTTATCCAAGGTCATGTAGGAAGTCTGTGGCAGAGCAGGGATGTGAACCCCAGTCTGCTGAGTCCTAGGGCAGCATGCTAACCACTAGTCCATCCTTTGCCCAGGTCTACACTTTTGTGTGTGTGTGTGTGTGGGGGGGGGGGGGGGGGATCGACCTAAGATACGCAACTTCAGCTACGGGAATAGCGTAGCTGAAGTCGACGTATCTTAGGTCGACTTACCTCGGTGTCCTCATGGCGGCAAGTCGACCGCTGCCACTCCCCCATCGACACCTCTTCCACCTCTCATGGCGGTGGAGTTCCGGAGTCGACGGGGAGAGTGCTCGGGGATCGATTTATCGCACCTAGACTAGACGTGATAAATCGACCCCTGAGAGATCGATCGCTACCCGCCGATTCGGCGGGTAGTGTAGACCTGCCCTTTGTTGTGTATATAAAATGTGTCATTTAAGTGCAAGAATGCCCCAAGTATCTGACTGCACCTCCCTCAACGCATCCCCATGTATTATTATGTGATTGCTTATGGCAGTGAGGAGGAGGAGGCTATGTTTGTGGGGATGGGGTGTTGAAGCTCCTTCTCAGGCTCACCCAAAATTGCTAAGGCCAGTAATGAGAGAGACAGCTGCACCACTACAAACAAAGACGGCTGTGCCCATGGCTGGTGCTAGGTTGTTGTTATTAATACATCTGCCCAGGCTGCTTGCCTCTTTTGTTCTGCGTGTCTCTTTGCCCACGCTTGGCTCCTCAGCCTCTGTGTCATTAATGTCTTTTGTGTAGCCGGAGCCCTGCGAATGCAAGCTGTTGCATCCTGCTGGGGTTGTTTCTATTAGCAAGTGTAAGGTCACGCTAATTGCTTTGCTGACCGGGGTAGCTGTTTAAGCGACAATCCTACGTGCCATAGCAAGATGTGGGGTTTCATAGCTGCCAGTCCTTGACTTGACCCACACCCTTTGATGGACCTGCCTACAGTAGGATCTGCCTACTGGGCATCAGTTTGCCTGGACATTGCACTAGGTTCATCACAGGAACAAAGGGTAAGTTACTTCTTACTTTAGTCCAGGTTCAGTCAGTAAACGGCAGTCCGAATGTAACCTTTTCCTTTCCCACTTTAATTAGTAGTTTTTGGGGTGGTTGCCAAATTCTGGGAGAGATTCTCTGCCCATCCCAGCCCTTATATATCACTGTGGCAGCATATGGGGCTAGAAAGATGCCTCAGGGGGGTGGGAAGAATTCCCCCATCCCAGAAACAGCATGGGATCAGCAGAATCAGCCCTGGACAGCTCCTTTTGCAAGCCCAGGTGTAGGGAGAATGCCATTGGGCCGTCTCCATAATGGATGCCGCAGTAGTGATTCTGCACTATGAGTGACACAGCCCAATAGGTACTGTAAATTAGAGCAGCCCCTCTGACTCTCCTTATGTCTGTGGGGCTCAGCATTGGTTAGGGGATTGTGTTGTTCATAAAACAGCTATGCTGTTGGCTAGCTCCTGAAAGTCCATGTGGTGGGCTCCATGGATGATGCTCACCTTTGGCAGAACTGAATAAGCAGAACTGATGTTAGGGGTTTGGCTGCTTGTATTTAACTGCAATACACCGGCCCCGCACTGCCAGCACTCACTGTTGCAATGAGCAGCCATTAAGCTTCCATCCAGCTGCTCCCAGTACTGGCCGTGTGCTGCGTGAAGTCAGACCCCTCCAGACACAAGCGCTCAGTAAGATGATCAAGCAATGCCTGCAGGAAAGGGGAAAGAGAAAAATACCTATATTGGCCCTCCAATTGGCCCTGCAGTGGTCATTATCTCACGGTACTTACGATTACTTCTGCAGTTAGAAGTTGATGGAGAGGCCATGCTGGAAATCTCAAGGGGCAGCAAATATAAAATATGCAAACCCGCCGATTGCTGACATGGGGCAAAACGGGATGCAGCGTCAGCCAGTTTGCGTATCACAAAGCCATGTGGGGATCATGTAAAGCTCACTACAGAGCACCACTGTTGACTGCACCAGCGTCTATACACCTCTGTCTGTGCTGAAACGACACGGTGCCCGCGCTAGATAAATATGTTAAGATTCAGCAGCAGTACCCACCTTGCAAGGAGTTTGAAAATTCCCCATAGGCTTGGACGAATGGACTGGACTGAAGTTGAAAGTTAGTCTTATAGGGTGGCTAGGGGGAGGAAGGATTTTTTTGTATGAGTTTCTTAAATTGTTCCAGTGCTCCCACCACTAATGAAGAACATGGCACTTTCTTGGTGGATTGACTCACCCCGAAATCAGAACTTCTGAGCCAGCTCCATGGAGCTATGTTAACTTATGCCTGCTAAGGATTGGCCCTTCTGCCTCTGCGGTGGTGTGGGGATCGAAAAGTAGGTCCAGACAGAAGTTGAATTAGAACTGGTTAGGCAAACTGGCTGAAATCCATTTGTCTGTGCTGTTACGTTCAATGCAACAGCTGGGTATAGTGCATGACTTACTTCGGTGTTCAGGTCAAAGGTGTTCAGGAACCACACCAGACCTAGCTGGCAGAGGGAGGACAGAGACAGACTTAGTGTTTTTTTTCCAAACCTGGGTCAAGATCCTCTGCTGGTGCAACTGGCATTAACTTCCATGGAGCTCTGCCAATTTTCAGCCCAGCTGCTTTGTTTCTTATCCTTCTTGCCACACAGTTTCCTTGAGGTAGCCTGCAGAGTGGGGACGTTCACAAGGGAAAGGATGTGAAAACCGTGGCCACTCCTCCCCATTTGACCTTTTAATTAAAAAAAAATCTGGGGACCAAACATTTGCAGTTCTCTTGGGTGGTTGCTTCAGATCCATTAACTGCAAAATGATGATTACTCCTCACTAAATCTGGTCAAGGCAATCATATGATCTAGCTATAGGCATCAAATTGCCAGGCTTAAAACACTAAGCTATCCAGGAGCCAGCTGCTGTTGTGTATGTTCAGTCATGTTGGTGTTGATTTGCACAGACAATACAAAAATTGTTCAGAAGTAAACCCCTACCGGGCCAGCAAGTGCCAACCCAGATGTCTGATATTCTGGTGCCCGGCAATACCCAGAAGTGTTGTGCACGAAAAAGCGTTGCTAAAGATTGTTTTAATCTTGTAAACAGGAATCCTGAAGAGTCGCACTGTTAATCCTCAGTGCCAATGAACATGATGATTCCCGCTCTCTGCCCATCCAGGCAAATTGTTCCACTACACCTTTGCTGTTACCAGCAGAGAGGAAAAAAATATTCACCATTGCTGACTGGTATCAGGGGGTAGCCATGTTAGTCTGTATCCACAAAAACAACGAGGAGTCCGGTGGCACCTTAAAGACTAACATTTATTTGGGCATAAGCTTTCGTGGGTAAAAACCCCCACTTCTTCAGATGCATGGAGTAAAAATTACAGATACAGGCATACATATACTGACACATGAAGAGAAGGGAGTTACCTTACAAGTGGAGAACCAGTGTTGATAAGACCAAGTAAAGGGTGGATGTGGTCATACAAAAAGTATGGTGGCAGCAGCTAACGGAGAGCAGTGGTTCGGGCACTAGGCTAGAACTTGGGAGCACTGGATAGTCCATGCTCTGCCACTGATGCCCTGCATGACCTGGGGCAAGTCAGTTACTCTCTGTGCCTCAGTTCTTCATCTGTACAATGGGGATAATAGTATTGCCCTCCTTCTCTGGGTGGTGGTAGGATAAATCCACGGAAGATTGAATATGCTTAGACACCAGGCTGATGGGGGCTGTGTAAGTACCTAAAATATCTCTCTAGATAGGATGGTTGACAGATTATTTGTGGGTCTGTGACCAGTAGTAAGGTTGATGCCCTGGTTCCATTGAAATCAATGAGCTTTTTGCCACTGGCTTCAGTAGAGCCAGGATTTCATCCTCTGGGTTTTGAAACTTTAAGTCCAAGTGGATTTATCTATTTGGCAAGCAATTATTTCCCCTGGTTTCTTACAGAATCATAGGGTTAGAAGGGACTACAAGGGTCATGTACTCTAACCTCCTGCCAAGATGCAGGATCTGTTGTGTCTAAACCATCCAAGACAGATGGCTATCCAGCCTCCTTTTGAAAACATCTAGTAAAGGACCTTCCACAGCTTCCCAAGGCATCTGTTCCGTTGTCCTACTGGTCTTACCGTTAGGAAGTTTTTCCTGAGATTTAATCTAAATCTGCTATGCTGTAGTTTGAACCAATTGCCTCTTGTCCTGCCCTCCGTGGCCAAAGAGAACAACTTTTTCTCCATCTTTTCAATGGCAACCTTCCAAGTATTCGAAGACACTATGATGTCCCCCCCCATAATCTCCTCTTTTCCAATCTAAGCATAATCAGGTCCTTCTGATTTTGTTCATATGGCTTGCATTCCATCTTTTCGATCATCTTTGTCACTCGCCTCTACATCCTTTTCAGTTTCTCCACATCCTTTCTATACATTGGTGACCAAAACTGGACACAGTATTCTAGCTGAGGCCTAACCAGTGCCAAGTAGAGCGGTACTATCACCTCCCGTAATTTGCATGTTATGCCTCTGTTAATGCAACCTACAATTGCATTTGCTTTTTTTTTTTTTTTTTTTTTTGCAACAGCATCACATTGCTGACTCATGTGAAGGTTGTGATCCACCACAACTCCCAGATCCTTCTCAGACGTGCTGCTGCCAAGTCAGTTATCCCCCATTCTTGTATTGGTGCATTTGGTTTTTCCTTGCGCCTTACATTTGTCTTTGCAGAATTTCATTTTGTCTATAACCCAGTTCTCCAGTTTATCAAGATCCCTCTGAATTTTAGCTCTATCCTCCAAAGTGTAGGCAAGCCCCCTAGCTTTGTGTCATCTGCAAAGTATCTCTCTATTCCTACATCCAGGTCATTAATAAAGATGTTAAACAACCCTGGACCCAGAACAGATCCCAGCGGAACCCCACTTGAGACCTCCCTCCAATCTGACATCATTCCACTAATAGTTACTCTTTGTTTGCGGTTGTTTAACCAATTATGTATCCACTTAATGGTAGTTCCGCCAAGCCTGCATTTCTCCAGCTTACTTATCAGAATGTCAAGTGGGACTGTGTGAAAAGCCTTGCTGAAGTCCAGGTATATTATCTCCTCCGCATTTCCCCCTATCCACCAAACCAGTTACCCTGTCAAAGAAGGAAAGCAAGCTGGTTTGGCATGATTTGTTCTTGGCAAATCCATGCTGGCTGCTAGTGATCAGCTCTTCGTCCTCCAAGTATTCATAAATTGAATGTTTTATACATTGCTCTAGTAGCTTCCCAGGTATCGAAGTCAGGCTGACTGGTCTATAATCCACCGGCTCCTCCTTTTTCCCCTTTTAAAACATGGGCACTATGGTAGCCCTTCTCCAGTCATCCATGAGTTTGTAGAGGCTCTGATATTTCTTCAGGTAATTCCTTCAGTATCCTCTGGTGAATAGCATCAGGCCCCGCTGATTTGAATTCATATGCTGTGTTTCGTTTAGTTCCTTGTTACCATTCAAAGTGCCATCAAGCATGTCATCAAAGTGCAAAAAAAGGTTCGTAAATTCATTTGTCCTTCCCCACCTGGCTGTCTCTGCAACAAAGCCCAGAAACTGGTATTGGGCCAGGCAGTTCATATTTGTCTTACAATAGCATCCAGAGGCATCTATCTGGTGGGTGCTGTACAAGCGCATAGTAAAAGACAGTTAATGATGACTGGTTTATAATGAGTTAGAGACATCAAATAAAGAAAAAATAGATATGTAGAAGCTGGAGAGATGCTGATCTGATTAGGGAAAAAAATCAGTTGTGATTTAGAATCAGTAAAAGACATAACCCCAGAACCTCAACTGATGTAAATTTGCATGGCTGTATTGATGTCAATGAAGCTATGCTAATTGACACAAATTGAGGATTTGGCTCGTTATTATTTTCTATTTCTGCATGGTCTAATTTATATTTGCTGACTAATATATGCTGGCTAGCATATAAATATATATCATGTTAACACGTATTATCCACACCATATATGTATATGTATGCATTAAGCACCAATAACACTGAGCACATATATTGAAACAGTGATATAGACGAAACCGGCATATACCATAATCCTGTTCACTTTTGCTAAGTATTCCATAACGTCTTGTGTTTGCTGAAGTAAGTATTTGACATAGGCAGGTAGGAAATTTGTCAAAATTAAGATACATTTGTTCTCTGTCTTAGTACAAGCTAGGGAAGTACCTTCACAGCCCAGTACCTGGAATATTAATATCTAATACTGGGACAAACTGATGGACTGGATTTTAGGAATGTGTAACTTACAAAATCATCATCATACATAATACCAGATAAAATATGTAACTTGGGGAGCTCACCCTCTGCATAAGGTGACTGTAACATGGTTACATAGGACTGCTCTTCAGAGACTAACATCACCTAGAACTTTTTTCCTGTACCCTATTAATAAACCTGACTGACATTGGTTATTTGGTCTCTTGAGTATATTTCATAATGAACCAAAGTGTGGTCGGGCCACTGACTATAGAATTGATCAAAATAGGTTTTTATACTCCTCCCTGGAGCAGACGTGGAGATTTTTACACTTGGGCTGCACAACTGGGTAATTTCAATATCGAATTTAGGAATACATGCTTCCTGTGATGGCTATGGGAATTAGCCCTAGAGTTATGCATGAAAACCCCCCATGAATGGAGAATAAACCTGTCCACGGGATCTAGATAATTTCCACAGCTTTACAAGAGGTCCACTATATTAAAGAAGTGACAAAGAGCATGCTAGATGTGAGTCGTTCTAAATCAGTGGTTTGTATAGAGCACTTTGCAAGACTCTCATGGCTAGCACTGGTGGGAAAACTTTCAACCAAACTTTTTTTGAAAAATGCTCTTTCACCAAAACATTTTGCGAGTCCAGGGTGAGTCTCCATCCACATCCAATAACCCAGTGGTTAGGGCACTCACCTGGGATGAGGGGGAGACAGTTTTTAAGGCCTTGTTTGGCCTGATTCAGAGCAGAGGCATGAACTTGTCTCTCCCGCATCCTAGCCAAGTGCTCTCAAATCCTGGGCTATCAAAGCAGTTTCTATGGCTCTGTGGATATTTAATTAGTTATACAAAGTGGAACACTGCCAACAGGAGTGATCATAGCCCGGTGTTCAGAGCACTTGCTTGAGAGGTGGAAGATCCAAGCACCAGTTCTTGTTCTCCCTGGTTCAGCGCAGGCACCCCTGGGTCTGCTACATCTCAGGTGAGTGCCCTAAGCACCAGGCAGTTGGCTGTTCTGGGTGTCTCATGTTTTTTCACAAATTTGTAAAGGCCTTCTCTTGTTTTCATTCTGCATCAGAATGAAACCTTGACAATTTTTGTGAAATGGAATTGTTTTCCGGACGTCCCTACTCATGGCACTTTAGAGAATTACAACATGCCGCTATCTAGGAATCCCTTCAGACAGCCCACCAGTGAAATGCATTCATCCCTGGGCGGCCACTATTTAACAACGAACAGTAACACTGTACAAATGTTTTCGGACAAGAAGTGAAGAAGAATCCTGTATCCAACTGAAAATACAGGAGGGAATGTAGAATGTAATTACCCAAAATGTAATTTAGCTGGGACACGCCAGCTCTTTCAAAAAGTACCAGGCAATCTTTTGCACGCAATGCCTACTTTTCCTCCCAGGCTTTCCCATCCAAGAAATGATTTGAGACGATTATGTTTAGTTTACAAGAGCTGCCCCAGAGCACAGCATAAGGTGTTATTTCTTACAGACAAATGTTATTACACTCGTAGACCAATGTGCTTAGAAGTAAGTGTGTGTGTGTGTGTGTGTGTGTGTGTGTGTGTGTGTGTGTGTGTGTGTGTGTGTAAGAAGTTGATGTAATAGCGACGTGTAGAGAAATGTGTAAGGGTAGCTAAGTGATGCATACCAGAATCCTCTACAAGTGTTTATTCTACACTGTTTTCTGTCCCAGTTGATTCAACAATCAGCAGTGTAGCAAACACAGAAATACACAAAACTTATTTCAAAACTACTTTGGAAAAGGTCACATGAAGTTTACTCACCCAGTTAGTCATATATTAATACACTACCCTAGAGCACATTACAGGAAAATGAATCAACATGGTTTTATCTCATCCTGATGTCAGTCAATATGGTTGTTTTGAGTGCAGTGCACAATTTCATGAGTACTTTCTTCTATTTCTAATATAAGGGAATGAAACAAAAAAGAAATTAAAAAAGGGTGTATTATTAAGCTGACCTGTATTGTGTGGTTTGTAAGTTTAAGAAACGTCAGATGTTTTCATTCCCAGTGGGCTGATTATGGGAATTTATTGAAATGATTCCTACCGAGTGCCGACATCAAAAGCCAGACACTGCTTAATGAAGGAAGGCAATAACACACATGCCAGGCTCTGCCTTGCGCTGAATTTGAACCATTCATTAGGCAGGCAGAACTGAACAGCCAGCCACTAACAATAATGGGTCAGGAGAGCATTGAGAGCGGCATGGTGAAACAGAACAGAATGTAATTGCTGAGTGATACAATCCGATGGAATGCTGAAACAGAGGAATGAAGTCGCCTGCCTCTTTGCTTCCTGTACCACAGCCTCGAGCTGTGGCTGCTGCTGAAATGTACACGGTGCCTTGTTGTAGTCCCAGGTGAATGTCTCTGAACTCAATGCTGTTTCACTTACTGTATTAACGTGTGATAGGATGTTATCCTTTCTTTCTACAGTATTCATCCAGATCGCCCCGTACCACTGACCTGTCCTCGTCATTATTTACCACTCTCCCAATTTTTGTGTCATCTGTGTCAAACTTGCTCAATGGTGCTTTTATGTTTTCATCTAGGTCATTGATAAAGATGTTAAATAGCATTAGGTAAATTCCTGCGGGACCCTAATGGAAACAGACCCACTTGATGACAGTTCCCCATTTACAGTTACATTTTGAGATCTATCAGTTAGCCAGTTTTTAGTTCATTTAATGTGTGCCATGTTAATTTTATATTTAGGTTTTTTTTTACTCATGTGGCATTGGCTCAAATGCTTTACAGAAGTCTATTATGTCAACACTATTACTTTTATCAGCCAAACTTGTAATCATATCCATTTAGGATCTATTTTCCATAAATCTGTTGTTTTGCATTAATTACAGTCATTACCCTCCTTTAGTTCATTATTAATCAAGTCCTGTGTCAGTCGCTCCATTATCTTGCCCAGCATCTATGTCAGGCTGAACAGCCTATAATTACCCTGGTAATCCTGTCTGCCCTTTTCAAAAATTGGCTCAATACTAGATTTCTTTCAGTCTTCTGGAACTTTCCTAGGGCTCTGAACCTTATTGAAAATCAGCATTAATGGTCCAGTGATCGCCTCAGCCAGATCTTTTAGCACTCTTGGATGCAAGTTACCTGTACCTGCTGGGCATTTAAAAATGTCTAACTTTAGTAGCTTCTGTTTAACATCCTCCAGAGATACTAATGGGATGGAAACTATCACCATATGATGAGACGGCATCATCTGTTTTCTCTCCAAATACAGAACAGAAATATGCATGGTTGTTCTCATGTCAGTCTTTGCTATACATAGCGTGTGTACCATCTACTTACCCAGCATGAAGCTGGAGATGGTTGCTCTGCTCTCCAACAGTACAGGCAGGGACAATGGGCTCACCACATGGGAACCTTAATACAACCCAGGACACGACCACCCTAAACAGCAATTGCAAATATGCCTTTCCCCCTCAGAGTCTCCTCCATCCCTGAGCCAGGGAAAGCCTTGCTTTCCTCAAATATAGCAGGGTCTGGTATTTTGTGTTGAGGCCAGTGGCTGGTGTTGCCAAATCCAAGACACCCAACCACAGCCCCCGCTTCACTCCCCTGCTGGGGTCCCATGGCCCTGCATTAGCTTCAAATTCCCCGATTAACTGCTTGCTCCCTAGGGACCAGATTCTCATCCCCAAGCCAGTGACTTTGCAGGGCCTGAGTGGTACAGAGGAGCTGGAATTGGCAGTACACAGCAGCAGAGAGTTCCCTGATGACTGGAGCTCCAAAGTGGCATAAAACCAGCAAATCTGGCTTCTGCACCAACTGACCCAGAAACCTCTTGGCACTGGAGATGGGTCTGGGGCATGGCAGAGCTCCCATCAGCTCTGCCAATCCTCAGATGGAGTATGTTCCCTTATGCACAATTGGTCTAACTTAGAGCAGCTCCTAGGCTGCTCTAACTCATGCCAGGGCTGGTGCAGACTAACCCAGAGAATCAGGGTACCATAACCAGCTCTGTGATTGGTTCCCCGCCCCACACACACACATTCTCTTTCTCTGAGTGGCTCTCTCCACAGCAGAGAATCAGTCCTTGAGCAGCACAGTTGTGCTCTATTTTGCTCACGTACATACGTGCGCGCACACTCACCGAGCCAGCTGTGTGTTTGGAGTTTAACACATTTGGAGTGGGCTCTTGGGCAGCCAATAAGTGGCTGATGCCTCAGGAGATTCATCTGCCCCTGCTGTTTTTATGGTGCCTGTGACACAGCTGAGCTCCTAGCGCGTGGGGGAGTGCTACTGAAAATGCTGGCTAAGCAGCCTGCCCCCTGTCCCCAAACTCAGGGACGAGGCCACCACTACCAAGCTGATCTGAAAATCCCCTGGGCACCCAGCTGTGTGCGGAGCCCCATATGCAGTGTGCACTATGGTCTCCCTCTTCCTAGGGGCAGGTGCCTTCCCCAAGAGCGGGAGCAGCAGAGCTCAGTGCGGCACAGAGCAGAGGAGAAGAGAAAGGTCTGGCCCAGAAGAGGCTGAGAGTAGGGGGCCATCAGCGAGAGATCTAAGAGCATGTGGTACAGATGGATGGAAGAAACCACTTCTCTGGTGCTGTGGTTTGGCTGAACTGGAACGAGACCACCAATACACTTTCATTTTTGCTTGGGCTTTTGAGCGCCAGTAGAGAAAAGTGGTTTCTCCCCACCACCTCCTCTGGGCCAACGAGAGAGCTGGCATAAAAGTGAGTTAGCTGCAAACGGCTGGGTCAGAGGGCCTGGGAAAGACCATGCTGGGCTCTTAAAGAGGTGACTTTATTCACAGCCGCTGCCTTTTGGGGGCAATGTTCCTGTGACAGAATGGGGCACGGGCAGGATGCTAATGACGTAACTGTGCAAGATACACAACAAGGAATGTGACATGTTAGACACATGAACATCTTAAAAACTACAGTGATTTGATTCTTCTTAATGGTGGTTAAAAGCTGGGCCTGGAGCTCTGCTGGGGTCTCTGTCTGCTGAGCATGGACCTCTCCAACATTTTTCAGGCCAGGATGTGTGGAGCGCCTCTGAGTTCTCAGAGTGAGGGACATGGAGCTCTCCTGGGTTCTGTGGTGCTCTTCTGGGGTCCCCATGTGTTGCTCGCCCTGTCGCATGCCAGGGAGCCTGGTATCTGGCTCTAAGAGGAGATCCAGCAGTTCAGGAAGAGACCTAGGGTCAATACACAATAAAGGAGGAAGCCGGAGGCCACAAGCCACCAGAGGCATGAACAGGGCAGGCAGGTCTCAGGGAATTGCAGCAAAATCTTCTGCCCCATGGGGACATCATCTGGGAAGGTGACAGGGGCAGGCACTTCTCTGTGGTGCTGTCCAGAAAGGAGGAGCTGGCAAGCCCCCTTGTGCCTACCGGCTTGGAGGGGGACTTCCTTGACCCAGACCTGGCCTGTAAGTGTTTGAAGCCTGGCATGGTCCCCTCCTGCCATGGACTTACTCCCTTGTTCTTCCTCACCTACTGGTTCCGCTAGAGTCTCAGGGTGCCCCTCTTTCTGGGCTAAATTCTCCTGTTCTCCATGGTTGATTGGCCTTTTCAGGATCCCAGGGTGCTCCTGTTCCCAGGCAATGCTCCTCCCATGTCCCTGGTCTACTGGGCCTCCCAGTGTCCCATGCTGCTTCTCTTCATTCCTGTGCAATATGGCAGGGGCCTCTCCTCCCAGGTCGTCACCCTGGGGACCTCTATTATTGTCTCCCCCACCTTCACCCTCCTCTCCCCCAGGCTGGTCCATCTCCTCCAGCAAGTCCCCTTCGTCCTCTGTCCTGTGAATCATGGCCACCACCTCAATGTCCCCACAGTTCCCTTCCATGCTGGTGTCATCCGGGAAAAGGCGAGAGAAATCATCCACTGTCACCCTCTCCAGCTCACAGGGGTCCCAGTCACTGACGGAGAAGCTGAAGATCTCTTCTGCAGAGCTGTGGGGAGACCTGAGAGTTAGGATCAGGTGGAGCGTATATAGGGGACAAGGTGCCCTGCGTCCCTTTCAGTATGCAGGACTCCTGGGTTCTGTACCTGGCTCTGGGAGAGGAATGAGAGGCAGTAGTTAGAGCAGAGAGTCTAGGAGTCAGAGTTTCTGGATTCTATCCCACGCTCTGGCTGGGAATATTAACTGGCAATATTCCCTATTTAACAACAACCTTTAAAATGAGATATCGAGATCAAGAGAATAACAAAAAGATAGGGAAGAAACCCACCCCCCAATGCCCTTGTGTTAAGGGCTTAACACCCAAGCCAATTCCCCTACCCCAACTAACCTATCTCTCAGACAGCAGGGCTGAGAGTTATACTGCAACCCTCTGTACCTGCCCCATAGCACTTATCATGGGGAGATCAAACTGGGCTTCCCTGTGGCCACTAATACTCCCCAGAATAATGAAAACCACAGATTAGAACAGAGACTAGATGATAGAACTACAAATTTGTGCTGGGATGGAAGGTGATCTTAGAGATTAGATAGAAACAGAGAAACGAGAGGTTGGATTAGAGATGGAATTAGATTAGACTGATGATACGAGATGGGTGGTAAAAGAAAGGTGGATGAGAAATTGGGATGGACAGATGGATGTTGGCTAGGTTAGAGATTGTGATAGATAGATGGGATAGAGATTGAGATCTATTGATAGATAAGTGGATGGACTATGGATTGTGAGAGATGGGTGGAGAGATGGATGGCATGTTCGCTTTCTCCCCTAATCTAAGGCTGGGGAGAGAGACTCCCTATGTCCACCCTCCTCTCCACTCCCCCCCCGATCCTTTCCCATGCTGTCCCAGCCTAGCTTTGAATCTACCTCTTCTTTCTCCCGAAGCAGCAGATCAGGGGCCCCCAGAAGGAGCTCCAGCACTTGAGCTTCCGCATGCTTGTAGAGCCTCTTGTGAATCAAGATTCAGCTGCAGCCTGAACCAGCTTGGGACCAAATATTAGCAGGCAGGGGTGCCCCGTAGCCCCTAGGTATCCTGTGCCAGGGCTCTATGACACTAGGCTAGCTCATAGCTGAGTGATGTCACTACAACCTCTGAGCCCCCATTAGCCAATCCTCACTTTCCCCCTCTAGTTCATTTGCATATTGCAACCCTATTAACTGAGCTGCAGCAGCAAAAAAGGGGACAGGGAGACAAAGGCAGACCCATGGCCTGATGGTCAGAGGTGCTGAACACCTACATACCCCAGTGAATACAAAGGATGCTCAACCCATTTGAGACTAAGGCCAGGAAACCCTCCTGAGGAGTGAGGAAGCAAAGAAGTGGGGGGAGATGCAGAGGCCCAGTGCTAAGGGAAGTGAAATGAATGAGAGCAGATAGAGAGAGATGGCTAGATTAGAGACTGAGTGAGATGAATGTATAGATTAGAGATTGGGATAGGTGGAGAGAAGAATATTTTTAAAGGCAGGCTGAGAGCCCCATGTAATCACAGGACTCCGGGAGCAGGAACTTCACAAGGAGAACACCAAATAGGGCAAAACCCAAGATGACACGGTGAGCGTTGTCAGCCCTGGGGATTCCCTATAGGCTGCGGGTTTCAGACACTTCTAAGGAACTATGGAGAAACCTGCCAGTCTATGGAGAAAGCCCTCTGACTGGCTGTCCTTCCCCACTTCTGGAAAGGCAGCCAATCAGAGATGCTTCATGGGGTGAAGAGCCTCCTCTCTTGGCAAATGGAGCAGCCCCACAGAACTCTCCCACCCCACCTTTCCCACAGGGCTGGGGCCTACTGCTCAGTCTCCTGCTGGCTCTGCAACAACCTGGTCCATCTCCAAGGCCGGGATGCGGGGAACACACTCCTCCTCACATAGGTGCTGACTTCCTCTCTTCCGGGGGGGGGGGGGGGGGGGCTTGACCCCAGTTCCACCCCAGGCCCTGCCCCCACTCCACCTCTTCCCTCAAACCCGCACCTGCCACTTCCTGCCCCCTCCCCCGCCTATTCCTGCCCCCGCTCTTCCCTCTCCCCCCAGCGCCTCCTGCATGCCGCTGAACAGCTGATTGCGGCAGGGGGCAGCACTGGGAAGCAGGGGGAGGAGCTGATTGGCAGGGCTGCCGGCAGGCGGGAGGTGCTGGAGGGGAGGGGGGTGCTGATCCACTGGGCTGCTGGTGGGTGCTGAGCACCTTTTATTTTTTTCTGTGGGTGCTCCAGCCCCGGAGTACCCATGGACTCGGCGCCTATGGTGGATCATCCTAGCAGAGAAGGGTCCAATCCAACTCCTCTGAGGTTTCAAAATCCTTGTGAAGTATGAACTAACGTGAGCTCACCAGTACAAGTGTGTAGATTGCATCGAGAACGTTGAGTGTGCTTTCGTCTGATGGCTTTAAACCACTCAGCATCAGATCAAGGGCAAGCCCTGTTTGCCAAGCAACCACTTGGGTTGCATGGAATGTGTTTTTCCCATCCAAAGAAGCATCATTAATGTCAGTATTGTTGGCTGTATGGTTAACAAACTTCCGGGGAATGGGAATAACAGCACCGTTCTCAGCATCCATAGCTTGTACGATTTTCTCTGCTGGGGCTGTGTCCACCTTCAGGATTCCTTTGTAATTAATGCAGTGGCCAGCCATACGGAAAAGTGGAACAAGTTGTCTTGACTTTGCCTGAGGGAAGGGGCAGCCAAAACCAATATGCTTTGGTGTCCATTTCATTCCATCACTCACATTATATACAATGTCTTGAGCTAAGCACCTTGAATGTCACTGCTTCTTGCTTCTCAACGTTCTCCATCAATATCCCCCTCAGGAAGAGATCAGCCTTCAAACAGCAGGCGGAGGAACGTGTACAGGCTGTGTGGAATGCAAGCACCATCCTCGCTGACACTCAAACCTCTTTGGCCAGGGTGTGACCAAGTATCTCACTGAATTTTCAATGCAACATGTACCAGTGACAGAAATAGGTCTCCTGGGGCTGGTAAATGGGGATGGTCATTTGTGAGCTGGGTACATATTTATACTTGTTTGGAACAGAGAGTGTTTGTCTCTCAGCAGGAGACACATCAAGCAATGAAATGAAATAAATCCCCAATCAGAGCTTGGCCTTTTTCCTTGTATGATGATCCACAACGGACATAGGAGTGTGGAATTTCAATGCTGGTTTCCTTTGCGAGATAGACTCACAGACTTTAAGGTCAGAAGGGACCATTATGATCATCTAGTCTGACCTCCTGCACAACGCAGGCCCCAGAATCTCAGCCACCCACTCCTGCAATAATCCTCTCACCTATGTCTCAGCTATTGAAGTCCTCAAATCATGGTTTAATTGCAGTAATGATGCCAAACCTCAGGTTGCTCCAAAACCTGGCCTTGATTTCGCTGCATGCTGAAGCTCATTTTGAAGCCAAAGCGTTGCTGTGTCAGTAATTTTGGTGCCTTCACTCTTCTTCATCACAGACCTCATAAATGGGATATAGCAAGTCAGGTGGTACTTGCCTTCAGCAGCGATGAGGTCATTTATTCCAGCTAAATGAACACTCATTTTGTGGTCAAATACAGCTGCCTTCATTGCCTGTGCTCTCATCTTGAATGTAGTTAGAGAGATGAGTCTCTGTTTAAGGTGCATGGCTTGACAAAACATGCAGCATCTTCTGTCCGTAGGTTTCACAGAACTGGACTCTCTTGTATTAAAGACACTGGTGTCTTTAGGGATTGCCACGATTCGCCACATATGACACATCAATTGCAGATGCTCTGTCTTTCTGCAACCTCTGGATTTTGCCTTTGTCGGCGTATTGGGCATAGCAATTTTCTAGGCCGTACGACTGTCACTGTCTGTGCTGAATGAAAGATGAACTCAGTTCTGTCAATGGCCTCTCTGTATTTGACATCTTGCAGTTTCCTTCTAATGGCTGTTGCCTCCTTTATTCAATGCAATTCTTGTTCACCTGCTCCATGCACATCTTTACTTAGCTCTTGGGAAATAATGCAGAGACTGTGGGAAAATGGCATGGATCTCTTGAGACTTACTAGCAGTTGTATGGTTTACCTACAATTGTAACCAATATGAGTATCATAAAACAACATCTCATCTAACTACTGGTGCACTGTCTATTTGTAAAAAAAACCCAAAACCAAAAACCATAATTTCTCTGTTAATTCTGTTCTAACTGCAAAGTATTATGTACTATAAAACCAAATACTAAGCATGCAAGAAAATGATTTCATATTACAGGAAAAATAACTTCTTCTGTGTCTGATTAACTTATTTCTAATATTATGATATCATAGAATCATAGAATCATAGAATCTCAGGGTTGGAAGGGACCTCAGGAGGTCATCTAGTCCAACCCCGTGCTCAAAGCAGGACCAACCCCAACTAGATCATCCCAGCCAGGGCTTTGTCAAGCCTGACCTTAAAAACCTCTAAGGAAGGAGATTCCACCACCTCCCTAGGTAACCCATTCCAGTGCTTCACCACCCTACTAGTGAAAACCCCCTCTGCAACTTGAGACCATTACTCCTTGTTCTGTCATCTTCTACCACTGAGAACAGTCTAGATCCATCCTCTTTGGAACCCCCTTTTAGGTAGTTGAAAGCAGCTATCAAATCCCCCCTCACTCTTCTCTTCTGCAGGCTAAACAATCTCAGTTCCCTCAGCCTCTCCTCATAAGTCATGTGCTCCAGCCCCCTAATCATTTTTGTTGCCCTCCATTGGACTCTTTCCAATTTATCCACATCCTTTTTGTAGTGTGGGGCCCAAAACTGGACACAGTACTCCAAATGAGGCCTCACCAGTGCCGAATAGAGGGGAATAATCACGTCCCTCGATCTGCTGGAAATGCCCCTACTTATACAGCCCAAAATGCCATTAGCCTTCTTGGCAACAAGGGCACACTGTTGACTCATATTCAGCTTTTCGTCCACTGTAACCCCTAGGTCCTTTTCTGCAGAACTGCTGCCCAGCCATTCGGTCCCTAGTCTGTAGCAGTGCATGGGATTCTTCCGTCCTAAGTGCAGGACTCTGCACTTGTCCTTGTTGAACCTCATCAGATTTCTTTTGGCCCAATCCTCTAATTTGTCTAGGTCCCTCTGTATCCTATCCCTACCCTCCAGCGTATCAACCACTCCTCCCAGTTTAGTGTCATCTGCAAACTTGCTAAGGGTGCAGTCCACACCATCCTCCAGGTCGTTGATGAAGATATTGAACAAAACCGGCCCCAGCACCGACCCTTGGGGCACTCCACTTGATACCGGCTGCCAACTAGACATGGAGCCATTGATCACTACCCGTTGAGCACGACCATCCAGCCAGTTTTCTATCCACCTTACCGTCCATTCATCCAGCCCATACTTCTTTAACTTGCTGGCAAGAACGCTTTGCGAGACTGTATCAAAAGCTTTGCTAAAGTCAAGAAATAGCACATCCACTGCTTTCCCCTCATCCACAGAGCCAGTTATCTCATCATAGAAGGCAATTAGGTTAGTCAGGCATGACTTGCCCTTGGTGAATCCATGCTGACTGTTCCTGATCACTTTCCCCTCCTTTAAGTGGTTCAAAATTGATTCCTTGAGGACCTGTTCCATGATTTTTCCAGGGATTGAGGTGAGACTGACTGGCCTGTAGTTCCCCGGATCTTCCTTCTTCCCTTTTTTAAAGATGGGCACTACATTAGCTTTTTTCCAGTCATCCGGGACCTCCCCCGATTGCCATGATTTGTCAAAGATAATGGCCAATGGCTCTGCAATCACATCGGCCAACTCCTTTAGCACCCTCGGATGCAGTGCATCCGGCCCCATGGACTTGTGTTCGTCCAGCTTTTCTAAATAGTCCCGAACTACTTCTTTCTCCACAGAGGGCTGGTCACCTCCTCCCCATACCGTGCTGCGGAGTGCAGCCATCTGGGAGCTGCCCTTGTCTGTGAAGACAGAGGCAAAAAAAGCATTGAGTACACTAGCTTTCTCCACATCCTCTGTCACAAGGTTCCCTCCCTCATTCAGCAAGGGGCCCACACGTTCCTTGACTTTCTTCTTGTTGCTAACATACCTGAAGAAACCCTTCTTGTTACTCCTAACATCTCCAGCTAGCTGCAACTCCAAGTGTGATTTGGCCTTCCTAATTTCACTCCTGCATGCCTGAACAATATTTTTATACTCCTCCCTGGTCATTTGTCCAATCTTCCACTTCTTGTAAGCTGCTTTTTTGTGTTTGAGACGAGCAAGGATTTCACTGTTAAGCCAAGCTGGTCGCCTGCCATATTTACTTTTCTTTCTACACATCGGGATGGTTTGTTCCTGCAACCTCAATAAGGTTTCTTTAAAATACAGCCAGCTTTCCTCGACTCCTTTCCCCCTCATGTTATTCTCCCAGGGGACCTTGCCCATCAGTTATATGGATAACTAAATGCTATACAAAGTTCAATATGAAAAAGGTTCAGTATAATAGGTGTTAAAACCATGATGTGTCTCTTCTCATTTCAGTTCTTAACAGGCTGAAAAAGAATGCTGCCAAACAGCTTGATTTTGCTGACCAGTTCATGCGCAAGCTGTTGGTATATCAAACATTTCCGGTGAATGTTGGTGGCCATATTTATTTGCAAGTTTGAGAGTCTAAACATCAACATTCACCTGGGTAACAGCCATTTTTGAAATCAGCAGGTTCACATTATTTTAGAAAACGTCGTTACCATCTTTTAACAAAAACTGCCTCTGGACTCCTTATAGAGGATTGATGTCTGAGATTTCTAACTGGTCTAGTAGTGAAACTGACCTGACTCTTGATGTCAAGTTAACAAGAGTCTAGCCAATATCACTGCTGCTGTTTCCCAATCGGCAGCTGTGTAAATTACCAGAATTATGTCTGATTCAGTCAGCAGTGGAGCTTTCAAGGCTCCCTGCTCCATGGCAGCCAGTTGGGTGGGCTGCAAGGGAACCTGAAAGCCTGGGAAGCCCAGGGAGCTTGGTAGGCCACTATCTGAGGTCTGCTGGAACTTTGTTGATATTGAACTGTTCTCATGAAACAGCTCATTTTCGATGAATCTGCAAATTCCAATGAAAAGTTTTGTCAAACTTTTTTTCCGAACAATTCTAGTGAGCACATTATAGGAGATGGTTAGTAATGTGAAATGTTTTGTACAGCTTTATCTTTATGAAAACATTTTAATGGTAGCCAAGGAGAGTAGAATGGGGATCAAATACAAGAGGCAGGAGGCACTGAAGAGCTGCAATCTCTATCTTTCTCTCTTTGGTATTTATAGAGCACAAATCATCAGATTATCTAGGCCCTGAAATACAATAAAATAAGAAAGGAATAAGCCTAGAAGCCAAAGTGGCCTGAGCTTTCTACTCTTGGTCCGTGGATTCTTTTTTCCTCTAAGTTTATTCTATTATCAGTCAGTTTGGAACTATGCTGTTCATACCTACCAAGACTTATAGGACAGTCAATATTCTCTTGTGGTTTACTGTGCTGAAGGCTGCAGATAGATTGAGTAGGATGACCACAGAGGTTTGACCTTCGTCTACAGAAATGAGACCACTGATATGTGCTGTATAAGTCTTTCCTATGGCACCACTCAGTCTGAGGCCATGGTTCAGCAAATCTCTTAAATATGTGCTTAACCTTAAGCGTGGGAGCAAATCTATCGCTATTCACCAAAGCTCTTAAATTCCTGTTTGAGTGCTTTGATGAATAGGGGCTGGATTTAAACATGGGCTTAAAGTTAAGCATGTGCTGAAGTGCTTTGCTGAATCAGTTAATTCCTATAGAGATAGCTAAAGTAGGGCTTTTTTCTAACTTGATTCCATGGGCGTAGTTTGGAAGGGGGGGCGGGCATTGCCCCCTCCACCAAACTGCAAGCCTCTGGCAGGCGTGGAATTGTCCCACCCACCTGCGGCCTCATTGGCTTGACTGGATCTGCCCCCCAAATATAGAAATCAAACTACACCTATGCTTGATTCTAATTATTACTGTGATTATCAGTATAAACACTTTTCCCATCCACATCACTTGCAGGTTCCAAAAAGATGGATGCATTGTCCTCCAAAATTATAAAACCTAAATATTCTGTGCTAAATCCCTGGAAGTCTGCAGGGAAGCATACACAGAGGCCTCTGCACTGTTCTATTCTGTGTACAGGTCCTCTCGTATCAAAATAATGATACACAAGTAATAAGGGCTTTGAGATCTCAAAAAAGGAGACTCTTGACTTTTCACTATCGAAGTTTCAAAATGTATGGGTCTCGTTCTCTTTTTGTTTACAGGAAAAACTCAACTGAAATCTGTGGAGTAAACGGGTGTAAGGGAGAGGAGAATTGGTCCATTGCCTAAGGATTTAATGAACCTGCTGAGTTGCCAGGTAATGAAAGGCTGGGAATGTGGATGATGAACTCACTGAAACAATACCGTGAACACCAAAGCGTCTTCTTTCAAAGCCTTAGCTATTTACTTCCAATATTGGTGTCTTTCTCACTATACAGCTTTGCTATGAGCAGAAAGGGAGTGCTCATCTACTGCCCTAATTAACATAACTTGTAATTATTCAGGATACTACAGGAGATCACCACAAAATGCATTACCAGCAGAATGACTGAATACCTGCTTGGCTAATTGGAGAGATTTTAAAGGATAAAGTGGATTTGTTAGTTAATATTGGTCATGCTAAATCGGTCTTGGCTAGCACAGAGCATTTCATCATAGCATGGTCCAGTTGTGTAGCTCTGAGATCTGCAAATTAAAGGGCCCTGTGCAAAGGTGAAGTATTAGGGCAATCATTATAATACTATTCGCTAGACTGGTGATATTAGTTTGTGACTGGTAGGTAAGATGGTTTGATCACATCCCAGTTTTGCTAAACCAGTGGTTCTCAACCTTTCCAAACTACTGTACCCCTTTCAGGAGGCTGATTTGTCTTGTGTACCCCATGTTTCACCTAATTTAAAAACTACTTGCTTACAAAATCAGACATAAAAATACAGAAGTGTCACAGCCACACTATTACTGAAAAATTGCTGACTTTCTCATTTTAACCATATAATTATAAAATAAATGGATTAGAATATAAATATTGTACTTACATTTCAGAGTATAGTATGTAGAGCAGTAAAAACAAGTCATTGTCTATATGAAAGTTTAGTTTGTACTGACTTTTCTAGTGCTTTTTTTGTAGCCTGTTGTAAAACTAGGCAAATATCTAGATGAGTTGATGTACCCTCTGGAAGACCTACGCGTACCCCTGGTTGAGAACCACTGCGCTAAATTGTAGCAAATGCCCAGTGTAGCACTCCCCATCTGCTGTTCTCATAAGTGTCCCCTTTCCCCGCCATCTTTACTGGGTTTATCCTCACAACACTCCTGTGAGGCAACATCCCTGGTGTACAGATGGGGATCTGAGGCCCAAAAACCTTGAGTAACCAAGACAATGTCACACAGGAGAGTCCATGGAGAGCAGGGCATGAAACCCCAGGCCCCTGAGTCCAAGGCTGGCACCTAACCACTGGGCCATCCTACCTTCCCACCAAGACTTCTCTTATAAGAAGCCCCACCTCCCATTTCACACGCTCGTGTTTAGGTAATAAATTTAAATGCGCAAATGTCGGGAAATGCCACGGTGTTGAATTTGGGAGCAAAGCTCCTTGTGGCACATACGTTGCATTTTCTATTTTTGTCATGCTTTAGATCTATTGGGTTGAGATTTTCAAAGAAGCCTAATGGGATTTGGATGCCCAATTCAAATAACGACAGTGGAATGTCCAAATCCTCTAGGCAGCTTTGCTTGTCAGACTTTCTTCCCTTTTGTGTCGGGCCACCACGAAGGATCAGCGCGTATCTCCATATCCCCATTGCTCCAGCCAATCATGTCCGTTTGTAGCCTTTTGTGGGGCAACCTCCGGCAGAGTCCGCTCTGGATGGAATCACCACAGGATGCTACCTTGTGAGGTTGGAGGCCCACCAATGGGTTATCATGGTGGGGTCAATGATGGTCCCAACAGAATACCAGCCGGTTGGAGCAGAGGACAATCACGAATGCTCTGAAGAGATTAGCTCAGTCCATCTGCTTCTATTCCATGAGGTCACAATGTGATAACTGGACTACTAGGTCTCAGTAAGATGTCAGAAGGGATGGTTAACTAGCCACCAGAGTGGGTGATATGCATCCTATTGTGGAAAGAGTAACAGAAGCTGGCTGAATCAGCCATCTGTATGGGAGGGAAACTTTGGGGCCAAGACTGTCTTTTTGTTCTGTGTTTGTACAGCGCCTAGCACGATGGGGTTCTGGCCCATGACTAAGGCTCCTAGGCTCTACAGTAATACAAATAATGAATAGTAATAATAATAAATACCTGAGCGGCTGTGTTGTTCATCTCCCCTGGTAGGAGAATGGAAATTCTGCGAGGGCTTCCATTCAACTCAGGAGTTCTCATTGCAGCACAAACCTGTCTCTCTTCTGCTCCAGGCCTTGGGAAAGAGGTGAGTGGAAGATGAAGGCACTGGTGTAGAAATTTAAGAAAAGTCAGACTAGAGGATCTAATGGTCTCTTCTGGCCTTAAAATTTGTTATTTCATTGTTTTTACAAAATACCGTTATACATTAACTAAGAGGCCACGACATTAACACAGCATGCTTAAAATATTACCAGAATTAATGAAAGCTACATTACCATTGAAAATACAAATCAGCAAAGTGCATTTTGTGATGTTTG
Source organism: Chelydra serpentina (assembly GCA_037349315.1). Taxonomy (NCBI): domain Eukaryota; kingdom Metazoa; phylum Chordata; order Testudines; family Chelydridae; genus Chelydra; species Chelydra serpentina. Next base: position 18,357,838 of record JBAIAC010000061.1, read on the forward strand.
CCTTGCTTTTTGTAACACTACTTAGTCGTTTGTGAAAAAATTCTCATTTGCATAAGAACTTTCAGTCATTAATGCAAATGAATGAGGTTCTACTGCATTACGGTTGACTAATTACTGTGTTTGGCTGGCTACAAATTACTGATGTGTCTCTTACAGAAGTGATAACTAATTTCAGAGCTTTTTAAACTGCTGCTCCTTTGTGCATGGGGCATTGTGAGATGGATAGTGGGACTCTGACCATTGTTGTCCTTACAAGACTGTTGTTCATGATCTGGATGGAAACGGCGGAATAGTGGGGAGAAGGTAACTGCCAGTGATCTGCAATCCTTTTGGAGCTGAAAACCGATCAGATTAATTCCCAGAGTAAATGGTAGGACTAGTTGAAAGAATGGGTCGGGGGAATCACAATTTTAAAAACTGATTTTTTGTTCTTGTTTTTGTTTTTCAAATTTTAAAAATAGTCTAAATGCTGAAAGTTACACTCATTCCAAAGCTCGTCAAAAAACAAGGGGAGAGGGGAAATTTTTTTGGGGGGTGAAAAATTTATCAGAAATATTCCTGACTTTATTTTTGTCTTTTTTAATTTGGAACCTTTCAATAATTTCTAAGAAGTGGCTGGTGTTTTCATAATCCAGGTGCTAAACAGTGGCCTGGCTTGTGTTCAAGAGAAAACTCAATTAATTTTCAAAGGAAACAGCAGGAAGGTTTTATCCAGTTGATCCTAAAAGTGCATTTCCCCTTTGCAGAATGAAGAGAGATTAATACAGGTGTTATGCTGATGCATCTTATCCTTCCCCTCTGCCCCTCCTGTCTTTGTAACCCAACTGCATAGCTCCCGCTAACCAACCCCTTCTCCCTTCTGCTCACCCACCTGTTTGGCCATCAGCCTGCTTCTCCAATGCTTGCTCAGCTCTCTGCCGGTCCCCACCCAGACATGCACTCCCAGTTGATGTGCCTCTCCCCACCACTGCTTCCAGTGTGGAGGCCAATGTCTAGCATAGTCGTTGACCTCATTGGAATCTTAGAAATGGGGGACTGGAAGGGACCTCGAGAAGCCATCAAGTCCAGCCCCCTGCACTAAACTAGGGATCGGCACTGTTATCTGGTCATGGGAAGGGGTGAGATGGCGGATCTAGATTCAGTCGATACAAAAGTCCCAGCCCTCCCCTGTATTGAGAAAATCTCACTGACCTCTTTCTAGCAAAGCCATAAACTCAAGCAAACTGTATTCTCCCTGATCTTTCCTTCCGCTTCTAAGCTTAGCTCTATAGTGTCACAGACCAGGGTCCGTCTACACTGCAATCATGGGGTCTAGTTGCAGCTCATGGAGACATACCTGAGCTAGCATTAGTCGAGCTAGCTCAGGTCCTGGAGCAGCGAAGCTACGCTGATGCATGCGCTGATGCATGCGCTGATGCAGCTTAGCAGCTCTGGTTAATGTTAGCCATGCTAGTGTTAAACTGCTGAGGGCGGGTGATGCATTTCAAGAACGTGTTTACAGGCCGGAGAAGAGAGTCCTATATCTGTATAGCAGACACATCCCAGCTCTTTGTGGGCACTGTCACTTTGACCTCTTTTTCACATCAGTGAAGGCTGCTGAATTTTTAGCTGCTAATTGATGAAACGCTCTATATAGCCTTCCCTGCCCCATGCACACACTTTATCTGACAACGTAAAAAGGATGGCGAGCAGCGGAGCATATAACTAGTAACAGGAAAGATCAGCACCTCGCTGATCCTTGCATCGCCTCTAATTAAATTACTTCAGCGGGTACAGTAAGTTTAGCTCACCCAGCCAGGCTGCAGAAAGACAGCCCAGTTTATTATAATTGGGGAGTTTCCAGTGAAGCTGCGCTACCAAGAACTGTGTGTGTCAGCCAACAGGCGATGTGCTGATTTGGGGCTAGAGTTTAACCCACAGAGCGCTACATAGCCCCGGTCCTGGCGGGGCACAGAGAACAAACAGCCCATTCCCAGCAGGTGAAGAGCACATCTCTGCTCTCAGCGAGCCTCACTCAAACCGGAAAGAGTAGGGAGACGATGGCGTTGAAGGAGGAAAGAAATATTTATCTGCTGGCCACAATAAAAAGACAAATAGGAAAATATGGGAAAGGCCCCAAAGAGCAATAACAAAGCAACTGATTTCGCAAGGGCAAGGTAATAAGTGTCCGGGAAGTGGCCCTTAGCTGTGGCTTACTGGAGATGCTGAGCTAAGCTGCAAGCGCTGCTGTGTCCCCAATCCCTGAGTGAGGGCTGAACAGCCAAATCCTTGCCCTTTCTTTTTGATTAAAAAAGAAAAAAAGTATGCGGTAGCGAGTTGGAGTGGCCTCCCTCTGTGGCTGACAGGGAGGAACCACTCCCCGCCCTCTGGTGGGCAGAGCCAGGCCGGGTCCACACCTCCCGCTGGAAGCAGAGGGGTGGAACCGGAAGGATAAGAGGCTGGGTCTAGTTGAGTTGAGCGAGAGACAGGGAAGGAGCCCGATGCCAGCGCCTTGCTGCTGGCCGCCGCACCAGGGCCCGAGTAGTACCAACCCCTGCCCCTGGAGGAGGACCTCGAGGGAGGGAAACTGCCGGCTGCCGAGTACCCCGAGCAGACTGAGGACCCTTGAGCAATGGAGCTCTATGGACAGGTAAGGGTAGGAAGGAGCCCAGGGAAACCCGATGGTAGTCCGGTTGTGTTGCTGTAACCACGGTCAGCATGTTTCGGGAGGATCCCCACTGACACAGGGGAGGGATTCCCCCCACTGTTAGAGCCCTGGGCTGGGGCCTGGTGGAGTAGGATGGGCCCAGGTTCCCCTAGCCCCTGCTGCCAGCCCCACCTCTGGGGTGGCAGCCTACCCACCTTAGGCCAGACGGCTCGTGTTAGTTTGCTGTCTGCCCAGCCAGGGGACTGGACCATAGACCGCTACTGCTCTGCCCTGCCCCAGGGGCTTGAGCCTGACTCTCGGTCCCAGCCCGAGAGCTAGGCTGAAGACCGCTAATTGCCCTGCCCTGCTCCGAGGGGCCAGGGCCCAGACTCTTCATTGGCACATACCGGGCTAATTCCCTGTCCAGTGGCTATCAGCGGCTAGGTGGAGTGGCCTCCCTCTGAGCTGACAGGAAGGAATCACTCCAAGCCACCACATACACATTCCTACCACAAGAACTGGCCCCTTGTTCAAAGATGGAATGGACATGGAGTCTACTGCCTCCTTGTGCTCTACCCTGTCTGTTTGTTGTACCCACCTGTTGTTCCTCATCTTAATCTCAGATTGTAAACTCTTTGGGGCAGGGACCCGCATTTTGTACTGTGTTTGTACAGCACCTAGCACCATTAGGCCTTGGCCCAGGACTGGGGCTCCTAGCCAGGGCCATCCCTAGGGGGGTGTGGGGCCCGGGACAAATCAGCCTATGTGGGCTCCCCTTAATATTTTTTATACAGGTGAAATCTGGTGTCGGGAGGGGACACCAGTGTTGGAGGGTGAGGGATGATGGAGAGTCACAGGGTGGCACCTGTGCTAGGGGCGAGGGGGCCCCCTGTGCTGGGGGGTCCCAGAAAAGGGAGGGGTCCGGGGTGGAAGGGCAATGGATGGGGTCAGCCTGGTGCTGGCGTGTTCCGGCAGCGCTAGGATGCTGGCAGTTGGTGCGGCGATGGGCAACACTGGGAGCTGGTGGGGCAGAGCAGGGCGGACTGGGGTCGCTGCTGATGCTGCCGAAGACTGAGCCCAAGCCTCACGATGCCAAGCAAGAAAAAGAAATACAACGCGTGCTTCCTGCCTGTGAGTGCGGGCCTGACCCCTGCTGCCAGTGCTAGGCCCCCCACTAACCCTCCGGGCCGTCCTGACCCCCCGAACTCCTAACCCCACCCCCTGGGCCGGCCTGGTCCCCCAAGCACCCCTAACCCCACCCTGCCTGGGCCAGCCTAGCACCCCCCGCATGACATACGCACACTGAAGCGCATTCCCAGCCAATGAGAGCTGCGGAGCCGGCGCTTGGGGTGGAGACAGCACGCGGAGCTAGGAGCTGAGCGAGGGACATGTCGCCGCTTCTGGGGAGCCACGAGGAGCTGGATAGGGAGCTTGCCAACGCCCCCCCACCCAAACATCTGCAGCGCTCCCTTGGGCCCCCCCCTCCAAGATTTAGTCAGGAATATATAGTATAAGTCATGGACAGGTCACGGACCGTGAATTTTTGTTTACTGCCCGTGACCTGTCCGTGACTTTTATTAAAAACACCCGTGACTAAAACGTAGCCTTACTCATCAGATATGTCAAGTCTAACATCTTAGTTATTTTCACTCTTCCGCTATGGAGTCTGTATCCATTTGGAAAGGCTGGGAGAATTTAGGTAGACGGCATGCAAATGACCTAGATTGGAGTTTGGCCAGGACATTACAGTTAATACAAGGAATCAAGAGTTCAGGCTCTCATCTGAACTCAACGCTGACACTGCAGCCACAGCGGCGTGCCCGCTAATACAGTGCTAGGGCATTGGTTTAATGCTAATTGAGAAGGAGGAATGCTCTCTGCTGAATTACAGATACTTAAATGTCCCTTGGAGGTTTCCCATCCCTACACTGACCCAGGCTAGCGCTGCTTTTCTTGTGAGATCTGACTGGATTTCACCACGCTGTCGTCTTGACTCTAACACCCAGCTGTACTCTGGCACCCAGCAAAAGAAAGAAACTCGTTCTGTGGAACTGACTGTAGTAAATGAGCTCCAGTGTGTCCGGACAGTGATGCTTATGCCAGTGGAACTGAAAAAGACCTGAAACTAGAGGTAGAATTACCCAGAATTCCCAAGAGCATCACACCCTAAAGATGTAGGCGAGCAGCAGACACCACCAATTTGACTTAATGTATTCCCTCTACGCGCTCACACATCATATATCATTTGAAATCTTATTATGTCTACTCCAAGTGAGGTATGATACGGAGCTGCCAAGTGGTGCCGTTACCATAGAAATGGGGATAAACAACGACACCATTGACACGTTAAAATTACCATTTTGAAATATTTGCATTCCTTTGTTTAATGACATAAGATCGGATTTCCTTAGGACCTCAAAGCATCCCAACAACAGTATAAAGGCTAAAACAAAATTCTAATAATAAATTTGTACATGGATCATTGGGGAAAAAAACAGGATTTCTCCAGATTCAAAGGCACCATGTACTACCTCTGGGAGATTTCACGTAGCAAGAATGCAGATTGGTGTTCACCTGGCAGAGTTTGGCTCATTTGCTGTAAAGAAGAATGGAAACATGACATGCTGTGTGTGTAGGCGAAGTTTCTAATCATCCTCTTGCTCTGTACAGACATTTTAAAATAGTATCTGCATAATCTGGAGGATATGATCCCAGAACTTGAATGTAGGAGACGGGGCATAGTCCCATGTCTGAAATTGGCCCAAAGGCAGTAGCCTATGCTGAGCTTCAGCGTTATAAAGCTCTTTAATGACATCTTGTAAGCACCCAGTGTCTCATAGACTTACTCATAGACTCAAACACCTTTTGAGTGTCAGCCAACCCTTGCCAGACAAATGCGGGAACTGCATGAGCGCCTCCTCCCTTGTGGTTGAAACCAGTCCAAAAGGGAATCACCTGAACGTGAACACTATCAGTGTCATTTGGTATGGGCAGGACATCATGAGGTAGTAGTCTTAAGGCAGCAAGAGAGACCTTGGAGGGCATTCACCTGCAGGTGACAAGAGTTTATTTTCTGAAGTACTTTTTCACGGCAAGGCGGCTCTGGACGTATTCTAGGTTTTTCAAATGCTGCACACGGCATAAGAGACTCTGATTGTCCGGCGAGAGTGACTTTTCTTTCACATGCTTCAGTGATATTTCTTATGATGCTGGACTATCTGCAGACTGTTCTTAAAATATCCCTCCAGCCACTGAATGTCAAGTGATTTAGTTGGTGTTGGTCCTGCTTTGAGCAGGGGGTTGGACTAGATGACCTCCTGAGGTCTCTTCCAACCCTAATATTCTATGATTCTAAGTATTCTTTCCATCAGTGGCCTCTGCCTTGATGTCTATAGTATCATCTCCTCCACCGATGAGCTTTCCACCAGCAAGAAGTGGTACAATTCCATTTGGAATGAACATACCTCTCTGGAGTCTTTCTACTTTAGTTTTTGCAGCAGTGGTGAACCAACTTTGCTCATCATAACTAATACAGAATCCATGAAGGTGGTAGGATGTCAGTTAAATTGTGAGACCCGAAATCACAGTATAGCTGTGCAGCAAGGCTTATATGCAATGGTGCGATAATTTTGGAACTGTTAAATACCATGCACTGCACAATGGAGAGGCACCTTTTTTGAATGCCTTCTGAAGGATGATACTCATTGCTAGCTGAATTACATGCCTCTTTATGTATCAAACAAAGGACAAGTTCCTGCACTAATTGGGGCACAAAAGTAGCTGACCTCTGGAAACTTCAATCACCTGGCTTTGAATAATATTCTGGGGTTTCATTTCAGCTATTTCAGACATAAGGATTGAAGTGGCATTATATAAAACCATGTACGAACTACCATAGTTGGTCAGAACAATGGTCCATCTAGCTTAGTATCCTGTCACCGAGAGTGGCCATTACCAGAGGTTTGTGGGAAGTATATACAACAGGGCAATTTTAGAGAGATCCACCCCTATTTTCCCCTCCTGGCTTCTGGAAGTCAAAGTTTTCGGATCACCCCGAGTGTTGGGTTAGATCCCTGACCATCTGGGCCAATAGCCAGCGATTGGACCTATCCTCCATGAACGTTTGTTCTTTTTTGAACCCAATGACAGTTTTGGCCTTCACAGCATCCCATAGCAATAAGTTCTACAGGTTAATTGTGCATTGTGTGAAAAAGTACTTCCTTGTGTTTGTATTGAATCTGCTGCCTATTGATTTCATTGGGTGACCCCTGTTTTTTGTATTTTGTGAAGGGGTAAATAACACTTCTCTATTCACTTTTTCCACACCATTCATGATTTTATAGACCTCCATCAGAAGGTGAACACCCCTAATATTTTTAGTCTCTCCTTGTATGGAAGCCATTCCATATCCTTGATCATCTTTGTTGCCCTTCTCTGAACCTTTTCAACTTCCATTATATCTTTTCTGAGATGGGGTGACCAGATGTGGGTTCAGAGGCGCCGACTCTGTGGGTGCTCTGGGGCTGGAGCACCCACGGGGAAAAATTAGTGGGTGCTCTGCACCCACTGGTAGCCACGCTCCCCACCTCACCTCCTCCCCTGAGCGCGCCGCATCCCTGCTCCTTCGCCTACCTCCCAACGCTTGCCGCCGCCAAACAGCTGTAGCAAGCTCCGGGAGGGAGCGGGGAGGATTGGGAATGTGATGCACTCAGGGGAGGAGATGGGGCCGGGTCAGGGATTTGGGGAAGGGGTTGAAATAGGGGAAGCAGGGGGCAGAGTTGGGGCAGGGACTTTGGGGAAGGGGTTGGAATGGGTGCTGGAGGGGGCGGGGCAGGCGTGGAGTCAGGGCGGAGCTGGGGCAGAGGAGGGTCAAGCACCCACTGGCGCCAGTAGAAGTCAGCAGCTATGTGTGGGTTCACCATGGATTTATATAGCAGCATTATGATATCTTCTGTCTTATTTTCTATCCCCTTCCTAACCATTCCTAACATCCAGTTGTGATGGGTTCCCCCCGGGGGGCCACTTGCAACTGGGGCACCACTGAACCTGCCTGACCCACCAGCCTGGGCTCCCTTTCACACTGTACTGCTGTGACAGGTTCTCAGGCCCCTTCTAGCACACACACAGGTAGGGACATACTCAACTGCAGCCTCACAGAGATGCTGGGATCAGCTCTGCATTCGAAGGCTCAGCTAAGGCACCTCCCAGTTCCTAAGGCACGCACCCAACTTTGGAGTGCAAACCCCAAATTATACCATCTTGTGCTGCACAGGGAACTGTACAGCATAAGCTCATAACATTTGCCCCCTCCCTCCATGTGGTGAGAGAGATGCAACGGCTTTCTGCCCCAAGTTATAATTTCCACACACACTGGTTTTAAACAAAACAAGTTTATTAACTAGAAAAGATAGATTCTAAGTGATTCTAAGTGATAGCAAACAGATGAAAGCAGATTACCTTAGTAAATAAACAAAACCGCAAACTGAGCTTAGCACACTAAATAGATAGGATATGAATTAGCAAATTCTCACCCTGAGTGATAAACAGGCTGGCAGATTCTTAAGACACAAGCTGCCTTGGCTTTCCCAGGTTTTCATACACAGGCTAAAAATCCCTCTAGCCTGGGACCATCACTTCCCACAGTTCAGTCCTTGTCCCTCAGGTGTTTCCAGGTGTGTTGTTGTTGGGAGAGTGAGGTACCATCATGATGGCATTGTCCCCCTTTTATATCTTCCGACTTGCTGGAAAGCTCTTCTGCTGTGACCTGGGTCAAACAGTTCCCACTGTGTAGTGCTATCTCTGAGAGGTTTCTGTTGTACACAGTTCCTGGGGTAATCCTTGTGCTTGTGTGCATCTCCTCAATAAGCCATGGACATTGTTTGGCCTTTTTACTGTTGTACCTGAAAGGCTGCTTGTGGGTGTTCTCAACCTCACAACATGTTTCAGTAACACATACCTAGCCAAACTTCATAACTTCACATACGGCGATAGCACATACAATCCACTGAGATATTAATGTCTAGCAGATCAAGACTTTTAGAATGATACCTCACAAGGCATACTTTGTACAAAACATATCCTAATGACATGACTGTGGTGAATATCGGGGTGCCAGAGTGTCACACCTGTTAGCTCTTTTGACCATTGCAGTGCATGGTTCATTTGAAAGCTGATCATCAGGCTCACTCACTAGAAGAACATTCACAAAACGCTTGGATGACTCTGTTCCCGCTTCAGATGATGAGCAGCTTGGATAGCATCAGCTAATGTTACAGTATTGTGCTGCATAGAACATGGTAGACTTGCCTTGTCCGTGCTATGCATGGAATGAAATTGAAGAACCACAGTGTTTTGCTAATCTTGTCAGTAATTTGCTGCTGGAATAGCTTGCCATTTGTACATCTGAGGGAAGTAGCTCTTTATATCTTTGTCACAGCGTGGACAGGAGAAGAGCCTTCTTGTTGTACGTAAGATCATTGTCTATTTCTTCAATCAGCTGATAAAATGCAATGTCATAAGGTGACCGTATTGTTGCAGTGTAACTAGCCGGTTTTGCTTTCAGGTTTGTTGGACTTAAGTAGGAAGAAAGGCATGTTGAGTGATCAACGGCATCCTTAGCAATCAAGTATTTCACAGATCTTCTGTGCAACGTGTCATCATCTCCTCTTGGACATGCTGCCTCCCTTACATTGGTTGCTTTCTCAGGTGTTTCTATTTTTTGAAGTTTCTTGATTTCTTTGTGTGTGTTCTCAAGCAAACAATGCAGTGAGACCAATCACTGGAGGACATGCTTGCTCTGGTGGCTATAGAAGCAGGTGAATCTTATGCTCTCTGCTCAGATTCAGAGTCTGTTTTCTTTTCTGGGTGAATTCACTACAACTCTGACAGGTGACAAACTCACCTAGCTTGTGTATTTCTGACTGCAATCCCTGTGATGGAGTACTGGTAGCACTTCATCTCTACTAGGAGACTCATCCAGTCGCCACCAATATCATCTCTCCTGGCTCCTGCTGCCAGCATCACAGAATTCTGCTCAGCACTGGTGGCTTCTGCCAGTTTTGCATCCTTTTGATTAGTGGAGAGTCTTTTTCTCGTTGATGGATGCTTTAAAAAGCTTGTACACTCCCTGTCTTCATATTCTGTAATTCCCTGTGGAGGTAAAATTTCCTAAGGTATATGGTTAGCACTGCCCCCACCACTACCACCGGTTTTCATTTTATACAAGGATACAGACTTGTGCGAATTAGATCTCTCTGTTAGTATCAAAATTGCCATTTTTGTTGAGTGAGCACTTTGACTGAAGTCCTGTAGGAAGCTGTGTATTTTTAATCTCTAAAACTGTGCATAAGCGGTGCTGAATTTAAAAACTAGTTTCTAGGATATTTCAAAGGCTAGTACTGCATGCATAGGCAATTACAATTTAAAACCGTCTACCAAGCAGACTAGATGCTACATTGTATGTACAAAAGCTTATAAATGGAGAAGCATTACATTAGGAATTCATGTACATTTATATCTATCCACTATGCAATACAAACGGTGGGCATGCAATCTACTGCTACTGTTTCACAACCTTCAATGAGAGATTGGTCTGGTTAGCAAATTTCAATTGAAAATATAGAACACTTATAATCACTTGTGAGGTAACTTTGACAATTAAGATTATGCCCCGTGAAAAGATTTCATGTGAGTATATTGCAAAACGTTGATCTTTGCCATTTTTGCCACGCGCTAAATAGTCTCATCATTTCTTGGGGAAAAAAATGTGCCCATGCAAAACCAATAAAAATGGCTTAAGACATCGTTGTTTGGTAGCTTTGACCAACAAACACCATTTTCAGCAGTTGAAATGAACTAAAACCGTAAAAAGTGTAATCAGAGCCACTTGTGGTGTTTCTGGAGCGGTGCCAAAAAAAAAAGACATTTGCTCATTTTGGGTGCCATTGTTCCAGGTTTACGGCACCATCTAAACGTACTTAAACTAAGCTTTCAAATGCTATATGGGGGGGGGGAGGTGTAGGTGGGTGCATCAAACGCCAAAAATGTGGCCTTTTTTGGAGAATTGCCACATACCTCATGGGTAGGGCCCTACTAAATTCACAGTTTATTTTGATCCATTTCACGGTCATAGGATTTTAAAAATCATAACATGTATGATGTCAGCTATTTAAATCTGAAAGTTCACGGTGTTGTAACTATAGGGGTCCTGACCCAAAAGGAGGTAGTGGGGGCATTGCAAGGTTATTGTAGGAGGGTCGTGGTACTGCCACTCTTTACTTCTGCACTGCTGCGGGTGGCAGCTCTACCTTCAAGGCTGGGCAGCTGGAGAGCGGCAGCTGCTGGCCAGGAGCCCAGCTCTGAAGGCAGCACCCCCCCCCAGCAGCAGCACAGACGTATGGATGCCATGGTATGGTACTGCCACCCTTACATCTGTGCTGCTGCCTGCAGAGCTGGGCCCGTGGCCAGCAGCCACTACTCTGCGGCCGCCCATTGCCACCCTTACTTCTGCACTACTGCAGGCGGTGCTGCCTTCAGAATTGGGCACTTGGCCAGCAGCGGCTGCTTTCCGGCCATCCGGCTCCAAAGGCAGCGCAGAAGTAAGGGTGGCAATACCATGACCCCCCTACAATAACCTTGCAACCCTGCCCCCTCGCCCCGTAATCCCTTTTTGGGTTGGGACCCCCAGTTTGAGAAACACTGGTACACAAAAGACCAGATTTCACAGAGGAGACCAGATTTCACGATCTGTGATGCATTTTTCACGGCCATGAATTTGGTAGGGCCCTACTCATGGGCCTAGCTTCCTCAAGATGCTTTGGGGACAAGGCCTCCATCCCTGTGGTCAGTAAACGGGGCTTTGTCACCAGCAGGCACAGCCGAGCCCCAGCGCACTGTCCCCGGGCTGTCACTTGTCACCTGTCCACGGAGGGGCTAGAGCGGCCTTGCAGCTGTTACTGAAGCCTAAGTGTTGCCATAGCTGCCATTCTTGCTATGGAGAAGGCATGGCCAGTGGATCTGGATAGTTACAGGCTGACGGGCTCTGACCCCCAAGCACACCCGCCATGGGGCACAGGAAACCCCCGTGGAGCTGTGCTGAGCCACAAAGCAGCTATTTTGCAGGTTTTTTATTTTCTTAAACAGCTGATAGACTGAGCATGATTCCCTCTGCCCCCTTTAAAGATCTGTTTTGTTATATATAGTTTGACAGACACCAGTTGCCCCTGCCAAGAAAGGGAAGAAAGAAAGCCAGAAAGATTTTGTTTGTGGTGTGTGTGTATGTGTGTGTAAAAAATATCATGAGAACAGAGCCGACTAGCACCGCTTTTACCCCACACCTTGCACTTTGTTATTTTTTCAGCTGAAATGTTTCTGTATTTTATGATCAATCTGAGCCCACCCAGGAAGAGAGCTGAACTGAACTGGCCAGGTTCATTCTTCCTTTGAGTGTAGCACCTGAGGATGGGGGCGGGGGGGGGGCAAAGATGGCTTTATTCCGGCCTTCCCAGGTCCTGGCATAATTTAGAGTAGCTCTGGGGCTGCTCTAAGCTGCGTTGACCCCCTCTTTGGGCATAGAGTAACTGGAGCACACTGAGCTCTGGTCTTGCCCTCTCTCTCTACAGGGAAATGTGCGGGGGCTAGCCAGGAGCCATTATGATAGCTCTCTCTGCTGGAGAGGGAACCCCCTCTTACTGCAAGGACATTTTATAGCTGTTGTTGCCTCCTTTGCAGTTGTATGTTACCCTCAGAGCACATTGGGCAAACACTTGCCCAGATCCTTTTGAATCTGGGAAAATGATCAGCGATTGGCAACTTGGGGCTTTTTCTACGCAAGACATTCACTTCAGGTGTGAATTTAAACTGGTGTAGTTAAACTGATGCAAACCTCTGTGTAGACACTCTCTTATTTCTGTCTGAGTGACTGATTTAGATTTAGTTTAAATTGACTAGAAACAAGTTTAAGTTAAATCAATATAAACCTACTCTTAATCTGAAATCAGAGTGTCCACACAGGCTTTTGAACCACTGTAACTAAACTAAATCAGTTTAAAAACGACAGGTTAAACTGATGCAATTTCCCCACGTAGGCAAGGCCTTAAAGGGCTGAGTATGGGGGAAGAAACAAGCCATTGGAATAAAAGGCAGACCAAGAAAACAGCAGGCATTTGGGGCTGACACCTTTCCCTGTCCTAGGATAGCATATGTGCTGACGTACATGCAGGGAGAGGAATCACAATTTAGATTCCTAAAGCGAGAGGACATACAACAGTGCTGCCTTGTGGCTAGAACAGTGGACCAGGACTCAGGAGACCTGCCTTGTATCCTGGCTCTGCCTCTGGCCTGCTGGGTGCCCTGCCCTGTGCTGAGAGAGTCCCAGCCTGGCACCCTGCTGCCATGGGAGGAGGAAGTGAAGTCCTACAATTCTATGATTCTATTACATTAGCTGCCTGTTTTCCTCCTCCTCTAAGTCGTGCATTGTTCTTTGTTAGTGCTCTGCTCCTTTGTCACTTGCTGTGACTATGCGGCAGTGCACTCTGCTCAGATTTCTTATAGGAAAATGGCTTGTGGGGAGTGAAAGGTTATTTTTCTTCCTTTCATAACGCTGGTAAGGAAGCAAACGTCACTGGTTGTTGAGTTACACAAGCTTCATGAGACTTCTCTGTTGTGTATGTTTTATGGGGACGTTGTCAAGGCTGGTAGAACTCTGGGCCGGATTATGCCTGGGCCCCAGCTCCAGGAGTCATGTGATGACTTCAAAATCTCAGCTTTCACTTAGAAAATGAGCTTTGAGCCCTCAGGGTTGTGACAAGAACTCTCCCATCACTAGAGTACCTCAGAATTTTTAATGTCTCTTTACCACAACTCTGTGTAGCAGGGCAGTGCTATTATCCTTTTTGTACAGATGGGGAATGGAGAGGCAAAGAGACCATAGGATTTCCCCAAGTCATACAGTCAATTTCTGGTAGAGCAGGGACTGGAACCCAGGTCACTAATGTCCTAGGCTAACGCCCTATCCACTAGACCACCCTTCCTGCCTGTTAGTCATGATAAATCAGCATTTAGGGCCTGATCCAACAGCCATTAGGGTTGCCAATTTTGGTTGATGCATGCATGGGGGTTTCCTTGCATGACATCATCTTTCATTAAAGATTAGTCTTTAATTCCTGGAGACTCCAGGCCAATCCTGGAGGGTTGGCAACCCGAGCAGCCATTGCTGTCACTAGGCGTCTTCCCATCATTACAGTGGGAGCTAGAACAAAACTGGGACCATGCGAGCTGTCCGATAGGCTGCCGATTGCCACTGTGCACTCAGGGTGGAGCCGTCACAAACCCTGACTGCAACTTGTCCTGGCCCATGCTGAGCACAGTGCCAGCCTGCCCGCTCACTTGGACGCTCCCAAGTGTGTTCCAACACGCCGTGCCATTTCGTAACACAGACAATCCCTCGGGGAGGAGAAGAGCCCTCCACCTTTTCGTCTCCCTTCCCCTTCCCTGACAGGGTTTGCTCTGCTGCTGCTACTGCCCAGAGGCACTCGCCCTTACAGGAGTGACGTGGCTTGGCATGGAGGTACCTCAGAAGGTTCTTTCCCTGGGTGTCTAAAATAGCAGTGGCATTTCCCATCCCCCTCTTTTGTCTTCCTTTTCTTAAGTCTTGGCTAAACGTGAGTTATCCCAGAATAGTCAGGAGCCCTGAGTTCAGTTCCCAGCTCTGTTGCTGATCTGCTGCGTGACCGTGAGCAAGTTTCTTCCCCTCCGTTTTCCCTCCCACCTTTTAGCTGTCTTGTCCTTTTCTTTGGTACAGGGCTCACTATGTGGGGCCCTGATCTCAGCTGATCCCTCTAGGCTTCATTTTAATACTAACAAGTTGCAGCGAGGCTTAGATGCAGGTAACTCCAAATATTACAAGGGGAGACGATGTTGATTTTCCTCGGTGTTATGAAAAGAAGGCGAAAAAAAGTTTTTTTAAAAAAAGGAATCACCAACAAATAATTAAAAAAAGAACCAGTAGTCGCCTGCTCTTGGTGGTCTTGATAAGGCCAGAAAGGACCATCGTGATCATCTAGTCTGACTGCCTGCACATCACAAACCCCAGAACTAGGGTGACCATATTTCTGAAAGGGAAAACAGGACACCGTGTAGGGCTGACCTGAGCCCTCCCCACTACCTGGCCCCAGCTGCTCGCTTGAAGGGGAGGAAAATAACATTAAGGGGTGAAAGTAACAGATCCATCAAGATTTCCACTAGAACGGGTAGAAAGTTGTGACACATATTATTTTGAGGTTGAAGTGTGTTTTTTTTTCAAAAATGAACTTTTTCACAAAAACTTGGTGACATTTTTGTTTTTCGCAAAAAAGTTCATTTTTTTCTACTGAACATTTTGAGAGAAAACATTATTGACATGATCATCACAATGTTGACAGTGCTTTTAATAAAAAAAATTGTGCAGGTAAAAATTCACAACAAATTCCAAAATTATGAAAAATGGTACTATTTAGAAACGAAAACAACTACATTTTTGTGTGTGCAAAATTCATTTTTCTACTATCTCTAATTTATGCATGTCTTAATGAGTAACTGAGCATATTATCACCAGTGTGCTCCCTTCCCTGTTCCTTGTCTTTTTATGGCCTTTGCTTTTGTGTCTTCTTAAGTCTAATTTATATACTCTTCAAACCTGGCACTGTGACTTTGTTTGCTCTCTGTAGCCTCTAGAAAAAATGTATTTCATTCGATATAGGCACTTATACTATGCTCATCTCTGTAGAAGCTGAGCACTTTCCAGTTGTACGTGAAGCCACGTGACTAACCTCTGTCACGTGTAGTATGTTCTTTCTCTTGGCCTTTTTTTTGGACGAGAGTTGCATGTGAGGTGCAATGTTTTGTTTTGGTAGGGTTTTGTTTTTGTTTTAAATGTCCATGCTGCGCTGTGTTAATGTTGGAGAAGGCAGGTTGAAGGAATGCACCCTTCACTTGGAGTGGAAAGTGGTGAGGTTTATGATAGTCCTTTCTTCTGGGGAGCTCATTCGACAGTCTTGGACCAGCGCCCAGGAAAGCTCTGTCTTCTACCCAGATGAGCTTTACCCTTGTGGTAGAAGAATAGAAGAATTTTACCTGCTTATGCATATAACAATTATAAGAAGAAGAAACTGAGCAAAAGAGCAAGAGGAACATAACATTTTCCTCAGGGGCTGAAATCTGAGCTGCATTGTTCCAGCACAAGTGATAGCAGAACTAACTTCCCCATGTTTCCCCGCTAAAGTTCCTTAATGCTGACATGAAGGAGCACCCTTAAGGGGTGAGAAGATAGTTCAGTCTCCACGGCCATTCACGCCTTGGCCTTTCTGCTGAGAATGCCAACAGAGCTGCCAGTTAGGCCAAATACACTGGTTTGTTTTGGTGACATGGACGCACTGAGAACTGGACTGAGACTACTAAACTCATTTCACAGAAGCCACTGAACGGCCCATCAGATGCAGCAACAATTTTAGCTTGGATTTGACCGGTGACCTAGTAGTGAAAGTCTCTAGAACACCCTGAGCCATGCAAATCTTGGATAACCAAAAGTACCTACTGCCCCCTAGAGGTTACTCCTTGGGAGTAACTATAATAACTAAATGACGAGCAGGAGCGAAAGGAAGAAAGGAGAAGAGGAGGTACACATCTAGGAATATATGAAGAATAGTGTTAGCCCCTACCCTGGCCGATGCCGTCTGTGTTGTTTTTTCAAGTGCCATGCTCCAGAAGACAAAAATAGCAGCTTTTCTCTCAAAAGAGTAACCTCCACTGAGATTTCTCTCCCTTCTGCTTCATTCATGCTGACAGCTGAGTTCAAAGCCTGCTCCACCCACATACTCAATTATCAGTGGGAGAGAAGAGGGAATTCTCTTCTGTCTCCGATAAGGAAGTGCATCCGTCTATTTAATAGAACATCAGGACTAATATGCTGTTAAGCAACTGACTAGAAGGCCCCGTAGATATAGGCTAGTTACACGGAACTCTCTTTTTCATAAGGTCCCCTTCAAACCTGCTCTGCTGCTTCCCAGGAAGCCTGCCAAAATTTCAGGTTGAATTGAATCTTTCTGCGAGCAGCAGAGTGGAGCAGGCCCAAGAGCCATGACCTGAGATGAGCTTGATGTAACTGACACAACTTCTTTTTCCTCATTTCATTATGTCCCTCCCTCCATCTGATCATTAGGCGATTCCGATGTTTTGCAGCGTCTGTGTTTTTTCCTGCTCTGGTTCGTGCTGGCTGACCCTGTAGCTCCAGCTGAGGGGAAGATGTGTAGAAATACCAGGGTTGTGTGAATGAAAACAGCATTGACAAGGGTTGGAGGCCAGCGCTTCGGTTCTGTCAGGAACACGAGTCCCATGTGAAAGTCAGTGGGACTCAGGCTCCTAAATTACAGTACTTAGGCTATCTTGAAAATGCCAGCCTCCTTTCCTAATATAAAATTCCTCCAGAGTAGTGCTCACGAGCCACCCCATAATAATAAAACTGCGGGCATAAACAATGGAGGTGGGAAAATGATTTTTGTGAGGAAACTTATGGTAAAATGTTCATGGCGTTTCCAGACACTGAATAATTATGTTTAAACTTATGAAAAATATCTCAACACTACCCTTTTTAATGTTGTCTGTGTGATATATCTCAAGGCTGTATGTCAGCCGGAAGCCAAAAGGAGCTTTCTGTGATCACGTGTGTCATCTGGGGATTGTACCCGGGCATACTCGTTGGTTTCACGCTGGGACAGGCACAATATTTTGGAGATTTCTTTTCACCTACTACACCAGTCTATGGTGATTGCAGAGGACATGTTCATGCAGAAGAGAACACTGCATATGATCCTAAACCCTTTCCTTTTAATGACCACAACTAAGGTTTTCCCACTGCTACAGGTCACTAACTAGGCTATCACCAGACTGTCAGTGCTGTGGAGGTGGGAAAGAATGAGAGAAGGAATTGTTTTCTGTGCCCATGTGTGTGATTTGGGGATCTGGGCACCCACTGTGACTCAGTGCCCCCTATCTGTAACATGAGGATAATAATTCTCCCTTTGTCTGATTGGACTGTAAACTCTTTGTGACAGGAGCTGTTCTTACAGTGGATTTGTACAATGCCCTGATTTCAGTTGTAGCTTCTAGGTGCTGGGTAATAATAAAAAAAGAGAGAGGAGTGGAAAGATTCAGCCATTTCAGCTCTTTGAGACCTTGATTCACAGGCCACTAAAGCCAACGGGAAACTGTAAAGCTTGTCTACAATGGCATTTTTCTCAGAATCCTCCACCATGGCATTACCTGTGATGTAGAAACCCCCGGTGGTTGTACTGGCTTGAGTGCTAGTGGAGTCCAGCCGTCAGGTTTATCACCACAGCGTTGTCTAACTCGACCTTCTGAGAAGCGGAGTGGTTAAAATGCTAGCAGTTTACGCTAGTGCTCTTGCTGTTGTGACCATTGGGGGAGCTGTGCTGGTGGGAGATTCGAAGCAAAATGCTCAAATAAACCAAGCCTGAGTGTTTGGAAATGGGAGTGTTTGGTTAGAGAACTCTGTACCGGCTGTTTAAATAGACAGGGTATCAGGGGTCTAGGCGGAGTTTATTTGGCTGCAGAGTATAATCTTATTAAAGTGAGATAACCTGCTCTAAGACCAAATAACGAATCTTTGCATTTATGGGCTGCCTCCCAAGCGGGTTTTATACACTCTGCTGAAGCTGAGTGACGATACCGCTACGAGGTAGGAAAGTCTTGCTATGCCCATTACAGAGATGGGTAGACTGAGGGACAGAGCAGTTACGTGACACATGGCCAGCGCCCCACAGGAAGTGAGTCACAAAAGTGGGGCCAGAACCAGCTACTCCCAGCCCAGGGATTTAGTTACAGGACCTGTTGTCTGTTCGGGTATGTCTACACTGCACACTCAATCTGGCCAGGCTCCATCTCCGGTTTGAACCCAAGCTCCCTTTCCGTTCACACACAAATCAGTCTCAGCCAGGTCAGCAAGCACGAAGGACCCAGCTCCTAGGACCTTGCTAGGAGGATTGGTCAGAGCCTGAGTTCAGCTGGGACTTGGGTCCAAGGCCTGTTATTTTGCAATGTGGACACGGGTCAGGCCACAGACCTGAGTCTTAAGGTCCATGTAGCACAGTTTAGACGTATTAGCACGGGTGTGAGAGCCAGGTCCAGCAGTTATAAGCCCAGGTTTCCCATGCACTGTGGACACTTAAGCAGGGGCTTGGGAACACAAGCTGGGGACCTGGGACCTGGGTGAACGGTGCAGTGAAGACACTTAGAGGGGCCGAGCACCAGACTCCCCTACTGACTGCAGCTGGGGGAGGGGGGGAGCAAGCGCTGATCGGTGCTGGGGCGGGGGGGGGCTCATCATTTCTGATTGGCTTGGAGGAGCCCACAGGCCCCATTTCACCCGCTAGCTCCCTGGGGAGAGCAGCCAGAGCTGGGCTGGCGTGGGAACCCCCATGGTCGGGACGGCTCTCGGGACAGGCCGCCCGAGGTGACCAGAGAGCAAGTGTGAAAAACGGGGACACTTTTTTCGAGGAAGGGGGGCAGGATATAAGACAAAGGCCCTAATATCGGCCTGGCTAGGGTGACCAGATGTCCCGATTTTACAGGGACAGTCCCGATTTTTGCGTCTTTTTCTTATATAGGCTCCTATTGCCACTCACCCGCTGTCCTGATTTTTCACATGTGCTGTCTGGTCACCCTACCCGAGTCTATTGGGACCTCTGGTCACCCTGGGCCGCCCCCCCTCCAGGGGAGAGGCTGGGGGGGGGGGGTGTGGAGCCGCCCCCGCCTGGCTGTGTGGGGCGGGGGTGGTGCGGCGGGGACCCCCCCCCCGGCCACATTCCTCCCCCCCAGTGCCAGGGGACCAGCCAGGAGGGGCGCCCCTGGCTGCAGCGCGGCTCCCCGCGGAGCCCAAGGCTGGGGAGCTGGGGGGCGGCGAAGGCACTCGGGGCGGATCGGAAAGCGTCGGGTGGCTCCCGCAACTCCCCTCCCCTCCCCTCGCCGTGTGTGTCTCCCTCCTCCG
Source organism: Chelydra serpentina (assembly GCA_037349315.1). NCBI lineage: Eukaryota > Metazoa > Chordata > Testudines > Chelydridae > Chelydra > Chelydra serpentina. Next base: position 18,377,502 of record JBAIAC010000061.1, read on the forward strand.
CCCCTCGCCGGGGCTGGCTGAGCAGGCGGCTGCAGCACACGGGCTGGGGGCTCGACTCCGGCTGCTGCCACCGGCTCCCCATCCATGGCACAGCCCGCCGCCGCCGCTCCCCGGGCCGCCGCCCCTCCAGCCCGGCGCGGCGGGGACTAGGGGCCAGGCAGCCCCCTGCGCTGCAGCACCGGGGTCCCCCCCGCCTTGGAGCTCCGCGTCTCCCCCCCCCTCGCAGCCCCCCGTCCTCTCCGTGCGCCTCGGCCGCCTCGCCAGCCGCCGGGGAGCCCATGGAGGCGGCGGAGACGGAGAAGCGGCGGCATCCGGCGGCGCGGGCAGCGGCTCGGTTCTCCCGGCCGCCGGAGATGCTGCCGCCGCCGCCCGGGAGCCGGCACAGGAGCCGGGCTCGCCGGAGGAGACGGGAGCTGCTGCTGGCTCAGCTCTGCCTCGTGGGCTCGCTCACGCTGCTCCTGGCGTCCCTCAACAGCTGGGCTGGGCGATCCGGTGAGTCCCCCGCCCCCGCCACGGCCAGCGAGGGGTCTGGTGGGGGTGCGGGGTGAGCCCTGGGGCGGCGAATGGGGTTTATTCTACGGGTTCTGCTTCCCTGGGTGGGTGATTTCAATTGCAGAGAATTACCCCAAGAGAAGGGTCACGATCCGTGGCTGTTCAAGGATTCAATCAGACCCATTTTCTCTTGTGTGTGTGTGTAGATGTGTGTTCGATTTGTAGCTGGAATATCAGAGGGGTAGCCCTGTTAGTCTGGATCTGTAGAAGCAACAAAGATGCATCCGACGAAGCGGGTATTCACCCACGAAAGCTTATGCTCCAATACGTCTGTTAGTCTGTAAGGTGCCACAGGACTCTTCTTCTTCGCTTCTACATATCTATAGCTGTGCAGTCAGCACTGGGCGGCTGTTGGTGATCTCCAAGAAGCCACTGTCACCTCCTGGAGTCCAAGAGATTAGAGACCAGCTCCTAGGCTGAGTTGTACCTACTATCTAAGGATATTCACGAATCAGAGTCATTTACTGGCAGGTGTGCTGCTAAAGTGACCTCTATGACGCCTATGAAAGAAAGTGAGGAAAAGTTGTCCCTTAGCTGGTCTCACTCTATAAATATGTTTATATGTAACATTCTGTCTCCTGCCCTTACCTCCACCTCTGTGCACTTAACCACCTGGGTTTCCTATAGCAGAGTGGAAAGATGGATAATATCTTTCACATTCCTCTGCATAGAATATAACTTCACCTTGTGCTAGATGCATTAACACTCGTTGCTTGCTGTGAATGTAACAATAACTAATAAAAGGCGACTTTTTGGCATGGTTCCTTAGACATTGCTTTCAGTTCCTCCCATTTTGATTAGTATTAGTGAGATCCCATCACTTGTGCCTATGGTGCCGTGGGAACCTTCACTTTTTGCTTTGTATGTGCCTTTTTCAAATCTGTTTTTGAATTTCTGCAGTCCTCAAGTGAGATTGACAGTCCACTTTAAGATCAGTGCCTGTTCAATTTGCCTTGCCACAGCCTCAGATCTGAGCACCAACACAATCCCACTCCTCACGCTTCCCAGTGCTGAGATGACATAACCAATCATGGAAAAATGGGGTAGTCAAATGTGCAGAGGAAACTATCTGGACTGAGATCACTGTACTCATTTCGCTTGTGATCTGAGCAGGCTAAAGCCCAGGTCTGCAGAAGAACTGTGCATTCAACCACTCAACCACTTAGTCTCTTAAATTCCATAATTGGTGAATACATACTGACTACCTTAAGAAGAAAATTAGTGCTCTTTAAAAATAATATCCTCTCTGGTACAACATAAGGTTAGAATTGCCTACATCATGTTTAAGGTGCTTTAAAAATCCCTATTAAGAGACAAATCTAAAACGTTGTTAGATTGTCATTTAAAATGAATGTTCATACTTTTGCTTTTGGTGAGCTTCATTTGATTTGAACAGCCTTTGCTTGAATCACAAGGTGACCGTGAAACGTAAAGTATTCAGTTGTCAAGCTGACTTCTCTCTTAGTTTATTTTAAAATGTGATCTTCTCCATATGTTTTACTAGTTCCATGGGTTCACTTGTCAACACTGATTGCCACATGGGGACGTCGTGAATGTTACATGTTTGCACTAATGTGACAGGAGAGAAACTTTCTAAGTGTATTTGCATGAGTTGCGGATATAATTGTGTTCAGTTGAGCTGCAGTTGTATAATTCTAGCTGAAAAGGTATTCAATTAGACTTATTTAATCCTCTCTGTGCAGTTGGTCTTAATGAGGTGCAAGTCTGTTTACAGCACTTTACCCACCTTTAGATAAAAGAAATTCCATGTCAATTCATATGTTGTCTGTTATGATTGCAGTTCATGCAGTCATGTTCAGTGAGTTACGGAGTAACGCTATATAATTTTTTCAAGGGAGATAATGAAATGGGAGATAATGAAATGTTTGGCTTTTGGAGAGTGAAATAGATGGCACTGCAGTCAGTGGGCTTTTGAAACCTGCAGGAAAGCTGGGGCAATTATGATCATATGCTAGAGGATTTGTTAGAAACTTGAACCAGCTCAGTGTGCCATTTTGTATTGAAATGATTTCTGGAGAAGTGACATTTGATTTCAGCTGTTCATTGACCATCTCCTGGTTCATTTTTTCAACCAGCTATAAAATGACTGGAGTGTGAAAATACTGCACAATATTTTTATCAAGCTATAACACGTGATTAATATTTGCATTTAAAATATGCCTGTGTAAGCAAAAACTGTGCAAGGCTATTTTTCTTTAAGTTCAGTACAGTGGCTTAAATGTGGTCCTATGGAAACATTAATGTTCATAGTGTTTAACTGTATAAAGTAAAGAACTAGGTAGTTTGTAGTGTTTAGGAAAGGTTGTAAACACCCTGAATAATGGTTGAATGCAGTATTCAACCTTGTTTTGAAGGATTGTTGTAATTTTGGACTTAATGCCCCTAAATTATTTAGATGTTTCTTTGCTCTTATTGTTTTTTAATTAGAACTATTTCTTCTTGAACATGTTCATTGCTCTTTCTACCTTGAAAGATCAATATAGGATCAGAAAAGACAGAAAACATCTTCAATATAAATACATGCAGATATCTTCCACTTTTATAAATGACTTTCTTACAGAAAAATCCCAAAGTTCTCCTTTGCTTTGAGAGCTTTGCCATTTGACTTCAAAGTAACCAGGATTTTACCCTCTCTCTATATCAATTGCATAACCTAACACCACTGAAATGCAGCCACCTCTGAGATGGAACATAGCAGCTTCTTAATCTTGCACAGCATTACTACACAGCAGTTATTAGATCATGTGGAAAAGGGGAATACCAAGTCTATTTTAAAGTGCAAATGTAGGGCAAAATTCTCTCTGATCTGTAGTGTGGATTTCTGTTGCATATTTTGCACTGGTTGAACGCACAGTTTTCCCACTGCTGTCAAAGGGAACTCCATATGTGGAACAAAGGCAGAACATGCCGTAGAGATCTGTACTGAGATAAGAGAGAAGTATGACCATACGTTGTTTAAATTGTTCAGAATGTTCTGCACCGGGTACTAATAAATTTTGTCACCGCTGACCCTGTTTCTGTCTTCATTCAGTTTTGGTGAGTGTCTAGCAGCATCTATAGTCAGTGTTACTTGAAAACTGATCCGAGAGATGCGAAATATCATTGAGCGTCACACATGCACCGCCATATAAACATCAGCAAGGTGGCAAGATGGAGCTGGGCGCAGGTACATTGTGCATTCAGGTCACAATAGGTGGGATTTTCAAAAGCTCTCAGGTGACTGAGGAACACAAATCCTATTGACTTTCCAATGGGACTTATGCCCCTAATTCGCTTAGCTACTGTTGAAAATTCCACCAACTGATAATAGCCAGTATGTTTTAGCTTGGTTGTATGTGGCGGAATTTCTGCATATTATATTTTAATGATTTTTTAAATCTGTGCATAAATTGTGCAATTATTTGGAAAATGGGACCAGACACAAGCAATGGGCTAGATCATAGCACCCTTATGTTGACTCATGCCTTATACCATAAGTAGCCCCATTGTAGCCTACTCAATGTAAGATTATTTCAGCCTCGCTATGGTGTTTATAGTGTCTGTTTTAATATAAAGTTAATGTAAGATTTTAAAATAAGGACAGAGGCCCTAGCTCAGTGTAGTATTTAAGCAGGTGTGTCTGACTTTAAACACATTAGTCTCAATGACTTCACTGGGATTATTCATGTGCTTAAAGTTACGCAAGTGCTTAAGTACCCAGCTGACCTGGTGTTGAAATGGAGACGTGGAAGCAGTCTCAGTTCTCATCATGCCTTTTAGATCCGAGTATGACAATACTAAAACAACACAATGTTTGAATCATCGAAGCCCCATTTAATACATGATCATTTTCCCCCTTGCTTTACATTTTCTCCTTTGATCTCTTCCGCTTTTCTCAGTTTTCCTAGCTGTTCTTTTCACCCACCTTTCCCCCGAGACTTCAGCAGCGCTGTAGCCTGAGACATCTCTGTGGGATTCTTTGCCAGGGAGAGCTGGCAGAACTGACAGAGAGCTCACAGGACTGTGTAGATCAGCCTGACAGTACAAGATTTTTACAACACCCCTGAAGCCCAATGAAATGTGAAATGAGTCTCTATCCCTAACACTTCCCCACTACAAATGTAAATATTCACTGTTATTTTCTAAGGTTTGGACTGAGTCTAATTTCTCTCTCTGTGTTTGCATGTAAGTATTTCTGTCTACCTAGAAGAGTTTTAGGAAAATAGGCTAGAGAATAGCTGAGGATTGCAAGCTGTCCCTAGGAAAGGATTTGTGGAGACCGGTAACCTTAATGTTTTGAGAAAACCAAGGGTAACTATCTTTACTGTGTGTGAAAACAAGAGCTAGAGGACTGAACTGGGACTCAGGGGACCTGAATTCTATTCCTGGTGTTGCCACTCATCTGCAAGGTGACCTTGGGCAAGTCCCAGTCTCTCTCTGTGCCTCAGTTTCCCCATCTGTAAAATGGGGAAATGATACTGACCTCCTTTGTAAAATGCTTTGAGATCAACTGATGAAAAATATTATATAAAAGTTAGTTATTATTGATGTATGATGGCAAGAACCATGATGTATGAATTAAAAAAGGTGTACCCATCACTTGTGGCTATATTTTCTTACTAGGGCTTACAGGTATTGTATAAAGTCTGTTCCCATGCATCATATTCTCCCCTAGGCAGTTGTGTGGAACTTCCAAAATGCATTCCGTGCAAATGGATGGGAATCCAAAGTCACAACATGCATTTTCTGTGCTCAGAAATAAATGTGTAACTGAGGTGCCAGGCTTCCCACTCAGGCCGGTGTTAAATCAGGAGTCAGTGGAGTCACACTGGTGTAATGGAGTCCTTGTGGCACCTTAGGGCTTGTCTTCACTACCCGCCGCATCGGCGGGGAGCAATCGATCTATCGGGGATCGATTTATCGCATCTCGTTTAGACACGATTGCGCTCCTCGTCGACTCCGGAATGCGCTCCTCGTCGACTCCGGAAATCCATCTTGGTGAAAGGCAGAAGCGGAGTCGACGGGGGAGCGGCAGCGATCGACTTGCTGCCGTCCTCACGGCCAGGTAAGTCGATCTACGATACACCGACTTCAGCTACGCTATTCACGTAGCTGAAGTTGCGTATCGTAGATCGACCCCCCCCCCACCCCAGTGTAGCCCAGGGCCTAGAGACTAACAAATTTATTTGGGCATAAGCTTTCATGGGCTAGAACCCACTTCATCAGATGCATTGAGTGAAAAATATAGTAAGCAGTATATATATTACAGCACATGAAAAGATGGGAGTTACAATATATATACTTTGTCATCAATGCCAACAAACATGCCAATTTGTCCAGCTTGTGAGGGTGGTTTTTGTGAAATGGCTATTTCCCCAGTAGGATCTGAACTGAGTCCCCCAACTAATTTTACATCACCCACAAACAGTCAGGTTGCAGTGTTGTTGTAGCCATGTTGGAACTGAGATATTAGAGAGACAAGGTGGGTGAGGTGATATCTTTTGTGGGACCAAGTTCTGGACCTGAAGAAGAGATCTGTGTAGCTCAAAAGCTTGACTCATTCACCACCACTAGTTGGTCCAATAAAAGACATTACCTCACCCCCTTGTCTCCCTAATAAGATAGTAAGGATTGTCCTTGCCTGGATTTGAAACAGCACGCTTGTGTTCATCTGTTGCCTTTACCCTGCTCCTTTTGTCCTCTGAGAAACAGCTCATTGTATAAGGCAGAATTTTGAAAAGTGACCGGTGATTTGAAGCACCCCCATTTTCGGGCACTGTAACAGGGTGGGTTTGTTCCGTGGACTGGAGAGCGTGGGGCTCAGCTTGCCTGATTACAAAATGGCCCCCACCTGACAGCAATCGGATGATTCCTGTGTAGAAGGAGCCAGGCTTAAGTAGCGATAAAGCCCAGCTGGGGAAAGAGCTGGAGAGGGATTCCTATAAAGGCAGGAAGCTCAGGGAAGGAAGTGTAAGTGAAAGGGGGAAAGCCCAGGAAACTGCTGCTATAGCAATAGAGCGTGTGGTGAGCAAGAAGGCTCCTGCAGAGCCCTGAGTCAGCAGGGGAAAAGCTCTCCAGGGAGGGAAGCCTGGGAGAGCCCCATATCAAACAGGGAAGAGGCTGAAAAAGAGTCCTAGAGGGGAAGATGGTTCTCTTTGTGTGTAAGACTTTTTGGGGGATTTCCAGTGTGGACCGCTGTGTTCCCTGTTGGGATGGACTAAACATTGCCCTAGCTGAAGGGCCGAGTCCCTGGACAAGTTACCAGGCAGAGAAATTGCTGGAGTGACCTTTGACAGGGGATGCTAATCCAGCAAGGAGCTGCTGTGCCATGCCTGGCCCCGAGAGGGTGGGCATTGTGGTGAGTGCATCCAGTTACAAGCCCTAATTACAATAGTTTAAAGGGATCTGATTTCCAAAAGGCAGGTGCTCAGGATTTCCTGAAGATCAAGGCCTCCCTTTAAAAAACAGAACCACAGACATCAGGAGTTTCTTTTGAGAATCCTGGTTTATAAAGTCTCCTTATGTAGCAGTGGGATGGGTTCGGGGGGAAGATGGTGCAGGTGAAAAGTTCTTTTGTTCCATCATGGCTAAGTTGTCCCTGAATAGTGGAAATATACCAGGTTGTTCCAGAAATTCCTGCTAAGTGAAACTCAGTCACGTCTCGCTATCTGAATTCCTTTCTTTCTCTTTGTGATGAACATGGAGTTGTGCTGTAATACTGTATGGAGGCTGTAGGATGACCTGGTTATTGGGATGTTCACTGCCTGAATATATTAGGTTAGCTTAATAAAGGGCTGTAAGGAAAAGCAGGCAGGGAGGAAACAATGGCTCAAGATATGCCACTCCTCAGTAAACACATAAGGGTTGTTAAGAGACAACAATTAGCTGTGAAGACTACCTCCTGGGTGCAGTCGTCTTACTGGCCTGGTTTGGTCAAGAAGGGCAAAAGCTCAGGAATTGAGAAGAAATGAGGGACTGTGGCTGGATTTTAAGGGACTCTTTGAAAATTGGAGATGTTATCAGGATGCTGATATCACGGAAACCAGCCTGACACTGGCACCTGCCTGCCTAGGCCTCCATCACAGAGTGATGGTAGGGCTCTAGGTAAGATAGACCTGTATAGAGTGTAGGTTTAAATTCTTTGTTCCTATTGGTAAAATTAAACAGCACTTTGATGTTAAGAAGGCCCTCTGGTCTCTCTGTTCACCACTGGTCACAGACTCCTGAAGAGAAGAACCACAGGTACCACACCCAGTGGAATGTGCTGGGTAAGCACAATTGATACACAGGGAGCTGTAAGCCATGGGCTGATCTCAGAGTAAGAGAACTGCAGAATGCCACTCCAGAAGAGGTCAAGATGAGAGGCCTGATAACTGAGGGTGTGCTCTCAGGGAGGCCAGGATGGGGACAGGTAGCATAGCTGTGACACCTCCTTTCCCCCCCATTATTGACAACTTTTAGTGGTTTCATGCTTTTGAGGCAGGCATCTGCCCCAGGTCACTTTGTTTGCTCTGTTTCATCTGTCTTCAGCTCTCTAAATTGAGAGCTGATGCACATTTTGTAGCAGGAAAAATAGTCTAAAGGAAAAATAAAATCTTTCAGTGAACTGTCACTTAAACTGCATTGTGTTGCATCGATACCTGTCAAAAATCATGAGCCAGGTCCCCAAGAATCATGAGATTTTGAAAGAAGAAAATAAACTTGGAATTCTTTATATTTGCCTTCTGGTTTCTGAGCTTTTGGTTGCTCTTGAGGGATACTTTCAAGCTTTTCTGTGTCCCTATGAGGATTTGAAGTGTACTTTTTTTTTTTTAAGTGATAACCAAGATTATAGAATCATAGAAAAGTTGGGCTGGAAGGGACCTCAAGACATCAACTAGTCCAGCCCCTTGTTCTGAGTCAGGCCAAGTATGACTGGACCATCCCTGACAGGTATTTGTCTAACCCAGTGTGTCTCCACCTTTCCAGACTATTGTACCCCTTTCAGGAATCTGACTTGGGTAGTGTTACCCCAAGTTTCACCTCATTTAAAAACTACTTGCTTACAAAATCAGACCTAAAAATACAGGAAGTGTCAGTGCTACTGAAAAATTGCTTCCTTTCTCATTTTTACCATATAGTTATGAAGTACATCTATTGGACTATAAATATTGTACTTACATTTCAGTGTACAGTATATAGAATGGTATAAACAAGTCATTGTCTGTATGAAATTTTAGTTTGTACTGACTTTTCTAGTGGTTTTTTGTAGCCTGTTGTAAAACCAGGCAAATATCTAGATATGTTGAGGTACCCCCTGGAAGACCTCTGCATACCCCCAGGGTTATGTGTACCCCTGGTTGAGAACCACTGGCCTAACCTGTTAAAAACCTCCAATGATGGGGATTCCAGAACTACCCTTGGAAGCCTGTTCCAGTGCTGAACGGTCCTTATAGTTTGAAAGTTTTCAAATATCTAACCTAAATCTCCCTTGCTGTGAATTAATCCAATTACTACTTGTCCTACCTTCCGTGGTCATGGAGAACAGTTGATCACCATCCTCTTTATAGCAGCCCTTATTATATTTGGAGACTTATCAGGTCCCTGTCCTCTCCGGTCGTCTTTTCTCAAGACTAAACATGCCCCATTTTTTTTAACTTGTCCTCGTAGGTCAGGTTTTCTAAACCTTTTGTCATTTTTGTTGCTCTCCTGGAATCTTTCTAATTTAACATCTTTTCTAAAAGGGGGGGGGGGGGGGGAACTGGACACCATACTCCTGCTCAGGCCTCACCAGTGCCGAGTAAAGTGGGACAATTACCTCCCTTGTCTTAAATATGACACTCTTATGAATACATCCTAGAATATTAGCCTATTTTGCAACTGCATCGCATTGTTCACTGATATTCTGTTTGTGATCCACTATAACCCTCAATCCTTTTCTGCAGTACTAGCCACCTGCCTGTTCATTTGAAGTTTTTTCTTCCTAAGTGCATAGGCGCCGACTCCGTGGATGCTCCGGTGCTGGAGCACCCATGGAGAAAAATTGGTGGGTGCTCCGCACCCACCGGCAACTCCCCGCCCGCCCTGGACCCGCGGCAAACTTACCGGGCACCGGGAGACGTTGCGGGGCCCCGCCCCCGATGCTGGGCAACGTCGCCCGGGGGCGGGGCCCCGCAACGTCGCCCGGGGGCGGGGCCCCGCAACGTCGCCCGGGGGCGGGGCCCCGCAACGTCGCCCGGGGGCGGGGCCCCGCCCCCGACGCCGGGTGACAGCACCCACGGGCGGGGCCGGAAGTCAGCCCCTGTGCTTAAGTGTAGTATTTCACACTTTTCGTTACTGAATTTCATCTAGTTGATTTCAGAGCAATTCTCCAATTTGTCAAGGTTCTTTTGAATTCTAACCCTGCCCAGTTTGATGTTACCTGCAAATTTTAGAAGCATATGCTCCACTCCATTATCCAAATCCTTAATAAAAATGTTAAATAGTACCGGACCCAGGACAGATCCCTGTGTGACCCCACTGGGCATGCCCTCTCAGTTGGACAGTGAACCATTTATATTTGCCCTGTGAGTATGGTCTTTCAACCAGTTATACACCCACCCTACTGTAAGTTGATCTAAATCACATTTCCCCCAGTTTCTTATGAGACTGTCATGTGGGACTGTCAAAAGCCGTACTAAAATCAAGATATATCATGTCTGCAGCTTCCGCCCCTCTTCCCCCATCCACTATTCCAGGAACTCTACTATCCTTTACATGCTTACAAATTGATGGTTTAATTTCTTCCACTATCTTTCAAGGTATTGAGGTTAGGTTGACTGGTCTATATTTCCTCAGTCCTCTTTGCTTCCCCTTTTAAAGTTTGTCCTCTAATCATATGCCTCCAGGAGCTGAGGCTTTAAGAAAAGCACTGCATAGAGTGAGACTCACGATAAAAATCACAAGAATTGACAACACTGCTTTAGACTGATTCCCGAGGCGCACAGTGTGAGCATTTTCCATCTGGACATGTTTAGTTTTGAGAGACTATTCCCGCTTTGTGTAGCTAGATAATTCTGAGGGCCTTTTGTTGCCTTTTTCATGTGAGAACATAATGAGTTCATGAATTCAAGTGTCCGACAGAGGCATCTGGTTGTTTCCACTCTGGTGCGGCTTCATTGGGTAATTTTTACAAAGAGGTAGTTTTCTCACACAAATAGTAATAAGCTCTTGACCAGGCGGCTGCCTTACAATGATTCCCTTCCCTTCCAAGGCCTGTGAGAGAATTTGTAACTTGCTGTAGTAGAGCTGTGAATTGCCAGACTTGAATTCACGTTATGTTAATGTGGGCAACCACTGTGTAGTTGTGCTTTGATTGTATATTTCGTCAGCGAGTGTTTGGTTTTTCGTTGTTGACCTTGTCTATTGCCTTATCTAGAGGAGACTTTAAGCAGGGGATTTTCAAAAGCACTCCACATTGACCTGCTCTATAGGAAGTTTTACTTCTGTGGGGAAAAGAGGTAGGTGCTTTTGATAATTCTACCCTGAAATTTTCCACTGCTGCAGCTTCACCAATGCTAGGGGGCTGGAATACTAGTGTAGTCAGAACATTGATGGGTGCTGGCATTTTAACCACAATTTCCTCTAGACATGCTCTGAGTAAAGTTAGATAACACAGTGGTTAAAATGTCAAGGCTGGCCTATGTTAGAGCTGAACTGGTTATAGTACTGGTGGGGAAAACTTCTGAAAAAAGTTGTGCACTAACTTTAGAATGTGTTAAAGACTCTCTGCTGATATGAAAGGGGCTAAGGTTCCATCTCTGAGTATCACTAGTAGAATATTAGATCCTTTCCCGGCTTTAGAACAGCTTGTCCTTGTATTATTTAATGTCAAGGACAACTTGACTAGTGATTTTGCAGTTAGCTAGCTGAAACTACACACAAGGGCCAGTTTCATCTTTCTTTCTTTTGGCTTCCAGCAAAAAGTACCCTAAACTGGCTTACATAACTCTGCCCCAAAGAATACATCTGTGCCACTGCATAGTCAGATTTCAAATAAAAGCAAACTGTATAATTTCTAGAGGCAAAGTACATGGGGGTGGGTGGGTGGTTTACTGGATAATTCACTCGCCTTTATCTCAAAGACCACACCTAACCCTAACCAGACAGCAAATCCTGTTGACCAGATAACCCCTACATGAATTACTTCACTTTTGAATCCCATTAAGTTGACATCTGGACTCTCAAAATCGTCTTCCTTCTCGTCAGGGATGTTTTGATTAATACCCCCTTGCCTTTCCCCTCCGTCCCCCCCGCCCACTCTACCTGAACTCTTGCCTAAAATTTTAAACCAGAACCTTTTGGGCTAAAAAATTCACATTTTTTATTTATTTACATTACTTTTGTTCTCCAATACTCCAGAACTTTGTCCTGGACTGCAAGCAGAAAAGCAGAGGTTCTCAGAGACTGCATGTCCGGTCACTTACACCCGTGCAAAATTTGTGCACCAATCAGCAGAGAGCACCAATCTGTGCATCAATCAGCAAAGAGCCTAGTTCTTTTCTCACACCGTTGAAGTCAGTGGACTTACACGGGAGTAAAATAATAAATGGAAGGGGGTTCTGGCCCAAAGTGAAAATATATTCACTTTACGCTACTATAAATGGCTGCGTAAGTTGCAGGGCAAGAGAGAATCAAACTCACTGGTCTCCTACTGCTGCCAGAAGCAGGAAAGCCTGACGACCGTGCACCAGAGATTGTTTGCCCGGCTGACTTTATAGATTTAAGAGGCTCAGAAACATCTGAAGTTTTGTGGGTGCTTAATCGAGACCAAATCCCCAAACTCTTTGAGCCCTTCACTAATTTTCATGGCTCTCCACACAAAAAAGCGATATGCAAATAACAAAGAAATAACTTTTTTTTTTTTTTTTCACTAGAGTAAGATCAGCTTAAGTCAGGGCTGAAGACCACTGGGAATGTAGTTGGTGGAAGCTAATTTATTTGTTTGTCTGCCATGCACTGCCAGCTACTACTAGGCCCCAAGCTAAGGACTGACTTCTCCTGTCTGTGCGAATAACCTGTGCAGCTGAATAGCAACTCAGGGAGTTTTAAGTTGCCTGGTTTCCACTGAGTTCTCCTGTCAGGAGGGGGTGGATTTCTACCCAGAGATCTCCTGAGATGCATCTGGGGTCTACTAGAGATAAGGAAGCAAAGGGCATCTATGTAGATATCTTATCAGGCATGCAAGTGCTCCCACACCTATGGACAGCCCAGGAACCCTCCTCCAGAGGAGCAGTTCTGTACCACAGCCAGGTAGTTGGAAGGGGATCATAATGGTCCCCTAATGCTGTCCCCTGCATGGATCTCAGGATTCCTGGTGGACTGTGTCCATAAGCTTGGAGGTGAGGGCAAAGGAAAACACACCACATAGGCAACACCCTTCCTTCCCACCTGCTTCTTTTGTGTGAGGAAGCAGAGGATTGTGGGAAATTCCATGCTATTAGTGGATGTGTGGGTGTTACAATCCTTGCTATGAATAAAACTGTCTTCACATGTGCACTGTTTGTAAAAATAATTCAAAGAAATGGATTTAGTTGCCTTTAAATATTCCCTTGGTGGGCTGTAAACCCAGCTGCTGTGTCAAGTGGAGAACCCAACATTGAAGCTTCCCCATGTGTTGACCATTGTTTACCTTCAAGAGCAATCATCTCTTGCATGTCTCAAGTATCCTGCATAATGCTTGAGACATGCAGGCTCTTGCCCATAGGAACGTAGGCTCTGACTTGACAAAGCACAGGCTTCACTTGAAGCATGAGCATAATGCAGTTGACTTCAATGGGAATTCCTCTGTGTATGAAGTTATGTATAATAATACCTCGCTCTTTCACCAGTAGATTTCAAAGTGCTTTACAAAGGAAGTCCGTATCATTCTTTCCATTTTACAGACCGAAAATGACTTGCCCAAGGTCACTTAATAGGTTGGTGGCACAGCTAAGACTAGACCCCAGGTCCTGCTACAGCCTAGTCTGCTTTGCTAACCATTGAACCACATTGCCGCTAATAAGTTCCTCTGCAGGATCAGGCTGTATGTAAGTCTTTCAGTGTTGAAGGCGACCAAAGGGTAAAATGTAAGCGAGCAGTATTGATGGTGGTATGTGTCAATGTTGAAGTGTTGAAAAGGGGTAAGAATTTTTGTTTCAAGAGAACTGTAGATTGAGAATCTCCCTTATGTTTTGTCTCTTTGACCTTCTCTTTTTAATAGTCACTTCACCTTTCATTTCTGCTAACAGCACCTATTTTTGAAATAAGAACTTCAAACACATTTTAATAGTTCCCGTTATGCAAGAGCACGTTAAAGGCCAGGAAAAGAATCCTTTCTGGTAGGCAAGCCAAAAAAAGGTTAACAGAATTTCAAATAACTGAAAGGTCTGCTATTAAAATAATATTCATTCAGAGACGGACTCGTTTTTTTTCTCTAAGATGGCCCAGAACATCCTTCAGTATTAAGGAGGGAAAGAGAAAATGATCCTTACATGAGCATTCCTTTCTGTGTGGAGAAGATGCGCCTTTCAGTTCCTCTGAATGCACCTTACCATCACCCCGGTTGTTTTGTTTGGTTTTTTTTTTTTTCTCCCTCCCAACCCCCAGTTCGCATGTAAGGACAGTGCAGGGGTTTATTTTTAGGCACTACATGGAAATGAGCCATCCCAGTTGACAATTGCAGAACAAACGTTTGTTAAGGGATTCTCTCCCGTGTTTCTCATTTTTTAGCGAAGTGCCACATATGCAACTCCAGGGGGTGGTGAGTAGAGAGATTTACTGAAAACTTGTTGCCATGCAAACTGTTAATTACCTTACAAGTCATGGGCTTTCAGCCATATCGACTGTGATAGTAAACGGTTTGAGTCACTCTCTCGTACAAACCATAATGCACTCCAATCTCTGCTCTTTTCTGTATACAGTGTATTATGGTACAGCAGTATCACATATATAGAATACTCATACCATAAAGACATACATACGTCAGCTTCATCAAACTCTCACTCTAATGCAAAAACAGTGAGCTCAGACATGTCAAGGCAGAATAGCTTCCCGAATGCATAGCAGGTGGGGCAGTCAGATGTGCTGATCTGTTAATATCAAAGCATATGGGGGTCACTTAATGTTTTGCGCAGGTTTGTTGAAATTGCTATTGAAGATCTGCTGGAGATGGAAGTAAAAGCCGTAGGGAGAGTTGGAGTGAATTAGTGACAGTGCTGTTGGTCATATGAAGGTGGAAAGGCAGCACAGAATAATAAAACGATGGGTTGCAAGGGACTTTGAGAGGTCGTCAAGTTTTTAGCCCCCTGCTCTAAGGCAGGACCAAGTATACCTGTCAAGGATGGTCCAGGTTTATGTCCAACCTGTTCTTAAAAGCCTCCAGTGATGGGGATTCCACAACTTCTCTAGTAACCTGTCTCACTACTGATCTGTCTTTTTATAGTTAGGTTTTCCTAATATCTGACATAAATCCCCTTTGTTGCAGATTAAGCCAGTTATTTCATGTCCTGTCTTCAGTGGATATGGAGAGCAGTTGATCACCTTTCTCTTTATAACAGCTGTTAACATATTCAAAGACTTATCAGGTCCTTCCTCTGTCTCCTTTTCTCAAGACTAAACCATGCCCAATTTTGTTAACCTTTCCTCATAGGTCAAATTTTCTAAAATTTTGATCACTTTTGTGGCTCTCCTCTGGACTCTCTCCAATTTGTCCACATCTTTCCTAAGGCCTAACACCCAGAATTGGACACAGTGCTCCAGCTGAGACCTCACCAGCACTGAGTAGAGCAGGACAAGTACCCCTTACATCTGACACTTCTGTTAATACATCCCCAAATGATATTAACCTTGTTTGTCGCACATATTGACAGACAATCCGTGTTAACCCCCCAGATGCTCTTCAGCAATATTACCACCTTCCCAGTTGTTCCCCATTTTGTAGTTTGTTCACTTGAGTTTTTCTTCCTTCGCATTTGTCTCTATTGCATTTCATCTTGACTTCAGATCAATTCTCTAATTTGTCAAGGTCATTTTGAATTCTAATCCTGTCCTGCAAAGTACTTGCAACTCCTCTCCTCTACATTCTACCCACAAATCTTGTAAGCATCCTCTCCAGTCCAAGTCACTAACGAAAATATTGAATAGTCCTGGACCTGGGACAGATCCCTGCTGGACCCCCACTGGATATGCCCTTCAAGTTTGACAGTGAACCATTGCTAACTACTCTGTGTATAGTCTTTCAACCAGTCGTGCATCCACCTTTCAGTAATTCCATCTAGACCACAGTTCTGTAGTTTTCTTATGAGAATGTCATGTGGGATGGTGTCAGAAGCCTTACTAAAATCAAGATATGTCTACTGCTTCCCCACTCATCCACTATTCCAGTAAGCCTGTCAAAGAAGGACATTAGGTTGGTTTGGCATGATTTGTCAATCTGGTCTGGTATCTCTCCAGATATATGGCAGTCAGCCTAACTTCAATAATTCCCAGGTGGTCTTCATTCCCCTTTAAAACATAGGTATTATGTTTGCCTTTCTCCAGTCCTCTGGGACCTCACTCATCCTCTGAGTTCTTGAAACTAATTACTAATGATTCTGAGATTGCTTCAATTAGTTCCTTAAATATCTTGGGATGATTTTTTTTTCGGACCTTGCTGACTTGAATACATCTAACTTATCTAAATAACATTTCCTTATTCACTTTCTCAACACCATTCATGATTTTATAGACCTCTATCATATTCCCCCTTAATTGTCTCGCTTCTAAGCTGAACAATCCCAGTCTTTTTAATTTCTTTCATATGGAAGTTGTTCCATACCCCAATCATATTCTTCCTGTCTTTCCTTTGCATCAGGATAGTTTGCAGTTGCAACTTTAATATGGTCTCCTTGAGAAACTAACAGCTGTCCTGAATTCCTTTATCCCTTAGATTTTCTTCCCATGGAGCATTACCTACCCAGTCCTCTGAATGTGCTAAAGTCTGTTTTTTTGAAGCCCATTTTCCTTATTCTGTTGCTCTCCTTCATTTCCTTAGAATTGTGAAATCTATCACTTCATGCTCACTTTCACCTAAAGTGCCTTCCCTCTTCAGATTTGCAACGGTTCCTCCCTGTTGCTCAGAATCAATCTAAAATGGCTGCCCCCTGGTTTCTCTTCCACTTTCTGTAACAAGTCCCCAAAACATTCCAAGAACTTATTGGACATTTTGGGTTTGCCATGTGACTTCCAATAGATGTCTGGGTAGTTAAAATCCCCCATTACTACCAGGTTGTGTCTTGGATATTTGTTTGTAGAAATGCCTCATCCATCTCCTCTTCCCAATTTGCTGATGTATAGTAGACTCCATGACGTTGCCCCTATTTTGTTTTCTCCTTTTAATCTTTACCCGGAGACTTTCAACTGGTCTGCCTCTCACCCACTTCTGGACCTCAGAACAAGTGTACATGTTAATTTATAATGCAACATCTCCCCCCTTTTTTCTCTGCCTGTCCTTCCTGAAAAAGCTATACCCTTCTGTACCAATATTCCAGCCAGGAGATTTATCCCACCAAGTCTTTGTGTTGCCAGTTAAGTCATATTTTAACTTGTGTACGAATACTTCCAGTTCTTCCTATTTTCCCCCCCATGCTCCTTGCATTTGTGTAGAGACATCTAAGATATCAAGCAGATTTCCCCCACTGGTTTTCCTCTTGTTGCTCCTATGACCTTATTGTAATTTTCCATGTCCTTCCAACATCTTGCTGTATGTTAAGATCACACTGTTTTATGCTCACCTGTGGACTTTTGTGACACCCCCTCCCCTGCTTTGAACCTAGTTTAAAGTGCTCCTCACTAGGTTAGTGAGTTGTTGATGCATGAAGATACTCTTCCCTTTCTTGGCCAGCTGGACCCTATCTATTCCCATCAGTCCTTCCCAGGACAGCCTCCCATAGTCAAAGGCGGAAGCCCTCCCACAGACACAGACCATCTGTGCAGCCTTGCGTTCATCTCCAGGATGCACATGGCCCTGCCTGAGCCCTTCCCCTCCACTGGGAGGCTGGATGAGAATACAGTCTGCACCTCAGACCTTTCACTCTCACTCCCAGAGTCCTGTAGCTACTGCTGATCTGCTCAGGGTCAGACATGGCCGTATCATCAGTACCCAGGTGGATGAGCGGCATGGGGTAGTGGTCAGAGAGGTTGCTAAGGCTCTTCCACCCTTCTGTAATATCTTGGATGTGGGCCCCAAGCAGGTAGCACAGCTCCCACAGCCGTATCAGGCTGGCAGATGGATACCTCCATCCCCTTCAGAAAACCCCCTGTGCCACTTCTTCTTGGGTGTGGTGGCCATGAGCCTCCCAGCCTTGGAGGGCAAGTGGCTCATCTTCCACAAATGCACAAGTCAGACGAAGTGGGTATTCACCCACGAAAGCTTATGCTCCAATACATCTGTTAGTCTGTAAGGTGCCACAGGACTCTTTGTTGCTTCTAAATGTAGCTTGTTATATAATATAAAAACCTACTCCATGCATCTGAAGTGGGGGTTTTTTTTTACCCACAGAAGCTTATGCCCAAATAAATCTATTTAGTCTTTAAGGTGTCACCAGACTCCTTGTTTTTAAGGTGGGATTTTCAAAAGTGCTTAAGTGATTTACGAGAACAAATCTTGGTGAAACCCAAGTCCCCTTCTGATGTTCCACCCTTAGTGTGAACAGAACTAAGGCCCTTTGCTCCAAGACAGACAATGGGAATATTCTGCCCTGCCTAGTCACATTGACCAACAATGCAGTTTGAGAAAGTTGATAAGACTTAAAATAAAGTCAATTACTTCCCATTGCCTCATGCTGATAATTACGTTAAGGTAATTATGCATCCATTACTGTATCTTTAATTTGTAAGTTCTGTTAAACATTATCTCTAATTACATTTTTAAAGGAACATTTACCTTACAATCAAGGTGTGTGGGTTTTTTTAAATAAATTTATCACATCTTCAATTATTGAATCAATTTTCCTTTTTAGTAAAAAAATCTGAAGTCTTTTTTCCTAAGGCAGAAAAATTGTACTAATAAATACCACAAACCTCTTATATAGTGCCTTTCATTCATAGATCTCAAAGCACTTTACAGTGGAGTTAAATATCATTTTCTTCATTCTGCAAATGAGAGAACTAAGGCACAGAAGGCTAAAGACCAGATTCTCATCTGGTATAAATTGACTTTGACTTTGCTGGAGTGCCACTGATTGTCATCAGGCCAGAATAACTTGCTTAAGGTCACCTAGCAAGCTAGTGGCAGGGCAATGAATAAAACCCAGGTCTGCTGAATCTCACTCCGGGGTAAATAACAAATGAATATGGCCTCCTGAAGAAGGAATAGTGGCAAATGTTTTGAGATATGCAAACAGTTTTATTAAAGCCAGTGCTGAAAGTGCTTCTATTTAATCAGAATTATTTTTCCATAGTGTGTAGTTATGTTCTTCCCAAATATTTTAGGAGGACTTAAATTCTTTTATTAAGCGGTACACGGGAGCTGTACTTTTATTAAAGTGAATTCAGCTGGCTAAGGATCATTTCTTGGAGAGAGGGGGAAAAATGGGGTTGCTGAGGTACTATTAGCATTCATATCTGCTCCTGTTTTGTCTGTGTAATGCAGGAGCCATGCTAAAAGTAGTGACTGATTAGGAAAGGGACTGTTAATCTCACACCTGTAGATCAACTAGTGTGTGAAATTTGGAGAACTTTCAAGAGGTATTTTGACAAGCTAGGAGACTGACATCTAACTCCCCAGCAGCTAGGAGGAAGGCTGGCCACTAGAAACCTGCTGCTGACCCCTTGACACCATCTCAGATTTTGGGTAACTATATCTGAGGTGCTTTAGACTATTTTTGTGTGCTTTAGACTCAATAAACACTTTTTTGAGTGAAAGCGCTCTTGGGCATACCAATCAGTTGTCAAACAGAGGAAATGTGTCCCTACTGACTATGTCCTGAAACCACCTGGAAAATGAAGACTAGTTACCATAGTTTTGGGTTCAAAAGAAAACCCTGGATAACACCACTTCTGAGTTAGTTCTCAGGCAGGGGAGTTTCACAGAAGAGTGTTAATTGTACAGGAGACAGTGTGATTACAACACTGGACTTCTTCAAAGAAGAGCTCAAAGTCTTTCCAAAATTACTAGCTCTACTTCCATTTCTGTGCCTCCACAAGACTAATTGTGAGAATGATTTATAAGTAGCTTCCTCATTTGCTTTCTTCCACAGGTCCTGCCTAATGTTTTCAATATGCTGTACAGCTATTAAACTGGAAACAAAAGACCCAGGTTAAAAGAACATGCAGGTACATTTTCAGAATGATGCCCATTGATGGGAATCCCACTGCTACTTCCCCCATTTAGGGCAGTGAAGAAGTACCCTAAAGGTTCAAAACAGCCAAAGCAAGAGACTTTATCTCAGCCCTGTTACTCATAGGTATTACAGAACACCCCCTCCACCTCCAGGGCTAGCTCTGTTAGAGTAGCAGTGCCAAGCCAGGCTTGTATACAAACGTAATGTCTTGCTTCCTGAATAGCAGTGCTGGAGGAGGAATGGCTTTCAACTTGCATCCTGGGACAGAAAGAAAGAGTTAACCTGATGTAGCTCAGCAGAGACACCTGCTGGCTAATCAGGAGGGCCAGTAACTGAGACCCAAACAGGTCAATGCCCCGATACAAGACATGTATCCAAAAGCCAGGGGAAAGATAGGGCATTCAGGAAGGCTAAACCTAGGCCTGCTTCACATGCATGGAAGAGTGCATAGGATGCCAGGTCACGTGGTGCTTGTGTGTATCTGAGGAGCCTACTGTGGGAGGAGCCAAAAGTAGAGAGTTAAGATTGTCATAATGTAGGTTAAGAAGTGAAATATACCGCACAGGGGAATGTTTGATATATCAGTACTCATGGATCGATCATAAGCTGTTCTGTAGGAGTTCTTCCTGATCAATGTAATGCAAACATTGACACATGGCCCAAGATTGTCAAAGGCAACTTGGGATGCCCTAAAGCAGCATGAGTTTCAGAGGGTGGGGGCTCAGGACCCTTTAAAGTGTGTCTCCAGTTGGGCCCTGCAAATCACTAGTCACTTAAAAGTTTTGGCTGTGGCCGCTTAGCGGGAGTTCTCAGAGCAGCGAGTCATCTTGCACTATTAGCACTGAAAGAATTAGCATGGGGGGGGGGGCTCCAAGGGAGTTTGTGCAGAAGCTGCTGGGATACAGAGATGGTCAAACAAGCAACAAAGGAGGTCCAAGCTAAGCAGTATGTGGCTGGAACATCATCTGTGTGGTCTCATGTTGTCCTCCAGCATATAACCAGCTTCCTTCTCGCTGCGATAGAGTTGATGAAAGAGGGAATGTTACTCTTGTCTTCTACCAGAAGTAACAACCCTGGGCTGGAAAGGAAGCAGCTGCGCTTCCTTCACCTAGAGGGTGGAAAAAACCCAACTACAGAGCCCAGAACAAATGAACTCCCCTACCCGGGATTTCTAATTCCCCATTCTCCTTGCTTGCTGTCTCTAAGCCATCTGCCCAGACTCCTCAGGGATCCACCAACAGTCACTGCTCTCTCTCTGGTTCTCTCCCCGGTACAAAGGAGAGAAGGGTTTATATAGCAAGCCCTCTTTCTCAGCATGCTCTGTGGTAGCTGCCAGGTGTCTTTTCGAACGACAAAGTCCCCAGATGGCTTACTGCTGAGGTTAGGTAGCATGGGACCACGTTTTAAAGGACCGGTATGTCCCATTAAACAGGCCCCCCCCCCCCTCACTATCCTCGGCTAGTACCAATGCCCTATTAGTCCTTTTTGCTTCTTGAGCTCTAAATTCACTTAACTTTATTTTTATGAAATCTCAGAGGGAGTCAAGACAGATTTCCTGGTGGATTTGTATGCATTCCTGTGACAGGCAGGATAAACCGCCTAAAAAGTGATTTGAAAAAGGCAGCTTGTGAGACCAGCAGATATTTGAGTGGGATAAAATTCATAAATAATAAACACAGCCACCCTGACATAGTTAAAAGGTAATCGCTCCCTCAATATTTAATAAAGCCAGAGCTATAAGGAAAACCTTATGTGGAGTTACCCAGGTAATTCTTCAACACAGCAGGTCCACGGCGTCCTACAGCAATCTGAGTCCCAGCAACAGCTTGCATACAACAGACCCTTGGGTTTGGCTACACTGCAATTAAAAACCTGCAGCTGTCCCATGCCGGCTGATGTGGGCTTGTGGGGGTTGGGCTGCAGTGCTGTTTCATTGCTGGGTAGATGTTTGGGCGCAGGCTCTAGGACCCTGCGAGGTGGGAGGGTGCCAAACCTCGGGCTGCAGCCCAAGCCAGAATGTCTACACCGCAGTTATACAGCCCGAGTCGGCTGGTATGGGCCAGCCGGGGGTGTTTCATTGCAGTGTAGACATACCCTTGAAGACCACAGCTTCGTGATAAACAGGGAGAAGCGTTAAATGTCTGCAGTACAGACAATCACGTATGATAATCACAGTATTGATCTGAGAGGCAAGACAGAAGAGGCTGAAAACATCATAACAAAGTTCTGCTGGTCCTCTGCACCTTCCACACAATCTTTAATGTACCTTGTAGGGATGATGGTCCTACACTGTGTGGATACTCTACAAAGGCCAGACTTCACATGAGGACTTTCCATGGCTTTCTTCTCTCCCTCCCACAGCCCAGCACCAGAGGCACAATCCTCTCCAGGCTTGTTCTCTGGTGGATGGAAAAGAGCAAGTTTGAGAAGGGGGCTGTTGGATCGCTGAACCGGACAGAACAATCCTCACAGATACCAGCCCAGGAGGCTGGGAAATGCATGACAGAAGGGGACAGCTCTAGGGAGTTTGATCACATGAAGACAGGAGGCTCAGTATCAACTGGCTGATACTAATTCAGAGCAGATCATTCTTGCGCCCAGACTTAAGCACATACTTAAGTGCTTTCCAGAACTAGGGCTGTAACATACAGGGAAGGAGTACGAATGTCCCTTTGTGAGCAAAGACCATGCATATGCATCACTGGGGTCTCATTCTATGCCGTCCATCTTCTCCACACTTGCGTTTCACTAAATAGCTCCCACTCTTTATGTGAGCACTGGGGAAGTTCAACCCGTGTAGACAAGACCCATGAGAGCCAAGCTTGAGTGGTTTGTAAGGGGTCCAAATCCAAGGGCGGGTTGTAAGATGCACCTATCTTCAGCTTTTCTGGTTTGTGTGGTGTTCTGTGGCTATCACCAAGTCTTAATTTTCATTTCCCACAACTGCATCTGAAAATGCTTTCAGGGGACCAGTCCAAGTACAGAATTCTCTGAAAGCGTTAAATACCAGAACTGATGTATGCTCTGGGCAGAGCCCTTGTCCTCATATTTACTTGTAAAGCAACCTAGCACATTTTTGGTACCGTACGAGCAGTTTAATGCCATAGATTTATGTAGCACTATCCCAGAGAAGCATGAGGGGTAGGGGGAAGAAATGATGAGGCAGAGGGAGGGGAGAAAATAGTCTTTTTAACAAGAAAAACATGTTTTTATTGAAATCAGACATAACCCCCCTCCTTCCCTTCTATGTGTTTATTTTCTTGGTAAGATTCTGGTTTTTAACAAAAATGAAGGAAAAATAGTTCTTTGGCTTCATTTGCATGGTTACTCTGTCAACAGAGCACCATGGTGTTTAGACAACCCTGGCTCACAATTACTTATGTTGTACGTGTGTGTGTGTGTGTGTGTGTGTGTGTGAGTGAGATGTAATACACTGGCCACTAAAGAGGTATGTCTCACACACCTGGCATGTTACATATCCATATAACAGTTGCGGTAGCTGAAAGAATCTGTAGGTTGTTCTTGGCAGGTGCCCATCTGCCACTCTGGCTGCCTCTTGCAAGGTTCCATCCTGTTGGTTTGTAGAGGGGCATGGGAGACAATGCCTTCAGCATGCTGATGACACCTGGCTTTGTTTCCTACTCATCTGGCGCTGCTGCTGAGATTCAGTGATCTAACTGGATCTAATTCAGTTGGATTGTAGCTTGGATGAGGGATACATCGTGGAGAAGACGTAACGATAGAGAGAAACAGCAAGAAGAACTGACTTGAATTCTACCATACTCCTTGATCTCTGGTAGCGTGGCTGCTACTGATACTGGGGTCCATAACCTAGGTCTTGGCGGATCCTCATCTATTCCTGTGTGTCTCTAAATGGCAACCTAGCCAACACTGCATTTTATTGCCTATGTTTGGCATGGAAGTACCTCCTTCTCTTTCAGTTGCAGGCTTTGCTACCATCACCCATGCCTTTTTTCAACTCCATCTTGGATTGTTGCAATGCCATCTACATGGACTCAGATTGTCTGGAGACTAAGGTTGATGTGAAATGTGCCTGTTGTAGAAAGTGGTTGGGCTTGCTTCATGGCATTTCATGCAGAGAGCAGGTCAGCTGTTCGGAGATCCGCTCTAGTTGCTGGTTAAGTGAACTTTAAGGTGTTGGTTTTGATGTGAATGGTTTGGTGTCTGTTTACCTAGACAGGCTCTCTGCCATTGAGCGTTGGAGAGAGCTGAGCCAATATCTCCTATATTTAATAGAGATGGCACAGAGAGATCCTAATTTCTGGAATTCATTGCCCTTCTTGGTCAGACAGAACCTGGATTTGTTGACCTTCAGGATTCACTGCATGGCCCGTTTTTCCTTGGTGGGAGCAGGGTGGGGTTGCCTTCAGTTTATTATCTAATTTGGAGGTCCTTCACTGTTATAAGGTAGATTGTATGTTGCAGTGGCTCTAGGTGGTAAAGGCAATTTGCTATGAAGGATATGTCTGTTGGATGTGATTTAAAATTTTGTGCAAACAGCTAGGATCTCAGGTGCTTTTTAAAAAAATCAAAATAAGTAAATGTTATCTGCAAGCATACCAGCATTGTGATAAATAGTACTTGTAAAACAGTACTCCGCCAGTACCACCTTTTAATAGTCAAAATTTCAGACTAGTTTTTAGGCAGCTGCTATTTTTGTAATGTCACTTTGTTGTTAGGAGGTGTTACTGCAATATAAAAAACACACAAAGAGCCTCAGCCCTGAACCAATTGTGTTAGGTGCTGTACAGATACAGAGTAAAAATCATTCTTCTTTCCACATCGCCAAGAACATGTGCATGTTCCCTCCAGAAAATTACCTTGGTCTAGGCTCCAGGGCTTGCAGCTTCTAGTGACAGTTTTGAGGTGTAATAGCGCTTCAACCATCCTGGTTAGAAACACTTGTCTTATGACATTGAAGAGTGGAAATTCCTTCCTTTCCAGCTACATGTGGCATTTTGTTTCCAGGTCTAAGTAGCCACAAGACCTTAGAGCTTAAAAACATAACATGCTGATGGATAGAAAATCAATTGTAGATTATTTTTAGAAGGATTAATCATTTATTAGCACTAACTTTTTTTTCCTCTCTGCCTACTATTAAAAAAAGGAAACCACACCATGTGGTGATATCAAGGTTTCATTCACGTAATGATCTGGGATGACCTGCATGATTTGTTTGGAATGGCTGCATTACACATGCCAATGAAACTTTATACCACTGTGCTCTCCAGCTTTCCTTTGCTTTCCTCAGCTGCCAGCCGGGAAGGCAGGATTGTGGCTAAATCAGTACTCCCCCAGGGAGTATAAAATGGGAATGTAATAGTGATTAAATCACTGTGCCCCTACTTTCTCTTCCTCTGTCCTTTTACAAGCTGCTCAGTGAAGGAGGGAGTGGGCGTTGGGGCCTGAGCTGAAGCCCATTGGAGTCAATAGGAGACTTTCAGATCTGGCCCATGCTTGGATCTCGGAATAACAGACAGGTCTTTTAGCAGAAAGAGAGGAGGGGAATGTTAACATGGCGTAATAAAAAAAGAGAGAAAAGGCCCCATAGCAACTCCACTGATGGGTCTGGTTCACAACCTACAGCAGGCAACTTGAAAGAAACAGAGGAGAGAGGAGGATTCAAGGGAAATTAAGTGCTTATTGGGAGAGTCAAGGGGAAGGCCTCGGTGATGCTGTTATACTTGTGCATGTTGGGGGAAATTTGCAGAGTCACAGATGAGATTTAGGTGCCCAATTCCCTTTGTGCCTTTGAATATCTCCCCTCTTCATGAATCCTGAAGCTCATCCATGATTAGTAAGTAAAATAAATTGCCAGTAACTTCATGCAAGGCAAACCAGAGGGCATCACTCCACCTGCCCCCAGGATTAGTCTCTGCAGCAGACACAGAGCAAGCGGCTATGCTAAGCATAATTGGTTGTTATTTCTCCTGGGCAGGTGGGGATATTACTGGTGTTTTGTACCATTTTTGGGAGCAGCGGCACAGGGGAAAGACATGGTCTATCGCTTTGTCAGGAGAGAGGTATTATACCAGGGACACAGACAAAATCAAGTCCGACAATCAGCAAATGCCAAGCATCTCAGATAACATCAACAGCTTTCAGATCGTCTGTGTGTGTAAAAAGGCAGCTCGTTAATGAAATGTCCTGGTGGAGAATTGAAGATTCCCCTGAGTAACGAAGCACCAGAGAGTAATGCTAAAAATACTAGAATGCCCTTGTATAAATCAGGGGAGCACACTCACCTCGAATGTTTCATGCAGTATAATTTCAAAAGGGATATAGCAGAAAGGGAAGGGTCCAGCGAAGCCCAATGGAAATGATGAGAGGCATGAAAAGATGTTCATAGGAGGAGAGATTCAAAAATGTAGACTAGCTTAGAGAGGAGGAGAATAAGAGGGCTCAGGGTAGAGGTATATTAAAATAATGGTTGGTCTAGAGAAGGTCAGATGGAATACTACTGGAATTTGTATGATTTATGGGAGACTTTAATTTCCCAGATATAGATTGGAGGACATGTGCTAGTAATAATGGTAGGGCCCATATATTCCTGGATTGATAGCCATCAGATTTCTTCACCAAATAGTCACTGAACCAACAAGAGGTGATGCCATTTTAGATTTAGTATTGGTCAGTAGCAATGACCTCCTAGAAAAACTGGATGTAGAGGCCAAACTTGGTTCAAGTGCTCATGAGTTAATTCGATTTAAACTAACCGGAAGGATAAACAAAAATCTGCAACTAGGGTCCTTGATTTCAAAAGGGCAGACTTAAAAACATTAAGGGAATTAGCTAGGGAAGTGAACTGGACTGAACTGAACTCAAGGATCTGATTGTTGAAGAGGCTTAGAATTAGTTTCTGCAATTTTGACTTAAAAGTATCTGGAGACTGCATCCCAAACAAGGGGAATAAATTCATAGGGAAGGGTTGCAGACCAAATTGGATGAACAACCATCTCAAACATCAGCAGGGTAGCTGTGTTAGTCTGGATCTGTAGAAGCGACAGAGTCCTGTGGCACCTTATAGACTAACAGACATATTTGAGCATAAGCTTTCATGGGTGAATACCCACTTCTTTAGATGCATGCAGTGGAAATGTCCAGGGGCAGGTATAAATATACATCTCAAACAGGCATTTAAGAGGAAATCTACAAGGAATGGAAGATGGGATGGAGCATTCCTTGCTGATATCTCTTGGCGGTCAGAAGGTGAAAAAGTGAGAACTTCCAAAAGCCAAGCAGAGTTGGACCTTGCTAAGGAAATTAAAACCAATAGTAAAAGGTGGTGGTTTTTTTTTTTGTTGTGTTTTTTTTTTAAGCCACATAAATAAAAAGAAAACGGGGTGGAAAAGTTGGACTGTTAAGCATTGAGGATGGGGTGGAGATTAAAGATGCTCTTGGGACATATTTAGAGTTAAACAAATGCTTTGCCTCCCTTTATTAAAAAGGGCAATGAGGAGTTTGCGGAGCAGTGGCAGAGTGGCAAATGGGAATGAGGACATGGAAGTAGAAATTACCACATCCAAGATGGAAGCCAAACAGACATCTTAATGGGACCCAACTGGGGCACCTGGATAATCTCCATCCAAGAACATTAAAGGAACTGGCACATAGGCGCTGACTCGGTGGGTGCTCCGGGGCTGGAGCACCTATGGGGAAAAATTGGTGGGTGCTCTCCCCGCTGGCCCCCCTGCCCCAGCTCACCTCCACCTCCTCCCCTGAGCGTGCCGCCACCACTCCGCTTCTCCCCCCTCCCTCCCTCCCAGGCTTGCCACGAATCAGATGAGCCTGTGAGGGAGGGGGGAGAAGCGAAGGGGCGGTGTGCTTGGGAGAGGAGGCGGAGGTGAGCTGGGGCAGAGAGTGGTTCCCCTGCACTCCCACTCCCCCCCCCCCCCCCCCCCCCCCCCCCCCCCCCCCCCCCCAGCTCACCTCTGCATGGCAAGCCTGGGAGGGAGGGAAATGTGGCGTGTCCGGGGGAGGAGGCGGGGTGGGGATTTGGGGAAGGAGTTGGAATGGGGGCAGGGGCAGAGTTGGGGCCGGGCCAGGGGTGCCGAGCATTCACCGGCTAAAGTTGGTGCCTATGAACTGGCACATGAAATTGCAAGCCCAATAGCAGGGATTTTTAATGAATACCCTGTGACAGGAGAATCGCTAATATAGTATCTATATTTTAAGAAAGGAAAAACAGTGATCTGGGAAACTATAGGCCCATTAGTTTGACCTCATTTGTATATAAGGTCTTAGAACAAATTTTGAAAGAGCTAGTAGTTAAGGACATAGATAAAATACAATATGGTTTTACAAAAGGTAGATAACCAATTTTCTAGACCAAGGAAATGCAATAGATCTAATCTACCTGGTTTTCAGTAAAACACTTGATACAAACAGTTCCACATGGGAAATTATTAGTTAAATTGGAGAAGATGGGGGTTAATATGAGAATTGAAAGATGGGTAAGGGACTGGTAAAAGGGGAGACTGCAGTGAGTCCTGCTGAAAGGTGAACTGTCAGGCTGGAGGGAAGTTACTAATGGAGTTCCTCAGAGTCAGGGATCAGTCTTGGAACCAAACGTATGTAACATTTTCATTAAAAACCTTGGCACAAAAAGTGGGAGTATGTGAATAAAATTTGTGGATGACCCAAAATTGGGAGGTTTTGCCAATATAGAGGAGGTCTGCAATATCCTACAAGAAGATCTGAACAGTCTTGAAAATTGAATAGAAATGGGATGTAATTTAATAGTGCAGAGTGCAAGATCATGTATTTAGGGACTAACAAGAGTTTTTGCTCTAAGCGCGGGATTTACCAGTTGGAAGTGACAGAGGAGGAGAAAGACCTGGGTGTATTGATCGATCACAGGATGACTATCAACTGCCAGTGTGATTGGCTGTGAAAAAGGCTAATGTAATCCTAGGATGCGTCAGGCAAGGTATTTCCAATAGAAATAGGGAAATATTATTACCATTATACAAGGCACTGATGAGACCTCATCTGGAATACTGTGTGCAATTCTGGTCTCCCGTATTTCCCATGGAAAGATGAATTCAGACTGGAACAAGTGCAGGGCCACTAGGATCATCAGGGGAGTGGAAAACCTATCTTGCAAGAGGAGACTTAAGGAGCTTGGCTTGTTAAGCCTAACCAAACAAAGGCTGAGGGGAGATATGATCACTTCCTATAAATACATCAGAGGGTTAAACAACACCTCTCCCTCCCAGGAGTTTAAGTTAAGGGCAAATGTTGGCACAAGAACAAAGGGATATAAATTGGCCATCAACAAGTTTAGGCTTGTAATTAGATGAAGGTTTCTAACCATCAGAGGTGTGAAGTTCTGGAATAGCCTTCCAGGGGGAGCAGTGGGGGCAAAAACCCTAATTAGTTTTAAGACCGAGCTTGATAAATTTATGGAGATACTTATCTGAAGAGATTGCCGACAATGGCATATGGCCCATCCCCGACTGCTATTAATGGCTGGAGATGGGACACTAGACGGGGAGGGCTGAGTTACTACAGTGAATTCTGTCTGCTCCAAGGGTTTAAATCCAGATCTGAGGATTTCAGTAACTCAGCCAGAGGTTAGGGGCAAATTACAGGAGTGGGTGGATGAGGTTCTATGGTCTGCGATGTGCAGGAGATCAGACTAGATGATCATGATGGTCCGTTCTGGCCTTAAAGTCTATTATCCTGTATGACTATGAAGGGGAGGGATGTAGGGTTTGTATAATTGGGGAGGAGTAGGGAGGGGAAGCAGGCTCCATGCTGTTGTGAAAAGGGGGGTAGTGGGGAACCTTGTGAGAGGGGATTGGAGGGGATCCATGTGACTGTGAGGGAGAGGGAAGGTGGATCCGTGTGATAAAGGTGGGCCTGTGGGATTGTGAAGGGGTGGGGAAGTGGGGCCCATGGGTTTGTGAACAAAAGGTGTTTCACAAGACACAGACTCTGCACCAGGGAAGAGTTTTGAGAACTGGTCTCCATCATGTCAGAATAGCGAGAGACATCCCTGTCCCCTCCGACTCTGTACTAAAAGGAATGTGTATCTTGCCAAATCCTGGCCTGTGGCATGTTTGTGGGATAGTCACCCAGGACCTTCACAGCTCAACTTGGCTATGTAGCCGTGGAGGCTAACATGGCTTCTGCAGTGGTGGCCATATGACACCTAAACCACCAGCCAGCTCCACAGACGACGTCCGATGAGAATTCTGAGAGGACAGAGTCTGTCAGGCCAAAGACCGTCTCCCTTGTAACAACCCACGTGGGAGCAGGGGAAGAGAGAAGTCCCAGATTCATCCTTCCAAGCCCGTTCCCCTTGGAGGAGGTGCCAAATACCAGTCCTAGGCCCTAGAGCTGTAATAACCTCTGTAGCCCCAGAAAGGAGGAGATGAATGTCCGGATCTGTGGATGAGGTAATATCTTTGACTGGTGAGAGAGACAAGCTTTCGAGCTTATGCAGAACACTTCTTCAGGGTCAGTCAAAGATATTACCTCATCCACCTTGTCTCTCCAACATCCTGGGACCAACACAGCTACGACAACATACGTTCTTTGGATGGCTGATATGGGCTGGTAGTATTTTGGGGGAGCGATTTTCCCCCCCCACCCCCCCAGCAGTTCCCACAGTTTCTCTTCCATAAGTCTCAAGCTTTTTCAGGATCGGCTGCCTCAGTGCAGAGGTGAGTTACTGCAGTGCTAACCGGCTACCATGCCCCTGTCCTGGGTACAGGATGTGCTTCGGGGTTAAGACATACTGAATGGGCCTGGGCAGAGAGATTTAGAAATCAATACCCAGTCAGGCAGTTCTTGTCCGGAAAAGATAATCGCTCAGGGCGATAAACTATAACAGCCTGGAAGAGTACATTTCCAGAAAGGCCTGTGAGACCGAGGATGAATCCAGTTAAGGGCCTCTCAATACATTTAATGTGTCTGGGCCAGGGTATTGAGGCCGTAGACATGAATTATAAGGGCTGGGGCAGAAGAAATCCTGCAACTCTTCAGCTGCCAAGGTCATCAGCTTTTCCATAAGTCAGCGATGAGGATTAATGAGAACCATGATGAAAGGAGCAGAGGTCCCCCAGCCCTGAGCCAAAAGCAGCTCATCAGCATAGCGAACCATTTTGTGTTCCCTGTTACCCAACCACATCTGCCTTCACATCCTCTGCCTCTCCATCAGCCAAACTCTCCCCTCCCTCCGCACAGTCAAATACTAGGGACACTCCTGCACCCTGTCATCTTCCACTACCAGGGGAAATGAATTAGGTTTCCTGTCATGGAGTAGGGCCACTTGATTTTAACAGCACCCATTGTGGTGGGACTCTCAGCTAGCTGCATGATCCACCCTGTCAAAATGACAGCACGAGTTAGTTCCTTTTGGCTTCTCTGAGACAGCTGATTTTTCCCAGAGCCTCTGTTTTTAAGGGGGTTGGTTAGGTTTGCAGTTCCCGCAGGGCCTCCCCGAGTGTGCACTGCTGCCGGAGCTCAGTGGGTAATGCTCTTTGCATCTGCCATGTGAAAGTGCTGGCGGATTCTGAGGTTAATATTAATTTCACAACATTTCTTGTTCAAAGGTACTTTTGAAAAATCCACCCATCTAAGTCCCAAAGGGCCTTAGGCACTACAATGATCAGGATTGTAATGCCTATCTTTTGGGGCCTAGCCAGCCAGTGGAATCCACAAACCCTGGGTTAGGTGTCTACGCTCCCTAATCAATGCACGAGGGGTGGAGTGGGGAGAGAGATTGGCTCCTAAATCACTTGGGTGCTTTTGAAAATCCCACCCACTGTTAGGTAACTTTTAAATGCCTCTTAAGTGATCTGCTGCTTGTTCTCTAAACCCGGGACTTCCTGATCATCTGTTTATACTGTCCACTGTGCTTCTGAAGCTACTTCTCCTTTACTTTAGCTTCTTTTCTTGTCTTAAAGGGGACAGTATTGTAACAGGATTGCAATTCACAGTGAACCAGGGATCAAAGGTAACATAATCTTCTCTAGGGCCCCAGAAGGGTGGGTTTGAAGAACTATGGAAATTCAGAAGTTCCTTGCAAACAGGAGCTTAGAGGCAGTGTCTAGTGGGTAGGGCATTGGGTAGGGAGTCAGGAGAGCAGCACTTTATACCTGGCTCTGCCCCTGACTGGCTCTGTGACCTTGGACATGTCACTTCATCTCTCTGTGCCTCTGTTCTCACCCCACCCTCTGTCGCTCTTGTCTAAGGTTTTCAAGGCAGGCAATGGCTCTTGCTATGTGTCTGTACAGCATCTAGCATAATGACCTCTACATCCTACGCTAATACTAATACAGACGATGGTGCCCTAGGGGACTCCTATTGCATACCCTCCTTTCCCCTCCCACTGAAATTTGTAAAAATAAAATTGGGTTTAAAGAACTGGCTGCTATTCAGAGCCAGGAATTTTGTTTTTCCATAGGCAGCCAGTTTTTCCATAAGCATTTATGGTCTGTGTTGAAACATCCCCTGCCCCCCAAATCAGACTACAGTGAAATAATCAATTTATGAAATGATTATGCAATCCTGAGCTCAGATTGCTCTGTGAAAAACTGATGTGTCTGAGCTGACCAAGCGGCCGTTGATTACTTACCACGTCCCACCTATAAATGCTGGGGGGAGTGGACCAAAAGCAGTACATTCAGAGGAGTGAAATGAAATTAACAAGGAATAAAAATGAAAGGATAACTTCATATGGTGTGGTGCTCCAATTAATGCAGCCAAAGCAATCCTGTTAAGGAGAATCGCGGTGGGATAGCTTGCTGTGAACCCCTAGCAGCTTGCTGGCTGATGTCAGCATATGAGATTGTTCTTGGTTGCTTCGGTTTGGTTCTCCCCAGGAATACTGTGCTGTTGTAATCGCTGTAGTTATTATAGAAGTTTTAGGGAGGTGGAGATAATTTGTCCAGCCAAGCAGAAAAAAATAGAGACAAAGACGAGGAAAAAATACAGGAGAGAGAGAAAGGCAAAAGGTCTTAGAAAGCTGTGTTGTTTTCGGCTCCTGCCAGCAGTATCTCAGTGTGCATAGAAAGTAGTTTATTGTAAGCGAGAGCTGAGGATACCTGCCAACATTGGAAAGTCCTTAGTGGTAATGCACTATGTTTTTGAAATGCCACAATGACAAATCAGTCCCTTTTGTTTGTTCAGCTGGGCTAGTCTCTAGTCTGTCAGCTTCTCTCCGCTGCCTTTTTTTTGTCAGATGATGTAAATCAGGGCAGCTCCATTGGAGTCCAGGGAGCTATCCTGATATACACCAACTGAGGATCTGGCCCATTGTCTCTCCTTATGAATGTTGTTCCAGCTCAGAGTTCTTGTGTCCACAGCCCCGACTCAGTTCGGAGAGCTATACAAAAATCAAGCTTGCTCTGTGGCTCTTGAGTACTCTCTCTATCTCTATCTCCCCCCCCCCCCCCTCACTTGCTGGAGGATTTGCTGCACCTTGAAGTCTTTAAACCATGATTTGAGGACTTCAGTAGCTCAGACATAGGTTAGGGGTTTATTCCAGGAGTGGGTGGGTGAGATTCTGTGACCTGCGTTGAGTGGGAGGTCAGACTAGATGATCATAATGGTCCCTTCTGACCATAAAGTCTATGAGCACTCCCTCTGGAATCAGAGGGGAGAATATTCCCCCTAAATCCTGTGGCTCCCTTACTGTGTTGTTTCCTGTTGCCTGTGGGGCTTTCATGGGCTTTCAACAGGCAATCGGGTGTTGGTCTTCACCTAAAAGCCTGGAGATGGTTTGGGTCCTGGTTACCTAAGGGCCCTCTACTACAGACGCTCTCAGGGAGGGCTTTGGATGGAGCTGCCTCATTGCAAAGGGGTGGGCGTGGTTGGCAGGGCGTTCTCTTTGAGGGTCCCTTGAGTTTGGAGGTCTCTCCCCTGCCCCACCAGAGCCCAGGTGTGTTAAACTCCAGGCAAGCTGCAAATCCCAGGCTTTTGCAGAGGGGCGGGGCTGATGACTGAGCTTGATCTAGCTGTTGGGTGGGGTGAGCAATTCTTTATACCGTGGGGTAC
Organism: Chelydra serpentina; assembly: GCA_037349315.1. Lineage (NCBI taxonomy): Eukaryota > Metazoa > Chordata > Testudines > Chelydridae > Chelydra > Chelydra serpentina. The sequence continues at coordinate 18,411,401 of JBAIAC010000061.1, forward strand.
ATTATCGTGAATATCTGGAATAAGCACCTGGACTGTGAGTGTCTCCATTCTTCCCATTTATTGCCTTGCACTCTCCCCCATTTATTTGTTTTATCCACTTGCTGTGCCTAGACCAATGTACAAATTGTGAGCTCTTAGGGGCAGGGACTGTACAATGCCTAGTGCAAGTGGGGCCTGATCCCTGACCATGACCCCCGCCCCACAGGCATTGCCATAATCTTACTCCTTTCCAGCTGGTCAAACATTGCTTAGGGCACAAATAAGGCTCCACCGCCCCTGGCTATCCTGGTCCTCTCCAGCTTGGGTAGCCCTATTGGGAGTTAAAACTCACCCTGGCATAGCTCCCACAGGGTCACTGGAACACACAAGCCTTCTAGGTGCAGTCCCCAGGGATGGATTGCCATGGCAGAGGTAACTACTAATAAAAATCGTGGGGAAAGTGCAGGGTCTTTCATAAATGTAGAGAGAGAAAATAAAGAAGTCAGGTTTTTCCTCTTCTGTGTAGGGATATTGTAGTAGCCTACACATGCAGCTGACTGGTTTTTAGGGAATATTTGTGCGTGGGTACTTAGTTGGCCTTGAAGTGATGGGAAGGGTTAATTTTTATTCCCAGGGAAAAATCACTAGAATCCCCTACAAATAAATCATCTATTTGCCTTCCCCTTGCCAGAGACTCCTTTTTTTTTTTTTTTTTAATGATAGTTACATTGACTGGCCACATGAAGTCATCCCTGCTCCCCAGCCATATACTTCTGTGTGTGTGAGAGAAATCCAAGGCCAATTTGGTTTGTACCTGTCAGAACATAAGCAGGTATCATCTCTGAGACCCTATTAAGGCTGTTATCAAGACTCTTTTAAGTCTGTGATCAGCTCTTAAGGCCTGATTTTGAAATTCAATAGACATCCTTGAGATCAGTTTGTAATTGAGGGACACAAGTATGTTGCACGCTAATGTACTTGATCCATTAAGACACAGCCTGCGGGGTGTTTTGATGTGTTTCTTTGATACTTCAAGCAGTATACTATCCACAGAGTCTGTTTGAATGAATAAATAAGAGACAAGGTGGATGAGGTAATATCTGTTATTGGACCAACTTCTCCTTTTTCCTTCGTGTTGTGGAGTTTCATTTCAGATGGTAAAATTCGACGTCTCCTACTGTTTGCAGTGTTGTTGTAGCCATGTTGGTCCCAGGATATTAGAGAGACAAGATGGGAAAGCAAAAAGACATTCTAGTTATCCACCATTGAGGGGACATAGGCTCAGAGGGTGCTAGTCTCTTATTTCCCAAGGTCCATTCTCTTAAGGCCCTATGTCCCCTCAGTGATGATAACTAGAATGTCTTTTTGCTTTCCCATCTTGTTTCTCTAATATCCTGGGACCAACATGGCTACACCAAGATTGGATGAAATAAGACAACCTGTCCACAAAACCTTCACACAAAACTGAGACCTCATCAGCTGTTTCTTTCCCTGTATTTCACTTTTGTAACCATTAGCAGAATGCAGCAGCAATCTCATAATAGAGCTTGTTCTCACAAGACTGCCGCCCCAATTTGGCAGCTCCAAGGAGAGTTTTGAATAAACACAGATATGCTATCTGTATTATTTAGGGCTTGTCTACACAGGAATACTCAGGAAAATTAATTGGATTAACAAAAGGCGTGTATTTAAAGGGGATTAGTTAAAATACATTATACCCCTGTGTGGATGCTCTTACTCAGAATTAAAGTGACTTTAATTTGGTTTAGTTTAATTCATTTTCAAAGGGATGCCTGGGCAAACCCAGTCTTGACTCACCTCTAGCGCTTCCTCTGATCTACCCTGCCCTTTCTTCCTTGCACAGATCTTTCCCTCCTCCCTAGAAAAGCACTCCCTGCTGACCTCCCTACACCTCAGAAGACTGACCAGGTTTGATGCATCTCAAGGCTTAAACTAGAGTTGAGTCAGTTCTACTTTCACATAATCTGCCAAGACACTGAGTCCTGGCTCCTGCGTTCTCGTCACTTAGGGTGACCAGACAGCAAGTGTGAAAAATTGGGACAGGGTGGGGGAGTAATAGGAGCCTATATAAGAAAAAGACCCAAAAATCGGGACTGTCCCTATAAAATCAGGACATCTGGTCACCCTATCTTCACTACAGCCGATGGCATTGCAACCACCTCAAGCAGGGCTAGCTTCAAGCCGCTTCCTGCTCAGCTTCAACTGGGGAAATGTGAAACCCCAATTTTGGGGCCTTAGCAGCAATGGTGTGGTGTTTTTTTTGTTTTTTTTTTTTTGTTTTTTTTTTAAATTACACCATCACATGTATTTATCTGGAATTTTAAATCTTGGCATGCATTCTGTTCATGGGCCAGGGTCTTAAAGGGCCAAAACTTTTAGCAAAGGATTTCATTTTACCTTTCCTTTTTATTTCCCCTTGGTTTATAGAGACAAATTCTATTTACACCCAAGTATCCCAAAGCAGAATTTGGCCTATAGGTTGCAAACTCGGAGATGGTTTAACCTAATTAAAGCTGGAGACTGAGCCAGATCCTTCACTGTTGTACATCAACATAACTTCATCCATTTCAGCTGGACCTAATTCTGCTCTTACGCACACCCATTTAAGTGAATGCAGAATGGGATCCTTTTACTCACTGTGTGTCCTTGCCAAATGGAGCTTTTCCCAAGCTCATTCTGAATGACTTACGTTTAGTTTTCCTTTTGGATAGGTCCAAATTCTGAAACAAGAAAGCTGCTCTGTATTGAGAGGAGAAGGAAGATATCTGCCAGGAGTTCAGGGGAATAAAAATCCTAGAAAGAGGATGGTTTTTTTTTCTCTTTCCCTTCACCGGAGAATTAAATGGTAACTGCTCAGAAAAAAGCCCTTCGCTCTGAAAACAAATGCTGTGTGAATCTCAGACTGCTTAGCTCAGCTGATGAAAGTATGTTTATTATGAAAAATGAAGGCTGATGCTGTGCTATTGTAAATGAAGTTACAAAATTCATCTTAATTAATGCTTTGGGATTAAAATCTGTCTCCATCCATGACATATTTATAGAGTTAACTCATTGAAGGTCACTCCGAGACCAAACAATTAGGAAACCGTGTATTTTGAAGTGTGTAAAGTATGTTGAATGACCCTTGTTGTTACATGCACAAAAGCTAAGTTAAAATACTGATGTTTAATTTACAAAGTCAAGTGCTCAAAAGTTACAAAATGGCAGATTTAACATTGCCTGTGAAACCTTAATTATGCCCCCTTGTGTGTATCCCCCCCCCCCGTGAACTGAATGAAGTGAGGTCCTGAGGAAAAAGCCGTATGTGATCATATAATTAAACAGTGTCCTAATATGTACTCACACAAAATGGAATTTCTTGGGACAAAGAAAAGGCACTTTTCTGACCCCAGTGATTTCTCCCTGCTGAATTTTAAAGGCCTGCTGCAAACAATGGAGATGTTAGAGCATCTCAAAAAAAAAAAAGTCACAAAATCTTTTATAGTGGAAAATATCAGGCAACTTAAATATAGGGGCTGTGACCAGCTCCCCCTATAAAAAAAGCAAACTTTTCTTTAATCCTCAGTGTCCTCTGAGTCCCTGCCAAAGATTTGATGATCCCTCCTGCTGTATTACCCTCACTCTCTATTGCTCTCTTTCTCCCTCTCATACTGTGATGGGCTGTATGAACTCTGCACTGGTACTAAAAGGGTTAAAGGGAGCTAGAGAGCACAATTAGTGCCCATGATGGCACCTGGAGGGTGTGTCAGGTTTAATTAAGACTGAGACCAAGCTTGAGAGGAGCTGCAGAAGGGAACTGGGATGGGCCATGAAGGAAGGAGGAGTGAAGGAAACTCTTGGAAACTGGTCTAGGAGAAAACCCTGAGGGTCAGCCCCTTGGTTGGGAGGAGCTGGTGTCAAAGGAGGAAAGTCCTGTGAGGCAGCCCTTTGTAGAAAAGCAGCAAGGCACTTTGCAGACCCTGGGAGGGCGGTGAAATCTTTAAGTATTGGGCCTAGAAAGGCTGGAAGAGTGTACGTTCCTGAGCGGGAACAGGACCTGGCTGGAGGGCCGAGTCATTTGAATGGCATTTGGTGAAGACAACTGAGAAGGCCTTGCAGTGCCCAGCCATGAGGGGTCATGCGTGCCAGCCAGCCAGCCAGCCATTTTACAAATACCCTCCATCCTTCTGTCTGAGACGGGTGGCGCGGGGCTCCCTTTTGAAGCCAACGTAGTGTAGCCCCCAGTCCTGTACAAGGATCCTGCCTCTGAGCTGACCTTTCCATGCTCTGAAATGCTCTTGCAGATTCAAGGCCGTAGTTTCTTAATTGTCTGGAAGAGCCTCGGTTGGTTGATATGAAACCTCACTTCCTCTCTAATGGGTAGAATGACATAGCTTTGCAACACTCTGAACAGCTGTCACCATGGGGGCAAGAGGCCAGCTGCAGTTATACGCATCTTTAGGATAACATGTAAAATGCTGAACTAGCAAAACCAAAGTTAAAGAGAGGCTGGATTCTAATGAAAGAAAGATGTACTGATGTGATAGAAATCCAGCCTAAACTCCATTTGCTATTTATTACATTGGGCTCAAGGATTCAGTAGGAGATGTGCTTAATTTTTGTGTGTGCTTACAACATGTCTCATGTAGGATGCATGTAGCTAACATACGCTCTATAAGCATACACTCTCAGCTAATTAGACCAATGTGACATGTCCAGGCCTGAGCAGCTTCATGCCAAGAATGTTATGGAAAATGGTCAAATGTTTTTGTTGACATTGCTAAAGTAGGGCTTCATTTAGCAGCACCTCCTCTAAGCCAAAGCAGAGAGAGAAGATGGGAAAGAGTGGAGTGGAAATAGGAAACAAAAGTAATAACAGAATGTTACCTTTCACCAGGTTACTCACCATATTCATGGAAAATGAAACCATCCTGTAATCCGCAAAGATGTGAATGTCCGATGGACCAAAATATTCAATGGGAGATGATTGCTGGGTTTGGTACACAGGGTTATTTTTGATAATTTCCAACAGCCGGATATATTTTTAAGCACTCATGGGAGTCTGGGTGGTGTTCTGATACGTTGTATTTTCAAGTTTATTATGCATAAATGACAATTAGTTTTGGTGGCCAATTAGTTGTCTTTTCCCTTCACAATTGTAAACTCCCACTTCATGCATGACAATTTGGGGTGTCTGTGGACTGTTCAAGTTTGTCTGCAAGGAGGGCGGGTTGGGAGCAGTGGCATTTCCCCAGAAGGAGAACAAAGGAACCAGGTGGTGGTAGTAGGACTTATGAATTCAGAGGGACTCAGAGGTGCAAAGCAAGCTTGTGCAGGAGAGAGGAAGAGAACAGCACGTTTTCATAGCAGAGGCGTCTTGTGTAACTGTGGGACCAGTCAAAGGCAATTGAGCTGGAGCAGAGAGGGAGACTCCATCATTTGTAGGAAAAATCATGAGCTGTAGGAGAAGGTTCTTGGCCACCCCAGAGAACTCCGCCCCTAAGCCCAAAGAATGCTCCAGAGTGGTGAGGAAACTGAGGCTGGGAAATGTGTATAGGTGTTTTATTATTTTATCTGACTCTGTATGTCTTCTGTGCTATATAAAGAGTAATTGTGTTTAGAAACCTTTGCAAAGCCTATGCATGAGTCATCTGCAACACCTACTACGTGTCCCTGAAGATGTGAACTGTAACCACAAGGTGGAGCTCTGGAAAAGGGTGCTTAAATTACTGGGAAATCTGAGAGACTGGTCCTTGAGGGGTTAGGATAGCTGGACTGCAGGGCCTCGTTTCCGTGAAGACACAGCAGATAATGTCTGTACCAAGGAAGTATGAAAAGTCCCTTGGGAGAATGTAAGCGCTAACCTCTTTATCCTTCTCAGAGCAAGAGCATTCATCTCATGCCCTTTCCCTCTAGGTTATGATGTCCTGAGCTATCCTATGGAAACTTACGATAAGTGGAGTGGGAGAAGGCTGCTGCAGGCAACCGAGGACAATGCCACTGAGATCCCAGAGGAGACAGAAAATCGATATGTGAAGAACTGCACTGAACCAGGTAGGAATGAATAATTCCTTCTCCTTTTGAGGTTATAGCCAGCTGTCCTAGCTACTGATATTCTGTACTGATGCCACTAGCGGACTTTGGATGCACAAATGCTGTACCTATTAGTTTTAGAGTCCTCAAGCACAATAATCAAATAGCCCCTGGATGTATGTGTAATATTAATGTTGCAAACTCCCTCTCCTGATGAGTCCTGCAAGTGGGCAGGTACTGGCTACCGAACAAGGCAGATATTTGGGATGCAATAGTAGCCGAATTTCCGGTTTAAGCAAGGAAATGGGAGGGTCGAGATCGTAGGAGGAATGTTTTGCATATTTACTGCCTGGAAATGTAACTCGAACCTTGACATAATGGTCAGGAGTCAGGTAACTGAGACTCACCAGTAGGATTACGGTCTGGAAATATGGGATGTGGTCTTATAGTAACAAAAAAATCAAAAATTGATTTTGGAGGCTGGATTAGGCGGAGCTGAAGCTTTCCTTTTTGAAGCTACCTTTGTCAAGTTGTTTGTTGGCTTATTCTAAAAGGCTCCACGTCTTTATTTACAGGGTTATAGCCTTTCACCATCATTTAAAAAACAGACCATTCGCAGCTCTGCACAAAACTATCACAGCTCTTCCTGTGCATAAAAAAAGAGTAGGGATTTTTTAATTTGCATTCACTTGATTACGTATCACATTTGTTTTACCTAATGAAAACCCTGATAATAAATCACTAATGGTAGGGGAAGTTTTATAGGAAACCCAATCCTGTATTTATTTTTTTAATGGAAGAATTTTGATGTGGTTCGAAGTTATGGAAACAATTTAAGGCAGTTCTGTATTCTTCAAAGGATTATATTGGTTAACCTCTCGAAGAAATTCTGTTAAATACAGTTTGTATTGTAACTCTGTGCATATATATTTCCCCCTTTGTAATCCTTAATAACATTTCTGAGACAGTTGGATGATTATGTTCCATTTTCAAAGAAAATATATTACAAAAATTATTATACCACTCTTTCCTTGATTATAATCCTCCCATGCAAAGAAGATCCCTTCTTAAACTTTCATACCAACATTTGTAATAATCCATCTTCCTCTCTTTCTGAGCATAACATCTGCTGTCTCATCACCATAAGCCTTTTCCATTACCATCCCAAAATAAATTTGGTCTATTTGAAATGTGTTTTTTGCAGGCATGTGAAGAACAATAATCACATGAGTTAACTGTGTGGTTTCCATGTGATAAAGCAGAAATGGTCATGCAAATTACGAGTGTTACCATGAATTGCCATGAGGTGATGATGGAATATGTTATTTTATGGTAATTATGAAGCTAATTAACACGTCTGGCTATTGTAGTTTAGGAGAAAAATTTTTTAGGTTCTGAAAATGATGTCTCTTTCATTGAAAGCTGACGCTGTTTTTGTAGTTAACACCTAGCCAGCGCTAAAGGAGAAAAACGTGCTTTTTGTTTTTCTCCTAAACTTTTGAATAAGGCTCTGTGTTAGAGCTGGTCAAAAAATGTCTGACGGAACACTTTTCTGTTGGACAATTCTGATTAGACAGAATCTACACGTTCCTTGGGAACGTATTGATTCCATCAAAATTTTTGACGAAACACCAGCCAGGCTTGCCGCCTCTCAGCCTGGTTTCCTGACAGCCCGACCAGGTACCCCTGGCTTCCTGAACCCCCTGATGCCTGCGGAATCAGGTAGCTCCAAAGGTCAGATGCCCGGAGAGTTGAGCAACATGGTGCAAGACGGTTCTCCCGAAACGGAATTTTTCATTCTTCGAAAAACTTCAATTTATTTTCCTTTTCATCCTGATTCAGGGCAATTCACCTCTCATTCCCCCCTCCCCCTCCATGCCAAAACCAGAACTTTCTTTGGGGGGGAAATTCCATTTCCCAGCCAGCCTTTCTCTTTTCCTCTCTCCTAGAATGGAAAGAGCCTCCTTTTAGCAAAGCACCCCAATAACAACTTTCACATTTACACACATGGACGGGATGCGTTGTGATTTCATTCACTGCTAAGCTTCACTGATACGGATCATTCTGCCGCTGCTAAACAAAGCTGACTTAGGGCCTGATCCAAAGTCTTTGAAGTCAAATCAAGTATTTCCACTGGCTCCAACTGATGCTGGATTTGGCCCTTACAGAGTAACCTTGTCTGCTGTGACACCGACTTCCAAACTGATGATAGAAAGTTGAATATAAGGGGTAGAAAGTAGAATCTGACAGGCAAGAGGGCTGTAGTCATAGAATGTCTCTCTTGCCCATCGTACCCATAAAGGATAGTGTTTTTTTTGTTTTGTTTCTTGTTTATTTACAAAACTGCATTTTCATTATGAAACCTGGAGGTTTCTAGCAATGGGTTAGAATTTCCAGGAAAATTTCATCCCTTGTATGTATGAAATGCTGATGGAAAAGTTGAATCAAATTTTTTAATTTTGACAATTTTTGCTATATTTGGCTTTTATTTTTCCGTTAGCCTGCAGTACAAATTGGAAACAAATTTTTGTGTAAAATATATATGTATATATCTTTCCTTTTAACACAATGTATTTTTTTCAGTTTCTCTTGAAACCATAGTCTTATATTTTGCACCTGCTATCTTTTTTCTTTCTCTCTCTCTTTTTTTTTTTTAGGTAGTTTTCAGAGAGTGCTCACTAAGTAAGCCAGTTAAACAATTTTAGTATTTAGTGTGAATCTTAATTAACGTTTGCTTAATTTCCTTTGACTTATACATTTAAATACATTCTGGAAATGATGATGATTGATAATAATAATAAATAAATAATACCTAGCTCGTACGTAGCATTTTTCATCAGGATATCTTGAAGTTGAAATACAGGGCCACATTCTGAGCTCTGTAATACGGTGTCAACATAGCTCAAGTTAATGCAGTTACCCTGGTATAACAGACAGAATCTGGCCCATGTGTGTTATTCTACAGTATTTGTATACACACTGTGAAATACTTGTAACTTCTCGCTCTGAAATCATCACTAGTTACTCTGTTGGAATTATGCATGAATGGGATGAATTTGGCCCATTATCTTCATAATTCACTGCTCATTGTGTGTGACACAATTCCCTCTGGTCCCATTCCACGGAGCATGGGAATCTGTTGCAGCCCATAGACCCAGCCCATAGATGCCTGGCTCTTTAACTCAAGCTGTAGAAACTCCTGCTGTTAGCTCTGGAAGATCCTTTGTTCAGTCTTAGGTATTGGCTGAAACTGGCACGTCTCTATTTATAAAACCTGTCAAACATAAAATTATACAATGCTGATATAATATCCATCAATACCCGTCTCTCTTGTGTTTTATCAGTATATGCAGAATTTGTTAGCTAATGTAAATATATTTGGATCATGCACCGAGACCTTTTGTGAGCAACCTGTTCTAGAAGCTACTGCAGACTAGAACCAGTTATAAAAGCTACAAAAGGTGCACATCCAAACTAGAATACAGCTGTTTTAAAAAAAAAAAAGGTACATTGCAAACCGAGATGAGATGCGCTTCTGGATTTATAATGGAAACCATATTTTTGCAAATATATTCATTAATTTTAGCTACATATCCTTACTAGCTCCCAGCACCTGCAGGTACATTTGAAATTCATATTGCTTGCTATTGGGCCTGGTATACAAGAGACAGAATTCGGATGGCAATGTTGTTGCTTATTATTTGTATTGTAGAAGCACTGAGGAGCCCTAGTCAAGGAATCCATTGTACTAGGCACTACATAAACCCAGAACAAAGAGGGCCCTTGCCAGAAAGAGAGCCCGCAGTGGTGGGCAACTTGCGGCCCCCCCAGGGTAATCCAATGGCAGGCCGCAAGACAATTCCCACAGTTCCCATTGGTGGGGAATGGCAAACCGCGGCCACTGGGAGCTGCCGGCAGCTATGCCAATGTAAACTGTCTCACAGCCCGCCAGTGGATTACTCTAATGGGCCGCAGGTTTACAGTCTGTGCATTTCTACTCTCGACGACACAAATCCTGCAATCGCCTCTGCACTCCACTGGAGTCAATGTGGTTCCACATGGGTGCGGCTGATTATGCTCTGAGGTAAAAGAAATTCTGTCTCCTTTTTGCAACCATCACCTTTTTCTCACAGCTTGGTTTCAAAGCAGTGATCAGTGGGATCATGCAGCACTTTTACTGATGCAAATCCAGTTGAAGTTAATGGAAAGACTCCCACTGTGACTTAACTTAACTCTAAATCAAGTCCTGTTTCCTTTCTTATTCTGAGCTAGAAATGCTCTCTAGAAATGTAATGGTTGAAACATGTTGTGGAAGGAATCCAGAGTTGCTCATCAACAGTCATAAAAGGAAAGGGGCCTGCTCCTTCACCTCTGCTGTATCAGCTGCAGGATCCAGTCCCTAGTTTTTTATTTTTATTCGGGAGTAATGTGAACATTTTGGATGCTCTCCTAGCTTCACCATTCAAAACCACAGCTAGAAATGATGGTGAGTAATCGCTTTGAAGAAAAGATTTTTATTAACCATGCCATGCATTTCAGCTCTTAGGACCATGTGCCACTTTAACAGTTGTGGATCTTAAATGAATTAGAGTGAATATTGACCATTAATTTAAGGAGCTCTCCTACCATTTATTTTTTTAAACACAAAGGAACATGTGGAAGGATTTTGAGAGGAGACCAGCTTTTTCCCCACTGTCTGTGCAAACTGTTCATACACATAACCATAATGAACAAAAGTTAATCTTTCGACAGTTGGGCTCACAGTGTAAGCAATATAAATAAACAAAATCAAATGACTTTCTGTAATACAGCAACCAAGTGATAATTTCTCTAAGTAGGGAGTTTGCACAGAGGAGATAGGCCAGGAAAACATGCTAGATAGCAGCTTCTTAATTAACAGTGGCCCACAAGAGGCCAGAGGACTAGGAGGCTAGAACTAGTCAGGGATTTTATACTCCAGACTAATGAATAATTTTAAAGCATCTTCTCAAGCATGTAAGTAAAAGAGCCTGATGATGTGTACTTCAAACAATTCAGTGATCTTCATTTTTCAGAAGGTCTTTAAAAATCACTGCTATCAAAGGATGCAGCCAGGCTGACTGCTAAATAGCACTGAGGCTCTGTTGTGGGTACCCTGGACACACTGGGGAGAAATTTGCAAGGAAATAACCATGTAGCTGCCTCTTGTGTTTAAGGGGAATCATTCTGTTCTCCTGTATTACACTGGAGAAGTGGGCACTGTTTAAAAATAAAAATGAACATGACTGGAGTCCAGCATGATCATAGAATATCAGGGTTGGAAGGGACCTTAGGAGGTCATCTAGTCCAACCCCCCTGCTCAAAGCAGGACCAAGCCCCATTTTTTTTGCCCCAGATCCTTAAATGGTCCCCTCAAGAATTGAACTCACAACTCTGGGTTTAGCAGGCCAATGCTCAAACCATTAGGCCTCTCTGCAGTCCACACAGGCTGTGACCCTTTTGCTGACTGCAGGATCCAGGACCTTAGCCTAGGGGACAGAGGGTTCAGTGTACAGAGTATATAATTAAGGTGACAGAATGAGCCACCTTCACATGTATACTAGTGTCACAGTTTGATTTTTAACCGTGGCCTATGGTTACATCAGCCAATTGGACTTCTCTTGAAAGAGACTCCCTTCCAGTAGTTTCTGAGGAGAATGTCGGGTGCGAACACCTCAGAAATGATTGAATATATGAAATGACTCATCACTTTTTTTTAAATATGGAGATACGCCTATCTCATAGAACTGGAAGGACCTTGAAAGGTCATCGAGTCCAGTCCCCTGCCTTCACTAGTAGGACCAAGTACTGTCCCCTGACAGATTTTTGCCCCAGATCCCTAAATGGCCCCCTCAAGGATTGAACTCCCAACCCTGGGTTTAGCAGGCCAATGCTCAAACCACTGAGCTATCCCCGCCCCCCAAGTGAGTGTCACAGAATATTAAAGCCATACATTCCAGATTAGCTCTTGTTTTAAACACCCTCTTCCTTATTTAGCGACAGACTGCATTTGCTGTACATCCGAGTACCTCTCAAACCCTGGCAATGACAATCCTGCCTGAGACCTAAGACAACTCAAAAGCCCTTCAGCACAGCCTGATTGGGCTTCCAGGCTAGAAACATGGGATACTGAAGTGGAATGGGCTGTCAGGTACAAGCAGTGTTGTGGGTTCATTTTGCCAGCTTCACGTAAGGTTATACTGTAGCTCCCATCCATGCCTTTGAACAAGCAAGAGTGCTATCAGTCAGCATTTCTAAATGCTTAACCAAAGAGGCAAAAAATGGCTACAGAAGGAAGCTGGGTGTCTGCATTTCTGCTGTGCTGGTGGTAATGTAGAAGGGAGACAGAAGAATGGTTTTTCCATCCCCACTTCCTCTTCCAGGATCTCCTGGCTGTTTGCAGAGGTTAATGGTGGCCTCCACTAATCTACCCCTCTCCCATTATCCTCTTTTGTTTTGTGTTCCTCTTCCCTGGGCCAGCAGGGCCGGTAACCTGGAATTGACCAGATTCTTGTCTCACAGGGATCTGATCAACTTGGGCTCTTAATCAGGGTGGAGGTCTTGGGCCTAGGCAGTTAAGGAGATCCTGAATTCTTGGCACAGCCTAGAACACTGAATTGTGGCGTGGGGAATTACCTGCAGAGAACAGTTTTGCTCCGCTATTGTGACAGCTGCCATGAAATACATTTGATCCTTTTTATTAAGCACACTTAAGACGAAGACAGAACCAATATAGAAGCTTAAAATGAAGAAAAACATTCATGTTCACAGTTTTCCGTATTCCCTTTCCCAGCTGTCAAAGGAAATCTCCTTTGATTGACAGTCATTTGTACTCTGTCTTAAAGATGGTGACACATGCTCAAAGGCTGTTTTCTTTCACCAACAGAAGTTGGTTCAATAAAAGATATTACTTCACTCACCTTGTCTCTCCCATATCCTAGGACCAGCAGGGCTACAACAATACTGAAAATTGTAATTTACTAACCTCAGAGAAGTTGGCCTGTTAACATAAAGGTATTAAAAAGCGTTGAGATACTTTAGAGAGAATTTCCATGTGGCTAATTGTGTTTCATTTTCATTTTTTGTTGTTCATGCAGCTCTTGTTTTGGAAATCTGTTTTTGAAGGGTGTTTTCTATCCATCTGGTCCTTGGTTTGGAAATACGGCTGCTTGGTCTTCTGATATTGCCGCTTTCCTGCCTATTTTGTAGCTCTGTGCATTCAGTGCAATTGGATTGTTTTTCAGTGTGAACTGGAATTAGGATTATTTTTTCTTCTGCAGGGAAACCTTTTTTCTGAGGGTCGTTAAAAAACAAACTTGTCAGCAAGTTTGCGTGTATGTGCTCAGCACAAGTTGGTGTGGTTCAAGGAAGGGCGACAGTCTTCAGTTATACCTCCACCTCCCTGCAGAAATGTGCCGTGAGCAACAATCAGCAAATATAAAGTCTCGCTAGTGAGCTTTGCGGGTCTTGATTCATTTTGTTATCTGGAACGGACAAAAAATAAAGACCTGGAGAGATGAAAATGACAAGGCATAGAGGAGCTTATTTAGAGGGGAAATAGTGCATTTTCCTTAAAGGTAAAGTAACTTCTATTTACGATTTGGCTGGAAAAAAAATAGCAGAGATGGTCTGTGACATAGTATGTAAAGCTGAGCAGCTAAGCATATATTTCACTGTCATGAGAGCACATGTAAAAAGAACTAGGGGTCGGTTGTCAGTGGGAAAAGACTCCACAGCTGGTTTTACTTAATACTCCAAATGGGGAAACAATGCTTTGCTCTTGGGGATATGTGCTTGGAGAGAGCTGAGGGAAGGAAATTCTAGTGAGACTCTTCATCAGAGTGACCAGATGTCCCGATTTTATAGGGACAGTCCCGATATTTGGGGCTTGGTCTTATATAGTTGCCTATTACCCCCCCACCCGTCCCGATTTTTCACACTTGCTGTCTGGTCACTGTACTCTTCATGGCGCTATAGCTGACAGTGGTGGGGTTTAGCTATGGAAATACTCAAGGGGAGTGGCATGAATACTCTGGCTGTCCTCTGTGTGCCGTCCACACGTGCATGCAGAGGAAGTGCTCTTTTAGTGCAATGTCATCAAAATGATCTTGCTGGAATTTGACCGTGCGCGAGTTTTGAGCTCGAGAGTCATGCTGGGACTTTATTTTGATTCCTTACAAGTATGTTTAGCTGTTCTCAAATCAGAGCAGTGCAAGCCACATATTTGACCTGACTTGAGATATTGCTGTGTATTGCACTTAGTAAATAGGTTTGTTTTGCATACTGTATTTTGCTGGCCTTTTGTCTATAGCAGGGGTCTCAAACACGCGGCCCGCGGAGCTCTTCCCTGTGGCCCGCTGGGCTCCCCGCGGCCCCCCCCCTTAAAAATATTTTTTTTACCCCCAGGCAGTTCCCGCCGCCAGACAGTTGTTCTGGCAGCGGGAACTGCCTGGGGGTAAAAAAATAAAATGGGGGGGGGGGCAGAGGTGGAGTGCGGGGAGCCCGGCAGGCTACAGGGAAGAGCTCTGCGGGCCGCTTGGGAAGAGCTTCGTGGTTTCTGGGAGGGAGGGGGAGGAGTGGGAAGCCGTGCGCACAGGGGAGGAGGCGGAGAAGGGGCAGGGCCTAATGGAAGGGGTGGAGTGGGGGCGGGATGGAGGGCAGTGAGGGGGCGGGGTCAGTGATGCCGCCCTCGGGCCAATGCACTAGTCCTCATGCGGCCCTCGTGGTAATTTGAGTTTGAGACCCCTGGTCTATAGGATCTGCTAGACCTATTTGGCTGGGTTTGGTTTCTTTAATTGGAGATAGTAGGGTATTTATGCTGGGATTTTCAAAGTTACCGAAAGGATGGCCAATTCACTTTTGAATTTCAGTGGCATTTGTGTGTTTCATTTCTTCAGGGGCCTTTGAAAATCTTAGCCCTGACTTGTAAAGCAGCTGAGGTATAAAGTTCTGTGTAACAGCCATTTTCCTTAATGCATGTGCTAGTCGCTGCTTATAAAATGTAATTTTAGGAACTAAAGGCTGTGCATTTTCACATTGTTAAAACAATAGACTTTCCCAGCTAGAATGGTGCTAAAAGTGTTAAGGTCATGTGCCAAATTGCTCTAGTGTCATTGAGGCCAGAATTTGACCCCTGGTATTTAGAGAGACCACCGCTGCCTCCACTAGTCACTACGGAGGGAAATCATTTGCTTCTCTGCTATTTAGGAGAGCCCGCAGTTGGTTGTTCTTAAAGGGATCAGTTTCAAAGGAACTAAAGATGGACCTCCCTGTGTGTAGGAACTATTTGCACCCACATTTTTTGTGTGCATCCCGCTCTGGGAGTTTGAAACACAAGTCCTCAGTTTTACAGTTGCAATTCCTTTGCAAGTAGAAAAGGCAGGTGCAAGCTGCCCATAAACAGGAAGGCAGACAAAAACTGCGTAGGAATGCCGCGCTGTCAAGATGAGCAAGGTGCTTGAACTCTGCATGAAGGGTTAGTTCCAACCCAGATGCAGAAGAGATTGGAGTATCTTTCTGGACTAAGGGAACTAGAGTCTGGAACAAAGCGGTTCTGCAAAGAAAACTCAAGGAGTAGCCAAATTTAGGGAGAAATATTTAGGCTTCAGTTTTTGGGTTTTTGAGTCTCCCCAGTCCCCTCTTCTTGTATGTCCTCTGCAACGAGAAGGGCTAGAAACTTTTAATTTGCTAGGAAAGCTGAGCTCGCGTAATCACCTGACTCCAGGAGCTCGGGCTTTAGGGAAAACACAGATAACACAAGGTTTGTGATAGAATCACAAGTACTGGCAATGCTATATCCCCATTTGTCATTGGTGCACTGTCTTGCATTTGGTGGCATTAAAGTAGATGTACTAAAATGTGGGGGAAAAAAAAGGATTATGCTGTTCCAAAATGAATGTCCTCACACAGTCCCTCTCCTTTTCTAACAATTTTTCTGCATGGGGGAAGTTTGTTAATGCCTCATCCCCTGGGGACTAGAAAGTGCCACAATACTGTGTCACAAAGTTATTGGTTTGTAGAATAAGTTATTGTAAATGTCAATACATACTTTAAAATACTTATTATTTGTGTTACACTAGTGCTTATGAGCCACAGTGATGAATTAGGACCTCCTTGTGCTAGGTGCTGTCCAAACACAACATAAAAAGTTGGTCCCTGCCCCAGAGGGCATACAATCTCTAATACAAACAAGCCCCATTAGACTACTTGGCTTTTGGCTCATCCATCGTTCAACCTCCAGATTTGTGCTTCTCAACACGCCCAAGGTTTGCTCCCATAATCTACTAATGAAACATTGTGACTTGCTGCTTAATTGGAGACACTAGTTATTAGCAAGTTTCCCCCATAGTAATGATTTTTTAGTGGAAATTACCACATTGTTACACCCTAGCTATGCAGTAAAGGATATAGAAAGTATTTATGAATTTTTAGCATGCATTGGAGGCCAAAGGATGAATGACCTTAGCCAACCAAGAAATACAATAATTGTCCTGAGAAATGATGCCTACAAAAAAAGGAACATGTATACATAAAATAAGGAAAAAATCTTGTGCTGTTTGAGATAGACCTTGGTAGGAGACATCACTGAGAACCAATGAGAAAGATCCCATCGGGGAGGAGGGATAGCTCAGTGGTTTGAGCATTGGCCTGCTAAACCCACGGTTGTGAGTTCAATCCTTGAGGGGGCCATTTGGGGATATGGGGCAAAAATTGGGGATTGGTCCTGCTTTGAGCAGGGGGTTGGACTTAGATGACTTCCTAAGGTCCCTTCCAACCCTGGTATTCTATGATTGTCTTCAGAAATTGACATGGTACCTCATACAGCCATAGAGTTTACGGCCGGAAAGGACCAGGCGATCATCTAGCTGACATCCTGTCGATAAGAGCCCAGCCAGCCCATACCACTTCCAAGAACCAGGATTAGACCAAAGGATTACAGCCTTTAGGAGACTATTTTGTTATGCGTCACAGGCAGAGAACTGGCGGGACCAAGGTGCACCAATGCTCAAGGCCCCCACAGTGGCAGGGAACTGATTAAGTGAGACATACCCTGATGATCCTGAGAAACGCTCTATGCTGTAGAGGAAAGTGAAAATCCCCCAGAGTCACTGCCGGTCTAATCTGGGGGGAAACTTCCTTCCCAACCCTGTATCTGGCGATCAGTTAGATTCTGAGCACATGAGCAAGACACGCAAGCCAGGCATCTGAGAGAGAGTATTCTCAGAGCACCAACCCACCCCGTCCGATGTCCCATCTCCAGCAACTCTGAATAGTCTGACATTGATACTAGTGCCTTTCAGCCTGAAGCGCCCAAAGAGTATTGCAAATATAATAGACTTCAACGGGACCTCCTGCATCCAGGGGCAGCCGCGTCCCCCGCAGCGTGTGGGGTGGATCACAGCAATAGCATGTACAGAGCAGTGAAGTTAGGGGGGATTTAGGGCCTGACTCGCTGGTGCTGACGGGAGTTGTTGAATGGACATTAGATGCGACCTGTACGTAGGTGATCTAGAATGACCTGATTTGGAATTTGACCACAGGATTATAACCGCTGCTTGTCTCAAAAAAATTGGTGACACTTGATCAGAGTCACAGCTCTGTAATTCCTCTGAAAGACCGCGTCTCCAGCTCAACCTAGATGCTCCTCTCAGGGCCTTACCTTGCTTAGCTCTCCTGAGCTCAGCGCCTGCAATTCTGGGCAGCCCTTACGCAATCCACGCAAGTGCTGGAGAGGGCTAGGGAGTCCTTATTTCCAACACGCATGCTCTCTCTCTCTAGCTCTTAGTCTTTTGCATTTAATACGCCTGTGCTAGCAATAGGCTGCACACATGAGCCAGTCTTTGAAATAATAAGCCGGGGACTATGTGTATATTCAGATTAAAGTCCTGGACCTTTAAATTAGGCGTAGGTTGGGCATGGCAACTTTTTCCTTTTGTCTTTTTCAGAACTATGCTAAATACAAATCCCCCCCCCTCCCAGCCTCCTCCCACCCTCACTATTTAATAAACCCTGTTCTCTAGGGACTGTTAATCCAGCGTCTTTTGCAGGCACTAGACATTCTCTGACTGTGACACCTGCCAATTATGGCGAGGTTTCCTCTCACAGTGGCTTTTATTAGAACGCCTTTCAGTCAGGATGCTGGCTTGGTGTGTGCTTGAAGATGTCCTATTTCCACTGAGAGGGAGGGATGTGCAGTCACAGAGAAAGGAATTGGGCCTCCAATACACCCACCGACACCGGGGGCGGTTGAGGGAGAGACCTTTTGGTTCACTGATGCTTTGCCGAGTGCATTTGGAGCCTAGTGTGTGGGAGGACGACAGCGTAAGGTGTCATGCTTGCAAATTGATTTCTCTATTAAACTGGGGCTCAGAAGGACATAGAGACTATATAGGTCGGAACCTAGGGGGATGAACTTCTTTAATTTCTTCCACTGACAGAGCGAGCCGTTGCAATCTTCCCTGGACGCAAGCCTCCAGCTCCCGAGAATGCACGGCCTGCCAAAACATGCGATGAAATACACTGTGTGTTTGTGTCTTGGTTGCTGTCAGCTCTGGAATGGGCTGAAAACCTGAAACTCATTTTGCTTTGGACCTCAGCGTGGCTGGCTGCCAAAAAAATGAAAAACAAACATGACAGGGCTGCACTGTACATCTCAACCCAGCAGAGCACTTATTCCATGTAATGTGCACATCTCGCTGCGGAGGCCACTGCTATTTTTGTTCCTTTCTTCCCAGCGTAACCCTTTGTTTTCCCTTTCGGAGCCGGGGCAAAACGCAGCCTCTCACAGAACAAGCGGTGGCCCACCAGGGATCTGGAGCCCAGTTTCCTGGGTTGAGGAGGGAAGAGAGACTCTGTGAAAGTGGTCCCCAGTTTAAAAAAAAAAAAAAAGGAGGAGCACAGGGTGCAGCATTAGAAATCAAAATTCCTAAGCAGGTTTGACTGATCACGTTAGGGTGACCAGACAGCAAATGTGAAAAATCGGGACAGAGGGTGGGGGGTAATAGGAGCCTATATAAGAAAAAGACCCCAAAATCAGGACTGTCCCTATAAAATCGGGACATCTGGTCACCCTAGATCATGTTTGCAAAGGTAACTGCAGCTGGATAAACAAATCTCTGTTACTTTTTGTCTAAATGCAGGGAGCAAATACCAGTGTTCTTAAGTACAGAGAAGGGGGGAATACTTTCCTAGGTACATCGCCTATGAATTCTGACAAATATGAATCAAGAACCCAGGCTGAAAGGAGATCAGCGATGGAGGAAAAACTGGGGTCTTGTGGGTCTTTTAAAAAATGATTTATGGAAAAAAGCCACAACGATTTTTTTCAGTGTAATTTTTTTTCAGCTTAGTTTTTGTTTTAGAAATAGAACCTGTGAAATCTTGTTAGCTAGTTATTTTGAGGCCTTGCATGATATGGCTTGGGGAGTGTAACAGGATCAGCTGCCTGCTGTGTGTGGCCGCCTTGTGGACCGGGTGGCCCAACTGTGCCTTGCCTCAATTCCCCTCTTTGTGCCTCAATAAACTCAAGAGTCTTGCACAAGTCCAATAACAGCCCTTCTTGGGGTCGGGTTCTGCTAACATAACATTCCAAAACAAACACACACAGTCTTTGACCCAGCGCTAAGTTGGGCATTGCCCCTCCTGCCTGAGGTACAGCCACCTCCTCTGTTCTCTGCGTCACTGGAGCGGACACAAAGCCTGGCCTGCCTTCTTTGCCTTTCCCCCATTCCTCCTTCAGGGGCCACTGCAGGAGACTTTTTCCTTGAAGCTTCACTCTGCAGCCCCCCTTTTGTTTCTTGTTGCTCTTTATAGAGGTCAGCTGCAGCCATGAGGACAAATTACCATGATTTTAAAGGGTCCCACATAAAAATGACATCCAGTCTCAGCAAATCAGATTTCACTTCTTTGGGACCTCTGATGTCCAACTGTCTGCGCTCCCGTCGTTCTCCAGTCACCCACAGAATCTTCCAGGGTAGCCAGACCTGACTTTATGATATAAAAACAAGCAAAAATAAAAACCCCAATGCATTTTTCTTGGGGGAGGAAAATATTGTTCTTTTGGGGTATACATTCTAAAGAAGCCAAACATGGCTCCATTTGGAGAAGTTTTCTGCATCCAGTGTTGGGTATTTGAAGATTGGTAAACCTCTAGTATTTTTCAGGGAAGAAGGCAGGTTTACATCTCTGGTGGTTTCTGTTACCAGTGGCTGTAGTTGTTGTTCATTGGCTTTAACTAGCATGGATCTGTTTTGCAGGTGGTGTCTCGAATGTCGCTATGGAATTCTTGAGTTGCATCATGTACGGTTGAGCCAAGCTCCGTCAGGGTGAGGGGGCAGGTAATGCCGTCTGGGCCAGAATCTACTTTTCTGCTCGCTGGGTTCCTCTCACATTTGGTTGACCTTGTCCGAGAGGCAAGAGTAGAACTCTCCGCAGCTGTCAGTGCTTGGGTCTCATTAGAGGAAAGGCAGTTGCTGTGCTTAGGGTAAACTTGCTGAATAGTGGAACAGCATTCTTGGAAATTGAGCTCGTAACAAACTGGATTCTGTTTCCAATTAATTTGAATCTTTCCAGAGTCTTGAGATTATGCCCTCCCCACTGTGTCCTGTTGGGAGTTCATTGGGCAATAGTTAAAGTCCTGATAATCAGTTTATATTCCCTACTGTATTATTTTAGGATTTAATATTTTGATTTGTATGTTTTAGGTGTAGAAAAAATATTAACTTAATTTCTCTTGGGAATCTGCTTGCTTAGGGTGTGTGTGTATGTGTGTGTGTGTATTGTGTGGTAATCTGCTATGAATGAAGTGTATCTGTAACGAGCCAACTTTAACGCTGAGAAATCATTCCGAAGCCAGAAGATCTCAGAAGTTCAGTTTAACTTATCCATAACTTTTCCCCCTTGTGCAACTTTCTTAAAATATAGTCTGTGTTCATTTAAAGGTGACCTACCAAGGAAAAAAGGGAGGAGAGAGCCCACATTTCTCTACCCCACAAGAATTTCTGCAAGAGAAACAGGGAAGAAAAACCCGATGTTCCTGAGAGTTCAAAGTGGAAAAAGAATTAACAAACGAACCCCAAATCCTTCAGGCCTTTGTTACGCACATCGTAAGGAAGGCTGAGAAAGGGCACAAAGCTCCCCTCCCCATTCCCCCTTTCAAGCCATCTTTAACTAATCCAAGTGGAATTCCATGTGCCACTTTATGTACCATCATCAGAATGTGTATTGCAAGGTTGGTTACAAGGACATGACATCTTAGTAAACGGTTGCTTAGTGGCAAGGACCTGATCCTGCAAAGTGCCAGGTGCCTATAACAGGGTTAAAAAAAGAACTAGTTAGTTACATTCATGGAGGATAGGTCCATCAATGGCTATTAGCCAGGATGGGCAGGAATGGTGTCCCTAGCTGCTGTTTGCCAGAAGCTGGGAATGGGCAACAGGGGATGGTTCACTTGATGATTACCTGTTCTGTTCATTCCCTCTGGGGCACCTGGCACTGGCCACTGTCAGAAGACAGGATACTGGGCTAGATCATGGACCTTTGGTCTGGCTCAGTATAGCCATTTTTATGGTTTTATGCCTCCTTTCAGATGCTGAGCACTGCCTTTTGGGCAAGGCCGGCTCTAAGTTTTTTGCCGCTCCAAGCCATTTTAACAGTGAGGCACGCTCATGCTTTGTTGCACTGTGCACTACCTCTTTTGTGGCCTGTTAGGAATTGTGTGGTGATTGCTGTACATGTAGGAACATCATAGTGTCAGTACATCTATTCATTTTGTTTGTGGCTTATCCTAGGAGTTACGTCACGCTGTCAGTAACCAGTAATTGGTTGCTTTCGGACCTGCTAAGCACTCAGAAGCAGATGTTTCAAACTAATAAAGATGAGTTATGTTTTAAATAATAGACGTTTATTTTGTAACAGAATTCAGTGCCAAAAAAAGGTGAAATTTTAAAACAAATATATTTAAAACGTAATACGCTAAGAGAACAGACTTATGAAGGGGAAAGAACACTCATGTCCATTTCAGCCACACCTACGCCAGCAGTGGCTTTCACAGATCAGTGTGTGTGTGTGAAGCTGTGATTGTCTTGTAATGTCCACTGGGGTGGAGTGGTAGGGGAGTACAGCGGCCCCTGATGCCACCTAGAATATTGAGTCCCAATATTGAGTTCTCATTAGGCTGCAGAGGGAAGCGAGCCTGGGATTGTTGTACCTGCAGGTCCATCAGAGTCTGCAGCATCTGTGCGGGTTGCATGAGAAGCCCCATTATATCTTGGTGCATCTCCGTCTCCTTTTCCTGTGCCATTTTGCTCTCCACTCTTTCCTTCTCGGGGCTGGCCTCAGTGATCCTCCTCCCGGCCTGTGCTCATAGCCCGATGCAGCACTGGCTTGTAGGATCTCATTGAACGTGTCATCCCGAGTCCTCTTCTTTCTCCTTATCTGGGTCAGGCGTTCTGCAGACGTGGAGGGGGAGACCCTCAAGGCCACAACGGCAGCAGCTGCAGATAAACCGCACAGAGGTACCATTGTCCTATCCACTCCAGAAAGTGAAACGCAAGATGCAGAACTCCCTCCCCTTGGCCCCCTAAAGTTTGGGATTTCTTGTGCGTGGTGCCAGTCGCAGCAGCCACGGTGAATATGGCCCGCTGTGGGGTCAGGGAAATGAGTGAATTGCTCGGTAGCATAGGGCATTGGCACTGAATCCTGGTACCACTTCCCACAGGCAGTGGTGATTTCATCTGATCTCACTCCCGAGGGTAACAAAGGCAGAGAGAGCAGAGCTGCTGCTGGAGTCCCAAAGCCGCCCAGGCCCGTATGCTGCTAGCCTGGGACTGCAATGGGGCCTGCCAAAGTTATTATTTACTGGCGTGGAAAAGGGTCTTACCACCGAGGCAGAAATAAGGGGGGAGGAATAGCTCAGTGGTTTGAGCATTGGCCTGCTAAACCCAGGGTTGTGAGTTCAATCCTTGAGGGGGCCATTTAGGGATCTGGGGTAAAAATCTGTCAGGGGACAGTACTTGGTCCTGCTAGTGAAGACAGGGGACTGGACTCAATGACCTTTCAAGGTCCTTCCAGTTCTATGAGATAGGCATATCTCCATATATTATATTATAAGGCAGCCCTCCCGAGAAGCCTTTGGCAGAGGATTGCAGAGTATCTCCATGGAAACTTCATCAAGCTCTCCCAGGAGGATTCAAGGGACATCTCTGTGTATACAAACAAACTACACCGCATGGCTTCCCGCCCCACACCTATCTCTAGAGGGGACTAAAAAGCAGATTACCTCTCTTGGTGGTACCACTGCCTCTTCTAGCACGAGTAAATTAATGAAAACTTGAAAGCTGTTCCCTGCTATGGGGGGGGAGGGAAGGTAGGGGCATCCCTTTAATGGAAAATGTATGTACCCAGTTACCCAAGGTTCCTTCCCCTGCATCGGGTTTGCCCGTGCTCAACTGGAGAGACTGGCTGGACTGCGGTGGAGTCAAAAACAGGCGCTGGCTCGCTGGAATCTCCGGTTGCCTGTCCCGATACTCCTCCTCCTCTTCCTTGTCCACCACCTCCTCCTCGCTGTTCATGGGAGAGGCCTGTGACCCCGGATCCTCCTAGGTTTCCGCAGTGTTGTGCAGGGTGGGGTTGGCTCTCTGCCGAATATAGCATTCAGGTTGTAACAGCGGCAGGTCTGCAGCTCAGCACCGGATCGATCGTTGGCTTCCCTGGTCTGCTGGTACGCTTGCTGCAGCTCCTTGGCTTTCTTGCGGCACCGCTGCTGGTCCTCGTTGTACCCCTTTCTCCTGCATCCCCCCCCAAGTCATCGGCTTGTAGATGTTCATGTTCCTACGGCTGGTTCAAAGCTGTGCCCACACAGCCTCTTCTCCCCACAGGCCCAGGTGATCCAATACCTCCTGTCTACTCCAGCCCAGAGCGTGTAGCCGGAAGGGTCAGCTGGGCACTCACACTCAACAAGGAGAGCTGCTAGGTATTCTCAGCAGGCCAGGCAATCAGGAGAAAGAATTTCAAAAGTTCACGGCACTTTAAAGAGGAGCGGGGCTTCTGGTCTACTCAGTGGTGACCAGAGCGGTCACTGTTGGGCATTGTGGGACAGCTGCTGGAGGACTGTTAGGTTGGACATAGGTAACGCAGAGTGCACACGCATGCTGCGTCGACCTCCGTTTGACCTTGGCTCAGTGCTTCTTGTGGAGGTAGTGTTACTATGTCAGTGTAATGAGCGACCTACATCGGTGGCAGACAAATTTTAAGTGTAGACACATGTACAACTGGGTCGACACAAGGCCGCTTACATTGACATAACGTTGTAGGGTAGACCAGGCCTTCGTCATCTCTTTTTAGGGCACTCCTCTTCAGCAACGCAATCTTCACCCCAGAGCAATGTGGGTACTTCCCAGGACCAACAGGCAGCAGATAATTGATACTTTGTTGGGGGTGTTTATTATTTTATACAACGCTGGTCTAAATGGGCTTATGAGGAAAGCCATTGCGACTGGAAGCTAGGATAGCCACAAGAGAGAGGTTGGCAGTCCTTACAACTCTTGCTTTCCTTGTGCAAACGAAGACTCTGTGAAAGCATGCGGGTAAAACCAGAGTGATCAGCTAGGCTACAAAAAGAAAGGAGGACTTGTAGTTAAAGCATTTGACTGGCATTCAAGAGATCTGGTTCAGTTTCCAGCACTTGTACAGACTCCCTGGGAGATGTTCTCTAGGTGCCTTAGTTGAAAGGCAGTGTGGTTAAATGTACAGCATGCTGGCTTGGGGCACTAGAAACCTAGGTTCTATTTCTGATTCTACCCCAGGCCTGCTGGGTAAATCACTTTCCCTTTCATTGCCTTAGTTTCCCCAGCTGTAAAATAAGGAAAATAATACTGACACCTTTATAAAGTGCTTCTGAGATCTACTGCTGATATTAATACCTGGTTCTTATCTGAAAAATGGGCATAGTAATGTCTGTCCTATCTATAAAGATTGTCTATAAAGATTTTAAGCTTTTGTGGGGCAGGGACTTTCTCTTATTATGTATATTTAAAATGTCCAGAATATTGCTCTCTGTAGGCCCTAACAAAATACAAATAGCAAATCAAAGTAAATGTATACCAGATATAAATGTTCTAGCAAGCAGAATCTTGACATACCAAATTTAAGTGTAATTTATTTTCTGCATCCAAATATTATTCTCAAGTTGCAGTGAATGCAAACTACTGATCTAAATATTTTTAAAATGTCCAAAAATATTGCTCTGTTTTCTAAAATGACATAATCCACAGCATCATCCTATTTCATACACCTGGTGTTTTGTAAACGTATTTCCTGTGGCATTGTATGACAGTGCTCGGAGAGGAGGACAGCTGCGTTTTTGAACTATTTTAGAGCTCTGAACAGATGTAAGTTCTCATAATGCTGCAAATGTCTGCAAGCCATCCCTGTTGTGTAGCACAAACATAGCGATTTGTGAGGGGGGGGATTATGAATAATTGAAATTCTACATTTTCCATCTTCTAACTGACAATACAGTGATTATCCTGATGACTTAGAGGCAGACTGTGCTGGCCAATGCCTCAGCTGGTGGAAATCAGAGGGGCTCTGTTGGACTCAGTAGAACTATTCTGATCTACACCAGGTGAGGATCTGGCCCTTGGTCACACAGTATTTAAAGCATAGTGTGTCCAGTGGGACAAATGCAGGTCCCTTATGCAAAGCCTGGGAAAACAGGAGGATCTCTGTGGGTGTTCTGGGGTACATATCTTTCCTCCCCCCCTCATCTGCGTCTGCAGCCAATTACACCAGATGATGCCTCTGGGTGGGTGGGTGGGTGGGTGAGGGTAGTTTGAACAGTCGAAAAACATAGTCGTCAACTCTCTCTTGGACTGCCTCAGCCTGCATTCCTCTCCAAAATGCTGAGCAGAGAGCCACTGCAGATCACTGCTCTTTGGGTGTCAGAGAAGTTGAATCCCTGAGCAAGGTCTCTCCATGGCCTGCTTCCTTGTGTGCCATACAATGGTTTAACCACTTTGCAGTCCTTATAAGCCCATTGATTAGGGAATGTGGCAGCATTTGCCCAAATATGTTTAGTGTTCAAGAATGCCACTCTGCATCATAATGTAGAGTCTATTGTTTGACAAGTAATATACAGTGATTTAAAGGGAGACCATATTTTATGCGCTAGGGGACAGAATTATGGTTGAGCTTCTCAGCCTTAGCCTTAGAAATTTCCTGAGTGCTGAATATATGATTTCAAAGACATAATATTTCATTAAGACCAGTGCTGGTATTTTGCATTAAATTATGAGGTGATGGGGGAAGAAACAAATCCAATCTTCTGGGTCGTATATGTTCTTTGTCCCAGAGCTATTAGTCTTATACACTTTGAATGTGAAGCTGTTTGACTTGATACATCCTGAACCCAGTCACCTTAACTGAGGCCTTCCAAAACTACCTATCCTTAATAGACTTATGTTTTTCTCTTTAAAACTATTATGGTCAGATAATTCAGTTATATTGATAGATGCCAAAATTGGCTTTTTTGTAGTTTATACTGAGCTAGAATAATTGTACTGGAAATTTCTAACTGAAAATGCTCATAAATTTTCAAATTCTGGACTAATTAGCTTAAAAGTTGGCTTGATAGTTAAACCTCAATGAGATCTACAAAAGAAGCTGAGTTTGAAGTTTTCAAAAGCTAGTTTTGCTCAAACATTCAAAAGAAAAGAAGTCTCCTTTGAGTGGAGATTGAGACCAGTCATGGAAAATCTCAACCCCCAAAGAATAGCTATAAGTAATTGAAAAGGGAGGTTTAGAACAGAAATTGGAATTCAGTCGTAGCTATAGAAGACTCGACTAACTCCAGCTGTTGTGTGTGCATGTATGTGTACTTTGCAGAAGATACTTGAATACTTCACATTTAAAAACTGTAAAAAGACTTTCAATTATTGTGCTCCAATAAATATCTGAGAGTTATGTTGTTTTATCAGAAGGGGCAATACATTTTCAGAGAACCAAATACAAAGAAAGAAAGACAGTAGATTGGCCATATGGGGTCAGACCAATGATCCATCTACCCCAGTATCTTGCCTTCCAGCGGGGATGCTTCAGAGGGAGTGAACAGAACAGGGCAATATATCAAGTGATCCATCCCCTGTTGTCCAAGCCCAGCTTCTAGTAGTCAGAGTCTTAGGGGCACCCAGAGCATGGGGTTGCCTCCCTGACTGTCTTGTCTAATGGCCAATGATGGACCGATTCTCCATGAATATATGTGGCAGTGGGTCTCAAAGCCTCAGTTAACACTCTGAGGTTCGCACTGTGATGCTAAAAATAGCCATGTAGACAGTGCGTTAAGTTGCATCTTGGGCTGGAGCTCAAGTTCTGAGACCCATCCATCCCTACCTGGGTCTCAGAACACGCGCTCCAACTTGAGCCGAAACATCTACATGGCTCTTCTTAGCGCTGTGGTGGGAGCTCCATGAACCCACATTTGTTGTTCACCCGGGGTCTGAAACTCACTGTCGCGGGTTTTTTCTCTTTTTTTTTTTTTTTTTCTTTCAGTGTAGACAAACCCAGTGAGGGAAATGAATTGCTGAATAGAAGTGTTAAAACTCACCTTTGTGGGGTACTCTATATTATCAGCAAAATAGCACACCTGAAGTTATACCTGTTGCGTAAGGCTGTAGTCTTAGGCCAGATTCTTCGCTGTTGTAAACAGGTGTAGCTCCCTTGTCTTTAGCGGAGCCATGACAGTTCACACCAGCTGAGGATCGGGCCCTAGCCCTGTATCCAAAGGGGCTTATATTATCGCTGAAAACTAGCAGCTTGCAGAGTTTCTGAGACAACCAACCACAAGTTAACTTGAAACAGCTTCTCTTAATAGCGTCTGAGTTTTGGATCTTTCAGTCCCGCTCCACAGCTGTTAGCACCGCAAGTGTCCATTTACTAAAGTGTGATCAATTACTGTGGGAAATGTATGGAAATAGGTGTGAGAGCTCATGAGCATCAAGTGAGCTCATTACGAGCAGTGGACTCCCAAGGAATTCGTCATAATGGGACCCTTGCACTGTTACCATAGACCCTGGTGAATGCTTTGAGTTTTTTTGAATGAATGGGCTAATATTCGTTTTGTGCACAAAGGACCCAGAGCCTGATATCCCGCTACTCTTATGGGCACTGAGGTAGAAATTGATGGGCATTCTTGGGTTTCATGGTACCATCTAAATGACATCCCTGCACTACAGGTTGGCCCCAGTTCGGTAAAGCATCATTATTCAGGAAAGCACTCGGGCATGTGCTTAACCTTGGGCTTTGTCTGCACATAGAAGTGCACTGGTTTAACTAATTCAGTTTTTAAACCCATTGAGTTTAAACTGAGATAATCCCCTGTGTGGATGCTCTTAAATCTGTTTTAAAATGGTTTCGCTTAGCTGATTCTTCACCAATGTAATTTATAGCACCAGAAGACGTTTTAAAACCGATTTAAGTGTCTGCACATTGGGGGGATTTGCACAAGTTTAACTAAATCGGTTTAACAGCTAGGACAAGATTGTGTGGAGACAAGGCCTAAGCACTGTCCTGAATAAGGAAGGGCGAAAGCATATGCTTAAACACTGGCCCGACTCAGAGCCCTTCAGATGACCCATCTAAACATTACAGAGACAGGGCCTGAAGAAGAACCCTGTGTAAGCTTGAAAGCTCGTCTTTCTCACCAACAGAAGATGGTCCAATAAAAGATATTATCTCACCCATCTGGTCTCTTGAATATCCTGGGACCGACAGGGCTACACCAACGATGCATATGTATAAACATTAGTAAAATAATGTTCTGGCTTTATCTTGCCCAAACTAAATAATTGTCATAACAAAATATTCTCCCCTCTGTCAATATGTGGAATCAATCGCATTAATGATTCTAGGAAACGTGTGTCAGATGCATGCTGACCAATATCGTCTCATTGATTCCTTGTAATGAGTCTCTCATCAATACCAGCATACGAGGATTCAGCAAGCACTGTAGATGAACATGTATATGTGAGGTCAGACCAATGCGAGAACTGCAAACGTGGTTACATATGGGACAGACTAGATTGTCCATATCCATTGCAGGCTGTTGTATCCTTGCTTTGCGCTGTTCATGCTTTTCACATGAGGTGTTAATGCACCTTCCTTCCAAGTGATTAACGGTGACAAGACAAATCTACTATCACATTTCTGTAGCCTGGTATGTAGCTTCCCAGTTGCTGGGGCCAACGTGACATGCTTTCAAGTTTGACTTTGGTGTGTCTTTGTATCGTTTGTACTGGCCACCATGAGATTGGGAGCCTGTCTTTAGCTGACTATAACATATGGCCTTGGTATTCTCGAGTCGGCCAGATGAACAAGATAGCCAGATCAACACAGCTGAGCTTTTATGAGCGTGCTTTGAATGCCAGACATCTGACATCCTTGTAGTCCCCCATTGGTCTGTCTGTAGCCATCTGTTGTCTATAGTCTTATATTTACATTGTAAGCTCTTTGGGAAAGGAACTGTCTCTTTTTTTTGTTCTGTGTTTGTACAGCACCGAACACAGTGGAGCCCTGCTCCATGACTAAGCTTGTAGGTGCTATGGTAATACAAATAATAAAAAAAAGAAGATGTAGCGAGAAGAATATATACTCCAGCATTTGCATACTGGATACTTTTTGGAGTGTCTTTCCAATGCTGATGCTAGGGTATTTCGCCCCAGGGAATATGGTCCAACATGTAAAAATTCCCTAGCATCTGTTTCCTAGGACCCAGTGCAGTTGATGTCATCTTAATTGTTTTAAAGAATTTCAAGAGATGCTTCAAAAAATATTCCCAGCATCAGATAAAGAACATGTCAGAGCTAAGTGATCTTTTGTTTAAAACATGACTGCTGCCAGAGTGTAGGGAGTCATGGCAGTTGGGGTACTTGTTTGCAAAGTGTCAACAGTAATTACAAAGCAGACAGTTTAAAAGCTAGACATGAGTTGAAAAGTGGACTTCACATTGACATTGGGGCTGTGTATCTCTGGTATGTCAGCACTCGGAGTACCTAACACAATTTCCGCATTGCTAGGAGAGGAGATTATCACTACTAAACACAACATCAAACACTTCTTAGAGCTCAGAAAATAATTAGAAGGAAAAAAAAAAAACCCCGACCAAAACATATTTCTCTTGTTTCCAGTAAGTCCATGAAGCAAGACATAATAGGCACTAGAAATACAGAGTCGCTAACAGTAATGAGTTTTGGGCCCTTCCCGAAAATGTGTTATTTAATTGAATGGAACTACACAAATTTGCACATGCTGAAAATCTGGCTCAGGGTCTGAATAATATATATATCATTTTTTTTTGTCCATAATGAAAGATCTTAGTATAATTTAGATTTGCGTATCATCCCAAAGAGAATAAGGCAAACTACAGTACACCTAGAAAGAAATCTAACTTATTCAAGCCCCAATCAGCAAAGCATTGACGCATTTGCTTAAGTCAGTCTCTGTTCAGTAAAGTAATTAGGCATGTGCTTAACTCTAAGCACATGCTTAAGTCCCATTGAAGTCAACAGCCTGATTCTCTTTTCTACTTTCTAGGACTTTAGCAATGTAAAGGGGCCTTAAAGTGTAGGTGTAAATATAATTTAATCCTACTTCTAAGGGTATGTCTACAATACCTGCTGGATCGGCGGGTAGCAATCGATCCAGTGGGGATTGATTTATCACGTCTAGTCTAGACACGATAAATCGACCCCTTGGCGCTCTCCCATCGACTCCTGTACTCCACTGCTGCGAGAGGCGCAGGCGGAATCGACGGGGGAACAGCAGCAGTCAACTCACCACAGTGAAGACACCGTTATTCTTGTAGCTGAAGTTGCGTATCTTAGATCGATTTCCCTCCCCCCCCCCCCCCCCCCCCCCCCCCCCCCCCCCCCGCCAGTGTAGCAGGCCTAAGGTTCCTTTATGCTGCGAGGACAGGATAAAGTGGCCTTTGTGTAAATGAGAATCAGGCCCAATGGATTTAAACACTTTGCTTAAGGTTAAGCACATGTTGAAATGCTCTTCTGAATAGAGATGAATGGCTAACTCAGGGCCTGAACCCTAAATTAAAGTTCCATTGACTTCAATAGAGCTATGTTAGTTTACCCCAGCTGTGGATCTTGCCCACTGTATTTAGGGTTGTATTATAATTCTTGCCTTAATGGGTTTTTGTAATTGGCAAAATTGCTAAATTTTGAAACTAAAACGGGTAAAGAGGAAGAATGTAGGTGACCCACCAGAAGCTGTTAAGTTTTTGGAACTTGGGAAGTTCATTCCAATATCAGGTATTTAAACATCAAAGATCCAGATTCTCAGCTAATGTAAATTGTTTTTACACATACACAATTATGGTTTGAATTGTCAGTGTTAAAGCAGCCTCGTTTAGTACAGAGCAGTGGGTACAATAAAAGCATTTAATTAAAATAGAATTTTTCAGCAGTTGCATAAAGCATTGTCCAGATGAGCCCATGATCACTGATACGTGTAAATTCTTTGTTGCTTCCCCCCTTTTCCATTTGGGAAGGGAGAGACGAATCTTTCCATTGGATAGCTCTGCAGGAAGAGGAGTGGCTTTGCTATTGGTTGAGTGGGTTCAGTGGTGGGAGCAGGTGGCCGTATTCTCAGCTCACCCTAGTCAGAGATCCCATGATGATCAGAGGAAATGCTACAAAGACACACTGAAAGCGTATCGCAAGAAAACTGATGTGGACACCACAAGCTGGGAGGAGCAAGCCATCAATCGACCTCAATGGCGCCACATCCTCCATCAGGCAGTGGCCCACTTCGAGGAGAAGCGCCTTGTCCTCGAAGCTGAAAAGAGAGAGCAGGAAGGAAAAAGAGAGAACTTTCTCCCAGCTGACCTGCAAGGAAATGTCTGAACCTACTGCGGGCAGATCTGTGGTTCCAGGATCGGCCTTCTGAGTCCTCTCAGGACCCATATGTAAATCTGGGGTAGAGATCCTCCTCGAATCGACAGATCGCCGATGATGATTCCCAGGGAAGAGGACTGTTTGTTTTTTTCTGTTTGGGCTTCTCCTGCCAGATTTCCATGGATGATAGCACTTGGTAGCCCCCTCTCTTGCTGGGCACATAGTAAAAGACAGCCCCTACCCCAAAGTTCTTACAGTCTGAAGAGACAAGACAAAGGGTATGAGGAGACACAAAGGGTGTGTCTACACTGCATTGTGTCTGGGAGACCTGGGCTTGCGGCTGAAGTGGTTTCCGTTGTGTACAAGGTTTACAGTTTGGTTCAATGGCTCTCAGCACCCCCACGATACAAATTGTTCCAGCGCCCCTGGCTTGTTGAGTTGATGTTTTCCAAGGCTGCACTTGAGTGTCCACACTACATTGTAAACCTGGGTTCACCATTGCTGGACCCGCATCTCACAGCTGTGCTAACACATCCATACTGCACTTCTGCGACTTGAGCTGATCCACACTGCAAAATGACAGAGCTTGGATCCGCGTCACAGCGGGACTTGGGCTCTGACCTGCCCCACGGGGGGGGTCCAAGGACCTGGGTCCTGAGTGCTTGCTGACCTGAGTCAGACTGATTTGTTTGTGGACAGAAGGGGGACTTGGGCTCAAACCTGAGTCAGGGCCTGGGATTAGTGGGCAGTGTAGACATACCAAAGAGGTGAAGTGACTTCGACAATGTCACACAATAGATCCGTGGCAGAGCCAGGACTAGAACCTAAGGAAACTCTACGCTGCAAAAAAACCCAAACAAACCCTGCAACAGCAAGTCTCAGAACCTGGATCAACTGACTCGGGCTTATGCTACCAAGCTAAAATAGCAGTGTAGACATTTCTGCTCGGGCTGGAGCCCGGGCTCGGCGACCCTCTGGTTTTCAGAGCCTGAGCGGGAATGTCTCCACTGCTATTTTTAGACCCAAGCTCCGAGACTCTTAACCGCCATGGGGTTTTTTTTGGGTTTGTTTGTGTTTTTTGCTATGTAGACATACCCAAACTCTCCTGATTTGCAGTCCAATGTTCTACTCACCAGACTACACTGTGTCTCAGTCAGGGAGCAGCGTGACAATTTTCATCATTGCAAAGCGTTTTTGGCGCAAGCGTATTCTGCCTTCCTCTCCTTTCGCCTAACCGTGCACTTAGCCACAGAGAAGGCATCCTGTGTATGCCAAGGGGTGACAGATGTCCACAGTAAGGAAAGACGAGACAGTAGAAAACAGTAGAGTGCTGAAATTTTAATAACACAGCTTGTCTCTTATGCTTAAAAATTATACCTGCCAGAGATTGAGTGGGGCTATTTGACATTTGTAAAAGTCATCAGCGCATCAGATGGAAATTTTAAAAATATACAACTCAGCTCAACGTTACTCAGTGGAAACTGCTCTGACCTTTAAAACTGGCTAAACATTTGTGCCTCACGTGTGTCACCTGCTTTGTTGTGACTTACGCTGCAATTGCAACGTTGACGTCGCACTGCACACACCACCTGTTTGTCTTGTGCTAATGTGTTATTTCCAGATTAGTTTCTTTACCTTTTTCATTGCACGCTTTGCCTTCCATTCCAGTACCAGCTAATAGAGAGGCAGGATGGTCCAGAGATTAGGGTACTTCCCTCTGACTTAGCAGATCTTGGTTCAACTCCTTGTTCTGCCACAGATTTCCTCATTGACCTTAGATGAGTTGCTCTGTGCTTCATTTTCCCGTCTGTACAATGGGGATAACAGCACTGTTATGAAGTGCTCAGATACGGTGATGATGGAGATCACATAAGTACATGAGGCAGAATTTAGTGTATATTTAATTCCATTGCTATTCAGCTGAGCAATTTGTTGACTGTCACGGGACTTAATAACGTACTTAAGGGTTTGGCTGAATGTGATCAGATCCATCTTGGGAGGTCTCTGTACCCCAAAGAAGATCTTCTCCTTCGGAGTGTATAATCAACCATGCTCTTATCCAACCATGAAGCATCTAAGCCCCCTTCAGCGAATGCCTCTAGGCGAGATCCGTAGCGTCACGAAGGCCGGTTGACAGCGAAGGACGTGTACCTCTGTAACCAAATGAAGATGTTCCTCCTTTGCCCGTACACAGCGCCGTAGATTTTCAGCAGTGCTCAGGAAAGTAAGTGGCACCCACAGGGCATGGCTTTTTAATCAGTTAGCAAGGTGTGCATGATTCGACTGTAGCTGTATGTCTTGGGTGTGCGGGGAGCTTCCAGGCTTAGAACAGCCACCAGTATTTATTGTTTCCCTGCTCCCTGCAGGATAAGGCAGTATTCAAAATGATACGTTTTTTAAAAAAAAGTCTGTCTCCAGTACAGCTCTGACCACTAACCATGCACAAAACGCTAGTTCTGTGTAAACACTTGCTTGAGAGCTGTTGTTAAGCATCTTCCCAAAGGGAATAGTTCTTGAAATATATCCGTGCCTTCTGGGATGAAACTGAAAGAAAGTGCAACTATACAGAAAAAAAATCCCACCTTCTCCAGTGCAGTATATTCACAGCTAGTGATTATTTCCAATGAGAAGCATTTAAATATCCAAAAAGTCTGCTTTGTGATGCATCCCTTTCCCCCCTCATTTCTAGCTTTTCTTCTACCCTTTTTCTCCTACCCTAGGTGTCTTCTTTCACCCTATTGAACTTGTCATCAGCACTGGTGGCCAATGATTTAACCTTGCCAGCAGCGACTACAGCCTCCCATCCTTGCTATCAATAGCAGATATAATAGAATCTCAGGGTTGGAAGGGACCTCAGGAGGTCATCTAGTCCAACCCCCTGCTCAAAGCAGGACCAACCCCTACTAAATCATCCCAGCCAGGGCTTTGTCAAGCCTGACCTTAGAGGTTTTTAAGGAAGGAGATTCCACCACCTCCCTAGGTAACCCATTCCAGTTCTTCACCACCCTACTAGTGAAAGTTTTTCCTAATATCCAACCTAAACCTCCCCCTCTGCAACTTGAGACCATTACTCCTTGTTCTGTCATCTTCTACCACTGAGAACAGTCTAGATCCATCCTCTTTGGAACCCCCTTTCAGGTAGTTGAAAGCAGGGGTATCAAACCAACCCATCCCTTTGCAGCCAGACTAGACACAAGATCAGCCCCGAGCTTTGGAGGTTAGTCAATCATAGTAACAGCTGGTGATAGCTTTCTGTTGGAGGAAAAAAACTTTAAAACAAATCCTTTTATTAAAAAAAATGCTTAAAAGGTACCAAGCATCACACCCACATCTACAGCCTAAAACAGTCCTGAGTCTAGGAGACCTGTCAGCCCAAGAAATGCAGGAGCAACATTAAATACGTCCCATGCACTTGATTGTGAGGGTGGGGATGATGGGGTAAATGACCATTTTTGATTAGCACTTGTTAAGTGACTCACAGA
This sequence comes from Chelydra serpentina, assembly GCA_037349315.1. Classification (NCBI taxonomy): domain Eukaryota; kingdom Metazoa; phylum Chordata; order Testudines; family Chelydridae; genus Chelydra; species Chelydra serpentina. Next base: position 18,446,811 of record JBAIAC010000061.1, read on the forward strand.
AGAAACCCATGGCGGAATTAGTTCTCCTGCTACTCACTACGTGACTTCCAAACGACCTGCCGAATTGTGACACTTCTGTCTTTCTGCAGTTCTTTGTGCCACCACTGATTGATTGACGTTACCTCCTTCAGTGTCCTGATCACTTCCAGCTGCACTGGCAACAAGGAATGAGAGGTTATTAGCCATTAGTAAAAGATGCTGCCTTCTGATCGCTTAATTGAGGGGAGAAGGAGAGAGAGAGAGGTGATGATTGTTTTGTGTTCAAACAGGAATAATTACTGCTGTAGAATTCCACTACAAATCAAAGCTGCAATTAATCATTAATTGCCAAACTAAGAGGCAGATTAGCAGAATCATGGGTCACAAATTTTCCTTTGGTCCCAGTTATGGCCAGGTGTGTCCCTCTAACTGTGGACAGGCTGGTGAGCGAGGGCATGAAGATTCACAGTCAAAGAGTCTGACAAATTGTGAACCTCCGTCTCCGAAGGAAATCGCTTTATGGTCTGTGGAGTTTGGAAGCCTGATTGTGTTGCTCCGCAAGAACAATGCGGGGAGCCCTGTGCATTGCAGTCTGACCCTTTTAGTAGCAAGTTGGGAATGACGCTCGGTCTGGGGGTCAGGAATCCGGACCTGCAGCTGAGCCTGTCACCAGGAAACTGGCCTGTAGCTGAACATCCTGATTGACCAAACCACGAAACTGGCTGAGAGAGGTGTCAGACCTGTTCTTATGCCCAGCAGTAGTAGGCCAGCCACTGCTCAATGCTTACACCGGCAGCTGCAATAATTCCTGTGCCTGCCTTGTTCCCAGCCTTGCTCCAGCCCTGTTCAGTTCCTGACTCCTAGCTCTGACCCCTGGTCCCTAACTCTGGCTCTGACCCTTGGCTCTGATTCATGGTTTCTGACGGTGACTTTGACCCTTGTCATTGTTCCTGGCCACCTCTTCTCCGACTAATAGGCATGACCACCCATGCCCCAGTCCATGAAACTAGAGACCAATCATCCCTTTGGGACTATAAAGAGTACAAGAGATGTTTCAGACTGTGTCTGACACAAGAAAGTGTAAAATGCATCTTATCCCAGCAAATCCATGCACATTTACAATGTAAGCATCAACTAATGCGTATGGTTTCGCCAGTCCAGCTCCCATGGAGATGAAAGGGAGTCTTTCCATTCGCCTTAAAGGGCGTTAGATTGGACCCTCCATGAGAGGGGATATTCTGTATAAGGAAGAGCTGGAGACCCAGAACGCAGCAATTTTCCTGCAGCTGTAGGAACTAGTTCTAAGGCAGTGGCAGCTGATTGCATCAGCTGAGGGAGGAAGATGGACAATATAAGCGTGGAAGATGACTGGGGAATGAGAATGCAGACAATGAAATAACTGAACGATTCAGCTCAATCAGAAGGATATGAGTGAAAATATGGTGCTGACCCTGGTGTGTGGGTGTAGGGAGACCACAACGTATATGCGCATATGTACACCTAGTAGTATTGCATTGGAAGTAACATCCGAGCATGCCTGTCAGCTCTGCAACGGCGATTGTTTCACTAATGCCCAGGCCAAGGGAAATGCAGTGTGTAGTTCTATTGCATTAACACCATTACAATTCTGCAAGACGTTAATATGAACGTCAGTTTCTCTTCTATTCTGGGGGAGAAATGGAGGAAGATAACTGACTTTCTTCTCACAGCCTGGCTCTGGCTGAAGGAGTGCAGATTGACGGGGCTGCCATTCGCGCTACTGACTGGTGTTGCCCAACATATGGAAATCAACAGGCTCAAACTCACACCAGTGGCACACAGCCCATTGCTGCTATTAACAGTTTTAAAATGCACTAGCAGCTATTACGAAAGCCAAGGGAGAGAAATAAAAAAAATCCCCCCAGAATCACCAAAGAGCAGTAGCATCTAGGGAGTGGGAATACATTTCAGTGAATGTCTTAAATTGAGACTTTTGAACAGCTGCTGAGCATGGGACCTGGGTAACTAACGGCAAGTTTCTCTCCCTTTTTTTTCTATTTGCAGTAACCACAATTACAGATTTAATCAGGATGCATCAGTAGGCAAATAGCCAGGCTGGACTATGGAAAGTTCCACTGACCCACCACCTAATGTGGTGGCGGTGGGGGATGGGGAAATAAGGTGTTCATGCCACGTACATGCTTGAATTATTTTTATGTTCCTCGTACACTTGCTCTTTTTACGTTTTAAGTGAGACTGTCACAGACTGTTTCAGAGCTTTGCTACAAGCAAACATATCTCCTTCACGCAAAACACATCTCCTTCTTCCTTCCCCCACTGCATAATAAACGGGATGTCCTTGGATTGCATTGGTGTCTTTTGTACTCCTGGGAAAGACTCTTGCTTGGAGGGACACTCAACTTTTCCTTCAGTTTAGAATTAACATACGGGTTAGCACACAGGAAAGGGAAAAAGGTGTTGAATTTTGCATATCTATCTCATTTGTACTGTGGGCTCTTTACACTCTCTGGGAGAGTAAAGGTGCCTAAAAGTGAATGTAAATGTAATTAATGCCCACTTTATTTTTGATTATTTATCTATTGCTATGATTTAATTTGTATTGTGGTAGTGCCTAGAAGCACTGAAAATCCTGGACTGGGCCCACCATTGTTTTAGGCGATATATAAACACAGAACAAAAAGACAGCCCCTGCCCCAGATTGCTGACAGTCTAAGGCCTCTTTAGACCACAAGAGTGGTAGAAAAGGTCCTTCATGTAAATGAAAATCTGACCCATACGTATTTCCCTTATGACCTTAACTACATTTCAGTCTAGGTCATCAGGATAAAGGCCAGTGGTTTAACACTCATTTGCCATCTAGCTGGTTGACTTTGCTTGTCTTTTTGAAAGTTGTTTGCAATGCTCTCCTATCTGTGTTGGTCCTAGGATAGGAGAGAGACAAGGTCTTTTATTGGTGGAAGAGACAAACTTTGGAGCTACACGGAGCTCAAAAGCTTGTCTCTTCCACCAACAGAGATTGGTCCAATACAAGATATTACCTCCCCCACCTTGTCTCTTTCTTTTTGAAAGCTGATCCTTCCCATGAACAAGTGGCAATTAGATCTAGAAAACAGAACCTGGAGCAATTTTGGCTTGTGTCGGCCCTCTTCAGAATTTTGTTGCACTTTTGAAATTCTGAAAGAGAGATGCTCCTACTTTTTACAGCCTTTTATCCCAGCCCAGAACAAGTACAGTATTGCAAGGCGAATGGCTCCCTATGCTGTGTCGATCTTAAAGGGCATTTTCAAATTCAGAGCAAGATCTGTATTATGCGTATGTGCAATGTCATGAAAATTAGATACATTGTCAGGAGTTCTAGGCTGCTGTGCGCTATGTCAATCGGGTGTCCGGTGCTACTGACAGCCTGGCCAGCGGGTAGTTGGAGGACTGGCTAGAACAACACATCTGACGTGTTGTGATCGGCGCTTTCTCTGTGAAGGCTGATAGACCGATCAGTGACCAGTGACAGTGAGTTTAAAAAGAGGTTGTGTCCATATTCATAAATGCCGAGTATTTGAGGGTGATTTTGAATGGCTCAGGTAATTAAGGGGTTGAAAAGTGGCAGAGTCTGAGGGCCGGTTCACCTCTAATATACACCTGTGAACATTTGGAGTAGCTCCACTGAAATCAGCGCAGGTACGGCCGTGCAGAAGTGGGGTAAGTGAAAGGCGAATCAGGCCCAAGCGGGACAGCTTAGAACATAAGAACATATGATGGGGTTTATGTTCTGGACAATTGAACTACTAGGAACTGGACTGAGGTTACTGACTCATTTCACAAATGGCATTAAGCCACCATATAGTAAAGTATTTTAGTCACTACCATGCTGGATAATATGAAGCATTGGATTTCGATACCTTTGGAATACATAAGAATGACAGCACCCTTAGGGAATGCAGTAGCTGGTAAACTGGCATATTGTTCCATGTGACACATTCTCCATCCCTTGGAACCTTTAAACCAAGATGGGATGGCTTTGTAAGGGATATGCTCTAGTTCAACCATGTGTCATTGGCTAGGTGAAATCTAAGCCTATATTTTTTCAGGAGAGGGTCAGAATTCTCCATTCTGGCCTTAGAATCTATGAATTCAGTAGTGCTACATTACAAAAATACTACTACTACTAATAATAAATTGACTAGAAAGGTGACAGTCTGTTTCCTAATTACAGAGATATATGTAAATCAGACAAATCAGACTTAATTTATTGCATAATTTGCTACTTCAAAAAGATTTTGGGAAGAGGCATTTTTCTCTATTTTAGCAGTAAATTTTTCAGAAATGGCTGAACTATTAAAATGACATTTGCATGTGTGATGAATTAGATGTATGCAAAACCACAACAGAATTAATTATCCAGTGCTTGCCATTGTGAAAATAATTCCCCATCAACTTTATAACTCTGTGTTACATTATTATGTAAGTGCTATAAATTGCAGAAATAGAAGGCAATACAATATAAAATAATGAAGCATACACTGTAAATTACTGACATTTCTAAAGTTTCTGTATAGAAGCCAAGGAGAAAAAGGTATAAAGTTTAAGTGCCACTGGGAGGTTCAGAATCCTTTATAGCATATTTAAATAACCTTCTATTCTCTGACAATATATACCCTTTTGCTGGTCTTTCTCTTTAAAAGCAGAAATTGGCCGAGGCTCTGAAAGCGTTAGGGTTTATATTGTGTGTTATGACAAAGCTTTTCAGTGAAGTGGAGATGTATTGACGTATCTGGGGCTGAGAAGAGAAGGTCATTTGAGATTCAGGGTGAAAAAGACTATTCTGAAAATAAAACTACCTCTCGAAAACTGATTTACTTACCTACATTGTAAGCTAAATCAGGTTTCCTGCTCATTTGACTACATGATTAGTTCTTACATGAATATGTGTTAAGGAATATTAAGGTTGCATGGCAAAGCAATCCAAATTCTGGACATGTCAAAGGTAAGGTTGCCTGTGCAAATTCATACCTTTGCCCCCCTGTGCATTATGACACAGTCTCTTCACACAATCCCATTCTTTATTGTCTGCAGGATCCCTTCTTTGAAAAGAAGACCTAGTCAAAACCAGATTGAAACTCGACAGTGTTGTAGCTTTCAACAGGAATCCCAGGTTTGCTCGAATCGTGCAGAGCGAGTTATTGTTTTACAATGAAACCCCAAATCACTAGTTCTGCGCAGCTCTATTACATCATCTGTGCTTGTGCACTGCACTGTGCCACTCAAGACCTGATTCTGTGGCCTCTACTCACATGAGTAGAGCCATCAAAGCCGGTGTACTACTCAGGTGAGCAAAGGAATTTGGGCTGGGCTATTCAAAGTGGCCTGAAAGGGTTAGGCAGTGAACTCATTAAAAATCAGTGTGAATCGGTCTCCCAACTCTTTTCCTTCCTAATTATCTCTGGATGAAGTGTTCCTGAGGTGCAGAGAGACTTGGGGAGAGGGTTGCCTTGCGGAGCTGTCGCAGGTGTGCAGTGGGTTGTTGAAAAGGGAGGGTAATTGCACTTGCTTTGCCAGGTGCGGTGCTGATAAATAACCCTGGGTGATAATTATATCTTTGGGTGGCATGTTGCATGCTCAGAAGCTAATTGAAGTGCTGCCCAATTTATCGTGAAGTTATTTTAAAGGATTAAAGGGACCGCTTTAGTAATTTCCAAGGAATTCGCTACAGTGCCATTATTGTGAGCCTCAGAGTTTCATCTACGCACTCAAATGCAAATGACATCAACATCTAGCCCAGACAAGATCATTCTCACACTCCAGGTCCTCCCCATTAGCTGGTTGAACCATTTAAGTGAAGACAACTAAAGAATTTGATACATCCCATGTTGAAAATTCCCCAACAATTGGCACCTGGGCATAGGCCTTCTCCAATAGACCTGTTTGCTCAAATAACTGAATCTGTAAGGTATTTAGGCTCCTAAATGCTGTTGATTTCAATGCAAGTTAGGAGCCTAAATACCTTTGAGGGTCTGCGCCTGAGTTGCTTCTTGGTTAAGTAGTTTGAAAATTCAGTGCATGAAAGAGAACCTTGAAAGGTGCTTTGGTAAGGTAGATGCCCATATTCTGCTGAAAGGGGACATGTATGCAGTTTGTGCTCCCTTAGGGCTTGTCTCTGTTTACTGGGGGATCAACATGTGGTGATTGATCCACCAGGGGTTGATTTAGCAGGTCTAGTGAAGACCCACTAAATCAACCGTCGACTCTGGTACTGCACCGCAACGAGAAGCATAAGGTAAGTCAATGGGAGAGTTTCTCCCGTCAACCTAGCGTGGTGTAGGCACTGCAATAAGTGGAACTAAGGTACGTTGACTCCAGCTACCCCGTAGTGTAGACCTGCCCTTAATGTCCAGTCTTGAAATCTTCACTCAGGCAAAGCTCTCATGATTCTACTACCCATTCTTATGCAGAATGGCGCTTTACTCCACGACAATTCAATGGGATATACTTCTGGAGTAAGGTACTGCTCAGTACGAGGAAGGGTTGCAGAATCTAGTCCTGAGCAAGGACTCAGCCTATAAGCAGCCTCTTTGGTAGAAATGCCTGTTTAAAAAAGTCCACGTGCTCCCCTTTGTAACCAATGTGACCCTTGGGAATTCACGTAAAGTGAGCTGGGTGTATAGTTTATTGCCAGTTCACTGACAATCCCTCGACTTCTACATTGCCTGACAAACGCTGCGAGTTCATTTGATGATTTACAGGGAAGTAACTTTGAACATTGCAAAGCGCAGTTCTGCTCTGAAAAATGAGCCTGTGAAACCCTGTATGGGGCTTCACACAGCTGTTCAGCTGCATAGGCGTTCTGGAAGCAAATGTTTTAACTAAGTGCCTTCTTCAGTGTGACACTGAGCAGAGAGAGGCAAAGAAGGCGTTTCGCCAGAACCTTTGTCTGCAGAACATTATTTATTTAGCTTTGGGTTTATACATGAGCATTTAGAAGCATTGCATCTTTTCTGTGCTTCGTTTTAAGTGGAGCATATTAAGGATGGTCCTGTCTACCACGGCTGCCAACTTGTGTTTCTGGGGCTGGAGCTACGAGGCCAAGGTTTTCGAAAGCAACTTACGATTCTGTGCGCCACCATTTTTGAGCGCGGGGAGCACCATAAAGGAGCCTGATTTTCAGCATGTTCAGCCGTGTTCTGAGAATCCAGTCCATTTAAGCGACAAAGAGTCCTGTGGCACCTTATAGACTAACAGACGTATTGGAGCATAAGATGCATCTGAAGAAGTGGGTATTCACCCACGAAAGCTTATGCTCTAAAACCTCTGTTAGTCTATAAGGTGCCATAGGACTCTTTGTCGCTTCTACAGATCCAGACTAACACGGCTACCCCTCTGATACTTCAGTCCATTTAAGATGCCTCAGAGACACCCAAAATCACTAGTCACTTTGCAAATCTTGACCTGTCTCCACTTCTGTGGATTAGAATATACATCTCCAGCTCGATCTCCAAGTGTGTCGACTGCAGGCTATGTAGGCAAGGCATGGAGCTATTTAAAAATAAATGTAATGAATATAGCACTCGTCAGTCTAAAAATGTGTAGCATGAAAATGGAATGTTTCCTTGTCTGACACCTTTGGGGGTTTTTTCTTTACTTGTAATAGCTGGAAAATGACAATCTGGTCCATGTTATTTCAGAATCTCTGCAACTACCAGCCATCTTCTGCCTTTCTGTATGTTTTTCCTACACGGTGAGAAAGTTCTGTATTGTTGGAGCTCTCAGCTAAGGACTCGTGAATGTGGAAGGGTCAGTGTATAACAGACTGTCTTTGGAATCAGAGGTTTGTTGCATTAAGTTAGCTTTGAGAGCGAATCTGGGGCTGAGACACGGTAGTTCAATTATTGGACAGGTAGTGAATCTCTATAGCAAGAGCTGGGTACAGCTCCTGGTCTGTTTTGCAGGCTTCGGGTACTTTGTTTCCGGCACGGGCTGCACCAAGCTGCTGTGAAAAGAATTAAATCCTGGATCAATTAAATATATCAGCAGAGTGGGATTTTTTTTCTTTGCGCACGATACTTTGTCAGCTCTGACTTATCAAAAACCAGAATCCTTTTATAAAAACTGTTTTAGGGTTCTCTATGCTAAGGGTTGTGTCATGGGGTGTATTCACCCCGTCCTGTCCCAGCTGCTAAAGGCTTAACAGAGACATGTGCTGCCTCCTCAGTTGGGGCCGATTGGTGGTCATGCAACAGCTGGAGAAATAAAAAGGCTGCGTTAGCAGGGAGGGATGGCAGCCAGAGAGAATGAGCAACCAGCAATCTCCAGCAACCGACTGGTGGGAAGTCCCCCTGGTAATTGGACCTCCAAGAGAAGAGGATCAAGGTGCATGAGTCTGGGAAACAACCTACTGGAGAGGTGTGATAGGAAGCAGTGAGGGATTGAGAGAAACTGGTTCCAACTGCTTCACGCAGACCCCCTGGATTGCAACCCAAAGGGTGCGTGGGCCTGGGTTCCCTTACCAGCCCAAGCTGAGGGGTTAGGAAAGCCTGTGGAGTAAAGTCCAAAAGGCTCTTGTCTGTTGACCCTTTGCTAGAGTTATTGGCCTCCTGACACACCAGATTCTTTCCTGGTCTGAGAGGGGAGAGACTACTAATGGCCCAGCTGGAGGAACTACCAGACACAGGGCTGAATGGTGATTTAGCTAACAGAGGGGAAACTGAGAAAATGCGTAACAGCTGCTCAGCCTTGGTGGGGAGCAGCAGCTGCTGAAAGCAACCCCATGCAGGCTGCTTTTTATGTTATGTATTAGCTAGTGAGGGCAAAGTATTCCTTTGCTGGGATGAGTACACACGCAAGTACAAACCACAGCGAGGAATATCCCAGTGGGTTATCCTGAAATTCATCATGAAAGAAGCAGAATTTCCCAGGATCTGCTATAGCAGATAATTGGTAGCAAAACTATAGTTAAATGTTGACTGCTAATCTAGTGAAGTTTGCAGACCCACTTCCCCTGTTCTTACACCGCCACGATGCTATACAACATTTCCCCATTAAGCTGCAATGCTCCAGTCTTGGTCGCTATCCAAAATGACCTGTTCTGGGGAGGAGTGTTTGGGTTAGGGGATGGTGGGGGGAAGTTTGAACAGAATCTAGGATGGCCTTTTTAGTTAACAGTTACTGGGGGAAAAAAGTTTTTTCTCACAGATCATTATGTTTTCCCACATGGATAATTCAAAAATGGCAGATGGTTGTTGGCTCTCTAAACTGAGCATCTAAGGAATGCTCAGAGTGAATGGTATGCTCCAATCTCCCCCCTCCCCCCCCACACTCAGCCATCAGAATAACGTTTTAAAGAAAATGAGAACGCCCACCATTGAACTTCCACAGATGTAGATTGAAAGACCCAATCCTGTGAGGTACTGAGTGTAACATTTTCAAATCCACCTTAGTTGCTTAGGATCCTAACTCCCCTTTACAAAAATGTCTTAGCCCAAGATCCTCAAAGGTAGGTGTCCAAATATCTTTGAGGGTCTGGCCTTTAGGCTCCTAAGTCTCATTGAAAGTCAGTGGGACGTAAGCTTGTAGGTTCCTAAATCCTATTTCCAAAATGATTTAGTTGCATAGATGACTTGGGAGCCTTTGAACACTTTACAGAGTCCCTTTAAACTGGGGTGGGGGCACTCAGCATAAATGAGAACAGGGGGAACTACTGGGTGTTGATTACTTCTGCAAATCTGATGATTTCAATTACATCTCTTAATGGGAGATGACAGTCCAGCTATTAACGGGCAAATGCTGTGCAGAATGGCTACGTCCCATCTGGTGGGCTGAAATGTGGCAATTTTGCAGTTACTGCGGACGAGGTATCCAACATGGGTAATGGAGCTGGGAAATGAGCCATGGCCTTCTGAATGCTTGCCTCCTAGAAAGGGCTTTCAGTAGTATTACTCCTAGGGTTATAACTCCAGAGGTGTGTGAACAGTAATCACTAAGGACTTTCCAATTGGAAAGATGCATCGGGGGCCAGAAACAAAGCCACCCCCTAGTGCAAATGAGAAGTTGCGTTATTTAAAGTATTTTGACCCTTGGAATATTAACACAAACAAACTGATTATGACCAACTAGAAGACAGAGGGACCAGTGTTACAAACAGCCACTTGCTTATAGTCAGGTGCGCTGTCTGCAATAGACAGCATAGGAGAAAAACAGATCAGCAGACCAGTAAATACTTTGTCAGGTGTGACCACTGTAGATTTCAGAATTGTCTAAGGTACGCTTAGCAGGTTGAAATTCACCAATGGATGTGGTGGATTGTCCATCCCTGGACAAAGAGACTGGATAGCCTTCTAGAAACCCCCCTGTAATTCATTGTTTCTCAGCCTCTCCACTTTGGCTACCCCTCATTTGAACTCAAAACATTTCACAACTCCCCTGTTACATTTTTACTCTTATAGTGTCTAATGGCTGAGCATTGATAATTGATTTGTGTGTGCCAGAGGTGTGTGGGAAGTGAGACTTCCTTTGCTTTAGATTGTAATAAAACTTTCAACATCACATTATGCATCATCCCCAATTGTTTTTTATGCTCTCTCCTTGTGGGATGAGAGACTGGTTGAGGAACACTGCACCGGTTCACCTACAGGTTTGGGGATTTGATGCAGCAGTGGCTGAGTGAAATTTTATGGCCTGTGTTATGCAGGAGGTCAGATGATCAGAATGGCTTTAAAATCTATGAATATGTATTTTTTTCCTCCTTTGTGAATCACTTCCTCCTTCTGGCAAAGGCTCTCTTCTTCCCCACACTCTGGGGCCAAAAATAAAATTTTTAAATAAAGGATAAAGTAGTACAGGTTAGCTGTTTCTGTGCAAAACATGCATACGGAGGGCCTAGACAAAGGGATGGATTGTATGAAAGGGCCACTACCAACTGATATTTGATCCCCTAATAAAAATGGTATAAAACCAAGCTTTTATAAACTCTAAAACCCATAGAAATGCGCTCCCCCAATTTATTGTTTCACCTCCCAGGAAAACAGTTGTGTTTAAATCAAATAAACATGACCAGGCGATGTCTGAATACTGCGCCCTTTAGGCCCCGATGCAGACAAGCACTTCAACACGTACTTATTGGAAGCCCTACCTCTGATGCCTATGGCTTCCCCAGCTATACGAGCACCACTGTGTTGGCTGGCAGATAGTGGGCGTGGCAGGGACGGGAGCGCCACCCACTCCTCACCCTTGCCTGCTCACATGCACAGGAGGGGCACTAGCTGTCCTGAAGAGGCTGCTGATTCCCTCCCATCCCCTCCTCGGCATGGTGCAAGCCAGGTAGCCAATGCAGGGGATTCTTCTTTTTCTTTCCTTGCATGGACTTTTAGAGAGATCCACAGCCTTAGCCCATGATATATTACTATGGGACTATGCTAAGGTCGCACCCTCTGAATGAAAGCACCTGGAAGGGGAAGTAAACAGAATTGAAGAGTCCCCCTGAGTGCCGTTTGAGTCATGGCTCTGTCTGGATGTGCTCGCATTCCTTACTATACTCAGCAAGTTGACACAACAGTTCTGACATCCATTCTACTCACGTGGATGTTCAAGATTAGAGACTTGTCCAGTGATTACACTATAGCTGAAAGGCCTTGTTTTATACAGTCCATAGAAATAAGGGGCATGTTGGCAGCGGGGGAAATGGAGCAGGATCAGAGATACCTCAAACTCTCACTAAACATAGCTGGATGCTGTTGTCTAAAGTGTCCCCTTCTAAGTAACTATTCCTAATTCCTTGGCATGAATGTGTGGTTCCTTGTGCTAACACTTATTGCTGGTGGGGAATGTGCCCCAGTTTGAGTTCTCAGTAAACAACATGTCATTGATTTGTGCAATACAGGACAAGAATATTGTTATGCAGGAGACCAACATCAATACCCCCTGGGGCAGGGAATGTTAGTTCTATTGCCTGCCAATTGCAAAAGATCACAAATGACTAATAATTGATGAGATTATGAACATTCTGTAAATGAATGGGACATGTGGAATGGAATTCTGCCAAAAAAAAATACTAAATAATAGTCAAGAGGGTTGGAAGGGATTTAAATCCTCATGCTTCAGGCCTCAAGTGAACCGCTAACTAACGGAGGTCAGGAGGGAAATTTCCCTGGGGAAGTTATCTCATCACTGCCTCCTCCTGGGTTTCTTTTATTTTCCTCTGAGCAGTGGTATAGATCAGTGTCAGACAGGTGTGGTATTGGGGTCTGTGCCTTTAGGGGCTGAGCCCAGTCAGTTGGAACCAGACACAGAATAAAGCAGATATCTTGCTAACCCGTAAGCACTGAGTGATCACTGAACTAGATGGACCCCTGGTCTGAGCCAGTCTGGCAATTTGTATAGTCCCGTGTAACACAGTGCATGGTTAATGCCATGAAACATACAGTACTGCCATGGAAGGACGAAATCCTGGCTGCACTGAAATCAATGAGAGCTTTGCCATTGTCTTCAGTGGAGTCAGATATCGCCTGAAGTGTGTGGTGACCATTGTTTCAAAGTTAACATGACTGATTCTGGGGAACACGGGGGAGGGGCAAAAATGGAAAGTCCTCTTCCGCGTTCAGCTAGGAAAAAGTACTCGGGGATAAAGGTTGGGCCCAATTCAGGAAAGGCACTTACTCAATGCTAAGCAGATGTTTATGTGCTTACATGCTTTCCTGAGTCAGGGCCATTATGAACAAACAGTAGCGCCACAGATTAAGGCTTGCAAAATTGCATTTGCTAAAAATCAGTTTTGCTGCACAGATGCCCCAGAGCCTCAGGACAAGGCTGAAAATGATAAAAAATGGATTCAAGTGAAACGAAATTACAAGCAACCAAATAAAGTCTGCATTGAGTCTGACAACCTGTTGGGAAGGGTTAGCCTGAAGTGCATTAAATAGATGAGGTACCAACCCTTCAACGTGATTGCAGTGGAAATAAGGACTGATTCCTAACAGGCTGAGTATTGCGACCGCGCATACATAATACGTACATCCCCATCAGCAAAAGCTCTTTTGGGAAGGCCACAGAAACCTGTGCGTTAAGTATTGATGTACAATGGACTGTCAAAATGCACTTCATGGGGTCGGCACCTATTGATGTGAGAGTGGTGCCCTACAACTGAGTGGTGATCCCTGGGGATATCCGCCTTTCAGTTGATGTTGCTTGGCCAATTCATTCCCTTTTCCATGCGATTTTCACATTAGACACCTGCTATGGGGCATGGCATTTAGTTTCTGATCTCGGATTTCATAGAACTCAAGGCTTGAGTTAAACACACTGGCACTCAAGGCAAGGGGGAAAAAAAACCCTTGGGCTTTTCACCATGGAAAATATAATTGCATTCTTTGAGCATGGACTAAGATGCTGATAAACCTTGTGTCAGATGAATCAGGAAGCATATTGTCAAAAATCTAATGTCCAGAATTCCAAGGGGCTCATATTTTATCTCCTTAGAAGCAGGCTTTTGATCAAGCAACACAGTGCCCTGAAACATGTATGTTTGGTAGTCTTCCCCCACCCCCCGTGATGGGATATACAAACCCCACACAGGCTGGAAAGGGTTAATGAACTGCGGTGAGTACAATCAGCCCCATCTGCTACAGCTGTAGTGGGTCTGTCTGTAGGAAGGGGCTGAAAGGGGAGAGTTCACCTCAGGGCCGGCGCTTCCACTAGGTGACCCTAGACGGTTGCCTAGGGCAGCAGGATTTGGGGGGCGGCATTTCGCCGCCCTCGGCGGCATTTCGGCGGCGACTCATTTCCCGGTGGCGATTCGGCGGCAAGAAAAGCGGCCGCCGAAACGCTGCCGAGAACGCAGCTTCAAAGGAGCTGCCGCCGATTACGGCGGAGGAGCGCTGCTGCCTAGGGCAGCAAAAACCCTGGCGCTGCTACTGGTTCGCCTACTGGGGACCAGCTGGCTGGGAAGGAGAGCAGCCAGACTGCTGTCACTTGGGGAGAGGAGCCTGGCCGGATCCAGGAGCCACATAGTACGGTGGCTAGTCAGAGCCTGCCTGGAGAGAAGGCAGGTCTGGCACTGGACTCTTTGGGTTTATTAGGGACCTGGTTGTTAAGCCAGGAGACTGCAGGTGGTGCCCCATATGAGGGGAAGGATGGGGTCTGGTAGCAAGGCCCATAGGGCAAGAAGAAAAATAACTTTGGGGGGCCGGGGCCTGAGAATTAAGCCCAGTTGGGATAAAGTCTCCTTTATTTTGTGTAATTTTGGAACCTGCTGCCCTGGAAGGGGCAGGGCTGTCAACTTTTGTAGGGACCTGGCCAAAGGGTTGAGCCATAAGACAAGAGATCAGGCTGGTGACCCTGTTGGGGAAACTGAGGCAGAGCAGATGCTACATCGTGCCAAGCCATGAGAAGGCACACGGGGACAGTGGCTTGATGAGACCCCCTGCTATCCGTGCACTCGCTAACTTAGGGCAGGGGTAGAGCCATTAAAAACATGAACGCTGGCAACACGACGCCATCCTGAACTCAGAAACCATTGACTTTGAATGTTTCTGGTGATTGTGACTTGTTCTTATTGCGTTGGGGTGGGCTGAAATTTCCAAAGGAGACTACGGAAGTTCAGTGCCTATTTTGGTAGGATTTGGACTTCCCTTAGGCTCATCTGAAATTGCCAGCCTTAAACAATCTCCTTCTCTTCGTTTTGTCTTTCAGGGCCTAAATCCATCTGAAAGTGCAAGTTCTTCTATCTGATTCACTCATTTCAGTTTCGTAGTGCCCATCCTACTACAATGAGCGGGGGCAGTCCATCCCATTACAGAGGGGAGGGGAAGTGGTTGTGGAATGTAATTTATGAAATTATTGGTCAGCCAACACCTTGAGATTCATTGCAAAGCAATTTTTTAAATTCAGCAGGCTGTGGTTCCATACCACTTCATCTGAGTCTTGCAAAATTTCAAGCACTGCTTAGGCTGACTTTTTTTTCTTTTTTCTTTTCAATTTGAAACTTGATCTTTTAAGGGGGAGGAAAAATCTGAATCCAAAAGGGGAGATAAAGAACCAAGATCTGAGCGAAGAAGCTTACATTATTGTCCGTGGATGCTTGTTGCAATGAATTAATTCTAAATTGTCGCTGGCTCTTCTCTGTAGGGCAGGGTGAAGGGAATACAGATTAAGTTGATTAAGAAAGGATTCACTTCGTCTACTAAGCTAGTCCCCGCAGCTTGGAACAAAAGGAAAGTGTCAGCTGTTTGAACTCAAAGTGAAAGAATAATTTTTATTACTAACAATAAAGTCATAATTAGAATAGATGGCCTACTAAATGAGGGCCCCATTTTTTGATACCTTTTTATACATGGAAACCAAAACCATACCACGTTTTAAGGACATGCAAATCGATTTATAGCCCTTACGTAAGGATGTGTCAGAATGTCACGAAAGGATAAAGGAGCAGACAGATAAATATTCAGAACTCCTTAAATTGGGGATTGCTGAATGGGGAGGGCATAGATCTACGGGGGCATTCCCTTTGCTTATACTTCCAGTTACCCAGGGATCCTGTGTTTTGATCTCTCATGTGGCTTATCAGGTAGCGGAGAATGAGCTGCGTTGGGAGTACGTTTGGAAATAGAGTGCTAGCTCTTTTAAAAAAAAAAAAAAGGGGGTGGGGAACCCAAAACAACCCAGTATGCCAGACCCAAGCACTCAAAGCTCATGAGTCAGGTCCCTGAAAATTATGAGGTTGGCAAAAAATCATGACTTTTTATTAAAGTAAAAAATGATGGGTTGTTCCTGTTTGCTTTCTGCTTTGGGAATCACATTTTCAAGCGTTTCTGTGGAACCGCGAGGGTGAGAAATGTACTAATTCAACAAAGCGTGTGTGTTGTCCCTTTGACTGTGAGGAGACTTAAGCCTGTGCTTAGCGGCGAGCGTGCGCTTAAGTGCTTTGCTGGCTCAGGGGCTCGCTTAGAAAAGGGAAACATTATTTTCCAGCAATGTCACCCCCGTACAGACAAATATCTGCCTGTGAAGTCGAATGACCTTGCGTATGGTAGCCTGACTCTCTCAATTTTTAGTCACACGATTAGGCGCGTTAAAGTTGCTGAAACTGCTTGCGTGAGTAAGGATTACTCAAGTAAGTGTGGGTTTGCTGATTCAAGCCCTTCACTGGCTTGGTTGGGGCCCGGTATTCCCCTTAGTTGCCCAGAGAAGAGTAGAAGTTGCCCAAAAGTCAACGAAGAGCAGGAAGGGGTGTAGAGAGGAAATGCAGCTACGTCCCTGCCACTAGCCCCGCTGTACAGCTCCCCCCACTTTGTGGTGAGGAGTGGACGAGGTGGAGGAGCGGGGAGCGATGGCTTCGCATGGCATGTCTCCCAAAGAAACCCAGGACAGTTGCACAGATCTTTCAAGTTGTTTCTCCAAGCAGCGTCGACTCTGTGTGCGCTGGAAGCTCCTTTAGGTAGCCATGGGCAACAAGGCAACCGAGCGCCCGTTGGTGGCACCTCAGTGGCACATGCGCAGGTTGCTGCTGTGGCCCTGCTCTGCAAGCATGGCTGCATGTAGAGATTACCCATGTAAGCAGGGTGAAGCGCATGCTTCAGTGTACGTGTAACCCAGTGGGGAGCGTGTCGCAGGTCCACCGTGGATATGAGGCTGTTGCAGCTCACAGTTAGGCTGTCTTGGCTCAGTAGCTCAAGCTGTGTCATCACATGCCTTTAACTCGGGATGTCTCCACTTCAGTCCCTAGTATGTTGCCCAAGAGGGCGGCTGGCTGTCACGTACGCAGGATCGGCGCCAACCCGAGTTTGGCTGCACGTGCGTCTGGATCCTTTTGCCTGTGCATATCGGGCCCGAGCCATGCTCCGTAGTCACCTCAGGAGGTCTCATGCCAAGGGAAGATAAAGCTACTTGTGAGTCCCAGAAAACACAGAACGTTGTTTTCACAGGGAGGAGGGACAGCTCTCGGGGGATAGTTTTCGGGGGGAGGGATAGCTCAGTGGTGTGAGCATTGCCCTGTTAAACCCAGGGTTGGGAGTTCAATCCTTGAGGAAGCCATTTAGCGATCTGGGGCAACAATCTGTCAGGGGACAGTACTTGGTCCTGCTAGTGAAGGCAGGGGACTGAAGTCGATGATCTTTCAAGGTCCTTCGAGTTCTAAGAGATAGGCGTATCTCCACAGGGCAACATAGGGGCGCTACTGCTAAATGTACCACAACTGGTGTTTCTGAACGGTCTGAAAAACACACCCAGTATTTTGATCTGGCCAGTGAGAATGTATCTATTCAGGTGCTTTCCTAGGGTCTCCTGATAAATAAAGGAATTTGTGTTTCATTTGACCTAAATAGGCATTGATGGCTAGGGCCTCCTCTGTCAACTGCTTTTTAGCCGGGGCTGTTGGGTAGTATTTCCGCTTGGTGCGGGAAGCTTGTTAGCCTCTTACGTAGATTACTTTGAGGAAGAAAAGGAGCAGTTTTTGTAGCTCAGCTGTCTGATTGATAAGAAAAGACTGAAGAACACAGAGTTGAAGGGCAATCTTACATTTCCCCAGCTGTTCGAGTAAAATTCTGCTAAATTCCAGCCATCGCTGGATTGTATGCTAATTCTGCCTCGTCGAGATCTCGTGGTTTCTTGTATTCTCTGCCACGGGCATATGGCAGCAGGATGAACTGTTGCCATAGCAACCTTTCAGAAATATGACATCACCACTGCTGTCAGATGTAAGCCCCTCAAGGCTTTTGGATTTCAAGGATTACATAACTTTGGAAGGGTTAGGCTGGGGCATGGATCTAATCCGGTTTCAAGGTTTTAGTCAAATTAAAATGAAATAAAAGTTTCATGGCAGCATCAGCTGTTGATCTGGAGCATTTTACAACCTAGCTATGCGTGCACTACCCCGCGCTGGGTTATGGGGAGCCCAGCAATAGAGACACTGGATTTTACCCTATTTAGGATCCTATTTAGGGATCGTCTCCGCCTTGAGTCCTGCCGCAGACACCTGTATGTTGTCCCTGTGAAGCCCAAAATGTGCTGCGTCCCCATGCTGGAGCTGTGGCCGAGAATCACCCGGCCCACGGAACCGGGATTGATTGTCTTCCTTCAGTTGTTTTAAAGCACAGACTATTTATTCTGTGGGTTGAGAAGAGTTTGGGGCATTTTAAAAAGACACGGCGCTATGGTGTTGTCATCTCCACCCACCCTCCCGGTTTGCCAGCACAGCCATGCTTAAGGGCCCAGGGCCTATGTGGTAGCACATGGTATGCCACCAGTCATCATGTGACCCACATGACACCAGTGCGTTGCCTGCCGCTACCGCTGATTTAGCTTGCAGGTGGTAAGAAGGACCAGTGATGTGAGGGGGATGTGTGCGGGGGAGATAGCAGGATGCCTGCAATGTCCATGTTGGTGAGGAGGGGGCTAGCTAGGAAACATGCTCACTGCAAGGAAGGTGAGAGCCGGAGAACAGTGTAGTCCGAATGATTCCTGACGGGTGCCCTCTTGGATGGAGAAATCAGTTGAGTGGAGTCACTTTGACGGGGAAAGAATAAGAACACGCATCACTCCAACTGATCCCCCGCCAAGAGCTGCCCTCATTCCTGCCCCAGGAAAGGCAGACCCCTGCTGTGGTGTGGGAAGGTGCATTGAGGCTGAGAGAATGTGCTGAAATTGTGGAGGTCTGGGTCTATGCCCTGAGTCTCCGATCAGCCAGTCATACAAATTATAGTAAGAGAAGCGTTTTGAGCAGCCCTCCTGAAAACAAGTCTATGAATTTATCCTGCAGCCTTCAGGGGCATTGCTTGCTGCCTACTGCTTTGATTTAAATGTTCTGACAGAAGGAAACATTTTAATAAGGAAAAAGAAGTTTGATGTCGTCTCTCTTTCTTTAGTCAGCATCTGCACTGACATCCATAAATGGGCACCTAGATAGCTGGAACCTAGCTGTGTTCTGTAATGATTT
Organism: Chelydra serpentina; assembly: GCA_037349315.1. Taxonomy (NCBI): domain Eukaryota; kingdom Metazoa; phylum Chordata; order Testudines; family Chelydridae; genus Chelydra; species Chelydra serpentina. The sequence goes on from JBAIAC010000061.1 coordinate 18,465,703, forward strand.
TATAACAGTGTTTCCATACAATCGAGGCTGATTTTTACCTTTATCCTGCTAGAAAATGCTATGCAGAGTGGAACAGAGATTCAAAATATCCCAGCCACCCAGTTACCCATAATGATGTTTTGAGATTCAGTTTAAGTGAAAGATGGGCATTTAAAACATCTGAGAGACAATATGGTAAAACTACCAGTTTCTTTCAGTGATTGTGGTACTTATCTAGTCCATGCTTCTAACTGAATGAACAAATGATGATTATACAGAAAATATTTGCCTTTACAAGTAACTATATAATAGAGAGAGAATGTATTTTTCTTGCTTTTAGATCAATAAGCGACTATATTCAGAGCTGACGTGGTTTTATGGGTACTTTCCTTGGGTAGATTTCAGCGTTTTTCAAATGTCATGAAGTGCTTTCTGAGGGTCAGAAATTGCCGTTAGTTGAGAGTAATGCTTTTTAGACACACACACTCCCCAACTACTAAGGATTGTAAAGGGTTTATAAGACTGCAGTTGTGGAATTGTCGTAGGATTCAAGTGATGGATAGGACTCAAGTGTCTAAAGCCCCAACTGCTGCAAACACTTAGAGACTTAACTCTAGCCTGCGAGTAGTCTCCTTGATTTAAAGAGGACTACTCATGTGAGTAAAGATCAACATGTGTGTAAGTGTTTGCAGGATCAGGGCCTAAGCATCTTCCTGAGACAACTGAGCTGATGTTGTTTTTTAAAGACAGCACTATTGAATTACTATGGCACCTTCTGAGCACAGATTTACTCCTGGGACAAACAAGTACTTACTTGTTTTATTTGTGTTACAGTAGATGTTGGGGATCTAGTTCCTACACTTATTAACAGAACATTATCCAATATTCTTGTCATCTCAAAAGCTGGATTGTTTTGCTTGTAAGCATTTTAAAGTCTTACAAAACGTATGAAACAGCCATTCGACATGGACTGTCTTGGTATATAGCTACAAGATATCATAACGCCTGATGGCTGAAGCAGGCTAGGGGCAATTCTGAGCAGTGGTCAAATGTGTATGGGTGGTAGGGCTGCCAATTTTGGATGGACGTATTCCTGGAGGTTTCATCACATTACATAATCCTTGATTCCTGGAGATTCCACGACAATCCTGGACGGTTGCCGACCCTAGCACCGGTTGGGTAGCCAGGAGGTCCGTCCGTATCGGTGGCACTCTGGGGCAATGGCCGGAGTTCTGACTGCGGTCAGTAGCCAGGAGATCCAATTCAAGGGGGCGGATCAGTGGGTTAAGGAGGTGAGGGCAGCAAGGTAGGTCAGGTGAGGCAGCAACCAGCAGGCAATGGCCTGCTGCTAAGACAGCTTCCTCTTTCTGTTAGGACTTTCTGTAGTCTAGGTATCCAGTGGGAATGCTGTCCGTCCAGGGGGTGTGGCTGCTATGGGGGCTGCAGGCCTTGCGCCCTAAGGTTGTTGACCAGGGGCGATGGTTCAACATGCTGTTGTGACATGTAGGCTAGGGGTGATGCTTAGGGACCCAGCGTACAGGGGTTCAGTAGCAGGGTCCTGAAAGATAGAGAGAAAATATGCTGAAAGGAGAAAGAAAGTGAAAGGAACTTAGAAAAGCAAGTCATATAAATTAAAAGGTAACTTATTCATTTAGTCAAAAAAAAGCCATTTTAGAAATGCTGCACAAAAATCCTAATCAAGTTCAAGTACGTTGTATTTTATGTGGGGCTAAAAATGGAGGGCGAGACTTAAATAGTGACCTTAAGGAAATTCTCACCCATACATTTGAAATGTTACATTGATATATATATATATATTTTGAAGAAAAATGTCTTAACTATACATATAGTTTCTGTGTTATCCTGAGAACGAAGTATCCTGAGGAGTCGAGTTTTACATACAGGTATTACGGCCTTCGTTTGGTTTTTAAGTATGTGAGTCCATGCAGTGGCCAAGAACGTGAGGAAGTGTTTAACTGGACTAGTAGGTGTCCTGCAACCCATCACACAGCTCTGCCACGGCACTTGAATCCTGATCGGCAGCAGTCCTGCTCTTGAAATGATTCTATTCAGACTGAAAGAATTACATTGCTAAAGTATGTGGCAATTTTGGATTGTGACCCAAGGAAAAGCAAAATAAAACCACCACACTCATTTTTACATCCAAGTAAGGGCCCCGTTCAGGGGAGCACTTACAATTTAATTGGACTTAAGCACATGCTTAAGTAAATTCCTGACTTAGGGATGCCTGGAAATGGGGCCTAAACTGGGGTTTGAATTTAATTTGGGGGGTAAGAACTGGTGTAGTTACTGACTAGCTCCTGAACCGTTCTACTGCCTTACATTTAATCTCTGCATACTTTGAGACCCTTTTTTAGAGTGCAGTTCACAGTGGATAAGGATCTGTGCAATTTAATTAAAGGTTGTCCTTGCCTTTCCCTTCTCTTCACTATGAAATACCTCACTGAAGTGTTTGTTTGCTCTTTACTGGCTTAGTTCCAGCCCCATCTACCCTCCATTTTAATTTTTCACAGTTCTTAGCTCTGGTATTTCTTTGTCCACTTTGTTTAGACTTCCCTGGCTCCATTATGTCTTCTCATTTCAAGCTCTTCTGCAGCACTGACTTGCAAAAGTGAGTGTCTAAAATGAGGCTCCCAAATCCATATTTAGCCGCACAAATCAGTCACCCGATTTTCACAAGTGCTGAGTGCTGAGCAACTCCAGTTGAAGTCAAAATGGAACTTCCAGGTGCTCAGCACTTGAGAAAATCAGACTACTTCTTTGGGTGGCTAAACCAGAGATTTGGGAACTTAATCAGAATCGCCCACTTTTGATCATTCGTGCTAAGACGAGGGTAATGAAATCACATGTTTCAAGACATAAACTCATCACCACAAAGGGAAGGAAGGAATTTTTTCCTATTATGTAGAGCACTGCACAGTTGGCCAGGTGTATTATGGGGTCATTATGATGTCATTGTTGCAAGTACCAGGTAGGAGCAGGACATTGCCCTTTATGTTCCAATGGTCTGATCCAGCATGGGAAATCCTATGTTCCTTTTACATTAGGGATATTTGTCTTTTACCAGATCTGTTCTTCTGATCATTCCCTTTTTCCCGTCTATATCTGCTTCTTTCCCTCTCTCATAACCGTGAAGATGTACGTTCATCTTGTTCTGTAACTTTTAGATTGGGTTACAGCTGGCTAGAGGATGAACCCAGATTTTTCTCTTGGAGAAAGAGATTCAACGCCTTCTTTCTGTAGTCTATAATGCCGTCTTAGTCTCTTGCTTGTGTTTGCCCTTGTATTTATGAGTTCTCATTATATTTGCAGGTAAAGAAAACTATTGACACTTAAAATGCAATTAGCATAACTCTCAACCCTCCAAGACCAAAATTGGTTGCACAAAGCTTTTAACATCTGCTATAAAGATTCTAAGTCAAGTACACAACAAAGATAATGGTGGGGGAAGCTTGAAATGATGCCGGATTCGTTTTTAAACCATGTATAAAGTGTTCTGTACTCTGGATTCATGATTCAGCATTCTTGATGTTAATAATTTACAGTAATGCCTGGTGAGTTAATACCAGGTTTGTCTGGGACAGAAGAATGTCTTGGTCTGAAATGAGTGACTTATCTTGGAATCAGGCTGAGTGGAGTGCTACTGTATGGAAATGAAGGGGAAAATTGAAATCAAGAGTAAACCAGCATTTCCATTCCTCGGCAGCAGCAGTAGGTTTTCAGGTGGACCTGTGCAGAGCTCTGTTCTCAGCACAATGGTGCTAAATGTTTCTTAGAAAGAAATGCAGCATAACACACATCTCTTGGAAATACGAACATTGGAGAATTTTCTTTTTCTGCTTACCTGCAAAAGGTGCGTTTTATATCTCTTGTCACTTAGGCCTGGGTTGTGCATTTGCAACCATGTGTAAGAGGTAGCACATAGCCATGCTATCCCAGGAGCATCACGGGAAAGCAAGCATGCCTCCAGAAGGATAATACCCCTTTGCTCCAAGGAGACAGTAATCTACTACTAGCCCGGACCAGTAGTAAATTACCACCATGCTTCCTAGTCCAGCTCATCTTTGCTGACCTGTACGTTGGGAGCAGAGACAAGGCTACATCTACTCTCCACTCATTTGCCTGGTAGAGAAGACTGGGTGCGCAACACCCACTTACCCTGCGCACCCAGATCAAAAGTCCGGGATGGCCATGTAGGGTAATGGGCATAGAAATGTAGGGCTGAAAGGAACCTCGTAGTTATCAAGTTCAGCCCCTGTACCGAGGCAGAACTAAGTAAACACAGACTATCTCCGCCAGGTGTTTGTCCCACCTGTTCTTAAAAACCTCCAATGACGGGAATTCCACAACCTTCCTTGGAAGCCTATTCTGGAGCTTAACTACCCTTAGAGTTAGAAAGTTCTTCCTAAAATCTAACCTAAATCTCCCTTGCTGCGCATTGATCCAATTACTTCTTGTCCTACCTTCAGTGGACATGGAGAACAAGTGATTACCATCCCCTTTATAACAGCCCTTAACATATCTGAAGACTGTTTATCTCTCTCTCACACACACACACCCTGCTTGGTCATCTTTTCTCAAGACTAAATGTGCCTTGTTTTTTAACCTTTCCTCATAGGTCAGGTTTCCTTCTAGATCAAGTTAACCTTTTAGCATTTTTGTTGCCTCCTCGGGAAAAATGTGGACAAATTGGAGAGAGTCCAAAAGTGTGGCGCCCAGAACTGGGCACGGTACTCCAACTGAGGCCTCATCTGTGCTGAGTAGAGTGGGATAATTGTTAGCCTCTTTCACAACTGCTTCATTGTTGACTCCTATTCAGTTTGTAATCCATTCTAACCCCCAGATTTTTGTCAGCGGTACTACCACCTAGCCATTTAGTCCCCGTTTTGCAATGGTGCGTTTGATATTTCCTTCCTAAGAGCAGTACTTTTCGCTTGATTTTTATTGAATTTAATCATGTTGATTTCAGAATAATTCTCCAATAACTCCCCATCGTAGTCCCTGCACAGCCATCTAAGCCAAGCCATGATCTAGCCCTTTACCCATAGCCCAGGGTGGAGTGTAAGTCAGTGGGCAAAATCACTGACTGGAAAGGGAGGGGAAAAAACTCACAATTGTCTAATGCAAAACTCTTTCCTCAGCACTGGGTACTAACGAGCTAGGGCTTTTCCAGCTCCAACAACTGGGAGGGAAAAGATCACCCCCTTCTTTGCTATTGTGGAGAGACCCATTCTAGGACTTCCCTGACACTCATTCTCTCATCTGTTGTACTTGCCTCAGAGTCAGGGAGCCTTCTATTTAGCTTCCTTCAGGTCACATGCTTGCTCCAAAGTCATGTGACCAGCAACTATAGTCCTGAGTTATAAAGAGGAGCAACAGGCGCATTGGACCATGTGTATGGGCCCCAAGACTTAGAACCGTCTTACAGAGTGCTTGGGCCCCCAACTCCCAATAACATTCCATGGGCGCTGGGCATTCAACTCCCCTTTGTGCCTTTGGAAATCTCTCCCTTATTCAAAGTGGCCACTGGACATGTTCTCCGCAGAAAAAGCGGGAGCCCTGATTGTGGCTATTGGATTCTGCGTGAAGTGGGTGTTTAGGCGCTTATTTATCAATTCGTGCTGTGTCTGGCTTGGACCATCCTTTTCAAAGCACCATCATTTTGAAAGATGTTTGATCTGTGCTGCCTACGGAGGATTGAGCCAGTTTCTAACAGTCTCTGCTGGCAGTTGACAGCTGTCCAAGGACAGGAGACAGTCACTGAGCAGAAAAAAACGAGGTGTATATATTAATTTTTTCCCCGGTGTCAATATCTTACTTTACTTGTCACCTCCTAGCACACGTGATGGATGAAAACAGGGATTTCCACTGGGCCGGGCATTCAGTTTCATCACCACTTTACCTCGCTTCACCTCAGTGGTAATTTTGATCATTTCATGATTATGTCACTTGAGCATAAGAGCCAATAATAGTAAGCATACATTTACTGCTCACCTACTTCAGCAATCACTCATCAGACTCTTTGGCATTAGGAAAGTGCATGTGTGTTGTGATATGTACTTTATATAGGGAAATTTCATTCCATATGGGACTACAGATTTTTTTTTTTTAAACTACACAAAAATTGCACCATCATGGAAACCTGCCTCTATAAATAAGTGGCTCCGCTGCCGTTGTTAATTGCTGTTAGTTCTTTTGCAACGGTGCGTGACTGAGCAGAGACATCTAGGGGTATGGTTCCAGAGGAATATAGCCAGGCAACTTTTGCTGATGTCGGTGGAACTCAGAGGGGTAGCTCTCTGCACAAAGAAATGAACTATGCTCACTCCCCTCCTCGCTGAGTGGCTGGAGCTGCTTGTTCAGCTCACGTGTAGCTCTGCACCTCTTGTACCTCTGAAACCCCAGCCTCGTTCCTATTCCTCTGACTCCCTTGTCAGTGGAAAGTTTTTAGTAAGATCTCCGACGTCTCAGCTTTTTCTTGAAAGGCCTCTGTGGCAGATGTATGATGCCATTTGGCATCAGCATGAACCTCTGAGATAATGAGGAATTGACTGGGTGGAGAAGGATATGAAAGAGCTCTCCTGACTAAGTTCCTCCTAACTGGATTTATAAGCTCTTCCGGCCATAATCTGCCCTCTATTTGCATGGGAAACTTCTGTTGCTGTTAAGGGAAGGTGTATGCATGTATCAAGGACAATATATGGCCCTTAGCTTGAGGAGCATGTTAATTATTTAGCCTTTCTGATAGCTGACATTTCTCTGTGCTGCAATGGGTGTACAGGTTCTTTGCCACCAGGGGAGGGGACTTGAAAGCCATGATTCAGTCCCTTCCAGGTCTGCCCATGTGGGGAGTTCCAATGAGCCAGAGAGTAGTTTGGCATTTGGGAGTCAAATAAGCCCAGAGTTGGCTTCCAGAGTCTCATCTGTGAGTGCCTGCCAGAGCCAAAAGTAACTGGGGACGTATCTAGCCTTCCAACCTGCACCTGAGCGAGGCAGGTGCAGCAAAGCCAGGCTCAAAGCCTTAGAGAAGGTGCTGAATAGGACTGGGTGAAGGGATTGAATAGGAGCTGGAATCAAGATCTCTGGAACATGAGTTGTTCTTTTTATATTATTTTGTGTTTACGGACCATTAAGCTGCAGGGGAGATGTGGTTATGGACTCTGCTGGTTTGTGGTTCTTCACAAAACCTGTAAAATAAATCTGAAACCCTTGGGAGGGTTTTCTCTACCTAATGTGGGAGTCATGATGCATGGACAATGGAGCCCAATTCACCACTGCATCTCGTGGGGTCATTTATACCCATGAAATGTAAAGTGCCACGGTTCTGATCTGGTAGACAATGGTAAAGAAGCAGAAGAATACCCAAAGAGAAACTTGACACGGGTTGTATTGCAAGAGAGCTGAGGGGACATATGAGTTGAAGATGTTGGCAGTGAAAGACAAGCACAGGCAAATAATTGAGGATGAACAAGCAGAGAATAAGCAATCAAAATATTCTTTCTAAGAACAGTACAGATGCAGAACACAGTAAATGAAACAGTCCTGGAGAGGCTTCCCAGTAGAGACGAGGGAGAGCAGATGCTGGAATTCTTAGAAGAAATAATCCCCTTGATAGAAAGTTTGAAAAAGAAAAAGGCACTGGGGAGTAACAACATAACAGCAGAGCTTCTGCAGGAATGCGAGGAACACACATGGGCCATGCCCAAGCTATATAACAAGATTTACAAACAAGCAAGTGCCGAGAGAATCGGGGAAAATGCTATCTCCTTTTTTAGAGATGGTACTGCGTGAGAGCTCAAGAACCACAGAGGAATGAGCTTATAGAGTGTTCTGGGAAAAGTGTTCACCAAGATCCTGTTGAGGGGAATTAAAGAGATACTTGGAAATAGTGGTTGCAGAGGAACAAGCCAGATTTAGACCAGGACAGAGTACAGCAGATAAGCTATTTGTGATGAGAGATATCGGCGCAGTACACAGAACACAATCTCACCTGCTACAACAACTTTATAGACTTCAAACAGGCTTTTGATTGCATTTGGCAGAAAGGGCTCTGGCAAGTTTTGAGAACAGATGGCATCCTTGAGAAATTGATCAAGCTGATAGAAAACATCTACAGCAAATGGCCTCATTCTACAGCAAACATCTACAGCAAATGGCCATTTGATGATCTGTAGGACAAGAAGCCTTCAGATGGTTCAGGGCAACTGTAGGAGTGAGACAAGGATGCATGCTATCTCCAGATTTCTGGAAGCAGTAATGGTTGAAGCACTGAGAGATGAAAGGGGACAAATCATGTGGAAGGACAGCGAATAACCTTAGATTCACAGCTGTTCTTGACCTCGTAGCATTGAGCAATGAGGATTTACAGAGAATAACTAACAAGATTGACCAGGAAACCAGAAAATGTGGGTTGAAGATCAGTACAGAGAGAACCAAAATTATGGCAATTGGAAGACAAGAGGAAGCAGCAAAGATCAAAGTCTGAGAACTAGAACAAGTAGAAAAACTTCGGTACAGTGGAGGACTAGGATTGAAAAATGGGAATTGTGAAGATGACATAAAAAGAATTGGACTAGCCACTACTGCATTTGGAAAACTCCGAAGAGCTGGAAGGCTACAAACATTTCAATTTAAAACAAAAATGGTGTATACTAGACAATTGTGCTGATACTGCTGTATGGGTTGGAATGCAGGAGTATGAGGAAAGCTGACAAACAAAAGAGATTGCCTGACTGCAGAAATGAACTGGCTGAGAGGAATACTGAGGTTGTCAAGACTGCAGGGGGAAAAAAGGTGATAAGAAAAGGGCAAGAAATGACACCATTACAAGCGGCAAAGAGTCCTGCCGCTTTTACAGATCAGACTAACATGGCTACCCTTCTGATACTTAACACCATTGCAGAAGAGTAAAGAAATATGACTGCAATGGTTTGGGCATGTGTCAAGAATGGACCTGGAAAGGAAACCATGCATGGGATATATATATCAGAGCATAAGGAACTAGAAATAGAGGAAGCCTGAGGGTGCATTGGGTAAAGACGGTGAAGAATAACATACCACAGAAAGGTTCAGAGATGAACAAAGTTGTGAAGCTTCAACTACAAGACCAGCAAGTGGTGGGAAGACTTCATTTGGCCCCATCGTGACTGCTGAGCTGGCGGCTGGAAATCAAAGATGACGATTCTGGTCTGGCAGCATTTTACACCCAATTTACACTTGCTTTGTAAGTGACTGAACTGTGGGTAGGCAATGGTGAATTGGGCCTAAGAAGATTAGGAGGCTTATGGCATCAGTGTACCTTCACTAGCAAAGAAGAGATGTTCTTACCTCATGTTTGTTAGCTAACGCATGAGGTAAACTCCTAGTGAAGGCAACACAAGGAAGTGTGGTGTTTTCACATGGAGTTAGCAGGTCAGGGTGAAGACTGTGGTGGAACCTAGGGTTTACTCTGGTCTGGTAACTTGTGAGAATAACTCACTTCCTTGTATTGCCATCACTAGGAGTTTATCTCATGCGTTAGCTAACATGAGGTAAGAGCCCCCTTTTTTTCCCTTGTGAAGACAAGATCTAAACAGGAATGAGGCCATTTGTGTGTGGAGAAAATAGAATTGTGCAATTATTATTTTGGAAAATGTCCACTGCGAAAACTGAAATTATTGGAAAAGTACACTTATTTTTTGGCCATTGTAAGGTTTCAGGTTAATTAAAAGTAGATTTTTAAAAAAATATATTCTTATTTGTTTAATAAAACTTTAACTTTCACTGAACACTTATGCTTGTCAAAGCCATTAGCATCACAAGACACTACTACCAGTAGTGTTTATGGGACTGGCCACTTATTGTTTAAACAGCTGGTCGCACTGGCAAAAATGGAAGTTGGTTTTCCTGCCTTTTGACGTAACAGAAAATGTGAAATAAGTAGGTGGCTGTGGGTTTGGATTTATTTATTTTTACTCAAATCTGGCTAAATAGGAATGTAACAGTTTTGGAAACAGTGAAAAGTGTGTGGGGTGGTTTTGTTTTGGGTTTTTTTTACACCTCTAATAGCAAGAAATAGTTTGATTATCTTCAGTCTCTGAATACTGAATATTGAGTGGGGTAGCTCAGATGCCCATGTCTATCAATTAGAGAGGACATTTGCGATTCCCTTGACAAGGTGGCTTGCACAATTACGTGCCACACTGCACCCGATGAGAAATAACGTGTAACTGAATTGGATTACAAACAAGGGATCTGCTCTTCAGCAGGTATTAATCAGCGCAGGCCCTTTGCGGTTAGTGGATCTGCACTGATTTACACCAGCCGAGGATGTGGCCAGATAACTTTGTGGTAATTCTGGTTTTGGTTTATATATTTTAAATGGCACTAACTCTCTGCTGTAAGATTAGCTATCAGCAGCAAACCCACAGCACAATGCAGCCTCTCTTTGGTTCCTGTGGTCACTTATGTAGATAGTAGTGGGGGTGGGGTGTAAAATCCTGGGTTCATTGACGTCCGTGCAAGAACGCTCACTAAGTTCAGCGGGACTATGACTTGTCCCTTACAAAGAAAAAGTCCCTTCCCATGTTTTAAATTATCCATATGTCTAAAGATTCATCTGTGATGTTTAGTAACTGAGTACGCGTAAATGAAATATTCGACTCTCTCTCTCTAGTTTTGTGGCTCTGTAGCCCGTCTCCCAAGATTATGATAGAAAAAGCCATTGCTGTCCTGAAGCGGTACCCGTTACCTGATACGCGATGGCTGTCTTGAAATAATACTCCAAATATCCCCCAAACCTTAGTTCAATCTAGAGTTTAACCAAAAACATCAGCACTAAATAACCTTAACTGATCATGTCTCATATTGTGTACACCAATCAAACTTGCTGGCACTCCACTGATTTAGTGGTGGTGTAATTTGAGGCAGATTTCAACATTATGCTGTGCAAGATATTGCTAGCAAGGAACAAAGACAACCATAAAATTGAAGTTAGTAACTGAAAGTCAGGATTAGGGGTTGCGTCTTTCCAGGTGACGAACTGAAAGTGTGTTTTTTATGTAGCATGAATTGTATAAGTGGAGTTGGATATACATTTGATTTTATATTGAGTATGTTTCCCTGTGACATTTAAAGACAGCTGGGGAGAGGTTATGTAGGGACCATTGCATCAATGGTCATAACAAATATAATCTCCATCGTCAATAGAGTGCTTTGTTTTCCATGGAAAAATTTAACTGTGTGTTTGAAAAATTGAAACCCAAAATATTTCTGCCAAAACCCAAAATATTTTGATTTGGAAATGGTGCCCCCTGGCTCCCTGGTCAGACAACATCTCCCATGATGCACCATAGTCTCCCAGCATGGTGAGGGGAGGTGGCTGCATCATGGGAATCTCTAACAATGGTTCATTATGGAACATGTAGTCCAGTTGGGGGGCGCTGCCCCCGAGTAGAATGGGGATATGAGGAAATTGAACGACAACTGCTAGGAAGCACTGAAGTATGATATCTGAAACAAAATATTTCATGTTTTGGGCAATCAAATTTTCCATAGAAAAACCAATTTTTTCCCATGGGAAGTAGGCCCTTTTTGTGGGAAAGTTTCATTTTGTTGAAAAGCCATCCATCGGAAAAACAAGTTTGATGGAAAACTTGGCCCTAGTCATGTGATGACATGAGAAGCTCTGCTTTCATTTCTAGCCTTCCTAGTTATGGAGGAAAGCTGGAAACCAGGAACTCTAAAGCTCAGAAACTAGAAGGCGATTAGAAAAACCTCAACGTGATTGGTTTTCAAATCATGCGAGTTTTAAACCAATCACTTTTCAGAAGCGACAAAGGGTCCTGTGGCACCTTATAAACTAACAGAGGTATTGAAGCATAAGCTTTCGTGGGTGAAGACCCACTTCTTCGGATGCAAGCAGTGGAAATGTCCAGGGGCAGATATCTGAAACCCTAACTACCATAAAGGAGCCTGATTTTCAGCATGTTCAGCCGTGTTCTGAGAATCCAGTCCATTTAAGCGACAAAGAGTCCTGTGGCACCTTATAGACTAACAGACGTATTGGAGCATAAGATGCATCTGAAGAAGTGGGTATTCACCCACGAAAGCTTATGCTTCAATACCTCTGTTAGTCTATAAGGTGCCACAGGACCCTTTGTCGCTTCTACAGATCCAGACTAAGACGGCTACCCCTCTGACACTTTTCAGAGGGTCAGACTCACGATTATTGATCGCTTGGTGTTGTCAGTAGCACCTGTCGTACTGAGCTTTCGGAAAAATTAGGCCACTTATTTGAGTGAAATGGGAGCGGGGCTCTATGGAAAATCTGGCCCTAAATGTGGGTGCCAAGAGTTTTTTGAAAACATTGCCCTTAGTCAGTGGAACATCTCACCTTCAATGGAACGTCTCACCGCTAACGTCAGGCACATGCTTAAAAGCAGCTCTAAAGAGCAAGGAGCTTAACTACTGGAAGAAATAGCTCTTTGAATCTCTAGCAACCCCAAAACAAAACAAATTCCCACTGCTCAAATAGATCCAGGGTAATCAAATGGATCAGTATGAATTGCAGTTTATCCCCATTGGGCTGACTGGACTATCCCTTAATTGAATTAATCATCTATGTTTTAATTACCAGCTGTCCCTGGGAACGGCCCCCTGTCCTCATCCGAAGGTTTTTCATGAGGCTATTCTGTTCGTTCCCTAGATTTGTATGTCTGAGACTTTAATTATTGTTTATTGTAATGTTGGGCTTTTAAGAGAGTATAACGAATGGCTTGGTGTCAAGGCAATTGTTGTTAATGATAATTGTCAAGGCAGTTAAAATAAAGACCATTTGTTCTTAAAAAATAAAGTGACAGAAAAGCACTGCACCTGGTTAGGGATTATAAAGTGTTGTCAAACGCAAAGCAAATTTTAAGACCGCTTTTTGAAAAGCACTTTTTATTTGTGTGGTTAAAAAGGCATATCAGCTGATACAAAAATACTGAACCTTGGGTGATCCACAAACCAGATGGCAATTTACTGCCTAAATGAATAACATTTGCATACATTTGCTTGTCTGTGAAGAATGCCCCGTTTTTTTTTGTCTACAGCTGAAAAGAAGAGTGTCTCCTCCTGTTGGATTTAGAATTAAGCACAATGATCCTCACACATCAAGACTTTCATGCTTGATGACTGGAAGTCTCTGTGGGGGTGTCTACACAGCATTTTGGAGCGAACCTGGGGGAGGCTGCCACCCCGAGGCAACAGACTCAGGCTAACGGGTGCTAGCACTTGAAAAACAGCTGAGTAGACAGCGCTTTGGAGTTACCTCGGCTGGGGATGGAGCTTGAGTTCTGAAGCCCACCTCTCTCCCTAGGTTTCGGAGTTGGAGCATAGTCTATACAGCTATTTTTAGAGTGCTAGCATGGTCTGTCAACCGAGGCTGAGGGGCTCCTTCCTGTGTGCTCTGAAATGCTGTCTTGGCATACCCTGTATCTAGTTATGGAACTAACTAGATTAAGCCTATAATTGGTTCAGAATTAGAAGTGCTCAAAAATGAAAATAAGTTGCAAAATTTAGTTTTTTTTCATTTCATAGGGTTCAAAACAGCCTCTCTTTTCTTGAAAATTTTGTGTTACGTTCTTTTGACTTCCCTCCCAATTTTTTATCAATACGTTATTGATTATTTGTTTGCTAAACAAAAGATGTCCATTAATCCTGTTGATAACATTTTCTATAATGTTCTGATAAAAATGGAAAAAGGCACTACTTCTTTGAAAAAAGAAAAAGCTGATTTTTTTCACAACACACTGTTGATTTAACAAACGCAACTCCCTCCCCCCCCGAAAACAGTAATTTCATCCAGCTCAATTCAAACACAGCAGCCTGTATGCTCATCAATGCAGGTTTCAGTCTTCATCTTCAAAAGCTATTATCGAATTGGCCCAAAATGCCTGAGAGATTATCTCCCCCTATGGCATCCTGACCTTTTAATGACAGTGATGTTCCATTAGAACAGTAGAGTGGTAAACCTCAGCAGTGAAACTCAGGTGTGCCAGAGATTGTTTCTCCTCCGAACTTAGCCCGTGAGTCGGTACTCGCTCTCAAAGAGAACAGCATGACCAGAACAGAAAGATAAGAACTTGGAAAACCCCACCCTCGCAAACCTAATCCTTGTGTTCCTGTATTTCAGAAATAAAATGTGTGAACATTCTGGGAGAGGATAAATTATCAGGGAAACAAGGGGTCTGACCCCATTAACCATAGGCCCTACTAAATGCAAGTCATCCATTGGCAGTACTGCCGACGCGGTGCTCAAAAATTGTGAGTTGGGCCTCAAATGATGAAATTGGCTTGAAAATCATGAGATTTTTTTAAAGTAATCAATTTGGGGTTTTTATCTTCATCTTCTGGTTTTTGAGCCTATAAAGGTTGCATTTTCCAGCTTTTCTCCACAATCACAAGGGCTAGAAACTTTTGTTATGCAATGGAAACTGAGATTTTCTGGTAATAATGTGACTCCCGGGGCTGGAACTTTAAGAAAAACACCAAGTATTGAGAGACTCAGGATAAAATCACCATAGCTGGAAGCCCTGCATGACTGTGTCACTGGGGGGGAGGGGCGCGTTTAAGGAGTGTTTTTTACTGTAGTAAACATTTTTTTGTCATCCGAAACTGCTGATTTGTTGAAACCAACATTTCATGCAGAAATGTACCAGTTGTGGCTAAACTTTTTCAAATCCAGATTGGAATGTTTGGTGAGAGAGACCCAGGTTCAAGTCCCTGATCTGCCTGATTGAGAGCAAGGACTGGACCTTTGGTCTCCCACATGCAGGCGAGTTCCCTAGCCTAGTTATTGGTTACAACGGAGTGGGTTTGGGTTTCTCGCTCTGTTTTTTTTCATTTAAAAAATCTTCAAATGAAACTAAATACCAAATCTTGCAGAAAACAGGACTTTTGTTTTCAGGCCAGCGCTAAACCGGACCATATGAGTGTATTAGATCTTGTTCCTTTCTGTCCCCTTCTCTTTTCCTGCTGGTTTGAAGGAAGTCACAGCAGTTTTCTGAAACAGAAGGTTGTTGCTTTACTTGTGAAGTTGCAGGGGTTTTGTTTTGTGGGCTTCACCTCCAAAAAGCAACCCCAAACCAGCCATAATGGAATACATAATAGGTCGGCCATGAACTTAAACACCATCCCTTCTTGACTTTACATTGACCAGGAATACCCTTCCCAGCACCCAAAATATGGGACCTAATTCTTATATATGGTAGGTTCCCCTTACACTGTTTGCACCCTCCCGCCTTCCTTCCCGCTCACCAGAGTGGGAGTAAATGAGAATCTGGTGTTTCCCTTTTAAACTCTTCTTAGTTTTCAAATGTGGCTACTGTCAGAAGTCGACTTTTTTGTAAAATATCACCTTATCATAGGTGCTGACTTCCCCTGTTTCCCGTGGGTGCGCTACCCCCCGCCCCCAGCCCTGCCCCCCCACTTCACCCCTTCCATGAGGACCCTCCCCCAGCCCCAGAGACTTCCCCAGAGACCTCCTGCCCCTTCCCGTTGGGTTAGGCGGAGGGGCAGGGTCACTAAATACAGCTGCGGTGCTGGGGGTTGGTCCTGTGCTGATCAAATGCAGATCTGCTGGTGCTGGTAACCAGTTTTACGGGGTAATAACTTTTGGGGTGGCTTCAGGTTTAATTCTTAAAAGCAAAACAAAAGACAACACCTACCTAGGCCTTTAGACTGGCTTAATGGCTGTGGTAGGTGAAGTCAGCAACCCATTTTACTGTCCCTCAAGCAGGGTCTAGAGCCAAGACTTTCCCTTCTTCGCTAGTGCCACTTGAATGCCCGACCCTCAGCAGTGTTTAGTAATGCCGCCCCTCTGCCAGACCGGACTAAAACCGCTGCGATAACAGCACCAGCACTTGTAAAATGATGCTGACGATTTACCTGTGTTACAAAAATTAACTGATTAACCCTTCCTGGTAGAAAAGTGTTATCATCACAGTTTTGCTGATGGGGAGGCTGAGGCAAAACAGCTAAGTGACTCACTCAAGACCACCATGAAAAGTCAGTGTCAGAGCAGGGATTGGAACTCAACGGTTTCTGTTTCCCAGGCCCGTATTCTATCTGCTAGATCCCCATCTTTGTACTATTTGTCATAGGTGAAGGGAGTACATCAGCCAACCTTCAGGCTACTCTCACTCAGCACTATGGCCACAGACATATATCGGTGGATGCAGGAACACTTCATACCCACTCTTCACATTCATGTCACAGAAAATCCTCTGGGATAGATTTGTAAATCAGCGTAGCTCCATTGACCTCAGTGGGACTATGTTGACTTACTTCATCAGTGGATATGGTCCTAAAGCTTTAGATTTTTTTTATAAAACTGGTGAATTATACTATTATAAATATACTATTATATTATTATAAATAACTATTGTATTATTATATTGTGCTGGTGTGCTTTGCCATTGCCCACAATTACGCTTTAAGTAAAGTAGAGCTGGTCTGAAGCAAAGCCGGTTGAAGCCAGCTGAAAGACTCCCAAGGACTGCAATGAGCTATGGAACAGGACCATAGACGCTTGCTGCAGTGTTCATCCCATGCAGTCCTGGGCAGGCATTTCACCAGCCTTGTCACGGGGGTGGGAAGGCATACAAACCACGTCCGGGATGGAGCAAGGGATGAGGTTCATCGTCACCGATTCTAAGGCCAGATGGGACCACTGTGATCATGAATCTGACCTCTTCCATAACACAGGCCACAGAACCTCCCTGAATTGATTCCTCTTTGAACTAGAGCATGTCCTTTAGAAAAGCATCCAATCGTCATTTAAAACTGCCAGTGATGGCGAATCCACCGCAAGCCTCGGTGAGTTGTTCTAATGGTTGATTACCCTCACTATTTAAAATGTGTCTTATTTCCAGTCTGAATGGGTCTCGTTTCAACTTCCAGACGTTGGATCTTGTTATACTTTTGTCTGATGCTCAGATGGTATTCACCCTTCGGCCACAGCATCGCACTGGGAGCTCATGTTCAACTGATTATCCACCCTGACCCCCCAAATCTTTTTCAGAGTTGCTGCTTCCCAGGATAGAGCCCCCCTGTATGTATGGGCTGCATTCTTTGTTCCTAGAGGTATGATTTTACACGTGGCGGTATTGACACACACAATGTTTGCTTGCGCCCACCTGCGTGGACTCATGTCGCTCCAGTTGTAGGGTTGGGACCACAATTCTTCTCCTTTTTTGGTGTTCCGGGAATCTAGAAGCCAGAGCTACAAGATAGTCCCTGCCCGGAAGAGCTTACAATTGGAGACAATAAGTTCATTCCCATGTATTTTATATCTAAACTATAATGGCATTTCTCAGCTCAGAGGAGGTCTCATGAACAATTCTTTGTTAGTTTAGAAACAAGGGAAGGGTTACATTGCTTTGTCTTAGTTCTATTTCATTCACTTACATAACATAGAAAACACAGTGGCAGATATCATAAGGTAACCTCCAGCACAGTGTGGATTGATCATTTCATATGTTGCTTTTGCTTCATCTCCAGCGTATTAGAAGAAAACAACTGTGACTTTTGCTGGCAGCCCAGGGTCCCATGTGCTTACCCACGTGTGTAGCACCAGCTTGCAAATAAATATCTGATTGGCTTCTAGCCATTAAACTTCCAGTGACCCGCCTGCTGATGTTGTTTTGTGTTCTGCCTTCTCCTGACATATCTCTGCTAAGTACATGGCATTGTTTTCGGGATAGATACAAAGATCAACAAAGAGAATTGGAAACAGCAGCCTGGGCTGGCGCTGAAGAATAAACTTTGCGATTGGTATCGGAAGTACAATCTCTGTTCTGGCTGCCCTCTGTGAAAAGGAGACCCGTTGTTTTTAAAGTGAACAATACCAAAATGAACCGTGCTCCACTTTCGCCACCTCTGCCCCAACACACAAACGTAGCGTCGGCAAAATGCAAACAAACAGCAGTTATTGAAGTATCATGCTGTCTTGTAGGTGAAGAGCCCGGGGCTTGGTTTAGAAATTCATAGGGATGCAATGGCTTTTCTAGCTGCATGGTCTAATGGACAGAGCGCTGTGTTGGCACTCTGGAGGCCTTCGTTCTATTCCCAGCTCTGCCGCTAGTCTGCTTGTTGAGCTTGGGTAAGTTACTTCTCCTCTCAGTGCTTCTTTCTCCTCCCTTGCTGTGTGTGTCTTGTCCATATAAACTCTTCAGGGCAAGGAACTGACTTACTATGTGTTTGTACAGCGCCTAGTACAATATGCCCTGGAACTTGGGTGAGGCCTCTAGGTGCTACGGTAATATGACTGATATATTGACAGTGTAATTTTACTACTTCTTTGAGTGACGGTCCCTATTGTAGTCCCTTGTGGGATACGCATACGCACCGGAGAATTTGAAGGTAGTGTCCGTTGGTCCGCGCATGCGCCCTGGCTGACCGTGTGCCTCCGACCTATGCCTCTCCAGTTCCGTCTCATGCCGCATGCTCCTGGTCGGAACCTTTAGTGTCTGCAGCTTCGGCTTTGTTCTACAAAACAAAAACCTTCTAGTTTTGTAAATACTTCTAATAGTTTTTTTTTACTATTCAGCATTAGTCTCCCGGGAGGGACACCACCCCCGGCCCACCCGTACCCTGTTTGGGTACTGGACTGTGCCCAGTACTCCAGGCTTCAAACTCTGTGCTTCCTGCCCACAATCCTTGGTCACAGGGATGACCCCAAGTGCTGCCTGTACTACCTTGGGGAAACTCACATCACTGCGAGGTGTAGTATCTGCCTATTATTCCCCAGTTGTACCCAAGAAGGATGGGAACTTTGCCTCTGCAAATGCCTTCTGGAGAAGGCCATGATGCCACAATCAGATCCAGGCTGGGGAACTGCTCCCGTACATCAGCCTGATTCAGCAAGGAGTGCGCCTCCTGCTGCAAAGTCCAACTCCGGTCCAGGAGAATCTACCCCCACAGACCCCGTGGCGGGGTCTTGTCGGGAAGCCGGGAAGCACTCCCATAAGCACAAGATGAAATCTTCCTCAAAGTCCACTTCAGAGAAGTCTGACTCCGCTGTAAGCAAGCCTACCAGCTTGGCCCTTGAGGCTTTAGTACGTTCTAAGTCTCAGAGGCATGACAAGAAAGCCCATAAGCATTGGGCTCCTTCAGTTCCAGACTGTGTTCCATCGGTACCATTATCTCCAGCTCCTTCTAAACCCTGGGATCTGTCAGCACTGACGAAGTCCAATCACTGCCAATTTTGGATACCACCGTCCTGGGAGGTGCATGCTTAAAATCTAAGGGAAAAAACTATTGATGGTGCTAAGGAGTGGATGCTTGGCAGTGAATAATTGTGTATTTACGTCCCACACTGAGTTTGGGGGTGAGAGGATGTTTATATTACCAATTACCTCTTTTCTGCAGTTGCAGGAGTGGGTAGAAACTGTTGGACTGAAATGCTGATCCTTTTGCATTACCTATTTTTGCTCTGTATAACAAAACCTTAACAAAGAACCCAAAGACTCTACCCATTGTGAAGTCATTAAGCATTTTGAATATGAACCTGTGCATTTCCTAGAGAGAGAGAGACGGACAACATCAAAATTCTGTTTTAAGATGCATAGGTGAAACGTCACCATTTTAAAAAAGTTCTGCGTGGGGAATTTTATCTAGACACCGCCACTGAAGGCAATAAGATTTTGAGGAATAAAATCTCAGACATAGAACTCTTGAAAATTGAAGAGTTGAAAATTGACTCCGGCAATTTAATGATCTCATAATGTTCCAACTTGGCAACAAAAAGAATAATGTGGAAAAAAAATCTCTGCATTAAAAGAAATGTCAAGAACACCTTTGGAAGCGTTCCCAAGCAACCACGAACTTGCTCAAGGGTCCTGGCCACATATTGTAGAGCAAGAACTGTATATCCCAAAGAGTTCAAGAGGAAAAGCTTGGTTCTGTAGCTCTTGGGTGGAAGAGAGGCAGGGTTAGATGTACTGCCAGCGTGCTTGAGGAAAAGAAACTGCTGTGCTGAACTGACCTGGTCACCAGACAGGAAGCCTTTCAGGAAACTAAGAAGAAATAATATTCGGGAAGAATTGTAATACTTTCCCCACGTGTCTTCCAACACGTTCATAGACTGTTGCAAGACTTGGCAATGGGTTTGAATGCGTGTTACATGCTGGCCCAGATTCCCTGCTGGTGCAAACTGGCATCGCTCCATGTCTGCCACTGGAAGGGAGAAAGCCTGTAAACGAGTCAAGTTGTGTCCCAGCCTAGACAGACGGACTGACCGGCGGGAGGGGAGGGGGAGAGACTCGCGCTAGCCTGCCAAAAATAGCAGCGCGGACCTTGCAACTTGGGCTCTCAAGCCTAGGGTCCGGGTGAACTAAGGAGCCTGAGCCCCAACACCCCAACTGCTGGTTTTCGTGTACTACCTCGAGCGCCACTAGGATGACTCTGACTTTGTCCGGGCAGGGAGGCTTGCTCCCAGCTGCCGTGTGGGCATACTCTAAGGGGCATCTTGTCTGTAAGCAGGCTGGATTCCGACAGCTCCAAGCTGAAGCACAAGGATGTGACTCTAGGAAATACAAGGACCGAAGAAGGCCTGTAGTAAAAATGTCCACCATGAGCGTGAGAGATCCCTCTCTATACCAGGGGAAGGTGGACGTACGTTAGTGCACTTGTCTTTTTAAAATGCCTCTTGATGGGATTGCCAAGAAGCCATAGTCAAAGCCATAGTTGCCTCTAATCACCTGGTTCCCTTTTCTCAGTCTGTGCTACTTGTTACATTTTGCATTTCACTCAGCGTCTACAATTAATATGTGCCAGGGGTTGGAATTTTTACATCCAACCAAGTGTTTGCCTGGAAAATATTACAATGATCATTAAAGGGCTGCTGTTTTTTTGCCTGCAGAGGGAACCCAAAATGTATATCATTGACACCAGTGGATTAACTGCAGATTTACACCAGGGTCACTGAGAGCAGAATCTGGCCCTGAAGTATTTAATGAGCACTTTTAGATTTCCCAATCCCATTGCTTTTCAAAGGGAATTGGGTATCCATGTCTCTCTGGCAGCTTTGCCAACCCCAGCCGAAAGGTTGATCCTATACTTTATGGTGGGTATCCTGGAAGCTTTGTGGGGAAACTAACTAACCTTCATTCCTCCCCCTTCTGCTTCCCAGTGAGCTGTTTTTATAAGGCTCCCCAGTAGAAGCCCTTAGTTCTTGATGGCTCTCAGTCCGCTGCCTTTCCTCTTTACCCCAGCCCTTCCACCGGCCTGAGATCTGACCCTTTCTGCTGGATCCAACGTCGGGCCTCTGCTGTGCCATGTGGTTGGACTGGATTTCAGGGGCACGCGTGGTGTTGTTAATTACCTGGAAGCTTTACTCCTCAGCCAGGACAAACCAGAGCAAACTCAGTTCATTCTCTGAGCCCGGTAGCAAGCAATGAGGAATGTAACAGAGAGAAAGCTGCAGCTTACGTTCTCTAAGGGCCTCATCCAAAGCCCTTGGAAGTCAATGGAAAGACGTCCACTGGCTTGGGTGAGCTTTGAATCAGGCCGAGGGCTGTAACGTCCAGGAGGGAAATATAACAACCGAGATGCATAGGTTGAAGGGAAAGGATATTTTTAAACGTCCATAAAAGCAGCTTCGATTGAGTTGCGCTCCATTTAATGTTTGTATTGATCCTTGGAAGGATAGGAGTGGATTGCTGGTATTACACAGAGCTTTGTGGAAGCATTAGTAGGTATTGTAACCATCCTGTATGGAACGTAATCATTGGCACACTCCCCGCCTGCCTGCGCCAAACTGCCAGCTGCCTCCTCCACATGTAGCTGCTTGGAATCCATGCCCCCAAATCTCGGTCTGTGCCCCCACTAGTTCCTGCTGCTCTGTGATAGCCACCTCCCATTGGTCCCTCAGTAAGGGAGGAACCAGGACCTGCCAGTAGAACTTAGGTCACTGTGAGACGACTGGTTCCTGGCAGAGATGAGGCGAGCTGGGACTTATTTAGCTAACTGATGTAGTTCTGCCTTCTAGCACCCACACATCTTTCCTACTTCTGGGCAAAGCATGTCACGTGCTAAGGGCCCGATTAACAATGACCCTGTATCTTGTGCTATCACCAGCGCAAAGCAGGGCTGAATCCCTGCCGTTCAGATGTGGTAGCATTTTACATTGGCTTCTTTGAAAATCCCAAGAGGAGTTAGATGCCTGATTTCCCTAAGTGCCTTTAAAACGCCCGTCCTCCCACTTTGCACTGGTGTGAAAGGCTGCGCAGGGTACAGGGAAATAGTGAATAGAGCTGAGCGAATAACGGGTTTTTCCATTTGGGGGGCTGATCTGGAAAAAAATGGTTTGATTTAAACCAAGAACAATATTTTAAAAAAATGTTTTCGTTGAATAAAAAAACTCAAAATTCATTTTAAATCGACAAACTTTGAGTCAACTCTCAACAATTTTTCTTGAGTTCTTCATTTTGATTAGTCTGTTTCAGGGTTCCCCACCACCCTTTTTTGTGTTTGGCCAAATTCGATATCAAGATTCCTTTTCACGTCAATTGTTTTCTAAACTAAATCTTTGGAAAAGGAAACAGCTGACACAAAATGTCTCAACTTCTTTTTGAATTTTTTCCCCAACCAAATCTATTCATTGAATTCAACCTAAATTTGGCAAATAGTTTCAGGCCCCCCCAAAATACCTTTTTTTTTTCTGGTGGAAAAAACGGTTGAAAAAAATGTTTCCCAGCTCTAATAGTAAATCAGGATGAAAAGAAGCCAGTCCCCAGGTGAGCACACCTGGGAACCATGCAGTTTGCTTGGTGAAATAATGCAAAAAATTGTGTGTGAGAGAAACCCACAACCCTTCGTAAGGAATGGAAAAAGATCATGGGAATGAATGCCACAAAGAATCTGAGAAAATGCAGCTTGAAGGCAAAACATTGCACTCATGATGAAACGGTGAGAGATGTTATCGCTGGAAAAGCAAAGGAACGTGAATCTGCTGAACCAGCTGCTCCTGTGTTCTGATGTGAGTCAGCAGTTGTGGGCTTTTTATTAGTTCAACAGCATAAGAGGATGATGTCTGTTTAGTCTTCCCAGATGACTAATAATTAGCAAACGTTAATTGGAAATTGCAGTCTAGGAAAGGTTTCTTGTCTGGTGTTTAGAACAGGGGGCTAGGAACCATCGCTCTTGATTGTATTCCCAACTCTGTCAGCAGGGGCGGCTCTACCAATTTTGCCACCCCAAGCAGTCGCCGCCAAATTGCCGCCGCGGCGGGAAGAGTGGCGGAGCTGCCACTGAATTGCCGCCGCGGGACTCGGACTGCCGCCCCATTCCGGATGCCGCCCCAAGCACCAGCTTGGAAAGCTGGTGCCTGGAGCCGGCCCTGTCTGCCAGGACGGTTCCTTGCTGTATGATTTTAGCCAAGTTACTTTCTCTCTCTCTCTCTCTTGCCTCCCACCCTCACCACCACTCCCTTCCCGCTTTACTTCTTGGTAAAATGAGAATAATAATAATATCTACTTCACAATACCTACTTCACTTTGAGATCATTAGATGAAAGATGGTCTAGAAGTGCAAAGTGTTGTTTGTAAGCGGAGTGCTCAAAACTACTCATCCATCTCTGAATTTATACCCGTGGTATGTCTGCAAATGTCAAGTGCTTTACATGCAATACAGGAATTGCCTTCAAATTATCTTTGCAGAATTATTTTATGAAATGCCAGTCTCACTTCTCTGTTAAAAACAGTAATTAAAATATCACAGTCTGCTTGATTGTAAAGTGTGCTGTCATATTTTAAATGGTATCCCTTAGTCTGGACTGTACCATTTTGGTTATGAAAACCCCAATGGCTCCAGAGACTTTCAGTCTAGATGCTACTACTAAGGGTTTGTGCTGGAATACTGGAGAGCTCATATACAGCCGATTTTTATCCACTGTATCCCAACTAGTGGATGTTTTCTTTCTACTTTTAATCTCAACTCTTCCCCAGTTAGTTGTGCTAAAGACTGAAGGTGCAATTCTGGCCCCCTTCCCCCGACATGGTTTGTAGGTCTAACCACCCTATGACAAGGCTGGTGAAATGCCTGCACAGGACTGCAAGCGAAGAACGTTGCAATAAGATCTGCCAACTGCAGCGAGCATTGGAGAAGGGAGTCTTTCCAATGGCTTCAGTGGGCTTTGGATCAGGCCCTAAAAGTACTGGGACTTCATTGGAATTAGCAAATTGCCACACACACCCCTACACAATTCCGAGAAATGGCTCCATGGCAATGCCCAGAGCTCCCAAAGTTTTGTTGACCCCACCCCACCTCTCTCCTCCCGTCTGTTGCAGTAGCTGCATCTTCCAAACTGAACGCTTACTTGATCAGACTTGAAAGTCTCTGCGTTTAGCAGGCTGGGATTTCAGCCCAAACAAAACAGAGTCTGACTCCTACACTCCTGAGAATGGAGCAGGTTGGCACAGCAGGGTGGGGGAGCCGACACTGCTTTCACCCCACCTGTGCTTGTTCTGTAGCTAAACTGCAAAGTTCAGTTTACAGAGCTGTGAGTCTAGCACTAAATTCTCTCATTTAAAAACCAAACAGAAGACCCCTCGAATCTATGGGCTGAACTCTTGTCTGTTAATAGCCCAAAAGCCATTCTTTACCATTCTTCCTTGCCAATATAGTAGATCTCATTCTTTTGATTCATGTCAAGATCATCAGTGGAGCGGCACTATCCTCTCTGTATTTGTCTATCAACGTCACTCTTTCTTTCCCATGCTTAGGACCCAGTCCAACTCCCATTAACTTCAGTGGGAGTTGGCTCATACCTGTTGCATATCAGTTGCCACCAGGGTGGATTTGATTTAAATCAAATTGATTTAAATCATGATTTAAATCACTAGTCAGGAAGACTCAATTTAATCATGGATTTCTACATAAAAGTGCATTCTTGTTAGTTGTTATAACCTTAATACATATTCTTCACAACTCAGGGCTGGGCCACACTGGGGTGTGGGGGGGAGGGAATCGATCTAAGATACGCAACTTCAGCTACGTGAATAACGTAGCTGAAGTCAAATATCTTAGATCGATTTCAAAAGTACTTACCGCTGGTCCACACCGCAGCAGGCAGGCTCCCCCGTCGACTCCGCTTACTCCTCGTACGGCGCTGGAGTTCCGGAGTCGACGGGGAGTGGCTCTGGGATCGATTTCTGAACCACTTAAAGGAGGGGAAAGTGATCAGGAACAGTCAGCATGGATTCACCAAGGGCAAGTCATGCCTGACTAACCTAATTGCCTTCTATGATGAGATAACTGGCTCTGTGGATGAGGGGAAAGCAGTGGATGTGCTATTTCTTGACTTTAGCAAAGCTTTTGATACAATCTCCCACAGTGTTCTTGCCAGCAAGTTAAAGAAGTATGGGCTGGATGAATGGACGGTAAGGTGGATAGAAAACTGGCTGGATGGTCATGCTCAACGGGTAGTGATCAATGGCTCCATGTCTAGTTGGCAGCCGGTATCAAGTGGAGTGCCCCAAGGGTCGGTGCTGGGGCCGGTTTTGTTCAATATCTTCATCAACGACCTGGAGGATGGTGTGGACTGCACCCTTAGCAAGTTTGCAGATGACACTAAACTGGGAGGAGTGGTTGATACGCTGGAGGGTAGGGACAGGATACAGAGGGACCTAGACAAATTAGAGGATTGGGCCAAAAGAAATCTGATGAGGTTCAACAAGGACAAGTGCAGAGTCCTGCACTTAGGACGGAAGAATCCCATGCACTGCTACAGACTAGGGACCGAATGGCTGGGCAGCAGTTCTGCAGAAAAGGACCTAGGGGTTACAGTGGATGAAAAGCTGAATATGAGTCAACAGTGTGCCCTTGTTGCCAAGAAGGCTAACGGCATTTTGGGCTGTATAAGTAGGGGCATTTCCAGCAGATCGAGGGACGTGATTATTCCCCTCTATTCGGCACTGGTGAGGCCTCATTTGGAGTACTGTGTCCAGTTTTGGGCCCCACACTACAAAAAGGATGTGGATAAATTGGAAAGAGTCCAGCGGAGGGCAACAAAAATGATTAGGGGGCTGGAGCACATGACTTATGAGGAGAGGCTGAGGGAACTGGGATTGTTTAGCCTGCAGAAGAGAAGAGTGAGGGGGGATTTGATAGCTGCTTTCAACTACCTAAAAGGGGGTTCCAAAGAGGATGGATCTAGACTGTTCTCAGTGGTAGAAGATGACAGAACAAGGAGTAATGGTCTCAAGTTGCAGAGGGGGAGGTTTAGGTTGGATATTAGGAAAAACCTTTTCACTAGTAGGGTGGTGAAGCACTGGAATGGGTTACCTAGGGAGGTGGTGGAATCTCCTTCCTTAGAGGTTTTTAAGGTCAGGCTTGACAAAGCCCTGGCTGGGATGATCTAGTTGGGGTTGGTCCTGCTTTGAGCAGGGGGTTGGACTAGATGACCTCCTGAGGTCCCTTCCAACCCTGAGATTCTATGATTCTATGATTTATCACATCTAGACGAGACACGATAAATCAATCCCAGAACATCGATCACTACCCGCCGAATTGGGCGCGTGGTGTGGATGTAGCCTCAGAGATAGATGTAGGTTTCAATTTTAGAAGGTACACACTATACATTTTTAAGTGATTTATTTTGAAAACCTTTCAGATTAGTTTGGCAGCTATATTAGAAAATTAATGATTGTTTGGTTATTTCATTTACCAAAAGTAATTGAAGCAGATATTTATGAAGTCATTGGAAGGTGAACTATCTCCAATTCAACAGGTTAATCATTAATATTTGGAGGATTTTCTTGCCCTGCTGTATTAGGAGGAGATCATCACCAAACAGGCATTTACATTGTTTTATTTAACTAAAACAACAACGTTATGTATTCTGGATTTTTTTCTTCAACAGCAAACATATAATATTTTAACAAAACAAGCATATGAATTTTTGAATGTAGTTAACCATTCAAGTTTTTTAAAATCAGGTATGTTTTTGTTAAAATTGTTTTAAACTAAAATATTTAAATGAAATATTAAAAAAAACAACCAAAAATTAAATCGACGGTCAGCCAGGTCAACATGAGAAACTTAAAATATTGGCTTCTCCAGCTAACTCAGTCGTCTTCACCTTCATTTTCCTGTTTGTTCATAATCTGGAAAAGAAAAACAACCTTTCCTGCAATCAGTTTGCAAACAACTAGAAGATAAGTAACAGTCAGCATGGATTTGTCAAGAACAAATCGTGTCTCACCAACCTGATAGCCTTCTTTGACAGGGTAACAAGCTTTGTGGATAGGGGAGAAGCGGTAGATGTGCTCTATCTTGACTTTTTAATAAGGTTTTTGATACTGTCTCGCATGACCTTCTCATAAACAAACATGGGAAATACAACCTAGATGGAGCGCTACTATAAGGTGGGTTCATAACTAGCTGGAAAACTGTTCCCAGAGAGTAGCTATCAGTGGTTCACAGTCAAGCTGGAAGGGCATATCGAGTGCGGTCCTGCAGATATCAGTTCTGGGTCCAGTTCTGTTCAATATCTTCATCAATGATTTAGATAATGGCATAGAGAAAGTTTGTGGACGATACCAAGCTGGAGCAAGTGCTTTGGAGGACAGGATTAAAATTCAAAATGATCTGGACAAACTGGAGAAATGGTCTGAAGTAAATAGGATGAAATTCAATAAGGACAAACGGGAAGTACTCCACTTAGGAATGAACAATCAGTTGCACATATACACAATGGGAAATGACTGGCTAGGAAGGAGTACTACGGAAAGGGATCTTGGGGTCATAGTGGATCACAAGCTAAATATGAGTCAACAGTGCAACACTATTGCAAAAAAAGCAAACATTATTCTGGGATGTATTAGCAGGAGGGTTATAAGCAAGACATGAGAAGTAATTCTTCCTCTCTACTCCATGCTGATTAGGCCTCAACTGGAGTATTGAGTCCAGTTCTGGGTGTCACATTTCAGGAAAGAGTGGCTAAATTGGAGAAAGTCCAGAGAAGAGCAACAAAAATGATTAAAGGTCAAGAAAACATGACCTATAAGGGAAGATTGAAATAATTGGGTTTGTATAGTTTAGAGAAGAGAAGACTGAGGGGGGACATGATACCAGTTTTTGAGTACATAAAAGGTTGTTACAAGGAGGAAGGAGGTAAATTGTTCTCGTTAACCTCTGAGGATAGGATAAGAAGTGTAGCGAGGCGGGCTGGCGCCCCACCTCCCCGCAGAGTGAAACACCAGCCCAGTGGCCAGAGTGGGCGGGGCCAGGAGGCTCGGGGCCCGCTCCACCCAGAGACGGGCCGCGACCCGGAAGTAGAATGGCGCGACCCGGAAGTAGAATGGAGCGACCCGGAAGTACAAAGGCAGGCCTGCGGAGCTCACTAGAAACCCAGCCAGCAGGGAGACCAGACGCAGCCGGCTTACCTCGGGACTGGGAAACCCCTGTGGCCCCAGGCACTCGCCTGGAGTGGCCGGGCCCGCCGAGCGGCCCCTCTCCAGAGGAGTGGCCGGGCCCGCCGAGCGGCCCCTCTCCAGAGGAGTGGCCAGAACTGCCAAGCGGCTACTTTCCAGAAGAGTTGCCGGACCTGCCGAGTGACCGCGAGTCGGACGAGGAGCCCATGAGGCTAGAACCCGCCGAGGACACCCCCTGGACTCAGGTACCGCCCGAGGGGGAGTTAGGAAGTGGCCCGGGGACAGCCGACCCCAGTCTGGCTGCACCGGGGCCAGAGCCCATGTCAGTGTGTTGCGGCCAGGATCCCCACTGACGCAGCGGCGGATCCTTTGCCGCTGTTAGGGCCCCGGGCCGGGACGCAGTGGAGTGGGTGGGCCTGCGTCCCCCCTGCCACCCAAGGTGTGGGTGGCAGTCTCCCCCTCTCCCAGGTTCCCCAGAACCAGGACCTGGGTTTGCTCAGCCCCTGCTTGAGGGTCTGAGCCCTGAACTATTTGCTGCCCCGCCCTGCCCCAGGGCCAGGGCTTATTGACTTACTGTTTGCTCAGCCCCTGCTTGAGGGTCTGAGCCCTGAACTATTTGCTGCCCCGCCCTGCCCCAGGGCCAGGGCTTATTGACTTACTGTCTGCTCAGCCCCTGCTTGAGGGTCTGAGCCCTGAACTATTTGCTGCCCCGCCCTGCCCCAGGGCCAGGGCTTATTGACTTACTGTCTGCTCAGCCCCTGTTTGAGGGTCTGAGCCCTACCTATTTGCTGCCCCGCCCTGCCCCAGGGCCAGGGCTTATTGACTTACTGTCTGCTCAGCCCCTGCTTGAGGGTCTGAGCTCTGAACTATTTGCGGCCCCGCCCTGCCCCAGGGCCAGGGCTTATTGACTTACTGTCTGCTCAGCCCCTGTTTGAGGGTCTGAGCCCTACCTATTTGCTGCCCCGCCCTGCCCCAGGGCCAGGGCTTATTGACTTACTGTCTGCTCAGCCCCTGCTTGAGGGTCTGAGCTCTGAACTATTTGCGGCCCCGCCCTGCCCCAGGGCCAGGGCTTATTGACTTACTGTCTGCTCAGCCCCTGCTTGAGGGTCTGAGCTCTGAACTGTTAGCTGCCCCGCCCTGCCCCAGGGCCAGGGCTTATTGACTTACTGTTTGCTCAGCCCCTGCTTGAGGGTCTGAGCTCTGGGCTGTTTGTTCCCCGCCCTGACCAGGGCCAGGGCTTAGCCGCTACCGCACCGGACCCGACCCGAGGAGTTCGGGTCCGAGACCGCCGATTCCCCAAGATACTCGACCGAGCACAGCGAGGCGGGCTGGCGCCCCACCACCCCGCCGTAGACCGAGACCCTTACAAGAAGCAATGGGATTAAACTGCACAAAGGGCAGTTTAGGTTGGACATTAGGAAAAACTTCCTTTCAAGGAAGTTAAGCACTGGAATAAATTGTCCAGGGAGGTTGTGGAATCTCCATCATTGGGGATTTTTAAGAGCAGGTTCCACAAACACCTCTGAGGGATGGTCTAGATAATACTTGGTCTTGCCATGACTGCTGGGAACTGGACTAGAAGACCTCTCGGGGTCCTTTCCAGTCCTACGATTTTATGATTAACTCAACAGTACTTACAGAGAGTGTGTACTGTACAGTTAACTTCACATAAAGTGACTATTGGATCTAGCCAGCTATGGGATGGGGTGAGAAGGTAATTTCATTTTAAGCCCTATGAATGGTATGGAAAAAGTTCTCCTGCATGCAGAAAATTTGTCTTTCAGCCTGTAATTGATTTCTCTTCTGATATTTAAAGCGTGTTGTGAAACTGAAGGTGAAAACCTGATGTTTCTTCCTTAGTTAAAGTTTTCAGGTGCTATTTTTTTCCCACCTCAAGAATGACTTCTTTATGAACGTCAAACTTGTCCTGGACTTAGTCTGACGCAGACAAATGGTGTTGGGCAAACCCGAAGACATTTTGTTTGAATCAACAACGTTTAAGAGCATTAAAATAACTAGTAGAAAGTAGTGTGCTGCTCCTTACAAAAGCCTGTGAAGTGAGATGCTCCAGACATATGTATCTTCTAGACTACCAGGCCATTCTGTTCAGTGTCAATCTCACTGATCAATCTTAACCTGGACAAGACGTGACCCTATTCTGAGGACTTACAGGTCTATGCACTACTTCCTCTATGGAGGTGAATTTCACCCACTGTGACTGAATATGAGGCCAGACCCTCAGTGGCATAAATCAGCCAGGTCAATTTACAGCAGCTGAGGATCTAGGTCATATGGTGTAAACAGGTGACTGCATATTTAAATAAACAGAGTAGGTGTGTGACTGGTTGGGCAGAGAGCAAGAAAGACCAGCGCTGACATGGTAGCTGGACCAGTAATAAATTATCTTGAATTTCACATGCTCTGTAGGCACAGTCCCAGAACATTGTGCGCAGAATGTGAGAGCTGGTGACCACTCATTAAGTTATACATTTTTGTCTTTTGGGGACGTGTACTTTCCTTTCCTTTTACTGAAATAAGAAATAAATACCTCCCCCCAGGGGAATCCTGTAAATACAAACAAGCCATGCTAGCGAGACATTAACATTGAGATTTCATGCAGAGAATTCTGGAATTCAAAGTTACAGTTTCCATAGCCGCCGTCACAACTTGGCCACCTACTGAATGCTACATACACAGTGGAACACACCAGGAGAACAAGTCGCTCTTTCTGGGAACCTGAGCATTGGAATTTGTAACTCTAAAGCATGCAAAATGTCAACCATAAAATTTAAATGCATTGTATTAAGGACTCAACTTTTGCTTTGCCACAAGACCTGAGTACGTAGTTGTGCTGCCCCAGGAGCAGACGAGGAGCCAGACTGCAATCCAGAATCACAATTTAGTCCTAACTTCCTGTTTCAGACAAGGCTCTGCCCATTTGCTGCCCCTGCCCACCCATGCCTTGCCCACCTTCATGGGAGAGGGAATACCAGCTTCACTGTGGCTGCTTCCCCGCCATGGCCCTGCTGTCCATAATATGGGTATCCCGTGCAATGGTGCTAGGGTGCATAAGCCACCATTTACTCTATGCACCCACTTACAGGAATAAGGGAGAATCTCACCCTAAATAATTAATCTGACAGTGGGCAAGGGTGAGCACAGGACTGATCTGCCTACCTACTGGACCTGGAACCGCTTGCTGAGGGAAGTGATATCGTAAGAGGTTCTGATCCTAGCTTACAATTGGAGTGGACAGGGAGCGCTGCAGAATTCCAGAGATGTAATTTCACAAGAGAAAAAATCCCGGAGCAGAGAGAATATTCAGAGTGACTCCTCTCCCACTTAACTGAACAGAGGATACACATCTAAAGCAAAGTCCCCCAACATAGAAGAGTGGAGAGAACTATTTAAGGGAAGAATAGTGCCTGCAATCGGCTAGGATGACACCACCTTTCCTTGCATGGAATGAATGGGGCTAGGAAGTTTCAGGGAGAATTCACTCCAGCTTGCCTATCAGTGAGGACAAGAAATGCCTGTTTGCTTATGCAGCAACACTTAGCATTTGAAAGTTAGGCTTTCTTTAAAGAAAGCTGCCCCAGTTTGCTCAGGGCAGCGTTCCGAAAGCTCACATAGTGAGAAACTCCTCATCCATATAAATTTAAATTAAAAATTGCATTTGCAATGAAAGGTTGGATTCAAATTGGCATTTCGGAATCTTCTGCTGCCAGCAACCATATTACTGTAAAGTGATGTAATTTATATTTGCAGTGGTGTTGTAGCTATGTTAGTCCCAGGATATTAGAAAGAAAAGGTGAGTGAAAGAGAAGCTTTCGAGCTCCACAGAGTTCTTCTTCTAGTCTGGGAAAGGTACTCAGTTTCACAGCTAAATGCAAGGTGGAAAAGGTTGTTTAGCACAAGGAGTTCACATATGGTAAGAGACCATTCAAGCGAAGTGGACAGTTAACACCACTGCAGTTGTAGAACAAAGGCAAGTTAGTGGGTTATAGATTATTGTAATGAGCCATAAATCCAATGTCTTTATTAAGGCCATGATTTTTAGTGTCTAGCAGAGTTATGAATTTAAGCTCCCAGGCTCATCTTTTGACGTTTCTTTTGAGGACGAGGACTGAGAGGTCAGATGTGGAGTAATTACGTTGTGAAACGTCTTTGCCCACGGGTGAGATGGTATTTTTGTCTTTTATCATTTTTCTGTATGAGCTCATTTGAGAGCGTAGTGACTCTCTGGCTTCACCCACCTACTTGTTGGAGCATTTAGTGCAATGGATGAGGTACACCTTTGTTCACAGCCCACAGAATCTCTGGTGGTGCCTGTGGCCTTGTGCGTCTCCCCATCTCTGGGGCTCCCTCAGTGTCAAAGATACACGGTGGATTTTGTGGCTCTTTGATCCCAGTAAACCCAGGAGAGTGAGATTTTAATGAGACCAACAGAAAATGCTACTTCTGTTGAGTGCCGACAGTGGGAAATAGTTGCAAAAAGAAGTGGAATTTCTTACCGAAAGTGCGGGGTTGGGGACTGAGTGTGTGGGGAGAAGGAAGAGGCATGGGGAGGAATCTAAGCATTGGAAGAGAAGGGTAGATAATGGAAAGAAGCCTCCTTTTCATGCTGTAAGAGGAGGGAAGTAATACAAAGCTCACTATATGGGAGAATGGGGTCAAAATTAAGGAGCTGGATAGAAAGAAAGATACTGTCAGGAAACAGAGGTGGGTTTTCTGTTTGGGTTAGGAAGGGGAAGGGCTGAGATGCAGAGAAGGCCAGTGGATTGAGAAGGAAGCAGAAGTCCTCATACGGTTAAATGGGCTTGGGTAGGCACAAAAGGTAATAGAACCTTCAAAACTTTAGAGGTTTGCCTACCACTAATTAGTGGACTACCCAGAGGAAGGTCCTGGATAATACCGTGCTCACAATTTCTTCAAGCAAAAGGAAGATTAGCATGCTAGATCCTGCCTCACCTTTTCATTGTTCAATCCTATTACCTGGTTTTTCAAAATTATACGAAACAATAACCCGGGAAAGAAATGTCCCCTGCTTCCACCTTTTGTGCGTTCAGCTGTAAAGAAAAAAATGCCACCTACCTTTTAATGAAGGAGGGTCCTGGCAGAATTAGAAATGAATCCGAGTGTGCCTGCAGAAGAGGAAATTGAAGATATTCATGCATGCATTAATTTCATCCAGGCCTGACTTGTCCAATGCAACTTCAGTATGTTCACCCACTAAAAAAGCTGACTTGAAGTTCACAGTTCACTGCCTTTTCTTAACTTTCGCATTCATGCTTCTAATTGGCTCGGTGGCTATTAGCTGAATGAGAGATTGAATATAAAGTTAATTCACTGGCTCTTTAACCCTTTAAAAATCAACCCTTTGCTATGTTTCTGATCTACAGCAGGGCCACTTTTCCAGCGAGCACAGCATTTTCTTCTCAGTGCCTCTGAAATGCCTTCTGATCTTGTCTGTCTGTCTTCCCGCACGGTTTTTGTTTATGGAATGGTCTTCCTGTGAAAAATAGGGTGAAATCCTGGCCCCTGGGATGCCAATGGGACCCATTATCTGTAATACAGTCGTTTACTTTTTCATTTATTCATCAATAAAGATCCCGCTCTTTCATTCAGGTTGTGCGTATATGTAATATGGCTCCTTTTTATTGTATGTGACAAATGACAGACATAATGCATCATGATGGGTCATTGTTTCTCCTTTGCAACAAGAATACATGATGTATTAAGCCTCCCCTCCGGCACCGACTGGGTGACAGCTGGGTGTGGTTTGAGAAATAGCAGGGGGAGTGGGAAATGGAAAGAAAGCATCATTTAGCTGGTGCCAGCTGTCTCCCGCTGTAAGAGACGTAGACACTGATGGTTGAGGGCACCGATTCCACTGAAGTTTGTTGGATTTTTAGATAATGGGGTCTTGCCTCATTTCTTCAGCTACCCCGATGTGTCAACAGCATGACAGGGTTTTCTTTAGCGAGGAAACCGTTTTTGCTTTAGAGTTTGGGTTCTCTCCATGAATAGTTAGAGGAGAGCGTGCGTGTTTATACCATGTGCCTCCACAGGACTATAAAATCCAGAGTGGGCTGTCTAAACGCTTGTTTGCTGGATGTCACACAGCACGTGCACGCTACACGAGGAATTAGAATATTTGTTAAATACTCTCTGCCATGATGTTGTGGCAGGTAATTTCACTGTCTCTCCAGTCTGCACCAGGCCTCTTAGCTACCAGCCCAGATTCAGGCACCGAAACATCTCGGATCAGGGGAGGCACTCCAAAGCCCTGATTCATGGAAGCATCTCCGTTCAAGATAGCACCTAAGCATGTGCTTAGTGGGATCCACAATGGAGTTTAAGTGCATGCCTAAAATTAAGCAAACGCTTAAAAATTGCCCTGAACAAGGGTAGATTTCAACACATGCATTCCTGAGTGGAGGCCCAACGTAATACAGCCTCAGGCTGCGTTCACATGCATCAGCTCCTCTTCAGGTTTGCCGGGGAAGCAACTGGAAGGTTCCATCTGGCCACCCTCTGGGCTTCCTCCCTCTTCTGGAACACCACAAACCCTGCATAGAGGAGCTTCTGCGCAAAGGCAAGCAGGCTGCGAAGGCTGCACTCCTCCTGTCTTCAGGGGCAGACCTCCACCCCCTCCTGTCACCACTGGGTTTCTGGTCCAGTCTTGGGCAGTGCAGGTGCTCACTGCCCTTTGGCGCAGACTTTCATGGCAACAGCCCCCCCCTCCCCGCCCACACACACACTTGAGCCACTTGTGATTTCTCTCCCCTGCCCCAAATCACTTCCTTTTCACTCCTTGTGGATCTCTTTCCTCCTTAACCCTCTAACTTTACACGCTGTCCCATTGGGGGCTGTATGGAAGCGTAAGGAAACTGCATTCTGGCAGGCTTATTTTGCTCAGAGGACATGACTGCTAATCCAGTAGAAATACCGTGGTGGACACCTCTAAGCAGATGGGGTAAATGGGAGGCAGCAGGCTCTTCACAGCTCAGTCCACTGATAGACCCACCTTCTAATTGCACCGAGTTACCCTGTATAGGATGAGCTTGCTATAAGCACAGCAGTGCGGCATGCCGAACCATTGAGAGCAGTAGAGCAGTTATCCCCGTGAGCGCAGACTTTGTCACAAAAGGTTAAATTTTCTGCTTTGACAAGAGCAGTGAAAGATTTGCAAACAATTCCCTGAAGTCTAGATATTTGCAACTAAAATATTCAAACTACCCTGACTGGAAAATTCTCGAGGGCAGGTCGAAAGCTATGTTTTTTGACTGGATCCTTATCTGTTTTATCACCCTGTGCGATATCTTCCTCCCCACACTTTTCAGGTGCTAGTGAATTGTAAAGTCATGGTAATTCAAATTCTAACTCAGCACCTCTAGCTACTAGAGTCTCATTCTGCTTCTAGCCTGCTGAAACAGAGAAACATTTACCAACCTCCTTTGCTTTGTGGTGTAGATGTATTTTATCTCCTTATATCTATTAAGGCTAAAAGCCACATGTTATATAAGTGGATTTTCTCTGTATTGGTGTTTTCAGGAGCCTAGTCCATTTCTTATTACAGCTCATGGGTATGTTAAAAAGAAATGGAGTCCCGCTCTTGGGAATCGGTGAAATGGCAAAATAAAACATTTGAGGCTTATACTACAAATAGCTGCATCTTCACAACAGATGATTGAGGTTCTCACAAATGTGCAATCTGTCCATAGGCATGGCAGAATTCGATTGAAAAAATTTTTATGTCATTCTGACAGATATTGATTGATTTTAACAAATGTCTATTTACATTTTCACAGTGGCAGGAAAATATGGCGGGGGAAGGTCAGGCAATAATGACTTGATGACTATGGACATTGAGATTCAAAAAGTTAAAGCATTCTAACTGTTAAAACACAAATTGTCAACATCACCTGTCAATATAAACAACGGAAATATCCTTAAATAAAACTCTTAAGTTCTCAAGCAGCATTTTTCTTTCTTTGCCTATCTGTAAATTTGACAGTTACTGTCAATGGACATATTTTTTGTTGATTTGTGTGTGTACGGTGAAATTGACAATTACAGATAATACCCTTCCAAGCCTATACTTAATAATACACTTCCAAGCCTATACCCTTCTATACCTTAGAAGGGGCAAGGTTGTAATTTTTCAGAGTGGATGCTGCATGTTGGAGCTCTCCAACTAAGATGGCTGTACTCTACAGGCAGCCATGGAGCTTTCCTGCCTTTAATGAATGCATTTTCTTAATTGTGCTGTTGCCTGGAATGGGTTACATTGAAATGAATGGATTTCCTGTAGAACAGAAGGTATATGACTAACTTGTTGGTTTAATTTTCTGCATAAGAACGGTTGGGCTAGGTAGCTGAGGGGCTCAGTGAATCCCCACACATAGCTGCCTCCTGAGCTCAACAGGAGCAGAAATAATTGGAATGGATGGATCTGTCATCTCAGGAGAGTTTCTGCAGCCTCTAGATTCCCCCCTTCAAATGCATGATGTAAGCAGTCGGCTGCTGCTCTTAAGGCATACTTATGCAGATGCTAATGAAAAGCAGTGCATAACAGGGGATTCTTGCAGATTCATGCCGAAAAAGGCTCGCGTTTCTTCACCTGCCTCATCACTACCACGTGGCGCACAGACTTTGTACAAAATGCACCTTTCATTTCTCGTTTCTTGAGGGAAGCTGCCCGTTCAGACGAGGAAACGTTCTCAAGCATGGGAATGCTGACTTTATTCAGGATGGCAGAAGGGGGATAGGACAGGGCAGAGTGCATGGATAGACTAGAAATAGACAATTAAATAAGGACCATAATGTAGAAAGGTATATACAGTGCTGCATTTTTCTATCGTCTGCTCTAGATGTAACCCGTAGGTGAACATGCCAACTCAAGAAATGGTGCCTGAGACCTGACAAAGAAGCCACTCGGTAGTAAAAGATTTTGCATTAGAGAATAATGTTGGTGCAAGAAAAGAAATAGGACTTGATGTATGGACCTTCTATCCAATTCAGTATGTATTTAGATTGTGCACCCAGAATTTTGACAACACAATCCACACAAGTTGCCCTCTGCTACTCTCCTAGACTGCTAAGACTTGCAGGCTTGTCCAGTTATGCTTTTGGATGATCCTTTCATGCGTGGCTCTTTATAAGCTACTTGCTCCTGGCCAACACTTATATGACTCTTAACCAAAAACTTAACTTTTCCCTCTGGAATTCATCTGGATTACGCTAAGACCAGCAGCCATTGAGATTGACCCCTTGTTCAAAAGCAAAAGCAATGAAATGAGAAGAACAGTAGTTTAACTTCTTTCTTGGCAAAAAATACTTTCAATCAAAACTTACCAGCCACACAATTTTTGATTTTGTAAATCAGGTAAATACAGTTATGCTCTGTACGTTGAAACTGGGTTAAACTTTATGGGCCAAATTCTCTGCCCATGTAAACTGATGCAGGGCTGCTGATGT
Organism: Chelydra serpentina; assembly: GCA_037349315.1. Classification (NCBI taxonomy): domain Eukaryota; kingdom Metazoa; phylum Chordata; order Testudines; family Chelydridae; genus Chelydra; species Chelydra serpentina. Next base: position 18,503,583 of record JBAIAC010000061.1, read on the forward strand.
CAGCGGAACCGCATCAATTTATGTCAGCTAATCGGCTCTAAGAGAATGACTCAGGCCAACGTTTGAATATGTTAGTTTTTAACCCTGCAATCTCCAAAAGAAACAGTGAGCCCTACAAAACAAACACTCTTAGCCTATCTCTATAAGGGTTATAGTAAACAAGTATATTTTGCACCACATTCTTCAGGCAGGAAACTATACACCTTTTGGGGGGAATCCTGGCCTCACCGAAGTCAATGGGAATTTTGGCCTTGACTTCAGCGGGGCCTGCATTTCACTCTTGTTGTTTATCTTGTCAGACAAAGTATGTTACTGTATGCGCTTTGGGGGTGGGCTGTCTTATTGTTCTGTGTTTGCACAGCACCTTGAAAAATAACAGAAAAATAATAAAATAATAACAGAAAATGTGGAAATGGCAGAGGTGCTTAATGATTTCTTTGTTTCGGTTTTCACCAAGAAGGTTGGTGGTGATGGGATGTCTAATGTAGTGAATGCCAGTAAAAATGAGGTAGGATCAGAAGAGGCTAAAATAGGGAAAGAACAAGTTAAAAATTATTTGGACAAATTAGATGTCTTCAAGTCACCAGGGCCTGATGAAATGCATCCTAGAATACTCAATGAGTTGACTGAGGCGATATCTGAGCCATTACTGATTATCTTTGAGAAGTCATGGAAGACGGGAGAGATTCCAGAAGACTGGAAAAGGGTAAATATAGTGCCCAGCTATAAAAAGGGAAATAAGGACTAGTCAGCTTAATTTCTGTACCTGGAAAGATAATGGAGCAAATAATCAAGCAATCAGTTTGCAAACATCTAGAAGATAATAAGGTGAAAAGAAACAGTCAGCATGGATTTGACAAAAACAGATCATGCCAAACCAACCTGATAGCTTTTTTTGACAGGATAACAAGCCTTGTGGATGGGGGGGAAGTGGCAGGCATGGTATATCTTGACTTTAGTAATGCTTTTGATTCTGTCATCAATGCGGGTGTAAACAAGGAAAGCTTCCATTTCAAAAACCTGGCCCAATGAGTCCAGTTGGGTTTTACCTGAGTAGAATCAGGGTCAGGCAATAAGAATAATAAGTAGAAAGTCAGAGAAAGGAGAAACTACCATCTGTCGCTAAACAAAAATTCCAGGGAAAGTGGGTCAATTGAATCATTAAAAACTAGACTGGGCAAAACACTGGAGAGTGGACAAGGTGACTTACAGAAAGAGGCTTTTTTCTGTCTCTGTTTTCTATTACTTCTCACTCATTTGCCACCACATGAAGTTCTCTAATTTCTGATCCCTAAATGTAGCTTCTTCCAGGGTAACCAAGTTGTGTATCCTCCGACCTTGATTCTGAACCTCGCCAGCAGTGGTAAGGTGTTGTCCTATTTTAAGACTTCCTCATTATAAAATTTGATCCTATTTTAAGACTCTTGATAGTGCCAGAGCCCTGGTTCCATTTAAAATAAAAAGAATGTAATGGGGATAAAGAAAGAGCTTTGCGATCTTGACAAAACAGATGATCCTTTTTCTAGCCATACACTAAATAAAGTACTGAACGTGTATGGATTTACATGAAATTATAGCCGCCCTTGTAGTTTGCTGATTATTTTTCCAGTTTTTTAAGTGGGAGCAGAAAAAATGTACATACATCTGTCACTCTAGAGGTTTAAAAGTTCTTAGCTCACTTCTTGTAAACTGGTCTGTGCAAATGGAACCTGATCACTGCCCAGTGTCCGGTAATTTCATTGGGACTCCCATGGCTGGATCTCTTTACAGGCTTGGATCCTGCAATTCGGCTCACTGTGTTGGTGACATTTCTCAGAAAGCTTGAGCAAAATTCTTTCTGCCATTTTGATGTTCAATGGGAGTGGGAATACATTTCCTCCAGTCTATCAAAATCCTACCTGCTTTTTCTTTTTGTGTTGTTTTGTTTTCCAGGCAGGGTTCTATTTAGAGCTGGTCAGAACAATTGAGATGAATCACTTTTTGTTGGAGTTTGCCGATTTGGTCAAAATGTTTTGCAGAACCTGTTGTGTTTTGATAAAGTTCAATCGGACACCTGTCTGGTTTCCTGCTATCTTACCCACCTGGCAGGTTGCTGGGGAGCCCAGCCTTCCAGGTTCCTGTCTCCTTGGTAGATAACCTGGTGGGTTTACAGGGAGCATGAAAGTCCAAGGAGTCCCAGCTCCCAAGCTCAGGGCTCCTCAGCAGTCCACCAGGCAGACTGCCCTGGAGCTGGGCTCCATTCCCATTTGCTGAGAATTTAATTTTTTGGGTGAAGGGAGAGGGTTCATTCTGAGTTAGGACAAAACCAGACTTCAAAATAATACAATCTGCCACCAAACGGAAATGTCTTCCTCTACCCAGCACTTGTTCTGACAGAAATGGCTGAAAAGTCATGACCACAGCCTCCACTAAGGTCTAGTTGTGCCTTTTGCTTGTTTTGAAAAATATTGGCTAAGGTTTAACATAGGAAGATGTAACTTAGGAATGAGTAATCAACTGCACAAATACAAAATGGGAAAGGACCGCCTAAGAAGGAGTACTGCAGAAAAGGATATGGGTGCTATAGGGGATCACAAATGACATATGAGTCAGCAATGTAATACTGTTGCCAAAAAAGCAAACATCTTTCTGGATATATTAACTGAAGTGTTGTAAGCAAGACACGAGAAGAAATTTTTTCATTTTACTCAGCACGAATAAGGCTGCAACTGGAGTAATGTGTCCAGTTCTGGACACCACACGTCGGGAAAGACGTGGACAAATGGGAGAAAGTCCAGAGAAGAGCAACAAAAATAATTTAAGGTCTAGAAAATATGACCTATGAGGAAAGATTGAAAAAACTGGGTTTGTTTAGTCTGGAGAAGAGGGGGGACATAACTCTTCAAGTACGTAAAAGATTGTTATAAAGAGGAGAGTGATAAATTGTTTTTGTTATCCAGTGAGGACAGTACAAGAAGTAATGGACTTAAATTGCAGCAAGGGCAGTTTAGGTTGGACATTAGGAAAAACTTCCTAATTGTCAGGGTGGTTAAGCACTGGAATAAATTGCTTAGGGAGGTTGTGGAATCTCCATCACTGAATGTTTGTTTTTAAGGACAATTTAGACAAACACCTGTTGGGGATGGTCTAGATCATGGGTAGGCAACCTATGGCATGTGTGCCGAAGGCGGCACGCGAGCTGATTTTCAGTGGCACTCACACTGCCCAGGTCCTGGCTACCAGTGCGGGGGGCTCTGCATTTAATTTTAAATGAAACTTCTTAAACATTTAAAAAACCTTATTTACTTTACGTACAACAATAGTTTAGTTATATATTATAGACTTATAGAAAGAGACCTTCTAAAAACGCTAAAATGTATGACCGGCACGCGAAACCTTAAATTAGAGTGAATAAATGAAGACTCGGCACACCACTTCTAAAAGGTTGCCGACCCCTGGTCTAGATAATACTTAGTCCTGCCTCAGAGGGAACTGGACTAGATAACCTATCAAGGTCTCTTCCAGTCCTGCATTCCTATGATTCTGTGATAGACATTGGCATTTGAAAACAGCACGTTGAGCATGTACTGGAGAAAATGTCTTCTCTCCAATGTACATACTAAGGCCCTGATTCAGCAAAACACTTAAGCACACACTTAACTTCAAGCATGGGAGTAGTCCCAGGGTGCTCATGCACTTAAAGTTAAGCATGTGCATATGTGCTTTGTTGAATCAGGGTCTTAAACATAGATGCATGCACAGCTGACTAAGTTTGCATTTGGATCAAAGAACTTTCACGCTCAAATGACAAAAATTAGTGGAGCTTGTAAAGAATGCAAGTTGATTGCATCTAGATTTTCTTTTTTCTTTAGTTTGTTTTGTTCCTCCATCCCCCCCGTCCAAACTTCTTAAGATTTTTAAAACAAAAAAAGCTAGACTTCATGCAGTATTCATTATTTGAAGTCAAGCACTCACACTTAGAGAATTCAGAAGTTTGAGTTTTCTCTGGCACCCGTTAACTTGGCTACATTGCATATGTGTAGTATCATCTTTTCCTCTTGTTGACTATAAATCATATTGTATTATTGCTTTTTGTTATTAAGGTATACAGAGCTTTGACATGCATGGGATGTGCAAGTTGGCTGAGTTAATGGAGAATCAAACTTTTGAAATTTCCTAACTTGGAGCTCACAACCTTGCTCAGTCCTTTCCTTTAAGTTATAGCTTTAGTCAAGTACATCAGCCTAGCTCCCTTCAAGTCTGTGGCGCTAAACTGATTGATTTACACTAGCTGAGAATCTGGCCTACAGTTTTCATGTCCCTTATAAGGTTATAGGAGCACTGTGGGATCAATACTAAAAATAACATATTTATATGAGAAAGACCATAGTGTTGCTGTCACTAATCATGAAAACTTTCTCCTTAGAAACTTCAAAGACAAGCGGGGGGGGGGGGGGGGGAGCTAGGAAGGGATAAAGCATTATAAATGTCTCTAAAATGAAAGCCACTGCTGCCAGAATTTTACAGCTTCTTGCTAACATTGTCATGATGTTATTTTGGAAGAGTATTAAAGGTGACCTGCAAAGGGTTTAAAAAAACTTGGACCTCTGCCCTCTTTTTCCTTCTCTGTGATGAACAAAGAAGGCCTGGAAGGTTTTATTATTTTTTAAAGAAAAAGGAGATTTTCTGCTGGTGTGGGTTTTAAAAAAATTATTATTATTATTGCTTTAACCTTAGCAGCATTGGGAATGTCATATTTGGCTTTCCCTGGCTTGTTGGAGACCTTTTGGGAGGCCTAAAACAGGTAGTTCTTCTAGTCTCCCACAATTTCAGCCCCCACTTTGGCAGAAGATGTTTCTCTGTCCTTCAGTAAGGTCACAATCTAGGTCAGCAGCAAGTAGTGGAAAATATAAATTCTTTAGGGCAGAGATGGGTTCTTGGTCCATGCCTGGGGCTCCTAGGTGCTACCACAATACAAATAAATAATAATGCTAGTAAGTGGTGTAGCCTTCTAGCCCTCCCCAAAGTCTAAATCCAGGTAATAATACCTCAGAGTGGTGGACCCAGACTGGCACCTGGCGGATTAACATCATCTTCTCCTTGCAGCCTCTTCCATCCTCCTGAATTTCACATAATTTCCTCATCAGCAAAAGGATGGTCTAGTGGGAAAGGCACTGGACTAGCACTCAGGAGATCTAGGTCCATTTCCTTGCTGTGCTACAGACTTCCTGTAGGGTGGTGGGCAGGAGTATTATAACCTGAATGCACAAAGGGGCCAAATTAAAGTTGGGCAAGCATCCTTCATTCTGGCATTGCTGAACTTTTGAGTGTACAGTCACAACATTATTCTAATGTAGTTTTTTTAAAAAAATGTACGTTTACAATACTGTTCAGCTCTTTTAAAAGAAAAGGATGTTTAGATTCATGGCCATACCAGCTACAGGTGTTAATGTCCTGCATAAGGTTGTTTTGGCTGAGATTATCTTTTTTCCAAAGCATGCCATGCATCTGCACACACCTATTGCATCTTCATGGGGGGCTACGTTATTTGAAGACTCCCAGGGACGGGGGAGTAGCTCTCAAGACCTCATCCGAACTAAACAACCTGCTTTCTCAGTACAGCTTTCTCATGACAAATGAGCACACTGATATCAAAAGTATCAAGAGGAGTGGTGGATTTTTCCTTTCTCCCTCTGGTTTATATAATAAACAACTCTTCAGTTCTCAAGGCCACCCTCTGAATGTTTAACAGAATATTTCTTCATTGCATTCTGTCTGAGGTATGTAGAAACTTTTACATGTCAAGGACGAAACAATTCCAGAAGTAATATATTGGTATGCCACTTCGTTTGTCTGAAAGTAAGACTGCTGTGTTTTGATCAAGGAGAAGTCCTGGTCAATAATGTTTCTAGGATTCAGTATTTGCTTTTGAGAGTGAAGAACTGTCCCAGTCAGTACCAACAACAGCTACAGGAATGTTTTGTGGTACATGTAATGCAGTTTAGCACAGTTTAGCTCTACTCTTGTTACCTTCTGAGTTGCCACTCTATATAAATAATCATGTATTTGCAGCATGTTCTGCTGCTGGAGATCCGTGACTTTCAGCTGGTGTACATCAAGGGTGGTTGAGTTCTTCTGTCTCCTCCCCCAACATATCTTCACTATGAGCAAAGCGCTAAGCACGTTTTTCAGACAGAATATCATAAAAAATTTGGTGTGACAGGATACCAAAGAGAAACGAAACAAAGAAGACCCTACAGAGCCCCACAGGAAATTTTCACAAATGTCCTCCACAAAGTTTTGATCACCCTCACCATTCCTAGTCAAATATGCGTGAGGTGTCCAGATGGTAGAAGTAATGTGTTTGTGTTGTAATGCTAATTCCTAGTAATAATGCGTTTTATGTTCCTTGAGGATCGGTAGCACTGTTCTCTTCAAAAATGGTAATAAAGTGCACATTTGCGTATTAGTAATGAATGTCAAACCATTCACCATGATGGAAATATCCTATTTCCATGGCTTTGATAAATAGCTGTTGGAAAGCATGAATTTTTAATAGAAGTCCTATATTTAGGGGCTTTCAGTTTCTGAGGGAGATAAAAGACTCTTCAGAGACAGAGCTCTGCAACCGCCTAGTCTACTGCAACTGCTGGTACCTATTTAAAGCCAGTGTTGTCTTTCTGATGTATGACTATTATGCAGATATTGATTGATATGGTTTTTATGCTGGAGATCAGGCTGTCCACCAGGATAAATCAAAATATGTTTCTGCAGAGGAAGCTGCATAGTTTCTAGCTTCATGTGAATGTTTTTGTTGGGTTTTTTATATGCTCTGACCGCTCCAATTCTTGTTTACACCTGGCGGAGTAAAAGTGGGCATAAATGTAGTATGTCAGGTCAATGTAAAGAGGCCTTAGTATAAATCAGAATCCAGCCCTAAGGTTTAGGTTTGTGCTTCATTACTTGCCATAGAAAGCGCACAGCACATCCTGTATAAGTGAATATGCAAGAAATAGCATCTTGTTCCCTCTTCACAGCTGCAGCCACTGTGGGAATTTGGTGTATTATGAGAATACACTCAGTACAACAAAGGGCATTCTGAATTATAAGCATTGGATGCACTACGTCTTGTATTAATGAATAATTAGTTAACTGATGACCAATCCCAAAGGGGCCCCTGAGCGTATTAACCCAACTAAAACAAACTTTGAAGAACAAGATGACCAACTTTCTATAAACCCTAGAGTGAGAATACACAGCGCCCACTGTGACCCAGCATTGACACTGGTGCAAACCAGTGTACAGTCCCTAAGCCCTGATCCTGCAAAGTCTCAATGGGACCGTTTGTGCGTTTAAAGTTAGGCACGTGTGTGTGACTGGGGCCCTGACCTCTGAAAAGCTCTCTTGGCCTGCAGGGTGAATTCTGCTAAATAATGTTGAGATCCTGTAACAAAGATATTGAGATTCTGTAACAAAGATATTGCCTTCCCTACAAAACAGGAAGCATTTAAAAGAACCAGCTCTGTGCAGACAACTCAAGAGAACAAAGTCCTCCGAGCTTTGCCCTGCAGAGTTTGTTTTGAGTTTTGGGACCAGTGGAGCGTGTGTCCTATCCAGTCTGTGGGTCAGGATAGCCAGCTGTTTCAGTTTCACGGATTGAAGCCCTCCATTTTTTTTTTAATTGAGTGTGCTGGATTCTTAGCTTGTGTGTATCCGTGTAGATCCATTGAAGTCAGTGGGTGACATTCCCCAAGTGGTGTCAATGTGACATATTCTCCGATGATGTCAATCAGTGTCGTTCCGCTGAAGTCCGGGAGACTGACTCACAGCTGGTGTCCATTGGCAATGTATCATTGAATTCAACGGGCCAGCTCCTCAGCTGGTGTCACTCAGTGTCGCTCCGTCGATTTAAAGGGCGCTATGGAGCTTCACACCAGCTGAGGCTCTGCCCCGCTATGTCTGATACTTGCCGCGATGTTTCTCTTCAGCTGCTTTAGAGTGTGGTCTGTAATTGCTGGAGGCATAATGTGATCAGTGACAGTAAGTGAGCTGTGACCAGTGTTCCTGTGGTGAGCCCGCAGGTTTGATCTCCTGTCCTAGTCTCTCCTCCCTAGGACAATAAGAGCTGGGGGTACTGTAAATGCAGCATACACGTGGCTTGCTAGAGAAGGAGAACGTTGTGCTGCACCCTTGGTGACCAGGAGAAGAAATGTCACTGGCACGGTCTGCTTCCAGCTTACATGGCCAGAAGCACAAGGAAATGTGTGGCCTGAGTTATGAGACTCAGGGATGTATTTAAACACTTTAAGTAGGAGCCACATCACTGATTATTAGAGCCCTGCACGGATCCAAAATTTGTATCCACATCCAATCCGCGATCCACAAACATGATCCGCAGATATAAAGCAGATATCCGCAGATTTGCTGGGCTCTATTGATTAGCCAGTACATTATTTGTAAAGGTTAGTTGCTTGGGGCGGGTACTGTATCTTGTTATGTTTTTGTACCGCACCTAGCAGTTCTGATTGGGCCTCCTAGGTTCAATCACAATATAGGGGAAGACTTTCAAAAGGATTTAGGCACACAAGTCCCAATGATTTAAAAAGGGACTTGTGCTCATTCCTTTAGGTACGTTAGATAATTTCTCCCTTACATTTAAATAATAATAATGTGGAGCATTAACTACAGGAAAGTGTAATACCTGTGGAAAAAACATATTCAGAGAGAGATTTCAAAAGCATTTGCTCAAACTCTATTCTGCTCATACAAACCCTTAATTTGCTCGTATGTAGATAAGCGTGCATGCACATTAGAGCTTTTATGTGCAATTTGGATGTGCACTTTAGTGTATGCTGTTTTAGAAACCTGTCCCATTTTGCCGGAATAGATTTTAGGTTGCTAATTTCAGTAGCAGTTTATTTCAACTAAATTATCACTTTTGGGCATGGGTTACAATACTGATCATGATGATTGCATTTGGTATTCCTATGAATACTGTAGGTTTATTTCCACAAGAGTTTCCCTGTAAATCAGCATTCATTAATATACCATTAAAGTAAAGGATTACTCTTAATTTCCCTCTTAAGGCTTCATTAGTTAGGCATATCTTCTTCACTTTGCAGCCTTACGATGGACATTTAAAGTCTTAGTTTTATATGAGAAAAGCAAAAATATGGGTGCCTGCAATACCTGTTTCATTTCTACCTGCATATTTTCTGTTCTTAAAATTGACCAAAATAAGTACTGAGAGTGTCTTGCTTGGGACAGTTAGTGTTGGGATGGGAGAAGGAAGTAACAGCAATGTTCCTCTGCTCGCTAGTGAGGCTGATCCATTGAGTGTCTGAAATTTGAAAGAAAAATCCCAATAACCTTTGAGGTGCAACATTTGGAAAATGAATTGTAAATCACTGTATGTGTGCGAAGTAGCCAAAGTAGCAATGGATCTTTCAAAGGCTGCTGCAGGGGATGTCTTTATACACCCGCATTGAAAACATTGACTCACTGTGAAGTGACTGGTTCACACATTGGTAGAGTGGGCTCAGTCCTTCATCATTCAGGTGGATAAACTGTTTCATGCAGTTTATTGGTGATTTTTAAGACCAGACCATACAAACCAAAGCTGTCGTGGCTGTGTCTGAGCTCATTGTGCATCCCTTTTGTAAGATTACGGGGTTTGTGCAGCTCTCGTTGTTCAAAACTTCCCATCTCCGCACTGTTGTTCAGCATCCTGCACGTCAGCTGCCTGCCGCCCTCTTACTCAGAGACTGTTTCGATTCCATGATACCCTGTGTGCATAACGTGTGAGATGCGTTGGGGTGGAAGGTGCTGTATAAACATAAAATAGTGCGGTGTACTCTTGTTTAACTGAGACGTGCAATATGACAGGCCAGTTCTCTTATTTATATATCTGCCAGGAAACTGATGGAGCCTAGTGATCATGAATCATAATGATCCCAGATTAACTGGGAGAGCATTAGTGTCAATGGAGCAAATACCAGATTGCTTAGGCCCACATTCTCAAAGGTATTTAGGCAGCTAAATTCCATTGAAATCAATGGGAGTTAGGCACCTAAATACCTTTGAAGATTTGGGCCTTAATGGAAATGAAACCAAATGTTAAACAGCTTTGAAATTCTAGTTGGTATTTTGAATGTACCAATTGCTAAATAAAGATTACAGCTTAGATTTTCAAAGCTAAAATTCATGGGCATTGGGCATCCAAATCTGCTAGATGGCTTTGAAATTGCCCCCTCGTGGTGTTTTCCTGGACACTCACGAGCCCTTACTGACTTTGGTTGAAGGTAACTAGTTTGGGGAGTGTCGAGTCCACATCATGGCATTTACGTGCTGTACTTGCTTTTAGATTTTGCAAGCCAACAAAGTCCTGGAGACACATTCTCCTGATTTTGAGTTTTTCCTAAACAAAACCAACCAAATAAAAAAACCCAATTGCCACATAGGAAATGCACGTTAAAAATAACATTCATGGAAGTTTAAGAGTTAAGCGCTCCAAGTCAGGAAATACCAAAGTTAAGGCTCAACATACAAACTTGTCCCCTTCTGTGTGCTTTACAGTGTTTTAATTACATGGAAAGATACTATTCGTTAAACAATAGTATAATATATAAGTTGTGTAGATGTGCTGGTTCAGCATCTTGTAATAACTATCATAGCAGCATAGGGCTGGAAGGGACTTTAAGAGGTCATCTCGTCCATCCTCCTGGCTGAGGTCGGACTATCTCTGGCAGGTGTTTGTCTAACCCATTCTTAAAAATCTCCAGTGATGGGGATTCCACAACCTCGCTTGGTAACCTGCTCCATGCTTAACTACCCTTATAGTGACAATGTTTTTCCTCATATCTCACCTAAATCCCCCTTGCTGCAGATCAAGCCCATTACTACTTGTCCTACCTTCAGTGGATATGGAGAATAATTGATCCCGCTCTTTGTTATAACACCCCTTGGTCATTCTTGTGTATTTATGCTAATTTCATTGTCATAATAGTTCAGTATATCTTTGTTGATAGCCCTGCTCAGCAAAGCACTTAAGCACGTGTCTACCCATTAAGGACTTGACTTGAGTAGTCCCAATTAGATTTTAATATGGTGAGCTCTATTTTCTTCAAGGGATGCATTTTAATACCTTTGTCAGCACCAACGTACTGGCTTCCAAAGCCTTTTTCTTTTTTGGCCATGTTTTTTGCAATGTTAAGCCTCAATCCAGCTTAGTCATTTTGTTACGGTTGCAATATTTTGCACATTGTGGAAGTCACAGCTGGATGATGAAGACATCCAGCTGTTGTTGCTTTGCTGTTTTGAGCTCATTTAATGCAAACTGTTTCAGAGATAAGTTAGCGACCACTCATTGATGTTGCTGTGAATAGTCAGAAGCGGGGGTCAGAGTTGTTCTCCTTTTTCCTCACTGTTTCCAGAACTCCCAGCGCTGTGGTATAGTTGGAGTGCTGGGAGTATGGCAGCATCTCCTGGCTTGAAGTGCATTCCATCATGTACAGCGTCTACAGGTTTGTTCAATGGCTTTTAGAACCCCCACTGTAAAACTTGTTCCAACACCCTGGAGGTAGTACTGGTTCCACTTAACTAAGGGCAGGTCTACACTACCCGCCGAATCGGCGGGTAGCGATCGATCATTCGGGGATCGATTTTTCGCGTCTAGTGTAGGCACCTGACTCATTCCCTGCAAGAAGCACCTTAGGCTCTGACTACGAGAGGAGGGTGCCCGCTCGTGGATCGCCAAGTCTGGAACCTGGTGTCTGCCTCTGAGAACGCTGGGGCTTAGCGCACACCCCTGTCGTCAGCATCTCCCATTGGCTAGCTTAGGTGGCTCCCTGCCGAGAATGCTGGCTTTTGTGGATCTCATTCTTTGGTGCCCGTCTCCTGCCGTTCATTGTATAGGGTGCCTAGGCACCCAACTCAGGCTTTCTGGGTCGCAGTGGAGTTCTTGGATTTTCTAGGCACCTGAACGTTAGGCGCCGTGACGCTCAGCATTGCAACACCTAAGTCCCTTTGTGGATTCCAGCCCCTCTTACTCTTTAAGGATGACTTGTGGCCTCTGTTCAGCTGGGCATACTCTAATTTGTAGTGCAGCATGACAATAAAACTGGGCTAATTCACACCCCAATCTTCACCGTAGTTTAAAGTGCAAGTTGAACAGGCCGGGTGGCAATTAGCACGAGCTGGTAGAGGTGTGGTTGTCGTCTGGCAAAGCAGTACAGTTGACAGGCACTAGCTCAGTGTCATAAAGGCAAGGTGGATGAAAGACTACTCCAGGGACATGAATGCAAAACAGCATGTAAGCCTCGATCTTTGCTAGGTCATAAAGATGCTTTCCCTCACAAGTTCTTCAGAGGGGCCATGGGTCCAAGTTTGTGGTAAATCGTGCCCTTGTGTCTGTGCTGGCTAATCCTATCAGGCTCGCCGTGTTATCTTTGTCACAACCTCTTCTGTGTTAATTGCAGTAAAGGGAACTGAAAGGGAATTGCAGCTAAGGGGACTTGCAACTCCGTCTGCCTGTATCACTTTCTAACAACTAAATTGGATAAGTACCGTGTGGTTTGCCAGCCCGAGTCTCAGTTGCAGCTGCCTAGAACACAGAAGGAAAGTTCAATTAGAACCTGATTGAAAAATAGACATCTCAGGGGATATGATGGATTGCACTGGAGACTTTGCTCTCCTTGGCTTAGGATACAGAGCATATGGTCAGGGCTGTAGATTTAAGTTGTCTTACTCTTTAATTTTTTTTTTATTTTTTAAACACCTCTGAGTCATTGTGGTTCCTTTTCAGTCTGTCCTTGGCTGGATTTTACTTTTTCCAAGCATGTGTGTGGTTTTTTACAGTGCCACATTAAAGAATTATTGATAAAAGAACAAAACCTTTATAAAATCAGCTGTCTGTACCCCTAACAATTTTATAAATCATGCTGATTACAAATTCAAATATGAACATTTTGAAAATGGCTGATTTTTGAAAGACTTTATTCATCCTTCATATTTATTTATAATAAGATCAAACGGTCTTGGACAATGTGCCTTTTTCTTAGGAAGTTTTCAGGGATGCAGTTTTAAAGTAAACCTTTTTAAAACTGAATTTTAATTATAAACCAGAGACTTAGAAGAGACCAAGGTGTTCTGTTGCATGTACACACAAAGTATGTACCAAGAATAGGCACTTAACTTAAATAAATCAATAAACCAAAATCTCCTTGACAGCGGTCAGTCACTTGATGTGCTGTGACAACTGCTTATGAAAACCAGTATCCTTCATAGGGAAGGATAGGAGAGAGATCCTGGAGGCAAAATTTAAGCTGCTAGGTAAGAGATTGAAGTCCAGGACCTCCGTGGTTGAATTCTCTGAAATGCTTCCAGTTCCACGCGCGCGACCAGTTAGACAGGCAGAACTGCAGGGTCTGAATGTGTGGATGAGACAATGGTATAGGGAGGAGGGGTTTAGATTTATTAGGAACTAGAGAAACTTTTGGGAAAGGGGGAGCCTATACAGGAAGGATGGGCTCCACCTAAACCAAAATGGAACCAGATAGCTGGCGCTTAAAATTAAAAATGTCATAGAGCAGTTTTTAAACTAAGGGCTGGGGGAAAGCCGACAGGTGCAGAGGAGCAGGTGGTTCGGACAGAGACATCCCTTACGGGAGGATCTATAAATCGAGATTTCCTATGTCCTAATAAGGAGAGGATGGATGATGATAAAATACAGGTAGGATCTGATGAGAAACAGTCAAAGTTTTTAAAGTGCTTTTATACCAATGCTAGATGTCTAAATAAGATGGTGACCTAGAGTGCCTTGTATTAAAAGAGGATATTGATATAATAGGCATCACAAAAACTTGGTGGAATGAGGATGATCAATGGGACACAGTAATACCAGGGTATAAAATATATCGGAAGGACAGAACAAGTCGTGCTGGTGGGGGAGTGGCACTGTATGTGAAAGAAAGCATAGAATCAAATGAAGTAAAAATCTTAAATGAACCCAACTGTACCATAGAATCGCTATGGATAGTAATTCGATGCTTGAATAATATGAATATAGCAGTAGGGATATATTACAGACCACCTGACCAGGATGATGATAGTGCCGGTGACATGCTCAGGGAGATTAGAGAGGCTATTAAAATAAAATACTCAATAATAATGGGGGATTTCAACTATCCCCATATTGACTGGGTACATATCACCTCAGGAAGGGATGCAGAGATAAAGTTTCTTAACACCTTAAATGACTGCTTCTTGGAATCATTAAGAAAGGGATAGATAATAAGACAGAAAATATCATATTGCCTCTGTATAAATCCATGGTATGCCCACATCTTGAATACTTTGTGCAGATGTGGTCACCCCATCTCAAAAAAAAAATATTGGAATTGGAAAAGATTCAGAAAAGGGCAACAAAAATTATTAGGGATATGAAACGGCTGCCATATGAGGAGAGATTAATAAGAGTGGGACTTTTCAGCTTGGAAAAGAGATGACTAAGGGGGGATATAATAGAGATCTATAAAATCATGACTGGTGTGGAGAAAATAAATAAGGAAGTGTTACTTCTTCTCATAATACAAGAGCTAGGGGCCACCAAATGAAATTAATAGGCAGCAGGTTTAAAACAAAAGGAAGTATTTTTTCACACAACTCGCAATCAACCTGTGGAACTCCTTGCCAGAGGATGTTGTGAAGGCCAAGACTATAACAGGGTTCAAAAAAGAGCTAGATAAATTTATGGAGGATAGGTCCATCAAAGGCTATTAGCCAGGATGGGCAGGGATGGTGTCCCTAACTTCTGGAAATGGGCAACAGGACACATTGTGGGGAGGGATAGCTCAGTGGTTTGAGCATTGGCCTGCTAAACCCAGGGTTGTGAGTTCAATCCTTGAGGGGGTCATTTAGGGATCTGGGGCAAAAATTGGGGATTGGTCCTGCTTTGAGCAGGGGGTTGGACTAGATGACCTCCTAAGGTCCCTTCCAACCCTGATATTCTATGATTACCTGTTCTGTTCATTTCCTCTGGGGGCATCTAGCATTGGCTACTCTCAGAAGACAGGATATTGGGCTAGATGGACCTTTGGTCTGACCCAGCATGGCTGTTCTTATGTTATCCTGTTTCCTCCCTTCTGTCTATCTATTCTAGCCACTTGTTGTCTCTTATCTTTATACTAAGTTTGTAAACAATTCAGGGTACCCACACTCTCTTTGTTGTATGTTTGTACAGTGCCCAGCAGGGCATCCCTAGCCTCTAGGTGCTACTGCAATACAAATAATAATAATAATTAATAAAGCAAAACAAATGAAGAATAAAGGCCTGACTCTCCACTGCCTGGCACTTTAGTGGAGTATGTCTACTAAGGGTAGGGTCTTAGGGTTTGTCTACACTGCATCTGGGAGGGAGCCTCCCAGCTCACGTCCACAGATTTGCACTGTCAGGGCTGGCACTAGCACGCTGAAGATAGCTGTGTAGACGTTGCTTTCACGTTGCAACTCGGGCTGGAGTTTGAGCTCTCAAGCCTGGAGGGCTAGTTGGGAGATGGGCTTTTGAGAGCACAAGTTGCAACGTCTACATAGCTATTTTTAGTAGACATACCCTTCCAGTGACGACAGACCTGTAACAGGTAGCTCGAGTTAGTACACCTGAGTCACTCTGCTCGAGCTGAGTGTGGAGTGACATTGATGATACTACAGGAGCGAGCATGACAAATGTGCTTCTTAAAAAGCTGGAAGATAGGGGAATTGTGATAGCTGACATGAGAGGTCAGGGCTACGATAATGGTGCCAACATGAGAGGAAAGAACAGAGGAGTGCAGACACGGATCCAAGAGTTAAACCCTCGAGCTTTTTTTGTCCCATGCAGTTCTCATTCATTGAACTTGGTGGTCAGTGATGCAGCATCAGCTTCTAGTGAAGCTGCTGAATTTTTTAATGTAATTCAAAGCATCGGTGTATTTTTCTCTGCATCAACTCATTGATGGCAAATTTTGAAGCAACATCTGGGAACATCCTCTGTGACACTGAAACCACTGAGTGCCGCACGATGGGAAAGTCGAGTGAAGGCAATAATGCCTATCAAACACCAAATTGTGAAGATAGATGATGCCATAGTTGCCATTATGGAGGATAATGCTATGACAGGAGCTGTTTGTGAGACAACAGTGGCACAGGGAAATGGAATCACCAGAAACACACACAACTTCAATTTCTGTGTGGCTTAGTGTTGTGGCATGACATACTGTTTGAAATAAATGTTGTAAGCAAGAGACTCCCAGGTGTTGACCTTGATATAGCTGGAGCAATGGAACAACTGGACAAAGCAAAGTCATACCTACAGTCTTACCGGTCAGATGAGGGATTTCAAAACGTTCTGAAGAGTGCACAGAAGTTGGCAGAGGAACTTCACACTGAAGCTATTTTCCCACCCATTCAAGAATACAAGAGTCACCGAAGAAGAAGACATTCTGATTACAAGGCACAGGATAATCCCATAAGAGACCCCAAACAACAATTCAAAGTTGAATTCTTTAACCAGGTGCTAGATTGTGCAATACAGTCAGTTGAAGAACGTTTCATGCAGCTGTTGTATGAAATTCCAAAACTCCTCACTATACCCGAGGAAGACCTGCACTAGGAATGCAGGGCACTAGAGACAGTGTTGACACATGATGACATGTGCGATATTGATGCGAGTGATTTAGGTGATGATCTGAAAGCCCTTTCAAGCTACATTTCAGCAGGATCAACTCCAAAGGCTGTTCTGGAATATATGTGCACAAATAAGATGACCACCCTCTTTCCAAATGCTTTTGTTGCGCATACTTCTAACACGTCCTGTAACAGTTGCCAGTGGAGAACGCAGCTTCTCCAAGCTGAAGTTAATAAAAACACATCTACGCTCCACAATGACACAGGAGAGGTCGGCCTTGCAACCATCTCAATAGAGCATGAACTGGCCCAGACTGTGGACCTTCAGGAAGTAGTTCAAATCTTTGCAACCTCCCTGCAGGTAGCAGCTCCATGCTGGCTCATAAGCAGCAGAGGGAGCACTGAGAGCAGAGGAAGAGAGGCCACCTCCCTGCTCTCAGTGGCCCCACATAGCTGGGAGGGTGAATTGGTGGGATCCCTGTGTCACAGTTTCAGAGTAAATGCACCTGTATTTCCCGTTCTATGATCCCCACTTAAAGGCTTCTCGTTCCCAGCTGTCATCTCTCTTGGGCAGCGTCCCACCTCTCATGCCCGTCTGTCCCAGGGTTTTAAGACTCCATAGCTCCCTGATCTACACTTCGATATGCCCAGCAAGCCAGACTGCCCTTAAAGGCCAGCACCTGTGCTTTGCCTTCACCCAGATCTCCTCTGACCCATGTATTGCCCTCAGTCACAAGTTACCACCCGGCTCCTTTTAACCAAGCACTTTTATTCTTAAGGCAAAAGCATTAGAGAGCATATAAAAACCTACACCCATGCTAAAAAGCTGACCAGAGTCCACCCCCAACTCCAACCTAGCGCGCTGGTAGAGGTCAGTCCTACAAACCCCACAACGGGATTTCCCATGTGGTTACAAGTTCATATCGGGCGTTAGATCAGGAACCAGAACAAAGGCCCCGAGTCAGTTTAAGCTCAGGCTGTTTATCCAAAAATACTTAACCAA
The DNA here is from genome assembly GCA_037349315.1 of Chelydra serpentina. Classification (NCBI taxonomy): domain Eukaryota; kingdom Metazoa; phylum Chordata; order Testudines; family Chelydridae; genus Chelydra; species Chelydra serpentina. The sequence continues at coordinate 18,521,224 of JBAIAC010000061.1, forward strand.
ACCTGCATGTTTCTGGAGAACCTGGTTAGAACCAGAACATGTGCGTGTCCTCAGGAGGGGGGTACCTCTTGAGAGGTGTTATAACCTGAGTGATTTGTCTTGTTCGTTCCCTACTGTTTTCACTTCCTGGAGGAGCTGTGGAAACCCTCCCACACAATCCCTGGCCCACAGTGACGTGCAAACCATTGATACCCTGCATACGATAGAGTCTCCCAAAGATATTGCCAGAAGCTGCCCGGTCTGTCACACCCTACAGTCCTGTTGGATGCTGCAGGAATGTGTTTGTCATCCACAATACCTGGTATTCGGCAGCCTTGCCAACTGAAAGGGACTCTCTTTTTGTTTTGGGGCTTACTGTAGCTAGAGATTCAAAGCATGTTGGGCATAGCTGTAAAGAGAGCACAGATATAGTGGACACAGGGGTTGGTATCATAATGACTGTTTTAATAGAGAAACAATTATTGTAGCTCACTTGCCTTGTCTGAGCCAGTCTGGCTAGAGGAAGAACAGGCCATGTAGCTTAAACCCCCATACGCTGCCCCGAATTAATCTCTCAGTAATGCCAAATGCTGACTTTATCAGAGTTAAATAGTTAATGGGGATGCCTACTGTAAAATAACCAAGAGATTGTAATCGCTTAAAGCGTTTAGAATTTGGGGGGAGCTTAAAGAGTATTAGAGTTTGCTACGCAGATGAGCTGGACAGTTTAAAAGTCAAATTTCATTTACCAGCTCCAAATCCCTGGAATGATGACATGGGCACATGTATGACATGGGCAGAATGTCTGGGTCACCTTGCTGCACCTTCAGTTCTCAAAGAGTGGTAATACTGTTACACCTGGAGACCTGTCTTAATCAGGACTTGGCGATACGTGTTTGCCAGCTGTTTTTTGGTAATGGAATCAGATGTGCTTTGAAACTTACAGTAAGATCTCAATGTTTAGTAGCCACCCTTCTACTCCCAGGATTTAAATGTCTCCCTGCTGCATCTTCATCTTGTCATGATCATTCACATTGCTAGCATTACTGTTTCTTGCCATTTTATCATGAGTCTTGATATTTGATGTTTTCCTTTAGAGCCTCGTTTCTTCCGAGTCACGTTAATGTGCGAGAATCTCCGCTTTCATTTAAAAAAACCCAAGTGGCTAGCCCTCATGTAGGGAAAAGCTTGAAAATGTGCACCTGAAATGGTCCGATTCCAAAGGCCAAGAAAAAGAACCGCAAATGTATTATTTTTAAAATCTTGTGATTTTGGGGGTGATGGAGGCCGACACATGAATTTTAAATGGTTGGGATTGGTGACCCTTCCTGTTTAATTAGTGGGCTCTTTCCTGTGCCATAAGCCACTCCCCCCACAAAGGAAGAAAGACATGAGCCAAGAGAGTTGGGGTGATGGGCTGGTATATGTCTGTACGAGTCAGTATCACATTGTGACCTTCACTTGACGTTGTAACCATCCTTTTGAAGAACGTGGCTTACATTCTGAGTGTGTAGCTGTGATTGCGTAGAGATGCCAAGGACAGACCAAGGCAGCTTATTGTAATGCCGGACTCCTTCCGGGTAGATTGACACAAGAGTTGTCAATGGTCATTGTGTTAACAATAGCTTTGATACAGGGAATGGCTAGGCTAAAGGAAACTGGTGTCCCAGTTGCACTCCACAGAGGCCAACCATCTGTAGCTGACCAGGCGGTTATATGACAGAGTGGCCAGAAACCTTATTTAAGTTTAGACTAGTTCTGCACCCAAACTTGTATAGTTGTAGTTTATTGGGTAGCTCTCTGATTACCATCTGTGGCAGAGGGTTTAGTTACTCTCACCAGCCTCTTCTAGTCAAGGTGCTCCTCTAATGAAAAAGGATCCTCTTCTCCCATCAGCCCAGCTCTCCGGGACAGTGACTATTAATTCTGTCCCTTTACTTGCCTGTCTCTTGCCTTCACCTAGCAGAGACAACTCAGCTGTCCCATCTCCTCGGGGTGCTTGCGGAGAACCAGGTTAAATGACTCAGACTGTCAGGGAACCATTGTGAACTTCAAGGACCAAGTCCTGTACCCTCTGTAAATACATCAGAGGAAGCCACATCTGAAAAGCTCCAAGTGTTGTGATGAGACTTGGGGGCAGAATATGATCCCAGGGCAACAACAGGGCTGCAGTGGCCCCTACGGGGGTGGGGGAGATTCCCCTGCTGCAGGAGCAGCATAGGGCTGGTGTACGTGACCTTACGTTGCTCCCCCTTGCAGCCCATATGATGGGGGAAGAGGGAGAGTAGCCATAATGCTTTCACTAGGTCTTTTCTAGGCTGCAGAGCAGCCCATTGGAAGCCATAAGGGATGGCAGCATCTCCAGCCGGATCCATCATCCAGGTGACACAAAGGTGGGCTTAAACCTGTTTGCCCGTTCGACCTGACGTGCTGTGCTTCACAGGAACCTTTCAGTATTCTTTCAGCCAGTCAGCACAGTATGAACCAGCCCAGACCCCTCTATTCTCTTAGCGATCGCCCTCCCTTGAATGACACTCGAATTCCTGCTCCCACAGCCATCGGGCCTTGTTTCTGACATTGCTTTAAAAGTCTAGCTCAGACAGCTATAGTCCGACAAGTCGTTCCTGCATTATTTACTGTATCCTCTGATTAATTTCCATCATTCTAGTTTAACAGCACGTTATGCACCTGATGACAGAGCAAGTCTACTGCACTGTTTCAGAAGAATGGCACACTAATCTGATGCACTCATAGTTTCTGTCTCTAAGCTCTGTTAGCACAGCAGAAACGCTGGTATTTTACACACAACCTCCAGGGGCAGAAGACTCCAGCTTTCTGTGTTTATTCCTGGGTCTTTTGCCAGAAACCAACAATCTCCCACTTTAAAAAAACAAACATAAGCTACTGGCTCAGCCTCCTTTTGTCCCTTTCTGAATGCTGATATTAAAGCCATGTCCTGCTTCATTCGCATCTGAGTGTACGCGTGTGTGTGTGTGTGTGTGTGTGTGTGTGTGTGTGTGTTGGGAGGGGGGGGTAGCTATAGCTGTGGGCAGAAAATGTCTTTGGATGGTTGAAAGATCTTTCGTTCCTCTCTTCTCCTCTATCCTTCACTGCCCACCCTCCTCTGCAGGTCAGCATCACCCAGGGCCGGTAAAATTCAGTAGTCTTGTGTAAGAAGCCCTCTAGGAAACGACAAGCTTGGGTTTTTAGGAGAACTGGTTTTGGATTTGAAAGAGGAAAGTGTATGCTTGTGCTCGGACTGGAATGCGTAAGTAGCCTGGGTTGACCTGAAGCGGGCCTGTCCCAGATGAAGTCCATCAGAAAAGCCATTTCAGGTCAGGAAGGGGGAAAGGTTTTATTTCGGTTGGAAACGTATATAAGGGACATGCTAGCACTGCAGCCTGCCAGGCAAAGCGAGGGAGTGTACAGCTTTGTGTAGCTCTCTGATTGCATGACCTCCCCTTGACTGTGCAGCCTGCGTTCTTTACCATCAGCTGCTAGTCCACAAGTCCCATTCTCTAGCCCAGCCCCCAAAGAGCCTTTCAAGTTGCAAGGGCTTCCTGACTACATTAGCGCTTTGGTCCCAGTCACGGTGTGCCTGTTTGTAGAGTCCTCTACATTCCCCTGCTTTAGATATAAACAAAGAGACGCATCTGTTGTGGGCCACAGAGCCTGATCCAGGTTTGGCTGCTGGAAGGACCCATCCCTGAAGGGATAACCGCTAGAAGCACCAGGCCTGTTTGAGGACTGGAGGGACAGAGGGAATGAGTGAAGCAACAGCACTTGCACAGTTGTCTAGGCTGGTGTAGCATGCACCCTCTTTTCCCCCCTCACAGTTCATTGGTAATCGTTCGTGCGCAGGAAGGAAGGGCAGGGCTGGGGTGGCTCAGGGTTAGGTTGAAAACTGAGACTCGTGTCAAGGACATTTTCCAAGTTGTTTCTGTTTAAAAGTTCCTGAAATTGACTCTTTTTACCACAGTTACTCTGAAGTTGCTCTTCAGATCAGCATGAAACGTAGACTCTAGGATTCTCAGTCGTCTTTAAAAAGCGTAAAGCAGAAGGGATGGGATTTCTATTCCCCTGGATTTCACTTAACTGAGGAAGGGACAACATTGGAGGGTGAACTGGTAGCTTGTTTAAACACAAGTGATTCATAACAGTGACCTACAAATAGTAGTCCCTCAACCATCCTCTTCTGACTGCAAATACTGGCTATTATGGACCTGGCTGATTGCCCCTAGTGAACAGGCACCAATCTGTTGCAACTGGACCCAACCTTGGGATCCCAAGTGCTTCCAAGCCAGCTGGGTCTGGGCAACGTCCATCCCTGTTTCTAGCACTGGACCTCTAAGGCGCACACCTGGGTGCTGACTGACAGTTTGCCCCCCTTCCTTGGGAAGTGGGACTCCACAGTCTGAATGCTCCAGGCCCAGAAACTGGTGCCAAACCTCCCAAGCCTCCCCAGATGCTCTTGCATGCTCGCCCCAGAGGTCCACCTCACTGGGGGTACTCTGGGTTATTCTTTAATTCTTCAGGGACCATGAGGCAGGAAACATAAGGAACACAGACTTTGCATGGGGATTTCTAAAACCAGTAATTTTTATTCTCAAAGTATAGAGAAGTTACAGATCTTTAGGCAAAAGAGCAAAACCCTACATGTTCTCCCCTATGAATACGATCACGCCTGCATGTGAGTCGTTAGGCCCAGCATGTGTGTCAAACAGGTAGATTGCTCCTTCCCTCTGCCTCCAGCAGTTCTTCTTTAGCCAGTTGATCTTTGGCCGGTCAGAGAGAGAGAGAGAGAAACTAGCTGGACTGATCCTACCCTTAAATCCAGCCCTGATCCTTCATCTGCAAAAGGCATGCTTCCACCACTTGAGCTACTAGAGAATTCCTTTAGCTGCTAGTAGTAGTACGTCCCTCATCCTCTCTGTAGCCACCAGAAGACAACATGGAAAATTCACTCAGACCGTAATAATGTATTATTGATATACAGTAGTGCCCGGGCGCCCCCATTGGGATCGGGAGCCCATTGTGCTAGGTGCTACACAAAGAGAGTAGAATGGTATGACAAGATATTTCAAATATATTGTTTAATGTCATCCTGTCAGAAGTTGCCCATAGCGCTTTTTAGAGACTTGGAAACGGCTTGGCTTGGAAACGCATGCTGTGTAGCAGAGGAAGAAATAACTGGGGCAGCAAAATCTGCAAAAACAGGAAAGATCCCTGGACAGAGAGCCCAACAGCCAAATGTGTTTTTGGCACCATTTTTGGACCAACTAATTCCCAAGCTCAAACAGCTCTTTGGTTTTACTGTAGCAAAAAAGCCCTAGGATCCTTTTGAAATAAAGATAATGATGCAATAATCAATTGCATCTAAGCACATAGGTGCATAAATCCTATGGCCTAATGCAGTGTAGTTGTAGCCATGTCAATCCTAGGAAACCAGAGCTCTTCTTCCGGTCTGGGAAAGGTACTTGTGTCGCTCGAAAGCTTCTCTCTCTCTCTCCAACAGAAGGTCTAGTAAAAGACATTGCCTCGCCCATCTCATCTCTCCTGTGGCCTAAGTCACTTAGACACTCTTGAAAATTTTACCCAGTGCTTCTTCTGCCAAAGCCTCAGACCTACACCATGGCCCGCAGTCTGCCCTCCGCTATGTGCACGTGACATTCCGCTGACATCAGTGAGAGCTGCTCGTGTATATCTGTGGGCAGAATCTGGCCTTCTGATGCCGGAAACTGGAGACCAGTTACTTTAACTTTGGCCAAGATGTTCCAAAGTGACTAGCAGTACTGCCATGTCCAAATGTTCAAAAAGCATGAGTCTGGCCTCAAAAAATCATGAGATTAAAAACAACCATACTGAGTGAGACCAAAGGTCCATCTAGCCCAGTATCCTGTCTTCCAACAGTGGTCAGTGCCAGGTGTCCCAGAGGGAATGAACAGAACAGGTAATCATCAAGTGATCCATCCCCTGTCGCCCATTCCCAGCTTCTGTCAAACAGAGGCTAGGGACACTATCCCTGCCTGTCCTGTCTAATAGCCATTGTTCGACCGATCCTCCATGAACTTATCTGGTGGCCATTTCCTGGGAGCCGCGATAAGCACTGCCAGGACCCTGCACCCCAACCCCCCAGCCCGGAACCCCCTCCTGCATCCCAAACCCCTCATCCCCAGAGCACATATCCCCAACTGGAGCCCACACCCCCTCCCGCACTCCGGAGCCCCCTCCTATACCCCAAACCCCTCATTTCTAGCCCCACATGGAGCCTGCACCCCCAGCCCAGAGCCCATACCTCCCACACACCCCAACCCCCTGCCCCAGCCCAGAGTCCTCTCCTGCATCCCAAACCCCTCATCCCCAGCCCCACCCCAGAGTCCTTACCCTAACCCCCTGCTCCAGCCCGGTGAAAGTGAGTGAGGGTGGGGGAGAGCGAGCGATGGAGGGAGGGGAGATGGAGCGACGGGGCGGGGCCTCGGAGAAGGGGCAGAGCAGAGGCGGGGCGGGCAGGCTATTCAGTTTTGTGCGATTAGAAAGTTGCCAACCCTAGCCTATAGGAGCAAAGAGAACATTGGAAAAACATAACAGAGCTTGCCTTCTAGGCAGACTTTTGTAGCTCTCACATCTTTGCCTTGTAGGGTTAATATAATAATCCATTCTCTTTGAGGGAAGACCATTATCTGATTGCTTTTGAAGGGGAGTGCTGAGAACAGTTAGCTGGAACAGGATCAAATTTGCAACTCAGTGGACTGTGATTTCTACATTTGCTCCCTAAAGATTGTGAAGTTGCTTATCTTTATAGTCTCAAAAAGAATTCCTTGAAAATTTTTAGAGATGACATGGTCGCTTTCAACTTCTCCCTGACATCCAGTCCTGGCGTCTTCAGCAAACACTTTGTGTGAAAGCTACTCATCATTTTAGGCTACTTCTAATGAAAAGTTATTTTTCTTGTGTCCCGGGAAACATCAGAGCTCACACTTCAGACTCACAGTCTCCTCTCTGTAAAGGGATTTAGAAGCATTTGTCTTTCTTAATGGTCATTGGTACGAGGCCAGATCTGTTCTCGTATAATCTTGAATGTCACAAGTCACTACCTCTGATGCATCCTCAGTTCACAGTGGCTCCTGCCACCTCAAGATAGTTAGAGGCTCTAATTAACATGGTTTAAGATTGAAAATCTGGTTTAATTCGGATAAGAGGCTTTCTTTATTCAAATCATCCGTTGTTTTGAGATCCAGGCAAAACATCAAAAGAGCTTTCTTAGACATGTTTATCCTTCGGATGCCCGCCTCTTTGGACTTTTAGCCCATATGTACATATCCTTATTTACCTTAAAGGTGATTGTGAGTGATGAAACAGCAATATAATGAAAGAGTTGTGCTCTGGTTTGTTTATATTCTGTAAAGCCTCTGCAATGGGTAGAACAGCTCTTCATTTCTTGGCAGTCCTTTCTTTCAAACTGAGGGCTTACACTTTGCGTGTGTCATTGGAGGGGCTGGAAGCACTTCCTACTTATTGAAGCTGCCTGACACCATTATAAAATCTTGTACTCAGTCGCATTCTGCTTTGCCAAACTTTAACCATTTGTCTGAAATCTTCCATACTGGGTGTCTGTCTCAGGCTGATTTTGAAATTTCTGTCGTTTCTGAAAATGAGGCTAGGGGAAAACTCATTTTTTTCCCATGTTAAAAATTCTGGCAGATTTTTTGATCTAGCACTCCTATGCTTTGCAGTAGGGACTTGAAATTTGTCAGTGGGGTGGTCTTTGTGTCAGGGATGTGCCTTTTGCTGTCTCCATGAAAATCGGCCAAAATGTGGTCAAATTATTAGCCTCTGAAAAATTGCAGTTTGCACATGCCCAGTTGAGACGTCTTAGATTTTTAAGCAGCTAAATTCCCTGAAGATTCCATCTGTACTGGCGCCAGTCCTGGGCTGAGAGTACTCTCCACCCCAATCTCCCCTTCCCACCGTGCTCCTTTGTCCACGTGCATTATGGTGCACTCTTTAATTAGATGAGCACATAGTATTTTTTTCCACGGGATTTCTGCCTCATTCAGTGCACAAGAAGGATCTGCTCTAGGGATGAATCAGGGTGTTGTAGCGCTGGTGGCTGTCTGTGGACCCCTGCTTCATTTGTTGCAGAAGCTGGAAGGTGTGCAGTGAATGAGGCAGAGGGTTGCAGGATGAAAAAGGAGGGTCTCCTGATTAAGGTAATTGAATGTTGCCCTGGAGAATTGGATTCTATGCAGCATCTGCCACAGTGATCTTGTGTGATGCTGGGCAAGTCACTTGTACCAAACTTTTCCCAAGTGGTCGCTGATTGTGTTCCATATTAACTGGGTGCGTGACTTGAGGCTCTGGGGCCTGATTTGCAGACGTGCTATCTAAATGCTAACTAGTCTGGAAAAATCAAGTTCTAGGCAGCTCAAATTGGGCACCCAAAAATAGTGGATAATTTTGACCTTAATCTCTTTGTGCTTCAGTTTCCCATCTGTAAAACAGGGATCCACCCTCTCACCTCACAGGGCCATTGTGAAATTAATTCAGCAATGTTTGTGAAGTGCTCAGATCCTGTTGTGGTGAGCATCATAGAAAAGCCCATGAGAAAATTAATAATTCTATATTCCCAGCAAGGTTTGAATCGCGTGTGGTAAATAAGGCCTGGGTCACCCATCAAACACCAAGGAGAAAAGAAAACATTGAATAGCTTCTCGTTAAGTAAGCACCATCCATTTGGTGCATGGAATGAGGCAGGGTCCCATGGAAAAAATACTACATGATCATGTAATTAAAGGTATAAATAAATAAAGCTTATGCACATGGGGGCCAAATTAAAGATTGCACCGACAACCTGAATTCTGGCATTTCCTAACTCTTGAGTGCTTTACTTTGCAGTTTTAGTGTTGTTGTTGTTTTTTAATGGAGTTGTTTTGTGTGTAACAAGTGTTAGCCAGACCTGCATTGCTCAGGGGACAATGTGATTTAATTTCTGTTTGATGATAGAATAGAGTGTTCTGATTTTAAAAGCTGTGAGTTTGGCTCATTACTATCGTAGTAGAATAGTTTTGCTTGTAAGCCCATCAGTTCAGCCTGTTCCAAGCACACAAATCACCTCTTCCAGTTCTAGGCAAAAATGAGATTTAGGATGAAATCTTGACCCTATAGAACTCAGTGATAGTTTTGCCATTGATTTCAATGGGCCTAAGATTACACACACGTTTTCTCTCTCCTCCCAGGAAAGGCTATGCTGCCCGGCCTTCACTTGAACCGAAGAACCCCACACTAGAGAACCTATTCAAACTGTTACTCTTCTTCCACTTGCAGTTGTTCACAAAGATTGGGCATAGATTTGAGAGTGCTCAGACCCTGTCAGAGTGCACTTAGCAGAATCCAGTCCATCATGAATGAGAAAATAAGAAGTGGCTTTTCTAGTTGCAGTGACACTAGACTGCCTAACAGATGTGTAAGATGTTGCCAGCCTATAATACCTCCTTTCTGAAAACGCAGCTTGCCCATTGCCTGCGATTTTCCAGTGGCTGTGTGTCTCTAGGTGAGAGTTTGCATGGAAGTGCTGATGGAACTTTCTCTTGTGCCGCTGTGGAGCCATTTAAATCCCTTGCTGTGCTCTTCTCCTGGGAGGAGAGGATGAAGTTTGTCTGAAGGCTGAGCTAAGCCTGTTCCAATTGGTGTAAAATACTGTCACCATATCTGAGAAACTTAGGGTGAATGATGGTAGCTGTCCCCTCCAGCGGTCTCTATTCAGGTCTCCGCTTCTGCAGTGTTATCTTAATTTAGATGGAAGATATGGGCCAAAGGTGTTAACATAACACAGTCACCATCCAATATTAAACAGTGTTAAACAAGGTCTGCGGTTGGATATAAAGCAAACACACCATTAAACATCCTTTTAACCTTTTATTAAAGGTAAAGAAAAGAAGCAAAAACAATTAAAACATTTGAAATGTAAAGTATTAAATAAGGCTTTTATCTGAACAGCTTCCCTTGTTCGCTCACCATTAGCTGGAGGGAGTTTTTAGAAGGAAACCCCCTTGGCTGGCCGTCGTAGATGGTATTGAGGATGGCAATAACTGTCCTTGTGGGGAAAAGAGAAGTTAGTTGAGATGAGCTGTTGCTGTTGTTAATGTCCAATCCCATTTCATTCCATGGAGTGGCTAGATTCAGCTGGAGCCGCAGAGGTGGTGATATCTGCATCCCTCTCTCTGGCCTGGTCTGAGCAGGGCATCCCTCAGGATCAGGGTGATGAATACGCGCAGTCCCTAGGAGACAGTGGGGGTCATAACCACTATGGGAAAGCTCACTTCTTTCAGCCTCCATCTGTTCTTTATTTCCCCCGCCCAAAAGAATCTTCTTTAAGGACCAAAGAAGGGAGTGATGGAGCCCATGCCCCTTGTTATATTGTTCACCAATCAAGCCTAATTTCGGACAGCCTAATTTTGGTTCAGTGAGTTCTGGTTCCACGTTTTTTTTCTTCTTTATCAGGCATGATCTCAACACAGTCCTCATGTCATATCCATAACCCTTTTTGTCTGGTCTAATTCAATCTTTCTGTCTCTCTTGTGTACCTTTTCCCATCCACTTTTGTTAGCACAGGTTATTGTGACATCTTATGAACTTTCCCATATTTTTCTTATGGTTGAGCTCACACTTAGGGTCAGTTTGTAGGCCCAGTTATCACAACAGCAGTGAAAACATTGTCTCGATTTCTGCAAGCCAGGATATATCACTTCTGCATTTCTCTCTGCTGAGAATATTTTTGGCATCTGTACGAAATAGCTAATATTCCTGTGTCTCTGGCCACACATTGACTTCAGTGAAGCTATGACAATTTGCACAAGCTGTGCATTTGGCCCCAGGACATTCTACGGGGGTAACAGGTTGAAGCCCTACTGTAACCTCATACTCCCTGTGTTCAAAATCTGAAAACATGAGCACATTTTCCTCTCAAAATGCAAGTTGCTTCCCCCAAGATGTGACACTGATACTTTTTTACATTCCTGGTTTGATATCTTATTTCAACAGTCACTTATAGCCAATACACGTCACCTCCATCCCCCACCCCCCCAAAAAATGAAGGCTGTGTTTATTTTAAAAAAATAAATGAAGTTAATGGAAGAGGAAGCAGATTCTGCTCTTTGTTAAAATGAGAGCACTGTAGGAACCTAAGAATGGCCATACTGTGTCAAACAAATGGTTCATCTGGCCAATATCCTGCCTTCTGACAGTGACTGGTGCCAGATGCTTCAGATGGGGTAAACAGAAGAGGGTAGTTACTGAGTGATCCATCCCCTGTCATCCACTCCCAGCTTCTGGCAGTTAGAGGTTTAGGGACACCCAGAGCATGGGATTGTGTCCCTGACCATCTGCTTAATAGCGATTGATGGACCTATTCTCCACAAATTTATTTAATTCTTTTTTGAACTCAGTAATACTTCTGGCCTTCACAACATCCCCTGGCAATGAGTTCCACAGGTTGAGTGTGTTATGTGAAGAAATACTTCCTTCTGTTTGTTTTAAACCTGCTGCCTATTAATTTCATTGGGTGACCCCTGGTTCTTCTGTTCTATGAAGGGCTAAATAACACTACCGTATTCATTTTCTCCACACCGAGCATGATTTTATCCTCCCTTGTTCATCTCTTTTCTAAGCTGAACTGTCCCAGTTTTTTTAATCTCACCTCAAATGGAAGCTGTTCCATCCCCCTACTCATTTTTGTTACCCTTCTCTGTACTTTTCCCAATTCTAATATACCTCTTTAGAGATGGGGCAACCAGAACTACTTGAGTGTTCAAGGTGCGAGTGTACCATGGATTTACATAGTGACGTTATTATACTTTCTGTCTTATTAGCTCTCCCTTTTCCAATCGTTGCTAACATTCTGGTAGCTGTTGTAAAGCCAGAGTAGTTGTATTTAAGCCAATGAAGTTAGTCCAGGTTTCCACCAGCGTACCGGAGGGCAGGATCTGGCCGGGGATATTTCTTCTTTCTTGTGGTTATGGTGTTTGTAGTGATCTTTCTCAACGCCAGTTTTTACGGCCCAGGGGGCCCGGCTGATGACTGACAACCTTACATAAGCATTACAGTTGCTGAGGGAAGCTTTTGGAACTGGGCCTGCATGGACTACCTCCAACAGGCTGCCAGCTACCGACAAGTTCACTGATGCCTCAATTTGTTTTCCTTTTGGAAGAGTAACGGTCATAGGCGCCAACTTCGTGGGTGCTCCGGGGCTGGAGCACCTACGGGGAAAAATTGGTGGGTGCTCTGCACCCACCGGCAGCTCCCCGCCATCCCCGGGGCCCGCCGCCATCTTACCTTAGCACCGGGAGACGTTGCGGGGCCCTGCCCCTGACGCTGGGCGACGTGGCGTCGGGGGCGGGGCCCCGCAACGTCACCCGGCGTCGGGGGCGGGGCCCGGCGTCGGGGGCGGAGCCCCGCCCCCGACGCTGGGCGTGAGCTCCCACCGGCGCCAGAGAAAGTCGGCGCCTGGGGTAACGGTACGGGTAGCAGTGAGACAATCACAGCATGTTAAAAGTGAATCCCCCAACAGCTGGGGGTGGGGCTGAAAATCACTGCCCCAAATCTGACTTATGGCAGTAGAAACAAAACCCTTCCTCTTAAAAAATGGCATGAAACCATCTCTTTTGAAAAAGCACCTGTAGTCCTTAGCCAACCCCCCTCTGAACCATCCCGCTGTGCCTAGTGCACTTCTCTAACTGCCTGCTCTCACCTGTATTACCCTCGCCCTCCCTTGCCCTCTCCCTCCTTTGTTTAGCAGACTCATTTGTTGCCTCATGTTTTAAATTAGACTCTGATCCTGGAAGCTGTTCCACATGGGTAGACATTTTGCGCAGAACCCCCTGGCCCTCACTGGGGCCCTAAGCAGGCACTGGGGTGCATCCTCAGGGAACAGCTCTCAGGTTTGGGGCCACACATGCTAGGGCGAGAACTTCCTCTCTTTAATGGCTTTGTACAGCACCTAGCACACTTCTGGCCCTAGCACAGTATTTGGACCTGAAGGTGCTACAAATAGAATTCAGATTTTCAAAAGAATTGTTGGGTGCCTGGGAAGGAGTGTACTACCTCTTTAAGGGGCAGGCTGGCGCCTGCAACCAAGATAGCCTGGATGTAATCAAAGGGGCACCCATTTTAAACGTGCCTGAGTTTTAAAATATGGGTGCTGTACACTTTCTGAAAAATCAGGGTGTCTCAAACTCAGCACCCAAAAATGGAGGCGCTCAAAATCACAAGTCACTTCTGCAAATCCGTTGTTTTAAATAATGACAACAGCACCGCTCCGTCTTTAGATGTCCAGTTAAATAGAGCAGAACTCCCAACGTAAAATATCACACTAGTGTAACCTCCACATGGCCAGACCTTCACTCCCTATGGCCTAGAGTAGGAACAGCAAAAGTTGCTATTAAAATCATGAGTGGGGCTTATTGGCGGAGATAATGGGGAGAATGTGTACAGACAAGGGAGATTTGCTGATTGGCTTATTAGGGAAACCCTGAGCTCTGTTGGGCTATGCCTAGTTCTGTTGGTCTCTTGCTTCTCATGAGCACTTAATTCACCCAGAAATGAGAGACAAGCCATCGCTTCCTATGAGAGTGAACATGTAATTACAAGCAGTACAACTGTACATGTTAGATATTGTATATGTTCCTATCCTGTGGCTTCACACTTCTCCATCTCCTCCTCCTCCCCTGTGCACACACCTTTTCATTCTTTGAAAAAATCCAAACAATTCAAATTATGTTTATCAAACGGTGGATTCAAATTGGCATTTAGGAAAGGTGGGCAATTGGTAAGGGAAGCTAAAGGTATGGATGAAAAAATATATGATCATTAGGGTTAAGGATAATAAGAAGCCTAAATTAATGTATACATCCAAAGCCCACTGAATCCATGGGACTCTTTCTCCGTTGCCTTCATTGGGATTTGGATCAGGCCCCAGATCCTCTGTCCTTGTGTCTGGTCCTTTTTCCTCCATTTGAGGGTGATACTGAATTATTGCTCCTATAGGAAATGTGAAATTTTATTAAAATATTATTCCATGCTGCTGAAAAGGATATATAAGTAAATCCCTCAATGAACATCTAATTAGCTGGATTAAGAGATTTCTCCTTAGGGAATAGGCAAAAAAACAACAACCCCTAATGGTGTAGTTCCTAACCTGTGGTGCAAACTATCTCAGGGCCAGGTGCTAATTCCCATTATTGAACTAACTCCTTTTAAGTCAATGAAGTGACTACAAATTTACACGGCTAGCACTGAGATCAGAACTTGAACCTAAAAGTTCTGTGGTTGTTAACATCCTGCCCTCTGTGAAAACAAGGAAGAACTGGGGAGTGATACATTTTGGATGGTATTCCAGGCCATTTAGGATGCAGAAGAGGCATTCTTAATGCATCACTTTCTGTTCAAACATGCCTATTTAATTTCCTGTGCTCTGATTGGCTGGCAAGGAGTATGGAAAAATTTGGTCATGTATAGTTGTTTCTGGGTTCCCTCCCTCGTCTCTCAGCGCAAGTACAGTCCAGCATTGTTGCATTGTAAGCATCTAGCCAGCCAATCTAAATGCAAGCGACTATAGGCATGTTGGAATCCAATGAGAAAAATGTTCATCTCCTTAGCAAAAAAATGAGCTGAAACAGTTTGAAACTGACACTCTGCCCATTCTTAAAGGGAAAGCACAGCACATTGGAATGGAATGCAACAGAGACCAAGTTGCTGCAAATGATTTTGGATTTCTGGGTGTCTTGCAAGAGATGTTTGCATTTGCCAGCTACCGTATTGCTATTCTTTGTTTGTTGGTTGAGACCAATGCAATTAAACCCCTCACAGAGCCCATCTCTTCCAGTGGGATTGCCTGATCATTTCTCTATAATGGGTGCAATCAGTCCCGGCGCTGGAAATCCTTTAAAAAGCACGCAAAAACAGGGTCAGAGTCTGTGACCAGGTGACTCAGCAGAGGGGTAGTCCGGGCAATGACTTGCCCACCTGGATTCTGGACTATTCTGGAGCCTGAAATTAAGAACAGCCGTAGTGGGTCAGACCAATGGTCCCTCTAGTCCAGTGTCCTGTCTCTGACAGTGGCTGGTGTCAGATGTTTCAAAGGGAATGAATTGAACAGGGCAATTATCGAGTGGTCAAGTCCCAGCTGCCTGTTAATTTCATGGGGTGACCCCTGGTTCGTGTGTAATGTGAAGGAGTATGTAACAGCAGTCTGCCCAATGCTGCCTATGGCTGGCACCACATGCCCCTGGGTCCACCCTGATATGCCCCATGTGCTGGGGATTGTTGTGGGAGGGGAGACTGTGGAGTTACAGGGTATAGGGGCCAGAGCAGGAAGCAAGGCACAATTCCTCCCATTGTCCGTGTGTATTTTCAGTTTTGCAGCAAAGTTCTGTGGTGCTATCCACCTTGCCTTTAATTTTCAGTTGTAATTTTTCTGCTGCCCTGTCCACCTGAATGATTTGGTGATGAGAGCTGTGCACACATGGAGGGCTGGTCGGCAATTCTTGGGACAATGGCTCTTTAAATGGCATCTAATTAGAAGTCTGTTATAGTAAGAAACAAGCAGGGAGATTCACTGAGGATTTACACACCATGCAGGTCCCAGAGAGGCCAATGGGATTACAGAGGGTGTGAATCATCAGTGAATTTGCCCAGAACCTAAAATCTCTAAATATCACTTCAGTAGATATCAGGAACATACGAATTTTCAGACTGGATCAGACCTGAGGTCCATCTGATCCAGTATCCTGCCTCTGACAGTGTCCGGCACCAGATGCCTCAGGTATATGACTCCCCACAGTAGGCAGATGAGGGATAATAATCTGTTTCCCCAGGAAGGTCTCATCCTAATCCCCGATAGAGATTGTCTTAAACCTTAAGACATGAGGCTTTCTCTCCCTTCTAAATACTGTTTTAACCTGAACTTCACATTGTTCAAAGAAATGTCCAGCCTCTCTTTGAATCTTGCTAAATTCTTGTCCTCAGTGACTTCAGGTGGCAATGAGTTCCACAGACTAAGGTGTGTGTGTGTGTGTGTGTGTGTGTGTGTGTGTGTGTGTGTGTGTGTGTGTGTGTGTGTGTGTGTGTAAAAAGTTTCCCTCCTTTTGGTTTTGAATTTGCTACCTTTACAGCAGGTTTCCTATGTTGCAATCTCTGCTTTTATGTTGGGAAAGTGGATAGCGCCTTCTGGAAGCTGCCAAGATCAAATAAGAACAATGAAAATAACCTTACATAAGCCATGCTTGGAGTCGACTATATGAGGACAGCCACTCCTAGCAAGTCATCTGGTGGTGGCTTGTCCTATCTCCTCACATCCTGGGACTGGTGCAGGTGCATATACACAGTCAGGGGAGCCTCTGCAGCATAGCACAGGTGCTCAGGAAGGAGCTGCAGAAACCTATGAGGACCTTGTGGCTGTCTGCCCTAACTACTAATCTACAGAGTCAGTCTCACTCTCCTTCTGGCACCGATGCGTATGTATTTATCCACACTAGAACAGCTTCCAGAGGAGAGACTGAGAGAGCCCACCCATCAGCCTGTGCCATAGCCTAATGGTTAGGGCATGCAGCTGAGAGCTGGGGAAACCCTGTTCAAATCCCCTCATTAGGCAAAGGGAGGAAATGAACTAGGGTGCCCCCCATAAGAGTTATAAAGGAGGCCACTTTCTCCCTCCCACAGTTGTTTTGTGTGGAGCCCCGCAGGTGAGCTAGACGGGACAGTGCCCATCTTCACCTGGTTTGAGGATTGCACTGGGCCCCAGTCATTAGATAGGTGTCTGGGGCGGCAGTGTGCATACAGAGGCAGAAACATAGGTACCTAGGGAACTTTTACAGTGAAAGGGTATGTGCCTCCTGGGTTAGGTGGCAGCTGAGTGGGGCCTAAATCTGGTGTTAGGTGGCAAAGTCCCTTTGTTGGTCTAGGCCCAAGTGACTTGCCAAAGCTCACATACCAGATCAATGGTCTAGAATTCACTTCTCCCAAATCCCCATCCAGTGCCCTGTCTTCCTCCTCTGTCCAATTCATTTCAGTTTTTTATTAATAAAAACTGCATCCAATCTGACTCCACCTTTGATCTGTCTTAATTGGCACTCTGCCCTCAGTAACGCTGGATATCTTCAGGCAGTTAGGAATAGTTCAACACAGCTGCATTCAGCCTGACTAACCAAATAAAAAACCCCCAAACAAAATATACAGCCCTGTGTGATTAAGGAGTTGAAACTGCACTATGATTTATATTCAGGCAGTATGCCATAGCTCCTCTTCTCTTGCCATAGTTAATTAAAGGGCTGCTTTTCCAAGTATTCACCTCAAGCAGCCAGGAAGGTGTGAGTACATGCACAGACAGAAACATTTTCAGAAAAGCAATATATGCAATGAGTGCAATTGGGGTTAGAGAGGCTTATGTGAGCAATAATAATATCAACCAGCTCTTATGCAGCAATTTTTACTAGGTCAGTTTCACTATGCCCATTTTACAGAGCGGAAAATTGAGGCACAAGGAAGTGAAGTTACTTGCCCTGCCCAAGGTCACCAGATGCATTGGGAATGGAATCCAAGTCTCATGAATGCTAGTGCAGTGCTATACCCACTAGGCCACACTGCCTCCCAGTTGTTTGCAAGAACACTCTAGATGGGATTCTGGGTCCCACTATGGCCCCAGGATGCTGCAGCAGCCATAAAAGCCCAGTAGGGTATGTCTTCACTGCAGGGTTAACCCAGGACCTTACTGGGCTGTTGCCTTAACCCCCCTCCCATTCATATACAAAACCTTCACATTCAAATGTGGTGGTGCTTTCCACGCTGGCCTGGGAGGGGGTGTAGGTTACAGCCTGGGTGTTGCTTTCTCTCCATCTGGAATCCACCCACTTTGCAGTGAGGACACAGGCTGAACTGAATGCTGATAACGCTCCAAAAACCTTCCCACGATTCCCTCCCTGTGCTGAGAAGAACAGGTTAGCTCTCCGGCAACTCATGGGGAAAGAAGGCTAAAGTGGCTCAGCTTACTGCAGCACAAAGGATCATGGGATGTGTTCCTAAAAGTGCCTCACTCACCCGGGTGTGTTGCTGGGACCAGTGAGGACACAGTAACTTGGGTAGGGCTTTGCAGTGTGGCCAGTCACATGAGGCCCAGGCGAACCTGGGTTGTCAGGTAACAATCACCTGAGTACAGTGAAGACATACCCTTAGAGGGGCTAGGGTTGCCAACTTTCTAATCACACAAAACCAAATATCCTACCCCACCCCCTTCTCTGAGGCCCTGCCCCCGCTCACTACATTCCCCCTCCTTTGGTGGCTCATAGGGTGACCAGACAGCAAATGTGAAAAATCGGGATGGGGTGGGGGGTAATAGGAGTCTATATAAGAGAGAGACCCAAAAATCGGGACTGTGCCTATAAAATCGGGACATCTGGTCACCCTAGTGGCTCACTCTCCCCCACCCTCACTCACTTTCACTGGGCTGGGGCTTGGGGTGTGGAAGGGGCTGAGGATGCTGGCTCTGGGGTGGGGCCAGGGATGAGGCATTTGGGATGTAGGAGGGGGCTCTAGGTTTGGGGGAAGCTGAGGGCTGGGGCCAAGGCTTTCCTCACAGAGCTCCCAGTCAATGGCTCAGCGCGGGGCGGGCTAAGGCAAGCTGCCTGCCTGTCCTGACACCGCATTCCATAAAGTCTAAACACTAACAGGTGAGCCAGACTGGATTCCAGCTGTGCGTTTATCAGTGTTCAGTGAGGCCTGGGGCCCTGGCACGGGCTGGCACTGGGTCTGCCAGCATCACACCAGGCAGAAAGACAGATTTTTGCCCCCACTCCGTTTGGGCTGTGCCTTTCAGTATTGTGCCACCTAGAGACACAGCACAGAATCTCAGCCTCAGTTGGATGTCCGAAAAACCTAGATTGTCAGAAAATTACGGGGAAAATGTATCCGAAGTGTCCACAGATCAAAGTCCCCTTTGCTCATTAACTCATGTTCCCTCCTAATTCTGCTCTGGTTTATGCTATTACCTCTGCTTCTGACAGCTCTTTCCTTCCTTCAAGCAAATAACCTCTCTGATACATAGAAAGCCAGTGACATGGCAAAGGTGGGTTTTTATTGATGCTGAATCATGTATTATTTTAATTACCTTAAACAATATTAAAAATGTTTCTTCCAATCTCCTTTCAACTTCTCAGAGAGACTGAATTTGTACCTCTGGAAAAGAGTCTTCCTCTCAGAGAATTCTAAAAAAGAGTTTTGACAAGAGAAAAACGGGCTCTCTCCTTCCTTTTACACCCACCTATAGTAAAAGCTTTTTGTTCAGTGGGATTTGTATGGAAAGGTTTTTCAGCTCTTTCCTATTACTTGGGCTGTGCAATAGAAGACGAATCGGAGCCTTTCTCTAAGAAGGAGTTATTTGTTATCGGAATTTGTGGGTGTTCATAATGCATCAGACATGGATAAGCAGATAGGGATTGCCTTACTCAGGGATGAGTAGGGGTGGGGGTCTCTTTTGTGCGCATAGAAACACAATGACTGTAAAGTCTGTTATCTCTGGCCTTTGCCAGCGTGGTGCTGAGTAAAACGAGAAAGCTGGAAAATCTTGCCTCTCCGGTGGTATAAAGCTCCCAGTATAAGTTTCCCATTCAGGTAGGGACACATGCTAGTCATATTGAAGTCAATGAGAATTAAGCACGTGCTTAAGTTAAGTGCTTTCCTGAGTCCAGACTCTTCTTTCTAGTGATGTAGTGTCAAGAGAGAGCAGAGTTTATAGCTGTCACACTTTTGGGTATAGAAATGCTGCTATTGAGCCCCGGGCTGATTTCTGCCCATCTCGGACACTGGGCATAGTGGGATTGGGGGAGGGGGAAGGAGGATGAAATTTTTCTGAGTGTTTTTTGTTTTAAATTTTTTAGCAAGGCAAAATTACGTTCATGTACATTGTTCACTACTTGTTACTTATTCAGGATTGGGTTATGTGACGGACGCGTGGCCAGAAAGGCCTGCAAAATATCCTGCAAAATAAATAACCCTCAAAAGACATGTGGGGAGATAATGTTTGTGTTTTTGTGTATTTACATATGTATGAGTAGGGTCAACGATGCAATCAACAGTCCCTGTCTATGCTGTATTCTGATAGTTCAGAGATCAAAAGAACATCCTAGCATGTAAATGAATTGTAAACACGGGATATCTCAGTGTTCATCTCTCTTTGAAATATACTGTGAATGGTGGAGGAACAAGCAAATTGCCTTATGTCAATTCTATAGCTAAGTATCGGTGATGGACCTCCTTCAAAGTCATCCTAATGACCTTTTGTTCCCGGAGGAACTCCCAACTTGTCAAAAGACATGAAATTGTATAAATGATGTTTGGGTCCTGATTTTGTCATCTCAGATCTGCTTAGGCTTTGTCAGGGGAAGTTTGAGTCCCAAGACTGAGGTCCCAGTTATGCTGGTATGCCCTGAATATGAGATTTGGACATTGGACTATGATCTATGAACTATTTCTGAAAGAACTCTTTGCAACTACAAAGCTCACCATCTCTGCTATGAATCTGAACCTCAGTGGATTGAACTCATGTCTGTATGTATGTTGATCTTTTAACCATACTCTCTCTTTTTTGTTTTTTTCAATAAAGTTTAGTTTAGTTAATAAGAATTGGCTGTAGCGTGTATTTGGGTAAGATCTGGAATATTCAATAACCTGGGAGGTAATGAGTCGGATCCTTTGGGATTGGTAGAACCTTTTCTTTTATATGATGAAATAAGATTTTCAGGAATCTTCATCATATTTGACTTAGGTACCTGGATGGAGGCCTGAGGCTGTATCACTTTAAGGGAGCTGTGTTGTTTGGACTTCTGAGTAACCAGTTAGGTAATAAAGAAGCTGTTTTATGCTGGCTTGGTGAATCTAAGTATTGGAATATCCACCAGCTTTATGGGGATTGTCTGCCCCATTCTTTGCAGTTCCCCCTAATTGAGTGACCATAGCTGGCCCCCACTGGGACCCTGGTCACAGGTTAATAGTCAAAGAACCAGGCTAAAGCTTCTGGCTTGCTGGCTGGGGAGTCACCCTCCTCGGAGTATGCTAAAAAGGGTGACAACACTTCTAAATGCCTATCCTCTTTTTTGGCACTTCTCTTGGTGTGAAAGCTCTTCCCTTACAGGGACAGACCATGTTTTACTGTGCCTCAATTCCGTGAGAGGAGAGGTTGGAGAAGATGGCTATTGAAAACTGCTCAGCTGTCAGAATTGTTAGAATAAGTCCCAAGGGAGAGGGATTAGTAAGCAGAAAGAAGGTGAGGTGGTTAAAGATGCAGGAAAAATGCATCGCATGGCTGTGTGATTTGTCACATAGACAGCACTTCGACACGCGTGGTATGTGTAGCTCTATATTATCGGTATTGTCATCCCTGAGTGTTCAAAAATCATGAGTCAAGCCCCCCAAAATCATGAGATTGGCTTAAAAAGCACAAGACTTTAAAAAAAATAGTACACGTGGGATCAATTTATTTGCCATCTGGCTTTTGAGCTTTCAGGGTTCACATTTTCTCTGAAGTCACAAAAGCTAGGAAGTTTCGGTTAAAAACAAAAAGCCCACTGAGATTCTCACATAATCACCTGACTCCAGGAGCTGGGACTTTTAGAACAACTCCAGATATGGTGAGACTCGCCATACAATCACAAGACTTGGCATAACTGTGTTTTACATACTTAGATACATATACTTAGATTGTAAGCTCTTTGGGGCAGGGGCTAATCTTTTGGTTCTGTGTTTAGACAGTGCCTAGCACAGCGGGGGCTTTGGTCCATGATTGGGCCTTCTAGGTATTACTGCGATTCAAATAGAGTAATAATAATTATTAATAATAAAACATATAGGCTCTGATTCTTTCTGATACCTCAGACCTCTGTGCATCATTTTTGGTAGTGTAAAGGGGCTGTAACGTGGGTGCAAATTACATGTATAATTACTTTACGGCCATGTCCTACTGCTAGGCAGTGCAAAGGGCCGAAGTGTAATTGAGAATTAGGCCAAGATGATGGATCAGTAAAAGCCTCCATAGCTATGTTATGTGGTGGGCTCAGTGGAAAAGACGTGCATGCTAAAAAAGCCACAGGTGCGAACATGCCAACAGCTGTAGCAGTGCAGGGCATCAGGACATGCTGGCTTAAGATATGTCAACCAGCAAGAATCACAAGGGCTTATTCCATTCTCAAATATAACATTCCTGGCAAGCATGAACTCTGAGCTGGTTGGTGATAGGACTAACCTTATTTTATAGCCATACACATAATACACGATACTGATTTTGCACACGCATTTAACCAATGTGCAACAAAAGCAACAGTGGAGAAAATGGGAGCAGCTATAAAGGAAGCCTAAGAACAAAAGAAACCCTTTTATTCACTCTCCTGCTACCCATGACCGTATGTATTGTGTGTATCTCCAGTATTTTCCTGAGCAAGCAGAGCAGTGAGCAGTAAACCGTAGAAATGAATCCTTGAATAAACTCACTGCAGTCTGAACATCTACAATAAATATTTCATTTTTAGTCATTAGAATTCATTACTGCAAAGGTACAGAGAATCCCATCTGATCAAGCATTGTTAGGCAAGAATCAGGCCTTGTTCCACTGTTATAGTGTATGGGACGGAGCCAACAATGACCCTTGGGGGGGGAGGAGGGGGAGCGGGGCTGCATGATTTATAAACGTACTCAACAGCACTTTGCTATTTCAGTTGTTTGTTTTCAGTAGTTAAAAGTGGAGATGCCTGGAAAACATTAGCAAAATGATTTATGATTGATATGGAAACATAGCTTGGTTTCTTTACATTCCAACTCATGTCACTCTAAGGTAAACGCCACCCTTCTGTCTTCCATGTAGGAACATTTTCCTCCACCGCAAGGAGTCAGAATGCAAGAATTTAACATTTTTAAATGTATTGGGGGCACTGGCAGACTCTATTAAAGACATTCAAGGGTTTCCATGGGCACTTGCTTGTTTTATACCGCTAGATTCAAACACTTCACTCGGGCGGTCCTGCAAGGCGCTGAGCACTCCAGCAGGGGACTAAGCATGGGGCAATCTCCACCTTGTATGACTGAGTCCTTAAGCCAAAGTATGAAGTTGCAGTTCAGTTCAGAACCACTCCTTCTAATGTATTAATAGAGCATCTGGAAGCTGCTGCGCCACTTCTGCGCTCATTTCACACAGCATTAGGCTCTAGCTGAAACAGATGTTATGGGCTTGACACAGCAATGACAGACTGGGCTAAGTTCTCTGGCCTGCGTTACGCAGGACGCCAGACTAGATGATCGCAATAGTCCCTTCTGGACTTTAAATCTACGGCTCAAATGTAACCTCAGCATATGGCCGGGTATTCCACATCTTGTTCTAACCGTTATTAGCTTTTAGGGGTTGGAGCGTTTAGTAAATTGATGCGCTTTCAAGAGCATTTATTCTGCACATCCAGAGTTTCCCCTTTCACATGATCCGTACTGAGCCCACATCCTTCTGTACCCTCGCCATGCTGGGGAGCACTCAGCGCGACAGGTCTGAGAGCAGCTGGTGCTCCTGAAAGCGTGTGTCTGAGCCCTGCCTGGGGCAGCTCCATTCTGTGACCTCCCACTGCTGAGTGGCTATTTGGAGAACTGAGTTCTGCGAGCAGCTGGTGCCATCCGGTCCTTGTGAGTTTGAACTGGATCAGCCTTCTCCCTTCTGTGACCTCACTCTGAGGATTGTTAGCTGGGAAACGGAATCCCAAGAGCTAGCTCTTTTTGCTTTGAGTTTTGGTAGGGCCTATGCAACGTCAAGTTGATGAAACTGAGGAGCTATGAATTATTACTGTTATTGTAGAGGCCTCGACCAGGTTAGGGCCCATTTTGGAAGGTGCTCTATGAACAAATAGTAAATTTAATCACAGTATTTCCAGCCCCAAGTGAGGCAGGCTCCAAAAACCGCAAGATTGGCTTAAAAATCATGAGATTTTTGTAAAAAGCATACGTTTTGGGTGCTGTCTATTTGCCTTGGGTTTTGTGCCTTTATGGTTCACCGAGGTCACATTTTCAATCTCTTCTCCACATCTGCTTCTTTAGGCACCTAACTACATTGACTTCAGTAGGAGATGAGTTAGCCAAATGCTGAGTGCTTTTGAAAATCCCCCCTGAATTTCCTGCCTCTGTGTGGTCTGGTTCTCATTTAGACTAAGGGTTTGTCTACACTGCCCCGCAGTTCGGACTACAGGGTGTGAATAGTAGCGAAGTGGAAAGTGCTGTGCTGTAACTCTCTCATGCGGTACTACGTTAATGTGAACTAGGAACCTTTTGGTTTGCACCTGCAGTGGCCACCAGGGGAGTTACACTGCAGCACTTTGGTGCGCGCTGCTACCCTGTTGTCCGGACTGCTGGCCAGTGTAGACATAGCCGTAAACACCTTTTCCAGCTGTCTAGCGACGGAAAGCATCCTTTTAACGGACGTAACCTAGCCCTGAAAATGTTGATAAAAATGTCATCAACGTTTGGGAGTCTAGGTAATTGAAAATGGTATTTTTAATGAACAGTTTGGTAAAAATGTAGAATTCAGAATTTTTCAACCCTAATTCGTACCCACTTTAAGAGCCATCTGCTCTGCCATGATGGAGTGGAGGAGCCTTAGTGTCAATGACCTCATGTGTTTTGACTCAAAGCCCTAACAGATTAAAATTCACATGTCTGAACATTTTTTACCTATTATTGTAACATGAAGCACATAAAGTGACTCTAGAATCATAGGACTGGACTCTAGAATCATCTAGTCCAGTCCCGTGCACTCATGGCAGGACTAAGAATTATATAGACCATCCCTGACAGGTGTTTGTCCAACCTGCTCTTAAAAATCTCCAGTGATGGATATTCCACAACCTCCCCAGGCAAACCTCCCTATGGCTGAATGAGATCAGAGGGGAAGAAATTCTTGCTTTATTTTTTAATTTGACAAGCACTTGGTGCATAGTCAGCTTCTAAGTTCCCCCTGTCAGTTAAATGTCCCCAGTTTTTTTTTCCATGGGTCCTTCTCCAGCAACAGGAGAGAGAAAAAACCCTTTGTGTCGATAAAAGTAAAAGGTGGTTGAGAAACCACAAAAATGAATATTTGTAGTACCTGAAATTACTCATTTGTTATAAGCTCTTTGGGGCAGGAACTGCCTTTTCATCATATGCAAGGTACAGCACCTAGCCCATTGGGGTCCCAATCCCTGACTCGGGCCTTTATGCACTACTGCAATACAGATAATAAACTGGCTTTTTGCTCCCCGATGGATTTAAAATTACACAAGCAAAGAGGTTAGTTTAGAAATCCGCTGAAGTCACTTTCTGGTTCCTGAGTCTTCCACCTTATCTGACTGCAGGGTTTTGTTTATAAAACATAGACTGATGGGCCATCAACTGTAGTGTTTGATTCTTCCACCACTGGAGTCAATGTCAAAACTCCCATTGGCTTCATTTGGGACAAGAGCAGGTCCCAGAGTAGTTAGCCTGGCGAGCAAAGAGTAAAGAATTTGGTTTAAAAAGCTATGGCAGCACCAAGAGCTATTGATCTGGGAGAGAATGTTATTTAAATCTTTGCAGTGACCTCATTTTTCATTTAAAGAGAGATAGCGAAGGGAGGGTTGACATGAGTTCATGGGTTTCTCAGATCTCAAGTGCATCTTTTTATATACTTCTCTCACAGTCCCTAGAGATGGTGGATTCTATTGTTTGTAATTAGACTTGACAGCTCTAAAAGTAACACTGCTAATATCTTTTTTTTTTTTAAGGCAGAGGTACCCTCTCAGTTACATGAAATCCTAATGTCATTCATCCCATGAAAACAAAGAACCCTCTATAGTACAAATGTAGGAATCGGTACTAGTTCCCTTACTTCGCTAGTCTGAATCCAAGGTTTCTATGGAAACCTCTACAGCTCACTTTGTCTTGGGAGCTGCACTTAAAAAAAAAAAAAAGTTTGGAGGGGAACCATCAAATACATGGGGGGAAAGGTGGAGGGAGAAGAGAGGTCTCCAGGTTGGTGAGAGCGAATATTTTTGGTAATGTTCAAGTGACTGATGAAGTGTCATGTTCTTTGTGCATCTGTTCTCCATAGCAATGTGCAAACCACTCTGAGGTAGTTCTCTCCGCTAGTCTGAACAAAGAGGAGGTTCTGTAATACTTTTCCGTTCCAAGGATTTTCATTGTAATGCAGATGATTTTGTAAGGCAGTTAAAGCTTAGGAGAAGATAAGCAGGATTCTGATTTAATAAACGACATGCTGATTTTAACAAATGGCAAAAATTCATTCCAGCTACCCATTTTCTTTTGACTGAAATATAACAGCTCCTTACCAAGCAAGGATAAAAATCCTCATCGCATCTTGACGAGGGAATATGCTCTTATGTGTCCTTTTGAACATTAAAATTAACAGCCACCGGATTAGTCCCGATCTCTTATATATTAGTGGATATCAATGTGCGTCTTGTAAAATCAGTAGCTGATGTTATAGCATGATAATCACCGTGTCTGAGATCCAAATGACACCCATTGTCTCTACTGCTGCTCTGTGGCAGCTACTAATTAAATAATTAAAGAACTGGGGCCAGATCCTTAACGGATGTAAAACAACATAACTCCCTTCAGACCAGCTGAGGATCTGGCCCTTGATTATTTGTCATTAACAAGTTAGTCCATAAAATGCCACCTGGCTAATTCAGATTCTACCACTTCTAATATCTAATAGCTCCTAATTGCTAATAAAACATTGCTTACAATGGAGTGCACTTTAAAATTTGAGCCGTTCAAGCAGCCCGTCCTCTCTGAGGACATCTCCCTTTCATTATTCGTGCCTTCAAAAAAAAAAGTGAATTGCAAGCATCTCAAAGCTGAAATTCATAGGAACAATAGTAATAAGGGCCCGATACTGCTGACTAATATCGGACCTAATAGCTACATAGACAATCTTCATGGAAAAACTGATCCTGTATGGAAATCTGATTCTCCTGCAGAGTTTGTAAGCCAAGCTTCCTGCAGACATTGAAGTCTACACTACGTACAACTGGACAGAAACTCAGCAGCAGTCATTTATTCTGTGGTTTCAGGTTTATTTACAGGTTTTTCTGGTACAAACAAACTAAAAGACTGGCAACGTCTCTGACCACCTTCTCTCCATGAAGCTTCACACTCTGAAGACACTATAATAAACAAATTAAACACCCGTGCAGTTCAAACAGGGCAGCTGTTGTCCGAGTAGCTTCCAGGTAGCTTCCTCCATTTCTTCAGGGAAAAGAGCTCCTTTTTTTGTAAGGCACTGCTCTTATCTGTGTTCATCTGCACCTGATTCATCCCCGCCAACATCCTCTAACAAAAAATGCAGTAGATAGCTTATGCAAATTTGCAGTCTTTTGTAACCCCATGAATTCAGGTACAAACCATTCAAAGCGCTTGCCTTCCAACTATGTCTTGATAACCTAGTGAGAGACATCTTAGAAAAACCTTGGGTAGAGGCGTCAGGCTAGAAGGTGGGAGATCTGAATTTGGATAGGATTAAATGTTTCTGTTATGCACAGAAGGAGTGAGGGCGGGATTCCCCATCCCTTTCCAGTTGCTTGCAGCTTGCTCTATTTTTATACTGTATTTTTTTCTACCTGCCTTTACCTTACTCAGTCTCCTTGAATGAGTACAGACACAGGATAGGAGACCGAATTTTTATCATGTCCTTGTGTCAAAAATTGTCATGCTAAATTCTTTTATGCCTCTGTGTGCGCGTGGGTGGGGTGAGTAGATACTTGTGTGTTAATGAGTCATTATGTACATTCATAAAACCATGCTTGTCATGTTTCCATTGTAATCCCTGGCAGTTGTGATTGGTTGTGAAAATCTCTTGGAAGGAAGATGTGATGTGAACATTGATTGTGAAACTCTCTTGGAAGGAAAATGTGGTGTGAACGTTTGCCTTTCACATAACAGCGCCATAGCTGAGGAAAATAGAATCGTTTAAGATAGTTTTCACTTCATTGCCCTTTATCTTTGCCTTCCGCAGTGTTTTTTTTAAAAACTCCAATATTAGTGGTGGAATCTGTTTAAATAGATTCTTAGATAGTAAATTCTTTGAGGCAGGCAGTGTGTCTTAGTATGTATTTGTACAGTGCTGAGCACAGTGGGGGAGGGAGGGGAGATCTTGATTGGGGCATCTGGGTGCTACCGCAAAATAAAATTGTAATAATAAAATACCCATTGCGTCGTCTACCTACAGGTCACAGACGTCAGTCCACATAAAAGGCCAAATTCTGCCGTTTGAGGCATTCACATGGCTTCATCTGTGGCCCATAGAGTGGGCGTAGACGAAGTGTATAGCCAAGTGTGCTTTGTCCTCTGATTGCTGAAGACAGTGGGTGATAACTGGCAGGATGATTGCTTTTAGTAAGGTCCTGTTGAATAACTGTGTAATTGCACCAGATCTAGGTTACCCTTCAGACTGTGTGTGCCAATGGGCTTCTCTTTGGCAATTATGGGTATATTGTAGCATGGGGTAATGAACAGTCCGTGTTTGCTAGCTACTTCCTTGCTTTGATTCACCTGATATCTGGTGTGACAGAAAGACTCTCCTGTTTCACAGGGTTGGACTGCCTATACAATTTATTTGTCATAGGATCTCTTTTCCTACGCCGTGGGCTTGTCTTCATTGCAACAGTTAGCGTCAGTGAGTACACAGGAGGAATACCACTCCAGCCAGCCTAGCTCGAGTGAGAGCAGATCAATCATGCTGCAAAACATCACCAGGGGCTCGTCTTATTTGCAGGGTTAGCTTGTGCTATACAGGGAGTCGCATCTTACGCGGGGGTTAGGTTCTAAAGTCAGCGCAGCGCGTAAGGCGAAAATCGCGTATAGTCAAACTCTTATTGAGTGGAATGGCGGGCGGAATCGCCCACACTACAGGTATTTAAATTGTTGTTTTTCTCTCTTTTTTTTTTTGCCGAGCGCATACAGTTGAATTTGCGTACGTTAAATGCGCGTATGATGCGACTCCACTGTAACTTGAGTTTTGCCACCAGAGCCGGCTCCAGGCACCAGCTTGCCAAGCTGGTGCTTGGGGCGGCAGGTGAGAAGGGGGCGGCAGTCCGAGTCCCGCGGCAGCAATTTGGCGGCAGGTCCGCTCTTCCCGCCGCCGAATTGCCGCTGCAGGACTCGGACCGCCGCCCCATTCTTACCTGCCATGGCAGCAATTCGGCGGCAGGTCCACCGCTCTTCCCTTGCCGCCGCGGACTCGGACTGCCTGCATTGGGGGCGGGTCCCCGCTACATCTGCCTGCGTCGGAGACGGGGCCGCCCCCACTGGTGAGAGCCGCTCCTGTTTGCCACAGCCCGACTCATGTCCACACACACAAATCTTTAGCTTCAGTTAAGTGGTGCTTTAAACTCCAGCAATGAAGACAAGCCCATAGAAGACTTGGGGCATGGCAGCATGGGCCTGGGACTCAGGGTATATAATATACCTGAGCGGCCAGTCTGTACTGTGGTGTCATGGCTATTGTTGTCCAAGCTAGCTAGATCAAAACTAGCTCAGGGATGTCTGTGCATGCTGCAGTCACACCTCTGACTGCCGGGTAGACGTACCCGCTGTGGCATTGCTGATACTGCCTTTCATGGAAAGACTCATATTAAGATCTCCTCTGTGCTTTTATACTGGCTCACACCCTAGTTTGATGATAACTTTGGCAGGACTTATACGAACGGCCATGCAGGGTCAGACCAAAGGTCCATCTAGCCCAGTATCCTGTCTTCTGACGTGGCCAATGCCAAGTGCCCCAGAGAGAATGAACCCAACAGGTAATCATCAAGTGACCCATCCCCTGTCGCCCATTCCCAGCTTCTGGTTTATGACACATTATAACATTTCATTTTTACACTCTCTGAAGCATGGTATTAGCAATGCTAAACTGCTGGTTTGGTCAGAAAAGTGACTGTGAAAATGGCTGTTTTTCACCTGACAGCTCTGCTCCCTGTGTGTATTTACTCCTCGCTGCTTATGTTAGTCACATTAAGATGCATCTTTTTACTCCTTTTACACGGCAGAGGTAATCCAGCTATGGGAGAGTGAGCTGGACTGTTTTTTGATGTAATCATCTGCAGAATTGTTAATTAAATTCCAACTGTAGCGCTTTAGTAATGATAATGATGTGAAAGCCAAGAAGAACATTGCTTGATGTTTGGACTCCTGGTTGAATGTGTAGGGCTGCTGGTTAGCAAAAACGGCAGCTTTTTATTTGTTAGCTGAGCAAACTCAATCTGGAGTTATTGAGCGATACGACACGTTTGGAAGGCCATTTCTACAATTGATTTCAGCGTATAACTGAAAGCTATTCCGGCAACCTAACTGGCTGACAATCTTTAAATGCTTTTTAATCCAATTAACACATGTAGCGTTAACACAGCATTTCATTAAATGAAAGTAATTTGCCTTTATTTGACCAACAAACCCACATTTGCAATACTAATCATCACATTATCCATCTCTATTACATGCCTCTTTAGATGGTGGTAGTAACTGTCTGCTCACCTTGGAAATACGTTGGCTATTCTCGCAAAATACCTTCTTTACCCGACAGCAAATCGAATGATCTAAGCAAGTGAGAGGTGTGGGTTTTGTTTTATCTTGTTTGCACGCTAGTTAGTCAATAGTTTCCTGTGACACTTGTTATATTATTGGAGAGAATCAGTAAGTCTATATTATACTGTAATAAAGTCTGGACTTGCATCCGGGGAGCGGGGACGGTAGAGGCGAACTGCAAACTGTTGATATATGTACATCCAAATATTAGGCCTGATCCTCCCCTCCTGCTGTAAGGAAGGAGGGAAGCGAAAACAGGTGCAACATGGATGTAGGTGAGGAAGCAGTGGCTTCACTCCTTTGGCTGCAGGCTTGTGACCGAGGTAGCTACATGACAATCTAACCCTCTTTCAATTGTACTGCAGTTAAACTGTCGTTAGTGCCCTGCAACACAAGCATTTGATTGGCCAAAACGCATTAATACTGAACAGATTTTAATCTATTGCTTTTCAGTTTCAATATTAAGGATACAGATTCCTAAAGAATCCACAACCCAAAGCAGTCTGACCGAGCAAAGAGACTTGGAGCCAAATTCTGAACTCAGATATGCTGCTGTAAACCCTCTGTTTTCAATGAAGTTATTCTAGGTTTACATCGAGAGTAACTGAGATCAGAAACTGGGCCTGCGTTTTCTTGCGATGGACTGTTGCACTGAGTTAAAATGCATCTGATTTGGTTTTTCTTTCCGTCATATTATTTGAAATAATTATGTCTCTGCATGAAGTTTCTTCATGGTTCACTTCTACCAACAGATGCTCTCTTCTAAGCTAATTAGACCATGGAGTTTGCCTGAATCCTACAGCATTACTGCAGAATAAACATTTATATTCTTCATTCAGAGCAATAATAACTTTGCCTTTGAGTCTGCAGCAGGGGAAAAGCTATTGTTTGAAATGAATACAGAACATCCAATGGAATCTTCTCTCATACAGGCAAATACATCTAAATATAGAGCAGCTGTTATCTCTGCAGAGTGTGTTTACTGGACTCTGCAACTGGGGTTTGGTTTTGAAAGACACACCAACCCCACACAAACTAGTATGCAAGCTTTGATTGGGAGCAGTAGGAGTCGGAGCTGGAAATCTTACCAGTGATATTGGCCCTGGGTGTAGCAACCTGAAACAGGACTTATTTCAAGCAATGTATTTATGCGCTGGAATGCTACTGAAGTGAAGATATAAGCAGCAGGTAGCATCTTAGCCATTAAAAAGAGGGCACACATGTTCAAAAGGGATTTGCTTTCAATGGTTAGCTCTTTAGGGAGTGTGGCCAAGTGAACAGAGCACTGGACTGGGCTCGAGAGACCTGGGTTCTATTCACAGCTCTGCCACTGGCCTGCTGGCTGACCTTGGTCAGGGCACTTACCTCCTTGTGCCTCAGTTTCCCCATCTGTAAAATGGGGATTATGATATTGCTCTCCTTTGTAAAGTACTTTGAACTCTACAGATAAAAAGTGTTATATGAGAGCTAGGTATTATCAGTGATTACAAAACTGAAAGAAATAATAATATTTAGCCCTCATAATACTTCCAAGTGTCAGTTAATGTTAAGTGCATTTACCTTTTTCCTGGGGAGTAGCCTGGCAGTCACCAGCACATGTGAGACACTCACTTGATGAATAATGTAGTGGTGGCACCATGCAACCTCCAAGCTGCTATCCTCCAGCTATGTGTTTAATATTATGGCCGTGGGGGGCGAGGTTGTAGTGACAATAAGTGTGCTGCACTAGTAAGGCACAGTGAAAATCCGTGCGTTCAGAGTTCTTTACTATTTTTCAGCATAGTTTGCTCTGAGAACTAACAAAGCTCCTTGTAGAGCTGGTGTCATGCAGAAAGAGTCTCGCTCACCTTGGGGACGTGGAGAAATGTTTTAGGTAAAAGGGAATTTGGTTCTGATCCACGAATAATAAATTCAGGGCAAAGTTCAGAGGTGAAATCAAGGGTGTCTACAGTGACGACATTTGCAGGTTTTTCGTGCCTTCTCAACATGTAAATTACACCATCTGACACACCTTAGATCCTCCTCCATTTCTCTAGAGCTAGTTGAAAATCAGAATCTTTGTCCCATGGGAAAGCTCAATATTTTGACATTTATTTTCCCTCTGCATCAGGATGAAAAGTCAAAACTTTTCATGGAACAGAAACTTCTGAAAGACATTGGCCGGGAAATGTTGAAGTATTTGCGGGGAGGGATAGCTCAGTGGTTTGAGCATTGGCCTGCTAAACCCAGGGTTGTGAGTTCAATCCTTGAGGGGGCCATTTGGGGATCTGGGGCAAAATCTGTCAGGGGACAGTACTTAGTCCTGCTAGTGAAGGCAGGGGACTGGACTCGATGACCTTTCAAGGTCGTTCCAGTTCTAGGAGATTGGCATATCTCCATTTTATTTTCTTTATTTTTTTTATTTTATTTTGTTTTCACTTGGTTCAACAATAATCTTTATCCGCCGGAACTGCCATGGTGTCATGGTAGAGTTGAAAGGATTCGATTTTTATTGGTAAATGTTGGCAAATGTCGATTTCACCATATATACATGATCCAAAAAAATATTTCCATTTAACGATAGGCAAAGTAAAAAAAGTTCTGCTTGAGAGCCTACTAGAGTGATTTAGGCTTATTACAAATGGACTAGCGAATGAATAGTGAAAATAGGTATGATTTGTTGATCTAAGGGTATTTACTTTTATTATTGTGACACAATGTTGACAATTTGTGTGTTAATGGTTTCTAAAGCTTTAACGTTTTGAATCTCAACATCAATTGTCATTAAATAATTCTGACCCACTGCCCCCAATTTCGCACAACTGTGAAAATTCAAATCACTATAATTCTAAAAAACACTTACAACCTATAATTTTGCTGAACTGTGAACATTTACATTGATAAAAATCTAAAAAAATGCTTAAAATAAACATTGATATTTATCCATCGAAATTATTATTAAAAAAAACAACCAAATTCTGCCAAGTCTATTCATGCGAATTTTAGTTCATTCTCACTGGGTCATACCGCTTTTCCCATGATACACCATGGTTATCTGACTCCCATCATACATACCTTGGTTCAACCAGAGGAGAGACCTATGTGAGCTTGGTCAAGGCACTTTGGCCCAGATCCACAAACGTATTTGGGCCCCCAGCTCTAAGGGGCTAAGTATACTAAGGACTGGTCCACACTGGGGTGGGGGATCGATCTAGGAAACGCAACTTCAGCTATGAAAATAGCGTAGCTGAAGTCGACGTTTCCTAGATCGAACTAAGTTTACTTACTGCGGGTCCACGCGGCACAGGCAGGCTCCCCCATCGACAGCGCTTCCTCCTTTCGGCGAGCAGGAGTTCCGCAGACGACGGGGGAGCGCTTCTGGGATCGATTTATCGTCACCAGATGAGACGTGATAAATCGATCCCAGAAGATCGATCTCTACCCGCCGAATCGGGCGGGTAGTGTGGACCTAGCCTAAGTGAACTAAGTATAATTGCTAGATATGAAAAACAAACATGATCTCAGGGAATGTCCTTTTTGCCAGAAGAAGAACTAGTTTGAAAGTATATGAGCAGGTTTTATAGCTCCAGAGGGAGATGGAGCTAAGCAGCCATCTGTTCATCAGGACGCCACATGGGATGATGCTGTAGTTTTATAGTGCTGTTAATGCTCTCCTACCATTGGAGCTGTGACATCTCCCCCACCCAGCAGAATGTACAGGTGACAGTTCCTGTCACTCGTGGAGAGGAAACTGCCTCTATTGTACATCCATTCATGACAGCTGTGGGTGTCCACTTTGAAAATGGTTGCTTCACGCTTGGTTTGAATTGTTGTCCTCCCTCCCGTGTGTTCAGATCGGATGGATGGTGTTTTCTGAGGGTGCAGATTACCGTCGACATTTATTTCACTAGGGATCAAGTACCCACACCCCAATCACATCTTTAATGCTTTCTCTGCATATAGCTCGGTATTATGTTTATTCCCTTAGCCAGACCAAAATGGTGGCAGCTGTTCCTAATCATGATGAGTTTTGTGTATTCCAGGGGTGTATTATGCTGAGAAGCCCATAGCAATACATCATTTTGACTTTAAACATTTATAGCACCTGCCATTCTTCTCCTCCTCCCATTCTGAGGGTTTTCCCTTTTCAAATACAAAATGTTTTGTAAAAAATGCTTTGTCATCTGTATTACTGCACATCTGCTTAATCCAGAATAGAACATTTTCCTCTTTAACATTTTATGGAGTATGATGCTGTGCTTAGAATTTGTTCGGTATCTCCGAGGCATCTTCGTGAGATGTAATGTTATGGTTGCTATGGCTCTGAATTACACAGTAAATATACGCAGATCTAAAAATGGCCAGAGGACAGATTAAGCAAACTAATATAACATAAAGCGATAGCAAAAACCCATGGCACGGGATCTCATATTCATGTCTATTGCAAGATTACCAACCTACAGAAGGACTCCGCTGGTTTTATTACCTTACTTTACCATATATTGCATCTTTCCAATACTTTGATTAAGTGTTTCATTTTTTCTCCTCTCCCAGCTCTCCATGAATTCCCCAGCGACATCTTTACAAATGAGGACAGAAGACATGGAGCTGTAGTCCTGCATGTCCTCTGTGTAAGTGTTTTGACTTCATTTGAACTTTTTTTAAAACTGGAAGTAAAATAATATCAGACAAGCTGATGTCATTTCTTATTCATCTGGTTTTCTGTTGTTGAAGTTTCTTCCCATGGATACGTGCTTATGCAGAGAATTCCCAAGAGCCATTCTCAACCTCGTTTGAGAATGGCGAGTTACAAATCATTCTGATTCTTTAATATTGTATCTTTTCCTTTATATAAGTTGTTATGCTTTTAAAGGCCCCGATCCGGCATGTAAGCACATGGTTAAATTTGCACAAGAATAATCTCCTTTAAAATCAGTTGGACTGTTCACGTGCTTAAAGTTAAACATTTTATGTGGAAATCATTGTGAGACGAGAACTATACAGCTTCAGGATCCCGCTTTTACAGGCTGCTTTTTGGCATAGGATCTGCCTTTAATGTTCTCTGCCCACTTGCCATCTTTTTGACTTTTGATAGCTCTTCTTTGTGGTGTTATTATGCAGTAAGCAAAAAAAACCCCAACATTTTTTAAACTGAAAAATCAGTTAACGGCTTACAGTCTTCCATGAGAAACGAACAAGTAGAAGTGGTTTCAAGGGAAGGTACAATTGTAAGGCTGAAATGCCAAGCAACCTTGAGGGAATTGGAACGCACAGTGTTAAATCTCTTAGCTTTTCGTGGCAGCGACCATGTCTGTACAACATGGAGGGTACACAGGGCCTCAGTGGGCGATGGCTGTAAAAATAACAATATAATATAGAAGTTGTGTTGAACCATCCCCCTGTGATCTGAGCACCTCTGAACACATTGATGCTAAAGAGATATTGTGAAGGTTGGCAAGACCCAAATTTGACTCCCCATAACAAATATACATTTTTATTTCCAAATAATTGCCTCCGAGAATCAAGTTATGGTTTAGGCACCCAAAATGAAGGCTACAACTGTTCCAAAAGCTTACCTCTTAAACACAGTGACTCAAACAAAACAAAACCAAGATCAAGACGTCAGACTCCTTTGTGTAACTTGCCAGATGCACAGCAGTGTATGGTGCATCTCTGCTCAGGCACTGAAGAACTAGGTGAGAAGCTTTGGACGGTGCAACCCGAATCCTAACCTGCAATCTCCGGGCAGCTCCTGGGAAAGAACTAGAGGCTTACATTTTTAAATGAAAGTTTAGGTCTCCTGCAATCAACTGAGTTGCCAGAGCTAGAGATTTCATAGTGATAAAGCTAAAGAAAATGTTAATTGTTGTAACTTCAGATTTATCAGCTACATAATGGTCCAGGGCTAGTTTGGAAAGTCCAAGGGGCATCCTGTGCTGATAGGGTGACCAGAAGTCCCCATTTTATAGGGACAGTCCCAATTTTTGGATGTTTTTCTTATATAGGCTCCTATTACCCCCCACCCACTGTCCTGATTTTTCACACTTGCTGTCTGGTCACCCTAGCTGAGGAAACCAAAGCAGAAAGGCCATGAGATGTTACTGCAACATGTAATAAAAGCTGGGTTTTTTTAATTGACTAGTAGCTGAAGATGATACCGTCTAGAGCTATGGAAAAGTCTTCTAACCTACATCACACACAGACATTTTCAAACAAATCACTAATTAATAATCAGGTGGGTGGGTGTCCTGGCATAACCCACTAGTGCGTGTGTGTTGCAGGTCTCCCTCTGTGCCTAATTGACAGAGGATATGAGTCTGTTACTGCCCTCCAGCTAGAGAACCTCTGCTCTTTACCTCAAGCTAGAGGGATCCTGGTGCGTTGGCTAGGATGGAGATCATCATGTCAGCAGGGGCTGGCCCAGGATTCAAACTGCTATGGGCCTGAGGTGCTCAGAATGAGCATCCTTTGATCAGAGGACGTCTGCAAGCAACTGGTGAGTGTGTGGTCCAGGTCCCCCTTGGTGCCAGATCCCCAGAGGATATAAATCTGTTACAGGCCCAGCTGGAAACCCTGCACTTAAACAATAGTAGCAGCTTATGCTTTTAGCTCTGAAGTTCCCTGGTTCAATCCCAGGTGTATCACCCAAGATGGTGGCCATTACATCAGGATACTCCCGATGCCTCACTAATTGCAATGTCACTGCCAGGCCTCTATAACTTTATCTTTTAGAAGTAATTTGATGTATTTTTGTAGCATTATGAGGTACTCGGGTACTTCAGAGATGAGCACCATAGAAGTATCTAGAAATAATAACAAATAAATGTAGTGCCCCACATTCTGCGGCATCATAAATACAATATTCTCTCTCCAGTAGTGCCGAAAGCATCGCAAAGTCAGAGTCAGGCCTGAAAAATCATGAGATTTCAGAAGTAACACTATGATGGGATGTGTACCCCATACAGGCCCTGAAAGGGGAATGAGGGCCTCAGAGGCCAATTACATTATCTGGTTGCCCCCGGAGAATGGACACGGCTTAATTAGAGCTGAAGCCCAGCTCAGGAGGAGCTGGGGAGTGATTATAAAGGCAGGA
The DNA here is from genome assembly GCA_037349315.1 of Chelydra serpentina. Taxonomy (NCBI): domain Eukaryota; kingdom Metazoa; phylum Chordata; order Testudines; family Chelydridae; genus Chelydra; species Chelydra serpentina. The sequence goes on from JBAIAC010000061.1 coordinate 18,558,902, forward strand.
AGTTTAGAGCGGAAGAGGGCTGCAGGGAGAGAGTCTGGAGTCACTCTGGGATTAGAGAGGAGGAAGTCCAGAGGGTGAGCGACCTCTGGATCCTCCCCAGAGTAGACGAGGCTGGCAAGTGGCCAGGAGTCACATAGAACAGCCTCTCCGGTGGGGAGCCCTGGCAAAAGGGCAGGAACTGGAGTCCCAGGGAAGGAGCCCTGAGAGGCATTTACTTGAGAGGGATGTAAGGTCAGATTGGGTGTTTGCTAGAGGATTCCAGGAGAAGGCCCTAAGAGAAGGGAGGACTTGAGTGGTTGTGGGGACTAGGCCTCAGAAAGGCTGCACAGGAGAAACCCCAAGGAAGCAGCCACAAGGACGTGGACTAAGCAGATCTTGGCTGCTGGGTTTAGGGTCCCTAGGCTGGAACACAGTGTAGCGGGATGGCCCGACTTCCCCAACCAGTCACTGGTATGGTGGCATGAGGCTGCAGAAGGGACACGGACAACGAAGAGCCCTGAGAAAAGGGAGTGAGGCCCACGGGGCCCAGAGTCAAGGCCAAAGATGTGATACAGGGTCTTGGACTGAAAGGGTGGACTAAATCATCTCCTGGCCGGAGGGCTGAGTCACAGGAAGAGACAGCCACACAGAGCGGCTGTCAGCAGGAGGCGCTAGATGGTGTGAAAGCTACTATGCCATAAGTGGCCACAAGAAGGTGCTCCCCAGAAGTGAGTCCATTCCTTACCAACACATTTTGGATTTTTTTTATTTGCCTTCTGGTTTTGGAGCCTTTGGGTTCTAGTTCTCAAGCTTTTAGCCGCAACCATGAGGGCTAGAAATTGTTTTTAAATGAAAGCTGAGTGTCTTGTATAATCACATGACTCCAAGAGCTGGGGCTTTAAGAAAAATGCCTAATAGTATCAGCCTCAGGATACAATCTTGAAAGTTGGCAACACTGTCTCTCAAATACTTCTAGTAAGAAAGAGCATGTGCCACTATTTGCAAGACTGGGATATTTGAAAATTGTCACAGAAGCACAGTTATCATGGGAGATCCCCTGTAATCACAATTGAAAGCCCAGATTTCGCAAAGTACTTAAGCACATGTTTAGTTTTAACAAGTGAATAGTCCCAATGTAGTCAATGGAATTGCTCGTGTACTTAAAATTAGGCGGGCTTAAGTGCCTTTCTTTATTGGTGCTTTGAAATACTAAAGTAGTAATTATTGTACTCCAGGAACTGGGTAAAAATAATGAGTGTTTTGAAACTGGAATTGTGTGACGTAAACTCTGGTCTGCCAATCCATTATTCTATGCGTACAGGACCTTATGCTTAACAGCTGCTGTAATCTCAAAGAAATGGAAGTGCACTTCTCCTTCCAGAGCCTCTTATTAACTTCTGTACTGTAGATGAAAGACAATTCTTTTCCTTTTAATGTCTTTGTAATTGATATAGAAGTGCCAAATCGTCCCTACTTCTCATGGGTGAGAGGCATTTTCAAACAGCCAAGAAAATACCTGCTTCTGATGAATATTTTAAAACATTTTATATCTTTAGTCGCCTTAAATGAACAGTCACCATTCGAAATGTGTGATTCATGATTTCCTTTCCCTTTCAAATTACAATGTATCACATCCTGGCATCATGCAAATTCTCTGCGTTATGATTTTTTTAAGAGCTAAGTGACTCCAATTATAAATTTGTTGTATAGCGTCAGTATTGGAAAGCTGAATATTTCCAAGGCTCGGTGGCAAAATATTTGACTATGGGATGTTCTGGAATGTGTATCCTAAACCAGGATTAGAGAAAGAGCTCATTTAGTGGCTTAGATCACAATTTTTACACCTGGGTGCCCAAAGAAAGGTACTTAAATAAGTGATCGGATTTTCAGAGGTGCTGAGTACGCAGTTGTTCCCGTTGATTCCATAATGATTTTTGAGTGCTCAGTGCTTCTGATCATCAAGCCATTTACTTTAAGGTGCCTAAATATGGATTTAGGAGCCTACTTTGAGGCATTTGGTTTGTATGTATCTACTCTTTGAGCAGCCTGAATTTTTTTAGGGTATTTTGGTCATGTGCAAATATTCTAGGAAAAGAAATAGGTGATCAAAAAAATCCCACTTCTCAGAAATTTTTGCATGTGCCAGAGCAGGAAACAGAATCCTGATGTCTAAGGAGGCCTACATCTTAACTCTCACGCGACAATAGCTCTCTGACAGATGGTGCCAAATCTTTGTACTTGGGCCAAATGATCCTGCTTGCACTGACCTTTTATAAAATGTTTTGAGATCTGCCAACACCTGTGTAAGCAGGTGTAACTGAGGGCTGGACAGGTGCAATGTATTTGCTGGGAGTCGGTGCAGTCTTGCATGGTAGGGATTGGCTGTGGAACCCAAACTATGGGTTTGAATCTTAGGCTTGACGCTTAACTCGCAGTGATGTTTTTAATTCTACTTACCGTCATTTGGTGGCACAATGAACTGTGCTATGCAGGCTGGTGCCCTAGTTATGTAGGATGGGCTTTCCAAACTCCCTCAGTCCTAACTCTGCTCCATTGAAGTCATTGTGGTTTTATCATGGACTTCAATGGGATCATACTTGGCTGAAACGGAGCACTTTGGGAACTTTCACCCATAGTGAGTGTGCACATCTTGTGAGGTGGCATGAGGTGAGGCAGTTGAGTATCACTGTACTCTGTCACTGTGCGCTGTACACGATCTACTAAGGATTGAGGGAAATGGTCATCTAAGGCCAGTCCCCCTGCGCTGAGGCAGGGCTAACTATTATCTAGACCAGTGGTTCTCAGCTGTGGTCCACCGCTTCTTCAGGGAAAGTCCCTGGTGCACCGAGCCGGTGTGTTTACCTGCCGCAACCGTCCGAACCTGCGGATGCGGCAGGTAAACAAACTGGCCCGGCGCGCCAGCGGCTTTCCCTGAAGAAGCGGTGGACCACAGTTGAGAACCACTGATCTAGACCTGTTCTTACAAACCTCCAGTGACAGAGATTCCGCAACCTCCCTAGGTAATTTGTTCCAACGCTAAAATACCCTGACAGTTAGAAAGTTTTTCCTAATGTCCAACCTAAATCTCCCTTGCTGCAATACCAGACCATGCCACCCTTACTTCTGTACTGCTGCTGGCAGTGGTGCTGCCTTTAGAAATGGACAACCAGAGAGCGGCAGCTGCTGGCCAGGAGCCCCAAGGTACTGGGGCTGTGAAGTGCCAAATAGAGGTGCCAGGGCTCACCCCAGCAAGCCCCAGCACAAATTAAGCACTGTAGGCACCAGTGGGATGTTCATAAGCACCCAGACATCTTTAGGTGCTTAAATACCTTTGTAAAACTGGCCCTTAGTTACTGTGTCTTGAGTGATATGCAACTTTGCTTTGTCTGAGTATTTTGTCGACCCATATTACCTTCTCGTAAATTAACCGCTGAACTGTAGAAATGACTTTAGTGGAAGCCATTTACTTCGCCCTAGGACAAAACATGAATGGTGTATGCGTGATGCTCCACGATAAATTCCTATACTGTTCAAGTTTCCAAGGTCTTGGTCTTAATCAAAGAAAAAAGATATTTTTTAAAAAGCGAGCTAGCCCCAGAAATTGCTTCATATTGAACCCACTGTAACAGTCAGATAGTAAAATCGTTATTTTCCATCTCTGTGCACCAGAACACATTTGCTCAGGCTGCTTAAAGCAAAGAAGAGAGAGCTATATTTTTGATTTATTAATTACATTGAACTCGCATAAAGTTTTCTGGATACAAGGGACTGGATAAATCATGAGTCAGGTTCTTTTCCAATCTACCCATGATTTGGGCTTCATATTTTCTGCTCCTAGGACAGTTTAATATTTTATAACCTTTTATATTTTTGAATAAATAAAATGCAACTGAACATAAATCAAAAAACATTATGTTCATTTTTTCTTGCAGGCCTAAAATTCAAGGTATAGCAACTATATCAGATTCAAATATAGCAAATATTCAGAACAGGTATACTTGAATCTGATATAACACTATTTAAGAATCTGCTATCCCAATAAGAGAATATTTGGTTTTTTCTCTATAGTGACACATGGAAAGTGATGAAGCAGATGTCTTACTCTCCTGGGGTACTGTCATTCCATGTAACAGTTTTATTTTATTAAAAAATCAGTATTTTGTGGAGGGGAACGATATTGTTAAATTATGGAAGAAATTAACCCCCCAAAAAGAATGCATGTTGCGCCATGTCTTAACACCACTTTTTTCATCAGCTAGGCATGGTTTTAACAGTTTACATTTTTACATAATATATTGGTTAATACTTAGTTGTCAGTACGTGCAAGCCTATTGGATCATATTTTGCTTTCATTCTGCATAATGAATGTGTTTATACATAACAAGGAACATATAATAAACAGTCAAAACCATCTGGTTTGAGCAATGGACTCTTCTAAGTCAGAGTATTTTGTTTTGTATTTTAGTGTAAATCAGGGGTCTCAAACACGCGGCCCCCGCAGAGCTCTTCCCTGCGGCCCGCTGGGCTCCCCGCACCCCCTGCCCCCCCCCAATTTTTATTTTATTTTTTTAACCGCCGGGTCAGTGATGCGGCCCTTGGGCCAATGCACTAGTCCTCATGCAGCCCTCGTGGTAATTTGAGTTTGAGACCCCTGGTGTAAATGTTCTGCCCAGACCACAGGACTTGCAGTCACCCCTCCACGGTGCTGAACTACTGTCTCTAGAGGCAGTGACTAGAAGATGGTCAGTGGCAGTTAACTTTTGCCCCGCATCAGTGTGCTGACTGGTGTTTGGCAACTCCACTAAGAAGTGTTAACTGACAGTGGATTTCTTGTGCACTGCTAGATACAAAGAGGAGACTGTACTTAGTTTCAGCTTAGGATGACAAAGGAAGAGTTTAATATTAGCCATTATTGTCCAGGGCTGCAATAGAGCTCCCTTTCCAATGCCCTTGAAAACATCTTTAAGAAGATAAGTGTTCCACTTTTTGCAGCCAGCTCCCTTGTCACTTTCTATCCTTCATGCATGCCGACATCCCCACCAGTCACATGCACTCCCGATGCCCCTGCAAGCAGTATTGTTGAAATCTGGAGGCTGCTCTAGGCAACCAGGGAACTCCCTGTGTAGAACGTCTTCATTTGCTACCCCAACAGCAGACCTTGGACAAGAATTTGGGATGGGCTCTCCTCTTCCTTATGCTATGAGCTGGCAACCCGTTTGAATGAGGTTTTCCCAGTGGTCTTTACTCATTTAAGGATTCGTAATCCTGGCCCGACTGACATTTACCCAAACAAGATTCTGAGACATTTTAAAGTTGTGCATCTGAACAGACTCTGTAACTGAAACATCTTCAGCTCGGTCTAGTTAGGAACGTAGGAACTGCCAGACTGGATCAGAGCTGATCCAACTAGTCAAATGTCCTGTCTCTGTCAGTGGCCACCACCACATGCCTCCAAAGAAGGTGTAAGGCAGATGTGGGCTAATCTACCTGCCCCTCCCCTGGCCTCATCCTGCCCTCCAATAGATAGAGATTGGCTTAAGCTCTGAAGTTAGTTATCACTTAAAGTGACAGTGGCAGGTTGCACGATACTAACCACAATGTACATCTGAGCTGTCTGTGCTGTGGATCTGAATTGTATAAGTGAAGGGACCAGGTGGGCTCATGAGGTATGTGTGCTTACTTCCTACACAGGGCTTGCTCTGAAACTATACTTAACTGCCTAATATTAACAGAGTTCCTAGAGACAGCATTTGTATACGTGAGGGCAGATCCTCCGCTGGTGTAAACTGTCATAGCACCATTTATACCACTTGAGGATCTGCTTGCATCTTTTAGTGAGCCAGAGCTGAAGCCCACTGAAATTCCTATCAGCACTGGTAAATAGATCACCCGTTCTTCAAATGGGTGTAATTGTTGTTTTAACATATTGTCATGGCGAAAGCTGATCTTAACAAAAATGGAAGACAGTAATGGGCTTTTATAAGGATGCCTCTTTCGTCTCAGTCGAAAGAAGTTGTCATCTGGCTAGGATGCTAAATCTGTAATGCTGCTTTGTTTTCTTTTTTCCCCCTCCAGCAACACACTTACCAAATGTCTGATCAAATCAGAGAGTGTGCACAACAATGCACTTTTTAAAGAAGGTTGTAACCATAGAATCAAATTTTTATTAAGGTTCTCTAAACCTGTGGAGAAATTTGAACTTCACAAGCTGGAGTTTTATAAGGAGAGGAAAGAGCCTTTTCCTCACATTTCTGTCAAACTCTTTTGTTACTAATTTTAATCAAAATGTGTTTCCCTCCTCTCTCTTTATCCTTATTGGTGACTGTGTGTCTGTAAACTATGCTTCAGCTGGACTTTTTTTAGGGCTTGGCTGAACATTGCAAAGCAGCCCGGGTAAATACGACAAATTACTGAGTATTTTAGAAGGAGCAATATACAGCCTTTCTAAGGGAATCCAGAGGCATCTTCCCCTTGGCATTACAAAACTACCAATCAATAACACAAAGAAATACCGGTAATAATATAAAATAAGTTGTTATAATTTGATTCATTCCAAAGGCAAGAATTTAATTACTCTTCACAAATACCTTTAAAAATCCAGGAATCCTGCCTGGATGGTTTTGCTATGCCCAGAGAAGGGGTGTCACATACACCCAAGCTTCTTTCTGCTGTGGCAAACTGCGGATGTGTGCAGTTGTGATTAGCAGAGATGTCTGAACTGGAGACACCACAGTTTAAACAATACGAGGCTGCTGGCAAAATGTTCTTCATTGTGAGGTGAAGAGGTAAACTCACATGGTTAAAAAGGTTTGGCAAAGCTATAAGCAATTTAAAATAGGATCTTATAAGGGGAAGTATCAGGCAACCTTAATAATAGATGATACAACCAGCCCTGCCTATAATTTGGCCACATCCTCAGTTGGTGTAAATAATTCATTTGCAGTCAATAGAGCTACACTGATTTACACCATCTATGGATCTGGCCCCCAATACATATAGCGTGGATACGCGTATAAAAAGATGCTAATATTCCGTATTGAATAATGCTTTCCTTCAAACAGAGTTCAAATATTGTAAAAATGAGGACTGTATAGGCACAGATTTTCAGAATTGTGCCCACATGTAATTTACACATGTAATTACAGTGATTTGAGCACAAGTAAGCAATTGTATGTTCATTTACAGGGCAGTTCTATGTCTAATTTGTCATTTTTGAATATAGTCATGGTAAGTGTGTGCACAAATTACGCACCTGCTTTAGTGTGAGCAGTTTCAAAAATCTAAGCCATTATTTATAGAGATTAGTTTCATACAGAAGAAAAAAAGAAGACAGAGACCGTCTACACCTCATCTGTATGACCTGTAATTGTCTCAGCTAGTTGATTTTTTTATATACTTCCTGAACATTTTTATTTAGTTGATTGATTGGAGACCATTGTGACTAGTTGTTGGTTCACCAATTGCTATTTATCATGCACTGACACAGCAAAGTCACTGCTACCCTGAGTTGACTTTGGTCTTCTTTTTTATTCCCCTCCATTATGTGGACTTCAAATGGCTGTGTAAGTATTTGGAATGAAACAAAGGAAGGTCCTATCTTCAATTACTGTAACCTCAGTGTTTCATTGCAAAACGTTTTCAATGCCTGCATTATTTAAAGTGTATAAGTTTGCAAATATTTTTCTGTGGAGGTCATGTGGTTAGGAATGGACAAACTGGTTTAGATAAAATATAAATTCAGATCAGCCTTTGTCCTTTGTTCAGGGCTCAAAATAAACGAGTTCTAAGAAACTTGGTTCCTTTTTATTCCCCCCCCCCCCCATGTTTTAACACATCCTGGTTTATGTTGGCACCAGAAGTGGAAATATTGAGACATAGTTAGAGAGGCCATTCTCCTGGAACCCCTGACCCAGTTGGAACCAGAAAGTACCAGAAACTAAAAATAGTCTTACAAGACTGCAACTTTGTTTCTAAAACAAAGAGGTTTGGTTACTCAACAGTTGAGTTTTCTGAGGTTGGTGCATCAATAACTGCAAGGAAGCAAATAACCGAACACCTTTGAGCTACCTTGAATTATTCCCTTCTCTCTCTGTTCCCTCCCTCCTCCCCAACTATATTTTTGCCTGTGTTTACTTTTAGATCTTTCCCTGGACATGACAGAATTTTAACATAAAACCTCATGGGCAGAAAAAGGGACTGAAAATTATGGTGCATAACAAATACCCTGTGCAGTGGGGTATAGCCTGTGAAAACAGATATGGTTCCTCCAAATTTGGTTCGGAGACACTCTGATATTATCTCAGTGTCTTCCCGCCATAGGGGAGGGGCGAGACAAGACCACTGGACGCAATGCTGGGTAGAAATGTATTTGTGGCCAGCCTGACTAAAATCCAAGAAAACTTCGGTTGTCTAGAACTAGATGATGAAAGCTTTGTCAATCCAGTGAGACACCAAGTGGCTAAACTACTGCAGTGATCTGGGGGGCATATCTAATGATAATTTGATAGTAGACTTCCTGAGAGAACCATGGACAGCACCCTTTTGAGTTCTTTTCCATTGGAATGAAGGGTTTTTGGTAATGTAGATCCAGAACATTTGAACAATGTTCAACTCGCCCAAAAGGGATATTTTGGTTTTAGTTTCTTTTTTTTTTTTCTAATAAATTTGGATCCTTTGGCCATGGAACAGCTGTAGCTCCAAGCCCTGACCCTCGACCACTAAACAACACCTCTGCTCTCCCAGCTTATTTCCTTATATTCCATATTTCTTATGTTAGATTGGTTGATTGACTTTATAGTGCTGTGAAATGGTAGTACTTCTCAGCAAATGGTTGAAGCAGGATATGGTACAGTACACTGGACAGGGAAGAATTTGGGTTATTCTCTGTGTTGGGTCCTTTCTGTTGCTTTGTAAGATAATCATTGTGGTTCCACTGTTTGTGAAGAAATCAGGGTTTTTTCCAATAATGAAAGAGAATGGGATCAGGAAGCAAGAAAAGTATGTCTTCAAATGCCTGGATGATTTTGTACGGCCTCTTATTCTGGAGACACAGCAGAGATAGGGACACGTTCTAAGCCTCTAAGAAAATTACTTTTTATTGCTCACGTTAATAATAATACATGGGGAAACTTAGTTTGGTTGAGAATCAATTGGATAAGCAGAGCGATTAAAAGAAAATGACTGTTGTATTTCTCAAAATTTGAGAACTCCTACATAACTGTATGCAAGGAATTTCTAAAGAGCACCAAAAGCTATAGAAAATGGAGTGGCAAATTGTTCGCACAACCTACAGTTATATAATACTTAGGGAGGATAGGAAGAATCCATCATGGTTGGTTTTGAGTTTTTTTGATATTTCAGACCTTGATGCCTGTGTTATTTTGTGTTATGAACTCAAGCAATTTAGTTCCATCTTTTCTTGAGTTTCAAAATATTCTTTTAAAAATTCTAGGGATTACTGGACTTCTGTGTTTATGGAAAAGCTGGCCGATCTGTAAAAAAACATGATTTGCTATTTGACAGAATGTTAACAAATAAGAATATATCAGAGCATTGGATAGCTCAAGGATTGGTAATAGCTTATGGCACTTTAGACACATACTTACTGCTTTAATAAAGCGCATGCTAACACAGACCCTAAGTCATTAACGTCCGATGACTTTGTCATAGACTTAAGTGAAGTGGTCGTACCTATATTGGTGGCTTTAGCCTGACTCCGAGTGGACAAAGCCCTTCCTTCCTTGTATTGTAAAAGAATGAGTCACCATTAAGCTAATATCTGGCATGGTGCTATGAGGCACTACGCTGCTCGGGGGCATTTTTTTTTCAGATAAGACATAAAACCAAGATCTTGACCACTTGTGATCATTAGCGATCCCATGGCACTTTCTGCAAGAGTAGATGTATATTGACTCTGGTCCTGGCCAGATTCCAATGTGGGTAATTATATTCTGCCTACCCTGATGATACAGTCTGATATTCTTCACTTTCCCTCCTGATAACCTGTTATGTACCATTGCTGGGGTAACACTGAGACCATTTGCCAGTCCAGAGTGGCTGCATTTCAGTGGTGTGTGCATGGTGTCATGCATTAAAGGAACTGTTTAAAGATGATAGGACAGAACACTAGGACAGAAAATATCAATTATACGGCCACATCTTGAATACTGCATGCAGATGTGGTCGCCCCATCTCAAAAAAAAATATTGGAATTGGAAAAGGTTCAGAAAAGGGCAACAAAAATGATTAGGGATATGGAATGCCTGCCATCTGAGGAGAGATTAATAAGAGTGGGACTTTTCCGCTTGGAAAAGAAACAACTAAGGGGGGGATATGATAGAGGTCTATAAAATCATGACTGGTGTGGAGAAAGTAAATAAGGAAGTGTTATTTACTCCTTCTCATAACACAAGAACTAGGGGGCACCAAATGAAATTAATAGGCAGCAGGTTTAAAACAAAAGGAAGTATTTTTTCACACAATGCACAGTCAGCCTGTGGAACTCCTTGCCAGAGGATGTTGTGAAAGCCAAGAGTATAACAGGGTTCAAAAAAGAACTAGATAAATTCATGGAGGATAGGTCCATCAATGGCTGTTAGCCAAGATGGGCAAGGATGGTTTCCCTAGCCTCTGTTTCCCAGAGGCTGGGAATATCCATCCCCTGTTGCCTTACTTCATGATTACCTGTTCTGTTCATTCCCTCTGGGGTACCTGGCATTGGCCACTGTTGGAAGACAGGACACTGGGCTAGAGGGACCTTTGGTCTTACCCAGTATGGCTGTTCTTATGTTCTTAAGGTCATTATAGCAATCGGCAAACCTTGACAGGTTCTGAAGATCAGTAGTGATTAGGGATGTTAAACACTGCTAGCCTGGCTTTCAGAGGTGCTGATCATGGGAGCCACAGTTGCTTAGCACCTTTGAAAATCAGGCCACATAATGCCAACAGAACTAGATACCACCTTAAGGTCCTAGTCCTATAAAAATGTATGCACATGCTTAACTTTACACACATAGTAATTCCACTGAAGTCAGTGGAAATATTCACGTGCATACATCTTTGCAGGATCAGGGCCTAAGTCTGTAGCTGGTGATCCAGCTGTTAGCTTTAAAAAGGAAATTCCATAATAATATGGAAAGTGAATGAGTCTGAAATCTGTGCATTTTATTAAATAAACACTCTCAAACATCCTCTCAAAGTATTTTATATCTTGCTCCAAATACATACATTCTTAATAGGAGATCTGCAGTTTTGCTGTATGTGAAGGTGTTTATTATTTGGTGACAGTCATAAAAGGTTTCAGGCTTTGAAAGTGGTGTTCCTTCCAGGAATGCACAAGGTAAATGGGAATAATACACATTTCCCTTTCAAGGGGCAATTTTATTTTACTTTGCTGCGTTCAAGCAAGAGTCCCAGGAGATTCCATAATGGGATTATAGTGCATGAATAAAAGTGCATCTATATAAGCAATGCCATATCTATGAAAATTGTCTGCAAAGAAAAATGAGGATCTAGAGTTTTAAAAGGAGCTAATATGTATCAGTGTTTTTTTTATTTTTAAGGTTAATGCTACTATTTGTATTTGTGTCCCATACAGTAGAAAAAAATTGTAGTTGGTACAGTATTATAGTAGCCACAGATAGCATAGTAATGATCTCATTCTGATTTCAAACACCAGTATAAATCAGGAGTAATTTCTTAAAAGTCAGTGGGTTTACATTGGCATAAAATTTAGTGTAAATGGATATAAGGTCCAATATAAGTCAGCTGCAATTTCAGTTTTCATTCCAACTTTTACTTTCTTAATTTCTTATAATATAGGAAGGGATGCCCTTTTAAACATTTTTCATAAATCCAAGTAAGTCGTTTAAAGAAATAAATTCCTTTTGGGGATGAAAATTTCCTTTCTTGGTCCCAGCCAAAAAAGGTGTTTGTATAAACATTTTTTTTGCCACAGTTAGCTCAGCGGTTCTTAAATTATTTCATCATGAATGAAGATGCGTGTTCCAATTAGGAGTCTTGACCTGAAATAGAGTCTGAGTCACCTCCACATTACTCCAAATTTACACAAGAGAGAGACTATTGGTTTTTGGAGTGAATCAGGCCCAGAAATTCTAGTCTTGGTTTGGTTTGCAGACCTTATTCAAATGAGAGATACAAGTGTCGTTTGAAACCAGTCTTTTCAATTATCTTCAAGGTATGAATGCTTTAAAGTCATCAGCTTCACTCATGTGCATTGGAAGTTCGGCTAAGAGGCAACAACAGGGCACATTTGCCAAATGTAAACAATTATTGACTTTATTGCTAGCGAACCCATGATCAGACTATTGGTTATTGATTTCCATCACTTTCAGAATGTGCAGTTATTGTGGGTTTGGGTGGTGCTAAATAGTAAATAATCTAATGCAGGAAAGAAAGCAGCTTGATTAACCAACAAGTAAAATAAGTAGCTATTATGGCAATAAAGCCCCTTGCCAGTCTGGATTAGTAGGCTATTGGTGTATGGTTTGGGTATATTGTTAAGAGATATAGTATCAGGTTTCAGAGTTGTAGCCGTGTTGGTCTGTATCAGCCAAAACAACGAGGAGTACTTGTGGCACCTTAGAGACTAACAAATTTATTTGGGCATAAGCTTTCGTGGGCTAAAACCCACTTCATCAGATGCATGGAGTGGAAAATACAGTAGGAAGATATATATACATAGTACATGAAAAGATGGGAGTTGCCTTACCAATTCTAATGAGACAATTCAAGTAAGGTGGGCTATTATCAGCAGGAGGAAAAATCACTTTTGTAGTGGTAGTCAGGGTGGACCATTTCAAACAGTTGATAAGTGAGTAACAATGAGGAGGAAATTAGCAGGGGGAAATCAGTTTTTAGTTCTTGTAGTGACCCATCCACTCCCAGTCTTTATTCAGGCCTAATTTGATGGTGTCCAGTTTGCAAATTAATTCCAGTTCTGCAGTTTCTCGTTGGAGTCTGGTTTTGAATTTTTGTTGTTGAAGAATTGCCACTTTTAAGTCTGTTATTGAGTGTCCAGGGAGTTGAAGTGTTCTCTGACTGGTTTTTGAATGTTATAAATCTTGATGTCTGATTTGTGTCCATTTATTCTTTTGTGTAGAGACTGTCTGGTTTGGCCAATGTACATGGCAGAGGGGCATTGCTGGCACATGATGGCATATATCACATTGGTAGATGTGCAGGTGAACGAGTCCCTGATGGTGTGGTTGATGTGGTTAGGTCCTATGATGGTGTCCCTTGAATAGATATATGGACAGAGTTGGCAACGTGGTTTGTTACAGGGACAGGTTCCTGGGTTAGTGTTTTTGTTGTGTGGTGTGTAGTTGCTTCAGGTTGGGGGGCTGTCTGTAAGCGAGGACTGTCCTGTCTCCCAAGGTCTGTGAGAGTGAGGGATCGTCCTTCAGGATAGGTTGTAGATCCTTGATGATGCACTAGAGAGGTTTTAGTTGGGGGCTGAAGGTGACGGCTAGTGGTGTTCTGTTACTTTCTTTGTTGGTAGTATGTTCGACCACCTAGTCCCAGATCCTCCAAGGTATTCAACTCCCATTGAAATGGGAGGTGCTCTGTGCTTTCTGAAAATCAGGCCTCTTTTAAGGTGTCTCAGGTTGGGAACCCAAGTATTAAGGCACCTAAAATCACCAGTCACTTTTGAAAATTTAGGCACAGAACTGTAGTTCATGTTAGAGGCACCTAGATACCCAGGGGTGGGTGCCTTATATATGCATAAGAGAACTGATCTAAACAGTAGAATCTTCTCTTTTGAGATATAGTCATGTTTTATCCAGCAGCATTCGGCAATTTAGTTTATTGACCATGCCCAGATTTTGTAGCTTTGACTTTGAGTAGAGGAGGTGAGATTCTCATTGATGGACTCAACATACCAGCTTCAAGAGCAGATGGTTGATGGCTCTGCTGTCAGTGCCAATTTCCACCTTAAGCCAGAGCTAGCATTCTCCAGCCTTTAGTTAAAGTGTAGATCTGTGGCCAAACGCATCTCAAATATCTGGCCCTTAGACGATAGAAAATGGGCTTTAACTGAGACAGAGAATTATACACAGACTTTAGTTCTTTATAGAAAAGCTGGTGGGGAAAAAAAGGGCCAGAGATAAAATAACCCTCCCTACTGGTCCAGACTGGTTAGTGAGAGCTGAGTGGTTCTGGTGATTAGATGGAGAATTACATTCTGTAAAGCAGATTAACATACTACTAAGAGGTAGAAGCTAATACTTTGGAATGGCAGAGTTTTAACTGATGAGGTGGGAAGTTAGAGGGGGTGGGAGGGACTTAAATCTGATATTTGAAATAGACATTGAGGTAAAGGGAAAGGCAATGGGAGCTGTAAAATGCACCAATGTAAGGAAAACGTATTGAGTTCTTGTGTTGATTACTACAGCCCCTAACTGGAAGACTACTCTTAGGTGTGTGGGTTTTTTTTTTCTCTTCATGCACATACCTAACAAATTGTACATGAAACCTCCCTGTTGTTGGCAATGGAACCTAGTGCTGATGGTAGGATCCTGTCGTGATGTGAACATGGATGCCCAGCTTGGCATATATGGGCTGTCATTGTTATTAGGTGGACGCACCCACAATAGGCTCAGCCCATTTCAAACAAAGAGATGATTTGGTACATTCCTCAAGGACTTTACGATCTACTGTAGTTCTGCCCCAAACGAGGCAGATCAGACACACATAGGTGGGAAGCTACTCGGGGGTCGTTCTTTTGAGTCCCGCTGCTAGGGAGTAGGAACGTATCTAACAACTTAGCTCTGTAAATGGAGTATGTTGCCCATGGATCACCTGTACCTTTGTCACGTCTGTTTCTCCCATGCCCTCTGACAGTTTCATGTTACCACGTGCCAGCCTAGGAACTGCAACTGGGTGACATGACTAATAACTCGAGATTCTGGGTGAAATCGTTTCCCTATTTAAGTCAATGGCAGTTTTTTCATGGCCTCGGATAGGTCCAGTTTTCACCTTCCTTCTTTTCCTTTTAGTGTCATTTGATGCCTTTTCTTCTTCTCCGTTGTATCTGCAGTGCGTCCAGATGCAGAGCCTTTCTATAGTGCGAGCCGCTTCCAACCTGAATACAGGAGGGACAGGAGATTAACTTCTCAAAGTCGAGCAGGATCAACACATACTAGCTCTCTGTCATGCGCTGAGCCATTACACCACACCTTTTCTATATCAGTCCCGCCATACGAAAGCTGATCCTGAAAAGGGAAAGGAAAAGATGAGGAAAGACATTCATTACTTGTTGACAGATTATCCCCAGTGACGCAAGAGTCAGCACTTCTGGGAGTCTGAGGTTCGAAGCGCAAACAATGAGTTTGGAAAAACTGCACTGACATCTGCGTATTCAGCTGCAGCTAGTACGGAGGTATAGCCAAAAGCAGCTTCCCACACCTCCCCTAACTTAAGCAGAGCTCCTCTGCAGTCAAAGAAGCGGGATTTCCTCTGAGGAAGAAGATTCATGAGTTCCAATAAACCTCATCTTGGCTAGGCCGGCTGTGCTGCTACTAATTACAGAGTTTTCGGTGACAACAATGTGACCTCCTTAAAAATGTAGAGCCTAGATCCTCATTTGTGCCAGAGGTGTGTTTGGTACAGATAAGAGAAGGGGCAAAGGTGGATTTAAGCTGCCTTTGCGCTCCCCCATTCTTTGGAGCAAGAGTTGGCTGGTTCAGCCTCTGTGGTAAATTAGAGCAACCTCATGGCTGCTCTAAACTATGCTAATCTTGTAACAGCCCCCGAAGGGCTGTTATTCTGGACTGGAATCACCAGCTCCATCTTAGATTTGGCACACCCCCAGGAGAGGTGGGGTAGAGCTGTAGGAATCCCATCATGCCAATTTAATAGGGTCTTGTGGCCCTTCTGAACTACTGGAGTCATGCAAGGAGGTCTTAGCATGGGCCAGAATCTGGCCCTATGGGTTTTAGGCTGTATGCAACTAAATATAGGTCATTTGAGTGAATCTTTATAATTGCTTTGCAAGTTGTGCTGCGCTCTGATATGATATTAGTTTTCTACATTTTTATAGTATTGTGGCCTTTGATGCTCTATGTACAGCCTTTTAGTCACTGGCATTTCATTCTGCTCGCTGGTCATTGATGGACCCTTTGGCAGAGTGGCGCTCGGGGCTACATTGTGACACACACACCTGGCTCTTCCCATGGGTCTTTTAAATGTTCCCATCTGAGGCCAGTTCCTTCCTTTCCCCACATACCTGTCAATGCAGGTGATTAAGGAGTCCCCTTTATTGGCTAGGAGGCAGAAGTAGGTCGTAGGAAGTGAAAGTGAATTAATGGGACAGAATGGAATTAATGAGTTCTTAGTCCTGACTATCTTTGGCAAGCAGAAAGAGAGAGTGTGTGTGTGTGTGTGTGTGTGAGAGAGAGAGAGAGAGAGAGAGAGAGAGAGAAACTGATATGTCCCTCAGGGATACAGAGTATTTCTTCTCTTCCCATATCCTCTTGGAAAAATATCACTAAACACTAGAGCATTTTAATACTACTTTGATGGTTTGTTTCTTGTGCTAGGTCTATAAAGCAGCAGTTAATCTTAGAATAAGTACTGTTATGAATAACTAGAAGATATATTGGACAAATATGGTAAATTATCGTTCGTAATCAGCCTGCCCAAGAAAACACATTTCAAATAAGATATGTGATCTGCTCTGATGTAGAGGGACATGATTACTTTTCCTGCCCTTGTTTGTTAGAAGCATTGTTTAGAAAATGATCCGGATGTATTACTTTACTCAATCTGGCATTTGTAATCCTTTTATGCAAAGCATTGTATCTTCATTTTTTAAAATGCCCTTTTAGGGAGGAAAAATGCCAGCTAAATAGGTTGCCTATTTAAAGGCTTTAAGATGTGCTGAGCTAAACATTGCTAAATAAAGATTGACCTGAGCCTAATTTTTTTTGGACGTCCTCTGCTATCGTTGCCTCCCCCTGTGCACCTTCTTCTCCAACATCAACCTTGACACTTAATTTCCTCCTTTTCTCCCATTCCCACCCAGTCCATGTTTTCATGCCCTTTCCCATGTGTGCCCTTCCGAGTTCACCAAGCTACCACCATCTCCTTGTTCAGATACCGCCTCAAAACCCACTTCTGTGATGCCCACAAGGACTGAATTTACTGTAAATGTAAGGGAAGAAGCAAAGAGATGAAAATCCCTCTTGATTGTCTCCAGCTCTGGATTCACTAGTGTGTCTTGGCTTCTGTGTGCCGAGCTTTCATATCGTATCTGGATCAGTTATTAGCCAGCTAGCTCTCATGCAGGCCTCAGTTTTGTGGAGGCACTAGGAAAGCTGGGAAAACTGCACTGTCCAGTAAGGAGAGTGGATGCTGCCTTTGATCAATACATTGATGACACCGCAGCCCAAATCATCTCACTATCTCCCTTTACACGTTAAACAGGAAGGACCTTGTGTTACCCCACACAAGAGAGTTCTCAGGGCACAGAAACAATTGCCCAGTACCGCCCTATGTTCCCTTCCAACTGCAACTCTATCTGTCCTTGTCAGATTCTGCCTCTGGGAAAGTCCACACCGTGGGGCAAAGCTGATCCGCTACCAGAGAGAGAGTGGTAGGCGTGCTGATGCAGCAGCAAGCCAAGCTTTTAATGTTCTTCTAGGCCCTGACCAGGCACACACTGAAGCACATGTGTAAGTTTACTCATGTGAGTAATCCCGCTGAAATCTCAGAGCTGTTTTTGGCTGCCATTCTACTCCTTTAAAAAAAATCAGTTGGCTGCAGTGATCTATGGTTTGTATGTTCTAAATACACCGCGACTACTCGCATGAGTAAAGCTATGAACATGCTTCAGCGTTTGCAGGATCGGGCCCTTCCTGGTTTTGAGGGCTGCTTTTCTGTACTGAAGGCTGGATGCACTTTCATTCGAAAAGGACATTGAATTTCATCTGCTTCAGTTCAGCATGGAGTGGTGAAACCTATTTTTCGAACAGGCATTGCATGGATTCCCCTTGCTGCTACTCATGGTCCTGTCTGCATTTGCAAATGATGTAAGTACAGTTCTCACTTCATTTGGTTTTCATGCAAAGACTCCCACAAGGATTTTCATGCACTTCATCAGACGGTCAGTTTTAAGTACAGTATCTGTCCAGACTAATTGCTGACAATATCTACTGCATGTAGCACAGAGGATAATAACCTTGTGTGACCTGGAAAAAATAAAAAGCATACAGTAAGTGGAGATTCTGTGCCTCATGTTGAGACAGATGCTGAAATGGACAATTTGCAGAGCTTGAAACGACCTGATTTGCCTTTTAAGTCTTTGCTTTTTCTCAGGATGAGAACCATGCTACCAAACAATAGCAGATTGTAGGAATCCCAGACAAGCATCTGGTATCTTGTGCTCTGTGATGAATAAACATGATATCAAATATAGACAGCACACTCAATTAAGAGTGATGATGATGTGTGGATTAGTGCTTCTGGAAGGCATTAAAATGCATTTTAAAAGGGAAGATGCCTAGCATGATGGGGTGACCCACAGCAGACTGACTATAAGCTGCGAAATGGATAGTAGCAAGACATAAATAGCAGGGCATCTTTTTAGAAAATAAAGTATCCACGAAGGAGTTATATTTCAATGGGATGTAGGCACTTTAACTCTCTTAAAGGCTCCTTTGGAAAGCCCACTTCTCATTTCTCAACATACTTTCTATAAAGCATAATGCTTGAGCGTCCCTGTTATGATTATTCTTATTAATTTGTATTGCAGTAGCAGCATGAGACCCCAGTTGAGGATCAGGGGGCTCCATCACACCAGGTATATTTGTAAGATCAGATTCTCATTTTTGCATAGGCCCCTTTTCACCCTACTGGCAGTGTAAAGGGTTCTTAAAATGGGCATAAATTCAATGTATACTTACTTCATATGCCCAGTATAAAGGGCCCTCAGAGAAAATGAGAATCTAGCCCATAGTCTTCAAAATGGCTGTTGTTATTTTAACACAAAACTCCAGTCTGCCCCGGTAGAAATTTTCTGTCTCAACTGTTTTTTTTCGATGGAAAACTGGGTTTTCAACAAAGTGAAAATTTTCATGGAAAGTATGTTTTTGACGTTTTGACATTTTGACGTTTCCTTAAAAAGCTGAAAACCAAAAACCTTTTCTGCCAGGTTGTTGATGAAAATTCAAAATGTTTTGTGGAAAATGTCAACCATTTTTTTTCAAAAATTTCTACAAAAAAAAATCCATTTGCTGACCAGCCCTACTTAGAGTATCAAAGCCTCAAAGGTGAACAAAGCCGAGTTACCCATTAGTGACCTGGCACTTAGTTTACGCTTCATAAGTACAGTAGTTATGAGTTGAGGGCATGAGACAAATTCGGCAATGTGAGTGTGCCATCTCAACTCCATTGAGTAGATAGAACCACACCACAGAGACCTGGGTAATAAGGGCAAACACACGCAAAGTTAATAGTGAAAAATTCCCTCCTTCTGCTGACCTAAGAAACCTACCTACCTTTGCTTCTTAACCCATCCCAGGAGAATATGGGAATGAAGAGCAAACATCTTTGTAGGCTGGGAACTATGGCAAGATGAAGATTACTGGAAAGAAAATACCATCTCCTCCCTCCTTTCCTGACAATGTGAAGCAAGGGAAGAGATAGTAGGATTAAAAGAATGTTTTAAGATAAGACACAAAATTTGAGGCCTGAAGGAAATCCACACCAAAGGTTATACAAGCCCAGGCTGGGACCTCCCTTTTAAGGTGCCAATTAAACAGCAGCATGTGCCAAAGTTTAACTGATTGACTTCAGTGGGTCTTCTTGTGTGCTTTAAGTTAAGTCTGGGCTTGAGTACCTTGCTGAATGAGTCCAAGTAGGGCTCTGAGGTAGCTGCCAGTTCCCGAGACAGTGACAGCTCATTAGCAGGCAACCCAAGAGCCAGCAGAGAGAGACAAGGCCTCACACAGGTGGTTCCAGCCTATTGCAGGTCCCACCAAATCAACAGTATTTGGAGGCTGAATCCCCCATACCCATTCTATGGAGAACAGGGGCAACCTCCACCATGGAGAGCTCCTAGGAAACTCCCCTGAGGGTTTCTCTTGGAATTTTCCTCTCCTCCCAAGTTCCAGTACATGTTGTAACAGTATATAGCGAAGTCCTTGGATACTGACCCATGCCATGCCATGCCATGTCACTTAAAAGCATCGTGACAAGGGAACTGTTTTGGTGTTACACACACCACCGATGTTTACAACAAAGTCTTGGTTTGGATTTAAAACTCAACAGATGTGCAGCAGTTTCCTTTTAAGTGTAGTCACTATGCAGATGGACGGATATCTGTGCTGCTCCTGATTGGCTAAGGACTGCACACATCCTATTACTTTTGTTACTGTTAGTAAACATTAACCTCTTAAGTAGTAGTTTACACGCAGCCCTGCTGTGAGGGAAGTAGAGCCTTATTATCCTTCTTTCCCTGATGTGGAAACTGAGATACACTTGACTATATTTGAACCCTGTGTCTAGTGGCTCCTCCCTTTAAGCTGGGGGAGGGGCCTTCTAATGCTTGCATCCGCCCACTCCCAGAATTCAGTGGGTACACTTTACTTCTCCGTGTCTCTGTTTCCCATCCCATCTTTTGTCTATTTAGACTGAATCCAGTTTATAAACCTACTTATTTGCTTTGTTATAACTTTCTTATCCTAAAATTGACATCACACAATATCAAAAAGGATGGAAGGATGAGAATGCTGCTATTTAGTATTAAGGTTTAAAATTCATATAAATAATTAGAGCGGAGGAGAGCAGCCAAGGTTTGTGGAAAACAGCAGTTTTATAGCCTTCCAGGCAAGATTTGCATTGGCTTTATTTTCATCTAAATTAAAATAACTTTTAAAATGTAGGAGAAAATAATAATCTTTCTGCTATTTGTCTTTCCTTTTTACCAGTGTGTCTACAAAGGAAATTGTATTACTTTTTTATTGGGTGAGTTATCAGAGTCATTTAGATTGCTTCCTGAGCCCACGCCATTTTATAATTGGAATTATGTGGATTCTCACATAACAAATAGGCAATTCATTTCTTGCTTATCTCTAGCATTTCTCCTTTGGTTTTTTGCTGGAGTAAAGGTCATGTTTCAGAGGTATTCCCACTTGCCATTTTCCTGCTTGAGTGCTTGCATTAGCATTTCTGCGGTAATGTAGATAAGACAAGGAATTATCATGAAAACGTAATCAAATATTTAAAGATATAAAAAGCTACACTGAAAGTTCTTCAGAAAACCTTTGGGCCTTGGTGTCACACATTCTGCATCAAACACTTGAATACCAATCCAAATGTTGGGCTGGATCCCACAAAGACTTGTGCATGGTTTTCACCTTATGCACCATGAACAGACCCAGTGCATAAAGTTAAGTACATGCGTAAATCTTTGCCTTAGGGCTTTCTTCAGCATTCCTTACTCAGCAAAACTCCCATTACAGTCTAAGTCCCATGAAGGAATTAGCCCCACTGTGATATACTGTTGGATGCCTGAATGTTTTGGCATTTTGTTCTACAAACAGTGTCTAGATGCTTGCCCCGTGGTACCTAGTGTACTGATGATAATCAAAAGACTTTCATTATTCCTGGTGAATGTCAGTGGGCGCTTTGCCTGAGTAAGATGAGCTGAACGGTGCCTTTGGGGATTTGTCAGTCCAGATCAGAGACGGCTTTTGCAGTCCTGCAAAGCCTATGGCTGTGGGCTTCCCCTAATTTGTGGGACCCAGAAATGTAAGCAGGAATCTCTGCTTTCATTAAGAATAAATAATTTTTAGCCATTTTCCCACACTTGTGGCTAGGGTTGAAAGCTTGTCTCTGATTTTTTCCTATAGTTCGCAAGTTATGATTATTGTTGTTGTTCACAATCCCAGCACAGCCACCTAGGGCTGAGCTTTGGGCTCTAGAACAACCATATCCAGGTTCTGGCAGTCAGTTAGTGTCGTCCCAAGCATGAGGTTGCATCACTAACCATCTTGGCCAATAGCCATTGATGGACCTATTCTCCATGTACTTATCCGGTTCTTTTTTGAACCCAGTGATACTCTTGGCAATCACAACATCCCATGGCAATGAGTTCCACGGGTTAGTTGGGTGAAAAAGTACTTCCTCTTGTTTGTATTATACCTGCTGCCTATTTCACCAGGTGAACCCTGGTTTTTATATTGTGGGGAAAGGGTCAGTGACACTTTTTTGATATCATTCATGATATTACAGACTTGTAAGATATCCACCCGTAGTCACATCTTTTTTAAAAGAACAGTCCTAATCCTTCAAGTCTCTTCTCATGTGGAAGCCATGCTCTTGATCCTATTTGCTGCCCTTCTCTGAACCTTTTCCCGTTCTACTATATCTTTCTTGAGATGGGATCACCAGAACTGCACACAGTATTCAAGGTGTGGGCAAAGGATGGATTTATATAGTGGCATTAAGATATTTTCTGTCTTATTTTCTATTCCTTTCCTAATAGTTCCTAACGACCTGTTAGCCTTTTTGACCGCTGCTGCATATTGTGCTGAAGTTTTCAGAGAGCTATCCATGGTGACGCCGAGATCTCTTTCTCGATTAGTAATGGCTAATTTAGAACTGATCATTATTAAGGCTAAGATTTTGTCATGGTTATTTTTAGTAAAAGTCACGGACAGGTCACGGGTAATAAACAAAAACGTACAGAAGCAGTGACCTGTCTGTGACTTTTGCTGCTGCGGCTCCATGGTTTCCCCCACCACCGTGGTGGCTGGGAGCTGTAGGGTTCCCCCTCCATCCACGGCAGCTGGGAGCTGTAGGGTTCCCCCTCCATCCACGGCAGCTGGAAGCTGCAGGAGGGCTCCCCTCCATCCACGGCAGCTGGAAGCTGTAGGGTTCCCCCTCCATCCACGGCAGCTGGAAGCTGTAGGGTTCCCCCTCCATCCACGGCAGCTGGGAGCTGCAGGGTGACCATTTTTCCCAAAGAGAAAATGGGACACCCCCAGCGGCTTGCCCAAGGCGTCCCCCTCCTCCTGTGCCTGTCGCGAGAACCCTGAGCAGGGCCCCCTCAGGAGTCCATCACCGGAACCTTTGCAGGGGCCCCCATCTCCTGTCACTGGAACCCCGCTGAAGCAGAGAATATCAGGGAGGCCTCTGGAAGTCACCGTGACATAAACGTAGCCTTAATCATTATCTATGTGTAGTTGGGATTATTTTTTCCAACTACTTGTTCCGTACATGATGATTGTTATTATTTAACATTGCTTGTATTAGGGTAGGGCCCACAGTGTGCTAGGTCCAGGCCTACAGTAAGTTTGGCACTGCTATAAAGAGCTCACAAGCTAAGAAGGCTGGAGGAAGAAGGGTAAAACATACAATTTTTTTCCAGCTGGGTCTTGACCTAGTTGGTGAATTTAACAGCAGAAGTGGGCCTTGTGGAAGGACTTAGAAGAAGAAAGAGTAGTTGCCCTGTTGATCAGTTCAGAGAGGGCATCCAAGGGGTAATGTGGAAGAAAGCATAAAGATGGTTGTGGAAGAGTCAGACAGAGAGAATCTTGAGACCAGGATCATTGGCAGGGTCAGAGAGGAGCAACACAGTGAGAGGTGAATAGGCAAACGAGGGGCAGAGTTGCGAAGGAACAGTTAAGTGGGGGTTTTATTGGCGGCAGGGGAGGTCAAAGAATCATCTCGCTACCTCTATCCCAAATCCTCAGTCCGGCCTTGTGCATGTTGCTGTAGAGGGCAGGCGGACTTTATATTTGTAGGGATGGCAAAAAATTGTTTTGCAACCTCCCCCGCAAAAAAATACTAAGCCGGATTCTTCTGGGAAGCGTGCAGAGAAACAGTCATGCACAAAACCAACAGCCATCCTGACTTGGATGAGGAACAGGCAGAGAAGTTGTGCTGAAATGATATAGGTGACACCTCCCTCCCCACTGAAGTCTTCACTCTAATGTTAAAAATAGACCAGTCACAGATTTGTTGTCAGCCGGAGGTGTGTATCATTATGCATTCTCTCCACTGTTCCTATGCGTGTGGCTTCTGCAGAAACAAGCTTTTACAGAACTCATCAAGAACTTCTTGAGATCTTCAGTAAGTCAAGAGAGACTCAGGGTTTGCAATAGTGTCAATAAAACGCCAACTATCAAAAAGCCAGAGTCCGACTGTCTGATAGATGAATTGATATGCAAATTAGATACCATCAACTCGGGATTAAATAGAGACTTGGAATGGCTTGGCCATTACGTTAATTGAATCTATTTCCCTTAAGTTAACGATCCTCATTCACACCTGTGTGTTAACTGTCCACATTGGCCATCTTGTTGATCACTTCAAAGGTTTTTCTTCCCCTGCTGTTATGGTTCCTCTCAATTAATTAGCCTCTTAGGGTTGGTATTCGCACTTTCACTTTATCATGTTTCTCTGACTGTATAAATATCTGTCTACTGTATGTTTCATTCCATGCATCCAATGAAGTGGGTACTAACCCACGAAAGCTTATGCTGATATAAATTTGTTAGTCTCTAAGGTGCCACAAGTATTTGATTTTCTTTTTGCTGACACAGACTAACACGGCTACTACACTGTAACCTGACAGATGAATGCGTGGCAAAAAGTCAGAGGGTCCCTCATAAATGTTAGGCTGCTTGAGTTTGAGTCGCTGCAAATGTTTACAGTAGATAAATAGTGTGAGACAGTGTTTACATTTAAAAATAGTTTTATAAAGCGACCAGATTTTCAGTATTTACAGCAAATTAAAACAGCCTCACATGCTGTAATTCCTAATGGAGATTTATGTAACTTCATTTGCATCTCTTTAGTAAGATACAGTAAAGGCTCCTAAAAAATATCTTTCTCTGGGACCAGTAATTCTCATTTTGATATGTTTATCTTGAAGAAATACATGATTTTAATATAGATTTTTAGAACAGAGGCTCTACCAACAATCCATGTCTAGATGTAAAATGTTGCCTCATTAAAATTACCCAGAAAACTGCAGTCAGAGTGACAGAAAACTTCTAGGATGTGAAATGCACCTACAGAATCAACCAGCCACAGGTTGGAAGGAATTGCTGTTGAATTCCCTGAGAGAACACAAAGCAATCGATATCTTCCACATTATGGAACAAGACCTCTTCTAAATTATAATCACGAGTAAGGTATTGGGTGTCCTAGAAGCAAATAAAGACACACCATCAGAATAGTGGCAGTGACATAGAGGCAACATGTTTCACCAGCTACTATAGAACATTGCATAGGGTCCCCAGTGGCTGGAAGTCCACTGCGGGATTGTTGTGGTGGTTGAAAGCAGATGAAACCTCCCTTTGGGGGAGGTCTGTAGTGCCTAACGGTGGGCAGGGTTTACCCAGGTGCAAAACACGGGTGCCAGGGTGGCCTGGTTCCCTTGAGCCATCTCTGGGTGCAGAGCTCCCTGTCCTGAGCAGAGCTGGTGCAGTTGGAGGCCAGGGGGCCCATGCAGTGTGTTCTCTGCTGAGTCCTCATTCCTCCACGGTGCTTGTGTTAAATCCCTTGAAAACTAAAACACCTGTCCTTAGGAGCTAATTGCTTACCATGGAGGGGCAGTACACTGGTGCCGTGAGAACGTTGGCATCCATCATTCCCAGGGGAGCAG
Organism: Chelydra serpentina; assembly: GCA_037349315.1. Lineage (NCBI taxonomy): Eukaryota > Metazoa > Chordata > Testudines > Chelydridae > Chelydra > Chelydra serpentina. Next base: position 18,584,517 of record JBAIAC010000061.1, read on the forward strand.
TGATACAGGCGTGTTAAAGGCCCAGTGCATGGCACATGATATTACACACTCTTAAATGGCAACCTCTCGTCCCTTCAGTAGCAGCCAGGGCAAAGCAAGCATTCTGGGAACATTCACAGGGCAGGGAGGCCACATGCAACCCCGTGGGAGCAGAAGCCCAAAGGCATCACTGCTGTCTTCTTCAGGATGGGGAAGGGGAACTAAACCAAGCAGCCTAAGCCCCATTTCTGCTTGGCCAGGAGGAAAGTAGGGAGATGAGGAGCACAGCGGCACCGAGGCCTGCCCCCTTGCTCAGGAGAGTAGGGGCAGCCGAGCATTCCAAGTGCCCCTACTGATTTTGCTGTAGGAAGAGGGCCACTCCCCTTTTTTGGGAGCAGGGGGAGGCAGGAGTGAGTGTGTGAGCAGATAGCTGCATACAGTTGTGGGGGGGGGGTAGGTGCATGTGTGATGGAGGGCATGTCGATGGGTGAGATGGATGTGAGGGGGTAGGTATGTGGGAGTGGCTGGCTGGGCATTGGCTGCACAGACTGGATGAACACAATAGATTAAATCTGATCTTTCTTATGCAACAGTTCAGGAACCCTTCATTCAAAACAGCTTCAAAGCGGATATAAAAATCCTGCCTTGACCCTGGAACTAACCTACCAGCTTGAGGCCCGTATTCTTATGTCTATGAATTTTAGACAGGGGCCTACAGTCGGGCTTCCAAAGAAAACTTACCTGCAACTTTAATCATGGAGCAGAGTAACATGCACATTTACCTGTGGGAGCATCCTAGCTTCTGTCTCCCAATTCACTTTCAAAGCAGGACATCAACCATATTGTATTTACTTTGGTGGGGGGAGGGGAAGAGGCTTGGTGACCAGAGAGCGAAGGGGAGAAAGGAGGGGAAACGTGCCAGAAGATGAACAGGGAGAGGAGCTGTCAAAAGCATGTTCATCTTTTGTTCTAAATGATTCCCAATCAGCCGATTCAGTATCCCATTTTGGCTCTTCTTGGTTTTTAGGGCTCTTTCATCCCAGCTTGAATATTGAATTTCAAATGTGGATATTTCAGTATGAGGGCACCTTCTGTTAACTTGGCAGTAGCCAATCCTGGGCTATAAATTCCTTGGCCTTCCTCTCAATACTTCAGCCCCTGGGTTATCTCATATACAGGCAGCAAGCCCAAGTTACGCTTAAATATGGTCTCTAGAGTTCTTTGGATAGCTCCAAACTGGATTTCTTTTTCAGTTGAGCATCAACCTAAAATTCTCACTGTTAACAATATAAATCTATTAAAATTTTGTGGGTTTTTTCTAAATTTCATTCATTTTGTTTCTGTTGCTTTCTCCTTATCATTAAAGATTTCCATTTGCCCAAACCTCTCCTCATTTTAAACTGGGCCCTTTTGTCCAGTCAAATATGGGGATTCTTTTCTGCGTTCGTTTTATTTTACGATCAGCATTTCCTCTTTATAGAAAAGCCTGCTGGCTGAAAAAAGCCAGGGAGAGAACAGGGAGATGGGAATAGTGGTTAGAGCATGTCAGCAGGGTGAGGGAATTGGGAAGGCCTAGTTTAGCCCCCAAAGAATTATCAAGCTGTGTGGTTACTGGGTGGTAGGGTTTGTAATGGAAAAAGATGACCAGAAAATAAATATGATTGTGTGTGATCATTTAACTTGCAACGGAGAGTGAAGCCAAATGAGGACAAATCATTGACTTTATTTAAACATAATTCCAGACTGTTTCCCACAGGTCTCTATTCCACTTCTCTAAAACCACCTTATAAACAACCATCACAAACCCACAGAGAAACCCTGGGAGGTATCAATTCAGTAAAGAGGCATCTGGGAAATTAATCTATTGCAGCTAATGCTGAATAAAAATGCCACAAACAGCCGTGGTACTGAAGTTGCACAATTCAGAGAAATTAAGTGACGCAATTAATGATCCCTCGTATACAGCAGAACCTCAGAGTTACCAACACCTCGGGAATGGAGGTTGTTCGTGACTCTGAACAAAGCATCATGGTTGTTTGTTCAAAAGTGTTCAACTGAACATTGACTTCAGACAGCTTTGAAACTTTACTATGCGGAAGAAAAATGCTGCTTTCCCTTTATTTTTTTTAGTAGTTTACGTTTAACACAGCACTGGGCTGTATTTGCTTTCTTTTCTCTCCGCTGCTGCCTGATTGCATCCTTCCGGTTCCAAATGAGGGGTGCGGTTGACTGGTCAGTTCGTAACTCTGGCGTTTGTAACTCTGAGATGCTACTGTATAGAGATATGTGCAGCTGAAACCAGTTAACATTGATGACATCACTGTCCACACTCATTTCCTACCGCTTTTGGGGATCATTGATTGATTCGCTGTGCGGTGGCACATCTGTGCTTTGGGGGTACATTTACACAGCGAAGAAAAACCCGCGGCTGGCCTGTGCCAGCTGTCTCAGGGTCACGGGGCTGCTTAATTGCTGTGTAGATTTCCAGGCTCAGGCTGGGGTCCCACAGCCCGAGCGCCAGCCTGAATACAGAAGTCTACACAGCAAGGAAACGGCCTTGCAACCCGAGCCCCACGAGGCTGAGTCGTCTGGCACAAGCCAGCCGCGGGTTTGTCTTTGCTGTGTAGACGTGCCCTTTGTGGGATGGTGGTGGTGGTTTTTTAAAATACTCTTGATACCAGTGGAGAGCTGTGATCATGACAGCCTGTTCCTAGGTGCTCAGGCCAGGCACTGAGATCAGTGTTGTACCATTACACATTCCCTGCCCCTTCTGTGGAGCCTACGGCCCTGAGCTTGCAGACATGTATGTGCTTAACTTCAAGCACATGAGTAATCTCACTGGGCCAGAATTCTGCACCACTGAAGTCAATGGGAATTTTGCCATTAATGTCCCTGATGCAGGATCAGGCCTTTGATGCATAAGTGTTTATACGATCAGGGCCTATGCTTCTTACCTCTGCACCATGCCTAGTCATCACTAGCTCTCTGCAAGCCAGCATCGGCAGTCCTGTCCAAAAATCAGTCTGCATCACAACACAATGTACCACCCCAGGGCCCAGAGCGTGCCAGAGCTTTTTTTTTAATAAGTTCAAACCAGGCTTGTCTTTTTTTTTTCCTGTGCAGCAGCTTGTAAAAATCATGCTATCAAGGGATATGACAGGCAGCGCAAAATGCGTAGACTGCTTTGAACTTTGAAACCAGTTCAGTCTCACTCCGAGGTTGGAAAGGCAACTGGGGTTGTAATGCCTTCAGTAAAAAGAAGGGACTTTGGGATACGGTGGTGCGCTCTGTGGGCCCAGCTGTAAAAAGCACGCATTTCTGGGGATCTGTGCTGTTCGCTTTCAGACATACCCAGTCAATTTTACTCCATCTGACAGGTTATGTGTTTAAAAAAAATAAAATTGCAGAGAGAGAGTTTCTAAGGTGAGGATGATTTTCTTGATCAAGTGAGACGGGGACCATAAACACTTGGCAGGATGGAAATGCAGATGACAGGGGCTGTTGTGGTACTGTAAACCAGCCCTGAAGCAATACAATGTTACCCTAACTTTAGTAGTTCATTTTGATACTCCAGTGAACGATATACACCATTTCATTTTTGAACCCACCCTAATACCATCATTAATGATAGTAACCCCATGCAATGCTGTGATCTGGACAGTATTATTTATTGTAACACCTAAGGATCTCCCATAGTACAGCCTGTGAAACTTACAGATACTGTAGTCTGCTAGGAATGAGATCCAGGAGAGAAATGTAGTATCCCAAAACACCCTGGGGCTGTTCCATGTCAGCTGATTGAGACAGACCATTTCCTAATTGCTGTTGGGGATGCCAGGCTTATATATATATAGCATATACCTCATTTTCCGCAAACACGGTAGAGCCAAATTATGGCGGACCCTGCATGAGTGCGCCAGATGGGAAGAGAGCACCCATAATTCGGCTGCCGGCTCCCAGAGCGCGAGGAGGAGCGCACGAGCCAGATTTGGAGAGAGGACTCTGCCTGGCCTCTTGTGTCTCCCTCCCCATTCCACACTGGGAGAAGCCCTGGCTAACCCACCACCAAGGGAGTCCAGCATCTCACTGCTCTGACCTCAGCCCCGCTGAATGCATAAGGCTTTGCAAAAGCATAATAAGCCAGATCCTTAGCTGCTGGAGATTGGAGTAGCTTCACTGAATGATTTAAACCAGCCGGGGATCTGCTCCTGTGTCGCGTGGCTCTGCGTCTCCCCAACTCTGTTCAGACTCCGAGGAGCCAAAGTTGGCCTTTATGATTGTAGTTAACGTTAAAATGAGGAATTTACATCTTTTCCAGCCACTCATTTGTGTGTGTGGCGGGGGAGGGAGTTCTTTCTAAGACTAGCCTTACTTTGGATTAAATAAAATCCTAGGATTAGAATTCTAGGTATCATTCCAGGGAGTCTAAGCACAAACACATGTCTTTGCTCTACATTGAAGCACTAGCAATTGAAAACCCCTTCTAGAGAGTTCAGATTTTAATGGAACACACTCACCCTTTCTGGAATTTACGGAAAAGGAGGATGAAGGAGATATTGAATGTGTTTCAGCAACATCTAGAGAACTTTAAAAAATCATCTGTCACTGTCTGATGCTAAGTGACGGTGGCACTTGATAACTTGTAAGAAGTTTTGGATAAATACTTCATGATCCTTCCATTAACTACTAAGATGCCCCATAAATTGCTCTAGCAATAGAATTTAAAAACCCAAGCTCAAGTGGTACAGTACAATCGTGTCTTTCTCTGGCACCTTCTAAACTCAATGTTATGTTTTCTCTTTCAGGCCATGTATATGTTCTACGCTTTGGCAATTGTCTGTGATGATTTCTTTGTCCCTTCATTGGAAAAGATTAGTGAAGTAAGTATCTGTAGATGTTTCTTGGGCTTGCATGTCACTTTAGTAGCAATTTCCCTTGAAAACCGTGAGATGTGTCCATAGTAGATACCATTATATTAGTTTCTCCTTTTTTTTTTTTTTTTTGAATTTAATGGGTAAGAAAACAGATGTGTTTACATTGGATTATAATATTGTGTAAATGATTCGTTTAGCTTTGTGTGTTTCTGTTACGGGAGCCTGTGTGTGCATTTCTTAGTGGGCAAATAATGTTTGTAGGGTACCCTTATAAAGCTTGTGATTGCCACTTCAATAACAGTATCTGCAGAGTACCCCTATCTTTAGCAAATAGTTAGAGGCCCTCTACAATAGAATAAAGCATAAATACTATATAGTTAAAAACATACCTTAAGAGGTACCCAGGAAAAATGGTCTTGTGGTTAAGTTGCTCATCTATGACTCAGAAGTTCAGTTCTTGGCTCTGTAACAAACTTCTTGTGTGAGACCTTGGGCAAGTCACTTAGCCTTTGTGTGCCCCATAGGTTATTGGCGTTTCTTCTTGCCCAACATTTGGTTGTCTTATCTATTTAATTCACAGGCTCTTCAAGGCAGGGACTGTCTCTTAGTACATGTTTGTTCAGCATCTTGCAAAATGCATTCCCAGTTTTGACTGTGACCTCTAGATGCTACTGAAATAAAAATTATAGTACTACATTTCTAAAAATACAATATAGCGCACTGTAATTCAGATGAAGATTGCCAACAATTGCATATTTTTAGCCTTCTGATAAAAAATGTCTCTTTGAGCCCAGATTAAATTAAAATAGATATTTTTCCAGTAAAAGCTAAGTTTTAAAATTAGCAAAATTATAGTTCTTCCAGCTTCTCAAACTCGTGCATTCTGAATTCTGAGAAACTTCCAGTAAATCATCCCATCAGCTCCACTGGCCAATTCTTGGGGGGGAAATGAGAGAAATTAAGATGTACCTTGACTTTGACATGAAAATGTTGATCCACCGGATACTTCCAGGTTTCAAATGATATTTTAAACCTGCCCTGCATCACATTGGGGCAAACAGGGGCAGAGTTTGGCCAGAAGAGGACTATTTTGGTCCTACACACACTACAAATATGGATTCTACTGCCCTGACATTGAATACAACGAAGTCTTGGTTTGGATTCAAAATTCAACAGATATGCAGCAGTCATTAGGCAGATGGGGGGATATCTGTGCTCCTCCTGCTTGGCTAAGAATTGCATACCCCAACCAGCTTCTCTGCCCCACCCACCTGCTGTCTTGTCTTCTAAACTATGAGATGTTTGGGGCAGGGCCTTTCGTTGTCTATGTTTTACAGCACCTAGCATTGGGAGCCCTGTGCTTGCTGGCCTGTACATGCTACTGCAATATGAATGTATCAAAACAAGAATAATTAATGGTAAACATTCTGCTGAGTGCATGTCACAATGCAGACTTCTGTTTAAAACGCTGGGCCAGATCCTCAGCTAATATAAATTAGGAGCTATGGTTGATTTACATTAGCTGAGGCTCTGATCCCTTATTTGGATTTCAGACCTCCCTGCAAGAGTCTAATTCCGTTATAAATTGTACAGCAGCGGGGAAAGGTGCTCTCACACATTTCAAGCGATTGCAAAGGAGACTGTCCCCATTTGGCTCACGCCGGCAGGATGAAATTTTAGAAGATAAGGAGTACTTCCCAGCCTGAATAAATACAGAAAGAGAATTATTTGTGGAGCGTGGGCCGTATGTTTGAAGTGTCTTCAAGTCTTTCCCAAAGCCAATTCCATGCAACGAAATCTGTGCTGCAGGTAGAAAATACAGATTGATTTTGCCACTTCAAGATCGTTGTCAATTGGGAAAGACACCTGCAGACCTCCCCTCATGGTAGAACCACAATTATCCATCTTCCTGAAAACGGAGCTGCTCCTGATCCGGGGAAGGAGGTGGGGGAGGTTAGTTGCAAAATCATTTCTATCTGACAGCTCTGATGGAAGCTGATTCTAAACTATGCTGGTGTTTCTGGTTCATCGGAATACAGCACAGCCTCGTCTCAGCAAAAACCGTTTGGCTGATCAAAGGGGTGACTGGGCAACTGATCCATGCCAGAGAGATAGTTGTGGTGCAGAGAAGAGGGAGTGTGGTTAAACAAGTATTAGATCAATGTGATCATACTGCAGACCAGAGCAATGTGATATAGGTTAACAATACCTGTTAACCATGATTATCCAAAGACGCATTAACTCTCTCAAAAACACGAGGGTTTTTTTTCCCAATATATTTGTTCTCAGCCCCAAAGTGACCTTTTGGGGACACAAAATCCTTTCTTTCCAACGACATCAAGCTGTTCTTGAGTTCTGTGACCGTGAAAGAAATACATGATCCTCTTTTCAGAGTTGCTCCAACTTTTTTTTTTTTGGTCTTAATCCTAAATGGCTTGTCTTTAAAACTTCCATCTTGCACGGACATAGCCTTCAGTGTTAGCATTCAGATGTTCATGGGAAAGAGGCCCAGCTAACTTGGGAAGGGTCTCCACTGCCTTTTCTCCTGGCACCCTTGTCTGTCTTTTTCAGACTGAAGGGGAAATAGTTTGATCACACTTTCGGATAACATCTGGTGCTGGATTCTGCTGCCTTCCTCACACGAAGTAATTGTCTGCTCCACAAGAAGTCCCATTGAAATCAATAGGACAGCTCTGAAAGCTGGGGATTATTCAATGTCACTAAAGGTGACAGATGTGCAACCCTATCGGGTGATATGGTATGCTTGGTATATTTTTAGTAGGTTCTCTCACATATTAACTTGTAAAACGTTGTCATTGGAAAGAGGTCTCGCTGTCATTCAGTCACATTAGGAAAGTCCTATTGCCTGAGGGCTTGTAAGCACTTGGAAATTGATGTTCCACAACAGCTCCTCATGTGGACATGCTTATTCCAGAATAAGAATGGCTTTTTCCAGTTTAGTTCAATCAGCATTGGAAGTGTATTCATATTAGGGTTATAAGAGCATATACAGGCCCCAACTGATATCACCGTGGAATAGATTTTTACTTCCTTTTCCATGTCTTTGGACTACTCAGCTTGTCATGGCCATTTGAATACATTACCTCAGATTTCTCTCCCAGGGAAGCCACTGTTATAATCTGTCTTTAGGAAGTACCAACTCAAGCATATCCCTTGACTGATTATCCCTCCTCCAAAGGCATCAACGGGGTGCAGGCTGTATGTGATATGATGAGTGCATCTGTGTTTCCACTGAGCCTGGTGCAGAAGAAACTAGCCCTTGGGCGATCTGCCCTTGTTCATAGATATGTCTTTCACAATATTTTTAGATCACTTTCAGAAAAGCTTTTGTTTAATCAATTTGTCACACGTTATTATGACAATATAACACTTTTAAGCTTCCTGCCTTCTATGGAGGCCAGACTCTGCCCACCTACCTCCTCTTCTGTATGATTAGCATGTGAGGGGGGCAGAGTTAAGGGTATCCGGTGCCCTTGTGAGAAAATGAATCTGTGATCGGACTGTTAACTGAGGATTCGATCGCTTGTTCTGCATTTTTTGCAGAGTGAATTAACTCTCTAACTTATCTTTGCATATACATAGTTTGCTGAGGTAAATATTCATGAAGAAACCTCGGAGATTCTTGTGGTAAAAGTACAATGCGCTATGGGATTATTTTCAGGTTTCAGTGGGAATTAATGGAAGATAGAGGAAGTGTTTAGAGCGCCTGTCAGCTTGCTTGCTCTTTGTTGTTTTAGACAACGAGTGCTGTCTGGAAAGCGTTTCCTTCACATTCCACTGCCCCTCATTCCACTGCTGACCCATACGCAGGAGCTGCAGCTTACGTGTTTGGGTCTGTTTTGTGTAGAAACAAGGTAGCAGACTGCAGCCACATTAAAGGGGGGTTGCTTTCTCGCTTCTTCGCATAAAACAATGGGAGGTGCCGGCTGGGCCTGTTAGTTTTAGTAGCTTGGTCCCATTTACTGAACTGTAGCTCGTACCGATGGAATGGTGGGACTGCACAAAGCAATTTCCTGCTCAGACAGACGACTTAACTTTTTCAGTTGAATTTCTTCTCACGTGCTAGTGTTATAATCATGGACTTCCTTTTGTTTCTCTGCAGCGCTTGCATCTTAGTGAAGACGTGGCTGGGGCAACTTTCATGGCCGCTGGAAGCTCCGCTCCTGAGTTGTTTACATCTGTTATAGGTAACTAACTAACAAGCCATTTCTTCTTTAAACAGTTTTTAAAGGCGTTAAGTACAGCTGGAGCTGCCAAATGACTCTAAGAGTTGTAATAAGCCTTAACCTGTTCTCTCGTGGACGCATGGAAGATTAATTGTCATAAATCCTTAAGTCTAGGAGCTATGTGTATAAATCTCCCGGTGTGGATGAAAGAACAAACCTCCTGAATTTCTGTTTTTATGTACAGTGTGCGTCACCGAGCATAATCCAGGCTCTGTGCACCGTCAATAGATTAGCAATCCACTAACTTGTACCTACACACACAATGGTCATGCTTTGTGTTCATTACAGATGACTAAGCACAGTTCGAGACCGGGCCAGTCCCATCTACACTGCAAGACAGAACCATGTTTTTAACTGTGTCGAGGGGCTACATAGCTCGATTACAGTGTAGATGGAAATTTTAGTGCAGATCAGGGGGATTTTATGTTTGGTCTTGTTTTGGATGAGGGGCTGGAGTACAGGGGTGTAGCTGTGTGCTGCACTGGAGATCTATGCAAGCAGCCCTCCCACATGCCCAACCAGCCCCTCCTCCTCTTCCAAGAACGTGGTGAGAAATTCCCGACCCTTTCTGTGACGCCTACAAGGGCATGCCGTGAGGGCTGGTGGAGGCTGCTGGCTTGTGAAGCTGTGGATTCAAAACCTTCATAGGAAGAGATGAGTTGAGAGCTTTAAAAAATTGTCCTTCATCCCACCAGAAGGCTCAGTTTAGGAGGGAAGGATGCGTAGCCATATTGCTTAAGGCACTGCTGGAAGGTGCTCAGATACTACCTTGATGAGCACAATATAATAGGCTGTAGAATAGAACAGAGGATCTGAGGGGCTCCCTCACAGCAGTGTTCAGCTCATGGGGGGCAGAATAGGGGGCTATCCTATTGCAGCAATGCTCAAGAGTGAGGGGCTTCTTTCTTCTACACAGTTGGTTCAGAATCAGCAGAACCTGCTAGTTTCAACCATGTTTCACCACTGTTGTTGTTAGCACGATCCTAGCAGTGGTTCCTTTGACCGATGGGATATGGATTTTGGTTTGAGAATCATGCTATAAACTACCTGGGTTGAGGGAAGTGTGTAGCCCTGTTTATACCCCTCTGTGCAGCAAGAGAGTAATTAACCACTGGCACAACTTACCAAGGGTGGTGGCAGGTTCTCCATCACTGGAAATATTTTAATCAAGATATGATATTTTTCTAAAAGATCTGCTCTCATTCAACCACAGCTATTGGACTTGAAACTGGAATTCATTCAGGGAAGTCCTATGGCCTGCGTTATACAGGAGGTCAGACTACCTGATCACAGTGATCCCTTCTGGACTTAAAATCTATTAACCTAATATTGACCAAACGGGAACCGTGCTATAGTAAAAAAGTCAGCATTGTACGCTAGTTTCAACATGATTTGGCTGTGCAGGTCAGACTTTGTTCCAACATGGTCAGGTCACTATTTTGTTATAACACAGTTTGGCAGTATGAGCCCCTTGTGTAGCATAGTTCTGAGGGGAAAAAATCCCAGGCCACAACGGTCAGGGAAACTCTGCCAGAGCCCTGCTAGCAACCGCTGAATTTCAACAGACTTGTAGCTAGCAGGTGACGTTGGCCGTTGGCTGGTTATTTTTTATTCACTGACATTTCTTTCTATAGTACCTATTACCGTAGCACTTTTGATAACACATTCTCGCTAATCCTATCAAAGAGCCAGATTGTGCCTCCTTATTCACCCTTTTACTTTCCTCCACAAGTTGTCCTATTAAATTTGAGTCAAAGTGGCAGAATCAGGCAAATGACTAAGATCCAGGTACAGTAGAACCTCAGAGTTACAAGCACCATAGGTACCTACTGACCGGTCAACCGCACACCTCATTTGGAACCGGAAGTCTGCAATCAGGCAGCAGCAGAGACCCCCCAAAAATGCAAAGACAGTACAGTACTAAACTAAACTACTAAAAAAAATTGGAAAGTTTTTTAAAAAAAGATTGGACAAGGTAAGGAAACTGTTTCTGTGCTTGTTTCATTTAAATTAAGATGGTTAAAAGCAGCATTTTTCTTCTGCACGGTAACGTTTCAAAGCTGTATTAAGTCATTGTTCCGTTGTTGTAAACTTTTGAAAGAACAACCATAACATTTGTTCAGAGTTATGAACATTTCACAGTTACGAACAACCTCCATTCCCGAGGTGTTCGGAACTCTGAAGTTCTACCGTATACAGCAAAGGGGTGCAGTTTTTTGGAGTAGGATCCCTGTTCTTTCTGACTTACACAGTTTGCCTTGAACTTGTTTTTCAGGTGTTTTTATCACAAAAGGAGACGTAGGAGTCGGAACCATTGTTGGCTCTGCCGTATTCAACATTCTCTGTATAATTGGTGTGTGTGGCCTTTTCGCAGGACAGGTAAGAGCAGCTAAGGAGTTCTACAAGGTTCCCCATTCCATTGGCTCTCCATATATCCCATCAAAATACCAGTGCAAGTCAGCAGCTCATGCAGACCGAGGTTTCCATTCATTGTGGGGGCGGGGGGGAGATATGGGTGTGCAAAATACAAGGGAGCTTTATTTAATTGGGGGTCTGAAGACAGCTTTGGGGACAACAGCAACAGCGTGGAAGGGAACTGCAGGTAAGCAATACTTCTGCCAAAGTTCAGAAATAAATGGGAGAGAAGGGAGGAAAAGCTACATTTCTTGGAAGTTTTGAGTCTCGACTTTAGCAGAAGGAACAGCAGGTCTGAAGACCATTCCCCATCATCATGTAAAAAGTAAAAAAGAAATAGGGTGCAAGCGAGACATATTTTAGGGCTTGAGCTTGCGCTCGTTGAACTCAGTGACCCAAAGAAATATGCCATCCTTCCCTTCTTCCCTGTTTTTGCTCTTAGTTTACATTCTTCCCCCGCTTTCCCTTCATTTCGTGCAGGCTAATTGAGGCGTCTCTGTCACCAGCTGGGACGTGACCGAATTTGTAGCCAGTAAGGTCTTTGAGGTTTGGTTGCAGATAACTTTTGTGTTTCTCACCATTTCGCACAAAGATATTGATAACCACATCCTGGGCATTAGAGCCTGGTCACTAAAACAAATCTGAAGTTATAGAAGGAATGCAACAAATGATATGAAAATATCTTACAAACAACATCTTATAAGCAGCTGCATGTCAGCCGTATTGGCATCTTAAACGACAGCTTAAGATGTTTATGGCAGAGAGGACAGCGCTTTATCAGCAGTAAGACCTTGCCAATGGAATGTAATCCCACCAGAAATGAATAAGCCCAGATCTCACCTCTTTCCGATCAGAGGGGAAGAAATGTCTCCTCCCATGGCAACCAGAACACAATGGCCTGGCAGCACCTCACTCCAGTTAAATAATAATTTAAAGGAGTGTCTTGTTCTTCTCATACAATCCAGATCCTCAACTGGTGTAAATCTCCATATCTCTGTCGAAGTCAATGGAGCTAGGTAGTTTTATACCAGCTAAGGACCTGGCCATATAGTCTTCACAGAGTTTTCTTCTGTTTTGTCCCACGAAGCATGGTGGTGGCTGCACTATAAAAATATAGACAGATTCAATTCAGACTTTATGAAACAGGTTTCAGTTTATTAAGGGGGCTGGAAATATTTTACATAGGGCAACTCTATGGTTTCATTTTAAAAATGCTTCTTAAATCTGACATTCTTCCCTGACTCAAGCCAAGAGTAATTTCCTACCTTCTCCTCTGTCATTCTGGGAGGTGCAGGTGGCAATGCCCGTTGTTAAAGTTGCCTGACATTTTCCATTACAAGTCCCTGTTTTCAGTTGCTTATAACGTTTCCAAACATTAACCATTTGGATTGAAAATTTCCATATTGGGTATCGGCTTCAGGTTGATTTTTTTACTTATTTATGTTTTTAATTTAAACAAAAAACAGTTCAGCCATTTTTGAGAATGAGCTAGGGGCACAACAGATTTTGCCCACATTAAAAAAAAATGTACAGCCATTTCACTGAGACACGCTAGTGCCCCCATGTTTTGAATGCTTTTTGCATGTCAGACTACCTCTGATTTCCCGAGTTATCCATCCGAACTTGAAGTAATTACGTGGTGAGATTTGAGTGCCTGTCCGAATTAGACAGGTGATTGACTCTGTGTAATTAAATGTCTGAGTATTGCAGTTTGCAGAAATGCCAAATGTTTTCATATTCTTTAAGGTGGTCTTTGAAATGTCACGGTATGACCCTGTCTATAAATGGGAAGTGAAGAACAATAGTGCAGGCAGTACAAGACAATGGGTCAATTAACTCTGAAAGATCAGACGGGAAGGAGGGGATTGGATACCTGGATTAGTACAAGACAATGAGCAGGGAATTCGAGTTTTCATCAGAAAGTTTGGAAACCAGCTTTTATCACCCAAGGGCATTTTCAAGATGAAACTGGATGTTTTCACTATTAGGAAGATTTTGTGGATAAACTGTGCAGCAGGCATGTTCTGTAGATGGATTCCCTGAAGGAACGTTCAGTTTAAAGCTCGCTATGTGTGCTCGGTGTTTAAGGGGCACCATTGTAACTCATACTGTGAAAACCCGTATGATTCAGGCCAATTATTAATTACCAAAGCTTTCCCAGGGCATTGAGCAATGTTCCCTGGAGGGGTTCTCTTTTAATCAGTAGGAATTTTTCTCAGTCAGGTTGCCATGAACAACATTCAAACATGGAGATTAACTGTGCAACACGATGACCTAGGAACAACCAAATATTTCTTCTCACTGTATTTCCTGGCATTGTTGTCCAGCAGTCTGAAACCTGCTCAGAAAATGCACCCACAAACCCGAATTCTAGCTGGAAAGAAATTTGGAAGTCCAGAAAAAAATTGAATATTTTTGGAGCCCCTTGGATTTTTTTTTTTTAAAGACATAACTTAGAACCACAATAATCTTATAACAGTCTCAACTCTCCTCCACCCTCCCACACCGGATACATTTCAGAAGTTCAGGAGGGACTTGGCTGCAAATTATTCTGTGTGTGGTCTAATGACTATGGAACTAGGAGTGTGGAGCTCTACTTGTTCTTTTAAAGGTGTTTAGGAGCCTAACTCCCATTGATTTCAATGGAAGTTAAGTGTAACACTGACCGATCCCAGTCATTGGTGGGCAGGATTGAACCTGGGACCTCTGGAGGTCAATGCTAAGCCTGTAGCAGACTCATTAATCTCTCTCTAAGTGGTCTCGGTACCACTAGATGGGACAGAGCACCACACCCAAGCGGTGTGGGGGTTACATAAGCACTTTAAACACCCTTAAAAATTAGACCTTTAACCTTTGCTTGCTTAACTTTTTGCATCTGTAAGAGAGCAGGTATAATAACCATCCTTACTGTAACAGGGTAGCTGGCCCCTTAAATGAAATTGGGCTCAGCTCTCCTTTTTCAGTCCAGGTGCTGAGCCAATTAAGAAGGTGGGGCAGAGCCTGGAGGGGGAGGGGGCTATATGAGGCCTGGTGAGAAAGAGTTTTAGAGCAGACCGAGTCAGTCAGGAAATGTCAGCTCCTAGAGAGAAAGGGGGGGATCCTGGGAGAGGTCTGAAAGCAGGGAGCAGTAAAAGGGATTTGCTGGCTGGCATCCCCAAGCCAGAGAGCCAGGGCCAGAGGGCTGAAGGCAGGAGGAACAGCAGCAGCGGCGGCAGAGGAAGATGCCTGCTGGCTCTAAGAGGGAGAGTCAGAACAAAGGGCTGAAGGAAAGAGGAGCAGCATAGGGGGTTCCCTACTGACTTCCCTTTGCCAGGGAGCTGGACTCCAGAGGAACTGTGACAGGCTCCCAGCGGAGAGGCCGTGCGAGCTCCTGCTGGTAAGAGCGGGGTTGTGCCCCAGAAGGAAGGGCTGGGGCGACACTCCTGGCAGAGGGACAGAAGAGGACAGTTGACGAGTCCAGGGGTGGCGAAAGATGCTGGGATGGTGAGATTGAAGTCAGGTTTTAAAGAGTACAAGTCCTGGGGGATACGAACTATGTTTGGGGACTTTCGCTTATGGACTGTTTGAACTAAGTGTGAGTTAATAAACTCTGTTGATGGACTGGAAGATAAGTTCGTGTGGTGGTAGTGGGGACCTAAAAGGGAAATTGAAGTGAGGGGCCACTTGCAGGGTATCCCTGAGCCTGCTTGTTTACACTTAGTTCATGAAGCAGTTCTGGCCATTACCTTCCAAAGCGCTTTGAAATCCTCCGATGAAAGGGGCTGTAGCAAAGCGAACTATTATTTCCAGTTCATGAGAACTTGGGGGTAGAACATCAGTGGATGGGTTTTTGAAAAGTGCTCAGCTTTGGCCTAACTCTGCTTCCATTGAAGTTAGGAGGAGTTTGACCGTCCCCTAAATGGGAGCAGAGTTAATCCCACACTGAATGCTTTTGAAAATCCCCCGCTAGCTTTGTGCAAGGCTTTGTAAATTTGACCCAGGATACAGTTTCTGCTGAAGAACACAGTATTTTCTGGTAAACGTGGCCAACATTAAGAGTTTTCCCAGATTTGGCCAATAATGAAATTGTTGCAATTTTTGCTGTATATTCTCAAAGATCTTCCAAAACGGACGATATGTATCAGAAGAAAACGAGAGTAGACTTTTGGTTTTGGTGTTGTAGCACACAAATCTCAGATGCCTCTTTACGTGGCTTATGTTAAGTGAGGGAAATGCCAATTTCAGTCTCACAATGTTCATGTGAGCTTCAAATTCAGGAATTAATCAACTAACCCATCCCTACTCCACATTCCTTTCCAACTCTGGCAGTTAATAGCCAGTATGGACATAGGGTTTAACTATCCTCTCTGGTCATGCTGTTTACCTATTATTATACAATTGCATCAGTGGGATAATAGACCCGGTGGAGCTGCGAATTAGGAAAAGCTACTTTAGTTTCGGCATTTTGGTTTATTGCGCTATTCCCAGTTTCTAGCACCTTTTCCTCTTTGGTTGTTTCTAAATGCACATAGTATTCTTCCAGCTCATTATTGTAACCACTTGAGTGCTACCTCAGTAGCAGGCACATCACTTTGAAGAGCCAGCTTTCCATTAGGAATATGTTCTTGTGTGTCGACCTCCCTCTCCCTTGCCTGATAACTTTTCCCTACATCATCCCGTGTAGCATCTAATTTACATTGTACAATCCTTGGGCCAGAGAAGCATGGACCAGATCCTCAGATGTGGGGGGGGGGAAGGGGAGGAATATGCTGATCTTAAGTCAATAAAATGCTTTGCATACCTAGCTACAGTGTGTCTGTGCTGTGCACTATATAACAAGCTAATAATTCCTGATGAAGTTGAATTCAGGAAGCAAAGTGATTAATCTTTTCCTTCTTTGGGGACTTGATCAGCTTCATCTTAGAGGGAGTGATATGGGGGCCTTGAAGGAACTTAGCGGACAGTAGAGTAATTGAAGCAACCAAATACTAATGACCAATATAAATGGATCAAATCATTGGCTAGCGTAAATTGGCGTCGTGCCATTGGCTTCATAATGTTGCTGTGTGGCTGTGTACTGCTGCCCCTACTGAATCATTATACAATAGCACATGGAAAGTCCATGAGACCCAGCCGCTTCAGTGCCCTAGATGAAATCAGAACTGCTTTTTAACTATGCAGCCGTCCTTGTGGGGGAACAGTTTGTAACATTGCTAAATGGAAAGAAACCAGAGAGCCATTTCCAAGCATAACTCTTTGATTAAGGGATTCTCTGATGTGGCGGGTTTTGGTTGTTGTGAGGGATGGGGGACGTAATCTAGGACCCACATAAGCAATTTAACAAACAGCTGTACTGTAAATTGAAGGCGAATCCTTACATAAAACATACAGGGCTGCTCATCCAGCCACAGAGCAAGAGGCTCTCCTCACATCTCCGGGAAGATGGTTCTTCAGCTAATGGCCCATCTGGGCTCTGGGGTGCCATGACCTAACCTACATAATTATAGCACTGATGCGGCAACAGTTTTGAAATGAGCATATAGCTGTTCCCTGAAAGGGTGGTTCCTAAGTCGTCGTGTTGCACAGTGGTCATAGAAGTGCTCTGTGAGGTATTTTTCTGCACTGTTTTCCAGCAGTGGGTGTGTTGTTTTATCTTAACTAAAACATAGGTAGGAGACTATATATTATTATTATGTGTTATTTCTGTTGCAGTAGCACATAGACCAGGACCTGCTTGTGCTGGGTGCTGTACAAACACCGACCTGAATCCCAGTCCCCACCCCAAGCAGTGTACAATTGAAGCTTGCAGTCTAGGTTTACCAATGAACAGAATATGCTTAGAGAGGGAGATGTACCATACTCTGGGCCATAGGCGCCGACTCCGTGGGTGCTCCGGTGCTGGAGCACCCACGGAGAAAAATTGGTGGGTGCTCTGCACCCACCGGCAGCTCCCCGCCCGCCCCGGACCCACGGGAAACTTACTGGGAACCGGGAGACGTTGCGGGGGCCCCGCCCCCGACGCTGGGCAACATGGCGTCGGCGTCAGGGGTGGGGCCCCGCAACGTCACCCGGCGTCGGGGGCGGGGCCCCACAACGTCACCCGGCGTCGGGGGCGGGGCCCGGTGTCGGGTGGGGCCCCGCCCCCGACGCCGGGTGACAGCACCCACGGGCGGGGCTGGAAGTCGGCCCCTATGCTCTGGGCCAGATTCGGGCTGGCTCTTTGGGATGGACAAGTTGGGGAAGGATTCAAGGAGCACTCTTCCCTATACAAGTCAGGCACAAATGTAGCCCCTGATGTCTTCTGGGCAGGTCTACACTAGGGTGGGGGATCGATCTAAGATACGCAACTTCAGCTACGAGAATAGAATTAAATTTACTTACTTCGGGTCCACGCGGCGCAGGATCGCTCCCTCGTCGACTCCGCTTACTCCTCGCGCTGAGCTGGATTACCAGAGTCAACGGGGAGCGCTTCTGGGATCGATTTATCGCGTCTACATGAGACGCGATAAATCGATCCCCAGAAGATCGATCACTACCTGCCGAATCGGGTAAGTTCAGGGACTGTTCTGATGTATCCTCTCTGGGGCTAGTTCTTTTAAATCGCCCGGGCCCCATGGCAATTGCCCCCGCCCCCATCAGCGGGCCTGGTCAGGGACCATCGCTTAGTTCCATGGTTGTGCAATGCCGCTGCAGAACAAATAATGAACAATGTGCACCAAACTCCTGCCTTGGCCCCATGAGTGCAGCTCGCACTGCTGGGTAGTGCGCTTCTCGGGACGGAGTCTGGCCACACAGCATGAGGTCTTATTTTGATTTCACCCCAGAGAAATGAGTTTATTTTCCGAGGACTATTTTTATAACTGTGACACTCTGAGTACATTCCCAGCTCCAAAGAAGAGCTCTGTGTAAGCTCGAAAGCTTGTCTCTCTCACCAGCAGAAGCTGGTCCAATAAAGGATCACCTCACTCACCTTGACTCTATTTTTATAACCAATAAATGTGGAAAAGGAGTCCAGAATTAGCAAGTCATCAAGTATCAAATTTGTCTGTCTTTTGAGAGCTGGAATGAAAGCCATCTAGAAAGAGTTTGTCCGGATGTGTTTATAGGGTCTTGTGATTAAAGCGGCTCAAAAAAGTGGTAAAAACATTTAGAAATTTGTTTGTTTTCTTAGGGATTTTTTAATTTTATTTTAATGTCAACAAAATATTTTGAAAATAAAAAAAACGCAACCAGCCTTTTGTCCTTGGGGAAAGTGGATCGTTGCCAGCCCATTAGTTGAGCACTTTACCTCTTACAATAGAAGACCTAGGGATTATTATTATTTCATTACTAGATCTCAAAGCACTTTGTAAAGGAGGTCAGTATCATTACCCCTATATTACTGATAGGGAGACTGAGGCACAGAGACATGAAATGACTTACTCAGGATTACCCAGCGGGCCGGTAGCAGAGATGGGACTAGAACCCAGATCTCTGGAGTCTCAGGCTGTGGGCTAGGCAACACTGCCCTTCCCCTGTGCCCGTTTCTTAAGAAAATTCTGATTGCCCCCCTGCTTCGGGGTGGTTTGTGTCTATATTGTTCTCACTGAGATGAGCAGTGACATTTCCCAAGGCCTTTTACACTGTTTCCCAAGGGCCAAGTTTTGCACAAGTGACTAGTTTCTGAGCACCCAACCTGACACACCCGAAAGGGCCTGACTTTCTCTGAGTGCTCCCCACTGAAGATGAGGCCTCTTTAAGATGCCTTACGTTGGGCAGTGAAAAACAAAGGCATCCAAAATCACTATGTATTTTGAGGCAAGAGAGAAACTCACAGCACGCCCATGGGTTACCAGACACAATCCCATTGACTGAAAGAGGATTGTGCACTCAGAAAGCTTTGCATTACTTCTTCCCTGGAACCTCTACAACAGCGGTGTCCAATAGAAATTCGATGCTAGCCACACTGCTAGGCACACTTGTGGTTTTGAATTTTTCTAGCCTATTAGCCACATGTGGCTAGTGGCGAACGTATTAGACACTGCTGCTCTACAATATCACTGAAGTAGTTTGTCACTAACACAAAGGGAGACTGAGTTTGCCTGAACAGCGCTATACCACTCTGGGCTCCAGATACATTTTCCAAGGTGCCTTCATAGGTTCAATTCACGGTGTGGTGGCACGGCTCCACAAATGTGCTAGCTAGGCTGCGAGATGGGTATCAGAGAAGCTGTTTCCCTCGTCGTCTCTGTAGCTCAAGGAGCTCGTGTCTATTCCGCTTCAGCTGTAGAGATCTCAAAGTCATGTATCATTAACACTATTTATTTAGCCGCTGTCTGATTGATGTGTACACTTGGGAACTAGGGAAAACGAGGAGGAGTGGGAGAAATCTGAGAACATTGTGTGCGGTGGAAGCAGGATATCAGTTCCACCCTTAAGACACAAATCGGGCAACATTTCTTGATGATGCTTGTTATACAGCAGGACAGAGATGTGAGAATGGGAGATTGCCCTTTAAGCTGGTGGTGGATTTAATTAGGATCGTTGCTTGATTGTCAGTCAATGCTGTGTATCTGTAGAGATGTGAAGATGATGCCCTGACCCATAATTCCACCCACACCTTATTTTCAGCCCCACTGTCCTTCAGGTGCCACCCACCTGTAGACATGTGCCTCCTCCTTCCTTCCACCCTCTCCTCATCCTTGGCTGGAATGGTGTGGAATTTTTGCAAGCACACAGCATTGGTCTAACTCTGCTGGCATTAAAGCCAGTGGGAGTTATACCCATTCGCTTCAATGGGAGCATCTCATCTGGATTCCCCACCCTGACTTGCAACGTTGCTGTCGTCTTCAGTGCCTGTCAACCGATGTTCCTCAGTATTCACCCAAAATAGAGAATGCATCTGTAATTGCCTGAGCTACAGACAGCTCAGGGTGTTGTCATATGTAGAAGAATTCTTATATATATCATACAACTTGCATTTGTTAACTAGGCACCTAGCAGCTGGTTCTTGTTACACCACTGTACCCTTCTCCGTAATGAGACAGGAGATTGTTCTGAATGGCATTAGAGACTCGCAATTGCAGTCATGTGCTGGAGATTCTACAGTTGTTACCTCGTTGTTCAGCATTGACATTGTTTTTCTAATTGTGAGTATTTCATAGATTCATAGACTCTCAGGCCAGAAGGGACCATTGTGATCATCTAGTCTGACCTCCTATATAAGAGGCTATAGAAATTGAATTAACTCCTGTTTGAACTAGAGTATATCTCCTAGAAAAGCATACCATTTGATTTTAACATTCCATCTGATTGAGAATCTACCACATCCTTAGGTAAGCTTTTCCAATGTTTAATTAACCTCGCTGTTAAAAATTTGAATCTTATTTCTAGTCTAAATTTGTCTAGCTTCTGCTTCCAGCCGTTGGATGTCATACCTGTTCCTTCGGGGCTCTCTCAGATAACTGCGTTGAGCTACCTAATTTGTTTGGGTGAATAAGGAGGGCCTACTTACCCAGAATCTTTCAAACGCCCCATTCAGAGGTAGCTCAGTTCATTGCATTAATCTTATTAGTCTATCTCTCACTGAAACTCCTCAGAGCCTAATGGTACATTTTCATTATTGTGTCTAAGAGACAGATACTGTCAGGTGCCAAAATCATGTGCATTGGGTCGGCCACATTTCCGCCTCAGTGGCAATCTTTTGTCTGAATAAATAAAATGAATGTTGAGGGTTTTCCATTGTCTGAGCTACTATTAATGTGCGTAACTGAGGACTGCTTCTGAAAAGTTGTAAACTAGATTGTGCTTTGATATAGCTGGAAGTGTGAAAACTTTCCCCATGAAATAAGTGTTGTAAATAAAGAAGAGTAAGAAAAGGAACCTGTGAACAGGAATTTAATAGCCGGGGAGAATACTGCTTATTGAAGAGATTGGGATTTTGCAATCTAATGTTGTATATTTTGTTCTTCCATACAGTTAGTCTGCATGCTTCTTAATCTTTTAAGCTTTAATTTCACTGTCTTTCTGCAGTTCAGACTGGCCCGGCTATTGACCTCTGTTTTTGTTCTTGCAGTTATGAGATTCTTTCCCTCTGACTTTTTTTTTTTATTATTATTATTATTTTTTGTATTGGAAAAGGGTTTATAGACATCACATACCAACTGTGTGCTGTTTTGGTAATATAGGGCAACGTTTTGTTGTGTCAGAGGCTGTGGGCCTCTAGTATCAGTCGATGTAGCTCTGGTAAAGTTAACACAACTACACCACTTAACATCAGCTGAGGATCTGACCCTGAGGAT
Organism: Chelydra serpentina; assembly: GCA_037349315.1. Lineage (NCBI taxonomy): Eukaryota > Metazoa > Chordata > Testudines > Chelydridae > Chelydra > Chelydra serpentina. The sequence continues at coordinate 18,606,291 of JBAIAC010000061.1, forward strand.
TTTAGTTAAATGCAAAATTTGTCCCAAAGCTCAGCACAGTGACCTTAATGGAAATATCCAGATAGCTGCACAGCTGGCCACATGTGCATGAAACCTGGTATAAGACTAGGGAGAAGGCAATATTGTTCATTGTATACTGTAGCGCAGGGCAAAAATCAAAAAGGGGGCACAGCAGAACATATAGAGAGGAAAGGGGGTAGCACTAGGGTTTTGGAACTATGGGGCATCATCTAATCTCAATACATTGAAACAGGAGCCTGAAAAACAAAGAATCACAGTGTCAAAACACCCAAGCTGTGTGCCCTCTAGTTATCCATCCTCCAGTAGTGTCACTGGGTACCCAACAATCCAAACCACAGAGCAGGTTGAGCGAAAAGTTGAATGGGCATCGCGTCTTGGAGGTTGAAAGGAGGAGATGCCGCGGCTGCAACGTCCTTTACATGTTGCCCGTTAACTGTCCAGAGGTATTACCGAGTGCTGTGGTACTTTCCATCTCTTACCCACACTGACCTCTTGAAATGGTTGAGCTGTGTTTTTCCTCTTTCTTTGCTTTTCTAGAATTGCATTTTCTCAATATTTCTCCCTTGAGCAGCCCCTCCAAAAGGGCATTCACCGACTGCAAAGGCAACAGAATTTTTTTGGTGCTGTATTTTCACAAGAATGCTCCTTTTTTCTCAAGATTTTCACCCAGGAGGTTTGGCACTGGTGACTTCACAAAGAACAGTCAGACCAAAGCTGAATGATCTGGCAAGTTAGATTTCTCTTCAGCTTGCATTCCCTGTGGAACAAACATTGCAGCCCTGGGGATCGAATAATTATAGATTTCTGCCAAAATTGTGCCAGGCAAAAAAATGTCTTTACTTGGTACCAAAAACCAGTGAAGAAGATTGTTTTCCCAGTTCTATAGGTGCAGCACTGTGCCCTGCTGCTTTTGTCCTGTCCACTCTGGCACATTGAGAAAGCTGTGCCAAAGGTGTCCCTGAAATCTGTTCCTTTTAACAGGTTACATCAAGCTTGTTCCTTAAAGAGGAGACTCTCCAAAGGGTTACATGTGAAGTTTGGATAAGCACTAAAAGAGTTTTTTTTTATGCTTATCTGACCCTTCTCAAATTAGAAAGACAAGATGGGTGAGGTAATATCTCTTATAAAACCAACTTCAGCTGGTGAAAGAGACAAGTTTTCGAGCTCCACAGAGTTGTTCTTCAGAGTTGTCTCTCTCACCAACAAAAGTTGGTCCAATAAAAGATATTACCTCACCCACCTTGTGTCTCTCTCATCCTGGGACCAACATGGCTACAAGAACACTGCAAACATCTTCTCAAATGACCCACACTGCTTGAGAACAGACCCCCTCGTGGTCCTTCTGCATGGGCTTACGTGCTTTGCTGTGACAGAGCCTTTGCTTCTAGTTCAAAACTAGAACCACAACGTGAAGGCATGTTCATTCACTTTAACGGGGGTAGGATCAGGCCCTTCATCCTCTTCTCTTGAGGGTCAAATCTCTTAGTTTTGAAATCACACCTAGGGAACCTAGTCATGGACCAGGTCCCCATTATGCTAGGTGCTGTACAAACACAGAACAAAAATACAGGCCCTGCCCTGAAGAGCTTACAGTGGAAGTATAAGACAAGAGACAGTAGGTGGCTATAACAAACAGGGAGCACAAGGTAATAATGAGACAATACTGGTCAGCATGTTAGGTAGTGGTCTCACCAAACCAGCAGCCTGACCATTAATTGTCAAGTGTTTTGTAAGCTGCATGGGAGAAGAAGGATTTGGAGGAGGACAGTGAGGTGGCCTTGCAGATGTTTACAGGGAGCTCCTCTCATGCATAGCAGCTGGCCTCAGAGAAAGTGCATAGGTATTTGTTGAAAAAGTTAACCCTGGACCATGAAGGCTGGCACCACTGGCAGAGTGGAGGCCGGAGTCAACGTCTCAATAGCATATTACAGATGATTTAGGATAGGGACAGGCCATGAAGGTTCTGTCAACTTCTCAACCATAAGCCTCTTTATTCAGTTCATCATTTGTTGCCCTAGAACCGTGTTATCAGCCAGGGAGGTCACGAAAGACAATGGAGGGTGGGTGGAGTGGCGAGATGTTGAAAATGTTGTTATAGTCTAAACCAAAGAAAACGTCAGTCCCCACACACCCAGACCCTTCAAGGTCAAGTACTCTCGGTCAACCTCTCGAAACACACCCACACACAAATCAATTCTATAGGTTTTTCATTGTTAGCATCAAGACACTTTACTCTTACAGTAAATGTAAAGGGATCACAAACATTATTGCTTCAAATAAGGGGTCAGCTGCCTGAAAAGATTAGGAAACACTGCCCTTTGCCAACTCTTCTCCCTGAACTCGTCTCTGAATCCTTCAGAGAATGCATCTTTGAATCAGGAGGCCTACCTGATATGCAGCACAGGGACCTACCTACTGATCTAGCTGCCTAAGAACTCCAGGAATTTTAGTTGAATGGTTACATTAAGCGGAGCAGTTCGCTGGAGATTATAATTGTCAGCCAAAAAGGAAAGTGTTTTGTTTACCTAGCGATGTTTGGAATTAGCATCCGCCCTGTTTCCATTCTGAGCATGTCACAGAGACAGATTGCTGCCACCCTAGCAGAATACCAAGTGCTGCTTAAAAGAACCAAACGCACACAGGGAAATAATCAACATCAAAGGTGGCATTCTGTGCTGATCATCACATTCAACCCAGGGAACAGGAATTCCCACTGGATTCTGCAAAGAATAAAAGGCCAGCAGCAGGCTGAGGGCCTAATTCAAAGCCCATCGAATTGAAAGGACTTTCCATTGAGAGTAGGCTTTGGATCAAGGCGGATGGGCCCAGTACTGCAAATACTTGCTACCAAGTGAAGGCCCGTTGACTTAAAGGGCTTGACCCTGCCAGATGCCTGACCCCTCAGCTCCCATTGAAGTCAGTGGATGTTATAGACACACAGCTCAATGGAGGAGGGGAATAATCAAGTCCTAAGTGGAATGATAGAAAGTCAGGCCCTGAGGGCTCAATCCTTGAAACACAGACCCACCTCCAGTGAGACTACTCACATAGCTAAGTTACTCACATGCATAAGTATCTGCAGTATTTGTTCAGTCCTTGCCTACATTTTTATCCATCACCTAGTTTCCACTTTATTTTTTACTTTTTTGTATTTTTATGTATTGGTTTGTTTCAGTCATATCGGGTTTTTTGCAGAACCCCTTTCCCATGTCCACTCCCCGGTCTTGCCCATCCCATGCTCACCTGTTGATATTTTAGCACATTTGCTATTTAAATATTTTTCTCCCCACTTTGGTTCTTATTTGTGACCCTTTTCCATGGCTCCCTCTGTATTCCTCACCCACCGGAGTCACCTCTTATCCCTCGCTAATCCAAACCCCATTACCCAGAGTCTGGCAAAGTCCGAAGGGGTGGGCTTTGAGAACATTACAGGGCTGTGATGGTATTGGCTGTCTTGAGGCTGGGCAGGCGCAGATTGGGATGCTCCCTTACCCATGCTGCTCTCTCAGCCATTGCAACCATCCAAGTCCTGTTGCAGCCTCCCAAGATGATGGCCCCATCCTCATGAGGAGGTTGGCGGGGCTCCCAGCCCAGGCAGGCTGGAGGAGTCGGCTGGGAGCATAGTATCTCAGAACAACTCCCCCTGGCATCTGGATCCGAGGTGGTTGGGACTAGGGGGACCACTGGAACTACCCCGCCCCTTCCCCGAGGCCCTGCCCCTTCCCCAAAGCTCCACCCTGCTCACTTCATCCCCCTCTCTCTGTTGCTCACTCTCCCCCACCCTCACTCGCTTTCACCAGTCTGGGTTAGGGGGTTGGGGTGCAGGAGGGGATAAGGGGTGTAAGCTCTGGGAGGGAGTTTGGGTGCAGGAGGGAGCTCTGGGTTGGGGCAGGGGTTTGGGGTGCAAGAGGGGATATGGGGTGCTGGCTCCGGGAGGGGGCTCAGGGCTGGGGGTTAGGGTGCGGGCTCCCACTGGGCGGCACTTACCTTGGGTGGCTCCCAGTCGCAGCGCAGTGGGGCAAAGGCAGGCTCCCTGCGTGACCCAGCCCCACGCTGCTTCCACAAGGGGCCAATGCGCCCCTGCGGCCCCTGGAGGGGGGCACATGGCTCCGCACACTGCCCCTCTGTGCAGGCACTGCCCCCGCAGCTCCCATTGGCCACAGTTCCCCGTTCCTGGCCAATGGGAGCAGTGAAGGCGGTGCTTGCAGGCAGGAGCAGCACACGGCGGGAGACCCCTGCCCCCCCTCCCCTTGGACCGTGGGGGTGTGCTGGCGGCTTCTGGGAGTGGCATGGAGTCGGGGCAGGCAGGGAGCCTGCCTTAGCGGCAGCCATGCTACACCACCGGACTTTTAGCGGCCTGAGATCACAATCAACTGGGAGAGGCTCCAGGATCGACCAGTCAATTGCGATCGACCGGCTGGTGACCACAGAGTTAGGGAATGGCTCTCCAAGGGGGACTCTCCGAAATTTCAGTCTCCGCTGTTGCCAGGTAGCAGAGTGGCTCGGCGTGCTAGGAAGGGAGATTGGATAAGGCACGTCTGCTGTGCAGTTATTAGCTCTTCAGCTTTCCATTTGCATCGTGGTTTGACAGACGAATCATCACTTGTTCTTCCCCTGAAAAATGGTATTTGTCACCTCATCCCAGTGTGAGAAGGAGATAGGTCCAAGTAATAAAGAAGACATTCCCATTTGTTGTTCTGACCAATGCTGGGCCCTTAGCTTTGTTTCAAGTAGCTTATGCCTGAGAGGGGAAAGTTTATTTAGTCGATTTCTGTATTAGCTGTTGTGATTGCTGTCAAATCCAGGAGCCTGGAAAAATGGTAATGGACTCAACCACCATCGCTGTTTCTGAGTTTCACTTGGAGACTGAGAATACTGTGCAGTGACTGGGCTTGACTGTTAAACATAGTCACTTGGTAAGCAACCTCTTTAGCTTCATTTCCCCACCCGCAGTTTGTCAGGTCACCCCCATGTCTCTTAATCCCGCCCTTTGTGCAGCGTTTTGATACATTTGGTCGGATTCTCATTGGTGCTGAAGTCCCTTACACCGCAAAGGGACCTTAAAGTGAGCATCAGTTATATTGATACCATGGTAAGGCTTCTTTGTACCAGTAGATTGGTGTAAAGGGGACTTAGTGTGAATGAGAATTAGGCTCATTGATCTCTACTAATTTATTTTGAAGTTAATGGTTCTTAGGTCCAACATTTGATTGATTAATTTTGTCAGTGGGATACAGTCATTTCCAAGATGTGGGGAAGTATTTTGCACTGTCGCTACCTGTCGTTCGTTTCATGGGAAAACAACTCTCAGGTAGCTGAGATGGTGCTCAGTACTGAGTACTCTTGGATGACAGCACTTATTACTTTATTATTATTGTAGCATGTAGCAGCCCCAATCATGGACCGGAATTTCCTTCTTGTTTGTATTTTTATTTCCAGTTATTATCTGTGCTGATATATTTTTTAAAAGAGCCAGAGAGAGCAGGAAATCCTGATGGTATAAACCATGGTCACTGCTTCCCGTTTTATTTTTGGTCATGAACTTTGGTGCACCACAAAATCCATTGCCCTGGGAGTTACAGATGTAACCTTTGGTGCTTTGTTTGTTGAATGCTGCAGATCCAGCTATGCCAGCAGCCAGAGCTCAGTGCAGCAGGGTGCTGAGAACTGTTTGGTGCTGAACACCTTCCACTTCCATTGAATTCAATAAGGGCCAGATCCAAAGCCTGCTGGGTCAATGGAAATTCTCCCATGCCATTTCTACTGTACAGCTGCGGCACTGCAGCCCAGCCGCTGTAGTGTGGCTGCTTCCTACGTCAACAGAAGGGGTTTTCCCACCTCTCTGAGAGGCAGGGACTAGGTTTCCAGAAGAATCTTTCCATCAACCTAGCCATGTCTACCTCGGGGTTAGGTTGACTAACTACAGTACTCAGCGACAAAGAGTCCTGTGGCACCTTAGAGACTAACAGACGTATTGGAGCATAAGCTTTCGTGGGTGAATACCCACTTCTTCAGATGCGTACATCCGACGAAGCGGGTATTCACCCACGAAAGCTTATGCTCCAATACGTCTGTTAGTCTGGATCTGGCACCTTATAGACTAACACGGCTACCCCTCTGATACAGTACTCAGGGTTCAGAATTTTTCACCGCCCTGAGCAATGCATCTAGGTGGACCTACGTTTCAGGTGTAGACCAGATCCCATTCATTCTAGGGGGCTTTGAGTCAGTACTCTGAGAACAGAGGGAGCTCAGCACCAAGCAGGAGGGCAGAATTGAGCTCACAATTAGGCTCTGGGAAGTGTCGGTGAACTTGGTTCACACAGTGCAGTTAGTGCAGGTGGGTGCCCTAGGACCATGGAGCTGTCTAAAGGATGGCTTGAACAGCTAGATCCCAGGCATTCAGCCCACAGGCCTGATTCTCCTCTCAATTACCCCAGTGTAAATCAGGAGGAACACTGTTGAAACCAGTGGAGTTATACCAGTACAAAACTGAGAACAGAACAGAATCTGTCTCTCTCTAAGGTCCTTATGGCCGCCACCACCGTAGTATCTGAGCATCTCAGAATCTTTAATGTATTTATCCTCACCGCACCCCAGGAGATAGGGCAGTGTTGTTATCCCCATTGCACAGATGGGGAAGTGAGGCACAGAGAGACCAAACTGGTTGTTTGGTTTAGCGCTGCTGTTGCTGGCGGCCTGAGATACACAGGAGGTCAGACTAGATGATCTGGTGGTCCCTTCTGGCCTTAAGCTCCATGACTCTATGACAGTGGTCCCCAACTGTGGGGTGCACCCTCCTAGGGGGCACAGAGGAATGTTTGTGGGGGGCACACAGCAGCAGGACCCGGGCCAGCCCGCACGGAGTGGTGGGGAGGGAGCACCAGCCAGCCGCAGCTTTGCTCCACCCCACCCCCTGCTCTACCCACAACCCGGCCCCAGCCACAGCACCAATCTGCCCCCTGCTCCAGCCCAGCTCTGCTCTCATTCCCTCTCCACCCCCAGGCCAGCTCTGCCTCTAGCCCCAGCTCTTCCCCCATCCCCAACTGCACCTTCAGCCCAAGCTCCTCTGCCGAGCCAACGGTGCAGTGATGGAGCAGGGGCATGGGCAGATTCCATTACTGGTAACGGGGGGCATGACAGGAAACCCGTCACTGCTCTACGACTTGCCCACGATCACACGGGAAGTCTGTGGTGGAGCAGGAACATGAACCCAGGTCTCTTGTACCCCGGGCTAACACTAACTATGGGCATATCTCTCCTGCCCTGTATGTTGTATATTGACTGTATATTGACTTGCGCCTAAAAGCACTGCTAACCCACCCCCTCCCCCCCCCCAAAGTAACTTATCCCCTGGCTTTCTGCAGTCATTTCTTGCTGTGAGTTATAGGCAGCTTTGCAGTATAATTTAATACTAATAACAAGATGTCACTACCTTAAATTAAGATATAGTACTTCATAAAATAACGACACATTGTGATTAAGAGACAGGTAGTGGAATCCCTTTAATTATCTCAATGTAACGAGGAATTCTCAGAATAATAAATGTCAAGCACAGAACTGTAGGGAATGCCCTTTGGAAGTGAATTGAGAATGAGAATCTGAAAAATACCTGTCTCTCTCTCTTGGGTCTGAAGCCCTCCACAGAATCACAAAAGAGAGAGAGTGGGTGAAACCCTGCCCCATTGAAGTCAATGGCAAGACTCCCAGATTTCACTCAATGCCGGCTTCCCTTCATTGCCCCATTAGTGTGCCTCTGCCCTGATAGGGAGAGTAATTTTATTTCTGTGTCTGTTCCGTCTTTTGTCTCTGTCTAACGAGACTGTCAATAAGGCTGTTCCTAGTGACATGTATAGTGTGGACCACTGGGAACTGTACAGCACCGGACAGCCAGCAGATGATAACCTTCAGCCACTAAACACCTCAGCTTCATTCAACCTGGTGACCCAGCGCTGAGAGTATCTGTAAACTCAGTTGGTAGAGCATCAGACCTTTAATCTGAGGGTTCAAGGTAAAAGTCCCTGTTGAAGCAGAAGTGCATTCGAAAGGAAGGGGTGAACGAGAAGCTAGGGCACAGTACTGGGGCTTGGGAGATTGGGGTTTGATTCTCTGCTCTTTCATAGACCTCCTGTGTGATTTGGGGTAAGTCACTTAACCTGCATCTCAGTTTCCCATCTGTAAAATGGGGTTAATAGAATTGCCCTACTTTACAGGGTGGTGGTAAGGATAACACTACTCTGAACACTACTCTGGTAATGGGGTCCCCCCATAAGTAGATAAAATAGATGAATAAACCATAACCAACCCCTTGTGCCACTCGCCTTCCCATTTTTACACACTTGCCAGCATGACTAACACTTTCCAGTTCTACATCCAGAAGATTCATAATATAATTTAATTGGTGTAAAATAGCACCCAAGCATTAGAATGTCTCTGCAACTAGTAGCTGCCCTTCCATTTCACTGAGCTAAACCCTGGGGTTAGAGGGAAAAACTGAACAATGTGATAGTGCACTAACGCTTTCTAAATGCTCCAACTCTTCCTAAATGCCAAGCAAAAGTATTTAATTAACGGATGGATCCCAGTATACTATGAATCCAGGGGATTGGTTTGGGTTTCTCTCTATTTTCATTTGTTATTGGGGTGTAACATGCTGCATATATATAAGAAAATCTAAGAGCCCTGGCATGAGATAGTTCTGTACATCTGTGTGTGTTCAGGGGGGTTGCATCTCTTTTCTGGACAGCAGTGTTGTTTCATTGGTGCCTTTCTTCATGTGTAAAGAGAGATGAGCAAAGGGCCCTGAGATATTGCACTTGGCTTTGCTGTACCTTGCAAGTAAAGCTCTGTGACATTTGATTGTTGTGGTTTGAAGGATCCCTAAGACATTTTTTAATTCTGTTCCCCTTCATGTATTGGTTTTAATCCCCAAGTTACAACTGGAGTGCCAGATTTGAACAAGCCGAATAAAATTTAGCAGAAACTACACCATTTGGCCTGGTTTTGCGTGGAATGCCTGTGAAATGGAGTTTCATGTGATTTCCACCCAGAACAATAAGGAGCTTTGCAGCAGAAGTTTGGGCACAGGTCAGATTGCAGTCTACCATATCACATTTGTTAACATTACAGTCTAGTTTACAGCGACCTGGCCTTCTTGCAGGCATTGTATCACGGTGTCAAATCAAGTCGCTACCTCTCACAAATAGCTGTCAGGAAAAGCACCGATCATTTCATGTAGATATTTTAATTTTCTGCTTGGATTCACTGAGCAGCTGTGATTTCTCATCTTTGGACTGTTGGTTGGATTTGCATAAGGCCGTTAAGGACTGTTAATGATGTTTATCACCAATACAGCTGCCATATATATTAGTGTAGTGTAAGTAGAATTAAACATCACTAATATTAGTAATTATTATTGCCAGTGCAACTAACGATCCTGAAACCTAGCAGCAAGATGATGATTTCTCAGTGTACTGTATATTATCTCTGCAGAATCAAAACTAGAAGCACTAAAGCAAAGTTATCGCAACTTTGCTCGCACTGAATGTCAGAACTGCTGCACTACAGTTGAATCTGAAATGGTTATCAAACTAAACAGCTCTTGTGCCAGTTACTGAGCTGCCTGAAAGTGGTTTGAAAAGTCTCGTGTCTAACATTTTGTTCCACGCTCCCCAGAAAAAGGGAGGATTTCAGGACAGGATTTAAGCCTTTTGCATAATGAAATGATGCAGCGTTTTAACAGCATTTGCTACTTCATGGGGGGGATTTAGCTCTATCCTAACCCACCCCATTTTAATATGGAGTTTGACATGCTGCCGTGTCTATATGAAGGATTCTGTAGGGTCAGGCACAGAGGGACACGTCCCCTGTGGGGTTCAGAATTCAGCTCTTCCTGAGCACTGCGGGCAGGCAAGGGCAAATCTAGATTCGCTGCCACGTAGGTTGTAAGCTCTTTGGGGTATGGGACGGCCTTTTTGTTCCGTGTTTGTACACCCCTAGCTCAGTAGGGTCTTGGGGCAGGACTGGAGGTACTAGGCATTATGGTGATGTAACCCACACAGCTTCTGTGCTGTTCTGTCCCATTAAGTGGCACTGAGAGTTAAATGAGTCTGCTCTACAGCCTTAGCTAACAGCCAGTTGGCTTTTAGCTCATGCGGTAGAGGCTCATGCACTAAGCTCCAGAGGTCCCCCGTTCAATTCTGCCTGCCGACAACCAGCGTCTGTCGGTGTTACAGTAACTCAAATAATAATGATAATGGATTCTCCCATCCTTTCTTCTCTCCAAGGAGACATGTAATTGTCACAGTTCCTTTCTCCCTCTCCATGGAGCTGTCCAGAGCACAGTTCTGGTATTCAAGTTGTATTCAAGTTGTGCTCTACCTCTCTGAATTTGGCCCTGGGACAGATTAGTTTTGGTCTAATTCAAATTTAGGACCCCATCCAATGCCCACTGAAATTAATAAGTGTGTGTCCACGGGATTTTGCCTTGAGTCTTTAATGCAAAGTAGGGCCTCTCTACCCTGAGAAATTGCGCCGGTTTAACGCAATCAGTGTCTAAATCGATTTGGGTAACTCCGTGCAGCCCCCCAGCACAGACACTCTTAAATGGGTTGAGGAGCAACTAATGTTAGTGTAGCTTAATTCGATTTGTTCGGGCTTTAGGTGCTGGTTGGTTGATACCACTTTCCACAGGACCCTAGGCTTTTCTGTCAGTCAAGCACCAGGCAAGCCCAACCCTGCCAGTCTGAGGCAGTAAGAGTATAGTCAGCTGTTTAAGTAAAAACTTAAATGCTGCTTCAATTCAAGGGGATTAGCAGATATCCACAGTAAATGCTGAGCAGTATTCCCTTCCTAAAGGATGTATGGACACACCCTGTGGTTAATTTAACTATGCACTTAATGTGACTGCATGGGCAAACAGTTAAGCAGGTGCATTTTTGCATGCGGTTACACCATTTGCATAGACGGTTGTGGTGTTGGGATATGCAGTCCTTTTTCCTTGTGCCGCAGGACCACAATTGCAATCAGCTGGCTCCCCCTCTCCTCAGAGAGCAGGCAGGTGGCTGGTTCTCAGCGAGATGCCCTCAGCTCTCAAACAAGTTACAGGGCATGTCGCAATGTCTGTCTGTTTACATGGGCTGCTGCAGAGGCTGGGGTTTGGATCTGCGTAGGGAGAGGAATTCTGTGTGGTGTCGGGCGCTGAATTCTGCCGGCTGTTTGGAGGTACAAGTGCTATTTAATTTTATTCTTGTCATTTGCACTGGGGGTGCCGACACCTTGGATAGAGGCCCCTTCTTATTTAAATTAGACCCACATTTTAAATGGGCAGCTGTGAGCCTCAGTTGTATTAAAATCTGGCCCAGACCTTCCATCTCAGTTCATTCCTCACGGTAACACTGGCCAGCAATTAGTCTGTTGACTTCCATCACTATGAAATCCTATTACAATATCAGAGGACTGATTGGCAGTTTCCATCAAGGATTTGAAGAAACATGACTGTCAGACATGCCACTGGGCCCAGAAAGCCGTCTTCCACAGGGAGCTCCCTCCAGCTTGCAAGGGACATCCCTGGCTCCTGGAATAGTTCACACAAATCAGAAGTAGCATGCAAGGAGATTCCCAATGTATATCTTGCCACAGCTAATTAAAGAGACTGATACTGTGTGCGCTCCCTGCAAATTGCAGGGTTTCGGAATGCTTGTAAATTGCCGTGGATAGGGAGCAGTATGTCAGGCAGCACAGAAAACGTGTAGAAACCTGATCTTGGCCTCCAGCTGTGTGGCACAAACGCAGCGTCACTGACTGCTCCCGTGCAGTTCAGACCGGAAAGGGAAAAGTGCAAAGAATGATCCAAACCTCTATGCCTCTGAGGTTCATTTAGACCATTGTAATGCTTATTACGGGCTTATTAAGAGTACTGAACAGCTGAGGTAGCAGTATGCGACACAGCAGTGCCCTCTTTCCTTTCCTGCTGTGAGCCATTCTAGCTCGCCCCCTCGCCTTTCCTGTATCCACTGCAGTGTGGCACAATGGAGATCCAGCAGCAGCAAACCTTTCAGGATATCCCTTTCTGCATGTCTCTAGTACGCTTGCCTTCATCTTCTCTTAAGAACCTGTTTGTTGATACAATTACCTTTATACTCTTGCCTGCTATTAGCAGCGTGGAAGTGGCTTGAATCTGGAATTTGTGTAAAAGAGCTATTCCATCATGGACAGTGGGAAAATATTATTAATTATTATTATTATTTATTAAGCATATATAGTGCAGCAGTGCCTTGTGGACAACCAGATCACAGCCCCTTTATGTTAGACACTGTACAAACTTATATTAAATGATAAGACATGCAAGTGAGCTGAGATGGGGATTGTGGGAGGTGGGATGACGTTTTTAGTCAGAATCAGAAGCTGTAATCAGCACCCACCTCCTATCCAATGGCACTCACTGGAATCAGCCGCTGTTCATTTCACCATGTGGCGAGCTTTCTCTTGGTCGCTTTCTTTTTATGTTTACAGCTGCTTCTGCGTGCATCATACTGGCGATCAGTGTAAAGAATGAGTGAGAGGTGACTTTATCAATGAATTCTATTTACAACGTAATTTCACATACAATTAGGGCTTGATTGTGCATTAGCCCAAAGCCCTGGGCTGGGGGCTGCGTGGAGTCGCACTGCCCAGTGAGGAGCCGCGTGGGAGGCTGTGCATGGGCCAGTTTGGTGGCACATGGGGAGGAGATGCGCTTTGCACCGTGGCACTGAGATTGTAAGCTCTTTGGGGCAGAGACCGTCATGTTGTTCTGTGTTTGTACAGCACCTAGTACAACGGGGTCCTGATGCACAACTAGGACTCCTGCGCTCTACAGTAATGCAAATAATCATCATCAACAACAACAACAGCACAGACTGCTTCTCCATTGCACCAGCCTGGCTTTGCGGGCCAGTACCAAGGGGAAGCAGAGCAACAGTGACTTGCCCCCAGGACAGAGTAAGGCAAAAACACTCCCCATTCACAAGGGCTGCTGTGAATATGCCACACTTCTTTCCTGCTGCCTGGGAACCCGCACGCGGACAGCGAACAGTCTCTGGGCTGCTCTAAACTGCACCCACTGACTATAGTCCCTAAAAGGACTGTGCTCCATCTAGGGATTGCCAGTTCACCTGCCCACCCTTCCGATCCCTTCTTCGCTCTGATACATAGTTTGTGCCTAGAGATGTGGGCAGGGTGCTAATTATGTGAGCTCTATCCACTAGTAATTCCCCTGTGCCAGGGTAATCCCAGCATGGAAATTAGGTGCAGTCTCCATTCTCTTAGGGCAGGTCTACACTACCCGCCCGATTCGGCGGGTAGAGATCGATCTTCTGGGATCAATTTATCACGTCTCATCTAGACGCGATAAATCGATCCACGAAGCGCTCCCCCGTCGACTCCGGAACTCCTGCTTGGCGAGAGGAGGAAGCGCTGTCGACGGGGGAGCGAGCCTGCGCCGCGTGGACCCGAAGTAAGTAAAATTTCTTTCGATCTAGGAAACGTCGACTTCAGCTACGCTATTCTCGTAGCCAAAGTTGCGTATCCTAGATCGATCCCCCGCCCCAGTGTAGACCAGCCCTTAGTAATCCCTAAGCCAGCAGAGGAACGGAGCGGAGCAAATCGGGCCCATTATTTGTATAAGGGATCCACAGCGAAGAAGCTCTTGCTTTTCCTTTTATGCCGCCTTGTAGTTTTTGTATGATCAACTGAAGTTCTTTCTTGTAGCAAAGCTGTCAGTAACTGGTTGTCATTTTCATCCTTGTAGACTCACTCTAGTTACGATGTTCTGTACCTTGCATGTAGAGCCAGTCAGGAATTTTTCAACAAAGGTTTTTGGTCAAAAAACACTAATTCACAAAGTTTCAGTTATCGCAACACAGGGTTGGTTTCAGTGAATCTCCCAAATTGAAAAACAGCGTCTTTTGAGGTTTTGGAAACTTTTTGTTTTGACATTTTAAAAACAAAATATTCTGGTTTTCCGCTTCAAAACAAGCCGCAAGTAACTCTTTAATGTGTCCCCTGCGACTCTTTGCAGCACATGATATTAAAACACCACATGATTTAATTATTAACCAATCAGGATGCTTTTACTATGTTATTAATCAATTGTAGATGATAAAATAATAATACTTGGTCAGTCATTTTTCTGTGAGAATTTTATACATATAATTTTATATAATTTCCCCTGTCATACTGTTTAAATATGAACACATAGTACTATAGTAAATGAAACAATGAATTCACACTACCGTGGGTCTTTTGGATAATGTTGATCACTAATTTCGCTTCTGAATCACTGAGGTCTGAGTATCACTGGTCTAAAGGATCAAGATAAATAACTACATTTTAGATATAAGAAAAGAAAAAAATGGTATTTCCCGTTTTCTTTTTTCTAGTGTTTTCCTCTCCACGTCATTTCTATCCCTACTCTCACTGTCGCTCACCAAAGATTTCTTCACCATGGGACACTTGGTCTTGCTGAGCCAGATATGGGTTTCAGCAGCATTTGTAATCAGTCCCCATAGGGCATTTTTTCCATGCTGGGTGGACTGACAACTTGAGGCTTATATTGCTTTGGTTACTATGGTTGCAGTGCATAACCTAAACGGCAACACCAGGAATTAAGTTGTCTCTTGGATACATTAAGATGTATGTGTCAGTGTGAAAGGTTTAAAAATGTAACTAACAGCCCTTTACATTTTCCACAGTAACTCTTTAGGGATTGACTGTAAAGAGACAAGGAGAGTGATATATTTTTAACTGAGCAATCTGTAATGTCGTAGTTACAGTTTGACTGAACCCTAGAATGAAATTCTTCATCTCACAGAGAAATATGGGGCCAGAATCTCTCCCCCATCCCAATCCCATTGCACTGCTCCAGCAGCACAAAGGAGACTGAATTTGGCCATATATGGCCTGCTGAGAATTCGCCTGGGGTCGAGGGGTTCTCATCAGGCATAAATCTGCTGTAACCTAGGCCATCCCCACCCCCAACCCGGATGGAGGGGAAACTCGGCTTTACTTTGCAATAGCAGCATAGATGTGCCATGACCTATGTGAAATATGAACTCCTCGTACAAGCCCAATTCCTTATATAGGTCCCACTCAACTTGGCATCAGAAGCTAGGTTCTTTCCAGCTCTTAAAGCATCTCCAGTCTGCTATCGGGTACCTGTTTGTAATCCCATTTGAGATAATGGGGTTGTTCAGGTGTGATGCAGGGCAGAAGCCGACCATAGCACGGATGTATATGAAGGTAGATTTTGACCTTCTGGATTGTTATTACATATGGTGATCCATGATTCATTTGATGATCTTTCAGATCCCAGTCTGAGCTGGACCCATGAAGCTTACATAAGGAGTTCACAGAAAAATCTATGTGAATCAGCCGATAGCGGGTATTATCCCTGTATAGTGATCATTCATTAAATGGAAGCTCCATGGCAAACAATGAATTTCTTTATTTGGGAAATGATAGAAATGTTACAAGATCTCTAAGTAACGCGAATGATTTAGGGGTAAAATGTTCAGCCCTGATTCTGCACACCACAGCACACGGGATGATGTACAGCATCATAAGAACAAAGTTAAATAGAATGAATGTAATTTTATAAAACGCATGTAAAAATGAAAACACAAAATCAAATGGGGGAGCCCAACAAAAAAGCCCATCTAGGAGCCTAAATATGGATTTAGGAGCATACCTCTAGGCACCTAAATTTGAGTATTTCAGTCATAACCTACAGATGGGCATAGAGACAGATCCTCAACTGGTGTAAATCTAATCTGACCCACCGACCACATGGACCTGATTCTCATTTCAAATAAAGGTTCTTTACACGGCTCTGGACGTGTAAAGCGACATTAACATGAGCATGAATGACGCTTACACCTACTTAAAAAGTCATCATGTAAAGAGGACTTGGAGTACGACATTTCAAACGATTGGTTTTGCTAGCAGACTTGAAAATGCCAGTAATGTAAGGGTTAATACCAGAGAGCTCTGGGGAACTGTTTTATTTCAGCTTTCAGAAACAGGACCCTTTGTATAGATAACATGGAATGAAAATGAAGCTACTGTTGATTTGATTGAATTCTTGCACAAGCATGACTTGAGGATGTGGCTGGAAAACATATAAAGATAAAGCCAGATCCTCCACTGGTGTAAGTTGGCTCAGCTCCATTGACTTCACCAGAGCAGTGCTGATTTACACCAGTGGAGGATCTGGCCCAGAATGTTTGAAGTGCACGCGAGAAATGGAAAATAAAGATCTGAGGAGACAGTTCAGCTGTGGGGACATCCCAGGGCTGTGGAAAAAACAGAGCATAGTTTAGCAGATTGGAGATGTTACAGCCCCGTGACAGCTTTTAATCTGCCCTGTTGAGACTATTCGCTAATGAAGTCAAGGACTGAATTACTCAGTGGCCTTTCTTCTACAGTCCTAGTTCCTGTCTAAATTGGCCCACAGTGACCCAAACTCCTTCCGATTTCTGTGGCTTTGAAAAGTATTGAGTGCAAGGAACTACGCAGCAAGCCTGTTTTATCCTCTATTGAACGTGTATTGCATGTCCTTTTATTCTTAAGGCTTGTCTTCACGTCACTGCTAGCTTGAGGTATAACTTGAGTACCTTCCTTAATGCAACTCCTGTCCACACAGTGAAATCTCTGGCTCAAGGGAGATGGTGTGTTAGACTTAAGTAGCTGGCCCGTGGGGGACAAGGGGAGTGTTTGAAGCTCAGATGCTGCCGATGCTGGAATTAATAATACACAGGGGACAGCTACAATGGGCTGCTAATAATTAAGGCTGTAAGAAAATCACAGGCCATGAGTCCAGTGCAGAAACAGCAAATTTTAACACTCACCGCAACTGTCAAATCACGCTGCAGCTCTTTCAAAATGCCACTTGCAAATTTGCCCCGGCCACCGCTCTGTCATTGCCCATTTGGGGGCAGGGATGGAGGAGAGTGGAGCCAGGGACCCGTGTGGGTCAGGATCAGGCTCTCCAGGGGCTCACCCCAATCAGTATCCCAGCTCTGTTGGCCTTTCACTTCGCCCAGATGCAGTTCTGCCTCTGTCACGTGGCATAGGCCAGGCCTGCTGAGCAGAAGTGGTTCCTGCACAACCCTGAGGACTTTGCCTTCCATAGCTGCCTGGCCACATTGCGGGATGGGCTGGGGGAGGGCCAGATGGGGGTTGGGGTGTGTGCCTCCCACAGAGCTGTGCCAGCCCCACACAGGGCCTCCAGCAGTCTGAGCTGGAGCCAGTTCTAGGATGTGGGGGCTCAGCCCCACCCCCACCCTAGCGACTGGAGAAATGGGAGGATAGCCAGCCCCTGTTGGAAGGTAAAGGCCCCAACCTCTAGTCAGTTACAAAACAAGTGGTGAGGTCCTGCACACACACACACACACACACACACACACACACGCCAGCACCCCGAACCGCAACTTTAACCAACAGCGGCAGCAACTTTTGAACCAAAATATCACTACTTTCTGACGGCCTTACTAATAACACAGATACTGTGTAGTGTGGCAGAGCTCCGACCCTGTCCCGGTGGGTCCCGTGCTTCTAGGCGGTTTATGCTAGCCTCAGAGGCTCACTGCGACCCTCACCCTCCACGTAGCCCTTCTCCCTCTAGGGCCAGGGTTACAGTCTACTGAGCCCTTTTCATCATAAGCCAGCACAAGGATGGTGAGAGAACTCCCACAGTCTCTGTTGTCCTATGGGCTTATCTCAGAACAGATTAGCTTCCTGTCCTGATAGGGGCCTGTCTTCCCCTCCCAGGAGGTGTTTCTGTAGTGACAGGTTGGGGGGAACCCAGGCCCGCCCTCTACTCCGGGTTCCAGCCCAGGGACCCTAGTGGTAGCAGCTGTTGGCAACTGACCTTTCACTGCCAGAGTTGCTACAATTCCCTGGGCCACTTCCCCACTGCTCTCCTGCTTCTCCCTTCTTCACCCTTACCTTAGGGCTCCCTTACCAGTGGCTTGAGCATGTCCTCATTTACTCAGTCCTTCAGAAGCAGCAGCACTTCCTCTCCTCTGGCTCCCTGGCTCTCCCTCAGCCTGACTGGAGTGAGCCCTTTTATATGCTCAGAAGAGCCTTAATTAGAGTCAGGTGTTCACATCACCCTAATGGCCTCACCTGACTCTTTGCAGGTTAATTAGAGTCCGGTGTCCTCATTAGCCTGGAGCAGTCCCTGCTCTGGTCAGTCAGGGAACTGGTAATCCAGTGGCCAGTATATCTGCATGCTGCTACTTTGTTGTACCCAACTGGCCTGGGTCTGTCACAGTAGGTATATGTACATCACAGTGCAAGGTGTGATTGTAGCATAGGTAGGCCTGCCCATGCTAGCTTTAATCAAGCCAGCACCGGTAACAATAGCAGTGAAGATGTGATGGCACGGAGTTCAGCGCAGGCTAGCAATCTGTGAATATTCAGGGCCTGATTCTCATTTACACTGTGTCTCTTTACATTGCTGTGGTGGGCGAAAGGGCGTAGATTGGGTGTCGGTTGGAGTTACAAGGCCCCTTTATACTGCCTGAATGGTGCAAAGAGGCCTTTGTGTAAATTAGAATCATGCCCGACATCTTCTGGAACATTCCTTGGGCCAGCAGGCTGCAAAATGCCCAGCGTTCCAAGGGTTAATCGTCGACAATGTGGGCAAACAGTTACATTTCAATATTCTGTGAAAAGAAGGGTTTTTTTTAACAGATAATGAAAAGTGAAAATGACGTTTCTTTTGGTTTGATTGAATTCATGAAGAAGCATGACTCGGGGATGTGGATGGAAACCATATTTTATTAAGGGAATGTCTGACGTACCCTCTAGAAATGGAAAATAAGGATTTAAGGAGACCGATTAGTTATGGGGCTGTGGAAAAAATAATCATAGTTAAACTTTAGCTGACTGAAGAAGTTAACAGCTGTATGAGCATTTGTCATTCACCCCATCAGTGCTCTTAGTTAAGAAAGTCAAGAACTAAATTAGCCTTCTGTCTTCTAGGATCATGGTTGTCTCTGACGTATATATTTTAATAATGTGGGTGCATCGTGTACTGTACACAGAATGGTCACCTCTCACCATTTTATTCATAGATTTTAAGGCCAGATGAGAGCATTAGAAAGGTGCTAGCTCCCCCCAAAGTCGGCAGGCAGAAGCAGGACCATGTCTGCGGAGTGAAAGCTTCCTCTCACAATGTCTATCAGAACTACCCCTGCGCTTGCACAGCGATGCCCCGCCTCCATCGCAGGCCTGTGTCTTATGGCACCACCTGGCCTTCGGAAGTTCAAAGAATTCCTTCTCATGGTTCTAAAATTGAATGCAACAACTTGAATGCAATGGACCCCATTTAAAGTCAATGTTTGCCAGCAGTGATCACAGAGCGAGACAGGGAAATACTGCAATGTGAGATAACTGTTGACAAATGTTGCCTTTTTCATGGCAGCCACTGTGCATGCGTATTGCAGAGTTTTCCTAAGGAGAACTCAAAACAGAGCAATTGCAATTGCTAGTCTTTATCTTGTGTTAGAGGTTTAAATAACCATCCAGTACATGTCCAAGGTTCAGGAGAATGGACTATGAAAGCTAAAATACCAATAGCACAGTCAAAAAAGTGAGGGCCTTGTGTTTTAGGGAGAATTCCACTGATTTTTGCCTTTGGACTGTAATTCTGATTGTGACAGAGTTCTGCTGCTTTAAATGTAAGCCGTCCAAAAAGGAGATTCTGAATATGACTCAGTAGTATATCTGAGCCTTCCACAAGCATGTTTGTCCGGTGCGACCTAGCTAAAGAAGAAAGGCTTTTCTGTTTCTGAGAAATATTATAAAAATATTCTCAATGACCTTGCACACAGTTTGAAAACGTGTGTGTTGCTCGAGAATTGAATCTTAAATTCAACCACTTTCTAAGGTAAGTAATCCCAACTCTAAGGACTAGATCTAGATATTTCCAGATTAACTCATCCAGGTGTTCTTGCGTTGATATCAGCTCATAACTTCTGAGTTGTTATGCTTGATTATATCACCTAGTGTGTGATTAATCTTTAACCTTTAAAGGTATATTAGATCTCCTGTATAACATAAGCCAGAGAATTTCACCCAGTTACCTCTTCACTGAGCTCAATGATTTGTCTGACTGTTAAAAATGTGTGTCTTATTTCTAATTGGAATTTGTCTAGCTTTAATGTTTTAGGTGTCTTCTAATTTAACTCTGTAGCCAGGCACTTTGCCAACTTAATTAGGTTTAATTCAGAGGCCGAGGCAGTTAACTATAAGCTAATATCCCTGCAAGCTTAGCTCCCAATTCTGCAAGCTGCTCTCTAATGGAAAACAAACCGCTGCATCTCATTTCCATTGAAAGTAATGAGATTCCACGTAGTCTGTATCTGTAGCAAATTTTCACTGTTACTCTATCCTATAGGAGCACCTATAGAGATGGTATACTGTATTCATTTCATATACAAAGTTGGGAAGCATTGTCAGTACAGAAGAGGATCAGAATATTATACAGGAATAGCTGGATGACCTTGAAGACCGGAGTCACAGAAATTAGATGAAATTCAATAGTAAGGGCATGCACTTAGGATCTAATAATAAGAATTTCTCCCACAAGCTGGGGCAACCGAGGAGAAGAAAGACCTGGGTATGCTGGTGGAACACAGGATCACCATGAGCCACCAACATGATGCAATGGTGGAAAAGGCATCCTAGGATGTATCAGGCAAGATATTTCTAGTAGAGATAGAGAAGTAGTAATGCCACTGGTAAGATCTCAACGGGAATGCTGTGTACAGCTCTGGTCACCCATGTTCAGGAGAAATGAATTCAAACAAACAGGTGCAGAAGAGCTACTAGGATGACCAGGGGAATGGAGAGTCGATCTTATGAGACTGGAAAAACATGGCTTGTTTAACCTAGCAAAAAGAAGGCTGATGGGGGAATAGGATTGCTCTCTGTAAACACGAGGGAGGGCAAAGAGCTATTTAAGCTAAATATATATATATATTGGCACAAGGCCAAATGGGCCAGGGACAAACTGAGGCTGGAAATTAGAAGAAGGTTTCTACCCATCGAGGGATGAGGTTCTAGCACAGCCTCCTAATAGGAGTTGTGGGGGCAACAACTTAATTAGCTTTAAGAGCAAGCAAGACAAATTTATGAGTGTGATTGTACATCTTGATGGCTTGTGATGGTAGGTGGCAGGGCTCAACAGCCCTCGGGCTCACTTCCAGTTTACACCTTCTGTTCCTAAAAGCTCATGTTTCAGGGTTTCAGCCAGACACCTGGAGGGGTCAAGACGGGATTTCCCCCTCCCACAGACATACAGTATACTCTGGGTTGGGTTTCCTTCCTCTGAATCATTAGAGATGGCCATGTTGGAGATGGGACACTGGACAGGGCCAATGCTGTGAGGTGGCACCAAGCATTCTGTCCCTAGGGTGCTTGGCTGGCTGGTTCTCCCTCACGTACTCAAGGTCTAAGTGGTCGCCGTGTGTGGGATCAGAAAGGAATTCCCCCCCATGTTAGGTGGGCAGTGACCTTGGGGATGGTGGGGGGAGGTTTCACCTTCCTTTGCAGCATGGGGTGTAATCACTTGTCAGGATTATCTGGATGTATCTCATTCAGTCAGCTCCCTGCCACTGGGGGGACCTCGGGCATTGGTGCAACATAGTACCTCTTATTCTCTGCCTGTGGCACATGATAGTGTAGTTTCCTGTGGGCTGTAACAGTTTCGTCTAATTTTGGTTGTTGGGAGATGGTGGCCTGTGATATACAGGATGTCAGACTAAATCATCTGGTGTTCCATTTGGCCTTAAACTCTGACTTTCATGACTTCTGTTTTCCTGTCCTACACAAAATAATAATACACAGCCTTACAAGAGTCTACTTAATTATCTAAGGCTACGTCTATACTACCCGCTTGATTTGGCGGGTAGCAATCGATCTTCTGGGATCGATTTATTGCATCTCATCTAGATGTGATAAATCGATCCCGGAAGTGCTCGCCGTCAACACTGGTATTCCTGCTCCGCGCGAGGAGTAAGTGGAGTCGACGGGGGAGCCTGCCTGCCGCGTCTGGACCCGCAGTAAGTGCTGTTTAGTTCGAACTAAGATACTTCGACTTCAGCTACGTTATTCACGTAGCTGAAGTTGTGTATCTTAGTTCGACCTGGGGGGTTAGTGTGGACCAGCCCTTAGTGTGTAGGAAAAGTCATCTTTATATTATGTTGTATTACTTGCATATATGACCATGCAATTCAAGACTCAATTGTACCAGATATGCACTAAGGGGCAGAGTTAAGGTTATGTTACTTTAGCATTTCCTGATTTTTCAGTGCTTAACTTTGTGACCTTAGCACAGTATTTTGTATGACGTTTCCTACGGTTTTGTTTTTTTTTAAAGGGAGAGAGAGAGATGCATTAAAAAAGTAGGGGGTGAAAAAACATGAAAAGAGAGTTGCACTGTCCAGGACTTCAAACTCTGTTGGTTTGCAAAAGTTTGTGAAAGAGTGGTTGTGATTTTCAAAATGTCTACATGACTTTTCGAAGCACAAATCAGATTGACTGTCACGGATAGTTGTGCTCCTGAATCCCATTGACTTTCACGGTGCCTTGTGTGCCTAAATCACTTCCACCCTTTTGAAAATCCGATCTAGAGTGTGTAACTAGTTGACTGTTGTGCACCAATCATGTGTGTCTGAAGGTGTTTGGCAACACCCCACCAAAATGCGCAGCATGGTGCACTTTCAGAGATCTACAAAAGGCAGCCCGAAAAGGTGAGAAGCTCTCGTGTAAATGGCTCTGCAAGATGGAAGGCAGCAGAGACCCAGGGCCCCCTGCATCCTGCCAGTTTTCTATCTGTATTCCTTTCCATTTAAAACATACACATTCCCTGCGTTTCCCTTTTAAAATCAGATCTTGTGTGGTGCTGAGCCCGACACACGAGCTGCCCAAAGCTCTCTCAGGGGGCTTGCAGGGCTTTTAACAGAAGATCAGTGCCTCACAGGATTGGGCCCTCAATCCCTCCACCACCCACACGTCTTACAGGGCTCTAGAACTGTGACTTTCTCCTAAGCAAATGATTTGGGCCCAAGTTCTGCCTTCATTACAGCTATTAAAAAACCTTCTGATACACAGATGAATAGACCTGCCTAGAAGAAACTGAGGGCAGAATGTGACCCTGGATAAGCAATGCAAGTGCTGTCCATTACCATGACTTTGCCACCTTTAGGTGCCAGAGATTCAGTCTCACCTCTGGCCTTTTTGTGCCTCTGGGCAGCGGTCTCAGAATGCATTCCTAAACTTGGATTTCCCATATCACATACTAATGTATGGGGCCAGCTTGCACTATGAAATGATAGTCCATCCTTTGACACAGAGAATTTGTGATGATGAGAGCCTGGCTCACTTCTTTTTGCGTATTTTCTCAGGTGGTTGCACTGTCATCGTGGAGTCTGCTGCGAGATTCAACCTACTACACACTGTCTGTTGTTGCACTCATTGTGGTAAGTTTTTGAAGGCTATTATGATGGTGCTTCTGCTCAGGAAACCTAAGTGTCTCCTATGGTCCTCATCAGGATTGTCACTGGGGGCAGATTAAGACATAGGCACTATAATCTTGTGCCCTGGCTCCAGGAGTCATGTGACAGCCAAACCTCAATTACCAAAAAAAAAAAGCTGCTTCTAGCCTTCCTGGTTGCAGAGGAAAGCTTAAAAATGCAACACAGGTGTAATTGATACCACCGTGTTCGCTTGAGTCTGCAGAGAGCATGAAACAATAGCTCTGAGAGGAGTGAACAGCCCCATTCATCTCAATGGGGTGGTAACTCTGAAACCCACAGTACAGCTATACTGCAGCTGGGAGAGAGCCTCCCAGCCCGGGTAGACAGACTTGTGTTACTGGGGCTCACATTAGCCCACTGAAAATAGCTGTGTGGATGTGGCACCAGTGGAGGATCGGTCTTGCCACCCAATCTCAGACCCCCCATGCCCCCAGAAACTCATGAGCACAAGTCCTGCTAGCACAAGTCTGTCTACCCAGGTGAGGAGGCTTGCTCCCCGCTGCAGTGTAGACGTACTCCCGGAGCTCTGGCCTCCAGTCAGGCCATGGAGTGGGTGCTTAGTGCTGTTTCTTTCCTTATGTGGGGAGAGGATGGAAGGATCTGTGTGTTTCCTACCTCAAATTTGAGTCATTCCTCCCATCCCCTTGGTCCTCTGGCTCTGCTACCAAGAAGCCCTCCATACTCAAAAAGGGACATGCTTTGCTCCTGTGGGAAGGAAAGCAATTCATGAATACAAAATGTTACTATAAGTCACATGCATGCACACAGGCCCATGGGATTTAGTGGGTACTAGTGGCAAACCCTACCGGGGAGGTTGCTAGGTGGTTTCATTGATAACACCAGGGACGAGTTGTTATATAATTCTCCAAAATATTTAGCAGTTGTGAAAATCAGGCCATTTATATAGCACCCTAAACGTGGATTTAGAAGCCAATGCCCTGATTATCAACAGTGCTCCCTGTTCAGCTCCCATCACGTGCTATGGGAAGCGTAGGTGCTCAGAACTGCTGAAAATCAGGCCACAAAGGGAAACGATGCTAGTATAAGAATTGAAATGTGAAAACGACAGCAGTTAAATGGCACATTTTCATCCAAACTCGCACAAAGTCAGGAAATACAAAAATTACGTTTCCCAGAGCAAAGCTGCATGGTGCATAAATGTTGTTTTCATCTATACATTACTATCGTCTTGGACATGTAGCCTAAAATAAACTATTCCCTACTAAGTAGGGGAAAGGGAGAGTGAGATCTTCTTGTGTCCCCTTTAATACATTTGTAAGATCAAGTCAGAGTCGTGGTGAGAAGATGAACGTTTGCAATTCCAGAATTTGTGTGACTGTAACTAGGCAACGTTAAAGTTTCCTAGCTGTATTTTCTTTTGCCGTTAGCATGTGTGCGCCTGCATACTGGAAACATATTCCATGTTATTAGCTAGTCCCATCCCCGGAGACTTCCAGCAAACAGTTTGCCTCAACTTGTCTGTGCTTCGTAATCTCAACACTGCAAGGTCAGCCTTCTGCAATGTATGAAAAATAGCGTGTCTTCAATCTAGTTCATACCTCAACACCCAGGCAAGAATAAAAGCAATGTAATTGACAGTAATGATGTGTGAAACCAACAAAGGCTGTTTTGTTACTTCCCCGGCTAGAGAATAATGAAGCACGAGAAAGTGTCTTTTGAACAATAAATCAACAACCCTGTATATTGTAAAAAATTACCTCCCAAGGGAGGGGGCACGTATGCAACATCCCAGCCGTTTGATTTATTTATTTGTTTATTTTTAATCCAAAGGAAGCGTGGCAATGGAAAGCCGCTTTGCGTCTAACCTGGTAGTGTTTGAATTGTGTGTTTCATTTACAGAACCGTTGCAAATCAGTCAGGGGAAGGGGAGGGGGTTGGTTTTTTTTAAAAAAACCTTCCAGTGATCTTTCTGCTCACAGGGCATGGCAACTTTATTTTTGGATGCTTCTCGGCATCCTAACAGTGGCCTGATACAATCATACCTCTTGTGTCATATCTAGCATATTCCGTAAACCAGGTATATAGCAAGAAACTCAGACAGATCATTAAACAGAACTCTCCGGTACCTGTAAACAAGGTGTATATTACTCTTTCGTTCTGGTTCCTTTTCCCTCACAAATGTCTTCCATGGAGGGCTATTCTTCATGGCCACAGAACTACAAAAGTCCTGTTCCTTGGGATCATCACTCCAAAGTACTAGGATATTATAATTCCTTCCTGGGCCTCAGGTTAGATTCTGTACCCGACTTACCCAGCGTCAAGTCCAATCCTCGGCAGCTCCTTGCTATCAATAGGGCTATGTCAATTACCTTTAAATGCACATAAAAGGAAATGGGGGAATGGGGAGAAAGGAAAAACAGTTAAAATATTTAACCCCTCTGCTTGACATTTTCTCCAGTGGCATTAAAAGACCTTGTTAGGTCAAACAGAGTCAGATTGCGGTAGTAGCACTTATTTGGTTCTTAAAATATGTAGCCTGCCTTCCTCCCCTCTAAGACCCCACCTCCACTTAGAGACAACCACCTGACAAAGAATACACCGTCACCTTAACTCTGCCCCACAAGGGATGCTGGCCTTCCAGACCCCCTACCCCAGAAGCGAGTGGGTGCTGCCCCAGAACTATACCAAAGGGATGCCCACTCTGATTACTTTGGTAGTAGATAGTTCTGGGAAGGAAATGGGGGGAAGTCTAGCCTCACACTGAAGCAGAGTGAGGGCTATGTGCATTCTATAGTGTAGGAGGCTGGTTCTGTGCCGATGGGTGAAGAAATAAAGGGGATGTTCTGCTAGGTGGCTTAACTTTTCGTTTCTTTGCTTTTGAGGTTTTTTCATCAGGTTGGTTACACCTGCAGCATCCTTAAGCGCTCCGTCCTGTAGCGTTTAATGCCTGAATTTTAAATAGTATCCCTCAGTGGCGGAGGAACATGGAAGCCTCCTTAGCGTAAACTCCCAGGGTGAACTCCTGGCCCATGGAAGTAAAAGGCAAAACTCCCATTTACTTCCGCAAGATGAGGATTTCACACACACACCCAGTCTTTAGATGCTGTTCTCGTTCAGTGCTGTGCTCCCTACTTGAAATCGTACTGAGCATCAATTGTACTTGTGTAAAGGCACATACATGCTGGAATGAATTCAGCCTCCGTGAGATGAGCGAAGACAATGCATTGTCTTCAGGCCCATGCACTACCTTTCCCCCACCCCACAGGGTGAGTTAAGGACAGACATTAATAATGACCTGGTCCCTTTCAGTGGCTGCTCTGTGATTTGAAGTGAGGCGGTTTCTCTCTTGCCTTCCAAAGACACTGTCATGCTGAAATGAACATTTATTTCACATTTAACCATGAAAATAACTTGATTAATGGCATAGAGAAGAAAAGGGGAAAGTGGTCAATTTCACAAAATGCAAGTGCAGGCTAGTTACACTTATAACTGATCATTCTTGCTCTACCATAGGGTGACCAGATGTCCTGTTTTTAAAGGGACAGTCCAGTTTTTGGGGACTTTTTCTTATATAGGTGCCTATTACCCGCCCAGCCCCGTCCGGTTTTTTCACAATTGCTATCTGGTAACCCTACTCTACCAGTCATCTGAATGTTCCCTTAGCCACTTTTTTCTATGAGATAAAATGGGCTTCTTGATCATCGAAAGAAGAGAGTAAATTTTCTTGGGTTAGAGTAAATAAATCCCATATGATTATTGTTAATTTTGAGACATGAATGTATAAAAACAAGAAATGTCCAATCACGTGTAGGTCCCAGTTCAACAAAGGACGTAAGAACATGAGTCCATCCCTGCTCAGCAAAACACATAAGTATGTGCTTTATAAGAAGTCCCTTTGTCTTAAGCATGTGCTTAAGTACCATTTAACTTTTAGCACAAAATGGGATCTTCTATAGTGGATGATGTTGTGTGTGTCTATTTTAACAAATAGACTGTCATGCTCTCAGATGTGACTGCTCCACCATTGTTTTGCCTAACCATATATGTGTCTGTGGGCAAAAAAATATGTTCTAACATTAAATCACTTAAAAATCCAGGGGTTAGATGTGAACTGTCTTGGCTTCATTTACACCAGCTGAGGAGTTGGCTCTATAACTCTTTTCCAAATAAAAAAAATCCACCAAGACCTTCTTTTAATTAGAGCTTTTGGCAAAACAACATCTAATTTCTCAAACTGTTCCAAAGTTATTCTTCATCCTGCATGAGAATGAAAAAAATCAACAATTCCAAATTTTAAAGGGACACTAGCCCAAATCCTCAAAGGTATTTAGGTTCCTAACTTCCACCGATTCCCATGGGAGTTAGGCACCTAACCACCTTTGAGGATCTGGGCCACTGTCAAAGTTGTTAGGCCAAAACACGTGGCCCACAGCTTATTTTCACTTTTATTCACAAAGATGATTGTGCGTGCTTGCGTGTCCTGTCACACCAAAACACCGTAGCCTGAAACTATTATTGCCACATAAAACCCTGGTGAGTATGAGCAATAGTGACCTGTGGCGCGCATGATATATCACAGCCACGTTATCTTCTGATAACCAATATTGCTGCTGTACATTACAAACAAAGAGAGGTTTGCTCTTTACAGAGTGTACAGGCTAAGGGGGTGTTTCACTGGGGTTTCCCTTTCCCTTGGTTGTTCTTTGGTACCATAATAGAGCTTTTTCATAATGGTGTTTTCCTAATGAAACTATACCTCTTCATGTAGTGTAGTGATGGGGGCAAATAAAGCGCCATGAAGCTTTAGAACGACTGAGCTAAAGTTTTCCCCCATCTAATAAAAGTTGAAACCAAGTACAGCACACAGTCATTTCCTGGGACGTCAAGTTGTAGAGTGGCTATGGACTGAGGCCACACGGCCCAGGGAAGTACAGCTTTGGCGTTGACATGGTGACGTGTTGGCACTCAGCTATTCTTGGAGGACGCCCCTGGTCCCAGGTTACTGTAAGCATGTCACCTACACAGCGCTGGACTTGACAGGGTCACATGCTAACAACAGCCGTGGTCTGACACTGAGCCAAAGGGAAAGAACCATGGGGCCTCTTTCCTAGCTGTCAGGTAACATAAAATACGTTACACGATGTGACTGTTCAGCAGAACAGGAAGGCAGGCTGGCGCCAAGGGATGGAGAAAGCAGGCACTTTGGCAGAAGACTTCAGGATAAGCAACCCGAGGAAGCCCCGCTATCTTCTTGACATTGTGTGGCCACAACATCTTGTCATGGCGTATTACAACGTGATTCCGTTCCACTGGCTGAAAACGATTTTGAAATGAGGCCTGTGGTTGGGGGTGACCGTGAGGAACCAGCGGGGAAGCCAGTAAATTGCAGATGTCCATTTAAAGTAAGAGTGCGGGTAAAGACTGGCACCTCTCACTATTACCAGCAGGGTATCCATGGGCACTCTTTCATTCTCATCTTCCATGTCCGAGAGGCCCTGTTGGAAATAAGCTATGGAACATGAGGGCCATCTAGTGGTGACTAGGAAAAGCTAACCTTGAAGTTTCTACTTTAAAAAGTGAAGCCAAGGATAAACTGACAAAAGTCAGGTGTAACAACTTTTGTGACATGATGTTGTTGTTACTCAGAAAAATACAACACTTGGAGAAAGACATAGTCCCTTCCCCAGAAGGTTTTGTGTGGCGTTATTGTGAGGCCTGATTTTCACCGGTGTTTTGAGTTGAGTTGGAATAGTAGGGGCTCAGCACTACGAAAATCAGGCCCTACGCCAGATTCTTAGTTGGTGTAAAACGCAGGTAGCTTCCTTAACTTAGTTGGCGCAGTGCTGATTTACACCGGCTAAGGATCTGCGCCCCCCCACCCCGCAAAAGTCCATGTTTATCACATGATTTCCATGGGACACTATTTCCCACATAACTTCGTGTGCTTTACCGCCATTAAATCGCTCACATCCTTTGGACTCTTGCTTTGAATGCACCTTTTATACAAAAATCTCAGAGCACTTGGGTAAGCCTGTCATCCCCATTCCATTGATGGGACAGACTGGGGGACGGGGAAGTTAAATGAGCCCAAGAAAACAGCACCCTCATGGTACTTAGGCCTCGAGCTTCTGTCTCTCGCTCTGATCACTAGATGATTCTGCCTCTCCTTGCCGCGTGTTCAGGTCACGGGGTATTTTCAGCTCTAATGTGCGCTGTCGCATTTCATGGATAACGTGCTTTTTTTTAAATTTCCTCCACAGTTTATTTATGATGAAATCGTTTCTTGGTAAGTGTATCCAGCTGTCACTTTCTGATTATATTGCAGGAGCTGAAAAATCCGGGTTAATGAGAGCGGGGAAAGCTAAAGTTCTGCAGAGCAATTCAGACACCAATTTCCTGCTCAGCAGGAAACCCAATCAGCAGGTGGACTGGCATAACTCATTTTCTAAGCGAGGGAGGAATGCCCAGGAGAGGTTCATTCAAAGCATCCCCGATGCAAGGAGGCAGCAGTGTCAGTCTGCACCCTCTGTCCACCCACACCCCCCCCCCCCCCCCCGAGGGCAGTGGTGTCTGCGTGGGCAGACTGGCCATACAGCATGGCCCTGAGTCAGAGCTCTGCTGCCAAGGTGAGGTCAGAGCAACTGGGAAGGGGCCGTGAAAGCCAGAGGGGAAATGCCATGAAACATGAGCATTAGAAACGGCTTCCAACATGTCTTCCCTGAGTTTGTCCAAACGTTTGAACTTTTAAAAAGAAATGGAATGGGGTGTATCTATTTAATGGTGGCGTTAAAAATAAAATGGCCTGAGATAGCATTAAACAGGCACTGTCCAGTTAAAAATCGTATATTAAAATGAATGCATTTACCTCTGTTATTAGTAACACCGCAGCTTCGTAAAGCTGAAAATAGAAAAATCTAATTTACTTTCAGCTGTTTAACCTGTTTGCTTGCTGCCTATCTCGCAGATCGGACAATGACATTAGTCAGTCTAACTTTTGCTCATAGTCAAACTTCATTTTCAGGTTTTCTATAACGCTTGGGTTACAAACATTGCAGGGAGCTGGGGTTTTTTAATTTGTTCCCCCCGGGATGTTTACTTTTAATTTAATTGAAATTTACATTTCTAGTTTTGCAGAGGTTTTTCTTCTTCTTTTTAAACTAAAATTCAATTTGAGGGCAAATTAGACTTAACTGCTTCCTTGTAATGAAATACATCAACGAGGAAGCAGAGTGCTGGACTGCCAGAAACAAGGGGAATCATAGAATCATAGAATCTCAGGGTTGGAAGGGACCTCAGGAGGTCATCTAGTCCAACCCCCTGCTCAAATGAATGAATATGGTCAATGCTAAATCTAAGAGATCAAAAAGCCACAGCTCGACTTAAAAGAAAACGAACAATGAGTCTCAGCCCAGGGCTACACTAGGGAAGGGGGGTCGATCTACGATACGCAGCTTCAGCTACGTGAATAACGTAGCTGAAGTCGGCGTATCGTAATCGACTTACCTGGCCATGAGGACAGCGGCGAGTCGATCGCTGCAGCTCCCCCGTCGACTCCGCTTGCGCCGCTCGATGACGTGGATTTCCGGAGCCGACGGGGAGCGCGATCGGGGATCGATTAAGCACGTCTTAATGAGACGCGAAAAATCGATCCCCGATAGATCGATTGCTACCTGCCGATCCGGCGGGTAGTGAAGACAAGCCCTTATTGTGTAGAACTGTGGTGATGCTTATTGCTGGGGCTAGTGGTTTGTCACAGTAAACTATACAAAATGTAAGGGTCTGGTTGCGGGGGGAGGAACTCTATAGTGAGGAGTACCAAAAGCCATGGGCTGTCTAATTTTAATACAAATGTCCTTTATTTTGTAGCAGAAACTGCTAAAAAAAATCATTTCATAACATTTAACTAGCAGTTTAAACCATGCAAAGCTGCTTGTGCAGCGCCTGCCGGCTCAGCTGCGTAGCCACAGCAGCAGCATGGAGAGAGAGCTGGAAAGAGCAGCTGCTGCCTCTCGCCAGCAGTAGCGCTCTTAAACCAGCCCTGGGAGCTCAGTGGGCCTGATTCTCCATCGCGTTACACCGTGTGTCGATGTTCACACTGTGCAAAGTGGGCATAAAATATCTCCACCCGCTCCACTGCACCCCGGGCCCCTGACTGCCCTCCCAGAAATGTCCAAGTTGCTTAGTGGTTGCATAGCTACGTTTTGGTTTTTTTAATTGATTTTGATTTTTTTTGCCAAGCGGGATCAGAGTAGGAGTTAGAATCCCCGTGCTTTGTGGGCAGCCTACTTCTTAACCCCCTTTCTGGATACGGAGTACAATGTCCAGGGGGTTGAACATTTCCATGTGGGTTTACTGAGTGGCTAAAGCAGGGAGTGCCGTCAGGCACACGTGACCTCTCTCTGCTCTCCTGTGATTTGTCCCTCATCTGCCTTTGTTTGCAGGTGGGAGTCCCTAGTCCTAGTGCTGATGTACTTCATTTACATCCTGATCATGAAGTAAGTCAAATATGCCCTTGGCCTGTTTAAAATGCAGGGCTCTGCTTTGTGATGTGCTTTCAGAGTCTGCAAAGGTAATTCAAGAGCAGTAAGAGGCAGAGAAGGGTTTCTATCATGATATCTAGCCCAGGTACTTCTCTAGCTCCCATTACATAGTGTCTGAGCACCTGGCAATCTCTGATGTATTTATCCTCTACAACGCCTCTGTGAAGTAGGCTGGTGCTATTATCTTTAGTGTATCGCTGGGGAAACTGAGGCACGGAAAGACCAAGTGACTTGCTCATAGTCACACAGAAAATATGGGGAGGATCAGAGAATTTAACCCAAGTCTCATGAGTGTCAGGCTAGCACCCTGACCCCCGTACCATCCATCTTTTGACCAAGAGGCTGATTCCACTGACATGGCTGGATAGTGTAACAGAATTACAATCTGTATTTGTTTTCGCATCCAGGATACTTTTGACACATTATGTTTTATGGACTTTCATGTTTGAGGACACAGAGATTATTTTGCATGTAGGCTAGAGCTGTCCTATTCTAAGCCTAGATTTCTTTAAAACCACGGGGCCTTCCCTGCCCTCTAGAATGCTATAGTTTGGTCATACGCGGTCTGGCTCAAGAAAAGAAGGGCTGTTGGGAAAGCTGCATATAGGGAACAGAGAGGCAGCAGGTGTTTGTTTTCTTTGCATAGGTTTAATTCCTCCATACATCACTGCTTCGAAAGGAAGACAAAAAATGCTGCCAATATGGTGAACGGATTAGCAAATAACACCGAAATGGACGATAACAGCAATTGTGACGCCACCGTGGTATTACTAAAGAAAGGTAACTGTTCCAGTAAGTCACGCTACTTGTTTGCATCATTCTGAATAATTCTCACTCACGTTTGCTACTAATTAAGCTACATGGGATGGTTCTATATTGTCAGGGACTGAGATGAAGGGGAATATAGAAGAACTGGCCTGTTTGTAGCCCACACCACCAGATGGCAGTGCAGTTACAGTGGATGCAGGTCCATTTCCAGTTGGGTGCATCCCATCCTTGGAGAACGGCTTCCCTGAAACTTCTTAGTCTAGGATTCCCTTCACTGGGGCAGAGGGCACAGAGATATGCTCCCGGGGGAGAGTGAGAGCATATCTCTGTGCCCTCTGCCCCAGTGAAGGGATCTACAAATGATGCAGTTCTGAATTCCATAGGGAGCTCTAATTACAGTCGTCATCCAGTGAGCACCATAGAAACCGAGCATATGCGGAAACGCAGCAGCAGGAAAGCCGCTCGAGTTTTTCTGCTACCCCTAGCTCAGGTAAGGAAGTGGTCACTCATGCACTTCCTTTCCTGAGCTCTAGAACTGATTTGCAGTTAGGGAGCTATGCATGTGCTCTGGCCACTGCTGCAAACCGGGGTTTTCCTTGTCTTAGACAGCTGTTTCTTCCAGCTAAAATGACGGCTGTGAATCAAGAATTTAAACGGCTGCTGCTCTTCTCAGTCAGCTCCTCGGCTGGTGCAAACTGGCATTGATTTCAATGGAGCTTCACCAATTTACAGCCGCTAAGGGTCTGGCCCATTATGTGTACAAACCTCTGTGTGGACCCTCTCATTTCAGATCAGGGTTTGTCTACATGGGAGATATTTCCAGTTATACCTGTATAATTATACTGCACTTATTCTGGAATTAGAGTGGCTTTTTTTTTTTTTTTGCCTAACCTTAAACATCTTCCAAATTGGCATAAGCTTAAACTGGAAAAAGACCACTCTAATAGAGGGTTGCCAGGCGTCCAGTTTTCGACCGGAATGCCAAGTCGAAAAGGGACCCTGGCAGCTCCGGTCAGCACCGCTGACTGAGCCGTTAAAAGTCCAGTCGGTGGCCCCAGGTCGGAACCCTCTCCCCATACCCTAACTCCATCCCAGAGCCTGCACCCCAAGCCCCCTGCCCCAGGTTGGAACCCCTCCCACACCCAACCCCCCACCCTAGTCCTGAGCCCCCTCCTGGAGCCCACACCCCCTCCCACACCAACCCCTGCCCCAGCCCTGAGCCTGCTCCCACACTCCAAACCCCTCGCCCCCAGTCCGGAGCCCCCTTCTGCACCCCAAACCCCTCAGCCCCACCCCAGAGTCCACACACCTCCATCCAGAGCTCTCACCCCCTCCCGCACCCTATTGGGGGCCCTAACCAGGAATATTTTGCCCCCCCCCCACAACACACAACACACAACACATACTAAAATAGCGAATAAGGGGCCCCTTGAGCTGCTCAGGGCCCTAAGCAATTGCTTAGTTTGCTTATGCCCAGCACCAGCTCTGCCAAGAGCCAGAGGCTGGAGCAGAGAGGAGGGAGAAGGCAGGACGGGCTTTGTGTCTTCTCCAGCTGCTCAGGGAGCAGGATCTTAGCGTATTCACAAGGTGCCTCCGGCCGACTCATCACTGAATTTGGTCAGCTGGTTGGATCATTAGCTTACCTGGCTCGGGTACTAAGCAGGATGAGACAGTCCCTCAGGGAGGAGGGGCAGGGCCCAGCTGAGGTCTGGACAGAAGAGACTTTATTTTTCAGTATATTTGGACTCAAAGTAGAACCCCAGCAAGGGACTTTTGTCTTCCGTCTTTGGACTGTGTGGCGTTCTTAAGAGACCCTAAACTAAAGGGGAAATTGTGGCATGGTATTGCAGAGTCCCCCCTTTCCCTCTTCCCCAGCACGCACGCATACAGGCCATGAGGGGGCACAAAGGAGACAGCTGATCCTGTTACACGCTGGTATAAAAGTGCTTATGCCAATATATTTTATTCTGGTTTGAGGAAGTGAAATAAGCAATATACGCATATAATTGTGTCTACGCTGTGGCCTTACCCTCATAGCTATGTCTGCAGAAAATCACACCCCTTACTGACATGGTTAGGCCAGAAAAAAAATTAAGCGTAGACCAGGCCTTAGTCATTCAGGTAACCAGCTGACATCAGGATTACTAACACAAATAAGAGAGTTTCGGTTATGGATTCGTTTACGCACACTTCTCTACAAATAATTCCTTTTTGCGTGACATTTCTCATGTCTGGGTAGCTTTTTTGTTTTGAAACTTTGTGGTTACTCGGACAAGTCGTTGGAGAGAAGAGATGTTTCTTCACTTTTTGAAAATTGTTTCAATGTTTATCTGGCAATTGGCCACTAGAAGCCAAGAAATGACTGACTGTAAATCTCCAGTGTTGTTTCACACACTAATCTGCAGTATTAGCTCACACACTGCCAGGGCCGGCTCCAGGCATCAGTGTTCCAAGCAGGTGCTTGGGGCGGCAATCTGTAAGGGGCGGCAGTCCGTGTGCCATTAGGGCGGCACGTGCGTTTCCTCCGCGGCAGCGGCAATTCGGTGGCAGCTTCTGTTTTCAGAAAGACAGAAGTTGCTGCCGAATTGCCACCACCGCGGGTGGCTGAAGATAGAAGCTGCCGCCGAATTGCCGCCGCCACGGAAACGCACGTGCCGCCCTAACGGCACATGGACTGCCGCCGCACACAGCAGCGGCAATTTGGCGCGCTGCTTGGGGTGGCAAAACCGGTAGAGCCGGCCCTGCACACTGCACTGTTTTTACCAGCTTAGACAGTAAACTCTTTGGGGCAGGGACTGTGGTTTTTGTTCTGTGTTTGTAAAGTGCCTAGCACTAGGGGGAGCTGTTTCATGACTAGGGCTCCTAGGTGCGACAATAATACAAATAATACGTATGAAGTTGGATGGCAATTCTATCGCAAGTGTCTCAGGTTTTCTAGTCACTTTCTGAGCCTCTGCCTTTCTGGACACACTGAAATAAGAGAGTCAAAAAAGGATTTCTGTATTTTGAACTGTGAGCTATTTTTGGATCATTTTTATTAATCCCTGAGTTCTGCCCAAAAATCGAAAGCCCCGTGGGCCCGCTGCATTTCTCGCGAGCGCCATTCTTGAAATATAGGTTTGACAAAAGTTTCAAGCAACAACAGTTCCGCCATTTTGGTTTATACTAGCATAAAAATAACACCTTTTCCCACTTCAGCAAAAACAAAGAAAATACCCAGGCAAAATGTTTCCTTAATGAGTTAAGGCTGAGAACACATTGTTCTTTGTGGCACTATCAATAAAATAACAATAATAATAGTTATGAATTGTGGTAGCATGTTAGAGCCCCAGTCATGGGTCAGAACCCCATTGTGCTAGGATCTGTGCAAACAGAACGAAAGGATGGTCCCTGCCCCAAATTGCTTATGGGATGTTGTTGTTTGAGTTCAGAGGGATCATGATTTGACCTCAACCATGTGGTACAACTAGAGTGAGCTGAAATGCCCCCGGGCGTGTCCTTTTTCTCTGGCCACTTAGGATAGGTTCTGCACATTGGGTCAGTAACAGGAGAGTCGCCATCACAGAACAGCTGTGCCTCACTTGCTCTCAGATTTGATGCCCCTTTCCAGCAGTGAGTGCACTGCCCAAGGATACAAGAACCTGCATTTAGTTTGCCTTATTGCACCACAGATACACTGCAAAAGCTACCTACCCCAATACATGATGAAAGGGTGGGTGAGGATTATATCCTCGTGCGAGTAAAGATTATGCTCTTGGAATCAATGCAGCCAGTACCACAGGCCTAAGCACCAGATGGCATCTACTGCAGTGGGACACCTGCTCTTTGAAGTGTAACCATTGTGTGTAGTAAGTGCGTGATAAATACATGAGAGTAGGTTAGATTTTGCAATTAAAAGCCTCAATGGTGGGCCAAGTGAGAGATTTATTTCAAAATCCGATTGCTCAAGGGCAAAAATGAATGAGAGAAGAGGCACTTTTGAGGCCAGTG
The DNA here is from genome assembly GCA_037349315.1 of Chelydra serpentina. Taxonomy (NCBI): domain Eukaryota; kingdom Metazoa; phylum Chordata; order Testudines; family Chelydridae; genus Chelydra; species Chelydra serpentina. Next base: position 18,643,156 of record JBAIAC010000061.1, read on the forward strand.
TCTGAAGTTGAGTGTCTCACCCCGGGCCCATGAATCTTTACGGTTCACTGAATTCAACCTTTTGAGAACCACGTAGTGTGGGGTGGGAGATAGAGGTCATCTTTCCTGGACCACTCTTGCCAAATGGTTCCTAAGGTCCTGGGAGCTAGGGGGCTGAGAGGAAAGGGTCACTCTCTTGTGGGGTGGTTTGCAGAGTGGAAAAAAGATGGAAAGCCTGTTGATCTAATGCAAAGTTGACTGTTCGGGCTGCTAGTTTTGAAAAGAAGGAGGATTGTAGAACTCTTTCACTCTGAAAGGGGCCACTGGATCAGCAAGCAAGGTACCTCACCCCTTTCTCTGTGTATTCTCTGCAGGGAATTTCCATCGTAAAGCCTCGGTGATCATGGTGGACGAGCTGCTGTCTGCCTACCCGCACCAGCTTTCCTTCTCTGAGGCTGGGCTCCGGATAATGATAACCAGCCACTTCCCTCCCAAAACCCGTCTCTCCATGGCCAGTCGCATGTTGATCAACGAGGTACGTGCTACTCCTTGCTCCTCAGCCTGAGTCTGTGTCCATTCTGAACTTATCTCCTCCCACAGCAGACTTCAGACTGAAGGGAGACTGACTGACAGGAATTTCTGTGCTTCGATGGAGTTTCTCATCTCCCTCACCCCTGTCCAAGTATGCTGCTAAGCCATCCCTTGACACTATTCCCTGATGAGATACCTGAAGAGAATGTTTTTTCTACACAATGTACTAGATTGCATTAAATGGCAGAAGGGTTCCATTTCCCCCCTGCCCCAGGAGAAGATGTTCCCAGACATTGGTTGCATTCTGATCTCACTTACACTGGTTCTACAAACACTGTAATTTCATTGACTTCAGTAGACTTCAAATTTACACCAATGTAATTTGGATTAGTATCTGGCCCGTGCTTTCAGTGTCAGTCTGTTTTAGATTCCGTTATACTCGGTCCTTCATTTACCGAAATGATAGTATTTGTGTCAGATCCTCAGCAGGTGTAGATGTCAAATTTACACCAGTTGAAGATCTGGCTCTATATTTTTTAAAACCTGCTTTTACAAAGTTCTTCAGATCTCTCCTTATTTTTGTTATAATCTCTCTTTCACCAAGACTTTGTAACTCTGTTTCCAGAGGCAAAGGCTGATAAACAGCAGAGCCTACACCAATGGGGAATCGGAAGTGGCTATCAAAATTCCTATCAAGCATGCCCTGGAGAACGGGACAGGCCCCAGCAACTCCACTGAAAGGGGCGTGAATGGGACCCGAAGAGACGAGGACATGGCTGAGGCAGGAAATGAGACCGAGAACGAGGACAATGAGAACAACGAGAATGATGAGGAAGAGGAGGAAGAGGAGGATGATAATGACGGACCTTACACTCCTTTTGACCTACCCTGTAAGAAGCTCTTGGGTTTTCCTTGTGTCAGTATAACTCCGAAAACACCAAACTGTATGACAGTTACATTTGAAATTCTAGGTGCTTCTCTGATAACCCCATCATTCTGACCATCACCGTTTAATTCCTCCTCATTGGTGAAATGGGATTGTGTCCATCTGGTTTAAATAGATAGGGCCCCCTCCCCTCTGATGGAAGTAACAATAGAGTGGAAAGTGACAGAACCCAACCAGGCTGCTGTAACTGCTGCAGACACCTAAGACTTGTCTGGACTAGGAAAAATGGTGTGTTCTTCTCTGTGTTATCTAAAACCTGGTAACGACACATGGTGAAAGCCTACTGACGACAAGGCAGTGGTATTATTAACGGGTGTTAACAGGTCAAAGTAAACACCTTTAAAAACTACGCACTGCCTTGTCTTCACTAGGATTTTTCCTCATGTTAGGTTAAATCCTAGTGAAGACAAGGCAGTGTGTAGTTTTAACAGGTGATAGCAGGTTAAAAGTATAGGGGAGCCTAGGCCCTACCTCGACCTGTTAACACCTGTTTATACTAGTTCACTAACATGAGGGAAGAACAAACCTTTATCCCTAGTGTAGATGCGCCCACGATGAGCTGCGTAGTCCGCCTGGACTGCACTAACAGTCAGAACCATTGCATTTTATCATCATTTTGCACTGGTCTAAACAACTACACAAGATGCAGGACAATGGTGAACCAGACATCAGGGCCTAGTTCTCAACTGCACCAAGCCCCCTATACTGGCTGTATAAAGGGGCATTCCAGTGTGTGAGAATATAGTTTACTCCTATTTTATGTCCCCATTTATACTTCCAGAGAGGTGTAAGGGGGCCTTAGTGCAAATGAGCTTTTGGCCCATTATGTTCAACATCCTTAAGTCCTGAGTGTCATTTCCACCACTCTGGCAGTGTAGATGGGCCTTAAGTGGGCACATTTGGGGTTTGTTTTCCAGTCTTGGTCTCTTGTTCCCCACTTTGACACCTTCCCAAGGCTGGCAACATCCTAGTGTCACCTCCTGATGCAGTGCTGCCCTGGTACTGTGCCTTTACCAGCGTGCAATAACACCGTGCAGGTGCAGAAGTTACATCAGCTCCACCCTTTACCACTAGCTCGGGATCGGCCCTTTGAAAACTGGGATGAATTCCATAAATCTGTGAGGAGTGACAACCCTAGGCACGCACAGACCTGGAGTGCTGCAGATTAGCCGGCATACTCAGCCCCTAGAAGGGACTGCTCCTGCCAGATACAGAGTGGTTTCACAACAAGTCCTTTTCCAGGGCTACTCACCCAGAAAGCTGAGCCGTAGGAAGAGGGTGGTGCTTAAGCAGGGGGAAACGAGAGCGCTAAGAATGCTAGCAGGAGGCACTGTGAGCCATGGTGCTAGATCACATCCCTCCTTAAAACCCTCTTTTTCTGTGATCCCGACAAAATACTTGGCAGCAGCTAGGCAGCTGATGTGCTATGCCCATGGCTTATCACGGTAATCGGGATCGTCTCAGTCCCCTTGAGCTCCCCTTGTCTTATCCTCAGCTTGTATGTTCTTGGGCAAGGAATGCCTCCCTGTTATGTGTTTGTAGGGGGTTCAGCCGCTCTTGCTGTGAGCACAATACACATAATAAATCCGCCTCAGGGTTACAGCAGAGAGGATGGGGCAGAGATGTGTGGTTCTCCCCTTTTGTTTCTGGCAGCTGGCAAAACGGAAATCCTGAAGTGGCTGTTCACCTGGCCACTGAGCTTCCTCCTGCACTTCACGGTGCCCAACTGCAACAAGCCCTACTGGGAAAAATGGTTCATGGTCACCTTTGCGTCCTCTACCCTCTGGATTGCAGCCTTATCCTACGTGATGGTGTGGATGGTACGTATTGAGCCGGGGAGGGGGGAAAGCGGACTTGGGGCTGGGTCCAGAGCCTGTTGAGGTCAATGGGCATCTCTTTCCATCAGCATCGGTTCCCATTTATACTAAAGCCCCTTGTCACGGCGGGGATCCAGTGCTGGCCCCTTTGAAGTCGGGGCAAAACTCCCATTGCTGTCACTGGGGCCAGAATTTCGCCCCAGGTTTTTAAGTTGGGAGTAAATTCCACTTACACACGATTTAAGGCCACGTTACCAGCAGAATAGTGTAGATGGGCCTTAGTGTGAATGAGAATCAGGCTCTTTAATTGCTTTCTCTCTCTTTCTCCGTGGAGTAAGCAAGTTTGAAAGGCAGGGCTGACAAACGCTACACCCCAGCCCCTGCACGTGCTAAGCCATGAAACTCAGCCTTCTGGCTGGCGCATTTTGCTGCATTACTGCTCTACTTAATCTATTTCTAGCTTGTTATTTAAAAGGTGGTTGGGGATCAATAAAATGAACAGATACCATCCAAATGTAATTGGCTTATTCTCTGCAATTACAGTCCCGTATGCTTGTTAGTTCATTAAGCCGCTGCAGGCCTCATTAGACAATTGGGTAGGTTATAACATCTCTGTAGCCCCAGTTATAATAATGCCAGCAATTCAGCATGGATCACGCTTCCTTTCCAATCCCAGCTGTCTTGAGGAAAAACCAGACAGTTATGGGGTGCAGAGAAGGGTTCGGGGGAACTTGGAATAGAGCCTATGCACTTGTGACTGAGCATCTGAGTGTTTGACCACTTATTCTGATTTTAGAACTACAGGAATGCATCTAATCTATTTCTAAAGAACCGAACATGCCTTCTTCACTGGGGATCAGAAATTAGAGAAAATCTTCCAGTCCATGCACAGTTAACTCCTGTACTGAATGCAAAATTAAGGTCAGGTTTTTCCCTCAGAGCCAAGCCAAAATCTTGCGAAAGAATTTTTTAAGAGAGCCTTAATTCCCTAAACAGGAAATGGAGAGTGACTAGTCTCCCCCGCCCCCCCTCCCCCAAATGTTCATTTGAGAGGATGAACTGTTTTTAAGAACAAGTACCTGTCCAAGCTTTCCAAAGCTGGAATACCAGAAGCCACGGGATCACTGTGTTGCTTATAACATGTGGTTCAAATTTGTTAGACTGCATTTTAGAGAGCATGGCAATCAAGCGTTATCCTGAACTGAACTTTTTTATGTCACTCCTTGCAAGTAGATATGACCGCGAGTGTAACTTGCATTGATGATAAGTTCTGTGTTAAGCAAGGGCTTCCAGCGTTCCAAAATGCATAGTGATTCAAAGGACACTAATAGATTGTAACGTGCCTACCAAAAGACAGGAAGATGGTTAGCAGTATCTCCTCTGTGTTAAGTTGCCTGCACTGACTTGAGGCTATACCCCTGAATACAATATACTTATGATATAATTATCTTTGGTTTTCATGATTACTTAACTATTATTTGTATTATAGTAATGCCTAATGGCTCTAATTCATAAACTTTAAAGCCAGAGGGGGCCATCATGATCATCTAGTCTGACCTGCATGCAAATCGCAGGCCACAAAACCTCACCCACCCAGTCCTGTAGGAGCCCCCTAACCTCTGGCTAAGTTACCGAAGTCCTCAAATCATGGTTTAAAGGCTTCAAGTGACAGAGAATCCACCATTTACACTAGTTTAAACCTGCAAGTGACCTGTGCCCCATGCTGCAGAGGAAGGCAAGACATATCATGAAGATCAGGCTCCAGTTGTGCTAGGCACTGTACAGACAGTCTCTGCCCCCAGGTAGTTTACAGTTCGAATAGACACAGCCGATAACGGGTGTAGAGAAAAGAGAGGCCCCATGAGCTGAAGTGGCTTGTCAACGGTCCATGGCAGAGCAGGGAATAGAACTCAGATTTCCTCACCCTAAACCACTCCCTCTCTTAATTTTCCCTTTTTAAAAAGTTCTTTTGCATCACCATCAAACTTAGTTATAGAAACTGACCCAGAACATATTGCAATGTAGGGACAAGTTTGACTAGGTTTCTAAATAAATGTAAGCCTCTTGACAGTTCTATTTATTTCCTTAGGTTACCATCATTGGCTACACATTGGGTATTCCAGATGTGATCATGGGTATCACATTCCTGGCAGCTGGAACCAGCGTGCCAGACTGCATGGCTAGCCTTATAGTAGCAAGACAAGGTAGGTTTGCCTCCTATATCAGCAAACATGGACATAAAACCACTGCGAAAGTATCTCCTACGTGTCCACTGCCTTTTAAGGAGGTACCGAGGAAGTATGGATGGCTAGCCTCCAGATAAGCTTTCCCGATAAAGGGGATGATATGAAAGTGCATCTTCCCTGCGGTGTCCAGATGCTAGCCTCAGGGGGTCCAAGCTTTGAAAAAACAAGCTGGGGCTGAAGGGCAAGGCATGAGCATTCCCCAGCTCTCCTTTACTAGCTCAGCTGGAAAATGGGTATGATGTTTAGTGTGCCTGCTACTCAGTTTCCGTAATACAAGGTTTCCAAGATGGGGCAAAGACGTAAAGGTTTGAAATAAGACTCCAACAGATCTGTATTAGACATAATTACTTGAAACCATTGCAACCTTTGGACATCCGCTCTGTATTAGTCAGAACCATGGGTTTCCAGAGCTATACTCTGGGCAGGGCAGAATGGGCAGAGGGGTATGACACAGCTGAGGTAGAACAGCCTCTGTCCTTTTCAGGTTCTTAGAGGCAGATCATCAGCTGGTGGAAATTCTCGTAGCTCCATTAGAGCAGAGGACCTGGCCCGTGGAGTCTTGTGTTAGTTCCACTGAACATTTGAGGAGGGCCTCTTATATCAATCAGTCACATTTTGGGGGGCTGGACTACTTTAGTGGCATACTAATATGTCAAAAGGAGCAGCAGGGAGTGGTTCTGATGAGTGACATCAACGCTGATGTGAAATTTAATATTTGCAGAGAGAACAGGAGGTTGTCCTAGAACTGACTTGCCATCACAGAGAAGGGAAAAGGCCATTACTGAATCTGGACCATGCTTTAGCAGCATAGCCAATGCTGAGCATTCAAAAAATCATGTTTAACTTGAAAATTAAGGATTTTTTTAAAATCGGGTTTCTGTTTGTTTGTCTTCTGGTTTCTGAGACTTTGGGGGCACTTGAGTCATTTTCTCCAGTTTTTCTCCACCACCAGGAGGGCTGGAAAATTATTTTTAATGAAAACAGATTTCCATGGCTCCAGAAGCTGGAGCTTTAAGAAAAACTGAGTTGGCAATAGTGCTTTAGGAGGCCAAGAGGATGTTTCTTGGTGAAACATACACTTTCCCAGTATGCCCATTTTTTTTGGAAGAAATGAGCATCAGTTATAAAGAAAGGCCAAGTCAGGAGTAATTCAGATGCCGATATTCTTGTTGAAGAGCAAGAAGCCTTTACTGAAATGACTGATTGTACCCGGTTTCCTGTTTCCGCAGGCATGGGGGATATGGCTGTGTCGAACTCCATTGGAAGTAATGTTTTTGACATTTTAATTGGCCTGGGTCTCCCATGGGCTCTGCAGACTCTAGCAGTGGATTATGGTTCATATGTAAGTCCTACATTTGATTGATTTATTTTATTAAATACAAATATTTCTTTTAGGCTCCTGTCATGTTTTCTGTCAGGTAAAAGTTCGTTCAGTTGAAATTTGAGTGAGCAAATAGCAATACCTGTGTATGATTTAGGAAAATTGTAGTCAATTCTGTCTAGGATTTGTGGCATGAGTACTTTTATTTCCTGTCGAATGCAATAGCCCAAACTGCAATAAGATACCATATTACACTGTATTTTGAATAGATACATGAGAGAGACAGGTAAATTGCTTAATAATAGACTGAGATCTCTACTCTGACGGGATAAAAATTGAATTATAAAACACATAGATTGGATAGGATAACCAGCATATCTTCTAGAAAGGAAAGTCATGCCTCACTAAGCCATTAGAATTCTTGGAGCATGTCAATAAACTAGTAAATGAAGGAGGTTGTTAAGAAAACTAAGTAGTCACAGGATAATGGGTAAAACACTATCATGGATCAGAATGTCACTAAAGAGGCAGAAAACAAAGTGTAGAAATAAATGATCAGATTTCAACATAGGAGAAGTTGAACAGTGGGGATGCCCTAAGGAACTATATTAAGACCATCGTTGTTTAATAGATCAATTAATAATCTGGGAAAGGGAGGGAATAGTGAAATGGTTGTATTTGCAAGTGACAAAACATTATTTAGGTGAGTTAAGACTAGAGAAGACTGTGAGGATCCAGAGCAGTCTAACAAAGTTAGGTGACTAGGCAACATGATAACAAATTAATTTTTTTGTTGGCAAGTGCAAGGCGATGCATATAAGAAGCAGGTCAAATGATTCCTTCCTAATATTGCAAGATACTTAGATAACTAACTAGTCAGGGAAATGACCTGGACATTGTTGTGGGTAGTTCCATGAAAATATTTACTAAATGTGTGATGGTGGTCAAAAACCAGAGTGTTAGGGTGCCCATAAAGGGAGAAATATCAGAGACTCCCTCAAGTCCACTAGAGACTTTGTATTGCTACTAATTTTAAATGGAAGACACTAAGACACTTCGGTGATCATGTAAATATAGACTGTATCATAACATATACCCACAAGATGGGTGAATTAAGGTTGCACAGGCAACCTTAATTCTGGCATTTCCTAACATTTGAGTGCTTGACTTTGCAACCTTAACATTCTTTTAATACAGATTTTTGTATATAACATTTGTACTGCTTTACCTGTGGAACAATCTTTTGATACTTAAGTGCAGATCCCCATCTGGTGTAAATTGTCATCGCTTCGTGGAAGTCATTGGAGCTATAACAATACAGCTGCTGAGTATCTGTCCCTTATTGTCTCATGCTCGCCTTCACTTTATATCTTCCTGTGTAGTTGAATGGTGAGGAAAAATTTGATAACAGGTTTTTTAGTGCCTGGTTCCTCTGTCTCCTAGATTACATTTGGAATTTCTTTGTGAAGCTGCAGTAATCATTTATGTTTGAGATTTTGTTCGGTTTCTTGCGAGGGGGGAGAACATGACTGATGGGGAGGGGGGGAACAACAGAGGAATCACTCTTTTTCTGTAATTTAGGAAGTGTTAAAAAATGGCTAATTTTTGAAACGTTGGTGCTAAATCTGATCAACGAATGGTGCATTTTTCATACGTGTCATCCATTGTTGTAATTATAGAAAATGTAGGGAGCAAAACTGTTGTGTCTTGCCTCAAGGTCACCCCAACAGCAATTGTGCTGATATACTTTAAAATAGCTTTTTAAATTATTCTGAGAAAACAATTTTTCATTATGCTTCATTCCTTTGCGGAAGTCGGTAACATAATTTAAACTTGTTTAGAGACAGACATTAGACCACGTAGTTCTGTTGAAAACTCTCATATCTTGTACTTCAGCTATTCAGACTAGAGACATTTGAAAAAGGAAAATGCAGTTTTGAAATCTGACTTTTCCTTTTTCTCCAATGTGTGTCACTGAATGACACAATTACACTACCTCCTTTTAATTATCATCATCGTTATTTATGTTACCATACCACCTATGAGCCCGAGTCATGGACCAGAACCCCACCATGCGTTGAGCCAAACAGTTCCTGATTATGGAATTGACAGGTGCCATTGCCAATTCCTGCCAGCCAGGTGAGCTTTTAAGTCCTGCAGAGTGAAGCTGCTGCTTCTTCATTTCCTGGGTTTCTGTCCCCGCCCCGTACCCTCATCTACCCCCCAAAAAACCCAACGAACAACCTGGGAAATTCCTTATCAATGTGATACGGGAACATTAAAGGCACACGGTCATGCATTCAAGGGTCAGGAATGCCAGGAAGGTTTTCACGCCCCCACAAATGCATCCAGGATTAATTCACAAGAGGAACAAAGAGACCTTTGCACGTGGATTAAACTTTGGCACCCTATCGAACAAAGCCAGTGGGGGTTGTTTATTGCTTTAAGTGACTGCAGTGCATATTACTTGGCATCCATGAAGACTGAAGTCCCCTGCCTATCTTCAGGGCATGTTTATTATTTAGAGGCAGTGTGGTCCAGTGGATAGGAGACCTGGCTTCTATTCCCAGCTGTGCCAGTGACCCGCTCTGTGTGTGACCTGGAGCAAGTGACTACCCCTCTCTGTGCCTCTATTTCACCTCCCACCCTTTATCTTGTTTATTTACATAGGAAGCTCTGTGGGGCAAGAACTTGCTCTTACTATGTGTCCGTACAGCACCTAGCCTGATGGGGCCCCAATCTGAGTAGGGGTCTCAAGGAGCTGCAGTAATGCAGAACCCTAGAAGATTAAGGCTGGAAAAGACCTTGAGAAGTCATCAAGTCCAGCCCCCTGCACTGAGGTCTGGTATACCTAGACCGTCCCTGACAGGCGTCCGTCCAACCAGTTCTTAAACACCTCCAGTGACAGCACTACTTAAAGCAATAAACAACCCTTAGTGGCTTTCTAATATGATTCTGTATTACAACTGCACCTAGAAACCCCCACTCATCTCAGGGCCCCCTCAACCGCTCCTGGAAGCCTATTCCAGAGTTTAACTACCCTTAGCTGTAGAAAGTTTTTCCTAATATCTAATAAAAATAGCAGCAGTGCAAGTTCTCCTGCTCCACCCCACCCCACCCCACCCCACCCACATGGCTCCAAGAGAGAGCAAAGGACTAATTAAAACTCAGTACATATCAAAAAGATCTGTGCATATATTTCACCTATTCATCGTTTTAAGCTTCAACGTATTAAACATTTTCCATGAGTAATGATACTTTTGATCTTGACTAAAGATCTAAAGCTTCAGTATGGAGGAGTAGTGACTTTTGACAGAACTCTGACATTTCACTTGGGCTGGGAAAAGAGGCTGGGGTTAAAAACAAAACTAAATTAACTGTAGTAGGAATCAAATTCAAATTTCTAGATCATAGCTCATCCCTATATTTGTTGTGTTTTTCCTTTAAAGGGGACATAAACAAGAGGCTGAATATGAGTAGCCTGCTCTCATGCATGTGTAACAATGTCCTCACTGTTTAATTTATCCAGATGATTTGTTGTGCAATGTGCTCACATGTTTAAAAAGCGGTCTTACAAACAACCCCATAATCTGCAATGCGCGTTTCCTCACTACTTACTTCAAGTTCATGGATTTAGCCCAGTATCCACAGCCAGCTAAACTAAAAACTGTATCTGGCATGTGAGGACTAGATCCCACTTGGCTCAGATGTAGTCCGCTGACAATGACAAACACTTGTGACCTATTTATTTATGTTCATTATTTATTCTGCCCCGTCGGTGTGCCTGGTACTGGATTCAACATAGAGAAGACAACCCCACGACGCTTACGCTGAGGGATTTGTGAGAATAACTGTTAGGACTCCTCACACGAACAAGGCTTCCTCACTTCATTAAGGCCCTGCACAACTGGGCCAATGTTTTTAACAGACAAATATGCCTTTGCTTACATGTTAAACACTGGAAGATTTCAAAGCTAATAATTACCATTTCTTTAAATGTTTGGCGGGCTCCCAACTTCCCGTTTGGATTGCATCGTCCAAAAGAGGAAATCCCCAAAGCTATTTCTGAAGCTTTGAAGCATTTTCCCCCCTTCCCTTCCTCACCCCCCCCAAAAAAAGGATTAAAAAAAGAAAAGCCAGTGTGAGCATAATTACTTTTAAGTTACCATCCAAAACTGCAAATTACCCCCACCAGAATGAGCAAGATAACTGAATCATGCCACGGTCAGATGAGGGGATTTGAAATTAAATTTGAGAGAAAGCAAAGAGTAAATGCATTTTAATAAACAAACTGTTAAGGCACTTGTAGCTTTAAGACCAATGGAGCAAAGACACTGGTGGAAAGAGTAGTGGGCTGAAAGTCAAGCCTCCAGTCCAGAAATGCGCTTAAGCGCATGAGTAACTTTAAGCACGTGAATAGGTTCGTTTGCTTCAGTGCCATAGGGAAATAAAGTTTAATATTGAACAAGACATTTCAGGTCATTTGAACAAATCAAAACCTTTCAGTTCAGGACAAACCAACCCAAAACGAAATAATGTCTCCATTTTCCTGGCAGAATTTTTTTTTTTTAAATGTTGGCAGAATTGAAGTTTTCCTGTGGAAAAATTTTGATTTTGTGCAACCACATTTTCCATAGAAAAACCCCTTTGATGGAAAATTCTCAACCATCTCTTCACTTGAGTACATGTTTAAGTCACATTAAGTCAATGGGATTTAGGTCCATGCTTAAAGTTAGGCACGTGCTTCCATGCTTTGCTGAATCAGGTCCAGGATGAATATCTTAAAACACACATAGGGTGAAATCCTGAGAGTTTAGCTATTGATTTCTGGGTGGGAGGGGAGCAGGCTTTCACCCATAGCATATGCTCCTTGGGCCAGAGTTAACTCGGGCTCATGCCATCATCCATCAGAGGAAACCCATCCACAGGGTCCCTGAACTGGTTAGCCTGCTTGCTGGAAAGGTAATGGTGACAGAAAATAGCCAAAGGGTCTGTGAGGACCAGTGCAGCCCAGAAAGTGGACGGATCTGCTAGTTGGGACAAGGTCCTGGGCAGAGCAGCCAGTGAAACATTGATTCAGGACACCCCTTCATCAGTCTCTGCCAGGGGGGCTTCTGTGGCCCCGAGCGTATGTCTACACTGCGTTTTAAACCCATGGCAGCGAGTCTGAGCCTGGGTCTGCAGACTCGCCCTGAGCACCCTTGCACTGTGGTGCTAAAATCAGCACTGTAGATGTTGCTGCTCGGGCTGGAGCTCGGGTTCTGACCTACCCCCCACCCGAGGCTTCAGAACCTGTGTTCCTGCCTAGCGCCTACTCAGCTGGGTTTAGCGTCACAGCGCAAGACCCAGTCTGTAGACCCTGAGCCTCGCTGCTGTGGGTTTTAAACCAGTGTAGACACAACCCTAGTTACATACGAATGCTGCCTCCCCCTTCCTGAGGCTAGGTCAGTGAGGCTGCCTGTGGGGAACCGTAGAGGGATCGTCCTGATGGAGGAGAATGGCCAGGGCAAGAATCCACAAAGAGGTGTGACGCTGAAGTCATTTTTATTTCACTAAAGTGTGGGGGTACAGAAAGGAAAAAGGGAGGGGAATCAGCCCAGCTCCTAAGGAGGCTTGGCCCAACTTGAGTAAACCTTAAGGCCTTTGCCATTTTTCCTCCCCTCGATCCAGACATTCAACTCAAAAGGAGCTGGGTGTGGAGAAGGGGTATCAGGTCTCTCCCTCCATTTATCCCTCCTACTACAGAGGAAGAGTAGGGGAGGGATAGCTCAGTGGTTTGAGCATTGGCCTGCTAAACCCAGGGTTGTGAGTTCAATCCTTGAGGGGGCCATTTAGGGATTTGGGGCTTGGTCCTGCTTTGAGCAGGGGGTTGGACTAGATGACCTCCTAAGGTCCCTTCCAACCCTGATATTCTATGAATCTTCTCCAGCTCATGAATAATCTCTTTATCTGTTCTATTCTTTTCCAACCTATTTAGGTTCTTGTACTACACCCATCACCCTGGTATCTGAGCATGGTAATGAGTATCCCGACTACCTAGCACCGCTTCTCGATTAGCAGAGGAAGCTGGCACACTTTAAGACACTGGGCAATAACTGTGGATCACTGGAAACTGGCCATGGGCAGGGTCTGTTTTATAGCATTTCAGCAGATGCTTCCCAGTATCAGTTCATTCAGTGTTCAGTTTCTTTTTATGCAAACAGATGCAGAGTATCTCATTATCCACTGAAGCACGATGTCCAGTCCCAGTATAGGAACAGAATGTGATGGCATTTTCTTTGCCCTTCTATATCAGAAATGGTTAAAACAGTTTGTCCCCAAGAAAAAATTCTCCATAGAACTGACAAAACCAGCAGTCTTAACAGACATGCTATGGATTTCCTAGCATCTCAGGACCTGCAGTATGCTTGTTTTAACAATCCAAAATGTCCTTGTCACCAAGAATATCTGACGTTCATCTTCAGGGAACTTCGTTATTAATTGTGTGCTCTGACATTCAGATTGACATCTGCTCCTAGACTGTTCTCCTATGTAAAGTCTGGTGAAATCCCTCTATGTCTGTTGTTTTGTCCTATCTGATTTATAATCACCAGTGGCCAAATGCTGCTCTCATTGACACTGGTGTAAATCCAGAAGAAATCAGTGGCATTACGCTGGTTTTACATTGGTGTAATGCAGAGCAGAATCTGACTCCTTTTTCTTCATCTGTGTGACAAGCTTGGCTATCGTGATGTGTACACACAACTGGCAGTGTGCTGTACTATGATTTTATAGATGGTGACATTTTTTTAACCTTGTGTGGTAATGTGGTTTCAGCCACTAACCAGCCAATCAAGTGCTCATAGCAGGAAATGGGTTTAAGTGGTAAAGTTCTGAATGTGAGGCCCCATTGTATTGTTAATAGTGTGTTATGCTTCAATCCAAGGATCTCCAAGTGTCTTACAAACATTAAGTCTCACAAAACCTCTGTAAAGCAGGATTCCTGTGCCCATTTTACAGAGGGTCCATTGAGCCACAGAGATATTAGGACATGAGGTCGGCATTCTCTTGTTTGCTGAATTGTAGCTCGCTAGCATTGTAAATACTTTTAATATATCACAGCAACTCTGTATAGATTGTACTGATCAATTCTAACAGTGCTGTGATGAGATTCATCCCAAAACGTCGCAGTTCTGCCTCCTTAGTAGTAGTAGTATTTATTATGTGTATTACAGCCACACCTAAAGGCCCCAACTTTAGGCCCATCATCCTAGACACTGGAGGCACCTAACTCCAATTGAAATCATTGGCACCTGAATATCCTTAAAAATCTTGCTCAGTACAAACACACAATATAAACAGAGTCCCTGAAAAAACACTTACTGGTAAAGACTGGGTAGGGAACTAGTCAGAGAGAGATGAATTGACTTCCCTAAGCTCACACAGGAGGTCAGTGCCAGAGCTGGGACTAGAACTCAGGTCTCCCGAGTCCCCGTTCAGTGCCCACGCCGCCCCATTGTAAGCGACACTCCTGGTTCTAATGGCTTGTTTCCCATGCTCTTTGCTTTGGTGAATGTACATTTTAGTGCATGGATTATCTTATTCTTCAGCTTTTATTTCGGAAAAAATCTCCATCTCTTGTCTCTTGTTATGTGTTTGGAAGCCCGTGCCATATTGTTTGAGTTCGTGGTAGTTCCCCTCCTCCCACTTTCCCAAGCAGTGTAAAGCATGTCTACATTTGGCGTGCAGGCTGTTGGTACCGATCCATTTATGGGTACCTAAATGGAGACCTAATCCAAAACGCCCCTAGGCACAGGGAGGCTCCGTGCGCTGCCCCCGCCTCGAGTGGCAGCTGCACAGCTCCCATTGGCCAGGAACTGCGACCAATGGGAGCTGCGAGGGCGGCGCCTGTGGGCGCGAGGGCAGCGCATGGAGCCTCCCCGGCTGCCTATGCACCCAGGGGCTGGAGGGACCTGGCAGCCGTTTCCTGGGAGCTGTGGTACGCGCCACCGGGACCCCGCACCGTCTCCCGCACCCCAACTCCCTGCTCCAGCGTGGAGTCCCCTCCTGCCCCCAAACTCCTTCCCAGAGCCCACACCCCCCCAACCTCTGCCCCAGCCCTGAGCCACCTACTGCACCCCAAACCCCTCATCCCCGGCCCCAACCCAGAGCCCACACCCCCAACACCCCAACCCCTGCCCCAGCCCTGAGCCACCTCCTGCACCCCAAACCCCTCATCCCCGGCCCCACCCCAGAGCCCACACATCCCCCAACACCCCAACCCCTGCCCCAGCCCTGAGCCACCTCCTGAACCCCAAACCCCTCATCCCCGGCCCCACCCCAGAACCCACACACCCCCCAACGCCCCAGCCCTGAGCCACCTCCTGAACCCCAAACCCCTCATCCCCGGCCCCACCCCAGAGCCCACACATCCCCCAACACCCCAACCCCTGCCCCAGCCCTGAGCCACCTCCTGAACCCCAAACCCCTCATCCCCGGCCCCACCCCAGAGCCCACACCCCCAACATCTCAACATCCTGCCCCAGCCCTGAGCCACCTCCTGAACCCCAAACCCCTCGTCCCCAGCCCCACCCCAGAGCCCACACCCCCAACACCCCAACCTCTGCCCCAGCCCTGAGCCACCTCCTGAACCCCAAACCCCTCATCCCCGGCCCCACCCCAGAACCCACACACCCCCCAACACCCCAACCCCTGCCCTGAGCCACCTCCTGCACCCCAAACCCCTCATCCCCGGCCCCACCCCAGAGCCCACCACCCCAACCCCAGCCCTATGCCACCTCCTGCACCCCAAACCCCTCATCCCCAGCCCCACCCCAGAGTCCACACCCCCAGCCGGAGCCCTCACCCCGCCCCTGCACCCCAACCCTCTGCCCCAGCCCGGAGCCCCCCTCCCGCACCCTGAACTCCTCGTTTCTGGCCCCACCGAGAGCCCACACCCCAACCCCTGCCCAATCCTGGTGAAAGTGAGTGAGGGTGAGGGAGAGTGAGCGATGGAGGGAGGCGGGATGGAGCGAGTGGGGGCGGGACCTCGGATAAGGGGCAGGGACGGGTGTTTGGTTTTGTGCGATTAGGAAGTTGGCAACCCTACTTCCAATCCCAAAGGGAGCTCTCAGCACAGGATCTGGTCCTCCTCTACTCCCTGCATTCATTGCTTATTACCTTGAGTTTGTACATGCCTGCATTGTTCAAAACCAAGCCCTCAGTGATACGACTTGTGCTGGATTGTACAAAGGAAATTCACACAGCAGCCCTGCTCAAAACTATCCAGTAAGGAAATGCACACAGACAGGCAGGAATGTAACACATGTCCTAAATTACAGCTGGGTTTGTTGCACTCTGGAGACCCCGTCATATTTCAGGGGATGCGGAGTTCACTGACTTGTGATGCCAACCCCGGCACTGCAGGAGAAGCGATACCAAAATTAGGTTTGGGAGCAGGCTCAGAACCCTCAGCTTTTGCCAGCAGAGAGGGCTGGAAATATACCAGAGCCCTTGCGATCAAATGAGATAATTTCTTACATATATGGATCCTGGAGCAAAATCAGTTTTGGTTTTGGCAACAGCAAGTCCTTTTCCTCTCAGCAATTTCCAAAACAGAACTGGAGACTGGAATTACATTATTTCCCCTTTGTCCCCAGGGTTCAGCTTCAAATGCTGCTCGGCAGGTTGCCCTTCAGTGCTCATTAGTGCAAGAGTTAACTGGAATTCATGGTAGCATCCTTGCATGTGCAGTGCAAGAAAGAGGAGAGGGGAAGCGCCCCGTTTAAATTCAAGCTGTATATGTTTTGAACTTGCAAACCTGTCAACGATAATCAGTCAACATAGGGTATCCTCCTGTTCTGCTTAGCTGTGTGATTACAAGCCAAACCTCTAAGGAGAGTTTATTTCTCCTGATTTCAATACCAGACAGTGCTTTGCTTGTAGACAGTTGTCTCCCGGGAAAGGATTTCCTGTTTTTAAATAAAGGGAGGGAGTTGAGTTTTTTTCTCCCTCTATGATTTAGAAGGAAGGGATGTTGGTTGGAAGTAGGGCAAATCCAACTAAGGATGCGTCTACACTGCAAGCCAAGATGTGAATGCAGCATGGGTAAGCGTACCCGGGTTAACTTTAATCTAAAACACAGGTGACAATAGTAGTGAAGACATGGCGGCACGGACGTCTGCACAGGCTAGCAACCAAGAGTACAAGCCCACAGGGAGCCCGGGTGTGTACTCTGATTCCTAACCTGTTCTGAAGTCCATGCCAACCATATCTGCTAATGCTTGTTACCCATGCTACCTAGATTAGAGCTAGCAGAGGTAGGCCTACCCATGGTACAATCGCACCTTCACTTGCAGTGTAGATGTACTCTTAGACCCGTCTCCCACTCTGCTCAAAACTCAAACTAAGCCCAAGCCCTGTTTGAGTTTTTAAAACATTTTGCTAGCTTTATTTTCTCTGAATTTAGAAATCTTGACATATGCCAAGCAAGCCTGTTCTTATGGTATTCCAGAGCTAAACTGGAGGAGCAGGAAATACCAGTAGTCTCCTGAGAGAGCTTGGTCTTGGTTGATTTCCAGCTAGGGTGACCAGATGTCCCGTTTTTAAAGGGACAGTCCCGTTTTTGGGGACTTTTTCTTATATAGACGCCTATTACCCCCCATTTTTTCACAGTTGCTATCTGGTCACCCTATTTCCAGCTTAGTTTTGAAAGTTGGGGGGGGGTCTGAACACTTTTGCCTAAGCATTTGAACCACATTTCAGAGCCGTTGAGGCTTCCCCTGTGACTAGTGGGACGCTGAATGGACACTAGGTCAGGCTGCAGCATTATAGTGATTGGCGAAAGGAGCCAGTGAGAAGGCTACAATAGCAAAACTGAGTGCAGGTAAAGCCAGGAAGACACTGAGCTGTATTGTGGGCTGAGGAGAACAGCGGTGTGTGTTACATGTGGGGTGTAAGTTGGCTGGAAGACGATAAAGCAGCGTGACCTGCATCACTCTGGCCATAGGTGTGTATGTAAAATGGGCGTAACTTACACCCCACGTGACAGACGCGGGCGTGGCAGCGGAAACATCTAGCTGGTTAAGCAGATAAAATAAAGCAGTAGGAGCCCATTTACACCTGCTTTGCTTTCCTGCCCTAGTGTCACATGTCATGTGACACCACTGTTTACATCACCAAATCATTTGGCCCAGGCAGGCACTTGCAAGGGAGGTGCAACCCGCTTACACCAGGTCTGAATCTGACCCCCTGAGCACTCAGCTCTTCTTTCTTTCAGGGATAGGAGAAGCACAACTGTGTCTTTTGGAACAAAAGCTACTGCGTTTTCATTGATATTAGCGGGGTGGGTTTAGGTGGCTTCATGAGAAGTGCTGCTAGGGCCAGGAATGGGCAAGCCAAGTGTGCAGCTGCAATCTCTCCCCCCCCCCCCCCCCCCCCCCCCCCCCCCCCCGTGTTGCTCAGGCAATGAGCTCAGCCCTGCTGGGAAGAGACCCTCAAAGACTGGAACAGCCTCGCCCTCCAGATCCAAATGCCCCTAATCTCAAACAGGCCTGATCCTTTTCTGGCTGCCCAGTGTAAAGCCCCTGATGACAGAGCCCCATAGCATCCTAGTATTCAGGGACACTTACACACCCCGCAGCAGCAGGAGGGAGGCAAAAACAGGAACTGAAGCTGGAACAAAAAATGGATTATATCCATGCAGTGGGCCAACTCCTCAGCTGGTGCAAACCAATGCCGCTCCTAGTCAACGGAAACCACAGGAGCGCTGCCTTTTTACAACAGGTAAAGATCTGACGCGTGGGCAGTTTTGTATTGGGGACTTTCTTTACCCAGTTTTTCCTTCTGTTGTTCTCAATTCACCTAACAGATTCTTTCCAGTTTTCTCCCTTCCAGTTTGAGTCCTTCCACTTCGCTGGGCCCACTCTCGCTGCCATGTGGCATACCATAGACACATTTCTGACTCCTGAACCGCCATGGAAACTTCTTCTCAGTCACTTGTATAACGCTCTGCGTTTCCCAACAAGGTTCTTGCCCAGTGAATTGTAGTTTTTGTTCCAGAAAATACAGCTGCGATATCTATTCCAGCCAACTGAGCTTCCTGATAAAGTGCATTCCATGGCGAGCATTGTTTTCCCCAAGGAAACCATCCCTCTCTGTTTACATGGAAGGGGTTTAATCCTGCCATCAGAAAAAGACTTGTGTAATGGTTTTCATTTCAATGATACTATAACGCTCAGCAGCACCTCCTTGGGCCTCATCTGGGGAAATACTTATCCCTGTCTGCACCCTGTCCGGTAGTCACTCAGCCCGTTGCTCCAGTCAGTCGCACTGCAACTGCTGTCCTGCTAGTCCAGAGCTGCAGTGCCTCTCTTCGTGGCTTAGTCCTCCAGCCAAGGCACTACCTTCTGGGATATTATCCTCAAAGTCTCAGGCAGTCTCCACGGTGCTGATTGCGCCACTCTTGCAGTGGTTGGTAGGGGAATCTGGGCCCGCCCTCTACCCCGGGTTCCAATCCAGGGACCCTCTCAAACCAGCAGTTCAGATCTATCCCTCTTAGACCTTACTGCTCCTTCCCTGGATTGTTTCCTACCCCGCCTTTCTCAGGCTTCTGCTCTTCCCC
Organism: Chelydra serpentina; assembly: GCA_037349315.1. Taxonomy (NCBI): domain Eukaryota; kingdom Metazoa; phylum Chordata; order Testudines; family Chelydridae; genus Chelydra; species Chelydra serpentina. The sequence continues at coordinate 18,662,597 of JBAIAC010000061.1, forward strand.
CTTGTCTCAGGGAGTGTGACAGCAGACTCACCTGACTGCAGCCCCCTCTCTACTGCTAACTTCCTCTCTTTATAGACCCTGCCCAGCTCCTCCCCTGGCTGGACTTCATCAGCAATTAGGCCCTAGCACAGATTCCCACTTCATAACTGTCGGTATTAAATATGCCAGTTGAAGTGGAATCTAGCGGAAAAAGAAACAGTGCATGCTTGGAGGGATCTGCCTTCATGGAGTTTACTGCAGGATTGTGACTGCCAAATGCCAGAATTGAGCTCCCCTTTCCAGACTCGGCCAGTCAAATTCTACTCTCAGTTGCAATGGGGGACTGAAATGGCTGGAGTTGTTCTGGATCTACACCTGTGTCACGTGCGCAGAGTTTGGCCCGGCGGGTGGCCAATTTGTTTTCCCTGCATATATCTGTAGAACTCCGTGGATGCCTTAGGAGTCCTGTGCCATGTAGGTCTTGAGCTTGTAGCCGTCCTTTGCATTTGCAATTCCTAATTCTCTTACAAATGTGCCACTTTATAATCCAGCTGAGAGGATGTGAGTGCTGAAAGATGGCTGGTGATACACTGTGTACCATTATTTCCCCTGTTGGCACTTGAGTAAATTACACTGTCACAGAAAATTCTCATTTGAATTGCGCACTGGATTAAGGACGGTTTTACAAACCAGAAAGAAATCCAGCTGTTAAAACACAAGGCCCACATTGTTAGAGGTGTATGAACTTTTATCCTCAGAATTATTTTCTGCTCTGCAAATCATTTGCAGTAATGGACTAATGCTTTTGCTTTGCTCTGTGTGCATCTGTAGACCCAGCTGAGTAATTAAGAGCTGGAAATCGGCCCACTTAAGGAAGAACACTACGCTTTCAGCTGTCCCCTTGGATCCCAGTAACAAGCAGAGTTATGCTATTGGAAATATTCCTGCACTAAATGAAAATAAACACACCCAGACAAACATTAGAAATGTCCTCATTCAAAGTATCTTTTCAGGATGCTTGTAGTGTGTAAAGTGACTTCCTGCTACAAAGAATCTTAAACTGAGCAAAATGATTTGCCTTTTGGATGCCTGTTGATTCTAACTGAGCTTTGCTAATGATTTCTTTGCACAGAATGAGCCAAATTCTTCCCTTCTGTAACTCCGTTGATTTGAGTGGGGGACTGAATTTGGCCCAGTTACTTTATAATGCTCTGTTGCTAGTAGTGCATTGCGGGAATACTGCTTTAATAGACTGCAACATCTATCCAGCAAAGATTTGCGACATTAACTTGCTTTTCTGTGATAATATACAATATCTTTTTAATGAAACTTATTCCGTGAGGTGTACCCAGGAAAGCATAAACAGAATTTGAGACAGTCTCTCTGGGCTTTAAGGTTTTAACTGCATGGAGGAAATAGAAAATTCAGTAGCCTGAAGGGTTAAATTTCAGTAGCCTATGCTACCCACTCCACAATGGCCGGCTGCTTTGCTTCCGATTGGGAAGGTATTAACCTTCCAGTGAAGGAAAAGACTCTTGTACATTTCTCTCATTGAAATCCTAGTGCAAACACCTGGCCTTCCATGTACGTGGGCCAGCTGAAGCAGAGAGTTTTGACTCGACCAGCTTGAGTCCGGAATGGTATTCTCCGATATGTCAGTTGTTACTGCTTTAGAAAAAACCCCAAAGTACCTAAAGGAACAAACAATAACAGCTCTGACAGACTCATATTAGTATAAAGGGAGGAAGGATGGTCCTGTGGTTAGGGATTTAGCACAGGACTCTGGAGAGGTGAGTTCAATTCCCTGCTCCTGTATGATTGTGAGTAACTCACTTAATCTCTGCACATCAGTTCTCCAGCTGCCCAATGGGGATAATAGCACTTCCCTACCTCACAGGGATGTTGTGAGGCTAAATACATTAACAACTGTGAGGATACTTGCATGTGATGGGAGCCTTAGCTAGATTAACAGAACCAAGAGCCTTTGCACTAAATAGTTGAGATCCCTCTAATAACATAAACTGACCATGCCAATTTGCACTATTAGATTCCATCTTTGTTTCCTTTATGCAGCCTAATAACAGTAGGGGGGAAAGGACATTTTTAGCCCGGAATTTCTTCCACGATAGTTGGAAAATCAAAGGATGGGTCAAGACAAAAAGGCCTTTCCCCATATTATTCATGCAGGAATCACACAGGAATCAATCAGAAGGAAGGTACGTTCTCATGGCATAGCCTTACAAGAGACAAGCAAGGAAGTTTGGGTGGGAGTGGCAGGCTCTGTAATGCTCTCCGTCTCTGAGTATGTCACCCTTTGATCAAACACCTTCTTCTGGAATGGGGAGTGGGCTAAAAACAGTGATGTAATGGTCTTTGTTGGCTTTTACATTGCTGGAGATGTTGCTTAGAGACTGCGGTTTATGGCTACAGAATAATTAGCGGAGATGAAATCGATTGTTCAAACTTCTCCCATAGTTTTAATAAAATTCCTTCTTTTCAGATCCAGTTAAACAGCAGAGGACTTATCTATTCCGTTGGCTTGCTGCTGGCATCAGTTTTTGTCACCGTATGTATATACTCTCTTGTTCTTCATTTCCAAGATAGTCCTTTTATAGACGTTTGCTTTTTCTCCGCATGCTCCTTTTCTCTTAGAGCAGCAGCAATTGCTGTGAGTCCCATTGGGAGGTACTGCTGATTCCTACTGTGAAATGTCATGGGGCCTAATCTGGTACTTTGCAAGCAATTATCTGACCTGACCCAAGATGGCTCATACATTGTGTATTTTTTCCTGGGAGGAGCCCCGGGAAATTCACTAGTAATCACTAGTCACTTTCCATGGTAGAAATGAAGCCAAATTTACTTTTGTGCACAATCCACTCTCCTGCTGTGCAGATAGGAGTTTGCCATAAAACACAGCAAAACTGATGTGTTCATATTCAAGCATCAGACTGTTTAAAGCATACAGAGGTGTTTGCACCTGCAAATTGCAGGCCCGGGTACACAGGTGAGAGCCGTTTTAGACACACAGAAGGGAGCTGGCCATTGAAAAGTTTAAGGGGTATGTATCTCATATAATTTAATTAAATTGTTCTTGCCAGAATGAACTGACTATTGAAATGTTGGGCCAGATCATTAGCTGGTGTTAATCAGTGCAGCTGATGGAGCGATGCCAATTTACTCCAGCAGTACATCTGGCCCACTGTATAGTAATATCCTAAAACGATAAATTGCAACTGAGAACAGAATATTCTTCAAGCAAGTCAATGGCACTCAGCAGCGGAAAAGTAAATTTCATGGTACGCTATTGAGAAAGGTGCTTGCCGCTGATTGTAAATGTTTTTGATGTTGCTGTTTACGCTGAGCAAATGACTGTGTGTATTGTAGGTATTTGGTGTCCACATGAACAAATGGAAGCTGGATAAGAAGCTGGGAATTGTGTGCCTTTTCCTGTACGGCATCTTCTTATGTTTCTCCATCATGACAGAATTCAATGTTTTCACTTTTGTGAACTTGCCGATGTGCAGAGATCACTGATCCAGGTCGCAGACTGTCGAGAGGTACTTCCTTCTTACCTGTGCAATACAAAACACGGCTGGCGTCTCCAGAACACGGTGTACCCAATGGTCGTGAAATATATCCTGCTCACTGTTCATAGGATTCTCCTCCCATCTCGGTTTACCCTCTTCCGACCCCGAAACCTGGAAAAATCCTGCATCGATGTGAAGATATATTTTTTTCAACATTAATGTGATTTCCAAGTTCAGTTTTTGAACAGTGACTGGGATTCTAAATGAACTGGCTGCTATCTGGCGTTGAGCCAGGCAAAACTGGTCTGCTACAATTCCTTCCTTTTTAAGTTATTTGGTGGAAGACTAATCTAATTTATGATTTAAGACTATTGCTAGAATGCAGAAGAAGAGGGTACATTGTATATGGGGTGTTTTTCAAGCAGAACTGTGGGAATCTTTTATTTTTATTTTTTTCAGAGATCAACAGCCTCTCTTTGCAACTTCTCGTTCTGAGCGCTGGATTTCATGTAATGATCCAAAGGTCACAAGTGCAGTGTATTATGGGAACTCAATTTGAAATACTCAGCATATGAGTGGATTGACTGTGTGTTTAAAAAAAATGACTGGCAAGGCAGTGGATAACAACTTTATACCGTGTTTAACGCATCTCTTAAAGGTGTTGTAAGGAATGCAAGGTGAACATGGATTCAAAGGGTAAACACTGCTACCATTTTCATTATTAATGTCAGAGTTTTATTGCTAGGTTATTTATATGACTTCCAAGCAATGGTTTAGGACTGCCAGCCGACGAGGGCTAACGAGGAGGGGTCCTGGTTTTTAATGATCCACACATTGCGATGCAAGGTCAGAAGCTTCAAAGGATCGTCCAACTTCTTATAGTTTTTGGGGGGGAGTGTGTAGTTTTATGTCTTATTCGTTGTGAGAGGGACATAAGCACAATCACACATTCTCAAAATGAGTTGTAGACACTGGTTTCTTTAAAAGGAAAGAGGCATATTTTGCACCGACATTGTTACTGGCGTCATAATTTGCCACTCTTTAAAGAATACACTGGACCTCGCCAAAAATTTTTACAGCTGAACTTAGCTGATATCAGATTGTTGTGGATTTATTCCACCTCCTTCTGGAGGAAGAAAGAGAGAGAGGGAGAAATGGCACTTTTAAAATGCAGAATATCTTTAATGCAGATTCACTCACAAATCTAAGTTATGATGAAAGTTTTGCCATTCGCTGTTCTAACAGACCTGCAAGGTTTTGTATAATACTGTATTAATATGCAGGCAAATTCCAGTACATGAGGAACACCTATGATTGCCACACTTGTATGTATTGAAATTGTGGATTCTTGCCAGTGCTGGCTGTTGTATTTACTTTAAGCACTGATCACTTCTGATTCATTTGGTATGGTTTTTTCCTCTTTCTTGTATATGTTCCTCTATGAAGCATAATAAGATACTACCAACAAGGTGAATGTTTTTGTCTATGGTACAGACAGTGGCCAATATTGGTAGACAGGAACAACAAAAACAGGGCCCTAAGAGAAAAAACAAAATCTGAACTAGCGGAAGAAAAACAGTTCAGAGTGAAGACCAGTTTATCAACTCATTTGCACTTTTGCACTTGATTATTTAAGATTAATGCTCTTCGGACAAATAGTGTAAAATAAATGTTTCCAATCTGTGATCTCCGTTCGACACAGCATGTTACTTTCTATCCTTTTCACACGGAACAAGAGAAAATGCAAGTTTATCAGGCAAGTTCCATGGAAAGTTGATGCACAAACACCTCGGGTAAAAGCAGACTGGTGGGTCTCTGGAGGAAAGCAGGTGTGAAGACAGAGCAGATGTGAATAAAGGGGAGAGAAAAGAGGGGCTCCATTTTATATATATGTTGCTATTTTTCCTTCAGGAACATGACTGTGATCCCACTCGTTTCGCTAAGCAGCATTCTAAGAACTACACCATATGGAAAACCCATTGCATTAGAAATCCCCATTGTACCTTCTTAGTGTGTTTTTAATTAATAATAACCACTAAAATGTCTAAAAAGACTTCCTTAAATTAAAAAATAGCAGCATGATGTGATACATTTCAATAAATTCCAACCTTGAGGACAGTTATAAGCTTACAACAAGATATAGTAGCTCCTAAGCTGAATCTCTCCTTACTTGCAGAAGAGACAATATTTAGGGGAAAAAGTTTCACATCAGGGCCTATTATTATTTCAATTTTGAATATTTATACTGCTGCTCCAATGGAGCCAGTTGGATCTATTTCTACGAAATAGCCATTATCTATCCCATGGCACAAAAAAACTACATGACTGGTTTTTTAGGAACTTTTCCTGTTGACGTACATCAAATTCTGTAGTATCGTAGCTTTGCATTGTATGTGTATCCTGAAATACATTGTTCTGAACTTTGTGCATTTTGCAAGAATATTCTGAAAGTTGCTCATTCCAAGTGTAAGCAAAGAGGTATCTTAGATGCACTGAACTGCTCTTACCTTTGCCATATTCTTACGCGATGTGACAGAACGTTTTCTATGATGACAGTTTGAGTTAGATGTACTTGTGATCGGAAACCAAAGCAGATGATACAAGCTTGATTTGGAATAGAGGGCCAGTTGAGTGTGTGAGTTCTCATTTGTTTTTAAAAGAAAGAGCCTTTCAAACTGATAGCTTGATTTGATTCCATGGAAAAATCGCCAAGACAAAAATGTAAGTACTTTTCTGTGCAAAGTTTATTCTGCGATCACTCATCATGAATGGTCTCCCTAAGGCATTCAATAATAAGATTGCTGCATACGCTGACTGAGCCAGTGAGTATTCATTCACAGCTTTCACTTTAGTTTTCCTTCCAAGCAGTGGTAGACAATTTTTAATGAGCATTTCAAAGAGAGCTTAAAGAGCTTTCTCCCCAGTAGTAAGGGAGACCAGACAGCAAATGTGAAAAATCAGGATGGGGGGAGAGGGGGTAATAGGAGCCTATATAAGAAAAAGACCCCAAAATCGGGACTGTCCCCTTAAAATCGGGACATCTGGTCACCCTACCAGTAGTGAAACACCTCATTGTAGCTCTAACTTTTGACCTGATTTTGTCTAGGCTGACGCCAAATATCTAATCCCATAGCTTCAACTGTTTGACACATAGTTAGCCCTCCCTTGACAATGATTAAATGCCAAAATCTTGTGACATGGGTGGTTTTAAGAGACAAAGGAAAGATTGCTTTTGCCCTGCCAAAGTAGAATTCTGTACCTGCATTTTTTTTTATTATTATTTTTTAAAGAAATAGTGCATTTTTTTGTAGCTATAGGTACCTACAACAGAAAATGTCTCGCATGCAGGGCATTTACACTAGTGTGGTTTGGGAGGTTTCTGTGTGTGTTTGACTTTGTACCCTGAGCTGTGTCATTGAAGTTAGTGAATTTGCATGCTTTGGATTTGTGGCTTTTGCGCCTGTGAAACAGAAATTTATGCTAATTTTAAGCATTCAAATGCCTAACAAAAATTTCTTTAAAAAACAAAGAAAAGAAACAAAGTGGGAAAAATACTCACAAGTGCTGAGGACACCACATTTAATGTCAGTGTAAGAACCGGAGGTTAACATCTAACGTGCAATGACAGTAGCCCAGATTTTCAATTACTTTTCCTAATAATCTGTAAAATAAAATGTAGGTAGCAAATACTGTTGGATACTTTTTTTAAAACTACAACTTTCTGACTACTGACAGATGTTTCTTTTACCAAATTTGTTCTGAAAACTACATTAACTTCAAATTAAGTATGAGGACGTCAGATCATGCTGTAATGTCAGGCCTTTTCTATATTCAGAGATAAACCATTCATTTCATTCATTCATTCTCCTGCTCATGGAGAGTAGAGTACACACTTTGGATCAACCATTTCTAGAGAGCTCAGTCTCCTGCCAAGGAAGTAGCCTGCTCCATATTAAGGCTGTCGCAGGTGAAGTTGGAAGCCACCATGTCCTTCCAACCTGTGCGAGGCCATCCACAAGGTCTTCTCCGTTCTGCTTTTGTTGGATCAATGCATAAAGCTGGTGGACTGGTATGGACTCCAGAATATGAAGCAGATGGCCAAGCTAGCTAAGATGGTGTTGAGTCACTTGGGAAGACACTGGAGACTGACTGGTCTGACACCTGACATCCTCATTCAGAACATGATGAAACCACCATATATAACCTTCAATACAACATTACTTTTTCATGTTGAAAGCATCCAGTTGGCACATTTGTGTCTCTGTGGTGGCCCAGGTTTCAGAGCCATACAAAAGGATGGAAGCCACTGCTGTTTGATAGATACTTTTCTTAGAGTTGATATGTTGCGTTGATGCCACAGAGGCTTCTAAAGAGTATGCATGACAACCTTGACCTTGCTGAGTTGATGTTTCATGTCAGCAAGGCAACCTCCCTCCCTCATGACGATGGAACCAAGACACTCAAATGCATTGACAAATTCAACCTCTTGTCCATTGATTATGATGGATAGAGGTAAAGGTCCATGAGCCACTTTCATCAGTTTGGTGTTCTTCCAGTTGACTTGAAGACCAGTCTTACTTGCGTTTTCCGTAAATATATTCAAGGCATTGATGAGATTAGTATTTGAGGACAAGAATCTAGCTGTGGTATCTGCATATTCCAGGTATGCGACTAGTGACCGCTTCCATCATTCAGTCAATAACAGCATTGAGCATATCAGGGCAGCCGAGCATCCTTGATGGACGCTGCTGTTGTACTCAAACCAGTTGGACATCCTGGTACCTAAGAGGACACAGTTCTCACTTTGGTAGTGTATTTCTATGAGAAGGTGGAAGAGCTTACCAGGCACACCAGCAGCTTGCAGGCAGGGCCACAGGGAGCAATGATCAACAAAGTTGGAGGCAGCATTTAGATCAAGAAAAGCTGTATATACCTCCTGTTCTCTGTGCCAAAACTCTTGAGTTTTTCCAATAATTTGTCTAATGGTAAACATCTGCTCTGTGATTGATTGGCTTGCTGTAGACAGCGTGGATTCTTTATCGGGGGGGGGGGGTTAGCATGCTCAAGAAGAACCAGCGTGAACGGTTTATTTGCAATGGAAAGCAAAGTCATGCTGCAGTGATTGGAACACACCAGACTATCGCCTTTTCCTTTCTAAAATGGGAGAATAATCCCATGGCTCAAGTCATGAGGTAGTTTCTCATGAAGCCAAACTTAGTTGATAATTTGGGTCAGCCATCCCAAGACAGAATCCTGGCCATTTTTGATCAGCTCAGCAGCTATACCACAAATATCGGCAGCACGGCCATTCTTGAGTTTACAGGCTGCGCTTCAAATCTCCTCGACAGTGACATCCTCTGCATTACGTGGAGGGGCTTTCCTTGGGCTCTTCACATCCTCCCGGAGTTGTGGAGCAGCAGCTCTGAGAGGGTGGTTAAGAAGCACCAGAAAATGTTTTTTTCCATCTACTCAGACATTCTGCCTCAGTGCACACAACAGATTACTCAAAATGGAACCCGGATGAGACCCCCGCCCCTCCCACTGGCTGATGGAACCCACATTTTTAGACCTTTGCACACAATGTAGATTTGCTGTTTGGAACGTACCCTGAAAACCATTGGCGCTCCTACCCTCCCATCACTGAATTGAACCAATACGTTTCTGTTGCAGGACTCACTGAGACCTGTTGGAGCAGCACCAGCAAGACAATTATTAACAGCAATCATTATGTATGGTCAGGCCCCAGTGGTGAACTTCTCAGCCACGTCAGCCTCAGCAGTGTCGCCTTGGCCTTGTCAAGGAATGCTTGTAAAGCCCTCATAAGCTGATCTCCCATCTCCAAATGTATCATGTGGCAAGGACTTTCTTATAGACATGGCAACATCACTGTCATTGGTGCTTATGCACCCACTTACCTTGCCAGTCAGGAGGACAAGGAACATGTGTTGTCATCAGAAGAGTATCCCCTCATGACATTATCATTGCGCTATGCGACGCCAGCACTACACTGCGAGCCAATACTAGGAAAGCTTGGCCAGAAAGCATTGAGCGTTTTGTTGAGGATGCAATTGTGAACACCAATGGTGAGCGACTGCTTGAACTTTGTGATGCAACTGGACTCTGTGTTTCTGATACCAGTTTCCAATGGAAGAACATACACCCATGGACTTGGTATTCCAGTGAGGGACAAACCCACAAAGCACTAGATCACATTCTCATATTTAATTGGTGGAGAAGTTGTATGCACCACTATTGGGTGTTCGAGTGTGTTGAAGTGGTCCATATTGATCACAGGTTGCTTGTGGCCATGGTGGAACTGAGGTTGAAGGCAACTCAAACCAAGCCTTCCATTAGTCATTTAGACTTACTGAAATTGATTGACTGCTGCTGTCAAAATGGAATGCCAGCTGAAATCTGCAACTGATTTGACGCTCTAGCTCTTGAAGATGAAAGCCTTGAACAGGATCAAATCAACAATTTGTGAGACTCTTTCCAGTCTTCTGTTATGGATGCCATCAACAAAGTGCTGGGGAAAAGGCACCCCAGGCCTAAACATAAATGGATCAGTGAACAGACCTTGGACATCAAAGAAAAATGCCACGTGGCTTGCTAAAATGGGAACAACCAAGAATAACAGTGCCTCAATGCCTTGCATAACACAGCTTTAAAGCAGGACATTTGGGGCAAATAAGGCTCAGTTGATGAAAGCTGCATCAGCCAGAAATGACTATAGGACTGTCTATAAAGAATCGTGCACCTTAAAAGCTGGTCCAGGGAACAAATCCTCACTTGTCAAAGATGGATGCTATAACACACCAGTTTAACTTTAAAATGGTTTTAAAAATGATATAGTTAAATCAGTGCAAACTCAATGTGGACAGACATTCTTGATTGGATTTAAACCTGCCTTATAGCAATGAAACTTCATTTGGTAAAGCATTGGCTTAAGTTAAATCAATATAAGGTAGCTTTAAATCCAATTAAGAGCATCCACACAGGGATTTGCACGAATTTAACTGAATCGGTTTAAAATCACACATTTAGGTTGAAGTGTTGTGAGTTTGAATACAGACATGGCCGTGTCAGCTTTGCTTCAAACATAAGGAATTATGCCTGGTAATGCATGTAGTTTGAATAAGCTATACAAATGCATTGGGTATATTGTGAGACACTAAATTGAAAGAAAGGTAAGTGTTTCCAGTGCCCTAAGACTATGAGCAAAACCTTGGCAATGTTGAAGTCAATAGCAAAAATCTCATTGCTTTAGTAGGATCAAGATTTCTTCCTATATGTCTTTACAACAGCACATCCTGTTGGTCTTAAAAACAGTTCTTTAAAAATATGAATAAGTGAATCAGACACAGAACTCTTTTTTTTTTAAGCCAAATCAACAAACTAGTTCTTTCTAATACAGCTTGGCACAACTAAGGAGATTGCACATGAAAGTGTTATAGGGGTTAGCAACTGTAGGAGCCTGGAACTTGGAGCATTTTTCACTTGGAGCAAATTAATTTACTTTATCCCCAGCTCTGCTGACTCATTGGACAGACAATGAAAAGTTTTTAAGTTTCCAGAACTGGAGCTGTAGCCAAATTTATGCCACGGGACGGGGAAAAAGGCAAGGTATGCCCAATGAGGCAAGCATGGAAGAAAAACACTTTTTTGTTTTGTTTCTTTGATCACACATCAAGTGGTATAATTTGTAACATTTGGCTGTGAATCTAACTCTATCCACTTCTAACAGCCCACTAACTATGCCAAGTCTTTGAAGCCTGGGTGGAGCCAGCTAATTTCATGAAAGCTTTTAGTAAAAGAAGCACAGTTCTTGTAAGGTTCCAAATATTTTAATAGTTTTTAATTGTAATTTTCAAGTGATCAGTAAAACAAGTTTTAAAGCTTCCACACCAAAAAAACCCAAACCCCTATCTATTTTGTTCTTTTCAATTGAGTAGTACTTGAATGTGCTAAAATTAACATGGAAGTTTTTAATAATAAAGGTGACTTTTTATAGCAGGTTGGAGAAATGAGGTTCAGTGTTAAGTACCTAAACCTTCATGGACAATCATTATAGGCACAGAAGTTTGCTCTAATGCTGAATATTTTCCCATTAGCCTTGTGGTTTCAGATCAGCGTATCTGTGACAAGTAAAGCAGGTAATTTTCATCTGTAATTTAGGTCTCTGTTATTGGATCCCGTAGAACAATGTACAGATTTCATAATAGAATCAGCTGTAAGGTTGTTACAAATTGTATCTGTTTCTTTCTTACCTCTTCTTGCAAAGAAATAATGTTTATCAACATAAATTGGCTTCATCAGCTATAAGAAAGCTAACCTTAGTTACTATGTTACTAGAAGTGTCCAGATAAAATTCTACATACAGATAGATTTAGATTTGAACATAAGTAACTGATACTGGATGGTTTTGGTAAAATAATTCTTTGGACAGATGATCTTTTTACAAACCATCCTATAGCTGGTTGTCTCGACGTACAGCATAGCAAGATTATAAGGATTCATGCCAAATTTTTGAGCCGTTACACTAGACGAGAGCCTTAGGAAAGAACACTCCTTTACCTTCACTATTAACAGACGAGGCAATAAAAGAATGCAACTGCCGATGACATTAAGTTAATAACATCAGGAGTATTTTGGACAGAGTAGCTGTTCTGAAGTTTCAGTACTTCCATAGTTTTAGATTTCATCCTTCACATTTAATATACATTACCTGAATTTTAACACCGTCTTTGAGAATGAACCAAATGTTTTGATTCCTATAAAGAGTTGCAGTTATAACTCAGGCAGATGTATACAATACATTTTGACGGGTGTCAGGCTGCAGTTACTTTGCTGTTCAGCAGAGTGTTAGAAGGGAGATAACCACAGTCAGAAAGAATAGAGTATGTATGTCCTTTCAGTTAGCCATGACATTATGGAAAAGAAACATGCTTAATGTACCATTGTTGTTGGTTTCTGAAATTAGATAGGCTTAAAGTATTGAAGAAGGGGGATTAGGCAGTGGACAAGATTCACCCCAGTGTCATGATGGTACTTACGGGCTTAATGCCACACATAGGGCTTTTGAGGCAGACAGTGCATCAGGAAAGCTTGTCTGGGAACCCGCAAAGACACAGCGTAACCCCAAAAATGTGTGGCAGTGAACAGGGATTGGGCATGACCAGTGGCGTAGCCAGGTTTAGAGCACAGGGGGAGCAGAGCGAAAAAAAAGGCGCCTCCCCTTGTACTCACCCGGCGGTTCGGCGGCACTTCGGTGGTGGGTCCTTCACTCGCTTGGGGTCTTCGGTGGTCCCCGCAGCTGAAGTGCTGCCGAAGACCCTGAACGAGTGAAGGCCCCGCCACCGAAGTGCTGCCGAACAGCTGGAGCGGCGGTGGGTGAGTGCTTTTTTTAGCTCCGCTCCGCTGGTACCGCCGGAGCAAAAGGCGTTGGGAGCAAAAAAAGGTGCCGAGAGCAAAAGGCGCCGGAGTAAAAAAAAAAAAAAAGGCGCCACTTCTGTTCAGTGCGGGAGCGGCTGCTCCCCTTGCTCCCCCCCTGGCTATGCTACTGGGCATGACCAGTATAGCTAGGAATGTGCTGATTTTGTGTAGCACACAATCTCCCTCCCCCCCCCAACAGCCTCTATCAGCAGCTCTCCTGTGGAGGTCCAACCATAACTTAAAGTTCTCTCTCCACCCAAGACCCTAAGGGAGGCAATGATGGTACCACCATATGCACTTCATTGGGGTAAATGCCCATAAGGATATAGGGGGCCAGACTGACACATCATGGTGTCATTTACACCTCCCTAGGGGCCTGATCCAACTCCCATTACAGACCGTGACAGGAGTCCCATGTACTATCATGAGAATTGCATCAGGCCCTAAAGCCTCAATTCAGCAAAGCATTTAAGCACATGCTTAAGTCTCAAGGAACTCAATGGAGCTTAGGCGTGCACTGAAAGCTAAGCATATGCATATGTGCTTTGCCTAATTGGAGTCTAAAGGTCAGGTTCAGTGAATCTAACCCATTGGCATCAGTGATTTTTTAAAGTGTTTGAACGAATACAGTGTCTGCACCATAGTCGTGTGGATTTTATAACCCGCGGATGCAGTAAAATATACCCATTCCCAGCAGTGCTGTAGAAAAAAGTCCTTCGGTGATGAATGAGCAGAATACAAGACTCCAGCAAGGAGAGTCTTTACCGAATGTGCCTTTGACTGAAAAGAGAGAAGTGACTTTGAAAGGCTTTATAGATTTTAACTAAGAGTGAACTACTGAGCAAGCTTTTTACTCTTTATAGTATTCTTTAGGAAAGTAGATTTTCCCCGTTAAGTTTTGCCATGAGTTGGCAGATCACATTCCTGGATTTTGCTACACAAATGAGGCAGCATGTCGGAATGTTTTTTAGCAAACACGGCCTGATCTTAAGCCCACTGGAGTCGATTGAATTCGGTGAGCTTTGGGTCAGGCCCACAGTCAGGAAAATCAAGAATGCTCATTACTGTTTTCTCCTACAGATCGATCACCATTCAGCTGGTCTGATTAGCAACGTTTGTGTGTCACTGTTCATTTGATTCTGAGTAATTCATAAATACATAAAAGGGGGTGAGATAGCACATGCTATATGTTCAGGAAGCTTGGCAGTTTCTCTGTATTCCAAATGTTCGTTGACTGACCTGGAGCTCTTTGTTGCATTTCTAGGGAACAAATGCTTCTCTCCGTTGTTGTTTTTTTTAAAGTGTTTCTAGCCTAGTTTGAAGGAGAAAAGAGACTTCTGGTATGGCTGACAAATTTGGGGCTCAGGTACTGCAGCAATAGTTACCCCTTTTCTCCTTCCGTGTACATGGCTGCATCTGTAGGTGTGGAGGTTAGGATATAACATAAGGGCAGAATTCTGACCCCACTGAAGTCAATGGGAGTTTTGCCATTGATTTCAAAGGAGCCGGGATTTAACACCAAATGTTGAAGGCACTGTTACAATAACATTCTGTTATAAGGTGAGAGTTCACCCAGATTCTGACTCCAGTCATTACTTACACATGCAGACCCATTTGAGTCCATAGGATTACTGTAGGAAGGACTACTCTTGTGATTGAGAGTTTGCAGAATGAGTCCTTTATCAGTACAAGTCTCATTGTCCCCGATGCTGTTCAGGACAGTCTTTGTCAACCGGGGAAAGGTTAGTTTCCTTTAGTCGGATGGGGAATGCACCTTGCAATTTATTTATGAAGGTCCTTATGGGATGGGTGGTACAGAATCCATCCACCAGTCTCAAAGCTATAAAATGAGGTCTGTAGCACAGGAAAATGTCATCCCTGTTGTAAGAGTAATAGAGTTACACCAAGGATGACTATAGCTCCATGTCGTAATATTTGTAGCAAATGATGATAATAACAACTGAACAAAAATATGTGGAGGGGATGGTGGGGGAGAAATACATTTCATAGCAGGGATGCTTTTGAATGTTTGAAAGGTGAGGGATCAAATTTCCCTGATTTCCCTACAAATATATGACTGATTGCACGTCCCACCACATTTTTAGGACACAACAACGTGAGTAATGGCTGGTTGGTCCATAGGCCATTATATTGGAAGACTTCTGATATAGTTTTTGAGAGGTGGAGAATTTGAAAAAATAGCAGATGTAAAATAATGTTGGCCAAATGCTGTGGATTCTGTTTCAAAAGCAGCTTCCCCTCTGAATTTGGTTGGTTGCTTGTAAAATGGTTTTATTGGTTTCCTTGTGTCATAAGGATGTGAGATTGTGCTACCATAATCCCTTTATTAAGTACAGAGTCAGCCTGTGGATTTAAATGTTTACAAGTGCACTACCTAAGACAGAATTCATGCATTGGACTAACAGAAATAGGAGGCAGTTTTGGGCCCAAGAATAGATGGGAGAAAATGCAGAGTGGACCTGTTGCTTCAAGTACCTGCCTCGATACCACGCTGGTATAATTCACGGTGTACCCTTACACTGCACATGTTCATTGAAACATCAGCTCATTACACGGGCCATTGGAATCCTCTCCCAAAATCTTTTCCCAAAGAGAAATCAGTGTCTCTTCAAAGTGAAATTTGCACAATACGCAGGTATTTTATATCTGATCCTCTTCCTGGGGATCCCTGTCTTGTTCATTTATAAACAGACAACACGTTCTGTCCACTGTAAGCAAGTGAAGTGGACAGGATCCTGGCTTTTTTATAGACAAAGACAATGATTACACTATGAGCGTTACTTATCCAACTGAATGATTATAGTTTTGACGTGGGTATTTTAAGCTTCCTGAAGCCAGGCCATCCCATATTTAACTATATTCATTAAAGGATTTTGGTCATGAATATGACAGATTTTGGGCCTTATTTTTTTAAATTTTTAAACAAAGATTTATATTCAAGTGTGTACATTATGTACTTTAACCCAGTATGGTCTCTGTCACTAAAACAAAGCCCTGCGGTAGCTGGCTACCATGTGAATAGGAAAAGAAATCTATTATGGCTGTTGAGAAGACAGACACTGATGTCAGTATTTAAGATACTTACACACACACACACATTTTTTGTAAGTGCAAAAGATAGTTACTTGTTTTTAATTTGTTTCCATGTTTGTATCCGCAAGTAAATATTCGTGTTGCATGCCAATCATATATGTATATAAGAAATATAACAGGACAAGTCGAAACAGCATATCTTTGTAAATTCATTTCCAATTATTGTTACTACCACTATGCTAAATTCCAGTTCCCTTTCCTGAATGTAAGAAAGTTTTTTAAAAAAATGATCAAGGAGGTCAGGAAATTTGTGCACTGAAATATTTCTACACTTATTTATTTCTCTTACATGAAGAATTACGCCCCTGAATCAGGAAAGCATTACCTCGTTCAGGAAGAACAGTTAAAACCCAGGACAGTCCATGGAATTTAAGCCCATGCTTAAAGTTAAGTGCAGGCATCGGTGCTTTCCTGAATCAGGACCTAAAGTTGGAGCTGTTTAAACACATTAGTACCATTCTTTTGAACTTCCGTGAAAAGCAGTGAGACATTTAATTTACTGTGACTTTTTTGTCAGCTTACTAGTCCCCTTCCTGCAACCTGTATGGTGAGGGTAGTTATCGAACATCGAGAGAACCTGAAAAATATCTCTGTGCTGGTCACTTGTACTGATTGCTGGAGTAGAAATGCGTAAATATCAAACCTTCAGCTCTGTCTGTCAATCTGTCATATTTTGAGGGCAACCATCCCTGTTTTTTCTGAGCACCATTCAAAGTCATTAAAATGTACGTTTTGTGAGGTGCCAACAGGTATTTTATAAAAGATTTTCCTTTCCCGAGTTTGAATCAAATTTTTCTGAAAACTGTTTTAAAAAAAAGTCTAACTGACCTCAAGTTACATGTGATGAGCTGCATTTTTGAAAACAGATGTAACTTGGAAGTAAATGTTTGGGTGCAGATCCTCAGCCGGGGTAAGTTGTCATGGCAACATTGATGGAGCAATGGAGCAGTCCCTTGAAATCTTGCACTAAAATGCTCACTACTTGCAAACGTGCGAGTGGGTACCCCCGTTTCAATAAACCTGTTTTTTCATGTAGGTCAGTACATCTCCATTCTAGGAGGATGTATCACCTGGCCTTGCTGTCAAAGTGAATTATGGTAGAACTCAGTGTGGAGGAAGCAAGACGCAGTGCAGGAGTCTTCATAAGAATGGGACAGTGCAGAGGAAAGATCAGAATTTTATGCTTGAGCAAGCTCTTAGACACTTAGGTATTTTTCATTTTAGGAAAAAAGCCTGCAAATCAAAAGGATAAAGGCTGATTATGAAGCAAGTGTTGCACAAAATGAACCTCCATTTATTGTAGAGTTCATGACTCAACTGAATTCTTCTTGTTAAGTTCTCACAGAAAACATCTTTCTTTCTGGTAGCTCTCCCTAGTGAGTCTAAATCTTCACGTACAACATACATTTCTTTGTATCAAAATTGGGATATGAAATCAGAACATTTTGTTTTTTCCAGTAACAAGTACTGTATTTCCTTATCAGGGAAAATGGGGAAGATGAGTCCAAAATATTGCATGCATCAGAGTGGATTCTTACTTTAGGTAAATAAGTGTGTATCACTGATCGTGAAAATCTATTGTGCACATGTCAGTATAGACCTATATACCTTAGAGACGAGTTGCACCCTTGCAATTACTGAATTCTCAGAGCCAAATTGTGACCAGTTTCCTCATAAGAGTAGCCTCACTGAGTTCAGCATCTACTCTCATGAACAAGGAAGTCACAATAAGGCTCTTAGGCCAAGATCCTCAAAGATAGTTAGGTACCTAACTCCATGGTTAGCTGATTAAATAAATGTTAAGAGCTCCTTTAATCCCCACAGTGAATATACAAGATGGAAAATAAGCTAGAAGAGACATATTCCCCTCTCTGGCAATGTCCTGTGCAATGTCAAATGCCCCAGTAAAATGGTGAAACCATGGAAGTGTTCTCATGATTAGAAAGCACGAGCAAAAATTCAACAGGGCGTGTACACACAGGAAGACAGTACTGGTGCTTTTATTAGTGCATTGGTGTGTATCCAGAAATAGGCACAGGATAAGCAGTCCTGTGGGGTGAACTTCACCCCTGTGCAGAAAGGCAGTACAAGGCTGATGAGACATTTAAACCCATAAGTAGGACTTAGTGCCACATAAGCCTAGTACTAACCCTCTGCAGAGAGGTGAATTTCAGCCATCGCAAGTAGCAGTGCTTTGGGGGCCAGATGTTCATCAGAGCTCAGCAGCCCAACAGCTCCCATTTAGGCACTAAATAAATGGATGGATTTAAAAAAAAATGCTGAGCCCCCAATGACTCCCATTGAAAGAAACGGGTGCTGCTGCGTGTGAGCCCTTTGATTATTTTATTTTTGTAGTGGCTCTGGCTTGACAGCACATGCTTCTGTGGCTGGAATGAGTTTACAGTTACGTTGTTGTAAGAGATAAAGAATAATGTAATGTATCCCCTGGAACTCTTAAAGAAAACTTTTTTGTTTTGCTAACCTTGCTAAAGTCTCTAGACCACTGAATGCAGTCTCTGGTATGGCTTGTTCTAATCTAAACTAAACAGTGATTAAACTGTATAGCTTCCCTTAAACTATTGTGTGCATGCTTAATTTTCTACTTAATGGTGCATCAGAAGCACAGCAATAAAAGTGACTGATCTGAACATCTTTTATTCACATAACGTTATCTGGGTTCTTTTCCACTGAGTTTGAAGACTCCATGATGCTTCTAATCATAATGAAGAAAATGTAGGTGCAACTGAGTGTAAATCTGAAATGCACACAACGTATAGTTCACTTATAGCAGCCGGGGCTCACCAGCAAGGAGAAAATTCAACTGTTTATAGTAATAAAGTTCTATTCCAAATAGCTTCTTACTAACGTGCTTTTGAAATGTCAAAATGGCGGCGCCACAGACAAAACATTTGTTACCTTTTCAGATAAGTTACAATAATTTTCTCATACTTGTACAAGTATTATTGTCTGTCTTTCTGTACGTTTGTTTTGCAATTTGTTATAGAGTACTACTTGTATGCATAGTTGTTCCACTTGCCTGTGTCAGTTAGAAATTTAACAGAAATGAGAGCATGCATTTCTCTATTTGCTGGTAATCTATGAATTAGAAACTTGTATTTTCTGTGTTTTTCAAGTGTTATAACTATAAACAAAAATTCACATCACTGTTGTCTAAGGAATATCCGAAAGTTTTAATAGATTGAATTACTTTAAATGTTTTGTCATTTGATTTGATACTGTGTCAGATATCTACACTAAGACAATACGTTTTATCAATAAAAAAATCTTTTCTTGGTACTAACTTAACACTTTAGGGCACATTGTGACAAACAAATAGAAAATCAACTGTGGGTCAATATCCTGCTTTTTAATTTTCTGACTTATTCTTCTAAGAACATCCAGTACCATTGTTTTGATCTGAACATTTGAATAAAAAAAAAACAGGGAAAAGAAATCCATTTAGTAGTGTTTATGCTTTACATTCCCTTCGCTATTAAATGTTCACCCTCTGGACTTCAGAAGCTCTGTTGAACATAGTGCAGAAGGAGACTGATAGATTGTATGTATCTGACAGCCATGTAGAAAACAGACATTGAGGAATTGTATTTGCCTAATAGCTAGATGGCCAGATTCTGCTCTTTTATTTACATCCATCTAAATCTGCAGTCACTCCACTGAAGTTAATAGAGTTGCTCCAGATTTACGCTGGTTTAACTTGGAACTGAATCTAGTTCAATATCTTTGTTTTGGGACCAGTCTTGCAATATTGAAGTTGATGGCAAAGCTTTCATTGACTTCATTGGGGCAGATTCAGGCCCCATGGAGCCAGCCTTAGAAGACAAAACTTAGGAGGTGCTATTAGTATAGCAAGACTTATAATCAACTTTTGTTGGGAGCCAAGCTTCAGGTACCCGGCGAAAAGGAATATTATAGCTAGGAAGGGTTATACATACTTCTGGAATAGTAAAGTACCTGCAAGTAACTTGAAAAGGAGCAATTTTTGTCTTCAGTGAATGAGTCAGACAGTAATTTCTTCAAGTATAAAAAACAATATGGTGATGACAATGTTATTATGTAGGATAGCTCTGTGATCAGATGGAATTTGTCCAGTGTACATTCTGCCCTGCACCAAAGACAACTTGGATAAAGATTAGATTTCTCCTTGTCCCTATTCAGAATGTTGCTTGGATCACACAAAACATTGGCATCTACATTTGCTGCACCTGAACTGTCCCATCCATGCAAGGACCACAAAACCGCTCATCTTTCACATGGTCTCTGCAACTCCCAACGTGTGGAATTTGTGTCTCTGGTGATGCTGACCTCTGTGGACCTTCTTGGAAAGCATTGCTCATTGGGAATGCACAAAGTCTCCCTTTGCAGCACCAAGGATTCAGAGCCATAGTTATAAGCACACACTTCTCAGTGCCAAGATCTCCTTGGATACGAGATCTGACTCTCCTCTGCCCTCAAGCACTAGGATAAGAATAAGCAGAGCTTAGGGATGGTCTCCACAGCATGGGACCGGGTGTTATCACAAAGGAGGAACGGCACCTGCAGCCAGGGAGCTCAAGAATAGATCAGAAGCTTCTGTTCCAAAGGCACCGCCCGCCTTTATAGTAATAACAATGCCTAGGACTCTGTCAGCTCTCCCTGCTTGGGTGACATGTTCTTTGTGGCTTCTACTCAATATAATTCCTTAATCATGGGCAGCAGTGTGGCCTACTGGATAGTGCACTGGACAGGGGTTCAGGACAGTTGGGTTCTATGCCCAGCTCTTCTACTGACTCGCTGGGTGACTTTGGATAAGTCACCTCAACTGCCCGGGCCTCAGTTTCCCCCTCTGTAAAATGAGGATAATGATGCTGGCCCCCTTTGTAAAGTGCTTTGAGAGCTACAGATGAAAAGCACTGTATAAGAGCTAGGTAGTAGTATTACAGGGAGCTGAATGGTCTCATCAGAAATGTCAGGCTCCACATGCTGACTTTGGCTTCTCTTATCATTTATCCTTTCCCTAAGAGGTTGGTTTAGGGCTCTTCACCTATCAGGCTAGCTTGTCTCAGATACTTTTGTGTGTGTTGGTGGCAGCCACTACCAGAACAAAGTCTTTCCCTTGGCCATTTTGAAGCACCACAGCTGTTCACCAGTAGTGGCTGTATATCTCTTGCATCAGGAAGGACCCGTATAGCCATACATGGACAGCTTGCTGCCTGATTCAAGCTTACACAAGCCCACCTTTGAGAAGGCCCTGGCAAGGACAAACTATCTGTTTCGGTCATTATGTCCATAAATAAATGGAAAATAATCTGCCTTGATGTTCTTCATCAATTCAAGATAGGCACAGACTAGGAAGAGAACTGGTCTACGCATTTCCAGTAGTTCTGTTGGTACTCCAGAAGGTGGTTGACAGAGGACCCAGGCCAGTCTGATGGCTCTGTCTTAGGCCAGATTATATTGGTACACCAATCTGCTGGGACACCCCCATTGGATACCCCATGTTGTTTTTCGCTATCACTAGACCTTTTGACTCAGGAAAATCTAGGTTCACATCCTCATTTGGACCCACTCCACCTGGCTGCTTAGCTCATGGGACATTAACGGACTCTGTCTTAAAGGTGCTCTGCAAAGGACTTTTAAAAAAACCTGGGCTTGGACTGTTGTTTTATTCTGTATGATGTATAAAAGCCTGGAAGTTTGGGGAGACGGTATTTATTACTGCTGCTTTTTTAACCTTAGAAATATCAGGAACATCCAGACTGGTCTTTCCTGGTTTTGCTGGCAAATCTTTGGGAGGTGTCTCTCTCAGGGATGTTTATTGTATGTTCTAAAACTTTAACTGAAGGAGCAAGAGTGTTGCAGCTGTAACAGAGCTTTCTTAAGCCAAAATATTAATCGGTCACTGAAGTTTCATAGGTATAAATAAAACACAAACTACAAACAAAGTTTTAAGCATTCTCACTCAAAAATACCTTCCCCACTCAGCCGCTTAACTTTTGTCATGTTACTGTTGCACTTATTCTCCAATCAAAGTCTTCCAGCCTTGACAGGACCTGAATTTCTAGTGTTACACACTCACACCCATATGCAGAAAGGAAAAACTAGGGCACAAACCCATTTTTTTGTCTCTTTGAAGGTCACCTTTAGCCTACTCTGTGGAGGTTCAACCTGTGTTTTTGTCATCTGCTTTGAAACTTTACTCTCAGAAACTAAAAGGCTTGTCTCTAGGGGTAGCAGATAACATCCTCTCTCCATGATCTGCCACATTGATATGGGGCTATTTATTACACCTGAAGTATCTCTGTCTCTGCTTGTCATGGATCAAATTTCACCTGTCTGCAGCCTCATCATACAGCTCTCCAGTTGACAAGGTTTTCAGCCATCTCAACATCCTGGAGCACCTCAAAGGGCTAGTTAATTATTTCCTCTGTTGCCTTTTCTTTCACTGAAAAAAACATCTTCAAGAAGTGTTAGATGCAGGTTTTGATGGTTGGTCCTCCAATCTCTTTATTTTACAGGGACAAAGTTGCCCTATATTCACATCCAAAATTTAGTGTCTGAATGCACCCGGACCAGAATGTCAATCTGGTTTTCCTTCCAAACCCTCATTCTCACCCAGAGGATACTAGGCTCCATACCCTCACCAGGAAGAAGACTTACCTCTTTGTTTATTTGGGTAGGACTAAGGCCTTTAGGCAATCACCTAAACTTTTAGTTGCATTTGGGGTTCCATAAGGGGAGTGCAATTTCCACTCACTGCCTATCAAAGTGGAGTCGACTTGGCACTGATCCTTGTTCTACCTTGGCAAGATCATCGGTATCTGCAGGTTTTACCAGGACTAAATCAGCACTGACGGCCTGTCACTAGTGTTCCAATGACAGATACGTGAAGGGCTGCTACCTGGAGTTCTGCACCCAGCTCTGCTCTCTCAACTTGGCAGCCAGAGCTGGTGCTTGTTTTGGAAGGGGAAATCTACAATTCTTGTTGAGTTAGAACATCTCAGCCCACCTTCCTGGGGGCAGTCCTGGCAGCTAGACTCCCACAAGTGAGAACAGACAAAGGCCACCTTGCAGAAAAAAGAATTATTACATACCGGTAACGGTGGCTCTTGGAAAGTGTTGAACTTGTATCTTCACGTGCCCTGTCCACTTCCTTGGGTTTCTGCTCTCTGGGACTATGTGATTTTTAGCCGAAGAAACTGAGGCAGTTGGAGACCTCTCAGCCCTTTGTAACCTCAGCTCCTACCATTTGGTGCTGTGAGGTAGGCAGGGCCGGTGCAAGGAAGTTTTGCACCCTAGGCGAAACTTCCTTGCACCAGCTCTGCACCCCCACCCCAGATAACACCGCTCCCCCCCGCAGCAGCTCAGCCCCCCTCCCGCGGCGCCCCCCCCCCTCCAGCTCCTGGCTCAGCTGCGGAGCCGGGAGGGCGGGAGGCAGCCACGGCGAGTCACACACCACACCCCCCCCCCCCCCCGGCACCCTAGGCAACCACCTAGGGTCGCCTCGTGGGCGCGCCAGCCCTGGAGGTAGGGGCTCTCATGCAGTCCCAACAGGCGGTCTAGAAAGTTCCAGAAGCTCATTAGCAAATGGGTGGCCACATCTCCCAAGTGGGACTATGCAGAAGCAAGACTCAGGGGAAACCACAGGTACCGTTTTTGTGGCTGTTGCTTTAGTAATCATCCCTCCTTAGACCAGCTCAACATTTGCCCCATTTCCCTAACATCTGTTGGGATGGCGTTAGCTTTCAGTGAGAAGTGCATCTTAAACTGCCTGTCTGTCATGACCAAGCAGTGCCCTGAAATTGGTGTGATCCTCTCTAGAGGGCCAACCAAGTCACTAGAGATGAGCAGCATTGAATAATAAAAACAAGCAAATACCACAGCGTTGAGAGCTGATGCAGAGAAACCACTTCAGAACTAAGTAGTCACTCTATGCCTCTCGCACAAGAAGATTTTACAAGCGACACTTTTTAGAGAATGCATGAAAATAATGCAGCATAATTAAAGTATCAGCTGTGATGAAAATGTGTCAAGCAAATAACATTGAAAAGAAACTCGGTTATATTTCTTAAAGCTTTGTCTGCTCATAGAATCATTTGCTTTAGTTGCAGAGAAAGCTGGTTTTCAGCATTATATTTTCTAATGTTGCAGAGCAATGCCATCTGGTGCATACACACATACTGGTGAGTATTTTTTTCACCCTTAAATTGGATAATAATATATATTAGATCTGGGTGGGAAACAGTTTTTCTGTACTGGGAAATTTTGAGATTTCAAACGTTTTTCTGATCCCAAATCGGGACAAAAAGATGAAATCTCAAAAAAATTTGCAACCCAATAATCTGAGGAAAAAATTATTTCATGTCAGTTAATTTTAGCAAATGTTTCATTTCAGTAATTTCAAAAGTGTTTTGTTTTGCTTTCAACTTTTTATTTTTACCATTTTTTTCTATACATTAATTTAAAATTTCAAAACTAAAAGTCCTTTCAAACAAAAATATGGTACTTTATGTTTAGAAAATGTCAAAACAGGACACTTTGACAATTTAACAACTTTTTTCCAAAAAAATTTGAAAGGGCAAATTCACTGAAATGGTCTCCTTCCCGGAAAATGTTTTGGTTTTGACAAATGGACATTTTGTCAAACATTCCTGAGCATCTCTAACACTTATTATAATGCAATTAGAATTTGCTCATGTCATACTTATTATTGGTAGCAGGTTTTGATTTTCCAGGATATGTTGTTTGTCAGACAGTAAATGACAGCTTTTTCTCTGTGAAAAAGAGTTGGAAGCTAACTGACTGAGCTTGTGTGTGTGTGTGTGTGTGTGTGTGCGTGTATATATATAAAATTATTAAGTGGCCCAGAGGTGGTGTGTGTGTACACACACACACACACACACACCACCTCTGGGCCACTTAATAATTTTAATCTGTGTGGTATAGCCACATTTTATTGATAGTCTTACTAATCATCAACCATTGGAGATCGCTACTGCTGGCAATGATTAGCGCAGTGTGTAGGAAGAAAAGCTCAATGTGGTAATTACCATCTTGTATCCTGGGCTGACAACTGAAAAATGTATGCATTATGGGCTGCATTTTGGCACCCGTACTCATGCTGAGTAGCACTACTTGAATAATCCCATTGAAATCAACACGGCTGCATGTAGAGTAAGGTGCTGTTTAGCGTGAATAAGACGAATCTGGCACTATTTTAGCTATATTATTACTCTGGGCATCACCATTACCTGGGCTGTTTTATATCATAAAAAACGGGCAGAATATTAAGGGCCAGATCTTCAGCTGCTATAAATCAGCCTGGCTCCATTGGGGTCAGTGGCGTGACCCTGAACTGGACGAGCTGAGCTATGCTTCCTTACACTCTTGGGCCATACCGATGTTTGTGGCAGCATGTAGAATACACTGCACATGTCCCTAGCACTGCTTAAGTGAGTCACGCACAAACACACCAGAACCCTAAGGTGTGTGCCCTACACAGCTCTCAACACACCCAACCAGTGCCTCACCCATCTACACTGCTATTTTTAGCAGTGTTGTGTCCCACTGCCTCCTTGCCGCTGGAGCCTTTCACTGCGGCATGTAGCTACACACCGCAGTGTGGACACAGCCTACTTTTCACTGTGGTATGTAGCTACATGTACCCTGCATGCCGCTGCCAGTGTAGACAAGGCTTAGGTGTGCAGTCATGTACTTTCACTCCAGTTGCAGCCTCTCATTTGGCGTAATTAAATGTGGCTGGGTCTTCTTTATAAGGGGAGGAGCTCAGTGCACTGCTGAGGAGGTGGGAGGCCTGGGGGAGCGTGTGTCTTGGAATCCTCTTCTGTGGTGGGAGCTCTGGCCAAAGGCCAGGAGGGTCATGGAGAAGACGCTGGTAGAGAGAGCCCTGTGGTGAGCCTTGATAAAAGGGCAGGAACGGGATATCTTTTGGCTCAGCCTTGCTGATGAGTGACACCAACATTTGCTAGGTTTTAGGAGGGCATCACCTCCATAGGGGATTTCCTACACAGGTTTACACCAGGGACCTGGATTTGCCCCCCACCCCTGTCAGTAGGTCCCCTGAGGTCCATTGAGGCTCATTGTTTTCACAAGCTGAGGTAAGATGTGGTCTCTGTGCCACCTCCCCATGGGCAGATCCCAAACCCTAAGCGTCCTCCCCAGCAGGGCACTGATACCTTTGAAGGGAAGGTGAAGCAAAGCTGTGGAGGAGCTCACAGCAATAGGCACAGCCCTTTGTTGTTATAACACGAAAGCAGATGGGGAAATGTCCGCAGTTCAGTTGCTAATAAAAAAAAGCACAGGAGTGCTTAACACAGCTGCTCTCATTTCTTTCCTGTCTACTGACACACTAGACACATCACTGCACAAACAAGGATAGGACCCGACCGTGCGCCTGGTTTGTGTGTGACATGCCTATCTGCTTCTCTGGGAGTTCAGTGCATGGCGTGGCTTCGAGGTTACGCCAATATAGAGCATCGTGAAAGGGAACGACTCTGGAGACGCCCTGTGTGATGGATCACCCCACACTGGCAGCCTCAACTAGTCCACATGGTGTCACCTGGAGGGTGTGGCAAATCAATCAGTTATCAGAGCCTGATGGGTCTTCTTCATGAAGGGAGGAGCACAAAGTCTTAGGGGTCTTTTCCTGAGATGAGAACTATGGCCAAAGGCCAAGAGGGACACTGAGAAGCCATAGGGTGGCATGAGCAAGTCCCTGTGTAAGCCTTGATAAAAAAGCAGGAAGTGGACCTCCAGGGAGAAAGCTCTAGGACAGTGTTTCTCAAACTGGGGTTTGCAGACCCCGAGTACTCCAGGCCCCGCTGATCAACTCCTCTTCCTCCCTCCCAGTGCCTCCTGCATGCCGGGGAACAGCTATGGGGGGGGGGTAGTCCCTGAAAGTTTTTAAATCAAAATTAGGGTCCTCGGATTGCTAAAGTTTGAGCGCCGCTGCTCTAGGAGACATCCCTGGGTACAAGAAGCCAGAAAGAACTCTGCTGAGCCCAGTAAAGGGCCTAGAGGTAGGAAGACATCCCCAGAGACAGGAAGGAGTCTGGGACTCAGAGAAGAAGGCGGGCCTAGGCACCTCGACTGGCCCCCAAGGAAGGTGATGCGAAACTCCTCCTGACAGCTGACTCACAAGAAGAGGGAGACTGTTGGTGTGGCTGTCAGCAGAGGGTACCAGAGGAGAGCCTGGTGCACCACGCCTGGCCATGGCACACTAGCCGGTGAGTCACACTCTGTGAAAGCCTTTATTCCTCAGTGCTCTCTTACCACGTTACAGCTTGCATTACATGCACACAACCTGGTGGTGGTGTATCCTGGCTGCAGGATTAGCTGTATGTTTGACCCATCTTGAGTCTCTCTGAGGTTTCTCTGTTTAGGCCTCCAGCTTTGCCTTCTCTGGGGTGTAATCCCATGATTCTCCCACTCGCAGACCGGCCCCTAGGATACAGCCCCCTGTGTACCGACAGCGATTTGTCAGCAGGTTTGACTGGGTTCAGAGCCTGTAAGTCTTCCCTTCAGGAGCTATGAGCAATGGTTAATACAGGGAGTAGAGAGCGTTCTTTTAGCAAAGTATTGTTTAATCTTAACAGCAGGAACACCACAAACCATAAAATAGGACTTTAGAACAATAAAACAGTCTACACTCGTGTCTATCTTACCTAAAGCTTACCATTCCCCTGGAAGGTCCAATGACTTCAGGAAACCAAGCCAGTGTGTGTGTTCCTCATGAACAGTCCCTGACAACTGCCACCACCTCTGGACACAGAGAGTTTGTAAACTGTTTATGGTCCTTTTAATCTGTTTGTTCCCAGGCGTGGCAAAACAGCTGTATAGCTTTGACTGGAGCCTGCAAGTAGCATCTTCCTAGCTAATAGCTCAGGTATTGTTGCTTAACCTCCTGACAAGTTTACCCAGAGGTGCGTTATCTGGATCCATAGTGTGGCCTTCCTGCTTGTTTCCTAACAACCCTGTTATTAAATTAAAACATTAGAATTGCCATACTGGGTCAGACTAATGGTCCACCTAGCCCAGTATCCTGTCTGTGACAGTGGCCAATGCCAAATGCTTCAGAGGGCATGAACAGAACAGGGCAATTTCAAGTGATCCATCCCCTGTTGTCCAGTCCCAGCTTCTGGCAGTCAGAGGTTTAGGGACACCCAGCCCTGGGGTTGCATCCCTGATCATCTTGGCTAATAGCCATTGATGGACCTATCCTCCATGAACTTATCTAATTCTCTGTTGAATCCAGTTATACTTTTGGCCTTCACAACATTCCCTGGCAATGAGTTACACAGGCTGACTGTGCATTGTGTGAAGAAGTACTTCCTTATATTTGTTTTACATCTGCTGTCTATTAACATCATTGGGTTACTCCAAGTTCTTGTGTTATGTGATGGGGTAAATAACACTTTCCTGTTCACTTCCTCTGCACCACTCATGATTTTATGGATGTCTATCATAGCCACGCCTTAGCTGTCTCTTTTCTAAACTGAACAGTTCCAGTCTTTTTAATCTCCTTGTATGGAAGCTAATTTTTGTTCCCCTTCTCTGCACCTTTTCCAATTCTAATATATCTAATATATCTTTTTTGAGATGGGGAGACAGAACTGCATGCAGTATTAAAGGTGTGGGCATACCATGGATTTATATAGTGGTATTATATTTTCTGTCTTATCATTCCCTTTCCTCATGGTTCCTAACATTGTTCGCTTTCTTTAACTGCTGCTGCACATTGAGTAGATATTTTCAGGGAACTATCCACGATGACTCCAAGATCTTTCTTGAATGGTAACAACTAATTCAGACCCCATCATTTTGTATGTGCAGTTGTGATTATTTTTTCCAATGTGCATTACTTTGCACTTATCAACACTGAATTTAATCTGCCATTTTGTTGCCCAGTAGCGCAGTTTTGTGAGATCTCTTTGTAACTCTTCATGGTCAGCTTTGGACTTCACTATCTTGAGTAGTTTTGTATCATCTTCAGATTTTGCCACCTCACTGTTTACTCCTTTTTTCCCAATTCATGTATGAATATGTTGCACAGCACAGGTCCCAATACGGATCCTGGGGGGGAGGGGACACCCCTCTCTCCGGTGAAAACTGACCATTTATTCCTACCCTTTGTTTCCTGTCTTTTAACTAGTTACTGATCCATAGCAGAATCTTCCCTCCTATTCCATGACTGCTTACTTTGCATAAGAGCCTTTGGTGCGGGACCTGGTCAAAGGCTTTCTGAGGCTACCATATGCATTCAGTGAGCTAACCCAGTGTAACCATGCAGTAAAAATTCCAGTGACCCAGTCCTGGAAGTGCCAATCCACTCCCTGCTTCATGGAGCTATGCTGGTTTACACCAACACACAGACCCCAGCAACAAGAAATTACTTTTGTATTTAAAAGGGTTGATCTGAGACTATATCCCCAGCTGCACACAAGGCAAGCCCATATTTAAGAGAGCACCAACAGAATAATTTAAACTATTTTGTCGCCTTGAAAATAGCACATTTAGCATCACACACACAATACCAGAAGAGCATAGTAATGGAAGTCCTAGAGAGCAATGAGCAAATGTTAGTTGCACTAATTCAATGTGAATCTGATTAACACATCTTTGTTAGGTTCAGTTAAAAAGCAATTTGTGTTGAGGTATACGTCAAGGTGACAGATAATTAGTTAAATGCTGTTCTCTCTAGTGATTTGTTTTCCTTTAAATTAACAGACTGTGTATTGTTTCCCTTTTAACTGGAGGTTTAAATCACTCTCATTTGCCTTTAATGGATGAGTTCTTTGGTCTGATCTCACAGTCTGAAACATGGCCATTTTCCTTTCTTTTCTTTTCTTTTTATTCTTAAAGTTTTAAGGATGAAAGCAAGACTCAAGTTCATGAGTGTTCTGCAAGTTAAGACTGTCCAGATTCCTTATGATTTGAACCTCCATCTTGCAGTGTCCAGTTATGCCTGCTGGATGCCGCAAGGTTATATGAGTTCATCAATTTAACAAAGAAATTGATATGTACCAGGCTCGTTATCCCAAGGGGAGTCTCTGACACGCTTCAAACCCACTGCTCCAGTTAGAATAAACAAACAGATTGATTAACTATAAAGATAGTTTTTGACTTATAATCATTTAAAATCTAACAAGTCAGATTTGGTCGAATGAAATAAAAGCACAATGCATTCTAAGCTGCCTGTAACACTTTCAGTGCCCTTACAAATTTAGATGCTTCTCACCACAGGCTGGCTGGCTGCTTTTCAGCCAGGCTCTCCCCTTTGATCAGCCCTTCAGTCGTTCGTTTGGTGTGGTGTCTGTAGATGTGGGGGGGAGAGATCGAGAGATCGTGTCCTTTCTTCCCTCTTGGGCAAGTTGATATTTGTGTGGCAGTGAGGTGTTCCCAAGGGGCTTCTTTATATCTCCCACACACACACACACACACACGTGCTTCCCAATCATGCCCCCCTCACTTCTAACACTTCCTCAGAAAACCAGGGAATTTAAGTGCCCCAAAATGTTATGAATGTGAATAAGTGATGTCCCAGCCCACCCCTGCTGCCACCTCATATCACTCTGTCCTTCCGGAAACTCAGCATGTGGGGATAATAGGAGCAATTGTCAGTTTGTGTCCTTACTAAGTTGTACCTAGGGCAGGTTATGCATGACCTATAATTGACCCTTTCCTCTACTCTGCAAAACCACCTTAGTGTTACCACTTCTCAATCTTTGTCCCAAGGAATCCTCCTGGAACCTCAGCTGCACTTAACTCTGCCTTATAGCGCGCTGCCAAGTATTCTACAGACGGCCCTAACTGTCTACAGCAATAATAGACTTCTGTGCTCCTCTATTCACACAACAGACATCATTCTGCACAGAAACGACAGATCCAACGTCCCCTGGAGGCAGATCCCCATTACAGACAGGGAACTGAGGCGCAGTTACTTGCTCCAAGTCATGCAGACAGCCTGTGTCAGAGCTGGGAATTGACCCAAGATCTCCTGATTCTCAGCCCAGGGCTTCAACCATAAGCCCATCCTTCCTCTCCTCCCTAGAAACCACTTTTCAGCCCAGGCTTTCATTGGCAGCCAGCCGTTAAATGATATAGGAGAGTTTCCGTGCTTACCTGGCTACCTTGCCATGCCATATTTTCATGGGATATGGTGATGTTCTGCTCAGGACACCCCGAGCTGTAAGCCACTGTGCTACTCCTCTGCCTCAGTAAGTGAGAGCTTTATGGCCTTACTGGCAAATGCCTCAAGAGTCAGTCCGTGTAAACCTTGCCTTGCATGTAACAATCAATGAATCCCAGTTCCCCAGCGATGTCTTTTTCCAGTGTCCAGTCCTGCCCACTGTGACTCGTACGGGAATTATTAAGGTCCCTGCTTCTGAAGAGACAGCGTACGCACCAGCCTGCTCATCTAGCTTGGAGCCTTACACTTTGCTTCAATACACAGCACTGAGCTGGTTTTTTGTAGTAAAACAAAAAAGTGTATTAACAAAGAACAGAGATGTAAGTGTTACTACGCAGAAGAAGGCAGAACCATTGATAATTATGGTATGGAGTAGGGGTGTAAAAGCTTAACTGGTAAGCATTCGTTTTACTGGTTAACCCACCTCAACTGTTAACCCCGGGCCGGCCAGCCAGCTGACCCCCGCGGCCCTGCACTGGCTGAATCCGGCCCAGCCCCAGCCGCTTAAGCAGTTAACCGTTTAAATGACGTATTTTTAATCATTTAAATGGTTAATGTTTTTAAACAGTATTTACATCCTTAGTATGGATTTTCAACCAGTTGTGCACCTATTTTGTAGTAATTTAATCTAGACCACATTTCTTAGCTTGCATATGAGTATGTGGGGCAAAAGACTTACTAAAATCAAGATGTATCACATCATCTGCTTCCCCATATCCACTAGAACAGTAATCCTGTCAAAGAAAGAAATGAAGTTGGTTTGGCATGATTTGTTCTTGACAAACCCATGTTATCTATTACTTGTCAGGCTATCATCCTTTCACAAATTATTTAAACAATTTATTCTAGTGTTCTTCTGGGTATCAAAGTTAGGCTGACTGATTTGTAATCCCCTGGGTCCTCTTTGTTCCCCTTTTTAAAGATACGTAGGTACTATGTTTTCCCTTCCCCAGCCCTTTGGGACCTCACCCAGACTGCTTCAGCTAGTTTCTAAAGTACCCTAGGGTGAATTTCCTCACCTTATGATAGTAGTTAATCTAAGCAGTGCAACTATTGGTGCAGCACATATGAGTAATGCTGCTACATATCCTTAAGTTAGTAAGCCCAATAAAACTGTTTGTTTGTTATTCAAGTGTAACACCTTCGGAGCAATCCTCCACCAGGGCAAGTTAGAGCAGCCCTGAGGTTCTGGGGAGTAGAAAGGTGTATCCATCTGGGGATCTGGTCCAGAAAATTGTCTTCTAAATTATAGCTTCCTGATGGATTCTGAATTAACAGAATCAATTTCAATCAACAAGCAAGTATTAAGTAGTTTGCTTGATCTCAACATTCACTTCATGTACATGTCCACGGTGACTTTGTTCCTCACAAGCCTCACTACCTCACTCCACCAAGGCACCTGCTAGTTGGTTCCATAAAAGAAGGGGGGAGGGGAGGAAATGTAAATTATTTACAAATTAATAGGGTTTTTTTGGCTAGCAAAGCAACTGGGGAAAGTTATATTCCAATACCAGCACATACAGAAATGTGTGAAACGCTTTGGTGTTATGAAGTGTCACCCTCTGTATAAACCTATTGGGGTCCATAAATTAAAATGTCAAATCACCAGTCTTGGGGAGAGCGAGGTTTGCTTTTAACGATGCAACATGGCCTATGCCTCCCTGTCTCTCCCTGCTCCCTTGCCCCGGTGGGGAATAAGCAGGCATTTCACATCCTGACCCAACATCTCACTGCTTCCTGCTGGAGCATGTAGTCCAAGCCACAGTCCAGTCCATCTAAGGCACCTGGCTTCAGAGATGAGGAATAGAAAAGTAAGTCATATTACTATTTCTGTTTATAAACTCCCTAAAACATTTCTGAAACAAAGTAACGGGTAGCATGCACAGATTAGACTCATAGATTCCAAGGCCAGAAGGGACCATTGTCATCATCTAGTCTGACCTCCTGTATAGCACAGGCCAGATAACTTCCCCAAACTAGTTCCCAGAGCAGATCTTCAAGAAAAGCATCCAATCTTGATTTAAAAATTGTCAGTCCACCACTATCCTTGGTAAATTGTTCCAAGGGGTAGTTACACTCCCCATTTTAAAAAATGATGGCTTATTTCCAGTCTGAGGCTGGTTTAGTGAAATATAAAGGCTTTCTTGGCACTTATTTAGGATGGCCTACAGAACCTATTTTGCTACACCACGTGTGAATAATTCAGACATCCCAATAAAACCTTTGCATCACATCATCAGGAGGTAGCTGTAATTTACAGCTGGGGCTACATTGGAGCCCCATTAGCAGAAGCTGCTCAGTTGTACTTGATGATTACCCATTCTGTTCATTCCCTCTGAAGCACTTGGCATTGGCCACTGTCGGAAGACAGGATACTGAGCTAGATGGACCTTTGTTCTGACCCGGTATGGTTTTTCTTGTGCCTCCCGCAGACTATTCTGGCCACATCTGACCCCCTGGGTATCAGTGCCCTTTTGGAGCATCCCTGGATTCTTGTGACCCTTTGCACCCAGTATATGTGAGGGAACTGAAGGCACTTTGTGCCACCACAATGCCCAGGGCTTTTGCTTGAATCAAGCCCTACCAGTGTTCGATGTGTAAACAATAACACGTTGTTTGGTTGCACTAATACCCTAACATGGCTCTCTTCAGACTGCCCCATTTATGGAAAAAGCGAAAGCCAGACTCTAAGGAAAGGCTTGTTCTTAAAGTTTTGTTAATGAATCAAAATGCAATAAAATACGTCTGATGTGTTTGTGAAATATTGCATGTGTGGATCTTGGAATGAACTAAGGAACACATCTTGTCTAACCTACACAATCCTTATATTCAAATTGCATTGGGTGCTGTAGGTCATTGTCAATGTCTCCATTGCATTAGTTGAAGTCAATGAGACTGGGTGTGGAGGGAACTTGGTAATTGCCATATAGTCTCAGATGGGTAATCAGTCCAGTATCCTGTCTCCACTGGAAGACAGTGGTATCTGTTTTGGATGAAGGTCCAAAAAACCCTGCAGCAGCCAGTTGTGGAATAATTTGCCCCAGGGAAAGTTTGTTCCTAACCCCCATCAGTGAAAGAAGTTTGTTAAGACACCCAACCACAGACATTGTCTTGAAGTTACACACACTCTTCAGCAAGTCTGGGCTTGCGGGGTTTTATTGCACTTATGCCATTAACCCTCTCCTGCCTCACACAGGAGCTCTGGTCAGTTACTGTGTGCAAGCCACTGGGAGACCTTGGATGCGAAGTGCTTATAGCACTAAGCACTATGGTGTGTGTCCCTCTGCCCACACGAAGCTGGGCTTTCAAGCGCACAAACAGCTAACCAGGCACGCATTTGGAGCAAAGGGATTCAACAGATGCCTTTGGAATGTAGCCCTTTAAGTATGCAGCTCTCTAGCTTCCTATGTTAGTGTTTAGCAGGATTCACATCCTCTTCCTCCTCCTGCCCTTCGGTTGTCCAGGTCCAGCTCCATTCTCTACCCACTCCCAGGCACCAGGTGAGACTCTCACATTTCCCTTTGTCCCATTTTCCTCCATAGCTGTGATCTCCCCTACAGCTCAGGGGAGAGCCAGGTGCTGAAGGGAAATGGGGCTGGTCCCTTAAGGACACAGAGGAGTCCCCATTATTCCTGCTTCCAGACCCCCAACTTCCTCATGGCTCCAGCTCCATGGCTCCCCTCCCAACCCAGCTACTCCTGCCTCTCAACCTTCCTGCTGCCTCAGAGCCCTGATTGCCTCTGTTCCTCCAACCCCACCACTGCTCCCTATCTCTGCCCTCCTTGTGCTGCTCCCCGTCCCCAATCCCTACCCCATAACTCCCCCCAGTCCCTCCCCGCCTCCTATCTCTGCCCTCCTGCGCTGCCCCCCGCCCCCAATCCCTACCCCATCACTCCCCCCGTCCCTCCCCGCCCCTTATCTCTGCCCTCCTGCACTGCTCCCCGCCCCCAATCCCTACCCCATCACTCCCCCCGTCCCTCCCCACCCCCTATCTCTGCCCTCCTGCGCTGCTCCCCGCCCCCAATCCCTACCCCTCAACACCCCCCAGTCCCTCCCCGCCCCCACCACTGCCCCTATCTCTGCCCACCTGCGCTGCTCCCCACCCCAATCCTACCCCATAACTCCCCCCAGTCCCTCCCCGCCCCCTATCTCTGCCCTCCTGCGCTGCTCCCCACCCCCAATTCCTACCCCATCGCTCCCCCCCGCCCCCACCACTGCCCCCTATCTCTGCCCTCCTGCGCTGCTCCCCGCCCCCAATCCCTCCCCCCATCACTCCCACCAGTCCCTCCCCGCCCCCACCACTGCCCCCTATCTCTGCCCACCTGCGCGGCTCCCCGCCCCCAATCCCTACCCCTCAACACCCCCCAGTCCCTCCCCGCCCCCACCACTGCCCCCTATCTCTGCCCACCTGCGCGGCTCCCCGCCCCCAACCCCTCAACACCCCCCAGTCCCCCCCCGCCCCCACCACTGCCCCTATCTCTGCCCACCCGCGCTCCCCCCCTTCTCCTTGCCCCTCAACTCCCCCCCTCGCGGTCAGGCCTGTCCCTCCCCCGGGGCTGCCCAGCTCCCCCCCCAGCAGACGGGCCGGCAAATGGCCGCAGCGGAGCCCGGCCCCTGCCCCCCGCCGAACTTTTCTGCCCCGCCCTCCCCACGGGGGGCAGCGGAGGGGGCTCGGCGCAGGCGCCCTGCCCCGGGGGGTTCGCCGGCCGGCCGGCCCTCGGGAGTGGGGAGGGGGTGAGGCGAGGGAGCCCGGCCGGCGCGGCCACACAAAGCCCCGGCTCCTCCCTCCCCTCTCCGCCCGGCCGCTCGGCGAGGCGAGGCGGGCAGCGCCGGGCCGCTCCCGCGGCTGTGGGCAGGAGGCCGCGCAAGGTAAGGGCCGCACCTTCCCGCGGGCTGCGGACACGCGTGGGAGGGGGGGGCAAGAGGGGCAGGGCTGAGCCCCCGCGTGCCCGAGCCGTGGCCCCCGGCGCTCCCCCCTTGCCCTGAGGGGTCGCCCCAATGTCGCTGGGCCGGGCAGGGGGGCCCCCTGGCGATGGGGCCGGCTCCGCTCAGCGTAGGGTGACCAGGCAGCAAGTGTGAAAAACCGGGACAGGGGGTGGGGGGGCAATAGGAGCCTATATAAGAAAAAGACCCAAAAATCGGGACTGTCCCTATAAAATCGGGACATCTGGTTACCCTAGCTCGGCGGCCTGACGCCCGTGGGGCCACGCTCGGTTTGCCCCGGGCCTGTGCTGGGGTGGGAGTTTCAAACCCATCTCAGTGAGCAAGGAGCCGACCTGGACGGACCCCGGTGCCTGGTATTCAGGGCCGCCACAATGGCACGGACATGACTGAGAGACACACACACCTCGCTGGTCCTGGCAAGTGACCCGCACCCACGCACTGCCGAGGAAGATCATTGCTATGGGGGCATTGACCTGGGGGGAAATTCTTTCCTGACCCCATATATGGTGATCAGTAAGACTCATAAGGTATAGGTAGCTCGACAAACTGAACAGAACGTTGTTCTTATGAGTAATGCCAAGCAAAAATATTAGAAATCTTATGAAGTCCTATTTTTAATCTTCCTTTAAATTATCTTATCACTCTCCTTTATTGGCTAGTATCCTTTTGTGGGTCTCGCACTTAGTTACTAGTGGTTATATGTAAGGAAAACGTCTTGGTTGATTTTCTCTTTAGTAGTTTTAAGAGGCAGATCCTCACCCTATACAAAAACCACACTACTTGAAAATGATTCACAATAACCAGGTTGCACATGTAACTGACATTGATTATCACATGTTCTCATCTTAGTTTGCCTTCTGTTGTTGGTCATGCATACTTGTCACTTTGTCTTAACTTAAATCATAAACTCTTTGGGGCAGGGACTGTGTCTTACTATGTGTTTGTACAGTGCCTAGCACAATGGAGTCCTGATCCTAATTGGGACTTTTGGAGCTATCGCAATAGAAATGATAAGCAGATTTACCAAAGGTAGTGTAAAATTACTTGGTCCAGTAGTCTGTTCCAGTGACTGTTGGTCTCTTTCAAAATCGAATGTGTGTTCCCAGCTTCAAAAGGAAGTGACACTCACACTCACCAACTTACCATCTTTTAAATCTTTCCTTAAAACCTACCTATACTATGATATTTACGGATTGCTCCCATCTGGGATTGGCTAGGCAGGTAGAGAACTTTGACTTCGGATTTTCTGCAAAATTTTGTTTTTTATTGTTACCTCATCCTCCCAACCCAGCCAGCCTCCACTTATCCGTTTTGCCCACCCGTTGCATCCTGTCTGGCATGTGGATTATGAGCTCCTTGGGGCAGAGACCATCTTCTAGCATATGGTGTGTAGCACATTGAGTGGGGAATTCCAGGCCTCCAGTACAAACTATTGCCAGCATAGCTATGTTAGTAAGGATGATCCCTGGCCGATATAGCTGTGCAGGCAAAAGCCCCTGGTGTAGAATTAGACTGGTATAATTTATTTCACTTGGTAGTTAGGCGTAGGGCACTGGAATAAACTATGCCAGCAAAAACACATATTGCTAGTATAAGCTTCATCCACGCTAGGGGCACTTTGCCAGTACTATTCAAGTCTAGTCTAGGTTTTGTATACTGCACACATCAGTGTAGTATCTTAGTGCCTAAAAAACACTTGCTCCTTAACAACACACAAAGTATATACTGGCAGAGCTATACCAGGAAAGTGCTCCTAGTGTAAACCTGGACTGAGAAAAGGCAACCACTTCTTTAATACGTTAGATCTGTTATCTTTGAGAGAATTTAATTTTCTTAAATAGCAGACTCTATTTGGGACAGATTTTTTTGAATTTTACTTGATTATATGGGCAGTTAGGACTGTACTAGCTAGAAATGTCTATTAATACCATGTTGTCTGTAGTGTTGTCGTTGTAGCAGCCGTGTTGGTCGCAGCATAGGAGAGAGACAAGGTAGGTGAGGTAACGATTTGTTGGTCCAGTAAAAATATATTATCTCACTACCGTGTCTCTCTCTCAGTCACATAACTAAGCAAGAAAAATGGGCCATATTTCTTTCTGAATTGAATTTCTGATTTGGAGCATGCCTCTTTAGCTGTACAGTATTAAATACAGAATGCATTTGATATCACTAACAAAAGGTGTTGCTAAATGCATTGATTTATCTTTTATATTACTTAAAAATAAAACTAAATGCTTACCAAGATTAGCATGGGGGGAAATGAATATTGACTTCCCTCAAAATATGGAGGAACAGTTATGTAGATCAAAATCCTTAAATCTTGCAACTTTCCCTGAATCCACTCATTGAAGATTCTGTTTACAGCTTTCAGTGCTCTCATCATAATTTTGTTGGGAATCTGTCTGGCAACTTGTTCACATTTAATAAACCAATAAGAGATTATTTATGAAGTTGTGAGGAGAGCTGGTCCAAAATGTCAATTAATTCCCCCCCCCCAAAATTTCCCAAGGAAGCTTTCTGGTTTTATCAAAAACTGAAATAAAATCACAAAACGTTTCAATGTAAAAGAACCCAGCTCTTTTAAGAACCGAACACCATACATTGTTACCAACAGAAAATCAATTTCTGGCTTTTCATAGGAAAACTTCAAGAAAAAACAAACTTTTTCCATGAAAAGTTTTGCTTTGGTGATATAGCCATTTTTCATCTAAAAATGTTTAGATGAAAAAATTGCAACCAGCTTTTGATATGATCGTTGTGAAATGAACTGGTAGATTTGTACAGCTAAATACCCACCTCCTTTCCCCCCTAGGGATTTTCCATGTCCCATGGTGGTGATGGTCTGAGGATTCCCCCACACACATACTGTTATTTTTAACATCCCTTCAGGACCTGGGTTGCAGCTGTAGTCTTTCAGGATGAGGAGAATTGGACTCATATTGGTATTCTACAGAATGTATTATTTTGAGGATCACTGTTGAGTTAGAGAAGGTAGTTCCTTCTCTAGGGCCTAAACGTGACCTTTCTGCAGCATTCTTTGTGCCTCCTGACCCAGACGATAAGGATGGAAATGGGAACCCAGCTAGGGTGTCTCGCCTGGAAATGGAAATCATCCCTGATAGGTCAGTGAGTCAGTAACCCACATACGTTGTGGAGCAAAGTCATCTAGCATTTAAAAATAGCCTCTAAAAGTGCTTGTATAAAACAAACCAAAGTTATTGATTGACCAGGAGTTCGGAATGGCAGAGTAAATATTCACGTCTAAGCAAAGAACATTGGAAATTTCATATTGGTCAAATCTTTAAACATGAGAATTAGTGGACTGCTTAAAAAACCTCTTCCAAATTGGGACTCCTTTGTGCTAGGCTCTGTGCAAACACCTAGGAACACACTCCCTCCCTAGATTTAGTTTATAATCTAATTTTAGACAAGATCCTAATATGTTGTTAATGTTGGCGGGTTTTGGTTTTACTGGGAGAACTCATTTTTATAATGAACAGTTAGGAGGCTGAATTGTGAGTATGTAGCTTATCACAATACACCACCACCAACGTAGCAAGGGCTGAAATGTTATCTGCTTGACAAACATGGTTATGATGCAGTAGCAATGCATTCTGTAATTCATATCCCTCCAACTGTAGAGAATCAGTACTTCACTATGTGAAATGAGTTTGGTGGGCTCCGTCCCACTCGTAGGGCACATCACGAAACCAGTGCCATAATTACCACTAATTGGCACCTTTATCGGCAGTCTCTGCAGAGGGGATAAGGCCCTCTCCAAAGCCTATTAAAGTCATGGGAAACTTTCCATTGATTATTTTTTTCCAGTGGGCTTTGGATCAGGACCTGGCTGGCGTGGAGACTGAACTGTTGCCTCGCCTCCTAGAGGTGGTAAGATTAGGTCATTTGCTAAGGAAACAAATTGATATAAAATAACTTAAACCACATACCCATCACACTGCTACTACATCATATTGTTTGTTTTATTTTTGTTTTGGGGGTAGAGGGAGTATCTATCCAATATTTGTCTGAGTTTAGTACACTGAAAATAAATGCCTCTGTGCTCACAGATGGTAGATGATAAGGTAAAACACTTTAAGCAATACAGTTGCTATTGAAACTGTGCTCTTGTATGCAACAGAATATCAGTGCTGTGAAAGAGACTGTTTATACATCCAGTTCTTACCCTGCTTCTTAGCACTTTTGATCTCTGTGACTTAAAAGTGAATTACATACTGGTGGCAATTCTGTTTTTCTTAGTCTGTGCTATCACCTGTAATTACATAGTCCTACCTAAAGAGCTGAGTTTCAGTGTGAATGAATTCTGCCCCTGCTGCGCAGAGTCTGATGAGGGTTGATGGGGGAATGGAATTCTCTCCTTCAATATATAATCAGTCTGTGAGGCTGCAGCGCAGTTCATCTATGAATACTAGTCTAGCCTTTATGCTGGAATAGTGGCTGCTATTGCTTCATATCTCTGTTACTGGATCGAAGTGTCTCTGATGCTGTGACCCTTCTTTCAGCCTGAACCCCAAACTTCTCTTGTACTGCAGCCTCTTATGGGCTGGCACAGAGGGATCTCTCCAAGATGCATAGCCTCTTCCCCTTCTGCCGCCCCCCCCCCCCCCCGACACTCTTTGTAGACTGACCACAGAGCTGAAATGGCTGGAAGGGTCCTAGTTTGCATCAAAAGTGAATCTCACTCTAAGATTGTGTCTACCTCAGACTTCTTATCCTTAAAAGTTCCTATTCTTTCTACCACTGAGTCAGCTGTATCAGTGGTAGCAATGGTGGGAGCACTAATGCAGCCACTGGTGCCTTGTGTGGCAACTACAATGTAATCTAATCCCACACAGCAGCTCTAGACAAAACAGTGGTTAAAATGCAGGTTGTCTACCTATGCTAATTCTCCCACTCTTAGATCCATCCATGGACCTGAAACAGTACGAAAATGAGAAGGCCATATGAAAAGAAGGCTAGTATAGACAGGGTGCTGGTGGGTAGCCTTTCAACTATTAAATGTTGTTCTTTCTTAAAGACTTTAATCGGGATAAAAGCAAAAGTAGGGAACAGTGTGAACTTTGCAAGGTTTCACAGCTTACTATTTGCGCAATAACTCTAGCAGAAAAGAGAGCCTTTATTAGATCCAGATTAGGGGTCGGATTCTCCTTTTACATCAGTTTTACACTTATTTACACTTCAAAGGAGTTACTTCTGATTTACACCATTGTCAATGAGAGCTGAATCAGGTCCAAGTAGTTGATCTTCACTCTCTAACTTGCTGCTGCCTCATTGTACTTGCACGTAAGCGCATATTATTCAGTGCTTTTACATTGAGCACATGCTGTTCTTTTAAGTACAACTGAACATTCATTTTGCAAAGAGAGTCCTTGAAACTATACCCTCATTTAATCTAACCAACAGTATGGGGAAAAGATAGTATATTTAAATCTTATTTCAAAAATGGTTTGCTTTAAGTAAAGTGACAAACAATTGTGATATCCTCTTAAGGCATTTGCATGAAAGGATTTTTGTGATGTAGCCCTTTATAAAGCCATTAAGGAGCAGGTCAGGAATATTTTGCATTCTGTGTCCAGTCATTTAAACACTAACATAATCAAAATTCACTTCAGCGTTTACTGTTGACATATGGAACACTTTCCTCCATTTCTGACAGCATGCTGGTTTAGATGGACTTTACTGTTGCTTTGATCTTCATGCGGAGAGTGCAGTTTGGAAACATGGTCCAGGTGTCACCATGCTGTTTGAAACTGAGGGCTTGTCTATGCTGCCACTTTACAGCGCTGCAACTTTCTCGCTCAGGGGTGTGAAAAAACATCCTCCTGAGCACACCAAGTTCCATCGCTGTAAAACGCCAGTGTAGACAGTGCCCCAGCGCTGGGAGCCACATCCCTCGTAGAGGTGGTTTTTTTAGAGTGCTGGGAGAGCTCTCTCCCAGTACTTTGCCGTGACTACACAAGCCACTACACACAGCTGCGGCAGCGCTTTAATGTTGCCAGTGTAGACTAGCCCCGAGTCCTCCTAATCTTGCAGCTTTCTAAGAAGAATGTTAAATCAAGACCGGTGGGCCTGGATTTTATCAACTAGAGAAACTTGTCCTGGGAAAACAAGCTGGTTTGATAGAGGAGAGACATTCCTTTCCCCCCCCTTCCTTTTTAAGACTAAAATTTACATATATCTGATTTTGAGGAAAAGAACTTTTGGAGTACCAAGCCTATTCTCCCTCTGGTAGGTGATCTCTATTCTCTGTGGATATCCTTGGAAATAGCAGCCTCCTATCTTAAAACAGATATATGGGTGGGATTTTCCAGAATATTCAGCATCGGTCTAATTCTGCTCCCTTTGGAGTCGATGGAGTTTTACCGAGGGACGCACCCCACCCATGTACTTATTGTCTACACCAATACTCATTTGGACTCTTAATACATTCCATGGGTGGCGTACCTGAGCCCATTTATCCACTGACGCTTTAAAAACTCCACACCCCAATCTGGATCTATGCTGGTTATGTGATATGTATGTACCTCATGAACCTTGTAACTGATAACCCAAGCCCGACCCCAGATGTACAGTACCTTCCCTCTTAACTTGTGTAAATTTGATTTTAAACATTAACTTTAATAAAAATTTTAAATAGGAGCAGAGGTTTTGAAAATCCCACACTAACTTTTATGCTTTTGCAACTTTTTTCCACAGATGGTACCAAAGTCCAAATAACCCTTTA
This sequence comes from Chelydra serpentina, assembly GCA_037349315.1. Classification (NCBI taxonomy): domain Eukaryota; kingdom Metazoa; phylum Chordata; order Testudines; family Chelydridae; genus Chelydra; species Chelydra serpentina. The sequence goes on from JBAIAC010000061.1 coordinate 18,705,543, forward strand.
ATTGAGCCTTTCCTGATACAGTGAAACCCCCCTATAATGCACCCTGCGATAACGCGAATTCGGCTATAACGTGATCATAAGGTGGCTCCCGCGTCCCCAAGCAAAAAAAAAAAAAAAAAGCGTCCAGTGTGTGCCTCCTCGCCTGGAGCCGACCCTGGCTCCATCTCCCCCGTTCCTTCCCCCCTGCCTCTTACCCCCTGCCCCCGCTTCCCCTTTTGGCGAGAAAAGAAGAGACCGGCTTGAAACTCAAGCTAGTCAGTTTTAAGCTGGTCAGTTTCAAGCCCATCTCTTCTCCCCAAAGCTGAGAAGTTTCAAGCCGGTCAGTTTCAAGCCAGTCTCTTCTCTTCTCCCCAAAGCAGAGAAGTTTCAAGCTGGTCAGTTTCAAGCTGGTCAAACTTCTCCACTTTAGACAGAAGAGAAGAGACTGGCTTGAAACTGACCAGCTTGAAACTTCTCTGCTTTGGCAAGAAGAGAAGAGACCGGCTTGAAACGCAAATTTTCATAACCCCGCTATAACGCGACCCCGCATTTATCGCAATGGAATTTTTTGGACCCCAATTATCGCGTTATAGTGGGGTTTCACTGTATGTATGATTTATTTATACATACTGTGGTGGCACCAAGGAGCCTCAACCAGATGGAGGCCCCATTGTGCTGGGTGCTGTACAAACACATAATAAATGACAGTCTCTGCCCCATGGTACTTACAGTCTATAACACAGGACATAACAGATGGGTGAGACAAAAATCTGGGTGGGATGGGAAGGAGGACAAGATAGCAGTAATGAAAGGGAACTTAATCCTTTCCTTCCTTAAACCTCAGAACACAGGTGAGTGCAAAATTCCCTGCAAAAATAGATTCTTTGGAGAACATGTGTTTAAAAACCCAGTTCAGGTTTAATATCCAATTTTGCCCTTGAGCAATGATTATCTCCCTGAATTCAGAAAAGGTCTGCCCTGTGTAATTTTGTAAGCTATTTAAATACTGAGAGCCCGATCCTCAGATGTAAATCAGTACAGTTTCATTGACATTAATGGAGCTATGCAAATTGACACCAGCTGTGGACTTGGCCTGCACTGCACATACTAATTTGAGGCCTGTTCAATTTTCAAAGCCTTTCCTCAAAAGAACCTCTTTTTGCTCCCCTTTGCACCATCTCCAGAATGTGTATATCTGTCTTTTGGCTCAACGCCTGTGACTAAGCACAACACTAAATGTGACCTCACAAGTGCTTTGCAGAGAAGAATTGTCTTTCCTTACTTGTAAATGATTCCCCTGCTTCTGCATTCTAAATTATTCTTTTTACTTTTACTTTGTTTTTGGTCAACACAGAGTCCCTATGTTCAAATAATTAACTCGGGGGTTCTGTTCATTCTGTGTTAGAGCCAAAATAAATTTCAACACGAAAATAACCTACAGTCTCGTTGGCTTTCCCTATATGCATGACATTATATTTGCTGACATTCCCTTACCTTGCTTCATCTACCTGAAGATCCCGAACATCCTCTTTCAGCTAAACTTTTGCTTCCTTTGTTCTGTTAATGATTGACTCTGGGCATATGCCATATAAGATATTTAAATACCCAGTTAGAGAAAAGTTCCAAAGTACCTAAGCTGCATCCTAGCCAGACTTAAAATAGCAGATTCAACTGTATGCTTAGGAGGGCAAATATATGGAGAGACCTGGAAATCCCATCTTGGCCAACCTGAGTCTGCTTTATTAAGTTCTTACAGGGTATGGCAGATTGGGTAATGAGTGGATGGAGCCTGGCCTCAGCCAGCTAACATAGTGGAGCCAGTGCGTAGGGGGAAGTAATTTGTGTAATGTAATGGACTGGCATGGATTAAATTCCCCCATGGAGTAAAGGACAAAATTGTGCCTCTCTGAGTCCCAATTCAGCCTCATATCTGCCCCTGGGCAAACATAACTATGCTATGTCCTGCCTTTTACCCAGGATTCACAGGAACTCCATAACTGAGTCATGTATTAGGTTTGACCTGATAATGACTGAGGGCCAGATTGCGATATGAATATTTCCACTGGCATTAATTAGACTGTCTGTGTGTGTGGAACGGCTCATCAGTTTGAGCAAATGAATTCAGTTTGGGATAAACATATCATTATAAAAAAGAACATCAAGTTCACGAGAATAAACACCCACCGCTTTTGGTGATCGGGCCCTTGCTACATTCTTGACTGTGAGTTTATTTGGCCAGTAATTTCTTGGGAAAAAGTTTCGATTTGGCAACTGTGGGACATAGACAAGTAGTACAGTGTTTATAATAAGCTGTTCTAGCAATGGTTGGGGATTTAAAAAAAATCTGTTTTGCAATGTTCACAGCAGTTAATGCAAGATGGAAAAGATGATTTAGAAATTTTAAATAGCTATCCAAAAGGAAGCCAAAATTCTTAGTGTGTTCATAAGGCCCACACCTGCTTGGCGAACACCAGGGTACCATATATCATTTTACATTTCTCTGTCCAAGTGCCAAGTCATGAGCACTGCTGTTGTACATGGCTGTTATTAGGGTCCAGAGAAAACCTTATCAGTTGTGATTACATTGGAATTGGAATTTGATCAAAAACTCAATATTTGATGTGAGTTTCAGTTTTGGAAAGTGTAACTTGGTGATGTAATAATTTTGGTCCTGTAATTTTTATAATATGAGCCGTTTGACCTTGATTTTTGTACATATGAAGCAGTTTACTGTAGCTAAGATCAAGTGTCTTTCATTACGTACATTAGGAACTAGGAGCTGAATGCTTTGTAAGTTGGCTATAAAAACTGAAACTTGGAAAATGTCTTAGCAATGAGCAAACTTTTCCTCTTCTAGTTAGATTTGTTAAACCATAAATATCAATGTGGGAATTTGTACGTCAAATGCCAAAAATACAAACACAGGCCCAGGTCCTGCAAAAGGAGCACAGGCACCAATCCTGGGAAGACTCCTGTTGACTTTGATGGGCTTTGAATTAAATCAAATGTAGGCAGAATCCATTGGGACTTGTAGGAGGGATCTGTCTGCATGGATACAGTTGCAGGATCAGGGTCCTTATTTGTACAGAAATATGCCACAGAAGGCTTTGGTTTTATTGCCTTTCATAATTTTCAAGGATCCCAGAGAGTTCTCTCTTTTAATATCAAGGGATGGAGTGGTGGAAATTGTTCCATGGTGACACCTGACTTTTTCCAAGTGTCAGCACAGCAAAAGAATAGAAAACTCATTTACAAATTTTTGCGAAACAAACCCTGAGCTCAGAATGGAAGAGCTACAAGAATATCACCTACAGTCACAGTGGCGAGTGCACAGCTTTCACACAAGTTACATGGTACAGAGCAAATTCAGGCTGTAGAAGATATACCCCATTGCCACATTACCCCATCCTGTGTTAAGAGCCATATGAGGGGGCTCTGTGGGAGGAAGTATCTGAGGAGACTCACAGCATCTTGTGATGCCCCTCCCTCCCAGTGTAAAAAGTGTGTGATGGCCATACCTGAACTTGGAGTGCTACCAGGCATGAAACCAAAATATGCTAATTCTATGATGCTATCAGGGTTATCGAGAGTTTTATCTAGCAGTGGCAGCTCTATTTTTCCTTGATGCAAATATAAAAATATAAGGACATTCCCAATAAAAGTTATAGTTAATAGACCACAAAGGTTGTAGACACCTGTGTATTGCATAAAGAAACACCATCCATTTGAAACCTAGTCAGTTTTAAATTTGAGCTAAAAATAGCTTCAGGTACTTCATGTGTCCTTTAGTCCTCTTGCCAAGTATTGTGATTTTACAGCCTCTCCTTTTACCATGTAAATGTATTTAAAATATTTTTCTCTCCCCACACGACCCGCATAGGCGAAGAAAACAAGATTTTACTGGTTATGCAGAGTAAATAGTGGAATTGACTATGTACAAAACAGAGTCAGATGCACAAAATTAAACAATGTTTTTCCTAGATCTTTCAATTATAGTAATGTTAGGTTGTGGTCCTGCAAAAACCTACACGAAACCCAGTCACGGAAAGACTTAAGCATGTGCTTAAACACATTGACGTCAGTGGGATTACTCGTGTACTTAAAGTTAAACACGTGTACGTGCTCAAGTGTTTGCTGGATTGGGGCCATGACTAGTTCCGCTTAGTTTCCTGGGACTATGTGTGTGTAAGTGCTGCTAAGAATAGGCTCTTGAATCTTGCCTGCCATTGGTAAGTCTGACATTTTCAGACAGGTTTTTTTTTAAGTTGTCAGAATCCCTTTAAAAAAGTCAAGTTGTGATTCTAAAAAAACAAAACAAACCTCCAAATATTGGAAAGCCAGGAACTAAACTGAAGTAAAAGTTTTGAAAAAATATAACAGAAATATTTCAGAGTCTGGCAAATTATAAATAACGATAACTAAAGGTTTCACAGACAGCCTGAAGTCTGGGCTACATTGGCACTGGTGCAGCGGTACTGCTGTAGCACTTAGTCAAGATGCTTCCTATGCCGATGGAAAAGCTTCTCTCATCAGGACCCCACCTCCTCGAGAGTCAGTGGCTATGCTGATGGGAGAAGCTGTCTCAACAGGCGTTTGGGCAATATAACTGCGTCGCTCAGAGGTGTGGATTTTCCACACCCCTGAGGGCCATAGTTATACTGAAATAAGTCTGTAATATAGACCAAGCCTGTCAGTTCCCATTTACTTATCCACTATGCTTTTTTTGCTAATTACTGCACTTGGAATTCTTGGCATAGCTGGTGGTATTAGAAATGATAGTATCTGGAGAACAGTACGCCTTACTCAGGTTAATTCAAGTTTTCACATCATTTTTTTCATCAAATTTTGCAATTCTAATCAATTTCTGTCTCGCTCAGGCAAGTGGATAACACATCAATTGAGTAGGAATTATTATTAAACATATACTTACCATTTTTTATATGCTTCGCTGAAAATATACACGTTTGTTGTGGCTTTTTCCAAGACACACAAACTGCCAAGATAAATATTTGATTTACTAGATTTCAGATTCACGTTTTTTATGTCCAGAAGAAAAGGATTATTTAATCCCTTATTATTTCAGCAACTGTTGCACACATGTAAGCTATCATTTATAATATATGTTTCCCATATGGTTAAGAGTGGTTCTAGAAACCAAAGAAGTGATTTGGCTCTACTTCACTTCTCTTGTTCCTTGCTAAAGATAGTTTAATGATACATACACACCTTTCTTCTAGACTAGGCACTTCCCATTTACTGCCTTCCTTTTATTGGTAATTTTATAGTTGCCATGTGTTGTGCTGACTGAAAATCCCTACAGTTTCTGTGATGTGGCATATAGTGGAGATTAAATATCCCCCAAACACCCCACCTTGACAGTTCTGTCTAACTAAAACCTTATTCTGCTTCAGCTTTCTTTTGAGGCCAACCAATCCACAAAAATATTCTGCCATGTTACTTGATTTGTGTGACTTAATTTTCATAATGTATTGTATCTTGCCAATCACTGAAAGTTATTTTATAGGTTGCGTAAGAAACAGTAATAACACAGTTGCAGTTACCTTCTTTAACAGTTACAGCTACTAAAACCACAGCTTTTATTACTAGCTACTCATGTGTTTTGCACAACTGTCTGTCCTAAGGTGGGGAGTACAGAGGTTTACTCCATAGAATTGTGGAAAAGTTTGGAGCCTTTGAATATGCCATTAATATGTTTAATAGAAGACAGAAAGTAGAAAGTGCTGTTCTAAGTGTGCTCATAAAACACATTTATTTTCTGCTAGTGACTAGAGAGGGCTGCTCTCATAAGACCAATTAATATACTTTGTCATACAGCCACCTCTTCCTTCCAAATTAACATTCTTATAGACATTATTATAACTCCACCTACCAGGAAACTATGTGTCAGTTGTGACTGGCAGACTTTTATTTTATTTTTTTGCCTCCTTGCTTCCTGGTATAGGTGGAGCTATAATACTGTCTGCAGGGATGTTTCCTTTCCGGGATGGGGGAAGAGGCAGACCGACAAAATACATTACAAGTAAGTAATTATTTTCTTCTCTGTGTGTAACCGAGCCTGGTGTACTCTTTTGAATTCTCTCAAATTGTACAGAAGGAAAAAAACTTTACCTCATTAGCAGAGCTTGATTTGGAGTAGCTTCCTGACAGAAATCTGGATTTCATAGGACAAGTGTGATGAATTTAAGAAAGGCAGCTGAAAGGAACTCAGCCCTGCTCAGTAGTGCCCCGATGCAGTGAGGTACTTGACTTCAGTGGGACTATGCACATGTTTAAAGTGATGCACATTCTTAAGTAAGCTCTATCATGGCATAGGCCAAGACGAGATTTTGCTTCAGTGTAACTGTTAGAGTACCTATAATGGTCCTAGTACAGTAGCTGTAGAGGTTGTATACCCAGTCCCCATTGTTTTTAAAACCTATACAATATTCAAAATGTGGTTGCTCGTTTAAATGTATGATTGCAAAAGTCTCATTATGCTTGGTACTTTTGACAGCTAGGCGTTAATTAATTTTATAATTATTCCCTATGAATTGAGACACTCAGGGCCAGATAATCACAGGTTTGAGGTTAGTACTTTAATTTTACTTTTGGGAGCACAAGACCTGATTACACAGCAGATGGTCTTTTAAAATTATACAAGATATTGTTACTTGATAGCTAAATAGCACAAGTACATGTAGAATATTGAACTTTACTAAATGTAATACAAAGAGTGTTGTTTGGGGGTTAATTCATAATGATGGGTTTAAATGTCTAATACTAGGAAACTCTGTGCCAGTGAGAAATCACTCCTTTCAACCGTATTAAATGTTTCCACTATCTTGCACTCTAAACTTTCCTCTGTATTGTAGTAACCCAGACAGTGAACAAACTCAGACTTTTTTGGTTCCAGATAGCTGCTACACAGTCTATTAATCAAATCCAAATAACCGGTTTACTGACTTTATCCCCTCTGGAAGATTTTGGTCCAAATTTTCTGAAATAGGTACCTAAAGTTTGGCTTCCAAATCCATATTTGCAAGAGTGCTTGATTTCTCAGTAGCTGCTATTGACATCAGTAGAACCTTCTGGGTGAGCAACACTTTTGAAAATCAGGTGATTTATTTAGCAGCCTAAATAAAGACATAGGAGCCTAACTTTAGGCACCCTTCTTTATGGAGGGAGAGATTTTTTTCAAAGGCATACAGGGCAGCTAAGCATCCAACTCCTATTAACTGTCCATAAAAGTTGGGTGCCTAACTGCCCTTTGTGCCTTTTGAATATCTGCCTCTCTAACTATGGCTCCTAAATCCCTCCATAGGTACCTATATAAAGTGTCCTGATTACCAAAGGTGCTGATCAGTGAAGCTCTCATAGACTTCAGTGGAAGTTGAGAGTACTCAGCACCTCAGAAAATCAGGCCGTTTTTATTTAGGTAACAAAACATAAAATCATCACTGATAAAGTTTACAGATGACACAAATTGGTAAGTAATGAAGAGGAAATGTCATTGATACAGAGTGATCTGGATCTCTTGGTAAACTGGGCACAAGCAAACAATATGCACTTTAATATATAAGTATAAATAAATTTTGGGAAGAGTGCACATACTGTATAGTTGGTCATTTTGTCTTCTCAAAGTGCAGGATGGGGTCTGGCTGAGCTGTCACAGAGGGGTTTAGTAAAAGTAAGAGGGCCAGATAAGCAAATCACCTTCCTTTTTGCATCCAGAGGTGTTTAAAAGTAAACTATGGCTAGGTTTTCACTACCTGCCAGATCGGAGGGTAGAGATCGATCTTTCGGGGATCGATTTATCATGTCTTGTCTAGACGCTATAAATCGATCCCCGAAAGCACTCCCCGTTGACTCCAGTACTCCAGCTTGTGAGAGGCACAAGCAGAATCGACGGGGGAGCGGCAGCAGTTGACTCCCCGGCGTGAAGATGGCCAGGTAAGTCGATCTAAGATGCACCGATTTCAGCTACGCTATTTGCGTAGCTGAAGTTGCGTATGTTAGATGGACCCCCCCCCCCCCAACCCCACTAGTGTAGACCAGGGCTAAGGTAAGGGTGAGCTTTCATTTCCAGCCTTAAAATGGACTGCACCCATCGGTCCATGCTGTCAGTATTGCTAAGTGCAGAGGAGCAGCTTGTCTGGCAGGCAGCAGTTAATTGTCACTTTTCTGGAACTAGTTTTGGGTTGTCCTGACCTGATGGACAATAGAATTTTTCTTGGCTTGTTGGTTTTCAACAGTTGTATGCTTGGCATCCAAAACACAAGCACAAAGCTTCAGAGGCTCAGTGAAAAATCAGGTCAATGTAACACCCATGACAATGAAGTAAATATCGGATATGTTCCAGCAACCGCTGGGCTCTATTGGCAAGCATGCAGTTCTGGAATAGATCTACAGTGGAGATGTTTAATTTACATGTATGCTGACAAATGTTATTGGCTGGCATTACAGTTCTCTCTCTTAAAATGTTATTTCAAAAACCTACCTTTTATGCTGGAATCCCAATCCCTCTCTCGTGTAGTTTTGGGACTGGGAAGGCTGCTTGAATGAATCACAAGGGTTATAAGAAATGTTATAAAATGAACATTGTTAATCTACAAGGTATATTGAGCAGGCACCTGCATGATACCTCTTATGCCTAATATGAACAAATGAACATTTGTAATTTATCCAGTTATATGTACTTTAGTTTGTTTTGCATCACCCTGCCTGCTGTTTTGTGGGATTATTTCTTTATTTGGTTGTGATAAATTGGCATTAGATTAAGGTTATGTTTTAGGCCCTGATCCTGCAAATACCTAAGCATGTACTTAACTTTACGCACAGGCAATAGTTCCATTGACTATAATGAAACTATTCCCTGTGTGTAAAGTTAGGCACATACAGTCTAAATCCCTAATCCTGCAAAGACTTAAGTATGTCTTTCAGGACAGAGTCTGTATCTTTCTCTGTGAAATTAGGGTTGAACTTAAACAAGAGAGATATCAATTCAGATCTTCCTTCGATATCTCTAACATTGAAGATGAACCTGCTGCTTCAGGATTCCCCAAGACAGGTTTTCTTCTTCTGAGCTACTCCCTCTTCTGACAGATGTTTTCTCAATGACCCAGCACAAGGAGGCACACTTGCTATGGCAGATGTCACCAGGTGTTTCTGTTACATGTAGGGTATGTGTACACAGCTGCTGGGAGCGAGTCTCACAACCTGGGTCAACAGCCTTATGCTAGAGCACTAAAAATAGCCATGTAGACATTGCTTTGATGTTCGGGCTCAGCTGGAGCTTTCCTTAGAGGTGGGTGGGTAAGCTTCAGAGCCTGAGCTGGAATGTCCATATTATTTTTGTAGTGAGCTTTTTCAGTTGACTTGGGCTGTAAGACTCGCTGCAAACAGCTGTGTAGACAGGTCCACCATGTGAGCAAATATTCTGTTTTGGGAAATTGTGCCAGAACATGAGCTCTGTGAGCAACAGGGGAGTTTGCTCTCTGGTTAGAACCAGTTCATGAGACAGAGATGTTTCCTGAGAACTGGGCATTGGAGTTAGGTTGAGATTCCTGAAAGGATGGATTGCTTTGCATGCTGTTTGACTACCTCTGTTCCAGGACTGGTGCATATGTATACATAAAAGAAGTTACACATCAAATATACCCAGACTGGGTGTCAGTGATTTTTTCCCCCTTGACTGAGGCTGATTTGCTGCCTCTTAACAGAAGGGCAATGGTTGTCTCAGAATGTAACCTTGGTGTCAGTAGAAGGAGCAACAGTGTAAATGAGAATCAGACCTCTTGTCTGCTTTTCCAACTCATTTAGTATGTTAGACCTCTATCACACCATACCCAATCATTCCTTTTTGAACATACTTACCTTATTTTGAAACTTTAATAAAATGTAGATGGAAATACTAAGCAAGACAGCCAACATTTGTTATGTACAAGATAGCTTTATAGAGCTATTTCTAATCTTCACAAGACAGACATAGGCTACTGGGGGTTTACCTTCCATAGATACTTTACCTCCTTGAATGCTTTCAAACCTCCATTTTTCCTGCATTATTATTGACGCAGATAACCTATACCCATCAAATTTTGCGCTGCAAAATAGAGTCCAAAATTCAAATTCTAAGCATAGTCTGCAGAACCCTTCTTTCTTTATCACCTGGGATATTGAAACACAGCCGCCGCTTTCCAGCTGAATCTGTTGTGAAGGTCTCCTCTCTCCCTCAACTCTTCTCCCTCCCTCCCAGCACACCAGGGAACAGGCTTCCTACCTGCCCTGGCTCTGTGTGGCCAGCATGTCCCTGGTGGGGTGGGGGGTGGGGAAGGGGTCTTCATGCGCTGCTTCTGCCCCGAGCACCAACTCCGCAGCTCCTATTGGCTGGGAACTGTGGCCAATGGGAGCTGCGGGGCAGTGCACAGAGATCTCCAGCCAGCGACCTCCCCCTCCCTCCCCGCCTAGGAGATGCTGCCAGAGGGATGTGCCGGTTGCTTTCGGGAGCTGCCCAAGGTAAGCGCCATCTGGTTGGAGCCCTCACCTCCTCCTGCACCCAAACCGAGAGCTTGTACCCAAACTCTGCACCACTCCTGGAAGTGGCCTGCACATCCCTGCGGCCCCTTGCGGGTGAGCTAGGGGCAAGGGTTCTCCATGCGCTGCCTCCGCCCTGAACGCCAACTCTGCAGCTCCTATTGGCCGGGAACTGTAATTCTAAAATTGTGTTTGTTATTAGAAGATTGGAGTGAATATTGTGCATCACAGTGAGACTTCTCATTCTTTGATGCAAGTACTGAGGGTGGCAATATAATTGAACGTCAACGTGTTGGAGAAGGTGTTTAGTGTTCTGAGCTGGGGTGTCATGATGGTAGCAGGCTTATGCTTAGAGGTTGTTGTATTGGGTGTGAATGTTGTCTTAACTTGTTACTTCCTTTTTTTTTTAGTGTCTGCGTTTTGTGAGGAAATACACATGAGCAGCCTAACTTTTAAATTAACGAATTTCTGAAGTGTGAGATTATATGGTGAGAATCTGTGGTGGCATTGTACAATTTTTTTTTGCCATGAGTTTGTTATGGCTGCGTTACCCATGAGTGGTAGTGAAACCACACGTTTTGGGATGAACTGAGTGACTTGCAAGTCAAAAACTTTTATCTTATTATATGAACATGTATTGTGTAAATAAAACCAACAGGAGAAGAGAAATATGATCTTCCACGTGATCACTCTTTTTATTGATTTACTTTGTAAGCTCTTTGAGGCAGGGTTGAATCATCCTGCATGTCTGTACATTGTCTAGTACCACATTTAGAATGTCATTGTTACAAAAATAAAGTCTAATATAAGCTACGTATTTAACAGGAAGCCACTTAAAAGTTTTTGAGTACTTTAAAATGCTTTGATTATTTTTTGTATACTTTTTTGTATACTATTTTTTATATATATTTTTGTATACTTCTATCTGTAATGCCAGGTGCCTTATTTACTGTGTCCAACCGTGCTTAGAAGCAGAGGGAGAGAAAGAAATATAACTAATATATTTTGTAGAACTTCTTCAAATAACCTCAAGTAGCTTTTCTGGGCATAAAAAGGTCATCTTTAATATCTCTAGACAGGACTAGATGTATGTGCTTTGTCTTAATGGAAAGCAGCAGTGTTCCAGTGATAAACTCCCAAACTCTAGCCTTGGTAGTCATGACATCACAGATCTTAAACTCACTGTTCTAGGAGTGAATGTGAAAAGGTGTAACTTGTACGTGGGTGTGGGATGGGTATGTTCATGTGAAATTCCACATTTGGGGAGGAAGAAAGGAAGCATGCTTGTGGTAGGCTGCTTAAAGAAATGGCAGCTGTTTGAAGCTGCTCACAGGATCGGAATGTTAGTAATCCTGGCAAAAAGAGATGAATGGGCAGAGGCAGTCAAAGGTCTGCAGTAAATTCATTTTATCAAATGGATGTTGCCACTAGATGTATGCTTATTATCAGTATTTATACTATGGCAGCACGTAGAGTGCTGCCCCTTGCACTAGGCACTCTACAAATGCATAGTAGGAGCCATTCCCTGGCCCAAAGAACTTAGTCTAAATCAACACGGTGGACAATGGGTGGGAGGGGAAACAGAGGCACAGAGACGTTAAAGTGACTTGTCCAAGGACGCAGCAGATGTGGCAAAGCTGGGACTAGAACCCAGGTCGTCTCCTCTGAGTCCCGGTCCGCTAGGACACGCTGCCTCTGATTTGTAATGGTATCTTTGTGCAAGGGAGACTAATGTGGTCAGGTTCTCCAGAAACTGAATTTATTTAAAATAAATTTTTAAAAAGCCTCTCGCCCTTAAGGCTGTGAACAAAACCGTAAAAACATGAGCTGAGTGTAACCACTGCTGCAGCTGCAAGGCAGTAGGAGAGGAGCTGCCACTGCTGTTACACTTGCAAGCCTGTCCCTTGCTCTGTCTTCAGTTCAGCAGCAGAGCATGTGGAGGGTCAGTTGTGTAACAGCTGAATCCTCTGGGCCCATGAGGAAGGGGAGGGATGATCAGCAGCTCCTCTGGGCTCTACCTCTCCTGGGCCAGGATGGTTCCCTCCTCACCAGATGCCATACCAGTGGCGCTCCTACTTAACCACTCTGAGGCTTTCTCCCATGGCCGGCCCTAGCTGGATCCTCCTCTTGCCCAGTTCCAGCGATTGCTTCCCCAGGCCTAGTGAGAGGATAATACCCAGCTCCTTACCCACCTCTAGGGAGAGCCCAAAATACTCTAGCAGCCCTGGTGGCAACTCCTTAAGTGGAGGAAGGGACAGGAAGTGGCCCCCAGCCCTTTTTGCGGGGACAGGGGAAGGGGAGCAGCCAGCAGGAGAGGTGAGAGGGCTTCCCTCAGGGGAAGACTCAAGGTTCAACTGAGGGAAAGATGCTGCAATCCTGAGGACGCCAGGGTAGGACTTATATGGCTGGTGCAACTGTGGATAGATGGTGCTGAAAGGTGGGTCGGGGAAGAGAACTGGTGAATTTGGGGTATGGGTAGAGAATTGATAGGCTGAGGGTAAATGGAGAGGTGAATGGCAGGCATGTGCCCGAATGAGGTAGCCTTGAGAACTGAGTGAATGATGGGGTGTGTGGTTGTGTAGTTTGAGACACAAAGTGGATTTGTGTGTGTGTGTGTGTGAGAGTGAGAGATTGGTATGAAGTTTGCATATATTAATGTCCGTGAGTGTGTGCGTGTATGTTACATAGTCCAGGGAGAAGTACACATATTGGTATTTAAGGATACGTGAACAGATTTCTATCAGGGCTGGTGAGATTTTTTTTGTTTTTGTTTTGGACCATTTTGCCATATATTTTGTTATATATAGAGAGAAATAATATTGACTGGCATTAATGGCAATAGCAACAAAACATTGTCCAAATATTGCCATATTAAAAGCAGGTCTTGAAATTATGGCATACAACTGAAAGAACAATTTTTACTCACAGACAGTTTTCTTTTTTTATGGTGTCTGGAAAGAGATGGGATTTAATCACTTCCCCCAGAAGTTAATTGCATTACTCAAACAAGCTAACTTATTCTTTTCCAAAAGAGCAGTAAAACCTATTTCCCAGCACCCTCAGTGATTCTAACAACTCTGCAGTTATGGTACCTCTATAGTGAGTGCTTGGGAAAAGCCCACTGTGGTTGTTCATATTGGTACTACTAATAAAGAGATGCCTAGGAGAGAGGACCTGGAAGCTACATTTAGATTACTAAGAAAAGGACTCTCATCCAGAGCCCCTATGTTAGATTTCTTCCAGTTCTGTGGATAAGGACAGCAAGACAGTAGGGACTTCAGCATGTCTGTGTGTGGAGAAGATGATATCAAGTGGAAGAAGTTACATTTACAAGGCACTGAAGAACTGTTTAGGAAAGGGAAAGATCTCCCTTAACCAAAGTGGAACCAGATTGCTGGACAGGCAGTTGGCTGACTAGGTTTTGCAGGGTTGATTATTCAAACTAGGAGCTGGAGGAAAGCTGACAGGTGCCAAGGGACACTGGTGTTTGCCAAAGACATCTGGTAGGGATCTCAAGAATACAAATGTACCTCTATCCAGCATAGGCTAGGAGAGAAATTAAACTGCAGGAGGGACAGGTGTTGAGTACAGGGAATAGAACTTTGACAGAATAGGCGTCTCTGAGACATGAAGGGATGGCAGAACTCAAGGGGATGCTGTAATACTGGCTATGAACTATCCAAGAAGCGTAGCTGAGGTCCTAACAGAGAATTACACTCTATCAAAAAGATTCCACAGGATACCATGCCATTTTCCTACATTACTAAATAGTCTGTTTCCATTTTCCTATGATATATAAACTGCTGCAACTTCAATAACATGGAGCAGTGCCTCGCTGTGTCATTGTCCAGGTTGCAGCTATGTTTCTGTTTAAAGCCAAATTTTTCATTAATCTTGGGTACCTGTAAAGTTTGCTTTTATGTAGGAGAACAGTGGTATGTTTAGTGCATTCTGGAGAACTTCAGAATCTTGGAGCACCAAACATATTGGACGAGAAGTAAGGGCCAATAAAACTTTTTTTTCCAGAGGCTTCATCCACTGTGATATGTTGCGAGCCTCACTGAAAGGACAATACAGTGGTTGTGCTTTGAGGATTATCCTGCTGGTATGTTGGCACACTTGTCTGTGACTCAGTTCAATGCTGTACATGGCTCAGTCCCTGTTTATTTCCATAGCTTAGCTGAGAGAGTGTGATTCAAGAACAAATTACACATTCTGAGCAAGACTGTAATTTTCCCTAAAAGGATCTTAATACCCCATTGGCACCGGTGCACTTTAAGGGGAGGGGCAATGGGGTATTATGATCATTTTATTCCTCTGTATGGCTTACTCACATCACCAATCTGGTCCTGTTCCAAAGTGAAGCCAAATAATACTAGTTATCTGCTACAGAATGTTTCATACCAGCATATCACCAGTGCATCCTAACTGAATATAGGACAGTCAAAGCTGTGTGTGTTTAGAGCTCTGTTTTAGGCCTGCTCTCATTAATGTCTATTAAATTTACTTGGAGGGTTTTTTGTTATTCTGTGGGATAATAAAAGTCTGGTTTCATTAGATAAAGTATATGTCTCCGGCAGTCTGTGTATAATAAGACAGAAAATGAACATATTGAGACATTTGCACACCATCTTTCATGTCTGTGGTTTTTTCCAATGAAAACCTTTTATTTCAGTCAGTGAGTCATAAATGTGTTTTTCCCTGGTACTAAACTTCATGACTCACTGTATTTATACAATGTATCTTCAAGAGGAATTGACAGCAGCTTTGAAGAGTGTGCTGCGGAAGACAGGACTAAAAGGAGCTGATGGTATTTTTGCAAAATACCTTATAGGTGAATGTTCAGTGAGAAAATAAGTGAAAACTGTCTGTAAATCCTGTCTCATGTGGGTGGTGGGGATGAATAATGTGAGATATCCATGCATTAACTTTCTGGGCAGGAGGTGAAGGTTATGATATCGGAAAAACAACTGGTCTCTTTGTTAGAAGTATTTCATGCACAATTGTTCATGAACAAAAAAAAACCCCTGAGACCAGAGGCAATGCGCATGTGTGTGTGGGTCACACGCTCTCCCCAATTTGCTGCTTCACTTGTACTGAGCATGCTCACATGGGCTGAACATGCTCAGTAACATCTGCTGAAGCCACGCCCTCACTGTGCCCTCCCGCTATTGGCAGACCCGGGTTGTCTCTGCTGGAGAGTAGGTAGTTTATACCAGTAAAGTTAGTAAATTGTAATTGAGCCAATAAAAAGCAACTGCTTCTGAGAATTCAAAGTCAATAATGTTTCCCAACAGACATCATGAAAATTCAGCCATGATATTTTTGAAGTCAAAGAATTTCAAAAGATTTACACCAGCTGGTCCAAAATATTCAGTCTGTTCTAATTTTGGGGAGCGGGAAGTATCTTTTCATTCCATTACATCTTAACTGCTTTTTTTTTTTTTTTTTTAATGAAGATACATGTTCGGCTTCACATACCACTTACTGGATGAACTGCCACATTTCTATTCATGTTTTCCTTTGGGGGGGAGGGGAATAACTAAATAGCTGTGACTGCTTAATAAAGCTGTCCATTGTAGACCAAAGAAATCCAAAATTATTTTAATCTCTCCTGATGGCTCTTCAAAGATTGGTCAAACATTAGATGTTTTCTCACCTAGTGGAGAAGCTAGTGAGTTTTACCTTTCTGAACTACTACTGAAACCATGGGCAGTGCCACCTTAAATCTTACTCCCCAGAAGTACTATTAATACAAAGATTTTTATTTCCAGGAGTAAGTTCAAACTGTTATATAGTATTAAGTCAAACAATATGGAGAGATTACTCCTAGCGGTGAAATCTTGGCTCCACTGAAGTCTGTGGTGAAACTTCCATTGACTTCAGTAGGAGTAAGGTTTCATCCTAGGTGTTTTGCCCTCCATAAGGGGTACCTCAGGAATTAATAGTGGCCATGTTTGCCCTCTCCAGTTCATTGTCCCATAGAGAGCACAAGCACGGAGTATCAGGTATCTGCCCAGATAGATTGATTATTTCCGTTTCACCTTTACCACAATGTCCCTCAAAATATTTCCATTTGCAGATAAATATAAAGTTACAACTTAACAGGTTTTGCATTATTTATAAAATAATTATCAGGGTTTTAAATATGTGAATTCCATTGAGCTATGCAAATGAAGTGACACCCTGCAAAGGCATCATAGGAAAAATTATGAGTTACAGAAAGAAGGCAAGAAACAAAGGTTTCATTCAAGAACTCATTCTTACTTTCCTCCCTTCTCCCCAATTAAATAAAAATCAAAGAAGGGAAGCAGATTTGGACAATACAGTTCTGTACTTTACTTTCTTATCTACTCTGTATAAACACACTTGTATAAACTCCGGACCTACTTCCACTCCAGTGCTATATATAAAAGCATATCTGTGAGAAGCTCCTGGTATGTCAAGTGGAGAGGAAATGCTAATTTTCTTGAAATTTCCGTCATGGGTGTAGCCCTTGCTTGTAGTGAAAGAGAGCCTAATATATGGTGGTGTAGAAGCCCAGAGTTCCTTTTTTAATTATTATTATGCAATTAGAGACTTTATATTAGTGTTGTATTGTGGTCACATGTTGTCTCCTTATCCTCATCTCCAGTGTTCCTACTGGAACAGGGTTCCCTGTTATGCACACCCATCTTTTTTTATGTTCTCCTTTCTTCCTTTTGGTCTCTCCTGATTTTGATCTCTGCCCTCAGCCCACAGCTCTTATGTTTTCCCTCCTGCTTATTGCCTTCCTGTATTTTGCCTGTCTACTGCAGGTACTTACATAGCCCCCAGAACACCATAGTATCTGAGTGCCTTACATTCTTTAATGTATTTATCCTCACAACACCCCTGTGAGATAGGGCAGTGCTATTATCCCTGTTTTTACAGATAGGGAACTAACACAGGGACTGGGGACTTGCCCAAGTTCACAAATCCAGACCACTCAAATCCAGGCCTCCCAAGTCTTGGCTACTGCCCTATCCACTAGATTTTCTTTCCCCTCTTCCACCATATGGTTCCTTATCCTCTGACAAAGATAACTAATATTAAACTTTAACCAATATGACAGTTAAAACAAGAGCATTAACTTGTGTTCCTAGGACAAGCAGCATGCCAGCTGTAAAGGGGCAACCAGCTCTATATTGGGAGTTCTTCGAAAAATAAAGATTCTGAAAGTACTGGGTTTTTTGTTGTGTTTTTTTAGGACAAGCAGGTGATACCCTACTTCATAATAAAATGTTAGCGTAATGGGAGACAAATTATTTAAAACTCTAAAAGATAGCCTCTTAGAATGTCTTCCATAAGACAGTTCAAGGTTAGTAACACAACTAGAATTTACCTTTCCTTCTAGTAAATCATTACCTCAACTTCTAATGCTGTGCTCAAGTCCAGATGCACAATTAATTGTAGCAAATACACTGAGAAATTGCATACAACAAAAACGGGTGAGTACTATAAACTACTTCTATTTTAAAATATAATTTAGAATGACAGGTTTACTGTCTTATATACTTCATTGGCTTTTTGTGAAAGCTGTTTCATGCACTGTAATTTGGGTCCCAATCCAGTGCCCGTGGAAATCAATACGAATCTTTCTGTTGACTTTAAAGGCATTGTATTTGGCCTCTAATGCATTAGCTACTTCAAATAGAAACATCTTTCACTTTCTTAATCTCCAGAATTTAGCAAAAAGTAATCACTAAAAATATCCTCCATGATGTTTTCATCATAATACATTTGCGGAACAGAAAAAAATTAAACAGTAATTATTTTGCATTTACGCAATAGATACTATAATATATCATTTTATTTTAGAATAAAACAGAACTGATATATCTAGAATAGCAGACTAATAAAAACTATAAACTGCTCTAGTATTATAATTTGACAAGTAACATTGGATAATTATGAACTTGAATGCAAATTTTCTAATTATATTTAATAGTCTTAAAAATACTGACATGGCTAAAAGATGCATGTTTGCTTTTCACTGAAATACTACAGAGCATCTAAGCAGCTTTTTCAAATTACTTTGCTATCTTTTGTGTGTGTGTGTGTGTGTGTGTGTGTGTGTGTTGAAAATGTCAAGGTGGCATTTCTGAGCACGGAAAAGTCAGGAGATAATAAAGTTAGGGTTGCTTATCTAACTCTCTCCTGTATATGAATAGTATCTTTTACTGCATGCTACTTCATGAAAACAAACAGAATCCTGAAAGTCAATCATATACAGAGTGTGGAATTTTCCAAACCATTTGCTATTGGCCTAACACTGGGATCACCATTGTCTTCACTGAGAATCAGCCAAAGGCCATTACTGAGCACCTCTAAAAATTCCTCTCTACGTGGGGAGTGAATGAGGCAAGAGCTCCATTGCAGCAAAAACCCTACAAGTCTGTAGAAAACATTGTAAAACAGGAATAATTCCTACTTCACAGGGGAGCTGGAGGACTAGTTCATTTGTATTTTTAAAACTGTTTGGAAGCTGGATGGACGGTGCTCTAGAAATGCAAATTATTATTGTTCGGGCTAACCGGATTGGTGGGAACCATGACAGGTGTTCTGTTTATGAATAAGGCTAAGATTTAGTCATGGGTATTTTTAGTAAAAGTCATGGACTGGTCACGAACAATAAACAAAAATTAATGGTCTGTGACCTGTCCATGACTTTTACTATATAAATACCCCCTATGACTAAAACTTAGCAGCTCCTGGGGCCCCGCAGCTGTGGGGGTCCGGGAGCCAATGGCTATCCCCTGCACTGTCCACAGGGGCTGACTGCCCCCAGCCACCCCTTCTCCGAGGCCCTGGGACCACTGCTCAGGGGCTCCTCAGAGCTGCCCCCGGGACTGCTGCTAGGGTGCTCCCTGGGGCCAGATGCTCAGGCGGCCCTGGGATCAGCCGCACCAGCCATTGCAGCTGCGAAAGTCACGGAGGTCACCGAAAGTCATGGGATCCGTGACCGAATTGCAACCTTATTTATGACCTAAGACCTAGCTTGCTACACTCTGCTCCTCTCCGTATGTTCTTTGTATCACAGATACAGTGTAGCAGGATGGACTTAAGAGTGAGAGCAGTATCCAAACATAGAGTGCTATAAGTCATCTCTTCGATTGAGTTGAACCACTGGGTTCCTGACATTCGGGCAAGAAAAGACATGAATATAAGAAAATAGTTAAGTGTTTTCAGGCTAACTAGATAGTGGATGGCAACTTTAGGTCAAGATTTTCAAAAGAAAATAGCAATTTGCGAGGGCTTAAATTTTTGAAGGTTCAACCTCAGTCAGACACCTTAAAATTGCCTTATTTTTTCATGTGGTGGGTGCCCTGGACTTTCTGAAAATCAGGCCACATTTTGAGATGTCTCAGGTTGGGCACCTAGAAACTGAGGCACCAAAAATCACTAGCTATTTCTGAGAATCTTGACCTTAATGCTTGAGTAACATATTGGCCATTCTTGCTCTCAAAATTAATAGAATGGAATACTCACAGAGACTGTCTTCAGTGCAGTATTGAATCTCCCTTTCTTCAGACAAATATGCCGTGGCCATTGAATGGCAAACGCTTGTGTAAGGACACTGCTGTTGCTCTGTGGATGTATGCTTCATTACACCTCTGTTCTCTGTTCCCTGATTTTACTAGGTTGCAGTTGTTGCCATTTTGTGGTCCGTCTAGGGACAACAGGAAACGATGACTCTTTGGAGGCTTAGACATAAAATGCCACATTGTTGTAATCTCAAGACGTCTATATCAGTTCTGGCAAGTTACTTAAAAACTTGGTTTAAAGATTGGTTTAAAAATATAATCATTCATAGGTTATATACCTTATAGGCTACTTACTATATGGAGTAGATTTTATTTATGTTCTCTATTTTCAGTCCCTTGGAGTTCATGTGTATATATGTGTAAAATATAGGATATAGGAAATTACTGTTGATTTTGTGTGTGTGTATAATTGCTGAATTTAATTTTAGGTAAGCAATTATATACAGGTGCATAGAGAGAGTATAGGAACTGTTAAACTGTTGGTATTAGGATAGTATTATATAGTATAAGTATATGTAGTCCCTTAAAGCATGAGACCAAAGTAAGCAGTGGTATATAATTGCACTGCCCTAGGAATAGCTCAGGTCCCTGCTTCCTCCTTGGTGTGGAAGGAGGTTGGAGAGAAGTTATCTGTGACATCACTATAGTTAAGGCTCTGCCCAATGCCTGCCCCAACTGCCCACCTGCCCAGGAAGGAGAGTAGTTGCCCCATGGGAGCTGCTCTTCCCCCTTCTCCATAGTGCAATCTATGATGCAGGTACCCCATGCAGGGGAGTAAAGGGGCACCTTACATAGGGGCATAAGATAGTTGTATAATTTGAAAGAATGAATATAATCTCTTTCTGCAGTCAGAAAACTGACGGAAGTTGGAATCCTTTTAATATAATTCTCTTACTTTTGCTTGTGGATACAGCTGTACTAACACAATGCAACGTTTGAGTTAAGAGGTCTGTTAAAATCCTGGCACCAAAGATAGTTTTCATACTGAGGCCCTTAATTGATAGATATTCAAAGTGATACTGTGTTTGGTTGCATCAATGTGCTGCTTGAAGTAGGCCTTCAGCTGACCTCCAAAAGGAAATAATTTCAAAGGGAAGAATTTAAGTTTGCCAACATCCAGATAAGGACATCGTAATTAGACAACCTAGGGCTTTGTGGATTAGAAATAAAATACAATTCTTTTGATGGGGCAATGCAGTTGCACCAAGAAAATGGGAAATAAAATGTGTGAGGCTCATATGATGTGATTACAATCTGAAGTTTCAGTCTGTTTTTTAATTTACCTTGAAAAGCAAATGTCATTTTTAGAAATGTTCCTTCTCATTAAAAAGAGTTTGAAAAATGTATCTAGCCTACATTTTCTTAAAGCTAGGGAGCTTGTAATTTAACCCCCAGAAAAAAGATTCACTGAAATTGAGTGCAGCTTTGTTGTTGGGGTCGTTACTAGCATTTTGTTAATTTAATTTTAAAAACCCTGTATTTCCTCTTTATTGCTGTAACATTCTTGCTGTGATATGCTATGTGGTGGTGATTCATAATGGCCTACTAGGTACATAAATAATACTTCCAGACAACCAGCATATGTTTCTGTACTGAGGTGGTGAAGGGTATATTTTAGCTACTATATCATAACCAGACACTGGATAAATGGAAGGCAAGGGGCCAGATTTTAAGATATGTAAACAATTATAACTCCAGTGACCTCAATGGAGCTATGCCAGTTTGCATGTGCTGAGGATTGCCCCTTATAGTTAGTACTAGGGTGACCAGATGTCCCATTTTTATAGGGGCAGTCCCGTTTTTTGGGACTTTTTCTTATATCGGCACCTATTACCCTCCACCCCCTGTCCTTTTCCCCCCACAGTTGCTATCTGGTCACCCTAGGTGGTACTATTCTTCCATGGCAGGGAGTAACAATCATTATTTATTAGTTGCAGTTCAGCAGCCCCTAGTAGCCCCAGTCATGGATCAGAGGCTCCATTATGCTAGGCACTATGCAAACATAACAACAACAACAACAAAGAGAGTCTCTACCCTGACAACTTTAAGTAACAAAAATGAAATCTAGAGTGAGATTTTCAAAAGCTCTCAATGTTGTCTTGAAGGGTAGAAGAGTTAGGTCAGTGCTGAGCACTGCCAAAGATCCCACCCCTGATCTTTGTGAGCCAGCTGGGGTGGTAGAGTTTGACAGTAAAATTGTTACTTTGTAACAGAAAAAGCAATTTCAGCATCAAATGCTGCATTGCACTGAATTTTTCTCCATTGCTTCAGTGTTTAGTTCAGAGCTTTCAGATACCTACCTTATGGGCTGGATCTGGGCTTCTTGATATATTTATGCATTCCCTGTAGCATATTCGATTCTGTGGAATCTGCCTTAAAAAAAAAAAAAGTTTCTAGCTCTCATAGTGTCAAAGGAAAGCTTGCAAATATGAAGTGAGTGTATCTAATTCAGTTCTGTCTTCCTGAGTCTGCAGACAGCCTGAAACAAGGGCACTGTCATAGAATCATAGAATCTCAGGGTTGGAAGGGACTTTAGGAGGTCATCTAGTCCAACCCGCTGCTCAAAGCAGGACCAATCCCTAATGTGAGGGTGTTAACTCATCAGCTCCTCCGTTAATCTGATTGGGTTGTTAACTCCAAAGCCAATGCATGCACTTTACTTGCTATTGTTAACTATGTCTCAGATGGGATTGGGAACTGGGTTGCAGTAAACCCACAGTTTCCAGGAATTGGTAGCTCCTGCAGGGAAGGGAGAAGAAAGGAGGAGAGATGAAAAGGAGAGGGGGCCATTTGGGGATCTGGGGCAAAAATTGGGGATTGGTCCTGCTTTGAGCAGGAGGTTGGACTAGCTGACCTACTAAGGTCCCTTCCAACCCTGATATTCTATGATTAGTGAACACAAAGTCATAATGAACAGGAGGGAGGATGTGGAAGGAAGAGAAACACAGGGCAAAAATGAAAATGGTCCTAAAGATGAGTTTATTTTTCCAATGAGACCTAATAAATAACAACAGTGATAACTAAAAGTACAGGACCTACTCTTCCCTGGATATGTGCTTTGGGATTACTCTGTCTTTGGTTATTGTTAGACTAGTTTGTGTAGCTTTCCAG
Source organism: Chelydra serpentina (assembly GCA_037349315.1). Classification (NCBI taxonomy): domain Eukaryota; kingdom Metazoa; phylum Chordata; order Testudines; family Chelydridae; genus Chelydra; species Chelydra serpentina. The sequence goes on from JBAIAC010000061.1 coordinate 18,728,729, forward strand.
GCTGGTCTGTCTAGACCAGGGATCTCAAACTCAAATCACCACGAGGGCCACATGAGAACTAGTACATTGGCCCGAGGGCCGCATCACTGAAACCTTTTCGTACAATGATACAAAAGTATAGTCAAAAATGAAGAGTAATACATTGACTTTTAATAAAATACTATATTAACTTTTTAAAATCTGTAATGCAAAGAGGGGTTTTTATAAAATATAAACACTCAGTAATGTTTGGAGCTTGGCTGCCAGTGGAGTCGGCGCCTATGGCGGGCCGCAGGAAATAACTCTGCGGGCCGCGTGTTTGAGACCCCTGGTCTAGACTCAGAAAACTAGGTAGGGCTCCGTTATCCTCTATTCTTGTGTGCAGCTTCCAGTGATGTCAGTGGGAGTTGGATGCACTGATTGAGGCATGATATGGCCCCATAAGTACTAGAAAACAGTACTCAATAGACACTGTTCAGAGTTAATGGATTCTACAAATGTTGGAGCTTGCCTCACTGGGATTATCTACACAACCTTAATCACACTACAATGTTCTAGTGATTTAAATGGGCTTTGGATCAGGAGCTGTGTGGAGTTAGCAAGCTAACATTTTTCACAGGTGGGTCTCCTACTCAGGAGAATACACATTTTCTAACGAGCCAGGGTTAGGTAGGTCGACACAGGTAATATAAACTACATGTTCAGTATAATTAGATAATACATCTCATATGTATGTAATTTGTTAAATGAAACTATTGGAGCTTTATGCAATACTCTTGTTCTGGTGTGTCTCTGTCCCACCAAATGGGGCAAAGCCTCAGCTGGTCTAAAATGGCATAGCTCCATGAAGTCAAAAGCATCATTTTTTTTCTTTGACTATCTGTAAATTTCAAGTATTATCGATGGAAATATTTTTTGTTGGTTTGTGTATGTACAGTGAAGTGGATATTTACTGACCTTTATCAATAAAGATCTAATCCTTCTAAGTCTATTGATAATTATTGTTTCCATGGCACCAAGGGAGATTCCACTGACCTTCATTAACACTCTTCATTGAAAAAATTATTAAATTGAACACCATTTCACAACTACAGTGTGACAATCATTGTTGATTGTTGTAGGAAAAGAGAACCAAAGATTTGACTGGGTTTTGAAAGCATTTTAAATTAAAAAAATAAAAAATAAATCTCTGAACTCAGTGGACTTTATTAATATTACTTTCTAATTAAATAAACCTCTTAATTGCCAGTTTCAGTATTTGTAGCTTTCAAATGACATGCAGATATGTTCAGATTAAGGCTAAATTTTTTTCTTAAAAACAACACGTTTACACAGATGAATAGATTAGTTTTTTTAACAAACTAACTCAGCACTTTGAATCTTAAGGAGTAGCTCGAATGCTAAATGAGACGTGCTGGCGAGAGTCGTCAGCATGCTCCACAGCAGTTCGGGCTCCCATTCCCGCAGACTGAAAGGGAAGACCGAGCGTGCTGCACAGAAACCATTGAAAGATGGCGCCAAATGTGGACGGAGACAAGGATTGCTGGGATGCGAAGCGATGCACCACGGGGCGTTGGGACAGGATCCAGAATGCCCTACACCCCAGATCCCCTTCCCACAAGCCACAGCGCCAGAATGGGAAGAGGTGCTCTGTGGGATAGCTGCCCATAATGCACCGCTCCTAATGCCGCTTCACGCGCTGTGAATGTGGCCATGCCAGTGTGCTTGCAGCTGTCAGTGTGGACACACTGCAGTGCTTTCCCTACTGCACTTTCTGAAGGCTGGTTTAACTCAAAGCGCTCTACGTCTGCAAGTGTAGCCATAGCCTAAAGCTAGTGGGGGGTATGCCTACACGAGCTGCAAAATCATACCTTTGATTGCAGTGTGGACATACTGTAAAATAAGAGGCTAAGATTTAATGAGGAAACCTTTTTGATAAGAACAGCCACAAGGCCATTTCCTTGCTTATGGGGTTTTCAGAGTGTGGCACTAATATATTGATTCATAGATTCCAAGGCCAGAAGGGATCACTGTGATGATGTAGTGTGACCTCCTGTATAACGCAGGCCATAGAACTTCCCAAAAAATAAATCCTAGAACAGATCTTTTAGAAAATCATCTAATTTTGATTTAAAAATTGTGACGTAGTTATTCCAATGGTTAATTTACTGTCTGTTAAAAACGTATGCTTTATTTCCAGAATTCACGAGACTTCTTTCCTAATCTCCTGATTATACAGTTCCATTTGTGCTATTGTTTTAAGAGAGAGGCAGGTGCCACTGCTAAACTGAAGGCTTTTGTTCTTTACCTACTTCAGCCTGTTTTACACCTTTGTTTGGATAAATGAGTGTATGATCAAGTGTGGCTCAGTTCATTGTGAAATGCTAGAGTATGCATGGAGTTTACTCTGGGCAGATGAAGCTGTTTCTTTCTCTGGCAACTGTGGAGATGAAACAGGATATTTTAAAGGAGGAATGGGTGTAATTTAAAGAGTCTGTTTTTCACAGAAAACTAGGGTTTGGCTGATGTATAAAGTTGCACTTAGTGCTGGATCTTGAATAGAGAGGCATATTTGGAGCTGAAAAGTTCTGTTTTAATGTGAAGCACAAAAGAAAATATACATTATTATTATTTATTTATTAATTATTTTATTTAGAAAGATCTTCTAAAGAGGATAAGGGACTGATCTGGAAGAGTACTGTAATTGGTTTAGCAGAAGGTTTTTGAGTCAGTTTTTTGAGGGAAATGTTGAAAAATCAACTGAGTTTGATCTTGGGTTTTCCTGTACACTTTAAGATGTCAGATACCTTGCTGGGAATTTATTATAAAGTCCCTTAAAGCAGAGGTGATCCATTTCTTTGATATTGGTTTACCACTGTGAGGCGCTCTCTGTAGCAGCTCAGTAGTTGAATCCTGAAATACATATAATAAAATGAATCAACAAAATTTGGATATTATAGGGATGCAGTAACATCCTAATAGATAGTGCACTAGACTGGGAGTCGGGAGAGCTGGGTTCTGTTGTCAGTGCTGTCATTCACCTGCTGTGTGACCCTGGGTAAGATAAGTCATTTCCTGCCTCTGTTTCCTCCCACTTGTCTTGTCTGTTTAGACTGTAAGGTCTCTGGAGTACTGTTTGTACAGTACTGAGCACAATGGGACCCTGATTCCAGTTGAGGCCTCTGTGTTACTTTAATACAAATAATAGTAACAATAGCAGCCATGCAGATGTATACAGCCTTGAAATACCCAACAAGAAAAGTATGCAGTTATCTTGTTTTCCAGATGCTATTTATTATTGATGCTGAATCTTACACCTGCACTGCTAGATTTAATAGTTTTATAGATCTTCAAACTATAAATTTTGCTCTTTTTCTTAGTATTTGTAACATAATATATTTGTTTTGTGTGTGTTTGAAATCTTATAACATACATTTTATTTCTACAAGTGGCAATAGTAAAATTAATGTAAAAATAAAATCTTGGCTTAGTCTTATTTTGGTAGTTCCAGGTCTGTATGTAGATATACATCTGGTATAGTAAAACCGAAGATTAGATTTCCTGTGAAAGGGCTGTTTCTTACAAATGAAGTTATTAATGACACGGTTTCAGGTGAATGTGTAGAGAGGGATGTGTAATTAAATTACATAGCTCATAAATCCCCAGTGTAAGGCTCTTGAAGTCAGTGGTGTTGCATGGGGGATGAATTTGATGCTGTCTTTTAAAGGGACATCATCAACTTGAAAATTGCATTTCTGTCTTAATTTCTTTTTACCTGTGATTGTTACAGGGAACCCCCTAAGATGACTGTAACTGAAGGAAGATGGGAAATAAATATTTGTTTTATTTCAGTTTATGTACTTTGGGACAAATCCTCAGCTGCTGTAAATGGGTGTATCTCCATTGCCGTCAGTGCCAGCACAGGATCTGATGCGTAGTCAGTTTCACAGTTAGTTGGTCCTCATTTGCACTTCCTGTCCTATGCGCTGCAGTGGCGATGAGTGAGGGGTAACTTGCATACATGCCCCAGATCATGCCCTTCCACTTGATCCACCGTTCTGACAGAAGCCCGTAAACCCCTCGGTGTGAAATTGGGGGCTGTGCCTGGGGCACAGGTAATGGCGCAGTTCATCTCATCATAATATGGGCACGTTAGCAGCAAATGACCAGCCTGGGATATGATCTGTGGTCTTTTAGTAGAGCATCTAAACCCCTTTGGTATTCTTCCTGTGCTGTGGTCCCATATGTTAGATTCTCAGCTAAGTGAGCTGCTTAGAAGTCTCATTGTAGAGCTTGCCACTTCTGTTCTTCCTCGCAAATTTGTGGGCCGTGGTAACCTTGGTGTCTGCCTCTAGCGAGCTGGCTACAAGTTGTGGTGCTGTCTTCTTTGGGGATGTTATCAGAAAACCAGAAAAGAGGTAGATGGCAAGAAAAGGACAGAGGCAAGGGATCCTAGTGGTTGTGGGAAGGTATTGGAGGATGAACAGCTCTTGATTGTTGTGTAGTGATGCTAGCCTGCGTCCACGCTATATGCAGATCTAGTTAGCAGCTCTCACTAGAAGCTCGCTCGAGGTCTGCCTGACGCACATGGTCATGCCAACCAACTAGTCTTACTACAGCCAGTACACACAAGCGATGAGTCTGTATACGTGAATGGGGGCCAGGTTAAAGAGAACACTTGAACTATACCTCGTGTTAACTCACTAGTGAAGGCAAGCCCCTGAATTGGAGGTTGGAAGAGTGTCTCTCTTTACTAGGATCCCTATGCAGAGCTTGAGAGCAAGAGGAGTCCTGGGGCATTGAAGGGTGGATGAGAGAGTTGAGAACTCCCTTCTGTGCTTCATGGAGCTCCCAGATACTAGCTTGGAGACACAGCATGACCAAAACCTTTGGGGCTGATCTTTGGGGTGTGTTTGTGTGTTGAGTGGTGGTGGTATTAGCATTACAGGAGCACCTAGAAGCCCCAGCTGAGACCAGAACCTCACTGTGTTAGATGATGAAGTGGGTTTTAGCCCACAAAAGCTTATGCCCAAATAAATGGGTTAGTCTATAAGTACTACTCCTCAAGTACTATAAGCCACAAGTACTCCTCGTTGTTTTTGCTGATACAGACTAACACGGCTACCACTCTGAAACCTGTACATAAACATAGTAAACTCTTTGGGGCAGTCTCTTACAATCTAAATGGAGGAGAGGGTGGGAGAAGGAAAGAGGTTTTATTCCCATTTTACAGATGGGGAACAGAGTGATTAAGTGACTAGTCCAAGTATCACTCTTTAGTTCCTTACTGAAAAAGACCCTTATTAGCATCAGCCAGGAAATATAAATAAATCGAAACAAATCAGGCCTTACTATTTAAAGAGAGCTCTTGTCAGAAACTTAAATCTTTTAACATTAGAAAAGTTGACCATGTCTCTTTAAGAGAGTACCTGCTTCTAGCTACTCCTGGGGGTACGTCTACAGTGCAAGCTGGAAGTGTAAATTCCAGCTCCAGGAGACGTACTCATGGCAGGTCTGATTGCGCTAGCATGCTAAAAACAGAAGTGTGGCCGTGGTGGCAGAAGTGGTGGGAGGGGACAGCCTCCCCAAGTACCATCCCATCCAAGACACCAGACACATAGCAGGGTAGCTAGCCCCTCCCAATAGTCATGCTGCTGCGGCTATACTTCAAGCTAAAAATAGATCAGAGCTAGCATGGGTATGTCTCCTTCTGCTAGAATTTACACCTCCACTTTGAAGTGTAAAAGTACCCTGGTAAACCAATGGAGTCTGAGTTCAGTTCGGTTAAGCATACAGAATTCAAGATTCCTATCTGAACCTCTGCAGTCTGCCAAATCAGACTGAAAGTCTCTTGAAAACAGGCTTGTTCATAAGTTTCCCAGCCCTTCTACTTTTTTTTTTGGCCGCTCCTCAGAAGTGAAAAATGGTCACCTTTTCTAATGTTCTGCCCTTTCAGATTAGCTCTAGAAATGGGCACAGGTTCAGGGAGGGGCGAATGGTAAGCTTCCTGCTACATGCTAAAATGAAAGAAAATACTCCATTTTATCCCTCTCTCCTCTTCTAGCTCACAGTTTTACCTCTCATTCTTTTGTCGGTCTTTTCTCTTCTTTTGCTTCTCCACTCTTTTCAGTCACCCATTTATTTATTTATTTTTAACTCCTCCTTCGTCCTTGACCTTGGTCTTTGCCCTTTTTGGCTCCTTCTAATAATGCCAATAAAGGAAAGCAAGAGTGTCTGGTGTTTTGGGTTTTTTAAGCTCTTGCACACATTTTTGGCTCAGCTGCTGCTTTCACTCAGACTTAAACTGCAGCTATTCGATGCACTCAATTTTTCACTTACATTTGTATCCAAACAAGCTTCACGTTTTCTGTGGTACATTTTGCACATCCAAGATTTAGTGCAATAATTAGGTGAAAACTCCAACATAATCAACTACTGTAATTTAATGAACGGGGTGGGGAGGAGGAGAATGAGTTTTTAACGTAAGGTGAAAAATGATGACTAAGGACCGCAGATTTTGACCTTTGTTTAGGTCGGGGCTATGTTTGCAGGAAATACAAACTTGAGTCAATTGAGACTGTTTTTTAAACATTACTAATCAGCTAAATATATTTATGGATACATGCATATAGTAGAGATATGTTTGTGCAATCATTATATTCTTCTGGATAGTGAATCACATTTTATTCAGCTATGGAAAAAGGTGATGTCTTTGTAATTGCACCCACCGTATACATTTCTCTGATGCAAGGGTCAGAAAGGTTAATGATTATTTCACCATCTTAAAGTAGGATTTTTCCCCTTCTTACATTTACAGTAACTTGTTCTCTGTCCCTTGCTGGTGATATTTTTTCTCTGATCAGCTACATTAAAGCTGTAATCTTTGGGAGCGGATTGTGGTGACATCTAACATTTGTTCTAGTTATACTTCAGACTGAGGTCAAGCAAACAAACAAAGCAATCATTATGTTTTAGCATTCTTTTTTAATGAGTGCATTAAAATCCTCTCAGAGAGCATTACAGGATCAGTTGTGAAGGGGAAGGAGGGGGGGAAACGGAACTCCAAGTAGCTGTCTTTTGAAGCAGTGCAATTTATAGGAAATAATAGACAAAAAGGATATGTAAGGGCTTTGGTGGGAAATCAATGGCACTATGTTGTTGACGGAAAAAGATCTTGGCAGCACTGTTGTTGTGACTGTTCCTGTGGCTTAGAAAGGAATTTCCTACAGACTGGACTAACCATTAAAAATGTCTCTGCTTTTAGGAGTTCAAGACGCTCAGTGGAGTCTTCCCAGGGAAGATGTCGTCCGTGACAATGGAAGCCCGTTGTCTGGAAAAGAGAGGAAGTTTCTTTAAGGTAAAAGGAAGATCTGATTTACTTCAATAATTAGGAAGAGACATTTGCTTTGAAAAGTGTGGCTGTTTATAATCTCACTACCAGCTGCAGAGAACCTTGGTGCTTTTACAAAGCGATGCTGCGAGAACTTGCCTTAGCACAGTTGGAAGTTTATCCTGTCTTCCAGCAGTTGAGGATTTTGTAATTGAACAGACAAATACAAACACAAAGCACATGGCTTTATGTGAAACTGATGCTGTGGAATAAGCCAAACAGCCTTTGATATGTAGAGAGCTTTATTTGTAAATTGGTAAGAATCTTACTATGTCTCATTTTACAAGTTTTGAGGTCTGATTTAAAGTCCCATCCTTTCATTTGTGTGGTTTTGCTATATACTGTATATAACGATACATTCTGTGTAAAGGTTTCTCGTGGCTTTCCCTGCAGCTGCTACTGACAATACACACTACACAATATACATTTTACACACGCGCGCGCACACACACACACACACACACACACACACACACACACACGACTTGTTTCATTCTAACTCCTGATTTTGCTTTCTTCATAATTTTTCTGAAAATTTTTTCCCTTTGGTTGAATTTTTCTGTGCTTAGTTTCAGTCCATAGATTATTTTATGAAAACGCGTAGAAAAACTCTTTAATGGTTTTTGAGTTATCTGAGCATGAAAAAATGTATTATTTTTCTACTTTAAGCACACATTTAAGACTTATTTTTTAATGTACTGATAAACTCAAATGACTGGACTTTTAAAATTCTAGATTTCATACATGGCTAGTCCTCAGTGAGGAATAGTTGTGTCAATTCTGAGACCATATTTTAAAAATACCCAGTTAAAAGCGACCTGAAAAAGTGGGGTTCATGCATTTACTGTTAAATAATGTATTAAGTTTTAAGCTACATGCTCACCTGCAACACTATGGAATAGCAAAAAACATAATTGTGTAACACCACAGTCCTACAATCAGGATTTTTCTTTCTTCCACTCCCCTGAGTTATATATTTGTAAATAAAAACAAGGAAAGTAAAGGCACCAACCATTTTTCATGTGACATTAAAACAGCAAATTTCAACACAACAGTCACAAAATTGGAACAGTTTAAGATCTCATAGCAACATTGATTTACCCCCATGATGCACAAAGATATAACAAGATCTAGTGGCTGGAAGGTGAAGTTAGACAACTCAGATTAGAAATAAGGAGAAAATTTTTAGCCGTGAGAATAATTAACCATTGGAACAATTTGCCACGGGTTGTGGTGGATTCTCCATCACTGGCAATTTTAAAATCAGGACTGGATTATTACTAAAATAGATGCTGTAGTCCAAACGGAAACTATTTCAGGGAATTATGGCCTCTGTATTATACACAAGGTCAGACTAAATTATCACAATTGTTCCTTCTGGCCTTGGAATCTATGAATATTTTTATTACTACTGTCGTTGGTATGTTAAACGTATACTTAATGTGCAGAGAATGCCCCAAGTTAGTTTACTCACTGTTGCACCAAAAATGTATTGCTGGGTTGCATTTCATTTTATATTTTCATTTTATTTAAGAAATCCTTTTTCCCTCCTGAAGATAAGGATATAATGAAAGCTTTTACACAGAAAGTTGTTGCATGCTGCCATAAAAATCATTCGTTTGTGCTGTGGAAAATGTATGTGACTCCTAGGGGGCGTGTTTGTATGTCTGAGGTTTTGATGATACTTGCCCTTTTGGATATTAACTCTTGTACATTACAATGAAAACAGTGTTACAATATACAGTGAGGACACTGCAGGAAAATTTGTTTTTTAAATTTAAGAATTTGCAGTTATCTTCCCTGCTAACTTAGGGTTAGATCTTCTAAGGCATTTAGGTGCCTAAAGATGCAGATAAGCATCTAGTGAGATTTTCAAAAGCATCTAAGAAGGCTAGGCGCCTAATTCCCACTTAGACCTTTTTGAAAACCCTGCTTGGCACCTATCTCTATCTTTAGGAGACTAAATGCCTTTGGAAATCTGGCCCTTAGTCCCTTTAATTGCTTAGACCAGTATACTGGGTGAATCAGATATTAAGAAATCCATCCACCGTGGCAATATACACATTGGGTTTATTGAGAGGAAATGCTAATAGCTTGACATAGGATACTGGTTAATGCTCTCTGATTCTTAGGATACTGTTTTTAGCTGTCATAGTGGCATACAGGTACTGAGATCCTATGTTTCAATACAAAGGGCCAATGAGCTCCTCCATTCTATACTACAGAATAGAGCTAAAGTGTAAGAATTGCATGAAATGGGCCAGGAGGACATTTATAGAAGGATGGAAAAGAACCAACAGCCTGGCACACTGTCTGAAGCACTGACACCTGTTGGGGGTTCTGTAGATTTGATTTAACTGCTCAGAGCTGGGTGACCGTGTGGAGCCCCTGCTGAAGGCATCATGGTCTCCTCAGAATCCCACTGTATACTCCTTGGAAGTGCCTGAATTCCTGAACAGCATTAACTTCAGATCCAGTGTTTTTTACCCCCACTAAGTTAATCGTGAGCATCTGTTGGGGAAGGTACACCCTGTGGATTCCCCAAAACGAATGGGCCAGAGCTTTCCACAGATCCTTAGGCTTCCCATGAATGAAAAGTCTACTGGCTCTCTCTCCCCGCCGCCCCCCAAATCCCACCCGTTGTGCACAGCTACAAATTCCTATTTCCCCAGGGAGCATGTGTCAGGAACTATCCTGCTGAGTTTTTGACCTAGCTTCTTCCCCCTTTTCATTGCTGAGTCAACCCAAGTGATTAGCACCTGGGTAGCTCAGCCAGGGTGTGAGCAGCCACACTGCAAAGCCGTACCCCATTTACTGCATCCTCACTGGTGCTGCGCTTCCCTGTGTGTGTCGCTACGATGTTGTGCACTGCAACTGCTCAGATTCTTTCCCAATGAATTGTGGGAAAACTTGTTTGTCATTCTGGGCACATGGTAGGGAATTGTGGGACAGCATTGGAGGACATTGAGTGGTTTAGCCTGCATTCTTACTGCGAAGTGGGTGGATTACCCACCCAAATGAAAGCAACACTTGGGTTTTGGCCGATGGCTCAGATGAGCCAGCTGGCTTGGATTGAAAGTCCCACTAAACTTGGGAGAGAGGATTTTGTGTGGATGGGGGAGGAATTGGGGCAACACCTGTTTAGGAGCCTGAGTTAACTCTGCAGTGAAGAGGTATCCACAGAGTGACTCTCCACTAGGACAATCTGTAATTCTGCCCCGGCTCTACCGACAACGTAAATAGTAGTGCAGACCAGATACAGGCATTTCTGTTTAATTCTGCTCCCAGACCAGTCTGCGCTACACCTTACGCCACTGCTGAAAAAAGTACAATTTTCCCTAATGTTGACAGGGCCTGCAAGTAGTGACCGAAATGCTGGGAGGGCTGGTTGGTGTTTGTGTTTGGATTGTTTTTGTCTCCGAATATTGGCATACTGCTGCAAACTTAGCTACTTGACACTGAAAAGATGGACCTTTCAGAAATAATGATATTGACTCTCTTCTCCTGGCATTGCTGCTAACATACATAAAAAGCTGAAACGTAACTGATGCCGGGCAGCTGCCATCCTGCTGAGTCTTAGTTGCCCCGCCTTCCCCATCTGTTCTAGTCACACCCTAATCTTCCCCCCCAGCAGGTTACATTCCAGACATTTCACAGCTGTTGCCCTTCCCGCACCAAGGCAGAAAACGTCTCTTGCTGTCTGAATCTGAATCCCTCCCAGCAAACTGTACCCTAATGCCTTGTCTACAGAAGAGACATTTGGTATGTCTAGCATACCAGCAACACGCCGCATGCCATGAACCTCCGTGCTCCCAGTGGTGCAGAGACGAGCACAGCAGTTTGGATTAGACTTGCTTCCATGGTGTGCCTCTCACCAGTGTCAGTATGAATGGAGATAGCTGACATAATAGCTCCACTGGTGCAAACAGTCTTCCCAGAAGGCATTCTGAAATCTCCCAGAAGCCACTGCTTCAGGGAACTGTGCTGGGGGCTGTGAGGTAGGTATCCAGAGGACAATGCAACTGCATTGCAAGAGCAGCTGTGGCAAAAGTGCATTAAAAGCAGCATTGGTACTTGCACCAGTGAAATCTCACCCGTTCAGTTATAAATGGATCTCCAGAGTGGAATCAGTGCTACAGTATGTCTACACTATAATGTTTTGTACCAGTTTTCTAGTAAAATCGTAGTGATGCTGGTGCTAGTAAATACAGTGCTTAAAATGGGCTGAAAAAGTGTGTGTGTGGGGCGGGGGGCGGCATAGGGTGTCTCAGAATCCTCACATCAGTTGATCCTCCTGCCCAGCAATTAATTCTGCATCCCAACTCCCAAATCAATTTTGCCCAATCTATTCTGTCCCCTCCAGCCCCGCCCCTCAGCCAATTCCCCCCCACACCCTTGCTCCTCCTTCAGCTCCTGGGGTCCCTTTACTCCCCCCCCCCCCCCCCCCCCACTTTGTGAGAATGATCGGTTGCTAAAGAAGGGGGAAGAGAACTGTGCCTGTTTCCTGCAACTACCCTACTTACCCCAGGAGACAGGCTGAGGCAAGTGGAGAAAAGTGGACACTCAGAGGTGGTTTTCTCCCAGGTGGTACTAAGAATGTGCAACTTTGAGCTGTCCAGCTCACTTCTTAGAAATTTTATTTCTCGAGTCTGTGATCCCCCTCAACCTGGCATACGTCAAACACTGAGCAAATGTTGGAAGCAGTGGAGAATAGAGGGCTCAGGTGTTTTAACAACTGACACACCGGTAACTGACACCTTATCTACACTAGAGCTTACGCTGTTGCTAGCATTGGTATTGCTGCACCACTGATGGAAAATGGGTACAAAATTTCCAAGCATAGACGAGTCCCTGGATTCTGGTATTCAAGGTTCAACCAATTGGGAGATTTTCCTCTTTCTCCCCTCTTCTCCCACCCTGAATGAAGGATGGTCAGTATCTGTGAACTGTGCGCTATATGTATGCTGGAAAGGTGGCGGCAGTGGAGGGTGTCCAGAATAGTGCAGTGGATCATATGGGTATGGCAGGTCAGACACAACCTACTCACTGTCTGTCCTGCAAGATGGCATAGGATCAGAACTACCTACAGCCATGGAGAAGTTAAAACTTCTATAGGCATTTCTTAGCTAGTGTGTTGGGTTTGAATTGTAATGGTATAGCCTGGGGTTTAAAAAGAAAAAAACTAAAGGAGTTAGGTGCCCATCTTCCTCTGAATTTCAAAGGGATTTGGACACCTTAAATTCCTTGGAAAATCCCAGCCATACTCATTTTAAAATAGATATTTATCTATCCAGCTGTTGTTTAAAAACCAAAGTGCAAGTCTTCCTTTTAAGTCCTTAGCTGGCAGTGGATGTGCCTAGACTCCCCAGAACATAGGGGCTAATAATGTTAATTGACAAAGCATCGGGTCATTAATTTTCACTTTGACAGCCTCATAGTACGATTTCAATGACATACTTACACACTGAAATGTTCAGTTAGACAAACAAAATCTGTGATGCATTATAATTTTAACACAGTCTTATTGGGCAAGTCATTGGAAAACAAATGAGGCATGAGTTATATTACAGTGATAGAGCTTTTTCCCCTGTGGTAACTTACGCAAATCCTCATGCAGTCAAAAATAACCAGGTTCATCTGGGGACAGAATTAGCTTCTCAGTTTTTGAAACACATTCTGGTTATGTCCTGCTTTGTGTAGACCCAGCTATTGTCTTTATTTGGTGGCAATCAACAGTCTTTTTCATTTCAGGTGAATGGCCAGGCAATTCATTAGTATGATCAAACTATCTCAATTTCTCAGGAGTACGTAGAGATTATCTTTGGACATGGTGGAGGCTGGGAGTTTAGGAGGGTGGAGTGGGGAGTCCAGTTCTGTGTATTGTCTACATCAGGGGTCTCAAACACGCGGCCCGCAGGCCACATGCGGCCCGTGGAGGGACCAGTCTAGTAAGTGGATGGCCCTTGGATTGGATGGATGGATGGAAATGTGGCTCAAAGCTACCTTTTCATTCCCACTGGAGAATTATGCTGAGTACAGTTTGGCTGTAGCTCAGGATCTAGGCTAGAACATCTTGGCAGTTTCAGACAATCTGTGTATTCAGGCTGCATGCATTCCTTTTGTATTGTACAGTTGGAGAGCAGATGCATTGGTGACTTTTTTCACTACAGGGGTGTTTCCTTCTCTTTCTCCATGTGGGGTCATTTGAGCACAGCTAAGTAACTTAGCTGCATCTGGATGGGTTCAACAGGAAAACACTTCAAAGTTCAGATTTAAAAAAGAATTATATATTATTTTCTCTTTTTTAAATTTTTATTACTGCACCCAAATATTTTACTTACTCTTCATTGCTTTGTGTTTGAAGGCCATATCAGAGACATTTTCATATCCATGATGACTCTGAAGATATATTTCTCAGAATGTCCTCCCAAATTCACAGCCTGTCGTCATAGGAGAATTTAGGGACTATTTGCTAATATGTTTTATTTTACATTTATTCATGTTACATTTAATCTTTTGCCCAGTTTCTGAATGTACTTTAATCTATCTGGACTGTCCTGCCATTCTCAGTACCTTTTACTATTAAAAAAACAACCAACAAACCAACACAAAAAAACCCCTAGCAGGTGTTGATGGCAAACTTTATCAACTTGTTATCCTTTTTCAATAATATTGAAATGGTTCCCATTGTAATAGCTTCTGAGCACCATGCAATTTTTAATGTTCATTCTCATAACGGAGGAAGGTAGGGAAATATTCCTGTTCCCATTTTACGAAAAGACTAAGGGCATATCTGCACTTACCGGGGATCATGGCGATCGATCCACTGGGGGGTCGATTTAGCGGGTCTAATGAAGACCCGCTAAATCGACCGCAGATCTCTCTCCTGTCGACTCCGGTACTTCATTGGAACAAGAGAAATTCTGGGCCCCAGGGCCAGGGTCGTCCATGGTAGGGGCGGAGCTCGGGGCGGAAGTGATGATTCGTCACTTCTGAGATGCCGTTACTTCTGTGACCGACTGCACTGGCCTGCAGGGCCCCCCAAAGCGCAGGGCCCGGAGCGGTCACATGTGCCTGTAGGAGCCCTGCAGCCCGCCTGGGCAATTTAAAAGAGCCCGGGGCTCCCAGCTGCCGCTGCTGCTACCACAGCAGTGGTGGCAGGCGGAGGCCTCCCGGCCCTTTTAAATCTCCCGGGCCCCTGGGTAATTGCCCCTTTCCCCCCGCCCCCAGTCGGCAGGCCTGGCTACGTCTACTCCAGCTATGTTGTTCACACAGCTGGAGTTGCTTAGGTCAGCTAAGCCCCGTAGTGTAGACCTGCCCTAAGTGACTCACCCCAAGGTCACACACGATTTTTTTTTGGCAGAGCAGAGAATTGAATCTTCATCTCTCTAGTCCCCGGTTAGTACCTAACCAGTGGGTCATCCTTCCTGTCTGTTGGCTCTCCCAACCGTCAAAACATTTTAGAGGGACCCATCTATTGTCTGTCTACCCTGAAAATAAACAGTTTCGAAGACTTGCCTATTACTTAACCAGATTTGAATCCGTAACAGAGTTAAATGTTATCAGCCCAAGGGAGGGGATATTAGAAATTCCTGGCTCACCGCACAAATGGCAAGTTGCTGAAGTAGATAAATACTTCAGTTCTATACAGACATTGGGAAAAGTCCAGAAATAGGAACTCTCAAGCATTCGGCCATCATTGGCTATTTGCCAGGCTCTTATACAGAATGCCCATTGAGAATTGCTGCACTCTACTTATCAAAACAGGAAGGAAAAAGCTCGGATGCCAAAGAGGATGCAAGGCTCCAGAAAGAATGAAAAATGGAAGTGCTGGGGGGAAAGGGAGCAAGAGCAGGGAGTTGCTTCCTGATTAAGTACAGCATTGGTCCTTGTTTTTAGGCCATGCTCCCTTTCCAGGTTAGAAATGTTTATCCTCCTTTTTCCGTCTTAGCTATTTTAAAGATCGGAGTGTGATCCCTTGGAAACATTCAGTGGTGGCCACTACAGTTGATCCTTGAAGTGCATGATGAGCAACTTGGAGGTTTCATAAATTCACAGTGAACTTAGTTACATTGCAGTACAGAAGCAGGTAGTGCAGCTGCCATGCAAAGATAGGAATTGTTTTTCTTTCTAACAGATGTCTTACAACAACCATCTAGACAAAAGGCAGCTGTTCTGCAACACTGACATTTTTTGCACCAGACTAATGGATAGAAAGACTCACCTGTAAAAATCCAGGGTATGGACATCTTTCCGAGGGCTATGTGAGACAATGGACTAGATTATCCATTATGGCTGCACTCCTCTAGACACAGGGCAGTAGTGTGTGGTGATGGGAGGGGGACTTCTGGGAGATGGTTATAGGTCCCTGATTCTGTGCTGCTTGGCCCCAAAGTCTGTTAGAATAGCTTAGAGCAGCAGTTCTCAAACTATGGGTTGGAACCCCAAAGTGGGTCACAACTCTGTTTTAATGGGGTCACCAGGGCTGGCTTAGATTTGCTGGGGCCAGAGGCAGAAGCCTGAGCCCCACCTCCTAGGGCCGAAGCCAAAGCCTGAAGACTTCAGCCCTGGGCAGCGGTGCTCAGGTTACTGAACCCCTGCATGGGGCTGAAGCCCTTTGGCTTTGGTCCCCCCACCTGGGGCAGTGGGGTTCAGGCTTTGGCTTTGGCCTTCCCCCACCCAAGGTGGCAGGGCTCAGGCGGGCTTAGGCTTCCATCACCCTTCCCGAAGGTCGTGTAGTAATTTCATTGCACCGCAACCCCCTCCTGACAACAAAAGTCTGAGAACCCCTGTCTTAGAGGCTGCTCTGATTTATACCACTGGTATAAGGTCCTAAAGATGTAAAGCAGAGTGGAAGAGCAATTTCATCTGTTCAGGAGCAGGGGAAACTGATGTGCATGAATAGCAGTGGTCTACTCCATTTGTGGACAATGTATACTAATCAGTATACCATCCGCACTGGCCTTCAAAGTCCAGGCCTATGGGATGAATATTGTTGGTTGACTTTAAGCATAATGGGTTGCAGTACAAAAGAAAACATTGTGTGTGGTTTTGAGATGTTTGTATTTCGCAATTTCATTCCTGGATTTTGAGAGTGTAAATAATTAGTACTTGGCGGGGAGGGATAGCTCAGTGGTTTGAGCATTGGCCTGTTAAACCCAGGGTTGTGAGTTCAATCCTTGAGGGGGCCATTTAGGGATCTGGGGCAAAAATTGGGGATTGGTCATGCTTTGAGCAGGGGTTAGACTAGATGACCTCCTAAGGTCTCTTTCAACCCTGATATTCTATGATTCTATTTCAGGTAATGTTTGGAATAGGTTTTGTTGGGCAATATCATGCCATTGAAGAGTTCTGTGGTTGCTGATGTATACTATGATGATATTCTAGTATGTGACATCATGTACTCTGGGTCATGATAATTATCATTTGGGTTTATAATGGCTGTGTATTTCTTCAAATGAAAATGAATGGCTAAATGATGGTATTACAGAATTTGACCTTGAAAAGGGTTTTCCTTTTTTGTATTATTTCTGAGGAAGCATTTTCGACGTGAAACTGGTTGTTATATATGTAGAAATTACTGACTTAATGTAAACGTTGGATTCCAGATGATGACTTTCTATTTCCAACTAGGAGTTTGTTCTGTATGTTGTTGGGTTTTTTTATTTTTATTTTTTTACTCTTTGTATATGTGCACCAGTGGTCCCAGTTTCAGTAATTCCTGTAGTATTGGCTTTGGTATCAGTATCTCATTGCCATGAATAATCCCCTGCAAGATCTCTGCAGATCACTTCCATGGTCTTAAAGCTTATGATTGCTATGAGCTTGATACAGAGCCTGCAGCCAGAAATGTGTTTCCATCTGATCTTTTAAGACAATTTCCTCAAAATATTAGTCTTTTGGGGCCTGATCCAAAACTCCTTGAAAGTCAGTGGTCTTTTTCCATTGAGTTCAATGAGATTTCAAACAGGCGCTTTGTGAAGGCAGAACTGAATTTCAAGAATTCAACTATATTGGGCCTTAGGAGGTAACGAGCACCTGCAACTGCATTGACCTCTCACCATCATAACTGTTGTCATCATGTGTTCGGCGTTCTAGCTGGTACTTTTGGGTAGAAGTGTGTTTGTTAAGAGCTCCATGCAGAGATCTGCACACAAGCTGCCCTTTGTGGTGTGCAACTGTGAGGAACTGGGGGATCTATCTGTATAGCAGTGATCACCAACTGGTAGATCATGATCAACTGGTCGATCCTGGAGCCTTCTACAGTCGATTGCGATCTCCGGCTGCTAAACGGGAGCTGCCCGAGGTAAGTGCCACCCGGCAGGAGACCACACCCCAACCGCCTGCCCCAGCCCTGAGCCCCCTCCCAGAGCCAGCACCCCACACCCCCTCCTGCACCCCAACACTCTGCTCCAGCCCGGAGCCCCCTCCTGCACCTAAACTCCCTCCCAGAGCTTGCACCCCTTACCCTCCCCTGCACCCCAACCCCCTGCCCCAGGCTTAGCCCAGAGCCCTCTCCCACACTCCGAACCCCTCGGCCCCAGCCCAGAGCCCGCACCTCCTGCCCCAACCCTGTGAAAGTGAGTGAGGGTAGGGGAGAGCGAGCAATGGAGGAAGGGGGATGGAGTGGGCGGGGCCTCTGGGAAGGGAAGGGGGAGATCCAGGGTGGCACTTAAATTCAAAAAGTGATCTTGTGCGTAAAAAGGTAGAAGACCACTGCTATACAGTCTGTGCATTCTGTGAGAGATTATGAACTCTCTATATACCAAAATGCAAACTCCATTTTGAATGTGCAGCCTTTTGCCTTGTCCCTTGTCTGTTTCAGATTATCCTTTCATATGGGTAGGTTCTGTTCAGTTCATGTTAATGATTCTGGTCTCGAACCGGAATGTTAAGTGATTCAAATTTCTCCTCCCTTCTTTTTTACAATCAGTGTGCAAAGTGCACAGGGAAGTTCAGGCACACATCCCAGTCATTAACATATTACCAAAATTTCCACATCCATCCCGTTAACAAATACTTTTATTGATCCTAGAAAACCCAGGAACCATGCTACACGTTCTTGAGCTCCATCTGCTGGTACATTAGCTGTTAGCACCTCTTGTAACAATATCTGCCTGTAAACAGCAAAAATGTAAACATTCTTATAACAATTTCCAGTTGGAATTCTGTCAAGACTAGGGCAACTATTGCTGCTTTGACTAATTTTTTTGGGGAAAAAATTGTTTGTGCTTTCTTTGAAAAATTCATTTTTCTTTTGTCAGAACAAAAAACCAAACAAACAAACCTGAAAACAATTTTTTTTGACCAAAACCAGATATTTTGATTTGGATATGTTGCCACAATGCCTTCTGGGAATTGCAATTAAGTTGGCTTATGTCCCCATTTTCCTCTGTGGTTTGTACATCTCAGCTGGGCTTCAACTCCCATGATGCATTGTGGTCAATGGACTCCCATGATGCACAGACTCCCCTTAACAAATCGCTGCGTCCTGGGCTTGCGCCAGCTGCCCTGCCACTGTGACGGGGCAACACTGCTCTCCACCTCCAATGAGTACCTCCGCTGCAGGTACCCCCTCATTCTCCCACCACTGTACCCCCTTAGTTCCTGCCCCTCCGGCAATGTCCTCGTTTTGGGAACCTGAAATATAGTAACCTTAGCATGGGTTGCAATGCCACTCATGGGTTAGCCTGCCCACCCCTCCAACGTGGACCTTGGGTGGATTGCCAAAAAAGAGAAAATGCAGTTTATGGGCCACCATCATAAAAAGTTTGGGAACCACTCCCTTAATAAACTCCACACAGGCTCTCTCATGACTAACACCAGTCTTGCCTGGAGCAGGTTTAATAACAAACAATTCAAAACAATCCTCAAAGTCCTAAAGCAAAGTCCATCACCACAATGACATAAAAATTCATACTCCGCTCTGGGACATTCAGCCAGTCCTGAAGCTTTTTTGTTCCAGTCTGCTCTTCACCAGGCAAGCACTCCCAGCCCTTCCTAGCTGGAGCTGAGCCTTTTTCGTCTCTCGGTCTCTGCATAGCCCCTTCTGCTGCTCTCCTGGCCCTCCCCTGGTTACTCAGGGTCTCCTGCAGGAGCTTTCTGCTCTTTACAGCCTCTGCCACAACTTCCTTTAGCAACATCCTCAGCTCCCTGGGTTGAGAGAAGTCCAGTAGGTAGCCAGCCTTCCCCTTTTGCTGTCTCTCCCTTTATAATGCCCAAGTGCTTTTCCTTAAGCCCAGTTGGGTAGCAGGTAATCCATCGCAGCTGCATTGGCCCCTGCTCCCTCTTAAAGGGGCCAGTCATCCAGTGACAAAAAATTTGCTTTCAATAGAAAAATAACACAGGGCTACTGTATCAAGTGGTTGCTTTATTCCAATATTTAATGAACTCAAAACCTCAATTTTTCAAAAAGAAGCGAAGCTGCTGCAACATGGGCAGTTTGATACACCATGGATTCCAGGGATCTTGCTAAAGAATTTAGGGCCAGCTTTCTGTGGACTACCTAGGGCCTTTTCTCAGATGGACAAATGATTC
Source organism: Chelydra serpentina (assembly GCA_037349315.1). NCBI lineage: Eukaryota > Metazoa > Chordata > Testudines > Chelydridae > Chelydra > Chelydra serpentina. The sequence continues at coordinate 18,748,635 of JBAIAC010000061.1, forward strand.
TCTAGCTAGATGAGATTTTGCTTGGGTCACACTTAAGAGGTCATGAGCAAACAATTAAATAGCAGAACTTTGGAGGGGCAACCCAGGTTGTCTTTAGATTCCTGTTGCTTCCTTAGAGTGAAGAATGCTGTGATTTTAGTGTTCTCCCTTGCTGTTCAGACATTTCCTTTTGGCTAGTTTGTTCCCACTTCTTCGGTGTAGTATGGCAAGGCTAAGAGGAAAGCAACCAAGTGCTCCTATTGTGGAGAGAGTGCACAATCAGGTCTGACCAGCTCCTCTGCGTTTTATATGGCAAGCTTCTCAACTGTAATGCATGATCATGGCTCAGGTATCTGAAACACCCAGCCTTGCCTCCGCTGTAGCTACTGAGTTGAGCAGAGCAGACCTCTACAATTGAAGAGTGGGCAAGGGTGGTAGACTTCTGGGATGCCAAAGTCATACAGGCAATTAGAGAAATGACTCTTCCTTCCCCACCTCCTGATAGACTTCTCTGTACCAATTGCCTTTGTGGCAGCCAGAGGGCAGCTGGAGAATCCTTCCTCTGCTCCTGCTAAATCCTAAAACAGCACCTGAAATTAAAAGGGAGACCTATCGTGGAAGTCACTTGGGTTGCTAGTCAGTGCTCAAGTAATCTCTGTTCCCTTTGCCTCATTTGATGTCTTCTTAAAAACGATGGCTCCCTCTTTTGATGAGCCAATTAAGAGTAGTCCATACAGTTATTCTGAATCTTTGCATCATGTAAGATGCTTGCGGGGCAGGCCTTAGGGCTTATGGGACCTTGTGCAAAGAAGCGTGAGGTACTCTTGTAGTTCCTCCCTCCTTGCGATCAGGCCCTCCATTCTCTGCGGTGTTGTTGGAGGCACACTGACAGGAAGATTGGGTAGGAGGAGAGAGGACTCTGTGTCACTACGTACATAGCATAGGTCTAAAGATGCTCCTAATGCTGCTCTCTTGATTTCAGAGATGTCCCTGTCATCTTAATACTTCATATTGCAAAGGTCATTTTTAGAGTTGGTATACTGAATTAACCAGAATAATCCTTTAATAATAATTAATATATTTTAAAAATCTGCTTCTATGTAGTGATTTTCATTGGACGATCTCATACTTTATAAAGGTAAATAGAATTACTGATCACACAGTGCATCATTGGCAAGCAAGAGTTTGAACCCAGGTTTTCTAACTCATAATCTTCTATTCTAATAATTAGCTGATGATGTCTCCTTCGTAAATTACTTGGATTGAAGAAATAGGGAAGCAGCAATTTTCCTGGAAGTAAGTGGTTACTCATCCCTGTGACTGACCTCAGCATTTCAGCCACTTAGCATGCTCAGGGTTTGAAAACTCTACTTCCCTACAGTGAATAGGAAACGTCTGAGGGCAAGTGCCATCGCTTTCCGCAGAACCTAAGCTTTCTTCTTTTTTCCAAAACAAACACAAACAACCCCCCCCCCGCCCCCCAAAAAACAAACCCAGCAACAACAAACCCCAAATAACCATTTCTAGCCCTTATTGTACAAAAATCAAAAAACCTGCCAATCCAAGGTTAGCCCGTTGCACTGCCGCCTTTCTGAATGTGCAGACAGTTTATTCCAGTGCCTCTGCTGCTGCTCATTGCTTTTTCGAGTAGCAAAATGGAAACAAGCCACAGTCTTTCAGTTTTCAGTTCTTTGCAATGATAGTGAAACTGACAAAAATAGTTCAGTTGCATTCGGCTGCCTCTGGAAAGCTCTTAGCAGCAGCAGAGATGGTCAGTTGGGGTATTTGCTGGGGAGAGAGACTCAGAAATGAAGGCCGTAGGAAGGGTAAAGTAGTGGAAACACCCATATTCCAGCCAGAAAGCTGAGGGAGGAGGTAGAGTAGTGGACTTACACTTCTCTGTTGCAGCAGTCAGGAGACAGAAGGGAGGTATAAAGTACTGGAACATTGAGAGAGAAAGAATTCTCTTTCATTCTTCCAGAAGTCAGGCAGGTTGAGGAGGGAAAGAGAAGGTGCATGAGTTTTCCAGTTTATCAGACACCTACTAGCTGGAAGCTGATATGAAAGAGGGAGCCTTGGAACATTACTCTTTCCCTATATCTTGACGGGATGGGGAAGGATGGTACTGTAGAACTTCAAAGTTATGAACACCTTGGGAATGGAGGTTGTTAGTAACTCAGAAATGTTCGTAATTCTGAACAAACGTTATGGTTCTTTCAAAAATTTACAGCTGAACATTGACTTAATACAGCTTTGAAACTTTACTACGTAGAAGGAAAAATGCTGCTTTTAACCATCTTAATTTAAATGAAACAAGCACATAAACAGTTTCCTTACCATGTCAAATCATTTTTTAAACGTTCCCTTTATTTTTTTAGTCGTTTGTTTAACACAGTACTGTACTGTATTTGCTTTTCCTTTCCTTTCCTCTCCTCGTTGCTGCTTCCTGACTGCATACTTCCAGTTCTAAATGAGGGGTGTGGTTGACTGGACTAGTCAGTTCGTAACTCTTGTGTTCATAGGTTCTGCTGTAACTCATTTGCTGAACAGTGGGACTCTGAATCTCTTGTCTGTGTCTGCAGTTAGAAGAATTAGTTCTTGGGAAAAGTTTCCCAGCCTTGTGTTTGAGTGCACCAATGATGAGATAAGTTTGGGTGAGGGGAGAGGGAAGCACTCTGTGTGTATTTTGTGCATATCTGTATAAATGTGTGAGATTTTATTGTGGGACAGAGGAGTGGTGACAGAAAGAGAGACAGAATATATAATGGAGGAGATAGCGTGCACAATTTAGAGAACAGGAGACGAGAGAAAGAAAAGTGGAAGCAGACCCTGATGACAATTCATAAAAAAGATACACTATGATTTACTACAGGAAAGAGAGAGGAAAAACTGGAGTGGAATCAGGAACAGCAAGAAGGTTATAAAAGCCAGAGAAGTGCAGTAAGTTGTGCTGGTTGTCTAGGACTTGGCATATATATTTCTTGACTAGTTTAGCTTATGAATACATTTAGCCTGGGACTATGGTGATGTGGGTTCAATTCCTGATATGTCACAGACTTGTGTGTGACCTTGGCCAAGTCACTTAATCTCTTCGTGGCTCAGTTCCACACCTGTAAAATGGGGGATAATAGCACTTCCCTGCTTCACAGGGATGCTGTGAAGATAAATGCATTAAAGATTATAATGTGCTCAGATACTGTGATAATGGGAGGCAGATAAAATAGATAATACCTCAAAGGGATCACTCATCCTTGTGGCCTAGGTCTATCAAGGACTAGCCTGCTTTTTTCCCCACCAACAGGGTTGCCAATTATTTCTAGGAAGCATCTCCTACCTAGCACTTCACAGTAACTGGTTGATTGATTGGCTTGTCGTTCATGGTTTATAACCTCAGAAACACATGACCACATGCTAGAATTGGATTAGGTTTGGCCAACTACGTCTTTTAGTTTAGATTTTCAAGTATGAGAACAAGGACTCTTTATTTTAATCATATAAAGCAGGACTACCTGGGCTGGATTCATCCCTACTGTAAAATCAGGAATGAATTTGGCCCCATGTTGTAAAAGCCAACTGCTCAGTTCTTGGCAGTGAAGATTCCATTTCCATTGGTGTGTAGTGCTCAAGAGGTGGATTGCCTCCTAGTGTAGGGCGAGAAAGCTACTTCAGTACAATTTCACTGTCAATACGGCTACTTCTGATGCTGAGAGACTCACCTTGCTCTTTCCCAATTCACTCTAGTGGGTCAAAGGGTGCACTATGTGCATTTTCTCTACTCAACACGAGGAAAGTCTTTCTTTTGTAAATTCTCAAAACAGTGGTACACTGGTACTTAAGATTACTTACTAGGATTGTGATCCTGAAAGGGGAAAAGCCTATGAAAAGATCGACGGATGTACTGTATTTCCTGTAGTTTTATTATATAAACCCTGGGGCCTATAACAGGACTGGAGAGCTCTAATCTAAATGGAGACTGAAACCTTTCCTTTGGATTGATCAAAATAATAATGTGCAATAAAAGAAGGCATGCCTGTCTGAGGTCGGAGGAAAGTATCTGTGATTGACACAATGGGGAAAAATGTTGTTTGGTAATAGTACAGCACTTTGAAAACACTGCTCTTGTATGGCTACGGATATTACTGAGATCTTAGGTTATTGCCTCTTATGTGATGTAGAAGATAGCTTTGAGTTGGGTTGGAAAGGGTCTGGTTTTTATTTTTGTGGGGGGGGGGGCTGTTTTTTAAAGCTTTGCTTACTTTTGGCAATTTAATTTTTAAAAATCTGACTACTCGTGTATTTATATTCCATCTCACTTGCATCATGTATCAAGCACACTTTGATGCTATCCCTATGGAAAGCATAGGGGGCTGAATTATTAGGACTTGTAAACTTGATGGGAGAATCAATTTCTGCTGTTTCCTATCAAAATAGTTGCAAACATTTGATTCATACATGCCATAATTCCCATAGTTGCTCAGTCACTGAGATTTCCCAGTAACCCTAAACTGAAGCCTAGTTCTGATCCCTCAGTTAAAGTACTAGAACACAACATCATTTAACTAATAACCTGTCTGTTCAGCTGCAGTCCAAGAATTAGTGCAAAAAGTAATTACTCTTTTATTTGTGCAAATATATTTATTTTTGTACCAAAGAAGGCTGAAAATATGGGTTTGTGTACCTGTGAAAGAACTTTTGAAGTTTGTGGTTTTTAAAAATGTTTTTATGGGACTTTTTTTTAATTGTAGCATTGAATGTTACAGTAGTCAAACCATGTGGTGTGTTGTTGTTTTTTAATTAATACCTTATATGTTTGCCTATTGAGACTACGGGATTAATATATCTAATTAAAATAGTAATCTGATCTAATTTCCTGGGATGTTATATACTGTAATTAAACTTTAATTGTCCTGCCTCCAAGAACAAGTACAGTCTGTCCCTCACCCTTATTTTTTCTATTGTAAGGGAAGTCCAAATAGAATGGGATAAAAGGTTTGTAATATCTAGTGACTAAACTTGCCCATTCAGTTTCCACGCCTCTTCCGCTTGCTTGACGTCATACTATTTTTGTCCCTGTCTAGCTCATTGACACAATTGCCTCAGAAATTGGAGAACTGAAACAGGAGATGGTACAGACAGATCTCATGCTGGAAGATGGATCCACTGATTTGCAAAGGTGATTAAAAAGTATAATATAATAGTTCCTGGCAACATAAAGCCTATTTTCACTGCGCCGCTTTATTCGGGAAGCTGACATTTCTGTCATATTCTTTAGCTTTCCTCCTGGAACACACAATGTTGTAGGTGCTGTGTAGATCAGTAATGAAGGCGTTTGCCTGTGAGCAGTGGGAGTGTCTGCTGATTGTTGTATGTGTATTTGTTTTAATGTCTTTTAGAAGCAGTTGAACTTTGTGCACGCCTTATAACAAACAACAAAAACCTAGGAAACAGATACACTTTTAAACACAGAAACTGCTAGCGCCATTACTGCTGGTTGTGGAAATGAATCTAACTTTTACATTGTAAAGTGTTTTTTAGAAATATTCATTGCTCCAGTCAATTTTGTGAAGATTCAATGGAACTTTCATACGGTAACACATGGTAGTTTTGCCTTTACAGGTTAGTAATAGTAAAGTATTGACTGCTATAAAGTGACCCTCGTTATTAAAGTATTTGTGAGATGTGTGTGAAGTTAGTTTAATTGAGACAATCTTTAAATGTAAGAACAGCGGACTGATGAATTTTGGGAAGGCTAAGAAAGATGTTACAGTACAAATAAAGTTCTGACTCTTTTTTGTAAATGAAACACAGAGTGCAGGTGTGGGTTGTTATAACTGTTGATCTAAATCTATTGTTTTCTGTTGTCAAGCTAGGGAAATAGATAGTGTATGGTAAATATTAGGACCATGCCTCTTTTTCGTTTTCTCTCTTTTAATGTCTTTTTTAGCAGTACTGATATTTAGTAATGTTTGACAATTGAGTCCATTATGTTGAATTTTAGGGGATTTTTATTCCTCCTAAAAGGTGAAATATTAGTTGTGAAAGGAAAGTAACAGATCCAGACCTTCGAGTGTATTGTGTAAATACGCAGGTTTCTAATTAACTGATCGTTTATAATATGCAGCCTTGTTGTGGCTGTGTTGGCCCCAGGATATTAGAGAGACAAGGTGGGTGAGGTAATATCTTTTATTGGTCCAATAAAAGATATTACCTTACCCACCTGATTTTTTACAAGGCAGTGAAATGACCTCGTGTTGCAGTACCTATTCCTATCTCTGTAGCTAGTGCTTACTTGCTATTTTCATTGCAGATGCTCATTCAGGCATCTGTAACTTGATACTTGAACTTTAATCCAGAGAAAATGTAATATACAAATTGTGAGCAGGTAGAGGTCTGTGTGTTTGGTTTCCTTTTAAAAATGATTTAAATCATCTTAACCGCTTTTCAAATTCCCAGTATTTTAGAAATGTAGCCGCTGCAAGTATCTGTAGTTGTGTTCTAAAACCAGCTCCAACGAAATGTTCAAATGGTGAAGTTTCAGTTTCCATTCATTTCAGCAGTTGTGTGGCACAAAGAAGTCTTAAAGAGATGTAATCAGCATCTTGGGGAGTGTAGCTAGTGTTGCCCCACCTTCTGCGAGTTGGCTCCCTTCCTCAACATGCGTGAGGGGGAAGGGCATACAGTTCCTTTCTGGGGAAGCAGTACGGAGCGCCACAAAGCCCATTGCTCTCCATGCTTTCTGAGCCATCCTGTTTGTGCCTACAGGACAGCTGAGGGGTCTTCTGTTTGACTGCTGCCATTCTGTTCCCCCCGCCCCCTGCTATTGTCCTGATAAGGCCAGAATTTGGCCCTGTCTCTTTCAAATGGAGTCTCGTGTAGTTTGTTTGTTTTTAAACTGATTAAGTGAGACTGGCAGCCTTATGTCTAAATGTGTTTTACATTTCTCAGGGCCAATTAATGTATTTCAATAGTTTTTGTGGTGTGGTATTCTAAGATATATTGTTCAGATTGGTGTCATCTGGCAGAGATGATTTTTTTTTTAAATCAGTGGGCCCGTTCATTTCCTTCCAATCATAGCAGCACGGAGAAGATTCATCGCAAAGCTACCCCTTCCTGAGTGGAGAAGAGGAAACAATCATGTCTGCAGCTCTGTTCCCGCTCCCCTGCTTCCTTCCCCCACCCTTGCCCTGACCCCTGTGGATGGAAGAGAAACAGGCTGGGAGAATGCACATCACCACTGTTATGAGGAACTTGCTGTCATACGCTACACTGGAAAGTTATGCAGGCAGTTTACTGAAAAAATGATTGAGTGGTTCATCGTATTGCAGCATGGAGAGCCATGGGCTATGCCCCCAGAAGCTCCAGTAACGCACTGGGGAGAACAGCACCTGTGAGAACACAGTAACTTGGGTAGGAATTTGCAGTGTGCCTGCTCACACCTGGGCTATGCTAACCTGCTGCTCAGACCATACCCGAAGTTACAGAGCAGGGAAGAGACTCTGTGTGTTTTATGTGCATGCTTAAGAGGGAAAGCTCCACTGGCCTCTTAGGGCTTGGCTGGGGCTTTGCTAATGACAGTAACCCGAGCTGCACTGGGACAGTCCCTAGTGTAGTCAGACAGCGATACAGAGCACTAGTGCAAATTTATTTTATCTGTCTACACTCCAGGTTGGACCAGTGTAGCTACACTGATAGCTGTCATTGGAGCAAATCCTTAGACAAGGCCTTAGACTTGGGGCACATCTAAACTGCCTAATAGTTTGGATGACAGGGGTGTGAACAGCAGTGAGCACCAAAGTGCTTTGCTGTAGCTCCCCCATGTGGACGATGCTGGCATGAACTAAAAGGTTCCTAGTTCTCATTAACAGTCCTCTTCAAACAGAACTACATTCATGCAAAGTAGGAACCTTTTAGCTCACATGGGGGAGTTACAGCGCAGCACTTTAGTGCACACTGCTGTTCACACCCCCAAAGTCTGAATTGCAGAGCAGTGTAGATATGCCTTTACACAAGACGTTAGACTCCAGGAAGGGACAGCAGCTCAGTTATTGCTACTACAACTACAGCAGCATAATTCATGTCTCTGAAATCTGTGCAATCAGTAATGGCCCTTTAAAATTCCTGTAGTGCAATCTGTTTATCATGAAAGTTGAACTTACAAATGTAGAATTATGTACAAAAAAAAAACTGCATTCAAAAATGAAACAATGTAAAACTTTAGAGCCTACAAGTCCACTCAGTCCTACTTCTTGGTCAGCCAATCAATCAGACAAACAAGGTTGGTTACAATTTGCAAGAGATAATGCTGCCTGCTTCTTGTTTACAATGTCACCTGAAAGTGAGAACAGGCACTTTTGTAGCCGGCATTGCAAGGTATTTACATGCCAGATATGCTGAACATTTGTATGCCCCTTCATGCTTTGGCCACCATTCCGGAGGACATGCTTCCATGCTGATTATGCTCGTTAAAAAAATAATGCGTCGATTAAATTTGTGACTGTACTCCTTGGGGGAGAATTGTATGTCTCCTGCTCCGTTTTACCCACATTCTGTATTTCATGTTATAGCAGTCTTGGATGATGACCCAGCACATGTTCATTTTAAGAACACTTTCACGGCAGATTTGACAAAACGCAAAGAAGGTACCTATGTGAGATTTCTAAAAATAGCTACAGCACTCAACCCAAGGTTTAAGAATCTGAAGTGCCTTCCAAAATCTGAGAGGGACGAGGTGTGGAACATGCTTTTAGAAGTCTTAAAAGAGCAACACTCTGATGCGGAAACTGCAGAACCCAAACCACCAAAAATTAAAATTAACCTTCTGCTGGTGGCACTGACTCGGATGATGAAAATGAACATGTGTCAGTCCGCATTGCTTTGGATCATTATCAAGCAGAACCCATCATCAGCATGGAAGCATGTTCTCTGGAATGGTGGTTGAAGCATGAAGGGACATATGAATCTTTAGCGCATCTGGCACGTAAATACCTTGCAATGCCGGCTACAAAAGTGCCATGCGAATGCCTGTTCTCACTTTCAGGTGACATTGTAAACAAGAAGCAGGCAGCATTATCTCTTGCAAATTGTAACCAACCTTGTTAGTCTGATTGATTGGCTGACCAAGAAGTAGGATTGAGTGTACTTGAAGGGTCTAAAGTTTTACACTGTTTTGTTTTTGAGTGCAGTTACATAACCAAAAAAACCCCCTGCATTTGTAAGTTACACTTTCACAATAAAGAGATTGCACTTCAGTACTTGTATGAGGTGAATTGAAAAATACTGTTTCTTTTATCATTTTTACAGTGCATATATTTGTAATCAAATAGAATAATATAAAGTGAGCACTGTGCACTTTGTATCCTGTGTTGTAATTGAATCAATATTGAAAATTGTAGAAAAACATCCAAAAATATGTAATACATTTGAATTGGTATTCTATTGTTATAAGTGCGATTAATCGCGATGAATTTTTGTGAGTTAATCACGTGAGTTAACTGTGATTAATTGACAGCCCTACTTTTTATAGCTGAGCTCACCATTAGGGTAAATTTGTAGGCCCAGTTGTTACAACAGACTTTACAGTGAGCATGGACCAAATTGAAAGATCACTTTTTAAGGTTCTTTTATGCTGCCTGGGTGGTATATAGGGGCCTTCATGTAAATGGGAATCAGACCCACCATCCTGTTTGCAACAGTCCCGGGGAACAATAAGGACTCCGCTCTGAATTTCCTAACCTTTGTGGGTTAAACTCATTGTTATACGAACAGCAGACCAGCCAGATCACCCGTGTTTGGGGTGTGTCTGTCCTGCCCTCTTGCTCGGAGAAGACCATTTTCTGGATTTTTCTTTCGGGAAGAGAGAAACTATCACAGTAAAGCTTGCAGAAATTAAAAAGAGACTTGGCCTAGGAATGGGCAAGAACCTTTAATGATTCTATAATCTCCCATTTGTATAAGAGAACAGCTATTCTTTTGTGCCCTCTCCTGAAAAAGTGTGTTTTTCTTAGATATCACTGATTTCATATTAGTTTTCTAAATCTTTTAAAAGCAACTAGTTGATTTCACTTTCTGCAGTTTTGATGAGGGCTTCAGTGGGGCTTTCTTGGCTTCACTGCCCAAGAACTGTAATTTTGATTTCCAAAGCCCAGAATGCTTAGACATGGGTGCTAAGCACAACAAAATCCTGTTGTTTTGGTTTGGGTTTTTGTATCACTTCCTGGACTAAAAGAGAAATACTGTATATGGAGGTTTCAGAATAGCAGCCGTGTTGGTCTGTATCTGTAAAAAGAACAGGAGTACTTGTGTCACCTTAGAGACTAACACATTTATTTCAGCATAAGCTTTTATAGGCTATAGTCCACTTCATCGGATGGAGCTGGTCTGTATTGATAATGCCGGAGCAAGTCATCTGAGCTTAAGCAATGATGGGCAGAGATCACAAAAGCAACTAAAGGCCTGTTACTTCAGGTAACGAAGGGCCTGCAGAGACCGGAAATGAACTGATTATGGGGGACTAAGAATGAAAAAAACAGAGTCAGGAGTGCAGGTTACAGGGTCAAAGCAAGAGATCCAGAGGGGATTGAGAAACTGACGAAAAAGCCACTATAGCTGACAATCCCAGGGGAAACAGACACATTGGGTGGCAGAGGTGTGCACATGGATGTGGACACACATTCCAGCCCTCTGCTTACAGGCAGTAGATCATACTGATTACAAGTTTCAACCTGCGCTGTGGACTTATTACCATGAGTTAATTGTAGTTAGGATACAGCTAATTATTCATTTTAGCTCTTACCTTCAAATATTTCCCACATCGTTGTGGGGTTTCATGAACATAAACAAACTAGGCAAAATGTCTTTAGTCCCCATGTGAGTTATGCTGAAACCTAGGGAGACTATAAATCTTTCTAGGGAGATTTGAACATCATCAGTGCAAAACATACAGAATCTGTAATAGTTTTATCTCAAACCTACAGAACTTCCATGCAGATTTTTGTTTGTTTTGGTTTTCTGGTTTACTTGGCACTAGTCTTGAATATCACCAGAAGACATCATTATAAAACACCAGGAGAGTCATTAAATAGTGAAATTTAATGCATTTTAAAAATTATTTTCTGCTATTGTACAATGTATGTTGTAGCAACTTTTTACTATCCACTATCTCAATCAAACATCCTTTTAACTTTCTATTATTCATTGTTAAGGTACTGTTGTTTTCAAAGAAATAATACATAACAAGACCCTGTCCCAAGGAGTTTTTCAGCACTTCTCCAGTTTAGACTGTAAATCTGTAACCTCTTGCTCTCTGGAATAGTCCTTATTCCTTCAGTTTGTGGACCATTTCTTAAAGAAAATGCAAAGACTAAGGCTTGGTCCACACTAAGCCCCCAGTTCGAACTAAGATACGCAACTTCAGCTATGTGAATAACGTAGCTGAAGTCGAAGTATCTTAGTTCGAACTAAAAGGTACTTACCGCGGGTCCAGACGCGGCAGGTAGGCTCCCCCGTTGACTCCGCCTACTCCTCTCGCGGAGCAGGATTACAGGCGTCGACGGCGATCACTTCCGGGATCGATTTATCGCGTCTAGACAAGACGTGATAAATTGATCCCAGAAGATCGATTGCTTGCCGCCGAACCAGCGGGTAAGTATAGACGTACCCTAAGGGCTTGATTCTCATTTAAACTACGGCAGTGTAAAAGTGCCTTTCTGGTGGTGTAAATGGCTGGCTGGATTTGTCCCCTGGTGTCTATTAAATTAGCTATTCATAAATGTCTTGCAGGTTGTATAATCATTTGCCAACTGGTTTCCTGGAATTTTAGTTCATGCATGACTGGTGTCTCTTCCTTCCATCTACTATACAGAAAACCTGTAGGGATATTATATATTTTAAAAGAACAATTTGTTCCCAGTTAACTTGTGTGGGGTTGATAAGATGAGCCACTGCTGATCCTGCTCTGAAGCATTAGTTCATGTGAATAAGAGAGTGCATTTGGTAGGGGTGGAAAGACACTTTACACTGATGTATCCATAATCTTTTGTCTCTGTGTGAGAGGCCAACACAAAGAGCTGCAATGAGCTTCTGCAATTTAATGTTGTTTATCTAGGTCATGGAGGTGTGGACACCTGTACTATGTTCCTTCCTGTACCTGGCATGTGGAATGGTTTGTGTGGATAGAGCTTCTGATAAACACTCTCTGGCTTAAATAAGTAGTTGTCAAGATTAATCTGCTTACATATAGCATAAAGGGTGTGTATGACTTTGCATTTGGAAGCATTAAGATCTGAGTTGCTTTTAATCCACTGGTAAATAGTGGGGAGCTAGGATACATACATGTGTGTGTGCGCGCACACGCGCACACACACACACACTTCTCTCTTGGCATTCTTTAGATATTGTTACTTAAGCAAGCAGTGCATTGCTTATGCCAGTAATGCTGCTTCTCTTGCAGTTAACATTGATGCTCTTAAATGAGTAAAACTCCCTCCCTCTGTCTCCACCACCGGAGTAGGCAAAAGGCAATAGTCTTGACACGGTTAAGTTTGCAGCCGATTCTATTAAAAAGATCTTCTTTAGCCCCCATATAACTCTGGCTTTGAAAATTCATTTGGCTTGAGTACTGCTAACTTGCTCTGAAGGGAAAAGCAGAAAGTTTCTGCAGAAAATGTGTTAGCCTGTTTTGAGTGACAGCTTCAGAAAACATGACCGTGATCACAGGAGTCAAAAATCTCTGTAACTTGTTATAACTTGTCATTTGTTTCTGGCAGCACCAACAGCAGCCTAGGTGTTTTGCAAATATAAAAGGGACTCTCTCTACTTATAGCTTGTATTCTAATGTAACAAGCAGAGATGGAGGGTAGGGGAATGGGAAAATGCAAGCCAGGCAGGTGGTGATTGGACACATCGTAGTAATAGAAAATTTTAATGACTGTTGTAACTCTTACTCTTATTGCATGGCTAAGTAAGACCCTCCCCCCACCCCCCAATTTTCCTTCTCAGACTTTGACCAAAGTGGGGAGAGCTGGGACTGTTTGTCCAGCTGACCTGGACCTGAGCAAGTAGTCAGGGAGTGGGGGAACAATGGGGTGTGGGGCATGGCTCTGCCCCTCCTATTCTGACTAGAGTAGCTGGCTGGGTGCATAGTGGAGAATGAGCTGCTCCATGAAAAGGGGTGAAGCGACTTACTCCCCCTTCAGAACAAGCAGGGAGCATGGAGGAAATGTGACCTACAATTTGGTCCCCGATCTGCTCCTGGGGTGGCGCAGCTACATGCCAGCCCTTCTTACTCAGGGCAGATCATAAAGTCACAACGTAGTCTGGTGTGACTGGCAGGACAGAGAGCCACGTTCTCTCATTAGGAGGGAGAACATCTCCGCTCCTGATCTCTAGGGCACACAGCACTTGTGCTCAGAGTTTTCCTGTGCCCGGTCTAATTTCTGCATCCGGAGATCCGTTGCCAAAGTAACAGTTCTGTAATTGTTTCTAGCAAGGGACAAATCACAGGATGTTCTTTAGTTGGGAAATAAGGAAGGAGTGCAGACTTTCATGCGCAGACGTTCGTACTGCGTGTTCAAAAGTTTGGAATTGATGAAGACAATTTGAATAAAACAACCATACAGGGCTGAATTCATTTAGTTTCTTTGCAAGCACATGTTTTTAGTATGTAGTATGAGCAGCCCCAGTGCGTGCTGTTATTATTCAGTTAAACAAGTATTTTAATAACTTGCTACCCCGCCACTAAATATATTTAACTCGGGTTAGCTTGCCAAGTTCCCCTTTTAGGGCCAGCTTCTGCCTTCTTTCCCTACTTGGGAAAAATTAAGTGTCAAAACCAAAGCACTTTAAACTTTATACATCTATTTATCTGTTTACTTTCAATTGCGAGGCAAGGACATTTAAAAAAGGTAGTGATGAAAGGCCTCACTTTGTCGGACATTTTACTGTGTGTCAGAGAAGTTGGAAGAAAGTGGGTTTAAAATGCCGGCCATGTTTGTTAGCATTACATTAGTACCGACAGGCACCGGTCAGGATCAGAGTCCTATTGTTCTTGGCGCTGTACACACAGGAAGGACAAAAGTAGTCCCTGCCCCAAAGAGTGTACAGTCTTTGATTATTATAGAACACAACAGAGGGGTAAATGGCAGGATGAGGGATTGGTGAAACAAGCCAGGTTTGCACTGTAAGTGATCGTCCCAGCTCATTGTGGTCAGCTAGCAGCATATAGTAGGTGGCATAGTCAAGGTGAGTCTTAAGGAGGATCGTTTGAATTTTTTTGGAAGGGTTTCTCCCATGCATAAGGGTCATCAAGGGAGAAGGCATAGAGGTGTTTGAAGGAGAAGCTGAGTGACAGGAGCACTAGATTAATAGAGTGGCTAGTTAGGGGGAGCCTAAGCTATGAAGAGCCTTAACAGCAAAGAGAAGAAGCAGGGGTATCATGTGGAGGAAAAGGGAGTGCCAAAGACGGGAGTGCCATGGTAAGAGCACTGAGCAGCGTTTTGAATGGACTGGAGTGGGGCAAGGTTTCTGCAGGTTCTAACTTTTGGGATCCAGATGGGAATAAAAATATCTGAATAATAATAATAATAAAACTCTCTTAACATGAACATAAGCAAGGAATGGATGTTAAAAATGATACCCTACTTAATATAGACAGGCATGCATATGGGTGTGTATAGTATCTCCTTGTAGTTAATTGCTGGACTTCAAAAGGCTATTGTCCACCTGACAGTAAATGTAAGTTGCTCTTAAAGAGAATTTGTGGTCAGTACTGGTGGTATGAAATCTCAACAGAAGAAATACCTAGGAAGGGGGATACCCACAGTGTTGTCATTTAAGAGAATTCCCTGTTTGTAGAATTGTTTGTTCTTTGAGACATTTACTTGCCTACATTTTAATTGTTGTTTAATTCTCTTCCTCATAGCCTAGTAAAGGACATGGATAATGTCTGTCCTGAGAAAAAGGACTTAAAAGGCTGTCCCCGGGACTCTGGCTACGACAGCCTCTCCAATAAACTCAGCATACTGGATAAACTTCTCCACACCCATCCTGTGTGGCTACAGCTTGGCCTGAATGATGCTGAAGCAGTGGAAATTCTGCAGTCCCAGCCTCCTGGAGTAAGAGACCAATCTTCAGAATGTTTTCATGTATTTAAAGTATCTATTCCTAATGTAGCACACACTCACCAGTGAGTTACATACATAAAAGGAAGCTCATTCCTTAGGGCCACAGAAGTTCGAGTCTGGGATGAGTCATCCCCCGTATGTGATAGCCACCATCTTGGCTGATGCTTCGTGGACTGGACAAGGGCCAAAAACATGAGCTGATATAGCTACAGAGCCCTGCCTCTCTAGCCAGGGCTGTAGAAGACACACGTTCTCTATGGATCATGCACAGAGGAGGGACCTGTAACACACACTGACCAGTGGGTCACACTATTAGATTTGCTGGGCTGGATCCTGGGCCCAGCTAAAAATTCTCCCAAGGTGAGGGAGCTCTCGGCTAGTGTCAAGCTGGAGTAGCCAGTTTCTTCTCTGGGTGCCCCCCACCTCCTGGCACAGGGGGCTTGTCAGAGGTGGGAGTGGGCAGGGTGGAGTATCATGCAGCTGCACTCCATTCATTCTTGGCTGGTGTATGGGCCGTGGGGACTCTGAAACTCCAGATCTCTCTAGCCTGTGCCAGAGCTGGATTAGACGCAGTGTGTTAATTTGGGGAGCCTTATCTGGCTCTCTGATAGCACCTCTTCTTTCTCCTACCCTCAGCAGATCGCTGTGCAGGAAAGAATCTGACCTGCCAGGCTTACAAGTGCAAACAAACATCTTTTTCTGACTATCAGCACATCACACTTGGCCTCAGGCCTAAAAGGGCCATCGTCAATTTGAATAGCTCATGTCTGTCTGAAAACATTGATCTTCGTTTATTATGAGTAATACTGTGCCTAAGCTGAAAGCAGTTAGTAGAAAACCATTTTTTCCTCCTTTTGTTTACTTTGTGCCAGTGACAGTATTTGTGTACAGTCACTGTCATTGTTTCCCCTCTACAGTCAGGCTCCAGTCCTTCAATGAGCTCCATGTGGGTGGATCTCAGTGTCCATGTGGAGCCCTGTTGACTTACATGGATTATTCCTCAAATATGTGAAAAGCAGCTTGCAAGACTGGGACCAAAGTTAGTTTCTTTCTTGATGAAAAGCTCCTTATAAACATTGGGAGGGAAGCAGAAAAGTGCTTATCAATCCATTTAAAAAACCAAATCTTCCGTTGAAGTGAATTTCAGTGGGAATTGGGCACCTTAACTCACTTACATTCCTTTGAACATCCCAGATTTAGTTTTTCAACTCTTTTATCCCTGTAAGCAAATCAAAATTTACATTTTATTAAACATATTTGGGGGGATTGAAATTTGCATTCTTGATTATAGCTCAAATATTTGTGCTGTGTTTTCAAATGTATAACCCTGGAATTTGAAGCTAGACAAATTCAAACTAGAAATAAAGCTCACCTTTTTTAAATAGTGAGGGTAATTTAACCATTGAAGCAGCGTACAGATAGATATGTGGATACTCTGTCATGATGTCTTTTAAAATGAAGATAGGATCTTTCTAAAAGATGTAGTTTAATTCCACCATAAACTATTGGATTTAAGAAGACTGGTTAGTGATGGAGAGCAAACTAGATCACTTAATAAACTGGATATAAGCAAACAATATGCATTTTAATACAGCTAAATGTAAATGTAGACACTGGGAACAAAGAATGTAGGCCACACTTACAGGATGGGGGACTGTTTCCTGGGAAGCAGTGACTCTGAAAGATGTGGTGTGGAGGATAATCAGCTGAACATGAGCTCCCAGAGTGACTCTGTGGCCAAAAAGAACTAATACAATCCTGGGATGCATAAACGGGGGAAACTCAAGTAGGAGTAAACAAGGAAACGCAAGTAGGAGTAAAGAGGGGGGAGGGATAGCTCAGTGGTTTGAGCATTGGCCTGCTAAACCCAGGGTTGGGAGTTCAATCCTTGAGGGGGCCATTTAGAGATCTGGGGCAAAAATTGGGGATTGGTCCTGCTTTGAGCAGGGGGTTGGACTAGATGACCTCCTAAGGTCCCTTTCAACCCTGATATTCTATGATTCTAAGTTATTTTACCTCTGTTTTTGTCACTGGTGTGACCACTTATGGAATACTGTATCCAGGTACCCACAGTTCAAGAAGGATGTTGATAAATGGGAGAGGGTTCAGAGAAGAGCCACAAGAATCATTAAAGGATTAGAAAACATGACTGTAGTGATAAGCTAAATAGATGGAGCTCTTTGTATCTACATGGGGAACAAATATTTAATAATGGGCTCTTCAGTCTAGTAGAGAAAGGTATAACATGATCAAATGGCTGGAAGATGAAGCTAGATAAATGTAGACTGGAACCGATGTATACATTTTTAATGGTGGGAGTAATTAACCATGGAACAGTTTACCAAAGGTCATGGTGGATGCTCCATCACTGACAATTTTTACATCAACACTGGATGTTTTTGTAAAAGATCTGCTCTAGGAATTTTGGGAAAGTTCTCCGGCCTGTGTTATGCGGGAGGTCAGATTAGATTATTTTAATGGTCCTTTCTGGCCTTAAAATTTATGAAAAGAGGCTATAACAAAGATTTTTAAAATCTTATCCCCCCACCTCCCCTCTCGACAGATCTTTCTGGTTAGGAAATCCACAAGAATGCAGAAGAAAGTCCTATCGCTCCGTCTACCCAATGAATTTGGATCTCGCCTCAAGGAATTTGCAATAAAAGAAAGCACATATAGTAAGTCATGTATTATGGAGATTTTAGTCATTTGTTATACTGTATGGGCCAGATTCACTTTGCATCGGTGAAACCCAGTGTCTGGGCTCTAAGCTGTAAGCAGCAAAAAAAAATCAACCAGGGTCAGGGGAATAACAGTGCAAGCTGCCTACAACCCTCACATCTGTGCAGACCTTCCCGTGAGTGGGGCTGGCCCTGGAGAGGGTGGGCAATGTGCAGATTAAGGCTTTGATTAAACAAGGTATTTAAAAACATATGCCTAACTTGCCGTAAGCAAGTGAGTAGTCCCACTGAAGTCAATTTAGAATACTTGTATGCTTAAAGTGAAGGCATGTGAATAAGTACCATGCTGAATGGGGGCCTCAGTGCTTGTTGTAGGCAGTCTCCACTTGTGAGGCTTCCATAGAACCCCACCAGAATTTAAAACTGTCCTTCCCTGATGATGCCGCCATCACCCTCCACTAGGTGACTTCTCTTCTGGCACATCTTTGCCCTGGGCACAAAGGAGAATCTGGGTTTATGTATTATTTTTAGTCGTTTGTTTCTCAGATTTAAGAACAATTTTCATCAATCACAGGGTCAGAAATTTAACCCCTGTGAGAAACATTTCTAATAATCCTTGGTTTTCATGATGATGCAAGTATTATTTGTTCCATGTCTAAGGCCTTGTCTACACTGCCACTTTACAGCGCTGAAACTATCTCGCTCGGGGGTGTGAAAAAACACCCCCCTGAGCGATGCAAGTTTCAGCGCTGTAAAGTGGCAGTGTAGACAGTGCACTAGCGCTGGGAGCCAGCACTGGTAGCTACTCCCATCGTGGGGGTGGGTTTTTTACTCTCCCAGTGCTGGTGCTGCAACTACACAGCCACATTAAAGCGCTGCCGTGGCAGCGCTTTAACATTGGTGGTGAAGACATACCCTTAGATGCTAGAAATAAAACATAGGCTGTGGTCCAGTAAGTTTCAAAACAAAGCTGTAGTGATCTCCATGAAAAGAGGGAGTGAAAAACTAGGAAAAACTGAGAATGAAAAGAGGAAGCTGGATCTTCCTCCGATTGTAGCACAGTTTGGAAGCTGCAAATAGAACAAAGGGGTTATCTTAACAACATGTTGAGAACTGGGATTGAAATTTAGCAACAGAGTTTCAGCTAAGCAGCCTTCTTCAGAAATGATCTGTGAAGGAAAAGCTATCAAGACCTTTATCTTTCTATAGTGTCCTTATGTCATTGAGCTTTTTTTCTTTTTTATGTTTATCCGTTACTATTCCCCTGAGCCTTTACTTACATGGCTTCTTTACTCAGAGAGACATTTACTACTGACAGGAATGGATGGCTTCGTGTTTGAAGTCAGTGGAGTTGCACTAGCTTGTATTTGTATTTATCCATGGTCTGTAAACATGTGTTGATATCAATACAAAACCATGGTGGAAATTACATGGTAAAGGTCTGTAATATTCTGTGCATTTAAAATAATGGTTTGAATTTTTAGCAAAGTTCTAGTACAACTTTATTAGAAAAAAATATTTAGCTAAACAATTTGTAATAGCCATCACAAAGCATTAATATTAATCAGACTTGGTTGGAGAGTGTTGTTAAAAGGGGAATGATTCATAGATTTACCACCTATCATTACCAGTGGTTACTGGTATTGCTGCTAATGTAATTGAGGCAAAAAATGGAAAGGATGGGTGCCAAGAGAAGGAAAGAAGTTTTTAATTAACTTGTCTATATTAGTACTCTGAATAACGCAAGGTCTCAGTTGTTGACTGTCTGTTTTGTTAGAAGTTGTGCAATTTTAATCTCTTTTGATTCATTTTCCATGGATTAGAACATGTTTGGAATGAAAAAACAAACCCACCGCCCAGACTATCAGTATGTTTACTAGAATGTTTTTGACCGAGACACATACTCCTCCACACAGTTGTTTTTGATTAACAAAACAGTAGTCAGTTTGTTGCTGCAAACTCCTTACTACTTACGCTGTGCAAAAGCCAGGAGTGTTTATATTAAGCCTGGTTTCTTGGAATGTGCATTGAAAGACTGATCTGTTTTGTTCATAATCTTTCTTTGCAGCCTTTTCTTTGGAGGGCTCTGGAATAAGTTTTGCTGATTTATTCAGGCTCATTGCTTTCTACTGTATTAGTAGGTAAGATTCTATTATGTTATGTTTTGAGTAGCATTTGCTAGACCATCCTTAAAAATGAGTTACCATCCGTAAGGATTTTCTTGATTAAATATGGTATAAATATTCTTCATCATCATCTCCTTTTGCCAAGGTTAGGTAGGGTTGACTTCCATTGGTTTCTTGGCTTAGATAAGTACCTAGACTGCCAGCCACCTTAAGTCTAGTATAAATATTACTAATCTATAAATATTAGTAGACTGTTTTAGAGGATAACTGGCTAAATAACAAGAGAGCATGAACTGGAGCTAAGGAAGCACAAAAGAAAGTCCTTGTTACCCACTGTCTTATGTGGCATTGACTAACAAAGGATCAAAAGATGTTGATCTGAGCATGCCTCAGAACCTCACTGCTCTTTTTTTTTCTCTCTTCAGTGAACCACAAATCCACAGGTTTGCAGTTTGTGTGATCCTGCTTCTGTGGGAGGGGCCAATTTAGATGATGTCATGCTTCCTGCACACCTTGGGGGGAGTGTCATATCACCTTTTGGCCTAAGACCTGAAATAGTTATTTGCCATTTCTGCTTCTCTTCCATAACGGGTGTGATTGTGCTGCTGTGATTGTGGGAAGACGGTGGGCTACTCCCTCCGGTCAGTGAGGAGAACTGACCAGCAAAAGACTTGTAAGAGCTCACCTGAGTCCAATTGAAGAGTAACTTCAGAAATTCAACTCCACTTCTCCTCTTCAGTGTTGGCTCTTAGGAGAGCTGCTGCCAGTTCTGTGTCCCCTGGGGCATTGAGCTCAGCTGCAAGACGAGAATAAACCTATGCTCAGGAGCCTGTAGCTCAGTGCTTTTTCCCCCTTCTTCAATGAGAAGGGAAATGCTGGGAGTCACTCTCTTCTCTTGGCACAAAGCAGCATTAACTTTACGTTTTCCACGTGTCTGGTCTCAGTGCTGCAGAGGTGTGAAGTCACCTCCACTGGCCCCTCCTCTTTCATCCCTAGCATTTGCAAATGCACAAACCTTGCTGGGACATCACCTCCCTCCCCCACCACCCATGCAATCAGCATGGATTAGTAAAGCTCTGTTGGATTTAATGAAGTTACTGTATGCAGGCTTTTAAGGGGAGGCAGTGTGATCTAGAGGATAGAGCCCTGGACTGAGACTCATGAGATGACCTGGGTCCTATTCCCAGCTCTGCCCCTGGCCCTGGGCAAGTCACTTCATCTCCCCGTGTCTCAGTTTCCCCATCTATATAATAGGAGCTAGGTACTACTGTTATTAAAGGGAGAAAACACAACAGGTACAAATAACTGCAAGGAGATGGAGTCAGGTCACAAACCCACCTTCTAAGCGTGAAATGTTGCTATGTTACCAACACAACCTCGGTTCATCTCTTTTCATGCTAACTTATTTAACAAGCACAGTACTCTTTCAGCCATTTAGGAGTGACCGTTATTGGAGAAAGTAATATAGAATACTTCAGTGACTAGACTGGGTAAATGTCTGTTTATGTTATGCAGCACTACAGCCAAAAGATTTGTAAACTGCAGAAAAAATGTGAAAGTTTTGACAGATTTCAGTATTATGATTGTCTTGTTAAACAGTTGCCTCACTGGTTCTCCCTATAGTATGTGTGTTGAAGTGTATGGTATGTGCCCCTTAAATTCATTTTAGGGTGAATTTAGTACTTGTCACAAGTCCCGGATTGATAGCTGTGGGGACTCAAGTCCTATGTTTAGCCATAGAACAGGTAGAGCAGGGCCAAACTTCATCTCTAGGGGAATCTGTTCTAAGGGCGGGAAGAGTTCGATCTTCTTGGCTCAGGCTGTCAACAGGGTTGCCAATTATTGCTGGTTATGGTGGTGATTCATGGCAATGTGAATATTTACCCACCGGAGACGGAGAGCATCAAGCTTGTTGTTGTTATTTACACTAGGGAGCACATAGAACCCCCAAGATCAGGACCCCATTGTGCTAGATGCTATAGATGCACACGGTAAAAGACAAGCTCATTCATGTAAATAACTGAACAGCACGACTGAGCCAGACTGAATTGACACTGGTAACCTAGCAATGAAAGGTCCTCGATCTCATCCCCATTCACACACTCTTTAAAATTCCATTTCTACAAAATGGTTTTTACTTTTCCATATGAGGCTTTACATTCATTTTTGTTTGGAGCAAGGTTGAGCCTGCATCTCTAGTTAAGGCCCAGCAGTCGCATGGAATCATCCTGCCTGGGGAAATCAGGAATTGCAAGGGTGGATGCAAGACTGCACCATCCCTGCAGTGTGCACCAACTTGCAGCCCTGCTTCCTTTCTTCCTGCACCCTCATGCAGTGAAAGACACAGAAAAGTGAGGAGAAAATAGAAGGGTGATGCAAACCCACACATAGCTGTAACTATTCCAAAATGATACTCCTGGATATTCATAAAGACATCCTCATCTGAAATCATATCCAGAGGTTTTAATAGATTTTTTTTTACCCTCTGTCATTAGCAAGATGCTCCTAGAAGCTTGCAGTTTATTTCCCTGCCAATGTCTTTCTTTGATGAACATTTTATTTTGCTGTTTCTAGAGCAGCAGAAACCATTCCAGTTCCTATCCTTTTCAGACTCTCTGGGCATCATGTGGGATATAAGTGGGAATATGCATAGAACTGGGGGAACATAGAACTGTAGTCAGTGACTGTGACAGAGCAGCAGAGGGAGCACATGACAGCTCTTAGTGTATCTAAGGACTTGTCTACACTACCAGGGTAAGTAGACCTAAGTTATGCTACTCTAGCTCTGGGAATAACGGAGCTGGAGTCGACGTACCTTAGATTGACTTACTGCGGTGTCTATACCACACTGTGTTGACAGGAGTCGACTTCCCTTACTCCTCTGGTTCCAGTCGAGCGGAGAGCACTCTGCAGTTGATTTAGCAGGTCTTCACTCGACCCACTAAATCAACCCCTGCTGCATCGATCACAGCAGGGTAAATCCCCGATAAGTGTAAACATGGCCAAACACAGGATAGATTCTTGACAATAATGGAGAATTTAAAAAACACAGCTGGGGTTTGCAAAGGAGACTATGGGAGCTGGGTACCAAAGTCACAGTGAAATTCAGTAAGATTTAGGTGCCTGATTTCCCTAAGCTCTTTTGAGAATCCCAGCCTATGGGTAAAATCTGTGCCCCGGTGAGATCAGTGGGAATTTTGCCATAGCTTTAAGGAGGTTCAGAATCTTAACCTATATATTTAGCATTTGGAGACATTTCACCCTAGATTAAAATGGAGTTCAGATTTTGGCCCATGGAGATGTTGACAGTGTCCTTTCAATTATTTGTGTCAACTCACTGCATATGTTTGTGATTTTCATCTGTTTGCAGTTTGCTGTTGCTAATTTTTGAGGGTGTGAACATAAAATATGGCAATTCAGTGATCAAAGAGCTGTTGTCTGTATTGCAGTAGATGCTCAACGTGCTTACAATTTTGAAACTAAATCACCTGTATTGACACCAGTTGTATCTGAATGTACATAAGTGTGTAGGACATTTTTGCTACATGACCAGTTCTTATTTACTTACTCTCATTACATAGGTACTTCTGATACAGATTTTGCAAGTTTTTCGGGTTCTGGTGTTTAAGAATGCACTGGTACCAAGTATAAACAAGTGGGTAGAGAAGAGATTTAATATACAATGTAATAAATGCTTACACAAAGTACTTGGACAAAGTAATTCTTAAGTTCTTGTTTCAAAGGATTTATATAGTCACTGTGGTTTGTAGTTAAGTACAATCTGTGGAATCCCATATGTAAACATCCATTTATTATTTTAATACATATTGAGTAGAAAACAGATAAATAGTACGAATGTAGCTGTATTTATTGGAATAAATATTTTGAAACTAGAGGTATGTTCAGACTGACAGAGTTTACAAGCATTTCTGTATTCTCTGTCCTAAATCCTCATTCAGGTTCTTTTTGAAAACTGGAGGTTAAATTGGAACAAAACTCAAGTTTCATTCACAAATAGGAATTTTGGGTAAAGTGCTGACTTTGGCAGATGAATGGTTCAATAATCCGACTGACGTACTCTAAAAGACTAGTGGAAAAGCTACTGCTATAATAAGAGGAAAAGTGGGTGGGACAGGGAGAGTCAGTCCAGAAGAAAGGAACATTGGGTGACTGATTCTCATTTACACTAAAGTTTCTTTACCCCAATGGGGCTTAAAGGATTGTTGATTGCATCATACTCCCTTTATGGCCCCTTTAAACTGCCAGAGCAGTTCAGAGCAGTTTTGCTGTAAATGAGAATCTGACCTGTTGTCATTGCATATGCGGAAATAATGAAAACGTTAAAATACGGAAATAACAGCAAAAATGACCAGTACTGTTCTTTCTTTTAAAACAAGGGATGTCCTGCCATTCACCTTGAAATTGCCACATGCTATTGCGACAGCAAAGACAGAAGCTGCACTTGAAGACATTGCTCAGCTGGGACTGAGTAAGTATGTCTCCTTTACATAGGTATATTGCCCTGTGCCATTGCAACCATATCAATCAAATAGTCCTTACGCAAAAAATCGGTAAACGATGGCCCAGTTCGTGTTTTTTTTAAAAGATGATTTTGTTGTTGCAAGTAGCTTAATTCTCCCACTTAGTGGCACTCTATTGCCTTCCTATCCTGCTGATAAGCCTCTGTGATTTGGTTTGCTGTACTGCTGCCTCCTATTTTCTGTCTAGATGAATGCACTCCGTCCCACAGAACACCTCATACTGATCCAAATACAGTCCCATCGCCCTGAGAGCAGGGTTTGGTGCAGTCCCATATGCATTGTAGGTTAGAGCACAGGCAGCTGAAAGTGAAATGCCAGTTATTGGCTCGTACATTATAGCTCTTAGTTTGGTAATTGCGGGAAGATTTTGAATGGAATTCATCATGAACTGCATTCTGCACTCCGACTGGCACATGCTTACATTTGCAAAGCGATTGAGGACTGACTGTTGGGAGGTGTGCTGATCCGAACGCAAGTAGAAACACATGTGAAGTCTGTGTATTCACATTGGCATGATGAGTATTTTCAAGTGGGAGGGAAAATGCAGGGGCGTGTCCCTAGACAATACTTAGTTCCACTGCTAAAACAAATATGGGCACATCCCAAAATGTGCCTTGAGCCTAAAGCAGAAGTGAAACCTGGCAGAATTTGAACGTACAGATAGTTGTTGAGCACCTCCGGGCCATGCTGAATTCTATTTGAAGTCAGTGGGAGTTGAGGGGGTTCAGCCCCTTTTAGGATCTGGCCCTCTTACCCATTTAACTGAGAGCAGAATTTGGCCCAGTAAACTTTTCTGTGCCCTTCCCCAGCACAGTGATTTCCACTGTCATAGGACTTGAGCGCAAGGATCTTCACAGGATTTGACTCTGCAGTGAGCCCCTGAGGTGGCTCTGGATTTTGTTTTGCAGCAGTAACCGTGGTGATCATTTTATAAGACTCTGGTCACTGAAGTCAGTTTACAGCGTGCTGAAGAGTGTTGTCTTTTGCACTGATAATCTGCAGCTGTGGGTAACTAATGAAAGTTTAGACTTACACAGGCTGCAGCCAGGCTATGGGGCAAGCACTCTCTTGAGGGAGTTCATTAGGTCAGTGCACCCAAAGAAGGACATGATGGCTGGGTTGGGGTGTCATTGGAATCTCAGCCCCTTGTACACCTGATGGCAACACGTACTAGAGGAATCTGTCCAAAGGAGGTGCCTATGCCACTGCTCACAAGCTCTCCACTACGTCCATACCTAGAGCTATTGTGCTTGTGTTTGGCCTGTGCAGAGAGAATACCTGAGAGCACCACTGCTTGGGTGCTGAAGGTCTGTAACCCCTGTCCCTAGACTTCCTCTGGCTGAATTTGTGCCCTTGGTTTTGAAAACTAATAATATGTTTGAAAGCTGAGAGGAATGGTCTAATGGTTAGGTGTAAGCATGGGAGTCAGGAGACCCAATTTCAATTTCCTGCTCCACCACAGACTTCCGATATGACTGTGGATGAGTCACTTAGTGTCTCTGTGACTCAGTTTCCCATATGTAAAATGGGGTTAATAGCATTTCTCTGCCTCACGGGGTATTGTGAAGACCAATTGGAAAGAATTGTTGTTTACTTCTCATAACACAAGTACTAGGGGTCACCAAATGAAATTAATAGGCGGCAGGTTTAAAACAAACAAAAGGAAGTATTTTTTTTTTTCACATAATGCACAGTCAACCTGTGGAACTCCTTGCCAGAGGATGTTGTGAAGGCCAAGACTATAACAGGGTTCAAAAAAGAACTAGATAAATTGATGGAGGATAGGTCCATCAATAGCTATTAGCCAGGAGGGGCAGGGATGGTGGCCCTAGCCTCTGTTTGCCAGAAGCTGGGAATGGGCGGCAGGGGATGGATCACTTGATGATTATCTGTTCTGTTCATTCCCTCGGAAGCACCTGGCATTGGCCGCCGTCAGAAGACAGGACACTGGGCTAGATGGACCTTTGGTCTGACCCATTATGGCTGTTCTTATGTTAAACTCATTTGTGTGTGACATACTCAGTTGCTGTGATAATAGGGGCCATATAAGCATCTAGATAGATTTTGAACATAACTGTCAGTTAGTGCCCGAATTTATTTCTATCTGATTAGTTCATTTTTGAGCTAGTCAAGCTGAAGCATGTTGAACACCTGTAGTTTAGTTCGCAGGAGTCTATGGGCTTGCTGAAGGAACTGTTGTCTGATTTCCATAGACTCTCACAGATGTTTTACTGAGGGCTATGAGGAGACTGCAGTTACAATTTGTCAAGTTAGTACAGATTTTAGTGTTGGTGTTGGTACACATTTTTTGCTGATGGCCCTGCATATTCAATCTATTTACGTGCTGCTGAGTATCTTAAAACCTCAAACAAATTGTGTAATTATTACAAACGCGCAGCTGCAGGTTGAAACACTTAGAGACATGAATGCCTGATCAGCGTGGCTAAAGATAGTATCTGCCAAGGGGACAAAAACGGATTCCAATCTTGTCATGCTTAGCTTGTTTTATTTTTTACACCAAACAAAAATATAGTTTTTTTGCAAATTCCCAGGGTCTAACCTTCAGGTTATGTAAATCAGCATAGAACTGCTGCTGATGGTGGAGCTATGCTGATTAACACAAGCTGAAAATCTGTCTCTTATTTTCTAATCAAGGCCAGGGGTATTAGCTCACGGTCTATTTCAGTCTCAAAACAGGAATAATGGATACTTTATAGCAATCATTCTTTTTTGTATATCCAATTTACTTGCTATGAAGATTCACATTGGCCAAGATATTTATAAACTCTGTAGACAAATCGCTGCAGCCTGAAGGTTTAGCATTCAGTTGTGTCTGGCAGTGTTTCATGAGGCTTATTAAGAAAATATTTTAAAAAATAAAAGCTTGCCTAAAGTTTTCCATGCTTCAACATTGTTATATTGAGTTTAATGTTCTGAAAGCCAGCTGCATAATATCTAAATTCTTACGTTAACACAATAATGATTTTCAGATTTTTGGAGCTCTCCGGCTAACAACAACCCCCCAAATCCTTCACCTCCCCGTAGGCCTCTGCCCTCAGACAATGCTTGCAAAGACTCACGTCAGCTCTGCCTTATAAATGGAGTGCATTCTATAAGAACCAGAACGCCTTCGGAGCTGGAGTGTAGCCAGACCAACGGAGCCTTGTGTTTTATTAATCCTCTCTTCTTAAAAGTGCACAGCCAGGATGTTAGTGGAAGTTTGAAAAGGCAGAGCCCAAGAACTCAAGATGTGAATGGGACAGAGAAGCCTCGCTCCCCCCCACCCAGACCTCCACCACCTTCTATTAATAGCCTTCTCACAAGTCCACAGCTCTCCAGGACTATAAAGCAGGCGAGCATGCCAGGAACAGTCAACCATAACAAACATAGGAACTTGAATTTGCTGCAGAAGAAACCAACCCCTGTTCCGCCTCCTCGGCTAAAGAAGCAGGCTGTTTGCTTGGAAGGGGAAGGTAATGCAAAGACCTTGGCAGTAATTCGATCTAATCATAACTCAGTGCGTGGGTCAGAAACTGCTAGCGTTCCAGGTGAAGCCCTGTGTGAGCAAAATTCAGCAGCTTGCAGAAAGACCTTGGCTACAAACTCTGAGTCACAAGTACAGTGGAATGGAGGCAGGCAGAGACTGAGCGACATGAGCATTTCCACCTCCTCGTCCGACTCGCTGGATTTTGATCGCAGTATGCCGTTGTTTGGCTACGAAGGGGACACGAACAGCAGCCTGGAGGACTTTGAAGGGGAAAGTGACCAGGAAAGCATGGCACCTCCTTTGAAGCCCAAAAAGAAACGGCACAGTTCATTTGTTCTCCCCAAGATTGTGAAATCCCAGCTGAGGAAAGTAAGTGGGGTGTTCAGTTCTTTCATGACCCCCGAAAAGAGGATGATCAAGAAAATTGCCGAGCTGTCCCAGGACAAGCGCACTTATTTTGGGTGCCTGGTGCAGGACTATGTCAGCTTTCTCCAGGAAAACAAGGAATGCCACGTTTCGAGTACCGACATGTTACAGACAATCCGTCAGTTCATGACACAAGTTAAGAACTATTTGTCACAAAGCTCTGAACTGGACCCCCCCATTGAGTCACTGATTCCAGAAGACCAAATAGGTAAGAAAACATTGTGTGTCTCTATTGTCGGGGCATGTAAAAAAAATAATTCTGAATCTGTGGTCCGAGTCTTTGAACCAGATTTGGGGGGATCAATTTTTCTAGCAAAATTCGAAACCACGGATTTGTTTTGTTTTGTTTTTGTGTTTTTTAAAGCTCAAAGGCAAAAGTTCCATACAACTATGGTAGAATGAAAAGAGTTTGAGAAGTTGCCTTAAAACTATAATGGCGAATGTTGGACTTAATTTACAAGTGACTAATTTTTTTTTTAATTTCAGTGCTGAAATGTTACATTGGCGGATTCTACCCTGCAGTTTTTCTCTGAAGTGTGTGGAAATATTTTTAGTATTTATTTAAAAGAGTGTACACACACACCCACTCGTGCACCCCCCATATGTTAATCATATATGGCAACCATAAAATTAAAATACATTGGAAATGAACAACAGATGCTGACATGGAGAGATTTCATAACTTACTATCCAAATACTCTCTCATTCACTATTGGCAACTTGCACTGTCTCCACTTGGCGTGATATAAACAAGAGATTTTTATTAAAAGGAGAGGGAGATGCTAATCTCTGGATTTCTGTGCCTCTCTGTCTGTAAGTGTTTTATAAGTGTCTGAAAATGAACTGGATGATTGGGTTCACATTTTAATAACAGAGAAGGATTTATGCATGCACAAAAGTGAAATAGTTGGATGTACGTGTTATAACAGTCAGGGATTTGTGTATGCACAAAAGTGAAATAGTTGGATGGATACACATATTCTGCTAACAGACAATGACTTGTGTATGTACAAAAGTGAACTAGTTGTATAAAAGCTCTGATTGTCCCTTAGTTTTGATGTTTCTCAGCGGTGTTAGTAAAAGAATTTGTAAGCCACATTTACGAGGTAAACATCCTTGAAGGAGAAATACTTTCCTCGTGAGCTCATTTCAGTCATAATTTGCTTGTTTTCCCCCCTCACTTCAGTGTCCTAACAGTTTGGCCAGTGAATAACTCAGTGACTTTTAAAATTGGCAGATATTTCTTTCACTGGCAGTGGTGAGTGTTTTTGTTTTGAAATTCTGGAACTTGTTGAGTAAGAGGTACTTTTGTCACATTGCTAGTCAACAATGAGGGAGTGAGGTTAACAAGTACTGCCAGGCAAATAATACACTCTGAAAAGCTTCCTGTAAAAGCAAGAATATTTCAAAGATTCTGATTGCTTTAGTTAGAAAAGTAAAAGTATTGTGTGGACATTGTGTGTTGGGCTTTTGCTCTATACAAGTATCAGTTCTGTTGTGTTTCTGCATAATCTTAGATGTGTGACACAGAAATACAGAGCTTCTTTTTTGTGATTTGGTCGAGGTTTGATTTTAATTTTCACTGTTCTTTGCAAGGGTGTGGCTTAATCCAGCCAGTGGGATGGCTAAATAATAGTTTGCTAAAATGCTTGCTTTTGAATGTCTCAGTAAATTAGAGTGACTGAAGTTATTGAACATTGTAACCAAACTGCCATCGTTTTCTTCAGTGATTGAGAGTCTGACTTTCTTTGTGCAGCTTCTTCTAAATAATTTATACAGTGAGGAAGTTTAAGCAAATATGGAACTTGCATTTGAACAATCTGTTGCTTTCACCACTACTGGAGCCCACAAAGCACCACAGCAAAGCAGGAACATCAAATGTTGCTGACCTAAGCAGATAACTATGTGGCAGACAGACTTAGTCATCCTACACAGGAGAACCTTTTACAACAGAACAAAAGCCAGTCTAATCTCCCAGCTAGTATTTTATTTCACGGCTTGGGTACTGAATTGCAACCAGACTTGTGACTAGAGATAAATAGTCTGTTAATTTATAATTCCTATTAAAGTTACATTGTGAGACAAAGGGCTGGTCTACACTACACAGTTAGGTGGACATAAAACAGTTTATGTTGATCTAATTATGTCAGAGTCTACACTACAGCCTTCCTCCCACTAATGTAAGTGCCTTACTACCCCGACATCATAACTCCACCTCCACGAGAGGCATAAGGCTTATATCAGTGTAGTTAGGGTGACACTGTGTCTGTGCAAACCCTACATCCCTTACATTGCCTGTCTTGTCAATTTCATGGCAGGAGCCCTCAAATTGCCCCAAAAAAGCCCCAGCTCCCCTAGAGAGCTGGGCAGCTGGACCCTGCTCCTACCTGGGAGCCAGGGAGAGAAACCCAGGGGGCTTCCCCCACTCCTAGTTGGGAGCTGAAACCAGGGCGGCTTCAGACCCTTGCTCCTGGCTGGGAGCCAGGGTGGCTTTGGATCCCGCCCACCCCCAGCCTGGAGCTGGGCAGCTTTGTCCGTTTCACATCTCAATGAGCTGTGAAATGGACAAAGCTGCCTGGGGCCCGGGGAGCAGGCAGGGAGTGGGGGGCGAAAGCTGGGGCTGTGGGACTCCACTCCCGGATGTCAAGAAGCCCCAGGCAGCTTCCCCCTGCTCCCGGCAGGGAACAGGGTGGGGGGCGAGGAGTCCCAGGCGGCTTTCCCCCTTTCCCAGCGGGGAACAGGCATGGAGCAGCCCACCAGGAGTCTGTGGGGCAGCCAGGCTCCTAGCAGGGAGCTGCCAGCAGATCTGAGAGACTGGGCTCTCAGCTCCCCACACGGCCCCTCATAGGTCGGGGGAAGCGCTCCTGGAGAGGACACGCAGCACCGACCCAAGGAGGGTAGTGTGGACATGCACCACCACAGGAATTACTTAGATCTACTTACCGCGGGGTCCGCACTACGCTATGTCAACGGGAGACGCTCTCCCACCAACATTGCTTCCGCCTCTCTTTGAGGTGGAGTACAGAAATCGATGGGAGAGCGCTCTCCCATCCATTGAGCGTGTCTTCACTAGACCCGCTAAACTGATGCCACGGCATCGATTGCAGCAGCGCCGATTTAGCTCCATAGTGAAGACAAGCCCATAGAGGCAGTGATGGTCCCTGCCAGAAAGAGTGTATAGATTTAGAGCCTGTAGGCGTAGCTGCACCCCATTGGGAATGCTCAGGAGGAGGGGAGATGCAGGGAGGGAGGGAAGGGCAGCTTTATGTTGCCATTAGGCTGGTGGGGGCTGGATATGGGATGCTTTGAATAAGCACATCTTTGAGCACCCTGGATGTTTCCCCCTCCCTGGCCTGTTCTGCACACTTTGAGGGCTGCAGCAGCCAATTCCTGCCTCATTCCCCCCCCCCCCCCCCAAAACAAGTGTTTTGGCCAGATTGTTTCACTGCAGCCAGTCAGAGTTTCTTCAACAGGCTCCCCCATATCGTAGGTTATGCTGCAGGAAGCTGGTGTAATCCTGGGCTTAGTCAAGCCCAAAGTACTTGGGCATCAGAGCTCCAGTTTCTGAGAGTTCTGTTTAATTATCTGCGTGACCGCGTGTCGTTTTTCTCAGACTCCTGAAAACAAAAGATACTGTAGGAAATCTTCCAGGTTTCCCAGAGAGAGGCAGACAAAATAGTTTAACTTCTGCCAAACCATCAAAAGAACATGCACCCGCCTTTCTAATTATTCCTGACAGATGTTACCTAATTTTAATGCTGTAGGCCGCTACCCCTTTATGAAATAACAACCTTCTCCTGGTAAGAACAAAGGAGTAGGTTCCTGTGCATTAGGACTCAGCAGAGAATGCGGGTATTCCTCTTTGGCACCAATTTGGAAATGACGGGGGAGATTTGTGAAGGCAGAAAGGGGAGCTAGGTGCCTCAGTTACATGGGAGTTGGGTGCCTATCTGCCCTTTATGCTTTGAAAATCTCACTTCTAAATCTGGGAACTGGTTCTTTCTATTCTGTATTGCTAGGATAGTAAAAGTGGGGTATATTTTTACATTGATGGACAGTAAATTAAAACTGATCCATAAAATAAACTTAAAATATTAATCTCTAAAGTGGGCTTTCAAAGAGCTTAAGGGATTTGGTTACTTAAATCCCATTAAATGTCAATGGAGTTTGAGCACCTAATATTTTAGGATGCTTTGAAAATCCAGTCCTAACCCATTTTATTATTTAAGAGTCAATAGAAACTAAACTGAGTGTAAAGAGTTGAATCCATGTCTAGCTGTATGAGCACAAAATAGAGATTTAGACTGGGTTTGGAAAACCCCTGTTGAATTCAATGTTCACTGATGTTTGAATAGCAGATGTTGGATGCTTTATTTATGTTTAATCTCTGTGGCACCTGACAAAACAATAACAACAACCCTGATTCTTCTTCTGTCCCTGGCCAGAAAAAGATTAATGTGAATGCTTATTGAAGGCAGTTATGGCTAGAAAGGATCTAAACAGCTCCAGCCTGACCCCCAAAATCTAGGCCTATCCCAAGAAATTCCTGGTTTAAATACAAACAGGTAATAAAACATTGAGTGGTGGAAAAAGGCACCTAAATGTAAACTAGATTGATTGTTCTGGCACTCTTAGCTGTTCACAGCATGCTTTTTAAGGTTTGTATTTTAATGAAGGGCTATTAGTATCAGTGTGGAATTGGCCAGTCCCTTCATTCAGGACATCCTTTGTCACAGACAGTTCCACAATTGAGAAATAGGAGTCAATGTTATCCTGTGGCGAGAAATCAGAACTGAGAGATGTGACTTCTAGTTTCTTTTTCTGACTACCTCTGACTTGCTACGTGACTTTGAGCAATCATTTAATTCCCTGTCCTTCAGTTTCTTCTTTTTGTAAGAAGAGTGTAATGATATATACCTACCTCACAGGCAAACTGTGCAATTTAGTTTAATGTCTGCAGAAGCTTTAACATACTCTGATGAAAGGCACTATAAAAATGCCAGGAAGTCCACCAAGCATAGGAGGCACAGCCTTTCCGAACTAAACTGTATCTCTCTTGTAGCTCCTTGTGATCTAGTACCAACCTGCTGATGTATGCAGGGTATTGAGAAAAACCCAAATTAGGCTAACACAGTATAGTGTGTAGCAATCGGGTCCCCCACATTTCCATCTCCGCTGTACCTAGGTGATTTTTTTGTTTTCAGCCTTCCAAGAAATTCTGTTCCTATAGGCTGCATCTTGCGGTGACATTGCCCAGACTGGGCGCATCTCCCCTCAACACTGTCTTAAATTGCCAAAGTGCTGAACAGAACAGTGCGTGCCGTCATCATAGAGGGAAATAAGGCATGTGTGTGAGCCTGGAGGCTGAAGGGGGGAAGATAATCTCAGTGGAGGAGCAGTAGTTGGAAATGGAGTGCAGAGAAGTTGTAAAATTGAGACCTTGGAGAAGGGCAGGGGAAGGTGGAAGACCGTGGTATTCTCAGTGCGGGGAGGACTGCAAAGACACTTGCTATGACCAGTGTATCAAACATCCCAGATTTAAACTTGTCCTTTGTTGCTCCTTTGCAGAGTTACACAACAGCAGGTCAGCACAGGATACAGATGTATTTCCACAAGCCACAGCGAAACTCGCCTTTCATTTCATTTATCAAAGCACTTCCAGTTCCCATTTTGTGGCTAGTGACTAATAGTAAATATTGAGTAAAGAAGGCTTAACAAGACGTAATTTAAAATTATGTACGTGGAACCCCTCAGTGAGTGTGTGTTATAGGTCCCCCTTGGTGCTGATCCACTGAGGAGATGAGTTGTTACAGCCCCCGGATAGGGGGGCTTGGGATTTAACTCAAGCTGTAGCAGCTCATGCTTTTAGGTTGAGGTTCCTGGTTTGAGCTCCAATGCATTGGCCAAGATGGTGGCCATCACATACGCACTTAAAAATGTGAAGTAGATGTATTTTTTTAATAACATCCACTGAACACTCTTGGTAGAATTGTCAAGAATGCTCAGCACTGACCAAACTCTGCTCTTGTTTAAATCATTCGGAGCTATATCACTGATTCCAGTGGGAGTTGAGTCAGGCCAATGCGGAGTGCTTTTAAAAAATCCCACCCTCAATACCTCAGAAAAACACAGGCAACTAAGGCTGTCTGTGCAATATATCGTACCAAATATTCATGAAATGCCATGTTTTCAGTTCCCAGATTTCCACTGGTCACCAACGCAGCCCATTAGGAAGATCGTAATTGCCAGACTGAGGGCCATCTAACACAGTATCCTGACTCTGACACTGGCCGGCACCAGATGCTTCAGAGAAAGGTGTAAGAACTAAGAACCCTACAGTAGGCACACCCGCATTAGGTCTCATCCTGATCTCTAATCGCTGGAAATTGCCTTATGACATGAAGCATGAGATTTAATAGCTTTCCAAAGTTTTTGTAATTCGTTGTGATCACTCTCGATATTCTTGTTTATCCACAGAGGTCCAATCCCTTTTTGAATCTAGCTAAATTCTTGGCCTCAACAACTTCCAGTGGCAATGAGTTCCACAGTCTAACTTCACGTGGCGTGAAAAAATATTTCCTTTTATCAGTTTTGAATTTGCCACCTATTAATTTCATTGACTGTTCTTTTGTTCTTGAGTTTATTCTGGTAGTTTGGGAGGGAGGAAGAAGGATTTTTGCAATAGAGACTATGAGATTAAAAGAAAAGCATCTGTTTATACTAATTAACCAATGGGAAATAAACCAAATGCCAGTGCAGTCATGTTGTCAGTTATATTCTCTTTGGCAGTGAAAAAGTAAACGACTTCCTTGGTCATTGATTATCTCTGTGCAAAACCACTATATTAAACAAGGGCCATTAGCCTCAATTTGTCTAGTCAAGTCTAGGCGTGATTAGTGTCTCTTTGAATACATTTTCTCTCTTAAAATGTGGTTTTCCTTTATTTAATTTTCATCTTTATTATGTGTCATGAAGAAATTGAGCTGTATGGAAGGATTCCCACCCTCAGCCTTGCCACACACACACTTACAAATATCCCCCAGATACTCTGATTTGCTTGATCAGAGTAATGTAACAGAAGCCATTAGGAACAGACGTGTATTAAACTTTTCACTCTGTGCAGAAAGGATGAGAACAAGTACTGTTAACATTCATGAATCACCGGCAAGTATTCTGTGAATCACAGTTTGGAGATTTCGGCACTAGACCATGCTGCTGCTCATGCTGCTATGCTGCCTTCCTTATGGCATGATTGTATTGACTGCTTAGCAGAGGAGCTGTCTCATCTACAGGCAGCTGGTTAGTGGTTGTGTGGGAGCCTGCGATGCATAGCGCTGTCAACAGTTGCACTGGGCAGTTCAGCCTCTCTCTATGTACAGTTCCAGATAGGCTACGTTCCCTGAAAAATTGGGGAACCTGATTGACTGCGTTTCCCCAGCTCCAAAGGCCATGCCTGGGGATAACTCATGATTGTTAGAAATCACTATGACAAACTGCAGGTGTGATGGCAAAGAACTTCCTCTTTGCCTTCCTGCACAGCCACAGTAGGAGAACTGAAAAAAATCTCAGCGACGCATTGTTAAGAATACGATTCTATCATGGTGAGCACAGAGGTCACCGATTCTGTGACTTTCCGGGACCTCCACGACTTCTGGGGCTGGAGCAGCAGCCCCTGGAACAGCTGGCCGAGGGCCAGCCTGGGGGCTGCCGGAGCATCAGCCAGGGAATGGGGGTGGGCGCCTGAACAGCTTGACCAGTGGTCAGCCCTGGGGCTGCCAAGCAGCTGACTGGCAGCCAGCCCCGAGCCCGCCAGAGCAGTGGCCCCCGGAACAGCTGGCCAGTGGCCAGCACCAGAGCCCCCGAACAGCTGGCGGGTGGGTGGTGGAGCAGCGGACTGTGTGTGTGTGTGTGTGTGTGTGTGTGTGTGTGTGTGTGTGTGACTAGAACAGCTGATAGGTGGTCAGTCCCAGGGCCCCCAAACAGCTGATGGGTGGCCAGCCCCGGGCCCGCCGGAGCAGCAGCTGGGGTCGGGACAGCTGCAAGCCCCGGCAGTGCTCTGTTTGTCCTCCCTCCCCGCAGTTATTTTTAGTAGTAAGGGCCAGGATACAGGCTTCCATGAATCTTTGTTTATTGCCCGCGACCTGTCCCTGACTTTGACTAAAAATACCCATGACAGAATCTTAACCTTAAGCGTTGTTTATCCATAAAGAAGGGTGACCCGTGAGACTGAAGTCGGGGAAGAGGGTACCACCCACACAAACGTTAGAGCTTCATCATAATCTTTTGTCCTCATTAACTTATTGGTAGAGTGAGTCTGCAGAGGCTGGCCAACAAAACAGGTCCCTTGTCCCAATAGGAAACAAGTGCGCCAGCATCAAACTACAGGAGGTGGTAATTGATCCAAGACATTGGCAAGAGTTCTATCCTCAGATCCTAGCCCAGATGCTCCCTTATATGCATGCTTCAGATAAAGACAGTTATCACAGACTTCCCACTGCCATTAGAACCAGGAGATGTAGGGAATCTAACCTGTAACTGTTCCATTTCAATGGCCTTCGTATCACCAAACATGATTTTGACACAATTTGCTTAGATCATGGTCTCTGTTAAGGGTCAGATCCTGCTAGCTCTCTGGGTAAGGAACTCCAGTTGAAGTCAGTCAATGGGATCTTTGATTCACAGGGAATGGAAAGTTAAGGCCCTAAATGTAACGTTTGGCAGCACTTAAAAAATAGCCTTTGATTTTGACTTCAACAAATTCCAGCAGATGAAATGCTAGCTACAGAAGTGTTCCGCTTAAAAGCACAGCAATTACACAGAGCTTTTGATATTTAAAGAGTCAGTCAGTAAAGTTTTTTTTAAAAAGGTAAACTGCCAATAAATACATACATACATAAAAAATCTGGCATTAATGATGTTAGCAAGGAATGGTATGTGGCATATTGAAATAGGGTTATCCCAGTTCATTTATATTGGGGATGAGGGTGTGTATTTCCTGGATGGGAACAAATCCCTCTTCCACCAAGTATGAATGCAAGTACTTTCTCATCGAACCTGATCTTGAGTGAATGTTAGTCCAAATGGGGTCTAAAGATTCTCACTCTATTCTGGAATCCACCATTTACACCTCTGTTCCTTCCTGGTATTCCTTTATGCTCTTCTTCTGGCTGGGTGGGCCATGGATCTCAATGGATGGGTCAGGAGGGGATTGCCTGGCTCACTTCCTAATGCCGTAGATAAGATACAACTCATTTGAAATGTCACAATTAGCAGCTGTGGCATAAAGGAGACTTATGGGTAAGTTAGCTGAAGCCACCCTTCATGTTGTATCTTGTATATTTTGTCCTGGACGGACCATCAGTGGTGCCTGATCTGTGGACAGCTGGCAGGTCACATGGTACTTGCTTCCAGTTGCTTTTACAGGCTCCATTGCCAAGCGCCTGGATGCCTATAAAAGCAGCTGGAAAGGATGCGGAGCCAGCTTACTTACCTCCACGAGGGGCTTCTACCTAAGAGGAGGAGTGGAAACAGAAGATCGGAGCCATCAGCAGGACTGGAGCATGCTAGAGGAGGCAGGAGCTGCCTATAGAACTGGAGCTGCCTATGGGAGAAAAAGGAGTTGATATATTGGAAAGTATGTGCAGGGAAAGAGGAGCTTGGGATCATGTGGTGGAGAAACGTGGAGAGGAAGCAGCGGGAGAGACCTGAACAGAGCAGATTTGGGGGGCGGGGTGGATTTTTCCATGATAAACACATCTGTAGTCCCATTAAAGATAACTAAAAATGTGAAAGAAAGAAAGCTGTGCCCATCACTAGCTTGTGCAGCCACGTGATCTTATATTGTTACTAGGGATGTAAAATAGTCAACGGTTAACCAGTAAGCATTCCTGACCCCAGCTCCACCTGCACCAGCCAGCCAGCCCCAGCTCCACCCATGCTGGCCGGTGGTTAACCCCAGTGGTTAACGGGTTAAATGATATAATTTTAATGGTTTAAATGGTTAACTTTTAAAAATAATATTTACATCCCTAATTGTTACCATCATCCTCCCTCCCTCCCCTCCTATTGGTTTTTGCACTCGCTTGTTAGATCTCCTAACTTAGGCTCCATTCCGGCAGTGCAGTTGGTGGGGCTTGGCAGGGGTCTGACTCTGGTGGGTTGTAGTTCAGGATCGAGGTCTGAGATTGAAAGCTCTGCAGGGTATAGATTCTTCCTATGTATTGGTACCGTGCCCAGCATAATAGGGCCTCAGTCCTGATTGAAGCCTTTGGGAGCTACTGCAGTACAATTAATCATGAAGTGACCATATACTTTACTAAAGTTATTTTTCCATATGAGCTACTGTTGTCATTGCCATAAGGATGCTAGATGGTTGTGAATGAGAGATGATGTGGTCTGCGTGGCTGTGAGGGATAGAAGAGGAGACCTGTGCACCCGTGGTTTGGAAAGGAGGTGATCCACAAAGATGGGGTCCACACTGAAAAAATGAGAGACTCTGTTAAACTTAGGTGAAGCAGGAATAAAAAGCCAAGTGGTTGCTATACCATGTGCGCCCCATAGCTAAACAAAGACCATTAGGATTGATGACAGAGTTGTGCATAACTTCCGTAATGAAATCTGAACGGGACAAAAACAGCTTGATTTTCATTTCAGTTGAAAAACCTATAACCAGGCCAAAGTTCACAAACCTTTTGGCAAAGCTGGGCTAAGTTTTAGCAAATCTGGATTGATTTATGGCTTCTGATGGAAACGATGCAAAACTGGATGGTTTCAACCCCAAACCAGAGAAAAGTTTTATGGGTTTTGACTGAACTGTATTGAGTTGGGATTTGTTTGAAACTGAACTCAAAGCAAACCTCCGAGTCCATCAAATCCAAGAGGATAGGTTTGCATGAACGCCTGTGAACTCAAGCCACTATGTTCCATACAGTTGAATAGTCTGTTTTTATTTTGTTTTTCATATTTGCCAGACTACTGTGAATTCAAATAAAATACAGATTCTGTTTTGCCTTTTGATTCCTTCTTAGCAAACATCTGGAAATTCAACTGCATTAATATATAGACTTCAGTGAATAGTGTCTACTCTAATTTCTCCTTTGGGAGTGGATACATTAATACTGATTCTACTCCAGACGATGAAATCAAATGAACTTGTGTTTCCCTTTGCAGATGTTGTGCTGGAGAAGGCCATGCACAAGTGTATCCTGAAGCCCTTGAAAGGTCACATTGAAGCAATGCTGAAAGAATTCCATACTGTGGATGGCTCTTGGAAACAGTTAAAAGAGAACCTGCAGCTAGTGCGGCAGAGGAATCCTCAGGAACTGGGTGTATTTGTCCCAACACCAGACTTTGTGGATGTTGAAAAGATTAAAGTCAAGTTCATGACCATGCAGAAAATGTATTCACCTGAAAAGAAAGTCATGCTGCTGCTGAGAGTGTGCAAACTGATTTACACTGTTATGGAGAATAACTCAGGTAATGCTCTCTTCAGGTTCCATCTCCCTGCTTTGAAACAGTTGGGGGTGGGGGAGTAAATCCTTTGTCTCCCTGCTGATTGGAGTTCCCCTTTCTTCACTTAGCTTTGATCTCTTGTCATCTGCCTCTCTGTTCCCCGGAGTCTCTGATAGACTCTGCTACTCAGTTTCTTTCTAGAGTGCTGCGCCGCTCCTGGCAGCGGATCAGTTAAGATACGCAGATTTATGAACTGCGGAGCAGCCCTTGGGAGAACAGCTCTGGTTAACTACTGGCGTTTGAAGTAGACATTGAAGCTATGAGCAACGCTTTCCATAGCTATCCTTTGGAGCCTGAATTTGATATCTTTAGGCTGTATCTATACTACAGCTTATATCGGGAAACTTATGTTACTCATGGGTCTGAATAAACCACGTCCCTGAGCAACATAAATTACACTGACATAAGCGCTCTTGTGCACAGCGCTATGCTGGTGGAAGAGCTGCTCCTGCCGACATAGCTTCTACCACTCACTGAGGTGGGGGGGTTTTTTATGCTGACAGGAGAGCTCCCTCCCATCAGCATAGAGCGTCTTCACCAGACGCGCTACATCGGTACAGCGCTGTACGTGTAGACGTGGCCTAAGTCTGAATGCCTTCTGGAAACCATAGTAGATGGAGTTAAACACGTTCTGTATTTCAGTAGTGGAGTCTAATAAGGTAGATACAGTACTACAGTCTGAAAAATACTTTGTAACTGGAAGGTGGCAAACAAAGCCTATACTTCTGGCTAGCAGTGCCTGTGGATGTTCTACTAGGAGCACTATCTTTTATGTTTTAGATCAAAAATAACATTACCACTTCTACACTGCAACAAGTATCTAAAATACAACCGGGGACCTTGAAAGCTAGATAATGAAATGGAGTTACATACTGATAAGAGGCATTTTTAAAATACTTGTGCAGAGTCAACAGGAGGCGTGCAGCTAAAACATGCTGCTAGATGGTGAGAATGCAGGGGTGTCACCCTGTTCTCAGGCTGTGGCCTTATCGGGTGTCACCAGTGAAGCTGGGTGAAGCTTGGGTTGGGAGAGTTCCCAAGGCAAATACAAGATGTTGCAGGAAGTGATGTTGGTAGGTGCATTTTCCCCCTCTAAGGACACACTGAATCTGGACTCCAGCATAGGGTGACCAGACAGCAAGTGTGAAAAATCGGGACGGAGGTGGGGGGTCGGGGTAATAGGAGCCTATATAAAAAAAAGACCCAAAAATCGGGACTGTCCCTATAAAATCAGGACATCTGGTCACCCTACTCCAGGATGGTGCTAGGGGCCCAGTGCTCTTGGAGGTGCTGTCTTTCCTTCCATTGGATGGCACTTCTGCACGAGTCAGGTCTGGTATCCTGCCCAGGTTATATTCTGCCTGTTTGAATTCCTCTTGCATGTTCAGTCTGATATAGTAGTGTTTACTTCCTGGCCCTAAACCGCTGCAGGTTGCTACTTCATGGTATTTAAATGGCTGTTACGTTACAGTGTTGGCTGAAATGTTTCTTGCGTGGATAATAAAAATATTGACTGTCTAAGAAGGCAGCATCAGTAAGTTACTGCACTGACGTGGTGGGGCTGGGAGTGGGCGAATGTTCCTGAGTTGTGCTCTATTTGCCAGCAAGCACATTGGTGCTCCTAAGTATTACTGTAAAATAAATCACGAGGGGTGGGGTGGGAGGGCTGGTTCAGGGGTTAGGAGCTGCTTAAGAATCTCTGCTGTATATCCAGCCAGCAGTGGGGTCTCTAGGGGGCCATTTAGCTGGTGTAACTTAGGGTCTGTCTGCTCAGCAGCTGGGAATGTGTTCCCCAGCGTGGCTAGTCAGACATGCGCTAGCTCTGCTTCAGCTAGTGTGCTAAAAATAGCCATGTGGCCATGGCGGCACAGGTGACGGTGATGCTATACAAGTGCAAAGTATCATTGTTTTTATTATTCTGAATGATAACAACAATGTCGCTCAGGAGTTTAATGCTCCTGGAAATTCAGTCTTCTATGCCGGGATATCTGGTTCAAAGGCAGGCCCTAGGATTTCCAGTCAGGTCTGCCTAGAAATAGAATTTTATTCTTAAATATAAGAGAGAGAAAATTGTTCTTTTCTGTACATCTGCTCATGGAAATCTATGAGGAAAACGTCAGAATTGTATGGCAAGCTTAGCCTCGGTGAGTCAGTTAGCTGTGTGCCGTCAGCAATGGATACCAACATAGGCCTTGCTCCTAAATTCCTTGCGCATCCAATACTCAGTTTTGGGTGTGTCAGCAGTACAAGATCAGACTCCGAGTTGATACTTTGCTATAGCCGATTTCCAGAGACTCCCACCTTGCCACACATCAATAAACACCATTCTGTAAAACAGTGTCATTGTGAATACAGCGACAGAATGTACGCTTTGACCAGCTGAACACAGCAAAAGGGTTTGACCGTTGTATCAGTGTCTCTGCTCCTTTTGCTCCAGGGAGGATGTATGGAGCGGATGACTTCTTGCCAGTGCTGACCTATGTCGTGGCCCAGTGTGACATGCTGGAGCTTGATACTGAAATTGAATACATGATGGAACTGTTGGACCCGTCTTTACTACATGGAGAAGGTAAATGGGGTTTTTTTGTGTTTTTTTTAAATTAAAACCAGGTGGAAGTGTGCATGCAGAGGGGGGGGGCGGGGTTTCCCTCATAACATAATTTTAAGGAGCCCCAAAGCTAATGCTGTGCTGCTAGTAGGTTAACAAGAGGCTCCCCAAACTCTCCTTGTTAGGCTGTGATATACCCTGAGTCCCAGGGGTGCATGTGGTTGCAGTGTGTAGAGGTGAGGGACTGGAGACTCTGTTTGTGTGGGTTCCCATTTCCGTGACTAGGATTTCAATAACCCGGGAGGGACGTGGCAAGACTTGGCAAATGAGCTTATATTAAGTGCACAAGCTGGATGGGTTTATACTTCAAGTCCTGAAAAATATCCTGAGTCTATTTATAGTGCAGCAGCTTTCAATTCACGTGTAATTTGGAATGGGGGCTAGGGTGAATGCCTGGGGGATTCTCTCCTGGGAAATACTTTGAGAATACCTCCCACGTGATACACTCTGGCCCATTCCAAAGGCAAAATATTTGCTGCTTGGGAAGTATTTTTTTTGAGCCCCTGGAACAAGCCATCTGTGGCTGGGATCTAAATGCCATCAGAGGCAGGAAAATCACCCCAGCTCTCTCCAGTTTCATAGTGATATTTAACAAGGTGCTCCTGCGAAATGCCCATCGCTATCTGTAGCTAGGAAGATGTTTTTTAACTCCTGTGGTCAAGGTCACTTTTGAGTCTAAATTTACGTATTTTTGCCATCAAGAAAATTCGACTTCCTACTCTCCTTAGACTGAACAAAACTGCTGTATCCCGTTGGATGTTGGCATGTTTGAGAGGATTATGTCAGGCCTCCTCCGATCCTACAGTTGTCGGTTCCCTGCGTTGGAGTATAGAGCTCCTCCAGCACATTGTTCAGAAATCTCATCATGGAAAACATTTGATGTGTGAAGCTGGAGAACATTAACATGCGTGAAACGCAGAAACATCTGCTGAACTAACAGGAAGTTTTGTTTTTAGTTCAATAAAAGGAGAAGTCCACCATTGATTGGTTCTTGTCTTTAACACCAGATGCTCTGATAATGTGTAGGAAGAACTGTCTAGTGATTTGGGACCATGCGGTTCAAAAGGAATGTACTGTCTAGTTTGACTGGTGGGATTAGTGGTTGTATCATATGTTTTATGTATAAAACTTGTTTGGAGACCGAAAGCCAAGAGGACACTAACTATAATCCTGAAACTACTGCCGCCGGCATGGTGGTAATCTTTAAATGGCACTGAATGGCCAAGCTTCAGCTCAGTGGAAATCTCCCATTTGACTGGCTTGTTTAAAAAACAACAACAACAGGGGGTGCCCTGTGTCCCCCGATTGCAGAGAGCTCAGTCAGTGTTCCCATTGACTTCACTCTGGGACTTTTACTGCTTTGGGACCTGCATTTTCTGCTGTAATTCTGTCTTGGCTTCATTTAAATCCCTAATAAAGATGAAGTAAATAGCAAGAGAGGATTCCAGAGACCACCCCCAGAGCTAGACAGAAACAAGGGGATGCCGACGGAGATAAAGAGGCCATGGGAGATTCTTTAAAAAAAAACACAAACAAACTAGGGCCGGGCTTCTGGCCAACAGACTGGATTGTGTCTCCGCCTCCAAATTGTAGCAGGCTCTCTGGAATATTTCCTGGGTGTAACAAATTGAATTCTCAGCCGTTGCTTGAGAGCAATTACAATAATTTGACATAAGATCGGTGTACTGTAAACTGAAGATTTTTGTTTTAAAAAACAGCCTGTTAATTTTACCTCGCCCCAAAACTCAGGAGGGAAAAAATCCACTATTTGAAAATGGGGTGTTCAAATTAATTAAGGGAAAATAATATCCAACTTCAAAGAGCGTAGTGCAAATGCTCAGAAATAAAGGAGCATTTTAAAAAAAAGAAAGCGCATTTTAAGTAATTATGCACAGTACTGCTGCGCCTAGTGCTATAAATGTCCCATCACTTCATAACGTGCAGTGTCTATAAAACTGAAAAACATGGGTATAGAGCAGGAGTGGCCAAACTTACTGCCCCCCCCCCCCCCGCCACGTACGACAATCTTCAGAAGTTTGAGAACCGGGGCTTGGGGCTTCAGCCCCGCTCCTGCAGAAGCCCCGACACCCCCCCCTCCCTGCTGGGCAGAAGCCCCTACCCCACCATTGTGCTGCAAGGCAGAGGTCCCGACCTCCCCCCCGCCGCAGTCTGGTAGGTGGAGAATGAGGGGAGGGGTGTAGGGAGCTCCACGAGCTGGACTTTAACTGTAGAAGAGCCGCATGTAGCTCACAAGCCATGGTTTGGCCACCCCGGTACAGAGCAATTCTAATCAGCCAACACATTAACCAAATCCATTACTGCAGACTACATGGATGGATGGATAGACTGATTTCAGCAGATGAATGTGTATTTTCCACTAGTGTTAGTAAAAGTGTTG
Organism: Chelydra serpentina; assembly: GCA_037349315.1. NCBI lineage: Eukaryota > Metazoa > Chordata > Testudines > Chelydridae > Chelydra > Chelydra serpentina. The sequence goes on from JBAIAC010000061.1 coordinate 18,793,508, forward strand.
TCTGGTTACATTGTTAAGAATGTTCATATAGGGCAAAAGGCCCGCTGTGTTCTTTTTTTTCTGTAGCCAGAATACGACTACTTTGGAAATCGTATCGAGAATTTTATGGGTATTCTCCTTATAGTTTTTCCCCTGCTATATCAGCAGGGCTGACCAATTTCATGTTCCTGAATATTCTGAAAATCTCTTCTCTTCCACTCCTTCACAGGAGGCTATTACTTGACAAGCGCATATGGAGCACTTTCTTTGATCAAGAATTTCCAGGAAGAACAAGCAGCCCGATTGCTGAGTTCAGAAGCCAGAGATACCCTTCGGCAGTGGCATAAGAGGAGGACAACTAACAGAACAATTCCTTCAGTTGATGATTTTCAGGTACTGCATATGACGTGTGAGAGAAATAAAAGGCTAGATTCTCCATTGCGGCTATGATCTCTTCGGTGCAACAGCTAGTTTGGCCATGAGGAAAATGGTTATGACTCCCTGATTCTTGTCCAGGTCTACCTTGGCCGTGGCACAGCTTAGAGCAGCCTGGAGGTTGCTCTAACCTACAGCAGCTGGCAGTAGCTCTTCAGGCCACCTCCTCTGTCATTCCCCACCATTTTCCCTAGTATAAGGGAGTACAATGGGCGCCTGTTACACAAGCTGTCTGCCTACTGGAGACAACCCCATGCTGGGAGAATGCCCAGCTAGAGAGATGTTGTTAGTTTTCACTCCAGAACCTGACCCAAAATGTCTCACTCAGATTCTTTGACAGTCCTTGCATCGTACTGTAGAGTTGAATTACTGGAAGGCCTGGAGAAAACATATTAACTGAAGGAACTTAATTTTCCCCTCCCTTTGTACAAGTATAAAGGCTCACAAGTGTGCTAACCTGCGTCATCTTCATTTGGTTTCACTTCTCTATTTGCTTCACTGTTGTTGTTCCAAACCAAGCACAGGCGCATACCCTCAGCTTGTGTAGTTTAGCATAGCTCAGCTGAAGATAATGGAGCCAATCCAATTTACAGCAGCTGAGGATCTGGCTCACTGTATTTCTGAGAAGCCTAAACAGTGAGCTGAATTGCAGACGTTTCGTCGTCTTTCTGCCTTTCCTTGCTACCCTTTAAGTGTAGGGCAGTAGATTCCTCTAAAAAATAACTGATATTAGCGTTAGGATTGTGTCACCCCTTTAGAGCAGAACTGAGAGTCGTTCACCGAAATCATGGTGTACCCAAATACTGTCTAGACAGACTATTCTTGCAAATTACTTCAGATTAAGTAAAAATCTAATTTCTCTCCGTCACAAAGTGACATTTAAAATCATTTGTTTAGTTGCTTAGACACACTTATTGCCTGGGACAGACTCATCCTGCAACTTCTTGTGAATGTTTTACAGTAACGACTTGTCCTTTCAGATTAGCATTAATAAGAAAAGCTGTTTCTTTCTCAGTTCCATTCCCTCTCTTCACTAGGTATTTCCTGCCGAAAATTGTGTTTTATGGAACTTTTATTGTATTATAATTTGTGAGCCACTTATTTGAATCCCTATAAACTCAGAAACTACACTGGTATTTCTTTCTACCTTCCTCTCCAGGCTGAGTCTGTCTATCCCTTTAAAACTAACACACAATCATTATTTTGTTTTTCTACTTATATATAAAAGCCCAACTTCAATAATTTTGCTTAAAGTCTGAAAGTTCCATCTCTCTCTGAATGTTTCTTGCATTTGAAAATAAAGGCCAATAATTAAAAAATGAGTGCCTAAAGTTAGTCTGTTAAATAAATTTGACTCAAAAGTACTGCACACCCTTAGCTTCTGCTGGTTTTGAAAATATTGATAAAAATTGTAATTACAGTTGGAATTTCTAGGCTAGCGGCATTTTGGGCTGTGTAAGTAGGGGCATTGCCAGCAGATTGAGGGACGTGATCGTTCCCCTCTATTCGACATTGGTGAGGCCTCATCTGGAGTACTGTGTCCAGTTTGGGGTCCCACGCTACAGGAAGGATGTGGAAAAATTGGAGAGAGTCCAGTGGAGGGCAACAAAAATGATTAGGGGGCTGGAGCACATGACTTATGAGGAGAGGCTGAGGGAACTGGGATTGTTTAGTCTACAGAAGAGAAGAGTGAGGGGGGATTTGATAGCTGCTTTCAACTATCTGAAAGGGGGTTCCAAAGAGGATGGATCTAGACTGTTCTCAGTGGTAACAGATGACAGAACAAGGAGAAAAGGTCTCAAGTTGCAGTGGGGGAGGTTTAGGTTGGATATTAGGAAAAACCTTTTCACTAGTAGGGTGGTGAAGCACTGGAATGGGTTACCTAGGGAGGTGGTGGAGCTCCTTCCTTAGAGGTTTTTAAGGTCAGGCTTGACAAAGCCCTGGCTGGGACGATTTAATTGGGGACTGGTTCTGCTTTGAATAGGGGGTTGGACTAGATGACCTCCTGAGGTCCCTTCCAACCCTGATAGTCTATGATTCTATCTTGCTAACAGACTGACTGCAGTAATGACATTGGCAGTATTGAGAACCTAGTATAAGAGGTTGTGTAAACACCATAATCCTTGTGCAAAGTTTAAATATTATAAAAGACCTTGGTGTGGTTCTGCTCTGAAAAGTGTCTGTACAGACCTGTGTTCTAGGTGTATTCAGAATCCTATCAGCTGTCAGTGACAAGGAAGTGTTTTACTTCCTCCTAACACAGCTAAGAAAGGGTGAGCTGGGGACAACATCTGTGTTAAAGGAGGATAGTTTTTCAAGTCCAGAGTCACACAATTCAGATAGGTCAGCTGCTGGACTAAAATATGTGGGTGGAGGGTGGATCCATAGAAAACTCTTTGGTTTCAGTTATTTACAGTTCACATCATAGTCTTCAAAGTTTCCATACTAGTTCATGACGACTATCTAGTGGCAATTGCACAGTCAAGGTCTGAGGGGTAAGAGGAGGCCGTCAGTGGATAGTGAAAACTTATTTCATTCAAGGCAACTATGATGTTCTCTCTGCTGCCAGGTGGTTTTCTTGCAAAGAATTAAAGATTGAGGTTGAACAGGAGGGAATTGGGAAAAGAGCAGTCTTGCATGATGTCTCTTTTCAGGAAGAGGATTGATTAACTTCGGCAGTTGACCATGACCACTGCACGGAGCTAGCCGTGTCTCACTGAGATCCATTTGATAAATACATCTCAATTTTCCTCTACTTATGACATCTCAATCTACCTGAGTCTACCCTCCCCATCTGCCAGACTATTGCAAACTTTTTATAGCAACTTTGCTAAAGAAATGTCCTAATCTTAATACATTTCCCATGGAAACTTCATCTCAGAATGCTTCTGCTGTGGGCTAAATTCTGTACTCTGGGCCACCCCTTCTTCCTGTGCATGCAGACTTCAGAGTCAAGGTGTGTCACATGACTGGGAATCGTGCTGAGTCTGCCTGGAGAACAGATTTCGCACTGCGTAAGAGAGACCACAGCTTCCCTTTCTGGGTGCTTCTTCCAAAACAGAATCTTGAATCATCAGGATTATACCCCAGCCAGACTACTCTTGGCAAAATTCATGCACTCAGCTAGCTGCTAGAGATGCCAGAATTCTTCAGATCCTTTCTCACACATTCTGTGTTCCTGAAATAAAATATTCCCCATATGGACAGATGTGCAAAGCCAAACCCAGATGATTTGAATTGCTGCATACTTTCTTGGTCCAGCTATTTCTGGAGGAAGACATGCCAGTTTCATTACCATCGTTCTTACATTGCACAGCCACAGCCTTGACACTAATCGAAAAGTTCCTCTTTGGACATTGGAAAGATTCTGTTACCCAGGGCTTTCAGAACCCCCAACAGTGGCAACTTAACTAGTTCACTCTAGGCGGTGTCAGGAATAAATCAACAGGAACACAGCAATTCTGTCTGATCAAGAATTACACGCAAGTCAGCATGCTCTTGTCTAACATTGCAGTTTATTAGATTTAAGCACACACAGACATAAGCAATAGGTTTAGAACATCCCAAATATTTACCGAATATCTGGCTCGGTATTGAGTAATTAACAGCAGGATCGCAGCGGCAGTTGCTCACCTGCCAGAGAGAAAAGGTGTCAGGAAAAACATCTTTCAAGATGGCTTCAGAGGACGGCTCCAAAGTACACTCTATTAGCTAATCTTTTATAACGAACTTCTACAAAACACATTGGCCATAGTGATACCTACTAAATCACTTTTCCTAACTTTCAATAAACTTCTAACATCAGAGGAGCCCAGACTCAAGGTCTTCCAACCACCAAGGTTTTCAGTCTCAGCTGTTGACTTGTCTGTCCCCTCCTCTCATTCTGATTAGCAGAAACTGCCAGCTAGTTTTTGACCTTGTATCTAAAAGCCTGCTTCAAATTAACCCTTAACTATGTGGTGGTCTATTTTATTAATGCATGGTGCCTGAATGCACACAATATGGTTCCAGTTAGCTTGATCACATTCTGGGGTGTACACCGGATTAAATCAAGATTTGGAATGGCTCGGCCATTATGTTAATTGAATCTATTTCCCTTAAGTTAACGATCCTCATTCACACCTGTGTGACCATCTTGTTTATCACTTCAAAAGCTTTTTCTTCCCCTGCTGTTAATGTTTCCTCTCAACTAATTAGCCTCTTAAGATTGGTCTATACACCTGGACCTTATGTTTCTCTGACTGTATAAACGTCTTTCTGCAGTGTGTTTCATTCCATGCATCCGATGAAGTGGGTATTAACCCACGAAAGCTTATGCTGAAATAAATTTGTTAGTCTCTAAGGTGCTACAAGTTTTTCTTTCTTATTTTCGTTTTGCTGACACAGACTAACATGGCTACTACACTTAAACCTACCAGATGTTAGTGTTGTCTTAGCTTTCAACAGCTTGCATTTACAAAATGTCAATGCACAACTCGCATGTGAGTTGGCCCCTTTAATGACTCATTCCATTTAGTCACACACAAACACAAGTCCCATCTGCAGTTCTCACTCAATACTAACTACTTCTTCCTCGATACTACCCGCTTCCCCTTTCTGACTTTTTCCTTTCCTCCAATTCCACTCCCAGATACATTTTTCCTGTAGAAACTCTCTGCAGCAGACTTATTTTTTTCTTGCATTTAAAATTTGGATGTTATTTCTCAGTTTCAATATTTTACTTTTCTAATGCTTATTGGAGAGCAGAAAGGAAATATTATTTCTTCTTATGTTGTAGTATTTACCATTTATATGTAGTGCCTGGGGTAGAGGGTGTCACTTTGCAAAGAAAAAAAAGATCGAATTCCTGCCTTAAAATTATATTGATGCATTCAAATATTGCGCAGGGGACTGTCTTCACATACTATCTTTCTGTGCCTCTTAAAAGTAAAAATGTTACTTCTTTTAAAATAGGCGGAGAGTTCAGTTTTCATCTGATTTGTTAAGCCAATTCTGGTGCTTTCCTAAAGTCTCTATCCTGCAATCTAGCACAGCAGCAGCATATTTTGGACATACTGCCCAGGGTGTGTGTGTTGCTTCCCAACGTTACAAATCACATTGTTCATCAGCAGTGATATCCGTTTTGTAGCAAGATGGTCCCCACTTACAGGAAGCTCGGAAATGTAGTGTGATATTTCTCACAATTAACATGTGGTGAGGCTTGCTGCTTACTTGTTGATCTTTCAGCCTGCTGGGCTGAGCGGAACAGTTTCACATTTCTTTTTAGGAGTTTAATTTGACTTTTGGTTTCTGTCTGTTTTCTCACTTTACAGAACTATCTTCGAGTTGCATTTCAGGAGGTTAACAGTGGCTGTACAGGAAAGACCTTATTAGTAAGACCTTATATCACCACAGAAGATGTGTGTGAGCTCTGTGCTGAAAAATTTAAAGTGGACAATGCAGAAGATTATAGCCTGTTTCTTTTTATTGATGATACCTGGCAGCAGCTAACAGAAGATACTTACCCTCAGAAGATTAAGGCAGAGCTGCACAGCCGTCCACAACCCCAGGTTTTTCACTTTGTCTACAAGCGCATTAACAGTGATCCTTATGGTGCCATTTTCCAGAACAATGATGACAACTCCACTTTATAGAACAGATGCTTGTTATTTGTGTTCCTTGTTACCTTGGGTGGCTGCCTCCTTTTTAGCAGGCAAAACAGTCTATAGATTAAATGCCTAGTAAGAACACGAGCAGCAGCTTTTAGCACTGCCTATAGAAAATATACATACAGTACTTCTGGCCAATTGGGCAGTATATGCTACCACAGTGTCTGAGTGAACAACCCATGCGGCCGAGTTTCTTGGTACACAGATTCTTCTAAAATATGTTACACTGTGGCCCTCTGCAGGTCTATCCCTGCAAGCATGCTGAGATTAAGTTTCTCATACTTATCCTTCAGCCAAATGTTGTTTTGATTTAAAAAACATGTATTCTAGACAAACTTTTGGGTGGACTAGCCGGTACACTCTCAATTTCACCAGCATAAGTGTGACAAGACTGTCCGATGCAGGGCATCAATTAATTCCCAATTATGTGGATGGTTGCATCCTTTTCTATCTAAAATGATTTTTTTTTTTTTTTTTTTTTTACAGAAAGACTCCATGTTTTTATGTATTTCATAGAAATTTTATAGCAGTTGCAGGTAAACTGTGAGGGTGGGTTTTTAAAATATTTTTTTAACTATAAAGTATTCTATAATTATGCATGTGACTTTAACATTTAATATACAAAAATAAATCTCTTGCTGGTTTTAGAGTATTGCATTAAATGTCTGTGGTTTTTCTCTTCCTCATGACTGGAGGGTTTTATGCAACTTTTGTTTTGAGATTGTTGTGTTTCTGTAAGCAATTTGTATTGTTGACACTGGCCACTTAGATGCCTTTATATGAACCTGATGTACTGTTATCCAGACTATTGTTTTATATGCAGCAGTTTTAGACAAGCAGATACAAGAGTTGTGGGGGACATGAAATAAATGGATGTAGAGAAGAGATAGAGAATGTAGAGAAACTAATTTAGAAATCAAATGTGTTAGTCTGCTGGTTCAGGCTCCTTGCAAAAAATGGGTGAAGGAGATTGATAAGGAACAATTGTATGTTTAAAGTACTGTAGATATGCTGATGGATAACTCTCCCAGATATTAGTTGTGTTAGCAAAGGATTAAAAGCACCAATAAAATGGATGAGAACACTAACCATTTTATATAGATTGATACTAGCAACCTCAAACATGTTTTTGACTGAAACAAAGATTGTCGTCGCTTTTGATGAATCTGAGATTGTCTTTAGACAAGAGAGAAACTGTAAAGACACCTGAAAGTCAAAGCCTTAAACACTGAAAGGTACAATGAAATTAAATGTGTATGTTCTATAAAACCTGTTCTAAATACTGAATATTGTGGTTGAAATTCTGTCCCCCATTGAAGTCAGTGACAGTTTTACCATTGACTTTAACAGGGCCAGGATTTCTCCCTAAATTCTTGTAGCAGTGTAATAGAAGATAGGTGGTCACAAGAACATACACCTTGGACTTGTACGGATGTGTATATATAAGATCTGTACCTTTTTCATGTTGGTTTGCCACATATCTGAAATCCTTGGCACATGTTTGTGTTTTTATTTCATTTTGTAAATGATAAACAATGAGTTTTGCACATAATACATTGTAATACTGTATTATAACCACAGGTGTTGTGTGATTATTTTGAAGACAGTCCACGTGTTTGAATTTTTGTTCAATAGAATTTTATGATACAAATCTCATCTAGTGTTTATCAGTGTGTAGCCCAGCCTACATGGTTTGCTGTAAGAGAAGGCTCAGAAAGTATTTGCTAGTCTGTATAAAATATAGTTGCGAGGAGAAGCTGAATGATTTCATTAAAGGAAAGCAGCCTTTCATTTGTATTGAAATTAGGAATACTTAATACAAAGAAAGAAAATGATTGAGTTGAATGGCACAGGAAGGGAGCAGCAATATGAAGGAGCCTAAAGTTAGATTCTCCCATCCTGTGTCTTCCTCCACACACTGGAAACAGTGCTTAGTTATAACATTTCAGTGCACATTTTGTTTGGCCTTAACCCTGCACTGACTTTTGAGGACCATGCACATTGAAGGTAACACCGGAAGTTCTTGGTGCCACGGACTAGAACCAGTCAGTCATTCTCCATGATAAAATCCTAGAAATGTAGGGCTGGAAGGGACCTCGAGAGGTCATCTAGTCCAGTGGTTCTCAACCAGGGGCCTGGGGACCCCTGGGGGGCTATGAGCAGGTTTCAGGGGGTCCTCCAAGCAGGACCAGTGTTAGACTTGCTGTGGCCCAGGGCAGAAAGCCGAAGCTCCACCGTATAGGGCTGAAGCCCAGGGCCCTGAGCTCTGCCACCTGGGGCTGAAACCAAAGCCTGAGCAACTTAGCTTCGCGGGGCCCTGTGGCATGGGGCTCCAGGCAGTTGCCCTGTTTGCTGCCCCCTAACGCCGGCCCTGGCTTTTATATGCAGAAAACCAGTTGTTGTGGCACAAGTGGGCCGTGGAGTTTTTATATCATGTTGGGGGGCGGGGAGGGGGGGACTCTGAAATAAAAAGGTTGAGAACCCCTGATTTAGTCCATCCTCCTGTCTGAGGCTGTGACTTATTAAAAAAAAGTCTAGTGAAACAGGCTGCTAACTTTATTGCTCAACCATTTGTTGCTAAGCCAGGAGTGACGCTGGCTCCACAGGAAGTTCTACCTTTCTTATTTAGCTGACATCTATGATAGGGAGGGAGGAAAAGAGAAAAATTGTTGAGTAACTTGAGAACTTCAAATGTGAAATGCAGGAAGGCAAAAAAGGAGCCGGGAGAGGGGGTGACATGTGTATAAACCACCTCAAGATGACTCTTCTGTACACTTACGCAATTAGAACACAATGTTTTTTAACTAATTTTCTTCTCTGGACAAACATTTCTCACTTCTCATAATACCAGGAAACAGATGACAGTAAAGGTTTGGAAAGGATACATTACAGTAAAAATAAATTGCTTGCTTCTTGTGGGAGGAACAAAAGAGCATGCTATGGACATATTAAGAAACCAGGGGAAAAGTTTTAAACTACGTATTATTTGGAAGTTATATAACTTATTTTTGCATGCGCAGTCCCTATCAATTTTCCTGTCTGAGTTGGAGAAGTGACCAGGGCCTATGTGAATAAAGCTAAACACCTTGGAAGACCACTTCAAACTGAATATGAGTCAACAATGTGATGCAGTTGCAGAAAAGGCTAATATTTGGGGGTGTGTTAACGGGTATGTCATATGTGAGATAAGGTTGATAACTGTCCTGCTCCTCTCAGCACAGGTGAGGCCTCAGATGGAGTAGTGTGTGCAATTCTGGGCACCACACTTCAAGGAAGGATGTGGACAAATTGGAGAGCGTCCAGAGGAGGACAAACATGATAAAAAAAGGGTTGACCGATCAGGAAAGATTTTTTTAAAATACCTACTGGGCATGTTTAGTCCAGAAAAGAAAAGACTGAGGGGGGTAACCTAGTAAGTCTTCAAATATCTTGAGGGCTGTGATCAGTTGTTCTCTATGTCCAGTGGACGTAGGACAAAAAGTAATGGGTTTAATCTGCAGCAAGGGGATGTAAATTAGATATTAGGAAAACCTTTTTAACAATAAGGGTAGTTAAGCTTTGGCTTCCAAAGGAGTTTATGGAACTGCTGTCTCAGGAGGTTTTTAAGAACAGGTTGGACAAACACCTCTCAGGGATGGTCTAGGTTTACTTGGCCCTGCCTCAGTGCAGGAGGGCTAGAGACTATTCACTTCTCATGGTCCCTTCCAGCCCTAAAGGGTCTCTAATTCCTTGGTGGCTCCACGGGGAGGGATAGCTCAGTGGTTTTAGCCCCCCCCCCCCCGGTTCGAGCTGCTCTGCCCGCGGGGCGCCCGGGCCCGCTTTGCTCCCTGGGCCCGTACAGGGGCTGCCCGCGCGAGGTCCCGCTCCAGCCCGCGGCCCGCGCAGCTGCCGGGCTGGGACGCAGCGGGGCCCGGGGTCCGCCCCTGCAGCGCTCCGAGCTCTGGCCAGCGGGGCCCGGTCTCTGGAGAGCCGGGAGCCCAACCGGGCCGGGGCACCGGGCTCCGAAATTCTGGACAGGGGCGGGGTCTCTCTCGGCCAATGGGGGCGCAGGCTTGTCGGCGGCTCGCCTCCGAGGCCGCCTTCCCACCGCGTTGCTTAGCAACCCCGCCGGGACGGAAGTGAGCCCGCCGGGGGGGGGGGGTCAGAGGCAGCAGTTCCGGGTCGGCGCCTGGCCGGGCGGGGTGGAACCATGACCTCGCTCCGGGCCTTCACCTGCGACGACCTCTTCCGCTTCAACAACATGTGAGCGGCCCCCGCCCCGCCCCGGCGCCAGGCCCCGGCCGCGCGCTCCCGGGGGGGGAGCGGCCTGGTCCCGCGCGGGACCCCGAGCGCTCAGTGACCCGCCGCAGGCCCCGGCTCCCCTCACCCGCGGCCTCCCGCTGCTCCCTGCCGAGCCGCTTGGTCCCGGCAAGGCCCCCGCCGCCCCGGGCTGAGACCCGGGCTCGAGGCCCCGCGCTGCGTTGTACACCTGGGTTGCAGTGGCTGGCGCCGCGTCCCCACAGAGCGCCTGACACGGGCCCGCGACTTGAGCTGCGTCCACACGGCGGAATGTCCGGGCTTGGACCCGAGTCACCGTGGGGCGCGGGCTCTGAGCTGCCTCCCTAGCAGTGCCCTCGGTCCTGAGTGCTCGCCGATCAGCGGTGGTCTGATTTGTGGGTGGACAGTTATCCTGGGATGGGGCGACCAGGATAGGTTGTAGCGGAAATAAAACAGGTCTGGAGATAGAGAACGACAAAGGTTATAGGCCGAGGAGAGACTTTCATACAAGGAGAGAATGGAATTCTTCTGTTTAGAGAGAAGATCAATAAAAGGGGGCATAATAGCAATATAATAATTAATATAAAACCAAGAAAGGGTATAGCGATGGTAAATCTCACCTTTGCTGACAGTAAAGTGCAGGGGGACATTCAGAGAAAGTGAAAACCAACAAATGTAAAAGGAAATACATTTTTAGGCAATCCACAATTTACCTATGGGACCTTGTACTACTAATATTGAGGCCAGTTGCGTAATAGCATTTGAAAAAAGGTTCGACATTGACATTGATTAGACATGTTGATAATGGAAACATTGACAATGACATAAATGTCTTTCTAGAGGGGCTATAAACCCTTATACTTTGGGCATAATCTAATCATGAACTGATGGGGAGCTAGGAAGAAACTTTATGTAGGGACAGATTATCTCATAATTTTCCACTAGAGGGTTTCTTATCTTGAGCATTTGACACTGACCTTTGTCAGTGATGGAGTACCAGGTTAGATGGACCTCAGGAGTGATCCAGTAAGGAAATTCCTATAGTTTGGTGGCACAGCTTCCTGGGGTTAATTATATTAACTTGTCTGCCTATTATGAGGGTAAGGAGGGAAGAAAATCTAACATTTTGGATCCTTATCACTGACATTTACGAATTCAGAGTGCACAATAAGAGCAAAAGAGTTAGAATTAGGAAGTAAAATGACACAAAATGCATCTCTGGCACTTTCATATAAAATTCCCTACTGTATCTCTAAATCTTTCCTTTAATTTGAGTAATTTTAAAGTAGAATCTTCCATATCTCCTGTTTTCAAAAGGCCACTGAGAGGTTTTGGTGCAGTACAGAGAGTGAGCCACTAAAATATCCCTTTATGAGCTGGTTCTAAGAGTAATGCTTGTAGACACTGCTAGAACAAATAACTTATTCTCTGCTTTTGTCTTTAAAAGAAGGGACAGTCCACAGAGGAAGGCAATCACATGCCAAGATTTAGTTTGAAAACTGGCACTGTAGCTGTCCCCTAACCAGCTACTAAGGGCTGTGGGGAAAATAACAATGAGAAGCAAAGAGAAAATAATACAGTCAGAAAACTACTACTATGGTGGAAATTAATGAGTCCTCATCCCCTTCAACACCTCCTTTTTAGTTCAGATAACAAAAATAAAGATTACGGCCAAAATCCTGATATCGGATCCATGCGAGTACAATGGTCCACTTGAACAAGAGTCCCATTGAACTGAAGGCAACTCTGTACAGGCATAAGGGTCTGCCATTTGGATCAGGATGCAGGATCAGGGCCCCAAGACATTGTGGTAGAATCAGATGGTGAATTTTGAATATTTGACGTTGGAACTGGATGCTCCCTCTACAGCTATGTCTACACTGTAGTTGGAGGTGTGATTACAACTCATGTGGGCATAGCAGTGCTAATGTTAATCTAGCTAGCATGGCTAAAAATAGCAGGGAAGGCATGGCAGTTAGGACTCTGGTGTGGGCTAGGAACGCCAATGCATACCCAAGTTTCTGGGCAGGTTTGTATAGCCCATGCTGCCAGATTAAAGCTAGTGTGGCTATGCTTACATGAGCCTGAAATCACAGGTCTGACAACAGCGTAAACGTAGCCTAAAGTTGTTGCTTTCGCACTTACATGAACTCATTTAGTACTGCACCCTGTCACTGGTGATAGATTGTCTTTTTTTGCGGGGGGTGGGGGGCAGAGGATTGTGTTGTCTCTTGGAAGTATGTTGTTTGGAAATAAAACTTAACCAGGTTAATTAATATACAAATGCAAATATATTTTGTAAACCTTTTTAAAGTTTAATCTGTTTTTTATTTTTTACAGTAATTTGGATCCACTTACAGAGACTGTATCCTTATTAAGCATTTCATTGTACTGTATATACAATGTTGATAGCAGCTTTGTTTCTTCCCATTATTGTAGTTCTTATTACTACACACATCTAACGTACCCAAAACCATAATATGGTCTTTACTAAGTTTCTCAAAATTGTGTAAATTAATTTACAATAGTTTGTAGGGGTTCCTCAGGGTCTTACATTTCCCTGCAAGCCATAATATTTAAAACCATGTTGTTTTATGTTGTTCTCACATAGACTATTTGCTGGTTTATCCCTACTCTTCTCTTAAAATCCAGGGGGGGGGGAGACCCAGACATAGGAATCTACTTTATCTGAGTAGAAAGCTGCCCATCCAGTGTACTGATAAAAGGAAGGTATAAATGCAACAGGTGGAGCTAACACTGCTGTTGAGTGCATGTCGTTTCAGTTCTATTCTGTGGCAAGCCGTATTCAGTCCAGCATTGTGTACTGAAGAAAGTAGTATTGTCAGCTGTATACTTCTTAACAAGAACTCTGTAGTATGGGATACCCTTTTACCTACAGTATCTGGCTCATTGGCCAGAGTATTTTATTGTTGCAGAAGCACCAGGTGGAGAGCTAATGGGTTACAGTAAGTGGAATATTGTACACTTAGTGTGACAAAGCTTATAATTTTTAACTGTTTAAGATTCAATTGCATTTTAATACTTTGGGGCTATACATCAGATTTCAGTTCACTTCCTGTTTTTTAATATTCACACCAACCTGGAGCGTTTATTGCTAACACCACCTCACAGATGTTGAAGGGCATTTCATAAATTATGCAGTCATGTTGGATATTAGGTTGTCGGTAGTAGATATTAGGTAGTAGATTGGATATTAGGAAACGCTATTTCACTAGGAGGATGGTGAAGCACTGGAATGGGTTACCTAGGGAGGTGGTGGAATCTCCATCCTTAGAGGTTTTTAAGGCCTAGGCTGACAAGGTCCTGACTGGGATGATTTAGTTGGGGTTGGTCCTGCTTTGAGCAGGGGGTTGGACTAGATGACCTCCTGAGGTCTCTTCCAACCCTAATATTCTATGATTTTTTGTTTTGTGGTGATGTTCCTTGTGTGGCAGTGAAGCAGGACTAATGCTGAGCTCTAGCAAGACATATACTTAATGTTACATTGTGTAAGTCTTTGCAATATCAGGGCCTTTGTCACTGCACTGGACTTTGGCCTACCATCCTTTTGCTCGCATGTGAAGGGAAATATTATCCCTTTGTTCACACTCTTGCCTTTAACAGGACACAGTCAACTGGATTTATTTTTTTAAATTAACTAATTTCAGCACATTCAGATTTCTCAGAGCTCTCTCCTAATAGAAAGTGATTTTTTTTTGTTAGTTTCTTAAAACAGTATTTCTGCTCCCTTACTGCATTTATAAGAGGCTTGTGGGAGGGTCTGAGAGCAACACTACCTAACATGCTCAGGCCTGCCTCTTCCGCCCCTCCCTTTTCCTGTATACATGCCCACCTGCTTCTGCTTCACTTCACTCACTCACTGCTATGTAAGGAACTGAATAATGTCATTATGGTAGTGCATGAGACAGGAAGCACAAATGACCCTTCGTAAAGCAAAACTGGTCAGGCACAAAGTGCTGTCTATCACATTAAGTGAAGACCTGATCTTGCGAGGAGCTCTGCCCGCAGACAATGTGCAGGATCAGGGCCTCTGCGATTAGGGTTACTAGTAGCAGTGAGAAGTACACAATTTTCAGATGGAAATGTGATTATTATTTTTTGACGTTGCCTGTCCCCTGCACCTTCTAAATGAGGCTTGTGCAGTTAATTATAGTAAAACCGTTTCATTCCGTCATTCTGAAACACCACCACTGCAGCCTTTACAGAATCACGAAAACATTCTGGCTTAGAATCCTTGGCGGCGATGTCCCTCTGGGGATGGCGTACATTAATTCCAGCGTGCTAGCCTGTTAAGTGCTCCTTCTGTTTGCAGTAATGGGTAAAGCTGAAGGCTCCGTGGCCAGGGAGGAGTGGCACGGGCATGTCACTGCTCTCTCTGTTGCACCTGAGTTCCGCCGGCTGGGTTTGGCCGCTAAGCTGATGGAGCTACTGGAGGAAATTTCAGAAAGGTGAGCACCATGGACAAATTCTAAGTAACTTTTTCTTGTGTCCCAGAAAACTGACCTTGCTTGCCCACTGAACATGTGATGTTCTGATTATAATTCCCAGTGGTTATAAATGATAGCTGGCAAATTTTAAGACATTTCTTAGCTGTTGTGAAAGCCTATTTGTGGGGATGAGAGGGAAGAAACTTCAGGTCCAGCAGGCACACCCTGTAAAAATTGCTTGTCTTGGGCGGAGAGAAGATTCCCTTCACAAAGAGTCAACTCTTTTTCCTGTAGTGCCCACAACACTGTGTGCAGTGTGCAAACAGGGCGGGAACTGTCCCTGCCTCAAAGAGCTGACTGTGTGAGAGAAGTTGAGAAACAGATTAAATCTGTGAGGCTGCTGAGTTTAGTGCTCACAGCTTTATTTTTTGTGTGTGTATTGGATATGAGATTGTTCCCAGCTGATGTGATCTGAAAACACTGGAGTCTTTTTTATGAGCAGATACAGTGTGATTTTCACTTAAAATCCCTACAAAATGATCAGGACATAGCTTAGCAATAGAACAGATAAGCACTGTCTAAAGTAGGATACATGTACATAATGCAAGGGGAAAGGTAAAGCTACATTTTTTTGCAGAGCTGTGGTCAGCAATAGAAATACAGAAAATAATTACATGTGTGGCTACGGCTCATTTCTAATGTACAGGGCTCTCCCCTTGTTTGAGAGATGAGACTAGTGGGGAAAGTTATTCATGTAGGTCTTTAAATGAATGGGTAAAAAAATCTGCTCCCTCTCTCCTTCTGGAGTGCAAAATATATCAAAAAGCTCACCAAGTGTTTCTTTGGTCACTTGTACACAACTCCACTCTGCAGCGTTGTGCATTGTGTGAAAGCCTGAGATTGTTCATGTGGCTAGACTCCTCGGTTGTACCCAAGAAAAATACATCTGCCTGTAATATAAATAAATAACATACCATCATCATTGAATAGGATGTATTCTGTGCAGAATCTTTGGAAGAATTAAATTCTCCTCTCTCTGATTATTGGCAGTAGATTCATTATATTGTGAAATGTATTCTTTCGCTCTTCCTCATTGGTTTTTTTCTTTTCCCTTTACAAAGAAAGGGTGGATTTTTTGTGGATCTCTTTGTACGAGTGTCGAATCAGGTTGCAGTAAATATGTACAAGCAACTGGGCTACAGTGTCTACAGGACAGTACTAGAGTACTACTCAGCTAGCAACGGGGAGCCTGACGAAGATGCTTATGGTAAGTACTTGGTTCCGTAAGAGCAAAGCACAACGTATGTGGAAAGCTCCAGTGTTAGCTTTATTTTCAATAAAGTAAAGAAAACATAACTCAAGTACACAAATATATACCTTTGGATAGTTCTTTAAAGAACAAATCTGACTTGAAATTGCACTTCAATTATGCAATTTGATTTTTCAACAAGTATATACTTTGTGGTATTTATTGTGTCAACACAATACTTCTGTTTTGAGTGTCCTTATTATTAATAGATACTTACTCCTTTATTCCGATAGATAGTTTTGGTACTTTAAACAAGTTATTTTGCCATTATAACAAGTACAAGAAATGCCTTCTATAACTATGGTTAAAATGCAGTTACTGTTCTAATTTCTCTTTTCATATGCACAAAACTTTATCTAGCAAATTCATCTTGGGCTGAAATTATTGACGCTTTGCCTCACCCCAAAAGTGAATGTATTTTATAAACAGCAGCAAAATTGGTTGAGTATTTCTGCGGGGATTCAAAAATCCATTCACTTAATCGTCAATGACAAGTAGAACGCTTTCCCTGCTTAGGGATGAGTCCTTAGTCTTCAATTTCTGCACAACATGAGTTTGTTGTGTAAACTGGTTGTGAAGATAACCTTCCAAATGTAAACGGATACAGTGCTGTCTTCCTGAGACTATAGACACATGCTGCCTGAGCATTGCTGATGCCACTTATAGCTTTTCCAAGCAGCTGAAGAGTGACATTGACACGATCCTTGTCCTTTTTACAGTTACTATTCAGAACCCTGTGGACAGCTGTTGAAGCTGACCAGAACTTGTGTTAATTTCACTCTGTTGCTGCTTGCGAAAGCTGTAATCAGCAACAGATGTAAGAAATAGCAATTCACAGGGGAACTGGACCCAAAAGAAGTTGGGACAGGAGAGCACCTGAGACTCCCAATTTTCAAACACCCAGTAGCGAGGGGCTGATATGAAAGCCCTGAAACTGGGAATCAGCTCCTTTCCAGCTGGAAATGGAGAGGGCTGGGCTTTTTACTAGTTCTATTGGTGGGGGGCTAAGCCAGCCATTCATATTTTGTTTGGCCTGGATAGCAGATGCTGGTAACCCTTTGAAACTTTGCTTTTCTCAGACACCCTGATCTTAAAATTGTGAATGTTTAAAGTCAGACAATGATAAATGCGTGCCTTGGAACGTTTCTATGTGAATGGATCTGTTAATGACGTATTCCGCTGGTGATGCTTGTCGGTTCCTCAGGCAATAGAGCCCTGGATATTCTTTTTTATTAAAAAACAAAACAAAAAACCACACTGATGCATCACTATACTTGAGATATCAAGCACTCACTGCTTGAATTTTATTGGCTTTGTTTGCTCCCAGAAGATTTACTTGGCTGCTTTGCACATGTTGTTTTTGTTCCTGCTTTGTTACATGTAAATATAGGTAATGATTTTATTGAAGTATACCGTAAAATACATAGGCCGTGGCAGCTCACATTCTTGGAGCAACCTTACATCAAGTGTTTGCTATTTTGACTTTAATATTGCATTAAAACTAGTATTTTTGCATCAAATTGTATTTTATTTGTAGCAGTCTTATAGTACTGGAATTTTTCTCAAAAGATGAGCTATTTTTATTATAATCTACAAGAACATTCACTTAAGATGGGCTTGTTTAATGTTCTCTGTCTTGTAGTAGTAACATTTGTGTTTGTCAACAGATATGAGGAAAGCACTTTCCAGAGATTCAGAGAAGAAATCAATTATACCATTACCTCATCCTGTGAGACCTGAAGACATTGAATAACTTTAAGCTGTGGTTCTCAGGCAACTTACCAAAAAATAATGTTTATGGACAATTTAAAATTTAGAGCGCAAAGAGCATCAAATGTTTTTTGAAGGTAACTAAAAATATCTTGGATAGATGAGGAGGAAGGAGGCACAGGCTTAAAAATGGAGTTTAGGCTCAGTATTTTACTTAAAGCCCCAAAAGCAATAATAAGAAGTTTACAGTTACACGGATTATATTTTGATTTCCTGTGGTTGTTTATAAAAAAAAGACAAGTTTAAACATTCCACCATCATGTTTTATACCACATATTAAAACTCTGCGAAGAAAAATATCACTACTTCCTCCTACTGGGCCTGAGAATCACAGCTGCGAATGTCCTTTACCAGTTGAAGCTCGAAGGGTAGATATGAAGATGAAGTGTATAATAAAATACAAATTCAGTGTGATACTGGTTTGTGTAAAGTTGATCCATGGCTTTCTCTCTCACTATTTTATGTCATGTTCACATGTATTCTTGTCGCCTTCCTTAATTAGTTTTCTCATTTAAAAATCAGCTTTGGTGGAAAATGGGATATTGCACATCAGTTATTGATTAGACCAATCCAGTTCTATGTGTGTACTGTACAGTGTTATTGGAGGTAAGTCAGCAATGTTCTAAAACTGTAAAAAACATTAAATGTATTTGCTCTTTATAGAAAATAGATTATCTTGGCCTGTAAAAGTCCTGAAATCAGAAAAGGTGGCACCATTTGTTACCAAGTCCTATACTAAAAAATGAAAACTTTAGGCTGCAGTCTAGTTAGGTTTTTTAATACTATGCTTAGTGCCGTGGCAGAGTAGTACTTTAACATTTCCTCCGTGCAGATTTTTAATGGAAAGTTAAACAACTGACAGCAGCTTTGTACGGGTGCTCTTATGTTTTCAAGGACTGAGTTTCAGGGTAAGGCAGGTTTTGAAAGCTCTATAACATCTCCCTCATCTGGTTGACAGGTCTGTGGTTCCATCAGAATACAGCTTGTTGTGGATAGTCATGATCAGATGGGATTCCTCAGGTAATTTTAGTCAGTCTTGCATGCCATAGGAAGCTAATGGAGAGCAGAGCAGTAGGGTAATGTGTGTTTGGCAGTTTCTGTTGCTGAAGAGGGAGGCAGATGCAGGCCTTGACTAAGATTTTAGTCCTAGGAACCTCACAAAATGTTTTTGATTGGTGTTTAAAGTGGTGGTGTACTGCAGGAGTGATTTGTTCTAGGATGCAGATTCTAATACTGTGTAGCTGTGCTTTACTTTGTTTAGTGAGAGGTGGGAATAAGAACTGAGCAGGAGCAGCTAATTCATGTTCCCAGACTTTCTCCACAGAAAGATTTGAGTTAATGCATGGAATTTAGTCTGATCATTGAAATAAGCCTCTTTCCTCAGAAGTAGGGAACAAAGGGGAGATTGGCTTCTTGAGGCACAGAAAGGTCAGTAACTCCTCTTTTTCCTCAACTCCAAATTGCCCCTACAAAAGTTACAAAGCATATTGGTCACTCTGGGCGTGACATTCATTCAAGTACTGCTAGTGTCAACTGTAGAGAGGATCAAACTGTGGGAAAAGAAAAGAAGCAGCTGTGTTAACATGCAGCGCTCCGATCATACTTCAGTCCTGCAGCCTACTGTTGCATATTAAAGTCTTACATGAGAAGATAGCATAGTATATAGTTAAAATCTACAGATTCTTCAAAGATGTCCAAGAGCTTTGCCTTCATTAAGGGAAAGGGTGAGGCCAAGAAGTTTTAAAAAACCCATTTTTAGAGTCTAATGTGATGCATTTGACATGAGCTGGCTTGACTCTAACAGCTTCCATCTGAAGGTCTCACTCAGAACGCTGTGCAGCAGAGGTAGGAAAGGTATCACCCCTGTTTTACAGAGCAGTGAAGTGACTTGCCCGCAGGGCTACACAGCAACAGTTAGGAACAGAATCCTAGTCCCAGGGCATGTCTGTGGCCGATTTAGCAAAGACCCTCTAAATCGACCGCAGATCACTTTCCCATTGACTCCGGTACTCCACTGGAACGAAAAGCATAAGGTAAGTTGATGGGAGAATGTCTCCCGTCCACCTAGCATGGTGTAGACACTGCAGTAAGTCAACTTAATCGACTCCAGCTATGCTATTCATGAGTTGCGCGTAACTTAGGTTGATTTACCCCTCTTCTGTAGACATGGCCCCAGTCCAATACCTCCCTGGGATCTTCTAGCTGAATGGAATGTTATTAAACTCAAATTGACCTTTAGCTTTAAAGCTAGAGCGAGGGTGGGCAAACGTTAATATTTTTTTTTCAGCGAGTTAAATCTCTGCACACGGGCGTATAATGAAAGTGTTTTAAGGCCCCTTGTAGAAGGCTTAGAAAACGACTCTTTGTGTTCTGTTTCCAGCTACAGTGATCAGAGAATGTGAAAAGGAATTTAGGGAGAATTTAGAAAGTGTTAGAGGGTCACACTCAGTCTCCTAGGAAAGGAGTCACCTGCTTGGAGCTTTTCTAACAACTTAGCAGTATTAAAAAGTTACTCAAATACATTTATTCAGTCAATCACAGATGAAATACTGTACAAAAATCAACTGCACAAGGGGGGGCGGAGGAGAAATACAGCATTAGGATTCGTTCTCATCAATGTCCTCGTCTGGTGCCATCTCTTCAGCCTCATTTTCTTGTTGCTGTTTCTTCCAAAGTTTAGCCATAGCAAGCAATTTGAGGTTGGGCTGGTTGGCTGCATCCTCTGGAAAGATATAATCATAGTATTCCTCCCAGCCAGCGTCGGACTAGAAAAGAAAAGTACAAGCCATAGGTTAGTTTATTTAGTTTGAACACATGCTTTCAGAGCAAGAACATTAAGTTCCTGGAGTACTCTGAATACTCATCTCTAACAAGCATGGCAATAAGAGCTAATGACTGAATCAGAACTGAGGGTTTTTTTCTTCATTCATTAGATGACTGCTAAAACTAAGGAATCAGTGGGGCATGGAGTCCACTGCCCATTAATGGTGCTGCTTCTCTTACATGTAACTAAAAGGGAGAATGCATACAGAAGAGAGATTTGAATAGCTTGAATATACTTCCTTGGTTTTATTCTCAGAAATAACACCCTGCACATAGTTCAACTAAATTAAGTTTAGAGGCTTTATAATAATGTATTGTACACAAACAACTTTTCGGTGATTGTAGGTGGCATTTTATTTTCCCAGCCTTTACTCTTACCCCATCTTCAGCCTTTAATTTTCTTCTCTTCTTGACTTTATCTGGCATAAGTTTATCTACTCTCTCTTTATTGCAATCTGTTCCAAACTCCTCTTCAAAGTTTCTCCAGGATTCCAGTAGCATGAGTCTCTCCTCCTTCTCTTCGCAGTTTCGCATTGTTTTATTGGCCTCTTCATATACCTGTCTGCATCTTAACAAGCTCTCCTCTTTTCCTGCAGAAAGTTCAAACTGAGCAAAACTGATCCATACCTAGGGGAAAAGCAGAGCAAAATCAAATGGAAATTTCATTGTGAAAATGTCATTAAAATAAAAACCAGGAGGATGTGGCTAAGCTGGAAACCATCTATGTTCGTTTCAGCACTTTTGTCTAGCTGGTTGTTTATAAAGCTTGAAAAACTCAAGTCAGAGTAAGATTTGGTTAAGGCCCCAGTTTAGTACTGAAGAATACTCTGGTTTTATAGCAGAGTACCATTGTCAGTGTTTCTTTTTTTTTTAAAGAGGGAAGTGATTTCAACAAGGCTGAAAGTTGGTAGTCTTTGCAGAAATCTTGCATCAAACCCAATCTTAGAAACCCTACATAATTATAAGAGGGGTAAGACTAGTGTCTTGGTTCACTCCATCGTTGGTCTTTCTACTCAATTTTCTGCCAGATTTTGTAGCCTGACCCTAAGAAACTGGATTAACACTCCCAATTTATTTTCTGTAAGCCAACTGGTGGCAATTATTTTTGGTCATAATAAACCTGGCTGAATTTAGTCAAATCAGATCTAAACCACATTGCTAAGGCTGGTCGTTTTTCACAGCATCTGCAATTTTTTTGAGATCAGTTTAAAAAGGGGGGGGGGGCATGGCTGCTCAGAAGAACAGATGTGCTTCTACAGAACTGATTTAGTTTTTTCTCTTTTTTAAAATTAATTTTATAGCCATTGGGTTGTCAAGAAAATTTTCCAACTATGGGAAGCGTGGGAAACCTGGCATAAGAAGCAGTGCTGCTTCTAAGTCCTAGTAACCCAGGGCTTCTGCAGAGTGATCCTTTTTTAATAGAGACATCTCTTATCTCTAAATGTGTCATTGAGCAATACTAACATTTTCCCTTACTTATTCCCACTGCCCTGAATCTTGAAGGTCCCCACAGAATAATGTTGATAATTTTAAAATGCCATACGACTGACGTAGCTGAGATTCCTTCCCCTAATGTAGGATTCTGACTCTGGCACATAGAATGTTGGGAATCATTAAGGATAGATAATAAGACAGAAAATATATTGCCTCTATAAATCCACAGTACGCCCACATTTTGAATATTGCGTGCAGATGTGGTCGCCCCATCTCAAAAAAGACATACTGGAATTGGAAAAGGTCAACAAAAACAATTAGGGGCATGGAATGGCTGCCGTATGAGGAGAGATTAATACGCTTGGGACTTTTCATCTTGGAAAAGAGACGACTAAGGGAGGGGATCTGATAGAGGTCTATAAAATCATGACTAGTGTGGAAAAAGTAAATAAGGAAGTGTTATTATTTACTCCTCCTCATAACACAAGAATTAGGGGCCACCAAATGAAATTAAAACACGGCAAGTTTAAAACAAGCAAAAGGAAATATTTTTTCACACAACACACAGTCAATCTGTGGAACTCTTTGCCAGAGTATGTTGGGAAGGCCAAGACTATAACAGTGTTCAAAAAAAGAACTAGCTAAATTCAGGGAGGATCGGTCCATCAATGGCTATTAGCCAGGATGGGCAGGGATTGTCTCTCTAGCCTCTGTTTGCCAGAAGCTGGGAATGGGCAACAGGGGATGGATCACTTGATGATTACCTGTTCTGTTCATTCCCTCTGCGGCACCTGGCATTGGCCACTGTCGGAAGACAGGATACTGGGCTAGATGGACCTTTGGTCTGACCCAGTATGGCTGATCTTATGTATGGCCAGTTGTGAGTACACAAACATTACCTTGACATGCTGTGTCCGCTGAAGCAATCTGCGGTAAAGGTTTCTTGTTTTCTCATACTCTTCTTGCTCAATTTCAAAGTCAATGTAGGATTTCCAAAGAACCTGAGAGAGAATGGGTCAGTTTAAGTTCAAACCTCTTGAAGTTATGATTGTTCAATGCACTTCATAATACAAGCCTTAAGAAGTTATAGAGGTTACCGAACAGAAAGGTAGCCAAATAATTTTCAACATTAAAGCAGTACCAGGTATTACTGTTACACATATCACCTCTAATCTATAGCTCTAGGTAAGGGTAACAGGACAAAGGCCAAAAACCACTATCACAAACAAGTGAGTCAATAACTGGTTCTGGGCTGAATGAAACATTCGGGTTCCAAGAGAGAGGCGGACATCAAATCACTAGAATTTAGATGGAGGAAAGAAGCTGAAAAGGGATTTAAGAGGCAAAGAGTCGGAAAAACAATGGGAAGATGTGAACAATGAGGCAGCGTAAACCCTTTGATACTCTTCTTGCTTTTGGACTGATTGAAGAGAGGATGCTGGAAGACCACCCTTGATATTTCAGACACTGAAGCACAAGATCACAAATGTGGGGGTCAGGATTTCTGCTCTAAGGCAAAACTTGTGGATTTGTGAGTTGCCTACACTTCTATGGAACATTTAATATCATGAGAAATGTGGATAAGAAGTTGCTCGACAGACACTATCTCAATAAGGGGAGCACTGTCCAAAGTGAAAGGTGAGCAGTAGAAGTAAGTGGGGTACTTAACTTGCCATTGCGGTACTTAACTTGAGGCAATTGGAACTGGAGAGAACTATTCTAGGTATGAAAAGAGGGAGGGATGTAGTTCTATATAATTAGCTTATAAATGATAGCTTAGGCCCATGAGTAGAGAATATGCAGAACTGAACAGACACATCCGAGAAGTAACAAATTATTTGACCATACCCTAGAAGAAACTACAAAACAATGGAGTGCAGCCTCAGAAAAGCCATTATATGCAAGCAAGAGAAGTAGAGAGGTAAGCTGTAGTGTCCAAAGCATCTAAACTGGTAAAAACAGAAGTGTGAGCTATTTTATTTTACAAATGTATGTACCACACCATTTATGTGTACATTATATATATAAAGCAAACTTAATATTACGCAACCCTGACTCTAGCAACCTCATATCTTATACCGAGGCAATAATATATTTTTTTTAAAACTGCATAGTTATCTTTGGAACTCATGGCCATGAAATAGAGGCCAAGAATTCAGAAAAGATTTAGACACATATAGAATACCCAATTATACGAGCTAGGATGAGATATAAGCAGTGTTAGCCCTCATGCTACAGACACAAGCCAATCACTAACTACTTAGATTAGAAAATTATTCCCTTAGGCATGTTACACCACACTTGTTTATTGTGGACTAATATACCACCTGCTGAAGATGTAGCTGAGCACTGTCAGAAATAGGATGCTGGATTAGATGGACCACTGGTCTGATACACCATCACAAGGCCTATGTTCCTATTAGCACAGGGGTGGGCAAACGGCCACTGAGCATCTCCCAGAAGCAGCGGCACGTCCCCCCTCCGGCTCCTATGCGTAGGTGCAGCCAGGGGGCACCGCTCCGTATGCTGCCCCTGCCCCAATCACTGCCCACGCAGCTCCCATTGGTCAGGAACTGCGGCCAATGGGCGCTGCAGGGGCGGCGCCTGTGGATGGGGCAGCATGCAGCAGAGGTGCCTGGCCATACCTCTGTGTAGGAGCTGGAGGGGGGACATGCCGCTGCTTCCGGAAACCGCTTGAGGTAAGCGCCTACACCCCTGAGCCACCCCTCTGTGCCTCAACCTCCTGCCCCAGCCCTGATCCCCCTCCCATCCTCCAAACCCCTCAGTCCCAAGCCGGAGCACCCTCCTACATCCCAAACCCCTCATCCCCACCCCAGATCCTGCACCCCCAGCCAGAGCCCTCACCTCGTCCCACACCCCAACCCCAATTTCGTGAGCATTCATGGCCTGCCATACAATTTCTATACCCAGAGGTGCCCTTGGGCCAAAAAGTTTGTCCACTCCTGTATGAGCAGGTTAGTTGATTTCCCCCCCGGCCAACCATACAGTGTGTTGAGGAATAGGTTACTTCACAGTTCTTCATTTACCCCCTTACCTCTGGCATGTCTAACCGAGGTTGACCAATAGCCAATTCGTATATTGCCCGGGCTCTGTCAGTATCACCAAGAATGGTTTCTAACTCAGCAAATTTAATCCATGACGTGCAGTTTTCAGGTGTAAATTCTAGGAATTTTTCATACAGTTTCCGGCAGCGATCGAACTCCCGCAGTTGTAGCTCCAGTTCAATGTAGCCTTTAAATAGTTTGTTCTTTGGGCATTTACCTATGGACGTTCCCTGTAAAATGAAAAAAACAACTGTTTATGCCATCTCTATGAAGAAATGTCAACTTTTTTCAATGTCCACTTACTGTTCAGTACTAGCGTTTAAATTAATCTTTGTTTAACCACAGTTTCTGTTGACTACTCCAATCAGGACTAGTGTGAAATCTAACTGGTGCTGATTCAGCCAGATCATTATAAAACTAATATGTGCATCAAGTATCTAAAAAGTGCTCTGAAGACAGAAAAAGTATAACTTGTTGCAGACACTATTCACGTGTATAATGTTTCTCCATGAGACATAATCACTCAAAACTGAGCTTACGTAAATGAGTGCTTCATCTTCTGAGGCTAGGTCTACACTAACCCCCCCTGTCGAACTAAGATACGCAACTTCAGCTACATTAATAACGTAGCTGAAGTCGAAGTACCTTAGTTCGAACTTACCTGTGGTCCAGACGCGGCGCGCAGGCTCCCCCGTCGACTCCGCCTACTCCGTTCGTCGAGCTGGATTACCAGCGTCGACGGCGGAGCACTTCCTGGTTCGATTTATCGCGTCTAGACAAGACGCGATAAATCGAACCCAGAACATCGATCCCGCGCCTCCGACGCGAGAGGTAAGTATAGACGTACCCTGAGTCTCGAGACTGTCACCACACAGAGGATGGCTCTAGCCTCTGATCCTCCAGGTAAGGGATCCATAAATATATTCAGAGTGTGAACTTCATCTTAATAAATGCTGTCTCAGGGAGCACCTTCCCTCCTACTCACAATTGCACAACCACCGTTGGGTGCCCACAGTAATAACTACTAGGACAAGTAAGCTTAGAAAAGTACTGAATGTATTTTTAGCTCCTTTTAATTCACGTTAGAAGC
Source organism: Chelydra serpentina (assembly GCA_037349315.1). Classification (NCBI taxonomy): domain Eukaryota; kingdom Metazoa; phylum Chordata; order Testudines; family Chelydridae; genus Chelydra; species Chelydra serpentina. The sequence continues at coordinate 18,819,766 of JBAIAC010000061.1, forward strand.
TGAAAACAAGTAGAACCACCACCAGGTGCCCAGCCCTGAAGGCAAACCAACAGGTAGCATTCCATGATTCATAGTTTGAGAACCTCTCAGATGAAACAGGTTCAGATAGGAGTGCTTGAGGACAGAGAAGGAAGGCCAAGCTACGTACCTCCTGCATTATCGGACTGTTATATTGGAAGAACAAAACTCACGCCCCGCCCCAATCACTTCTGAGGGAGGCAATGAAGGCAAAAAAATTCAAATATTTATAAAATGCGTCCAGTACTTAAATCTCTGCCCATGAGCTAATGTAACTGACTCTTTAAACCAAAGGTCGCACGCTCCCTCAATATAGTTCCCCACAAAACCTTCCGTACACTTGGGGTGTGACTCTCATGCATTTTCTATCAGTATACTCACTACAAATCAAGGAAGCCATAAATCAAGCAAGCATTAGTATTCAATTCACATGTATTACCAATCAAGTCATCAGTTCCAACACACAACTACCCATGCTGCAGCCACCCAGTTCTTTCCTCCATTTCTCCTACCATTACCTTTGTTTTATCCAGATTAAGCTCCAATTTGCTGTCATCCAAGTTCTAATCTCTCACAAATACTGGGAAAACAAAACCCCCACACCAGATGGGTCCAATGAAAATGAGGCAGAACAGTATGTTATCTGCATGCTGATGACAACTCAAAAGCAGGAGAGTGTGTGTGAGAGAGAGAGAGAGAGCGCAAACAGAACAGCTCTCTGGACAGAAGAGTGATTATGTCCTTTTGGGATGTCGTCAAGAAAGAATGGAACTGCATACCAGCAACAATGTCAGGGCCAGACAGGGACTACAGCTGTATCAACAAAACCTGGTGGCCAGTACTATCCAAGGTGAGCTAGTAAGAAATCTTCAATCGAGGAAACAAGCACAGTTTCCCTAACATACCCAAATCAAAACCAGGTCTTTGAAAGGATCAAGGAAATCTAAGATTTCTAAATGGGAACACAACTACCTCTTTAGAACCTATTAAATCACCTACCTCCAAAGGGGAAGGTTAAAGACAGTGATAATTGGTGAGAGTACCAATGTGAAGAGATGGCATCTTGAGCAAAGCCCTAACAGCAGGACAGATGGCAGACCGTCCTCCTGCAGGGAGGCATTAAGAACTTCACAATGGACTTAACCCTCTGCTTCATTTTACCAGCCAAGGGCAAGAGTCCAGCTCAGCAGGCAAAGCTCCCCCAGCATTTCAGCGATCAAGCTAGCGCACTCTCAGCCAGAGAAGACATTCATATTTACTCCCAAGCCCTGCTCTGCCACTGTAAAACACAACAAACCTGATCTGTTTTATCTGCAAAGAAACAGATGTCTCCTCACAGCAAGAAGAGTGACTCAGGCATTACCAGACTAGCTTTCCCTCAGTCACAAGTAAAATGCCTCAGTTTTTAACCAAGAGTACTGGAAAACTAAGAGTGGAGGGAAAGGGAGAGATTTTCATTTAAAAGGGTCAAAGCCGACTGCATCTCTAGAGAGGCATTAGTGTGTTACTAAATTCAGCGGAAGGGCTTGATGCAGTTTCTTAAGAGACTGTCCGAAGCCCCTAGTATTGCTTTAGCTAATATTCTGGATGTTGCACTCAAAACTCCCAGGAAACAAGTCCTCTTACCTGGATGCTCAGAGTTCTCACAGATTGAGGGTGGTTTTTAAACGTTTTAAATTCATATACCAATTAATATTCTATAAGCACAGAAAACTGATTCTCTGGCTTCTCATCTGAATGCTTTCCAGCTGAAACAAGTGGAGCTCCTTTACTTCCAGCTATTATCCAAACCTCTAAACCAGGGGTCTCCAAACTACGGCCCATGGGCCGGATCCAGCCCGCGGCTTCGATTTGTCCGGCCCCCCAACCAATTGCTGCCACTGCCTCAGCAGCACTTCGGCGGCAGCTCAAATGCTGCTGCCGCCTCGGCGGTATTTCGGCAGCAGGGCCCCGTCGAAATTGGGCCCCGCACTCCCTAAAGCCGGCCCGCGAAGCCCCTTCAAAAATCTAATGTGGCCCTCGTCGCCTAAAGTTTGGAGACCCCTGCTCTAAACAAAGCCATGCCTGCCTTTAAAATACGCACAACAGCATATATGGAACACGCAGGTCTCAAATATGCATAGACATTTTGCTTTGCTTAGATGAGTTGTAAAGAAGAGACTTTTCAAAGTTCTTTCAACTCTGTTACCCCTAAAATTCTTAATTTTCTAAAAGACAATTGAGTAATTACCCTCTTGTTTTCCTTTACTTACCAAAGCTCTTCTGGCAAATGGAAGATTTTTCTGTCTTATTTCAAACTGAGCATACAACAGCCACATTTTGGCAAATGTAAACTGGAAGAAAAAAAATAATCAAGACACATTTGGCTTAGATGGATTCTTGGCAAATAATGCTACTTATGTAGTTTCAGAAATTACTTCAGTTTTTTACTAACTGTGTAGAGTCAAGTAATATTACTGTAACTGCATGGTTTCTGCTGAACAGGTAAATGTTACACAATCCAAAACAATTTATCATGACAAACACAAATGTATTCATTACTGTTATAAGGCATTCATCCCACACTGGCAGAGAAGAGGTTAATAGAGCCCTAGGGAGGCTGCCCGGGAAGCAGCCAATTAGAGGGAAGCTGTATGGGGCAGCCAATCAGGGCCAGCGGGCTCTCAGAAAAGGGAGCTGCAGGCAGTAGAGCAGGTTCAGTTGGTGCTGGGAGCACAAGGAGTGAACGTTGCATCTTTAACAGGCTGAGACCTGCGACACCTTGGACAGAGCAACTGCTGGCAGAGACCATGGAGCTAGAGGAGCTCCTTGCTGGCTTCCAGGACTGAGCATCCGAGTGCACGGAGGAAGGTCAAAGAAGGTGCTGGGGCCCTGGGAGACATAGCAGCAGTGAGAGGAATAAGAGGGCTGGGACCCAGAGTAGTGGGCGGGCCTGGGTCCACCCACAGTCACCACTGGGGAAGTGGCTAGACTACAGAACTGAGATACCACCCCGAGAAGGGGGGAAAATGAGGATGGTGATACTGCCAGAGGGCCGAGTCATGAAGAGGACGCTGCAGTACTTGGACTGAAGCCAGTCAGCAGGTGGGGATGACAATGGGGAGGACACGTTGGGAAGCAGAGCTAATCCCTGTGATAGCCAGCAGGAAGTGCTGCGCTGGTGAGTGAACGGCAGAAATTGTTCTCCCACAGGAAGAAAAAAGGTGTAATTTGCAAATTAAGGCTTTTAAGATGTGTCTTTAAGAACTGAATAGGCTGCATAAATTAGGACAATGGAACAAGGGAAGAGGAAATATGACACACAACTGTTTCCAACAGCCATATTCACACAAACTAAAATTAATTTCTTCTAACAAAACAAATCAAGTTAGTACTATCTATACTAGGGGGAAAAAATCAAAAATGTAAAGACTTGGGCCAGGCTAATATATGGAAGATTCTTCTTTAACTGTGTAAACTTAATGTTCTGAGAAAAGAACTGAAAAAATACCCCAATGAGTACAATTCCTATATTAGGAAATACATACAAGTAGCACATTTCGCCTTCTGTTACTCATACACCATATATGCCTACCAGATTTCTATTATGCCCACCTAGACACTACTGATTAAAATATTTCTTTTTTAAATAAGGGACTAGAATCAATTTTATAAGAGGCAGAAACAAAATGCAGAGAAGGCGAAAGCAGTGTTTTTATATCTAACACGATGCTGGAAAGGAACCTAATCCAAATCCAGAGTAACCCTCTCACTCATATTCCAGAACAAAGACTACATGACTATGCTGTCAAGTATCAGAGGGGTAGCCGTGTTAGTCTGGATCTGTAGAAGCGACAGAGTCCTGTGGCACCTTATAGACTAACAGACGTATTGGAGCATAAGCTTTCATGGGTGAATACCCACTTCGTCAGATTCATGCAATGGAAAACATTATTTTGCATCCACTGCATGCATCCAACGAAGTGGGTATTCACCCATGAAAGCTTATGCTCCAATACGTTTGTTAGTCTATAAGGTGCCACAGGACTCTTTGTCATGACTATGCTGGTGATTCTGTGGGTCTGAGTCCTGCATCCCCTGCTGACTGAGAAGGGAACGGTCCAATTGATCTCTTGTTACCAGGGAGGAGCATGTAGACCTGGGCAGTACATGGGTAGGTAATCTTCAGGATTTTGTACAGTGTGTTTGAGCCAGTCAGGGTTCTCACTAGAGCCATTAGAAAAGCCATACCTTTTTGTGGGGAATGAGTTCCACACATGCTTGATATACCTGTCTGGTTCGCTCTGGATCCTGGAAGGACAAGCAAGCTGGGTTAAATATTCTATTCAATACAAAGGTTATTGCGTGGTTCTAATAAAATTCAGATTTAACAAACTAAATTCTGAAACTAAGGAATTTTTGGAGGCGTATGTTAAAGGCTAAATGTTTAGAACTGTGCAAACTAAACTACTTTTTTTACACAAACAACTTGCCCACCCATTTGTGTGCACAAATCTAAAAAGTTGGCCCTTCAAGATTTAATGTTAGGATCAAGAGTACAGACCACTTTTTAGACCAAAGTATTATGGTGCAGGTTACAGACCTTTTACCCTCATAGTGGGAATGTTTTTGTAGAATAGCTAATACGCTATGTAATCCTATTAAACAAAACTTTAAAGCAACTACAAAATGACTGATTATAAACATGGAAAAGGTTCTATTTCCACTAGTAATTTACTCAACGTCTGAGGCTAGAGTAAGAAGGATTTTAGATATTCCCTGCAAGAGAGTCATTTTTAAAGAGTAGTTTTATTGAATTGGAAAATGCTACCACAAAACATGAGTTCAGACAACAGCCTGCCAAGGGTAATTTAGCGAAGCCTAAGGTGGTTTGGTTCTACTTACCAATAGGTTATCAGTATGGATTGGGGGAAATGTTGAAGGATGTACCATTAGCAACTTCACAGGGTACTTCCGCAAAATGACTGTTCAATTCATGTCAGATTACCAGAGATAAGCATATAATTTAAATGTCTATTATAAGTAGAAAATTTAATTTTTCAGAGAAAAACAACAACTCTGCCTACAAAGTCAAACCCCATTTCAGTTTTGCAAATCAAATGAGACAGTAGATTTTGCTTATTTAATAAGAAAAACTCAGAACCAGACAGCAACTTACTTAGTAGGCCACAGACAGATGTGGAAAAAGAGGAGACATGTTTTTACCTTTGCCTCCAGTTCTTCATACAATGCATAGTTGATCCAGAGATATATGTATCTCTTCCAGTGTCTCTTCTCTTGAATTGGTGGAACGTTGGCAATGGCTCTTTCATAAACTTCACGTACGGTATCAGGATCTGCATCACTTTCAACCAACCGCAAGTAATCAAACCATGCATCGTAATTGTGGGGATTAGCCTTCCGGAAAGGGATGGGAAACCATTTCATTATTGCAATTATAACACAGGTTCCTTTCCCTATAGTTTAAAGCAGAATTGTGTAAATCTGTAAATGTGTACCTCTAGGTTTTTTTAATTAATCACTGAAATATTAATCAAAGGTAAAAATATTCGATTGTCTAAGTCATTTAGGCATTTTTGAAGATTTTACTCAGAGATTCATGAGGGTTAAAATGAACAAACTAGAGTGGGAGAAGAATTGTCACCATTGTATGGCTTCACCAATTCAACAGTTACATTTAATAGAAAGTGGGCATGCCAGATTTTCCCCCACTGCCCAAACATATTTAGACAGAGCTAAGATGTTTTGTAAATGTCTGTGGACAAGTATACGAACCGAACTTAAATCTAATAGCTGACTATCAGCAATAGTGCAATTTGCAAATATAGTGACTATGTTCTAAAGGAACAAAATCCTGATTTTGATTTATAATTGACTAAACGGGTTGTCAGGCAGGCTTCACAGTCTGTGATATTACAATTACTAAGAGAAGCAGGGAAGACAATCAAAAACTTATTTCATTCCTTCCCTCAATCTTTCCACTTAAAAATTTGAAAATATAACCCCTCCGTTGCATCAGTTTCTTGGCAACACCATGGTGGATAAATAAAAAATTAATAATTCATATCCTAGCAGGTAATTTTGGAATATGTCAAGTTAAGGGCCGAAACACTGATGATATCATGAAGCTGTAGACCCCAAAGCTGATAAATACCCAGAATGTTTGTTTCTAGATGAGAGGGAAAGAGTTGTCAGGTTTAACTATCAGTGAGATGCATTAAATATTTAAAGCCCGTATGCAGTTCTAACCATTTTTTAAAAACCCAAATCCAAACAAACCCAAGATTAGGCTAGTTTTTGTTACACATTCTGTAGTTCATGTAGTGGAACTGAATCTATCCCACTCAACTGACATGTACCCCCTGTGGCCCAATTCCCATTAAATCCAATAGCTAGACGTTTTAAATGCGGTATGAGGAGCTCCAGATAAACTGTTGCATCACTTGCACATAAGTTACGATTAAACCAAACATCCAATGATTTCATATGACCAACACATGCCCTTTAAAAGCAGTGCCTCAATACCACTACACACATGAGAACCTCATTCAGCATTGGAGACTGGAAAGTGCACCTAAGCATGTTTACACATCTGTAAGCCTCTAGATCAACACTTACCTTCACTTCCTCTTCATACTGGAATCTCCTTTTGCTGACAATAATGTCTTCAATGCCTCTTCTGTCTCCAAACTTCTTTTCAAAGACGGTGTAATTTTTGAAGAGTTCTTGGGCCTCCTGTTTTGGAATTCTATCCAAGGCATATTTGTAGATCACCCTCACCCTCTCAAACTGAAAACATTAATACATGACAAATCAAAGTGACTCGTACTACATTTTATAAAACATCTTTTCTTCCACTCCCCGTAATCCACAGCTAGTAGTAGATTAGTTTGCTAAAGGTAAAGGATATTTTAAATATACATGTTTTGCAACTTTTAAATATACATGTTTTGCCTTTTTTATCACAGGGCTAACATGCATTCTTTCATGAGCTCTGTGAGGAGTAAAACTTGGAATAATTGTATTACTACCATCAATTAAGCTGAAATATTACTTGCCTTCTGCACTGCAAAGCATGGCATTGCTGTCAAAGAAAGGAGCAAAATCAAAAGCCACTGGCATATTGAAGAATAGGCACCAAAGGTCTGATCCTGCGCCACAGAAGTAACTGGGAGTTTTGCCACTAATTTAAATGGGAGCAGGAGCAGGCCCAAGGAGAGGAAGAGAGAAAAAAGCATTTTACCTAATATACAGGAAAACCAGAGATGCAGGTGCCTCAGTGGGTTACTACAGAGAGAAAATGAAATGGGGAATACAGCAGAAACATACTCTGGGCTACTTTGTTGCACAGTAAATGTATAAGCTTTAAGAACATATCAAGATGCTCTCTAGGGCAGGGACTTTGTTTGTAGAGCACCTAGAACCACGAGGTCATAACCTGATGGGCCTCTAGATGCTACCACAATTTTAATTAATAGTAACATGCAAAATTTGTTTTTCATATTGCTGTTAAGTCAACAATCATGATATGACAATGTTAAAAAACAGCAACGTAATGATAAGCCACGATCCCTGCCTTGTGCCACAAATGAGAACCTATAACAAGCACCTGCATAGTAACATCTAAGGGGCTGACAAACAAAGCAAGGATCATTGTTAGCAGATAAAAGGTGCAAGTACATGATGCTTTGATGGGGAAATGTTCTATAGCAAGCAGGGTTCACACAGAAGGACTCTAAAAGATATCAAATCAACAAGGGAAAATTGTACACTAAGACGTAATGTAATATACCATTGGCTCTAAGTACCATTTTTCCTAATGAAACTTCTCTCCAGTTTATACTTCTAGGCTGAATCCACGCTTTATAAAAATAAATCTGACAATGACACTTAAGCCAAGAGCAATGAGACACGGCGTATCTTTACAGGGTTCTTTAGGCTCCCTAGCATCCTAGCTTATCACAAAAGCTCTACAAGGGGGCAGTGTTTGGTGTATATCAGAATTAGAAAACATTAAGGAGTTAGCATGAGGAAGCGTGGTACGAGGTACATGGTACTGTAGGCAAATCTGAGCAGAAAAGTAGGTACTGAGCCAGATCCTCAGTTGGAGTCAGTGAGTGTAGCTCCATGATAATAGTGGAACCATGCTGATACACCAGCTGAAGATCCAGCTCATGCCATATACAAAATGTAAAATAACAATTTTGGGTCCTATTTTTTCCCTGTGTTGGACCCCACCCTCTCGCTTCTCGTTCTTGTTTAAAGTTTTGGGCTAATTCTTAAGTGGGTGGATATTTTTTTTAAGTTATGTTTTAACGTTTAGGATGTTTTTAGTGTATTGTTACTAATGCTCCTGGTGGGACACATTTTTATCCCAGCAAGTTTCTCATATATTGAGTAAAAAGACAAATTTAGGCGATGATTAGAGCCCTGTACGGATACAAAATTTGTATCCACATCCAATCCACAAACATGGTCTGCGGATATCCGCAAATTTGCAGGGCTCTAGGCATGATCCTGCAGAAACTTACCCATGTGAGCATTCCCACTGATTTAATCCCATTAGTTCATGTGAGGAAGTGTTTGCCGTATCAGGGCCCAAGTCTTTTGATAGCAAGCAATAGTATCTTGCTCAAGTTAACAAGAAGAGAATAAGTTTCTCTTGATATCAACAAAAGGCAAATATAAAAAAACAGCCTCCTTGTTACTACATTCTGAACATGAGTACTATGAACTCAGTCAAGATGCCGAGAAACTACAGTTAAAGAGAATTCTAAATGGCACAGAGGACAACATTCAACAAGAAATCTGCATTTTTATATTAGTTCAATACACTTTAGCAAGTCCTTACTTCCTTCTGGTTCTCCTCAAATTTTGCAAAGGCCACAAACAAATGCTCATTCATATGTTCTTCTCCAAAGAACTCCACGGCTCTCTCATATACTTTTCTTGCATGGGCAAAGTAACTGTGTTTCTCTTCAAAGCGGGCGTACTTGATCCAATTCTTAACATCAGGATGCACAATGACAAGTATAGAAATGTTAAGGAAATGGCAACAGTTCTTCATTTCAAATTCCATTCTTCCCAGGGAGTGCATGACCATGGATCATGTGAGAACAATAGTTAAAGATGAACCATGCAAAGAACATGCCCAGGAGGTAGAAGAAAAGTGTTGAAGGGTGTTCCACATACACGGGGTTTCAGACTCAGGGCCTATAGTTTTCAGGAAGGGAAAATGGTGAATAAAAAAAGGGGAAAATATAAGATGAGAAGAGGAGGAAAAACTTAGTAGCTCTGGCACTAAGAAGAGAGAAGTGACCCTCTACTTCATAGCAATTTTTAAATGTAAACTTCTTCCAAAGCTCTCTCATATGTGACCCACCACACTTTATTGCAGTGCTTTGTAACGTTTACTGTTTGTGTTGTTTTGTTGCTGTTGGTTACAGTGCTTAAATGGTCAGCATCTTTCAAGCCAAAAATATACACCGGTTGTGGCACAGTTAAATTACAAGCTCTTCCAGGACATTTATACTCATTTAACTTAATTTCACTGTGGTAAATAAAAATTCCCATCCACGTGTAGGTAGCAAAGGATATATCTCTCATAAATGGTGCGTGCCCTCTCCACCTCCTTGTATCTCAGTTCAAAGTTAATATAGGAATGCCAAGCTTGTTCCTCCGGTTGCCACTCCATCCAGCGTTCAAACACCTGACGTGCTCCAGCAACATTCCCCAACATCTCTTCCATGTAAGTATACTTGTACCTTTAACAAAAGGCAAATGAGAGCTATCATTGACAAAACCATTTAGAAATGTACTTAACAAAATTATTATTTATAGGTAACTCTTTTGGTGGTATTCATTATTTGCATCACAGAATTGTCGAGAGGCCCCATTGTACCAAACCCCTATCCTGGTGAGATTACAATCTAAGGGGGGGTGGAAAAAAGGGGTGGTGGGTAACTTTCCAATAATGTGAGTCTTCTTTTTAATATTAGCTTGCAGAATCTCAGAAAAAGAAAACTGAAACACCAGAGATGCTGAAGACTGTATTTGCACATGCAGACATTTTTCTTTTTCACTAAGTGAAAGATCAATTGTTTTTATTATTAGAGGTGAAATAGCGAGTTCTACGATCTGAAAACTCACCAGAACTGGTTGACCCTGGGGAGGGTAGTGATAGCTCGATCCCAGATATTGCGGGCATGGTTAACCTGGCGGTTCTTCATTTCCATTTCTGCATACTTCAGCCAGAGAGTGACATTTCTGTAGTCCACGTCTAAAGCACGCTCGTAGATGGAACGAGCTCTGGAAAGCAAACAACATTGTTGAAGTAAATGCACGTATGATGCAGTTCAAGGACTCGGACAGTATTAGTTGCACATATTCTTGAAGGCAAGTGAGAGATGCCCATCTTCATAATTACCTTTGTATTTCTTTGAGGCTTTCCTCCCATTGTGCGTACTTTATCCAGTTACTGATAACAGTCCTGTTTTTTCTTATATTATCTTCAAAGGTCTGAGAAGAAAGTTAAAATTTATTTTTAAAAGTAAAATGTTTCTCTATGCAGAAAGATCCCATTATAAACCAAGAGCGATGTCCTGATAACTCAAAAACAAGATCTCAATAGACTGGACTAAAAATCCCAAACATATTACAATTAGTTTAAACAGAAGTTACAATAGCTTAACTTTGAGATCAAAATGAATAAGAGGTTTCCTAAGTCATGTACTTGAGCAATTAGAAATGTAGCTGGAGTTGTGATAAGTGTAGATCAGGGATCTCAAACTCAAATCACCACAAGGGCCGCATGAGAACTAGTAAATTGGCCTGAGGGCCGCATCACTGAAAGCTTTTCATACAATGATACAAAAGGATAGTCAAAAATGGAAAAAAATGAAGAGTAAGCTATTAAAAGTCAATGTATTAACTTTTTAAAAACTGTAATGCAAAGAGGGGTTTTAATAAAATATAAACACTCAGTAATGTTTGGAGCTTGGCTGCCAGTGGAGTGCCGGCGCCTATGGTGGGCCGCAGGAAATAACTCCGCGGGCCGCGTGTTTGAGACCCCTGGGGTAGATCATAGGAGAGCTGTAAGCTTGTAAGAGCCTGTGTCAATCTGTAACACTGATGGACTAACAATTAACAGCGTTCAAAATTCTTTTAAAAACCCTATGTTTAGATATTTGAATAGTAACGTTAATTGACGTTACGGGGCTCAATTTTTGCACACAACACTGAAAATAGAGTCATTTGAACATGTCACATACATTCTTTTGTGGCTATAAACTGATCACTTGGTGCCAGTATCTGATATCAGACATGCCAGCACTTGGTACTTCCCAAAGGTCCAAATATCTAGAACATGTACATTCTTTACTAGAGTTTATAGGCCATAAGAGCCGCCTAGGAACTCTACCTCTTCTTGACTAAGTATAGTATGACCCTCATTTATGTGACCAAATGTCAGGAGGCAAGTCTTCAGTTCCACAACAAAGCAGTTCCACAACTTGATGCACCAGAGATGGCGCATTCAGTGTTATAGGCTGCCCCCAACCTATGTCCAACTAACATCACAGTATCATTCTTATCTAACAGATGGGTATGAGTAGAGAGAACCCTTTGTATAGCCCTCAGCACAACAGGGCCCTAATCCTCATTTAGGGGCTCTACGCACTAGTCTAAATTCACATCCCTTTGGAGACTAGCTTCAGTAAGCATTCAGACACTATACACCAGGGGTTGACAACCTTCGGCACGCAGCCCGTCAGGGTAATCTGCTGGCGGGCCGCAAGACATTTTGTTTACATTGACCGTCCACAGGCACGGCCCCGCACAGCTCCCAGTGGCTGCGGTTCACCATTTCCAGACAATGGGAGCTGCGGGAAGCGGTGGCCAGCACGTCCCTATTCCCTCCTTCTGGCTGACTTTTACTCTTCTTCCCTTTTTCTATAGCCTACCTCTCAAGATTCTAGCACATATGAATAGACTCATGAATAGTATACCTAGTGAGTATACATATAGCGGGGGGGAGGGATAGCTCAGTGGTTTGAGCATTGGCCTGCTAAACCCAGGATTGTGAGTTCAATCCTTGAGGGGGCCATTTAGGGATCTGGGGCAAAAATTGGGGATTGGTCCTGCTTTGAGCAGGGGGTTGGACTAGATGACCTTCTAAGGTCCCTTCCAACCCTGATATTCTATGATTCTATGATAGTATTCACAGTATACAGTTTCCAATACAAAATCATAAGAAGTTCTACTGTTAATTTGCTACTAAATCCAAATTCTAAAAAATTATGCATTTAATTGTTTAAAGGGAACAGGTTAAGTACCCTTAAACAGACATTTCTGATTTTACCTTAAAACCACAGAATATCTATTTTCTCTCTTTGAAGTTAATGAATAATGAATGAAAACATTCAGTCAAGTTTAAAAATATGCTAGCTTCTTAGTACAGTACAAGAACATCAAGTCACTTGTGCACTTACCTTCCTTTTTCGAAGTTTGTAGTCATTTAGCTCTTCTTCATCTGTGATCTTTTGTTGCGGAGGTGGTGGAAGAAGTTCAAGTTCTCTCTCCTTTGCTTCTCTTAACAGCTGTTCTGCTGTGATCTGTACTTCTGCTGGTGCTTTGTTTTTCACCTTTGGAAGAAGAAAAAAGATTTCATTTTTTGGGTAATCTTATATTTTTCTACACCCATAAAATACCAAAAAAACCCAAAAAGCGAGTTGACCCAATGATTTAATAAGTGAAAAATACAAAGGAGTAGGATTGGTGACTGGCTGAAAAATAAATGGAACTGAGTTTGCAAACAGACAGGAAACAGCAACACCAAATATAAAATACTTGTTACTGTGTCCATTTCACCCCATAAAAATGTCAAACTCAGAAGCTATAACCCTGCCTAGAGTGCAAAAAGATGGGAAATGTTGGAACAAGTCCTAGGAGTGTATTCATGCAAGTATATCTGGGACAGAGGTGACCACATATCTGGGGGGGGGGAATATGAAAATAGATTTGGAAACCTTAGTTTGTTTATCAGATGACCTGTAAAGTTCGGAATATGGTATCTACAGTATTTTTAAAAATACTGTAAGGTAAAAAAATCATATCACAGACAATTTTACTTTTTACCTATGTTACTGATAACTCCTTGATATTAAGCATAAAAGAATTTTTAAAATCCAACTTGACTATTTAAGTTCTTTCTTTACTTTTAGCATTCCTCTCAGCTTGGACAATGAAAACCAATGTTGATTGTTTAACTTTGGTTTCACATTTTCAGTACTGCACTGTGTTTCAAAACTGAAGGGCAATATTCATTTGCCTTTAAAACTGTTTGCTTTTAAAAAAAAATGGTGTAAACATTCTACTGACATTACAGGTTTTTATAAAATCTTGGGTTTAGAAAGTTTAAATTGGGGCCAAATTCAAGTTGACCCCGTACCTCTGAAAAAATGTCATAAGCTGTTGACTGGATTAGAGATACCACAACTACAAAAAACACGAATATCATCTGTTAGGGAAAAAGTAAAGTAAAGTATAAAGCCAGGAGTTTCTACATTTTTTGGAATATAGAGTAAGGCTCGAATCATGAAAACACTCATATACTTAATTTTATGCATGTGAGTAGTTTCATTGAATAACAGGATTATTTCACACCCATAAAGCTAAGGACATGCATGTCAGAACCACGTGGGAATTTTTTTAGGATACTTTTTTTTGTTAGAAAATGCCGATTTGTCAAAACCAGAACTTTTCACGGAAATGTGTACTTTCATTGGGAAGTTTTTTTCAGGTCTTGGATGGAATTTCTGGTCTAATCAGAACGCTCAACCAGAATAGGCAATAGCCCAATGATCAGGGCACTCACTTGGAATGTAGAACACCCAAATTCCTGCTCTGCCTGATTCAGAGCAGGGACCTAAACCTGAGTCGCCCACATCCCAGCTGACTGCCCAAGCCACCAGAGTATTGGCTATTCTCAGATGGGTCTTTCTCAATATCTCCTGGTGGAGCTGTTCCACTTTATATAAATAATATCCATTGAGCCAGAGTGAAAGAGAGTGACTCTGTGGCATTGTTCTTCAATTGGCGGCCCGCAGGCTAGATCCTGCCACCAGGGACTTCTGTTTGGCCCACTGCTGGGCATTAGCTGTTCCTTCAGACCCTCAGAAGCGGCCAATTAGAGCTCTTCGGGAAACCGTGGCGCTCACCCCCCTGCCCCTCAGGAGCACAGCCTATTCTCACAGGAAGGGGTGGGGGGAACTATCCCTGCTCACAGGAGGGGTGGGGGAGAAGGGTGCAGAAAGAGCCCTGCAGCTCAAGGTAGCTCCACTCCTTTTTACCCTCTCCCCTCCTATAAACATGGATGGCTCCTCCATCCTTCCCTTTAACACCCAGCCAGGGGAGCGGGGGGTGAGGAACCCCTGGAGTTGTCTGGAAGGGGGAGGCGGAAGGATATCACTGCAGCCCCCCTCCCCTTGGCCTGGGATAGGGGTGGGTGAAGAACCCAGTAGGAGCAGAAGTGAGGCTGGAAGCTGGATGGGCTGGGCCAGTAGTTTACAGAGAGCTACATACGTGACCCACAATGGTAAATAGGTTGAGAACCACTGGACTAGGCAGACGGGGGAAGGCAACAGGGCAGAACTGATAGGAACTGGGCAGATGCACTTCAGTTTATTTTCGCTATGTTTACCATCATGCCATGTATTTAATTTAGAAACTTTTCATTTACATTTAAACACAGTGGAACTAGATTGTGTTGATTTCGACTTATGGTGATACGCTTTTAATCAGGCACTTAATCAAATGCTTATGCAACATAAAGTGATCAGTAACTGACGTACTTTCATTAGTTAAACTGTCTGTGCAATACTTTTTGGGGAAGAGGTGTGTGTGTGGGGGGAGGAACAGTGCAAGAGAGTGTCAACGTTTCAGGCAGTAAGAAAGGGAAATTAGATGTCCATTAATTTCCTGTGAGTTTAACTTCTAATTTTAATGTCATAGTTGTAATAGAATTAACATTAATAGCATGATATTTTAATAGCACTAGTGTATTTGTATAATAATTTGTTTGCAAGATTTTGTTGTACTACTGTCCACTGGCATGCTTAACCTTTTACTTTGAGATTAATACATAATATTCGTCACACCACTCTTTAAAGGTGCGACCCCTGGCCAGTAGCAGGCTTACTACAGAGCAAACACCGGAAGAGCCCTTTGACCTGGCAAGATTCGGACATCACCTTATTCAGCCCACCAGAAAAAGTAATTGAATATCACCGCTCTACAGTGTGGTAGACAAAGCACTAAATCAGGCAGAGCAGGGACCTGGACCTGGGTCCTCCTACATCCCAGGTGAGTGCCCTACCCACTGGGCAACTGGCTACTCAAAGAGGGGTGCTCGCTCTTGCCCGCACTCACTTTTGAATGGTCACAATTTGAATGGTATCCAAATATTGAAACGTTAAATTTTTTTCATGAAATGGAATTCTTGCTTTCTGGTCAGCCCTAAAGCACACGTGTTTGCAGGACCAGAGTTTTAGACATGCACAATTCTGGTCAGCCAGCTGAAAGTCAGATGATTAGTTTGCAAAGAATGGTCTGTTTGGGTCACTGGGGCTCCATGTGGGTGTAGAAGGCACCCATGTGGGGACCGAGTCCAGGATCACGGCCTTAGTAATAACGGATTATATATTGTTGTTATGGTAGCAATGCTACACCTAGCAATAATTATTGGAGGATTTCATTTTTGTTACTTATGAATTACAAGTTTTTAAAAAAATTAGTGTGGATGAGTTTGCACTAGCAGGAAATTAAAAATCTAATAAAGCCCTTAACTGGCCCAGAGCTTCATGGCGGTAGCCCCTGTGCGTACACAGAGTTCTACTGCAGTCAGTGGGGCACTATGCAGGCCTTGGAGCGCCAGCAATGTCAATGGGGCACCAAGAAAGTGAAGTGTCTGCCACTGTTTAACTCCGTGTATGGTCATTGCCTAGATCTCTATTTAGTCAAAATAATGACCATAGAAGCAGAGATTTCATCAGTCAGTACTCCAGGATTAGGTTTGTCACAATGAGGGGAAAAAGTCACAGATAGCATGATCTTCCCCTTTGCCTGTGACTTCCTTCTGTGTTCATGACTCACCCTGCGGCAGCAGCTGGGTCACAGCCCTATTCAGGTTTGATGACCCCGGATGCTCTGTCATGACGGGGAGTGGGGTGCAAACTTCAGTGAGTGGCATTGTGATCTGGTGCACAGGGTTGCAGTGCTGTTCAGGTTTAGCCCACCTGACCAATGGGGGGGGGGGGGGGGGGGGGGAAGGAAGAAACCTGAACAGCTTTGCAACGCCACATGCCAGGTCTCAATGCCTGGAGCAGGATGATGGGCCCAGCCTGGCATGACCAGGGGCCGCAACCGAAAGGTGTGCTTGCTCCCCAGCCTCCCCTCCACACCAGACTGGGATTAGGGTTGCAGTGCTGGAAGCAGAGGGTGCTGCTGCAGGTGGCAGGGTGAGGAGGAGGGGGGCATTTTTAAAATCAAAATTCAGGGAGCAGTCACAGTAAACTTAGTGCCCCTTGATTTTTACTACATTTACCATGCCAACTCTGTGACTTTTGAGTTTTAAAAATGCCATGGCAAACCTGCATCTCTCCATGAATTATTACCTGATTGAGAGCAAAAGACTGCAACATATGTTTAACCTTCCTTCTCTGTAACTTTATTAATGATGGGAACTGCTTGTTACTTGAAGGAAAAACTGATAATTGCTAACATTGATTTAATTAAAATCTAATCCTTCCAAGCCTATTTATTTTGAGGAGATACATTCATTCAAATGACCTTTCTGAACAATAAAGACTGAAAATCACCATAACTTGACTACATTAAAAGACATAATTCTCCACCAGTGGTAGCAACATTGTCAGCTGTAGCATAGACAAGGCTCAGGGAGAGCTGATCATACAGGGCTGGCTCCTTCTCTTCACTGCCAGCTACTAAGCATGATTAAAATATAGCTTTAAAAATACATCTGATACTTTCCTAATTTTACTTTTCTCTGTTAAGAGCTGCTGTAGTTGCCACAGAGAGGTGATGGGATAGGAAATGGGAGTGGAAATGATCCACAAGGCAATCTCCCCATTAAAACATGGGGATTTTGATGGCTATTACCCTCCCTCTGTACACTTCAGGCTTCCCCATTGCTACTAGTGCTGTAGCCACATCAGTGGTTCACAGGTGCCATTTTTCCAAGAGTAAACAGCTGGGATAACTTATCTGTAACCTTCAGTTCAGCTTTGTCTCCTCCCTGTTGGGTTATTTTCACATTCTTTAAACTAAAAATGGCTTTGAAATTGTGAGTACATGGAATCTGGACTTGGTTTTTTAAAAGAAACATTATAAAGGGGTTGAACGGAAGTGGTGCTTTGTGTTGATTCCATACCAAGACTTTTCTGGTGGTCTCATCTGTTTCCTTAATATTGAAGATTTTATTTGAAAAAAGTGTTTTGGGCCTTTTTAATTGTTGAGAAAACTTTCCCAAGGGGACATGCACAACAAAGGGCCACATTCAGATCCTGCTGTAAGTCAGTGCAGTGGGGGTGAATTTTGCCCAGTAGGTTTGAGATGGACAAACTGACCTTTTGTATCTTAAATAACTACAATTGTTAATCATTTAACTGCTGGTCATTTGAGCAGAAGTTCCCAACAGCGTTGGAACCAGGGGATGAGGAAAAGGGGCAGCACAACCAACATTTTTCCTCCATGAAACAAGGATGTGCCAGCATTCTAAGAAATGCCCCTTAGTTAGTACTAACATCCCCCCAGCATGTATCCCGTAAGGGTCTACCGGTCGGTATATGTTGGATCCAATAAAAGTGAGTTTTCAAGCAACAGTCATGAGAACCATTACAGTGGGGCGGGGAGCGGGGAAGGACACATGACTGTGTTGTACCACCCCCCCCAAAAGGGTGAGTGAGGCTGTTTCTAAAAGGAAGCCCCCACTGGTAGCTGGGCTCATGCTCCATGTTACAGACAGCTGGGAGCAGAGCACTATGCAAAAGCTATTTCCAGCAGGACTCGCACCAGCGACCTCCCCCCTCCACCCCGCTTTCCCCATTGCCCTGTCTCCCTCATCCCCCCTCTCTGGTCCAACTGGGCACCTCCCTCCCCCCCAGTCACAGCTCCCCCAACTCCCCAGAGCTCCCCACCCCCTGGTTCCCCAATTCCCTGGCACCTCTGAGCCCCCCCATCACAGGTCCCCCAATTCCTGAGGTCCCCATTACAGGTCCCCCAAGGTCCCCCCACCCCGTGGTCACAGGTCCCCCAATTCCCTCCGCTCCCCGCTTTGTCCCTTCTCCCCAGTTCCCCTCCCACAGACCCCACAGTCCCGTCACCTCCACTCTGCCTCCCCCCCCGGCACACCCCCGTCTCCTTTCCCTGGGCACCCGCATCCTGCTCCCCCTCACCGCCGGGCTCGGTCACACCCATGTCCGGGCCCCTGGGGGGCAGGGTTATTTCCCCACCCGCCCAGCACTGACCACCACCCCCCCGCACCTTCGCCACTTTGGGAATTCGCTGCTTCCCGGCCGCCGTAGACGCCATGTTGCCGCCGCTGTGAGCCCGAGCTCCGTCGACTCCCCTGACCTTTCACCTCTCACCCCGCGCAGCGTCGCCTGGGTCGTTGCCACAGTAACGGCGGCCGCGCGTCTCCCAGCGGCTGCCGCGAAACCGCTGCGTCTCAGGTGAGTCGTCGCCGCTTCCTCTTAGCGCTGATCCGGTGGGACCGCCGGACGCACCGCGCCCGACGGAACATCCGCGACGCTCTGGGAGTCCGGGGAGGAGGCGCTCACGCGACTGGGACCCCCCAGACAGGTGTCCCATATCGCACAGCTCCCCTCACTTTGGGACTACGCCGCCCAGCATGCACTGCGCGTCTCCTCCCCGGGAGACTACAGCTCCCAGCATGCAGCGCGTCCCAGTCCCCTCCTCTCCCCCGAGTACTTTCTAGCGCCTGCTTGCACTGCCCCCTAACGGCCCGCCCGAGAACTGCAGCTGCCCGAGCTCGCCCAGCGGGGTCATGAGCATCCAGGTGTTGGTATTGCGGCCATCCCGCTCTTCCCTATGTTGCTGGGTGGGCGGGGCATGGGAAAGGGGTTGCAATGGAGAAAGCAGGCTGGGGAACTAGCTCGGCCCTTGTCCTTGCAGCCCCGCGTCCCATGGACTCCTGCTGCTGTTGGCACCTGCAGACCCATGTGCCAGCGGCGAGCCGGCCCCTTGAAGGACACTTGTCCCCTGTAGACGGGTCAGTTTCCTGCGGCAGTGCAGCATTTACTGTACGTGCTACGGGATGACCACCACAGAGGTGTCTCCGGCCAGCAGATCTGTGCTAGTGAGCCAAAGGGGAGACTTCCTGTGAGCTCACGAATTTCCCACGTGCTCTACAGTGCAGCCCAGACTGACGGCATAGGGCCAAAGCTCGACCCCCGTCCAGGCCAAACCTCAGCCCACCCCCAGAGTCCCCTCAAACCCAACGGCCCACTGTCAAATTGGCCCAGCGGTTTTCAAACTTTTTGAGCTAAGCCCCGCCCTTTGGGTTACAATTCTTGGTTGCACCTCCCCAGTCCAAACAAAAATGGACACAGTAACCCGCGGGTTTTCAGGAGTGGCGAAGGTGTGTGTGACGGTCTCTGGGGGCAGAGCCGGCGCAGGGTGAGGAGGCTGCTGGGAGTAGAAATCGGTGCGGCCACAGTGGATATTGACACAGACCAACAGGCTGGGTGGCCCACTATGGTGAGTTAGGGAGTGGAGGTGACGGGCCCTCCCTGAGCCCTGCCTGGTGTGGCTGCTCATCCTCTTTCCCCGCCCCCCGGAACATTCCATTGCACCCCCATAGGGGGGTGTGCCCCACAGTTTGAAAACCTCAGGGGTAGCCCTGCTCTGAAGCTTGAGGTGTCCATTTTTATTCCTTCCAGTCTTGACTTTGGTGGTGTGGGAGTAGGGTGGCCAGATGTCCCGATTTTATAGGGACAGTCCCGATTTTTATATTTTTTTTTATATAGGCTCCTATTACCCCCCCCCCCCACCCCCTGTCCCAATTTTTCACACTTGCTGTCTGGTCACCCTATGTGGGAGGAGCCGCCCATAGTCCTTATCTCCAGGACAGTTAATTAACTCCTTCTTGCCCTGATCCAGTGTGGAGTTTGTGCATCCCACTCTTCCACAGTCAGAAAGTTGGGGCTGTGCTAACCTTTTCCTACATAGTCTTATCACAAGTGCATATATGATATATTTCAGAGTGGTAACTATGTTAGTCTGTATCAGCAAAAACGATGAGGAGTCCTTGTGGCACCTTTAGAGACTAACAAATTTATTTGGGCATAAGCTTTCGTGGGCTAGAACCCACGTCATTAGATGCATGGAGTGGAAAACACAGGAGCAGGTATAAATACATGAAAAGATGGGAGTTGCCTTACCAAGTGTGAGGTCAGTCTAACAAGACAATTCAATAAACGTTTTCCCTTCCTTGGTATCCTACTAACTTTTGTAGTGGTAATGAAAGTGGCCCATTTCAAACAGCCCACTCCATACCCAGAGCCCCATCCTGCATCCCAAATCCCTCATCCCTGGACCCACCCCAGAGCCTGCACTCCACCCTGCAGCCCTCACCCCCGCACCCCAACCTTCTGCCCCAGCCCTGAGCCCCTCCCATACCCCAAACCCCTCATCCCCAGCCCTGTTGGGTCACGGGCATCAACAATTTTCTTCAACTGGGTTGCTAGAAAAAAAGTTTTAAAACCACTGTTCTAGTCTGTAGCTAGAGTCTGGGTGGGGATCGGGAGCATAGTGAAGTTTTGGGGGTTTTTTTGAATGGGCAGTGTTATATTTTACATATAATCTTGTATGTGAGTTATTGTATGAACTGTGGTGGTGTTTGAACTGTTCATTTTCATACCTTAATGCTTAGGCTTTTTATTTTAAATTGTGACATTATTTGGTATGTATACATTTAAACTTTAATGTTAGGTGGCAACAGAATTGAAAGGTAACTAAGTTTTTGTTGGTTAATCACAGTTGGACTGCATTCATATCACATTATATATTATTAAACTGTTAGGTATACAAAGGACAAAATGGGTTACAAGGACACTACAAACACATTGCGCATGGAACTGCAAAATAGATTTTTTATTTGCATCCAGGGTTAGGGCTATTCAGTAAAGCCTTCCACTCCTCCTGCAGTATAAATAATCCTATTGATTTAAAAACTTGGCTTTTGGACAAATAGTTTGAAACAGTCAAATACTATGGTGATGAGCATTATAGAAATGTCTACAACTAAATGTGAAACCATTTCATGCAGTTGTAGGCCATTAAAAACATTTCCTTACTGTACAGTAATATTTTAGGTGGTAACCATTATACTACATCCAATTTGAGACTGGTTTTGAAAGGAACCCGTGGGAGTTAGGCACTCAGATCCCATTGATTTTCATTAGGATTTAACTGCCTAACTCCCTTCCTCCCTTTGAAAATCCCATCTAGAATGACTTACCTCAAGGCTGAAATCGCTGCAGAAGCCATTCACATTAGATAACATCAGTGTTTTCTTTGTTTTTGCTACAGTGGATAAAATGACTGCAGTAACTTCTGCAAGAGGACGTACAGAAGTGGTCAATGCCAGAAGAACGGAATCACATGATGTTTCTGGTATTATCAGTCTCATCACATATTTTACTGAAAAAACTTTTGGAAGGATTAATGTCATCTATCTTTTGTAAGTAGCAACATTTTAAGAACATACATGACATTCTCCTCAAGGTACCCAGAATCTTAAGCCACTTTGTTACCTCTCTGCCTCAGCAAGAGAGAGCTTTGCTGAAACTTAGATTGTGTGTCAGCTCCCTGTCACACCTGTCTGTCCTCCTCATCAGCAAATGCCTTGGGACTCTGCCAGTCTTAACCTCGTCTTGCAGGTAACAATCAGTGAACCCCAGTTCTCAAGTTCCTCAGAGAGGTCTCTGTCAGCATCCTGTTACTCTCACTTTATTTCAATATCACAGCACTGAGTTAATTCATAGTAAAACTAAGAATATGTTTCTTAATAAAGAATATAGATTTAAGTGATACCAAGGGTGGCAGAGCCTTCCTAAAAGGTGAGGGGCCAGGGTGCCCTACCTCAACTCTTCCGCCCAAGGCCCTGCCCCAAGCCAGAGCGGGCCGGGAGCCGCAGATTCTCCAGTTGCCTGGGGTGGAGAGACCGAGAGCAGCCCCCGCCCTGCAGGACCCCGGCCCAGAGCAGGTGAAGGGTCCACGGCATGGCTCCCCACAGCTGCCCTCGCGGTTCTTATCATGGCTGGGCTGTGGCCCCCCAGCCGGAGCCAGGTCCTGGTAAGAGCCACACGGGGGCAGCTGTGGGGAGCCATGGACCCTCCTGCCCTGGGTGCGGGGCCCGTGAGGCAGGGATACTTGGGCCCCCTAACCCAGGCAGGTAGAGGGTCCATGGCGCAACACCCCACAGCTGCCTAAGACTTGGCTGGGCTTCGGCTGCTGTGCCAGCCTGGTCGGGGGGACAGGGCCTCGGGGGAAAAAGAGGACATTCTCCTCAAGGTACCCATATCCATGCCAAAAAGTGGACGGGCCAGGCCCATCCACTTTCAAAAAGTGGGAGGGCCCTGGCCCCCCCTATTCCGGTGCTGAGTGATACTAAGCAAGAGTAAACGAGGTAGTTATGGTTACAAACAAAATAAAACATGCTTTCTAGTGTACAATTCTTAACTTTAAAAAGCTACAATCTTTGTCTAAAGTTTTCTCGCTTACATCAAGTTACCAGCACCTCCAGCCTTAAGCAAGAGGATCCAAGTTTCACAGAATCAGAAGGTGCTGTCCCCTTTGTTCCCTGAGTGATGCATAACATACTAGTTGTGTCATGTGTAGGCTAATAGTAAATCAGTAATAAATCAGACACAGGTTTATGGTCCATATTTTCAAAAATAGCCACTGTTTTTGGGTGCCTCGGTTTCTGTGCCTACCTTAAGATCTCCTGGGCTTGATTTTCAGAAGTGGCAACTACCCACAGCTCCAGCTGAAGTCAGTGGGAGTTGTAGTTGTACCTCTGGAAAGTGGGTCCCATATGGCTCAAATGTATGGTCTAGGTTTACTTAATCCTGCCTCAGCGTGAGCGGATGGACTGCATGACCTCTTCAGGTCCCTTCCAGCCTTACATTTCTATGATTCTGTGAAGATGGGCATTTAAAATCAGAGGTCCTGAGATCAGTGGCCAGTTTTGAAAATGTGATTGTTAAACTCTCTTGGTCCCACAGAGAAGATGGATTTACTGGCAGGAAGTGTTTGTATAGTGAGTATCGGCAACCCTATCCTCTGGTTCCGTTATGATGCTATTGAACAGTTGTTAACTTGAAGAACAAGAAATCTAAAATCACTTTCTGAATCTTCTTTTTGTCATTTTTTAAACTTTTGAAAATCAAAATTGTTTCCACAGAGAAAAAGCTAACCTTGCCGTGACACTCAGCAATGAGAAGAATGAGGTTATTGCCCATGCTGCATTTCTGGACTATCCAAATTGGAATATTGTTGATCAAGCTGATTGGGAATCATTCTTACATGAAAATTACAGTGACAAAAAGTGCACAGTAAGTAATTATTTTTTCAGATGTGTTTTCACTTGAGGGACCTCAACTTGGTTTTCATTTTGTTCCTTTTGAATACTGTATGTGTTCAATTTTTGGTACAATATAGAAGGGGAAACAATTAAATTGCAACAGATGTTAGAGATGCATTGCCCTTGTTACATGTATTGCTATTCTCTGGGATTTGGGAAGATCAGTGTAGAAAATGGTATTCCTTTTACTGGAGATTTTTGTTTTGTTTTCCATTCCAAGTGATTTCTTTGTCATTTGACTAAGTTGGCTAATGGGTTTTTCTACACAAATGTTCTGACTCACTGAAAGCACATCACTTGGGGTCCTAAACATTCTCAACACTAGAAAATTATAACACATTAGATTTTATAACATTACCTCTCATCTTAGAGCACCGTACATTTTTTACAGTATTGCCAGCTCTTAGAATTGCATTGAGAGTCTAACTATATTTGGCATTTTTCTGAAAGCCCTAGCTCCTGGAGTAAAATCATTATGCGAGAATCTCCACTTTCCTTTTTTCAGAAAAGGAAATGTCTAGTCCTTTTTGGTTGTGGAGAAAAGCTGAAAATTTTGAATTCTAAAGGCTCAAAACCCAGAAGGCAAATAGAGAAACCAAAATGTATTATTGTTAAGCCAATCTCATGATTTTTGAACATCTGGGGTTGGCAACAGTGAAATTATCCAAGTGATAGGCAAAGTGCCTAGAAATAATGTTATCCACTAGTGATATTAGGCAACTGTTTTAAGGAAACTATCAACTCCAGTATTGCCATCTGAAATTGTTGTGTATATTGTTATTCAAGAAACTCTTAAAGTTGTTATAACTGAAGATACTAAAGGGGAAAAATGCTATGTTTTTTCAGGTTTCAGAGTGGTAGCCGTGTATTTTGAATACAGTTGATGCCACTGCATTGTTGATGGTGCATGCTTTTCCCCAGGCTGTGCATGGGGTGCTTACCAGTATCATCATCAACAAAGCTGTAACTGAACCTGAAGAGACAGCTGGCAGAAGTGTGTACAGAGAAACGGTGGAAAAGAGAAAGCTTGAGCATGTGAGATGTTATTGCTCCTATGCTTGCCCTGGAGTCCTTTCTGAACATGGGCAAAAAGCAAAGGAACCCTTATTATATTTTTAAAAAGAGGATTTTTTGAAATTGAGGATATGTCATTTAAAAAGTGCTTTATGGTCCTGATCCAGAAAAGCAATTCAGCATGTGTTTAACTATAGCCACATGAGTATTCCCGTTGACTTAAAATGAAAACTAAAGTTAAGCACACACTTATGCCTTAATCCAATACAGCACTTATCAGAAAATAGAATTTTGAAAAATTCAATTTGAAAAAGAGACGCTTTCAGAGCACAGCAGCACTAAAATAGTTTAAGGCCATAAAGTAAAGAATGCTGCATCCAATTAAAATTTCAGGGGTATTTACATGGGCAGAATATAATTACCCAAACTGAAACTTGGCAGGGATGTCTAGGTTAACATTCCTACTCAGAACCAGAATTGGAACTGAAGTTCTTAATTCCCCGTCCTACACTTGGACCTCTTTAACAGACCAGTCTCTCTTTCCTTTCTCTCTCCTCCATCTTTCTCTCTTCCATAATACTATACATTAAAAAAAAAGGAAAGACATCTCTGTTTTAGTGGATCCTGACGTTTAGGGCCAGGTTCACTGGTATGCTCTGGCTGCTTCCTGCTGCTCCAGCAATGCAAAACAGTAGTAAATCCAGTTTAGTTGACCAGTTAGACCATATTTATGGCTGCTTTGCATTGCTGGAACCATGCTCTGGCTACTTTGCATATTGGTGACTCTGGCCTTTAGATTTTAGTTAAGGATTAAAATACTCAGAGGATCAGGGAAAATCTCCCTATCTAAAAGGCAAAGAAGAAAGGAAAAAACATTGAAATGAGTGATCTATCTGTCTCTCTGTCTAAGCGAGGCTTTCATTGTCTCACCATTTGGAATAAGGATGAAAGGACAAAACTGCTGAGCGAATTGTAGTTTCCCTCTCCACTTCAGGAGTACTCCTCTGGCTGACATTTGTGAGGTTAGCTCTGCAGAGCTGTATATGCCAAATATGAATCTTTAGGCTGACCCTACTCTAGATGGAGAGGTAAACATGCATGTAGATAATATATGATGATATAGTGTAAAGGTTTTATTGGCATGAATTTGGGATGGCTGCATTATGTAAAGAATAGCCGAGCCACATGTGAATTATTCAGGCAATTTGTACATCTTCATATGATACCATTGTTTTTGGTTCTCATTTTACAGAATAACCGTTTTAGAAATGTGTGATTTTTTTCGCGCTCTGTATAAAAAAATTACAAATTTTTTTCAATCAAGTTTTGTTAAATTAAAAATGTAGCTCTAGTGCTTTAAAATTTATAACTGTAATATTAAACTTGAGTGTAAGTCAAGTTTTCTGGGGGTTTTGGTTAATTTACTGCATAGAGAGAGACACACACACAAATACAATCATTAAGACCCCGCTCCTGCAAACACTTGTACACATGAGTACATTTATCCATGCAGTTAGTCCTATTTAGTCAATGAAGCTACTTATGTGTGTCGAGTTACTCACATAAGTATGTACTGACAGGATTGGCAATTAAATTTGTAAATTAAGATTTTAATTAAAAAAAACCTACATGCATGATCTTATTTTATTTAATTCATTCATTTCTTTGTACTATAGCCTCTGAATACACTGTTTATGCATCTTTTTGTGGCAAATGATGAATATGTGATTGGATGTGCCCAAGAAATCATTAGGTGAGTTGATGTGTAAGTTGATGCATAGTGAAGCACGTACAGTTTCCTACTATCATATGTAGAGACTGTGGAATTAAAAGATGGTCATGTAACAAAAAAAGCTTAAAGGTAAATATTAAAAAAATTAACTAAATTTCTTAACAATTTCAGTATGTGACATGACATGACACAACTGTGTGTAGCCTGATGTAGATTTTAGATTTCAAAGCTAGACTCTTACAGTTCTGAATATATTTTCCTAACAGTGTGATCTCTTGCTATATCTTTTGTGGTTATTCTTGACATAAATATCATGCAGTCATTGGGACAAATTTATTTTTTCGAGTGGAGGGAGAAGAAGGTTCATAGTGCACAGTTGTGCAGGAAACCTAAAAGCTGTGGATCTTTCTGAAAAATCATTGTCTGCAGGTTATCCTTTGAAATGTTCGTTAGGTACAGACTATGCAGTACAACTACTACAATACAGCAGAGTGCTAGCTCAAATCACTAACAAAGAAAGTGCTGCTTAAGTTAGTGTGGTTCAGCGCACAGCATCCCTACATAAACAGAGTAAATTGCATTTGATACTGTTGCTGTCAGTTTTACACTTACAGGGTAACTATAAAAGCCAGCTCATCCAGATGCCAGGTCAGATATCTGCCAGCAGAGATCTGGCGTCTTTAATTTTTCACCACTGGGGAACTGATATAAAAAGAAAGCTATATGAAATCAAAGGTTTAGGAGATTAAAGAGAGAAATGGGGTTGAAAAAACAGTGAAAAGGCCTTAATAGTTTTCATGTAATCTTTTTTGAGAAATCATTTTCATTTTTTAGCCATGTGCATTTATGAGGGAAGATACAGGCACTGGAGAACAAAGTTTGTTTCATTAAGAGACTTGCTGCTAAATTTGATGTGTGTAGTTACTGAGACTAAATAAAGTAATATTGTTTGTCCAGGACAGTTTTTAATGCAGTACCAGAAGCGCACTTTATTCTTCTTTTCATACCAAGTCATGTGGATTTAGGTAAGAGTTTATTTAATATTATTTTAATCTTAAAACAATTAGTGTAGTCTTAAATATCATTATGATTAATACAATTGTGTGGTTTTCAACATATTAACGGAACTGATTTGTCCTCTAGACCTGAGGAAGAACTAATCCTAACATACCATTTTATACTTTGAAAAGCATAATCTCAGCTATATTGCTTAACATTACATAAAAAGGCTAACAGTGTATGGTCCTGATCTGCCATGACAGTAGAGCATAGTGCAGTATCATGGCCTAAATTTGAAACCAAATTTTGCTCAAACAGTCCTACTAATGGGTTAAGAAATTTCTTGGTGAAATTCCGTGATAGTTTTTAACTTGTTTTTGTCATTCTTAGGCCCAGGCTTAGGCACTTTTTTTGAGCGGATGATGAGTGTTCCAGGTTCGACTGTTGATGTGGACTTTACTTTGTTTGTGTGCCACAGGCACCACCATTGTCCCCAGCTGTACATTCGCAAAGCAAGGTAATATGCCTTCATCTGCTTTGTCTGTATGAGTTTGTCTGGATCAGTTGAAGGAATCCTGTGACTACGAATCGAGAGAGTGTAGTTTTCATTAAATCACCTAAATGTCTCCTCCTCACATTTTCCAATTTTCTTAATGACCCAAGCTGTTGACTCATGACAGCCACTTTTATTAGAGACAAGATGGGTGAGGTAATATCTTTTACTGGACCAAGATACTACCTCACCCCATCTTGTCTCTCTAATATCGTGGGACCAACACAGCTACGACAAAACTGCATAGTTACTTTTATTCTAATTTGTCACAAGACTAGTTGTATTTTTTGTAAGATAGGTCGCCTTATTTCCATATGATTAAACTGAGTGTTTTATAGCAGTAATACAGTTTCCAGATTTTGATGTTTCTCTTATGCAGGGCCAGCTCTAGGATTTTTGCCGCCCCAAGCAAAAACAATTTTGGCCGCCCCCCCACCCCCGATTTTTTCTTCCCCCCCCCCCAACTCCGCCCCTTCCCCAAATCCCCAGCCCTGCCTCCTCCCCCCAGGCTCTCAACCCTGAGAGGGAGAAGCGGAGCGCGAGCCGCTGCCGCTGGGGATCTCCTCCTCCCTCCCAGGCTCTCAAGCCTGGGAGGGAGGGGGAGCAGCGGCGCGTGAATCAGCTGTTTCGCGCGCCGCAGCCGCTTGGGATCTCCCCCTCCCTCCCAGGCTCCCAAGCCCAGGAGGGAGGGGGAGCAGCAGCGCGCGAATCAGCTGTTTTGCGCACCGCGGTGCGCAAGCGAGGCGGAGGCGAGCTAGGGCGGCTGGGGCACATTTTTAGGGGTGGCATGGCCGGCGCCAGAATGCCACCCCTAGAAATGTGCCGCCCCAAGCACCAGCTTGTTTTGCTGGTGCCTAGAGCCGGCCCTGCTCTTATGCATCCATTTATTTCCCCATGTCATTTTGCTACATATTTTACTGGGTACAGAACTTTTGTAACTTCCACATTGCCTCTTGGAGTATCTTGCTGTGTAGCTCCTGTTTTCTCTTATTAGGCCAAATTCTGACCAACTGGGCAAAGTCTGGGTAAGTAGATTTTGCTGTAAAGGAATTGCATTTGCATAATAAAACTGAGTAAGAAGGCCTTAGGCCCAACAATCCTTCAAACATGCTAGCACCTGCCTTCCTATACATTGTTGGGCACTTGTGAATTTACTCTGTGTACAAACCCACTGGGGACCCCTTAGCAATTTCTACTCACTGTCTGCCTGGGCAGGCCTCCGCCATGCTGCAGAGTGGGTGGAAGAATAAAACAGGGATAATAATCCTACTTTTCTCCCACCCTTTGTCTGTCTTATTTATTTATATTGTAACCAGTTTGGGGCAGGAACTGTATCTTACTATGTGTTTGTACAGTGCCTTCCACAGTGGAGCCCAGAACTTGGTTTGGGCTTTTAGGCACTAGTGTAATAAAAACAGTAATAATAAGAACAACAACAAATAGTTAAATAATTAAATAGTGCAGAATCCAGCTGTGTGGCTGGCTGCTTCTCAGTCCTCCAGCTCATTGGAAGTGTAGAGTTTTTGTCACATTTAAGCCTTCGGTGGCCAAGGATATCCCAACAAAATTCATCCCTAGTTCTTTGCTTTCCGTTGTATTATTGTCTATAACATTTTCAGTACAGTTGTTCTGTAGTCTAGGTCCTTATAACCAAGAGGTGTTATTCACAAAATACCTGCACATGTTTTCTCCTCTCAGGAAAGGTATTCCATTGCAATTCCTTTTTTAAAGAAAAAAATCAGTTTCTTTTAACTAGCAAGTTGGAGGAATATGTTTCTTAAATCATTCTGTGTGTTTATGTACTGTGAAATGCTGCTCTAGGGTGTTCTTTACAGGTCTGAAACCTACTCTTTTCTCCAAAGAGCATCCACCACAGCAAAGCCCCAAATGTAAAATCACTTAACACATATTTCAACATGCCAACATTGGTGTGCAGACTGGTTCGGATTTCTCTGAGTCCACATTCAGTCTTTTTTTATATTTTATACTCCCCACTATCAATCAATAGTGTGTGAAGGGACTTTAGTGTTGAAGTAATAGCACAAGGTAAACTTACTCTTGGGCCTTGAAAGGTATCCATGCCCCTTGATTCTGTCCATCATGTTTGTCTTTTATTAATCTGAAGAACATTTTTACCTTTGGGGGCTGTCAAACAATGCAGTTTGGGAAATAACATTTTTGACATGATTGAAAATGTTAAGAAAGCCATTCCAATATTATACTGAAGGGATACCATCTTGCCTGAGTTTTTGGAATACATATAGGGTAATAATGGAATGGTTAGCTTTAATGAAAAGCAGGGTAGAAAACTAACCAACAAACTATTTACTCCTTTTAAATAATGTAACTACTTGTGCTGTAAAATTAATAGTTTAGTATAGTTTGTCATAGATTCTTCCAGTAAGCTAAATTAGGTTTACTACTGATGCTTTTCCTTCCCTTTTCCTCTGTATTTGCCTTTATACTTCACTAGCATCCGTAGTGACGTTCAGTGGAAACTCTTTAGAGAGTTATCCATGAAAGGGTTTTGACGCAATCCCCAGCCACCTGCCTAGCAACACGTTCTGGGTCAATGATATGAGATTAGAGTAATCTCTTTTCCCTCGCCCCCTTACCCACAGGAAAAAATATGCTGTAAATTGATCCTTTGCTTAACCCCTGTATATTGAAGTTATTCTTTATCTGACCTTTAAAATGTGAAATAAAGCTGTAGCATCCTAGAACACAAACCAACGAGCTTTCACAGTGAAGTCCCTTGCCTGTACCTTGCAATTTGATCTAATTATCATTGTTTGTGCTTCTCTTTACTTTACAGCTGTGTACAATAGATCACAAATCTGCCTTTACAGTGGTGTGTGTGTTCCAATCTGGGAAGACAGTAGAATAGTATCTATGTGTGTGAAAAGCCACTGCCTCTTATAAAATAAAGAAGGAAGGGGGGTGGTTTGTAGAAATAAACATAGTGGTTCCCATCCCACAACACGTAGCATGTGGGGAGGCTGATGCACTCACGGGGAGTCCCACTGACTTCAGTGGAGCTTTGCATGCATGCCAAAGTTATCTCATGCTACAGGCTTCAGGATCAGGGCCCAAATCCTGAAATGTGATCTCAGGCAACCTCACATTTTAGGAGGGAGAGTGTGATTTCAGTAGTGCACTGCTTTAAAAGGACCAGTGGCAGTAGTATAATGAAATGTCATAGTGGTAAATATATAGGTTTAACACTTAAGTTTAACGGAAAAAAATTGTGGTTCTTATCACTTTTTACCTTTCACCGGTTGGCACAATAAAACAGCAAGTTTAAATTACAGTACAACCTGATTGGTTTGAACAGAAAGTCTAGTTTTGATTAACTGAATTTTATATAATGTGTTTACTATGAAATTTCAAATAAAGTAATGAAGACATGGTAATAGACCCCACTAGAGGATTCCAACCATGAAATCTTGCCTGAGAAGAACGGAGAGACCACCATTTTTGAGTGTGAATTATGAAGTGTGTAGATTATTAGTTTTAGCCAGGGTCTGCTGTACTAATGGAGTCATTTTAGGTGGAGGTTTCAGGTGGATATCTAGAGTCACAATTTATAGTGTGTTATATTTACCCATAGTTCCTTCTTGCTTATATAAGCCCATTCAAATTAGGTTTCCAACTTTCCACCCATCCAAAAACTGCAGTAAGGGATGGAGGTGGGATGTGGGGTGGGAAATTTTTGTCACTGATAGCAGTTTGTGCTCCCAGTTTGGAGTAGGCAGCTGCAGAATCCACCTGTATAGGGTCCCCAAGATTGTCATCCAAACTGAAAAGTCATGTGAAAGAATCCAGTCACTACTAGCAGAAAAGGAATGAAATCTCTAAAACTATTATGTAGAATGAAACAACACTGACTGCCTGGGTGTATTTGTCTTGACACACTGATGGAGACAAGATGGCATGCAGGCACCCACCCTTCCTGCTACAAAAATGGATACGAATGAGTTACTAAGAGAGATCAAGGCAGGCATAGCTGATATTCACTCCAAACTACTAGGTATTAAAAACAAAACAACCCCACCTCCCCCCCAAAAACCCACGTGGCAGACCTGGATGAGAAGGTCAGCACCACTGAATCTGGTGTAGTAGAGACTGCAGAGGAGACACTGAATCTACAGAGCAGAGTCAAGCAAATAGAAAGGGAGGGACAAGGTGGGATCTTTAGAACTAATGGTACAGAGAATTATAAAAGAAGGGACAAGGTAAGAATAAAAGGAATCATTGGTGACCGGGAGAAGGATAGTCTTACTCTACAGGGTCAAATTCACTCCTGTGCATAAAGTCAGCACAAATCATCTATGCACCACTTAAACCACGCTTAAACCCTACCATTCTACCAATATTTACAAATTCAGCCACAGTATTTGTCATAAAAATTAATAAATAGAACTTCTGGGACATTTAGATCCACTTTAAGGCCTCTTTAAATTGCCAGAGTGGTCTAAATGGGAATCAGGTCTTATATTTATTTGTTTTTTTAATCACTGGCTGCAGGAAAACTTGGTACTAAGGGTTTCAATTTACATACTTGATCAATAGGAACATAAAGGATGTTATGTTATGTTAGTTTTCTGAAAAGTTGGAGAAAGAAGTTAACAGAAAAATAGCCATTGAAGAATGGTTATCAGTATGATCTTCAGAAAAAAGCTTATCTAGTATGTACTGTTCTAAAGGGAAATTATTTTTAGATGTTGTTTCAATGGCACCTTATTCCAGAAAAATTTAACAAACATTATAAAGCAACTGGTGACTAATGGGGATGAGGATGTGGGAATATTGGAAGCTTTACTCATATCTAGTGGGCTTGCTCACAGGTAGAATATGATTGGGGTGGGATTACTAGTCAGATTGGGTCAACAACTGTATGTGGTCTGTTTTAAGGGACCACTAATAATCCTTTTAGGTCTCACAATTAATATCATGGCCTTCAGTGAGCATCATTCTTCAAGATTTTTTCAGTAGCAGTATGTCTCTTAGTAGCCAGGGATTGGAAAAAGAATATTCTCTCGTTTGTGAATATTTTGATTCATTAGAATTTTAGGACATAGTGGAAATGGATGCATCAATTTAAAACACAATAAAGGAGACAAAAAACTAACAAATACCTAGCTTCCCACCTTTCTTCTGTTGGATTTTCATACCAGAAACAGTCACTCGCTGTAAAACGGACACAGTTAAAAACTCTGGGTTTTAAATGAGAGGTTGATTGTGAAAATTTCCAGTGGAGAGGGCCCTCACTAATTGCAAGAAATACAGACATATGCAACTGCCCTTCCTGGGGAAAAGAAGAAAGAAAATAGACTTAAGACTGGTTTTATTATACATTAGTGCAGCACCTAGAAAATTAGGGCCCTGACCTACCTGACTTCTGGGAGCTACCACAATATAAATGTTATGTAATAATAATTAATGGACTAAAAACAAAACAATACGTAATAAAGAAGAAAGAAGTGTAAATTTGCCAAGGCTTAACTTTACAACCCTTTATAATGGAAAATATTGCATTGATTCATGTATTGTAGGAACACTGTAAGAATGTCTTATTTTTATTTTTGTTTTGTAAATCATTTTGAAAAAACAAGTTATTTTTTAATTGCAGGAAGGTGCCAGTTTTGAACACTGATCCTGTTTTATGACCTCTGTTTATAAAGGAAACAAAAACTTGAAGAAAAGGGAAGCTACTATAGTATATCAGGCAACCTTGTAATCTCTGACCTATAGATTGCTAGGAGTACAGCATATAATGATATTTTCTAGTGGTTTTCAAAGGCTGTTTAATAAAAGGATTGCTCCCAATTAATGAAGGAAATTGCTGAACTAACAACTAAGAGATTTAAGACCATTAATCGTCTGAGGGATTTGGAAGTTACATGGCCCTAGCCTTATAAAAAGTTTCCTGAGTAATTAATTTACTATGTTACAGAACATTTTCAAATGTGTTGCAGCACTCTGTGAGTGCTTGGATGAATAATTTATAAGAATTGTGTTAGTTGACCACTAGAGGTCACTAGAGACCTTGCAACGAAATAACCACTTGCATTGTTTCTGAATGACAATACATGTCCCAGTTTTGTTTTTATTATCTGAATTGAACCAACAGACAGGCCTAATTGTAGCCGCCCCAGACCTTTCTTACTTCATATCTGTATAATACTCGATAGGTTGACATGATGACAGTATGATAAAGATTATGACTGCACCACCTGGGGGGGGGAGAGCGCGTAGTGTGCCCACTCTTTGCCAAAAATGTTAGTCTTGGAGTACTTTTGGATCTCCTGCTCCTTTTAGATTTCAAGGTAGCAATAGTGGCTCATTCTACTTTTTGAAATCTGTGGTTAGATAAGAGGTTGTTAGATATTGCTAGTCATCATGCTCTAGTTATCTGCAGTGCACTATTCTTGCAAGGTGTAAAGATGGCCTATAGGTTTTAACAAGTGAAGAATGCACTGGCCCACTTGTTTTAGTGCAGGGGGGTTGGTGGGAACATATCTCTCATGTGCTCAGTGAACTGCACTGGATGCCCATCTTCTCTCGGGACAATTCATCATGTTGGCTCAAATGTCTAAAGTTGCCTGAATCATAGAATCTCAGGGTTGGAAGGGACCTCAGGAGGTCATCTAGTCCAACCCCCTGCTCAAAGCAGGACCAACCCCAACTAGATCATCCCAGCCAGGGCTTTGTCAAGCCTGACCTTAAAAACCTCTAAGGAAGGAGATTCCACCACCTCCCTAGGTAACCCATTCCAGTGCTTCACCACCCTACTAGTGAAAAAGTTTTTCCTAATATCCAACCTAAACCTGAGTTTGATTCTTGGCCCTTTAGGGACCATCTCTCTCCTTGTGCATTCTGTAGCAGCTGAGATTAGCTAATGCACCTTTTATAGAAGTCCAGGCATGGAGACTTGGAGGCCGGGTGTTTTCAGTGGGGAGTCCCTAGCTGTAGAACTCATTCCTTGTGGTCCATCACAACCTGAGTTTCCTGACTATTAGGGGACAATGTAAGATGCATCATTTTAGTAAAGCATGTATTTGTTGGACCATTGCTGAACTGATTGGGTAGAACAGGATTGGGACAGCTTATCGTGTTTATTATGGGTAGTTTAACATTAGATATATTTATTTTGTGACAGGGCCATGGTGATAAACACATTAAAAAAACAGCAAATAAATCAATCAGTAGGTACTGCATTCCCTGACTGTACTTTTCATCTACATTATTCAACATGCATTAAAATTCTCTTTTAGTCTTGTGCTTCTCCTGATTAAGAACTAGGATTTTAAAAGCTTAATATTGGATTTGAAATGCGAAAACATTAAGTATCGGTAAGTGTGTTCATCTCGTCAGGTATTTCAATGAGAATCTATCTATTCACTTTGAGAACTGTATGACTTTTACTGCCAACAGTGTATGTCAGGCCAAGTGGAGACAAGTTGAGGTAGCTTTCACACTGACAGCATCTTGAATGTAGAAGGAACAGCAGAAGCAGCTAAGATCTGGATCCTGCAAATTGCAACATTATACCTGTGCTGGAGCCTCATTTTGACTTCAGTGGGAATCCATGTTGACTCAGGGGTCTTTCTTTGAAGTAAGTTGCAGGATTGGGGCCTAAGTCTTTACTGCCCCTCTTCAGTTGCCAATGATTTATGTTGAAAAGTTGATTGGCAGGTGTCAGTTAGGCAGAGAAGGGAGAGGAGATTTTCACCACCCAGGAGCTCCTTCTAGTTCTTTGCTGTAGGGCTGACATGCTGAAACATTCAGCCATGAGGGATAGGATAGCTGGGGGGAGGGATAGCTCAGTGGTTTGAGCATTGGCCTGCTAAACCCAGGGTTGTGAGTTCAATCCTTGAGGGGGCCATTTAGGGATCTGGGGCAAAAATTGGGGATTGGTCCTGCTTTGAGCAGGGGGTTGGACTAGATGACCTCCTAAGGTCCCTTCCAACCCTGATATTCTATGATTCTATGAAGTGGTTCCCCTGCACAGATGGCTGCAAGTGGGTGCAGATCTGAACAAGGTGACCTCATTTCAGAGCTCCCCTATCACAGCACAGAGAAAAAGGAGGTAGGGGATTCCCTTTAGGGCAGGGGTTCTCAAACTGGGGGTCAGGACCCCTCACGGGGTCGTGAGGTTATTACATGGGGGATCGTGAGCTGTCAACATCCACCCCAAACCCTGCTTGCCTTCAGCATTTATAATGGTGTTAAATATATTTAAAAGTGTATTTAATTTATTGGGGGGGGGGTCGCACTCAGAGGCTTGCTGTTTGAAAGGGGTTGCCAGTAAAAAAAAGTTTGAGACCCACTGTTTTAGGGAGTGTAGCATAGGCTAACCTTCAGAAGTAACTGACTGGGCATTTTAGAGGCAATGTCTGGAATGGGAACAGCTTGATGCTAAATCTCGCTTTTGATTGGTCGTTGGCTGACTGATACCAGAGTTGAGGGAATGCCCCCATTGGTCACGTTAGCTCACCAAGTCACAGAACACCAACTAGCGAGGAAGCACATTTAATTCTTTTGGGTGAAATTATATAATGTAATGGTCTCTTTCACACAAAAGCACACAGTTATGGCAGATTCTGCCCCGGTGTACTGGGGAGATAGTAAAGGCAGAGGGAGCTCCTCCCTTCCCATCTTTGCACCATCTTTGGTATGGCTCCTTTAAGAGATTTCCACCGGCTGAGGATCTGGCCAATTGAATGTAGATTTTTGACAGCCGTGTGTTGTTTTTTTGCAGTTTTTTTGTTCAAGGCCATGCCTACACTGCACAGTTAAACTGGGGGACTGACACCCAGAACTCACCCATGTATGTTTGGGGGGCACAGCCCGCTGCAGTTGTGCTGAGATGCTCTGGGATTCTTTCCCAATGCACTATGGGACAAGGTCTTTGTTGCTCAAGGAGACTTATGGTCAGGTGCTGGAAGGCTGTCAGGACTCAATGGGTTTTGCCTGAGTCCTCACTGCCAGCGGGCAGAGTCCAGCCCCCAGTTAGGGCAGCCCCCGGGCTCCAATCCCTTTTCCCTGACCGGAGTTAAAGCACCTCCAGGCCAGGGGGTTTCAGTGGGGACGGCGGCAGGGCTGGGCCGGTGCTGCTGTGCAGCGAAACGTACCCCGAGCACCCCGCTCCGCCGCTGCCTGGTAGGGCAGGCCCTGCCCCGGGGGTTTTAGATGAGGCGTTTGAGTGTGTAGGTTTGCTTTGTAAATTAGCAATCACTGCCAGCAATACAGCAGTACATTAAAAGGACAAGTTTTTATTGCTCATCTTCAGGTAAGAGCCTAAGCAAAAGCATCCTCCTACCTCAATCATTATGTTTAGTCATGGTAGTAGTTATAGACCACTGACAAGAACGTGATGATGAACCTGACAAGGCTACTGGTTTGTTAACGGTATTTGTTTAATTCCTATGTTACTGTCATGCGCCAGTATACTCCCCTCTGTTGCATAGAAAAATCACAGAGCGTTTGTGGTAAATGCCATTGGATGCACTGCAGGGAAGAAGGTTATTCAATATGTCCATTCCCCATCTCAGAGTCAATGGCAGCCCCTTTATAACAGCAGCGTGGAATTTCTGTTTCATGTCATTCAAGGACATGGGTGGGTGGGTGGAATCAGGGAACAGTCACACTATATAGTGTAAATGGCACTCAAAAAATGTATGTGTGTTATTTTTGGCCTGAGCAGCAGTAACTTATCCTGTTATCAGAGGGGTCATTTGCATCTGCCAATGGAAGCATCACAGCAAAGAGTCCGCTATATTTGCCAATAGTGGGGCTGGGAAGGTCACAGAGGTGTAATAACTAGGCCTGGCTGTTTGAAGATACCTGGGGTTGGGTTTCCTTATGGATCCTTGGTTTCTGCTTCAGCAGGAGTCACACCTCCAGTAACGAAAGATGTGGTCGATGTTTACTGTCACAGCTTCAGCTACTTTCGTAAGATCTCTTGTTGTAATGAGTGTCTGCGCTGTAAGAAATAACAGCTCTCCAAATTTCCGTTTTCAGTTACCTCTGGTATGCCCAGCAAGACATCCGTTCTTTCATTCTCTGTAGTGCATCAGAGTAAATTCATAAAGAGTTTTTTAAAATACTTTCAGAGTATATTGTTAAATATCAGTCATATTTGTTTTACAACATTCTAAAAATGACAGAGTAATTGAAATCAAATAAATGGTGGACTTTGTACAGAAGTTATCATTTGCCTGCACTCTGAAAAACAAATTAGGGAGTGAAGGATCAGTATTCTAGTATTAGAAAGTTTTAAGACATCACTGATTCTAAAAGAGAACATCTGTTTTACAGGGTGGAAGACCATGATGATCTCATGCCTATCTTCACGCACCAGAATGAAATTCTGAGAGAAACCTATGGAGAATACTTTCTTGCAGAGCTGATAGAAGCTCAAGATGAAAAAAACCATGCTGTTGTTTGTGAGGTAGGTCCTTGACATGCAGTAGGCTTGGGTATCCCTAACATTCATTACGCTGTATTTGGTAACAGCTGGTGCACTGGCTTCTTGAATAAAAATGAACTAAATAGGACTAACTATGCCTTAGAAAGCAAAAATCGTAATTTTGATGGCCATTTGACACTTGAGAAATTCAGCCATTTTCCTAGTAAGCTTTCAGTTCTTTCAGGAAAATGATTGCCCCTTTGCAGTGGGTATCTCCTTTAAGGATGGAACATGACAAGTGAATCAGTAACAAAGAGTAACAATACGTGGCATTTCTAAAATGCCTTTCCATCAGAAGATCCCCAGTTACTTTACAAATCTCATTTGTACCTCACAATATTCTTAAGAGAATGACAGGGTCACCCATTCTACAGACGAGGAAATTGAGAACAAGCAAATTAAGGGCCAGTTTCTGTGGGATTCTGATTGTGAGGATCCCTGCCCTTGTGTAGCTAGTAAAAGAGCTATTCAGAATAGCAGCCCCTCTTGTCAAGGAAGCGTAGAGATGACTGCTGAGATGTTTCCACCAGGAACAACTCATTGAAAAGGGGCAGGGAGTCACGGTTCTGCCCCTCCCATGCAGAGGCCAGCAGAGTTGGCTGGACATACTGTGAGCAGTATGTTACACCCTTTAAAGGGCTGTAGCAGTTTGTATTCACCCTAGCACTGCCTTTCGATGCTCCCTCTGGGGCAGCCTGTATGCCCCTGAAGCTGTGCCTCCAATGGAGGACTGTGGCTAGATGCCACTGTCTAACTCAGTGTGATTAGTTTGTATATTTTGTTTCTCATCGTGATATAAATGAAGCTACAATGTAGACAATTCGGTAGATTTTTCAGAGATAATTGAAAGAGGTGATCTTAAATCAGTTATTGCTATTTTAGACACTTTGCATTATAAATAACCAAATTACATCCACTAGCAACATTAATACTGCATGTGATGACTGGTAACCAAGGATACATAGTCAAAAATATCTCCAGAAGGTAGAATCGTAGATGCTAAAGATGGACAAGATCAGTGAATATTGTAGTTTGTTTCCATCTCCTGATCCATGCAGGAAAATGTATGCTATCTCCAAAAATCAGGAATTAGTTTCTTCATTAAAAGAGAAATGAGAGTGGCCAGCATGAAATAGATTTTTAAAACATTGATATTTTACATTGTCTCAGGGGCATGCATTTCTAAAAGAGCATTCTATTTTACAATATGTAATTGCCATACTTTGTAATTCTGTGAAGTATTGTAGGCAGATAGGAGCGATAACCTACTTTAACTCCAGAAATCTGCTTCCTTTAGCAAAACAGTCCAAAAAACCACCACCCTTAAAATGTAATCACTGCAGTTTGAAACCAAGCGGTAAACAATAAGCTATTAGTGTAATAACACATTACAAACAGCTATCTTATAAATAATATATTTCTATCATACATTTATGGCTCAATATGAAACCTGCAAAAGGTGCTTCAGGCCTTCATAGTATAGACTCACCAATGCTGCTGCAGATTGGAAAGACACCTCCATGTGAACCAAGATAGATGCCAATTTTCCCTGCAGAGAATGAAGCTGGCAACCTCTTTTTGCACATATGGTAGATGGATTGGTTAATCAGCCTCTGCTGAGCCTTGGGCCTAAAATTACATAGCAGCCAGACAACTGCAGAGACCCATCTTTTGTTCAGTTACGCAAACAAGACAAACAAACAATCACTTGTTGTTTGGGGAAAAAATTAACCTTTTTTTTATTTTTATTGAAGTGTTGATGGCTTGATAAGACAGCTGGACAAATCCAGCCTTTTATCGCAATATTTTATTAAGTATACGAGGAAAAAACACATATAGTGGTTATTTGTTTTATCAATAGGTTGCATATATTACTAAAAATTAAGTTATCTTCTACCTGTCTTGTTTTAGTGAAAAATCAATGATGATTCTTATTGTCAGTTTCTGTTTCTTGCTTAATATTGTAATTTACAGGAAAGTTCCAATTCCATGCACTAAACCAATGTCATCTGCTGTTTCATCAATGCAAGGTCCTTATTGCTGTCATATCTGCCTGTGCATCTATTAAGGCATTTGTTGCTTGATATGTCCTGAACTTGAAATTATCTGCTGCTTATAATTACTGTGCTTCCTGTTCCTGAATTAAACCATGTCACAGGGAAATAAAATATTTTCTTCCATTTAAGAGCACAAAGAAATTTGTACACTAGTGTTTAGTAATTAGGCAACCATTGTGTTTAGCTAGATCCAGATTTTATTTAAAAACGGTTTTAGATTAAGCAAGAATCTTTTCTAAAATTTATAATTACAAAGTGCCATCTTTAGCTATGTTT
Source organism: Chelydra serpentina (assembly GCA_037349315.1). Lineage (NCBI taxonomy): Eukaryota > Metazoa > Chordata > Testudines > Chelydridae > Chelydra > Chelydra serpentina. The sequence goes on from JBAIAC010000061.1 coordinate 18,860,572, forward strand.
TGTATCTCAATAATTATTTATAAGTGGTACATGGAAAAACACAAAAAAAAACTTAGACCATAGCTAACAATATTTTTTTTATTCTTCCCCTGTGCATATTTAAATCAAGATTATTACATTTTCTTATACCTTCCTCTGAAGTATCTGGTATTAGCCACTGTCAGAGACTGGATACTGAGCAAATCGGACCTTCAGGCTGATCCAGTCTGGCTATTCCTGTTTAAATCTTTCAAACCCTGGTACAAAGTAGCTTTGTTAAAGTGGGATTGAAGATAAAAAGTATGACGTATATTGAACTGTATGGCCTTTTCTTGTGCCCCAAATTCATGTCTTTATATAGACTTGCAGCTTTTAAGAGTGTGATCCTGTTATTTTGATATTTCAGGATGACGGCATTGCAGTAGGTTTCATGAGTGTGTGCTCTGAAGTGAATATACAATTGCTTCATGACTGTTTTGACCTGGGGCCTTTCCATGGTCTCTGCAAACCACATCCTGATGATATTCTCAAACTACCACAGGAGTCAAGTATTGAAACAGGTAAAAACAGAGTAAAATATATGGATTCAAAATTAGTTAGGCTACATTTATTGTTAACTTCCCAATACATTATTATTTCAAAGCGTTGGAAGGGAACCTTTTGGAATGGTCTAGCTCAACACTGCTGGGGGTGGTGGGGTGGGGGTGGGCGAGAGGTTTGAAAAGGTTTGACAGCTGTTGTCTCTGGCTATTATATGCTTGTCACTGTTGAGGAGATTGGAGGATCTTTCAGGATCAGTAGCATTATATAAACAAAGTTCACATTTTGGAAAGTTAAAGCACTAGACGTGTCCCCCAGATGTCATCTGCAACTGGGCTGTTAATTGAAGGTCTCATTTTGAAGCTAATTCTAATGTCTGAGAATAGTTAGGCAGCTGACCAGTATCATCTCATTGTTTCCTTGTGGTCCCTCTGTCTGTCTGTCCTGTCTGCCTGTTCTGTCTATATTCTTGTATCTAGTCCCTGACCTGAAGAGTTTATCGTCAATCTCTTTGTTATAGCTTTACATAGTGTCTAGCACAATGGGGCCCTGGCCTTTAAGGGCTACCATAATACAAATAAATGATCATGATAATAATAAAGTTGGGGTATGAATTTCTTGAAGAGTAGAAAATTTCTCTCAATGATGCACTGTCATCCTCTGGCCTCTCTTTCTTAAGAAGCACTGAAGAGTTTTTGTGTGTGTGTTTGTTTTTTTGCATAGACAACTACATTTTGCTATTTGTTAATAATAATAGAATAAGAATGAGCACTAATAAGAAGTTACCACAATTATCTCTTTCATTGAATGCTTCTAATGCCTTGTCTCAGACAGAAAAGAGGCCCACTGAGCAACCTAAAACCAGTCACCCATTGGTATCCTAGAACTGTCAGCCTCAGGAAAGAGGATGGAGGAAAGAACCCACTTCTAGCTATCCTATCAACTTTCCTTTCCCTCCCCTGCAAAAAACCACCATGTTAATAAAGGAACTCAGTCATTTTATTCTATCTCACCTGCTTGCCCCTGGAGCTGCTGGAGTGTTACTGCAGACCTAGGTGAAGGGCAGAGTTGGGAATACAAATAGGCCTGTGGGAGCAGGAAAAATCATTAGTACAAGTCCATTGTTTGTTGAGAAGCTCCAACCTTTTGATTGTAGTGTGTGGGGGTCCCCTTTTTCCTAACCTTGCATGCTGGGTCAGCCTTCTTCAGGATCAGTTGGCCAGGTACAGAGTCAGCTGAATGAATCTTATAAAGCCATGTAAATTAGGGTCAGGATTGGGTCTTTAAAAGGCCAAATGAATATTTACCAAAAGACGCTAAATAACTTAATCTTCAAAACTTTAAGAAATACCTTTAAAACAATACGCTGCACCAGTAAATTCTTAGTAAGTATTGCATGTATGCTTTAATGAGTTAGTCTGTTGTATCTGGCCAAAGCAACCAAGAGGAAAATGGTTCTTGTTGTTTTTTAAATCAAGGTAAAAAAATTAAGCTAGCTTACATTTGTTAATATAACATCTGTTACCAAATTAGTTCATATACTAGCTGCTTGGAGATTACAAACATTTGTATGCCCTCTATTTGTTGTCATTTTGCATGGTTTCTTTATTGAAAATTTGCACTTTATTTGGTAAATTTTCTCAAATCTGCACCTCAGTTGATTATTTAATAAGAGCATTTCTTCCTATTGTTTTTAGGTATTAGAGTTTGATGTCTGTTAACAGAAAGCTAGTGTTTTAAACAGTCTGTATAAAAACCACTTCTGCTCTCAGTTAATCAGGTTTCACTTATGTGGCATATGTGATGTCATAAATCTTGTCAATCTTCAGTCATTCATAAGGGATGTGCGGAAAAACAGAGGTGACCCAAAAATTTTAATGTAAAAAACAGCACATTTAAAAAAAAAACAAAAAAACCCAACCTTTCAAGCTTTTTTTTTTTAAATGAAATATTCAGGGGAAAAAAGGCATAAATCTAGTTTCCCCCTCCTTTCTGTCATCTTTAAAAGTATATTTTTTAAAAAGTAATGTTATATGTTATAGCTTGATTATGGTAGAAATAGAGTCCATTTATAGCAATTGCATCTTGCTATTCCATGGATGAGTCTTTGCAGAATCAGAGTTTACCTACATGCATGAAATCAATAGAATTACTCATGTGGCTAAAGTTATGTGCATAGGTATGTCTTGCAGGAGCAGAACTTTTTTTGTGTGTGGGTACACCATTTGTGCACTGCTTTGAAAATATGGAACCAAATTGTCTGTTGGTGTAAAGAGAATGAAGCTGTGTTAACTTACACCACCAGAAAATATGGGCCATTATATCTTTAATGAATTCAAAGTCTGAAGATTTAAAATATAAGCTATTGTACAAGAAATGCTATGTTCATGTATAAATAGCTGTAATAAAGAATTTCCAAGCTGTTTAACTTGCTTTAGCCCTTGTACATGGAGACCGCAGGTTGTTATTGTTTTTCCTTTCAAAATCTAATACTGGGCAATAAAAATGAAAGAGTATACAATATCTATGTTTAATGTAATGTTGATATGCCACTTACATTTCATGATAATTATAGTAATTTGGCTGTTACTCTATATGGAGTCAGGAATTGGTAGCTAGAAAACACTATGATACCGTGGGAATGATTCAAGAGGTTTTCATCAGGCTTCTTATTGAACTGGCTTTTTGATCCTGCTGACTTTTACGTCTACCATCAACCCAGCAAACAGAATCCTTTTAATTTTCTTTTGGTTGAAGTCTTTCTTCAGTTACAGTTACAATAGATAATGTTCTTCCAGATCACATGTTTATGGTACATATACAAATAACAGTGATGCAACTATATTTGACTGTGTTGGATGGAGGAGCCATTAGAAGGTTGCATTTTAGTATAAAATCAGAAACAACATATCAATATTTATATGTAAACCAGAGGCATGTATTAATTAACTTCTGACACCTGCAAGCCTGTTTATAATGAGAAATACTGTTGGATTAATCAGGATGACATTTGATCATTTCTATGAAGGTGCCCATCTGTGATATCCCTAGAGAAACCACATATTATATATAGTATGTGCACATTTCTTTGCCTGCACATTGCATCAACATTTGTTTCTTCTGAGAGTGATTATAAAAAATATCATGCTGAATTATTTTAGGCCTTTGAACTCATTATTTAAAAAATTAAATTGCCTGAGATTGTCCCAATAACTACTTACTTAAGGGAATCGAACTGTAAGTTAGTTAGGTTTCTCATCATAAAGCATGCATAGAGTTTTTCAAAGCCCCCTCTGAGGGCTCAGAAGTCTTCAAATTCATAGGTTACTGTTTTGGCATACTTTATCTTAAAATCTCAAAGAGTTTTTGTTAATTAAAGCTTCTCTTCAGAGACTTCATTTTAAGTATATAAAAAGATGAACTAGGAATATGTCTTTAGGATTTGGAAAGTGACTTTGGAGGAATTTTGATAGCCATTTCATATATGTTAATTAGCTTACACATAGGGATCCCAGATTTTATTGTTGTGGGGTTTTGGTGGTTATTTGCTTTAATTTATTGACTCCATCAATGTTTTTAACTGTTTTTCATGTAAATGAACTATAACCAGTTAATATTTGCTTCCACATATTGAACATACATTTGACAATTGCAGCAGGATTTCAAATTATTTAAAGTAACTCACCTTGATATTATACTGTAAACTAAGGACCGTTCCTGCAAGATGTTGAGTAATCTCACCTCTCATTGACTTCAAAGGGAATATAGTGTTCATTACCTGGCAGGGCAGGGTTAGAGACTGTTTTCCCAAAATTGTGTAATTGCTGTCAAGCAGCTACCCAAAGGCTGCCAAGCACATAGATGGAATTAAAGTAACACAGCAGTCGACTTCTGCTGCATTGATGTCAGATTTCAGTCATGTCCTATTGCACAAATTGTACATGCGTTTAAAACAGGTATGTCATATGTACACAGTAGTTAAGCCGTTACAAATCAAATGCAATAATGCATCATAAACATTCTGAAATTGATTCTGGACATTTTTATCTGGATTTTCCTGCCATTTCACATTTTAAATGTGAGGAAACAACCTTGGGCCAGATCATCATCTGATGTAAATTGGCATAGCATTGATTTACACCAGCTGTGGATTTGGTCCATGTGACTAGAATGTTGAACATGGTGAAAATTGTGAAATCTGTTTTTTATCAATATTAACAAAATTAACTCTATTGTTCAATTTTATGTTTTAATTGGATTTTACTGGTTTAAACTGTAATCCAGAAACTCTATTTACACAATATTCTCTCTCTGTATAAATAATACAAATATCATGTCTTTCAATGGCTAAGTATAAGTGGATAGGGCAAGTGACAAAAATTAATTGAATCCTATTGCTTTAGTCATCAGTTTTGACACCAAAAATACTATTAACCTGTTAGCAATTGACTAAAACAGAATCCCATCATTATTGCTTTTATTTACTAGGTATTGAGCTCAGTCAGTGTGCTCAATGCTGTGTAGACTTTAAAATCTGGTCTCAATAAATTTGAATGTGTGTTGTCCTTTCCTTTCTTGTTTATAGAGCCCTTTCATCCCTGCTTCACTTACCATAGTTTTAAAAACTGGTTTCTTTGTATTTATCTGCCTCTTCTGCTAAAATGGGTGTTCATTAAACAGATTAGCCAGTGTCTGCCTTTTGGGACTGAAAAATACAACAAAGATCCTTTCTAGCTAGTTGACACAGTGCTTTAAAGCAGATTTCAGTGTAGTAGCCATGTTAGTCTGTGTCAGCAAAAAAAAATAAGAAAGGAATAGTTGTGGCACCTTAGAGACTCTAAAGTCTCACCACAAGTATTCCTCCCCCACTGTAAAAGGATCCTGGAATATGTCTGAACTGAGCCCCAAAGGCAAGCACCAGCTGCAATGGAGGAGACAGGTAAGTAACAAGATAGGAGAGGCACCATTAACCCCTTTTAGACTGCCAGCCAAACTATTGCCTAGGGCCAGAGTTTAAAAATTGCTCAGCATCACTCTCTTAAAATATGGCCTTTAGTTTCCAAAAGGTTAAGAATCCGTTTTTTAAAAAAAACTGGAATAAAAGTAGTAGTGGGAGAGAGTTCCTCAGGTAGACTGGGAGGGAGAGGAGAGAAGGGAAATTTTCTTTTCTCCAGGATTTTTTTTTTAGTAAAGGGTGTATATAGGAGGTGGGTTAACTAGTTTATAGTGAAAACTAGTGACCCTTGGATTTAAAAAAAGATTGAGACTATTAGTAGACGAGTACCTTCATTTATGCCTTTTGAGATGTCAAATTTGTCCGACAATTTTTCAAGCACTGTGATAATTTCCCACTAAAATACACATTGTACTTATATAGCACCTATAATCACAGGATCTCAAAGGGCAAACTTCCATAAAATGTAACTTTGAGGTAGGGAATTAACTAAATTAATTTTATATATGATAATCATAATACTTCAGATTGCTCTGGCACCTACCATCTGAGGATGACATACTTCTTCACAACCACTAATGAATTAAGCCTCACAGCATCTCTGTGAACTAGAAAAATATTCTGTCCATTTTACAGATGGAGAGACTGATGGAGACAGGTTAAGTGATTTGCCGACGGTCATATAACAAGTTAGCGGCAGAGATGGGTACTGAATGCTAGGAGATAGACTATCCAATCAGTAGTTCAACCATTGACCCACATTGTCCCCCTTCAGTTAGAGTCCAAATATAATTTTATGCCTAAACACAGTATTAGTCAGGAATGTCTTTCAAGTTATCTTTTGTTCAAATCCCTCTGTTTTAAAATGACCTCTACAGTTTTGTCTTCAGAGTAAATAATCAGATATGCTGAAGTCTTAGTAAAGTGAATGTAATGGCTCAATCTTAACCATGATCATAAGAAACATCTTAATGGTGGTGTTCTGCTGTTATACTTTATGTACTGCTGTGATTCTGATGTTTATGGCTCCATTTTGTAAGCTTGTTTGATGCATTTATTCCTTTTCATTATTCAGATGAAGAAAAAAGCAGCCAAACAAGTGAAGAAGCAGAATCTGTTTTATCTCAAAACTCTGAATGTATTAGTGCCCATGATATGGATATTCAGGTAGTATTACTAAACATAATTCATTGGACATTTAAATAAATCCCATAACTATCTAATACAGGATGCCTTTTAAATAAAACACTAGAAACACAGTCATAAATTCAGAAGGATAAAAATTGAGATTTGTTGTTGCTTGTTTAAAAAATACATGCAAAAGAGAAGTCCAGACTACACTTGGGCCTGGTCCACATTGGGGGGGTGGGGGGATCGATCTAAGATACGCAACTTCAGCTACATGAATACCGTAGCTGAAGTCGAAGTATCTTAGTATCTTAGGGTAGGTCTATACTTATGCGTCCGGTCGGAGGCGCGCGATCGATGTTCTGGGTTCGATTTATCGCGTCTTGTCAAGACGCGATAAATCGAACCAGGAAGTGCTCCGTCGTCGACGCTGGTAATCCAGCTCGACGAACGGAGTAGGCGGAGTCGACGGGGGAGCCTGCGCGCCGCGTGTGGACCCCGGGTAAGTGCTTTTTCATTCGAACTAAGGTACTTCGACTTCAGCTACGTTATTCACGTAGCTGAAGTTGCGTACCTTAGTTCGGCAGGGGGGGGTAGTGTAGACCTGGTCTTAGTATCTTAGTTCGAACTTAAAAGTACTTACTGCGGGTCCACACGGCGCAGGCAGGCTCCTCCGTCGACTCCACTTACTCCTCGCGCGGAGCTGGAGTTCCGGTGTCGACGGGGAGCGCTTCTGGGATCGATTTATCGCGTCTAGATGAGACACGATAAATCGATCCCAGAACATCGATCGCTACCCGCCAAATCGGGCGGGTAGTGTGGATGTAGCCTTAGTCTCACTATATGGCTCTTTACTCACACAAGTCATGCCTCCCTGTTTACACTGCTCTTTTTAGCAGTGTAGGGTCGGCCAGAGGGGAGACAGTGGGAAAATCTACACACCACAGTGTGGACACAGCCTGCTTTTCACTGTGGTATATTAGCCATATGTACATTATACGCTGCCCCCAGTGGCGTGTAGTATAGATGTAGCCAAAGTAACCTGAGTAGTTAAAGTAAACATCCATTGGAGTTGGGTAAGAAATTAACTATAAACCTGCTTGTCTGTTCTTTTACAAAATTACTCCTGTAATTTTGAAGATGTCCGACTATTAGGGTCCCTCTATTTCCAACTCCTTTGCAGTACTTTAAGAGAATTCATACTCACCTGTGCAGTAAGGCTCAGGGAAGTTAAGAAGTAGTCATTGGGATTATTTGGAAACCATTGGCATCTGAATTTTCTTGAAGTATCTGGAAAACAGAGGAGGAAATAACTAGAATGAAGTTCGCCCTTGTGCAGCTTTGGGGAAGGCACTGCCCACTGACTGGTTGACTAATGATGAGTATGCTTGCATTCTGTAGCACTATGGGAGCTGGGCACTTAGGCCTTGTCTACATTAATAAACACCATCGCTGTAACTGAACTCCAGAGAAGCTCTGCTGTGGGAGAAGCACTAGTGTAGACCAAGCTTTGGAATTTTTGCCACTATGTTGTAGAATTAAGTGACGTGGTAAAAATCCCCATGTCCTGTCTACACTATAGCCTCCATTGTTGCTACCACTGGTGAAGCTCCAGTGATGGTGAATCATAACTATGAAATTTACTAGTTCAGATGCAGCCTTTACAAGCCAACGTAAATCTGGTAAGGCAGATGGCAAAGAGGGTGGAGTTAGGATGGCCAGATTCCAGTTTAGTTGCAGTAACAGCCTGACTAAATGAATCCCTGTCTGCCAAAGGAATCTGGGATGAAGAAACCAAATGGAATACTGTGGAATGTTTTTGTATGTGTTTTTATTGTCCTTGGTGTTGCAATAAACTGCCTTTGTCTGCAGACATAATTGGTTTTAAAAGCACTATTTTAAATGGCAAGAGTCGTGAGCCAGTTACACTATGTGGTGCTTCATAGGGGGGACTTTCAAAAGTGCTGCGAGTTTTTACATTGATTAAAAAGGGATCAGAGTTATGAGAGCTCAAAAAGGGATTAGAGAGCTCAATATGTCCAGTATTAGTGATCCATGGGAAAACAAATGATTCATGAATGTTAATTTGTATGTGTTACTGATCACTTTCTCTTCAGATGGACACTAAGACTGAAGATGTCCTTTCCCAAACCTTGGATATTGTCACCTCACATTCTACAACAGAAAGTGTTCAGAATAATGTTTCAGAGGTGAGGTCCGGGTACAAGCGAGAGTTTATCAAAATACTCCTCAGTGCATTTTTGAATGAAATTCATTTTTTGGCACATGGTCACCCAAGGCTTTCCCATTGTTGCCAACTTTTGCAATACTTGGTATTTTTCTTAAAGCTTCAGCTCCTGGAGCCATGTTATTACAACAGAATCTCAGCTTTCATTAAAAAAAAAAAAGGTAAGATTCTAGCCCTTGTGGTTCCAGAGAAAAGTTTGAAAATGTTTTACCTAAATGCTAAATAACCAAGAGGACAAAGAAAAAGAATGCAAAGTTATTACTTTTTCAAATCATTAATTTTTGTGGCCTGGGTCAATACTTTTGAACACTTGGAGCTGGCAAAACTGTTTTCCATGCATGTCTACCTGTGCATATAGAGAGGTGGGCTCTCTAGCTCATAACAGGACAGCACTAGGAGACCTCGTGGGGCCCAGCTGTGATCAGGTAATCCACAGTTATGTGACTCCAGTAACCAAGAATCCTCGCAGAAGGGCCACATTGCATTGTACCGCCTGACAAGGGAAAGGCAGATTCTAAATTTCCTCCTCCGGCAAAAACCTGCTAGATTTCCCACCCAAATCCTATTTATTTGGGCCTTTGTTAGGGACATGTTAAATTCACTTGGAATGAACAGTGAATTTGAAAGTAAATGTCAATAATTGGCTGTTTCCCAACTGTATTGACACGGATTTGCTTCCACTCTTTAAAGTGAAATAATATTTTAATAAAATCTTTATTCACTATTAGCATGTAGGTGACATAGCAGGTTATAATAAATCAATTGACACGACGCACATTGAATGGGTTAATTATTTTAAATACATATAAGGTATGAATATTTTGTGCAAAGTTCTCCTTTGAGACCTATACAATAGGTATATTGTTAGATTTGGTTTTGTATCTCAGGGAGACCAATATACCAAATCTGAATTCTTCCATGCAGATCTAAAAGGAAAAAATGTTTAAGCAACAAAGAATAATATTTATGAAGTGCAACTAGTCATACATAGGAAATTAGCATTTCTTTAAGTGAGATGACGCAGGTTCCCTTACTGTGCCAAACTATGTCATAATTTATACCCCATGCTACCCCACTGAAGTAATTTGATTTTGTATGGGGTCAAAGTTAGCAGAGAATTTGGCCCATGGAATTTTAAACAATTGAATCTGTCTTTTATTCTTCCTTTCAGTATATTTTCAAAACTAGTTTCTTGTTCTTCAAATACAGCAGTTGTTAATCGCCAAGATGACATTTTCTGAATTGCTCTCATTTTTGTTCTTTCAAATTTTTACATTGGAAAATATTTCCTAAGATTAAATTTCTGTTACTGTTCCACATAGGGACAGTAATGGGAAATATCTGTTCCCAAACATATTATTGTCTTTATTTCAAACCTCTTACTGCAGGCATTAATCATTTTATAGCCATGAAGAAATTTCATTAAAAATGCCCCCCTAAACTTCTAGATGTGTCAGAATGTATTGTGCTGGGTGAAATACAGCCCTGTCTTTCTGCTGGGAATGCTGTAAAATAAGAATGATGCAACAAAAGACTCGTTAAACAAACACACACGAAAAAGGAAATGTGGTTTCAGTTTGGTCCCTTGTCTCTTCTTGCTGCAGGAGGGTGTAAACAATGTTTCCAATGCTGAATTGCCAGTAGATGATGTCATAGGCACAGATTGGAAAGCCGCTGGGACACCTACCTTAGAGACTGACGAGAGAGATTCCTTTCATCCTGTGTACAGAGGAGCTGTAACTGCTTTCTGTGTTCAACTATTCTGTATTGATGAGAAACATGAAACAAGGCAAGTATAGACATATAGGTATTCGTTTTCTAGTTTCTAATAACAGCTTAACAGAACCCTGATTTATTAAGGCAATTGGGGGAGTGACCGCATCTGCTGCAGTTAAGGTTGAATTAATTTCCATCTAACTCCTTGCATACAGTCACTCATAACTTTATGAAGCATTCACCTTCCACCTAACATTTTTCATACATCTCCTCTGATGGGGTGCCCTATGACAGAAAAGTTACCAGGTTGCAATACAAGCAGCCATCCTTTTGGGGCAAATACTAATTGCAGCTGTGGAACAAGGCTCGCATATCCTGTAATGGGGTATACCTGCTTTTTTAGAGTGGAGGTGGCCAGAAGATCCCATGCCAGGAAGCTGGAATGAACAAAGACCCAGGAAATGGCCTGGTAGAGGAAAAGAGGAAGTAGTGCCAGGGAATAAGGAATTGAATGGCGGGGGAGAGGGACTCCAGAACTCTGTTCCTTTAAGGGCCTGGGATCAGGAACCCTGTGGGTAGGGTGTGGCAGGCACCCCTCTCTTCCAGTCAATCAGGAGGAACTCTCTGGAGGAGGACAGTAGACTGCCCTCTCCCTCAGAACAGGGGAGACAGTGGCAAAAGAAGGAAGCTAGCGTCAGAATGCTAAACTCCAGGGAGAGAAAGCTGTGAGGTGCTCTACACCTCAATACAAATAATAACAATAATATGTGTGTGCTCTGGATCTTGTTGATATTTACATAAGGATACATCTCAAGCACGGAATGTATTTCAGATTTCATATGGAAACAGCAACAATACTGTGCATTTTGCCTGTTGGGTTGGTATCAGTGTTGCATGTTTCCATCAAATGTTTGGTGATAGTGACCGTGAGCCTTCATAGATAAGTGAATGTCCTTCCTTATCTAGGTGAAAGATGTCAGATATATAACCTGCAGGCCAGATCCAGCCTTCATCAGATAGTTATGTGGTCCACAGTACCTATTTGGATGCTCCAGAATCTAAACTTTTTAAAGTAAATTTCTAGCCCGGGCGACTGCAAAGAGTAGTCGTGTAAACATGAACTGTGTGTACACAATATTTGCCTGCTAGTGATGTGTGCTTGAGTCTGCAGATGTCTTGGAACAGTGACCCAGAGGAGTCAACTCCTCTGTTAATCTGATTAGAATGTCAATTTTACAATCCTATGATGACACTTGGGTGTCAACCGTAACTATGCGGTCACTGTTTCGTTATTATTTATAGGCCTTATTTTTCTTTGATCTCTGTGCTTATATCTGACTGACACTGTGCACTATGGGAAGCATATAGTCCTAAATTTATAGCCCAAGCCACAGACCGTAAACATAGAATTTGACCCTCTCCTTCGAATGAGTGATGCCCTTGATCTAGATGATTGGTTTATCAGAAAACACTCTAAAAAGTCTCCAAGGATGAGGTAGTTTACGCACTAGGAGCTTGTCTACATGGGGAAATATACAGGCACAATTATGCCACTGTAGTTATATCAATGTAATTTCTGCATGGTGTGACAAAGTTCCTCCTCTACCTCAGTGGGTCCTGCGCTTATTGGCGGATTCTGCTTGCCTCAGAGATCTTCCCCTCTAGTAGAATCCACAGTCCAGGTTAACTCCTCCTGTGTCTGATCAGGAGTTGGGAGTTTGGGGGGAACCTGGGCCCGCCCTCTACTCCGGGTTCCAGCCCAGGGCCCTGTGGATTGCAGCTGTTTAGAGTGCCACCTGGAACAACTGCACAACAGCTACAACTCCCTGGGCTACTTCCCCATGGACTCCTCCCAACACCTTCTTTATCCTCACCACAGGATCTTCCAGTAGTACGTCCTCTTACTCTCAGCTCCTAGTGCCTCTTGCTCCCAGCTCCTCACACACAACCTCCTTCCACAGCTCCTGACATGCGCCCCTCACTGACTCACTGGGAGGCTTTTGACTAGTTTCAGCCAGCCCCTGATTGGCTGCAGGTGTCTCAATCAACCTCCCTGCCTTCTGGAAAGTTCTTAATTGGCCCCAGGTGTCTTGATTAACCTGGAGCAACTGCCATAAGGTATCAGGGATTTGTTTAGGCTGGGGCAACCATACTGGTTCCTTACCACTTTCCTATAGCCCTCTAGCCTTGCCCCGTCACAATGGAGATTCTTATTTGGAAATAAGAGAGTGCACACGCTGAGTTTACACCACTTTAACTACAGTGGTATAATTATACATGGTAAGTATATTGGTAAATTTCCCCATGTAGACATACTCAAAGTCCCAGTTTAGTTTGTTCCTCAGAAAGAATTATAGTATGTAGCGGCTCTGCTAGATTCCACTTCTCCAGGACAAGATCTGTATCACTGTGGATCTGACAGATGATTTACCAGAGCCAGCAGGGGTTTCCTAGAGATGATGATATGAATTTTGAGTCTGATAATTGTAACATTTATTTGAAATACCTATGGCACATTTCCATATGAGACAGCCTCAGGAGACCCGCGGTGACTGGCAAAATCTAAGCTTCACTTAGTGATAGTCCAGAAACAAAGTATAATTAGGTGTCGACTTCAAAATTTCTTCAATACCAACTGGATTCATCAAAGATGCATCCTGCTTGGAATGGGGAGCCCCCCCCCAAAGGTGTTATGTACCCCATTGAGTCTCAGCAGCTGTATGTCTATTTTCTGGATGTGAGGGCAGTCCTAATTGTTCTAAGACCCTTGCGATATTTTAGTGTCCCAACAGGTGGCTATGTTTCAAAAAGACAATCAGGCTATCAGGTTTTTGTAAACAAGCAAGGAGGGCCAGGATCATGCCTCTTGGGTCAGGAAATCCTGTTAAGTGTAAGATTGGGCAGTGTCCCACGAGACATTCCCTTGTCACGTACCTGGAAGAAAAAGGAAAGGTTATATCAAGAGGCATTTGAGAGGTGCATGTGCAAGTATCCATTATGTTCACATTCAGGAGAGCTGCAAAGCAGCCACATTATCTTCTGTATGTTTTTTTACCAAGCAAACTTGCCTAGATTCAGCATTGACAGAGAAATCCAACTTTGAGCTATCAGTTTTACAAATCTATGGGTTTGTATACTAAGGAAAATCGATGGGCACAGCTACCACTGAATTCCACTCTAACTATTCTGGAATAATTTCCCCATGTGGACACTCTAATCTAAAATAAAAGAGAAGTGGAGTGTTTATTCCATAATAAGATCACTTTTATTTTGTAATCGTGTGTCCATATGAGAGTTATTGCGAATAGCTCCCAATGTAATGGAATAGCTATAGTGGAACAGCGACAAAGAGTCCAGTGGCACCTTATAGACTAACAGACGTATTGGAGCATAAGCTTTTGTGCCATGCATCCGACGAAGTGGGTATTCATTCACCCACGAAAGCTTATGCTCCAATACGTCTGTTAGTCTATAAGGTGCCACAAGACTCTTTGTTGCTTCTACAGATCCAGACTAACCCCTCTGATACTTGACTATAGTGGAACAGTTATTCTGCTATAGCTGTGCTGGGAAATTTCCACTATGTAGACAAGACCTATTTATGGGTTAAGAACATCCAGCTATCCTGCCCTCTAGCAGTTTTGTTTTGCTGGGGGATGTATCTTTAATTTATTTGTCCACCTTTATATTTTTCTCTTGACATTTCCCTCTTCACACACACCATTGTTAATACTGCTCAAGGTATGCTCACCTTGCTTATCATTATACACTACAGATTGTAGTCTCCTTTAATTTTTTTCTTGGAGACATCTTTGGAATTGTTCAGACTCCAAGATGGATATCTTTGGGAAAGAGATCATTATTTACCTGTAACTATTTTTCTCTAAGTTTAACACTCAAACAGCCTCCTCTCCATGGAGTTGAGTTGTCTGTAAATCTTGTGACTTAAATATATATATAATAATAATAATAATAATATAAAATATATACCTTTCTCTCTTTAATTCACTTTACTTGAGTGTATGTTTACTTTTTTCTGTGAAAGAAACTGACCATTAGAGCACTGTGGGTAGCATAGGTATCTGAAGGGATGACATGAGATAACCTAGACTGGGAGTGGTATCTTAGAATTTTGTACTGAAGGAATTCCTGCTGAACTTGCATGCAGAAGCACAGATCCAAGAGTAATAATTTGAAGAAATGTAACAGTTACTGAGAAGTAACTATCTTTTACCCCTCCAGGGGAATTCAGTAGTGAAGAATTTGTACTATCCATTGGGTTATCAAATGTTTTCATCTCTTTAAATCTAGAGCCAGAATGTGGACTGGAAGTGATATATGAATGAACTAAACTTCCAGTCTATCTGAAATTAAGTTCTTTGATCCTTTGCTAATGACAGAAAAAAATTATGATTCCTCTGGGGCTGCCCTGATTCTTGAGTCCACTTCTGTCAAGAAGATACTGAGTGTTGGAGAAAGGGAAATTGCATTGTCATGGATTTACTATATGTGGGGGGGGGGAAAAGACTCTTCTCAACTAAGCATAGCTTTACATTTATATTATACTGAAGGGTTAAATTCCATGTGCTGCTTATATAACAATTTGGCATATGGACTTGTGTCAACTTTTAAAGGCCCCAAAGTCCAGAGTTTGGCTAAGAGGCCAGAGGCCTAGTAAATAGTAATTAGCTTTAAAAAAAAAATAGAATAAACAAGAGCCTCGCTTTGTTTGTTTAAGTCTAGTCAGCAATATGCCAAATGTTAAAGCAATAACTAAATAATTGTATCTTCTCTAAAGTTGCAAATGTGGGACAAAGGCGTCCTGTCCCTGTTATGTTAGTTTCTTCTGAAGGGAGAAGATCTTCCCACAGACCAACCTTGAGTTTATGAAGGGTTGGCATGTCAGTATAAAGATAAGGCCTCCTACCTGTCTTTCCCAGGAACCAAGCCTGCCTTAACACACAAAGAAAGCAATTCTTATTATCATATACTTTAATCCCTAGGAATGCATCTGTTAAATAATCAGAGGGGCTACTTCATTCCTATAGACCCCAAATTAAATTCAACATATACATATATGTTACTAATACATTTTATTAAAGTACTAATTAAATGTTAATTTATAAACTTAAGACCATGGACGGAGACATTATGTAACCTTTTGACCATGGGCTAATGTGCTTATCTCGTTTTGCTGCTAGCCTATCCCGGGGTGTGAACTGCCCACCTCGTCACTTTCCCCCGCCCATAAAAAATCCATATATTCCATTGTAATCAATTGATTGGCAGTGTTTCTTCGCCTAATAAGCAGGTGACACTCCGGCAGCGCGGACGTAATAAACTCCTATGCTTGACCTCTATACGGTGTGAAATTTATGTCCTTCATATACAGGATAGGTGAATGTGTTACTGCATTATTTTGGTTCTACAATCCCAATCCCAACATGTATTTTCATAATGTTTCACTTTTATCTACTCAATTACGAACACCTCAGTTAAAAATGATTACCCTTTCCATTCTTATTGGGACTAAAACCACAAGAAAGTTATTTACTTTAATTGTTTACTGCCACTGTTAGTCTTTTGAAATAACTGTGTGTGTGTATGAGCGTGCATGTGTGCATGCGTGTTGTCAGGGTTCCCTCCCCACCCTGAAGTCTGTGGTACAGATGTGGGGACCCGCACGAAAGACCCCCTAAGCTTATATTCCACGAGCTTAGGTTAAAAACTTTCCCAAGGCACCGCCAAGTGATTTAGACAAAGATTCGGGAAAACGACCACTTGGAGTTCCTATTTCCCCCAAATCTCCCCAAGCCCTTTCACCCCCTTTCCTGGGGAGGCTGGAGAATAATATCCCAACCAAAAGGTTAACAAAGTGAGCACATACCAAATCCCTGATTCTTAGGACACTGAAAATCAATCAGGTTCTTAAAAGAAGAATTTTATATATAAAAAAAAAAGTACAAGAATCACACCTGCAAAATCAGGATGGAAGATAACTTTTCAGGGTAATAAAGATTTAAAACACAGTGGATTCCCCTCTAGGCTGAACTTCAAAGTTACAAAAACAGGAATAAACCCCCCTCTTAGCTTAGGGAAATTTCACAAGCTAAAACAAAAGATAATCTAACACATTTCCTTGCTATTACTTACAATTTCTGTGATTTTTAGATGTATCATTTCAGTAGGAGCTGGTTACCAGCTTGGTCTCTCTCTTTGTCCCGAGAGAGAACAACACAAAGAGCACAGACAAAACCTTCCCCCTCCCCAGATTTGAAAGTATCTTCTTTCCCCATTGGTTCTTCTGGTCAGGTGCCAACTAGGTTAATTGAACTGATTAATCCCTTACAGGTGAAGGAGGGATTTTGTGCTACCCTTAGCTGTATGTTTATGACACGTGTGTTGGATGCATATAGTATACATACTTTTTTCTCTTTTGAGAGAGTAGAAATAAAACTTCCACATAACTCTTGCTGGGTTTAGAACAGTTTCATATTCTTTTATGTAGCAGAAACCAGATAAAATAATTAAGTTTCTATTGTCTTACTCAACTTGAACATTACATTTCACTTTCACCAGGGAAAAGAAAGGGGAGTTATTCCAAAACAGTAGGTGAAAAGTGAAAAGAAGGAAAATGTACAGGAACAATTTTCAAAGTATAGATGTTCCTTTTAGTTTTATAGGTACTGGATAGGTCTACTAAATGGATATTAGTGGAACAGTAAGTCTTTTGGTGCATAATGGAAATACCTTAGTCCTTAGCTACAACTGTTTGTACCCCTCTGGTGATCAGACTTACTGGGCAGTAATGCTACTCTGACAAAATTTATAAAAGTCTCCTGCAGGATGCTTCTGAGTAAACAACATCTTACTTTTATTTCTTTCTCGCACAGAGGAGACTTCTCTTGAGTTAACAAGCTCAAATCTCTAGGCTCACTGTTGCTTACAGTGCTGCCTTAGGCCCTAGAAAATAAATGACAATTGAAGTACAGCATACAACTTCTGCAATTGATTAGTGCTGAACTAGATGCAATTTCCAATTAGAAAGTATGAATAAGTAGTGCCTGGATGGATGGGGAAGAGAAATCTTTTGAAATATACAGTACATATTGAATATGCTTTTATTTATTCACATGAAAGTGTTTGTTCTTGGTTGCAGGTCACTGGATTTCTTGCAATATGTTTTCAACCTCTTTCCAGTACGTATAAATAAAATCTTAAGGTGAAACAAGTCTTTTCTTTGAAAGTGAATGAAAATGGTATGATAAGAAATAAAATCACTTGTAACTTGTACAGAGCTAGATTCCCCCCTCTTTTGGGGGACCCGCCCACACCAGAATTAGGGGCCTGTGGGAAGGAAATCTCTGCGAGGAATCACTTGTTGTTGTAGGATGGTAGCACTGCAAATGATAGTGTTGTGATTAGCTTACAGTTTAACGGCTGTTTTTTTCCCCAAAGTGCTCTGAAATTCACATTCTTACTGATTGTCTTGAAAATTGCTGTACTTCATGGGGATCTGGGATAGGGTTAATTATCCAAATTTGATGCTCTTTGGTCAAGGAGTTGTCAAGATACACCCCCCCCCAAAAAAAAAATCACGTAACATCAACTTTTTAGAATTCCTGTAATTTGTACCCCAAGGATTCAAACTTTGGCTCAGATCCATCACAAATTCATTTCACCCTCTAGGGATTGATCTCATCTAGAGATCAACACCCACTACCCCTATGAGAAGCAATATTTTAAAAGTTATTCAAGATCAAAGTTGGATCTACAAGGTGGGTTGAGCTAGGTGGATGAGTCAGAGAAAGTAATTTGTGAACGTGCAGTAGAACTGGGGCTCTGTTGCAAGTCAAAGTATTTGCAGCCAGCCTGATGTCAGAGTAGGGGGCTAACTCAAGGTTACAGGCTGTGACTATTAAACCCGGGAAGCACACGTACTCTGAGTTTGAGTCCTGACACTGAGGCCATTTCTGAGAATGTGTGTGGTACATATTAGTTGCTCTCTGCCTACATTCTGCAGGGGATCCTCAGGAAGTTTTACACTAACAAGTACATTTCTGGTTTAAAAGCTGATATTTCAAACTGCTCTAAAATCCCCAGAGAGACAATCCTCCATCCCATAACCTTAACTCTGCCTCAGCATGGTCCTGACAGACCTCATAGCACTCTGTCCTTCCAGAGCACTGTGGGGAAGTGGCATATGGCTACAGTAAGAGAAACTGTCAGATTGGGTCCCCATTAAGACAAAAATTGTATTTAGGGGACCTTGGATCTTAAAGCATGAGGTTCAGCTAAAACGTCTGGTTGGATTTGTAGCCAAAATTCATCAACATCTGTATGTGGTCCAGTCACCACGAGAGGGGGACAGAGTGCCACAGAGTGTAGGTGTGAATTATACTTGCAGCACTGTGTCCATTTTAAATGTCGATCTACATTTATATGTCAGTTTTTTCTTATGTCTCAGTGGAAACCTTTTTAAAATATTGTTTTTAAATCACTAATAACCTGTTTGTTGTTTATTGACTGATATAGAGTATTCTTTGTCAATCTTTTCAGGACAAAGACTTTTGCATCATCACAGTGCCACATCTTGTGCCAGAATTCCTTCTGATCCAGAATTTTGTTCGAGTTAATCCTTCCAGCAATTCCACTCTTGATCATGAGCTCTATGTGTTTCACCGTGCAGGACTGCTCAAGTAAACGCTTTGCTATAACAAAGTATATTAACATAAAGGGACAGTATAGACCATGGCTAAAGTACTTTATATTTTTATTTAAAATTAATTAATGACTTTCCTTCAGTGAAATTACAAATAGGAAGACGGCTACAAATGCAAAAGCAAACAAGCTTCTCTGGCTTGCAAAAATTCATATTAAATGTCTTATAAAGTAATAAGCACAGGAAAATGCTTCATTAAAATGTTACATTAACAGATTCAGATTAGTTACAGCTGCAAAGTGGTATAAAGGAATTAAATTCTCTGAATTATCTAATTGTAGACTAAGAGCATGTAATAAACATGGGGCAGATAAAGAACAAACCAATCTAATTTCTTTCTTTGACAGATAACCAGCCTAGTGGATAATGGGGAAGCAGTAGACATGATATATCTGGACATTCGTAAGGCTTTTGACATAGTTTCACATGACACACTCTCAAGCAAACTAGGGAAATGTGGTCTAGATGAAATTTCTATATGATGGGTGTACAACTATTTGAAAGACCATACTCAGAGTAGTTATCCATGTTTGCTGTCAAGCTGGGAGGGCGAGGACATATCAAGTCGGGGCTTGCAGTGATCTGTCGTAGGCCCAACTCTACTCAAGATTTTAGTTAATGACTTAGATGATGGAGTGGAGAGTGTGCTTATAAAATTTGTAGCTAACACCAAACTGGGAGAGGTTGCAAGCACTTTGGAGGACAGGATTAAATTCAAAATGCCATTTATAAATTGGAGAATTGGTCTGAAATCAATCAGATGAAATTCAATAAAGTGCAAAGTACTGCACTTAAGAAGGAAAACTCAAATGCATAAATACAAAATGGGTAACAACTGGCTAGGTAGTAGTACTGCAGAAAAGGATCCGGGGGTTATAGTAAATCGCAATTTGAATACGAGTCAATGGTGTGATGCTATTGCACTAAGGGCAGACACCATGCTAGGGTGTATTAACAGGAGTGTTGTATATAAGACATGGGAGATAATTGTTCCACTCATCTCTGGTGAGACCTCAGCTGGAGTACAGTATTGTGTCTGGTTTGGGGCACCACACTTTAAGAAAGACATGCTGCAGATTGCCTGAACTGTAAGGTCCTTATTGCACCTTCCTGTTCGCTGTTTTCTGCCTACTGGATCATTACCATTTTGATCAGAGACTACCTTACCTTTGAAACAATGCATTTGTGAAACACACAGAACACAATGATAACTTCATTGGGAAAGTCCATTTCATCACCTTATTTGCCTCTTAATTTTCTCTTGTAGTGCATGTACTTTGTATCTTTTGAGTTGTGAAATACTCTGAACGTTGCTGTTTGCTGGGATATTGGCCATGGTCTTATGTCATGAAATTAATAGTTTATTATAACTCGTATGCTGTTTAGCATGATAAAGCTTCTTGCTATGAGATTCATGTCTTCCACCTCTTTCATAGTGTAGCAGCCATGCTGGGCCTGAAGCCTGCCTTAAAGGGCCCAGTGCACCCTGTTACAATTATATATTGTCCATCCCATGGTCTTGTAAATTCAGTTGTTCATTAAATAAATAATTGCTCAGCAACACTTCCATTTTGAACTTGTAATTAGTCACCTCAGGTGGTATAGCAATAATTCATGCAGTAACGACACTTACTCATAGGCCTAAGCAAAGCTTATTTCCAGACAAGGAAAC
Organism: Chelydra serpentina; assembly: GCA_037349315.1. Classification (NCBI taxonomy): domain Eukaryota; kingdom Metazoa; phylum Chordata; order Testudines; family Chelydridae; genus Chelydra; species Chelydra serpentina. The sequence continues at coordinate 18,881,531 of JBAIAC010000061.1, forward strand.
TGGGCTTCTGTGTATTATGTAAAGAACCTATTTCATCTTCCACTTGGCCACGTAGGAAGTCATTGAAGTAATTACTGGTAATCTCAGGCACAGCTGTTGAGTAATTCATCAGTGAGATTGGTAGCCATGTGTCCTTTTGATATTTGTGATCAAAATTAAACTGGTCTTCAAGGTTTTGTAAAAGTCTCTACAGTTCTGCATAAATCACGTGCATTCCAAGTGGTATGCATATTTCCATGAAAGCACAAGGGCTAGGGCATCAGTGACCTTTCCTCAGACTGCCTGCAGTTCTGGAGGACTTTCCTTCTGAAGAGTCTCTGAAGTCAGACTTCAAAATTAGCTTGTGAGTGAAGCTTCATGATCAGAAAATCTAAAGGGGAAATTGGTTCAGGATAGTGGGAAGTTTCTGAAGAACATAAAATTCAATGTGCAGCAGCAAACTCACTGTCGCTTAAAGGCAAAATATGAAAAGTAAAAGATCAATATATTCTAGAGGTACCATGAGCTTTAAAAATACTGGTGACTGGAAAGGGAGTTGCATAAAATGGATTAAAAGAGAAATCACAGGGTTGAGTTAAGGGGCAAAGTAGAGACATGAAAGGGCAAAATCAGAAAAAGGACGACACAGGCACAAAATGAGGTACTGATTAGCAAAGACAGTAAAAGGAATAAGAAAAAGTATCAAGTACACCAAAAGAAAGAGGATGGCAAATGGAAGTGTAGCTCTGCTACTTAACAGAGAAGGAGAACAAATGATAGATGACAAATCAAAGGCTGAAATGCTTAATGGATACTTTCCTTCAATTTTCACTAAAAAGCATAATAATAATAATCGTGTCCTGGCTTTTTAGCAGTCAGAGGAACTGGACTTCTAGAATGGGTTTATTCCATACTGGGAGAGAAATGAGAATACACAGACCCAGAATAGTGTTTCCTAATCTATCATACTGACAATGGACCCGACTTTCTTGTTGAATGCAGCCTCCGTTTTTTGCAGGTGCTATTTTACTCATGCTAAAAATTGCTTCCTGCAGTTCACTGTGGGTACAAACATGACCTCTTGGACATCTAATTATTTAATTTGCTTAAACAAATATATTAGTGCAAATCTAGTATCTAGAGGTAAAAGAAGCCAAGAAGCAAGATTCAATAGAGGAGCTAGGGAGCCAGGAAGTTCTGGTACAGAGGATAGAGTTTATTGGAGTGGTGCTCGACTTAACCTCGAAAAACACCAGTTACAGAAAAAGGTAACTGTCTTTTCCTGGTGTTATAGCAATTGTCAACTTTTATATTTTTGAACCTTGCTTAACGGAAATACTTGGTTTTGTGATGGTCAGGTCTGACATCCTCCCATTGATGGCTGCAGAAGCTCATGTAACGTGGAACAAGAGGCAGATCCTTAGCTGGTGTACATTTTCATAGCTCTCTTAAATTGAATATAGAGCTATGACAAATTACACAAGCTGAAGATTCTACCCCCACGTCTTTGACTGGAGTTGGAGAGGATGTCAATTCTGGCATGTTCACTGTATCCTTAGTGCCAGGTGAACAGCTCTGGATTATATACAAGGTTTTCACTGAACATCTAACACCTCTTGGGCTTGGGGGGGTTGCACATATAACAACCTGTCCGCTTCCCCGGTGGGCCCTGTCAGTTCCTTCATCTGGAGCTAGTCAGCTCCAAAATGGAGAGCTACTGAGCTTCCAACGTACCAAGCTGTTAAGCCTCTTGAGTTTTCAGTCCCCTCTGCTTCATCAGCTGAGTTAGTAAATTCCCCATTTAGTTAACTGTCTGTGCACACGCGTATGCCATACCTATCCCTTCTTCTCACTAATTATTAAAATAGTAAAAAGCTTCAGAAAATTACTCACACTTGTCCCAAGTTCCTTGAGAACATGGTAGCAATAGCAGCCAAGAATACTTTTTTCCACCTTCAGATAAGAACCCATGGCTTCCTCTTCTTCCTCGAGGGCATGGCAACCATGATCCATACATTCAGCATCTCAAGAATGGATTACTGTAGTTCCTTTTACCCAGGGCTATCAGTCAAAGCCAATCTGGGACTAAACTGCAGTGAACACACACTAGGTCTCCAACCCCCCCGATTCCCTTTTCATTTCAGGGTTCATTTCATAGTCTCCATCTTTAAACATCTTCTTGGGCTGGGACAAGGCTTTTGTAGAACCTGCCTCTTCATCCCTAGTTCTCCAAGACTGCTGTGCTTATCAGGAACACTGTAGTGGAAGGGTCCAAAGGGAAGCTGTCAGGAGTTGGAGGTATTTTCAGTGCTGGGCGGCTGTGGAACATGCTAGCAAAAGAGATCAGAATGTGATTTATTCTGGCCATATTCACCTTGTGTTGTAAAACCCACCTCTGCACCAAAGCCTACTCGCAATAACAGATGCTATGACAGTGATTAAACAAAATAATAATTTTGAGTACAAGTGATGACACCCTAGGAAGGCAAGAGTGGAACTCACCTTTGCTTTTCGTTTTATGCCCCTATAATTTTACTATATTTCACCACTACTCTGTAAGGGTACGTCTACACTACAGAACTAGGTCGAAATTATAGAAGTCGATATATTAAAACCCGAATTAATGGAATCGATTGTGTGTGTCCCCACTAAAGACCGGTAAGACCATGAGGTCGATTGTCTGTGTCCACAGTTGCGAGATTAGAATCGACCTTCGAAGCATTGCATTGCGGGTAGCTATCCCACAGTTCCCGCAGTCTCCGCCGCCCATTGGAATTCTGGGTTGCGATCCCAAAGCCTGATGGGGCAGAAAAAAATGTCGCTGGTGGTTCTGGGTACATGTCATCAGGCCATCAAACGTCCCTCCCTCCCTCCTTGAAAGCAATCTTTTTCGCGCCTTGTCTGCGTGCTTTCCATGTTTGCTACAGAAGGCTACAGAAGGCTGCTCAGCTCACAATTACCGTACATCTCCAGCGTGCGCCTTCACATTAGGTCTACTGGAGATTCAGTCACGGTATAATACGGGCAGAGGGATAGCTCAGCGTTCTGAGCGTTGGCCCGCTAAACCCGGGGTTGCGAGTTCAATCCTTGAGGGGGCCATTCCGCCTGAGGCTGGTAGTCGCGGGACTGCACAGCATAAGCTCCTTGCCTTCTAGCTGCAGATCGTGCACTATGCCATAAATGGTTGTGGTCGCGGGACCATACAGGAGAAGCTCCTTGCCTTCTAGCTGCAGATCGTACAATATGCTCGACATTACAGTGCTCCTGGCCGGCGGCCTTTGGTGTGGCTGGCCGGGGGCGCTTTTTTACGTTTTCTTTAAGGGAGATTCAGCACTGCCTGGAACACGGGCAGAGGGATAGCTCAGCGGTATGAGCGTTGACCCGCTAAACCCGGGGTTGCGAGTTCAATCCTTGAGGGGGTCAGTAGAGCTTATTGTACCATCTGCAGCTGGAAGGAAAGGAGCCTAACCCCTGCTCACGGCATATTGTACTATCTGCAGCTAGAAGGAAATGAGCCTAACCCTTGCTCCCCCCTCCCTCCGTGAAAGCACCTGAGGGGGGAGCGAAAAATCCTTTCGCGCCTTTTTTCGTACGGGCGCCATATTGCTGCCACCATTGTTATCCACCCGCCGCTTCTGCTCCCACTCTGCTGTCCTGCAAACAGCGTACCGGGGGAAGCATGGAGCACGATCAGATCACCGCAACTGTTATGGCCGTTATGAACACCACGCGCATTGTCCAGGAGTATATGGAGACCGAGAACCGGGAGCTGCTAGAGCAACAGGAGGCGAGGACGAGACAGCATCAGCCTGAGGAGAGTGATGAGGACATCGAGACAGACCTCAAAAGGCCCCCCCGCAAGGTGGACATCATGGTGGTAATGGGGCTCGTTGATACAGTGGAACGCCGATTCTGGGCCCGGGAAACAAGCACAGACTGGTGGGACCACATAGTGCTGCAGGTCTGGGATGATTCCCAGTGGCTGCGAAACTTTCGCATGCGTAAGGGCACTTTCATGGAACTTTGTGAGTTGCTTTCCCCTGCCCTGAAGCGCCAGAACACCAAGATGAGAGCAGCCCTCACAGTAGAGAAGCGACTGGCGATAGCCCTGTGGAAGCTTGCAACGCCAGACAGCTACCGGTCAGTCGCGAATCAATTCGGAGTGGGAAAATCTACAGTGGGGGCTGTTGTCATGCAAGTAGCCAGGGCGATCACCAAGCTGCTTGTACCAAGGGTTGTGAGTCTGGGAAATGTGCAGCTCATACTGGATGGCTTTGCAGCAATGGGCTTCCCGAACTGTGGAGGGGCGATAGACGGAACCCATATCCCTATCTTGGCACCGGACCACCAAGCCAGCGAGTACATAAACCGAAAGGGTTACTTTTCAATAGTGCTGCAAGCACTGGTGGATCACAAGGGGCGTTTCACCAACATCAACGTGGGATGGCCGGGAAAGGTACATGACGCTCGCATCTTCAGGAACTCTGGTCTGTTTCAGCTGCTGCAAAAAGGGACTTTCTTCCCAGACCAGAAAATAACCGTTGGGGATGTTGAGATGCCCATAGTTATCCTTGGGGACCCAGCCTACCCCTTAATGCCATGGCTCATGAAGCCATACACAGGTAGCCTGGACAGTAGTCAGGACCATTTCAACTATAGGCTGAGCAAGTGCAGAATGGTGGTGGAGTGTGCATTTGGCCGTTTAAAAGCTCGCTGGAGAAGTTTATTAACTAGGTTAGATCTCAGCGAAAACAATATTCCCATTATTATTACTGCTTGCTGTGCGCTCCACAATATCTGTGAGAGTAAGGGGGAGACGTTTATGACAGGGTGGGAGGTGGAGGCAAATCGCCTGGCCGCTGGTTATGCGCAGCCAGACACCAGGGCTATTACAAGAGTACAGCAGGGTGCGTTGCGCATCAGGGAAGCTTTGAAAACAAGTTTCATGAATGGCCAGGATGCTGTGTGAAAGTTCTGTTTTTCCCCAGTAATGAAAAGCCCCGCCCCTTCATTCGCTCTACTTCCCTTTACCCAAACCGCCCTGCCCTCCCCCCCTCGATCACCGCTTGCAGAGGAAATAAAGTAATTCTTGTTTAAAAATCATGCATTCTTTATTAATTTGTAAAACACAGAGGGGGGACTATGGTGGTAACTGACACAGTCTCCCGGGATAGGTGGTGGAGGAAGGGAAGCACCAGGATGGGTGGTGGAGGAGGGGATGAGGGAAGGACAAGGACACACAGCACTTTAAAACTTATTGAATGCCAGCCCTTTCTTGCTTGGACTGTTCTCTTGGCTTGAGTGGCTGGGAGCACGGAGGCCACCCAAACGCGTTCTTGGGCGTCTTGGGGATGAGGTTATGGGACTCGGGAAGGAGGGCTGTTGGTTACACAGGGGCTGTAGCGGCGGTCTGGGCTCAGGCGGCCTTTCCTGAACCCTACGCCTGTCCTCAGCCAGAAGCCGGAGGATTTCCGTTTGATCCTCCAGTAGCCTCAGAATTGCATCCTGCCTTCTCTCTGCACGCTGACGCCACCTACTCTCTTCATCCCGCCGCTGTCTCTCTTCAGCCCGCCAGTCATTGTCCTCAGCACGCCACTTGTCCGCGCGATCAAATTCTGCCTTCCTGGACTCAGACTGTGTCTGCCTCCACGCATTCTGCTGGGCAGCCTCAGAGTGGGAGGATTCCATGAGTTCTGAGAACATATCGTCTCGACTCCTTTTCTTTTTACTTCTTATCTTCGCTAGCCTCTGGGATGGTGATGAAAGGGGTGGCGTTGAAACATTTGTAGCTGTGGGAGGAAGCAAACGGGAGACAAATGTAAAAGACACATTTTGTTTGAACAAAACATTACATATCACATGTGCATTTTGTCCAAGGTTGCACTGGGCCTCTTATATTGAGGGTCTGCCGGTTTGCTGTGAGAGATCACACAAGCAGGTCCGGCGGGCAACAGAATTCGGCTTGCAGACAGCCATGGTAAGACACTCTATAGGCTTCTTTAAGCTTCACAACAGGCGGGAATGTTTTCAAACAGCAACCCCCTCATTTCCCATAACAAACATCCCGTGGGCTGGCAATTTAAAACAAACAGGTTAGCAATTGAAAAGTTAGGTGGGGCGGCGGTTTTCGGGTTAACATGCAGGGAGAACCTAATCAAACCCCCCCCCCCCCCACACACACACACAACAAAGCAAAATGTTCGCTATGCCCCCTCCCCCCACCGCGTGGGTCCCAGCGGGGAAGATTTCCGTTCAGCCACAGGTAAACAGCCCAGCATGGACGGAGCCCTTCTGGATTCCCACCGTACTAAAATTCCCCTATTTCAACCAGGTTCCCATGAATGATATCACTCTTCTGAGGATAACACACACAGATAAAGAAAGGATGTTGCTTGAATGCCAGCAAAAACCGGGACCGTACGCCGCCATGCTTTGCAAAGCACTGATTCCAGACTACGTGCTGCTTGCCTGGCGTGGTAGAGTGTGTTACCACGGAGCACAGGATAAGGCTGCCCTCCCCAGAAACCTCATGCACAGGCTTTGGGAGCACATCCAGGAGATCTTCCTGGAGATGTCCCCGGAGGATTTCTGCTCCATCCCCGAGCATGTTAACAGACTTTTCGAGTAGCTGTGGCTGTACTGACCACGAATTAATCATTAAACACGCTTGCTTATAAAACATTTATTAATTAAACAGAGGTACACTCACCAGAGGTCCCTTCTCCTGCATCGAGCACGCCTTGGGAGGGTTCGAACTGTACTGGCTCCAGGGTGACAAAGAGTTCCTGGCTGTCGGGGAAAAGGGCTTCTCCGCTTCCTTGCTGGGTCTGTGTGCTGTTTTCAGCATCATTATCATCATCAGGGTCCTCTGTGGGTTCTGATGATCCACATACGGAGTCAAACCACATGGGAGGGTCTGTGCTGGCTGCACCTCCTAGAATGGCATGCAGCTCATCATAGAAGCGGCATGTCTGGGGCTCTGACCCAGAGCGGTTGTTTGCGTCTCTGGTTTTTTGGTAGGCTTGCCTGAGCTCCTTAATTTTCACGCGGCACTGTTGCGCGTCCCTGTTGTAGCCTCTGTCCTGCATGCCCTTGGAGACTTTGGCGTATGTCTTGGCGTTTCTTCTTTTGGACCCTAGCTCTGCTAGCACGGTTTCGTCTCCCCAAACAGCGATCAGATCGAGTACCTCACGCTCGGTCCATGCTGGAGCTCGTCTTCGGTTCTGGGACTCCATCATGGTCACCTCTGCTGATGAGATCTGCACTCACCTGCAGCTCACCACGCTGGCCAAACAGGAAATGAAATTCAAAAGTTCGCGGGGCTTTTCCTGTCTACCTGGGAGGAGCATTCGAGCTCAGATCGCTGTCTAGAGCGGTCAGCTGTTGCACCGTGGGATAGATTTAGGAGGCCGATACTGTCGAATTGCGTCCTCACTAGCCTACATCGATTCGGCAATATCGCTTTAAGCGCTAATTCTCTCGTTGGGGGTGGAGTGGCGAGATCGATTTTAAGAGCCCTAGAAGTCGATGGTAAGGGCTTCGTCGTGAGGACGGGTGCACGGATCAATCGAAATAACGCTAATAAATTCGACCTAAACTCGTAGTGTAGACCAGGGCTAAGAGAGAGTAGAGTATGAAAACAGGAGGATGGAATGGGAAACGTTCTGCACCCTTAATCATAGTGGTTGCTATCAGCAAGACTACAGCATTACTTTCTGGTTTAATTTAAAGCCCAATTCAAAAGCTGTTTTCTGCTCGCTTTTACTTTATTATACCCCACAAGTGACTCTCATTGCTTCCTATCTGCTAGGCCTTCATCTCTTTTGCACATTCACTATTTGATTTAATGTTCCAATTGAATCTATTTTAACTCTTAATTCAGTTTTACCAATTTAGATGTAAGGCCTGCTATTTTAACATTTAGACTGAAAGGAAAACTAACCCTGCAACAGTTTTTTTTTCCTCCTTGGACTGTAGTAAACAGTTTTTTTCTTTTGCCCATGTAATTTAATTTAGTCTGGGCCATTTTTGCTGACAATCCAAGGCCCCAGTCCAACAAACACGTGTGTTTAATTTTAAACATACAAGTAGACATTTTTACTTCAATAAGCCTACTCACATGCTTAAAGTGAAGCAAGTAAGAAGGTGTTTTGCAGGATCAGGGCCTAACACAATGGTTCGTAGCCTTTCTTTGTTGGAAACTTTTTTATGTGGCATTGATGTCCCTAATGTTCTCTTGCTCAGTGTTCCAGCATGGCTTCTTTATTGTGTTTTCTCTCTTATTATGCTTTTCTGCCTCTGTCCTTGTTTCCTATTTTGTTTCTCTCTGTGTATTTTTCTTTTTTGGTTGATTTCTATTTTATAAGATTTTTTGGTTCCTTTCTATGATGGCTCCACCCTTATTCACTAGAAGGATACGTGCTGCTTGGGAGGGGTGATGACGGGGCTGGGCCATTTGTATTCTAACATTGTCCAAGTATTGTGCAGATCCATGTGGGACATTTTATGTAAATTATGTAATGAGCTAATTTACAGGTTTGAAAATAATTTGCATAGAACAGTACATTTCATGTTTAAATAACTGTGTGGAGATAGTGATAGTGAAAGGCATTGACTTGATTGAACTGACAAATGAAGTCTTCTGTTGATCAACAGGGCAAATTTTTCATTTTTGTCTCCTTTAATAGGTCATTTAAGGTAAGAGCAGCAACAACCAGTGATACACCTGCTGTTGAAATGCTCATCAAAACCCTTGACTTGAATGAAAGTGTACTGGATGACTTAAAGGTCTTCACTCAGGCCCGCAGAGATCCCGTGAGTACTTGTTACAGACGTACCAGTCGTTGTCCATTGCATTGTCCAATGTTAAACCTACCATATACTACAAAATCTTTCCTAGGGTCCAAACCTATTCAATTGAAGTTAATGGGAAAGTGGCCATTGGCTTCCAGAGGAGCAAGATCAGGACAATATACCTTACATCAGTGGGACTCTGTTTGGGCACAGGGGTCCATCCATGTGGAGCTTATTGCCAGATTGGTCCCTATGTTAGGGAAAGATGACTGTAACAGAACAGTGCACAGAATGCACAGGGGGGAAAGTATTTTAAATTTAGCATGTTATTGAAATTTACAGTTAAGGTCAAATAGCTAACTTAGAATTCTAATATTGTGTGTAAATCAGTGATCATATTATCATTTGTCTTTCAGGATGGGACACCAGTCCAGGCATTTGTAGCAGAAGTTTTGGATCAGATAGTTGGCATTTCTGTTATTAAAAATGAAATGGTAAATCTTTGTATTGTTTTCCTTTCCCCATTTAAGATGTGTGCCCTGAATTTGCACAGTGTAATGCTGACTTCATTATTATTTGTGTTACAGTTGCCCCAGCCAAGATCTTGGCCTTGTGCTAAGCACTGTACACACACACACAGTAGAAGTCCCTTCTCCAAAGAGTTTACAATCTACACAAAGACAGACAAGGGCTAGTGAAAAGAAGGATTATGATCCCTTTTTACAGATGGGGACCTAAGGCACAGAGAGATTAAGTGACTTGTCCAAAGTCACACAGGGAGTTTGCGGTGAAGCAGAAAATTGAACCCAAATCTCCTGCATCCCAATCTGAAGCCCTAACCGCAAAACCATCCTTTCTCTCTCTCTGTGACTCCTTTAAATCTGTTACTACAAACCTGTATTTTGACCCATATTTTCCAAAACAGAAAATCAGCAGTTTGTCCCAGGATATTGAAAATGGTACTTCCGCTCCTCTCAAATTGCCCTTTTTTTACAATAGCTTCTGAGTAAAGTGTGCCATACACATTTAACTTCAAAGAAATGAATATTGTTTTAAAAATAGATAATTGGGTGGAGGAGTAGAAGCAGACAGAAAAACTGTCAACTGTAACTGGGAGGTGAAGAGAATGAATATTTCCAGTTCTGTTTTACGTTGGTTGCTGCAAATTTAAAACTTTCCTGGCATTTTGCTAGCACTAAAAAGGCAAAATCTTTCTTGAAAGATTTGTAATATTCAGTTTTAAAATCATATCAAGCAAGGTAAGGAACAACCATCTCTGTTTTTAATTCTTCCAAATGCATTGAAATCATGGGTCACTGTCTGTAAAGTGGCTAAACTAGTGGAAACCGTAACTCTCCTAACAAGATGATGAAGGAATCCATGCATGGGGCTCCTCACAGAGATTTTCTTCCCAAAAGTCCCCTGCTCAGCTTTTACTGTGGGAGAGACAATCCGGCCTTTGGTCTGATACCTTGCAAAATAGAAAACTTCTTTGTAAATATGTCAAAAAATGTCAGGCACTCATGTGCTTTATTGCTGGGGTCGGATATCATGCTTTACTTACTATAAGAAATGTATGAGTTATACAAATTGATTTTGATACAAAGAAAAGATTGTGAAGAGGCCTTTGTTTAGCTAATGTGCTTTGCTAGTGAATAGCTCTCAAGGTAGTCTTGTTTCAATGTTCAGATTTCATCATTAATAAATATAAAGGCAGTTTGCTGTCACATCTTTTATCACAAAACCACAACTGTTTCATCATCACTGATTTAAAATGTCTTATTTCCTAGGATATTGAATATATCCGTTCACATTACAACATTGAAGATTTTATTTACTTCAATCATCACCAGCAGGAGGAACATGGCCATCTGTACCACTTTGCTCTAAATCCCATATTCCATCACTATACCAAATATTTTCTGAAAGAGATCCTTCGCTTAGCCTACAAGTCTTGTCTCTACTACCCTATTTATCCACAGTCTGTGGACGGCAAGGTAAAAGCCAAAGTTGGCAGTGATTTTATTAAATATCATACGTCCTGACCTTTATTTTCCTTAGGTTTTTTGTTTTGTTTGTTTGTTTTTCTATGACTGCGTATATGGCAGGTGATTGGCATAGAGAAATTTCTTCAGAAATGTTGCAAACAACACTTTGTTCTCCTCTCAGATCACACAATCTCCATTTGTGTCGATGGGTGACCCATGGTAGGGCTATATTGTGGCTTTGCTACAAGCCCTGTGTTTGGGGCAACACATTTAGTGTGTTCCCTCAGTGTGGGAGTCATGCCTCAGAGAGGAATGATTTGCTCTCTACTCCCCGCTTGCTTCAGTGTGGAGGTAGTTTGGTTTTTGTCCATATCATTACTTTCCCCTCTGCTGACCAATGCATTGTAGGGGCTGTAACCAAAGCTTCACCCATTTCCCTGCCCACTCCCAATGTACCTGCTCTAGGACTGATTAGCAATACCCCCTTACCGCTGGCACACCTGGACACAATGTTCAAATAGCCAAATAGGAGCAGTTTTTCCTCTACCTTTTGCCCCTGCCTGGATGCATAGTTGAAGGAACAGTCCTGCTCATACTGTGTATCAGCTGGGGAATACTCCATGATATTTTCATTCAATTGTTTAATATGCTGCTGAAGCTTGTGTACCCTTATATGACTTGCAGATCAGTTACATGGCATATTTTAAAATGTCAGGATATAAAGCATTCATAGCGTCTTTGTCTTCACCTTGTAGTTGTATTTTCTGTTAATTTTTAACCAAACTTTTCTGATCAGTCATGTTCTCCCACCACATGTTTCTCAGACATTACCGTTCAATTGCATAGTGGATTTTGAGATGTACAGATACTCACTTTTTATTTAGAGAGTCAGGGTGGGACAGTGGGAAGAGGAGACGGCGGAGGAAGGAGGTCATCGACTACAACATGATGAGAATAGATTAAGGATAAAAAATTTAAAAATACCTATGTGTCTTAGGAGCCCTGTTTTTAAAAGTGACTTATCCATTTAGAACATAAGAACGGCCATACTGGGTTAGAGTAAAGGTCCATTTAGCCCAGTATCCTGTCTTCTGACAGTGTCCAATGCCAGGTGCTCCAGAGGAAATGAACAGAACAGGTAATCATCAATTGATCCATCCCCTGTCGCCCATTCCCAGCCTCTGGCAAACAGAGGCTAAGGACACCATCCCTGCCCATCCTGGCTAATAGCCATTGATGGACCTATCCTCCATGAAGCTATCTAGTGCTTTTTTGAACCCTGTTATAGTCTTGGCCTTCCCAATATCCTCTGGCAAGGAGTTCCACTGACTGACTGCGTTGTGTGGAAAAAATACTTCCTATGGTTTGTTTTAAACCTGCTGCCTATTAATTTCATTTGGTGGCCCCTAGTTCTTGTGTTATGAGAAGGAGTAAATAACACTTCCTTATTTACTTTCTCCACACCAGTCATGATTTTATAGACCTCTATCATATCCCCCCCTTAGTCGTCTCTTTTCCAAGCTGAAAAGTCCTCGTCTTATTAATCTCTCCTTATACGGAAGCCGTTCCATATCCCTAATCATTTTTGTTGCCCTTTTCTGAACCTTTTCCAATTCCAATATATTTTTTATGAGCTGGGGCGACCACATCTGCACACAGTATTCAAGATGTGGGTGTACCATCGATTTATATAGAGGCAATATGTTATTTTCTGTTTTATTATCTATCCCTTTCTTAATGATTCCCAACATTCTGTTCGCTTTTTTGACTGCCGCTGCACATTGAGTGGATGTTTTCAGAGAACTATCCACAATGACTCCAAGATCTCGTTCTTGAGTGGTAACAGCTAATTTAGACCACATCATTTTATATTGTGACAGGGCAAGGCCAGAGGGCTATAGGAAAGTGGTAAGGAACCAGTATGTTAGCCTCAGGCTAAACAAATCCCTGATACCTTATGGCAGTTGCTCCAGGTTAATCAAGACACCTGGGGCCAATTAAGAACTTTCCAGAAGGCAGGGAGGTTGATTGAGACACCTGCAGCCAATCAGGGGCTGGCTGAAACTAGTCAAAAGCCTCCCAGTGAGTCAGTGAGGGGCGCATGTCAGGAGCTGTGGAAGGAGGTTGCGAGTGAGGAGCTGGGAACAAGAGGCACTAGGAGCTGAGAGTAAGAGGGCGTACTGCTGGAAGATCCTGTGGTGAGGACAAAGAAGGTGTTGGGAGGAGTCCATGGGGAAGTAGCCCAGGGAGTTGTAGCTGTCGTGCAGTTGTTCCAGGAGGCACTCTAAACAGCTGCAATCCACAGGGTCCTGGGCTGGAACCCGGAGTAGAGGGCAGGCCCGGGTTCCCCCCAAAACTCCCAACTCCTGATCAGACACAGGAGGAGTTAACCTGGACTGTGGATTCTACTAGAGGGGAAGATCTCTGAGGCAAGCAAAATCCACCAGTAAGCGCAGGACCCACCGAGGTAGAGGAGGAACTTTGTCACGATATGTATAGTTGGGATTATGTTTTCCAATGTGCATTACTTTGTATTTATCAACATTGATTTTCATCTGCCATTTTGTTGCCCAATCACCCAGTTTTGAGAGATCCTTTTGTAGCTCTTCGCAGTCTGCCTGGGACTTAACTATCTTGAGTAGTTTTGTATCATCTGCAGATTTTGCCACCTCACTGTTTACCCCTTTTTCCAGATCATTTATGAATATGTTGAATAGGACTGGGCCCAATACAGACCCCTGGGGGACACCACTATTTATCTCTCTCCATTCTCCTTACCTCTCTCCACTTAGGAATCTAAGGGCTCGTCTACACTGCCCTGCAGTTTGGACAACAAGCAAACCTACACTAATGTGAACTAGGAACTTTTTAGTTCACACCTGCAGCATCCACACAGGGGAGGTACAGCGCAGCACTTTGAGGCGTACTGCTATTCACATCAGTAGTCACAACTACAGGGCAGTGTAGACATAGCCTCGGTGTCACTGAAAGTCAGTGGGACCTTTGGCATCTCAGTCACTTTTGAAAATGCTGCTCATGGCCATGTAGACCCTTCTACTATGGACTGAAAGTTCCCTAGTTCACATTGACCTATTCCCATTTCAAAGCAGAGTACATCAAAGCACACTAGGACACTTTTAGTGCGCTGTAGCAAGTTCCACGCTGCCAGTAAATTCACAGCATGCTAGCGCACTGTCAACATACATCCCAGCTTGCCACGCACTAATTCTCTGTCTAGATAAGCCTGTATAGGAATCTTGATAAAATAAATGCACAGATTTTCAGAAGAATCTTTTTGCTTCTCCAGCGTGTGTTCTTCTGTACAGATTACCGCTCTGTGGAGTTTTAGTAATTGCCTCCTTGAGGAACTAATCTCACTGAGTAACATTTGGCTAAGTGTCATTCACAGAAATGAAGGTAAACAGGGGTGGATGGAGAAGATGAGTTAAATCTCGGCAGTATTTTCTCCTTGGTCTATTTATAGGTTAAAACAATTTTAGCTTTAACTCAGCAATGCATTCTAATAATTGGTAAAATATTATTATTTTGTTCAGCTTACATTGTAGTAACATTAATCACGATTACTTTTTTTGGTGTTGTGGCTATGATAGACTTCAAAGGCACTTCAGTGTAATTTGCTTTCCCTTAATGTCCACTCTGTTTCTGATAATTCTCCTATTTTGTCTTTTCATGTGATGTGTAATTGGGCCAGTCATGCTGGAATAAAGCTGCTTCTAATGACCTGCCCTATCCAAGTTAACATTTGGGGGTTTTGTTCCGTTCAAATTTTTTCCAGTTTATTAACATTTATCACTTGGATGAAATTGACATTTCAGTCAGTATAGATTTTCTATATAAATTCTTACACCATCATTTGCCAAACAAGCAAAGGTTAACAGTAAGCAGATAATACAGCTTAATGAGGTCAAATCAAGCTGATTCATGATCACTGTGGAGAAAAATATCCTCCTGGGGAAAATACTTGTGCTGAAAAATCCCATAAACCAAACCACTTGTTTATCTGTCATTCCCACAGAGATAGTAATGTAATTACTCTCATAATTATCTTCATTAGTGTCAGGAATTATCTGCAATTCATTCCTCTGCTCTGAGTATGTTTGTTTGTTTACTGATTTTTCTCTTAGATTTAGCCAACAGAGTTAAGAATTTTGTATTTGCAAAGCCGTACAAGAGACATCTGTGATGCACTGTTCCGACATTCTCTGTGCTAAAATATAGATTGCTCTCTTTCAGTTTCAGAATCCCTATGCCCATTCCCTGACATCTGCCCTTCATTACATGGTTCCCGTGCGACCAAGACGACAGATTGTCTATCCTCTGGAAAAGCTTGGCATAAACGCTCCATCAAAGCAGGTCTCCAAGGATCAGGTGGGTAACAGAAGCAGCAGCAGGCAGGAGGCATAGTGCCAGCTAATGCAGGGTTTGGCAGATGGGATGACATTACTGTCTTAGTGTTGATAGGCTGCTTCTTAATTACATTGAATGTGGTGTTCATACCCTTACAGTCTAAGCTTTGCTTATGCCATACTGTATCTTTCTAAGCATATATTTCAAACTGACGATTATAAACCACAGCCACTGAACTCTACCGTGTTTCACTATTCGTAAATATTTTCAGGTTTGCTGTATTTCCTATGAAATTACTTTGAAACTCATAAATTTTAAATTGTTTTAATTAAAACACAGCTAGCTCTTTGTACTGATGATTTTATCCTTTATGTTGGTGCTCTGCTTTCAGGACAAAAGGTACAATGATACACTTCTGACAACTTATGTAGAAATACTGTTTGCTGTATTTTAAATCAATTTATTCTTCAGACCTGCAGCCAGGCTTGTTTAATGCTCCAGAACTGCTTCAAAAATCACTGCAAAGTGCCAGGAATGATTTAACAACAAAGTAGATCCCCTTAATCAAAAGTATATATTTACAGAACTCTCATACATAGCATTGGAGATGCTAAACTGGAAGCTTGTTAAAGTTAAATTTGTTATACTTTTGTGCATTAAAATATCCTGATTTTTTTAAATTACTAAAATCTACAAAGATGTTTTCTCTGAAGTAACCAATGAAGTTAAAATGTCAGGGGGAAAAACCACATCAGTGATGGATATTTTCTGTAAGTGGATGTAATTTACTTGGGGAAACATAATTAGATAGTTTTACATTTATTTAATGCTAGATTCCAATTCACTGAGACAGAATCATGTATAATATCCTTTAGCACTGTCTCCTCCATAGTTGGTACATAGTTTATGACTATGAAAATTCTTAATTAGGTAGCAGTGGACAAATCAGAATCCCTGAACCTGTCTCAGCCAATTGGATTGTATGTTACTCTTTGGAACAATCTTCCCCTTCATATGCAAAACATTTCTCCTGCCTGCCTATCCTCTGCCTCATTGGCTGCCTATCCTTTTCCTTTAAACTGCTTCCTGTGCGTCTTCAAATTACACTCAAGTTGTCTTAATGGCAGAACCCATTACCATTTTTGCTGGAGCCAAAAACACAACCCTCGCCTCTCATTTTTGGGAGTTTTGTGTTTATGGGGTTCATAAAACCCTGTGCAAAGGTCCTTCCTGAGGATTTTGGGTATGATTAGTGAGAATTGCTTGAAGTCTCCCAAACTTAACTGATTCCTTTTATGTGAGAAGGTGTGGACTTTTCAGGTCACCACTAGCCTTTTGCTGAAAGAGAAATGTAGCCCAGCTGCTTTGCTAGTGTCTTCACATATGCACTAACATTCAGAAATGATTTTCAAAGGGCTATTTTCTATCTAAACTGGAGGTCTTGGTCTGCTGAGTCCCCAGCAACTCGAGGGTTACTCTAGTGCACTATCACTGCTCATAACTTTTTGAAGTAGAAGCAGCATGAAACTAAAAAGACTGAACTGGCTCTTCTGCTAAGCAACTACCGTGGCCTTTGGCTACAATGAATTGGGTCATTTTAATAACTTAGTGAGGTGGGCTGACTGTAGTACTGAAAACAGGAGGTAGGCTCTGCTTTCTGATCCTGTCTCTTTCGCTGATTCCCTCTGTGGCCTTGGTCAAGTCACTTGCCCTCCTTGCATTCAGATCTCTCAGGAAGGAAGAACTGTACCCATGAATAATCCTGTTCACCCTGCAGAATCCCACAGACAAGTCAACAATGCATTGTGATGAAGGGAACTGGAGGCTACAGCTAGAACTAATACAGTCAACTGACATGGATCTGATTATTAAATTTTTATAATATGGTAGCACTCAAAGGCCCCAGTCAGGAACAGTGCAAACAGAAAGACGGTCTCTGCCCTGATGAGCTTAAAATCTAGACCAGACAAAAAGTGCGGAGAAGGAGGTGGTCAGGTTGAAAAATGGTTCCACATTTTAAAAGAAGTCTGCATTGTGGGGGCCAGGGTAAGATAAGTGGGGTTAGTGAAAGAGATGAGCTAATAGGAGCCCAGAGTAAGAAAAAGGGAAAGAGTGTATTGATCAGGGAGAAGAGAGGAAGCAAACAATCGATCAGCAAAGAAATAAAAATGTCCAATGTCCAAACTTAAAGCAGAGTCGTCTGATGATATCCCTTGCATCCAGGGGTTCTGAAGCAGGATATCTCCTACCCACATGAATGGGAAAAGGGGTCTCAGTGGGTCATGGTGTCCTGGGGGGGTGAGGGTCACACTTCTAGATCTGAACTAGCTGGAGGGTCCTAGTTTGGCTTCACCCACACTTCTATGTTCTGGTTCTCCCAGCATCTGTTGAGTGGGGGAGTCTTTCTCCTCATTGTGAGAAGTATTTCTTCTTGACCAGTGCTGGTGATCACTTTGTGCCTTGATGCATGAAGATTGAGAGTCCATGTAATTTTCATCTTAACTTGTGTAACTGCAAATCTTTTCCCTATTAAATACAGCACAATGGCTGTAGTGTCAGACAATCATAATTCAGGAAATGTGACATTTGAATGTCCATTATGACCAGCTACTGATTTTCTCTGTCTATTTTTGCTATGGAAACAATTTTACTATGTATAATAGTAATAGTATAGCTTAGTATCTTAGGGAACTTTGGCCATGGTGCATAAGGCTCGAGAGGTATCCTGTAGCTCAGCATCTGGCAAGAATGTGCAAGCAGATTTTCAGCAAGACGATTCAGGACCATCAAGAGTGGTTCCTGACAGCATCAAAAGGTTCCCAGCTGTTCAAGAACGGAGGACATCCAAAGGTGGACCTGTTTTCCTCTCAGAACATCACCAAATGCACAAGGGCAGGTAGGGACAAGAAGTCTTTAGCAAGTGTCTTTCTGATGGATTGAGGCATATACCTCCTATATGCCTTCCTTCCCTTTCCTCTCATTCCCAGCGTGCTTAGGAAAATCAAGAGGGACAGAGCAAATGTCATTCTGGTGACCCCCGTGTGACCAAGAAAGCATTGGTATGTGAACTTGTGAGAACTCTCTGTAGAACCACCTCGTCCACTGCCCTGTCTCCAGACCTTCTGTCACAGAGGGACAGACAAGTACTCCAACTGAACCCAGGCTTTCCATATAGCAGCAGTGAGGATAATCTGCTAACCATAACAGACTGTTCCTGCTCTAAAAGAGTGTAAACCATATTACCCCAATCTAGAAAGGGTACTACTATGAAATACTGCAATCAGAAATGGAAGAGAGTCTCCATTTGGGCCATGAGCAAAGGATTGATTCCATCACAAGCTGAGATTCCATCTCTCCTAGTCTAGCTCCTTTATTTGAAATCTCAAGGATGTTGCCTCTTTTTTGAAAATGCACTTGGCTGCATCAGCACAGTATCAAACATACTGTGAGAAAGACCTATCTTCTCCCATCCTCTGGTTGCCAGTTTCCTGAAAGGTCTTATCAGTGCTTACCGTCCTACACGGGAATCTCCCCCAAGAATTTAACTGTAGTCTTGACTAAGTTGATGGGGCATCCCGCCAAACCTCTTGGTATGGCATTCCTGGAACTCCTGTCACTAACGACTACCTTTCTGATTGCTATAACATCATCAAGGAGGGATAGTGATCTGCAAGTTCTTATGGCCAGTCCACCTTACACAGCTGATCAAAATGACAAAGTGGTACTTACACCTCAACTTATTTTTTTGCTCAATATGGTATCTAACCTTCATCCCAGCCAATATATTGCCCTTCTGGTTTTCTTTCCCAGACCCCATTCCCATGAGGTACTTCTCCATACCTTAGACATAACACGACTTGTGCTTTTATTTGGGAAAGACAAAGCGTATCTGAAAATCAAACAGGCTATTCATAGCTAATGGGAAAAGATACCTGTATCAACCTGTCTCTGATGCCTGTATCAGCCTGTCAGAGTGGATAAGAAAGTGTGTAGATCTGATACAACGTAGCTTGGGAGCCAGTACCTACAGGATTAAGATACTGTTTAATTAGAGCCACTGCTGCATGGGTGGCTTTTGTGTTTGGCACTTACCAGTAGTGGAGATTTGTAAAGTATTGGTATGGAGTTCAGTGCACACTTGCACCAGGACTACTCTTTGGATTTAGCACCATGCTCCCATGCCCAGTTTGGGAAAGCAGTGCTACAATCCATATTCAGCCAAGAATTCTTCATTTAACATTAACCTGATTAGCACTGCTTGCTAATGACCCACAAGTGAAAATACACAGAGCCCCTCAAAGAGGAAAAGGAGGATACTTACTAGTAACTGTTCGCCTCCGTGTATTCACTCTCCCCATGTACTTTCCCCTCTGCCTCAGAGTCCTATGTGACCTGGGACTCTATGGTTCAGAAGAAGGAACTGAAGTGGTTGTGGGATGCACTCCCTTAGGTAGACTAGGGCAGTGGTTCTCAACCAGGGGTACGTGTACCCCTGGAGATACGCAGAGGTCTTCCAGGGGGTACATCAACAACTCATCTAGATATTTGCCTAGTTTTACAACAGGCTACATAAAAAACACTAGCAAAGTGAGCACAAACTAACATTTCATACACACATTGAGGGTATGCAGACTGCATGGGTGAACTGCACTCAGTTCCTTCTCTACTGTCTCGACCTGAGAGGGAGCTCTAGCTTCTCCACCTTGTGCATGCCTCAGCATTTTCTACAGTTGTTCTTTTAGTTTAGTTTTAGTGTTTATCCTGCTCTATATACTATACACTGAAATGTAAGTACAATATTATATTCCAATTCATTTATTTTATAATTATATGGTAAAAATGAGAAAGTCAGCAATTTTTCAGTAATAGTGGGCTGTGACACTTTTGTAGTTTTTTGTCTGATTTTGTAAATAAGTCGTTTTTAAGTGAGGTGAAACTTCGGGTACGCAAGACAAATCAGACTCCTGGAATGGATACAGTAGGCTGGAAAGGTTGTGAGCCACTGGACTAGGACATCTAATATAAGACACCACACAAGGGTGTTTGCGCACCCCAGAAGGAAACTGCTGTGAAAGTTTGACATCACCCCACTGCCTTGTGACTCCAGTCACAGAGCTGTGAATGCCAAGGTGACTCTCAAAGACCAACAGTTACTGATGAAAAACCTCTTTTTGTGAAACTTTTCAATAAGTTTCTAAAATTAGTCATTTTGTCTCTTGCTGAGGCCTATACAGCTGTCTAGTGGTATCAAGGCAACTTGGTTTTACAGGCAGAAAAATATAATAAGTAATACTAATAAAACATTTCATAATGCTCTGAAACATCTCCCTTTGGCACACAACTGCATTTCTCTCTTTTGACCAGCACCAGGAAGTACTGTCCTCAAAGTATTTCTGCCGCAGCTGGAAACAGGAAGAACAGGAATATCACTCGGAGTGCTTTGTCTCACAAAAATTCCAGCTCAGTTCTGCCAGACCCAGGTGGTTTGGATGTGTGTTGAAACTTAGGGGTGCCCATTCAAACTGAACCTCCATAACATTTGAGGGGCCCCATCTCTTCTCAAAATCATTTCAGGATATGCATCGATCACACTACAGAGTTTCATGACAGTTAAAACTCCTTTCTGCTCACTAACAGATCATATCATTTCCAAAACGGTTCTAAATCAAAATGAAATGTCCAGTCCATGTATTCTGAATCAGTAACCTGAGTTGAACAGCCAGCTTTCATAAGAGGAAAAGACTCAAAATATTAACTTCCACATTATTGAAACGGATTAGATAATATTGTACAGGAGTCCTGCCCACCTGTCAGTCATTTTCAGTCATATTATATGAAAAAATTAAAAGAATCAGAATAAAAAATAAATCTATTGTCATAAAGTGCTGCTTGTTTGTAAAGTGCTTATAATTAATTGGAGAGTAGAAAGCTATAGATAATTAAATAATTTTATAATGATATCTTCATAAATAAACAATTTATAAATTTTTGTTTACTTTCTCACCATCTGGGAGCATTCTATTATCCATCTGCCCCATGGAATTATCAATATAAGAAAAGAGTAGTTGATATAATTTATGAGAATAACTCACCCCCAATGAAAAATAAAAATATCACATCTGTTGAATTATTTTTTTGTTTCTGTCCCTTCATTATTGTTCTGCTGGATGTTTTTTTCCCCCCATAGTTGCATTCAAGCTGTTAGGTTTTTATTGCGCACTTCAATAATGTTGTTTCTCAACAGCTCACAAAAAGAAGGCAGAGCAATTATTAAAGTATTAAGGAATCCCACACAGCTGTGTGTGGATTGATAAAGGGCATCTTTGTGTTACTCAGATAATTCTGTACTGCTCTAGATACACTACACGTAAAGCTCCAGAAAATGTTAAAATCAAATGGGATATGATGGAGGGAAGTCATTAAAACATAGGGGGTCCATATCCTCAGTTGATGTAAATCAGCATAGCTCCATTGACTTCATTGGAGATATGCTGTTTTACACCAGCTGAGGATCTGGCTTTGGACTGAATTGCTTAATTTGGATACAGGAATTCCTCTACAATATTGGTTCTTCTTTGAGTAGTGTCCCTCCACTTAAAGTATGCATGTGCCTCTAGAGTCCTTGATCAGAGAGTTTCCGTTAGCAGTGTCCATTCAGCCTGCGCATGCATTCTGTACAACCTCGTGCCACACATTGAGGGTATGCAGGACTGCATGGGTGAACCGCACTCAGTTCCTTCTCTACTGTCTCGACCTGAGAGGGAGCGCTAGCTTCTCCACCTTGCGCATGCCTCAGCATTTTCTACAGTTGTTCTTTAACTTTAGTTTACTGTTTATTTAGTAAGTTTAGTGTTTCTAGTTAGTGTTAGTTGTTATTTAGTATAGAATTAATTAGATAGTAATGAGGGAATTGGCTTTTTTCCTTTTCTCCCCCCCCCCCCCTTTTTTTTCTATGGAGACCTATCAGCCTGGCTGGGCATGCCTGGCTTCAAATGCTGCCTCTGTTGGGAGGCTATGGCCACTATGTGCACGTCTGTTGCTTGGGAGAGTCCCTATCTCCCAGAAGTGTAACTTCTGCCTAGCTCTCAAATCTAGAGCACAGAAGAACTGGGAGAATAAATTGAGGTTTCCGATGATAGAGCGCTTCCTTCGACCTGCTTCTCAGTCAAGTCAGGACACCCACCCCCTGTACATCTGTCTTTGAACTGATCCAGTGCAACCATGGCCTCAGCCCAGGGCTCTCCTAAGAACGGGAGAACTTCAGAGGACTCAGGGAAAACTCAGAAAAAGAGGAGCTCAGTCTCCCATCATAAGGATCTGGCTCCCAAAAGGCTCTGGTGTCCCACTAAGTCTACAGTATCAGAGGTGTCGATCTCTCAGCTTGATATCACAGAGGCAAAAAACTCTCTCCAGTACCAGTGGCATGGGAGATCCCAGAGCACTTCAGAGAAGCAGTCCCAGCAGATCCCCAGTACCATCTATGAAGGACAAGGTGGCCCAGGACCTGCACTCCTCTACAGTGGCACTGTTTATATCAGGCTTACTATCGGTAACTTCTCACTCAGCGCCTTTTGTACGGGGCAAATCAAAGTGACAGACAATTTTGGCCCCTGTGTCAACATGCTGCAGATTGATAGTCACCTCAGCTGCTGCGTTGGTACTGACCCACTCGGTACTGCAGGAATTCTGGTACTCCAGGGACTTCTCAGTCTTAGATGAGCTGGAGTCCTCAGTACTTACGGGTACCAAACAACTCTTGGTACTGACACCCTGGTCTCTGGATTACCATTGCTTCTTGGTACCATAAGACTCTCTGCCACTTTTTTTTTTCTGGGGCCTCTCCACTGGAGGATGTTGAGGAGGATGAAGTGACAGTCAGTCAGTCAGTCTCCTGTATATTACTGCAGCGTTTCCCTCCACATCCGTACAGGAATCCATAGTTCAACAAGGATCCTCCTCCATGACAGAGATGGTGTGATTCAGCCCTTATGGGCCCCCCAAAGACCATACTGGGATTCTTGGGCTGCCTATCAGCAGCAGTTCGCCAGACCTCAGCTCCATTGCACTGAGAAGTTAGCATTACACAGCGCCCTCTTCCAAATCCCCAACAGGAGGACACCTTTGAAGAACAGTAGACTTGGGCAGATAAGGAGGCCACCGCTATAACTTCTATTACATCTTCGTCTCCGGACAAGGCGGTCGTGCCTCCACCACCATCGATGGCCAACGATTTTTGCCAGTTCCAGGACCTTGAGAAGAGGGTGGCTGACACCCTTCAGATACCTCTTGAGGAGGTCAAAGACTTGGAACACAAGCTCCTGGACATTCTGCAGTCAGCAGTGCCCGCCTGCACTGCACGATCCATGAGACCTGCACTATAATTTCCATAATGGTGCGTGAAAGTGCCTGTTTCCATATGAATAATGAACAACAGTATTCACAGTAGTCAGGTGGCATGTCCCCCTATTCACAATTACATGTGTTGCTTTTACAGAGGTTGAGTTTGATCCGCAGTTAAGGCAAACTATTCCCTTTATAAGTTTAGGGGCCGTTTATTTTTTTTGTCAGTTATTCTTTTAATTCAATATATTATCAAAGTGAAGCATACTACTCTCACCTCTAAGAAAGGGTTCTTTGACCCCACTTTGGGCAACTCTTTTAAAAACTCCCCATCTTTCTATAAACTCTTCTTGCACCGTGCTCTGGAACTACAGTGCTGTTCGTACTCCTGTCCTCTAGAGGATGAAATCTGGAAAAACAGGAAGCTTGTTCATGATGCTAGAGGTGGTAAATGCTAGCACGAGCACTGGTACTACTTGATGGGAGGGGAAATAGGCTGTGTACGCTGCATTACCACCATGGTGTTTGGTACCATATCACAGCATGTGTGTGCATTTACTTGATTCCAGACTGGCACTCGTGGCAATTACTATGGGGTGGGGGTGGGGGTGGGGGGAATCCCCCTGTAAAAGAAAATTCAGAGAGATCATCAGAACAGTGTGAAATGAAAGAGAAATACTGGTTTGAGATCTATAAAACAGTTTTTGTTGAACAAGAAAAAATATTAGTAACAGAATCTTATTCCTTATCCTTTTTCTTTCTAATTCCTTTCATTCAGAAATATCCTTAAGTGTATTACAAACACACACACTGTATGGGAGTCAATTTATCCTTCTCTAAAATGTAGACCTTTCTGGATTTGAAGTTCGCAGCTGTTGTATAGCACTGCTTTGTGCTGTTCAAGTTTAGTACAGGAAGAGAAGGCAAACCTGCCTAGGGTATTTGGCATGTTATCTAAACACCATACATCATATTCAAATGCAAAAAATCTTAAACTTTTTCAGACTGATGACTGAAACATTTCTATGCCACTTTCCTCTTAGGTAGTATGTGCAGAAGTTGATTCCCCACACCAGTATTTGGACTAGAAAGCTGTGGCTGCAAGTTAATTATTAAATGACTCTTGCAAAGCAAACCATTAACTTTATGCATTGCTCCAATGCTCTTATTGTTAAACTGGCTAATTGAAATATGCCCGAAGTGCCTTATTAATATCCCAGTCAACTTGGGACACACTATACCTGACTACAGGTCCCCAAACCACCACTTTACCTGTGGAAAAAATCAGGTGAGGATCTTTAGTGTACTGAATAATGGCTAGGCAAGGCGAGCATAGACATGACCCCTCATCCCAGGGATGTTGCACTGAAGGGCTCTTTGTTGGTATAATCAAGTGGGAATGTTCACTGCCTGCAGCTGACATCTTTTATCCCCCTCCACCTCCAGTAATAAAGATTGTCAAGGGAACTAAATTAGTAACATTGGTTAGAAAAAAGGGGTGGTCTGTAACCTGTGGTCTGCTGGGACACTTCCCACTCTTCAGTGCACTTTCCCTTAGGTCAAAGGAAATTTTGATTTTCAGGAATCAGCAGTGGAAAGAGGATCCAATTTGTCTGCATCCCATCAGAGATTTAGTTCTGTGTGGCATGCTGAAGTGACAAACTGTGGAGCACATTCCATGTGGATGGAATGTTGAGTGATTTTAGCAGCAAGTCTCTAACAATCTCTACTAAGCCTAACACAGGCTGCAGGTGGTAAATTTTGATAGCATGTGACAGTCAAATCTGAAAAGATATTCATAGGTAGAGAAAAAGGCACCTTCCTGACCCCAGGACCATCTCCCTGCCATACTTCAAGAACTGCTGTAAACAATGTAAGTATTAGAGCTCTTTTAAAAGTTGGACAATATCTTGCAATTTGGAGCTATTCCTTAGTTATAGTACTGGAGTGTATTGTTTTTAACATTGAAAAATACTTGTGGCCCTAGATGTGGTAAAGAGATGATTCCCTGATCGAAACATAAAGGTTAATATATATTTACATTAAAGTTAAAATGAAATGAAAACAATTCTATATCTTATAGCGTATGTTTGGGATCATGTTGAAATTGCAAACAAAGGCTCAGGGGGCATGGTTTTCATTTAACCAAAAGAGAGGTATTAATTTTTAAGAGGTAACTGTTGCTTAAGATGCTGTTGTGCATGAGTAATAAATTTTTAATGATTTTCTTGTGCATGCATGGATTAAAATCCATTATTTATTGTACCTTGTCTAGTAAAGGTGCTGCTTTTATAGCACCAGCAGTCATGCAAACACATTTATTTTGAACTGATGGCTGATAATAAATTTCCTTACTGTAAATGTCAGTGGGTTTTGTGTGTTGCTGCCATTACATCTTGTTTGGAAGGCTGAATATTACACAATTATGGGAGGCACCAGATGGCATCATTAACAGGAATGCTCTGAATGTTTACCACTTATGTGCATGTGTGAAATTAAAAGTAAGATGACCTATCCTTACTTTGAAAGCATGATGTCAGTAGTATACAGGTGTTAATGACATTTGCAGTGAGCTAGAATATTCATTCCTGCCTACAAAATAGGATGGGGTTTTTTAGCTTCTTGAAAACAGCTTGTAGATTGGACCCATGCTAAGTGTAAGAGCAGTTTGCAAAGAGGGAATAGACGTTTTTCCGAAAGAAACTTGCTGTTCAATATTACAAAATGAAAAGCCACAGCTGCTGTCACTAAAATGTAACTCTGCTACAGTAAGCAACAAATAAATCTCCCCTTGTATCACATTATTGCTATTTAGCCTTGCTGTGCTAATTATTGTAAGTATAAAATTTGATGTTGCTGGTTTTATTTTTATTACGGTTTATTTTTAAAGGTTACAGATTTAGGCCTGGTTCTGAGTTTGTCAATGTATTTTGTTCTGAGGCAAGATGCCATTTTGATAACTTTGGAACATGTTGCCATATGTTTACAGAATAGGTACAATAGGTAGGGTGCTGAAGTCTTTCATTCTGCCCTGCTAACATGCAGCAACCCTGTTTTGAAAGGGGTGAGAAGGTAGTTGTGACATGGTAGGCATCTTTAGGTGCCTCCTGGAGGCAGTAATGTCCAGCAATCATGATGTATCGCTCTCCAAAGCAGCCCCTACGGGGAGACCTTGCTGAGCCAGACAGCACTGTGGAATTTTCTGAGTTTAAGCCCAGCAGGTATTTTTACAGTCCCATCTATTAGTGCCTCTCTGAGCTGAGGCAGTAAGGTGCAGCTGAGCCTGGTTAGTCTCAGAGCCTTAAGGACTCTGGGTTTCGTTCGGGGGAGAGAGTGTTTGCTCTCTAGAAGCCATGATAGAGAGCTCTAGAGAGAAAATCTGCTCTGTTTATATTATTTTGTATTTATAGCTGAACCTTATTTAGTTTTATTTAAAGGTTTTAAGCTGCATGAAGGGAATGTGGCCAAAGACTGATGCCCTCTGTGTGCTGTGTTGGTTGCACAAGAACCATGTGAAACACACATGAAACACTAGCGATATTTTTTTGTAGCCCAGTCTAGGTCATCCATGACATTTCTCTCCAGCTGCATAGACCCTGGCTCTGCTACGGAATGTTATTCTCCATGCTCATGTAAGGCCTGATCCAAAGCCCATTGAAGTCAGTGGGAGTCTTTCCATTTCATTGAGTTTTGGATCAGGCTCTTCGACTTGTGAGGTTGCCAATAAAGGACAAGCTTCAGTTTAAAAAATCAATTTTCAGCTCAGCTACTTAGCTAGTGGCCATATACATTTATACTAAGAACAGGGCTTCAACAGTACAGAGAGCTTATCTCTTCCTACTCACTGTCCTTTCTGACATCTTGGTAACAGTCATAGCCTCAGGCAGGCCTTGATCCTGCGAGCTTTTCCTTGCAGGCAGAATCCCGTGCCCATCTAGAGTACCATTGACCTCACTGAGGGCTCTGCATGGGCATAGGGGTCAACCTGCAGGATCAGGGCCCATATCTTTTCCTCAGCAGATACTGCCACCTTTCTGTCTCAATTAACATTCTACCTCAATTAACATTCTACCTTTGTCTCAATTAATGATCCTCAACTGTTCCTCAACTGGAGCTACAGGTCCTCAGTGCACCTTAGGACAATAAGAAGGAATTTTTAAAATATATTAGGAACAAAAAAAATCCTGACAGTGCTGTTGGTCCACTGCTAGGTGGAAATGGTAGAATATCAATAATAATAATAATACACAAGAGGTAGAAGTGTTTGATAAATGTTCCTGTTCTGTTTTGGGGGAATAAAGAGATGATATGGTCTCATTTTATGGTGGTGAGAGCACTTTCCATTCCTCCATTCTGGAGGATGTGAAACAGAAGCTACTAACATTAAATATTTTAAAATCAGCAGGTCCAGATAACTTGAATGCAAGAATTTTTAAAAAGCTGGCTGAGGAGCTCGCTGGACTGTTAATGTTGATTTTCAATAAATCGTGAAGCACTGGGGACGTTCCAGAAAACAGGAAGAAGGCTACTGTTGTGGCAATTTTTTAAAAGGGTAAATGGGATGGCCCGGGTAATTATTGGCCTGTCAGGCTGACATAGATCCTAGGCAAGATAATAGAGTGGCTAATATGGGACTTGATTAAAAGAGGGTAATGTAATTAATGCAAATCAGTGTGGGTTTATGCAAAATAAATCCTGTCAAACTAATTTGATATATTTTTTTATGAGATTGCTTGGAGGGGCCCTAGTTTAATTCTGTGAGGTCCGTCTCATTGGAGATGGACTTGGAATTTATTAAAGTTTCCCAGGTGAATGGCAAAGATTGCTTAGGGTGGAGAGACCAGATTTCTCTGGTCAGAAAAAGTATCATCAGGGAGTCTGACTTGCTTCAGGAACAAAGTGTGGAACTCCTGGCATTGGGAAAATACAGTATAAAACTCATGTGCCTTTAGCTAAAGTGCATTTGGAGTGTGGAGGATTGGTTGTTGGATCGTATTCTGGTGGGAAATGATGTATTAACTATGACTAAAATTGTTAAAATTGTAACTCATAGTAAAAAGGAATATTGTTCTGTAATCCCAAAAGGGAATGGTACAGATAAAGAAACTAACACTTGCATAGTACAGGAAAGTAGCATGCCCCCAGGGCTGATGGGGAGATGTTAAACCCCATCTTGCCAGCATTTTGCAGATGAGCAGAGGGCAGACCCTACTCTAGAAAGTGCAAGGAGAAGGGAAATAGGGCAAGGTTTTTGAAGAGGAAGCCGATTTTACCGGAAAGCTCCCATGGGGAAAGATAAAAGCCCTGGGAAGTCTTATAAGCAATTAGTTGTGCCTGCCTAGCACCATGGGGAGTTAATATTCCTGGACCATGACTGCCTTTTTCCTGGTCACTTAGGAACACAGAGGACCTATGATAGGTTAAAAAGGAATTTTTACTGGCCAGGGATACAGAATAATATGAGAGACTATTGCAGAATGTGTGACTTATGTCAGAAGAGAAAGAGACTGGCAGGACCCTGAAAAGTTACCCTACGCCCCCTCCCTGTGATATAAGAGGCATTTTTAGGGTAGCAGTGGACATTGTGCGTCCTATGCCTCATCCTGCCCAAAGGGGGAAGAAATATATCTTGGTTTTAATGGATTTTGCCACTAGATCTCCAGAAGCGGTGGCTCTGTCTAACAGAGGTTGACGCTGTGGCAAAAGCCCTTTTCATTATTTTCAGCAGAGTGGGTTTCCCTAAAGAGATTTTATCAGATCGTAGGTCAAATTTCCTGTCCCAGCTATTCTGAGAATTATGGAAATTGTGTGGAGTGAAACAGCTAAAGGATGCCCCATATCATCCAGAGACAACTGGTTTGGTCGAGTCATTCCATGGAACACTGAAATCCATGCTGGGGATGTATGCAAACAGGAGGGCCCAGGACTGGGATGAAATCTTACCCTATCTATTATATGCTTATAGGGAGGTCCCCCAAGAGTCCACAGGGTTCTCCCCATTTGACCTATTCATAGTAGATCTTCACTCTTAGATCCGTGTTCCCGAAGTGTGACTAGTCAGGAAACGCCTGGACACCTGCAGACAATGCGTTCTGCTCCAGCTAAAGAGGTACAGCTCTAGTGTCTCTCTGACTTTGATGCAGCTCTGCCTTGACGAGCTGATCCAGCAAATGGTGAAAGTACTGAGGCACTGGGGTTGCTCTTCCTTGAATATACGACAAGGCAGGAAAGCTAATACCAGTGGTGAACTAGATTCACTTGGTGAATGGGTCAGGAGAGCTGCTCTTGTTTGAACCGCTGGCACATGGAGGGGCAGCACAGAGGAGTAAATGGAGCACAGTGTAACTGACATTGAGAGGAAGACAGGCGGTTACCACCCCCACCAAGCACTTAGGAGCCCTGGAGAAGCAGCAGATGAAGAACTGCTATAGTAAACATCCACTGTGCTGAGGAAAGTTACTTATGGGGCTGTCATTAAGGCCACCACCTGAAGGACAGAGATGTATGTCTGTCCAGTGCTGGTCACCACTATACTGCTCAAAGCAGAGGATCACTGAAGAGTGCCCCAGTTTAATGGTGTCCATGGCAACCTCTCTGAAGCATGCTTTCTCTGTACAGCAGACCAACCTTCTGCTGCCATCTCCAAGTAGGCTGGCATGAAGCAACACAACACTAGAAGGCTCAATGCCATACTTTGCCTCCTCAGATAGGCCACATCTCTAGCTGTCCTCTTGGAACAATCTAGCATCATGTGCTCACTGCCTGAGAGAAACCACGCACCATGCAGCACTCCCCCAGAGCAGCTTGGCGCACAATATCATGCCATCTGAGCAGCCTACCACTCTGCAGTGCTATCTCTGAGTGGCCTGCAGCCAAGCAATCACAGCAGCAATGACACTGCCAGAGCATAGTGTCTCTGATACATGCCTCTACTAGAGGAATGTGACAGCGATGCTCTCTGGATGTTGTGGACAATTACACGCTCCTAAGGATACAGTCTAGCCTCTGCATGTGTAACACAATTTGCATTTCTGCAGGGAGAAAAGCACTGACAATTAGACATAACTGCCCTTTGGGCTACAGTCAGCATTGTGTGTATTTATAAATGCTTAGCAGCCTTACCTGCATTTTTACACAAGATGGAAGATGTTTCTCTCCTCAGATGACTGATTAATCAAAGGCAACATCTTGGATTGGATCCCAGTCAGTGTCACCAGTAAGCAGTATCAGCATTGGCTTATTTGTCCCTGCAAGGAAATGGGATGTCCATGCCAACTGTTACTTTTTTAGGGAGTAACTGAAATTAGTCCCTTTTTGGTGCAAGCTGTGCAGAGCTCAGAGTGTTCTTATAGCAGCCCATGCCGTACAGAAGGGCAGTGCATGTTTCTCCCCCAATATCTACACTTTCAGCATATTAAAGTCAGCTCCTTGAAAAGGATTGTGGAGGGGAGAGTTAGGAAACCTTTCAGCAGTGCTGCAGAGATGCTGCAAACAGTAGAGCCCATTACCTGCAAGCCCCAGCTTTACTGCTGCATCTTTGGGAGCAGATCCTCAACTGGAGTAAATCACTATAATTCTACCGAAGTCAGGTTATAAGAGAGCTATGTTAATTTACACAAGCTAAGGATCTGGCCTTTGTGATACATAAAAGCACAACCAGGCATGGCTGTTCTTTGAGCCTTCCTTTCAGTTCCTGATCCACATAACTTTTTGGGTTTCAAAACCTGGATTCACCAAACCCAGCCTCCCAGATTTTTCCCAACCTACACTTGGACTGTGAAAGAGTCCTGCTAAACAAGACCCCTCCACCAATCCCATCTTTGAGGGTATTTCATACAAGTTAAAATTCTTCATAGTTACCATTTTTATAAGGTCCTTGAATCTTAGCAGAAAAAAATATTTAAAAAAATTCTTGTTGTATGATGTAAATTGGGATAGCAATAAACAATGGATAAAGATGGAGCAGAAAGGGCTCATTATCTCTGTACGGTCAATGGCTTTCTTACAAAAACAGATGAGGAAAAAGGGCTCCCAGTGAGAAGTTTCCCTTACTTTAAAATCTTCGGGGAAACCCAGAGTGAAAGCCAGCCTTGCCGTGTTTCTCTAAGGTGATTAGCTCAAACCCAAGTTTCCTTTCAGGAGACACTAGAAACCTTTTTTTTAAAGTGGGCCTGCAAAGAGTAGGACCATTAATTTATGGGTGGAGGGGGTGGTGTTAAATGTTGGGCCCAGCCACATTACAAAGAACTTTTAATGTAGAGAAATTAGCAATATTTAATTGTGTACAATGGGCACACTGTATTTGAAACCCCCAAGAAATGCCAGGCTTCAAGACACCACACATAGAAAAGGTGATGATCAACTGTAGAGTCTCAAAAAGCATCATTTAAAAGCGACATCGTGACTTTATCAAGCTAGATATAGAAGGCAAATACTTACATCCTTAGAAAGTGTGTTGAGGTTTATGGATGAAAAGATCTTGTAGAAGGTGCATAACTGCCAACAGTGCTGACTAGTGGTCAGGCGGGTTGGCAGGCAGGGACTGGCAGGTTGGTTCCCATTGAAGCACAGTCCTGTCCTTCAGTGTCTTCACCCCCAGGGTTTCCAGGCCTCCCCTTTAGCAGAGGGGTTTGGGAGGCTGGGTCCATGAATAATCACAGTCTTTTACAACTGGCCCCTCACCCTAAGTGATGGCTTTTGCTCTTGTATTATCCTCTTGGAGTGGATAGGGGAGCCCTGCTCCCTTGTATTTAAAGCCTCCAGCTTGTGCAGGCTTTACAGGTGTGACTGGGCAGGGCTGCCTGTGGCCAGAGCTGTTCCTTAACCTCTCGCTCTCTGGGGTTTGTGTGCCCCATCACGGAGCTATATGAAAGCTAGGTGTTATTGTTATTATCCAGGCAGAAAATTGTCTCAAAGAACCCAGTTACTATGGTAAATAACTGTTCTTTTATAAAGAATAAAACAATTGTTTGAGCTATTTTCTCCATCTCCAAATGGCTTTATTTTCTGTCCCCTTCATGTTTTAAATGTACGTATAGAACTATGTTTGCTTGGACCCAGCTTTGAAAGGAACACTTACATATACTT
Organism: Chelydra serpentina; assembly: GCA_037349315.1. Classification (NCBI taxonomy): domain Eukaryota; kingdom Metazoa; phylum Chordata; order Testudines; family Chelydridae; genus Chelydra; species Chelydra serpentina. Next base: position 18,914,086 of record JBAIAC010000061.1, read on the forward strand.
TCTAATGTTACTTTTAATAATGTGATTTGTAAAAAAATCTCCATTGATATGTTTTCTTAAAAGCTTGCCTCTTACAGTAGTGTTTGTGCATAGCTCCTTGGCAAACATTGATTTTTGTTTTCCATTTCTTGTGTTTCAAATGGAGCTTGAAATTAAAATAGCTCTGTTTGTTCATTTCTTTGTTCATGCACCACCATTGTTGACCTCAGCACAATTTTAGGAATAGGCTTGTTAGTCACTTTGTACTCCCATTTTGATTTTACAGTAGCAGAGTCCATATAGCAGAGTAGAGAGTTTTAAATTCTGTATAATCAGTGAATTTCCCTCTCCCCCCACCCCAGATTTCTCAGTAATAAATGGCAGATTTTAAAAAAAAGCATGTAGAGTCTAGTGGACATGCATAGAGCCATAGATCATTGGGCTAGGAAAATCCTCATAGGTTATCTACTGCAGCCTCTTTTAATAATGCAGATTTTACTTCACACTCAGGACTCAGTCCAGCAAGATTCTGAGCACTCTGGCCCTGATCCAACAAAGCATTCAGATTTGTTAACTGTAAGTACCCGAGCAATACCACTGGATTCAATGGGGCTCCTCACATGCTTAAAATTAAGCGAGTGCTAAAATGCTTCTTGCTGGATTAGGCCAGAGTGCTTAGCACTTTACAGATCAAGCCTTAAATCCTTGAGTTTTGTTGTATCTTGGACAATTCTAGTGACTGTGCCGTAACACCGTCCCTTGATACAATATTTCATTGTTTATTAGGGTATGTTTCTCGGTATCTGATTCAAAAAGCCCCACAATTTCCTTTTACAGCAAAGCAACAAAATCATCTATCCCAATGTTTACTCCTCACCTTTTCATTTTTGTGCCGGTTCATATGCTTCATCTAAATTGTCTACAATTTTAACATGTTTTTCATTCCATGCATCCGATGAAGTGGGTATTAACCCACGAAAGCTTATGCTGAAATAAATGTGTTAGTCTCTAAGGTGCTACAAGTTTTTCTTTCTTATTTTCGTTTTGCTGACACAGACTAACACGGCTACTACACTGAAACCTATGTTTTTCATTGTTTATCTGTTTAAATTAAGATGTAATGTGGTCCCAAATAAATATTCTTTCAGGAAAAATGTTTTAGGCATATTCTAAATAAACCATGGGTCAAATTTTAAAAGCCAGGCCAATAGAGGGTGCACCTGTTAAAACACTTCCCCCTGAGTCTGCTTCCAAAGCCCCTCATGTTCACAAGCATACCGATCTACTCTATTTGCACAAGCATGGGATTTGTCACACACAAAATGGGGTGGTGTTTCCTGGTGCACTTATCACACCCTGCTTTGAAAATATGGCCCCAAATCAGGTTATGTCAGAAAAGCAGAAGGCAAACCATTTCTTTATTTTCATTGATGGTGTTTACGTGAGAGGGAAAAAATGATTAATACTGTAGAAGTTGCCTGCTCAGGCATATGTTGTGCTGTGAGTCCATGAGCCTGGGACATGATTTACAGACAGGATTTGCATTTTCACTTAGGTGCAGTGCAAGTTGAGCAAGCATTTTTAATAGAGGTGAAGTATGCAGTCTTCTAAGTGGATGGAATTAGCTGTCCACATGCAAAAACAACCCCCACAGTTCAATCAAGAAAAGTCACCTTTGTCAGCAGTTGCAATTGAAGCAGCAGATAGGCACTCTGCCCTCCCAGGTGGAAGCAACGTGACAGATGGTACAGTAGTAGATGCTTTCAGAGACAAGAGTAGGAGAAAAAATAGAAAAAACCCACCCTAATAAAAGAAAATGTCACTTCTGAGCTGCATATTCCTTTTCTAACTGTGGTAATAATTGTTCTGTGCCTTACTGTAGTTAATGGTTGCTGTTTTATTTAACAAATGGATACAAAAATAAACAAGTTGGAACTCACTATTGACCAATCTACGGTGATGTCTGGTTGCTCCTCTGGGGAACTGTCACCGTCTTGTGGTATGATCTTTCGAAGGGTCTCTGCGTCTTCTAACTGATCCTCCTTAGTTTGCTCTTGGTCATAGCAGTTCCTGGACCCTCACCTCCAATTACATCTAGCACCCCTTCCATTTTAGGGCTGGCAGGCTGCTTCGGGCTCCTGTCTGTTTTCTTGGAAGCATCCTGATACAGGGCTGTCACAGTGTCACCCCTTTGCTGTCCCAGGCCTTTCTGTCTCCTCCTCCTTCACTGGACTTTCCCCTTTATAGCAGGCCTTGTTTTCTCTATTGGCTGCAGCTGTGGGTGCCTGGGGAAACTGCCTGTCTCCATGATTGGCAGCTCTGGCAGCTGCGTGGGGGTGTGATCAAGCCGTTTGCTTGTAAACAGGAGAGGCTCTCCTCCCCACCTCTGTCTATGCTCAGTATGGGGTTTGTGCACCCCATTACATATCCTCCCCTGCAAGGCCAAGGCCTGGCCTTGGCTGATGTAGGCTACTTCCCTGGACAGAGAATTGGCATTACGATACAAGCTTCCTGCCTGGTGCTGTACCTCAAAGGCGTATGGTTGTATTGACAGGTACCATCTCATCATCCTCAGCTTTGTCTCTTTCATCACATTGAGCCAGCATAAGGGAGCATGATCAGTAACTAGTGCCAACTAGTTTCCTAAGATGTAGTACCACAGGCTCTCTATTGCCCAGTTGGCAGCCAAACACTCTTTTTCACCTGGGAAGAGTTTCCAGCTGATCTATACTATTGGGTGGTGTTCTCCATTTACGTCTTGAGAAAAGACCGCCCCAGTCCTACCTCCGATGCACCTGTTTGTAGTACAAGTTCTTTTTCGAAGTTCAGGCTATAAGGCACTGGGTGTCTGCAGAGCATGGTCTTGAGTTTTTGAAAGGCACTTTTGTGGGTTGGTGTCCATAGCACCTGTCTTGGGGCATCATTGTCAGTTAGCGGGACTGCGATGGTGGTGGAACGGGATATGAACCGGCGGTAGTAGCCAGATGAGCCTAGGAAGGCAAGCATTTGCCTTTTGGTCATGGGGGTTTTGTATGCCTGTAAGGAATGATCTTTACCCACCAAGGGGCAGACTTGTCTTCCTCTGACTATTATACATTTAGCAGGATTTGCCTCTAACCCAGCTTCTCTCAGTGATCGGAGAAAGGTGGCTACTTTGTCCAGATGAGAGTCCCAATCCATGCTATAGTATAGATAACTGTGGTCCAAATATGCCACCACATATTGACTCTGCAGTTGGAATAATTGGTCCATCAAATGTTAAAAAGTGGTCGCCACCCCATGTAACCCAAAGGGCGTGGTCTTAAAATGAAATAGGTTAAGCAGCATAGAAAAAGCCACCTTCTCCTGGGAATCTGGCGCTAAGGGGATCTGCCAGTACCCCTTTGTCAAATCCAAAGCGGGCTTCTCCCAGTTGGTATAAGAGTTCATCCACTCATGGCATGGAGTAGGCATCTAATTTAGAAACTGTGTTCACTTTTCTGAAATCTGTACAAAAACTTAGTGAGCCATCTGGCTCTGGGACCAGCAAAAATTCTCCTCCAGTCATTCTGGAATTCTTCTATCACTCCAGGTTCAAACATAATTCTAATCTCTTTCTCAGTGGCCCCTCTTAATTTACTGGTAATTGGTCAGAGCCCTTCCAGTATTACAGTATTATTTCCAGTTTTATTGTACTGTTCCTTAGTCCAGGAGATAAGAAGGTCAGGGTCCTTAAAAGGGAACAAGACCCCTAACACCTCTTCTGGGGTGTCTTTCTCAGGCTCCTGTGTTAAGGGAAGCCTCTGCAAGAGCTCTGGGAAATACGACCAGTCTTGACCTAATATCACAGGGTGGAGAGGTCTGGAGACATGCATACTCTCATCAACAGTCAGTCTTATTGTCATGCTGGGATACCGTAAAATATCTCCATGGATACATTTAATGGGGGTTTCTCATTTCTCGAGTCTCCCTACCGCTTCAGCTATCCATTCCTGGATAAATGTCTGATCACAGCCCGAGTCCACAAGAGCCAATGTCTTTTGACCCTCCACTTTCACTGGGATTGTGCGTTTCCCTGGGCTTTTTTTCCAGGCCCTATTCTCTCCGGTCAAGATCTGTCTGAAGTTACACTCAATGTGGGGACAGTCATGAAATCTGTTGTCCTGTTGTCTACAGGCGTAACAAGCTGTTGTGTCTTCCCTATTTTCTAGTGACTGGGTTACCCTCTTTCTGAGTTTCACTGGGCCCTTGTTTGTGCATAGGCATGGGGCGAGGCACTGGTGGGACACTTAAAGGTGTGGGCCTACTGTTGCAGGGAAGTCTTACTTACAGACCTTGAAGTGTTTGCCTGCCCCCATCCTGTCCATCAACTAGTCAGCTATCTGTGTTTTCTTGGTGTTTACCCAAGAGGAGCCATTACTCTTGGTTTCTCAGCCCATTTCCTTCTCCAATGTGTCTGGAGCAGTTATTTCCTCCGATGAGGGTCCCCAAATGGCTTGAGCAGCCATATAGTCCTCCGTGAAGTAGATGGTCTCCACTAGGGTTACCAGTCGGGATCTACAAACTGAGTCTCAGCCAGCAGATGGAAGAATCTGTATGAATTGTTCCATAACTACAAGTTCCCCTATCTGGGGTCCCGTCCAAGACTCTGGCTTTAGCCAGTACCAGCTGAAGTCCTCAAGTCTTTGGGCAATCGTTCATGGTCACGCCTTGGAGGGGAGGTAGCACTTGTGGCAAAAACACTGGTGCTAGGTCTCTTCATCTACGTCTAATCTGTCCAATATGGCTGCCTTGACTTGCTTGTAGTCCTGGTCTGCCATGTCATCAAGCTCCCAGAATGCTGCCTGGGCTTTCCTGATGAGGAGTGGGATGAGCTGGATTGCCTCCTGGGATGGAGGCCAGTGGGAAGCCATGGCTACCCTCTCAAAGGTTACCAGGAATGCTTCTGGGTCATCAGCTGTCGTCATCTTGGGGAGCAGCAGGGTCGGAGTGGTTCCCTGAGTTGTGGGGGATGTAGTCCCTGTAGGATCAGAACTCTGAGGGGTAGCAGCCGGCACTAGTTCTGCCACCCTTTGCAACAACTGGGCTGCCATCTGTTCAAACAGCTGTTGTTGTCTCTCTTGTTGTTGTGCTTGTGAGTCAGCCAGCCATTGCAGTCGCTGATTCACCTCCATAGTTCTCGTGTGTGTATATGGGGAGGAGGGGAGAGGAGGGAAGTTTTGTTCTTTTCAGTTTTGTTTTTTTGGTTTCCTGTTTCTGCATGGATGGTTAACTGCAACCCCACTTTTGGTGCCACGTTGTAACTGCTCCCTGGTATGATCTTTCAAGGGATCTCTGCTTCTCTTGAGTGAGTTTGTTCTGTCAGGGCAGTTCGTGGACCCTGACCTCCAATTACATCTAGCAGCCCTTCAATTTTAGGGCTAGCAGTCTGCTTCGGGCTCCTGTCTGTTTTCTTGGAAGCACCCTGATACAGGGCTGTCACCCCTTCGCTGTCCCAGGCCTTTCTGTCTCCTCCTCCTTCACTGGACTCTTCCCTTTATAGCAGGCCTTGTTTTCTCTATTGGCTGCAGCTGTGGGTGCCTGTCTCCATGATTGGCAGCTCTGACAGCTGCACGGGGGTGTGATCAAGCTGCTTGCTTGTAAATAGGAGAGGCTCTCCTCCCCACCTCTATCTATGCTCAGTATGGGATTTCTAGACCCTAGTACAGGAACATATGTAGTCATTTGTCCTGACATTTTGTTAAAACAGGGTGGTATTCTGGGACCAATTCACCTAATTCCTAACTCCCTGGGGCCGTTAGCTTAGCGTTAGAAAGGTGTTTTGAAGCACGACAGATGTTGGTGTTGGGTCTATTGTGTGGTGAACAAAAATGGTAATATTGTGCTCATGTGCTGCCTTTGTATCATTGATACAAGAGCCATTTCACAAATTAGGTATAACTCTTCCCCAGCAAATTGCATTACTGCTTTATATTTCATTGTTGGGCTACATTTTTTGAAAATAACAGCACTGTAGTGGAAGAGAACAGTTGAATTTAGGCCTTGCTGTAAGGCATGTTAGGTTTTGATCTCATTAGCTGCTGACATTCCTATCTAGTTGTGTTGGTTGATTGGATACATTTGCAGAAGTTTCTCATGTCCACATATGCTTTTTACCACCTTATTAGTTTTGTTTAAAAGCCACATTTCAGTAAATACATTTCTAATCATTTTCCCCCCAGAAGGCAGTGCTTTTTTGAAAACTGCTGCTCAATCAACGATCAGTGACTCACATCGGAGAAAGCCTTCCACAGTTCATGCTCGCAAAGCACAGATAACTCACTGCACACATAAGCATGCCTAGCTTATTCCCAAAGTTCTGCAGACAATGGAATTATTCTAAAATGGAACAGTCCTGCATAGACCATTCTCAGGTCTGACATTTTTAATTTCAGTATAACAGAAAGTACAATGGTGTGTAACATCCAGGCCCTCCCAAACTGGGGTGAAATATTGGCCTCGTTGAAGTAAATGAGAAAACTAGTGACTTCATTGGAGCCAGGATTTCACCCCTGCTCTCTAACATTGTCTGCAAGTCAGATCTAGATAATCAAAACTATTTAGGTGCCTAACTCCCATGGGAGTGGGTGCCTAAATGCCTTTGAAGATATGGGACAAAGTGCTTTAAGCGTGAGAAGAGAAGCATGTGTATTAGACCATCCAAACAGTATTTTGGGCAGTAGCGTAGGCAGGTCTAGAGCACAGGGGGAGCGGCACTATAAAAAGGCGCCTCCCCGCTCCCTCTGTACTCACCCGGTGGCGCTTTAAAGGGACCGGTGCTCCAGCCGCTGCTGAGCCCCAGGCCCTTTAAAGCGCCACCGGAGCTCCGGCTCCGGCAGCGCTTTAAAAAGCCTGCGGGCGGCTCCCCGCGGCTGCAGGAGCCGCGGGCCTTTTAAAGCGCCCCCCCCCCCCAGCCCGGCTCCGGCAGCGGGGCTTGGGGGAGCCACGGGCCGTTTAAAGCGCCGCCCGAACCCCGCTGCCGGAGCCGGGCTCGGGCGGCGCTTTAAAAGGCCTGTGGCTCTTGCAGCTGCGGGGAGCCGCCCGCGGGCCTTTTCAAACGGGGCTCGGGTGGCGCTTTTTAAGGCGCTGCTTCTCCTCACAGGGGGTGTGGCCGCTCCCACTGCTCCCCGCCCGGCTACGCTACTGATTTGGGGTGAAAAATGTAGATGATGAAAATTGAAAAGCAGTTTTAATCGCCATTTGTATGTTTATTGCTTTAAACTTTCTGTTGCGATAATACATATCTCTTACATAATGCTTTTCATCAGTAGCTCTCAAGCACTTTACAAAGGTGGTCAGAATCATTGTCCCCATTTTACAGATGGGTAAACTGAGGCACAGAGTGGTCATGTGACCTGCCCAAGGTCACCCAGCAGGCCCAGTGATAGAGCTGGAAATAGAATCCAGGTCTCCTGAATCCCAGTCTAGTGTTCTGTCCACTAGGCCACACTGCTATATAGATTCATAGATTCTAGGGCTGGAAGGGACCTCGAGAGGTCATCGAGTCCAGCCCCCTGCCCTCATGGCAGGACCAATTACTGTCTAGACCATCCCTGATAGACATTTATCTAACCTACTCTTAAATATCTCCAGAGATGGAGATTCCACAACCTCCCTGGGCAGTTTATTCCAGTGTTTAACCACCCTGACAGTTAGGAACTTTTTCCTAATGTCCAACCTAAACCTCCCTTGCTGCAGTTTAAGCCCATTGCTTCTTGTTCTATCCTCAGATGCGAAGATGAACAAGTTTTCTCCCTCCTCCTCATGACACCCTTTTAGATACCTGAAGACTGCTATCATGTCCCCTCTCAGTCTTCTCTTTTCCAAACTAAACAAACCCAATTCCTTCAGCCTTCCTTCATAGGTCATGTTCTCTAGACCCTTAAGCATTCTTGTTGCTCTTCTCTGAACCCTCTCCAATTTCTCCACATCTTTCTTGAAATGCGGTGCCCAGAACTGGACACAATACTCCAGTTGAGGCCTAACCAGCAGAGAGTAGAGCGGAAGAATGACTTCTCGTGTCTTGCTCACCACACACCTGTTAATGCAGCCCAGAATCAAGTTTGCTTTTTTTGCAACAACATCACACTGTTGACTCATATTTAGCTTGTGGTCCACTATAACCCCTAGATCCCTTTCTGCCGTACTCCTTCCTAGACAGTCTCCTCCCATTCTGTATGTGTGAAACTGATTGTTCCTACCTAAGTGGAGCACTTTGCATTTGTCCTTATTAAACTTCATTCTGTTTACCTCTGACCATTTCTCCAAGTTGTCCAGATCATTTTGAATTATGACCTTATCGTCCAAAGCAGTTGCAATCCCTCCCAGTTTGGTATCATCTGCAAACTTAATAAGCGTACTTTCTATGCCAATATCCAAGTCATTGATGAAGATATTGAACAGAGCCGGTCCCAACACAGACCCTTGCGGAACCCCACTCGTTATACCTTTCCAGCAGGATTGGGAACCATTAATAACTACTCTCTGAGTACGGTTATCCAGCCAGTTGTGCACCCACCTTATAGTAGCCCCATCTAAGTTGTATTTCCCTAGTTTATTGATAAGAATATCATGCGAGACTGTATCAAATGCCTTACTAAAGTCTAGGTATACCACATCCACTGCTTCTCCCTTATCCAGAAGACTCGTTATCCTATCAAAGAAAGCTATCAGATTGGTTTGACATGATTTGTTCTTTACAAATCCATGCTGGTTATTCCCTATCACCTTACCACCTTCCAAGTGTTTGCAGATGATTTCCTTAATTACTTGCTCCATTATTTTCCCTGGCACAGAAGTTAAACTAACTGGTCTGTAGTTTCCTGGGTTGTTTTTATTTCCCTTTTTATAGATGGGCACTATATTTGCCCTTTTCCAGTCTTCTGGAATCTCTCCTGTCTCCCATGATTTACCAAAGATAATAGCTAGACGCTCAGATACCTCCTCTATTAGCTCCTTGAGTATTCTAGGATGCATTTCATCAGGTCCTGGTGACTTGCAGGCATCTAACTTATCTAAGTGATTTTTAACTTGTTCTTTTTTTATTTTATCTTCTAAACCTTCCCCCTTCCCATTTGCATTCACTATGTTAGGCATTCCCTCAGACTTCTCGGTGAAGACCGAAACAAAGAAGTCATTAAGCATCTCTGCCATTTCCACGTTTCCTGTTACTGTTTCTCCCTCCTCACTGAGTAGTGGGCCTACACTGTCCTTGGTCTTCCTCTTGCTTCTAATGTATTGATAAAAAGTTTTCTTGTTTCCCTTTATTCCTGTAGCTAGTTTGAGCTCATTTTGTGCCTTTGCCTTTCTAATCTTGCCCCTGCATTCCCGTGTTGTTTGCCTATATTCATCCTTTGTCATTTGTCCTAGTTTCCATATAGGGCAGCTGTTGGTTCAAATAACTAAAGGAACACCACCAACTTAAAATTCATCGTTCTGCCTGAAACGCCCCCCTCTATTGGTAAAAATAACACCTACAATAACCGCTGAATGAGATTAGAAGAATGTTTTTCTCTGTTTTTTCAATTTGTTTACTTTGTGCATCTGACAGCATGTTCTGAATAGGCCGTTCAGCTGATTGCCACCTCTGTTATTAATTAGGCCTCAATCCCTATAAATACCTTAATATGCACTTAACTTTAAATATCTGAGCATTCCCATCAGAATAAATGGGGCTACTTACCATGAGGCAGATCATCAGATTGTAATAGCTCATAATTGTCATAGCTCCATTGACTTCAGTGGAGCTGTGACAGTTACAGTCGCTGAGGATCTGCCCCTGTCTGGTAGTAAGACCTTAGTGAGTTTCCCTTGTTTGTCTGGATCTTTCACAGAGCAAAAGGTGAGAGGAAACCGTTTGCAAAAATGTGATTGTGCAACCACAAAAATTGTCAGAGTGACTCACGGATAGATGTAATACCTGAAGCTACCTTCAATTCATTTTTTTTTTTAACTGACCAGATTTCAAGTTCACAGTGTCGCTTAAAGTATATAAAGAGTCAAGGGGTTCCTGATCAGGAATCCTCGCAGTTGCAATTTAAAGTTCATTAGAACCACTGAAGTCCAGTGGGAGTTCCATGTGGAGCACTTGCAGGGTTGGACCCCGAAATGTTACATTTATCATATTGCATGAAGGTGTAAATATGCCCGTTTTTTATTTTTTTAAACAAAACTCTGCAGTATAGACATTCCATTAATAATTTGAACGTTGTTTCCTGATTTCTTGAATTTCCTTTCAAAAGATTTTCACTTTTTGTCACATTATAAATGCATTCAAACTTCTGAAATGTTGAAACATTATATATTTTCATAAAATCATTTTCCTTAAACATGGAGATTATTATAACAAGTCTTGCTAAAACAAATGTCTAAGTAGGTGAAATAGTATTGTTTTGAGTTAAATTGTTTAAAATGGTAAGCAGAAATTTGTGAAATACTCCGTAAAGCAAAAGTTCTGACAGTGTTGCAGTCTTTTTCATAGTCAAGTCCTTATAAATCAAACCATTTCTCTAAACATGGGTAGCAGCTAAACAATTTGGAATCCTATGAAGATGTGCTAGATTTGATACGTTTGACATCTGTGGTGATTGCTTGAATCCTAATCAGAATAGTAAACTTTCTAGACTATCTTCTAGAATATTCTTAGGGAAATCCCATAATTGAGATTGAACTAACTGGCCACTGGATGTCGTCATTGTACCATAAAAAAATACAGGTGGAGGAACATTTATCTGGCAGTAAAAAAAAAAAAAAAAAAGGTGGAAGGGCAAAAACATGCATTGAACATACATTTATCTCTGTATTTCAAAGATTATAAAATACTCTTGTCTGGTACAAAATATTGCTCCAAACCTTTCACATTTTTGTAGTTCCTGGCATGGCCAGCCTCTTTGAAGTCATCTTGCTTGTTGAGGCTTGATTTTTAACACATCGAGCTATTGTGTCAACTAATTTATATAAAGAGAAAAATTATCTAATCTAAATCCATAGAAATCTTTGTAAGAATAATTTATTTGGGAGAATAAATGTTGTTTTTCCCCTCTTGTCTCCTAGAGGTATTAGAGGGAAACCTGTTAGAAGTTTTAGATTGCATCCTGAATAAGTGTGTCTGCAGAAATGTAGAGCAAGAGAAGAGTGTCTGATGAATAATAAAAGTAGCTCTGTTTCCTATTTCTCCCTTCAATGCACATGTGAATTTACAATTATGCATTCTGTGACATGTGAAGTTTGTGCAACCCAAAGCAATAACTAAAATGCAAAGTGTGTAATGCTTCAAAATGGAAAAAGCCTCTCTGCTTTCCCTGAGAAAACTGAAAACTATATATAGCACACTGCAGAGATTTTCTGTCAAATGCATTATTATCTCTTGACCCCTCTCTCACATATTTTCTGACACCCTCTACTGGTTAGCAAAACCAAAGGACACCAGTAAAGATGACTACACCAAGTTTTACTGTCTCAACCAGTGTATACTTTAGGAAGAAGTAAACATGAGAAACTATGAATTAATTATTTAAAGTCTACTGACCAGATCATCAGTTGGTGTAAATTGTCATAGCTCCATTGAAATCAATGAAGATGAGCTGATTTATGCCAGCTGAGGATCTGGCCCTCAGTCTAACTTTTCTTTATTTGGACAAATGATTTTAGAAGCCATTTCTCAGTGTGCTGCTTGAACCTAGAAAAATCCAAAACATTAAAACTATATTAAATTTATGCTTTAGGTAAAGATATTCCCAGGAATTAAGAAAGGTAAAATCTAAAACAGTTGCTCCAGAAAGCATAAAAATAATCAAAAGATTATATGAACATATGCTCCTAGGTGCTCGGTGAATGTTAATAAATCTTTGAGAGTTTTCTAAGTTCAGTCTCTAGCCTCCAACAAATACTCCATAACCTCTTCTCCAAGAGAAGTTGGAACATTAAGTTCTAGTACTTTTCTGTAGCATGTTAAACATGTGCATACTTACTCAGAAATGTTTAGCCACTAGGTTGATTTGTGGTATGCCTGGGGCAATTCATAATGTTGGTCATGTTGATAAGCCATAACAATAGTTTTAGAAAAATGAAAGATAATGCATTACTAACATTCTAATGATTCTTAGCTGGTTTCTCCTGGGTTTGTACGTATGTATATATGTCTTGTTTTTTTGGTTTCTTTTACAGTTAAGCTATGCTTTGAACCACATAAATCGAAAGCTGATGCTAGAGCCTAAAGTGTGTGTCAATGCTAGAATTGTGGTGGTTGGTGCATCAAATGTTGGAATCTCCTTTCTAGAAACACTGATTTTTTGGTAAGTTTTTAAATTTTGCTGACTTTCGTATAGTGAGGGGACTAATCTACTTTTTTAATTTTAGAGGTCTTAATTCGGCAATGAAGCTTCAACTTCAATTTATTTTGGTGCAGTTTTGCACCCACAAATAATTGCACCTGCAATTTTATTTTTGCATTTGAATGATGGATGCAAAATTAGTAGTCAGATCTATGACTGTCTGATATGTGGAGTTAAAGAGGTAGATTTCTCCCTATTAATTGATTCAGCAATTCAAAAGTACTAATGTAATTGTTTGCAGGTGCAAAACTGTGCCCACAAAAATGAAGGCCATTCTGAAAAATCATGTCCTCACTAGCAATGGAGAGAACTAAAAATACAAATTTTAGAATGAATGGACATCCTGTATATCAGCCACTGAAGGTCTCATAGGAGGACTGAACAATGAGAGTGCAAAACTACATTGTATTCTACCTGCAGAATCTTGGCAGTAATGTTGTAGGGTGTGTATCTTGTACATTCCAAATGCATTTGAAGTTAGCAGCTTGATGAGGTAAATTAAAAGCCTAGACCTATTCTAGAACATGTTTTGGCCCTGTCAACATTGGCCAGCCAATCATATTAGAAAACTGTTTAGCTTCAACTGAGTCTAAGTCCTCTTTGAACATACGTTGTTAGACTTCGTTGCAAAGACAATATAGATGTGGCTTAAAATTCTAGCCATTTCTATATAAACCAGTATACCGTTGATCTTTGGAGCTAGCTCTGCTGGTGGGGGGAGGATCATACTGCTGTGCCGCTTGGCCATTTTTTGTTTTTGCTTCAGCTTCACGGATTGGCTGGCCCTGTGGTTTTTGTTGGGTTTTTTTGGAGGGGGGACGGGGGGCGGTTGGGGTTTTTTGTATTGGTGGGGGGGGGGCATTTTTTGATCAGCTGCCCCAGAAGAGCAGTGCTGAGAACATTTTCCACCCTGGCTGGCAAAACATTTAGCGCCTTTCCTTATCAGTACTATTTGTATAGTACCAGAAAGAGAGATGAACACTTCTCCTTTCATTTCACTTCATTATGGTATTATTTTCAGAGCTAAATTGGAACATACATAATGGGCTCAAACCAGAGCCCCACTCAGCTTCCGTAGAAGCCATTGGATCTTTCCTGCTGAGGATTATTCTGGCATTTGGGAGTCTTCAGGAAGCACAGAGATGCCATATCTAGCCCCTACACCATTTCCCTTGCAGCCCCTGGGATGGGAGTGGGGAGAGGGTCTGACTTGAGCATGCGGCACTCCAGTAATCCCCACCTCCCAGAGGTCCCACTAGGGCAGGGATCTCAAACTCAAATGACCACGAGGGCCACATGAGAACTAGTAAATTGGCCCGAGGGCCACATCACTGAAGCCTTTTTATACAATGATACAAAAGTATAGTCAAAAATGAAAAAAATGAAGAGTAATATAGTATTCTATTAAAAATCAATGTATTAACTTTTTAAAAACTATAATACAAAGAGGGGTTTTAATAAAATATAAACACTCAGTAATGTTTGAAACTTGGCTCCCAGTGGAGTTGGCGCCTATGGCGGGCCGCAGGAAATAACTCTGCGGGCCGCGTGTTTCAGACCCCTGCACTAGGGGCATAGCAATCACTGTAGATCAGAAAGCTGCAAACTAAATTGCCATGGTTATTATAAATTGTCCAAACCAAAGCAAATCAACTGTGCAGGCAGAGTCAGGGAACGAGTACTAATATTTTTAATAGCTAGTACTTTCTAACCTCGACTTAGACTGTTGAGATTTTAATGCCCATTATCTTGTGACCTGCCAAGGCTAAATACAAATGCTGCTTCCAGTCTGGTTAATTTATAGTTCTCCACACTCATTTCTAATCCTTATGGCTCATGAAATCCTTATGGCTCAGAATTTAAAACCGTCACTGCGCCAGGACCAAATATTGCAAGGTTTGGACCAGAGACCAAGGTCGTTTTTGGTCCTTGCACTCATCTGTTCTTATCTGCCACAGATGGGGACAAAGAAACATTTTTTGTGATAGGATATTTTCCTAAACAAAATTCTGGCTGTGTGAAAATTGCTTGACAGGATTAGTAGCAGTCCTAGTGTAATGATGACATGGATGAGCAGAATTCAGGTGAGAAGATCAAAAATTAATAATCAGTTATGTTTATTCAATGGATAGAGAAATAAAAAAATTTACTCCATGAATATCATGACCTCATACACATTAAAACAAGAATCCCATTCTACAGCACATACAATCTAATAAAGTAAAAGAGGTCTAATGTTATTGTCATTGTTCTTGGAACACTTTTCTTAAAGAAAATGTTTGTATAATTTTCATATCTTGGCAATATGAATATCTTTTCCATATGAGTGCATTTTCAAAGCAGATTAAAAATGCTTAAATGTGTGTTGAAAAGCTTTTTAAAAAACAGTATAAAGTTTTAGATGCCAGATTCTGAATAGAATCTGCACAGCAAAGTATTCATTACAGAAACAAAATAATGGAAAAAAATATTGCCAATGACTTTGTGTCTGCTAAGAGCTGAGTTCAGGGTTTTGTGTTTCTACTACCACTGTTGTTGATATTACAATTAGAAATATCTGTATAACATTAGGGGGGGGGGAATAAAGCCCTTTATGAATGGTATTGCATTGTTATAAGCAATTCACAGAATAGCTCCCTTTCCCACTCCCTCCTCTGGGCTGCCAATGCCTTTCTTTCTAACATTCGACCCAGTGTATCTCCCATTGGCGTAAGCATCTCCTCTGGTGCTTCTGCCCATTGCACTCTCTATCCCAATGTATTTTTAGCTGTTACCCTTTTTTCTGTTTCTCACCATGTGCTGTTACTTACTAAACTCTGTAACTGTGTTATGTATGACTCTTGCAATGTTGTTACTAATTTATATTACAGTACCATCTAGAGAGCCTAGCTGTTTCCAGTGCCCCATTATGCTACGCACTGCACACAAAAGGAAGAGACAGTCCCTGACAAGCTTACAGTCTAAATAGACAAGACAGACAAAGGGTGGGAGAAAAGTAGTAGTATCCCCATTTTACAAATGAAGAATTGAGGTACAGTGAGATTAAGTGACTTGCCCAAGGTCACACAAGAAGTCTGTGACAAAGCTGGGAGTTGAACCCACATCTTGTGAGTTCCAGTCCAGCACCTTAACCACTAGAGAATCCTTCCCATTTGTGCAACATTCTCGTACAAAAATTAATTGTATCCTTGACAATTTACTTTTACAGCTCTGAGAGAGTTCTACAGCCAAGACTTCTCAGCAGTAAGCCTTATTCCAGCTGTGTTCTAATTAAGAGTTCTCGCAAGATCTCTTTGTGTGATATTTAGGAGTACTGGTCTTGAAGACAATATAATTGGAACTTTCAGATTCATGAAACTTGAGTACTGCCACATAAGAACCATTCAGAACTCAAAGAATCAAAGGAGCTAGTAGTCAGCATCACATTTTTACATATTTTTATATTAATGTAGTATAAGCTTAACAAAGCTAAGTTTTAATTTTCATATCAGCAGTTGATAAAGAAAGTCTCCTGGTCAATTCAGAGACCTTTTAATACAATTTAATTTAATATATTCACAATTTTCTACCATTGTTTGCAAAGGTTACATGTACTAAAAATAACTAGATTGAATCAATTTATAAACCCCCTAATCCATAAAAGAGGAAGTAGTTTTCTCCTCATTTTTCTTCCTACTTAATTATTTTACATTAGTAGTCACCATAGAAACACACAAATATAATTCACTTACCTGCATAACAGTCATTACAACTAGATTTTAGAAGTGATTTCAACTTGTTTAAGACTGAGGAAATATATTTTTCATTAAATACGGAATTATATCTACTTGTTTGAAAGATGTAGAAAACTGCCTCTTGGTGCTATTGTATGGAAATATTAAATGTGGCAGTAACACGGTAGTTTGTGGAAAATCCATTTGAGGCAGAGTGCTCCAGTTATTTTTCTAGGACATTCAGTGCTTTCACTGTTTGAACAGAGCAGATTCTAGCATCAGTTCTTATCATCCAAATGTAAAAATGTGCTCTGTAGTCCATCCTCCAAAATGCTGAAGTATATTTTGTATGATATTATGTTATTAGAAAATGTTTCTTAAATCCCTCATATTCCTACAAACTCCTGATATTCACTCTGAGTGAACACCTGGAATTGCCATACTGAATCAGACCAGTGGTCCATCTAATTCAGTGTCCTGCCTGACAGGGGGCAGTACCAGCTGCTTCAGGGAATTCTTTAGTGGACTGTTATACCCTTCAGAGAAGCTTCTTTCTAACACCCCTTCCTTCAGCAAGTGGTTGGTTCATGCCCTGAAATATGAGGATTTATAGCCCTAATGTTTTATCCCAGTGAATGTGAGTGCAGCCGTTCTTATTTTTCATGTGCCATTATCCAAATAAATGACTCCTGCTCCTTTTTCCTGAGTTCAGTCTTCTGCTTTATATGTTAGTTTTAGCTCAAAAGTCATTTTAGTTTAGTCTACACAAGAGTGGGATTTTTTCTTCGAGAATTGACCAAAAAGGGCATAATTGTCAATCACTCCTAGGCAGTTACACAGGAGAGTGAAGGTGTATAAGCCCCACCTTCATCAGCTGCATGGCCTTCCCCGATTGTGAGTGCAGGTGCAGGTATGAAAGCAGGCTTCAGACAGCCACTACACACCATCCCTAATCAAATGTGTGGGAAGGGGCAAAAGAGAGGAAGCAAGCAGCGCCTTGGTCCTGCCTCATAAGTTCATCAGCCGGCAGAGCTGAACTAGTGGGGGTGGAGGGTGAGTAGCACCATAAATTGCTACAGTAATTAACTTCCCTGCAGGAGCAAGGGCAAGCAGGGAAGGAATTGTGACTCCCACAATTCATACCCAGAGTTCATCCTGGCCAGTGCAATTATATGCTTCTCCTTACACAAAGACAGGAGTTAGGGCACTATCTAGGATTAGGACAAGGTAGTGCAACATCACACCTTTTGTTAAACCAGCACAATGTTTGCATGTACATGACCAGCCCTAAAGCAGAGGCAGCAGCCTAACAATGCTCTTTTTGTGGAGAAGCAGTTCAACCCAGCAACGTGTCAGTCCCTATTGTTCTCCCTGCTCCAAACTATCTCATTGGTGCTCTTGCCTACCGTTTGTTGTAGAATGTCAGAAGAAAAGACGATTTTGGATTGAATCAAACTAAAGAAGTATCAGGGACAGATTTTTAAAAGATGGACTTTTTTCTTTTTTTTGCATTGAATTACTTCGTTTTAGGACAAGAAGCAATAACAGCATCTGAAAGTATTTTTCAAGTGTAAATTCTGTTTTTAAAAGTACATAGTTCAGAGTTTAAAATAAGACCTTGAAGCTGAGATCAAGCGTGAGAGATACCAACTTGAGTTAAATATTTGATTTCAGAAAATTATGAGCAACTGGAAACTGGGTATAGAATGAAAAAACATCTAATTTTAATAACTCTTGCCCCAACAACATATCCACTTGAACATAGTTTATAGCATTACATTTTATGCATTTTCTTAAATATTGACATATTCTGAAAAAATATCCTACACCCCCCCCCGCCCGCCCCTCAGAATACCTCATTTGTTGTTTTCCACAAACATTTAGTGTCAGATGGTATTAAGAATGGCAGTTACAATAGTAAAGTTAGGCCAGGGAAGAAGATAATTCATGTTGTGTCTATTTTTAGTTTATTCCAGCATGCTGAGTAGCACACTCTGACAACAGTTGATTGGTGTTTGGCTACAAGATCCCAGAAAGTTTCCTCATGGCAGTATCTTGTCATTGGTTCCAGTACAATGAACCAATTAGCTTTTTGTCCATCTCTTTGCATATAGGTAGGGGAAGTGTTATTGTGGCCTCATTATGGAAAAAGTTCCTTTTAATCCATGATTTTAAAACCTTGTTAATCCAACCTTTGGTGTAAACAGTGACTTATTCTCTGAACTCTATATACATAAATGTACTATAAACGTAACAAATAAGAGGTTGCTGAGATCACAAAATGTAATACGATGACACAGAATAGAACATATTTTGGCACTTAAAGGATCATAGTCTTAAAGTTTATTTCAGTAAGACATTGAATCTGGTCTTAAAATTAGATGGTCTCGCTAATTTGCTAAATACCCGATTTCCTGTCAAGAAATCAGCTTCCCTCTGAAGGTATCTAAGAATAGCTTAGAAATACTAGGTTGTTGTTGTTTTTTTAAAAGAAACCACTATTTGCAACAGACCAACTACGACTCCTGTTATCTGGCAGCACACTATTACACAATATCCTGCACATCTGTCCTGTTTGGCAATAGCGAGCATAATGCTTGCTGTTTAATTAGGCTTTTTATCTTTACATTTGTCTGAGAACATCTGAAGCTTTCCATGTTGCCTGTCACTAATTAGTTGACTAATTAAATAGTTAGTGCTTACTTGCTGATCACAGAGCTAACATGTAATGAAGGGTTTAGTGATCTTTATTGTTTTATTCTATCTGTCTTTGCCACATGAGTTGATATATGTATGCTTCCTTTTGACTGCTTTTTTTTTCATACCAAGGCAAATGCAAAACAATGTTGTAGTCTACCATGTGTTCAATGTCACTGGGCCTGCATCATTCAGACATTGTTGCCTTCCATCATTTCTAGTGAATAGAGATCAAGTTGTGACAGAGATAAATAGGATAGGTCATATCTTGCCTTGTTGTTAAATCAGTGTCACAGTGGATACTGTCAGTGACTGATACTAGCATAACCGATGGGGAAGGCTATGAGTCAAGATCATCTTTCCTAGCAATCATTTGACTTTATTCTGCCAAAACTAATTTGAATTATTACAGCCATAGTTTTATTTTATAATGAAATGGCTTGTTTTAGAGTCTATTTTCAACTCAAAACCAAGGCTCTTTCTCTTTTAAGCATTTGCCATTTTAAACATATTGTGCAAACACCAGGCTGTGACCAAGCATTCTGGCATGCTTTGTATTTATATATATTTGTAGGTGTTGCTTTTTATTTAAAAAAACAACAGCTATATTTAGGGCAAAGAATATTATACCTCGCAAAGAGCCTGTTGCAATGTCCAAAGTAATCAATGAGAAGAAAAGTTGATATTTTAATTCTGAAAAAAAAAAGCTGGGTAACTAAGCACGATAATAGCACGATCAGCTCATTATGGAGCTTTGTATCTGAGTGCCTTGGAGTTTGTCGTAATCTGGACAATGCAGTTGAGAATAAAAAAGGAGCATTCAAACTGCACCACAATCTATTTATGTTTTCCATTTCTTTAAGTGGCACTGGAAATCATTGCTTTTCAGTTCTGTTCATGATTGTTTTTCCTTGTTTAAAGATGCATGCTTTGGAAAAGAGATTTTTCTACCTGTAACTGAGATGTGACTATTGGGATCTTCAAAACAGGCTGTCAGCTGCCCATTGGGGTTTTTGTTTGTTTTGTTTGTTTGTTTGTAGTACAGTGAGATTTGCAAGTTGAAATGTGAAATAGCTGGCTGGTTTTGCTGGTAACTCTGCCCTCTGGTGTAACATAGGATTTGATTCTTGCTTATACATTTTTGAACATTAATGTGTGGACTTTGTATGACAAATTAAGACATTTGTTTGAAGGTATTTGCTTATTTATTATTTTATTTTTGGATGCCTTTTTACAATACCTTTTAGAGATCACTTTCTGGGCACAATTACCTCTGCACCCTCTGTTTCTGCAGCGCAAAGAGGTGCAATGTATGTTGAAATGGGATTTGGGGGTGCACAAGGAGGGGTAATGTAACTACGTAGTATGTTCCCACAGCAACATAACTATGAACAGCATCTATACACCAACCAGATGTGTGATTTCAGTAGTATGTGAAACAGAAGGCCTGGCCTGCTGGAGCGGGAGGAGTTGGAGAGCAGCCTTTGTAGTCAGTATGTTCTCCTTTAAAAGAGGTGGGTGTACCATGACTTAATGTTACTCTCCATCGCAGAGCTCATTGGCCTCCAGGGGAGCCAATGCCAGCCAAGCAACTGTCCTTGGGATGTTGGGAGAACCAAAAGGGCAGCTGTTACATGTTGTAGCCTTTTATTTTATTTAAAGTGAATTTTGTAATGTGGTATTACACCACCATGGGTTCGGCTCTGGTGGCTACAGTTTCAAGATTAACAGAGTGAAAGTCACCTCTGCTACTTGCTTCAGACTTAGAGTCTCTTGGAACATATAAAGACCAAGGGTAGTGACCACACATACATTCACCAGTACAAAGTCTAGTCTATTCTATGAGTTTTATTAAAGTTATTAAAGTTATGATTACCCAAGCATATAGAAATTCTATACAGACCTATGAACAAGTTACAAATATAGTTATACTCACATCCTTAACAAGAGTGTTAGGGTCTGATAGGTCTCCCATGGCTTGATCATCAGTAGAGGGATGGTTCCTGCAAGAGTCTCCCATAGGGAGCTCAATTTTCCTGTTCTGGGCATCCCCTTTTTATAATGTGATTCTGTCTATACCTACATTCTGCGCATGTCCATAAAAGTGTCAACACTCTTTTCTCTTATTGGTCTGTGTCCTCTGGAAACTTAAGGACCATACTTTTCTATAGGCTGTGTAAGTTCCCTTTATTCTCATTAGCATTGACGCACGACCTGGATCCCATGGTTAAGACACATGTCTTAGACCTTTACAGTACTTTTATCATCTAATATTAATCTTCCAGGTAATTTTTCGCAACATTACCACTTGGTACCTCTTTTCCCATAATCTTTGGCACTGGGTTATTTCTCGCTCATTGGCGTAAGTCATCATTTCTTGCCTCCAAAGCCTAAAATAGCTAAGCTAAAGTCTTGCAGGCCTCAACCTACAGGTTGTTGCATTTCAGCTTGTCTTACTCATGTCTAATACTTGATTCCTGTAAATACTGATCAATCTTATGCTTTTATAATCCTACAAAGTAATTCTAATTTACATACAATGAATATATATGATATAATGTTGATTAATCTTAAAATCACACAATAAATGGATAATAAACTAAAATCATTGGCTGCAGTGTGGGTGTTCTGAGATCAGGGGTTTTGGGCCTAGTTTTTCTGTGGATCTTCAGCTAGCCATGGCCCTTCCCCTTACACAAGTGCACGCTTTCCAACAGGACAAGATAGCACCCTGGTGGCTGCAAAAAATCACACACCTTTGTGAGAAATGCTCGCTTTCTATGTGGAAGATGTCTGGGGAACATTTGGCCCTGAGTCAACGGGGAGAACAAGCTTGTAGGACTGAATCTAAAGCCAATGGGAGTCTTTCTACTGACTTCAGGCCTGATCCAAAGCATGTACTTTTTCTCTCAGTCAAGAGCAATACATTCAGTATTTGTGCCAAGCGATAGGGAGCATTTCAAAATATTAGATCCTGTCTTGTAACAACACTAAAAAGGATTCAGGTTAAGCATTGCGGTTTCAAAAATTGACTTGTGGCATAAGGAAATAGGCCATAGTATTAAAAATGCCATGTTAAAGAACTAGAATTTGCACTGGATGTTACTCACTGGGAGCCGTTCTTTTTGCCACATTCATACAGCAACAACAGAATAGTAGCAGACAAGGAACTCAAACACACTCCTGGTGTCCTTTCCTAATCTGCAGCTTCTCAGTGCCTTATTTGCAGAAGCCAGTATTAGCATTGTAAGAGTCTACCTCACCGTGATTTTAACTCTAAGTTCCAGGTGGTTATATTTAACAAAATCAAGTATACTATTCCAAAGGTGGTCATATACATTCAGCAAGGCCCAGTAGCTGGGCCCAGTAGCTCACAGGTTCTGATTAGGGTTTGAGGTTAGATAGCATAGCATAGCATAGCATAGCATAGCATCCTGCCAGATGGTGAATTTATTTCAAAGTATAAGCAAAAACAGTTCTATTTTAAAAATTATTAATAAATAAACCTTGCAACATTTTTGACCAGCTCTAGCACTGAAACATCTGGGGAAAGGAAGTCTGAAATTTTGACACCAAAATAGCCCTCAATAAGGAGAAGTCATTTTGTGTGTTCTGGTGAAGATAGGTTTTGATCAAATTAAACCTTCGAAAAGTGCATTTTGTACTTGTTCAGTAAATTCTGCATGAGAGTATTTCTCTTGTAAACTGTGCAGCTAAAGAGGTTCATAATGTGTGTATCTGCCTGAATAATTTAGCTGCACATCTTCCACACATGAGCTGAGACACTAGCTTTTGTAAGGTACCCTGCTCTGTCAGACAAGCTTACAAGTTCTCTCCTGTGGATTGTTATGGACTAGAAGATCTTGGAAATATCACAAACCCTAACTGATGGGTGATCTATACCTGTGCTGGCCAGGAGGAGACCAAGGACCAAATTATGCCTCAGAATTATAATTTGGTCCCTATTTATTCCTTGCTCCAGGAGGGGGGTAAACTGGATCAACCCTATAATGGGTGTAGCTTACTTCTGCTTCTGTGCCAATTGAGCTGTGCTGGCCAGTGTGTTTAGGAGCAGAGACAAGGCTCCAAACATCCTCTCTCCCTGCCCATTTCCCTGTACAGGCCCCTGCATCAGCTATACTTTCCCCATCCCACACACAGACCAGCAATTCAGGTAGCTGGTGTAAGGAGGCATCTTACACCACCTTACTCCCCTGTACAGGCAGGTAACCCAGCTCATACTTGAGCCTAAAGTGGAGCTTGGGTAAAGGAAGAGAGAGGGAGGAGAAAGTGCTTTTAGTCAAGATTCATGTGCAAGTTGGTTGTAGTAATGTGTGGTCCCTCAGTTTGCCTCTACTGTTGTCTGTGTTTTTTCCTTTATACTTACACTCTGGGGGGGTTTATTGGTATGCCTGGAGAAACAATACAGATATTCTTTAAAAATATTGGCAAGATGCTAGGCAAAATGATGGTGTTGAGAAGAGGGGTTCAGGAGAGCCAAGGGGCACAAGGGTTGGGTTTTGAAGACACATGTGTTGATCAGGGTTTAGATGTCATGTTGTTTGGAAATGAAGACAAAACAGAATAAAAAGAGAACTGATTGAATTATGGGAAGACAGTCAAAGATGGAGGTTGGAGCAGAGTGTGTGTGAAGGAATCCAGGAAAGGAAGCAGGAAATAATTTGTGCATCAAAATTAATTTATTGGAGATGTAGCAGGAGTTCCAGGGGTATCAGAAGGAGAGAAGGGGAGCACAGATTATAGGAATAATCTTAGCAGAGAGAGAATCTGTGAGGCACGTATGAAGTCTGGAGTGAGGGGTCATTCTGTTGTTCCCCTGGCAATCAGGGAGGTGAAGCTGCAAGACCGGGAGAGAGAGGAACCCTTGTAGCTTCCTTTAGGAGAGTCAGTCATAGGTGAAAGTGAAAATTCCTTGGCTTTTTGGAAGAATTGCCAATAAGATAAAGGAGACAGCGACTGGTTAATGGGCTGGTGCTGCATGGTGCTTTGCTTATTCTGTCTGTGGGGTACAGCACGGCCAGAGGGTTGAGGAAGAATGTCACTAGTAGAGCTGGCTCGAAATTTTCCAACTGAAAGTTTTTCTGTCAGTAAATGCCACTTTTTTGACTAAATTTTGTTTTGAAAAAAATGAAATGAATTATTTTGATGATGTTCGATCCATTTTAATGTTGTTGGAACAAAATGTTTTTATTTTTTGTTTCAAAAGACTTTGTTCTAAAAAAAAATTTAAGTCTGAATTGGAACAAAAGTTCGACCAACTCAAAATGAAAATTTTAAAAATATTGTTTTGTGGGAAATTTTGAAAATTTGTTTCAATTTGGAACAAAAACACATTTTAAAATGTTGGGTTTTCCCACAGAACAGAAAAAGTTTTGACCACCTTTAGCCACCAAAACTGGGAAAGTAAGTTCCTCTGCTGATATAGCCTACATTGGGATGATGGTTTTGTGGAGCCTGGGAAAGATAAAGGGTGAAAACCTAGCCCCACTGGAACTTTCATTGACATCAGTGGGGCCAGGATTTTATCTAAAGTGAGTTGCTCCATAAGGCTTTTCAGTAGCGGACACAACTAGAGTCATTTTTAGCTCTGTTGCTCCAGCTCAGATGGAGAGGAGACTGTTGAGGAAAAGCCACCAATGATTGCTGAGAAATTTTATAGAGAATGCAGCAAATTCTGGTTTTGAATTATTCAGACAAAATCTTTGAGAACCGTTCTGTATGCTTGACCCAATGGAGCATAATTCTATACCCAGGGATCCTATTAAAAATTCCACTAGGACAAAAAAATGTATTTAAGGTCACTTCCTGGAGTTCTGTCTTGAAAGGGTCCTGATAAAAACTCCACTACAATGCCTCTCTTCACCAAAGCCATTTCAAATGCCTTGGCATTTTTTTCTCCAGTGTTAAACCAGTTCTCCATTGGACCATCTTGGAGAACTCTTAATTTAAAATGTATAACTTCTTCATGGATATCTGTATATCAGTTCTTAAGTTGGAATCCTGTTTTGAAAACCTAAGCTGATGCACATATGTAGTTTCTTGTCTGCCAATACATTTTTTGGAAGTTATTGTTCACACAATGATCTCTTCCGCTTCCTTCTTTGTTGGCACTCTCACTTAGAGCATAGTAAACAAGAAAGTATGACCTCAGGTGTGGGGCCTTCATGATGTTTGGTATGACATCTTTTCCACAGAGAGATAATATTGCTGCATTGTTTTCCCATGACTCCTCATACTTATAAAAGCATAGAAATGTAGGGTTGGAAGGGACTTCAAGAGGTCATCAAGTACATCCCACTGCCCTAAGGCAGGACCAAGCAAGCTTAGACCATCCCTGATAGGTGTTTGTCTAACCTGTTCTTAAGAACCTCCAATGGTAGGTATTCCACAGCCTCCCTTGAAAGCCTATTCCAGAACTTAACTACTCTTGTAGCTAGAAATGTTTTCCTAATATCTAACTTAAATCTCCCTTGCTGCAGAATAAACCCATTACTTCTTGTCCTACCTTCAGTGGACATGGAGAACAGTTGATCACTGTCCTCTTTATAACTGTCCTTAACATATTTGAAAATCATTATCAGATGCCCCATCAGTCTTCCTTTCTCAAGACTAAATATGCCCAGTTTTTTAACCTTTCCTCATAGGTCAGATTTTCTAAACTTCTTTATTACTTTTGGTTCTCTCCTCTATACTCTCCCCAGTTTATCCACATCTTTCCTGAGTGTGGTACCCAGAATTGGATGCAGTACTCCAGCTGAGGCTTCACCTGTGCCAAGTAGAGCGGGACAGTTACCTCCCATATCTTGCACACAAACCAGAATGATATTCTCCTTTTTCGCAACTGCATCACGTTGTTGACTCGTATTCAACTAGAACTAGATCCACTAGAACTTCCAGATACTTTTCAGCTGTACTATCACCTAGCCAGTTATTCCCCATTTTGTAGTTGTGCATTTGATGTTTCCTTCCTAAGCACTTTGCTCTTATCTTTACTGAATTTCATCTTGTTGATTTCAAATCAATTCTCAAATTTGTCAAGGTTGTTTTGAGTTCTAATCCCATCTTTCAAAGTGCTTGTAATCCCTCACAGCTTGTTGTCATCCACAAATTTTATAAGCATACTCTGCACTTAATTATCCAAGTAATTAATGAAAATATGGAATAGTAGCAGGTACCCAAGACTGACCCCTGCAGGACCCCACTATATATGCTCTCCCAGCTTGACTACGAACCGTTAGTAACTACTCTGTGAGTATGGGTCTTTCAGTCAGTTTTGTACTCACCTTATAGTAGTTTCATCTAGCACATGTTTCTGTAATTTGCTTGTGACAGTATCACGTGGGAGTGTGTCAAAAGCCTTACAAAAATTGAGATATGTCACATCTGTTGATTCCCTCCCTATCCACTAGGCCAGTACACCAGTCTAAGAAGGAAATTAGGTTGTTTGGCATGATTTGTTCTTGACAAATCCATGTTGGCTATTCCTTATAACCCTATTATCATCTAGGTGCTTACAAATTGATTGTTTAATTTGTTCCAGTAACTTTCCATTTACTGAAATTAGGCTAGCTGATCTATAATTTCTCTGGTCCTCTTTGTTCCCTTTTTTTAAAGATAGGTACTATATTTTCCCTTCTTCACTTGGGGCCTCAGCTGTCCTCCATGAGTTCTCAAAGATAATTGCTAACAGTTCAGAGATTGGTTCAACTAGTCCTGTAAGTGTCCTAAGATGAATTTCATCAGGCCCTGCTGACTTGATTACATCTAAGTTATCTAAATAGTCTTTAACCTGTTCTTTCCCTATTTGGTTTTCATTTCTTTCCTCTTGTTGTTAATATTATTTGTGTTGTGTGTCTGGTAAGCCCCCTGGCTGGCCGGGCCGGTTTGTTTACTTGCTGCGTCCGCCGGTTCGGCCGATTGCGGCTCTCACTGGCCATGGTTCACCGTCCCCAGCCAATGCGGGAAGCGGCGCGCTGGCCTCTTCTTCCCGCAGCCCCCATTGGCCTAGGACAGTGAACCGCGGCCAGTGGGAGCCACGATCAGCCGAACTGGCAACTAAACAAACCGGCCCGGCCCACCAGGGGGCTTACCCTGGCGAGCCGTGTGCCAAAGGTTGCCGATGCCTGATCTAGATAATACTTAGTCCTGCCTTGAGTGCAGGGGACTAGACTAGATGACCTCTTGAGGTCCCTTCCAGTTCTATATTCTATGATTATTATCAGCTATCCTTGTTATACTGTAGCATTTGCTTCTCTAGTTTTAAATACTGCTCAAAACTGGCAATTTGTTACAATTTTTTAATAACTGTCTCGAGCTTTCATATTTAGAACCACTTTTATGTGACAAGGTTAGAGTACAATGGAATTCAAGTTGTCTATGCCTTTGACTTAGTATGTCATACAACACCAAATATTAAGATTGTTATTTAAATACTCTGCTTACAGGAGACCAGCACATTGGATAGCCTTTTTTTTGTTATTCAGAGAATGTTTTACTTCCTAGTACGATTTGTCATTTACATTAAACTACTGGAAAAGCTGCACAGGTGTGTAATATTTAGGTTCAAGTAAATGAAATGGAAACTTTTAGATCCATGTGGACTACTGCTCTTTACTTTGTGTTAAAGGGCTATTTGGCTATTTATTTGTTCAAATGAGAGGTTTAATGAAAGCAGTTAATTAAATGGCTTGCTTAGACAGTTTTTGCTAAAAGCAGCAAAAGCTAAGGAAGAATAATCTGGTAGATTTGCAAACGTCTCTTGCCAAGATGCCTGTAAGTAATATGCTTTTTTTTTTTTTTTGCTTGCTTCTTTTATTATGCTCACAATAAATTGGCAACGGGACCCTTTTTTATTTCAAGAACAAGGATATTTAGGCCTTCTTTTGTAGATGTCCTCTAGAACCGTGCAATGAAACTCAATACCTTTTACTTATTTCCCTAGATACTCTAATCCCTCCCTGCTTTACAAGTATCTTTGGCTGTTCTTCCCTTTTGTATCCACAGCAACATGAATCCCTGCAGGAATTATTTTCTTCTAAATTGCAGGTGCACTTGTGTAATGTTTCATTGGTTTGAGCTCTTAACCTGAAGACTTTTTCACAAAATGGTGACCTCTCCTTTTACAGCACTTGATGTTGGGCATTGTTTATATACATTAAAAGCATATAAGCCACTCTGTTTCATAATATGCAGTACCTGTTTTTCAGTGTCTGTTGTTGTTTTTTCAGTTATCAAGAGCTTGCTTTTAGACCGGCAGTGAGGAACTAAAGCCAGAATGTATGAAACCATTCTTTCATCGGCATATAAATAAAAACTATATAAAAAGAACCCCAAATGTATTGATGGAAAATATAATGATACTCAGCAGTGTCATTGGCCAGAATTTTCAAACCAGAATTTTCAAACCAGAAGCCCAGCAGCAGAGTGGGGGCTATCCTGTTTATTGCACTCAGTGTAGCATGTATGATTACCTGCCCTGTGGGTGGGTGGCGTATGTGTGCATTCGGTGCAAGGAGCTCTTGGCCCTCAGAGACCGCGTATACGCTTTGGAGGCCAGGGTGGCGGAACTGGAGGAGCTAAGGGAGGCAGAGAGATATGTTGATGAGTCTTTCCGGGACACTGTAGATTTGTCCCACCGCCAGTCAGACAGCCCCTGCGCTTTTAAGGAGGATGAAAGGCCCAGGGAAGGAGAGCAGTCAATGGGAGCAGAGGGAAACCTTCCCATAGTTGGGACCCTCCTTCCAGACGATGTTGGGGTATCCTCTTGCACTGAGGTTACCTCTCCGGGGGAGGGAACTCCAGTCATTAGGAAAAGACAGGTGTTAGTAATGGGAGATTTGATCATTAGAAACATAGATAGCTGGGTCTGTGATGACCGGGGGAACCGCATGGTGACTTGCCTGCCGGGTGCGAAGGTTGCAGATCTCTCGAGGCATCTAGATAGACTTATGTGTAGTGCTGGGGATGAGCCGGTGGTCGTGGTACATGTAGGTACCAGTGACATAGGGAAGGGTAGGAGAGACGTCCTGGAGGACAAATTTAGGCTGCTAGGAAAGAGACTGAAATCCAGGACCCCAATGGTGGCGTTCTCAAAAATGCTTCCAGTTCCATGCGCAGGGCCAGGTAGGCAGGCAGAGCTTCAGAGTCTCAATGCATGGATGAGACGATGGCGTAGGGAGGAGGGGTTTAGATTTATTAGGAACTGGGGAAACTTTTGGGATGGGGGAGCCTAAATAGGAAGGATGGGCTCCACCTAAACCAAAGTGGATCCAGACTGCTGGCACTTAACATTAAAAAGGTTGCAGAGCAGTTTTTAAACTAAGAGATGGGGGAAAGCCGATTGCTGCAGAGGAGCACGTGGATCAGACAGAGACTCTCTTAGAGGAGAGTCAATTGATAGAGATTCTCTAGGTTTTAGTCAGGAGAAGAGGATGGAAGAGGATAAAGTATCGGCCAGATCAGACGAGAAACATTCACATAAAAAAGAATCTGACGCATCAGAAAAGGGCAGACAGATAATCAGTGACAAGTTTTTAAAGTGCTTATACACAAATGCTAGAAGTCTAAATAATAAGATGGGTGAACTAGAGTGCCTCGTGTTAAAGGAGGATATTGATATAATAGGCCTCACAGAAACCTGGTGGAGTGCGGACAATCAATGGGACACAAT
Source organism: Chelydra serpentina (assembly GCA_037349315.1). Lineage (NCBI taxonomy): Eukaryota > Metazoa > Chordata > Testudines > Chelydridae > Chelydra > Chelydra serpentina. The sequence continues at coordinate 18,943,515 of JBAIAC010000061.1, forward strand.
CATTCCGGGGTACAAAATATATTGGAAGGGCAGAACAGGTCGTGGGGGAGTCGGGGAGAGTGGAAAGAAAGAAAATGTAGAATCAAATGAAGTAAAAATCTTAAATGAATCCACATGTTCCATAGAATCTCTATGGATAGTAATTCCATGCTCTAATAAGAATATAACAGTAGGGATCTATTATCGACCACCTGACCAGGACAGTGATAGTGACTATAAAATGCTAAGGTTGATTAGAGAGGCTATCAAAGTAAAGAACTCAATAATAGTGGGGGATTTCAATTATCCCCATATTGACTGGGTACATGTCACCTCAGGACGAAATGCGGAGACAAAATTTCTCGATACTTTAAATTACTGCTTCTTGGAGCAGCTGGTACAGGAACCCACAAGGGAAGAGGCAATTCTCGATTTAATCCTTAGTGGAACGCAGGATCTGGTCCAAGAGGTAACTATAACAGGACCGCTTGGGAATAGTGACCATAATATAAAAACATTTAATATTCCTGTGGTGGGAAGAACACCTCAGCAGCCCAACACTGTGGCATTTAATTTCAGAAAGGGGAACTATGCAAAAGTGAGGAGGTTAGTTAAACAGAAATTAAAAGTGACTAGAGTGAAATCCCTGCAAGCTGCGTGGACACTTTTCAAAGACACCATAATAGAGGCCCAACTTAAATGTATACCCCAAATTAAAAAACACAGTAAAAGAACTTAAAAAGAGCCACCGTGGCTTAACAACCATGTAAAAGAAGCAGTGAGAGATACAAAGGCATCTTTTAAAAAGTAGAAGTCAGATCCTAGTGAGGTAAATAGAAAGGAGCATAAACACTGCCAAATTAAGTGTAAAAATGTAATAAGAAAAGTCAAAAAGGAGTTTGAGGAACAGCTAGCCAAAAACTCAAAAGGTAATAAAATGTTTTTTAAGTACATTGGAAGCAGGAAGCCTGCTAAACAACCAGTGGGGATCGAGATACAAAAGGAGCACTTAAAGACAATAAAGTCATTGCAGAGAAACTAAATGAATTCTTTGCTTCAGTCTTCACGGCTGAGGATATTAGGGAGATTCCCAAACCTGAGCCGTCTTTTGTAGGTGACAAATCTGAGGAATTGTCACAGATTGAAGTGTCATTAGAGGAGGTTTTGGAATTAATTGATAAATTTAACTATGGTTTGTAACCTGTCCTCTAAATCAGCTTCTGTGCCCAATGACTGGAAGCTAGCTAATGTAACGCCAATATTTAAAAAGGGCTGTAGAGGTAATCCCGGCAATTACAGACCGGTAAGTCTAACGTCAGCACCAGGCAAATTAGTTGAAACAATAGTTAAGAATAAAATTGTCAGACACATAGAAGAACATAAATTGTTGGGCAAAAGTCAACATGGATTCTATAAAGGGAAGTCATGTCTTACTAATCTATTAGAGTTCTTTGAAGGGGTCAACAAACATGTGGACAAGGGGGATCCAGTGGACATAGTGTACTTAGATTTCCAGAAAGCCTTTGACAGGGTCCCTCACCAAAGGCTCTTACATAAATTAAGTTGTCATGGGATAAGAGGGAAGATCCTTTCATGGATTGAGAACTGGTTAAAAGACAGGGAACAAAGGGTAGGAATAAATGGTAAATTTTCAGAATGGAGAGGGGTAACTAGTGGTGTTCCCCGAGGGTCAGTCCTAGGACCAATCCTATTCAACTTATTCATAAATGATCTGGAGAAAGAGGTAAACAGTGAGGTGGCAAAGTTTGCAGATGATACTAAACTGCTCAAGATAGTGAAGACCAAAGCAGACTGGGAAGAACTTCAAAAAAATCTCACAAAACTAAGTGATTGGGGCAACAAAATGGCAAATAGTATCAGAGGGGTAGCCGTGTTAGTCTGGATCTGTAGAAGTGACACGAAAGCTTATGCTCCAATACATCTGTTAGTCTATAAGGTGCCACAGGACTCTGTGGCTTCTACAAAATGGCAAATGAAATTTAATGTGGATAAATGTAAAGTAATGCACATTGGAAAAAAATAACCCCAACTATACATACAAAATGATGGGGGCTAATTTATCTACAACTAATCAGGAAAGAGATCATGGAGTCACCGTGGATAGTTCTCTGAAGACGTCCACGCAGTGTTCAGCGGCAGTCAAAAAAGCAAACAGGATGTTAGGAATCATTTAAAAAGGGATAGCGAATAAGACGGAGAATATCTTATTACCTGTGTATAAATCCATGGTACACCCACATCTTGAATACTGTGTACAGATGTGGTCTCCTCATCTCAGAAAAGATATACTGGCATTAGAAAAGATTCAGAGAAGGGCAACTAAAATGATTAGGGGTTTTGAACGGGTCCCATGTGAGGAAAGATTAAAGAGGCTAGGACTTTTCAGCTTGGAAAAGAGGAGACTAAGGGGGGATATGATAGAGGTATATAAAATCATGAGTGGCGTGGAGAAAGTGAATAAGGAAAAGTTATTTACTTGTTCTCATAATAGAAGAACTAGGGGCCACCAAATGAAATTAGTGGGCAGCAGGTTTAAAATAAATAAAAGGAAGTTCTTCTTCACACAGCGCACAGTCAACCTGTGGAACTCCTTGCCTGAGGAGGTTGTGAAGGCTAGAACTATAACAGGGTTTAAAAGAGAACTAGATAAATTCATGGAGGTTAAGTCCACTAATGGCTATTAGCCAGGATGGGTAAGGAATGGTGTCCCTAGCCTCTGTTTGTCAGAGGGTGAAGCTGGATGGCAGGAGAGAGATCACTTGATCATTACCTGTTAGGTTCACTCCCTCTGGGGCACCTGGCATTGGCTACTGTCGGCAGATAGGCTACTGGGCTGGATGGATCTTTGGTCTGACCCAGTACGGCCATTCTTATCTATTCTTATGGCTGCTTATGCATAAATCTGTATTCAAGCACCTGATTTTCATAGATGTTGAGCACCTGCAGCCCCCATTGACTTGTCAGGCTAATTATATTTAGGTGCCTATATATGGATTTAAGAGCCTAACTTTTGGTGCACTGGGTAAAATTTTCCAAAGCACCTTTGTCACTTAGGCATTTTTGAAAATGGGATTTATGCACCTAAGTTACTGACAGCCAGTTTTTTAAAGCTATTTAAGCCCTTATAGCTGCAAATAAGGGCTTAACAGGATTTTCAGAAACACCTATCTGCATCTTTAGGTGTCTAAATACCTTTAAAAATTTGGTCCTTTGGAACTTTTGGAAATGTCACCCACAGACTTGAACATTTTGGCCACTAAATTTATGAAATTGACATCATTTCCATTATTGGGGGTTCATAACTTGGCTAGAAGAGATACTTTGGACTCTTGACATACAAAATCTTATTTTACATATTTAAAAAAAGATGTATTTTACTAATCAGTGTTAAAGAAGGGCAAATACTACAAAAAATGTTTACGGGGTTTTTATGCTTTCTATATGACCCAATAACTTAAAAATAGCCTTCTATTTAAAATGATATTGTTCATATTATTAGTGTGATAAATAAACTCCTTTTGGAACACAGGAATTGCCATGTTGAATCTCTCTAGTGGTCAGTCTAGTCCGACCTCCTGGTCTGGTCTCCTGCTATGAATTTGTCAGTTCTTAGCTAATGCCTGCAGCCTGGACAAGAGCTGGCATCTGGCCTGCCAGCATCACAGTTACACCCCTCTGACGTTCTCACCGTCTTCTCTAGTATTGCCCAACCTAAATGTTTTGTGTCTTCTGCTAATTTTCACCTCCTTTTTGAGATCATTAAGAATATGTTAAACTACACCAGTCCTAGTACTGAATCTTGGGGCACTCCACTGCTAACCCTTTGACATGTTGAAAACTGGCCATTAATTCCTAGTCTGTTTTCTGTCTCTTACCCAGTTTCTCATCTATGGCAGTACCTTGCCTCTATGAATGCTTACTTCCCTTGATTTCTTTTTGTGAGGGATTTTGTAAAAAGTTGTTTTGATAAACTACGGCTGGTATTTTCAAAAGCACTCAGCATTGACTTAACTTTGCTCCCATTAAAGTCAGTGAAGTTCATTGACTTAAATGAAAGCAGAGTTAAGCCAATGCTTGAGCACTTTTGAAAATCCCAACCAAAATAATTTCATTTTCTCCCTTATCAGCTTTTTGCTGACATGCTCAAACATGTCTAATAAATTCAAGGGGCACAATATTCCTTTACAGAATGCAGACTGCTTTACCCCCTTGTTGTATCTTGTTCTTCTAGGTGTTTTAGAATTCGACTTCTAATTATTTTTCCAACCAAATTATCTGATAATGGGGTAAAGCTGACTGGTCTCCAATTCCCATTTTTGTATTTAAAAAATAATTAAAATGTCAAAGAATATGAAGGTTTAAACATGGGACAACATGTCAACTACTTATTGTAAGGGCTTTCACGGTGCAATTTATGTTTTATTATATGCACAGGAAGCGACACCTATCATTAAGACTGCCCTACACTTCCCATCATAAAACCTGGTTTTCTGTTGCTTATAATTAGGGCTCCATGTCTTACATGGAGGTTGCGGAAGTCACGGATTCCGTGACTCTCTGTGACATCTGCAGCAACCAGTGTGGCTGACCCCGGGGCCGCCCAAGCAGCTAGCCCCAGGGCCACCTACTCCGGCGGCCCCGGGGACAGCCACACCGGTCTCTATTGGAGTGGCTCCACAGCCAGCTGTTCAGGGAGCCTCACAGCTGACCCCCCGGCCGCTGCTGGAGCTGCTCCGGCGGCAGCCGCACTGGCCGCTACTCAGGCAGTCCCTGGGCGGGGACCGCGCAAGCAGCTGCCGGTGTGGCTGGCCCTGGGGACTGCCTGAGCAGAAGTCCTGGGGGCGGCGGAAGCAGTCACAGCTTGGTGGCCTCCGGCAGTGGTCCCGTGGACGGCCAGAGCAGCAGCAGGGAGGCAGGCAGTGCAACCGCTGCTAGGGTGGCCCCCAGAAGCTGTTGCCACTGGCCCCACACCCTCCTCCCTGCCCCCGGGGCAATCCCCCAGAGCAGCGGCTCCCCCGGGTCTTCCCCCAGCAGAGGCCTCCCAGAACAGCAGCCCCCTGGCTAAAATTTAGTCTGGGGTATTTATAGTACAAATCATGGGCATGTCACAGGCCGTGATTTTTTGTTTATTGCCTGTGACCTGTCCGTGACTATTAAAAATACCCATGACTAAATCGTAGCCTTACTTACAACTTTGCAAAACTTTAACCATTTGTGTTGAGATTTTTTGTTCATTTTCTCTGTCTCAGGCTGAATTGTTCTAGAAAGTTTCTGCAAAAAGAGTTCAGCCTTTTCTTAGTACAATGTTACAGAAAAATACTTTGTTTTGCTCATGTTAATGAAGTAGTTGTAAGAAATTATTTTAGATGCTCTAGTGTCTTCATGCTTGCGAGAAGGGTCTTCAAATTTGGCAGGGCGGCCATCCTAGTGTCAGGGATGTGCCTTTCATTGTTCCTGAGAAAAAAATCCCAAATTTGACCAGATTATCAGCCTTTGTAAAATCTTAGTTTGCACATGCTTGTTAGAATCTGGAGGCTAGAATCTCTGAAGATTCCGTCTGTACTGAGCATGCTCCAGCCCCTCACATCTTCTAAGTGTGACAGGACTATAGGTACGGTCCATTTTGGTCAATTTCACGGTCACAGAATTTTTAAAAATCATAAGTTTAATGATTTCAGCTATTTAAATCTGAAATGTCACAGTGTTGTAATTGTAGGGATCCTGACCCAAAAAGGAGTTGGGGGGAAGGTCGCAAGGTTATTGTAGGGAGGGTTGCGGTACTGCTACCCTTACTTCTGAGCTGCTGCTGGCGGCGGCACTGCCTTCAGAGATGGGCAGCTGGAGAGCGACGACTGCTGGCAGGGAGCCCAGCTCTGAAGGCAGAGCCTCTGCCAGCAGCAGCGCAGAAGTAAGGATGGCCTGGTCTGGTACTGCCACCCTTACTTCTGCGCTGTCTCTTCAGAGCTGGGCTCCCAGCTAACAGCCGCCGCTCTCCGGCCACCCAGCTCTGAAGGCAGTGCAGAAGTAAGGGTGGCAATACTGCAACCCCCCTAAAATAACCTTGCAACTCCCCTGCAACTCCCATTTGGGTCAGGACTCCCAATTTGAGAAACGCATGGTTTCCCCCATTAAATCTGTAAATGTTGAGGAGGAAATTAATAATATTTTATTCAGTGCAATGTTGGAATGGATAAGAAGGCCTGGGGCCACACAGTGAGGATAAAAAGAAATATTAAATAACTACGCATTTACTGAATGAAGTAGGTTTCCTGTAGAAAAAAGAATATGGGATCATGTAATTAAAGACAGTATCAGAGTGAGAGGGAAAATTAAGGTTCACAAGCAACCTTAAAACTGTCATTTCCTAACTATTGAGTGCCTGACTTTGCATCCTTAATGATATTTTAACTTAGTTCTTTTAATGTAATTTAGTTTGTACATTACAGTAGCACTCAAGATTGGAGCCACCATTGGACTAGGTGCTGTACAGCATCCATGAAGAAATGGTCCCTTCCCCAAAGCGCTTACAATCAAAGATAACAAGCGATGTATGAAGGGGGCAGAAGGACAGATTTATACATTGAAACATCAGTAATTTGTATATCAATTTCCAGTTATTGTCCTGATAACTGTATGTAAATTGCCAAGTATCTGAATATTATGGATCTTTATGATTAATGGTATTCATTCACACTCACACCCACAGTAGCAGCTCCAAATGCAGATGGAGTACTGTATGTTTTAAAATGCAGACAAATGGATTGGGTCTGATTTTCATTTACATTAAAGCCACTTTATAACACTCTATGAGTATAAAGGGGCCTTAAAGAGGGAGAAAATTATATTTATACCCACTTTAAGGATCTTTTGCACTGCTGTGTAAAATGACTTTTGTGTAAATGAAAATCAGGCCTATAATCTGTATAAATATATGCACTCTGTTACATTCAGGTTATTTATTACATTGTGCCCAAAGTATGCATGGAGATTTATAGTAGATGATCCATAATCCAGAATTAAACTATTAATATGCATTTCTAGAGCGGCAGCCATAACCTTGAAATTCCTTGGTTTAAGTATGACCTTTCACATTGTTTGAATATATTTTTTTTAAATGTATGAATAACAAATTAACATTAGCAGATAAAAAGCATACCATTTCCTTGTAGCACTTATATCTATCCATATTTAAGTTGTACAAAGCCTTGAAGATTATAAGGCTTAATCATTCATAATATTTATTTGTTTTTAAATGTCAGATCTAGTTTAGTTTAATATATTGTCGGAGCCCATGTTGTTAATCAAAATGCAGTGGGACAAATTCTCTTGATATGTGCCAAAAAGCACATGCAATTGAGAAAATGGCAGAATCTTTTGGTGCTTAGATTCTGGCTCACTCAAATGAATTGCTCTGTGGAACCTGCTGCGAATGGCATTGAAAAATCTGCTGTTCCATTGACGAACCCTCCTAGTTCCAAGAAATCCAGTACAGGAAGTGGACGTACTCTCCTAGTTCCAAGAAATCCAGTACAAGAATTGGAATCCAGTACAGGAAGTGGCTAGAGTATTGCAGGCCACGAGGCGCTCTCATGCCACAGTGGCCTCACTGTCCAGCTATCTTCCTTTGGCGGCTGAGCCACAAACAGCACTGGCAAAGTCTGGCTAGCCTTATTTCAACCATCCCACCAGCAGGACTGCTTCCTGCCTTTGTCACATGTCATGGGATGGCACATTGGGAGGAACTGGTTACTCAGGAAAACACTGTATCCTGCTTTGGGCAGTGCTCAGCAGGTGTGGGACTCTGCATAACCTGCACACTGTTGCTAAGGCTCGGTCCTTTTCCCAGCATGTACCCAACAAGCCACGTGAAAGCTGTAATTGTAGATGTCCACTGATATTCATCAGCTGTCCGAATAGCTGAACATTTCCAACATGCATCGTGTCTGTCTGAATATGCGCTTTGGCCCCAATTCTGCAAACCACTGAAGCACATGTCTAAATCCATTCCTATTCAGCAAAGCAATGTTAACTTTAAGCATACATTCAACTTCCATTGATTTCAAACATTTGAAATCAATGGAAGTTGAATGTATGCTTAAAGTTAACATTGCTTTGCTAAAATAGGGGTTTTATTTCTGCTTTGCCTTCTCTTCACTTGCATTATCTTAACGTTGCAGGGGTGTGGTGAGCCGTATGTTTACTAGAGAGACAGAAAGATGTAGCCATGTTTAAACTCCCACATGAAGATAACACAAAGGTCTTCCTTCTACCGTTGCTGTCTGTCAGCAATGAACAACTTCATTTTTCGTGTTATTCCTAGAAGTGAAGCCTCGGAAGGGTTCCGCTTGAGGGTCTAATGCAGGAATGTCAGCCAGGCCCTGCATACGAAAACATCTGCTGAACCTTAACCTTATCAAAGAATCTGAATTAGCTAGCCAGATTGTGGCTGGCACTAATGGAGCTGTACAGGGATTAAACGGGGAGTAAGATCATCTTCACTTATCAGCATGGCCTCCCCAAAACTTGGGTTCAGATGTGAGGGGAAGAACAGGAACTGCACCCATGAGAAGGTGGGCAGGAAAGGAGTGGAGAGGGGCAGGGAGTGGGCACAGCCTTGGCTCCATCCCCTCCATAGTGCCAGCAGGCAAAGCTGAGCTGGCACGAGTGAAAGCAATGTGCACCTCGTGACATGTATAACTTTCCAAGGGCAGGGGGGATCAGAGAAGGAATTGTAACTCTATAGAGCTTTGTTTTCCCCAGAAAATTAGGTCACGTGGGTGGGAGCACTAACTAGAGAAGCTGCAGCGACTGACATGGTATTAACACTCAGGGTTGACAAGGACTATTGTGTTTAACTTCATGCCAGCTATTACAGCTAGCGTACGCTATGTCAAACACAACAGTCCTCCTCTACTCAGAGTGCTACATTACGTTTAACACTGTGTTCATTGCTATGACTCCTCAAGGTCGTTTTCTAACACAACCTAATTTGCAAGTGAAGGCAAAGCCTGGATCAGTTCCTGCCATGGCTCACTTTTGGGGCTGCATAGATACATGCTTCCTGATACTGAAGTCATTGAGCAAAGGCTCAGTCTAGCTCTAGGATGACTTTCAAGTTAAGTGGCCACTGAGGTAATTTATGCCATATAGCTTGACGGACACAGATCATAATTATTTTTATTTTATTTCTTATCTGTATTATGATGTAGCCCAGAGATCCCCAATCAGATTCAGGGCCCCATTGTGCTGGATTCTGTACAACTAAAACAACCTTCTCAGGAAGAGATTGGGGAACCCTGTTGAATGTAAACACTAATTATAAAAGAACATTTTAGCAAAATCAAATTACAAGTATACTTAACTGAACTTCAGCAAACTCATGTTGATCTGTATTTTGCATTTTGTTTTTACTTCTTTAGTCCACACCTGAAATTTAACAATCTGACCCTGATTTCAACTCATGGGCTTCCAGGAAAAAATCCACCAGGCTCTACGAACAGAGGATTTTTAATTCACAGGTTTGATTTAATTTCTAAATATTTGTGATTGTTTCAAAGGAAAATATAGATGTGAATTTTTTTGTGAATTTGTAGTACAATTCACCATACATGTGTACAGAAATGTGTATTTTCCTCAAGTCTTAGCGCTTATAATAAGAATCAGGAAAAAAAAACATAATCAGAAAAACTCTCCAGGTTGGGATTCAACCCAGTTCTGTTATGATCCTCAATTGTAGCTGTGCTTTCTCAAAGGCATTCTCCACGTCTCCTGAACAACCATGCCTTGTGGATGTATGTAGCCGTACCTACAAGTGATGGGAAGCCATGTTACAGAGGTTAATTTTGCATGGAGTTCATGCAACTTCGTGGAGTATCATTTTTACCTCTTGCCAGAAGGAATTCCACTGCCAGAGCCTTTCCCTGCTGCCACCCACTGCCAGAGCCTTTCATTGCCATGTATAGTGAGTGACACACTGCAGTGTGGACGCAGCCTACCTTTCACTAGGGCATGTAGCTATATGTACCCTACACACCCCCATAAGTGTAGGCAACACTTTAGGTCTTTGTTTTCAGGGAGTATATCAGTATAGTAGGTTCCAACCCAACTAGTAGGACAAGACAAAGGCACATCCCTATATATATGTTTCATATGTAAACAAATATTTCCAGTGAAATTTCAAAATATCTACATTTATAGAACATTGTAGTTCATAACTGTCTAACCAGAGCTAGTTGTTTAATTTGAAAATAGATAAATTCTGTAATGGATATTTATTTAATTAAGGAGCAGCTGAAAATTAAAATGATCTTTGGTGGGATTTTCAAAAGCTCCTAAGTGATTTTGGAACACAAGTCTCATTGACTGTCGATGACATAGAATAGAATCATAGAATCTCAGGGTTGGAAGGGACCTCGGGAGGTCATCTAGTCCAACCCCCTGCTCAAAGCAGGACCAACCCCAACTAAATCATCCCAGCCAGGGCTTTGTCAAGCCTGACCTTAAAAACCTCTAAGGATGGAGATTCCACCACCTCCCTAGGTAACCCATTCCAGTTCTTCACCACCCTACTAGTGAAAACGTTTTTCCTAATATCCAACCTAGACCTCCCCCACTGCAACTTGAGACCATTACTCCTTGTTCTGTCATCTTCTACCACTGAGAACAATCTAGATCCATCCTCTTTGGAACCCCCTTTCAGGTAGTTGAAAGCAGCTATCAAATCCCCCCTCATTCTTCTCTTCTGCAGGCTAAATAATCCCAGATCCCTCAGCCTCTCCTCATAAGTCATGTGCTCCAGCCCCCTAATCATTTTTGTTACTCTCCGCTGGACTCTTTCCAATTTATCCACATCCTTCTTGTAGTGTGGGGCCCAAAACTGGACACAGTACTCCAGATCAGGCCTCACCAGTGCCGAATAGAGGGGAATGATCACGTCCCTCGATCTGCTGGAAATGCCCCTACTTATACATTTGTGCTTCTAAATCAGATATGTGCTTTTCCAAATCCTACCTCTCTTTATTATTCATTTTATGGAAAGTCCTTCCTCTTCCCTTCATCCTTTTCATTTATTTCCGTCTCTTATTTGTGTCCTGTCGGAACCTATGGCCAGATTTTCAAGAGCATTGACCATCCAAAACTCTCATCAAAGTAAATGGCAGCATCAATGTGGATGCTGAGCACCTCTGAAAATCTGGACATTAGATCACAGAGATGGTCAAGGCATGGAAGCACTATTACTTGTTTCTGTGAAGCATGTATCCCATTTCTGGGGACTCTAATCATAATGAATAATTATCAGCAACCAGCCCTGTGTTTGAATATGAATATTTATAAATATGAATATTTAATATTAATCTTTAATGTGAATGTAAAATACGGCAGTATTGGTACAAATAATAATCAAATACTTTGTTCCTTTTCAACTTTGTTGTTGTTTATAATGCCGAAGAACAAAGAACTTAGGGGTTCAAACTTGATCAGGATCCCATATTTTTTAGTCAAGCTGTGTTTGGGACCTGGTCCATAGCTCACTGAAGTCAGTGGAATAACTCTCACTGGATTTATATTGGGCCTTTTACCACTATCCACCAAATAAAAAATAAAGTGGTTCTTGAGCCACTGAGTGCTGATGAGCTTTGTTTGCTAAATGGAATATTTTATTCCTGGCGGCAGTGATTCCAGCTCACAGAATGAATGAGTTCCAGGCTTTGCACAATTCTTCGCAAGGATAAAGTTGTGCTATAGATTGGTCCTAGATTCTTTTTAAATGTGACATCTGCGTTCCACCTTAATCAGTCAGTTATCTTGCCAACATTTTCTGATGTATATTTCCCCATAAAGACCTTACTTCACAAACTTGATGATAAAAAGTGTATGACTTCTATCTAGAACATCCATTCAGCTTTCTATTTCATTCAGAAGCCACTATAATTTGGATCCTCAAGATCCGTCCCTCCATGGGCCTGTAAGCAGCTTGTCTTTACGAGTAGCACAAATTTCCAACTGTTCTAGAAGAATCTTGTGGAGTTTTTAATAGACGATTTTCCCTCTTCTAGTGTGAGGATCTGGGTTCAGCCCAGACCAGTAAGGTGTTCTGTCACCATCTGCCCTGTAGCCCTGGGTGCCTTTGTACTGTGCAGCTTTGGTTCAGAGCTCTGATACCAACAGCCTGATCGTTACCACACTGATCTCACCATGGCTTCCACCAGCTTGGTAACACCAACGGTAACACCAACACCCTTCCAGTCCCAAGTTCTCCCCAAACAACGTCTTTCTCTGCAGTGCTCAGCCCCTCTGACTGTAGCACTCACAAAATCTTATCAAGTTCACTGCTCCTTTAAAGAGACAGTACACAGCAGCTTATTAACTTAACTGGGTTTGACAAACTTTCCACTTCAAAAGCACTGAGTTGGTTTATAGGTAAAGTAAAACAAGTTTATTAACAAAACGAAATAGGTTTAGGTGATACCAAGCAGAAAGAATAAAGATAAAAATGGTTATGAACAAACAAATAAAATGCGTTTTTAAGACTGAAACTTAATTAGTTATAGTTCTTGTTCAAGAGAGTTTCCCTACTTAAAGTAACTTCTCCAGCATGACTGGCTTTTCCAGCCAGGACCAACCCTTACAGATTCAAAGAGCTGGCTTCTTTGTTCCCTCAAGAGATGGATAACTTAGGGGTTCAATCTCCCTCTCTTTATAGTCCCGCAAACCTCTGAAATGTATTCTTCTATAGGGTCTCCCCACATAAAGGTCCTTTCCCCTGCTGGGTGTGGACGCCGTGCTGTCTGATGCAGACTCCATGGCTGGTTCCTCCCCACCGTTGATTTTTACAATGCAAATGATCTTTCCTGCAACCTCCGATACAAATGAATAGCCCACTGAATTTGACCACACCTGTTTTGAGGTGTTGACCTCTTTCCTTTGTCTGGAAAAAACCTGTTTATGAACTCCTCCTAACATGCTTGGTTTAAGCACATTTTAGTCACATATTTCCAGCATATCTGTAAAGTTCTTTGTGGGTTAGCCATACAGACATCACGCAAGAATATTAATAATCAGAGAGTTATTCGTTTTCCAATTATATATTACACGCCACCTTTTGGGTAAATACCATAACAACAGTGTGTCATCTGGCATTGGGGTGCTCTTAGGGTCACATCTGGGTTTTTGTAAGGGAAGTATCAAGACTCTTGATACTTGAGCAGCCAGCCACGTGGAGTTCTCTACATACTTCCAGAAGCCACTTTTGCAAAGACTCGGCCCTGTGCAAAAATTCAGATTATTATAGTTTCCAGGTTGAAAATGCTTTCTCCCTCGTCTCCTAGATATTTTGTGGGAATAGGTCTATAGATTGTCTGTTGTTTAGATATTTTATCTTCATATATGAGAGAGAAAAACAACTTGAGGCGGAGTGTTTTTCTTCACACCAGTCTGTAAAGCAGTGAGCACACTGTTAGTGTAATATAGTTGAGTTTTAAATGAACTTTGGGATGGCTTATCATTTGAATGCATAAGGGTGCTAAAGAGGCTCTGTTTCTTTCTGATTTTGCTAGAAAGATCCCTTTGTAAAGAGCAGCTTCTAAATCTTTGATACCTCTCTAGAAAATACTGGACAGTCACATACCTATTTAAGGAGGCTAGATTTAAAACAGGCAATAACCCCCTCCCCCATGGACTTTGGTGCAGCAAAAATAGATCTTGGCCAATATTTTCAAAAGCAACCGGTGATTTGGGGTGCCTACCTTGAAACACCTTAAAGGGTCTTATTTTCAGAAAATACACAGCACCTGCTCACTGAAAATCAGACTCCTTTAAGGTGTCTCAGCTGGGGACATCAAAAATCGAGGCAATCAAAATCACGGGTCACTTTTGAACATCTTGATCAAGCTTATCACGGTTATCTTCAGTTTATACCTTCCATCATACTTTTGTAACAGCACTAAAGGCAGTGATGTTACACAGGTATAACTGAGGGCAACAGTTGAATACAAAATTTTTATTACTGCGATAGTGTGTGGGCCAGAAAGAACCAGCTTTGCTTTCAGAACCCAGAATGAGTTTGCGTGCCTGACTGTTAAGGAGGGGAAAATAGTAAAATGAGCAAATTTGATATGGAGTCATTGAGACACAATAAATGTGGCACCCCTGGGAGGAGAACCACCTTTTAAGATCTAAGCACTAAAATGAATGTCTGTTGGTAGTCTCCCATCTTCCAAAATAGATGAATTTCTATATACAAATGTCATCTGTGGCACCGAACTCCTGTTTTCAAAAGAGTTTTAGGAGGTTGTCACATTCACTTTCATTGAGACTTAGGCTCCTAAGGCCAGATTTTTAAAGGGAGTTAGGTGCCTAACCTGCTTAGGTGCTTTTGAAAATCCCATTAGGCATTTATCTACATCTTTAGCTGCCTAAATACCTTTAAAAATCTGTCCCTGAGTGTCTGATTCACTTTTGAAAATGGGATTAAGGCTCCTATATAACTGGTACTTTTAAAAAAAATTATCTAAAGCGTAGGTTTTATCATTCACAGTCTCATTGGGCCATCAGTCTTTATGAAAACCTTGAACAAAATAAATAAATATGACACTTGCTAAGAGTTAGGATAGAAGTGGTGAGTCTGCCTGAACAAAAACAACTGAGTAATCTGAGGCCTCTTTCCTCACTTGCCACCAAACATGCAAGGGTAAAAAAGACCTCTGTGGCTGCAATTGCTAAATGGAAGAGGGCTTTGTTTATAGAAGAATTGCACGTAAACTGTTCTTTGTTGCGTTGTATATAAATTAATTGGTTTCAAAATTCCTCCTCTCCTTAAGGGTTGGGAATGAATTGCTTGTCAGTTAGCCCTTGTGTTTATGAGGATTATCAGACATACACTTGCAAGAGAGAGATATTTTCATTTGCCTGCTAATTTCTTCCTCTTAGCGCATATGATAATCTCCCTCTCCCTCCTGTGAATGGCATCTCTTTGGTTGCTTCTTACAGCATTTTGAAGGTTTCTTTAATGTCATTACAATGTTTTTCCTCCTTACCATTTTGGAAGAGCTCATCTGGAGAGGGAAAGCAGAAGAGCAGATCTGATGATATCTCTGCCCTTTACTGGCATTTCTGCCTTTGTGTAGCCGTTTTTGTAGTTGTAAACACTTTCAGAGCAGAGCTATGTAAGACAATAGTTATACTAGTGGTTAGTGGTCTCACCATAGCTGTTACTGGAGGAGCTGGAGCAGAGGTAGCAAAAGTGGGAATACTTTAGCAAAAGAGCATTTTGTAGAGACAGCCAAAGAGAGGAAATTATGGGGTAAGAAAAACAGTTTATTTTACAGGTGCAAAACTCTGCACTGTGCATCAGACTTGTTTTTAAACTCTGTTGTAGTATGGCCTGATGCTGGGAGGAATTATTTGGTTTTAACAGGAACTTGTCAGTTTGTAACTGAGTGTTTCATAATGAATAATCTCTCACTATAGGCTTTAGTAAGCTCACAGCAAGACAACAGACTTGAACCACTAGGGGACTTCAACCAACTCACCAGATGTCTAATTAATGCCTGCTGTCAGCTGCTAAAATGTCACTTATAGATATTCTTTCTTCACAGCCACTGTTTTAATGATAAAGATTATGCATTGATGTCACTTTGTTCCTGGGTTAATGTTGTGGTTGATAAAATGACTGGCATAGACCGAGCTGCCAAACATGTAGTGGTTTCCAAAGGAAAAAAAGTGCCATATGACCACCTTGTTCTCTGTACTGGGCAGCAATACCAGGTAAGATTGTGCACATCGTGACTAAATGAACATTTGGTGTTTACAGTGATTAACAATTAATATGTTTGTGGAGAGTGTCACAGTTCAGGGCAGCTGCACCTGTATGTCCCCCCTGATGGTTCAGCAATAGTGGTCACGTTTGACTCTCAGCTTTTCAGCAGTCAGCTCTCTTGGGTGGAGACCCACATCTCTCTCCTTCTTGTCTGGGGTTTTTCCAGGCTGCACAGTTCCTTGGCTACACTGTGAGTTGCAAACGGCCAGTGTCTATATGTTGCTTTCTCCTAAGGGGCTATAAACAGAATAATTGCCCACCGTTAGGTTACCACCCAGCTCTTGCTAAGCAAGGACATTTATTCTTATGATGAAATCATTACAGAGAAAACATATTAAAATAATAAAACAACCTACAGGCATGATTTCAATAGGTCTGCTGATTTAAGATGCTATTCAGTATGAATGACAGTGGCAGAATGTTTCCTTATTGGATAAATAAAATATGGAAATGCCACATCTGTGTTTCATGTGGCTAGATCACATGAAGCCAAGTGGCCAATGAGAGCATTGCTCTGGATCGTTTTTGCCCAATGCTTCATAATCATAATCAATTTGCTTTTTCTTTCTTCAATAAAATCACGGTTTAATTGGTTACTGTACTAGTAATGTTCTACCATTCAAACTTTCATGTAATTTTTATCTTACACTCTCAAAAAATTGTAGCCCTCCTCTCTCCCACAGAATTGCTCCAATTTTAGAAATGTTAGTTTTGCTGTGAAAAGGAAAAAAGAGCTTGTAGTTAAAATTTTGCTTGTTATAATTCCTAACTGTATCTTAAACAAATAGTTACCAAGATGCTTTATCTGCATATTTATACAATTGTGGTAGCCAATTGTTGTGAAGTCCCATTTAGTCTGTACAATATTCACATTTTTCGTTGTTCATTTTTCTTATGTTCACTTCTTAACACCACTATTTTAAATGAACACTTAGTAAGAGTTGCAGGAGTTCAACAACTATGGATTTCCCCTACAGCCAGTTCCTGTCAGTGTCTGTTTCTGGATCATCAGAGCATACCTGGCTTGAACAGGGTGACGTGAGATTCAAATCCTATTTTCTACCATGCTCTTCTTGATCATCTTCTTTACTTTTAACCCCCTAAGGCCGTTCAGTTGCAATTGCAAGATTCTTGTGGAACTTTTTAACATTCATCTTTCTCTCATTTATAAAAACTGGCTGCGATGCTTTGCATACTGATCATTGTATATAACTCATTACAAAGAGCAATAACCATGAAATGAAGCATGGTTTTATACCATTGCCAGCAATTTTGCAGTTTAGCAGAATGTTTCTACAAAAGTGATAGTCACAAATAGCTCATGTCATTTTTCTGGTGAAACCCTTTCAGTGTTCCAAGAGGTATTTTTGAAAATATTGTTATAAATAATGGCCCAGATCCTGTTGTTTACCTGAGCTGTTCTTGTGCAAGAGCAAAGGAAGAGGGATCAAAGGTAGCTTTTAGCATTCTTCATACTGGGACTGACCTAGACTCTGGTTCTAATTTATGCCCTGCTGTCCTCAGTGTCAAGAGATTGTTTTGACATTCTGGGATAATCAGGTTGTAGGGAAACCCAAGATACATCTTCTTTCAGCCACACTCCCTATGCTGGAGATCAAGAGAGTGGTGGCGTGGAATTGTACTAATATTCCTCTGCCACCCCAGGATTCTCCTACAGCGGGAAAATCCTCTGATAGCTGAACTCACATGCTGTCCAGCTGCTCTGCACAGCCAGAGCAGGGCAAAACATGAAGAACATGCCCCAAGATGGGAGCCAATAACAATTGTGGTAAAAGACAATTCCTGTAAAATGGAGAATTGAGGGGGTTTTGTCATTTCAGTTTTTAATTGACTATGTTTTAAGATAAATTTAAGCATATGATGTGTGCTGCATTGTGTGTGTGTGTGTGCGTGTGCACGCACATATACACATAGCAAAAAAAATTGCTAATCCTTGTAGGTTCTTCAAAATCCTGCATTGCTTCACAGATCCTGCAAGGAACAGAAAACTAGATATACAGACGCTCCCTGTAGTAACACTCATCTGTTCTCTTTATGACCAGTGACTTGTTGATTACAAATTATATGTCCAAAAGGAATCAGACTTTTACAGCGCTAGCCATTTTTATATGGTCAGATACTTTGTGTCATTGCTATTCAAAGTCTCAGTTAACAGTTATCAATTATATGCGCATTATATTTATGTCAGGTTCCATGTCTCACTGGAGCAGATATCAGTAAACTTTGGACTAACAGGGAAGTCATACACCGCTGTAAACAAAGATATACTGGTGAAGTTCCTACCAATCTCTTTAATCTCTCTGATGATCAAGACTGCTTAAAGGCAGAGCACTGGTTAAAAGAAAACTTTATCAATTCACATGGTAAGGATTTTAGTGTAAACATGCACATTTTCAGAAATGAATTTAGGTTTATTGTTTCTCCTTTTCCAATGTATAATTAGTGCCTAATTAAGTCTAACAAAATCTTTCATCTGCCATGCTTTGTTTTCCAGATTAATTTACAATTTGTTGTTGTTTTTGGGTATCCAGCATATTTTGCTAGGAAAAATGGTTTGAGATTACTTAATTATCTATAATTATTATATGACACAAAATGAATGTCCTAAAAGCAAAGCCTGGCTAGAATAATTAATTAACTAATTAAATAATAATTTAATTAGTAAACATGTTTTGCAATTATATAGGAAAATATGTAGATCTGAAAAGCGCTATAGAGAAAAGAATTAGCATGGATATTTTTTCAAACGCTATTGTATCTGTGCTGAGTATCATCTTTAGTTACAGCCCCTCAGACAGAATTACCTGTGTACTATATTTTCTGTTAAACTGTAAAAGTCACACATTTGTGTGAATCTCTATATCCATCATTATATTTGTGTTGTCTCAAACTGTCTTCAGTAGAGCCTCCATTTATTGCTCACTAGCTATTAAAATTAGACTAAAATACACCTTATATTTTCTTTGAGAGCCTCTTACATTTCCCATACATGGTGCTGAGTTCAGTGTGTGTGTGCAACAGAAAATATGTGGGATCATCACACCTTAAAATGGGCTCCCATTATAGCACTTCCGAGTTTCTGATCAGAACTAATATAGAGCTAGGAGGAGGAAATGTATCTTTAGAGATAGGTATTCTAGCTCATTGATACAACTGGAGTTCCCTAAACGTGTAGTCTAGCTCTGTGGTTCTCAACCAGGAGTCCGGGGGTCTCTGGAGGGCAATGAGCAGGTTTCAGGGGATCCGTCAAGCAGGGCCAGCATCAAATGCACTGGGCCCAGGGCAGAAAGCCGAAGCCTCAAGCCGAAGCCTGAGCAGCTTAGCTTCACGGGGCTCCCTGTGGCATGTGGCCCCAAGCAATCGCTCTGTTTGCTACCCCCTAATGCTGACCCGGCTTTTATATGCAGAAAATCAGTTGTTGTGACACAGGTGGGCCGGGGAGGTTTTATACATGCTGTGGGGGGCCTCAGAAAGAAAAAAGTTGTGATCCCCTGGTCTAGCCTTCATCTACTCACTTTCAATTGAGAGCATAATAAAAAAATGATAGTTATAGTGTATGGTCTACAAAAGTGCACGTCCTACTTAATAGTCCTTTAAGGAGATTGTCAGACTGCTAGAACTTTTTATTCCTCCTCCAACTCCTGCCCTATGATCTAAAAGTGTAGGTGCGGGATCTGATCTATACTATCATTCATATAGTCTCACATATAAATATTTTCCACTCACAGCAGCTTGGCCCAAAAGGTATAAATAAAACATCATTGCATCTATATTTCATCAAGACTAAACCCTAAGGTACACATTTGTGTCTGGTTCCCAGTTGATACACACACCTGCATTTGTATGTAAATTGGGGTGCTAGCTTTCTGGCTACGCAATATGCATACACACCGTTGTTGAATTTACACATACAGTAAATGTGTAAATAGTGCAGGAATGTTGTATATGCACCAACTGAAGGCTTTAGAATATTTGGGTTTAAATACCTTGACAGTATATGCTTCTGAAATATAACATTTTGTATCAGGTAAGTCTGAGCGCTGATCTATTTTGTGATCACTCCCGCCTTTTATTTTAATTTGATGACTGCAGTGCTGCTGTTTTTTGTTGTGACGACAGGATGGATATCTTAATGAGATACTGATCTTCTCTTTAATTATATGCTTAATCCAAAAGTGCAGAGTTACATCAGTTAAGGTTTTTTTCTTAGCAGAGCCATAGTGAGCAGGACACCTGATGCTTTTCCCCCTCACACTACCTCTTTGGCTCCTCCTTCCCGTTCTCTGTCTTCCATCTTTGTTCTTTGTCCCTCTTCTTGCTTCTACATATACTTTCCCCTGTGTTCCTGTCCCCTCTGCCTTCTCCCTTTCACTGCCCTTGTTCTGTCCCCTCTCCACTTCTATTCCTTATAGATCTTGTTCTTTCATACCTCATCTCAGCAGTATACAAGATACCTGCTCTCTGGAAAAAAAAATTCCATTTTTCAGCAGCTAACCTATTTGGGAGACAGAGTCTGATAAGTGACTGGGTCAGGGTAGATTTGGGAGAAGAGCGCTTGCAAAGATTCAGCAATTGATTCGGACATCTATCAGCTGTCTTCAGGCCATACTGTCACTTCCACCTGGCTGACTGCAGCTTGTGGGCACCTCTGGTTTAATCTTATTTTTAACTTTTACTTTTCAACTTGGGAACCTTTCCAGCACTTTATCTTTAAGAGAAAGTAATACACTGAGTCATACATTTCCTTTATTCAGACTTGATTACTATAAATTGTTGTTAATCAGATTTCCAATCTAAACCATTAATTCATTTTAAACTTTTTTTTTTTTTGGAATTGAGAGCTTTTCAGATAATGCTGGAAGTTAAAAAAAAAATTGGTATTAAAACACTACAGTGGAGAAAAAATTTATTACCAATGACATGCTACACTGATTTTTATTTCCAACATATAGCATATGCACTTTATTTTTCCAGTTCAGAAATATAATTCCTATTTCTTTGTATTATAAAAATTATATGATGCATCCTCCTAATTCTTTTCATGCTTCTTTCTAACGAATGCATTGTACTACTCATATTTTAGCTATCTACTAACTTAATCTAACGAGGTTCCTTTTGTGGTTTCCAGCCTACTGTACCAGACAGATGCTTTGTTGCTTCTCATCTGGTGTAAATCATTGTAGCTACACTAAAGTCAATGCTATGCCAATTTACACTAAATGAGAATCTAAACCAGATGACATTTGTTCCTGACTTAAAATCCCAGGCCTCGATCCTATAACTAAAAGTGGGAGTTGGAGGATTGGGCCCCAGATCTTCACTGCTCTGGCAATGATTATGAAATTACTAACCAAATATAAGAAGTTTTGTTTTCAAATATATTCCATGCTTGGTTCATTGAGAAAATTGGTTCTTATCTTTTGAACTCTTAGACTGCTAGTTTGAGCAAAATGAATAGTTTTCCTTTAAGAGTATATGAGGTCATGGGGGACAGATTTAAAAGGCATTTAGGTGCCTAAAAATGCAGATACATACCTAATGGGACCTTCGAAAGTTCCTACTCATGTCAGACACCAACTCCCATTTAAATTAATGGGTGTTAGACTCATGAGCCTTTGAGAAAATCATTCTAGGCACCTATCTGCATCTTTAGGTGCCTAAATACCTTTGAAAGTGTGGCCCACAGTTGTCCCTCTCTGAACCTGTTACTGTTGGGGGGCTTTATCTTAGTCACAAAATGATACCATCCATAATACTGACATTATAAGAGCACAACAGAAGACTAGGAGTACTTGTGACACCTTAGAGACTAACACATTTATTTTAGCATAAGCTTTCGTAGGCTATAGCCCACTTCATCGGATGCATAAAATGGAACACACAGAAGTAAGATGTATACATACGCACAGAAAACTTAGAAGCTGCCATACCAATTCTAAGAGGCTATTTAATTTAGATGAGCTATTATCAGCAGGAGAAAAAAAACCTATTTCCCCAAAGTTAAGTATCCTCACACCTTCTTGTCAACTGTCTGATATAGGCCTTCTTGATTTTTTCTCCTGCTGATAATAGCTCATCTAAATTAAATAGCCTCTTAGAATTGGTATGGCAGCTTCCAAGTTTTCTATGTGTATATATACATCTTACTTCTGTGTGTTCCATTCTATGCATCCGATGAAGTGGGCTATAGCCTACGAAAGCTTATGCTGAAATAAATTTGCTAGTCTCTAAGGGCTAGTCTACACTTACCAGCTCTGTCGGACGCGTTGGATTGATCTTCTGGGTTCGATTTATCGCATCTTGTCTAGACGCGATAAATCGAACCAGGAAGTGCTCCCCCGTCGACGCTGGTAATCCTGCTCCACGAACAGAGCAGGCAGAGTCGACGGGGGAGCCTGCACGCCGCGGTGTGGACCAGGGGTGAGTACTTTGAAGTTCGAAATAAGATACTTTGACTTCAGCTACGTTATTTACGTAGCTGAAGTCGCGTATCTTACTTCGAACTTCGGGGCTAGTGTAGACCAGCCCTAAGGTGCCACAAGTACTCTTGTTCTTTTCATGCAAGACAGTATCAAAAGCTTTACTAAAGTCTAGATATACCACGTCTACCACATCTACATAAGTAGGATCCACATGTGCAGAACATCTCGAAGAACCACAGTTACTGTAAAGCAAGTAAACATTCTTTCTGTGATAAAATCCAGCAACCTAATGCACTGTAGCCTATTATAACTCTAATTGAAACTAATTGAAATTCATCTGCTATTACCTCTCCACTTTCCATGAAAATAAAAAAGTGGGATGGTTGTAAAGTAAAGAACAAAACTTCTCTAATGGCCCAAAATGGATCAATTATTTTCCTCTTTAGGTAAAGACAGTTTACTGCCTTATTAAAAGCATGTTTGTAGAAATGCTGTAGCATTAAAATTCCAGTGCACGAATCACCGAGCAGAGCTTCTGTTGCTCTGTCTAATGTGGTTGGGTCTTTATTTTTCCAAGCTGAAAGGATTTAGGTCATGCTGGGGTCATAGAAATCTTGTGTTTCCACTTATAGGAAATGATGAGAATGCTCTGTCGTGGAACATGGGCATGTAATATTAAATGATAAAGTACTGTGATGGTCTTTATTTATGATTCCTGTTTTTCCACTGAATATTATTATGTTTACTCACAGATGCATTTTCATGCAGTTAAATAATAAAAACATCTTGAGGAATTACTGTCTGTCTGATGGACATAATTTTAGTCTATAATGAATATCTGTAGTTCCTACAGTACGAGCACTGTAATCTACATTCACTAATATTGTAATAAGCAGAAACCATAAATTGTTGATTTAACAGAGGTCAGTAAGGAACAATGTTTTCCTTAATCAAATGTATTGCATTTAATGTTACTATATAAAACAGATTTTAAATTTTTCTTGAGTAACCCAGTGCTTAATTCCGATCTTGCATATATAGAAATGCCAACATATATTACAGCAGCTGACCTTTCCTCTGAAAATGTTGGCCTACCAAATTGCTAGGATCTGTGGGTTTCTCAGACTTGTATGCCTTAGAGTGAGAATGAATATTTTGCTGGATTGGTCGTCAGTGAGTATTGCTCACTCTTTGTTTATAGTCACTGCATCCTCTGCAGCTTTTTTCACCTCCCCACAAATAAAAAAATTATGCTTTAAATGTATTCGAAATGAAAATATCAAAGCTAACATTTCATCATTGTTGTTCTTTATGTTCTTTTTTCCATTGCACTTAGCTTGGACAGTGAAAAAGATGGTTCAGTCTCACTTCTTAATTTCCCATTCTGGGTCTTGTATACTAACACAATATTGCTGTTTCAGGTCCACAAATAGGTGTCATGGCAAAAAAGAAGAGTATTTTACAATGTACACCAGGAGTAAAATTTCCCATTATCTGTAGTGGGCAAATTAAGGTTCTATGTTAAACTTAGAAAGGTAACAAAATCTCTTGCCACTTATTGTCATAATCCCAGAATTGCAAATAAACTTATTCCTTTCCAGTGATCATTCATGTGATCAGCAAAAAATGTTTCCCACCACTCATGAGAATGTATATTGATGGTGAAATACTTTTGCATTCTCATAAAACTATGAAGAAAATTTTATTTGGGATCTACAAGAAACTAATGTAAACAATGTAAGATAACATTAAAATCAAAAGGGCTTCCATTATCCGTTAGCCATTTTGACATTAGCATTCTTCGGAGCTAGGGCTTTGCATAATAACACCTTCTTAGCCTCCACCACAGCACTGTGCAAGTGTCAGCATCACATGCTTCCAGTAAAACCAGTTTAGTCTATGGAATAATAAGCTTTAGGTTGTAGGGATTCTCTTACTTGCAGTGACACCTAAATGTCAACGTCAAGATGGATGTACCAGTTAACTGTACAGGAGAGAGTTTGTCTATTCCAGTAGTTCACTCACCTCCTCACATGAGCACAGTGCTCAATGCAAAAACAGAGCCCCCTTGGCCAATGCACTGAAATGCAGAAAAAAAAAACCTACCAGAAAGCAAGATCAAGCCAACTGTGTATAGAGAATAAAGTTCAGGGCCCAAACTCTATTCTCACAGCTATGCAACCCCAATATAGCCAATGCCATCCTCTCTGCGTATTTCAAATGTAATCTCTTATTGCAGTGGTTTTCAACCTGTGGTCTATGGACCCCTGGAGATCTGCAGACTTTGTGTAAGGGGTCCACAAAAAGTTATTACCATATAACAGTGGTTTTCAACCTGTGATCCGTGGACCTCTGGGGGGGCTGCAGACTATGTCTAAGATTTCCGAAGGGGTCTGCACCTCCATTTGAAATTTTTTAGGGGGAATGAAAAAATGTTGAAAACCACTGCCTTGCTGGAATGGCTGCACTGTTTCAACCCTCTGATTTCCTTTGAAGTATACCCACTGTGGTGTCCAGAATCCTCACACCCTCTCTGAGGGAAGAGGTGGAGGCTGGACAAGCTGGGGTGAGGCTGCGGTATGCACATCCTTCTCCTTCCAGTTCTATGGACTGTACCTGAAAAATTACAGCCTCAAGCTATAGTACCTTCTCTTTATATTGCTGTTCTGGAGCTTCTGAGGTCCTCTGCAGCCCATTGGTTTCCTCTGTTAGCGTGGCTCAAATGGAGCTGGTACAGAGGCAAAGGACCTCCCTATGATTGGAGAGCTGCAAGAGGTCTGGCAGAGATCTGCTGGGTTTGGAGGTGGGCCACACATCCTTTTCCACAAGGGAAGAGGCCTCCACCCTTCTCCCACTGATGGGACAGTGAGAGGAAATCTCTGTGAAGGATTCCTCATGACGATTTCCCCCCGAAGTCCACTCCTGGAGCTCTTACTGCAAGAGGGAACAATCCAGATCCATTCCTATGTAATTTTCAAAACTTTTTTTTTTAAGTGTTTTCCTGTTAACATGATTATTTCTACATTTTGTAGAGAAAATACGTATATTGTGATTTCAATCCTGTGTCTCTAATACGTGCTTTAACTAAGCAAAATGGGGGAAAGGGACAGAAGGGGAAGGAAGGGCAAGATACAAGATTTTTATTTTAGAGGTTTTCAATCAACATAGTTTCAAGTTCTGGGGTCATAATGCATGTCATACTTCTGCAATAAGTATTTGCCTACTTTGTGGGATGTTTTGCACAAATTCTTCACTAAATTATCTTAGTTACTGTTGCTAGGTAGCATTGTTTGCTTCATCGCATCAGAGCGATAAGGTCAAAGAGAGCAATTCTGTATTATCGTGGTCTGAGTTACACTGATAGAGTTGTTGTTGTGTGTCTTAGAATTGTTTTCCTTTTCCCCCCAGGGAATGTCATTGTCTATGGGAATACCATTGACATTTACTCCACAGCACAAACCCTCCTATCTCTTGGAATTCATGGTTCTCGCATACACCTTGTGCAGCCTCCTCTTAGCTCAAATGTAACTTGCCTTAACAACAATGCAATCGAAAAAGCTGTTAAAGAGGCATTGTCAACGAATGATGTGTGTGTCTATTATGACAGTATGCTGGCACAGTGGAATGAAGGTGACCACCCAGATCCTATAACATGTGCTTCTTTCACGACTAATACAAGACCATTTAAACTGCAATGTACAGTAAGTATATGCTTTGTATTCCTTTTGTCTAGCCTGCAAAGATCATCAGACCAAGCTAATTCCTGGTTGGTTTATCTAGATTTCAGTGTATCTGGAAGATTTAACATTCAGTTATTAATCTGAGGGATTTTTTAAAAAATCCAAATAAAACCATTTTAGATTTACAAACAGATTTGGATTAAAGAAGTGTTTAAATCAATGGACATACAAATTGCTATTCACTGTTGAATGATAGGTAGTTTTAATTATTTTTTCAAAATCATTCTTAAAATACTTCTGTTGTTTAAATTCTTACAATACTCCTACTTCTAGTGATCTAAATTTGATTAGGAAACTGAATTCAAGTCAAATTGTAAGATCACACTGTTAATACCGATGTGCATAAAATTTAACCTACCCTTGTTCTAACCATTTTAAATAGATTTTCTTTACGAGGAGGAAATATGTATCAGCCCTCTAAATTCAGGACTGCAATTAAAATACAATATCGTCACTGCACTATTTGGGCTAGGCCTTTAACATTTTACTCATCAGTTGGCTTAGTTGTCTGACTAAGAACTGCTTGTATGAGTCTAAGTTTCAGGATATGCACTTACAGGCACCCACATGACCATCTTGACGTCTTTGCTTTGGATGCATTCCCCATTTGTGTAGTAAATTTGCCCACCAAGTTGGAGGGGAAGCCCTCTCATGAGGCTCCCAGCAATAAAGTTCCCTCCCATTCTCTACCCCTGGAATCTATAAACCCTTTCCTCTCCGCAAACATTCCCTGTCGCCCCTCCTTCTCTTCTTAGCAACTTTCCAAATTCTCCTCCTCCTCCCTATAAACCCTTCATTCTTCCTTCCCTCTCCCTTACCCTAGCCATCCCTCCCTCCCTACAACCTATCCTTCTCCCTCCCTCCCACACAGAACCCTTAGTCTGCTCTGCCACCAACTCCCTCATTTCCCCTCCATCTCCCCCACGCTCACTCATTCTTCCTCCCTTCCTCCCTTCCAAGTGCCCCTATTGTTTCATCATTCATACCTCACCTATTCTTTTGTCTCTCCCTTTCTGTTTGCCCCTCCAACATCATTGCTTTTCCCAGCTCTCCCCCTGCAATAAGTCTGCCATGGTCACTTCCCAGCTCCATGCTTTTCTGACCCCAAAGATGGGGGAAAGAGTACTCCTGTAGTTGCTGCTGATGTCAGGGACTGTATCTCCTCTCCTCCTGGCCCTGGCCCTGTTTGGTGAGGCTCTGCTCTTCACTCAGTCATCTGGGTGAGAGAGGCCCAGACACTGGGGAGCAGAGCCTGATCCAGGGAAGTGTCTCATTGCAACCTCCTCCCTTCCCAGCCAGGGGACAAAATGGCTCGTAGAGTGTCATGCATGGTGGTAGGCAACCTGGAGCCCCCTCTCCATAGATATTACACAGCTGGTAAGTCTAATTTTAGACCTACAATTGTTGATTAAATGTTTTCATGTCTGAAGAAGCATAAATATATCATAGGAATGCTTATCTCCTTCTGCGGTGCCTCTGCTGTGCCAGAGTGCCAAATTCCATGCCCCCTCGTTTCCCTCTCCCATTGCAACCTCCATGTTGTCTTCCATGGCGCCCCATGTGGCTGGAATGCTTTCTCCATATCTTAATGCTAAGTCACCAGTCTCTCCTCAATAACATTTTTTCAAAAGTCTCTCTTCTGCTATGTCACCTATGTTAAAAACTCTCTGGGACAATCAAGGTGTGTTCATATCATAATTGTGTAACTGCTTATTCTTGTTATTGCTCAATCCTTGTTTCACCCAGCCTCTTCCATGCTTTTTTGAATTTGTTTCTTGTCCTCACTTATTATTAGACTTGGCAGCATTTGATTTGTTTAAATAATTTTGATGGATAATTGTCAACGCTTATTTTTAAGCATTTTTTGCTATTTTTATCAATTTAAATGTTCATGGTTGTGCAAAATTATGGGAGGTCAGACAATGGGGTTTGGAGTCAGACAATAATTATTTAATCACAGTACAGACTGAGATTCAAAAAGATAAAGCTTTTTAACCGTTAATACACAAACTGTCAATATCCGTGTAAAAATTTTAGCTTTAAACTCTACTAAGTTCTCTAGCAAAAATTTTCTTTCTTTGCCTATCTGTAAATTTTGATTACTGATGGAGATTTTTTTCTCGGTTTGTGTGTATATGGTGCAATCGACGTTTATCAGCATTTACTGATAAAAAAATCTAATCCTTCCAAGCCTACTTATTATATGTCTGCATTTAAGGCCTGATCCAAATTTCCACTGATCCTGAATCATCTTGGGTGAACACCCTGACATCTAGATTGCTGACATGATTGATGAGAGCATTTTTCAGATGTCTAGTGTGGTTTTTCTTTTTTTATATCAAAAAAGTAGTTTTTGACCAAACAATCTGTTACACTTCAAACATTCAGAACTGTGATTTGAGTTCATCCAGACTGCATGGGTTGTGATTTCAGCTTCTAGCCTCACGTGCTTGGGTCAACAGTCCTCACTCACTTGGCAATATCCTAGATTTTGGAAGGATTGCTCCATGTACCTCAGGGGTTCCTTGGGGTATCTGCTTTACCTTCACGGCTGCTCCAAATGACTCCGGATTTCTTTGTAGCAGGATTCATGTGCTGTGAGTGCCCGAAGGTGGATGAATACGTTTACCTGCCCTGGGGATATGTCCTCTTGTTCCAGCATCTCATTTGATTTGGGGTGCAGCCTTGTGTCTCAAAGCTCTTGCTCTGCTAGTTGTCAGAGGATCATTCACATCATACACCTGAGGAAAGGACTTTTCTCATAGCCATAGCTACTGCCCAGACTTACTGAGACACAAACCACATGACCAGTCCTCTGTAAACTGTAGTCCATATATGAAATGTGATTGTGACAGCTGGTACCTTCAGATCCCCATTTTCAGTCTCAAGTCATCTCCATTTTCTACCTCGAATAGGCCTCTAAGCTCTCTGTATTTCCCAGTCTCTTTTACATCCCTGTTAAGACATGCCAAGTGTTCATTCACCCAGATGTATCAAAAGTATTCAACTAATTTAAAGACCGCATCCATTGCAGCTGTCCTGTTTTCTGTAGAATTTGTAAAGTTCTTGCTTCATAGAATCATAGAATCTCAGGGTTGGAAGGGACCTCAGGAGGTCATCTAGTCCAACCCCCTGCTCAAAGCAGGACCAATCCCAACTAAATCATCCCAGCCAGGGCTTTGTCAAGCCTGACCTTAAAAACCTCTAAGGAAGGAGATTTCACCACCTCCCTAGGAAACCCATTCCAGTGCTTCACCACCCTACTAGTGAAAAAGTTTTTCCTAATGTCCAACCTAAACCTCCCCCTCTGCAACTTGAGACCATTACTCCTTGTTCTGTCATCTTCTACCACTGAGAATAGTCTAGATCCATCCTCTTTGGAACCCCCTTTCAGGTAGTTGAAAGCAGCTATCAAATCCCCCCTCATTCTTCTCTTCTGCAGGCTAAACAATCCCAGTTCCCTCAGCCTCTTCTCATAAGTCATGTGCTCCAGCCCCCTATTCATTTTTGTTGCCCTCCGCTGGACTCTTTCCAATTTATCCACATCCTTCTTGTAGTGTGGGGCCCAAAACTGGACACAGTACTCCAAATGAGGCCTCACCAGTGCCGAATAGAAGGGAATTATCACGTCCCTCGATCTGCTGGAAATGCCCCTACTTATACAACCCAAAATGCCATTAGCCTTCTTGGCAACAAGGGCACACTGTTGACTCATATTCAGATTTTCGTCCACCGTAACCCCTAGTCCTTTTCTGCAGAACTGCTGCCCAGCCATTTGGTCCCTAGTCTGTAGCAGTGCATGGGATTCTTCCGTCCTAAGTGCAGGACTCTGCACTTGTCCTTGTTGAACCTCATCATATTTCTTTTGGCCCAATCCTCTAATTTGTCTAGATCCCTCTGTATCCTATCCCTACCCTCCAGCGTATCAACCACTCCTCCCAGTTTAGTGTCATCTGCAAACTTGCTAAGGGTGCAGTCCACACCATCCTCCAGGTCGTTGATGAAGATATTGAACAAAACCAGCCCCAGCACCGACCCTTGGGGCACTCCACTTGATACCGGCTGCCAACTAGACATGAAACCATTGATCACTACCCGTTGAGCACGACCATCTAGCCAGTTTTCTATCCACCTTACCGTCCATTCATCCAGCCCATACTTCTTTAACTTGCTGGCAAGAATACTGTGGGAGACTGTATCAAAAGCTTTGCTAAAGTCAAGAAATAGCACATTCACTGCTTTCCCCTCATCCACAGAGCCGGTTATCTCATCATAGAAGGCAATGAGGTTAGTCAGGCATGACTTGCCCTTGGTGAATCCATGCTGACTGTTCCTGATCACTTTCCCCTCCTTTAAGTGGTTCAGAATTGATTCCTTGAGGACCTGTTCCATGATTTTTCCAGGGACTGAGTTGAGACTGACTGGCCTGTAGTTGCTTGAAGCTGTAAATGTACATATGGGGGTGGGGGGGGTGGGAATGTCCCTCACTACAGTCTGATGTGGGAGTGTGAAACAGTGGCCACTTCCAATATGCTCTTGGACTGCCATCTACAGCTGATGCTAGTTTTGGCAGTTTTATAGTCCTCATTGCCTAGAACGCCTCAGTCCGCCTTCCTAGGGAGCTGAACTACTTGCTAATTTCCCACAAGTGGGCATATGCAGAGGCCATTTGAAGAAGAAAGAGAGGTTGCTTACCAGCAACTTGTTCCTTGAGAGTGTTCTCTGAATATTCATACTACCTGCCCACCATCCCCAGGAGATGCTGTCCTCCATCCAGGACCTCCCGTTTGATGGGAACCGACTCTTTGCAGAACAAACGGATGCAAAGCTGCACAGACTGAAGGACACTCAGGCCACCCTCCACTCACTGGGTCTGCATATGCCACAGTCAATGAGAAAGCAGTTCCAACCACCCCAGCCTCCAAGGCCTTGGCATCTCCGGCAGGGATCTGCAAGGAGAAGAAACAGAGACACGAGTTCTAGTTGTTGCAGCCCTTCCTCCTCCCGCTCACCTGTGCACCGGCCCAGCGAAACATCACGGGGGGCCAGAAGTGCTCATTTTGAGGGTGCACTCAAGAGCGATGGCCCAGTCAACTCCATGGATCCATTTCATTCTTTCCTCAACTGCCTACACCCCTACCGTTCACCTGGTCATGGGTGACCTCAGACTGCTGGGTGCTAGAAATTATATCCGTGGGCTACACCCTGCAATTCTCGGCTGCCGCCCCCCTTCCCCATCCCTCTTCCGGGACCCCTCTCACAAGCAATTCCTCATTCAAGAGGTCGAGAATTGCTACAGCTGGGGGCAATGGAGGAGGTCCCTCAGGACATGAGAGGAAAAGGCTTTTACTCCCATTATTTCCTAATCCCGAAAGCAAAAAGGGGGGTCTAAGGCCCATCCTGGACAGGTGGTGCCTCAACAAATCTCTCAAGAAGTTAGTTTTGCATGGTCTCCCTGGCCTCCATCATTCCCTCCCTCAATCTGGGAGACTGGTACGCCACCCTCAACTTGAAGGATACTTATTTTCATATTTCCATCTTCCATGGGCACAGACGGTTCCTCCGTTTTATGGTGCCCTTTGTATTCACATCTGCCCTGAGGGTGTTCACGAAATGTCTGGCGCCAGTGGCCACTTACTTGAGGCATCGAGGTGTCCAGGTCTACCCATATCTCGATGATTGGCTCATCAAGGGCAGATTTCAGGAACAGGTACAAAGGAGCCTCGATCTGGTACGTTCCACCTGCCACAACCTGGGCCTCTTGATAAACTAGAAGAAATCGACCTTAACGCCGATGCAACGGATAGAGTTCATAGGGGCGGTCCTCCATTCCACACAAGCCTGACTCTTCTTTCCAAAGGTCCGTTTCCAAGCCATGTCAGACCTGATCTCTCATGTAAAGGACCAACCGCTCACCACCACTCGCACCTTCCTCAGGTTGTTAGGCCACATGGCAGCGTGTACATATGTGGTCCCTCATGCTCGGCTCCATCTCCAACCACTGCAAGCATAGCTGGCATCTGTCTACATCAGGCACGATTTAGACCAGGTAGTCAGGGTGCCAGATCATATATGGTCATCCCTGGACAGGTGGTTGGACCCCGGATTGGTGTTGGAGGGAGTTTCCTTCGCGGCCGCAGCCCTGTTGCTGATCCTGGTCTCTGATGCCTCGGACATGGGCTGGGGAGCCCTCTTGGGCGAGCTCAGCACACAAGGTCACCGGTCGCGGGAAGATCAGTCCCTCCACATAAACATCGGGGAACTCCAAGCGTTTCACTTGGCTTGTCTGGCTTTCCTGCCCCACCTGGAGGGCAAGGTGG
Organism: Chelydra serpentina; assembly: GCA_037349315.1. NCBI lineage: Eukaryota > Metazoa > Chordata > Testudines > Chelydridae > Chelydra > Chelydra serpentina. The sequence continues at coordinate 18,975,835 of JBAIAC010000061.1, forward strand.
TACAGGTCCTGACAGACAATACTGATGTGATGTTTTACAGATCATCAGCCTTTTGCCAAGAAGCTCTCCGCCTTTGGGACTTTTGTGTGCAGCGTGCCGTTCATTTGGTGGCCACGCACCTTCCCAGGGCCAGGAACGTGTTAGCAGATCGCCTCAGCAGGACCTTTTCTTCTCTCCGCGAGTGGTTGCTCCATCTGGAGGTGGTCAGTGTGATCTTCCAGAGGTGGGGAACTCCGCAGGTGGACTTGTTTGTGTCCCATCAGAACAGGTAGTGCCATGTGTTCTGCTCGATTTGGGGGATGGACGGGAGCTTCCTGTCGGACGCCTTTTTGCTCCTATGGTCAGGGGCTATGATATATGCCTTCCCACCGGGGCTCTTGATCCACAGAGTCCTCATGAAGATCAAACAAGGTGAAGGTGATCCTAATCGCCCCTGCTTGGCCTTGCCAGCACTGATGTGGCACGCTGTTGGACCTTTTGGTGGCCACCCCCCTGCAGCTGCTGCTCTGGCCAGATCTGCTGTCCCAGAACCACGGCAGTCTTCTGCACCTCAACCTGGCAGCACGACACTTGACAGTCCAGCTGCTGAATGCAGAAAACCAGGAATGCTTGGCCCATGTCCAGCAGGTCTTGTTGGGTAGCAGAAAGCCCTCCACCAGAGTGATCTACCTGGCCAAATGGAAAAGGTTCAAGTCCTGGACCTTAGAGCAGGGTATCAGGCCTCACTGCAGGCGATCCTGGATTATCTTCTGCACCTCATGCTCCAGGGGTTATTGATTGAGGTCATTGATTAAGGTCCACTTGGCTGCTATTTTGGCCTTTCACCCTCCACTCCAGGGTAGGTCGGTCTTCGCTCACGACATGACGGTTTGGTTTTTGAAAGGTCTGGAGCGACTCTATCCCCACATCCGAGACCCCACCCCTCCCTGGGATCTGAATCTCATGCTGTCACAGCTCATGGGTCCCCTCTTTGAGCCTCTGTCTTCTTGCACCCTTCTCCTACTCTGCTGGAAGGTTTCTTTCCTCGTCACAATAACATCTGCCCACAGGGTCTCTGAGATCAGAGCGCTTACTTCGGCGCTGCCCTGTGTGGTGTTCTAGAAGAATAAAGTCCAGCTGCAGCCGCACTCAGCATTCCCGCCGAAGGTAGTTTCACAGTTCCATACCAACCAGGACATATACTTACCTGTCTTCTTTCTGAAGCCTCATAAATTGGAGGAGAAGCACAAATTGCACTCTCAAGACGTCAGGAGAGCATTTGCCTTCTACATAGACAGGACTAAGCCATTTCATAAGTCCATGCACTTGTTTGTTGCAGTGGCAGACATGATGAAAGGTCGTCCAGTGTCTGCTCAGAGAATCTCATCCTAGATCATAGCCTGCATCCATTGCTGCTATGATCTGGCAAAAGTGCCTCCACCGGCAATCGCAACTGCCCACTCGACTAGAGCGTAGGCCTTGACGGTGATCTTCCTGGCCCGAGAGCCGATTCAAGATATCTGTAGGGCCACTATCTGGTCGTCTATCCATACATTTACGGCTCAATACGCACTTACCCAGCAGGCCCGAGACAATGCTGGCTTTGGTAGAGCAGTGTTGCAAGCCGCACGGCCATGAACTCTGAGCCCGCCTCCAGGGATATTGCTTGTGAGTCACCTAGAATGGAATTGACATGAGCAAGCACTCGAAGAAGAAAAAAACGGTTACCTACCTTTTGTAACTGTTGTTCTTCAGGATGTGTTGCTCATGTCCATTCCATTACCTGCCCTCCTGCCCCTCTGTCAGAGTTGCCGGCAAGAAGGAACTGAGAGGGCATAGGGCTGGCAGTGCCTAATATACCAACACATGAGCGTGGCACTCCGGAGAGTGCCACAGCCGAACCTACAAATACTGCTAAGGCAAAAATCTCCAACGACTGTGCACATGGCCATACACCCACCTAGAATGGAATGGACATGAGCAACACATCTCAAAGAACAACAGTTATGAAAGGTAGGTAACCATTTTCTTCATTGAATGTCCCCTTTGTTTTTGTGTTGTAAATAATAATAATAATAAAAAAAGATGTTAAGTTAGAGATGCAAACCTTGTTGAAGGAAGAACACATGACGTATAATCAAGAAAACTTAAATAGAAAGCTAGCATCTCATAATTCTGATGGAAAAATCTTTTACTTGACTAGTTTATATTTTATCATTCATTTGTCTTCATGTGCTATTAAATGTTTGAAATTACCCCAAACATTTGTTAGTTGAAAAATAGAATATCATTATATCTACAGAGTATAAAAACTAATCTGACAAACATGGTAGTTTTGGTTTCTCATAAATATTATAGTTTTTAGCTGCTAAAATATGTAATGCACAAATACCCTTTCAAAGACATGAAATTATGTTATTTTCAAGTACACTGTTTTTCAATTTGGCTTATGTTGCGGGGTGGGGTGGGGTTTTGTAAAGCCTTGTGTTTTTTATCATATACTTGTAATGACAAAGATAAAATATGTACTTAAGTTCAGGATATTTAAAGTACTAAATAATATATAGCTATTAAAATACAGTACATCTAGTTAACCAGAAAGTAGGAAATTATGAATACTCTTAGCTCAATAAATCTCAGCTCTTTGGGTCTCTTTTACTTTTAATTAGTCTCAATTTGGTCAATAGGCCACATCAGGGTATACAAAGTCATGTTGTATTTTGTGCTGTAGTTTGTAAAATAAATCACATTAAATAATGAGTCACACAACCTCATTTATTGTATTAGACAATGACTAATGTAGTATGACCTACACCTATTACATCTTTTTAGGCATTCTTTAACTTTTCCAACAAGGGAGTGGATTATGAAACCTTCAAGGCGATTAATGACGCATGCCTTGTTTATGATGGAAGACTTGTGATTGATGCCAACTTCCATACTAATGACGTTACTATCAGAGCGGCAGGTCCTTTAACCAAGTTCTCCAATATATATTATGCAAATGAATGGACACACAGCAATTTTAGTTCGAAAGAGATCGGTTTCCAACTTGCTGCAGCTATGCTGAATCTCTTTGATCCAACTCTTGAGCCAGTTTCTGAGCCACCAGAAGATCTGGATAGACTCATCCCTATGTACAAAGGATGTAAAATTCAAGGTGTGTCAAAAACAAATTCTTCAGTCTGATACACTTCTGTGTTTTCTTCAATACTTTCTTCTGTAGCACAAAATGCCATAGTATGGCATGAATTATATTAGTATTGTTGGAATTTTTTATATAAGTAAATATTAAGTAACAAATTGTTGAACTGTAGTAAATGTTATGCTGTCCACCTGAGCTGATGGGTACCTGCAGTAGGTGTAATGTTACTTTATTTATAGTTAACCATGTTAGTGAAGGAAGACTCCATGTCCTCACACTTTGATGGTAGTGACAAACTTGTTCTCTGTTCCATTTGTTTGCTGTTAATTCTTCATCTCTATCTTTAGACTCACTTCTTGATGATAAATGTGTGTCTAACTTAACACTGTTTGATGAGAGCATGTAGTGCAGCTAATTAGACCACTTATACTTAGCTTGTAACAACACATACTAGTTTTTAGCCTACAGTACTTGAAATCTTTCAGATTTGCCTCTCCCAACCTTGCAGTTTACACCTTTGACCGACTGAATTTTCTGAGAATTTCATATTAATGATCTAACTGTCAGCAACAAACTCTTATGAAAAAAACTCAGTTTCTTTCTATCTGTGATTTATCCTTGTTCTTATTAGGGACTGAACCAACAAGGTCAATAAAATAACAACTTTTTCTCAAATCTTGCCCCAAAGGAATCAGTATTGATGCCGAAATCCAATGGTAAATGATTCCTAGTAACACATAGAAGGTTAAATTTTAGTGTGTCTCTGCACTTCCTGATTTAGTCCCAAAACAGAAGTGTTAGAATATGCCACGAAATTCTATTCTCATGTTATTTCACATCGAGCCAAATCCTGGAGGTAACAGAAATTTTGTAAAAAAAAAAAAAAAGCTTAGTCTTATGAGATTTCCAAAATAAAGTTAATCTGAAACAAACTAGGGATCGGACATTTTGGGGACCGAACTTTCAAAATCCTTTGCAATGGATGAACCACATTGTGTGAAATTCACCCCTACACAGAGAGCCAGCACTAGCACTCAAGTCTCAGTTAGCTAGTTCACAGACCCTGTGTTTGCCCTATGTACAGGCATGATTTCAGCTAATGCGTGCAGGCCTTTGGGCCCATAAAAAATCACAGTAGTGTGTGCAAATGGGGTAATTGCAAGTGCAATGTGCCCTCTGATCTATTTGCACATGTAGTATGTCTGATATATGTTATAACTGGACCGGCAGAGAAGGAGATAGAAAAACAGCTGTCTGCTGTGATGGTAGCTTTATTGTTCTGGCAGCAAAACTGAAACCAAGGCGAAAGTGAGGCTTTTCACTGGGGCGGGGGGACTGCAGAGCGCCCAAATGTTTAAAGGGACAGGACATCACATTCCTCCACCCTACTTTAAAGAACTTCACAAACATATATACATTATCATTTACACGGCTAACAAAAAACACTCTATAACCTAATTAAAGGTTACAGGTGGACTACCGCAGACTCTTAAATTGCAAGGGATTATTCTGCCCTGGAATAGCAACTCACTAACTAAACAATATATAAATTCAGGTGCACCACTGATGTTCACACTCTTTTGTGATAACGTGGTGATAGTAGTGCGGCAGTGTGCTGAACAACAGGAACAGTTGATAAGGAATCAGCTGGATCTGGTAAGGAATCAGCAAGACCTGATACCAAAGTTTCTTCCACCAAGCCATAAAAATTCGTAGTTTTAACTGGAGAGGTTTGAATCAGAGGAACAGAAAGTCCTACTTGAACATCCCTGGATTTTGGTACTTGCTGAGGTTGCAGCTGATCCATTTGTCAATCCATAGAGTACCACTGGATAGTTTCACCACAAACGAAACAGATCTCATTTATTTTACAAGATCTCCAGGTACCCATTTCATTCCACAGCCATAGTTGCAAGTCCACACTAAGTCTCCTACTTCAAAAGAATTATGGCAAGTCTCACGTCATTGATCAATATGCACAGCTTGGGATTTGGCTGCACAAGAGGCACCATCAGGACGTAGCAGGTCCCAACAGGTACGCAAAGATCGCATCAAGAAAAGAGTTGCGGGTGACTCCTGGATGGTGGCACGTGGTGCATTTCTGTAGACAAGCAAGAAATTGTCCACTTTCTGCTGATGACTCAAAATACACTTGTTAGCTCTTTAAGGCATGGTGAAGTGTCTGTACAAAATGTTCCGCTAGTCCATTTGTAGCAGGATGGTATGGAGCAGAGTGTATGTGATAATTCCATTTGAAGCTAGGGACCCCTGAAATTCTCCAGAACATAATTGAGGTCAATTATCACTCACCAACTGTAACAATAAACCAAATTGATTAAACAAGGTACAAAGGTGTCCAATGGTCTTGGTAGCTGTAGTAGAAGTCATTCTGAAAACTTATGGCCATTTCAAATGAGCATCAACTACAACCAAAAGCATGTAACCTTCTCATGATCCAGCAAAGTGAATACGTGTCCAAGGAGTCTGAGGCCAAGATCAAGAATATAGATAAACTGGGCCAGGATCATGCTGAATTTGCTAACACATCGTAGAGCACTTGATCTTCCTCTCAACGTCTTTGTTGATCCCTGGCCAGCAAACATGACTCTGCGCTATTGTCTTCATCCAAACAATGCCACAACGATCTTTGTCAAGAGCTTCTAAAACCAGAGGTTGAAGTGAATCTGGAAAGATCACTCGCATTCCCTGTAAGATGCAACCAGGATTCACAGATAATTCACATTGACCTGACACGAAGTGTGTAAACTGGAGATTCTTATGTTCCAACATTGTACCTTTTATTAACATTCCCTTCACAAGAGAGAGCAAATCATCCTTAGCACTTTCTTTGTTAAAGTCTGTGCTAGTAATGGGTAACCAATACATCAAACTGAGATAAAACACTTTGTTGGAAGTTTTTTTGGGTTGAGGTGAGTGCTATCTGTGCTTGATCTCCCTCTGCTTGCTGAGTGCCTACACTGCAGAATGCAGAATTCTTCCTTTGGCTGCAATTGGGCACCCTCTGCTGGCTGAAGCCCTCAGTGCAGGATAAAGGTGTCTACCTGCCTGTTTGCACATGGTTCAGCCAAGATGGCTGCTTGTTTCCCCATCGCTAGGGTTGCCAGTTCTGGTTGGATGTATTCCTGGAGATTTCATCACATGACATAATCTTTAATTAAAGATTAATTTTTAATTCCCGTAGACTCCAGGCCAATCCTGGAGGGTTGGCAACCCTACCCATCACTGCTCTGTTTGAACAATTCTGGCAGCAATGGCAGAAACCTCTTCCTTTGTTCTACTTCTAATTGCCTACTTCCCCCTCTCTAGTTGGCTGGTTCCAGCAATGCCTGAAGCAAAATGCAGCAGCAGTCTGCCACCTTGTTTCTAGGGGAAGTTTTTTCCTTTCTTAAAATATTATCTGTTTACTTTTTCTTCTTCTTGTTAAGGAAATGGGAGCACTGGACACTTGTGGGATAGAAGGTCCTCATAACCAATATGTTCTATTTGGACCCAGCAGAGAAGGAGATAGACACAGAAGGCACTGATAGAAACACAGCTGTCTGCTATGATGGTAGCTTTATCATTCTGGCAGCAAAACTAAAACCAACACGCAAGTGAGGCCACTGGGAAGGGGGAAGTGTAGTGTGTCCAAACATGTAAAGGGACAGGATATCGCAATATATATGCACAAATCCATTGTTTTGTTGATGTATATTTGTGCATAACTGTGTATGTTCTTTGCAAGAGTTATATGCTGCGCAGATCTTTGAAAATGTGTCCTTTGAGATTCATCATCCCTAGTTTGTCTTTAGTTGCATACTGCATCTTACCAATTACCAAAAGAAATATAAATAATATATTCTTTGCTAATAATGGACCAGATTATGATGTCACTTACACGGTTGTAAATCTGGAATAATGCAGCTGAAATCAGTAGCTATATTCCATTTTAACACCAATATAACTCTGATCAGAATCTGGCCCCAGTGTGACTATTGCACAGAAATACACAAAAATACAAAAACATACACAATATGAATGCCATCAAAAAGCAACATTTTCCTTTTCTCTGAGGAGTTCTTTAGTAAATAACATATGACTTGGGGGAAACTTGCTTTTTGTTTTGTTTTGTTTTATGGCTGAATAAATAAATTGTGATTTACAACATTAACAAAGATACTAATCTTAGCTGTTTTGTCTGTGGTAGGAGGTGTTCTTCCCGGAGGTTATAATTACTTGCATATTTCCAAACCAGGAATCCTTACACGCTTGGATGTACAAATTACACAGCCTAATTATGTAAGTATTATTACTGAATTTTTCTTTGCTTTGCCCTTGATTCAGGAACACGTTCTTATTCAGGACATTACTTAAATACTGTGTGCTGGAGTAATGTCCTGAATAGTGATAGACTTAAGTACATGCTTAAAAGCTTTCCTGAATCAGGGCTTTTATCAATAGATCCATGAACTGTGATTCTTTATTACCAGTGCCTTTAAGGGCATTTTCAGCTTTTCATATACCAGAAATCTAAATTCACAGGTATGCTACAAATACAGTATACACACAAACAACCTAAAAGGACTGATTCTCTAAGATACCATCTGTGCAAGACCTTCACTCGTGACATGAGGCCAACAGAACCCCCATAGCTTTTCAAGGGTTTTTGGTTCCCTAAGTTCAGAGATCATTAGTAAGAACAGAGAGTTTAAAGGGGGGATATAGACTTAGAAGAAGCTATGAAAATCAAATCATTGGTCCCCCTCTTTTTTGGGTTCTGTGTGATGGATCCAGAAGGAACCTTACAACAGCCCTTTTGGGGGAGGCCCGACAAGAAGTGTCTCCTCTACTCTAAATACCAAAACCATTATTAGAACTCTTTCACTGCACCTTTTGACTTGTTCACAGTCCTCTTAAAAGAGAACATCTTTTAAAACATTCCAAACACTTCATGCACATCATCAAAGAACATACTGCAGAAAGAAATGAGAAAAACTAGCAAAATGTATTAGCAGAGTGCTGTGGGAGTAACAGAGCTTGCTGTAACCTAGCAACTCATTTTACAAAACTAGAACATGAGCACAGCTCAAAATATACCTGTGAAATATTTGGCCACAACATTGAAATATGAGGTTTAAAATGCAAGGTTACCTTTTGTCCATTCATTCGGTAGCTGATTGATTTTGGCTAAAATAATTATGCTAAAATACTGGACTTTGTGTCGTTTCTTATACTGTTAGTAATGCTACATGAGTTTCCTTTTATTTCTGTCTGATTACTGACTTGGATATTCTTGCATCATAAGAGTACTTTTTAAAATTCACTATCCCTTGTTACTGTAAGCTACTTTTGATATTAAAAGTAAATAAAAGAGCTTAAGTCTGGATCTTCCAATTGATCGCATGCGGGCAGACTTCAATACCCATATAGGTCCCCATTGACTTCAAAGAGGTGTCACAGCAGGCAAATGGCCATTTTTAGACTTCATTCTGACTAACAGGGAGGAAATGGTAGTGAGTCTGAAAAGTTGAAGGCAGTTTGGGTGAAAGTGAGCATGAAATGATAGATTTCATGCTGTTAAGGAAAGGAAGAAGTGAGTGCAGCAGATTAAGGACAATGGGCATCAAAAAGCAGACTTTAACAAATTCAGAGACCTGGTAGGTGAGGTCCCATGGGAAGAAAATCTAAGGGAGAAAGGAGTTCAGAAGAGCTGGTAGTTTCTCAAAGCGACAATATTAAAGAAGCAACAGCAAGCTATCTTAATGCAAAGGAAAGATAGGACGAGTAGTAAGACAAGGTGGCTCCATCAGGAGGTCTTTAATGACCTGAAAATCAAAAGGGAGTCCTACAAAAAGTGGAATCATGGATAGAATGCTGAAGAAGAGTTCAACGGATTAGGAGGGACAAAATCAAAAAGGCTAAGTCACAAAATCAGAAAGCCTCAGGCACACCTAGCAAGAGGCATATAAAAGGCAATAAGATGACATTCTATTAATACATTAGGAGCAAGAAAAAGATGAAGGAAAGTATACGTATTCTGCTTCGTGGGGAAGGAGAGCTAATAACTGATGCCATCAAGCAGGCTACATTGTTTAATGCCTATTTTGCTTCAGTCTTCACTAAAAAGGTTAACAGTGACCAAATATTCAACACAATTCATATTAACAAGGGGGAAGGAACAAAAGCCAAAATAGGGAAAGAACAGGTTAAAGAACATTTAGGTAGGTTAGAGGTATTCAAGTCAACAGGACCTAATTACATTGATTTTAGGATCCTTAAGGAACTAGCTGAAGCAATTTTGGATTATTTTTGAGAACTCATGGAGAATGGTTGAGATCCCAGAGAACTGGAGAAGGGCAAATATAGTACCAACAAAGAGAGCCTGGGAAATTATAGACTAACTTCAATAATGGAAAGTTACTGGAACAAATTATTAAACAATCAGTTTGTAAGCACTTAGGGGATAATAGGGTATAAGTAATAGCCAACATGGATTTGTCAAGAACAAATCATGCCAAACCAGCCTAATTCCCTTCTTTGACAGGGATACTGGCCTAGTGGATAGGTGGGAAGCTATAGACATGATGTTTGACTCGTTCCCACATGACTTTCTCATAAGCAAATTAGGGAAATGTGATCTAGATGAAATTATTATAAAGTAGATGCATGACTGATTGAAAGCCCATACTCAAAGAGTATTTATCAATGGGTGCTGTCAATCTGGGGGAACGTGTCTATTGGGTCTTGCAGTGGTCTGTCTTGAGGTCCAATACAGTCAATATTTTTAATGACATGGAAAATGGATTAGAGAGCATGGTTATAAAATGTATGACTGACACCATGCTTGGAGGGGTTGCTAGCACTTTGGAGGACAGGATTAGAATTCAAAATGACCTTGATAATTTGGAGAATTGGTGTGGCTGGACTAGATGACCTCTCAAGATCCCTTCCAGTCCTACATTTTTCTGATTGTGCCATCAGCCTTACTAAGGTGCCTTGCTTTATAAACTACATTTCCCATAGCTGCTATTTTCTACTAAAATCTTCTTAGTTTCAGAAAGAGCTAGTATAATTATCAGGATGTGTAACAACCGTTTTAGCTGATACTGTACATGTGCCAATTAGAATGTCCCCTCAGTCTAAATAGTTTTCTTAATATTCATACTATTTTTGTTCTAGGGGATGGAAATCATAACAGGGGATGCAACAAAGGGGAATTACTTCAGGATACATGTGAACCAGTACTGTATGGTAGAAACCATTACCTGCTTTTCAAAGGAGCCCTTCCCTGTCTCCAACTACGTTTGTTTGTTTGGCCAGCATGAACGGGTCCTTAACAATCTTTGTTCTCGCTGGAAGGAGGGATTGATCAAAGATCTTTATAGGTAAGATGAGAGCAAATTCTGCTTTCCGGATAAAATTGTTTCCTTTTATCACAGTATGTATTCTATGCCTAACTATTCTATTTGCTGCCCTGGAATACCTGGAAAACTAAGATTCTTTAACACACGTATGTAGATAAATTTTTCAGTAAGTTGGCTAAGTCATTCATTGCTGTCCAACAGCAAAAATCTTTCAGAGAGAGACTTTCTTTCTGCTCCCAAAATTTTATTATAGATGAGTGGTAGCCGCCGTGTTTTTAAGATTGCAACCAGCTTTTATTTAAAAAGCCTAATTTTAGCACCCCTGGAACCTGGGCTTGGAAAATGAATTTGGCCTCAAAATTACCAAAGTTATTCTGAAAGCAAAGAAGAATATTTATGTAAAGTTTGGTTGAATTTCATGAAACAGTTTTTAGTCACAGGTCATTGCAAATATTTGAAGTAATGTGTTATATATGGAATTGGATCTAGTCATGATATTCCTGCACTGATTAGTTTGTGGCTGCTTACCTGACAATGTAACAGACTCTATGGACTTTCCCCTCTAGACTTTCCATGTCCTGTGTGTAAATGCGGGCCATTGGGAAGTGTTTTAACTTTAAATCAATTTTCCGGCTGGCAAACTGTGCCTGGTCTCTACCTGGATGTACAACATAGGTCCCCGTAACAGTTTTCAGCAAGGGGATGGATATAGATTCTCTCTATAAAGCTGATCTGCTTGTACCATCTGTGGTTAGGTTTGAGGAAGTTTTTTGGACTAGGAATTCTGAGGCAGAGCCCAGTTCCAAAATTCTTCTCTCAGCTGATAAGAGACAGTAAAGCCTGTTTTGGAAAAGAGGCCTGGTTATTTCTGTTCCTTGTGTCTCCTTCCAGAGAATTTTTTGTTGCTTTTGGAATTTTTTGATCAATTGAACAAGGTATTTCAGGGATATGAGTGTTTGAAAAATGAGAGAAAGTGTTTTTGAAGACTTCTGATGCTTTTTTGCAATGTCCTATCTCAAAAGTGCCTTGGCCTATAGACACTCCACATTTATTTTAGTTAGCAGTCCTCAGTCAGAGCCAGTGCTTTTGAAGACAGCTTCTGCAAAGGAAAGGTATGCATCAGTACTTTATTAGAATTCTTTGACTATGTCAGTAAAATAGTGGATAAAAGAGAACTACTTGACATCATTTATTTGGACTTTCTAAAAGTCTTCGATAAAATCCCTCACAAAAGTCTACTAAAGAACCTAAGTAGTCATGGAGTGAGACGCACCAAGTACTGTCCTGGAACAGAGACGAAAGAGAGAGAGTAGGAGTGGATGGTAAATTGCCATTATGGTAAAAGGTTAACAGTGGGGTGCCAAAAGGTTCCAAAGTCGATCCGGTCTTGTTTAGTATATTTATAAATGATTTGCAGATGGTGGCAAAGTTTGCAGATAAAACAAAATTATTTAGGTTAGTCAAGACTAGACAAGACAGTAATTTCGCAGGATATATCCAGGCTTGTGAATTGGCAGCATGGTGGCAGATGAAATTTAATGTTGACAACTGTAAAATAATTAACATAGGAAAGAATAATCTGAACTACTCATACACCTTAATGGGTGCTAAATTAGCTGCAACAACTCAAGAAAAAGACCAGGTCTCTTGACAGCAGACTGTTCAGTGAAAAATCTCTACTCAGTGTGCAGTAGCAGTTGAAAAAGCAAAATGGGATAAAGCATAATACTGTATATATTACAATGCCATTATGTAAATCAAAGGTGAGCCCTTACCAGGATAGCTGTATTCAGTTCTAGTCACCCTGATTCAATATCTTCACTCTTCAGTATCTGTCAGAAAGCGAAGACTTCAGATATGGGCAGGGAAAATCATTAGAGGCATGGGAAAACTCATATGAAGGGAGAGTGAAAAGACTGGAACTGTGTACTTTGGAGAGGAGATGAATAAGAGTGATAAAAATATAAAAAATGGTATTTAGAAAGTTGATTGGGAACTTCTGTTCACCTTTTCTCCAAACACAAGAACAAAGGAGGTGTTCAATGAAATTGAAAACTGAAAAAGGAAATATTTTTTCACACTGCACAATTCACTTGTAGAAATCACTGCCACAAGATAACACAGAGGCCAAAAGCTTAGCAGGGTTCAAAAAAGAATTGGACATTTATACTGATAGCAAGAATATCCAGAGATACAATAATAAGAATTAAAAACCAAGAGTTTTGGAAGGGATATAAACCTTCCTGCTTCATGGCAGAAACCAATCCTGACTATTGATGGTTAGGGAGAAACTTTCCCTATGGACAGGTTATTCCAGGTTTCTTGCATATTCCTCTGAAGCATCTGGTGCTGGCCGCTGTCTGAGTCAGAGCACTGGTTTAGAAGGCCCACATATTTGATCCAGTCTGGCAACTCTTATGGTTCTGTGTGCTTATTTTTGGAATTGTTGCATGGTTCGTGTTGGAGATACCCACTCAGAATCTTTTGAACTTCTCAGAAGCTTGTGAGCTCTTTACAAACTTTAGAAATTTCACAATCAGCATGTATATTTCCCCAACGTCTGCACTCCTGCTGATTTCAGACTTTGAAAGCCCTCTTCCTTAATGTACCAAAGCAGTTGTGCACTGATAAACATGGGGATGTGGGACTGTTTCCTGAAAATCACAGGAACCAAACTTTCAAAAATGTAAATATAACCCTCATTTAGAATTTCCTGGCTCCCAGTTTTGTTTGTTTTATTTGTTTTTAATATAATTGCAAGGTTCCAATAGGGCTTTTTACTAAAGAACAAATGAGCATTTAAAGCCTTAACTCCTTTTTAGGAAAATATTTTGTCTTTGAAGATGAATAATAATTTCAGTTGTGCAGCCTGAAACAATGATAAGGAAATCACCAGATCACATACTTCAGAGCATAAGACTGATTCCCTCTTTCAGGAAGTACTTTATTGCACATATTAAGCATTACACAGTTGCGGAGATGCATTAAGGACAAGGCTCTCCTGCCTATTAAACGTTAGGTACTAGCCACTTCCAGAGGCAGAATCAGATTAGATGGACCAGTGAACTAATCTGGTATTGCCACCCTGTGGGTTTTGAAGTTACATTTCTAAAGGCAGTCAGGGCAGTTTCATGTCTGCCAGTAGACAGGTTTTTGCCTCTTGTTCAGGCAGTATGTTGTTTTTCCCAAGCAGTCTGATACCAGCCCACTTTATTATTATTATTATTATTATAATAATTAATGTTGTTATTATTTGTATTACTGTAATGGCTAGGAGCCCTAGTCATGGAACGGGACCCCACTGTGCTAGGCGCTGTTTTGCATGAGAATGCTGGGCCACATAGCGCCATGTACATTTGTTAGCTGGGATACATTATCCTCTTCAGTTAATGGAAGGGTTTTTTGTATTCATTTTTGCGAGGAACATGTTACTAAGTGTCACCTTAAACAGTGAAGTCCGTTGAAAAGGATTCCCATTCCCTTAGCCAGGACTGGACCTGCATCTTATCAAGGACCCTCAGATGTGTGGGGTATGATTTTTTCTCCTAAGATCTCTCTTCCATGTAAATATTCTGGTGTTTATCTATTTGGCTGGTCTGTTCTCCCTATCCTGTGCAGGAAGATAGTGTTGAACCAGATGAAAAACCCCCACATTAATGTATTACTTGAACTCGTACATTTTTAATGTTTCCAGGTCAATGTTTCTATGCAAGTACGAAACATTTTTCTGTAGGGAAGTCTTTCCTATGGAAATCTACATTGAGGATTGTGAAGTTTCTAATTTATTGATATATCAGAGATTGGTTTTGATTTACAGGAAAGGTTAATTTTGATTTACAGGAAAGCTATGGCACATAGCAAATGTTAAGTTAAAGTAAAGAGTGCGTTATCAATAGCAGCTAAAGAATAAGATACTGAGGGAGAATGAGCTCCCTATACTATGGATGGACTAAGATGGCAACGTTCTTTACATTTTCACTGATAGTGCTCAGTTAATACATTTTTAGATTTACCATGAAAGTGACTCAATAACCTGGTTGTAGTTAGATGTCATCAGTCTTTTTAATTGCTTATATTTGTGTTAGTGTGTGTGCCCGCAGCTGTGGCCACATCTTTACCATGAACCACAAATTGTTCCCGACACTTATGCTTTTGTTATGGGCCCAGGCATGGTTACAGTGTCACTTGTTGTTAGACATGCTAGCAAGGTTCACACCAGTGGCAGCAAAAGGAAAGATGAATGGTTAGCAATTGTTTTTTGACCTTGGCAGAAGCAGCAGTTGTTCCCTTTTCCTCCGCTGCTGTCTAAAGTGCCTATACAGCTCTGCAGCAATTCAGGACTGATCGTTAGCTTGTTTTATTGACTTTCATTCTTTCATGTTAGACATGGTTTCATATACACCACTCAGCCACGTTCGGGACTCCTTCTGGGTCCTCTGTTTCTCCATCCACTGAGTCATTCTCTCTCTTGTAAAGATCCAGCAGTATTAGTAGTGATGCTGAGATCATAAGGCAGTAATATCAGAAGTGGCAGTGGATGGCAGAATCATGATTTCAATAGCAGCATGGTAGCTAAGGCTTTCTTTATGAGAGGAGGCAGGCGACAGGTTCAGCAGCATTTATAGTAGTGGCAGAAATGCTACACCTACAATTTTGGTCAAACTTGTGGACATGTCATCTTCTGGATGCCAAAATGCACAACCAGATGAGTAAATAGTGCTATATTGAGAGCATGAATCACTTCTGACTGCATATTTTTGGATTTACTCTGTGGGACATGTGAGGAAGAGAGAGAATTCTCACCATGAATTAAAAAACAAAACAAAGCAATCAAATGTCTCAATTAGAGTTGTTCAGAACCCAGAATTCCCATTCCGTGTGAAATTCCAAAATGTCAAAACTTCAAAATTGTGATGTTTTTCCACCAAACAAAATTTCATATTTTTTTAAATTGCATTTTGTTTTGACCTGATCAAAATGTTTTCTTTTGATAAGGTCAAAATTGTTCAGCCATTAGGTGACCTGGAAAGCTTGTCTGCTAGCCAGCTTCTCAGCAAGCTGGCCAGGGAGCCCAGTCACCAACCAGGATCCAGGAAGCCATCCAGTCAGACTAGCAACCGGGCAACAGGGAAGCTGGCAGGCTTGACTGCTGTCCAGCCCCTGAACAACTGCTGCTCACCTCGTGGAAGGACAGGCTCTCCGGCTGCCCACCTTGCTTGTACAACAAGACGTCCTTGTGGCATCTTAGAGACTAACAAATTTATTTGGGCATAAGCTTTCGTGGGCTAAAACCCACTTCATCAGATGCATGGAGTGGAACATACTGTAGAGAGGTATAAATACACAGCATATGAAAAGATGGGAGTTGCCTTACCAAGTGCGGGGGTCAGTGCTAACGAGCCAGTCACTTAAGGTGGAAGTGGCTATTCTCAACAGTTGACAAGAAGGGGTGGAAATCACTTTTGTAGTGCTAATGAGGCCAATGTAAACAAGGTGGCCCATTTCAAACAGTTGACAAGAAGGTGTGAGTATCAGCAGGGGGAAATTAGTTTTTGTAGTGACCCAACCACTCCCAGTCTTTATTCAGGCCTAATTTAATGGTGTCCAGTTTGCAAATTAATTCCAGTTCTGCAGTTTCTCGTTGGAGTCTGTTTTTGAAGTTTTTGTTGTTGAAGAATTGCCACTTTTAAGTCTGTTGTTGAGTGTCCAGGGAGATTGAAGTGCTCTCCTACTGGTTTTTGAATGTTATAATTCCTGATGTCAGATTTGTGTCCATTTATTTTTTTGCGTAGAGACTGTCCAGTTTGGCCAATGTACTTGGCAGAGGGGCATTGCTGGCACATGATAGGATATATCACTGTATCCGGGCTTGCCAGCTCCCTGGCTCCTCATCTGTTTGCTGGCTGGCCAGCCAGGTAGCCAGCCAGCAAACTGGGGAGCCTGGTTAACTATGGAACCCAGCCAGCCGGACTTCCTGCCTGGTTTCCATCAAAACTTTTGACAAGCATCAACATGTTCCTGTGGCACATTTCAGTTCCAGCGAATCAGCATTTTCCAGAAGAAAATTGTTCCAGCAGAAAATTTTCAACCAGCTCTAGTCTCTATATGCTTACTGTTTACAGTATACTTGTGTTCAGACAGCTGGGCAAAATGAAATCACTACGATAGGTTCCAACAGCTAATGCCAGTTGAATTGTTTTTGCTTCCTAAAAATGAAAGGATTCTCACTGTACATAGCATCCGGATTTCACATTGGGAAGCCCAGGGGAATGACATAGGGTGTCATTGACGTAAAAGCGCCTTTATTGCATGCCTTGGTGTCTCCACCCCCCCAGGTATCTTAGTACTGGTGAATCCTTTGGGGGTGTTGGAGGTATTCTTTGAATGTAAAAGTAATAACAGGAAGAAGACGACACTGGCGCAGCACGCTCCAGTCAGGGCTTCCTACCCCTGCTTCAAAATGCAGTGGTTGAAACTTCACATAGGAAAATCTGTGGCTGAGAAAAACAGTAATTGTAGCCTACTGCTTAGAAGGAATTACCAGCAAAAGGAAGTGAGAGAGAGCAAAAGATGGCTAATTGTTCATCATAGCAAAGGCTCTCAACTGTCATCAGAGAACAGCGTTGTTTACTTTGTTCTTGCACAGATCACCCCGGCAGCCTTCTCCCTCCCCCCCCCCCCAAACCAGGCACACGCTAATAACCTTTTGAAATAAGCCTTAATGGATATCTGGTCTAAACTTCTTTGAGCTTTAATTCTTGGTCTTGTATTGTACCTTTAGCCTGTAGTGTGAACAGGTCTTGCCCTAGATTCTTTGTACGAGCCCATCAAGTACTTATACACAAGGCTTAAGTCCCCTCTCAAACACCCTTTTTCAAGGCTTAACATATTTGACTCTTGAAGTCTATGCTCATAAGGCAGGTCCTCCCCCCGCTCCATCCAATGAACTTTGCTGTCTTCCTCCACAGTTTGTCAAACCCTTGAACATCCTGTGCAAACAACATTCCAGATATGGTTGGGGTAGATGAGACATTAACTTTCTGAATATGCAGGTCATTTCTTTGTAATTACATCCACGAACCGATAGGTCTCCCTTGCTTCTAAAGCACCTGTGTCCTTATCTTCATGCTGGGATCCTGGGATCCCTCCAGAAAGAATCCCCAGAAAAACCAAAGCCAGTTGTCGGGGTTGCAAATAAGGACAAGGCACAAACGTTTCGCAAGAAGTACATTTTCAATCGCTGGATAGATAAAGACCCCTTGAGTGAACACATTAATGGGAGGATTTGGGACAGCTGTTATCATAGGGGGTAGCAGGGGTGACTGGGGCAGACAAGGTTACTATATCTTATCCCAGGAGAGTCACACATGCAGGGAGAATCCCCAGCTTCAGTCAAGGTTTGGCTACATGTCCCACAGGCCTTGCCTTTCTCCGTGCAACCATGGACTATCTGGTGGCTGAAACTCATTCGCACCAGGAGCTAAGCCACATGCTCAAATTGCTTGTTGAGGAGCCAAGGGAAAGACAGTCTACTGCAGCAGGGGGAATGAGACACTAGCAGACAGAACTCAGCTGCTTTTGCCTCCTCCCACTGTAGTCTGTTCCTCTACAGCCTGCCAGAGGAGAAGCAGGTCTGAGGCAATAGAGAAGATATAACAAGAGAGGAAAAGATGGAAACAAATTGCCTGCAAAAACCAAAGTGGCAGGCCTTCCTCAAAGCAATATGGCACAGGGAGCTGCTTCTGTCAGGTGGAGGTAGAACCAACTGTCTTGCAGGGCAGATCCTGGCTATATATAGTGGGAACTATTAGGTGCCAAAATTTCTTTTTGGTCAGTTGCCTACATAAGTACTTGTGGGCATGGTTACCCAGTAGCCCGTTTCCATATTGGTGGATTCCTTGTGTATGAGAATATATAACATAGATTATGATATACTATTGCCATTTTATAAAAGAGCTATCCAGCCACAGAACATAGTTTAAGGTCATTTTTGTTCCAGGGAGTACTGCTACATCTTCTCAGTAATCTTTTTGTTTATTTTTTGAAAAGTTTGAATATATCTTAATCTTCTGTCAAGTTCAATGTTGTTGAATTGTTGCAGAAGGTGAACATACTGTTTAATCAAGAGGGGAGTAATTGGTGGTGTTAGTTCACTTTCCTAATTTGTACATGTACCAGTGAATTCATGCCTGACGACACTATGTGAATGAGGACAAAGTTAGGAGCACAAAGTCTCCATAATTATTAGTATATTCTTTTAGATATTTTATAAATCACAACACACACACTCACATATAAAATCACATTAGAAGAACATCATTAAGGTTGCAAAGTCAAGAACTCCAAAATTAGGATATACCAGAATGAAGGTTCCTTGTGCAACCTTAATTCAGCCCCCCGTGTAAGGATTATGAGACAGTCTTTAAACACATGATGAAAACTATTTTTCCACAGGACCCCACCTCATTCCGTGCACAGGATATACAGTTCTCCCTTAATGAGCAGCTTTTCAATATTTTGGTTTCCCCTCATTGTTCATTGTGTGGCCCCAGACCTTATTTACTTCACACTATTCAAACCTTGCTCTGAAGACAGAATTATTTATTTCCTCATGGGCTTTTCCGTGGCACTCATCACTAGAGTCTCTGAGTGCTTCATACACATTAATTTATTTATTTTCATAACACCCCAGTGCGGGGGGTGGTGGTGGTGGTGGTATCCTCAGCGCCACCCCTCTGCCAAATTTCAAGGCTCTGCCCCAAAGCATGAGGCACTGAAGCTTCTCAAGAAAAGGTTGCCAGAAATGTTTAACATGAGCAAAACAAGTATTTTTCCCTAGTCTCGCTGAAATTTTCCAAAAACTTCAGTTCTAACAGACAACGGACATAGAAGAATGCAGCACAAATGTTGAAAATGTGGCAAAATTATAAGCAACTGAAAAGAGGATCTTGCAATGGGAAGTGTCGGGCAACTTTAGTAATAGGTGGTGCTACCTGCTTTTCCTAGAATAAATCATTCTATTGAGCTAGGGCAATCTGCAACTGTCGCGGATATCCCTGTCAGTCACACATCTTTGCTTCGACTACGTCACTTGCATAGAACTTTGAAAGTATTCCATAATCTATATATTTTTAAAAGCTACCCATTAGAAAGAAATAAAATATAAAGCGTTACGTTTCTGCATCTCTTGTGAGATTAAGTCTCAAGTCTTGAGGCTTTTATCCAAAGAAAAAATGCTGGGGGCGGGGTGGGGGGAAGGAAGTAATAATTTTATGTTACTGCTGTCAGAGAGCACAAGAGTCTATTTGTGTTAAGTAAATTACATTTACACCCATTTTAAGGCCTCTTTACATGGCCAGAGTGGTGTAAAGGGACTCTAGTGGATGAGAAGTGGGCCTATAGAAGTGCTCACAGTCTAATCAGTTAAATTTATCATACTTACTTTAATTTTGCAATATGTATTTTCCCTCTCTGTTCCCTTTTTATGATAACTCTGACTTGGGGAAGTCCCTTACTATAAGGCAAGAAAGTGCTAGCTCTGTTTTAATCCCTTTGTGTCTATTCAGATTTTCCCGGCATGACATCCCTTGCCAGGAATGGACACAGTGAAACAGCTGTCACCTGGGAGATAATTTGTCTCTGTGTAACATGCAAATTATCTTTTAAATAATTAGAGACAGCACCTAGCAATGAATTTCCTCACTGCCTTGCATTCAGTGAAAAGGCGGATGGTTAACCCTGTGGTACTAGATTTCCTGAACATAATGTGCCAGCGCAGTTTTCAAATTAACATTAACAACAGGCCCTTAAGATCCTGCTAGCTCTAAGAAGTAGCCTCTTTCTGATGTGTGCATGAAACTGCCACTAATGCTAATAACAGGATAAATCTTGTACTTTGCATCCAGGCAAGACTCCAATTGATTTCAACAGGAGTTTTGCCTGAGTGACAACTGACAGTTGCACATACAAATCAAGGATGAAATCCCCCCTCCACACACACACAAGCATGAGTAAATTTGTTTTGTGCAGGAAACTAAGTGGGGTTGTGGTGAGTCCATCCTTTAGCCCAGGGGCAGGCCATGGGACTCCAAGTGCAGCGTTTCCGTGAATACTCGTCCAATCTAGGGACTGGGAAAGCAGCTGCTGTCCCTCCAAGCCCCAGATGGGGTTTCCAGCACTAGATCAACATACTCAGCAATCCAGGACTACAAAACTACCCCACCCCCAACACTTCCCTCCATGCTGGCCTATCCAGAGCTAACATGGAGCCCACTTCCTTAGTGAAGAGGGAGAGAGAGGTCTCCTTTGTACAGCTGCTCTATCCACGTCCCCTTCCCCGAGCAGGTATGACAGCTGTGGATCAGCACAGAGGGCTTGTGTGGCCTTTCACCGGCAGATGAATTTCACCCCAAAAGAACTCTTTTGTGCCTTACATTCTACTAAGAATTCTGATCTCTTAAGTTTAGTTACCATGGCAAACATAAGTAAATGTGGTTAAATCTTGAACCTAGCAGCCTCCACAACACAGAGCAGGCAAAGCTGCCTGGCCCTGCACCCACAGAAGCCTCTGCAGTTCCCGAGAGTTGTGGCACTCCTCATCCATGCTGTGTAGTTTGGATCTGGCTGTCCATACTGGCCTCTTCTGCATGGGAAGTCATGGACTCAGTCCCTACTGGGCACTTGGGAGTGGTGTTAGGGAGGCCCTGAGCATGTGCAGTGCCTCTTCAAAGTCCAGATACTGGGGTTGGTTCTCCTGACTGATTGCAGGCAGCCTGGGGGACCCTAAAGGGGCTGCATCAGTATCCCTGACTGACAGCTAACTATGTTTCAGAGTTGTCAGCCAAGGAGAGACTCAAGCCCCAGTGACTCCTGCATGGGTAAAGATGGGCCTGATGAGCAATTAAGACATGCTTGAGTGTGGAGTCTTGCCATTTACCTGAGAGCTGTCTGCCAGTCTTTGAGGGGGTACATACCCTATTCTGGTAAGGTGGTTGCCTATCCCTTCCACAACCAAAGCCTATCAAAATATACGGGAGTCTTCCCATTGATTACAGTGGGCTTTGAATCAATCCCCAGATCAGAATTGCCTGGCCCAGTGGATTTGCATAGCTAAATGACAGAGAAGTAGCAAATATTCTTGCAATTTCTCTTCTGGTATTGGCTGTATGTATTAAAAGACTGATGTTCTTAAGACTTTAAATTCATGAACTGTCTAAGCAGTAATTGCAAAACAGTATAAGATCATCTGGCTGCATTTCCATAGTCACTTGATTAGAAGATGCTTAGGATACTGTAGGTTAAAAGCATTGGAAGCTTTTCTCAGTTAAAGATACTGTAGGAGATAGTACTTTCACAGCTCAGTAAAAGCCTCCAATACCTTAGAACTACATTTTTTTCAAGGGAATAATGCTTTTAGTTTTCATGGTTAAACCAGCCAGCACTGGATCTGATGGAACTATTCAGTTTCAGAGTTTAAGATTTTTTCCTTTTTTCTTTCTATTAACAGACAGCTAGTATGGACATTTTGCAAGGCTGCATGAGCGCAGTGTGGTAGATGCACATAAGACCATAACTATGGCCATATTGGGACAGACCAATGGTCCATTTAGGCCAGTATCCGGTCTCTGACAGTGGCCAGTGCCAGATGCTTCAGAGGGAATGAACAGAACAGGGCAATTATCGGGTGATCCACCCCCTGTCATCCAGTCCCAGCTTCTGGCAGTTGGCGGTTTAGAGACACCCGGAGCATGGGGTTTCACCCCTGATCATTTTGTCCAATGACCATTGATGGACCTATCCTCCATGAACTTATCTAATTCTTTTTTTTTAACCCAGTTATAATTTTGGCGTTCACAGCATCCCCTGACAACGAGTTCAGTAGGTTGACTGCATTGTATGAAGAAATACTTCCTTTTGTTTATTTTAAACCTGCTGCCTATTAATTTCATTGGGTGACCCCCTAGCTCTTGTGTCATGTGAAGGTTAAATAACACTTCACTATTCACTTTCTCCACATTCATGATTTCATAGATCTCTCACATATTTACCCCCCCCCCTTAGTCATCTCTTTCCTAAGCTGAACAGTCCCAGTCTTTTTAATCTTTTCTCATATGGAAGCTGTTCCACAATCATTTTTGTTGCCCTTCTCTTCACTTTTTCCAGTTCTAATATATCTTTTTTTGAGATGGAGTGACCAGAACTGCACGAAGTATTCAGTCTTTGGGTGTACCATGAATTTGTATACTGGCATTAGGACATTTTCTGTTTTATTATCTATCCCTTTCCTAATGGTTCCTAATGTTCTGTTCGCCTTTTTGACTGCCACTGCACATTGAGCAGATATTTTCAGGGAACTATCCATCATGGCGCCAAGAGCTGTTACTGTGCTCTCTCTAAGGGTACGTCTTCACTACCCGCCGGATCGGCGGGTAGCAATCGATCTATTGGGGATCGATTTATCGCGTCTCATCTAGACGCGATAAATCGATCCCCGAACGTGCTCCCCGTCGACTCCGGAAATCCACCTCTGTGAGAGGCAGAAGCGGAGTCGACGGGGGAGCGGCAGCGATCAACTCGCCGCCGTCCTCACGGCCAGGTAAGTCGATCTACGATATGCCGACTTCAGCTACGCTATTCACGTAGCTGAAGTTGTGTGTCGTAGGTCGACCCCCCGCCTCTAGTGTAGACCAAGGCTAAGAAGAAAAGTGGCTGTTCCCATCACAGATGGCCTACTTAATCCAGCTCAAGTAGAGCTGTGTGACATTGTAATAATTTTGCTGAAAAATACATTTTGGGGGTACCAGAGCTATTTGTGAATCCCACAACTCGTTTGTGGGGGGAGAATTACATGTTTTGACCATTTGGAAATGTTTGGTTTCAACATTTTCATTTTGAAACATTTTGTTTCGACCTTTTGTTTTGAAACAGCATTTTGTTTTGGATTTGGACAATTTAAACAAAACAAGGGTGAGTAACACCTGAAAACAACCAAAACAAAAAAACTTGAAAAAAAATGTTTAGTTTTGGGTTGACCAAAATGTTTTGAGTCAACTCCCCAAAAATGTTGGTTGCTTTGATTTGGTGAAAAAAAATTAAAAATCAGTTTTCATTTTTATTTAACTGATTTTTATTTTTATTTTATTTTTTTGCTCTCTGGCTTTCAAGTCGGTCACTAACACCTGTCTCATTCCCTCAAAGACATAAAAGAGATGATAGGCTCTATCAGATGCCCTAAATTTGGTTGCAAAATCCCCTACATTCTGTGGCCCATGTGGAAATGGGCCTAACCGGCTCGCATAATATCAGGGCAGTGAAGAGCTGGAGAACCCAGAAGAGGAAACACTGAACCTCTTTTTATACATTACTACTGTTTAGTTTAAAGTTTGTGTAGGCGCTAGTGGATTAGGAAACCTTTGAGCAAATCCGAGATTTGAGTTTAAATCCTAGTCCTTCCACAGACTTTCTGTGCAACTGTTGCCAAGTCACTTAACCTCTTCAGTTACCCCCTCTGCAGGGCTGGTGCAAGGAAGTTTTGCGCCCGAGGCGAAACTTCCTTGCACCGGCCCTGCGCCCCCCCCCCCCCCCCCCAGCTAACCGCTCCGCCGCAGCCAGTCCCTCCCCGCCCCCCACGGCAGCCTCCCCCCACCCACGGTGCCCACCCCCAGCTCCCGGCTCAGCCGCGGAGCCGGGAGGCAGCCGCTGCCAGCCAGCTCCCAGGGTCGCCTAGTGGGTGCGCCAGCCCTGCCCCTCTGTAGAAATTAGAAATAGCAGACAATTCAGAATTCTCTGTTTGCTTATTAAGATGTGCACTGGCTATCAGTTGCTTTCTAGGTGAAATGTAACATGTTCTTTTGAACCTATAAAGCCTTCATTATTTTATAGACCTCTTTAGTTGTACAGTAGCAGTCGTGGTCAGCTCAAGTGCTCAGACTAACATCCTCCTGGTTTAAATGGAAGAGGGACAGGAGTTAGGGGATTCTTGATGATGTGTCCTTGACTGGAATCCAGTGTCCCCGCTTTGTTCTGCAGAGCAGTGGTGACTTTCACGACATGCCATGACACAAGTCTTTTCCACAGACAAAGCATGCAAATTTTCATCCCCAAAGGTAATGTTATAGCCATGTGAAAACAGGAAGTTACAGTGGGAACGATTTTGTATTTTTGTAACATTTGCTATCAGAAATAATGCTATAATTCCATCCTAAAAAGCTACAATAAAATAACATTAAGGTTGCAAAGACCAAACAAGTGGAGAGCATCACTGGATGTTCCAGTAGCTGTTCTCTTCAGTGTCCACTTGTCCCCAAGTCTATGATCCTAAATGTTCAAAAATATTTCAAAATGATATAAATAATACCGACATTTACAAAATGTAACCATTTGGCCTTCTCTTCTCAGATTCACTTCGCACACAGTATTTTTTGCAGTAGGCTAGAATTAATTAATTAGTGTAATTTTTATGAGATTCTGAGCAGAAACACTACAATAGAATGTTTAATGGCACAATTCTAATAATCTCAAAACATAATAGAGACATTAGGAAGGATAAAAATATTGAATGTTTTTAATGTTATCTTTAATAGGACTAGTAAAAGATATTCATTAAAAAGGACTTATGGACAGGATAATCATTGCATATCAGGGATTATATTAAACATGGTATAGGTGCTCCATGTAAAGATTTAGACCAGCCTTTCAAAAAATTAAGAGTATTTTTTTATTAAAAGAAATATTAGAATGCATTGTTTTCTGGAATTTGCTGGATCCTGTCGCATTAGTGTGCCTCAGTTACATGAAAGGGATTCCACCTTACTCTTTTATTAACTCCGCAGACTTGTATGAGATATTTTTTCCCTGCAGGGAAAAAAAAGAATGAACAGAAATGGGAAAGGCTGTGAGCATGGTTGAGTGGGACTAATGCTACTCAGTACCCTTTCCAGCCTAATTAGAGGTAAATAGGTGTGCTTTTTATGAAGAGAGAACCAGAATAAGAGGAGCTCATGAAGGGATGGATACTGAAGCCCTAACAGCTTTTCTTTTCTACTGGAATTAAATGCTAGCCATGATTCACACTATTAAAGCTGTACTTACATAACAAATCAATATAAATAGCCTGATACCTTTAGGTGGCTTAAATTTATTTTATATATTTAATTAATGTCGTTTTTAATGAGCAACTAAGCTTCTAATGAACAGCTAGGTTACTAAGAAACCCCAAGGCCAGAATTAATAGGGAAAGGCTAGTCACCTAATCTTAACATAGTTTACTTATGGTAGAACCTTGCTAATTCATATTAATAATTAGACAGACCATTGTGAATTACTGAATGTTCTGAATCTGTAAATGAACAAATAATTTTAGATAAGTAATCGTACTGCACCACAAAGTGTATTTTATTGATTTTGTTTGACAGTTTTAGTTTCCTTTTAATTATTTTTCATAATATATTAAATATACATTATGCAGTATGTTGTGTAGGAATACACAAAACCTTAAAACATCTGCTATTAATTTTTTTTGAGCGAACAGGGAGACTGCCATTTTGGGTGCCAGCTGTAATGTGTTTGGATTAGCACACTGCAGTTTAGCAAGGCTCTATTGTGCAGTAGCCACCATTAAAAAGTGAACATTTAGCAACATTCAATCTGTGGTACTGAGGTAATGCAGAGTATCTCTATAGTGTACTTAGAATAAGAAATAACTGCAGTACCTCAGTTACTGGGGTGAAGTAATTGTTGCTAAACGTTCACTTTTTAATGGTGACCACCGTCTATGATATTATAACATAATATTCCTTTGATATTAAAAATACAGAAAATAAAAATGAGATGGATGAATATTTTTTACAATGTGAAGATGCTGGCAAACAACATAAATAGGTACAAGTGTAGCCTCTGGTTCAAAGCCCATTGAAGATAGTGACAGTCTCTTCATTGACTGCAGTGGGCTTTTGATCACGTCCATTGGGAGTGGTATTTTGGTCAATAGGAAAAGCCCCTATCCAATTCAATGGTTGTTTTTCCTGAATGAGGATCACAAGATTGGGCCTATAGTGCCATGTACTTATGTACCATCATTAAATTATAACAGTATTTTAATTGCCAATAAATCCATGTTGGATTTGAAATCAAATGTTTAACTATTTCTTAGCAGAATTATTGCCAGTTTAACAATAGTCCTAGTGTTCTTTTAAAAAATGATAAATATCCACAAATTTCCTTCTTTGATTTTTGTATTCCCATTGAAAGAAGCATGAAATACATTTCTTCCTCTCAACTGGTGAATTGTACCATTTTGTAATCTTGCTTCGATAAGTAAATCATAGGGCCTGGTTGAATATCCCTTGAAGTCAATTGTAATCTCTGTTGATTTCACTAGACTTTGGATCAGGCCAACAGTAGCAGAATCTATGGTTGCCAATTTTCTAATTCCAGAAAACTGAACAATGTTGCCCCGCCTCTTCCCCTGCACACTGCCCCGCCCCTTTCCCGAAGCCCCACCTCTTCCCCTTCCAGAGACCCCACCCCCACTCACTTCATCCCCCCTCCCTCCGTCGCTTGCTCTCCCCCACCCTCGCGCACGTGCTCATTTTCACTGTAAGGCCCAAACAGGCATATTTATTGTTTTGACAGATGTATTATGCTAATTTCAGATTTTATTGGTTACAGGACACCAGAGCTGTCAGCAAAATAGTAAAAAAGGATAATTCAACAAAAAAAAGAAATTTCACAAGGGTTTTCATGATTCTTTCCCTCCCCTCTTCCCATTTTTCATAACCAGCTCCATGGTTTTTTTTTCACTAAAGTTAGTGTAATTCTATGTGTGGAATTAGGACCGCACATTATCACAGCAGCAATGGGTGGTCTCCTGAAGCCCAAATACAAATCCATAGAGCACAACCACAGAAATGCACACCTGTCCAGATATCTATATAAATAAAGCTGTAGAAACTGACTTCCCCACCTACATGCAGATACTCACATGCATTCGTGTGTACACATCTAGCATGCACTAACACATATACGTCCGCATTATTTATTATTACAATTGTTGTTTAGTGCCTAGAGACCCCAGCTAAGATCAGGGCTCCAGGGTGCTAGGTACTGGACATAAAAAGAGAGAGTCTGCAACAAAGAGTTTATAATGTAGCTAGACAAAGATGAGGAGAAATGTATGATACGTTGGTTCTTCTGCAATTACTAGTCAACAATATTCACTTTTTACGAAATAATACATTTCTTTTAGAGTTCCCATCTCTTTTAAAAACTTATTATGAAATTAATACACACACATTTTATGTCATCAAATGTTTTGTGCTCAAGCCAGCAAAAGGAATAAAAGTCAAAGAGTTAGGCTACAAATTTTATTCACACAGGTATACACACATGTGGCAATACACACACCTCCCTACACAGACACCATCTCTTACACACATACAATGCATGCATGCACACACTTGCCTACACAAAGATGCTTTTTCATACACTTTTCCAGAGGCTGCCTAAATCACCCAGCCAGGAAGGGAGAAGGGTGGGCTGGAGAGGGAAAGATGGGGCGGGGAGAGGAGAGAAGAGGATGGGAAGGGAAAGAGGCTAAGGACGACAGCAGGGTGGGAGTGAGAGGAGGCAATGAAGGAGAGAGGAGGGGGTGGGGGGTATGTGAGGTGGATGGGGATGCAGGGAGAGGCAGGAAGGCTACAGGTGCATGAGGATGTGGGGGACACGGGTGTATAGGGACAGAATGGGAGTGCAGCAGTGTATGGAGGTGAATGGGGTGCAGGGCTGTGGGAGGTGAGGGTGGCTCTGGGAGGTGGAGAGGATGGGTGGGAGAGAACTGTAAGGGGTACAGGTCTGGGATGGGTAGGTGTGGGGGGCAGGAAGGGATTGGGATGGGGAGGGATGCAGTGACGGGGCGTGCGGGGGGTTGGGACGGGGAGGGATGCAGTGAGGGGGATGGGGGTGCAACCCCATTCCCAGCACTTGGAGACGGGGGATACACATACCTCCAACGCCCGGGTGCCGGTGATGGGGCGACAAACTGCGGTTCACTGCAGGCACACGCCGCAGCTTGAGCCCAGCCCCAAGAGGAGCGCGAGGAGAGGAGGGCTGGGCAGCAGCGGGAGAGGTGCATGCCACGCAGCCCCGCAACAGCCAGCGCTCGCGAGTCATGCTAGTTCCTCCCCTGCCCTAACCCAGCCAATGGGAGTTGCACCTATGGGTGGGGGCAGGGCAGCACATGGACCCCCCAGGGCAGCACATGGACCCCCCTTGGCAGCCCCTTAGGCTAGGAGCCGGACATGCCAGCTGCTTCCCGACCTGGGAGCCGCGCAGTGTGGTGGCTAGCGGGGAGCCTGCCAGCCCCGCTGCACGCGACGCAAACCGGACAGTCAAGGGCCCGGTCAGCGATGCTGACTGGAGCCACCAGCATCCCTTTTCAACCGGGTGTTCCGGTCCAAAACTGGACACCTGGTCACCTTAGCAGAGTCCCAAATAACTGAATTATCCAGGGAATATTTGAAATACATGGATAAATAAATGTTCAATAAGTAGTGTTTTTGTGCAAGGAATTAATCAGTACTCCTGCAGTAGTTTTGCTGTAATGTACTTCTGTTTTCTTGTTCCATGATTGTAAATAAGTTATCAGCCCTGTAAAAAAAAAATTACAAAAACAGTTAAAAATGTGTATATACACAATTTAATATTATTGTTTGCCTCGCCATGCAATATAGCTTTTTAATCTCTTTTCAGTCAGCTGGGGTTGGTAGCAAATTTTCAGTGTTGTTTTCTTCACTGTGAATTTCATTTTCTGGTCTCATCACAATCTCATTGTAATTCAGCATCTCACCTGTCAGTCTCTCTCTCTCTCTCTTTTCCACCTGTGTGATTCACTGAATAACTTCAGTTTCAGTCAGTTAAATTGCAGTCGCAATGCCACAAGCCCAGCAACATCAGGGTCAGTAACCCTGCTATTTATTTTCAGCAGGGTTGACTTTTTGGGTACTTTTTACAATTGTGGTTTTTTTACTTTTCGATGTGGTGTTTGTTAGCAAGTTTTTTAAAAAGTCGTCTTCCATGGAAAATAAGATGTCTTTTGGAAAGTGGTTGCTAAATCCTTTGTTGTATAGTCATAAATAATACTCTACCATAGACTTAACCAACCTTTACTGTGTGAGAGCAGATAGGGAACATGTTTTTTCATGATTGTCACTTGTCATTTTTCACAGACCAAAAATCTTTATCTAATATGTCACCATTACAAGCTTTCATTATTTTCTATTCATGCAGACTGTCTCTGAGTCTAGATCTTGATCAGAGTTTTTATTTTCAGCCGCCTTTGATGTCACTACTTGTAACACCATTTCCATAATTCTGATCAGCGCTGGCTGCTGAACATGCGATTTTAAGTAGATTTATAGGACCAGATTTTCAAAATTGCACACACATCCTGCAGACTTAATGTGGCTGTACCTTCATAACACACAGTTGTGTGCAGAAATTATCAGAAATGGCCATTTGCATACACATATGTTCTGTGTGCATCTGCAGTTATGGCAATTACATGTTCAAGTTAGGCACATAGTTGTACATGCCTAAATGTCATATAAAACTTGTCCATGTTTTCTGTGACAGAATAAGAATTTTCCTCTTGTGCTTCTTAAATGTCCTTGCAACTGACCAAAGGCTTTACCTATTTAAATATAGCACTTAGTGTCAATGTGAAAACATACATCGCTGGGGGGCAACATAATAATCTATTAATCTAATACAATGCTTCAGATTAAATAGAGCTGTATATGTCATCCAAAAGATAATAACAAGTGGTGTGTTGCTGAATAGCTGGGCTGCTGCATTCTAAACCAATTGGAAATTCTTGAAGGGTCAGAAGCGTCCTTCCTAGAAATGAGCTACAATATTTAAGAGTCTGATCGGATAGGACACAGTCTTCTTACTAGCTCTAGATGGGCATTTTTAGCAGCTGTAGCTATTTGGATAACTACAAGGAATTCAGAAGGACACTATGATTATGATCCATCTTGATGATTGTAGGGCAGTCGATCACCTTGATGAAGGGTGAAGTTATGGACATTGTGAGTTTCTTGTGCATCTTCCATGCAGCTATTCTTCAGCTAAGTGCCAATGACTCCCAAGCCATACCTAAAACTTTGCTAACCCTAGAGCTAGACTGTCGATGTTCTAAGTAATGTCTCGATGAGACTAACAAAAGCTCCCAAGCAAAAGTCTACAACGTAGCTTCCATAGGTGCTGAAACTAGGGGTGCTGGGGGTGCTACCACACCCCCTGGCTGGAAGTGGTTTCCATCATATATGGGGTTTACAGTTTGGTTCAACGGCTCTTAGCACCTCCACTATACAAATTGCTCTAGCACCTCTGGTAGCTTGTAATGTGCTCGTTATCTTTAAACACATTGCAGTAGTGCTGAATACTTTGAGCGGTCACTAGCATAAAAAAAATGAGACCTGATTTCTGAAAAATATCTTTCACCACAAAGGCAACCAAATGACTTTTGAACACAATAAAATTTCCCCTGCAGGGCTCTCAAGTGAAATTTGCTATTTCCATGTGCAGGTTGAGCTATTTTCTACTTAATAATCACAATGTAAATTTGAGCCAATATGAGCTGGCCAGCCTGTATGAATAATGGCCACATGTGTCAGTCAATTCAGGCCAAGATTTGTTGCGATAGCAGAGGTGTTTGTTGAACCAAATGTCCGGTGATAACAATGGGAAGTGGGGGAAGCAGAGTGTATAAGATTGATGGCACACGCCAACATTTGGGGGGGTTTACTTTCCACCAGCACCAGTGAGAAGGGTCTGGCAGACCCATTAGTATTCACCTGGCTGCATCCCACCTCCTAGATCAAGCCTTGCCAATCCTGAAAGGCTGCATGTCAGAATAGCGATGGTTTCCATAAACGGTACAGCATAATTATAGGCTTAAGGCATCTAAACAGGTGAGGAAAATTGCTCCGAATATTTTGGGTTATTTCAAATTCTGAACATTTGAGAACTGATATAGTATCTCCAAGATATACCTGATAGTATCGGCCAGGTTTTGCCTATTTACTGTATTTCAAAAATCCAATTTTTGTCAAAAATAAGGTTAAAACTTTTTCTAAAAATCTTGCTTGGCTGTCCACTGCATTGCATTCTGTATAGGCAGCCATGCCCAGTGGTGTGGGCATTAAACTTTACCACCCAGGAACTGCACCCACTGTAAACTTCTATTTCTGTTATGCGGGCTGGTTCTGTGAGCTGAGTGGTATGCTCCAAAATTGAGCAACAGTCTACCCTGCACGTACTCTCTCTCTGGCTGACTGCATAAAGTTGGTGTGAGTGGCTGATGTAAACTATAGCACCCTTGAAGCTGAGCTGATCTAAAGTGCAAAGCTAGCATGGAGGGATCTTCTCCCCCCCGCCCCCCCATCAGTGGTTAAACCCACTTGTGGCATATTTAGGCTGTAAGATGTTCAAGGCAGATATCCTTTTTTATTCAGTATTTGGACAGTGCCTAGCACAATGACTTCCCAGCCCTCATTGGATTCTCTCGGTGCTATCACACTAGAAATAAGGAAGAGAGGCAGAATTCATATTAGAATCCAAAATGGCTCCTCTGAAAAGCAACGCCTGAGTTGGTTGAAATATGGATTTTTCTGTGTTCCTCCTTAATCCCAATTTAAATAGAGGAAAAGTACTCCTAAGTACATTAACAACCTCAGAGTTTGGGGCGCTGATGTGCCAGTCATCTATATATTGGCGTACTTGGAGTGCTAGGTGAGGAAGTTGAGAATATTTGGGGCCTGATCCATAACCCACTGAAGTCAGTGGAAAGACTCCCATAGAGTTCAGTGGAGTTTGGTCAGGTCCTTAGTGAACCATACTGTTGTGGCTGACCCTAAAAAGGGGCATTTTATTGTAGTAATGGTTGATTCACAGCTTAAACATGAGATTCTTCCAATGAGACTGCCTTATCAAGATACGAAAGTCAACGGTCAAGAGATCCAAACTAATCCTGCTGATTTAGAGACTGAACTATGACACCCAAATACACCCAGACAAATTTGTCCTGACTGATAAATTTGTTGGGATTCTGAAATAAAGAGAATAGGGTGTGTGGGAAGCTGGAGGGGAGGAAAGTGTGGGGAGAGTTTGACAAGGAAAGATCTGATGTCTTGGATGGTGTGGATGACTTAAGTGGTGGAAGTGCAGATAAGGGTCAGTGTGCTGTCCTCATCTCTTTTTTTTTTTTTTTAAGTACCAGTAAGCATCAGAGAGCTACTGCTGCTTCAGAATGCTTGAAAAAAACATTGTCCTCTGAAAGTGTGTATAGTAGTACATTAAATAAGAGTCTGGAGAATAAAAATAGATGGGTTTTGGATGGGAATCTATTTACATGCAGATTTCAGAGATACCACATTTTTATTTCCCAGGATTGGCCAACTTTATCTGATCATGTTTATCATGTGTCCCCCCTTTAAATTAAAAAGACTCAACTCCTTTTGCATAGGATGCCACTAGATAATTTTCTCCCCTTCATCTAATAGAGGCTACACATCACAGATGAGGCAGAACAGACTTTATGTATTGTTTGTCAATGAAAGGAGAGAACAGCTTCCTAGCAACAAAAAGGATGTCACATATTGTCTTCAAAAGGAGACCATTTCACCCCATCTAGTTACAAATGCCTTCCAATGATAGCTTCTGCAGATATAAAAGTCTGCCAGCAGGGGATCCCCCCCTTAAGAAGTGACCAAGTTTTAAAATCGGTTATGCCCCTGGCAAACATTGTCATCTTGTACATATTTAGCTTGATCATTCTGGCAGGTTATGAAAGACTAAATGGTGCAAACACATGTGGCAGATGCTGTTCTCATGATAGTTGAGGAGCCTCTGAGCCTCTGTTGGTAGCATGCCAGGTTCATCTTGTACACTGAAGAGCATTATACTTTCAAGCTTTCTACAGCTTGCCCTTAGGGACTACTGTTGAAGTGGTAATAAAATTTAAAATGAGCCTCAGAAAGTCAACTTGTTGGTTTGGCTTCAAGTGAATCTTTTTCATTATTAAACTTCAATTTAGTGGAACATGTGTTGTTGTATCTTGAGAGAGTAAATCTAAATATGGTTGTTAGAAAGGTGATTCTGTCTTAAGGATAAATATGCACTGCCAGAAAGGGAAAAGAATTGCTTATATATTAAAACTCTGTGATGGTTGCATTTCTCCATTTGAAATGAGGTAAAGGAAATTTTGTATTAAATAGCTGGCTATTGGTAACTCCTGTACAGCCAGGCTTGAAAATATAGACAAGAAATTGTCCACTTCCAGAGTAAACACACTTTTATTTGAGCCAAATACTGTAGGTTGGTGAAAAATTTCAGGCCTTAAGCTCAGAAATTTGGGAATGCTGCGATGAACTGTAAAAGTCTGAGTACCTGAAGATGTAGTTATCAGCTGCACTGGTAATAATAATAATAATACTCAGTATCCTCAAAGCATTGTACACACATCATTTAATCCTCATAACATCTCAGTGAGGTATGTACACAGTTTCATAAAGGCCGGGTGTTTAAAAGACTAGCCTGAATCACAAGATGAAATCAGTGTCAGGGCCAGAATTAAAACGTGGGGATTCCAGGCTCCCAGGTCTGTGCTCAGATCACTATAAACTATTTCTTGCTCAATAGATATTTCTCTGTTAAAACCGATTTACCAGTAGTAATTGCACAACTAAAACTAAGATACCAGGTGAAAATACAGGAAAAATATTTGGCTACAGGGCCATGGATTTTGGCAGTGCATGTCAGTGTAATCTGAGCATCTTTAATTATCTTAGTATATCTTTTCTTGTGCCCCTCCTATCTTGCTTTTCCATCTAACTATTCACATTAAATGAAAAATGTTTTGAGATGAGTTAGTTGTTTAAACTGTTCATTTCTATCTATGTATCTTATAGGGATATGATAAATACATTTTAAAGTACATTTTTAAAAGCAGCTCTTAGAGCTGAATTCAGCTTTTGTAAGATTTCAGACCCAAATATAGAGATTAATGTGCTAGCAGTGTGCTGCAAGATGCTCCCATGGCTGTCAAAATGGAAAGGTAAAGATGAGTAGCAGTGGCAGTAAATATTTATATTGTGGAAATGTCCTTCATTCTGTTTGAGGCCTTATTGTGCTGGGTGCTGTACAAATACAGAAAGGGAGACAAGCTCTTATCCAGAGGGCTTACCATCTAAAGAAACAAACGGCGGGAAGGAGATGGGGGTATAACACACAAGTGGATGGGTATGGTGAAGAATTGGCACAGCTCTGTTAGTTTCATGCTGTGGTGTTGATTGAGTCATTAATATCTGAAGTCCAGTGAAGCTTTTATTTATAGAAAAGTTGCTGATAGGAAATATCACAATTCAACATTTATAAAAGGTTGGCTTCCTTTTAGAAAGCAACTGAATGCTGGTTTTCTGTGGAAATTGTCATTAAAATTATGTAATTTGAGTTTTTATTCTAGAAATGAATATATTAATTGAAAGGACATTAGGCCAAATCCCATCAGAGTTACACATGCAATATTGCTTATTCATGAAAGCAATCCCACTGATGTGAATAGACTACAAGCTTCCACTGACACTGTTCGCGTCTAAAGACTATGGTCATGATCTTGCAAACATGCACATGCTTAACATCAGTGGGATGACTGAAATGAGCAAAGTTAAGGATTTGCATAAGTGTTTGCAGGATCAGACCCTATTTATCCGATACCCAGTTTAATAATAAGTCACACTGATTCTTTAGTCCTATTCTTTCTTCAGTGGGTCCTTTTAACTTCCACTAACATTAATGAGAATTACATGCACACATCAAGCAGAGAATATACCTTGCGTAATCTACAGATTGTTGACACCACAATTATTTTTCGTTATATAGGAAATAGAATAAACAGCAATTTTCTGTCATCCAGTTGCCTCTAGCTGCATTTACAGTATCTAATTATATATCTCGTTATGGCCTTACGATAAATAGATACTTACATTTTTCTAACTTTTCACAGAAAAAGTGTAATGAATGCTTTCTGTCAATAGATATAATATAAATGTTAAGATAGTTCCTCTTAAGATAGATTCAATTTAGCTTCAGTGCACTAGTGGAAAGAACATATTGCAACACCGTGGTGGCCTGTTTTTCTGGCCTTTATTAATCCAGAAACCTTAATGATGAACAACATTTGTGTCATTGTCTACACAAATTTAATTTGTTTATGCAGGAGTTCAGTTAATCCTGCAATCTGCTTTTCTCAAATGAGGACAGATAATGGAGACACCGTTCTTTACAGGTCTTCAGGCTTTTAAATTCTGATAAAATCAGGATTCTTCACTGGGTCTTGCCACAGCTCTGAATTAAGCCACTTTAAATGTAATTACTGAAGCTGGCTGTACATCAGGAACATCCATTAAAAGAATTGATTGACCATGCTGTTACGGGAGGCATTTTATGAACAAACGATCATGATGGGTCCAGAACTGTAATTTATAAAAGCAAAAAAGCAGGTAAATACTTTATTAGTGGTTAATGAGAGGTTCACTGGATAACTAAATTTCTTCTTTTTCAACCAGCTATTTCAGGGAACCTTGGTCCATGGCCATCTATCACGATCGGTTTATTGATCTTAAGAAAGAACTGCGCCAAATCCTGATATCCAGCCAGGTAAGAAAAATGACTAGCAATTGCATTTTATTATTGGAGTAATTTGTTATTGTTGAGCACTTAGGTTTTTTGCTCCCATCTTCCACCTTAAGTTTCACTTTTTTCTGTTTAAGCCTAAATAGACATGGAGTCTATGCAGCAAAAGGGAGAATCAGTAAATACTGGAAATCGCTCATTTTAATTATTTTTACAAATCTCAAAGTTGCTGGTAAGGTTTTGTCATTGTTTACGTTGCTCCATTTTCCTATGCAGCATTTTTATACCACTTGTGTTTTTAGTGCAAACTTGCCACTGAGACTTGGAATTCCCATTTCTTTAGTTAACACTGCTTTCCATACAGTTTTGTTCATTTTTCTGCGTAATGATATACAATAAAAGCACTGTACATACTACCCTAAAATTTCAGATCCTGTGAGATGTGAATCTTTCTATAAATACCTATGGGCACAAGCCACATTGTTGATAAAGTAACACAAAATGGCTGTTTCCGTGATGGATAAAATTCCCAAATATAGGGGTGGGGAGAAATTAAGATATTTGCTAATGTCATTTGCACTGTTGACCTGAGCATAAATTCATAGTAATTTCTCTATTTTTCCTCTCCAAGTGTCTGACTCAAAGCCCATTGAAGCCAGTGGACAGGCTGCCACTTGAGTCAATGGACTTTGGATCACTCCCAAAAGTCACAAAGTTGTAAACAGATTTTTTTTCCTAGTCTAAAGCTTGCTGCTGCCTAGTGGGTGGTTTAGTGCCGTTCTACTGTATCCCTCCACATACCCCCTTTGCTTCGGTTTTACATAGCGAAATTCTATATTGCTGCACTATTTTTAATGGATTGATTGCTGCAATTGCCATACAAAATTGTTAACTGTGTATTGAGGTAGCATCACCCTAGTCTCTAGGAAAGGTTAAAATAAAATACAAAGGTGCTAGATAGTATTCTCTTCTGTTGTCGTAATATGAAAAGTACTTAAGTGAAGTATTCTTTTTATATTTTCTTGAAAACAACTAATAAAGAACAGAAAATGAAATTCTAAGCAAAAAATTGTGCCTGAAGGTAGTGATTTTCTGCCGTTTCAGCGGTGCTTCCTGTATTGTAATGTGAACAACTTATCTCTTATGTGATATCTGTATTACTGTTTATGGACAGCCTGGAAATGGTGTCTTACATATTTCAGGATTACTGACTCAGTCATGCAAGCTGTCTCTCATGTGAGTTAGTCCTGACACACACAGGCAAGTAGTCCTGTTGAGATTACTGGGACTACTCCTATGAATCAGGATTACTCACATGAGAAAGGGTTTACAAGATCAGGTCCTATATCTGACAGGGTAAATGCACATTTATCATTCCCTTTGTCTATTTTTATTCTAATTCCCTTCACACAGATTTTGATATTTAGAAACACTAGGTTTAGTATATGTATCTTCAATGTCTGTTTGTACAGCACTGAGCTGTTGAGTGCTTAATAAATACATACTGCACCCTTGGAATATATCAAAAGTGTCTTTTAAATTGACATTATATAGTTTGGGAGCAGGAGGACCAGGACCTTTACTATCTGTTGCTCATATTCCAGTTGACCAAGGCATTCAAATAAATGTTCGGTCAAATGCAAAAAATAAGTAACATAATAAGTAAAAATGTTTAATGTGCATTGTTATAGTTGAGAATGTAAACTATAAAAGTCAGGAATTTTAAGTTATGATTACCATCGAAAATGGAACTCAATTAAAACATAATAAGACATACAGTAAGAGAAACTAAGACATGCATAAGACCCAAGTTAGAATCATTGTGTGGACAATGTCTGTGAATTTGTGTTTAAATTCTCAACCATAACATTGTATTTATTTGATGAGTCTCTTGCACAGGATGTTCTTCATCTTCAAAAGCTAATCATGCTTTCAATATTTACCCATTTTGTAGGATCCCAAACATGTATTTATTTGGTACCTAGGCTTCCCGTAGGGTGACCAGATGTCCCGATTTTATAGGGACAGTCCCAATATTCAGGGCTTTTTCTTATATAGGTGCCTATTACCCCCACCCCATCCCAATTTTTCACATTTGCTATCTGGTCATCCTAGCTTCCCGTGAAAGGAGGGAGAAGGTGCCTCAGAATGGATTCACAAAAGACAGCATGCTGGGTGGCTCTTGCCTAAACTAGCAAATGGGAGATGCCAGGGAGAGGGGTGTGTCCTAAGCCCTGCCCTTCTCAGCAAATTCAGCACCTAACTCCCTCTGCTTGGGTTTCTCAGCTGCACACCCTGTCCTGGAGTTAGGCACCTATGCTGATTGTACAAGAAGCTGGAAGGGGAGGGGAGAATAGAGAACATCCCTCATAACTTTAAGCCCAGAGGTCAGGGTACTCACCTGAGATGTGGGAATCCCACTTCAAAGGGATTTGAACAGGACTGCCACATCTCAGGTGCAAGCCCTTACCACTGGGCTATGAGATATTCTGGTGCTGGGTTCCCTCAGTCTTTCCTGTTGAAGCTGCTGCACTGTGAATAAATAATTTTAAAAGTAATTAGAGGTGGGGGACTTGATCCTAAGTCTTCCACCTTTCAGGTGTGTGCTCTGACCACCAGGCTCCAGAGTTATTCTTCATGCTTGTGTGTGCTCTCTCTGGTCCAACGAGTCCTTCATTATTTCTCCATACAGGGGCGACTCTATGTTTTGTGCCGCCCAAACACGGCAGTCAGGCAGCCGTCGGCGGCGTTTCTGCGGGAGGTCGCTGGTCCCGCTTGCGGTGTTCCTGTGGGCGCGCCGCCGGTCCCGCGCTATCGGCGTTCCCACCGCTGAATCCCTGCGACCGGCGGACCTCCCGCAGAAACGCCACCGAAGGCTGCCTGACTGCCGCACTTGCAGCTACCGGCCGTCCGCCCCCTTGCAGCTTGCCGCCCCAGGCACGCGCTTGCTGCGCTGGTGCCGGCCCTGTCTCCATAAGAACAACTTCAACAGGAGAGATTCCGGGAGTCTCGCATCAAAATATCCTCTAGCCCAGTAGTTAGGATACTCACCTAAGAGGTTGTGAATACCTGTTCAAATGCCATCTTTCCCCCTTAGGTGAAGAGTCAACTCCCAGATGAGTACTTCAACCATGGGGCTAAAAGTTATGAGGGAAGTCCTCCCTAAACCATTTTATGTAAGATTGCATATAGAGAGGCCTGATCTGGTAGGCAAGTTCTTAGTATGCTTTACAGATGGGGCCCCACAGACGAGGTAAGCAGAGGAACACTTACCTTCCCACCAATTCGTGCATTGCTCTGGGGCTGAAGCGTCCAGACATCTAGAGCAGAGCTGTAGTGTGCATACACAGACGGAGAAAAATCAGTGCCTAGGAAATGTTTATCAGGAAACTTTAGGCACCAAGTGAGTTTAAGCTCCTACTAGGTTCAGGTGTAGTTGAGCAGGTATTTTGTGAATCCCAGTCTGGCCAGATTCTGGGACTTAGGTACCTAAAGTGGCAGTTAGGCACCTGAGTCCTTTTGTGAATCTAGCCCCAGCTGCTAAAGTATTAATAGAAAATTGTATAGTATACATGTGCAGTATGAGCTTTCCAAGCAAAGGCACTTGTCTTCAATAAGAACTACTAACCCGGTTTTCAGATGACAGCTGGGGTTGATT
Organism: Chelydra serpentina; assembly: GCA_037349315.1. Taxonomy (NCBI): domain Eukaryota; kingdom Metazoa; phylum Chordata; order Testudines; family Chelydridae; genus Chelydra; species Chelydra serpentina. The sequence goes on from JBAIAC010000061.1 coordinate 19,015,673, forward strand.
GGAAAATCAGGCCACACATTGCTTTCAAATTTGACATTTAAAAACATAAACGTTTCTGAACTATCTGAGCACCAGAAGTGTATCTGGAAATTCAATTTCTAAGAAGTTCAAATACTGAAATGGTTGTTTCTTGCCCAAGTCATGTGTCAGACTTAGTACACACATTATACGTATATCTGTCTACACACACACAGAAGTCTTTTGAACTGTAAATGGGTGAGAATTTTCTGACCAAAAGATCAAATTAACACCTGAATTTATGGTCTTATCAAAGTGTCCTTTGAGCCATTAGTGACACCACACTTCCACAGTGTGATAATCCCTCCACTGCGGTCCTGATAGCTGTTGCTACCAAACACTCCCTTCCTCATCCAAGGAATGTGGCGACCAGCTGTCTCACTATTTGTTGCCAGGGAGAATGAAGGGTGAAAGGCAGGCTTCGTTGGCTGCCTTAAATGAGCGACCTAATATCAACAAATTCTAATTTATCTGGTGCCTGCCTGAGCCTTGAAGACTGTTGCTGCCTAAGTCTATCCAGTTGTACAAACCCATTGAGTTCTGTTGCATGTATTTGTTTCTCTAGTGCTGTTTGGAAATATTGGTGTGTGTATCCAGCCTGCCTGTTTCATTGTACTAGAAGCTAGTGTTGCTATACCTGCCGACCATGTTTTGTCCAGTCAATGTTTCTCGTTCAGCTTATTCCTCTCTTTTACAGGGGGATGGCCTTCCCTCATTGGACCAGCTCGTTCAGCAGATAGTGGATGGTGAACTCATTCTTTCTGAGAAACCAAAGAAATACCTGAAAAGGTTCTTTCAGCAAAATATCTACAAGAGACTGGTGGAGGGAAACATCCTCGGTTATCTGAACTACAACAGTTACCACCTGCCCATGTATGCATGGTCGGGGATTGTTTAGCTCTGATGGGCTACACGAGCAAGCACCATGCCCTGTTCCCTCCCAGCTCTCCAGCAGGTGGCGCGGGCCTTTGATTCCCCCTTCAGCAAGAACCGGCCGGGCCGGGCCCAGCCATTCCTGTGCAACAATAAAAACCCGCCGCCACCCGCCCTGCCTAGCTCGTGTTTATCTGAGCCGGGCCCGGCCGGGCTCGTGCTGGATTCGCCAGGAGCCGCCGCCGTGTGGCTGCGGCGGGGGCAGGGGTGGGACGCCGCGGCTCCCTCGCGGGCCGCCCCCGCCCCGCTGGCAGATGGCCGGTGGGGGCTGAATTGTTCGCTCCCCGCGCGGCCGGCCAGAAGGTGCATTGTGGCGGGGGGAGGGGGCGCGCCAACGGGCCGCCGCGTGCGTGACCCAGCAGCTGCGGGGTTAACTCCCTCGCCGGAGGCGCCTCGGCAACCAGCTGACCAATGGCCGCCGGCGCTGGGCTGCGCAGCCAGCCAATCGGCAGGCGAGCGCCCAAGGCGGGAAAGCTGAAGCCGGGCTGAGGCGCTCCAGCCAGGTGCCTTCTCCCGCCCGGGCCTGACACGGGTCGGCGCCGGGCTCGCGGGCGGGGTGTGCGAGCGCTGCCCGGCATCGTGCGATGGCCGCGGGGGGGCTGGCGTGTTATCCCGGGACACACTCACACCGCGCGGGCGGGTGTCATGTCTCCGCCCCTCTCGCTGCTCAGCGTCGTCCCTTACCTCAGACACCGCCCCTCCCCCCCGGGCCTGCACCTGGAGTCAAAATAACGAGTCAGGGGCAGGCGCCGCGACGCCCGTCTCAGGTGGTGTTTGTCCTCTGCTAGGGCCGCCTCAGAAACCACATCTCCGTGCCTGGCACCCAGCCAGCCGGTCCGCTCGCACGGGCCGGGCACGAGGCGGTGCGGTGCATGGGTCAGTGCTGCGGGGAAAGGGGCAAAGCCGCCCCCCCCCCCCCCGGGACAGCCTTTTTCCTCCCCTGGCTGCGCCGGGGCGCCCCTCGCAGGTGCTGACTTCTGGCGAGAAAGTCACCAGATATCCCCGACAGTGAAGCTCGCAGGGTGGGCTTGGAGGGACTCGCTTCCAGGCCATTGTTTAAAAGCGACCGAGAGCCCAACCCGGACAGCAGCCCGAAGTGCAGCCGCAGGAACAAAGAGAAGGCCCTGGCCGTCAAGGAGCAGGCTCGCTACTGACCATGGACACTGCTGTATGGGGGCATAGACCCCCTTTGGGCAGGAACACCTGTGCACCCAGCGTCTGCAGAGGACAATAGTGTTTCTGCACCATATCCAGAGCTGTTGGGACTCTACCCCCAAGCGCCATAAACTCTGGCAACAGCTACATGGATTTAAAAACAAAATCCTATGTGGCACATGAAACTAGTAGCTCCGCTGTCCCATGTTTCCTATCCTTAAAAAGCGTGACGCTAAATGAGCTTTTGCATCGCGGCAATAATTGACGGATGTAAGTGAAAAAAGATGCTGCCGTAATCCCAGCACGCCTGGTTTTCTCTGTACAAATAATACAGCCCCAAAAAGAGATGAAAAAGTTAAAATGTGCTTTGCTGCGAAAGATGTAAAACACGTCTATCACTATTCAGACAGCGGGGCGGGGAGGGGGTAGCTAAGAACGGGGGGTGGGGGGAACGTAGCCATGTGTGAGTAGCTGTTGATTGTTTTCTGGTTGAGAGAAGTGATGATAAGGTTGGGGCTGAAGTGTACATTGCTCGTGTGGGGATTGCTCGTGTAACCCGCAGCTGTATGCTAATGATAATAGAAACAAATCCACTGCCTCCCCCATTAAACAGCGAGGAGGCAGGGAAGCACACATCACTGAACAAATACACTCGCACTAGACAAATAAAATACACATACACACACCAAAACCAAGAGAGAAAGAAACCAGAAAGTAGCAACCCACTCGCCAGCATGTGGCTCGATGTGAATCTCAGTTATTCTCTCCTGCTTATCTTTACAGGGTATTGGCTGATCACTCAGCTTTAGGACATGCTAAAGGAAATCAATGCTGGATTGCTGTGTGGCACCATTGAAAGGTAACATAGTCTTTAGGGCGTTTGTCATGCTGGTCCTGCAACAAATGCCATCGAGTGCTGTTCTCTCACACTTGCGTATTTACTTTTTCCCTCTCTTCCCAGAAACAGTGATCAATTGACCCACCTTGGGCTGAAAAAAACCAAAACTTTCCCTTCGTTTAGGCTTTTGGGCAGCTATGCCTGAATAGCATAAACAAATCGCCATAAATACGCCACTTAAAAGAGAAAGCTCCTCTATCCAGTATACTTTGCGTAATAAAAGAACTGCTCTCTGCCCCCCCCCTCCAAAAAAGCTGAATAATGGGAGCAGAGCAGATTGCCATTGGGGGATACTTGAAACTTAAGCAATAGAAAATACTTCAGGTCTTTTTCTTCTGGTAGCTGGGTGAAATGGAACAGACTCGTGGGCTCTTTCTTGTTTTCTCTCGCTTTCATGTAGTATTCTTTTGTGTGTAATTATTTAAACGGGAGATCCATAGCAGCTTTATGCTAATCTGCTGAACAAAGGGAGCGGGGCGGGGGAGAGGGGAAGGTGAATAGAAGGCGCGGGAGAGGGGGGGAGCGGGCTGAGGGATTCGCGTGTCTCTCGCGTGGCCCGCAGACAGACACAACAATCGCTAATTCCTGCAAACGCGCTGCGCTCGCTCCCGAGCCCCGGGTCAAACAGTAGCAACCCAGCAATTGTTTATGCGTCATGCAACAATGGGGGTTAGAAACCTGATGAACCTTTCCGATTGCAACCTACAAGGTGTGTGTGTAAAACAATCTCCAGTCAACTTGATACGTACAAAAACGGGGTTTGTGAATCTGATGAAACTGTCTGACAAGGGGGTGTAGATTGGGAGGGGGGGAGTAAAAATCTGTAATCCACTTACACCAGGAAGGGGGAGAAGGTCGATTTTAAAAAAAAAGCTAATCGGTGGCTGGGCTCTGCTCTTTGGGTGTCACACTTCAGCCCAATTCTGGGTTTGTTCCGCCAGACGCATTAGGCTGGCACTGTGTTGAGTAATCAAAACCGCTCTGCGCCTGTCGGCTGATACGGGGAGGCATGCTTCAAATCTTGAGTAAAGTAGGCAAATCAATAACGCTGAGGGATGGACAAACTGTTCGCTCCGATGCGCTCGCAGGAACATTCAAAATAGCCAACTCCTTGGCCCAAACTGTCTGTGCTGCCGCCGCCCCCCCCCCCCCCCCCCCACGCCTCGTCACAGGACAGGATAATAAGGGATCGTGTAGAAACGCGTCTCCCCAGCAAGCCTCGCCAAAAGGAAAACGCCATGCAATTGAGCTTTGCTGCCACTGATTTTCTAGCTTGGCAGAATACAAACGAAACGGAGCGAGAAAAACACATGCCTTATTCCCTTCCAAAAAGAAAAGTTGCAAAACGTGGCGCTGAAGTGACTCAAGGCTGGACCTCTGTCAAAGCTGGGCTCTGTTTCAAACAGGAATTCATTCAGAAGAGGCCTATGGCCTGTGTTACACAGAAGGTCAGACTAGAAGATGACAGCGGTCTCTCCTGGCCTGAGGAGCTATGAAATATTCCCTGTGCAAATTCCCACATATGCCGTTGGTCTCGTCTTGCTTGTGAGGGGAACTTGGCACAAACAAAGTGGTTTGTAAGGGAAGGGGGCGGGGTGGACTCAGCTGGGAATCCCCTGGGGGAAACGTGGAAGTTTTCTGCTGAAGACAAAGAGTTAAATAGGGATGGAGGAGAAGCTGCTTTGTAGTTTCAGAGGGACTCGGTCATTCCGCTCAAACGCTTCGAAAATAACAGTCGCGTCTTGAGTTTCAGACACTAATACTATTTGATTTTGTAAAAGGATCTGTTTATTACCATTGACTGGACAGCACCTTTCCCCACATCGCTGCTAAAGTCATTCTGACTAGTATGTTGGGCTGCTTCAGGGTAGAGTGCAGTAGTGCCCGCAGCTAGCTCAGGTAAGAGCTGCCCAAATGCAAAGCAGGGCCCAGTCCTTGCCCCGAAGAGTCCCCAGTCTAAGACGGCTTTAGGGTTCAACGCAAGCCGTTTTGTAGGGTGATCCATAGCTGCAGTGCTAGCCTGCACAGCCCAGCAGCAGCTCTAACCGTCAGATGATGCACACTGCTGCACCTGCTTTTGAAGACGGGTGTCTCTCCCTCCCCAACATTTTTTCCACTCTGTTGTGAAAATTAGTTTAGAATACTTGTACCTTTCAAGTTTCAATTAATCTTTACCGTACACGATTGAAAGCAAGGAGGGTTTTTTTTCCTTCAGCTGGCTGGGGCTAGCAAAACAACAAAAAGAAACGGATCCTTTGAATCTAAGTATCTCAATAGGTTTCAATAGATTCCCTTTGGTTAATTCATAGCACTGTTTGAATTCGCTGTGCTGCAGCAGGGTTTTTTTGGTCGGGTTTTTTTTCCTTTTGCATTCAGCTTTTTAAGGTTATGTATTTTGACTTATCGTATAATTTTTTAATGAAAAAGAGTGCCTATATTCCTCACATATACAGAGCAGAAGAAGAGTCTGAACGACTACTAAACTAGCCAAGCTGGAATCTACAGAGTAATACAAATTGGAGAAAGTAATTGCGGGAGGGGGGAGGGGGCGGCACTGTCGCTTCATCTCTCTCGTTATAGAAGCAATATAAATCAGGATTAAAAGGGCTAGTAAATAACATCAGTTGCATTTGGATTAGCAGGCATTTCTGGATGTTTGCAATATAGGCAGGAGAAAGAAGGGTTTGATTAGATCCAGTTTGAGGCTGATGTGGTGGGGAAGGGGCGCTATGGGCACATAAACCTTTTTCTCGTTTTTCCCAATGGTTTGTCATTAACTGACTATTTGCCCGATAACGAATGGCAGGCAACAGATGAATTATTACACTAGGGTCTAGCGTGCATAGTTATAATCTCAGAACTACCTTAAATTCCCAATCCTGCAGACACGCACGTGCTTCCCTTAATTTTATTGTCGTGATGATAAAGCTTTGGCACAAGCGTTCAGCACCCTCAACATCAGACCATTTATTTGGATGGTTCATGCCCAACCCTGGCACTGCTCAACTAAGGGCAATAAGTAACCTACAAGCAAAAAATATCACCATGTAGATCAGCTAACAAACTTCAGCGTTAGGGCACTGGGGGGCGAGGGGGGGGCTAATACATTCCCTTCGATTAGGAGCAGACACAAGAATCACACGGGAAGCCTGAGTAGGCTGGCTGGCTTTCGATCCAGTTATTCTAAGGGTGGAGGGGATCATTGCCACTTTTTTTTATCCCTCTCCTACATCTTTCTGTAGACTAGATTAAAGGACAAGCTGCTCTGGGAAGGGTTTATCCCTTCCCCATGTAACAGGTATTAGTGCCTGAGACGTTGACGCCTTTTGCGTCCCAAATGTAGCGGGGAGGCAGGCGGGGTATTGGGGTTTTGTTTGTTTTTTCGCTCTTATGACTTTTGCTGGGGGGGGGGGGGGGGGGAGATGGAGGGCGTCTTGTGCTATTGCAGCCGCTGCCTTGTCTTGGTGGACAGATTTCTCTTTCCCCCGCCCCGTCTTTCTCCCCCTGCCCCAGCCCCGCAGCACGCGTCTCTTTCTCGTCCAGATTGGCCGCGGGTCGCATTCAATAGAAAGAGGTTAATTTCCTTCACAAAGGTGAAGGGGGTGAGGCTTTGGGAAGCTACTGTGCAGAGACAGACAGACCCTTTCTTTATTTTTTAGCTACTTGATTAGACCCCTTGATTTAGCATCTGATGTCAAACAGCAGACAAAATGCACCAACTGAATTAAAATGCATGAGGCCGCAAAGGATCATGTAAAAGAAGTTTGTCAGGTTGGAGAACAAATATAATATATATATATAATGAAACTAGAGATGCATTATAATTGTAATAAATAACACTGAGGTTGACACACTGTACTAAGCGGTGGAGACTTCATTTACCAGAATGAGCAATTGTATTTTCAGTAACAACAAAAGTTTTTTTTCTTTTGTAATTAAAGCCCCCCCCCAGTCACACACACCCCTCACCAGCGCCCAATCTCTTCAACTCCAAAATCCACCAAATCAACAATTTACTTTGTTGATAAAGTGATTAAGGTCAGAAATTTTCGAAGAGATTCTGGACACGGTAGTGCTGGATTTAATGAGCGCTTCAGACTAGAATAACCACCTTTTAAAACCCTTAAAGTATCTGCTGCTAATCAAAATACCAGCATATATGTTTCTCCTCGAAATGGCTTCCCATCACTTCCTGAGGACTCTTCCTTGCCAATATATTTAACGTCCTGATTTTCAGACTCCAGTGGCAAGCTCCTAAAATGTTTTGTTTGCAATTACTCACCCCCCACCCCAGCACCATTTCAGCATTTCCTTAGGGGTGGGCGCTTTTAAACAATTCAGAACCTACATTCTCTTTCTCTTCGCCCCCCTCCTCCCCTTTCTCCAGTTTGCATATTGAACCCTCCTGACATATTTCTGACCATTCTTCTCCTTTGTTGCTATTTTGCTCCAGAACCGCGGGTAATCCCCCCGATTTGAGATGCTGCTCATTGTCATGCTGATGGACATTTCCATTTGGCAGATCTGTGCCCCCCGGAGGAGACACACAAAGGCCAGGCACGTGTGCCTTCCTATAGAAAACCATCAGACCGTGAAAAGAGGAGGGGCCAGGCGTGTGCCTTTAGCCGGGAGGGGCCAGAAGTAAATGACGGGGAAGGGGGGGGAGAGAAAGGAAAGCGAACGAGAGAAACCCCTCAGGTACATCTGCTGTACCTAGCAAGCGACCCCGCTGTCCCTGCCCCTTTCTGCGAGCCTGCACCCTCCCACACTCCTCCAATCCATAGGAGCCGCAGGAAGCGCTGATTGGCTCGGGGATGGAGCAGGAGGCTCGAACAATGGCATCCTCTCCCCTTAAAAAGAGTGCAGCGATCCGGGCAGGGGCAGACGGGACCCATTTGCGGGGCGCCCACCAGACAACAAGTGCAAAGGGGGACCAGCAGCAGCGGCACGTCGGGGGTCTGGCCCTCTGCTGCTGAGCCCGGACTGGATGGCAGAAGCAGGCAGCCAAGCCTGAGCGAGGCCGCCGGCTGGAGCCAGACGCACAAGCCTTTTGCTGCAGATCCGCGCCCCTGCCGCCGCCCCAAGTGCCTTCCCCGCCGGCCCAGCCGCCAAAGATGCCCCGGGGGTTCCTGGTGAAAAGGAACCGGAGGGCCACGCCGATCTCCTACCGGGTCCGCTGCGGCCAGGAGGGCGAGCCCGAGCTGCTGCTGTTCGCCGGCGGCCAGCAGCGCTGCTCCCCGCCCCTCCCCTCCGCCGGCCCCGATCCGGCAGCCCCCGTCGCGCCCCGGGAGCCGCCGCCGCTGCCGCCCCCCAAGCCCGTGCAGTTCGGCACCCCCGAGGCCGCGTGCCAGGCGCTGTACAGCCCCACGCGGCCGGTCAGCAAGGAGCACGAGAAGAAATCCTTGGAGCGCAGCTTCAACCTGGGCTCGCCGGTCTCCGCAGAGTCCTTCCCGGCCCCGGCGGTGCCCAGCACCATGGACCCGCTGCTCTTCGCCCCGGCCGAGCTCAAACTGTGGGCCTCCTCCTCCAGCCCCGCGGAGACCAGCGGCCCCCAGCGCAGCATCCCGAGCGGCCCCCACAGGGACAGCCACTGCAGCGCCCAGGGGCCCGCGAGCGGCACCCACTGCAGCACCCACAGTGACAGCCACTGCAGCGGCCAGGCGAGCGCCAGCACCCGCAGCCTGGCCGCCCTGCTGCCCGCCTCCTCGGGCCGCCCCCAGCCCAAGCGGCCCCCCGCCGGCTCCGAGCCCGGCAAGCACAAGCCCCCGGCCGCTAAGAAAGCCAAAGCCATCCGCAAGCTGAACTTCGAGGACGAGGTGACCACGTCGCCGGTGCTGGGGCTGAAGATCAAGGAGGGGCCGGTGGAGCCGCCCCGGGCGCGGGGGGCGGGCGGGCCGGGCCCGCGGCCGCTGGGCGAGTTCATCTGCCAGCTGTGCAAGGAGGAGTACGCCGACCCCTTCGCCCTGGCGCAGCACAAGTGCTCGCGCATCGTGCGCGTGGAGTACCGCTGCCCCGAGTGCGACAAGGTCTTCAGCTGCCCGGCCAACCTGGCCTCGCACCGCCGCTGGCACAAGCCGCGGCCGGCCCCCAGCGCCCCGCCGCCGCCGCCGCCGGCTGCCAAGGCGCCCGAGGAGCCGCCGCCGCCCAAGGAGGCCGGCGGCAGCGGCAGCGAGCGGGACACGCCCAGCCCCGGCAGCGGCGGCGGCTCGGAGTCCGGCTCCGAGGAGGGGCTGTACGAGTGCCCCACCTGCGCCCGCCGCTTCCGCCGCCAGGCCTACCTCCGCAAGCACCTGCTGGGCCACGAGCCGGGGCCCGGCCCGGAGAGACCCGGCCCGGAGGAAAGCCCCGGTCCCGCCGCGCCGGCCGCCAGCGAGTGCCACCTGTGCCCGGTGTGCGGGGAAACCTTCCCCAGCAAGGGCGGCCAGGAGCGGCACCTGCGCCTGCTGCACTCGGCGCAGGTCTTCCCCTGCAAGTACTGCCCGGCCACCTTCTACAGCTCGCCCGGCCTCACCCGCCACATCAACAAGTGCCACCCCTCGGAGAACCGGCAGGTCATCCTGCTGCAGCTGCCCGTGCGCCCCGCCTGCTAGGCCGTGCCTTCGCCCCCTCCTGCGCCCCGGGCCGCTGCGTCGGACCGGCTTCGCCCGGCAGCCCTGCAGAGCCCGGCTCTCCAGGCCCCCGGCTGATCCCCCCTCCCCCGCCTGGGTTATTTATAGATGAAAACAAAGGGGCTGCGGGGGGGGGGGCGGATAATAAAATCCACTTGTGCCAGTGTCTCCTTGGTGGTGATTCCTCCGTCCTTGCTACTGTAGCTCAGCCTCTGAAAAGCAGCCCCTCTTTGATCGCTAGCGGTATCAAGGAAGGCTCTCCGGCTTTCCTCTGCCCCCATCTCTCTGTGTACGTAGCCTAGGGGTTGGGTTGGTTGTTGGTTTTTTTTTTTTTAAGTCAATCTCGACGAATAATGCCTTTATATGTCACAGGCTGTACATTGAATTTACCACATGATTAGCTTTATTATGGCTTGTGAACTGCTGGAAGCTGGCTTTACACCCCCACCCCCTTTTATGTGAACAAATAAAACTGCTTCATTTTGTTTTCTTTAGTATAGCCACAAATGCCTTGATTCTACTGTTGATGGTCTCCAGAAAATGCTGTAGAAACTGCCTTAAATATAACCTGCCAACTTTCTTTTTTCGATGGTTTGTCCTTAGCGAGGTAGAATCACGAGCTGACTATATGTATATTTTGATTTGAGTAATTGTTATTTATTCTTTATTTATTTATATTAATTATGAAGATTGATATTATTTGATCGTGAATATTTTGATGCGCTTTCCCCGCCCCGTCCCTGCCATTTCACTGTGCATTTTAGAAGAAGATCTTGTTCTAAAGGGATCTGCTAAAAGGGTTTAACTTTTCTACCTAGAATAACACACAATCTTGACCATTTTATCCTGCTCCAAGGGCGCAGACAGCTCTTGTGCAACCGACAGCTCTTACTTTTAGATGCAATCTCTTTTCTACACACATTATTTTCTTAACTGTTAGCTATTTATAGAATGCTTCAATAGAACTGTTTCAACTGTATAACTATTTACTATTCAAATAAAATATTTTCAAATTCAAATACACATCCTCTCGCGTCTCCTGTTTCTCATTAATCAAAGCCTTCCTGCTCTTTTTTGTAAACGAAGAATAATGTCTTCATTTCGGTTTAAAAGAAGGAAGAGCTAACAGAGCCGTATATGGTATAGGTCTATAAAGTATCACCCGGGTGATCCTTTTCACACGCCCCCCGTGGAAGGCGCTCTGAGGCAGTCTATTTACACCTTCTCCCGTAGCTTTAACCCCCCCAAGAACGAAGCTCTAGTCATTTGCTAACTCCTTAGTTCTCTGAGCGCGCAGCTTGGGAGACCAGAGGAGTTTGTCCATCCTTTGGTAAAGTTACCGGAAAGCAAATGACTGTCAAGCAGCGTGTTACAAAGGGGAAGGGCTGAAGCCGAGGTCAGGCCGGCTAATCCCCTTTCTCTCGCTAATTGACCGTTCGGCACCGAGGGCTGCCTCATGGCCTGGGCCAGAATCAACCAATACGTTAGCTCCAGCCCCAAATCACAGACACGGCGGAGCTAAAACCCACCCGCTGGTGTAATGAGCCGCGCTAGCACGTGGCTTGGTCGTGGTGAAGGTGGACGTGAGCGCTCCAGACTTCAGCCATCTCAGCTTTCATTTCACCAGTGCCAGGGGCTAACCCGCGGCATCGCCCCCTTGCAGAAAGCGTCACACGCTCGGCGTCGGGGCCCCAGGTGAGCAAGGTCACGCGAATGCACTTCTTAGTCTCGCCTGGGGGGGGCGGGGAGCCTAGGCACATGCATCACCTTGAAGCCGCTGGGCTGCAGGGTCCGGAGCCGACCAGAACCGGCAGGGAATCACGCTCAGGGTAAATCTCACTTGCATTATTGCCCCCAGCCGGCAGCAGAGCGTCTGCCCTTAACCCTGGCAGGCAGCCCCCCGGGGCTGGGCCTTTTCGCTGCGTTTCTCCTGCAGTCCCGAGCGCATCACAGGCAAACACGCAGCTCCCTCCTTCACCTCCCTTTTTTGCGGCTCGCCCGCCGGTGCATTAACCCAGCGGCCCTTCCTCCCCGCGGATTCAAACACCCAGGAGCGAAGCACGGAGAGCATGATAGGAGAAGTAAGGTAGCAAAAGAGCAAGGAATTTGGACGCACCTGGGGTGGCCCCTGCCACTGGGTGCTGAGTTACTCAGCAGCTTTTAATGGGTTACACAACACAGCAGACCTAGCAGGGAGGGCGGTTACAGTTAAGCCTTAGACACGCTCACTGCAAACAGCAGCAGCAAGTGAATGAGGACACCCTACAACGATGACCTGGTGGCATAAAACCAGGACCACAAATGGGCCTAAATTGCAAGGGGCGCAGCTGAGCCGAATCAGCGCTATGCAGCTGCTGGAGACCAGGAGCGGAGAAAGGACATAACTGCTGCCTTTCCCATGCACCAGCCAAAAGGTTCCCTGCAGTGTAACACGAGGGGATTGGGAAAGAACCCGAAAGCCAATGCTGGGAATGTTTGCCAAGGCCCAGGCTCTCAGGACTCAGCTATCACCTGTTGTATGTTCGTCATGATCATGAACATTAACACTGAGACTGAGTTTGATCCATCTGCATAGCCCCATCTAGGGCTGGACTCGAACAGAAAGCACAGGCTCGCTTCCCAAAGCACAAAATAGTATGTGCAGGTGTGTGTGTGTGATTTGCAATCAGCTTGAAATACTTAACTCTGAACATGTGAAAATCACCTACGCCCCTATCTTCTGCTTGAAACTGGTTTCATGCAGTTACCAAACTATCTGGAGGAGATCACTTATAGCAAACATTTGACATGAAACCTGGGAGAATTCTTTACTGGTAAGGAAAAGTCAAGCCATTTCAGGAGACAGAGCCTCCCTTGTAACATAGTGCCGATGCCTCACAACTGTAATATACTAATGTCTTCAGGATAAGTAATTTTTTTTATTGTGCAGGTAGGACTAAGAGCCTGACCCAAAGCCTGTTGAAGCCAATGGGAGCCTTTCTATTAACTTCAATGGGCACTGCATGGCACCCTAAATCCTCTGAGCAAATCCGAGATAAGCAATAGCCAGGATCATTTATCTGGATAGCGATGGAGAAATGGTGAGTGTCTGGCTGCCTCCCGTTCCAAACAGGAATGAGAACCTATGGAGAGTTTAGCTTGGGCTCATTTTGTTCTGAGCTTAGCTGTTAGAAGCAAAATATATTTAATTCCTTGGGTGGAATTACTAATGCTCAGCAGCAGCCTCCTCATCTTGAGAATCACTGAGGAAGTGGGTGGTTCATTGTACTCATTGCAAATGGCTAAGGCACCAAAGCAATGGCAAGCCCATAGAAAAGTAGATTGAAGACATCCTAGGGGCAAGCAGCATTGGAAACTACAAAATCACACTGCCTGACTTCACACAGGCTGACTTCCTGTGTGGTCAGACAGCCATGCCACATCCTTAGTCTATCCACAAGCTGTAGACCAGGGCTCTGCCATTATATGTGCCTAGCCACATGGCGATGGAACGTTTCTGAGCAATAGCTGGTAGTTAGGGGTGTGCACCAGTTCCTTCCATTGTAACCTTATAGCCAGAGCCCTTGTCTACACACACAGTTACACTGGTTTAATCAATTTTTTTTGTATGTGACCATGCTATGCTAAACTGAGGGAAGGGTGTCCACACCAGGGAGTTGCATCGCTTTAAATGAATTGATTTAGAAAATGTTTTTAATTTAAATTGTCTCCCTCTGCCAGACAGAGAAGCCACAGAACCAATCTCACTCAGTTCCCATTATTCAAGTCTCAATAATGGCTTGTTAAATAGTTGTGCTGTTAAAGTTCAGCTCAGATTCAGTTTTAATATTTTATGGGGGGTTTTTTGGGTCTGTTTAATCAGTTTTGAGAAATGATTTAGACTGTCATGGGCCTTGCTGTAGGTGGTGGGCCTCAGTGAAAGCACCAGGTTTGAGGCACTCTCTTGTTCCACTTCATTTAGGCACAGAAGAGCCTTTTCTGCCTTGGGACTGACAATGGCGGCAAGGCCTCACCAAAGGCCTACAGGCACTGGAAGCATTCACTCCAGAACTTGCTCCTGTACATGGCTTTGGGTGCACATCAGCCTGGGAGGTTTCCCCCTAAAAGGGGATTCCCAGGCATGAATAGCGTGATTGCTAAAACGTCCCTTGGTGCAGGAGCCTGATGCAAAAATCTGTGTCTGAAAAGAGTCATCCTCTTGTAAAGGTTGCCAAAACAAATGCACCGGCGTAGAGGATTTGGGTTCGCTGGATGGAAAGCACCTCTTATGGAGCCAGCAATTTCAAGAGGTCGTGTGGTAGGAAAAAACTCTTACAGGGATCCTGCTGTTGGATCCATCCAGACTGTGTGCTCAGATTCCCCGGAGGGGTCAACAGAAAGGCCTCGTTGGATCCTGGCCTATCAGACTGGTCATCTCCATCCTTCACTCCCTCCTCCCCCCACCACAATCCTCAGGAAGTCTTCTACAAAGAAGATGAAAGCTCCTATTGGGCATCCCTTGGCCTCCTCCACCTGAGTACTCTGGATCAGTTGTTCTGGCTGATGTTGAGCCAGACTCTCTCTTTCTCAGAGGAGGAGATCTGGTGGGACAGACATTTCTCTCTCATCCTCAGAAGATGCTGTCTTAACCACTTCCACATTTCCTCTGAGGGACACCAGGACCTTCTAGGACATGGTGGGCAGGGATGGTTGTAGTATGGGAGAGTCTGTCAGGGGATTTTCTCAGGAAGTCTTGTAAGTTGTTTAATGTTATGTGGAGCTCCCAGAGAAAGAGAAATAAGCCCCGTTTATCAACAAGAACCTGCTGGAACTGGCCAAAGAGGATTACAGCCATGCTGCCCCAGTTTCTAGGAAACCAGACTCCCTACACCAAGTCCCAAACATCAGCTTGCTTGTGGTCCTGGTTGCAAGTGAAAGACTGAAAACTGGGGAAGTGGCATCTATCTCTGGGGACAAGGAATCCAAAGTTTCAGTGGAGGCACCTGAATCTGTTTGGCAGAAAAGTTTCTCTCCACACCCCTGATCCTGGGAATCCCTAATTGCCAGGTTGTCATGACCTACTATAACTTGTCCTTACAATCCAGAATGGCATCGTGGACCCATTTCATTACAGGACAGAAAGCAGTAGTTCTTCAAGAGAGATCTTGAATGATGTGCCCAGCACAGCTGTCAGATTTTGGCCTCACAGTGTCTTCCAGAAGAGCCTCTAGGTTCCAGAATTCAGGTCTTTGCTGCAGTATAGTATCAGAAATTCCTTGCTTTCACCCTCCGTAGCTCAAGACAGGGAACCTATCTCCATGACATCAGCGAGGGAATTAATTTGTGGTGTCATCAAGTCTCTATAGTCTAGGGAATCCAACTAAGCTTCTGTAGGAGGCAGATGACATCTATTGCAATGAGACGCATTTCCATAGGATGAAGGTAAAACGAGGCTGCAAACATCACCCCCAATGTCCTTGCATTGTATGCTGAATGAATCCATACACTGGCCCATATTTCTGAATGTGACTAGTGGTTTTGGAGCACCTTAAAAACCAGGCCCTGAAGGTGTTTCAGGTTAAGCATCCCCAATCACTTTTGTAAATGTAAGGCCCCAATATTTCTCACTTTGGTACATAGCTGCTAGGTCAGAGACATCTGAGGTACCTGTTAGTTTTGTAGTGTAGACGTGGCCAAAAGTAAAAATTAAGTCAACCTAACTTACATTGGCATACCGCTGCTGCAGTAATTACATCGCTTGTGCATGTCTACACTTTGCTCCTTGTAACGGTGGTGTGCGTCCTCACCAGGAGTGCTTGTGTCAGTGTGGGGCATTGTGGGATGACTCTTGAAAGTCAGTAAGCAGCACAGTGTCTACACTGACACTGCATCGCCATAATTACATCAACCTTAACTCTACGCCACTCATGGAGGTGAAGTTATTAAGTCAACATAGTGGGGCAGTTATGTTGGCATGAACCAAATATAAGTGTAAACACTTCCATAGTTAGGTCGACATAAGCTGCTTTATGTCGGCCTAACTCTAACGTAGACCAGACCTCAGTTACTTGACTTGGGAGTATACATTATTACTAGATCATATAACTTGAGGCATTTTACAGATGTACAACACAGGTCCTGAGCCAAGGATCCTACAATCAAAATAGACAAAACAGTAAATAAATAAAACAACAACAAAGGAGTATAGGAAATAGTCTCTATTCTATCTGCAGCCCAAACACTGACTAATGGGAGATCTGGGGAAATGTCCAGAGTCCAAATTCCTTAGATGGAAGTCCAGAGAGACTGACAGGCTACTAGGACTATAACAGTGCCAGGCACTGTGCAGGCTCTCTATGGTATCAGACGGGAATAGTCTCCTATGGCTGTAATAATCTAGTCTCTATTAGATAGGTGCTAGCCCTAATTGTTATAGTAAGATCTGAGGGGTGTACACACAGCCTGAAATCAATGCGTGCAGCAACTTCTGGGAATCCGTGCTTTGCTTTTGGTGCTGTGTATATTGCCATCCATCAATGAGAGGGACAGGCTGGAACTGTGCAAGGAAAGCCACCTTCTGGCTACAAACAAATCACTTTGCACATGACTTTGGATTCATCCAATGAATAGTCACCTCTCATAGAGCAGGCTTGACCACGCTACCTGATATGTTACATGATACATGATTTTAATGGTGTCCGAAGAGCAGACAAAGAGGTTGTTCATACTCTGTGAAAATGGTCATATGTTGTGCCTCTCCATTGTAGGAGACTATAAATACTCTGTCTGTTCTGTCCATATCTATCTTTGACTCTGCAATGTACTGAACATATGGCCTAAAATGTAGCACTTAAAAAAAAATCAGGAGTAATACTTGAAAGAATATAAGAATGGCCATACTGGGGCAGACCAATGGTCCCTTTAGCCTAGTATCCTGTCTTCTGACAGTGGCCAATGCCAGATCTTTCAGAGGGAAAAAAAAAGGGCAGTTTATCTAGTGATCCATCTGCTGTCATCCAATTCCAGTTTCTCCGAGTCCGAGGATTAGGGACACCCAGAGCTTGGGGTTGCATCCCTGATCATCTTAGCTAATAGTCAAGTCATTGATGGACCTATCCAATTTTTTTTAACCTAGTTATACTTTTGAACTTCACAACATCTTCTGGCAATGAGTTCCACAAGTTGACTCTGCACCGTGTGAAGTGGTGCTTCTTTTTGCTGGTTTTCAGCCTGCTGATTATTAATTTCATTGGGTGATCCCTGGTTCTTGTGTTATACGAAGAGCTAACTAACATTTCCCTATTCACCTTCTCCACACCAGTCATGGTTTTATGAATCACTAACATAATCCCCCTTAGTTGCCTCTTTCTTAAACTGAAGAGTCCCAGTCGTTTTAATCTCTCCTCAGATGGAGCCGGATTTCCACGATAGGTTACATACCAAAGTTAGTAGTTCTGTGATTTCATATCAAATTTATTCTAAAGCCACCTCTGTTGACACCTCAGGCTGAGGAAGTTCCTCAGATCTGTCACCTAAAAAGAATGGCTCAGGTGTGGGAATCTCCCTCACATCTTCTGCAGCGAAGACCAATGCAAATAATTCATTTAGCTTCTCTGCAACGGCGGTGTCTTCCTTCAGTGCTCTTGTAGTACCTCAATTGTCCAGTGGCCCCACTGCATCTTTGGCAGGTTTCCTGCTTCTGAAGTACTTTTTTGCTGTTAGTTTTTGTCTCTTTTGCTAGTTGCTCTTCAAATTCTTTTTTGACCTGCCCTATTATACTTATAGGCAAGGAGCTTTGGAATCCTGCAAATGAGATGCAGGTGCCTCCACTGAAACGTGGATACAATGTTAGTGGCAGGTTGAAAGGTGTGATATGTTTATGACAATGCATGCTCCACACAGTACGCTCTTAAATTCAGTATTCCTTTAATGGATGACAACCTACTTAAGCAAAGAGTGGTAGTATCGGGGAGTATCTCAACTACAAGAGCATAATGCTGCAAACACAGCACTCTAGATTACTTTGCTTACATGAGGCTACATTTTCTTGTTTTGCTGATTATTCCTAGAGCTTGTGTTCACTTACCAAACTGTGACCCACACAACACATAGGATTTCCAACTTTCTGACTGCACAAAACTGAACACGTTTTGCCCCGCCCCTTCCCCAAGGCCTTGCCCCCACTTCCTCCAGCCCCCCTCCTTCTGTTGCTCATTCTGCCCCACCCTCACTCACTTTCACTGGGCTGGGGAAGGGGGTTGGGATGCAGGAGGGGGTGAGGGCTCTGGCTGGGGTTGCAGGCTCTGGCTGGGAGGTGCGGGGGATGGGAGGGTGCAGGGACATGTCGCCACTTCTGGGAGCTGTGCGGAGCCATGGCAGGCAGGGAGCCTGCCTTAGCCCCGCTGACCAGACTTAACGGCTGACCGGAGCTGCCAGGGTCCCTTTTTGACCAGGCGTTCTGGTCGAAAACCGGACGCCTGGCAACCCTAACAACACATGCCCCTAGAAAGTGCTTTTCTCATCTCCATGCATCTACTGCCACATTGTGATCAGCCTCAGGGGCGTTTTGGGGGCGTGATCTGTTGCATCTGGAAAATTGCATATTCAAGCCATAAATGTTTTCTTCTGGCATGTATAAATGGTGAACAGATGGGCCTGAGGGTGAGTGTTGACATGCATCTTCTTGTTTTATGATTTGTACATAGTGTTGTTTGATTATTGAGGTTTCTATGTAACCTATCAGTAACTGCCTTTCCTTGTTGTTAGGTGCACGTGCCCATGGTGACAAGCCAATCTGGTCTAGTAAGAGTGCACACCAGGATGATATTTAGGCACATATCCACTGATAAAGTACAGTCTTCTGCAGCATCCTCTCAGGTAATATGTACAGGTTTAAAAAAAAAACCCCAAGGGTGGGATTTTCAGAAGTGCTCAGTGTTGTCCTAACTTTGCTTCCACTGCAGTCAAATGGGACCAATAAATTATATTTAAACCCACTTTAAGGCCCTGTTAATGCACCAGAACAGTGTAAAGGGGCCTTAGGACAACTGAGAATTAAGACTCAAGTGTTTTACTATAGAGTTTACAGTATAATTTAAATTGCATTTCATTACTTGGAATATCACTGTGGTTTTCTTAAGGCTAGTTTTGGTAAAGTAACAGCACATTTGGACTTGCTGCATATAGTGCATTTCATCTCAAACATCACACACACACACACACGCGCGTCAGGTTACAGTTTTAAATAATTTTAATGAAACTTGGTTCACTGTAAAACTCACAACAAAGATTTCAGATTTGCATCATAAAAACTTTTGATATGTTAACCAGAAAGATGGGCACTTCAAGCATGGGTTTTCATCTTACAAATATTATAAAACAGGTAAATGCACCAAAACAGGACATTGTAGGACCTGCTTTTTATAACTGAACAGATGATCTTATGCAGCCTAAGATATGTATAGACATCCCAATGTGACTGTACTTCTGGATTCTGATTTTTCCATTATTGCTCAGCAGTACAGCCAAGTCAAGACTAAAACCATGCAGAAAGGAGTTCCACATCTCCCATGTAACCCCACTGCAGAATATAGCACTCTCATAATCAATACATTTTGCCTAGTGACATGTCAGGTGAGGTAAGGTAACATTGGAAAAGTTTTCAGAATGCACCCTTACGTTATGAAACTTCACTTTAAATGATTTTTTAACAGTAAGTGCCCACTCTCCAGGGTAATACACCTTTGCCTAACATTACTTTTAGAAAAGGATCAGTTACTATTTCTAGAAATGAGAAAACTACTTTGAAGCTAGCATAGTCTAGTAGAAATAAACACATATTTAATATTTTTCACAATGCCCTGGGAAGTTCAGTGGATTAGTGCAAAGTGTTAATTTTACATCACCTTTCTTCTTAGGTTAGAAAGTTGACTTCTTTTTCCTTAATCTACACACAAAACTATTGTTCTCTCCTATCTCTGACTTGCCTGGCTTTTGTCAGTTTAAAGCTGAAAGTCCACTAGAAATTTGGATCGCTGTAGTAACTGATGACACATCTGCTGTAATCCCAAGGCACGGCAGAGTAGGTTAACTGCATACATCAGCGACAGTTCAGACGTTGTTGGGTTAAGCCAGCATTTTACTGTTCTTTTCTATAGTTTTTCATATGTAAATTAAATATTAGTTCAAAAGAAAAAAAAAATCTCAAAATGTCTGACACCTCCATCTGGTGGGTACTTAGATTCTTTTTAACAATGCTATTTACTTGGCAGACCTAAGAGGTTTGGTCTATTGTATACATTTCTATTTAGGGACATTTATGCTAATATTACCATCGTTAATCATAGAGGCCCTGATTCAGGAAACACAAATGTTCAAGACAAGCTCATATTAATTGCTTATGTTCATCCTTACTCCGGGAAACATTTAAAGCACAAGTAGCCCCACTGACTTCAACGGAACTTCACATGTTAGTAGGGGCAATAGCCTGATCCGAAGCCCATTCAAGTCTATGGAAAGAATCTGCATTGACTTGAATGGGCTTTCGCTCAGGCCCTCTGTCTGGTAGCAAATGTTTGTAGGATCAGGCCCATAATCATTAGAGGACTCAGTGCTGATCTTCACTATCTGGGTGATCGTTTAAGCAATAAGGATCATGATGTGGGTCATTTCTCAGGGAGTGATGTGAATGGGAGAAGTTAATAGCCTGAAGCACAGTTAAGAGACCCTAGATGATCATTAAACCTGAGCATCAAACTTATTGCTATTTTTGCATGCTGAAAAAGAAAAGAAAACTCTCATGGGTGGAGACACTTGTTATGGGTCAAATGATGCAGTTTCAATTGGAACGTACAATTAATGCCCTGTAAATTAGGCAGCACTGCAGTCACATTACAGTACTGTTCATCTTGCACACAGGTGAGCAGTAGTTAATTCTGTAAGTGCATTAGCTCAGGCATATGGCAATGTGGACTAGACTATCTGAAACCAGATGTGAGCTGTTTAATCCATTTGAGTACTCAAAAGACATGGTTAAGAACGGCCATAGTGGGTCAGACCAATGGTCCCATCTAGCCCACTATCCTGTCTTCCAGTGGCTGGTGCAAAATACTTCAGAGGGAATGAACAAGGGGCAATTTCGAGTGATCCATCCCGTGTTGTCCAGTACCAGCTTCTGGCAGTCAGAGGTTTAGGGCCACCAGGAGCATGGAGTTTTGTCCCTGATCTTGGCTAATAGCCACTGATGGACTTGTCCTCCAGGAACTTATCTAATTCTTTTTTTAACCCAATTATAATTTTGGCCTTCACAACATCCCCTGGCAATGAGTTTCACAACTTGACTGGACGTTGTGTGAAGATGTTTGTTTTAAACCTGCTGCCTATTAATTTCATTGGGTGACCCCTTGTTCTTGTGTTTTGTGGAGGAGTAAATAAGACTTCCTTATTCACTTTCTCCATATTATTCATAATTTTATAAACCTCTACCATATTCCCCCTCAGTTGTTTCTTTTCTAAGATGAATAGTCCCAGTCTTTTTAATCTCTCCTCATATGGAAGCTTTTCTGTACACCTAATCATTGATGTTGCCCTTCGCTGTACTTTTTCCAATTCTTATATATCTAATATTAACATTAACCCACCCAAATGTAAACATCAAAGATATTTTGGAGCCATACAAGCGGAATATACTCCTGAACGAATGGCAGGCTACAGCCTCCTGGTAATAGGGGGGTTTCTGATGGGAAGGTTGACATATACCAATACAGTAGTAACAATGTTAAGACCCTGATCCTGCAAACACTTAATAGGTGCTAACTTTTGACTTAAATGTGATTACTCACCTGTGTAAAGCTAAACAGGTGTGCATGTGTTTGCAGGGTTGTGCCCTCTTCCTTTTGATTAAATCTCATGCATGTTACATGCATATAGGGAAGGGAAAGGAAAGGTGAGATTTTCAAAAGCACAAAGAGGACTTAGATGCCCAAATTCCATTGAGGAGGTGGTCCGCTAACTGCCCTTTGAAAATTTCCCTCTCATTTCTTAACACGTATCAAATTATTTTTATAAATTAAGGTCCCTGTCCTGCAAACACTCGTGTGTGAGTAGCCCTACAGAACTCAGTGGGACTACTCACGTGTGTAGTCACTCACATGTGAAAAAAGCATGCACAGCATCAGGGCCTTCATCTCCATCAGTGCTGGAGAAAACAAATGTTTTACACAGTCTCTCAATTCTGGAGTATCTTGCAATTATTTTAAACCTTTTCTGATTGTCCTTAGAAACTGGGTTCTGGTAGAGCAGCTTGCCAGCCCTTGTCTATAAGAAGAGCTGATCCCAATTGCTTACAAGGCAGCAAATCATAAAACTATTATTTCCCGAGGCAGACTTCAAAGGTGGGAGCCTGAAGTTAGTCACCTATATCCATATTTAGTACCCTAAATCAGTGGCCTGATTTTCAGAGGCTCTTATTGACTTGAATAGGCGCTTCTGGCTGGCAGCATTTGAAAATCTCATCACGCATTTAGGAGCCTAACTTTAGGCCTCCATTTTTTAAAAATCTTGGCCCAAAAGAACAGTATTTTTAACTCTAAAATGAATTTTAAAGACTTTGCTAACACTACAGCATAACAAACAGAACACGTGTAACCTGTTCTCGGCAGCTCAAACTAATTAACTCTCAGATCACACTAATCATTTTACAAATAAAATGACTTTAGAATTCATCTCCTGCTGTGTAGGGTTAATTTTCCATTTCAGCATCAAAAGTTCACCCAAAGGCTATTTGAGAGAGAACTCTGTCACCCCCTCATCTCTCCAATATAGACACTGTGGGGGTCCCTTTTCCCACCAAGAAACAAATACCCCCATAGCATTCCTGTTATGACAGAGAACTGACCCCCTTTATTTTCCTATGTAAACTCTCTGTAGGGTAGAAAATCGACATTAGAAACAGACCATTTTGAATATTCATGTAAATCACTCTGCAAAAAGGTGTTATGAGGCTTAGAAGAGGAGGAACTCTCATTAAGCATTTCTTACACGGAATGGTACATAAATAGTCTTTGGGGGTTAGTAATGGTCTATAATTATTATTAGCAAAATGCTAAAAAACACCCTTCAGAGGAAGCTGAAGATAATGCCATTGTTGTACAGCCTCTGCTGGTTCAAACCGTGCCAGAGGCTACGGCTGAGAATGCTTGCCAGGTTCAATACAGTGGGAGTGCTCTCATGAGGGCCTCACTTCTGCACTTATCCAAAGGGCCATTTCTTTGAAAATATTGATCAAATGTACTTACTACTGGCAGCTGAGTGCTGCAATGAATGCTCCTAAATATGATCCAGAGAAAGGATGCCGGTGGCAGCGCTGGCTCTAAGTTCAGTAGTCAAAGATCCTTTGGAGGAGGTTAGGCTTACAGACAGCGAGGGGGGAAAAAATGAAAAAGGAGCGAATTTCAGTTTGAATTGCCTATGTGCATCAAGGACACAGCCATCTGTGTGAATAAAAGATGTAACATTCCAATGAAGAATCAGTTTGATTACCTTTAGTAGCCTGTCTGGGCTCAGTTTGGAACTCCTCACTCAGGCAAATCTCTCTGACAAATGGATGGTTAGGGGCCTTGCTGAACATTTCACTTGAAGGCAATCCAACAGCTATACAGCTTTGCCCAAATGGGGAGAGGGGCTTTGCTAATTGCAGCCCTTTGCATTCGTTCAGGAGCAGATTGCATTTTGGACTTTAAAGCATGTCAAACATTATTAGTTGATGATACGGATCAAACCCTGTATTCCTAGCTCCCATGAATACACCTTGCTCCCATGAGTTGTTCGTATCAAGTATGATAGGGTGAATTCACCCCTAGGGACTCTCCTTGACTTTGATACAGTCACACGAGGGATGACTCTGACCTTCCTTGTGTGAGAGTTGCATGACTCAGGCTCAAAACAATCTGAGAAACCAACTTTCTCAATCAAGTTCTAAGAGAAGCAAAAGTTGTAACTGCCCTATCTAGTGAAAGTCACCAATAGGGCTGTTTTCACTTTCTCCCAGAAATCATCCTAGGACATGTATTAAATGGCTTCTAGTGAGGTAGTGCCTAAGAAGCTAAATATTCTGGGACATGGTTTCTGAACAATCACAGGATGCGACATGAGTGCATCATTTGTGCACGGGATTACACAATGAATGCGCATTGTGGAGCTTGTACCTTCTTCTTTCATTCAATCCCAAACTAAAAGCACAAATGCAGATCTGATAACATTTCAAAGCCTTTTAAGGGCCATCCTGTGCTTTATAAGCCATTAGCCACATTGGGGGACTGAGGAGAGGCTCCACCATAGCATGAACTGCAGATGGAAATTCAGCTGGGGCTCTGGGGAAGCATATGCTGCAATGACGCAGTGCCACACAATTTAAAGGTGTAGCATGCACTGTGCTCCATGCCAGGCCAGCATGGTTGCTGAGAGTGGGATGCTCTTACCCTTCCCCCTTTTGGGAAGTTAGTACTGCTGTCCACATGAGCTGGGTGCAGTGCTTATGCTCTCCAATGGGATTATTCTTGGCGCCTGCCCGGGAGTGTAAGGGAAGGCAAAGCTCTCTGCATCGTCACATCTTTGGGCACCAACACTTAGGTCTGGTCATCACCTAGACCTTAGAGTAGTAAAGGATTTAGTGTGGTTCATGACACGTTGGAATCCAGTCTCAGAGAGGACAATTTATTTTCTGAAATTCACTGTTTGACTTTCGTGAGGATGATGAACTGGGAAGATTGTTTGGTATGTTCAGAGACAAGAAAATTACAAAGCACAGCCATTTCCACTTCACCTGCTTCTGCACAGTTCCGTTTACTGGACATTACAGATGGGGCCCAATAGGAGAACACATAAAAGATTGAAGCTTTCCCAGCATCAGAAGCCGTGACTTTATAACCTGTGGTAAAAGTAAAGCCACTGTTGTGGAAATATCGATGTAACCGGCTGTATATTAGGAAAACAGACTCCTTTCCTAGTGAGTGGAGACATTCAAATGTTGTATCTTACTGGTTCCTGGAAGCATTTTTAAAAGACTCACAATTTTCCTGCTTTACAAGTACAGAGGATGCAAAATTGCCACTTCACTATGAAGAATGCAGCATTTTGAAGGAGGGAAGCTTCCTGAGTTTTCTAAAGAGCCCATGATTGTTCCCTCCCTCATTAGAATACAAGCATTTACAAAAGAAATATTACGTTAGCACAATTCACTTATACTATATAACTACCCTTACACTTTGGGGAAGGTATCTACCCAACACATATGAAGGTATATCTAGGTGAATAAAGCTGGAGTGGGAGAGAATTTTCAGCCACAGCTGTTGTAGAGTTTGCTCCAACCCAAATTGAAAAATATCTTTACTCTCATGATTTAAAAAAAAAGGTGACCCCTCATCCCAAAGTTTTACAAACTATTTTTAGACAATAGTATTATTGTCACCATATAGAAGGGTTAATTAGAGGTCTTCTCATGTCATCAGATACTGAAGATGTTCTGGAGATTTCCCTTGAATATTGAAATGAGCATATTTGTAACAGTTTTCAAATTTCTAGGAAGTCCTGCGGAAAGACAAATACTGTTATGATGAGGGGCAGGGAGTGAACTGTCTCTGGATTAAATTAAATCTAGTTGTTGGTGTTTAATTATGCCAAATGGAATCTGGACCAGGCAAGTATGTTGCTGGGTAGCTGAATAGTTTTCACCGATAAAAGCTAAACAAACAACAACTTCCATCTGTCAGAAACCAGCTCACTCGTAAAGTACAATACACTCTTAAAAAATAGGCCTGATCTTTCTGTCAGATGACGTCTCAAGGACTTGCACATGCAGATGTGATGGAACAGTCTGGTCCCCTGTACTTTTATGGATTAGCAGTGTATTTGTCTGTCTGAAGCCTACAATGGGCCAAATTCAGCAGTGGCTTAAGAATGGTGTAAGCAGGACAGAAAAAAGGTACAACTCTTTGGTATTCAGCAGGTGTCCAATTTCCCCTCCCACATCCTAGCTTACATCCTCACGTTAGCAGTTCTTCCTGCTATACAGCCCATTCTGCTGCTCAGCTTCAGTTACACGAATGCCAGATCAGTGTCAGTTACATTGTTTTACCACTTACACCAGATATGTAACTTATTTCACCATGGAAGTCACTAATGAAATTGTCCAGCGCTTTCCATGAGAACTGCATTTATTTATACCAAGTCTGAATTTTGGCCAGTAGCTCTGTTCTCTTAGCCAAAATGCAGGTGGTCAAAAATGGTGCTGGTAAGCAAATGACACTCTATTGTATCCATATTCTGTCTTCACAAACAAGGTCAGCTCCCAGACTACTGCACTGGGCAGCACAGTATGCGGAGGAGGTGACCAGCCCTCTGTGGAGAAAGAAGTGGTTCAGGACTATTTAGAAAAGCTGGACGAGCACAACTCCATGGGGCCGGATGCACTGCATCCAAGGGTGCTAAAAGAGTTGGCTGATGTGATTGCAGAAGCTTTGGCCATTATCTTTGAAAACTCATGGTGATCCGGGGAGGTCCCGTATGACTGGAAAAAGGCTAATGTAGTGTCCATCTTTAAAAAAGGGAAGAAGGAGGATCCGGGGAACTACAGGCCAGTCAGCCTCACCTCAGTCCCTGGAAAAATCATGGAGCAGGTCCTCAAGGAATCCATTTTGAAGCACTTCGAGGAGAGGAAAGTGATCAGGAACAGTCAGCATGAATTCACCAAGGGCAAGTCATGCCTGACTTACCTAATTGCCTTCTATGATGAGATAACTGGCTCTGTGGATGAGGGGAAAGCAGTGGATGTGTTATTCCTTGACTTTAGCAAAGCTTTTGATACTGTCTCCCACAGTGTTCTTGCCAGCAAGTTAAAGAAGTATGGGCTGGATGAATGGACTATAAGGTGGATAGAAAGCTGGCTAGATCATCGGGCTCAACGGGTAGTGATCAATGGCTCCATGGCTAGTTGGCAGCCAGTATCAAGCGGCGTGCCCCAAGGGTCAGTCCTGGGGCCAGTTTTGTTCAACATTTTCATTAATGATCTGGAGGATGGCATGGATTGCACCCTCAGCAAATTTGCAGATGACACTAAACTGGGAGGTGTGGTAGATACATGGGAGGATAGGATACAGAGGGACCTAAACAAATTAGAGGATTGGGCCAAAAGAAATCTGATGAGGTTCAACAAGGACAAAGTGCAGAGTTCTGCACTTAGGATGGAAGAATCCCATGCACTGCTACAGACTAGGAACTGAGCGGCTAGGCAGCAGTTCTGCAGAAAAGGACCTAGGGGTTACAGTGGATGAGAAGCTGGATGTGAGTCAACAGTGTGCCCTTGTTGCCAAGAAGGCTAACAGCATTTTGGGCTGTATAAGTAGGGGCATTGCCAGCAGATTGAGGGACGTGATAATTCCCCTCTATTCAGCATTGGTGAGGCCTCATCTGGAGTACTGTGTCCAGTTTTGGGCCCCACACTACAAGAAGGATGTGGAAAAATTGGAAAGAGTCCATCAGAGCGCAACAAAAATGATTAGGGGGCTGGAGCTCATGATTTATGAAGAGAAACTGAGGGAACTGGGATTATTTAGTCTGCAGAGGAGAAGAATGAGGGGGGATTTGATAGTTGCTTTCAACTACTTGAAAGGGGGTTCCAAAGAGGATGGAGCCAGACTCTTCTCAGTGGTAGCAGATGACAGAACAAGGAGTAATGGTCTCCTTGTTGCAGTGGGAAAGGTGTAGGTTGGATATTAGGAGGGTGGTGAAGCACTGGAATGGGTTACCTAGGGAGGTGGTGGAATCTCCTTCCTTAGCCCAGGGCTACACTAGGGGAGGGGGTCGATCTATGATACTCAGCTTCAGCTACGTGAATAACGTAGCTGAAGTCGGCGTATCATAATTGACTTACCTGGCCATGAGGACGGCGGCGAGTCGATTGCTGCCGCTCCCCCGTCGACTCCGCTTCCACCTTTCGATGAGGTGGATTTCCGATGCCGACGGGGAGCGCTTTCGGGGATCAATTAATCGCGTCTAAACGAGACGCGAAAAATCGATCCCCCGAAAGATCGATTGCTACCCGCCGATCCGGCGGGTAGTGAAGACAAGCCCTTAGAGGTTTTTAAGGCCTGGCTTGACAAAGCCCTGGCTGGGATGATTTAGTTGGGGATTGGTCCTGCTTTGAGCAGGGGGTTGGACTAGATGACCTCCTGAGGTCCCTTCCAACCCTGATATTCTATGATTCATATTGATTCAATGCATTCAAATGTACATTTATTATTGCAATATTGGAAATAAAATCCGTTGCCACAGGATCAATGTATCTTGTTTTAACTTGGCATCTAAACAAAGGACCAGCATAGCTGTATAGATCACAAAGATACATTTTTTACATTTAACATTTTAAATCAGAATTATGCAGTGAACTGAGATTTAATTGATTTCTGAGGAGTTAAGAAAAAGGGTGTACTTGTTTGTTTTATACTACCAAAACCCTTGGATTCTAATTTTCCCTTTTTTTTTTTTTTAAAGAAAATAAGTTATTTTTATAACAGGGAAATAATAATTCTGGACTTTCATTCTTCCCTGCATTAGAGATTGGTGTCGTTTAGAAGGAAAGATTTTTGTCTCATTCAGAAAAATGCTCTTTGAGCTACTTCACGTGGTGTGTATTTGACACACATTTTATTGGGTAACTGAGCACAGTCATGGCCTCCTTACCCAACAATGATTAAAATGAAAACACATTAGATAATGCGATACACATTTTTTTCTAACTTACTTTATAGACACACAATCAGAAAGACGCAAAGAACAAGGTTTGAACAGAAAGTCAAATGGCAGTCAGAAATGTTAGCAATTCAATTATGCTCTGTGCCAGGAGGCTGGCTGCATTTACCTGTACATGCTAGCTAGTGTAGACTACGTACTATCATCACAAGCAACAATTTCTAGTTTCTGCACTGGATAATGAGTTAATCCCATTTTAATTTTTCCTGATAAATTGGTTGCCACTAGAACCAAATAAACTAATACATAAAGTCAACAACAAAATGCCAAGCTATAACTTAATATTATTGTAAAGATTTATCAAACATTATTCATTATTTACAGAGAATAAGCACAGATCACTGTCAACGTGAAAATAAACATTCACTTAATGTATACACAGAAACTGAGTGCAACAACAAAAAGCCCAAATAAAAATGGCTACCCAATGGTGCATTTAGCTTCACTTAAGGTAGCTCCCCTTCAGTTCAGGTAAAAAGTCACATTAAGTTTTTCAGGTGTGCATCCATCTTAATAAACACAAACAAACAGAGACTATGTTAACTAGACCTGAGGAAGATTAGAAAGGTTACAGGAGTATGATACAAAAATCAGTCATATATACTAACACTAATAGCCAAAATGTCAAAAAACAAACTTACGGTAGGTAACATTAGGTGTCTGACAACTACCCCGTCCCTCTACCAAACAAAAAAAGGGTCAGGAAATTCAGTTTTGAAACTCCACCCATTTCATACCCTGTTGTTCCTAGGTATTACAGCATTATATGGAAAATCAACATCTGTTTAGAGACCTTTGCAATACAAAATCATAATGGATGACAGAATTTCAGCCTTAAATCTGAACTCCCTGCCTTCTATTAAGTGTTTAAGTGGTTACAGTATGTGTTTCTTATTTTCTTTGCTTTTATGGTAATATTAATTTTCTAAAAAGTACAAAAAATTCCCCTTAACTCCTCAAACCCACTATTAACTGAAATTGTAGAGAGTTTTTTTTTTATATCCAAAACATTTGCACAATATGATCACCAAAGAACACAATGTAATGTGTCCTTGGAGGGTTATTACAATATCTAGGACTAATTAGGGATACTTTAATTTGCAGATTATTGCCCTGTTGATGTGCTATGTCAGTGTGGCTACCGAGGATGTGTACTGGCTCCCAGTTATACAAATCTGGGTGAAAAGTAGTTATTGCAAATGTGCAATATTTGCTTTTCTAAATGAAATCACTGGTCATTTTATTTTTCCACACAAACAGAAAAAAGGTGATTAGCTCACATTCTGCATTAATCACATGCAACATTTCATATGACAAAATGACCCTATGTCCAAAGATAGTGCTGCAAAAGAAGATTTCTATCAAAAAATAAATGGACAGATATAAACTAAATGGTTTGAACCAAACTGTACATATTAACATCTAACCTGTATTACATTTTATGGTATAAGTATGAATCTTTGTTAACAGATACCAATAAATAATGCCAAAACTGCAAATCCTTAAGTTTAGCAGCATTGGCATGTGATGGTTATAACATAGACACTAAGAGATAGAATGCAGGGGTCTTAGTTCTGCTCTCTGGATGTTAATATGCAGCATCCCACAAAGGGCCCAATCCCGCGAGGGTCAGTGCAAGCTCAATTTCAGGATTTTACTAAACGTATGGGGACGTGCACCCTTGAATAAAAGGGCAAGATTAAGGCAAGTGACTTTAATCCAGGTCTTGGTGATTTATGCAATTGGCAGCACTTTCCTAGATTACAAATAAATTACCTAAAACAGCTATTTGATACTTATGGTTTTTATGCACAAAAACTGTACTGGGGTATCAATTCAAAACAGAAAAGGAAGGGAGCACTTGATGACATACTGAAACGCACCCAAGTCATTCACCCACACTTAAGAGAAAAAGTCCATCATATGTTTAATTAAATGAAAACTTGTTTTCTATTTAGACGAAATTTGCTAATATACACACAGGTGTTAAACTATAATTGGAATGATTAAACGATCAACACAATGAAAGTAAATTAAATAATTGGTTTCAATACTTGCTTTGCATCCTCTTCCTGTGACAGCTGTACTTGCATCTACAGATTCTAAGGGAAAATAAGTGAATTACCCCACATCAGTGAAATGCCCCACACACTGAAAAAGATCCAGTTTTGACAGTTATTTCGGTGACAATAATAATCAAGAGTAATGCATGATGGGTAAATCAAGTGATAGCTGTCCATCAATAATTTAAGTTTTGTAACATAAGGGAACTGTAATTTTATAGCAAAAGCCACTTCTTTATGTGCTCATCCAAAGCATGTAGCAATGTTCTAGTGATACAGTAAATGATTTTTTTCTGATTTTTTTTCAAATTCCCTTGAATAGGCTTCCCCTTCCAAAGTGCTTTAATTTGAAGATTTGCTGAGAGCACTAGCAGAGCGACGAAGTTTCCCAGAGGCTTTGTTTTTCGTGGCATGTGGTGGTGTTGGAGAGGTCTGCTCTGCTAACTCTATTCCTGTGGTTACAGTAAGATCAGCACTCGCACTCATTGTGAGACAGCCTGAAAAGCAAGTGGGCAAAGAAAATAAAAGAGTATTATTAGAACAATAGAACGCATCCAATGACAAAAGTGCTTCCTAAGATACCAAAAAGAAACTAAATTTCATCTGTATGACGCCACTGAATTGACACTAGGAATATGTTTGGCCCAAGGAACCTAAGGGTTAAGAAGAATGAGCTTTTCTTACATGGTAAGGTCAGGCTGGTATTGGCTGCTTCCACAGAAGGTAACATAGGGCTAGGTTGTGACTTGGACTAAGTGCCCAGGCAGGGGAGTATGAACCTTCTTCACACCCCTCTGCAAGCTACCCAGACCCTGAGAGTGCAGGAATGAGCAGATGTTGCCTGCCTCCTCCTGAGGTGGGGGAGGAGCAGATGCAGCTCCTCCCCCACCTCAGAGTAGGTGTGTGTGTGGAGGGGTGGAGGAGCAGGCAGAGTCTCTCTCAATGTGCTGGCCAGTTCAGCTGAGCTGGCACAGAGGGTGTTATAATTTCCTGCTCCTCCCCCTCCCGCCAAGCAAGGAGGAAGCAGGGAAGGAACTGCTGTGACTCAGAGGAGTGTCTCTGGGTCACAGTGTCTCTGGGGTTGCTGCTTAAAGGTACAATATAGCTCTAAATCTCCCTCTTGCACATGTATTATTAAAAGTGCTGATCTTTGTTTTGTGTTGCACTGAATGGCTCTGTTTCTCTGTTTCTGAGGACTGAAAATTAGTTTCCTTAGTATTAATATTTCTGATCAAACTACAACAGTAATGTGCCTTAACCGCTGATGCTGAAGAGAGAAAAAAGCAACATTTTTTTAACAGTTCCACTAAGGAAGCAGTAAACAAAATCACCATCATTTCTGTTGTATTCAAGAAGGCTATTTAAGAACTTTATGCAAAGTTTAGCAAATCCATATAGTCCACATGTATTTACACATTGTTATTTTACACATTTAAGTTACAACTCATTTATTCCCAAAAGGTGATTACAACTAGAGGTCAGGACTAAATAGCTTGTCTGAATGAGAACAGATGAGGACACAGCTATTAAACTCAAAAGTAAATGAATAATATTAAAGCATGTGTGCAACTCTTGTCTTTCCCTAGTGCAATTATAATCATGCTCTGAGGAATACAAAAATGCATGCTGCAACACAGTTCTGTTGTTGCTACTGTCGTTTTGACTTGTCCCAGGACATTTCTGTAAGCGCGAATGCCATTTCATCAGCTCTCTCCTGGTACAATATTTTTAAACAATGGTATATAGTTCTCCCTGTAAATCCTCAATACAAATATTTTTATTAGCGATGGGACTGAAGCAAAGCCCCTTATCCAAACACCTCCAAAGCTCTGGGGATGGAGGAGGACGATTCAGAATCCAAACTCAAATCTAGATGTAAATTTCACAGTTGGCCTCTATGTCAATTAAGGGCTGAGCATCCACAAACTTCAGACCTAGAGCTACATTTTGCAGTGTAAGCCCATCTCTAATTTATCTACATACTATATTTTCAGATTGCTCCTGTACCTGGATTTAGTTTACTTGTGTTAAAATAATGTTTTACATGCTTATAGCACCTTGCATCCTGAACGGTCCCAAAACGTTGCAGATACTGTGCACAAACACCACCACTGAAATGCATCCGCTACTGAATTACATCTGCAGTGCAGGTTGGCAACCAATTGGTTGAATAGCACGCTATACAACTGCGGGAGGAGGGAAATAATTGGCCCAGAAACTGTGCCCTTATGAAAATTGTCAGGAAATCTTTCATGTCCAAGAAAAAAAGACAGGACATCAGTTTGTAAGGTCTTAACTGAAAGATACCCATGTAGTAAACTGCATGATATTACATTTACCTTCGAAGGACAAAGGACTAAGTTGAGTCTGCTGGGATTTGAACATGTGGTTCTAGGTATTTTAAACCTGATGCTTTGGGCCACTAAACTACCTCATCCCATCCCTTCTTGTAGTGACCATAAAACTAATAAGCCAGATTAGCCCTCGCATGCTATGGAGCTGTAAACCCAGTCTAATGGGTGTTTTGCTTTGCTGGAGCAGTGGAAAGCAGCCTCAGCGCACTGGTGAACCTAGCCCAGTATGTTTCTAAACTAAAGCATTTTCATTTGAATCATTCTTTCCTGACGCCTGACAGAAGGGACCCATTCTAATGGTTGCAGCTGGCATTCTAACCATGACTCCACGGCTTTAGTTCCTCCCTGAAGGGGGTTAAGATATTTTACAAAAAGTATGTTTCATAAAATTATACGTTTAGCAGACAGATTCTCACAAATCAATGATACAAAAAGCAACTCCCAGTGGTGTAGCTGCAAGCAATCCTGGGTTGTCTTCTGAGTGCTTCTAGAAATTCAGCTGCACCACTGTGAGCTAGACACTTGTATTAATCTTACTTCTCAGAAGCAGTTTGGAAATGCAACAGCATAGTCAGTGTCTCAGTTTATTTCCTTACTGTAAGGTTTAAAACTCAGCACTAGTGACAAGAATGAAACTTGTAATCATTAAATGCAACTATGTTAATAAATATCATCATAATGCATGAAAAAACAAAAGAAAGGACAATTCAGTTGCTGTTAATCTGAAAGCATTTACTGCTCATTTGAAATTCTTAAACTACTTAACAAACCTGATACTCACATTTCAAATTATACTTTTTACTTACCAGTTTTATATTTTAAGTCAACTGTTTCAAGCAGAAAAAAAGCACTTCCAAATAAGTGAAAAATGTGATTTAATATGCAAAGACATTTTCTGTGAAAAATGTGGACCTATTAGTTTTGGCTTAGAACTGGAAAATTGCTGTTTTCCCTAAGAAAGAAAGTGTGGGGGGAGGGAGGGAGGTGCTGTATTTTACATTCCTGCAGCTAAGCAGAATGGCAGATGGTCAAAATAATACAATTTTCACCAAATGGGCAAGCTCAAGCAATATTCATGCAAGCTCTCAACAATACAGCTTCTGCGCATATGAAAAGCAGTGCAGTTCAAACATGGGTAAGAAGGCATAGCCACACCTAAGCATTTAGAATCATCCCCAACATTCCTTTAGCCTTTAGAGTTTGTACATTCCATCAGTCAAAACTTTCTTCTGGCAAGTCCTTAACTATGCAATCAACCTTGAAGCTCCCTCTAAACCGTCTTGATTGATAGGTAGACAGCAGCTGCAGAATGAGCAAGTAATAACCACAAAAGAGAGAGGCTTTCATACAAATATTATAATTCCACTTGCAAGCTGTCTGGCACGAACTCAAATTACTTGGCCTTCTTCTCGCAATGGAAGCTTGGAACTTTATTCAGATAACACACTCTAGCCCACTTAACTATGCACCAGTTTAATGAAAGGAAACAGGACAATACCCACATTATGTAAAAATAAACAATACATTAATATAAAGGTTACAATGAGATTTCAAGATTTTCCAACAGCCCAAAGGAGGTTTAGCTAAATCTATAGTCTAAATTCTTTTGGGGGAAATAGGCAGCACAAAAGTTCTAACTCATCAAAGCAATTCTAAAAATGGCCTGGTAAAGTCCATCACTAAATAATGAACATTAGCATCTGAGATTCTGATTCACAGATGGCTCCCTTTTCGCCCTCTCAAATACACAATTCAAACACAAACACCCACCAAAAAATACTCTAAGCCTAAAATCCTCATTTCAGGTAATGTAAAACAATCAATCATTTATAAGCATGGAACGCTTTTTAGACGATACAATGTGGGTTATAAATAACCGTTCATCAATCCATTGAGCTTCTAGTTTGACAGGTTATTATTTAAAGGCTCTTGGGTTGCATCCATCTGTGACTCAGGATTCAAGGAGTTAATTCAGCGCTTCAAGCCCTCTTCCCCTAAGCCCAGCCTACCACTGAGCGCATCCAGCCAGCATGCTGCTGTCAGGCTGCTTCCTTCCATTCGATCAGTGCATTGGAAATTGCCCAGACAAACAAACAGAACCGAGGAGCCTGCAAAGGTCACACCTGGCGTGTGGCCGGCCGGCCTGCTCTCCGGGTCCTAAACCGCACCCCCAATCGCCAGGTTCAGGGCACTCTGTTTCCCCCTCTTTTGTTTTCTTTTCCTCCCCCAGCTGTTCCATTGAGAGGCCCAAGTTCAGCAATCTGCCCTCCCCAGAAAAGGAGGCCCTTATTAAGCTGAGCTCCCTCAAAGGGCCAGCACAGCACGTGCCGCTCCTTATCGGCCCCATCTCAAGATCCTATTCCATGGTGCTTAGCCAACAAAAAAGTAAATGGACTTAACTCCCATTGGCTCCCCTGCAGCAATTCAAACAAAAGTGCAAAGCAACAAAGACATTTTCCACTATGGCAGGTGTTGGTGTCAGATTCCGCCTGCAGCCAACAGGAGCAGAAGAAAGAAAGAAAAAAAAAAAAAAAGTATGTGCTTCTCAGACATGCAGGGGGATGCTAACAGGGCAGGCAGCCGGGCTCTTAGAGCTGCTACTCAGAGGCGGGCATACTCAGGGTCGCTCTTTTCCAGCACAGAGCTTGGGGGAAGAAAGGTGAGGTGGGAATGCAGTGAGAGAGAGAGAGACCCACACAAACCAAGAGTTGTTTCAGCTTTATATTAGCAACAGAAGGAAGCTGGTTAGTAAATCTAGCGTGATGCCAGCGCTGTGGCCTGCTCTTACCTTTCTCAATTACCGTAATGAGACCTTTACATATTTTAATCTAAAGGGAAAAAACACAAAATCATATAAATAAAGGAACATCACACCAACTGCTCTGTTATGAGGCTCATAGACATTGCTTACACCCATTTAGTTGTGGAAGAACACTAACTGTGCATCTTAAAGCAAACTAAACAAACATTCAGAAGGTAACCAAGATATCATTCATAAATGGAAAATAATGATAGTCTTTAGAGTTCACATTAGTGCTGTTATCTGGCGAGGTGTAAGTGGGACGAGCGGACCCACACGTCTCTCCAATGTTGGTTGAAATATGGAGAAAAAAATTTGAGCACACAATCATTTCCACCCAATTTAAGGACATATTATATGCACATTACTATGAAATTATAGACATTCTAGTGCTCTGTTATTGTCAGTCAGTTAGTGTCTGTATACTTTCCAACAACAGTAATATGTTTTATGAAGATTTAAATAGCTTTTACCTGCTGGTCAAGTTAAAAATCAGCAAGTGATTATATAATGTTAAGCTCTTTGGACTACATTTTTATAATGTAGAAGCCCACTAGTGCATGCAAAAATGCATGTACAATTGTATGCGTGGGTGTTCATACAATTTGTACAACCGCATGCATAAATAAGGTATTTGCATGAACAAATGATGATTCAGATGAATCCATGATCATTTGCATATGCAAATATTTGATTTGTGTGCAAAATCATGATAGCTGTATTGTGCAATTGCACATACTTTTTGTGCATGGATCTCGGACTTTATATTTCTGTTGCATTATGTCTAAAAGGGGATTACAACAATCAGTTTGCAATAAAGAGCAAAATTATACTTCTAATGAATGGTTTGTGATCCCTGGAAAATTAAAAGAAGTCAGTTAAAAATAATTCAAGTTTCTGATAGAGCACCCTTTAAGATGCATGTAGATTTGTTTTTTAATCCTTAAAAAAATAAGAGATTTTTCTTCTCTGCTGATATTTATAAGGCTCTTTCCATCTGGGGAGGGAGGGCAGTCCTGAAAGCAATACCAATAAATATGTGCTGTCCCATTCCTTTTTACCCCTCCCCTTCCTGTCTATATACGTCTCCCTGCTGCCTCAGTTTCAGCTTTTCTGCTAACACCCTCTTACATTTGCTGTGGAAGAACATACATGTGAGTGATTTCATCCTGCTAGAACATGAGACAGGAAGTGCAACTGACCAACACCAGAACAGAGAAACTGACTGGAAGGGATGTTAAACACACAAAATAAATAAACTGGAAAATATTGTTTTCTTTGTAATCTCTCTCCATTCCAATACTTTTAGGTGTTATTGTAAAAACAGATGCATGTTATTCAGTGGAAAATGTGGTTTTCAAGTTGATCGCATCCTTTTAATAGTATCTTCAACAACTACATTTTAGATTAACATAGTACATGTCATTTCAAAGAGTTTGATAAATAGTATACACACAAGAATTCAGTGCTGCCAACTGTGGACATTTTTATCATGAGTTCTGCAATATTTGGTGTTTTTTCTGAAAGCCCCAACTCTTGGAGTCATATTATTAGATGAGAATCTCTTCTTTCATTTAAAAAAAGTTTCATTTTAAAAATATTCTGATTTTTAAGCAAATCTCAAGATTTTTTGAGGCCTACTCATGATTTTTTAACACGGGGGGAGAGGTGTTTGGCACAACTGGAAATTGCTTTATCACTAATATTTCACGGGTGGGAGGGTAAAGGAAGCAGAA
The DNA here is from genome assembly GCA_037349315.1 of Chelydra serpentina. Lineage (NCBI taxonomy): Eukaryota > Metazoa > Chordata > Testudines > Chelydridae > Chelydra > Chelydra serpentina. The sequence goes on from JBAIAC010000061.1 coordinate 19,053,021, forward strand.
GATGGACAATCAGACAGCACAATACAAAATGGGGAAATTTTGACCAAGTTGACAATTATCTTTCTTCGTAAGAAAAGCTTGCAGACTTGATCTGAGTGTAACTGATACAGCAATACCTGCTTGAGTCTGCGGAAAGCCTGAAACAATAGTTCAGGTATCTAAAGGGTTGTTAACTCTGATGGTGAGCAGCCCTGACAACACCTGGTAGGTAGCGGTTGAGTTCTCCCCACCTCTCGGATGGAACTCAACCTGCCAACACAGGGACAGCTGGTGAAAAAAGGGCCAGGCCTACCTGAAGAGAAGTGCTGGAGGGCTCCCCATCACATAGTTTATTGGATTGCTCCTGCCCTGTTCCAAGGAAGGCCAGAGCCATGAGGGGGCCTCATTTAGGGAAGTGCCTAGGATCCTTGATTGTCTAACTCTGGTCCTGCAAACCAGTAGTCTCAGGGTGTTACAGTATTTTGCACCTGATGTTTAGGTATCTAAGGGTATGTCTATACTGCAATTAAAAACCCATGGCTGGCCTATGCCAGCTGACTCAGGCTAAGGGGCTGTTTAACTGTGGTGTAGAAGTTTGGGCTCAGGTTGGAGCTCGGGCTCTATGATCCTGTGAGGTGGGAGGGTCCCAGACCTCGGGCTACAGCCCGAGCCTGAATGTCTACACCACAATTAAACAGCCCCATAGACCAAGCCCGAGTCAGCTGGCACGGGCCAGCCGCAGGGAGTCTTACTGCAGTGTAGACATATCCTTAGGGTATCTCTTCACTGCAAAAAAAGTGTGCGTTCTTAACTTGGGTTAAAACAACAGTGAAGACAAGGCAACTCAGATTAGCAGCTCTAGTTCAACCCAGGCTCCCCTATAGGCTTTAACTCAAGCTGCTAACCCGAGTTAAAAACCCAGCTGCCGTGTCTTCACTGCTATTTTAACCCGAGTTCGCTAAGCTGAGATAAGAATTCGTTTTTTGGAGCGAAGACATACCCCAAGTCATCTTTTTTCATTTTATTACAACTTTGTTCACGTCGGACCAATAGAAAATGATTATAGCCATCTGCCATTCTCAACAGACTCTTGAGTCTTGCTTCTGAGACTTTCACGTGAACTCTTCTTATTTCTCTTTTCTCACTTTGGTGACTTTTGGGGGTAAAAGGATTCTTCTTATACCAATAACACCGACATTATCATCTGTCCATTTAGTGCACGAGAGGGTTTCTTTTCTCCAAGTAATTTTCAAATCAAACACATGCTTGAAATAAAGCATGTCATTTTATAGGCGCAATGCCTGAATCAAAGAAAAAAATACAGTAACCAAGGAAAGAATGCTCTAAGAATATAGACGGACTGCAACTTTGCCGCAAACCTCTTTCACTTGACATTGAAAATCTTAGTTTTAAAATATTAAATGCTAAAAGAATTGAAAATACATTTCCCTTAAAGACAAATGTTCTTGGAGAGGGAAGGCAGGAGTTTCCCAAAAGGGTTAATCGCTGGGAAACCACAGGCATGTATGTTTGGTACTGAAAGGAATAAGCTGCAATAACATGTTCTCTCTGTCTGTCCCTTGTCACCACAGCATCTGAGGGAGTTTGGAGTGTGGTTCCGTGTGTGTTAAGTAAGAACAAAAAGAGAGAACATCATCATCATCTCATCTGTAAATTCAACCTTACGTCCCTTATTCTTGCCACTCCTCACAGTCACTCACTTTCCTTATAATTCATCATACTTATATGGCTCCCATTACTGTAGTATCCACCTTTAATACATTCATAATCACAACACTCCTGTGAAGTAGGAAAGTACTATTACCTCTATGTTAACACTGGCAGGGGGCTGAGGCACAGAGAGACTAAGTGACCCACCCACAGTCAGACAGGAAACCCATAGCAGAGCAGAGAACTGAACCAAGGTCTCTGAAGTCTGAGACCAGCACCTTGACCACTGGGCTAGGCTTCCTCAGAAGCTATTCCATGGTGGTGGTATTTCTTAGGTGGCTGCCTCAGTAGTGTGTTTCAGGCTAGGCACTGTTATCTACCCAAATATCCCTGCCAGGAGATTAGAAGATCATCTTCCCTTCAAGGTTATAATGCAGTGACTAACTCAAAACAATTCAAGACTCATAAGAATATAACAGCTGCCATATTAGGTCAGACCATGATCTATCTTGCCCAGTATCCTATCTCGGACAATGGCTTGTACCAAACCTTCAGGGGAGTGTGCAAAACAGGGCAATTATGGAGCGATCCATCTGTCTTTCACTCCTGCCTTTTGGTAGTCAAAGTTTTATGTTGTTCTGAGGAGGAGGGTTGCATTCCTGACCATCTTGGCTAATAGCCATTGATGGACTGATCCTCCATGAACTTATCCAGTGCTATTTTGAACCCAAGTTATACTTTTGGCCATCACAACATGCCAGAGCAATGAGTTCCACAGTTTAGTTGTGCATTTTGTGATAAAGTACTTGCGCTTGTTTGTATTCAACCTGCTGCCTATAAATTTAATCAAGCGCCCCTGGTTTTTGTATTGCATGAAATGGTAAATAACAGTTCTCTATTCACTTTTTCCACATCATTCATGATTTTATAGATCTCTATAAAACCCACCCCCTTAGTTGTTCCTTTTCGAAGCTCAATAGCCCTTATACACACCATATATTTCCAGAGTGTGTATTTTTTTTCCCTTCTGACCCTTTCAATATGTGGCTGTCAGGCACATCATCTTTCAGATGTCTTTTGTCATGGCCCCCTCCCTCCCTGACTCACAGCTCTGTTACACTTTTCAGGATTCTTTGATGTGCCTGACTTTTCAGACCTGACACCCCTCTCCCCCAAATGTACTGTCTTATGGTATCTCTAAAGAGGGAGATTTTAGTCTCTCCCTAATGTAAGGCATTAACCACTTAATCACTATGCTGGAAAAACAGTTTTGGTTCCTATTTTTCAGAACATCTTTGGGCTTGCCTACACAAACACTGAGTTTGCGGCAAGCTGGGGTGCAAATATACCCCGCACTAGCCTGCCAAGCACTAAGGGTCAGTATGGACCCTGCTGCCAAACGCTCACCGTTCCCTAGTGCGCTTTGATATGCCCCACTTTGAAATGGGAGGAGATCAAAGCACACTAGGGTATGGTTAGCGCACAGCAGCAGGGTCCACGGGGACATACTGCCTGGCACGCTAGTGTAGGGCAGATTGACACGCCAATTGCCGCGTACTAAATGTTTTGTAGACAAGCCCCTTCATAAGCTGAAGTTTCTTTGTAGGAGTTTCTACTCTGTAATTGTTTCTCAGTTGACCCTCTCACCTTATTACCCAAAAAGGTGTCCCTCACTCCAAGGGCCTTCTGGTCTTACTTCTGGCCTAATAACCATGATTTCACATGATGACTGGCCTCGCTGGACCTGTTAACCTAATCGCAGCATACTGTCAGTCTTACATCTAAAGTTTAGAGAGACAAGGCTCATAGAATTAATGTTGAGACAGATAAGAATTCTAATCAAATATGGATTATTCGCCGTTTAAATGTAATCTGTCACATATCTGAGGTAATTATTCAAATGCAGTTGTAAATGTGCCTTGCTTTAATTTCCCTTTGAGATTGGAATTATGCAAGAATTTAAACATTTTTTATGATGATCAGATTTATCCAGTGATTCTAACTTTTAAAAATTAAATTGTTATAAAGATTCTGACACTTCTGATTACAGAGTATGTTGCGACAATGGAACTGAGAGATCTGCTCTGTCTACAGAAGAAAGACTAGGGCCAGGTCTATACTACAGACTTTTGCAGTCATAGCTGTGTTAGTCAGGGGTGTGATGATGTGTGATATAACTGACATAGCTGTGCAAAGAAAAGCCACTAGTATATAAATGGGCTAAGATATTGAAGGCCTATGAACTATTCCCTGGTACTCTGGGAAAGAACTAAAATAATTTATCCAAAACTATGCTAAGGAGACCCCAGGGCACTTTGTTTTGAGAGCTGGCCTTTTGTCGATAGGTTCTAAGCTTGATCAAAGCTGCACTGTTTATGAGGTAAGATTGCTTGGGTAACAAGAAGACTGAAAGTCTCTGGAAAAAAGACTGCTATGGACCTCTGCCTAAGAGAGTATAAATCAGGAATAACCCATAGTTGGGATCTGTATCGATTCTGTCTTTCCTTTTCTTTGCCTTCCTTTATTTCCTTCTCTCAAGCTATCAGTCTAATGGTTGTCATGTGCAATGAACCTGAGGCCATGATGTCTTGTAGGTTTAAGAATGGATCCTAGAGAGTTCTGGATTTGGTCTTTATCTGCTTGTCTGACACCATCCCTACTGGATCCTGCTACTAGGAAAGAGGAGAAAACTTACTCTAACAGGATTTTGCCTCCAGTGCAGCCATCCAGATTGACCTAAGATGGACCAGGGAGTCTGCCTGCCAGAGAAAAGCACAACTCCTACCTGAACTTGACAAGTCACTACTTATCTAATTCAGCTGTACCATAAAAAGGAGTACATATTTAAATGTTTTTTTTTCTCTGCTGTCCATGTTTGGCTGGGGAAACTGGCAAAACTAACATCAGAGTGTTTTGGTTATAGCTGGGTAAACATTTCCTTCATTTAAGGAAAAGATTGAGAAAGAAAAGCTGGGTTTGTAACATGCAATGCTTAAGTAAATAAAGGCAGAAGGATTAACATCAGGGCGGTTATTAAAGAGTTTAAAGCCTTAGACGATGAGAAAGAACCCTAAACTATTCTATTATCCATTATTTGTGTTACTGTAATCACAGACCAGGACATCATTGTGCGAGGTGCTGTACAAACACTGAACAAAAAGACAGTCCCTGCCCCAAGTAGTTTACAATCTAAGTATAAGATAAGAGACAACCGATGGATACAGACAGACAGGGGAGTGCAAGTAAACAATATGAGAACACTGGTCTGGATGGTGGTCAGTGGTCTCTGCACATCAACAGCTTAACCATTGTCAAGTTTTTTGTAGGATATCAGGGCAAAGGAGAGTGCTGAGGAAGGATCTGAAGGGGGATAATGAGGTAGCTTTGCAGATTTTTATGGGAAGTGCCTTCCAAGTGCTTTGGGCAGCATGGGAGAAAGCAAAAAGGTGCTTGCTTGAAAATTTAACAGGTGGACAAAGGAGTCTGGCATCACGGGCCAATCAGAGGCGAGTATGAATAGTTTGATAACAAATGAGAGACGATAGATAGAGTGGGGATTGACTGTGAGGGGCCCTGAAAGTGAAGACAAGTAGCGTATGTTTGATGTGACAGAGAAAAGGGAGCCAGTGGAGAGATGCAGAAAGAGTGGTGACAAGGTCAAAGTAACAGGCTAGGAAAATGATCCTTGAAGCGTCATTCTGATTAGATATGGGAGGGGCAAGATTGCATTGGTCAAGGGAGGAGGCTATTGCAGTAATTGAGGTGCATGATGACAAGAACCGGGATGAGAGTTTTAGCTGTATGACTACACAGGAAAGTCCGTATTTTAAAGATGTTATACAGAAAGAATTGGCATGAATTAGCTATAGTCTAGATCTGAGTTCCTAGAGTTTTAGCACTGGCCCTGGGGTGTACAAAATAACATGTCATTAACCTATAAGCCATGACAGGTCTAGGAAAGTCTGTGTTTTCATGTCTACTGTTAAATAAACAGCCACAAAGAAACTCCCTAGTAACTCTGCTTAGCACTTCAATATACTGTACTTCTAAACCTGCATGGACACTGGTTACTGCAGTTATAATCACAGTGTAACTGGAAACCTTTAGCCGACGTTCAAGTCAGTATATTTTGAAGAAACCATCAATTTAACAGACACAATTGTGGCTGCATTCACTCAGAAACAAACATGTTTTAAACACATTATGATCATAAATGAAGATCTAGCGTAACAAGCTCCAGGAGTGTGGGAAAAGAAAACACTAGAATTCCATTTGCACAATGTGTTAAGAATGTCGTGTCTGGTGTAACCTATTAAAGGATTTGATAATATTTGTTTATACATTATCACTCATTTAAATCTTTATTTGGATCTCTCTCATTTGTAGCTTTTTGCTCAAAATAGTTATTAAACCACATATTCACTACATAATCTAACTTTTCTTCTTCGAGTGCTTGCTCATATGTATTCCAGTTAGGTGTGCGCGCGCGGCGTGCACGATCGTCGGAAGATTTTTACCCTAGCAACACTCGGTGGGCCGGCTGGCGCCCCCTGGAGTGGCGCCGTTAGGTGCCCTGATATATACTGCAGCCGGCCCATCGCCCCCTCAGTTCCTTCTTACCGCCCGTGTCGGTCGTTGGAACAGTGGAGAGCAGCTCGCTGACCTCCACAGCCCTAGCTTTACAGCACTCGTTTATCTTTTAGATAGTTTAAGTACTGTTAAAGTACCGTTAATTAGTTGTTAATAGTTGTTGTTAGACTCAGTGACAATTGTAGCTGGAGATTAGGGGCTTCTCCCCTTCTCTCCAACCCGGTACCGGGCCAATGCCTGGCTCACCGGGATTCAAGCCTTGCTCGGCATGCCAGAAGCCGATGCCTACAGGAGATCCGCATGCCTCCTGTCTCAAGTGCCTCGGGGAGTCCCATCTTCCGGACAAGTGCCGTATTTGTAAGTCCTTCAAGCCGCGGACCAAAAAGGAGCGGGACTTTCGTTTGAAGCAGCTCCTGTTAGAGGCGTCTCTTAGCCCGATGTCGGCGCCGCACCGTACCACGGCACCGGCCCCGGCGGCCTCAACGTCTGCGGCACCGGAGCGTCCAACCTCCGGTAAAGAACCCAGGCACCGTCCCTCTCTACCCGGGACTTCACAGAGCCGCTCTCTGTCCCCGAGAGCCAAGAAGTCGGGTGGACCGACTAAGGCGCCGCTGCATGCGCAGCCAGCTCCAGGCCAGCCTAGGTCTGTCGAGGCGCCCGCACCGCCAACTCCGGTACCGGAAGGACCGCTGAGTTCGGTGCCAGTGGTCTCCGTGCCACTTACTCCGGCCCTCCTTAGGCCGTTGAGTCCGGCGCCGCCGTCAACACCGGCGCCGGCCCTGCCAACTCCGGCACCCGAGAGGCCGTTGAGTGCAGGTCAGCCTCCGCAGGCTCCGGTACCGACGACTCCGGTCCCGCGAGGGCCGTTGAGCTCGGTAACCGCCAGCTCCCCGGCACGCTCCGTGGTTGAGCTCCCGCTGCCGTCCACGCCGGACACCTTCGCAGCGGCGCGGGACCTGATCCAGATGACCGCTCCGGTACCGACCCCGTCTACGGTACCGCCGGTGCGGATCATCACATCACGCGGCAAACCGGCCATCTTCCACCCGGTGCCGCAGGAGGAGACCAGCCAGCAGCAGCCACGTGCGTCTCCAAGGTACCGCTCGCAGTCCCGGCACCGATCACGATCCCGGCGCCGTTCCTACTCGCGGTACCGCTCCAGGTCTCCATCTGCACGGAGGTATCCTGACTCTCGGCGCCGCTCCCGGTCCCGCGGCCGGTCGACGCGCAGATCGCCGAGACGCTCCAGGTCCCGATCCGTGTCACGGTACCGAGATCATCGCAGGTACCGATCCAGGTCCCGCCCTCGATCCGGCTCTCGACGCCGCTCCCCATCCCGGCGCCGATCCGACTCTCGACGCCGATCCGGCTCCCGGCACCGGACACCATCCCGGTACCGATCCGGCTCACGGCACCGGACGCCATCCCGGCACCGATCAGGCTCCCGGCACCGGATACCATCCCGGCACCGGACCCCACCGAGGAGGCAGACCCTGGCCACGCAGACGTCACTGCATGGCTACTCTGCCCCGCCCTGGCCTTCGCGCTCTGGATCCCGCTCTTCCAGAGCTGGTAGCGACCTCTACGCGGAGGACCGCACCATCAGCGACCAGGGTCACCTGCCAGAGACCGGGCAGGGTCAGGAGCGGTGGCCATTTTGGACCCCCATGGCATACTATGAAGCCCAGAGGGTACCAGCAAGAGCTCCTACCTCTACCACGTTGGAGCGTCGAGCGCCAGAGGCTACAGTCTCCCGCCCTCCAGAGGCTACAGTCTCCAGGCCTCCGCCAGAGGTAGAGCAGCCTGAAGCGGAGCCCCCACCCCTGGGCCCCGAAGAGGTACCCGTCGAGGACCCGCTCGCCCAAGGCCTGTCCTCTTCCTCCTCCCCTGATGAGGCAGTGGCTGGAGCATCATCATCCGGTCCACCTCCCATCGATCTAAGGGACCACCAAGCCCTGCTCCGCAGGTTGGCCCTGAATATGGACCTCCAAATAGAAGAGGTCCCTGAACTGGAGGACCCCGTGGTGGACATCCTGACGACCGATGCCCCCACTAGGGTTGCCTTACCTTTTGTGCGGACTATCCTTGCCAACGCCACATCCATCTGGCAGACACCAGCCTCAATACCCCCCACTGCCAGGGGGGTAGAGAGAAAGTACATGGCCCCCCCGAGGGATTTTCAATATCTGTCTACGCACCCCCCTCCGTGTTCGTTGGTAGTCCAGTCCGTCAACGAGAGGGAGAGGAACGGCCAACAGGCCCCGGCGCCGAAATCAAAGGACGCCAAGCGCCTAGACTTGTTTGGCCGCAAGATCTACTCAGGAGGGGGCCTACAGCTTCGTGCGGCGAACCAACAGGCACTCCTGAGCCGCTATGCTTTCAACACCTGGGTCACGATGGACAAGTTTAAAGAGCTTATACCTCCAGAGTCCAGACAGGAGTATAAAGCCTTCGTGGAGGAGGGTAAAAAACTGGCCAGGACGTCGCTGCGGGCCTCCTTGGACATCGCCGACTCCGCTGCCAGAACCATCGCCTCCGGAGTCGCCATGCGGCGCATCTCCTGGCTGCAATCTTCCACCCTCCCAGCAGAGGTCCAGCACACTATCCAGGACCTACCCTTTGACGGGCAGGGCCTGTTTTCAGAGAAGACAGACCCTAAGCTGCAGACCTTAAAGGACGGTCGTACTATCATTCGCACGCTGGGAATGCATACCCCCGCGACGCAGCGTAGGCCCTTCAGGCCGTTCGTGAGACGCACCTATTTCCCCCCCCCCGCCACGTCAAGACTATTACAGAAGGCCGCGTGGTCGAGGGGGTAGGAGACAGCAACCCGGCCGGCAGACCGGCCAGAGGCAGGGCCCCCACAAGCCATCCTCGGGGCCCAAACAAAATTTTTGAAGGGGCGCTCGAGGCCGGAGTACCAGTCCATTCCGATCCCGCACTCCTGTTTATGAACCGCCTCTCCCCCTTCTCCCCGGCGTGGTCGAATATCACCACGGACCGCTGGGTCTTACATACCATCCAGGGGGGATACCGATTGCAATTCGTCTCCCCACCCTCCTCCCACCCTCCCACCCCGTCCCTCTTCAGGGACCCTTCTCACGAGCAACTCCTTATCCAGGAGGTGCACGAACTCTTTACTCTGGGAGCGGTGGAGGAGGTCCCAAGGGATCTCAGAGGCAAGGGATTCTACTCCCGTTATTTCCTAATCCCAAAGCCAAAGGGGGGGCTTCGTCCTATCCTGGACTTACGGGGTCTCAACAAGTTTATGGTAAAGTTGAGATTCCGTATGCTCTCCCTGGGCACCCTTATCCCCTTTATGGATCAGGGAGACTGGTACGCCGCCCTCGACATGAAGGACGCGTATTTCCACATTGCCATTTACCCACCTCACAGACGCTTCCTGCGCTTCGTAGTGGGCCAGAGACATTTCCAGTTCGCGGTCCTGCCATTCGGCCTCTCAACAGCACCGAGAGTCTTCACAAAGTGCATGGCAGTGGTAGCAGCCGCCCTTCGGCGTCAAGGTGTTCAGGTATTCCCCTACCTCGACGACTGGCTCCTCCGTGGCAACTCCGCCAACCAGGTCCAGTCCCACATTCGCAAGGCCATGGACATGTTCAACCGTCTCGGCCTCCTACTAAACATCGAAAAGTCCACTTTGGTCCCAACACAGAGAATAGACTTCATAGGGGCTATTCTGGACTCTACCCTCGCCAGGGCTTTCCTCCCAGAGGCTCGCTTTCAAACGCTTGCAGCCGCCATACGCAGCCTCCAAGCTTTCCCAACTTCGACAGCCCGCTGCTGCCTCAGCCTCATGGGTCATATGGCATCATGCACCTTCGTGACAGCCCACGCCAGGTTACGCCTGCGGCCCCTCCAAGCATGGCTGGCCTCCGCATACCGACCACACAGGGACAACCTCGATATGATTCTGACGGTCCCACCGCAAGTCCTAGCCTCCCTCAACTGGTGGCTGGACCCCGCACATGTGATGTCAGGTATTCCCTTTCATCCACCTCAGCCTTCCCGCACCGTGACTACGGATGCCTCATCCCTCGGCTGGGGGGCTCACCTGCAGAACTTCCAAACGCAGGGCCTGTGGTCGGAGCAAGAGCTGACATTACACATCAATGTCAGAGAACTCCGAGCGGTACGACTCGCCTGCCAAGCCTTCGCTCAACACTTACAGGGCCGCTGTGTCTCCATCCTTACAGACAACACGACGGCCATGCATTACATCAACAGACAGGGAGGAGCACACTCCCTTCCCCTCTGCCGAGAGGCAACTCAGCTCTGGGACTTTTGCATAGCCCGTTCCATTCACCCCGTGGCCTCGTTTCTCCCAGGAGTCCAGAACACCTTGGCGGACCGCCTGAGCAGGTCCTTTCAAACGCACGAGTGGTCCATTCGGCCAGACGTCATCCACTCTGTCTTCCAGAAGTGGGGGTTTCCCCAGATAGAGCTCTTCGCGACTCGCGAGAACAGGAAATGCCAAGTGTTCTGCTCCTTTCAGGGTCGCTCCCCAGGCTCCCTGACAGACGCTTTTCTCCATCCTTGGACAGACAACCTGGCCTATGCCTTCCCACCAGTTCCACTGGTCCACAGGGTCCTGCTCAAGCTACGCAGGGACAAGGCCAGGGTGATCCTGATTGCTCCAGCGTGGCCCAGGCAACACTGGTATACCACGCTCCTGGAGATGTCCGTGACAGACCCGATCCCTCTTCCGCGATGGCCGGACCTGATCACGCAGCAGCAAGGCAGGATCCAGCATCCCGACCTGCGGTCCCTTCACCTCACGGCGTGGATGCTGCATGGCTGAACCCGTCGGAGCTGCGATGTTCCAGCCCGGTCCAGCACGTTCTGCTGAGCAGTAGGAAACCCTCCACCAGGTCCACCTACTCAGCTAAGTGGAAACGTTTTTCCTTGTGGTGTGGCACTCGGGGCCTTGACCCCTTGCAGGTGCCGGTCCACACCATACTGGACTACCTCCTCTTACTAAAGGAGCAGGGCCTGGCTCTCTCGTCGCTAAAAGTCCACCTAGCGGCAATTTCAGCTTTTCACCCCCGGGACGGGGCGGGTTCTGTTTTTTCCAACCCCATGGTCACTAGGTTCCTTAAGGGGTTAGAACGGCTACACCCACCGGTGCGCCGCCCGGTCCCTACATGGGACCTCAACCTAGTCATTACCAGGCTCATGGGTGCCCCATTCGAGCCCATGGCCACTTGTTCCATGCTGTATCTCTCATGGAAAACGGCCTTTCTAGTAGCCATCACCTCGGCTAGACGCGTCTCTGAGCTCAGAGCGCTTACTTCGGAACCACCTTATACGGTGTTCCATAAGGATAAAGTACAGCTCAGGCCACACCCGGCCTTCCTGCCCAAGGTTGTGTCGGCTTTCCATATTAACCAAGACATTTTTCTACCTGTCTTTTATCCTAAGCCCCATGCCTCCAGGAAGGAGCAGCAACTCCATTCCCTGGATGTCCGGAGAGCCCTTGCCTTCTACATCGAGAGGACAAAGCCCTTCCGGAAGTCGACCCAGCTGTTCATCGCCGTGGCGGACCGGATGAAAGGCCTTCCCGTCTCTTCCCAGCGCATCTCGTCATGGATCACGTCGTGCATCCGCACATGCTATGACTTGGCAGGTGTCCCCACCATGCACACTACGGCCCACTCTACCCGAGCTCAGGCCTCGTCGTCTGCCTTCTTGGCACACATACCTATACAAGACATTTGTAGGGCCGCGACATGGTCGTCAGTACACACTTTTGCCTCGCACTATGCCATAGTGCAACATTCTAGAGACGACGCCGCTTTTGGTTCGGCGGTCCTAAACTCTGCTGTATCACAATCCGACCCCGCCTCCTAGGAATGGCTTGGGAGTCACCTAACTGGAATACATATGAGCAAGCACTCGAAGAAGAAAACACGGTTACTCACCGTAGTAAATAGTGTTCTTCGAGATGTGTTGCTCATATGTATTCCAAACCCGCCCTCCTTCCCCACTGTCGGAGTAGCCGGCAAGAAGGAACTGAGGGGGCGATGGGCCGGCTGCAGTATATATCGGGGCACCTAACGGCGCCACTCCAGGGGGCGCCAGCCGGCCCACCGAGTGTTGCTAGGGTAAAAATCTTCCGACGATCGTGCACGCCGCGCGCGCACACCTAACTGGAATACATATGAGCAACACATCTCGAAGAACACTATTTACTACGGTGAGTAACCGTGTTTTAGTTCTATTTGGAGATTCTTTTTTAAAATAGTTGAATTTAAACGGAAAAGAATATACATGAAAATGCTGCATGTGATGTACCGTTCCCCATGCCATAGCTATGACAGCTGTTATGCAGCACATTTCTTTGGGCCAGCAGAACACACAAAACATATTGAGGATGTCAAAGCAAAGGACAGCTCGACCCTGACTCTGCTGGAGACTCAAATATGATAGGACGCAGCCTTTATTTTTAGGGTCAGATGCAAAGCCAACTGAAGTCAATGGGACTCTTTCCAGTTACTTCAATTGGCTTTGGATCAGGTCATTGATAAATGTCCAGAGGGGGATGTAAAACTACTGTACAATAAGGTTTAAGGTAATTATATCTAGCTTTTATACAGAGCATTTCATCAGTAGATATCAAAGTGCTTCACAGTCTTTAAATGTATTTACCCTCAACACCCCTGTGAGGTAGGGCCGTGCTATTTTCAATGTACAGAAGGGGTCCGAGAGACAGAGGGGCTAAGTGACTTGCCAAGGTCACACAGAAAGCCCGTGGCGGAGCAGGAAACTGAACAGGGGTCTAGACTAGTGCCCTAACCTATGGGACATCAGTGGCTCAGAAAAAGACAATAACCCGACACTAAGAGCCCCTTGAAATATTTCCAGGGATGTGAACTTATCCTGAGAGAAGCTAATCACCCATGACGCCCACTGAAGGCAAGGGGTGCTCAACACCCCTCGGTATCAGGCCCTTTGTTATAGTAGAGAATTTAAAATCAAAAGCAATCTCTGCAGTAAAGAAATAATTAAAGCAGTGAGGGCTCTGATTAGCCTGAGGTCACTTCTGCAATTTCTCGCCAGCCATCAAAAGCTCCACAAACCTCCTAAGCTCCACAGTCAGAGGAGCTACAATCTGTCTCAAGGAGGGATATAATGCTGGAGATCACCTTAAAATGCCAGCCAACCCTGCCTCCTTCTCGGGGTGGAGTTGGTGAATGGGAATGACACCATCACACAGGGGGCTAGCTCATAATTGGCTGGCTGGCTGGCTGACATTTGTCAGCCAGGGAAGACATTTTAAAGGGACCATACTGCCTGCAGCGCTCTTGCTGGCTGACAGGTCAAGCAGCTGGAGCTGTCAGCTCGAAAGAAGAACGAGGCCCATCAAGTTAATATTTCTTCCTCTACAAACTGATTGCTAGGGAGGACGCTCCCCCCACCAATCTATTGTCTCTTCCAGAGATCATGGAGGGGAGAGCTGCCCCTGACCCAACCAACAATTCAAAGAAACAGGACCAGGCAGAGAGACTGATTGCGCTTCGCAGATCATAGCCACTAGTGCCACTCATGGTGGTTACAAAAAGTCCAGGCCGGGAGTAGCTCCTGTCGCCTAAGCAGCCCTAGGGGGACAGATACAAATTGTGAGCAATGGTATGCAATGGGCCGGGAGAACTCCCGCCCTGATCCCCCCGTTTTTCTTCCCTTTGTAGAGCAGGACGGCCTTTCCACATGGCAGGTCAAGCCTACTGCATAGCTACTGTATTCAACCTTCTTAGGTCTCACAATTTTGCCTGACTAGATCCCTAAAAGATAGGGGCCCAGATCCTCAGTTCGTGTGAATCAACATGCCTTCCGTGGAGCTCACCAACCTACATTGACTGACACCATCTCAGGGTCTGGCCCTTGGTATTTACTACAGCTTTTTGTCACTGATTGAGTAGAACATTCCTGACACACAACTTACACATTTCATTACTTAACTCCAGTATTTCTTTTTCCAGAAAAATATGCAAATCATCTGCCAGCATACACAATATTAAATAATTTTAAAATGTTACGTGTCTGATCAACCTGCAAAAACCAGGAGAACAAGGAGTTTAGCGTGAGTGTCTCTTCTTCCCACATTCCATTGCACACAGCTAGTGGAGGAATCTCAGAATTCGGAGACTCATCAGACCCATTAGCAGATCACTGAATTAAGGAGGGTATGGCAGGCCTGAAAGAAGAAATTTCATTACTGGAAAAGGAGAAATGACTTTGGCTGTAATTTTCAGTGTTGTCCTTGTGACCATGGCAGGCATTTGTGTTTGAATGAGATTTCTTCATTACTGCCAAGCTGTTACACGCTTCTTCAGTGAAGTTACAATTTTGCTTATGGTATCAGTTTGTTGCCACGGAAATTACTCTGATCTCATAAATTCACCATTTAGGATCCAGAAGATGGACCAGAATTTGTGTGTTATGTTGTCTGAACACACTGATTCTAAATTTACTATGAGCCACACAAAATTATGGAAAATGTGAAATGGATTTGTGTTTCAGGCAGATCTAAGATTTCCCCAAGATGAAGGGGTAAATTTTGCTCCTCCCTGTAAAATGGGCTTTCTATGGGGGACACCAACAATCTGAAAACTACAGAACTTTTCCTCCTTTGTTAAATCAGTTAGCTCCACCAATCAGCTGACAGAAACTTTGGCACCTCTTCATCCTCAGCTACCAAAGCACGCACTCTGGCCTGTTGATAGCTTCCCTAGATGGAAGGACCAAAATCTCCCTCTCTGCTCAGGGGGCTCTAACAATTGGGATGCTGGGCCTGGCAAAACACAAACCCAGACTGGGAGGACTTATCTAGGGAATTTTCCAGAGGTTCCTTGGACTACAGCACTCAGGATCACAGGCCCAAAAGCTGCATCAGTGGGAGCTTTGATGCAGATGATAATGGCATGGATGAAATGCCAAGAGTCCATTTGACAGGTTTCCTGTACTAATGCAGA
Organism: Chelydra serpentina; assembly: GCA_037349315.1. Lineage (NCBI taxonomy): Eukaryota > Metazoa > Chordata > Testudines > Chelydridae > Chelydra > Chelydra serpentina. The sequence continues at coordinate 19,068,251 of JBAIAC010000061.1, forward strand.
TTCTCTTTCTGCCTAGAAGGAGACTACATTATCAGAGGAGGGAACTCTAATGCCTATGGAATAGGGAGACTGTTATGTATGCTTCCTTAATACATACACAAACCCATTTAGCAATGACTGAATCTGAATGGGAACGATCTGCCTCTTTTGTGGTGGAGGAAGTGCAAGGAAACAGAAGAAACCCTATATTCTTTACCCTGTAGGTAAAACTTCAAGGCCCCACCCTCACCTACAGAATGCCAAGCTCTTTCCCTACACAGAGACATCTGAGGACAAAATGGTAGGAAAATCAATGTCCAGATCCCTATGGAGCTCAGAATTAATTTTGTGAATAGATCTGGGAAGCAGATGAAGGGTTACTTTATGGGATACCTGAAAGGGGAACTGGCATTGCAGAAGAGGGCTGCCAGCTCACCCACTCTCCACGGGGAGGAAGGTCACTTTTATTGAGCCAAAATAAGGTCCCAACACCATACGCTTGAAGGGAGAGGTATGGAGCCACAATGGAACTGGCAGCAATGGAGAGAGTTACTAAATTGTGGTTTCTAGTTATTGAATCCGAATTTGGAGCCAAAAGGGTCCTTTAGGCATGCAGTACCTTACACAATGAGAGACGATGACTTTACTCAGGATGTAACTGTAGGGTCTATACAGGGCAGAGTACCCCAGAAGATGACACGCCTTTTTGGTAATCTATAAAAGTTATGCATAGCCTTAGGTAAGGCAGGCTTGACATCAGGTTTCTTACAGGACTCAGTGATTAACTCTTAAATATCTAAGTGAATTTGGGAAACTCTGTCTGGGCTTAGACAGTAACTTTCTCTTATCTATTATCAAGGCTTCAAGAATCCATCCTGAGGGTCTTGTGAATCTCCCTCCTATCACTGACCTATCTCCTGGCACCTAACAACTTTTAGCATGCGAAGTCATACTGAGTTCAATCAGACTTTGCAGCAGACTCTGTACTAATCAGAATCTGTTACGTTTCCTCTACATTTGGAGATAAACATTGTTTTTGAAATGAAAGAATTGATAGTACAGGCGCGATCCAAGCACAATTCAGGCACGGGCTCTATACGATTCTTCAGCTACAGCACTCCAGGCTGGACATGCAACACCCCGAGGCAATTCTAGTTTTGCCTCTTTCCTGGTCAGAAAACGTCAAACAGCCGCATGGTGTTGTGAACTGGACCTATCTCCACTACAGAATAGAAAGTCACCATCACCCTGGGAGCGGGGAGGGTCCCAGAGCCCAGGAACCAGCCTGAACCCAAACATCTACATTGCAATTTTACAGCAGCCTGAGCGCCGCGAGTCTGAATAAGCTGACCCAGGCCAGCTGCGGGTGTTTAACTGCAGTGTAGCCATACGCAACGTGTTCACAATGAACAGCGAGGAGCACAAAGAAAATCAAAACTAGAAAAAGTGTCTTTTTAAATAACACGGCTGCATTGAATGTTTCTTTCCCTTTAAATAACAAACGGGATCAATGAAAGCTAAACTCTCAGCAAAAGGTATTTTAAAAAATAGTAAATATATTTTGGGCAGGGAAAACATTTTTATTATACATTCTAGAAATAAAAAAGGTTAATTCTTTTATATCATTTTTTTAAACAAAAGCAAAACAAACAAAACAAAAAATGGACCAGCGAGGCTGCCAAGTTTCAATCTTATGTAAATGAGCATGCAAGAGTTCCACAGCCTTAAAAACCTGGGAATGCTGGAAACAGCAACAGTTCCTTAACTGAAGTGTTGCTCCTAGGCAAGGCTACAATACTCATTAAAGAATCCCTTTATCAACATATATTATTGGGTGCCACAGTTTTCCTCTATAGCTTTCCTGTTAGTCCAATGACAATAAATAAAGGCTGCCTAAAAAAAATGTGCAATCTGAGATTCATTTGTCTTTCTTTTCATTCTGCAATAGCCACCGGCTACTAAAAAGTAAAGATTTACACTATTTATATGCTTTCTGATAATGTCAAGCATTATGCTTTATTTTCCAAATCATTAGCATGCACAAGAATGACCTCATGGTGAACAGATGCACTTGGATATGGCAGTGATTAGATCAGTCCTCTCAGCAGTCAAGTGTGCCCATTCCAATTAACCCTTTGAAGAATCAACTACAAGTCTACAATATTAAAAGAATGCTTGCAGATACAATTTCTGGATTCTCATGTCAGTAGAAAGCGACCACGATGAGTATCCAAATGTGCAGGACAAAGCTCTTTCTGAAGGAACTGTTATTTAAAGTCTGAATATTGATTCCCTTTTCTAGAACTTTCAAATTTTTACATCTCTTAGCAGTTAAAACCACTGTTGGGCTTCTAATCTTATACTGCTACTCTGTTTCATCAATAAGGGCAATCAGACTTGGAAACATATTTTATGCACCTGTTAGTACATATGTGTTGACCATTTAGGATTGCTTTTTTGAAAGGATGCACTTTCTGAAGTTTGTGTGGAGTACCAGTATTTTGTCCAATAAAGTTGGTTTTGGTTTTTTGGCCAGGGGAGGCAGGAGGAAGAAGAGGAAAGGATTTTAGCTAAGAACACCCTTTAAAGTGGGAAAATCTGCAGAGGGACAGGATGAGAATAATTAAATACTGTAGGACTACACTAAGGACTTCTTGGATTGACTCTTATACGCAGTCTAATTAAAATAAGGCATGCGACATACTAGTTTAGCAACAAAGGACCTTATTCTGATCTTTTGATCCTAAATCTGCACTTCCCATAAATGAGTTATGGGGTGTTTATTCTGCCTAGTATTCTGTATTTTCAGTGTCTTAGGGCTTGTCTTCACTACCCGCCGGATCGGCGGGGAACAATCGATCTATCGGGGATCGATTTATCGCGTCTCGTTTAGACGCGCTTAATCGATCCCCGAACGCGCTCCTTGTCGACTCCGGAAATCCACCTCGGTGAAAGGCGGAAGCAGAGTCGACGGGGGAGCGGCAGCGATCGACTCGCCGCTGTCCTCACGGCCAGGTAAGTCGATTACGATACGCCGACTTCAGCTACGTTATTCACGTAGCTGAAGTTGCGTATCGTAGATCGACACTCCCCCCCCCCCTCAGTGTAGCTCAGGGCTAAGAGTTAAAGGCCCTGGTCCTACAAAGAGTTACACAAATCAACTGGACTACTCCCAGGCATAAAGGTAAGCACCTGCATAAACGTTTGCAGAATGGGAGCTTAAGTCAGTGATCACTTTATAATCCATGTCACATGCGAGTCTGGGGACAACATCCATTGTGCAGCATCTCGCTATTTGCTAGTAGTCTGAGGTTGTGTAACAAAACATAAAAGCACAAAAAAGGTAATTAATAATATACAAATTGCATATGTTAATGGCTATATTTTCACTGCACTAATTTATAGTATATCACAGGATGCTTTTTGAATCTTATGTTGCAGTGACTGCTTAAAAAATCCTAGATAAAATAAAACTGTACTACTCATTGATCCTTGGGATTGTGTATCTGTATCTACAGTGATCATGGATTATGATGAGATGATGTTGAGGATAGGATGGGGGGAAGAAGGGGCCCTAAATTCACCATGAAAGCTTAAGCTGTTCAGGGTCAATTTTTCCAGTTGGCTTGCTGCTTGGAAGAGGATAAAACACAGATAGATGGGCCTGCCTTGGGCAGTTCCACTTTTCTTTGCAGGTTTCATTTCTCTGTTTTGGGATGGGCATTCCCCTTGGAGTAATCGGAGATTTTATCATAGAGTGACCAGAGAGCAAGTGTGAAAAATCGGGACAGGGGTAATAGGTACCTGTATAACAAAAAGCCCCCAAAATCAGGACTATAATGGAAATATTATATGAATCCAGATGTCCCTGATCTTACAGGTGGATGTGTGCGGGCAGACCACTGTGCCCATGCTGAGCTCCACTGACTTCAGTGGGGCTGTGTTGGACCTTTTTGCAGAATCAGGGCCTATATTAGTGCTTAAGCCCTGGGACTATTCAGCATTAACAATGATTGTGGAATTACAGGAGTTATATCTGGTTTCAATATTGACTTAGAGCCTAAGAGTGCACAATCCTGAAATCTAATTATAACAGGACTCTCAGTAATCCTGGCACTAAACAATTTAGCAACTAAGCAGTAACAGGTAAAAGTATGGATAGATTTTCTTTTAATCCTGGAATAGGGAAATTCTTGAGTCACGGATTTACATGTCTTTGTAAAGGCTAATATGACAAGTAATTTTCATGATTTAGGAAGTTGTCTAATCTAGAAAATTCTATTTTAAAAATATTAAATAAATTATTCTCTTCTAATACACAGCTTGAAACCTTATGATATAGAATTTTCTAAAGCCCATAAATGAAATGAATTTCTCAAGTATACAGTTTGCTGTGTTGTTCTTCCAACATTCTCTAATTACAACAGATCTTTTAAATCAGGTATTAACTGTCTTGTAACACTGAGTAGACTAAAGATTTGCTCAGTCAGAACAACTTGAAACCTTGGAGGGGAATAAGGGAGACTGGCAGGGGATGCTTCTAAATTCAAGCCTGGATCTGAATTTTGTGCCTCTGACTATATAGCTAGGCAAACTGAAATCCCAGCTCTGAACACCCCTGAACTTTGGAGACTTGAGTTTTGGTATCTGACTCATGACTGGCCCTAGTAGTATAACAGGCTGAACTAAAAATATAGTTCCAAACATACTCAAACTTTGGAAGGCTGAAAACCAGGATCTGAATTTTGTGACAAGTTCTGATTAAGAAAAATTAAATCACATAAAAAAATTATTCTAGTACTTAATGATTATTTAACAATTCTTCTGAATAATTTAAATAGATCTAAACTAAGTATTTTTTGCATATAATAGATATTATAGAATTTAGATCGTTATTGCATAGTAATGTCTTTTCTAATTATGCTTAATTTGATCAGAATAAGATGACCAAATAACATATGCAAATGTGGTGGAACAGAAGTATGGAAGATTGATGAAGACAATAAAATATGCTTAAAGTATTTTAAAATTCTGCCAAGATGCCTGTATTTTTATTTGCTGATACCTAAACAGATAAATGACTCAAAGTTTCTAACAAAACTGGGTATGAAATCTACATTTCTATTGAAATTGATAATTTTTTTGTCTCCGAGTTTTGGCAGGGTGTATAAAAGAATTTAATTCACAGCTGTTCTACTTTTTTAATGTAGAAAACATTAATCAAAGCTTTAAGTTATAAGCTTTTCTAATGTTGTTTAGTATTCCAGTTCAACAAAGATCAATAGAGGCCATCCCTGTGTTTCTTGACGCCTCTCCAGGAAGCAGAGGCGCGATTATGTAAATAGCACTGGTTCCCCTTTACTTCTGCCAGCTTGCTTATCTCCAAAGCCTTCTGCCTGCTGCTACTGGCGACCAATACAAGTACATGCATATACCTCTTATCTCCTAACAAAGCTCTGAAAGCTCAAGGATTGGAGCCAGTAATGTTAAACAATGATGCATGGTTGATTTTATTTGTAAGTGATTTATTTCACTAAATTTAATTTCTTCCTTCAATTTTTCAGTTTAGATGGAAGATATTTGTTAACAAGTCAGAATATAGGGAATAAAGCAGATGTGTTGAAACGTTTATAAAGGGTTGAAATAATCTATTTAACAATCCAAAAGAGTATCATGAAATAATTAGAAAGTGTACACCCAATGGGTGCAAAGAAGGGATTAAGGAATTCATCAGGCACTGACTGTATACTTTTCCGCAACAGAGGAAAATTAATCCTTAGGGTGCTAGAAACCTACTCTTCAGAATTAATGTTTCCTTTTAAAACCGATTCATCAAGAATAATTAAAATGACAAAGTAGCAACTGGTATCTTACTGACCTTAGAAGTTAACTTAAAATCTTGTTATGACGTAAAGAATATATTCACTGAGTTTTACATAGATTTCCATCTTTCAACAAGATTGATGAAATAATTGTTGAAATAGAGTTTAAAAATGAGATTCCAATCCAGGCATTGGTAGGAAGTTTGAAATTTGTCGATACATGTATCAAATATTAAAAGGAAAATGTTAGCATACTGTATTACTGTTATAATATTCTAACCAAACACTATCCTTACATTTCTTCTGCATTAATCCCTGACCCTGGTATCTCAGCAGCATAATCCCCATTTAGCATTAGTAGCAACGGCTTCTACTGTGAGGAACTATTTTTCGATAAGTAAGCACTGATTCAGGCATAGCTTTTGAACAACATATTCCCAGCTCAGCAAGAAACCCGCACTCTTGAATGAACCAGAGCACATTACTGAGAGAAAGTTCATTAACCTTGCTAGATTCGGGGGTTAACAGGATAGCTGAAGAAAGGAACTGAGTGAATAGCTCTGATGCAAAACAAATTAAAATGAATGTCATCATTCCTTTTGATATTCATTAGTTGATTCAGAGGGAGAATGCTCTTCTTAAATTTGCAAGCATTTATCTACGAAAAACAGGTGTACATCTGCTGCTCAAGTGCTTCTTAGTGCTAAACAGAAGAATAACGTACAGAGACTCACCAGTTCCACTGAGAGAGTAGCTAGGAGAGGGAGAAAAGACCTGAGCTGCAAAATCTTCAAATGTCATTACTTCTTTGTGATTCTGGATTATTGCTTCAAGATACAGAGCTCTTTCCTCATAACTGCAATAATCAGGTTAAGGAAATGCACATGCAAAATTAAATGCTGTTACACAATGTCCTAGAATGCTAATAGTTCAATCCATACAAACCCATGTAGAGAACTACATCATTGGTATGAAAAATATGCCTTTCAAAATTTCTTTAAAATATTTAAGATTTCTAAACATAAGGACTGAACTGTAATAAGACTATACTTTTTGAAATTATTTATCATATCAATAATTTTTTTAGCTTCAACACAAATATCATTACTGAAAAAGGCATGGCTTAGTGACTGAATCTGAAGGATCTCTGAAGTTAGTGAAGATGAAAACAAAGACCCTAGAAGTATATTCCTGGGAAATAAAAATGTTATATTGTTAAGGTGAAAAACCATAATGTCAACAGAAATGTAGTGCATGTTTAGCATGCTCCTGATTGATAATATTTGCATTACAATTATTCTTTTCATCCTACCAAAAATAATTCAATTGTGAGTACAGGTCACAGGGAAAGGGAAAGAATAGATGCAACTGATCATTGTGCTACTTAAAATAAGGAAGTATCCAGCACTGAATAAGATTCCTCAGCATGCAAAGTTTACATTAAAGTTATACTGTAGGAGGTATCGGATATACCAATAAATTATACATATTAATAAAATAAGACCTAGTATTCAGTACAGTCTACATAATACAGACAACAAAGCAATCTAAACCAAGACTATTGCCTTTTAATTAAAACTCGGCAACCTGGAACACACAGCATTCAAATGTGTAATCAAAAACCAGTCACTAATAAAACTTACAAGCGTAACAAGCTGAAGCAACTTTCCAGCTGTCTTAATAGGACCCCTGCTTGCGGCAGCTTTCCACAGTGGAGAAAGCAAATCTTTTCCTTTTGTGTGCAGCTTCTGTTTTCTCAGAAGGTGAATCATGCATTTCCAATAACAGGATAACGTCTGAAACAAATCTACAATGGACTGAAGAACCTCACATATGACTTTATGAATTAACACTTGAAGAAGCCAGTATGACATCTCATTCCCCATTTCCTCATTTAAAAAAAAAAAAAAAAAAGAGTTTTCAGATCTTCATTGCGTTTTTGTCATGTGGAAAAGCATTCTAATTCTACGAGATTGCATTAAGTAGGAGAAAGTGCCAATTCATAATTACCAAATTATGAGAAGATGAAATAACACCATTGACTCAATATAATGTAGGTGAGTGGATTTTTTTTAATTGAAAAGCCTACATTACTCATTAGAATTATTCCAAGGTGCAAGTTTGTAGTTTCCGCTACATTAATATGATACTTTAAAAACGACCGAACATTCTTTTCAATTCAGAGTAAAATAATGCAGCATTAGATTTCTAGTGCTCCAGCTCAGTGGGGATAATCAATGTGTTTATGTCTTAATCATATGCAAGTTACTGTAGTCACTGGGGTTAAAAGACATTATAGAAAGATTTTCATGCTAATGGAGACAGATACACACATGATAAATCCTTCTATAACCTTCCTTTGGGAAACTGAAGAAAGAAAATGAATACTTAGCATTTCAGAGATTGCACCTGCTGACAATTTTATTTACTTATTTTCTTTTAAAGCCCAGCAGAACACATTCCTGATAACACAAGTATTAGGCTGAGTGTATTTGGGGCTGCTTCACTATTATAGGCTGAACTCCTGATGACTCTTGTTAATGAATAGGCTGCCAAACTTCCTAAGAGAGGAGGCACACGCCTAGACCCTATTCTAAAGGGACTGACTGATGCCATTCACATCTCATTATGAACATGCTTATTCTGCACAGCACTTGGCTGTTGCCAAGGCTCTGTATTCCATACTGCCACAGCAAGCCGCTGGTCCTGTTAACAGCAGGATGTTCGGCCTGAGTGGCCGTCTGGCGAACAGGCACTCTGACACTAAGCTGGCACGTGCTGGCGCAGCAGGAGCAGACCAAGGCGTGACAAATTACTGAAAGAGCTAAGCTAAACTTATGGCTGACAACCACCTGAGCCTTAGGACCTCTATGGGCCTGCCATCAACTCTCAATTCATTGCTCACCCTTTTAGTCTGCAGTATGCTTGTGGGCCAAGTTTAAACAAGGCAGATACACTATAAAGGGTTTTCATGCTATGCTTAATAATATCCTGCTGTTTAATGAAAGGCCTTGCACATCTAACACATAAGCATACAATGCAATAAACCATTGCTAACAAAACAGAAGTTCCTGTGTATTTTGCTAAATATTGCATGGAAAGATAGCAAGATGGGCCCTTGCTATGTTAATTCATAATAAAATGAATTATGAACATTCTTATTTAGGAGACTGAAGATGTCCCTAATATAGAAAAAGGCAGAGGGAATATGTCCATTATCTTACAGTAACAACGTTAACAAAATAATACATGTATGCAGGCTAAGCAAACATCCAGAGATCTACAAAGATTTAACATGCTTGAAAGGCATAAAAGGAAGTTTTCAGTTCAAAAACCAAAACCAAACAATTTGCACTTGAATTTCTTGCATATGAGAGATAAAAAGCACTACCTGTAGCTCAATACACGCACAGCGTGGGCAGGTTTTGTGAAAGTTTCCCCACACGACTGTTCTCATGCATTTTATTCTTGAATTTAATGTATTTTTTATTCCAGTTTAAGACCACCAAGAGGGCCAAGTTGAGAAGTGATTTTTGTGTTGTAGACAGAAATCCACTAGGGACTAGACAATGATCAAACTCATTTTCACTTGTAGCCTAAGCCAGGAAGTATTAAATGATTAAATGAAAATGAACTAAATTCACTGTTACCTATTTTAAATGTGCAAAAATATTTGTAAAGGCAGTCTGAGAACAAAAGAGAGTTTTATCAAGCTCATTTAAAAATAATAGCTTAGATGGGAGGTAAAAACCCTAATTATTTTAAGGGAGACCATACAAGGATTATTAATTATGGTATATAGTATGGTATAGTAATAAACAGAGCCCTTTGACAGTAATATATTTTTTAAATAAAGGTAATCCAACAAATATATAAATGGGCCATTTTCAGAGCAATTTTCTCCAAAGCTACATTAGCCTAGCACATAGGCTAGGATTTTCAAAAGGGGCCTAATGGAATCAGGTGTCCAAGTCCCATTGAATTTAACAACAAATAGCATGACTTCATCACAAATGCCTGTTAATCCCTCAGGCCAGGTCTACACAAGGAGAACTTTGCCGGAAGAGCTATATTGGTATACACTATGCTGGCAAAGTGCTCCTACTGTGGACGTAGTTTGTACTGGCAAAACTACACAGGTTGACTACATTTTTGCTGGCATAGCTTATTTCAGCCCTCCCCAGGAAAATAAGTTATGCTGGCAAAAGCACAGTTTTTCCATTATAACTGAGTCTCCACTAGGGGTTTTTGCTGGCACAGCGTTGTCAGTCAGGGATCACACCTCCTCATACATCTGACTGGTAATGCTTTGCCAGCAAAAGTTTGTAGAGTAGACCTGGCCTTAGAAATACCTATAATTGTCCAAATGAGTATTTACCGAAGGAAAAAAAGGAGAACGGAAGGACTTCAGAGGATCATTTCAAGAACTTTTGTACTGTTACAGGTACTCTGGTGACTTACTACTGTTTAATTTATCAGCTGGAGTAAACTGTCATAGCTCCCTTGTTATAATCACATGCTTATCAGGTTTGTTTCTCTTGATAAAGGGAACAATGTCAGGTGGAGCTGGAGGGAAGGGGAGAGTAACAAGGCATGTTCCCCTCTCCATCTGAAAGTCCCTCTGCAGATATGTTTGGGGGTATGTGGGACTAGAAGGGGTGGAGACATGGAACAGTCATTCAGGAAGCTGGCACAGAAAAAAATCACCAGGTTTACTTCACTAATAATTAAAGATCAGTTCAGAATGGGATACAACATGATGAGAAAAAAAAGTACTCTGATAATAGGAGCGATGAAAAGCAGACAACAGCTAGATGGATATATACTGCAGCAACCTGAGGCCTGAAGACAGAAGGTATTCCAAGACATGATACAAGTGGCAAATAAAGGTGTCTAGGGAGAGACTTGAGTATCACAATGAAAAATGTGTTCACTTAACTCCACAGATTGGAAGGTTTACTATCTACTGTCAACACCTGCCTGCAGGAATGGGGAATATTATTAAAGCTTTCAGACTATTTCCTTTAGGAAATAGTTGATATCAACAAGAGTTCATATTTATCTATAGTGTGTTTCATCCCAAATGATTTCAGAGTGCTTTATGAATTCTACACAAATATTTTTATACATATACTTTATCTATATAAACACATACATTTTATTTACATATATTACACAGAGTACACTCTTTGGGGGCAGGGATTGTATTTTTTGTTCTGTGTGTACAGCGCCTAGCACAATGGTTCCTGGTCCATGACTAAGGTTACTAGGCAGCACGATAATACAAATCATAAATAATCACACACACACATACCCCATTAACTCCATACCTCAACTCTAGATTGAACTGCTGCAACAGACAGACACAGACTCCCAGATGGACATTTAAAAACCAGGTCTTAACTTTCCAAAAATCCTGAATATTTGGTTTTAGTATTTGGATTAGGCTAGTTGTAGAGATCTTGGATGCAGACCCCTCTCCAATATTTTATTTAAATGTGTATACAAGAGAGGTAACACAAAAATAACTGTAAAATAGAAACATACACTCACTTATGGTAAGTGTGGTTTTTCGAGATGTCTGCACATGGGATCCCACTCATGGTGTACGGGCACCCCAGCACAGTAGCTTGAAATGGTTTCACTAACAGTGTCCTGTAGGGGTCACGCTTGCACTCTTCATTCTCTTGTGCTCCCCTACCGAAGGCATAAAAAGCACGACATCCCCAAAATATGTAAGACTCTGAGTTGTGCAGAAGGAGGGCAGGTTGTGTGATCCACATGTGCACAGTTACTCTAAGACAGTAAACCACTCTTTCTTCTTTGTGTACGATACATGTGGGTCCCACTTATGGTACTTAGCTAGCAGTGACCTTAAATAGAGGTTGGGGCTAGGAGTTATTTGAAAAGAGATTGTAAAACTGCTTCTCCAAAATGGGTGTCTGATCTAGAATCATTCACTAAAAATAATGTTTTGTCAAAAGTACCAGTCAAAGTCCAGGTAGCTCCTCTGCAAATCTCCAATATTGGCATGCAACTTAGACATGTAACAGATGTTTTTTAGGTGATAAATCTAAGGAACTGTCCCAGACTCAGGTGTCAACAGAGAAGGTTTTGGAACAAATTGATACCTTACACAGTAATACCTCACCAGGATCAGATGGTGTTCACCCAAGAATTCTGAAGAAACACAAATAAGAAATTGCAGAACTGTGGCATGTAACTTATTACTTAAATCATCTACCAGATGACTGGAGGATAGTTTATGTAACACTGACTTTTGAAAAAGGCTCCAGAGGCGATCCTGGCAATTACAGGAAAGTGAACCTAACTTCAGTACCAGGCAAACTGGTTGAAACAATAGTACGGAACAGAACTTTCAGACACGTAGATGAACGCAATATGTTAGGGAAGAATCAACATGGCTTTGAGAAAGGGAAATCACGCCTCACCAATCCATTAGAATTCTTGAGGGTGTCAACAAAAATGTAGACAAGGGCGATCCAGTCGATATATAGGGTACTTGGCCTTTCAGAAAGCCTTTGACAAGGTCCTGCAACAAAAACTTTTAAGAAAAGTAAGCACTCATGGGATAAGAGGGAAGGTCCTCTCATGGATCTGTAACTGATTAAAAGATAAGAAATAAAGGATAGAAATAAATGGTCAGTTTTACCAATGGAAAGAGGTAAATAGTGGGATCCCCCAAGGATCAGTACTGGGACCAATGTTGTTCAACATATTCATAAATGATGGGGAAAATGGGGGGGGTCAACAATGAGGTGGCAAAGTTTTCAGATGATACAAAATTACTCAAGATAGTTAAGTCGAAAGCTGACTGTGAAGCGTTACAAAGGGATCTCAAAAAAACTGGGTGGCTGGGCAACAAATAGCAAATGAAATTCAATGATAAGTGCAAAGTAAAAAAAGCACATTGGAAAACATAATCCTAAATGTACATAAAAAATGATGGAATCTATATTAGCTGTTACCACTCAGGAAAGAGATCTTGATGTCATGGTGGATAGTTCTCTGAAAACATCTGCTCAATGTGCACCAGCAGTCTAAAATGTCAAGAGAATGTTAGGAACGGGCTAGATTATAAAACAGAAAATAACTTAATGCCACTTTATAAATCCATGGTACTCCCACATCTTGAATACTGCATGCAGTTCCAGTCACCCCCTCTCAAAAAAGATGTATGAGAACTAAAAGAGGTATAGAAAAGGGCAACAAAAATGATTAGGGGTATGGAACAGCTTCCATATGAGCAGAGATTAAAAAGACAGATTGTTCATTTTAGAAAAGAGACAACAAAGGGGGGGAATAAGATAGAGGTCTATAAAATCATGAATGGTGTGGAGAAAGTGAATAGGGAAATATTATTTACCCCTTCACCTAACACAAGAACCAGGAATCACCCAATGAAATTAATAGGCAACAGGTTTCAAACGAACATAAGGGAGTACTTCTTCGCGCACCACAGAGTCAACCTGTGGAACTTGTTGCCAAGGGATGTCGTGAAGGCCAAAGGTATAACTGGGTTCAAAAAGTATTAGATAAATTCATGGAGGATAGGCCCACCAATGGCAATTAGCCAAAATGGTCATGGATGCACCCATTCTTTCAATATCCCTAATCCTCTGATTGCCAGAATCTGGGACTGGACAACAGATGATGATGGATCACTTGATAAATTGCCCTGTTCTGGTTATTCCCTCTGAAGCATCTGGAATTGCTCACAGTCAGAAGACAGGATACTGGGCTAGATGGACCTTTGGTCTGACTCATTTATCAATGCTACCTTCATTGGGTGAATTAGACAGCTTGGTAAGGTTTCAAAGGGGGATTCCATTAGAGGAGAAAGAACTAGATTTAAATCCCATGTTTGAGTATTCTTTCTTACACGAGGGAAAACTCAAATCAAGCCTCCCAGAAGTCTGCTCACTGATTGATGAGAGAAAACAGAACCTCCTTTTACAGGCAGATGAAATGCTGATATCACTGCCAAATATGCCTTAGTTAAAGCAACAGATAGACTTGAGTACTTTAAATATAATAAATAATCCAAGATTATTGGAATAAAGCACTGAGAAGAAATGTGACCCTTTGATACTACCCATAATAAGAAATACTTCTATTTTGCAGAATGCATAATTCCTTTAGAAAATTTCCTGCTCTAAAGTAAGATATTCTGTTCTTCTGAAGAACATTCTGTGTCTAATGTAGACATGCAGAATCCATCCAAGCTGTGAGATGTAGCAATGCTGGATTTGGGTGAAGAACTAAGTGGATGAGAAAGCTTCATCATATAAAGAAGAACCATGTGGAGGACCAGATGAATCCTTCTGGTCAGGCATCCGCAACCTTCAGCACGCAGCTCGCCAGGGTAAGCCCCCTGGCTGGCCGGGCCGGTTTGTTTACTTGCCGTGTCTGCCAGTTCGGCCGATCATAGCTCCCACTAGCCACGGTTCGCCGTACCCGGCCAATGGGGGCTGCAGGAAGCGGCGGTCAGCATGTTGCTTCCCGCATTGGCTGGGGATGGTAAACTGCGGCCAGTGGGAGCCGTGATCGGCCGAACCGGTGGACGCGGCAAGTAAACAAACCGGCCCGGCCTGCCAGGGGGCTTACCCTGGCGAGCCAAAGGTTGCCGAATCCTGTTCTGGTGGATCGATACCTTCTTACCACTATAAATTCTGTTGTTCTTATCTCAAAATTATAGCAGATCTGGTGCATAAACTGCAGTAGGATGTATTGTACTGCTATCTTCCTGTCCTTCAAACCATTGCAAAGCGATTTCCAATGTACTGAAGTCATTTGATGTGAAGAGATGTTGATTTGTTCTTCCTCAACAGCACTTTTGTTGTATGATTTCCCCCTTCCCCGGTCAGGAAAAACGGTTTGTATAATTGGTCATTTGTAAGACTGGCATTCAGAAAATGGAGATTCTACTGTAATTAGAAATGAAACTGCTGTGGGAACTGAGGTAGGCAGAACATAGTTGCCCAGAGCAGAAGCTGAATGTTCTGCTCTCACAAACTCCCATTGGCGCTGCATTCCTTACAGCTGGAGATCATCATACTTTTAAGTCTCATCTTAGAAATAAAGGGATTCTAAACAGCAGTTCAGGGTAACATTTAAATACGTTCACTAACATATGGAGCATGAACACAATCACACATACATCTTGCTGTCATGCCATTATTTTTATGAAAGCACAGAGTTTAACTCTATGGAGGTCTGTGGATAGGGAGAGGAAGGGACTGACTGACCACAATGTAATTATTTGGACTGGGGTAGTGCGTAGGTTCCCATCACTGGTATGAATTCCACCCTGAGAGGGGACTTCCGAGTATGTGGCAAGTGGACAGGCTGAGAGGTAATGTGGAGGCAGAGGGCTCCCCTCATGTGGATGGCCGTGCCCCCTAGGGGATAATCCAATTTGTTTAACCCACTCTTATCCATTCAGTGAGGAGCAAGCTTTGCCAACTGCAAGAAATTAGGAGGACATTTCAACAGCCCAAACTCGGAGTTTCCAGCTTCCTACACAGGAATAACCCACACAGTTGATTATCTGGCCAACAATTATTGTAGACAAAACCAGGGAAACTCTCTTTTGTGATGACAGATTTCCTTGTGTTGGTTTTGCAGTTTACAGGATACAGAAAGAGTACAAGAGCTTACTGAGCTTTTATTTGTTTTGTTGATTGCTCCATCAAGACTCCAATGCCAAAGAACAACTGACTGATAATACCTACCACCCATCCACATGAACAACTATATCTTTTGGGCATTACATGTACTTGCTCAGTTAAGTGTAGGAGTGTCCACAGCATGCCTCTTGATGTGCAGCTTTAGAATTAGTCATGATAAAAACAAAAGAGGCAACAGTTTTTATATTACCGGAAATAGCAACAGCAGGACAAACAGGGTTTGTTAAAGTTTTGCCATCCGATTTCCATCCTAGGCACTGTGATCCTGTTCTTAATAAAATCAATGGCAAAACTCCCATTGACTCTAGTAGTGCAGAGTCAAGCCACATATGCTAATGGAAGCTGACTCTTTGTTCCTGAATACTTTGAAGTGTTCAGCCACAGTTCCCATGTAAAATCACCAGAAGGGGAATCACTGCACTCATATTTAAAATATACACTAGATAAGAATGTGGTTAACAACCGGTCAAACCCCACCCAAGAACTGGAACATGGATGTGTATTTCAGTTGTCCTTTTCATTGAATATTATGAAGCTAAAACATTCTTATCAAATAAAGAAATTGCACAATAAAAATAAAATACTAGCAAATATGGTTCCTTATAAAAACAAATGGGGACTGGAATACTTTGGAATTGCAGGTCCAAAATATGAAAGTAGCTTTACATTTTTTCAACCACCTTACATTGTCTCCCAAATGGCAGAAATGGTTCTTGAAAGAGGTATTAACCATAACACCAAATTAATGTAGGAAAACTAATATGGATATAAATGTTAGGGGGTTACCAAAAGGGAACAAGGTAGGGACCATACAAAAATATTTCAACATAAAGTGTTAGTACACAACCCTTATATACCTAATCAGCCTACTGCTCTAAGCACTGTAAAAACATATCATGTCATACTTTAAAAGAAAATGTTCTGATGGTTGATTTGTGTGTGAAACTCAAGACACCTGATCGGTTTGCTATCAGTTATGGTCCAGTTACTGCCACTACTGCATACATTTAACTGAAAACTTTTTGGGGAATTCTGGTAGCATACACCCTTCACAGAACAGGTGCAATTCAACCATATTTGTTACCAGTTACACATTTTTTAAATGATATTTTTGGCACAGAAAGCAGTTGCTTTCCATATTATAAAAATATCAGATGCTGGAACTTGTAAAATGAACAAGAGTTTCTCAATGATTCTCCCATATTCTTAAACATCCCATCAGCCCTGCACAACTCCCTGAGTCAATGGCTTTGTGAGAGGGACTAGGTGGGAGCTGAAGGATGAAACTCACTGCTTCAACCCACAGGAAGGCTACAAGAATGGAATGCAGCCCCTCTGTGGCAGCTACTCCAGCCTTTGGGATGTAATAGTCACTGCTGTCCACAGTGGAATTGGACTGGCTTAGAACAAATATTGTTGCTCCTCCCTAGTCTTTCCCTTATTCAGAGCAAGCACAGAATCGTCCTCTGCAGAAATTGGGAGGTGCAGTCACCGTGCCTGCAGCCTCTCCCCCTCCCCCCTACGGACTTATGTTGGACAGAGGGCCTTGTGCTGCCCATGAGCACGTGCTTTAGGAAAAACTAGACAAAGCAGCAAACTTAGAAGGAGGTTTTCAAAGGCACAAAGGGCAGTTGGTGTCCAGCACACGTGGGCTTTCAATGCGAGTTAGGAAACTTTGTGCCTTTGGAAATTTTCAGCAGCTAACACCTGAACCATTTGTCTGTTGTACCTGTAGATGATGCTGTGAACAGTGAGAAACTCTGCTGTACCTTTTCAACTGTATCTTCCTATATGTCTGCACAACCCCTAAACACAATGGGACCCCATGCCTAACTGGGGTCTCGAGACCAGGGGTCTCAAACATGCGGCCCGCGGGCCACATGCAGCCTGCGGAGTTATTTCCTGCGGCCCGCCATAGGCGCCGACTCCACTGGCAGCCAAACTCCAAACATTACCGAGTGTTTATATTTTATTAAAACCCCTCTTTGCATTACAGTTTTAAAAAAGTTAATACATTGACTTTTAATAGAATACTCTATTACTCATTTTTGACTATACTTTTGTATCATTGTATGAAAAGGTTTCAGTGATGCGGCCCTCGGGCCAATTTACTAGTTCTCATGTGGCCCTTGTGGTGATTTGAGTTTGAGATCCCTGCTCTAGACGCTATCGTAATAAAAATAATTGTATATGGGAATGTGTTGAACTGTTCAGCAGTAGTCTGTAAAAAGTAACCTGAAGGCATATAGTGTGTTTTTCAATGATGATTAATACCACTGGCTTTAAAATGAAAATAAAATAAGACACTTTTATATTAGAAGTCCAACACCTTCGAAGAGGAATACTATAACAACAAAAACATACAATGGCAGCCCTCAGGTGAAAAACGAAGGCGTCTGCGCTTATGTGCTGAAATGCTCTGTGCCATCTGCTCCTGGCTCTGGTTTAATCTGTGGTAGCCCAAGGTGTAGCCTAAGGACTACCAGTTCAGCAGGGGGTGCTTCTGCTCTTCTGTAGGATCTCAAGAATATGTGGTAGATTAGTCATCCCAAGTGCTTCAGGGGGAAATGTTTCATTTGTTACGAAAAAGGGAGTAAAGCATCATAATTTGTTTACTACTATTCCTTCCCTGAAGGAGACCTCCTGGGAGCAGATGCATGATATCATCTAGATGATTCATTTCATGATAGCATTGAAAGAGCAATGGGTTACTTTCCTGGTACCATCCAACAGTTCTGCATTTTCATTGCATTGACGCATATCCACCACCTTCAGGTATGGTTTTTGTTCTAGTTCTTTTAATTGCCTTTGTTATCAGCCACTTTTATTTGTACAGCTATCTGTTCTGCAGAAAAACATCACAAATGCAATTTTTCTTCATTATAAGTTACTTCTCTTATTACAAATCATTCTTAATATACAACTCCCACATATTTTGGAAATGATTTTCCACTGCAGCATTTAGAAGGATTGAAAAAAGAAAAAAATATGTCAGTCAAAAAAAATTGTGGTCAAATCAACAAATCTAAGGAATAAAAAGACTGATCTCATGAGACACATTAAATTTACCTTGACAAGAAAACGATATGTTAGACATACTGTCTTTTTCATTTTAAAAATATTATGTAGGAAACAGTAGAAAGAAATCTGAACTATTAATCTTCATGTTATATTCAGACCTCTAATACACAGTTGTCAAGCTGTGTGGCAGACAAGAATAAAATATTGTAATTCTGAGAAAAAGATACTAATTTCTTACTTTTAACTTCTCTGTATAATTCTCCATACAAAAAGTATGTGTCAATTTGAAAAATAAAAAGCCTATTCAAATAACTTGTACTATTAAAAATAAAAATGAGTAATATGGAGGAATCCTAGCTAACAACCCGTACCTACAAATACACTCCCATATAAACTGGCATGCCAAAATATCGTCATTGCTCCAAGGACTTCAATGGGCTACAACAATTTACACCAAATGCGCTTCTGTCCCACTGATTTCCCCCTATTACTCAAAAGCAGAACTCATAACACATGATACATCTCTTCTCCAGGCCTGAGCTTTGCTGAACAGAGATTGCTAATTGTCAAAGGCACTCTTGGTGATGAAACAGACTGGAAGCAGCTGGAAACAGGCAACAACATCTTACTGAATTAAAGACAAGAAAACTTTTTGAAAGCAAGGGCTGGAAGTGCTGTTGCCGGGGAATGGGTGAGCATCTGGGACACAGGGACAAACTCCCTTGGTGAGATCTTCCCAGTCTCATCGGATGGTCAAAAACTGTATGTGATCAAGGCACCAGTAATGTTACCTACCCCTCACTTCAAGAAATGGGAGTCCACCACAAAACAGTCCAACCCCCATCAATCTAAGTGATCTTGACTACGTTACAGAAAAAGTAATATATCTCCCGTCTTCCAACCACTATGCAGTTGAGAGATCACTCCCACCCACCTGACAGCTGTGTGGTGGTAGCTATTTGGATCCTTTCCATCAGGCCATCAACCTGGTTGTCAGCGGTCTAAGAATGGCAAGAAAAGAAAACTATAACGAAACCCCACGCTAATGCATCAGAAAGGAAAATACATAATTGTAGCTGTGCACAAGACAAGTCATAATAATACCTGTGCTACATAAAGATAATGCATTAAGAAAACAAGCCAAAAGCTGCAAAACAAAAAGGAACTTACACTTGTGCTATAAAGAGGGAATTTGTTCACACAAGGCATTGCAAATGGCAGACTCAGTCCTCTACAAGCGCCATATTCCACTTAGTACTATGGTCCCTCAGCACTCTACTGGTGAGGTTTTAATCATCAATAGTTAAGAAGTCAAATCTGCCTAAGGGATAAAGTTAGCCCCTATTATATGCATATGATGTGCTTTTGTAAAGATTTCAATATTTATCAGTGTACAAAGCTAGTATATTAAAAAGCAAGCCTCACAAAACACGACTGCTTGTTGGCAATGCATTTAGTTGCAGTGTTGGAGACTTAAGTTCAGAGAGTCTGACCCAAAATTTCAGCAGAAGTCCGTGAAAACTGTGGGTGCTGACCTCCACAGTCTCCTGTGCCTAAGTGACTGCCAGTGCATTTTTGTCCTGGGTTTCTCCTCCTGGCTTCTGTGTGCCTTTATAATTCTGTTACGTAGACCCCCAAAACCTATTTTGCTTCTAAATTTGATAAATCTGAATAAAACAAATAAAATTACATTGATAACTAAAGAAGAGTTCCATAATAGAATGCAAAGCAGAATCCTAAAATTACAAGATGTTCAATGCCTCTCACTTGTAATTCATTTTTACATCATAAACACTCCTACTAAGCTAATGAAATAACTATGTACCATGCACAGCAGTCCTATACATGTCTTTAATACTAGGTAATTTCTCAGAACATCGAAGTGTTCAAATGCTAAAGCATATCTATTTTCAAAAGAGCTCTTCTACCCAGGGGTGAAATCCGGGCCCACTGAAATCAACAGAAGTTCTGTCATTGATTTAAATGGGGCCAGGATTTCACCCCATGTATATTTTATAATATGGATACCCTCTGGTTTAATATTTTATGTCTAGTAATATGATGTTGAGAGACAAACCATCATTTCTCATTCTGAGAGATAAATTTCATAGTAACAGCAAAAAGGACCAGTAACTCTAGAATTAAAATATAAAAGTCCAGACCAATTCATTCATGCCTAGGGGACTTTCCATATTTCAGCCTCACATGGTTATAAGATACTTGATACCTACTTTGAGAACAATAATTCAAACAACTAAGATTGCTCTTATGCATGAGAAACTGTTGTTACATTCCACTAAAGGACATATTTTCTTCACTATATTTTGGTATCTATCAACATAAATAATCTTAAAAATTTAATGAGTTGTCCTGCTTGCTTAAAAAAACCCGAGTAAACATTCATCACCTGTTTGAGAAATTTTGACTTTTCCGGTGCAGAAAATAAAGGATTCAAAATAAATAACTTGTGAACAAACAATCAAAGGTGTCAAACATAATCAAGTCACTCATGCATCTTGAATGGAGGATGGCCCAGCATTTCCCAATTATTCAAATCCTGAAAACATCTCATTTCAGCCACTTGTAAGGGATACATTATCAATTTAAACCAGGGATCGGCAACCTTTGGAACATGGCCCGCCAGGGCCCCCCGGCGGGCCGGGCCGGTTTGTTTACCTGCTGCGTCTGCAAGTTCTGCTGATCCCAGCTCCCACTGGCCACAGTTCACGGCTCCAGGCCAATGGGTGGCTGCAGTTCGCCGCTCCAGGCCAATGGGGGATGCCCATTGGCCTAGAGCGGTGAACCACTGCCAGTGGGAGCTGCGATCGGCTGAACCTGCGGACGCGACAGGTAAACAAACCGGCCCGGCCCACCACCAGGCTTAACCTCGGGGGCCGCGTGCAAAATGTTGACGATCCCTGATTTAAACCAACCTTAATGGGAGAGAACACAGTGGAAAAAACTGATGAAACTATAGTACTAACATTCTGGTGACCTTACAGAAAATGTTTATTACAATACTGTATGATGAAATGACACATGCCTCTATAACAAATGAACCATATTCAGCAAAGTTTCCTCGGAAAGGTGTAAATACACCTGCCTACACCAGCGTAACCCACTGCACCCCCAAAACTGAAGTTGGTGCTGCTTTGCATGGCTGCAATCTGGCCCCAAGCACCTTCCACTACCAGGGCTCTCTGCTACTGTTTACATCAGTGCAGACAGTGGACAACTTACATTTGTACATATAAAATGTCTATGCAAATTGTACTGAGTCGTTTAAAAAGATATTATACATGAATCAAAACTGAGAAGGGCCTTGTATCATTACAGAGCTTTCAAATCAAGTTCAATATTGAATAACCAGAATGAAAAGGAGGTTGGAGATTTTGTTTTTAAAATGTATTTGATCCCAAAATAAAGTGCACAGCATTGCAAACGAGGAGCAAAGTTCTGTCTCTGCATGGGAAAAAGCTTCTCAACTAAGGGAAGGCATGCCCTGCAGCTTGACCCACGCTAGCCTGAGTCAGCTGGTACAGGCCAGCCACAGGTTCTTAATTGCAGTATAGACATACCCTAAAGGTCATACCCATGGCCACTCATATCCAGAATAGGGATGGTGCAGAAGTTATTCCTGGAGAGGCCAAGCTGCTTGGGTGTCGAGTTCCTATGCATGGGCTCCTCATCCCAGGACATATCTGTAGTGACTGTAGTTTGAATAGGGGGCATAATGAAGTCCCCGTCCTCACTGAAGATTGTCTATGGACTGCCACTGGGCCAAAGATCATTTATCACCAATGCAATCTGAAAGACCCTGTGCTAGCTGCTTCCATTAGAGGGTTTTTTGTTCAGTAAGCTTGTTAGGTCAGGTTTATAATGCTCAAGACCCTTATATCCAAAGAATTACCAATTGGGCAGAGGGGCGATGGCGGCTCATGCACCGATGTACTACTGCTGCCCTCAAGGACCAAAAAGCTGAGAACTTGAAGTGAACTCCCTGTCTCACCTAAGGGAGCACAAAACCCAGGAGCGAGAAGGTATATTCAGAGAAACCTAATTACAAACAGGACTTGGGCACCTGTGACCTTTGCCAATGCAGAGAGCAGGTGCTGATTCTTAGGCAAGTGTGAAAGGGACCTGTTGTCATGCAGAGGCTTTATGCAACACTCATTTCACTGCAAAGATCCAGGATGAAAGAAACCTGATGATTATAGAAGACAAATCCCTAGGTCATTTTTCTACAGAGATCATTATAACAATGTGACTGTCCCATTTTATCGGTGTATGTACAGCTGCCGATGGTCATGTTCTCTAATTATCTAGCTTGTTCCACAAACTAGGTGATCATAGAGGGATAAATAACTGGAGGAAAGGTCACATGTTACTAAGCAATGCTTCCCCAGTGCTTTGTTAACGTGTTAATCTTATTCAAAATACTGGCGAAAGACAGCCATTTCAACAAGTCCACTAATGAGCTGTTACTTTTGGACTTTAAGAAAGGGGACAAAGTTAATTGAAACCTACTTTTTATTTATTACTTTGTCGTTTACTAATCCCTTCCAGTTTCCTGAACTAGGACACTCTAACTGATAGAAATGGCATGCCATCTTTGGTGGGCTACTGTCACGAATTTACATACAGCTAATTATCGAAGAGCTGATAAAACCGAAAGTGAAAAGCCAACATTGTGTCAGGATTGTCTCTGCTACTTTATGTTTGCTTAGGGAGGATGAGATATTTCTTTTCAAAGCATGAGATTTCCCTCCCCTCACAACAACATTCTAAGCCATTTATTTATTTGTAAAAACTACAGGGGTTTTTCCAAAAGTGCTCGGCATTGCCCAACTCAGCTCCCATTGTAGTCAATCACAAAACGCCATTGGCTTCAACTGAACACGAGGTGGGCTAACCCTGAGCGCTCTTTTGAAAAATCCCAACCCTACATCAATTGACCATCTGCACTATTGCTAATGTAATAATTCAAACGGACATAAGATGTGACATTGTGAACCTATGGCAGTCCCATATGTGTAATTACTTGACATTGGCCTATTTGCATGCTTACGTGTTTGCAGGATCGGTGCCTTGGTTTAGACAAGCAAGCTAAGAACCTTTAAAAAGTTGATGGAAAAAACACTGTAAATTCACATTAGATTACATGAATATTTTCATTGCCTTTCATTTTTTTTCAATACAGTGAAAGTGATTAAACATTAATTAAATAGCTGTACCACCTAAGAGACCATTCAACTGCCAGATGTAAATTTTAAAAGTGAAAATATTTCTTTGGAGTTATAAAAGAGTCTGACTGTCAAGAAAGAGCACTCAAGCTGAGCATACACATACTGTGCCAGCCTTCTGCTTAGTATGCTTGATTTCTCAGCATGTGCAAGTTGCATCCTGGTTGTCAGATTGAAAGGAAATTCTTCATTCATTTATTTATACAGTATTTTGGGGCTGCATGTTCAATTAAACTCAAAACCTAATCCATACACTCTCACAACACAAAATACATGAAGGTGTGGCATAAAGATGTTATCTGCATGACTCTGGGATAGCTGCATTCAGGGCTTAAATTCAGCTGAAGCTGTCCAGAGTGGAGCTCCAGTAAATATTTTCAAACCCTTGGCCCCAAGCCTCATGGCACCTACCACCCCATGGGGGCAAAAGCCGCAAGACGCCCCCCCCCCCATGGACACCCCCACCATGGGGCTAGAACACCCCACCACAGCTGAAGCCAGGAGCTCCGAATGGGGTGTGTGGATGGCTTCAGGAAATAATCTATGGGAATTTAAGTCCTTATGAGTAAGGATATGATTAGGTCACGGATTCCGCGATTTTAACAGACCTCAATGACTTCCACTTCAGTTTCGGCCCTGGGCAGTCGGCCCACCCTCCCTCGCCCTGTGTAGGGATTCGGCTTCAGCCCCGCACCGCTGTGTCCATATATATGTGCTATATATTTATTATTTAATTTATATATGTGCCTATCACATTTTCCAAGCATAGACATATTACTAAAATTAAATATGTAAACACTTAACAAAATCAGCACAATGTCAGTTAGAGAACTCAAACTCTACAGCAAAAGAAACTCATACTCTGCCCCTCAGCCCATGACCAGGCCTTGCAGCATACCCTGAAGGTCTATCAAATCAATATGGAAATGAGTTCAAGAGTAGAGGGCCCTCTACTGAGAATGACTTGCCTGCAGCCATACAAATCTTGCAGCTGGCAATGATCACAGCTGTCTTTAACTTTGGGGATGGAACAAATAGAGAGAGAGAGAGAGAGAGATAAAGGTACTGCTAAGATAAACAGGACCTAAACAATAGAGCTTCATAGTTTAAAACCAATGCCTTTAGAACTGCACCCACAAACTAACTGGAATACTGTTTGTTTAATTAAGTAATTCTTTCATTTTTTTTTTTTTATCCTCCTGCATCTTCATCAGTCACCAGTTTCTGCCATTTAATTTGGTCTTGTGTTGGTCTGTTTAGGTTTCTGAGTCATGTTCATGGTTTTGGTTTTCTCTATTTTGCATAGTTTTCTCATTTTTTCTCTTTCCATGGGCTGTCCATATTATCACTTGCCATGGAAGTTGTGTTGGTGGTATCCTTAATGCGTGTCCTAAATATGTCCGTCTTCTTACCATATTTAATGCTTTAGATTGTTTTACTCCACTTAGAATGTCTGATGCTGCAAGAAACTCTTTCCAATGGATCTGAAGATGTTCCATTGACATTTACTTTGAAATTAGTTGATCCTATCAATTTCTGTTGTAGGTTTTCGTGACTCTGCTCCATAAAGGAGGACAGTCATTATGCTGGTATTAAAATTCATATTTTTGTGTTAGTGCCAATCTTGCTACTTTTCCAAATAAGTTTATGACTGTTGTCTGCTGCTTTTGAAATTTGTTAATTTGCATCTAGAATGGTGTCACCATCACTGCACATCTCATTCCCCAGGTAGGTAAAATGACTCTCTTTTTCTAGTTTGTCTTTGTCCTTTCTTATGGTTACATTTGGGACATTGATAGCCATATAGTTTATCTTCCCCACAGACTCATAGACTAAGGTCAGAAGGGACCATTATGATCATTTAGTCTGACCTCCTGCACAATGCAGGCCACGGGATCTCACCAACCAACTCCTGAAATAATCCTCTCACTTATGTCTGAGCTACTGAAGTCCTGAACCCATGTTGATGAACAAACCAACTTGTTTTGCTATATGTGCCAAAAGCTGAGTCTTTTCTTCCATTAAGCAATGTACAGAACTAAGCAGGACAATGCCATCAGCAAAAATGAGATAATCCAAGTTTGCTTTATCATTTGTCCATACAATTCCTCAGTTGCCTTCTGTGATTACTTTGCTCATGACATAGGGGCAAACAATAGTGGGGACATAATACATCCTTATCTTACTCCAGTAGTCACTGCAAAACTTTGGCTGATATTGTCACCATTTCTGACTGCATATTCAGCATTATCATATAGATCCTTGATGATTCTAATTCTGTTTGGCTGGCACTCCATAGTATGCCATAATTTCCCAAATACTCTCTTTGTAATTATGAATGTAATTATCAAGTAGTTATGATAGAAGAATTCAATATTTTAAAGTAAAGATTAATTTTAAATCTTCGATTGTCTGAACACTGTATCTAAATTTCAAGGAAATCAAACATAAAAACTATCAAATATTTTTCCATGTATATTTTAGAGTTATGGAGACTTTGGTACTTAGGAAACTAAGGATGTGATTTCACCAAACTTGATACACTAGATATGTTTGGAACAATTCAGGAGCAAAATAAAAAGTCTGTACCTACATCTGTAAATAATGAAATAAAGAATCCTGTCTACTTTGATATATAGCTCTATCTAAGAACATAATGCTTAGCACTTACATGCTACTTTACATTTTTAAAGCACAGCAGATTCCTTAATCTGTGCAAACTTGTGCAAACAAAACTTATCCATAGTAATAAGACAATAGTAGATGACTTGGGTTTTTTTTCTGCTGGGTGCTGAAGACAGCTCCCTGTGACTCTCTCAGAAAGAAAGATAGCATTCTGGGTTTAAAAACTGTATAAATAGTTTTATACTCTGCTAAAAATCACAACTATGATGCAATTTGAAATGATTTCTTGAATAATTTATTCCAGAACCTTTTCTGGAAACAGAAAATAACCTATACCTTTCCCCATAAACTTATCTAACCTTTCCTTGGAGACATCTAATGATGGAAGAAAAACTACCTTATCTGACATACTGTTCCACTTAGACAAGGGGGATAAGGTAATATATGTTATTGGACCAATATTCTGCTGGTGAGAGAGACAAGCTCTCAAGCGTACACAGCGCTCTTCAGGTCTGGGAAATGTACTCAGAATGTCATAGCTAGGTACAAAGTGGAACAGATTGTTTAGCATAAGTAAACAACAGATATTTCAAGGGACCATGCAAGGGACATGGCCCATTAACACCTCTCCATTCATAGGGTGGAATGGGGAGGGGAAAGGTGGGTGGGAGGGGTAAGTGGGCTATAGATTGTTGTAATAAGTCATAAATATGTCTATTCAGTCCGTGATTTTCAGTATCTAGCAAAGTTATGAATTTACACTCCCCAGTTCTTTTGAAAGTGTTGTGGCAGGTTTTCCTTTGAGAATGGGGATTCAGAAGTCAGATATAGAGCGATCATTTTGTGAAAAAAGGGTTCACCTACAGGTGATATAGTGTTTTTATCTTTTATCATTTTTCTGTGAGAGTTCATTTGAGAGTGTAGTGATTGACTGGTTGTTATTGGCGCATCGGGGGAGGGATAGCTCAGTGGTTTGAGCATTGGCCTGCTAAACCCAGGGTTGTGAGTTCAATCCTTGAGGGGGCCATTTAGGGATCTGGGGCAAAAATCTGTCAGGGAACAGTACTTGGTCCTGTTAGTGAAGGCAGGGGACTCTACTCAATGACCTTTCAAGGTCGTTCCAGTTCTAGGAGACTGGCATATCTCCATTTATTTAGTGCACTGGATGAGGTACACCGCATGCTGTGATAGGCACAGGTAGGATCTATTGATCTTGAAAGGTGTTGTGG
Source organism: Chelydra serpentina (assembly GCA_037349315.1). Classification (NCBI taxonomy): domain Eukaryota; kingdom Metazoa; phylum Chordata; order Testudines; family Chelydridae; genus Chelydra; species Chelydra serpentina. The sequence continues at coordinate 19,095,880 of JBAIAC010000061.1, forward strand.
GGAGGGGGTTGATTATTGTAGCAGTGGGGATATGTCTAGAGGTTTTCCATCTCAGGGGCTGGTGCTGCTTTGAGTTGGTGGGGCCTGGTTTGGGGGGAGCTTGCTTCTGGTGATGAGCAGGTTGAAAAGTTGTCTGAAGGCCAGAAGAGGGAGTTCAGGAAAGATTTCTTTCCGGATGTGATTCCCACTAAGTATGGGTTGAAATTGTTTGATGATACCTTGTCTGGGTTCCAGTGTGGGGTGGTAGGTGACAACTAGAGGTGTACAGTCAGAGGGGGTTTTATTTCTGTATTGAAGCAGGTTCTCTCGGGATATTTGGATGGCTCATTCCATGATGCAATCTACTTCTCTGGTGGAGCATCCTTGCTTAGTGAAGTCAGTTTTAAGTGTGTTAAGGTGTATATCCTGAACTTTCTCCTCAAAGCATATTCTGTGGTATCTGAGTGCCTGGCTGTAGATAACAGATTTCTTGGTGTGTTTGGGGTGGTATCTAGATCTGTGCAGGTAAGTGTAGTGATCGGTGGGTTTCTTGTATATAGTGTCTGTAGGGTTCCATTGCTGAAGCTGATCATTGTATCCAGGACGTTGATGCTAGCATGGGAATGTTCTAGAGAGAGTTTAATGGATGGGTGGTGATTACTGAAGTTGTGATGGAAGTTTATGAGGGATTTTAGATCACTTGTCCAGAGGATGAAAATATCATTGATGTATCTCAGGTATATTATTGGTATTATGGTGCATTTGTCTTCACAGTTAAATAAGATATGCAATTTAGAATGCAGTAGGGTCTTAAATAATGCATTTTGTCCCCAGCCTATTGAAATATATACATCAGATAAGATGACAAAATATTTGGTTCTACCCATATTTATGCTCCAATTCTTCCCTTGATTAGGGCAGCTCTGTGCCATTCGAGGGGCACAAAGGAGTCCTACAGCTGGTGTAGCTGGCCACTGGAAAATTTTCAGAGTATTTCTAGATCTTATGTTACTCCCCTGACAAACAGCATAGAAAGTGTGTCTGGGAAAAAGTGCATGCGTTCATTTTGTTTTGGTTTGTAGTTGAAAAAATAAGCAAAATGACATTGTATGTCCCAATGTCTAGTTGAAGTAACAATTTTCATTTAGTTTTGACTTAAAACATTTTGCTTCAAAATGTGATTTGAAACAAAAATTGTCATTTCAAATTCGCTCAGAAATCCATCTTTTCCCTAGGCTCTGGGAGGAAGTAGGCTGAAGGCTAAAAGCCACCTTCGAACCCTCCTCCCTAGGATTGCACTAAGCACTCCTTAGCTAGACCAGAGAATCTGGCCCTTAATATACTGAGGAGTAAGAAGCATTACAAGGTAGCTATGAAGTAATGAATGAACTAATCTAATGTAATTGAGACTGCAATGCTCACTGTATCATTTGAACAAAATCCTATTTGATTTCTGATGTTCTATAATGGAGCTTTTAGTTATTCACAATTAACACTTATTTACATCTGAATAACATTTCAATAGGCCTAAAGAAGAGGATTTAATTTGACTGAGAATGTATGTTTTGTAAAAGTCAGTTTAAAAAAACCCTAAAATATACCGAAATATTTGCATGCATTTAACATTTCTGTTCAAGATAAGAGAATAGCAAAAAGTAAACAACCAGTTAAATAGTGAAAAGTACATAACATTTCCTTCAGTCTTAATAATCTGAGGTTTTATCAGAAATCAATATAAGGAAATGAGTTTCTAAAAGTGTATGGAGCCTTATTTCCAAAGGGCCTCAAAGTGGCTTTCACAACATCTGAATAGACTTTTGAGCACTAACACCTACACATGTGATTTGTATGTGCCAGTTCTATCACCCATCTGCACATGTGTAAATACTCAAAAAGCACAGGTTTCCACACACACAAAGGAAGTCCACATTTGGAAATTTGGACCAAAATTTGTAACCTGACAAAATTTGTTCCCTGCCAACGTCTGTTTAACAACACATCTCTTTGCAGGGATAGCTTCTTCAACTGTATTTCAAAATCAGTATATTTGTCCCTATTGAAGATTAATATACCATAACTGCCAGTTTGATAACAGAAAATGATGCTCAGGCAGCTGTAATCAGAACAAAATGTAACTATACAAAATAATCCCCATTCCCAGGTAATTTATTACAGAGTTTTTAATTATTTTGAGAAAAATACTAAATACCAAACTTTTAGGTCTCTTACAGTTGATCATTTAATTGCCAAACAGAGATATGTTACCAGGGGGCTCATCACTAAGTACAACATTGCCAGTGGTACCTCTACAGATGCTGGATACTAAATGGATTTTGCTGCTGTGGAGCTAGAGCACAGCTAATTGTTGCCCCAAACGTAGTTCTACAGTAGAGATTATGGAGGAGGAACAAACGAATACTCAAAGAACCGTGCTGTCCTAGCTTGCATTCAAAAACAGATGGAAATCAGAATTTGACAAATACTCACGACTGCTATCAGTATCCAAAACTAGACTCGAACTGGGAATTCCTATATTTATAAAGTAAGGCCAGAAGGGGCCATTATGATCAAGTTCTGCCTTCTGCATAACACTTCCCTGAATTAATTCCTGTTTGATTTGGAGCATATCTTTTAAAAAGCATCCAGCCTTGATTTAAAAATGCCCAGTGATGGAGAATCCTCCATAATCCTGGGTAAATGGTTCAAATGGTTAATTACTCTCACTTAAAAATCTGCACCTTATTTCCTGTCTGAATTTGTCTAGCTTCAATTTCCAGTCATATATCACGCCGGCTAGCCTCTTGAACACAGACACAGAGCTCTCTGTAATATAAATATCACCTTCTGAAACACAGGTTTTCAGCTTTCCACCTTGCATCCCCTGGAAAGCCTCAGCTTTGACTAATATCAAAGCAGATATTCCAGTGTTGTTTCCTTTTATTTGGTGCAGAAGAGTCTAATTTCAGCAAACGGATTCAGCATTAGCTCTACCTGAGCTCATCAGGAACACTTGCATACTCAGGAGTCAAAAACTAAAAAGATAGTTGGCAACAATCTTCAGATTCTAGCCTCCCAGCCATACTGTGCAATCATGCTGTTTATTCCATTGTAACAATCAGACAGACAGAGCAGAACACCTGGTACTCTCAATACTTGGCCTTCCTTGGCAGTTGACAGCAAAATCTCCCTACCAGGTGGTTGCACTTCAATTACATTAGCTAGTCATTGTAGGGTTAACAAGTACCAAATGGAAATCTTTTATTCATATAACAGCATCCTTTGTTGATCATTGAACAATGTTGCTTAAAATCCATTAAATTAAAATATACTTTGCAAACATGCAGATTGGAGTGGTATACGTACAGCAGTAAGTTTCCACTGTGTTCAGTTTGCAAAGTATTGTAATGGTTCCTAACATTTTCATGATGATTTGATCCCTAAAGACAAATGATTAGATCAAAATTTGAAATAGCTATTTTTATTGAAGTGACCTGTCCATAGGTAGAGCAAATTCCCTCTCACTACCCATCTCAACCCAAAGCACATGTATTGATGTTTTTCAGTTTCCTCAAAGGAGTAAATTAAAATACTAGTGCACCTCGGTGAAACCTCTGGTTTTCACTTGGGAAGTATGGTAATGACGCAAAACTGAAAGTGTTAGCAACTCCTTTGCAACAAAGTTATATGTTAAAGTCTGCCCACTTTTGTTGCTTTCTTCTAAGCTTTGTTCCTATTTCATGATTATTTTTTCAAAGCAATGACATTTAAAATTTTTTAAAAGGAAGAATTTTGTTTAGTTCTAAGGGGGGTAGTAAGAAAGCGGCACAGGTTTAAAATGGTTCAAATGGTTCTTCACGCTAGGGAGGCAACGAGAAGGGTGTGTCCTAAACCCTGTTTCTCTCTTGGATTTAGGTGTCTAAATCTGGGCTGGAACAAGATGCCTACCTTTGCTTGGGATCCACAACCAGGAACCCTCTCCTGGAGTCAGGCACCTTCGCCGTTTCTTGAAAATAGCCACGGTGCCTGCCTAACTTCATACAAAATGGCCGGTGGGGGTCAGGAGGAGGAGGAGGAGGCTTCCCTTATAACCTTTAGCTCAGTGATCAGGGAACTCATCTGGGAAGTGGGAGACCCTTGATTATTTCCCACCCCCGTCATGAGAAGAGATTTGAACATAGGTTTCCAACATCTCAGTGAGTGCCCTAACCACTTGGCTACAGAGTTACTCATACTCTCTGGCCCAACACATATTTCGTTTTTAAATTCTTTATATGCAGTGGAACAGCTTCAACAGGACAGATTGAGAAAGAATATCCCATAGTTCAGAGGTTAAGGCCCTTACCGGAGAAGTGGGAAACCCAAGCACAACTCCCATTTTCTCCACAGAAGGGGAAATTGAACCTGGGTCTCCAACATCCCAGGTAAATACTCTAACAATTGGGGTAGAGGATGTAAAGGGAGGCCTCCTTTTCCACACTCCGGCTGGCCATTTTGTGTGGAGTTACATGAGCTCACAGCATGCCTACAAGATTGGGCCCTGCAGGAGATGGGTAACACACATTTTCACCTGGTTTGAGGATCACGTTGGAGCTTAGGGGTGAAATAGGTGCATGCCCAGAGGCAGAAACTTAAGCACATAGGGGACTTTTACAGTGAAATTTTAGGCACTGAGGGATTTTAGGTGCCTACAGAGTTAGGTGACACCTAAAGGGGGAGGAGTTTAGGTGCCTAAATTTGTATATGGATCTGGGCTGCAGGGGCTAAGGGCTTTATATTGCTGCTCATCACTGCAGTATCTGGGCTGCTGTGGAGCATGCTATTGCTGTGGTGATATTAGACTGACTTGCAGAAAGACAGCTCAAGGTTTAATGATGACACGAGGTGAAAATGAGATGAGATTTGAGAAGGAAAATGAATGAGACAGTGAGATGACTGAGGGATTGCTGGAGTTGAATTTTGAAATGATGCACTCAACTGGATGCTGGTGAATAGATAATAGGAGGTATAGAGAGAAGCGGATATCAAGAAAAAAAAAGTTTTTGGGAATTCTACAGAGCTATGGTCCTAGGTGCAGATGCCACTACACCTCAATCACAAATCATTTTATGTGCATATTTAACTATGACAAAAATAAAGGTTCATGTATTACTCTAATTTGTATGTGCTTCTTTCTATGCTAAAGTTTAGTAGGATTTCCTTTAAATATTAATAATACTCAATTAACCAGGTGTGTCAACCCATCATCTTGCTAGACCATCAACTATCTTTTTTTATTGGCACAAGTAAGAAAAATAATCAAAATGTAATACTAGTTAAATTCATGAGTCTCTTCTTTCGGTCACTGTTTAATTTACAATACATTGTCTTTTTAAAATTGACTTATGAATCATCTCCTTTCCTATAGCCTGAAGAATAGAGTTCACAAATTTTCTGAAATGAGGGTTATTTACCTGTAAACTGAGTTCTTTGAGATGGACTCTGCATATTCACGCTCTTGGGGACTTGCAACGACCGATGCAGCAGGATGGTGGAACCTTGGAGAAGCACGGTCTGTTAAGTGCTCATGCTCTCCCACCCTCCCTGTCGAGTGCTTGACCATGTTCTGAGGGTGTGAGTATAAAGGGGGCATGGCACTGTTGCCATCTCAGTTCCTTCCACCACCAAAGCAGAAAAACACAGATTTAATTTGGACTCTGCAGGAGTGGGGAAGGTGGGCAGGAAGTGTGAATATGCAGAGTCCATCTCAAAGAACTCCGGTTACAAGTAAGTAAACTTCATTTCTTCTTCAAGTGTCCTCTGCATATTCCCACTCTTGGGAAAGCTTGGCAAGCAGTCGAGTAAACTGGATGGAGAGCTGTGGAGTTCTAATTAAACAAAGATTGGAGTACCATTCTACTCAATTGAGTATCCAACTTAGATGTCATATCCAATGCATAATGCTTCAGGAAAGTGTGAATAGACTTCCCCATAGTGGCTTTGCATATTTTAATCAGGGGAATGTGTTTCTTAAAACCTGGAGATGTAACTACTGTCCTAACAGAATGAGCTGTAAATGGACTAGGAGTGGGGAGAGAAGCTCCTCTATAACATTCTTCAATGCACTGTCTAGACAGGGACTGAGATGAAATGGCTTTCCCTTTGCAGTCACTAGCATATGAAACATAACTTGGAAGAAGACCTAAACCTCTTTGTTCTGTTTAAGTAATATGGTAGTACTCTCTTGGCATCCGAGGAACGTAACCAGACCTTCCCTTTAGATGAATGAGGCTTCGGAAAGAACACCCGTAAATTGATGGTTTCACTTACATGAAACTCAGAAACAACTTCAGGAAGAAATGTAGGGTGTGGTCCAATAACCACCTTGTCCTTATAAAAAGTATCATAAAAGGTGTCCTCCATCAGTGCATGTAGTTCACTAATTCTTCTTGCATAAGTAATTGCTATTATAAAAGCCATCTTCACAGATACATGGAACAAAGAGCAGCTCACTAAAGGTTCAAATGGTTGAGACACAAATTGAGTCAAAAGTAAATTCAGATTCCATGGAGGGACAGGATCCTGCACTGGGAGACACAGGTTCAATAGTTCTTTCAAAAAGTTCTTAAGCTGCATATGCTAAAAAAAAGATTTGCCATTAATATGAGTATGGTATGCTACTACTGCTGCTAAATGAACATTAATGGAGAGCAGACACAACTAGGGTGACCAGATAGCAAGTGCGAAAAACCAGGATGGGTGCTGGGGGGTAATAGGCTTCTATATAAGACAAAGTCCTGAATATTGGAACTGTCTCTATAAAATCGGGACACCTGATCACCCCAGACAAAACCCATTGTAATAGATATTCCAGAATAAGTTGTATTGGAGCTGAAACTGAGCCAAGCACCTTTCTCAGTTGTGCATAAAACAAATATTTTCCACTTGAACTCACAATTTTTTCTAGTTGATAGTTTTGTGGCATTAATTAAAACTGTGCACCTTAACTGAGCACAATCTTTCTAACTCTGTCAAAGTCTATCACCCATGTAATGACTGGAGATTTAGGTGGAAGACTGGAAGACTTACCCCACTGCAGGGATAGTAGATCCATTGATAAAGGGTGCATTTTGTAATTGCCTTCAGATAAATGGAGTGTACAACTGTTGCCTCAGCTATGGTGGAGCAATGAGATTCATCCTGGCTGAATCTTATGTTATCATTTTTAGGACTCTGGGAATGAGCGGAAATGGGGATAATGCATACATCAAACCCTCTCCCCGATATAGAAGAAATGCATCTGTCAACTGTCTGAGCTCGCTCTTGAGCAGAAATGGGGAGACTTCATATTGAATCTGGTTGCAAATATGTTAGGTCTATGTCTAGAAATCCCCAAAGATTGAAAATATCCTGAATCACCAAAGGTTTAGAGACCATTTGTGCATCTGTGAAGAATCTCTGCTCATCTGATCTGCAATCACATTGTATTGACCCATTACATGTAAGGCAACTGGGTATATATTGTATCAGATACACCAATCCCAAAGTCTTATTGCCTTTTTGCAAAGTTGAGATGATCAAATTCCTCCTTGTTTGTTCCCATAGCATATTGCTGACATATTGTCCAAGGTCATTTGAATTGCTGCATTTCGAACCTAGGAGACAAATGCTCTGAGAGCTAGTCTTTGGCTTGCCCTCAGTTCCAATACATTTACGTGCAACAGGGATTCTCTGTCGTTCTAAAGGTCTGAAATGTATAGATTGCGAAGATACGCGCCCCACCCTGTCTTTGATGCATCAGTGGCTAATATTAAAGAAGGAAATGGTGGGTTGACACTCTTGAGGACAGTCTGAGGTTCTAGCCACCATCTTAGAGAAAGACAAACCTTGCTTGGAATAGTGAGTACTTTTTACGTAGGGTCTGAAATTATTTAATAGCCAGTACTGAAGAGGTCTCATTCTGAGCCTGGCATATTGAGTCACATAGGTTGTGGATGCCATCAGACCCAACAGAGTTCACAAATAAACCATCTTCTGAAAGAGATATTGAAGCAGTCTGCATATGGTGGTTTTTAATTATAAAAAGCTCTCTTCCAAGGAAAGCTCTTTCTTTTATGGAGTGGAGAATCGCACCAATGAACAGAATCTTTCATGATGACATAAGAGATGAGACTTTTCTTCATTTATGAGAAGACCGAAGGGTCCAAATACAGAACAAGTGACCCAAATGGCTTTCTGTAATTCTTCTTCAGAGGGAGCTTTCATAAATCATCTAAATATGGGAAGATAAAAATTCTTTGTCTTCTCAGATGTGCTGCTACTGGAGCCAGGCATTTGGCAGAGACTCTGGGTGCAGCAGAAAGACCAAAAGGTAGGAGCCTGTATTGGAAATGATCTGAACCAATAGAAAAATGTAGATTTTCAATGCAAGGCTCTTTTTGAAATACGGAAATATGCATTCTTGGGCTCGAGAGCAGCGAATCAATCCACAGAGGACAGGGAGGGAATAATCAGTGCCACAGTTACCATGCAGAATTAAAACTTTGTGAGGAACTTGTTTAAAGCTCTGAGGTCTAGAATTGATCTGAGACCTCCATTTTTGGGGTGGAGGGGAACTGGGGAGAATTAGAAAGTACCAGGAGCAAAATCCTTTGTTCCTGGGATCTAATGGAATTTTTTTTATAGCTCCTGCTTGCAGTAGAGCTTGGGCTTTTAACCATAACAAGTTCTTGTGAGAAGGATCCCAGAAAAGGGAGGATGCATGGAGGAAGGAATTTGAACTAGATGGTATAACCTTTTATTGTATCTAAAATCCATCTATCCAAGGTGATATTTTGCATGCATTGTAGAAATGAAATAGTTTCCAAAAATGTGGGTCATATTTATTTAAATTGCTCTGAAGCTCTCATTCATCACCTCAGACCTACAATCTGACATTAGGCAAGGAAGATGTTGTCGAGGAGTTCTTTGTCCTCATCCTGGGCTAGTAGAACTTTTTTTCCTCTTTGCATTTGAGAGCATGTCAGTTGGTGGTGGTGTTGTTCACAATAAGGCTGCCTCTTGTGGGTATAAGAAGAAGAAAATAAAAGTTTTCTCTGTCAAATCAGGACATAGGCCTGGTCTACACTACAGTGGTAAATCGATCCAAGCTACGCTACTTCAGTTACGTGAATAACGTAACTGAAGTTGACGTAGCTAGATCCACTTACTGAGGTGTCTACACCGCGCTGTGTTGATGGGAGATGCTCTCCCACCGACTTACCTTACACTTCTTGGGGAGGCGGACTACAGAAATCGACAGGAGAGCGCTCTCCTGTCTATTTAGCACGTCTTCACCAGACCCGCAAAATCAAGTTGATTGCAGCAGCGCTGATTTAGCTCTGTAGTGATGATGTGCCCATAGATGCAGATGTTTTTCTACAACGAGGAAGTAGTAACCCCAAAGACCTCAGTGTTGTGTGTCCCCTTCACTTTCTCCAGCACGTCATCAGTTTTTGTATTAAACAGTCCATCTCCTTCAAAAGATAAATCTTCAATTTTTGTTTTTGTTTCCAAAGGCAACGATGCTGATCGTAGCCATCGTGTCTGTGGAGAACTATTAGTGATGCCACAGATCTTGATGCAGTTTCAGAAATGTTGAATGATGCCCTAAAGTCATGTTTTGCCACATTCTGGCCCTCTGTAATAAGAGCTGTTAATTTCCTCTGATCCTCTGGGAGGTTCTTGGTTAAGACTGAGATCTTCTCCTGCAAGTGAAATTAATATCTCATCATTACTGTTTGATAATTGTCCACACACATATTTAAAGCCAGCAAGAATAATCTTTTTCCTAGAGAGCCCATTTTTTCCCCTTCTTTGTCATAAGTTGAGTGCTTAAGACCTGACCTGGATCTCTGAAATATTACTGCTGCGACAAGAGTATTAGGTTGAGGAATATAGGAGAACCTTTTATGTGGGATCTGACCTAATTTATCTGCCTTTTTGTAATTGATTGGCATGAATATGGATTGGACTAGAGATTTTGCTGTTGCCAGAGACCTTCCAACATGAACAAAAAAAGACCTCACTGAGTGCAGTAGAATCAAAATATCAAACACTGAATGTCTGGCTTCTTCTAAAGTGACTGATGGAAATTTTAAATTTGATGCCATACTATCCACTAGCTCATGAAACTCAATTGCATCCTTAAAAGGAGACAATGCTGTAGCTACACCCATGTTTTCACCAGGAGATGAGCCACTGTCCTGCTCCATAACTTCTTGTTGAAATTCCTGTAGCGGAGATGTTCTCTGATGTGTCCTCTGGTAAAGATGGGGGAACAGTCTCTTGATGTCGGATCTGCACCCCTCAGATCCTGACCCTTCGGATCTATTGGTTCCGGTGAAAGAGGTAATGGCACTGAAGAGTTATGCTTCCTGGAGTGATAGCGGTAAGTAGGAGTTGACCAATATGGCACAGGCATTCAAGGTGGTACAGGCAATCCTGCCAGTCAACCCAATTCTGCCTCACATCCCTTGTTTGGAACTCAGGGTGCCAAGGAGGAAATCCTTACAATATCCACCATAATAAGCTGGTTTATAACTGAGTGACTAACTCTCCAAACATTGCTCTTGTCTTTCCTTTGTTCTTTTCAAAGAAACAAACATTGCTTTCTAAAGTAAAAGTCTACGTTCATTGTATATTATCTTATCCTCCACAGAATACTGTTAGGACTGACTACATTTAAAGATTGCAGGGTTACTCATATCCTATCATCCTGACATTTTTCAATTTTTACCTTTATTATGAATTCAGACAACTATTGCTTGGTGCTAACAAATAAAAGGAACACCTAACATTGGCTAGATCTATAAATACATATTGTGAAAAATTTACCTGTGCAGATTTCCCAATTTTACTCTTGACAGGCATCAACCCCTTGCTATTCAAGTCCTAGGTTGCTCCTGTGCAGAAACTGCAAAACAGTGTCTGTTTTCTGGAAAACATCCACCAGGGGCTAAAATGAGGCTGCCCAATTAATTTCACTTCCTAATTAACTTTTCAAATAGATTACAAACCAGTTCTCAACAGTTACTGTAAAAGGCTAGTATAATCGCCTACTACATCATCTAGGACTCTTTTTGTTTTAAGAATGAATTACATTATTTGGTGTAATAGCAGTAATGCTAATGGAACTACATGTAGTTACTAAACCACGATCAGATTCTTTGAAAATAAATGTTTCAGTTTTTCTTCAACATGTATTTTCAATAAATGCCGTGGCATTTATCTTCTGGGGCAGACTACTATCTGGTGCCAATGTATAATGCCATTAACGTTATCGTTTATTTATATTACCCTACCTTGGACAAGGTTTGACTACAAAGGTATTAGAATATGCCTATTTGAAGCAGATACTCTTCTACAGCTCAAAACAATAACCAGCACTTCTGAATAAATACAGAGAAAGTGAACATTAGCACATCAAAAGGCCCTTTCTGTAAAGAAAAAAAATTGCATGATACACACTTTAATCTTTCTGACAATCTATGCATGGATTGAACTGAAGTCCATTTTTCATACAAATGTGAATGCTTGGTACAAGGGCATCTTTACCAAAAGTAAAAAAGAAGAACAGAAAAAGATACAAAAGTGCAGCCTTTGAACTTTTAAAATATTTATCACTGGACAATAATATTTAACTATTGATAGAGTAATATACAATTTTGGTTATTTCATTAAAAAAAATAAAATAATGATTACATGTAATATAAGAAAAGCTTTAAAATAGATATTATAACCTTAAAGTAAAAAAACACAAACAGACCCTTTTTAGAATTTTTGATCAACTGACAATTGTTTAAAAATCTGTTACATCATGATTAGAGGAGAGCCAACATACGAAGTATATCTTTTTACATCATTAAACCAACTATTCTTAATATAACAGTATGAAGTTTCCTAGATATCAATTGAACTTTCACCTGGGTAAGAACCAAATTGGGCTCTGAATCAGAGTTTTAAAGGAACTATGTTAAAAATATATTTGTAATTTATATCTCATATAAAATATGGCTTTGTAGGCCTAACTGGCTTAGCTGTTTTGATCTCTAATTTTGCATTAATCATTCTTCATAACAATTCTGAGAAAAATACATTATAAGAGCTAAATCCTGGGACTTGGAGAACTCTTTCTCAACAAGATCTGGAGACCAGATACTTCCAGAAAATAAAAGGACATGCCTGTAAGCCTAAAGTATTTATTACTTCTGGGATGTGTAGTTGATTACCGTATATACTCGTTCATTAGCCCGTTCATTTATAAGCCGACCCCCAAAGATGGATAGGTAAAAATAGCAATAACTGTATGACCCTTTCATAAGCCGACCCTATATTTCAGGGGTTGGCAATCTTTGGCCCCTGGCCCATCAGGGTAAGCCGCTGGCGGGTCAGGACGCTTTGTTTACTTGGAGGGCCCGCAGGCACAGAGCCCCTCAGCTCCCAGTGGCCGTGGTTCGCCGTTCCCAGCCAATGGGACCTGTGGGAAGTGGCGTCACTTCCCGCGGCTCCCATTGGCTGCGAACGGTGAACCGCGGCCACTGGGAGCTGAAGGGCTCCGTGCCTGCGGGCGCTCCAAGTAAACAAAACGACAATTTATTAGATATTCAATTCAATTCAATAATTCCATAGAGTTTAAAATCATCAAATTTTGGTTTAGACCCGTTTATAAGCCGACCCCCGCTCTTTGATGCTTCACTTTTTTACCAAAAATATTCAGCGTATGAACGAGTATATACAGTGGTTTCTCTATCTACTCCAGATCGAATTATTATTTCTTACAGTACAGTATTAACAACTTTGATTAACCCCTGTTTTGCCTTGATGAGTAAAACCTCATGTTCCATTCAATTTATTTATTTTGAGTAGGGAAAGTTAAAGGAAGGTTATTTATCAGTAACTAGAATACTCTAACTATATTGCCTTCATAGATCCATATTGCTGCAATAGTGTACAGTGCTTCCTGAGTCCCAGAACTATTACAAACTGTTTTTCATTAAGGGTCATGCACGCAGATCAACCCCTGGCTGCAAATATTCTGACAGATGGAGGCACTGCATATTTTGAGAGGAAAGGAAAGAATAGCTTGGGGGTGAAGGATGACAGATTCTTCAACATTTCTCCTCCTATTCCCCCACAAGGATGCTCTAGCTGCTCCAGTGATGTGCTGCCAACATTTTATCAGGGGCTTCCACTCAAACCTTCCCCCTTTCCATGTTAAACCCTGCGGCACAGTGGGCTGACATGCCTTCAGAGAGCAGGGACGAGGGAAGTAGGGAATGTGTGTGTGTGTGTACTTCCATTTGAACGAAAATGCATTCCCATAATTATAACTTAGGAGGGAGATGGGGGCGGTGGGGCAGGAAGCCTCATTGGAAGGAGGACTGATACTGCTGGGGGATACTAATACCTTAGAGGCTTGAGTCAGTCAGAACTGGGGCAGTCATGGTGCTGGAAGGAGACTTATGATAGAATAAAGGCAGATAACTGGTGCTCTCTCTAAACAATTCTCTCACAGCCTCTGAAAATTTGAAAGACAGGCCCCTGTGCTTCACTCCTGAGAGGAATCATAAGCATCAAGGTTTTGACCCAATCTCCTCATCAAGAAATCAAGATTGCTCCCTTATGCTGGATGCAGTCCAATCCCTATTAACACAAGAATGGCCATACTTGGTCAGACCAATAGACTATCTAGCCCAGTATCCTTCCAACAGCGGCCAATGCCAGGTGCTTCAGTGATAATCAACAGAACAGGCAATCAACAACTGATCTGTCCCGTCCACTCCAAACTTCTGGCAAACAGAGGCTAGGGACACTCAGCATGTGGCTGCATTCCTGACCATCTTGGCTAATAGCCATTGATGGACCTATCTTCCATTAACTTATCTAGTTCTTTTTTGAACCCTGTTATAGTTTTGGCCTTTACAACATCTCTTGGCAATGAGTTATAAATCCTTAGTTCTTGTATTATGTGAAGGAGTGAATAACATTTCCTTATTCATTTTCTCCACACCAAGCAAGATTGTATAGATGCTATCATATTCCCTCTTAGTCGTCTCTTTTCCAAGCCAAAAAGTCTAAATCTTATTAATATCGCCTGCTACAGAAGCTGTTTTAGACCCCTAATTATTTTTGTTGCCCTTCTCTGTACCTTTTCCAATTCTAATATATCATTTTTGAGATGGGAAGACCAGATCTGCACGCAGTATTCAAAATGTGGGGATACCATGCATTTATATAGAGGCATTATGATATTTTCTGTCTTTTTATTGATCCCCTTCCTAATGGTTTCTAACACTGTTAGCTTTTTTTGGTTGCTGCTGCACATTGAGTAGATGTTTTCAGAGAACTATCCACAATTACTTCAAGAGCTCTTTCTTGAGTGGGAACAGCTAATTCAGACCCCATCATTTTATATGTATAGGTGGGATTATGTTTTCCAATGTGCATTACTTTGCATTTATCAACAATGAATTTCATCTGCCATTTTGTTGCCCTGTCACCCAATTTTGTGAGATCCCTTTGTAACTTTTTATAGTCTGATTTGGAGTTAACGATCTTGAGTAATTCCACCTCACGGTTTGCCCCCTTTCCCAGATCATTATGAATATGTTAAACAGAACAGGTCCTGGTATAGACCCCAGGGGGACACCGCTATTTAGCTCTCTCCATTCTGAAAACTGACCATTTATTCCTCCCCTTTGTTTCCTATCTTTTAACCAGTTACTGATCAATGAGAGGACCTTTCCTGTTATGACTGCTTACTTTGCTTAAGAGCCTTTGGTGAGGGACCTTCTCAAAGGCTTCCTGAAAATCTAAGTACACTATATCCACTGGGTCACCCTTGTCCACATGCTTATTGACCCCATCAAAGAATTCTAGTAAATTGGTGAGGCAAGATTTCCCTTTACAAAAGCCATGTTGACTCTTCCCCAACAAGTTGTGTTCATCTATGTGTCAGATAATTCTGTTATTTACTATAGTTTCAACCAATTTCAACCGGGTACTGAAGTTTGGATTATTGTCCTGTAATTGTCGGGATTGCCTCTGGAGCCTTTTAAAAAATTGGCGTCACATTAGCGATCCTCCAGTCATATGATACAGAAACTGATTTAAATGATAGGTTACATAGCACAGTTAGTAGTTCTGCACACCTGCCACCAAAATGCATTCCAATCTCCCTGACCTAGGGAAAAAAGACATACCTGAACCCAGTCAGCTGTCCTAACTTTGGATGCTGAAAAGTAATTTGACAGGGTTGAGTGGGATTTTGTCCTAAATATATACTTGGATTTTTGAAAAAATGTCAAAGTAAGGTAAATAAAATAACACCATGCTACAGCCACACTACCTCAGTATAAACAAATTATCTACAGATCACAAACCCAAAGTAGGGCACCAGGAAAGCGTGACCTCTCCCTACTCTACTAGCCTCTTTATCCCTGAAACCACTAGTGACAGCAATTTGATATATGGATTTGACATATCAATTTGATTATATTAAGTCTCCCTGAATGCAGGAGTTATTACAAGAATGTCAGTGGTTAGAAATCCTGTCTTGATAATTACAGAAATGATAAAGGCTATATCTAACTGTAGAGTTATCTGAGTCCAAATTCAACTGGCTCTAATTCTGAAATCCTGTCACTCTTGAAATGTTGTCCTTTCTCTATTGATAAGAAACAAGAGTTTACTTGGATTAAAACAAAAGATAAACTACTCATCCACTCCTAACAAATCAGGAGCTCTTAAAGTTATTGGACTATCGGTTAAAACATATGTACAGAGAAATAAAATATGACATCATAGAGACTATGAGTGATTTTAAGGCAAAGGTTGGAAGTAAAAATGATGGGTTGGATAAAATCATGGGCAAGTACAGGAGGAATTTAGACATGAACCAAAATCATGAAGGATTAGAAGAAATTTGCAGTGTGAGCAATAGATGGAACAATAGTTCCTCATAAAGAAATCTATAAAGTGACATGGAACTCCCAGATGGTACTACAAAGAATCAGACAGATCACTTCTGAATTTCAAGAATGTTTTGCAACTTGCTGACAGATGTACATGCATACGGGGGAGCAGATGTAAGCAGTGACCATAACCTTTGCATCACTAAACTGCAGATCAAGTTAAAGAGGATGAAGGTTTAAAGGAGACCGTGCATCAACAGTGCACAATTAAACAACTCAAACACAAAAAATGTTTTTCAGCTTGAACTCAAGGACAGGTTGAGTGTTGCAATGGAGTTCACTGAAGAACACCAAGACACTGATGTGAAAACATCAGAGACTGATATATAGAAAGTGCAAAGACAGTTCTAACAGCAGCAACATCTAAAAGGGAAGAATGGATTAGCCAATGCTACTTGGGCAGCAGTGGAAAACAGAAGTGTAAAGCAAAAAGTCATGAATGCTGAGACACATGGAGTGACAAGCAAATGGCCAGAAGAATAATGAGAGCTAGCTAGAGAGAGAAAATGGAATGCTAGAAGAGATAAAAGGGCATATGTTGATAGAAAATGTCAAGAGGCTGAACATCTTAGCCAAAGAGGTGATCTTACAACCTTCCATAAGACAATCAAACAGTTAACAGGAAATTTTAGCAGTACTGGAGTCCTATTAAAGATGTAAATGGAAAGACTCTTAATACAGAAGAACAAAGGAAATGATGGGCAGAACACTTTCAGGCTGTTTTAAATAGACCACACCCAAGAGAACTACTAGAAATGATTAACATGATGAATACCTACCATTAGAGCCTGATATTGCAGAGTTAAGGATAATATGAGGGAGGTTTTTTAATATATTAGGAACAAAAAAAATAATCTTGACAATAGTATTGATCCATCGCCAGATGGAAATTGTAGAATTATCAATAAAAATGTTGAAAAGGCAGAAGTGTTCAATAAATATTTCTGTTTTGCATTTGGGAAAAAACAGATGATATAGTCTCATCTTATCGTGATGGTAACAGTCTTTCCATTCCATCAGTATCTCTGAAGGATATTAAACAGAAAATACTAAAGTTAGACATTTTAAAATCAGCAGATCCAAATAACTTGCATCCAAGAGTTTTAAAAGAACTGGCTGAGCAGCTCGATAGACTGTTAAAGTTGATTTTCAATAAGATTTGAAGCACTGAAAAAGTTCCAGAAGACTGAAACAAAGCTAATTTTGTGCCAATTTTTAAAAAGTGTAAATGGGATGACCTGGGTAACAATCCTAAGAATCAGAGACATGTAGGGCTGCAAAGGATTGTGAGAAATCATCAAGTCCAGCCCCCTGTGCTGTGGCAGGACCAAATAAATCTAAACCATTCCTGATAAGTGTTTTTCTAGCCTGTTTTTAAAAGCCTCCAATGTTGGAGATTCGACAGCTTCCCTTCGAAGCCTGTTCCAGAGCTTAACTACTCTTATAGATAGAATTTTTTTCCCTAATAACTAACCTAAATCTCCCTTGCTGTAAACTAAGTCCATTATTTCTTGTGCTATCTTCAGTGGGCATGGAGAATAATTGATAATCATCCTCGAGTTAATCCTGCCCTCCAAAGTGTTTGTAACCCCTCAGAGCTTGATGTCATCTGCAAATTTTATAAGCATACCCCACCCCGCACTCCATTATCCATGTCATTAATGAAACTACTGACTAGCAGTGGACACAGGATTGACCCCTGTGGGACCCTACTAGGTATCCCCTTCCAGTTTGACAGCAGACCCTTGATAACTACTCTTTGAATACAGTATTTCAACAAATTGTGCACCCACCTTATAGTAATTGTATCTAGGCCACATTTCCCTAATTTGCTTATGAGAATGTCACATGGGAGTGTGTCAAAAGCCATGCTAAAATCAAGATATATCACCTCTACTGCTTCTCCCCTTTCTACTAGGCCAGTAACCTGTCAAAGAATGAAATTAGGCTGGTTTGGAATGATTTGTTATTGATAAATCCATGCTGACTATTCCTTATAACCCTATTATCCTTCAGGTGCTTACAAATGGATTGTTTATAATTTGTTTCCATACACGTATCCAAGTTAGGCTGACTGGTCTATAATTTCCCGGGCGCTCTTTGTTCCCTTTTAAAAAGGTAAGTACTATGTTTGCCCTTCTCTTGTCTTGAAGATAATTGCTTCAGCTAATTCCTTAAGTACTCTAGAATTAATTTCATCAGGCCTTGCTAACTCAAAGATATCTAATTTATCTAAATATCCCTCAACCTGTTCTTTCCCTATTTGGCTTGCATTCCTTCCCCCCCTTGTTAATATTAATTGCATTGAGTATCTGGTCACCATTAATCGTTTTAGCAAAACCGACATTAAACATCTCACTTTTCTTGATATCATCAGTTCTTAGCTCTCCTTCCTTGATAAGTAGAGGATGTAATCTTTCCTTCATCTTTCTCTTGCTCCTAAATGTATTTAAAGAACCTCTTCTTATTGCCTTTTATGTCCCTTGCTAGGCGTAACTCATTTTGTGACTTCACCTTTTTGATCTTGTCCCTATATGCTTGTGCTATGGTTTTGTACTCCTCTATAGCAATCTGTCCACGTTTCCACTTTTTTTAGGATTCCTTTTTGATTTTCAGGTCATTACAGAGTTCCTGATGGAGCCCTATTGGCCTCTTATTACTCTTTCTATCTTTCCTTTGCATCGATTTAGTCTGTAGTAACGCCTTTAACACTGTCTACTTGAGAAAATGCCAACTCGCCTGAACTCCCTTTTCCCTTAGATTTTATTCCCCTGGGATCTTGCCTACCAGTTCTCTGAGTTTGTTAAAGTATTGTATACTTTTTTGAAGTCCATTGTCCTTTCTCTGCTGCTTTCATTCCTTCCTTTCCTTAGAATAACAAAATCTATCATTTCATGATCACTTTCACCCAAATTGCCTTCCACAGATTCTCTACTAATTCCTCCCTGTTGATCAGAATCAAGTCTAAAATGGCTGCCTTCCTGTTTACATCCTCCACTTTCTGGGACAAAATGTTGATCCAGTACATTTCCAGGATTTACTGGAAATTTTGTGTTTTGCCATACTTCTTTTCCAAGCGATGTCTGGGTAGTTAAAGTGCCCCATTACTACCGGTCTTGTATGCTAGACATTTCTGTTATTTGTTCTAGAAATTCCTCATCTACCTTCTCTTCCTGATTTGGCCCCTCATATATCATATCATCCATATTTTTTACCTCAAGACTCTCAATTGGTCTGCCTCACACCGCATTCTGGATCTCAGAAAAAGTGTATATATTCCTGATGTATAATGCAACAATTCCTCCCTTTTACCCTGCCTGTCCTTCCTGAACAAGCTAAACAAACATTTCAGTCATGACTCTTATCCCACTATGTCTCTGTGATGTCAATGAAGTCATTAGAGGCCTGTCAGCCTGACTGTGATCCCGGGCAAGAAAATGGAGCAGCTGATATAGGACTCGATTAATAAAGAATTAAAGGAGAGTAATATAGTTAATGTAAATCAACACAGTTTTATGGAAAATAGATATTGTCAAATTAACTTGATATCTTTTTTTGATGAGATTACAAGTTTGGTTGATAAAGGTAATTGTGTATGACATAATAGACTAAGGTGTTTTAGTTGGTACCACATGACATTTTGATTAAAAAACTAGAATGATAGAAGATTAACATGGCACACATTAAACTGATGAAAAACTGTCTAGCTGATAGATCTCAACATGTAATTGCAAATGGGGAATAGTCACTGAGTGGATGTGTTTCCACTCATCATAAAGTCTAGTGTCTGGGTGCTGAAATAAGGACTGGAATGCCTAAGGAGACTGCATTTTTGACTTCTTGATATCCAAAGTGGCGAGACAGAAATTTACTTTTGTTAATGGCTTGGTATATTTAATGACAGAATAACCACCAGTTTGGGGTGAGTCTGCCCTATTTCTCAGCAGTTTGTCCGGAATCTGGTATTCTCACCTGTGAACCACTGAGGTACGGTGACACTGGCATACACAGGAAAAGAGATCAGAAAGATTTAAAAAATGCTAAAACTTTTAGACATCAAAAACAGTCATAAAATTAATGTGAGAATTTTATCTGTAGCCCCATTTTACACAAATTTTAATTAATCAAGTAGTCATTATACAGTCAAATCTCTCCAATTTGGGTGAAGAATTATGAATACTTTGAGTGTGACTTTTGGAATTTCATAATTAACACTACTATAGCTTTTAAAAAAAATAAGGTGGAAATGCTGGCACGCAAATCCTATTCAACAGCTTGAGAACACTAAGAGCTTTTACAAGGCAAAGAACACGTTAAAAGTTCATTAATTAAACAGTGCTTGTGGAACAGATGGAATGGCTATCTGGACTCTAATTACTGTACGTTGGTACAGAGGTTTGCAGACCTTAACGAGGTTCAATAAAATGAATAATTACACATTAGTCACAATTACGGAAACCTGCAAGATGAGCTGAATTATCATGGCAACAAGTCATAAAACATGGTAACACAAAGACCAAAAGGCACTCCAAAACCTAATAAAGAAAATGCTTTTGGATTCAAACAACACATTCTCACATCCCAGTCCATGGAAAAAATCATCAGGATTTAAAGTAACTGTTTACCATCTTTACACATGCTGTAGAATTGATTAGTTGTAGCAAAGTATCAGGGAAATGTAGCACCTAAAGGGTTAACGAAATGAAAGCCAACAGGGCAATGATCTGAAAAATAACTAGCTACAGAAATGAACAGAACAGGAATCTTTTTGTCACACATTAAATGCATTATTGAAAATGAGACACTGAAGTTTCCTTTTATCTATACAGGAAAATGGAGATGTAATATGTCAGGCACTGAGGCTGTTTAAAGCAGTATGATTAGTAAATGCAGCTATCCAGAAAATTGGATTATTAAGATTATTTAAAATTTATGTTTTTTTCAGTAGTTCTAATTAGACCTTTACTTATATATATGTAATAAGTCCTTAACCATATTTATTTCATAGCTTATTTTTGTTTCATGTAATACCGAGGAGACAGTTGTCATAAAGGATGAATCATGCTTTTATTCATTAACTACAGTAAAACCAATTTGATGAAAATCCTTGACTATGTTTTCACTTTAATAGACCATTTTCTTAATGTTTTTATGAATCAAGCACATATTTCATTGGTGTAAATTGTCATTGTTTCCCCATTTAGAAGACCAGTTATGATAATGTAATTAAAGGTGGCTGCATTAAGCACAGAGAAAATGCTTAGAAGAATGTACAATACAATCATCACAAATCAATTACAATCCTGTAAAATACTTTAGACACATTTGTACTTAACTGGTAAAAGTGACATTTTAAAACTAAAATTATAAAACTTAAAAGTAATGTATTTAAACCACTTTAACTGAAATGCTGCCAGATTCTCTATATTATTATTTATTTTAAAAGCATTCACTACTTGGATGAAAAATCAACATGAACTGAAGTTAAACATAGCATGGAAAATTTTAATCCATTGAAAATTTAATTTAGAGTAAAAAATTTCATATATTTATATGGTTATCAATATAAAATTCAACTTTAGGACATATATTTGCTGTGCCAGGACTTTGCATCCATGGAGCATTCTCCATATTCTAAATGGGAAGCACTCCCTATGGAAAGCTAACGCAGCCACGCAAGTCCGGTCGCCTTCCTGGGGTGGAATCTGAGACTTATTGCCTAGCCCTTTTTGTCATACATGGCACTGGGTTCCAGGGAATGAAGTACAAGCAGGCAGTGGGTATGCTCAACAGGTGGAATTTTTCTCTGAGTGACAGCTCAGAACATGAACTCGGCCAATGAGAAGCTAGGTTGGGGGGCCCTCTGGCAATCTGAAGTGAGGAAGGAGATCACCCTCACTGCAATTAAGGGAAGGTGAAAGGAGCCACAGTCACAACGTGGCTCAGCGTGGTAGATACAACTCAGAGATACAGAAGATCTGCCCCTTAGCAGAGGCAGAAATTCCCTCAGCCTGACATAACACCAGTCAGTGAGAGTGTGACTCTCATCATCCCCAACCCTCAAGGTAACGTGGTGGTGTTGTTTTTTAATAAAAAGGACAAGAACTTTGTCTCAGTCCCTTGCTCTCTCTGCCATTGGAATGGCTTAGAGGGAAAGGTGTTACTAGAGCCCAGAATTTTTAGGCCAGTCGTAAATCTCTAGCTCCAGAAAGATGGAGAAGATGCTCATAGAGGGGAATGGAAATAAGTAGTAGGGCTACTCATGGAGGGGCTGGGCTCATTTACAGTACGAGTTCTTAGCATTCCAAGCAGTTTCAGCGCTGTGCCCTGGGCAATGGATGAGTTTGGCTTCTGCCTTGGAAGATTTTCTGGTGCACAGACTGCTTATGTACTCCAGAAATCAACATTCTATATAATGAAGGCTAAATAGGGTCCTAAAATATGTAGCAATGAGTCAGAGGTGAAAGTAACCCAGAAGACTTACTTGTATGGGGGCCTGGCTCTAGGCCCCCAGAAGGGGTGGGGCCTTGGGCAGAAGGGACGTGGCTGGGGGGTCAGCCTCGCCCAGCCAGCCCATCCACGCTGCCTGGCCTGTGCCGCCCAGGGCTTCAGTGGCAATTTAAATGGGCCCAGGGCTGCGGCCACCGTGGTAAATCACCGGGCCCCGGGGCAGCTGCCCCTTTTATACCCCGCCCCCCAGGTCAGCGACCCTGCCGGTATGGTCCCTACCAGCAGGGCTGCCAACGGCAGAGAGAGGGAGGGGGAGGGAAGGGGCAGCGACATTAAAGCGTTGCTGTGGCAGTGCTTTACCGTCAGCTGCGTACAGGCCTATACCAGCGGCCACTTCTTACCAGTACACTTTCACCTCTGCAATGAGCCAAAATGTGAACTTCCAAAAATAAGAGAAAAAGAAAGGAATCTCAAGGTCACATGTATAGTTTTCTACAACCTCAGTTTCATAATTTAGCATTTTTGATGTCAGTACTTTGCAATATCAGACCGTGAGCTATGCCTATTTGTGTGTGGTAGAGTCATGAATTTGGATTTAAAATGGAGAGACATACTATCTAATCCAGCTAAGAGGTGCATGAGTGATGGATCCATTTTGCTTCAAGAAGTTAGCAATTTGCAAGCTAAGGTCTGGTCTACACTACAGACCTATATTGGTATAACTATGTTGCTCAGCAGTGTGAAAAATCCACATATCTACCGCCTCTTGGGAAGGTGGATTAACTATGCTCTCTCCAGCTGGCTAAAAGCATCTTCATTAAAGCACTACACAGGAGCAGCTGAATCAGTGCAGCTCTGCGATGCAGAATTTATAGACCAACCCTAAGAATCGTTATAAGATCATAGCACTAGTAACTGTTACTGCTTAGGTGGACAACCTACCAGATTTATAACACAGCCCATAACTTTCCAGAAGATACTATTATGGATTCGAAGGGAAAATGTTTTTTCTTCAAAATAAACAATTAAAATAATATATACCTACCAGGTTACACTACTTCAAAGGAGCCATCAGTGTATCAGGGGAACTGAAAAAGGTTTTCAAAGTTAGAAATGATAGGAAAACATTATTTATCCATTGGAATCTTATTTATGTTTAGATGTAAGTAATCATAAAAAAGGACCACTGAAACAAGAGCTCTAGCCACTCTGACAGTAATCTTACAACAGTGTAACATACCAACAAGCATTACAAAATAAACATTTACACTACTGTCTTCAGGACCATAGCTTCAACGTTTTACAAAAGCCCTATCAGATAAATAAGCTGAAAGTTGCCTTTTTCAAGAGCATGTAGAGAAAAATCTCATGAAGTGCTTAAGAGCTGAGACAAAAGAGCATAATGACATCTAGTATAAAAGCCCTAAATAATTATATACCAGATCATGGAAGTTCACAGACTCATAGAAGTTCACAGACCAAAGTAAATGTATTTTGCTTATGAGACAAACCAACAAAATTAAGGACATTCAAAGATAAGCCTGAAAGTCCACCTTTATTTTCCAAATATGCCACCACATTCTTAACTCTTTTTAGCTACTGAGGTACATATGATACATAAACCAGGTACTGAGCTCAGATTACTTTCAGAACGAGAAATTAGAGCTTAGTGTACAAAAATGCATATTCAATTGTATATTCGTGTCTGAATTTCATTTGCATGTATAAATTGGGTATCTGTACATGCAAATAGCCATTTGGACATCTAGCTGGTCTTTTGCATCATCACTCATTCTAAGTACAGGCGCAAATGTAATGTGCCTTTTTAAGAGGATAGGAATTGCCATAGTGGATCAGACCTGTGGTTCATTTAAGTTCAGTAACCTGTCTCCATCACCACATCCTTCAGAGGAAGGTGCAAGAACCTTGCCGTAGGCAGAGTTTGGGGCAGATTATCCTGAAAAGGTCTCATTCAACTCCTTAATACTTAGAGATAGGTTTAAACCCTGAAGCAAGGCATTTTCTCTTCCAAACTGTTAGCACTCATTATAGCAACTCTGTATATTCTTGAGTCTTGCTAAACTCTTGGCCCCAGTGATA
The DNA here is from genome assembly GCA_037349315.1 of Chelydra serpentina. Classification (NCBI taxonomy): domain Eukaryota; kingdom Metazoa; phylum Chordata; order Testudines; family Chelydridae; genus Chelydra; species Chelydra serpentina. Next base: position 19,120,398 of record JBAIAC010000061.1, read on the forward strand.
TCCTGTGACAATGACTTCCACAGTCCAATGATAAGATGTGTGAAAAAGTATTTCCTTTTATTGGTTCTGACCTTTTAATTTCATTGGCTGTCCCTTTTTTCTTATGTAATAGGGAGAACAAGAACTCCTGATCTACCTTTCCTATTCTATTCCTTATTTTATATACTTCTCTCACACCCTCTCTTCTTTGGCTTGTCTCTAAAGTAAGCAGTCCTAATCTTTTCAATCTTTCTCCTAGAGAGTTTTTTCATGCCCAATATCATTCTTGCACCCACACACTCATTTTCCCATCTCTCTGTTTTATTGTTTTTACTCTGAATCTCTTTGATTTTGGCAGTTTAGATTGGAAACATTACATTGTAAAAATGTGGTTACATCCTCTTAAATATCAATTACATTAAGTACTCAAAGTAATTTAATGTAGTTAAAATACTGACGTGATCACTGTATGTTCTGCAGATTGTGATTATATTGGATGGTTTGGGAATACCATAAGCAACATCAGTAGCTCCCTCTAGTTGGAAAAATGGTTTTTGTCCCCCCCCCTTCCCCACTCAGAAGAACACAGTATTCTGGGGAGATAAACAGACGTTTCAACCTTCCCATTATAAATGGGTGGTCTCTGAATACTATGACATTCAAATATGATAGTTGCACACCCAGTAGTTATATTAATATATTGATTGGTTCTCTTCCTTCTGAAGTACAATTTAAAATGTTCTGTGTTTGTACAGGGTGACTGACTGGCTTGCTAACACAGAACTATTGGAAAAATTAAAAACCTCGGATTTAGAATAGACAAATGTCTGGTTTAACTTGTTAGAAAATGAAGCTGGAATTTTTATATTATTCCTAGTTTTAAAAAAAGACAAGAACTTGCATTAATAAATATAAGGTTTCATATATTGATCCAGAAGCCACCTACTTACATTTCCAAAGCTTTGAAACTAAAGAAGAGGCTTTTTAGCCTGAGGGGTTAAAAGTGTGGGTGTGGAAGTGGGCTTTTGTTTGAAAAATTAGCAATGCTATGAGTCATTGTGCATTAGTGGCAGAATAGTTTTGCATCTTGTATGAATCCAGACACCATATGCCATGCGAGGACCTATTACTTTATTCGGTGCCATTGCTGACAGGCAGACACGTGGGTATCCCCAGTGGAAAGGCTGTCTCCTCTCCGTGGTGAGTACAGGAACCCAGTGATCTGAACACATCAGACATTGTAACTAGCAGCAGGAACAGCTGGTAAGCAAGCAAGAAGCAACGGCAATACAGAGCTAGAATGTTAATGAGACTGCATGAGCTCACAGCACAAACCTCAAAAGAGAAAATATCAATTTGAATTTTGTCAGTTCCTGCATCTCAAAATGTGTAAATTTTAATTTATTTTTGAGATCTTAAGGCTGAATCCTGTGATCTTTATTTAGGCAAACTCCCACTAAAGTATGGGAGTTTGCCTGAGTGAGGTCTAAGTAAAATCTGAGTAAGGGCCTTTGGATTTTGCCATTTAATTCTATTATTTTAAAACAGTGATCTTTATTTCCGGCCAATAACATAGCAAATGGCCAACCTGGCAATCTTTAGTTGGGCCAAACTTGTGGTAAAGCCAATGAATGTTTTGTCTTATAAGGGATTACAGAGGAGCTACACAACAAATTCCGTAAGGATTGCTTTGAAAACGTCAGAGTAAAGTCTTACTTTGTGTTAGTGCAGGGTTACAAAAAAAGCCACAACTGTTTAGAGTTATCAATTCAGTGTTAGTCCAAACATAGGCAACTATGGTTAATTTTCTTTGATGTCATAACTTAAAAATATATTTTACCTGGGAGTATCTGAGTTAGAGGTTCTTTGTTTTTCCTGACAGCCCAGGTGTAGGGAGCTGTATTCAGCTCTTTCTTGGAGAGGAAAGAGCCCTACACTCAAGGGAGAAAGTCACTATCAACCATTTTGTTTTAAAAATCTGTTTATGATGGAACCTAATTCTCTCTTTGCTAATCGGCAAGCCTGATATTGTAAACAGATTTCTGGTGTTTCACCATAGTTTCAAACACAGATTTAATACTAAGAACAATGTGTAATGAGGGCTCATAATACAAATATTTCATTATTTTACGAAAATATATTGCAGTACATTTACTATGTAGTATGAACTTAGTGTTACAAATAAAACTACATTTCTCTTAAAGAGTGCCCAATTTTGCTAATGTAATTTACACTGAGTAGCACCGTTCTCTGTGAGTAACACTACTGAAATCAGTGTAATTACTCACCGAAGAAATCACTACTCAACAAACAGCGAGCGGCCCTCAATGAGCAATGGACATTTCAAAATTCAGATTACTGTTTAATATTTCTATAGCTCTTTACAGACTGGGTCCTGGCCTCAGAGCCGTGCAAACAGACTATACAGCTATCTTAAATGCAACTGAAGATATTCTTGTGGTGGGCCCCACACAATCCCCCTTTGCAGGTTATGGCTGGGATAGGCCAACTCACCTTTGAGCTCTGACAATCGCATAGTATAATTCCCACAGGAGCGCTATTACCAGCCAGTACAAATTAGAGTACAGTGAAGTTCCCTTTACTCGGTTATTGGTTAAACCAACCTCAAGCAACCCAAGCAGAACAAAGATGGCGTACTGTTACTTATGTGCAACTCAGCCTGATCCAAGAACTGGGACCTGCATGTTCAAAGCACTATACACATAACAACTAACAAAATCCTGCAAAGTGTATGATGCTGTATAAATAAAATTGTTACAAGTGGGAAAACAAGTCAGGAAGGGAAAGTGATCTGTTTAAAACAACTGCGTTTTCCATGACAGCTAGGATCAGAATTCATAATTCCAAAATCCAAACCCTGTGCTCATTTCTGTAGACTATATTGCTTCTAAAATCACAATGGACCTTCCAGTCCTCAGTGTGAATGATAGAGGTTTTACTGTATATTTAGGCCAAAAGTTTTAATTTAGTGGAATTACTCCACATGTATACCAGTTTCCCAGAATGACTTGGTATCTCACGCAGTTACTTTATTGTTGGTTTTAAAAATTATTTAGCCTAGGGCATTCTTTAACCACAGATTCCGTTTTATGAACTGTGTTACTAAACCAATATCACAAATAACCACATTTAAAAAACTGCTTACTATTTACTGGAGAGACTATGGTTTTTGCACATATGGAGATCATCATCAAGAGATGGGACAGTCAGAGCAATTGAAACTTCTACCAGTGGACTGGAACTATATCAGTGACATCACTGTCAAGAGTCACAGCACTAATGACTACATCAAAACCAGGGAGATGCAGAAAATAAGCACTCTCATATTGAGACTAGTGCCTTTACCAATAAAGGGATCAGGCTCAGTTGTCTTGCAAAGCTCACATCACCTAAATGGGGTGAAGGGTAATGAAGTTCAAAGTCATGGTGGAAAGATTAATTGGATTGTTTTGGGTTAATTCAAAGGCAGGGGTGGGCAAACTACGGCCCATGGGCTGGATCCAGCACACCAGCTGTTTTAATCCAGTACTTGAGCTCCCGCTGGAAGCGGGGTCTGTGGCTTGCCCTGCTCCGGTGCTCCAGCCGGGGAGCAGGGTTGAGGGCTGCTCCACGCAGCTTCCAGAAGCAACGACATGGCCCTCCTCCGGCACTCCAGCTGGGATGCAGGGTTGGGGGCTGCTCCATGCAGCTCCTGGAAGCAGCAGCATGGCTCCCCTCCAGATCCTATGTGTAGGGGCAGCTGGGGACTCCACTCTGCTCACTGCCCCCACAGCTCTCATTGGCTGGTAACCACGGCCAATAGGAGCTGTACGGCCGGTGCCTGCGGATGGGACAGTGTGCAGAGCCGCATGGCTGGTGCCGTGCCTCCGCACAGGAGCCGTAGGGGGGCATGCTGCTGCTTCTGGGAGCTGCAGAGGTGGCGCCTGCAGATGGGGCAGGAGCCGCTTGATGTATACACTGTCCGGAGCCTGTACCCCTGTGCTCCAACCCCCTGCCCCAGCCCTGATCCCCCTCCCACCCTCCGAATCCCTCAGTCCCAGCCTGGAGCACCTTCCTACACCCCAAACTCCTCATCCCCAGCCCTACCCCAGATCTTGCACCCCCAGCAGAAGCCCTCACCACTCCCGCACCACATCCCCCTGCCCCATCCCGGAGCCCCCCTTCCACACCCTGAACTCATTTCTGGCCACACTCCAGAGCATGCACCCACAACCAGAGCCCTCACCCCCTTCTGCACCCCTAAGCCCAATTTTGTGAGCATTCATGGCCCGCCATACAATTTCTATTCCCAGATGTGGGCCAAAAAGTGTGCCCACCCGTTCTAAGGCATATGAAAAGAGAGAGAGAGAGAGAGAGAGAGAGAGAGAGAGTGTGTGTGTGTGTGTACAACAAAGGCCTCTGTGACAATAACCTTCTTCAGGGTGGTGTACTCACAACGCAATCTGGATATATATAACCTCCAAGTCTTTATTTGGTAACCCTGACTATAGTGTCAGCAATGATTTTAAGGAATCGAATGGAGTCTTGAAATCAATGAAGAGGAGCAATGCTCCTGTTATGATGAGAGATTTCAAAGAAAAACAAGAATGAATTGGCATGAGGACTAATCACTACCAGAGACAATGCCTCCTATCACAAGGCTGAGAGATGTTGAAAGTGTGATCTATAATTGTTGTACCTGTTCTATGAATAAAGAGGACTTTGCTTTCGGGGGCTATTGCTCTGGCTCTCAATTCAGTTCTTAATTCTCTTTAACACTGTATACATGAGATACAGAAAGGTAGAGATGGCACTGGTTTTTTGGGATGTTGATCATCCTCAGAAGTGAAATGGAATATACATCCAAGATATGTGAAGAGGGAAGATGAGCAGTCATTAATACATGAGAGGAAGCAAAAATGTATCTGAAATGTAAAGGTTTAGATAATTATGAATACTTCAATGTGAATCTGTGGAAGCGAATATATACAGAACTATACAGTACCACTGGAATGCAATATATTTCTCTCCAAGACTAAGAAGTGCACTATGAATAAGAGCTGCCTCTACAATCCCATGTAATGCCACCTAAACGCTTTGCCTCGCATGACTTATTACAGGCTGGAACAGATTAGAGCTATCGATTGCTGCCTGGAGAAGGTTCTCACTGTGAGAACGGAAGGCAAGCAGCAGAGACAGACAACTAAACTATCGATCTACTTCAGCAGGGAAACTGCACTTCAAAATGAAGGTCAGTACTCCTTTACACCACCTATTAGAGCTACTGTAGCGTTCATCAGGATACTTCAGAAATTGGTGTGACTGGATCACTACTCCTGTCTCAAACTCCAACCTGTCTTGTGATAGCTGGTTACAGAAGCTGACAGAGAAGTTAAACATGGCAAGTTAAATCTGTTGCTTTTCTGTAGATAAGATATCAGAGACTGACTATAGATACTCCTGAGAATCAGAACTGATCATTTCAACAGAAAACTGTCAGGTGCCATGTCAAATAAATTGCCAAAGCTACAGTGATACAGTCTTAAGAATTTCATACTAATTTCTAATATGATCTATATAACTTGAAGGCACAAGCTTCACTGGATTAAAAAAAATCCAAACCTTTTCTGAAAAGATTCTTAGGCTTTTTCCTTGATTTTCAAATCACTATCAGAATCAAATAGATCAAAATGGTATTCTTACAAACCAACAAAGCAGGTAACACACATTTCAAAAACTGCATCTGGCATACAAAAAATGTTTTAACCCACCAGACAATCTATGGTACTTAGAAGTATATTTTACACACAAATATTTAAATCAAGCACAGTGACTATTTACTCTCTAAGGAAAACTATTAAAAATAAAGAGGTTTAATCAGAATTAATCATTGTATGCAAAATTAATGTTAAGGGCTTGACCTAAACCAACAAAAGGAAATTTATTCAGAATTAAAGCTGAAAATCTGCTCTTAACCTACCCTATTCTGGACATCATATAAGGTAGATACTTTAATATCTGGACACGATATGGTGAGTTGAAGACTTTGAGCATCCTTGCTTTTGTGGTTCTATAGGTTAAACTTTTATACTTAAGCTAATGTAGCTACCGGTTTTAATATAGCTAAGTACATGTACTGTAGAACCTCAGAGTTACGTACACCTTGGGAATGAAGGTTGTTCGTAACTATGAAATGTTGAACAAAACGTTCTGGTTCTTTCAAAAGATTACAACTGAACGTTGATTTAATACAGCTTTGAAACTTTACTATGCAGAAGAAAAATGCTGCTTTTAACCATCTTAATTTAAATGAAACAAGCATAGTAACAGTTTCCTTACCTTGTCAAATCTTTCTTTTTTAAATCTTTCCTTTATTTTTTCAGTAGTTTGTTTAACACAGTACTGTACTGTATTTCCTTTTTTTTAAATCTCTCCTGCTGCCTGATTACATCCTTCCGGTTCCAAACGAGGTGTGTGGTTGACTGGTCAGTTCGTAACTTTGGTGTTCATAACTCTGAGGTTCTATGTACTGTAGTCACTACAGCACATAAATCTTTAAGAATTGATCATGTGCCAAACTACTGTACTAGAAGTAAGGGAAGAAGGTGATTACAGTGGACGAGACGCTGGATATGAGTCAATAGTGTGCCCTTGTTGCCAACCAGGCTAATGGCATATTGGGCTGCATTAGTAGGAGCATTGCCTGCAGATCGAGGGAAGTGATTATTTCCCTCTATTGGGCACTGGTGAGGCCACAACTGGAGTATTGTGTCCAGTTTTGGGCCCCCCACTACAGGAAGGATGTGGACAAATTGGAAAGAGTCCAGCAGAGGGCAATGAAAATTATTAGGGGGCTGGGGCATATGACTTACCAGGAGAGGCTAAGGGAACTGGGTTTATTTAGTCTGCAGAAGAGAAGAGTGAGGGGGAATTTGACAGCAGCCTTCAACTACCTGAAGGGGGTTTCCAAAGAGGATGGAGCTCGGCTGTTCTCAGTGGTGGCAGGTGACAGAACATGGTCTCAAGTTGCAGTGGGGGAGGTCTAGGTTGGATATTAGGAAACACTATTTCACTAGGAGGGTGGTGAAGCACTGGAATGGGTTACCTAGGGAGGTGGTTGAAGAATCTTCATCCTTAGAGGTTTTTAAGGCCCGGCTTGACAAAGCCCTGACTGGGATGATTTAGTTGGGGTTGGTCTTGTTTTGAGCAGGGGGTTGGACTAGATGACTTCCTGAGGTCTCTTCCAACCCTAATCTTCTATGATTCTATGATTAATTATCACACTTTCCTACTAATTTGCAGGATTACAAACTCTCTCTAACATATCTGAGGAGAGAAGTGATGACATCCAATGCTCAGCTATGCCATAAATCAAGTCTGTGTTCTTACTGTGTATGTATGTATATACAGACATATACACAAATATATAATTTTACAGTGGAATAGTATGAACATTCAAGATAAACTTGAGAAGATACTCATTATCACTCTCTACTTTCAGGGTTTATAACTGGATGAAAAAAATCCAAACCCTGGGGTGGGACACCACAAGCTGTCATACTGGGAGTGATTTTTTTTGCTAACCCAGTGAAATGTGGTTCAGCTTTATTTTTTATTTATACAACAGAAAAAACAACAAAACCCCAAACCAATAAATGATAGTTAGTATTTTCAAACTTTTTGAACCGTTTTGCTCTGCTACTAGAAGCAATGAGTCTAGCAAGCAAGAGGAAGAGGTGTGGTAGAGTTACTGCTTGGGCTATCGCCATTTCTACTGAAGACAGGAGACAACTCAGTACTGCAAAGTAATGGAAATTTTACAAAATGAAATGATAAAGATATGCAGGAGTCTGAATTTGCAGGAATCAAGTGGCTCAAAAAGAAAAGAAAACAGCATCAATTCTGTTGATGTCCTCTAAAACGAGGCTTTTAAAAAGATGTCTTTAGACTGACCATGTATTTATTAATCCAAAGCAGATATTAATTTAACATCTAATAGTTCTTGTAAACAGAAACTGTAGTTAAACTATTAAGGAAGTAGTTAGGAGACCAGAGTCAGATTACCATAGATTGCAGAAAGCATATCAAGCAGTTTGATATGGAAGGAAGACAACAGACTGTAAATATTATGCTCTTCAATGGATGCCTTGCAAGCAGTTAGGAAAACCTGGGGCAGAACTTCAGATGTGTACCCAAACATTTGATTTCTTCACATTATTCTAAGCAATGAGAGTTAGTGAAACAGTAAATTGGATGGGAATTACTATGGTCACATCCCACCGATGAAGACACCTAGTCAATACCCAAAGTCAATAGAAGACTAGCAGATTTTAGCACCACAGTCTCTTCTGAAGTTAGAAAGGACCTTACTCACCAGAACTATCAGAGGATAAGCATGCAGGCATTTCCATAAAAGGAGTGAATGCTCCAATTATCTATGTGCACCTCTTAAAGTTCAGGCTCAAACCAGGTGATCTCCCTCGGAGTCCCACTCAAGGATCCAGTTCACCATGGATCAGTGTGGCCATTCTTCAGAGGCAAGATATGAGATACTCTTCTCTCAAGTTTAGATTCAGGCAGAAAGGTCTCACTAGATTCTGTCCTATTTCAAACAGTAAGAGTTTCCCAGTGCAAGTGGGCTGAGTTTATCCTTTCTCGTTAACCAATGTAAAGCATCACTGACTGAATGTACAAAGACAATTTTGCATAACACCAGATTTTTGTGATCCAGAGACAATCCAGGAATGGTTTCACATGTAACACACTCCTGGAGGGACAAAGTATCCTGGGTATAAAATTTCCTGCTGAGCGGCCCATTTGTAAACCATATATGACCAGAAGTAACTTTGATTTAGGAAGCTAGGAAATTAATCTACTTAGACAGATTGGATCTGAAGTCATGCTAAATCAAAGCAGTATTTCTCAGTTGCATTCTGAGAATATGTGCATGTTGTGAGGTCACTGAAACCTCAAAATCCTTGTGGCAGTCAATGTAAAATTATGAAACAAATATCGCTTAAGTCCCTGAAACCTGCAGACTGAATTGCACCTTCACCTCCAGAGGATAAAACTAGTACCTAAGATTCAAAAGAACATAGCAATTTAGATTTAGAACAGTATGAGTGCATTTTAAGATACAATGTTGTTTTGTTTCCTTTTTAATCTTTACAGATAAACTGAGCTCTCAATGATGCATTGTAAATGACTACAAAACAACTTAGGAAACAGTACCTGGGGAACAAAAGGATGCTCAAAAATACCTTCCTAATGTACAGTTCATTTAGGAGAATCTGGAGGAAAGCACAAAAATACATTGCACATGTGCCATTGTCAGTAGTTATCCTTAAAGTACAAATACATAAACCATGTTTAACCTTTCTCCATACTATATGAGATCTGGATTCCATCAAAAGCCAAATACATAAATATATTTCATTATGGACTTTCTGTAAGTGTATATATTTCTTCTAGGTGTTCCAGCAACAGCAAATCCCAATTTTATATATTTCAGTTATTGTATTTTTACACATAAGACAGAAGATGTATTGTTTAAGAAAAAAACAAAAGGAGCCAGCCTGAAGTTCATTGGGCTAAATACAAGCAATCAATATCTCAGAAGAATCCATTGTTGGCTAAATCAGATTTTTATATGCACTCAGGGTTCCAACAAACCTGATCTCTCAAAGTACCTTACATAATTTCATCAGCATATGCCTTGAAGTCAGCAACAGGCCAGTTTGGGTTTTATTAATTGCTTTATTTATTAAATGTATACGTACAAACACTAGTGTAGCCCCAAATATTTTTTCTGACATTCTGATTGTTTTCAATTAGCCCTAGCGAACCTCTTGCTTTTGTTTTAGATGTCTCTCCCACACATGCCAAAAATAAGTATTTTCCATAATACAAGGGACTGAGAAAAATTCTGTGTATTTTCTGAAACTTGCAGTTTCATACAATCTGCCTGAACCAACTCTTGATCCTCACAAGCATCACTTCTTATCATTACCACATGCTCAGATATTTCTCTAACCAACAAAACCAGCTTCTTGAAATTCTCTTGCACATAATATACCATTATTTATCTTATTTTTTTAGCACTTTTGGTAGTCATTTCTCAAATTCATCCATAGGGGGGACTCCTATCCAAAGAACACATGATTTGGTAGTGAAGAATATGATCATGTAGCTTATCTAGATATTGCCTGGTTTCTCACAAGGAAAACAAGCAGAATTAGCAGAAACAGCAATTTAATCTTACAATATTCCAAATAAGGCCTCAATAGCTTATTTTAAAGTATTTAATTATAAAAAAAATATTCATGGTTTTTTTTCTTATTACACTACTTGATTAGGTTCCAAAACGTAATCTTCTTAGACAAGGGTAAATCTAGAGAAAGACTTGCTCTCTCAAATGTTTAGTGCCATGAGTTTGGGATGGCTGAGTCACAGATATGCAGAGGAGTCATAAGTGACTTGTGAACATCTTTCTCAAACAATTGTCTATGAAAACTTTATAGCAGCTCCACACAATTACATTTTGTTTACTTTAGATTTTTAGACTCTCCTCCATTCCCGTGCCCCAAGGTATAACTGATGCAATTGTTATTTGGGGGAAGGAAGGAAGAAGAGGAGAAAAAGGGGAGGAACTTACTGCTGTCCACAAGTACAATGTAAAGTCATTTTAATAGTAGTTTGAAATTTTATACCATGATTTGTGAGATATATGATTTAATGTGGTGGCCATTCTACACACCGCTTCACCAAGCACCAATAATTCTCTCTCAGATGCTTAGCTAACTGGTTCTTGCTCATATGCTCAGGAAAGCGATCACCATTTCTGGGGTTAGGAAGAAATTTTCCCCTAGGTTAGATTGGCAGTGACGGAAGTTTTTTGCATTCCTTGTCAGCATAGATAATGGCATAGAGCATACACTTATAAAGTTTAGGGACAATATCAAGCTGGGAGGGGTTGCAAGTGCTTTGGAGGATAGGATTAAAATTCAAAACGATCTGGACAAACTGGAGAAATGGTCTGAAGTAAATAGGATGAAATTCAATAAGGACAAATGCAAAGTACTCCACTTAGGAAGGAACAATCAGTTGCACACATACACAATGGGAAATGACTGGCTAGGAAGGAGTACTGGGGAAAGGGATCTGGGAGTCATAGTGGATCACAAGCTAAATATGAGTCAACAGTGTGACGCTGTTGCAAAAAAAGCAAACACCATTCTGGGATGTATTAGCAGGAGCATTGTAAACAAGACAGGAGAAGTAATTCTTCCGCTCTGCTCCGCGCTGATTAGGCCTCAACTGGAGTATTGTGTCCAGTTCTGGGTGCCACATTTCAGGAAAGATGTGGACAGATTGGAGAAAGTCCAGAGAAGAGCAACAAAAATGATTAAAGGTCTAGAAAACATGACCTATGAGGGAAGATTGAAAAAATTGGGTTTATTTAGTCTGGAGAAGAGATGACAGAGGGGACATGATAACAGTTTTAAAGTACATAAAAGGTTGTTACAAGGAGGAAGGAGAAAAATTGTTCTTAACCTCTGAGGATAGGACAAGAAGCAATGGGCTTAAATTGCAGCAAGGGCAGTTTAGGTTGGATATTAGGAAAAACTTCCTGTCAGGGTGGTTAAGCACTGGAATAAATTGCCTAGGGAGGTTGTGGAATCTCCATCATTGGGGATTTTTAAGAGCAGGTTGGACAAACACCTGTCAGGGGTGGTCTAGATAATAGTTAGTCCTGCCTTGAGCACAGGGGACTAGACTAGACAACCTCTCGAGATACCTTCCAGTTCGATGATTCTATAGGGTGCAGGCCACTTTCTGGGATTATTTGGATATATTTCACTTAATCAACTCCCTGCCGTACGAAGGGCATTTGGAAGTGGTCCACCTCAGTCCCTCTTGTTCTCTGCCTCTGGCACAATTGTTTAGCCTCTTGTGAGCTGTAATACTTTGGTCTAAGTTCAGTTATTGGCTTCAGTGTGGGGGTGCTGGATGCTGTTGGTGGCCTGTGATATACAGGTCATACTAGATAATCTGGTGGTCCCTTTTGGCCTTAATTTCTATGACCAATTTGCATCAATCCTGATCTAGAAGGTTCAGGCCAACCTGGGAGATGTGCTACTTCCACACCTGCTTTACATAAAACCAAAGACAAGTTAGATGTACAGCAGCAACTTGACTTGCAGTCTTGAATTACAATAATTTATCTATATCTGACACTGTGTCTATGTAGCTGTTCTAGTCAGAAACGAGATCATCTGCTAAAACAGGAAGCAGTTTGAATCCTCTGAAACTGACAGTATAAAAATATAGCATATTTTTCTGAGCTCTGTGTACAATATTTAGCAAAAACGTGCATTACTATCAATAGAAAATGCTTACAAGTGAATTTTATCAAGAAAATACATTTAGGGAATCCTAAATTGACTAAAAAACTATTGGATAACCCTGAAGAAGAGACCACACAGAAGGAAGATTCTTTTCACATGGATGCCTTTTTATTGCATCATAGATTTTACATCCTCTTAGTTGTGCCCTGTCTTTTTCTTTGTGTGTAATTAAACTGATTTAAAGCCTTAGTTTTACACATACATTGTTTAACAACCCTACTCCTAATAAATGCCTAGGACATGCTGCTTATAGCATTATGTTCTTTTCAAGATGGTACTGACAATTAGCAACCTCAGATTTAATTGTCATTTGATTAGGAGGATCTTTTGTTTATCTGCAGTCAATTGTTTTAGTCTGAGAGAGTACTCAGGAATGATATCTCTTGAAGATTACTGGTTCCGTCCTCTCTCCAGGAAACAGAAGATGGTTTTGAAACGCTCAAACTCGTAATGTAATACTTACTATGTTAGTATACAGCATTTTCTAGTAGGTGTGCATATTAGTATGCTATATTCTTATTATGATGTTATGTCATCTGAATGCTTATGGTTAGTCATTACAACACATGTAAAATAAAATTATTGCCTCAAAGAGCATGATAGTGAGGCTACTCCCTGAAGCATATCAGCTAGCACTTAGTAGCATCTTCATGTTTGTGAGAGCACTCCTTAGCATGGGTTAAAGCCAGGAGTCCAGACATTTCTAGAAGCTCTCATTTTCAGGAGTACATTTAAATGTATGCTAATACCTGTCATGTGACCTATAACACACTTAAAGAGAAGTTGGATTCAGATCTTTCAAAAGAATACTACTCTATTCTCTATTTTGTTATTTAACTTAACTTGAGTACAACTATATACTTTGGTTTGACTGTGTGTGTTGCCATCACTCAGTCTGAATTGTGTAAATGAACCAGTTTCATGAGTGGCTTTGAGATATAAGACAGCAGGTACACACTAAAATTTGAATAAGTCAGTTAAATGACACATTTTTGAATACTTTCCATGCTCTAATAAATGCTTTAAAACATAGAAATCACTGCAGCAACATGAAAAGTATTTAAGAACAGGAAAAAACACTCATACACTCTGAAGTTTTTTTACCTTTCCCACTTTTTAACAGCTTTCTAATAGCAAAAAATGTATTTGGATACAACAGTGGAATTTGAGTCATCATGACCAAATGATTACATTGCAAACCCTAGATTCTTCTGTGGCTCTGCAGGCTTCTGGTCCCCATGGTAACTAAACCTCAGATATTGTCCTCCACTCAGCTGGAGTACTAAGTATTGGGAGTCTTTTGTGTCTGATGAGATTTCTTCCACAACCTTCTAGCAACAGACCCTAGTGCTTCCTCCTGACTCTTTTCTAATTGAGATGCAAATTAATCTCTGTGGCTGATTACACTTCCCTTAAAGCTACTGATAAGTGCAGCTGTAACCAGAGTTTACAGACTTTCCAACAAGTGACTTCAGCTGCCATTATTTGCATGCGACTGCCAGGACTTTACAGCCCACTATCTAGGAGATGTAGATCACTTCCCCTTTGGCAGTGCAAGCATTTTATTCACTGTAAATTGTTTAAATTTAAAGTGAAAATGAAAGCAAACTCTGCTGTTTGAAATAAATATTTTACAATTATTGTACTGTCCCCAAAATTATTCTGCTCTTTGCATCATGTTTCTGACTACACTATCATTCACTGTAATGCAGTTTTTTACTTTATTCCTAAGTCTCGGTCATAAACATATTTCTGAAGCTCCCTAATTGTTTTTGTTGCTGTTCTCGGCAGGCCTTCTGCTTTGTCAATATTTTACTGCTACTGAGATGCCCAGAACTAACTGGAATATTCCAGGTATGGTCGCAGCGGAGATACAATGCTCTGCATTGCTATTGTTTACCACACCATAATATCAGATGACCAGTTTCCACCTATACACAGAATAAAAAGTTTCTTTGGTAATTTTGTGGCAATGGTTGACCAAATGTTGACTTTTTAACGGCTTGTATTTTAAAGAGAATGGGAACACTGTTTCCATGCTCTGAGTAGGGTTGCCAGGGCTCTGGTTTTCAGCCGGAAAGTCCGGTTGAAAGGGGAACTGTACAGTGGCCGGTCACATGTACTGACCAGATACCAAAAGTCCAGTTGCCATGGGTGGAGAGGCCAAGGGAGGAGGCACTGGGTCATCAACCCATGCCAGCCCCTGCTCAGTGCGGGCCGCCTACTACCTGCACCCCAGGAGCCTGCCTGCCCAGTTCTAGCCCTGGAGCAGAGGGAGCCCTGCTGGTGGTGGTGGTGGTGGTGGTGGTGCTGGGGAGGGGGAGGGAAGGTAGGTGGACAGGACCAAGCAAGCAGGAAGGGAGGGGGGAGGAAGGGAGAGCCAGACTTGATGAGGGTGGGCCCTCAGGGGAAGAGGTAGGGAGAGGGGAGGTTCCAGCTCTCCTGCTGTAGTGTTCAGTTTTCAGAAATTAGAAAGTTGGAAATCCTAGCTCTGAGATGCACTTCTTTTACACATGTCCCCTAAAGCTGCAACAACTTCTTTGGTGTCATATCCCCAGTGCAAAATCGTTTAATTTGCTGTCCAATCTCAATCTTAATTCTTTCCGCATTATTGCTTTCTGGGTTTACCCTTTCCATTGAATATTTTTGTTTTAATTATTTCATTCCCAGTGGCGCTGGAACAGTTTCTGGACTGGGGGTGCTGAGGCGCACCCCTCTAGCCCCTGTCCGCGCCCTCACCACCCCCTAGAGCTGGGGCCGGGAGCATGGCCATGGCTCCGGGGGCGAGGGGGTTGTGAAGGGGCCACAGCTAGGGGCAGGTGAGGAGTCTCAGGTGTGGGGCTGGCAGCTGGGACCCCCAGGGCCCTGGCCGCAGGGCAGGACCCCACATGCAGGCCGGTGGCCAGGATGGGGCTGGCAGCAGAGTCCCCGGGTGTGGGGACAGTGGCCGGAACCCCACATTCGGGGCCAGCAGCGGAGCCCTCAGGCATGGGATTGGCAGCCAGGCGGGACCCTGGGGCCGGCAGCAGAGCCCCCGGGCAGTAGCGGGGCCGGCGGTCAGGATGCCAGGCGCAGAACCTGGGGGTGCCTCCCTACTCCCCGTGCCTATGTTCACTCCAGATTTCCTAACTAGTGTTTTTCCAAGTTGAATCTTATTTTGTTATTTCCAGGCTTACTAGATAGATCCTTTTGAATTATTTCCTTTTCCTCATTTAAGTTTGGAACACCTGCAATTTTTATCATCTGAAAATTTTATTAATATGGTAACTAGCCCATTTCTTTTTCTCATTTTAAAAAACTGAATGCCAAAGAATTTATGATCTTAGGGCCTAATTCTGCAACTCACGCCAAGTAGCACTTACTCATGACAGGAGTCCCAGTAAGTGGGACTAGTTACTCAGCATGCATAAGCATTGTAAAAATCAGGTCCTAAACAAGTATGTAAATAAGACTGGACATAAACTTCAGCATCTGCTAGACATCGTCCTTGCAACTCAACACATTTCTGTTTATCATTACAATTTGGTTATGGTTCTTCAGCAAATTTCCAGTCTATGTGGCGCTGTCCATACCTAGGAAAATCTCATTAAATGCCAAGAGTAAGATTTCCTGAGACATCAGAAAAGCTTCAATAATATTTTAATACTGTACACTTATTGAAACTACCGTTTTTTGTAATTTTGTCAAAAATGCAAATAAATGTATCTGGCAAGATGTGTTCATGATTAACTCATGATCCTATTGCTCATGGTTCTGTTAACCTGTAGATGCTTAGAAAGTTTTTCTCAGTATTTTTTCTATTATTTTACTGGGGTTTGGAGCAATTCTTTTTTCATGAGGAATCGCTGGGAGATAATTGCCAGGATGATTATTCTTTCCCTTTGTAGAAGAAAAGAGGACATTGATCTTCTCAGATTTTATAACTCAATCACTACCTTATTCAAGTACTTCTGTTTAAACATCACAGGGTGCTGCTCAAGGAACATGTTTAATTAGTAATCAAACACAAATTTTCTTCTTAACACAGTCACTCTCAAAACGCCAAGGTTGGATATCACCAAAATACAACATATGAAAACTATGGAAACGTATGCATGTTGAGCTTTTCATTATATTACTAATTCCTGAAGTTTCTCCCTTTTGGTGTAAGCATTTTATGAGCATACAGGTGCATGGAAAATTATAGTTGTATATATGAACCTTTTGAGCTTATCCTAGCAATCCCTCTCCATTCCTTTCCTATTTCCAAACAATAGCCTGACAGATTCCTCCACCCAACAGGCTGAAGCCAAACAGCTGCCTTTTCATCCCATGACAGATCCTCAGGTCCCTAGAATGCTCTGTTCTATCTTGTTTTCCCCAGCAGCAATCAGCTGCTTCAATGAACTCCCTCTGGCAGGGGTCTCCAACAAAATGTGCCGTCCCTTTAAGAAAGTCACCAAACCTTTACTTTGTGTTTAAAGGGGAATCTTTATTCTCTCACACATCCAATACAAGTTGCTTAGGACTTTCCACCCTACTCCAGCTTTTTCCCTTCTCTCAGGTCACCTCCCCACTACATTACCTGTTGTGAGGTCCAGCTGCCTTTGTCAGGCTCTAGTATTTCTACTTTACATTCACATCACAGTACCACATGCACAGTACAGTTTGATGCCAAAGTGCACATGTGCAAAGTAATGATGCAGCTAGACCTTACAATCCCCCAGAAGGGTACAGTGGCATGCTAGTCTGTGTGTGTGTTGCATTTAAGTATATAGAGAAAGAGGCCTGGCGAAGGTTGGGTCACAGCAGGCTGGTGAAAACCAAATACCTATGGCATGTGGAGAGACTCTAGAGAGCCTTAAGACCTGTGGGAGATGAAAGTCACTGTGATCTCTCTGTACATTAGGCAGATGGAGCTGTGACAATGAAGGAATTGGGGACCTGTTTATGGGGTACTGTTACCTTAATAGGAACCTTAAAGATGGTTTGTTTTGGAGAAACATCTGAATGATACAGTTTCTTATGAAAACCAGTTTACTTATCCCTAGTATGCTTGAATGGATATATTTATTTATATAAAATAAAAATTTTCTTCTTAACACAGTCACCCTCAGACTCCAGCATATCATCCTCAAATGCCATTTTACACACACACACAAACGCCCCCCCCCCCGAGTTAGATACATTATATATGCTAGAGTGATAGGGATTAGTCAAGTGGTTATCATAAGGTAACTGTATCAGACCTGAGCTCTTTCTTTAAAACTAATCCAAGCCTCTGTGTGCACGCATGCACACATGTATGTATATCACTACCTATGCCACAGACTCTGACACACAAGCATAAACTGTTAAGATATGTATTTTAATATGTATACAGTGCTCTGAAATTAGAAAATGCTACAGTACTTATATTTGCTATGCATCACTGTTTTTAGGTAAAGGAGCTCAGCTTTAGAGAAATAGGTTTTGGACCTGATACCCAATGACCATGATTTGATTTTAAAATCATTGGTTAACTTGGGAATTGTAACCATAGCAAGTGGCAAACTTCCAGTTTTCAGCACTCTAGACATTGAAATACGTCCACTGATTGCCCACTAGGGAAAAAAATAAGCAGATGGCAGTTGAGCTAGCCCTCACCACTGAGAAAGAGCAGTGACCACTAGATAAAGGCTAAACTTGACAGATTCTACTTAGCCTGCTGAGGAAGTTATTATAGGAAAATCTAGGAGGGACAAAGGGCAAGGATGAACATTACATCAAATCATATCTTCTGTTTTCCTACTGTGTCAAAAATTGTTTTTTCCCTTAGAGGTAATGGCATGTTTTTCACTCTTATAATCTCTGTTACTGTGTTCAGGTTACCAGCAATACTAGACTGATTGTTTTATTTTCAGATACAGCTTAACACATCTGCTCATACAGTCAAGGTTACAGATAGAAGGAACTACTTTGACAGTAGTACTTAGCTGAATTACCCACTCATGACACAAAAGTGAAAAAGCTAGCGAGTTCTGAGTCTGCTTTTAAGTACTGACATAATCTTATAACTAAGGCATTGTGTGGGACTGCCTGTGCAGTTCCAAACAACTTCACCTGGTTTAAACTGAAGAGGAAAAACAAAAAAGGTAATAAAATGTTATTTTGTTTCTTTGATTCTTATGCAAATCTCCATTTCTGAAGCTTTCCACAAACACAATGAATCAAATTCAGCTCTTCTATAAAAATTATTATTTCTTACATAGCCATAGTTAACTAGAAAAATTGACCCTAAAATGTACATGCCTCTGATAAACTCTAACAAAGCCATCTTTCCTTCATTATAAAGATTGAGCATTCCAGTTGTTTCATCTCAGGAAAATCAAGTGAGGCAATCCTCATTGCATAATTCAAAAGCCCCCAAAATAAACTGAAATAAGATGAGTGTTGATCCATAGAAACATATGGGACTGTTAGCAATGTGGTTAATGAAGCACACTAGAGTAATTTTATAACATTAGTGGCATTAAGAGAAAAGAAAACCAGAATGTCAAGTAATGAGTGATTTTATGCGATTAGCCTGCATACCACGCAAGAATAATAATTCACACTACACAATTCTACAATACTGAAGCATGCCTTCCAGTTACCTATAACTACTGCTGGAAGAATGTGTTCTCAAAACTCTAAGATGTAATGTGGGTAAAATGAAAAATGGAGATAAAAACTGATAAATATCAATACCATTGGCCAAATGCTACCTATCTTATTGATTTGAAGATTCCCAAAGAAGACTGTAGAATTACTTGCATTATTACATAAGGGAGTAGAACTGGGCTCCTTTTGTAAATATGAAGCTAATATAAACAATTATTTTCTCTGTGCTTCAGAAATTTGTAAATAATCCCCTCTTAAAGTTTAAATCACCATTACATCTAACAGTATACCTGTTGACTCTGCAATTAACAGGAAAGTCCAAAAATGCTTGTATTGTTATTCTTTATTTTTAAAATGTATCATATCAGATTAAAGCTCAGCAAGAATGAGTCTAAAAACATGCTGCTTGATATGAAGAAAGCTTTGACATTTTCCTGATGCACAGTTCTTAGCGTAAGTCCAACTGAAGAGATCTCCTTCGCACTTACCTCTACCAGGAGAATATTTGTACTTACGATTCCTACATTCAAATTGCATAAAATGCACAGAAGGAAAGGATACAAGCTCTGGTAGAGGGGTATGAGCGACTTCACAGCTCTGCTGGCATTGATGCATGTGGCACATATAAGGCTTGGCAGCAGTTCTGCAGTCACTATTGCTCCATCAAAGAGAGGACCAAAAAATGGCACCTGCAAACCAAAAAATAAAAGGGATAGTATTTCCGGATACAGCACTCTCCAGTCTTAAATTGATGGTATCACTGGGGGGTAGCGGGAGATTTTCAAAGGCACAAAGGGAAACTAGGTACTCAATCCCCATTGACTTTCCAAAGGAGTAGGGCACCTAACTTATCTTTGTGCCTTTGAAAATCTATTCTGAGGACATTATATTAAATCCTGCAATGCACAAATAGGGATCAATGAGGTTTTGGAAGGGAAGATTACAGAAATGAAAAATTTCTGACCCATTATCTCTTTATAATGAGTCTGCTGCACTATTTCTGACAGAAACAAAATAAGCATGTTATTATATGTACCAAATAATCTTGTAGTAAGACATTCATGACAATATTTTGTTTTCAAGAAAACATACATTTGTTCAGATTTGACATTATGCTCTCAGCTAAATATTTGTATACCTAAAGTTTTGCCATTGGATGTTCTTCACAGATACCATTAGTTCCCATCTCTCTTGGAGACCAGGAAGATACTAATAAATACTTTTTCACAGTCTGACTGCAGACACATAAAAATTGACTGTTAGAATAGTTCCTACGGCATGTGTGTTAGGGATGTAGTCTCTCCTCCATCCCATCATTTGGGCTAAGATCAGAAGAAAGGTAGATCAATGAACACAGAAGAAAATTTACTTTTGGTAAGTACTGCAAAGTAAGTTTTTTTGTCATGGATTTTCCTCCTGAGATTGTAATTTTTGCTTGAGCACAAAGCTATAGCTTAAACTGCAGCACAGATTCAAGTTAAGAACAGAAAAATTTGATGGCAACTATCAGTATTTGCATTTATATATAAAAGTAGCATTAAGATACAATGTGGAAATAACTTAGATACTGTATTGCAAATCTGTTAGGTGGTGATTTGTCTGGCATGGGTCATGGGGACTGCTTTACCCTCTTATGCCCCAGATCTTCAGATGCAGCCAGTGCAAGTTTGTCCAAAGGGGACCACCCCACCCCCTAATTTAAACATCCGTTTGGATACTGACCGCCATAACCCATTTTGAATAAAGGGAATCTTTAGGTGTATTTTCCTAAACCATAGTGTAGTCATGAGTTTGGAATTGAAACTAAGTACCTGCTTCCTGTCTAGTATCATGAAGAACAGTCACACTAAGAAAAGTATAGTTTAATGAAAAAGGTAACACGAGTAAAACTGAAGTCTCCAAGGGATGCAAGAAAAGAGAAAATCCCCAAAGAGGTCAAGAATCTGGTATAGCTGGTAGGTAAACCTAAGTGGAAGATTGGATTGAGCTAAGTATAAAAACTAGGGCTGTCAAGAGATTAAAAAAATTAATCGCAATTAAGCGCACGATTAATCGCGCTGTTAAACAATAATATAATACCATTTAAATATTTCTGGACGTTTTCTACATTGTGAAATATATTGATTTCAATTACAATACTGAATACAAAGTATACAGTGCTGACTTTATTTTTTATTACAAATATTTGCACTGTAAAAACCGCAAGAAATAGTATTTTTCAATTCTCCTAATACAAATACTGTAGTGCAATCTCTTTATCATGAAAGTTGAACTTACTCGTTATTTTTCAAAAATGACTTGAACTAGAATCTTCAAATTTGGTTTATTCTGTTGGCCTAAACGAGGATTGGTATTTAAAAATACATTAGGGTAGATTTCTGGGTTCATATCTAAGCCACAATCTTGCACCCTCAACTGTACATTGGGACCCTAGTTATTGCATGCAGTGTTCACAAACACTGAAGTCCTTACAAGGTCTAACAGCTCTGGAACATGGTGCTCGTTGCCCACAGGTTGTGGGCTTCCTAAGCTCAGAAATGGAGTGGGGACAAGGGGTCCAGGAAGGTAGAGGAGGAAAAATGAGAGACATGGAGCCCCAAGGGGGTCTAGTGTGCAGATGAATGGAGAGAGACAGCCAGATCAGGAAAGGGTCATGGACCCACATGGCCATTGTTGTAGAGCTTCTAAGTTCTGCAAAGCTTAGCCCTGGTCTACACTACGAGTTTAGGTCGAATTAATTAGCATTATATCAATTGACCCGTGCACCAGTCCACACAATGAAGCCATTAACATCAACTTCTAGGGCTCTTAAAATCGATCTCGCCACTCCATCCCCAACGAGGGGATTAGCACTTAAAGCGATATTGCCGAATCGAACTAGGCTTAGTGTGGACGCAATTCGACAGTATTGGCCTCCTGGATCTATCCCACAGTGCAACATTTGACCGCTCTGGACAGCAGTCTAATCTCGACTGCTCTGCCCAGGTAGACAGGAAAAGCCCTGCGAACTTTTGAATTTCATTTCCTGTTTGGCCAGCGTGGTGAGCTGCAGGTGAGTGCAGATCTCATCAGCAGACCATGATGGAGTCCCAGAACCGAAGACGAGCTCCAGTGTGGACCGAGCGTGAGGTACGCGATCTGATCGCTGTATGGGGAGACGAAACCGTGCTAGCAGAGCTACGGTCCAAAAGAAGAAACGCCAATACATATGCCAAAGTCTCCAAGGGCATGCAGGACAGAGGCTACAACAGGGACGCACAACAGTGCCGCGTTAAAATTAAGGAGCTCAGGCAAGCCTACCAAAGAACCAGAGATGCAAACAGCCGCTCTGGGTCAGAGCCCCAGACATGCCGCTTCTATGATGAGCTGCATGCCATTCGAGGGGGTGCAGCCAGCACTGACCCACCCATGTGGTATGACTCCGTATGTGGATCATCAGAAACCACCGGAGGAGCATTTTCGGGAAGAGGAAGATGATGATAATGATGCTGAAAATACCGCACAGACACAGCAAGAAAGAGGAGAAGCCCTTTTTCCCAACAGCCAGGAACTCTTTGTCACCCTGGAGCCAGTACCCTACGAACCCACCCTAGGCGTGCTTGATGCCGGAGAAGGGACCTCTGGTGAGTGTACCTCTGTTTAATTAATACATGTTTTATAAGCAAGCGTGTTTAATGATTAATTCGTGGCCAGTACAGCTACAGCTACTGGAAAAGTCTGTTAACATGTTCGGGGATGGAGCGGAAATCCTCCGGGGACATCTCCAGAAAGCTCTCCTTGATGTACTCCCAAAGCCTATGCAAAAGGTTTCTGGGGAGGGCAGCCTTATCCTGTGCTCTGTGGTAACACACTCTATCACGCCAGGCCAGTAGCACGTAGTCTGGAATCATTGTATTGCAAAGCATGGCGGCGTATGGTCCTGGTGTTTGCTGGCATTCAAGCAACATCCGTTCTTTATCTGTCTGTGTTATCCTCAGAAGAGAGTGATATCATTCATGGTCACCTGGTTGAAATAGGGGGATTTTATTAAGGGGGCTTTCAGAGGGGTCCGTCCCTGCTGGGCTGTTTGCCTGTGGCTGAACGGAAATCTTCCCCGCTGTGACCCATGCGGTGGGGGGAGGGGGAACAGCGAACATCTTGGATGTGTGTTTGTGTGTGTGGGGGTGTCCATTAGGTTCGCGCTGCACGTTAACCCGAAAACCGCCGCCTCTCCCTTTTCAATTGCCAAACCTTTTTAAATTGCCAGCCGAAAGGCTGTTTGTTATGGGAAATGAGGGGGTTGCTGTTTGAAAAAACATTCCCACATGTTATGAAGGTTAAAGCAGCCTATAGACCGTGGCTTACCATGGCTGCCTGCAAGCAGAATTCTGTTGCCCGCCGAACCTGCTTGTGTGATCTCTCACAGCAAACCGGCAGACCCTCAATATAACAGGCAAAGTGCAACCTTGGACCAAATGCACATGTGCTATGTAATGTTTGGAACATTGTTCTCTAATACGTGTCTTTTAAACTACTCCTCTCCCGTTTGTTTCCTCCCGCAGCTGCAAATGTTTCAACGCCACCCCTTTCATCACCGTCCCAGAGGCTAGCGAAGATTAGAAGTTTAAAAAAAAGGAATCGAGGCGATATGTTCTCAGAGCTCATGCAATCCTCCCACACTGAAACGGCACAGCAGAATGCGTGGAGTCAGACACTGTCGGAGTCCAGAAAGGCACAATTTGATCGCGAGGACAGGTGGCGTGCTGAAGAGAGTAGGTGGCGTCAGCATGCTGAGAGAAGGCAGGATGCAATTCTGAGGCTACTGGAGGATCAAACGGAAATCCTCTGGCTTATGGCTGAGGAAAGGCATATGGTTCAGGAAAGGCCGCCTGAGCCCAGACCGCCGCTACAGCCCTTGTGTAACCAACAGCCCTCCTCCCCGAGTCCCATAACCTCCTCACCGAGACGCCCAAGAACGCGTTTGGGCGGCCTCCGTGCACCCAACCAGTCAAGCCAAGAGAACTGTCCAAGCAACAAAAGGCTGGCATTCAATAAGTTTTAAAGTGCTGTGTGTCCTTGTCCTTCCCTCATCCCCTCCTCCACCACCCATCTTGGTGCTTCCCTTCCTCCACCACCCATCCCGGGCGACCGTGGCAGTTACCCCCATATTTCCCCCTATTTGTTTGACGAATTAATAAAGAATGCATGAATTTTACGCAACAATGACTTTATTGCCTCTTCAAGCGGTGACCGAGGGTGGGGAGGGGAGGGTGGTTCGGTTACAGGGAAGTAGAGTGAATCAAGGGGCGGGGCTTTTCATTAACGGGAAAAAACAGAACTTTCACACAGCATCCTGGCCATTCATGAAACTGGTTTTCAAAGCTTCCCTGATGCACAACGCACCCCGCTGTACTCTTGTAATAGCCCTGGTGTCTGGCTGCGCATTACCAGCGGCCAGGTGATTTGCCTCAACCTCCCACCCCGCCATAAACGTCTCCCCCTTACTCTCACAGATATTGTGGAGCGCACAGCAAGCAGTAATAATAATGGGAATATTGGTTTCACTGAGATCTAACCTAGTCAATAAACTGCGCCAGCAAGCTTTTAAATGCCCAAATGCACATTCCACCATCATTCTGCACTTGCTCAGCCTATAGTTGAAAAGGTCCTGACTACTGTCCAGGCTACCTGTGTATGGCTTCATGAGCCATGGCATTAAGGGGTAGGCTGGGTCCCCAAGGATAACTATAGGCATCTCAACATCCCCAATGGTTATTTTCTGGTCTGGGAAGAAAGTCCCTTGCTGCAGCAGCTGAAACAGACCAGAGTTCCTGAAGATGCGAGCATCATGTACCTTTCCCGGCCATCCCACGTTGATGTTGGTGAAACGTCCCTTGTGATCCACCAGTGCCTTTCGGTTTATGTACTCGCTGGCTTGGTGGTCCGGTGCCAAGATAGGGATATGGGTTCCGTCTATCGCCCCACCACAGTTCGGGAACCCCATTGCTGCAAAGCCATCCAGTATGAGCTGCACATTTCCCAGAGTCACAACCCTTGGTACCAGCAGCTCTGTGATCGCCTTGGCTACTTGCATCACAACAGCCCCCACTGTAGATTTTCCCACTCCGAATTGATTCGCGACTGACTGGTAGCTGTCTGGCGTTGCAAGCTTCCACAGGGCTATCGCCAGTCGCTTCTCTACTGTGAGGGCTGCTCTCATCTTGGTGTTCTGGCGCTTCAGGGCAGGGGAAAGCAACTCACAAAGTTCCATGAAAGTGCCCTTACGCATGCGAAAGTTTCGCAGCCATTACTGATCGTCCCACAACTGCAGCGCTGTGCGATCCCACCAGTCTGTGCTTGTTTCCCGGGCCCAGAATCGGCGTTCCACTGTATCAACATGCCCCATTACCACCATGATGTCCACCTTGCGGGGGGGGGGCTTTTTTGAGAGAGGTCAGCGTCCATGTCCTCATCACTGTCCTCAGGGCGCTGCCGTCGCCTCCTCGCCTGCTGTAGCTGCTCCTGGTTATCGTTCTCCATATACTCCTGGACAATGCGCGTGGTGTTCATAACGGCGATAACAGCCACGACGATCTGATCGGGCTCCATGCTTTCCCTGGTATGGTGTCTGCAGGACAGCAGAGTGGGAGCAGAAGCGGCGGGTGGATAACAATGGTGTCAGCAATATGGCGCCCACATGAAAAAAGGCGCAAAAGGATTTTGGTCTCCCCCCTCCGTTGCTTTCACGGAGGGAGGGGGGGAGCAAGGGTTATGCTCCTTTCCTTCTAGCTGCAGATGGTACAATATGCGGGGAGCAAGGGTTAGGCGCCTTCCCTTCTTGCTGCAGATGGTTCAGTAGGCTTGATATCCATCATCATCTCCGGGCCCCCTCAAGGATTGAACTCGCAACCCCGGGTTTAGCGGGCCAGCGCTCAGACCGCTGAGCTATCCCTCTGCCCGTGTTCCAGGCAGTACTGAATCTCCCTTAAACAAAACATAAAAAAGAGAATGACTTGAGTCACTCTGGTCACTCCCATTTATGTCCAAGCGCCCCCGGCCAGCCACACCATAGGCCGGCCAGGAGCACACAGGGGACGATGAATTTCTAGCCTATTGCACAATCTGCAGCTAGAAGGCAAGGACCTTCTGCTGTGCAGTCCCGCGACGACAATCATTTATGCCATATTGCACCATCTGCAGCTAGAAGGCAAGGAGCTTATGCTGTGTAGTCCCGCGACTACCAGCCTCAGGCGGAATGGCCCCCTCAAGGATTGAACTCGCAACCCCGGGTTTAGCAGGCCAACGCTCAGAACGCTGAGCTATCCCTCTGTCCGTATTATAGCGCGACTGAATCTCCACTAGATCTAATGTCCAGGCATAAGCTGGAGATGTACGGTAATTGTGAGCTGAGCAGGCTCCATGCTGCCGTAGCAAACCCGGAAACTCCAGAAAAAAGGCGCGAAAAAGATTGCTTTCACGGAGGAAGGGAGGGACGGGGGATGGCTTGACAACATGTACCCAGAACCACCAGCGAAAATGTTTTCTGCCCCATCAGGCTTTGGGATCGCAACCCAGAATTCCAATGGGCGGCGGAGACTGCAGGAACTGTGGGATAGCTACGCGCAATGCAACGCTCCGAAAGTCAATGCTAGCCCTGATACTGTGGACACAGTCCGTTGACCTCATGGTCTTAATGCTCTTTAGTGGGGACACACACAATCGATTCCATAAAATCAGGTTTTAAAATATCGACTTCTATAATTTCGACCTAATTCTGTAGTGTAGCCATAGCCTTAGAAACATTAGCTCTGTAAAGTCTGATGTGATGATTGTTAGTTCTTCAAGGCCAAGGCTGTTTAAAATTAATTCATAAAAACGTAAGGAAAATACATTACTAAAAAAGCCTATGAGAACTGAATTATGTTGAAAATATGTAGCTATATCTTCAAGGATGCTTTAAAATAATTTACATATTAAAAAAACCCCAGAACTCCAGCTCTCAGTTACTAGATCGACACTACAAATTCAGTCAAGATCACCCAACCAACCAACCCTAACTGAGTCCCTATTCTCACCATTCGGATACTACCGTGATAGCGTCAATATAGAAACCAAGACAGTAAGAGATATAATTCAATGCATGTAAGATAGATACATTTTGCTGAGAGGCTAAACTCTACATAGCTATCCTCAGCACACCTAACAAATATTTTTATAAGCTTTTAAAGATTTAAAACGTGCGTAGTTTTTATATTATGTATAACTGCAGAGTTCATCTATTAACTTGAAGGTGGCAGTGTGCTTCTGGTAGATATTACTTTATGATATTCAAGCTAGATATTTGCATATGTTGAATCTTACAAGTGGAACCTCACATAGGGTTTCCCTCCCCCGTACATCCCCCCCGTCCCCGTCCCCCCAATGAGTGTTAAAAGGGAAAAGAATGATCTGGCCCAAGGTAATTAGCTTCTTGGCAAAGGGGCTGTAATAGCAAAAACAAACCAAAATAACCCATCTTAAAAACAGTATCTCATAGATACATCAGGGCAAGATGCCGACAGGCTCGCCCTATTACATGAGTTAGAACTGCGACACCTTTCGTTGGTTTAGAATCTCTCCGTAAGGAACTGATCACATAATGTAGGTTGACAACTTGCAGTACTCTCAGTACCTCTGACCATCACAAGTAAATGCTAGAATAAGCACAACACATGGAGAAGCCCAAATTATTTGTAAAGTGGAAAAATGTGTGGAAACACACACAAATAAAATGAATATGGATGATTAAAAGAAAAATGAAAAATCTTAAGAATATTAAAAATATGTAATAGATACTGATTTTCAGAATAAGTCAACCATGAACTAATTTCTCCACCACAAAAATCAAAATGAAAAAAACTAAACGGAGCTAGTAGTAATTATCAAAATTTAATCTATCGATTTTTTCCATCTGTACTGGGGCTTATCACATAAATAAATACCCTCTATTATTCTTCTGCAACCGCTTTGTGGGTGACTGTGACAGTCATTCAATAAACGGACAAAAGGAATAATATAAATCCCCTGCATCAGGGGAATCCCTCTAATTAGAAGTGGCAATGAATCACAGAAGAAATTTGGTTTTAATATAACATCTGCAAATGACAGCTGTCTTTTCACACAGTTCTTGTTAATGTCATTCCTTTACTTAAAATAATTACTAAAACCAGAAAAAATAGATTAGTATAAAATATTTCCATAATTTGACTAATTTTGGATGATTTTCAGCACATGCAGTTTCACATTTAGAGCCTTCATCTATTTCTATATGCAAGATTTAGGAGATTCCCAGCTGGAAAAAACAAACAATCTATGCCACAGACATTCTACAGCTTCAAGTTTTGTGCTGACTTTGTTTTTAAATTAAGAATTGCAAAGACCAAAACATTTGTAAGTATAAATTCATTTGAAAACTCTATGAAAGGAAGAACATTTTAGAAGTATTGAGACAGGGAGCAGAGAGTGAGACCTGTTAATTTTGTGTGCCAGGTGTGAATAACGAGGGTATACACTTATAAACAACAAATGCAGACCTCACAAACATTTTCAATTTGATATTTTGGCGAGTTATGAACCTAAATGCCCAGAAACTGATATGTATTAGTCAATGTATTAAGAGTTAATTTTACAGAGGTTTTAATATCCACATAAACAAAAAAGTTGATAATGTAAATCACTGGAATTATAAAATGAAAGTAATATTCAAATATTCTTATTGACTATCAGTCATTGCTGGTAAGGTCTTAATAACCTTATATTAAAGAAAATGATTTAGAATCTTGGAAACGTGTTGGGTTGTCTTAAGGCAGAATCATACAACGAGTTACTAAATTTATCATGACATTTTCTGAAATTCAATAGGTAATCTTTAACAAATGTCAAAACATTAAATGTTTCAAAACTGAGCCATTTTCATCTACAGAATCAAATGCTAGATTCTGACACATAAATCTATTTCAATATTATATCCCTAAAGAGAAATACATTCATGATTGTATTTTCTTAGTATTCAAGATAAGTATGCCATTAAATCACCTTCTGAGCTAATGTAAAATGTTTTTCTGAACAATACACAATTTAGAAGGAAAGCAGAATTCTGAAAACTGCAACTATTCTTACTTTGTACCACAGAAGAGATTTTATTATTAGTTGTATAACTCTAACAGTGTCATAGGTATTTATGGATACATGTGAGGACAAGGTCCCTGCCCTGAACAGCTTACAAAGTAAGGGCTCAATCCTGCCAACATGTGCAAGTAATTTTACTCATGTGAGTATTACCATAAATCTACTCATCTGCATAAAGATTGGTCCCATAAAAAACAGTTCTCTACCTTTCATAACTGTTGTTGTTCGAGATGTGTTGCTCATGTCCATTCCATTCTAGGTGTGCGCGCACCCACGTGCACAGTTGTCGGAAACTTTTGCCTTAGCGGTATCTGTAGGGCTGGCTGTGGCGTCCTCTTGAGTGCCGTGCTCACGCGTTGGTATATCAGGCGTTGCTGGCCCTATGCCCTCTCAGTTTCCTCTTGCTGGAAACTCCGACAGAGGGGCAGGAGGGTGGGTAATGGAATGGACATGAGCAACACATCTTGAAAGCTAGGTAACCGTTTTTTCGTCTTTGAGTGCTTGCTCATGTCGATTCCATTCTAGGTGACTCTCAAGCAGAAGAAACAGAAGTGGGCTCGGAGTTCACAGTCTTGCAGCACTGCTCTACCAAAGCCAGCGTCGTCTCGGGATTGCTGGGTAAGCGCATAGTGAGACATGAACATATGGGCAGAAGACCAGGTCACGCCCCTGCAGATATCAGAAACTGGCACATGGGCCAGGAAGACCACCACCGAGGCTTGTGCTCTAGTTGAGTGGGTGGTTACAATCTCTGGTGGAGGCACCTTTGCCTGATCATAGCAGAACTGGATGCAGGCGGTGATCCAAGATGAAATTTTCTGGGGATGTAGACTGACACCAACCATGCCTGCAGCAGCTGGAGGTCAAGTCGGGCATGACGGACCACATAAGTACAGGCAGCCATGTGGCCTAGCAGTTTTAGGCAAGTGCAGGCGGTGGTGAGCGGGTGGGCTACTCACACAGGAAATTACATCCGACATGGCTCAGAAACAGCTCTCTGTAAGGAAAGCCCTGGCCTGCATGGAATTGAGAACCGCCCTGATAAACTCTATCTGCTGCACAGGTACGAGGGGTGACTTCTTTTCGTTCACTAACAGGCCCAGGTCACAGAACGCACCAGATCGAGGCTGCTCTGCACTTGATCTCGCGATCTGCCCTTGATGAGCCAATCATCGAGATAAGGATAAGTCTGGACCCCCCGATGCCTCCGGTAACCGGCTAGTGGGGCCATACATTTTGTAAAGACCCGTGGGGCCAAAGAGAAGCCAAAGGGGAGCGCTGTGAACTGGGAATGGTGCTGGTCCACCATAAAACATAAAACGGAGGAACCGTCTGTGTCCTTGGAAGATAGAGATATGGAAATAAGCATCTTTCAAGTCAAGAGCGGCATACCCATCTCCCAGATCCATGGAGGGGATGATGGAGACCAGGGATACCATGCGAAACTTCAACTTCTTGAGGTACTTGTTGAGTCGTCGCAGATCCAGGGTGGGTTGTAGGCCCCCTTTTGTTTTGGGGATCAGGAAATAGCGGGAGTAGAAACCTTTCCCTTCATTTCCCGAGGGACCTCTTACACCACCCCTAGTTGCAGTTCCTGAACGAAGAATTGCTTGTGAGAAGGGTCCCTGAAGAGGGATGGGGCAGGAGGAGGGGGTTGGAGAGAGGGTGGCCGAAAACTGAAGGGTGTAGCTGAGCAACCAGGCCGAATGGTAGGGATGGAGACGGTTGAGGAAAGGATGGGGACGATCAGGGGAGATGACTGGTGTCACTCTCAAGCACACCCTCAAAACACCTGCTTCCGGCCCCCGTGGTGTTTCGCCAGGCCAGGTTGTGCAGGTGAACAGGAGGAGGAAGGGCAGTGGCAACTGAACCCAATATCCCTTCCCCTCGTAGATCCCTGGTGAGGCTGCTAAGGCCTTGGCAGCGGGGGTGGCCGGAATGGCGTCCTCGCAGACTGAGGCATATGCATCCCCCAGGGAGCGGAGGGTAGCTCGAGTGTCCTTCAGACTGTGCAGCCGTGCGCCCATCTGATCTGAAAACAGCCTAACTCCATCCAACGGGAGGACTTCATCTCCTGGGGCAGGCCAGCGGTCTGAAGCCAGGATCTGCGCCTCATGACTACCGCTGAGGTGACCACCCTGGCCGCTGAATGGGCCGCATTGTGGAGGGAGGCCATCTGGAGGGAGCACTGAGCCACTGTGGTACCTTCCTCCACAAGGGCCCCGAACTCTTGGGCTGTCTCCTGGAACATTGAGTCCTTAAACTTGTGGAGGGAGTCCCACAGGTTAAAATTATAACGCCCCCAAAGTGCCTGGTGGTTCGCGACCTGGAATTGGAGACTGGCCGGGGAATAAATTTTTCTTCCAAAAAGGTCCGGTCTCTTGACCTCCTTATTTTTGGGGGTGGAACTAGCATTCCCACTTGTCCTTTTTGTTGGCCGCTGACCCAACCAATGACCCTGGGGGGGGTGTTGGTATATCAGTATTCGAATCCCTTGGCAGGGACAAAATACTTTTTCTCGGCCCTCTTGGAAGTGGGTGGGATGGAAGACAGCTTTGGCAATGTTATAGACCCCTTCATGCAGTGGGAGCATGACAGGTGCAGGAGTGGATGTGGAGAGCACATTGAGCAAAGTATCTGATTGCTCTGACACCTCTTCCGCCTCGAGGCCTAAGTTAGTGGCCACCCATTGGAGCAGGGCTTGGTGCTCCTTAAAATCGTCTGGTGGGCTAGCACGGGAGGGTCCCGCCACCACCTCCTCTGGAGAGGAGCAGGACAACTGAACCACCAGAGGAGGGCCTGGGGCATCACCACCCGCTGGGGAAGAGGGTCTCGTGGTGGGCATCTGTCCTTCCACCTTAGCACTGAGCCTGGTTCCGCTGGTGCTGTCAGTGCCGATTGGGGTTTGTCCGATGTGGCGACCGAGGACTGATGAAATGGGAGCATCGGCATAACTGGCATGACCCAGGTATTCCAATAAGGCCACTGTGCTGTCCACTAGTCCTGCTGCCAGGTTGGCATCGCTGTGGCGGATGCAACCTCCGGAGCCCAGTTGCTACAGTGCTATCTTGGTGAGGGGCTGGACTCCACTCCGTGCCGGAGAAATCCTCCTCTGGTGACCAGGGCAGGGTCTGAGTGACCAGTGCCTTGAATAGTCAGACTGGTGGTGGGAGTAGTGGGAGCAGCGCCATGTTGGGGAATGCCCCCAAGGGCTCGGTGATGGTTACTGTTGGCGCAAAGATGACTGGTGCCGACTGCAAGGTGACTAGTGCCTCCCTCTGGGCAAAGCCTGGTGTGAGGGCGGAGACCAGGAGCATGGTGACGGCAATCAGTAGCAGCGAACCGGTAACCTGGGCTGATGCGGAGACCAAGGGCACGACGACAAAGGGCTCTGCCTTGGCTCCGGAGACTGGTGGCACTCACTCGCCTTCTGGGAGGCCTTCACGGCTGGCTTGTCCTCGTAGGGAGCCTTCGCCGGGTCCATAGGTGCACACAGTGCTGGCTGCGGTGGGAGAGTCCTTTGCTTTCTGGGCGCCGGGAGCTGAGAAGGTGTTCACTGTGCCATCAGTCTGGGTCCCCTATTGCTCCCCGGAGTCATTGCTGGATCCCTTAGGGGGGTAAGTAGGTCTCCTCAGGGGCGTGTCCTCTTGCGGTTCTGGCATGGGCAGGCGGACAAAGCGGGGTCCTTTGCCCAATGCCCTTTGGTCCGACTTGCTCAGTGCTGGGTCCCTTTTCTTGGTCTTCTTCTTTGGCACTGGCGAAGGGAATCGGTGCTGGGAAGAGCCCGGTGCCAAGGGTGCGCTACACACCGAGGCCAAAGTGCTGGGCATTCCTGAGGCTGGGCCTCAAGCGAATGTTGCACTCTTTCTGTGTCCTGGGACGAAAGCTCTTACAGACGCCACACTTTTGTTTAATGTGGGATTCCCCTAGGCACTTCAGACAGCTGCCATGCAGGTCACTAACAGGCATAGGCCTGTTGCAGTCAGAGCAGGGCTTAAAACCTGGAGACCGGGGCATGACCTGCCTGGGGCAAAGTCCCCGCCGGGACCCTAACTGACTAGCTATAGTACTTTACAGCTACTTACTAACTAATATACTATAAAAAACCAACTATTTACAGCTGGAACATGAGGTTCGAAGAATAGGAAAAAAAACGCTGATCACTTCCGAAGCAAGGGAAAGAGGCGCTCCAACCAGCCACCACGGGCGATAAGAAGGAACTGAGAGGGCATAGGGCCGGCGGCGCTTGATATACTGACTCATGAGCGTGGCACTCAAGGGGGCACCACAGCCAGCCCTACGGATACCACTAAGGCAAAAGTCTCTGGCAATTGTGCATGTGGGCGCGCACACACCTAGAATGGAATCGACATGAGCAAGCACTCGATGAACATATGATATGCAAACAAGGATGTGGTAGGAAGGGGAGCAACAAAAAGTTGTTTTGTCTGTTCCATGATTTTGTACGGACTACTTTTTATGTGAATATCTTTCAGTATATCAGATGGAGGGGTGGCCTATGGTTTACAAGCCTCTTTAAAGAAGCAGATTTTCAGGAGGACCTTGAAGAAGAAAGAAGGGGGTGGACAAATTTTGGACTAGGTCAAGGGAAGTTCCAGGCAAAGATTTGTTTGAAAATTATTTAATTCCTAGGGTTTATAAAAATTTAAAAACACAATAAACAAAAGATGACAGGTGCTGTCAACATGTATACACAAACACCCTTTATGTACACATCTCTTTTTCAATGCAGTATGGACTCAGAGAATGTGAACACAGGGAGGTACAGAATTGAATTTGCATGACAGTTAACGAATGCACGCTAAGAAAGACAAATATTCAGAATGCCAATGTGTAGCACAGTGCTGGGGCATCCAGAGCTGTGAGCCCATGTTACCTCTCTGCCTCATCAAAAGTGAGGAGTTTCTTGGTAAGGAAGATGGGGTCACACAGTAAAATATGGAGTTGGCAGTCTTTTATTTTCAATAAAAATATGTATGTATCGATTGCCAGGTATACTTATAGCACTTCTGAAAATGTGTTAAATCCATAACATAAAGAGCTTTCAGTTTAAGGGTCCAATCCTCTGAATTGTTGAGAATGCCTAATTCCATCTGAATTCAGTGGATGTAGAGAATGTTCAGTACATTTCAGGATTGGTGTATAAATCCCCAGTCGTGGACTCTGATTTTATGGGAGTGTTAGCTGCACAAGGAACACACGACTGGGCCATAAATCCATATGAACAAAAAGACTAGAATTATCAATTCCTATGCACTCTCAATGCCCATGCTGAGGCCCATTAAAATCAATAGGACTCCATGCAGTCATAAGCTTTCACCCATGTGGATCTTTTTGCCTTAATGAGGGAGTTTGGTTGAATAAGTAAATTGAACATATATTACAATGTTCTCTGTTCAGTATGTTATGTAAGTTGATATTATTTTAAGGAGCCAAAACAAGATTACCTCTTAAAGAATCATAAGTGTCAGAGGGATGAAAAATAAATATAATAGTAGAAATAATCTATAGTGGGATAAAATGTACAGATGTGGAGAGAAATGTACCCCTTCTTTGACCACTACTAATTCTGAAGTAAGTTATCCACGAAACACAAAAAATAATATTCCCCACATTGCAAACACCTGCTTCATTACAATCACTAAGAAAAAATAGGGTTTTTTGTTGTTGTTGTACACACTAAAAGAAGGCAAGGTTAAATAAACCTTTTGAGTATAACTACTTCAGTTCTATGGTAAGCAGCACTAGTTAAAAGATAGGGAATGGGTAAATTATAGTACCAAATGGCTGAGAATTAATCTCTGATGACTAGCTGCAATCTAACGAGGCATCTGTGTCCCAGGGAACCCACAGTATGTCCCTGGCGGTATGTGTAGTGTGTAGAGTCTGCATGGCATTCTTTGTCCTCTTTTGCAGGCAGCTTTTCGTCTCATTGTTTAGAATATCCTCATGCATCTGTGACGCGTGGAATGCATTCATACTAACAGACTTACTATTGTTTTCTCTCAGAAGCTTTGTTGAGCAAAGACTGCATCACAGTTCCTGATAATTATATTGCTTAATTAATCAAGACAAAAAAAATTTGCAAATCATTGCCTGGTTGCCAAGCAGGGAGATAAAAATGAAAACAATACAAGCTGAAGCAATATAACAAAAGTAACAGCTATCTGATCAGAAATTCTTATATAATGAAGCTATTAATGCTAAATCGGTTAATGTTAACATTGCTCCAGGTGTCTCTACTTAGATGCAAACAAAAAGGCTAACATTATGTATATAAAAGGCCAAATGTTGCCATGGATTCTGTAACCTGATAGAGAGGACAGCCTTTTCATTTGATTAGGGAATGCAATTTAAATACCAGGGACTGAAGCCAAACAACAGACATTTCTCTCTGCAAGCCTCTTTCATTCACCCTGGGGTCAGTAGCTGGTGAACAAAAGGTCAGCCACACTTGCCCTGGAAATGTCTGGATTAATTTTATTACATTGTAATGGTTTGTACTTTAAATGTAGGGATAACCCTAAATTTCCAGTTGGGTATTATTCTTTATGCCTTTGGGTGTTTTTTGACTAATATGTAAAAGAGACAGCTTTCCTTGGATTGATTCACACAATTTTCAAACCACCTTATAATGCTAAATTCTAAACAATGTTTATGAAACTCTCATGACAAGATACTGTGGGCTATATGATTGTATAATACTTCAGCATTCTAAGATGTCATTTTCACTACTTTTAAGTCTCTGACAAGCAGATTGCAGAGTCTTTAAATACCCAAAATAAAGTTTAACAGCAATAAAAGGTCATAATTTAAAAAGTTGCAAATTCTAAGGTTTATTTTTGTAAATATATACTGACAAATTACTAGTTTTTAAACTGTACAGTTCTTGTATCTTTCACAGTTCTGAAAGATGCATCATATTCAACTTGAAAAACGTGTCACTGGATTTATGCATCATTTCTGCACTTGGCCGTACTCCAAGACAAATATCATCCTTTATGTATGAAGGAGATGACATTGTGGACTATAATTACTTTTATAAAATAAATTTTACCTTGAAAAGTTATCAAATATATTAGAACCAAAATTTACACACACCCCCCACACACCCTTCTGCACTTAAAATATAAAAATCCCATCTTTATGTATACAACTTTTTAGACACTGGTTGCTTTTGCTTTGAGATTTAAATCCACATTTACAAGGAATTTGAAAAAAGTTATACGATTTTAAATTGCCAAAAACAGAAAAGAAATTAAAATAAGTCTTACAAATACAAATGGTTTGACATTTCACACAAAAACAAGGATGCCGAGTGAGCGGAATCACACACAATCCTTAAATCATCCCAGTGAGTCAGATTATTGCAGAGGTCTCAAACACTGTTTGAGGGTACATACAGTACCATATGTGCAGCAGTAGCTAAGCATGATGGGGTGAATTAATGCCAAGAGAAAGCCTGAACTCTAAATTCCCTTGCTTTTATTAGTTTAAATAGATCTTTGCCATTGTTTTAAATATCTTTCTTTATATTTCACCTCCTACAGTTTTAGAATTTTGAAAGGTTGTCCCAAATGCTAAGCATTAATGTAATATGAATATGTTCTTCATTTCACATCTAACCATTTAAATCTATACTCATATTAAATTCTCAGAATAAAGTTTCCATTAAGCTACACAAGAATTGTTGGCCATTTGAACAATGTTTATCATGGACACAATAAAGTGGTCAAAACATACCTCTGGTTTCTTCATTATCTCTACGAAAAACATGTGATTCTTCATTGGATAAATAATAATTAAAACATCTCCAAAATCTGTTGGTATAATACCCCTGCGGTAGTTCCTGGTGTGCTCAGACCAGACGATGTGAACCTCATCATTTCCCAAGTGACGAAGCTGCAACGGCAAATTGGCTCTTTATTAATCAGAGTGATAACAACAGTTTATGAGGGGTCATGGCTTACAAATTGAATTACAATGCTTGACAGTAGAAATATTTCATTACAGAAAAGGTTAAAATATTGCTTTTTCTCTGTTTGTTGGAATTAAAAGCAACTAAATAACTTGCCTCATTCAAAACACATTGTTATTTAATGGTTTGATTAAGTAATTATCAAATTACCAACTTGCATGAGGTATACAGTATATATACAGATTTCTGTGCTAATCTGGATTACTAGATCAAAATGTTAACTAGCGGAACATTTTAATTTAGTTAAAATATTATAGCTTTCACAGTGATAGCAACTGCGATGATTCAGGCTGCAAACACACTTTCCATTGTGACTCCCCAATATCCTATTTTCTCAGACACCTGAAAGATTCAGTTTGGGGTCTGACACTTACTGTGCTACATCTCTGTCAGAAGGCAACCTGTGTTTTGAAAATGTGAGCAAAATCTCGGAAGTAGTTTTTGAGTTATGACAGAATGGGAGAAAAATTACCGTTTTTAAAAAACGTAAAATATTTCTGAAGTTTAAAGTTGAAACGTAGCATAGAAATAGTCCTTATTAAGTAGTAGTGCCTTTTCTTTGTGAAGAAAAAAATGTTTGTGATTTAACAAAGGTAAAGTCATTTGAAAATTACATATTGAGCATCCACAATAGACTGTTTCTGCTATACACTTTACTTTGACATTATAGCTATTATTAAAGGTGAAATTTACCCCATGCAGAGGGCCAGCACAAGACCTGTGCAATACTTAAGTTCCATTTAAACCTTAAAATAGATAAAGTTGGTGATTAAAGTGAAGCATAGGCCTTGTTCTGGCCTTCTGTATAGTGATTAATTTCACTCTACTAGAATTGGATGGTAATTTTTAACAGTAAAGGATTTCTATCAAAGTTGCAAAACATTCCTCATTCCCCAGTTTGAAATGTGTAAACACTACACAAAGTATTTTTTTTTCCTGGACCAATACTGCTTAGCGTAAATTAACTTTCTCAGTATCGTACCCATGGCTACAAGCATTTCATTATTTTCTAATGATATCCGATGACTGAGATAAAAATAACTATAATGTGCGAATATTGTAAATATATATATATTTAGCAATATTAAGCGGTGGTACTGTGAGAATATAGGGTGAAATCTTGGTTCCACTGAAGACAATGGCAAAACTCCCATGATTTCACCCATAGTGAGCGAACGGATTCAACTGTAAAATCATAAGTGTGACCACAAACTTGCTATTGAAAAAAGAACTACCTGGGTTACACCAATACATACATTACACCTATTCAGAAATAGTCTATTAATATAACAAAAGGTAAAGGGAATGTGGAAGGGAATGTGGTGCGTTAATATACTAGTTTACTAGCTGAACAACAGTAAGGGCCCAATTAGGCCACATGTACTCACTGAGTAGCATTTTTGAAAACAGTTCAATGGGTTATTTGTGGAAGTGCTACTCAGTGTAAATGAGGATTAATATACATAACCCAACTCATCAAATACGCTTGGAGTTAAGACAGAGTTCTAGTAGTAGCTTTGCAATAAATTAAAAATCTGCGTTGCTTGAATTTTAAAACCTTCACTAATTTAACAAATTTCAGTAAACAACATATATGAGTTCACAGAACACCCTCTTCATAGATTATCCAACCACACAGGAAAATGCACAGGAGAACACAAACACATTCATTTAATTGTGAGATATAAAGTTATGAAGAAGTGCCTCCTATAATGCTCTGCCTCAGAGTACTTTGGAAGGATAAAGAGCATATGCAGATGTATAGAAAGCAGTGAGCAAAACATAGGACCAAATCCTTTTTAATCATATGAATTCTTCAACCAATGATTTCTTATATTTATCAGCACTTTTCATTCTGAAGAATCCCAAAATATTTTACAAAAATTACAGTGATGGCTCACCTATGTCTGAAATACAGCCACTTGTAAAGTGCTAACATGGTAGCCATTCTGAACCACACCACCATATTTTGTAGTAGGACTTCGATACAAGACAACATCCAAAACAGGAGGAAATTAGGCCAAAATAATGTAATTTCGCTAGTTACCATTTAGCCAGGAAACAATGGCTTATGCCCCTACCTCTTGCAAAAACCACAATGGCATACTTCATGCTCACACATGATTGGAGCCTTGGTTCTATGTCTTTTCTCAAAGCTATCTCCCATCAGTAGCATAGTACTCCTTAGTACAACGCTTTTGACATCAGTTTGATACTCACTTAGAAGAAAAACAGACAACTACTGAATCATGAACCTCACTTCCTAAAGCTCCTAGGGTTCTCTGAGACATTACCAATCCAAGTACTCGCAAGGCTACATTCTGCTTCATCTGAGATATATCACAATCACAACCCAAAGTTATGTGCCAGAAACATGCATTTGCTTTACATTAGAATGATATTTGCCTTTAAAGCATAAAAGACCATTTATCATAGTATTTCTAAAAGGACATATCTCCTTGATCAGTATTATTATTATTTGTACTACAATAGTGCCTAGGAGCCCTAGCCATAGAACACATTGTGTTAGGCACTGTACAAAGACAGAACAAAAAGACAGTCCCTACCTCCAGAGACTTACAGTCTAGTGTACGAGATGAAAACCAACAGATCGATATAGACAGACAGCGGAATACAAGTAAACAATGAGACAATATTGGTGAGCATGATGGGCAGTGGTTTCTCCACACCAACAGCGTAACCATTGTCAGGTTTTTTGTAGATATCATTGCAAAGGAGAATTTTGAGGGGGGATCTGAAGGTGGGTAATAAGGTAGCTTTGTGGATGTTTATGCCAAATGCCTTCCAAGCACATGTGGCAACAAGGGAGAAAGCACAAAGGTGCCCGCTTGAAAATTTAACAAGTGGGCAGTGAAGGCTGGTATCATGGGCCAAACAGAAGAGAACACCGACAGCTCAGTAGTGAACGAGAGACAAGTAGGATGGGGATTTACTATGAAGGGCCTTGAAAGTGAACACAAGCAGTTTATGTTTGATTCAACAGCGAACGGGGAGCCTATGGGGGGATTCAAAGAGAGAGGTGACATTGTCAAAGTGATGGGCTAGGAAAATAAACTTAGCAGCAGCATTCTGAATGGATATGAATGGGGAAAGATTGCATTTGTCAAGGCCAGAAAATAGAATGTTGCATTAATCAAGGCCCTAGATGATGAGAGCTTGGGCGAGAGCTTTAGTGGATGTACAAAGGCCGTATCTTAGAGATATAGCCTGGCTACGAGGACCCAGAGAGAGATCGGGAGTCAAAGGTAACACTCAGGTTATGGCCTGCCTGCCAGGCATGATGGTGGTGTTGTCCACAGCGATAGAGAAAGGAGATAGTAGGGAAGATGTCGGAGGGGGAAGATTAGGAGCTCTGTTTTAGCCATGTTTAGCTACACATTCACAAGGTGTCAGAGAGGCAGACCGAGGCTTTAGTTTGGACAGAAGACAACATGGAGTAGAGATGTAAATCTGTGAGTTGCTGGCATGGTTGTTAAATTTGTGTTCGCGGATGAGATTACCCAGAGATGAAATGTATAGGCAGAAGAAAAGGGGACCTAGGACAGAGGCCTGTGGAAGCCACACAGAAAATTAGAGGGCAGATGAGGAAGGACAAGCAGAAGGCGAGATTAGAGAGTTAGAAGGGGAACCAGGAGAGGACATAATCTTGTAAAC
The DNA here is from genome assembly GCA_037349315.1 of Chelydra serpentina. Classification (NCBI taxonomy): domain Eukaryota; kingdom Metazoa; phylum Chordata; order Testudines; family Chelydridae; genus Chelydra; species Chelydra serpentina. The sequence continues at coordinate 19,161,225 of JBAIAC010000061.1, forward strand.
CAAGGGAGAAAAAGATTTCACTGAATTTTCAGTGAATTCTGACAATATTGATTATATTGTTATAATACTGTACCTATTGATTTTTTTTTGTTGAAAGATCAGCTTTTGTGTTTTGCTAAAACTTAGTTATATTGCAAGTGACATGGAATAGTAAACCCATAATACAGTAACTGTAGACTTCTTACTTGGATCACTGAAAAAAAATAAATATTTTTGATTCTGTGTGTGATATATTTAAAGCTTCTGAGCACAAACTAAACAAAAAAGGAACAGTTTTGGCTTTGGCCAAATAAGCAAATAAATGAATAATCCAGAGCAAAAGTGATGAGTCCTCTCTCCTCCAATATACATAGTTTGAAAAAACCAACCAACCGACCACAAAAAGGATGAAACAACTGGAAAATAAGACATAAGTAGATTGTCATTTTAAATTGAGACCGGCTCTGAAAGATACTGGAGATGTACATTATCAAATATTCAAGGAAGGAAGCTCTTGCAGTTGTTTGCATTTTCCTTCTCAAAACTTCATAGATTCGTATTAATTTATAAACGGCACATAAAGACAACTTTAATAATGTGAACGAGATTTACACACATTTTTAACCACACATTTGTTCAAGTACAGTAGTTTCCTTAATGTCTCAATTAGATCAAACCATGAATACACATATAACTTGGTCAATTTATAGCCTCTAATTTGAATTATGCCATCATTAATCATGTCTCGGCTGCACTCCCTCAGCTAGAATATGTGCTTCAGAATGTACTTCTCAGTTACAGCACAAATGCTCATTTTTCAAGCCTTACAAAAACAACTCCATGTTCTGAGGCTAGTCGTGCGCTGCTTCCACTCACTCACTTGAGTAAATAGTTTTAAAGGCACTCTGCTTTAGCTAGTCTGCACGCTGCCTGCCAGGCAACACGCCACTGCTGACACTGGTCATGGTACACACCTAATAGTCTGACCTCTTTTTCCTACTAATTGCATTACTTAGCCAGCTGGCTCCAGAAAGGAGTCGTCTGTTTGATTGAAGAATTCCTGCTTTTGGGTAGGCATGGCTGCTACTTTTACTAAGTAACAGTCAGGCCTGACATCCCCATTGTTTGTCTGACAGTGAGCCCATCCTAAAATCTAAGTTTTATTTGTAAATTAACCAAGAAACTTCCTGCCAGAACAGCGCTGCCTGGAGACTGATAATGTGTGCCTTTCATTCCCTTTCACTCTTACTGTATCACTGCCAATTTGTTTTTCTGCTGCTGGCCAGCCTTAGGCTATAAAAGCCTTGTAAGACATAAGTGCAATTATAGTCCTGGAGTCAAATGAATTGGACAAATCCAATAGCACAGCTCTGTCCCCACTTTGCAAACCCCTACAGCTGTTAGATTAGCTGCTAAAAATCTAATCTAGCTATAGCTAACAAATTTCTGAAGCGAAGGAGCAAGAGTTCAGTATAGGGTTGCAACCAGATTTCTGAATTGAAAATGTTCTACTATAACAATAGGAGAAGATGGAATAAATCACTTTGAAATTTTGCAGCTCATTTTTAAACTGTTAGGTACAATTTAGTTAGACTAAGACAAGGACTGTACGATGCTGTCATTGAGATTGATTTTTATTCTAGCTGTGAGATATAGGATAAAAGTTGTAACACTAATGATGCTAAATCTTACAGCTGGAAAAGGTACCAGTTGAATTTTGATCATGTCAGTAGGAAAGTTGTAGTATTTATTTTTAAAAGAGCAACAACATTTTTAATATGAAAACTTTTTATAATATGAAAATATTTTTAAAATGTAGGCCATATAAAAATATGTTAAGGAAAAATATTTGTATTATTGTAGTCTATAAAATTACTGGGCCAAATTCATCCCTGATGGATGTGCACTAATTTTGCACCAGAAGTGGATGCATCCTCTTGTGCCTAATAAAAAATAAAACACCTTAACAAAATATTTAGGTGGCGTTACTGCATCAGACTGTAATTCCACGACCCATAGAATATGCGGCCCGCTGTACAACTGCAGTATTTACAGGATGCTTCCTTGGCCAGCAGAGTAAGACTTTCTGTTATACTCTTGGGTTTGCAATCAAAGCAAGATGATCTTCCTGATTCTTGGAGACAGGAAGAAAGAATAGAGCAAAGAATAAAGATATGAAAATAGAGCTACTGGCCCATGAGCCACCAGGTTTCACACAGGATAAAGTGCCATTGAGAATCTGCCTGGTGGAAGCAGAGGGAAAGAGAGAAAGAGAATGCTACCCTTCTCTCATCCTTGAGTGGCAGCACACTATGATTCTCACCTCTGAGTAATACAAGTTCTCTCTTTTTTCTAAAATAGCATTGGATATTTCTGTAGCAGCATCAAATGAATGAAAACTCAAAACCATGAGGTTTTAATGCCACAATATATAAATCTCTCTTCTTTCTCAACTCCTGTTGGGAAGTTCTGACAGGGAAGGGAAGGAGTAGAAAAAGGAGTATAAAACTCCTTGTAGTCTTGACATTCTTCTCCACTGATTTAAGATGGAAACCTGGATTCTTCCTACGTGAACATTTGGATGGGTAACATCATTCCTCCAATGAATATGGCAGATACATGTCATGATCTTATTTGAGAGTATCTCTCTTTCTCACTCCTGGATGAGTGACATGACAAACCCAATCTTTTCATGACTTGTTTTGGTCAGGTATTGACTCATGTGCCAAAAAAAAGGTGTGCGTGAGGGCAACTATGACATTTTTCTTCGGATTGAACTGCATGAGAGAGCCACATGGACATATTTACTCAAGCACATAGTCCTATCTGGTTCTGTTGGTATTTAGACCTCTAAATGTGGGATTTCATAGCTTAGTTCTCTGAACTGGTCTGCGTACTGCTGTTGGAGTCCCAGTGGATTATTGTTTTGGGGTATTTCAACGTTTACACGGATATCAGCTCATATGGATCAGTAAGTCAGATCTGAAGAAATGGACACCTTGGATTTTACCGTGAGGATGAGGAAAGCTCCCACAGGGCTTGCTGTATATTCATCCTTGTCTTTGGAGCTGGTTTGGATATCACAGATACTCAGGCTCAAACCATCAGCTCATTGGTTTCACTGTGAACCTTATTTCATATCTATTATCATTGCTAGAACCAAATCTCATAGACCCCAGTGAAGATATGATCTGAAGGCAATGAGATTGCATAGGTGTGAATGAAGACCTGCAGGATCTTTATTACAAATATTATGGGAAAAGGAAAAGACACAGCTTGACTAACAAAAATAGGGTGAGTTTGCAAGGCTGGTAGTCAGAAATTCTATGTTTTTAATATTAACTAAGCAAATGTGATATGGAAATCAACATGACAATGAATATGGCACCTCACAATGACATTTTACATTTATTTCTCAGGGCACAACCGTATTTTAAAGCAAATGAGGTCGCTATGGTGCCATTACTGATAGATCTTCACAATTCACTTTATGAGGGTAGGGTGCCGACCATCCTTAAGCCACGCAGAAGTTTGCCACCTATCCAAAATATCTCTGAATTCTGGAGTGCCCGCTGGTTACTGCTCAATCTTAAACGAAAAAATAGCTGGATATCAACAAAATTCTGAGTTGGTTCCTGTCTGGGTTCTGGCCATCCTTTGGAGCTGAGACTACTTGTCAGGATAGTGAATGATCCAATTATGGTTTTAAATTGAAGTCGGTTGGTGATTTTTGCTACTATAAGTCATCACTTTTCTTTCACTCCTTTTCTTTTCCTTTATTAGACTCGATCGCTCATTTATTCATCCACGTTTGTATTTCAGGAGAATGATATTTTATCACATTATATTGCATGTGTTTTTATTCTATTGTACTGAACTCTGAAGGTTTTGGCAGTGAGGCAAATGAAATAAAATGATTGCTATTATTATTACTAATAATGGCATTTGATGCTGCCATGGAAATGCAGAATCCAATGTTCACAAGGCACTTAATTCGGGGGATCTAGCTGCAGAATTTAACTCCCATGTGCTGAAGAATACACAGGGGCTTGCATACTGTAGCGAGGCAGTCTGGTTCCCAGCTGCCCCGGAGAGGGACGAGTCTCTCTGGATACCAAAGTGGGCGGAGCCGACGAATCCTACACCCGCCCCTTAGAGGTCAAGGCGCAGGACAGGAAGTATAAAAGCCCGTCCTCAGAGCTCACTTGAAGCCCAGCCATCGGAGAGGTCAGATGCCTGTGGCATAGCTCCCAGCTGGGAGGCCACGTCAACCGCCAGCCGACCTGAGGACTGGCCTGACCAGCCAACGCCTGAGGCTAGCCGTGCTCAGAGACGCTGCCAAGCCTGCCGCTCACCAGTTACCCCGAGGAGCCCATGGTGTGTGACCCCTTGGAGGACGCTGCGCTGACCCAGCTATCCATAGAGGGGGAGGTTGGAAGTAGCCCGGGGGCAGCTGACCCTAGTCTGGCTGCAACACTTCCAGAGCCAATGTCAGTGTGTTGCGGCCAGGATCCCCACTGATACAGCAGCGGGTCTTCTGCCGCTGCTAGGGCCCCGGGCTGGGACGCAGTGGAGCGGGTGGGCCTGTGTCCCCCCTGCCACCCAACGTGCGGGTGGCCATCTCCCCCTCTCCCAGGTCCTCCGGAGCCAGGGTCTGGGCTTGCTACAACCACTACTGTTTGGTCAGCCCCTACCTGAGGGCCTGAGCCACTGACTGCTTGTTGCCCTGCCTTGGCCCAGGCTTGCCACCACTACTGTTTGCTCAGCCCCTGCCTGAGGGCTTGAGCCACTGACTGCTTGTTGCCCCGCCCTGACCCAGGCCCCAGGCTTGCCACTAACAACTATTTGCGCAGTCCCTGCCTGAGTCCTGCCTGTTTGTTGCCCCGCCCTGACCCAGGGCCTGGGCTTATTAATGAACTATTTGCTCAGCTCCTGCCTGAGGGCCTGACCCGACTGTTTGTTGCCCCGTCCTGACCCAGGGCCTGGGCTTATTAATGAACTATTTGCTCAGCCCCTGCCTGAGGGCCTGAGCCCTGACTGTTTGTTGCCCCGCCCTGATCCAGGGCCCGGGCTTACTACTAGTGAACTGTTGCTCAGCTAGGGTGACCAGATGTCCCGATTTTATAGGGACAGTTCTGATTTTTGGGTCTTTTTCCTATATAGGCTTCTATTACTCCCCACCCCCTGTCCTGATTTTTCACACTTGCTGTCTAGTCACCCTATGCTCAGCCTCTGCCTGAGGGCCTGAGCCATTGATTGTGGTTGCCCCGCCCTGACCCAGGGTCCAGGCTTGCTAACAGCGAACTGTTTGCTCGGCCCCTTTCTAGGAGGGCCTGAGCTGCTGATTGACCACTGCACAGCCAAGCTAACTCTCCGACACACCTGACTGCAATAGTGAGGCGGTCTGGTTCCCAGCCACCCCGGAGGGGGGCCAAAACCCCTACACATACATAGTACAATTTATGTTCCATTCAAATTCTGATTTAAGCATATGAAGATTAACTCCTGTATTTCAAAATAATATACTTACAATATCTTAAACATTTCTATCATAGTAAATTATATAAATGAATTACCTTTTTGGTGAGTGAATCATCCGAATCTGAGGGCATTCTTGTGGACACATGAAAAATGACTTCCACAGTAGAGGTAGCATAATACGGTGCTGTTTGTCCTGTGCTGCCATTACGTTGCAGACCACCCATAAATCCACAATGTGTTGAAAGATCAACCTTATTGATGCAAAAGGGAAAACAATAAGGAAAAAACCTTCTCCTTACTGAGACACATTTAAAGAGTATTATAGCACAGACAATCAACGGGGTGTGTGTGTGTATATATATACACACACACACACACACTTGAAGTGTTAAGAATTTAATTTTGTGCATGGGGGGGTCTTTGTACAACATTTTAGAATACACCAACTTTCCGTTTCTGTATCTGTAAGCTGCTAAAATAGAAGCATCTCTAAAACTAATAACTAGACAGTCAGAATGGAGACAAGGTGATTTGCTTACCTGTTAATATAGTTTCTTTTAGTCTTTAGTGGGTCATTACAGACAATTGGTATTCTATCTTTCTACTAGCAAATGACAAGAGGGATCAAAATAATTCTGTAACACTAGGCTCCTTTATTCTGGCTAATTCTGTTTGAGCAAACCAGTTCAAGAAACCTCAGAGTAGCGAACCACACCCATGCACCCGTAATGAAAAATCAGTCAAATATGGAGAAAACACAAACAGGGAAACATAGGTGAAAAGAAGAGCCTCTCTCACTAAGTGTGTAAGTGTGGTTACCATTACACTAGATTCATAGATTCATAGATTCTAGGGCTGGAAGGGACCTCGAGAGGTCATCGAGTCCAGCCCCCTGCCCTCATGGCAGGACCAATTACTGTCTAGACCATCCCTGATAGACATTTATCTAACCTACTCTTAAATATCTCCAGAGATGGAGATTCCACAACCGCCCTGGGCAGTTTATTCCAGTGTTTAACCACCCTGACAGTTAGGAACTTTTTCCTAATGTCCAACCTAAACCTCCCTTGCTGCAGTTTAAGCCCATTGCTTCTTGTTCTATCCTCAGATAGAGGATAGAACTAGTCCATTTATACCTCCAATGGAAAACAAACCATCTCAGAACAAAGGGAAGATAAACATTAATTACAAATAACTAAAAACAGAATTGATCCAGACATGGCTGTAGATGGAAAATTAACTGGTTTAGTTCAGCTCAAACTATCCTTTCTTGGGGCAGATATTACAATATTATTTTGTTTCTCCATCTGCAGGTAGGAGGAAAAACAACAAACCACTGTCTGGCCTGATCTACAGGAAACAGGAGAAAACTTGTTTTGTTCTGAAACATGTCAAATGTAACACAAGCTGCTCCTACAGTAATTGCTCTAATAATTTAAAGCAAATTTCTCTCTTTCTTAAAAAGTTAATAGAAAGTTGCATTCAGGTTGCTCCTCTCAGCGCAGCCCCCTGAAATACCTGATGGTAGGAAATATTTACATGTGGCAGGGAGTGCTTAATATATTGACTGTCAGGATTCTCCTTTGTATATTGCTCAGCATTTTTTAAAATGAACTTTTGCCAAATATCATGCAGTATGTAAGTTTAAGTTATTTCTCTGGTTTTGAAAATGTAAATATGTGTAGCTAATGTATAATTTACACATTTTTAAAACGTTGATTTCAACAACCCTACAAAAACATTTGAAGTTTGCCTAAATTTGTTACTATTACCTCCCAGCCCAATCCAGCAACAAAATCTTCATATGCTTGGCTTCCTCTTGCATTGGACAATATTGAGCATTTGTCCTCTTGTCCTTCTGCAATGTAAAACACTGCAATCTTGTGAGTTTCACGGCTGTAATTAGAGGTAACAAGAAATCTAAGTTCATTTTAAAATGTGGAGGTTACTTACTGTAACTGGAGGTTCTTTGAGATGTGTGGTCCCTAACCGTAGTCAACACGTGGGACACACATGTGCGCCAAACGCCCAAGTCTGGAAGTTCTTCAAAGCAATGGCTGTTGGCCTGCACATGCATAGTAGCTCTCATGCTCCCAACCGAAGGTATGAGGCAGTACATATTGACGCTTCTCCAGTTCCTCCTCTTACCGCAATCCAACAGGATCTGCATGAAAGGCACCACTCTCAGTTCCAGTAAGTTTATATGTAGTCTGGCCTCTTGTGTGGTCTAGGTACCCTGAGCAATTTGTTGTCCTGGTGAGTACCCCACCCCAGAAGGAAGGCATCTGTCACAATGGTAGCCCTGGGGGTGGGAGGACTGAAGGGAACTTCCACCATCAGGAGTGTGCACAAAGGGGGACAAGCAGGGGCATGCCCCCTCCCAAATCTCCATGTGTCTTGGCAGCCTGGGGAGGGAGGAAGCAGCGGCTGAGCTCCTCCTCCCCTCACCCTTACAGCTGCAGCCTGCTACTTCTCCTTCCCTGCCAATGTAATAATCGTGAACTTCAGTTTTCAAATAAAGATGCTGAGTTGCGAAGGTCCAGGATGGGTCTCCACCCTCTGTCTTTTTGGGGAATTAGGAAATATAGGGAGTAAACTCCTCTCCCATACTAATAAGGCAGGATGTATGGTATTGCCTCTCAGTGTAAGAGGGATTCAACTTCCTGTTGAAGAATTACCTCATGAGAGTGGTCCCCGATGGGGTTTGTGAGATGGGAAAGAGAGAAACTCTATGGAGTACCCCTTGTGGATATTCTCCAGAACCCAACTGTTTGTAGTGATCCTATTCCATTTGTGGGCGAAGAATGCAAGACGGCCCCCAATAGTAACAGGGGATGAGTTGGTTGGCATCAGTGGTGATACGCACATCTTGACCAGTATGTGAAAAGACATTCTTGGCTCGTGGTTGAGAATGAGTAGAGGTTATGGCAGTAGCAGGGGATGAGAAGCAAGGTCCGTGAATCTTCTGACATTTGTGTGGTGGTTCAATTCTGCTCTGATAATAAGGTGCACGAGGAGAGGTGGCTTTGGTCTATAGCATAGCCTCTGGTGTTTCCTCTTGAGGGTCAGAGTATAAATCCTTAGGGAACACAGAGTCAATTTCAAGACTTTTAATGAGTGCAGGCAGGGTCTTGTCCATTTTCTTATTAAAGAGATTTGACTCATCAAAAGGGGGAGGTCTTGGATGGTGTTTTGGACCTCCATAGAAAATCCTGACAATTGCAGCCAGGAGTACCTCCTCATGACTAGACCAGTGACGAAACTTCTGGAAGCCATGTCTGTTGCATCCACTGCAGCCTTCCAGGCTACCTATGCCACTAGCTTCCCCTCATCTACAAGAGACTGAAACTGGGCCCTGTCCTCTGTGGAAAGCTTGTCTGTAAAGTCCACAAGCCTGGAACAGGTATTAAAATCGTATTTTGCTAACAGAGTTAGATAGTTAGCTAAGGAAATTGCAGGCCTGAGGAGCAGAAGACCTTTCTCCCCAAGAGGTCCCATCTCTTAGAGCCTTTATTTGCTGGGGTGGCTCCTTTGATAGCAAGACCTAGCCCTTACAGCAGATGCTGGTACCAGCAGCGAGTTGGGGGCAGGGTGGGGGAATAAGAATTCAGCCCCTTTCGCAGGAGCAAAATACTTTCTCTCGGCCCTTTTCGGTGTCAGGGCATGGGATGCTGGGGTGTGCCATACTGCACTACCTGGTTCTAATATGGCCTCATTGATGCATAAAGTCATCAGACTGTAAGATGTCCAAGAGCTGGTGTTGAGGGTCCAGGACTTCCTCTAAAGGGATTTGTAGGTAACTAGCCACTCTTTGTAACAGCTCCTGGTAATGGCAATGGTCATTTGGCGGAGAAGAAGTGACTGCTTCATCTGGGGGTGACAAAGAGCACCCACTGGAACTGTTGGTACCTGCAGATTTGGTTCCACCTCTTCCTCCTCTTACACTGACAGAACTGGCTGGTGAGAGGGAGAGAAGCAGTACAACTCCTGAGAGGGGCTAGGATACCTTCCATAATGATTCAATGGACCCCAATAAGGCTAGAAAGAGGGATCAATCGATTGCAGGGGACCCCAAGGAAATCAGTACCAGCAGTCCCTGGGGAAGTTGTACGAGGTAGAATGGTGAGCGTAACCCCTTGACTGTCTATCAGGGTTCAAGTGCCTCTATGGAGATAATGATGTGGCTATCTCCTCTGTTTCATCCAAGTCCAAAAACGTCTGCATTGGTAGTGGAAGTGTCATCAGTACCAGGGCATTCCTGATGGCTGGAGGTGAGACAGCTCCTGGGACAGCGATGTAAGGTCCTCCTCCCAAGTAAGGATATCCTTTAGGACAGTAGTTCTCAACCAGGGGTCCAGGACCCCCTAGAAGGGCATGAGCATATTTCAGGGGGTCCGCAAAGCAGGGCTAGAATTAGACTCGCTGGAGCCCAGGGCAAAAGCCGAAGACCCACCGCCCGGGGCTGAAGACTGGGGATGAAGCCCGGGGCCCTGTGCCCTGCCACCCGGGGCTGAAGCCTGAACAATGTAGCTTTGTTGGGGCTCCTGTGGCATGGGGCCCCAGTCAACTGCCCTGCTTGCTATTTCCTAATGCCAGGTCAGGTCTGGCTTTTGTATGCAGAAAAGCAGTTGTTGTGGCACTGGTGGGCCATGGAGGTTTTATTGCATGTTGGGGGTGGAGGGGGCACTCAGAAAGAAAAAGGTTGAGAACCCCTGCTTTAGGAGGGCTGGGCCAGAAAGAAGTGGAGACGGAGGATAAGGAGGAATATATCCTCCAATACTATATGTCTTGGTATGCCCTGATGGATTTCTGCAGTTAAGTCTGATGGATCTAATGCATCAACAACAACTAGACAGTCTTTAGATGGACAAGGTGGTACCGATGATGGGTTTGCAGCAGGACTCAGACAGAACTGGCAAGTGTCCATCCTTGTGCTTCAGTACCAGGGGGACCGATGGAATTGGTGGTCCTTTCTTTTTATGTATCTTGCCCTCAGATCTGGGGGTCTTCATTGGAGCTGGCTCCTTAGGTTCCACTTGCGACCTCTCACACAACCCAGACTGGCCTGGGGAGGAAATGCGTGTCTTACAAACAATCCTCAACAGGGATCTGTCCTTGCGCTCATGAGAGTGCCCTTTACTCTCATGAGGAGCACTAGAAGAAGAGTCCTTGGGTTTAGATGTTGACAGCGCCACTCCAAGGCACATGCTAGGTAGGTGAGGCAGGTCTCCCTGGTCTGGATTGAGAGGGCCCCATACCCTTCTCCATCAAGTGCTTCTGTAGGAGAAGCTCCCAGGCTTCTTGAGTTCTGGGTGGAAAGAAGCAGCAAATATTGCACTTTGCAGAGGTATGCGCCTCACCCAAACAGCACAAGCATTATTGATGTTCATGACAGATGGAGAAGGATCAAGGGCAGGAGATGCAATTTTTGAATCGCACGACTTTGGGGCATAGTCCCAGAGCTGGGGGGAGGGGTTCCCCAACTGGAGAGAAAGAAATACTCAATACCATACTGTAACTTTTAAACTACTAACTACTAGTCTAAGAATATAACTATATACAAATAGATTATACAACGAAGTGAAGGAGGACATGAGTCCAACTCAGGCCATGCATCGGTAAGAGGAACTGGAGAGGCGTCAACCCTCACTGCCTTTTATAACACTGGTCAAGAGCACAAGGAGTGCTACTGCACATGTATGGACCAATGGACGCTGCTTTGAAGAACTTCCGGACTTGGGCGCATGACATGCATGCGTACCCCACATGTGGAATACACATAGGGACCATCACTTGAAGAAGAACTTGTTAGTTCAATTAAATTTTCTTCAAATTAAGAACAGTGTACTCTGAAATGTGACTATATAAAAATCATACCATTTTACTCAACAGATCTGCTCCGTGTAGGAACACAGTCATGTCATCCTACTTCAGTGGCAAAAACTAATTTTTATTATGTTTTACTTCTGATTACACTGAAGAGTCAACACCATTAGGAGAGAGTGAAATGGATTCTATTCTTTTTGTGCATCAGCAAAAAATTGATTACCTAATTACAAGTACAGGGTTAATCACTTACATCTGTGCGACCTCACTGAAGACAATGGAGTTGCCCAGGTGTTAATGAGGGCATAATTTGGCCTACAGAATCTTAATTACTGATGTAAAAGAAGGAAAAAACATTTATGGACTTTCATAACCCAAGTTGAGTTTGATGAACTCAGGTGTGTAAAAATAAAAAAAGGGTTTTTTTGCGGGGGTAAACGGAGCATATTTGTTATGAAAATTATTGGGACACAATAATACCCCACAATGCTATCTTTACAGTCACTTTTCAAAGAAAAGAAATCACACTTTAAGGAATGGCAAATAGTACACAACATTCAGAACTCTATTCTGCCATTGCTCAGTTCTAAAAAGATGGGTTTGAGCATGCCCTTTAGAGGACTATTGTCATATGAATCATTTTGAAGAAAATTCTTCTTTGGGAAAATATTCCTTGGCTAATACACATTTACAGTAGCTCCTTTCACCTATGTCATTATGGACACTGGCATGAAAACAGGATTTTTGTTTAAGGAGTCATATAGTTCTGCTACTTATATTCAATATCATACATGGTGACACCAAAAGTAATTTGCTCACTCCACAAACAAACAAACAAAAAAAACCTTTTCATTTCCAACTTGTGAAAAAGGTGCCACCCAAATGGACTGAAAGCATGGGGAAAACAGTAATAGGCTGATTTACTGAATATCAAGGTTCTCTCATCAAAAACTCAATACACTGAATTGAATATACAACAAGTATTTGCATTGCTAACACAGGCAACTTCTTCTGGGAATGATTAGTTTTGGAGATGCTGTTGTGGTGCCCTCTCTTAAAAATGTGGCCTTTAACATTAGAACCATTGAGTAAGTTTCACTTACCATTGACGGGAGTCCAGATTTTTCAACTCTCTCAATAATTTAGAATTTTTCTTAAGTAAATGAAAGCTTTTTCTATAGATACATAAAACAAGGATTTAAGGGAAAATGCAACACTGAATATATGACGCAAGTTTCATAATTCATACAGCTAAATAAAAGGATGACTTAAAATATACATATAAAAATTCCATGCATTATGACTAAACTATGACTAAACATCAGTTCTGTCCCATAGACTCCCCAACAAGCAAAATCAAGTAAAGTCTGAAAAATGCTCTTTTACCAACTACTAACCAACCTCGCCGTTCTCTCTCTCTTTTCCAACATTTGGGGAAACAAAGGTATTTTGCAGCCTGCCCTGAAGGTAATCAAATTGGGCTATTTCAGACCCAGGGACCCTTCTCTTTGAGAATGTTATGCCAGTGGCTCCATCTGATTAATACCAAGGAGGCTCCAGCATGAGCATCTTTGTAAATCACAATTGTGGCAGTATAGCACAGGGAAACTGAAGAATTCTTCATTTTTTTGAGATAGCAGCAGCATTACAAACATACATTCATAGATACATTCTTACCTTCTATCCCAAGAATTCATTCCTAAGTCGTTTAGCAACAGCCTACAGAAATAAAATGGTGCTTGTGGTTCAGCAGAACTTGGTTCTTCTTCACCGGCTACTTTCATATCAAGATCAGAGCTGCATTTATGTATATGCTCTTTTTCTTGGGCACTCTGCCTTATTATGGCTTCTATAATCTCATTCTCTTGATCATGGGTCATACCAAATGGTGGTGGTGACGGCTCATTTAATTTTAGCTGTGGATGTAAAAGGCATTCAGGACTAGTGTTACCAATCTTTTCTAGCAATTCGTCAAGAGCATCCTCGCCTTCTTCTGTTTGAGATAAATCTGTCTCAAATTGTCCTTCATGACTGCCCGAAACCACAAATGAATTATTTCCAGTCTGACGTGTTAGACAGCCTTCCAAAGGTCCGTATAATATCGTGCCATCCCAAGAATATTTCCCTGAGATATCTCTGACAATTACTCTTACATCTGAGAGGGCTCCTACTGGCTCAGTATCCACGGTCGTTTCTGCAGGAATTTGAAGGTAAGATATAAGAGTACTGTCATTAAATACAAATAACTGCAAGTTTGGACTTCTGAAGACTTCTGAAGACAGCTCAGAAGATTCCACATAAAAGTTGTCATGATTCTCACTAATAAGGCTGTGAAGAATGGCAGGTCCTCCACTGAGGGGATAGTGACTTAAGTGGTTTACTAGATGTGTCATAACCATCCGTGCAGTTAGAGGTATTAATTCCAAGCTTCTTCTTCTTTTTTCTAAAAATCAATCAATACAAAGATAATAATCAACCACGGCAGCAAAGAGTAATTCAAATGAGCACCCACATATTTCAATCAATCTGTAGTCTGTTGCAAGTTATAAGGCTGCTTTAATTTTTTTTCTTTTAAAGCCATCCATTTTTCCATTAAAGAGACATTTTTAAAAACAAAACAAAAAACAAACAAACATAAAAAACACTTCACATTCCTTTTCAAATAATCTTTAGATTTCAAAATTCTCTGTTGGGTATTTTACATTTATTCTAATTCACATCTCCCTCAAAATGTAATTATCTGGGTATAAGACTACAATGACATCCAGTGAAAGTGGTAACATTTATTTTATGAAAAATTTGACCTGAGACGGGCCATCAGAGTTGCCTTATCTCTACTGTACTAGGCTCTTATTTATTTATAACCCACAAAGTGTAGCTCTTCCACAGATATATATGAGAGAGAGAGAGAGAGAGAGAGAGAGAGAGAGAGAGAGAGTGAGTGTTTAACAATAAGGAAGTTGGGACTTTAAAGAAATCTGATGAGACAAGATGGGTTAGAGAATATTTTTAATTGGACCAACTTCTGTTGGTGAGAGAGAGAAACTTTCGAGCTACAAAGAGCTCTACTTCAGGTCTTGGAAAGTTACTCAGAGTGTCACAGCTGAATAGAAGGTGAAACAGATTGTTTAACATAAGCAGTTAACACATATTCTAAGGGACCATTCAAGGTGAAGTGGCCTGTTAATAACCACCACAATCATAGGACAAAAAGAGGGTTTAGTGGGATATGAATTGTTATAACAACATAATAATTGTTGTAATCTAATGAGGCAGAGCTGATCTATCACTTCCTGATCAATCATAAAGCATTTGTCTATTTGCCATGACAGTGCTAGTCTTCCTTGCAAGGTGAGTTGCAATCATGAATTCTCTCTGTATGCTGCCAAATTTGATGTAAAACAACACTACTGAAGTATTGTTGTAGTCCTGCTGGTCCCAAGGTACTAGAGAGACAAGGTGTGTGAGGCAATATCTTTTATTGGACCAACTTCTTTTGGTGAGAGCTTTTGAGCTTACACACAGATTTTCTTCATGTCCGTGTAAGCTGTATTTCACAACCCCCCGATTCCTCCCCCCACCTTTTTTTAAAGAGTGGAATCTTCAATAACATTTAATTTTACTGTCCCTGTCCACCCTCAAAGACACAAAACAGCTGCCTGCATTCTGTCACAATGGGCTGGAAACAGCTCTTTCTGGACCTAATCAATGATATTTCATTCATCTGCAAGAAGAGGTTACAAGAGTGTTGTCAGGTGTTTCCTCCTTCCTATGGGCTGAGCACTGCCAAGCCTCTTAATAAACAATACTTAACATGTCTACCGTGCTTTACATTTGCAAAGACAGACACACAACACAGAGATGACTGTTTTCAAATGTTCTTTGCTGCTACTCCAGTCTAAAGTCTCATTAGATCTTGAATACCATAGTGCAGTGTTTCTCAAACTGTGGGTCGGGGCCCCAAAGTGGGTCATGACCCCATTTTAATGGGGTTACCACAGGTGGCATTAGACTTGCTAGGGTGGAAGCTGAAACCTGAGCCCCACCGCCCAGAGCCCAAGCCCCAGGGCTTCAGCCCTTGATAGTGGAGCTCAGGTTACAGGCCCCAACCCCGTGCCTGGTGCTGAAGCCCTTGGGCTTTGGTCCCCCCCGCCTGAGGTGGTGGGGCTCAGGCTTTGGCGGAGCTCTGGCTTCAATCCCCCACATCCCGGGGTTGTGTAGTGATTTTTGTTGTCAGAAGGTGGTCACGGAGCAACGAACCCAGCCATAGCGTACTAGCGACAGCTTACTTTCATCTTATTTGACATTGGCTCACGACTTCGTAGCTGTTACATACTCTTCAGAATGAGTTTATGGTCCAAACAAGTTCATAATCTAGAACATCACCACCACCGTTACAGGGTGAGTTGTGATTTAGACCCCTTTCAGCCCCTCTTCAGTGCATCCCCCAGGTGACCAGCCTGGATTCTTGCACATCACTTTGGGTGGAACCACATCATCCTACCATTCTTGGACTAAATTCTGGGCTACAGCTCCCTTACCGACTGTGTTAACCTGACAGGACCAACTTGGCTTGTGGGTTTGGCACCTGTAAGCCCATTTCCTCTGGAAAACTGTGACAAAATAAGTTTGCAGTGACATAGAAATAGCTTCTTCGGAACAAAGCATTATTTATTCTTTCAGCCAAAGGTACCTAGCAACCAGAATCAAAGGTTAAAACAATAAAGGTCTATATGCATATTTCCCGTTACCTAAACCCTGATCTTTCCTTGCAAGTTGTAATAAGTTCCATTCAGCCCAGTTATGCCCATCTTTGGGCTGGGAGGGACAGTCTGCCTTGCTGCAGCAGCATGCTCTCTCTCTCTGTGTCACGAACACAACTCCAGCTGTTGCTGACAGCCCACTCAAACCTGCACTCCCCTTCCAGCCTAGGCCAGCATCTTTAAGGTTTTAGTATACCCTTTGATCCTAAGTTTGGCCTCAGAAGAGTAAACTTTGCCAACCTAGTGGGCACCAAGCTAGGGGTTATTTCCCATTTCCCTACAGTTTCCTAAAGGTCCCTTGCTATTCCTTGTAGTTTCCTGTTGGTTTCCCCCTTACAGCATCCTTTGATTTAACTTGCATTCAGACACAATACTATCAAACTGATATACTGAGGTGCATAAGATATTAAGAAATACACTTAACTCCCTCATTCTCTAAGAAGAAAGATGACTATCTCCAAGTTTTTATTCAGGTATTCAGCATTTCTTTCACTGGGGCATAATTAATCACCTGACAGGCTTCAAGTTCATCCCAACACTGCAACAGGATATAAGTGTGTGTAAAAGTCAGCTGAATCAGGTTTTGAAAGAGTGTCCAGGCCTCTGTCCATAATTCATAGTTCATGACAAAAGAACAAAAAACCTATATAAAGACTTTTAACAAGGGGCCCGATCAAAACTAGATACAACCAGGTCTATGAAAGTTGGCATCTGAGCTAGGTCATTAAGCTTCTATTGTTCAATAGTCAACCTCTCCTCAGTGGGCTACTTCCTGCCAGATGAGCCATGAATCTGGTACCCTACTGTGTGTGTGACTGAGGGGAGAAAACTGGTTTGGAAAGTGGAGATACCTGCCCTGGATCAAGGATCTTGGTACCGACAGTGAGCAGAGTGGTGCTGAGACAAGGACCAAAATGGTTAGATACAGAGGACTGCTTTCATGAGCTGTAACTAAGCTGAAAATGCCTTACCTAGTTTATGAGAATTAGAAATCTAGACATGTTAAGCAAACGATTTCTCTTGCTGCAATTCTATTTCTTGCTGTTTTTAATAAACCTTGTTTTTGTTATGATTATTGTTATATGGGTAGTTTCATGCAGTCTGCCCTCAAAGAGAAGAAAACCCTTATCACCTCCAAGAAGAAGTGCTGAAGGGTAAAGAGGCTCTGGAACCTACACACTCCCCTCTCAGTCTCAGGCAACGAGTATGAACACAGGTATTCTATACCAGTGAGGTGTGTTGTCATTATGCTACAGTGGGTAAACAGAAGGTTAGAAGCCGAAGAGCCAAGCACAAGAAAGCTGAAGGGGATGGGCATTACTCTGCTGTTTGTTGGTTATACAACAAAAAAAAGCCCCCAGACGATCCAATCAAAAGGAAGAAAAAAATGTCCAGTTTACTGCATAAACTTTGTTTTTTAGAATAAATACGTTTAATATTCCTAATGTTGAGGTTTTCATTAATATAAAAATAGTGATAGTGAGTTCAAGCTGTCAGGTTTCCAAATTGTTGGGGACTATGTCTAATTTTCTTGTGGATGCTGAGAATACTAAAGAAGTGGGAGAGACGAACAACAGAAAGCTTTATTAATTTTAATTGATCTTGTAATGATTAGCTTTTTGTATTTAACTTATTTTAATTATCCTGGATAGTTACCTTGCAAAATTAGTAATCTGCTTTCTGCCTACACTACTATTATATTTTGAATAAAAATACACACTCAGTATTGCTTCTACGCCTGTTGCTACTATAGCAGCTGTTACTGTAATATGTTTCCTCTTTTCTCTGACCTGATTAAACCTATTGTATTGTTGTAGCCAGCTATAATGAGTGATGAATAATATGATAGGTAAAAGGCATATGTAAATAACATAAAAAATAAAAAAAGCAGGAAGAATCCCTTTTTAACGTTAGTTTGAAAATATCACGACAGTAAAATAGAAGGGTGTATAAGGCACAAACATATCCAAGATGAAAAACATTTTGTTCTACCTAAAATGACAAATCTCTCTCACATCTATTTTTATCTTTCTGCTCTTCACAAAATGTACCCACTCAGCAAGAAGTGTGTGCAGAGCAATTGGTTTTTAATGCCTCTAACCTTTTTGTTAAACTAAAAATGCAGGTACAAGGGAAGTAAAAAATAATAATAAAAAAATGCTGTAGTGATGAAAATTTGTTCCAGTGTGAAACACAGAAAGATGAAGTGGGTACTAACCCACGAAAGCTTATGCTGAAATAAATTGTTAGTCTCCAAGGTGCTACAAGTTTTTCTTTCTTATTTTCGTTTTACAGAAAGAACTGTATTTCAAAGTAGCATAGAAAGTCTAGCATTATTTTGTACATCCTTATACTGCATCTGTGTTTCTGAATCCTGTGTACAAAATATTTCTGTGAAATGATTACATAAAGTTTTTAGAACAATACTGAATTCCGGAAGTCATTCTTCATCTAATGCTTGAATTATTGACCAAGATACATAAATAGATGTTTTCCCTTAGTGAATACATCCTTCTAGCAGTTGATTTTTTTTGTAATGGGTTAATCAAATCATGTGACATACACAGAACTGAATTCACTATAAAATATTGTGAGAGATGTGTGTGTTTGTGTCTCTCTCTCTCGCTCTCTCTCTCTCATCTACAAAATGTTATTTGGCCATTTTACATATTACAATCACAGGAGTTTTTCTTGCAACAATCCCCAAGAAATGCTGCGTGTTTGAAATGAGCCACCTTGATTACACTGGCCTCATTAGCACTACAAAAGTGATTTCCCCCCCACCCCTTCTTGTCAACTGTTGAGAATAGCCCACCTCCACCTTAATTGAATTGGCTCATTAGCACTGACCCTCTACTTGGTAAGGCAACTCACATATTTTCATATGCTGTGTATTTATACCTCTCTACTGTATTTTCCACTCCATGCATCTGATGAAGTGGGTTTTAGCCCACGAAAGCTTATGCTCAAATAAATGTGTTAGTCTCTAAGTTGCCACAACTCCTTGTGGTTTTTGCATGTTTATAGTTCTTTACTAGAATTTTATACCATTGAGCTTGCCAGAGAGTGTATGGATGACATATTTTGGTTTTCAATAAATCAGATAAGGTCCAAGTTCTGCTCTCAAATATTCCTAGTGAGACTCTCCTTGAAACCAATATTTAAAAAGTTAAAATCATTCTCAGTAAAAAGTGAAGAGCCACTGCTGTTTGGAGAGTTTTCATATTATTCCATCAACATCAGATCACTGATGACTAGTACTACATATTTATTTAGTTTCCCATAAAGCAGAAAAGGTGTTCAAACACGGTACTCAATGGACTAGCTACACAGTTCTCAAAAGGATTTGATTTGGAGTTAACTTTATTCACTCAGTTTTAATTCTGTATACGTAACCACAAGCAAAAGTGATTGCCCAATACCATCATATCTATGACTTTCTCACTATAGAAAAGGCACATGGGAGAAGTGACATTTTCTTCTTTGTTCATCCTAGTAGTTGAACCACTGACAATGAGTATTAATACTCTATTATTACATAAGCAATTAAGTTCCACTGACTGGATTACCGATTGGGCCGCCTTTTTACAATGCTCTTGTGAGGCTGCAAGATCCCAAGAATTCCATACCACATATCTGCAGTCTATTAATGACTTTGGGAAGTTTTCATGCTCTCACAAGCAGCAGAAATAGAGCTGTCTTGAATCTAGCCCCAAACTATTGTACATCAGAACCCAGCTTTTATTATTACAAACTCTTATCTGAGGATTTGAATTCAATCTAACCTCAGAATTTTTATGCAAATTAAATTTGAATCAATAGATAAGGTCATCTTCTCGGTCATACATCACTAAACAACTAAAATTAACATAGAAAGCATATTCACAATTAAAATGTTTTATATACTTTACCTCAATACTATTATCCCTCTAAACTCCAAATGAGAATTTCAATTAGACTTCTTAACTGGGACAAAAATTTACTCTCTTGCCATTCTAGCTCGGATGTGTTAGGAGCTCCCAGTCCTCTCTCTTTTCAAAACAGTATATCAACTTCCTTATGTGATTAACTAGTTGATAGTTTTCCCTTCCAAAAGAGGGCTCTTGAGGTAAAAATTTAACGTTTGGAGTCATATTGAAGATGTCTTTATGTTTT
Organism: Chelydra serpentina; assembly: GCA_037349315.1. Classification (NCBI taxonomy): domain Eukaryota; kingdom Metazoa; phylum Chordata; order Testudines; family Chelydridae; genus Chelydra; species Chelydra serpentina. Next base: position 19,181,429 of record JBAIAC010000061.1, read on the forward strand.
CTTTTGATGTATTTGCAGCCATAATTTATCAAGGCTGTTATCTTTTCTACAAAGAAATTCTGGTTTTGACACATTTTAGTAAGCATCAAGAAGCGTGTGAAATTTTCTGGTTCCTCACTGGTATTCTCCTAATATAGTGAACACACCTAACATAAGTGAACTCCAGATTATGAATGAGTTGAACCACATGGCTTTCCCTGTAAAATACCTGTAGAATTATTCAGTGTTACCTGTGCAAGCATGTTTTTCAACTAAGAAATGCCACTTAACAGGTTATTAAATCCTCAAATTGTTAGTGTTGAAATCCTAGCAATCTTCAAGTTATTTTCTGTGGCGTTACTTACCCTCAACAACAGTGAGGAGATTTCCCAAATCTGGGGTGGAATGGGAGTGTGCTGGCTCAGAATTCTTAACATTTCCCAATGGCAAAAATGGATCATAGTCATTAGATGAGAGATCTGCAAGGCTCAATATGTAATGGCTTTGCTGCGTATATGTGCTTGAGCCATAAACACAACAATGCAACACCTGCAAGAAGAAAACAGACAAAAATTGTACTAGAAATAAATTGTACAAAAAAATATATCCAGTCAAGTGACATACAGTGTTGAGATAAATTTACTACGCTGTTAAATTCTGACACATTGTAGCATATTCTACAAAATAGGCTGTGTCTAAGGCCTTGTCTACACTGCCACTTACAGCGCTGAAACATTCTTCGCTCAGGGGTGTGGTAGTGTAGACAGTAGCTATTCCCCTTGCAGAGGTGGTTTTATTACACCACTAGGAGAGCTCCCTCCCAGCGCTGGAGCCCTGACTACACAGGCATGAGCTTTGTCAGCTGTGTAGACATACCCTAAATCTTGCTGCTTCTTCCTACATCACTTTGCTAAAATAACACCCTAGTCCAGGCCCTCATTTTGCAGCTTGACTAGCGCAACAACCTCCATTTACAACATTCTCCCTTCTGGCCTTGACAAATTAAATCTCTCCCTGCTTGCATCAACTCAAATCTTGCTGCAAAGATTAATATCGCAGCTCATTGCTTTGACTAAATCACCCTTCTCTTTGCTTCTCTCCACTAGCTTTTGCTTCTCCATTACTATTCTACTTGTCATCCCTTTTAAGGTCCTTCATGGCTTATCCTTATCCTACTTATTACCTCTCAAACTATCAAGATGTTAACTCCTGCCTCCAATATGACAATGCCACCAGCCTTTATCGTCCACTTGCTATATTTTCAAACAAGCACCTTTGTGTTTCTGTCCCATGCTGCCCTTCATAAACATTTGCAAGGTTACCTCTCCATAAAACTCTCCTTTGCTGTGATGTCTACTAAAAACTTGACAACACATATACATCTGGTGTGCTGAGAATGCTGCCCATTATGCTGACCAGTATTGTCTCTTTGTTTCCTGGTGCTCTCCCAATCTGTCTCTTGAATCCACCTGTTCTCTCTTGTCTTATACTAAGGGTATGTCTACACTACGGGAATAGTTCGATTTATCTTAAACCGAACTTGTGAAATCGATTTTACAAAGTCGATCGTGCGAATCCACACCAAGGACATTAATTCGAGTTTGTGAGTCCACACTAACGGGGCAAGCGTCGACAATGCAAGCGGTGCACTGTGGGTAGCTATCCCACAGTTCCCGCAGTCCCCGCTACCCATTGGAATTCTGGGTCTAGCCCCCAGTGCCTTATGGGGCCAAAAATGTGTCGCGGGTGGTTTTGGGAACCTGTCGTCATTCGACCCACACTCCCGCCCTCCCTACGTGAAAGCGCTGGCGGGAAATTACATCGCGCCCTTTTCTGGTGATTGACAGCGCGGACGCCACAGGACAGCGAGCATGGAGCCCTCCGCGATCATCGCTGCTGTTCTGTCCGTTGTCAACACCTCGTGCCTTATCGTCCACCTTTTCCAGAGGCAGATGCAGATAAATCTGGCGAGGAGGCAACGGAAGCTCCGTGAGGACATGAACTCTGAGAGGGGCACAGACCTCTCGCAAAGCACGGGACCCCGGCCCCTGGACATCATGGTGGCAATGGGTCACATTGATCCTGTGGAACGGCGATTCTGGGCCAGGGAAACAAGCACTGACTGGTGGGACCGCATAGTGCCGCAGGTCTGGGATGAATCCCAGTGGCTGAGAAACTTTCGTATGCGTAAGGACACTTTCCTGGAACTTTGTGAGTTGCTGTACCCTGCCCTGAAGTGCCAGGACACCCAGATGTGAGCTGCCCTGACTATCCAGAAGCGAGTGGCTACAGCCCTGTGGAAGCTTGCAACTCCTGACAGCTACCGCTCAGTCGCGAATCAATTTGGAGTGGGCAAGTCTACCGTGGGGGTTGCTGTGATGCAGGTAGCCCATGCAATCGTTGACCTGCTGCTCTCAAAGGTAGTGACCCTTGGAGACGTGCAGGTGATCATAGATGGCTTTTCTGCTATGGGATTTCCAAACTGCGGTGGGGCTATTGATGGGACACACATCCCCATCCTTGGACCGGCCCACCAGGGCAGCCAGTACATTAACCGTAAGGGCTATTTTTCTATGGTGCTGCAAGCACTAGTGGACCATAAAGGACGTTTTACAAACATCAACGTTGGATGGCCGGGCAAGGTTCATGACGCTCGTGTGTTCAGGAACTCTGGTCTGTTCAGACGGCTGCAGGAAGGTATTTTCTTCCCGGACTGCAAAATACCTCTTGGGGATGTGAAGATGCCTATAGTGATCCTCGGGGACCCAGCCTACCCGCTAATGCCCTGGCTCATGAAGCCATACACGGGTGCCCTGGACACTGAAAAGGAGCTCTTCAACTACCGGCTGAGCAAGTGCAGGATGGTGGTGGAGTGTGCCTTTGGCCGTCTGAAAGGGAGATGGCGAAGCTTACTTACTCGCTCCGATCTCAGCCAAACAAATATCCCCATTGTGATCGCAGCTTGCTGTGTGCTCCACAATCTCTGCGAGAGCAAGGGGGAGACGTTTATGGTAGGGTGGGAGGCTGAGGCCAGTCGCCTGGCTGCTGATTACGCACAGCCGGACACCAGGGCGATTAGAAGATCCCAGCGGGACGCGCTGCGCATCCGGGAAGCCCTGAAAGCTAGATTCCAGAGCGAGCAGGGTAACCAGTGACTGTTTCGCTTGTTAAAACTGAAGGTGAACCAGCCCCCATTTCTTTACCCGGTGACCGTTGTCTATCCTCTACAATTACCAGCACCCTTTCCCCCCCCTTCAGTCCCCAGTTTAAAAGTATAATAAAGGAAACATTGTTTATTAAAACCGTCTTCTTTATTAATGATTTCTCGGTAAAGTGCTGAGACTGGGACAAATACCGCGGTTGGGGAGCGGATGGAGTGATGGAAAGGGCGCTTCCCAACTCGGGGAATGACAGGCTCCTGCTCCCTGAGCAGTCCGCAATGGTGTACTGCTTGTTTCAACGGAGCCTGCAACCACTCCTGTTCGGAAGTCTGTGAGGGGGGGGAGGGGGGGCTGTGTGACTTCTTTGCAGGGGATTGCAGCCACTGATCCCCTGCTGCATGGATCTGTCATGCAGGCTATTGCCTGCCGCCAATGATCTGCAGCCACCCTCCACCACCTGAAAGTGACAGCCCCCCCCACCCCCGCTGCATAGAGAATAGGAAAACCCCCTCCTAGAATGGCAACTGTGCCTAGTGAATGCAATGTGAGTGTGACTTTCTGATGAACCTTTTCCCTGTTCCCACCCTGTTATATGCGACTATCGTCTCAAATCACAAACCACCCCTCCTCTCCCCCACAATACAACAGCCCTTTGAAAGACAGTCAAGGAATCAGGACTGTTCAGAACACAATTTTTTATTAAGGAGAGCAAAATTTTAGGATGACACTTGGACGGGGGCTGGGGTGGGGTGCGTTTGGAGGGAAGTCAAGGTCCCATCTATATTTTTGGAAAGGAGAGCCTTCTGCTACTGGAGCAGTCCGCAGGGGTGGAGTGATTTTTTCCTCGGCCCCTGCCTCCCCTCGTTCTACTGACTTTGGGTGAGTGGGAAATAGGACTTTGTGGCAGGGGAGGGCGGTTGGAAAGAACATACAGAGGTGCCCTTTCCTCCATCCTCCGTTCCTGCAGAACGTCAACAAGGCGCCGGAGCGTATCAGTTTGCTCCCGCATTAGTCCAAGCAGCGTTTGAGTCGTCTGCTGGTCTTCCAACCGCCACCTGTCCTCGCGAGCTTCAGCCCTCTGCTCCCGTTCACTGACTGCTCGCTCGGACCTTGAGACGTCCTCTCTCCGCTGTGCAGCATCATTTCGGGAACAGACCATCAGTTCTGAAAACATGTTGTCCTGGGTTTTTTTTTTTGCGCCGCCTGATCTGCGCAAGCCTCTGGGAGGGCGATCCACGGGTAGGGAGGGAGACACTCGCAGCTGTGGGATGGGAGAGAGGGAGTGAATTCCTCAGAAAGATACATTTTCCCGAACAATGCCTATACTCTTTCCCTGTGAACAAGACCATGCATACTATCTATCACATGTGCACTCAGTACAAGGTCGAATATTATGTATTTGTATTAACTGCCAGGGGTCCTGGTGTTCAGATCACCCAAGCGGACCTGGACACTGCAAAACTGCTCCCTGGAGACCATGGTAAGCTAGTGCCTTTGGACTGCTGTGACCTAACTTCACAGCAGTGCAGTACTCCCATGTTTCAAGCACAGGTCCTAGCGGTGGCCAGTTCCTGATGCCGGCAAAACCGCTCGGATACAAGGGCTCGCACACACGTTTCCCCCCCCCCCCACCCCCTCCGTGGTGCCGGTACCGGGAACTCTCCCAGCCCGCGACCCGCCATGGTTTAAATGCTCGCCTACCTTCCCCACCCCCTCCGCGTGGCCGTTCCAGGGAACTCTGCCTGCCTGCGCTCCGCTGTGTTGTAACGGCTCAGATACCCTCCCCTCCCCCTCCGCGTGACCGGTCCAGGGAACTCTGGCTGCCCGCGCATGGCTGTGTGCTAACGGCTCTCCTAACCTCCCCACCCCTTCCGCAGAGCCGGTACCGGGAACTCTCCCTGCCCGCGACCCGCTGTGTTTTAACGGCTCGCCTACCTTCCCCACCCGCTCCGCGTGGCCGGTCCAGGGAGCTCTCCCTGCCTGCGCACGCCTGTGTGTTAATGGCTCGCCTAGCCTCCCCACCCCCTCCGCGTGGCCGGTTCAGGGAACTCTCCCTGCCGGCGCACCGCAAAGTTTCTGCGGTTAGCCTCACTGCTACCACCCCCCCGCATGTCCGCCAACCGCCACTTGTCGTTCTTTAAAGGAAAAATCAAGGAGTCACTATACTAACAAAAACACCCATTCAAACCAGGGCACCATGACTGATATCACTCTGATAAGGATTTTGGAGACAAAGAAAGACCGCATGCTGCGTGAATGCAAGCAAACCCCGGGGCCGTATGCCGCCATGCTATGCAAGGCAATGATACCAGAGTACCTGCAGCTTGCATGGCGCGGAAAAGTATCCTACCACGGAGGAGATAGTAAGGCCGCTCTCCCTGGGAACCTGATGAAAAAGCTTTCACTGTACCTACAGGAGAGTTTCGCGGAGATCTCCGATGGGGATTTCTCCTCTATCCCCATACATATTGACAGACTATTCGAGTAGTTGCCTTTGAAAAGATTGAAAACTGAAGCGCCTATTGCAAAGCAAGCAATAAAAACACATTGATAAGAAACCAATGCCTATTCTATTCAAAATAGATATTTAATACACCGACCTGACGATCCTTCGCCTGGGTCCTGGTCTGGGCTGCTGCTTTGGGAGGGTTCGTTGGGGAGCTCGGTGAGGGTGATGAACAGATCCTGGCTGTTGGGGAAATCAGCGTTTAAAGCGCTGTCGACTGCCTCGTCCTCCTCCTCTCCTTCCTCCTCTTCACCGTCTGCGAAAATGTCAGACGACGTGGCCGTAGATAAGACCCCGTCGTCAGAGTCCACGGACACTGGTGGTGTAGTGGTGGCAGCACCACCGAGCATAGCATGCAGTGCCTCGTAAAAACGGCACGTGTGTGGCTGCGATCCGGAGCGTCCGTTGGACTCTTTGGTTTTTTGGTATGCCTGTCGCAGCTCCTTGATTTTCACGCGGCACTGCGTTGCATCCCGGACGTAGCCTCTCTCCGCCATTGCCTTGGAAATCTTCTCATAAATTTTCGCATTCCGTCTTTTGGATCGCAGCTCCGAAAGCACGGACTCATCGCCCCACACAGCGATCAGGTCCAAGACTTCCCGATCAGTCCAAGCTGGTGCTCTCTTCCTATTCTGCGATGTCATGGTCACCACGGCTGCAGAGCTCTGCATTGTTGCCAGTGCTGCTGTGCTCGCCACGATGTCCAAACAGAAAATGAGATTCAAACTGGCCAGACAGGAAAAGGAATTCAAATTTTCCCGGGGCTTTTCCTGAGTGGCTGGTCAGAGCATCCGAGCTCGGATTGCTGTCCAGAGCGTCCACTGAGTGGTGCACTGTGGGATAGCTCCCGGAGCTATTAGCGTCGAATTCCGTCCACAGTAACACGAATTCGACATGGCCATGTCGAATTTAGCGCTACTCCCCTCGTCGGGGAGGAGTACAGAAATCGAATTAAAGAGCCATTTATGTCGAAATAAATAGCTTCGTAATGTGGACGGGTGCAGGGTTATATCGAGTTAACGCTGCTAAATTCGACATAAAGTCCTAGTGCAGACCAGGCCTTAGACTGTAAGTTCTGTGGGGCATGGACCATCATTTTTGGGTGTTTGTACAGCACTTAGCACAATGGGACCCTGCTCTATGACTGGGGCTCCTCTAGGCTAGTACAATACAAATTAGTATTATTAGTAATAAATATTATATATGAATAATAATATAATAATGCCCATTGTTAAATTCTCACCAATTCTTTAAGAATGAAAGAAAATGCTTTTTCTTATTAAATTATCTTTTTATCAGTAAACTACTATATTAGCCATGAAAAAAAACCCCTATTTATCATCACAGATCTTGATTTTAAATAAAAGCAAAATCAACACGCTATTTTTATACTTGGAAAATGTGTGTATGCGTATTTTAAAGCAAGACTGTCTTCATGCTTGTTAAGTACAATTTCACAATTAGGACAAGATCTATTGTTATAAATTGGAATGTCATTATAGAATATCATCCCTCAGGCATATGCAGACATATTCAAAAGTGTATTACGTCAGTTATAAACTAGATTATTTTGTTTACTTGAAACATGTACTGATGTTTCATAAAACATGTTTAACTTACTTATGGAAAATTTTGCTAATTATAAGTAGTTGTACTGTATTTCTTGTTTTAGTTTGATTATTATTGGCATTTGCATTACATGAATAAGTTCTACAAGTGTCTTAGGACGAGCAGTCATGGAGACTGCTCTTTATTTTGAGTGATTGCTTGTCCATTGGAAAATGGCCACAAAGCTGAAACTGGCTTTACACAACCGTAGACTTCTACCGCCTCAGTGTTGGCCTTGAGTATTTATAGTGTGTGATTCTACAAAGCTCCTCTAGGGGGACCTCATTCAACAGTCACAGCTCTGACAACAGGACGTGCATATAGGTGCATATTGTTTTCATCCAGATCCAGCTGTCCTCAAACACATGTTCAAGAAAGACATAACATTGCCATGGATCTCCTAAGGTCCACATAATACTCCTTTATTTGTGAAGTTTACTAGTCATGCCATTAGAGTAGGTGCTTCCCTTGGCAGGACTCCTAAGCTCCTTGGGAGCCAGGACCCTGCTTCTGTAGCGTTTTAAGATCTGTTGGCCAAGGCACTTTCTTTTTTCTCTCAAAACTGTCAACATTTAAAATTTATACTCCAGAGTTTTCATGTGTAACATTTCAGATCTTGGCATCAAATGACTTTTTTTAAATTGGTATTTACAGTGTAATAGAAAGAGTCATGACAAGCAATGCTCAGAATATGTTGTGCTTTTTAATTTTTTTAACTAACCTATACATACTATTTTGTTTAGTTATTTAGCCAACCAATGATTGAAGCATTTAAATGATCATTTGTAAGTCAACATGATCCCCAAAACACTACAAACCAGCCCTGAAATTTCAAAAAGGAGACATTTTAACTCCTTTAAGCTCCAAAGCTACTGAACAGACTTACTTGTAACTTTCCAGAAAATTAAATCTACACCCTAAATGTTAGGGGTGAAATTTTAATTTGTTTTCATAACAAATGGATTTAAACAACAGTAACTGAAAAACTTCAATGTAATTCAAATGATGGAATCACCAGTTATACTTCCATAATGCTTCTGTGCCTCAACGATCCAGAACAGGCACATCTTTACACATTTAAAAACTTTGTTAAAAACAGTTCATACTGAATTGATTCTTCATACTCACCCTATATATGTAATCCAACAAGGGAGCTTTGGAGGAGTGTTGATCTTCCAGAACAGTAGATACTGGCTCTAGTAAGGTTTTCATTGGTAATGCCATGCACCAATCCAACAAGCAAAGTAATAATGAAACTATAAACTAAACAGAAACACGCAAAATAATACATAAGCAATACTCATGAAATTCATCAAAATGTTTAAATATTAGCTTAATATTTTTAAATAAGATTTAGGACTAAACAATTAAATTTAATATGTAGTTCAAGAAGCAAAAACAATGACGGAGTTTGTGTTTTATGCCACATACCTTTTTATCTGTTTCTACAGAGGAGTATTCAGCACTTGGCAAAAGAAATGCAATGGTGGCCACGAGAATCTGCATAAAAACCAAACCCACAGGCAAACAAAATTACAAAAGACATTTTGTATCTTTAATAAATACAAGGCCTGAACCATTGACCTTCAATAGGCTTTGGATGAAGACTATAAAGAGCAGTTAGCAGACATTTTTATATATAGCATCTGAACCAGAGTTCCACATTGTTAGCATATTCTATAAATAAATTAGTGCAAATTGGAAAAAATCACACTGGCTCCAGAAACCTATAGCAAGAACTCTCCTAATAATGATTGCAGAAGGAAGCAAAGAAAGTTAGAGTTCTAAGATTGTAACTTTATGGTAAGCAACAATTCTTTCAACTGTGAAAAATAGCATCAGTTGGACATTCTGTTAACTTTGAAGCTTTTTCAATTCTACGAACAATCAACACAGAACATCAGATGCGTTATTTTCAATTCCCATACATGAGTATTTGAAGAGATAAGACATACTTCAGTAATTTTCCTGGATAGAGAGGATTCATACTTCTGAAGCTTTTCCCAATAAGAAACTAGCAGTTGAAGAACATCACAGGCTATCTGAGCTACCAGTTTATTAGAAAACTGTAAGAGAAAAGATAAAATTAAACTAAGAAGAAAATTAAACAGAAAAAAATATTTACATATAATAAATAGTAATGTCAGAGTTTCTACTATTTTAAATGGTACTACAGTCAAAAAAACTACATTAAAGGAAAATGAAGGTTACTTGCAACTGGAGTTCTTCGAGATGGCTCTGAATACTCACATTTATGGGTTTTGCCCTGCCTAGTGGTGCTTAACAACAGAACCATCTATTAAAGTGCTCATTTGCCCCCTCCTAGCAGGGTGACCAGACGTCCCGATTTTTCCTCTTTTGTCCCGCGTCCCGACCGATGCATGGTCGGGATGCCATTTGTCCCGATATCCGGGCTTCCTCCGTTTTTTTTTTTTTTTTGCTCTGAGAACTCCGTTGGGGCTTGGAGAACTCCGGCGGAGTTTTGTCTTTTTTTATTCAACAAGTCTGGCGGGAGGTTTTTTTTTCCCCTCAGAACAGTCCCGATTTTTGGGTCCTTCCATCTGGTCACCCTACTCCCTATTGCCACTGAATGTTCTGAAGGTGAGATTATATAATGGGGAGTGCCCTCTACCAACTCAGTTCCTTTCACCAATCCAGAGGGACCGAACGAAAATAACTCTGAAAAAAGGGGGAAGGCAGGTGGGAAGTGTGAATATGCAAAGCCCTCTTGAAGAACTCCAGTTACAAGTAATCAACCTTCATTTCTTTTTTCGAATGGCTCTGCATACTGCCACTTATGCCTATTTTGATAAGCAGTACTGAAAATAACCTGGAGGAGGGAACAGAGTCCTAAATAAATTGAGAACACGCTGATGTGCAAAGCTCTCTCCTGAAAAGTCCAGGGACCCTGAACTATAGGATGACTCAGATGTTGCCCTACCCCAACCACTGTTTGACACATCTCAAATTACCTTCACTGAAAGTGAAGGGGGATTGAACTGAACACCGCTGAGAACGTTTTCTCTGACTGACCATCACATCAATAATTCCAGAATGTTTTGAGCCATGCTGACTAATATCTGGAGATTGTCCAGATTTGGTCTGTAGACCTGAGACAGACAAAGCTGCATTGGCCTCATTGTGAGTTGTGCAAACGGAGTCACATATGTAGTAGCTGCCACAAGACCCACAAAGAAGGTTACTTTCTGATTTTAACATATTTGACTGTATAAAACATACTGAGCTATTTTTGAAAATCTGTCCTCTGGTAGAAAGGCTTTCCCTGCTACCAAGTCCAATATGGAGCCTATGAATACAATTTTCTGAGTTGGACAGGGATTTGACTTTTTTGACATTCAGGAGAAATCCCAGTTCTGAAAAACAACACAATGGGGCTTAATAAATCATCACAAACAGCCTTTAGCAGACAATCATCAGAATAGGGTAAACAAAAATATCCTGCTTTCTCAATTGATCCTCTACAATAGAGAAATACTTTGTAAGAACTCTTGGTGCTGTAGAGAGGTCAAACAACAGCCCTTTATACTGGAAATGGTGTCCCACCGCCACAAAATGAAGGTACTTTCAATGACTGTGTCAAATAGGGATATGAAAATGTGTCCTTTAAATCAAGAGTCACAAACCCAATCCATAATTGAAAGCAAAGGGATTCTGGAAGCCAGAGTTAACATATGAAACCAAAACTTCAGAATATACTTGTTTAGGTTTCTTAAATCTAAAATGGAATGAACCACACCCTCCCCCAATCATTTTTCAGCACCAGAAAGTACCTTGAATAAAACCCCTGATCTTGTAGGTGCTCTGATACCTCATTAATAGCCCCCATGAGAAGAAATTTCTGTATGTCTGAAAGTAGACTAGCCTTGTGAGAAGGTTCTCTAAAAAGAGAAAGGCAAGGGAAATTCAAAGGGGTAGTTTCCTGAACTGAATGGCATAGTACTTCTCTATTTGTCAGATGTAATAAGCCTTCATCTGATGATAAAATGGGTTAGCATGTCTCCAAACACAGGAAGGGAAGGGACTTCGCTGATTGATTCTAGACTCTCAATCCTCATATCAAATTTGAGGCCTAGTGTGCGACGAAGATGACAGAAAGGTAGCAGATTGCTTAGAGTTAGGCCTCGATTTAAAAGACCTTTTCTTATGCTGGCTCTGGAAATACATAGACTACTGGTGCTGTTGTAGATGTCTTTGATTTAATAAGAAATAGGCTGAAGATAACTGTGGATAATACGGTTTCTGATAATGGAAATAAAAAATAGAAGGTCTCCTAGTAGAAGTAATAAAGCACAAAGATCTTATCTTCTTCATCTTCTCTAGCAACTCATCCATCTTTTCACAGAAAACACCATCTCCTCGGAAGGGGAGATTATCCACTTTAACTGTAGTACAATGAGTCAGAGAAGAGGAATGAAGCCAAACATGTTTCTTCTAAGTAACTGCAGAAGTCAGTGATCCAGCAGAAGAGTCTGAAGCATCAAATGAAGTCTTGAGAGTGTGCTTTGCTACATTTTGACCCTCCATTAGGATTGCATTTGCCAATCTCTTTTTGTCATTTGGGAAATCCTGCACAAACAGTGCCTTCTTTTCCCACAGGTGGAACTGATAGTGAGCTATAACAGCTTGGTAATTTACCACCCTATTGCCAAGAGAAGAACAAGAGAACATCGTTCTCCCTAGGGAATCAATCTTCTTCCCTTCTCTGCCTACAGGGGTCCAAACCTCAATCTATTACTGGCAGCAATCACCACCAGTGTAGTAGGTACAAAGTGTGAATGCAAATATGAAAAACCCACTGCTGATATAATTTGTCTGCTTTCTTGGAAATAGGTTGGCAAGAGGCAGGAGTGGACCAAGCAGCCTTAGCAGGCTGCAGCAAACTGTCAAGGATTGGTAACGACATCCTATTCTTGGAGGTAGCCCCAAAAATGTAAACACCAGGTAGGATGCCTCCTGCACAGGCACTAAAGTTAAATGCAAAGTTTGCACCATGTGATCCACTAAATCATGAAATTTCAGCATGTCCTCAGAAGGGGAAGAGGGAAAAGCCATTCCTGCACACTCACATGGTGACAAATCTGGATCATAGTCTATGCCAGCATTCTCCAATTTAAAAAGAGGCGCAATCTCCTCACCATCTTCTTCAGACAGAGTATCACGGACCACTGTTTAAGGTGCATATGGATCCAGTGGAATCGGATGCAAGGATTTCTCCTCCACAAAATCCTTTACAGATGAAGCATCACCTCTCCATCTAGAAGGAGGACAACTGAAAAGTTCCTGTGGTGGCTGTCAAGGAGGTCATGGAGACCAGAACTGCCAGTCTTCCTGGCAACTGGATATGGGAACGTACCTGCAGGAGGACCACCAAAACGAGGGACAAAACGGGAGGAAATAGGTCTCTATTATTCCTCTCTTCTCCTCTAGACACAGATCCGGCCTTGGATCCACTATGGAATGCACCAGAGACAACAGACCCGGACTGAGGACAGAAACAAATGGAGAGAAAGTTCTTTGTGGAGAGAAAGCTGTTAGGAGGATGTTTAGACAGATCAGGAGATAGACTGACAAACTCCTCTATTACTCTCCTTTTCTCAGGTGAAGAAGATGCAGATCTCGGAACGGTCAAAACCTGTCTCTTTCAAGACCCTCTGTTTCTCACTCATATCCGAGGAATGCTCGGAAGCTAAACAGTGCGCATCAGCTTCCAAAGAAGAAGTCTATTTTGGAACCGAAGATGAACCCGGAACTGGAGTAGGGGTTACGGCCAGAGCCAGAGACTTGGACAACATAGGATCCAATGAAATACTCAGATCAATCTTCTTGGTTCCAGAAGCTGAGCCCAGAACTCGCCTTGATATCAGTACTCTGTCAAAATAGACCTTGGGTCTGAGGACTGCCTGGATCCAGAAAGTTAAGCCTCCAGGGCCTCCTTATGGAGAAGCACCTGCAACCAATTCTGCCTCTCCCTGTGAGTTCTTGGCATAAAAGTCCAGCAGATGGAACACCCAGAAAGTGAGTTATGCTCTCCCAAGCACCTGATCATCTGACACCAAGAAGACAGCAGAGCACAAAGCACACCTCTTGAAGTATCCCAGCTTCTTTTTCTTCTTTGGTTCTGCCATAACCTGGAACTGAGCTACTAACTACCAATATATACTTAACAAAAACTACAATACTAAACAACGAACAATTCACAATGGAGACACATTGTGAATCCCCAGATCCACCATCCCTAGATCCGAATGGACTGGAGCAGTAGTGTAACCAGGGGGGGAGCAGGGGGAGCGGCCGCTCCCCCTGTGAGAAGAAGCAGCGCTAAGGCACCGCCTGAGCCCCGCTGCGGGAGGCGCTTTAAAAGGCCCGCGGCTCCTGCCGCTACGGGGAGCCACGGGCCCTTTAAAGCGCCCCCCCCAGCCCCGCTGTTGGACAGGGCGGGGGGGGGGGCGCTTTAAAAGGCCCGCGGCTCCTGCCGCTGCGGGGAGCTGCGGACCTTTTAAAGTGCCCCCCCAGCTCCGCTGCTGGAGCCGGGGCTCGGGCGGGGATTTAAAAGGCCCGGGGGCTCCGCAGTGCTGGAGCCCCAGGCCCTTTAAAGCGCCGCCGGGGTGAGTACAGGGGGAGCGGGGAGGCGCCTTTTTATAGTGCCGCTCCCTCTGTGCTCTAAACCTGGCTATGCCACTGGACTGGAGTGATTCACTTGCATCTAGGCAAGCGGTTGGAAGGAACTAAGGTGGTAGAGGGCCTTGTGACCCTTTATATGGCCTCACCTTCAGAATGTTTGGAAACACGGAGGGGGATGGGTAGAAGGGGGTGAGTGAGCATGCTAATAGAACCTTCTCTAAGCAGTGTCCACCATTAGGCACCACTAGGTGGCACAAAACCCGTAAGTGGGAATATGCAGAGCCCTTGAAGTAGTAGTTAAGGTTGTAAAGTCAGACACTCAAAGTTAGGAAATGTCATAATTAAGATTACCTACGCAACCTTAATGTGGACCCCTTTTGTATATGCATTATGATATGATACAGTCTTTAATTATACGATCACCTACTATTTTTCCACAGGATCCTACTCACCCACTCTGAGAATGGTGCATGAGTAGTCTAGTTGGCATGAAGGAGCAAGGGAATGGAGCATGCTTAGTGCAGATGGACTCTTCAAATAATTTAGCTGCCAAACTAACAGGTTTTTACTGAGCATGTGCAAACAAGATCTTTTCAAAGGTTCAGAAAGTAGTCAAATTAGGGTGAATTTTTATAGAGAAGGCAAAAGGCACATCCCTGGCACCAGGTCAATGCCACTAGCCAAATTTCAAGTCTCTTTTCTATAGCATGGAGATGTTAGAGCTGCTGAGCTTCTCAATGACACTGTTAAGAATTGTTTTTAATATGGGCAAAACAGTATCTTTTTCTCTAACCTCATTCTCAGAAACACCTGAACCATTTTAGCTGAAACTTTCAAAAAAAAAATCAGCCCAAGGCAGGTACACCGCATGGAATATTTCAGCCCAAATGGTTAAAGTTTGGCAAAGTTATAAGCAACTAAAAACAGGGTCTTATAATGGAAAGTGTCAGGCAACCTAACTAAAGGCATTGCTACCTTCACCCCCTATAATCACCATTACTTAGTACAGAATAATTATTATGAGTAATTCTCATTATTTATGTAGTATAACCATTTCCTGCTTATGACAAAGGTTAATTTTTTACATGGATCTTTTCAAGCTCTTTCTGAGTTTTTCATTAGGCCTCTTAAATCATGCCAATATTTGTGTCAAGTTTTCAAGTTTCTGTTGTTTGACCAATATATCTCTAAACACAATTACATTTCAAACACACATGTTTACGAAAATTAAAGGTACATGCTTACAAAGATGATCACACTGTGATTATTAAAAAAATTATCACTAGTGAATCAAAATTAGTTAATTATTTAAAGATTAAAAATAGTAAGATATTTCTTCCACTTTCTCCTTAGGTGGCTGAGCCTTTCCTAAAGATTTTGAAAAATTATTAAGAATATTTTATTAAATTACAATATTTACTGTTTTAAAAGAACTGCAAGTTCATTCTGTTCTGTATAAGCCAAAAAAAAAAAAAAACAACTTTCCAATAACTGCACCAAAATTTGATATAATGAATAACTGTCACTCCCATGCATCTACCAAATTACCAATCATTTGGTATGACAAAAAAGTCATTTAACACCATCTCTAGGCAAGTGTCTCCTACCGCTCATCAAATTTTATTTTCAAATGAATGTCTTATCTTAGACAGTATTTATACATTACCCCATAACAAAACTCTATTTCTTTGCCACTACGTATCTTCAATACAGCTGAAGAAGCTGTATCCAGCAAGCAACTGTACCACCCAGAAATAAAATAATCGTTTCATGATTCTTTCATTCCCCCGCTAATACATTAAAGTAAAACTGTCTCATTCATTCCATCTCAACTGATATTAAAGACAGCATCAAGCACCCTTTGACAGAGAGGTAGGAAACTGTGGCTGATCCAGCACTCTGGTCATTGGTACTCCAATTAGATGCTCTAGACTAGACCAGAGTAAGAAGAGCTGTGCTTAACTGATGAACTGGGATGAGCTGAAGAAAGCTGAGGCCAATTAGCCCGTTAGGCAGAAGTTAGAAAAGACACATGAAGGAAGTGCAAAATGGGGAGAGAGGAACGCTTTCAGAGTTAGATTGCAGAGGGCTCTGCCAGGTGCAAGATCACTTCGGTTTCCCCACCGCCCACCCCCATCCTTAGCCAAAGGAGTTAAGGATTGTATGTTACTGTTAACAGGGGGGCTGCACGAGTCTGTGCAGGTGATGGGGAGAATACTTTGAAATAATTCACTCAAGGTGTTTACTAGAACATGAAATGTCCAACCTGAAGAGACAGGAGTGGGACCAACCCCTCCGTCACAAACACATAGGGAATGTACTTTTGGCCTGATTGGAAATGTTTATTTTTCAGGGAATTCCTAGCATTTAATCTTAAAGAGCTACTATCTTAGACTGGCACAAGCATCCTAAACAGTCATAGGCGCTGACTCCATGGGTGCTCCAGAGCCGGAGCACCCACTGGGAAAAAATGGTGGGTGCTGAGCACCCACCGGCAGCCCTCCCATCAGCTCCCCCCAAGTGCCTCTCACCTGCCAGCAGGCCCCGTGGATCAGCGCCCCCAGACCCTCCCAGTGCCTCCCGCCCGCTGCGAACAGCTATTCCGTGGCTTGCAGGAGTCTGGGGGGAAGGGGTGAGGAGCGAGGATGTGGTGCGCTTAGGGGAGGGGGTGGAACTGGATGGGAAGAGGTGGGGCAGAGGTGGAGTGGGGTCAGGAAGAGGCGGGGCATGGGCGGGACCTGGGGCAGAGCCGGGGGTTGACTACCCCCCAGCACTTTGAAAACTTGGTGCCTGTGCTAACTATGATATTTTCTAAGACAGTCATTGAGAGAAAGACAAACCAGGTTCACCAAGTCTGTGGAGCAGCTGGAGAACATGTGGAAGATCCTGAAGAAAATTTAAATCAAGCAAAAAATAAATTCACTGAGCAGTTCCATGGTCAGCAAATTCCTGATAATGCCCTGAGCATTTAAAAAACAAACCTGCAGACAGATAACGTTGTAAGCATAAAGAACCAAATAATCAGGATACCCAACTGGGACACATCTTGATCCTAAGTCAGAAAAGTACTTAAGCACATGCTTAACTTTAAGCATATGCTTGGTGAATATTTCAAGTATCTAGAATACCTTGTTCATACAAATGTTCCCTTTGCTAATCACACAAACACAATTCATACTAATACCTTTAGTGTTACACCAATAACATTTATTGCATCCTTCACTTGAGGATGGTTTGTGCACTGTACTAGTTCTTCACATATCCACACTCCAAGGCAGCAAACAGCTATACACCTTTTAAAAAGAAAGGGAAACAATGATTTAGTTATAAGCTTAAAAAGAATATCCTTCGTCCTTAATATTTCTCACTTTCTGAAAAATATATTTTGGAAGATTTCATAATGTTTTCTCATTGACACAGTACAGATCTTTTTTACTGACAGAAGGTTTTATGGCTAGTTACAGAAAGCAACAGAATCAAATAGAGAGTTTGACACTGACTGAATGTCAATCAACCTGGGATAAATGTTAAAACCGTGTTCAAGCTGTCTGTACCCGAGGGTGTCGTTTTTTAAAAAGTACTCAGAAGTGGCCTAACTCTGCTCCCCACTGAAGTAAACAGGAATAACTTTAAAGGAAGCAGAATTAGGGAATGCTGAGCACTTCTAAAAACCCACCCTAAGTGTCCCTTTCAGCCAGGGAGAAGAGGAGAAAGGGCCCATCAAGCCACACCTCTCTTTCCTATCTCTTGGCACAACCAATGATTTTGGGAGCAGGGAAGAAAGAAAGAAGGCTCCTTAAACATTCAGGGATGATTCTTGCAAGCAATCGAGGTGCTAGCGAAACCTCTAATGACTGTGGGCGGGCAGGAAAATTCCCTTCCTGCCAAAAAGCCCTTATAGATTTTCTATTATTTTATAAATGACAGATGGTGTAATAAAGGTGCAGCACACACAGAAGTGTTGATAACAGACCGGTCTCTGTTTCCTGTCCCCAGCCACATAACACAGGTCAGTTTTGTTACAAAAGGCTTTATTCTTGCCACAAGGCAGGACTCCAATGGCTACTGCATCTTCCCATTAAAAAATAATTAACTGTAAATAAAACAACATCAGCCAAAAACATCAACCACAAATTAATGCAAGAGTAAAAGAAAAGAAAAGAAAAGAAAAGAAAAGAAAAGAAACCCAAATCCAAACAAACTA
Organism: Chelydra serpentina; assembly: GCA_037349315.1. NCBI lineage: Eukaryota > Metazoa > Chordata > Testudines > Chelydridae > Chelydra > Chelydra serpentina. The sequence goes on from JBAIAC010000061.1 coordinate 19,199,529, forward strand.
ACCGATATTTAGGATGGAGGTCAGGCTAGACAACTATAAGCCCTCCAACAAATGGGAGAACTAATCTGTTTCTTAGCAATCATTTGTTAACTGTCCATGAACTTCGGTGGTTTTCAGACCACATGGCCACTTCTTCTCTGTTAATTTAACTTTAGCTGTCTATTCACTACTGAAAACCATTCTTCTGCAATAGCCCATACAACCACTGAGGTGTCTCCACCTCCTGGAGCCTGTGCTTGCTGCTCCTGGTATTTTTCATCATCAGAGACTGATCAGTGGGCATACTTTACTTCCATCAGCTCACAAGCATGATCAGTAGCATTCTAAACATCCTAGAGAGACAGAGACACAACGTGCTTGGTTTTGTTTGAATGTCTTCTGTTCCTCCTGTAAGAATGGACTTCACGGGTCACTAAGAGGTAACACCTTGGTGAGGGAGGTAATGCTCTTACTTCAGCAAGTTGACAGCCACTTTATGTTTGAAACCTTACAGTCACTCTCATTTACAATGGAGAGAACTGTTTGGCATTCTTGTTGTAGCCTTCCTGTAGTTCTAGCCTCCTGAAATATAGCTCTTCTGTAACTACCCCAGGATTAATTGTCTTTGGTTCAAGACAAAAGACAATTTTGTTAAATGCTGCTAGGTTTTTATCCACAACTTTCTAAACTGGTGACCCTCCTAAAGTATTAGGAGTTGTGTTGTGCTACTTTAACATTGCTAAGTATTGAACCTTTGAGTTGGCTTGGAGTTTTGTTTTATTTTTAAAATCAAGTTGTTTGCTATTTTCCCCAACTTTCCTGCCAACCCATCTAACTGTGCAAGAGTAACCTTTGGAAGCCCTTAGGAATATATAAGCCACTGTCTACAAAACTGATCCATGAACTTCCTGGCTGGGGAAAGCCATCAAAGAATCAAATGTTCTCACTAATAATGAAAATATTCCTTCAGTAAAGAATCCTCCAATAAAACTCTAGTAATACATTAACCAAACAAACATTTCCTAGATGAGACGCATACACTTCTCTTTCACTATATTATATAGTGAATACAGATCTATTTATATCATGTCATATGACTCACCCATTTAAAAAAAATCAACTACTAAAAGAATGTCTTCATTAATGGAAAACATCTTTTTATTCATCTTAGTGACTAAGCCTCCCCTTCAGATAAGCAACCCTGCCAATTTACCTGAAAAAAGCTTTAATCTGCTCGTTCTTGAAAAATCCAACATTGAGTGAGAAAGACCTTTCCCACTCTCACCCCATCTTCAACCTTGCTTTCTTAGGAAAAATCATCAAGGATATAATGTGTTCATGCTTGCAAGATTGGGCCCTTGCTTGTGATTACAAAAATTATTTGCAAAAGAACTGTATATTACATTAAAATATATTAGGTCAGATCCTGCTGCCACTGAAGTCAAGGATAAAGCTCCCGTTGACATCAGTGGCAAAGAAAAGCACACATAGGAATTTTTTTAAAAACTTTTTTCTTTGTCTGGTATCACAATCTTGATTGTTTAAATGTAAAGTTTAGCATTTCTTTTAATTTAGAATCCTTAAAAGAACCTTCTCCCAAAATAGATGGCAAGCTCTTGTTTATAGTTATGATCTATTCCATGTATTTTCTGACTTTTAATTAAATGTTGCATGTAACTAATAGCATGTTAAAAATATGCAGATTTTGAATACCTAGAAATACATCTGATGGATTCAAATGTCTCCCTCAAAGTTGTATGCAATATTGCTGCCATGCTGGTCCCAGGATATTAGAGAGACAAAGTGGGTGAGATAACATCTTTTGTTGGACCAACTTCTGTTGGTGAGAGAGACAAGCTTTTGAGCTTACACAGAGCTCTTCTTCAGGGCTGGGAAAGGTATTCCGTGTCACAGCTAAATACAAGGTGGCACAGATTGTTTACCATAAGTAGTTTGCACATATTTCAATGGACCATTCAAGGTGAAGTGGCCCATGAACACCCCTCCAATTGTTGGGGGGGGGGCGGGAAAGGGGGAAGAAAGCAGCTAACACCACTCCCCCCCCCCCCAACTGCCTTCCCCACCCCCTTCCATTACCCGCTATGACTGGAGGGATGTTAACAGGCCACTTTACCCTGAACAGTCGCCCACCTTGTCTCTCTAATAACCTAGGACTGACACAGTTACAACTACACTTGTATCATGGGTAGTCAATAAGTGGACCACGGGCCAAATCCAGACTGTCAGACACTTCCAAACAGACCGCAAAATCTTACTATTTACTTATTATTATTATTGTTATTATTTTTGTATTATTTTCTCTGGAGTCTGGAGCTTGAATACACCTTGACCAAGAAGTTTAAATCTTGACAAAATATAATTGATTACCCCTGCCTTTTAGCCTTCAAAGTTGTCAGACACATGTAAATACATTTGACATCCAGCAAGCCACGCTGAAAATGTCTTAAGAGCGGACACCATACTGTTTACCTGCTTTTTACATTATTCAGGATGATGTGGAGATGCTGAGGGAACTGGGATTATTCAGTCTGCAGAAGAGAAGAATGTGGGGGGGGGATGTGGAATTTGATAGCTGCTTTCAACTACCTGAAAGGGGGTTCGAAAGAGGATGGATCTAGACTGTTTTCAGTGGTACCAGATGACAGAACAAGGAGTAATGAACTCAAGTTGCAGTGGGGGAGGTTTAGGTTGGATATTAGGAAAAAAGTATCACAGGGGTAGCCGTGTTAGTCTGGATCTGTAGAAGCGACAAAGGGTCCTGTGGCACCTTATAGACTAACAGAGGTATTGAAGCATAAGCTTTCGTGGGTGAATACCCACTTCTTCGGATGCGAATGGGTATTCACCCACGAAAGCTTATGCTTCAATACCTCTGTTAGTCTATAAGGTGCCACAGGACCCTTTGTTGCTTCATTAGGAAAAAACTTTTTCACTAGGAGGGTGGTGAAGCACTGGAATGGGTTACCTAGGGAGGTGGTGGAATCTCCTTCCTTAGAGGTTTTTAAGGTCAGGCTTGACAAAGCCCTGGCTGGGATGATTTAGTTGGGGTTGGTACTGCTTTGAGCAGGGGGTTGGACTAGATGACCTCCTGAGGTCCCTTCCAACCCTGATATTCTATGATTCTATAAAAACTATGTGCTTTGTCTGTCAGATTAACCTTTTTAGTAAGAAAATGCAGAAGACAGATTTTATTAAAACTAATAGTTGAAAAGGGAAAATAAAAGGTTAAAAAGAAACTTTTTGGTTTTATTTTAAATATAAGATTTCTTTTTTTAGTAAGGATTTGAAAACATGAGTTGTAGTGATAGACTCCATTTACTTAGCTTAACAACGGGAAGATTAAGGGGTGACTTGATTACAGTTTATATGTATCTATATGCAGAACAAATATTTAATAATGGACTCTTAAATCTAGTACAGAACAAAATCTAATCCAACAACTGAAAGTTGAAGTTAGACACATTCAGAGTGGAAACGAGGCGTACATTTTTAACGGTGCGAGTACTAAAGCACTGGAACAATTTACCAAGTGTCGTAGGGGATTCTCCATCTGTGACAATTTTAAAATCAAGATTGGATGTTTTTCTGATATGCTCTAGGAATTATTTTGGGGAAGTTCTATGGCCTGCGTTATACAGGAGGTCAGACCAGATGATCAAAATGGTCCCTTCTGGCCTTGGAATCTATGAATAAATACAAAATCAAAAAGACGAGGCTTCAAGGTATGTATGCCGGCTAACAGTCCAAATACTGGTCTTCCTTACACTGAGACTGAGAGCAAAATTTGGCCCTCACTGTCTGTGCTACAAAACAAAAGTTCAAAAAGGGAACCATGGACATAGTTACTTGTGTACAGGTAGATGAAATAATAGTAATAAAAAGCACCCGCAAGAATATAATATTCTTTTACAAGAAATTTCAGTCCAATTCATTTTAAAAACTTTACAAGACACTCAGTTTCAAATATCCCCAAAAACATTGTCATCCAGCCTATTATTTTTGATACGTTTAAGTTGAATGGCCTCCAAAAAGTACAGCCCTTTCACACCAACTTATTTCTGTTTCAATTTGCCATCTTAAGGCTCCACAGTATTTTCTCTTTTATTCAGGATTTTACCTTGCAGCTTCACTGGGCTCATCTGTGGCATTCTTCAATAGAATATTTATGAGGTAACACTAAAACAATAAAATTCATTAGAATAAGCACTTTTTTCCACAAACAGATTACTTCTCTATTAATTCAAGTGTGTTAGATATCTAATTTGGACTGGGTCACAAGTGAAATAAATTTGGTAGTCTCAGTACACTCTAAGAGATATTTGTTTCATATCATATTTTGACAAAAGTGAGAGCCATACTAGTTAAAGCCAACTCCCAAATGGTCTCATTGGGAGTTCTCAGCATGTCTGAAAAGTCAAAGTTGCTTTTAATAGCCTAACTAGGGATTTATGGGATAGATTCACAAAGAAATGTAGGTGTGGTGAAGCTGAGTGTCTCCACGCCTAACCTCTAGGTGTCTAGAAAATTGCTGGGATTCACAAAGCCTGAGTTCGGGCCTAGGCTCCCTATATAATGAATAGAGAGACACAGGTGACTCAGAATGGGGTTCACAAAAGCCAGCATGCTAGGCAGCTCCCCGCCCAAGCTACCCAATAGGAGATGCCAAGATGAGGGATGAGTTCTAAGCCCCTCCCCCTGAGGGAGTTTGGTGCATAAACCCAATCTGGAGGGAGGCACCTCCCCATCTTTTGGGGATTATCAGTTGCAAACCCTCTCTTGGCATTAGGCACCTATGCTGTTTTTGCAATAAGATGGGGATGAGGGGAGGAGCTCCCTCCTAATTTTTAGCCCAGTGGTTAGGGTACTCCCAGTTCAAGCCCTGCTCCACCTGAAGAGTAGATGGAATTTGAACAGGGATCTGCCACCTCTCAGGCGAGAGATCTGGGACATTCTTATGCGATGCTCCATCAGGTCTCTCCTGTTGAAGCTGTTCCATTCTGGATAAATAATGTTAAGAAGTCATCCTAGGTCTCCCACCTCCCACATGTGGTTGCTAACCCCCAAGCTACAGAGTCACTCTCATGTTTGCCCTCCCTCTCCCTCTGGCCCAATGATTCTTTCACTATTTATTCATAGTGGAACATCTTCAAGAGGAAAGACCGAGGTAGCCCCACATTAGAATATCCCATAGCCCAGGGCATTCACCTGAGAGGTTACAGGTGCCTGGTTCAAATCCCTTCTCTCCCTCAGGGGTAGGGGATTTGAACCAGGGGTCTCCCACAACACAGATGAGTACTCTAAACACTGGGCTCAGTGTTATAAGGAGGGTCCTCACTCCCCTGGCCACTTTGTATAAGTCTGTCCATAGGGGCTCATTCTGGTAAGTGCGCTCAGAGCTCCCCTACCACACTGGGCCTTGCAAATTAATTAGGCGGAGAAATGCCTATCTTCTCACTGTTGATACATTGCTCTGGGACTAGGCATCCAGATGCCTGGCATGGGGCTGCAGTGTGCGTGGGTAAAGGCAGAAACATAGGTGCACAGGGAACTTCTTCTGAAAAAATTTAGGCACAGAGTGAGTTTAGGTGTCTATACAGTGTTTGGAGGCAGCTGGGGGGGGCGGGTGTGAAACTCAGTTTTGTCAGACTTTGTGAATCGGCAGTTAGGCACCTAAGGGGTGTCTCAGTTCTAGGCAGACAAGTCTGAAAATTTTGGCCAACTTTATTTAGTTCAGAAAAGGACTCAACCCTAATTTGGTTCCTTTTAATATTTCTCATAACTTTATCAAGCCCTATTCATATCTGGTTGAGAATGCAAGAATATCATACCAGGTGTCAAGGAGGGGGTGGATGGGAGGGTGGTCTTTCTCCTCACCACCTGAAGTTCCTACTTAGCATTTGAAGATTCTCCGACATCCTTACCCAAATTCCCCAGCATATTACTGCGGTATCTCATGGCTTTTGTGCAATCTTTACCACTAAGGCCGACTTCAGTGTAAATTAACATTTTATCACTTATTTAAAACAAGATTATTATTAAGGCCCTTATACTGCAAAACATTACACCCATGTGTACAAGTATCAGAGGGGCAGCCGTGTTAGTCTGGATCTGTAGAAGCGACAAAGGGTCCTGTGGCACCTTATAGACTAACAGAGGTATTGAAGCATAAGCTTTCGTGGGTCAATACCCACTTCTTCGGATGCAAGCAGTGGAAAGAAGAAGAAGCTTGCATCCGAAGAAGTGGGTATTCACCCACGAAAGCTTATGCTTCAATACCTCTGTTAGTCTATAAGGTGCCACAGGACCCTTTGTCGCTTCTACCCATGTGTACAGTTACTCTCCTATAGAGTCCTATTGAAATTAATGCTCTAAGAAAACACATCACGGCAAAACTGATTTCTCTCTCCAGTAAATGTACATTGTTTCATACTTCAATATAATATGAAAAATAAATATATGCCTCTGTGCATAGCTCAGTCTGTCAATGATGTACATATATCTAAGGAACAGATTGACTACATCATAATAAAAATAAATTGCTTTTTTATAATTTGAGATTAAAATGATTTGACTGACACAAATGAACAGCACCGGATTTTAGCTAGTTTTCTCTCTTTTAAATTAAAAAAATTAACTTCACAAGTTGACTTCACATTTACACTATAATTAAATAGAAATTAACTTCACATTTACACTATATTTTTAGTTCATTGCTAAAAATGGTCTGTAAAATTAAGGAAGTATCACTTATCAATTATTGTATGATCATTTATTCAATGCATGATAAAAATAATCAAATTATTTAACCAAATATAAAACTTCACTAGATTAGATAAGGATTAATTAATATAATTTTACTTTACTTTGACATCTGCAGCTCCTGCAATGATTTCATCAGCTTCTGGAATGGGTTGTAATAGAGGGATTTCTTGATAGATATTTGGAAAGCAAACAAGAGAACCAAGAATGGTATGAGCTTCTGAGCGAGGGGCCTAAAGGAAAAAATACAAACATAATATATGTTATTTTTTCCAATAAGCTATACAAAGGACATTTTAAGAATGGTGATACTTTGTAACATTATCAAAGAGACTCAAAGTTCTTTGGACTTGATCACATTTCTCTTCTGCTCTTTTTTTGCTGAATTTGTACAATACATTAAACTATACCCTCAATAATAATCAGGCATTACCTTTGCATACTCAGCATAAAGTTTTGGTTTTATGATGATACATACTGTTCCTCCCATTGTTTTCTCCTATTTCCATTTTCAGATGGTCTTTCGTGTCAGTAGTTTGGCAAGAAGAGGCAAGCAACTGCTTCTGTAGGATCTAGCTCTCTGACTGACCACACTGATCACTCTTGGAAATTAGGCCATTACATCCCACCTCAGGATTAAATTTTCATTGATCCTCATCTGTTGTTCATGCACAATGCTTTATTGCCAACTCTTTTGGATAATTCTGTAGTTTTACAGTTCTGTGGCTATCTGTGCTACTTGGAATCAATTCAAATATACATGTAATACAGTAGAAAAGACGGTTACTCACCGTAGTAACTGTTGTTCTTCGAGATGTGTTGCTCATATCTATTCCAATTAGGTGTGCACGCACAGCGTGCACGATCGTCGGAAGATTTTTACCCTAGCAACACTCGGTGGGCCGGCTGGCGCCCCCTGGAGTGGCGCCGTTACGGTGCCTGATATATACCCCAGCCGGCCCAGCGCCCTCTCAGTTCCTTCTTGCCGGCTATTCCGACAGTGGGGATGGAGGGCGGGTTTGGAATAGATATGAGCAACACATCTCGAAGAACAACAGTTACTATGGTGAGTAACCGTCTTTTCTTCTTCGAGTGCTTGCTCATATGTATTCCAATTAGGTGACTCCCAAGCCATTCCTAGGAGGTGGGGTCGGATTGTGAGACTGCGGAGTGTAGGACTGCCGAACCAAAAGCGGCGTCCTCCCTAGAATGTTGTACTATGGCATAATGAGAGGCGAAGGTGTGCACCGATGACCAAGTCACTGCCCTACAAATCTCTTGAATTGGTATGTGTGCCAAGAAGGCGGAGGACGAGGCCTGAGCTCGGGTGGAGTGGGCAGTAGGGTGCATGGTGGGGACACCTGCCAAGTCATAACATGTCCAGATGCATGACGTGATCCATGACGAGATGCGTTGGGAAGAGACCGGGAGACCTTTCATCTGGTCCGCCACGGCGACGAACAGCTGAGTCGTTCTCCGAAAGGGCTTCGTCCGCTCGATGTAGAAGGCGAGGGCCCTACGGACGTCCAAGGAATGGAGTTGCTGCTCCTTCCTAGAGACATGGGGCTTTGGATAGAAGACCGGTAGAAAAATGTCTTGGTTAATATGGAAGGCCGACACTACCTTGGGCAGGAAGGCCGGGTGTGGTCGCAGCTGTACCTTGTCCTTGTGGAACACCGTGTAAGGGGGTTCCGAAGTAAGCGCTCTGAGCTCAGAGACGCGCCTCGCCGAGGTAATGGCTACGAGGAAGGCCGTTTTCCAGGAGAGGTACAGCAGCGAACAAGTGGCCATAGGCTCGAATGGGGCCCCCATGAGCCTGGTAATGACGAGGTTGAGGTCCCAGGTGGGGACCGGGCGGCGCACCAGTGGGGAACCTGCTAACCATGGGGTTGGAAAAGATGGAAAGCCCCCCGTCACCAGGGTGAAAGGCCGAGATTGCCGCGAGGTGGACCTTTAGCGACGAGAGGGCCAGACCCTGCTCCTTTAGGGAGAGGAGGTAGTCTAGGATGGTGTGTATCGCCACCTGCAAGGGGTTAAGACCCCGAGGGCTGCACCAAAGGGAAAACCGTTTCCACTTAGCTGAGTAGGTGGACCTGGTGGAAGGCTTCCTACTGCTCAGCAGAACCTGTTGGACCGGGCTGGAACAATGTAGCTCAGACGGGTTCAGCCATGCAGCAGCCACGCTGTGAAGTGAAGAGAGTGCAGGTCGGGATGATGGAGCCTGCCGTGCTGCTGCGTAATCAGGTCCGGCCACAATGGTAGAGTGATTGGGGCGGCCACGGAGACCTCCAGGAGAGTGGTGTACCAGTGCTGCCTGGGCCACGCCGGAGCGATCAGGATTAAGCGGGCCTTGTCCCTGCGCAACTTGAGCAGGACTCTGTGGACCAGTGGAACTGGCGGGAAGGCATAGGACAGGTGGTCCGTCCAAGGATGGAGAAAAGCGTCTGTCAGGGAGCCTGGGGAGCAACCCTGGAGTGAACAGAACGCGTGGCATTTCCGGTTCTCGCGAGTCGCGAACAGATCTATGTGGGGAAATCCCCACTTCCGGAAGACAGAGTGGATGACGTCCGGTCGAATGGACCACTCGTGAGTGTGGAAGGACCTGCTCAGTCGGTCTGCCAAGGTGTTCTGGACCCCTGGGAGAAAAAGAGGCTACCAGGTGAATGGAGCGGGCTATGCAAAAGTCCCAGAGATGAATCGCTTCTCGGCAGAGGGGGAGGGAGCGTGCCCCTCCCTGTCTGTTGATGTAATGCATGGCCGTCGTGTTGTCTGTAAGGATGGTGACACAGCGGCCCTGTAAATGTTGAGCGAAGGCTTGGCAGGCAAGACGTACCGCTCGCAGTTCTCTGACATTGATGTGCAGTGTCAGCTCCTGCTCTGACCACAGGCCCTGCGTTTGGAGGTTCTGTAAATGAGCTCCCCAGCCGAGGGATGAAGCATCCGTGGTTAAGGCTAGGGATGGCTGAGGTGGATGAAATGGAACACCTGACATCACCTTCCTGGGGTCCAGCCACCAGTTGAGGGAGGCTAGGACCTGTGCTGGGACCGTCAGAATTAGGTCCATGCTGTCCCTGCGCGGTCGGTATGCTGAGGCGAGCCATGCCTGGAGGGGCCGGAGGCGCAGCCTGGCGTGAGCTGTCACAAAGGTGCATGATGCCATATGACCAAGGAGGCTGAGGCAACAGCGGGCCGTTGACGTTGGAAAGGCCTGAAGGCTGCGTATGGTAGTTGTAAGAGTCAGAAAGCGAGCCTCTGGAAGAAACGCCCGGGCGAGAGTGGAGTCCAGTACTGCCCCTATAAAGTCTAACCTCTGTGTTGGCACCAAAGTGGACTTCTCTACGTTCAGGAGGAGGCCGAGCCGCCTGAACATGCCCATGGCCGTGCGAATGTGAGACTGGACTTGGCTGCTGGAATTGCCGCGGATAAGCCAGTCGTCGAGGTAGGGGAACACCTGAACTCTTTGACGCTGAAGGGTGGCTGCTACCACTAGCATACACTTCGTAAAAAACCTTGGTGCCGTCGAGAGGCCGAAGGGCAGGACCGTAAACTGGAAGTGTCTCTGGCCCACCCACGAAGCGGAGGAAGCGCCTGTGAGGTGGGTAGATTGCAATATGGAAATACGCGTCCTTCATGTCGAGGGCGGCGTACCAGTCTCCCTGATCCATAGAGGGGATAATAGTGCCCAGGGAGAGCATACGGAACTTCAACTTTACCATAAATTTGTTGAGTCCCCGCAAGTCCAGAATAGGACGTAGCCCCCCCTTTGCCTTGGGGATTAGGAAATAACGGGAGTAGAACCCCCTGCCCCTGAGCTCCCTCGGAACCTCCTCTACCGCTCCTGCGGAGAGGAGCTCGTGTACCTCCTGAATGAGGAGTTGCTCGTGAGAAGGGTCCCTGAAGAGGGACAGGGAGGGAGACAAACTGCAAATGGTATCCCTTTTGCACCGTGCGTATGACCCAGCAGTCCGTGGTGATTTCTGACCACGCAGGGAAGAAAAGGGAAAGGCGGTCCAGGAACAGGGGGACAGGATCGATTAAAACTGGTACTCCGGCCTCGAGCGCCCCTTCAAAAATTTTGTTTGGGCCCCGACGATGGTTTGTGGGGGCCCTGTCGCTGGCCGGTCTGTCGACCGGGTTGCTGTCTCCTGCCCCCTCGACCACGCGGCCTCCTATAGAAGTCCTGTCGTGGTGCGGGTGGGAAGTAGGGACGTTGTCCGAAGGGCCGGAAGGGTCTGCGCTGCGTCGCTGGGGTATGCATCCCCAGCGTGCGGATGATGGTTTGACCATCCTTGAGGGTCTGCAGCTTTGGGTCAGTTTTCTCTGAGAACAGACCCTGACCTTCAAACGGTAGGTCCTGGATCGTGTGCTGGACCTCCGCGGGGAAGGTGGAGGATTGTAGCCAGGAGATACGCCGCATGGCGACTCCTGAGGCGATAGTTCTGGCAGCCGAGTCGGCGATGTCGAGAGAGGCTCGCAGCGACGTCCTGGCCAGCTTCTTGCCCTCCTCGACAAAAGCTTTGTACTCCTGCCTGGACTCTGGAGGTATAAGCTCTTTGAATTTCTCCATGGAGACCCAGGTGTTATAGCCGTAGAGGCTCAGGAGTGCCTGCTGGTTCGCAGCCCGGAGCTGTAGGCCCCCGCCCTCGAGTAAATCTTTCTCCCAAATAAGTCTAGGCGCTTGGCGTCCTTAGACTTTGGGGCGGGGGCCTGTTGGCCATTCCTCTCCCTCTCGTCAACCGATTGAACCACCAGTGAGCACAGAGGTGGGTGAGTGTAAAGATACTGGAAATCTCTTGGAGGTGCCATATACTTCCTCTCTACACCCCTGGCAGTGGGGGGTATCGAGGCTGGGGACTGCCAGATAGATGTGGCGTTGGCCAGTATCGTACGGACGAATGGCAGGGCTACCCTGGTGGGGGCGTCAGTTGTCAAAATGTCCACCACCGGGTCCTCCAGTTCTGGAACCTCCTCGATCTGCAGATCCATGTTAAGGGCCAATCTGCGAAGCAGGTCTTGATGGTCCCGGAGATCGATAGGAGGCGGGCCGGAAGATGATGCTCCTGCCACTGCCTCGTCAGGGGAGGAGGAGGATGACAGACCTTGAGCGAGCGGGTCCTCGGGGGGGGCCGCTGAGGGGTCCAGGGTTGGGGCCTCCAGGTCTGGGGCCGCGACCGATTCCGAGACTTCTGGGGGAGGCCGGGATACCGTAGCCTCCGGTGCTCTATGCTCGGATTGAGCCAAGAGGGAGGCTCTAGATGGGACCCCTTGGGCCTGATGGTACGCCATCAGGGTCCAGAAGGCCCATTGTCCCTGGCCGTGGGACGGCTCCTGTCCGGCATCTGGCCAGTGGCCCTGCTCACCCACCGTGCGATCCTCCACGTACAGGTCGCTACCAGCTCTAGAAGAGTGAGAGACGGAGCGAGAAGGCCAAGGTGGTGCAGAGTAGCCATGGAGGGTGGTCTGCGTGGCCATGGTATGTCGCAGTGCCGGAGATCGGTACCGGGAACTCGACCGGTACCGGGATCTGGAACGGTACCGGCGGTGACTGCGGTACCGGGAGCCAGACCTGGATCGGGAACGCCTCGGCGAACGATAATGATGCCAATCGTCCGGAGATCTGCGTGGTGACCGGCCACGGGACCGGGATCGGTACCGGGAGTCGACATACCACCGTCTAGAGGGGGACCTGGAGCGGTACCGCGAGTACGACCGGTGCCGGGATGGTGACCGGCGCCGGGACTGCGAGCGGTACCGAGGAGATGCCGACTGCTGCTGGCTGGTCTCAGCATGCGGCACCGGGTGGAACATGGCCGGTTTGCCGCGGGAAGCGACGATCCGCAATGGCGGTACCGAGGATGGGGTTGGTGCCGGATCAGTCATCGCAATCAGATCCCGTGCCGCCGAGAAGGTGTCCGGAGTGGACGGCAGTCGAAGCTCTACCACGGTACGGGCCGGGGAGCTGGCGGTTACCGAGCTCAACGTGCCTTGTGGGGCCGGAGTCATCGGTACCGGAGCCTGAGAAGGCTGTCCTGCGCTGAACGGCCTCTGGGGTGCCGGCGTTGGCAGGGCCGGCGCCGGTATCGGTGGCGGCGCCGGACTCGACGGCCTCTGCGGGGCCGGAGTAGGTGGCACAGGGATCTGAGCCATAGGCACCGAGCTCAACGGTCCTTGCGGTACCGGAGTCAACGGTGCTGGCGCCATAACAGGCCTGGCGTGGTCTGGAACAGGCTGCGTGAGCAGCGGCGCCGTAGTCGGTGCTGGTGCGGTGCCCGACTTCTTCGCTCTTGGAGACAGAGAGCGACGCCTCTGCGAAGTCCCAGCCTGAGGCGTACGGTGCCTGGGCTCTTTCCCGGAGCTCGGGCGTCCCGGTGCCGTAGATGACGAGGCCGCCGGGGTCGGTACTGGGTTCCGGTGCAGGGCCGACATCGGACTAAGCGAGGCCTCCAGGAGGAGCTGCTTCAAACGAAATTCCCGCTCCTTCTTGGTCCGCGGCTTAAACGCCTTACAAATACGGCACTTGTCCGGAAGGTGGGACTCCCCGAGGCACTTCAAACAGGAGGCTTGAATCCCGGAGAGCCAGGCATTGGCCCGGTACCGGGAGGGAGACAGGGGAGAAGCCCCTTATCTCCCACTACTATTTACACTAACTACAACAACGAACTATGAATAACTATTAACAACTAATTAAGAAGTACTTAAACTATCTACAAGATAAGCGAGTGCTAAGTATGCTAGGGATGTGGAGGTCAGCGAGCTGCTCTCCACAGTTCCAACGACCGTCACGGGCGGTAAGAAGGAACGGAGAGGGCGCTGGGCCGGCTGGGGTATATATCAGGCACCGTAACGGCGCCACTCCAGGGGGCGCCAGCCGGCCCACCGAGTGTTGCTAGGGTAAAAATCTTCCGACGATCGTGCACGCCGCGCGCGCACACCTAATTGGAATACATATGAGCAAGCACTCGAAGAAGAACCTCAGAGTTACGAACACCAGAGTTACGAACTGACCAGTCAACAACCACACACCTCATTTGGAACTGGAAGTACACAATGAGGCAGCAGCAGAGACCCCCCCACAAAAAAACAAAAAAAGGCAAATACATTATAGTACTGTGTTAAAAGTAAACTTCTAAAAAAAAATATAAAGAGAAAGCAGCATTTTTCTTCTACATAGTAAAGTTTCAAAGCTGTACGAAGTCAATATTCAGCTGTACAGTTTTGAAAGAACAACCAGAATGTTTTGTTCAGAATTACGAATATTTCAGAGTTATGAACAACCTCCATTCCTGAGATGTTCGGAACTCTGCGTTTCTACTGTAATCAGAAACTACAAGATGTGCGCTGTGCTTGCTGGACCAATGATAGAGACATTTAAAGCTTTGCTAGCTTTAATTATTTCTCCCAACTAAGTGATGTGGAAGTGCTCAAAATGCTAGATTCTTTCATGCAGTATCATATCAATAGCAATTTGTGCATATATTATTATGCTGTATGCATCAGAAATAAAATACTGCGTTTAATTTTACTCCATTAACTCCAAAACATATGCCTCACTTTTTAAAAATGGATATTAACATACTGATCTAAAATGAGATCTTTTCTAAGATTTGGAGAGCCTAATTTTCATACATAAATGCCTAAATAGGCTGTTCAAATCCCATATTTGGAAGCTTAAACTCACAGACATATAAATGTCTGTTTTATGTGCCTACGTGCCGATTTGAGCATCTTATTGTAGAATTTGGATCCAATGTTTAAAAATTAGACTCACATGCACTGGATGCTAAAAAGTGACTATACAATTAAAAATCAGAAGCCTATTGATATACTTGGAACGCTCAAGTAAACAGAGAAAGAGAGTCAAATATCACATTTATCTTTAAATATTTGTCTTTGAAATTTTGTGTTAAATATTCTTACTTTATACCTCTCTAGGATAAGGAAAAAAATAATTATTTAGTAAATGTTTCTCTTAACCTAGTTATCGGATACATTTAGCATATACATTGGCAGTGACAGATGTTTATAATTTGAGCTCAACCTATAATTAGATACATATTTACAATCTCTAAAACTAGCGATATCTACCCACCTACCTGACTCTAGGTTCTTAGGCAGTCCTCACCAACATGGTGTCTCAGTGCCATAACTAACTTAATTAGGAAGTCTGTGCCTTGGACCTCTTATTTTGGTTACTATAACCTCTCTCTTCTCCGGCAACTCTGCACTTACTACCTCTCCACCTTCCTCCCTCTTCAGGTGCT
Source organism: Chelydra serpentina (assembly GCA_037349315.1). Lineage (NCBI taxonomy): Eukaryota > Metazoa > Chordata > Testudines > Chelydridae > Chelydra > Chelydra serpentina. The sequence continues at coordinate 19,214,549 of JBAIAC010000061.1, forward strand.
TAATTTATGTTACTCTAATGCACCTATGGGCACATCAAATTCTCCCTGAATCACTCCACTACTACACATTCAAGTACTTTACTTGCAAGGGCCTGTGCTACCTTGCCCCAAGTTTCTTTCTACACCCCATCTCTAATCCCTATTGTCCTCCAATTCCTCCTTTAATTTTTCCACTCTGCTTTTCACTCTTTCATGCTTGGAATGACTTCCCTACCAAATGTATCCTCTCCCTTCCTCCTCCAAGTACTTCCTTAAAATCAGTTTCTTCTAGAAATCCTTCCTATCTTGTTTCTGCTCTCCAGTCTCTTCACATCCATCCTCACTTGTTCTGTTCAATTTATTTGCAATTTTTGCTATGTGTTTGATTGTCAGTGTTTCTGGCCAGGGAACTTGTCTAATGTATTTTGTACAGTAGTGTAGATATTTATGGCACACTATAAAACAATGTTAATAATGTACAAAACACTAAAGCTTCTATTTATTATGGGCTTTTGTATATGCAAAATAATTTAATGTAAATATTCTTTAGAAATCTTTCGTTGCATTTGAACTTCATTGTACCAAATTTAATCAAACTTGGTACAGGTTAAAAAAAAATTGCTCTTAGGTCAGGGTCAAGCATGGAAAATGTCAGCCTACATTTTAGGCATTAATTTTGCTCTCTAATCTAATATTTCCATCTATGGCCTGACTGAGAAAGTTCATATGCGTGGATATACTCCTGCACCCATGTGGAGCTTCCTCGATGATGGCGGCTCCAACCTCATGTATGAGCTTTCAGCACCAGGAGCTATGTGCTTTTATATCATGCCCATCGTTGCAGTATCCAAGTGTCACAGTCATGGCTGAAAAAAACAATCAACCAAACCAACCAACCTCCCCACATACTCACACGAAAAGTGTGCATGGGCATTGAAAGGAAATTCAACATTTACAGTAACATTGATAGCATGACACTAGGAGGAGAGTATAGAGCATACACTAGAGTAGACCATATAAATAGACCAGGTATACCACAAAATGTTTACTATGTAAAGCTCTATTCCAATTAAACTGCTCAAGAACACTAAGGGCAAATGGATATTGTGCATTAAGTATATTAATTAATTCTGCATAATATTTTGTAATCTTTCAAATACAAATATTGCATAGCAAGCATAAAATGGTTTGTGCCATATAGGTGTTTTGTCAGAGGAAGGATTTTTAAAAACATATTTACATGGTGTTCTACAGCACTTACTAGCTCTGCAAGCTTTTGATCAATAATTAGGTTGGTTACTTTTTGTGATAACTCTACAAAATTGACAAAAAGTGACCTAAAACTGATGGCTGTAAATCCAGGGATAACACCAAAAAACTCAGGTTATGGATAGCAAAGGGCAAAATGTTTCACCATTTGAATTCCGCTGAAGGAGCAGGTGATCTTTCTTTTTCCTTAACTCATACTCTGTGCCTAACTCTTACAGCTAACATATCTCTACAATCTAAAGTTACTGTGCATAAGAACATCAATAATTACACTAGGCACAAACACAGAGAAAGAACACCCTTGTTCTGATGTCCCATTCTTATGCACAAGTTCTCCTGCTTTTGCAGGCTTGTCAGACCTTTAAACTTATTTTAGCCTGCCAGTAATAGTTTTGTATTTTATTAATTTTTTTAAATTAGATTTGATGGCCTCTGGTTCACATTGCTATTAACCCTTATCAAATGTAGAAAAATCTGCATTTGTTAGGAGAAAGCTTTGTGTTTTCAATATTCATTTCTTGTAGAAAGCTAATGAGATTCTGAAACCCAAGTCTTGCTTTTAGTGTGTAAATGTGCTGCAATATTAGTGAGGATATGATTTCTCACACTTTGGCCTTTTGATGAAACACCTTTGCAATACTAGTATGTCACCTTATCCTACAATTTCACACATCAGCTGCCATGGTATCTGCCCCGAGAGCCCAGTTTCACATTGCACTAATGAGTCAACACCTGTTAGAGTGGAGTAATCTGAACCTTGTTAGCGACTGTGCACTCTCTTGGGAACTTGGATGTTGAGCATTGTCATACTCACCTCCAACATGTCTGTACTAAGGACTCTGGCTGCAGCTGTGATGAAGTCTCCTATCAGCATTGTAAAACCAGGTAAACCCAAGAAGAAGAAGCAAGATGGGCAATGTTTTATGACGGTATTTAAAATATCCTGAAAAGAAGGAGACGTTCTCTCAATTTTTACAGGAAAAAAATATCTGAGAATATTTATCACTGTATTTTATAATGATGTTACCGGTAACAGAAATTAAGTGCTAATACTTGGTATATAAACACATAAATATACAAATAATGGAGCACCCCAAAACACTGATCTGGTTTACTATTCTCTCCTCGAGGCGCACACCTACTAGAATGGTTTCCAATTTCTGTAACATTTCAATTCTTACTCCCCATAGGTTTCTTTATTTAGAAACACATTGAAAAGGAAACAACTATTTATAAGATGATGTGTTTTATGTTTATTAGATGTACTAAAACATTTAACTGGTTCGTAAGTTTATGATAAACTGATATACCATCAGAAATGGGCCACAAAATCACTTTATTCAGGCTTCCATGGCTATGTAACATTAATGAAATTACACTAGCTATTGTCCTTGTTTCTGAGTAGTTCAAGACCACAACCTACAGCCATTATTAAAACTTAAGTATGACTGCTTCATAGGAACGCACAAATGTCAACACAAAAAGTACCCGGGCATAGCAAAGAGAAAGAGAGTAACTGAGAAATCTTTGTTTAACTTTCACCAGAAATCACACCTATCAATTACCATAATAAACTAGATAGGGGCAAACATCATTTTTTCATGAATTATTTCGTATGCTAAAGGGAAGTCTGCATTAAGTTTAAGGGGTAGAACACCATCAAAAGCACTGCTGCCACAAATATACGTATTGCGTGCACACACACTTTCATGGAGTGAACATTTTTTCATTCCTTTCCCTTCTGCTCAATTTTTTCACTGGCTGGCCTTATCAAGAAATGATCCCAACAATGTTTGAATTGAAGTTTCAAATCTACAAAACTTGAGTGGGTTCAAAATTAGACACAAAGTTTGCATAAACCCTGAATGCAATTATTACTTTTGCAGAAGAATGAGGTAGTTCATTTCCACAGAAGTTCAAAACCATTCTCATTCCTACTAAAAGATTAAATAAAACTTACACAAGAAAATGATTAGGCTCCCTCCCTTCACCACAACTTTTTTAATGCACTAAAGAAGGCCTGAACTTATTTTAAATTGCAAAATATTTTTCCTGCTTGCTTTTTAAATTAGAAATAAAGATTTGTCTACCTTGGAATAGTCCATCAGTAGCTAAAAAACTAGCAAGAATTTGACATCACAGGTATCAATGAAGTGAAACTTGATTGACAGGATAAATAATTTTATTCAAACAGTTTAAAACTTTTTTAATGTCACTTATTTTAACAAACACCTGAGAAAAACTCCCTTTGTTAAGGATTCAACATTTCCATCCTTTCAATTAAGATCTGAGAAAGTTACCAATCTACATTAATTCTGAAACCTCCAGTTATCCTCAAGAACAATGAAGACCAGATTTGACATTTCTGAGATTTAGAAGTTAAAAAAGCAAGTCTTCTTCATACACATCATAAATAAGCAAAAAGAGCATAAACTCAGTCTTTTCCCCACTTGCAGATCCTTTTAAATTACATCAGTAATTTTCAAAACATTATAGAAGTCTGAGCAAAAACTATTTATTGTTTCTCCTTTAAAATATTTACATTAGCATACTGTGAAATGATAAACCAGCTTGTCTGTTATAAAATTAAGAGATAATTTTTAATTTTGGCATTACAGAAGATAGTGTTTTCACCTCTCTGAATGACCACAATGCCACTCAAGTTAATGTTTAAACTAGTTTTAATCACTTCCTTTGATACATTTTAAAGTCAACATCAGTCAATGCAAACATTCTAAAAGACTGAGCAGATGGATGTTGCAGCTCATAAAGTGGGTGGCAAACTCATGCTCTGAGGGCAGAACAAAAGATCCACCTCTTTTTTTCATAATTAAGGGGCTGATTAATGCATTGGGCTCCTCACAACACACCTGTAATTACTAACAGAGGTAGGTATTGTACTGTGCTGTCTCTGAATATCAGGCATCAAGCTATACAGCAGCAGATGGGTGTACACTTCTGCTGACATATGCTACAATAAAAAAATGCATGCAAACCTGGCTTAAAAGGTAGCAGAATGTAGCATATTTGATGATGAACACCACAAACAACTGCATTAACTTTGTCCTGCTTTCATTAATTCCATCTGTTCAAGTTAGACATTAAACTAAATCTTCAATTTTCATTTTGAAATCTTTAAAAGTTGACTGTGGAAACTACTGGGGCCAGGGCTTTGTATGGACAAAACGTCTGTGAGCCTCCTGAGGAGGCTTCAAAGATTCAAAAAACACCCAGTCTTTTGGGTATTTATCCAAGCTGAACCTAAACCTTTAGGAGGATCACCCTTTACTAATGTCTACTGCTAGCATGGTGTTGATTAGGTTAAGAAAGCACTGTACACATGATTACGAAGCTCTAACTTTGGTACTTTTTACATCACCCTTTGTAAAGAAGCAAAGGAAGAAATTAATATAAATGGAAGACAAAGCTGTAGGTGTGAGAATACAGTTGCAATATAAAACAAGACGATACAACTTCAGCACCGGATATGTTTTTACATTGCATTTTTCTAAACAATGCAAGAATTTAGTTATAAATGCCACGATGTTTGCTGCTGAAGAAACATGGTAAAGTATCTTTTACAAATTAAAAAAAAAATTGTTTTGAAAAGACTGCTATTACAGTGGAGCGATCCTCAGCTTCTCTTTTTCACAATTCACACTCAGGATTTGCAATTTAACAACACACGTCATGCTACCGGGTGATGTGGCAGGCTCACAGCTATTGGCACCAAAGTTATCTATGTACAATTGAATAAAAGTCAGTTTACACTCAATCTTTGACTTTATATCAGTTTCCACAGTCAAATTCTGATCTCAGTGATACCAGTGTAAATCCAGGATGGTTCTATTGAATTGGTTAACAATAATCCTGTTTTATACCAATATAAATGAAATCAGAATCTGAAAAAAAAATAGGAAAAAGGCTTCTGCTTTATTTTAAATTGATACAATTAGAATAACCTTAAAAATGCAAAGTTTAAAGACAAAGTTTATCAAATTTTCTCTCTCATTTCATTATTAACACACTTTTGCGCATTATACACATCTAGTGATAAAAGCTAGATTTTATGTAGTAATACAGTAGGTTTGCATCTTATCAAAAGATTCAGGTTTATGAGAAAGAAACCAAGTGACAACATCTGTCCTTTATCAGTGATCTTGCAAAAATCAGGTAATTCAAACACAGGCAAGTTGTTTCCTTCCCTTCCAAGCACGGTTCTATAAATGTAAACTGTATTCAGCAGCTTACAGCCTAGTAAATGAATCACTTTAATTGAATGCTATGTACACAGTAACTGGAAAAACACAAGCAATAAGAAAAACATATGGTGATGGCAATAGAAATTGGTTTACTCATTTTGTACAGTGTTGTTTCTTTACTTCTTTCATAATTGACCTTTAAAAGGATAAACGTGTAAAATAATGTTGGTTTATTATGGCTCCAAACCTTTCAACAATTACACAAAATGAAAATCTAAAATGAAGTATTCATTCTGGAAGCATTTCCATTGTTTACATAATTGCACAGCTATAATTTAGTGTTCACGTTGTTATGGAAAAGTGAAAAAAAGAACCATTATGGACTATTTCAATTCCAAATGCTTCACCGTAGTGTCAAAAATAAAAAAAAAATCCCGTTTATGCCAGTCTAAAACGGATTAACCCTATAATTGATAACATAACATATTTCAATACAGAGTATTCTAGTAGTGAACAAAATATCATCATATGGTCATCACCATCCTCTGAGTATGTGGGAAAAAAATGTTTACGCAAGTTCACTGGAAGGTCAATTATAAAAATATTCTTCACTTAGTTTTTGCTCAGGCTATTGCAGATTATAGGTGTAACAAAATAGCTTGCCATCTGTCTTTATCAGGTTTCCCAACTGTCCCTCAGCAGGAACAAGCTGCGTTTTTCACTGAAAGTTCACCTTGTTCTTCAATGAGATATCACCAGGGATTGGAATTTACAAAAAGGAAAATATCCATCACAAAATTGCTGTTTTTCAAAAATTTTTAAAAGGAAAAAATACTTAAATATGCTGGGTTTTGAGTTTCCCAGAGAAGATTTTTTGTCCTTTTCCTTTTTCAGACTTTCAGTAGAGCTACTATATGGTCTGAATAGACAAAGGATAAACAGGCTGAAATTCTTGATAAAAGAACTCTTACTATTCTAGCTATAATGTTATTTTAGGTTTCTGAAACATTAATCTAGTTTCAACAAAAATGTATAAAGAATTTTAACCCACATGAAGCAAGAGGATGATTTTAATAGAAGAGCCATTAAAGTCTGTCACTTAAAAGTACTCTCAAAACAGTAATAGGTACACTAAAATGTATATTCATCTGACAGAAGGGAATGATGTTAAAATTATATATGGTCAATACTTTGAAGCTGGTGACACAGAGAAGTCACCCTGAGGAAAAAGAGTGCTTAAGGAAAAAGAATGGAACTAGACACAGAGCCAGGGATGACTGGAGATGAAAAGGGATAAGAACATAAGACCATAAGAAGGGCCATACCTGATCAGACCAAAGGTCTATCTAGCCCAGGATCCTGTCTTCTGACAGTGGCCAATGCCAGGTGCCCCAGAGAGAATGAACAGAACAGTTAATCATCAAGTGATCCATTCCCTGTGGCCCATTCCCAGCTTCTGGATGGATCTTGGTGCCAGCCTGAAGGGTCAGGGGCATAAAGTAGAAGAGAGACTTCGGAGTTTAAAACAGGAGTGAAGAGATGCAAGAAAGAAGACGGGCAGAGGGAGAGAAGAAATCAAGTTGGATGTTACTTATTCTGGAATTAACAAATTCCTGGGCAAAAAAGGGGGTGGGAGGCAGGGCTGCCCCTAGCCATTTTGGTGCCCTATGCAGCCCTCCCCCCCCCCCGTGGGGGGGGGGCTGTGTGGGGCCCCAGGCCTCCGCAGGAGGGAGCTGGCCCAGGCCCCCACAGGGGGAGGGAGACGGGGGGGCTGGCCCCAGGCCTCTGCAGGGAGGAGGGTGGGGCAGGGGCTGGCAACTTCCTGTGGGGAGTGGAGTGACCCGGCCCCAGCCTGCTCTGCTCCCCTGGCTCCCAGCCTTGGGGGGCAGGGAGGAACCACCCCCCAGCACTCGCTGGTGGCACGACTGGGAGCCAGGGGAGCGGAGCAGGCTGGGGCCGGGTCACTTTACTTACCGCCGCCAGTGAGTGCAGGGAGCCCCACCCCTGCTGCAGTCCTCAAGGGAAGGGCTGGCTGGAGAGGGGGCGGGGCTGGAGCAGAGCAGGGGCGGGAAGAGGCAGGGCTGGGGTGGAGCAGAGGCTAAAGCAGCATGCAGCTGCGTACTTTGCGTATGGGTAGGGAAGGGCAGGGATGTAGGTTTAAACCGCAGGGAAGCAAAGGTACAGAAGAGACTGGTGAGGCCTTCAGCATAAGAATTGATTAGCGAGGAAAGGTAAAGTTATTTACCAAGGACAAGGGCAGAGATGAGAGGCAAGCAAGGGAATTTAAATTATAGCTTGTGAGCATAGTTACCAGACTCACTCCAGAGTTCCTTGTTTGCGGCTGGAGGGGAGGGGCTATGGAAGGGGGAAAGGATCCTACTAGGTTGATGTTATAGGAGCTGTCATTCCCTGGCCTCTGAAGCAGTGTTGGAAGTGCCACCAGCATTGGCCCAATGGGGGGGGAGGGATAGCTCAGTGATTTGAGCATTGGCCTACTAAACCCAGGGTTGTGAGTTCAATCCTTGAGGGGGCCATTTAGGGATCTGGGGCAAAAATTGGGGATTGGTCCTGCTTTGAGCAGGGGGTTGGACTAGATCACCTCCTAAGGTCCCTTCCAACCCTGAGATTCTATGATTCTATGACTGGTAGAGCAGCTCCATGGAATGGCTTTAAATGTAGCTTTGTGACTCTCTTTAATACTATACACATAATACCCATATGTCCGTACAGTAGTGTAAGATTTTATTAAAAAAAGGTGCACTGCATTTGGGGACAGAAGGGGAGGGGAGAAATTCATAACTCTTGGAAGGAAACCAAAATTAACAAAATAATAGTAGAATATGAAAATCTTATGACGTTCTATTAGTTTTATAAAAACATCAATCTGTAAAGATGAATCTAATACGCACAATGGCTTATGGTTTCTAAAATGCCTCAGAACTAAGGGTCCTCATCTGCAACACTTCATCCGCCACATAAATACCTACAAAGAGTACTTTTTCCATGGAGAACAAAAGCAAAGCTGCTTGCTTATTGTGTCTTTAGAAAACAATGCTCTACCCAGCTAATACATGTTCCAGTAAACAGCACTAATAGCTTGGCAGTCTAAAAGTTCTACACTACTCCTCATTGTATTTATAAATAAGAAAATAATAGAAAAAGATATAAAAGCCCTTAAGTACTTTTTTTTTTTTTACTTCAAATCAATGGTGGTACAAAATAGATAATTTAAATAGCTTCTATAACAGCCCTCACATAAAATGCTTCATATTATAAATTAGTAAGCTGCCTAACTAAATCAAACTGACATCTCTCCATATACATTGTTTTTACAGAAGCTTGCTGCACAACTACTGTGATTTCCTTGCCACAAGTACCAACAGCATATTCAAAATGTTAAAAAAAACCTCCTCTCACATCTAAATATGAAGACTATATTTATAGACGTATGTGGCATAAATAATTTGTATCAATAATGTACATTCACTTTTTCTAAGACTGGTCTGGTCACACTTGTTATTAAAATGAAAAGAAGAAATGAAGTGAAAATCTAACCCTTCACTTTTCAGTCTTCAGCTGTGCAGCACTTTGTTGGCTTACACTTTCTAAATGAAGGAACAAATCCAATCTCTCTGTATTGAAATTTAATCACCAAGTACATCTGTTAACTCAGCAGGGCTTCTTCTTTAGGTTTTAGTTTTATTCTTAACTTCATGAAAGTGAAACATGGTGCAACTGCAAGGCCTTCCCGTTTTTCTAAAACTGCAGTTATCACTGGGCATTTCTGAAATCCTGTTCTTTAAGAATATTCGCTAATATATTTTCTATCTTAAAATCCCAGCTCCAAAATGGACTGCTCAATTACACTGAGACTGCAGCCATGAAATCTAATTGTTACACTTCCAAAATTTTTATGGAATTAACCGCCACAGTTTGGAATGTTATCTAACCCATTTACCCACATCTCAAACATTCTCCTTGCCCAATGGCCATGTATTGTATGGCATATGTTATCAAGACATTATACTAAGTATATTCATCAATGTCTATAGTTGTGGCAGGAGGCGGAGAATCTCTGAGGGAAATTGACACCAATCAGATGGGGGTTCTTTAAAAGAATCTCTCCTTTCAAGTTTAAAATGAAAAAAACTTTAAATCTAGACAGTGAAGTGACCCTGCCCAACAAAAGCAGAGGTTTGGTTTTTTTTAAAGAAGAAAATCCAGAGGGACAGTTTCAAATGGCAGCTAGGCACCCAATTCACCCTGAAAGCCCTCCTTAAACTAGATGGTGCAGCTGTTGCCATAAATAGCAAGGAGTGAGCCATGAAACCTGTGAAGATTTGGTTAAAGAACAAAAAATCATCCAAAAGATGGAAATGCTTATTCAAAAGTAGATCTGGAGTTATCCAGACCTCTTCTGTCGGGAAATTTGAAAAGAACTGATCCGTTCATAAGATTTCTAGTACTTCTGGTTTCAGATGACACCAGGAAATTACAGAGCTGTATGAAGCGTGTCTTTATTAAGGTTTGCGAAATAATAAAAAATGACTTCTTATCACAGTAAATATGGGTCTTTGAAGAGACAGAGGCAACATTCTCAAACATGTTGTAGGATCTACCCTTTTGGATCCCTCTCTGACCTTTTGGAAGACCTGTGTGCTCCAATGCTTTGGGAACCATCTAGAAAGCCAAACCTATTGAAACTACAGATAGATCCTCCTATGGCATTGAACGTTTGAAGCTGAAGGCATCAACGGGCCATGCAGCACCAATCACATCAGACCCTTTTGCAAAACCCCTATGGCAACAGAAGATGGCAGGAAGGTGGTTGGGTAGTGTGAATATGCAGAGGCAAACTTTTCAAAGAAACAGTTATTATGGTAATCATTTTTCCTTCTCTGTAGGGCCTCTGAATATTCCTACTTGTGGAAGATTAGTGAGCAGTAGAATTCCCAAGAAGTGCTAATAAGCAAGCAAGAATGGATGTAGACATCAAGTTGAAAAAACTTGGCTGTGTGAACGAGCGTACAGAACTCCAGGTAGGAGTCCTACAGATTTCTATGATGAAAACATTTTGAATGCATGCCATCAGTCCCATCTTGGTAGTGGTAGTAAGCTCTAAGACCAAGAGCTACTGACTTCCTTGCTAAAGCAGAACGTCTCAAAAGACATCCTATTCTACTTAGATAATTGCTGTGTGTAAACAGTATTCAGGTTATACTAAATGCTACAAAAAAAATCAAAATGCCTTAATCCTACCCAAATAAAAGCTCAAAGCCCTCTTGAAATCTAGCCTGTGCTACCTAATTTTCCCCCAAGCAAGAATGAGGTTGTGGGAAGAACACCAGAAGAAAAACGGTCTAAGGTGGAAATCACACACCATTTTTAGTATAAATGTGGGCTGAAGACATGGAACCTGCATGATACCATGTCCCTGCATGATACCATGAAAGGAGGATCAGAACTTAAGCCTATAGTGCACAGTTCTTCCAGATGTAATAGCAATTAAAAAGCACTGGGCCAGAGTCACAGTTGGAGTAAATTGGCATAGCTCTACTGAAGACAATGGAATGGGATCTCTGACCTTTTGGAAGAGTTTAAACAGACATTTCAGGTGACTAAAACCCGTACAGCCATCCACTGGCAGAAGATTGCTTGTTCAGTGTGATAGATGCACCTTGAAAGAGAAGAGGCAGCTGCTGACAACAGAACAAAATAAATTAAACAAACACAGACCATGGAGACAGACTTCTCTGGTGTACCTAGAAAAAAAAAGACTCCACTTCTCATAACATTTAAGCATTGGTGTTCTTTCTGGACTGCAGTAGACTCATGTGGAATCTCCTAAAAAACATGTCATGTGAGAATTAGACAATGTTCTAGCCCACAAACTGGGATAACTTCAGATCAGACTCAAACTGTTTTCCTGAGATAGTAGGTTCGATGATACTGATAGAAGAAATGACAGGAGGTCTATGAATGGCCAGTCCCAATTCTTGAACAGCAGATTCACCACATACTGTTCCAAGAAATACTTATGTTATCTCTGAAGCTTGTGACTGGAGTTGATTGCCAGCATATGCTTTTTGCTATCCAGATGTAGAGCTATCAGACGCACTTGATGAAGCAAACATTGCTTCCTGGCAAGTTTTTTGAGAGTTAGCACCAGGTTGTTTGTTGATAGAATACATAGATCCTGTGCTGTCTGTTTGCCCTTAAACAAAACCCTTGATGAGTGGCAGAAAATATTTTAGAGCCCACCATTTATAGCTTTCGGATCCAAAACATTTAAATGGAATTCAGTCTCCCACATATTCCATTGAGTATGAACTGTCAGCTCCTGGGGGATGAGCTCCCCAGCTTTAATTGATGACAACGACTATCACAAGAGTTCTGGGTGAAGGACTGAAAAGTTCAACACACTGTCTGGAAGCTCCCACCAATGGAAGGTCATAAAGGCATTCAGAGGAACACATGCTAGAGCTGCCATATCATCCACATTTGGGGTGAATTTTGTTGCATGAGAAGGGGATTTGGTAAACACCTTGGTGAAGCAGACATGCCACAGGACACCATCTTGCACTGATGTTTGGTCCCCCATATACAAATGGAGATTTTTTGCGAGATTAGGAAAATGGCATCATTTAAATCAAGAGCCACAATCCAGATGGAGTTAGAATGACAGAAGCTAGCATCAAGCATGTGGAATTTAAATCTTTCGACAAAACTGCTTCGTTTCCAGGAGGCCATCTTTCTTTTCTGGTATAAAGAAGTACTGTAAATAAGAAGCCTGACCTTTTGCCTCTGTACTGATGAGGAACTGCTATGGCTCCCATTCTTAAGAAATGTACTTCTAATCTGAACAGTTTCCAGAGGAAAAACACAGATAAGGGAGGGTTTATGCAGTGGAACTGGATCATATTTGGATAAAAAATGAATGGCCTCTAGTACTGCATCAAATAGCAATTCCACCTCAAGACAAGAGGAAATAACCTCCAAAGGTTGGTGGGTGGGGTACAAGGGAAGGAAACTGTTTATGGGTTCATGGACATCATCAAATTTGAGGTCTTCCTCAGAAATTGCTGCTGTGTATTAACATTCTTAACTCCATTAAATAAGGTTTTCCCCTTCCGTTGAAATAACTAAAGGAGACACGGAGTATTTAATTTGATACAAAAGAGGAGAATCCTAACAGTTTCTACTGAATCAAGTGTTAAGAAAAACATCATTCTAGTGTATCATCTTTTCAGAGAGCATTATACAATTAAGCCCAGAATGTAGATGTTAGTGTCAGTTAAAAGAGTATCGCACAATTTTCCTACCTAACAAACAAAAAGATTGACATTTAATACACAGTGTACAAAGCATTTGAAATACTCTTAAATAGTTTAAAACAAACACCATAACATAGTCAGTCTACTACTGTGGCAGACATATAATGAAATTTGGTTTGTAACATTGGGCTTGATTTTGTGTCCATTGAAATCAATAGCAAAATTCCCATAGACTTCAATGGTGCAGCATCAGGTGCATAATGCAGTACAACATAAGGTTTTAGCATAACATTTATGTATCTATACTTTAGCGCACACACAGCATGTTCTCTCTCTTCTGATCTTTCAGAGGTCATTTTTCACTTTGTAGTGTGGCCTAAAATGTAGTGTGTCACCTGGATTCTTTAGAGCCTGAAAAAAGACTGGAGTGTTTTTCAGTTGAACTCCTCACACTTCTGTCTTGTCAACCAACAAAAGTCTGGTGGTGCCTTCTAGCTAGCAGCATCCAGTCCTTTGTTAACAGGAACATAGGAATTCCTACACTGGATCAGACCTGGTCCAGTACCTGGTCTTTGACAGTGGCCAACACCAGATGCTTCAGAAGAATGAAGAACCACCCAGCAGTGGGCAGACATGGGATAATCTGTCCCCACATTATGTCTCATCCTAATTTTTAATAATTTGGGATCAGTTTAACTCTGAAGCGTATAGTTTAATATTCATTCCAAAATTACTGTTAGTAATAAATAATTATAAATCTGGATATTCTTGTTACCTGTTTTAGTATCTAATCAGTTTTTTGATCTTGCTAAGATTTTACCTCAACGCCATCCTGTGTCAATGAGTTCCATGGTCTAATAACATGTTGTGTGAATAGGTATTTCCTTCTATCAGTTTTCAATTGATCACCTTTTAGTTTCACTGAATGTCTTTATTCTTGTGTTACATGACAGGAAATAGAAAACTACCAAATCTACCTTCTCTAGACCATTCATTATTTTATATACATTTATAACATTCCCTCTCATTTCCTCACTAAAATAAGCAATCCCAATCTTTTCAATCTCTCTTCATATGAGAGTTTTTCCGAGAATTTGATCACTCTCATCACCATTTTCTGAATCCCCTTAATCTTGCAATATCCTTTTTGAGACGGGGTGACCAGTACTGTACACAGCATCCAGATAAGGCTGTCTACATCACTGGGTTTATAGAATGTCATTATAGCTATATTATTCTCCATCCCATTCCTTATGCATCTTAATACCTTTTCAACAGTGAACTTCATTTGCCATTGTGTTATCTATTGACCTTGCTTGGATAGGTCTCTTGAAGTTCCTCAGAGTGCTCTCAAATAACTTTGCACCATCTGCATATTTTGATACCTCACTGCTCACTTCCCTTTCCACATTTCTGTAAGCAGAACTGGGAGTGCCACCTGTACTTAAGGTTGCCATTTATATGACTCTTTGGTTCCTCATAATTTTCCAAACTTTAACTGTTAGGGCTGAAATTTTCCATGGTGGGTGTGCGCCTCAGATTGAATTGGGGGTGGAGAGGGGGGGAAATTTCAGCAAAAGTTATTCAGCTGTTCCTGAGAACGAGATTAGGGGAAAATATGTTGCCCAAGTTAAAAAAAACTTCTTACAACCATTTTGTTGAAAAGCTCTAGGGCCTCGGTGCTTTGCAGCAGCAACTTGAAATTTGGCAGGGAAAAAAACATCCCTAGTGTCAGGGATGTGCCTTTTGCAGCTTCCAGGAAAAATGGCTCAAATTTCACCAAATTATAAAACTCTGAAAAATCTCAGTTTATGTGCTCAGAAGACAACAGTTTAGCAGCTAAATTCTTTGAAGCATCAACCTGCTTTGAGCATGTTACAGTCCAGGAGTGCTGGGTTGAGAAGAACATTTTTTGAAATTGCTGCTCTTGGCAGCTGAGATGCGAGGCACTAGAATTGAGAAACTGTCTCTCATGTTCTCAATGCCCCTCCTGGGCCCACACAAGGAAAAGAAGATGAATTCAAATGCAGAAGCGACAAAAGCTGGAGCTAGGAAGGGATGGGGGAAAGGAGAGGGCGGAGGGAGTAGACTGGGACAAAGAGTCAGGAGTCTAGGAGCTAATAGTGGGAGAGGAAACTAGGACTGAGAGCCAGTGTAAAATGGGGATACCACCACCACTTCACCTCACAGAGGTGGTGTGAAAATAAATGTATTGATGTTTGTGTAGCACTCAGATGACAAGCTTCATAGAAAAGCTATCAATAAATTAATAATTCTGTATTCAGAACAGGGTTTGAATAGTTTATAATAAATAAATCACAGAGCCACACATTGATCAATGTGGACTAAACAAAATATTGAACAGCTGCTCTTTTTGTAAGCATCATTGCACAGGCAACCCTAATTCTGGCATATCTGCAGATCTAAGAGTTGTCTTTGCCACCTACCTTTCTTTTAACATAGTTTGTGTGTGGGTGTGTGTGTACATGTGTAATTCATTAATAGATTTAACACAGGATCTAGTATGGAACCTGGAGGCATCCCACTATTAATCTTTTGCCATGATGAAAATTGACCATTTAATCCTACACTCTTTGTTTTGTCTTTGCCCCATGGCAATACTTTGCCTCTCACCCCATGACTATTTAATTTCTTTTGTAGCCTCTTGTGAGGGACCTTGTCAAAGGCCTTTTGAAAGTCTAAATTATGTCCACTGGTTCTCCTTTATCCACTATTTCACTGACACAGTTCAAAAATTCTAATAGAGTAATGAGACATGATTTTCCTTTGTAGAAACTGTGTTGGCTAGACACTATCAAACCATGATCTTCCGAGTGTTTTATAATTCATTTTTAATTATTTTAATAGGTCATTCACTCTCCTCCGCTTGTGAGGCCAAACAGGAATTTTTGTCTATAACCAAAGTGTTACAGGTTTTAACCTCTCTCCTGGCATCACGAGTCCAGTCGGACTTTCAACAACTCGTATATTTCTAAAGTTCTTTCCTCATCCCTAAACACTCAAAACTGCGGATGCGTAAGACATACATAACTATTTGTCCATAATAGTGGTTTTCTGTACAGCTTCATGAAAACTACTGATCATGCTTAGTAACTAGAGCTGGGTGAAAATTTTTAAATGAATTGTTTTTTCACTGAAAAATGCATTTTTGGCATAAAAAAACCAAACTTATTTCAAGGCAATTCAAAACATTTTGGTCAATTCAAAGGATTTTTAAATTTTTTTTTTCAATTTGATGAAAAAATCCCCCCCCCCCCCAAATGTTTTGGGTTTGAATCGGACTGGATTATTTTTCAGTTCAGCGCCCCCCCCCCCCCCCCCCCGCAACTAAAAAATCCATTATTTGCTTATCTCTATTAGAAACTACCATAGACTACTTCTGGAATTTTCTGGGCACTTCTAGCTAAGTTCCCCTTTCTGCAATTTGCTCTCAGCACACATATAGAAACACAAAGGATTCAAACAAATCTATTCCTCCTCCCCTTTCTTTGGGCTTACAAAAGAGAAGTTCAGTATAAACATGTGGAATACGATGGCATATCAGCCCATGTTCTCTCTCTGTATATAAAAATGTAAAATTATAAAGTGGGAGGGTATTCTCACACCATATGTTATGACTAATTCTTATTTTCCACTATACAATATGATTTCTCTAGTCTGAAAAAAGGTGATGCAATTGTTGCATAGGATTGTTCATATCTTTGAACAGGGATGTTTGTTATTAGAGGCAAGTATGGCCAAATCACAGGCATCTCAGTTACATCACTATCTTTCTTTCTTTCTCTCTAAGCTAATTGCTAAATCTTAAACTCAGAATGCCTTTGGGAGCTTTGTATAAAATACTCTCTCTTACATGGCTCTTTTATATACCTCTAAAGAGGAGACTGACGTTTCTGGCAAGCTTGAAACGTTAAGTCACGTTTGCCATTCATTATACTGTATTACTGTATGAACATAAATCAAAAGGATATTTTTTAGTTTTATTCCTTTTCTAGCAATATAAAAAAATCGATAACATAGTAGAAAAAAATTCAAATTTCACACACATACAGCCCTCAAATAAGGAGTGCTGTCTTTGCCATTCTGACTAGAGTTGTGAGAGAAATAAAGTGATAAGCAAGTAAAGACAGCATATGTGCTTTAGCTATGAGGTATTGTCCTTATCAATTTAAAAATACCCTATATGCAGTTATCCAGATATATACAGTATACAGATAAATATGCATACACATCTGGATGCCTGTGCATTGACATAAACCCAACTGTGTTGGTTGTTCAACTAGTATCTTCTTGCTAATACTTTGCATGATTTCTTTTCTGAAAGAAAGCTGTCAAACCTCTGTCATAATGAAAATCATGCCAGCTGTGTTGTGAGCAACTATTCAACAATAGGTTTGCATCTGCGATAAAAGGTTTGTGGGATTTTTGTTTTTAAATAATGAAACATTTCAGAAAAGGCTTATTACTGGTGCCAACTTGCAAGCGGAACAAATGAAACTCTTGATAGCACATTTCAGTGAAAAGGCCCCTGGGCTGTATATTTACTTAAAGTATATAACCACACAAGAACTTTAGCTCAAATAAGCAACATAATTGTGTGATGATCCTCAGTCTTTGTGCTCTCTCGTCATTGTGAGCTTTGAAGACCTTTGCGCACTCACAGTGTCCAACCACCTTGGGATGTGATTATTATTCACAATATTTGCTTAGATGGTAAGGTCCTTGGGGTAAGGATTGTCCTTCTGTATGTGTTTGTACAGTGCCTAGCACAATGAGGCCCTGGGTCTATGATCGGGGCCCGTATGTGCTACCATAATACAAATATTAAGTAACAGTGATATTACTATACTATATACAAAATTGTTAGGCATTCATTTAAACAAATCTATTAAATACCACTGACTTGTGTTTTTTTTAACCAGTATCTACATTATTAATTATATGAGGTTTAATAAGTTGTGCTGGTTCTGCACAGTAATTTGTTTACAACTAAGGCATCGTTTAGTTCCCTGAGAAGCATGATCTAAATTCTGCCCCAAAACGGCTGCATTGTGACACTCCATTGCAGTCGATTTGGGGCATCCTGGGGCAGCTTCAGATAAATTTGAAAATTTAGGTTTTTATTGAATTAAATATGGAAATAAACATGAACATAAAGATCACAATATCACCTCCATTTTAACGTGATGTTAAATTAAATTGTGTTCTAATGATACATTTTAAATTTAGAGTGTGCTGTAGATTTCTGTATTGACAATCCACAACACTGCTATAGACTCTGTCAGTGGAAATCAGAAGCTTTGGAAGATAAGGCAAGGGACTGTTGGGGCTTCCGGCACCAAAGCAGCTATGGTAAACGTTTGAATCTGTGTGATAACTACTACATTAGCTAAATGTTAAAATGATCAGAAGTGAAATAGTTAACAAGACTGATGATGCAATTTGCATAATTAGATTTCAAAGGTAATACCCCACTGAGCTGAAAGGAGTAATTCATATTCGTCAGAGCTACTGTTTCAGGCTGTCTGCACACTCAAACAAATATCACTATATAAGTTTGTACCATTTCTTCTTTGGGAGGCTATCATCACAAACAGGAATTTTTTTTTTAAATTAATGTTTAGGTTCTGGTCTACAGTTCTGCAGCAAAGGGTGAATTCTGCAGGATTATGATGTACTTAGGGTCCTGTTTATGATGCATACTATATGTCCAATGGTACCTCATCCCATTATACAAATATATCAGTAGGTAGCAAGTTATTAACAAGTATGTAGGTTCATGTAATCAAAAGTTTACACAGTAGTATAATATAGTATACAGTAGTACATTGAAGTTGCTGAGCACCAGGCATTAAGACTGAGTAGTTTGATGTCAGGTCATAATGTTACACCACATTTGATACAAAATATGCTTGCTGTGTACTATAATTTTTCCAGTTGAGAAACAAAGTTTTCCCAAATCAAATCAGTTATTTTTGGCTAATACAACCACCTTCTTTGAAAATATTTGTATATGTCTATTTATAGCAGATTTTATCCTCAGTTTAGGAAACAGATCGGAGTTGTTGATCTAGCAGCATTATATTAATCACAGTTGTGACATTCAGAAAAAAAAAATAGTAATAATCAGAACAAACTCATTTATTCATGAGTTTTGAAAATCAAAAGGAACAAAGAGTTAATGATTTCTCTGAGCAGTTTTTCAGATAATTTAAAAGTAGACAAAAAAATAAGGGAATATAACATGACAGGAAACTTGCAGTCAAGTGTGCCACCAAGAGGCAAAAATCAGCAAGCCATGTAAGAACTAAAGGACAGTGTTAACATGTGACAAAACTGAAAAACTTCAGAATGTTTATAACTAAGGATCTGCAGTCACTATGTGGTCTTTACACCTTGACCAGATTTAAATTCTAGACTGCAAAAATAGATTGAAGATATACAGTCATATATAAAAATTAAATTAAATTAAATTAAAATTGGCTCCAAAGTGAAATGTTGTCTGGTAAGTAAATTCACTGGTTTTAAAAATGCCAGTGAAATTCCACTTTGTGATAGTAAGTTACAGTAAAAGAGAAACAAGAACTGTTTATGGTTAGAATACATTATAGTGAGCATTTCATTTTAAATTTTGGCACTGATTTTTTAAGAAATACAAAACAAAAATTGCAATGACAAGATGAAAAATACAAGACATTTAAATTAATATAGAAGTCATTATTACCAACATTAAGATAAAGGAATCCAAACACACAGGGCTAGATTTCCAAAACAGTTCAGCATCAACAACGGAGGCCAGATTTTCAAAAGAGCATAGCACCCAGTAGATCCCTTTGTTCTCAACAGAAGCTTCTAGGTGATGCATTTTTTGAAAGTCTGACCAATTTGTGTAGGTACCTAAATAGAAGAGAGAATCTTGCAGAAAATGCCCCACAGCCCGCTTTAAAGTTTCTGTTGGTTCTTTGTTTTATTTTTAATTTTTTTATTGGAAAGGGGGGGAGGGTCCAAGACCACGGGCCAAAGAATACTATTTTTTGTTGTTTTTGTAATGTCATGCAACAGCCATGCTACAGCATTAATGCACCCATGACACATCAAGTTATAGGTGTGTCTGCAATTCTTTTAACCATTCTGAATAAACTGGACCTGTATTAGCTTTCCATTGTCTTGAGTAGTCCAACATTTTACTACCAGAAGGCACATCAGTTCCCATTTCTTGGTGTTTGCTGGAAGATTTAATGTGTCTACTACTTGCCATATAAAGATTTATGCAGTCATTTATCTTCAGGGCAGAGTGTGAGTGTGAGTGTGTGTCCCCCTCTAGAACTTTAATCATTGTGGCACGGAAAATTATATTGCACAGCATTTACTATGCCTACCTAAACCTGCTTCAAATAAATGTTTTGGTACTCAGTAAAATCTGTTTGAGATTTTGTCCTGCAAATATCAGAGATAATGGGCATCCTTCAGCTCCCAAATTGTGTACATTCGGATGCTGAGGCATTTTTCCTTGTCAGGATTCTCACATTCCTCTTGAACAACATCCTTCAATGATGGGTGCCATGGAAGGGCTCTCTCCCCATGCATCATCATCACATTAATACATTTTTAGAAGATTTACTAATATCCTCATAAAAAAACATGGAAAACAATTTTTAGAGATGTTCTGTTTTGTTTAAAATATCTTACTTCCTTTAGTTTTTACACAATGTATATTTGCCCAAAAACAGAAACTTAATTTAAGAGCAGATCTCTTTGTGTTGCCTGTTCCTCATGTTAATCCATAGTTTCCTAATATCACTGATTTCCCACTGATTTATTGCCAAGTTTTTCACCCAGATTTAACACAGGAGCTAGAAACTGCAAGCCATGCAAGTAAGCAGGATCACATTGGCAGCTCGTAGTCATCCTGTGATCAACGAATGCACCCAGATCTTTCTTCTCCTCGGTCACTTCCATGTCCCCAGTTTATAGCAAAAATTCTTGTTAGTCCCTAAGTGCATGACCCGGCACTTTCCACTATTACATTTCATATCATTTCTGTTACTCCAGTTTACAAGGTCTTCCAGATCTTCTTGTATGATATTCTGGTCCTCTATATTGGCAATATCTCCCAACTTTGTGTCATCTGCAATTTTATTAGCACACTCCCACTTCTTGTGACAAGGTCAGTAATAAAAATGTTAAATAAAATTAGTCCGAAGACCGATCCCTGAAGCAATCCATTAGTAACCTCCCTCCAGCCTGATAGTTCACCTTTCAGTATGACCCATTGTAGTCTCCCTTTTTACCAGTTCCTTATCCACCTTTCAATTCTCATATTAATCCCCATCTTCTCCAATTCAACTAATCATTTCCCCCGTGGAACTGTATCAGATGCATTACTGAAATCCAAGTAGATTAAATCCACTGCATTTCCTTCGTCTAAAAAATCAGTTAACTTCGCAAAGGAGGAGATCAGGGGTTGATCTGGCAAGATCTACCTTTTGTAAATCAGGTTGTATGCCATTACCCCTAAGATCTTCATTAGCCTTATTAAAAACGGAGGCAAAAATATTTGTTTAGGTGTCGAGCCATGCCTAGATTAACTTTAATATCCACCCCATCGTCAGTGCTTAGCAGTCCCGCTTCTTGTTTCCTTGTTTTCTTTTTATTTATATGGCTATAGAACCTTTTACTGCTAGTTTTAATTCCCTTTGCAAGGTTCAACTCTGCTTGGCTTTTGGCAGTTCTCACGTTATCCCTACACTTTCTGACTTCCAAGAGGTAGCTTTTCTTGCTAATCCATCCCACCTTCCATTCCTTGTAGGCTTTCTGCGTTCTCTTAATCACCTGTTTGAGATGCTTGCTCATACAGCCTGGTCTGCAACCCTTCCTTACAAATTTCCTCCCCTTGCTTTGGATGCAGGTTTCAGATACATTCTGCAACTTTGACAAAGTAATTCCAAGCCTCCTCCACATTCAGATCCTTAAGTTCTTCGGTCCAGTACACTTCCTTAGCTAATTCCCTTAATTTTTTTAAGTTAGCCCTTTTGAAATCAAGGACTCTAGTTGCAGATCTATTTTTGTTTATCCTGCCATTTAGTTTTAACTCAATTAGCTCATGATTACTTGAGCCAAGGTCTTGAGTGACCAAGTCATTTTTGAGGAGGAATTCTCTAGTCTGCTCCTCTTATCACCCTCTTTAGTCTTTGAGTGGGAAGCTCTTGGTACCCCCTGCACCGTTGTCAGTACCTCACTCATGGACAATGTCGGAGACTGGGGTTTTGATGCCATCTTCACCTTGGAAGCTCTCGTGACCACGATCTTGACATTGACAGGGCACTGACAGAAGTAGAGGGTCTCTATAGAGAGGGGTTTCTTTGCATCCAGGAAAGAAGCCAGTCTTAAGGCTTGCTCCATCATTAAGAGCCAATACTTTTTTCCCTGCTCTTAAATGATCTTCCATAAAAAGAAGTTAAGATCTTGCATTTGCTGGGAATATGACAGTCTCTCAAACAACTAATACACTGAGATTGCCCGTCACTGACAGAGAGTGCTTGTTGACAAGAGAGGCATCTTTTAAACCCTGAGGAGTCCAACATTCCAGACAGAAGAAAGTTTGTTAGGGCCCCTCAATAAGGGAAAACAAACAAAAATGTATTTTTTTTTAAAAGAAAAGAAATAAACAAATGTGAACAAACATTCCAAAAGCTATAAGGTACTAAACATACCACTACTACTGCTGCTAAGAACTAATAATACTAGGAAAAAGGCGCACACTAAATTCCGTCCCTGGCAGGAGGAGATTGAGAAGAAATTGAGAGCAGTTTGCCCATGCAGTCCTATATAGCCTCTGTATGGGGCACAAGGATGCGTAGGGCATATGCAAAAGCCGAATGGACACTGCTACCATAATTCTCCAATCAAAGGTGGATGCGCAGCTGAAGTGGAGCACCCACAGGGACATGACTCGAAAAACAACAATTATACTTACTCATGAAACAAGCAAACCAGCAGCAGTTTGAAAGTTTAGAAGCTGGAGAGAACAAAATTTGGGAGATCAGAAAAGGAGGCAAATATACAATACATAGATAGGGAGAGGAATAGTTTAGGCTACAGTATAAATCATTTCTAGTCCATACGTTAGTTCGTGGTACAGCCATTTTCCTCCAACTTCACAGCTTCAGATTTGCTAATCCAGGCTTCACCATCAAAACAACGTAGTAAAAATGTGTAAATGCAGTGGTAAATATAGTAAATGCAATTAAATTATTTTTAAAAGAAAAGTCAAGCTTTTACCTGATCTTCACTAGTTAAGCCAATGTGCATCACGAGATAAAAATGCACTAGGAAATCAGAATTTGGCAAAACATCTTGGCGCCTCGTCATCATAGCACAGATCAACCTGTATGCTTGAAGTTTGCCTTCTTTATATTCATTTGGCAAGGTTGTTGCCTGAAAAGAGCAGAGAATTTTTATTAACAGATCTCTTCTAGTTACTAAATAATTCAAATCTGTACCTCCGGCAAGAAAATTTGCAACATACAGCAATCAAATATATGTATACTTGCCAATAAATATTTTGAAGCCACATTCTAAATATGGATTCTCAAGAGTCACTTAGCTGTTCTAGACAAAAAGTATAGCTAAAGGGTGGACACTGATTATTTTTCTAATACATCTAGAACAACAAGGATTGCAGGAACACCGTAAAAATGCCATTAAGTGATTCAATATAGACATGCAGCAAAATACTACTCTGCGCAGAATTTAAAACTAATTTACCTTGAACAACCATGATGCAAATATTCTGAGAGGTGGAATTAAAACAGGAGGTGAGGGTGTAGACTGGTTGTCCAAACTTATAGCAAGATTGTCCCTTATCTGATTTAAAAAGAAAAGGGAGGGGATTAACAAAATAATATTTAATACATTAAAATGAGTATTATTTACAATACATGATTACTTCCCAGCCTTTCAACTGGAAGCGCTGTCCTCTCTCACTCTCTCGCATGCGCACGCACACACACTTTCCAATGAACTCAAATTCAACAGAAAAGTGTGTGGTAGTATTATCATGTTAAGGGTGTATTGTGGAAATGTACACTAACTCCCAACATTTGTGAATTATTTTGTACTTTCAGTTCATTGCTTCTATTTCACTATTTTACCATCTCAGAATATACGAATTTAAATTCTTTTTGTTACTACACAGAATTGTCTCTTATTAGGTGTCTTTACTGAAATTCAAACATCCTTTTTCTTTATTTACAATACAATCCTTCCCTCCAAACACCACGCTTTATTGGTTTCTTCACTGTTAAAATTACAGTATCACTAAAAGAACCAGCATGAGCAGTTGAAACTCCTTAAATATTCTTATAAAAAGTGTATTTTACTGCTTAGTAAACTTTTATTTGAATATACTATAAATTAATTTTTATAGCAAATACAAAATCACTCTCTTTGTATTAGAATAAAACACACATTAAAAACAATACCTTTGACAGTTTGTACCATAGTTCATAGAGATACCCAAAAACTTTGGCATGGATTTTAGGAGACTGGATATTGTTCACGTCTCCAAGAATTCCCAAGATTCTTCTCCATAATACAGAAGCTGAATCAGGATGCCAACCTATGAGGTTTCCACCAGCAATTATACTGCAGTCATCAGCAAGGAACTCGCTGCTGTCTATAGAATAAAAAAAATGGTTTCCATCAGTTATAAATGCAATGGGTAGTCTATCTGTGGCCCACAAAACACAAACAAACATTCATATAAAACAAGGGAGTAATGGTTATGAAAAAAGTTCTGAGCTATGAATTTAAACATTCATTATGCAAAATATATATTCAGAGCAACACCTTTCTCAAGGAATGTTTCTACAGATAATTGGTAAAATTTCCCTGTTAAGTCATCTTTTCTTCTGGAGGTGCACCCAATTTTGGCCTTTTTATAGCCTCTTGAACTTCCTATTATGAGGTATCCTCATCTAGTCTCTCCTTTTCTAATTCCAACATGATTGGCATTTGAAACGCAGAAATAAAACATCAAAAAGATATTTAGCCATATGCGTTCCCTTAGATGTAGTGAGTTAAAAAAGGGAATAAACAAATGCTTTCTTTATAAATTTAGGAGTTAAATATAGGAAATTTTGACTCTAGTACAATTAATTTAGTTAAGAAAAAATAAACTTTACCTAATACCCTACTGTGTGATCTTCCCCATTCAGAAAACACAAAAAGATTCAAAAGAGTGAAATAATGGTTTTCATTATTAAAACACAGGCTACTACTTACTAAAATCATGGCTAACAGATTAGGCAAAATGAAAGGGAAACTGAGCTTCATTAATTATTCCACAGAAGAAATGGGTAGTATCTACAGATAATGGCACATTACATGACAGAAAGAATAATTTGTAGTCACTGATGGTTATGTAATTAGAGAAGGCTTTTGTTAGGGTTTAACAGCAGCATCGAGAGTCTCCTAAATAATTTGCTCTGGGTTCAAAGTTTAGGTATTTGATTACAATGATTTATTCATGCTCTGTAGTGGTGGTACATACAAAATGTTTACAATTTCTTATTTCACTAGGTAGGATTGCCCCTTAAGTCCCATTCCCACTTATCAATTACTAGCAGAAGCAGAAGGCTATATCAGGGATTACACTGCAAGGGGATGACACGCTATTATTAGTAAGAAATCCACGTGAAACTATTTCTACCACTTAAATCATTGTGGAGAAGTTTGCAAATTTTTCTGGATATAAATTAAATCATTCTCAATTAGCAAAAAACCCTACAATTCCACCATGTTTATACTGTGAGAGTTTAAATAGGTAACAAAAAACTTCGTTTGCTTGGGAATTAAGATGACTGTTATTAAACAATTCAGATAGGCATACATGGAAGCCAATTATAAAACACATCAAGGAAGGAACAAGTGGGATTCACTGAACCTTTGTTGGGTAGGTTTCAGAGGGGTAGCCGTGTTAGTCTGTATCAGCAAAAACAACGAGGAGTCCTTGTGGCACCTTAGAGACTAACAAATGTATTTGGGTGTAAGCTTTTGTGGGCTAAAACCCACTTCATCAGATGCACAGAGTGGAAAATACAGTAGGCAGGTATAAATACACAGCACATGAAAAGATGGGAGTTGCCTTACCAAGTGCGGGGGGGTCAGTAAATTAACTAGGCCAATTCAGTCAGGGTGGATGTGGCCCATTACACTAGCGCTTTAAAGCGCTCAGACTTGCTGTGCTCAGGGGAGTGATTTTTCACCCCCCGAGCCAGCAAGTTAGAGCGCTATAAAATGTAAGTGTAGACAAGCCCTAAGTAAAATTAACCCAAATACCCAAAATATAAACTGAAAACCATAAATGAGCTCCAGTTAGATGTATCATTTTACTGCATCTATTGAAATTGATCACATTGACCCCTCCATTACAGTGCACAGAGGGGAGCTAAAACAGGGGTATTTAAGGTGGAAACTCCAAAGGAGTAATGACAACAGTTCCACAGCATGCTCTTGTTCTTTCCCCAGTCCAACAGAAGCCATTCAAGCAGGTGCACTACAGAGTAGCGGCTCTGCACACTGGGAGGCAGTGAGTTTAGGAGAGGGATGCCCTCTGTGGCATCATCCCCCCAAGAATTATGATGCATTATTAACATATGCTGGTTGTTCAGTGAAACCCTCAAAAGGTTCCGAGAGAGCTGTGGTGTCATAGGAGAACGGTGTGTGTCAGGGAGCTCTACAGAAGTATTCCAACTTTGACAAGGAAACTTGAATCACTCAAAGGATATGAAAGGCCAAATCCTCCATCCTTTCTGCATGGACTCAAATACTTTACATCAGACAGAAGAAAATGAAGTTAACCCAAAGAATTAAACTGTGGAATTTCTGAGCCCCACTAAATCTAAAAATGGTTTCAAAGAAAGACAGAAAGACAGAAAAATTAATATTTAACATGACTAACAGTCTTTCAACATGCAAAATACAGTTATGCACCCTCATTCTGTTAGGTAATTATAACCTTATTACTACATTTGCCTTTCTATTCTAGGTTACTGATCAAATTATTTGATAAAACTAGTTTTCTTTTGCATATGCAAAGAGCAAAGTTCTTGTATTATGGATAGAAAGCAAGCTAGTAATTTGTCTTCTTCACATAGGTAATAATCCTTAACATATGTTATATTATAATCTCCCTTTGTACCGATGACAAGCTGAACTATTGAACTGGGTGCACTTATTCATTATATTAGTAGTATTTCAAAGAATAATTGAATAAATGGAGTAGATAACCCTGAAACTATATACCTCATCATAGACAATAGCCTACCAGAAAAATTCTTATGTTACCTGATTAAGTTACTGAAATAAAATCTATGATGCACTTATTAAAAATTAGATGGAAAGTAGCCTTTACAAAGAACAAAGCACCAAAAGAATACAATACATAGTCATAAATGTTGTATCCTATATGTCAAAGTTACAATAATTAAAATGAAAAAGGTAAAGGAAAATTACTAACAAACTGACTTTTCTTAGGGTGCTCCCTTCATTAAATTCATATTCTAATGTATTTCCTAATGACAATGGAGACTTCTATATAAGTAAAGCATATGCACAATACTATACAAAAAACTTCAACATAGAGGGTGAAATCCCCCTTCCTTCCCCCCAGATCAGTAAGATTTTTGCTATTGACTTCAACTGGACAAAGACTGTACCTATACAGTGGTTGTTTTAGAGAGTATAAATACTGAACTACAATTTACCATTATCTTCAGTCTGACTTTCTAAATCCTTTAATAAAGGGAGTCTGCAATTCCCATTTCTGATTCAGCATTCACAGTGAAAGCTTGGGGCTACTCTACACTACCCGCCGATTCGGCGGGTAACAATCGATCTTTTGGGGATCGATTTTTCGCGTCTAATGTAGACGCGATAAATCGATCCCAGAACGCGCTCCCCGTCAACTCCAGTAATCCACCCCGACGCGAGGCGGAAGCAGAGTTGACGGGGGAGCGGCAGCGTCCTCACGGCGAGGTAAGTCTAGCAAGGTACGTCAACTTCAGCTACGTTATTCACGTAGCTGAAGTTGCGTACCTTCCATCGACCCCCCACCCCCCCCACCCGTAATGTAGACCAGCCCCTTGGAGACATGGATTCCAAATGCTTAATCTTGGGGAAATCATTGTCATGAGGAAACAACAACAACTGAAGAATAGCACATTCATGAAGAAAGAATCATGGCTAGCAAGTGGGATTTCCCCCCTTATTTACTTATAGTATCTTTCTAATCTCCAATAAATGCAATCTATGAAAGTA
Source organism: Chelydra serpentina (assembly GCA_037349315.1). Classification (NCBI taxonomy): domain Eukaryota; kingdom Metazoa; phylum Chordata; order Testudines; family Chelydridae; genus Chelydra; species Chelydra serpentina. The sequence continues at coordinate 19,242,615 of JBAIAC010000061.1, forward strand.
AAGTTTCTATCTGAAGGAAACAAGAGATAGAAAATGAAAAGCAAGGAACAAAAGCACGAGAACTTAGTCGATACCGCTATATTCTTTGATAACCTTTGGAAGGAACTTTATATAGGTACTTGACATGTCTTTACTTTTACCCCCTTACTGCTTTCCATATGAAACAGATGTCCAGTTAGCTATCACAGGCCATCAGAAGTTTGTTCTGTAATCTCCAAAGCTACACTTAGAAGGTTGAGCCAAATACCTGCCCTTGTGTACTGACAACCTGTCTCTTAAATCTTCATAAAGATATTAGTTGCTTCTCATTAAAATATGATACATTTCAAGAGTTGGCAGGCTGGAAGAAATATTAACTAAGTATAGGATTTTCAGAAGTGTCTCAGTGATATCATCAATTATTCCCTGTGTCCACTAAAGCTAGCATGAGAAGTAATGGGCTTAAGCTGTAGCAAGTGAGATTTACGTTAGATAATAGGAAAAGCTTTCTAACTATAAGGATAGTTAACCTGTGGAATAGGCTTCCCAAGGAAGCTGAGGAATCCCCATCATTGGAGGTTTTTAAGAACAGGTTGGACAAACATGTCACGGATAGTTTAGGTTTACTTGGTTCTTCCCTCAGTGCAGGGACCTGGACTTAATGATTTCTCAAAATCCCTTCCAAGACTATATTCCTATGATTCTAAAATCATATCTAGTATAATTAAATAGTAGGATATTAAGTTCTACTGCCAATTTTAACTCTAGTTGACCCTGTTTTTAACCCTTAAATGATATTCTTGTGACTACAGATCTCTTTCTCCACTTTCTAAATATCTAATTACTTACGTCACTACCAAATCTCCCTTTGAGATACTAGCGATGTCTGACATTCTTTCCACTACCATGTTTTTCCAGAATTGTCCCTCATTTAGTAACATACAGTATACATTTGCTGGGTTTGTTTCATTGTCTTCCATTTTCATGTGTGTCTGTGTGTATTTTGTTGTGCAACATTTGGCCTAGGGAATCAAACCGATACATCATTGTGATGAAGTGAAAGAAGAGTGTTAACACATTCTCTGAGAAAGGGTTAACTTTCTAGACACTAGTACTGTACACAGTGTTATTAATATTATTCAAAATTAAGAAAATGAAGCATTACGAAGAGTTTACAATATTTCATCTTAAAAGATGAACTATGCCATTAGGGTTACATTTAATGTCAAATAATTCTCATCTACTTTAAAACAAACATTTTTAAAAAGCAAAAAAGTGCATGTAAATTGAGTTGTATAAACTAGCATGTGTAAGTTCTACTGTTTTGTGACAAAAATCTACAATACCTATTGCATTTTCTTGAACATAGGTACCTGTTAAATTTGCAGCATCTGAAGGACTAAGCTGCAGCCAATGACGTGCATCTGCATCTACACAAACATCTGTTGGTATATTAACTTCATGTTCTTCTTCACATGTTTGCCAGGGGACCAGGGTGATCTCTACTTCATTATTGTAGTTAATGAATGCGTCACTGCTAACACTTTCACCTAAAGTAAGCAGGAATTACTAAGTGTCATAAGCAATGTTCTACGATTAAAAAAAAGACTCTTATTTTCAAAAACATATTTTAAAAGTAATCAATATTATATATGTGATTAGTCAAATTAGCACGTGCCACCACAAACTACTGCCCCTTAGAAAAAGAATTTGATTTCCTGGAACTCACTCATTTCTCTTTCTCTATGATTTCCATGTGACTGCTGCAAGTCTTTCAAATCTAATTCAGCTGGACTGCTGCTTCTTCGTATTAAAACCTTCAGAAAAAAATATAAAATTGCATTCCTCTCAATTCATTTATGGTTACTTTGAAAAATATATCCTATAATACGTTAGAATAATTTCCTCTATTAAGATGCATATACATTTTATACATAAATACCGTTGAAAACTAACTCTGACTTATTCAGGGGTGGTTTAGACCGGTGGTCTCCAAAGGGGGTGCGGCAGAAGATCCCAGGGGGTGCGCGGCAGGAGGAGCGCTGCCGGATGGCATTCCGGCGTTTTTTTTCTTCGGCAGCAGCTCTGCAAGCCTGCGGCAGGTCTTCCCCTCTTCTTTCTTCGGCGGCACCCTGGGGGTGCGCGATCCAAAAACTTTGGAGACCACTGGTTTAAACAATGCTTAGTCCTGCCTCAGTGCAGGGGACTGGACCAGATGGCCTACTGAGGTCCCTTCCAGTCATACGGTTCTATGATTCTATTAATAAAAGACCATATTGCATAAGGCATAGAGTAGGAGCATGTTATTAGAGTTAGTTGCTGTGGAAACTTGAACTCTACATTTCCTAGATTACATGGGTGTTAAAAACTTATCAGTTAAAATGTTGCATCAATACAGGGGGAGGGGGGGTGTTGTGTTTTATTTTTGTATTTGCAATTAATATTCTTAATTTTTTTTAAAGGAAAGATGACCTAGATGTCAAAAGAACTTAAGTGTTCTTGATACATTGGTCAAGCCTTATGACCAACTTTTCACTCTAGTTGGTTTCTCAGGCCGAAGCACTGCCACGCAGGAGGCAATGAACTCATTTGCTGAGGCTGTCTTTTTGGAACTTGTGGCCCCACAGCTGATTTTTGTGGGGAAGGAATTGGCAATCATTCCTCAGGCACATGCAGCTGCTTGCACTGTTTGGAAGACTGCACTGAGTTTTGTTTTTCTCACCAAATCTGGTTCATGTTGAGCAGTGGTCAGATAAATCCAGCATGTAGTAATTTTTGAGCTTTGCACTGGTTCACATAACATTTTCAGTTATTTATGCAATAAATATGGTCACAACCTCAATATCAACTTGCAAAGAAGTTAGGAAGTGTGATATTGATGGCAGCATTATAAGGAAGTGTTAAATATTTTGACCAGCATGTCAATAACATAAAAGGGGGGGAGGAGTGTTAATCTCCTACTCCCACCACCATTGTCTTAGCCTGAACAGGGTAAAGAAACTGCAGTAGAACAATACATAGTGTTCCCACTCTGCTCAAGCCAAGTGTGCAGTCCCCATATTGCTTTTAGACTACACCCACTTAAGAGCAGCGGACCAAACCAGAGTTTCAAACTATAGTCATCAATTTGATATTGCATTGCACTTCTAACAATATCACCAGTTTCAATCATCAATTATTTCTGCTGTTTATTCAAAAGTAACATGAAAAATTAAAACCACCTGCCAGTCAGAATGCTGATGTACACAAAGTTTTGAAATAAATGGCCAATGGTGCAAATTGTTCTGAGAAAAGCATTTCTCTGAACACTTCATGAACTATCAAACATTTGTTTAAGTACTATGCAATTTGGTAATGAACATAATTTATTTATAAGACAGTTATAAACTCTGTGTTTGTATTTATACACACACACACACACACCCCCCATCTTTATATGTTGCTTTATGTAATCTTCATTATAGTATTTCCATAAACGAGTTACAGCCTTACAGTATTAGAAGATGCAGAATACTCAAAATATTTGCTATTAACAGCTACAGTTTAATTCCAATTTCTATATCATCAATGGGATCCACAAACTTAAAATTTCAGTTGTTATCCTTTCTAAACATTTATATTAATAATTAGAAATGAAAAGTTCTTATGATCTTGCCAACTATTAAACTTGGATCAGAGTCTATCAATTTTGCCTTACGTGTTGGGCTTCATTTTCTTTCTTCATATATCCCTTCTTGTCTTGAATGGATTTGGAATCCGAACAATTTAAATTCTGCGAACTCTCAGTCTTTTTATCTGCATAATCAAAATTTTAAAAAGTAAACAAATGAGACAAGAAATACAGACTTAAGGAAATGCAGCCTATGGGACAATTCTAAAACGATTCAAAACAGCACTAAATATGTGCATCTTTTTCATCTTTCCAATATTTACAGAGAAGTGACTGAATATGACACTGCCCTATGATAGTGTAGGATTGTTGTGGACTCATTTATATCGTGAAAGCATTCAATTATGTGGATAATTCCCTCATAAATAGTGTAAAAAACTGCAATTTTGGGAATACAATTAAAATCTTTCGCTGTGGTGTGTGAAATGTAAATGCAGTGCTAGATACTGGAAATGACAAGTTAAACACCAATCACAGATATTTTCAGTGGCTTTCATTGTGAGCCCTGCTTTAACAAAGATGATATTCTACTCTTCCAAATGACAACTGCCTAAAGTCAAATTGATTTTTTACAAATTAACCAAAAATGAGACACTTGTCAAAGAGAATTTAGTGCTTGTGAAAAGTGTTTGGAACAACAGAGCTGGAAAATGAAGTTATATTTCCCACAAAACAGATACAGCACATAGAATGGCCACTCAAGATTCCCAACACATTTCCACTAATGTGACCTGTCTGCTGATACTTCCTTTGTGGGGCATAGTACGTAAAATATTATCAGGCTACGTGCTAATGGCGAATCAATTATACAATTTAATTAAATAGCTCACTAAATTGCTCAGTGTCCATTTAGGAGGCTCTTCAATACGGCAGATAAGAAAGTTTACTTGACTGTTCCCTACATTTCTTAGATGAATGGTAGGCAAATGGATGTAGCCAAGAGTATAGTCAGCATCACAGCAGATAAACCTTGGAGGAAACATCTCTAAAACTATATAGGTGAAATTATTAGCCAATGATAGCTGTCTTTCAATCATTGGTAATGTACTCAAAGCCCGGGTCTACACTATAGAATTACTTTGGTATAAATACATTGCTCAAGGGTGTGAATAATCCACCGACCTAAGCACCAGTGTAGACAGCACTATGTCAGCAGGGACCTAGCCGATGCAGCATTTTTGAGTGTAGACCTGCCCATAGTAAAAAGCACCTGTAACTAATTCACATGGAAAGTTGCAACATATTCTATAAACAAAACATTATAAACAGGAAGTTTGTATGAATGCTGTTGTCCACATTGGGGAAGAGTGAGAGTTCACTGAAACTATTTTGAAAACTGGTCAGCTCATTAAGTTTAACACCTGCACGTAATTAATGTTAGGACTGTATACCTCTACAATGGGGAGTATGTGCAAAAACAATTACTTATGAGCGGGAAGTGCTAATCTTTTATTGGTGACCACTCGAAGCTTACAGCTATAGTGGAAAATTAGGACTCGCGGTTCATCAATGGTTGCACAAGGAGTGGAAGCTGTAGTGTTCTAATGTGTGCACCAAATCATCTAACCTTGTTAAGAGTTCAAATTAATTAACACTACCAAGTACTCCAGTATAGAAAAATACAATCGTAGCGCTACTTTTTTGCAAGAGATACATTAAATTTTAATTATGATCACTAAAGCAGAACTTGTTTTTAAAGCATGATAGTAAAAATGAATGGCTCTTACCTACACTACAGCATCCAGTGATGCTAAATTAGAAGCTGCACTGGTAAATTAAATCCTAATTTTTCTAATGTAGCGAAAGACTAAGGTTAAATATACTTTCCTTGGCCATTTTTATACCTCTTCAAAAGGTTAAAACTAACTTTTTAAGTGAGATACTTATACTATTGAAAATCCTCAATGGGTGGGTGGATGGAGATATTCAGAAGTATGATTTTAGGAGCATGCTTGTGTTACATTTAAATTTGTTATTTAATAAAACCGGGTTTGGAACACTGAAAAACAGGATTTATTGTACCATAGCTTAAATGAACAGACATTATGGCATAAATATACATTCATACAATAGCAATGGGACATGTTTCTTTCCAATTTACAAATGTAGTTTAATGAGATTCAAAGACAGCTTAATACAGTATAGCTACTGTATGTCACAAAAGTTACCTTGAAAAAAATCAGAACTAAATTGGTCTGTAATGTCTGAAGTGCTACTGCTTCGAGTTAGTTGTTGGTCCTGGTCTGCAAAGAGGCCACTAGACTCTGCTCCTGTTGTATTTTCTGACTGCTGAGCTTCTTCAACTTCTACAGATATCAATTAAAATAAAACGTGTTACAAGGATTCTAAAACTCTTTGCACATTTACTCCACACTAATATAGCAAAGTCAGATGAAAAGATGAACAAGCTAAATATTTAAAACACAGAAATTATGAGACTAAAATGAAAAATTTAAATTTTAGATACCAAAAGCTCTCCACAACTGAAAAAAAATTCATTAAAAAAATGTATTCCAGCAGCAGAATTAGGAAGAGGTTCAGAGAAGGGAAAATCAAATTATTAGAGTCAGAGTGGGTGTTGAGGGCGGGAGGGGGATGTCACATGGAGAGAGATTAAAAAGACTGTTTAGTCTAGAAAGGAAAAGGGTGAGAGAAGATATATAAATTAATGAACAGTATAGAAAAGACTAATTCGGTGTTCCCATTTACTTTTCCCATAATAAAGGAAAAAGAAGAAACTTAAAAAGTCAAATTCAAAATAGATAAAAAGAATATATATGTTTAATAAACACCTTGCATAACTATCTAGTGGGACTCACTTCTAAGGGATTTGATTCAGAAAAACAGATGAGTAAATCTCAAGCAGTATTAAACATTCATAACAATAACTGTAAAATCTAGGGGAAGAACATTCTCCCCATTCCTAATGACTCCTCATAGCCTATTCACCTAGTTATACCTTCCTCAATCATCCAGCATTCAGCACTGGCACAGACTGGACACTGAACTAAATAGACCATTGGTTTGTTCCTGTTTTGCAACTAGGACTTAGGTGCCTCCTTACACATACAGGAGGGGATTACCTTTCCTGCATCCCTTAGAATGTGCACAGAAAGTTGGATCCTTTCCTGGGGACCTTATGAGATTTGCAAGTTGGGAGAAGACTAGGAGATATAAGGAGTAGCACACTGAGGAGGAGGGGGGATCCCTGTCCTTTCAGTGGATCGTCTCACATCCATAAGAGCAATACCTGCGCACCTTAGGAGGTGCACAGAAGGTCCACTCTGCAGGTATTAGCAAATTTATACCTCTCCCCCTTCCCTAAACTCCCTACATGCAGGTGCTAGAAGGAATGCGAGGTTCTGTTATTAGCCTTATGTGACAGGTGGGCAGAGCTTAAAAATATCCAATGTCCTGTGAGCCATCGATTCCTCTTCAGTGGCCAACCAATCCTTCCTAACCTTAGAAAACTTGTTCTTTCTTGATTAGCAAAATCTGAATCATTAGTCACTTGATAAGCCTAATAAGATTGTCAGTCTTTTGGCAGTTCTATTTAGGTTCAACGGGGGGCTGATGACCCTGAGAACCATGAAAATCTGCCAAACCTAATAAAACCATCATTGCCCACCAGAATCGTGAAGGGATCTCAATTAACCTATTAAGGCTTATGAAGGGTTGGACCCCTCTATAAGTCTACTAAGGCATGTTGGAAAACCCTCAGTAAGTGTCCCAAGGCTATTAGCAGAGTTAATTAAGTATAAGCAATACTCTCTGCTGTGGTGGGGACTGGATAGGGTTTTTATCATGTTAAAAATTTTAAATTATCTATTTGTTATTTATTTAACGGCCTCAACGACAACATTAACTTGGTGTAGGTTTATGTTGCCAGGAAATTTGTTTTGCTTGTTGTATATTACCAATTTCAGAAAGTCTGTTCAATATATATTAAATATACAAAAAGAAAAAAGTTTAGAGATCGAAAGCATTTTTAAAAACTACATAAACCGTAACTTTAACACACTCTCATTCCTTCTCTCTTTATAAGACAGCAAAACCTCTTGCTTGACAGTTTCTTAGATGATATCAAATATGCTTGCTGGGGAAAATGGAGACTCAGTTTTAAGTGTTAGCTCTTGGGTTTTGGTGTTAAAGTCTGATCCTGTTTCTTCACAAGATAGAACAAGACAAGCACACAAAGGTGGAGAAAGAAAAGGATAGCAAACAGCAAAATTCAGCATCTGTCTCTGTCTACAGCTGTAATTCATTTGCTGGAAAAGTAACATGAGTAGCACACAACCTTATTAGCCTCTTCAGGATCTGGCAAACAACTACCAGAATTGGACTACAGTATAACTTTATCTTGCCTCTCTGGACACAGAAAAAGATTGCATGGTTTGATTTGTCCTCGCAGGTTAAGCTGAACTCTCATTAGACTGAAGTCAAACAGATAAAGAGAAGAGAGAAATATGAGGAGTCAAGTGGGGAAAAAGGGAAAATAACACACAAGCGAAGGAGTGACAGCAGAAACCTTAGGTTCATATCTCAGGAGTTAGTCAGAACACAATTGTGGAGATGATTCTTTTTGAATAGTCAGAATTAAGAGTTTGATGGTAAAGTCGTGGGTCCTAGCATATGGTAGTGGTGGTAGTGACAGGCCTGGCAGTGATGCTAGTTAATGCTCCCTGCCATGCCTAAGGTAACAGCCAGCTCCTTCTTAGAAAATAACCCAATGGAATAGCACACACATCCTATCAAAGCTGACTCATGAGAACAAGTATCCAATGATTCACATATGCACACTTCCTCTCCTCTTAAAAACGTTTTGGTCTCTTGCTAGGGAAAATCTTGGGAGCCTTGAAAATCCTACTCAGAATCTTAGTTCACACAAACACAGTTTACACCATTGATTCCAAGCTCTGGTTTCTTCAAACAATATTACATAACAAGCATGTAAGTTACACTGAACTTTCTATCAGCTTTCAACTCACTGTGGGACAATTCAAGACCATCCCCGAGAATTCAACACAACTCTTTTCTCCACTCCCCCAGCCCTTCCCTACTCCTCCACTATGCCTTTCAAACGTTTGTTCTGCTGCCCCTCTCCAGGCCTACCTCCTGCAGATCTCTTAAAGTCTACACCAAAGACAGTCTGCAGAAGGGAGCAGTGGGGCTAGCAGGGGATTGTGATGGGGACCAGCAAAAAAGGAAGACATGCCCCTCTCCACACTTTCCGTTGACCACCCCACCTTTGAGTGCACTGGTTTATAAATGAATTGCCTGATTCACTTCAATTTTAATAGAAAATATCCTAAATTTCACACTGATAAAACTCTATTAGTTGCTTTACATGTCGAGGCCTCTCAAAAGCAAGAATTTACATTTTTATTTAAAATAAAGCTGAGCTCTCCACCAGTAATTTAATGGGTCTATTTTTAGTTTAATGAAGTGGTCAAACTTGTCTCTTTCACCAACAGAAGTTCATCTAATACAAGATATTACCTGACCCAGTCAGTCTATATAATAAACGGGAAGGCAATTAAACTCAGATACATTTTAATTTAGTTACAAAGGAAGACATACCTAAATAAACTGTAGGTCAAGATAAAGCCTTAATGTTTAAGTGTATAAAACAGAATACTTTGTGGGGCTCCAAACATCTGAACAAAAACAGAAAATGATACTGTCTAAGCCTCATATGTTTAAATAATATTTAGGTAATAAGAAGCACAGATAGAAAGTTTTTTTGTTTCTGAAATCAGGATCCCCAGGAAAATGTCTTTAGAGGCAAACATTTATAATTAGCATTAACTTGTGTGACCTCATTGTTAGATTGACAGTGAATGGGGTTGCTGGATTTTCCAGCACGATTTGTTTTGAAACATTAGGCCCAATCATTCAAATAGCTTTAGGAATATTTTCCCTGAAACTACTCCAAAGAAGAAATATTTTAAAAGCTTTCGTTCTCCTCTTCCCCAAAATGGTGCCCCATTGTGACAGTTAGTACAGTTCCAGTGACCCAAAAATAAAAATCACTAGAATTATTTAAATATTGGTACTTATCATCCAAACAAAATTTGACAGTGAACATGAGAAAACCTTATGATTAAAGAGGAAATATCTCCCAAAGACTACAGAATGCTGCTTTAACAACAGAAGTTGTTACTCATTAATTGTAAAGTGGGGGGGGAGGGGGGAAGAGAGAGAGAGAGAGAGAGAGAGAGAGAGAGAGAGAGAGAGAGAGAGAGAGAGAGAGAGGGAGAGCGCAGTGTAAACCATACTAACGCACAGTACCGTAGAATAATTAGACAGAAAAAGCCAGCAACAGCAGTTTAAAAAATATGAAGAACATTTAGATACAAGATGGCTTTAAGTACAGTACCTGAAAGTCTGTGAGAGCAAGAAGTGTAAGAGATACCAGGTAAGAGAGAGCTCACAGTGTGAAGCAGAAGAGGTACACTTTTAGTGGCTGGCAAAGCCTCATAAAGATGAACACAGTTGCTGATAGACTGGCTTCGCTTAGCTTCCAGGGAAAAATAAAGTAATAATTATGTCAGAAGAACAGTAAAATACATGGATTTTTCTAAGGCTATTCTTTAAGTGTCATGGCAAAATAAATGCAACACACATCTGAAACAGTTCTTTAACATAAATATTCAGAAATCCTACATAAAAATGAATTCCCATACAGTAAACGTTTGAATGTGTTGGAATAAAATTGCTACATCATAAATGTGCAATAATCAGCAAGGTTTTTTTTATTTACAAGACACTGAAATATTACAATACCATATATTACCATAAATCCATTTCATCTATTAACATACTGGTTATCTTACTAAATCTTACTCAGTAACTCTGTAAAACGATGATGTGCCACCAATCTGACCTATCCCAAATCTTTGTTTAATACTTAGGAATATTAGAAAACAGAAGAGAAATATATCCAACAATGTGTGCACCTCAAAACTAAATGAATGGGAAATTTCTTCCCTGATAATTTCTTTTCCGTTATCTCTCTCTCACAATTCGGAGATGTATGGGCTCCTCTCTTGAGTTCTGGAAGTGGTTCAACTTTGTAACACAGTCTGTGCGGGCCATGCCCCCTTCTCTGGCTTGCCACCAGACAATTCATTCCAATATTGTGTACGAACTCTGAGAATATAACATGTAACAATAACTTCAAAGCCAACCACTAAACTATGTATAGCAGCCCACAAACTGTAAATATAAAAATTAAATTTTGTCCCTTGGCTAAGAAGCCATGTGGGGAAGGTAGAAATGTGGTACACGCTTCTAGCAGAACGGAAATGATCTGTTAAGAAATTTCCCAGTCTGCAGCTCCAGTGTCTCCACAATTCTGAGGTGTATGGGAAGTAGCAACCAGTGAACATAAGAAGAGAGGGATAAAGAAATAGCCTGAGATAGGGAAAGTTTCCCCCTGAAATTAAGTATCAAACTGGCAAGCTGTTTGTGCACCATCGCATGCAACACATTCCTTCTGAAGGAGGCCTCTGCAGATGATAGCAAGTCCACATTCTAGTGTCTAACAAAGGTGTCAGAGGACCTTGTTGCTGCCCTGCAGATTTCTGCAGTGGAAGCAAATGTTTTCTCTGTCCATGATGTCACCAAAGACCTTGTGGAGCACGTCTTGATTCCATCCGGAAAAGGTTCACATGATGCATTGTATGCCTCTGTGATACATAATTTGATAGTCCAAAGTCCATTTTTGGCACTTCTGGTGAAAGGAGACAAAGAGCGAGACCTCCTTGTTAATTTGGTGCTCATGAAGTATATTTTTAGCGCTTTAGGAGCATCTAGCTTATGCCATAGCCTAAATTGTAGGTGAGGGGAGAAAGATGGGAGGACAATTTCCTGAAACGCATGGAAAGAGTTCACCTTTGGTAAAAAAGCATCTAGATTCTGATATCACAGTGGTCATACAGCACATTCTTGCGTGCCTCAGAATCATGTACAAAGTCTGTCCCCATTTTGATATTTATTTAAATTTATACATAAAATGAAAAGGGGCAGCCATTCAAGGCTCCAGGTGCCCCTGCCATAAATTACAAAAACATTAAACTGCCCACAGAACACCTTCAGCACTAGAATCTCAACCTTATGCCAGCACTCCTTATTGGGTCTGCTGGGTTCGAAAATGGTCCAATTCCAGGAGAATTTTTCCTTGGCTGACGTGGTGCAAAGGCACCGACTCTGTCAATTTTGGGGGGCTGCTTGCCACCCAGCTCCGCCCCAGGCCCTGCCCCCTCCACCCCTTCTCCCACGGCCTCACCCCACCTCTTCCTGCCCCTGCTCTGCCCTGCCTCTTCCCACTCCTGTTCCGGCCCCTCCCCTGAGCATGCCCCACCCCCTCTGCCCCCCAGTGCCTCCTGCACGTTGCTGAACAGCTGATCGTGGCTGGCAGGAGGCGCTTGGAGGGAGGGGGAGGAGCTGATCAGTGGGGCCAACAGTGGGTGGTGAGCACCAACTATTTTTTCCTCGGGGTGCTCCAGCCCCAGAGCACCCACAGAGTTGGCGCCTATGCCATGGTGACATTCAGAACTATCCCTCCTCCTCCACAACTGCATCTATGCATACAGGAACACTCCCCCCACTCCATGAAACTCTTGCAACTAACCCACAGTGCAGCCGAACAGTAGAAAATTATATTAATGATTTTGTTTAAAGTTTTGGCAATTGAGGCTTCAACTTCCAACTGGCCACTGTAATGAACTGCAGCATTAACTTCCAGCCCTCTCCTGGGCAGTTCCAATATATTAAGTCTATTATTTCTTTAAGGGACTAATACACAAAAAGGCACCACCTTACATGGAGTTACCCAGTCACGTTAACTTGATAAAACAGCAAAACAAATACAAGCAATAAGACATGAGTCAGAAATGGTCACAAGAAAAATAAAGATAAAACACTTTCTAGTGCCTAACAAACTATATTAGATTTAAAGGAAAGTTTCTCAGCACATGTCTCCAGCAGCATTACTGACTAAATACTTCAGGTCAGGACTGCTCCCCCATAGTCCAAAGGCTGTTTCTTTTGTCGTCTTAGGTGCAAAAAGAGTGAGGTGGAAAGGGAGGAAGGGAGAGGTGTCTTGGGATGTTTACCCCTTCTTTTTATAGTGTCAGTCCCTCTTTTAAAAGCATTTCCAGCTGAGAACCAAGAGATAGGGAATCTGGTGGAGGAAGGAGACCTCATGCTGTTTCTTTGCTAAGATCTCTTTGTCCCTGTCCCCTTCTTTGCCAAAGAATGGCCACTTTGATAGGTGGTGGCCCACCAGCTTTGTTGACACCTGGATGAGGCATCAGCTTACCTTTTGTCTTTGAGAAACTGGTTTAGCCACTCCAGAGACTTATCTGGGAAATGCACTTCAGCCATGATTCCAGATTATGTTAATACATTTACATATAATGTTGCTATATGCATTTTACCATGATATTACTGATCTGCAAGTTATGAGTTTTCAAAAGATACCTCACAAGGCATGCCCTGTACAAAGATTATTACATCAATTGCAGGGTGTGAATCCAGGGGTGCATTCCACCACACTTCCCCCCTTATAAAACTGCAGTAGGGTTAGCCAAGAAAAAATATTTTGCACATGGCTGCACATTCAATCAGAATGTGAACCTCAAACATCTCACACTCAAAGTGAGATTCATACCCTTAGACATCAAACCACTTGCTTGTCACCAAGTAGTCTTTCCTTACTAAGGACAGGGAATGTTTCTGGTCTGAGTGACCACAGTCAAAAAGTTAAAAATTTCTGTGTAGAGTGTCCTAACTCTTATCATCAATGGGATCTTTTGGAAGGAAGTTGCCTGTAAAGGTGTGACTGTCTTTCACTGGTAGAGCTAATGTTGCATCAACCTTAGCTTCCCCAAACAAATTAAATTTCCATATACTTTTATAAAATATTTTAGTTTAAAACATTTAGTTTGAATGAGAAGACCCCTTTCAGATCTTACGACATCCTCAAATGAAAAGGGTACAGGAAACCCTGTACAGTATCTACCGTTCTTAAGGGCAAATATTTTTTAAATTTTTATTATTGAGTTATCTGCAAGCCACTAACTGGTTTCCAGTCCTGGGAGAGACGTGTGTGTTTTCACTGACAGTGTCTCAGAGTTTAATGCCAGAAGGGACCATTAAATCATTTACTCTGACCTCCTGTGCATCACAGGCCATTAAAGTTTCACCGTTACCCCTTTATCGAGGCGAATAACTTGCATTTGGCTAAAGCAGTCTTTGTTCCTGAAAAGCTGCGCCTCTTGAACTTTGCTCAGTGCTTTGGGGAGTGAGAGAGGGAGATGGGTGCAGTACTGAAGGAATCAAAAGATTACTTCCTCAATGCTCCAGTGACTCCTTAGCTGAGGCGAGGAAGAGCAGAATTAGAAGCTGAAATGAAGTCACTACTGCACAAAACTGAATAAAAGGAAATGTTACTCACACTCTGCAGTAACTGGATTTCTTCAAGATGTGTCCCTCTGTGAGCACTGTACTCTAGGTGTGCATGTGCCGCTTGAGCCCTCAGTTGGAGATTTCTAGCTAGCAGTCCCTGTTCGGCCCACACCCTCACCCTATGCCTCCTGGTGGCAGACACCAAGCTTATATAGGGGTGCATGGGCGAACTGCACTAAGTTCCTTTTTTACTCTGTCATCATCTAAAGAATGACTGAAGCAGAGGGAAAGGAGAGCAGGTAATGAAGAACCCTCACACCTCAAAGAACTACAGTTACTGCACAGGGTGAGTAACATTTTCTTTTTTCTTTGAGTAGTGGCTCTGTGACTTCTGAGCAATATCCCCAGAAGGAGAAGGCAGCGGCCGGGGGGGGGGGGTTGCCTTTGGAACAGGATATAGAACTGAAGATAGTACCACAGAGCCGAGTGCCACATCGTATTTGATGGCATGGAGTGGGGTGTAATGCTCTGAAAACTTATGGATTGAAGATCAGGTAGCAACTCTATATATCTCAGAAATCGGGACGTTCTTCAGAAATCCACTGGATGTCACTTGCAATCTGGTTGAATGAGCTCTCACACCCCTGGGGGGCTGAGGACATGCAGATTGGTAACAGGTATAGATGCAACCCAATATCCATTTAAAAGTCTTTGGGCAGACCTTTGGGCCTTAGATCTAGCTGTGAAGTATATGAAGGGTCTAGGTGATCTCCTAAATTGCTTAGTCCTATCCAAGTAGAAGGCTAAATCTTTTCCAACATCCAGGATATGGAATTGTGAGGTTTCAGAAAGGACAGATTGGTTAAGATGAAAATCCAATGTAACCTCGGGTAGGATCCTGGGAAGTGGATGTAAAGAGATCTTATCATGAAAGAACATGATAAAGAGGAGAATCTGCTCCAAATCTCCAATCTCCCCACTCCTATGGGCCAATGTGATAGCAACTATGAAGACTGTCTTCATAGATAAATGAAGAAGGGAGCAGGTAACCATTGGTTCAAATGGAGGTCTTGTGAGGTGGTTGAGAACCAGATTGAGGTTCCAAGAAGGAGTGTGGTTTCTAATGTGGGGAAAGAGATTATGCAGACCCTTAACAAATCTGGATGATACCGGGTGAGCAAAAACAGAGGGATGGAAGGCCGATATGGCAGCGAGGTGAACCTTGACTGAGATGATGAATAATCTGGATGTCTTCAGATCCAGCAAGTAATCCAGGATGAAGGAAAGGGGAACCAACTCAGGCCAGAGGTAGCAACCACCGCACCAGTGGACAAATCTCTTCAGTTTCTGCAGATAAGCAGTGTAGGCAGATGTCATTCTGCTGTGTAATAACAGCTGCTACACCTCTCTGGAGCAGGAAACCTCTACTTACGAGAGCATCCAGGAGCCAGGCTCTGAGATGTAGAACTGCCAGGTTGGGGTGAATCGTGTGACCCACATCCTGAGACAGGAGACGAGGAACTGTTGGAAGCTTGATCAGTGGTTGTACTCAAAGAGCTAAAGTAGGTAATGGTACCAAGGTTGTCTCAGTCAGGTAGGTACTATGAAAATAACTCTGGACTTGGACTGCCTGATCCTGTTCATCAACCTTGGAATTAGGGGCATCAGCGAAAAAGCATAGAACAGACTCCTCTTCCATGGAACAAGGAGGGTGTCTCCCAGGGAGTAATGACCCAGACCTCCCCTTAAACAGAAGAGAGAATACTTCCTGTTCTTGGAGGTGGCATAAAAATCAATCCCTGGCTGTCCCTATATCTGGAACATGTCCTGGAGGACCTGCAGGTCCAGCTCCCATTTGTAGTCATGGGAGAAGTGTCTGCTGAGCGCATCGGCAGTGGTGTTCTGGATGCCTGTAAGGTAAGCTGCTGAAGTCTGGATGTGGTCTCTTGACCCGGCTCATTGGGTGATTGCAGGAAACGCTCCATTGCCAACAAGTCTGAGCCTTATCTCCCGGTTCTTTCTAGCCCTGGACTTAAGGACTAAACAAAAGGAGCACTTCTGGGAGATATGGGACTCTCCCAGACAACGGAGCCACTTGGAGTCTCTGTCGCTCACTGGCACAGCAGGAGAGGCAACATTTGAAGCCTGGCAAACCAGGCACACCCCACTAAGAGAAGACAAGTCTCCCTGAGGAAGAGAGAAAACAGTCCTCTCACCTAAACTAAATATACTAACACTAACAACAACACTAAACTAACTTTAATAGAAAAAGTAAAGAGAAAGGCCAAGTATGCTCTAGGCAGACACACTAGTGTTGTGTCTCAGGCTGAGGCTATAGAGAAAGAACTGAGGGTTGTTCTTCCACGCACTCCTCTATAGCCTCAGAGTCTGCCACGAGGAGGCATAGGGCACATGCGCGGGATGAACAGGCACAAATAGCTAGAAATCGCCAATCAAGGGCTCGAGAGATGCATGCACACCTGGATTGGAGCACTAGTTGGGACACTACTTGAAGAAGAAATTGAAGTTATAACAAAGTGGTTAGGAGAAATTGAACCACCAATTTGTTTCTATTATGAGAGACTGAATTTCTGGTAATCTGACCTGGAAGGCAGGGCCTAGTCCTGGAGCCTCCAGCAACAATATTGGACTGTCTCCAAATTCAACAACGAGATACCCGTTTGCTATGAATGAGGAGAGAAGCTGTGCAGTGGAATATCCCTTACCCAAAAGCAGTAATGAACATCTGCTGTGGCTGCTGTTTGACGACCCATTGAACTGGAATGAGCGGCACCTGTGACCATCAAATCAGAGAAAGACAATCTACTATCTGAGGAGCTCAAACCCAGGCTGCTGGAGTGTTTGAAACCCCTGTATTCTCTTCTGCATCTGAGGACTCAGGGACACTCTTCCATCAGCCTCACTCCCTGACCTGCCCTCACTTTCCTCTTATTTTTCTCATTTTCTCTCTTTCTTTATAGAAGAAACAAACAAGAGGGAAAAAAAACAGGAGAACACTGAGCTACTGTATATATGTATTGAGCTATCATACATATTTACTTGGCCTTATTTTCAAAAGTGCTGGGAACTCAGCACTATTGAAAATCAGGTAACTTATTCAGCCACCTAAAATATGGATTTAAGAGCTTAATTTGGGTACCCATTTTTGAAAACTTGCCGTTATGCACAGTGCTACAGATGTATATTTCACTGTAGAGAAATCACAGAACAAATTTTTAAAAGGTCTCTATATTGAGGAAGTGTAAGATGTAATAAAGTATACAAAGGGATATAGGCATGGATGTTAAGTACGACTAAATACAAAGAATTCTTATCCTGGTTAGCTTTATTAGATAATGATGATCATTTTAAAAATATTTTCATGAAAAGTTGACATTTTAGAAGGATTAAAATAAGAGATTTTTCTTAGGTTGTAAAAATGATAGACTATGCAATAACTATTTATTAACTGTTTGATATTTTTACAGTTATACAAATACAATGTTTTATGGAAAATGGCTTAGTCTTGCAGCTCTTTTTCATTGATGGTAGTAAGAGAATTCCCCAATAATAGTAGGTATTATATATTTCCTAGTATTCTGTAAATCTCTCATTAATTTACTTGCTTAATTTACAGGTACTATAACTGTTTAATGAAACTTCAAAGTATTTCTACACCTCCATATAATGTTTACCAAATACTAAGTCATGTAGTCCAGAATTTAGTATATACATAAAAGAACCTATTCATAATGAATACACTAAAATATTTTCATACAGAATCCCTCACCAAAAAAATCCAAGGATGTTTTACAATTCAGATCAGGTAAAAGCAGCAAGCTGGGAGAGAAAGATTATTGTGAACACATATTGTATTTTCTGGATTTAAAACTGTATCTTAATACTACACTAACAGGATTATTTTGCACAGAATATATGTAAACATCAGCAGGACATGATAATCTGGGTATTTGTACCAGGACTTGAATGCTTGAAAGTCTGAGAAAAGTTTTAAGGAATGAAGCCAAAGTGCCTTGATTCACTAGTGAATGCTGACTTTTCCTGGGAACAGTGGCTTGTGATGACGTGAGTTATTGCTTTTATAAAAAGTTACTCTAAAGGTCTGAAAGGTAGTCATGCTTGCTAAAAAGTCCCAGCTTGTACAAATACATTAGTATAGTATATCTATATAGTTCACAATACTTAGCCAATCATTCTTTATTATCTAGACCATTTAAAAAAAACAACACTCAGCAAAATATTAAATCATTGTGTCCTACCTCAGTAATCAATAAATCTCTCCTATTTTATATAATCATAGTATGTTTGACTAAAAGGATTCCTGAAGAAAATAAAATTGACCTCTCTTTCTAGGTATAAGAAAAGTGAAGAAAAAGATTTAGAGACAAATTTGCAAACATTTATTCCTAATTAAGAGTCACCAGAGGAGATTTTAAAATAATTTCAGTTTTATAAATGTTGATCTTTCCATTTATAATTAAAATGTTAAAGCAGCCAGTGCCTAACCTGTTGCTCTTTGTCGGACTATGTTTCTTGCTTTCTCAACTCCTGGTGCTCCAGAGGTAGTAGCACTCCTGAATCTCATTGGTTCCACAACTTCAGGATGACTTCTCCAGCTTAATGAAAATGATCGTCCCACTGTAGTTGCCTTTTGAGGATCTGAGATGCCACCTTTGAGATAAAGAAAACAAAAGCAACATCAGTCTAGAAAGATTTACAATTAATGCTATGCTTATTTCATACTACATAGAGTTAAGTGTTTCTACAAAAAGGAACTAAAATGGGACAAGTTTTAAGCCTATTATTTTTGGCAGAAAAATATTATTAAAAATAACTTGAGATGCCAACTATGGAGAAGTTGTACCACAAAACTCATGTATTACAAGTCCTCCCATTGTTTCTTCTTTCTATTCATTTTCTCAAATAACAGTTATAGATAGTGTCATCGGCATAGAATGATGTACTGCAGGTTGAAAATAAATCAATTTAATGGCTTATGTACAGTAATTTGTCACTTGACCAGAACTCAAACTGTCAGGACTTAATCAGGAATCAAAATAGGTTTCTACCATAACACCGTATTGTATTGAGTGCTCCATAATTTAAATTCAAGAATCAAGTCACTGGCATTGAGAGTCCACCTCTCTCCCCCTATTCAACTCCCTGATTTTCAGGATGTCTAAGTGTTAAGATTAATCTATGACCAAATTTAAAAATAAGGGTGCTAAAGTTGAAAACCTGTATCTCCCACTGATTTCAGTGGGTGCTGCTGGGTTCTTGGCATTTTTTAAAATCAGGCCACTTATTTAGATGTCTAACTTTGTACACCCATTTTTTAATAACCTTGGTCTATATGGTTCTAAACCCTATTCCTTTTATGGAGATAGCAGAGAAAACTGTAAACTCATCACTGGACCTAAAAGCTTGTTAGTTACTTTTTCTGAATCTCAGATTATTCATGGTCATCACCCAGGGCTGGCCTTTGGGAGTTGTGAAATTGGACCTCTGATTTTTGAGGGAGACCCCAGAACAAATAATGGCTTGAAGTAAGGGGTAGGCAGTGCTGCCATTAATCGTGTAAGGTCAATGCAAACTTCTCCCTGGCTAACTGCCTGCAGTTGAACTTGCTCATCTGCTGAGCTACCAGTGAGGCCTCTGCCCACAACTGGTGACATTTCAGTAGAGTTAGGAGCAGCAACCTGGTAAAGCAGACTAAACACAGAAGTGAGAGCAAGGGATTCCTGTGCTTTAATCCTGGTTCTAATACTAACTCTCTATATTGTCTTGGGCAAATCTCAGGGATGAAATTCTGCGCTGTACCTCTAAGACCTTGCACCCCAGAGGGAGGAGATGCTAAGATGACTTCTTCACCTTTGCACTATCCTGATCCTGAGTTGCTTCAGGAGCTAGAGAGGCCTCTGGTGTAACTTAGACAACCCTAGGGGTCTGCCTAAATTATGGTAACCTCCTGTGACTACCCTATGGGCTTCATCACTGCAGCACTGTATACCTGCCCTCATAAAACATGCTCCTCCTGGTGTCAGCCCTGACCCCTGGCTTGTGAGGAAGTCCTTGCAGGACAGCCATAAGGCTATCTTCCACAGTGCCTGTGCCAGGTGAATAGTGCCCTGGCCAGTTATAGGCCTATAAGCCGCTCTGGCCCTTTTACCCAGCATAAGAGGGTTGGTGCAGGGAAAAGGGTCTCACCTTGCCGTAGTTTTCCCACCAGTAAAATGGGAATTACATTTATCTACCTCACAGAGCTCTGTCCATGTTCACGAAGATGGTTCAATTAGTTAATTATTGTAAATTGCTATGAAAGCGGTGCTAAGATTCACAAGACTGCACAAAAAAATCATCCAGTGGCCCCCAGACTCTTACTTAAACAGGTTTATTAAAATAAAATGCAACAAAATAAAATTCTATTAAAAAGGATTTCTAGTGTCGGTGGCTATGCACAGATTCCAGCACAAGCAGCCATGCTCCATTCGTACTACTGTCGCAGAGATGGGTGTTGAGCCCCTAAACACTCTCCACATTTTTAAAAAAGTTTTTATAAAAACAGGTCAGTATAAGTATCTTACTAATGCAGATGCTCAATATTTTTGCGTGTAATAATACTAAGTAAAGTAAAATGGAGGGTATTTTTTCAAATGAATCTTTACAATGTGTAAAGAACCATAATGTTTAAGTTACATTTTAAAATCTAATATAGTCCAACTAAGTTTGACTATCTTAACTTATTTAACATAAAATACACTAAAGAAGTGAGAATTTACCTTTGCCTCTTTGTTTTTTTTCCTTTTGCTCACTTAGTTTATCCAGTGGCAAGTTTGTCATTTCAACTCCATACACCATTCTTGCTAACACTACCGTTAGAGAATCCATTATGTTGGCCCATTCGGTTATCAGCTCCTCCCAGTCAGTAAGGGAAGACAGTATGCTGAGCAGCTCATCCCAGAGTTCTCGAGAAATGTAAACACTCAGATTTGCTCGGATCCAAGCCACAATAAGAGTCTGGGAAATAGGAAAGCAACGACATTGTGTACATTTCTAGAAAGTACAGAATTAAACATTTGGAAATGCATGTCCAAAGACCAAGAGAATTTAGAGTCTTGTAACAGCTTAGCACCACATTTTTAATTTTCAGTCTCTAAAATGAATTCTTTTTTCCCTTCTGTTATCCTTTACTTTCAGAAGATGCCACTTCCTGAGGCTGTTACTGAAAAATGATCAAGAACTACAAACAGAAAACATGGTTTCATGGGAGTTAAATGAGTTTAGCAGCTAACAAGAAAAGAACTATAAAATAGGACCCTGTGTATAAAGGGACAAAATTCTGTAGCAATAATGCCCCCTTATTTCAGCAGCACATCAGGGCTTAATTCTGTGCGGGAGAGGGGGGAAGGTCAGGACTTTTGTCCATGGAATGGAGAAATGGGAAGGAGTAGCTCCTCTCCCTTCCCTTTAGTGTTTTTCTTTCATTTGATTCTACCTTCCTTCCCCTGCTTCTACAGGAAAGGAGACTGACATGTCTTTCTTTCCCCATCACCAGAGCTGAAGAGCTGGCTGGTACTGTAACAGTACGGTTACAGGGCACGAAGAGCTAAGGAGAGTAATAGTAACTCAGGTTGAGCCGTCACCACAAGATCACTTAGTCTTGAAAATAACGAGGGTGCCAGGAACGTTGGTGCTGAGAGAATCAATGGGGTCGGCACTGGAGCTGAGGAGCACGTGTCATCAGCACTGTGTGAGATGAAGTCAGTACCAAGAGATTGGTATCAGTGAAGTGCGGAACGTTGTCAAAGGCTACCGAGTGTGCTCAGTGCTGGGTTTTTGCCAAGGTGTCAGAGGGACTCAATTTGGACATTTTGGCTGAGAAGTGAGGAGATTTATGCCCCCATTTTACTAGGTTCCAGTAAGGGTAACCTAGGCCTGCACTCACTGTGGAAATAACATTCGTTCCTACCCCTTTCAGATAACTGAGTGGAGGAGCATGTAGCTTCCCTACTGCTCTGATTGTAGAAGGGTCTGAACTTTTTGATGAACTGTGAGCCTTCTGACATGTAATACACAACAGTGTATAAGGCACCCAAACAAAATTAACTCGGTCCTACAATATCACAAGGGACAGAAAAATAAAACATCTTTAAAAAACTGTTTCATCTATACAGCCTGAGGCAACAAACGCTAAAATGACTTAATCCTCATCATTATGGTTATTGCCTAGGGTCACAATATGGTAGAATTAAGGGTGTTTGGGTGACTTAACTCATTTTTCACCGTAATGTATTTAGATTTCTATTAAGTGTAACAATTTTGAATTTCCTGAGTTTATCCATGCTTGGTTTGGGGTTAATTACAACATCCTTGTAATGTTTTTACTTGTATATTACTGACACATACGCTCCACCTTATATCCATTTTAATTATTTTGGGTGGTACTGTTGGGATTTTCTGTTTGTTTGTTTGTTTAGTACTGCATAATTTTCAGACATGTTTTACCGATGAAGGAAATTTATGAAAACTGGAGTATAGCTCCTTGGTTGCCTATTTGACTCATATGAACTTGCTGAAACATTCTACACTTGTTCGTAACATGCTTTATTTATGAAACCTGACATAATTCATTGATATGGAGAATTATCAGCATGACAAAAAGCACAGGGTGCAAAGCTCCTCCACACAACCTCAGGATGAACATAATGCTAGACATAAAAACTCTGAGATACACACTGCACAGAAAGCAATAAACTATCATGATGACTAACCAACAGAAAACCTACCCAGCACATGTAAATAAGGGATCAGTGAACATAAGAGAAATGCAAATTTTGAGTACATCCTGTACCTTGCAATAGTAACAAAAGCAGATCCTGTAACAACAACATACAACATTTGCAGGTCTGTCTGCCTACTCAAATATACAAGTATACTGGACAGACCAACAGATCTGCTCAAGTCTTCCTCTAGTGGCTACATTCTACAAAGGATGGAGTACCTGATACCCTAAACTGTACTATTAACAAGAGTCTATATTTTATGGATTATAGATAGTATTTTTTGTAATACAGTGCAATATTTAAATAAAACCATACCTTTTTGAATGGCATAACGTTATATCATGAAAAACCCACTTCTGATATAAAAAACTGTCATTGAAATTTACTTTCCATTCTTTTGAAAACACTTTTAAAGGAAAAAAATAGCACTCAGTTTCAGTTTTACATTTTCTTATAAAAAGGAAAGGCACTTACCCTGAAAAGTAATCCTGCCAAGCTTTGAGCAAACATGTCCTTTACTTGGTTATCCTTTGGCTTCTGCATGACACCTTCTGTTATCCGCAGGAGTATTTGTAACATCTGTTCCCTGGTACCAAAATAAAACCTCAAATTTCAATTACAAGTTTTATTAATCTTACTTGTTCAGTTTCCAGATATGAAAACCATATGGAACCATATGGGGGAATGGAAGGATGCACTTGGCCTAGAGAAGCACTTGGCCTAGAGAAGTGTGCAACTCTCTAGTAATGTTCTTTTACCAATTGTGCATGTGTAATGTTTTACATATATTGACAAACAAAATTAGTCCAATTAGCATTAGAAAGACAAACATTTGTTTATTTTAAATTCCACTGATTGATTAAATGTATAGTTAGGTGCATGTGTGCGCAAACCCATGCAAACATGCATACATTTGCACGTATTTAATGATTATAAAGCATCTGGCAGCCCTCGCTAGCCACAGAATGTGTATAGTAAGAAAAGCTTTCTTCAATTAGTTTTTAATTTATCTATACTAAGCATTTCAAGGTTTGACTAAACTATATTTTTAAAAGTTGAAAATTTAGTTTGAACAAGAATCAAGTTTGAGCTAAGAACAGTAAAACGGAAGGTTACATAAGCAAACAACGTTAAGCAAAAATCTCTTACATTCAGTATTTTAGGACTTTTCCCCCCAGTGGAATCATGAACCATCTTACAAAATAAGTACAATCTTATCATAGGTTTTACAAAAGGCACAGAAGGAAACAAAAAAACTAAAATGTTATGGAAATTCCCTCATCTTTTTTCAATTATTCAGTCTTAAAATTCTAGAAGAGGTTATACTATTAATTTATTCAACCTGAATTCTCTAAGATACATTTAAAACTCACCATGTCTTTTTATTCATTGAAAGTTCCATTATCATGTGCCTAAAAATACTCAAAACCGCTTTGCAAGCATCAACTTGCTCCTTCAGGAGAGCAGGAACTTCAGCACATGGTTCCAATAAAAAAACATTCGCAGAGTTAGTCAAAAACACCTTGAAAACAAAGCATTTTAATTAGGAAAAAATAAGTTTACACAGTATCAAACAAGACCAACGGTTAAGTTTCAAAACAAACATGTTTTCCTCTTCTAACCAAACCCTTATCTTTCCTTAAAGAAGGATATGTTATATTATCTAACACACTATTTTCTTTAAGTTTCCCACACCATTTAAAAAAAGAGAGTCATGTTATATTCACTATTATAGTAAAAATATAACATATTCTTGATCTTTTAGATGCTTGTCTTTTCCATTCTACCACATGGGGGTATTCTTGCCCTCCAAACCCATTTTCTAGCTGTACATATTTAAACAATGGCCACCGATATTTTACATTCAGCACTGGCAAATGTACAGATTTCTGAGTAATTCCCAACTCCACAAGTATAGAAATAGTTTCTAACTGTCTAGTGTTCTAATGTCTCTAGAACTGGTGTCTGGTTCCGCAAGATAGGAACACAGTTTATATGATTTTTTTTAAAAGAGAGAAGTCCAATTGTTCACAAGGTAATCCATGAAAATGCTCAACTCCTCTAACAATTGTTCTCTGACATCTGAGAACACAAAAGGAGCTTTAGCCAACCTCTCCTTAAAAAAAAATAATCTAGAATTATTCTTTACATTAACCAGAACTCCATTTCTGCACAGCAAGAGAAGGTACACAGTGCTTTCTGGCATGTAAATGCATTCTGACCACTTTAATTGAGTGTTCTTTTTTAGGGTCCAATCCAACATCTATAAGGTTAATGAAAGGACTCCCACTGACCTTAATTTAAATTGGACCTTTAAGTTGGACCTTAAAATAACTAGGATCTTTTTCGCAAAACACAGCCATCACAGACAGAATTTTGAAACTGGAATGACAGCATATTAGCAGAAAAGGTCTTTCATCACAGACTACTTAAAGCGGGTCATTTATTGCTAGGTACACAGAATGGCACCCCAGAAAGTCCCAAAGGCTAACCCAGAGTAATTAGGGTTACTGTACATTTAGCAATTTTTGTAATGGAGTTCAAAAGAAAGGAGGTGATGAAGAAACTGCATAAACCAAATTATGTTTCCCCTTGAAACACAAAATATAGCTCGATGGGCTACAAAACTTTAGTTTGGATTACAATCTGGGATAAATTGCAATACTCATATATGACACAGTCTCTTTGGTGTCCCTTAGATTTTTGCAACACCCAAGAACAAACTCTCTGTTCACCTGCTTTATTATTGGAATGCATTTTACCTGCTCAGTTAGCCTGCTGTCGTGCTCAGAATGTCACCTCCTGATTGTTGATATTGCAAGTAGATTTGTCTTTAAATTCTAGATAGCTAGCTCTGTGACCTTCCTCTGCCATATTTGTTTCTTAGCTGATCATCTTGACTTATATATACTAGTAATATTAATGTGCCTGACTGAATTTTATGCTTTCCCTATCAAGTATTTCTGCAAAGAAATAAGAAAAAAAGTTCATATTTTGACCAAGTTACTTCCTTTCTATGGGTATTACAAGGTGCCCAGTTCATAGCTACTACTTCTGCTGATCCTACCTGTATGATCCCTAAGCTGTACAAGTAACTGAACACTGCAACCTAATGAAAGCTGTGTCACTTCAGTTATCTGGTCAGATATGCAGACTGAAAAGGGAGAGACTCAGATCAGCTGAAGCGAGCACAGTTCAGTTGCATGACCCCAAAAAATTCAGGCTGGAGAGAGAAAATAATAAAACTTTCTCTCAACTACTTGGCCTACATGAAAGTTATGTCCTATGCTGCTTATCATGCTAAAGACTACATAATATCCTTAAAATCACCAGGGATTCTACTGTTCGTGTCCTCTGAAAAATCAGTAATGATATATGTTTCCTATCTACTGGGATAGAGTCCAGCTGTTTGGAATATAGTGGGAGACCAATATAAAAACAACACTTTCTGAAGGGTGGGATTTTGGGGGGAAGCAAACTTACACATCCACATTTCAATTTCTTAATATTAATAGTATGACTAATTTTTACTTGTGCACATGGTTCAGAATTATAAGGCGATTTTATATAATCTCTGGTTTAATTATTAAATCACATTTAAGGAAACATCAAAAACTAACTGAAAAAGTCAACTTGACAAAAAAAAACTAGGCTTCTTTCATACTTACAGCAGCAATAACAAACATGGATCTACAGAAAAGCGTATTTTGTCACTTTTCAGAATAAGTTCACACTTTAAACTTCACTTTTTTTGTTTATCACCAGAACCCTCCAAAATAATCTCTCAACTCAGAATTCCAATATTGTAGGCAGGTCTGAGAGCACTGCCTACTATTAAGGTTTCCTGGCACTTCCCATTATAAATCTGTTTTCAATTGTTAATGACTTTGTCCAAAAAAACAAAAACCCCAACCTCTAATCATCTGGGCTGAAATTTTTCAGGCCAGGTGTCTTCACCAGGCTGAATAGTTTTGGAAATGTTCAGCCAAAATGATTCAGCCATTTTGAGAATGAGGCTAGTAAAAATTATATTTTGCCCACGTTAAAAGATTTTGGCAACCTTTTATTTGAAATACTCCCCATGCTTTGGGGCAGGGACTTGAAATTTGGTAGGGAGAAGTCTTTGTGTCAGGGATCAGTCTTTTGCCATGTTTGTGAAAATTTCCTCAAATTTGGCCAAGTTATAGGTCTTTGAAAAATTGCAGTTTGCACATGCTCAGTAGAGGCTTCCTAGAGCTTAGCAGCTGACTCTGTCCTCATTGCTACCAGTGCTGACAAGACTGAACGTGCAAATGAGTAAGCTTTTTTTAACCCTATAAATGCCCAAATGACTTCATGAATTTTACTTAAACTTACCCCAAAAACATTCATCGTTGAGCAAAGATTAGGTGAATATTTCAGAAAGTTATAAGCATGTGAAAATTGGTTTAGAATGGAAACTGCTTTGCAGCCTTTAGTACAGCAGTTGGAAACCTTATATTAATTTGTTATCTTTGTAAAAATGTCCCTTCCGCTGACTTGTCAAACAAATGAATGGAATCGTTAAAAATTTATTTTTAAATGGATAACCTAATGTTTTCTCTATATACCATACCTGTAATGCAGCCTGAGCACCGGCCTTCACATTCTTGTCTTCATCTTCTAGTATACATCCTCTATTAACAGCATTAGAGAAGGAGTAAGTTCTTCCCCAACTGGAAGATCTTTTATGTCCAGAATGACCAGAGGCAAGCTTTGAAAAACACAAGTAAATTAGTAATACAGGATTATAAAAGATGGATTCCTATATAGATTATATAAAAGCTAAAAAATAATAATTTTTAAATAGTCATAGGTTCTGTGTTCATTTACATAACCATTGTTACTCTTATTCAGAGATCTAATTTGTATAGGGTATAAGGGCAGTCCACATTACCTTAAAATATTTAATAATGCTTTTCATAATCCATTCATAGCTGTAAAATTTACCTTTTAATTTTTTTTTATAAATAAAAAAGGTGATTAGTTGAATTTTAAGCTTTCTGTAAAAGAGCCTAACAAAGACTAGTACTGTAAGTTTTTTTTATATTCTAACTCTTGTTCCTCAATGTGCAGAAATATCCTTTTAAATAACTTCACACCTCAGAATAGGGCACATACATCCGGTTCAATATATTAAGATATGAGCACCCAAGCCACAAAGTTCATATCTGAGTCTGAACTTCCCAAAGTTCAGAGATCCAGAGTTTTGGACCAGATCATAAAACTAATGGAATATCTGCAAAGATAGCTGGGCCCTTACCAAGATTTTATGATGGATTTAGATAATCAAATATTTCTAATTTTAACTGTGTTAATGTATACTCACACTAAAATATTTCTGTCAAAAGGAAACACACATTCATGCAAACAGCGAATACTAAACCAGTAGACTGAACAATTCAACATTGCAGAATGTAACACTATTTGTTCTGCTAAATCCATCCAAAATGGTATTTACACAGAGAGTTACAAGAAAGATTAAAGATCAGATTTTCAAAACAGCTCAGCACCCAGAATCACCCATGTTTGAGAGCAGCTGGGTGCTCAGCACATTTGAAAATCTGGACCTAAAGAAATAAAAAGGTGCATAAGCAAATACATATCATTAAAAAAAAACAATTTTATGAAAAAGGATTGAAGACAAATAATAATAATATCCATCATTCAGCTTGTACACAGTAAGTAATGATTGGTACCATACATGTTTGCAATCTGTCTCTGTATGTTCCAAGTTGGACACATTCTCTTGAATATTTTCTTGTTTATCTGGTTCTTCCATGAACACAGGCTTATCTTGCAATATCCACTTTCTATATATCTTAACCACTTTCCGGGTTGCAGAGATATCAGAGGAAGGCAACAAAAAAGCCTAAAATGCAAATTTAATTCAATTTACCTATACACAGAATATTACAAATTACACAGACCAAAAGAAAAGTTTAAAATCTACTTTTAAATCACTACTATCAAGAGCTATGATTATCTCACCAAGCTATATAAAAATCAACTTAAAAATACATTTGTGAGGTTCCATAATCATTGAGCTTAGCTGACTTCCAGATTGCATGTGCTCAGACTGGAAGTAAAAGGATATTTTTCTTCACTGTCTCTCTGCAAACTCAACCTGGGTTCTTTTCCCATCTTGCTCATCATTATCAGTGATGTATCAGAGGGGTAGCCATGTTAGTCTGGATCTGTAGAAGCGACAGAGTCCTGTGGCACCTTATAGACTAACAGACGTATTGGAGCATAAGCTTTCGTGGGTGAATACCCACTTCTTCAGATGCATGCAGTGGAAATGTCCAGGGGCAGGTGGCTGATCTGGTTAGGTCCTGTGATGGTGTCCCTGGTGTAGATATGTGGGCAGAGTTGGCATCGAGGTTTGTTGCATGGATTGGTTCCTGAGTTAGAGTTATTATGGTGCTTCACCAGCCACTACACACTGCACCATAATAACTCTAACTCAGGAACCAATCCATGCAACAAACCTCGATGCCAACTCTGCCCACATATCTACACCAGGGACACCATCACAGGACCTAACCAGATCAGCCACACCATCACCGGTACATTCACCTGCACAGCCACCAATGTAATATACTCCATCATGTGCCAGCAATGCCCCTCTGCTATGTACAGCGGCCAAACTGGACAGCCCTTACGCAAAAGGATAAATGGACACAAATCAGATATTAGGAATGGCAATATACAAAAACGTGTAGGAGAACACTTCAATCTCCCTGGACACACAATAGCAGATTTAAAGGTAGCCATCCTGCAGCAAAAAAACTTCAGGACCAGACTTCAAAGAGAAACTGCTGAGCTTCCGTTCATTTGCAAATTTGACACCATCAGCTCAGGATTAAACAGACTATGAATGGCTAGCCAACTACAAGAGCAGTTTCTCCTCCCTTGGTGTTCACACCTCAACTGCTAGAAGAGGGCCTCATCCTCCCTGATTGAACTAACCTCGTTATCTCTAGCCTGACTCTTCCCTGCATATTTATACCTGCCCCTGGACATTTCCACTGCATGTATCTGAAGAAGTGGCTATTCACCCACGAAAGCTTATGCGCTAATACCTCTGTTAGTCTATAAGGTGCCACAGGACCCTTTGTCGCTTCCCATTATCAGTGATAGAAGTTCTGCAAACTAAATTATGTCCTTAGATATACAACCTGTGCAAACTGATATACAAATTGATTTCAGATTATGTTGTCAGTGTTGCATGTAAAATCCCACTTAAGGAAAATGCTGTTAAAGGGGTGCCACTAAAGGCATAATCTGGAGGATGGGAAGAACAGGTGACATTCTGTCACTTCCTACTAAACTTTCTGAGGTCACAGAAGAACATATTTTTGCGTACTTTCTATGGTCTGCAGCTGGGAGCCTCTCTGTAAGGTCCACCATTCAAGAGCCTTGGGAGGTTAAGATGACAGCCTCCCAAATTTGTGACACTCATCAGCTCCTAACATCTCTAAATATGTCTGTCAGCCCTTCACAACATCTCTAAATAGGGTCATGAAAATCCTACTAAGACTTCAAAGGGCGAAATCCCCCGAATAAGTGTAAGACTCAAATGGGACCAGAGGACCATCAAAACATGTTATATATAGGGCTGTCGATTAATCGCAGTTAACTCACGTGATTAACTCAAAAAATTAATCACAATTAATTGCCGTTTTAATTGCACTGTTAAATAATAGAATACCAACTGAAATGTATTAAACATTTTGGATACTTTTCTACATTTTCATATATGTTGTATTATGTGTTGTAACTGAAATCAAAGTGTATATTATTTTTGCTTACAAATATTTGCACTGTAAAAATGATAAACAAAAGAAGCAGTATTTTTCAGTTCACCTAATATAAGTACTGTAGCACAATCTCTTTGTCATGAAAGTGCAACTTACAAATGTAGATTTTTTTTTGTTAAATGACTGCACTTAAAACAAAACAATGTAAAAAATTCAGAGCCTACAAGTCCACTCAGCCCTACTTCTTGTTCAGCCAATCGCTAAGACAAACAGTTTGTTTACATTTAAGGGAGATAATACTGCCCTTCAGGGGACATTGTAAACAAGAAGCGGGTAGCATTATCTCCTGCAAATATAAACAAACTTGTTTGTCTGAGCGACTGACTGAAGAAGAAGTAAAACTGAGTGGACTTGCAGGCTCTAAAATTTTGCATTGTTTTATTTTTGAATGCAGTCATTTAACAAAAAAAAAATCTACATTTGTAAGTTCAACTTTCATGATAAAGAGATTGCACTACAGTACTCATTAGATGAATTGAAAAATACTATTTTTTTTTTATTTTTTTTACAGTGCAAATACTTGTAATGAAAAATAAATAAGTGAGCACTGTACACTTTGTATTCTGTGTTGTAATTGAAATCAGTACATTTGAAAATGTAGAAAACATCCAAAAATATTTAAATAAATGGTATTGTTTAACAGTGAGATTAATCATGATTTTTATAATTGTGTGATTAATCGCGATTAATTTTTTTAATCGCTTGACAGCCCTAGTTATATACTTTTAACCTAAACTCTACCATAACATCTATCTAAGGCAATGTCCCTTGTTTGGGAAAAAGACAATGGCTAACAGAAGATCTAGGAACCTCATAAAGGTCACTGTAGTCTGTTATGCCAGTATCAAATTCCTACTTCAACATTTAATAGTCTTTAAAATTAGAGTTTAACCAACTAAAACTTTGATTCTCTGCATTCGATAGTGGTTAAAATTTCAGATTACTGAATTTATCTATCTTTCACTTTGTATTCATGCTATGTAATAACAAAGTTAGATTTTTTGAACTTTGATGAACATTTATTTTGTAGTTTTATAACATTTCACACCTTGTGTGATTAACTCCAAATAGGGTAGAAACATTTTATCTTGGCAACAGATGTGCCGTTTCCCACCCTCCCACCCCCCAAATATTATGATGCACGCCAAAGTCTGTTTTATAAGAGACTTACTTCTAACTATAGAATAGTTACCTACTTTTCATAAATATAGTCTGAAATGAGCGGATATAATGAGTCCAGTCTTAATCTTTTTCCACCTGAGCTATCCGAACGGGGAGCACTGCAGTGGCACCTTGCTTGGAACATGGATATCTGTCAATACGATTCCCTATGACCAACATGTGGTGCAAAATTAAGAGGCTAGAACTGGCATGGGCAACTGGCAGTCCGAGGTCTGCATCCAGAACACCAAACCATTTATTTGGCCCATCCATAGGCGGGGTCGCAAACCCAGAAAAAGATTAAAAAAAATAAATAAATAAAAAAGATTGAGCCAGGTTGCAGTCTTTTAGTAAAACTGCTGCCTACTGCTGCCTACTCGTGTCATTCTGCTTCGCTTCACTTCTCCATCAACACAGGCTCTAACTCCACCCCACCCCAGCCAGTTCCAGCTACTGCCTCCCCATTCGGTGCTTGTTTGGGAGCTGACACCAGCCACTGTCCCACACAGTGGATGGGGGCATGGCACATCCCTGCCAATGGGAAGGAAGTAACTAGAGCTGGATGGCATGGAATGAAGCTCGGAGCCTGTGCTGATGAGAAATGAAGCAGAGCCTGGGAGCAGGAGTCTATGCACCATGTCGCAATGCCACTCACTAGCCCAACCACTTCTCCATCACCCACGTAGGAGGTGGACTCTGCCCCATGGCACCCAGCTTTGATTACTGCCGTACCATTGGCTCCCACAACCAATTTGTTTGTGGCCATATGGTAGCATAATTTTTTTTCTCTGTCTCTTCCAGTTTAAGACAGATTTGTTTTGTTATTTTCATTTATTAATCTCCTGCTCTTCTGCACACTGAACAAAAAGGTTATAGATTTGTTTAATTTGTATTTATTTAATTTATTTATTTAAAGGCTGGGCTATAAGGGACTTTTATATTTAAGAATACTTTCAGTTTTACACTATTAATACATGGTTAATTGTATGTTAACATGCTGTATTGTACGAAATATTTTTGAGTTATGCAATATGTAGCCTGTAAAAAAAAATGCCTGGTCCACCAAAAGGTTTGAATGGATTTTGTAGTCTTCTGCTACTTTAAAGTTAACCATTCCTGGGGTAAAAAACAGTAGGACAGTATTAAGAAGTCCTCAGCCCTCATCAGCTGGAGGGAAGAATGCTTCAATATACATCTTCAAGGGAGGGTTCAAGAGAAGCATGAGAATTAATTTACATAGTGACCAGAAGAGATTCTCACTTCCCCTTCTTTAAAAGAAAAAAACAGACCAAAAATCTATTCTCTGTTTCAAATACATAATCCATTCATATATTAAATAAAAGGCAAAGCAAATTTCTGTTGTGATGTTCTTTATTTCCATAACATACACTGAAGTTTTAGGTTTAAGTGTAGTAGCCGTGTTAGTCTGTGTCAGCAAAATGAAAATAAGAAAGAAAAACGTGTAGCACCTTAGAGACTAACAAATTTATTTCAGCATAAGCTTTCGTGGGTTAGTACCCACTTCATCGGATGCGTGGAATGAAATATTCTTCAGACAGATATATATACAGTCAGAGAAACATGATGGTCCAGGTGTATAGACCAATCTTAAGAGGCTAATTAGTTGAGAGGAAACATGACAGCAGGGGAAGAAAAAGCTTTTTTTCTTCCCCTGCTGTCATGTTTCCTCTCAACTAATTAGCCTCTTAAGATTGGTCTATACACCTGGACCATCATGTTTCTCTGACTGTATATATATCTGTCTGAAGAATATTTCATTCCACGCATCCGATGAAGTGGGTACTAACCCACGAAAGCTTATGCTGAAATAAATTTGTTAGTCTCTAAGGTGCTACACGTTTTTCTTTCTTATTTTCATTTTACTGAAGTTTTAAGTACTTTGAAGGAATGCTGAACTAATTTATCATCATGCCAGAAGAGGGCAGCATAACACAGTATTCCATAAAGGATACCAAACTATTCTTTTGTGTCAAACCATCTCCATTTCTTTTTCAATATAGAAAGTATCTGTACTACATAGATATTTTCCTCTGAAATCTTTTTTTAAAAGATGGCAAATTAATACCAGGGGCTAAGCGAAAACATCCAATAATGACTCTTACTGTTGTCTACATAGAAATTATGTGTTTACTTTGATCATAGATGCAGAAGCAAGCTTCTTGCAAACTCAGCTTTGCACACACATATGCAGTAGAAGACGCTACATGCTTTTTAATTATATACACCAATGTACGAGGCATCAAAATTCATATGCCAGGCTGCATTAAATGATCTAGGGAAGTGTGACAGAATTGCTATTTTGGTCTGAGCAACACATTTGTGTTCCTATTTGACTTTCTTATCTTCATCTATCAAATTACTAATTTATCCTGATAAAGAAAAAAAATTGAGATTTTCAGTGCTGGCAAATGTCAAAACTTCTTTTAATCATGTTAATACAGCATCTTGTTATATTGTATAAATAATACAGTTTTCCTCATCTGCATCCCTTTCAAGTTATCTTATTTCAGAACCCTCTTCTAAATTTATCACGTAGATATATAAAATCTTAAACTTAAAGTAAGTTTTCAATGGTAATCACCAGTCAGTTTATAATCAGAAAATGGGAAACAGACTCAAGGTGATAAGCATGGGGGGCGGGGGTCTCTCTGGTCACACTAAGAAATAGCAGAACACAATATCATATTTCATGGTTTTTAACTGCATATGTCCCAGCTTAAAAACTACATCTTCAGATGAATTAATGAATTATATTGTATATAATATATATATATGAAAGCTTCTTTAACAAATGGTGCTTTCCTCTATTTGGAACACTATAAATAATAATCATCTAAGGACTAGACTTAGAAAGGACTCCTAAAGATAAGGACTTGCAGACAGGACTATGGTCAAGTTTAGTCAATCATTTGGTTCAACAGCATTTACAGTTTTCTTTCACATAACACTTAGCCACACAGTGCACTTATATATGTGCTGCTGCAGTTTTTAAAGTTATACAATAGTATGTATAATCTCCTACTACTTACTTGGCGAAATACTTCATTAACAAAATTGACGTAACCTCGAGTGGACAACAGAATTCTCTGTACCATCTCATACACCGTCCGATGTTGTTCTTCAATGCTGCAAAGGCTAGAGTTACTGAGTCTCCTATCAGACAAAGTGCTGCTATTGGAATGATTTTTCTCTTGCTCTGATAGCACACTAGTTTCCAACTCGGGGTTTTTATCTTGAGTTGTACCACCAACAGTCTAGACAGGAGAAAATGCAAGCCTAATAAAATACTTGTATAATACTGCATATAAACATACCAAAAACCTGGGTTACTTATTCTGAACTCCAGTTACCAGCAACTTTCACAAATCCATGGAATCCCAGGAGCAACTGAATACAACTTTCAATAAACTTGAGCTGAGCAAAAAATTAGTCTTATAATATTTAAATGCCTAATGTGCATCCTATTCCCCTATGTCCGATCTGTTGTCTGTAAGACAGGAAACCACGAGATAGGGTGAGTTGGACCATGGAGATTTAAAAGAGTTTACCGATATGGGGTACACCAGTAACCTTGATTTTCCAACATGAGATCTACCTTCAAAGATACTTGCTTTTTAGTCTTTAGAAAATAGATGACATTTGGACACAGTGCTAAGGGATGATCCTTAGGTCACTCTCCTCCATCGGAAAGAAGAGAGAAATTGGGGAAGAAAAGATA
Source organism: Chelydra serpentina (assembly GCA_037349315.1). Classification (NCBI taxonomy): domain Eukaryota; kingdom Metazoa; phylum Chordata; order Testudines; family Chelydridae; genus Chelydra; species Chelydra serpentina. The sequence goes on from JBAIAC010000061.1 coordinate 19,278,222, forward strand.
CAGGGAGGAACAGAACAAATAGAGGAGGAGTTCCAAGTCACTTTTTTCGTTTGGAAAAAATTGTCACCCTAGTCACATTCATGAAGCATCTTGGCAAAATGGTAAATTATAGGGTTATTTGCATAGCTGCAACATTTCATAATAAAAGGGATCCAGTCCTGAGAGAGAAGATGACAGCGGATGTTGTCCTTTGAAAAGAGGTTCTGTAAAACGTATCTACTTACTTAGTGGAAGAAATGCTATCTTAAATGAAAACATGTAATCCAGATGCAACAATGTTCAATTCACTGAAAATATTGCCTGGGCATAGGCGCTGATTAGCAAAAGTTCCTTTCTTTTTACAGTATCAGATTCCAGAAATATCTCTGAGTGAAGTTCTCAAGCTACAAGGGAGAGCAGCCCACATTCGGTGAAATTCAAAGTCATTAAAAAGTCAGCACTGCCAACAACTGCCACAAAGTTCTTACCAATTTTGCTCTATACTTAGAAGAGGAATCTCATATCCAACTATGGGGTAACTGTTGACAAATTCTAACTTTGATGGTGAACATTTTACCATACGTCACTGGGTTTTAAACCAAATGTTTTTTTCAGTACTAGCTTTAAGCCAGTTTTACTAGAGAGAAAAAGTTTCTTCCAGCTCATGTGGCTATAAGTATGTTGAACGTGGCAAGACAACTCTTTAGATCAATTTATGTGTCTCCCGGATTTTTGTCTGGAGTACTTGAGCTTCAGAGAAACAAAACGAAAAGGCCCTTCCTGTTAAATAACAGCACAAATTTCAACTTCAGACTTCTGACTTTCTATATTTCTTTAGAGAATCTGAAGCCAAAGCCAATTGCTTGCTATGAAACTCTTGGTGTGTGAAGCTACTAATCCCGGCCAATTTAGAACCAACTAACTTGTAAATTAAATGTGCGCTCTGCAGACTGCTGGTGGATCATATTTGTACTGTTTTTCCTCATTTCCAGATGCTAAATTGTATTAAAAGAAGCTAAAAATACATTACATACTTTCCTAGTATTTCACTGTAAACAACTGCTAAAGTTGTTGTAAAGATGTTGTGTGATTATTAAAGATGGCCGTCAAGATACTCTCTCTATTGAGAAATGGTCTGCAATATAAAAAAAAGTCAAGAACGTCTGGTTTAGAACAAGCATGTCTAATGATTATATTGTATTCAGAAGGTTGCTTTTCCTCTTTAAATAAGGTGAAGGGCAAACAGCTACACAAATATTTTCCGGTGCATTGCCAACAGTGTTCCTCCAAAGACTCACTCCTCCATCAGAGGAAAGCTAACTTAAACTCCATCATTCACCCACCTAAGCAGAGCATTTCCTTTTTGTTTCAGCTGTCAATATATTTTGATCATCTGCAGCTTCTCAAGCATATACATAAGGAAACAAGTAAGTTTAGGACATACCTGAATGATTTTAGGCAGCATTTCTCCTCCATTTTTAGTATTCTGCACTGAAGTTAAGTACTTCTTTTCAAGAAAGAAGGTTACAAGCCATTTAATAAAAACAACACGAGCAGCCATGAATGGGATTTTCGTGCTGTAGATGTTTTCATTATTCCGAATTGCAGTAATGTATGCTGGTTTTGGCCTCAAGTCAGGAATATCTGGTGAGATTAAACAGATAATATAAATAATTTTTTTTTAAACTGCTTGGTGAAATTAATTGAACATTAGACCAAAGCATTTTTTCTCCATGTGAAATAATAAATGTGATGCACCAGATGTTTACACCTAATATTATTCTTATTAATATATATTTATATACTACCATCATTTTGATTGGAGAGAAACAAGACAAAAAAAAGCACAACTTCTGGCCTGAAGAACTTAATCCATACCAGATAAATAGCAGACAATGCAAGCAGTGAACAAAAAAGGGATAGAGAAGGGAGGGACAAGAGTTTAAAGAAAGAATATGAGTCACAGTGGAATATAAAATTATCTTATAAATTCTGATCATTTTTATTGAGAAAAAAGTAAAAGAGGGATGGAGTAAATAAATCAGGAGCAGTCAAATAGTGCAAAGCCAAGTGGAAGGAGTGAGGCTTGAGGAAGAAAAAAGGAGGTGCTAAGGCACACTAGAAAGGGGAGATCAACTCAGATGTAGGGAGCAGCAGTGTGAGAAAAGCACGGAGAAAGTGGAGAAAAGGCAAAGGGCTCAAGGTGTGAAGAACAACCAGAGGACAGGAGAGGAACTATATAGATGAGAGGTAAAACATAGGTGAGGCAGAGTTGTGCAGAGGCTTAAAAGTGGGCATGAGTACTTTGAATGTTGTGAAAAAAGATGGAGTGAAGGATCTCTAGGGGTGAATAACATGGTTGAAGTGGCAGTGAAGTAAGATTGTATTAGCTGCTAAATGCTGGATAGACTGAAGAGGAGAAGGTTCACAGTCAGGGAGGATGTTGAGGAGGAGTATTACTACTGGTCAAGTATTAATGGCTTTGGTTCCATTCAAACGCTAGCACTTGAGTTCCAATGCACCACTTAATTGGTGTATTAGGAACAGCTCAAAAATAAAAGGATTTCAACATTTCTAGAGTGACGGAAGCCTTTAATCATACAACTGAATTTTTTTTTACTGGCTCTGCAGCTCTAACCCCTGCTCACAGCATGTCTGTACTCACATCTATATCTCAACCTCCTCTGACTGTCTACAGTGTGTCTATACTTTGAGCTGGGGGTGTGATTCCCAACTTGAGAAGACATCCTTGGGCTAGCTCTCATTGAGCTAGCACACTAAAAATAGTGTGTAGTCACAGAGCTGCAAGTAGCAGGACGGGCTAGCCACCTGAGCATTTGCCTATGGTCTCTCACAGTCATGCACTCAAGGCAGCTAGCTTGTCCTGACACCCACGCTACATTCTGTTTTTAGCACACTAGCTCAATGACAGCGAGCACAAGTATGTCTCTCAAGCTGAGAATCACACCCCAGCTCAAAGAGTAGACATACCCTTAAGATGCCATTCTCTCTCTCTCCCGCCCTTCAAAGATGAAGAAGATAAAATAAAAATGATTTTATTTGTATCAAAAGTAATGTCTGGCTTTTGGGCACCTCAACAATTCTTTCAACATCCACTCTGTATCATGTATTTTAACCATCTTTATGCACATTCTTTGTTAACTTAAAACAACATGAAGGCTATGGAAGTTTTGGGTATTTAAGGAATGCAGGACTGGCCCCACCCCACTTGTAGGAAGCCCAAAAAAACCCAACTTTCTGTGTTCGGTCCACTGCTCCCAGGGGAACATGAGGGATTGAATCCAGCCATGGAAGTATTACAACCCATTTTTCCTTAAAGCAACAGTGAAATAACCCATTAAACTAATATCTGTGATATTAATATCTGTGATCTGTGAGATCAAGGTTTGTTTTTTAAATGAATGGCACCTAATAATCTGATAAAAATGCAAAATAAATACAATTATGTTAACAATCTGTTTCACCATATGTTAATATAAAAACAGAAATCTAAAATAGTACTAGATCAAATATTTTTTTCTTATAAGCCATTAAAAATAACACAAATGTCACACACATGTTCATCAAATATAGTTGTAATGATCACAAAGAAAGTACACATACTACTACAGAAAGTAACCACCAAATATTTTTGCTACTTAAAAGTAAAACTCACTACTTACCAAGCACAGGTTTGTAGAGGTTGGTTAGTTTTGTAAAAGATGGAAACAAGTGAGGAAGATAATACTTTCTAAACAAGGCGAAGAGAAACTTAAAACCAGTGTCTTGGTTCTCCTTATTCTTCCACTCTAAGCTTGCAGCCTTTGTCATGGAGTCAAAACAAATGTTTCAAGTTAATACACATTCTATTAAAAATTTCTCCACGTGGATGATAAATGCTGCTTTATTGAATGTGGAAGATGGAAAACAACACTTCAATAATAGATATGAAATATTAGTATTCTATTTCCAAAGCTCTAGAGAGTACAATAAGAGCATAAGGAAAAAAATGATGCATGCCAGGTCATTTAAAAAGCAAGCATAAAGGAAGCTCATTAAAAGCTGACACACTTATTCTGTTATAATCCAATCACTCACATAAATGTCATAAATTAATGTCATTGTATTTTGTTAAAAAATATTTTACTAAGATTACACAAAGCTTCTTACCTCTAAGTAGGGTTCTATGAAACTACTAGTCTCTCCAGGGTATATTTTTCTCTCGTAATCAGCACAACCAACTCCTGTCATTAATGGAGTTGCATATGCACATACAAGATAACCTTAGGAAGCCTCAATCTTGAGCCATATGTATTTGCCACTCGCATTGGGAGTTGACTGCAAAATCTGATTTTTCTAGTGTTTCAGTATGTCAGCCCTGGTGAGCATCAGGTGTTCTGAGCACACATTATGTGAGCTTCCACATACCATTCTGATCAGTCCTTATCTGCAGTATCTTGGTACAGACATTGCTAAATTATACTAAAAAACTGTGTTGATTTTTTCACTGAAATATAGGCATATTAAAAATAGTAATCATGTTGCAATCATAAAACCCTACATGTGTTAGTCTCCTCTATTTATTCGTGCCATGGATTCCAATACAAGTGTAAAGAAGAATGGTGAAGGTAGACATCCTTGCAATAAGGGAAAGACAGACTTCTACTTGCTCAATCCTGTCTGTGGATTTTGATCTCTCATATCAACTTTACACCATGTCAAAACCACACCAGCTTAATTTATTTACCATTCTTCTGAGATACATTCTTTCAACTTGACTCAATTCCTGCCCCCTTTTTTTAAAGCCGCTTCAAGAGCAAATACAATTCTCAGTAACTGAAAATTTTCTATTTTTCAAATTCCCCAAAAAAGTCCACCTGATCCCTCTACACCAAACCAGGAAATAGCAACTCTACTCATCTTTTCACATCTAAAATTAAGAAGGGATTCTGATTCTTCCTTTACTTTGTATCATTGATTTGTTTGCTTCAGCCATAGTCTTATTACATTTTCCCACTTTCAATTAAATGTTTTTAAAACTTCCAAAATCACCAAAGATTCTGTAGCTTGCAAGGCCCCATTCTGTAAATACTTATACATGTAAGCTTTGGGAGTGAAAGTATTTTCTGGAGTTTTTTCAATTTTTCTGTCTACTGTCAGACGTAAATTGTTGCTCCTACTTGATTATTTTAGGTTCATGGAGCCAATTTTAATGTATTAATGCCACAGTATATTTACTGTAAGTCTAATTATTGTCAGAGTACTCAGGGATTTTGTATACATGTTCTTTTTATAATGTCAAATCTAAATAAATAAAATAAAATGAACCTACTTGTGAGTAGCATCACTGAACACAATGCGTACTTTATTCATGTGTGTAAAATTACTATTTGCCTTGATGCTGCAAAAATTGCACAAGAATATAAATTCACAATTGTCTTTAAAATGTACTGTCCAGTGATTGCTTTCTTTGGCCATCTCAAGTCACCTAACGTAGTCAGCTGAATGTCCACTAAATATTTCTTGATTGCTTCCACTTAAAGCTGTTTTTCTTAGTTTCAAAAACAAAATTCAGTTAAAGTGTGTATTTTTGCCAAAACTTTTATTTCTATTTTGCATCTTTAATCAGGGGTATCAGCTAACTTTTCTCTATTCTCAGTTTACATGCTATAAACTAATTGGGCCATTCTTATGGTTCCAATTACACAATGTACTTAAGCTAATTAATTTACAAAGCATCACCTCTACTTTCTCCAAAAATCAAAAACCAAAAATCTAACAAAAAAATTGTGGTCTGAATTCAAAGACATAAAAATGTGTTTCCCTCAAAGAAGACTCTTCAAAATACATGCAACCTTTAGTCTCCGTTAACCATGAGGGAGTTTGTCTACCCCTTTCTTGCCTAAAGCGTGGCTTTTCCCTAAGTGTCAGCTCTGAACATTCATTCCGTACTCTGAATGAGTGCTTTTCATCTCATCCATCACCATCATTAAAAAAAGGTTTGTACTGTACAGCAAAACTGGGTCCTCAGCTGCACTAGTGCAACACCATTTTCCGCAAGTGTAACTGATCAGAATTTAATGCAGTTCTGCTGATGAACCAATATGGAACAGACTCTGCAGTGTACACAGTCCTAAGGAATTTTGGCTTTGCAAGGCCAACAGCACTAAAAACAAAAAAAAAAAGAGAACATATTTCTGCACCGTAGTATGTTGGAAGTTTGTATACATAAAGGGAGCAGTTCTGTTGAGTAAGAAGGTATCATTTTTACATCGTCACTTTGTACAGTAAATCTGCACTTCAAGCAAGACGACACAAACACTTAAAACCATTTTTCATTTTGCTCACATAACCTTCCTAAAGCATGTCTCCTATAGAAATAAAATATCAATTTTCAACTTTTTAGTTTTTCATTACCGTAGTTCTTTTTACAGGAAATATTAGAGTTCTTTAACACCTAATTTGTATATGTTTATTTGTTCTATTAGGGTTGCTTTTTCATATTTCACTCCCTCATTTTATTTTAATTTTGTTTTAATCTCAATTTTTGTATTTTTAGAATACTTTCATTCTTCTTCTTTCCTAAGGAAGAGTATGTAGACATTATTTTGTCTTATCTATTTTTTAATTAAAATTTTTATTTAAATCAGCCTTCACATCCTCTTAAAAAAACCCTCAATCTCTCCACTCCTATCTCTTCTCCACTCATTCCTGGTATCTGTTTTCATCAATGTGGGTATCACTAACAAGGAACAAGTTATATCTATGCCCCCTAGCCAGCATTCTAAATGCAAACCCATTCACATAAGATTATCTTGATCAAACCAAATAGTCCCATGGCCTCTTCTCCTTTCCTCACTTACTGTACATTGGGGATTTAAAACACCCAGCCTGACTGACAAATAAAGATGGCTGTAAAAGGAAATTTTGAGCACCTTCTTGGATCTGCTGATAGCCAGAAATAACAACTCTAAGATCATGTCTACACTATGTGGACTATAGCAGCATAACACCATAGTTATGTTGGTGTAACCTTGCAGTGTAGACACAGCCTACAACAACGGAAGGGGATTTTCCACCACTGAAGGAACATCACCTCTCCAAGTGATGGTAGGTAGGTTAATGGAAGCATTCTTCCATAAACCTAGCGGCATCTACACTGGGAGTTAGGTCAGCAGAGCAACAGCACTTGGGGTGTGGATTTTTCACAGCCTTGAGCACCGTACTTATGCTGACCTAAATTTGAAGTGTGGTGGACCAGGCCTAAAACAGATGTGAACTGCTCCCATTATGAGACAGCAAGCTGAGACTAAGCAGCAGAGGGAGGAAGAGTATAGTGAGAAGACTAGTGATTCTGGGCTGCCTTGTCCCAGAATCACTAGTCTTTGTGAAGAACAACCTGGCTCCCGTCTTCACACCAAACCCTGCCCCCCTCTGTCACAACAACTCTCAAGGACATCATATGCCCCTAGGAAAACATCTAGCTGAGATGACTAATTAAAGGTAAGAGGTCCATTTATATGTAAAATAGATTTCAGATTAAACAACGTCTATTTTTTAAAACATGTCCAAAGTCATTGTTAACATCAGTACCAAATCCTAATGTAGCAACTATCTAGTTGAAGAAAACAAACCGATCACAATCATGGGTGCTACTAAATCAACAGCCAATGTACTTTCTAAGCTTTGCTGAAATCCTGGGTTATATGTCTATACTGTATCTTGGAGCAAGCCTCCCAACCCAGGTCCACAGACGTCTGCTAGTAAGCCTTGCACTAGCAGGCTAAAAATAGATGTGTAGATGATGCTTTAATGTTGTGGCTCAGGCCATAGCTCAGGCTCTGAAATCCTATCCCAAGCTTCAGAGCGCAGGCTGCAATGTCTACACAGCTATTTTTAGCATGCTAGCATGAGACAGTGGACTCAGGCTAAGAGACTCACTCCCAGATGCAGTGTACACATACCCTTAGAGACTAGCGGTAAAATAGGAGAGAATATGGAATGAAGTCCCGTGGAGAACATTAATTCAGAGGTGTGGCTTACTATAATGCATTTCATATACTACTTGGCTTTATCTCGATTTAACAGGGTGACCTTCCTGAAAGGTTACATGAAGAGTAATTTACTTGTTAGAATTCTTCAGGATTCTGTAACGTAACCAGCAACAGGGATTTGAAGAGTTATGACTGAATCGTTTGACTGAAATGGGTCGACCACCTCTTATCATCCTAGCAATACTGATGGCTGAGGGAGGGATTATTCTATTAACAGCTTTTGAGATACGTGCAACGTGCACCTATTGTATGAAAAGTCAAAATTAATTAAGCTTTGAAATCAGCTTCCTAATGTCAGATGTTGGAGCATAGTGACTAGGAATTTGTATGAAACTGTTTACCTTGTGAGAAACCTTCTTTATAGATATAAATTAAAGCTTTTTTTAAAAAAACCCTACAATATAACATCATCCCTTACTTGTTTTACTTATTTGAAATAGAAATAACCAATTTCAATACAAAAGCCACAACAAAATATTTGACTTTTCTTTTATAAAAAATAAGCAACTCTCTGAATGACAATAACCTCCATCTGAAAAATATTATACAAGTAGAAACAACGAAAAGAAACTCCCACAACAGGTATGTTCCCCCACATATTAAAGAGTTTACAAAATATTCTTTTCGCACCTGGATTACCATATATTTTAATAACAACTGAAGAAAATAGCAGGTTTGGTCCTCGGCAACCTTTTCACCAGAGACAGCTGGCAGAAGTGGGGTTATCTCTTCAGGATAAATCTTTGCTAAAATACAAAGAAAGATTTAAAAAAAAAAAACAGATTAAAATTTTAAAATAGTGGTATAAATAAATTAAATTTGTGATGTATTCATGTTCTATAAAATATTATAGTATAAATACAGCTACTGATTGCACAAAGTCATGTCCATTAGTCAGTTGGATTGTTTTGATATCTACCCACACCCCAAAATATATAGCTAGAAACAGCATCAGCTCTGGCCCCCTAACCACCAAAAGCTAACACACATATTTTTCTGTATGAGACCAATTAATCGAGAGAGGAATTTCTAGCCTTCACAGTAGTGACAATCCTGAAAATAATGAATTGAGTGAGAACTGATGCAGTGATGTCTGAGTTTGCAGATAGCCTGAAACAGTAGCTCTGACAGATGTGAACTGCCCGATTCATTTTAACACCTTGTTAACTATGAAAATGAATGATGATAATCTGTAGCACACTGAAAATGTGAGAACAGCATAAACTGAATTTAATACAGTACTGAAATGAATAACACAAGGTCTATTATTTATACTAAGTTTTAATTTAAACCTGTTTTTAAAATGTATCTGCAGTTGCCACTGAATAATGAAAATTTCCACTGAAGTGCCACAGAATCCAGGGACCTTACTAAAGAATATATGAAGACTTGACAATACTAGACATATTAGCTCTTTACAGAGAACAAGATTGCCAACAACTGAAAAAAGAATAGAAGGAAGGGATTAACTAACGATGGTTGGAACCACACTCCCTTATACACCTTTGCGTCCGAATGTTCAGATCAGTGAGATGATGTGTAGGGAATCAATAGTCCCTGATATCCAATTCAAGTATACCAGTAAAGTATCCAATTTAACAATTAAGAATGGCACTGAGCTTTCCCAGAAAGTAATATTCCCACACATGCACCCCTCCCTCTTATACTATGCATTTTTTACGTTTCCATCTCCTGTTCCTCCCCTCCCAATCCCACTGTTTCTTCTTGCCTGCTACACTTTTCCCTTTATACCCCGTGGACTCCTCCTGTGGAAAGACCTTAGCAAAGAGATGATTCTTGCATTTACACTTGAATAGTTAGGATCAATCTAATTATCCTTAAATGAAAACTCTGGAATTTGCTGCCCTGGATGGTCTGCAAGAGCCCAGATATGAAGAGCTTCAGAGATGCTGCAAGACTCATCTGTTTTCCTGGGCTTTATCTGGAGTGAGAGAATTGGGCCAGATAGCTGTCATTGTACTGTTTTCTTAATTGATATTTTTAAAATTTTGTATGTATATTTAGATGCCTGTGATTGGCACCTTTTAGACACATGAGTAAATTAGCCATTTGTACTGGAACCCTATCTAACTGCCTTCTTTTCATATGATGGGCTGAGGACATGAAGAAAAAGGGGGGTGGAGCCCCTTACTGTAACAGACATCAGAACTCCCAGTCCTTTCCCCCTCTTTCTTTAGGGGATACTCTCCCCTAATCTTGATTTAAGTTTCAGTTGATCAGGGAACTTGACTCCCTACTGAACAAGTACCTACACTGGACACCTGCCAAGCTGCGACAACATGAACACTTTACAACCTAACCTACCCACCAGGTCACTGGACTGCTGATAGAGGGAGTGGAAAAACCCACACTACCCAGCCAATCTACTAGTGAGAAAAATTCCTTCCCAAAACCAAAAAGAGATTAGTGCGATGTCCATACCATGACCTAGAAACCCGATACCCCACATGTAGAATGGCATCCTGGGGATGGGCAAAGACTCATAAGATCTCCCCTCTAATGCACAGAAACACATAGGCTGCCACTGCATCCTTCCATCAGCCAGTTAACGAAAATCCCTCCCAAACCCACAAGACGACTAAATGCCCACAAGGAGAGAGGAAGGGTGAACAATCCTTAAAGGGCCCAAAGGATTTTCTTTTCCCTGCTAGCACAAACAAAGCCTCTCCATCTTTGACCATGTTGCTCAGAGCGGCAGGAGCTCGCAGCCATGCGGCCTGGCAGGAGCCAGCCCCGCTGCCCAGAGCGCTGGCGGCGCAGCGAGCTGAGGCTGCGGGGGAGGCGGGACAGTAGAGGAGGGGCCGGGAGCTCAAGGGCTGGGCGGGATGGTCCCGCGGGCCATAGTTTGCCCACCTCTGGTCTAGATCTACTTACACTCAGTGACAGCAGGAAGTAGCAAAGCAGTGCAAAAAGATCTGGTGACTTCTTTTCTATATCTTAAACACAAAGTAACATAAAAATGTTCTGCACTCTGAAACTACAAGACTAGATGGATACAGTGCTATGAAAATATTTTAATAGATTAATAATCTCAATATGACATATGTCTGGTTCACTGATTTACAGAGATGGATAGTATGATCTATTAGATATTTTCCCCTATTAGAAACATCTGTAATTCTATGAATTAGAGACCAGAAGGGCTATATATTCAGCACTTTAATTCTGATGATTTCACTTACCATCAGGCAAATTAGGAGTTGGGCTAATGAGTGTATCCAATGTACAGGGACCTCTTGATGACATGATCACTGGAAAACCAGGCACTAGGCATGCAAAAATTAACACTTGCTCCTCTGTGGAGTTTGTCTGAAGTGCTTGAAGCCAAAGAAGAAATAGTCGGATTCCTTCACATCTTATCTAAAAGGAAAAGAAAGTAGAAAGTTACACTGATATAAACAGGAAAATGCAGTAAAAATACTGAATATTTAAAGAAAATAAAAAATGCTTTTTCAAAAATATGAAGATAAGCACCTTCACTCTTATCACTCTCCAGTGAGCCCTCCGACCATACATTGAGGGTGTGCTGGAGGCATATTCATATTCAGGAGTACTGTTGCATTCTGCCAGTATCTGGCCAATGTAATAGTCACTAGGAAGCCAATATTGCCACCATAAGTTAGAGTAGTTCTGAAGCTACTCTGCCTTGAACCAGAGGCCAAACACCGCTGGTAGCTCTGGAATTAAAAGTAGCAAAAAACGCTAATATGTCATCTAAGGGAAATACCTTAATAGAGTTTCCAGTGTGCAAAAGCTTCTTCAAAACTGACCCTGAAATTAGAAAAATGAAATAGGAAAATACATTACAATTATTAAAGCTGTCTGCTTTTGTCAAAATGCATTTTTACCACAACAGACCGTTTTAATACTGCTAAACAATATTACTACTGCAATGTGTTCATTTAAGAAATAAATACCTGTGGGGAATTAGCAATGTTATAGCTAACATATATGTTCTGTTGAACAGAAAGATGGAAAAAAAAATCTAATTTAACGTATCTGAAGTCTACTTTGTTTTACTCAGATTCCTCTCATTTTAAAATTACTACCAGTGGACAACTGGGTACGTTGGCCCATGAAATTTATAATTTTATATATCTTTTTTTAACTATTGTATTAACATTTCATGCCCATAGTTCACATTATGGTATACTGACTGGAAAATTGATTATAATGGTTTTGACATTTAGGGAAAAGGAGAAGCATGAGAACAGAAAAAGAACTAATACTGACAACAATTGGTGAGAAAAAATATATATACTAGGAGGCCTGCAGATGTACGAACAACTAAGGGTACGTCTATACTTACCTCCGGGTTCGGCGGTAAGCAATCGATCTTCTGGGATCGATTTATCGCGTCTTGTCTAGACGCGATAAATCGATCCCAGAGCCGCTCCCCGTCGACACCGGAACTCCTGCTCGCTGAGAGGAGTACACGGAGTCGACAGGGGAGCCTGCCTGCGCCGCGTGGACCCAAGGTAAGTGTGTTTCAGTTCAAACTAAGATACTTCGACTTCAGCTACGCTATTCACGTAGCTGAAGTCGCGTATCTTAGTTCGAACTGTGGGGTTAGTGTGGACCAGCCTAAGAGAACAACGGCTAAAAACTGTTTTCAAATAAGACTGTATGAACCAAAATTAGACAACTTTGAAAATGCCAGTCAACTAACATAAAATACTTTAACAAACATCAGAGCAAATCTGAAAGTGCGCAATATCATTAGCTGAACTCTCAAAAATAATATTTTCTCAGTGAAGTAGTAACACATCCATGGCTTGTTATTAAATGCATTACTTAAACATGGTACTCTATGCCCTACTGAACAAGATTTAACCATTCTGCAACACAATAGTAAACCTACTGCACTAATACATTTAAATATTTAATGTTAGTGCACATGAACATTAAGTAATTGTTTGTGAAAGCAAAACCATTTGCAAGTGCAAATACTATTTGTACACACAAATGTGCATGCACAAATCAGTGTGCTATCAAGTTTACTTGCCCATTAATTGAGGCTGGCTAAAAATTTTGCCAATTATGACTTTTTGACTGAAATCTAAACAAAACAATAGTTACAAAATGTCTGAGCAAAGCCCAATTTATGCTGTTCAAATTTACAGGAAATTAGAACGAAGTAGTTCATGCAGATGTCTCCTTTTATTTTGTATGTGCTAACTGGAAATTTGACAACAGCCCTTTCCTTGACCTTTCATTTCCACCCATTATTTCTGCTGTCATCACAAATTCATTGCTCAGCTAGAAAACACACTGGTTGATTAAACTGCAAAATCAGTGCTGAAATCCCAAATAAAGAATAGTGCTTAAAAAAATATGCCATGTGTCCAAATTATATTCAATAAACAGAACAGTAAATGTTCTGACTGCTTTAGTGCTAATCAGAAGTATATTTTTTCATTTTCAAAGCAGTAATAAGTAACATATTCAAATTAATTTACAGGGACACCATCAGGTTAAAATATATATGTTAAAGTTTCCTTCCCATGTCACAAACAAGTTAGATTATTAAAATTTAAAGAACTTTGAAATTTTAGTTTACTTTTCAGTATTTATAGTCTCTCTCCACTCTACTTAATTCATCCAGGCCAATGAAACAACAATGATCAGTTTTGCTTTCTGGTTCCCACGCGTTAACACAAGCCAAAATGTTTGGCTTACAAATATTGCAGTTTAGAGCCCTGAACTACCTGAGAAAAGCTTGTCCCTTCAAGCTGTGAAATTTAGTCAGAAAAATTATTTCTGCCTCATTTTATTATTGGCTTTTCCACAATACATAAGAGAATAAGATTAGCTTGTTAGCCATATTGTGCTATATCTTTATGTTTATTAAATAAACAAACTACATTCAAATAATATTAAGGGTGCAAAGTCAAGCACTCAAATATCAGAAAATGCCTGAATTAGGTTTGCCTATGATATCTTAATTTGGCTTCTTTGTGCATACGCATTACGATACACAGTCTTTAATTGCATGGCCACATACAATTTTTTCACAAGACTCCAGCCTCATTCAATGGCGAGGGCTCTGAGAATTAATCAAGGTTGTAAAATATGAGGCTGTTGACTGTAAGGACCCGTTCTCCATTTGTTGCAGAAGTTGGAAGGTGTGTAGTGGCACAAGACAAGGAAAAATGAAGAAAGGATGTTCTAAGGGTTGATGTTGTTAAACACTCTCCTGCATGATGGAATTTTATCCCTGCCTCTGCCACGGTTTTTCATTTTCTGGGTGCACACATAAGACACCTGGGGCCAGATGTTCATAAGTTCTGGGCATACACAACTTTAACTGAAGGTCATTATAGCTGTGCTTTCAACATATTAAGTGCTATAAAAATGCTAAGTACTCTGAAAAGTCAGGCCCTAAGTGTCTCACATAGGGCATCCAAAATTAGTGGAGACTTGACAATTTTGGCCTTATTCTCTCTGTGCCTCAGTTACCCAGCTGTAAAATGGGGACAATACTACCACCCAATCTCACAGAGCCATTGTGAAGATTAATTCATTAATCCTTGTGAAGCACTTGGATACTATGATGAGAGCACTCGACATGTCAAGGAGGAAATGAATAATTTTGTATTCAGTGGAGGGTTTGAATTGTCTGTGTTAAATAAGACCCAGGGCCACACAACAAATAAGGAGGATAAAAAGCAATATTGAATAACTAACTACCTATTTATTGAATGAGACAGAGGTCCAATGTAAAGCATATTATGTGTTCATTTATTAAAGGCTATCATAATGCATAAGCATACAGGAGCTGAATTAAGATTTCACAGGCCGCCTTAATTCTGGCATTTCCTAACTTTTGAGTGTTAAGCTTTGCAACCTTAACATTCTTTCAATGTAGTTTTTAAAAATGTAACTTCCTTAACTAAAAAACCTTCAAACATCATCATGTGGAGGCATACTGACACTCCCCTGCCACCCTTGGGGCCATCAGCAAGGTTTGGATCTTCAGATGCACAGCACAGACTTCCCACTTGATCTAACAGAATAACTGGTAGCAGTAATAGGTTGTTATCCTCTATGTTGCTCAGGCACTAGTGGGGATGAGACACATTTTGTCCATAGGTTTCACAGCTGCTTGATAACAGCAAAGGAAAGTGCAGACAGGGTTGGGTGTAATTCCAGGTTCTATAGGGGAACGTTCTCAAGTGGTTTATAGACCCTTCTGCCTCTGTGCCCCCAACCTGTTTGTGTCCGTTCCCCTCTGTACTTATCTGCTCCACCCCTGCTCACCTCCTTCCCCTTATCCGATTGCTACCACAAACCCATCCTGAATCCTATCCCCTCAATCTAATTCCTCCTCCCCCTGCTCCTGCCCTCTCCCTCACCTCTCCTATCCAACTCTTCCCTCAACCCCCATCTCTGCTCCTGCCCTCATCCTTCTATCCAACAAAGGCATGTTACTTGTTTTTTCAGATGTGGTATGCCACATAGTTTGTACCACAACACTGCTAGCTTGCAAAACAGGTATGGCACTCTGATGTCATGAATGCTATTGTGCCACAAAATACAGCAAAACCCTCTCTCGTATTGTAATCTCCATTCTACTTTTTCAAGAACATGATGTTGTGCAAGGAGTTAACAGAAAGATTTTTCAGATCTGCTCATCCCAGGGGCATGAAGTTTCAAAAAGATAATGGCAAATTAATTTCCATATTTCTCAGTTTATGCACGCTGAAAAGTGCAACTTATCTTTTTGAAATTTCAAATATTGGTCTAAAGAAAATGGATAGGTTTTCATATAAACAACAAAACATACTGGATCCAGATTCTACTCTAAGCACAGATGAAAGTTCTCTATTTATTTGTCATCCTAATCCATTGATCAGTTTATGGACTGAAACTACCTCAGAGTGCCTCATCTTGTGTGCTACCTTTTGCCTTTCAATGATTAGGTCACAGATACTGTACTGCTTTTCATCCAAGAATCTCAAAGAACACTGAAAAAAAATGCCTAAGTATTATTCCCATTTTACAGATGGGAAAACAGGCACAGAGAGGTTAATAAATCTGCCCTAGGCTCCACAAGTCAGCAACAGAATCATGAGTAGAACTCAAATCTTCTGGCAAGCGTTTTCCTGCTTTTATCACTCTACTAAATACAAATGCTGAAGACATGAGCCTTGTTATTCACTTTTTTTGTGGTGCCCAGGATTTGTACTATTTGGAGAAAAAAATCCCTGGAAGTAAAAGCTACAACTATATAATAACCCTTGTGACAAAAGAAGAAACTAGTTAGACAAATACTACATACATACAATAAAATACAATACATTTAAAATAAATCAGGGGACATAGATGAAGGGTTTTGTGACTGCTTTGGCAGGGAGAGAAAAAAAACCTAAGGACTGTAGCTGAATGGAGCCTTTAAGAACTGAAGGTTCAAGAATTTTTAGCTCTGGGGCTGGTATTGAAGTTTTTCCTATGCACTTTTCTACTACTACTAACTGGTTCTGTGGTTCATAGGGCATGATGTGCACTTCCTTCTGTGGGGATCTTCAGAGCAATTTATGTAGGAGGACAGTAGCCCCACTAGAATTTTTATGATGACAAAGATGCCCTTGAAAATTTCACTGAAAATGGCATTATTAACCAGCTTATATTTATACTAATAGAGAGTTTATAATGGTAAACAACCAAATTTTACACAAATTTTAATACTGCTGTGACAATCAAGGTTCAGGCACCGCCAGGGGAGAACAGGGGGGCTGAATCCCAAAGAATATGCAGTTGAATCAACTGATTGTATACAATGTTACTGTACTATAAAAATATGTTGAGTAAGGTCTTTTGTAAAGCATGTAATGTTCTGAACTTGATGTTCATCTGAGATATGTATATAGACTGTGGTTATGAATTTATGTATTCATGAATATAGCAAACTGTGCTCATAATTTGTGGTGCTGTCAGGCTGAGGAGGGGCTGCCTTCTTAACCAGAGGAGACTAGCTCCCACACCTACCATTGTACTACCCAGGAAAAGACAAATAGTAGCCCATTGAAATTAATGGGAAAACACAGACTCCCTGACTATCAGCTTAAGAAGGAATTTCCCCCACTCTGCTCAAACATGAGTCACCACTCAAGAGAGGGAAAAAAGGGGAGGAGGAAAGCTTTTTAAATGGTGGCATTAAATTATTGATTTCATAGAGGAACTGAGGGACAATCACTTAGCATGTGCTGTCCTTGAAGCACTAGATCCGATCTATAGCACAGGGGGTACTTTGGGAAACTGTTCAGAGACCAAGAGTAAGTTGCATTAGAGAAGGGAGTTTATCTAATTTGATTTATGTTTATTATCTTTATGTTTATTTGCTGTGTAACTTGTATATGTTTGCTATTCCATTCTATTTTATCTCTGAATCTGCGATTTTTTTTATTTAATATGCCTTTTGTTTATTTTTACCCCAAGCAGGTCTCTGGCATGCAAACTGTCTAGTGTGTGCACCAAAGTAAGCTGGTGTCGGGGGGTAGGGGAACGTGGAGGGGGGGAGCTGGTTTCATACCTTTGGGGGAGACAAAGCGGAGGATAAAAGTCCAAGTGTCTAGTACTTAAGAACGCAGGGTGGATGGATTTGGGGAGACTTGGGACTGGAAGGGCTGTTGGTGGTACTTTGCAAAGAGTGACTAGGCTGGCGGAAGCCAGGGTGAGACCTTGTTCTTGTGGGCAAACTACGGGCGTCAGGGATCTGAACGAAAGATGGACAGCATAAAGGCACCCACGGTTACAGAGCAGATGGTGACTAAACCCCTCACTGCTTTAGGTAATCCCCAAAACATCACAGTGGCATAGTGGTTACAGGAGTTGCACCCCAACACCAGCACATCGAGGTTTACACTCTAAACACTTGCAAAACAGACTCGAACAGACTGAAAAGTGAGGGAACAAAGTACAAGCTTACGGTTTGTTATTTTCTTTTCTTTACTTTGGGTTAAAGGAAATACAATAAGGAAAGTGGAAAATGAGCCAGTTAGAGTTCTTGCATGATCAAGCTAAATATGAGGGGAGGAGAGGGGCAGGAAATTAGTAGTGTGAAAAGGGAATTTTATTTTAAGCTGCTACTAAAATATTTTTTTAAAGTATTTCTTCTTACCTATACTGTGGAAATGCCATCGATAAAATATCCTCTCAGGTAGCAGTTGTAATATTTTCTGCGGAAAACAAAACTAAACAGTTAACTTTTCCATAATAAATTAGGTCATTCAGAGAATCTTATGGAACAGTTGATGCGTCCCTCCAGGCCAAACATGAATTAAACAATACAAAAATGGGCCCCTTCAGTAACAAGGATTAATGTCCACTATTTTACTTTCCCTAGATATTTAGAGTATATATCATGTTCTTTAACCACAAATGTAATTACGTTTTAAAAAGCATCACCGTCAAGGAATTATTTATTTTATTTTTTTTTAAACTTTCCATTGTTTTAGAAAGGATCCAAACCACTGTTCCCTCTAAGCTGTGCGCGTGTGCACGCGCACACAGATCCTAAACCCCGCGCACACGGCGCAACACCGCGCGCACAAAAATTTGCACAGAAACACAACAATTTGCACAGAAGAAATTTTTTTGCGCACACGGCCTGTCAAAAATTAGAGGGAACATTGATCCAAACCCTAACATTTCAGAGCATAAACCAACTTCTAATGGAAGGAGTTAGAAGAAACTTCATCTATGGACAGGGTATTTCAAAACTGCACACTTTAGGGGTTTTATATGTTCTTTTGAAGCATCTGATATTGGCCACTGTCAGAGCCAGGATATTGGCCAGATCTGAGCAAATCTTACACTCTATGGATTAGAAGGATGATGAACTCTTTTGTTTCCACCACCTAATGTTGGCAGATCCACCAGTTCAAGCAGCCCTAGGGGAACTTTTGTGAGTACTCTTTCAGAGAGCTGATTTACCTGCACTTTCATCTGCTGAGTGGAACTGACCAGAATCACACAAAGTTACATTAATTGCTCCACAGCAGATGCAGTTGGTAAAGCACTCATGTGGAATAATGTGTATTGGTCTTCCTCTATAGTTTTGGGAGGACTCTCTTGTCTTCACTACCCGCCGGATCGGCGGGTAGCAATCGATCTTTCGGGGATCGATTTTTCGCGTCTCATTTAGACGCGATTAATCGATCCCCGAAAGCGCTCCCCGTCGGCTCCGGAAATCCACCTCATCGAAAGGTGGAAGTGGAGTCGACGGGGGAGCGGCAGCGATCGACTCGCCGCCGTCCTCATGGCCAGGTAAGTCGATTACGATACGCCGACTTCAGCTACGTTATTCACGTAGCTGAAGCTGCGTATCGTAAATCGACCCCCTCCCCTAGCGTAGCCCTGTGACAGAGGAAGATCAAGGCCAGGAAGAGGGAAAGTCTTGACCACAACTTCTAACTTTGGTATTCTATATGGTCCCAATAAAGCAAAGCAATTAAGCACATGCTTAAGTACTTTGCTGAATTGGGGGCCTATAATCTTGGTTGGAAAAACAGTTAGGGCCATCAAATTTTGCTGCTTGTCAACCCAATGAATTATAATGCTACAAAGCAATTTGTATGAATCACCAAAACTTAATTTTGTTGTTTTTACATTTGGCAAAAAAAGCTTTTTTCCTGACTTTTAAGTATAGTGCAAGCCAATGTGGCTAACTTGCAATTCAAGGTAACTCTGGCAAGTAATTGCTAGTTTGTTGCTGCTGAGGATATAAAAGGATCAAATTAATACAAAACAATGAATATGGATTTCTTTTTCTTTTCTGAAAACTTTTCAGCCACTGAGCAATGGATTTTAAGAAGAGATTAAGAATCCAAAAGGGAAATTAGTTTTAACACTAATTTTAAAGGTCAAATAATTATCTCTAAAGAAACTGACAGTAGTTTAATCATCACAAAAAACAATAGGAACACACTTTCACAAAACTTAAAGCACCACCAGTTCTTAAGAAAAACGACATGCAGGATGCAAAATGAGTGACGAGTAATAATGTAAGCAACTGTGACCCACTTCTTGGTCTTTAAAGATAAAGACTGGTAAGAGGAATTAAGGCAACACTGCCAAGTAGACAACACTTAACATTTTAGTTATTTCTTCATATAAGGCCAACAAGTGAACCATTATTGCCATTGGAACGATATGCACAAAAAATGGATTACGACAGAATAAATCTGTTGGAAAACAAAGTGTTTCAGAAATTGTATACAGTACTCCAATGACAGTCTCTGAAAATGGAACATTCTTTTCTTCATAGCAGAAAATGATAGTCATGGCAACTTCATAGACATTGAGAACTAGACCTCAGGTCACATCAGTTTTCTACAGCAGCCAGAGTAGGGTAAAAGTCCTCTATAACCATTACCAGGGGAGTTGTCCCATAGACAATATTAAAAACCTTCTTATAGTTAATTCAGAAGAGAAAGTAAGTCTGGGATATCCCTTCTATGTTCCTCATTGTACTTTGCTTCAACATAATCCCCACAAGTCCTTCCATAAGCTTTCACCTGGGGCTTACCTTGGCAGCCGTGGCTAACAATAATTATCCCGAAAATCACATGGCCAGATGTCTAGCTCTCTGTCTATGGGCAAGGTAAATGTGCTTGGAATGGAAAGATCTGACTGGCTAAAAATGAGGTTATGATTAAAAAATTTGGGGGGTTACCTGTTAAGGACCATGTTTCTGCCAATCAGATTGCAGAACATACAAGGATATAATAATTATCCATCTAAGTATTAAAATACTAGGAGATTTGCACCTTTCAATACTACTTTTGACTTTAATCATCTAATCTCTGTTTTTTTCTATCCTAAATTGTGAACTTTTCTTTTTGGTGTTTTCCTTCTAAGTTTTACAGTACTACATGTAGCAAATGTGAAGAATAAAAAATCATGCTGAACTTTTCATGCATTCAGATAAATGTTAGACTCACAATATATTGTATATGCATAGTGCACAATACGAATTCATGGCTTTTAAGAAACAAAAACAAATTTGCTACAAAAACCTGAATGATCTGATGGACCTTCAGAATGTATCTTTTAAAAGGGATCCAATGTGGAACATTTGAACTTTTTTGTACTTATTATAAATTGACTAAAAGAAAAAAGAGAAAAAAAAGCAAAACAACTGACCACAAGGAAATACATCATAAAGTATTTATTTCTATTTATGTCTTGGGTATTTCCTCTAATATTAAAAAACACTCTTGATACCCTATTTTTTTTTTACCTTTAAAAAGGGCCAGTGACCTTTTTCTGTATCAGAATATTTCAGGACAAACCTGTTCAAAGACCTTAGATGACATGAGATTTTAAAATGCACTACTTGCTCTACAAGTGTAAAATGTTACGCTGTAAGGCAACACAATGTAAATGGGTACATAATGAAATACAGGTAAATTGTAAATATGGCTCCCAATAGCATGAGTGTTTGCAGTTCATGGCATAGTATGTTAGTCTTATAAATACACGGAATTCTCCATATTAAAATATTATTAATAAATGTCTGAATATAATGTGATGCACAAATTATGTCAAAAACATAATATAACAACTTCAGATGCAGAACAAACAGAAGTAAATGAAAAGCAAATGAAGTTGCTTCCATGGAAATACTCTCATTGATAAAGAGTGGGAAGAACTATAGAAAAAGTGTAATATACGATATAAAAGCAGCAAATTGCTTCTAAAAACGAATGGTTTTTTAAAGGGTGGACTGTAAATGCAGAATATTGAAGAAAAATTAAACTAGTTGTAAGATTACGTGAAGAATACCCAACCAGTCAAGGACAAGCAGCACTCTGAACGTAGCTTATTCGTCCACCTTTCAGCAAGCCCAAAATCATGACTCCATAATTCTTGCTCTATGAGAAGCACCAGCATGCACTATGTTGATGAGACTGCAAATCTATTGGAAACCCACTGTAGCATACAACCCAGATTGCATACTGTAGCATACAACCCAGATTACTGGAAGAAAGAATGTCAGAGAAATGACTCTTTCAAACCACCAGCATTTTGCAAAGGTTTATTTTGTGTGTGTGAGACATGATTCCTGGCCACAGCAGCGCTTTAACATGGCTATGTAGTAGCAGCGCTATAAAAAAAAAAAAAAAGCCTTCACGAGAGGAATAGCTACCAGTGCTGGTGCACTGTCTACACTGGCACATTACAGCACTGAAACTTGCAGCGCTCAGGGGTGTTTTTTCACACCCTTGAGCGAGAAAGTGGCAGCGCAGTAAAGTGCCAGTGTAGACAAGACCTCAGACCCATGATCCAAGTCCAGAGGATCTAGCCTCAAGAATAAACAAAACCCTAGTGATAATCAAGGTTAAACAGACAGTGAGTATGTAGCTTGTGGTCATAGAATCTCAGGGTTGGAAGGGACCTCAGGAGGTCATCTAGTCCAACCCCCTGCTCAAAGCAGGACCAACCCAAACTAAATCATCCCAGCCAGGGTTTTGTCAAGCCTGACCTTAAAAACCTCTAAGGAAGGAGATTCCACCACCTCCCTAGGTAACCCATTCCAGTGCTTCACCACCCTACTAGTGAAAAGGTTTTTCCTAATATCTAACCTAAACCTCCCCCTCTGCAACTTGAGACCATTACTCCTTGTTCTGTCATCTTCTACCACTGAGAACAGTCTAGATCCATCCTCTTTGGAACCCCCTTTCAGGTAGTTGAAAACAGCTATCAAATCCTCCCTCATTCTTCTCTTCTGCAGGCTAAACAATCTCAGTTCCCTCAGCCTCTCCTCATAAGTCATGTGCTCCAGCCCCCTAATCATTTTTGTTACTCTCCACTGGACTCTTTCCAATTTATCCACATCCTTCATGTAGTGTGGGGCCCAAAACTGGACACAGTACTCCAAATGAGGCCTCACCAGTGCCGAATAGAGGGGAATAATCACGTCCCTCGATCTGCTGGAAATGCCCCTACTTATACAGCCCAAAATGCCGTTGGCCTTCTTGGCAACAAGGGCACACTGTTGACTCATATTCAGCTTTTCGTCCACTGTAACCCCTAGGTCCTTTTCTGCAGAACCGCTGCCCAGCCATTCGGTCCCTAGTTTATAGCAGTGCATGGGATTCTTCCGTCCTAAGTGCAGGACTCTGCACTTGTCCTTGTTGAACCTCATCATATTTCTTTTGGCCCAATTCTCTAATTTGTCTAGGTCCCTCTGTATCCTATCCCTAACAATAGCAAACAAAACAACTGTTTCACTTGAAAACAGGCTGGGGTTGGCTTTACCACCGGGTGATAACCCAGGTGCCAATGAATTTCAGGGTGTTTCTAGAGCCAACACTTATTAGAAATGGTACAGAGGAGTCTGTGATACACATTGTGAAGAGCAAATTCAGGATCTTGCACAGGACAGGCAACATGAAAAAAAAATACCCCTTTTTGTTTTTCCCTGGAAAATACACTATTTGGTAGAGGTAGGGCTTTTGTTAGATCCTTCCAGTAGAACAGCCCTTTCAGTCCTGATCGTCAGCTGGGGAGAAGTAAAATGGGTGGGAAGGAAAGAATGCAAAGTGGTCCTGGCTCAGAATAGCCTCCATATCTGAAACATTGTGATAACATTAAATTTAGGACACATCTGACCCACATCACTTTCCCTTCTCCTCCATTGCTCTCAGCAGTTCAAAATCAGAGATGAAAAATGAATGCATTTGGAGAAAAATATTAAATAGGATAACGGTGATCAGATTAGTGAATCATCTGCATAGTCCAATCCTGAACACTTAGCTGAAGGGGTCTTCCAATCTATGTAATTATCTGAGGTCAATCACATCACAGCTTCCATCTAAACTACTTTAAAACTGTGCAAGTTATTAAGAGAGTGCATACAAGTAATCATAGTTAACTTAGCACATTTTGCTCCTGGTGAATAGGAAATGGTTCACAAAGTGTCTGAACTGCTAAATGAGGTGAAAAACACAACCTAATTCAAAGTTAAGACTGAAACTCTTGTGTTATTAGTGCTTCTTGTGCCTATGTATTACTGGGTCCAAAGATAAACACGTTACTTTACATATTAACATTAGGGAGGTGAACTCACAATCAGCTGGACAACCACCCATGTTTGTATTCCTGAGAATCCATTCTTCACTCTCCCACACAGTTATAAGAAATGTATACAGCCTTTACTGTGAAAAACAAATGATATTTTCTTCCACTCCAACCTCGATTCTTAGTTATACTGCTGTGAATTCCAAACTGGCTATTGACATCTTGTTTGTAATTTCACAGTAAAGTAATATGAAATATTTTAGGAAATCCCACAGTGTGAAATTATATTACTTTTTCAAAAAACACACAGATCTATTTAATGCTTAGTGCTTTGCTGCATCTATATGGTAATCCATTATAGCACACTTGAAATAGAAATTAGGTATTACTACTGATCAACACATCAGGGTATCTGTCAGTTCTTTTAACTGATTATACATAGTTCTTTTTCTTCTGGGCTTACTGCATGACTAGGAATAATGTGAAGTTTAAACCTTAGTTTATATAGGATGCTGCTTTTTGAAAGAAACACTTCTTTGTTTTAAACTCTGCTTTCATTTTGTAGGTGTAAAAAGAATCCTATATCTCAGATTATTAGGGTGAATGCATCATTTTTAACAGATTCACAGTCTCGATTAATAATGCAGTTTCGCCGGGTGGGGGAGGGGGAAGGGGGAGAAATAGGAAGATAGCATGATTCTATTTTCCCAACTTTATTTAGCAATATAGGGTTGGAGTCCTGCATCCAGTAATGCCCACTACCCAGTGCTTTTAAGGGTAAAAATAACTCCATAAAGTAGCTATCCATGTGGAAGGGGAGAAAATTACTTCCTGACCCCAGTAGGTTTCCAGCTTATACCTTCAAGCAAGAGAAATGATCCCCATAATTGTCTTAACTTATACAGCTATAACTCCAGGTGGACTGAAACACTGTGCTGAGTGCCTTACTAAAAAAAGCCAGGAAGTGAGTGTATTCTTGTTGACTGGATAGGGAAAGAAAAGGTGTATGCCAGTGAAATGGAGATGGTGTCAGTCATGTCACTTCATGGGGTTACATATCCAGAAAGCAGCAAATGTTTGATTCAAAATCTCACATTACAGGGGAGTCCTGTTATTCAGCTGGTGAATGGATCTGCCCTGAGCCAACAGAGAGATCCAGGGTAGCTCTTCTACTTGGCTATGTGTGAGTACTGCAATTTTGCTGGTACCTGTAAGCAAAGATTTGTACCTTTAGTATTAAAGGATTCCAATAGTAAGGCCCATAGCAAATTAGGATGTAAGCTATTATTCATGGACTTAGGAGATTGGTTGAAGCAGTGGGATGCCACTGAAGTTAGGAAGCCAGCAGCAGCTCAATCTAGACTGCAGGATACACTCTTAATTACATCACAGGCAAACATTTATAAGTACTTGAAGCCAAGTGGAATGTGTGCCCAACCATGCAACCTACTCCTTCATGTTCCAAAGAAGCATCTTAAAATTAATATTTTAGAAGTGGAACATAAGCAGCATACTGCAAATGTTACAACAGAAAGCTATCAGAATATTTTAAGGGCACACTAGGGCAGATATGTCTGAATGAACCGCAGTCATGGTAGACAGAGCCTTAGAAGGTACAGAACACCCTTTCCCATGTGTAAGAGAGAATCAACACTCATGAACTGAGGAATTCCCTTCAAAGGTGGGAGAAATAGCGAGGAGAGAAAGGGTGTGATGGTAAACAATTCCATTATTAAAAATAAAAACTGCTTAACTTGCGAGGACCAACAACAGACTGAAGACCTACCAACCTGGCAAACTTTCACATTCCATATGCCAGAGGAAATTCTCTTATACATATATAGTAGAAGCAGAAAGTCGAGTTCCAGAGGCTCTGAGAATAAGATATGGCTGAACAAGGCGACATAGAAGACTGAAAGTCTTACTCTGGCCTCATTTTTATGGAAATAAAAATAAATGGTTTCTCAATGCTACAGATGACTATTTAGGTTTTTGTTTTAAACAGCTTGACTCAATATTGCTAACATACTGAAATATGTATGAAGTAGTACTGCATTGAGATTTTTACATATTGTGAGACTATGTAACGTTCATGACAGTCTCGCCATAATCCATAGATGACTGAAAATTGTATAATTTTAAAATATATTTATGCTAGTTTGTGGCACTGAAAGGAACACACACATTCTCTTGAAGAGTGTAGGTCTTTGGGGTTATTGGGCTCACCTTAAATATACAGGCTCAGTGAGTATTTGCCTGACAGACTGACGCTTCTCAGGTGTATTCAGGGTTGTGAGACACCTCGCAATCACCTGCCCTTAGTGTGAGGAAGTCTTCCCTGGACCTGCTATGGACCAGTGCCCCGAAACCACCAGCCTCAGGAAACACAAGCACTACCTTCCAGGCCTCGCTCTCTCTGCAGCAAGAGACACACACCCATAGGTGCTGACTCCATGGGTGCTCTAGCCCTGGAGCACCCACAGAAAATCATTAGTGGGTCTCAGCACCCACCGACAGCCACCTCCCACCCACCAGCAACACTGCCAATCAACTCCTTCCCCTCCCTCCTAGTGCCTCCCGCTCGCCACGATCAGCTGTTTTGTGGCGTGCAGGAGGGATGGGGAGGAGCGGGGATGGGGCACACTTGGGGGAGGGGTGGAACTGGGTGGGAAGAGGCGGAGGGTTGGGAGAAGGGGTGGAGTGGGAGCAGGGCCTGGGGTGGAGCGGGAAGAGGGGGAGGCGCTTCGGGCAGGGGTTTGAGCACCCATGGGGCCCGGAGCAAGCCGGCGCCTATGCACACACCAACCCCCACGTCCTATCAGCATCCCTCTGGAGCGCACAGCCCTCGTTCCGATGAACACGGTCAGAACTCTCAGACTCACTATTCCCAAAGGAACAGTACACACCAGCTTATAAAATTCAACTCCGGCTCACTCTACACAGCACACAGATATATATATATAAAAAAGTGAAAACATGAATAAATGTATTATCAAAGAACAGAGATTCAAGTGATATTGAAAACAAATGGTTACATATAAAACAAAATTAAAATTATAACACTTTCTAGAGCTTAAACTTAACCCACATGCATTCTCCCATCTCCTACAAGATAGCTTACCTCAAAAGGCCTTTTCCCAGGATTTTTAACCAGTTTGGCTGAGACCCCCTTCTTATAAGATCAAGCCCATTGGTTGCCTGCCCTCAGAGGATGGAATCCCTGGCAGTTCATCTGCACTCCAGATGTAATTTCAAAAGGTCATTATCTTACTTCTAAACAGGATAACCCGTTTTTGTTTTTCCCTCCAGCCCCCGCAATCTCCTGATTAGCATTTAGCTCAGACTGTAAATGGACATCCATTGTGAACCATATAATACTTAATTTGGACATGACCAGCTACAGTGAGGTAAGCGTCATTCCCCCTCTGCCTGTCAGGGGCATATGCATCACCTTTCTATGACTTGCCTCAACTCACAGTGCTAGAGAACATAATTTTTAGTATAAATATATAACTACATATTTTCCGTATATACATCTTACAATGATGTGACACAGGCTTTTATTAGAGACCTTACATGACATTCTTTGGCGGAGTAGAAAGTAGAGGCCGGACCCAGGGGATCTCTGTAACCCTTATGTACACCTGTGCCCTCTGCTAGCTGGCATCAAGAGGTCCTTGGGTCACACAGACATCTTAATATTTGTTTAATTATCCTGTTTAGTGTATATTATTTACATTACATTTTCCAAAAAAGGATGTGGGTGATCCGTGTTCAATTAAACTCCTACTATGACTGTAGGCACAACCTGAATACGTGCACACACAAGTTAATTTGTGCACAACTGCACAAATAAATTTAGGGCATAAACATGTATACACCTATTCCATTCAGATTCTTAATCCACGTCCATCATAATGCATGTGTGCACCATACATACGTATCCTTCCTTTTCTGAAAATAAGGGCCTTTAAGTTTTTATATCTAGACATATTTCTAAAGACCAATAATTAGTTCTAGACTGAAATAAGCGGTACCGCATAGTATGGGTTTGTGTACGTTCAAATATTTTTATTCATGATGATCTTTGAAAAGGAAAAATATATACCCTCGTGGGAAAACCAGTGTAAAACCTAGATCTTTCTGCAATATAATTCTTATTTTAATCTTTTGTCTTCTTGAAAGAGTTTACACTTATGAAAGTTAGGAAACTATGCATTTGTGTTTAAAAACAAGTAACTGCAGGGATTTGGAAGAAAACAATCTCCAAGCTATGCCACATACAGCACAGTACAATTGTCTAGCTGCACTATGGAGGTGGAAGGGGATTTTCTTTTCTTTGTCTGAAGCATTAGATATTGGCTGTTGTCCAAGGCAAGATATCAGAAGTTCCTAAGTACGAATGGCTAGAAGAGAAATCAAGCTCTCTCAAAATCCAGTTGTCTCAATTACCTACTCTGGCAGTGAATGCCACAGATTACTATATGTTATGTAAGGTTACATTTATGTAACTATAGTGCTCATAAAAAGTGCATCATGACCATGTTCTGCCTTAATGAGTAATGCCTTCTCTAGTCACAGAACAGACAATGGTAGTACGAGCTTCCCAAAAATATTCTGTTACTTTGACAGGGAGTAACCATCACTAAGGAAGAGAGGGAAATTCAGTCTTCACATTTATCCAGTCTTAGACCTCAATGGTAGAACTGTGAATAAGGGTGCTAATTATTTCAGTTGTGATGGTAATTGATGGAAACTGGACTGAGGCCAAAATCATTTTACATAAGATTCTGGAGAGCTGAGGTTTAAAACCTTACATCTTTTGTTTAGTCATAAAAACATTCCAAAATAGTCACTGTGAACAAGTAGTGATGTTTGATGTTACTGCCTTTTAATTTAAGAGGCTTTCCCGCTTCTGATTGTTTCATATCCATTACTATATTGGTTTTAATTAGATATTGGGTATATAAACACTAATGCTGATGTGCAGACAAGTATTCAATATTAAAGCAGAAGCAGCCTTCTCTATTTGGAACTAAAACGGTTTTATACTTTCAAACTATTTGTGGAGAAGGGAGTTACTTTCTTTTGTTTTAAACAAACACTAGGTGTCACTCTAAAACAGTGGCAAATACCACCAAAATATACTGGAAAAAGTAAAAAAAATTATGTAAATCCCCTTCCTAAATATGTTTATTGATTCTTAAACTCAGTTAACCCTCCGCACCTGTGTTGAGGATGTTTTAATCCTAACTAATTACCTAATTAGAAGAAAATATTGGGAAAACCTTGGCTCCTGCTGAAATAGGATTACATATGGTAAACTAAACAACCAATTAATTTCATCTCCTATGGCTTGAGGTATGAATGTTTAATTTATTGGCATTTACACTGTTTTCTCTGTCCTATATTCACACTGAGGTATCCTTTGGTGTATGAGTTAATAGCTCCTTCTAAAGAACCATTCTCCTTTGTGTGTTACATTACTAACAGTGTAACAGAGATAATGAGTGATAAACTTACTAGTAAAATGGGTTGTCATCTTATTTCCAAGAGATAAACATTATAGAGCAGGTCACTCCAAGTTTTATGGAAATATCTTGACTGTGGATTTCCCCTTCCTCATGCTGTTGATAACTATACAATACATATTCCTGAATGGTAAACATCTCAGTAAGTCTTATCCACCAAAATCCTTCGACTTCTATTAGCTTTCAAAGTTCTTGGCTCTCTTTCAAGCCTTTAAAGCCTTGTTTCAGTAAAGTACATAAGCACATGTTTAAAATTAAGTAAATGTAAGGCTTTTAATGCATTTTATTCAGCAAAACACAACCATGAGATTTAAACACATGCATAAGCAATTTGCTGAATCGGGACCTAATGCTGTTATGTTCATAAAAGTTACTGTGCAATATTTTTCCTATTTACATAGTATTTTTGTCCCAAGTGTTTTCAAGTATTCTTTTTTAGTATTAGTCACCCATCCAGTGCCTTGCATTTTTAAAATTAATGTAGAAACATCAAATACTAACATACCCTAGCCGGGTGGGTATTAGCTCTGTTTCTTTAGGGGGGAAATAGACACAATTACTTTTCCAAGACCATAGAGTAAATTAATATAGACCCGAGATTAAAACTCAGGGAGCAACTGCCTTCTGATGCCTTGCTCAGTCCACAGTGCCTTCCTCTTACTCTTCTGGGGCGGGGGGGGGGGGGAGAAGAGATATTTTTCTGCTGTTGCCATTGAAGAGCTAAAACAGCTATACAATAGCTAACATGACTCTGTTCTGCCTCATGTATAAACTTAATAGCTAAATTTCTACTGTAGATTCTTTTATTAGTGTTAACATAAATAGCAGAAAACCTAGCTTGATTTTCAGATTACAGGTTGAAAATGAAGTGTTGCAAATTAGGAAAAAACACCACAAAATTCTGGAATATACAAGTCAAAAGATAAGAGACTGAAAATTTCAGATTCCCCAAACTCTCATGTCATAGTGTGTGTCTGTAATCTGAAAAAAAAATTAAGGTGACCAATGTTTTTGTAATTGTTTATAATCCTAGTTTATTGGCAATTAAAATATAGATGCACATAAAACAAAAAGATGAGGTGTTTCACTAATCCTTGCTTTATAAGAAGGAAGATCAGTATGCAGGAGTTAAGAACAACCTTAATTAAATTTCATTGTAACTTCTGTATCGAAGAGTCTTCTTTTCTTCCTGGTTCTAGAAAATAATCCCCATTACTACTGCCATTTTGAGTATAAAGTCAGCACTGGAGAAGTAGTTCCCAGCTGAAGACAAATATTCACTTCTGGACTAACATGAAAGAAAGAGAAATAGCAGTCTCAAAATTGCTTTTTTAGCAACACTAACAAAACTAAAACAGGAAAATCAATTACAGATGCTATATGTTCCGCACTTTTGAAAATCTGGCCACCTCTTTAGGTAGCTGCAAATGGATTTAGAAACCTAATTTTAGACAGCCATTGCTATCTGGGACTGCAGGAGCAGATTAGGATTATACTGTGTGATGTGGTTTCTGGAGTACATTAAAAGCACTTTCATTTTCAGTTCATACAGTTGAGATTCATCTACTTCAGAAGCAACGTTTCCTCCCATCCAAATGCACTTAAGC
This sequence comes from Chelydra serpentina, assembly GCA_037349315.1. Taxonomy (NCBI): domain Eukaryota; kingdom Metazoa; phylum Chordata; order Testudines; family Chelydridae; genus Chelydra; species Chelydra serpentina. The sequence continues at coordinate 19,309,440 of JBAIAC010000061.1, forward strand.
AGCTGCTCTAATCAAATTAAAATTATCCCTGAAATAATCTTATCCATCACAGTTCGATTCCTCTTAATTTTTGCTTAAACTAGGATGGTCTTAATTTAATTATTTGGTTAATCTCTCTGCCACGCCCAGGGTGAAAGGCAGGGACCACAGACCAAGTCCTGATTGGGGGTTTGCTGCTATGTCAAACAAGGTGCTCCATTGATTTTAAGCAAAACAGATCTAGACATACCAACAGTTCAGCCCTGCATTTAACACAGTCACACACCCAGATCTCTCTCAACCTCTTGTCTTTTCTTTGTATCAAGATCAAGTATTGATGTCAAAATGGCTGCCCCAATTTTAAAAAAATGAGTACAGGCTAAATAGCTCTTACTCACAGTCTAGTAAATTTAAACTCTTCTTGAGGTTTCATACTGTCACGGAAGAGGAGGACTCCGTCTGTTCTTGTCAGGACACACATCCCACTATTAGTACCTTGACTTACACATATTTAAGCATTCATATTACCCCTCAGAAACAGCCAACATGTAATAGAATTTACTTTGCTTAAGCAAGCCTTCCCTCCTATCCCATGACTACTTGCTTTGAGTAAGAGCCTCTGTCACAGAATAGGAGGGAAAGTCCTCTCCTGGATCAGTAACTGGTTAAAAGACAGGAAACAAAGAGTAGCAATAAATGGTCAGTTTTCAAAATGGAGAGAGGTAAATAGCAATGTTACCCAAGAATCTGCACTGGGGCCAGCCCTGTTCAACATATTCATAAATTATCTGAACAAAGAGGTAAACAGTGAGGTGGCAAAATTTGCAGACGATATAAAATTACTCAAGATAGTGAAGTCCAAAGCAGATTGCGAAGCGCTACAAAGGGATCTCACAAAACTGGGCAACAAGGCAACAAAACGGCAGATGAAATTCAGTGTTGACAGATACCAAGTAATGCATATTGGAAACAATTCCAAATATACATACAAAATAATCAGTTATAAATTAGCTGTTACCACTCAAGAAAAAGATCTTGGAGTCATTGTGGATAGTTCTCTGAAAACATTCGCTCAGTGTGCAGCAGAAGTCAAAAAAACTAACAATGTTACGAACCATTAGAAAAGGGGTAGATAAGACAGAAAATATCAATAATGCCACTAAATGAATCCATGGTATGCCCAGACCTTGAATTCTGCGTGCAGTTCTGGTTGCCACATCTCAAAAAAGATACATTAGAATTGGAAAAGATACAGAGAAGGGCAACAAAAATGATCAGGGGGATGGAACAGCTTCCATATGAGGAGACATTAAAAAGACTGGGACTGTTCAGCTTAGAAAAGAAACGATTAAGGGGGATACGACAGAAGTCTATAAAATCATGAATGATATGGAGAAAGTGAATAAGGAAGTGTTATTTAGCCCTTCACATAACATAAGAACCAGGGGTCACCTGATGAAATTAATAAGCAGCAGGTTTAAAACAGAAGGAAGTACTACTTCACACAACGCACAGCCAACCTGTGGAACTCTTTGCCAGGGGATGTTGTGAACACCAAAAGTATAACCGCATCAAAAAAGAATTAGATAAACTAATGAAGGATAGATCCATCAACGGTTATTGGCCAAGATAGTCAGAGATGCAACTCCATGGTCTGGGTGTCCTTAAACTTCTGCGAGAAGCAAGGAGTGGATGACAAGGGATGGATCACTCGATAATTGCTGTTCTGTTCATGCCCTCTGAAGCATCCAGCATTGGCCACTGTTGGAAGACAGGATACTGGTCTAGATGGACCATTGGCTGACCCAGTATGGTTTATGTTCTTAATGTAAAGACTGGATAAAAGTGAAGTCTTATGCTTCCTACATAGACAAAAGGAGTTTTTCCCGTCAATGTAGTTAATCCATCTCTCTGAGACGCAGTGGCTAGGTCAACAGAAGAATTCTTCTGTCAACCTAGCCGTGTCTACACTAGGGTGTTATAGGCTGACTTAACTATGTCTCTCAGGGTGTGAAAGTCTTCAAAGTCCCAAGCAACATACCTTGGTTGATTTAATTTTTTAAAGTCTAGACTGGGCCTACATCACTTATGAGCCTATGTCTCACTGAAAGTCAATGAGACTTAGAAACTTCCAAAATTTTATCCTTAATTCATTACAGCATATACATTATATGATTCTGAATAATTCTAAAAAGGAATTATTGACACATTCAGACCCTAGCCTCGAAGCTCTTCTTCATCTTCACTGCTGCCTGCAAGGCTGAATCCTGACCCTACTTCTTTGTCTTCAAACATTCTGCAGTCTGCCACTGTCGGTCCTCTCAATTCTCCTCAGAATCATTTCCTTGTATTTTAGCTCAGGCAGACCCAGAGAATGAAGCACCTTTTCTCCTTTTAGGTTTCACACACTGAAAATCTTGCTGTGATAGGTAAAATGAGTTTACAGGGAAAATCCCATTTACATTTTTGTTCCCTTTGCCTTAATTATTCTGTTGCTTTCCTGACTCAAAGTTTCAGTGAAGTCTTCGAAAACTTTGATTTTATGCCTTCAGAAAAAAAGTTCTTTTTGCTCTTACATCTCCTATGAGTCACAGGATTCTCTCAGCTGATAGTAGTGCATCTTAATAATTACATCTCTAGGACAACTTCCAGTTTTTGGAGTGAGGGAGAAACCAGTCTCTGAGCTCTACCAATAACTACTTCTGCTTTAAATTAACAGTGTATCTTAAAGCTTTGCACCAGCAGAGGTTTCCTTTATTCCAAAATTTTCAGAAATTCTTTATTCTCATATTATTTCTGCACTAAGTCAAGTCATTTCTTGCCATCTCTTTTCAAACTGCTTGATCTAAGGAGTGAAGATTAAGGACTGCATCAGTAGCTTCTCCAACTCCAGGTTCCACAATGCGCTCACCCTCTAGCCTAGCTGGACAATTTTAAATATTTTTCAGGGCTGGGATACTGTTTGGATAGCTTTAGTTCCAAGGGAAATAACTGTATATCAGTTTATCTGCTGGAAATCTGTGCTTCTTTTTCCATTTTTAACTTTCACTCAAAGCTGCAGATCTTCAGAGGGTGGCAAGCTATCACCCTGTTAAATACTTAAGAAGTGGAGGGACCATCTTTTAAGGAATGGAAACTGGGGAGGTTGTTAATGGAAGCAGATTCTGTAGCCGCTAACTCAAAGTTCAAGTTCAAACTGTCATCTTCAGTGTGTTCTCATGACTGGCTCAGAATCTACAACTGTTAAGATTTAGCCCTGGTCTACGCTTAAAAGTTAGGTTGACATAGCTACTGCATGCCCAGGTGTGAAAATATTCACACCTCTGAGCACCATGATTATGCCAACCTAACCCCTGGGATAGACATGGGTAGGCCAACAGAAAACCACCTTCCATTCCCAGGCTGCAGTGGCACAGCTGCACTGCCATAGCTGAGCCATTGTAGTGCCTGCATTAACGAACACGGGCCTGAATTACAAACAGGATTTCTGAATACGGTATATATAGATAATCATAGTTCCATCAAAAACTAAATCCAGGCAAGTCAAACAGCTGGTAGATGTTCCACTTCTGACCAAGAAGATTGATTTGAGGACACATTTTAATTCCAGAACCAGTAGGGTCATCCCAATTTCTCCTGTGACACAACCTACATTCAGATGAAGTTATGGGCTTCCTATGATTTTGTAAAGATTTCAGCATGTCCATCGGAGTACTTTACACTAGTATATTTAGCCTCTTTTCACTTCCTTGAAGTGAATATGCAGTGCATATGTTAACTCTACTCAGCTCACCTTTTTCCTGGACTTCAGGTGGAGAGACATTTGAGAGTGTTTTTAATCCATGCTATCTGCAGAAACTTATCCATATTCCAGGAATTGAGAAGAACAATAATTCACATCTCAAAGCTATTGTTTCATGCTGTTTACAGTCAGTCATTAAAACTGGACGTTTTGCATGCCAAAGTAATTTTCACCCAACCAAAGCCTCAAAACTTCTTCCTCCCTCATTGGTCTCCATGGATCTTGAAAGCGTTAACAGTCTTCTGCTACGTGTTTATACAGTTCCTTGCACAATGGGGTTCTGGGCCATGATTGGGACTGCTAAGTGCTACTGTGATACAAACAACAAATATACCGTAGACCAGACATCCTTATCAAAATTCACACACCAGAATTTCCTCCCTCACCAACAGTTGAGAGGCATTTTCAAATGAATATCAAGCATCCCATTTCCCCCCTTCCTTCAGCAATGTAGTTACCCCCACATGATTTTTCCTCTCTTGCTTTCACTCCCTTAAGCTGTGTTCACACTAGAAAAAAAGATGTGTTAAATGACATGTTAAAATACAAATTGCCTTGTCTACCCTAGGGACAATCCCAGCATGATAGTTTTCCATTTCTGGTCATAATTGCAACTATTTAAAAAAAAATTAGTTTTTATTTAAAAGAAAAAATATCATTTGGAATTCACACGGGGATCAGATATCTGTTTCCTTTAGTTAAGAAGATATATATATTTTTTAAACTTGTAAACTCGTTAGCACTGCAGAATCAATATAAACTACCGGCAAGTGTTCTTTGGTGGTTTGCACATAGTCATTAAAACTGTTAGCTAAGTTCCAAATACAGAGTCTCTATTTCTGAAGGTGATGTGCAAGACTGATAGACAGATGCTGGCTTTTACATCTCAGCTTGAGTTTGCACAGCTCTTCGAAAACCATCTCTTTTTTCTGTGAAGTGCAAAACTTAGATCCAGTTGTTATTGATGCTTTGTCTGCACTGGAGACCTGAACTGTTTGTAATTAGTCATTTTCTACACCAATTGAGACACAAACAATTCAGTACATCCACATTAGCCACGCTGATCAGTTATCTTTCTCCCAGGCACCCACATTGGCATTGTCTTAAACCGTTTCATTTCAAATGCCTTAGGAGCACTTATCTTCACCACAGAGGGGGGGTGTCAGGATTCAGTAATTTGTTAGTTCTTTCTCTAGGCACCTTCCCCAGGCCCTGTGAGGGATAGAAATGGGGAGTGGGAGAGGAATGGACAGCACAGCTAAGCTGTCTTGGACCTCTCCCCAGCCCTACTTCAAAATGACATACCTCTGCCAATGGCCTAACCAGCCAATGAACCACAGCTGGCTTGCTAGCTAAGGACCAAAATAGAGGGGCACTAGTGAAGAAAAAGGAACATATCTAAGGGATAGGAAAATGCAGTGTGGTGGCCAATAAGCATTACTCAGGGGAAGCCCTCATCTTTCTCTGCTACACTGCTCTCAGTGGGTACATCAGAATTGTTTCACCAACTGAGGACATGAGCAGGAGGGAACTTGTAGAGGTTGATGGCATTTCTGGAGGGGAAATGGGGAAGATGATGTGGGGGGCAGAGAGGAGACTCTTCAGTGATGAACCAAAGGTGGTTTGCCAACTGAGGCAGCTATGGAGAGATAGCTCCTCTATCCCCACTGACACAAACAGTTGAGGCAGGAATAACAAAATCAGTTGTCTTTTAACCCCCAGAAACTGTGTGTGTGAAATGAACGAGGAGTACTTGTGGCACCTTAGAGACTAACATATTTATTTGGGCATAAGCTTTCGTGGGTTAAAACCTACTTCATCAGATGCATTGAGTGGAAAATACAGTAGGAAGATTATATATATATATTTCATGTTCTCTGTGTGTACACGCACACACACGAAAAGCTGGGGGTTGCCATACCAACGCTAACGAGACAAATCAATTAAGGTGGGCTATTACCAGCAGGAGAGAAAAAAAAAAACTTTTGTGGTGATCATCAGGATGGCCCATTTCAAACAGCTGACAAGAAGGTGTGAGTAACAGTAAGGGGAAAAATTAGCATGGGGAAATAGTTTTAGTTTTGTAATGACCCATCCACTCCCAAGCCTAATTTAATGGTGTCAGGTTTGCAAATTAATTCCAGTTCTGCAGTTTCTCATTGGAGTCTGTTTTTGAAAGTTTTTTGTTGAAGAATTGCGACTTTTAGGTCTGTAATTGAGTGTCCAGGGAAGCTGAAGTGTTCTCCGACTGGTTTTTTAATGTTATAAGTCTTGATGTCTGCTTTGTGTCCATTTATTCTTTTGCGTAGAGACTGTCCGGTTCTCTGTGTGTGTGTGTGTGTGTGTACATACACATACACACACACACACACTCTCTCCCCCCCACCCCCTCTCTCCCTACTGTATCTTCCACTCCATGCATCTGATGAAGTGGGTTTTAGCCCACGAAAGCTTATGCCCAAATAAATGTGTTGGTCTCTAAGGTGCCACAAGTACTCCTCGTTCTTTTTGCTGATACAGACTAACATGGCTACCACTCTGAAACCTGTGTGTGAAATGTTCCTTAGAACTGAATCACTTGTATGTGGATGTTTTACACCTTTCAATTGAGTAAAGGGGAACAAATATTACTGAGCATGGTAAGTTTTTCTACTATATAGGCCAGAGACACAACCTGGAATTCTAAATACTGTGATGGTGGGAGCTTTAGAAATGTGTAGCAATATTTTTTTGTTTTCAAACACAAACTTAAGAGTAAGACTGCACATAGATTTGTGTTGAAAAATTCCACTAGCTAGGCTGAAGGGCGCCTTTCGCTCAAGTGTATGTTTTAACTGGCCTTTTTGCTTTTCATTTTCTTCCCTCTGTGAAATCCCCTTTCACATGGTACTTCACTGAAGTTCAAAGAGAGTGTCACACTGGATATCATGAGCTATGAAGAATCTTTGGGTATCTGAAATCCTAGAATGATGCACTCAGAGAACTTTAGTGAAGCAGGAACTGAAAAGTGAATTTTGGAGGGGAAAGGAGAAAGACATTTTAAAATGCAAGGTAAGATTTATTCTGCTGCTGAATACTTTCCTAAAGCTTAGTGGAGACATTCAGCAGTCAAATCTGTGCTCCCCACAATTTTCATTTCAGCTTGCATTTCATCAATATGGGCAGGAAAACGTTTGTTGGTGGTTCAACAAGATAGAAACATACACAGGAAACATGATTCAAACTGAAGGGATAACGTACAAAGTTATTCTAATTTGTTTTTATTTCACTCTAATTATAAATCATACCTTGCTACCAGCAAGCAAACCCTCAACTCCTTAATGTGATGAAGCATTCTTATTCACACCTTGAAAAATGAGAAGTTTTGATTGGCAGGTTAAACTTAATTTTTCTCCTGGTCTGATGTAGCTACCGCAACAAAAAGGGTGTGCAGTGCTTTCAAAAAAAGCATAGATGAAAAGAGTACGTAGGGAATTATTAACTGCAGAAAGTTAAAGGATTTATAGTATCTTTAGAAATAATGTATCACTTTTACACCATAAATGTCATCTCATTCAAGGCACTGGCAGAGGCAACACTATTAGACATAGTACACCCAACAATACAAATTAACATACAGAATATTTATCTCCAGATTGTGTGTTTTATATTTCTACAATATTTATGGTCTAAAATAATTTAAATGTGATTTTTAGTTATATTTTTCATTAGCATTTATCAGAAAGCCTAAAAGGCTAAAGTCAAGAGATTTTAAAAAATCCTTTATTCTGATTGGAAGAAACTGACTAATACAATATATAATAGTGATTAAAGGCCAGAGTTGTCTAGAACTAGGCTCCATATAATGTTGCAAGATGAAATAGCTTGTATTTTCATTTTGAATTTCTTAGGTCTTGATATTACTCAAGCTCATGGTATTCATGTATCATAATACAGAGTTGATTGCTGAATATTTATTTAAAAAAGAATTACTAAATACAGGGCCTGAATCTTTTATAGTCACTGATACTTGTGCAAAATTGGAATAAAACAATACCACCATTTTGATTTGTGCGTATTAAATTTACTCTGCAAAGGTGTAAATGACTACGCAAGGAATGAAGCAGTGAAGAATAAGATTTGTAGGTCTCATTGTGGAGTAAACAGTGTAATAAGATAACTTACTTCAAAAAGAAACAGAATGGAGTCCAGCTCCTCCCTTTGTGATTTATTCCCTGCAATACAGAAAACAATATTTCATATCAAAATAATATGGTTTGTTCTATAATCACAACAAAAAGGAACAGAATTATTGTATGTATTTAAGTGAACTGAAACGCTTTGAGCCAGTACAGAAAGGTATATCCCCATATTGCAGTATATTTAGCAGTTATCAATATAGAACATCTAAGGCCCCAATCCTGCAAACTCACATCTTCATGCTTAATTTAAAGCACATGCATAGTTCCACTGAAGAACCTTCATGTTAATTAAAGCCAAAGGAATTATTCATGTGTTTAAAATTGAGCACAAGCGTATTTGCAGGATCCGGGACTTAATTATTCCGCAACAAAATATATAAACTTTTGGTGTATATACAATGTTTAATTTTTGTGCCTAGGCATAATCTATATTAAATTCATCATTAAAGTCTTTAAATAGCTTTCAGTTAATAAAGAGAATGTATTTAAACATATATATTTTGAAAATGTGTTTTTTAAATCAGCAATCTGAAGACTAGTTAATCCTTTCCTTCCCTGATAAGGCCTTGTCTACACACAAGTTGTACTAACTTAAATTGGTTTTTAAATGGATTTAGTTAAATCAGTGCAAATTCAAAACCTATGTGAACACACTTATCAGTTAAAACCAAGTATATTGGATTAGCTGGTGATTGTAAATTTACCAATGCAAACTAAACAGATTTAAGTCAACTTAAAACTGGCTCATGAGTGTTCACACAGGATTTTTCAGGGATTTAACTAAATTGCTTTAAAAACCTCACCTTTAGTTGACGTGGTGCAACTTGGTGTGCAAACCACACCTATGTTATAAACAGTAGCAAATTGCCATTTCCACATGCGCCGTAGAACTTGAAAAACTGCCCATCAATTTTCTGAATGTTCCAACTGCACTTTAAGTGTTCAGGGTCCTGCAGAACCTCCTGCACAGCATGCATACAATACACACACAGAGCTAGAGCTCCAAGCAAGACAATCAAAAACAACCTCAACCATCAAAATATCCTTTGGCCTATAGAAAGACCCACTGTGATGGGAGCCAGGAGACCATAAGGCCTAGTCTCACCTCTTCTACCAACTAGTGTTAATAATTCTGTTAATTTCACACCCCTGTTGGGCAGGACTCATATTCCCTTGTTAGGAAGCAGACAAATATCATGTGAGAGGCGGAGAACTCCTGTTCAAATCCCTTCTCCTCATTAGAGGGAGAAATTGAACCAAGGTCTCCTACATCCCAGGTAAGTACCTTAAAACACTGGGTTGAAGGTTATAAGGGAGGCCCCTGCTGCCTCTGGCTCCTACTCCTCCATCCCAATCCCCAGTCATTTTCCATGGTATTAGGTGCTGAAGCCATCTTACTCCAGGAGAGGGTTCACGGCTGTGGATCTCAAGCAGATAGGAATCTCCCTGCAGCCCAGACTTCAGCACCGAACTCTGTCGGAGGGGCTTACAACACCTTCCTCATTGGCATCTCCCATTAGGTAGCTTAGGCAGTTCACCACCTAGCAGGCTGGCTTTTTTGGGTCCCATTCTTAGGTGCCAATCTCCTCCTATTCATTGTACAGGGATCCTAAGTGCCCAATTCAGACTTTGTGGATCCCAATTTTGTTCAGTGATTTTCTAAGCATCTAAAAGTTAGGAATTGCAACACTTAAGTCTCTTTGTGGATCTTAGCTGAAAAGTTATGGGGGGTTCTGAAAACTCCTTGTCAGCAATCTGTCATACCACTCTGAGCTCGGTATCATATGAAGTGTATTTTAGAAATAATATTAGGGCATATTGCAAATATCTTTCTTCATTCTTTACAGGTCTTATTTTCCACCTTTAATTCATAGTTTCAGTGCAATTTCAAAAAAACCTCTGATTTGTAGATATGGGTAGAATTGTTCATTGCTAAGTGGAAAGTCAAGCACATAATGGTCAATGGATTTTAAATTAGTAGTAGTAAAGCCAGCAATATCCCCATACCTACAAGTGTTTTTGAAATGCTTTGTTCTAGGCTAGGATTTTTGCATGTACCTAGAACAGCTTCTATTGATCGTTCTAAGCAGCTTTCATTTGTTTAAGATTTATAAACCCAAATTCTTAGGGGAAAAAAATCAGAAATTGAAGGGAATGCTCATAAATTGCTTTAACAAGTTACTTTTTCTGGCTTGAGTTTACGAAATGAAGCTTACGTACCTGAAAACTTAAAATGTAACAGTACTGATGCTAAGGGTACATAAAATATTATAATGTATGGAACTATGAAAGCATTATCAATATAGCAAGTTATGGAAGACATACCAATTAGAGAGTGTGTTTAGTGGAATGCTTTTAAAACTGGCTAAGAACACCTGAGGGTTTATGAAAAAAATCCTGGCAAAACTGTAGGACAGGACAGATTACCTTTTTGTTTCAAGCTATTTTCCAGTGTTATGAAATTTTCATAGAAGATAAAATAAATTTGAGAATAGTTGATCTCAAAAAATTGCTTCAGGTCACTTCCATCCACAATATCTGAAAAATTAAGAAAAAGTAAAAGTTAAGACAATGTAAGTTACAAACACCAGAAATATGAAGCCAGTATTTTCCCCAGACAAAAATAAAAAGTTACCATGAAAAATCTATTAATGTAGCAACAACAGAACTGTCACATTATTTTCTATAAAATATTTAACATTACATTTACACTGTACTACTAATGTTCAAAAGTGAATATTTAAAGTCTCTTTCCATTTCCCTTTACGAAAGGGAGCTGAAGAAAAAATTAATATTTTCAAGAAAACAGTTCCCAATACTTAAAGCACAAGTTTTGTCCCATCTACAAATAAAAATAATAAACAACAATGGGGGGCGACAAAGGGTCCTGTGGCACCTTATAGACTAACAGAGGTACTGAAGCATAAGCTTTCGTGGGTCAATACCCACTTCTTCGGATGCAAGCACGAAAGCTTATGCTTCAATACCTCTGTTAGTCTATAAGGTGCCACAGGACCCTTTATCGCTTCTGCAGATCCAGACTAACACGGCTACCCCTCTGATACTTGAAACAATGGGGGGGCCAGACACTCATACTTATACATGCATTTGTAGTAAACAAACAGAGAGCCAGCAAGGTGTCTAACTGGCCACCTACATGTGCAAAAAGAATTGCAAGTAAAACTGCAGTGATTGCAAATACAAATTATGCATGGACATTGCTCCATGTATAGTTATGAAAACCTAAAAGAGGCCACCAGAATTAATTTGGTGCACCAGATGACTGTGTGCACCAGATTTCTAAGAAGAACATGCAGACCTCTATTAATAACATTTGCAGGTCAAATTCTGCTGCAAAGCCAGCACGGAAGCTCACCCATATAAAATTACATTACATTATTGAGGTGCCTGGTAGTGACTCTACTGTTAGGGTTGTCTTCTGAAATGGGCTTAAAATGGATCATAAATGCCTTTTTTTTCTAAACATAGATGGTCAATCTGTGCAAAATTGCACAGTGGGTTAGTTTCTATATCCTTTGAATTTTCTGTGCCATCTTTATTTGCCTTCTCATCTTAATTTGTTGTTATTGGGAAGAATGAACTTGGAAAATGGCAGACACTTTACTTGGTAGTCCTACTGATCTTTTATGAGCAATAGCAACACTAAGTCTGATACAGAGGAGCACTGTGAGGAGATCTGGTGCATCAAGTAGCTTTCTTTAAAATTATATACGTTTCTTACTGAGATCAAATTTTGAGCACACCTTAATATCAACAAGATCACATTTTACAACAGTAAAATTAGTTTACTATATTTTTGCAGAATATGTTTATATTGTTTCAAAAGCAACATTATAATCAAATATGTTTAGCAAGTCAAAGCGTACAGTACATTCACAATAGTTAAAAAAAAATCTTATTATCCTAGTAAGTGGTCTGATTTTCAGAAATACAGAGCACCCAGATCTCTTATTAAGTCAACATGTACTCAACACCTCAAAGCCATACAGCTAAGTAAGTGGTCCACATTTGAAAATGTTGGCTTCAATCTCTTTGTGACTCTGCTTTCTCACCTGTTAAATGGAAAGAATATTCCCTTACCCCAGAAGGGAATTAATGCTTGTTTAGCATTATATAAATATTAGGTCCCCTCAAACAGCATAGAGAAACAGAGCAAGCATCCCTCTGTGTACAAATGATCTTTTCATTGAGCAATTCTTCTGTGACACAAACATGTCTACCCTGCATTAGGTCGTCATGAACCTAACAGAAAAACTGATATCACCATAAAAGTCTGTTAATCGTTATCATTTATTTACACAGAACTACCGCTTATCTATATAAGAAGATTCCAGGATTGCTGACCTATGTGTCACTCTAAGATTGGGGTAGTCAATAGGCAGACTGCAAGGCAAATCCAGACCGCCAGATGCTTTTGAAGAGACCCCAAAATCTTTTTACTTACTTATCATCGTTATTTTTTTTTTTTCTTCTCTGGAGTCTGTACCTTGACTACACTTTTACCAAGACATTTGGACCTTGACAAAAAAATTAATTCACTGCCTCTGCTCTAAGGCCTAGCAGGTCTGTAGAGTCAACGTGAAGTGACGAAAACAGCTACAAGCATGGTTGAGTGCTCATTTTTCCAGAATATCACCAGGTTCAATCATCACTGCAAATGCATTCTTTTAGCATCCAGTTTTTAAGTTCTCAGACATTTTGACTTTATGAACAACACTTATGCAGTATACTGCTACAGTAAGGGCTTGTCTACACTGGCAATTTACAGCGCTGCAACTTTCTCACTCAGCTGTGTGAAAAAACATCTGAGCGCAGGTTTCAGTGCTGTAAAGCACCAGTGTACACAGTGCACCAGCGCTGGAAGCTGCGCTCCCAGCGCTGGTAGCTATGCCCCTCGTGGAGATGAGTTTTTTTTAGAGCTCTCCCAGCGCTGCACCACAACCACACAAGGCACGTTAAAGCGCTGCCACGGCAGCGCTTTAGTGTTGCCTGTGTAGACTAGCCCTAAGGCATGTAACTAAGCCATGCTAAGAGTCCTAGACCATTGGTTCTCAACCGGAGGTCCATAGCTCCCTGGGGGTCCGCAAGCCAGTTTCAAGGGTTCTGCCAAAACAAACTGGGCTTCAGCCCTCAGTGCCGCATCACCTCCCTCCCTTGACTCACTTCAGTGGGCCACCCAGCCTGTCTGGGCTGGGGGAGGGAGGGAGCACTACCAAAACTTGCAGTGTCACTGCAGAAGAGAGATCTCTCCCTGCCTTCAGAAGGGGTCACCTCTCAGCCACTCACTCCACAAGCAGGCAGCAGCTAGTCAAGAAGACACACCACTACTCTGACCTGCTACATCAGCACTTCAGAGAGCAGAGCCAAATGCAAAATCAGGGGGGGCACGTGACCTCACGTGACCCTCCACCCCCACGTATCGCCTCTGGCTGGAGGTCCGCAGGTTTGTCTATTTAAGTTTAGGGGACCCCTGGGTAAAAGAAGGTTAAGAACCTTTGAGAAGTAACTCCACCAGTCACCACCCTTACTCTACAGCTAATTTACATGCAACAGTTTCATTGCTTTTGTAAGGGGGCAATGCACAAATGGTAGATTACTTGGCTCAACTGCCATAGTTCTTCAAAACCAATCACACAACCAGCACACACACACACACACACACAAGAACCCCAAACACAGATAGCAAAAGACACGCATCATTTGTCACCAGCACAAATCAACACAAAATCTCCCAGCATATCACATACTCACTCACCCTCACTCATATTTATCATAAAACCATGCGTTTGAGTGGCAAAGTCAGGGGCCATCACTAATATGCAATAAGGCACTAGTATAAACTTGTCTACAAATCATGGTCAGGGAGGACTGATTTAAATCAAAATTATTTAAATCACTGTTTTAAATCACTAGGCTGGAAACTTTTATTTAAATAATTGATCTATACTGGTTTTGCATTTGTATTTTTTAGTTATTTACCTAAAGTAAGACTGATTGGTATAACAATTAAAATGTTAATTTGATACTAAATATAGACTTTGCGCTAAATTTGGTACTTTTTGCTAACCAGGACAATACACTTTATCTACACACATTTATTTAAGCAATTATATAGCTCAATATATATTTGTTCAGCTTCTTCATTTTTTACTTTTTTTATTATGTTAGAAAACGGTGAATGACATTTACTAGATAATTTTTACTAGTGCGTCAAGCTGCTTCTGAATGGAAACTGGAATCCAATTAAAAAGCCAGAAAAGCATTAAGATTATTTAACTAGAATAAACAAAGCTACCTTAAAGGGCTGCATACATAAGAAACAAATAAGTTTATCAAAATATTTTTGTATTTAAAACTTATTTATTAAACATAGGAACGACTACCTGTTGAAAATCTCACTAGGCATCTATTTGCATCCTTAAGTGCCTAAATACCTTTGAAAATCTGGACCCATGTCCTTTAAGTTTTTAGAATCAGCTCTCATTCTCTCACAACTGGTTTTAGTTTATAGACTGGAAGAAAAGCTTGCCTGCTATTTTAACTCCCAAGCGGTTTGTCAACTTTGAATGAATTAGTTCAAATGAAGAAAATACTCTCTCTGATGTGCTCACTAAGCTGAAATCAAAAGCAATTAAGGCAGTGGTTCTCAAACTTTTGTACTGGCGACCCCTTTCACATAGCAAGCCTCTAAGTGCAACTCCCCCTTATAAATTAAACACACTTTTTATATATTTAACACCATTATAAATGCTGGAAGCAAAGCGGGGTTTGGGGTGGAGGCTGACAGCTCACGACCCCCAATGTAATAACCTCGCGAGCCCCTCAGGGAACCCCTGAATTAAGGCAAAACCCTTCTGCATAACAGAAGCTGAAAATACAGTACTTATATTTGGAAAAATGAAATATCAGCATTTGCCGCATTGTAAAGATTGAAAATAGTATACTTAATGCAGTACATGACATTGTGACATTTATAAAGCTTGAGTTAACCTCAAAAGTTTGAGATGTTTCACTCCAATACTGTATGTAATTCAAAAAAGCAGCAGCACTTTAACTCATTAAAATGTGAGGAATTGCTGATGCAGTATCTTGTCTATTTATGTTAATGGATTATAAAGCAGGCCTTAACATAAGTAGTCATAATTTCAAATTTAATTTTAAGCAGATTAATTAAAAAAATAAAAATATATTTAATTTTTTTAAAAACAAAAGTTTTTTATTTAATCAATTTTTATCCACTCTGGTCATGGTAGGCCAAACCCAACGAGTCTATCTAACAATGCCCTGGGAATAACAGCACGGTAGATAATGCATGTTCTGTTGTCCCATGCTTCTCTCTATTGTGGTGCCATTTCTCAAGGGGCCATTCCTTATTTTAATCAAAGTTATTAGACTAATTGGAAAAAGACAGCTCCACAACACTGTACAATTTCAGAATGTAAAATAGTTTTTGACGACTTGGTATTTGTACATTTTGAAGGGCGAAGTTTTTCATTGTTTTTTTTTTTTTAAAAAAGTCTGTACTATGAAAGTGATCTACCCATGGAAAGTGTTTCATGTGCCAATTGTTTCCTATAAATACAGGTCTTGAATTTGCAAACTAAAATGTTTTATTCCTCTCTCTGAATGCCTTCTGTTAAATACAACAGCTAGTAGAAAACAAGGCTTCCATTTACAGGATTTTGCATGAAAGAGATGAGATCATAAAAAACTTTCCCTTCCATTCATGGGGGAGTGAAGGGTGGAATGCCTAATCAAAAAATAAACTCATTAACCACGGGGTAGATAACCACTCACAAAATTATTGTTAGTCTGAGATAAGCATACGTTTTTATAGCTACATCCTTTTCCTTCCAAGCTATTTTGTTCCTAAAATTCTCTTGCAAAGTACAGAGAAACAATTTGCAACTTTGAATGACAAAAGATCAAAAGGGCACTCAACAGCAACACTCTCTTTTTACTGCACCAGTGGCAGCCAGTTCCAGTATAATTAAGGTTCTGCTGAAATTCTGCACACAAGTTGTCAGTTCTGGTGCAAATGATCAATTGAGGTAAACAAAATTCAGAACACTTGTGTGTGTAAGATCACTGGATTTCCTTATTCTGTTGCACCCAATGAAAAATCAGGTTTGTCCTCCTCCACAACTGTGCACCCTCACAGCAATGAGAGGAATACATAGACAGATTCTACCAGCATAGGTGGAATCTTACACTGCTGAATGGAGCTCTCTCAGATGGAGAGAAAAGCAAAAAGCAAGTGAGCCAAAAACATAAGGCTTGTCTGGGGCAGAACTTCTGACCTCAATCTTGCATTTCCGTGCCAACATGAGTTGGAAGCTCCAGGGACGCAGGGGCTTCCATTTCTTGGTAGTGAAACTTTCCTAGCCAAATGAAGCAGCAGTGTCCATGGTATTTTTTAACTTTGCAGACTTCTTCCTTCCCCTCAGTTTCTGTGGTTCTGCCTACTTTCCTGCTCAATTTGGTCTACCATCCATTTAAAACCCTGGTTTTTAGTAGTAGTACCTACAGTTATCACAGACTGAGCCTTTGTCATTTCTGGGTGTCAATGAATGGAGACTGCTTTTCAATTAAACTGATTATGAAGAGTGGCGTAAAAGACCCAAAACAGAGACATAAAAGCACTATCACGGCCACATTTCAATTAAGGCATCAGACATAGCACCTGAAGGATCAAGCTCAATGTTCTCTTCCTCAATTTCAATACTGAATGAAACTTTCATTATCTTATTTGATCTTTAAGACTACAAAGAAATCAATAGATTTTCTGCACTTTAAGCTGAGCACCAACCTTCTTGTCGCTTAACTTTTGACAACATTCCCTTCACATTAGAATTATTTTCATCACTTCAATCCATTCAATTCCTTTATTACCACTCCCTTCAATTTTAAAGCATTAGTAGATTAACTGACTTTACATATCTAAACACTAAATACCATTTGTATTATTGATCAGCAGCTTTCAGATTTACTACAATTAGAATGAGAAACAGCCACCTACTGTATTCAACTGTTTGAAGACTAAAATAAAAGGCAAGATTGCAAGGTTCTGCATAAGGCTTGCAATTAGACACCCTGCCCATCTTCTAGACGTGTCTACTTTCTAGCCTTTTTTGTTAAAAGTTCGTAATTCCAAATCTTCTCCAACAAATAAAAGCAGTTGATTCTATCCACTGGCCAAACTCCTCTCTAATCACCAGTTATTCAACTCATTGCCATTCCCGCCCTCCCCCCCCCCCCCCCCCCCGTATTCTAAACAATTCTGAAACTTTTTAAATTTTTCCTAACACATAAGAAACTCAATGTTCTCATTACTGAAACTGCAGAGATTAACTGTGTAGTTTGGTGGTTAGAGCACCCACTGGGACCCAATCCCCCTGTCCCAATCACCTTAATTATTTATCCATAGTGGAACAGCTTCAACAGGTGGGGTTTCCTTAATATTTCAACAGAATATCCCATAGCTCAGTGGTCAGAGCACTCTCATGAGAGGTCAGAGACCCCTGTGCAAATCCTCTCCCCTGTTCTGGCAGAGAAGGGGAAATTGAACCTGGGTCTCCCACCTCCTAGGTGAGTGCTCTAGCCACTGGGCTAAAAGTTAAAAGGTGGCCCCACCACTACTTCCTTATCCAGTGGCCAGATTGTGAATGGGGCCTGATCTGGTAAGCAGACTCTGAGCACACCTACCGGCTGAAAAGCATCCATGCACACGAGGAATTCATCAACAGTATTCATATGGAGACTTCCAAGGCCGAGGACTCTATCCAGCTAGAGAGGACTGCTGTCATGCCACCGGGGGAGGAGGATAAGGCTCTGGTACAGGGAAGACACTGGCTGCTGGTTACTTCTGGCAGTAGGCAGTGCTCCACCTCTACTCCCAACCCACCCACCATGCTGATGGAGAACCGTTATGCTGCCCTGGCAATGAGTGATGAGGAATCACCTCCAAAGGTTGAAGAAGAGAAGCCATGTACCCCCAGGGCTGGGAGGATCACAGCCATCACTCCCAGAAGGAAACGTAGGGTAGTGGTGGTTGGGGATACTCTTCTGAGGGGCACAGAGACACCCATCTGTCACCCTGACATGGAATCCTGGGAGGTATGCTGCCTTCCAGGGGCCCATATTCGAGATGTTACAGGGGGATTTTCAAGGATCATCTGGCCTTCTGACTACTACCCCATGCTACTCATCCACGTGGATACTACAAGGTATGACCCTCAGCAGATCATAAGCGACTACAGGGCTCTGGGAGTAAGGAGTGCAGGTGGTGTTCTCTTCAGTCCTTCCAGTCAAGAGTAGGGGCCTCGGCAGAGACAGATGCAGCCTGGAGGTGAATGCCTGGCTGCGAGGATGGTGTCGCCAGGAGGGCTTCGGCTTCCTTGACCACTGAATGCTGTTCCAGCAAGAAGGACTGCTAAACAGAGACTGGGTCCACCTATCGAGGAATGGGAAGAGCATATTTGGCTACAGAATGGCTAACCTAGTGAGAAGGGCTTTAAACTAGGTTCAACGAGGGCAGGTGACCAAAGTCCACAAGTAAGTCAAAAACATGGAGACCTGGGAGAAGGGACAGAATCTGGGGGGAGTATGGGCTGTTATAGCAGAAATAAGGAAGAGAAGACAGAACTTGGGGGAGGGGGGAAAATCAAATCAGTATCTTAGATGTCTATATACTAATGCGAGAAGTATGGGGAATAAGCAGAAAGAACTCAAAATGCTAGTAAATAATACAACTATGACAAAGTTGGCATCACGGAGACTTGGTGGGATAATATGCATGATTGGAATATTGGCATAGAAGGATACAGTGTGCTCAGGAAGGACAGGCAGGGAAAAAAGGGAGGAGGTGTTGCCTTATATATATATATATATTTAAAAAATATACACTTGGACTGAGGTTGACATAGAAATAAGAGACTTGTTGAAAGTCTCTGGGTAAGGATAAAAAGGGTAAAAAACAAGGGTGATGTCACAGTAGGGGTCTACTACAGAGCACCTAATCAGGAAGAAGAGGTGGATGAGGCTTTTTTTAAAACAACTAACAAAATCATCCAAAGCACAGGACTTGGTGGTGATGGGGGACTACAATTACCCAGACATCTGTTGGGAAAATAACACGGCAGGGCACAGATTATCCAACAAGTTCTTGGAATGTATTGGAGACAATTTTTTATTTCAGAACGTGGAGAAAGCTACTAGGGGGGAGGCTGTTCTAGATTCGATTTTGACAAATAGGGAGGAACCGATTGAGTGAGAATTTGAAAATGGAAGGCAACTTGGGTGAAAGTGATCATGAAATGGTACAGTTCATGATTCTAAAGAATGGTAGGAGGGAGAACAGCACAATAAAGACAATGGATTTCAAGAAGGCAGACTTTAGCAAACTCAGGGAATTGGTAGGTAAAATCTCATGGGAAGCAAGTCTAAGGGGGGAAATTGAAGACAGTTGGCAGTTTTTCAAAGAGACATTATTAAGGGCACAAGAGCAAACTATCCCACTGTGTAGGAAAGATAGGAAGTATGGCTTAACCAGGAGATCTTCAATGATCTAAAACTCAAAAAAGAGTCCAACAAAAAGTGGAAACTCGGTCAAATTACAAAAGATGAATATAAACAAACACCACAAGTATGTAAGGACAAAATTAGAAAAGCCAAGGCACAAAACGAGATCAAACTAGCTAGGGACATAAAAGGAAACGAGAAAACATTCTATAAATACATAAGAAGCAAGAGGAAGACCAAGGACAGAGTTGGCCCATTACTCAATGAAGGGGGAAAGACAATAACAGAAAATGTGGAAATGGCAGAGGTGCTTAATGACTTCTTTGTTTCAGTTTTCACCAAGAAGGTTGGTGGCAATTGGATGTCTAACATAGTGAATGCCAGTGAAAATGAGGTAGGTTCAGAGTCTAAAATAGGGAAAGAACAAGTCAAAAATTACTTAGACAAGTTAGATGTCTTCAAATCACATGGGCCTGATAAAATGCATCCTAGAATACTCAAGGAGCTGACTTAAGAGATATATGAGCCATTAGAAATTATCTTTAAAAAGTCAGGGAAGACGGGAGACATTCCAGAAGATTGGAAAAGGGCAAATATAGTGACCATCTATAAAAAGAGAAATAAGGACAACCTGGGGAATTACAGACCAGTCAGCTTAACTTCTGTATCTGGAAAGATAATGGAGCAAATAATTAAGCAATCAGTTTGCAAACACCTAGAAGATAACGAGGTGATAAATAACAGTCAGCATGGATTTGTCACAAACAAATTGTGTCACACCAACCTGATAGCTTTCTTTGATAGGGTAACAAGCCTTGTGGATGGCGGGGGGAAGCAGTAGATGTGCTCTATCTTGACTTTAGTAAGGCTTTTGATATTATCTCACATGACCTTCTCATAAACAAACTAGGGAAATACAACCTAGATGGAGCTACTATAAGATGGGTGCATAACTGGTTGGAAAACTGTTCCCAAAGAATAGTAATCAGTTGTTCACAATCATGCTGGAAGGGCATAACGAGTGGGGTCCCGAAGGGATCAGTTCTGGATCCGGTTCTGTTCAATATCTTCATCAGTGATTTAGAACATAGAGAGTACACTTATAAAGTTTGTGGATGATACCAAGCTGGTTGCAAGTGCTTTGGAGGATAGGATTAAAATTTAAAAGTGATCTGGACAAACTGGAGAAATGGTCTGAAGTAAATAGGATGAAATTCAGTAAGGACAAATGCAAAGTACTCCACTTAGGAAGGAACAATCAGTTGCACACATACAAAATGGGAAATGATTGCCTAGGAAGGAGTACTGCGGAAAGGGATCTGGGGGTCATAGCGGATCACAAGCTAAATATGACAGTGTAATGCTATTGCAAAAAAAGCAAACATCATTCTGGGATGTATTAGCAGGAGTATTGTAAGCAAGATACGAGAAGTAATTCTTCTGCTCTACTCCACGCTGATTAGGCCTCAACTGGAGTATTGTGTCCTGTTCTGGGTGCCACATTTCAGGAAAGATTGGACAAACTGGAGAAAGTCCAGAGACGAGCAACAAAAATGATGAAGGGTCTAGAAAATATGACCTATGAGGGAAGATTGAAAAAATTGGGTTTGTTTAGTCTGGAAACAAGAACACTGAGAGGGGACATGATAGGTACATAAAAGGTTACAAGGAGGAAGGAGAAAAATTGTTCTTCTTAACCTCTGAGGACAGGACAATGGGCTTAAATTGCAGCAAGGGTGGTTTAGGTTGGACATTAGGAAAAACTTCTTAACTGTCAGGGTGGTTAAGCACTGGAATAAATTGCCAAGTGAGGTTGTGGAATCTCCATCATTGTCCAACCTGCTCTTAAAAATCCCCAAACACCTGTCAGGGATGGTCTAGATCAGAGGTGGGCAAACTACAGCCCGCAGGCCACATCTGGCCCACAGGACCCTCCTGCCCCGGAGGCTACCTCCGGCCCCTCCCCTACTGTTCCACCCTCCCTTGCAGCCTCAGCGTGCCCCGCCACCAGCACAATGCTCTGGGCGGCGGGGCTGGGAGCTCCTGGGGCTGCACAGCTGCAGAGACCGGCTTGACACGGTGCTCTGTGCTGCATGGTGGCGGCAGCATGGCCCGGCTCCATCCGGGCGGCGTGGCTGTAGCACTGCCAGCCACCAGTGCTCCAGACACTGCGGTATTGGGGCGGGGAGCAGGGGGGGTTGGATAGAGGGCAGGGGAGTTTGGGGTGGTGGCCAGGGGGCGAGGGTGTGGATAGGGGTCAGGGCGGTCAGAGGGCAGGGAACAGGGGGGTTGAATGGGGGCAGGTGTCCCGGGGGGGCAGTCAGGAAGGAGGGGGGGGTTGGATGGGGCAGTGGGGGAGCAGTCAGGGGACAGGGAGAAGGGGTGGTTGGACAGGGCAGGGGTCCCGGAGGGGCAGTCAGGAATGAGAGGAGGGGTTGGATGGGGTGGCAGGGGGCAGTCAGGGGTGGGGGTTCCGGGGGCGGTCAAGGCACAGGAAGCGAGGGGGGGGCAGGGGGCAGATAGGAGGTGGGGGCCAGGCCATGACCCCCTCCCCTAACTGGCCCTCCTTACAATTTCCAAAACCTGATGCAGCCCTCAGGCCAAAAAGTTTGCCTGCCCCTGGTCTAGATAATACTTGGTCCTGCCTTGAGTGCAGGAGACTGGACTAAATGACCTCTCGAGGTCCCTTCCAGTTCTATGATTCTATGACATCATAAAACCAACTCAATGAGTAGCAGTAGCTATGTCGGAGAGTATCTCCTGCTGACACAGTGCTGTGCATACGAGCGCTTATGCTGGCAAAACGTATGTCTCTCGGGGGTGGGGGGTGTTTTTCACACCCCAGAGCGACAAAAAATGTGCTGACATAAGCACTAGTGTAAACATACCCTTCGGCTCTGAATGAGTTTAGATGCCCACAAGGGTTCCGCAGGAGTTTTGTGGATCAGAGTGGAGTCTAAACCTGGGTCTTAAGCACCTAAATCTGAGCCTGAGGCACCTAAGTCTGGAGTTTAGGTGCTTTAGTAACTTTGTTGATCAGGGCTTAAGTGACTTGCCAAAGATTACACAGAAGTTTAAGACAGTGCTGAGAACAGACTGCTGACCTCTGAGTTGACAGAACTACATCTTAGCAACAACCTGCCGCTTTTTAATACAAACGGGCTCGAGTTTCTGTACTGCGGCCTAACATAAAATAGGGATAATAATTCTTACTCACCTTCATAAAGTACTTAAGATCTACAAATAAAAAAATACTAGCTAACTAGAAAGCATTATCATTAGCCACATGTTTCAGATAGTGTAACCAAGGGACAGAAGTACATTGACTTGCCTAGGAGGCATTAGCTGTGCACCAAAAAAAACAAAAAACAAACTATGTGGGTTCTAGTTTTGGGTCTGAATTTGCTGACTTAACCAACATTTGAAATGAAGTTAGACTATGCTGCACATGCATGTTTGGTAATTTAGCTACCTAAGGAGTATATCTTGTCAGGTGTGTATCAAATGAGACAGGCTTCGAAGGAACCATTTTCAGCTCTCTTAGTTTAATCTGGTGATCCACCCCATCCCTCTTCTTTATATTTCCTATTGTGTAGATAAATGAAAAACACTAAAAACAAAAGTAAATTTTTAAAACAAAACAGACTGTGAAATTTCAAAACCTTTACAAAGACCAAAACAAAAAACAGCAACTTTGTTTCAAACAACAATTAAGGCTGTTAAATAACCATGTAGTTTCTTATCACATTATTTACAAAAACCAAACAGTGGAAATGAAAAATTAAGGACCTCAAATCTTACACTGCACAGAATAAGAAAGCGTTTATTTGTTAAGTATAAAGAAATGCATTTACTCACAACAACCTTCACTCAGATCTAAAAATACTATTCTTTCCCCAGTAAACTCACACAAAACCCAAAAAAACCCACAGAACTTTATATTTGAGATTAATCACACATGTTGACCTGCTTCTAATGCAGGTTCACATATATACATCATTTTACTAATCACTAACAGTTATCTTAATATTAAAACGACAGTCAAATTTATTCCCGCAACACAACAATTATAAGTACTTTACAAAAAAATTCAAATGTCAATTGATAAATATTAGCTAATATTAATTCCCATTTAAGACTATCCCTTGAAAGAAAACTCTACTGAAATCAAGATAGCAAAAAATCTTTAAAAAACCAGCAAACCCTGGGTTGGAGTTAGGGTTGTGCTGTGACGAAATGTCTTTATATGGATGAGAATGCATTCATCTAGGCAGTATATGGGTTTTTTTAATTCTTAACTATTAATTTCTTTGTTTTATATGCTTGGATTTTGTGATAGACAGTGTAGTTTGCTCTTAGCAACAGCCACTTTTAAAAATTACATAAACTTTTATTTTCTATTAAATTTCTAGCCTAAGAGTAGCTTGTTAAGTTATTTAGGTGGATATAAAGAGTAACCAGTCCCCCTGTAATAATGTCACCTACTTATTGTATGAACCAAGATGCATGTTTTCATGTTCTTGGCTGAGTGAGAATCAAATGTAATCAAAGAATGATTAAACAAAGAAACAAAAAGTTCACACAAATTTGGTTACTTTGGTTTGTGTTTTATTTTTAATATTGCCAACTCTCCATATACTGATAAACAGAACATGTTCAGAATGTACAGAAAGTCACAAAACTTTATTTGGGCAAAATCTTTTATTTCAGAGAACTAAAGTCACCAGGAAATAATCAATGGACTGTAAACTATTCTTCTATATTGCCTTTTATCAAGGACATCTTCTTAGCATAGATTGATTCCATACAACTGATATGACACAACAAGAAATTAACCCTGCAAGGGCTGTTTTGGATTTTATTATTTTAAGTGACTGGGAAGAAAAACGTGGGGCTTTTTCTCCAGAGTGGATTGATTTAAATAATTTTAAACCATGATTTAAGTCAGCAAGCAGGAAACCTCCATTTAAATAATTGATTTTGATCATGTTCTGTATTTGTATTTTTAGTTATTTTCCTAAAGAAAGTTGATTTTCATTGGTTGGTATAACCATTAAAACACGTTCATATGCAACTAAATATAACCTTTAAAGTTGGTACTTTTTTGCTAACCAAAACAATACACTAAATCTATAAGCATTTATTTAAGCATTTACACAGCTGAATACACATTTATTCAGATTCTTAGTTTTTACATGTTTATCATGTTAGAAAATGGTGAATGACATTTATCTACAAGATTATTAATTTTTTACTCATGATTTGTGTCAAGCTAGATTTGGAAAGGAAATTGGAATGCAATTAAAAATGCACAAAACAGCATTTTAAAATTAGTTCTTTAAGGTACTTTTATTTAACTAATAAAGTGCTGGGTACATATATAAAATAAGTTTATCAAAACATATTTTGCACTTAAAGCTAACTGATTTATTAAGCAATTAAATATTATCAATAGTGGATTGAACTAATTGCTTCAAGATTTTACAACTAGTAGATCTCATCCTCTCAGACGTCTTCATTATTCAGAGCTTGAAAGAGGAAAACAAGTTTTTCTACTTTTTCAACTCCCAACTGGTGTCTCAACTTTGAATAAGCTAGCTACTGAACTAAACTAGTTCAATGAACTGAAATGAAGAAAATATTCTCTGTACCTGCAGAACAGGCTACTGCTGTCAAAAGCTGGTCTTAGCACTTCAGCAAGTTCTGGTTCCAGGTGCTTAGCCACCAGTTCAGTGGTTTGACTTTCTTTAGAACTTTGGCAGCAAACCTGTACTGCTTGAATATTTTTGTTTTATTTAAATTTAAATGATTTTAATAGATTACAGTAAGTTAGGCCTTAATGTAGGTGTGACAGTGTTCCCCATAAAACTTTATGGGGAGATGCTTATAAATGTATATATGTAGCATTATCCAATTCATATTTAATTTTAAAAATTGTTAAATGTTATTTAATTTTAAGTAACCTTCAAGTTTTATTTAACCTGTCGTTCTGTCAATCTCCACCTAAGCCACGTTCACATAATACTCACAGGTTAATTTAGTGTAAGAATAAAATATTCCATCAAAATGTTGCTAAAATGATTTGAATAACTGATTTATATTTCACTTCAATTAGATATAATCTTGTTACATTTCCTGGAACATCCTGAAAGGTTTTACCCATCCTATTGTGTCCTTTTCTATTAATAGTTTAGGACTGTAGTTAAGACATCCTGAATTCTGATTTTATAAAGCAGCCATTTCCTTTTATCCTAATAGAATTTAAAATATTTGCTTAAATGTATGTAAGGGACATTAATCATAACAATATCAGCTAAAACATTTACAATTAAAAAATAAAATGGGATGGAGACTACTATCCCCTTGCTTAAGGTTTGCTCAGTATACACTAGTCGGTAGATTTTATTTGGAAAATAAATTTTTCTTGATTATTATATAGTATAGCTACAATCAGGAATGACATACAATCTCTCTTTGATTAACTGATATGAAACTAAGGTAGTTTTTTTAAACCACAAAAATAAAACTGAGAAAGAAACGAACAGCAGGTTTTTTTCCCATTCTCTGAAAATCCTCACACGCTCAAACGGAGACAATTCCCTTTTTGAGGGGGGGGTTGGGGGAAAGAAAGAGAAAAAGATTTCAAGGCAATTTTTAAAACTAACTCCTTCTTGTGCTGAAAGACTATGATGTGTCCACTGAGGTCCCCCTTCCCAGTTTTTCTGTGGCATCCACATGACATCTTTCATCCTCATGCTTAGACTATACCCTGTTTGGGGGCAAGGGAGGTCGTACCTAGCAAGATGGGTCCCTGATTTGGGTCCTTTACATGCCACCAGAACAGAAATAAATAAATCAGAGATGCTTAGCAAGCGTGTCCTCAGAGCCTGGGAGCAGCAGTCCCTTGGCTTATAATAGCCATGCCCTGACCAGAGCAACTGGATTTCAGCCATGTACTCATTCACTGAATAGCAGGAAGTGACAGACCCAGAGCTGCTGTGGCACCTTTCAATCCCCTTTTATTAGTGCCTGCTCTCAGGATACAATATTCAGCACCCAGAAGGACGCAGTCCTGCAGTGGGGAGGAATAATCCAGTAGGGAGAGGAAAGAGTATTTAGCAAGCCAACTGACAGCTCCTTAGTTTAAATCCCCCAAGGTCTGCACCCTGTCTGCTGCCACCCAGTGATTTTCCTACACCACCCCCCCTGAATTTCCCCAACACCCCCCAGTTTTGTGAACTAGTTACATGCCAATTTAGTGACACCCTCCCCCCATTTCAATTCCTGGGGAGGCCACTGCTGCCACCCCACCCCGACTCACCCAGCAGCGCTTTGAGGTGCTTGAGGCGGGTCAGGACGTCCTTCTTTGGGTCCAGAGCTTTCTGTGTAGATTTCTTGACATCGGCATGGCTCCTCCTGGAGAACATCCCGCAGGGGAGGGGGGGGCAGGAAGGGAGAAGCTCCCTGACAGTGAGGTGGGGGGGATCAGAGACTCCCTGATGCTAGGGGGCAAAGGGGAGCGCACCCAGTGCCGTGGGGGGGGGGGGGGAGAGCGCCCCCCGTAAAGTGGGGGAGCGGAGCTGGAGATCGGCGGGGGGAGAGGGAGCAGCACCCCCTGCTGAGGGGGGCAGGAGAGAGCCCTGTTGGGTGGGGGAGGGGGCTGGAGCTCTTCTGCGGGGAGGGGGGCAGTACCCCCGCTGCTGTATGTCTGAGGAGGAGGAAAGGGAGGGGAGCGGTTCCCTGCTGGGGGGCCCGAGGGACCCCCCCCCCGTTCGGAGGGGCCGGAGAGCGCTTACTACGCCGGGGGAAGGCTCCCTGCTGCACCTCGCGCCGTGCTCCGCTCTCACTCCCGCAGGGTGGGCGTGTAAACACGGAACTGACCGGACGCCGCGACGGTTAACTGCCTCCAGTCCGGCGCCGCACTGCGCAGCCGCCCCCGGCCGGCCTCCCCGCGGCGCCGGAGAGCGCGAGCCCCGTGCCGCTCCCCGCCCCCTCCCAACCGCCCCGCACGCGCGGCGCCCCGCCCCCAACGCCCCCGAGCGAGCGGCGAGGACAGCAGCCACCTCCCGCAACTGGGGACCGGCCGAGCGCCCCTCCGCGCGGCACTACAGCCCCCAGCGTGCAGCGCGGCCGGACACGCGGCTCCACGTGGAGCGATGCATGCTGGGACCTGTAGGCGCCGTAGAGCCACTTTACAGGCGCTCCCCGCTCCTTGACACCGGTTATGTGCTGTGACCTGCGCCCCCCACCCCGACACCTGCTCTGTGCTGTGACCTGCTCCCCCCCCATTGACACTGGCTGTGACCTGCGCCCCCCCTCACACACACACACACCTGCTCTGTGCTGTGACCTGCTCCCCCCCATTGACACTGGCTGTGACCTGTGGCCCCCCCCATTGACACCGGCTGTGACCTGTGCCCCCCCCCCATTGACACCGGCTCTGTGCTGTGACCTACGCCCCCCCATTGACACTGGCTGTGACCTGCGCCCCCCCCCCCACACACACACACCTGCTCTGTGCTGTGACCTGCTCCCCCCCATTGACACTGGCTGTGACCTGTGGCCCCCCCCATTGACACCGGCTGTGACCTGTGCCCCCCCCCCATTGACACCGGCTCTGTGCTGTGACCTACGCCCCCCCATTGACACTGGCTGTGACCTGCGCCCCCCCCCCCACACACACACACCTGCTCTGTGCTGTGACCTGCTCCCCCCCATTGACACTGGCTGTGACCTGCGCCCCCCCCACACACACACACACCTGCTCTGTGCTGTGACCTGCTCCCCCCCATTGACACTGGCTGTGACCTGCGCCCCCCCCACACACACACACACCTGCTCTGTGCTGTGACCTGCTCCCCCCCATTGACACTGGCTGTGACCTGCGCCCCCCCCACACACACACACACCTGCTCTGTGCTGTGACCTGCTCCCCCCCATTGACACTGGCTGTGACCTGTGGCCCCCCCCATTGACACCGGCTGTGACCTGTGCCCCCCCCCATTGACACTGGCTCTGTGCTGTGACCTACGCCCCCCCATTGACACTGGCTGTGACCTGCGCCCCCCCACACACACACACACCTGCTCTGTGCTGTGACCTGCTCCCCCCCATTGACACTGGCTGTGACCTGCGCCCCCCACCCACACACACACACACACACACCTGCTCTGTGCTGTGACCTGCGCCCCGCCCCCCCCATTGACACCGGCTGTGACCTGTGCCCCCCCCATTGACACCGGTTCTGCGCTGTGACCTGCACCCCCCCCCCACTGACATCAGCGCTGCCCTGTAACCTGTACCCCCCCATTGACACCTGCTCTGTGCTGTGACCTGCGCCCCCCCCCCATTGACACCGGTTCTGCACTGTGACCTGCACCCCCCCCACACTGACAGCGCTGCCCTGTAACCTGCACCCCCCATTGACACCAGCTCTGCGCTGTGACCTGCAGGGCTCCTCCCGCCACATCATCTCAATCATGTTTTGAATAGCTGTGTATTATTTATGTATTTATAGTCCAAATAATGTTCTTAAACTCTACACCTAGTAAGAAAACAAAAGGCCAAACAGATTTGCACAGGTATACCTGAGAGCAAAATGTGACTCAAAATTCAAGACCACATAGAATTGAATGAGATTCTGGGGTGTAGGGGGACTAATGTTAGTAAACTCCAACTCAGAATTAAGGCCTAAAAAAACAATCTACCTCATGCAAGTACATTACCAAGACCCTTCTTTTTTATATTACTGTCAATTACAGAAGAATATAAATTATTTGTTGGTGAGAAGGGGAAAGGGGAGGAACTACCAGAGCTCACAAAACTGAAAACTCTTCTCCACCCACCTCTGTTGTACCATTTTAACTAGACTGCTTTAAAATGAGTTAAATCAGCGCAACTTTCTCATGTGAACAAGGCCTCAGTTCCCTGAACCTCCCCTCTCCCATCCCTGAACTCTCCAGTGCATCTTTCATTGGGCAGGGGCAGAGTGGATGTTGAGCCGGTCTCTGCTCCCTCTTCTTCCTCACAAACACTTCTTTTACTGGGGCCAGTGGCAGTAGTTGAAGGAGTCTGAGTCTCTGCTGCTCCCCACTGCCCCCGCCTTCCTCCCTGAGCAGCAGCTTTTCTCCCTGGAGATGGGGGAAATTCCTAGCAGTTCTCCCCTTCTCGTCCCCTTCCTTTCAGGTTCCTTTTGCTCCAGCAACCAGCCTGTCAGTGGTGTTCCCTCTTTCCACTCCTTTAAATAAAAACAGGGCGACCCAAAGAGGCAGAGGCTCATGACGACAAAGAGCAGGCCTGGGAAAGAGGGAGGTCTTGGCATCTTGCCTCGTTGAGGCAACTTCTGCTACCTGCCAAGGGAGAATGGATGCAGGTAGGGAGTGAGCCTAGCTGTAGAGGAGGTGGAAGAAAGTTGTGTAAGGTTGCAAGCAAAGACTGAACATCAGAATGAGAACTGGGGGCGCGAGGAGTGTTGAGACTTTTCATGCTTGCATGTCCTTTTGAGTTCTGGTGGATTGGGTCTCAGATTTACACTGAGTTCTGTTGAATTCTGTTCCAATTCCAGCCCTGCAATTACTAATATGTTCTCTGCTGTACATTTCTGATTTTTGCCCTTTAGGGTTGCCAACTTTTGTGATTTTCTTTATCACCATGTTCACTAAATTTGGTGTTTTTCTTAAGACCCCAGTTCCTGGAGTCAGTTCATTATGTGAGAATCTTAGCTTTCATTTTGGGGGAAGGAGAAACAAGGAACTGTCTAGCCCTCATGGTTTCAGAAAAAAGCTTGAAAACGTGACACAGCTGTAGCCTTGAGACTCAAAAACCAGAAGGAAAAGAACCCAAATTTAATATTCTTTTAAAATCTCATAATTTTGGGGTCTGACTCCTGATTATTTAACAGATGTGGAGTTGACAATCCTGCATATTTGCTTGGTCTTTTTATCTAACTTTTACAGGCTAATATCTCATACTAGGAAAAGCTTTAAATCTTGTGAAATTGTCTTAAGTTATTTGTCATGTATTTGTCAGAAGTCAGAAGTTATTTGTCAGTATTTGTCAGAAAAATTGCATCTTCCTGAGAAGAGTGAAAGGGGTCATTACTGTTTCTCACGTTTAAGTACCTAAAATAACAAATGTGGTTGGTTGAGGCAGAACATAATTCAAGGTTTGGCTTCCTCCTTCCTTATTTAAAGTAGAAAAATGATAGTTTCAGTTTAGCTCTTCTGATAATTTCTGCTATCTCCACATTTCTGCCTCTGCATTGTTAAAAAATAGTTGTTTTATTTTTACATACAATCTGTTGCTATTGAATCAGTCTAATTTTCCTCAAATCACTTAACTTCACACAGGGTTCCTGATTTCCTTCACACAGGGTTCCAATAGCGTTTCCTGATTAAAAGCTACTTCCATGCAGGTATGTTTTAGATACAGAAGATGGACACATAATGTCACTGTGAATTTCCATTACCAAAACAAGAAGTCAGTGCCCTAGAAAAAGCTGAGACATTGAACCTGCTCCACTTTCCAATCAAATCTGTAATGCTATTATTTGCTACACTTCAAAGATAAAATCTTTACTAAGAAAAATAGTAATCAGTACACAAATAATACTTTGTTATTTTATGGTACTTAGACCGAGGAGTCAAAGCACTTTACAATAACCCTCAGAACACCCGTATGTGATAGGAAAATATTATTTCCATTTACAGATGCTAAAACTAAGTTAGGCTTTATGCCTAGCTCACACAGAAAGTCAGTGGCATGATTAGGAATAGAACCAAAGAATCCGAACTCTCAGTCCTCTGTTATAACCACAGTGAATTGACTCTCACAGCAACCCTGTGAGATAAGTAAATACTATTATTTCCATTGTACAGATGATTCGGCTGAGGCTCAGAGAGGTGAAGGCTATAATTTTCAACTTGAGTGCATACCTATATGTATATTTAGGCAACAAAAGTTAAACAGTCTTATTCTTCAAGGTGCTGAGTAATAGTATTGAAGCCAGTGGGAGCTATGGCTGCTTAACACTTCAGAAAATTGGATTACTTTTACCTTGTTAACCAAATATGGATTTAGACCTCTAGCTTTAGGCACTCACATTGAAAAGTTTTGCTGTCAAAGTCACACCAAGATAGGCATAGAATATAGATCTCAAGACACATTCCTGTTCTTTAACAAGACTGTCCTCTCTCTGTTAGCACAATCCCATAAAGTACAGGATGATTCAGCATAGCATAACATTTGTATAACTAGAAAGAATGGATTTTTAAATTTGCATGCTTTAAACACTGAACTAAGGTTATTTGAGCCAAATTCTCTGACTTTAGTGGTGTTATGCTAGCAGAGAATTTGGCCCAATAATGGTATATAGATGGTAGGAGAGCTATTTTTCTTGTTGTATGTTATCTGAAAGTTTATGCAGGAAACCCATATTTGGCAACCATCTTGGGATCTTAAGACTGGAAGGTTCACATTGGTGAAGAAAAACATCATTAGCAACTAGCTGCAAACTGACAGTGAAGCTTTGGAGAAGGCCATTTGTCTTTTGTCAGCAGTACAGAGGGGCTTTGTGTGGTGCATAAGGGCCAAATTGGACCCTGATGCAATTCCACTGAAGAAAATAGCTTACTACTTACACCAAGGCTGAATTTGACCTTCCTATAAGCATCTACTCTGGAATTGAAAGACAGATATGCTGGACAAAATTATATGCTGCCATAACTGACTTGATTTGCACCAACAGTGAATTTGCCTCTGCCTCCTCCCCATACCCCTCCTCCGAGGCGGCGCCGCTGCACTTTCCCTCCCAGGCTTGCCGCCGCGGATCAGCTGGAGCGCGGCAAACCTGTGAGCTCAGGAAAAGCAGCTTGGCTGCCACAGCGCCTTGGGAGGCGGAGATTAGCTGGGCACGGGGGGGAAGGGGTGCTGGCGGGGAGCTGCCACCAATTTTTCCCCGTGGGTGCTCCAGCCCCGGAGCACCCACGAAGTCGGCGCCTATGCTCCTAATAGCCATTGATGGACCTATCCTCCATGAACTTATCTAGTTCTTTTTTGAACCCTGTTATAGTCTTGGCCTTCACAATATCCTCTGGCAAGGAGTTCCACAGGTTGAGTGTGCATTATGTGAAAAAAATACTTCCTTTTGTTTGTTTTAAATCTGCTGCCTATTAATTTCATTTGGTGACCCCTAGTTCTTCTGTTATGAGAAGGAATAAATAACACTTCCTTATTTAAAAGGCAAATGACTTGTGCAATCTGAAGAGTAACTACTGTATGGTGAAAGGTTTATGTGGAGAAAATATTATTCTTATTATATACAGCACTTTTCATCCCCAAGGTAACATGAGGTGAGTCAATCTAGTTCTCATCATTCAGTTCTGGAAGGTCCTACATTCAGATGATTCAACTAACCAAAAGAGGAATTTTTAAAAAAGATGGAGGAAAAAACCACCTGTACACTTGTCTGAAAATGTTTTGAATAATCCCAAATTTAAAGAAACAAGGTGGGTGAGGTAATATCTTTTATTGGACAACTTCTGTTGGCGAGAGAGACAAACTTTTGAGCTACACCAAGCTCTTCTTCAGGTCTGGGAAACTTACTCTGAGCATCACAGGTAAATACAAGATGGAACAGATTGTTTAGAATAACTAGTTAATACATATTTCAAAGGACAATTCAGGTGATGGGCCTGTTCACACTCCTCCAGTCAGAGGAAGACGGGGGGGAACTAGCTGGGGAGTGTTGGTAGTGAGTTATAGATTGTGGTAATAAGGGCAAGTCTTATTAAAATCAAGTTGACCTAAGTTATTATTAAAATTAAAATTAAGTCAATTACAAAATTAAGTCAACCTAAGTTATGTCAACATACAGCCACCACTGTCATTAAATCGCTTTTCCATGTCCACGCTCCTTGTGTCGGTGGTGAACGTCCTCACTACAAGTACTTGTATCCATGCAGGGAAGCAGAGTTTAGCTGGGCGCGGGGGGGCTGGCAGGGAGCTGCCTGTGGGTGCTCAGGGGAGGAGGCGGGGGCGGGGATTTGGGGAAAGGGTGGAATAGGGGCGGCGCTGGGGGCGATGCCTATGATTAGGACAGTGATGTTGGCCCTAGCCTCCGTTTGCCAGAAGCTGGGAATGGGCGACAGGGGATGGATCACTTGATGATTACCTGTTCTGCTCATTCCCTCTAGGGCACCTGACATTGGCCACTATTGGAAGACAGAATACTGGGCTAGCTGGACCTTTGGTCTGACCCAGTGTGGCCATTCTTATGTTCTTATGTTTTATTAAGGGTACTCAGACACTACAATGAAGACCACTATAGAAATGTCAATCAATGAAATCATTTCAAGAAGTTCACATATGAACTTCTGAGTTCTAGACAATTAGGTATATACAAATTAAGATACACATTTTGGGATTCAGAACTATAAGTAACTTTCTTCTAGCCAATAGTGTATATCTTGAATAAATCAATACATTTTTAAAATTTGTCCAATGTTTTTAATAATCATTTTCTCTAGCTGAAGCAGTATATCCAAAAAACACATAAACCTCTAATAAACATGCAGTGATGATATCATCTTGTACAGAGAAACAGACCATAATGTCCTATTACTTGTACCTTATAACAGTACAATGGATAATTTCCCAGAAAGTCAGATGATGCATTTCAGAACATTTAAGGTAGAACAATTTCCTGCAACAGATCCTGATCATTCTGTTTCCAGGCTCAGAAGTGACTGTTCAATGCAGTTGTTTAAGTAGAAAGTTAAGGGACAAAGCAATTTACAGTAATCATGAAATTAGGCTTTTAAAACCTTTAAAACACCCAAGAGAACTGTTGGAGACAATAATACAAAAGCTCAAGCCTCATATTATCCTCACGCTATTTTACTCTTCTCCACTTATAGACACAGCAGGGTATGTTGTCCTCCTTAGGAGCTACCGTATACAAGAGGAACAATGGCAAAACATGGTCCTTAATCAATTAACGGCTCATTTATGTCATTTTGGCACATAGTCCATAGTAAGAGGTGGGGGGACGGAAATCCACACCCCTGAGCAACATAGTTAAACTGACCTAAATTCTCACATAGACAACACTAGGTAGATGGAAGAATGCTTCTGTCGACCTAGCTGCCACCTCTTGGGGAGGTGGATTATCTACATGCAGGGCTGGCGCTTCCGCTAGGCAACCCTAGGCGGCAAGAAAAGCGGCCACCGAAACGCCGCCGAGAACGCAGCTTCAGAGGAGCTGCCGCCGAAGCACCGCTGATTATGGCGGAGGAGCGCTGCCACCTACGGCAGCAAAAACCCTGGCTCCACTACTGTCTACATGGATGGGAGAATCCCTCCTTTCGCGTAGGTAGTGTCTACACCAGCGGTGTCCAATACGTTCGCCACTAGCCACATGTGGCGAATAGGCTATTGAATTGTGGCTAATGCATGAGCAATACGTTGGTGTACTGAAGACAGCAGTACTGGAAGACAGGTTGCGTGCTTTCATATACAGCTTGTTAACGTGGCTAGGATATAGTAATTTTGTGTTAGTAGTACCTATTCATATTTTTTTGTAATATCTACTTATTTTTGATATTTGAACTGTCGTTTGTAGTATGTTTTTTAATCCTTTTTTATAATGTGGCGAATAAGAAAAATTCAAAACCACAAGTGTGGCTAGCATCGAATTTCTATTGGACACCGCTGGTCTACACTGAAGCACTACTGTGGGGCCACAGTAGCGTTTTAAATGTAGACAAGCCCTAGGTCTCAAACATAAATAAAGCTGTGCTTTGGGATCAGCAGTCATGGTCAGGCACAGTTCTGTTTATTATAGGTCAGGGGTTCTCAAACGGGGTCAGGACCCCATTGTGACCTCAAACGGGGTCACAAGGTTATTACATGGGGGGTCGCAAGCTGTCAGCCTCTACCCCAAACCCCACTTTGCCTCCAGCATTTATAATGGTGTTAAATATGTAAAGAAGTGTTTTTAATTTAAAAGAGGGGGGTCTTGCACACACACAGAGGCTTGCTATGTGGAAGGGGGTCACCAATACAAAAGTTTGAGAACTACTATTATAGGTAGAGGTTGTAGTACTGCTTATTTTTAAGGTTACCTGACACTTCACATTATAAACTGCTGTTTTCAGTTGCTTATAACTTTGCCACACTTTAACCATTTGGGGTTACATTTTCCATGCGGAATGTCTGAATTTGTCTGCAAAAATTTCAGTTAAAACAATTCAGCTATTTTTGCCAATGAGACTAGGGAAAAAATATAGTTTTGCCCAGGTTAAAAAATTCTGGTGACCTTTACTTTTAAAAAGTCCTACTGCCTCATGCTTTGGAGTAGGGGCTTGAAATTGGGTAGGAGGAGGGTGGCCTTTGTGTCAAGGATGTACCTTTTAAAGAATAATAAGTATAAGGAATAGCCAACATGGATTTGTCAAGAACAAA
This sequence comes from Chelydra serpentina, assembly GCA_037349315.1. Classification (NCBI taxonomy): domain Eukaryota; kingdom Metazoa; phylum Chordata; order Testudines; family Chelydridae; genus Chelydra; species Chelydra serpentina. The sequence continues at coordinate 19,345,404 of JBAIAC010000061.1, forward strand.
TATTGCCAAACCAACTAATTTCCTTCTTTGACAGGGTTACTGGTCTAGTGGATAGGGGGGAGCTGTAGATGTGAGATATCTTGACAGAAAGTGCTGCCTACAGAAGATCTGATTGGCAGCAACTGCTGTGACTGCTGATTGGTCCAGGTGCACTATTTAAGCATGGAGGGCAGGCCAGGAACCTGTTTGGGCAGCAAGACAGATCCTGCCTTGTTCCAGCTCTGTCCCAGTCTTGCTCCTGCCTGATGGTAACCTGCTTCTGACCCTCAGCTCTGATTCCTAACTAGCTTGACCCTTGGTTGGGCATCTGGCTCTGATACTGACCCTCAGTTCTGATTCCTTTCTCTGACCCTGGCATGTGGCTTCTGACTCTTGGTTCTGTTTTCTGGAGCCTGGCTCCTTCTCTCACTGCTAGGCCTGACTGCCCACACCCTGGTTCCTGACACTCTCTCTTGTACTGTCAGTGACACACACCTCTCCCTGGCCCCCCATGGGCCCCCAGACACTGTGGGGGAGGAAGCTGTCTGATGTGAATGCAAAAGGGTCAAAAGTCAGACTCATGAGAAGGATTTCCTGTGGGAGCACTATAATTTAAGGGCTAGTAGCCTGTTGGAAAGGTTGGTAGGATCCAGCCCACCCAATATTTTGAGCACTGGTAGAAATTTTCACCTTTTAATTAAAAAAAAAAAAAAAAAAATCAGCAAAGCTATGAAAGCTTTCAGCCAAAAAAGCTTTTGACTTAATATTTTCAGTAAAAAGCAGATACTTTTCTCCCCAGATTTGTTTAATCAAAAATGGAGTTTTCCCTCTAAAACCAGTTTGGATGGACTATTTTCAACCAGCCTCACATACGAGGCTACATAACTTTGTTGATACAGTAAAGATAAAAAGGAGGCAGTAAAAACAGCTCGTTCAAAAGAGACACCCATGTTCTGTATACCAGGTGTTCAAGCCAAGTCCAAAAAGAAAGATGAGAATGTACAACTGTGAATGGGAGAACACCAGGGAGAAAGGAACAATACATCTCTTATTTATCCCACACCCCTTAACGCACTTTGAAAAGAGTAGGCCGTGATAGAAAATTTCAGGGAGTGAAAATGTCCACCAAACATAGAAGCAGATGGGAGAGCTCAAACTAGCTTTGCAAAAGGAGGAGACATATAAGGAAGCTTATATAAGCAAAACCTATATAAGGAAGCAGGCTGGGCCAGGCCAGCCCTGGACTGATTGGCCAAGCAAAGCACTCTTCAGACACAGGTGGTGTGGTTTATCCTAAAAATTAGAAGAAAAATCAAGGATATCCTGCACCTTTAAAGCTTGAATATTTACTACTCCAGCCTTCCCTCAGACATATTCCATAGTAAAGAGATAACATGTTGCTTGTCTCAACTGCACTAAATCCAGGATACAAAAGTGTTTGCTTCAGCCATATCCAAGGGGAAGGATCACTACTACTTCAACTCGCAGCTCTAGCCTTTTCATCTTGCAGTGTATACACCTCAACCCTCAGGGAGTCAGCTGCTTGCTGCTAATGAGGTTCATCAGCATTCCTTGCCACGGGCACATGCTAATCCATTTTGGCTGGTAACAGAATGCAGGGACGTTTGGCTCTTTGGGGAGATGTTTTAATGCCATTTCTGCCAGATCCTGGGCAGGGCTTGCCATTAAAATTCCCAAATCACAGCTAGGTCAAGACAGAATTTAAAATAGAACTTCATATGGTAGCTCGGTCCTACCAAAACTCAGGTAGTGACATCCAGGCCCCGGCACTTTGGAAAGTCGGCACCTGAGTTAAGGACAGCCAACTGTGTGAGTGGGGTGCAACAGAGGGAAAGGGAACTGGTGTGTTATAGGGACATCAACAAGAAAAGGAATTCTTCCTTTTCCTTTTGCTGACACAGACTAACACGGCAGCTACTCTGAACCCTGTCATTATAGGGACATGCGTTCATTGGACTTTCAGGCCACAAAGTGGGAAACTAAGGCAAAGGACACTGCCCAATGTACTGTGGGATGGGTGTTTGCTCATGGTTACATGCTTTTGAATGGTGGTTGTGGTGTTTTCCCAAATCAATGCTACGTTTCCTTTCCCTTTTAATAAAAGCTTTCTTTTGTTCTACACAGACTCAGCGCTTGCAAGTGGGGAAGTATTGCCTAGAGGTGCCCGGGGTGGTGTTTAGTTTTCCCAGATAAGTGGGTGGGGGCTTGAGCCAGTTATATTTTTTATTGTTAAGAGAAACCCCCGAGATACTGAACCTGACCCTTGTTATTGCCAACTCCACCTGGCAGAAGGGCTACAGTCTATTCAAAGAGGTGGTATTGTGGGCATTAAGAGAAGATTTGCAAAGCGCTACACTATTATCACTTCTTATGTAAGGCTAAGGGAGTTAAAAAGCATGGACTTTAAGGAGGAATTAAAACAACAAAAGTGAACATCATAAAGGAGAGAAATCTGTTGTGTTAATGAGGTGTTGCATTTGCCTCATTGTTTGTAGGGTGAGGTGGGGGAAAGGAGCTAAAAAGTTGGGTTAACCTCTGAAAAAAGTAAAGGAAATTGCAATTTAATATAAACAAAGAAAATAAGAGAATTTAAAAGGGGTAAATTATAATTTAATTTAACATTTTTGCTCTTGCATTTCATTGATGGAAAAGGAAGAATTTAAAAGGAGAAAAGAGGGAGTAAAATGCTGAGACTCTGAAGTCTGTTGTGGCCCTAGAGATGCTGGGAAGAGGAAGATACCACTAATCTCTCCTGTCTTTCTATTACATTTTTACCCTGCATGACTCTAATGTTTCTGTGGTGGCTTTGTACCCGCCTTCCCTAATAAAACTATTTAAATAAGTGTGAACTTTGGGACTAAAATGAGTGACGTCCCTTGAAATGAGGGAAATTTAACAGCTATGCACCTCAGTTCTGAGTGTCTTGGCCTGCGGACTTTATTGCTTTTAAGCACGTATCCCTAACTGACTTTTGGCGGTTTAAGTTGACTATCTATACTCCTGCATAAACTGACTCTTTCAGGTCAAATAAGGAAGCCAACTTGTTTGCAGAAGGGTGGAGATGGGGGGTGGTGTGCGTTGTTCATATACATGAGTCACCTAAAGTTATGTGTACACTTTTCCAAAACACCCTGCAGGGGGCAGGAGCCTGTGGAATTTGTACCTTGCTTGGATTGCTCATTGGTCTGAGGTAGTACGGAAGTTTCATATGAAAAGAAATGGGATTCATTTCCCCAAGCTGTATAAGCACCTCATTTATATGCATGCATAAATTCTTCAGTTAGCAATAATTTTGTAGAGATTTTTAAGCCTTAAATTAGGAGGTCATTTTATAAATTAGCATACATGGGAGTTATTTTTCTAACAGTCATTGTTTAACTGTCCTTTGAAATCATTCCACAGTATAATTTTTTCTGCCACCAAAGCACCACCAAAGAAACTAAGCCCAAAATATCAGGAAATTCAAAGTGAAGGTCCAGAAGAATTGTATTCCTTCTGTTGGGTGTAAGCATTCTAGTTTGGGCAAACTGGTTCTTCCAAAATAAGAACCGGTTCCAACCTGAAGGTATACATTACAATTAAGTGTGGGAGAACTAGTATTGTCAAACTAAGGATGGAGGGAAATTTTTTGCCTATCCCTAAAGCACATCAGCTGATTCTTCAACATTTTAGTCATATGCTGAACTTTGCTGTGTTTTTCTGGAGACTCACCCATTTGTAACCTGGGAGCAGAAAGCCCCACCTAGAGGATACTGAGAACTCTAACTTGCTGAGCAATAGGAGTGAGCAGGGAAAAGCTGGAACACCCTGAATAGGTCCCCATGCCATCTGAACAGGCATCCAGAGGATGTTTCTAGGGTAACTTTAAATGTCAGTGAGATGCTGCTAGTAAGACTTACAGATGGAGGTTTGGATAAGGGTTAAAGATCATTTATGGTTAATACAAGTTATATTTGAAGTATCCTTTCCTGTATGTACAAAGTGTTTGTCCTTCTATTGTTTTGTAAACATAGATCAACTTATTCTAGTGGTCCTTTATTTGTTTTTCTTCTTTTGCATGGACTTAGCCGGTAGTGTACTATGTTAGACTTAAGAATGTGCTCGTCTCGTAATTTCCCTTACCTCGAGTCTGCTCTTTATCACTCCAAGGAACAGTAATTGAGGGAGGGAAGCAATCCAATGTGACCACCCTTGAACCAAGTGCCTGCCACATCAAGAATGATCAGGCAGACAGTCTTGACCCTGAGCACGGTGCACACAAACAAAATAGGGGTTATTTGGTGGCAGTGTAATTCATTAAATGTTCAAAACATCCAGTTCCCTTGTTTATCATGGAGGGAAAAAGAAACACAAAGCTACCCACTGGTCACTGATGTTTCAGAGATTCTCTTTTTGCAAATAAACTGCTGCAGAATCTGGTGCAGTAATTATACCCTTCAGGAATCACTTCCCTCCTCCCTCCCCAATAAGCATGAGGGGGAAAAAAATCACTTTTACTAACACAGCTGGTGTTTAGATGAAATTAGGCAGTTAGCTTTGAAAATATATGAAAAGAAAAATTTTAATTAACCTGTTCCACTGAGTCATAAGATAATATCTGATGCACATAACAGGCAAACAGGAGAAGTATGATAAAATAATTATTTGCAATTAGATATATGCATTACAGACAATGCCGTAATTAAAATGTACTTAATGTCATAGGAGGTCCTTTATTATCAAAATCATTCGTGGAAGAACTGTGAAAACAATGTGATTATTATCCAGAGTTCTGAAAAATCTCTAAATTTACCAACGAGACCAAAGAATTTCCTATAACACTTTCTGTTTTTAAAACAGATAGTGATATATACAAGCAGCTGGACTGCTGTTATTTTAGTACCTAATCCATTTTTTACTGGAGTGGTGCTTCAGTCACTTGTTCATTGATATTCTTTTCTTTCATACTCCCTGAAATCTGATATGCAGCAAGCTCCAGACTAGCTATTGCCAAGAAATTAGCTATTAGCACAGGGCATGTTTTAAAAATATAAATGGATTTTTGTGCAGATCAGATGGGGGAGGGGAATGACATCATGCCGGTCTCCCCATAAAATTAGATATTTTTAATTCTGCAATTAATGAAATAGTGCAGTGGTTAGAGTGCTGGCCTGGGGCTTGGCAAACCTGCGTTCAATTACCTGCTATGCTACAGGCTTCCTGTGGGGTGGGGTGGGGAGTCAGTTTGCCTCTGTGCCTTGGTTCCGCACCTTGAAAACTGCATGCAGTTCTGGTTGCCCCATCTCAAAAAAGATCTCTTAAAATTGGAAAAGGTACACAGAAGGGCAACAAGGGGATGGAACAGCTTCCGGATGAGGAGAGATTAAAAAGACTGGGACTGTTCAGCTTGGAAAAGAGATGACAAAGGGGGGATATGGGAGAGGTCTATACAATCATGACTGGTGTGGAGCAAGTGAATAAAGAAGTGTAATTTACTCCTTCGTACAACACAAGAACCGGTGATCACCTAATAAAATTTAATAGGCAGCAGGTTTAAAACAAACAAAAGAAAGTATTTTTTCACATAACGTCCAGTCAACTTGTGGATGCCAGAGGATGTTGTGAAGGCCAAAACTATAACTGGATTCAGAAAAGAACTAGGCAAGTTCATGGAAGATAGGTCTATCAATGCCTATTAGCCAAGATGGTTAGTGATGCAACCCCATGCTCTGGGTGTCCCTAAACCTCTGACTGCCAGAAGCTGGGAGTGGATGACGGGATGGATCACTTGATGATTCCCTGTTCTGTTCATTCCCCCAGGGGCACCTGGCATTGGCCGTTGTTGGATGACAGGATACTGAGCTAGATGGACCATTGGTCTGACCCAGTATGGTCATTTTGTGTGTAAAATGGGGATTATAGCATTGCTCTGCCTCATGTGGGTGCTGTGAGGATCATAAAAACATAGGGCTAGAAGGCACTTAGAGAAGTCAAGTCAACCCATCCCCCTCTCCCCACCATGCCGAGGCAGAACCAAGTAAACTTGGATCATCCCTGACAGGTGTTTTTTATCCAGCCTGTTCTTAAAAACCTCCAATGACGGGGATCCTCCAACCTCCCTTGGAAGCCTATTCCAGAGCTTAACTTCTCTTATAGTTAGAAAGTTTTCCTAATATCTCACCTAAATCTCCTTTGCTGCCGATTAAGCCCATTACTTCTTGTCCTAACTTCAGCACAATTGATCACAGCCCTCTTTATAACAGCTCTGAATATATTTGAAGATTATTACCAGCTTCTCGCTCAGTCTTCTTTTCTCAAGACTGAACATGGCCAGTTTTTTAACTTTTCTTCATAGGTCAGGTTTTCTAAACCTTTTATCATTTATGTTGCTCTCCTCGGGTCTCTCTCCAATTTGTCCGCATTAAGGGTTGTAGGGCACTTAGACAGTACAGCTATGGGGGTTGTTACATACCAACAATTGCTAGATAAAACCAGGTGCATTTCTTGAGAAACTGGCCATATTTAAGAGAATGTACATGCCAAAATCTATGGCAATTTTTTTTACCATACATATATTATCTTCTCAAAATTGTCAAAAAAAAACCCTGTTGTTCATGGTATTAGGATTTCATTAGGCATTTAACTAGTATTACCACAGATTTACCATACAGTGTGGGAAAGGCAGAGTTTTGTCATTGACCTCACTGGAACCAGGATTTCACCCAGGGTCTCCCAGAGCTCAATAGTACGACAGGGGCCATCCAACCATAGTTGTGAACTATCTTTGAACCATGTCTGAAATGTATTGGATTCACCAGTGGTGAAAGTAGCTTCAAAGAAATACAGAGGGTCAGACTATGATTTGTACTGGGGTAAATGACCTGTTGGGTCTGGTCATAAACTAAAATTGTAAGCTGTTTGGGGCAGAGGCTTTGTCCTTCCTGTCTGTACAGCACCTAACGTAATGGGAGCCCATGATCCCTGATCTGTGCCTTGAGGTGCTACTGTGTTACAGATAAAGAGTAATTCCATGGATGTCTCATTGGTGAGATCATAGACCCACTCAGTCTGAGAATGACCTAAGCTCTCTAAGGGATCTTCTCTGAGTATTCCTTTCAGGTGGTGTCTTCGGAAAGCACCCTATCTTAATTTAATTCTGTTGCCACTGAAGTCCGCATGTACTGTTATAATTGTGTTGGTCCCAGGATATTAGACAGACAAGGTGGGTGAGGTAATATCTTTTATTGAACCAACTTCTGTTGGTCAGAGAAACAAGTTTTCAAGCTTACACAGAGTTCTTCTGCAGGACTGGGAAACGTACTCAGAACCTGTAGAGTGGGAACCTGAGGGGTTCTGGGCTGCTGACACCTCTGCATTGCCTCTGGAGTGTGTTTTAACTTCCTGTGGGTTTATCCACAGGTAGGCTGACTGTGGGCCTGTAATAATCCAGAGTGTTGCTGGTCAGGAGTGAGGTGCATTGAAGGTGTCTGTAACCTGGCACCTGATCCTGATCTGCTGGTAACCTAACTCTGCCTGCCTCCTGACACCTAACTCTCAGTTAATCCTCTGGTCTATCTTGCACTCTGACTGCCTGGTATCTGACTTGGCCTGACTCTTGCTCTGACCACTAGGTATGACTGCCCACATCCTGATCATGACAATGTAAGCCCAGGATTAGTGGGACTCCAGATGACCTTGGGCTAGAAAACCCGGGGCTTGAGTATCTACACTGACTATTAACCCTAAGTTGAGAAATGTCTAACACAGGCTCAAACCTGGGGCTCTGGTGTCCACACTGCAGCACGCAGACCCAAGTCAAACCAACCATATCCCAGACTCCTCAGCACCCTGCCAAAACATGGCCCTTTGGTCATGGTGCACTCTGAGAAAACTTGACTGGTTACCCTGCACATCACAGGAGGTATGAACAGCCTGCCAATACATCCTGCCAAGCAGTCTTGTTGGTCTGTGTGCTCCCAGCTACCGGAGTCAGCAACATGGAGGAGGCATCTTTTGAAGAACTTCTCTTGCTTGTGCTTTCACTCCTGTGTCAGGAGATGGGCTGAGTGTCTGAGACTCTGGTGGACATTTCCTCAGCATTTTCTGACCCACCAAAGACACCTGACGTAACTCATGATGGTGCAAGAGGAGGAGGAGGCATATCCAGACATGGTAAACTCAAACTGGCTGCTTATGACACCTGGTATAGCCACCAATGCTTCTGGAGCAGGGACACAAGCACAAACTGGTGGTATCATCATGCAGACCTGGGATGATCAGCTTTGGGTTCAGAACTTTTGCATGAAGAAAGCTATGTTTCTGCAGCTTTGTAAGCAGCTTGGCCCAGGGTAAAGATACATGCACGAGGGCATCCTTGTGCAGAAATGGGTTGCTGTGACTGTCTGGAAGCTGGCTACCCCAGGCTCCTACAGGTCTGTTGCCAGTCAGTTTGGTGTTGGAAAGTCGACCATGGGCGAAAATCATAGAATCATAGAATCTCAGGGTTGGAAGGGACCTCAGGAGGTCATCTAGTCCAACCCCCTGCTCAAAGCAGGACCAACCCCAACTAGATGATCCCAGCCAGGGCTTTGTCAAGCCTGACCTTAAAAACCTCTAAGGAAGGAGATTCCACCACCTCCCTAGGTAACCCATTCCAGTGCTTCACCACCCTACTAGTGAAAAAGTTTTTCCTAATATCCAACCTAAACCTCCCCCTCTGCAACTTGAGACCATTACTCCTTGTTCTGTCATCTTCTACCACTGAGAACAGTCTAGATCCATCCTAGAAAGTGGTGATTGAGGCAATGGAATGGAAATGCTAGTGTTTGACTAGCTCTACTGGTCAGCTTGGCCCGTTCTAGTAGTGGCTGGGCCACGGAGATTGATGAGTTTCCTCCAGTCTTGGCTAATGGCGAAGGCAGTAGAGGCTCACACTTAAGATTCCCAGGTTCAAGTGCTGCTGCTAACCACTCCCCCAAGGGGTCCGGTGTTACTGGTGCTAATAGAGATTTCACCAAATCTTTGCATTTCACTAACATTTTATCTCCTCGGAGTTGCTGTGCCATGATTACTGAGATATTTGTCGTTGTAAGCCAGAGCTAGAGCTTTTTCTGCTTGCCAGGGTTCAGTCGTGCACTGCTGCGAAATGTCCCTTGAAGTCGATGGAGGATAAGCTCTGTTAAAGTGCATGTATTTTCCTAGTGCTGGGTCTTTCTGAGAATGCTACATAGTAGCAATCTGCCACTGTCCAATCAATGTTTATTTATACAAATACTCATTTCTTCAAACCGTACATAAGAAGTCAAATTGTTTTTATACATATCAAATTAAAGAAAATTTCCAGCCGGAGCAGCAAACATCCCCACCATATAATCTGCTTCCTCTCCATGTCCCTTAGGCTTCTTCACTTTACAGTTGTCAGAAGAACAAAGGGAATGTGCCAGGGCTGCTCTGGGATTTTAATGAGAAATAATGAGAATTCATCGCTAATTAGGGCAGCAATTAAAACATAACGATCGTTGCTGGGGCACGGTTAATGAACTTGTAAATTGCAGCTGTAGACTTGTATCCATATCCACATGACTGTTGTCTTAACTCAATTTGTATATCTAAAAACAGTAATCAAAGTACGCTGGCATTTATGCATGGCATTGCAATAATCACTTGGCCCCCTTACAGCAGTCTAATAATCCCTGCTGGTACTGTACGTTCTTTAGGTCACTTTTAGGACATGAATGGCATATAAATGATCATGGTCTCTATTCCAGAGGAATATCAAAAAGCTTAGTGATTTTAATAGCTAGTCTCTTGTCGATATGCACTGACTTTGCAGCCCATAGGGATGGCACAGGTTCAGGATTGCTGATTCAGGACATTCCTACTCTGCATAGATAACAATCTCATCTTTAGAATCTCATGTCAGAGTCAGGACATTATTCCAAATTTGAGAACGCTGTTGCACTCAACTCCTCAATGACATTCATTTCCCATGCAAACGTGTTCTATGAGGGTGGTCCTCTATATCACACTCAGGGAAATAGAGGCAATAAACTCATGCCTGTCCAGGAAGGGGAGTAGGAGATGCACGTCTTAGCTGGGGACATTAGCGGGAGAGGTGGCAGGCAGAGAGCATAGCAGTGTGAGATGTTGTGGCTTACTGTGGTTGCTGCACTGCACAACCACTTTGCACTTCAGATTCAAGCAGTCTTGTGGCTGCTCTACTTTACTTTACACCAGTCACTCACACCAACTTTACCCAGGCAGCCAGCTGGAGAATACGTGTGGTCCCTTTATGGTATAGCCACACCCATTTTGAAGTTGATATCTCAGTTCCCAGAGCCTTCCACCATTATGGCAACTACTCCATGTACTTTGTTCAAGGAGACCTTTGTTCAACACCTTGGTGGTGTACAGCAGATACAATTCATTGGTGGTAAAGTTTAGTACCCAATTAAGAGAAGCTCAGCTGCCTAAAAACAGAGCAGAGAATCAGGACTCATGTGTACATGCCACACTCGGTTGCACATACAAACATATTTCCCACTCTTGTGCCTGAGGAGCCATCATCCAGGAGATGTTTTTAATCAAGAAAGAACCTATTGGGTTCAAATCTACAAAGATAAATGGGAATTATTATGTAACGCTCCCCGTGGTGATGCAAAAGCACGAGTACCAACCTCAGGGCAGACTGTTAAAAACCAGGGCACAAACTCCTAATGGGTTGTGAATTCTCAACTTAGATTTCACCAACCATCTCCTCCAAGTGCACATGCCTCAGGGCACTTTAATTGTCTTAACAGGGAGTCACAGGCGTTCCTCTTGGGTACTCCTGTCTGTCATGCCACCCAGGTGAGTTGGGGTACGTGCACGGCCGGCTCCAGGCACCAGACGACAAAGCACATGCCTGGGGTGGCGTCATGTAAGGGGCGGCAGTCCGGGGATTCTTGGGGCATCCATTTTTTGGTGGTTTTTTTTTTGCTTGGGGCGGCCAAAAAGCTGGAGCCGGCCCTGGGTACGTGGCCCCTTACACCAAGAAACACAGCAATATTCAGGTTATTTCTGATCCTAAAGAACCAGTCACTTACCCCAGGTCAGTTGCTCTCTAGGTCTCAAACCAAAGGCAATGCTTATAGCCAATCCTAAAGTAAACTACATGAAGATTTATTAACTAGGAAATGGAAATTAGTTATTTTCAAGGGTAAAGTGAGCCAACATAGACACACACATGAGTTAGTGTGATATAGGCTTCTATCAACAAACTCTATTTGATCTTTAGGGCTAACCCAGGCTAAACAGCTGGGATTCTCTTGCTTATGCCTAGAAACACCTGGTCCCCCAGAGTCCAAGCAGCATAGAGATCCTCTGTTCCTTTTGTTTGTTTTCTTTTAATCCCCCTCTTGCCATGTGCTCTGAGCTGCAAAATCAGCGGAAGGGAGGAGCCCACTTGCATGACTCATCTTCAGGGGGAGGGGGAAGAGAGCAGATCAACAATATGAGTCTTTAGGTCTCTTTTTTGAAGATTCCCTAATCCAGATTTGGGGAGTTTCCAGTTGTAAAATCCACCCAAAGCCTGTCAGGTATCCATGGGTCTCCTCTTTCGGGAGGGGTGTAACAATTTCTGTAGAAGAGCAGCTCTTCACACTAATTAACGTCCCTCTCCTGCATGGCAATTCATACAGTCACGGAATACGCGTCCGCGTGGTGTGGGTTTTTTATAACCATGTCAGTATAACCACTCAAATATTACATTACAGTATGGCCCACAGATATTACAAGTAAGATAAATGCAAACAGCAAGTCACAAGCATTCAATAATCTAAACACTAAACGCTTTCTTATTATTCCAATACTTACTTTATCAATATTTTATCAATGATCAATTTTTATTATTCCAATACTTATTTTATCAATATTAACCCACAAGTGAGCCAGACTGATTCCAGCTAGGTATTTTGTCGGTGTCCAGTTGACCTTGGCATGAGCTGGCACATGGCCTGCCAGCAGATTACTAAAGGGGATTGTATACGAAAACTGTTATGGAAAATTCATTTGGGGGCTTAAACAAGACTGAGAGTCTTATAAAAGTTTTGGTGTTATAATAGCTTCATAAATAGCATATTTAAAGGATGATGCCTAATTGATTCTATAATTTCAATCAGTCTTGATTTAATTAGAATACCTTTTCTATTTCTGTAATGGGGTGTATGTAGAAAGAAAAGTGTCAGTTAAGGGTACTTCTGGATAACTGTGATTGTGTGAGTGTACAGTAGCACAAAACAGCCAACCGCTAATCAATGTAAATATATACGGAAGGGGTATTTAATTAGAGTTAATGGTTAACACAACCTCCACCCACTTTTAACAAGCTAAGTGTCAATGGCTACAGCTGATCTGTTCAAGCTTGAAGGGAAAAAAACCCGACCTGTATATAGGTAAGGGGGAAAAAATAGAAGGGTTGGGAAAAGTTGATATCTTTTTTGTTCAACTGGTAATTCAAGGAGAACAAAGCAAACTGAGCCTGCTGTAACTCCATCAGCTACAACAGAGTTACATCAGAGAGGCACTGGGTCCAGTATTTGTTTCTGTGGTCGGCTGCCAGGTGAAGGATGTTTTGCAATACGCTTCGGTTTAAGGATGAAGGCAGCAAGATATTATGTATGTGAAGCTGGTAAATATCAAGGACATCAAACAATCCTGTTAGGGAATTAAAAAGACAATGATAGAACCAGACAGGGATGTTCAGAAAGCATCAAATGTATTTCATTTTTAACTCAAATATTTTAGGAGCAGTATAACAATTGCCATTCTTTTTCCAAAATTATTGCTATGCAGTAAGGTTTATGGTGGCAGTTGCAATATCTCAAGTATTTTAGTTACTTTAACTTTCATACCCAAATATAAATTCTTAAACATCTGACATGTGTTTGAAGTCTTAGGTCTTAGGACCAAATTCAGTTGAATACTGGATATATTCACATTTACTAAGCTCCACACTTCCATTGTCTGGAAGAAGGTATTTGGACCTGCAGCAAATGAGAGAGCTCACTGCTACCATGGAAAGGAAATGTAATGCTGATTATATCTATGATACATCCATGTTGTTCGGCTCTTTTTATTAAAATAAAGAAACATTTTTTCCAATGACCAGTTCAACGTAAACCACCACTTTCAGACTACTTTGGAACCTTGATTATTTTTTACACCACACTATGGGAGCACATGGTTCTTGTCAGACAAAAATGACAGATCCCTTCCAAGAATCTTGCACTTGAAGTTAGACTTAACAGGCAAGCAAGTGATGACCGTAAACAAGGGTGATGGAAGAGGATATTGTGGAATGAGGGTTAAAGTAATGAAAGATCAAAAGTTCTTATTGTTACATTCATATTGTCTTAGCTCATCTTGAATTCAATTCAAGATGAACAAACAGGATGTGAATATATATATATATATATATTATATGTATATGAATGTGTTCTTCTGTAGCTCTTAAAACCAGCATCATATCATCAACATCCACTCGGTGAAAGGGTGAGGTCCTGGGATCCATTAAACCACTCTGAAGAAGAGTCTTTCCATTCTCCAAGACACGTAATTATTATCCTTAATCATGTTTATTATGATAGTGCCTAAGGACCAACCAAGAATGGGACCCTCTGATGCTAGTAGATGAAATTGGAACTCTCCTGGTGTCCCTTTGGGTAAACCTCTCTTTTGGTGTTGGGTGTAAAGAATTTAGGGAAAGCATGGCAAGAGGTTAAATATTTTTTTATTTTTAATAAGAAATGTCTCTTTAGTGTTAATATATTGCAAGCCATTAGCTTAATGTTCATTAAAGTAACTGTGTTTTTTAGTTGTTTTATCTCTATTGTAATATCACACTCACCAGGTCACGAGGGGCTTGATCCAAAGCCCACTGAAGCCGATGAGTGGCTCATGGGCTCAAGCCCTTGAATTGGAAAATATATTAATTAACGTAGTATTTTAAAATACCCCCTTGCACTCTTAGAGCACTTTTCATCAGTAGATCTCAAAGGGCTTTGCAAAAAGAACAGAGCACCTTTAGTCCCATTTTACAAATGTGGAAACTGAGGCATAGGGAGGGCTGTGATGTGCCCCAGCAGTAGAACCAGAATTAGAACCCAAGTCTCTTGAGGCTCAGATGGTGCCTTAGCCACCAGGCCATGTTAACATGGCTCCTTAGTTGGAAATTATAAGGGCAATGTTATTATTACATGTCTGCCCAATATTTGAGCAGAAAGGTTATGCAATGGTAAGCAAAGTCAGCACCTCCAAGGAGACTGATCTGTAATTTTCCCAAGTCACAAACAGCAATGGGATTGAATGGCTGAACTTTCTCATTCTGAATGGGCACAAAGAACTCCTGTAGGGATAAGTAATATAAAAGTGATGCAAAAGTCAACAAGGAGTTACCACATTGAGGAAAAATACTTTGTACTAACACAGGTGGAAGAAGCAAAGAACAAAATGTTGGATTGTCAGTTTAGCAAACCTGCCTTTGGCTTCTTGGGAATTATTTGTTGCATGGTTTGATGCTCTTTAGCAAACAATGCAAGGCTGCTAAATGTCTGTCCTATACTGAGTCTCAAATATGTCTTTTTTTTTTTTTTAAGAGACCTGAATGTCCCCTGATGGGAACGCTTAGACAAGTAGGTTAAGTGCAGTCAGTGGCACCTAACTGATATGAACATACCTGCTGTCAAGCAATGCGACACTTCTGAAATTTGCCATAGCTTACTTTGGACTGGGCACATGTTAAAGAAAATGTTGTGCCACCACTGATTCTTCTTGTGGAAGTTATATATGGAAATGTTTGTATCTGTGTTCCAATGTGTGCTTAGTGTTGTATTCCAAGTCCATATGGCTAAAAATGCCTACAGTACTCAGTGAAAATTGCTCTCTGTTTCCTAGCCATTTTATTTATAAATGGATTGTACATTTTTGTACTGTTTTTTGTTAGAGAAATTACATTGTAATATGGGTCCCTGTTTCTTTCCTCCATTTAATTCCACTATAAAATTAAGCCTCAGTGAAGCAAGAATGTGGTATAGCATTGGGTATGTTCTTTCTAAGGTGTTACCATGATTAATTTCACATTGTGCCACAAAATAAGATGCCTCATTTAAATACTTTGAAACTTTGTAGAGTTTTAAGTGATAGAAAGACATGCAAGCTTGCCCTGCAACTCTAGGACTAGGCATATTAAACTCTTGAGTGTGAACATATCAGACAAAAATAGGCATTACAAACTTTACTGGACAACATTAGAACTTTTGGAAATTCCAGAATTGCCAGTTCAGTTCTGACTTTATTGGTATGTTTCCAAACAAGAACACCAAGATTTTTTAAAAAAATAGGTGCCTAAAGTTAGGCTCGTAAATCCAGATTTAGGCAACTAAATAAATGGTCAGATTTGAAAAAGTTCTGAATACTCCAACAGTTGCCATTGATTTCAGTGAGAGGTGTAGGCTGATCAGAGCTTTTAAAAAATCAGGATTATATTCTGGTGCCTTGTCTACACATGCAAATTAATCTGGAATAAAATAGGATTTTTGAATTGAAAGTGGATTAACTATTCCTGATTAACTCCACGTGTGGACTCTTATTCCAAAGTAAGAGTACTTTATTCTGATTTAGCTTGATCCACTTCCAAAATGGATTAAACTCATTTTGGAATAAAGCGCTCTTTTTTAGAAGTGTCCACAGATGGAGTTAATCAGGAATAGCTTTCCAGAATAACTCCCTGTGTGTAGACAAGCCCTAAATATGGACTTTGAAGCCTAACTTTGGAGAACTCGTTTTTTGAAAATCTTGGCCAAAGTCTCTGATAGGATATTCCTGGCTAGTAACACTCGAATTTGTAGGATGCATCTAAGCCATGGGTTCTCAATCTGATGGTCATGACCACCCACTCCCTTTCTTTACAGCTGGGTGGAAGAGGGGTGCTGAAACTTCTCTCTGTTATAACACTGGGTCACGGAACAAAACCACTGCTCTAATGCAGTTCTGTTTTGTATCTGATTCAGTCGCTCGCTCATTTTCCCTATACAAAAATGAATGAATGAAAGCAAAAAGTTTCGACAGGAAAAGTCCTCTAAAAGAAGATTTAGCTTATAAGCATAGCAATGATTATAAAAAGATAAAATGCTGTGTAATGGGAAAAGTGTTTAAACTCAATTGATTTAAGGCCCTGATTCTGTTGCCACATCAGTGTAAATCAAGCGTAGCTCCACTGAAGGCTAGTATAAGTGAGAGCAGAATCAGGCTGCAAATTAGCACCATGAGATGCCTAGACAGCAAATATGACATGGAAAATAGAAATAATACATTTGAAAATGTAGGAGGCAGGACAGTATATATTTTTTGTTTGTATCCATCTTTCAACCTTTCCCAGAAGCCTTTCTTTGGCTGTGGATTTAGAGACAGACATATCCACACTGCACACAAATCTCTTGCTGCCTTCAAAGGGAGTTCTGTATGCAGAGCAGTGGTAGCACAGTCTCTTTCCTTGATAGTTGCAGCCACCCCAGCCAAGTGTGGCCCTGCTCATAGAGCGGGCTTGCTGAAAAGAGCGGGTGTTGGAGGGCGGTGTGGAGGAGTTGGTCATTCACATGGACACGGCGGCCTCTGCACTTCTTTGGATCGGTGGGGTTGGTAGCTCTCACAATCTGCTCATTCTGAACCTCTGGAAAACTCCTCCCAGATGAGGAGATGATGATTACCTGTAAACCCCACAAGGAGGAGGAAGGATGATCTAGTGGATAGGGGACTAGACTGTAGCTATCTGTGCAAAAGGCTGCCATATAATATAACTGTTAGTAAATGAAACAAATCACCATAACCCTTCTTTGTAGGTGAGCTGAAGTCCCACCTTGTGTATAATTCTTTGCATTTAAGCTAAACCTTAGCTGAACTTTCACTGATTCTAGCGGGTTATCAATAAACTGATTATTATAATTAGTCCCTAGTGAGTTATCAATAATGGCTTATGTGTTTTCTTACTCTGACCTGTTGACCCTTAGGAAATGTGTCCAGGTGGCCAGAAAGGGCCTACTTGTAATTGATGAGAGGCGGGTATTTTCTGTGTTTGATGAGACAATGGTCTATTGAGATGCTTTTAGCTTATCAGATATTTATCTAAGAGATATTTTCTGTCATAATGACTTGGTTACAAATATATTTTGCGATTGATAAAATAATGGATTGTTGAACAGGTGTTTTCAGTTTATCAATTATGTAAACCAGATTCCATGAGACGAGCTCTCCAGGTCAATAGTTCACTTTCTTTGGCTCTCTTCTGTACACATGCTGAGTATATAAGGGGATGTAATTCCGGGAGTTAGTTGCAACAGTCTAATGCTGACAGCTGCTCCTCAAACTGGGTCTGGTGGGTATAACCTTCCTTCCTGTCTTGTGCTATGTAAATTTTTGACTAATAATCTTGGATCAATAAATTCCAGTTGATCCAGTTATCTGACACTTCTTATTAATATTAATATATTACTAATAATACAGTTAATACAATTTTAACACATAACACAACTTTCTGCTGAAATTGTAGATATTTTGCATTCCAGGCTAAATTCTGAAGTGTCCATTTGCTTGCTTTCTGTAGCTGTAAACTTTTGGAGTGTTACCCAGGAGGTCATTCGGTAACTTCTTTCCTTTTTTCATTAGCTTTCACAAAATATAACTTTTCCACAGGACACTTGAGCGGAGTGAGATTGATTAGTTTCACTAGCTCTTTTCAGCTGCCTGCAAATCAGGTTTGTGACAGTCTGTCTCTACAGAGTTCTCTCCACTTCCATGTAAGCCATCATAGATTCCCATTTGTAATACTATTGCAATCACAGGATGCTATTTCCTACTCTGTTACACTTCAAAGGACCCTCCTACAGCTCTGTGCTATAATAGCGAATGCTTGTTTACCTATTGAGAAAACAGGAATGTATTATTTTGTGTGTTCACAATGGACATCCCCTTCTTAACCTGACTGGATGCAAAGAATAACAGATGACTGAATGGATTCCCTCCATTCGTTTGCAGTATTAGAAGACATAGAAAAGCATGTTTATTGGCGACATTAAAGCAAACATAGTAATTGACACTAACAGTCTTCAGTTTGGCATGCAGCTAGCAGAAGGACATTTTATATTTGCACAGTGCATATAAAGAAGCAGGTGCTTTCCTTTTTTATATAGGTCAGGCCTTACATGACTTTTATAAGAAGAAAAACAATGCCATGGATATGCATACGCTTTAAATCTAGCTAATAAAAGTACCCAGGTGCCATGACATTCAAAACACTTTTACTGCGTCCTGGGGACGAATTATGCAGTCTCAGTCACTGATGCATAATAAAAATAAAATAATGGGCAGTTGATTCACAGAGGAAGATGTTCCTTTTTGTATAGAACTGGTCCTGTGAACTGTACTACTGTAGATATGCACAAGGGTACTATTCAGCTCTGTGCAGAGGTCCTGTACAAAGATTATCGGCTACTGAATGCCATCCAAATAGGGACAGGTTCTGATATCAGTTACACCAGTGTAAATCCAGAGTAATTCCTTGGATCTCAAAGTTCCTCTCTCTTCATGCTACCCTGGTGCAGAGGCTAGGGGGGGAGTAGAAGAGGGAACACACTGCACTCTGGCTATCTCCAGCTAGTGCACGATCCTTTGGAGACCATAACTAGTTGGTGCAAGTTACAGCAGACTGCAGGTTGTTCTCACCTGGGCTGGGGTAGAGAATCAGGGAGTCATAACTGGTTTTGGTTCACACGTTCTCCTCTTTTGTCACCCTCCTGGGTGGAGGAGAGCCATCCTTGACTAGATGTTCCTCTAGCCTCCGGAAGAGCCAGTTGAGTTCCTGATCTCGCTGCGGATGCCAGAGCCTGGCCAGGAAACAGGCTTGTTCTTGCTGTCAGAGCTGGAAGAGAGACTTATTTTTGTGTTCCCTTCTCCAGGAAGGAGCTCACACCACATACCAGAGTGATGGATGACCTAAACAGCTAGCTAGCCAGCTGCTCTCTTCCTTCCCCTGCAATACAGAAGGCGGCCAGCAGGGGAATGGCTGAGGAGGGTCAGCAGCGGCTCAGGGTGCTCTTGGCTTGCATCAGAGCTGCTCCTAAGGGCTTGTCTACACTTAAAACCCTGTCGCTGTGCCACTGTAGTGCTTAATGAAGACGCTACCCATGCTGACGGCAGGGCTTCTCCCATTGGTGCAGGTAGTCCATCTCCCCAAGAGGTGGTACACATATCGACGGGAGAAGCCCTCCCATCGACATAGCGCTGTCTACACCGGGAGTTCGGTCAGTATAACCGCGTCGCTGGCGGGGTGCGGCTTTTCCACAGCCCTGAGCGATGTAGTTACACCGAAGTACGTTTATAGTGTAGATCAGGGCTAAGACTGCAGGGGGAGCGGTGGGAAGCAGCTGTGGAGGCAGTGCCATCTCCCGCCTCCCTCCAGCAACCAGGGCAATAAAAATGACAGTGTGTGGCTCAGGGAGCACATTTTCAATTCATAACCCAATGTCCATATGTCTTAATACAGCTACCCTGGAGTGCCACCACTTAGAACCTCCAGAGCTATAACTGGCCTTCGGGCAACAGGTAGGGCACCACTGGTCTCGTTGCTAAGTTTTAAGATTTGGCATCAGATGTCTGGGTTCCGTTCCGGGGTTTGCTAGTAGCTTGAAGTGCAACCTTGAATCTCGGGTCCCTTGCTGAGAAATGGACAATATCACCTCTCTGATGGGAATTTTGCCAGGTTTTATTACAAGGATTTGAAAACACTTGGGAATCTTCAGAATATTTGTAACGTGCCATTTCAGGGAGCCTGAAATTACTGTTTTGTGTCAATATCTGTCAGTCTGGTAGAATGGCCCTAGGTACACAAACAAAACTCAGAATGATCAAGTCTCTTTCAATGAGATGCCAGTGCCATGCCTCCTATCCCAAAGACTGAAACGAAAAGAGAAAATTAAGTCTATCACATCAAAAGCCTTGCTCAGTTTTTACTGTTGGATGTGTCAGGTGAGTCTGCATGAGAGAGCGGTATCCCTTTAAAGCAAAGAAAACTCCTAGGGCTTAACTTTCAGCAACAACAGAAACAAGAAAGCACCTGATTAGAGCATTCCGTGTGGAGATGTACTAGGGAAAATTATTCCGTAACCAGAACTGTGAAACCTTTGCTGCACTGAGTGTTTGTGAATCCAACACCGTATACTCCATGTGTTAGCCTTTGTTAGGACTCAGAGGAAAATATCTGTGAACTCTGTCATAAGAGAGAGAGATTTGTACAGGGGATTAATGTTGCCAGGCTGTCAAGCTGTGACAATTTGAATGAGGGAGATTTCCGATGTCTCATTGAAACGCACAGCAAAAACCTTCACTGCAAGAGAGAGAGATTTTTAACACTACCTTAAATGTAATCCAAATGTGGGAGTTTCCCTCCCTGAGAGTAAGAATTAGGAGCTTTAAACACTGCCCAGTTCATGTTGTAAGGTGGACTTCTGTTTTACTATGCTCTGGTGAGAATTCTCAGAACAGCTCAGAACCTGAAATTGGGCACGGATGTTCAAAATGTTAAATGTGCTAGGCTCCTTCTGAAAATCTGGCCCCAAATGTAGGTGCTGAGCCCTTGAAAACATTGCCTGGGGCTATTTTGAAAATCTAGCTCTAAATGTTTCCAAGCGGCTGGATTCTGCAGCAAATTAAATGAAATAAGCATCCTATGGAACAATGGGCACATCAACGCTCAGTTGCATGGGGTGGCAAGGAACTTCCCCAAAACTGAGATGCTGATAATCATTGCCACAGCCGTGTCTTTTATTTTGAATGACTGACACCCTGATTTTTATGCCTGCTCTGACCTCTGCTGCATCAATATCAGGCCCTGTTTTTTCACCCTTTGCTCTTAGCTTGGGGACTTGCTGAGTTGCCCAATCAGTGGGTTCAAGTTCCCCCACCGGAACGCATGCCTGACGTCTTCACGCCTGTTTATTCAACTGGATTTTAAATGAATAAGGACTGCCAGAGTGGTACCTGAATGGGTTGGTGGTGGTGGCAATACTTCATTTTGCGCCAGGGCTAGCCAGGTTCGGATGCCTGGCACTACTAGGCATGGTAGTTCATGGCAGAGTAGGCCGTCAGCACTTTTGTGTCTCTGCCATTCTTGTGACTTTCTTGAGTTTGATACTTATGTTTTCTCTTTTTTCTTCCAAATGTGGATATTTTATTTCTCGTAATGGTATCCCAGGGGACACCAGGATAACAGAGCCATTTAAGAGATATTTCTATGAATAGACATTTCCGGATATAAAAATATTCCTGACAATTTGAAAGATTGAATACTGGTTTGCCAATAAAAAAACCAAAACATTGGAAATGCTTTAAAAGTTCTAAGGCTGTATAGAAAACTGATGGAACAGCGCAGGTACATTTAGAATGCTACTGACTAATAGAAAAGAAGGCATTTTGATTAAATTGTACCAAAAGCCTTCAGCATAAAGTGCTGTGGAATAACCACAGATTTAGACTTCGTTACATTTTCAAATGATCTCTTACACAAACTCGATTCTTATCTACAATGTGACTTCAGCGATTTGCTGATCATTAGTACAGTGTTTTGTTCAGCTCTACCATTAAACATCAAAATACAAGGAAAGGTGTAACAATCATTCATGATTGGAATGCATTTCCTTCCAGCTGCAATGCTATGCCTACATTTTATTTTGCACAGAGTTTTTGAGCCTTAGTCCTACAGAATGGTAGCCCAGCATTGGGTATTCTGCTGGGCTACCATTGAAAGCAGGAGTCATTACGATGAGGTGAAGCCAACGGTGATACTGTGACCAGCCGCTATCTTGGTGGACACCTCAGGAATTGAACTGTGGACCTCCCAGGCTAAAAGCATGAGCTACTGTGGCATAAGTTAAACAGCCAGGGCTGACTCTGTCACAGACTCATATTCTCTGTGGATCAGGCAGAAGGGGAACTTATACCTAGAGCAGATTAGGCCCACAGTGCCTGAGGCCACTGTAACACTTTTCACAAGGTTCATTGTGTATTTCCTCCTGCATTAGGTCAGCTTCCTTGGCCAGGAGGCAGGACCTGGCCTTCTCTGCCCTCTTTGAGTCTTCCGCTGCCAGCGCTGGATTCTTTGCAGTCCTTATGCTAACGAGATGAAATTCACCCCTGTGCAGAGGGCTGCAAAACCATGGCCCCACTGAAGTTAATGGGAATTTTGCCGTTGACTTCAGTGGTGCCAGGATTTCACCTAAGGTCCAGACCGTGCTAAAGTTCCATTTAAACCCTATGGCCCCGATCGTCAAAGGTATTCAGGCTCCTAGAAGTTAGGATGTGGGTTTGTGAATGAAAGTGTACTGTGATGGGGTGTGTAAACCCCACACCAGCAGTGACAGGGTTAAGGGGAACCAGAGAGCCCAGTTAGCCCATTCTGTGGCACCTGGAGGGGAGACAGGTAATTAGGGATTAAATCCAGCTGGGGAGAACCAGGCTGAGTGGTTTGTATAAAAGAGACTACAGGCTAGTAGAGAGAGGAGACCTAGGAGGACAGTGATTAGGTATGTCTGCTTGCTGGGAAAGATACTATAGGAGGGTTTCTAGGAAGAAGCTGTACCCTGAAACTCCCTGAAGGGAGAGGACAGCTGAACAGAAGGAGACTCCTAAATTAAGCCTGGGAGAAGAGTGTCTAGGTTAGAAGCCCTGAAGGTCAGTGGCTCAGGAGGAGCTGGCCTTGAAGGCAAAAGGGAGGCAGGCAGCACTCTGTAATAGGAAGAGCTCTGTGGAATCTGGGAGAGGTGTGAGGTTTGGATCTTGTTACCCTGGAAGGTTGACTTTGCTGGAGGGCTGAGGTGCTGCCCAGACTGCTGACGTCTGGGAGGCAGAAGGACTGCAAGGCCAGGAGGAAGTGCTCTGGTATGGTGAGGCTGGCCACTGTACTTTTGGGCATATGCCATGTGACAAGCTTGCTCTGGAAGCAAGAGTGTGAAAGCCTCTGCCATCCAACGTGTATTGTGTCAGACAATCCTTTTCAGAAGCATTCAGTAGTGGGCCACCGCTGCTCCTGTTAAAACCAATGGTCAATCGCTCATTGACCTCAACAGGAGCAGAGCTAGGCCACTGTGGAGTGTCCTTTTGAAAATTCCATGCTTCCATTATAAGCTGTAATACAAATGGATGCTGTAATAAGCTGCCTTTATTATGCATGAGCTTGATCACTCAGTGCTATGTTTAGGTAATCTTCCCATCATCACCAGGCTAATGTGCAGTTTACAGGCTGGCTGTTGGCCAGTTGACCACTGTTCCCATCAGCATCTGTGATTATGTAAACCTGGTCTCTTCCCATGGGGACCATTAATTGATCCTCTGAGCAGCTGGGCTGGGCTGAGCATTTCTGCTGCTCTCTGCAAAGGAAGATGTGCAGCTCTCTCCTGATCGTTAATTGTGTTTACAACACAGGATATAGGTTGCTTGTGTGTGTGTGTGGCAGGGGCAAGAGCCTTGCATTAGGAAAGGTAGCAAAGATATAAAGCTATTCTGAGCAGGGCAACATAAACCTGGGAAACGGCCTTTTTCATGAAGACGTACGAAGGAGCATTTGAAAACCACACGTAAGCAATAAATATAATTGGAGGCATCACACCTGCAGCCTGATGCTTTTGCTTGCAGGATCTCTTTTCTCAGGGAAAGTACAGCAGTCAGCTTAGTACAGTGAACAACTGGCACATCTTAGGTTTTTCAAAACAGGTCTTGCCCTGGAGTAGAGAGAGCTCCCCCATGGTTATAAGTAAACACACATATGAATACTATTGGTTCAGCTCTGTTCCTCAGTTGCACTTCTGCCATAATGGACAAGCATTAATCCAGACTTGGAACAGCTAGATAGAACTTTGCCATGGAGACAGTAAAATGAATTGCAGAAGAGGAATGCCAAATGAATGCACATCCTACTGGTTGAAGATATCAATGCAATTTTTGAATCTTGCAATAGTTAAACCCAAAGTCTTACCTTAGCATTAAGGCAGCACTGATCGTTGGGGTTTTAATGCCAATAAGTATTGCCGTTGCAGAAGGATGACTTAGCATCCTTTGGAGGGTAAATTCTTGGCTGAGGAACAGAATAAATGAGGGATACTTCACTGGACTTGGTGCATTTCACAGAGCTCATCAGTAAACTGACAGAAGTACAGAGCAGCTCATAACAGCTGTGCTTCCATGCAAAAATTAACATCCCGCTGCTAGTGGGGATTATTTAGTTTATAGGATACTGTTGCTTTGCAAGACTCTGTAATCCCAAATGTGCGACAGAAAAGCATGTTCTGTATCTCGGAGCTTATTTTAAAAGGGACACTGGCAAAGTATATAGGTCTCACAATAGCTTATTTTAAAATTGTGGTGGGAAGGAGGTGGAGGCTGTTTGGGGTTTTATTAGCATATGGGTTAGGACTGCAGAATTCTACCACTGACTTTTGTTTAGACAAAGCATTTTTGCATTACTATTGTGCTGAGGACCTGTAGCTCCAATGTAGTTAGTGGCAATACCTTTGAAAAAATATAAATGGATCGAGCCAGAGACTTAATGTTTGTCTCCAAACAACCTTTTGTATGAGCCCTGCGGTAGAAATAGAAGCATCTGCCAATGCCTCACCTAACCCTTCAAACCTGTTCCTCTAAGAAACAAGGAATAAAACAGGTGTCATTGGCGACATGACACTTAGTTGTGTACCTTAAGGCTAGATCTTGCATTTTGAATAAGTGTTTTTGTTTGTGGGTAAAGTCCACCTCTGATTATTCTCTCTCCCTCCCTCCCCCCACTTATTTTAAAAGTAGTTACATGAGTTAAGGCTAACAGTTCCTGAATATCTACCTCGACTTTCTCAGGATAGAATAAAGTCTCAGTACAATGTCAAAGGGAGAAAACAGAACTGTTAGGGTCGTGTTTATATTTCACATGTGGTGGATACTGTAAACGCATATCCTGTATTGTGTGCAGTTGATTTTAACTTTCTTCACAGGGAAACTGAAATCAAGCAAAAATTTCAACTTACAATCTGTTTTAGCTACATAATTTGTATAGCTTTGTTTATCCTTTCTCTGCAAGCCACCTAGGCTGTTCTTTCCTATGTTGGGTATTTCCCTAGCCTCTATCACTGTAATATCTGAGCACCTCACAATCTTTTTAGGTTGGAGAATGCTGCTGTCCCCATTTTACAGATGGGAGAACTGAGATACAGAGACTGTCTCCAAGGAAGTCTGTGGTGGAGCAGGGAATAGAATCCAGGTCTCCTGAATCTCTGGATTGCACCTTTACCATTGTTTCTTTACCCCAGCATCCTAACAAACCGGAGTGCATGGAAGCAGTACGGGGGAAGGGTCACAAGGGCTAAGATTAAAATATCTAGCTTCAAGAGGTTTATTACAAACAGTGATTAAAAGCATAATATCTTGGCAATATCGCTTGTAATTTTAATTAAGGCCTTGGTTCAGGAAATGGCACCATGCAGGAGAGCACTTAAGTACATGCTAAGCACACAACTTCAGTGGGACTTGAAGTGCTGTCCCGAAAAGGAATAGCCTTGTGCTTAAGTGCTTTCCTGAATAAGGGCCTTAAGAGTTCATAAATATTTGTTTTGACTTATTGTAATAGCTGATAATATTGGTACAGTTGTATGTTAGTAAATGGAGCCCACTTAGATGTCTGTCAAAACAACTGTGAGCCCAGATCCTGCGAGCTTTACTCATGCAATATCAAAGGGACTCTGCATGAATAAGGCCCTGTATTTTCTACACACCAAATGAAAACCTATTGAGAAATGCACTGACACTCTGTGGCCTATATTATACAGGAGATCAGACTAGATGATCACAATGGACCCTTCTGGCCTTGGATTCTATGACTATGTATTGAAGCTTGACTTTTCATTTTTTTGGAAAGGGGAATATTGTAGCGCTTTGGCAACTGAAGACTAACTGCCAAAAGCCAAATTTTCAGCTGCCATCGGAAAATTTTATCATTTTAGTTTTTCCTGATAGCAAATGTAAGCGGACACTCTTTGTGGGAACTTTCCTTTAGTCTAAAACCCAATTTTCTATTAAAGGGTTTGAGAGAAGATTTTCAACTAGCTCAAATAAAATGCAATAGAAAATTCGCCTATTAAAAGAACAGATATGTTAAGTACATCTTCAGTATCTTAGAGGAAAAATCTAAAAAAAAAAAAAAGCCTTCACATCTCAGAACGTAATACAGAACAAGGTGAAGAATGAACTTGCTGTACAACAAAATTCCCACTTAATGTATTTCTGCTATGTTACTGACGGTCTGTATGTAAAGATCAGAAGAACAGTGGCAATACTTTTACATTACGCTCTGCCATAATATTGAAAAGGGGAGGCACGGAGATGTAGGCTAATATACGCATAGTGTGAACCAGTTTCCAGAGTGCTGAAAATGATAGATCTCAAAGAAGGGCCTGCTACAGTTTTGGCTTGTGAAAGGCTTAAGTCTTTAGCCCCCAGTTTTAAGTTTTTCTACAGTGCCCTCTGCTGGATATTAGTTACTATTATATGTATAGTGTCTTATCGGCTCGCGAATGTTTTGGATAAGCATACATTTTAAATGTGAGCCCTGTTCAAATCTTTTTAGGGAGGAGCTACATAAGGGAATTGAGCTCTTTTCCAGCTCAAAGTTCATTGAGAGAGAAGCTGGAACTTCAGCTGGAAGTTCATTGAGAGAGAATGGATAATGGGTTAGTTCAGATATTGGCTTCCTAGGAATTTAGTGTGGGATTTTTCAAAAGAGCCTAAAGGAGTTAGGCCTCTAAATCCCCATGAAAGACAATGGGAGTTGGGTTCCCATTGTGTATTTGTGATTTTGAAAATCAGGCCCCTGAACACTGCTCTCTAGCTTCACCTGCTCTTGCAGAGGGGCTGCTGCAGGTTTGCTGGGGACAGGCAAGAACAACAGCTCCATCGTTCAGTGTTTTTTTTGCAAGCAATACCGCCTCCTGTCACAGCCTTCTGCACTGCCCAGTGGAGGGAAGAGGCTGAGCTACAGTCCTTTAATCAATTCTTCCCAAGAGGAATCTATGCAGTCACATGCACATGACATGTGGCTGAATTAACCTTGCATGTACCATAGTTCCAACACAGGGATCGGCAACCTTTGGCACACAGCCCGTCAGGGAAAGTCGTTGGCGGGCTGGGACGGTCTGTTTACCTGCAGCATCCGCAGGTTTGGCCGATCGTGTCTCCCACTGGCCGTGGTTCGCTGTTCTGGGCCAATGGGGGCTGCGGGAAGCGGCGTGGGCCGAGGGATGTGCTGGCCGCCGCTTCCCGCCGCCCCCATTGGCCTGGAACGGCGAACCATGGCCAGTGGGAGCTGCAATTGGCTGAACCTGCGGACACTGCAGGTAAACAAACCGGCCCGCCAGCGGCTTTCCCTGACAGGCTGCGTGCCAAAGGTTGCTGATCCCTGTTCCACCACCTGTAAATGGCATGTCTGCCAGATTTTTCATAGGATGGGTCAATGGTTTGTGCAGTAGCATAGGATCCTGGGTTCCTGTATGACCTTGGGCAAGTCACTTAGGCCCAGATCCTCAAAGGTATGTAGCACCTACAAGTAACTCAGGTGAGGATCTGTGCCTCATTTCCCTACTTCTAAAATGGCAATGCTAGTACTTCCCTTCCTCACAGAAAAGATTGTGAGGTGCTCACAGACTGCAATGATGGGGGCCATATGAGCACTTAGATAGTATAAGATAAAGATTTTTGGCAGTGTTCATTTTAGCTCCACGCCCATAGCAAAGGTGTTGATGTTACTTCAGAGACCTCTCTTTATTTATTATTGCAATACAGGTCTGTTCCCTGTTTAGTTCTCAGCTCATTCAAATGATGTTTCACTGAGGAATCTAGAAAACTGCAGCCTTTCACAGGGAGAGAAATTCTGCTATTTCACTTGAAGGAACAAACCAGGTCCTTTACATGCAGAAGCACACCCCAGGAAGGGACCTCACAAGTATGCACAATCCCAACCTGCTTGAATGTGGCAGGGCCTATCTTGTTTTACATCAAAGCATTCCCCATTTCAAAACAAAACACTTACTATAGTACTCAATATCAAAGTATTTCCACTTAAAGCGAATATTTACTTATCACAGTGTTCCCTAGCAGTAGTAAACCAGATCATAGCAGTGCCTATCTAGCACAAATTGTCTCGCATCAAATTCATCTTGGGTTATGTCTACACTAGAGATTATGGCGGGGACGTGGCTGGAGAAGATTTCCTCTCTTAACAACACTACAATGCTTGTGGAAAGGAAGGAGCCTCGTTCAATGTTTTGGTGTCTGTGGCTTTCTCTCCAGTGTAAAAGCTTTATTGAATGTTCTATAGTTATTTGGATTTATATAGAGGAAAAATGCCTATCCCAGGCAGTCCAGCCCCGAGGCCGGGTGTAAAGCAGTGTGCCTGCTGACACATGCTGCAGACTTATTCATGTGATTTGTGTGGCGTGTCAGGAAAAATGTATTCATCTCACATTAAGGGGTGCACAAGCAGGCAGAGTTATGGGAAGAGATTTTTAGGAAGCATGCACAGAGGTCAGTGCTAGAGGCTGAAAGGCCTGGGTTTGGGTGCTTGAGCTCCCCTGGTGTCTCACTAACATAGGTCCCTCCTAAAACCTGACCCTATTTCTCCAGTTCCACTCATCGGATTACAACATGGACATAGCAAGCAGAGGACACGTTTGAGCAGGGGAGACAGGAAGCTTTTGGGAAGTTCAGTACTGCATAACTCTCTTCTGCAAGGATGGGATTTTTCAAAAGTCCTGTGTTGTCTAACCTCAAAACATCACAAATCATGAGTAATAACCCTTCAACTCATGAAAGTAAAAAACAAAACCCCTCAAACATGTTTTTAGTCAGTTTTGGGGCTTTTTAACTCCCCTCTACTTCTTTGCCAAGGTGGGTCTGAGAATTTCGGGTTGAAAGCCAACCTCTAATGCACACCTCAGTCTGGCTGTTCAGCGGGAGTCTCCACCCACCCGCCCTCAGGCCTAAGACAGAGGAAGTGCCGTCTTTCCTACTACTGTCTTCACTCTCTCCCCCTTCTAGTTGATTTCCTTTGATGTAAGAGGGGCTGGATGGTAAATAGTCTGAGAACACTTCAATAGCAGAAGACTAAGGCCAATGCTGAGCGCTGCTGAAAATCCCACAGGCAAACTACTTGTGCTTCCACTACATAAAAAGACACAAATATGATACAGGACTGGGATCTACAGTACCCCAGATAAAGCCTCTACATAATCCAGAATCCTGTAAATACTTGCACTTAAGTTTATGCATGTGAATAATCCTTCTGAAGTCAACAGAACTACTCACATGTATATAGTTAAGCATGCATATAAATGGCCATAATTTATGGAGACATGGAAGATTACATTAGTTAGAAGCCTTAGTAACAATCAGTTTAAATCATTACACTCAAAGAGCTGTAGAGGGAGCAAGAGAATTCACTGGACCAACCTGCAAAGCCCTAGTATCTTGCCTTTCGTCAGTTGTTATTCTTTATTATTATTTGCATTGTGGTAGCACCTAGGAATCCCATTTGTGGACTAGAAGGACCCCATTGTGCCAGGTGCTGTACAAACAGAACAAGAAAATGGTTCTTCCCCCAAAGACTTTACAGTCTAATTATTTGTCATCTAATTTAATCACAATCTAGGTTCCTTGTGGTTTTTCTTTTATTTGAAGAATGCTACACAGATGAGTTTCAAATTGATTAGTTAGCCTGATTATGGAAATTTTGGTGTAACTGGGTGTGACTTTGATACCTTGGGGGATTCCGTTACATTAAATGGGCCTGATTACTTTATCCTTCAACATACCCACAAAAAAACTTTAAAAGCCCCACAAAAGATGGATTGTTAAATCTCTCTACTCTGGGGTGCTTCTGAAGATTTTTCTCGGTTTATGCTGTTCTCCCATGATGGATCTACTTTGTTTTCCTGAAGTTTTCCTCAGTGAAAACACTACTGAGTGATGTGATTCTATCTGCCAGGGTTTTACATAGGTTATGTCTACACTACCGCGGTAAGTTGACCTAAGTTATACAACTCTAGCTATGTGAAAAACGTAGCTGGAGTCGACATAGCTTAGGTCGACTTACTGTGGTGTCTACACCACGCTGGGTTGATGGGAAACACTCTCCAGTCTACTTACCTTACTCCTCTCGTTCTAGGTGGAGTACTGGGGTCTACTGGAGAGAACTCTGCCATCAATTTAGCAGGTATTCACTAGATCCGCTAAACTGATCCCCAGTGCATCGATCGCCGGAGTGGTGATCTGGCGGTAGTGTAGACATAGCCATAATAACACAATTTCTAGAAGTGAGCTAGCACAATCAATGAGATATATTCTTACATAAGCTATTAAAATATAGCATTAGTATTGCGGTTTGTGTACATGAAAATACATGGCATGGTGGCACCTAGATTCTAAGGTGAAAAGTTCAGTAGAAAAACTTATTATAATTTAATATTCCAGTACAGTACATATGGAGTCTGTGGTATGGAACACAAATCAAGAGTTCCAGAAGCGACTAGTGATTTTGAATGCCTCAATTTGGGGTGTCTAACTTGAGACACCTTCAAGAGGCCTGATTTTAAGACAAGGCCGAGCACTTGCAAATCAGGCCCCTCTAAGATTGCTTAAATTGGGCATCCCAAAACTGGGGCCCTCAAAATCACTAGCCACTTTTGAAAATTTAAGCCACAGTACATGGTATACTAAATCATTAAGTAGGCGGCTTCTAAAGCATAAATAACTTGGTTGTTTCCATGGTTTGGAATAGGAAGGACAGGATGGGAGGATATAGCAGAAACGGTTAATCCATTTAGACAGAATTTTACAAGTTCTCAATTTCCAAGTATCAGCCAGAGCACTGCCCAGCTATACAGCCTTCAGGAATTACGTTTATCATACAAAAGCTGATAGTCTCTTAACTACTTGTTTTAGTTGGTGCTCCTATAATATTCTATAATTTTAATTGCAAGCTGGTTTACTACCTTACACTTGTTGGCAGCAGAGCATCCTTGTTTTAATGTTTAATTACTCTATAATAGCACAATAATTACCAAGTAGCTACAGAGGAATTACATACTTGTCTGTACTCTGTAAACTACAAGGTTAACCCTATCTGCAAACAAAGAATTATGCAGCAAAAGTACTTGTGAACTTAAACAATAATTACCAAACAAGTAAAAGAAACTTAAAAAGTACAGTATAAACAATACTTTAGTATAATTTCTTAGTAGTTAGCTGATTATGCTTTACTAAAAATAGGTTATATGGTATAATAGTACTAAGAAGAATGTTGTTACTGTACTTTATAGCTACATTGTACATTCATCGTGCAAATAATATGGATCATGAATATTTGTTGGTTTCTACAGAGATGGTTTTAAATCAAGTGAATTGGAAATATTTACAAATGAGTCATATTTGTTTTGGGTGGATTTGTGAAGCCTTTTAAAAGAAAATTAGTGATACCACAAGGTGGCAGTGTGTACAAAGAAATAAAAATCTTGCCTTTAAAATGATTTTGCTTGTGAGGTATAGAGCTCCTTAGACACACTGGCCAAGTTGTTGGCCTTTAAAATTAAATTGTATTCACAGCTGTCTCGTATAGTAGGATTTAGCTTCAGTATTTCAACTATTGGTACTTAAAAAAAAAACCTACAACTTTTCATAGCAGCGGCAGTAATTTAAAGGCATTCACCCAACCCGTTTAAACTACCTTGTCTCATACCGCAGAGTGCCTTAGTTAAATAGATGTTTTGCATTAGCATTAAAGCCTCAAAGATGCCTCATGAAGCCCTGAGAAACATTCCATTTAGAAACACATCTGCTCATTTGCCACGGTTCTCATCTAAAAATCTAAATGGATGTAATCCATCTGTGCCTTCCTTATGCAACCATCACTGGGGCATCTAGACACCAGATTCAAAATTAAGACTAGCATGATTTCAATCCATGAAAGACCATTTTCTCCACCCCTCCCTTATTTTTCAGATGTTTCACGTAGTGTGTATTTTCACGAGGAAGATTGCCAGGCCATTCTTACCCCCATCACGGGTGAGGGAAGACTCTGCAAAAAGTTGGGTCAACCTAAAACGACACGGCCCTGTTGCATCCTGAGCTTTGGTGCTAAAGAATTCCATAGCCAGGGACCTTCCCCTGGCAATGCCCTGCCCCCAGCCCCCGAGAGATGCACACTGGGCTCTGTTGGCTGCAGTGTTTGACTGAAGAGGCGGCCTGTAACACAGATTGGTCCAAGACCATTGAGGGCTTTAAAGATTAGGATCAGAACCTGCAAGTGGGTCTGGAATTGGATGGGGAGCCAGGGAAGAGCACAGAGAATTGCTGTGATATGATCACATCAGGTGGTTTTTTTGCCTGCCCTTGTTTCTTTTTGTTAATTGTGGATGTTTGCATAAAAACAAGA
This sequence comes from Chelydra serpentina, assembly GCA_037349315.1. Taxonomy (NCBI): domain Eukaryota; kingdom Metazoa; phylum Chordata; order Testudines; family Chelydridae; genus Chelydra; species Chelydra serpentina. The sequence continues at coordinate 19,377,928 of JBAIAC010000061.1, forward strand.
TCTTTGACCTTTAAGAGTTCATGTGCTCCTGCTGCTTATTCTTCACCTGAGCTAATAATCCTCTACCGCTGACGGTACTGTTGATTGTGATGTCACAGGGAATTAATTCTCTCAGATGGGAAATAAACAGGAGTAGATTAACATTAACATTAATTACTCTTCCCAATATACAGGGTGGATCTCAGTTCTGATCTACTGCTTGCCCCAAATGTGCACATTTCCCATCAGCATCAGTGGGAGATTTGAGCATGTGGGTAGAACAGAGCAAGTACTGGAGTTAGTGTCCACCCTGCCGATCTGAAAGGCAAGCTTTGACACTGGGGAACAAGGATGCAGTTTTTGTGCAAACATCACCGGTAATGGAGGAGGAGAGAAGACAAGGAGAGAAAAGGGGACATATAGTGTGGATCTTGACAGTGGGATCCATGATCTACAGTGATCATGGTCACACACAAAATGTAATTGACCTATGGGGAGATTTACCATAGCACTGTAAGGTGGATTGTACTGCTTTTGCCATAGCAAATTAAGAGTAGGACAATCACACTTCTAGATAACCTCCCACTCCGCTTCACCACATTAACCTAATTATTTCCAAATAAAATGTTTTCCAGAGTTTCCCATGAAGCACCAATAGCTCAGACTGTCTGGGAAGTTGAAGCATTTGGTCAGTTGTTTTCAGAACGCTTCCGAGTAAAACCCTGTGTGTCACGCACACAGTCCAGCTTCTCTCAGATTAGAGAGTCCTTCGCTAAAAGATGCTTAGCGCCAATGCGCCTTCCTTTTGGGATGTGTTTGTGTGTTTCCCATTCCAGTTTTTAGCAAAGGGCCTGAATTAAAATCCTGTATCTGAACTATGGAGTATGGAGTCAAAAATGATCAGGCTCCTGTAGGATTCAGCTACCAAAATAAGAGTTTTGCAGCTTCCCTGTACCAGGCTGTGTTGAAATCTATATTTTGTGGGTGGGACAGTAGAAGCAATGACTTTGATTATGCAGTTTCTGGATTCGTGTCTGCAGTTTGGCAGACTCCAGTTACGGGATCTGAGGTTTTGCAGCAGTGTTGTACTGGGGTGCATCACATCTGGACTGTAAAGGTGCAACAGGAGTGACTCAACATGTATTTTGGCAGTGGCATATGGGCTTGGGAGCAAAAACTTGTTCAGTCCAGTTGGCTCCAGGTGCTGGATTTGGGTTTTTGTGGTGACTGATGTACTGGGATGCATTAGCATCCAGAGTTTTGTTGTTGTTGTTTTATTTTTATTTTTTGCTGAAGTAGGAGTGGCTAAGTTTATTCTGTATGAATGTGTTAGAATTTGTGCAAGAAGGGCCAAAAATTGACTGGATGCAGGATTCCATGGTGCTGTCATGCCAGGATGTGTCGAGGCATCTGGATTGTATTGGTGCAGTGGGAGCCTCAACACCTGTTTAGGGATTAGAAGTTGGGGCGTGGGTTCAAAAATTGTCTGGATCCAGCAAGATCCAGTTGTCAGACCCAGCTCTCGAACTGGGGTGTGTTGGGATGTGGATCTTCTGGAGGCAGTAGGAGTGGTTAGACTTGTTCTCTATTTTGATAATACAGTTTGTGTACAAAAACCGGCAGGATCCAGGTTGATCCCTCGTTTAGCTATTTCCAACAGCCGTAGCTGTGCTGTTTGCTCCAGTGCACCTCCCTTTCCTGGGCCTCTTGCCAGGGCCAAGCCACGTGCTCTGCCTGTAACCTTTGCACTGAGCGAACGGAGCTCTGGGGCCCAGCACAGTCCTGGCCACAGGAGAGAGTCCAGGGAATAGGACAGCTACCGTGAAGGGCTCTAGCAAATTTAATATGGTGAGTTAAACTGCTCAGCTCGCTTTGCAACTTTGTTTCCTCTGCTACAACTTTCCTGCTACAACATTCACCGTCCTTGCTGGGAGACTCCTCTGAGATTCAAGGCTACGGCCCTGGCCCCGCTTTGGTCATTTTGGCTACTTCAAGTCCCATGTCTCTGGCGGCGTCTGTGAGATGAAACAGCCATCTGAGGTTGTAATGACTGTGGGAGTGGTTAATTTAATTTAATTTAATTTCAGGATTTAATTTCAGGAGCAATGCAAAAGGCAATGAGAGGCGTTGCCACAGGCGAACAATTCACCTTGACAGCACATGATGATCCCAAAGCACTGCACAGACTCCATACGGTGGTACCACACTGTGCCTGCCTATCCCACAGAAGAGAGGCCACCTGCCTCTCCAAGAGAGAGGAGGACAATCAGTGTGAAAAATACAGGACAAAGGCGATTTTCAAGGGATACCTCACTCACACATCAGTGTTTCATTTGTAGTGTAAAATCAAACAGGTGGATCACAGTGTCTAATTACCACTGAGAAACAGGACGAAGTTTGTCCTGTATTGACTCACTGTGGGACGTGGGATATTAGATACTAAATAAAGAATGTTCCTTGACATAAGGAACAGGTGGTCACCCTCCTAATAGGAGAATTTGAAATTTCCCCCCCTTTGGGAATCTTTCCCCCAACCTCACCCTACGTTTCTTTGTGAAAACAAAAATTGAAACCACGTATTTAAATTATGATTTATAACTGGGAGGCTGATTGGTCTAATTTTCAGGTGCACTACGGACCCTTTACACTATTCTGGTAAATGTAATTTACATGGGCTTTATGTCCTCTTTTCATGGCCAGAACAGTGTAAAAGGGCCATAGTAAAATGAGAACCTGGACTAATATATGCCCCATTCTGTAAGCGTCTCTGGACAAAACATGGACTCAGCAGCTGCCTTTTATGTGGCCTTCCTGAATCTTCTGGGTCCACGTGTGCAGAGTGCAATCGGGGCTCTGTGCAGGAGCAAGGGTTTGCCTGTGCAGATCCAGTTGCAGGATCTGGCCCTAAGAAAGAACTAATGTCTGTCTTTCTCCTCTGTTCTACTAAAACTTACTTTAACGGTTGCAAGGAATATGGTTGCTGAATCTCTGGCACCCTCAGCTGCTACCCTACTGAAAGTCCAGAGGATTTTGAAGCTAGTCTGAGAAACTGCTCCCAAGGACAGGTGTGTGGGCAGTACCACAAGAAATCTGCTCTGCCTGGGAAGAGTGGATATTAGTCCAAGTACACAGAGGCAACCTTGTAATTTTACTAATATTCAGGGTGATTTCTGATATCCATTGAGAGCAGAATGGCTCGTCCAAAGGACTCCTCTAGACTGAGCATTCAGTTGACTCTCTCTGAAGCTGACCTTGTTAGGCGGGGGTACCTGTGTTTTGATATCATAGCTGTTTTCAACCCAATGTTTATACTGTTAAGCTATAAAAAACCCCCCACCTTTAGGATCTGGGTGAGAGATTGGCAATTTTGGCTAGGGAATCGGCTTCCTACTTCTCTAGCAAATAACCTCGTTTATTTCCTCTCTGCATGGAGATCATTCAAATCACTTTCTTTATAGCCTCTTTACATATAATTTGGACACCGATGTCATGTATAATATCACTAGCATTGAGACGCTGTCTGCTCGAGATGGGCTGGGGCATTTTGGGAGTACAGTGATGTATATCATGACATTCCACCTAGACAATATGACTACTGTTGTGTATGCAACCCTAAAACGGATAGATATGGGATTAGAGCAAAAATCTGGTTCCACCAAAGTCATTAACAAAAATTTCCAAGATTTAATCCTTAAAGCCCCAAATCTCCTTGTAAGGAACAGCATTTGGTAATGTTGCTCACCCTCTATACAGACATGTCTAGTTTGGTTTGAGTGTTGTCAGCATAGGCACAGTGCAGTCATTATGCACATGTAGATATTTAACATTCAACTTTTTCCTATAGGTTTTATCCTTTTTCTAAGTCCAGATTTTTCTTTTATTTCATTCTCTGCTTTGTGCATCCAGGACGACTAGAATTTCACAAAAGCCTCTGTAGCTCTGAAAGAAACTGGACTGAAGCAGAATTGACTGTTACATGAAGATAATTATGTAGTGATGCCATGTATGTTGTCAGTGGATAGTATTTTGCAGAGAAAAAATATTATGCTGCAGTATCCAGGGTTTCCCAAAGCAATATCAGCCCATTGTGTTTAGATGTGATAATATTATGTGGATTCCTTTGGTGTTCCTTTTGCCGTAGTCTATTTGCAAAGGTCTATAACTTCCATCCTATTCTTACCCTAGAAGGACCCTAGCCCCAGTGACTTCAGTGGGGTTCTGTATTTATAAGGGATCATCCCTGGTGACCATATTGCAAGATTGGGGCCTTCAGAATAATTGCAAAATGAAGGTCTTCATCTTTCATAATGAGCACGTACAATGGGGCTAGAGAGTGTCTCTTCTCCGAGCAGATCATTGCAGTTCCCGCACAAAATACTAAATAAAAAACCCACCAAAAACATTTTTGCAAGGATCAAGCCCATAAACATTTATTAAAAATAGCACAAATATGTTTTTACAATTCTATTTTAAAAGGGGCTAGCTAGTTTTAAAATAACGATATGTATGGACATCTCACAAAAGAATGTTCTCTAAAAAAGAATCATTTTTTAGTATCAAAGTAACTGCAGTGACACATTCTGCAGCATGCATGGATAGTGTTAAGACCAAACGACGCACATCTAAAATGGCAAATACACATTGAGATGAGTCTGATTGCTTTTTTTTTTTTTAGACTCCCAAACTACATGAACTTTTATGGAGCGCTTTAGCTCCAGTCCAATCAAGACAGCCGAGTCATAAAAAAGATTGGAAAGGAAAAGGCCAGATATTCAAAGACTTACCCACATGCTTAACGACACTTATGCTTAACTTTAAGCACGTGCATAAGTCTTATGGATTCAGGTCCCAAATGTTCATAGACAACCCTAGGGGTTTTTTCATGTACTTCTCTAAGTGGAAAATAATTTCAAGACAATAGAAAGGCATGAAAAATAATTTGGAAAGCTAAACAGGAGTGCTCTTATACTCCATCTTTGCTGCCAACATACATTAAGTTGCACCGTTGTGGTTTTTTTTCCTGAATTTTCTTTAAATTCTGTGTCCAGCAGCCTCCTTCTGAGGTTGGAAAAGTCAGCTGTGCCTTTACTCATTTTAACCACCAGGTGTCATTATTTTAGGGAGTCAGAGCAGGTGAACCAGATATGGAGAAGCTCAAAGAGCTTTGCTGAGTTTTTCTGGGCATGGTTCCAAATGGTAATATCGTTTCCCACCAGTGGTGATACAGAGCTAAACTTTAGTTCACTTACAAAAAATAGGGGGGGAGGGGAAGGGGTCAGTTAACCTCGTCCCCCTCAAATCCAGTTTCACTCCTGTACAGTACTTTTGGGATAGCTGCTTTGCGAGCAAAGGGCCTGATCCTGCAACTGACTCCCTGTGCAAAGACCCCTGTGCTGGCGTTAGGGTGACCAAATGTCCTGATTTTATAGGGACAGTCCCAATTTTGGGGTCTTTTTCTCACATAGGCACCTATTACCACCCCCCCCCCCCACTTCCTGTCCTGATTTTTGACACTTGCTCTCTGGTCAGCCTAGCTGGCGTGCAGCCTCAGTGAGATTAGTGGGCCTCTGTGCAGGGACAGGGATCTTCCTGCACAGAATTAATTGCAGGATCATAGCTGAAATCATCTGCAGGACTACATAGACAAACTGCATTAAAGGGACAACAGTACATCACTGGGATTGTGCACGGCAAAGCAGGGGTGGCATCGTCGCATCAGAAAGGTGCCGATTTTATTCATCCAGCAAAGCCTGGGCAAAGGTTTTCAAAAGGGGCTCGAGATTTGTGGGTGCCCCATATGAGATGCCTTCAATGGGCCTGAAAGTCCTTGGCCAGCCCCCTGAAAAGCTGACCCCTTTAAGGTGTCAATCTTTTTTTAATTATTAATTTAGTCGCACACACCCCTGTGAGGTAGGGAATTGCAGTTATCCCCATTTTAGAGATGCAGGAACTGAGGCACAGAGAAATGAATGGTATGTCTTCATTGCAGAGTTAACCTGGGCTCTTATTCAGGTGTTAGCCCCTAAGCCCCCTCCCATCCACACACAAAAATCTCTCCCCCAGGCTAGCTGGCCCATCCTAGAGTATAGGGTAAAGCTTAAGTGCTGCTTTCACTCAGGCTGGTAACCAGCCTGCTTTGCAACACAGATTAAACCATTCAATTGTTGATAGTCCTCCAGTGCCTTCCCACAATTCCCCCCTGTGCCCAGAAGGACAGACAATTTCTCCCACAGTTCACTGGGAACGAATTGTAGAGCAGCTCAGCACACTGCAGCACAAGTTTTAGCAGCACACGTGGGGGAACACAGCACCAGGGAGGACACAATACCTTGTGTGGAAGTGTGGCTGCTCACGCCCTGGCTAGACTATGACCCGGGTGCTGATCACCTGTTAGTTGGACAGTGAAGACACATGCCAAGTGACTTGCCCGAGGTTACACAGATGGACTGTAGCACAGCAGGGAATCAAACTCAGGTTTTCCCAGTCCAGGCCACACCTGGGTCTACCCTCCCAGTCTTTTCCTCACAATGCTTTTTATGAAATTAGTCCTTACAGCTGCTTGAAGATGTTTGGGTTTCCAGAATGTTGACTCTTTTTTTGCTGTTTACCGACCAGCATATTGAGCGGTTGAAATGTTTTGAAAACTTGAAATTTTGACACACAATTTGCATGAAACAAAATTCAGAAATGTTCTCTGAAAAATGTTCGGCGTTTTCCATCCAGATCTACTAATAATGTAAATGAATGAAGCCACCTACGATGCTAACCAATGGAGATGGGAACACAATCGGCAGAGGGGTTCTGTTTTAGCCCTTCCATCTGAGAGCTTTACCCCCTTGATTTTGAACAATTGGGTTTTTTTCCTGTGGAGTTATAATGGTCCGGTCCAGCAGAGAGACAGATTGCAAGGCTGATGCTCGCTTATCTGTTCATTGGTCCTGGAGCCCGTTCAGCTGCAGAGTTGGACACTAGCCTTCAACAGCCCAGCTGATTTTAAAATGAATCCCGGGGCTGGGTGTGGAAGTCAGTGGCTCTTTTAGAAAGAATAGAAGCGTTAGTGTCTGAGCGGCCGTGCTATTCTCCTTTTGTTTTTCTTTCTTTAGCTCTTTGTTATAGCAACATCTGTAGTCTTGAGTAAATAGCATACGGGGAGAATACATCTTGTATTTCTATTAAAGAAGCAAAACGGTGTAGGGGCCAAGTTAATGTATAAACTATATAGTCTGCATGTGAAGGAAGTTGATACTTGCTGGTTTGGGACTAAAGGCAACGTCTTCCTTTGTAACACCTCTAGGCCGATCATGAATAAGATCATTTAGTATTTTTATAGCACTTCATGAGCCACATCCTCAGCTTGTGCAAATCTGCATAGCTCACTTGACTTTAACAGCGCTCTGCTCATTTACACTAGCTGGGGATCTGTCCCGATAACTTAAGACCATATACAGACATTCATTAATTAGTGGAGCACATGAGACAGCCCTGATAGTCTCTTCCCATGAACTTTCAACAAATACATGTCACTATCATGTCAATGTGAAGTTTTAAATATACGGTTATACAGTATTGATAAAACTCTTGCAAAGAGAACTCGTTTTGAAATGGCACCAGAGCTCCTAGGTTGAATATAATCGAAGCAAGGATCTTTAACGCAGTGTCTGGTTGCTAAAGGAGAGCAATTTAATCAAAACTGACATGAATCCGCTTGAGATTGCGCTGCTCCAGAACCTATTCATCGCTTTGAGAATCTTTCCATGGACTTCAGTGGAGCTTTGGGTCCGGCCCTTAATGAACAAAAATCAGGGCCATAGTTAGGGTCTAAGAAAGAAATCTTTCACAAGGAAAAATTGTAGATGCAACACATATTTAGAGTCTCAAAATAGAGAATTTTGGAAGGGCGAGTGGAGCTTGCAGAGATTAACGTGGTAGAGCAGGGTCTTGAGGCAACGTATTTCCATAGATACTGCACTGTGACTGGGAGACTAGCAGCTGGATGCTGTTCGTTCTATTTATGTTGTGGCTATAGGAAACCGTGATGCTTGTGAGCCTGCGGGAATCAGGTAGTTACTATGGAATGCTGAGATTATCTGGTACCACACTAGTCATGTTGCACAGCTCATTAGAGAAGCTGCCATATGAAGGGGTGGCTTCGGGAGGGGGCTTATATTGGGCGGCCCAAAGCATGGACTAAAGAAGTTATAATCTGACCCATGGAATATTAGCCCTTATTACACATTTCCTGGAGATCTAAATGTCAAACTTGTGCCTTGCTCATGTGACTACTTAGTTGAGACCAGTAGGGTAAGAGTGACAAACAGCAGGATTTGGCCTCAAGGCTGTATTGTTTTTCTCTGCGGTCCTGCCCCAGCTTTCACCAGTCTTACTACTAGGGTAAAAGCATGGACCTCAGAATGACATGTTGATAAATGAATGACTTCTGTGTGTCCTGGTAGAAACTCTCCTCTGTGAATCATCATTTTTGTCTTTTGCCTGTGGTCAGCTGTGAGCCATCTTTGTACCCGTTATTTTAGCTCTATATTCTGTCCTCTGTATTGTTTTCTACCTCAGATTCAGCCATTCCAGCCTGTGTTTTGTGTGTGTTGGATTCAAAGACGTGGCGTGTATCTGTAGAGAAGTTAGATTTGGCCAGAAAACCACACACTGTATGGGATTCTTCCAGATTTGGAGCTTGTTTTTCACACCAGGTATAAAACCAACTACCCCCCAATGCCACTGTAGTTTCATGGTTTTCATCTGATTTGAGCCCTTGCTTAGGTCAAGGCAAATTTACCACCTTAAGATGGGATTGAAAGCATTAGCAATACAGGCCCCACATGCCGTGAGGTTAGAAGGACTCCTAAAGGAACTAAGTTAAGTGAAAACAGGAAAGGAGGAGTGAACTTAGAGACCAAATGGCTGGCAGAATTGCTGAAATCTCCCTCACTGATGGAGTCAATTCCCCTCAATGCAGTGAGGAGACAGGTGATAGTTTTCTGCATTTTAAAAGCTGTTGGCAAGAACCAGCTGGGGAAATCTCATGCCACAAGTTGGTCTTAAAAGTCTGCCGGAAGAACTTTCAGAAGCAGATGAGATGACGAGCAGCTTGAAGACGAACTTCTTGTGAGCTCTGTGTGTCTGTGATCCGCAGGTGCGTCAGCGAAAAGAAAATAGACCATTAATAACCTGCATCATCATGGCATTTGACAGCTGACTAGTTAAACTGAGATATTGGCATTCTTAATATTATTTCACAAGTTACCTACAGGTTTATAATATATTAAAGAAAACCAGGTTAACAGATTTTAAGGCCAAAAGGGCTCATTAGATCACCTTTCATCCTGTTACTCCTGTATTGAGGCCAATAACTTGTGTTCGACTAAAATAGTTTTCAGCCAGGCATCCAAGATTGATCTGAAAACATCAAGAGATGGAGAATCTGTCATTTTCCTGGGTAGTTTGTTCCAATGGTTAATCACCTCACTGTTAAAAATGTGGGCCTTATTTCTAATTTAAATGCAAGTGGCTTTAACTTCCAGCCGTGGGTTCTTGTTAAGCCTTTCTCTGCTAGATTAAAGAGCTGGTCCCCCACACTAGATTAATGTTAGTTGTAAATATTGTCATTTATTATTAAGCATTGGCTGTGCTTGGCCCAAAGTAAAAAGAGACTTGCTTCAAGGAGTGTATTCAAGGGACCCAATACTGCGAACATTGTGTATGTCTACACTGCCATTAAAACCCCACGGCTGGCCCGTGCTGACTGACTCAGGCTCATGGGGCGTGGGCAGTTTAATTGTGGTATAGCCTGGGCTCTAGGACCCTGTGAGGTGGGTGGGTCGCCGAGCCAGAAACTCTACACTGCAATTAAATGGCTCCTTAGCCTGAGCTCTGCTCGCCCAAGTCAGCAGGCATGGGCCACCCGCAGGTGTCTAACTGCAGTGTAGACGTACCCACTATGTGCATGTCTAACTTCACTCATGGCAAGTGGTCCATCAAAAGCAAAGTTAAACAAGTGCATAAATATTTGCAGGATTGGGGCCTAAGAGGCAGAAACAGACCAGACAAGTGAGAGTCTTCCAGTACAGGAGAGTGCGAGCTAAGGCCTCAACCTGCAGACACTTAAACTAATGCACAACTTTACTCACGTGAGTTGTTCCACTGAGTCGGAATGCAGTGACTGAACTGAGATGCCGAGCTCAGACGGGGCCTGTCGGCGTTACTGTAACACCAATCATTAATAAAAAATGAGTTTGATGGGGCTACCCATGTGAGTAAACTCATGTGTGAGCTTAAATGTTTGCAGGATCATGGCCTTAGAGTTAGTTGGTTTCATCGTCCTGATGTCAACCCGTTTCCTCTGTTAGAATGCTGGGTGCAGCAGACATTTCTCGTGAGTTCGTGTTTGCAGGCGTGCATTTCTTTTTCTTTTTCAAAATATTGGTTATCCGTTTCTTTCTTCTTCCAAGTTCAAAACACTATTTGAAGAGACAAAATACAAATTCCCTTGTTTGTAGCTGCCTTTTTTAACCTCTTTAGGGTATGTCTACATTGCAGCGTGGAGAGCTGCTTCCTGGCCTGGGTAGATAGACCTCCACTAGCTCAGTTCCAGCTAGCATGCTAAAAATAGCCGTGTGGACTTTGCAGCATAGGTGGCATCTTGGACTAGCTTCCTGAGCTTGGACCTGGGGGTTGGCTGGGCTTGGACGTGGGCAGCTAGTCCAAGCCACCGTCAGTGCCTCAATAGCCACACTAGTGCACTAGCTTGTGCAGAGCTGGTGTGAATGTCTCTACCCATGCTCGCAATCACGTCATCTCTAAGCTGCGGTGTAGACATACCCTTTGAGGCCTGAGAGTACAACTTGTTTCCCTTGAATTTAAGTGGGAGATTTTTAAAGGCCTGCACAAAGGGCAGGTCGGGCAATTCCAATGGGAATTTGGTGCCTGACACTCCTTATGCCTTTAAAAATCTTCCCATATGTGTTTTTTCATTTGTTTGCTTCAGTCGGTTACGAACAAGTGTATCTGGTGGATGTACCTGTCTCATCGACATCAACACAGCTGTGTTCTCATAGCTAACAACATTAGTTGAAAATCAGCAGGAGGCTCCCAAGAGCACAGAACGTTGGTTTTGGCTATGTCGTGGGCAGACAGTTTTCTGCTTAGGTAATATCTCGTCTATGGTTTTATAGATCTCCTGGCAGTGGGTTTTGTAAAGAGCTGTTATTTAACATAGGAGGGTCATGTACTGTTCCATTAGAACCAAAAATTAATGTAAACGTTTATCAAATATAAACAGGGTGGTACTAAATCTTTATAAAAATGCAAACTGATACTCCGCAGCAGGGCCACACAGAAAGGTGTGCGTGAACTGTAAATACAACAATTACAGTAAATACACTAGCCTGCTCACAATAGCTGTAGGTCTTGATCCTGGTAAGTGCTGAATGCCTTCTGCAAGGCACACAGACATGATATCCAGCACATCTCAAGAGGTGCTTAGCACCCGGTGTGATCTAGCCCTGCTAAGGAAAGTTACCAGACAAAAGAAACAACAGACATCCTGTTTTGTTCCTTCATGGGATCTCCCACGTAGCAGTATCTCAAGGAGAGAAGGAAACCAAAGAAGGGCAAAGGAAAGAAACACTTCAGCAATAAACACCGCCTAGCAGAACCCACTTAAATGTAAGCTGTAATGGTGCCACAGGTGAAGTCATCTTTAGTCGTCTTCCTATCAGAAGTTCTGCTGGAGATAGTCCAGAAGCAAGCATTGTTGATTGATATGCCAGGAGTGCTTTATATGGGTCCACTGATTTTTGCAGAAGTCTTTTAAAAGTCTGCCCTGCTCTCTCTGCCTCCCCGTTGCTCGGGGAAAATGTGGACTACTAGTAAGATCTTCAAAATCAAAGTCCTGTGAAAATGCTAGGGATGTTGCAGAGGTAAATCCAGGCCCATTATCCGATATGAGGAGTTCAGGAACTCCTTGTCTTGCAAATATTGACTTTAGTTTCTGAATGACCTATGCCAGTGAATTCTGAGTATAGCCAACTCAATATATCTCAAAGTAATCAACTACAATAATGTATGTCCTTTCCACAAAGACAGATCGGTGGCTACCAGCTGCCAAGGTCTCCCAGAGTGCTTTGTAGAGAGCAATGGTTCTGGTGACAGCAGCTTTCACAGGTCTCCTTCCTAACTTTCCACTTTCCCCACTCGCTCACCACCCTGGCAGTCTGGGGTTCTCTTCTTTCCTTCACTACTTCTTTAAAGAGAGGGATTCACTCATTGCTGACCCCATGTATTGCAAGGACAGAAACATAATGAGCCATGCTTTAAGCAGCAACTAGTAAACTCTCCCGACCAGGAAGTTCCCACGTTTATTAAACTCCCCACTGCAACACATCCTGGTCCTCTCTGGTAACTGTGGAGGACCAGGAACGCTCTAAGAACTCCACAATGTGCTTTGCTGGATCAGGGGCAGAGCGCTCGGTACCTGGCAGAATTGAGCCATAGACCATAAAGGCAGTGTGACCCACCCAAGGAAAATTAAATGAAAGGTGGTGATGCTGTGCTCCTGAGCCGATTGTCTTAACTGCTGTAGTTTATAGGAACATAGGTCTTGTTGACTGGGTCAGACTTGAGGTCCATCTGAGTATCCTGTCTCTGACAGTCGCCAGTACCAGATGCGTCAGAGGAACCCCACTGTAGGTGGATGTGGGATAATCTGCCCTCTATAGAAGTCTCTCCCTAACCCACAATAGAGATTGGCTTAAGCCCTGAAGCATGAGATGTTATATCCGTTATCAAACACTTTCAGATTTACTATCCCTTTGTATTCCTGTTATCCATATAAATGCTCATTCTCTCTTACAACCTCGCTAAGTTCTTTGTCTCAAAGACATCCTGTAGCAATGAATGCACAATTAGACAGTGGAGCTGAGCTGTGTGTGTGGGGAAATCAACTAATTTTGTCACCAGTTAATGGCTTGGTTGGCCCTAAACCTGGTTTGCAGACACAAACTATGGAGAAAGCTCAGTAACTGTGGCCACTAACAGTGTTTCACTTTAGCCAGACAAGAAGTCTGGCACATAGGTGCTCACCTGTAAGTGACCCAGCACACTTTACTTGTAGTTCAGCCATCAATGTATTTATGTAGCGAGGTTGCCATCCTTGCTTCCAGTTCCTTGTGGTAGGACATTCTGCAGCCTATTCCTGTTTAGCAAAGCACTTGAATTCACTCTTAAGTGTTTTCCTGACTTTGGGCCTAAATTATTGGACTCCAATAAAATTTAAACAGATTATTTGTTGCTCAAATTCTCACATAAAATTCATGATCTAGTTAGCACCCAATGTATAATCCATGTTTATAGAAATTGATGCCCTTTGAAATGCATCTTTTTAAAAAATGAATTGTTTCCATCCCAGGTGTTGGCACTCTGCATTTGCCTATATATAATGTTCAAGTGTTCAGTTTCAAAGTGATAACTTACATGTGTTTGCGGAACACCAAACTTCTGAAGAAGTGTATGTTAGAGATTCCTGCTCCCCACCCCATTTTCTGAGGCAAAACATGAGAGTAAGATGAAAAGATGGTTCTCCAGCAATCTTTCATTTTGTGTTTGCTTATAATTTAGCATCATTTGAGGCAGATCTTTTAGCATCTACCCTACCTTATGTCTTTTATCTTTTTTAATACTGTATTTCAATATTTAAATATGCCTTGCAGTTCAATTAAAAAGTGACCATCCTTTGAGAAAAGGACTTATCATACACTGTGTGCTTTGCTTTTTTGTTTTGTGTTTAAAGGCTATTTAAAAAAAATTAAACAAACATATACTGTATAGTAGTACAATAAGAAAATGCAATTATCACTTTCCCCCACCTTTTTGCCAAACAAATTCCTCTGTGCTTTCTGCTTTAACAGCAGGGAACAAAAATGTGCAAAATAAGAAGATATATTTTTAATTTATGGGAGTTTTTAAAAAGGCTGCATTAGGTTCAGATTAAACCCTGCTGCAGGTTCAAGGGAAAATTTAAGAAAATCAATTTTCCCAGATTGGGGGGAGGGGAAGAAGGAGAGAAAAACACTGCAGTTTATAGTGTTCTTTGTTATTTGAATCAATAGCTCTGTTCCCATGAATAGCTGAATAATCACTTTTTTGTCCAGCGTTGGTATACATACAGACTTATCTCCTTCAGACTTTGTTGTTGAACCTGCAGCAGCACATTTTTGATCATTAACAGTTTCTTACTCTTATCATTGTTAATTTTTTCTACATCTGTGAGTCTTACTCTGAGACTGGAACGCAGCGATTATTCCCTGCTGTGGAACCGGCATGCTCTATAAAAACATGTTTTTCAGATAAATTAACATTCTCACAAGAAATCATAAGGAATGTCAAGAAACCAGGAGCTAAATGTAACATTTTTGGTGGGGAAATTTGCAAATGTGCGGTCTTACAGAATTCAGAGAGTGAGAGGAAACATACATATCTTAGTAAGTAACAATTGCTTCAGAAGAAAACACTTGAGTAAAATTTGTGTTTGGAAAGGCTGCGTGGTTTTGCTACCTGTTATTAGAAATTGGTAGTGTGTAATATTTGTGATGTCAGGACTGGGCCCCGGGCACCTGCAGATGCTGTGAATGCAGCAATTCTCAGCTGCAGCACAATAGAAACAGAATTTAAAGTGAGTATAGATTTCTCATGTGCAAAGGCCCCTGGGTATTATTGTTTGCAGGGAGGTATCTGTTACCTAAGGTAAATCATGAGTGGTGTTTGGATTTTAGTGGAATATGAAATTATGAAGGGCTTGATAATGCTAACCTGATTTATGTTGTGGTACTGTCTCGAAGGTCTACGTAGATCAGGGTGGTAGGTGCTGCTGCACAAAGACATAGTAAGAAACAGCCCCTGCCCAAAAGAGGTTATGATTATTAAATAGACAAGCGAGGCTATGCAAGTATTATTGTATAGAGGGAACTGAAGCAGAGGAAGACTTGTCTGAAGTCACACACGGCGTCTGTGACAGTGCTGGGAACTGAATCAAGGTTCTCCGAGTCCCAGTGTTATGAGACTATTCTTTCTTTCAGTGTGGGTAGTTCTTTCTTATGCCGTAGTCCCGTGTCCTTGAATGGGTCTACTTCCAATAGTAAAGACTATGCACATGAACCATGCATCACTAATAGGATTGGTCCCTTAGTGCCTTGCAGGTTAAAAGTGATGGTAGAACACTGCTGGTAAGAAGCTTCTTTTTTTCCTTTACAATTCTGCAATTTAAATTGTTGTCGCACATAACCCTGCAAGGGCATGATCGTTTCAGAGGCTAACGAAGACATGCATAACAAAGGAAACTGAAAACAAAGCATTCTCTGGTTTTGGTTTGGTAATTCATACTTATTATCACTTTGTATTTTGAGCATCACTTTTTCCACTTACAAACAGTTATATGGTTAAAAAGATATTTCCAGAAGATAGTAACCTTGGCAGTAGTTGTCAAGGCTAATAGTTTGACATTTCATATCACCCACAACTAATCAACTGAACATGGCAACACATTTGAAAAACCCATTATAGATGTACGGCTTAGGAGTAATATGTCAAAGCTAGCACTAACAGCTGTTATGTAAACGGGCTGATTTTCTTCTGCTGAATAGTCACATGGTAAAAGAAAAAGTGCTTTTGAAGGACTCAAGAGCATCTAAGCATGAGGACCTGAATAGTGTACTGTACTTTTGAATGCCATATATTTATAGAAAGTTCACCTGGGTGATAAGCACTGTCTTCTTTTTCAGCAGCTTTAAGATATTTTTTTCTCCCCCTAACCTGCCGTAGTTTCCAAAAGATGTGCTGTAAGCTATACCATGTGACAGGTGTCTCTGATAGCCTTTGAAAACAATCTTTGGTACAAATGGTTTCCATAACTGTTGTCTATGCCTTTGTCTAAGATCAGGGAAGCTCAAAGAACCCAGAAGTTACATAAGTTTGCATGCCCCATATACCCAAGTCCAGTAGGCAGAGAGAGAGAGAAAATAATTTTGTTCTGAGTCTTCTAGAATGACTAGTTGCTCAAGATAATATTTCTTAAATTAGTTGCGCTTGCTAATTGCTGAGGAAATAATATTTTTCTTTAGGTGCTGGGTAGGTTTCAACGCTTGTTATATAGAAGAAAAGAACTCAGTGTTCTTTGAAAACACCAGCTGAGTGGAGTGAAGAAGATCATTACCAGTCACATAAAGGGGCTTCAGCTGAAGGCTGGCAGCTTTATTTAATAATAATGTTTAATTCTGCAATACTGTGTGCGGAAGGATGGCTCAGACAGGTTTATTGTTTAGGAAAGAATTGGAAATGAATACAGAAATACATTGCAAACTTACGCTTGCTAGATGTGAGGTAGACGTCCTTTCTTTGCAGATTCAGATATTAGTGAAAGAGTCAACCATCTGCAGTGTGCCATGGCACTGAGCCGATACTGGCCTTCAAATGCACTGGTGCAACTTCCATTGAGACCAGTGTGAGCGGTGTGTGTGCCGCAGGGGCCAGAATTTGGCTTACTGACCTTAGCAGAGATATTGAGTGGAGATTCATGCTAGTTTTGTTCAAGTAGAAGAAATTAATCCCATTGGACTGGGGCTCAGGAGACCTGGATTCCAATCCTGGCCCTGCCACTGGCCTGCTGGATGACCTTCTGTAAAACAGTTTTCCCATCTGTAAAATGGGGATAATAATTACCTTCTTTTGAGCTGTATG
Source organism: Chelydra serpentina (assembly GCA_037349315.1). NCBI lineage: Eukaryota > Metazoa > Chordata > Testudines > Chelydridae > Chelydra > Chelydra serpentina. The sequence goes on from JBAIAC010000061.1 coordinate 19,394,650, forward strand.
GATGAAAAGCACCGTGTCAGAATTAGGTATAATTTCTTTTCTCATTTACAATAACAATACCACAGTGCTAATGCCTGTGGCTGAATGTGGAATCTTCCTAACTTAATGGCTGCCGCATTCTATTCGTTCACTTCGTTTCCTGTGTGTCGTTACAAACGTTATTTGCAAAGGGTTTGGGGTTGTTCTCTAAACAATACAAAAAGCACCGTGAAAATGCAAGGTGTTAACTTGTCATCTGCTTATTCCTGAACACTGCAATCGAAGTAGAACTAATGAACAGACATCATTAAATAATCCAGTTAATTTGAACGGTGTGCAAGGAAGTAGCTCACAGAGTGCTACAATGCAGGACAAATGGAATTGGCACTGGCCATGGGACTCTAGCTTTCCTGCTCAGTATGCACAGAGGGTGCTGCTTTGAGCTCTGGGTCATGAGAAACGTTCCCTATATTAGCACCCTCCAGCCGGCCACTGCATGCAGTGTGGGTGCTGGTTTGAAAAGAGACGTGCTCTCCTGGCTGGAAAAGGAAGTGTCCCAATGACAGCTGTCTTTTTAAAAGAGGATTGCTAACAGAATAGCTCATGGGAAGTGGCGGTCTCGGAATGAAACTGGTTGAGCCAGACTGAAAGGATGAGTTAGATCTTCCATTTTCTTTCCATTCCACTAGTATCTCTGGAGGATGTTAAACAGAAGCTACCAACTCTCTTTGCACTGTTGTCCAATAAAAGATATTACCTCACCTACCTTGTCATTAAACAATTACAACCCATACTCAATTGGGACCACATCCTGAAAGAAATCTTTTCCAAACCTCCTCGTCTGGCCTTCAGACAACCCCCCAACCTTGCCCAGCTCATCATCAGAAGCAAGCGCCCCACACACCAGGACCCACCAACTCAAAGCAACCCCAGACCCTGCCAGAACAGCAGAGGCAAAACCTTCAGACACATCTCCACTGCTATGATGATCAATTCCTGGCACAACACACTTTTCAAGACCCATGGGTCCTACACATGCCTATCACAATATGTGGTGTACCTCATCCAGTGCACTAAATGCCTCAATCACAATTGTGTGGATGAAAGCAGACAATCACAGGAAAAGGATAAAAGACAAAAACATCATGTCACCCGAGGATGACGACTTTTCACAAAGTGATCACTGCATATGTGAGCTCTCAGTCCGTCTCCTCAAAGGAAACCTGTACAACTCTTCAAAAGATGAGCCCGGGAGCTTAAATTCATAACGTTGCTAGACACTAAAAGTCAAGGGCTTAATACAGATACTGGATTTATGGCTTATTACAACAATCTGTAACCCGCTAGTCCCCCCTTTTTGTCCTATGACTACAGAGGTATTAACTGGCCACTTCACCTTGAACAGGCCCTTGAAATATGTGTTAACTGCTTATGCTAACAATCAGTTCCACCTTGACGTTAGCTGTGACATTCTGAGTACCTTTCCCAGACCTGAAGAGGAGCTCTGTGTAAGCTTTAAAAGCTTGTCTCTTTCACCAACAGAAATTGGTCCTATAAAAGATATTATCTACCCACCTTGTCTCTAATATTTTGGGACCAACACAACTATAATTGTTGTCAGATGTTGACTGCTTGTGGCAGCGACGCTGACTTCCGTCAGCAACGCTGGGTGCCGACGCCGGGCCCCGCCCCCGACGCCGGGCTCCGCCCCTGACGCTGGGTGACGTTGCGGGGCCCCGTCCCCGACGCCGGGTGACGTCGCGGGGCCCCGTCCCCGACGCCGACACAACGTCGCCTGGCGTCAGGGGCGGGGCCCTGCAACATCGCCCGGTGCTGTGGTAAGCCAGGTGCGGGCCCCGGGGCAGGTGGGCAGCTGCCGGTGGGTGCGGAGCATCCACCAATTTTTCCCCGGGGGTGCTCCAGCCCCGGAGCACCCACAGAGTCAGCGCCTATGGCGTGTGGGTGTCTTTTGGTGTGCTGTTCCAGCTCTGTGCAGGTAGCTGACAGAGCAGACCTCCATCAAACCATCCAATAAGACCACAAATCTGTTTCAGTCGCGAAGGCACCCAGTCGGGGCCAGTGCAAGGAAGTTTTGCGCCCTAGGCAAAACTTCCTTACACCAGCCCTGCGCCCCCCTCAGCTAAGGCCGCCCCTCCCGCAGCAGCCAGCTCCCCCGCACGTGATTCCCCACCCCCCTGCGGGCCATGGCAGCTCGGGCCCCGCCCCCCCCCCCCGTAGCACCCTCCCAGCTCCTGGCTCAGCCGTGGAGGCGGGAGGCAGCCATGGCCAGCAGCCCCCCCAGCTCTTGGCTCAGCCGCAGAGCTGGGAGGTGGGAGGCAGCCGCGGCCAGCCGTCCCCCCCGGCTCCAGGATCAGCCGCGGAGCCGGGAGGTGGGAGGCAGCCGCGGACAGCCACCCCCCTGGCTCCTGGCTCAGCTGCGGAGCCGGGAGGCAGCCACGGACAGTCGCTGCCCTCCCCCGGCTCCACGTTCAGCTGCGGAGCTGGGAGGCGGGAGGCAGCCGCCTGCCACCCCCCAAATCCTGGCACCCTAGGCGACCGCCTAGGGTTGGCTAGTGTGCGCGCCAGCCCTGCACCCAGTCAGGTTTATTGTCAACGAAGTATGGTATTAGTGCCTTATACGTGCGACAAGTACACTTAATACATGTATGTCTGTGGCAATGGCCACAGCTCAGTGAATGTTGAGACTTTCCATCACCCCCCTCGGCTGGCCAAAGACTCCCTCTGAGACCCCTCGTTATACCGATACAAACTATTTCCGTACTGCCCCCCTGATGTGGTTAGTTACCACCCTTTACCTCACACATGTTGGTTCAATCAGAACATCTTTATTCATTACCCTGTCATCCTGACCTTATCTCTAAGAGATGTCTACGTGTTCCTGTTATCTTTGTACCATACTTGGTATCAGGTGTTCTGGTACTGTCCTTATGGAATGTGCTAGGCCCCAGACATTCATGTAAGCACTCCTTAGGAATGTGTATGTTTTTGCAATACTAGTCCTGTTCTTGCCCGGTTCTGTGATCCTGCATGCAGGCAGAGCCTGACTTCTGCTCACGATCTGACTTTTGCTAACTTTGCTTTATATTAACAGAGCCTGACTACCATTTTAGTTCAGGCCTCGTACTGGGCCTCTTATGCCAGGCCTCACGTTTCAGGCTCTCTCTTTCTACTACAATGACACTGCAGACAATAAATGTATCCATAGCAGCTCTGAACAGACTCTTGGTGGAAATGACCTTGTCACAGGAGCGAGGTTTGGTAGGTTGGTAACTCAGCTTCCACCATTAGAAGTTCACTCATCATGGCTCTGTCAGATACAGACCGCATAATAATTAATAATACATTGTTCTTGTTATTGCGGTAGTGTCTAGGAGTCTCAGTCATGGAACAGGACCCCATTGTGTTAGGCCCTGTACAAACATATAAAAAAAGATTGTAAAGCTCTTTGGGGCATGAGCCATCTAAATATAAGCAAGAGACAATGGTTGGATACAGACTGGGGGAGCATCAAATTGTTTGTAGGGTTCATGGGGAAGGAGAATTTTAAGGAGGGATTTGAAGGAGGACAATGAGGCAGCTTTGTGGACGGTCCTCACAAGCCTGAGGGCAGCATGAAAGGAAGCACAAAAGCATTTATTTGACAATTTACTGAGTGGGTGATGAGTCTGGTATCATTGGCAGAGTGGAGGCGGAAGTCAACATCTTGATAGCGTTTGAGAGATGATAGATAGCTTAGGCATAGGTCAGGAAGGGCCTGGAAAGCAAAGATGAGTAGTTGATGTTTGATGTGATGGAGGCAGTGGAGTGATGTAAGAAGGGTGATGGTCAAAGTGATGAACTAGGAAAACAATCTTTGTAATTCTGTTATTACAGCAATTCAAGAATGGGGGCTGTGGCTCCTTAGCTGTTTCATCTTGGCAGTTCCTCCTCCATAGACTTTCACTCTCCTTGCACAGTACTTGGAACAATAGTCCAATCGGGCTTTTTTTATTTTCAAGTTTTACATCACCATCCTATCCATTAGCATCCTTCTTTTGTTCGGTTTGCTTAGAGTGGCTGCTTTGGTGTCAGAAAGGACACAAGCAACTCTGTATTTCCTTGTTCCGATTCAACGCGCCGAAAGTGTAAAGAAATAGAGTTCAGCATTTCTACTTTGTATTTATGCTTTTGTTAGGAACTTGTGCTTATGTTCATGTTGAAAGCACACAGAACTGGCAGAGCAATAGAGATGCAGTTTTGGTTTGTGCTAATCTCTCTGGTTAATTCTTCAGATGGTTTAGGTATACAGATTACAGTGTTAGCAATGCTATGAAGGAGTCAGCAATGTTGCATTTGGGTCCCGCAGTACACACTCAAAGATAATTTATTCTTATTGACACTTCAGCATATAAAAGCCACATTCCATCTTCTAACGTCATCTTGGAATAACTGATTGATGGGAAGGCCTAGTTCTTTTTGTGCATCTGCTAGGGAGTTTAAAAACTGCCAAGGACAAGTGTTCAAAATGGCCGACACCTTTCCGGCTGAAAGTTATCGAGTTTGACACATCTGTCTGGCTAAACAAAGCATCATTAAAGCATAGCTGTGAGATGTTTGCAAGGAAAGCCTAACTGTAAACTTCAGAGTTATCATGAAAAACCTTTTTCATGTGTCATGGACAACAATGTGGCTGCTAATTCTTTCTCTCTCGTTTTCCCTACCATTTTCTGAAAGGCATAAGAAATTTCACTACCTGTATATTTTCCATGGGAGAACTTATAATGCAACACTATACTACTTCTGCTAAGCTTGTTATCCGATGGCAGTCAGGACTCAGGCATATTCCTTGGCATTCATATATCAAATAGTAATGGAAAGAAGGCATTTATTAGGAGCATTACGACTTTGCAAGCACACTCTTTTAATAGAAACTGGGGAGCGCAAGTCTTCCTTGATGGGGCTGTATAATGTGGTTCAAGAATCTTTAGCAATCTCATGCCTTCTGTTACACAGCAGAATGTGGCTGCTGGCCTAATATAAGTATAATCCACAGGTATATGTGTGTTGCAGGTCCCTCTGTGCTGGTCCGCGCAGCCCCAGATATGGAGCTCAAGCTGGAATGGCTCATGCTTTTAGCTCTGAACGTCCTCAATGCGTCAACCAAAATGGCAGCTGTCACATAAGCCTCTCACCGAAAGTGATAGATGTCTGCAGCAGCATAGGCCCCTGTGGTATCCATTGCACGGGACAGTTTCTGAACTACACACTCTTCTTACTTCTATTTCATAGTGCCCAGAGCAGTGGTGCCAATTGGGTGTGTGTGTGGGGTGTGGGGGGGAGGAAGCAGAGGAGGGCAATGGAGCCAGGAGAGATGTGGTCGGGCAGCTTTTAAGCACTGGTCCCACGCTAGATCATGCTAGGCTGCTGGCAGAGTGATCCGGCGTGTTGCTCCAATTGCGTGGTCACAACGCCACTCGCTGAAATTTGACCTTGCTGCTCTTCCCGACAGACGGAGGGGCATCTGGCCTCAATTTCAGTGGGTGGCGTTGCGACCTGGTGCACGGGGGTGCAACACTACTCCAATTTGGCCTGGCTGCCCCTCTGTTCCAATGTAGAGGTGGCCGGGCCCAATGGTGCGGTGAACGGGTGCACGGGGAGTCTGTCCTGTACGGCGGAGCGCAGGGGAGTCTGCTGAGAGCTTGGCTCTTTGGGGGCACTGTCTCATGCACTGGGTGGGTAAGAGAGAGGTGAGACTCCCCGGATGAGGACACCTGGGATCCGAAGGGGGTGAGGAAGATGAGCAGGCACCGGAATGAGTCCCAGCTCTGGGGGGAAGGAACCAAAATTATGCCCTCCCCGCCCCCCCCACCAAGAAATATCAGAATTGGTCCCACTGGCCCAGAGGTCCCAATAAAATCAGGGACCCGTAGCACTGGGCAGCGTAGAATCCCTGGTCTTCTGTGCACACACGTTCAGGCAGTACCAGATTCTTACTGACGTTACCCGAGACCTGCTCAGCAGACTTGGCAACTTCCGCCACCCCAACATCTACCCTGGGCATTGAGCTGGGTCCTGTCACTGGTCAGGATTGGGTTCCCCCACTGCCCATGTGGAGAAAGTGAGCAAATGGAGCAAAGTAATTCTGGATGTGAGGGACGCTAAACAGATCCTGCTTACACGGCGCCAATCGCTTCTGGGTTTGCTTTTCTTTGTCTGTCAGGGGGCGGCTCCCGGTCAGGCAGCCTGCTGGTTCTGTATTCAATCACAGCTTGGCACCCATCACATTTACCTCATCACAGTGAGTGGGGGGAATTGGAGTCGGGGAATCTATTTCTTCAGGAACAAAATGAGGAGTCATTGGGGTGTTCAGAGTGACACTTGTCCGTCCACAGCCATTTCTACTCAGATGCCTCTGGAGACGCTGGGTTTGGCACATACTGTACTGTCTCCTGCTTTGCTCAATGGTGGCCAGAATATTGCATTACCAGAGATGTCACTCAGGATTAGACCTGGTCAAAATTTCCCCAAATTTGACTTTCTGGTGACATTTTTCAATAAAATGTTGAATTTCAAACACAGCAACCTCCCGCTCCCATGCTCACATACATACAAGTATTTTCCTCCCACCCTGACTCACTCCAGACCCTTTTGGGCCTTTCACAGGACAGAGAATAGTGATTCAGGGCTTGCCTGTATGGTGCTGCACTGCGAAGTAGGGGGCTGTCATTTCTAGAGCGCTCGAGCATGTTGTGGTCTAACTGCCTGTTGCAGACTCTGCCGGCATGCTTTAAAAGATACCTACCATGTGTTAATGTAGTTCTGTTTGGAACGAGACTACAGCAACGCGAACTAGGTACCTTTTAGCGTGTGCCCATCGGGTCTTATTAGACAGAACAGATATGCTGGGCATAGTATACACCATGTTAATGGATATTATGGCATGGTATTGATATGGTGTATATCATGTTAAATATAAGTGTTGGGTAATCAGTATGCTTACTCTTGCTCACTTATGCTAAGTATCCCACAATGCCTTGTAACAGTACAACTCAGCATTTGGCATAGGCAGATAGAGATGCAGTCAAAGGCCACATACATAAGTGTTCCACCTTGGCACAGATAGTGAGTGCCTTCCTGGCTCAATTAGTTTGAAATGTCGTGTTCACAAACAAAAGATAAGAGGGATACACCATGGTACCGGAAAAATAAGTTTAAATTGATGGGTGGAACTTTCAATTGGGGGTTTTAGCTTGTAAACAGCCCCATTTTAAATAGAGGGAATTTTGGGGATGTATTTTTGGGAACCCACCTTCTACATAAGGTGGACTTAACATAGTGTGAGTACGTGCTTCCTGGAAAGATTGGGGTTGTATTAACTCATAAGAATGGCCATACTGGGTCAGACCAAAGGTCCATCTAGCCCGGTGTCCTGTCTTCCGACAGTGGCCAATGCCAGGTGCTGCAGAGGGAATGAACGGAACAGATAATCATCAAATGATCCATCCCCTGTTGCCCATTCTTTCTTCTCTGTACCATAATGGTTTGTCTATAAATTGGCTGAGCTTGGTTATTTGATCTCTTAAACATCTTAATAACGAATCACCAGTGTAGACAAAATCAATTGGCTATACACAGTAAAGCAACAGTTTACATGGGGCGGTTAGAGTGCAACACATTAAAGCTCTCTAGAAATCACACCCCTCTAGTTTGCACTGCCACGCTGTGTAGACAAGCCCCCAGATTGTTACTTCTACTCCTGACGCAGTCATTTTCTGAAGTGAGAAACAGAGTTTTTTTCTCGCCCACAACAGGTAACCTCATAGTGACCACATGCAGTTAAAATTGTCTTACATAAAAAGAAAGGTTATTGGCATAGGATGGAGAATCACAAACAAACTACTGTAAATGTAGACAACTCACTGTGACTAGCCAGACTCCAATCTTAGACACACAGAATATTAGAGCAGAATCATTCTAATTGTGCTTCATTCTCCCAGAAAGGAATGTGGTTCACTTTCTCCTGACCACTTGTTTTGATGTATACCATTTTCCTGTGTTCTGGAAATGAAGACTTTACCCAATTGTGAAGGGATCTTATGGTTTTGGAATCTAGGCACAATAATCAAACGTGTTTCTTCTTGCTGTACCACCATGTGTGTTGTTTGTATGGGTGCACCTCAAGGTGTGAATCGGGATCGAGGCCATGTTACGCTAGGCGCTGTACAAATGCGGTGAAAAACAGGCGCTGTCATATTATTTTATGTTCACTTCTTTTATGTTCACTTTATGTTCACTTCTTTTACTTTTCCAGTGTTTGCAAGAATGTGTTACTAATGTGCCTATAAATAAAAAGGTTTTCTGTACTTACACCAAAGGATATTTGATCTAAAGGAATGCAACCGGCAGGAGGTTTGCACAAAACCTCATTAGCCTCCTGATTATTTTCAACACCTTTCTGAGAGAAATCTTTATTACCATGGAAATATAGCCCCTCCTAGGACTTCAGGGGGGAAAAGAGTGGTATTATTTGAGAAATAATATGTGATCATGTAATACAATAATGTATACAAGCAAATTTGCATCTACAACTTTTAACTTTTCCATTCCTTGGTTTTTGAATGCTAATAATGTTCTCTTACGGCCGTTTTTTGCCATGCATCTGAAGTGGGGTTTTTACCCATGAAAGCTTATGCCCAAATTAATCTGTTAGTCTTTAAGGTGCCACCGGACTCGTTATTTTTTGTATAGAATTTTCTAGGACTTTTTTTATATATAGAAAGAGAATGAAAATAAGTTCCAGAATCAGGGACTATTTCACTAGACACCAAGAATGCTATTTCCCACACTCATTTCCAGATCCTGGAAAAATGTGCAGCATCTGAGAGATCCTTAAGAGCCCAGGTTCATTTAATCTTCACTTAATGCGACGCACATATTTACTGTACAACCAGCTAATTATGCACATACACAGTGTGGTCTACCTCCCTTCTTTCCAAATGGTAAAAAATGCTGGCATAATGTAGCAAAAAATGCTGGCATAATGTAGCAAACTAAGTGCTAGAGAAGGACTAACATCACTTGGTCTTTCAGCCAATGTCTCACCCACCAGGCTAACAGTGTCTCCCAACCAAGGCACTGGATCTCTCTGTGCCTGAAAAATATAGCAAATAATAATGTTCTGTGTTTACCTAGTACCTTTTCATCTGTAAACCTCAAAGCAATTTATATTATTATTACTTGTATTATTGTAGTGCCTAGGATACCTAGTCATGGACCAGGATGTCACTGTGCAAGGCACTGTACAAACACAGAACAAATATAAGGATGGGTAAGAGTTACTAACCTTATATTTGTGTTGGCCTAAGTACAAATATATGAAGTGATTGGTATGACAGCCAATGTGATCTAGTGGATTAGACATGAGCCTTGCATCTCAGAGGTTAGGATTTATGTTCCTAGCCCTGCTGAAAACTTCCTTTGGCAACTTGCGCTGAAATGTCCTGTTTCCCAGGTACCCCATCTGGGAAATGGAAATACTGATAGTGGGCCCCCTTCTCTGGGAGGTGGTGTGAATTTTCACTAACTCAGCTTTGGGAGGAGGGGTAGAGATATCTTAAGCCTCTTCAGGGGAGGAGTAGGGCCTAGAACACAGGAACTGTTCCACATGCCTCCTAGGCCAAAGGAAATTTCCGTAGCACATGCAGAACCTGCAGTTTGCTTTGACTACTGAAAAGCAGCCTAGATTGTTCGAGATGTGACAGTGAAAATAATCTCTGTTGTTGAAATCATGCTAGACTCTTAGTAGACTAAATAAAAGACATGGTCCCTGCCCCAAGGAACATATGATGTATAGACATGACTCAATGAATGAGAGCAACAAACAGTAGTGAAAGAAAGAACAAAGATTACAATAATATGATCATGTCAATACTTGGGTTTGTTATATGCCTGACTTGATGCATTGCTGCATGGCTTTAAATATAAGTTGAAATCTTTATTTAACGTTATGGCTGATCAAAAAACCCGCAGAAAAATATTTATGAAAAATATTGGACTTTGTTTGTGGAAAAAGTCATTGAAATTTTGGCTTTCCAGAAAATTTCAGCGATTCTATAAACTGTACATTGAAAACAGCAAAAAATACGGAAAATGTATGCAAAACATTTTAATGGAAAATTTTCAGGCTGTTATGTTTTTTTATGTTGGTTGTTAGCCGTCTGAACTTGTTTTCTTTAATTTACTTCAACACCCTTCCCTTTCCCTCCTTACGTTGCATTGAGAAGGAGATGTTACTGTGCTCAGATGTTGTGCTGACGGGTGGCACTGGCAGTCCAAAACCCTAAAAGAAGATATTTGACTGATGAGGGTTTGTGGTTATGCCATTAACATGGTGTCTTTGTCCTTATATTCAAATCCCTCCTAGAGTCAAGACCTAAGCCCCGATGCACAGCCGATGAAAGACTCCCATTGACTTCAAGGGGTTGTTAAAGGCCTCTCTGGTGCATTCAGATTGGAAGGTTGATCCATGCATAGGGGCAGCATGGAAGACAGGGTTGGGAGGGGACACACGATGGGCTTGTCTACATGGGGCATTAGCCTGCACCAAAGGTGAAAATTCTAGTGCACACTAACGTGTCACGCAATAACTGGCTCATATGGCCCCTGCTACTGTGCCCTACAAGTTCCCTAGTTCACGTTAATGTCGTGCTGTTTGAAACAGGACTACATGAATGTGTGCAAAGGGAACTTTTAGAGTGCACTAGTAGGGTCCATGCAGGCCAGCTGGTGAGCACTAGAATTCACACCCCTCTGGCACAAACTAATGCACCGTGTCGACAAGCCCAGAGGGGGCACTGAGGCTTGAATGATTGGTAGAGCAAAGAAGAAGAGGGGGAATGCGATAACAAACTAGCGAGGAGATGTAATGTGGGGCAGAGCTGTGCAGAGGCAATGATGGTACAGGAACTGTAGTTGCCTTCTTTCTTTCATCAGCTGCCAGGAATCCTGGCTATACAAGGCCTTTTCAGCCATATTTTAAAATTCAGATCATGTCTGTCCCCATTCATCCATGCCCTCAGCAAATAACTTGTTTGCTTTGGTTTAAAACTCCCAAATAGCTAACATGTCAACTATGTTGTTGTGTTGATTTTGAGTTCTTGTTATTTGCAGTCACACTGTACTAATGTAAATTCATCTTTCCCTTTTTCTACCATTTGATGACCCCGTGGGTTTTTAGGAAATAATAAGAAAAAAACACGGACTAAACATCTTTGTGTTTTGTGTGTGTGTGTGTGGGGGGGGGGGTTTTCTTGTTGGCTTAATTGCAATAACATTTATATCACATAATACAGTGCACCAAGGTTGTAATTTTCCTATCATCTAAATTGTAGGCTGAAAATTGTGTTAAGAAAGGACTGTAGAGAATGAATTACTGCTTTCAAAATGACTACTGTTAACTGACAATGTGACTGACTGGCAAATGATTACCAAAGACAGGATGTTTTTGTGTTTAATGTTAGTCAACTCTAGCATGGTGTTTTTAAGCATAGCCCAGCATACAATGTGTGAATAATACATTTTAAACTGAGAAGTACTGTGTCTCTCTAAACATAGATATAGATATTTGTTATATACACTTTGACAAAATTAAAGGAAACAATCAAGATGCCCTATTAAAAATCTTTCTATTACTAAAAGCAACTCAGATAATGAAAACTGAAATAATTTTTAAAATTTAATGTCCTGCTCTAAATCAATTTCACTGACTGCGTCTCATGAACTGTTTCTATTACTATTGTAGACTTGACACAGAGTGATTCTATATGAGACACAAAAAAGGCAGTCCTTGCCTCATTGAGCTTAGTATGTAGCAGACAGACCCCCCACCCCAGTCACACACATATTTGTACCTATATGATACTATGTGGGACTTAAATGAAAAGATAGTGCAGGCCTAGTGTACTAGGAGTGGGGGGTTGTCCCTTGCCTATAAGGTAATGTGGACGAAGACATGGAGACAAGCAGGAAAAGAAAAAAAGTAGTGGTAAAGCTGACATCATTGGAACAAATAGGGACAGGGGAATACAACAAGAAACAAAGATCTGAGGTGTAGACCAGAGCAGTGCAGGGCTTTGAAAGCAAAAATGAGGGATGAAATCCTAGCCCCGCTGAAGACAATTGCAAAACTCCAATTGACTTCAACAGGGCCAGGGTTTTACTCAAGGAGTTTAAACTTGATGTGATGTGCAAAGAGGAACCAGTGGAGAGATTCAGACAGGGAAGAGACATGGGTTTGCTATCTGGCAAAAAAGGTGATTTTAACAGCTATGGATTGGATGGACTGGTAGGGAGTGATGTGGGACTCAGGGAGACCAGCATGAAAGAGGCTGCAGGAAAGAAGACCAGTGTTTTAGCTGAGAATCTTTGTTCTTTTGTGTTCACAGACAATAGACTTGGAGCCCGGTAAATGTCAGGGGAACTTAGGCAGTTCCTGGGTACAGGTTTCAGTTAGCCATGCTACACTGCTGTTGTGTTCCTTGTAACCATGCTTATTGCCAATATCACTTTTTAATTTAATGTGAAAAACCTTGACTTCAACCAACACACACAATAAAAGTCAAAGTAAAGCCTGCCCCACACTCGCTGGTAGACAAGGAACAAATGGCTGGGTGGGTAACCGTGGTAAAGTATTGCTCAAGGGGAAAAATACCTCCTGAGATTGTAGTTTGACGCTGAAGGAAATCAGTATTTATTATCCTTGGGACCTTTTTAATGAGCTGAAGTCCTTGTGCACATAAGGATTTCTGTGACTGAAGTGTTCACCACAAAACTCCTTAGGCCTTGGGTATAAGAAAGTTAGAAATTAAAACAGAGACAGGGAACTCAGCGACTGTCTTGAGTGATCTCATTGGTGCTGATGTCTGAGAGACTCCTGCTCTCCAGCTTCTGAGTAATCCAAAAGTGATGTTATTTCTTTGGAACCAAGCAGATTAGTTTTTTTAAAAAGTCAGAGGCTAATTAGGCACTTTAAAAAAACAAACAAACCCAGAGCTGGTCTTGGACCTCGCAAACATGGTGTAACTGAAGGATGGAGTGGCAACACTGATTTGGAATTTCAGCCCCTCCCACTCCAACTTAAGTGAGAGTTGGAGCTGTGCAAACATTGCAAATATTTGCAATATGATTTGAAAACCCCCAAGTTGAAGGCTTTTGCAAATTTGCGACTGTTATCCAGTTGCACAGAAAACCTTGGCATGCACTACTTTTTGATTGAAAAGCCACCAATGTTGACATTTCAGATGATGATCAGGGTGTGGTGTGTGTGTGTGTGGTTTTTAATTTGAAAGGCTGTAAAATAGAATGGAATGAAATTGCAAATTTTTCCCATGCATTTGGGTAGAGATACTTCAGTACATTTTGCACTCCGCTGATTATAGCTTCAGTATTGTTTTGGGGCCCAATCCTGCATTTTGTTGCTTGTGGCCAGATCCCTTCACCTGTGCCAGGCCCCACTGACATCAATGAAGTACTACAGTTTAGGGGTTTGCCAGTGTGGAATCAATTGCAGGATTGAAGGCTGAATTAGAAATGAGCTCAAGGTACAAAATCTGGATCTGGGTTTCCAAGATCCTCAAAGTTCTGGGTCTGGTTATTTGGTTTGACCCATTGTGGATGTAGGGGCCAATCACGACAGTGTGATTGCGCTCTTGGTTTAGAATGTTAGCACCATCACAAAGTCTGCTGGTGTTTTGGTTCAGGCCACAGATCTAATGTGAATGGGGAAGGGTATTATCTGTGGGATGAATGAAAGTGCTGTATTTTAAAATAGAAAACAAAAAGTCAACTGTTTCATTACTGTACATTCTGCTTTGCTTCCAGGCTTTGCTATTTCAGTCAGTGCTGTGGTCCCTTTGGACGTATTAAAGTACACTAAGGTGCCTGGCACATCAAATGTCCTTGAAATACTGCAGAACGGATTTTTGAAATGCAGTGAAAGCTGTTTGGGAGCTGTTGGGTAGGTTCTAACCTGTCAGCAAGTAGTACGGTGCCTTTTTGATGTTAATGCAGATGTATGGATTAATAATGCCCACTAGGTGGGTAGTAAATTAACATATTGTGGCCCAATTATTAAATATTAATATTGGGATTGCTATTCATTTATTTTAAATACCAAAGTGGCCAGGTCCACAAAATACATGAACAGCCTGGAAAATGGACATATTTTTGAAAAAGTGAACCTATTTTTAATTAGTGGATGCGAAAAAGGTACCAAAACCAATCAAATTGCTACACTCATTTCCCCCTTCCCATTAAACATCCAAACTGTACAAAAAAAAAAGTCTTGGCTTCCAAGCTAAGAACTTTAATGGACTATTTCATATAAGAATAAATCTTAAGTAACAAAGACTTGAAGTTTTTTTCAACGGAAAATGTTACTCTTCCATATCTGCTTCATGCTTATATTTTTATTTTATATTATCAGACAAAGAGTAAATAGATGTTGATGTCTTAAAATGTATAGTCAGGGTCTTATTCTCCTTTACATTAAGATCCCTTACCTTACTCTGTCTTTTCTGTTAACTACAGTTCTGTAAATGACATTTATACCAACTTTAAGACTGTTTTAGATTACCAGTGTGCACTGTAAAAGGGACTAAGTATAAATGAGAATAGGGCCTTCAGTCTATTTACTTGTTGCTGTCATACAAAGTCTAGGAAAGCATTTGTTTATTTAAATCTTAATGTTAATTTTAAGAATATATTTTTTGCTTATAAGACTTCTTGCTGGTACAATTCTCTGGACGTCACATCAGCGGAGGTCTTGACGTTTTGAAGCACCTGGTGAAGAAAGCAATTTCATGGTTCATGCCATCATTAATGCTTTGTTGTAATCTTTAGAGAGCAAGACCCTTTTGTTTAAGTTTGGCATAATGAAGGGTTTAAGTTTTCGGTTCTGTCAAATTAGTCATCAGAGTGAAAAGAGAGGCCCATTTCTCTTTTGGTTTTGTGTAGATTGCCTGCAAAGATAAATAAGTGAGCATTACAGGTGATTCTTTCTATGTGCTGAGGTAGAGAGGTTCCATTTATTGCCATCAAATGCATTAAGCTGGAAGTCAAAGCCCTTAGCTTTTTGCTTGCTGCTAGTCTGGACCAGAAGACAATCAAACCATAAGGGTCATTTTCTGCATGAGCTAACCTTTTCCTCTCTTATGGTTTGAAGCCTTTGTTGACAATGAGATGCTCAGTGGGAACATTAAATTAACACTTCATATTCGTGGCTGTAAATTTACTGGCAGGCTGAGGAAAAGTCAGGGAAAACAAACACTCCATCATTTCTGCTTCATTTAGCTTGTGAATGGGGACGCTCTCACCTGCAGAGAAAAGAGGTCAGGGCAAACAGGGATAATTTTAATCTGACTCTCAGCCTAGTCTTTAATTGTAGTGGATTGTGTTGCATTCTCTGCTTAAAGTAAAGGTGAGAGGGAGGTGAGAGCAAGAAAATAGATAAGTACTATATGAAATGCTTAAGAGACCTTGTCACACTAAGGAATGCATGGATAGTTACTAAGGAAACTAACAGGCTAAATACTGTTAATTTTGCAAACTACAAAATCAGCTCGCTGTCGGATAACAGTTGCGTTAGGATTTGGTATGTCATGTATAAAACCAAGAGACCACTGAATATCACAGTTGAAGATTTTCAGATGGAATATTTCTCCAAGATAACGACACTTGATTTTTGGGCTGCATGCTTCCCGGTTATGTGTTAAATATTTTCCGTCTCTGTCCCAGGTCAGGATAAGTACTAGGAATGGTGTTCAGGGACTGCTGAGCAAATAGTGCCTGTTCGTGTTTCACGGCTAAGTAATGTGACAAACACTGATTCATTTCTTACTGTTGGTGTTCATGACTTTGATACTTATAGAGAGAACAAAGAAAAATTATCAATGAAAACCAAGTGTATCTTAAAACTGATTTATTCAAAGGACTTTTCCCCCTCTTGTTCCATCCATACAGCATGTGAATTGTATAGATTCTAATGATGGAAGAAAGAAAAATGAATTATGAAGAGACGTTTGTAGCTGAGTAGGAAGACAATTGAAACTCTGTATGTGTACACACACACACACGTTAGATCTGTTAAATCTGTTTTGTGTGTTACTGTATGTTACTTTTTCTTCAAAAAAGTCAATGTTAAAATGTATTAGATATTTGAATGTTCATTTTTACCAACTCTTGTTTTAACCGATGTCAGAATTCAAGCCCAATCTTAAGGATAAAACTTCCCTCCTCACTGGCTGAGGATGGTGAGGTGAGGTAAACAAAATAATTGCACGGCATATTACGGTTGTTCTCGGGCAGTGGAAATGCCGAAAATTGTCAACCGCTGTGAATTGGTGTGCTAATTATTTCTGAAACTGAAACATTTCAGTTTCTTCCTGCTGTGAAATCTCTAATGTTCTACATCAGATCAACCTTCCCCACTTTCTGATATAGAAATAACCAGAAAATTAATAATTATCCTCACATTATTTGTGTCATTTAAGTTGAATATCAGCTTGTTGCTGCTTTAAGGTTTTTTGTTTTTTTGTGTGTTTTTTTTTTTAAATTAATTTCTTCTGAAATGGAAACACTTCAAAGACTGAAAGTGACAAGAGGCAAGCACATTCCTCAGCCTGTTTCTCTCTCCTTAAGTGGGCCAGAAAAGTCTGATTTGTCACGCTGCTTTGAGTAAAACCGTCATGCTTGGACCAGGGATGGATTAGTTGATTACGGTGAAAGGACAAGCAAACATGAAAAGGTGCTCAAATTGTGCCAAAAGGGATAATTATTTTTGGCCATGTTTTTCATCACAGGTGCCACCAGACGAGAGTAAAATCATGTAATCCTTTATTAGATAGCCCATGTCGTGTAGTTTTAACTTGGGACGTTTCAGTGGACGAGCGGATTAAGAGGAATTCCAGTTTGCATTTAGACTGTGTGGGAGAATTGAGGACGAAGTGGGAGTGCTGAACTGGTGTCATGTTAAAATTAGCCTACCAGGTGGTCCAGAAAAGAGACACAGTGTGTCAAGTAAACTGAAAAGCGGGGACTCTTGTCAATTTGCTGGCTGCTAGCGAGCCTGGCGAAGGGTGCAGGCTCTGGGGGTGGCACTGATGTAGCTATTGAGGCCTCAGGGAACTCTGTGTCAGGCTTGGTTTACTACAATCAGAGCAGTGATTAGAGTTCTTTTGATCACAGGTTTAGTTTTCAGCCTATCAAGGGAGTGGGGGGTGGCGATGAGGGGTGGGATACATATTAATGTCTTGCACGGGGCCCACATAATTTCCCAGAGGGTTATGAGGTCAGGTTTGTATTTAGTTAGCAGTAATGATCTCGTTAGGGATCTGAATGGACCACCGTCCAAGCTCTTTCAGGGATATGAGCGTGCCTGGCCTTCACCCTTCTTTCCCTTCGTTGTGTGGGCTTACACAGGACGTGAACTGTGATTAATGGACTTCCAGTGCTTAATAATTTGCAAAACAGTATTAAACAAGGAAAGTTGAGGACAATTGGAATTGGACACAGGAGGGGCAGAAGGTTGTTGTAAACAGAACCAGTACAATCCAAGTGCACGGAATTAACTAAGATGGATGCATACAATGTCACAGCTGGCAACTGGCAGGGAGCCAGGCCTGGGAGAAAGCTCTGTTGCGACGTCCAGGTGGTCAGGCTGAGCCGGCCCTTTTAACTTTGTAAGTATTAAAAAAGGGAAGAGAAAAAAAGACTACTTTTGCAGTGGGAAAGAAAGTAAGAGGAAGCCACTGAGCAACAGAAAGAAAGAGATTAAGAAGCTGAGAAAGTGACAAGCTGATAGCAGAAAGCACTTTCAATAGTAGTAATCCTTGACATACAAGGACAAATATGAATACTTTTGTTCTTGAATTTAGATTAACTTTCAGTTCAGGAGCGAAACTTCAAGTAACTTCATATACTTCCATCTCCTGGCGTACCACACAGAATGAAAGTTTGTCGTTCGTTGCTGTTGACCTTGTAAAAGTGCTTCTGCAAAGAACATTGGAAAAAAACACGATGTGGCCCTGGTAGCAAATAGATAAAAATGCTGAGAGTGAAATATGAAGTAGAAAAATGATTTCAAATATCCATGCTCCTTTTCTCAGATTTCTGTCGGCGCATCCTTGGTGTGTTCATCTGCCGTATGCATCATCCCCAACCTCTCGGCTTACACAATAAAGAGCTGGACACATTTTACTTTTAATAAATTCCCTAGTGCACTTATGAGAAAATAGGTTTTGATAAGAGGGCCTTCAAAATCAGCCAGTTTGTATGGGCGTACGATTCGCAGAGATCAGAAGCAACAAGAAACTAGAATTCTGTGAAGTGGTGATATTTTTATGATAATTAGGCCATGTTATATCATGAATAAATGAAACAAAAATCTAATAAATAAAGCTCATATACATAACGTTTATTTTTATTTCTTTTTTGGCCAGGCAAGAAGTCATAGCTTTCTGATTAAACGGCAAAGCAGTGCAATACTGGCTTTGAGCTCAGTTGATTTTTCTTTGCTTACCAGTTGGTCGGAATAAATGTCTATTTGCCCCTTTCTTTTTGATGTTCTGGGAGCTAAATGTGAGCAAGTGCCTCAAAGGCCGGTAGAGAGTGTAAAGTTAGAGGGAAAAGGGGCAAATTCTAAGCTCCCCAAAGCAGTGAGTTTCTTTAGTCAAAGAACTAAAAACTGCCCTCATATAACAAAACCTAACCAGCAATTCTGTGGATGTAGATTTCCCTCAGTGACATAAAAAAGGTGGCTCCGAAGTAAACAGCTGGAGAACTGAGCTGTGTTAGCAAGAGGAATCAATTCGCAAAATGCTGACAGACTGCGGGTGCCTGACATCCTTACTAAGGGAGGGCAAAGGCCTCAAGAAAGACCTCCCCCTCCCTCCCCTGAATTCTTGCTTGTGCTCAAGGAGATGAGGTGAGGCTGGTTGCTTGAAAAGACTGGCAGCGAGGTAGGGGAGGGAAAGACAGTCTGAGGACTGCTGGTGGCGATCCTGGCAGGTCGGCTCGTGTAATGTTGTCAGACTGATGTACAATAGCACTTCATTGTTACAATACTTTTTGGCCCATGTTTTATCCAGTAAGGATGACTGACAGCCTTACTCTGAGATTTCCTAGCTTCTGAGGATTTGATAGACATCCTTATGAGTTCCTTCCAGGCAATGGCAGACTGTGTGGAATAAAAAAACTTGGGAGATTTCCCCTCCGCTCCTATCCATGTAGCCTGTGCATTTACTATAGACCACACTGGATGTTGATGTGTGTTTGCCATCTTTTTGTTCTGTGTTTGTACAGTGCCTAGCACAATGGGTTCGTGATTCAGAGATGCGGCTACTAGGTACTCCTGCAATACAAATATTGCATGTATGGAACAGAAGATTGTTTGATTGGTCATGCCGACCTGTTCTGTCTGCTTCCATCCCCCACCTGCAAATCCCAATTGCTGTACAGGCCTCTCAAGGCGAATTTCATTTTGGAAAGCCTATACAAAAGTCTGTGGTTTTCAAGTGCTGAATATCAACAGCTCATGTTTTCTGTTCTGAAACATTTCTGGTTATTTTGAGTTCTTGGCAAGCAAGAAAGCCACTCTGTCTGAAGCTTTTAACTGGCCAGGTAAAAGAGCTAACGGAGAAATGGTCTCTCTGTAGCTGTGAGGAAATTTGCTTTGCTTTGTGGCTAGGTCCTGTGATTAGAGCAGAGCTCTCAAAACAGTGCAAAACATTTTGTGTGACTATTCACGTGAATGAAAAAAACTGAATTCCACAATTGGCTGTGATGATTCCTCATTTTGTGTTTGCTTTTCACCAGTATGAATTGACTGGCAGGAATATTCGCAGAAGCAGTGAATTTAAAGTGAATATTTGCAGAGTGAATTCTGAGGTAGGAAATAGGATTCACACCGGAAGCCTGACACTAAAAATTGCTGTGGTCATTCGGGTATGGAAATGATACCATGTGATTTGTGTGGCCAATCGAAATGAACCAACACAGCTTCAATTTTGAATCTCAGATTTTTACAACCAATTGCTCATGACCTTACAATAATTATTCAGAGAGACTATTTGGGGTGAAATCCACCCTTGCACAGAGGGGTTAGCACTTAAATCCCGCTTAAACTCTATTTAAGACATATAGGCCTTAGGCTGGCCCTCTGGGAATTTCATGCTTGTTGAATGGTTTCAAACAGGGAGTAAATCTGAGAACATGCCCCCTCTCCCCCAGGGTGAATATATAGATCAGACTGGCAGTGGGATAGATAGCCCAGAAGGGAATGGGGAAGCATGCCTGAGAATGCAGGGGTGGGCTCCTTCTTTCTGGGCTCTCTGTTGGCTGGGGAGTGGATTGACCATTTCCCATGCCCTCCCCCCATTAATTTAAACCTCTTCCTGGGCTCTAGGGACTCTAGTGGCCTCTTGTCCTTGTTAGCTGCCCCTCGCTCCCCATAGGATAGCAGCTATGTTTCTAGGATGCTGTGTTTCTGACCAATCGCCTGCTGTTAGATCAGGAAGGAATTTTTCCTATTGGACCAAATTGGCAGAGGCCCGCTGGTGGGTTTTTTCCCCCTTCCTCGCAGCATCGTGAAGGCACAGCTAGGTTAAAGGGAGTATGAGTTGGATATTTAACATTAGGAATTTATAGGAATGTTTAGTTTGTCACAGCCGGTGTCCAGTACAGAGAAAGGCCAAAAGGGCCAACTCCCAGAGGTAAAAGAGACCCAGGATTTTGCTGGTGGACGTTGTGCTTGTTGGAGAAGGGGACTCCTGAAGTCTTTGCAGACTGAGGTGCCCCTTTGGTACCCTCTATGCCCTTCACAGGAAGGAGGGTAAGAGGATTCAGAAGTGAGCTGAGTAGGATGAAAAGGATCTACCCCAATTTATTGGTTATATGGTGGGAAATCTGTAACCCTGGACTAAACTCAGTTAAATTCCTAATACATGGGGTGGGTGTGGGTGGATAGCACCCATGCTTAGTGGTAAGTTAACAAAGTGGCGGCCTGCCACTTAAATCCATCTCCGTGTTTGTCTTCATACACCTGCATATCCTGGTCGTTCATGAACTGCTCCTGGATCATTTGCAGACATAAGAAGAGGCTGATCTCTTTGAGTGAATTATTTGATCAGATCTAGAGTAGAATCTAGCTCACGTTACTTTGCAGTTTAAATGGTCATAGTCATTAAGCACGGAAGAGGTTTTATGGTTCATATGGGGTTGCTGGAAAGATAGCTGAGCATCTAAGGGCCAGATTCTGATGCATTATTCAATGTAAGGAATGGCCTGACTCCAAAAGAGTAAGGGACCACCCAACACTAGTCTGGCTCTTGGAATCTGCCC
Source organism: Chelydra serpentina (assembly GCA_037349315.1). Lineage (NCBI taxonomy): Eukaryota > Metazoa > Chordata > Testudines > Chelydridae > Chelydra > Chelydra serpentina. The sequence goes on from JBAIAC010000061.1 coordinate 19,416,022, forward strand.
CAAAGTTATCTTCATTGGGGTACGGGTGGGGCGGATTTGCTTGTCAAAGAGACATAAAGACATTTGAGTAAAACCTTTGCTCTAGTCATCAGCGCTCATTCTACAAGGTAGCCTCATGAATAGAGAGAAATAGAGCATGCTGTGTGGAAATTCATAGCACCATCACTTGAGTTTCACTTAGCAGCCAGTCTCACTCCCATTGAAATTAATGGCCAAACTCACATAGACTTCAGTTGGAGCAGGTTAGGCCTTTTATTTCTTCACTGAGACTCAGAAAACACTTAAGCACCAACTTAACTTTAAGCACATGAGTAATTTCATCCAAATCAATGGAGTCGATTTGTACCATCTGAGTATCTGGCCCGGCGTATGAAATATTGGAATTATTCTACAGCTGTGCAAATATTACCTTTTATTTTACAGATTCTCTTAAAAAGATATGGTTGAAACATATAGGGCAACAAATAAAAAGGGAAAACAAGGAGGATCAGACATATAACTCCCATGCACATATGATAATTTCTAGTATAAATTTATCTTGTAGGAACTATAAAATACCACACAGGAAATAAATCAGAGTGTCAGGGTCAAATGCCATTTTCCTCATCTGCATGATTTGCAGGATCACAGCCAAACAGATTTCTTTCTCTCTCATAGACATCTCCTCTTTAATTGAATTATGCCCCTGACTAGCACACAGAATTCATTGTTTGCTGAGATACAGGGAAATTACCATTTGATAAAACAATACTGTACTCTTCCGTCACCTGCACAAACATCCTTCAGGAAAACCATTATGTAGATTTCCTTGATTACAGACCATTGTCCCTTTTTATCTAAAACTTCATTTGCCATAATCGACTATAGAACATATTACTGCACGAATATTATATATTGAATACACAGATGCATTTGAACTATCCTTGACAATTGTTTGCTGGATATTTCCTTTAGAACTTCCAAAAAGTTCCCTGAACCTATTTCATTAAGCTTTTTTTGTTGTTGCTTAAGACAATCAGTTTATAGGCAGATATTTTCTCAGTGAATCATTTGGTATTTAAGGCAAAACCTATTTTGGAATCTCCAGATATCTAAATCCAGCCCCCTTTTACCCTCCAGGTGGAGACATTTAAGAATGATTAACTCTAATAACCTTCCACCCTGACTTTCTTATTATAACTCTCAGTTTAAATTGATAGTTTTACCTTAAAAGTTATGCACGGCTGTTTCAATAAAAATCAGATAAGTCAAGATTCAGTGTTCCCAATTCTTGAGACTTTATTGTGGGTCACACAATATTTGTTTTTTTCCCCAATCCCCAGCTCCTGGAATCACACGATTATATTAGACTCTCAGGGTATGTCTACACTACAGAGTCTGTCAGCATAGCTATGCCAGCATATCCTGCTCATGTAGACACAGTCTATACCAACAGAACCCCAAATGATGTTCATTCTAATGACAGAAGTCCTTCTTGTCTTCACTGGGAAGTTAATTCGGATTAAGGTCAGGTGTGAATTTAAAGCAGAATCACTACTCCTGGTTAACTCTGAGTGTGGACTCCTTTATATTGGAATAAGTGCTTTATTCTGAATTATTTTAATGCAAATCAATCCACTGGATTAATTATGATTATATAATAGCTATCCCAGCAAAACTCCCTGTGTAGGCAAGTCCTAAACCTCTATTAAGCTGATTATGTACATGACGTATATCTTTCTCCAAAAATCTTTGGTCGTAAAATATTTGTGTATATTTCTAAAGATGCCTTTAAAAATGAATCCATGAACATGGCAAGTCTAGTAAGAAAAGCCTTACTGATAAATGAGGTGGAGGGACAGCCGCTAATCTGATTACAGTAATGACATCTGATGTATTTACTTGGAGCAGTGATTGCTGAACTTCAGTGTCATTGGCAAGCTTATTCTGTTTACAGGAGTTGTGATAAATATTCAAAAATCTGTCTCCCCTATGTAGGCAGAGAGCTTTGTCAAAGAGCAGAATCCTCCCCGCACCTATAATCTGATCTGTCTGCTTTGTCAAAAGTCCTCTCTGCTCATTGCTGTTGTTTTTGTAACCTTCCATGCACCCAGTTTTTCCCCCCAGTTTAAGAAATAATTTCCCGTAGGCTCATGGCATAAATACCTTTAGCTGAGTACCAGCTGTCTCTGTGAGCTTTCTTATGACTACCTTTACTAAGATGCTGTATGGACTGACTGTTTCACATGCCTGATTAGTTGGTTCACCAACCTCATAATTATTGCATTTGTAATTTGTAAGCAGGATTAGTTCCTTAACACATTCAGTCAGCAGCATTACCAGCTGAGTGCAAAAATATTATAAGGAGCTTTGAACCTATAAGCTTACGTCCTTTCTGAGGCTGGCCCATTCATTCATCAATTGTAAATTCTACAGTGCCATATAACCCGACTGAGAATGTTGCTTCCTAAAATTCTCTTCTGCTTTCTACAGATGCTTTCAGATGCTCTCCATAGCCTCGCATTTTAGCAAGGTAGATGCATGCAATTCCGTTTCAAGTGTAAAATTGGTGCCTACTCCAGCAGTATCAGAAACGAAAGGGGGACAGCACAAAAATAATTATTTACCGATTCAGCTGCTAGTTTCATTTGTTGCGGTTTCAGAGCCCTCACTGAGCTAATTACGGTGAATCTCATTAACTCTGTGGAGTGGACTGGGGAGCGAGGGTTTCCTGAGACTGGCTGCTGATGTAACCTCTCCGTGCCGCTGCGCTGATGGGTAGTGTCAAGAAATCCAGAATGCTCAAGGGGAAAGGGTTAGCTCATGTGTAGTGCATGTTGACATACATGTTTTGGAGACTTAAGGTTCCACCTGCCCTGCAGGGTGAGTTTTGGTGAGTAACATGAGTTGCAATAACAATGTTGCTCCCTTCCTGAAAGGCAGGTATAATGTTAAGACACCAGGGACCAAATTCTTCCCATTGGGGTCAGGGTTACACCAGGGATGAATTTGGCTCCAGGACTGTAGTTTAACTCGTGTAGCTGCAGAAGAACTCACTTTTATTTAATGGTTGATTTTTCTCTGTTGCCCATGGAATGGATTGTAACCCTCGTGACAGGCATTCTCTAGACACACACATTTAAATGTCCTGTAAGACTCGGATATTTAAATATGTGACGCAGTCCTATGGGCTTTATCTTACCTGATTTAAATATAACGAAGTTCTGTGTTGAAACTAACGATTCTCAAAGGCTAATTGTTACCACTTAAGCAAAATTAAGCTGCTTTACATTAAATCGACCTAATGTTCATTAGTTTTAGACTAATTCAAGGGTGATTAGTGCACTTGATAACAAATTCTTTGTATTTTTCATTGGATGTGCCTTTTATTGAAAGGTGCACTATCTGGGTGGCCTGTGTATCTCGAAGACACAGAAGGAGCAAACTTATTTTCAAAATGATTCTGAGCAATCCACTATTGCCAACCCCAAGCATTTGAAAATCATGAGCCAAGCCCCCCCCCGACCCGCCTTCAAATCATGAGTGTTATAAAAGTCGTGAGATTTTAACAACGTTTTTGAGGTTCTTTCTTTTTGCCATTTGGTTGTTTTGGAGCCTTTAGGGCTCATGTTTCAAGCTTTTTCTCTGCAACCACGAAGGTCTGAAATGTACATAAAAAATTTAAAACTGAGAATTTATGTATTCACATGACTCCAGGACCTGGAGCTTTAGGAAAAGCAGGCAGTTTCGGGAGACTGGAGGTAAAATCACCATAAGAATTAGTATAACATTGCTAATTTTTTAAAATCTAAATGTGATAGGAAAATTGCATCACCTTATTCTATAACGGGATGAAGCTATTGCTGTTAAAGACTAAATAACTGTGTGCTGAGGCCTGGGGGTCATGTATTCTTTGTTAACTAAAGCCCTAGAAAACTAGGTGGTGCTCCTAGAGCCCAAAAGACCTTCTGAAAATTGTTTTTGCAATTGCAGCATCAGTTTACTCCTTTCCATAATCTCATGATTGTTAGTCGTACAGGAATGGGACTAGTATAAACAGAAGGGATGCCCTTAAAGCTGCAATATCCAAAGATTAGTCTACTGTATAAATAATTACTTTTTAAGAACATCCTCCAATGTAGAAAACGCTTACTTGTCCCTCCAAAGTGAGGCCTGTAGCCATATTAAAATCCTAGGTCCTCAGGTGGGAGACTTGCTACCGTAGGCTACTGGCTTATTGGGATCATGGTCTATCTGTCCCTGCCTGGCAAAATTTTGTAAACCACCCATGTACTGTGAAACTTGTAAATATCTGTAGCCTTCCCGGTGGCAATACTGGGGCTGGCAGGAAGAGCCAGAGGTCACTTTTTTGAATCATGTCAACCCTGAGCATTCAAAAAGCATGAGTCAGACCATGAAAAGCCATGAGATTTTTTTTTTTAAATAATATATGTGGGGGTCTTTTTTCTTTGGTTTCTGGCTTCTGAGCCTTTAGCATGCATTTGGGTCATGTTGGCAAGATTTTCTTCACAGTCACAAGGACTAGAAACTTACATTCTTTAATGAAAGCAGGGATTCTCTTCTCACCTAACCACAGGACTACAAGAGCTGGAGATGTAAGAAAAATATCAAGTGTTGCAAAATTTAGGATAAAATCTTGAGAGCTGGCAACACTGATGACCCAGCAGAAGAGCCGAAATGTTGATACTTTTGCACCCCTTGTTTCAGAGTTGTGGGAGGGAGCAGCTAAGGGTAGGGAGGAAGGTCATTAAAAAAACAATCTGTAAGGCACAGTAGGTTACGTCTTGGGACTCTTCCTGGGGTTGGTTAGACTGTCAGGTCTCTGAGTTTGTGTGTTTGATTCAAACACATTTTATGGCTCTGTCCTTTTAAGACTTGTGTGGCTGGTGCAAGATATCGCAAAGCCACAGGAAAGCTTTGATTGTGGCACCTTTTAGCACGTGCCTATGATTTCATTTGAGTCACTACAATAAAAATAATGTTTTGACTTCCAGGCTAGAAACTACCTCTAGCTAAAGATCTGGCTTGGGGTGGGGGTTGTAACTTGAATAGCATCTCTAACCAACCTTCGAAGTGAGAAAATTACAGTTTGAGTTTGGATAGGGTTATAGTAACAGCCTCTTTGCAGCCTGTATTTTCACAGAAGTCAAGCAAACTTTTTCATATGCTCCTTGGGTTGACTAGAGCTTAAGGGCTTGGAGCTGCTTACGCATCTTGTACCTTTTCATGCTGATCTTGAAATAAGGCCAGGCCAGAAAGACTGTTGTTTCCTTTCTGCTCCACAATGGGTAAATAATTTACAATGGAAAACTTAATTTGCTATTTACACCTGATTTTATAAAGAAAGACGAGTGCCTAGCTAGATACATATGACCTGCATCTTTCAAACCTGCCCCTCCTTGCTTGTCTGAGATTACTAAGGGCTTGGCAGAGCTAAAACTGGGACTTCGGCTAGGACAAGAATTAACAAGCGTATGGCTAACCGGTATATAATAAATACATTACTGTTAGTACGAACTGGTTATTTGTTCATGGTTTGTGGCGGGCTCAGCCCTGTACAGATCATGGAGGAAGGAAAGCCAATGACCCCATTTGTTCATCATGTCTGTTTGGACACTGCTGTAATGTTTATTCGTGTGTGTGTTAGAAGACTTGGGCAATTTGAAAGGTTCAACAGTGGGGTGCCGGGGAGGGGGGACACGGCTTGCTTAGAAACTGGCTGATTTCAGCAGGATTCGATTTGCCCTCTTGGCAATTCCTTGCGTTTCCCCCCACCACCGTTGAGGGGGGAGGGATAGCTCAGTGGTTTGAGCATTGGCCTGCTAAACCCAGGGTTGTGAGTTCAATCCTTGAGGGGGCCATTTAGGGATCTGGGGCAAAAATTGGGGATTGGTCCTGCTTTGAGCAGGGGGTTGGACTAGATGACCTGCTAAGGTCCCTTCCAACCCTGACATTCTATGATTCTATGAATTAATTAACTGATTGAGAAATCCCAACTAAATTGTCCTCCCTGCTAAAACCCTTGTCCACAGTGTAACTGTAATGCCCCTCCCCTGCCTCTCACCTCTGCAGCCTGTCAAAAATACCCTGCTCAAGTCGTCTTCCTCGCCACCTTCTCCTCCTCTCTGTGAGTTCCTCCGTTGGCTTCCTGTCTCTTACTGCATCAAATTCAACCTCCGTGTGCTCATCTACAGGCCCTTCCTAATCTTCCTCCCAGGTGCATTTCTTCCTGTTTCCCTGTATGCCATCTTCTGCCCAAAGGCACCATCTCATTATTTCACCTTATTCCTCCCTCGGGTTCCCTTCTTCGCTCTTGGCTTTGGGCCTGGTACCCTGCTGCCTTCTGTCACCTGGATCATTCTCATTCACCGGGCCCATTCTCTGCCCCTGCTCCGCTCCCTTCAGATCCTTTTTTCGATCCAACCAGCAAACCAAATCCAGTGATGAATCCTTATCGTGTGCCACCTGAGACACGTGGCGCATACACTACGAAGCAGCAATCTCTCCTAGCTGCTTACCAAATTTTGTATCCGCGCAGGGCTCGAAGTATCTGAGCACCTCCCAATCTTAATATATTTAGCCTCACAGCACCCCTGTCTGGTCAGGAGATGTTACTACTCTCCAGCTGGGTGACTCAGTGATAATTCATCCAACCTCAGAGTAAATCTGTAGCAGAGCAAGGAACAAAACCCTAGTCTCCTATGTCCTAGGTTAGTACCCTAACCACTGGGCCATCTCACACAGCCCCTCGCCCGTTCATTATACGTATACCACTTTGCAGCCAAGCTCCATCCATAACTATCAGCCAGCTTGGATTGGATTCAGACCACTGAGGTAGAGCTGAAAGGCTCTAGTTTCTGTTATCCGTGCCCTGAGCCCCAACAGCCGTTTCCTAAAAGGACGTAAATACCTTTCGCAGCTCAGACGACATCCCAGGCCACTCCGGCGTTGCTCTGATGGTTTATTATAATGCTAACAAAATCCTCCAACATATTTAATTCACAGTTACTTTATTATTTATTCTCTCCATATGTGTGGGGTGTGTTTGTGTTCTGCACGTGTATTTATATCAATTATTATTTATCAGCTTCATAAAATATCCCTTCTGAGAGGGGCCGTGCGAGGATGACCCAGATGCACGAGAGGAAATGTTTCATCTCTCAAGGAGTGCCTTATGTGCACCCTAGACAACCCCTCCCCCTGGCGTGCCATACATAGCACTTAATGGTTTTAAAAATTAGAGCATCTGCGTGGCTTAGAATTTATCGACCTACTGTGCATAACGAGTGGAATTTAAAATATAATTAGCTGAGCTGCATCGTGTCAATTCACAAAAGTTGGACTTTGTCTGGTATTGTCATGGGCCTGACTTTGGCAGTGACGTTTTAATGGGGCTTCTAGCCTTTTTGGGGGGCTGGATTTTGTGTCTCCGATTTATAGAAAAATAGAAAGACCCTCCTCTACCACTGTACAGCGCTCGACATCCTGCAGATACCCTGAGAAGAAGGCAAAGGGAGAACAGCTACTATCTACAGCTCTCTGCTCTGCTGTTTCTGCAGAAGCTGCTAATGGAGGAGGTGGACAATATCAGCTGTGTTCAGCTGGGGGAAGACACCCACACAATCTCTCTCCCCGCTGTGTCCGGGCTCAACGGGTTACGCTCTGGTACCTCCAGGGTTGCCACAGTTATACACTGGAGTGGCTTCTCCTTGCTATGACGGTGGGTTAGCATTTCAAGCAATGCCTCATGTGGTGGAAGAGCGTCCAACTGGACATCTGGAAGGCAGTTTACAATGCCTAGCGTCCCTTGATAGAGAGGCTATCCTCTGATTACGGAACTAGGACCCTGAGCTCTGCATATTAGACGAAACTGTATCTAGTCTCAAAGACGTATAGGCCCCGATTCAGCAGCTTACTTCAACTTATGCAGTCTGGCACGGTGGCTAGAGCACTAGGCTGGGAGTAAAGAGATCTGGGTTTTCTTCTTGGCTTTGTCCCTTGGCCGATCAGGTAACCTTGCATAAGTCACTTGCTCTTGTTGTACTGTAGTTTCTACAGCTATAAAATGGGGAGAATGATGCTGATTTCCTTTGTGAAGTGTTTTGAGATCTGTGGATGAAAAGCACTGTATAAGAGCTAAGTATTATTATCTTGAAGTCAATGAGACTTAGGCATGGGCCTAAAGACATATGCATGCTTTAGTACTTTGCTGGATCAGGGCTACAACCTGCAAACTTTGTCAAGTTACAGAGACTGGTGGAGGAAGGCACTAGATGAAACCCTGATTGCTATGATTATTTGTATTACCGCAACGCATAGGAGCTCTAGTCATAGAATCATAGAATCTCAGGGTTGGAAGGGACCTCAGGAGGTCATCTAGTCCAACCCCCTCGTCACGGACAAGGACCGCACTGTGCTAGGCTCTGTACAAACACAGAACAAAAAGACAGCCCCTGCCCCCAGGGGCTTACATGCATAGTCAAGTGAACGGTACTGCAATGCCTGGCACTGCAGGGCTGGTTATTAATTTTGCTGTCAATGTGTGTCTCTGCCCCACAATTTCTCTGAGGCATGGGGGAGAAAGATTTGACTTAATCATTTATAATGTGCCATGCATTTGCCATTCCATGCTTGTCTAATTTAGATTGTAGAGCTTACAACCTAAATCAGACAAGAAAAGCACCTGAATGTAACAGACAACGGAAGGGGTAGGGAAAGAAGGGACAAGGGTTAAAAACAATACAAATAATATAAGGACAATGTCTGAATATAATGGATCTGGATAGGTATAACTGAGGGCAGAAACTAGCCTGTAGAATCTTTATTACTCCTGATGACCCCTGGGCCAGAAAGACCCCAGCTTGACTCTCAGATCCCAGGTTGAATTCGCAGCACTGGCAATTAGAAAAATGTTTTTTAATTGTCAGTTGAGCTAATCATGAGAGACAATAACTCTAGAATCCCATTTTTACAAGTCAATTTTCAGAGCAGGCATTGACTTTAAGGTGGAATTTGTTCCTATTTATAGAATTCTGACTGAACACGCTGGTTCAGACCCCAGAGGATGCTGTCCCCTTCCAGCACCACTTCCCTCGGTTTCCTACCATCTGGGACAAAATTTTCAGCAGAAAAAAATAGATGTTTCTGCCATATTAAAAAAAATGGAGCTGACCGTGGAAGCAAGAGAAAATGTGATTTAAGCATCGATTCAACTCTTTGTAGAGAACCAGCAAAGCAGAGCACATCTACCTAAGGCAATGTAATATCTTTCCTTCTGATAAAGCTGTCTCATTAAATTCCTCCCCTGAAGAATTCTCACCTATGCCTTTCTGTCTGCCTATGCCTTTCGGGAGCTGTGTGTGGAATGAGAGACTACAGGGTAGTATGGCAAAGAAAAGAAAAAAGTTGGGGGCCAAAATGTCCCCAGCAGGGGGCAGCGGGGAGCCATATCATTCCAAGGGGAGCTTAGAGAAGGATTGTGTCTGAGAGGTGCAGTCCCTCTCTGAACATCCCAGTATGCAGCTAAACTGTGCATGTTGCCCTATCCTTTAGGCCTGCGCCCTCAGTTGTGGCCAGTGTGATCTGCCGCGTGGCGTGGGGAGAACTGAACTATGGCTCCACTGCCTCCCAGCCCTCTCTGCCCCCTTTGGGGTGCCATGCACCCCGAAGCACACACACAGAGTGTTGTCGCTGTGCTCAATCTTTTACCTGTGGATGGCATTCTTCATCAACACACATGCTTCAATTAATTAAACCCTCACCGCACCCCTGTGAAATCACTAAGTACTATTATTTATTATACCCATTTCACTGGGGAGTAAACTGAGCCAAATTGATGTTCAGTGTTTTGCCTCAGGCTATAGACAGTCAGTGACCGAAACCCCTGGGGAACAAAATCCAGGAGTCCTGAGTACAAGAACCCTGCTGTACACTTAGACAATATTTGCTCTTAACCCCTTCTATATCGGGAGGGATTGGGAGTAATTTTTTTGGACTCTGAGGAAATGTTGGTTTTTTAAGGGCCTTTCCATATGGATAGTGATATCTGGGGGAATAGCTGTGGTGAGTAATAGTGAGGTTCGCTCTTCTGAGATAAGCCTTTTAAAAGTAATTTAATTGCCTGATGATGACTGTAGTCCACGAAAGCTTATGCTGAAATAAATTGGTTAGTCTCTAAGGTGCCACAAGTATTCCTTTCTTATTTTCTTTTTGCTGACACAGACTAACACGGCTATTACACTGAAACCTTTCTTAAGAGGGTACAACATGCAAAGCGAAGAGTGGTATATTGTGTATCCAGGACACCCGCACTGTACCGCTGCACCCACAGGGGTATCCCATGACAATTCTTCTAACTGCTTGCTTTATGATGCATGCCAAGACCTTTGCGAAAAGAAAAAGTTATATGCTGGGTACATCAGACCAGGGTCTGACTATCATCAGCAAGACAGGAGAAGGTTTTCTTAAGAGCTTAGATGCCATGGTGATGGGTGTAGTAAGAGAACCGGAATAGAACAGATTTCTGATCGGTCTAAGGGAGGTTTGCTCCAGACCCTTTTGGAGTTAGCTCAGGGTGGGGCTAATGCCTACATACTGTGTACCCTGAGGAATACCTTGCTGGGCCCAAGCCTGTGTTCTGCTGAGCCATTACAACCAACAAGGATTAGAGGAGAAACACTTTCCCCTTGTATCTCCAGCTCTAGGAGAAGATGAATGGGCACTGAGATAGCCTCACTTAAGGGCACATCTCATTACTCCATTAAGTCAACAACCACTTGAGTGCCCAAGGATTTCAATCAAAGCTAGATGTTGAAACGGGGACAAAGAGTGCCAAAGTTAGCTGATTTCCACTTACCTCCAGAGGCTGTTCAGCACAACTCTCCTCACCGCGTGAAGTGAGAGTCGAGACAGAGGAGCGCTGCCCTCTGCCACCAAAACGACTGGTCAGGAGCTTGTATAGACACTGGGGCCATATGAAACACAGGTCTGCTATGATTTTCAGGCCAGCTAGCTAGCTGTGGCTAGCTGGCCTGAAAATCAAAGAAGGGAATTATCCAAGCCCTTCTTGGATACTTAGCTCTGACATGCAGCAAAAGGGGAAGTAGAATTGTTACTGACAGTGGCATTATCCCTGTTATTTTGCCGTATTTACATCCTCGGAAAGAGATCCGGCAGAGCAGCCTGTTTGGATGTTAATGCTGCTAAAGGCAGGGAACAGCTAGCAGGATTCTGGGGAGAAGAGAGTTGCCACGTTTTGCACACGAATTCAGGTGGTCGGCTCTCCTGGCCTAGGCTGAGGGGAGGGGAAGGAAGTATTACAAATTACAGATTTCTGCTTCAGCTGTGTTTCTTTATTCACTGCCCTTCCTTTTTTATGTCCGAATAAATGAACAGCTGTTCACGGCTTCCCGAGACGACTTACAACTCATCACTTTGGTAAAAACAGTGATTGCGATCATAAACTTTTTCGCAAGGCAGAATGGTCTTCGTCAATGTGGTTGTCTGGACTCAGGAAATTAGGATGCCTGCCTCTGCTACAAACTTCCTGTGTTACCTTGGGCAAGTCACTTAGGCCCAGACCCTCAATGGTATTTAGGCTCCTAATTTGCAATGAAACCAATAGGTGTTAGGAGCCTAAATACCTTTGAGGATTTGGGGTTTGCTGCCTCAGTTTCCCCATCTGTAAAACTGAACTAACAATGCTGCTTTTGTCAGTCTTGGCTATTCAGATTGTGCGCTCCGTTGAGCAGAGACTGTCTCCCACTATGTCTTTGCACAGCGCCCAGCACAATGAAGCCCTGATCCCGGGCTATTTTCTCTGCAAAATGTAGTTCTGTTTTTACACTGGGATAGCGATCTGAATGGAAAATGCTACTGGAGGAAAGGCATGGCTAGTTGTTACCTCAGCCTAGAGGTTAACACTGCCCTCTCCATTCCCGACGGGGGCTTACCGCAACTATCTACATTGAAGTAAAAACTACAGCGCCCTGGCTCCACTCGGATTGTACATCATGGTAGTTATCTTGAGGAAAAAATACACCACATAGCCTCAGTTGAGGGCCTGTCGTGTATAGGAATACTTGTGAGCCCTCTGGTGCTGCTCCCCATTTTATGTTTTAGAAGCCGCCAGAAGCCAGTCCGAGCAGCAGTATATGTATATAAGTAGGCATAGACGCTGACTCCATAGGTGCTCCGGGGCTGGAGCACCACAGAAAAAAAATTGTGGATGCTCAGCATCCACCAGCCACCCGCTGATCACTTGGTTGGCAGCAGGTGAGAGGCGCTGGGGGGAGGGGTAGGAAGGGGCGGAGCTTTGGGGGAAGGGGCAGAGCCTTGGGGGAAAGGGTGGAGTGGGGGGCGAGGCCTCGGCGAGAAGCACCCATCCACAAAGTAAAAAGTTGGCGCCTGTGTAAGTAGGTCTTGCAAGTTTGCGTATTGTTAGTAAGCTTGGTTATTTGGGACCCAACTTGTGTGTGGTTTCTTCACGTGTCTGTTGTTTAAAGAGCAAAAGGCGCAGCAGGACCTGTAGGTGCTCCTGGAATACAAAAAGACACTGCCCACCTCGCCAACATCCCAGTGATGCTTTGGAAATATGAAAAGAAAAGGGAACTTCTGCGCTCACCATAGGGGAAAAGCTCTTGAAGTCCCAAGTTTAACCTAGGAAGAAGGAGAGCACCAGCATAGGCATTTCAGATGAATAGCGGGGGAAATGGAGGATCTGGGAGAAGACTGCCTGGGAGGTGACAAGGTATTAATTAAAAATAGATATAAAAAGATGTAGTACAAGGATCTGGTGTCAAACCAACAAAGCTCTTTTTTCCCTCATTGTTTACATTGTCACTGGCTCCCCACCACAGAATGACACTATAACCTTGTTCTTCACGGTTCATTACCTATTATTCTCTTTATTAATGCATTCTTGGGTCCTGGTGATGTGACAAATCATCCATGCTTTTCTCTTATGGTTTAATAGGATTTTTCTGAACCCCCTCAATGTTTACATAACCTTGCAATTCACAGTTATCTATCATTTATCCTCTACTTTATAGGCACTCAATAGAGCTGTTACAGTGAAGGTTCTTTCAGCCTGCACAGTATAACAGTAGTATATTGCAGATTAATACTTTCCAGTTCTTATAATGAGTGGCTCATTTAAATCAAATTCAGCGAGCCTTTGGAGAGCCACATGCACCTAAGTCAATGGGAGCTGCAATGTATAGTATGTGACTCCCAAACCAGGATCTGATATGATGAGCATTTGGGCTGGGATAGGTAACCAACCAAGATTCTGCAAGCGAATAGAATTCTTTCCTTTTTCCTTGGTTTTAAAACTTGGAAGGGCCAGATCGTCAGCTGGTATAAATGGGCATCTCTCCATTGCCTTCGATGGAGCTGCATTGATTTACAGGCTTAAGGTGTCTCAGATCACCAGGCAGCGACAGTGAGACAGCAGCCTGGGATGGGCTTTATAAAGGTGCACTGTGCTCTGTGCATGTTGTGGGTTCAAGTCCTACCTGAACTCCTCCTCCTTCTTGTATACATTGTCTTGACAGTAGGGGAAAGGGTTTTCCCTCTTCCTGGGAGCACTCACAAATGGGACAGGGAGATGTTCTCCCCAAGACAGGACAGATTTGTGGGGAGCGGCATACTACGACAATGAGCATGCTATAAGACTCTATGTAGAAAGAATAGCGTTCTCTTTGGATGACAGGTTTGCTCCCTATTCTGGAGCTGGACACAGTTGCTATATAGACTATATATAGTTTTGGGATGGGTTCAGAAATGACCTGTCTGCTGATAGTGGTGGGGGGTGGGGTGGGGTGGGGGGGCAGAGTGAGGGCAGCCGGCTTCAGCAGTGTTACTGAGCATGCTCAGTCTTGTCCAGCATCCTAACCACTGAACCATACTACTTCCTCATCCATTTATTTGAACTTTACACAAGAATAGAGCGTCAGCGCATAGTCAGGATTTGCCTATGTAAATTTGCTTAAATAGTCTCTGTAGAATAGATGCCTCCAATTGCTGAATAGCTGCATAAAACAGAGGCAGGAAATTATCTAAATATGATGTCAAACATGTATTAATAATATGCATGAGTTAAACTGAAGACCTCATTTATGATTTTGTTCCGAATCCCTTCCAAATGAGTTAGTACCAGGATGCAATCAATGGATTATGTGTTAGTCCCACGGAAAGCCAGCCACAATTGATGGTTTAATAAACTGGTTGTATGCAATACTAACAACTAAGCCATGAGGGAATTAATGTATTTACAAACCCTAATTAGTAGTTTGTTACTGTGATACCAAATTTAAACAAATCTGTAGCAGCACTGACCATCTGGGTTAGAAATCTCCATTTTGAATTTAATTAGAAAATAGTTGCGACAGCAAACTGGTCTTATTAGTTAGCTAATGATCAGCTATACACTAATTGAAATGAAGAACTCTACCCTGCAGGTTTGTGAAAAGGTTTAGATGTGAGCGTGAACAGTCAAAAGACATGCTATCCTTTGGGGCTTAGGAAAGCACAACAATTGATTAAATAAAAATTTTAAAAAGAGATTTTATCGACTAAACTTTAACTTTAAAAGTGCGTGACACAAACCTGGCAATTAGAGAGAGTGAGGTTCATCCATTTCTGTTCCAGTTTTTAGCTTATACTTAAAACTACTTTGAACCTATGCAAAGTAGAAACCAGGAAAGCTACAATATGTGAATGTAATTTCAACTTGAAGTTTCTGGCCCTTGTCAACCTGAAAACCTCAGGCTCAACTGGGAGCCGTGTATTAGGCTCATGCTTTGCTGTAGCTCAGGGAAGGGGGAGGCAAAGTTGGCCCTAAGCCACCTTTATGCTTCCTTCAACCTTAGGTCCGAGTGCATGACTCAAAGCTGTTCCAAGGCTGTTCTGAATTGCGCTGGCTGGAGAAGGAGCTGGCCAATGAGCAGGAGGAGTGTGGTCTACAGTATCATTCAAATTTCACTGTCCCAGGGTGCACTGCTCAGAAGATTCAGGAGCATTGTTCACTGCTACACATATACACTACGGAAGCCTTGATCGGCATTTGAATAGTGCCTGTCTCTAAGGCCTTGTCTACCCTGGCAAGTTTCTGCTCAGGAAAGGAGCTTTCTGTGCCGGGGGTACAGCGCCATGGTGCCAATGTAAACACCCTGGTTGATTACAGCGCTGCGAATGCCTGTTCTCGCCTCTTTGGTCATCGGTTTGAACTCTACCGCCCTGCCCTCAGGTGACCAAACATCACCCCCACCCTGTACATTCCTTTGGAGTTTTGAAAGTCCCCTTCCTGTTTGCTCGGTGACGCGTGCAGTCGTCTCAGCGCATCTTTCCAGGTGGCCATGCCCGCGCCATGCACCATGCGATCCCCCGCTTGGAGCAATGCCAAGCTCCTGGACCTCATCGGCATTTGGGGAGAGGAGGCTGTGCAGTCCCAGCTGTGCTCCAGCCGTCGGAATTATGATACCTACGGACAGATTTTACGAGGCAGGACAGAAAGGGGCCGGGTCACACTGCAGTGCAGGGTCAAAGTGAAGCAGTTGTGGAACGCCTGCCACAAGGCACGGGAGGCAAACTGCTGCTCCACGAGCTGCCGGTTCTACAAAGAGCTGGACACGATACTCGGTGGCGGCCCCACCTCCACTGCCAAGCCACTGTGGATACTTCAGTGGCTCACATGCCAGTCGAGAGTGGACCGAGCCAGGAGGAGGAAATCTTGGACGCGGACAGGGAGGGGGACCCGGAGGCAAAGGACGACTCGGAGGTCAGAGATGCATGTAGCCAGGAGCTCTTTTCCACCCCGGAGGAGGCTAGCCAGTCACAGCTGTCGGATCTTGGCGAAGCGCAAACAGGAGAGGAGGCCCCTCATAAGTGGCTTTGATTTTGGAAATCGCCGAAGTGAGTTGTTGGGGGCAGGAGGGCTGCAGAAAGCAGGCTTGTCTCCCACTGCATGCCTAGTCTGAGCAGCGGAACAGGCTGTTGATTGACTCCCTCACATCACGGAATCTGCCTCAGAGGTCTCCAGGAAACTCTTGTGGAGATACTGGGCAATCCACTGCCACAGGGTCTTGGCAGAGCTGCTTTGTTTCTTGCCCCATTAAGGGTAACTTTCTCGCGCCACTCTGCCGTGACTGGGGTGGGGGGACCATTGCGGCACACCGGTGAGCCGTATAGGGTGACCAGGTGAAGGGACTTGTCCGAGCCAAAAAAAAAAAAAACCACCGGAGATCTCCGAGGGGAAGGAGAAGAAAAAAAAAACCTGCCAGATGGTCGGGACAAGGGAGAAAAAATCGGGACAGTCCCGATTTTATCGGGACGTCTGGTCACCCTAGAGCCGTATAAGGGCCAGGGCGGAAGCTGCAGTCTTGGAGAAGACCCTCCCTTGATTCCCTGCTCTCCCTCAGTAGCGAGATATCTTCCATAATGAACACAGCCTGTGGAAAATGTGGGGACAGGAATGATTATCAGGCCCCCCACCCACTACAGTGTTGGCTTTTCTCAAGACCCATGTGCCCAGTGTACAGTAGGGTCTGGGAACACTGATTTACCCTACTCCTGTGGCTACCAGCAGCGTCGCTGGGTGCTGACGCCGGGCCCCGCCCCCAACGCCGGGTGACGTCGCGGGGCCCCGCCGCCGACGCAACGTTGCCCGGCGTCGGGGGCCCCGCAACATTGCCCGGTGCTCCGGTAAGCCAGGCACGGGCCCCGGGGCAGGCGGGGAGCTCCCGGTGGGTGCAGAGCACCCACCAATTTTTCCCAGTGGGTGCTCCAGCCCCGGAGCACCAACGGAGTCGGCACGACCAACGGAGTCGGCAAAATGGCTGGCTACTCACCATTTTGAGGGTCTTGTGGTTCATGTGTGCTTGCCTGGGGTCAGCCAGTTAGTGACAGGTATGTGAATAGTGGCTGTTTTAAATCACTGAATCAGTGTTGTGTGTGTTGCAAACAATACTGCTTCTGTAAAATGTTGCATTTTGGCTTCACAGAGATGACCTTGGGAGCCCAGCTTCCCTTTTTGTTATCGCTGGCTGAACGGCTGCGCGGAATTAGAAAGCGGCCACGAAAAACTAAGGAGGCCTTTCTGCATGACGTTATGATGCACTCCGTGGCCAAAAACCAGGAACTGAAGGAGTGGCGGGACAGCGAGAAGAGGGACCAAAAGGACACATTCTTGTGTCCTTGCGCCACAGGGCTGGGGCGAGCTCATCACACGGTCCCATTAATGTGGCTTTCCTCATCAGAAAGTTCTGCAGCCATTGGTCATCTTCCCAGCCATGCACGACGATGTGATCCCACCACTCAGTGCCACCAACTTCTGTCGGTGAGAGGGACAAGCTTTCAAGCTACAGGGAGCTCATCTCTGGGAAAGGTACTCAGAGCATCACAGCTAAATGCAAGGTGGGACAGATTGGTCTCTTAGAATGCGTTATCTCCTTAAGCTAAACATTCAAGGTGAAGTGGTCCGTTAACACCACTGCAGTCATAAGACAAAAAAAGGGGGTTAGTAGGCTGCAGTAATAACATGTTTTTAGGGCCCCCCCATCAGCACAGTGTCTGAGCTTCTCACAATCTTTAACATATTTACTCATACTACACCCTGTGAATTAGTGAAGTGCTGTTATCCCCAATTTACAGATGGAGAACTGAGAAACAGAGAGACCACATTAAAGGTCAGCCAGGAAATTTCCACTGCTTGCATCCGAAGAAGTGGGTATTGACCCACGAAAGCTTGTGCTTCAATACGTCTGTTAGTCTATAAGGTGCCACAGGACCCTTTGTCGCTTCTGCAGATCCAGACTAACATGGCGACCCCTCTGATACTTGTGATAGAGTAGGGACTTGATGCCAGGCCTACCAAGTCTCAGGGTAGCGTTCTACTCACAGGACCATCCTTCTCAAGTAGGGGAGACGCAAAATTTCTGATCTTCTTTCTAGAAATGTTAATCCTGACCTGTAACATGAAACGGGGGTGCTCCTCCCAATTATTTTAATAAAGGAGACCAGTTTAGAAAAAAAAATCCAAATCATATTGTTCTTGAATATAT
Source organism: Chelydra serpentina (assembly GCA_037349315.1). Classification (NCBI taxonomy): domain Eukaryota; kingdom Metazoa; phylum Chordata; order Testudines; family Chelydridae; genus Chelydra; species Chelydra serpentina. Next base: position 19,434,081 of record JBAIAC010000061.1, read on the forward strand.
GGAGATACAAACACATGGACTGTAAATTAACATTTTTTTCAGTTAAGGTGGAACATAAACCATCGTGATACAAACGGGGCTTGAGCCGACACCTGATGAATGGCAACAGAAAGACTCGGATTGATTTATTGGGCGTTGGCCCACATCCACAGGCTGGGCAGGGATTCTCTTTAGTTTTGTGCTTTGTACAGCACTGAGCCTATTGTTGGCATTTAACAACTAATCATAATGGGGAGGCAGATCTGTTTCCTTTTCTGCAAATGTACACAGTTTACAAGGGATTGTCTCAAGCTTGCAATCCAACGTTAGATAGCTCTTTAAAAACACAGGCTGCAAGTCTTAGTTAATTTTCACTTTGTCTCTTTATAGTTCTCGGCAGGACTCTAGATATCAGGGGGGCCTGAGAAGCTTTCCAGATTAAAGCAAAACATATACACTGAAAATAATAAACAACCAAATTGCTGGCATTTAAACATGACTTGATATTGAGAAACTCTTTATATATTATAACAGACAATGAAGTTTCTGTAGAGGTTCTAAATCACTTAATGTTGAAAGGAATCCCCAGATGGCTTTATCAAGTCACTGTGTAAAATTGTTAGAGATCTCCACCAGCTAATAAATTTGATTTGGGGTTTGTTTTGCTGGCATTTGTTCAAACCCTCAGAGAACTATAGTTACTGTATTCGAATTCAAAATTGAAATGCCTGGTTTGCTATCCTGTGGGACCGAAAATAAAACTCAGGGATAGACTATGAATGTTGGTGGGTTTTCTTTTTAAGTCGGTACATTATTGTTTGAGGAGATATGGTGTAGGATAAAACCATTTCTTTTGTTTCAAATATTTTATTGAGTAATAAAACTAGTTTACATTGTTGCCACATATGGGGGTGTGTGCCTGTTACCATGGAAGGGAGATAGATAAAGAAATCGGTACCCTAGCCCCACCATTTTTCACTTTATGACTCTGGCCTCCATGCTCCTTGTTCTTTATACCATGCAAAATACAACATATGAAAAGACTAGATGGTGCCATTAGATACAGCCCAGTGCATATGCTGCACTCTCTCAGAAGTAGCCCTGGGTGGCGCTGTGACTAGACACCAGAGGTGGTTGGGAAATGTGTTTTGTTCTTGTGAAAAACATTAATGAAAAGAAAAACGGTTTTGTTTGTCAAAAAAATGCATTAAAAAGCCCCCAAACACTGAAAATTCTTTGAATTTCAGTGGCCAAAATGTTTGTTTTTCGCTGACGTTTTTCTATGTCTCCGACCCTCCAATTTAGTGAAAAAATTGACATTTCTCATGGAATCTTTAAACATTTTTAAAAAGCTATTTCAGATGAAAATGATCAGCTCCATTAGCGACACCCTTCTGAGATGCAATTCTCTCCCCACTCCTCCTTGCTCTGGGAGAGTAGCGGTTTGCTGCGGATCTATATCAGCACCAACCTAGGCTCAGTGCTGGCTCACCTGTGCTGGCCAGAGGCTCTGCCCCTCCCCGACCATCTGCTCTGGGGTGGAAGTACGCAGTTGTGTAGTCCCACTTACTCCTATCTGATCTGATTGCCAAGTTCAGGGAGTCCGCACGAGGGTTTAAACAGGGGGTGTCACTGCTTTGGGCAGGCATCTGGCAAGTCACAATCTTGGCCTAAAACCAAAGGAATCTGGACTACATAACCACCATTTAGGGCTATGATTGAGATTTTCAAAGCCCACTGGCAGATTTAGCTGTGCAATGCTCATTCATTGCTGTGGCAGTGTGGTGGCTAAATCTCCTAGGTCAGCTTTGCCCAACTCAACCAGTACCTCCAGGAATATGCAAACTGACCACGATGCTGCCTCCCCAGACACTGTTCGTTATTTGCCTGCCTAGCTGAGTCTTGCGTAAGCAGTCGATTCCATTCCCACGGTGGCTCTGATTATAATCTGCTACGGCAGCGTCCTCCTCTCTAGCCTGCTGGACTCTCTCCATTACCCCTTTCAGTCTGTCCAAAATGAGGCCACAAAAACCATCCACTTTGTTTCAAGGCCAGGAGAGGCAAGTCTCCTGGGGGGAAGCGGAGAGAGAAGCCATGCAGTGCCCGACTTTCCTGATGCTGCACCACCACACTGGAAGCCACCTGATATTTATCAGCAGCCCCGTGATGGTCTTGCCCAGCCTGCAGAATCTTGAGCAGCAACTAGCAGCTCCAGAAACACGAGGCACCATTGGGTGCATCTCTGCAAGGGAGGTTGGTTTTATGGTTGAGGCACCGGGCTGGCACTCAGGAGATCTGGTTCAAGTCCTGGTTTTTCCATGGACTCACTCTGTTGCCCTGGCAAGTCACTTAATTTCTTTGTGCCTCAGTTTCCCGTCTGCAAAGTGGGGATGACAATGCTTCCTCTTCTCCCACCCTTTGACTATCTTGTCTGTTTAGACCAGGCCTGCACAACTCGTAAAGCGGCGAGGGCCATATTACTCCAAAGAAAACAGCTGAGGGCCAAAACCCCCCGGCCCCACAGAAACACCCCCCCCCCCCCAACGCCGCCCACCCCGTGGAAACAACCCCTCCTTCCCCAGCGCAGATCACAGCAGTAAAATAGGACCCGCCCACTCCCTGCTCGGCCCCACCATCACACCCCGCTTCACCCCACCCAGGGGTCACTATATTACTGAGCACAACAGTCAATCAACGCAGTTGTAGATAAATCTCTGCATTATGCATTTTTGTATAACTTTTATATGACTTTGTATTGAACCTCGGTAATATGTTATAGCGGGCCCCTAAGGTAGTATAATTAAGGTAAAAGAAAAATGTCTTTTTGCTAGAAGTAGAATAAGATCTTCCCCCCGCTTTGTATTCAATTGCCCTGTTGAATGAATGAGGAAGGCGTGGAAGGCAGGCACCTCCAGACAGCTGCAACCCTTGGAGAGGGGATGGGAACTCACCCCCCCATGGGCCGCACAGTGAGCCCACGCGGGCCGCATGTGGCCCCCAGACCGCATGTTGTGCAGGCCTGGTTTAGACTGTAAATTCTTAGGGACTATGTGTCTGGACAGTGCCTAGCACAAGGAGCCTCTAGGAGATACAATTAACACTTGCTTCAAAATGAGAGATAATATCACAGAAAGAGGGCTGCTCGAAGACCGGGCAATAAAAATGGATTTACTAACATATTCTGATATACTCTGATGACCCACTGAAGCTAGGCTATAAAGGATAGATTTATTAAGGAAGTCAAGTACGAACTATTACCATTGTAAACTTCTCTTCTACACAGGCTGGACCTGGTGCCTTTTCTGTTTATGCCCTCCGTTTGGGGCCCGGGGAAGACATCCTCACCTCGTTGTTAAAATTTGTAGAAGATAAGAAGCTCAAAGCTCCATTTGTCATGACTTGTGTGGGAAGCATCACCAAAGCAACGCTGAGACTGGCCAACGCCGCTGCTTCGAATACTAATCAGGTACCTGACACATGTAGTGATGTCTTAGCAATGCATATGCATAAATTGGTGTGTGCACAGAGCTTTCCTGGAGATGTGTTCAGTTCCCGATTAACTCACGGCAACGTTTAAGGGCCAGATGTTCAGCAGGTGTAAACTGGCGTAGCGCCACTCAAGTCAATGCAGCTGAGGATCGGCCCCTCCGTGCAGAAAGGCAAAGCAGAGCTCCTAATCTGTTCTGTTCTATGTCTAGCTATGGCCCATAAACCATACATTCTCAGTAAGTGTGTTATCTTTATTGCTGTGTGTTTAATTAAGCATTGAGGTAAATGAGATGGTACTAGTTCAATATTCAAGGATGTTCCTTAAACTATAAATAGACACTTCGATCATGTGTCTGGGTCCATTAGCGGGCTTATGTGAGCAATAAAATGTCTTCCTGTTAGTATTTATAGAAGGGGGGAGCATCTTTGTGGCCGAGATTGCTGGGCTCTCTCTTCAGAGTTACGAGCCAAGTCCTGTTGGGGCACTGAACAGAGGTACCAGCCAGTGGCTGCATGGGATGGGCTCTTTTTGTTCCACCTCTGGCTTCCCGAAGGTAAAGGAAATGTCCTCTGCAACAGGACTGTCTTCCTGAGATGGGGCCTTAGGCAATGCACGTTTTTTCACTTCTGGCCTGACCCAAAGTCCATTCAAGTCAATGAGAGTCTGAAATTGTTATTGTAATTGTTACCGCAGTAGCTAGCAGTCCCCACCGAGATCAGGGCCACTTTGTTCTGGGCGCTGTACGAGCCCATCGGAAGAGACCGTCTCTGCCCTGAAGATTTTGCCATCTAAATAGAGAGACAAAGAATGGGAGGGGACGTGGAGGCACGGAGCGGGGAAGCGACTTACCCAGTGGGACACTTGGGGTATGTCCGCACTGCAGTTAAAAACCCGCGGCTGGCTTGGGTCAACTTGGGTTGGAGCCTGTGTTGTGGGAGCCCACAAGGGGGCGGGGGGTCCCTGAGCGCAGGATCCAGCCCTAGCGTGAATATCTACACTGCATTTAAACAGTCCCTTAGCCTGAGCCCTGCTAGCCTAAGTCACGGGTGTTTAACTGGGGTATAGACATGCCCTTGCAGAGCTGGGAGTAGAACCCAAAGTGTCTTTCTATTATTATTCATAATAAAAATAACAAGAATTGATCATTAAAAATGCTACTTTTTCTAGATTTAAAAAACCCCCCGTAAATGCCCTGCTGTTTGTTGTATAAAGGAGAGATCACAGCGAGTGGGAGTTTTGTTTTGTTTTTAAATCAGCGGGCGCTTACCCTTGCTTTGAATCTAACCTATTTGCTCTAGCACTATGTCACCGTGGGAGTTTTACACTACATGGAACCAAGGAAAAATCAATGGAAAAGTTGGGGATTATACAACAATTGTGCATTATTTCTAAGCCAGGTCTGAGTCTTGTGGGCTTCCCCTTTATTAATAAAGCTACTAGAAGAGACAATTGTACAAGCCGACTTAAAAGTGGCTAGTGATTTTGAGTGTCTCGGTATTTGAGGGGCCCCACTTGGTGCCCATTAACAGGGCTTGATTTTCAGAGTGCTGGGCACCTGTCCTTTAAAAATCAGACCCCTTTGAGGTGAGTCTCAGGTGGCGCACTCAGAAGCAGCAGCACCCAAAATCAGTAGTCGGTTTCTAAAATTTGAGCTGTGTGCGCACACGGATGTGTGCATGCATGCACATGTGTATATAATGTCCATGTAGTGGCAACAAACTATTCCAAGACCCCGAGTTTCCCGTAAGAGTGCACGTTTGTTGAACAGCGTCTTCCCCATGTTGCTGAAAAGTTCCTTTGTTGGCAAGATAAACAGAGACTATATGCGAATAATGATTAAAAACTTGGTGTTTGAACTAGCCGGGAATGCTCTTTTGTTTCCATCTAAGTTACAGTTGCAACCGAAGCTGTTTACAAGAACACTAAAGATCGCCAGGTTGGTATTTTAATGGTAATTCTCTGCATTTCCATTCAGGAGACCCAGTATAATTCCCACTCTTTGGCTCTCCTGGCCATGAATGACTAGCAGTACTACACAGGCGCTCCTGGGGCAGGGAATGTGTCTTTTGTCCTTCAACTGTGGTTCCTTTTGACAATGAAAGAGTGATATTGATGTTTTCCAAAGGTTTCCCATCCACCCCCCTCAAAGACGAATGATAGCAGCACAAAAGCGTCTGGAGGGCAAAAGGGTTTAATGTCCTAGAAAATTCAGGGTTCTGTGGCGCATGCAGAAGATTTTCAAAGGGGTACCTCACCTGTCACTTTCCACCCCCTAAAGCACCCAGAAATGACCAACCAGTGGGAAAGAGGCGGCTACACTTCTGAGGACGAATGGACTTGTTAAGACGGGGAGCTGAGGCCTGGGCGCTCTCTTTCCTGTGTGATCTTAAACGAGTTAGAACCACTCTGGCCCTCAGGTTCCCTGGGTGTAAAATGGGAATCTTGGGGCTTCCCCACCTTCCCGGGTTGCTGGGAGGCTTCCAGTAATTCAGTGATGCCTGGAGGCACTTTGAATTCTTTGTATCGAAGGCATTTTGTGATTGCAAATTGTAAGGCGTACCTGGAATTATGCCAGGTCTAGGCTTGAGTAATCCAAAGAGCCCGAGTACTTGTCAAGCCGGCAGGTCAAAGGAAAACAAGATATTATGGTGCTTTCCCATGTCACTCCACTTCTGGCAGCTGAATGCCAACATTCATAGCGATTTCCCCCACAGTGATGAGTGCTGCCACAAAAAGAATTCGAACACTCTACGCTACTCTCTAGCATTACTGCTCCACTCGTTCCCCCACTCCTTCAGCTTCCCCAGGGGTGATTTACCTGACCGCTAGTGGAGCTGAAACACGAAGACCTGTATTTTCTAAGCAAAGACAACAGCGGTGCCTGCTAACTTGCTTACACATCTGTTGCCCTCACGAACCCCTATATCTGTATACCACGCTACCTATTTGCATGCATGGTTACTCACCTATTGTATCCCCGCTACGGTAACCTGGCCCAAAGTAACTCTCAATACTCTTTCTCAGGTGGTTATCTCAAGTGGTTTGAATATATACCAGTAGAGCTTCTGTTAAATAGACTGGCCTGCCTTTCCAAAAGTGACTAGTAAACTGAGGTGTCCCCATTTTTGGATGTCCACTTTGGGGTCCCCTAAAGGGGCCTGAGTCTCAGAGACAGTGGCTGCTCAGCCTTTTCTGGAAACCAGGCTCCTTTAAAGTGTCTCGTGTGAAGCATCCACAATCTGAGGCACTCCAAATCAGTTTTGAACATGTAGGACCTTTTGGTAAAATTTTCAAAAGCGACTAAGTGACATCGGTGATTGAAAGTCAATGGGACTTGGGCTCCTAAGGGCTAGATTTTTTAAAGGTATTTAGATGGCTAAAGATGCAGGTAGGGACCTAGGTGGGGTTTTCAAAAGCATCTAGGGTCCCGATTCTCAAAAGTATTTAGGCATTTGATTCCTTTGAGGATATGGACCCTAGGCACCTAAGTCTCACTGATTTCCTATTGATTTCAATGGGCGTTAGGTGCCGAGGTACTTTTGAAAATCCCACTAGGCACTTATTTGCATTTTTAGGTGTCTAAATACCTTTTAAAATCTGGCCCTAAGTGCCTAACTCATTATGGAAAATGGGACTTGGGCCCCCATGTCATTTAGGTGCTTTTGAAAAATTTAATCCTTTGTTCCTTAAGATTCTAGAATGAATGCGTGTCAGCCTATTGAGATGGCCTTGATACCGGAATGTGAATAAGCCAATGTGCTCCATATTGGCAACTCACGTCCAGTTCTGCTGTTTTAATTGTTGTTAGATTATTCATCTAAATGAGAGGTTTGAAATCGTCTCCTTGGTGGGAACCCTGAACAAAGCACCTCATCTCCACATCTGCCTGTCTGATAAAGATGGGAAGACGGTCGGAGGGCATGTTATAAGTGACGTGGAAGTCTTCACTACAGCTGAGATAGTGATCGGCGAATGCACGGGCCTGCAGTTCACCCGGGAGATGGATGAGCGCACAGGTTTCCCAGAACTTGTCATTAGTTCTTGCTCTGAAAACGCTTTGTAATTTCTGCCCTGTAAATTATGTGCCATGCCTCAAAAAAAGTGGATTAAATAAATGGGGTTGGAGCATGCCTTCCTTTCGCTTAGCTTTTAGCTTATTGATTCAGACATATTTTCACGCAGAGAATAATCAATTCTTCAGTGGGTGGACAGAATAAAATAATTTCAGGCAAACTCTTCAAATGACTTGTCATTAATTTGCCTTTTGCCAGCACTTGTTCACGCCAAACAAGATGTGTTTAGCTTCCTCCAAGTATTAACTGAGTTGTGCCCTGGGGATTTTCTGGGACTGATTGGCCAGGAAGGAGGGGGGCGGTGGGGGCTGGCGAGGGCTAATGAATGCACTATGTTTGCTCATCTTTACAGAGTCACTTATTACCACTAATTGGGAGGGACAGTTCAAACAAGCACAGAGGAGCAGTTGTCACATGAGCGTGACATGGTTTTAAAGAGGCAGTCAGGGACTATTGCACTGCCTGGTCCTGGCCCCTGAACTCTACAGCATCCTGGCTGGCAGCCTAGCATATCTCCTCCTCAAAGTGGAGCCTTTGTCAGGGAGTGCTATTAGAAGTCAGCAGTCTTAAGAAATCTGGGCAAGACAAGTCATTTCAGGGAGCTATAGACAGACATGCAGCTGTCTGGGACACTTAGAAAGTCAACAGCTGACGGAAGGGATGGACTTCTGGCTTGGCTCGAAATGGATTTAAAGATGTGATCTGCATTAATTTGTGGTGCATAGTTTGGGTTTGTTGTCTTAAAGAGTTCCTTTGATTTAAGAATACTTGGTGGGAGTAGGAGGCTAATATTAATCCCGGACATGCTTTGTACATTGTTTCACAACGGCATGACGGTACCTGTTGATTGTTTCCTGTCCGTTGCACTTAGCAGAATGCAGAAATGTTAATTTCTGTCTCTGTTCAGCTGGAATGACAACCCCCTCCAAACACAGCTAATGTTTCCAACTTATTTTTGCTTTAAAGTGTTTCCCTTCCAAGTAAATGCTCTTTTATTCACTGCGACATTCCCTGATTAAAACCATTTGAATTATCCTGATACAAACCGATTGTGTCTTTCACATATACATTTCACTTCAGCTTCAATATGTTTTGCTGGTTTATGTGGGGGAATTTTTTATTGAAAGAATTAACCAGGGGTAAATATATTGGAAATATTAACACCATTCTGTTTACCTGCTACATTTTTGGTTCAAGATAAGTTGTCCAATGGGGAATTATTATAGGCTGGAAGTAATGGGTGGTGTGCGATGGTATATGGGTGTGTGGAAGTGTGTGAGAGAACAAACTTTATGAAAGAGGGATATATAATGAAGACTTGTTATGTTAGGTTCTAAATCTGAAAGCACTACTGAGTGTAGCCTAACGGGACTATAGTAAGGACCAGATTCTGATTTACATTTAGGCCCCCTCTACATGTCTCTGGCAATTACTATATTACTATTATCAATCGTGATGATAATATTGTGTCCAAAGTCCCCAAACGGGATTGGGGCTGCACTGTGCTGGGTGCTGTACAAACATCCCCTTTAAGGTCCCTTTACATTGCCAGTGTGGTGTAAAAGGCACTCTGTGTAAATGAGAATCAGACCCCAAGCGTTTGCACCATCGGGCCCTTAACTGGTGAGCTACGTAATAAAATAAATCCTTGCTGACCAAGCGGTCGGACTGAGCTTTGAATTCTTGTTTTATTCTTCCAAAAAATTGACCAGCATAAAACGAGACGGTAATGCAGTCTATTGATGCTTGGCCAAATTTCATCACCCTTTATCCATGCAGAGTGGTGCCTGCCTCTGAAAATAGCTCCATTGGTGTCAGTAGGGTTCCTCTTGGAGTCAGGAGCGTGAGGGAGGGTGGCAGAATTGGTCGTTTGACTTTTATCAGCTCACACGTGTCCGTTTCTGGGGGTGTAAATATGGGAGGCCTGACTCCAGCGACAATTGTAGGTGCTCAGCACCTCTCAGGATCACGCCCTCAGGCCCCAGGTCCCAATTCAGCCAAGTGTTTCATTTGAAGTCTGTGCGTAAGTGCTGTGGTAAAGGAGGGTGGTTTGTTGAATGGGAGCCCAAATCCTGCTCGCCGGTTCGCTCGACGAGTCCCTATTGAAGTCAATTTGCTGTTCTCCCAGGCCCCACACAGAGCTGGTTTGGGGTGAGAATGGGTAGGGCTGCGGGGACCACACATCTCACTCCCCCTTAACCCTATGCCCTACAGAGGTTCCTCAGGAAATATAATACAGCCCACACTGTAGGGACAGGGACACCCCGATCGGCATACTGGAGATTATGTCGTTCGGGATAATCCCTAGTAGCATGAGTCCCTTTGCCAGGACACCATGGATACTTGGCTGAGGCGATGGTTATGAATGGTTATTGATTCCCTGGGGGTCACTATGGATCTCGGGGGATATGCAGGTTTGGGGGAGTTGGGCCCATGGCCTGTTCTGTCACTTAGGAGAACAATGTGGGGAAATCATGCAGCGATTTCCCCCCCTTCCATTCCTGGGGTGGGTTTTACAATAGGATGGGAGTGAGCCAGAGCACTGGATTCCATTAGTACTTGTTTGCCGCCTGATTTTGAATTGTAGATTCCAGTTAGAGGCCAGCGTTTCCAAGCTTATATTCTAGTCAGATTTCTTTTTAAAGAAAAAGTGGAAATGACAGGCTGGGTTTTTGTTTAAATAGTTATTCCTGTTCCCTTTGCAAAGAGCACCACATTTTCTGTTTTAATGCAGGAATACAGAGATTATCTACATCTGCAGTCTGACTTAAAATACATTCCAAAGATGCATTGCACACACATTGTTAGAGAAGAGGATAAAGCTAAAGAAACCGTTTTAATCTGAGAAGTTAGAGTAAACTGCTAAAGCACCAGAAAAAATTGTGTGTGGGTGGTTTGAATTCTAATTGACCATAAAGATACTTTCAACAATTATATTGCATGGGGAGTTAATAAGAAATTAGAACATTTATCTGAGTATGGAGAAAAGAAAATGAATTTGTTTTGCAGTCTAGTCTGTTTTAGATTTCTTGTGTTATAATAGAATGAATTTGTTGTTCATTGATACCTTGAGATACATAGGGTGTTGTGTTTTTTTAAGGATGAAAACAATGCGCCCTTCACTTTTGCATGAATGAATGAATTCATTTATTTTTCTTAACATCCGGAAGTCATTTATTTTGCTCTGAGACATCTGCAGGGTCTGTTTACGTATGATGGTTGCAGAGTACTTGGCAAGGAGGGAAAAACCGTGGGCCGTAATTGTTCTTGGTAAAGCCTAGCATTGTGGTGGGCTCTGGGTAAATATTGGAATAATAAGTATATGCTGATCCATTAGGCAGCTTAATTGAACTTGTTTAAGAAATATTTAAAATGTTTAATTTAAGCAAAATAGAGGTGACATACCTCAGGGAAGTTTGCTGTTCATTTGCCCTTACATGGGCAATGATATTTACAGGCAACCACAATTTATTTCACCCTTCATTTCCCCAATAATATTTTAAACTATTTTAATTTTCCTTTTAAGATCATGAATGACTAAGAAGTTTTAGTAAATAGCAATCACAATTAATTGAATGTTCTGGTTGGTGTTGTGTTGTTTTCTGTCATAGTTTAGCATTAATTCATGGATATCTCTTTATTTAAGAAAGAATGAAATTACCAGCTACTGAGGGCAAAATGCTGGTCCATTACAGCCAATGGAAAAGCTCCCATTGATTTGAATGGGGTCTGGGTTTCCATCTGAGGGTCTAAATATAAATATTGAAAATACTCAAAAGTAGAAAAACAGTTTTAAAAAGGATTTTCCTTTCCTTATTTTTGTGCATTATTGTACACTGTATTCCTTATGGTTTAGTACCCACAATTTTTTTCTACTGTTAGTTTTTCATTTCATAACAATTTCTATATGTGTATATTTAGAAGAGGCATTTTTTCTATTAGTTTTATTTTTATACCTTTAATTGTTTTTTTTAATTTCTCCATATCTGTGGAAAGCACCTCTCCTGTAGCTTTAACATGCTGTTATTAAAAATGTATAAATGTAAGGAGAAATCCTAGATATATTGGACTTGCCTTCTTTAAAACTAAGACCATATTCAGCAAAATATTTTAGCATGTGCTTAACTTTAAGTGCATACCTAAGACCATCCTTATTTAGCAATGCATTTCAGTAGATGCTTAAGTTGCATTGAATCAGTGTTAAAGTTAAGTGTATATGTAAGTGTTTTGATTAACTGGAACCTTAGTCATCCCTACCAAAAAGATTGCAAACCACTCATCTACCAAAAATGCCCTCCTCGTGCCATTCCCCATACCCCAAATCCCAAGAAAATAAAGGACCCTTGAGATACTGTTTTACATTGGACAGATAAATACACATACTTTTATCTTACGTTTTTCTCTCTTTTCAGTATGCACTGTGAACCAGGTCACTCACATTGTAAATGCTCCAAAGAGTCAATAACTTGCTTTGGAACTGGGGTGTCATCATTTAAGTGTGCAGTTGTGTTTTGATGTCAACAATAAAGATGTTCTTTTCTCTGCATCCACCTCCTATTCGGTTCTGCTTAGGAGCTCACATGGGTGTCTAGGGACCACATTCTTCCAGGGATGTAGACTCCTAAGTTTCATTGATTTCCATGGCAGTTAGGAGCCGTAATACCTTTCAGGATCTGGGCCTAGGTGCCCCTTTGAAGGATGGAGACCCCTGGAACCCGAGTGCTTTGCTTCTGCTGTCCTGGGCCCCGATCCTGCAAGCTGATCTATATGGAAAGACTCCTGCAACCTACACAAAGCCCCACCCATCTCCGGTTCGGGGCCTGGGCCATTTTGAATCCCGAGTTCATCGTTAAATTTCCCTCTCTTACTTAGCGATGCCTGCTGGAGAGCCTCCGCTGGGGTTTACCAGGCAGCAGCAAAGATGTTAGAGATGGAAGAGACCCATTCGAACATCAGATCCATCCCTTCTATAAGTGCGGCACACGGCGCTCACTTGGGTGGTGAGCAACTTCAACTCCCATTGAATCAGGTGGACACTCAGCCCTTCCCAGGAGGAACTAAGGCCCAGACCCTCAAAGGTATTTAGGCTCCTAAGTCCCAATGGGATCTTGGCCTCGGCACTTTGAAGGAGGGGCTTGCAGTCCCTTCATTCCTTCGGCAACTTTCATGCTGATGCCAACACCCTTCCTTACCTGCCCCGGGAAGTGTAAAGATGATTGATAGATAGATAGAAACACCAGCATTCAGAAAACAAAGATGTTGCTAATCAAGGGCCAGATTCTGATCCCCTCACTCCTGGGAAAAGCACCTTCCTCCATGAGTAGCCCCAACGGTCTGCAGGAGGAAGAGTGGCAGGATCTGCCCCTGAATAAAAGCAATTCCCCCCCCCCCCCTGAAAACTTGCTTCTTTGCATCCTGATTTCATGTCGCTTATATTTTCTTTCACCGTCTCCCCTCCCCCACAGCTCCTCCGGTGGCACTTAGAGTGCAGCGCCTTGGCAAGTAGCTTTTCCCGCAACCTTCTGCTCTGCACACAGCCTAACAGAGAGCGATACAGCCTGCTTGCTACCTCCCCTTGAGATCAAGTACTCTGTGTGCCTCCACTTTATCCGGCCGGAGTATATCTAAAATAATCGAGTGGTTTTAGATGGGGCAATGTAGGCTTCTCTTTGGCTTGGCTAACTGATGGTGTAGCATTAGATTTAATTGTAGGTGTGTATAAAGTACACTGTGAATGTAATGTAAAGTTTATTACGGCATCTCTGAAGTAGATGTCTCTGGATTCGATTGTTGCTTTTATCATCCGGCAAATACCAGGGTATAAATACGATGACACTTACTTGGTGTGATAATCAGGAATAATCTGATTCTTAATATAACTTCTCCATGAAAAGGTTTGAAATAATATATAAAATTAATGGTTTACAAGAATGGTTTTAAACATTTGAAGGGGGAGGGAAAAAAACCCAAACAGCTTACCTAGAGACCTTTTCTGTACCATGAATAAATTCGCTCTTTGCCTAAAACTGAAGCCTAAAATTGGTTTTGATTTTTCTTTAAAATTCAAATGTCTGATGTTCTTAAATTGAACAAATTATATTTTTAAAAAATATATCAGGCTCCAACATCTGCAGATTATGATTTGCATTTTGAAATTGGCTGCTTGAATTGAACAGGGATGAATACTGTCAGTCTTCTTTTATTCACTCAGTTTATTTAATGAAATGCTAGAGGTCAATCCTTTGTCCTTAAATTAGTTACTATAGAAATCTTTTTGTACTTTTCTGCTTGTTATGATGTCTTCTAAGCAGAAGAAAAGGTTGCCATTAATTATGTCTTTGTTGAATATGGATATCTATTCATAGTTAGTTAAACAGTTTCAAACAAAATTAGCATTGAGCAACTCTCAGGACAGCTTTAGGTTGGTTATCAAGAATTTTTTGCTAAGAGAATGCTCTTCTGCAAGTGTGCATTATCTAATATATTCAGCTTTCAGTTGCTAATTTTTTTTTCCAGATGAAGATGGGCTTAATTGAGGTTGTGCTTTTAAGTTTGTAGAGCTCTTCAGCATCTCATACAAAAGCATCTAGAGGCTTTTCATTTGTCTTGAGTATGTTTTAGATGTACAAATATTATTTACTTTAAACTCCAAATCAAAAGGCGCACAGTAACTATTTTAAATAAAACACTATTCTCTGCTGAAATACATATATAAATTCAAAGCAGGCATTTTTTTTCATTATCACTTAATAATTTTTTTGAAACAGCCGCTATTAACTAATTCTAGGATAACACTGGAATAGCAGTTTAGCAACTAGTCTCAAACACGCATTTAATAATGTAATTTGCTGTGAGCTCCTCAAAAATAGAGGACATATATTAAAATTAAGATATAGCTACAGTTTCATGTCTTTACTCTCAGCTAAGTGCCATTTTGAATAGGACTTTAAAGATTAATCTTCCATAGTTTTTAGAAAGGTCTAAATATAATGATAAAGTTCAGTTCTTCAATGAAACTAGCACGCTGTGTATTAATCTATAGTGATTTTTATTTTTTGGACTCCAGCCAATAGTGCAACCCATAATGGTTTTCAGCAAGTAATAGGAAATCCAAGTTCAGTGACAAGTCTAAAAATACTGGCTGGTTAGAAATTTCGGATTAGGCTTTTGGATAGTGAATAGGGTATCCGTGCATGAGTGTTTGTTTTAATACATTTCTGAGGAACAACGTAACATTGGTCATTAATGATTGGTTGTCTGGCCTTAAAGTCAGACAGTAAAGTGCTTGGCATTAAAGAAGAAAAAGAGCTAGCAGGAAAAATTAGAAGTTAATTAGGAAAAACCATAAGAAAAAATAATTGTGGTAGCTGACGATTAATCCTAATCGTAAATCAAATGAATTTAATGATTACTCACAAAAATAAAATGTATATTTCAGAAAGATTTCTCTCCCTATTTCCCACCCTGTAGCTTGTCTTCAGTATACCATAGCTGCCTTTCCACCAACATTAAAGATGCTTAGAGAGGAAACTGCAACCTTGTAATGCTTTTAGGTATAATGTACATATTTTTCATTTTAAAAACTAGCTCGTAATGACACTGTAAAGTAGAGATCCCAAGTCACCCTTATTATCATGATGTCTCCTTGAGCTGAACCTCTGAGAAATGTGAAGGGGAGACTCTTTGGAATGAACAAATCCTTTAGCTGCCTATAGTTATTTATGAAAATAGACTGGAGGGATAAAGAATGGGGTGGGGGAGCAGAGGGAGGGGAATATCTATCTATCTATCTATCTATCTATCTATCTATCTATCTATCTATCTATCTATCTATCTATCCCCAGATAGAAAAGATTGGGACCATCAGAACACAAGGATCTGTTAGGTATACATTTATGGAAAAATACTAACATCCTGACCATTGTGTTTAGCATTTAGACAGTTCTAGTGAAAATGCTTGTTACGAAGATGGGGTGAATGTGTTTGCATATTTGTGCAAAAGAGTTAAAATAGGAAATCAGAGAGAAATCTAGGTGGGACAAAATGTTCTCACTGAGTGTAAAGAAAGATGGTGAAATGGAAAACATACTTCTTTGTTTTCTGAGGGTGGGTGAGGAAAAGTAGTTGCAGTAATTTCATTTAATGGACTGTATTCATTGTTGCAGACTTGTTTAATTCTATTACTCAACCAAAATAATCCCTGTGTTAGCATTATGCTTCTATGTGTAGTGGGAATAAGGTAATGCAATCTTCTCTCTACATCTTGACTGATTTTATAAACTTAGCAGACTATTAAAAAAAATCTATGAAGTCAACTTTCCACTTGTGCCTTTAGCTCTTGAACAAGTACTTTTCTGGTTTTTCTTCTAATATATAGGATTCATCTTCAGTTCTGTGAAGAGCTTTTACATTTAATCCAGCACTGGAATAGCAATTTGCTGCCACGGCTTTAAAACAGGGTTTTTTTTCCCTTTAACTGTCTCAGGATGTAGGTACTTTGGGCTAATCTTGAAAAACAATGTCAACCAGTCTTCCTTGTGTTTTAGTTTTGGATCATGGATGTCCTTAAAATATGAGGAATGAAAGCTGGTAAAGTATGTCTTGACCAGACTGATCAAACAAAAATTGTCTAGAACTGATACTCTAAAAACAATAAGAATCCTCCAGGTTTTATATCAACGTCACAACAACAGTCAGTATTCTTAACTTTGTGTCAACTTCAGAAACCACTGCACTAAAAGTGATTCACTGATCTGATTTTAGTAATCCCATCATGATTTGGGGCTCATTTTTTCATTGTTATTTTTTTTTTAATCTCATGAAGCTTTTCTGGAATTACTGTGATTTTTGATGTCACTGTATGTTAACTGTTAATCACTTAGAATTGCTTCTTTCTCTCACTTGCTGAAATTGATGTTACTCAGGTATTAAAAATTTATTTTGCTTGAGGAGACAGCAGTATATGCTATCAATATGTTTTTTACAGAGGAGGAAAAAATCACAGTAATGGAGAAGGATCTTTTAACGGCTGTATTTGTTATTCAGGCATCAATGATTTATTTAAAAAAAACAAAAACTTTGTAAAAAGATAGTTTCACAGTTCTGGCAAAATTCTGTTTTAAAGAAGCATTCATTTTTCTATTATAATAAAAAGTACCTTTAATCTCATATGATTCGCGCAGTGGTTTTCAATCTGTGGTCCGTGGGCCCCTGGGGGTCTGCAGACTATGTCTTAGATTTCCAAAGGGGTCTGCACCTCCACGTGAAATTTTTGAGGGGTCCACAAATGAAAAAAGGTTGAAAACCACTGTATTCGAGAATATTTTGTTCCAGATACAAAAGCATATTGGAATCATATTTAGGCATATTGTAAACATTTGGAAATGTTCACCACAAATATGAAATATTCTCTCATAAATAAATATATTGAAACCACAATATTGACAAAAGGGACTAATTCTGTCTGCCTTTATATTTCATCAGGAACAATTCTAAACTAGACTGTGTCATTATATTAAACTTTTTGGACACAGTGCCTTGGTCAAGAAAATTTGATGTATTTATGTGAGTTGCAGTGTGTCCTTTGTGTTTTAGTGTTTGGAGAAATAGAGATACTTTTTATACATCTTTCAAATTTGTTCTTAGGGCACAGTACACATTAGCATATGCTTCTTTAATTTACAATAGTGGCAAAAATGTACATCTGGAAAGGTTATAAGGTATGCTTTTATTTTTTAAAATAGTTTATTGAGAAACACCGTGTGAACAATTCTCATAAACTTTAACCAGCATCTTCTTCTGTTTCTCTCCTTACTACCATCTCATGGAAGTAAATTATTGCTGTCCTAACCGTAAATTTAAAAACAACAACAATCTGACACCATTTGTTAAACCATAAATAGGGGAACATTCAGTTATGAGTATAATAGCATATATTGAATTTTCATAGGAATGATTTAGTGAATATTAGAACATATTTTTATTCTATTGTTTAGACTCAAGATGGCATAAAATCTTTAACATCTATTTATCATGTAGTTATTTTAATGTAAACATTTGTCCATTTAGATGAAGTGTTTTCATTATTAAGCTAATTTCAACATGTTTCAGATAGACTGATGAATTAGAAGCAAAGCACTTGCTGATGAGAAACGAAATTCTGTCTCAGCTCAGCCTGCTGTCAGATACATCTTCATTAGTTTTTGTCATTCACCGATGGCAAATGCTGTATAAATGAGATGACGATCAGGTCCGCCTTGATAACTTGCCTTATCTCATTAGTTTTCACATCAAAGTTAATCAGCAATGTGAATTGTAATTGCTGGAAGAGACAATGCAATAGATCACTGGGCCTTTTTTCTGTATGGCATCTTGAAACATCAGCAGGCTGGTGTGAGTAGATAGGCTCAGAAAGAAAATGATGTGGAAAGCATAATAAGCAAGCTGCTCAGAATTAATGAGCTTACCCAATAAGAAAAGAATAACCAATCAATGTGAGTTGGGCAAATATAATTTAGGAATAATTGCTTGATTGGTTGTCTATAGTAGACTGATTTGACCACACACAAGGATTAAGAATTAAGATGTCAAGGCAAAAAATAATTTGGCAACTGAGGGCATGTAATTTTTTGTTTCCTTTCCTTTATGACTGAAAGAGATTGCTGTTTGATATGTTATTCCCCAAGAATGAAAACATTAGATAGAAACACACTGGCTTTTTCCTTTATGCTTCCCTTATAATACAAGCTCTTTCAAACCCCAGTGGTGATATTTGAGTATGGGACATTAAAAATGAATAGTTTTTTTTTTAATCCCAAATGTTTTCATTTAAAAGCATTGCACTGAAAAGAGATATAAGTTTGTAGGTGTTGGGCACAAAACATTGGTATCCAGCTAAATTGTGTACACGGGAGTTTGTAAAATACAGCAATTATTTGGTTTAAAGCTGAAAAGCAATTCTTGCATTATACATGCTTTTAAAATAATTTCCCCTACAGCCATTCCCCAATTAGTAAGGCACCCTTATATTCTTCTATCTAAACTATTGGGAAGGTTCAGCCAGAAGGTAAATTTGCTTTGATCTACATTACATCTAATTGAGTCACTACCAATGTCTCTATCCCAACATCAAGAAATGTGAAAATGTGAGATTATTTCACTGGGGATTAAACCTAATTTTCGCGTGTTCTGCATTAACCTATTAGGCTGACTCATCTGCATTGCTAATGTGGCTCAGGCAGCTGTCACTGCTAAAGAAAAACATGATCATGCAATCCTTGAATGAATGATTCCAGCTCTGATTAGTGTTAGTGAAGTTAGCTGAGCCCTAGTGATAAGGAAGGAAAATTCCCAGGTTGCCAATAGCTTTGAAAATTATCAGACTGTAGGCAAAAATGTACCTCATGACTCATAGGCTTCAGTCCAAATGTAGTGTTGAGTGACATTATTTAAGGCTGTCTATTTAGCCTAACTAAAATTGTCACTTGCATAAATGTGTTTGTTTCTTTTAAGGGGCTAATGCAATGGATACATATTAAAATGCTAATAGAAAACAACCTGAAATAGAAAACAGCATTTTACCTGAAATACTTCATTAGCAGTATTTAACAGATATTTCTACAAATATACACAGAGGGAAGCATATCATGATTCATGCTAAACAGTAGCTTCTACGTTGCTTTTTTAAAAGGTGCTTCTATATTTACATAGTCACTCTTTTTTTTTTCCTTAATGTGCCGTTGTGACTAACAAATTCCAGCCGTGACAATGGGATTCAGATGCACTGTACAAAACCGGTGCTCTGTCCCTGAAGTGAGTTTAACGGCAGTGTTATATATTTGTGCAGTTTGCACTCATCCCTGTTCTTTGTTCACATTGCAGCAGGCATTGCTGTAATCTCAAGCCTTTACTTATTTCTTTCTATCCATCAGATTTAAATAGTGAAAAAAGCAACAATGACACATCCCCTTGAGATGTGAAAAATTTTGGAATGAGTTAGCCCCCAGCAATAGAACTAGGAGCCAATTTAATCCGATTAGTGCTTCCCAACAATAGATGTTCCTAACCCATTGTGGACAGAAGCCTTTACTTTATTTGTTTCTATTAGCCAAGAAGCTCAGATATCAGAAAAGTGGAATTTTGCCCCATCAGATTGCACAGACAATCAACAAAAACAAATTGAGAAAATAGTCTAATGTGTCAATATTTATCTTTTGGCCCTAATTGTCTGCAAAGAGGACTTGTTGAGTGTATAAAGTTTACAGCATTGGTTTATCTATGTGCTCTTGATTCTTCCTATTGTATGGATATAGAGGCAGCTACTCACAATGCCGTGATATTTAAGAAGGGCAGTAACTACAGAGACACAATGAAGGCATTTTAATGGGAAAAAGCCGTGGATTTGTAGACCAAACTGTAGTACTAGATAGAAAATATTTTTCAAAGACTTTAAACTGAAACATATATAGATGTTGTGACGGGGCAAGGCCAGAGGGCTATAGGAAAGTGGTAAGGAACCAGTATGTTAGCCCCGGGCTAAACAAATCCCTGATACCTTATGGCAGTTGCTCCAGGTTAATCAAGACACCTGGGGCCAATTAAGAACTTTCCAGAAGGCAGGGAGGTTAATTGAGACACCTGCAGCCAATCAGGGGCTGGCTGAAACTAGTTAAAAGCCTCCCAGTGAGTCAGTGAGGGGCGCATGTCAGGAGCTGTGGAAGGAGGTTGCGTGTGAGGAGCTGGGAGCAAGAGGCACTAGGAGCTGAGAGTAAGAGGACGTACTGCTGGAAGATCCTGTGGTGAGGATAAAGAAGGTGTTGGGAGGAGTCCATGGGGAAGTAGCCCAGGGAGTTGTAGCTGTCGTGCAGTTGTTCCAGGAGGCACTCTAAACAGTTGCAATCCACAGGGCCCTGGGCTGGAACCTGGAGTAGAGGGCGGGCCCAGGTTCCCCCCAAACTCCCAACTCCTGATTAGACACAGGAGGAGTTAACCTGGACTGTGGATTCTACTAGAGGGGAAGATCTCTGAGGCAATCAGAATCCGCCAATAAGCACAGGACCCACCGAGGTTGAGGAGGAACTTTGTCACAATATATATAATTTACAAGTCATTTATGAATACTCTTAGTGCAGGTTCTTGACGTAGGCATAAACCAGTAGAATCTGATACCGAGAAACTTGTTTTTAAATACTTCTGAATGATTTATATGGTTTCACTATTCCTTCTGATTCTCATTTCTTTCTTTTTCTTTCTTTTTTTTTTTTTTTTGGACCAAGGCCCATAATGACATTTCTATCAGTTAACTGTAGCAGCAGAAATTAATATCACTAGTGGCTTCCCTCGTTGTATTTTATGTTTGTGGTATTGTTTTTAGAAGCAGGTGACTTATCTGCACTATGGAAGATTACTGTGTAAAGTGACTTCTCTCCCAGTCTGAACCAAGGAAAAACTTTCAGAGTGGTTTGGGAGGATCAGTTGTAGTTTGCAATCCAAGTGGAGAAATAGAGCAATCTTATTACAATCATTTGCAGCAGTATGCATGCTGTCAGTTGCCTTAACCAGGAAGGCACTTCACTGTTCAAAGTTTCAGAGTTGGTAGCCGTGTTAGACTGTATCGACAACGAGGAGTCCTTGTGGCACCTTAGAGACTGTTCCAAGTGAACTATAGTTTGTTGTCCAATATAAGTAAGTGGGACAGCTTCTGATTAGTTACACCAGTGTAAATCTGGAGTAACTATACTCAGTGGAGTTACTCCAGAGTTGCACTGGTGTAACTGAGAAAATAATTTGGCCCAGTATTCTCTGCCAAACCAAATACATGTTATGAAAAGTGGAGTAGAAAAGCAATGCCGGGTAGCAATTAAAACGAAATACACTGCACTCCTATTCTGGCTGCGACTTTTCATAATGAACAGTAATTAAACCTGGGAGTGGAACTTTTAGTTTCTATCTGCAGGGGAATGTCCCAGGGGCTGTCCTGTAATTTCAGCCCCATCATCTTTGGAGACCCAAACTCATGAGTCTGCAAGTCTCCCCTCCTAATCCTTAGGTGGAACTGGGCACTCTGACGGGGTGAACATTAATTAGGTGAACATTGCCAAGGCCTTACCCTCACCAGTGAAATGACCAACCCCCGTCAAGCCCACCTCACTTTATCCAATGCTTTGAACTGCCAAAAACACTGCTAACAAAGCTGTGACCAATCCCATCACCCCACTGGGCCCTGGGGTGATAACAAAAACACTGATTTTGTGGCCATTGTGAGTATCTGCTCCGACCTTCCTGCATAGCACAGGCCTTAGAACTTCACCCTGCATCCTGCCCAATAACTTGTGGTTGAGTGCGAGTGTATTTTTCAGAAAGACGTCCAGCCTTGAGTTAATGATTCCAAGTGATGGAAAAATACACTGCACCCCTAGGTCAGTTGTTCCAGTGGTTAATTGCCTTCACTGTCAAAACCTTGTCCTTAATTTGCTGCCATGCCATCCCTCCGGACACTGTGTGTATACATAGGGGATGCTGCCCTCTTACCACTTCAGTGGGAAGATCCAGAGGTTGTTTCTGTCTCTACAGTTATAGTCCTGAAAAATCTATTGTCTGCCCTTGTAAAAGCATAACCCCGCTGCTTGTGTTTTCCTGTCGCGACTCTCCCCTGGAGACTTTGCATTCACTTGATTAGCAGGCTGCTCAGGTGACACATATATTACCCAATTTACATACAGACAGAGATAAATATTTTTTGCCTGAAAGAAACCTCTCTCTCTCTCACCTTTTCTGGTGACCAACTCCAAGTCACAGACCTCAAGAAAATAATTTTCAGTCTCTATACATAACTCTTTACATATTATCCGTACATACATTGTGCAGTGATTGTGATGAACAGTGTGACACTGGCTCTCATTAGAGACCTTGCATGGCGTTCTTTGGTGAATCAGTCTGTAGATACCAGACCCAGGGGATTCCTGTAATCCGTATGCACCCACCTCTGTCCGGTATTGAAGTTAGACTGTTTGGTCTATAATTCCCTGAGTCCTCTTTGTTCCCTGTTTTTAAAGATAGGTTCTATGTTTGCCCTTTTCCAATCCTCTGGGACCTCACCCGGCCTCCAGGAGTTCTTGAAGATCATTGCTAACAGTTCTGAGATCGCTTCAGTTAGTTCCTTAAGTATCCTAGGATGGATTTCATTAGGCCCTGCTGACTTGAATACAACTAACTTATCTAAATAGTCTTTAACCTGTTCTTTCCCTATTTTGGCTTGTGTTCCTTCCGCATTATTGTTAATATGAATGGTGTTGAGTATCTGGTCACCATTAATCTTTTTAGTGAAGACTGAAGTAAAATAGGCATTAAACACCTCAGCCTTCCTGATGGCATCAGTTATTAGCTCTTCTACCATGCTAAGTAGAGGACCTACACTTTCCTTCATCTTTCTCTTGCTCCTAATGTATTTAAAGAACCTCTTCTTGCCTTTTATGTCCCTTGCCAGGTGTAACACATTTTGTACCTTAACCTTTTTGATTTTGTCTCTACATGCTTGTGCTGTTCTTTTGTACTTCTCCTTAGCAGTTCATCCATGTTTCCACTTTTTCTAAGATTCCTCTTTGATTTTCAGATTATTAAAGAGCTCCTCCTTTTAACTCCTTCCAAAACTTTCCTGTGTGCCATACCTGTTTACCTGCTCAAGGGATTGCCTGGCAATTGACTTAATATATAAATCTCACGGCTTAGCTCCACCCCTTCACTCACAGGAAGGGATTTCTCACTTAAACTTCAAACACTTGTTCCACTCAAAGACCCATGGGTTCCAGCCATACTGTTTATTTGAGAGAGGAAATGAACAAGAGGTGATAAGTTATAGGTATATGGAATAACAAACAATATAGAGAAGGTAATTGGGTGCTCTTATTTACCCTCTCATAACACAACAAAGGAACCTGCAATTACATTGTAAACTCTTTGGGACAGACCATCATGTGTGTGTGTCTGTGTGTGTGTGTGTGTGTACAGTGCCTAGTACAATGGGGTACTGGCCCATGACTCGGGCTCCTAGGAACTAGCATAATACAATAACTACTATTAGTAAATGAAACTGAAAGGCAAATATTTGTAAATGAATAAAAGAAAACACTTTTCTACACAAGGGATGACTGACCTGTGGAACTCATTGCCATGAAATATTTTAAAAGGTTTAGACACGTAGGGTCAAATTATCCGCTAGTGTACATGGGCAGAACTCCTTTGAAGTTAATGAATCTGTGCTGATTTACACCAGTAGAGAATTTGGATGATAATATCCCCAGTTACACTAGATAGGGTTAAAAAATGTTCAAAGGGATATAAACCCTCATGCGTCAGGGTGTAAGCCAGCTACCAACTCTCGGGGTTAGAAAGAACTCTTGCCCTTTGGGCAGGTTACTCCA
Source organism: Chelydra serpentina (assembly GCA_037349315.1). NCBI lineage: Eukaryota > Metazoa > Chordata > Testudines > Chelydridae > Chelydra > Chelydra serpentina. The sequence goes on from JBAIAC010000061.1 coordinate 19,458,041, forward strand.
TAATTGTGCACTGCAAGCTTTCTTGCACCTTCCTCTCAGAGCACTTCATGCTGACCACGGTCAGACAGAGGATTCTAGAGTAGATGGATCATGAGTCTGATCTAGTGGAGCAATTCCCATAGTCCTAGAGCTTGTAATTCTACTCCTAGATCCACTCAGGATGCCAGCCTAAGCTATTAGATGTGCTGGTGTCAGCATTTTTATAGTAAGCTATGGTTTTATAGTGTGGTTAGTAGAACACTAGCAGCCTACACAAAGAGCAAAGCTCTAGATGATGGTGTCAGAGCACTGGAAGTTTTATGACCAATAGATGGGGACAGAGAAGTAATACACAGAGAATGAGAAATATTAGAAGTATGGGCATAATAGAGCAAAATGTTGAATGAGATCTAGGAGGGTTAGAGCAAGGAGGTGTTAGTTCCCATCTATGGGCCTGATCCAAAGTCCATTGTAGGCAATAAGAGACTTTTCATTGACCCAACTAAGCTTTGTATCAGGCCCTATATGATTCTGGTATAACTGGCCTATTGCGTTCAGTTCTGGGTGCCAGAAAGATATTGCCAAATCAGAAGAAGTTGAAGAAAATATCAGCAAAAATAACCATTGAATTATGAAGTAAGACTAAACCTGGCAAAATGTGAATAGGTTGGCTAAGTAACAACTGTTTATCCATTCCCTGTGACTCTAGTATCAACATACAAAGAGTGAAAACATAAAAAGGACGAGAGGAATTATTTAGTGGGGAACAGAGGGAACTGGCATGAAAGTAGAAAGGGGGAAATTTAAGCAGAAGAACTTTTCATGATGACCGTGAGATTTATTTGGCTGTTAACAGGCTCCCAAAGGATGTTTTTGAAGTCCCATTAGTTAGGTCTTAAAAGCACTAGAAAATGTGTGGTATGGAGCAATCTTGCATTGGCAAGGGGTTGGAATTGGGGTGGTCAGTTGGAAGGAAGTATGGTCTTGTGATTATGGCACTTGGCTGTGATTCAGGTGATGTGGGTTCAATGGCTGGTTCTATCTTACACTCTATTAATGTTGGGCAAGTCAATTAATCTCCCTGTGTCTTAATTCACCAACTGTAAGCTCTTCAGGGCAGGGACTGCTTCTCACCATGTATATGTACAGCGTCTATCACAAAAGGAGTACTGATCTTAGGGCTTGTCTACATGGCACAATTGAGTCTGGAATAAGGTGTTCCACAATAGCTCTTTCAGAATCATTCCTGTGTGGACACTCGTATTCTGGAATAAGTGTGTCCACACATGAGGAGTTATTCTGGAATAGCTACCGTGCATTAAATTCACACTTTACCTTATTCCAGAAAAGCTTCCCTATGTAGGCAGGGCCTTAGCTGGGGTCTCTAGTTGCTACTAATAGGCTGATCTGATAGGTCTTTTCAATCTCTGGTTTTGAAAGCGAAAATGGGGGAATTAATTTCAGACAGGCTTAGCAAGGTCAGTAAAGAGCAAGGGTGTACTATTGTTGTGTGATGGATCCTAGTTTTTATACCTACCCATTGGAGAAAAGGTTAGATATCCAACATCATGTGAAAAAATTAGGCTGAGGGAATACAAGACGTGTATAGCTCTGCTGACCCATTCTCAATCTCCAGTTAATGAAAATGCAATGGAAAGGGAAATTTAAGAGCCTGCCGTGCCATGGACAGTTGACCCCAAAAGACTGGTGGAAACCAAATTCTATCAGGCTTCAGAATCTTTGTTTAATCACAAGGGGTAAAATTTTCAAAAGAACCTAGGAGACTTAGGAGCCAAAACCCCACTGATTTTCATTAAATACTCTGAGCACTTCTCTTTCTTATGACCATTAAACAAACACATTCCACTGCGTGCAGACTGAGATTTCACTAGCTATACCAGTGTATCTCCTGTCCATCAATTTTGCCACTCTCTCTGAGCGTGTAAGAAATGTGTGCTGTATGTTGCACTTTTATCTATTAACAAATTGCTTTATAATGTAGTTTTATAGATTTATGCCTGATTTTCAGAGCTGCTGAGCAGTTCCCTAGGACCACATGAAAACCAGTTCCTAAGCATGGGTTTTTTCAAAAGCATTCACTCATTGAGTATTTTTGAAAACCCACCCATAAGCTGTATTGTTCAGCTGGTCACCATTTTTTCATTTAAACGTTTTTTTCCCCCATGAAAAATGAAAAATGTTAGTGAGAAATTTTCATTTTGATAGAAATGTTCCAATTTTTCAATAGAGAATTGGAAATTAAGCAACATAATTTTTTTTGTCAGTAAAATAAATAAACAAAATCTTGGTCTCTGTTTTTCATCAAAAAAAAATTGTAGGACAGCTAGAAAAGAAAAGATATTTTTCTTAAATTCTCATTAAAAATAATTGAGATTTTTTTCAACCACATCTCTTCTGTTGGAATAAGTCTGACAATTCTTGTCAATGACTGGTATTCAGCGTTTCATGAACCTTAAAAATAAAAGATACATCCCAGCCCAGTCCCCATCTCTGAATATTACAAAGCATCTCCACACAATATGGCGTATTTTTCAGGCTCTAACTAAGAAAGGCCCTGGTCAGGAAAGAGAGGTAATACTAGAGCTGTGTAGGGAAGCTCAGACGGTGCCTCCTCCTATCAGTCTTGCATAAAGCACTAAATTCACGTGTAAACAAAGAAAATTACAAATGCCAGTCCATTTTCAATGTAATGAACAAGAACTTATTAATCATTGCTGACCTTCACTACTCTTCAGGCAAGCATTGTCACTATGGTTAAGGTCAAGGAAAGACACATTGAAGACATTGTTAATTAAATAATCAGAGTGAATTTAAGAAACAAATGATAGTTCAATTAGGATTCCAATAGAAATATTTGAACGTCATCTAACAACACCACATGATGGCATGCTGAGTAAGATATCGAACCATTTAGAAACATTAAGAAAAAGAGATTTTGGAAATACTATTTTGGGGTGTTTTTTTTAAATGACACAGAGAAGATAAAAGGGCTAACTCTGCAAGTATAAACTCATCTACCGATTGGAGGTATGTCAATTTTCACCAGCTGAGGATCCAGTTCTGATACTGTACTGGGATATTTATACAGACTTACAGACAGTATCTGCTCAGGCTTAATTTTTGTTTTGGTGCTTTCCTAGACATGAAAGGATTTACTTATCTGTTTTTGAAAGTAAATGGAAATAAACATGGATATTAACCAAGTGTTTATTTTATTGACTTATATTTTTGTACTGTTTGCAAATAGCATTTTTCCCCTAAATTCAGATACTAGTTATTTGTTTAACATATGTAGAAGTCAAAATTCAAAGCAGATTCAGAAACAAAATATTTAATCATCATTCACTTTTAAACAGTGTCAGGCATCATGGAATACTGAACTCTTTGCAAAAGACATACACCCAGATACACTATTATTAGAGCTTGTGCAATCTGGTAAATTGTTTTATCATCTCTCCCACTGTAGATTCTTATTTTTAATTAGGGACATTTTGTGCTGGTTTTTGGGAGGAGGACAAAAATAATTTTCAGTAGTCACTTATTAAAATCTCATCGTTATAACCCGAGTTATACTTTATACCTTATACTGTAAGAGATACATGCCTTGAGATTGCGGTAGACCACTGTGATGTGTGTATTACTGTGTAACTCTTATGTTCTTTAGTAAAACTAAGGGGAATAAAGTAGGCACAGAAGTGATCTATAGACTATGGGCAATGTTTAGTGGTCAGTGTTTTTAAGGGCTTGGCCGCTCACAAATTTGGAGTGGTTTAACTTAAACTAAACTGAAATAAAACTGGGTTAAACCAACTGGTTGAACATACCACCTTAAATCGATTAGGAATAGGTTTAATCTAAACTGAAATAAGACACTTTTAAATTGAAATAGTGTCCACACAGGAGTTTGCACTGACTTAACTAAACCAATCCTAGTACAACCAGTTTCACTAAACCTGTGTGGTTTGTGTATAGACAAAGACTAATGCGTGTCTTTAAATAAGAAAGCAATAATATAAGAGGTCTGCCATTCGCTCACTGGAGCATAGGGCGTTCCAGATCGCTCAGCGGTTACACGCTCATTGAAGAGCACTGTCATCCACATGACTTTAGAAAAACAAAATCTTGTCAAAAATGCACATGAACGTACACATGAGCACAGCAGAAAACTGTCAAGCTCTGTATATTGTGGCACGAGGAGAAAAACATGGAGAGATGGGGGACCAGCAGATGGTGAGTATCGGGAGGCTGCTGTCAGGAGAAGAACATGAACTCTGAGACCACCTCGACAGGGATGGGTGATGTTTTGGACAGCTAGGGAAGATTAGGTACTGCTGGGTTCTGGCACTGAGGCTGGAAGTAAGCGTAGAAATGAATGCTTAGTTCCAGGCAGACATGGGTTTCCATTGCACGGATGCCTTACAATCCATGTAGAAGTCATTCTGTTTACCTCCTTGTCCAGCAGCCGCTGTAGGTTATCTTGAGTGCTTTGTCTTAACCGCTTCTTATACCTCCTTGGGTTGCTGAGCGGTTCAGCATTGGTCTTGGTGCATTTCCTTTTCTATAGTGCTGCTGAAGGAGGCTGGGCTGTCGCAAACATCATCTTGGCTTGCTATCGGGGCGCTGCTGCTTTTGGTGCTGTCTTCCAAATCAGCGGCTAAAGACAGGAGAAAGGGCGGGGCGAGGGGGCGACCTTCAAAAATAAAATAAAAAGAAGTCCTTTCTCAACAGCAGAACAGCTGTGCGTAATATTTAAGCCCATTATTTCCAGCATCCTAGAAGTATTTCTGCCGCTTTTCTGTCTTCACTTTAAAGGAGTGCTGCTGCTATTGGTGTCATTAGTGGGAGGGGACTCAGCACAATGATTGGTTTCATTGTTGCATGTATGGATCGCTAATTTTGTATACTGAGGTCCTCTTTTCTCTGTTTCCTCAATCCCCTCTGACGCAGCTTCCATTTGCACTCTGCTGAACCTTCCCTCACCTGCATCCCTATGACCTCTTCCTTGCTAAGTCTAAGAGGTTCTTCGGTATTCATCTCTTTGATCTTTCTGTTGCCTTTGACACAATTATTTGATAGTTGACTGATCCTTGGGTTTGTCTCTACTCTAGGCTTCTGTAGCTCTGCTTTCGTTCCTCCTTGTCCAAGATCTACCTTGGTGGTTCCATATCCTCCCCTCTCCTCCCTGCTGGTGGCCCCCAGTACTCAATCTCCCGGTACTCTTTCTTTAGACATCCTTTCCTACATCTAGGATTTCATTTACCACCTCCATGTGGATGATTCCCATCTCTTTCTCTGCCCCTATTCTTTCTCTAGGAGCCCAATGGAAGTTTTGTCATTAACTCAAATGGAAGCAGATCAGACCCCAACTGTCCTCTCACAACTCAATTTGTGTCCTGGACATCTTCTGGGTGTTCCGTTGACATCTTAAATTCAGTGATCCTTAGCGCCTTACAGGCTGCTTTGGGCTCCTATGATGGCGCAAATTAGGCTTAAAGACGGTTAAATTGGTTAAGGGATGATTCCTCCTGCATAAGGAGAACCTTCATCATGGAAGCCTGCCATGGGGCTCATAAGCCAGCCCCATTCCCAATACTGGGGGAAGAATATGAAGAGTGGGTGTGGCTAGAACATCTCATGATCCTGGCTATTACCAGATGCTACATGCTCCCATGGGTCTGTTGTGAGCTAGGTGTAAAGTACAGCCTCTCTGAGCCTTGTCTCCCTGAGTGTGCAGTTTGGGGCACTGGGCTCCTTCAGGGTGCTGTTCCATTCCATGCCTGTCTGCAAAAATCTGCACATTCAATGAGAAATTCCACTCAATTTGTTATCCATCCACGCTCAGTAGAATGGTGAGTGATTGTAACTCGGTTTACATACACACACACACACACACACACACACATCAAGACAATACAAAAGTAGAGCTCTCGCTTTGTAAATATCCTAGGTCCTGCTGTAATTTTCAGGTAAAAGAGAGTGCATTTGCCTAAAACATATCTTTGAAAAACCTTATTTGGCTGAATCATATTGGATTTCACCAAATCTCTGAAAGAGGTACGAAAATGTTTTAGAAATGCCAAAAACTTTTTAATAATTGACTCCCTGTCTCTGCTTTCCTCATGCACCAATAGTTCAGTGCTCCATTAATATATAAAGATTAAATAAGTGAAAAATAAGTTGCCTCGATAATTCTTGGATAGTCAAAAATGGGTTCAAATGGAAAACAAAAAATTAACAAGAGGTTGAAACCTAACTTGCCATAGCCAACATCACAATGTGACTCAGCTGTGTCGTGGCAAGGCTTGGTACAAGATTTAGCAACATTCAAAATCTTCATGATGGAAAAACTGGACAGCATTTTAACAGGCATTGATTCTCGTAGAAGTGATGTCTCAAATGTCAAATCCTGAATTTAGAAAATGAGCTACAAAAAGCGTCCATTGAAACAAGTCAGATGAAAGTGAATTTTTTCCCCTGAATGGGCAAGTGGGAGGAAAAACTGGATGGCCTGGAAACTGGATTAAAGAGAAATAATCTTTGGACTCTGGACACGACAGAGGATTTGGAAGGTGAAGATGCCATAATTGTCTTACAAAAATGCCCTCAGGCTTCCTCAAGTTAGTCACAGCTCTCTATAGAGTGTGCACAAAGATTACTTCTACAAGGCGGGAGCATAAGAAACCCAGGGGTAACATTTTCAAAACCATCCATGTACCTATGTCCTATTTTCAAAAGTGACTTAGGCGTAGATCCTCATAGGTATTTAGGCACTTGAATCCCCTGGATTTCAATAATAAGCACCTCAATACCTTTGATTTGGGCCCCAAGTGCCTATGTCACTTTTGAATATGGGATTCAGGTTCCTAAGTCATTTGAAATTTTTACCCCAGGACTTTAATATTAAAACAGTTGAAATATAATGAAGCTATTCCTGATTAATGCAGCTGGAGAACAAGGTGATAGTGCTGATGCCAATCTGTCTGGGGATGTCACCCAGAAACACAGCACAAGTTTGACATACAAATATACCACACACATTTATAACTTGCAATACAAAGATGATACATACATAATTATCATATTTAGCCAATCATACCTTTACCACTGATACCTTACAGGGAATACCTTGTAAGATTCATTGCAATTTTATAATATTGGTCGCTCATATTCCATATAGCATCACATGCATAGGTCCAGTCTTTTAAATCTCTCCTCAGATGGAAGCTGTTCCATACCTTTAATCATTTTTATTGCCCTTTGCTGTACCTTTCCCAATTCTAATATAACTTTTTTTGAGATGGGGCAACCAGAACTGCATGTAGTATTCAAGGTGTGGGCGTATTATGGATTTATATAGAGGCGTTATGATAGTTTCTGTTTTATTATCTATCCCTTCCCTAATGGTTCCTAACATTCTGTTCGCTTTTTGACTGCCACTGCACATAGAGCGGATGTTCTCAGAGAAGTATCCATAATGACTCCAAGATCTCTCTCTTGAGTGGTAACAGCTAATTTAGACCCCATCATTTTGTATGTATAATTGGGATTATGTTTTCCAATGTGCATTACTTTGCATTTATCAACATTGAATTTCATCTGCCATTTTGTTGCCTCGTCGCCCAGTTTTGTGAGATCCCTTTGTAACTCCTTGCAGTCTGCTTTGGCGTTAATTATCCTGAGTAATTTTGTATCATCTGCAAATTTTGCCACCTCACTGTTTACCCCTATTTCCAGATCATTTATGAATATGTTGAACTGCATTGTCACAGTACAGATCCCAGAGGGACACCATTATTAACCTGTCGCCATTCTGAAAACTGATCATTTATTGCTACCCTTTGTTGCTTATCTTTTAACCAGTTACTGATCCGCAGAAGGACCTCCCCCCTTATCCCATGACTTCTTGCTTTGCTTAAAAGCTTTTGGTAAGGGATCTTGTCAAATGCTTTCTGAAAGTCCAAGTACACTATATTCACTGGCTTACCCTTGTCCACATGTATGTTGACCCCCTCAAAGAATTCTAGTAGATTGGTGAGGCATGATTTTCCTTTCCAAAAGCCATGTTGACTCTTCCCCAACAAATCATGTTCATCTATGTGTCTGATAGCTCTGTTCTTTACGATAGTTTCAACCAATTTGTCTGGGACTGAAGTTAGGCTTATTGGTCTGTAATTGCCAGGATCGCCTCTGGAGCCTTTTTAAAAAATTGGTGTCACATTAGTTATCCTCCAGTCATCTGGTACAGAAGTTGATTTAAGTGACAGGTTACTTATAACCGTTAATAGTTCTGTAATTTCATATTTACTTGTACTGTATCAAAAAACTCATTCTATACTCAGTGAGTAAGTAGTGCAGTAGTTTGGAAGAGGATATACTGGATTTCTCCATACAAAGCAAAGAGGTGGAGAATCCCCACATTAAGTTCAAATGTTCAGCCTTAATCATGGAGTTATGACGGACACCTCTGTAACTGGGCCAGCGCTGGAAGTCTTTAGCTTTTGCTTAGTCTTCACTCAGGGAAAATTCTGATTAGGCTGAAATCTGAGAGGTACTCGCATATTTGGGATTTTGTCCAATTACTTTCATTGGAGTTTTGCCTGAATAACGATTTTTGCTCATCTATTAGAGTGAGTCTTTACCTGGGAGAAGACTTTAGGATTTGGCCCTTCCTGTGTAAATAACACTTACACACTTACCTGAGTGTAATAATTTTGCACTGACAACTCATGTATTTAACCTGTGTATAAAAACAACGAGGAGTCTAGTGGCACCTCAAAGACTAACATTTATTTGGGCATAAGCTTTTGTGGGGAAAAAACCCACTTTTTCAGATGTGCACTCCATGCATCTGAAGAAGTGGGTTTTTTACCTATGAAAGCTTATGCCCAAATAAATCTGTTCGTTTTTAAGGTGTCACCAGGCTCCTCGTTGTTTTTGTGGATACAGACTAACACGGCCACCCCTCTGATATCTGTCTATAAAAACTCCACAGCTACCGAGGTGAACAGGGCTGCTCATGCTACTCATAGCTATTGCTTCTGGCTGTCTGAAGACAAACGACAGGACATCAGTTACATGCTGCCTCATTTTTAAGGCCAGCTGAGGTGTAGGAATGTTATTTTTAAATGAAAGTTGAGATTCTGCTGTCATCACATGACTCCAGAAGCTGGGGTCATAGGCACATGTCTATCATGCCAATGCCTTAATCAAGTCCTGCCTGGGTCTACAGGGGCTGGAGCCTCCCAGCACTGTGGAGCTGTAGATTCCATAGGGAAAGTCTTTCTCCATTCCAGAGAATCAAGAACTGGAGTCATCTTCACAGACAGCGTTGGCCTCTGTATTGTTCGTCTGCCCCCCTCTCCTTCTGGGCAGCTTCAGCCTACGGTGCTTCCCAGCTGGATCTCCACATGGACATCCTGGAGGGGGCAGCTTGGTGGGAAGTGGCCAGTTGTTCCCACTCTCCGAACAAACCTACTCTGGCAAAATTCCACTGAGATCTGTCCCCAGTGCAGGAGCCTGTGTGGAGTCCCAGGGAGGAAGGTGTGGTACTGTACTACTATTATTATTTATTGGTATCACTGTAGCACCTGGGAGCCCCAGTCACAGACCAGGGCTCCATTGTGCTAGGCACTGAACAAACACAGAATGGAAAGAAAGCCCTTTCTAGAGGGGCAGGGGCAGATCTGCCTGCAGAGGAATCCCTTCTGCGTATGTATCTGGAGGGGACACTTTTGGCCAGATATGCCCTGACTCCTCCCACATTTATGCAGGCGGAGGTTGCAGATCTTTTGGATGGGGCAATTTTAATGGTGTGAGAATGGCAGCCAGCACCCCAAGATGAGGCTTGGGCTTAAGCTTTGGAGGCTTTGTAGAGAGCTGCTATGCTTTTTGGCAAGTGAGTGATGGGAGCATATGCCTTAAGGATTGCAATAGGGGATGGACAATAACAGCAGGGGATGGATCACTTGATGATTACCTGTTCTGGGGCACCTGAGACTGGCTACTGTCGGAAGACAGGATACTGGGCTAGATGGACCTTTGATCTGACCCAGTGTGGCCATTGTGTTTTATTAACATAAGAGAGACACAGAGCCTAGGCTCCAGCCTGAGGATGTCTATCCGCAGATACCTGCTTTATAGCTGTGGGCCATTTTTGTGGATCGCGGCAGGATGCAGATCCCAATTTTCTATCTAAAGCCCTGCAAATCTGCGGATATCTGCTTTGTATCCATGGCTCATTTTTGCAGATTGGATGTGGATACAAATTTTGTATCTGCGCAGGGTTCAATGAATGTCTACACTGTCATTTTACAGCCCCACAGCCCGAGTCCTGCAAGTTCTAATCAGCTGACCTGGGCCAGCCGTGGGTTTTATTGCCGCATAGACATACCCTAGGTGGCCTGTATCTCAGGAAACCCACTGCTCTTATCTTCCCTTTGGTAAGACGTTCACTGGAAGTAAGTGATGAAAAGCATTAGGGCTGCTTCCCTGTGTAGCATACAGGAGCGCTCTCCTGTCTCCACTTCAATTTGCACCTGCATTTGTGTCTCTCTCCTGAGCTCGGGAAACATAAACACGGGTGTATGTTTTTATTAATTATTTTGAGCTCAGCCGCATCTAGAGACCTCAGCAGAGATCAGGTCCCACTATGCGAGATGCTGTATGCACATGTAGTCCTGCCCCAAAGAGGAGCATTATTAATCCTGTTTCACAGATTGGAAGCGGAGGCACAGGGAGCTTAAGTGATTTGTCCAAAGTCATTGCAGGAGCCTGTGCAGGGCTTAATTTGTGCCAGGGCCGAGCCCCGGCACCTCTAGGCTTGGCAGTCATAGCCCCGGCACCTCTGGGCTGGCTGCATCAGTTATGAGTGTAATTAAGCACTGAGTCTGTGCCATAGCCTGAAACTGAACCCAGGTTTTCTGAGCCCCCAGTTTCATGCCCTAATCACATGGCCAACCTTCCAGTCTCAATTTTTAATCTTCAACATAAAAAATGGGAGGGGGGAGATAAATAATTGTTATTCTTTAAAAGGAAAAATATAAAAGTTTATTTTAAAAAATAACCTTTCCCTCCGATGCTGAATAAATGTTTAAAATATTGTTACTCTGTCTTTTCTTTTGTTACTCTGGAATGAGTGAAGGCGGATTGCAAACTACGAAGCTCTTAAACCTGACATCTCTGGAGCAGACAGCTTCTCTTCCCCTGTAACCAGCTAGAAACAGTTAATTGGTTTTTATGAGATTGTATTCAGACTGGAAACAAGAGGTAGCATTGAATGATGTAGTATTCTACATGGTGGAACTCGCTGGTTTCCTATTGGGCTCAGAATCCAGGTAACATCTCTAACTAAAGTGATGTGTTTTCTAAATCTAAACCACATATATTTAACCTTCGGTGAATCGTGAAAGCATCAGGGGGATAGCTTTAAAATCAATTTAAGTCAGAGAGTGAGAGATGAACATTTATTAACATCTAATCGTGTTAAGACTTTCTACACCATATGTCTGAGCAACAGAACATGTGAAATGTGTACTAATGAATACTGTTTGTGTCATGTGTGTATAGTTTATATGCAGTCCCTGACCTTTTTGTTAATAACTTCACATTATATTCATTGACCTGAAACAAATTGAATTCAGTGGCACTCACTCAAGAATTGAATTACACAGTCGTCTTAATTGGTCTCTGATTTAAATGTGAAAAAGTAACAGTTTACCACCTGTATATTTTTTTCCCTTAAGAAATTCCTTTAGTGTGCGGGTATGTTATTTCAGCATGACCACAGGAAGTTAGAGTTTGTGATCACCACCGGACAAGTACTACCAGGCTCAAAAACACAAAAAAGGAAACATTGTTATTCTTTCCCCACTAAGACAATGCTGAATGTTACTACATGCAGCAAAATATTATCCTGCTCCTTTGTTTTCATTGCAGACAGGGCTGTGCAAACTGGACAGCAGCAAGGGACCCAGGCTAAAACCTGTAGGGCGCCTGACTGATTGGGAAGCATCACTCAGAATATGCAACGTGCTGCTAGCTCTGGAAGCTGGAGAGTTTTAGCTTCGCTTCTCCCCAGCTCTTCTGGTGCGATTTAACCACCTCTGTGAAAACAGGGGGCTCGGCTAAGCACCACCCCGCGCCTGGGCCGCGTTCCCAGCCCTTGTCTCTCTCTCATCGCGCTGTTCCCGACTATAAAAATCTAAGGTCAGCCCTGGCGTGCGGCCCTCCTGGGCAGGGGCGAGCCAGGGTTCCATTGTTCCCGGGGAACGTTCCATTGTTCCCGGGGAACGTTCCATTCATCCCGGGGAAGGTCCCGGCGCGCGAGCCGATTGCAAGAGATGGACGCTGGGCTGGAAATGTCTCCTCGGCTTGTCTCCTTCCCCCGCAAAGTGAATGGCCCAAAGCGGCGCCTGGCTCTTTCCTCTTTGCCCGCCGCCGGCTTAAAAATGCAAATGTTATTAGTGTCCCGATGGCGGCTAAGAGCGGCTCGTGCCAGGCTTTAACCTCTATTAGGGGGGATTAGGAGGACGGAGGCGCCCGGGCATGTTGTGAGTGTCCCTGTGACAGCACTTGCTGCACAAACGCCTGGCTGTCACCGGGAGCTTTAGCGCTCGCCCCCCCCCCTTCCCCATGCAGACTAATAAACCCAGAAATTACAGCGGCCTCCCTGCCGAATCGGTGATAGGCGGAAATAATGATATCAGTGCCCCGCTAATCTCCTCGCCTCGGCGCTTGGCACCAGCCTATTGAGTCACCTGTCAGGCTCCGCTTTGATGAGGCGAATGCAATCTCGGCGCTGTAATGACAATGGGGCCGTTTTCATGTCTGGAAATGATGAGGTGAAGGTGTCTCCTGGCTCGGGCTTGGCAAGCCCCCCGGGTCAGCGGCTGCAGCCCCGGCCAGTGTGGCTGGATGAAAGGGAACGCGCCGCGCCGTTAGCAAAGCGCCGCTGGGGGCTCATGAAGGCTTTTGTTTGCCTGCGCAACAGAAACAAGCAGGCGTTTTGCAGACACAGGGCGGAGACCTCTCCCGCACACCTATGGACGGACACCCCCCCCCCCGACATCGCCCCCCCTCTCCCCTCTATACACCCCCAGACATCTACACACCTGCATCACAGCCCACACCGATCTCTCACACACCTGGACACGCATCACACACGCGCCTTCCTTCCTGACAAAGTTCCCCGTGTGCCGGCATTGTGTGTCCTCACTAGCGGGCGGACTGCAGGGAGGGGGTCAGCCACACGTATATTAGTGGCCTCCTCGGGCAGCGCGTATTAATGGGTTTGGCTCGCTGGTTTGAATGATCTTCTTGGGGTGAAAGCAGCTCTGTTCCCCGGCTGGTCATGCCCTCGCTCAGTCTAGTCTGGGTAAGAACCCGGGCCGTCTGGGCGTCTCTAGGAAGGTAGATTGCCCCGCTCCCTGTAAGAGGGGGGCTCTCATACTCACTCATGGATTTCCCCCTCCCCGCGCCAGGCTGCCACCCCATTTTACAGACGGGAAACTGAGGCACGCAATGGTTCAACGGGCTTGCTTAAATTCACACTAGAAATCTGTGGATGAGGCAGCAACAGAACCAGGTCGTCCAGATCCAGTGGCCGGGATCCTTCCCAACGGGCATATTCTACTTCATATGGGGAGGCCTTCACGATGCGGGTTAGCATCCACCATCCCTTCCCAGCAGCCAGACGCAAACATGAGGCGACCACCCTAAGGATATCCTTTACTGTGCCCGATGGTCGCTGTCCTTACCCCTTCTCCGATCTCAAAGACAGCATCCACCCCTGAAGGGAGAATTCATCTCTGTGCTCAGGGCTCGGTCCCTTCTGTGACCTGCCCCTCCGAGAAAGCCACAACTCAGAACTGGTTGTGCCCGTAACCACCCTGCCATGGCGTACAGGGGAGTTCTGATACCTTTCACCCCACGCCGACCATGTAAAGGGAAAGGGGCCCTATTCGGGCGCACTTGTCTGGAGGTACAAATATTGGAACCACAAAGCACAATGGATGCATGGTCCTCTTGGGTAATCACAGCCCTGGGGAGCTGCCATGTACACAGCATAACCCCGGGCCTCTCATTCTCCAAGGGGGACTCTGCATTGGGCTTTTAGGGGGATGTGGGTGTGGGTGTGGGTGTGGGTGATAAATTTGGATGTGATCATATAATTGTCCCGTTCTCCTCCCCACCTCCATGGATTTACCTCCTGCTAGTTTGCTGGCCAGATCTCAATACAAGAGGGAGTCTAGGCATCAGATCTCCTGCCTGGTTTTGTTTTTAAATTGCCCTGAAGTAACCTCTCCTAAGGCGTGTATTTGGGGGAAGAAGGTGAGACGCAGCTGCTCAGCTCTGCTTGCAAAATCTGTCTCCTTCTCTCCAGAATGTGGTGTCTGATTCCCAGCCAGGGGTATAAACCGCCCCCCGGTGATTTGCAGTAAGTTGCTGCATGTTAATGGGAAAACTAGTGGTAGCTTTTTTTATCTTAAAGCGGACTTTCCTCTCTCCCCCCCCCCCTTCCCCTGTAAAGGGAGAATGTGTGTGCAACTAAAAACCCCTCTGCCCTGCATTGCATCCCTGAGTCAGCGTGTGCCACTGTCTGAATGGGTGTTGCTGGCAGAATTCCTCCTGAAGAGGTGTATGTAGCTATGCAAGGTTCACGCTCCCAACCTTGGGGACAAGGTGCCATTTGGGTCTATTTTTTTCTCCATGTTGATTTCCTCACTGTGTTTGTGACACGCGCTCGCCTGGGATGTTAAAATGACCCGCGGGCCAAAGCAATCCACCCAGCAACTGCCCCTCCCTGGTTAGAGCAAAGCTTTGGATGGGAAGACGGTAGAAAAGAGTTGAAGCCGTTATGCCCCCTTCTCCTCTGCCCATCCAGCAGCATGCAGGGGCACATGGCCGCCTGAGAAATGCCTCGCTCAAGTGGCCTGGTGCATTTTAGCCCGCAAGGGGAGGTTTTCTTTGATTTTTTTCCACCAATCTCCAATTTGGAAAATGTGCCCAAGAAGCCGGGGTCTTTCCCTGCCTTTCCCTGCTCTCTCTGTTTTAAAACACTCACTAATAACCGTTACACAGATGGGGGAGGAGGGACTTTGGAAGTGTGCATAGTCGTGGGGGCGCTGTTTAAAAGACACAGTCATTGCCTTCTGTTTGTTAATCTGTCTGGTTTATCCCAGAGCGGGATTGTAACTGTCCCAGAGGGGTGAGCTCCGAGGAGGTTTAGACAATTCCCTAGCAGCAGGCCTCTGATTGTAGGCCCTATATTGAGCTAATTTCATTCTGCAGCAAAGAAACCCGAATTCCTTCCTTTTGGAACAAATGGGGTCTTTCAGTTGACTTCAGTGGGCTCGGAATCAGGTCCTCAATGCACAACCTACTGCCTTGCCATGAAAAGTGAGCTGACAAGGAAAATAAATACTTTTGTTGTTGCTGCAAAACCGTTTGAGATCCCAAAGGCACAGCCTAACCCATGTGTGGACTTAATGAGGGTGTAAAGCCCTCTCAGAGAAGTGCTGGGTCCGGCAGTACCCAGGGATGGGATTTCATTAGTTCAGAGTAAAAAATCAAAGGCCCGCCACGCTGATTGGAATACATCTGTCATGCTTCCTCTGACTGGCGATTGATCTGCCTCAGTCTCACCTCGTCTTTTTTAACTCGTGGTGCTCTGCAAACTCAAGTGATTTCCCCCCACCCCTCCAACCCTGGCTTAAAATGACAAACAAATACATGATGTACGTAGGAGGCCACATTCCACAAGAAAACGCCTATTGGTTTGGCCAGGCATAACCTACCAGGATCAGGGGTGAACTTCAAAGTGTATTTTGCTGCCAAGACCTGAGCTGCAGCTTCTCCAGCTCTTCTGCCCCAGCAGCTGTCATTACCCAGAGCTAGCCAGTGCCCCAGCTCTAATCTCAGCATTTCTTTAGGTGTTAATAATGCCATCAGCACTTGCAGGGAAGACACAGAACCTGAAACTCAGGTCTTGGCAGATAAGTAAACAAGGAAGGGATGTTTCAATTATTTGTGTTTAAAGCATATTTATGTGTCAGTGTTCAGGGCTCAGTTTTGGCTTTGCAAGCGGCAGCTCTTAATGCTGCCCTAGGAGCTGCCTGGAAGATTTTGACAGTCAGTACAGTCGGCCTCATAGATTTCCCATTTTGCAGGGTAAGTAACTTGCTATATGCTTGTTCCTGGCACAGAGTGATTTCCCCCTGCAGCTATTCTACCTGCTATGTTGGCCTGGAGCCTTGGCAGTTAGCTCTGCCCATTTTCACCCCCATTTAGCCTCATCCTGTCACTGGTACCCCACAGATGCTGCCACCCATGATCTGGGGAGTAGCTTATGCCCCTTTACTCCCCTGCGCAGCCATGCAAGCTGGGCCAAAATCTGGCCATTCGTTATCTGGGACGTAAAGCAGACCCCGCCCCCCCTTAATCTATTTTTAAAAGCATTTCCATTGAACTTTAGCATGAATGGAAGCAGGGTGTGTGCATTTCAATGAGCGATAGTACAGCTGGTAGGGAATTGACTTTAGAAGAAAACAAAATGTTCTAATTGTTTTTGTTTATTTAAAGAAACCACCCAAAATCAATAGAAATTGACATTTTTCAAGAAAATTTATGTTTTGTTGAAAATGTCATTTTCTGTCAAAAAGATTTGACCCTCTCCAATGAATAGTCCCCCCCCCCCTTTTGACATAAGTGTCTCCCCTCATGGGGAATTGTTTTCATAAAAACTTCAGTCTCCTCCCGATCTGTTTTCTATGTTTACCAAGCCTCATCCAGCCACCTCTATTAAGGTACCCAAAGATGTTCATAAAACCCATAAAACATCAGTCATAAATGAAGCTCCTGAAATCAACCAGCCTAGTGGGTAGAGCACTGGACTGGAACTTAGACCCGCATACAATTCCTGGCTGTGCCACTGACTTGCTGGGTGACCTTGGCAAGACGCTTTCCCTCCCCATGCCTCAGTTTTCCCCATCAGTAAAGTGGGGATAATGAACCTAACCTCCTTTGTAAAGCACTTTGAGATCTACTGATGAAATGTGATGTATGAGAACTACATTTTATTTTCTCTCTTCTCAGTCTCCAGAAGCGAGGGGATGTGTAATATCTTTGGCTCTTTGCATAGCAGACATACTGTGGACAATAAATAACCAAGTTCCTCTGCAAAATTTTACATTGTATCCAGTGGGGTTGATCCAAAAGGCTGATAATTGTATTGGAAACATGCCACTGCCCCCTCATACACCTGCTTTGTCTGACTGCTTCCCCATCACATGGTAAATTTCCCACAGGGCAATCAACCTTTTGTATTACACCCCACCCCCACCTTTTGCATATTTTTCTTTGGAAATCTTCCTCCCCCCCTCCGCCCCCACCTTCCCTCACCTAAAATAAACCAGCTGTCTGTTCTGAATGTGTGTATTCATAGTGAGTGCAAATGATGTCACAGGGCCGGGCAGTACATGCCATTTGGAAATGACAGAGCTATTAAAGTGTGAAAAGTGGCTATGCATATGCTGAATAGCTACTTTTTATAATGTTTTCAATGAACATTGGGCTCGATCCTGCTTTTGCTCACAGAAGCGTAACTACACTGAAGTCAGCGGTGCCCCAGCAGTGTAAAACTACTGTCAATCAGGGCAAAATCAGTCCCCTTGTGTTCCATATTGTAGAGCAGGTGAGGACACATGGACATTTCCAAGCGTTACTCCCTGTTGCATGTCAGGGAGTAACATATTAGTTTATTTAACATGGAGGGAATCTATGCTAATACTGCTAAAGAAACAAGCCTTGTTAGTCTCTAAGGTGCCACAAGTATTTCTTTCTATTTTATGTTATGATCGTCTAGAAATTTTGCAGAGTCACAGATTCTTCCCCTTTGAAGGAAAAAAGGCCATACAGTGAAATTGTCAGTGGGTTTCTGTGTTCTACAAAAGCATCAGGAACTTCCTACCCCTCCATTTAAATGGATGTTTCCGTAGATATGGGGCTGGGGCTGCTATCCTTAGGGCCTGCTCCAAAGTAATTGGAAACCAGTGGCTATCTTTCTGTTAACTTCTTTGGGCTTTGGATCAGTCCCTTGACGAGTGTTTAACCCATACATATGGCTTTATAGAAGTCTCTGCTTACACATTTGTGTGTCTACCATATGCCTCCTTTTGGCTGTCCAGTATTTGAAGTCTAGAATGGGTTGCCACAACCCTTTCTTTACCAGACATAATATAGCATCGTAACAGTGCACCGTATATGAGGAATCATTAATTGTAGAGTCTAAACAGCTTAGCAGTATATGTGCGGCTCAGTAATGTATTCATACACATTGTGATTGTCCTCTTATTTATGGCTAATAAAATCACAAAATGTATATAAACAAGTATACTATGTGTATGTATTTTACCTGTGAATCTATCTGTTTCTCAACACACACAACTCCCATATTTGTGTTTTTGTGTTCTAATCATTTTCTGAATCCTGCTGAGTTCTTGGTTTTCATAATATCTTACGGCAGGGGATTCCACAGATTAATTATACATTCTGTAAAAGAGTGTATTCGTTCGTCGGTTTTAAATTGTTGCATTTCAGCTGCATTGGATGTCCCCCCCTGGATTATGAAAAAGGGTAAATAAGAATGTCTAAAGGACCTTCTAGGTACCAGGCATCATTTTGTATACCTGTATGATCCTGTATTTGCCTCCCCTCTAAGTAACATAAGCAACTTCTCTTGTGATTCTTTTGCCCACCCTATGGAATTCTAAAGGAGATCATTATCAATATATGTGTTACAGATAAAAATAGCTACATACATGGATCAGTGTAATACACTCATTTGCTCATGGCTTCCAAGTTCTCCAGGGAGAGTGACAAATCCACATACTGCCCTGAGTACTTTGTTTGGCGTTTGTCGCTCTGCATTACCTGACAGATAGGTATAACCTGATGGAAACCGCCATTAGCTTCACATTAATTTAGGCACATAGGCAAATGTTATTCCAGCTAACGTAAACAAAGTCACTTTCACCCTAGAGCCGTATTTTTCAGATGTTCGTATACAAATAACTTTTGGCGCTTGGTTAAAGGAGAAAAAACATTCCCTCCGTCAGCTGATTTGCAAACTGTCTAAAATGTGAATTTTCGGAACTGCATTTTCTTGGGGGAGAGTGGATTTTTTCACAGACAAATCTATGCCTCACTGAAGGCGAAATTTCATGCGTAAACCATCCTTCTCCCAATGGGCCCTATGCTGGCCTCTGTCTCTGGTGAAACTCCAGATGATATCAGTAGGAGTTACATGCATGGTTCAAGAGCCAGCGGCCCAATTTGTGACCCACTGAGGTCAACGGGAGTCTTTCTATTGACATCATTGTATTTTGGATCAGGTCCAATGTGCCTAACTCTCATTAATGTTACCGCACCATGGGGAAAGTGGCTCTCAGATAATTTGATAAAGCAGCTTTTAGATCTGCTGCTGCCCCACTGAGACTAGATGAGAGATTATGGGGCTCCCAGTGTGCCCAGAGGTAGGAGAGCTTTTTGCTAACAAAACAAAAGCTTTAGGTTTCCACTTCATGGAAGAAATGCCCCCAAAAGATCACGCTCTCCTTGTCCCATTTGTAAGAGAGATTCATAGATTTCAAGGCCAAGTTGTTCCAGTGGTTAATTACTTTCCTGGTTAAAAGTTCACACCTTATTTTCAGTCTCAAACTGTCTGGTATCACCTTCCAGCTATTGGATCATGTTCTATCTTTCTCTGCTAGATTGAATAGCCCATTATTAAATATTTGCTTCCCATGTAAGTACTTCTAGACCGTGATCAAGTTGGCCCTTAACCTTCTCTTTGTTAAGCGTAATAGATTGAGCTACTTGAGTCCATCTCTAGAAGGCAGGTTTTCTAATCCTTTAGCCCAGGTCTACACTAGGGGCGGGGGTCGATGTAAGGTACGCAACTTCAGCTATGTGAATAACGTAGCTGAAGTTGACGTACCTTGATCGACTTACCACACTGTGAGGACACCGCAGGGTCGACTGCCCCCGCTCCCCTGTTGACTCCGCTTCTTCCTCTTGCCGGGGGTGGATTGCCGGAATCGACGGCAGAGCGATCGGGGATCGATTTATCGTGTCTACACTAGACACAAAAAATCAATCCCCGAAAGATCGATCGCTCTGGTGGGTAATGTAGACAAGCCGAGCTCTTCTCTGACCCCTCGCCAATTTATCAACATCCTTCTTGAATTATGGACAACAGAACTGGACACAGTCTTCCAGTAGTGGTCACGCTGGTGCCGAACATAGGGAAAAAATAACCTGTCTACTCCTACATGAGATTCCCGTTTATGCGTCCAAGGATCACATCATCTCCTATGGTCACAGTGTTGCACTGAGAGCTCATGTTCAGCTGATTATCCACAACCCCCGAATCCTTTTCAGAGTCACTGTTTCCCAAGATAGAGTCCCCCGTCCTGTACATATGGCCTACATTCCTCTATGTTCTGTTTGCTTGCGTCCAGCTTATCAAGTGATCCAGCTTGCTCTGAGTCCGTGACCTGGCCTCGTTATGTACCACGCCCCCAATTTTTGTGTCATCTGTAAACTGTATCAGTGGTGTTTTTATGTTTTTGGCCAGGTTAGTAATAAAAATGTTAAATAGTGTAGGGCCAAGAGCTGATCCCTGAGGGACCCCGCTAGAAACTCAGTCATTTGATGATGATTCCCTGTTTACAATTACGTCTTAAGACTGATCAGTTAGCCAGCTTTTAATCTAGTTAATGTGTGCCATGTTAATTTGATGTATGCAGTGGTGTTGTAGCTGTGTGGGTCCCAGATTATTAGAGACAAGGTGGGTGAGGTAATATCTTTTATTGGACCAACTTCTGTTTGTGATATCTTTCTAGTTTTTAAATCAAAATGTCATGTGGTACCGAGTTGAATGTCATACTGAAGTATAAGTATATTACCTCAACATTGTTACTTTAATTAACTAAATTTATCTCATTTAAAAAAAGGTATCAAGTTAGTTTGACAGGACCTATTGTCCATAAACCTGTGTTGATTGGCATTAATTATATTATACTCCTTTAATTCCTTATTAATTGAGTCCCTCATCAACTGTTTCATTATGTTGCTGGTAATCAATAGCAAACTGACAGACCTATAATTATCTGTATCATCCTGTTTACCGTTTTAAAATATTGACACAACATTAGATTTCTTCCAGTCTTCTGGAGCTTCCACATTGTTCCAAGACTTACTGGAAAAAAAATTAACAGCCCAGCGAACTTGTCAGCCAGCTCTTTTAAAACTCTTGGATGCAAGTTATCTGGGCCTGCTGATTTTAAAATGTCTAACTTTAATAGCTGCTTTTTAACATCTTCCAGAGATAGTAGAGGAATGGAAAGAGTGTTATCATGTGATATGACTACATCATCTCCCCCCAATACATAATAGAAATATTTACTGAACACTTTTGTCTTTTCTCCATTAGTATTGATAATTTTTCTATTTCCATCTAGTAATGGACCAATACCATTGTTAAGATTCTTTTTGTTCCTAATATATATTTGAAAACTCCTTCTTATTGTCCTTAACTCTGCTGGCCATAGATTTCTCCTTGTGTCTTTGCGTCCCTAATCAGTTTTCTACAGTTCCTATCTTCTGACATGTTTATTACTACCAACTTCCCCTTTCTTCCATTTATTTTTTATAGCAGCCTTCACTTCCCCTCTGAACCAGGTCAGTTTTTAAACCAATATGGCCTTCTTTCTCAATTGTGGTATTTTGGTCCTCTAATAAAATGTTCTTAAACAATTCCTAATTATCCTCCACTGATTAATTTCTTCCTCCCAACTGATTTGGCTCACAATTATTTTCAGTGTTGTGCAATTGGCCTTTTAAAGCATCAAGTGTATGTGTCAATGGTCTGGACTTTATTCAGTTAACACCATTAACCCACAAGCGTGGGAAGCCAAGAGCCTGGAATTCTGTCTCCAAAACTTATGCAATATCCACGGAGAGCAGCTGCTTTAAAGTTGAGGAGCAGAAGTGACTGGTGTGTGTGCAGGTCAGAAGACAAATGAACCCACATGTGCGTGTCTTTGTGAGTTCCCTGTTTTGTTGTAGGAGGGACTTAATTACCTCATTCTATTGTGCCACCCTGTCTGGGAGTGCAATAGTAACACTTTTACTGTCTCGGCACTGCAAGATTCTTAACCTCTCATTGAAGCCAGTGGAAGTTGAGGGTGGCTAGTCTCTTACAGGATGCTCTTCTGGAGTGTAGTCAGGTAGGCCCCAATCCTGCAAAGATGCATGCACATTATTATTTGTATTGGGGTAGCACCTGCAAGCCCTAGTCATGGATCAGGACCCCATCGTGCTAGGAGCTGTACAAACACAGAACAAAAGATGGTCACTACCCCGAGGGGCTTACACAACCTAAGTACAAGACAAGAGATGACAGATGGAGACAGACAGACGGGTGAAGGAGTACAATGAAACAGTAAGACAGGATTGGCCAGCATGATAGGCTATGGTCTCAGCACACTGGCAGCTTAGCCACTCTTAACTTTACACACAGGAGTAGTCCAGTTTGTTTCAGTGGTACTGCTCACATGAGTAAAGCTAAGTCCATGTGTAAGTATTTGGAGGCTCAGAGCCTTGATTTGCCACCTCCAAACCTAGAGTTACAAACAGCATCTTTCCAAGAATGATATTCTTGAGCTTTTAAGATTGTTGTCCTAGAAATGCCGTTCATGCCTTGTACATGTGTAGCTGTATTAAGGTAAATGGATGATGTACCTGACATTCCCCCCTTATTAGTATTTATTAATATAACATTAATTTTCTGAAATCTTGACTAACTCTTTGATAAAGGACAATAAAGAAGTGGAATTTCAGATGTCAAGCTTTTATTAATGAAAGTGTTCAAGGCCATCTCTGGATGGATATTACAGGCTGCATTCACTATGCTCTCCAGTTTATGAAAAGCAATTGTTTAGCTGTATAGAGAGTATAGAGCAGAATTAAATTGACCTACATGATACAGAAAGTAGCACTGAGCCCATTTAACTAAGGGTCCTTTGAAAGAAATCTTTTTTATTATAGATGAGTGCTGAAATTATTTCAAGGAAGTGATTATCTGTCTAATAATTTTAAATGCATGAATGATTTCAGCATATAAAAATTAGAGCTGACTGAGATATGTTTAAAAATATGATAAGCAGCACAGATAGTTGAATGTTTAAGGCTTTGTGTTTTATGTGATTAAATTATGATTACTGACAAAAAAAAAATCCCTAACTATCCATTCACGGTAGTGGTGATGAAACTGGTGGAGATGAAGGGCATTTTGGTGTGTGTAAATCCATTGGTCCAAGATGTATCCACATACAAGCACTTGTTGGACAAATATAATTGTAGCTTTTTGAGGGAGCAATTAGTCTTCAGGTGGTTCTTCAGACTAATGAATCTGGAGGGTTCTCTGTCCCAGTGTCCTATGGGATGGGCTGACAGCACCGGTGGGCTGGACATGTGGAACCTGTTTAGATAACATGGACTTCATTGTATTGAATTTTTTTCAAACCAACGTGCACACCTAGGGCTCTGGCCAAATGGGGGATGGTTGGCAGGGCCACCTCCCAGGGATGTGCCTGTGAAATCAGTCACTGGTTTCAAAACCTGGTATTTTACATGTGAGGTGACCACAGCGTTGGGGACCTGATCCAAGACAGACTATCTTTCCATTGTCTTGATTGGGCTTTAGAGCAGATGGGGTCCTTGCCCCAAACCAAGGACTGGAAATCTTCTCCATAAACTAGTTCACCCAAGAGGTTCATGTGTCTCAGGGAGAGTGAGGATGGGTTGTTTTTGTTTTAAACGATTATAATTTATTCAGTAAATTAGATGAATTAGACACTGCATTTAGCATTGTGATCTTCACCGGGTGGTTTGAAGAGTGGCTCTGGGCGAGTCGTTTGCGGTGTGATCCCAGAAAGACGTGGCCAGGGGTTTGCTTGCAAGAAGTTGGACCTCTACTGAGATGAAACAATTGTTCCTCAAGAACAATATGTATTAGGCAGGCGAAATCTCCACACCAGTGGGTTTGTAGAGTGAGGCGCTGCTAATGCACATTTATTAACAGCCCCAAACAATGGCTCCTCACAACAGGCCAGGCAGAGAGTTTGCACAGATCCAGAGGACACTATTCACACTTCCCTTCCAACAAAGCCTCATTTAGAGCCTTGTTTTGTAAATAGCCCTATTGAAGTCCTGTGTTGTTTTTTTCCCGCAGGAGACTCTAGAGAGGAGACAAACAGATGACTAATGAGGGGGGAGTCGCACGAAAATTGGTTCTCCTGTGCACAAAAGGTATTGTGGTGGTTATTTAAAAGCCCAGAGAAATGCAAAAATTCCTAGCTGGAGACACGGCGAAGGATCGGGGATTTTTTATTACAGTGCCTTGCCATTAAATTAGTAACTAGATTGTGTGTGACACGCGGCTGCCCTTTAACGCAATACAGTTTAGGGACCAAGGACAGCCGACTTTCTTTCAGAAGCACTTTGCATTCCGAAGTAGGAATAATAACCTTTAAAAAAAAAAAAGAAGAAGAAAGAAAGAAAGAAAAGCGTCGCCCAAGTAATTACATTTTCTTGGGCTCCCAGTTCTTAGCGTGGACCCTGTATCACTCGCAGGGATGAAAGGAAGACTTCGCAGGCATTGTTGTTCTTCTCGATCCACTCCAACGCAGGAGTCCTTCATCGGGATTGAATTGAGGGTTGGCATTGCTAGCCCGGGGTAAGCCCATTGCGGGCCTGCGGCTGGATACTTCGACGTTCTCGGGGGGCGTCGTTCATTGCAGCCCGTGTTGATGCCCAATCCGGTATTTGTAAACATTACAAAAATCCCCCCGGCCCGTCCCCAAACACGAGGGCGAAGAAGACTAACAGGAATGAGTGGGGTCAGGCTAGCGATAGGATTCTGCACCCAGCAGCCCTTCCCGCTGAGCAGAAATGAACAAGGAAAGGAAACCAATACAATCAGGTGTGCAAGGCACGCCCAGGAGAAGCATCAGTTTGGTGCACACGCTCGTTGGGGGAGGGGAGAGTAGCTGAATTCTGGAATTTGCATTTCACAAGCGGTGGTGAATCTGCATTTCACAAGCGGTGCAACGTGCCCCTGAAAAAGCACCAATCCGCTCACTAGTGCCCGCGGCGCTCTCTGATCGGCTGCAGCTGGCCGCCTCTTGTTAGCTTAAAATATTAGTTTGCAAAGTGACTCCGAGTACTTCCCGGGGAGGCGATTACACTGCGAGGTCAGTCTCGCCAGCCTCTTCCTCGTTCCCCCTGCCGCACTAGCCCTGCATCGCATCTCCACGCCAAGCACGGTTTTGCATGTAGACAGAAGTAAGACAGGAGCGTGGCTATCTGGGGGCGCACTGAGACGTCCAAGCAGAGATCGACAGGGAGACAGGCACAGATCCGGTTTGGAGCTTGTCTGACCTGAGCGGAGGAAGAAAGGATGTAACCGGAAAGCCGGGCACAGTAAGTAAATACCAGGAGCTGGGGCGAGGGCCCTTGGTTCTGGTCAGTCACTACATTTAAAAATATTTGTGCATTTAAAAAAAAAATCAACCCAATCCCAACCTTCCCATTCAATTCAGAACTGACTCAGAACTGGGGTTGATCTTTCCTCTCCTGAACGTTGGTAATACGAAACTACTTGCAAATGTAGGCTCGTTCGTACACACACACACACACACACACACAGCTACACAACAGCGTGTAACATATTTCATTTGTATTAGAGAGAGAGGCGCAGACATATAGATACACACGTGTGTGCCCCGCTATCTATACACGCCATACACCCCCCTCCACACACCTGTACAGACATGTATCCATCCCTCTCTCTAGTCATATCTGTAGAACACACCTACACGTGACACGCACGTAGCTAGACGGGCGTACACACACGTGTATCTGTATCGCTATAGCTGCGTGTAGATCACACACCATACACTCACAGCTACATACCTCCCTAGACCTATTTATCCTTCTCTTTGGATATCCAAATTACACCCAGCTCGCTCCAGACACACACAGGTGTGTGCTGTCTAGGTAGCTGGTTCTGTGCACACACACGCCAAATCTAGCAGCTCCGTATAGAAAGATCTGTCTGCATCGGTACCTTACCCCCCCCTTTGCACATTTTGCTTGGGACCCCCCAAAATAAACCAGCTGCCTGTTTTGAACAGGGGTGTTTGTAGGAGGGTCACTCCTCCTCCTCGCTCTTGCTACCCGCAGGCATCTCTCGGCCCGCGGGCCCGTCTGTCTTTGCGGTCCCGGTGGGGACCCAGAGAGCCAGCCGGCCGCGTATTTCTCCGCGGGGGGCGGGATCTCCGCGCGGGGCGTTGCAGGGGTCCTTAGCTCATTGCGGTACTGGGGGGGGGGAGGGGGGGGAGAGCCGGCTCGCTAATGAAGCCAGAGAAATCACTTTGCAAGCGGCTGCAAAGGCAGCGAGAAGAAAGGCCCCGTGCCGTGCTCCGGGCCCGGGGAGGCGAAGCCCCCCAGGCGGTGCGTGCGCCCAGCGGGGCGCGCTTTGTGCGGGGACCCCCCCGCCCGCCATCCGCCCGCCATCCGCCCACTGCCCATCCCAGCAAGCCGCCGACGTTCCCCCTAATGAAGCCCGCCAGGCTAATTACGCGGCGCTCTCTCGGCTGGCCCGGCCCACGGGCTCCCAGCGCAGCCTGGTGGAGCTGATCAAAGGCGGGGAGGGGGGGGGCCGCTTCTGCTGAGGCGGGTGCAGCTGCCGGGGAGCCCTGGGCTGCCAGGCCCCCTTCATTTAGCTCGGTTGCCTGCTATAAAGCGGAGAACATAATTAGGAAAGTTAAGAAAACATCCCTGTAATTAGCCAGGCAACTCTAAGCACAAGAAATGGAAATTAGTCACCGGATCATAAATTAGCTTGTGCATACATTACATGCAATGAACACCCTGGGGGCTTGTGTTTGCAGGCTTTGGCTTGCAACCCCGTGTATCTCCATAAAGCATTCATCCCTGGGTGATTATGTGCCAGCATAAAGGGAGGGCTGGTTTGTTTGTTTTTTAAGGGAATTACAAATTTCTTTTAATTCCTTTGTGGAAAGAATTTGGATTCCTCACTTTCTTTTCGGAGGGGGAGGGAAAGCCACAAATGTTAACACCCCCTCTACCTCTTAGGTAATGATTCATTTTTCAAGGTGCTTCAAGATCCGGCATTGTTTGTCTTAATGAGAACCAGGAGTTAAGGAACTATTTAAATACCCCCGAGTTTGAACTATTTTAGTAGCCCTTTCTTTACTAAAGGAAAAGAAGAAGAAGGGGGGGGAGGGATGGAGAAGCAGGAAATTGGACTCTAGCAACACATAACATTTGCATCAAAATAATACAGCAGGCAACAGAAAATCACAATCACATCACTCAGAAGGAAGGAACAGAATACAAATTAAAGGAATAATGTAAATTTTTTGCCATTAAGCTTCAATGACCATTTGAAATGGTGCAAGGCACAAAGGTTTTGATGAGCATCATCCAGTTTGATTATTCATACTTGTGTTTCTGCTTGAATTAAAGCAGGAGTGTAGTGCCTGTTAAAGCAAAATATTTGAATTGGTAGTGAACTCTCACCTTTACTTGCATCCATTTACTTTTCAAATGAATACCAGATAAGTTAGTGCATTTTCTAATCGGCCTGTTTTCCAGTGAGTGCTGTCATTACATACCAATTTCTTTTCGAAGTGCTTCCTAAGAAACATTAAATACTTACAAATAAGGATCTGTCCATCACTAGCAGTCATCCTGGAGTAACTATTTGACCAGTGCTAGAAGATTCAGGAGGTATTTCATATCCTTCCCCCCTCTGATTGGGTCTGTGTGTTACTTTTCCTTTTCTTTTCTGCAATGAACATTCAGAGGCATTGTTGAGTCTTGCTTGCTACTGGGAAGACAGAGTCAAGTTTACATGTATCGCCAGCACAAATATATTGCCAGTTTGTAAACATGTCACCTAGCTGACACATGCCTCTGGCTCACACTGAGTGTGAACTGCTCTGAATCTGTGGAGTGGTTTTTAGAGTGGATATCATAAACATTTCCTTGATTCCAGGAAACAGTGCCTGATCCAAAGCCCACTGAAGTCAATTCCCTGTGGCAGCGGCTTATGGCCCTGATGTGTCTATTACCCCTCCATATAAAGCTGTATCAGGTAACACATATTATAAAGTCTCTCTCTCTCTCACACTCACATAATAGTGTGTGTGACTCTATGTATGTGGTACCTGATATATATACTCCCCTGATAGATACAAGTACGGCAATGGACAAAAATGTGCTTCTGAATGACAAAACTCCAAATTCAAGTCAAAGATCTCCTAGTCAGAAAATACTAATTTCTTAGCTTAGTATGATAAACTCATGGGACTTTATTACTCCCGAGGAGGTAGCATACAAGATACAAATATTCTTGTTTATCCATGCACAAAAGGCAACCAAGATAGTGATGGCTTGGGGGGTGCCTTTGGGGCCCCCAAAGCTCTCCATGCCACTTTCCCGTTGAATGCAATTGTGTGTCAGTTATTTAATGATCACTTGTTGTGTGTGTGCCAATCATCAGAAAATCCAGGGGAGCTGCAGCTGAGAAAGCTGGTGGTAAAGAACACGGAATTACCTGACTTGTGCACACTGTTTTGCACATAGTGGTTAACGTACAGAAAGAGCAAGAAGCAGTAAAAAGACTAAGTATTAGCAAAAACCATGCCAGGCAAACTTTAATAATAGAGGCCTGATCCTCCACCCACTGAAGACATTGGGAATTTTGCCATTGACCTTAATGGGAACAAGATTAGACCCATAATTTGTTCAAAGCTGAAGAGTAAACATAGGCTGGGTGCAACACAACTTTATAAAACTGATGGATAGACTGTAGACCAATACTTACATCTTTCTTTCCTTGCCTTTCCTTCTTTTTTCACAAAATGCAGTTGGTTTGATGATCAAATTCCTGATTTCTGATCTAAGTGGTAATGTTACCCCAGGGTCAGATATTGAAAAACACAATCCGCACTAGAAGTTTGCCTCTTTCATAGTGCATGTGTTTAGATCTAAAATGATGAAGTAACGTTAGTTCACAGAATAGCCAAATCCCTAGTAAGAGTTTAAAACACAAAGTTAGAATAGCTGAGATATTCTGCTTTTAAGAGGAGCTGCAGATAATGTATTATACCCATTACCCAGAATAATGCATTATTACTGAGCATGGTATTAATCTTAAACATGTGTTTATGCAGTAGACCAGAAGGGCTCTGAGCTTAGCTAAAGTCCTGTTAATTTAACATTGTCAGTTTTCGAATAATATATTTAAAAAATCTCTTGTAGCCTTTGTTACTAAAAAGAGCTGCAGGATCATGCCCTGAAGCTGAAGGGATTTTCAAATCAATTTACTTTTTTTTTTTATCCTTTATGGTGTTTGTTTTTTGCATTTTTCTCAGCTGAAACAATTGAAAGAGAGAGGTCAATTTCTCTTTTGTTTCCAGCCAGTTTTATTTTTCTGCCTCTCCCGCACTAGCACATTGTTACAGTGTTCTGGGCTTGAAACGCTACAGAGGATGTGTTTATTTGTTTTTAAAAAATCTATTTGCATGGGAATTTTTAAAAAGTAGGTACAAACATTTCCAATGGTCGTGGATTTTGGAAAAGTATGTTTCTAAAGGAAATAACTCTTTTCCTATCCATAATTATGGTGAAGATCCCATTTGCATCAATGCGTTTTCCCTGAAAACTGATTACATACCTTTTGATTTTGGTCCAGATCTGACTTGACAGCAGAGTTGATCCCTTAAAACTGTCCCATTGTTATTTTTGGAAAGGAAGCAGGAAGAGAGTGCTATTCTTAGCATGTTAGCAAGATCTGTTTATGCAACATGAGTTTACCTTTTGCTACCTTTCTTTGGATTTAGGAGACTATTTTTACTGGGTAACTAGTGGATGATTATATTGAGATACAACCTTCTAGTCAATACACTTGCAATGAGATATTAATGGGACTTCTGGCATGCAAAAGAGTATTCCTGACTGTAAGAATTGGGCCCAGTATCCCTTTAAATTTTTCTTCTATATACAAACATATGCAAGTACAGAGCCCTTCAACTCCTTTTGGTACATACTACACACTTTTTTTTTTAACAGACCAACATGGCTACAACAACACTAAATAATATGTACGTGATCTAATGTATATTCTTGGTTAAATGCTCCTTGACTTCAATGGGATCAGGATTGGACCATCCTTTCCTGTGTATGCAGGTAAAGGTTGTGCATTTTAAAGCAATTCAGGGTGAATATTACACACTTCTTAACCGTCTATAAAAATGGTCTTTTATGTAAAAATGAAGAAAAAAATCAAGATAATTATACATTCTTTAAAAAAAAAAGAAAATCCTGCATTTAAGTAATTTTGAAGTTCTCCACCATGAACTAACAAAGGCCAGGATAGGCAAGTTATAACCAACACTGAAGGAATGCAAGACTGTCTTTGTCATTTTTCCACAGTGGTATTAGTTAAAGTCAGGCTCTCCAGTTTAACTCGGATCTGCCTTTCTATTACAAATGTTTTTCCCAATGTTGTTGTTTAGTTTTATTTAATATGCATAATAATTCCCAGGCTGCTGTAAAGTACAAGGTTCTATCCAGGAAGAGCTTTGCTGACATAATGCCACCTCCCAAACTCGGCTCAATGTTCACAGCTGAATAGTTCCCATCATCCCTTCCCCAGCATGAGAGAAGACAGCAAAGTCATAGAATCATAGAATATCAGGGTTGGAAGGGACCTTAGAAGGTCATCTAGTCTAATCCCCTGCTCAAAGCAGGACCAATCCCCAATTTTTGCCCCAGATCCCTAAATGGCCCCCTCAAGGATTGAACTCACAATCCTGGGTTTAGCAGGCCAATGCTCAAACCACTGAGCTATCCCTCCCCCCAAATATGGAATGCTTCACGAATTTGCGTGTCATCCTTGCGCAGGGGCCATGCTAATCTTCTCTGTATCGTTCCAATTTTAGTATATGTCCAGGGGTTGCTGCTTTCAGGAGCACCTCTGCCAGGCATGAGATGCTCTTCACCATCAGCTTTTGTTAGAGACGCTTAACATGTAATGTTCCTAGGGTTTAATTTTTTTTAAATCAAAGCATGGCATAGAAAACCATTCTTCTGCAGCCCTTTCACCAAAGATCCCAAAGTGCTTCCACGGCCATTAATTTGCTAAGTACCGTCACTCTCCTGTAAGATAGGTAAGTGTTGATATTTTACAGCTGGAGCAGTTGAGGGACAGAAACGTTGGGCTAATTATTTTTAAAGTGGCCTCTGATTTTGGGTGCCATATTCTTTAGAGTACACACCTCAAGTCTGAT
The DNA here is from genome assembly GCA_037349315.1 of Chelydra serpentina. NCBI lineage: Eukaryota > Metazoa > Chordata > Testudines > Chelydridae > Chelydra > Chelydra serpentina. The sequence goes on from JBAIAC010000061.1 coordinate 19,489,483, forward strand.
TTGCAGAAGGGCCAAGCACCTGTAATTTCCACTGACTTCCAGTGGAGACATGGATGCCTAGCATCTCTGCAAGTCTTGGCTTAATTCCCTCGTTCAGCGCCACCCAGGAAGTAAGTAGCATGGTTGTAAGAAACTCATGCCCACTGGCTCCCTACGCTACAGGGAAGCAGGGTTTTCAATGAAGCTCTGTTAAAAGTGGTGGTCACCCAGACACCAGCAGACCCTGGGGGAAAGAAGGGAAGAATCATAAGCTTGGACTAGTTGTAATTCATGTGACGTCATCCCAGTGAATTGCCACTTTATGTTTTTACACAACCAGTGTGTTACATTGAAAAGCCACGTACGAAAGACAGAAAATCCTCTTTGTGTGGACAATGAACCTTCCTTTTTATTTCATGAAACAGAAGTGGCAAAGCCACGCATGAGACGTGACAGCGTTCATCCCTTGATTGGGGCGAAACGCATTTTCATTGCCCACGCTTGGAGCAGTCTTTTGGTGCCAGTATTTTTTTTTTTAAATGGCACGCCGTATGGCAAACTGTTACGCTACTGTCTCTCCACCGGGCAGCTGGCTGTGCAGGTACCCAAGAGAATTCCACAGGTGATTTCGTATGGCGTGGGGCAGTCTGGAATGTTGTCCTTCCACAAATCACCATTGTGTCTATTTGGTTTTGGTGCAGGTGTGAAAGCAAAGGTCTCCTTTTCCCTCTGATCCGTAAGCACGCTCTCACACATGCTTCATTTTAAGCAAGTAATGCCATTGACTTCAATGGGACCGCTCACGAGCGAAAACATAAGCCTGGACCTAATGTTATTCTGAGTTTGTACAGCGCCTAACACAATAAAGTCCTGATCGATGACTAAGTGCTATGGGTAAAACACATAATAAATGAGTGTTGTGCAGAATCAGGGTCTATGTAGATTTTGCAGTAGTTATGTTATTGTTGAATCTTACATTTTTGGGGAGGTATCAGCATGTGGCCCTCACGCTGGATGTGAGCAAGAAATCCAGAACTGGGCCCTCTATTTATTTGAAGCTGGAGTGGGAGCTCAGGCAATAAAGGGCTATGCAGCCTTGCACCTCTAGGGGGCTCTTCTGGACCCTCGCCCAGCTCTGTAGTCACATTGGCACCATCTGGTGGCTGTTTGGAGGCCTTTCCCAAACAATGTGTTGCGGTTCTTCATGGACAAGGGTCTACATCACAAAACGATCCCCACAAGTGGCATTGAATTAGCAATCTCAGAAGAGAGGCCTAAGGCGTATACCTGAGTGACCTACCCCCTCTTCAGGGCTCCCTCTGGCTCTTTCCCCCAGCGCTAGATGCAGTGGAGAAGGAAAGGATGTAGGAGAAGTGCTGCGGACTGCGAGAGCTCTGGCCAAGCGAAGGAAAATTCAAAAGGCCCTCGGAGATCCCACTAAACCTCCTCCAGAACAAACAACGGGTTCTGCCCCAGGAACCTGCTGATCCAGGCAGCTCCTCAGGAGGCTAGGGGGGTTCATATGGAGGCCCTGACCTCCACATCAGCTCTGAGTCCCATCCCTCTACTCCGGGATAGTGCAGAGCCTGGAACTCCCCGAGGGAGAGGCTGTTAGGCTGGGTTTTTGTGTGTGTGGGGAGCAAGGCAGGGAGGTGGATAATGGTAATTCTGCTGGTCCCATCTCACCCTCTTCTAGCCCTTCCCCTGGCACGGGTTCCTGGACCCACACAGTTCCATTCCTAGGGTGTGGAGCAAGAAGAATGGTTCTGTCCTGGTAGCTGACCCTTCATTACCACACGGTCCTGGGTAGCTCTGGGTGCCCGAGGGTTTGCTCTGCGTGAGGATCATGGTCTAACCCAAGTTACCAGCGCCCTGAAGACTCAGAAACGTATGTCCCTGATAAATGGGGGGGGGGGGGGGCAAACTCTTGCCTCAGACAAACATCTACTGAGATTTACATTTTTTCCCTCTTGTTTCACCTGATTTTTCTCTCATCGGAACTTCCCCCCTTGGATTTTGGATAGCTCCAAGCTGTGTGAGATCGATGCGGTGAATCATAGAACCGTAAGACTGGAAGGGACCTCAAGAGGTCATCTAGCCCAGTCCCCTGCACTCAAGGCAGGACTAAGTATTATCTAGACCATCCCTGACAGGTGCTTGTCCAACCTGCTCTTAAAAATGGTACTACACTCACTGATGCCAGCTGAGGATGTCACCCATATGGGTCTTGCATGGACATGCTAAAACAAGCTAGACAGCTAGGTCCAAAGCAGGGGGAAATATTCTGAATTCAGGAATGACTCTGGAATCATCCCACTGAATCCAAATCAGAGTTTGGTTATCCAAAATTCAGCTTCGCTCCCCATCTCCCTCTTCTTCAAACCAGTCTCCCACTCTCCTTTCCTCTTCCCTACGAAAATATACACTGGAGGAGAGTCACCATTGCACCAGCTCTTTGACACCAGGGCTGGAGAGGTTAAAGGGGCCCTAAAAACCCTGCCTCCAGCCGGGGGAGGTTTCCTTGGGGCAAGCACTGCAAAAGGCAGCTATAAAGCTGTCCTTAAGGTACCCCCTCACAAGCCCTGGCCCTTAAGTGTGCTTAAGCAAGACAGACCATTCAATAAGCCCGCTGAAAAAGGCTCAGGATGGGAACCCCAACTATCCCGTAAAAAAAAAGATCTATACAGCCTTTAAGGAAAGAGAACTGGGTAACAGCATGAACATTGCCCAGTTACTATATTGCGTGAAGCATTGCCAACCCTAAATATTAAAATATCATGAGTCAGATCTCCAGAATCATGAGATTGTCTTAAAAATTAGTTTTAGAAAATATTTTGGGGCTCTCTTTACCTGCCTTCTGGTTTTAGGATACACTCAGGTCATGTTTTCCTGCTTTCCTCTGCAGCCAGCCTGGCTAGAAGCCTTTTAAAAATGAAAGCTGAGGTTCTCCTGCATTCACATGACTCCGGCACCTGGGGCTTTAAGGAAACAGCCGTTATTGCAAGACTTGTGACACAAATCATGAGAGCTAGCAACACTGTTCTGTTTTACTTCATGATTTGTTGTAAGATATTCATCTCCACGTTAGCTGCACAGAAAACCCTGCTTCCTCACTCCCCATACACTTTATGATCTAATTCCATATAACGGTCTGCCCGTGGAATATGGTGATTTGAAGGGGCGTTTTTCCCCGCAGTGAGTGATTTTCAGGTTGCTGAGCGTTCTTACTTTTTGTGCCACACGGATCTGGTTTTGGGGATGTTTGATTTCCTCCTTTAAACCTTCTCCTATTTGTTTATATGCTATTTCAGTGTGCTTGCTCAGGTCTAAGGACCCTATTATTTGACTGGTATCGGAGGGGTAGCCGTGTCAGTCTGGATCTGCAAGAGCGACAAAGAGTCCTGTAGCACCTTATAGACTAACAGATATATTCCACCACATGCATCTGACGAAGTGGGTCTCCAGTATATCTGTTAGTCTAGAAGGTGCTACAGGACTCTTTGTCACTAGTATTTGACTGTTTCCCTGCAATTATTTATCCCAGATGGTGCAGCCCTTGTTGTGCTATTCAGAGTTTTGTTCAGTGAGGTGTAGGATGTTATTCTGAAGTTCACTCTCACACACACACACTGAGATACAAAGACCTACACAGAGGGAGAAACAAAGACAGACAGAGTGAAACTTTTCAGTGTAGTAGCCGTGTTAGTCTGTGTCAGCAAAAAGAAAATAAGAAAGAAATACTTGTGACACCTTAGAGACTAACAAATTTATTTCAGCATAAGCGTTCGTGGGTTAGAACCCACTTCATCAGAAACTTGCACACACAAACATGCAACGCTGAAGCAAGCCTCTAGAAAGTTTTGGCACCACGTAGGTTGCCCATTTCAGATTATTTATCTCCTTTTTCCTTCCTTTTTCTTCTACTCTTTCCCTCCCCAGCAGTATAATGCTCTATTCTTAAACCATTGTATGCTTCACTTTTTCCTTATCATTTAGAAACAAAGTCTTCTGAATAGCCTCTCTCTCTCAATCTCTGTCTCTCTCTGTCTCTGTGTGTTTGTGTGTGTGTGTGTTAATCACAAATTTATGATGATGCAGGGAGTTCGGAGTGAGAAAGCTAAGCGCATTTCTCTGCCACAAACCATTGCTTTCAGGGATCATTCCACTTGACTGGCTAAGGAGAAAACTGCTCTGATAGAAACTATGTTATAATAGTTGGGAACTTTATAACAATTCAGTACCAACCGAGCTGATTTATTCTAATATGCCGGTGCAGGGAATTGTTATTCACCAAAGCAGAAAATGGAGCTGGCTTTTCAAAAATGTTTAAAATCAAGCAGCTCTGAAGTCACCATCCGACTGTTTGGGTAATCTTTTTGGTGGCCAGGCAATCCACTTTCATTAAGGGCCGTGCTGTTCTACAAAGCAAATAGCACATGGCCAAAATGGAGCCACCTCTTCCAAAATGCTGCTTAAACGCTGTTTGTTTTCATTTGGCTGGGGATGGTAAAATTGCACTGGCAAAATATTCTACACAGATGGCCTCGCCTTCCGATCTGGATGTGATGTGTATGTTACAACAGATCGGATGTGTATACTTATGTATGACTAGCATCCTTTTTTTTTTTTTTTTTGCAAGACAAATTATAACTGATTATCTCTATTTGTCTACAGCCAGTGTATCATTGGAGGTCAAATATTGTTGATGGGCTTTCTCTATGTGTGCGTGTGATGAGAAAGAAAAGTCTTTTGTCTGCTTAACAACCTAGCCCGATGCTTTTTCCAAAGTTTTCCACTGCAGAGAAAATGCCATAACTTTTTTGTTTGTCTCTGTAGTGTCATTATATAATTAAAATGGCTATGTCAGAACAAAACTCTTACTCAATTAATTTCTCCTCTTCATGTGCTGATTATCTTTTTAATTTGCAAAGAAAGGTTTTAGAGTGAAGTCGAGTGCCAGCTGCCCACAACTGAACTATTCACATTTGGAAGAAAGATTAATTGCCTGAAGTTGGGTTTAAATGTCACTTATGTAACCTTCCATTATGCTTTTTCACAACTTTAGACGCAGATATGCTAATTGTCAGTGGTGTATTTTTGAAAGAGCTATCGTTGAAACCCCAAACACCTTTCTGTGTGTCTTCTCTCTTTATTATATCACGCATTCGGAGCTAGTTTCAAATCAACTTGGGTTTGCTTTTTCAAGGGCAGTACATTCAAGCTGGGTGCTGTTGAGTTGGGCAGTTCTTCTGCTGTGCTGGTTACAGTGCTGATCAGTTCATTACATGGGTTTGTGTGCTCTGTGGTGAGTCTGCAGTGTTTGATGCTAGAGGGCAATCCTGGCATCTTTGCTTGATTGTTTGAATCTATACCCCTCCTTCAGTCTGTGACGTTAAAAGAGGCCTTAACGTTCTGGTCCAACTGTAGCACTGCACAATCCCCTTTCTCCACATCTTCACTCCCGGGGGGATTACGAAACCTGGAGTCTGTTGTGACTGGGTACCAATGCAGTGTACTTGTAGGCAGTCTTGAAACCAAATTAAGAGCCTGAAGCCAATGGAAGGACCCCAGCTGATTTGAGTGGGTTTTGGATCAGGCCCTTATGGAGTCTGTAACCAAATTTAGGGTGCAGGCCGGCTTCATGCTTTAATGGCCCTAGCAACGTGATTCCCTCTTGTTCATTTCTACGGAGGGACATGATGCACCAAGAGACAGGGTTCCCTGTCTGGATCCCCCTCCCCTCGTGGCAGGGGGGCTGGAACAATGTGTATAGTCGGGGGTGCGGAGAGCCATTGACCCAAACTGTAAACCCTGGATATGATGGAAACCACTTCAAGCTGGGGGGTGCAGCAGCACCCCAAGTTCCAGCACCTACGTGGCCTATGTACGCATGTCTTTACACAGGAGGTGAGGCTGTTTGCTTTCTTGATCGATAATCCCTCCTTGAAAAACTCCCCAGCTGCCCTGCTATCTAACGGGCAGGATGGGCCATTAGGTCTGCGGCAACTGGCGTTTCTCAGCTTGTTATCACTTCTCTGGGATGCTGCTGCTGTCACTGAGCACAGGGCAGACACCCCAGGGAAGGCAGGAGAGGAGAGACAGCACGGCCTCCCCCCCACCCCCGCGGCCTGATTCTGCTCTCAAAGCGGTGTAAACTAGCAGCAGTCACTTCTCTGACACAAACGAAGCTAAACTGAGACCAGGATCAGACCCACTCGTTTCCAGAGCCGTCCCAGCAATGGGTTAGCTCTCCAAAATGAAAGCCTTCTCAAGATCATCAGCAAGCAATCCCCGAACCCCCATTAACTCCGGTTCTCCTTAACAGGTCTGCCCCTGTCCTGTCCAGACCCTCACATTCCTGGTCATCCATGTACAGCACCACATGGCGCGTCACTGAAGTAAAAACTGCCATTTGCCCTTCCAATCTTCCCTGTTTATTCAATCTGGCAGGGGTAGTTTGAATACCCTGGTTGGCTGCTCTCAACAACATCAAGTGGCATCAGGCCACTGCCTCTCTCCCAAGCCGTATTAAATTTTAACTTCTCTTATCAGCTCCCTGCAGAGAAGCGACAGCCGGGAGTCATAAAGTTATTGACGCTGGCTAGAAATACCTGCGAGTTATTTAAAAAGAAAAAAAAAGTGTGAATGTTTAAGAGCAACAGCCTAACTGATAATGAGGGAGGCGACATATGTTGTGGATTACCCAGAAATTAAAAACACCTGTCCAGGTTTGCTTTAGAAAGGAATAAATGACCAGGCTGAAAAAGAAAGAGTGCTAGGTGCTGCCTGTCTTCATACAGGGGAGGAACGAACAGCAGAGGATAATAAACACGTTATTAGATGGCTAGAACATAAGAGATCTATACGTGCACATGCATCTAAATCTATGCACCAACACACACAAATACTTTATATGGATATAAAATGTGTATATCATAGAATCTCAGGGTTGGAAGGGACCTCAGGAGGTCATCTAGTCCAACCCCCTGCTCAAAGCAGGACCAATCCCCAATTTTTGCCCCAGATCCCTAAATGGCCCCCTCAAGGATTGAACTCACAACCCTGGGTTTAGCAAGCCAATGCTCAAACCACTGAGCTATCTCTCCCCCCACTATGTAACACTCCCTTTCTCCAGGCCCTCAAAGGGGCAGAACTATACACAGGCAGATTCACCATCTAAATGCCATCACCTCTAGAGAGGTAGAGCTGGCAGACTACTCCCAAACAGCAAGCTACCCGAGAGTAGAGAGGGAAGAAGAGAAGAAATTTAAGCCAAGGTCACCCAGGCAACCCCCCTCTTACGGAAAGCGTCTGGGATCTGACGGGAACATAGAAGTGCCTCCTGAATGATTCATGTTATTAATGTTTTATTTTACTACCTTACTACTGAGAGACGCCCACTGGAAACGGCATGCTACCCAATTGATCTACCTGGAAGGATGGAGGCCTGAACTAACCCTGTCAGGATTCAAACCTTGGTTCCAGGGAGTCTGAGCATTCAAACAGCTTCATACTCAGGCAGCTAAACCAACCCCTGTATTTTATTAGCATGCACCGGTTAATCCCTTTGAGAGTACAGCCCTGGAGACCCCCTTGTATGTTTAAAGATTTACAGCTGAACCCACCGCTAGTGAACTCAGATAAGCACCATTTCATTTGGAATGAAGCCGATTGAATGGCCCATAGCATTCCAAGGCATAGCAACGTGCACATTGAAATCCTGCTTTGCAGTATTCAGTCCTGAACTCCCTGCGTGGAGCTCACTAGGCTGAAACTCCCCTGACCTGAGCCAGGACTTGGGGGCATGGACCGGGGAGCTGATCCTGTAATTGGATCCATGTGGGAAGACCCCAGTCCTACACAGAGTCCTGTGAAATCACTGGGCATTCCATGTAGATTTAGCTGTAGGGTCAAGCTTAGCTCCAAAGTCTTCCCCAGGAATTGAAATTAGAGGGGGTGTTCAAATTTACAGCAGAGGTTGGAAAACAACTAAATTGGCAACACTGGAGCGGAATGAGAGACTGCGGGGCACGTGTAGCGCAATTCCTGAAGACCTGGGTTTATTTCCCCACTCTGTCACCGATGTCCTCTGGTACCTGGACAAGCCTCTGTCAGCCTCAGTTCCCCATCTATAAAATAGGGACAACAGCACTGCCCTCCCTCACAGGGGTGTAATGAGGACAAATACATTAAAAAGTGTGAAGCATGCAGATACTTTGGCAATGGGAAACCATCTAAGTATGTTAGAATGACAGATGGGTTTTCTGGGGAAAAAAAATTAACTCCATGATAAAGCACTGCTATGGAGAATTACTTCTTTCTCATCCCTCGTGACATATGTTGCATCTGGAAGGTGTTTTCAAATCAGTAAGGGAAGAAATGAGAACAATCACAGCTATTACAGATTTGTTTATTATTTTACTTGAGCAGATCTGATGAAAAGAGTTCCCAAGCCCATAAACCTTTTCAGGCTTCAGTTATTTTGGGGAGCTAAAAAGGGGACATTTTAAAAAGCAAGCCTGAGTATTTTGCTTGTGTGGCTACCTAAACAGCTGAGTAGTGCTGTCGTCAAGGGATGAGAGGGGGATGATGTGTGTTGGGAAGGGGGAGGAGGGGAATTGGACTGAGGGATGTCAACAAAAAAATCCTGGAAACGTTTTATGTAGGGTTTTGTTCAGGGGAGGTTTTCCATAATACATTTTGACGGTTTTGAAATTGGCCCTGTGTAGGCCAACAATGAGGGATAGTGGAGCTTACATAGCAGAAAATCCATACTCTCCAGACACCTGCTTACCACAGAAGAATCACAAGATATTGACCTTCAATTCAGCTTGCAGTATGAGCTGATTCAGGGAGATAAGGGGAACTAATCTGTCAGTCTTCTCAGGCTCTTCTTTATTGACTAACTGACAGTTGGTTATTTCAGCTTCAGCTACGCCGTGGTAACACTGAAAAATATGATTCAGACACCTATTGGGTTTTTATTGCAAGTTAGATAGACACCCTTCTGTTAAAGAGACCTCCTGAGCTACGGCTGTGTTTTGGGTTAAAATTGATCTGGTGTGTAGTCCCAACCTTCCGATGGTTACCTGACTGACAGATACAAAGTTAAACTTTTGACCACAGGTTGCTAGTTTATAATTTCACTCCAGCCTTATGACTAATTTCTATATACACACACACACACACACACACACACGGCCGGCTCCAGGCACCAGCAAAGGAAGCAGGTGCTTGGGGCGGCACATCTGAAGGGGCGGCATTCCGGTCATTCCTAGGATGGCACATTTCAAGGGCCGGGGTTTTTTGTTTTGGTTTGGTTTTGTTTTGGCTGCTTGGGGCGGCAAAAAAGCTAGAGCCAGCTAGCCACAGCCACACACACACACGCACACACACACACACAATCTGGAAACACTTAGAATTCACACTGCACAGAGACACAAAAAATGCAGCCAATGGATATTTCATGGACAGATGAAAGCTACATCATAAATCAAGTTCTTACTGAAACCACAACTTAATTCTGGGTTTCGAATTTGATTTTTCTATGGACTAAAAGGAAAGCTATCTAACAATCGGATCTTTTATGGAACTTTGCAAAGGAAGTTTATTGCTGGCGCAGTAAATATCTTTTAGTTACTCATTACAACATCTCAACTGGGTGCCCGGCTGCAAGGAGAATGTCTTACAAACAATTATTTGAACACCAATTCACCCAGGCACTAAAAAGCAATTATTTTATAGTTTTTGTTACTCCATTTCCCCAAAAGTACTTCGGGCAGTTGAAGTTGGTTTATGCAATAAATGGTCAAGCTTCAAAAATATGACTCCTCTGAACTTTTTAACCTTATACAAAGGAAAGAATTCTAAGAGCAATGGATAAAATTCAATTAACTGAGATGACAGAAAATAATCTACTGAGCGAATACATCAGGCAATTGGAGGCTTTCATACCTTTCAAAAAGGAAATAACCTATTTCTTTCCTTGTTATCTAATGACACAGGAGTTTATTTCTCTAGAAGCAGTTACAAATCTACCTAATGGGGCCTAAATGCTGTTGCCAAGCAATTAGGGTTTTTATTGTGTGGTTAATTCCTTCATTTCCTCAGTTGGTGATAATCATTACAAAATACGGTACTTACAAGCTTTCTCATTTAAGAGCACGCATGCGCACACACACAAACGGGATTTATATCTTACCCCTTACGTATACATGTAAGAGGTTATCTAGAAACAGAGTATGTATATCTCCAATAAGTTGGGGTACATTTTCTGTCAGATAACCAAACCTATCTTGCTAAATATGTAGCTTGAAAATATTCAGCCAGATCTGCTGCTGCTTTAATCAGTGTAGCTTCGTTGATTTCAACAGAACTCCTCTGCTTCACATCAGCTGAGGATTTGGCCTGTTATTCACGCGTTATTTATCAGTCCGTTCAGTCGTGTGTTCGTGTATGTTGTTTGTACTGAATTAGGCTGATCCAGTCCTCATTTAAAATAATGAAAAGATTCCCATTTACTTCAATGGAGCTGGGGCAGGCTCTTTATGCCCAGGCGCATATATGATGGAGTCAGAAAAGCCCGCTCAATAAACATACCGTGAAGAAGCTGCACCCGACGGCACATAATATTTATTTGATCCATAGTTTCAGGGAGGGTGACCTACAAGTGATTTGTACATGTCATCACCAGAAAACCAAGCTCAAAAAACCGCTCCAGAATGTATTCATTTGGGGTGTATTCTATTTCTTTGTAAGCACACCAGATAACAAATAAAAAGCAGATTCCTAATGCACGTTTTGAATATTTTATCCAGCATTTGGCATCAGTTCCTGTTTTCTCGAATGCATTTGCTGTTCCTTCCCCTCCCATCATTCAGGTAATAAAAATAATAAATCCGTTTTTTGAAGACGTAGTCCAGGCATGGGAATTCTGTGTAGGCGGGAGTGGTAGGGGGCCTCCGTTGCAGTGAGGCTGTGTAAGAGGACTCTGCCACATCTGCATCTGACCCACAATGTAGCTAGGCTCCATGCAACCTCTGCCTAAACCAGCCCTAAGGCCAAATTTGAGAGCAGATTAGGGCAAGGCCCGGACACGCCCACTAGGCCCATGATTATGCAAATCTAGTGGCTGCAAACCCTGATATTGGGATAGTGACCTTTACCCCAGTCCTGGCCCTAGAGAGGCTGCAGGTCCTGTCTGTGAGCTAGGGAGTGGATTCCATCCTGCCTAAACCCTGTCTAGTTCTCCTAGATAGATACATGTCCTGTGGTTAAGGTACTGGACAGGGATTTAAAAACATCTGGGTTTTAGTTCCACCTCTGTCACAGGCTTCCTGTGTAATCTCGGGCAAGTCACTCAGGCTGGGATGGGAGTTGGGGCTGGATGCCTAATCCAGCCCCAATTTACCTAATCTCTTTGTGCCTCAGTTTCCTCATCTGTAAATAGGGATCATTATACTTCCTCCCTCATTGAGACGATGTGAGGATAAATCCAGTCATGTCTGTGAGCTATGGTGATGACAGCCATAGAAAAGCCCATAAAAATAAGCATCACTATATAACACAGCCGCATTATTATTCATGTCATATATGGCAGGGCCTTGTGGTAAATACAGTTATCACACACTCCCCTGCCCACTCATCCATCTGCTTAGGAGTCCCATCAAGCTACACTGACCTACATCAGGTCAAGATCTGGCTCTTTGTTAGCAGCACAGTCATTACTGGGCGACATTCTGACATACAGGATGACTACCCGGGCAGTAGGCAGCTGACCAGTTCATTTGCATCCTCCAGTCCTATTGGTTAAAATATAATGAAAGTTGTTCCAAAAGTAACACAAATGAATAACAATTTTGTTTAGTTTACACACCAGTGGAGGATCTGGTCCCTATTTTACACTTTAAAAAAAAACAACCTATGTTACAAACAGAATATCCCATTCCAGGGCACATGGGTGTGTGAAAGCCACACCGGGGGGTGCTGGAGGCATGAAGATAGATGCAAAACAGCTGCCTGCCCTGTTATGCGTAGTTCCTTACCTATGTAATTGCATTGACTGATGGAGGCTGGCTGACAAGGATCCCAAGCTGTGTAATTGTAAGACTGGATCTGCATTGGTTTCAGCTCATTAATCAAAACATCCTCATCATTGTTTTGGTAAAATAACCATTTTATATGCACAATGATACACTTCAGGGTGTGCGATCACTGTGTCGTAGACACACTTCTCAGGTGCCGGTACCACTTGAACGTTGACCTTGCTCCTCACGATTCATCTCAGACATGCATTTATGACATTACAGCTGAACACTCAGTGCCCAACCCTTTTCGCCTAGCTCACAGAAATAGTTCCAGACTACTCACTTGAGAAAAGTGAGTAGAGCTTATTCCCCTGTTATGTGTTATGGTTAAATATTAAACATGCATATGCCAGGGGCAGTTCTGCCTATGAACTGAGAACACTATTAGGCCCCTAGTGTGGTCAAGAAAAGCCACATGAAATATTTCACAAACCTAATGACAATATTGATAAACCGAAACAAAGGTAACAGCTCTTCTAAGACAACCAACTTGATCTGAGACCTCTTTTGTCGTTCTGGAATTGAGAAATTGTTTCCCAACATGTGGTTAATTGTAGCGCTGCGGTAGGTTGGTTTGTTTTTTAAATAAGACGCTGAAAGAAATTCTGTTGGGTTGCCATTCTTTTTCAACATCATTGCACTTTGGTAACAAAGTCGTGTGAATAAAAGGCATGGTAAATATGAAGGAGATAGAACATTTATAGTCATCCTTGAAGATCCTTCTACAATGAAGTATTTAAATAACAATGAATTAATCATATTTTGGAATCTGTAAGTACAAAAGCTTAAGTGCTATAATGAAGAATAGTGCTAGGTTCGGAATTGTTATTAAGGCCTTTTTATATTAAGACATCCTTGGCAAGGCTGAGTGAAATCATTCTGCAGGGACTGGGAATATAAAGGAGAACAGAACTGAAAGATATTAGCATCATGGGAAAAAATATCCTGTTCTGACTCCCCCGCCCCTTTTCCTCCTTTCTCAGTATAATCTGAATGAAATACAATATGTGGAACAATTGCATATGAGATATCTACTGCTCTAACTGATTTCTACATCCATAAATATGTCCCTATACCGTGACAGATGTACACACACAAACAGGGTACATCTATCCTAAAGTGACGTACATGGATGTGTGTGCGCTAAATGGGGTGTACTAGCACTTTAAGACTACGGAAGAAAGACCTCTAAGGGGTTTTCCTGAAAATACAGATCCAAGGACCAGAAGAGCTAGCCACACAAAATCTCATGGTTTTATCCCTTTTAGGTACCAGTACAATAGGAGATACCCAGGGGCTTTTTGATTGAATAATTACTCCCATGTCTAGCATGCTCTCCACCTCCCCCTGAATTTGCCTTTGCATTTCTCCTTTAGCACCGCATGCTCTGTCAGGGGCAGGATATGGCCCTGTAGTTTCCATGCACTATTTTGTTAGTTTGACCCGTCAGGTTGGAAGAGACCTGCCTGTGGTATTTCAAGAGGGCCAACACCGCCTGCTTCGGGTCCAACCTCTCCCAGATCTCCGTGCTCTCCAGAGGAGTCTCTTCCTTACTCTCCCTGAGCCACTCCGGTCAGCCTGACATAGCACACGAGGATTTCCTCCTGCTCTTCTTCTGCCTCTGGGGCAACTGTAGTAGCGTTCGCTGGGGAAAGTGGGGGTGGGGATCCTGGGGTTACCTTCAGTTTGGGGCAATTTAGTTTTATACAGCCAGAAGCCACGCATTTATGGCAAACTACCTGCTTCCCCTTTTGTCAGTGGGATTGTGAGAGGGTGTACTCCCTACACTGGCTTTGGCGGGGCTGAGGTAGGCCAGGCAGGCCCAATCAACCAATTAGGCTGGGGGGGATTAGGGGGTGAGAGGAAAGCCCTAATGAGGAAGAAGCTCACTTGAGCAGAGGTGGGCAGGGAAGCTGGCAGCAGCAAAGGCTGCTGGGAGGAAGTTTGCAGTCACCCTCTGTTTAGTAGCGAGGGAAGGAGGGACCCCAGGTGAAAGAATACCCCCCCCCGGGGGCCTGGCAAGACGAGAAGAGAAGAGGGTATCCTGAAGCAGTCAGGGTAGAGAAAAGACCCTGTGGGATGCAGGGTAAGAGAGTAGCAAGGCTGGGGACTGAACAGACTTTGGCTGCATGTGGCAGGGTCCCTGGGCTGGAAGGAACCCGGAGTAAAGGGCAGGCCCGGGTTCCCCTACCCGCCACTGGGGAAGTGGTGCTGGCAGAGCGGTGAACTGGAAGACTGCCTGGGTCACTGTGGGAGTGACAGACACTTTGAAGGACTGTAATCTGGAAGCGGGGGATGCTGAGTGACCTGGCCAGAGGGATGAGTCATGGAGAGGCAGCTGCAGCTCCTGGAGCAAGAGAGGGGCTGTGGACAGAGAGAGACAAAAAGAAGGAGGCGTCAGCCTTGTGGAGCTAATCCCACAAGGGAGGTGCCATTCCAGCTGTGAGCAAAACATCCCGTCCCAGGGATTTAAACCCTAGGAGTTTTTATCAAAGTTGGAGTTAGGTTTATTTCCAGTTACCTCTTAACCTGGGTAACATGAGGATTTGCCCCCTTGGCACTTCCCCTCCCCCCCCCACGGGCCCTTGATTCAATTTATTCATCCTCAGTTTCTGCAGCCTCTAAGGTAGTCAGGGATGCAATCCCATGCTCTAGGCAACCCCAAACCTCTGACGACCGGAAGCCAGGAGTGGAAGATAGGGGTAGATCACTCAATAATTGCCCAGTACTGTCTACTCCATCTGGTACAGGCCACTGTTGGAGATGGGATACTGGGCAAGATGGACCATGGTCTGACTCAGTATGGCAACTCTCATGTTCTTATTCAGCCTTCTGGCCGTTTGGGAGGCCCTAGAGTCCCCCATGTATCCTTTCCAATATGTTGTCCTGCAAAGTCTGTGGGACTATAGTATGATGCCTATAGGACTCAGACTTTCAGCTTTGGGGAGTTCCTCTCTCATTGCATAGAAGTCACAGGCTGGAAATGGGACCCATGATAATTAGGTATGACAACGTTGGATATCTTGGCTAATAGCCATTGATGGACCTATCCTCCATTAACTTATCCATTTCTTTTCTCAACCCACTTATACTTTTGGCCATCACAACATCCCATGGCAACGAGTTCCACGGGATCGTTGTGTCAATGTGGAGGGCCCATCATTGGCAGGGATTTTCAGTAGGAGATGGAACCATGTGAGTCTTGCAGAATGATCAGAAAGATGCAACTCAATGACCCTGTCACTCCCACAGCGTTACCTGGTAGGTGTTGTGTGCATATGTAATTGGTAGGTGTTGTGTGCATATGTAATTGGCGACTAGATTCATGTATACATATAGGTTCATGTGTTCATGGATATGTGCAAGTACTATAATTGATTACAAAAATATTATTATATTTGAACGCCTTAAAAAAACAACAAAATAATTAATCACTGCCCCATATGCAATTAGTAGTAACTGTATTCTGATAGTATTCAAAGGACCCACGTGGGATCACAGACCGATTGTGCTGGGTGCTATACAACCAGAAAAGAGACAGTCCCTGGCCCAGAGGTCTTATCATCTGCAAGACATTATAATAAAAAACACCCAATAGCATAGAGCCTTAAGAACCAGATCCTGGTACCCAAACTCCCCTTGAGTAGGACGTTGCTTCACAAATGTTTCCATTGGTTTCAGTGTGAATAGATATGGAACAAAGTGCTACTCAAGATGAGTAAGGGGTTTGCAATCTGGCCCTAAATGAGGGAATTATACAAACATACTCTGTCTACGCTTAGGTTTTCAGAGTATGAAGCGTTCCCAAAACATGTAACTAGGCTCTTTTGTAGGAAAAACTTCTGGGGCTGACCTACTTCTTCAAAGTGAAGAAAGAAAGAAAAGAAAGAAAGAAAAGAAAGAAAGAAAGAAAGAAACTCCCCCCTCTCTAATGGCCTGATGTTACAGGATCCTGAGCATCTCCTCTGATGTTCTGAGAATCTTCTGGGCTCTGGTGAGTCAGTGGTGTTCAGCATTTTGCGAAAAGCAGCTCGTCACAGGAACAGGTCCTTAATGAGAAGACAGGAAAAGGCATTTGCTTGAATGATAAAATTGGTTTTGACACGAATGATGAAGCTCCATGGGGAAAAGATCATTTCGGAGCATGACTGTCATATTTGGGTTGATTTCTTTGTAGGAGTGCACGGCACGCACACATATGTGTATGTGTAAATATCCGATCCAGGGCTAGTCCAATAGACTTTATGGAGAACATTTGCTGCTCCCTAAAATCCTTAGCCCCATCTACCAGCTGGGGGCATGCTGAGACAATAGAACAATTCTCACAGAGCAGCTCAGACTCTCAGTACAGCCAAAGCACTGTGCTGCTCTGTGAGAGCTTTTGCCTCCACAGTAACATCATTATTACCCAGGGCATCTCCTAAAAATGTTTCCATTTTCAAACAATAAAAACAAAGGGGAATTAAAAAAATTTCTCATTTAGTGAAATCCAGACCCTTGTGTGGATCACAACAGGGAATAGGACTCTACAGTTCTCAGCTATATAGGTGGAGAAATGTTATCCTTACTGCAATACTTCAAGAATTGTCTTTTACAGCTGGAAATTTTGGGAGACAGCCACTCTGGACAGCTCTCAGCTGGTGTAAATTGCTGCCACTCCACTGATTTCAATGGAATGAGGCTGATTTACGCCAGCCCACGGATCTTGCCCTGTACTGATTTTGTTTCACAATGCCACCACATTACTAGCTTTTTAAGATGCTCTGGAAATAAAGAGCAATTAGTAAGAGCTGTTTATTAAAAGTACTTGTAAATTAGGTGGTCCTTGCTGAAATAGGCCATTTTAATCTTTCAGGGCCAGATCCTCACCTGGCATCAGTTGGCCTATTTCCATTGAAATGCTTCCGTTTGATGGAAAGATAGAAAAGCAGTGCTGCCAAATGACATTTTTTCAGGCTGGTGATTAGAAAACAAATTGGCGAAAGAACAGCGCAGGTGAAATTGCCATAACGTTCTGAAGTGAGCAAAGAGAAATGAAATTCATTAAATACTCAGCCACCTGCTTCTGTATCGCAGACACTTCACCCCGCCAATACGATCTTAAAATCAAACAAAGAGCCTAGCTGAGATTTACAAGGTACCGTCACTGAAAGTATCCTCCTGAAAGGGCACGGAAATGTTTTAAATCTCTCTGTTTAAGAGGCAACTTCGGGCCCTGATTCAGCAAGGCACATGCCTCGCTTTGAGTAGTCTCATGGAAGTGCAGGCGATGATGTTTGTTCATGGGGCAAGTCCAGCAGCATTGCTGATATATAATGCTTTTATATTTTATATCGGAGGGGGGGAAATAAAGAGCATTTGGCTCAGATGGTGTATACGTTTGAGAGGTATTGCAACAAAGGGAGGAAAAATTTTACTTTTGACGAAAGACACTTACGCTTCCAAAGCCAATATGAATGAGTCGGCAATGTGAGCAATTTATAGCTTAAAACTGAAATGTGAATTTGGGGAAGTATGGGACCTCTTAATAAAATATGGGCTTGTACGTGTCATGAGGACTGATCAAGTGCAGAGCAGGAAGGAAGCTGAATTTCCCTTTACAGTTGTTTTGCACTGCGTGTGATGAAAGTCAGAGGCCAAGAAATTGCTCAGAATTTGGTCAATAAATGAAACATACACCATTCACCCAATGCCCGCCTCCCAAAGTAGCTATGAAAGACGCATCACACAGCTAGCGCAGGCAAATGTTCTCCAAGCTTGTAGACATTTGTCTGCACTAGCTGGCAGTGTTGCATAACTCCTTGTACTTGCAGAACAAACTGATTCCCATTGGAAACGCAGCTAAACATTGGGCGGTGGAGGTGGGGGGGAGAGTTGATATCCTTCCAGCTGGTAACTGGAGTACAGTATAGTATTAGTCCAAGGCAAGTATTTAATGCTCTAGCTAAGGCAAGGGTCCAGCAGTCTCAATCAAAGCTTGCTTCATGCTGAGAGGTGGTGCAGTCAGTAGACCAGGCACCTTCATGGGACTCAGAAGACCTGGGTTCTGCTGCTGACTCTGCCGCTGACCTCCCGTGTGACCTGGGGCTAGACACTTCCCCTCTTGTGTGTCCTGCAGTTTCCCCGCTGAAAACAATGAAGCTGGTCAGTTGTGGAAGGAATAATCTAGTCCGAGAGTAACTGTGTTTAAGGCCAGAAGGGCCACCACATCATGTCTGACCTCCTGCATATCACAGGCCACCAACGCCACTTAGCACCGGCACTCTAAACCCAACAACCGAAATTAGACCAAAGTATTACAGCCCACAGGACTAGACTATTATATGCCACAGGCAGAGAAGAGGAGGGACCGCATTGCAAAAGTGCCCAAGGCCCCAGCAATGGCAGGGAAATGAGTAAATGAGATACCTCCAGGTAATTGTGGCAAGCTACCTGCTGCTAGGGTGACCAGATGTCCTGATTTTATAGGGACAGTCCCGAGTTTTGGGTCTTTTTCTTATATAGGCGCCTATTACCCCCCACCCCCATCCTGATTTTTCACATTTGCTGTCTGGTCACCCTACCTGCTGCAGAGGAAGGTGAAACCCACCTCCCTCAAGGTCACTGCCGATCCGACTTGGGGGAAAATTCCTTCCCAACATCTATAACATCATTATTTCTGGGGGGAGAAAGAAAGAACTCAGAAAGAAAGCCAGAACCAGAAAGAACCCAGCTTGACTCTCGGGACCCTGGTGGAATTTGCAGGGCTGAAAGTCAGAAAAACTCTTCCTTTGACTGGTTATATTTTTACAGTTGCTAGGAGAGATAATGAATCCCACATTTACAGTCACTTTTCAGAGTTTCGACTGTTTTCCATAACTTGCCAAAACCAAGAAATGAAGAGGAAAAAGTCAAACCGCGGAGGTGTGGCGTGGGATACATGGAATAGCAGATATCCCACTATAGCAGATCCCAAACTGTCCTACAGAGAGGAGGGGATCTAATGTGATATCCTTCCCTCCCTATCCAAGGGTACGTTAATTCAGGATACCTGCCATGTTGAATGCATCCCAGCCTGTTTGCCTCGTTGGGCACACTTTGGATTTGGGTCACCTGAGTAATTTGGTAGTGTTACTATGTTTGCCCCTTTAAAAATCTGGCACAGCACCTCAAGGTGCGGGCTCATAAACTAAGCAGAGGTAAGGCTGATCATTACTTGGATGGGAGACCTGGTGTTGGCAATCCAGTAGGTGTTAGTGTTAACACCATTATGGTGTTAGAAGGCACTGTGCAATCTTTCAGATGAAGTGTAGAACAGTGGTTCTGACTATGTGTGAGCATAAAAACTCACATGACAATTTGAGATGGTAAAGCTGTTCTCTTCCTCGCCCTTCATATCCTGCCCCAAATCCAGCTTGGGGTGATTGCTCTCTGGCTAACAACCCGGCCTGAAATGTGCTGAATTCCATATTCCTCTTCCCTTCCTAGCCTGGACTATTGTGTAGTGTTTCTATGCACTGTTACACAGATGCCATGTTCCACCCTAGAAGTAGCTACATTGAAGAATGGGTGAAATGTTTCTGTCCACACATCAGTCAGTGTGACTTGGGTCAGCAAGCACTCAGAACCCAGGTGCCAGGACCCTGCTTGGGGGCGGGGTCCAAACCCTGTCATTTTGCAGTGTGGATGCAGCTCAAGCCGTAGACCCAAGTGAGAAAGTCTGCATAGTTCAGTATGGATGCACTGGCACAGTGGAGAGACCCAGGTCCAGCGGTTGTGAGCCCAGGTTTACAACGCCGTGTGGATGCTCAAATGCGGGCTTGGAAACATCAAGTCCACAAGTCCAGGTCCTGCACACTTGGGTTTAACAATCAGGGTAAACATTCCTACAGTGACTTAACCAAAGTCACTTAGGAAATCTCTGGTGGAGCAGGTAATTGAACCTGGCTCTCCCACATTCCAGGCTACAGCCCCAAACATGAGGCCTCAAGGTTCAGGTGTAATGACTATATAGGTGATTTTTCTATTGAGACCACTGGACATGGTCATTCCTCCTGGTTCTCAAACTACTAGGTTAACTAAGCATGTACCTGCAACCGAGTGTGAGTGGTCTAGAGCTAACTCCCCACTCTGTGCACTTGGGAAGCATCCCCACAGGGGGCAAATGGATGAGGTAAGACTTTAAGTACTAAGTAATTAACTAATTAGCCGGGTGATTGAGTTCATCAGCTGGAAACAGTTAAAAAAGAGGCAGGAAGCAACTGTAGGTGGAAAGTGGGATGTACCAGAGCAGCATAAGGGCACAGAAAGATGAGATTTCCCTAGTAGTAGGTAAAGGCTTGAGGTGGGGGGAAAAGTCTTATGCTATTGAGTGGGGAAAACATTTGAAATAAAACACCTGGTGCTGAACTTGCCACTGGTGTGTGTGAAAACTGTTTGCAGTAGGAACCCAGGGTGAGGGAACCTTGTCCAATACAGTCTGCTAGTGTCTCCTTGAAGGGTCTCCTTAAGTCCAGACTGGACAAAGGGGTCATGAAGGCAGGGAGTGGTGACCACATTACAAAATGGCTCTTGTGGGTATATTGAGAGACCCAGCTCTCTTCAGCATGGATTCTTCTCTTCTTTGGTGGGTGGTGAGAAACAGGAAATGTCTGGGCTGAAACTTCTGGAATGTCTTTCTGGAACAGATTTGGCTCCGTTTGACTGCAGAATGGGCAGGCACCCCGGTCTCCTAACCCAACAGATGTCCTGACATTTGCATGGACCTGGAGGCATTTGTGAAACCCAGTTCAGTATTTCAGCTATCTCAGTCAGCCCTGCCCTCTCGGTGCAGTTTGGCTGTGCTTCCATTATCTGGCCACTACAGAGCCATGGCCGCAGCCAGGCCTGGCTTGGAGCAACATTAACCCTGGAGTAGATAGCCAGTCAGATATCTGCAGAGGCTGGAAGGAAGCATGGATGGCTGCTCCCTAGCTCCACGCCTCCTGCCTCCCGGAGCTCAGGCAGAGGGTCTGTGTGATTCACCAAGGGTAGCAGAAGCATGGTGTGGAGCCAGCTGTCTCCCCTTTCTGCACCTCCACTAATTCTGTCTCTTGTCTGCATACAATGGGCCAAATGTGGGTCCCATTGCAGACAACAGCAAAACTCCCATGGACTTTGGTGGGATAAGAGCCATGGGGAGGAAATCCCGGCGCTCTGATGGCCCTATAGAATTAGAATAAAAGCTGCATCCTCAGGTGAGAGCTGATTTGCACTTGGACATTACATACAGCAGGCAAACATTGTCACAAACAGGGCCAACTTCAGCACAGGTGTAAGTAGGCACAACGGCATTCAGCAGACTTGCACCCGAGCCCCATAGTTACAAAATGAAGTCAGAGAAAACCCAGATAAAAAGGTAGCCCTCATTAATCAATCAAAACTCGTCTCCCACAGTAAATGACCTTTCATGTTCTTAATTCAGGGCATGATCCTTTCCTGGGCACTCGCTTCAAAGGGTTAGGACCCTCAAATCTTACTGAAGCCAATGAAAATTGGCAGCTCTGAGATCCTGATTTTCAGAGGTGCTGATCCATCCAGAGCTAGCAGCTGCAGGCTCAGCATTTTTGCAAATCAGGCCTCAGGCACCTTGCGGAACCGGCCTTGTCACCTTCGTGTTTTTTCCTGTGTAGCAGCAGCGCAGTACACTTCTGTTCAGATGCAAAATGTTTAAGATGTTCAAAGAACACTTGTAATTGCATCCTTAAATGTAAACATGAAATGTATCCAGGTAAATTAAGAATATGCTTAATTTTTCATCACACCTGTCACCTTTTTTTGGAGAAACTTTCTTTTGTGTGGAATTTTTGTGTGTGGAGGGGGGGGGCAGTAATTCAGTCTGCTGATATAAGTAAGTATCAGATTGCATTATGCTGTTAACGTCCCTTGTTTGCTACAGTGACTTATTTTGTGTCTGATACATTCGTTATCCAATTTTTGTAAGCTGATTTTAAATACGTTACTACTCAAGCGCCTTTTATAGCTTGTCCCGCTCTTGATTATGAATGAGTGCAGTGATACACACAGGAGTATTTATTATTTATATAAAATATATAAGCAGGAAGAATCTTCATAAATCACAAAATGCTATTCTCCTAGGGCCTCGTGACAGCCATATCTTTTTTATGGCAAACTAGAATACATTAAATAACGTAGGCACTGGAAAGACACATTTCAAAAATGATACGATTTCTGTACTTGTTCAATGCAGTTGGTTTGTAGCATTTAAAATCTAAAATCTGTTTTACACAAATAAATCTTAAAATTAAGATTTAAGTAAAAATGCACAGGGAAAACTACTGTATCAGCCTGTAGTAGTAGTATATTTTATGACCTAAAGAATGTCGTAATAAACAAAGCAAGCTTCAAATGCTTGGGATTTAATCTTGGAATTTCTGAAAGCTATTTTAAATAAATTTTCTTTCTCTAATCTAGAGCCTGTTTTGCCACTGTATATAGGGTACCTTGCTATGATATGATTTGTAAATGTCTGCTATACAGCACAGAAAACCGTAATAGGCAATCCATCCAAACAAAAAATGTATTCCAGAAGCACATTACTATACTAAAACAGTATATCACTATATCTATTACAAAAAAAAATCTTACTTTGGTTGCACTGCTATAGGGTTTACTATACCATTTAATTAAATACATTTACCTTTTAAAGGAAAGTCCATTGCAAGCAATTTAGACACGGGTGTACTGCAACCTTTTTTTTGAGGTTACTAGTGCTTTTAACCACTGTCTAAAGTGCATACCGTGTTAATTAGCATATTTAGGATTAAGTAGATTTACCATGCAGTAATCATTCTCTAATTCAGTAAGAACTATCTCTGGTGAATAGTGGACATTAATGACAGTTGCAAGAGCTTAGATATTACATAATCACTAATTACATTCTGCACAATTAGCGGAGACTCCTCCATGTGATTCGCTAATGGCTGATTCGTGTCATCAGCCTGTTCTGGCTGTAAAGAAATATAAACAGTCTGCATAATTTTCTGATTGTATTAGCATAGACAAGGACATTATTAATGAAGTTTGGGGACCATGAAGGGGGTTGATGCATGTGATGGACCAAAGCAAAAGAAAGTGCTATCCTTATAAAGACTTTGCCTTGATATACACATATACTTCATTATCAACTTCAAAGCTGCAGGTTTTCAGATGGTGTTTTTTCCTGATGCAGATATTGCATGAAGTTTTATTCTCTTTATACCATTCAGATGGTAGGAGAAAATAATCATAAAACTACAGCCTGGGCAATAGAGAAATACCATGACAGAGGGAACCTTTTAAAGGTGCACTGCTGAAAATTTGATTTAAGAGAAATGTACTGTAAGCGTATAAGTGGCTGCATATTTTAAGTATGCTGAATTGAAATGTACGGTGATTTAAGAAAATCTAACGATGCAACGTGAACTCTTCTGTCATTTTAATTTTTTAACCCATTGGCTACCAGAAGATTTTTGCAAGTTTATTTTTTCCTAGCATAGGACTGCATTCCCATTATACAAAAATCTTACATTTTAATAGACTCTTTCAGCCAGAAGGATCACAGAGTATGTAACAGACTGTGATCCAAATTCAGCTCTCAGTCACACTGGCGCAACCCTCTTGAAGACAAATGGGATTGCACCAAGATAGCTGAGAGGAGAATTTAGCCCTGTGTGTACAGGGATCATTACACTCATCGCTGAAATACAATCGCTTCAGTTGTGGGGCTGGCAGCTATTCTGCTCCAACTGCACTATACAAGAGTTCTTCTCCTAGAAACAGGGAAGAAGCACGTTTCCTATTGAAACTGCGGGGCAAGGGTGGCAGAAACAGATATATTCCACCGAACATTTCAGGGTCTGATCCTGCTATGTCAAACTCATAGAAGTAATTCTTTCTCATGTGAGCAGCTCCATTGACATTTATGTGAGTGCCTGCATAAATAACGGTTATTCAGGTGAGTAAGGCTTGCAGGGTGGAACCTTCCTTTGCACGTCATTTACATTACTATTTTGTATTTATTTGATTATATTATTTATTGTACCTAGAGGCCGTAGCCAGGAATCAGGGGTCCGTTGTGCCATGCACTATTCACACACGTCATGAAAAGACAGCCCTGGCCCCAAAGAGCTATTTAATTCTTCGCTGTTCTCAAAATAAATGTGCTGTGGTCTATCAGTCAATATTTCATTATAAAGTACATTCTAGTATCACAAAACGTACACAGAAAAATTTACATCTAAGTCTTTTTTGTCTGTCTTTCTTGAGTCAGTCTTTGAAAAATAAAACAACCATATAAACAATGTCCCAGAAGAATCTTGGTGTAATAGATTATTCTGGAATTTTGCTATATGTTACTTTTGCTCCTCTTTGTTCTCCGCAAATAAATGCAAACGGTTAGGCTTTTTTAATGCCTAATCACCGTGATTAAAAGAGAGCCTTTTGTTTGGAAATGCCCGTATTTAATGTATGGCCAGTCTTATGAATTAAACCTTCACTATTTATGGTTTGTTTGTTTTGGGGTTTTTTCGTTCTTGTAAGTGAAACGTGACAAAGATTCAGCCAAAAGTGAAGAACATCATTTTGGTTTATAGACTTCATTAAGAGACCATAGTCAGTAAATACCTAGAGCCCAGTTATGTTCTCAGATACACAGAGGAAATAAGGAATAATTTCACTGAAGTCAATGGAGGTACTCTGGACTTACACCAGTGTTACTGAGATCAGAATCAGGCTTCTTTACCTTCACAATAATATCATTTTAAAAAAACCGATAACACGTGTGCTTTTACAGGGCAATGCTCCAGCAAAAGCAGTCTAACAAAAGGCAATGTAGCTGGTAACCACAGCAAAGTTCTCTTCTCTCAGAGAGTACCTTATCGTGAGGGTGGGCTGAATCCAGTGACTATTCTATATTCTAGTCACTTTTAAAATAATTTCTATTTTTATAGATCCTTTCATTCTGAAGGGTAGCAAAATATTATACAAACATACCCACCACTAAAATGCTGCCACCTCTGGGAGGAAGATGGTAGCTGTTTAACAGCATACAACAACATTACACAATAGTTTAGGGCAGAAGGTGAAGAGGCCACATCTAGTTGAAATTGCTAGGGGAATTGAAAGAGGTAGGAGAGAGTTGCCCAAGGTGCACATTGGTCAGGAAACTGGCTTCAACCAAAAGTAAATGCCATGGGAACGTCAGTGACCAGTAGTGTCCAGCGTGTTGGTTTTATATCACCTGCTATAAGCGTGCTCTGTGGCACCATCTGATGGACAATGATTCTGTATTGACTCAAAGGATGGAGAGCCATATACTGATTGTATTTCCTGTAGCATTCCTCTGCTGTTCTACAGAGGGCAGTCCATAAATTACATGCCACATTTGTTGGTGGTTTTTCAAGACCCACCCACCCTTTGTAACACTGAAACAAATACACGCAATTAAGACCCCACCCCCTAATGCATTATATAATTTACGGACAGCCCCAGACTCCTCCTCACGTACTGACCTGATCTGATCCTGTTTTATCTTGTGAGATTTAAAGGGATGACAGCAGAAGTGGTTTTACTGTTACGATGCCCCATCCACCCTCTGAGCTAGCTACTTATAGAACCTAAATCCATAGGCACTCACGTAGTAAGCTATTCATCAAAAAGCCCCCAGCCTTGCTAGGCGATCACCCTGTTGGAATCTGAGCCATCAGCAAGTTGTGTATTCAGTGGTTGCTCAATATATAATTAAACACATTGACACCCACTAAATACATCGACTGTTTATACTTGTGACATTACTACTATAGGAAAGGAGACTGTAGAAAGATGGCAGTTACACAAAACCAAGCATTGCATTAAATGCTAAACTCCTACTTTGATAAAGAGGACAACACATTTTGAGCCTGACTCCCATTGCAGGCCAGGGCAATTTTGACAGCAGCTTCATGGGGGCGATGTTTGGTAAACTATTTGATTTACACTGATGAGATTACTGTATGGGCTTGCACTGGAGTGATGCAGTGTTGAATTGGCCTTTATGTTTAAACCATGTTAGCAGGAACCATGTTTAAACCAGGCTTAGGGAGCACAGTTTTGGGATTATTTTTTTTAAAGCAGGAGCTAAAATAGCATTTATTGGGGGCCACAAACTAGCTAACTGATGATTATTCATGTGAATTGTGGTGGGCTGTCTACCCCACACTGTCATGGAAGGGGTTAACCCCAAGAGATAGCAGTGGAGGTGAGTCCTCCGAGCAGCCTAGAGTGACCGTGTGGGCCGCAACCAATCAAAGAGGGGTTGCAAGGAGCAACCAATCCGGGCTTAGCAGAACTCATATAAAAAGAGCTATGGGGCCAGAGTAAGGCAGCTGCGGACTGGGGCTCCAGGTGTAATGATTGCATTCCTAGCAGGCAAAAGAGGCGCCAGCACCATGGACAGAGCAGTTGCTGGCAGGGACAGAGGGAGCACTACTCAGGACTGAGTAGCAGAGTCCCTGACGTAAGGGTGAAGAAAGTGCTGGGGCCGTGGGGAAGTAGCCCAGGGAAATGTACCGAACAGTTGGAAGGGATGCAGCACAAGCTGCCAGCTATAGGGTCCCTGGGTCAGGACCTGGAGTAGTGGGGGGGCCCGGGTCCCCCCCATTTGCCGCTGAGGGAAATGGCTGGATGAATGGACTGTAAGGTACCTAGCCCCAGAAGGGGGAAACACAGATGGTGACACGGCCAGAGGGCTGAGTCATGAAGAGGAGGCGGCGGTTTCTGGAGAGACTGCCGGCGGAAGCAGAGACAGAGTGACGGGGTGCAAACCATGGACGGGAGGGTGTCGTCCTTGAGCTAATCCCCAGAGGAACTAGGAGGAGGCGCCAGTCCAGATGTGAGTGTTGTACCTGGTGACATGACTAAATATGTTCTAATGGGCTGCTGGCCACATTCTGAGAGAAGTCATCGGGTGTGGATGAGAATGAAGCTGATCCCTGAAGACTATTCGAGACACAAGGCGGGCGAGGGAATATCTTTTACCGGACCAACTTCTGTTGGTGCGAGAGACAAGCTTTTGAGCTTACACAGAGCTCTTCTTCGGGCCTGGGACCAACACGGCTAAAACTACACTGCATACCGGAAGACTATATCAGACTCACCCAGGGCATGTCTGAGTGTACTTTTACCACAGTTAGAAGGCCATGTGGAGAAAGGGAACTCTTTCTGGTCAGAGTTGGAGTATATCAAGCCTTGGCACTAAGCCCCTTTTAATTCACATGGGTGTTCGATGAGCTTACAGAAAACATCTACAGAGTGGCAACCTGGTGCAAACTTTGTGCGGATGATGAGGAAGTGGAAGAAAATTTACAGAGATGGAGGTGTGTACTTGAAAGAAAATCAGCCGAAATTAGAGTATATGGTCTGTAGATAGAACGATATCTTGTAGGAAGACGGTGAGACTGTAAGTCTTGGGGCCAGCCACTACCAAAGGTACAGAAGTTCCAGAACTTAGGTTTGATCGTACAGGATAGCGGTGAACTCAGTGATGAATTTATAAGCAGAACAGGAAAGGCCTGGACTAAATCGAGAGAAGTGAATGGAGTGATCTATGCTAGGAGAATGCCTATCAAATTGAAAAGTAAGATCTACAAAATGATAATTAGGCCTGTAGTTTTGTATGACTACGAATGCTGGTCCCTGAGCAAGGGACAGGAGCAGATTCTGAATACAGTAGAAATGCAAATGTTAAAACGGATGCTTGGAATTACAAGGATGGACCAGGGCCAGAATGAATGACTTAGAGGAAGCACGAAGGTGGTGCTAATTATAGAAAAGCTGAGGGAATCCAGGCATGTGAAAGAATAATCAGAAGAATTTGTAGGAAGCAGGTCATTTAACTTAGAAATCGAGGGCAAGAGAAGGGCTGGAAGACTCAAAACTAGATGGATGGAAGTCATACAAAAGGACTGACTTGCTGTGAAGTGACTGAGGAACTGCTTCAAGACAGGGTGCAATGGAGAAGGATTCAAAGAGCTGACTTTATATAGAAAGGACTAAGGCTAGAAGAAGAAGAAATGTGTTCTAATGCCAGCAAGGTGTTAATAAATAAAGAATTGCTCAATGAAAGATGTGATACAATAATGATGTTCAAAGCTCTCAAAATATCTTTTAAAAAGCTGTGTTAGGTTTCTGCTCTCTCTCTCTCTCTCTCTGCTTAAAGGAACAAATAATTAGAATTAGCTCACAAGATGCGATAAGATTAAAAACCAGCTGATAAAAATTGTAGTGTGTATTTTGTAACAGCCAAGACAGAATAACATTCAGTCTCAATTCTGAAAGTATGGGACTTTAGGGGTCACAAACAATGACTATATTTATTGTCTATGGGCCAGATCCTCGGCATTTGTAAATCAGTCTAGCTCCACCGAACACCAGCTGAGGATCGGGCCTGACATGTATGCATCCATCCATCCATCCATTTAATCTCCATAAATATTTATAGATGGATTTAAAATATATTTGATGGGAAGAATTAAATGGTACCAATGTAGCATAATATAACAAGTGGTGTTTGTTTGTTTTTACAGTCATGTCTAAAAACACGCTTTCATTGTTTCTGATATACAGAGGTGTTTTTCACTGCTGTGACCTGGCTAATAATGTACCTGTTTTCTTTTTCTTCTTCGGAATGATTTTTAGAGATTCTGACTCTTCCAAAGCCAGTGCTATCTTCTTGGATATGGATTAAATGTAGATCTTTGTACTGAACAAATTTACATAAGTGCTGCTTGTGAAAGCAGAAGCTATTTCTTACATTATCACCAGAACATTTAAATCTTAATGACTGGCATTGTTGTCTAAAAGACGGTGTTTTTCCTGCTGAGAAACTGCATTAGATTCAAGAAACAGAGCTCATTTCCATTCACTCAGCAGTCTCTCTAGAAATGACATGCAGTGCTTGAAACTGTTTATTTCCAAATTCAGGCCTCCTCCGCATCAGTCATCAGCTTCAATTACCAGTTTTCCGGAGCCAAGCCATCAGGCAGTCTGACACCAGGGTCCAACCTAATTCCCACCTTCTCCAAAGTCAAGAGCATAATGTGCAGATGAAAAGGTGGAAAATAGCCTGGACTTCATTAGCATGCAGAGCTTGGTTGTTCATTTGCTTGCTGCGAATGAAAGTTCTGACACTCAGCGCTTTCTGCAATATGAGAAAAGTCCTCTTCAGAGTATATGATGTCCTTACTAGCAAGGAAAGGTCATCAAAAAGGCAGACACTGACCTTGCTCCCTGCTCTTCATGACTAGTTTATTGATTCCAGGAACACCTCATTACATGCTGGATCAACATATTATTGCCATGTTCAGTCACTGAATTGTTTACAAGTGTCTTTATCACCAGCAAAAGCCTTCCAGATGATGCATGACTACACTCATTTGGATGTGACCTGCCAATTATATGTTATCCGATACGTTGCTGTGTGTCTTGATCCCTGACCAGGTCTGCTGCCCTGCATCAACACAGTCCCATTTACTACTTCTTTCTAACCGCTCTTTGGGAAAGTATCCATTAGCCTGTCAGTGTTGTACATTTTTTTTTTTTTACCTCCGCTACAGGAAATCTGAGCGTTATTGCTCTGTCGTTTGCTATGCATGAGGTTCATAATCAGTTGAGTGAAGAATTATTTTTTTTATGGCGTTGCATGATAACCTACACAATTTGCAGTCGGTATGCACGGCGAGAGAGTAATGTGCTATAGAGTTGCGTATAGGCCCCTACGAGAGAGACCGGTCATATTTTATTCAGGCAGAACCACTGCAAGGCCAGTGATTTATTTGCAGGGGAGAAGCGAGAGAGTGTTTACCCCTTCCCCCAACCTCTCTGTTCCCTGGCTCTAAAGGTTCAATAACTTACCACCCAGGGAATGTATTTTCCCTTTCTACATATGTTTCTGTGGTTTGCATTATCATGTGCTAAACAGAAGACAATGCATTATTTACCTTGGGCTGTTGCTTTGAGGCTTGTGTGTGGCTTACACGCATGCGCACACGTCTAGGAATGTCACAAATAAATCAGCGTGCACGACGAATATTTTAATCTCTCATTACAGGCCCTTCTGTAGCTTAGTAAAAGAGAGAGTGGAATAGCAACTGGATTCAAAAGTCAGTAAGGAGAGATTTTTCCACAAAGCACCACAGAGAAGACTTCAACACACACACAGGCACGGACACAGAGCTTAGCGTGTTTGCTTTCCGTTACCTTTAATGATGTTTAGCAATGATATTTGATTATACTATTGACAAGTCTGCAAATGGCATTTGTTACCAGCAGCGTTACTCAGAGAGCTTTTAATTGCCTTGTTAAGCTGTTTGTGCAAACTCTTTGCATTCCGTTTTATACAAAAGAGGTGCTTTTGCTATTTGCGTTTCTCCTTGTGATCCATGATTAAGCACGACAAAAGTGAGTTTGAGTTTTAGTTGGATAAGAGGCAAAGGAAAACTTCTTTGGATGCTATTTAAGGAATAGTATTCATGCCACTGAAGTATGTGTATGTATCTGTTATTTATTATAAATACATGCTAGTGGAAATCTTAGGAGCTTCCTTATTCCACTGTCAATCTCTGGGGATCCTACTATGTCCAAATCCACATCTGAGGGACTTCCTACAAAAGGTGGGCTTTGAACAAAGGTATAGGTATTTAATTTGTTTGTAATCAATCATTCTAAAGGGATGGCTCTGGAACTAATATAGGCCTCAATTCAGGAAAGCCTACGTGCTTAAGTCTCTATCTATTCAAGGTGCTTTTCTGAATCAGGCGAATGGCAAGCATAATTTTATTTTTACCAGGTACAAAAGGAATGTGAGCATGTGTGAGTAATGACGTTTACTTGCAGTATATTATTCAGCCTCTAGTTGTCTCTGTGTGCTGTAAACACTTTTAGATTGTGAGGTCCCTGGTAAACGAGAGAGACAAAGCTGCAGTTGAAGCTATACGGAAACCTATTTATTGGTGTTTATAGCCTAGCAGAGTGGGGTCCTGGTCCATGACTGGAACTCCTAAGCTCTATGATAACACAAATAGAAAATGATAATAATCGTTTATAGCTATTTTCTTTAATAAATATCTCCTGGTCAAGGTAGGCTGTGATTGGCTAAATATATACCGTCATGACACATGCAATCATACGTTACTTGGATACATTTATTTGGGAAGTCCCTTAGCATTTGCTTATTCTAAGTCATGTGTGTGTTTGAGGGTTTTATATATACTGATTCTCATCTCTCAGTGACATTCCGAGAAGATATGTCCGTCAATGGCTCCTTCCAGTAAGTGCTGATGGTGGGTGGCCCTTCGGTCACTCATGTCGCAAATGCAATCACATTGTGTGGGATGCAGGACGCTACCAGTCTGGTGTGTAGAACAGAAGAACATGTCCCCCAACTCAAACAAAGCATTGCAGAGATAGTCCTCTCTACCTAACCCTGGGCTGGGGGCAGTATGGGGACACTGGGCATTCCTGCAGATTGGCTGAGCACTGGATTGACCTATCCTGGAGCAGATTAGCTGGTGCATAAGAGTGTGAGAAAGGACCCTTTGTGCTCTGCAGTTTGGAGCAGTTGAGTTCAACATCTCTTGGTGGAGGAGCACTAGGTGTAGCCTTGATCTTGTCCCCCAACCCTTGCTGGGGACATGCAGGGTGTAGTAATTATTACCACCTTCAAGCTCCAGGCCACTGCTCTACATCTCCTGGAGTATGGAGGGGTGTGGGAACCAGAACCCACCTTCACCCCTTATTCTCTTTTCCTTTTCCCCTCACATATATTTGTGGAGGTGGGGCTGCTGAAGGGTGGGGTGCTTTCTCCATTCTCCCCAAATTGCCACAGGGAGACAGAGGCCACGTCTTCTCTCCCCGGAGGGGCTTCGTTTCAGAGCTATGAACCAGGCCACATGGCTCATGCAGTTTCTCCCCGGCTCTATGCCGGCAGGATGCTGACGATGTCTCTCGATGCCTTTCCCCGATGCCTCATGACCACATTTGGCAGGCAGCCTGGGTGATGCCTCAGATGCCGCTCTGGAAGAAGGAGATGTTGACCAGCTACATAAGCATCATCCAGCTCTGCCCATCAGGACCCACTTCAGCCTCGGCCATAGCTAGGGCCCTACCAAAGTCACGGTCCTTTTTGGTCAATTTCACGGTCATAGGATTTTTTAAATGGCCAATTTCATGATTTCAGATGTTTACCTCTGAAATTTCAGTGTTGTAACTGTGAGGTCCCAAACCAAAAGGCGGTCGCGGGGTGGGGCTGTCACAAGGCTATTGTAGAGGGGTTGCGGTATTGACGCCCTTACTTTGGGGCTGCCGCCTTCAGAGTTGGAACCCCTCTTACTGATCGTTAAACTGAAGGACTTAGGGATTTAAATGATTTTTCCCAAGTTCGCAGAGTCAGAGAGTGGCAGATCTGGGGATAAAACCCAGGAGTCCTGGCTCACAGCCCAGTGGTCTAGAGAGATAGCACTGCCTTCAATATTTAATAATTAATGTGTAATAAATAGGCCGACGCCACTTTAAAGATTCTTCAAGCACTATCAGGAGCCTATGACTGTCTGAGAAGAGCTCGCTACTGTATTAAGATACTGAGAGACATCGTCAAGAATCCATCTGTGGCCACCAGGCTGAAGGTAATAGGGAATGATGCTTTGAAGAGGAGTAGGGTGGGAATTGCCCAGTGTGATCCTCTATTGCTGGTAACAAAAATAAAAAAAATAAAAGAAGTGCAGGAAAGTTACAATTTCCTTTCACAAATCAGGATAAGTCTTTGCATTTACAGAGCTTCTGCAAGCCAACAGTGGCCAAAACTATTTCTGCTAGACTGAAACCCCAATTGAAGAGATACTAACAGATCCTCCCTCAGCTCATGCTGTATGTTAAAAATCGGATCAGAAATCACCTTTTCCTTAGTCACATCTGTTTTGGGACTGTCCACAATATTTGCAACATAGCATGATAACTCTCAGTGGAGAGTGTGTAAAGGAAACTAAAAGACTAGTCTAAAGGGTGACAACAATGCAGATAAACGGTGTAAGAAGTACAGGTGGGAGCATGCTGTACAATTTGGATCAAGCTCTGGATTTCAAAGACACCCCCTCCCTAAAGTTTGAGGGCATTCAGATCCAGAGTTTTGGTTCCATGCATTATAGAGAGAGGAATAGAGACAGAATTCAAATCCGGATCCCTCCCCCTAACTATGTTTAGCTCTACGGTTTTAGTTAAGGCTTATCTCTAGGGGGAAGGAAGATTGGATTCCTTAATTCAACCTACTTAGCTTCCAAAGAAACAAACATCCTTTTAAATAAGATTTTTACACTGCTATTTATTAGAGATGGGGCAAAATAAAATCCTTGGATCCGAATATACTCAAATGTAGATGATGATCAACATTATTAAATGTGGATTTTGAAAATGAGGCCCTGTCCTTATGAAGGGATGAACCAAAACCCTGGCTGTGAACAACCCTGAAACTCGTGGGCATTCTAAGTCCCGGAGCTTGAGTTCCCACTGTGATATTCCAGTTTTATGTTCATGGGATTCCACTGGTTCCATTTTTACACTAGCATAATGCTGCACCCCACGGGATTGACCCCAGGATCTTTAGATCTTTATGCAAAACCCTACACTACTTCAGCTGAAAGAGACACCTCTCTAAGCCATCCGAGTAGTGGGTTCACAACCCGTATGTGGCCTAGTCACCAGTAGAGGGGGACAGAGTGCCACACCGAGTGGCCATGTCTTACATTGTCATGTAACTGGAGTGGCACATCAAATCCCAAATATGCATCCAACTGTTGTGCTTGAGCTTTTCTCTTCTCTTGATGTCATTATCCCTGGACTCTTATTCATTCTGTAAATTTTCTCTTTAAAAGGGAGAGAGAAACTAACTAATCCTCCTGA
The DNA here is from genome assembly GCA_037349315.1 of Chelydra serpentina. Classification (NCBI taxonomy): domain Eukaryota; kingdom Metazoa; phylum Chordata; order Testudines; family Chelydridae; genus Chelydra; species Chelydra serpentina. The sequence goes on from JBAIAC010000061.1 coordinate 19,523,493, forward strand.
CAGCAAATAGGGAACTTGCATAACTATGGAGAAGAGAATTAACCTTTTCTTTAACCTGAAGATCCTCATAATCTGTTTAAAATCAACTTTTTATTAATTTTGGAGTGATTTTTAATGCACATGTAAGTGAGTAGCCAATATCTGTGACTGTAGTTTGATACAGTTCAGAAAGGCACTGTGCAATATTTCACATGGTTTTTCAAATGCTTTTCAGTTCTAAGGTGCAATAACCCAGCAAATGTGATCCTAACTTTAGGCCCATACTTAAATTTCACCATGTGCTTAAATTCTATTGAAGTCAAAGGGATTACTCCTGTGCTTAAAGTTTGGCATGTGCTAAAGTATTTTGCTGAGGTCTTCAGTATAGCCTAACTTTTGATTTTGAAAATGGGACAAATGAAGGCATCTTGTGTTGAACTTCTGCAGCGAATACTAAAACTAATGGGACTAGAGTGACCAGATGTCTAGATTTTTATAAGGACAATCCCGATATTTGGGGCTTTTTCTTACATAGGCTACTATTACCCCCCACCCCCTGTCCCGATTTTTCACACTTGCTATCTGGTCACCCTAAATGGGACATACCTTCTATTTAGTGCTTTACATTTTCAAAATGCTCTGATATTAACTAATCATCCACCAGACCAAATTAATACTTTGTTTTAGCTAATCAGTGACAGTAGTTTCATTAGCTAGGTTCAAACCCATCTTACTTTGGTCACTGAAGCCAATGAGACTACTTGTGAGGATAGTGCAGACAGAGTTAGTCGGTGGACAAATGCCCAACAGTTAAGGCCTGAAACTTGTTAAAGAAAGTTAAACAGCAACCAGAGGCCAAGGAAAGAGTGAACATTTTAGCATCCACTAACTGTGCTTGTTGAGGTGGGAACATTATAAGATGTCCCTCTCCCCTTTTTCTTACCCATCTATTGCACTGATAAACATACACAGAAATGCGAAAAAGATCAATTTAAAGTAAACTAAACACAATGACAGCAAGCAAGGATAACATACCTAGAAATGAGGAATAAATCATGGAACTAAATAAACGTGGTTAAACGCACATGTAAAACACGACCTTTTAAGAAGTGGATTAACATTGATAATGCTGATCCCAATGCCAAAAACGAAGTCCATATCAAGTTACAGAAAATATAGACAGAACCAAGCCCATAAATGATACTGGAGACATACCCACTCTTTAAAGCTTGGAAGGCCCCATAATGCAAATGTATTTAAAAGATCAAATAAAATGCAAATAATATGAATATATTAAGAAAATATTAAATGCCTTAGAAATGAATGTGACTAGCATGAGCTCTGTTGTGATTGGAACTGAATAATGCACAAAGAATAATGTAGTCCATTAATTTAGCCTCTTTTTAATGTTCATAGGCTGTCCATGAGCTGATTGCAATATCTTCAAATGTATCAGTTGGGTGAATTTACTGGGGGGGTGGACAGGGGAGGTTAGGAGAAGAAACCCACAAGCTGTTTTATTCTATGATTTGACTGAGGGCAGTTCACTACACATATTCCATAATACAGATATGAAATCTAAGCTGGGTTGGATAGTTTTGTTTGGCCATATGATATTGTTTCTATTTCCTGATTGGATGAGTGTAACTCCTGCTATCAGGAAGCCTGTGTTTGGCCACATGGTATTGCTTCTATCTCATGACTGGATGAGTAGAACTCTTATAATCAAGACGAGGTCTTGAAGGAGCCATTGGGGCTTGGTTCTATCAGGGAAAGGGAGGGGACTGGAGAGAGGCAGCAGATAAGCAGAATGAGGGAATTCTACAAAATTTTAAACCTTTTCTTTTCTGGGACGTAACAGCTTTGCCAGAATTCTCATTAATAGAAAGGCGACTGTGAGATTTACTAACTGCATTTAGAGTTTACATTTAATTTTCTCTCATCGCATTTGAACAAAGTAATTGCATGGATATTCAGCACCTAGTAGCAAAGGGTAAGGTCAGCAATTTGTCTAGCAAATGTCCCAGGGCTCTGGGAGCCAGGCAAGAGATTTTGGGCACTTGTGTCAAGCAGTGTTCTAGACTATATAAAATGTACCTCGTCTAGCATAACTAAAGTACTTGAGTATGTGGGCTTAAAATTTGCTTTCCATGAGCAGTCACCTGAGAAGACTCCGTTTCTCAAATGGTTTCAGCGTGTAAACACAAAAGGGGAGGGTATAGTCTAGATCATTCATATTTTAACTCAAGTGAATAGTCATGGATGGATTGACTGATTTTTTTATTTTTGGTGGTATCCATCCAACTTTAATAGCCATACTTCTCTAATTTAATTACGTCTTGTCTGAAACTAGGATTCTTTCATACAGTGCTGGGAAAAATTGTGTTATCTTCATTGCCAAGTTAGATAGTTAGATCCCTATGCTGAAGAAAGTTAGCCAGTATTTTAAGATCAATGCGACCATACTGTCAATGAAATGCAAGGATGTAGAGCTATAATATTTCTTATTCAAGCCTCCAAAAATCTTGGATATAGTTTTCAATGCCTTCAAGTACTGTTACTGTCCATGTTATGTTAAGTGGGAAAAAAGGAATAGTTCCCTACCTCCAGTTTAGAGATATGAATCCAACAGCCAGAATATTAAAATACAAAAACAGTGGAACCATCCTCTTGTGAAGTCATATTTTTGTAAAAGGACAACTTTACTATGGAAAAGATCCTGGAAGGTTCTGAGTACTCTCTCTGTAAGCAGGGGGCCATCATTACTGAAAATGAAAGTCACACATTTCAGTACATGGAAACAATTTAGTACATCCATTCAACTTCATTACATGCTCAGTTTCTCTATAAGTGGGTTCCCAATATCTATGTAAATCTCTCTCTCTCTCTCTCTCTCTCTCTCTCTCTCTCTCTCTCTCTCCTCACACAGACACTAATGCCTTTATTAACATGTATTAAAATAGAAGCTAAAACCACAAGACCTGCATCAGAGGAAAATAGTAAAGAATCTTCTCACCAATGTAAGGTTATCTGCTCAGGCCCAGTTTCCAGTTACACAACAGAGGTGGGACCCTTTGGATACTGCCCCTATGATATTTGCTGATTAAACACTTAAATTTTCAAAATAAATCAACACCCAAATTATCCGTTTTAATAATGGATTGATCCATCAGTATTCATATATTTTTAAGACTGGTAAAACCTGGTGTCCAAGGATCAAGATGTTCAAATATGGGTGCATAGGAGTTAAGACTTCTGCATCTAGATTTAGACTCCTTAGCTGGCTTGGTTTTCAGAAGTGCTGAGCACCCATTGGAATCACTGGGTATTCAGCCATTTTTTAAACCAGGCAATGTATTTAGGTGCCTAACCCTGGATTTAGGAGTCTAGTTTTAGTCACTCGAAAGGCAGAGAATCTTGTCCAAGATTTCCCCTGGAAATAAATCCACCTCCCAGTCTGGGCTCTGGAGAAGGGGTTGCAAATCAGGGTCCGGCTGATGTGTAGTGGGGAAGCTTGTACAAGCCTGAATCTAGTGAGAACTATTCATTTCTCATTTGTATGGGCACTGCCCTTAACCACAAAACTGTACATAGATACAACAAAGATGAAAATCTCAAGCCCAAAATGTGTTATTCCCCACTCAGCTCCTGGAACTGAATTGCACTAAACAGAATAGATCTTCATCGTCTAGAGTCTTCAAATCAGTTTCCTCCCCCACGCCCTGGGTCTGCACAAGCAAAAATCAGCTGAAACTTAAAAAACAAAAAGCTTTTATTAATTACCGGTAATCACTTATTTTACATATTGTTACGGAGGGGTTTGTGTTGAACGTAACTGATTCTATGGAAAAGATAAGGACGAAAAATGTCTGCCCGGGCACCTAAATCACGAGCCGAAAGAAACGGAGCTCAGACCACACGTAGGGAGACCTTGCCAAACGTTTCAAAACTGAATAGTCATTGGGTTGGCAGATAATTCAGAAACTATTTGTATGAGCTGTTTATCAAATTATTAACTGCACAGATGTTGTTTGGTTGAAGAGCAGCTGAACCTTCTCTCTGCCAGCCGTGGAGACAAAGGTCTGCAGGAATAATTGGAGATGTGCATGGAATATTAAATTAATTTACTGCTCTTAATTCTTATGCAAATCCTGACCTCTGATAGAGCCTATCAATTACCCTGCATACAGGGAAAAGAAAGGAGAACAGTTTCTTTCTTTCTTTTTCCCCCTCCCCCTTGTCTTTTTTTCCCTCCCCCTTTTCTTTTTTCCCCCCTTAAAAATAAATCAAGCGGGCAAGGAAATATTTTGGAATAAAGCCATTAAGTAGAAGCGAAGAACTGGCATTATTTAATTGAGTCTCCAAGTTGCAATGCTGTCCTTTGGGAATAAAGACACATTTAAAAAAAAGGAGTGTGTGTGTGTGGGGGGGAGAAATGGAGGGCAAACAAGCAGAAATAGCTGCACATCTGTGAACAGGCTGGGGACAGAGAGGCCAAACTTGCCCAGTGCCACATTCGTTTTCCAGGATAAAATAGAAACGGGAGGTGACACCCTTGGGGGAGCAGCCCGGATTGTGTGGGACTGGGAGCAATGGGGAGGTGCGGGTTGGTTTGTCGGCAGAATCGGGGCCCTCGCCGTCAGACACCAGCGGGTCGCCTTTAATAATCCCACCCCGCGGAAGGGTTGCGAGGCTGCTAATTTGGGGAGGGGGGTAGATGCTGGGCTTTTGTTGGGGTGTCTTGGGTTGAATGGGAAGGATTTTGCGCTGTCAGCACCGGGGCTGATCCTCTGGCTGATTTCAAAGCCCGGTCCAGGGGGTGTCAGTTTCACGCCGGCATCCCAGGCAGAGGGGAACGCGGGGTAATTGGCCCTTGGTGAAAAGAGCCGGTTTGCGAGGAGTGGGGGAAAGCATCCGAATGGGGGCGCCGAGGGGGGGCGGGGGCTGGTGAGCGAAAGTTAAAGTCATATTTTCCACGAGGGGTAAATAAACCGGGGGGGGGGGATCGTGCGCTCGGGCCGACCCCTGGAAGCCCCCCGCAGGGACATGATGTTCCGAGCGCCTTTCGTCCCGTCGCCTCAGCTCCGCGCGGCCCACACAAAGGCGACCCAACAATGTCAATTAATCATGCAGCCGGCAAACAAGGCGATTTATCCCCCTACAAATAGCCTCACGGAGAGACGCTGAATGGGGGCGATTAGCATGAGAAAAGGGGAGCAAAACTCCGCAGTTCAACAGCTAAAGAGCAATTTGGTGGGGGCTGGGTGGGAGGGGGAAATTGCTTGGTTGGCGGAGAACCCCTCGGCCTTGCAGGGCTCCCCCAGGGAGAGCAGAGAGGGACCCCGGACCTGCCCAGCCTCCACCTTCATACAAAGGTGCCTCGGACACAGGGGTGATGGGGAGGGGGGAGTATTTTGATGGGACGGATTTCTCCCATCTCCAGCTGCCAATATGCCAGGAACTAGTCGGTGCAAGGTAGAAAACAAGCCCCCAAAACAGCTTTTCCAAAACCTCCCACTTCACTTCTAAAAAGACCCAAACAAGTTTGAAAGTCATAAGGTGCAACGAACCCCCCTTAACGCGCTCGCGGGATTTCTTTCTGGGACAAGCCAAGCCCCCTCTGTTCACCGGTGCCATACACACGGCCGGCCAGCCGCCCCCTGATCCTACAGCAAATGCCCTGCCCGCTATGAAGTTGTTTGGAAATGGCCCAGGTCAGCTCTCAGTTCTTGTCCCCTTCCCTCCATCAGCTCTGCCCCACGAGGTGTTTGTTTGTGTCTACACTCAACCCTGTGGAGTTTAAAGGAGATCCTTTGGGTCGCGCGTGTATTTCAGGACAGCAATTCCCTGATCTGCATAGACACGTTTAGACTCACAATCCCTTTAGATTCTATGCCGAATGATGCCCCAAATGCAGCTGGCTCCAGCTAACACTGGGTCTTTTTTTAACAAGATCCCTAGTACGGAGCTTCGTTACAAGTTGCGGGAAATGTAGCTCGCCTCACAATCACGTGTGGGTTTCTTTCTACTTGCTTTGGGAACAGCCAGCCCTGGCCTAAGCCTGCGTCTCCGAGACCGATTTCCTGAAAGTGAACATGATGATCGGTGGCTCTCCCGTGTGTTTCTATACAAACGTCACGGAGCAGGGGAACCATGTAGTCCGACCTGCCATCTCTGCTCCAGAAGTGGCTCCAGGCTAAAGCAGATCAAGAACGAGTTACGTATTAGCAGAGCCGTGTGGGGAAATCTGCCCTGTACCTGCCCTATGTGGTTTATTCAGAGAAGAGCGCTGAGTTCCCCTGCGTAAAAAAGACGTCGCAGTTGCTTTGTGGTCAGCATTTTCCGGGTCGATCCTGCATTTCCGCTTGGGTTTACACGGAAGGTTGGCTTCGAATGAAGTTCCGAATCCGCAGCCTTTACCCTGAAAAATCCGTCTACTTTCATGGTCTCCATCTGAGCACTTCCCAAGTGTGGAAACCTCCATAGCAATAACTCTTTCTCTCGCCACTGTCCCAGCCTGGGGAATAAATTGCTTTCCGATGAAAGAGACTCACCCCCATTCAAAACAAACCAACCAAAACCCCCGCACACCTGTTTGAATTCAGACTCAATTGGAAAGAGTAACGGTGAGGTTTACTGTGCTATATATTTTCAGGGGCCGTTTGCATGCCAACAATAAACTGGAGTTTTTCATCTCTGGATCTTCAGACCACACTGGGTTTGTTTATTTTTTTAATTCGTGTTAGTCAAGTGAGTTGCACACACTTTAAGAATGACGTTCCTCTCCTCCGGATCTGTCCTGGGCGTATTGCTAGGAAGGAGACCCAGTTGTTCCTAACTTTGCGCTAAATCTTAAAGTTCTTAGGGCCTGATCCAAAACCCATGGCAGTCAGCGCAAAAAGTATTGTTGACTTCAGTGCGTTTTGGATCAGTCTCTTAGCGGACAGAGGTTTTTGCTTGAGCCAGGACTGCAGGATCGGGGCCTTTAACGACTCTGAAGATTCATTCTCACATCTCACCCTCATTTGTTGAGCATTTTCCTACCTGATATTTAAATGCCCCATTTTTTACCGAGAGGAAATTTTAGTCAGAGAATCAAAAAAGGGGGTCGCTCAGGATTTGAGAGAGGCCAGGGAAGAAGGGATCGCTGAAAAATCCGAGCTCTTCCTAATCTCCCAAAACGCTATATGGGCCGACATGAATAAGAAATGTCATAGGATGGGCTCCCTTAGAGATCTAAACTCATATGAGATGTTTAGAGATTCCCCCCGTACACAGCCCATACTTGTCATTTCAATTATCCAGCCAATCTAATTAGTAATCCGAGGATGACATTAATACAAATATAATGAAGTCTGTGATGGCCAGATTAGCAGAGCCGGCACTGATAGCCTTAAAGGAACATTACACCTTGGCATGTATGGAACCGATGCAACAAAGGGTAAAATCTTGCTTAAAAAAAAAAAAACCGCTAGCAAAATCGCGCGCACCAGGCTTAGCGGTTCAAGTGCCAATTAACAAATTCAGCGCATTGCTGAGCGCTGCTTATCTGGCTCGAAAATGCCACGGACTGCAGTTTGTGCCGGAAACTTCGCGCGTCTCGCTCCTTCTCCCAAGATTTTGCACTTCGAAGAGAGGCCGAAGGAAGGAGGAGAGAGAGACAGCGGCTCCCTTCGGGGCAGATCTCGGGGCTCGGTGGGTTTCGCGTCTCCGAGGCAAACGCAGCCACACAATGAAACAAAACAAGCCCCCTCCCCCCCCGCATGCTGGAATAAGGAGCCCCGCAGAAGCCGGCAGGGACCCGTGGTATGTGTCTATCCGGATCGAAGTCCATAGAACCAGGACTGGGAGGGGGAAGATGGGGAGGGAACTGGGGGGGGGGAGTCCCAGATATTACAGCGCCTAGCACTCGTTATGACTACGCTGTGATCAGTGAGCTCGCCCCTAACAGCTACCGCGCGGCTTTGATGGAAAGTTCACTTTCTTTTGTCACTTTCAGCTCGCCCGAGCCGGTGTCCGAACCTGCCGACTACTCGACCGTGGTGTGGCCGAGGGGCCTGTAATGTGGCTGGTTTGCTCGCTTCGGTTCTTCCCTAGCTAGATGTCTGTAAAGTTATGCCCGATTCACAGCCTATGGCTCTGCCAAAAAAAAGAAAAGCCCGATGAGCAGCGAGGCAATTTATTCCAATGGGCGGTTTTTAAGAAGCTGGCAATTTTGAGGCGGCTGGGTGTTATTTAGTGCAATATGAAATCAAATGATCCTATTTCTCAAATAACAGTGTCTGGGGAGGAGAAGTGAACACTCTGAAAGGGTAATTGTCTCCTGATGATATTTCCATTATCCCCAGTCTTGGCCTAAATGGTCTTCAGCGGATGGGCTGAAAGCAAAGGGGTGAAATCAATAATAAGAATAAAAAACCCCTCTGGATTCCCTGCGCTCTGCCCGCTGCCCGCGGGGGTCTCGTCCTAACCCGTCCGAAGTTGTTCGGCCAAAGTCAATCTGCCGCTTTTGCTTTTAATGGAGGAACGGAACTAAACTTTTCTCTCCCTCCCTTGGAAGTTTTCAGACTTCGTTGGTTTTTTTAATGTGAAAGTTGCCGCGACGGGGGTAACGTCCCCAGTATAGCAGGAGACGGAACACTGGGGGGTCAATCGATAACCTGGTCAAACAAAGGTTTAAGGTAAATATAACAGCAGAGAAAAGCCCTTCTTTTTTAGCAGCCTTGTAGTGTTTGTCGCGTGTTTCTGCTTGGTCTCTCACACACCTACACACGATCGTGAGCGCAGAATGCAAAGAACCATCGGGCCCCGCAATAACACCAAATGTACCTCTATAGAAGCCAATGCGTTAGATAGCCCCGGAGATGCTCGCGTCTACGCCTTTGCACACAGTGTGTTACATTAACGTGGTTTTTGTCTCTCCCGAGCTATTCTTTACGCGTTGTGCCTGCCACAAAAGAACGCGCATTTAGCCCGCGAGAGCAGCTAATCTGCCGGAAGGCTGGTTTATCATGGAAACTGACACAATTCACCGCTAAGGCAGCGCCTTGCGTTTAAGATCGCGTTGCTAAACAGGAACCAAACTGGAGCCAAGGTAAGGTGCCGAGTTACAGCGAGGCGCAGTTGGGAGCTGTCCACCTTTTCAGCAGCACGGTTGGGTTTATACACAGAACACGCGTCTGGACACCGATTCTAGGCTAGGCGGCTTCTCGGTCATTTCAAATGCTCAGACAACTTTGTTTTTTCCTTCTTCCGCGAGATTTGTCCCTTTGAAATGTTAGTGACTTTAATTCCAGGCGAGTTAGCCGCTTTTGACTGAACACGGCAGAAAATGAATGAATCGCCGGTAACGATTAGACAAATCAAGGCTGGAGCCGGACTGGGGAGAACAAATCACTCCCTGTTTATTTTTCTGACCCCTCTTTGGGGAGGTAGATTGAAGGTTTCCCTGCGCTGTCGCGAGTGGTCTGTGTGTGGACTTTTATTTTCTAATTACTGAAAAATAATTTACCTTTTTCTCCGCTGAACGCACTAGCAAATCTTTTCTACTGGAGGGCACAGGGAGGGTTATATTTATTTGATCAGTTACATATATATTCCCATCCTTTTTGTAACATTGCCTAGCTATTTCCCCTTGACAACTATATATGCCCGGATCAGGAAGAGAAAGATAAGAAACTGACCGATTCTTCATCATTTCCCGCCCCCTGAACAACACAGCTTTAGGATTAAATTGTGGAAACACCCTCATGACTTTACACGTGTTTTTCCGTGCGCGGGGGCCCTAGGATTTTCACCCCTTAAATGTCAGAGCAGTGAAAGGCGGTCTTGAACTCGGCTGATTCCTAAGTTTTATAGCCTAAATCGGGCAATCAACCGACGGCAAACTTCTCCTCCAGTCGTTCGGGTCTTGTTGATCACAGTCACTCACTATCACTTGAAAAGCAGCAGGGACTAAGCCAATTCGATGCATTATGTGGCAATTCTGCCTCTTTTGCTGCAATGTTTCTGCCTATTGAATGTTAATTTCTTAAATGCAAGGCTTTTTCAATGGGAGTGAACCTCGCTGGCTTTTCTTATTATGTAGCATCTCATTATGTCCCACCCCGGCTGCCTGGCTGAAATGATAAAATTGCTAGACTAAAATCAATGAATGGCACCGACCCTATAAGCGAGAAATACGGTTACACGGAAACTGCAAGGAAAAAGAACCAGACCTACCTTCGTGCCTGAATAGTTACCGGCCGGCTGAGGGGAATAACACGGCGAGGATATTTTAATAGGAGTCTGAGAGATGTTTGCAGCTTTCTAAATATCTGGCACCCACATTTCTTCAGGGAAAGAGGCGGGTAGAGCAGACTATTTACTGACACACACACCCCTTTCACGGAAAACGAGCAAGATCAATGATTAAATGGCTAGGTTGCGTTTTTCAGTAATCACCATTACAACAGACAGGATTAAAACGCGAGTGTCTTGTTGGCTTTATTACGCGCCGCGAAGTATCAGGGGTGCAACCCCAGGATTTGCTACGAAGGACTAGAGAGTTTTATAAAGATATTCCCTCCCCCCCGCACCCCGATGATGTTGTTTTTTTTCTTTATATAATTCTAAATCTTTAGAGAGCAGCTCTTTTAATTTGCCAGTTTGCATCGACCCATAATAGCGGCGATTTCTCTGCTGGTGGAAGAGGGGTTCTGGAGCAAAACAACCACCAGCCTTTGCAAAGCCTAAAACGCGTCGAAGCAGCGTGCGCTGAAAGGCGAAATTCGACACAGGGCTCACTTGGACAGTGTAGAAGTGGGGCTGGTTTTTGTTTCAGGGCTTCTTTTTTTGTTGCTCAGCAAGCATGGTCACGTGTAGAGGGATTTGTGCAAAGAGGGGCCTGCGTTAGTAACATAGAAAGCTGGACAGCCGAATGAAAAGGGCATTGCAGGTCCAATCGGAAAACTTCAAGGGGCATGAAATGACTTCAGGGAAGAGGCCACGATCCAGCCCTTCCTTCTTCCCCAGCTAGCTGGAGATGACCTGGGAATTAAATCCCATTGCAATAGGCATTTGAGCCCCGCATTTTTCCTTCCGGGGCCCCGTTTGTGCTCCCTACAGCGACCTCGCTGGCTCGTTGAGTCTTAAGATTTGCCAAGGGGGCTTTAATCAATGAGGGGGTCGCCGCAGAATGACCTCAGGGAAACCGCAAACCTTGTCAACCTCCAGTGCCAGAGAAACTGGCTGTGTCTAGAGTCCAGCGACTGGAGATTTCATTTGCACTGAGGGGCTCCGTCCAGCTGCCTCTACAGGCCAGATTTCCATGTTTTTCATCTAGGTATAAATGCATTATAATTGGTATTAAACGATCAACCATTTAATTAATCACCACGCTCTTTAGTGTGACTCCACAGCCATGCTGGGCTTCTCTGTTGCATGGTGAACAGAAGCTATTTTGTTGCCAACTTTTTAGACAAACTGGCATCAGAGCACAAATTGCCAGAGTCAAATACGCCCCTCTTCTCCCAAGGGAACACAATAGCTTTTTGACCTCTTGGGTTTTATGTATTGCTTATTATTTTATTTATTGAGCCCACTTTTTTTTTTTGGTTGAGATTCCTTTGCCATTCCTATTGTGTCCTTCACCTTGGCTATTCCCCCCACCCCCCACCCCTTCAAGGTAAAAAAACCGCCTACAGATTCAGATTTATATAATTATTTCAAAGAAATCCCGAGGGGGAAACATTTTAAAATGCTAAGGCGGTATTGTTCAGAAACAAGAGTCGCTTCCTTTGCAATGTTAGGCAGAACCCACCTGAATGGAATTACCCAAATGCACATATAGATTAAAGTAATGGACAGATTTGTATGTACAGTGTCTATCAATAGATCTACAGGGCAAATTCTTTATTCACCTAAATAGTCCCATTGACTTTTACACGAAAAAGGGCTGCAGGACTGAACCTTAGATACATCAATGATGTAGGACGGTCAGATAATATATTTCCAGTGTTCTTTAAACAGAACCTAGAACAGACACTGCACTTGCTTCTTATAAGCTACATATTCCAAGTGCATGCTCCCACCTAAATGGTGCAGAATTTGCACCATTCTGTTCTTGTCCCCTCTGAGCATAGCTTCAGGATTCCTGCATTATCCCGCCTAGTTCTCTCTCCACCCCCCCCCCCCCCGAACATTTGACTGTAGTGCATGCAGTCACACCAGGGCCATATACTTCCATCAATTAATAACACAGTAAAAACAGCAGTTCCAGATAAATCAGTAATTAATTTGTATTTATTGGGGGAGAGGGGTGTGTCACATCATTTCTAGCCAAGAAGAAGCCACTATCCTGTCAGAATAATTTTTTTTACATTTTATTTTAGTCTATTCGCCATATTTTTTTATATTGTCATGTACACATAAGGGTCAAAGTTCTCATTCCTTTATTCACCTGGGCAGTCTTGTTGGAATCAGTGGAAATATTTGTGAGAAAGGCAAGCAGAGTCTGGTCCATAAAATTAAAAAATAAAAAGCCTTTGGACAAGCCAGCTACAAACCAATTTGCTTTGATGCATAAGCTTAGTCCAAAGATGTGAGAAGGCAGTGTTCTGATGCACCCACAAGAAAGACATGCTCATTCCAAGTTTACTGGCCTGCTACCACTTGCTACATTTATTTGTTTTCTCCGTTTTCATTTATTTATTTGCTTTTGTTGAAAACAAGTAATCTGAATGCCAGATTCATTTAGGGAGAACTGTCATTTATACACATTCTAGGGGAAATGACTGCTCTCAGTAAGACTGAAACAGAATTTCCACTATATAACCACACACACACTTTTTTTCAGGGGTTTATAATTTTCTCAATTAAGTTCCCTAAGGATTAATCCCCCTCGCCCCCACACATGCTTGGTCTCCACCCAGAGGTAATATTAAAAAAATATAAAAATATTTAGCACAAACCATTCTGCTGCTTATTAGTTCTGCATGTTTTAAAGAATATCCTTGTCCTATAGGTTCCAGTGAAATAATTTGTACATATGTAACTCATTCCTCAACAACTTTGTCCAGAATTAGCTTGTTTTGTAGATCTCACTGAGCTCTTAAAACATGCTGCGTTTGAAAAAAATTGGTTTCGTAGTTTTGAAGTTGCGAGCCCTGGAATTGTGTTCACACATGCACAGTAGTATGGGTTGTTTAAAACTTTACAGTGATGGGTATGAACTAGTGCAGCATGCGTCATTTAGTTTTTGTGGTCTGTATAATGTGGCTTTGGACAGAGGGGTTCTGCTAACCACTGGTGGGTGAAATCCTGGCTCCACTGAAGTCAATGGGAGTTTTGCCATTGACTTCAGTGGGGTCCCCATCTCTTCAGAGCATCATTTCATGTTGCAAGGACTTTAAAAATCTGGCTGGTCTTATAAAAACTTTAGGAAGTTTGGGATGTGGTAAAATCCCCAGGGGAAGAGGTGGTGGCAATTTCCTAGTGAACCCATGGGACACATGAATTAGGGTCAGAGCTCTTTTGGTCTAGTGCCATCTCTGTCATTGACTAGCCATTACGATACTTTACACTTACTGTATGAAGCACTTTACAAACATTATTTAATCAGGCCTTACAATGCCCATGCAAAATAGGTAAATATCATTGTCTCAATTTTACAGATGGGAAAAACGGAGTCTCCAGGTATGTCTACGTTTAAACCACTACAGCGGCATTGCTCCAGTATTGCAGCTGTGGCACGGTAGTGCTTCAAGGTAGACATCACCTACGCCAATGGGAGGGGTTTTCCTGTCGGAGCAGGTATTCCACCTCCCCGAGAGGCAGTAGTTAGGTCTACAGAAGAATTCTTCCATTGACCTTCACTCTCTACACAGTGGGTTAGATCAGCATAGCTACATCTCTTAGGGGTGTGGATTTCTCAGAGAGATGTACCTATGCCAGGATAGACCAGCCCTCAGGTACTTGCCCAAAGCAATTGACATTCCAACCCTGGTCTAGAATGTAGGTCTCTTGACTCTCAACCCTGTGTCTAATCCTCCCAGCCACACTGCTATCTAGGCAAATTACTTAGGCCAAACTTTTCAAAAGTGGCCATTCATTTTGAGTGCCTCAGGGCTTTTGTTGTTTGTTTTTAAACTATTTATTTTATGTCTGAAGTTTTAACAAATTTACAAATCCATGCCAAGTAAATATTGGAAACAAAACAATAATTACAACAGTGAGCTTTTGTATACAGGAATATAGTCAGCTGATTTTTCTATTTAACAGGGTGTTACCATATTCCAGAGTGAGCATCATTCAACACCTACGGTGTTTTTAGTGATTTTACTAAATGGAGTGAAATCTCTACGTACACATTTTGAACAGACCAGACATGACTATCAAATGTCGATATTCAAAAATATTGGACAACAGTGCTGGCTTGTTGTTGTTGTTTTTTTGCAGGTGAATGTACTTTGTCTGAGTATTGAATAAAATGTAACCAAATGTCTAAGAATCTATCTGTCCTCTGTCTTTTTAGCTGAGTATGGAACTGGTGTATTATTCCCCCCCCCCATAACTACAACCTCCCTTTTTTTAAAACCAGTCCTCTACGGTTAGGCTATTTTTCTTTTTGCAGTACAAAGCTATCTTCTTTGTGTGTGACCATTTCCACAAGGAAGACCCTGGAGGATTACAAAAACATCATTTGCTAATAAGTATCCAACAAGTTGTGATATTTGGTTACAGATTGCCACCCACCCCCCCCAATACACTATCAGGACTGGACATGTCCACCATATATGCATAAAATCTCCTCTTGTGTGTCTCGGGTTTTAGGTGCCCAACGAGAGGCATGTATGTGTCTCAAAAGACGAGCACCCAAAAGCCGAAGCACAGGGGTGGCCAACCTGAGAAGGAGTCAGAATTTACCAATGTACACTGCCAAAGAGAGACAGTAATATGTCAGCAGCCACCCCCCCTGCTCCCAGCACCTCCTGCCCACTGGCAGCCCCGCCAATCAGTGCCTCCCACTCCGATCAGCTGTTTTGTGGCATGCAGGAGGCTCTGGGGGGTAAGAGGGAGGAGTGAGGGCATGGCAGGGTTGGGGTGAGGGGCGCGGGAAGGGGTGGAGTGGGGGCAGGGCCTGTGGCAGAGCCAGAGGTTGAGCAATGAGCACCCCCCGCCCGGCACACTGGAAAGTTGGCACCTGTAGCTCCAGCCCCGGAGTCGGTGCCTAGACAAGGAGCCGCATATTAACTTCTGAAGAGCCGCATGTGGCTCCGGAGCCACCGATTGGCCACCCCTGCTGTAGCAGCTAAAATAAGTGATGTTTTCGACAATGTTGGCCTTAACTTCTCTGCACGTTTTTTCTTTCCTATTATGGGCATAGCATCCACTGACCTGACTGAGTTAGCCACCCATGGCCAGGGTTGCTTAATACGAAGCTGTCACTCTGTTTACTGGCACTTTCATACATTGTTAGGTGGGAAGGAAAGCTCTCCTCCCAACAAATATTGCAATGGTCAAATCAGTCATGCTACCCATGTGAGTGCACTCATTTGGGTCCGCTGTATGGGAGGAAGTTTGGGCAGGGACAAGGGTAGTTGGCAGCCGAGTGCCAGTCTGTGTGCGCACA
The DNA here is from genome assembly GCA_037349315.1 of Chelydra serpentina. Taxonomy (NCBI): domain Eukaryota; kingdom Metazoa; phylum Chordata; order Testudines; family Chelydridae; genus Chelydra; species Chelydra serpentina. The sequence continues at coordinate 19,539,082 of JBAIAC010000061.1, forward strand.
TGCAGTTTCCAAAAATTACACAAGAAGAAGAGACATGGGTGGCTTAGGGTGACCAGACAGCAAATGTGAAAAATCGAGACGGGGGTGGGAGGTAATAGGAGCCTACAGAAGAAAAAGACCCCAAAATCGGGACTGTCGCTATAAAATCGGGACATCTGGTCACTCTAGGGTGGCTGGCCAGTTCCTTTCTGCTGGTTGGGCTTGTGGCATCTTCTGCGTATCACTCTACAAGGCTTTGAAAGGAATGGATCTGGCCCATGGCAGCACATGAAGTGGGCCATGGTCAGGAGGGGGAATGGTATAGGAGCTGGTTTTGCTGGCTCCTACATACCCAGGTATTCCCACATGCAGGGGGAACACAGAGCTGGCAGGCTATTTAAATTCTCCAGCCTCTTTGCCCCAGTAGAGCGGGGCCAAGGACTTTGCCTTTAGCACTGAATTTCACAACGGTATTTACAACAGAGAGAATATTGTAAATACCAGGGTAAAGGTAGATACTTAGCATTCCAACTAAACTTTTTGAAAGCCTGACCTTTGGAATATTCAGTGCATCTTTATATTACAAATAATATTGTCAAGCTTTTACTTTGAGAGAGACAAGGTGGGTGAGGTAATATCTTTTATTGGATCAACTTCCATTGGTGAAAGAGACAAGCTTCTGAGCTCCACAGAGCTCTTCTTCAGGTCTGGCTTTAACTTTGTCTGTACAGCATGCACAAATACCTACTATCTGAAACGCTGACCCAACTTTCTAGTAACAGACATCATCATCAGGTTCAACTAGATGATCATAATGATCTCTTCTGGCCGTAAAATCTATGGCTACAGACGTTTCGTGTTAAAACCGTACCCAGCAATACAGGTAGTACTAAGTGTAAGAAAATCCTTCTTTGTCCACATCCAACCCACTGTTACAATACTTTCAATATTTTAACTGAATACAGAATCAAAGAAGAAGCTAAAGACAGCAAAGATCCAGTGTAGAGCACTACGTCCGTCCTCAAGCAATTGCAGGATATTAGATTACCATAGGGGATATGTCAGATATTAAACTCATGTAACACTTGATCTTAGCCAAAAGCCCATTCCGGAGATAGGGTAGTACAACAGATATAAATTATGGACTATTATTTTACCCTTCATTGATTCACTTGTTAAAAGAAGTACTACATCACTCACACAAGGTGTAACCTCTTATAGACTATGGTCCCTTCTATTACTCATGAACCAGCGAGAAGAAAATTAAGGATCCCATTGATACCCATTGCACACTTGCTATTTATCGATATCCCTGAAAATAACAGTATTGTGCTAATCTTTCATAACCAGGTAGACTAGCTGTCACAACAGTATTTTCTTTTTCCCTGACTAATCCTTCACTAGGTAATCTGTCCCTTATGCTGCCTCAATTAGGCCCTGAAGTTTGCCAAGGAAAACTCTCACATAGCCCAGAATTACGTTTTTTCATAGTTCTAGAGTCTTCACTTCACCCCTTTCATTCTGGGCTGTGGCCGTCATCTTTAAGAGTTCAGGTATGTTATGTGTTTGAACAAATATTTGAAACACTTTCTTTCCTTTCCCCACATCCCTTGGAATTAAGATTTATGTGTAACCTGGCCACTCATTTCCCCCCTTAATTCATCAAGGAACTTAAGCATGTGCCTAAGTTTAAGCAAGTGAGTAGTCCCAATGAAATCTTTTCTACTTCAGTGAGACGACTTGTGTGCTTAAAGTTAGACACATGCCTAAATTCCTTGATGAATCAGGGCCTAAATCTCCTCCTTGTGTATATTTCATTGTTGCATTGCAACGCCTGACTTCTCAGTTGACAGGCATGGCCATCTCCACTGTGACTTAATGCCGGTTTGGATCCTTCACTAGAAGCTACTTTAGAGTAATGTGATACTCTCCCCTTCCCATATGCTTCCAGTTTCCTCTGGTTTCATATGTGAAAATAAAATTATTGGAAAATGACGTTATGAATTATATAAAGCAGTGAGTTATGGCTAGTCATGACTGCTACGCAACATGTAATTGATCATTCACTAAGTGATCATTCAACCTACACAAATATTCTCTACCACTCAAAAGAGAAATCGGAAGCATTTTAGGAAGAACTTTACCCCAGAAAAAACTGTAAAAGTGCACTATTGGAGTTTCTCAGTCTATTGCAGCTGGCATGTTCCTAAGCCTCTACGACAGCTCATACTTCAGGTTTTTTATTTGGACTGGTTATTTATTATTAAATATATATGTTACCATAGCATCCAGAGGACCAAGGCTTCATCGGTCTAGGGTTGGTACAAACACATTTTAATAAATTTAATAATATCTTACATTTGCTTGCTGTCTTTCCTCCAAATGACTGACTAATCTATATACATGGATCGATTCACACACCAATGAAATGCAGTCATTGCCAGGGAAGGGTGCGGCAGCTGCTTACAGCACACATAGAAAACATAGAGCAACAGTTAAGACAGGAAGTGAAGACCCCTTTGTCCACTTGAAACTAGATGGAGAATTTAATGAGGCAGAATGTAATTATTACCCTACTTGAAATCGGGCCAGGACTCTGGAGTTAACACTCTTATGAAAAGTGCCCTGGGCTTTTTAATAATCACAAGTGGTCAGGGATTCAGTTTTACCTCTCAACCTGAAGTAAAAATAAAATTGGGAGAATGAGCAGGAATTATTGCTGAACAGAGAATAATCTGTCTCATTCAAGAGATTTGGCTCTTTTTATTTTAATTTAATTTAACTAAACTTATTTATTTAGTGATTGCGTATTGCAACTGCTAGTGCAATGTTTTTGGTGATTTGCTTTATTTGGACATTATGAATTGCTACCCTCCACTTTGACAAGGCGTGCTAGAGAAATAAAAATTGGCTTTCGACATTTTAAAACTCTTTTGCTTTATGGTCGTGCATAAAGGTTGATGTAATCCATGTTTACGCCTTTATACAGTGTGAAAAGAAACATTTCACCTCTTGTGAGGCTAGCCGGAATTAGCTATAGAATCTTATTACATTCATGCCTAACTTTGCTAAACTGCAAGACTGTCCAAGTACTTCCTTTTATTTCAAACCCTTGTAGCTTGGAGCACTTGTTGAACTTGCTGAGAAGTGCATCCGAGTTACTGGCAATTATCATATAAACAAATATCATTTGAGGCACTTCTGGGCAGAATGCAGTTTTACATAGATTAATTTACTGATGTTATCATACTGGCTATTATTCATACTCCAGATATTTCTACTGAGCAATAGCATTGCATGTTCAGAAAGCACATTATCTTACTATGCAAAAGGCTTCATTAATCAAAACAGACAACAGGCCAGACATTCTTTCTTTGAGTCCAGGGTTTTGGATCTTTGAGTCTTTTTACCTTGTCTGAGCCTCTTGTCCCCATCGTCACAGAAAGCAAGCAACTCTCTCCATAACAGATTAGTATAAAATGTCGTGGTAAATGGAAAACATTATCTAATTCAGTTAAAGAATTGCTTATTTGTTATTTTACAATAAAAAAATGACTTGTCACATAAAACTCTTTCAATAATCCCCTCAGAATATTAGATTAATTAACTCACTCATCTAAAATGCCAATGAAAGGAACTGATATATGCAAGGGCCAACCAAATTCTGGGCTGAGCTGCTCACATACTTATGGGGAAAAAGAAGAAGGAACAATTTGTTTATGAAGCTTCTGCTTATTCAGAACCAGACTCCTGATAAAATGTGTCAAAACCCTGACATGACACAAAGGATCACATTTTCAAAAGGATGGCCCTTTTGGGGTTGTAACAGGGTGACTGGCCCCTTAAGGGTAGTAATGCCTAATGGTCAGTCAAAACTTAGTTCCAGGGTGTGTCCCTTTAAGATTCCTGGCAATTTTAGAGTGGATGAAGACCTAGGGAAGGGCAGATCTTCTTGTTTGGAGAGAAAGGAAGATGGTCACAGAGGAGTAGTTAATCCTTGGGGAAAACCCAGGCTACTGTTTCTTTAAGAGCCTGGGACCAGGAGCCTTGAAGTGGGGCAAGGCTCTCCTCTCTCCCAGCCAATCGGAACAGTCTCTGGGAAGAAGGCTGTATATATGTTGTCTCTTCCCTCAGAACAGGGCAGATAGTGGCAGATGGGAGGGCTGCTACCTGTGGGTGTTTCTGAGTCCCTGGAAGTAAAGGAAAGAATTGCACAGAGAGCTGTTGAAGGAGTGCCTGAAAGAAGCAAGTGGTGAACTCCTGAGAGTCTGGAAATGGGCCCCAAGAAGGGTGGGGTGGTTTTTTTTGCAACCTCCTGAAGCCAAGGGGAGAGACTACAGGCCAAAGAGACTTCATTTCAATGTATTTGAATTTGATAAAATAAAACCCCAGCAGGGGAATTTTGTCTTAACTTTTGAAGTGTGTGGCATTCTGAAAGTGTCCCGAGAGAAAGGGAAACGGAGGCAGGGCACTATAGCACCCTTCTTGGCCAGCAGGGGGTGCTACATGGCAGGCATGCTCTTTGATGACGGCACAATTTTCAACCGCAAAACTTACAACCCTGTTTTTTGGGTCCACTTCTGAACTACAAGAGTAAATCTGGGCCCTTCAGTCTCAAGGGCAAATTACTTAGCTTAATGCTCAAGTACACAGATATGTTTACGCATCTGGAAAAAAATCTGTCTGAGACTGTATTGACTGTCTTGATTGGCGGCATCTGGCCAATGTTTGTACACAAAGTGCACAAATTGGGGGTCTGGTTAGATTCCCTGTGGCGTGTAGATTCTAGTTCTGATGAGGGCTGCACACGAAATCCATTAATCAAGAAGCTGAAGCTTGTCAAGCTGAGTATCCCACTTGAGTGCATGATGCCAGTACTCCATTATCTAAACTAAGCTCATTGGCCTTCAGGTGGAATTACAACTGTTGGTTTTGACCTACAAAGCCCTGAATGGTCTGGGGCCTTCCTGCTTTATGGAGTGCTGCTTCTTAGGCCTTTCTGCCCCAAGAAAGATTCCTAATGTTGATTTTTAAAACAGTAAAACTCATCCAACAGAAGTGAGTGCTCTCTGGCCCAATGATTGTTCTGCTGGCAGGTTGAGAGGAGAAGACTGACTGGCTCTCCATAGTCCAGCGGTCAGGGCATGCAACGGAGAGGTGGGAGATCCTGCGTTCAGTCCCTGTGCTCAAATCATTCTTCCATTATTTATCCACAAAGGAACAGCTTCAACAGGCGGTACTGAGGGTTTCCTTCACATCTGAATATCTCATATCTCAGTGGTTAGAGCATCCTCTTAAGTGCTGGGAGATCCCTGGGCAAATCCAGTCTCCCGCTGTGCCAGAGATTGGGGACTCAAAGCTGGGTCTCATGTGTCCCAGGTGAGGACTCTAATCAGCGGGCTAAACGTTATCCAGTTGGATTTTGAAGGGGATCCCATGCCACTAAGCATGCTCAGAGGTTCGCACCCTTAGTGCTAGTGGTGCAGACAGGATCAATCAAGCTCATAGAATATCAGGGTTGGAAGGGACCTTAGGAGGTCATCTAGTCCAACCCCCTGCTCAAAGCAGGACCAATCCCCAACTTTTACCCCAGATCCCTAAATGGCCCCCTTGAGGATTGAACTCACAATCCTGGGTTTAGGAGGCCAATGTTCAAACCACTGAGCTATCCCTCTCCCCTTTGTAGAGTGTGTGTCTCAGTAGTTTGATTTCAGGAGCTCCCAGCCACCAGAGACACAACCCTGCTCTACCCGCTGTACCAGTATTCCCAATCAAGGCAGGAGTTAGTCCAGAAACAGCAGGTACTAATTAATAACTAATTAATAAACTGACATTTATTTGTACTTTCATTCTATAGGCCTAATCCAAAGTTCATGTCTTCCACCGGCTTTGGATCAGGCCCTCGGGTGCTTGATGAACATTGCATAGTTATAAACAGTATGTTCTTGGTCTTCAGACTTTAACAGCATCAGCTTCTACTTCACCCAGGCCCTTGCTTCAAGAACTCCCATTACCTGTACTGTAGGATGCAAAACCACATTCTGCATGAAGACAATACATTGGCTATTTATACATCAGAGACAAGTAATTATCGGGTTTCAAGGAATTGTAGCATTTAATAGAAGTATTTTATTATGTATACATTTGTTAAAATTTTAAGTCAACATGTTAATTATGACTATTTGCCATGGACTGATGCTGACAGTAGGAAATAGATCCATACAACTGCTCTGCAGAGATATGTTCACTAGTCATGTTTGCTTTTTGATTACTAACGTATTATTAGTGCTCTTCAATTAGGACGTGATTCATTAACAAAAAGACCTATATGGACATTATGTAAACTTGTCGTGTGTCTTTTATTCAGCTATCAGGGCATGTATTATAAATGTAATTGAAAATTTACTCAGTTACATCCTGACTTGTGGGCAAGGTTTAGCTAAATGCATAGCTGCACACAGAAGTCAAATAAAGGCATACAAAACACCCTTTATTGCTAGATGACAGTTCCAATTTATGCAAATCTGTATTAAATAAAGCAGCGTCAGAACTACATTGTTGTATTTCTACAGCAAAATGGTGGCAGGGGAGCAAGAAGAAATTGTCAATTCTCTCTTGTATCTATCATTAATTTAATTGCCATTTATAACCAGCCATCCCTTTTATGTTTAACCAAAACCCCTCCATATTTTATTTTTCAATTGAGGTGTTTAATTATTCCACTGCAGCATCTGTAAAGTTACATTCTTATGGTTCACATTAGGTGAAATTTAGTTATAGTCATAAAGAACATGAAAGGCTTACTACCATTGTTATTATTTGTGTTATGGTAAAACCAAGAGGTCTCAACTGAGATCAGGGATGCAGTGTGGTAGGCAGTGTACAAACTCATAGTATGAGACGCTTCTTGTACTGAAGAGCTTATAACTGAAACAGCCAAAGGATGGGAGAGAAAAGTGTTCCCTGCATTTTACAAATGAGGATCTGAGTCACAGAGAGGCAGGTCCTCAGTTAGTGTGAACTGTCATAGTTCCATTGAATGTAGCCTCTGCAAGTGGGAGGAAAAGTCTTGAACCCACTATTACATAAAGACTAAAAACCATGACAAAGACCAATCTGCAGCAAATGAGTGGGGCTAGTCTTAGGTGATATGAAAATGATGGATGAGAGAGACTGGAGAGGCCAACAGTGACCAAAGAAGAGAATGGAGTACCCGAAGAAGTTAACAAGTACAGCTAGGCAGAAGAGATCACCAAAAAAAGAGGAGAAATGAGTGGCCTGCAGAAGTTAGGGCAGAAATAAAAGAAAGAACCAGATCACATACTTGCTTCCCCTCCCTCCATTTCCTCCACCTTGGCCTGTGGGGCCTGAAGTGTAACCTTGCACTGTATTTTGTGCTTCTAAGACCTGATCCAGCTCCACTGAAGTAAGTAGGTCTTTCCATTGACTTCCATGAGGGTTGGATCAGTCCCCGCAAGAACCATGTAGGGAGCAGGGTACAATTAAAAAGGATTGTACAATAAGCAATGCTTGCTTCACCATAGACAAATGCAGCCGGGTACAAATACAGCTTAGAAATAGGTGGGGCTATTCTCTGCAGGGACAGAGGAAGAATCTTCAGACCGCTGGGGCCTTTGCTGGGTAAGGAGGCAGCATGGGCAGTTTTTGTGGGCACTTACTGAGTTAGTCCCCTCTTCCCTCAAAATATCCACGGCTCCTTCTTTCTCTCAAACACCCTCCTCCCTCCTTTCTCTTATTCATTTCCTTACTCCTCGCTCTTCATCTTGTTCCTCCTTTCTTTTCCATTTCACTCTTTCACTCCGGAGTCGGACATTGGTCAGATAGAAACCAACATGAGACACATTCTGCCCCCTGCAGAACACTCTTACACCTCCAAAGAGAAGTGGGATATTAAAAGTGCACAGTTCCTCCCTGCCCATCATTGAAAAGGAACATGTAAGATTAGTGTGCATCAGTCCCTTCCTTTCAAGCAGGAGCCACCTTAGTTTAAGTGCTACGCAGAGAAACCCATTATTTGATTCAATGTACGTCTCATAAACTGCTCAAGATCAATTTCTTTGACAGTTTTATAGCTTGTATCAGATTATATTAAAACTTAAACTAAAACAACGTGAAAGAAGTGTTAGATACTAAAGAAAGAACACAAACAAACCATCCTCGGTGCATTGGTGCTAGTTAGCAGGGATGTGAGTAATTCTTCTTTAGTCAGCTCTGAGCCCCTTAGTGTCAGCATGGAGGATCACAGCCCAGACCTAGGTTTGTAATGCCTCCTCCTTCGGGGTTTTCCTTCACTGTAGCACACGGTTCCCTGAGACAAAAGCATACAAGTCACAGGAAACACAAATGAACGAGTACGTCTGTTGGAGGGAACTTCATTAGGGCCTCGTTCCTGTTTCAAATCCCATGTGCTCACCAGGGCTGGTTTTAGGTCAGATGACACTCGGAGAACAGTCTTATGGTAAAAGCCCCCATCTGGCCAATCTTTTTCCTTTTCAGCCAATGACTTTTTTTCCAGACTCATTTTTTCACACTCATTTTGCTAGATAAGAGAGAGTTCAAAAGGGTAGGACTGATTCTCAGTTATTCCATTCTTGCCCCGGAGGCAAGGACAGAGGTATGACAGTGCACAAGCCAGATTAGTGAGGGGTTGTGTCACCACCTACCCTGAAATCTGGGATGCCTTGTGATCGGGATGCCTTCCGCCTCACACTGGCAGAGTGGGGGTTAATAGAGCCCAGGGAGGCAGAGTGGGAAGCAGCCAATAGGAGAGGGGCTGTGAGGAACAGCCAACCAGGACCCAGCAGGTCCATATAAAATGGAGCTGCAGGGCCAAGTGGGGCAGTTGCTGCTGAGAGCCCAGAGAGTAAGGACTGTGTCCCTGGAGGGCTGAGAGAATGGTAAGCGCCTTGGACAGAGCAGTGGCTGGCTCCTGGGGCTGAACAGCTGAGAGTCCTGAGGTGAGGGTGAAAAAGGTGCTGGGGCCATGGGGAAGTGGCCTAGGGAAATAGAGCAGCATTGATGGAGTTTATGGAGAAGCAGCAGGAGGCTGCTATTTATAGGTCCCTGGGTTGGGGCCCAGTGTAGTGGGTGCGAGCCCCTGCCACTGGGGAAGTGGCTGGACTGTTGGACAGAGATACCTGCTGCCCCCACCCCACGGAAGGAGGAAACACAGATGATGAACTAGGCAGAATGCCGAGTCCAGAAGAGGATGCTGGAAGCTAAGAGAGGAGCCGTAGGGGGAGCAGAGACAGTGCCATTGTGCAGACCACAGACATAGGCATCGGCCTTGAGCTAATCCCCAGCATGACTAGCAGGAGGCACCAGCCTGCTAATGAGGGCTGGACCCTGTGATGTGCCTCATAGTGCTTTGCTGCTGTAGCTCTCAATGTGGGGTGCTCACAGACAGCCAAACAGCGTGCAGGTCACACCGTGAGCGTTTGCGTAGAGCTACGGCTGGGTCCAGCCACTCTGACCCCAGAAGCTTGCCGTAGTAGGAAGAGAGCCTGAGACATAAGCTCTTGAATCAGAGCGGTCAAAGCTTTGCTAATATAAAGCAAAGTGAGGCTGTGAACTAGAGACAGGCCCTGCTCACAGAATCTGGCAAGAACAAGGGTGAGATTGCAGAAACACACATTCCTAAGAAGTGCTAGGCACAGAACATATTCAAATGCATTACCAGAAGGGTGGTACCAGAACACTTCGCTATCCACACATTCCTCAAAGATAACAGGAACATGCTGATCCATCTTAAAGATAAGGTCAGGATGACAGCTTGATGGACGGAGAAGTTTTGATCGAACCAACATGTACAAGGTAATGGATGGCACCTAGCCACATCAGAGGGGCAATACATGTATAAAGAGGTATCTCAGAGCGAGTGTATTTGGCATACATGTCTTAGTATCCTCGTAGAGTCTGCCGGGTGCTATTACTGTGCTTCATTGACAATAAACCTGGCTGGGTGCCTTCGTACCTTAACAGATCTTGTGGTAATTGGGCAGTTCGATCGAGGTCTGCTGTGCCAGCTGTCTGCGCAGAGCTGGGACGGCACACAGAGAGAACACACACATGCAGCCAAACAACTGACTACACCTGCGAGCAGCACACTCTGGCCTCTAACAGCCTTGGTTATTATCTGCAGGGTGACCCCAACACACTCCCAGTCCTAAATTTCCCCCGAAATGTGTTCTGCGCTGTCCAGCCATTTCCTAGGCAGCTCAGATATTAGAGGTCTGTTGTACCTGTAAGGGGTCACTATACAACAATTTGCTTTGTAACTGGAGTTGCTCACACCGTTCAATTTAAACACAATATTGGATTAGTTTTGATTAAAGAATAAAACAAGTTTATTTAACTATAACGAGAGAGATTTTAAGTGAGTACAAGTATAAGGCATTAATGTCAGAAATGGTTACAAAAGAAATAAAGATACAATGATTTCTAGTAACTAAAACTTAACAAGCTAGATGTGGTTAAAGGTAAAATCCTTACCGCAGGTTCCCAGCAACAGAGCTGACCAAACGCTCAGGTCAAAACCTTCCCAAAGTCTAATGGCTGGTTTCTTTGTCGTCTTAGGTGAAAGAGAGGGAGAGAAAGAAAGAGGGAATACCTGAAGTGTTTCTGCCCCTCACTTTTATAGTCCAGTCACCCGTTGAAATGTATTTTCCTGAGGGTTACCCCTAGATAAAGTTCCTTACCCCTGTGAGGACGGAGACATGGAGTCTCGTGGTGAAAGAGGTTCCATGTTGTTGTTTGTTAAAATGCACATCGATCTGTTTTCTGCCCCACTTTGTCGCCAAAGAATGGCCAATTGGCAGGTGCTTGTCCATCAACGCTGATGACTCCTGACTAAGGTGTTAGCTTGTCCTTTGTCTTTGAGGAACAATATTGGAGCAGCATGAAGGCACCTGAGTGAATTGATAATTAGGCCCATTATCTTTAAAAAGCTGCTGTATAGTAAATGAAGGATTAAAACACTTCAGGCAAAATTCTGCTCCCATTTACCTCTATGCAACCCAAATGACCAGAGGTGGTGGAAGCTCGCTTTGAATGGGGGAGTCGGGCAGCGGGAGCAGTGGGGTGGATGCGCTGCATGAGGAGCGAGGGGGATTAGTAAGACTCAGGGAGGAGACAGCTGGCTCCAGGCTAGGTCCTGGCACTTTGCATATCTCTTGCCAGGCACAGCTGCTTCTGGCTCCAGCCTGATCCCCTGGTTCCTACCTGCTCCCTGCCCCAATCTTGGATGCCGCAGCAGCTTCCCCAGCCCCTCCCGGGCTTCCTATTCAGTTGCATGTGAGCAAAGTTTACAAGGAACGTTGGTTCCCAGAAGGTGAAGCAGAATGGTACGTGGGGGAAGAAACATAAATCAGCCCTCCCCCTGCCAGCATTTCAATTGTGGGAGACTAGCCCCACCATCCTCTAGTTCTGCCACTCCTGCACCTGACACACACAAACCCGGGCACTACAAATTGTATGTGGTGCATTTATTACAACACCTATATGCATACTACAGATAGCTTCTAGTGAAATGCCTGTTACACTATAAATGAAAGTACTGGACCTAACTTTCTGGGGCAAAGTTAATGGGAGCTAAACTGATGAAAGTACCAAAGAGTATATTGTTAGAAAGTGGAGTCAGTTTTGTCAAATATATACAGAGGGGTCCAAAAAAGAAGAAAAAACAGTAAGAGCAGGGATGGCATATCGTATGCCAAAATTGGGGATTAGTACATCTAAAAGAATATCCGATTATGTCGCTGTCATGACAGCCAAACTAGTAGCAATTAATGCTAGCATTAAATTGGATCTGGGATGTATGCCCAGCATCATTTTTTCCCCTAGATTCAATCTCAGGCTTTTTGGCAATAAAAAAGAGTGTCTCAGTCTGTTGAAATGATTTGATCAATGAAATTATCTTTCTAATCACCTAGAGTTAATACAGAGCGATACATGTAGCACTAACCTGGATCCCAGCACATATTGGGACAACAGGGAACAAAATGGCAGACAAAGCAGCTGAAGACATTGTAAGAAATGGACGGATTGACATAGAAATACCCTGGAGCAAACAGGAATTCAAAAGCCTAGTACAGAAAAATCTAAAAGAGGAACGGCAAAAAAATTAGAATTCGTGAAAAAAGAGGAAGAAGATTTTTTTGAATTGCGCTCTAGAGTTGAGGATAGCGATGTACTTCAGGGCCTGGATAGCACTAATGAAGTTCTTTTGTTCAGAATACTAACGGGCCATTGTGGCTTAAACAAAAGTCTTTTTTTCAAATAAATAGACACAAAGATGAACTACATGTACACTATAAGGTGGAAGAAACAATTGATCACCTTTTACGCATAAGTAAGGGCTTTGATAAAGAAAGGAAAAAGCTTTCTGAGGAATTCAAATGTCTTAAGGTAACAAAAATTACATTGTTATTTAGTAAAAACACTGGGGAAATGGAGTATTATTAAAAAGGTGTTGTATTACTTGAAAGACACAAGGCAGCGCAAGAGACTATAAACCTCTAAATATTGAGGAATTACAGTTTTTGGCAGCTATAGACTATTCGGTCAAGTCTTCTTTGCCATAAAAAGGAGAAAAAAGCAAAAAGCAGGTCAGTTCCTGGCTGGGACCAGAGGAGTGAGGAAGAGTGCTCCTCTCTGGCCTGGAGATAGAGAAGAACCTGAGGACACTGCCCATGAGATAGGGCTAAAGATAAAATGGGTCCAGTAGGAAGAGGCTCAGCGAAATAGCAGTAACGAATTGGAGTAAGGAGTAAGTGGCTGCTTGTGAATAGGGTTCCTGGGTTGAAACCTGGAGTAGTGTGCAGGTCCGGGTTCCCCTACTGGCCACAGGAAAAGTGCCATAAACCCCAAAAGTCCGAACAAAGGGATGGATTTAAAGGGTCCAGAGCAGGGCTGAAGACGCTACCAAAGGTAAAGAGACTTTTATTTGCTGGACTCCTTAATACCCCTGAAGGACTCATTTGGACTTTGACTTGGCCAGAGGGCAGAGTCACTGAAGACCTGCCAAAGTTGGCTGGTAACCAGGGGCAAGAAAAGGACTGCAGTTTCACAGCCAGCTGCTAGGTGGCACTCAAGAGGTGAGTGCCCCATCCCGGTGTGCTCAACCGGCAGATAGTGACTCATGGATGCCATTTTGAAATAACGCTCTTTCTTTGACATTTCCACTGCTTGCATCCGAAGAAGTGGGTATTGACCCACGAAAGCTTGTGCTTCAATACCTGTGTTAGTCTATAAGGTGCCACAGGACCCTTTGTCGCTTCTTTCTTTAATGTTTACTTTAAGCAGTATCAAAAGTGGGATAGTATTTATTCTGATTTTGGTGTTAGCACACAGGAATGGAAAAGAGCTCTTATTTAGTATTACTCAACACAAGCTGAATTATGGAGCGGCTGCAGCACCTCTATTCATTTTTAGTTTACTCCTCACTCCCCCTCCCCCCTCAATGATTCAGCAGGAGATCAGAGTGAAACTGATGAGGGTTGTCTTGGCTTCAGTCTGTTGCTCCTCCCAGTTCTGCTGGGGAAGTGCTTTGATGGTTAGGAGCTGCAGAACTTTTCAATGTAGTCTGCACAGTGTGTAGCGTTGACAAACTCAAGCATTCAAAACTCACGAGTCAGGCCTCCCAAAACAATGAGATTGGCTTAAAAATCATGAGATTTAAAAATAATACATTTTGACCTCTTTTTATTTGCCTTCTAGGTTTTGAGCTTTTAGGGTACTCTAGCTAGAATCACCTTTTCAACTTTTTCTGTACAACCAGGAGAGCCAGACATTTACTTAAAAAAATAAAATAAAATGAAAGTCGAGATTGTCACAAAATCATTTGACTCCAGCTGCTGGCGCTTTAAGAAAAACATAACATGTAGCAAGACTTGTGAGGAAAATTGTGTGCTGGAAACACTGATGGGGGAGTGGCGGGATATGATTCTGGACCCACTGAAGTCAATGACAAAGTTCCCATAGACTTCCATGGTGCAGGAGCAGACCAGACATTACAGCACTTATTTCATTATTTTAAGCAGCCTGATATATTCTGAGTATGGTTCAATTATTTTCCCTATAGGTGTTGGAGGAAACACCAGGCATTGATAGACCTGACTTTTATAAAGTCTGGATCCTGATCCAGATTTCAAACCTCCCAAATTTCAGGCATGTTCAGATCCAGGGTTTTGTTCAGAATACAGTAGAGATAGGGGTCAGTTGCAAAATTGCCTTTCTGGTTGTCAATAGGTATGAAATCATCCTGCAACAGAAGCCTGAACAGCATTTATGTGCTTTCAATAGAAAGAAAATAGAACAGCAGGGTTTTTCTTTTAATCACACTTTATGTGAATTCAATAATAAAAGGCTCCCAAATCTGCAAATCCTTTGCATATGTGTCTTATTGAGTGTGTAAGCTTTTCCATGAGCTAAAACCTCCCATATCTTTATGAGAGCCATTTATTTATAGTGGATATGTAAGGGCTAAGCCAGGCAGCGGCTATGGTTATTCAAGTGATGGAAGTTAATTTAGGGGCTGTTAAATACTACTGCAGGTAACCAGTAATGCCTTTTACTCTACATTTAAAATTTGTTATACGAATTTGAAACTGAGAAGTGTTGAGATTCACTAGGAGTAGTGCTACTACAAACACTAAAAACTGACACAAGTATCCTGAATCTGCAGCTTTTGAGTCACATGTGGTTCTTTAGAGCAGGGGTGCTCAGACTTTTGTACTGGTGACCCCTTTCACACAGCAAGCCTCTGAGTGCGACCCCCCCCCCTATACATAAAAACACTTTTTATCTATTTAACACCATTATAAATGCTGGAGGCAAAGCGGGGTTTGGGGTGGAGGCTGACAGCTCGCGACCCCCCCATGTAATAACCTCGTGACCCCCTGAGGGGTCCCGACCCCCATTTGAGAACCCCTGCTTTAGAGCCTGGAATTTGGCTCTCTTCACAAGTTTAAGTGATGCCCTGACTGCCAATTGGTTATTGCCCTGGGGGCAGGGGCAGGGTCAAGGAAATGTGAAGCAAAATACACACACACACACAATCTGTGCTGCACAGGTAATCAACTAATGTAAGTAAATACTGATGCTTCAGTGTGTGAGCTTTAGGAAACTTATTCTAAAGGAGCGTGATTGTGACTAATGCCATTAATCATTTTATTATCAATGTGTACTGATCGCTTTTCTGTTCTAAATACATTTAAACCTTTTGGAGCTCTCTGCACCTCCACTGAATAGGTTATAGGTTCTGTTATAGGTTTGAGTACCACAGGTTTAGAGGCCGGACTTTTTTTTTACCATAGTATTTGAGCACCCCCCCCCCCAACTACTTATGGAATTATTCTCACAACATCTTGGGAAAGTATTTCCCCTATTTTGCAAATAGGGAAATGAGTCACAAAAACAATAAGAAACTTGCCCATGGGTACACAAGAAGCCAGGAATACTGAACCCAGTTCTTGTGAGTCCCAGTCTAGATCCTTAACTGTAAGGGAGAACCTCCTCTAATAGTTGATTTGCAGCTGGATCTTTCAGACCTTTACTCCCAGGCGTAGGCCCAGTGACTTCAGCAGAATTACTGCTATATTTAAAGATTACTCATCTGAGTAGCAGGACTAGGCCTCTCCCGGTCAGCTCTATTAGTGAGCTGTTGACCACCACCTCCATTCTGCCAACAATGCCAATGTAAGCGGGGGAATGGTCCCGCTATTGTGGGGAACTTTCCTGGCTTATACAGTACCCCGGTGAAGTGGGCTAGCGAAACGATCTGAGCCCTCTCTCCCGCTTCCTTTACCCAGAGGCCTGCCTGATCTCGAGGGCTCCCCTTCCACTCTCCTGTGTGGCAGAATCCTTGTAACCCCAACAAGGCTGGGCCCATGCTTCCTGGGGGGGCTCGACCCCCAATCTTGTTGTGGTCACTTAGGGCACGGGTGTCCCCAATCTGGGCTGCTCTCTCTGCACTGGATGTTTCCCTGACCCACTGATCATTACATACAGTTCAAAGCAAATACAATTTATTAAACAGCAACCAATTAAAACAAAAATAAGGAAAAAATGGGAAAAGTTAAAGGAAAACACATAAGCCCGCTCTGTGGCACAGGGACATCACAAACAGCTGTCTCTGGAATGTCAGGGAAGTTCAGTCTGTTCCTCACAAGTCCCAGGCCTTCTTCTCAGGCCCTGGCTGTGCTGCAGGGATGATGTGGGTTGGACACTTACTCTGGTGGTGGGCACACACCCTCAGGCTTTAGGTGGCAGGACCCTTCTTCCCAGCATCGCCCCCGCCCTGCAAAGCCTCTTGGCTGGGGGCATCTCCCTGCGCTGGGCCTCCTGGCCAGGGTCCTCCTCACTCTCCCTAGCTGCTCACCGCACCCAGCTCCAGACTGCTCTAGCTCCAGCACTCTGCCTCAGCACGGCTGCTGCTGCTCTGCCTCCAGCACCCTGGGCTGCTTCTCTGGCCCCTCTGGCTCTAGTTGCTGCAGCTCTGTTCCCAGCGCAGGTCTGCTCTCCGGGCTGCTTCCGCGATTCTGCTCCCAGCATTGACCTGCTTCCTGGGCTGCTTTTCTGGCCCCTCTGGCTGGCACGGCTCTGCTCCCCAGTCAGGGCTTGGGCCCCCGCTCTCTCCTTAGCTTGGCCCCACTCTGTCTGAGCCAGGCAATTCCAGCTCACATGAAGGATATGATCCCCCTCCCCCACTTCCGGACTCCCTCATCAGCCTGCCCACCCTGTCAATCAGGCTGACCTGGAGCATTGACCTCTCCCCATTGTTCCTGGGGACCGTCAGTCTCAGGGTCCTGATTTCCCAGAGACCCTTCCCCTTACTTTTGGCACTGGGAGCTTGCCAACCAAGAACACCACTGAGTTTTAGTAAGGGAACAACAGTTCCCTTACACCAAGTTTTGTTTTCCCACAATCACCTGGGCGTTTTTATTATTATTAATTATTTGTATTACTGTAGCTACTTTGAAGCCCTGGTCATGGACCAAGACCTTGTTTTGCTAGGTGCTGGACAATCACAGAACAAGGATGTCTCTGCTCTAAGGGGCTTACAATTTAGTACAAGACAATAAACAATAAACGTAGACTGGAGACTACAAGGAGACCATATTGATCAGCAAGATAGGCAGTGGTCTTTGTACACCGTTAGTCTAACTCTTGTCAAGGTTTTTTGTAAGCATCATGGTACTTTACATGTTGGAGGAGCTCCCTGTAACTATACATAAATCCTCTATGTTGTCCTCTTCGATGCCCCCCTTAAAACTCTATTGTGATGCCTACAAAACACTCAACAATGACAGGCTGCTGGCATGCTGAGTCAGCTGCTTATTATGTCCCAGCTCAGAGCTTCTTTTCCCTATTGTGTGCCACCTCCCCAGCCCTTGGCAGCTAAACTGTTCTTCAGCTGGTCCATCTACGCTCTGGTTCCTCTTGCTCCATTGACTGCAAGCTGGATTCCATCTCGGGCTCCTTGATGCCCTGAGAGTGGTCTCCATGGAATGGTACAGGGCACATGCATCGTAATCCAATCCAATCAATGCGCAGGTGTGGGGAGCAAGAGACAGCTGCAGCAGGCAGGCGCTAGAAGCAACACGTTGAATGAACGGCTGCAGCAAAATGGCTGGTTTCCACGGCATCATGGAAAAAAAACAAGCCAAAATCTGTGTGCAAAGAATCCTAGTCCCCAGGGCACTGAGTGGGGCGACCGGGGAAGTCACTTCCATGGCGCTCTGCTACCAAGCTGACTGCAGACTCAGACAAACATTACCACATTAGTAACACCCCGGTCACCGTTTCAAGCTTACCTCCCCCACCCCCAAGAGGGTTAAACCCATAATTGGTTTTTTTTTAGAGGGAAACTGAGATTCTGGGGCCTAAGCCTATGGCAGAGATTAAAGCCACAAAACAGGCAGGGCCCTTTGGGCAGCTGTACAGGGAAGAGCCATAAGGCCTCAGTGAGGGGCACCGATCCTGGGGTTGGGGGGCACAGTTGGGGGGGCATCTCCCACCCCTGGGGGCAGCTGCTAGAAGCCTGAGGCCAGGGCAGGCTCAGGCCAGGTGACAATGGCCTTTCTGGGGAACCTGCCCCACACACCCAGCAAGGGGAGCTGGGGGCGGGGCTTATGGGCAAGCGGGGGGCGGGGCCTGGGCTGCACTTCCCGCAGTGCGGTCCACAGGGGGAGGGAGGGCGAAGGAGGCCCCGCCCCTTCCCAGGCTGCCGCTAACGGAGGGCGGGGCCTAGGCCGCGCTCGGGACTGAGAGCGAGGCTCCTCCTCCTCCTGCCCAGCTCTTCCGGGGTCCGCTCGGCCGCGGTGGATGCTGGGAGCCGTCGCTTAGGACACCGGTGTAAACAGGGCGGCATGTGCGGGGCGCCCGGGCCCGGCGCCGCGGGGGGGTCCCGGCGCCCTCAGCCCGGCGGCGGCTACTGCGCGATCCTGGGCAGCCTCCAGCTGCGGCTCCGGGACAGGTGAGGAGCCGGGGTCGGCGCCGCCTGCTCCGGGCCCCGCCGTTCGCGCAGCGCCGCCCGGGCCCGGGGGGAGCCGAGCCCGCCCGCCCGGCGCTGGGGCCCGTCCCTGCCCCGGAGTCCCTTTGTCCGTCGGTCCCCTGCGAGCTTCCCTGGCTGCCCGCTTGCGGCCCCCTCGGGTCTGTCCGTCCTTCGTCCGTCTGTCCGTCCGCGCTCTCCCTGTCTCCCCCCGTCTGTCTGTCCTTCCCCGGGCCCCCCCGTCTGTCTGTCCTTCCCCGGGCCCCCCCGTCTGTCTGTCCTGCTTCCCCGGGCCCCCTTGTCTGTCTGTCCTTCCCCGTCTCCTCTGCCCTCCCTCGTCTGTCTGTCCTTCCCCGGGCCCCCCTCGTCTGTCTCTCCTGCTTCCCCGGGCCCCCCTCGTCTGTCTCTCCTGCTTCCCCGGGCCTCCCTCGTCTGTCTGTCCTGCTTCCCTGTGTCCCCCCCGTCTGTCTGTCCTTCCCCGGGCTCCCTCGTCTGTCTCTCCTGCTTCCCCGGGCCCCCTTGTCTGTCTGTCTCCTTCCCCGTCTCCTCTGCCCTCCCTCGTCTGTCTGTCCTTCCCCGGGCCCCCCGGTCTGTCTCTCCTGCTTCCCTGTGCCCCCCTCGTCTGTCTGTCCTGCTTCCCTGTGCCCCTCTCGTCTGTCTGTCCTTCCCCGGGCCCCCCGGTCTGTCTCTCCTGCTTCCCTGTGCCCCCCTCGTCTGTCTGTCCTGCTTCCCTGTGTCCCCCCCGTCTGTCTGTCCTTCCCCGGGCTCCCTCGTCTGTCTCTCCTGCTTCCCCGGGCCCCCTTGTCTGTCTGTCCTTCCCCGTCTCCTCTGCCCTCCCTCGTCTGTCTGTCCTTCCCCGGGCCCCCCGGTCTGTCTCTCCTGCTTCCCTGTGCCCCCCTTGTCTGTCCTGCTTCCCCGCCCCCCCCCGTCTGTCTGTCCTGCTTCCCTGTGCCCCCCTTGTCTGTCTGTCCTTCCCCATGCCCCCACTCTGCTCGTCCGTGCTCTCCCTGTCTCCTCTGCCTGTCCTGCTTTCCTGTGCCCCCTTGTCTGTCCTTCCCCAGGTTCCTTGTCTGTTTCTCTGTCCCCATCAATTGCACATCTTTGCTTTTCTATCTAATCCCCACCCCCAACTTCCCTCTCTCTGTCCCTCTCAGCACACCCTGTTCACTACTGTTAGAGCAATGGTCAACTATTTGCCTATTTTCCTAGCTGCTTTCCCATACACGTACACAAAACAATCAGTCAAGGAAGTCAGACACATGTATCCTGACGACCCCTAAAACGATAATCAATCAAGGGAGTCCAACAGATATGTCCTGTTTACCCCTAGAAAGGAATCTAAAAATTCCATAGGTTAACAGAATGTATGCACGCTAAGTTGTTTGTTACTGGGTATAAGAAGGCCTGCTTTGCACTTGTAAGGTGTGTCTCTCTCTCTGGCATTAGTCGAGGAGAGCCACCCGTTCAGCTGACTGGTCAATAAAGAACTTGAAGCCGTCTTCTAGACTCCCGTGCCTCCTTGGGGTAATTGGGTAGCTCCAGGGGGAAACGAGCCCATTTGGCTAACACTACCCCACCTCCAGCCTCTATTTGTCAGTTTGCCTCACACACTGTTGTAGACCTTCAGCTCCTCCTATCCATCTGACTTCCCTCCTCCTACAGTACCTCCCCCAGTCCAAAGCTGGCCCTAATAAATAGGAAGTCCAGGCAAAGGAAATAAACAACACAGAGACTAAATTGATCATAACCAAGCCACTGTAGTAAAACCACTTTGTTTATGTTGTCTTAATACTGTCCCAATGTTATGTCTTTATGTCTTTATGTAACCAAGAACTGGTTATTCCGAGGAGGGTGCAGAATTGGGACTGAGAGCTCTGGAGGGTGGTGTCTTTGGCCCCGTCAGCTTGTTCTGTGTGGGGTAGGCCCCTTTGGCAGTGTGGAGCCTCACAGAAGTCAGTTGGATACTGCATAGACACCAAGCAAGTTTCTGAGCCAGGACCTAAGACGGGATCTCTGAGTTAGCGAGAGCCTAAAAAAAAGTCTGATGGCTACTGCACTAAGGCATGTGCCTGCTTTTGGTAAACTCTAGCACAGTGTCATCCTGTTTGTTGCACACTCAGCTGGAGAACATCTAAATGCAAACTTAAAATGTTCTCATTTGAAAAATTGGGGCGGGGGGGAAGTCATTAAACCACCTCTGTTATCAGGAGTTTCTAAAACTTTGTTTTTTAAACAGAACTACATTTTAGCCTAAATTGCTTTAAATGCCTCAAAGGATTGGCCAGACTCAGGATGTGTCAGAACAGCTCTATCTAGTTTTGTTTTAACAAGATGTCTTAAAAAAAAGTAATATCCAGTGGGCCATCTCCAGTTGGCACATGCTCTTTCCCTCCCTTTCTCCCCATTGCTAAAGGAAATTAAATTAGCATGTTTGTTTACTTTTGTGTTTTCACTAGTATTGTCAGTGATATTAACACCAGTGCTGCAATGGCTTCTGTAATATTACCTTTATGTAGGTCCTATGTGAACACTGGCCATTTCAAAATTGTGTCGTGATTAAGTGGCACTTTAAAAAAAATGTTTAGAATCTGAGGATTTTTTTCACTAGATTAAGGCTAAAAGTTTCAAAAGCACCCCAGTGATTTAAGAACCTAAGTCCCAACAGGTGCTTTTGAAAATTTTACCCTGTATCTATAAGTTCAAGGAATGTTAATATTGAATCTAGATCGCCTGACAGCTTTGCATCATCCTGTAGTTACTTAC
The DNA here is from genome assembly GCA_037349315.1 of Chelydra serpentina. Taxonomy (NCBI): domain Eukaryota; kingdom Metazoa; phylum Chordata; order Testudines; family Chelydridae; genus Chelydra; species Chelydra serpentina. The sequence goes on from JBAIAC010000061.1 coordinate 19,560,335, forward strand.
ATTCTTCCATTAAGTGGTTGGTTATGTTCAAACATAATCTTGTGACAGTATTAAGGAGTTATGTGCATAAAAGGGGTCTGCTGCTTGGTTATGTTTCTCCCCTCCCATCGTATTTTTGCTGAAGAAGAAAGGAGTTCCAAGTGACTTCCCTTCTCCTCCTCTAAATCGCTCCTCAAATCTCTCACTTTTTGTGAGACATTTAAAGAATAAGCCACTAAGACTTGAACATAAAATAAAAACCCACCAATTGCATTAAGATTCCTGCCCTCCCTCCCCCAGTGTACAAGAGTGTACATTATTGTTTAATGTATAAGATTATATTTTGGATTGTATTGTCTGCTCCTCATTCTCCTAGGCCCTGCACCTTGTATAGTAATGTCAACCTGTGATAACTTGATATAAAATGTTACCATTTGTGTAAGTCACTATGCACAGGTGTTAATTGCTACACTAGGTGCAAGACGGTGGAGATTCAAGCCCTTGGTGTCTAAGAGGGTGGGCTGTCTTCTGTATTATATACAGATCTGAGCATGTTGTGATTACTCAACACTTAAGTAATTGTGCATGACTGTTGGTGAGAATTGGAATCTTCTTATATAAGAGGTGTGAAAATCAAGTAAATAACTTGTATAGCTAAGTGCTGTACTTAGCATATGGGAAAATATTTAATTGTCCTCTACAACAGAATTTCAAAACTATAGACCTACTAATTATCTTTCCATTTTAACAGATATTTGCATGCACCATGCCTACACAATTTTGGTGAACAGGCTTTGATTTAGCTGTCCCAGTTCACACGTGCAGGCAGAAGAACAGTTTGCTAAAGAAGATTTTGACAATAACAGCTTTCCTGGAATTGAGAAGTAGAACAGTCATACTGTCCCAGCAATTCATTGCCTCTCTCAAGTCTCAACTGCTCTCTCTGAGAGTGTTAACTTTCATAGTTCTGAAGAAATCATACTTTTCATCTTGCAGTTTAATCAATTCCTTGCCTAATATAAGTTTTTTTGCCTTATTTTAGAGCAGTATGAGGAGATTGCAATTTGAGGCATCAGGAAATGTTGGTTTTTCATCTGGAGCTTAGTGCAGCCTTGTGTCATCCACTTTAATGCTCTCTGGACTGGCTCCCCCAAGCAGCCCTACACTAGTAAGCTTGGATGCTACTTTGGTTGTGAAACACTGATTTAGTCAATATCAGGGTGGCAGAATAGGCAACTGTGAAAGAAATTGATCTGTCATACTTCTGTGGCACTCATTACTGTTGTATGTGAGCACCTCACAATCTTCTAGGTACTTGTCCTTGCAACACTGTATGAGACAGGGGAAGAACTGTTATCCCTGTTCTATGGATGGGGACTTGAGGCAGTGAGCTTAAGGGCTTGTCTATTCGCAAACTTAGGTTGCAGCAAGCGGGGGGTGTAAATCTACCCCGTACTAGCCTGTCACACACTGTGTCCGTGTGGACCCTGTTGCTGCAGACTAAAAGCTCCCTAGTGTTCTGTGATTTATTCCTGTTTCAAAATGGGGTAAGTTAAAGTGCAACTGGGAACTTTTTAGTGTGTGACCGCAGAATCCACATGGACACTTACTGTGTGGCAGGCTAGGGTGGGGGTAGATTTACACCCCAGCTTGCCGTGAACTAAGTGTTTGTCTAGACAAGTCTTAAGTGATTTGCCCATGGTCACGCAGGAAGTTTGTGGTAGAACAGGGAGTTGAATCTGGGTCTCCTAAGTCTCAGATTTGCACCCTAGCCACTTGATCATCCTTCCTCTCTAGAACCTGAAAATTCTGTGTGGCTTGAAAATGATTCCCCTGGACTCAATGGTAGAATGCTCAGGAGTGCGAGTCTTGCCTATTAAACAAAATGTTTTACATTATTGTGAAGAGCCAGTGCTACATACTGCAAACCTGTGTGAGCCAAAGGGAAGCCTCAGGTTGACTGACTTGGTCTTTTACGTGAAAATAAAGGTGTCCTCAGTGTGGCGTGGCTTAGAAAAAGATATAGTAAGTGGTTTGTTTGATACCACCTGCATTTAAAAAAAGACTAGGCAAGAGTTAAAGCGACTATCTCCAACTGATATATAGGGAATCAGGTTTGCGCATAGTTTATTAGGCAAAGTTACATTTCAGGCTACTCTAGGCTTTTACACTAACCATTTAGAATTTCCCAGATAATGATACTCCAGACATTGACTGTCTGATCCCTAACACTTTAAGCATTTTTGTTTGATGGAACTCCAAGAAGATTCCACTTTCACTAAAACCCTTGTTAAATCAAAACACCTGACATACAAGCCTGTTATAGGAATGGTGGGAAGTCCAAGTGGGATCAAGGAAAATGAACATCCTCAAAAACCAAACTAAGCAATGTATTTCCCGTTGACATTTTATCTGCTGTATCAGAGAATGGGAAATGGTATTGTAGCTTAAATCATCAGGCTGGGATCAGATGTTCGTGACCGAATCAGGAGCCAATCAATGTTCTGTGCTCTTTAACTAGCTGTTCAATTACCTTAGTGTGGTCCCTGTGTCAATGTAGATTGGATGGGGATCTATTCAATCTAAACCAGAAGTGAACACCTCTGTCAAAGTCCTGGATTGCGAACAAGAGCATGGCTGAAAAGACAATGGCAAAGAAGACTGGAGTCATTGCACATCCTGGTTTGGTTCCGTTGATGACAGGAAAGGCTTCTGATGAATCACCATACTCCATCACCCAGGCCATCATGCCATCGTGAAATGAGTGGATGACAATAATCTTTGGGCAGCCGTATTTATGAAGGCGCTCCCCCACGATTTACCATCTCAAAGGCCTTGGTCAGGTCAACAAACACTGTGTATGGGTCCTTGTTCTGTTCATGAGCTTTCTCTTGTATTTGTTGGGCTGCAAACAACTTGTCCATGGTGCCATGGCCAGCATGAAAACTGCACTGTGACTCTGGATACACCGAGTCCACTGGGTGAGAGATGAGCCTGTAGAGCACAACTCATGCATGGATCTTCCCTGCTGTAGACAGCAGTGAGGTTCTTCAATGGTGGTCACAGATAGATATGCTTCCCTCCTTTTGTATAGCTGGGCTAAGCAAGCATCCTTACAGTTCTGGGGGATGGTACCCTGTCCCCAGATAGCCTTGAAAAGGTCGATGAGTGTCCTGAGCATGTGGGCATGTCTGCATTTGTACACTTCAGGTGGAATGCCCTCAGGGCCTGCAGACTTGCCTGTGGATAGCTGCTTGATGGTCTTGGTAATCTCATCTAAAGAAGGGTTCCTGGACAGCTCCTGCAGGACAGGATCCTGTGGGAGTGAGACAATGGCTTCATCGGACATGATGGACTGACAGATCAGGAGACTATCAAAGCGCTCTGCCCAGCGAGAGAGAATAGCACCTTTGTCTGTGAGCAGCCGGTTACCATCTGCTGTGAGGACAGGGGCTGTACCACTGGATTTTGGGTTGTACACACCTCAGAGTCCTTCATAGAAGGTCTTCATGTCATGCTTGTCAGCCACTTCCTGTAGTTCTGCAGGCTTCTGCTCCCACCAGTGGTTCTTCATAATCACACTTATTTTGGTACATCAGTGATATCATACTTAAGACTGCCAAAGATTTTTCTTTTTAGTGATACCTTTGTAATTGGCTAATTCTGTTCTGGTTTGAATATTTTTGAAGGGGCATATTGGAGATTATACATCTTAACGTGTTTGAATTTTCTGAAGTATTTTTGGCTTCTTAAATTGTATATAGTTGTTTCAAAAATAGCATATATTTGCAGCATTGTCAGGTGGACTGGTGTCCGCCTTCTCCAACAACTACTTTAACTGCATGCTTTTGTTTGATGATAACAAATTCATGCACAAATCTGTAGAAACCTTTTCATCCACCAGCAAAAATGTAACTGCATTGACTTACTAGTTACAAATTTGCAAATCTATTACTGTTAAAGTTTATTTGCTTAATGTATTTGTTCAGTCATCGGTTTTGGAAGCCCTCCTGTGGGGCTCTGACTTCAGGAGGGTAATGTAGCTGGTAGGCCCAACAGTTTCCTAAGATTGGTTGATTTGTTTATTATGAAGAAATAAAATGTAATGTGAGTAAATTTTCCACTGCTATGAGCTAGAAACAAAGAAGCGTATCTATTTAACTGTTAACGTGCCTGGAGAGCAGTGCCCATTATTCACTCTTTATTCTCAAGGGAAAGCTGATTTGCTGACAATTTAAGGTCAAGCTGCATCATGGGCCACTGTACTGGGCCACTGTACTAGGCACTGTATAAACACGTAATACAAATTCTGGTCCTTGCCCCAAAGAATGTCTACTATTTTCTTTACTCTTTGGCAGCTTAAGTTGTACGTTTGAACAAGGCTTGATCATTCTGTATTTCCTTTCTTTTTTCTTTAGTGAAACAAAGAGGCTGGAATTGGAAAGAAAACTGTTTGAGTACAGCCAATCTGATACATACATGTAAGCCTATTAAAATACTACTTATGCATGGTTTTATTTTCATTAGGACAATGTAGAGATCACGAAATGCTTTTGAAATATCCTTGTAAAGTTTGTCAGTTTTTAAAATAATTTAATATTCACATGTTCAGTATAATAGAAGAGCGTATTAAATGACTTTGTTACAGTAGTAGAAACAGTGGGTGAAAAATGTCTTGAGTGTCTAATGAAATGTAACCATATTCTCCTTACCCTGTATTATTACTGAAACTAGGTGTATGACTTTGTTAGACTTTCTTTCTGCAAAACCTTGGTGATCTAATTCATATGAGGAAGCTTCAGACAATTATCATGGAAGTTTACCACCCTGGGCATAAAGTGTAGCCTTTTATGATAACTTAAAAAGGGGATGATATTTTACATGTCCCATAAAACCAAACAGACCCTGTCCCTGAGCAAATAGACCCAATGTTCAGCTTTCCAGAATTCGAATTCTTTCCATGATGTGCGTGAATGAATCCCATTAAAGTAAATATAATTAACCCATGGACATCAACAAGAGAATATTATTTCTACAGTGTATATACTGCCAGTACTAGTGTCATAAATATAAAGGGAAGGGGGAGAGGGTCTGATGCAGATAAAATCCTCTTACCAATAAAGGGTTAAGAAATGCAGGTAACCAGACCGACACCTGACCTGGCTGGCATCTGACCAATAAGGGGACAAGATACTTTCAAATCTTGGGAGGGGGAAAGCTTTGTGTGTGGGTCTTTGTCTGACTCAGAGTGATCTTGGAGTCAGAAGGAACCAGTCATCTTTTCATCAAATCCTCACTTTTCTAAAGTAAGTTTAGATAGCATAGCGAGTAGATTTCTGTTTATTTTTGCTTGGTACGTTCCCTGTGTGAGAGGGAGGGGAGGGGTTATTCCTTTTTTCCCCCCCCTGTAACTTTAAGGGTTTGTCCAGAGGGGGAATCCCTCTGAGTTTGAAAATTGAGTACCCTGTAAAATAGTTACCATCCTGATTTTACAGAGATGATTTTACCTTCTTTGTTTTAATAAAATCCTTCTTTTAAGAAGTTGACTGTTTTCTATGGTGTTAAAACCCCGGGGGTGGGTTTTTAGAGCACTGTGTAACCAATTGGTTAGGAGATTATTCTCAAGCTTCCCAGGAAAGGGGGGTACGGGCTTGAGAGGGTATTTGGGGGGGGGGAGGGAACTTCAAGTGGTCTCCTTTCCTGGATTCCTGTTTAAAACACTTGATGGTGGCAGTGGAAGAAGCATTTCTCAGGGTGCAGGAAATTTTGTACCTTGGGGGTTTTAACCTAAGCTGGTGAAAATAAGCTTAGGAGCTCTTCATGCGGGTCCCCACGTCTTTACCCTAGAGTTTAGAGTGGGGAGGGAACCCTGACAACTAGAAACTGAAAGTTGTGTGCTGGTATGATGGGCTCTATAAATCTCCCACAAAACACAGACTGCAAGACCAGCCCTGCAGTTATGGAGAGAGACACCCTCAGCTGCTGTAGCTAATGAGGGCAAGCCCAAGTATTAAGAGGGAGGAAGAGGAAGGGAAAGGGTAGAATAGCTTGAGACTTCAAGGGAGTAGCAACTCTATCAGACTGAGAGATTTATAACCTGGAGTACAAGGGAGGTAGCCAGAGATGGAAGCGCTGAGGGCCAAAGGCTTTTTGACTCAGTTCTGTTATGTTTGTTGACCCTGCCTTTTTTTTTTCTTGTTGATGGGATTTAAGCCATTGGACTGAGCCAAGCTGCTCTAACTGGGACTTTGCACAAGGCAGTGCCAGTCCCTGCTGATAGCTTCTTGTACTTGACTTTTAAATAACTGAAATTAAAAAAAAATGAAAAATCACAGCCACCCAGGAAATCTAGTAATGGTGAGGATAGAATTTTATTTTGATGAAACAGAGATGACCGCCTCTTCTACAACTTGCAGAGTCACAAGTGGGAATGAGCATGCTGTGGTAAGAGAAGCACAGAGCTGGGAGTGGAGGAGTCAAAGCATCAGTGATAGCTGCAGGAAAAACAGCCTTGTAGTATTCACACAACTTTTCTTTTTCCTACTTCCAGCAGTCATGGGCAGTAAAGGGGGAGCCTGGACAGGAGGCAAAAACCTGCCTCTCTTCTAGCCAAATTGAGACTGCTGGCAAGTGTTATTTAAGATTTGTATTATAGTATCACCAAGAAGTTCTGGTCAGAATTAGGACCCCCACAGTGCTAGGTAGGCTCTGTACAAACATATAGAAAGACAGTGCTTGTTGTGATGTCTCAGAGAATACGAATGAAGAATCTTTCTTCTTCAATCTCTTCTGAAAACACATGTATGTAGAACTGTATCTTTGGAAAACTTCATGAGAGATCTAATAACATGTATACTCCTCTGATCCAGGAGATACATCCTAAGACTAACTTTGCAAATTACAACCCGAAAAAACTGTCTAGTATGTGGCAGCTGAAAAATATAGAAAATATCCTCCAGTTTTCATGCAACGTTCTCTAGTAGTAAAAGAATTAAGGTAGAGAAGAAATCATGTGTAAGTAAAATAGTTTGTAATGGTAAAATGTATCAAATCAATTCTGAAAGGTAATGTATAAGGGACTGAGGCTGTAGAAATGCTCTGTATATACAAAGTGAAATTGAATCACCAAGAAGGAAAATAAACCATCACTGTGCATTCTGAAATAAATTATATTACATATAGACAGTTTTGATCTCTAAGAAACAGTGTTCTATTCAGCTAAAATTGCCTTCTGCAGTTGCTGGCCCACAGAAGCTCCACAAGCATCCCCAGTGGTTCTGTTCCAATGGGGTACTTCCTTGTCGGGCAAACATGTAATGCTAATTTGACCCTCTCTTTGCCTTCCCAAAGTTGAAGCCATGAGAGTCTACCCAGCATGACTATCCTTTTTAAAATATATATAATTTTAATTAGTTTTTCCAAATACAACACCAGACTCATCAGAATATATAAAGTAAATAAATAGGGTTTGGAGAAAGATATGCTGCTTCCCCTCCCTATCTTCAGGGTCTACTTTAATCCTAGACCTCTGAAAAAACAGCTCAAATTGCTGTTTGCTTTTACTTTTTGGGTTTTCCCTTGCTGCAGAATGCTGGTCATTTGTTAGCTGCAAAGTCAGTGGTCTTACTGAGCCTGCCATTAATATTTGTGGGGATAGACTTTTCCATTCTTGCAGGAATACTTTTTTTAGAAACCAAAGCTGCACGTTGGAACCAGGCTGCCTTGTTACCAGGTAAACTTCAGGTATCAGGAATATTTCCAAGAATGAAACGTAACGGGGAGGACTTCAGCTTCGCATCAGATATGAAATTGGTCCTTTGACCAACCTCAGACCAGAAATGCTTGATATGGGGCACTCCCAAAATATATGCGCTAATGTAGAACCAAGGGAGTTACATTTCCAACAGTGCTCGACATTTATGAGGCCCATTACCATTAGCTTATGTGGGGACCAGTATATTCAAAAAAGTGTCTTTTTGTCAATAAGCTGCAGACTCAGGTCTGTAGTTGCTTTTTTAACATTAGATACAATTGTATTCCAATGGACAGAGAGAGTAGTGTATCCAGATCTCTATTCCAAGCAACTCGAATTATCAATCTTTGGCAGAGATTTTTGGGCTAAAAATAGTAAAAGGTTACCTCTGGCTGAATAAATCTAGGAAGTTTCCTCCAAAGTAATACAAATTCTGTGTTCTGTTCATCCAGTCCCTCCACGTGAAGGTTTTGCCACTGATTTTAAGGCTAGGATTGCTTCCACCTCTAAAGGGATGGAAGCAGAATTTTCTAGTCAGATTTGACCAAGCTTGCCTCTCAGCTGTGATTGTGGGAGCTCAAATCTATAATAATTTGATCCCACAATGACGTTAATTGTGAGAGTGAATATTAATTCTCATTCAGTCTGAACCCAAGGTCGGGTCTGTGTGGTCATATCTAACAGCCACAGAGATGTCTGGCTTAGCAAAAAGGAGATATAGTTTTCCAAGTTTGGAAAACAAAAATTCTCCCAGAGAAAGGGGGAGCTGTAATTTGTTCAGAATCTGTCTAGGTTTCTTAACTGTAACCCCAAAGGAATGTTCTGAAAATATTATTGAATTTCTTAAAATAAGTTTGAGGGATAGAAATAGGAGACACCCCTCAGGACATAGAAAATTCTGGGAAAGAAACCCAGCATGACTGTCCTTTATATCACCAAGCTCATGAGAATGATGATGGATGAGTAGAGAATATGTTCAATATGTACCCTGATGCGCTAATACAGGGATGGGATCTCCCATGGCTTATGGACAGTCAGCCTAGGACTTCTTGTTTTTAAAAAGTCTGTCTGGCCCTAAGAAACTCACCCTTCTCTCCAGGAGAGAGCAGATAGCTTTCCCATGATGCTGTATGCATTTTGTCTGAATAGGGCTCATGTACTGGAAAATAAATGTTTGAAAAGGTGGGAGAAATCAATGTTCTGAGTTATTCACTCCCACAGACTGTCTGTTTCTCTTGATCTGATATGAATTTAGATGAATTGGAATTTCTCTGAGAACACTGGCTGTTTGGAAGACTTTTAATGTTCCTGTCTGTATGACAATCATTCAACAAACACCATTCCTTACAAACAACTCATTTTTAATGTGAACTAATATAAGATGGTTGGAGTTAGAAATTTAATGTATGAAGTCTGAAAATACAGTGGATTTTTTTGGAAAGTTTGTTAATCCACTAATTTTTGTGTCCTTTTGAATGCTGTTTTAAAATCAAATTTAAATCTAAGTTATTTAAGTGTAGCATCTTGTCATTTATAATGTAGCCCTGAATAAATTGCTCAGATCTATACTTAATCTTTTAGGAGAAAAAGAGGAATACTTTACTAGCATTTTTTAAAATCTCTCTCCCATAAATAAACTGATTCAAATTGTTACATGTCTTCTGATTTCATTTTACATCATAAAAACTGTTGTGTTTTTCCCCCCTAGAGTGAAAATAAACTTCATAAAACTCAAAAAATACTTGAAAGAAATATGCGAACGGCAAAAAAATGCTGTGTTGCGAAACCAAGAATTTTTAAAGGAGTTTGATCGTATTGAAGCTCATATTAGGACTTTTACGAGTTCAGAGGCACTTCAGAAATTGAAGGTAATACTTGTTTAAATACCATAATACAACAATTCTAATAATATAGAGGAAACTAGATTGACTTTGGCAACATGTTATGCACATCAAGATTTCAGATGTCAATCAATCCTAGTAACGTATTTTCGCAATGCTTAATATTTGTCTCTTTGGGTGTAGGGAAAACTGAAATGAGCTGATGTGACCTTGTAGACAAATGGGTAGTTAGTAATGCTTTATTATAGATTGTGGGTTTAGTTTTGTGAAGTGCTGAGTGTCTCTGGTGAGGTGCCAAGTGTTCTCAAATCCCTTGGAAGCAAGGAGGAATAAAGGATGCTCAGCACCTTGCAGGATTGCACCATGTAGTTTGAAATAATATTGTCGTTCAGTGTTATCATGCCACCTATTAGCCAAGTAGATGCTGCTGTTCCACGATCAGTTAAATCGGAACTTTGGGAAGGTTATGCAAAATTTTTCTTATTTCTTTATAAGATTTTTATTCTTTCACTAGATGTTTTTCAATTTTTGTAACAAAACATTACATTTGACATAGCAAAATTAAAAACATGTAATGAAACCAGCTGGAAGACCGTCCAAGGATGGCCATAATTGGTGTCCTGCTTTGCTCATCACTTTTCCTCTTACTTTTCTATATTGCCTCTGCTGATGCCATTGGAAGAGTTTTAAGGGCTTGTCTTCACGTACAGCTCTACACTGGTGCAGCTGCGCCACTGTAGCGCTTTAGTGAAGATGCTACTACCCTGACAGAAAAGCTTCTCCCACCGGTGTATTTAATCCACCTCCCTGAAGGCTTGTCTTCACTACCCGCCGGATCGGCGGGTAGCAATCGATCTATCGGGGATCGATTTATCGCGTCTCGTTTAGACACGATTAATCGATCCCCGAACGCGCTCCCCGTTGACTCCGGAAATCCACCTCCGTGAAAGGCGGAAGCGGAGTCGACGGGGGAGCGGCAGCGATCGACTCGCCGCCGTCCTCACGGCCAGGTAAGTCGATCTACGATACGCTGACTTCAGCTACGCTATTCACGTTGCTACATTGGTCAGGAGTGTGGATTTTTTATGCCCCAGAGCGATTTATTTATACCGATTCAGGTCTGCAATGTAGACCCGGCCTTAATTGACTGATGAGGTTGTTACGTTAAACGTAGTTCATCCTTCTCCTGCCTTTCTTTACTGCTGCTGATTTATCACCAGTTAATTGTTTAGTGACAAGATTAATTGACCTCAGATTAGCGCTGCAATTTATTTGCATGCTTCATTCTTGTTGGTTATATAATGCGAAACATTTTTCATTAAAAGCCAATTCTGTGCTAAATTTTGATGGCAGACACAGCAACAGAGAAATGTGATTCAGATGAAACCACACTTTTTTCCAAAGTTGATGAGAACTGTAAACTTTACTATTGGGGTGATAAATTTAGGGAAATAGCCCTATGGGATGCCTTACGTCATGTGCTTTGAGTATAGATGGAAAGTGAACTAATAGGAACATTTTAGCATCAAATGACCAGATTAAGTGGAACCAGAAAATTGTAGAATTTATACTTTTAGGCTCATCTGTGGTGGCCATTTCATATAGAATCAAAAAGAAATCTGATAGCTCCCAGCCTCTCTCCCCATTCAGACCCCTTATCAGCTATGTCTGCAGCCCTGATTATGCAAAAGAACTCATTGCTGATCTCACTGAATGTAATGTAACCAAATGATACCAGTTTTATAAAGAGAGAATTTTTTAGTATGAAGGAGGTTATGAAACTAGTGCTTAAGCCTGTTCCACCTTTTTTCATTTTTTACAAATTAAAGGCATTTAGTATGTAATGCGCAAAACAAAATAGTCTTCTCTTACTCCTTCCACTGGCCAGTGACATGGTACAACCATGGCCCTTCTCTTCTTAATTAATTGCTTCCTGGTCTCTGTCTATCACTAGACAGATCGATTTTATTTGATGCCATGGGAGTGGAATGGTGCAATTAATTTTAGAAAGGCATATCATTGCTATCTGCATTATTGGTTGCTGGCTCACATGATGATGTAGCTGTGCCCCAAAGCTCTGTCATTTTGGTCATCAGTAACTTATTATGGAAGGTAATGGGCATACAACTCCTCTGACCCTAAAGTTTTTATGGTAATGAAGAAACTTTATGCTTGTAGGAGCAAAAATAATGTTTAATACTCACTTCATGAGTATTCTGAGAAAGACAGATCAATTGTACATAAGCCCCAGCATCTCCATATTTTTTTTTTCACATATAGATAAAAATGTGATAAATCCACTTGGCTGCCAATCTACTCCATTCACAAACTCAAGTAGATTTTTACTTTTTACTATATAGTCCAGTTGGTTGGGGTATATGTAGTTGTGGTGGTGGTCCTTTTTTTCCTCTCCCTAATTTTTTCTTGTAATTGTGTATTTTTAATGTTTGCTCTTTGTATAGGTTGAATGGTTATTAAGATTTCATTGCTCTTACTAAAATAGCAATGATGATCCATCTTATTATGTCTTAAAGTAAAGTGAATGAATGAATATTTCTGTTTACTTCTGTTTTTATCTTAATTACATGTTTGTAATTAAATGGATTAGAACTGTAAATAACATACCGCACATGCAGACAGAAATAACTTTTTAACTGTGTGTGTGTGTATATATATAATGGAGGGTATTTAGTTTTTAAAAATGGTAACTTTGCAACTGAAGTACTTTCAGGTTTACACTAAATGAGCCAATGGAAGTAACAATCCTTGCTCTTGAGGTATATTGATCTGTGCTGTTTCTAACATATTGTCTTAATACCCACCAATGAGCAATTTGGAAAAGCTGCAATGTAATAACTATCTTTGATAAGAAATAGTACTTCTTTAGTTTTTAGTTTATGTATTAAGCAATACTTATGTGACATCTGAGGAGATATCTGAGCCATTAGCGATTATCTTTGAAAAGTCATGGAAGACGGGAGAGATTCCAGAAGACTGGAAAAGGGCGCCAATCTATAAAAAGGGAAATAAGGACAACCCAGGGAATTACAGACCAGTCATCTTAAGTTCTATACCCGGAAAGATAATGGAGCAAATAATTAGGCAATCAGTTTGCAAACATCTAGAAGATAATATGGTGATAAGTAACAGTCAGCATGCATTTGTCAAGAACAAATCTTGTCAAACCAACCTGATAGCTTTCTTTGACAGGGTAACAAGCCTTGTGGATGCGGGGAGGGGAGAGGGGAAGCAGTAGACATGGTATATCTTGACTTTAGTAAAGCTTTTGATACTGCCTTGCATGACCGTCTCATAAACAAACTAGGGAAATGCAACCTAGATGGAGCTACTATAAGGTGGGTGCATGGTTGAAAAACCGTTCCCAGAGAGTAATTATCAGTAGTTCACAATTATGCTGGAAGGGTATAACGAGTGAGGTCCCGCAGGGATCAGTTCTGGGTCCGGTTCTGTAAAATATAATCATCAGTGATTTAGATAATGGCATAGAGAGTACACTTATCAAGTTTACGGACAATACCAAGCTGGGAGGGGTTGCAAGTGCTTTGGAGGATAGGATTTAATTCAAAATGATCTGGACAGACTGGAAAAATGGTCTGAAGTAAATAGGATGAAATTCAATAAGGACAAATGCAAAGTACTCCACTTAGGAAGGAACAAGTAATTGCACACATACAAAATGGGAAATGACTGCCTAGGAAGGAGTACTGCGGAAAGGGATCTGGGCGTCATAGGGACCACAAGGTAAATATGAGTCAAGAGTGTAACAGTGTTGCAAAAAAAGCGAACATCATTCTGGGATGTATTAGCAGGAGTGTTGTAAGCAAGACATGAGAAGTAATTCTTCTGCTCTACTCTGTGGTGATTAGGCCTCAACTGGAGTATTGTGTCAATTTCTGAGTGCCACATTTCAGGAAAGATGTGGACAAATTGGAGAAAGTCCAGAGAAAATCATTTTTGTTGATCAAAGGTCTAAAAAACATGACCTATGAGGGAAGATTGAAAAAATTGGGTTTGTTTAGTCTGGAGAAGAGAAGACTGAGAGAGGACATAACAATTTTAAAGTACATAAAAGGTTGTTACAAGGAGGAGGGAGAAAAATTGTTGTTCTTAACCTCTGAGGATAGGACAAGAAGCAATTGGCTTAAATTGCAGCAAGAGAGGTTTAGGTTGGACACTAGGAAAAACTTCCTAAATGTCAGAGTGGTTAAGCACTGGAATAAATTGCTCAGGGAGGTTGTAGAATTTCCATCATTGGGGATTTTTAAGAGCAGGTTAGACAAACACATGTCGGGGATGATCTAGAAGATAATATCTAGTCCTTCCATGAGTCCCGGGGACTGGACTAGATGACCTCTCGAGGTCCCTTCAAGTCCTATGATTGTATGATCTACTGAGGCCGTAATAATGCATCATCATCATAATTACCAGTCTGGTCAATGTTTTATGAACATTTTTGACTTTTTATTTAAAAAACAAAACAAAACAAAAAAACTGAAAAGTTTTTGTTTTTTGTTTATCAAAGAAAAGCTTTTTGTGGCAAAAAGTCCCACTCAGTAATTTTACACTGTGTAAAAATGTATTTTTTTAAATCACATTTTAAAATTTTTGCTGCCTTTCATTTCATTTGATGCCCCCTTGTTTTTGTATTATAAAAAGGGTGACTAGCAATGCCTTATCTGCCTTCTCTATACTATTCCTTTATTTTTATACATTTGTCACCGCTTTGGCTTATTCATCTTAAGGTAAAGCTTTGTATTCTCTTTTCATATGGAAGTTTTCCATCCCTCTAATCATTCTTGTTGCCTGTTTTGGAACACCCTCTATTTCGGACATATCATTTTTGAAATGGTTTGATTAGAACCGTTCATGCTGATGAAAAATTCCTTTTGCACTCTTATACCTTTGCACTTAAATTTCTGATTCAGAAGGTCATTTTCCTGGTGGCAGTGACTTCAGTTTATAGAATGAATAATTTTCAGATTCTAGTGGCTGACCCACCTATATAAAATTCTTCAGAGGCAGAGAAGGTCTTTGGAGGAAATTTAGGATGTGTTCATAGGTGGCAATTGACTTTAATAAGTCAGGGCATGCTGCTAACATCCTATGCCTGCATACCCATCCTAATAACATTTTTTTCATAGCTACCTCTGGCTTATATCTGTTAACTTTTTTTTAAGTCTGTGAGCTGCACCTGCAGAACATCCCTTCCCCACATAGCTGGAGATCTGTTAGCTATACCCCGCATCCCACCTATGCATTGCTGTAGGTGGTGTCTTGTGGCGCATGCTTGGTTTGTAACTCCTTGCATGGGCTGACTTGCACCATACCTCTTCTGCAGAGTAGAACTGTTAACAGCTCTGCCTACAGACCATATCCACCTGTGGTTGGGACAGGCAAGATTGGCACCTAAGGTTATAGATATCCTTCAGATTGGTGCATTATTCAGTGTGTCCTTATAAACAAAATGTGATACACATTATAATATTGGGTTGTTTATTTTATTTTTTAAAGTGGGCCCAGTATAAGTAGAGAAATGTTGTAAATGAACTGATGTGCGCCCCAGTTATTCTATATACTGTTCTGTGTGTGATGTCTTCAGTACTCCCATTTAGAAGTTCTTATACCATCATTTCATTTTTTGTTACTGGGTTGGTGCCATTTTTACTCAGCTCGTTGGACAAAGCACGGCTCATAGAGCCCTTGTGCAATACTGTTGGAATGATTCACTGTCTGATTTCCTATTTGTGGCAATTTTCAGGATTAAATGGATTAATAGAGAATTATGAAAATAGTAATCATTCAAACTGGCATATAGACGTGCAGGCACAAATTAAGTTATTAATTTTTAACACTTTTTTTTTTGGTGGAGAAAGAATGTCCTTAGGAGTGAATTAGCTTAACTCCACATTTAATGTATTAAATGGCTATTGTTACCAACTACTTTTCTCTACAAAAAAGCTTAACTTGTTTCCATGTGCTTCTGCAGTTTGTTCAATAACTGTTGGAAGCTTAACTGAAATAATTTATTTAAGCTTTTGGGAAAACTGAGTAGTTAACCATTTCATCAGTTTTGAGCACCAGATGTAAAATGCTTGGTTGAATATAGACTTTTTTTCCTTGTGTTATTTCACATTTTATGAACAAATGTATCTGGAAAATAACACTTTATATACAGATTGAGAATTAAAGTACAGAGCTGTCCAAGTTGATTAGTTATCAGATGTATTTCTCCCTGTATACTACCCTATTCAAAATACATAGTGAAGTGCACCCACTCAGGACCAGTGTAATCTGTTCTTAAGGTTTACAATTGCTAACATACAGTACTAATTATAGGTGCTGTATATGCTTAGCTTTTAAGCAATAGTCCTTCTATGACTGCATTACTTTTGGTCAATTAAACAATGTAGTGGAGGAGAAGACATTTTTATGTAGTTCTTTGTTAGTAACACTAGAGCAAGTTGTTTTTTTCATGCTGTGTTGCTCTTTGTAACATCTGCAGTATATTTTCTCGTTAGAATAGTTCAGCGGATCGTAAACTGACTTACATAAACCAATACAAAATTTAAAGCTCAGCGTTTCACTGCAAAGCAGCTAAGTCATTATGAAGATATAGCCAAAATAATCTGGAATTGTAAAAAACATTATGAATAAACGTCTGAGTCCACAAGTTGCTGTTGCTATTTAGAATCCTGAAACGAGTGAACACCTGAAAACTCACAGGAGGATGCACAAGCCACCTACAACAAATGTTTTTCCTGGAAACTAAAACATATTTTGAAAGGAATGGTGACTTTGGATGTTTTCTTATGAGCTGCTATAAACGTCTTTATTTTTCTTAGATAAGATTATATCTTTGTGAATAATAAATCTTATTAGATTCCAATTAATTACTTGTATGCCCTTGATTTCTTTGATTACTGTACAAATTGTGCCATATAAGTATTTGTTGATCTGTGTGCATGTGTGTATGTATGACTACATTTTTATAATACATAAATCATTTATATGTTGGGTCTATTTATATGTAGGTACAATATGAAGGAGAAATTAAAAGTATGCTGTCACTTCAGAAGAATAGCATACCAATAAAAGGTGACAAAGAAGATAACAATGAGCAGGTAATGAAAAATAAGTGGAAAACTATGTATATTTTGTTACTTGAAGAACACTTAAGTGTTTTCCTCTAAGGTGTACCATTCAGAAAATGGTGGTGGTTGCAAAATGCCTTTTAAGTGTGGAATTTTTGCCATATCATTTTTATATTGTGAAACAGTGGTTTAACAACAAAATCAAGCAGATTAATTGAAAAAATTGCACTAATATTTTTATCGTGGTAAAAAGAGAACCATAATAAACTGAAGAAAAAGACCGGTGTTTGTTTGTTTCTGGTTAGCTGCTGTTTTTATATTTTAATACCAAAGATTGTGAAAACAATTTTAACCTCTGAAAAATATTCTTAATGAAAGCACACACAATGTAGTAATTGATTTGTCATATTCATAATTTTGTACATTTTGACCTTTTCTCAAAAGAAGCAAAAAAAGATTGCATATCTAAGTAACAGACAAAAAGACTGACAAGGAATACTTAAATATATTCTGCTATATATCTGCAGTAATGCAGGCTTCTAATCCCTCCTCCTATCTCCGTATAAATGATACAGTTCAAGACCATAGCTGTTTTCTTCACTAAAAGCAGTAAAGCTCTTTTAGATGAAATGTCTAAAAACATCTTGTAATAACTTGGAGCATGCTGGCAAGAGTAGTCACTTGTGACTATGTGTGAAACCCCCTCAGCTAGTCGATATTGTAATAAGCCAAAATGGTAGAATCACTCCATTATTCAGAAAAGCCAACAGCATGCTTGTCCCTTAGGCTACAGCATTCATTAAGAAAAGCTT
Source organism: Chelydra serpentina (assembly GCA_037349315.1). NCBI lineage: Eukaryota > Metazoa > Chordata > Testudines > Chelydridae > Chelydra > Chelydra serpentina. The sequence continues at coordinate 19,577,832 of JBAIAC010000061.1, forward strand.
ACTGGGCTGAAAGCTGGAAACAGATGATAACGGGATATGATTTTCATATTTAATGCATTCCTTGGAAGAGTATGTGTGCTGCAGATTGATAGAAGAATCAACTGCTACTTTACTAAAAGACTTTCTAGTTTGCCCTATAGCTACCGATGGAATCATTCAGCCAAGAAATTAACTTTTTCTCCTTTTACCTGCTTTATATATCTGCTAAGCAGGCTGCCTGGCTGCCAGTAAATGTTATTATGCAGTTAACTGTTTGGTATTTAAGACTCTTATCAGAAAAGAAACAGAGGCCACACGATTTTGTTTTTATAGTAGGAGGAAGGTTTTCGTTTTTCTTTCTTCAGTGCATTAGCAGACATTAATCTGAGTTTGTGGGAAGTTTCCCCCCCCTAGATTAAAAAGTTAAAAACCTTGAATTTAGAGCATTCTTTAAACTATAATATACAAAGCAATGGACCCGGCAACCTTGACCTATATAAGCAAACCTTTAAGAATGCATGAATTACATATATTCAGTTTAGATGTACAGGAAGTCATAGAGTTAGAGTTCTGAAATGCTGAATTTTTCTATTTATTAAATAACATTTGGTTTGAAAAGAGTTTTCATAGAAGATAGACATTTTAATCTATGGAATTTTCCCCCTTTATTGTACTTGTTACATAAATTCCAGAATACTAGTGTTGCTATGGTTCCAAAAATTTTTTTTCCCCATTCAAAATAGTCAGTAAGAGTTTTGCCTGGCTGAATACTGCAGGATCATAGCCTATGTAGAATTACAGTATTTCTATACAAATGCCGAGGAGAAAGTGCCACATCTTTTTCAAGACCTTATTAAAATTATACAGCAGGTTGTCACGAGTAATGACAGTATATCTGATTTTAATTCTGTCTGCCTTTACCTAAATGGTGTATGTGGCTCTTATATGATTTATTTGTATCTGAATAAACTATAACGTTGGGGAAAAATAAGCATCATATTTTACTGTTTAATCTGAGAAACACAACTAGGAGAGGTCACCCAATTAACAGGTTCTGAAATGCTTGGCTTGCTTAAAAGTGATATCTGAGAATCATTAAAGATACTAATGCAAGCCATGAAGGCGAAGAGAATGTATATCCTTTGTGGGTGGAACTTATTGAGAGAACACATTTGGAAGTAGAAACTTCAAAGGAATATTGTCTAATATTCATATATATTTGGGGACAGGAAGAAACAGTCAGTCAGAACTGGTATTTGGAAGGAATCGGTTTGGTTATTGATTAAACTTCATGCAGTTGGCCATCTTAAACGGCACTGGATGTTAATGTAATTCCAAATGTGAATGGTGACATGCATTACTTGGACTTCAAAAGCCTGACAGGACTGGACTGAAGGCATCTGGGGGGCTTAACTATAAACAGACACAGATTTGGATTTTCTAGCAGCACTTTGCCCTGAATAAGCTTTTGCATTGTTGTCTGATGAGTCAGAAGAAACAAGCTGATACCATGCTGTAGGTTTATATTTTGGTAACTAAATTGAGTGTCTGTTTAGCAACGTATTTGTATGGGTGTGTTTATTTTCCCATTTTTTTCTTCTATAAAAGTGCTTAATGTGATAGGGAGGTCAAAGGCAGGTGTTTCTGTGTGGTAGAGTGGTTATGAGAAGCCTCCCATCATGGGCCAATTGTTTCTGGAAGTGGAGGAGGCGTCTGGCCCTTAGCATCCTTTCTTCAAACATCCCATAGATACCCACAACATAATGTGACATGGGCTAACTGACCTATTGCATTTATCTAACTGTTCCAGTCCCCGCTTCTCTCATCATATGTTGGAAAACATCTAATTGTTCGGGAATCCAAGAAGGGTTTTTGTTTTGATTTTAGCTAATTTTTTTGTTAGTTTTATTTTATTAACAGCCCAGAAGCCCACAAAACCTTTTTTTCTATCCATAAGATTAAACCCATTTTTTTTGGTATGTACTGTGTTTTGGGTTTTCTTTCTTTGGGGATGCCAGGAGAAGAGGATGCCACATAAATTAAGTGTGGTCTACTCTATATTCTAATTGAATTGGTCCTTCTCAAAACATCACCTTGGTAGCCAGAGTAAGAGAGACTGAAGGATGGTGTTGGGGGAGAAATTACATTCCTTTAAAGATATTATTACAGGATTCTCCCTTGTGGGTTTTGTGCCTAGAGTATGATTCAAGTGAGAACTCCCTAAATTCTATAAGCCTTTAGTTCTCTGAGTCAACCATTCCTCAACCCTCTCTGAAAAAGCTCTATGTACAGGTACTTTAGAGGTCTTGAAATACTGTAGTCTGTTCCTGTCTGACTGTAGCCAATGAAGGATCCCCCTCCCGGAGTTGTACAACAGTTTCCAACTACCGCAGCTCTGGCTTTCGTTGTCCCTCCCACTTGAAGTAGATGCCTGGTATCCTTTGTAGCAGGGGCGGGCAAACTTTTTGGCCAGAGTGCCACATCAGGTTTCCAATATTGTATGGTGGGCTGGTTAGGGGAGGCTGTGCCTCCCCAAACTGCCAGGCATGGCCCGGCCCCCGCCCCCTATCCAACCCCCCCCACTTCTCGCCCCCTGACAGCCCCAGCAGGACTCCTGCCCCATCCAAACCCCCTGTTCCCTGCCCCATCCACCCCTCCCTGTCCCCTGACCACCACCCCATTCAACCCCCCCTCTCCTTCCTGAATGCCCCCCATGGACCCCTGCACCCATTCAACCCCCCACTGTTTCCCGCCCTCTGACTGCCCTGACCCCTATCCACACATCCGCCCCCTGACCACCCCCCCGAACTCCTCTGCCCTCTATCCATCCCCTGTGCCCCCTTACCGCGCTGCCTGGAGCACGGTGGCTGGTGGCGCTACAGCCGCACCGTCCAGAGCACCAGGACAGGCAGCCGTGCCGCCCGGCTGGAGCCAGCCACCACCGCGCAGCACAGAGCACCAGGACAGGCAGCCGTGCCGCCCGGCTGGAGCCAGCCACCACCGCGCAGCACAGAGCACCGGGACAGGCAGCCGTGCCGCCCGGCTGGAGCCAGCCACCACCGCGCAGCACAGAGCACCGGGACAGGCAGCCGTGCCGCCCGGCTGGAGCCAGCCACCACCGCGCAGCACAGAGCACCGGGACAGGCAGCCGTGCCGCCCGGCTGGAGCCAGCCACCACCGCGCAGCACAGAGCACCGGGACAGGCAGCCGTGCCGCCCGGCTGGAGCCAGCCACCACCGCGCAGCACAGAGTACCAGGTCAGGCAGCCGTGCCGCCCGGCTGGAGCCAGCCACCACCGCGCAGCACAGAGCACCGGGACAGGCAGCCGTGCCGCCCGGCTGGAGCCAGCCACCACCGCGCAGCACAGAGCACCGGGACAGGCAGCCGTGCCGCCCGGCTGGAGCCAGCCACCACCGCGCAGAACAGAGCACCGGGTCAGGCAGCCGTGCCGCCCGGCTGGAGCCAGCCACCACCGCGCAGCACAGAGCACCAGGACAGGCAGCCGTGCCGCCCGGCTGGAGCCAGCCACCACCGCGCAGCACAGAGTACCAGGTCAGGCAGCCGTGCCGCCCGGCTGGAGCCAGCCACCACCACACAGCACAGAGCACCGGGACAGGCAGCCGTGCCGCCCGGCTGGAGCCAGCCACCACCGCGCAGAACAGAGCACCGGGACAGGCAGCCGTGCCGCCCGGCTGGAGCCAGCCACCACCGCGCAGCACAGAGCACCAGGACAGGCAGCCGTGCCGCCCGGCTGGAGCCAGCCACCACCGCGCAGCACAGAGCACTGGGACAGGCAGCCGTGCTTCCCGGCTGGGGCCAGCCACCACCGTGCAGCACAGAGTACCAGGTCAGGCAGCCGTGCCGCCCGGCTGGAGCCAGCCACCACCGCGCAGCACAGAGCACCAGGACAGGCAGCCGTGCCGCCCGGCTGGAGCCAGCCACCACCGCGCAGCACAGAGTACCAGGTCAGGCAGCCGTGCCGCCCGGCTGGAGCCAGCCACCACCACACAGCACAGAGCACCAGGACAGGCAGCCGTGCCGCCCGGCTGGAGCCAGCCACCACCACACAGCACAGAGCACCAGGACAGGCAGCCGTGCCGCCCGGCTGGAGCCAGCCACCACCGCGCAGCACAGAGCACCGGGACAGGCAGCCGTGCCGCCCGGCTGGAGCCAGCCACCACCGCGCAGCACAGAGCACCAGGACAGGCAGCCGTGCCGCCCGGCTGGAGCCAGCCACCACCGCGCAGCACAGAGTACCAGGTCAGGCAGCCGTGCCGCCCGGCTGGGGCCAGCCACCACCGCGCAGCACAGAGTACCAGGTCAGGCAGCCGTGCCGCCCGGCTGGAGCCAGCCACCACCGCGCAGCACAGAGCACCAGGACAGGCAGCCGTGCTGCCCGGCTGGAGCCAGCCACCACCGCGCAGCACAGAGCACCAGGACAGGCAGCCGTGCTGCCCGGCTGGAGCCAGCCACCACCGCGCAGCACAGAGCACCAGGACAGGCAGCCCTGCACCCCGGCTGGAGCCAGCCACCACCGCGCAGCACAGAGCACCAGGACAGGCAGCCGTGCTTCCCGGCTGGAGCCAGCCACCACCGCGCAGCACAGAGCACCGGGTCAGGCCGCGGCTCTGCAGATGCGCTGCCCGGCAAGAGCTCGCAGCCCCTCCGCCCGGAGCATTGCGCTAGTGGCACAGTGAGCTGAGGCTGCAGGGGAGGGGGAACAGCAGAGGAGGGGCCAGGGGCTAGCCTCCCGGGCCAGGAGCTCAGGGGCTGGGCGGGAGGGTCCCACAGGCCAGATGTGGCCCACGGGCCGTAGTTTGCCTGGCTTCTAGTCAGGACATAACTTTTTAGTTTGTATTTAGATCCGTTTATTTCCTTTTACAAAAGCTGCATTGACTCTTCCCCAATATATCGTGTTAATCCATGTGTCAGATAGTTCTGTTCTTTACTCTAGTTTCAACCAACTTGCCTGGTACTGAAGTTAGGCTTACTGGCCTTTTAAGTGCCAGAATTGCCTCTGGAGCCTTTTTGAAAAATTGGCATTACATTAGCTACCCTCCAGTCATCTGGTACTGAGGCTGATTTAAGCGATATATCACAGTTAGTAGTTCTGCAAGTTTCATATTTGAATTCCTTCAGAACTCTTGAGTGAATACCATCTGGTCCTGTTGACTTATTACTGTTTAATTTTCAGTTTGTTCCAAAACCACCTCTATTGACACCTCAATCTGGGACAGTTTCTTGGAATTATCACCTAAAAAGAATTGCTCAGGTATGGAAATACACCAAATAGCCTAGATATCAACAATCAATGGCACTGCAGACTGAGATGGATGACATGGATTAGCACCAATGTTCCAGAGATACTCAGTTACATTGAAAACACCATGATGGCAGTGCCTAGCGCTTAGGGAGCTCAGTGCTGAACAAATTACCTTCCATTGAGACTCAGATTATTTTCAAGATTACCTCTGCATCAGGTCTTTAAACCACTCTAAGTCTTCATGTTTCAGGAATCCCATCAGTTTGTCCCTCAGTAACCTCACCCTTCTTGAAAAATGAGAATTCTGTGACTTTCTGAGCATAATTCCTCCCCCCTTTAGTGCCATGGCAGCCATCTATTGGCGGAGTTGTGTAGCTTGAGATGGAGTGGGGGTCTTTTCCCAGAGGAATCCCTCTCAGCTCTGGGTTTCTGAGCTGTGTGTGCCATGACGTCTGGCTTCTGCAACCTCCAGGGCATTGTGGGGTTTTTTGAGTCACGAAAGCCTTGGTCTTTTGATGCTTTGGAAACTGTTTACCCCAGGAACTCCATGTTTTTCAGGACAATGTCATTGTAATCACAAAACTTTGCAAAAACTTCTCAATCATAGAATATCAGGGTTGGACGGGACCTTAGGAGGTCATCTAGTCCAACCCCCTGCTCAAAGCAGGACCAATCCCCAATTTTTGCCCCAGATCCCTAAATGGCCCCCTCAAGGATTGAACTCACAACCCTGCGTTTAGCAGGCCAATGCTCAAACCACTGAGCTACGCCTCCCCCGTTCTCAGCAGTGAAACATCCTAATTTGTGGAAAACAGAAGACCTCGTATGACAATGCTGCCTCACATCTGTTAGAGAATTGGTTTACCAGTGCAGCCTACTGCACAGACCTACATTTTGCCTGGTTTTTGTGCTTGTTGTCGTGGTGAGGAGTCAATACCTAGTCATGGCAGAGCTTGTAGATGTACAGAGAGTAGGAACACAGCCTCCAGAATAGACTCCTTAACAAATGGAGCACAGAATATGGAAGCTTCTAACCTTCAAAGCACAGAAACTCTATACTGAGTAAAACTCAAGGTTCTCCAGATCCCTGATCTAGGTTGCTGTAGTGCCAAATATCAAAGGACATCAAGGAATCAAACTAGGCACAATGAGATTCTGGACTGCTGGGCATTCATGCTGAATAATAGGACTTAGTGGTGACCAATGAAGCTTCATGCTGCCACCTCCCCTAGAATGGCTCACTGGGAATTAATACTGACCTGTAATGATCTAGTGATGAGACGTTTGGCCTGGACTCTGTCTCAGGTGTCTCATCTAGTACAATGTCAACCGAACACTATAGGTGAAAATGTGTCCCCATTGCAACATAGCTGAATTTTGATGCATTAGGAAAGTAAACATTTTACTCTTAAAGAAAAGTGCTTTAAGAAGGGCAATATTTTGTGTGTGCGTGTGGTGGAGAATGAGAGGAAATACCTGGGTAAAACAAACAGAAAAGATGGCAATTGAGAGGGCATAATGGATAAATTCATTTGCTGTTTTCCTGTGGAGATTTGACTTCAAATGTGTCTTAGCTGCCAATGAGAGTTGTGTGAGATTCTATAATTTTTTAAAATAATTTTAGCTAAATCTCTTCCCACTTTCCCCCACAAAATGTACCTCCTTTCCCCTTCATTTTATTTTGCTGCTTGGTGAAAAACTACACAGGAACCAGTCCTTATCTTTCAAATTCTAAAATTCAAAGCAGATGAAGAGAGATTCTTACAATCAAAAAGGAGTTTGCTAGCAAGGCAACTTTTGCTATAACATGCAGAGCTGATAAATTCTGTTTTGGAACACTAAATCTAGGAGCCACTAAATCCATAAAACATTTGCTGGATAAAATTGAGAGCAGAAAATCAGACCCAAAGGATAATAAAAAGGAGCGCAAAGGAGTAGTGATGAAATAAATCTGAGTAACATACTCTGAATCTTTCTGCGAATAACTTAGTTTATGGAGTTATTGGATTTTCTTTTGTTTGTGTAACAACAACAACAACCAAAAAAAAAAAAAAAAGAGAGCTGTACTGCGAAGTTTTTTCACATTACCAGACTAGGTAAATTTAAGACCCTTCCACAGAGAGGTGGTAGCTGAACCTGAGTGACAAAGACGACCACCCAATGAAAAAGGATGGAGTATGCAACAATGACGCAGTCTACAGGATTCTGTTCTGTTGTTGTGCTCAAAAGGGTTAAGATGTTATTAGAATCCTTCTCTTACTATTATAACATTAATCAGCGAATTTTGGTTCAAGGTCTGTTTATAACTGACACTGGCCTTCTACTTCTTCTAGTAACTGTTCCATAGAAATCTGTTCCATTTATTAAGTGCACCCAGTAAACCAAAACAAACTTTAAAGTACTTGAAATGTAGAAAGTAAGTGGTCATTCGTTTTGGAAAAATTTTCATTTAAGTTCAGCCAAGTTCTTCAGAGGAAGTGTCTCCTGCGGCTACCAGAAGTCTTTCTCAGTGAGAAGAAAGAATTGATTCACTGGTGTTGTTCCTGCTATTGAGACAAACATACAAGAGGGAGAAAAGGGCAGCAGTGAAAGAAAAAAGACTTCTGTCTCCCTAATGCTCGCTTTGTTGATGGTGCAAGTAAGCTCTAGCGCATAGACAGGTCAGTCTTCAACAGGTGTGCTTTAACGTCTGTACCCAGCTCAGTACCCCAATTTGGGTTTGGTCCTTCTTCATACGGGGGTAAGGTTGCTTACACTGCTTTAGCCTGTTGTGCTGATCATAGTGATGATATGGAGCTCGGCTAATTTAAAAAGTTGATTAGACAGAAGCCCAAAGAAGGATGGGTGTGAGAGAGAATAAAATAAAATAATGTCGCAGGGTGTTGTGTAGGGTTCAGCTATAGGAGTGGAGGTGGTATTTGCATCCTTCTCATTCAGTCTGGTCGAAAGATCTTTCAGGATCAGAAAAAGATGGCCCAATAGTGTAATGGGAAATTTCTGGTGATGTGGTGGTGGCAGTGGTGGTTGATAACACTGATTAATGCTTTGGAACACTTGTAAACTTACTACCTCCCGATCCTGAGTTTGCTACATCCATCATGAATTGCCAAGTGCTTTCCTGTAAAGCAATGCTCTGAAGAGGTGGCAACTGTGTCACATTAAAATTAACCAATTAAAATAGTTTTCAGTGGTTCGTATTTGTACGTTTTCTTTTATCTGAGTACCTTGGTTGGTTGCTAAACCAATTTTATAAACTTATCAGGAGATATGACAACCCCTTGCTAAGAGTTTTTTAGTTTAGACAAAGTTAGTTTACATTATTCCTTTGAGTTCATTTTGTATCTCCCCCCCCCCCCCCCCCCCTGTAACCTAGTTATGGGTGTCACGGTTCTACAGGAATACGTTGCCTTGGCCTTTATACAGTCTCCCTATTTCTTGCCAAGCCCTAAGTGTAGCCTTTAACAAGGGCAAGCTCTGCAACTCTGAGACAGAGCCTTTAGGCTCCAACAACCCTTGCTTCTCACTGTGTGCTCTCCACAGCCAGTCCTAATGAGTTCAGACCTCTTTTGAAGACTTTTACCCCTTCAGGAAGCAATGCCTTCAGAAAGTGTCTGCAGTGATACTAGGCAGCCGTTTCAAAACAAGATCACATTTATTCGTCAAGAGGAATACAGCATCTGAGAGCCCTTAGGCAAACATGAAAAATACAAGCTTCAGACAGAGTCCATATAGGCAGAAGCAACTCTCCCAATAATCCATCCCTTCCTGGAGCCCATCTTCTTTCTCTCTGGCTTTGTGTCCCTGTGTTTGAGGCTGTCTACACTACAGAGCCCATTCCAGCATAGCTCTGCCGACAGTCTCCTAGTTTAGGTGCAGTGAACACTGACAGAAGCTTTTCTGCAGAAATACCACTTTCTCGAATGACGTTAGCAATGCCAGCAGAAGCTCTCTTCTGTTGATATAGCGTGTCTACATTGGGAGTTTTGTCGGCATACCTATGTCACTAGAGGGTGTGGGTTTTTTTTTTTCACATCTGACTGACAGAGCTATGCTTGTATAGTTTTAAGTGTAGACCAAGCCTGAGTTTTTTGAGTGTCTGCAGCAGCACACTTTAAAACACAGCCTCTTTACACCTTGTCCATTTGTTTTCCTGCTCAGGACTTTTCCACTCTGCTTCCTGGCACAGAGTTGGAGGAAATAACATGCTCTTGGCTGCTGATAGTTAGGATTTAATGGTCTAGTCATTGGGTATTCCATTCATGTGTGTTAATTCCAGCCAGTTCTTATTAGTGTATTTGGTTCAAACTCAGACAGACCCATTTGTCTAATAATATCTTAACCTGAGATCCAGCTATGCCTCACTTTCCTTGTTGTCAGAGTAGGAATTAGCCCCTTTATACTCAGTGTGTTAACTGAGTCACACACATTGTTCATAAAAATATTATCAATAAATTCCCATATTGGTTTACAATGATTTTTTTTCAATCCTTTACCTATTTTGGCTTGGCGGAGCTTTAATTCAGGGTATAGACCTCAAAAGAGGTATATATTGGGAGGGATAGCTCAGTGGTTTGAGCATTGGCCTACTAAATCCAGGGTTGTGAGTTCAATCCTTGAGGGGGCCATTTAGGGATCTGGGGCTAAAATTAGGGATTGATCCTGCTTTGAGCAGGGGGTTGGACTAGATCACCTCCTAAGGTCCCTTCCAACCCTGATATTCTCTGACATCTATGACAACAGCTCCATCCTACTAACATAGGAATTTCCTGACTGGACCAGACCAGTGGCCATCTAGTTTAGTATGTCTCCCACAGTAGTACGTCCCCAGTGCTTTAGAAAATGATGTAAAGCTGCCGTAATGCTATGTAATTTATGCTTGGGATAAACTTCTTCTTAGCCCCAGGTAGTTAGCATTTGGCTTATGCCTTAAAACATGCTGCTTTTGTGAATCACGGATACATTTCAGTGCATTTTAACTTTTGTATAAAAGCAACTGTAGATTTTAAAAAGTAGCCATTTCTTTATGAAAGAAACACTTCACAAATAGTTTGCACTCTACCTTTCATTGCTGTGACTTTGCTGTTATGGAGAGTACATGACTAACTTCTCTCCTGTAACCACCAAACTGAAGGTAGATCCTCCAGACGAAGACTCAAGCAAGTTGGAAAGAGAATATGGCGAATTTTTTATCACAGCCTTCTATGGAGTACTTGCTTTCTGGATAGCAGACTTCAGTTTCTAGGCTATCACTCCAGAACCTTTCATAAACACTCTTTTACAAAAAGGGAAACTGGGCAGTTGGGCTTCCAATTTATGGGCTTTGTGTGTAAAACTATAGAGAATAAATGATTGCCCAGAATGTTAAACTACTATAATTGACATAAGCTCTGTTTAATGTACCATTTCACAGAATGTTATTGCCATTCCATGCAAAATACTGTACATTAAGTGAAATGCCATGAAGACTCTTAGTAGTAGTTAAAGCTGTTTTCTTTTTCCTGTAGTTCAGCAGTTAACAAACCTAATGGCAACATTAGCATTGTCCATTTTTTCTAAATACAGGCTTTATATTTGTTTGCCAATATTTCTCTCTTGGTGCAGCTACCTCTGGTCTGGATCCTGCAAGGTGTTGTTTGCCTCCTGTGAAGTGCTGACAGACTTAATCTCCTTTTGGCTTCCCTGGGAGTGGAGGGTGCTTAGTACCTGGCACAAGGCATCAATATCTTGCAGGAAATAGGTCATTCAATTGTATTTTAGTTTTATAAAATAAATGGACAAAGAAAATGTTCCATATGTGGACTAGCATAATATGCTAGAAAAATATTTAAATTATTTAGAACATTTGCTCTTCAAAGACCAACACAAAACCTTTAAGAAACTCCATTTACTACATGAAATTCATTCTTAAGCCATTTCAACCTCTATTTTTCAGATGCTGCCGGTTGCAAGACAGGCAGGAATTAACACCAGGACAGCCACGTCAAGAGGATTGTATCATCCAGCAACAATCTTTATGGGCCGCCAAATGTCAGCCATCTCAAGCATTGAAGATTTCAGTACACAGCAGAAATCTTCCCAGCCCACAAAGAGCTTTTCAGTTTTTGACCCACATTCATGCAGACAGGCAGCACAGAGCAGTAATATGACAGACAGCTATGTAGTACAAACTAATAGTGATATATGGTGCTTAAATAAGTCTGACAAAATAGATGGGAAGACATATCTCCAGATGGGTGAGAAAATGCCAGTCACATCCAGTGTATCCTCTGAGAATGGAAGAACTCATTGCGTAGCGAGAGAAAGCAATACACATGATGGCAATAGTAATTTGGTGGAAAGCAAAAAATCTGCTCAACTCATCTCCCTGTTACGTGAAAGATTAAGTCCAGAGAACAGAATCACTGATTTAAAGAGTGAATGTTGCAGCAGCTCAGTAGAAGAAATCGTGACAAAGGAGCATTTTGTAGCACATGAAGAAAGATCTAAACAGCCAATCCCATTGGTGTCTGCTCCCGAACAACTTGTTTCTGGAAACGAACAACCAAGAGAGAGTTTCCCAGGTAGGACGACGGTATTTGTGTGATGGCCTTGCTGTGGGCAAAGTGCTGTCTTCCCCCATTGATCCAGGTCTGAGTGTCTCCACAAATGGAAAGGAACTGCTAAGGCTTGTGGAGGGAAGTGCCAAGAGGAGTGAGCAGCTGTTGTGTGCTGTGGAGCAGGCAGGATGGCCTAGTGGATAGGGCACTCCCCTGGTTGTCGAGAGACATGGATTCTGTTCCTGGCTCTACCACTGACTGGCTGCGTGACTTCGGCAAGTCACTTCCCCTCTGTTTCCCCTTCCTCCCTTTGTGTCTTGTCTGTCTGTTTGGTGCAGGGACTGTCTCTGACTCTCTCTCACTGCTTACCACAGTGGGGCCCTGATTTTGGTTGACACCACTAGACGCTACTGTGGAGTCCTCTGCTGTGTGTCTGTGAGCTGCAGTGCTGGGGAAATGCTGAAGCTGAGCCAATGCAGCTGCCACTTTGCAGCTCCAAAGGCCTAAGCTTTCCACACAGGGAGCATGCAGAGGTCCCAACTGCTACTGCTGGTCCTGGCAACAGAACAGTTCTGCAGCTGTTTCACGCCAAGCTGCTTAGCTGTGGAGGAGTTAAGAGGACTCCTTCTTTGTGCCCTTCCTTTGAATCCCAGCACAGAAGCGTGTTTCCTTGGACTTTGTCTTGGCTTTGGAGTAGCAAGGGATCTCTGTTTCCCCTGTTACAGGGGTGTATCCGTGAGAATGGTGCATCTGGAACAGTATCCCCATTGGTGGTGCATCGGATTGGTGTGACCAAAGACACGATTCACAGTAGTACCAACCACACAAAGGACCATTAAGAACTGTGTGAGGAACTTGATCCTGGCCAAATTAGCTAATCCAAATAGGCATTTCTCTGGGACCAGCCTCAATACCATGTAAGGTTTTGCTTTAGAATAGATGGGGATCCAGTTTGCTGACACATGCCTTTCTTTTGCATTGGTGGATATGTCCAAGGTCCTGTAAAAGTTTTGGTAGGACAAATGAGTTTAACCTGACAAGCCTGGCATGGGCATATCATCTGGAATATCCAGGTCTGCTAGGTCTCCCCAAAGAACTGATATTTTTATTTTTTCCAATTCCAGCTCTTTTTTTCGGTGCGGGGGCAGGTGTTGGAAGTCAGGCCTATTGATACACTGGTTCCCACAGATTAACAAGGGATGTGTCTATGGAATTTGGTTCTCATTAGGCCTTTGGGTGCTTTCGTTGAACCACCAAGTAATTTTTCCCCCCCATATCTTTCTTTGAAGGTGGTCTTTCAACTGACCATAACTTTAGCTAGTAGGGAAGTCTTTGAGATCAAAGACCTCATTGATAATCCTTCTGTTACTGCCTTTCACAAGGGCAGCTAGGTGTTTTTATTGCCATGTCCACAATTTTTACTAAGGTACTGTAGGGTCAGATCTTTCTATTAACCAGTCTAATGTTGTTTGTTTTACTTACTTGGGAAAACATGCTTGGTCTCTGCCTCAGGTTGATTTTGTTCAGAAAGTTTGTGCAGACTAGTTAATCTATTTCTGCGAATAAAGCTGAAAAATAGGTAGGTTTGCCAATGATACAATATTTTCAGATAATTAAATGTATATAGTGCCTTAGGTATTTGGAGGAGAAACTTGACATTTGCTGGGGAATTGTCCTGAGGGCAGAGAGGGTGCTATTTGCTATCTCTGTGAAAATCCATCCAGATTTGACTAAGGCTTGGTCTGCACACCAATATGGCAGTTATACATGTGATTTTCTTCTTTTACTGATGTAGTTATACTGGCACAAACCCTGCATACCAATATAGTTCTACCATACTGGAATAGGATTAAGATGTACTGCTACAAGACACCTTTATACCATATAACTACGTCCACACTAGGAGGATTGGTCCACTTTAACTGTATCGATATAGTTAAAGCAGTGCAGCTTTTGTGTGTAGACAAGATTTGTTATAAGATTTGGGAATGACTATTTGTACATGTAGATGAATTCATTACATAATATAATATAAAAATAATAATAATAAATGGAGATATGCCAATCTCCTAGAACTGGAAGGACCTTGAAAGGTCATCCAGTCCAGTCCCCTGCCTTCACTAGCAGGACCAAGTACTGTCCCCTGACAGATTTTTGCCCCAGATCCCTAAGTGGCCCCCTCAAGGATTGAACTCACAACCCTGGGTTTAGCAGGCCAATGCTCAAACCACTGAGCTATCCCTCCCCCATGCTTACTCATTATTCTCTGAAGGTCCCATGCCCTGCTGAGAACCATGCTTCACAAGCATATGATTCACAAACGCTTTTTCCCACAATCAAAATATCCTTTGGCCTAATGGAAGAATCATGCTTCCTTCTGCCCCCAAAGCCGAGAACAGAACCCAGGATTCCCAGTTTTGTGCTACAGTATAGCAAACTACCTACTGGGAAACTGTGTCTTAGCCCCCTCTAGTGGCTTGGTGCACAAATGATAACAACCCACTATTATCTGCTAATGGAGTTATTATTTTTAGCTCAAGTGGTAGAGATGAGTAACTCAAGAAAATTGATCAAACTGCTCTTAAGAGCTTGCAGAAATATTCTCCTCTGCCTTTCCAGTAAATATGGCAATTTTCAGGTTAACCCAATTTTCTAAGCCCTATAAGGATTGCTAAAATGGAGCTTTATAATGGAAATTACTGGCAACCTTAATGATGGAGGGGCTACTGCCTCTCAATGTAATGATCACAATTTTTTGGACAAAAGCTGGCAGCCTCATCATATTACCCTGTATACTTCTTGTTCTCTTCTTTGGCATCCTGTTGTTGCCTTTTTTGTGGTTTTTCCTTTTCTCTTGCTTTCGGGACTGTTTGCTTTTCATTGTCTCTACTGTCACTTTGACATATTTGCCACTTCTCCAGTTAAAGAAAGTCTTGTTCCACCTCAAAATAATGACAATCAACACCAACCTGGCTTATATTAGCCGTAGGGTTTTGCAAAGCAGATTTGGCAGAGTGTCAGTTCTCTCCCCTTTTGCTCCCCAAAGAAATGTTAAGGTGGTCAGTGTCATGTTTGGAAAAATACTTTTAATTTCTAGATGTTTCCTTAAGGGAAACCATATGTTTGATTCAAAATCAGAATGATCAGTGACCCAAATTTCCCATGATGGTTGGGGGAGAGCTTCTATGTCTTTATGATGTCAAATCTACATTACAGAGTTCTAAGGTTAAAGTAATTCAGGTTTGAATTTCTTGTTCTAGTTCTCATAAAAGTTTGATCTTTCATGCTGCGAATTACAGGGAAGTGATTAAGAAGTTTGGCTCTGCTGTGTGTACCACAACTGAACGCTAGCTATGCTTTAAGCTGCAGGTGTTTATGCAGTCCATTGTGACTTGAAGCTACGTTTCCTTTGAGTACTTTGCCATTGTTCAGAAATGGGAGCATAATATGTATAAAAACAACATAAAATAAATACAAGTAATAGCTTATCTCTTACATTTATTCATATCCTGAATGCTGGAAACAGAAAATAGAATATAAGATCTTGTCATTATTTGTATCAAATACTATTTTTCTGAAATCTACCATAATTCAAATCAAAATGAAGCTCAGCGTATGGAAGGGAGGAGATGCTCTGTTTTGCAGCGCAAGCCAGACCCTGTGAACACTGTGGTTAATTTAGAAATAACTGATACTGCAGTGAATCTTGTGGGAACTTGGGAGTTTCATGGCAATCTTAATTGATTACAGAACTGTTTGATACATTTTCATGAAATTCTAAAAATGCACAAGAAAATGAAAATGTTAGTAGTGGCTATTTTTATTTGTATCTTAGAAGATTAAAGCAACCTCCTTATACTGAACAGCAAGGGGAATCAGCTGCCATGCACAACGTCCAAGCCAACAGGCCTTGAGCTCTGCTCCTGCATGGATTAAAAGCCCCAGACAACAGCTGCCTCCACTTCAAACACACTTCTGCCTCCCCAAGACCGTTTTCAGGCCATTCTGCCCCATTATGTTGGAGGCGGTTTGCTGGAGGAGGCTGTCTTAATCCTTGTTGCTGTTTTAAATTGTGGAGGATCCCTTCACTTGCAGCCCAGAGGAGTCATAGGGGATCCACTGAACCCCCGCATTGTGAGGAAAGCATGGAATAATGCAGAGATATAAAGAAGGAGGTTAAGTAGTAGGTGGACAAGCTAGGGAGTTGAAAGATATTAAGCAAATGACCATTTTTGTGGATTTATGCTGCACTAACGGACTAACAGCTTCTTGGCAAAATGTTGAACTATGTGGCCATTCATGCAATTGCATTAACACTTTACACATGAGACTGAGCAGAAGGAAACAGTCCAAGGGCTTTGGGAAGTCTTTACTGCCCGGCAGGCCGTGGAATATTCCTGTGGTTGGTTAAGAAGCGGGGCCAGCCCATTAGGAGTATTCCTATTGAGGCCGTCCCTAAAGAAAGAAAAGCATAGCAGCTTCAGAGCGTGTTTCTGTAGGTTGAACACAGGTCACAAGGGCGTTTCTCCAAAAGAGAGAGTAGGGTTAGCATGTAGGGAGAGAATGTGCAGGGTTAGGAGTATGTCACGGGGAAATTTCTGGGTGCTGTAATGTAGCATGCAAGTCCCTCATATAATAATAGTTTGACATATTACTTAAGGAGAGGAGTCCAAGTACAAGACTCAAACTTATTTCCTCATTTCCTAGTCAGGAGGAGCTTTGAGCATTGCAGAACAAGTGGTACGTCTATTGAGAGAGAGGTTTGTGATGGTGTTCAAGAACCCTGAGAGTGACTCCAGTGCCACATTGATGGATTCCAGAGAGAGCTGCATCCATCCCCGTTGGGCAAGAATGTTGATGAAAGGAATAAAGGAATGGATAACTGGGATATTTGGAGAACCCTGGAAAATGTGCAGAAGGGGCAGAGGTTTTAGACTGTCCGAATTGCATATTTTTTGTGAAATAGGAGACTATATTAAATGTACTTGTGTGGGTCTCATTGCAACACAGTGCAATGTATATTTTTTGTCATGCTCCTGTTACTATGTTGGCAATATTTGTCATATTTTTATTCCAGGTTTAGCCCAACACACAGATAGTCTGTGGCCCTCTGAAAACACACTAGAGCTAGAAGATGAAAGTTTAGATAGCAGCAGTGACCTTACAGTTTCTGTGAGTGAAGAGGATCAGATAATAAACACAGTTGAACTACAGCAGAGACTAGGAGATACGAATTGCAAGATGGCCTTAAAATCAACGAACTCAGAACAAGAAAAAGAAACCCTATCCACCAAAGAAAGTTTTTCTTTGCAAACAGTGAACAGCCATACGACAGACGAAGACTCTTCGGCTAATTCAGCAACAAGACAGTAAGCCATTAAATATTTTCTCACTGTGATTATTTGGTTAGGATTTTTTTTTGGAGATTGTCCTGTTGACAATCTGTATTACTGTAAAATATGTATATGAATATGCAACTTTCTTAGCTCCTACAAGCAGACATTTTAATGAGGGTCTATTTTTTGTGATGAATTAACTTTGGAACTCATCACACAATTTGAGACTTGTTTCTATAATTTCCATTAAATGCAAATGTCTTACTGTTTTCCTTATTTTAGTACATCATTTCAGATTGATAATAGAAATAACTCACTAAACAGTACATTTCATGGTAATTTGAATTTTTCAGGTGGTTAAACTCCCTGGGCATTCAACCTAACAACTTAAAGCAACACCTGAGAGGTGTGCAACTACATTTTAGAAATGCATTGTTTGTTCTCTGTGTAAGTCTATTTAGATACTGCAATGACGGAGGCCATAAAAAGTATCAGAGTGTCTTTCAATCATTAATGGCTTTTATCCTCACAACACACCCATGTGAGGTAGGGAAACATGATCACCATTCTACAGAGGGGGGAACTGGGGCACAAGGTATATTAAGGGACTTGCCCAAGGTCAAACAGGAAACCTGTGCCAGAGCAACGAGGTGAATCCAGATCTCCTGAATCTGTTACCTCTTGTATTCTATCTTGTGGTTGACTCGCTTCACCCTGATGGAACACTTTTTGGTGTAAACCAATAAGAATATCACTCCTTCTGTACTGTGAACCTTTGATTTCGCAAAGCTTTGCATCTGTGAGCTCCTCACCAGCTTGTTCTGCAGCTCTTCCATTCTGCTTGCCTCTTCAGCTGCATTCCTGTAGGGACGGCCCTTCAGTACTCTCCTCCCAGCTCTTCCCCGCCTCCTACTTCATCTGGATGTGCCTTTCACTGCTGCTAGTCTCCCTGGCTCCCGTTGCCAGGTTTCCTGCCTACATATTCTCTCCTTTTCCTTGCTTTTCCACTTACTGGCTTTCCTTCTTTTTGCTCCTCCTAGTCCCTAGCTGCAAAGGTTCTCCCTGTTGCCTGCTTGATTGTACCCACTCTTCTCCAATGGCTGCCTGCCATATACCTGCCTTGCCAGCTTCCCAGTATTTTTTCTCCTTTCCTCCTCTCACTCAATGCTGCTCCCCATACTGCCCAGCCTCATTACTGTTCTGGATCCCAACAGCCTCCCAGTGGCCATTATCAGGAAAAGCCACCCTCATAAATACATGCATTCCTCTCCGTTTCTACTGCCAACCTGACATTGTCTCCACTTGTCTTCCAGGTGGTGCTACCTGTCTGGTTGTTTTTTCCCCCTCCTTCATCCTTGAACAATTCACATGCAAAATGTTTAGGACTGATGTGGTTAAATATTCAGGTGGTGATTAGAGGCATGTGAACTAGTACAAAAAACCCCTGTTATATTAGATTGGGGAGAAGACTATGTAGCCAAGAAAAATAGCATTTGTTATCCAACAAGAATGAATGAGGTTGGTTTAAAAAACTCTACAAATCTCCCCACTGGTCATTTATCTATTTGGTCATTTGTCTTTTTAACATGTTTAACATATCTCTGCTTTCTTTAAATATATGCACATATAGTCTTATTAGAGAATTATTTCAGTAATGGTTCATATTTGAATAGATGACAGTTAAGCAGAAAAACACAAATATCTATTAAAATACATTTCTGCAACATTATCATTCAGTTTTTCAAACCATGTGTTAGACTATTGCTTACTACAGAAACATCTAATTTACATCTAAATAGCTTTTATAGAGTTTTCCTTTTGTTTAACACCTGTTAATTATAGCACTTCATAAGAAAGTTGTATAGAGTGGTTGATTTTGCTAGAAAAGTCATAGCTGAGCAGTGGGAATGTAACCTTTTGTCCTGTCCCTATAGATTTTAGTGACTTCCAGCTGCTGATATAAACTGATGGAAAATATTGTGTGTTCTTCTTAAGCCTGGATAAATTAAAGGAAAGATTTCATTGTTCTCGTTATCTCTGGAATTTGACTCAAAGCTGAAAGTGGGTATTGGACTCTGTCAAGTCTTAGTTTTTCAAGGTCATAAAAATGTGGTCAGAGTTGATCCATTTCTACAGATTTTATTTTGCTTTTGTTTTTGAAAATTTAAAATAGAGAGAGAATACAAAATATTTGCATCTGGGAAAGATCCTGTGGAGAGGCAGGTAGTTTTTTCATAGTTAATTTTGCAAGTAGGAAGCATTTAGACCCCACTGTCCTATTAGTCACTCAAATTCAGACTTGAATGTTTTGAGATTTTGCAGAGCAACTCTCAGATGCAAAGAGATTTTTCACAAAGTTTTAAAGTGATTAATAAATGAGTTTGTGATGCAAATAACCTCTGTAAAAATATAACCTCTTTTTGAAATGTGGTCTGAAGGTGTGACATTTATTACTGTTTTTCTACCCCTTTCCCCCAAATATTTTGTTGTAAATTAGTCAAACTTTCCATATAGTTATTAAAAAAACAACAACAAAAAAACAACAACTAGTGCACAGGTTATATTTGAAGAAATTATGTTGTAATTAAGCAACATTTTAATGATTGGGTATCGAACTGAAATGGTTATAGTTTGGGCCCTCAGCCTCTTGGTATCTTCCTTAATTCTTAAGCATGGTATTGTGACATCATTGCCAACTCTACCATTTATCACCTTTCCTCTGGGCTCATGAGTATACTTTAGGTCTATTGGTTAAAAGTAGTCAGGGGGTGTGTGTAGAAAGTCTGTCTCTGTGATTTCCTATCACTGTTTCACTGAATTAAAAACAAAACAAAAATCTTTACTGCACATCAGCAGGTCATTGGTTTTCAGGTGACGTTATCTGCATCCAACTTAGTGGAAAACAGTGGAGCCTCTTCAGTTAAGTTTTTTTAATTTTTGTTTGTTGTGCAAATATATTTTGTAAAAAGGCTTTTTTTCCCCCCCAAACAAGTCTTTTAATGTCACATTTTACCTTACAGTGAGTTATTACAACGCAGTTACAAACTGCTTAAAGTATGATTTTTATCTTGGATATACTGATAAGCTATTACCTGTGGAAATACGTGAGTGATGTTGTTATGATAACAGGTTTTTTTAAAAGCTTGTAATCTAGTTTAAGGAAGCAGACTTATATTCAGTACTTTCCTAAACAGCTGAATGAGACAATTTTGATCAAGTTATTAAAATTAATAAAATATAAAAAGTGAGCTTATTTCATATGAGCAGTGACGGATTGACAAATTAGTTTCTCTTTTCATCTGCCAGAGAGTGACAGTGCACATATGTTTAAAATATTCCACCCTAAATTCAACCTGTATTGTGGGAACCCAATAGGAGAGATGAGTAGTTTGTTCTTTGCACCTGTTCATTTCTTGGCCTCTCTGCTGAGCCTGCCAACAAGTGCTCTAGATTTTTCTAATTTTGGTTATAGTTTTTGTGATGTCACCTTGTTTACTGTGAGTGGTACTTAAACCTGTAATTCATTTCACATAAAGTACTGAACAGCTATCATATAACAACTGCTGTTCTCTACTGATTTGTAACAGATTTGAACCAGTGAACTAGAAGTGAAAAGCTCTATATCTTTTCTTTTTTTTTCATTCCTCAGAGCTATCCAGTCCTCTATTTAAAAGGCTAAAAAACCAAAACCAAAACAAACAAAAAACCACCCAGAGAATTAGTGCATAGAAAGATGACGACTATTTTAAGGCCTATGTTGGGGAGGAGGTTGGGGAGAGAGACAGAGCTTTTGCCAGAGCTGCTTCAGCTGCATTGAAGAGGACTTAGCACAGATGGATTGTGCATTACAAAATGTAACACATAATTCAAGCTGTCAGCTTAATCAGACTGTTTCCAGGAAGCAACCTGTAAAAGAGAAGGACCCCTTGTTTGCTGACCTCTGATCCATAGCCTGCTGCAGATTGTCATACATTTTGTTTCTCTTTATGTTGGTGTCCCTTCCTTCCCCTTCTTTTTGTTATTGTATTCCCTTCAAGTGGCACCCTGGAAAGACCACCCAGAGGGAGTAAAACAATAAGAAATGAGCTAGCCACTAACATATAGGTTTTGTAAGATTTTAGTAAAAGAAAAAGTACTGTTTAACTACATATGTGATCTCTAGTATTGTTGTATGTATTGCAAGTCCAAAAACTGCATGCACAGCTGTTTAAATTTAGTTTTTCTTTGCAGTGGAAGACAGGGCTTTAGTATTTTTCAGAACTGAAGCAAAGCTTAGCAAACTTTAGTGAGAACATTTTGCAGCTTTATATATGAGGGACTATAACCATCATTGCAAAATGTAATAAACTGTTATATATTATAAAAACCTTGATTTGGCTACCAGACTTCTTAGCGCTTGTAGCCCAGCTGTGGTGTTGCTTCGTGGAGTTCTTCTGTTGAAACTCCTTAACAAAGCAGGCCGTCTGAAATCAAAATCTGAATGGCTATTTACACCTCTGTAAAAGGATTAGCAATGCTCCATTGTTACAATGTTTAAATCTTAATTTGCATCATTATAGAGGTGTAGCTTCATCAAATCCCTGGTAGGTCCCAGTTATGTTTTTGGACCTGTAGGTGGTCACTAAATTTATTCTGGGTAAAGGAATTAAACTGCTCAATGTGTCAGTAATTTTAAGAAATTATCTCTGGATCTAATTGACTTTGGATAGTTTAAATGCTATTGGAGATTATTACTATATATTTGTTGTTGCATATAGTTGCAAGATGTGTCCCATACATAGGAAGGGAATGCATGTATATTGCTGTGGAGTTTGAACATATATCACTTAAAGAATTTCCATTAGGTTTTACAGGAACATGTTTTCACTATAGACTGGCCCAAGCTGCAAAGTTGAGATCTGGATTTTGAAAGCCCTCAGTCCCATTGTTACAGCAGCTCTCAGAGCTGAAGTTTCAATTCAGTCCCGTCTCTGGTTTTAATATATATGAGTATTATATGGTCTGTGCAAGGGATGTTTAAAAACTGAAACTGTTGTATTATTTTCCTTTCGGAGAAAATAGTCTAGTACAGTGGTTCTCAACCAGGGCTCCCGGGCTCCCTGGAGGGCCGCGAGCAGGTTTCAGGGGGTCTGCCAACCAGTGCCAGCGTTAATCGCTGGGGCCCAGGACAGAAAGCTGAAACCCCCGCGCATGGGGCTGAAGCCTGGGCCCTGAGCCCCGCCACCTGGGGTTGAAGCCGAAGCCTGAGCAATGTAGGTATGCAGGGTCCCCAAGCAATTGCCCCACTTGCTACCCCCTAATGCCAGCCCGGGCTTTTATATACCAAAAAAAACCAGTTATGGCACAGGTGGGCCATAGAGGTTTTTATAGTATGTGGGGGAGCCTCAGAAAGAAAAAGATTGAGAACCCGGGTCTAGTAGCCAAGACATTTTTTTGTGTTCGGGACTAAACTTCACAGGCAGTTTCATTACAGCAGATGCCAGTAGAACCTGCTACAGCTAAAGGCAACCTGCAAGGGAAATAGAAACAGTGGAAGAGAGTTAAATACTTTGTGAACACCTATGTAACTTCAACATCAAAATAACCTTCTGGAGAAGAGGTGCCTTTACATTCATCACTCTCACCTCTGCAGATAAAGGACAAGAGGTCACAAAATACATGTTCTGAGCCTTCTGGCGCAGTGGTTCTCAACCTTTTTGGACTCAGGATCCATTAGCAGACATTGGTGGCCTGCTGCAACCCAGTAAATAGCTTTAGTGCAAAAAACACCTGGCACACGACATTTTTTTTACCATGATATATAATATACATGTTAACCTAATAAGTACTAAATAAGTATACTGTGTGTACCAGAGCAATGGGTCCTATGCCATGGGGCTGGTTAAGCTCGGCGCTCTGCTCCGGACATTGCGACCTGGTGCATGGGGTCACAGCAGCATTCACTCAAATTTGGCCTGGCTGGACCCCCATCATCAAGACAGCAATGCAGCTGAACCAAACCTGAGTGGTGCTATACCCCCATGCACCACATCACAACATCTGGAGTGGAGAGCCGAGCTGAGCCCAGCCGGCCCTTTGGACTGGAGAGTCACCTCTGCCTCCCCCATGACCCTTTGACACATTCTGGCGACTCAGTTATGGATTGTGATCCATGGGTTCCTCCAGTTAAATCAGGGAAGACCAGAGTTTACATTTCTGATATTCCTAGAGTAAAAAACAAACAACCAAAAACACACGCAAGAAGAGAAAATACCTCTTTAGTCTCAGCCTTTCTGGCCTTTTCTTACACATCGTAAAGAAGCAAAGGAGGGCACAGCCCCATTCTTTGAAAAAACTTAGACCTTTCTTAAAGTTGCAATGCATTTTCTATTTTAACCCCTTTGCAGAGGCACTCATAACTTTCTGAAATATTCACTTTTGTGGCTTAAATTTTGTATGCTGCTTCACTTTTCAAAGAGGGCCTGCTTGTGTGTGTGTGTGTGTGTGTGTGTGTGTGTGTGTGTGTGTGTGTGTGTAAAAGGATAAGCTGAGTCCATTCCTTTCAACCATTTTTGAGTAAAAGGGTGTGGAAAAAATACACTTTAGCCCTATAAAAAAATTCGGGTGTGTTTTTGATTCTGGGTTATAATTATGGATTCTTATTCCTTATGTGGCCAAATCTACGGAGGTTTCCAAAAACTAGAGCAAAGTGCTGATTTCTGTGAAGTTGGCAGGAACACAGACAGCTCCTGAAAACAGGGACACGCGTTCACCCTAATTAAAAATAAAACACACATTGGTGCTATTGAAACATGGCATCCAAAGTGTACCGAGACCACTGGCAGAAATGTAAAAATTGTTGGAGTTCAAGATTTTTTTTTCTTTTTCTGCAGAACTACAGCAGTATTGTTTTTGCTGAAAGGTAAATTCTCAGTTTCACTAGCAATATAAATGTAGATTTAGCACTTTTCTGAAAAGCTGTTTATGTAGTTTTCTGTTTCATGTCTGTTTTTCCTCTTACCATATTCATTTACCTTATTTTGGGAGCCTGCCTGACTTCTGTCTTTTTTTGGCAAGACTTTTAACCTTCTTGTAAACCTCTTAGTGTGAGTGAAAGATTAAAATAAGGATACAAATCAAAATATTTTAGAATTTGCTCAGAGGCAAATTCTATCTAAATGTATACATATGTTTGACTTGTGCTCCGTAGAATGCAGTTTTAAAAGCTTTAAAACATTGTTTATCTGTCTTCAGGGATTGTTTGTCATTTGAAGGATTCGCCCATTTACTCCAGTTCATAGAAGATTTGGTGGCGAAAGCAGCACCCGAATGCTTGGCTTTATACCAAAGTGGAACCATAAGTCTGGGAAAAATGAAGAAGCTAATAAGGTTGATGCAACTTTCATTTGATCTACATCAACAGAACTCTAAATTAAAAAGTAGAAATTAGAAACGTATAGTATTCCCCGTTCCCCAGTCCCATCTCATTTATATTGGCCTTTTGCTTTAGTGTTCCTAGCTGTAACTTATATACATACAGTTTTCTTTAAATTGTTTGTTGGCTACTAGCTTTGAATTTGGCTCTGGTGACTGGAAGTTGTTACCCCTGGCAGCTGTTCAGTGACCTTTGAGATATAAGCTGGTGGTCTCTGGTCTTCATTCTGTTGGTGAAAAGGGGCAAAGAGAGAGAGACCTCCTCCAAACCGACATCTACAGTAGTTAACAAAATAACACACTTCTGATGTCAGCAAAAAGCTGAAATATTACTTTAGGAACCCCGTCCACCAAATTATTTTAAATAAGGGCTCTACTCAGCCTAAATGTTCATAAGGTTACTCTAGCCCTTGGAAGTGGCCATTAGTGCTGGGATTAGTATAAAAAGTGATAATACCATATTCTTCTTTCTGGGTTGGCAGAGGAAAAATGCACCAAAAGCCAAACAGTAAAGAAGAACGTATGTAAATAGTGGTGTGATATTGTCCTGTGCCTGTCTGCAGCTATGAAACACATCATTTGGCACCTCACTATGTCCACAAATGCAGACACTGGGAGTGAAAAGTCTTTATTGTATTTATTAAAGATTGGCATCTTTAATTAAATGCTGCCATAAAAAAAGATCTGTTTATTTTAGGGAGTCATATGGAAGTTTTCCAAAACAAGTTGGAATTATTTGCCTGTACAATGGATATAATTAGAAATTGTTTCCTGCGTCAACATGGTATTTACCTTCACTGTGGCAATTCCAGTAATCCCTATACTTGTAACTATATTTAAGAACATAAGAGTGACCATACTGAGTCAGACCAATGATCCATCTAGCTCAGTGTCCTGTCTTCCGACAGTGGCCAGTGCCAGGTGCTTCAAAGGGAATGAACAGAACAGGGCAATTTATTGAGTGATGCATCCCTGGTCATCCAGTCCCTTCTTCTGGCAGTCAAAGGATTAGGGAAACTCAGAACATGGGGTTGGTTCCTGATCATGTTGGCTAATAGCCATTGATGGACCTATCCTCCATGAACTTATCTAATTCCTTTTTGAACTTAGTTATACTTTTCGGCCATCACAACATCCCCTGGGAACAGGCTGACTGTGCGTTGTGTGAAGAAATACTTCCTTTTGTTTGTTTTAAACCTGTTACCTTCTTCATTTCATTGGATGATGCCTGGTTCTTATGTTATGTGAAGTGGTAAATAAAACTTATTTATTCATTTTTATCCATACCATTCATGATTTTATAGACCTCTATCAGATCCGCCACGCCCCCCAGTCATCTCTTTTCCAAGCTGAACGGTCCCAGTCTTTTTAATGTCTCCTCATACGGAAGCTGTTCCATACCCCCAATCAGTTTTCTTGCCCTTCTTTGTACTTTTTCCAATTCTAATATATCTTTTTTTGAGATGGGGCAGTCAGAACTGCATGCAGTTCAATGTGTGGGTGTACCGTGGATTTATATAGTGGCGTTCTGATATTTTCTGTCTTATTGTCCATCTCTTTCCTAGTAGTTCCTAACATTGTTAGCTTTTTTGACTTCCACTGCACATTGAGCGGATGTTTTCAGAGAGCTATCCACAATTATTCCAAGATCTTTCTTGAGTGATTACAGCTAATTTAGACCCCATCATTTTGTATGTAGTTAGGATTATGTTTTCCAATGTGTATTACTTTCCATTTATCAACACTGAATTTCTTCTGCCATTTTGTTGCCCAGTCACCCAGTTTTGTGAGATCCCTTTGTAACTCTTCAATTTCAAGGTGGAGAACCACTGACTTAAATCAGCCTCTCTACCAGCTGTTTAGTCCTGGTGACTTATTACTGTGTAATTTTATCAATTTAATTTATCAGTTTAACTACTGTTGATGTCGAGGCCCCAGTCCTGCTAACTCGTATGCACATTCTTAACTTTATGCTCGTGAATAAGACCATTGACTTCAGTGGCACTACTCATATGCATAAAGTTAAGCACACATGTAAGTGTTTACATGGTCCCACTACAACGGAGGGTATTGAAATTCGAGTTGTTTCTATCTTAATTGTTGCATCCAGTCTTTTATCTCCAAAAAATAGCTTGGGGATATATTTTATTGCATCCAGGATTCACAAGGCTGTCAGGTGACAAAAGTTATTGAAAGAACAAATCTTGATATAATCAACCATATAAAACTTTGCCATTTTAAAGATTGGTTGATAGGTTGGTTTAGCTCAACTGGAATATTCATGTGGTGTTTCTTGTTGTGGGAATAATTATTTTTCAGGTGCAATATCCACAGCCAAAGGGCATTAAGGAGTTAAAAAGTTGGATTTGATCCCTGGATTTAAAAAAAAAAAAATCTTTCTAACTACATTACTCTATTTTATGTCTTTGTCAAGAAACATTGTCATGGCTGCATTTTTATGTCTAGATTATATTACTGATTATTATTCCATAAACCATGAGAATTATTGCAGATTCTATATCCAAACCTATTTTAGCTGTCTGTCTGGGCTTAAATAAACATTTCATGCAGCACCTGTTTTATTTTATAGCTTTTGTAATCAAACTGGCAATTTGAAAGAGGAAGACCTTGAGGCATGTGAAGCAGTTGTCCTTCATCAGCTTCAGGGATTGTTGCAGAACACATTGAATGGATGCCTCTTACCTGAGAAAACACTTAATGACAGAGGTAGATCTACAGATGAAAAACAAGTCAGGTATCATAGTCACAAAACTAATGCAATCATACAATTAATGTTCTTACTCTTTGTCTGAATTTGTTTCTGAATGTTTCACGAAAAGAAAGCCGAATATAGGTCAAACCCAATGAGTGACGTTAAAATTTCAGAATTCCAAGAGGTGATCTACACACACTTCAATATCAGCCATGTGATTCAAGCATTCTAAATTAGCAGATTAAGCCAATTTTTTTTACTAGTCAGTTTTTAAAATCTTTTCAGTTGAGCTCTTCTCACTAAAAGGTTGTGCACCTATTTGCTTTTTACATGTTAAGTGTAAAGTTTTTTTCTCATTTTAAACGAGACACTATATAGATTTAGCTCTGCCTTCCATTTGCATCAATGAGAGACGTGGCTAAAATCCACTGGTCAACTTCAAAACGTACCATTAAAATATGTTAATTACATGATACACTTCCCTGACCTAGAAAGGTAGGTGGACTGACTTTCAACAGCAAAAATCTGCTCTTTGGTTTGCCTAGTCATCAGAGACTCTGCACTGTCAGGGAGAACACTTGCACTGGATTTCCAGTGTATTGCAGCCCGGGCTGCGAGTGTATTGAATTTCTCAACAGTGACTCCTTTTGCTGATTGAGGAATAGTGTTAAACTTCAAAGGGATCGCATACACTTGTCCTTTATTGTTTGAAAGGCGAGTGGTTGCAATGTGGAACCACAAGAATGTGGGATATAAATTTGAGGAGTAAATAAGGGTTCTTACAAAGCTGCAGAAGATGCATCTTTCTGGGGAGGAGGAGAGGAGGGAAACGCAGCTGCTTCTAACAGAGTGCTCAGTGTGTGGTTTATATGCTGTTTCTGAAATACTATACAAAGTATCTTTCTAAAAAGGAAGATACAAACACATACAATACTTACACATAAACTGTTGAGAGCCCAGGTTGTGAAACATATGGCCAGCATGGAGGCATTTATTTGTGTCCCAGTAAACATGGTGCATTATTATAATTCACTTTGTAGTGAAAGTTAGAATTAAATGTTGCAAAACTGTTTCAGTTGTAAACTTCTGTTTTCATATGTTTATGCCAGTTCTTAATGAAAACACC
Organism: Chelydra serpentina; assembly: GCA_037349315.1. Classification (NCBI taxonomy): domain Eukaryota; kingdom Metazoa; phylum Chordata; order Testudines; family Chelydridae; genus Chelydra; species Chelydra serpentina. The sequence goes on from JBAIAC010000061.1 coordinate 19,606,198, forward strand.
TTTTTTGGATTAAACTATTTTTGTTCTTGGCTCCAAGGTGAATTAGTTTGGAAACTGTGAGGAAAATTCTATCAATCATTTTTGAGTTAAAGAGAGGAAATAATACAATTTTCATTTAAAAAACAACAAAACACTTCATTAGACTAGACTCAATTAAAATTGACTGAAATTTGAAACTTAAATTGGACATAGCCCTCAATGATGAATAGGGTCTTTGCTGGATTTGAAAAAAGTGGTTTGAAATTTCACAAAGTTATGATCATATTAAAACTTCGTACTGAGCATGCACATTTACAAGTGTGTACTTTCAGGTAGACTCACTGTCCCTGTGTGCTGCGCAGGATGCATGCACGTAAAAAAACAGATGACGGGAATTGCAGTTGGTCTGTTTAGCATCTTCACAATTTATACTTTTGACCAGCTTCAAGTCCCTTATTCATTTTTCTCCTCTCACTCATGCCCCTTCACCCCCCTTCCCCCCCAGTAGAGTTTATTTGCATGTGTGATCATGTTTCACAGATACTCAGGCTTTGTATTCCAGCCAGGGAAATTTGAAATTCATGGTTCTCCACTGCTTCCCTGACTGGCCAGTCTTTGTCCTCTCCTCCCCAGTTGTGGGTTGGGATTTAAGGCCTATCCCTGATTCCCTTAATCCAGAGGCCGGGATATCTAAATTGAAATTACAATGGAACTTTATAGGAATGGACCTTAAAGGTTGGACAGTTCAAATTAAAAAAATGTAACTTCCCAAGAGAAATTTAACTTGTCATGATGCTTTTACTGGCTTGAAGCAAGGACAACAGAAATAAAAAATACTAATTAAATTGCTTAACATACTAAAAACAAATCATAATAATATTTAAATATATAGTATAAAATCAACTCTATATGCCATGTGGCTGAGTTAACGTTGCTGAAGGAAACCTTTAGCTTTTGCATTCCCTGATTTTTATTGTAACCATGACCCTTTTAATGGTTAATTATTTTGTATATACTATTGTAGAAGTGTAGAATGTTTCCTTTTCATGCACATGCCACAAGGGAAGGGAAGGTTTCATTAGTGAGATCATTTGCTGGCACAGTAATGAAAACAGAACTCCCTCCCCAGGCCTTACTCTTGATGTTTATGCCCTACTGTATAACATGGGTAAAGTTACAGGAATGCTTGTGTTTGCAGGATCAGGGCACTTATTAGCAATGAAGTACCATTCATTTCACAGGATTTAGTTGTCCTTTGGAGACAGCTACGTCTCTGAGCACTGATGTATCATTGCAGTATTTCCTAAGCTGTTTCTCGGGGAAATACACCTATAGTGTTAAATGAAACTTGCTTCTTCTTGAATTTGTGAAACTTCTTTGGAAATGGAGCAATTAAAAAAAAATTTTTTTTACCAGATGTGGTGGGGAATATTTTTCAGTATCTGGATTGTTGTGGAAAATGGAAAAGCCACTTTTGCTCAAAAATCCCCGTAAGTGTGGATTTTGAAAAAGCTGCTGGAGAAAAAGGTGTTCCTTATCAGGCTGTTTAGTAGATTAAGCGAAGTATTATTAGGGCCAGATAGTTGCAGAAGGGAAGTAGAACTCAAGACCTTTTGGCTCCCAGCACCACACTTAATCCAGTATATCATGTGACTGGGAATATTTGTAAAGTGTGTATCAGTGCAACAGAATGTTGCTAATTTACAGTAATGACTGGAAGATCTATTATTGAACACTGAATTTTACAAATTACCAAGTAAGATGTAAGGGACCAGGGCGTAGGTGGTGTGGCCTAGCAATCACAGCTGGGTTGGGGTCCACACATCAGGTATGGTAGTTGGTGGGCAGGGGTTGGAGGAATTGTTATAGCCAGGTTCAGTAAGCAAGACTTGGGATCAAAGTCATGCCAGGGTTGGAGACAGGAGACCAGAGGTTGTAATATTAATAAGACTGAGACTTTTCAGTTTGGAAAAGAGATGACTAAGGGGGGAATATGATAGAGGTCTATAAAATCATGACTGGTGTGGAGAAAGTAAATAAGGAAGTGTTATTTACTCCTCCTCATAACACAAGAACTAGGGGTCACCAAATGAAATTAATAGGCACCAGATTTAAAACAAACAAAAGGAAGTATTTTTTCATACAACACACAGTCAACCTGTGGAACTCCTTGCCAGAGGATGTTGTGAAGGCCAAGACTATAACAGGGTTCAAAAAAAGCCTGGATAGGTCCATCAATGGCTATTAGCTAGGATGAGCAAGGATGGTGTCCCTAGCCTCTGTTTGCCAGAAGTTGGAATGGGTGACGGGATGGATCACTTGATGATTACCTGTTTGTTCATTCCCCTGGGGAACCTGGCATTGGCCATTGTCGGAAGACAGGATACTGGGCTAGATGGACCTTTGGTCTAACCCAGTATGACTGTTCTTATGTTCTTTTATGTACCAGGCTCGAACTGGTAGGCAGGAATCGGGGTCAGGCCGGAGTTAGAGACCGGGGATCAGAGGTAGTACTAAGCTAGAGTCAGGATCAGGCTGGGATCAGAGTCCATTGATCAGGAGACCAGATGAGGTCCGGAGTTGCACCAGGCCCAAAATCTGTGGTGTTGACCAGCAAACTGCTTGGGACACCTTCCAGAGTTAAGTAGGGTTGCTGGCCAATCAGAGGGCTGCAGGATACTGTCACTCTGGGTCCCTTGGGCTGCACTTCCTGCAGCGCCTATTCTCCACAGTGCACCCTGGCTATGGCTCTGCGTGGCCTCCCAGAGGGACTGTGGGAAAGTCAGCCATCCCAAGCTTTGCAGACTCAGGTTCTAGTCCCTGCAGTTTTATGTAAGTGAACAAACTCAATAAATCCTGAATAAAGCATCAGACAGTCATGCACATTGACAACTGAACTTTATTTTTAATAATCCCTGATAATTCTATGTAGTGTATTATTAAATGTACCCAGACTATGGCAACATCATTAATGATGTGAGCAGTAATGTGAATGCATGAAGGAAGAGGTAATCCAAATAAAAGGAGTTATATTCATTTCATCTACATTTGTAAGACAGGGAGCGCAAGGATTTGTCAAGTATAAAGGGACAAAGTCTGTAGACACAGAAATGTTGTTTTCCACTTTCAGCGAGGATATTACAAATTGAGTTTTTAAAAAGTAGTTAATAATATTTCCTTGATTATACGGCCTTAAACGAAAAGATATGAATAGTGTGGGCTGATTTTTTTATTTTATTGACACACTGTGTCCGTCATATTTACTGCGTGTATGTCTGTTTTCCAGATCTGACCTGCCATTGGATTTTGCCATGTTATGGGAACGTTTGTGCAAACACATTTTATTCTTGAAAAAACACCATGTTTTGCTGAAGGAAGAAGTAAAAGAGATGTTTGGAACTTTACTGATTTCAGAAAAAAATGCACAAGGTGGCCAGGTTAGCACTTATGATCATTAAGCAGCTTTGCTTACTGGTAATCAAACTGCGGTTGTGGCTACAGTCTGAGGTTTGGGAGAAAAATAGAAATAAATTTATTTTTTGCAAAGCCTTTTTAGACTTACTTCAGCTGTCACAATGGTCCCCTACCGTGATTCTTGTGATCGGTGATCACTACTGTTAAAGTTTAATCTCTCACTCTTTGCTCTTTCCCCTTCCCACTTGTGCACTGATAGCAGCTATTTAGAAATATGCAGACATTTATAAGAATAAACGATATTTGTATAAGCATCATTATACCAGTATAGCAGTGGCCACTTGTGCCACTTTAGCAGTACCAGTTTTTAAACCATGAAGGTTCAAGTAGTGCAAGGATTATTTAGACAAGCCCCAAGGAAGCTGCAGCTTTATCAGCTGTCACATTTTTGTCTTATCCTTTTTCATATGAAAAAGAAACACCAGGAAATTCCATACCGAAAAATAAATACTTTAAAGTTGCAAGAATCAAGAAATGCCAAATTATGTAACCACTTACTGTTTTCTTCTCAGGACCTCTATCTTGTTCCACGTACTATTTATAAATGTGTATGCATTTGTTTGTAATCTCACCAGAAGAAAAATATATAATGTGTAAATCAGTGGCAATGTCTACATAGTAAATCATACTGGAGGAAAAACAAACAAACATAAGTCACTAACCCCATCTGACATTTTTCTTTTATTAAAAAACCCCCGAGAATGTCAGAAAAAAATTGCCATTCTTAATCAGACACTGAGATAGTTGAAGGGTGGTTGGGGAGAAGAAAGAGGGATCTCTATTTAAAATGCTTTATTCCATGAAGAAAATAAAGAATTTCTTCAAGATTTTCAGTAGGGCATCCAGTATTCCCCGGCCCCCCAAAATCCATATTTTAAATTAAATAGATGTGCTGTAGTGAAACCAGGAAAAACATAATCACAAGCCCATTGTATCTCATTGTTCTCTGTCCATCAGTCTCTCTAGATTAATAGCTTTTCATCATGAGTGATAGCTTTTTTCTTTCTTAAAATAGCATTGTAATGCTTGGTATACTAAATTTATATGGACAATTTTACAAACAAGGCCATTGTGTACACTTTTAAAACTTTAATATATATGGTTATAAACCAGCTCCCTGTATAAAAAGAGCTGGCAGTTTGATGGACCCAGATACTGCCCCCACCACTCCTACCACAAATCTCGAGTAAATGGGCTTTGCACAGAGGCCGTAAGAGGGGATAGAAGAATAGAATCCTCCCCTGCCCCAGCCTGGCAGCTTGGATTGGACTAGCTGTGTGTCAGCTGAGCTGTCACTGAGCCCAAGAGCCGTAGTAATAGCTGGGGCTCTTGCACACCCTCTGCAGGGAAAGTGTAGTTACTTTCATACCCTTTGTGGTTTTCACTCTGCCGCAGAGCATTGATGGCTCCATCTGTGGCTGCGGATTTCTGTACTTGCTGGCAAGGACCCGGAGGCATTTGTCTGTATGTTGTGGGGACGTTTTCAAATGTAGCGTTAATCATACGTAGCAGTTACGTAATGCTTTGCATCTGTTGGTCACAAAGCTTGTTACAAAAAAAGATGAGACTCATTATCCCCACTTTACAGATGGGGAAATGGACACAAAGTGACTTGCCTAAGCATCCACAGCAGGCTAGGGTCAGATCAAGGAACAGAATCCTGACTCCTAGACCTGTGCCCAGTCTGCTAAACTGTACTGTTTCCTCAAGAGGAGATGAATCATTATTGTCATTCAGGGTATCATTCTTCTCTACCTTTAAATTATGAGTTTATAACCAGACTTTTTTGCATGAATCCACAATCAAAAATCAGCCCTTTGCACATCACAGAGAGCAGATATATTATGAAGGGTTAATCGGATTTAGATTTTTTAATCCAGTTTTTTCATAGATCGTTCATAGCTTAAAAAATAAACTGAACGAATAATCTACAAATCTTGTTTCCCCCCTCATTTAAGCCGTTTCCAGAGGTAACTAATTTATATATATATAAATTTTTAAACATCTCAGTGAAATCATGGCCCAAACTACAATGTGTAATATTTTACATTGGATCTTTATTTTAAATTGTAGTCAAGGTAATTGTACTTTTAAAAGAAATATGGATAAATAGTTTGCCGTTCAGACTTGCAATGCACTTTGCCTGAGCAAGAGACCCAGTCAAAGGATATATCTTTGAACTGATAGTACATATATTTACAATATTTGTGGAGCTACTCTTATACATTTTATATTTGGTTATAGCAATGAGGACGATATTGCAATGAGGCTAGAACATTGAGTGTATGATGACAATCAGGTGAGAATCTGAATAAAGATGGTAAAGAAAAAAGGATTTATATTTAGACTTCAGTAACATAAGCACTTTATTGCTCAACATATGCACTATAATCTGTTTGCTGTTGTGTTACACTGGTACCGATGTGTTGCATGCATTTATTTTTGTATTATATCTACTAATCAGGATAAATTCTCAAGGGAATTTATCTTCAGGATAGATTTACCTTGGAAACCTCTTATTTACAAGGAAACTGCAGAGGACAATAGGCTTCCATGAAGTAGCCTATATAAATAAGGATAAAATACAAAGGCACACAGCTCATTAAATAAAACACATACATTAAAGCTAGTTGGATTCCTGGAAATATTTAAACAACCTGCTATTCAATTCTTTAGAATAGAACACATTTTATGCTAAATGTTAATCCTGCCTCTGCACACGCATCTGCATTTTGAAGTACAAATATCTACATGTTGAAAAAAATCAAATATTTGCACTCAAAAACCCCAAATGGACAAAAAGAGGCCAGGTGGAGTAGTGATTTAATTATTTTTCCCATTATGTGACTTAATTATTAGGACTTTAAGATTAATACAGTTTTCAGGCCATTTTTGAAGATTTACTGTGCTGACAGATGAATATTCCACCAAACATACATTGCTGGCTCCATGTATTGCACTGTGATATTTTGTCAAAGCATTGCTAAAACATCCAAGAACATGCAAAGCCCTATCAGCATTCCAAACGTGCATATAAATCCACTCAGGGAGGAACCTCATGGGCAGAGTTGGGAATGCTTTAAATAAGAATCCTGAACTTAAGGAGATTCCCATTGGTCTCTGTAAACCTCCATCACACAACCAGCCAGCTCCTCATTCAACAGGCCTGATGGTCTCAGAAGTGTTTGGCTGTGACCAGTAAACCCAATTTCCCTTCTAGCATCTTCAGAAGGCAGATGACGTGACCTTCTGTTTTGGCATATTCTCTTCCTCTCCTTCCCCTTTCCCCAACCCTAGGTTACCTTTGTCCAGTCCCTCCATGTGGTCTCCTCCACTCAAAAAGCTATGGAGTCTCCCTCTTCCTTTTTGCCTCTAGTGTTGCCTGGTTTCCTTCCTTTCTCTCTTCTCCCTCTTCCCCCCCCCCCCCCCCCCATGTCTTACCATCCATTTATTTCTCTCCCTCTCTTTCCCTTTCCCCGTCCCCTCCCATGGAGGTTTCCTCTTTCATTGCCATATACTTTGAGAATACCTGATGCTTCTTTTATGGCTTTAGGGCTAGTTGTAGGGAGTTTCCTCGGATGGGACTCTCCTTGTATTTTTCTTTTGGTGGTCTGTGAGGGCATCTTGACCTTGAAACTTCAGGGTTTGACTTATGAAAGGAACTTTCAAAAAGTATTTCTGATAGTTCTTCATACTCAGTTACACTCCAGTAAATATAGGGCCAGTGCAGCTTATTTTAGAACATAGGCCATCTTTTTAGCCTGATTTAGATCCTACCAGACTTTGGTTAAGAAGGCCTCTCTCCAGACATGCTGGAGACCCTAATAAGGGTGTGAGATTTTGGTTCCTGCTGGTCCAGGCATCACCTCTTGTGCTTTCCGGGATTTCATTGTGGGATGTCTGATGGGAAGCCATCCCATTTTATCTGGATTCCTAAATGTAATATTTAGTTTCTATTTATTACTTGTGAATGATAATTGGGAATGGTTTAACAATACTTTACTAGAGGCACAGAAAGTCACAGTGAAGGAAGAAGGCCATAGTGGTAAAAAAACAACCTGGTTTAAAGGGGAAGTGAAGGCAGCTACAAAAAATAATTATATAATATTAACATATGAAAGAAAGGGGGAGTTGAATATAAATAAGAAGTTAGCAATTGTAGGAAATTGATAAGAGAAGTAAAAGGACACGAGAAATCTATGGCCAGTAGAGTTAAGGACAATAAGAAGGAATTTTTAGAAATATATATTGGAAGCAAAGGGAATCCAAACAATGGTATTCGTCCATTACTAAATGGAAAGTGTAGAATGATTAATAATAATGTAGAAAAGGCTGAAGTGTTCAATAAATATTTGTTATGCATTTGAGGAAAAAATAGATGACATAGTTATATAACACTCTTCTTTCCATTCATCTATCTCAGGAGTATGTTAAGCAGCAGTTGCTAAAGTAAATGTTTTTAAATCAGCAAGTCCAGATAACTTGCATCAAGGAGTTTTAAAAGAGCTGACTAAGAAGCTCACTGAATCATTAATGTTGATTTTCAGTAAGTCTTGGACCAATGTTAAAGTTCCAGAAGACTGGAGGAAAGCTACTGTTGTGCCAATATTTAAAAAGGATAAACAGGATGATGTAGTTAATTTATAGGCCTATTAGTCTGACATCTAACCCGGGCAAGATAATGGAGTGGCTGATATGGGACTCGATTAATAATGAATTAAAGGAGGTTATTATAATTAATGTCCAACCAACATGAGTTTATGGCAGATAAATTTTGTCAAATTTGATTTTTTTTTAATGAGATTACGAGTGTGGTTGATAAAGATAAAGGTGTTGATGTAATATACTTATACTTCTGCAAGGCATTTGAATGAGTACTCATGACATTTTGACTTTAAAAAACTAGAAATCTCAAATTAACATGGCACACATTAAATTGTGGCTAATAGGTCTCAAAATGTAATTGTAAATGGGGAATCATCATTCGATGGGTGTGTTTCTAATAGAGTGACATAGGGATTGGTTCTTTGCCTTGCAGTATTTAACATTTTTATTAGTGTCCTGGAACAAAACATAAAATGATCACTGATAAAACTTTCAGATGCCACAAAAGTTGGGGGAGTGGTAAATAAAAAGAGGACCAGTCGCTGATACAGATTGATCTGGATTATTTAAAAAACTGGGCACAAGCAAACAATATACGTTTTCCTATGGCTAAATGTATACATCTAGGAACAAAGAATCTACCATACTTCTATGATGGGAGACTCTATCCCTGAAAGAAATGACTCTTAAAAATATTTGGGTGGGGGCGGGGCAGAGGGTGAGAAGGGATAAAGAGCTCAATCTTACGAAGTTTAACAAAGAAGGTTAAGAGGTGACTTGATTAGTCTATACGTATTTATATGGGGAACAAATATTTAATAATGGGCTCTTCAATCTAGCAGAGACAGGTCTAACATGGTCCAATGGCTGGAAGTTGAAGCTAGACAAATTCAGACCAGATATAAGGCATCCTTTTTTTTTTTTTTTTCTTTTTTTTTTTTAACAGTAAGAGTAATTAACCATTGGAACAATTTACCAAGGGTTGTGGTGAATTCATCACTGACCATTTTAAAATCAAGATTGGATGTTTTTCTAAACATTAAGCTCCAGGAATTATTTTGAGGAAGCCTGTGTTATGCAGTTCAGATTAGTTGATCAGTGTTCCCTCCTGGCCTGGAATCTGTGATGGTGCACATGTCCATCAGTAACAGCATAAAATATGTTACTAGTAGAACCTTTGTTATGTCAGTTGAATTACTTCTGATATGCATTAGATTTGCATTGTGATGGACTCTCAATTGGAAACAAGTCTGTCTTTTCAATAATAAAAATATTTTGTGACCCTGGCTATATAACCTAATTTATTTTTAACATTAACAAAAAGCAATCACTTAGAATTTCCCTGATTTGTGTTGATGTGCTTTTGTTATTTTCATGTATTGAAATCTTGTGCATGAGGTTAATTTAAAAAACAAAACAAAACCTTCACTGAAAGTTATTTGCTTACGACTCAAAAAAGAGCCATTGTGGTCTCTTGGGTAAATAGCGGATTAAGAAAAAAGAACAAATGAGTAATATTTACCTATGGGACCTGAATGATTCCAGTTGGAGCCATTCCATTCTCACAGGTAAACATAAAGTAAGTCATAAAATCTAGGATTATTTTCATGAGACATCAGTCCAGATCCTTGGAGGCTGCCTCATTTATTGAACCATTAGATAATTAGAGCTTGTGTAGAATCAGGCCCCTAATTTGCACACTGTATAATAAAAATCCTTAACAGTTAGTGTGAGGAAAAAAATAGAAACAATGCTGTATATTGATAAAAGGTTCATTTGAAAATACTTCTTTTAAACTGTCATTTGTGTGTGTGTGTTATATAATGTTAAAATATTGTGTTTTGTACTTGATTTTAAGTTTTGGCTCAAATCCATTTTTGAGTTATACAATTAAAAATATGAAAATTTATATTTTAAAAAGCTTTTAATGCTCATGTTAAAAAAGTGCTAAACTTGCTTCTAGAACTTTGCTAGCTACTTTTAGCTCGGAGCGATGTTTTATAGTAATTATAGCCTTCTGGGAAAATGTAGGTTTTAATTAAAGATAGAAAAAGCAAAAAAGAAAGCTAATACATCCTTAACTATAGAGGTATGAATGGTGCTGCTGAAATACATATGAATACACAAGACAGAATAAACTGTCTGGGGACAATCAATAATACCGTACATTTAGAGCCTGATCCAAAGCCCATTTAAGTAAGTGGAAAGACTCCCATTGACTTCTGTGGGCTTTGGCTCAGGGCCTTCAGGCCCAAATACATTGGGTTAGTTATAGTTTTACCTAAACTTATTTTACTTGTGGTTTAAACCAATTTAGGTTAACTCCAGGCATGGTCTGCCTGGCCAAAGTGGATGAGGAAAAATGCTTCAAAGCCCAGTTAGTCTGAACCAATTTTAAAATATTGTAACAATGTTTCTGGCCTACCATAGGTGGTGGCACACTGTATTTTCTTTCCTTGTTGTGTAACTCATCAATGACAAAACACTGAGGATTTCTGGAAAATGTATTGCTTTAAAAAAAGAGTCATTGTAAGTTTGTGTTAGGAATTAAATTAAACTATGAAGTAAAGTAACAGCAATTTAACTCAGAGATAATTGAATATCTAACAACAAATATCCTGCCAACAGATTATATTAAGTAAAGATTAACCTACATTTATGTTGAAAAAGAATGTAGTTCTGAGACTAAGGATAATAGCGTGCTGCCGTTATTTATATGTATTTATTTATTTATTTTTAATGCTGTAGGTTACATTGTTATTGAGAGAGGTCCTTCCGGAAGAGTGTGGTGATAGGTCATCTATTCATGGTAATGAATCATTTTACCACTTGGTATCAATTCTGAATGACAATGGTGAAATAAAGCAAACAAAACACGCACAATGGCTTGACAGCATTGGTACAAGGGAACAAGGTAACGAATGTTAAAAGATCCACAGAAACAAATGCATTCAAAGTTATTGTCATTCTCAGTGTCTCAAGGTATATTTATAAAATATAATACCAAAGTCTAGAAAACTGTGTGTATTACTGCAGTTCTGATGAATTAACAAATTTCTTTTTTGTATTTACCTCAGGGTAATACAACATTCTCAAATGTCCACTAGGAGTAAATATTATTTCTGTTCACTTATTTTAATATTCTATAATGATTAGATTTCTATTTTTCCTTTTTAAATGTAAATTAGAAATGTAAGCCCTGTGTTGAGGTCTGTCTACCATTTATAAAACACATTTTGCCATATCAAAATTAGGTAAGTATTGTTTACTTGTAAACCCAGATTGGGGAATAGACTCACCCCCCCCCCCCCCCGCCTTTTGGAAATGAAAAATCCATGCCAAGAAAAGCTTCATTGCATTTTCAAAGTTATGAATTGAATACGTTTATAAAAGTCTGGTTAATATCTTTAGCTAAAGAAAAGTAATGTAGTCTCTTGCAATGACTAAAATATGGTAACTTGCTCGGTATGCTTTCAGAGCATTCCTTACATGAAAGACTAAAAGAGACAGGCAATTAGGATGTAGTCCTCTTTATACAGCAAACATAAACAAACTGTTTTAGATCTCCTAAATTCATGCTAGTTTGACCCATGGAGGAGAGAGAGACTTTGATTTAAACTAATTAATTTTCCAGTATGATGTATGCTATTGCTCTTGGACTATTGGGCAAACACCTATAGTGTTTATAGGTTTTGGGTTTTGTTGTTTTTTTAAAAAAATCTCATCAGGACTTAGATTATTTAAGATATTTGGTTAGCTCACTGCTTTCTCTGGAAGCTACACAGTGACACAGTAGCATCATATTTGACTAAAGTTCACAGTAGGCTCCTCTTTTAAGAACCGTAATGGACAGTTTAGATCAATAAATAAGAGATAACAAAAGTGAAAAATTAAAGGGAATAGGGCTTAAAAGAAAACAAACCAGTCTGATCATTGTGGCTTTGAAATGTGTTTTCATTATTGTGTGTTCACATACAGAAGTCACAAGCTGGTGTGAAGATGAGAGCAAGGAAGAAAGCTTGACAGAAAAGATTCCTATTACAGGTAAAAGTAATGGCTGCATAATAGCCTCAAATACAGTATTCAACTTTATTATATAATCAAAACATTGCATTTCAGTGGTTTGTGGATCCACTAATAGTGAGTAAATTCTGCTACTACATACTGAGCACAGAGATTAAACGCAAGATCATAAAGTACACGCTTATGTTAACATAAACCAAGATGGAAAAATAACAGTGCCTATTTAATTCCTTGTAATCATGTTATACATTTAAACCATGTGAATATCCTCTGTCATTTAGCCTTTGAGGTCTTAGTATTGGTGTTACAAAGGTCAGTCTCCATGGGGAAGATCCAGTAATTATATGGCAAACTACAGATGTTTCTGATTTGATTCTTTTCTTTTCTGTAGTAATTGAACGTGTATCATTAGAATAAGAGCAGAAAAAACTGTGCTAGACAGGAAACTCTGCTAGTGCCTCCGTTATAAAGGCTGTCTGGTAATTTAAACATTTTATCAATAAGGTTTATCAAGACATGCTAAGATCTCCCTGTAGCAGATGTATTATGCTTGTTTAGATAGAATTTGAAAAATATCATTACTTTTTTAATTTTAAGGTATCAATAGCATACACTAGTATTCAGGACAGAACTCTGTATTTGTAATCTGTCTAAATGTATTACTTTATTTTGTAAAGTGTGGACTACTTCATTATACATTCAAGTATATGGCTCAATATTTATGCAGGTGTATATACAATGATATGGAGGTGATGAGGCATACATGTGCATATACAATATTGGTTTTCTGGCTTGTTTTTTTAATATAAAAACAGTGTTCTTTCATAAGGAGAACAGCTCATGCTTCTGTGGAGGTTTTTTTACATTTCTTTCGTGAACCCTGTTTTATAGCTCAAATATAAAGACTTACTCCTTGTATTCCAGGGTTTCACCCTAAGAGTGGTTTCCCTTTATTAAACAAACAAATTAAAGACATGATTTGATCTTTTTCCACTTTGGAGAGAGGGGAAAATACATACGTTTACTGGCTTTGTGTGGTGTTTTTCCTGTTCTATATCCAAACATGGCTTTGTTTTTTAACAGAATAACTGAACTGAATTTTAAAGAGGAAAAAACAAAACACATTTTAGGAACCTTAAACTTTAACAGAATTAATGTGTCGCCTCAAAATGACAAACGTGGGTCGGTGGGTGGTTAGTCAAACCTACTAGGATCCAAGTTCTGGGTTCACTGTTTCTCCTGCAAAGAGTGGATTATTACTAACACATAGACCAGTGTAAAGAATGCTCATCTTCTCTATGTAATTACATCACTAATAACTCCTTGAGGAGAACCCAGAATCCTGAATTTGCATCTTAGTAGTTAGAGAACCTTTCAGTTTACTTTTCAATTTCTTTTCATTTTAAGGTACATTCGTACTACCTTAAGGTTGTGAGATCTGAAACAGTTTTTGTACAATAGATTCCTCTGGGGTAAAGGTGCCTTCTAAGTACCATTCTATTTAAAAGACTGTCTTGATTGAGGTCCAGTCTTGCATACTACTGACCTAAGTGTGGAGTCAAAGTGCTAGCATCCAGCACTCCAGGGGGCACTGGGTCGGTCAAAGATTGGGCTGCTTTGCTGTAAGGCAGGCAAAAGCAGACGTGCCTCTTTGTGCAAGCAGACAACCCCCCCCCCCTTCCCCGCCACCCCCTTATGTTTTTCTTATTAAATGTTCGTGTCAAACTTAAACAAAAACAAATACTATTTCTCTCTTTTGTGAAACTGCTGAGAAGCTTTAACTAATCAATATTGAATTACAGTACTAAAATAATGGAAAAACCATTTTAATAAATTGACACCTGTACTTTACAATCAGTTCATGCTGATTGACGCCTTGCTTTCCACGCCAGTTCCAGCGTGATTTCGTCAACTAGTGTTCTGTCATTTTCTAAGAGCATGAGCTATGCCATTTGAAAGCTACGTTACTTCTTTCAGATGCGATACATCTTCAACCCATGATCTGTCACAGGTTTCAGTTGCCCTTTGTTGATTGCCTGACCCTTCAGTTAGTTTTTTTAATAAAGTACCTGTATGTTTTGTCTGTCTGCTTGTCCTCTTACACTCCGGGCTTTGTGGCCCTAGAACACTGAGCCCACTTGATGCCTACGCTAGAATTTTCAGTCTGTTTTTCTGAGAAACATTTTTGAGCTCAGATTAACCTTTTTTTTTTTTTTTTTATGGTTCATGTCTCTGATACTTTTACAGTTTTTCTGTACTACGTATACTGAGCTTAACGCATCCAAGCTCAGTCTTGAACACTCAATGCACCCCTTTCCAATGGGGATTCATTGCAACAAGGTGTTGTGTTGAGACCTTAGAAGCACTTGAGGCTTTGGGGAATCATTGTAGCTCTTGCTGGGTTTTTTGGCCCTTACTGCCAGTGTTGAGTGGTGGGGCTTCAGCGTGTTTTTTATGAAGTCTGTGTTGAAACTTCGTGGGTACCTGACAAAGCTCCTGGGCAATTCTGTTTTATTCCTCTTGTTCTACTTTTGTTCCAGAATGTTCTCTTCACCCTTGCCACCTGTGAAGGAGGGTCTGTGGCTTCAGAAAGATGAGTGTGACTTCTGTATACTTTCTCTTGGAGTCAAGCATGATGTGTATGGGTGCTAGGTGTCACCCAGAGATCATTTGTTTTCATGTGGAGCACTTTAAGCCTCCCCTAGTGGCAACCTGAAAGTGCTTCATAGGATTCGTCTTCTAAACAGAGGCCTCAGTTGTTCTGCTCTTCTGAACAATTGGACCGAACTTCCCAATAGTACCGGCAGATCCACTTCAAATATCCACGTTGAATCTGAGATCTCCTAAGTGTGTAAATACTTTGATACCATCGGCACATTGCCACACCAGGGTGATGGTGCTGAGCTCTGACTCCGTTCATGAGGCATCACTTCCATGAAAGAGCCAAATACAGAAGGTACCATGTGAGAGCCAGATGCCTTCCGATGCATCACTGTAGAAGCTCTTTACTCCTGCCAACTCCGAACTGGAACTGCAGGATACTCCTCTCCAGCCAGGTGTAGCAATTGGAGACAAAGTTAAGGAATATTGATGATAGCTTGTTGAGTAAACTGTTAAATCCTTTAGGTTCCATAGTTTTAGTATCTCATAAATAATAGTACCATCTCAATACCATGAGAGCACCATCGGAGATTGCTGGCCAGGGCACAGAAGTCGATTCATCAACTCAGGCGGAGTCATTCTTGGTGCCAAGACCCTTCGGACCATGAGACTGAAAGTCTTTCTGCAGCTGGTGTTGATGCTTGGATGAACTGAGTCATTAGAGTGGAAGGAGGGATATGTTTCTGAGGTTAATGAATGCTCTTTGGACACAGATGAAGCCATTTTTATCTCTACAGCAAAAGAGCAGCAAAAAAATGACTGCTCTAATGGGTTTGTTTTTCCACCAACTTTTAAAGAAGCTAACTCAAGACAAATGGACTTCATTTAGTTACTGTCCTGGTACCCTTAAGTGCCAAGACTGACTAGTACCTGGATGAGGAGCCCGCTTTGAATGGGACTGCCATGACCTCCCATCCTACTCTTCATGAGTTTGCTGGAGAACTTTTGAAAGGCACCTTGCATCTCCTTCCTTTGTCCTGGTTGATTGGGGGAAAAATATACCTTATCTGAGGACACTTCCAGCTGTGTCTTCCACTCTGCGCACACATTCATGATTGCGGTAGCTATTGTGGTTAGCTATTGCCAATGGGAAGGCCAGTTGAACTCACAGCAGTGTGCCAAAACCCTGAGTTTGATGGGATTTCTTTGATAATCAGCTTTACTGTTCTGCAGCTACTACCAGGCCTGTGTGATCAAAGGGCAGATCAAGCTAGGAAAGAGGATGTTGATCTGTCTTGGCGATAGGTAAAATCTTACTTTGGTGTCAATAATAGTTGTCAGAGCTGCTTCCAGGCCCATCAAGAGAAATTTGGGGCCTGGTACACCATGTTCGCTGGGGCCTCACCCCCTCCCATTTCACCCCTAGTATACACTGAGCTTTAGGGCTGATGGGTTAAATAACAGACATTACAGATGTTTTGGGGGCCCTGATACAATTGTCACCCCTTCCCACACTACTCGTCAGAGCTGACTGTTTCCTCAGGAGTAGATGCCCAGAAGTATTCATGTTTGCAACAGAGATTCAGAAAAACCTTGAGGGCCTTCCATTCCCTTTAGAACATAAGAATGGCCATACTGGGTCAGACCAATGATCCATCTAGCCCAGTATCCTTTTCCAAAAGTGGCCGAGGCCAGATTCTTCAGAGGGAATGAACAGAACAGGGCAATCATCAAGTGATCCATCCCGCATCGTCCAGTCCCAGCATCTGGCAGTCAGAGGCTTAGGGACACCCAGAGCATGTGGTTCTGTCCCTGACCATCTAGGCTAATAGCTGTTGATAGACCTATTCTCCAGGAACTTAGCTAATTCTTTTTTTAACTCATTGGCCTTCATAGCATCGCCGGGCAACAAGTTCCACAGGTTGACTGTGTGTCGTATGAAGAAATACTTCCTTTTGTTTGTTTTAAATCTCCTGCCTAAGAATTTCATTCAATGTCTCTAGTTATTGTGTTATGTGAAGGGACAAATAACATTTCCTTATTTATTTTGTCCACACTATTCATGATTTTTTAGACCTCTATCATATCCCCCCCGTGTCCTCTCTTTTCCAAGCTCTTTTCCAGTCTCTTTAATCTTCATATGCTTAATCATTTGTGTTGCCCTTCTCTGTACCTTTTCCAATTCTAATATATCTTTTTTGAGATGGGGTGACCAGAACTTCACACAGTATTCATGGATTTATGTAGTGGCATTGTGATATTTACTGTTGTTATTGTGTTATCTATTCCTTTCCTAATGGATCCTAGCATAGGCGGCAACTCCGTGGGTGCTCCGGGGCTGGAGCACCCAAGGGGAAAAATTGGTGGGTGCTCTGCACCCACCGGCAGCTCCCTGCCCACCCGCTCCAGCTCACCTCTGCTTCGCCTCCTCCCCTGAGCACGCCGCGTCCCCGCTTCTCCCCCTAGCTCCCAGCGCTTGCCACCGTGAAACAGCTGTTTCGTGGTGGCAAGCGCTGGGAGGGAGCAGGGAGGAGGGGGAACGCGGCGCGCTCCAGGAAGAGGTGGGGCTGGGGCCAGGGTGGGGATTTGGGGAAGGGGTTGGAATGGGGGCGGGGCAGGGGCGGGAAGGTCAAGGCAGGGGTGGAGTTGGGGTATGGCCGGAGGCAAGCACCCACCGGCGCCGGGAAAATTTGGCGCCTATGGTTCCTAGTATTGTTAACTTCTTTGACTGCTTCTGCACATTGAGCGAATGTTTTCAGAGAATGATCCAGGAGGACTCCCAAGATCTCTTTCTTGAGTGGTAACAGTTAATTTAGACCCCATCATTTTGTATGTAGAGTTGGGATTGTTTTCCAGTATGCATTACCTTGCATTTATCAACATTGAATTTCATCTGCCATTTTGTTGCCCTGTCACCCAGTTTTGTGAGACCCCTTTGTAACGGTTTGCAGTCTGCTTTCGACTTTACTTTGAAAGATTAGGTCAAGGTTGCTTTTTAGAAGGCAATAGAGACTAAACCACTCAATATTCTCTGGCCTCGGAATGTCCTCATCCTTCTCCCATGAGGAAAAGAAAAAGCATGTGCTAAGAAGATGTCTGCATTCAGAGCTGCCCATTACCTCCAACCTTTTTCTCAGGTCCTCTGGCTCCAGAGCAGCTGCAGAAGCCAAAACGGACTAAGTCCCCTTTCTCAAGGCACCAGTAAAGCAAATGGTTTTCGAAGGGTTCCATAGCAGTTAGCCCGTCAGCCATTCTGAATCGTTTGCTGGAACCTTCATTTCAGAAGGAAGCTTCAAGCTGTCTGCCTCTGATGGCCCTAGTTACGATGGATGACTCAAAAGTCACCCAGCTCTTCCTCCTGGAAAAACTGCTGTGCATCTGTCAAGAAGTGATGCTGCATGAAATCAAATCTCTCCAAAGAGAGAGTGCCTCTCTGGGTGGCAAACCCTGCATTGTGGAGAAGATGTGAGCAATTCACCCACCTCTCCATGATAGTAGAAGTGGGCTTTTTAAACCCTTCTCGAAAGGAGAAAATTGAAGGTTTTTACATGGAAAGTCATTTTCCTGAGAGCCTTGACTTAAGCTCACAGAGGGCCATGTTATAATACCCTTCTACTATGTAGCTCCTTACTCCACTTGGACATGAGGGACTACTTATGGTATAAGGTACTATACAGCATGAGCAAGCGAATCACAGTCTGGCCCAGAGTGAGTAAACTTTCAGGTCTAATAGGGGATATCTACACTGCAATAAAAAGACCTGAAGCATGGCCGCAGGGGGCTCCGGTCAGATGACTCAGGCTCATGGGGCTAAAAATTGCAGTGTAGATGCTCCGGCTCAGGCTGGAGCCCGGGCTCTCAAACCCTGTGATGGGGGCGGGTCTCAGAGCCTGGGATCCAGCCCAAGCAGGAATGTCTACAGTGTAGTTTAGCCCCACAGCCCAAGGTGACCCGGCTCTGAGACTCGGTGCTGCAGGCTTTTTATTGCAGTGTAGACATACCGTAGCGCCTGATTCATATTATATCAGGTTGTACAAGGATCAATGGGTGGATGCTATGGATTCATCCTTCATTCTAGTTTCTTTCCTAAAGATTTTCACCTTAGAGAGACTGTCAAATATGAGCGTTGAACTTTTTTTTGTGTGGCTGCTTTATGAAGTATTTAAAAGGCTTGAAATACAGAGAATATTAAATCTGTTGTGCTTGACTTTGCTGGAGGACTGCTTGGAGGTCTTGTTTGTGCCACGTGAGCCAACTCTGCACCTAACTGAAGAGGCAGGATTGTTCAGTCTCTTTAACGACGATCACTTCTCTCCCAACTGTTTGATTGTGTCTTTCTGTTAAACAGATATTAACAAAGATACAAAGAGTTTGAATACAAATTACTTCCTTATTCCAGTCATCCGGTTTTACTACTACGCATCTTGAACGTCATAATCCTTCTGTTCTCCAGGTATCTTTATAGTCTTCCGGGAAGGAAGGGGAAAAAAAAGTAAAATGACCTGCATTTCTAATGTAAGAATAGGCAGGGAAAAAAAAATCTTTAAAAAACCCAAACTTTTTAGACCTTCCTCAAACATCCTAAAGAAGATAAAAGGGCACAAATCCAATTTTGTATTGCTTTTCAGGTTGCCTTTAATTAGCCAATCATCCTGCCAATGTTTTCCCAGGCCTGTACATCCTTCCTGTGGTCCTTCTTTGAACGTGAAGTTAAAAGGTTCTTGGGGTTCCAGTTGGAGTGGACTAATAAAGGCTTTAATAAGTCTTCCCAACTTTTTGTTTCATTTGATATCATTTCATTAGGAATCGCAGGTATGGAAAAGTTCATGTGTAAATGACTGTGGGTTGCATTTTTTTACTGTTGTACTGTGACAGTCCTGCAGTGGGAAGGTCAGGTCACACATGCTATGTAGAGACTTTTTGGCTGCTAGCTGCAGGGATGTTTTGGTACAAGGCATGTGGTTCTTCCTACGTATGTTTGAGAAACACTGAAAGTCTGAGCTTAGTTTTGACATCTAGGCAGAAATGCCTGTTAGATCTTGCAGTCTTCTCCAAGTGTTGTGGTTTTTTTTTCCCTCTCGGGATTTTTTGAATTGGCCAATCTTTGAAAGTTCTTGCTTTTGTGAGAGCATGTCCTTTAAGCTTTGTCAGTTTATGCTTCTTGTTATGATTAGAGGTATCTTATATCTCTCTTCATTAAAATATAAAAAACCCAAACAGATACTTTCATGTTTCTTTGTTGGGTATTGGCCTGCTTTTGGACACCATTGAAGTGTTTTATCAGTGTTTTAATGCTGAGATTTCCTTCAGCTCTATAGTCTCCAGAGAGTGAATCCTGTGATTGTGGTATTTTTTTTAAAAGGGGAAATTATTTTCCTCTAACTTTGCTTCTTTGAAGGTATCACATAAGATTCTTATTTGCAGACCCATTTCCCATCAGAGTTTTGGAAGTATTCTCACCCTGTGCGTTTGCCTCTCTTCTCTCTCTCTGCCTTTATATTAAGGGAATTTAGTGCTTGTAAAAGAGTATTGGATTGACAACACTCAAAGTGCTCCCCACAAAACAGCACAGACAGACAGCAGCTGCGTGCATTGGGAGCACACTTCTACCAGAGTATGGGTAGATAATAGTCTGTGGAGATGTAATCCTTGACTACGCTTTTGAGACTACCAAAAATGTAACAGTCACAATCAGTTGTGGTGATGGAGGTTATTTAGATTGTAAATTGCACTGACAGGGAATGTCTTTTATTTTGTGTGTGTGTGTGTGTGTGTGTGTGTGTGTGTGTGTAGCACCTAGCAAAGCAGAAGCACAATCAATCCCCCAAGTGCTACCGTAATATAAATAATAATTATAATAGTAAATACATTATTCTAGATCATTATATATGATCTATAATAATTAACAAGGTAACTAAAGCTGTAAGGTTTGTCAGTGGTTTCTAATAGTGTTCATTTCAAGGGATGATTAACTTTGAAGGTGACTATTTAGATATCAAGATTGCTAACTGATATTGATCAAAGCATGCAAGAAAGGAGAAAGATCATCATGTTACAAAGAAGATCTGTTGTGCGTGAGGATTCATTTGGGCACCCCAAGGGGGTGGAGATTGTTGTGTGACACAGCTTGCAGAAATACAACTGCTTCCCCCGCTGCCTCACCCCCTCATTTTACCTGTGTTTGTGTATAGTTAATGTTATTGCACAGTAGTGATGACCCCCATACACACCCTGGCTTTGCTGATCTAGTTTACGGTTTTATGGTAAGTATGAGTGAGGGTTGGGGAGTGTGTATGTTTTGCTGAGATACTTTGTGTTGATTTGTGCAGGGGATGAATGAGGGGTGTGTGCTGCGGTCAGGGGCTACATGTGTTTGGGATTATTGTGAGTGGTGGTGATATGTGGGTGGTTTTGAAAAGCTATGGCAGTTTATTGTTTCCCTGTGGTTCTAATCATGTTGTCCTATTGCAGGAGTGGGCATAGTATGGCCCGGGTGCCACATCTGGCCCTTCAGCCGTTTAAATCGGGCCCTCGAGCTCCTGCCAGGGAGAGGGGTCCAGGGCTTGCCCCACTCCACGTGTGCCGTGGCTCCACGGGGCTCGCGGAAGCAGCAGCATGTCCCCCCTCTGGCTCCTACATATAGGGGCAGCCAGGGGGCTCCATATGCTGCCCCCACCCCAAGCGCTGCCCCCGCAGCTCCCATTGACCAGCAACCATAGCCAATGGGAGCTGCAGGGGCGGTGCCTGCGGACAGGGCAGTACGCAGAGCCTCCTGGCTACGCCTCTGAGTAGGAGCCGGAGCGGGGACATGCTGCTGCTTCCGGGAGCTGCTTGAGGTAAGCGCCACCTGAAGCCTGCACTCTTGACCCCCTCCAGTGCCCCGACCCCCTGCCCCAGCTCTGATCCCCCTCCCGCTCACTGAACCCCTCAGTCCTACCCTCCTGCACCCCCAGTTGGAGCCCTCACCCCCCGACCCACACCCCGACCCACTGCCCCAGCCCAGAGCCCCCTCCCGCACGTGAACTCCTCATTTCTGGCCCCACCCCAGAGTCCGCACCCCCAGCAGGAGCCCTCACCCGCTCCTGCACCGCAACACCCAATTTCGTGAACATTCATGGCCCGCCATACAATTTCCATACCCAGAGGTGGCCCTCGGGCCAAAACGTTTGCCCGCCCCTGTCCTAGTGTGTGCCCGGGGGATCTCCATTTCCCATGTACAAGGAAGGAGAGATTGGTGTCAGCCACTTCTTCAGCAGTGTCTCCCACCACCCTGCTCTGTGTGGGACCCGGAATCTGCACAAGAGGAGGTGGTAAGCAGTGAACAGGTACAGCTGGAGGTGTGGCACTGACATACTGGGGGCTCCAGGGATCCCATGTCAGGGCTGAAGCACAGAGCCTATGGAGGGGTGATCCCTGGCTTCTATGGAATCCCCAAGCATCAGTCATCTTTGAATTCTGTTGGGGACAGCACATATATCCCACTCCTCCACCCCCCACCTTACAGAACAATTTGGAAATAATTCCTTGTGGTGATGCTCTGTTTTCCTCCCCATTTTCCCCTTTCGTGGATTTTTCTTTTGTGAAAAGTTGTCTTTGGCCCTATGGTAATTAAGTATTAAAGTTGTACAATTAAGCACCGAAAAGGCAGGAGAAGCAAAAGTGAATGTGCAACCTTAACTCTGCCCCGTGTGTGTGTATACTTAATGGTACTCTTTAAATTGGTAGTTGCATGTTACCTAAGATGCACACACATTTAAGTCTCTAAAAAATATTGTATTTAATGGTTTAAGAAAAAGCATGCCATTACATAATTAAAGGCACCATTGTAGTGCATATGGTTGAGTGCTCTTTTTAAAATGTTGCTTTTGTTGACTTGTGAGTGCTGTTCAGCCTAGTGTTGTTAGGACAGCTTTTTACATTTATTAAGATTAATTTAGTTGAGGGATTTCTGTAGCATGATATCATTAGTGTACTAGAATTAGAGGTTTAGCCCAAGAGAATAGCACGGAATTTGGTTTTATATAGTGTTTCATACTATCCCAAAGCTTGCTGTACTGTACACAAGCTGTTTTACAATACAGTGAATAAGCAACCTATTAGGATAATGATTATGCTGGAAAATATAGCAACCCTTATATGCTTAGCAGTAGTTCACCTGTAGCCTTAGATATGATGATCTGTTTTACTGGGGAAGTGTGATTGTCAACACTGGATTATTTTCCAAGGGACAATGTTGATCTAAGCCACAGTTCTATAAGGAATACAAAAATTAAGTCTTTTTCTGGCTGTTCTTAAAGATCTGCTCTCTTAACAGACCACATAGCCACTAAACCTTACATTTTATGCCTTTATATTGCATTGATTACCAATGTTTTGCCACAATGCCGAAACACTACAAATGCATATAATTATTACTACTTACTTGCACTGCGATAAACCCTGTCGGCTAGGGATCAAGGCCACATTGTACTAGGCACTTGTATGTTTGTAATAAGAGACATTTCCCATAACAGTCTAAAACATTGGCATATAACAAGAGACAGGTGAATTCCACAAACAAGTGGGGGTTAAGATGAGGTATGAGCAAAGTGATCACCTTTATATAAACATCAGTCACAGCACAACAACTGCCTAGCCCCCTCTCCCCGTCAAATGTTTTGTAGGCATCACAGCAGAGATGAGTTTTAAGGAAGGATTAGAAGAAAGATACTGTAGTGGATGTAGATTAAGATTTAGATTTTAAAGGGGCTTCTCACATTCATAACGGGTGGGGTGCAAGAAAGTACAAAAATGCTTGAGGAAAGTGTGGGCAAGAGTGGGGATTGATGGCACAATATTGTATTAGAATTGAAAAGCAGGACAGAGCTAAGCTATGAAGGGCCTTAAGGGTGAAGGACAAGTAGTTTGTGTTTGATGTGGTGGAGAAGAGGACGCCAATGAAGCGAGGCAAAGAATGGCTGAAGGGTCTGGTGAGGGTGGTAAGAGTGCAAGTGTTGATGCTAGAGCAGTGCAGAAGGCAGTACTCAAGATGCAAGATGTTCAAGGTCTGGACTTGAGTTTTAACAGCGTGGGCGGAAAAACGAGGCTGGAATTTTGAAAGGTTGTACAGGAAGATGGAGCAGCAAATCGATGTGGCTTGTATGTGTGGCTAAAAAGAGAGATGCAAGTCAAAGGTGAAGCCCATCTGACAACCCTGATGTGACAAGGAGAGGGGAGGAGATGGGTGGGAGAAGAACAAGGGCTCGTTTTTATTGTATAAAGTTTCAGTTGATGGCTAGACATTATGATGAGATATTAAAGACTGGCTGAAATGAGTCTGAGCAGATGGAGACCGGTTTGGAGCAGAAAAGTAAATTAGAGTAATCAGGGCAAAGATTGTGGTTAAAGCCATAGTTGCAGATATCCTCCAAAGATGGGGTGCAAAAGCTTTAAAGGAGGGAGCCCAGGATGGAGCCATATGGGACTCCCACCAAAAGAGGGAAGGAGGAGATGAGGACCCACCAAACGAGACACTGAAGGAGCGATGAAAGAGGTAGGGGGAGAACCAGAAGGCAGCAGAAGTCCTCTGCTTCTCTCCCACATTTTCCCCTTGGCATTTAAAAAGTTAAACCTGGATAGGTGCCGGGCTTTCTTTGCAGAATTCCAGCCTGAAATGAGGGATAGTCTGGTCTAGCACTCCATCCTTCCCCAGCACTCAGACCAGATCTTCTAAGAATGTCCAAAAAGCATATTTACCCTAATAGGTAGTGCTCTCTGACCTGTGGTGGTGATACAATGATGCTAATCTAGAAGTAAAGGTCTTCATGGGAAAATGTAAAGATTTGAGCCCATCCAACCTATTTATATCCTGCAGTAATATCCCTGGTTACTGCTATTAGATGATGAACTGCCAGGACTACTCTTTATTATAACTTCAATAGGAGTTAAAAGGTCTGAAAAAGTGACACTCTGATCTGCAGTTGCCGCTGGTGAGAATAGTTAATTGAGCAAACGGAAGTCTTTCTTCCCCCACCCCCACCCCAAAAATCTATGTTCCATGGATGCACATGGTTCTAATTTTCAGTCCTGCCTACCATCTGCACTCACATAAATCTGAAAATCAGGGCTCCGATTTGGCCGCTGAATAGCAATATGGCGTAATAACACCTTTCTCAAGCTGCTGTCTTATTCTGCTTACTCTCTAGCTGTCATGGTTGCAAAGAAAACTTAAAAAAACTGAACATAGCGTAACAGCAGCCAAGATCTCTGTGAGTCTTCAGAGAGCATGCAACAATAGCCCTGGGAGGTGTGAACTGCCCGTCCTCTCAGTGAGATGTTAGCTCAGATGTCCAGCGACATTAACGATTTCATTCTTCGAGTAAGAAAGGGGAGAAGGGCATCACAGATCTGCACCATTTACTGCGAGTGGTCTTATTTTGGTGCCACAGTTGGGGTAGCATTTGGGAGATACCACCACATATTTTCCCCCCAACTCCAGGAGGCTAGCAGAGCCCATGGGCATATTCACGGTTCACGCCATACTGATTGGTAGCCAAGATCAAGGAGCTCAGAGGACATGCCCAATAATATTTTGCACATCTGCATAACCTACTGTTAGGGGCATTCAATTTGACAGGGCGGAGCTTATTTTGTGGGCAGAGCACCACGTTTAATTTCCCTATTGGATCTCTGTTGAAAATACACCCCATTTGTTCCCATAAAAGAGGCGTGCCTACACTCTTTGCTGCATGTGCAAGATTTGCTGACCCTAAAAGTCCTTAAGATCATATTTTTTAATTACCAAAAAAAAGCCTCAATCTTCAATCTGTTTTTCCCCTCTATGCTCTTCAGAAATAAAGTGATTCCATTGAGACCTAACTCGTCCAAATTGGATTAAAATAGTTGTAGTACTTAACTGCTCAAAGAAACATACAAATAAACAACTTAACATTATAAAGATTTCAAAAATAAAAGCCCTTCTTTTCTTGATGTGTGCCTGTCTTGATTCCAGTGTTACTGCCTGCAGCTCCAGTTGCTTTCACTCTCTTATCCAGGAGCTCCTCTTTTGATCTCCCACGGGTACATGTG
The DNA here is from genome assembly GCA_037349315.1 of Chelydra serpentina. Taxonomy (NCBI): domain Eukaryota; kingdom Metazoa; phylum Chordata; order Testudines; family Chelydridae; genus Chelydra; species Chelydra serpentina. Next base: position 19,631,947 of record JBAIAC010000061.1, read on the forward strand.
CTTCTCTGCATGTGTTCCTCACTGTTTCCCTCACAGCAAAGTTTCTTTTCGTGTCACCAGCTCTTTTGAAAGTGGTCAGACTTCTCCCCGTGAAGTGGCATACTGCTGCCTCTGGAACTCCTAGACTTTACCTCCTCTCATCTTCCCCCGTGAATAAGATTTTTTTTTCTTTTTTTGGCCTCTTTGTTGGACGTGCGGGACACACTGTGAGGAGGGTTTGTGTATCGTAAATCTGTTAACAGACTTGTATGCGTGATTCAGGTTATAGAAACTGTGTCTGATTACGAAATCAACTGAAAAGGGGAAAACTGTCAGAGACTTAAAATTATATTTTATTCTTTTGGGGATAGAATGAAGTTGGTAAGAGTTACAGTTGTTCATATTTTGGTTTTCAGTTGTATCGCACATAAATAATGTTTAGGGCCTAAATCTCATTTACTCTAAATCCCCTTTATAATATAAAGAAGCCTTAAAGTAGTGTACTGTAATTTGAGAATCAAGCCCTGTAGTTCAGAAATATTTAAGAAAAGGCCTGATTAGATTCCTGAGTTGAAACGAAATTGGTATACAATTGGTACTCATTGAAGCACAGAGGGGAAGTAAGTGGCATGTAGAAAAAAGCAAACCGTTAAAAGAACCTTAAAATACATATTTTGTTGTCTATTTAAGTCACAACATTACGTATTTTATAGAATTTGAGAGGGAGAAGGAATGACATAGCACAACAGAGAGAGAATTGTATCCCTCTGAAAATAATCCAAATGGAAGAGGAAGGCAAATAGAAAAGTACTCACTACCCAGTGACCTAAGTAAACAAGACTTCAGGAAAAGGGAAAAGAAAACTGAGAAAAAATATACGTAACAGTGAGATTTTGCTTAAATTGACACATGATGCAATACAGCTATTGAAAGAGAAATCTCAGTACCCCAAAGGCTGTTTTTCTAAAATTAGTTAAAACGTGCAAAAATGCACTAATTATGTGCAGTTGTTTCTACAGATAACTTTCTGACTGTCCGAAGGAGATTGTGTGTTGTACTGTTGTCAGTTCTGCCAAGTCATGAAAATAAAACCTCAGGTGTAAAAACAAATGGAACAGAACTAAAGTATGAGTCAACTCCTTGTTCCGCACATTGACAGAGGTTAGGACTGATAATGGAATGGCATGGGCAGGTTTTAAGGAGAGTCCCATGTGATAAAGGGGATGAGCTTTGTGGGTCAGGGATGAGGATTTTTTTATTTTGTTTTACAAATAAAGTAAACTTACCCCATGGGAGTGCCTCTGTCCAAGCAATGGAGATTGAATTGGCCAGTTTATTAAAAATATCAGGGACTCATTTTGCTAGTGCATTCTGTTCCTGTATCACTGTACATTTTTAAAATAGACCCTTAAAATGGTCTCTCTTTGATACTCTTCGATTGTATTTTCTTCCAAAATATCACAAGAGAAATACGTAGTGAACAGTTATTTTACAATATGCAGTATTGATTTCAGAGTCCATGACACCTTCTTGTTCTCTGTTGCTTAAATAATATCTGTTTCCATTGATTTCTGTAAGTCAAAAGTTACTGTGTGGACTACCTTTTAATTAAGTGTTTGCTAAATGTTTACATTTGGTGTTTATACTTACCACAGGTTTGAATATCGGTAGCACTAGCTTCAAGACCGAGAAAATCAACAAAATCAGTTCTGAAGCTAGTTTTTCATCTAGTGAAGGAAGAAGTCATTTGTCAAGGTAAAGTCATTAGAGCATTTCATTTCTGAATGGCTTTAGCAGAGTAAGAAGTGCCAGTAGAAAATGAATAAAACTCTGAATATATATTATTTTGTTTGTGACTTGAACAAGGGTTAAGGTTCGTATTTGTGTTTATTCAGTATAACAACCTAAACTTTAGTACACCTTAGAAAATATTTGCACCAAAGTCAGGTATTGTTTTGCAGCTGTTGTTTTCTCATTTTAAGACTCAATTGACATCTCAGTGAACCACAAATTAGCGTGTACAGCTGCTCTCAGTAGGGCTACTTAGAGACCAGACAATAGAAGTTGTCAGGAAAAGGGCAGACATAAAACATAGTCTTGAAGAAATAAAGTGGCATGTTTCTTCTTGTAGATGTAGCTGAGAAGTAAACTATCTGTAGCTCAATACGTCTTTTTTTAAAAAGTATTTGATGCTAGAGTATTTGTTACTTTCTTTTCTTTTACTTTCAAATTGAGTATGTTTAATTAATGACCTCGCCTTTTTCTTAAAGATGCAATTTTTCTTTTTAGATTTGTTAAACTGTAGCAGTTCCTTTTTGATTCTTTGAGCAGTGCGATGTTAGATGTTCCTTGAATTTGTCATCAGCATGAAATACTAATCAAACAGTGGCAGTCAAATTAGTGGTCAAGAAACAGTAGAAAATGGAATATAATACAATTATCTTCTGAAATTTTAGCTTGGCTTTAGATTGTTATCTGGATGCTTATTAAAACATCACAGTAAGTTGGTTCTGTTAGTATGTGGTTTCTTGTCAGAAAACTGCCATTTATGACAGCTGATAAAATACTTTTAAGCATTTTGATGAATTATTTAATCCTATCTACATTTACAGCATGTTTACGTCCTTTTGTACTTTGTAATATTCATAATGATTTTATTGGTGACATTAATTGTCATAAGAAACAGTTCCAAGATAATTTTAGAAGAAATCTTAATTTCTTATTTTGTGCTGATTTATATTTCATTTTAAAAATCACAATAGTTTCTTATTCCAATGCAATAAAGTTAATTCATGTGAAATAATTAAGACTTATATAAAATATTGACAAAGTGAGTTTTTGCTTTTGTTTAAAATAAAACCTTCCTTTTTAAGATGATTAAACTTAACTTAATTTATGTTTGGGAGACTGATACTCTAAGCAAATAAAACCTAATATTATGAAGTGCAAATGAGTTTGTTTATATAATTTTTTTAAAAGCCCTGTGTTTATACATTTTTAGTTAGTCTCTGCTCCCATTGACTTCAGTGAGAGAAGGATCAGGCCCTTAATGTGATTATAAAAATGCAGGTCTTGTGTCTTTTAAGAAAATATGTACAATTTAATGAACAATGCAAACATATTTTTGAGCATTAATTTTACTTTGTTTAGCAGGTTACAGTGCTGGTTTATAATGCATGTTGGCAACTTTCAACATTTATTTAAATGCTATTCATGTAAAATTATTTAGTCTTAATTTTACCTTTTCAAATTCATATGCACACTAGGCAGATTTTGGAAACCATTTACTTTGCCTTCTAATTTCATGCCTTTGGTCTCTTAGAAGTAAACACTTGGAACTAAATCCTGGATTAAGATATTTTAAAATATTTTTTTAAAAGTAGTATCACAAAGTTATTGTCCTGAATAACTTAGAAATAATATTGCCTTTTCAACATAAAGTCTATTAGTAGCACTTGCTACTGGACACTTGACATCTATCTTACAAAGATATTTGGAAGTGCAAAGTAGCCAAAGAAGTATGAAAGAATGGGAAATAGAGAGCTCAGGTGGTTGCTTATTTGTGGTTGGGATGCAGTGAAATTTCTTAGAGGCTTACATTTAAGGATTCCACTTACTGCAGTCACTTCTTGTGCTTTATTGCTTTTACAAGTGGTCTCGAAACCAGTACTTGAGAATAAACATAACAGTGTAGTACTGCTGTGGTACTTTTTAAAAATTCTTCTTTGCTCTATCTTGTCACTGAGCTGATGAGTGACCTCGAAAAAGACCCTGCTGGACCTAAATAAAAAAAAATGGCTTCCTCTGATGTCCTAGAGACAATAATTATGATGTGCCAGTTAAGCCCAAACTACAGCTGAGGGATTTTACTTTAAAGCAGAGGCTTGGGCGCAAAAATGCATTTATAGCTCTTTGTCTGGCACCTCATTATGTGTGGGCCTGATTCATTAAGTAATTGGTTTGCAGTTGTTTACATGAGTATTAAGGCTTTCTATTCAGCAGCCTTTGAGAGATACATTGTGCAAATGTTGCATGTTATGAATGCGGAATGAGGGGCAGAGGACCAGTCCTATTGGCTAAACACTGCACTCTGTTGAAAAGCAAGAGAAAGAGATTGGGTGCTGCTTTGCATAGCAATGACTTTCTTAATAAGCTTTACAGATTAATACACACAAGCTATAAAAGATGCAAAGAGATACTCTTAGCACATTTATACATGCTCATTTCACTATTATGGTACTGGAGATGGGAAGAATCGAGTTCTTTCATATTCAGTTTTTCAGTGCAATGTCTTCAGTGCATGAGACTTAATAGAATCCGATATTTATTGTATTATAAATCATGGGGAAGTAGGCAGATCTGCAACAGTTTATTATTAAAGATTCTTTCAATGTAAATCTTTTTCTGCTATTGTATTTCCTACAGCAAAATCATTTTGTGGTTGAGTGGGGATGAAAGGCATAATGTACGAAGGAGTGAGTCTTAATAGGAAGCTGCTCTCTGAGTAAAGACCACTTGTTCCCTTTTGTTCAGAGGTGCATGCCATAGCTTCCTCTTCTCCCACAAATATTGTCCTGTTTTGCCTTAGCTATAAAACTATTTTTCCTGGATTCATTTACTCTACCGCGAATGTTTCAACTGCCTGAGATGTAACTTTAGTTTGAAGAGTATAATATTTTGCCAAAAGAAAAGAATGTGTTAAGTAATATAATCACTTGGGAGAAAAGGTCATGACTGAATCTCTCTAAAGCAGAGGGCAGAACACGATGTGTGTGGCATTTTGTAGTCCTGTAGCAACAGAATCAGCCAGTGGAGGTCACTAGCATTCTGGATAATTCTGTATTTTGCTGCAGGCAGTTTATTTTTCTTAGGCTTGTTTGCTCTGTCACATTTCAGAATGATCTGAAGATTAAAGATAAATTGTAGACTAAGGTAACCAAATAAGATTTTTAATTTGTCAACTTATAAACAGTCTAAAGTATTTTTAATTGTGATTAAATTGTATTCTGGAGGTAATCCATTATATTTTGTACAAATTATTTCTTAAGAAAAAGCTGCATTTTATTAATTTTGTGTTTATTCTAAGTAAATAATCTGCCAATTGCAATTCATCCTCTTAATTATTTTATATAGAAGTATTTAATATTGAGGGAGTAACTAACATGCAGTCGTAAATGCCACAGCATACTGTATTGTAGGTAGTCAGTTTGACCATCAGGGGGCACTCAGACTTTGCTAAATTAAAACAGCTTCCACATTTCATCCTGCTTTTTCAAGTTAATAATTTATACTATTTTGAGGCCCTTAATTTCAGTTTTCTTAAATTCTTGTCAATTTTTTAAATTGATTTGTAAGAAAATTCTTTGTTTTGTCTGAAGTTCTAAGGAGATGCTATGGAGTTAAGGTATGAGGTTATTCAGTGAATGTATTTTCTAGAAAGTTTACATCGACTTGAATAATGATCCAAAACCTTGAAAGTAACCGGACTTGAGTATATTTATTCTAGATCATTTATCATATTTACACTTATCTACAGAGATACATAAGAGAACGAATGCCTAACTAAGATCTTTGATTACTGATTTATTTTAACATAATTACATCATGCTTTTAATCTTCCGAGCTCTTTGCAAAGAAGTAAACATTTTCTAAATGATTTCAGGGCTATATTTCTGACATTGACGTGTAAGCATGACACATGCAAAACTTACCGTAATGCATGATTTCTAAATCTTAACGATCTATATCATTAGCATCTTATGTCGACTAGTCAGGACCTTTCATTAAACTTCTATAAAAAAGCAAGTTGGTACCAGTTCTATACAGTTACTGAGACTTTTTTCATTCTCAATTTTGTATTTTGTGGTTTTGCTGTTAGCAAAGGAAACAGGATGCGCTGGGTGAAAATTCATCCCTCCCAGCACAAAGCTAGACTTACATGAGCCTTGTGCATGGAACTAAGTGGTGGTAGAAAGGAAGAAATTCCCACACACCCTAAACTCACAGCTCTTCAGCCGCCACTGTTCCAGCCTATGGTGTGCAATAGCCACCACTGCCCCACTGAGTCTTTTGTATAGAGGATTTGAGATATGCCCTAATGCAGATCTGATGGCTCATGGTCCCTACACCCCTTTCCCCCTATGATTCAGGCCTATTGAGGACTGACAGAGATTCCGTTTACTATACACAGAACATGGAGGCCTTCTCTGCACCCACATCACATGCTCCCCTTACACAGCCCCACCGTGGGGTTTAAATGGTACGGCAGGCCTTGTATGGATCCTCTGCACCTGGGTGAATTTCACCCTTTGTGCATCAGTTCTTACAGGTGTAGTGTGTGAGGGTAAAATGTTCTGCCATCCACTGCCAGCTTGATAACTAGAGAGAGTCTGGTCTTAAACGTATGTTGTCTTGTCTTAGATCTTGATATCATAATTCAAATATGATTGCACTTGGAAGCCTTAGTTTTAATGTAGTCCTCAGTTCTGTCATTAATGAGATTACTATTGGATGTAATTTATAGAAGCAAGATTCATGTCATCATTCTCTCGAAGTTTCCATTTATCTTCCTCAAGTACATTTGTCTGGTTTGTCTTCAGAAATGATCCATTAGAAGTAATGCCAACTGTTCTTTTTCATGCTTATTAAAAGTACAGAAAAGTATCTTCATCAGCTGCACCTATCTTGAATGAGTTATTTTTCAGGAGGAAATAATAGCCCAAGTTGAAGCAAGTTTTTATTCTAATTCACAGAAGAAAAAATATGACCACCCAAGAATTAGAGATATTTTGTCACAGTATGGAGACTGGAATTAAGTAGTCAGGCTTACATTTTATCAATGATAAGCTTTTTTAGACATTTTTGAAAGATGAGTAATTTTGGAGAAGGACCACAACTTCATCTCAAGTCATTGTTGGGAAGAAATTCTATACCTGCTATCTCACACTCTGAGGGTTACTAAGAACTGCCTTGTGAAAAAGAAACAATTCTATTTGTCTACCTCATGGTATTGTGTCTCAACAATGCTTTTGCGAGAGAGATTCACACAAGCTTCAAGCTCTTTTACAAGATTAGCCAATCTACTTCCAGGCATATTTTTATGTAATAGCAATGTTTCTATAACTAGGTCCTTTTCAGTTTTTTTTGGCTTTTTTTTTTTTTTTTTATGGAACATCTTTTTGTTTTCACTTAACATACAGTATAAGGGTTCAACAAGTTCTCTGCCAGAGATGTATCCAGCACAGAAATAAAAGAAAGTTTTCTGTTTTTCCACAAACTTCTTTGACTTGATTCACTGTGTTAGTATGTACCAAAGGGAATCTAGACCACCTCTATCGAAATTTTCTTTATGGGGAAAAATATTCTTCTTTAGGAACTTTTCACTTACTTTTTGTTTCCAGAGCATCTTCCATATAGGCCCTTGTTTTATCAGATTAAATAGGCATAAACATGGGAGATTTGGTCTAGAGAAAAATAGATGAGGAAATTGGCATTTGGAAGTTAAACTGCTTTTTGATAGAACCTTGACATCTTTGGTTCCATGCTGGGATGCATCTTAGAGAAACTGAAGCATGTAGAGAGATATATGAGAGTCTATAAAGGAGATGGTTTGAGGCAATAAAAATTTGCGTCAACTTATCTCCTTTTAGACTCTTACAATTCTTCCCTAGCAGTTTTGGATGATGATAATATGCTTACTGTGTGGATGATGACTGTCGTAATTGTATTTGCTGATTCAGAATATAAACCTTTTGGAATACAAAGAGCTTTTGTATCTTTTATCTGCATTGGCTAACATTTAATTTCAGGCTGCTGCTTAGAAAATGAGACTTTTTGCATGTTTTCTTTTTGCAACTCTGAATTCAGAACAGTCACTAGTTCTCCACTGTCCATTCCTCTGGTCTCCCATTTCCATTTTCTAACAATATTCCAGCCTTTTTTACATGCCAATGTTTTCATAAGACTTTCCAAATGTGTCCCAGAATTCTACCACGCCTCTTCTGATGCCCATTTCAGTAGCAGTGTCCCTTGCTGTCCATCCTCTGTTCTACCACATCAAGGCCAAGATCGTGGTTTGCTGCTGCTCTGTGCCATATTGCTGGTGGGTTCTGGTCCTAAAGTCAGTGCAATCAGCCATGGGGAAATCATCCCAGTCGGGAGAGATCCTTGGGTGTTTAGAGTGAGTGGCTCCGACACTAGTCCTCTCTCTTCTGCTACCATAGAAGGGGGCCAAGGTCCTGTGATCGTGGCTTCCCTATAGCCCTGATCATCCCTGGCTACCATGTGGTCCCTTTGAGGCCATTGACAGCCAGCATAACATAGTGCTGGCTTCATGCTGGTTTAAGTTCTGCAAGGGGACCACTGAAACCCAGAATTAGGGGAAAGTAAAGGCCAATTTTCCATCCACACTACTGAGATGTGCAGTGTGATCCTCCGGCATACTCAAGGATCTGAGTCCAGATGATCAATTCTGTCTTGTATTTATCTGGGGCTGGGCCAGGCAAAAAAAAAGAAAAGCCAGGCACAGTGGCATTCTGAACTCTCTACCCTGGTGTAATAAGAATCAACCCTCACTTATTGATAATGGAAGATGAAGAAGCAGACCGAGTGTAAACTGATGATTTTGCTTTGCTGAAATACATGAAAGATGAAATGGTTCTTGCACAGTCCGTCACAGAAGTCACCTCACTCGGCAACAGGTGGCTACTGATTCTGTCCCAGGAAGAAATGATGCTGCAACCAGACCAGCATCTACTGAAATCCATTTCTGTAGCCTGAATCTGTAAGGTGTCGAGTGCCTGCTGAGAGATGCTGAGGACTGTCCTCTCCTAACCTAAATGGGAGTCGAGGGTGCTCAGCACCTTGCAGGACTGAGCCCTTAGCCCCAGATTCAGCAAGCCGCCCCTTTTCAGCAACGCGTGCAGACCCCTTAAAGTAAAAGGGACTTGAGCATGTGCTTAAAGTTAGGCACATCCTGCAAGGCCATCAGCATAAGTGCTTTGTTGAACTGGAGCTGAGGTTGTAATGAACCTCACCTTGAGGGCAAAATGTGATGCTGTGTGTGTGTGTGTGTGTGTGTGTGTGTGTGTGTGTGTGTGTGTCGCCCGGGGGCGGGGCTCCGACCCCGATGCCGGGCGTCAGTCCCCACCAGCACCACCGGAAGTCGGGGTGTGGGTGTGTGTGTGTGGCCCGGGGGCGGGGCTCCGACCCCGATGCCGGGCGTCAGTCCCCACCAGCACCACCGGAAGTCGGGGTGTGGGTGTGTGTGTGTGTGGCCCGGGGGCGGGGCTCCGACCCAGATGCCGGGCGTCAGTCCCCACCAGCACCACCGGAAGTCGGGGTGTGTGTGTGTGTGTGTAAGAGTTTTTTAAATTCATGTCTTAAGGGTTTCAGATGGATTTTGTTTGAATGGTATAAAATGTAAGATTAATAAATTAAAATTTGCTTCAAGATGTTTCGACTGTTTGGTAACTAAACAGTTTTTAAAAATTTGTAATATACAACATATATGAATTAAACTGAAGAGTTGACATATTTTGGTTGAACTTTAACTGAGATATTTTTAGTGAGGACAGTTAGCATATTATAGACCTTCTAGGACTTTTGCCCAAGTTCATCAGAAATATAAAATAACTTGTTATACAACACAACATATTTCTTTTATTTAAAAGGGTAAAACATGTTCTAGTTGGAGTGTAATGAAACTGCCCTCTTGCTCTTCAGTTAAGTTTATCTTTTCAGTTGTTCATTAGTAGATCGCAGTAAATGTCGCCCTTGTCCTTGAGCCCTTACTCACCAGTGGGATTACTTGCTTGAGTGAGAATTTGCAGTGTCAGCCTCTGCAATTAGACAGAGAAACGTGTAAAATAGTAAATTTTCTTTAAAGGAATATTCTGAGATTATTTGTACAAATGTTTTGACATTTAGGATCTTTCACTGACTTTCCTGTGATAGTTATTAGAATATTTCTTTTAAACCCTTGGCTTTAAATCATTATCTTTAGGAGCGCTCTTTTTTTTTTTTTTTTTTTTTAATGGAATACTTACAGGTGTATAAAATCTCAACGTAATTGATTTAAGAATAAGTCCTGTTTTCACTGCCGTGAGGGTTTCAAATTGACATCTGTTTATATTTCAACAGTTTGAACAGCCATATCACAAATATCTCCTATTCAGTCTTCCTTATGAAAATCAACCGAAGCTTTATTTTTTAGTGCTTATCACGGGATTGTTAATATAACAGTTAATTCTCCTACATCATTGCCCCCTACGTGATTATTTCACAGCACCAACACAATACACATGCTGCACACAAAAGATCAAAATGATTCCAGCTTGTTTGAGAGATTGAAAAGGGTTTGTGATGCTCTAGACACAAGATCAGTCATTTAACAGAACAGAATTGCAACTGCATATGCATCAAGGTAGATCAAAGGCGGCCGAAAGGCTGCACATTTACATAGGGACATGGGTGATGCTATGGGAACCCAGTAGCTAAGTTCTAAGAACAGTTTTGGCAACAAGGGAAATAAGGAAATTTGGTGGGGATTGTTTTTGTTTGATTGTGTCTTTTTTCTTTCCCGTCGTGTATTTTAAAAGGTGTAAAGGTTTTATGCACAGCAAGGACATTCAGGGCCAGATCCTCAGCTGGGTAAATCAGCATTGATTTCAATGGAGCTATTCTGCTTTACTCCAGTTGAGGATCTAGCCCTGAATGTCATTGCTGTGCATGAAACTTTACCATCCTGTGTTCTAAAATGCCTTGAACCCTTTCTTTGTGTTTTTTTTAATCCAAAAAATAGAGATGCAGTTATAGAACTTACCAAATTTAAACTTGGGTAGAAGCATTGACTTGGCTCCTAAACTTTTAATACTGTTTTACCATCTTCTGAATATGTAAATATCACTTTGTTTTGCAGGAACACAAGCAAAAAGAGAATAACCACTATAAAATCCAAAGGTGAGAAACAAATATTATGCTATTTAGAAATGTCTTGCTCGATGTAATGTATATTGTATATGCAAGCCAAAGTAATCAGTCTGCACCTTGGATAACAGGGGACATGATAAAACTATATAAAATTATCAATAATATTGAGAAGGTGGATCAGGAGCTTCTGTTCACCCTGTCTCATAACACAGGAACCAGAGTATCAGAGGGGTAGCCGTGTTAGTCTGTATCCACAAAAACAATGAGGAGTCCGGTGGCACCTTAAAGACCAACAGATTTATTTGGGCATAAGCTTTCGTGGGTAAAAAACCCCACTTCTTCAGATGCAACCAGAGGAGATTCAATGAAATTGAAAGGTAGCTACTTCAAAACCAGTAAAAAGAAATAATTTCTAACATAATGCATAATTAAGATGTGGAACTCTTCGCCATAGGATGTGGCTAAGGCCAAAAACTTGGCAAGATTCAGAAAGGACTGAACATTTATATGGATAACAAGAATGTCCTGAGTTATAAAAGTTAATGCTAACAAATTTTAAACGAGTATTAAACCTCATGCATCAGGGTGTACGTCAATTACTAGCTATAAGGGATTAGGAGGAGATGTAATGTAAAGGGCAGATCACCCCACATCTGCCTAATGACAGGTTTCTTGCATCTTCCTATGAACTATCTAGTGCTGGCCATTGTCAGAGACAGTATACGGAGCTGGATAGACCACAGATCTGATCTATATGGCAATTCCTCTGTCCCTCATCAGTTGCAATACTCTTGCTGCATAACAGGGAGCTATCACATTCAGCCTATGAGCACAGCTATGTGGTGAGCACCATTTAGGGGCCCAATCCACTCACCTTGAGCATCACAGTTAAGCGAGTGATTCTTACCTTTCAGAGTGCTGGACAACTTCTTGCCCCTGTTTAATGTCCCTTCTCTCATCTCTACCGACATTCCACTTGCTCCCCTCTTGCCTTGTGGCTCCCCTTATAGTCTTCTCCCACTCTCCTATTTGTGCCTTCTTCCATGAACAGTCTTCCCTCCACGTGTGTGCCATTCGACCATCTCTTGCTTCCAGGCCTTCTGGGTAATACCATTTTTCTCGGGAGCCTTTCAATCACATTCCACCAAGCGTAGCCTTGGAAAGAGTGCAAATCAACCACAAATGAAACAGAAACAAAAAACCTACATAAGTTCCCAACAGATGCAGCAAATTAATCTGTTCAACGTATTCGTTCTTTACAGGCAAACTTAGCCTCCTTTCCTTGCATCTACTGAGGTTTCCCCAGTACTCTCCTACGCCCACCTCCGTCTGTTGTCTTTTTTGTTGTGCTTTTGATCTAATTTGTGTCACAAGCCTCTTGCAATAGGAGCCTTGGCAATTGACAAAAAGGATCTGAAGACGTTAACTCTTAAAGAACTACAGAAATAAAAAGGACCTTTATGGTTCTTGGTCCATGGAAGTTTTATAGGACCCTGGGACTGTGCAGCCTCAGAGCCGAAATGCAGTTCTAGGGGGAATGTTCCTTGTTTTGTGGCTATGAAACACACCATTATTTGTCCTGGGCTGTCTTTTACCCCGAACAGACCTAGACTGCTCCCAGCTTCTAGCAGCAGGGCTGTTTTGGATGCCGTCTAAGACTTCACTGAATATGCTCAAGTCCCTGCCCTGGAGCCAGGTTCAGGATCGGGAAGATCCCAGACTTTTGTACTGCTTAGCCTATCTCTAGGGTCAGCAACAAAATAAAACAGTTTCCATGTGCCAGCTCACAACTGAACACGTGAATCCGATATAGAATTGCCAGCGATGTGTTTAGCTATTTCCGTAGCTGTGTGTACAAATGTGTGTGCACAATGGTGCATTTTTGCACGTGCAAGTGAGCTTCCTTTATATAGACCGATTGCATGAGTGCCTTATTCTCCTCTGACATCAGTTTTACGCCAACATCATTCCACGGCCTTGGTTGAGTTACCCCAATTTGCCCTGCTGTAAATGAAAGGAGTTTCGGGACCTGAGTGTTTTGTGTCTGGAGTCCACCTTTACTGGCCCTCTAGTCCCTAACCACAGAGAACGTATTTTGGAGTGGGCAGTCTGTGCTGTGATGGAGGATGCTGTTGACGAATCTTGTTTCGAAGGGCGCTGAAGGCTCCCATCACCGTGCTAGGCTGGTGACTCCCCTGCAGTGGAGCGGAAAGGCCGCGAGTGCCAGTTTGTGGCATTTAGGCTAGGGAGGCTGGGTGATTTGCCCCCACTGTGGCACCCTCAGTTGAAGAGGGGACGCTGGAGTCCGGGGTGTATGAGGAAGGGAATAGCCTGCCGGAATTGTGGGCGGGGGATGGTTTGTATTTGTAATGATTGCCCAAAGCACCAAGAGCTCCGAGGCCTTTTTAATAGAACGAATGAGTTCAAATATAAGTATACAGCGGCCACTTTCCTTTGCACTGCTGCCTTATCCCTGCTCCCATTGCCCCGGGCAGTATGGCTGCTGTGCGGGCTGCTGCTATCAAGCAGCCGCCACCAGAAGCCCATCTGGAGTGGAGGATTGCACGAGGCAGAGGGTCAAGCTGAAATAGTTCCTGTACACTCGGGCTATGCTAGCTTGTGCCACTTTTCCCCACAAGTCTGGAGGGGGAAGAACCTGGTGGAGCATGGATGAACCCCCATGGGGCTCCTGCAGAGGGGCTTCCAGGCAACTGGGAAGAGGAGGAGGAATGTGCCATGGAGGTAGCAGCCTCATTTCCATGCAACTTCTCCCCCAGCTGGGGCTTCCAGCTGCAGAGAGGAGCTTCTAACCCTACATTAAGACATTGCCAAAGTCAGTCGGACCAGAATTTGCCCCGTCTTCTCCTCCTAGCTTTTTGTAAAGTCCATGTCACTTTGCTGTGAATCGTTTTTCAAAATCAAACGCTTCAATGCTCTTTTCCTATTAAAAATATTCGCAGCAGCAGCCGCCAGCCCTGCATTCATGAGCATCCCTCCTGTAACATGCCGGCACGTGCAAATGTTAGGGGGGAAAAGGTTACTACATGGCATTCGTTATTATGAAAGATAATGAGTTTAAATGATTAAACAAAGAGTTGACAAGTCCGTAGCTTGAACCAAATCCTTGTCAGTGTTTCTCCTTCAAACGCATTGTATTTTCCCCCCCCACATTTTAAAACTTGCAGTAATGCCCGTGCTTTTCTCCTTAGCTCTGAAATGAGTGAATTTCCTGCCAGGGGACGCTTTTGACTCTTCAGAATGAACATGCTCCTCTCGCTATTATTTTACGTAAATTTCTTGCTACACTTGCTAATTCCCAAAATCATCTGTGTTTAAATTGTACATTCCTATCTGATCCCGCAGCAAAGTTGTGATACTTTGTGACATCGCTGCCATTTCCATGCCAGCTCTGTGATGTCAGTGTGATTGTGACTTCACTTCAGGGTCGAGTAGATAGAGAAAGTGGAGTGTAACAGACAAAGCTCCTGTTCAGTCAGACAACAGATGTCAAGTAAATTGCTTTGAGTGGAAATGTTTTATCAGACTACCTTGAGAAACAATGAAGTGGGACTTTCTAAATCAGCAAGCTGTATTTGTGCACAAAAATCCAATTAACAAATAACAAGCCTTGTAAGCTACACAGTGTGTTGGAAATTCATACCTAAGAGTATAATAATACCAACTATACCTATACAATGAGCCTAATACAGTGATGGGGTCTAAATTAGCTGTTACCATCAAGGAGGAGATCTTGGAGTCACCGTGGATAATTCTCTGAAAACTTCCACTCAATACCCAGCAGTGGTCAAAAAGTCTAATAGTATGTTAGGAACTGTTAGGAAAGAGAGAGAAAATATGACAGAAAATATCATAATGACACTATATAAATCCATGGTACGCCCACATCTTGAATACTGCGTGCAGTTCTGGTTGCCCCATCTGAAAAAGGATACAGTGGAACTGGAAAAGGTTCTGAGAAGGACAATAAAGATGATCAAGGGTCTGAAATGGCTTCCATATGAGGAGAGACGAAAACGATTAGGGCTGGTCAACTTAGAAAAGAGACAGCTAAGGAGAGGATACGATAGAGGTCAAGATAAAATCATGAATGGTGTGGAGAAAGTGAACAGGAAAGTGTTATTGCAGTAATGCCCGTGCTTTTCTTCTTAGCTCTGAAATGAGTGAATTTCACTCACTAGGGAGGTGGTGGAATCTCCATCCTTAGAGGTTTTTAAGGTCAGGCTTGACAAAGCCCTGGCTGGGATGATTTAGTTGGGGTTGGTCCTGCTTTGAGCAGGGGGTTGGACTAGATGACCTCCTGAGGTCCCTTCCAGCCCTGAGATTCTATGATTCTATGATTTACCCTTTCACACAATACAAAAACCAGGGGTCAGCCAATGAAATTAATAGGCAGCAGGTTTAATACAAACAAGAGGAAGGACTGGGTCACACAACATGCAACTGACTGTGGAATTTATTGCCATGGGATGTTGTGATGCCAAAAGTATAACTGAGTTCAAACAAGAATTAAATAAGTTCATGGGGGATAAATCCATCAATGGCTATTAGCCAAGATGGTCAGGGATACATCCCCTGCTCAGGGTGACCCTAGACCTCAGACTACTAGAAGCCGGGAGTGGATCACTCCAAAATTGCCCTGTTCTGTGCACACTCATGCACTGGGACAGGCCAATGTCACAGTCCAGATACTAGGCAAGATGGACTATAGTCTGATCTAGTATGACGACTCTTGCGTTCTTATGAGTTGCATAGCGTTTCTGAAAAGCTGTTGTCTGTCCTAATTTTAATCTGCTGCATGAAAGCTCTCTACAGTGTGTGGGTATGTATATGTGTGGAGGTATGTATATAAATTGCTTTGATTTTTTTTTCCCTCCTAGCTTTCTGGGGTGAGTCTGATGACAGCAACTCGGAAATTGAAGCTGCTTTGCGTCCACAAACCCATGATACATATGCAGATGAATTTGATGACTTCTATGACTAACGTATTTAACACGTGCTTAGGCGGGAAAATGTAAGCTGTATTCTCTTGCAGAAACTGCAGTTTTATTCTGTGTGTTTGGGTCCATATTTCTGTAACGTATCCAATATCTTGTTTGGCCATATAAATGTTGCACAAACAATGTTCAATGTCTCTTTGCTTGCATACATGTGTTTTTATTAAACATATTTTAAGAAATATTTTGAATTCAGATTTCTTTAAAGTTGTCCATACTTTTTAAACAAAAATCAGCAGATGAGAATGTCTCAGTGGTTGGCTGTTCCCCACGGATGGAAGGAAGGTGATGGTATCTCCCTAATTGTCCATGTGCTATTAGCATCAGACTCAGTTCTAGTTCCCTATTGGTGGTGGTTATTCCGGATGTTTTGGACCTTTTTTGAGGTAACATTTTTTGTGGGGGTTGGGATCAATCCAGGTGATGTTACATCTCTTCCTCTGACTATGGGTCAGAGCCAGTTCACTGTCCGCATCTCTCCCAGCCCACATCCATGACCTCCCTGCTGGTCCACAGTGCAAGGCACTGTGCAAATACATATAGTAAGATATGAGCCCCTTGTTAAAAACCATATTCACAAGAGAGTTGACACACATTAGGAGGATGGGAGGACAATGGGCACAGTAAAATAAAAACGAATGTGAGGTTACTCACATTAATTACAAAATGTAGCGGATTCTGTATTGGTCATGGATTTTTAAAGTAGCTCTTTATAAGCTACTTTTTTTTAAAAAAGCAAGTAGAGATTGCTGGAGAGGTTAGATGGAAGGGGGAGGAAAGGAGGGGGCAGAGAATGAATAGGTAGGGAAGAGAGGGTGGAGCGGAAGGGTAAAGTGGTGGGCTGGGACAGGTACAGGAAAGAGGAGGGGGGACGGGTGGAGATAAAGATTAGTTGGAGGACTGGGAGCAGCATGGTGAAGTAAGGGAGAATATATGATCTTGGTAAGAAACATGTTCAATACAGCAGTAAAATCACCCAGTGGTGGAGAATGGGACCCTGTGATTAGTGGAGAGGGACTGGGACAGAGCAGGCGGATGGGGGCGGTCCTCACCTACCTCCTCCTTGTGTGAAAAGAGTCTGTGGTGTGATGCTTAGCTTAACTGCAATGACTGTGTGACATAAACCGATCGTATCACTGAAATACCTGCTCTGCCACTCTCAGGAGAATGGACTCTGATTCTAGCCGATCTTTTCCTCCTCTAACCATCTTCTATCTTCAGGGACCGATGGCGTGTCGAGCTACCGTGTAATATGCTGAGAGGAGAACTGACCTGGAATCAAAACAAATGCTTTTGTCAATGCTGATTTGAACTTTAAAATTTGATGATAAATACAGCTTAAGGCCAGATTGGTGGCAATATAATTCTTTATTTAAAAAGGATTAATAATACTTGTCTTTTATTTAGTAGGTTTTGACCCAGGATCTCAAAGCCTTTTACAAACAAGCCCCACACAAAGAACTATTAGCTTCATTTTACAGATGAGAAAATTGTGATTCCAAGAGGTTATAACACTTAAATTCACCTCCAGTAGGAATAGACACGTTAATTTTCATAGATTCATTAATTTTAAGGCCAGAAGGGATCATTCTTATCAACTAGTCTGACTTCCTGCATAACTCAGGCAAAAAAACCCCTCACCCACTAAACTCTCCATCAAGACATAACTTCTGTTTGAGCAATAGCGTAGCTTTTAGAAAGAAATTCAGTCTGGATTTAAAGACTTCAATTGCGAATCCATCTATCCCTAGATAGGCTGGTCCAATGGTTAATTACTCTCGCTGTTAAATATTCACATTATATTTCTAGTCTGAATTTGTCTAGATTCAGCTTTCAACCAAGAGATTTCATTATGCCTTCTTCTGCTAAAGAGTCATCTACTATCAGATTTCTCTTAGCCAGATAGGTACTTGTAGACCCATGATCAAGTCACCTCTTATTCTTCTCTTTGATACTCTAAATAGATCATGCTGCTTTAGTGGCTCACTATTAGGCAGCTTTTCCAGATCTCGAATCATTCTTGGAGCTCTTTTCTGAGCCATTTCTAAGTTGCCAACATCCTTTTTTCCATGTGGACGTGCGATGTGTTGAGCACTTGCTAGCCTCCTTTAAGTCTGTGGGAACTGCATCACTTTTCCAGATCTGGTCCAACCCCCAGACCTCCTGACTCTCAGCGCTTGTACCTTAAGCATAGCCCTTTCTTCACCAAAGAGGACAGGCAGGGTGTAGTTAAAAGCCACTTTCAAACAAGAAAATGTCTGTTCCTTGTGGTTACAAATACAATCACCGTTTCTCCTTCCTCTGGACAAACAGTCCGCTTTTCTGTCTTGATTTTTTGTTCTCTATTTGCCAAGAAAACAGTAGCTAGGAATAGTGTTTAGTGACTGAATCAAACCTCTTATTCAGGAAAGTTACAGTCCATACAGCACGTTTCTGGGACTATATTACCCAGTCCTAGAACTTGCTTTTGCAAATTCTTGTGGCAGTCCTGAATGCAAAAAGAACATTTTTTCTGATGATTTTACGTATTGTAACATTAAAAGAGTAAAGAGCAAAATGTGTTTAAAAAGCATTCTCAACGTGCATGCGTACGCTTTGCAGGGCAGCCTGTCTGTTTGATCTTTACCTTATTCTGAGACCGATCAAGAAGAAGAAATGCATATGTACATTTCTAAAAGAGCAAATTGCTAAATATAATGGCATTTCATTGTGGCAAACCCCTGAATTTCCGTTTCCACTTGCTTTGTAAAATTCATGCTGCCACAGCTCTGTGGACATCCCAGTAATTGGATGACTCCAGAAGCTTCATGCATTTTTAATTTTCTCGTTGAATTCTTTTTATCTGAAACTGTTAATTAAACATGAGATTTTTTTTCTAAGAAAGAAACCAAAGGACGAATGAAAGGAAATCTGAACATAAATAGGATAGGTTCAGAAACAGAAGCACCCCTCCAGTTAAACTCTGCTGAAAAGCAGTTCTGCGTATTTGAATTTACTAGCTTCCAGTAGCCCAGTTGTTTGGGGTCAGTCCGCTTAAAAATAATCAAAGAAAAAATTCCTAGTGCTTTGACTTGAATAATATGAAACCGCTTCGGTCGGAAATCTGCCATAAAAGGTTTTGGGCAAAGAGCACAAAATAGTTACAATGTTTTTCAAAAAGCAGGTTGACTTTTCAAAAGAAACTTGGACCTTTATAGTGTGATGTTGGCACGTTGGCTAACATGTTTGAAAAGTCTAATGTAGACAAAGGACACTGCTACTTAGCTTGTAATCGCTTTGGGCCAAGGACTGTCCTTGTGTCGTCTAGGTTTGTACAGGACCTAGTTCAATGGGGTCTTTGTCTGTGATTACAGTAATACGAACAATAGTAAAATCAGAAGACTCTCGGCTTCCATTTAAAAAAACAAAAAGTGTCTAGTCTTGTGTTCTTATTTGAACCCTTTTTATACCAGGCCACTGATAAGTGTTGTTGCTGCTTGAGTAGTGTGAGAAAGGAGATAAATAATGAATGTGCTAAAAAAAAATAAGCGTGAGCAGTGCTGGTTGGGGAGGAGGTGTACTCAGGACATAGTCCTCTCACCAGCCTCCACACCTGCTGGTTCTTTGGAATCTCCAACACGTAAAGTTGCCTTCCCTGGTGAATTCCCTGCACCGTACCGCGGCTTAGGCTGGGGATCAATAAGGACAAGGAGATGTAGATTCCACCTCCTGGCACTAGACTGGTTGAGTCTGGCCCAGTCCCTGCAGAAGTTGCCTCTGTTTTCCAGCAGCTGGAGAGCTCTCATTAGAGAACTGCTGGAAATAGGGTCATTCTACTGAAGCCGCTGCCCTCACTCTGCCCGCCCCAACCCCATCAGCAAGTATGGGTCATCTCTGCTTACAAGCCCTGGTCTAGGGGGCATGCATGCTGGGGCCAGAGCATCTGGCACCGCAGAGAACGCAGGCAGTGCTTTGGCCCATAGACAGGCTTTGTACTATAGACAGCCCCTCCCCCACAGTTGTCTAAATTACACTGGGGGCTGCTGAACAGTTATACTGACCTTCCCGCCTCTCGCGGAGGTACGTCTCCGCTAAGGAGCGTCTTCACTTCAGTGCTCCAGACCTGCCCTCATGCACTGAATCTCCACACCACGTCACCCAGCTGTTACCATCTTACCGGTCAAAACAAAACACCCCTGTCTTCCTCTTCCAGCCTGGGCTACATCCTAGGGGAAGAACAATCAGAAAGGAGACTGGAAGGGGAAAATGCCGGCGCACAGTCCAATCACCAGGTGCAAGCCATTAGCAATACACGGCACCTCGAGAAGGGCTTTCATTTGAGGCTCTCAATGCACTTCACACACGCACCAGTCAAGTATCACAGCGGCCTGGCTAGCATTCAACCAACCGGTCTCCCCACGGCGTTTGCGCTGCCGTCTGCCCCTTCCTCTGAGTTATCCTGGGTCCATTCAGGCCCTGAGAACCACCCGCGAACACGCTAATCTAAAGACGACGTTTAAAAAGTCTATCCTGTGTGTAGCTTTTTTTTTTTTTTTTTAAGCATGAAGGGTTTGCAGAATATGGGTTCAATTGGGTAAAATAATAATAGCTGATGGTATTTCAGTCTTTCCGCCCTCGGTCAAAGGGAGAAAGGGGAGAGGAATGGAGATCAAATACAAGCTGATAACCCTGTCCGTCCCCACAAGGATTAGGCTCTGTGTGAGTTTTGACACAGATTGAGTCCGTTCTGAGTTGGTTCAGTCTGGCTTGCTTATTCCGAATATAAACCAGTGCACAATATTGCATGGCTGTGGGTAATGCGGATGCGATTGCAAAACCCCGTTTTGACAGAAACCTCTTCCAAAGCTGCTAAGCACATGCCTGCAAAAGAATAAACCCAATCTGAAGGGCTAGCTGCTGTCTTTGGGCAGACACACAAGTGCCTCAGCTGGAAATTTCAGCATCATTCTGAGCACCCTTAGTGCAGCGGAAATTAATAATAGTTTAGGCTTCTTCACAAATGTAGTGCTTGCCACATGGCTCTGGCTATGGGCTAGGTTTGCAGATCTGCACTTCAGATACACCAGCAAAAGGCTGGTGTTTAACCAATATACAGACATGGGTCCAAAAATCTACGGTAAAAGAACGTGAACAGTGCACGGTCCAGCACGCGAAAGCCAGGAAACACCAACAATAAGGGTTCCTGTGCAACTTCACTCTGTCCCCTTGTGCATGCACGTTAAAACATAGGGCCAGATTCTCAGCTGCCGTAAAGCATCAGAGCTCACTAAAGTCAATGGAGCTATTCTGATTTCCACTAGCTGAATATCTGGTCCAAAGTCTTTAATGAGAGCCCTTTAATCAAGACCCCTGCTTCATTCAGTATCCATGCCGGATGGGCACAATGAATGAGACAGCTGTTCAGTTCCAATGTGCATACTATTCACTGCACCCCATCCAACTTGCGTGCTGGAATAGTTCCATTGAAGTCAATGGACTTACTCTGAATTTACACCAGTGTAACAGAATATATTGTGCTCACTGGTGTAAATGTAAAGCCGCTCCACTGATTTCAGCAGAACTGCTCTACATTTACACTGTAACTGCAAAGAGAACTTGACCCAAGAATAAGTGCAGATTTGCAAGACTTCTGTCTCATTCACAGCACACCTTCCAACTTGCGCATTATAAGAGGGTTGCTACAAATTGTTACCCGTTCTCATGTTGAATAGTATCTGACTCAAATAGTCCCAGTAGAGACAATTCAAGGAGTCAAGTAGTACTGGAGGTGAGGCGGGGTATCACAATCTGACCTGGAATGAGTCCTGCAGAGAAAACAGAATAGAGTCATTGAACACAAAAAGGGCAGAGTTAAGGTTGATGGGCATCCCATAACCTTGGCATTTCTTGACTTTTGAGTGCTTCGCTTGGAAGCGTTAACATTCTTCTGACAAAGGGTTTGAATTTCCCAGGTTTTTCCCCGCACCTAATATAGCTAGCTAGCTAGAGATATTTACATCTTTAGGTACCTAAATACATATATTGCATGTATTTTATGTATTGTATATTATATTTGTTTGTAATATACATATATATATTGTATGTATTGTATATATGTAGTATGTATTTTATATATATACCATACAATATATTTGTATGTAATATACAATATATAAAATATATTTCTATATTTAGGTATCTAAATGCCTTTGAAAATCTGGCCTTAAGTCCCATTTTCAAAAGCAATGTAGGTACTTAGGAGTCTAAATCTCATTGACAATCAATAGACATGGGCTTGAAAATGGGACTTAGGAACCTCAGTCACTTAGGCACTTTTGGAGATGTTACTGGAGACTTTGATCTTGCACTTAGGCATGTGTAGCTTTAAATGATGTTAATGAGATTACTCATGGGCATGTGCATATGAGTTTTCAAGATTGAGCCGACTCTGGGCCATTCACTTAGTCTGACCTTAGCAATAGATGGTATTAAAAAAAACCTAGTACAGATGCTCACTGGTGGACATAGGACCAGCTGCCCATGTCCGTGATGCCCTCCAAGGTGCAATCCAAAAGCAGGGCCGGCTCCAGGCACCAGCCGACCAAGCACGTGCTTGGGGCGGCACCTCCGTGATAGACATCCGAGGGGACAGGATCAGGATTCAGGTCAGCCCCTGTCTCTAAATGTAATGACTAGAGAGAGAGAAGAAATCCAAGGAAACTCAAAAGAGCAGAATTGACAGTTGCCCTTTGTTCAATACTTAAGCAGAACATGCAGGACTCTGCCTGCAGGGAGGTGGTTGGGGAGGGAGACATGGGCAGCTGAGAGGGACACACATCTTTCCTGCAGATTTTACCACAGGACAGGTTCTGTTCAAGGATGAGCTGATCCCCAGATTTTGTTCAGCCCCATGCTCAGGCAAATGTTCATTTCGTAAGCCTGGTTCATTTTCCAAGGCGTAACCAGCATTGCTAGTACTAAAATCTCCAAACACAGCTAAGCAACATTGTATGAATGCTAATGAGATTTCAGCCAGATGAATTTTGCTCTAATATTCCCTAGAAATTATTTGGGAATTTGCCTCTGGATTTGGCCCAGTGCAGAGAGAGTCTATTATATTTCTGTGCCACCCTGGCGTCTTATCTGTTCCCTTGCTGATGAGCCCTATCTGAATTTATTCCTCTGCTTTTTAAAAGAACAAATTAACTTAATCCTATCCTCAATCTCTCCCTTCCTTTTTCCTCACTATGTGGTCTAATTGGTTTCCCTACGGGCCAGATCCCTTAGTTGGTGTAAATTGGTGTAGCATTATTGACGTCAGTAGAGCTGTATTGAATTACACCAGCTGAGGAACAAACTGAAACGTATGCTGCTACTAACAGGCCTTTCGAATGACCATTTTTTCCCTCAATAAAATATAGAAGGATACTTCGTGAACAAAACCAACCAGACGAATGTATTTATCTAGCTAAGGTATTAATATGGTTGCCGTTACCCTAATATCTGAGTATACCTTAATCTTTAATGTATTTTTTTCTCATGACCCCCCTGTGAAGTAGTGAAGTAATATTATCCCATTTTACAGATGGGAACTGAGGCCAACCCTACACTACAAACTTACATCAGTATAACTATGTCACTCAGGGCGCGGGAGGGGAGTGTATGAAAAATCCACACCTCTGCCCAAGCGACACAGTTATACTGACCTATCCCTCGGTGTAGACAGTGCTATGTTGATGGGAGGGTTTCTCCTGTTGCCATAGCTACCTCCTCTCATGGAGGTGGATTAACTACACTGACAGGAGCGAAGTAGTAGCTGCATTGCAGCAGCTTTTTAAGTGTAGACTTGTCCTGAGACACAGTGAGGCTAAGGCCAAGATCCTTCGAGATCTTTAGGAGACTAATTCCCCCTGAAAGACCGTTGAGGATCTGGGCTTGAGTGACTTGCCCCAGGTCACGTCGGAAGTCTGTAGCAGAGCAGACATTTGAACCCAAGATTTGAGCTCTAACTATTGGCTCAGACTTCCTTGCTACATTGTTTGTACACTGTCCTTAAGCCGTAGTTATTCATTTTTATGCACCATAGCAAACCTGTCAAAAAGGTGCCAGCAAACCACGCGACCCAAAGATTTTGCTGCAAAATAATTACCAGGGAACGTCAGACCGAAACTCATCTGGCTACAGTCTCATTAGCATTCTGCAGTGGAGATCTGACGCAATATGGTTTGGCGGGGTTTATATAGTCTTTAGCACTTTCAGAATCATCTTGAAATCACTGATTCCGGGATGTAACTCCATTTTAAATCTCTCCGACTGAGGCAGTGCATTCACCGTGTTTTCCATTCCCTCAGTCCAGGCCAGCCATTGACAAAAAGACTAATATTTGATGACAGATGGCTCCGTGAGATCCCGGTAAGGCAATAGCTCACTTTTGGAATTCAAGTGAGAGCCGAGTTCCTCTAGAGCATTATTTATGATACTATTATTGTGCCCAAACTCATTAGCTATAAAACATTCTGCCAGTCAACTTTATTCTGCTCTTTCACAGCTGTCATACTGGCAGCCCAAAGATGATGACAGATGATGCTGATGGACAGTAGGATTGCGATCTCTACAGCCGTAACAGATTTAAAGCTGCATGCCACTCATCTAAGGGAAAGTACTATACAAAAAAGTATAATAGATTGCTGCAGTTTATACACAATGACACATTGCTAAATTATTTTTGGCGAAATTATGGGCCACTACAGAAACCTCTCGGCCAGACATTTAATCACTGTCTAGGTTTGAATGGTTTAAAACCAAATTTTAAAGGCATCCACAATAAGCGTGTTTGCAAAAAAGGCTGTCTATCCAGCCTGCTCCCAAAAACCTGCATTAGAGCATCAGACTTTCAGGGCAATTACTGGATTTATGTGTATAACTCTTTTCCCTGGGCAATTACTGGATTTTTGTGCTGGTTTGCCTGGGTAAAATTAGCCCATGAACACTTTTGTAGGACTCTGCCTACCTGCGTTTGGAAAATTTGCTCAAAAGGTTACTTGTCTCCATTTAAGAAAGAGTTGCCTATATCCAGTCTGTCATCCAGAAAGGGACTTTGATCCCATTGCCACCACCCTAGCAGAGGACTCGGTATGTGTATGGGGCGCAATGGCTCTGCTGGGATAGTGTCGGAAAGGGCTTCCACACACACAAAGGTGTGGGGTGGCTGGATCCTCTCCCCTGCAGTGTACCCCCCAGCCTGCTTGAAGGCAGGAAGCGAGGGCTGTGAGAGAAAGGAGGTCCAGCGTGCCCAGTGGTGATGGGCCTCACAAACAGCCCAGGAGCTGGCTCTTGTATTGATGGCCCCTGCCACGTCCATCCCAAGAACGGGTACAGTTGTGCATGGGGCAAAGACAAGGGAGACCTGTGACCTAAGAACCTCTTGATGCCAGTTGGGAGAGGGCACATGGGTGCATCAGGGTTACAGAGGTCCTGGGGTCTGGGATTTACATTCTAGTTCACCAAACGGTGTCAGGTAAGAGTTCTGCTGAAAGTCTACGTTCCATGGTTACCATAATCTTTGCAAAATGTATGCATGGATCATACGTAAGGAAATGTGTGTACATATAGGAAATTACATTCGTAGGGCCTTTTAAGTTAAAGGCAGGTCACTCAGAGGCGACATATCTTGAGACAGGTTCCACCATACAGGGGTAGGATGCATTTATCTCCCTGGCGGACCATAGTGCATTGTGCATCTTATGACAGAAATCAATTTGCAGACCGAGTCAAATGCTAATGCAGGGGCTTCAGGAGAAGAAATGAACAGGAAGAGGTGATGAGTGTGCATGCGTGTAGGGAAACCCTGTTTACAGGTGAAGAACAAAGGACTGGTCTAATATATCGAGGGGTGCAGAGAGACACCTTCATCAGGGGAGACGAAAGCTGCCGGGGGCTTGGTCTCATGGAAGCAGGGTCTCAACCACCCTCATTGAAAAATGCCGTGAGCAGGGCTTTGGGTAAACAGTCCCTCATTAGACAAGAAGGCATCTTGCGATTTAAGCGTAGGTTCTAGAATACGTGGTACGATTTGATTTGATTGCTAATCCTTTGTTTCCAATATTTCTGCTTGGGATTATTTGCGCGGCTACACAATTTATATTGTGGGCTGGGGGTGGTACACGCTTGGGCTGGGCACTGGCTACTGTGAGTTGCAGCCCGACACGCTGCTGTGGTTCCTGTCCCGGTTGCTGACCTGAACCCCGCTGGTCTCGCTCGGTGTTGCTCTGGGAATTCTGCGTCAGCGGCACAAGGCAGGACGCCGCAGGGAGACACTCAGAGGAATTGGGGCTGGAGTGGGGGCGCCTTTCGCTAGCTTTCCTGAGAGACAGTGGAGCCTGTGTAAGCTAGGAGGGGAGTGCTGTGTTTCCTGCGGCTGGGGGTGTTAATTGTGTCAGGCCCGGGGAAAGGCAAATGTTCATGCTCAGGGCAGGTGGCAGCAAGGTGTCTCACAACTCCGCGTACCCCTGGGAAGCGTCACAAGACCCCATCTGAAGGTACGCGCTGGGGCACAGAACCTCTTTACCAATCAACTACAATTGAACAAAACCCAGTTTGAAAGCCCACACCATGCAGGCTGTCGGTAAGAGATATTTACTCTCCAACCTCATTCTATCAGAGGCGCAGCTCCCTCCCAGCGGCTCTAAAAAGAAACCTCTACCCAGTCCAGAATGCAGTCAGTCTATCAAGCATGCATGGGTGACAATGTTTATAATTATAGTCCCTAATACCATTTTTTAAAAGTAGCATTGGGAGAATATCCTGCAAATATTTACACCGGTGCTTAACTTTACACCCCCGAGTAGTGGCGTTGGCTTGAGGGGGTGAAATCCTGGCCCCTCTGAAGTCAATGGCAAACCTTCTAGGTTGGATGTTGGACAGGCATTTTTACCATTGTTGTCTTTGGGAGTTTTGCTTTACAAGTGAATTCCTACTATCCTTGTTGCTTCTCTGGTAGGTTATGATGTATTTCATGAGTCTATATTTTCAGTGGTGCAAAAGCATGTATCTGGCACAACAGCACTGGGTGTTTTATTCAACTGACTGCTATTTTGGATCACAATGTAGGGTCTTTCATTCCTTTAAGTACATTTCTGTTTGGCAAGCACCGGCGATCATTTCTTTAAAGAGGGATTTCGCATAATAGATTTCTGCACAGGGCAGGGTTTGTTTTAGGGTATGTAGCAAGGGCTACATTTTTGCAACAAAAAGTAGGTCGGCTTTTTCAGTGAAACGTTTACTGAGGAATTAAAAATGTTTGGAGCTAGCAAAGAACAAGAATGTCAACCATAATTTAAGCCAGTAAGTATAAGAAAAGGAGATGATTAGTTTTGTTTACTAGTCCATTTGTCATTTTTATTATCAGAAAAACTATCAAAGCTCAGAAACTTCATATTAAGCCACCTCTCTATGTGATAAATATACTAATTTCTAGTAGTGCTACAATAACATGCTTCAGTCAGGGTACATTTTCGAAGGAACAGATAAAGGCCTATTTTTACCGTTACCAGATGCAGTACCAATCTGAGGTTACTGAGAAACCTATTCAAGTCACAGATTTTAAAACCAAGATATGATCATACATGGTTTAATATCATAGCTAAATGAAGCTAGGAATAATGAGAAGTACAATATTGGGTTAATTTGTTTTACTGTAAAGACCTACGGTTCTTTCCTTCCCCCCTCTCCCGCCAGTACTGAGATTATTTTTATCGTTTCCCCAAAACTCTCTTACATCCTCACCAGTGTCATTGTCCTCATGAAGTCGGCATATTGTCACAAACACAGGGTAAAGTACATCTTGATCCCGTTAATCCCATTTCATATCTGAAGATGTAATTCCGTTTCAACAGCGTCACATGGCTAATTTATTTTTATTTGCTTATGCAATGTACAAATGAGGCGACAAGGTTTTTAAAAAATTCTTGCTGCTTCTTGTGTCACACATCCGGCATTCAAATTTCCCAGTTTGTGCTTCTGTTGAAAGTGCATCCGCTCAGTTCTGTACTTTCAATGCTCCATAATCATTATAAAGAACAGGATACAGACTAACAGGGCTGCTACTCTGAAACCTGTCACTATAATCATTGTGGCCTTTCTTAGACTGCTGTCAATCACCCCGAGAGGCAACATTTCTGCAAATCCATTCTGATTCATAGAATCATAGAATATCAGGGTTGGAAGGGACCTTAGGAGGTCATCTAGTCCAACCCCTGCTCAAAAGCAGGACCAAGCCCCAATTTTTGCCCCAGAGCCCTAAATGGTCCCCTCAAGGACTGAACTCACAACCCTGGGTTTAGCAGGCCAATGCTCAAACCACTGAGCTATCCCTCCCCCCAAAGGACTAGGGCTCTGTTGGGCAGGGTCTTACCCCTGTGGCCTTACCGCCCCTGTGGCCTTATCCCCCTTGACTGTGCCCCTGTCTGAGCCTCCTGGGCAGTCAGCTCCTCCCTGCCCAACCCCTTCGCAGGGAGCCGCTGCCTCCAGCCCACCTGAGGGCAGCGGCTTCAGCAGGTGCCACTGAGCACGCTCAGTCCGTGCGAGCATGCGCAGTAGCAGCGCAGCGGCCCGTCCCGACAGGCTGAACGGGGCGGATAGGAGCTGGCCCCGCGCGGGCGAGCCCCCCACAAGCCCGCGTGTGTGGGAAGGGGGAGCCCAGCCTGGGCGGGGGGGGCGCTGGAGAGGATACTGAGGGTGCCCGGGACTGAGGCGGGCGAGTCCCGCCCCTTCCCGACTCTGCTACCAAGGTCGAAGCTCCGCCCTCATCAGGGAACAGGGCTGGCCCCGCCCCTAGCCCCTCTGAGAGCGGGGGAGGAGGAAGAGAGCCCGCCCTGCGCATGCCCGAACATGGCGGCCCGGAGCTGCTGAAGTCACGTGACTTACCCCGTTCGCCACCGCCTCCTCTCTCCCCCCCTCCCCCCGGACTTTTTCCCCCATCATGCCTCGCGCCGCCCCTTGCCCCGGAAGTCCGGTTGCCGCTGCCTGGCTTCCAATTGCAACTACGCGGCCGCTGCTGTCTGCCCACGCGGGGCCATGGGAGTCCCGGCCTTCTTCCGCTGGCTCAGCCGCAAGTACCCCTCCATCATCGTCCACAGCGTGGAGGAGAAGGTGAGGCCGGCGCTGTCCCGGGGCTCCCCTTCCCGGGGCTCGGCCTCCGTCCCCCCCGCCCCTCCAGTCCCCGGGCTCGGCCCCAGCGCCCTCCCGCTGCATTCTGGGGCCCGGCCCCCCACGAGCCGCAGACACCCTCCCCCACCCCCCAGTCCCAGCTCCCGCTTGTCCCGCTGGGGCTCCCGTAGCTGCACACGGGGCTGACTCTGTAGCC
This sequence comes from Chelydra serpentina, assembly GCA_037349315.1. NCBI lineage: Eukaryota > Metazoa > Chordata > Testudines > Chelydridae > Chelydra > Chelydra serpentina. Next base: position 19,661,212 of record JBAIAC010000061.1, read on the forward strand.
GTCCCACCCCCTGGGCTGAGCTGGGAGCCCCCGCTCCCTCTGGGCCTGGAGCTCTGGCCTGATCTTCAGCTCTCCTCGACCCAGGCTGAGTGTGGGGATACGGCTAGTAGCCCTCAGCCCGGGCAGCCACAACATCTTCCTGCCTGGAGAGCTGGCGATCCTCTGACTGTGTTGCACTGTGTGTGTTGTGGATGTCTCCCCCCCCTTATGCTAGGCACTGTGCAAGTGTGCAACAAAGACACCACCTCTCCCCACTTGTGAACAAACCCAAAGGGCTGAAAAGCTCATTGGTACACTGCAGATTCGTGACCTGACTTGCTATGTTAAGGGTCACGGTCAGTTGTCTGTTGAAGCGACAAAGGGTCCTGTGGCACCTTATAGACTAACAGAGGTATTGGAGCATAAGCTTTCGTGGGTGAATACCCACTTCTTCAGTTGTCTCTTGATACGTTTTGGTGGATTGATGTATATCTAGCAAATGCTGGCGTATCATATTTCGTGCTAACTTATCCTGTGGCACTGTGCAAGTAATAATAAGGAAGAAGCTGAATAGTGGTGCCATGACACTGGTCAGCATCTGCCTGTTAGTTCTTTGAATGGAAGCTCAAAGTTTTCTTATCATGTGGCTGCTGCTGTTTCCAAATGTTCTGAAAACTGGACCTTTTGTGTAACGTCCTTTATTGTATTTTCTGCAAAACTCAAGAGAACTGAACTTTTTTGCTCCTAAACTACTGCTAGTCTCAAGTAATGGTTTTTGTGTTTCCCTCTCCGGTGCCCTCCTGGGATTGTAAATCCTTGCTTGCTGACTTTTCTGCTTTTCCCCTCTGTTTGTTTTGTGTGGTACAGAAGCTATCACTTCTTATATCTGTTATCAGTGCTTTTAGTTCTATTTATGCCATCATCTTTTATTGGCGCTATCATTAATGACAATTCAACTTTAGCTACCAGGAAATCATTATTGCTTAATGACTGACTGGATGAATTGATAGCCGAAAGTGAATCTGAAGTTCTTTAGCACCTCTGGTCATTAATTGCCGTGAAATGTCTGACCTGGAGGTCACTGTTACTGCTATTAAACTTTGGCAAAATGTGAAAAATGTAAAGGAAAAAATACTGTTGAAAAGTTGAATGGCCTGATGCTGTGGAGATGGTGTTCTATTTACAGTGCTGATTTCCTCTGGGCTGTTAGGCCTGTACAGGAAGTAACCAATAGAAAATATTCTATAAGATTTATAATTGTTAGCAAACTGCAGAGATGTGGAGAGATCACAATGTTTTTTTAGTATGTACAAAACCAGTAACTAAGAATACTTCTAAGCTGCAGAGTTTTAGGTTTTAAAACAACAAACTTGGATGTAGTTTTACAATACTAATACAAAAATGCCAGTGCTTCGTCATAACCAATTACAAGTAAACTTGTGTAGGCTATGATATAAAAGTAACAATTGTAAATGTCATACTTTAGGGGTGGAAATGGTGTAATGGGAAATTTTGGGGGAAGAATGATTGAACACCTTTTGTTCACTTAATCTTTTCTTCTGTATAGTCCTGAAACCACTTAATCACGCTTGTATGTTCTCTCTGAATTTCCTTCAATTTCTTCATAATTTTTTTGGTATTGAGAGGTATAATTGTGCTCTGACCTCTTGGAAGATTGTCAAGTGTTTCATGGTCTCTTACATGTCCATTCTATTCTTCTGATATTTAAATGGATGATTCAATAGCTTGATAATGAATATTGTCTAACAGTTCTGGGGTTTTTTCTGTCAACGGTGGGGTGGGGGAGGATTAACTTTCCCTTACAGCAGTTGCTTGAGTTGAGCTTGTGTACTAGTTTCTAGATCGGGGTGGGCAAACTACGGTCTGGGGACCGCATCCGGCCCTTCAGACATTTTAATCCGGCCCTTGAGCTCCAGCCGGGGAGTGGGGTCAGGGGCTTGCCCCGCTCCATGAATACTGGGGTTCCGCACAGCTCTCGGAAGCAGCGGTATGTCCCCGCTACACGTAGGGGCAGCCAGGGGGCTCCTCACACTGCCCTGGCAGCTCCCGTTGGCCAGCAACTGCTGCCAATGGGAGCTGCAGGGGCAGTGCCTGCGGATGGAGTAGCGCGCAGAGCCACCTGGCCGCGCCTCTGCGTAGGAGCCAGAGCGGGGACATGCCGCTGCTTCCGGGAGCTGCTTGAGGTAAGCGCCACCTGGAGCCTGCACCCCGACCCCCTCCTGTGCCCATGCCCCATCCCTGATCCCCGTCCCGCCCTCCGAACACCTTGGTCCCAGCCCGGAACACCCCCAACTTCTCATCCCCAACCCCACCCCAGAACCCGCGCCCCCAGCCGAAGCCCTCACTCCTTCCCGCACCCCAACGCCCAATTTCGTGAGCATTTATGGCCCACCATACAATTTCCATACCCAGATGTGGCCCTTGGGCCAAAAAGTTTGCCCATCCCTGTTCTAGATGAAGGTCTAGAAACTGCAGCTTTTCGTTCTTCAGTGTAAAAAATCGAGCAACTCTTCCACCTTCCTTTTTCTTGGTTTGGAATAGGAGCCAAACACTTTCATGCTCTCCATATATGATAAAGGAAAAAGGACAAAAACACTTGCAGATTGGTAGTTTTCAAAATTGTTTCTCTTCTTTTGTCAAATGAGCTTCACAAAGATAAGTGACAATAAAATGCACTTTGAAGATGCCATTTGTAAGTACTTTACTAGTTAAATAGCACTTACAGAAGAGAGAATTTTATTAAACTAAGGCAATTCACAAGCAAAAACCTTGACTTAATGTTAAGGTTGCTCTCATAAATAAACTAAACCATAAAAAAATAGGAATTTAAGGATTAAAAAGGGAGTAAAAGGCTGCAAAGTCAAGCACTCAAATTAGGAAATGCTAAAGTGAATGTTTCCTGTGCAACCTTAATTTGACCCCCTTGTTTTACATGAGCTTTCTTTTAAACCAAACAGGACCCCAAGTTCATTGAGTGGGGTAGAATGGATGTGCTGTGGGAATGAATCAGTGTAGTGAAGGAGTCTGTTTTCTATAGGGTCCCTGTCTTTTTAATGGCAGAAGTTGAAGGTTTGTGATGAATGAGTTGGGATTGTAGGAGTAAGGGGGATGACCTTGTGGTTAGGGCAGCTGACTGCTGCCCTAGAGACTGGGGTTCTATCCCTACCTCTATCACAGAGTTCCTGTGTGGTGCTGGGTAAGTCACTTACTCCCAGACTTTTCACAGGTAGTCACTTCTGCATCTAATGAAAGGCTGTATCATAATGCATATACACAAGGGAGCTAAATTAAGGTTGCATGGGCAATGTTCATCCTGGTATTTCCTAATGTGAAAGTACTTGATTTTGCTATCTTTTAAATCCTTAAATTTAATCCTTAATTTTGTATTTCCTAATTCTGTATGGTTTTTAGCTTACTGATGAGAGCAGCCTTTGTTTGTGTATAAATCACTGAAAAGCTATTTTCATTTGATCAGACGTCTGTGTAAGGGTAAAATAAAAATACATAAAATCTTTATCTTACTAAGATTGTGATCACTTTCCCATCTTTTGTAACTAAAATCTTCACATCCTGGAATAACATCGGACAGCTCTCTGAAGAGTTTAAAGTATAATGGTGAGAGTGACTACTGTTTGGGACCACACACAAGTTTTTTTTTAAGTAATTGCTATTATGAGACTATATAGAATCTTGGGACTAGAAGGGACCTCAAGAGGTAATCTAGTCCAGTCCTCTGCACTCATGTCAGCAGTGATTATTATCTAGACCAGTGCTTCTCAAACTATCTGATGTGGCGGACCGGCAATTTTTTCCCAATGTGCCAGGGACCAGTACCATATTTGTGCCATATTTTTATCGTATTCGCATAGACACGTAGCACATCAGATCAGAAAAACTCACGGAGATGTTCCCATTTAAATACATTGAAGACTGACTGAAAGGCTGTGCAGATAGTATAAAATGACTATTATTCGCTTACGATCCAAGAAAATATTATTTGAATATTCGTCGTAATATTAATTTATATTGGAAACAATATAATGAATACAATAAAAGTTGGCAGACATTTTTTGTTTTATGTTTATTTTGTAAACAATCAATACAAATAAAAATATTAAAAAATCAAACCAGCAAAGTCTCCTAACAAAGATATTATAAAAAAAATTATAAGTAATAAAATCAAAAATTATAATGAATAAAGTAAAGGTTAAAATTTAAAAAAAAAATTGAAAGGAATAGGTAACATTAAATTGAAGACATAATTTTGAAAATGTCATAATACTAAAATATCAAATTGATAAGCTATTTTATTAACACAATAATAGGCATGTTAAAACCTTCACCTTTACTAATGTGAAAGGTGAACCTGCTGCTTCTTTGTCAGTTTATCCAGTTGTGGTTCAATTGAGGACAGTGCCACGCGCAATGGAGAATGAATATCCATACTATTCCTGTACTTTGTCTTAATGACACTCATGATTGAGAAGCCAGTCTAGCAGAGGTATGTTGAAGGAAATGGGAGAAGAGTTTTCAGAGCAGTTTCAGTAAGCTCAGGATATTCTGCTTTCACTTTATCCAAAAGGAATCAAGTGATGTTGTAGTTTCGAAACTCATTTTCAATCCTTCATCAGCAGCCAGCTCCATCAATTTATCCTCCATAGTGACAGTTAAGTCATCTTTCAATGGAATAAACAGATTTCGGATCCATCCAGTCCCTTTCCATGGATGATCTTCTGCTGGAAAGTAAAACTCAAAACATTGTGCCAAATTCATCAAGTGTTCACTGATGACGTTTCGTAGAGATGTAACATTAAGGTCTTCGCCTGCATCGGCAATGATTATCGCTAATTTGTGAAACATGTCATAATAATCTTGACACTCGACTCTTCCATACTTCTAGCTTTCGTTTCTGTCCGTCAATCTTGTCTGCCATTGTAAGACACAAAGCCATCCTTCCCTGCATGGAGGTGTTGAGATCATGAAAGATGGCAAAGATATCAGCTAAATAAGCCAGCTTGACTATCCAATTCACATCTCGGAACAATTGTGACCAATTTGTTTTTTTGTCCTGAAGAAACTTGGCAAGCTTGTTTCGGAGCTCAAATACTCTTGACAGGACTTTTCCCCTCGATAACCAACCTACATCGGCATGCAATAGGAGCTGTTTATGATCAGCTCCCGTATAATCACATAATGCAGCAAATATTCTCGAATTTAAAGCATTCTCCTTTACATGGTTCATCATTTTTACGACCTCGCTGAGCACACTGTTTAGTCCTGTTGACATTTTTTTTGTTGCAAGAATTTTTTGGTGAAGGAAGCAGTGTGTCGACATGCATTTGGGTGCACATGCCTTAATCTGGGTAATCACTCCAGAATGCTGTCCTGTCATTGCGGCAGCATCATCAGAACGTACACCTACACAAAACATGAAATCCAACCCATATTTGTTAATGATGTAGTTGCTCACAGTCTTGAACACATCAGAACTAGTTGTTTTTGTTGGTAGTGAAGCAGGAAAAACCCCCGCTTCCTTCAAATCACCCTCCTGTTCAAAGTGCACATACACTATCAGAATTGCCATATTAGCAACGTCTGTACATTCATCAAGCTGCAAAGAAAAGTACTTTGCTAATTTAATCTGTCATATGAGCTATCTTCCATATCATGAGCCAGATTGTGAATTCGTCGAGCTATAGTGTCATTTGAAATTGGCACCTGAGCCACTTTCTTTGCCACCGGCTCGCCCAGCATTTCCATGCAGACATCTTTAATACAGCCTATCACTAGCATCTCACCAATTGTGTGTGGCTTTTTTGCCTTTACAACTCGAAGCGCTACTTTATAAGAAGCTTGCAAAGCACAAGTATTTGTGTGACACTTCAAAGATCTGTTTCTGATGGCCTTTTAAATCAACATGCTTTCTTTCGAAGAACTCTTTCGGCTTTGAACTAATTTAATTGTGTTTTGTATTTAAATGCCTCTTGAGCTTTGATGGCTTCATTGCATCATTAACCAATACATCGCCACAAGTAATGCACTGCGGTTTTGGCACTCCACCATCATTCGTGGCTACAAAACAGAACTGAATGTATGAGGAGTCTTATTTCCGAGTAAAGCTAGTAAAAATTATTTTTGTTGACAATACTTCGGTTTCATTTACATCGCCGTCATGTGATTCAGAATTACTTTCGTGTTCAGCAACCGGATGTCTCTGCTGGATAAATATGTCGATTGGGCCTCGTTTCGCCATCTATAAATTAGGCATAAAAATAATGAATATAAATTCCATTACTTATATATACTTAATTTATGGTATTAGGATGAAAGTCGAATAAATGCAATGGGAATGCTTTTATTGAGAAATATGTGCGGGAGAACATTGATTAATAGGGTAAGTAATGTTAGGATAAGAAGATAATATAAATTTTAAAATTAAATTACAAACAGGATAATAATTGGAAAGTTAAGATGGTTTGAACATATGGAAAGAATGAATAATGAACGTCAAAAATAAGATTTACCTGTCTGAAAGATGTGAGTGAGAAAGCGAGGAATTTTGAGAACTTCCTGGCAGAAACGCGTAGGTTTGATTCTAGAAGAGGGGAAGGCTATAAGTAAGAACAATGAGAGCGTGTATGAAACGATATATGGATATGGAAGAAGCGAGCAGGGCTTTGGAGCAGAGCCTGGAGCACGGAGCAGTAGGTTTGTGCCCGGAGCCGGAGCGGAGCAATTCAATAATTTGATTGCTCCAAATCCCTGGAAGCGAGGACTGTCTATTTGGCTATAGGTATGTGGTGCTCAGTCGTCTCTATCTACCTCGTAAGGGATATGGCGGGATAGGATAGAAAAGAATTATTAAAATTTATAATATTATTAGTACTTACATTCTCAGATCAGTGGGTTCGGACGGGGTCCCAAATGACAAACGCACAGAGATCCGTATGACACTCTTTATTCAACTTCTCGATGGTAACTGCCAGTGGGGCGGGGTCTTTATATGTGAAGGAGTGGGGTAAGCGCGGGCTTGCGTGTCTCATGCAAAACATGCTGTAGCGCTATGGCATAATTATCAATATTATAATATGTGCTTCTGAAAACATAATATTATTTAATATTATCTACTTTATTGACTGATAATTATTCTTGATGGAATTCCGGTGCAATTTTTAGGTTTTCTCCCTCCTCCTTGTAACAACCTTTTATGTACTTGAAAACTGTTATGTCATTTGTGTCCTACCACCCCTCACCTTCCCGGTCTTCTCTTCTCCAGACTAAATAAACCCAGTTTTTTTCAATCTTTCCTCATAGGTCATGTTTTCTAGACCTTTAATCACTTTTGTTGCTCCTCTCTGGATCTTCTCTTTTATCCACGTTTCCGGAAATAGGTTGCCCAGAACTGGACACAGTACTCCAGTTGAGGTCTAATTAGCGTGTAGTAGAGCGGAAGAATTACTTCTAGTGTTTTGCTTACAACATTCCTGCTAATACATCCCAGAATGTTTGCTTTTTTTTTTTTTTTTTTTTGCAACAGTGTTACACTGACTCTCTCATTTAGCTTGTGAACTACTATGACCCCCAGATCCCTTTCTGCAGTACTCCTTCCTAGACAGCCATTTCCCATTTTGTATGTGTGCAACTGATTGTTCCTTCCTAAGTGGAGTACTTTGCATTTGTCCTTATTGAATTTCATCCGATTTACTTCAGACCTTTCTCCAGTTTGTCCAGATCATTTTGAATTTTAAACCTCTTGTGGAAACAGTTTATGGCAAATTTAATTTGTGGTAGATTCTGATGTTCTTACATTGAATAGTGACTTACTCCATGAGTAAATCCTGTTTTCCATGGGACGCTACATGGAATAAAGTATATTTGTGATTGTTGGTATCTAAATCCGGCCATAAATTTAAAAGTTGAGTTGGATCTCATGGAAGCTTCTCTCTTTTTGAAATATTAACAAGTCAATGCTCTTTTACTTTACAAAGAGAGAGAAATAAATTGGTTAATCTTATATCAAGCAGGAAGAATAAGAGAAAGAGATTGAAGATGCTACAAAATCCTGGGGAGAATATTAATCAAATTCACATGACCTAATAAAGCGACAGCTAGAGTTTCATATCTGGAGATCTATTTTCAATTGTTTGAACAATTTAGTTATGTCACAAGAGACATCATTCCCAGATACTTCAATGCATTACAAGACTATTTTTCATTGTAAATTTGATGGTGGAGTATTGGTTATATGAGCATATAAGGGTAAAGTTAAACCATGCTGCTCTACAAAATCTTTTAAAAGAGCCTGAATATAAGCAAAATATAACCGGAGGGCAATTTTATGTTCCATATCATATAGTTATAAGCCTTTTATACCTGAATCAGTTAGCTATAGTGAGATGTTTGATTGAAAGAACAAATAGAAGTGAAGAGAAGATGGCTGTCTTGTCCCATTATATAATCAGTTAGCATGAATACTCTTTTTTGTTTTTTTTAAAGTGACGCTCTCAGTTGACTCAAAAAGCTTTATAATCATTGTTCAAAGTTAGCCACAGTTATTTCCTATGCTAACAGACCCTGTCAATGCATCTGATACAAATTTTTGCTTAATTCTCCATATTACATAATGTTCTTATTTTATGATTAGTCAAATAGTCTGAGATGTACCTTGACTGATCTGGATGCGTAATAGAATCAGTATCAGAGAAAGAAAATTAGCTTTAAAGAAGGCTGAAATTATCCTGATTAAAGAAATCAGATGGCAAGATTTATAATCTTCAGTATTTTTTAAACATTGACTCTTGCTTCAAGAAAAAATACTGGCAGGATTCATTGTTTTCATGAATATGGACTATCTGTAAGAGATGTGAAGCAAGACATTATTTTTTGGCTTTTAAAACTGGAGTACAAGTTCTTCTGGACCTGGTGCATGATCAGTTCTCTATTTGAATCTGGTAATACAAGGAATGTAAAGTCTTATCCAAAAACGTCAAGATCTAGGAAACAGATGATTTCATTTTAAGGATGTAATCAGTGATGATAGTGCATAACAGTAACTCAGCAAAGATTTGATAAAGGTTCTTTCAGACTACTGAATGATGCCACATGAGTTCGAGAATCCATAGGGTGACATCACTAACAACTACCCTCATTTATTCCTATGTTCATAATCTGAGCATAATAAAGTAAAGTTTGAACTATATTTGTAATTATTAGGGCTGTCGATTAATCGCAGGTCACTCATGCACTAACTCAAAAAATTTATCACGATTAATCGCACTTTTAAACAATAGAATACCAATTGAAAATTTATTAACTATTTTTGGATGTTTTCTACATTTTCAAATATATTGATTTAAATTAAAACACAGAATACAAAGTGTAAAGTGCTCACTTTATATTTATTTTTATTACAAATATTTTGTGCTGTAAAAACCAAAATAAATAGTATTTTTCAATTTACCTCATACGAGTACTGTAATGCAATCTCTTTATCATGAAAATTGAACTTACAAATGTAGAATTACGTACAAAAAATAACTGCATTCAAAAATAAAACAACGTAAAACTTTAGAGCCTACAAGTCCACTCAGTCCTACTTCTTGTTCAGCCAGTCACTCAGATAAAAAAGTTTGTTTATATTTGCAGGAGATGCTGCTGCCTGCTTCTTGTTTACAATGTCACCTGAAAGTGAGAACAGGCATTTGCATGGCACTGTTGTAGCTGGTGTTGCTAAAGATTCATATGTCCCTTCATCTTCAACCACCATTCCAGAGGACATGAGTCCATGCTGATGACGTGTTCTGCTCGATAACAATCAAAGCAGTGCAGACCGATGCATGTTCACTTTCAACATCTGAGTTAGATGTCACCAGCAGAAGGTTGATTTTCTTTTTTGATGGTTCGGGTTCTGCAGTTTCCGCATCGGAGTGTTGCTGTTTTAAGATTTCTGAAAGCATGCTCCACACCTCGTTCCTCTCAGATTTTGGACAGCACTTCAGATTCTTAAACCTTGGTTCGAGTGCTGTAGCTATCTTTAGAAATCTCACATTGGTACCTTCTTTGCGTTTTGTCAAATCTGCAGTCAGTGTTCTTAAAATGAACATGTGCTGGGTTATCATCTGAGACTGCTATAATATGAAATACATGGCAGAATGTGGGTAAAACAGAGCAGGAGACATACTATTCTCCCCCAAAGAGTTCAGTCACAAATTTAATGAGCGCATTATTATTGTTTTTTAACGAGTGTCATCAGCATGGATGCATGTCTTCTGGAATGGTAGCCAAAGCATGAAGGGGCATACGAATGTTTAGCATATCTGGCATGTAAATACCTTACAATGCTAGCTATGAAAGTGCCATGCGAACGTCTGTTCTGACTTTCAGGTGACATTGTAAATAAGAAGCTGGCAGTATTATCTCCCATAAATGTAAACAAACTTGTTTGTCTTAGCAATTGGCTGAATAAGAAGTAGGACTGAGTGGACTTGTAGGCTCTAAAGTTTTCCATTGGTTTGTTTTTGAGTGCAGTTATGTAACAAAAGAAAATCTACATTTGTAAGTTCCATTTTCATGACAAAGAGATTGCATTATGATACTTGTATGAGGTGAATTGAAAAATGCTATTTTGGTTTTTACAGCACAAATATTTGTAATAAAAAATAAATATAAAGTGAGCACTGTACACTTTGTATTCTATGTTGTAATTGAAATCAATATATTTGAAAATGTAGTAAACATCAAAAAATATTTTAATAAATGGTATCGTTTAACAGTGCAATTGATCACAATTACTTTTTTAAATCACTTGACAGCCCTAGTGATTGTATCAGGTTGTTCAAGAATATTCTCAACTTCTACTTTGAGATGTAGTACATACTGTATCTCAGGGGTCTCAAACATGCGGCCTGCGGGCTTTTTCCTGCGACCTGCCATAGGCGCCAACTCCACTGGCAGCCAAGCTCCAAACATTACTGAGTGTTTATATTTTATTAAAACCCCTCTTTGCATTATAGTTTTTAAAAAGTTAATACGTTGACTTTTAATAGAATACTATATTACTCTTCATTTTTTACTATACTTTTGTATCATTGTATGAAAAGGTTTCAGTGATGCGGCCCTCAGGCCAATTTACTAGTTCTCATGTGGCCCTTGTGGTAATTTGAGTTTTTGAGATCCCTGCTATATATTATAACTGAAAAGACTTTAAATCCCTTTCTCACTGCAACTTTTTTTTTTAAGTGTTTTTCTCAGCAGGTAAACAAAGGTGATGCCCTAAACTTGCTTCAAGGATAAAATATTAGGGTTTAATGTTCCATTATTACAAGTCAAACTAGAATTTCACTTGTTTAAAATGATGCTATGGGAATCTTAATATATACACACCAGTTGAGTGACCAGCACCATTAAATCTGATGTATTTAAAGCCTCTCTGATAACAAGATTGTTGGAAATATGGCAAATACTGAAAGACTTGTTATTACTGTGTTCACAGCCTAAAGAATGCAATGGCATCAAAATTCCAGTTGATACCAGCAAGCCTAATCCCAATGAGGTGGAGTTTGATAACTTGTATTTGGATATGAATGGCATTATCCATCCATGTACACATCCTGAGGACAAGTAAGTGTCTCTTTTGTCACTTCATAAATAGCTTGTATTATATATTATCTGAAACATTAACAGGATGTCTTGTTAAATTATAGAGCAGCTCCCAAAAATGAAGATGAAATGATGGTTGCCATTTTTGAGTACATTGACAGACTTTTCAACATTGTGAGGCCAAGACGACTTCTCTACATGGCAATAGATGGAGTAGTAAGTACCGAAATGTTTCTTCTTTCCATGTAATGCCTGATTGATGCTGTCTGCTTTCATAAACTTCATTAGGCAGTAGTTTAGCTTTTCATTTAATGTGTATTCTTTCAGTTACTACACTCAGTATTTGACTAACACTTCACCTTGGCGTATGTTGAAGAAATGTTAGCAAAGAAAGCTTTCTTGTCTAGTGTATTATATCTGGGTGGAGAATTGTGTGGGATAGCTTCTGCTTTGCTTCCTCAGAGCACAAGTCCACTGTAAATCAGGGCCGGTCTAATGGTCCCTTCTGGCCTTAAATCCAGTGAATCTATGAAATCAGTGGTAATTTGTGCAGCCAAGCAGGCTGTGAAAGATTAGAAAAGCCTACAAATGGACACTCAAAATTTAGCAACTAATTTAATTGTATTTTGAAAGATTCCAAGAACTCAAATTCAAACTATGTTTGTTGCTTGACTTCTTCCCCAACTTGCCTTGGCTGACTTGGATACAGTACCCTGGGAAACAAGTTAATTCAGGTGTTTTGGTTGAAGGAACAACTCAACAAAAAAGCATTATTCTAAGTATTCCATTTCTGATTATATAACCCTAGCAGTTACACCAAAATTTGTTTCACAGACTCCAGATGTATTTTTCTCAGGATTCTGCCTGTGTGTATCTCTATTTGAAAGATTCTCCCCCTGCCCCCCATTGTAGATCTTTAATATCATTTGTGGTGGTCTTATAAACGTTTGTATATGCACTCAATTATGTTGCTGTGTCCTTAAAAACAAACAAAAACAAACTTAAATAAAATGTTCTCTGCTAGAGATTTTAGGATACTGTGCCCCGTGTTACAGTTTATGGTATTATGCTGCAAAAAATGTCATTAGTAAACCCATTACCTGTGTGTTACATTGTGGTAAAAGAAAGTTCATACTAAATAATGTTTCTCATTATACAGCACTTGTAAGTTTCGTGTATGTTGCCAGGGAAATTTTAAATGCTTACACATGGTGAGTGGCTGAGACTTGGATGTTACTAGCATCCACTGCTGAGTTTTCTCACTGAGACAGGCATCTGGCAGCATTATAAAAGGCCTTTCTACCTTCAGTCATGTCTCTTAAGATGCATCCTACCTCACTAGCAGATGCTATATATCAAATCAACTTTGGCAATGATGTAGGGCTAACCTCTTTGATCAATGCATTATTGAGCAGTAATTGGGGATGGATAAAGAAAATAAAGAGATGCATTGTAGCAGACCGCTGTTCTTTTCTGTGCAGGACTCCTGTGATCAGCAACTTTTCCCATTACTGTGAATAATCAGCAGAAGCTTCAGCAGACCCACAGGCAGTTCTGGGTAACTCTAGTGTAGATTTAGATCCGGGCAGGCATTCCTTCTCCCGCCCATCCCCTAAAGACTCAGGGAGATGGCAAAGATCTAATGAGGAATATCCAACAGTAGAGGGTAAGACATGAGAGGAAAAGGAATTTCCAGCCTTCCTTTGTAACAACAGTCTTGGCTTGGATTCAAGGATCTGATCAGACTGCTCACTTGATCCCTCCGGATATTCAAGGAAGTCCTTAAGAAGCATCATCTTGAGAGTACCTCCTCATCTTGATCAAGTTCACTCCTAACTAATGCTTTACCCTAGAACATACCAACGTTTCCACTTGTTGGTATGTTTTTCCTCTGATTTCCAGGGATCTTTGTTGTAACCTCTAATGTTCCTATGGCAAAGCACAATTTTTGCCTTGCCTGGGTTGGGACTAACAGAATCATATGTTGTTGTGCTTTGTAGAAATCCCAAAACAACAGAGGTAAAGACAGCTCATCAACCTGGTAGAGCAGAAAATATTGAATGGGGAGCTTTGCTTATTTTCGGGGGGAGGGAGGGAGCACTTAGCATTATCTAGTTGTTAGTAGGTATTCTTGAAAGAGCCAGGTGTGGGCAATATTCAAAAAAGCATTTTTGCTGAACTGCAAGGACCAGGATCAGTTAGAACATTAGTGTTCTTTGCCAGCCAAGTGAATGGTTTAAGGGAACAGCTGGGTTCACCATCTCTGCATTGTGTTCTGACTTATTTTGTTGAGGATACACTGGTAGGTTTCAAAGTGGACTCTTCCATGTTTACCCCATTTCTGAAGATCTTATGTTTGGGTGCTTTACAGAGAATGTGGAGACTCAGTCCTGATAAAACTAGAAAAATAGGCATGAATAAGCTAAAGCGGAAGAGGAAACTGATGGGCAGGCACCCAGCCAAGCAGCTGGAAGTTTAGCGGAAGCTGAGGCACGGATGGAGGAAATGGGTGTCTGCTTCTTGAGGGAATCCGTTGCTTTGGGATCATCTGTAGGTCCGAAATTGTAACTATAACAAGAGAGAACCTTGTACTGGGAGTTCGGAGCCTGAACTTCAGGAATTTCCTTTATGCTTGCGCACATTTTCCATGTCTCCATAAGACATCAGGTCAAGAACTCAAACCAATCTTGAAGGAGAAGGGAGGAAATTTATCGTAAAGTTAACATGCAAAAACTTATCTTTGCTAGTAATAGAACAATCAGTACATAATTATCCAATCCTCTATTGTGCTTAGTCCACAAAGACCTTGAAAAATGAAACATCTAGATTGTAGCACTAATTCTTCAGTGGATATTATGCAAAATCATCTTTAGAAATTTGAGCTATGTACCTCCAATACTACTTTTCTTGGGAATGAGAAAGTAATGGCACTAAAAATTTGATCGCAATATAAGCCCATAGCATCCAGCCTACTGCTCCTGTCTGTAACAGCGGAGAGACTTTCTTTTTGGTAGCTCTTATGAGAAGAATCCCTGGAAAGGGATGAGGAAGTTGAAAGATACAAAATATGGCTTCAGAACAGGAGAGGAGGGGTATTTTGGGTGGATCTGCTACCTTCTGCTAATACAGCCTCCCAGTCCAAAAGGAGAAAAGGAAGGGCAGTCCCCAAAAGAATGGGAGTAGAACTCTGGATGTCAAGGGAAAATTGGGAGCAGAGCTCCCTGATTAAGTGCTATTTAGGAGCTGGTGACTACTTAAGAGTTATGGGAGGATGTTGGCTTTACTGGTTCCCTGGAGGCTTCATGTCCTGAGATGGATGTTTTTATGGTTTCTAGGGCTGATACCTGACCAAGGTATTGATACAGATGGGTGACTAAAAGGATGGTTGAAGTCTGAGTGGTCAGAAGCCTAAGGGCTTGTCTACACTACCGTGTAAGTCTACACTGCTTCCGCCTCGTTTTGAGGTGGAGCAATTACGTCGATGCGATGGCAAAGTGCTCTCCCGTCGAAATAGTGCGTCTTCACCAGACATGTTATGCCCATGTAGCGCGGTAGTGAAGACAAGCCCTTAGTCTCCTTTAATGTTCTAAGACTGGAGATACTAGGACTTTATTTTCAAAGTCCATAACTTTATCTTAGACCACGTGAGACAGCCAGGAAATCCTGAGTCACCTCTACTAGTTTGGGGTCACTGCAATCGCAGTGGACCTGGCAGACCATTGTGACGCTTCAGAAACTTCCTGGGGAACATGTTTAGTTTTCACCTGACTTTTATCAGCCAGTGATGGCGAAGACCAAGTATCAACATTCTTTGCCCGTCCCCTATTGAAAATCGCAGGCAACTTACCCGGACGTTGGCTCAGCAAAAGGAGACACACTGATACTAGTGCTGTTCTTACTGCTATGGGAACTCATTTGGGGGAGGAGGAAACATGTAAAAGAAGGGAGGAGCCAGCTGGAAGATGCAATACTTTTTACGTGATTGTCTCCATCCTGGTGTATTGTCTAAATACCCCATAAGGCTGTGTTGGGTGTTACCAAGTCACAGAAAACAACTGAGTAGATAAGGAAATAAAAATCAAATACAGTGTTGAGTAAAATACTATAACACATGTTTTAGGCTCCCCGGGCAAAAATGAATCAGCAGAGATCCAGGAGATTCAGAGCGTCAAAGGAAGGAGTGGAAGGTGCAGAAGAGAAGCAAAGAATAAGACAAGAAATTTTGACAAAAGGTACAGATGTTTGCATCATATCTGATGCTACTCAGTAACTGATGGCTTTAAGTGTGAGAGTGGCATCTTGTTTTGAAATGGACAGTTTTTAACTATAGCAGAGACTAGATACTACAGAAAAACGTAGGGCTCGGTGACTCTTTTTTCATTTATATAGTGCCACAGGCACGCATAGTATAGTAACTTATGAAAATACATCCTTACTCCAATGAGCTTACAATCTGAAGTAAATTGTGCAAAATAAAAATGTCCCTTCTTTCTCCCATGCACCTCTTGATTCGTTTTAATTTTTTTAAAGATAGGTTAGGAGAGGAGGGGTGGTTGTTGTAGTGGAGGCTAACCAAAAGTGTTGTGGAGGAAGAGTGAAGATGCTTGTCACATTAAATGAGAGGCAGTGGTATAAGGCACAAGGGTGCAAGTAGGAAAAGGAGACATAGGGAGCAATACTGTAAAATGCAGAGCAGCTGGGCGTGAGTAATGAGCTATAGAGAAGTGTATTGTTTTGTTGGTGAAAGTCACTTGAACTTGATGTGGAAGTAAGGTGCCAGTGAAGGAGCTTGCGGTTTGATGTGACATGATCTGATTGAAAGTAAAAGGCTATGTATTTTAGCTGAAACATGCTGGCTGAATTGGAGAAGTGAGGGTGGATGGCTACGGCGGTCCATGTGAGACCACCATGATGTGAACAGGTGTCCTCACATTGGGCTTGGAGAAGGAGGTGAAGACTTTAGAAATGTTAGAGGGAGAAGTGACTGGATTTGGTGAGAACTTATATGTGAAGATAGAAGAATGGGAGGAGTCAAAAGTGACCCCAAGGTTATGAGGTTGAGTGACCAGATAGATAATTAGTGTTGCCAACAATGAAATGGTATAGTGGAGAAAGGTATAGAAGGAAAGTTCTTGGAAGCCAAGAATAGTGTTAGTTAGAAGAAGTCTCTTCCTGGCACATTCTGTCCAGCATCTTGTAGCAGGGAGAAGAAGTTATCTTTGCAGCTACCTGCATGAACTATTTCATGTTTGCAGTGATGGTGTAGCAGTGTTGGTCCCAGGATAATAGTAGTAGAGAGAGATGAGTGAGGTGATTTCTTTTATTACACCACCTTTAGTTCTCAAAAGAGACAAGCTTTTCAGCTTACACATTTTGTGTCTTCTCATCCACCTTGTCTGAACTATTTCATGACTATCATTAGGTCTTGTTCCTTGTTAATTCTCTGCTTATTTGGATTGAAGATAACGCAGTGATAACAGCAGCTTGCTCTTGGGTTGGAGGGAACAAAAAATAGCTTTTATTAGAAGAGCTCGTATTTTTTGTTCACTGCTTCAGATAAGCGATTTGTTTCCAGATAATCCTACAAAAGTGGCGTTAATTTCTTATGATTTATTTTTGATGTGGTTTTGTTAAACCTTTTTCTCTAGGTGGCTTTCTTCCTCCTGAAGAAGTGAAAGAGAGATTTGACAGCAATTGTATTACACCAGTAAGTAGTCTTGTACTTTAACCAGCTACTACTAACGCCTAAATGATGGGTTAATTTATTTTCTTCTATCGCCTTTTAGGGAACCGAGTTTATGGACAATCTTGCTAAATGCCTTCGCTATTACATTGCTGATCGTTTAAACAATGACCCAGGGTGGAAAAATTTGACAGTAAGTTTCACAGTTTCCTACTTCAAAAAAAATTAGGGTGGTTGTATTAGTCTGAACTATAGTATGATTGAACAGTGTAAATTTAAACCTTAGATTAATGCCTTGTCTTCTGGCACTATGGTGTTATTGGAGATGGGGGTAACTTGCACATCAAGGTTTTTCACCTAAGAGATACATTTCATCCTAATAACACCATCCAGTAGAGCCATTTGTTATGATTTTATATAAAAATGGGGTTTAAGGAGCACAATAATAGGATTTCATATTGGAAGCCAAGGTACATTGTCTCTAAAGACTGTATGAGGAGTTAAGACTCTAACCTTACGTTTTCCCCCACATTCTTACAGAATGTGTTTTTTCCTTTTTCTGTATTGGATTTGTAACTTGTGTTCTGCCTCTTGTAGGTCTCAGGCCTGAGTTCTTTATCTCATTTATTGCAAGTGATTGGAGGATAACACAATACTAGGCAACCAAAATGATTCCTACCACTTTTATTATCTTGTCTTTCTGGTTTTCCTGTTTTTCTCATCAGGTCTTCCTGCTGACTGATAACATTGCATTTACCCTGTGTTGGGAGGGCAGAATATTCAGCCTCTTCAGAGACTGCTGACCATTTCATTTACCCTAGATGGGCTGTTAAAATGTGTTCTAATTGTGGGGGAAGTTCCCTCCATAAGCAACTGAGTTTGTGAACGTCACTGTTGGTCTGTCTGGGTACTTGTATGGTCCCCATCACAGTGGTATCTGAGTGTCTGGGATTCCAGAGTTCTAACAGAGGTCTGGGGGGGGGTCTCATGCGTGTTTACACTGCTGGTTGTCCAGTGCAAGTTTTAACTGACTTTTAAACTTGCTTAGAAAACTTTGGAAACATTAGCTAACTGCCAGTCCTAGTAACTTTAGTCAGTACTCTGATGAAGTTAACATATTATTTTAATAGAATTGGTAGAAAATCTGTTTGAATAAAGTAATCCATAAGAGTGTAAATAACAAGCGACTCTTAAATTGGGTGCAATGAGTGTATAATTCATATTGAAGTAAAGGCAATTTAGATGAAATTACTAAACCTTTCAAGTGTTTGGCATTCATATGGTCAAGACACAAAGATCTTAAAAGTTTACTCACTTCTTAATGTCAACCGCACAGTTAAAAAAATGTTTACATAGCTCTAAACATTTTACAGGTTATTTTATCTGATGCTAGTGCTCCTGGTGAAGGGGAACACAAAATCATGGATTACATTCGAAGACAGAGAGGTAAGTTAATTAAAATGTGCACACTTCTATTGTATACTTGTAAGATGTGTTCAGAAGAATCGATGACATTGCATATAATAGCTTGATTTGAACACACTTATTTTTCTTTTGTTTAGCTCAACCAAACCATGACCCAAACACTCATCATTGTTTGTGTGGGGCTGATGGTAAGTCCTTCTCCTTTGCTACCAATAAGTTTGTTGATTAAGCTTTTTAACACTGGCAGTTTCCAGATGGTGAATAAGCTAAATGCTTAGGGTGATGCATGCATTCAAAGTATCCCATGGATTGGTTAATGTATTTTTGAAAGCTATTTTACTTTTGGGGGCAAGATTCAGTATTATCCATAGCTGAAGAACTAATTTATACCTGTAGTATTCAAATGCTGATTTTTATAGGACGGTATTTCAAATTGTACTGAATGCACCCACATGCCTTGCTCATAGTTGTTTAAAATTGAATACACTTGGTTCTTTAATTCATATACAAGCCTTAATGCCTACTTTTCATTACTTTTCTTTCTTGCTCCGGTTGATAGCTGATCTGATCATGCTTGGACTAGCTACACATGAGCCAAACTTCACTATAATCAGAGAAGAGTTTAAACCAAATAAACCCAAACCTTGTGGTCTTTGTAATCAGTTTGGCCATGAGGTTAAGGATTGCCAAGGCTTGCCAAGAGAGAAACAAGGAGAGGTAAGAGTTTTATCAGTTTGCAGTAGTTCTTTGATTGTTCGCTCAACTGTAGTAAAGTTTAGTGTCCACAGATGATGGGTGGTTGTTTGTTTGTTTGTTTGTTGAGGGGGAAGGGTTTTGCTGAAGTACAGTAGCAGTAATATCAATGGAATGACCTGACTCTCTTACTTTATTCTCTCTTTTTTTTTTAAGTTTGCACCACAATAAAGTGTTAGTACAGTGCTAGTTTGAAATCTACTCACTCTTTCATTACTAGTTAGTTGGGTAAAACTACCATTAAAGTTGATAGGCAATTTGCCAAAGTAAAAACAGAAGGAAAAAATAGTATAAAGACTTCAGGAATTGGAATTGTATCTCTATAATTAATTCCTTTTGGATTAAACCTTTAATATTAAGCCAAAAAGTTTTAAGGTGGGCCAGCATGTGAGTAATACTTTTCCATATTCTTTTGTACTGCAGCATGATCAGTTTGCAGATTGTCCTCCTGGCTCTGAACAAGAGTTTATCTTTATCCGATTAAGTGTGCTGCGAGAGGTATGCAAAATTGTTTTGTAAAGTTGCTTTAAAAGTCTATTTGTAGTAGCATCTGACAAGCTTCCCAATGTCTGTTTTTGTTGTTGCAGTATTTGGAAAAAGAACTAACTATGGCCAGTTTACCTTTTACTTTTGATATTGAGAGAAGTGTAGATGACTGGGTCTTCATGTGTTTCTTCGTGGGGAATGACTTCCTTCCTCATTTGCCGTCTTTGGAGATCAGGTATGTAAAGCAACTGTATATACAAGAATAGATTTATTTACATTTGTTTCTATAGATATATCTAGCATAGCTATAAACAAGAGTGGCCTATAGACTAGAATTTAACTATTTTTATTCTTTATTCACAGGGAGGGAGCAATTGATCGTCTGGTTGGCATATATAAAAACGTGGTGCACAAAACTGGGGTATATTTAAACTTTTTGTGTAGCTATTAAAAAAAATCCAGATTTTTAGGAGGAACCCCCTCCGCCACATGTATTAACTTTCTTATTTTGCAGGGGTACCTCACAGAGAGTGGTTATGTCAACCTACAGAGAGTACAGATGATCATGTTGGCTGTTGGAGAAGTTGAAGATAGCATTTTTAAAAAGAGGAAAGATGATGAGGTAAAGCATTTCTGAACTCCACAATCATCTTAGATGGCTTATATCACAGGTTCCCAAACTTTCTGCTGCACCCTCCTTCAGAGATTCATGTCCCATGTGTGCCTGCCATATCTGTGGGGCTGGGAAAGGGGTAACCAGTACTCACGATGCCGAGCGAGGAGTACTCAGCACCCAAGGGGGTTGGAGAACAAGGTGTCCATCACCCAAGCGTGCCCTGTACTCAGTTCTCACAGGGGAGGGAGGGAGCAGTGTGCCTGGTACCCCATAGGGGGCAGAGGGGTATTCACCATGTAGCGATCAAGGAAGTCTTCTGCTCCCAGCAGTAGTCTGCCTGTCTCAGTTGCTGGGAGCCAACTCCTGCTCTTGTCCTCCTATGTAAGAGGAGTGCAAGAGGGGAGCAGGAGGCTGTACCCTGTGAGTACTGGCCTTCCTGACTCTGTCCCTTTTACTACAGTTCCATCCACTTCCCTGGTGCAGTCTTTGTGCCCCTGGGGCCACACTGAAGGGCTGGGGAGGGGATCAGTACCTCCCTGGGTACAGCCAATGGCTCCCTGCTTGAAGTTCCCACCAACCTCCTCAGCAGAGGAGTGAAACTGCCAGTTGGTAGCTGTGGCAGTAGGGGAGCGAGATGGGCATGGAACCTGGTCCTGGCAGCTGAGACCATCCTTGCAGAACCCCATCTGCTTCCTCTGCTGGACAGAGGCCGCTTTTGGCCCCGGAGCACAGCCCTGTCAGGTGTGTCCGCACCCCAATAGCCTTGTGGCGCCCCCAGTTTGGGAACCTCTGGTGTGATGCAGTGTTTAGTAGAATTTAGAAACAGTTTTCCTTGAAACGTTGCTGTCAAGCCGTCTGGAGAGGCTCACGAGGCCAACCTCCGGGCAGAGGGTCCCCAAACCTGTTGTTTGTTGTAGAACTAGATTTCACTAGTCAAGTAACAAGTGTGAACTCCTAAAGCACTGTAATACGGAGTCACAGACAACCCCCTTGGGTACTCTGATATGTCTTACCAGCCGGGTAAGCTTACCTTTGTGAGAGATGGTCCCTTAAGCCAAGCGTCATGGCAATATTCAGGTTACTCCAAGTTCCAAAGGACCAGTCAATTAGCCCAGGTCAGTTGTACCTCAGATCTCAAACCAAAGACGATGCTTGTAGCCAATCCTATAATGCTAACTGAAGATTTATTTACTAAGAAAAAGAAATGAGTTATTGACAAGATTAAAGCAGATCAACATACACAAATGAGAGAGTCTTAGGTTCCAAAAGGTAATAACTGCTATAATATGCTAGCTCTATATGTCCTTTAGGGCTGACCCAAGCCAGGCAGCTTGGGGATCCCTTGCTTATGCTTAGAAATTTTGGCCCTGTCTGAATTCCAAGCAGCATAGTGATGGCAATTCCTCTTGACTAGGATTTTAATGCCCTTCCCCCCACGTTCAAATTGTGGTGGGACAAGAGCTTGGTCATGTACCCTCTTCATGAGTGTTGGGGAAGCAGTCAGCCAAGTATTTCGTCCGCTGATGTTCCACAATGGCTTCTCTGGTGTGTTTATAAGCCACCTTTTGTGGGGGAGGTGATGACACCTCTTGTGGTAAATTTAATATTTCACACTTGGTAATGCTTCTGTCCTGGCTGGGGTTTTATAGTTTTAGTAAAGACTTTTGTAGTTGCAGAGAAAACACTGAAATATTACCTTATAATATGGGACACATTATAAGCATCCTACATAAGGGTGCAGCATCAGACAAGCATTTCATAAAGTCTAAACATTAAACACTTCCTTATAACTCGATCAGTTTTAACAACACTAACACAGGCAAACCAGCCTGGTTTCCAGCTGTGCATCTGTCAGTGTTTAGTGTGGCCCAGGAGCACTTGGCATGAGCTGGCATCTGGTTTGCCAGCGTCACAGATACCACTTTGAAGATGTTCATTGTATTGTACAATGATATAGGAAACACTGATAATGAAATAAGCCTAGTCTGTTCACACACAATTCCCTTTCCTACCTCCCCAGTCTCCAGGTTGGGTCATCCTTCCGAGTGAATAATTCAATGGCCTTTCTTTGTTTCTGCCAATACCCAAGCAACACTGTTGTGAAACTGATGTGATTTGTTGTTAGTTTCACTGCTGCCCAGGGTGTAGTGAATAGCACCTTTAAAATCAGACAAACCTGCTTAGTTTTCACTTTGCGGCAACATGGGAAAGTTCTGAGCTCTAACAGGCACTGGTCTAACAAATAAGATTTCACTCCATTGGGTATTTTTCAGTTCATATTTAGTTCTTTTCAACCACAATGATTTGAAAATTCTTCCTTTTAAAAAACAAGCTTTTTTTTCTTGCCAATGGCCAGTAGGTGAGTGGATTTTTCAAGCCCTCCATAATTAATTCATTACTTTAGTGCAGGAAATGAGACTGGCACAGTACATAACACTACTGTAAAGACCGTCCTTGACTCAGAGCACTTATTTCTGTGTAAAAGCTGGCTAAAAGTGACCATGTGTTCACTTTTCTGCTTTGTGTCAAACCTGTTAGCTACACTGAAGGGTTCTTCAGAATTTAATATAGCAATGACTAGTTTCGTGTTCTAAAAGCATTAAGTATTAAGTATTTAAGTATTAATGCTTTTAGAATAAAAAAATAATTGCACTTGTTCAGTCCTCTTGGCTGTATGACTTGTTTAAAGCTTCTTAACTTTCATGGATTTTCAGTTAAATCTACCTGCTGGAAGAAAATATTTGACAAATTTCCTGCTAAATGTGTTGGCGGCAGCTTTGTACATTTGTATTACATGTAGTTAAGCTCTAGAGAAATTTATTATGTTTGTGTTGTAATCAGTAAATATTACAGTGGTGCTTTTTTTCAGAAGGGGATCCTTCAGCTATTTCAAACAAATTCAACTTCTTGGTCAACAGTAACAACTCACTACACTGCAGCATTTTCCTAGCACATGGGTTATATTGCTAGACAGTACTAAGCAAACAATCCTAAATAGCTTATTCATAAAAAGGAGAGTAATAAAACTTCAGTCAAGGGAACAGAACTGTGCTGAGTATCCAGTCAGAAAAACATTGTTTCAATGTTGGCAGGATGTACTGTATGTTATAACCACAATCTACAATTCTCTCAATATCATATGCCAAACTACAGTAGCAAACTTGGCACTTGTAGAAGAACAAGATCCAGAATCTTAAAATAAAAAAGAAGGGCGGGAGTTTTTTTGAGCCACTAGCAACTGTGACAAGAAACGTGTATCTATGCTGAGTTACCTGTAGCACCTGGACTTCTGTAGTATCTTCACCCAGGTGAACAGACGGTGAAGACTGTTTTGGCATCTTCACACGTGTGCTTTAAAGGCCTTGTTGTCCCAATGCAATTTGCTGGGTATTGTGAGCCATATTGAAAGCCCTTCAATTTTGGGGGGTGTTTTCCATACTATGCTAGTGTAGCTTAGAAAAGCCATAGACCAGTAATCCTAGATGGGGCTGGGGAAGAGTTCAGTTCTGCAAACCTCATAGGTCAGTAGCCATAACGCCTACTCAGACTTGCTACTTAATCTTTCTTTGTGTGGTGATTAATGGAGGGTCGAAGAGAATATTTTTCTAAAAGACCTGTAAGACTGGGTTACTTCAGTTGTCTTTATTCGTGTTTTAGGAGAACTTCAGAAGACGACAAAAAGAAAAAAGAAAAAGAATGAAGGTAAATTTAAGAGTTCATTTTTGCAGGCATTTTTATATTGTGACAAACAGAAGTTTAGTCTCATTTCAGTAAATTAGATAAAACTGCAGTATCAGTTGCATAGTTTTTGTCTTACTCTGAATTGTCTTAAAGTGTTTTACAAAAAACTTTTCTTATTTTAAAAATTTCAGCATTGAATGGAAAAATCACATAATTAAATCTAAACCTATTTAAAATGGGGGGAGGGGAGAGAGAGATTAAGTTGCTCAAGGATAACAATAAATTGGGGCCTTTTTAATACAGGTACATCTGCATAATGTGACTGCAGTATCGAATACTTTACAGGACCAGTTGCTCAGAGGGATTGTGCCATTGGGTTACAGTGTGTCAGCAATTAGCAGAGAGGACAGAAAATGTGCCTCTTAATTGAGTGCCTGATTAAAAGTTTAGTAAACTGACTACAGAAAATTAAACAGTTAATGCTAAACCAAGCTTGAACCTTTAAAATTCCAAGTCAAAATTCCACAACAAGGTTTCCTCTGCAAGTGTAGCTTGATCACATTGTGACTAAAATATATGTGCAGATTTATTCACAGTAATACAAAATACCACTTATTCACAAAGTCAAAGTGTTGATTGTTATAACAGTCTTAACATGTACTTTGGCATGTTAAACCCTTAAAATTGCATTTAATTTGTTTTTTTGTACTAAATGTCCTTCCTAACTTTTTAGAATAGATTCTGGCATATTCAATGTATAATAAACATGTTACTTGATAGCTCATTCAAATAGGTGTAGCTTCTTTACAGTGTGATCTAATGATCCAAGGAACCCAGCAGGGCCTCAGTAGGCTGGGATCCTTGGCTTCAAGACAGTGTTTCTGTCCAGGGTTTCGAATATGTCAGATGCCCCCAGCCATTTCCTAGAGCTTGATTTCTCTTTGTATTTCCTTGAGGCACAAGGACTCTAGATATGCAATGGAGGAGTGTCATAGGATCATCGTCACTTCATTTAACCAAAGTTTTTTTCAAACTTTATAGAGCCCCTGTTCATTGAGTGTTATGTGCATATCAAGTCTAAACTTTAAAATAAGGATCAATATGGCTATCAGAGTGCAAGAAAATGATTTCTCATCTTCCTTGAAATGTAGATCCTATTTTTCACGCTCTAATAGCTAGATGGAGTTTATTCAGTTAGAAAAATCATATTTTCTTCTGATGTTTCTGGAACTTCAATACAAAAATGTAACTTTTTGAGAGAGCATGGAAAAAACCCTTGAAAATAGAAAGGCCTGAAATTGTAAGTGCTACCTTATCCAAGGGTATATTTTACATATATAAGATCTTGTTTAAACAAGCTTGTTCTAAGCTGAACTGAATAAGTAATTGTGATCAAACTGTGCTCATTTTATATTCTAGCAACTGATAAGCTAAGAACTCTAAAGGAATATCAGCTATATGTGCTAATTTTTATTCTTGTAATCTCCAATATTAGATTTATATCACCACGTGTATATTTGCTTGCTTTTGTAGCGAGATCAGCCTTCTTTTATTCCTGGTGGCCAGTTTTCCCCTCAAGCTTTGGGGAGAGGAAATAGATCTAGTCCTCAAGCAATCAGTAACCCCAGGCAGACAGCCTATGAAATGAGAATGCAAGACAAACAGAACTCGGTGAGTGGATGTTTAGATTTTAGTTATAACTGTAAGAAGGAAAAAAGTAATGAATATACTAGTGTTACAATTTTCTTCTAAGCTCTTAACTCCATTTTCACTTTCTTTCTTGAAGAATAACTTAACTAGTCATGTTTTTAGTCAGTTTTCCAAGGCTACTTAAGTCAAGTTTTGTTAATTTTAATATTTCAAATATCATTGATTACATATTTCTGAAAAGATAAATATAAGGCAAAGAATGCCCTTCCAATCAAAAATAAGCACTTCTAAGCAAACTTGAATCCTTACGCAAGATTGTGGAGTTGAGGCTGTTGTGAACATGGGATTTAAGAACTTGCCCTCTGTAGAAATGTAGGAAAAATGAAATCAAACTAAGCAACTGAATTGGGGTTAATATATTTTTTTAATTATTCAGTTTGCTAATCTTTTCATTTTTACTTCTGTCATGGTGTGTGACCTGTTGAATTCCAGCTCGGGAGGGCTTTACAATCTCTAATTAGCAATATTGTGATGATGAAATATGTTCACAACAATTTTTTGCGGTTGTTTTTGAGGTTATGGAACAGTCACTCTAAGTGCTTTAAAATCTGTGTGGTTAATCAAATTGCCAGGAGATTTGTTGCATCTCATTGAGGCACGGGGTAGGTCAGTGGTCCAAATTTGGGGCCCTTTGGCCAAGGGATTCCTGAGCCCCTGGAAAACAGCTCTTCTTAAAGTTGACATTTTCTAGCAAACCCCCTCCCGCCACTCCCCCACAGATAGCGATCAAACCAGAGCTCAGGTCATTGCACTAGGGGCTCAAATGCTTGAGGGTGACCTCTAATACAGTTGCGGGCTAAGCCTCACATGCGTGTTCAGGAGCTTGATGGATTACTGTGAGCATGTGCAGACAGGGATTAACAGGATTTTTAGTCTTCAAAGTTTCACCCCAGTTGGATAGCCGAAGGTGATGAGCAGTAGTCCTTTTGAATCTGACCCATCCCACCTAGTGTCATTCTGAGTCCTACCTTGGGCAGGAATTTGGAAAAGGTTGAAAGGCATATTGCTAAAATCTGTCAGGGTTGTGGACAGGTGAATGCTTGCTGGCCATAGAGGAGGTGGGGATGAATCTGAGTGAGAGGGGCTTGTGGTTGCATCTAGGGCAGTGGGACAAATGGAACGGGTCGTAGGGCAGGAATGGTTTGTGATCCAAATGTGGGGCTATTTGAGCAAGGGATTCATGAGAGACAGCCCTGTGACCCATCACGCTTGTGAAGTAGGTAGGTGAGCCTTAGCCTGCCTAACTGGAGAAGCAGATTCTTTTTCAAATAACTGATGGTAAGAAATATCTACTGTGTATGTGCAAATTGTTCTCCCCTGCCTAGGGTCTTGTATCTTAACCAAGTTCCAACCAGTTTTTGCAATGGCTAGTTTCACAATGGCCAGTTTTTAACTTTCTAGATTCTGTTTCAGCTATAGTGCTGTTCAAAAATCAATTTTCTGTAATGCAGGGGAATATCTTCCCTGCTGCCCCTAATATATAAAAATAAAGATTGAACTGCTAATTATCTATACTTTCTAAAAATCTTATCTATTTAGTTTTAAAATTTCCCATACGGGGCCTACAGGCAAACTTTTGGAAAGTTGAGTGACTGAAAAGTAGAGGTGGTTGTTATGGAAACATTTAACCAGACTTGACTATAGAACAGTCACTAGTATGCAATTTATAGTAAGGATTCCCCTTTTGCTCTATTTGTCCATCCAAACAGTAAATGTACATTTCAATAAAAATGTCTCCATTGCTAATAAGTATTTTGTCTGGTAAGCCTGGGTAAGTAAAAGTTTGCCATTTTAATTTACTACTCGCTTTAATCCTGACATTTCGTATTTTAAAGCAAAAGATGCATAAAAATTGTTTGTTTGAGGCTTTCATCAGAATTTTAGCTTCCTAACTCTTGTCAGTTTGTCACAACCTTCAGTGTTCAAGTTTTATTATCTTAAATATCTTCTAACTGTGATCTGCGGAAATGAAAGACTTCCTAAAACTCTGCTTCCTAAAACTTTCTTCCATATTAAGATACTTATATTTAAATAGAGGCTCACTTGCAATTTGCAGAAATATTCTAAATGTGGCTGCCAGTTCTGAATTCTAAGTCATCTTTATATTAGTCTGCACGTCTGACCTGTTTTGCTGCCATCGTAAACAGAAGTAATAAAATAAGCCTTGTATCCAATTGTTCTTTTATTCCTACTGTTAGACTGGGGTATACCAAATGTTTTGTGCTTTGTCACAGAATTTCATGTTTTGTTGGTTTTTGTTTTTACGTTCCAATGTTTGATTCCTACTATAAAGCCCTATTTTATGCTAGTGGACTTCCTGATATTTTAGGATTGTGTAGCAGATAGTTTGTCGTTTGTTGTTTTTTTTAAGTAAAAATAACAAATTGTCTTAATTCTTCACACAAAACCGTTAATTTGAATTTGAATATGAAATGCATAATAAAACCCTTTTTTCCTGTGTTTATATATGATTATATCCCTAGACTCCTTCAACATCTCCTAATACTAGTTTCACTTCTGATGGCACCCCGTCCCCAGCAGGAGGAATTAAGCGAAAAGCAGAAGACAGTGACAGTGAACCTGAGCCAGAGGATAATATCAGGTGAAGCCATTTTTTGTAACACTTTGTTAGCAAATTGCTGAAGTAGATGCAGCCTAATTAATGCCATTTAGCTTAGAGCAGCAGTGCCTTCAGATGCTTTCCTATGATCTTTTTATCCATGAGTAATTAATGTGGAGGGTTAGAATATTCAGTAAATTCCAGTGAGATGTGTAAGCTATAGCTGTTAAATCTAAGTATCTAGATTAGTATGCATACAGGTTTTTGTCCTCCAAGCCACTACTCCCTTTGAGACCAAGCGCTAAATTGGCTAGACATTCAGTGTTTAGCTTTGATTATGTGAGCTGAATGCCACTGTTTTGCAATTGAATTTTTGAGCTATTTAACCCATAAAGTTCAGTTATACTAGGTGTGTAGCTTTATTTATATTGATTACTGAAATATGTCTCTTTTTTAATATTGATTTTATACTGGGTATGTGTGTTAGCTATGAGCAAGATGCCCTTTTGATTCAAGAAATGAAGGGGTAGGAATAAGGTGAAAGCAAGTTTAGCAAACTCACTCATAAGTCAAATAAGGTTTGAACCAAGGTCTCAAAAGGTGAAAGGCTAGAGAAGTCCACTGTCACTTCATTCCCTATTCAGAATAGCTTCATGAGAAATGTACCAATTGGTGAGGGAGTTTTTTGGGCGGGGAGGGGGCGTAGGTACAGAGAGGAAGAAAAGTTTATTTAAATGTAGCACATTGAAATCTTAGTAGGGTGCAAAGTCTGGGTAACAAATTCATCACTGCATCCTGCATTCCATATTTTATCAATGTCCTTTGATCTTATGCCAGACTGTTCTTTCTTTTCTTTTCCTATGCATTCACACTGAAGTATAAATCAGCAAGCAGGAAACATTGATTTAAATATTTGTGATATTTTTGCATTTATACTTATTAATTTTCCTAAAGACAGATTTATTCTCATTTGGTGTAAATAAACTTGTTTTAATATATCAACCAAATATAGCCATCACACTAAATTGGTTGTTACTTTTTGCTAACCAGGATGCACTGCCTATACATATTTATTTAAGCAATTACATAGCTCAACAAACATTTATTCACATTCTTAATTTTTACATTTTTATTATGTTAGAAAATTTTGAATGATCCATTTCTTATCTACTAGACTGTCATTTTACCTGTGATTTGTGCAAGCCACATTTGGATGGAAATCAGAATTCAATTAAAAATGCAAAAAACTTAACATTTTAAGATTGTTTTAGTTAACAAAATATCTTTAAATATGCTAGATACATAAAGAAACAAAGAAGGTTTATCAAAACATGTTTTGCATTTAAAACTGATTTAATAAATGAAGCACTAACTATAGTTAGTGAACAGACTGTGGGCCAGACTTTCAAAGATACTTAGGTGTCTAAAGATGCAGATAGGTGCCTACTAGGTTTTTCAAAAAAAGCTTATATGCTTAATTCTCATTGAAATCCAGTGCAAATTAGGCTCCTAGCTGGTTTTTCAGTAGGACCTATCTACATATTTAGATGCCTAAATACCTTTTAAAATTGCCCCCATGTTCTTCAGGTTTTTAGAATTAGTAGATCTCGTCCTCTCACCTGGTTTTTATTCATAGCTCGGAAGAGGGAAACAAGCTTGCCTGCTTTATCAGCTGTCAATTGGTTTTTCAACTTTGAACTAGTCCAAATGAAAATACAAACTGCTAGTTAAACTGAAACCAAACGTAGTTAAGGCAGTAGCTTTGCTGCACAACAAACTGGAACTACTTACATTTGGAAAAATAGCAGCACTTCCTCCATTGTAAAGACTGAAAATAGTATATATCGATGCTTCTCAACCT
The DNA here is from genome assembly GCA_037349315.1 of Chelydra serpentina. Lineage (NCBI taxonomy): Eukaryota > Metazoa > Chordata > Testudines > Chelydridae > Chelydra > Chelydra serpentina. The sequence continues at coordinate 19,691,585 of JBAIAC010000061.1, forward strand.
ATTTACCATTGTGGGCTGCATATGCAGCTCTGTGTTATGTGGGCTGCATCCACACACTATGTATACTACCTGTATGTTCCTGAAAATGTCACATGGGCTGCTGCTGTGTGTTGATTGGGGTGCAAAGGGACCACTGGTATAGATAGTTAATTGCAGTATGTGAACTTGAGTTGACCTCAGAAGTTAGATGGTTTTCCCCCAGATTCTGTATATAATTGAAAAAGGCAGTCCCTTTTTAAGTCCTTAAAACTTGAAGAGAGCTCTCTGATGCAGCATATCTTCGTTTAAATGCTTTTAATAGAATATAGTAAGTTTAGGTCTTAACATAGGTGGTCACAGCTTCACATTTTAAATAGGTTTATTTATTTTTTAAAATGTATTTCAGTTTTGTTTTTTTTTTAAACTGTCCTTATCCCTTATCCACTCAAGCAGGGTTCAGGGACAGCAACTTTTGTAGAAATCACAATGCTGTCCAAGCAGCAGCGAATAAGGACTAAACTGCTCCTCAGGGTCTTACTCCTGAACTTTTGAGTTTGGCTTCCCCAATCATAACTTTCATCTCAGTCCCTGGCCAGTGTGTTTACTCCTCTGGGTCTTGGGCCTCCATCAGTTCCCTGCCCACCCTCTTCCAGCCCAGGTTTAAATTAGTAGAAGCCATTGTCAAAAATCAAATGGTAATTTAGGGTGTAAGTGACTTTAAATTGGTGTAGCTCTTGAGATGAGATGCTCGTCATACCATACCCTCATGTTAATACAGCATTTGCCTTAGCTTTCATTGCAAAATATGTGACATTTAAATATGTAATATGAAAACAATTATAGACTTAGACTAAAATCTAATTGTGCTTCTTGTGTAGGTTATGGGAATCTGGTTGGAAACAGCGCTACTATAAGAACAAATTTGATGTTGATGTGTCTGATGAGAAATTCCGTCGTAAAGTTGTACAGTCTTATGTTGAAGGGCTTTGCTGGGTTCTCAGATACTATTATCAGGTACTTACATTTTTATTCTATGAAATTTAATTTTCTTCCATGTCTGCAGCCCATCTGTCTTTCAGTAGATAGTGGCTGCAATTTGTCACGGATCCATAGGATTGGTGCTACGCCCCCAGCTTTGGAACAGTACCTTGGAGGAACCCCTTCGATGAGCCAGACTCCCAAGGGGTCTCGCTCTTCCTTCAGGGTAGGCCTGATTGCCTCCTGAGGCTGAACCTCTGGACTGCAGCCCTTCTTCGCACTGAGCTGTGTTCAGTGAGTCCAGCTGCGAGAAACCTCCAGGTAGAGATGTGTATTCTCTTTAGGGATTAATGCGCCTCTACCTAGTATTTACAGTGACACACTAACAGCTTTTCAAAACAGCAGGGTTTATTAGTCAACTGGACACAGCATAGGAAGTCCTTAGGTTAGCACAGAGAAATGATGGTTAAAGCATAGTCCATTCTGGTTAACTCGGAGCCCCAGCCAAGCTGTAATGACACTCCATTTTCAGGCTCTGTCGGATATTCCTAGTTAGTTCCCAGATGCTAGGGCCCCCTAGCTTCCTCCACAAGCCAACTCTTGTCCATCACACCTTACAGTTTTTTTTTAATCCTCGAGCTGGGGTCTTTGCTCAGCTTCCCTGCTGAGAAGCAGGGAAATCCATCTCCCCCTGGGTTCTTTGGTATATCAGTGTCCTTATGATTGGGTTTTCCACTGTCTTCTCGGGTTTTCTGTTTATATGAGGTTTGCCTTGGCCAGTCCTTTTTAATGACTGATTCAGGCTCTCCCAGCCAGGCAACACACCCCTATGTCTATTTAGCCTGTGCTAAGGGCAAACTTAATCCTTTTTCCTCACTGGCAAACCATGCAAAATACATAGGGAACTGAGGCATGTGTAGGATTAATAAAATATTACAGAAAATTCACACTTAATCAGAACATCAATAAGTCATTTTAATATTTTCTTACTAACGGTAGTTGAACACAGCAGAGGATTGTTTCTAAGGGTCTAAAAGCTGTTTGAGTAAATACTCATTTAAATGTCTGGCACTGTAAATATTTGAAGCTACCAAGCTTTTTCTTTGAATTGAAGAATGTAACCTGGTAAAACTAATTGCAAATGACCAAATGAGTGAACAAAGGGGAAAGAATGCAAAATGCCTGTAAGAATTTGAAAGGAACAAAATTGTCAATCTTCTCTGTGGATTGTAGTGATGTTACATGAAGTGCATTGTAATTGAAGTAATCTATATCTGATTTAAATCTTTTGATAATTGAGATGTCAGATTGGCAAGAGATTAGTTAGACATATTGGGGATTGTAGCAATGATGGTTAATAACTAGTTTCGTGCTCTGAGAACAAAACAAGCTGAAGTTTGTATGAACTGGGAATAGATAGTTTAAATAATATCAAGTAGCAAAAATAGCCTACAGTGGTGGTTTTTTGTTTGTAGGGTATGTTCCTTGTTTAATTTTTGTTAGTACTATTTCATTATGAAAACATGGTATGTAAGTGGGGTTATATTAACTAAATACAAAATTTATTACTAGTTTTTCTTGCTATTTAGATCAGTCTGCTAGGTCACTGATTTTTAATTTGTATTTTAAAATGAAATACTCTGTTTAGAGGTGGAGGATAGGGTGAACAGTATTTTAGGTTTCAGTGAATCTTGAAAAGGCCTTGCATCTGGTGTAGCATTTTCACTTTCATGTAGGTAACGAGGCAGGGTGCTTGCCGTTCTTTAAATTTTGAGCTTGCATGACAGCTAAGTATGAAGGGTAGAAAACATGTTTGCAAGTTGTTGGCCAGAAATTCCTTTTCCCATAAAGATGCTATTTCTTGTGCAAACACACATTGCTCATTTTAATAACCACAATCTTTTCTTTTCTTTTTTAAATCTGAAGAGGACTTCTGAGTAGGCTAATTGTTAATTCTATCTGGTTTATTTTTAAAGCATAGGTTCTAGAAACTTAAGCTGTGTAGATGAATTTGTCTTTCATAAGAATGGCCATACTGGGTCAGACCAAAGGTCCATCTAGCCCAGTATCCTGTCTTCCGACAGTGGCCAATGCCAAGTGCCCCTGAGGGAATGAACAGAACAGATAATTATCAAGTGATGTCCCCTATTCCCAGCTTCTAGCAAACAGAGGCTAGGGGCACCATCCCTGCCCATCCTAGCTAATAGCCGTTGATGGACCTATCCTCCATGAACTTATCTAGGTTTTTTTTTTTAACTCTGTTATAGTCTAGGCCTTCTCAACATCCTCTGGCAAGGAGTTCCACAGGTTGACACTGCGTTGTATGAAAAAATACTTCCTTTTGTTTGTTTCAAACCTGGTGCCTATTAATTTCATTTGGTGACCCCTAGTTCTTGTGTTATGAGAATAGTCTCAGGCAAAGAGCCCTCCTTTTGGATATGAAAAGGATCACTTTACACTTGAAGAAATAATGCTCAGGGTGACAATAGTTTAAATGTCATGAAATTCACTGGCTTATTGATAAATTGCATCAGAGGAAGAATAAAAGCAGAAGACCAGAAAAAATGGTGGTGTAAAACCATCTAACTGACAGCAATACAAAAACTTCCTGTGTCCATTTGCCTCAGCTGTAAAGGAAGTCAAAAGTAGTACCACTGTTTCCACGACATAATTTGCAAATTCATGAAGGCAGGCAATTCTGAAAAGCAAACAGAGTAACCAACCCAGCAGATCAAGTCTCATTCACTTAACGTGCTCTTGTCCTTCTTCCCTGTTAAAATCCCATCAAATCAGAGATAATCTCACTAGACCTATGGAAGACCATGAAGCTGAAGTTAGTTGCGTTTAAACCCATTAGTACTGTGGCGTGCAACCTAGCGCCTCTGCATGTGTCCTGTGTCTGAAGAAGCAGCACACTGACGAGTGAATGGAGCAGTAGGAAAGAGAACCTGGGCTTGCTAGAAAGACTGAACAGTTTTAAGATTCAGCAGCTAGCCAAGCAGTCAGAATGGCTTTTTCTGCAGCTAACTCTGCAAGGCTTACCACCCTCTTCAGGAATTTGAGACCATTTCCATTCTGTAGGATTTATCACTTTCCATAGGATTTCACTCTGCGAGTCTGCAGATTTCACTCGGTGAGTCTTCCTTTGATTATCAACAGCTGACAAAAGTATCCTTTCCAGAAACTTACAAAGATTAGATTTAAAAAGGGAGCAAAGACCTTTTTTTTTGCTTGCATCTTCAAGCTTTTTAATGAACAGCTTCACTGAATTAATCTCTTCTATATCCAACTTGCTAAGACCTGTTCAAAAGTAAGATTCTGTGTGCTGAAATGTTCAAGAAATGTCAAGGTTTAACTGTTCCAAACTGTTCAATGTGACTATTGTTCAGGTTGACTGCAATCCCATTTTGAGTTTTATACCTAAAGAAGCATAGGCGTATGTACAGGCAAAGTAGAATGATGTAGAATGCTCTGATCAAAGTTTTAAGTTGGAAACTTACTTGGTTTCCAGAAATACCTGTTGTGAAATACCTATCCATAGTTACAGAAGGCAGCTGCTGTGTGTGCAAGTCCTTTTTGGAAATAGTTGTGTTTGTGAAGAATGGCTTTCTATTTCTGAAGAAATCCGAATTCTCACTTGCCTAATAGATTTAGATTTTGTAATGTCTGACCAGCTTCTATAAAACTGGATATCGGAAATGTAGCTTAGAAGTAGTACCTATCTCTTTCTGTGCATACTTTTTTCCTCTGCAGCATCTGAGAGCATCTGCACGAGGGGTTTAATGTGCTTCAGATACACACCCAAAGTTAATTTGGTTTAACATTCCTGAGTGTCCCTATGTAGACATGCCCTTAAATGCATGTCAGCTCTCATTAGTATTGCTGAATACCAGCCAGCAAAGAAAATGTAGACTTGCAGCAGGGGATCTAGTTTCTGCAAGGCCAAAGAGCTGTTTCACAGGCATTAACAGAGTCCCTGGCTTTGTGGATATAAAGGGTGGTATTTTTCTAACTGTTAACTGGGTTTAGCTGTCTGTGAGGTCACAACTGGATTTTAATGAGGGCAGCATTGACTTCGGTGCCGGTGAGATTGGTATGGGAGCTGTTGCATCAAAGTGGCTCGAAATACTCTGCTGTTGACAAAACCAGGGCTTGTACTGACATTTTGAAGTGTGCATGTGTCACACCCTCAGGATGCGCCAGCGAACTCATGAATGATGTTGACCCTTGTTTTTATCTTCTTCCTTTTGGTGTTGTCAGTGTGTTGGCGATAGCTCATCGTCCGATCGAGTGGACTTTTTTTTGTGGTCTGACTTTATTGCATGACCACAATCCACGGTACGGTAGCATTACCCTCATTGGATGCAGTTCGTATATTGCTTGTGCACATGCATGCTTGGCTCCTTGCGTCAGAGCTGTGCGTATTCACCAGGAGTATTGTGTCGAGGCACAGTGTGGAGCACCATGGGTCGGCATCCTAGTGTGCAACTCGCAACCGTCCAGCGAACTGCCTTTTTTGAGACGTTTTGGCCATGCATGGCGGGGCAGAAACAAGTTGTGCAGGGGTGATTGGGGCGCTGGGGTCAAATTCCCATCTTGCCACTTTCTCCACTCCACACTGCCCCATCATTTTAGCTCCTATTTTGAAAATCCCATGAGCCCACATGGGATTTGTCACTGTCTGCCTTCTGGCAGAAGCATGGCAATTGTGCAGCTCTGTTATTGTCATGAGCGTTACAAGCCCAGGACTCTCAATCCTTAGTATTTGCAGACCCTCAAGAAGAGCCACGGGGAACATGGCGACTTCCTGGTGGGCAGATTGCTGTGGGACGTAGCAAGAACCAATTCAAGGTGGTTGGTGGTGGTCATGGAGTGCTGCTTTTGGGCCTGAGAAACCAGCACTGACTGGGGGATAGGCAGAACTTTGGGATAGGCAAGGCCATGTTCCTAGATCTGTGCGCTGAGCTTACCCCAGTCCTCCAGTGCCGGGACACCAAAATGGGAGCTGCATTGACCGAGGAGAAGCAAGTGGCGATTGCACTGTGGAAACTTGATACTGGATTGGAGCTGGTCAATGGGAACTCATTTTGTATTTGTAAAATCCACCCTGGGAGGCTGTGGTCATGCAAGTGTGCAGGGCCATTAATCATCTCCTGCGGCACAGGACTGTGACTCTTGGCAATGTTCAGAACATAGTGGATGGATTTACAGCAGTGGGATTCCCAGACTTCAGTAGAGCGATAGATGGCACGCACGTCCCTATTTTTGGCACCAGACCGCCTTGTCGCAGAGTACTTCAATTGACAGGCTATTTTTTCTGTGTTGGTGGATCACTGGGGACTCTCCACGGACCTCAGAGTGCATGATGGAAGGTGCATGATGCTCACATCTTTAGGAGCACAGGACTGTTCAGAAAGGGACAAGCAAGGACTTTTATTCCCGACTGGCAGATTACCATTGGTAGTGTTGGAATGTCAGTAGTTTCCGGGGGGAACCATCCTACCCTTTGTTCCCCTGGCTTATGAAGCTGTACACTGGCCGCCTTGACAGCACCAAGGAAAGATTCAACTACTGGCTCAGTAGGTGCAGAATGACTGTTGAATGTGCTTTCGGTAGGCTGAAGCACAAGGTATTGTTCTTACTGAGATCCATCTTGTGAGTAAACAGTATCCCAGTGGTTATAACCACATAGTTGTGACCTATATAATATCTGTGAAGCGAAGGGGAAAAAGCTCTGGAGAGCAGAGGTGGTGCTGAGTTTGAACAGTGAGACACAAGAGTTTTCAGAAGCACTCAACTTGGAGCTATATGGCTCAGGCAGGCTTTGAAAACACTTTTTAAGAGCAAGCCACAGTAATGTGTTGTGGTGTACTGGCTTTGCAGTTTAGAGGCCTGTTAGTTGTGTGGTGCTTGGTGTACATCTATGATCATTACGCTGCTTGTCACTGATCCTATAAGATCTCACCGTTTACAGTAACAAGTGGGTGCTTTCACTGCTGGCAAGCCTTCTTTAGCCCAGGTTGGGAACTAATACAGATGAATTATTTCCCAAACAATAGTGTTATTGAGTAATGAAAACTCTTAAAAATCTGTGAAAGTTAAAAGCAAATACATTAAGTTCTGTTCCATCAACTTATTACGTCTTTAAAGAAGGTGAAGGAACATTCATTTCCATTTTAGCTACACATGTCAACGGTGGTGCACTCAGGTCAGTATGTGAAGCTGTGGCTGACCTCAATGTCCCCTGGTGTGGAGTGATGCGGGGCGGAGGGGTTTGGGATGTGGCCCCCTGATGCCACATGGAATGTTTGGGCTGGCGTGAAGGGAGGTGCTATACTGGAATGCTCCATGCACTGCAAAGGGAAGAAAGCCCAGGGTTGTTGAAGCTGTAGGTCCGCAAGAATCTGGGAGGTAACTTTCCCAGTTCTGACACTAAAGATACGAATCTGTCATGGATTCAGTGACTTTCCAGGACCTCTGTGGCTTCTGAGCAGGAGCAGCGGCCCCAAGGTTGGAACAGCGGCTGGGGTTGGAGCAGCAGCCGTCAGTCCCTGCCACAGGAGCAGGGTTGGGGCAGGGCTGGGGCAGCTGCTGGCGGTAAGCCCTGTTGCCACCGGAGCAGCAGTCCCCGGACTGCCGGAGCAGCAGTGGCAGGGTTGGAGCAGCTGCAAGCCTCTGGCAAGTGCTCTGTTTTGTCTCTTTTCCCCACCCCGGTATTTTTAGTAAAAGTCAGGGACGGGTCACAGGCGTCCGTGAATTTTTGTTTATTGCCTCAACCTGTCCCTGACTTTTACTAAAAATACCCTTGACAGAATCTTAACCTTATCCATGACCCATGGCTATAACACTGGTGCTCACACTGGGTTAAGTTTAGTCATCTTTAGATAGCCACTAATAGTATAGGTGACTATTTAGCTCTTCTGAGCTGTATCATTGATTAGTCTCTTGTCTTGCAAAACTAGGGTTGTGCTTCCTGGAAGTGGTACTATCCTTTCCATTATGCGCCATTTGCCTCTGACTTTGAAGGTATTGCAGATCTGCCCTCAGACTTTGAGAAGGGTACAAAACCGGTAAGAGACATTCATTTATTATTCTGTCTTTTAATAGGTTATTGGAAGTCACTCACATTTTTCCCTTTTTTGTTTTGGCAGTTCAGACCACTTGAACAACTCATGGGAGTATTTCCCGCTGCTAGTGGTAACTTTCTACCACCAACATGGCGGAAGCTCATGACTGATCCAGTAAGAATCTTCTCTTTCTGCTACTGGCTTGTCTTAAAGGAACAATATTGACCGGGGAAAGTAACAATTTTACTTGTCCAGTCATACAGCTTTGTGAAACGTGAATCTTTTTTTCAAATGTTTGACTATATTAAATTACTTTTCCTAACCCCATTTCCATAGAGCAAAACCAAAATCTCCTCTGCTTCCAAGAACCCTGCAAAATATTCCAGGAGCAGAGGCCAACTCCATTCTCCTGAACTCCCACAAAATCCTACCCTGCTTGTCTTGTTTTGTCAATCCTTGATACTCTGTTGGGTTTGTGGGGTTCTCTTGCAGCCTTCTAGCTTGCATGGTATTTTATAATACAGTGTATTCCTTTTCATTAGCCATATTAAACAGTTTTGTGTTAAGCAGGACAAGGAATAGGGACGGTTTATCCAGCTCTATGCGGATTTGTGAATCCACTTCCTAATTGTTTTTAATGGCCTTTTGATTTTTCTCAAATGCAGGAATCAAGTATAATTGACTTCTACCCTGAAGATTTTGCTATTGATTTGAATGGGAAGAAATTTGCTTGGCAAGGTGAAATTTTAAGATCTTTGTCCATTTGAACTTGAAACCTTAATCTTCGTTTTGGGGGATGTCTGAAAAAAGTGAACAAAATAGGAAAGGATTTTAATTAGATAATGATGAATGAGGTTTACTGTCATATTTGAATGCATTATTTAAGGAAGGAAAGAGCATTTTACAGCAGATTTTTAAAAATAAATAAATTCATATGAAGAGCAATTTATGATTCAGTTACTGATCCAGGATTAGCGATGATTAATAGTAATTTTAGCAGTCATTCTGAACCAGTTAATTTTGGCCAGAAATAAAGAATAGAAAAATGATTAATCTATCAGCCTTACTATACAATTGTGTCTCTTGTCTCCTTTGCATTTAATTAATGGATCATATTCTGTTCAATCAGTAGTCCATTAGTTCCTTGTGAATAATGCTGTAGGCAACAGAGAAACATTTCATGTACAAGGAAAGAATGAAGAAATAATGTATAGTACTTAAAGTACTCTCTTTTGTCTTTAAAGTATCAGGTGTATTATTCTGTCAATATTTAAATTAGGGGTTTTGCCAGTTAAATACAACATTGCCCTCCCATGATATCTCTAGGCAATTATGTGCCTCCGTCATTGTAGTGTCCTCCCAAGTGGCCAAAAATAGAAATAACAAAACATCCTTTTCTTTCCTAGTTAATCTAATTTGTATAGAATAACTCAGTTGTGTTGGTCTACTAATTCTGGATGCCGCTAATGATTTTGTTCTATAAGAAATGATGATCCCTAGTATGGCTAAAAATGATTCCTATGCATATTGCTGACATTAGACAATAGTGAGAAAAAAATACAAGTCCCCGTGGTGCAAACAGATGTGCAGAGACCTTTCCCCATGCTCTGGAGTGTGTACCCCCAGATCTGAACCCAGATCTCCACTGTCCTCTCCCTTTTCGCTTCCAGTGGGTTCATGCGCTTTCTCTGACTCACCACCTTCCCCTCTGTAGCTCCCTTCAAGCTTATGTGGGCTGAACTATGTAAAGGATGCTTATGTGGTAATGGGTACCTGTAACAGTGCAATGCCATGTGTTACTATGAATCAGAGTTTTAAGTCTTATTTCCAAAATTGTTTTACAACCGGAGCCAATTTGCCTAATCACCCCAACCCCCCTACTATTCTTAATTTCTGGAGGGGCTCCCCCATGGAATTACATGCGGTCCTTGACCCACAATGATACAAACTTAATACAGTAAGATACTGTAGAAAATTGCCATATTTGTCAAAGCTGCTTTTGTGGTGGTGTGGTTTTGTTTTGTTTTTTTAAACCCTTTTCCTAAAGTATTTGGAAAATTCTGGAATTATATATATTTTTTTCCAGTGTTGACTGAATCCTTTTAACTATTGCTTTGAATTTTCCCACTAAAAGGGAGAAAAAAATCCATTTCATCTTTCGTTGTTAGATCAGCAGGGTAAACTTGGTGGCTTAGCTCAATGATTGTGGAAGTTTTGCATCTGTAACGAATAGCTTGTTTTAATTAGGTGTTGCTCTGTTGCCATTCGTTGATGAGCGTCGTCTGAGAGCTGCTCTGGAAGAGGTTTACCCTGACCTCACTCCCGATGAAAGTAAGAATTATGATATTTCATTATGATGACTGTGATCGTTAAGGCTTTCATTATTAGTGTACTTATCTTCCATGCAGTATTAAAACTCAAATGAACAGGGTCTAATAGATGGCTGCTATTGATTTCCTTATGTCAAACTGCAACCTTTGCTCCACAAATAATTCAGTGGCTGTAAATGGAGTGATCTTTGCTGTAAAAACAGAATTATCAGCCTTCACTTGCACTTATTTAAATTAAGCAGATCCCTAACAGAATTTTAACACAAAATCTAATTTTCAGGTTATTGTATGAAATGATTCAGCTAGTATGCCCTACCTGAATGAGTAATTGCTAGATAAACACATTTTAATCAAAAGAATGCACTCAATTATTTTCTGTGGTGAGACTGGTAAAACCGAATGGGGATACACCTGTCCTCTGTCCACTAGGCAGTTTGTGTGCAATCAGGATACAGGAATTTTCATGACCAGCTTCTAAGCTCCATGTAGGCGGATTCTTCCAGGTGAGGTGCCAGCTCAGGGTGGCTTTTTCAGTCTACTTCTGTCTTCAGGGTGAAAAGCCAGGATAAGAAGCTGGGAGGAGGAAAAAAAGCCAGTCAGGAACTATAGACTCTGCCCTGGTGTCAGTGCCACTCTTCAGCTTCCTGTTGTGGACCCATTTATGAATAGAGTTCATCAGGTCTACGTTGCTACAGGCTTCCCTGGTGGCTTCAATATGACTGGGAATGGGGCTGATGCAGTCGCTCTCACAGCAGTTCAGGAAGCACACCTCCACAGAGCGGGACATCTCTCAGTTGGCCACCATGCCTGAGTACAGGAGGAGGAGGAAAGTAGTTTGGAGGGGGATGTCAAGATTACCTTTTCCCGCCCTAACCTCCTAGAGAGACTAAATCCAAGGGCCTTATTCTGACTCAGCCAAGCTTATGCAGTTTCCCACCTGATGCTCCAAACGGGGTAGGTGGGAGCTTTATCTTCCCCAGTCTAAAAATCTCCTCCATACAGCCTCCTCTCAGCTTGCTTTCTCTTCTGTCCCTCTTCTATCCTGTCCTCGGACTCCTCTTCCATAAGTGGCTGTTGTAACCTGTGTTTATCTCCCCTTCCCCTCCAGGGGATGAATTGGCCAAAGAATGGGAAGGCTCTACCTCTTCCCTTTCCCAGTCCTACCCTCCTTTTAGAATGTACAGGTGGTCTCACTAGTGTCTATCCAGTGTCTCATGGCATGGACTCAAAATCTCTCCTATTAAGCAAAGGATCTACGAAAATGACTGAGTCCTTTCTATGCATCTCAATGTCATCCAGATAGTAGTGAAAGACTGCTCTGTCCTGAACAGTCATAAGTAAACTTTTCATGCCCTCCCGGTTCTGCACCTGAAGATGGAATTGGTAGTGCATCTCATGCCAAGCCTCTTCCCTCTCTGGCACTGTTCATGAACAGAGGTAAAAGCATGTGGGTGCAAACAATCCCACAGAGGGGAAAGGTGTTTCCATCCTTGGAAAGAATCCTGAAACTTGGGTCAGTCATCAGAGGCCGAGGGAAGCCTCAACACATCTGTTTGATCCTACATAGACACAATTCCATTCTCAGACCTTCCAGAAGTTCCTCCTGGGAGCCTTCTGGATGCCAGGGGAGGAGAACCTAGAAGCCTGCGTTCAGATCTTAGTCATGGTGAAGAAATTACTTTTATGGGCTAGTCAGGGAAAAGATCCTTTCCCTAGGACCTCTCCCTGCTTTCATATTGCTCTGCATTTCGGCCTTTTGGGTGGAAGGTTAGGGCATACTAACACACAGGTCCCTACAGGATAAGGCCCTAATCTATGTTTTGCAGCTTTAGAAGTCTTTAACTGAGGAGACTGCCTACACAAAGCAGATAGTCAGGCCTAAGCATGAGCTTCTAATTCTGATTGGATATCTCCTTCCTGATGGACAGAGGATAGGGCCACATTGATTTGTTTGTACAAGTGTGGTCACACCATTGCAAATAATTAGCAAATAAGAAATATTTCCTTAAAAAGAGACCCATATCCCCCTCAAAAGTGCAAGCCATAGAGAAGAATTTTGACTTATATCAATGGAGTGTGCATTACAGTCTCTCCTTTAACAGAAATGAAACTTTCAGTAGAGAATTAGGTCTGGTCCACACTGGGGGGTGGGGGGGGTGTCGATCTAAGGGCTTGTCTTCACTACCTGCCGGATCGGCGGGAAGCAATCGCTCTTTCGGGGATCGATTTTTCGCGTCTCATTTAGACGCGATTAATCGATCCCCGAAAGCGCTCCCTGTCGGCTCCGGAAATCCACCTCATCGAAAGGTGGAAGCGGAGTCGACGGGGGAGCGGCAGCGATCGACTCGCCGCCGTCCTCATGGCCAGGTAAGTCGATTACGATACGCCGACTTCAGCTATGTTGTTCACGTAGCTGAAGCTGCGTATCGTAGATCGACCCCCTCCCCTAGTGTAGCCCTGGGCTAAGATACTCAACTTCAGCTACGAGAATAGCGTAGCTGAAATCGACGTATCTTAGATCGAATTAAAATTACTTCGGGTCCACACAGCGCAGGCTTGCTCCCTCGTCAACTCCGCTTACTCCTCGCGCCGAACTGGAGTTCCGGAGTCGATGGGCAGCGCTTCTGGGATCGATTTATCGCGTCTACATGAGACGTGATAAATCGATCCCCAGAAGATCGATCTCTACCCGCCAAATCAGGCGGGTAGTGTAGACAAGCCCTTAGTGAACTACTGCAGAACCTGTCAACAAAATGGTGCTGTCTTGTCATATTTTGCTGCTTTAAATCGCCTTTGTGCTGAATTATCACACTATTTTCCATTTCTCATTCTAGACAGAAGAAATAGTCTTGGTGGTGACATTATGTTTGTTGGAAAACATCACCTGCTTTGTGACTTTGTTTTAGAACTGTACAAGTCCAGTAGCACAGAGGTATGTTACATTTGTTCTAAGGTTATTGCATTTGTGGGAGGGAGTGGTCTGGTTGTCTGCTTCAGCTGACAAATTATTTTTTCTATAGCCAATGGATATGCCCCCTGAACTGTGCCATGGAATCCAGGGAAAACTGACTCTGAATGAAAATGCAGTTCTTCCAGATGAGTGAGTATAGCTTTCAGTCTGAGTTGCTTGCTGCTGAAGGATACTTCCTTTAGCTGTGTCTAAACTAAAACAAAACTACCCAACAAAAACCCAGAAAATTTGACGTCTCTAAATATTTGGCTTTGGAATTAAGTACTGTTTCCATTAGATTTCAAAGCAGGTTGCTTGCTATTATCCATATAAAACTTCAATGAGTGTTTATGGTTTTCCAGTCCCATTGCATTGCTCTGCTTTGGAAGGTAGTGGGCTTAACATGCTCAAGAAAGTATCTTCATTACTTATTAAATCAACAGAGGTCATCCTAATTTCATTATCTGCCTTCGTGAGAGACTGGTCTTATGTATTTGATATGTAAATACTATGCACCATGTACTATATGATAAACTTTAACAGGTGAAGAGCTAGTGGAGGGGTGGGGAGTTCATAAGCGGACCTACTGTCTTCAGTAATCTCGTGTTGTTTGGTTCTCTGATCATCTTTCAGCAGATCAGGGGAATCTTGTTCCAGTCTGATGATGAGGTTGCAGCTCTGTGTGCTTTATTGGATCATACCCATGGAAATGTTATATCATTTGTCTTCATACTATTGTTGAATGCACTAGAGAACAACCCAGAGAAAAGCATGCTTAGTTTTCTGTCTAGGGCCTAGCATTAAATTAGGAGCATACCCTTTCCATGTATAATTTTTAAAGACTTTCATTAACACTTTGCTTTTTAAATGATGTATTAAGTTAGCTTGTGAAACTCATGTAAATAAGGTACTGAAAGCTTTGATAAACTTTGATTAAACACAAGAGGGAAGCTCCTCTAAGAAGAACTTCTTCCCAATCACCCTGATTTATGTTGATCAACTTATGTAGCTTAGGCAAGCGTGGCTAATACAGATCCCCACTCTCGGGTCATGTAAACATTGAGGAATTTTATCAAAATTTCCTGCAGATTTAGAGCTGCACCAGAGTAGTGCAGGTGAGGCTCTGGAAGATTGAATGCTAAGCACTTGTGAGACCTGTAGTGCACTCAAGGCACTGAGTTACGGAAGCTCTGTCTACACTAGTCCTCTCATAAGTACTATCATTGGTGCAGCTGTAAATCAGTGGCAAGTTTTTGCTAAAATTTCCTAGCATAGATGCAGCCCAAGAAAAGGGATCTATTGCCATTGTATACTTAGAAGTATTCTCCTGGAATTCATGTTTTCTGAGAGTGGTAATACACTCTTTCCTGTGCTTTGGTTTACTGAAGCTGCAATTTTTGGTCAAAAGGCACTAACAAGTAGATGGTGATCACCATGCCCAACCAAGGGGTGCATAGCACTTGCTGATGACCTAAAGGCTGATCCAGTAAGCTGTATAGTATTCTGAAATCAGTCACAGGCAGGAGCATGAACCAGGGCATGGGGCTTTTATTGTTTTTATTCAGAGAAGGAGCGTACTTCTGATTAATAACAAAGGCAGTTTCCTTCTGCGTGCCAAGTTCTTGACTGCTTGGATTAAAGGGGCACAATTTAGCTAGTTTATTGGGGAGAGAGGTATGATAGAACTGTGCACCCAATGTATTATACTTTAATTGGAAAGGAAACTCTTTCATCTTTTGGAAACTGCTATTAAAAAGATGCAAGAATAGCTAGCCATTGTTTAAATTGTAAAGTGATACAATTCTTCAAAACTTCCGTTTGTGTGGAGAAACGTCTGAATTACGGTAACAGTCTCAAATTAAGGAAAGTGAAGTTGGTAATTTTTTCCCTTTCATTAGGACAGTAGAGTCTCCTGTTCCATTGTTGCGTGATCTGACACAGAATTCTGCCATCAGGTGAGTTAATGTTGTGTGGATGTTCTGGTGGTTGTGGGGCATTTTGTTTTATTATTGAAATGTATCAGTCTGAGCCCAGTGTAATCTGGGGTTCTGGAGCTGTTGAATTTGCTACAGAATCAGCCCCTTGTCATAGATTGCTTCAGAATCTAATCTCTTATGCATGTGAAGAAAACATTAAGGTTAACCAAAGCTACAAAATGTTGTTAACTTTATCTTGTGTTGTGACATGAAGCATGAACTTTGTCATGGTTGGTTGCTGAACCTGAGTTGTCCTGTTAAAATCTTCATTTGCATTTTAAAAATATTGCGGGAAATACTCATGACATACTGCTTCTATGGTGCTCTATCAAACTGAATTTATTTTTGTAAGGGTAAAGATCAATAAAGTCAAATTGACAGTATCCCTTTTCAAAGTTAAACTGCAGTGTAATCGGTTGGAATCTCAGTTCTTTGGTCCATCCCTGATCTGTAAGAAACCCTTCCTACAGATTTCCCCAATAAGGTTGTCCTTAGGGTTAAACTGAGAAGCAGTTTTAAGGGTTTGTTTTCCTTTTTACCTTAACCAGGGAGTTTTCCTTCCTCCGTGACTCTAGGGCTCTTAAGTTTTACCTTAATATGGTCGCTTTTTAGAAAGCTGCCTACTGCTCGACCCTTTCTGTTGCACCATGTGTATGCAAAGGTCATCTGAAGCTAACATTTCTCAGTGAGTCAAACCCAGTGTCAGTCTGATGTGGTCTAAAATGTTTTCCTCTGTCTGGGATTCATTTCTTTCCACTCATTCACTTTACACATTGTTGAGGGCTTAAGCAAACAAAAGGGCTTACACCTATGGAGTTATGGTATAACAGACTTTCTCCACTTGGGTTTCTTTGTCCAAGTCTTTACTCTCCCCATGGGGTCTGGTGGCAAAGTTTTATTGGTTTTTTAATAAGAAGACCCTCCAAGAGACCAAAGCCCAGAAGACAAAATTCATTTTCCTGTCTTGGAGAAAGGCTCCCAGCCATCCTAGCTCCTTGACTACATGATATTCTGCACCCTTTCCAGCAATCACATCCTAGTGGTTCCAAAGTGCTGAAGGGATTTACCACCCACCCTACACTGGGTACACTGGTCTCAGGTCCTAAATAGAGGCAGCAGTCTTGGATTACTGCCCTCCCTAGAGCACTTCCTCTCCCTGAACACTCCAATTCCCAGTCCTATAACTGTATTCTTGGCAGAAAATGCTGGAATAAGGCACTGCCAGACCCACATACTCCGCTGACAAGCCTTTAAAGGGATGTTATACCACAGTACAGGCATCTTTTGAAAGCTCCTTGATCCTGAAGGCCATTTCCCCTTTAAAAATACAAATAATAAATACCATCATTGCTGGAAGCTCATTCTCTTTCCTGTATCTTTTCTGCTGTTTTGACGTAACGCCTTCATTTGATGAATAAAGGGAGCACTGTTCCCTCTAAGCTGTGCACGTGTGCGCGCGCACACAGATCCTAAACCCCGTGCACACAGCGAAACACCACGCGCACAAAAATTTGCACAGAAGCACAACAATTTGCATAGAAGAAATGTTTTGCGCACACGGCCTGTCAAAAATTAGAGGGAACATTGAAAGGGAGTCTCTCTCTCCGCTTCTTAGTCTTCTATGCCTTTTGTGCTATGGCTTTCTCTGTCCCTGTAGTAGAGCCCATAGACTGACAGATAGATAGACCTCCTATGAGAATGGGACCACTTTTCATCTGTAAATTGGAGTCTTCACAGAGAATCCAGCTGCTAATGCATCACAGTCCTCCTGTATTCTGTTGAATGTGTTCTGTCATTCCAGCTTTCTCTCTGAGGCTGGTGGCACCTGGTAGTGGTTATGGGCCTACTTTAAATGTATAGGGCTGCATTTATGTGGACGGGGTCTGACCAGTAATGTTGCCACAGATTGACAGATGTCTTCTCAGAGAAGACCATGTGACAGAAAAAACATGTATCCCACTCATTGTGAAATCTTCACCTGTAGCCACAGTTCTTTTGATTTGGCCTACTTTTTGTTGCAGCATATTTAGGAATAAATGTTGACTTTGTCTTAAGCGTGATGTTCTTTATTCATTGTGAAGTATACTATTGTCCTCCCAGAACCATACAAATCGTCCAAGGGTAAATCTTTAGTCACAAAAGATTGAATTACTAATGCACTTGACAGTAAATTGATTTAGAACCAGGTCATTCTGATTTACTTTAAGTTGGTGCATTGCGATAGTGGGTGTCTAATGCTGCACCTGTAACCTTTCACTTCTGGAGATGTATAAAATACTTGAGATGGTGAAAATCAGCCATGGTCTGTGTACTCCCTAGTCTCTAATGTGGTATAGCATGGCTCAGTTAGATAGGACTATCTGCTTGCAGGCAGTTTAAGACTGAAATATTCAGGATGCGCCTGTTCAGGATATTATTAGAAGGACAACATGGTCAAATGGGAGTTTGGTCACTTTCTAGTAACAAGTGAAAAGTAGTTTCAGGTACTACATCTGCCTCGGAGTCCCCCTGCCAGATTGTAAGAAAAATCACATTTTTTCTGTTGTAAAGCCTTTCCTTCCTT
The DNA here is from genome assembly GCA_037349315.1 of Chelydra serpentina. Classification (NCBI taxonomy): domain Eukaryota; kingdom Metazoa; phylum Chordata; order Testudines; family Chelydridae; genus Chelydra; species Chelydra serpentina. Next base: position 19,709,428 of record JBAIAC010000061.1, read on the forward strand.
GTTGCGGTGCTCCTATGAGATACCAAAGGCTTTGACCCTGGTTCGTATCAAGACCCATGGCACCACCCTGCAGTTCTTTCCAGCCACCGGAGCATGTAGTCAGAATCCCTCTAGCTGCCAGCTGTTTTTCCTTCGGCTATATTTTCCTTGTTGAAAACAATCATTTGTTATCATTAGAGTAGTTTTATTGCTATTGCGTGGTGTAGCGGGGTGGAACCCCGCTCCTGCCCTGAAGGGCTGAAAACAGCTCAGGAGAGGGCTGATGTGGGAGCAAGCAGCCCCAGGCTGAGTGGGAAGGCAAGCTCAGCTGGGGCCATGCCCAAATTAAGGCTCAGCTGGCCCTTATAAGTGGGCAGTGAGCCAAGAAGACACTCTCTCTGTGTCTTTAGAGAGGGAAGGGCTTGGCTGCAGGGACTTGACCAGGTACCTAGGGTGGAGCAGGGCTGGGGAAAGGTCAGAGGAGCTGGGGAGCTCCTGCCTAGGAAAACCCCAGGCTGTGGCCTAGGGTTAGGCCCATCTAGGTACTGGGTTGCAGGGGCAACCCACGGGTAGGCTGAGGCAGCAGGTCCAACCCACCCTTGCCTGTGATGAGTGGCTTATACTGCAGTCTGCCCCAGGGCGTGGGGGCTAGCTGGTGACTGGCAGTAGCCTACGACTGAGGCGAGGTGGGGGATAGTGGGTTGGGGGTTCCCCTGGGGAGGGGAGACCCAGATCTAGGGGTACTGCCAGGGGGCAGCACCCCAGTTAAAAGGGCACCGGGTCCTGGGAGGGACACGGGCCGGAGTGGTCAGGCGGATCACTGGCCGGCAGAGGACACTCCAGAGGCTGGTGAGCTAATTCCCGACTGAAACCAGCAGGAGGCGCCGCGGTGGTGAGTCCCGACCCTGTCACAAGTGGTTTCCCTCTTAGTTCTCCTTTTTCATTATTCCTCTCAGTGCAGTGGGTACTCTGCATTGTCATTGGGTAGCCAGTGAGAAAACAGGTTTCAAATGATGCTCTCCATCCTCCATAAATTTATCTAGTTCTCTTTTGAACCCTGTTATGGTATTGGCCTTCACAACATCCTCTGGCAAGGAGTTCCACAGGTTGACTGTGCATTGCTGCTAACTTCTGCTAGAATGTGAAATACCACGTGTGGGATCTTCAGTCCCCTTCTTTTCCTCGGGTGCCTGCGGATGTGCTGCTGCGCCACAGGATTATTTTCACTCTATTGGTACATTGGATCCCCGAAGATGAGCTCTAAAATGAATGATCTGCTTAGCTAGAGCCTTTGTTTGGGCCTACCATGTTTAAGGGCTTGCAAGGTGCACTTTCCCTATTGAATATGGGATTAACATCTCCACATCCATTCCTGGGTTGGCTTCTAGGGAGAGAAGCATCCCTCTGGAGTATATTGGGGGCTGTCTGAGCCAGTATATCCCATATGCCTTTGCCTACACTTTTTGCTGGAAGTTTTGGGATAGATGGATAAACAGCAAACTAATAACGTGGCTATTATAAAATAATTCAGTTAAGTATGCTGCATCACGTCTGTTAATAATGCAGCAAACTACTATTTCATTAGGATAGTTTGATCTTACTTATCAGGCCAAATGTACATCCAGCGTAACTATCTCAAATATTTTTTTCTCTTAGTATCAATTTCAAAGATCCACAATTTCAAGACGACTTTGTTTTCAAGGCTGTAGTGTTACCTGGAGCAAAGTAAGTAATTGTCGTCTTTTTCCTTCATTTTTATAATGATGCGTAGAGAAACAAACTATTGTTGTCTCTTATTTTTAATATTCAGAAAACCTGCACCAGTTCTGAAGCCAGGTGACTGGGAAAAAACCAACAATAATGGCAGGCCTTGGAGGCCCCAGCTTGGTTTTAATCGAGACAGAAGGCCAGCTCATTTGGACCAGTCGGCATTCAGAACTTTAGGGTGAGTGGCAGTGAAAACACTTAAAAGTAGCAGTCCTTAACTGCTTTGCTGAGATGCCTTTTATCTTCCCTTTTTTAATAATAAAGGAATATACAATGATCTATGGTTAAAGTTGGCATTTATATGTAGGTCACTTAAAACAATTATATATTGAAAATCAGTACTGATGAGTTACATTTTCAAAATGTTCTTAAATACTTGAATTTTATAGTAGGCTTACATGCTTCTGTTTGATATCTTTCTGTAAAGTATTTCTAATTGGTTTTCCTGCTGTGTTTCTTCAACTTTTGCTTCTTCAGTACTCCTTTGAAGTGAAGTACTGGAGATTACAAGGGGAATATTACACAGAAGTAATAGTTAAGAATGTGTAACTAGAACTGGGATGTCTTCCATGTTTTTGTGTTCTTAAATTATATTTGTTCAAAGTTCATGTGGTCTGCCATAATCCATTTGATTTTGGTAGTACTTTGAACAAAGATGGAAGTCAGTTCACCAAGTTTAACTGGTGATACGGCTCTAGGGTGACCAGACAGCAAGTGTGAAAAATCGGGATGGGGTGGGGGGGTAATAGGAGCCTATATAAGAAAAAGACCCCAAAATCGTGACTGTCCCTATAAAATCTGGACATCTGGTCACCTTATACGGCTCCAAATGATTTTTCTTTTAGGAATCCTGTATAGTAATGCTGCAAGCAAAGGGAATGATCTGAAATTATACATTGGAAACTAATGGTTAGGTTTGTATTTTTCTAAGCTTAGATGCACAGGCAGGCATGCATAATTTTGAGTCTTCTCGCTGGGGAGAATGAGTAGAGCTAACAAGCCACTATGGAGTATTATCGGTGTAGAAGTACAAAAGATGTTTTAAAGGAGGTTAACATTAACATTCCCAAACACCAAGCTCAGTGTGTCCCAACCGTTTGGACAGCTGGGCTTCAACCTCTTTCTCAAGGAGGAAGACAAAGGCACTAGAGATAGATAAGAGGCTTGGGGAAGGGAGAGAGCTTGTAGAAAGCTTGGAAAGTGGGACCCTCTGTCCATTGAATTGTGGCCTGGAAGAAAGATGAGGAATGACAAGTTGCAAGGAACACACTTCCTCCCGTTCACACCCTGAGAAATAGAGTTGTTTCACTGCTAGTGCACATGAATCACCTTCTCTCTTGCCATGCTTTGCAGTCACAAAATGATAGCTATGTTGAGAACATGTCTTATTAAAACAGAAATTAAAAATACAAGAAAATTCCAGAACAAACCAACTTCAGAATCTAATGTGAAGTTACTTCTACACAAAAACAATGAAACCGCTCTTAAATGTATCAGCATTTTCATTTATCTACAGAATATGTGTGATAGTTACCTAAACTTTTACACTGTTTGTGCAACACCCCCCCCACCCCCCCCCCCCCCCCCCGCCCAGAAAACCCACCCTACTTTTCTTTGGCAAGCTGTGGTATAAGAGAATTTTCACAGTAACCAACTAACTCTTAAAATGTGAGCTTCATTCATGATGTGCATGGGACCTTACAGGTGGTGAATTACTGCGCTGTTCATGAGCATCTCCATCAGTACACTGGCGAAGCTGTGGTATTTGATTGACTTGGTAGCAGCTGTTCTAGTAAGATGACATTGAGAAAATAACTTTCCATTTCTTGTACATTACAGCCATGCAATGTCAAGGGAAAGAGGACAGTCAGGAAGTGGAGTCTACAGTAATGCAGCGCCGCTTGGGGCTTATCAAGGAAACCCCTACAGACCACTGCTAGGTGGCCAACCACAGATTCCTAAATTGTTGTCAAGTAAGGTTTTTTTTTTGTTTTTTTTAATCCCCCCCCCCCGCGCAGATTATCAAATTTAATTCATTTTAAAATTGAACTGTCTGACTTTTATTTTGCTACAACTACATAGTATTCTTCATGATAAAGTTAAAGGGATATTTGGTTTAAGAGCATGTTCCTGGGTTCTTTTTCTTGATAGGTTGCTGACTGTAGGAAAGGCACTTAGAATGGTTAGGAGTTACAAGACTTGAGTAAAGTGAATTATGTTTCTGCTTCTTCATGGGTTCTGATATAGTTTTGCAGTTTCTTGTCATTCTCTCTCCTCCCCCCGTCCCTCCCCAAACCCCAATGTTACAGGTGCTGATGTTAGATGTTAGCTTGGTTGTATTCTTACATTAGGCGCCAGCCTGTTAAATCACTGCTGAGGAAAGCATTTTTAAAAATTAACTTCATGGTGTTTCTATTATATTGGCAGAAAACAACAAAATAGAAAACTAGTTGCCTGCCAGTATAGCACAGAAAAGTAATCAATTTAATGTAAAAGAAAAGAATCTTTTCTCGATCTATGAATGAACATGCTTTGTGGGAATGTAGAAGTGCCACTACTAAAATCTAGCAGCAGCATTACCTAAAATTGTCCCTCCAAGAGATTTAATTAGAAGGGACAGGAGATAGTAGCACAGATGCTTGTCACTGTGCCCAGTTGTGGTGGTCCACTGGCCAACCTCTGCAATATTAATACTATACTCTAGTATTGGAGCGGGTGCATTTGTGCATGTAGATTCCAAAGCCAAAAGGGACCACTGTGATCATGTAGTCTGACTCCCTATATAGCACAGGACATAGAACTTCCCCAAAACAATGTATCTTTGAACTAGAGCATATCTTTTGGAAGAACGTCCAAACTTGATTTTATTGCCAGTGATGGAGAATCCACCACAATGCTTTGTAAATTGTTCCAATGGTTATTTACCTGAACGGTGAAACATTCATGCCTTATTTCCAATCTGAATTTGCCTAGCTTCAGTTTCCAACCATTGTATCTTGTTGTACCTTTGTCTGCTAGATTGAAGAGTCAGTTATCAAATATTTGTTCCCCATGTAGGCACTCTCAGACTCTGATTCAGTCACTCAACCTTTTCTTTGTTAAGCTACATAGATTGAGTGCTTTGAGTCTATCACTGTAAAGCATGGCTTCAATCCAAAGAAACCATAAGACATGTCTCAAGGCAACTGCCATCATGCAGCCTTTAAAAAATGTGTTGCTTGCTTTTTCTTTGCCAAGAACTCGAATATTGAACAGATTTCACTTTTTTTTAATCTCCTTAAATTGTTATCTTTGCATTGTGTGTGAGTGCTTTGAAAACTCTTCTCTGTATGAGGCAGAAAGAAAGGGTTTAAACTGTTGAATTGTGGGAATTTGAAACTTGATTCCTGTTCAAAGGTCTGTCAGTTATTTAAGTCCCTCATTACGCAAGGGGTTCTGAATTTTGAGCCCATTTCACTTTTAAAATAAATGTGAAAGAAATGGCTTGAACTACTTGTGTTGATGTAAACTAAGTTGAGATGTTGCAAATCTCAATATTTAAACTGTTCTGTCCTGCACAGGAGGATTAAGAAACTTGACCATCTCCTTGTACTCAAAGGGGAAGGAAAAAACCTTTTTTTTTTTTCTTTGTATCTCTCTTTAGCCCTACATGAGCATCAGCATTTTTTGAGGTAGCCATTTGAATGTCAACACTGACATTTTGCATCAAAGATGTTTAACATAAGAGTTACACTGATGTTGATTGAACTGTCTAGATTGGAAAACTCTTCACAGAGTAGCACCAAATACAGTGGAACCCTGTTTATCCGATCTAATTGGGACCAGACTGGATAATAAAAAATTCAGCTAATCAGGAGAATGGGCAAAGAGTTTTCTCTCAGTTATTTTAAGATGCAGAGTTGCTTTTAAACTAGCTGACCCATCTTGGAAAAGCATTAAAACATACCCCCTTTCTCATCTACTTACCTACTTAACACAATATACAAACCCTTCGTTCTTGCAAATAATGTTTTGTTCATTTATTAACAAGAAAACCAATGTGAGTTTTTAACAAGTTGAACAGATACTGATCATTTTTACACTCTAACCCTGAACGTTATAGGAACTGTCTACAGCCGTGTTTCTCAACCTTTCTATTGCAATTGCCCAGGTCCCCACACCACAGTGGCCCCTGCGAAGCTAAGTTATATGCTTCAGCCCTGGGTGGTGGGGGCCGGGGCTAAAGTATAAATTTTCCGTATTCCTGTAGTTCAGTTAATACGGAGAGCCGGAAAATGGAGGCTCAGGTAAATGGGGTTCTACTGTTGTCAAAATCCTATTAAAGGGAATATGGCCTTTACAATCCTAGAAAATATTGAAAAACTTCCAAAAGATAATCTTTAAAAAGTCCTCTTTACTTTAATCATTGGTTATTCACTGTATGATTGGGAAAAAATGTCTGAGCTATGTGGCATAATAGATAAACTTCACTGACTCTCACCTTACACCTGGTTAAATATTAATAGTCATGATTTGAAATGAGTTTAGTCTCCTACAAACCCTTCATTAACCTGACATGCCAATATGTTTGATGTGCCCACTATTGCTCCGTATTCGTCTGTTTTAAAGGCCTAAGTCACTTAGGGGTTTCGCTTCCAGATGATTAATCTTGCGTTGCTCTCTTTGTTGCACAGCTTTGATGCTCTTCTGTATGGTGATCATGTAGTAAAATGTTGTAAGATCTTTTCTGTAAAACTGCATTTGTACTTCATCAAGCAGGATGGCGTTTTTGACTGTGAGCACACATCCCAGTATTAGAAACAGGAGTGGGGATGGGGGGGGAACTTGGTGGGCTCTAAACATGTAGTGTGTTTAGATCTGAGTGGATAACCTCTCATGGACAACGGTGAAACTACCGGCTTTGCCAGAATCCTGATCTCTGAAGCACCAGCAGAAAACATGTCAGATGGGGATTTTGTGTCCTGGACAACAGAGCAGAACAGCAAGGGAAGAGACTGAGCATGGGGAGTAAGACTTCCTTTCCTGTGTTCAGGTCCAGCTATCATGCTTCAGATTGCAAGAGGCTCTTTAAAGTAGGCTTTTTACCCTAAAATGGTTAATCATTCATATGTTGAAACCCTTAAGCTTTCCACCTTCCCTTTCTCCCATGATCAGACACTGCCACAGACTCGGTCTGTTTACAGTGGGGAATAATGGTAGCAGATATATGGAGAGGATTGGGCCACAGAGAGGCAGGAGGAAAGTTAGGTGAACTGCCTGAAAAGGTACTAAAATGGTGACTTTCATTTCTCTATTGAATTCTGGGGAAAACCCATTTTGGAAAAAGGATGAGTGACCAAGCTAGTTTTGAAGAGCTGGGACGAGAGGGTAAAAAGCTAATGAGAAAATAATGTTATAAATTTGCGGCACTTTTAGCCAGCTTGCACGCATGCATATGAGAGAGAGAGAATTAATTACAGAATGGGAGCGTGTCAAACTTTATTATATTTCAGTAATAACAGAAGTCACAGGAAGTGGAAGTGAACAGTAGAGATAAAATAATGGTAGCCATTTTAAGTTAAACTTGTTGTCCAGTTCCAAAGTAAATGAGGTTTACTTAAGGACTGCAGGATCAAACCTATACATTTGAGGTGTCGGATTGCACATGCAGCCTTCCCAGCTGCTCTATCCAATGTGGAATGGCTGTGGCAACTAAGAATAAGAACGGCCATACTGAGTCAGACCAAAGGTCCGTCTAGCCCAGTGTCCTGTCTTCCAACAGTGGCCACTGTCGGGTGCTCCAGAGGGAATGAACAGAACAGGTAATCATCAAGTGATCCAGCCCCTGTTGTCCATTCCCAGCTTCTGGCAAACAGAGGCTAGGGACACCAGCCCTAACTCCTAACTTCTATTTTTTTTTAAAAAGTGTTTATATTAATCAGAAACGGAAGAGAACGTGTAATGGTGTGGAGAGAAGATTGTGATAATCAGAATGGAAGGCATAACTGTCTTTTGCCTTGGTCATAGGAATTACTTAGCCTTCAAATCTTTGTGTTCATCTGAAGTGAGAAAAGGAAACAAATGTTGGGACTGAATAACCCATTTGGAGTACCATGAGTGTCTGGTACTGATTTCATCCCTTTTAAAGATCATGTCTTGGCACTTTGAGGGAGAACGCTCAAAGAAATCCTCTGAGCCTTAGATACATGAAGCTGATCTATTAATTTAGGTACTTATGTGGCTTGCATCACTATAGCATCTGAGTGCATCTCGCTGTATAGAAGACACTCCAGATACAAATATGTCCCAATGCCATCATTCCTTCAAATTGAGGTGGCTTGAATCCACTGATCAATGTGGAATTCCAGTCCATCAGTTTGCCTCAGGAGCAATCTTGGGGTTTTCCCAAAGGAGCCCCATTCTACCAATTGGAAGATTCAGTAAAAGAGAAGATGGTTCCTTGAATGGGTCCTTGGATTTGGTTGGTTCTCAGATCCAACACTTGCTAAGACAGGAGCATTTCGTATTTTCATTTGAGCCTCTATCTCCAAGGATAATAGTTTAGCTTTTTTTTTTTTTGGTGCCGTTGTAGTCTCCCCTGCTTTTGGTGTGGTCCTGCAAATCTAAAATCCAGTCTATTCCTAATGTTAGATTTTCCTTTTCTGTCATTATTACTTCCCTAGTGCCAGTTTCCCTACTCTTCTGTTGCATGAAGATTGGTTCTTGTGCCCCTGGACTTTCCCACCAATGTAGGGAAAAGGGTTGTCAAGTCAACAGTCTTCTGGGCATGTGGCAACAGTCTTCCTTTAGCATGTGGCATCAGTTGCCATCTTCAGTCCTCTTAAAGGCATCTTTCAAAAAGCAAGGAGGGTAAAAATGTTTCCATTGTGTTCACCATTTCCTAAGCATCCTGAACAGAGTTGAGAGATAGTATCAAGAGCTATCTCCATTTAAGGAGATAAAATCTGAATTAGAGGAAGAGGAGGGACAGAAGACTGAGAAGCTTCCTTACTCTTCACCAGTTTCTGTGTTGCCTATCCCCTTCTCTTCTGTTGATGATACTGAGGCCTTCCAGGAAATATCTTTAGCTCAGGCCATGAAAATCTAGTTTGGCCTTTCTGCTACACTCAAGTTATTTCCTAACTGCCCAAAATTTGGTGGCAGTTCACTTGAGGCTTAGTATCCTCCTCTTCCAATACTTCAGTGATTGGTTAGTGAGGGAGCAGATACTGTAGAGTGTACAATCTGGTTTGCCAAAGACTTACAGGAAATAAGAATAAGCCAAGAGAAATCCATTTTCAGTTCTGCTCAAAAGATGACCCCTAGTTGGAGTATGCATAGTGTCAACAATAGCAAAAGTTGACCTTCCTCAAGAAGGATCTCAGGAAATTCTTGGTAGTGTCCAGTCAATACCTAATTCATGTGTTTCTGAGGCTCCTGGAATTAATGGCATCATGCATCTTAACTCCCATTTGTCAGGTAGAGAATGAAGACCTCTGCAATCCAGTAATGGTACATCAGGATACAATACAGACTCTAACCTGATGTTTTCAGAAGAAATCTCTCTTCAGATCACTTCTTTTTCCTATGGTCCTACTGATGGATGCTTCTTAGAGTGCGGCCGACATCGGCCTGCTGATGACCCACAGTTGATGGGGTTCTGTGGAGTTCTGGTCATACACACATTCAAGCTGAGAGCAATTTAGCTCACATTTGAATCTTCCTTCAGTAGACAGCCTTCTTACTGAACTGGAGCAAACATTCCATATGTGTTTCCTCCGATACAAATGGTTCCCAAGGCAATAAAAAAGGTATTGAGCTTTAATCCTACTGATAGCCCTAATTCTGACTAAACAGGGTTTTTGGGTACTATGGGCTTTTGGATCTAGCTGTGGCAGCTTTCTTGTACCCGGTCTCTCAATTCAAGGACAAATGCCTCACTGAAATCCAAAGGCTCTACCACTGGTGCCTCAAATAAGCCTGAGGACAAAATCGTCTTCTGTCAGGAGTTCTTGGAGATGATGTTGGAAAGTCAGAAGTCTTCAGCTAAGAAGTCCTACACTGCCAAATGGGAAAGATTTTCTAAATGAGACACACAAATTATATCAAAATCAGATTTAAGCAGCTTCTTTCTGTAAAACTATAAAACAACCACAGATGAGGCCAGAAGATAGGCCTTGATGGGTGGGAATAGTTGTATGTCAAGACAGTAATCTGACTAAAGAGCTCCTGGAAAACTCTCTCTCAATTTTTGTGTCATTTAAAATGTATTGGGAAAAGTAGAGATAATGCAGTTAAAACTGTGGATTGAAGAAGCGGAATTTTATTTTAGGAGATTTGTATTTTATATGTGATGAGGTAAAATAGGACTCTAGAAGGGCAATGTGGTCAATCAAACTACCACCTCTTTTTCAAGAGCCTGCTGTGGGTGTTTCTTACCGTTGTTCTCTGATTTGACTTTGATGTGCCAATTTTCAGTTGATGAATAATTGTCTGTGTGCTGATAACTTGGGGGAGTCAAGTGCAGTCTGGTGATACTGTATGAATGGCATATTTGGTTTCTGCAATCCAGAGTGTGTGATTTATGACTTTCATCTCAGTCAGTAAACTTGTCAATTAGCTGCATTTGAAAAGTGATTTTGATTAGTGCAATCAGTAAACATGAAATCTTGTCTTTGATTGCTACACTGATTAGGTAAATTGTTACTTGAGGAGTTGCTGGAGAAGGCAGTTTATATGGCCTTATAGCTCTAGGAAATGCCTAATTTGTAAAGACCAAAGAAAATATTAACTGTCATTTCTTCCTCTCCTGCTTGTACCTTTTTGAAGTGGAATTCACTTTCAGGCTTTTTTCTCCTTCTTAAAATGATCTTCTGTCAGAACCATGCAAACAAATGGTAATAAGTTTGTTTTAAACTCGGCTTCATTATTAAGATATTCCTGCTTGTGAATACTTAATCTGTGTACATGTGGCACCTTGGAGACTAACGAATTTATTTCAGCATAAGCTTTCGTGGGCTACAGTCCCACTTCATCGGATGCATAGAATGGATTCACTTCATCGGATGCATAGAATGGATTCATCCATTCTATGCATCTGATGAAGTGGGACTATAGCCCACGAAAGCTTATGCTGAAATAAATTTGTTAGTCTCCAAGGTGCCACAAGTACTCCTGTTTTTTGCTGACAGACTAATATGGCTGCTACTCTGAAACTTAACCTGTGTGTTTCTCGGTGCTATACATGGGGATGGGATCAGAGCTACTTCCTAAAGGGAGCTGTGTCCTAACTTTTCAGTTGGAGGGGAGGGCTACAGAGCTTGAAACACTCATACACCAGGCACTCATGATTCGGGGGTCAATATGAAAGATGCACCCTACACCTGGTGAGGACTAACCTCCTCTCACTGGAGAGCTTTCCTTGGACTGTAGTGTGTTGGATTAAATGTGTAGCCCTGAACTGCCAGGAACAAGGGCAGCTTCTTTCATCTGCATGGCCTCCTGGCTGCTTGGAGTGCTCCCCTACTTTCTGGCTGCAAAGAAAAGAGGGTGCACTCCATCTCCATGCTGCTGGAAGTGTGAAGTGTCCCTCCCTTCTCCTTCCCCTCCAACCCACTCTCCATCTTCTGTGTACTAGACAGGAAAGGGCAGTTTGACTCGCCGCCTCCTTTTTCCCCACCCCCTGGACTCCCATACTGCTGCTGCTGTCCATCAGCAGTGACACAAGAATCAGGTCTGTCAGTTCTTTTACAGGACCTATTACAGCTGTATCTGAGTGGCTCCCAACATTATAAGGTGTACACATTTAAAAAAAAAACCCTCTTCTCTGTAGTCAGCAGGGACTGGACTTAATTTTTGTTCACTACTTGGTTCTTTTTGGGGGGGGGGGCTGTGCGACAGCTCCATCAAAGGGAGTTCTGCACTTCACTCTAGAAGTGCTACGGTCATGGTCATCCCAGCCTCCTCCAGCAGTGAGTTCCAGGTTTGTGGGTCAGTTGCTGAAAGATCTGTCTCCTGAACACAACTCTGACTTGTGAAGCTCTTAGTTCTGCTTCAGTGGCATGTATCTGTTGTGGGTAGGTCATGTTAGCACATTGTAAGGTGGTCCCTGAAGTAATTTGGGGGAGGGTCTCATGGGGAGCCCTTAAAACAAGGCCCAAACCCATGAATTTGACCAGGCATTCAATACGAAGCCAGGAAAAGAGATCAGAGTGCTGGGGTGATGTTTCTGAGCATATGGAACAGCTGTCAGTTTAGGAACCCGGTGGCCATATTACTTAGGTAATGAGAACTAAGGAATCTAGCCTAGAGATCTTATATGGCTGGATCACTGTGGTAGAGTCCAAGCCCAGGAATGGGGACAATTTTCTTGACAGCTATAAATAGAAAAGTGGGGCCATTTACCAGGACTATGAGACACCAGGTGGACAGCCTAATTAAAAGAATTATGGGTATACCTTTTGGGTTAAATATTTAATCCTGAAATGCAGATCTTTCATTTTGCGTCTCTTTTTTCAAATGGAGTTTGTTTAAAATGAGAAGTTTGAAACTCTGGATCGTGGAAGATTGAAATGGCCAGTATAGTCAGTACTATTCCCTACAATACATACTCAAGTGCTTTGGTACTGTCCTAATCTGAATGATGAATCTACTTCTCTGAAAGTATCCTATCCTCTATAATAGTCCTCGCTGTTTAAACTTTCTGATTAATCTAATTTTTTCTTTTCCTAATTTGATCCCATAAATTCCCAGCCACTCTCTGGCCACCCTAAAACATTATTTTTATATGTAATGCATTGTCTTCAAATTAGCAATTAGGTACAAGTGAAATGAGTTTGGGGAATCCCAGTCTAGTCTCTAAGGGATATATTGTCCACACTACAAGTAATTTTGTAATCGGGCCTATGTGAGCATGACTCATTCTGATCAAAGGAGGCCCAAGGCAGGAAGAGCAGAACTGTTGGAGATGAGAATTTATTTCCACCAGCAAAGCTGTTATCTTCAGTAGGACCTGCCCGTACTATACAGAGTTCTCTCAAGTGCTACCATAAAAGGTTTCTGTTCAGGTCAGACCATTAAAATGCACAAGCAATCCAGTCTGAGTTCCTAGAAGAGAGGCTCAGATTCCTCTCTATCCATGCTTGTCTTAAAAGCTCAATTGAAAAAGTAAATGTAGAGTTCTATCAAATTATTGCTAAGCTTTGGTGTGCTTAAATATTGACAATTTAACAGGGTATTACTATCCTATCACAGTATATCCATTAGACAACTTCTGGAACCAGCTGTTATAATTAGGTCACACTTAAACACCATTGAAGATAATCAAAGGTGTCACTGAAACTGAAGCTTTTGACTGATACACAATTTAAGTGTTGTGAACTGACCAGGGAGCTATTGATTAGATGTTTCTTTCATCCTGTTTACTGGTCAATTTATTTAGAAGAACAGCAGCCATTTAATTGCATGTCTTATTAAAGCAAAGTTGTTGCTGGTACATCTTTGTACAGAGTTAGAGCTTGACTACAAGAAAACAATTGAAAAGTGGGTGGTCCCTTTCATTACTGTTTCTTACTGCTGCAATGCCATATGTCCTGAGCCAGATTTTACCATTTTTCCCGTCTGTATAATAACCATTCAAAAGGACCCATAGTAAATAATAATATTCTAGTGGCCAGACAAAGTTGAAAATACAGTATTCTTAAATCATGTCTCCACCCTATCAGCTTTCAGATTGTATGGTGAATAATTCAGCCTAATAAAGAGGACAGAATTATTGGTTGATGCTTACAAAAATATTGCAATTCATGATCAGTTTGCTTCTCCAGAAAATGTGTACCTTCAGAGGTTTAGAACATTAACCAGTGTATTGGTCCCAGTAATTGTAATTTTTTTCCTCTTGGGTACTTGAAATTTAGCTTTCCATTGTGTATTTTAATAAGATACAATGGAGACATTTTGCTCTTTCACCAGTGGAGTAACTGACTTGAAACTGAAGTCAGTGAAATTAATTTACAATTACACCAGTGTAGAGTAAAAATTTGGCCCAAAAGTATTTGGTAGCAAGTCCAATTTGAGGGGTTTTGTTAGTTCTCTGAAACTTTTAAAAAATTGTGTTTAACACACACTTGACAATAAGTGATGTATGGGACTGGTTTTTGCATATTGTTTGACTTTTTTGTTTTATTATACAGATCTACGGCCCCAAGAATCATGGCGAGGTCCCACACCTCTGTTTCAACAGCCGCCACAGAGATATGAAAGGTATGGCCACTTAAATTTTGTAAAAAGTTTTTAAATATTTAGCTCCTCCATAGTCTACCATATGTTATTTGTTAGTCTTAAAAACTAGGCTTTTAATTTTCTATTTAAATTTATTAACTTTTAAAAACATTGTTACAAGATATTAAATCCATGATGTATTTTTATTGTGGGGTGCGAAATTCAGTATTTCTCTTTTTAAAAGATTTTGAGTTTCTGGCTAAGAAAGAAAGAGAGAAAAAGAGAAAACCACGTTCTATTAAAACCCAGAAACTTCAAAATTAACTTTACTGTTGATGCTTTGGTTACCATTCTTGGATCTTTGGCCTTTATCTTATTGAAGCTTTTGAGATACCATGAAATTCAACACAGAGAGCTTAAAACTGCATTAGATTTTTGTACAGGCTAAACAAATTTCTTTTTAGGAGGGTTGTGGAGCTTAATGAGGCATAACTAATGGTGTTCCACTTTTATCATTTCTGTGCTGGAACCACAGCATTAGTACAGACTAGCCATTGATTCTTGCTACAAACCTCTTGAAGTCCTAATCAGCTTCTTTGGTACAACTTTTTCAGGCCTGACAAGCCTATTGTAGGGCAGTGTCACTGTAGGTCAGTAGTTATTAGTTGCCACTGAAAACAGTTTCTTTAACTACTTAAGACTGAACTGAATTAAATGCAGAAGGGACTCAGAGGAGGATTATAGAATCTGCAGTCCAATAAGTACCATGGAATAGAAAGAATGTGACATGGTTTGATAATAAGGGATGTTTTACATGTGTTCCTTCATTGATAAGTTGTATTCCCTTAAGTCGGATGGACTTTACAAACTCGAGGATATCTGAATGCTATGAATAATTATATTAATATATATAGTGCAATTTTAGAATAGAGATTTAAAATGGACACTAACTTTTACATACATATGTTAATGCTGAAAAGCATCAGACTGGGGAAAAGTTGTTGGGCTGTTAACAAATATGCACCTCTTCCATGGCAAGCATTTTTATCTCTCTCAAAATCAGTCCAATTTGCCACGTTTCATGTGGAACCTTTTCTTATAAGATTTATTCGCAGGGTTATATTCAGCAATGTACCAAACTGAAATATCAGAGGGGTAGCCGTGTTAGTCTGGATCTGTAGAAGTGACAGAGTCTTGTGGCACCTTATAGACTAACAGACGTATTGGAGCATAAGTTTTCGTGGGTGAATACCCACTTCTTCAGATGCATCTGAAGAAGTGGGTATTCACCCACGAAAGCTTATGCTCCAAACTGAAATACCTGATCTTAACTAAAACTTCACAAATAGCTTTTGTTTTGTTTTTTTAAGGAAACAGTATGGTGCGCTTTGGTAACTTGTAATGGTTTTTTACAGTGCTAGGAATTTCATTCTGTTGGGCTGCTAATTTCACTGATTCAGTATAAATGAACTAAAATTTCTGTTTGGGCTTCTGGATTTCCAACTTCACACTTCCACCTCTTCAACCAATCCGTGTGTGTGTGTTATAGTTTTAATAGTGGGGAGGTCTTGGCATGGGGGCACAGGACTTAGTTTCCTTTTAACATTGGAAAAATGCCTGTACTTAGGGTCCAGACATTTGGCTGTACAGCCTCGCTAGTATAGTATATGGTAGCATCACTGGCTCCTTAACCTTACCCAATGTGCTTTGAGTATTGTAAGGGAGGAATGTGTAGACGTTGTGCAGTGTGCTAGTAATGTTACAATGTGGAGATCACCATTCATTTCTTAAACTTCCATTTTCAGTCTTCCTCAAATTATTTTATGGGACTGAAGTTAATCATGTCATGGCTTAGCCAAGAAAGGAATCTCTTTGAAAAGTTTGCAGAAAATCCTTCCACCTTTGAATGAAAATAAGGTGGCTTTTCACAATTCAAGATTTTTTTTTTCCTGGTACTTCTTGTGTTCATACCTCTTTGGTTTATAAAACCACCAGCTTGCCAGACTTCGCTCCCCAATGAGGACAAATACACCCACCATGTTCCTGAAGATACTTGATTAGGGAGAAGGAAAAAACCATTACAATGTTTAAATGCACTGAGCATTGACATTCAATTACTTGCCTTACTGATTTAAGCATGCATCTAAAAGGTGATGGGCCTCAATATTTGCATATTTGAACAGACTCTCTGGCAGTGCTTCTAAAGGATTTGAGATTGCGGGAGCGTTGGTTATAATAGAGCTGATACTCTCTTAGATCTGGGACTCTTATTGGTTCTAATGCCCTAGATCAGGGGTAGGCAACATATGGCACGGGTGCCAAAGGCGGCACGCGAGCTGATTTTCAGTGGCACTCACACTGCCCAGGTCCTGGCCATCGGTCCAGGGGGCTCTGCATTTTAATTTAATTTTAAATGAAGCGTCTTAAACATTTTAAAAACCTTATTTACTTTACATACAACAGTAGTTTAGTTATATATTATAGACTTATAGAAAGAGACCTTCTAAAAACGTTAAAATGTATGACTGGCACGCGGAACCTTAAATTAGAGTGAATAAATGAAGACTCGGCACACCACTTGTGAAAGGTTGCTGACCCCTGCCCTATAAAGTAGCGGTTTTCAACTTGTGGGTAGTTACCCAGCAGGAGGGAAGTTGCCAACAAGTTGTTGTGGCATTGTGAGGCTGCTGTCCATGTGCTGTTTCGCCACTGCCCGCTCCTGCGGATTGTTCCTCCTCTTGCTCTGCCTGGGTTGGGGCAAATCGGGAAGCGAGTAGACATTGAAATCAGGGACAGTGACACAACCAGGAAGAAACTCTTCACCTAAAGGAGGCAGGACTGGGAGAATAGAACCTCCTCCAAACAGCCAGCAGGGAATGTGGGCGTAGTCCCATCCCTGCCAGTGAATCTTTTGAGGGGCCAGTGAAGCAGGTTCAAAGATGTATGGAATGCTGGGTTGGAAGTGGTCAGATTTTTGGCTTGCTGGAGGGAAACTTATAAAATGCTTCTCTCAGAATCAAAACGAGCAGGTTGTCTGTATAGAAGTGTTTACGTTTTTAGAGCCAGTAGTGTAACAGTCTCAAAGTATATGTAGGGGGAATCAATTATTAAAACCGCAGGAAGTTACTGTTGAACAGAGCAGCTGCTTCATACTTGCAAACAAACAGTCTTACTGATCTGAGAAGTTCTGTTACAGTCAGTCTAAAATCTAAAGCATTTGAGGCCTGATTAACACTGAATAAGCATGTGAGAACATAGGTGCTAGAACTAGAGATGCTGGGGGTGCTACTGGCTTGAAGCGGTTTCCATTATATACAGAGTTGACAGTTTTGGTTCAATGGTTCTCAGCACCCCCACTTTAAAAATTGTTCCAGCACCTCTGTGTGAGAATGTTTTGTGTTCATCAATGGCAGTGGCGGGACTTAATTATTATATTTTAGAAGCTTTATATATTTAATGTTGTTTGTGGGCTTTGTTGATCATAACACTAGACAGCTTGAGAGATCTGGGTTTGACTCTCGCTTCCTAGCATTTCAGGGAAGAGAACACAATCATTTCACTGTGGGTGTTGATGGCATAACTTGCAAATCTAAACTAAGCAAGGATCGTTTTTGTCTGTGCTTGGATGAGATCTCCAAGGATAACTGAGGTTTGAAACATACGAACATTTTCTTATTATAGAACACCTTCCTAAAGCGACCATAACTATCACACTTACCATGTGTATTAGGGCTTCATTACACAATCATACAATACTGGGTTAATAGAGCATGGTTTGTCCTAATTCAAATGCCGCACAAAGGGCACTGCCCTTCTGTCTGTGACTTTGTATTACTGCATGTATATTAAGGGGTCAAGCTGTATAGTAAGACAGAGCCTAGATCCTATAGTAATACATATGCACAATAGCACAGAATTTATTCCTGTGGGAACTGTAACTTTTAATTTCCTGATTTGTCAGATTAAAATGTCAACTGTAATCTTGCGTTAATACTGTTTTGGCATATAAATAAGGTACATAACCTAGCGAGTGAAGGACAGAATGGAAGTCTGGATGCTGGTTTTGTTACTTTTAATACTATGTAGTACTTGCACAGCATTTTGAAAATGTTAAATGCTGTATAAATATTCAGTAATTTAACAGGTTTAGCTAAAATATTCTAATGATACTACATAGCTCTGTTTCATTTTTACAGTGGCTTGAAAACAATAGACATGTCTGACAAGCTTTTAAATCTATGGAACATTCATAGTGCATTGTCAATCCATCTTAGTAAACACTCCCAATATGCAGATTTACAAAATTACACTGCTGAAGTTAATGAACATTTTGCCTAATACAAAAATATATTGTGTAAATTTTGCTCTGTATGCAATAACTGAATTGCTAAAATCCTTTATGAATAGTTGTTGCTGCACATGCATATTGTCTTATTAAAAATCAACATATTGACTATTTAATCACTGCTTGGGATGGTTTGGGGGGGCAAGTTAAATACTCCAAATTCGTGATATGCACTTACTGCCTGAATAATTTAACTTGTTGTTTAAGATCATCTTGAGTTACAAAAGGACAAATGCATTTTAACCACAGTCCCTTGGCATTTGTATAGAATGTAAACATATTAATTTAAATGGAATCTGTTTTGAAAATTTTATTAGGAGAGACCTTACAGAAGCCTTCATAGACTTTTGTGGCGAAGTGACGTTATAATGGAAACGGTGACAAACTTACTGAAATCAAAGGATTGTTAATTAATGAAAGACCAAAGCTCATACTACTTAATGTTCATAGTGTTCTGATGGAATTTTCTCCTGTCACCACTATGATTTATCTGACAAAATATCAAGACATATTTTGAATCCAGTGTTTTGCCTTAAGATGAAGATATTATTTCCTTGAAATGTAAAATAAAAACATTGCTAAACATGTATTTAAGCAAAAGGAATATCTTCCCACTAGTGTTAGGTCATCTTGAGTGCTTAATTCATTGATTTTAAATAATTACAGTATTGGCCTGATTAGTAAATGTTTCAGATAACGTTTTATGAATGCATAGTCTGCTGTTTGAGATCGAAAATCGGTAAAAGGGGTGTATAATTAATTCAGCAGTAATTAAGGTTTTGCTTCTGTGCAACATTTAGTTCTGTTTCAGTAAATACCATTTCGCATATTGCTTGTAAGTGCCAACTATGCATCCAGTATGAAAGCGTCATACTTCATACTAGGAATCTTATCTTTTTATCTCTGTGGACAGTAAGAGTCCTTATTACCTGGGTTTGGACATCATAACTGTTCTTAATCTGGCCAGACAAAGTAAACATAATGTAGTTTTTACAGTGTAAAACTAAAATGAATGGGAATAGGAATTTAAACATGAAATCCCTCTTTAAATATGTACCCCCCTCCATCTTGTTATATTTACCTTTTTGTGTTTTGGGTTCTCAGAAACAGCTTGCCATGATCAATGCACTGGCTTAATATAGACTTTGTCTCCATTCCTATCGTTCATATTAAACCACATTAAAACGTTCCCCACCCCCACTAATCCTTTCCTCAATAAGCCCTACACTGATCTTTCAGCTGTTGTACAGGCAGCTATGTGTAATATGCTTGTATAAACTTCAAGAAGGAGAATGTGATCACCTTATTAAAACCCTGAGTGCTTGCTTGAATAGCCTGGGTCAAATTCAGCCTCGGTGTCACTTCATTGACTTTGGTAGAGTTCTGGCAGGGATGACTTTAGTATCTTTAACCAAATGGATCCAGCCCCAGGTTTTTCAAAGACAAGGGAAGTAATACTGAAGTTAGTGTCATTACAATAATTTTAAAATTAAATGGTTACCCTACCCACCAGTTGTCCAAAATTTTGATATTTTATGCTAATTACTTTCCTCCTTTGCTCATAGATCATAATAGAATATCAATGTATACCTGTTGAACAGTAAACAAAACAGATTTAAATTTACAGGATTTGTATATGAATTGTTGGGAATAATATCTAATTTTCTAATTAATTCACTTTCCCCTCAACACACTGTGGTATGTGTTCTCTGCAGAAAACGTGGATTTTGAATTCTCTAGCACTGGAGAGATCATGTCCTAAGCAGTACATGGCTATATCATTTTTATGAATATTTGTAATAAAACAAGGATTTGATGTGCCTGTTTTATATTTGTAATTTTAGACTAGGTACTTGAAGGCAATTAAATATTTCTTGCTGCTAGTAATCTAGGATGAGAAACTAGGTTAAAATAGATGTTGAATTTGTGTTCCCATATAAACTGTACACCAAATGTCAGTGAGTCCATGCCAATTAGTGCTTATGTTGCTAGGTCACCATGGTCAATTGAAAACTGCATCAATAGAACTTGAAAAGGTTTCTTCCCGATCAGACCTTCTGACATATTGAGCAGAATAATGGATGGGAAAAAACAGCCAAGGCCCCTAACCTAGATTCAAAATACTCGGCAGTAAGAATTCATTTGCAACCTGCAATTAACTAGAAAGAATGGACTCTCAGAAAGAGTCTGGACATTTAGAAAATAAAGCTTCATTCTCCTGTGTTTGCACATGTTTACTCTTTGGATAGTGTGTTACATTTAGCTAACTCAGTGACGTTTTGTTTCAAATCTACATTGGCGGTCACTGCAAACAGACTGACAAACCTGTCTCTAAAATACAGGATGAGCAAAATCCTTTTAGGGAATTCAAAATCCCTGACTCTGCAAATTTGAAATTGCATTCTTTCAAAAGCATCTGTTTCTTCACCTTAGTATGTTTGAGAGTGAAGCAGTGTGTAAACATGGTCTGATAGTTAAAATTGTGCAGGGTTTCTTCCTTATACAGTGTGGGCCAAATCATTTAGAGGCACTTGTAGCTCCCATAGATTGTAATATGACTATGCAATTAACACAATAGATCTGTGCTTAAGCAAATCCAACCATTTATTATACGTGTCTATAAAAGGTTGGGTTTTGTAATATGAAGTTATATATACATTAATAACATGCTATAATACACATGTTCTTTACACAGAAATTCTGGGGCTGCACCTCTTATATCTTGGAACCGCATGCTGCAATCCCAAGGTGCAGCATTCCAGCAAAATCAATACCAAGGTGGACCAATGAATTACCCCCACAGACCTGATGATCGAATGGATAGGGGAAGACAGGTAATAAAGCACTGCGTGTGATTGTACGTTGTTTTCTTCTGGGTCACTTGTGCAGTATCTGTGTTATGGGAAAAGGGAAAATACTCCCCACAAATATTTCTGCCAAGTAAAATCTTCTGTTTCGTTTTAAAGCTTAACATGGTTCTGTTTTAGGGGTGTGTCTTTAACACATCTTCATAGGTGAATTGAAGGACATATCAAACCCCCAAATTTAAAGTATCCATAGTTTAGAATTTTTTCTTGCTGAAAGGTACTGATTTGACTTAGACTGGAAACTATTGGGCTATTAGACTCTAATAGCCAAAGATGTACAGGTGTACGCATGTGTGTAGCTAGCTAGTCTTGGAAGGATTCAATTTTCATTGGTAACTGTCAGTAACAGTTGTTTTCACTGTAGACAGACAAACAGATGAATAAAATATTTCCATTGGTGATGATCAAAACTTACAGCTAGGCAAAGAAAAAAAAATGCTGCTGAAGAACTTTTGGGAGTTTGATTTAAAGGATATTTACTTTGTATATGTTTGACATGTCCTGACGACAGTTTATATTAACAGTTATAAAACTTTAATTTTTTGAATATAAAATCTGTCATTAAGTTGTCCGAGCTCCCCATAATTTCCTTCAACTGTGAACATTTAAATCGATAAAAATGGGGGGGGAAAAGCCTAAATATCTTCAATGTTATCTGTTGAAATTATAAAAAGCAACTTGAATTCCGCCAAGCCTCTCTCCCCTATGCACACACGCACTAAAGTTACTTATTTAGATGTAAGTAAGCAAGCACGAGAGAGTTCCTATTCAAACCTTAGGTGGACTTGCCATCATTTAAAAAGTACAATATAAATGTATTAAACAGCCAAAAACAACAGCCTATTGAACCCCTTCTGCCCCCCCCCCCCCCCCCACGCACACATTCTCCTCCATTTTCCCAATGAATAGGTAACACACCAGGATGCACAGTTGTACTAGAAACCTTGGGCACAGAAACTGTGTGGCATAGCACAGTTGTAAAACACACTCGTGATGTCCTGATTAGACTTTAGGCAGCTATTTGAGTATGAGGCAGATGCTGGTTTTTGGAAACCAGATCTTGTAGTGCTCGACTGGCAGGCAGGCTACCAGCTTGCAGCTGGAGAAGTAGTAAGGGAAAATTATCTCCCTCTTACCTGCTGGGTACCTGTGTTATTTTCCAACACGATGTGTAAGCAAAGGTGTGAGCCATTAATAAGAATGTAAGTATACCTTTGCCTGGCCCAGAAAAACTACTAGCAGCTAGCTCCCAAGGAGTGGAACAGTTCTTCCCTTTTTGGTGTCTTCTGCTGCCCACCATGCACTAAAAATGCTGTGTGTGGCACCCTTCCCCCTCCCTCCCCCGACCCCCCAAATGTGGCTGAAAGCCATAAAACTTTAAGATACTTTCCTCATTTTTTGTTCATTTTTAAAATAGTTTCTCATACTCCTCCTTTCCCCCACCCCCAACTGTAGAAGGATATAGTTATTATCAGAAGGATAAATTCTGGCCTGTACCACACATGCAGGATAACTACCCAATCCTCTTGTTCTTCCCATTTTATAAATATAAAATAAAACCCATTTAATTGGGAACCCCCAATAGTGATGAATCAGTTGCATGAAATCTGCCTTTCTTCAATTTTACTCCGGTGTAACTTCATTGAATTAATGTTATGCCAGTGTAAAACGAGTAATCCAACGATGAGTCAATATATATATCTGCTTTGCTGGGATAATTGCTTGGATACAAACTCACATTTCAGTATCTAATGATAAAATTATGCACTTATTTCTGAAAATTCCATTTGGTTGGCCTACAAGCCAATTCAATATGCAATATTGTTGTAATGGTGTCAATCCCAAGGTATTAGAGAGACAAGGTCGGTGAGGTAATATCTTTTATTGGATCAACTTCTATGTGCTAACCACTTATGCTAAACATCTGCCGTGACCACTGTTCCCTCTAAGCTGTACGTGTGTGCGCGCGCACACAGATCCTAAACCCCGCGCACATGGCGAAACACCACGCGCACAAAAATTTGCACAGAAGCACAATAATTTGCATAGAAGAAATTTTTTTGCGCACACGGCCTGTCAAAAATTAGAGGGAACATTGGCCGTGACTCTAAGTACCTTCCCCAGCCCTGAAGAAGAGCTCTGTGCAGCTCAAAAGTTTGTAGCTCTCGCCAACAGAAGTTGGTCCAATAAAAGATGATATCTCACCCACCTGGTCTCTCTAGTAAGCCTATTCAGAGCATTATACAGTTGTCACTTAGGAAATTCACACTAGCAAGCACTACTATGGCTTTTTCTCCGCATCATGTTTCCCTTCTCTATTACAATGGATCATTTTTACTTGAATGCTCTATAAATGAATTGATGACTTGTACTGTGGCTGTTTAAAGACACACACACACACACACACACACACACACACACACGCCGACTTCCGGTGGTGCTGGTGGGGGCTGACGCCCGGCATCGGGGTCGGAGCCCCAGCCGACGTGGCGGGGCCTCGCCCCCGACGCCGGCCGACGTGGCGGGGCCTCGCCCCCGACGCCGGCCGACGTGGCGGGGCCTCGCCCCCGACGCCGGCCGACGTGGCGGGGCCTCGCCCCCGACGCCGGCCGACGTGGCGGGGCCTCGCCCCCGACGCCGGCCGACGTGGCGGGGCCTCGCCCCCGACGCCGGCCGACGTGGCGGGGCCTCGCCCCCGACGCCGGCCGACGTGGCGGGGAGCTGGGCGCGGGCCCCGGGAATGGCGGGGAATTTTTCCCCGTGGGTGCTCCAGCCCCGGAGCACCCACGGAGTCGGCGCCTATGTGCACGCGCACACACACACACACTCACTCTCTCTATACATTTGTGGGAGCCTCTGGTAATAGTGTTTAAATGGCTCATTCAAATAGCCCCATTTCAAGAAGATGTCATTTTTTAATGGACATTTCAAATGTGGCATCACCCAAAGCGTGTGACAACAATGAAGCTGCTTTGGCCATCTCTGCACTAGGGAAATTCTTGATAAATTTCCCACTGTTGCCAAGGCTCATTCAGCTGAATCAGTGATAGGAGCCCCGGGGAGGCAGCCTGCCAGCTGCCAACACCATTTCCATCCTCGTGTCTCTTAGTTTTGCAGGGTTACATCATGCTGAAACATCTGCAGCCAACAGGTGATCTACCCTAGTGCTCCTAACTCTACACTAGTTCAGCTGAACTTGTATTAGCAAGAGTGGGATCTTTCTCTGAACTAGGGACCTTCCTGAAAAGGCTTTACAGATCAGTCTGGTAATGTCTTTAGCTCAAGCTGCTTCTCTGGTTCGGAGTATGGTAGGGAAGAAGGAGGTACCTGTTAGCAAAGTTTAAAATGCTCAGGTATGGCTGTGAAACTCTGCTGTAGACAAGCCGTGTTTTAACACTATTTGGCCTGTGTAGAGGAGATCAGATTGCGTTGGTTCTAGTCTGGGGCACTGACTGGGCTGTCCCATCTTTTAACATAGTGGGATTCTGTCTACACTGGTTGGTTAAACCATACCAGAAGCTTCTTAATCTACACCACACTTCTTAAGTATAAGTGACAGAGAGTCCTGTGGCACCTGATAGACTAACAGACGTATTGGAGCATAAGCTTTCGTGGGTGAATACCCACTTCGTCGGTTGCATCAGATGCTACCCCTCTGATTCTTAAGTATAGTGGCTGAACTTTGCTAAAAGATGTGTATTGACAGGGTCAGTTCTGGAAATTTTTAATTGAATGACTTAAAATGCATCTTCACCAAGAGGCTTGAAAACAAAGAATAAATGCATAATTGCACCAGTCCACAATATGAGGTGTTGTGATGATAAATTAAAAAATCAATGAGGTATTCTCAGGGCTTGCGGGAGAGGGGGGGAGAAGAGAGAGAGAGCATGGAAATCAGACTGGAAAATTAGATACTCATCCTCCCTCTGCAATCCCAAGTTCTGCTCCACAATCCTAGAATAACCAGATATATCTGCTAACCAGATCAGTTAGCACTGGAATAGTTCATTGTTGACATTAAAATTGTAGTCACTAAGCATAAGGGTTAACATTCCACTGAGAAGAGTGGGGGATGGTGCTTCTCAGAAAAAATGTCTGTATTGTAGACTCAAGAAGGGATCCCTGCATCAGTTCACAAAGAAAACCTTCCATATGTGATCTTAAGAGCTCAAAACAGGATATTTTATGAAAACTAGGTTTGCAGGATTGATGGAGCTAGCAATGAAGTGCTGGCATGGTGCACTTCTCCTAGACCATTCACATTATTTTATAAGGCAATAAATTATTTAATTCTTTCATTGTCCCCTCACAGTTCTAGGAAATTGTTCCCCTGCAGCATCATTAGATAGAAGACTTACTGATTTGCTAGTATTTATATATTTTCCAAGACACAAGTCTGGTATCATAAATGCAGGACTTGCCTTCTGCTTGATCCTGCAGTGAAGTAGTTAAATCTAGGCAGTGACAGCGTACTTGGTCATATTCTAATATGTGATGATAATGCGGGGGACAGAAAACGTCTGGCCAAGTAAGCTTGCTTTTTTAGAAGTATCCTTATGTCAACTACCCCTTTTTAAGACCATTGCTTTGTCTCTAATTTTAGTAATTAAGCCGCCTTTGATTTTTTTTAAATGAGGTTTTTGTTCACATTATGGTCTTGGGGCAAGTACATACTGATGTTACATTATAAGCCACATTAGAGTTTTAGGAGTGCAAAACAGCATCTGAAACTGACGTTATCTATAAATGTCAAAGCTTTAAAGCCCTGAAAAAGGCTTAAAATGGAAGTGGACACACGTTTTATAGTAGCATAAGTAATTATCAACTCCCTTCACCCCTAAATCCTTTGCTACAGCATGGCCCGCAGGGGTTAATATATATGTTGCTGTGGAGTGCTTATAGAATGAATGTAACTGTCTGTTATGTGGATCACTGTTGTAGCAGACTTTAGTTGTTATACCTTACAAACACACCCGAAATGTAAAGAATAAAATACATTGTATTGCGGACATGTTTAACTTGTAATATTTAGCCTATAATACAGGAATTGAACATTAGGAATAATTCTTCCCTGTGCAACTCTGTATCAGTGTCTAATTGTATGATTATATACAGTGTTTTTGCAAAAAATGCTCTTTGGTGCACCATTTTATTCTCCTAAGAGACTTCTAAAGGAATGCACTCAACATGATTTTTGTTTTAATTGATTGACTTTTTTTTAAAAAAGATTCCTATTAGAGCATGTTTTTTAAAACAATCAATCGTCGATCTTTTTTAAATGAAGGGATGGGTGTGGGTCTGTTTTAGAAAGGGTTTTGGGGCTGCCTGAGAGTAACACCACCAGACTTGCACAAGCCACTCCTTTTGGACTTGTTTGCCTACTGCCCTTTGGAGTCAGTTTAGCTGCTGCTCTTACTCCTAATCACCCTCTGGAAAAGCCTGGGGAAGGAGCTGTCCCCATCCCTCCCAAAAAAGTGAAAGACCATCTATACCCAGTGTGTCAAATCACCAAAGTAAACTGAAAATAAAGAGGAAAGTAACTTTCCTTTGATCTCTTATGGTCAAGTTTGGGATTATTGGTAGGCACCAAATTTTCAGTTTGGAGGGAGATTTAAGTTGACTGTCTCTCTAAATTCCCCTCAGATAAGCTTGTCACCATGAATCTGATGTATTGGGTGTGGCAACTAAATTAAATACAAATTTATATCTGAAGTGGTAACCAACTTTACTTGAAGTCTTCTGTACTTTCAATACTCAGTCTGACATGCATTGATATCATGTCACCTAGTATTTAAAATGCTCTTTAAAACTGAACTGATGCCTACAAGAAGCCAGCACAACAGAAATGCATCTAACAAGAAAAGTCTCATGTATCTGTAAAAGCATATGGTTTTTGCTTTGGCGGAAGATCAGCTGTCTACAACTAAAATATACAGACTTCTTTTGTTTCAAATGAAATTGAAATAAAGACAAAACATTGTATAAGTTAACCATAATTGGGTAGGGTAAGATGAATCCTAACTAGGGTAGAAGCATCATAGGTGTCAAAGCATACCTTTACTATGCATACTGAAGGTATTCTACTTTCCACTTATAGTCCGTGTAAAATGTGTGCGCGCATGTGTGTGTCTATATATACACAATGGCAGAGCCTCGTTTCCTTCATGGATTTAGAAAGTTTGCTTTTCAAATCCTGCTCTTGTTTTCATTTTGCACCTTTTAAATTCCACTATTACTGAAAGCAAAAGGTTAGCAGTTACTTCTGCAGCTCAGATCACCCTCAATGCTGCCTTTTGACTTTTTGCTCTCTCGTTTGGGATTATTAAATCTTTTCCAACACACATGGAAGTGTGAGGTTGGTGTTGTACAGAACTCACTTCTTGTGTAGAAGCTGAAGTGTGTGTATCCAGGAGAGCATTTGTAAACACTATTAAGAGATGTTTATCTCTTTCTTTGGTATCTTTCTGTGTAAAGGCTGTATTGTTTCAGTTTTGCATGGAGTCTGAAGCTAGGCCAGCTTGTTTACTGTGACATTAATCCAGAAAATAAACCCTTGCTTTTGTTCGTTTGCAGGGATATGGCCCCGGGAGGCCCTACCCTTTGCCACCTCCCTCTGGAAGATACAACTGGAATTAGACTCTTGAAGTCTTCCATCATCAAAACCTGTTTTTACAATAGCTGTGGAAATGAGGCATCTTTAAGAAACGTACTAGTAGTTTTTAAACTGCAATATGTGTTTTAACTGTGTATATTTCTTACTGATAAGATTTGATTTTGGGGGGGGAAGGGTTTTTATGTTGCTTTGAAACAGTGTACTGGAGAAGACATGTAAAGCACTTACTAATGTGCTTGAGAGAGACATTTCATGAAGTAGGAGTACTGTTCTGCCTTTATTACTAGCCAAGCATCGATTGCATATGCCTGTTAATTGCAAACCCAAACATCCTTTAGTTCACAACATAAGAGCCCAAAAATAGATACTGATTTTTAAAGAACGCCTAGAAATAGGGTTTTATTAGCAGTGAAGGTAGGCACAGCAGGCAGTCTAAGAAACACAATGTTTAAAGACACGCTTTTGTCCGTATTCTTTTTAAGAACACTTCATTGATGTATTTGTCTCTCGAGTTTTGATTTCTGGACTCCTAAGTAAAAATGTTTCAACTTTTACAACTTTTGTCTGGTGTGTTCTTGCTCTTTTATGCCTTTTATCTCGTAGAATATGAAATTAACAACAGATTTTATAGAAAATCACATTTTCAAACAAAGGTTAACAAACCATTAGCTGGCTAGTATATGGGTGTATTTTTTAGTAATTTTCAAATGGTTTTGCATTCAGTGTCTTGAATATTGAAATATTCTCTTTTTACTTGACTGCCCTATGAAGTGGCTTTTGAAAACATGCACTGGTATTAAGTGACTTATGACTCTTTCCTCTGGAATATTTGCGTAGTTTTTATCTAAATGCATATGCACACTTTTAGTTTGATATTTAATAACTTGGAAAATGCTCCTATATAAACATCCATATTTTGAAGACTCTAAACATTTTAGTTTGCCCATAAAAAGTAAACAGTTCTCTGCTCCTAACATAGACCATGCATCAGGTTAAGTAAACTATTTAAAAATGGATGCAATATCTCTAAGTATCCCTTTTATATTTTTCTTTAATATGCACATGTATGTATGTGTGTGTGTATGCATAACTGTAGCCTTTTTCTACATAAGTATTTTTTAACTCTTACACAAGGTTATAAGAAATAGTCTCTCCTGGACCATCTGATATAGGCAGTTTAGCTGTGTCCTCTTTCAAGGGCACAAATGTTAATACTCAAATATAAGGAAAAAGACCAGACCAACGTAACCTTGAGAGGAAGAAATCATGAACCTAGATTCATTTGCAAGTGATTGGGGATGGAGCAGACTACTTCATTGTGATTCAAAGAGCAGTCATACTGTTAGAAACTGATGTATGCCATCAGATTGCAATGGTCTATAGTGCATTACATTAAAATGTTGTGTGGGTATAAAAATTTGCTACTGAACAGAAAAGGAGCAGCAGTGACATTCAATTTTCATACATGTAGGCATTCTCAAAGCACTCACCTCGTGTCTGGGTGTTCTTAATATCTCATCTAAAGAAAATGATTTTTCGTTTATCCTTTTCAAATGTGACTGACAGCTAAAATCAAATGTTGTAGAATAAACATCCTGCAAATGGAAGCCGAATGCACCTTTGTACCTGGGCTTTGCATCTTTCACACCTAGTGTACATGTCCTGAATTTCTGATGTTTGTAGCAAATAATTGCAATTGTGTGTACACTTACTATTACTTTTGTTCTATGCATTGCAGCTTCTCTTTAACCTCTTCAGAAAAGTGCCATTGTTTCCTGCAAAGCATAATTATTCAAATATATAATTTGATGGTGTGATTGTAGTATTGGTGTGACTCTCAGGTGGTCATTCTTTGGCATGTCCTTACAATTGCATGAACACATGGGGTTAGTGTGTGACGTGGGTGCAAATGGCCAGTTGTCCCCAAGTATCAAAATTGCAAGTGCAGTAATGGTGCATGCAGAGTTCGACATGCTTGGCAAAGGCTCCAGTCTGTAAGAGTGCGTTCTTCAAGAAGGATTTCAGGAGAGGGATGTAACTCAGCTTTATTCCTGCCAAAATCCGTTTTACTTAGGAAAGAATAATTCACTCCATTGCAGGAAGTACTGGGTGAAATGCCATATACTTGCTGTGTGGCGTATGAGGTCCTGGAATCTGAATAGTCCCTTCTGCTCTGGCAACCTGCTACTGCAATAGTCTGTTTAAAGAAATAGCCTACCAGGTTAGTGCAAACTTGGTGAAGGAAGAGGGGATTGGAGAACTGGTTTTAGCACCATTTCAGGGCAGGAATCTTGCAGGGTCTACTTGCTCCGGAGGGAATGTTTAGAACAGACAAGAACGTGTTTACACACACTCCAACCAAAGTGCCATGTCAGTGCTTAAAAGAAAGTCCTTTTTTCTGCAATCGCTCATAACCCCTTGGCCACTCCTGGCATCATTAAAGTCGCACCTTCCTCCCTGCCTTCCGTTTCGTTTGTCTAGTTTCTAACTTTCTGCTCCCAGCATGGGGACAGGGCTGTGGGGGGAGAAAGGCTCGGGGCTAGGCATGGATGGAGCCCCCTGGGATGGATCCTGAGGGAGCCAGCAGCAGGCAGGGGCAAAGAGAGGGGGAGGGGACTCAGGCGGGATGGGAGCCGCTGGGCGACCTTTGGAGAAACACAGGGGCTGTTTGGTGCCACGTCCATTGACCAGCCCCCGGAGCTGGTGCAGAGACCAGTGTGGCCAAGTCCCTCAATGCTGGAGGGACCGGGGCTCCACCCGGCTGCTGTAGGAGCCCGGGGGTTTGAAAGGCAGACGACGCTTTTCTACCGCTTTGTCGGGATCCTCCCCAGGAGCGCGCGGTGGGGAGCAGCCCTCTGCAAAGCCGCCTCCATGCCGCGCAAGGACCCCCGAGCCAAGCTCCCCTGCTCGTCCAGCGGGGCAGGATCGGGCTCGTGGCAACCGGCGCTTGGATGTAAACGGAGCTTGCTCGTTCACACCGGCCGGGGAAAGGCTCCGCTGCGGAGCAGCCTCGCTCCGCTAAAACCAGCGTTTGCTGCCATGTCATTATTTCCGCAAATGCCCCGTTCTGGGGGTGGCAATGCTCGCTGGGGACCCCCCCCGCCCCGAGCCAGCGCCGATCGCCCTGGCAGGATGGAAACTCCCGGTGCCTGCGGTGGGCTTGAAATCGCGTCCTCCCCTCGCCCAGCCCTGCCGCGGGGCTCACAGGCCTCTGGAGTCCACCTGAGGCCACGGTCGCCTGTGGCTTAAAAAAAATCCCTTAAAGCGGGGACTAGGCAGGACCAGTCCCTGGGGGCCTGGGAGGGGGAGGGGGCTTTCCTTCTCTCTGCAGCCGGCTGCTCGCGATCGAGCATAACCCCTTGGCACGTACCCAGGAGCCTACGTGTTGCCCCCGGGGCACCCACGCGCGCTGGGACACACCGCGTGGGGGGTTAAGGCCACGGGGCCAAATCTCCCCGGGACTTCCTCGGGGGGGGCAGCGCGCACCGGGCGTAAGAGCCGGCGGCGTCCCTCTTTCCGAAAGGAAAACACGGGCCGCTGGGGGGGCGGGGGGTAATTAGCAATCGAGCCAAAGGTCCGATCTCCCACTCCGGCGCTTGGCTTTTCGCTCCCCCTTCCACCTGGGGCTCGCCTCTCCAAAACCCGCTGAACACAGCCCAATCCGGCGCGAGGAGGGACCCCGAGCCACGAGCCGGGTAGGTAGCTCCGTCCTGCCCCCCCCCCGCGCTCTAGAAGAAAGAAGGGGGGTGGGGGGGGACCCCAGATGTGTTTGTTTCCTGCCCGCTCGCCGCGTGGCCTTCCAGGCTCTTCCCGGAGCTCAGCTGGAGCCCAGGTTCGCGTCCCGTGACCCCGGCTCTGGGCCCGCCAGCCCCGCGGGGCCACCCTACACTTCCAGGGCGGGCTTTGTTCCGCCGAGACCCTGTCCCGCTTGGCTCTCGGGGAAGGGCCCTCTCCGGTTAATGAGCGGCACCTCCTCTGCGCGATTGTAGCCGCACTAAGAGCCTGGGAAGCCCCCAAGTGCCCCAGGAATCCCGGGGGCGACTGATCAGAAACCGCCGATCAGCGGCCGGGGAGGTTTACGTTTCTCTGCTCCTTAAAAAGGGGGGGTTGCTAACTTTTCCCCGTCTGTTACAGAGGGGGGCGAGGTAATTCGTCCGACCAACTT
Source organism: Chelydra serpentina (assembly GCA_037349315.1). Classification (NCBI taxonomy): domain Eukaryota; kingdom Metazoa; phylum Chordata; order Testudines; family Chelydridae; genus Chelydra; species Chelydra serpentina. Next base: position 19,741,362 of record JBAIAC010000061.1, read on the forward strand.
CTGTAGGCTCTGCAAAAGAGCCCCGTGTAAACTCAAAAGCGTGTCGCTGTCCGCAGCAGAATTTGGTCCAATAAAAAAATGTTACTTCACCCCCCTTTGTCTCTGCTAGAAAGTACCCACACCCACGAATCGGATTCACTCATATACATTTCAGGGGTGACAGGCCGACAGTCCACTCCATCGGTCTCTCTAATCGCCGCTATACACACACACAAACCCAGCACTGAGTTTTGTACATAAACCTATTTCCCCTCTGTTACATGCAGAGAAAAGGGAATCGCTTGATATTTATATTTCCTTCTTATTTCACTGGAAGCTGCAAGCGAAACATAATGCGGAATCACCTCTCTAGCATGGGGATAACGGATTGTTTCTTTCTGTCGCCTCTTTTCTCCATTATAATAAAGGCCTGACGCTTCTGTTTTAACCGGGAAATGTTGAAAAAAGGTCATATTTCCCTAAAGGTTTCAATCTGTTCCCTTTCTCCACAGCATTTCCTTATGTCAACAAAGCTTTTTGTTCCAAGAGGGAAAAAAATCAGGCTTGCAAAATGTACTGATTATCTCTCTCTCTCTATGTACCCTATTTCCCCAGACATTTTTTAAAAAGGTATCTTCCTTGTCAAATAAATCATGAGTATCTTCAATTGAAATAGAACTATCAGATATTAAACAAATTCGGAACCTAATTTTCTGTCCCGGAAACGAATTCATACATTGACCAAAATAACACGAATTTTCCATATCCTTTCACTGCATTTACAAGCATACACCTTTATGTTATTTGCAAATCCTTCGTTGGGATCCAGTGGTATGTATATCCTTTTTTCAGAGATCTTTCTCTGGGTCTAGAGTACGGGCCATTTATTCCTCAGACAGTTTGATTTTTTGCGTACCTCCAGAGGAATCCAAAAATGACTTCTTTTTGAAATACTCGTGATCAAATCACAAAATAACTTGTTCTAAATGTTTCCAAGTAACCGTTTGGCCGAACACTCATTTAGTTAAATGTATTTAAAGGTGGAGGGAGCGCGAAGCAGATTATAACACCTCTTAGCTATAAATTTAGACCAAAAATATTTAAGGGGAAAAAAGAAGATGATAAAAATTCAGTTAAAATATTAGATCAAAAATATGTAAACCAAACCACCGCTTTCCCTCCGCCCCGCCCCCCCCCATCCAAGGAGTTATGGAAATCTTTCGATTAAAAATATACTAAAAACATTCAGTAAAAACATCAAACTATAAAATCTCTCATGTTGAGGTTATATCTCTTTAGTGGAGTATAGATTCCACTTATTTATTCTGCTAATTTATAAAACACACCTTGTTACTGATAGTCCATTTATTTGCATTAATTAAATAACACAAATTGCTCTGAGTATATTTAACTCCAGTCATGATTTATTTAATTAAATCATTCTGTAACTTGAGTTTTCATATCGAACACCCAAAACATACTAGCGTCTAAATAAATAAAAATAAAATAAAACCCCTAAATAGACCTACATAACATAAGGTAACAGAATCACCTTCACTTCTTAGAAAAAATATGTATGGTTCTCTGAAGTGACAGTTAAAGATCAGTTTGGAACAAAAATTGCTATATTAAGAGGCAAAAACGTCTTTTGTACAATTAAAACAGAACAGAACTTTGTTGTGAGCAACCGCGATTTCTTATAGTATAAAACATTGCTGAAAAAGTCGATGGTTTATTTAGTTTCTCTGTATTTTTTGTATTCGGGAAGAGGCGTGAGGAAGAAAACATGTTGCTGTAATTTATTTTCCTTGTTCATTTCCTTGATTTTTAATTTTTTTTAAAGACTCAGCATAATATTTAGCATTCTACCTAACTGATGTCAATTTCGGGGGTTGGCTGCTGTCCATTTCAGGTTCTTGGTCTTTTTTTAATGTCCCCTCGTTCATAGCTGTAGCTATGCTTTAATTAAATGCTTTCTACCAACAATATTTAGCTTCGGATAAAATTATACTGGGATACCAAGAGCAGGTAACACACTTTGGGGGAATTTTTCTGAGTTTCTTTATTTCGTCAGGTCTAATTTAACTTAACCAGCAATCTTTCATCATTGGGAGGGGGCACATTTTACACGTAGTGAGAGGGGCAGTTGGTTTGTCAACATACATCCAAGTACTTACTAAATAATATTACTTAATAATAACAACAATACAAACTTTTTTTTAATCTGAGCATCAAAGTTCAAAAGCTCTTCTGTAAAAATATCCTCAACTGGTATAATACAAGTCTTTTTTCTCGATCTGATTGTTACTGCTGCTTTCCTTTCCCTGTCACCTAAATGGCAAGAACTGTTCTCAGCTACCATGGCTGTATGCCTCATCGACCTTGAGTTACAATTCAATTTACGTTCAATCAAATAATAATGAAATTGCACTTAAGGGGCACCCTTATAAAATTAATTCGGCGAGATAAGTTGCACTTCAAAAGCTTTATTGTTCGCGTTCAATTGGTTTAGAAGATAGAGACACCAACCAACTGGGTTTGGTTGTTTTTTTTAACTAGCCTAAAAAAAACCCACCAAAAAACCCGGAGACTTTATGGTGGGAAACGCTAACTCTTCTCACTCTGCTGCGTCAGCTTTTAACTTGCACATTAAACTACAGCAACAGACAGACTCTAAAGTCGGACGATCATTAGCGAAGTCCTCACCTGTACCTGGCCTCAGATATCCTAAAGCAACGAGGGTTTGGGGTTTTTTTTTCGTTTGCTTGGTTCTTTCTCCCCTTCCCTTCCCCCCCGCCCCCCAAATGGGCAAGACTTTTGATCAGCGTTGTAACTACCCCGAAGGAGTCCAGACAGGAGAGTTCTCACTGCGTTGCAATCCCAGTCTTTACAAAAGGAATAATTAATAATCATTATAATCATCATCATTCATCATATAAAATAAAAGCAACCACGACAGCGAGGGAGGAGGAAGGCGCTCGGATAGTTCCCTCCAGGGCCGGACTCACAGGGAAGAAAGCCGCCGGCGCCCGCCCTGTTGGGGTGGGGGGTGGTGGCGGCGGGGGGGTGTTTTTAGGCCGCTCCCCCCGCGTTACCACGTCCTGCTGTAGAGCAGGTTGGGGTTGACCAGGGCGCTGTTGTAATCGACGTTGGCTGTGTCCAGCGGGGCCATGCCGCCGACCTGGCTGTGGAGGGAGGGTGGGCTGGGCGACATCTCCTCCAGCTCCGCGGCCTGGCCCAGCGAGCCGACCTGCTGGCTCGGGTGCGGGTGCGCGGCGCTGCCGGCCGCCGGGAGCCCCCCGCTGGAGCCGCCCTGGGGCGCCGGCTGGTTGGGCGCCGCCGGGGTGCTGCCGGGGTTGCCCGGGCAGGGTTTCCCGTCCTTCACCAGCACCGGCACGGCCACCCGCCGCGGGGAGGGCTGCCCCTGGCCCAGGCCGGTCTCCTGCTGGAGCTGCTGCGTGGCCTTGTCCTTCGCCTGCCGCTTCATCTTGTAGCGGTGGTTCTGGAACCAGATCTTCACCTGCGTCGGCGTGAGGTGGATCAGGCTGGCCAGGTGCTCGCGCTCCGGCGCCGACAGGTACTTCTGCTGCTTGAACCGCCGCTCCAGCTCGTAGACCTGCGCCTGGGAGAAGAGCACCCGCCGCTTCCGCCGCGGCGCCGCGTGGAGCGGGGCCATGCCCTTGGCCGCCTCGGCGATCCCGCTCAGGGCGCCCATGCCGGCCATGTTCATCCCGGCCGAGGGGCCCATGAACCTGGAGACTGAGCAGAAGGGAGGCTGAGCCCGGGCTCTGCGCTGGGGGAAGGGGGCGCCGGGCCTGGGGCCGGGCTGGGGGACCTGCCCCCCGGCCATCGGGGCTGAAACCTCGGCTGGGGTGCATCGGGGCAAGGGAAACAGGGGTATCCAATCCCCACACCGCGCTGTCTGTCTGTCCCACAGACCCCGGGCTGTCTAGCCCCATACACCTCTAATGACCTAAATAGCCTCATACACCCCATCTATCCATCCCTATCCACCGTCTGTCTGTCTATCCCCACACACTCCATCCATCCACCCCTAGACACAGCTATCTGTCTATCTATCTATGTCAACACACCCCATCTAACCACCCCTATCCACATCTATCTATCCCCATCCATCCCCGCTATCTATCCCCACACATGGAGTGTGTGGGGATAGACAGACAGACAGTGGATAGGAATGGATAGATATCCATCCCTATCCACTGTCTGTCTGTCTATCCCCACACACTCCATCCATCCATCTATCCCTATACACATCTATCTATCTATCTATCTATCTGTCAACACACCCCATCTATCCACCCCTATCCACATCTATCTATCCCCATCCATCCCCGATATCTATCTATCTATCCCCACACACTCCATCCATCCATCTAACCATCCCTGTACACATCTATCTATCTATCTATCTATCTATCTATCCCCACACACTCCATCCATCCATCTAACCATCCCTGTACACATCTATCTATCTATCTATCTATCCATCCCCCGTTTCTCTAGGCAATGCCTAGCGGGTGATTTGGGGTAAGGACCTGTGGCTTCCCCAAGCCAAGAAACTCTCATCCTGGGGACTGTGGAGCACCCAGAGCCTCCACCCTTCTGCCCTTCCTCCCTCCCTGCCGGCAAAGCCCCCTTCCCCCCCCCCCCCAGCCCAGTGTCCCCGGCTCCCCCCTGCGCCCCACTTACTTGTGGAGTACCTGGGGTCCGGGTTGGCCCCGTACCAGCCGCTGGCGGCGGCCGCCGCGCTGTTCCGCATGCTGTCGGGGTAGGCGGGCAGCTCGCCCATGTTGCCGAGGCCCCCGTTGCAGTAGCCCCCGACGGCGCTGTGGGGGAACTGGGAGACGCCGTGCGGCATGTGGTAGGCGCTGGCCGCCGCCCCGTTGTGGCCGCCCATGGCGTGTTGCTGCATGGCCGGGCCCGCCTGCGCGCCCTGCGCCTGGCGATACGCGCCCAGGTGCCCGGCGCCCTCCAGCGCCCCGAACTTCTTGTAGCTCTCCTCCATGGGGCTCAGGATGTCGGAGACGGAGAAGGGCGTCGTGTGCTTGGGGCTCAGCGACATGGCTCGGCCGCCGGGCAGCGGGGGGGCTCGGGGGGGCTCAGCCCGGGCGGCTGCCGGCTCCCCTCCGGCCGCGCCGAGAGCGGGGGGCACCGGAGCGCGCCGGGGAGCCGAGCGCTGGCCGCGCAGGAGGCGGGAGGCGAGCCCGGAGCTCTCTTATCTCGGGTTTATTTTAGTCCGGCGCCAGGTTTACGACAGACACTGGGGGGCGGAGCGACAGCCCCGAGGAGCCAACAACCGGCCGTGCCCAGGGGCGGAAATCCCGCTCGCTCCCCGCCGCGCCCCGCGCCAGCCCCTGCGCGCCCGGGCAGCTCCCCGCGCAGCGCCGCTGGGCTCCGGCGGGGCGGTCCGAGGGCGAGGGGGACCCCCCGGGCCGCTGCCTCCCCCGCCCCGTTGGCTGGTGCCACCCCCCTCCCCAGTCTCCCTCGCACAAGGGAGCTTAGGAGACTCGGTTACAAGGACCGTTCTCTGCCATTGGGTGCGTCCTTTGCGCTCTCAAGCAACGTCTGGTGGCAGCGGCGGGGCGCTTCCAAATTAGCTCAACGTCTCAAAATCCAGAGGCGAGCGAGACTAAACCCCACCCCGAGACCCTCTCCTGTAAGTATCCTGCTTCCACTGCGGGGCGGGGGGCGCATTTCTGCCTAGGGGCCCCCGGGTTCCTACTTTCTCCGAGCCCGCGATCTGCGGGGGCCGGGGCGCGTCGTGGGAAAGGCTCCGTTTCACTTCGACGCCGCCAGGCGTTATAAGGGAGACCCGGCCTTCTCCGAGGCGTGTAAACCCCACCCCCTCCTCTCTCTGATTAAACCGGATCTCCCCCGGCTTTCCCGGCCGGCGCCTCTCACCAAAGTGACTAGAGCGTTTCGTTTCTGTTGAAGCCGTAAGAAAAGAAACACCCCAAAGTCACCGAGAAGCCTCCAGGCGCTGGACAATGCGCACCCGCTTTGGGAACTCAAGCCCAAACCTACAGAGTTGGGATTTCAGAGCAAGAATATGGCCAGCCACCTCCACCAGCCCCACACGGCCCCGGCTTAGAAATAACGCCCAGAACAGCCGCAGAGATTAGATCTGAAGCCAATATTGGTTTTCTAGGAGGAGTGGAGTAAAAAATGCCGCGTCGGGATAAGACTGCGGAGGAAAATAGAGACCGGAGACCTCACTCCCACCCGGGACAAGCCGCGATGTAAGTGTAGGAACAAGAAGGTGGCAGGTACTTCTCTGCCCCCTTCAAATTCCAGCTCTCGGGGGTGGTGTTAACCCAGCAGCGCTCCATACATTCACCCAGCGGGGTTTCCCTCTGTCCGGATGCGGAGTGGTCTTGAAAAGAGAAAATCCCTCGAACCGACTTGATCATAAACACTTGAAAGATCACAGCGCTTTACCCCGGGCGCCCGCAGGCACCAGGGCACAGATCGCCCGGCGCTGTACAAAGCCGAACATGCTTCGTTCCTCTCCGTGCTCAGCTGTTTCTTAGTGTTTCTCCCGTGTCTTGTGTTACCTCCACGTACTTTGGTTTTACTCTACAAAAGAGAGGCCAACCCGGGCAGCCTCCCACCCGCAGGGTGTCCCGTCTGAATATAGGGCTTCCCCCATGCCCCCGGCCTCTGACACTTCCTCGGGTCCCAACGTGAGCTCCCCACGCCCTGAGCCTCCCGGCGTGTTTTATAACGAAATCTGCCCGGCGGGGGGTGGAACCAGTGACCCGGGGGCACCGTCCAGAACCCGAACCATCATGCGCCCTTATGGAAACCGACCAGAATGTCCCCCCCTCTCAGTCCGCACATGCTGCGGGATAAAGGTGCGGGGCGGGCTAATTCTTTGAGTAGCGAGTGACTCTCATCTCTGGGAGCTGAAAACTCGTGGTGGGCAGAGGGGGTGGTTTTCTGCAGGGGAAGCAATTCCCCTCCCCTCCCCCCCATTTAACGCGAACAGGGCCGGGCTGCCGGAAAAGTTTTGCGTTGCGGACTAAACGAACTCGACTGGCTTGACGGGCGTGGGATTGGCCCCCAGTGCTAACGCCACCCGCGGGAAGGGTAGCCCATGGCTAGGAATAAAACACCCCCGCCCCCTAGCCCCGGCACTCAGCAAGGAGCGGGTCTTGCTTGCTGCCCGCTCAGCACCGCAGGACTTGCGCTCGGAACTGCGCGTCGACTCGAACTCGGCCAGAAATGCGCAGTTACCTTGTCAATGCACGCGCCGCGAATGCGTCTGAAAAGCCCCGTCACCCAAGGCCCTGGAATTCAGTGGTTCATTAATTCCCCCGGTGGGACAGCGGCCCAATGCACCCAGGAGAGCCAGACAGGCCTCCAAAAACTACCCTCAAGGGATCAGGGCTGCCTGCGGCTAAAACAACCCCCAAGTGGTTCTTAACGAATTGCCTAAATGGAGACCCTCGCTAGGGCAGCTGTGCTAACCCTCTCCGGCCAACGGAGACTTCCGTCATTCCTGTGTGGCCCCAGACAGAGCCAACCCAGTGCCCGCATCAGACAGCAATGCTCTGCCCTGGCTCTGCTCGCTGGAGAGGCTGGTTTCTGGGTAGACGGTCTTTACACGGGTCTGCACCTAGGGAACAGTGAGATGCGATGTATCGCAAGCGGGTGGAATACTCTGCATATTGCACACGAGTGTGTGTAGTGTATATTTATAGCATCTGTATGCATTGGATAGAGACTGCCCCCACCCGTGTGTGTGTGCACGCGAGTGTGTGTAGTGTATATTTATAGCATCTGTATGCATTGGATAGAGACTGCCCCCACCCGTGTGTGTGCACACGAGTGTGTGTAGTGTATATTTATAGCATCTGTATGCATTGGATAGAGACTGCCCCCACCCGTGTGTGTGTGCACACGAGTGTGTGTAGTGTATATTTATAGCATCTGTATGCATTGGATAGAGACTGCTCCCACCCGTGTGTGTGTGCACACGAGTGTGTGTAGTGCATATTTATAGCATCTGTATGCATTGGCTAGAGACTGCCCCCACCCGTGTGTGTGTGCACGCGAGTGTGTGTAGTATATATTTATAGCATCTGTATGCATTGGATAGAGACTGCTCCCACCCGTGTGTGTGTGCACACGAGTGTGTGTAGTGCATATTTATAGCATCTGTATGCATTGGATAGAGACTGCTCCCACCCGTGTGTGTGTGTGCACACGAGTGTGTGTAGTGTATATTTATAGCATCTGTATGCATTGGATAGAGACTGCTCCCACCCGTGTGTGTGTGTCTGTGTGTATAGTCTATATTCAACGCATACACTTCCTATAAGGCAGGTATCCGCGCTACCGCCCCGCCCCGGGGTTTTTGAAGCAGCTCGCCCCCCACACCCCGTTTGCTGCCGGCTCTGCTCTGCAAAGGGCGCGCCCCGAGCTCCCACGCTCAGTGCACAAGCGGCGGCGGGTCACATTTGGCCCCGAGCACCCCGCGCGGAAGTTTGGCGGCGCTGGGGCGCCGGGAGCAGCCCAGGGTGGAATCCCGCATGTCCCGTCCTTTCCCCGGGAGCCTTTGGCCGCCCGCCTCCGCTCACTGCGGCGACCCAGGGCGGCCCCGGGGGGCGCAGGAGCGCTCTGCAATGGGTTTGCTGGCCGCCTTCCCCAGACCCATGGGAGCCCTTCTCCCCCGGCTGGAGCAGGCTCCGGCCGGGCGCTTCTCCTGTTCCGTTTGCGGACCCCGCCGCTCCTGTCCCCGGCCTACGCGGATCCCGGTCGGGTCTCCCCTTGCAAGCAAGCCCCCTGCCCTGGCAAAGCTCGCGGGGCCCGATCCCGCAGCCCGGCCCCCCACCCCCAACTCCCACAGGCTCCAAGTGCGCACGGGGGAGCAGGAACTGGGATCAGACTCAGCCACTTGCGAGGAGACCTTTCTTCCAGGGGAGCCGCAGAGAGAAGCGGGAGGGAAACCGGTGGGGGTGGGCTGAGGATGCGGGACATCCGGTCGGGCCCCAATTTGGCATTTAATACCACTGAGGTACACGGAGCAACAAAGAAATGCAAGGGACAGAGACACAGGCACTCCCAGGTGCAGCTCCCAGTGAGTAAAACCGGCAGGATCGGGCCCGCGAGCTGGTGTGGGTGGTTCTCCACACCTGGGCTCTTGCCTCCAGTTCGTTCCCGGTTTCCTGCTGGTCTAAATGTCTTTCCCCGCTATAGATCTGTGCTTATTTTCCCACTCGCCAGCTCACCCCGGGTTCCTCCTTTTTGAATGAGATGCACCATGCGAGGAGGGATTCTAGCTAACCAGGGCTTCCTAACTGCTGCTGGAAAGCAGGCAAGGGAACCGATCTGACAGCAAGGGGGTTGACTCTGCAGCAGAAGAACCTGAAGTCCAAACACACGATGGGCTTCCCAGCCAGGACAACCAAGCGATCTGACAACACAATTTCCCTGGGGCTGAGGGATACTAATGGCCGGAACCTAAATACTGGGGAAGGGGGAGGGGCGAGAGACTGAAATCTGGAGATAAAAACAATTTCAAGTTTTAAGCAGAGCTTGGGGATGTTTTCCTTCATATACTGCTGGTGCCATGGGTCCCAATGGCAGCCCATCACCCATGTGAAGGTGGGTAGAATCAAAGGTTCAGGGGTGGGTGGAACATTTTCTCTCCTAGTCATCTGGGTAGCTAGTTGGCTAGTAGGTTAGTCCATTGGCTGGTTGGCTAGTCCGTTTCTCCAGACTGCATGGGTATGTACTGGGGACACACATGGTCGTCTGCCCTCACGCCCCTTGTGGATAAGTTTACGGGGTGAGGGATTGATGGTAGAGGCCACACAGTGAGCTTTTTGGTCTGCAGCGAAAGTGACAAATGATTATCTTGTCTTGGACCCTACTCAATGTCAACCCGGGTTTGATTTACCCTGAAGGCAAGGGAGCCTTCTGAACCGGTTTCCTACCGGACATGGTGTGACCTTATCTGATTAAAATATGACCATGTAGATCAGTGTTGCAACCGCTGTTATATATTCGCAACAAATCTTGTATAAAATGTGGCATGTAAGATGTCGCTGAAAAGGTTATGGTTCGCTGAGTGTGATTATGCTATTTGTACGCATCTGTCACTTTTGCATTTGAAGTTATGAATATTGGCTCTATACCTGGATTTCAAATGTTTGCTCCTGGGGTAACACCTACGCAGTAGTTAGCCAGCACCCATCTTGGAGGGACTCTTCAAATTGAGTTGCCCATCAAAAGGACATTTAACTCACAGTGGACCATGGGAGATGCCCATCTACACTGAGTGGACTGTCCTGTGAACGTGCTGTCTGGAATATAGGCGAGGGCTTCCTGCAATGACTGAGCAAAATTGGGCATGAACATGTGACTTGCCCATGTGACTCCAAATGCTATCTGGTCACCTGTGATTCTCCACTAGCTGGGCTGAGGTTTTTGGATATAAATGGCCCTGGAAACCCCTCCATTTTGCCTCTATCCTTCTCTAGCCTCTATCTTTCCCAAACCTCTGGACTATGAACTATACTAATGGGAGCATTCTAACCAATGGACTGAGGGCCTTCCAATGATTTGAAAACAGGCAGAGACTTGACTTAAGCCAGCAGTTTATGCCATCACTGCTAAAAGCCTGGACCAAGAACTTTGCAATTACTGTATGTATTTGATTCCTTTAACCAATGTTAACTCTCTTCTTTCTTTCTTTCTTTCTTTCTTTCTTTCTTTCTTTCTTTCTTTCTTTCTTTCTTTCTTTCTTTCTTTCTTTCTTTCTTTCTTTCTTTCTATAAACCTTTAGATTTTAGATACTAAAGGCCTGGCATCAGCATGATTTTGGGGTAAGATCTAAGTTATATATTGACCTGGGCATGTGGCTGGTCCTTTGGGATCAGAAGAACCTTTTAGTTGATGAAACTGGTCGTAAGAACCACTCACCTTTAAATCAAGTGTTTTTGGTGGTAATACAAGGACCGGAATGCCGGAGGAAACTGCTTTTATGACTTCTTTTTAGCCAGTGTGGTGAAACAGAAGTTTTATTTTGTTGCTGGTTTGGTATATCCTATGCGGGGATTAGCCACCAGTCTTGGGGTGTATCTGCCCTATTTCTCAGCAGTTTGTCCTGAATTTGGCATCCTCAGTTGTGACCCGCTGATGTCCATATGGGCAGCCATAACCCATGACACAGATTGTGGAGGACTGCAAAATTCCCCAACTTCCTGGAGGCCTTCATGCCTTGAACATAGCTGATAAGAACGCTGTGGCTTGGCTTGGTCAGATTGCATGTTCCAAATAAATAAATAAGATCTTGTTCATTGCAAGTTGTATTAGCATGGTAGTGCTAAAAAGAACTAGATAAGTTCATGGAGGATAGATCCTTCAATGGCTATTAGCTGATGGTGTCCCTATCCTCTGTTTGCCAGAAGCTGGGAATGGGCGATGGGCTGGGTCACTTGATGATTCCCTGTTCTGTTCATTCCCTATGGGGCACCGGGCATTGGCCACTGTCGGAAGAGAGGACACTGGGCTAGATGGACCTTTGCTCCAGTCCAGTATGGCTGTTCTCATGTTCTTATGCCTTGGACCAGAGCTGCAGTTCTTACTCAGGCCAAAGGCGCACTGGACTGAGAGTAAGGATTTCAGGACCAAGCTATACGTTATGAACTGATAGCATACTTCACCTATAGCTCTCGGTGATAGATTCTGATTGGTGATTCTACATTTATTTAGAGTAACAATGGACCTGGAAGCCCCAAAGAGCTTACAATGATAATCATCTACACTCAGATAATATCAGTATGTCCGTAAATAGGGTTCATTTAGAGTTTCTTTAGTGTACGTATTACATTAGCATCTACAGCATTCTGCTAAGCTCAGGGCTAGGTTCTGCATAAACACACAGCACCAGCTGATGCCCTGCCTCCATGACCCTACAATCTAAACGCCCAGAAGCCGAAATGGAGACTTACCCCGGGGATCACGCAGAGGACGGCGGCAAAGCCGGGACTAGAATTTAGCTTTCCGACAGCTAGGCTAGTGCCCTAGCCACTAGCCCACACCCACTTGTGGGGCAGCTATTCTCACGAAGACAGGAAAAAGCCATCAAACATGTTTGGTTGAAGCGTTTGGATTGCCCTGAATTGCTGAATCAGAGATGAAGGGCTAGGTTAACTATATGATATGGGAGCATCTTTGGAACCTTTTATTATTGGCTAAAAACAAAAAATCAACATCAAAACCAACCAAAGAAAATCTTTGAAAATATTTAATACTAGGCTTGTATCAGTGCAGACTGTAAGGGCTTGATCCAAAACCCTTTGAAGTCGACAGAAAGATGCTCATTGTTTGCAACAGACCTTGGATCAGGCTCTGAAAAAGCTTGAGGAACTAGATATGTATGAAAATACATCTCGGAACGTTAATTCCAGAGGGTCTGAGCTTTCAAGCTTTAGTCAAGAAAAACCAGAGTGGATTTAAGTTGCAGGTTCCCTTTTTTAAAAACAAAACAGACCAAATTGTATTGATGTATTTACATGAGTCACATGCTACACACAGTCTTAAAGAGTAGGGCATTTTAATAATAGAATTACAAAGATAACTACCCGCAAGTAAAATTTAAACCAGTGATTTCTACAGTACGTTATAACCAAAGATATTTCAGAATATAAAAGTTTCCAGTTGTAGATCACTTTAAAGACCAGTTAGTCTTTTAGAATGAAAGGGGAAGTGTCAAATTAACAATTCTGCCAACTCAAAATCATCCTCAGTCTCAGCGATTTTGTCATCTTGACCATGATGACACAATTATTTTTGTATGATTAAAATCTAAAAATAAGTACTTCTGATCTTCTAAGCCCCAGTGTAACAAAGCACTTAAGCAAATATATAAATTTAACTACCCCAAATGATCCTGCCGGCTTTAATGGGAAGGCTCACCTGCTTCAAGTTAATTGTGGGCTTAAATTTTACCAGGATTGGGGTATTAGTTAGCATTGAACTTTACCAGAAAAAAATTGCAACCGAAGCACTTAATTTGATCGTAATGTTTCAAAAACTTAAATTTAAGAACCTGCATCCATCTTTCCCCTTAAAGAATCCTTAATGTCAATTTCCTTTGAAAGATCCCTTTCCCCCCTCTTGATAGTCTATTTTTAAAACCACCATCACCAGTAGGATGCAAAGCACGTGGAAAGGGCATGATACAATTCCTTTCCCATTGTCTATAAACACTTGCCAGAGCTCAGGCACCTGGAAGGTGATATGGATGCACAGCAGGAACTGGGAGAGCAAAGATATGGTCCAATATTTCTCCCCAAAGACTTGGCGTCCAATTCGGCCAGCTGTAAAGTGAATAGTATCTAATAGAACTGCATATGTAGTCAGGTACCGGCTGTGAGTAAGGGTCGCATGGCTAAGCCTTTGGTGAAGAACTCCCCATGTTCATACCCTCTAAAGCAATCAGCCTTGCAGACTGACCAGTCTAAATTTATTCTCTCACATTTTTTTGTAGGCCTGAGCGAACTCTCATTGCAGTCTGAGGGTGTCTCATTTCATCCAGTTCCTTTTTTGGGGGGTGGGGGGATTAATCTGTATAAAGTCGCTAAGGTATTTCCCCCATGCTCTGGATTTAAACCAGTGTTGTACTTATACTTGTCACTAGCTGGTGACAGAGCCTTCAGAAGACACACAGATATTTTAGGCCACTTTCTTATCACCACCCAACCCTAGCCAGTCTGCTTTTTGCTGGTGATGCTTTGCTGGCAATTTGCGCTTTTTAGGCGTGATCGATTGCACAGGAGACGTAAAGCTATTTAGCAACATGGAAACCACACATTGGAAACCACAAAACAGAAACGCACCCTCAGATGTTAACATATGCAATGAATATCTAAGCTAGTCAGACTATGGGCTTGATCCAAAGCCCATCATGGAACCATGGAACCATATAGAAAAGAGTAAAGAGTAAAAGACTCTTTTACTTCAGTGACCTTGGGATGCTGTATCCCCACGAATCACAACCCAGCTTTGGTTTGGCCTCGTTAGATTCCCTTCATGAAAAGTGCATGGCCTCGTTTGAGGGCTCATGGTTCCCACTGACATCGGTGCACAGCACCTAGACAAAAATCAGGCCGTTGGCTCAGTGGTCTCTGTTGTACCCCCGCCAGCTGTGATGTTGTCTCTGAAGGCTGTGCTCTCTTTTAGGTTAGGCTGTTGGTGCGCAGAGCCCATCGCCTGCCATGTTGACCAATAATGTGTCATTGTGTGCTTGTGCTCCCTCTTCTGTTGATCCATTGCATCTTAAATTTTGATTGTAATCCCCGGGGGGCAGGGACTGTCTTTTTGTTCTGTGTATGTACAGCGCCTAGCACTGGGGTTCTATGGTACTATAGATCTATAGGGTACTATGTTACTATACATAATAATTAAAAACAATAATAATAGCCCCTAATAGTGACACCCTCAGAAGAAGGCACGACCTGAGGCTATGGATGGCAAGCTCTTTGGTATGGCAGCTTTCAATGAGACTTGTGTCCCTAGACTCTTAGGCTGGGCCTACATTATATGGTCAATATAGCCAGGCGATCGCATTTGAATGGAACGGAGAGAAGAATGGCACATAAGTCACAGTTTAACTGTGTTATAAATGAGTGACATTCTGTAGGTGAAAGCGCTCAAGGGTTGATTGAAAAGAAGCATTTGCAAAGCCTTTGAACAAGTGTGGCATTGAAAACGACTTGCAAGTTAGGTGCTATAAAAAAACCACAATGGGACTGGTGTCGATCAGCACGACTGCATGGCTGGCTGGGGAGCTGTGTTGCTTTACACCCGATGAGACGAGGCCCTGGCCCAGTGCTGGTTTCCCTCTTACGAAAGCTGCTCCTACTTATAGGGTAACAGGCACTTCACACTGCCCTGTGTTGTGCAGCAACCCAGGGCAGATCGTTTATTTGGGACAGCGTATTGTACGGGGACATATCCAGGCCTAAGAACTGTTTGACGCCTTCTGTTTGACGCTCCCCGACCACCGAGTGCTGAACAGCCTGGGTCAAGTCAATCGGGGGACACCCACGGCTGAAATCAGTGACGTTACCGCCGGGATACCGTTGCTGCCACGTGGGTATTCGTTATTTGTTTGGAGGACGGTCCTGCCCAGGGCCCTCGCCCAAGATCAGAGCTCCGCTCTGCTCAGCGTGGTGCAAACACAGAGAGAGACACGCCCTGCTCGGAAGCAGGGGTGTAACCAGAATTTTCCTGCGGAAGCTCAGAGCTGGGCCTCCCCCTGCCCTGCTCCCAGCCCCCCACATTTTCCCCTTCATGCTCCCGCTCTGCTGACTCTGCACCCAGCCCTTCACTCTCCCCCCTTGGCCCCAGCTCCACATACACTGTCCGCCTGCTGCCCCCTACCCAGCCCCAAGCTCTTACCTGGTGAGGTGGTCAGGCTGAAGGGCAGCCTCCCCAGCAGGGGCCAGGCAGTGCTGGGAGCCTCAGACCCCATCCTCCCTCTGCATCCCCAGGAAGCAAAGCCAGTCTGCCCACTGCCTAGGCACTGGGAGTTCCAGCTTTGCTTCTCCCATGGGCACTGGAAGGACTGCCAAGGTGGTGGTGGGGTGCCAAGCAGTCACGTGGGGTTGGACTGGTGCTCAAATTTGGCCCAGCTGCCCTTCCATCATGACAGAGGGACCACATTTGAGTGAGTGGCGTTGGCACCTTGCACTTGGCGTTGGCACCTTGCACCTTGCAGGGCTGCTCAAGAAAGCATGGAAAACTTAAGTTGCTGCAGAAGTCAGCAACCCCCTTATAAAGTAGCATATCTAGGCCGGGGCACACAACCCCATTGCTCCGGGATCTGCCCTGGCTGCTTATCCGGGTGGCAGTTAAGGTGGCTTTTTGTTTCCTTGGAAAAGGATCCTGTGAGAGGGAGCTACCCCAATGCCATTCACTTTCAATGGGAGCTGGGTGCCTGGCTCCTTTGGGAAATCCCAGCCCAAATGCCCTAGGACCTGCCTACCTGAGAGAAGACCTCTCTCCTTGGGCCACACCACGGCTGTGATCGGTGGGGATCCTAGAGCTGGTGCCCCCACAAGTTAAAAAAAGGGGGGGCTGGCAGCGGAGCAGACCTGGGCGGGACTCTGAGCTTTGGAATTCCCTTCCTTGCTTGGCCGTTTGTTGAATCTTCAGAGCATGCTGCAAAGCCTGGGCGCTTAGGGTTCCGTTTTTGATCTTGGGGGCATAACATTAGGCTCCTGCAACCATCTTTAGGCCTCTAAACAAAAGGGCCATAACAGTTAATGGGACTGGCACGCGCTAAGCCCCTTTATAAAGCAGCCGCTTGAATGTAGGTGCCTGAAGATGGATGCAGCTTTGAGCGCCCAGCTTTGGAAATGTTGCTCGTGGGCGCCGGGGAGAGCAGAGGTTTGTGGGGGGAGAGGCGTTCCGCTAGGGGTGTCAGACTCGTCCACATGGCAGCTGACAGTACGGCAAGCCGGGGCGTGGGACTCCAGTGAACCAGCTTGCCGTGCACGAATGTCCCACGGGGACACCGCGGGGCGCAGCGTAGCATAGTGCTGCTGCCGAGTGCCTGGCCCTAAGCTGCATTCTGGGACTGTCACTGCGCCATAGCGGCGGCCGCACGGGACGGGTGCGCGGTAGATTCCCGGGAACTTGCCGTGGAGACGTGCCCTTAGTTTCTACAAGTGGGTTAGCTGCTTGTTTTTGCTTGACTAAGCGCATTTTTCGTTTGTGTCCAAGTTAGTTGGCGTATTAGATAGGCGCGGTGTGATACAGACCGCACACTGGGATGGAAGGGGTTAAAGGGCAGTCCTGGGCCCAGCTAGCCCCACCCCTCCATCCCTGCAGAGCATGCTCCAGCTGGAGATGGGTTGAAAAGGGAGCAACCCATCTCAGAACGGGGAAGGCTGGAGAGAACGGACCTCTCCAGCAGGCTCCTGCCGAAAGGGGTGAGGTGGGCCTCCCTGAAGTACCAGGACTGTATGCTGAGCCCGGCTGTGGCTGAGGGTTTGGTTTCCTTTTTCCTTTTCTGGGACCAGAAGTGGAGGGAGTGACCCCCGGAGGGTAACTCAGAGGGTCCGACTTCTTCTCCCTCCGGGGGTCAACACTGCTGCCCCTCCTAGGGCCCTGGGTCAGAACCTGGTGGGGTGGGCAGGTCCGGGCTCCTTTACCACTACCTCACGACTGAGTGGATGCTAACCATTAGGCCACCCAACCTACCAAGGATCCTACTGCACACCTTTTCTGTAGGTATTAATATAAAGCCAAACAACTACATAAAAATTAGAGCTGGTCAAAAAATGGAAATTCTGTCCAGTGGGAAATCCCAAAATCTTGAAATTTTGTTTAATCCAGAATTGAGATGAAAAAACCAAGGAAATATTGTAAAAATATTCCATTTTGGCCTTCTTGAGTTTTGACGAGGTCAACACAATGTGTTTGGCTAATATTGAAAGGCTTCATTTTGATTGTCATTTGTATTATATATTAGTTGAAATGAAGCTTTTCAATCTTATCAGCATGAATATTTTTGATAATTTTTCATCAACCGTTTAGACAAAATCAATACATTCCCATGAAATCGTTCAGTGTTTAGTCAAATCAACATTTTCTGAGGAAACACAATGTTTTGTCTGAAAATTTTCACCTGCTCTAATAAAAATCATTTGACGAGGGTGGCAGAAGTTTCACAGAAAATCTGAAAATCATTCTCATAATCAGAATTTATAATCGGAATTTTGTTATCTTAATCAGACATTAAACGCACACAAATGGATTGTTTCTGTTGAAGTCTGTAAGGACTGAATTGTGAAATGTGATTCCAAAGAATAGGAACACTAAACAACCAAACAGCAAGAAGTCAAATATTAGATTTGAATTATCTGAATGATCATTGAATCTTTAAGCATTGCACATGTCATGTGAAAGATCACTTTGAATTAAATATATGTTTGGGAGTACAATGTTTATTTCACCCATCAGCTTGGCCTTGGCTGATTATGGTTGTTTTCATATATAGGTTGCTGTTGCTATTTTTGCCTGTGTCTATTACAGTAAAGATACTGACCTTGCAAGATGCAATTGACATATGGACAAAGGCTGAATTCTTTTTTAAATATTCCAGTATATATGATAATATCTTCCTGTGGCAGTGCTCCGAAAAGTGACAGTTTCTTCTAAATAATCAGCGATAGTGCTTATTGTTGAGTTGTTACAGTGTTATGATCTGTTTACCTCGATTCAGCTGTTACCAACAATTTGCAGAGATTGAAAGAGGC
Organism: Chelydra serpentina; assembly: GCA_037349315.1. Classification (NCBI taxonomy): domain Eukaryota; kingdom Metazoa; phylum Chordata; order Testudines; family Chelydridae; genus Chelydra; species Chelydra serpentina. The sequence continues at coordinate 19,759,643 of JBAIAC010000061.1, forward strand.
TTTGAAATGGAGGCTTAGGAATTGCTTTCAAAAGACATCAGTAGATTGAAAAGAAACCTGGGGTTTTTCTGTGCTCACTGAAATCATTTTCACACAAAACTCAGATTTAGTAGTTACAAGTGTTGCTTAATGATCCTGTTCATGAAAGACAAAAAAAAGTTGTCATATAGACATTTCTCTTTTGGGTCACAGATATTTAATGTATGAGTCAGGGTGTGTATTGCATGCCCATATCAAAAGGAGAAATCAAGTACTTATCAGCGGGCAGGTATTTATTGCACATTTGCTCTAGGAAATCATCTATCACCAAAAGAAAGGCCTTTCTATGCCGACAGGAAAGCATTTTTAGATTCACAAATGGAATTACCCTTTTCTCTCTTTAATGAAGTGGCAGTAGCTTTCTTCTGGTAGACCCACCATAGAAACGATCTGCTGCTTTTTTAAAGCCTGATACAAAACCCACTGACATTTTTTACATCATCTTCTGGGAAGTGCGAACACCAGAGCCAGTATTCCAGCAACTGTCTCACTATTGCTATATACAGAGGTAATATTACCTCCCTACGCCTGATTGCTCTCGGTTATGCATCCCAGGCTCACATTAGTCCTCTTAGCCACTGCAAGATCCCGGGAGCGCATGGTCATCCCCTATGACACCTAAGTCCTTTTCAGAGCACTTTCCAGGATGCAGTCCCCCATCTTACAAGTGTCTTTATCACTAGAAGTAGAGATCTAGCATACGGCTTCGTGGGGTGGATGGGAGGGATAGCTCAGTGGTTTGAGCATTGGCCTGCTAAACCCAGGGTTGTGAGTCCAATCCTTGAGGGGGCCATTTAGGGATCTGGGGCAAAAATCTGTCAGGGGACAGTACTTGGTCCTGCTAGTGAAGGCAGGGGACTGGACTTGATGACCTTTCAAGGTCCTTCCAGTTCTATGAGATAGGCATATCTCCATTAAAAAAAAAAGATACATGTTCGAATGAGCCCACCTTACCAAGCCATCCAGATCACTCTGTATATTTGACCTGTCCTTATAATTATTTACCATTTGACCAATTTTTGTGTTATCTCAAAGCATTACCAGCAATGATTTTATATTTCCTTCCACATCATCAATAAAGACATTGAATAGTACTGGGCCAAGGACAACTCCCTCTGAAACCCCACTAGAAACAAGCCATGGGCTGATGCTCTTCATTTACAATTACTTGTTGAGATCAATTTTTGATCCATTTACTATAGGTCACACTGATTTTGGATAGTACTAGTTTTTTAGTCAGAATCCCATGCCTTACAGGAGCCTGAGTATATTATATCAACACTGTTACCTTTATTAAACAAATTATAATCTCATCGTATAACATCAGTTTGTTTGACAAGATTTATATCCCATAAAGCCATGTTAATTTGGCATTAATTATGCTGTCATCTTTTACTTCTTTATTAATTGCATCCCCATCAGCCTTTCCATGGGTTTGCCCAGAACTGATGTCCGAGTGAGGCCATTCTGTTTACAGTTTTTAAGTTTTGGCAGAACTTTGGATTGTTTCTCAGTAATCTGGAACTTCCCCACTGTTTCAAGGTTTGCTAAAAAGGCCCCACCAATGGTTTAGAGATCAATGTTAAAAGGGCCCCACCCCTGAATGCAAGTTACCCAGTCCTGCTGATTTAAAAATGTTTAACTTTAATAGTTGCTGTTTTAACATCCTCTCTGATTACTGATGGAATAAAAAGTCTATCCCAAGGTAGAATGTCTCATTCAGTGTCTTTTTAAATACAGAGCCCAAATATTTATTAAGCACTTCTGCCTTTTACTTGTTTTCTGCATCTTTATTGAAGATTATACCCTCCATATCTAGCACTAGACCTATCCCATTGTAAGGATTCCTTTTTACTGTCTATGACAGGGTGGACTAGGTCCGGAGGTGCCCTGCTGGAGGCCTCACGGCCCTGCGTCACCCTGCCCCAGAATAGAGCAGCGAGGAGTCCTCCAGGCAGCCTAGAGTGGCTGCAGAGGAGCGGCCAATCAGAGGGACTGCTGGAGTGGCCAATAAGGGGCCGGAGGGCCAGATAAAAGGCAAGCAGCAGCGCAGGGCCTTTAGTTGCTGTGTGGTGCTTGATGAGGGAGGATCGGGTGCCTGGCTGGCTAGATGAACAGCAGGACCACGGACAGCTCACTGCAGAGAGCTCACTAGGCAGAGCGGAGCCCGTGGAAGGCTACCGAAGACCAGGTGCTTGGCTGGCTGGATTGAATAGCAGCAGGGCCATGAAAATGTCAGTGCAGGCAGGCTGAGCCTGGGGGGGACTAAGTACAGAACCTGGCCAGATCAGATGAGGGTACCGAGATGGGCCCTGCTGGTCTGGTTGCTGACTGAGCCCAGGAAGGGCTGCTGAAAAGGACACTAGCTGAGGATACCAAGATGGGCCCCAGCTGGGTGGTTGAAGAAGGCAGTGCCTCTGGGAAGCCTAAAAGCTATGGCCCCATATCAGGGCAGTGATAAGAATTCAAGACTGTATATCCCGGAAGGGGAGACTGCGTATGTAGCTTGGCTGGAGGGCAGAGTCGCTGAAGACCCACCAAGAGAACCATCGGGTACTTGTGAGAGGCAGGTGCCACCCTGAGATAAGAGCTAAAATGAAAAGCAAACTCACACCAAACCAACCAAAGGGGGCTGCCCGTGAGAGGTGGGTGCAGCCCCTGAAAAGAACTGTGATTGCACGTACATCGGCTAAAGAAATGGGGTGCTTGCAAGAGGTGGGTGCCAACTCCATTACACTGTCCTTAACCTTACTGTCTGGAGATTTTTCATTGTGACCTTCAGCTTCTCTTATCAATTGTCTATCTCTTCATTCCTAATTTATGGTCATTGCTATTAACTTACCTTTCTTCCATTTGTTATACATTGTTCTTTTACTGTTTTTAATCGCAGCTTTCATTTCCATTCTTGATCAGGATGGTATTTTTAAATGAAGAAGTCTTCTTTCATGATTACAGAATTGTGAGGTTTTTTTTTTTCTGGGCATCTAATAAAGTTTTCTTAAACAACATCCAATGATCATTCAGATGTTTCTTTGTTTAAAATTTTCTACCCAACCAACTCATTTTGCTCATAATTGTTTTCAGCTTTTGAAAATTGGTCCGCGTGTGCACATACATACGTACATACACACACACACATGCTCTGATCTGAAGTGCATTCTGTTTGCAAATAATTAAAGTAATTGGATCCCAATCACTTCTACCACGGCAGCCACTAAAACGTAGGTCAGTGATCAATTTATCTTTTCAGAAAGAGGTCTAAATTAGAATTACTCTGAGTTGTGTGTGATAATTTTTAACACAAAGTATTATCTTATAATCTTCCAAGGATGTTTTACTAGTGGCAACATGAGGATCCTCAAACATATGCCCCCTAGATTGAAATCTCCCATGGTAATACAATTTGTCTTTCTACACATTCTAGATAGACACTTAAGAGAGCAGGAAGAACAGCTCCTTATCTGAGTCAGTGTCTATAAGAAACGCCACCCGTAACCCATCTTGTGATTTAACTGTCACAACACAGATCCATAATCATTCCAGGTTCTGTACTTCTGAATTGTCAAGCTCCAAAGCGGGTAATGGCATGCCTGCTGCAGACCGCCAACTCTGATCCTTCTACCCACTCTGTCTTTAACGACCAGGGCTGTATCCAGGAGTTTAAACATTCCATCCACAAGCCAGTGGAAAAGGAGCAGCCACTGGAGGAGTTTTGTGAGGGAGTTCTTTGGGTGGAGGAGCGACTACATGACCCCTGGGATGAGTCTATCTGGTAGTTTGTTCGTGGCTTGCTTGCCCTGTGCTTGCTGGATTAAAGATGATCGCGTGGTCTGTTTGGGGGGGCTATGTGCTGGGCCTAGCAGGCCACTAGGCCAGGCTGAGAGCTTCCTAACGAGGCTCTAGCCTGCCATCCTTTGGTCCCGGACCCCTTTAAGAGCCCTTCACAAGGGGGCAGGGCTAACTCAGGGAGAACAGGGGGTTCAAAAAGCAGCTTCTAAGCGACCAGAGGAGCTAGCGACCGAGGGAGTTCAGAGAGGGCATGCGAGAGGCAGATACACCTAACAAACATCCTCTAGACTTAAGCCAACAACCCTCCTCGCAAAAAAACAAACCAAAACCTTGCAAGAATGCAGGCAGAAGTCCAGCAGCAGAGTGGGGACTATCCCGTTTATTCCACTGAATGCCGCATGTCCGCCTGGGGTGGGCAAGTGGCGTATGTGTGCATTCGGTGCAAGCAACTCATTGCCCGCAGAGACACCGGATGGGCTCTGGAGACCAGAGTGGCAGAACTGGAGGAGCTAAGCGGGGACAGAGGTACATAGATGAGACTTTCAGGGACACAGTAGAGCGGTCCCACCCACAGCCTGGCAGCCTCTGTGCTGTTGAGGAGGATAAACGTCTCCAGGAAGGAGAACATCAGGCTGGAGTGGTGGGAAAAGACCCCATAGTTGGGACCCTCATTCCAGATGTCATGGTACCCTCCTGCCAGCCTGGGGAAAGGAATTCAAACAAAAATGTGCTGTAGGATAGATGGCCATAAAGCAGAGGGAGGGGGGAAAGACACTGTCATACTCCATTCATATCAGATTCACTCACTTAATCATACCACACAATGAGTTTTTTATAGACTACAGAAAGCTCCCATAAGGTATACACCCACAAAACTCCAGACGCTGCCATCCTAGATTAGGAAACTACTCACCCAATAACCAGAGCTGTGCGACTAACCAATTTTTCAGTTCACTGTCAATTCTGACAAAAAATGGGGTGGGGGGGGGGAAATGGTCTCGGGTTGACCCTTGTATGAAATTTTCTGAAAGTTTTGGCAAATGGAAAGGTTAAAAAAAAATTATTTCATGTTGAACTAATGTTCTTGTTCAACTGGAAACTAAATGTTGTTTCAGTTTGGGGCTTTTTAAAAAATGTTTAATTATTTTGAAATAAAATGTAAGACAATTTTGAAACAAAAAAATCAAAACATTTTGTTTATGAAATGGTTCAACTTTTTCTGATTTCTCCTCCCACCCCTTCAATGCAAACAATTTGGTGAAAGACACAAATTTGCTAAACATTTTGGTGTCTGGTTTTTTTTGCTGGAAAGTGTTGTGGATGAAAATTTTCCCTCAGGTCTATCAGAGACGCAGGGAAAACTAGAAATGTTCACATGTACAACTCCGATAGGACTGAAAGCATCACATGTTCTTTCTTTGAGGAAAAACAAAAAACGCAGAAAAGAATTCCGAGTTAATGATCGCTACTGATTTCCTTTGTCGTACCAATGTCAGTGTATGGTCAAGGTTCAGGTTTAGATACAGTGTCTAAGAAGATATCATAAAATAGATTTGTTGAAGAATCCTTGCCTTTGGCTTTAAACTGAGAATAATATTCTCTATAAAATTAAAAGTAACCATAGTTACTTGGATCTGGAGCTCAGAGGCCAAAAGGAATGAGGCGCCAACAGAAGGAGGAAGGAAGGAAGAAGGGAATTGGAAGTGAGTGGGAGAATTGAGTATTTTTATTTTTAACATTACAGTAGTTGGGGGGGAGGGGGGGCTTTGGAATGGAAGTACAGACCAGGGCATGAGTGGCATTAGTGGAATGTTTTCATGAGAGGTGACAACATTGCTTGTGCTGACTAATAAAATCAGGTGCTGGCAAGGTGTGAGTGATTTGCCGAGGGCTGGATAAACACTGATGAGACAGAAGGATGGCTTGTGATTATGGCACTGGAAGGTAGGCCCGTGTGGTGTTCTGGCTGACCTGCTGATAGCCTTGGACAAGTTACTTCATCTGGGTGAAATTTTGTGCCCTGTGTTAGTCTGGTCTGACCTGCTGCATAGCGTAATCTTCTGTTCTGGCCTTAAAATGTGTGACTCGATGAAAATGAAAGGACTCCTCTGACAAGCCAGCACGCAGGGGCACCCTCGGAATTGTTTCACCTGGGGGACACCATGCGCGGGGCCTCCGGGGGTTCTAGTCCCAAGTTTTTGTTTCTCTAACAAAACTCACACCCGGAGCAAGGAAACAAAATGGAATCCCCCACCGCCAAGCCCTAAGCGGCTCCCTTCCCCAGCTCTGCCCCTGCTGGTGGTACGCGCCATGTGCATACGGCGCATACAGGTGCTATTGGGGTGGGCGTGGAGAGAGAAGCGGGGAAATTCACCCGTTTACTCTGCTTCTGGAGCAAGTGAGTGAGAGGGGAATAGGCAAAACTTTGTCTCCACTTCCCCTGGTGCCTGGCCAGAGCAACTGAGCTCTGCAGGGGTATTGTAATTTCCTGTTCTAGGCCAGTATGGGAGCAAGGGGAAAGCAGGGGAGGAATTGGGACTCGTCGGGTTGCCTGTGATCAGAGGGCCTCCCTGGGCCACTTCAGGTGGGGTGACTTACTCATCACTCCTTGCCGAGGGCTTGTGCCTACAGTTGCTGTCTAGTCGAAAGAGTTTATGGGGGTGTGCGCAGTGGAGCCGCAAGGTGTGAATTCCAGCCCAAATAGACAGACCCCCGCTAGCTCTAACTGAGCCTGCCTGCTAAAAATAGAAGTGTAGCCACCAGCTGTGGGAGGAGCTAACCACCCTGAGACGGTCTTTAGGGGTTTGGATGAGATTGGACGTGCGGCAGCTGGTCCCTCCCAGCCGTCCCGCTGCAGTCTCTACCCGTCTATGTTTAGTGCACTAGCTTGATCAGAGCTAGCATGGGTCTGTCTCTGACAGCAGGCAATGACACCTTCAAGCTCCACTCCAGCCACGCCCTTTGACATCTGAGTCAGCCCCTGCAAGCCTGTGGGATGTGTAGAGATCCCAGCCACACACCAGAAACATTTGCTCGCTGTGTAGCTAGTAGTTATGTTCAGTTTCTAAAAAATGCTGTAAGGAGAAACACGCATGTACAGCGCTAACGTAAGACCATTTTTCATAGGATGGGTATGTGCATGTACATGCAAAGTGGATGCGGTTTCTTTATGCAGCAAAAGTACCTATTTACATCAGTAAGGAGACCTTATGGCTTAGGCGATATGCCATTGACCAGGACAGGCTCCAGGGAGGGAAGAGACAATCACCAGAAGAAGCATCAGCCAGGATGTGAAATGAGCCCCATTAAAGCTAAAGCAGCCCAATGTGGAAGATGTGCGAGGTTCCTTTTTCTGTAAGAAGGCTGGGAAGGCTACTTGGCAAGACTGACTGAGATAGAAGAACATCTGATGTTGCTGCAGGACACCAGCATCTAAGTACAGAAATCACAGCCAATTTGGGAGTTGTCTTGTTTCCTAACAGTCTGCCCTGAAGTTGGTACTCCTCCTTTTGAGCCACTGCAGGACAGCTTGACAGTGGAGTAACAGGTGAGCTCCCCATCCTAAAGCTAGCACCTGTGTACAGGACTTTGGGATCCTAACTGTAGAAGGAGCCTTTCTTTGCATGGACCTCCTGTTTGCATCAGCAGAGAGGCTGGCTCATGCTGAATGGTATCGCTTCATTTTTCTGCATCTTTTGTTAAGGAGGGGTCCTTAACAAAATCTCTGCTCTCATGTGTTGTCTTTCCCATGGAGTAATCACTGTGCATGAGACCAGTAGACATAAGAGCTGCAGGTAAAAATGGACAGTAGCGGCTTGGTTCCATGACAACTCCGATATCGGTGCCTGGAGCTTGTTAGATTTCCCCTGTACCAGGAAGACTGACTCATTTGCCTACATGGGTTTTGTGTAGGTAGGGTGGTATTTTCAAAGGAGTTGAGTGTTGGCCTAACTCTGCCAAGTCAATGGCGCGACACTGATTTGCACTAACAAAGAATCTGGCCCATTAGGTACATATTCACACTTGTGTATTATCTCTCATGTGTCTAGGTGTCTGCTCAGTCGAGGAAAAGGAGTGTGACACAGTAACCAGTAACAACTGTTAACCTATTGAATTAACTTGTAGATTTTTGCTATGACAATTTCTAGACATATGTATTGAAATAGAATTTATTTCAGAACATCTCTAAGAAATACAACTGGGATTTTCAAGAGACGATAAGTAATTTAGGACCATTAATCCCATGGAAAACCAATGGGAGTTGTTCCCAAGTCACTTAAGGCCAGATTTACAAAGACTTTTAGGTGCCTAATGATGCAGATAGGTGCCTAGTCACTGTCAAAAGCCCCCTGGGGCTTAACTCCCCCATTGAGGCACCTTATGACCTCAGCCTGTGAATCCCTGCAGCCAACCAGGAGCTATCTTTAGCTTTTTGCTGCATTCCCGGTCACTGCTAGCAGCGCTGCTCTGTCCAGGGTGCTAGTTCCCTTCTGCCTGGCCAGGAGCCTGAACTTCCCTCATCAAGCTCCAGTCAGCTACTGGACTTGCTCTCCCTGCTGCTCTTCTTATATGGGCCTGCCTGGCTCTGATTGGCTGCTCCTCACAGCTCCTTTCCTAGTGGCTGCTTTTTGTGCAGCCTCCTTAGGGCTCTATTCACTCCTAACAGGCCACTGGTGGGCAGTGTCTAACTCCGATTAAACTCAGAGGTAGGTGTAGGGCAGGGGTTCCCAAACTTGGTTCATGGCTTGTTCAGGGTAAGCCCCTGGTGGGCCGCGAGACGCTTTGTTTACCTGAGTGTCCGCAGGTACAGCTGCTCGCAGCTCCCAGTGGCTGCGGTTCACCGTTCTCAGCCAATGGGAGCTGCGGGAAGTGGTGGCTCAGCCCACGCTGCTTCCTGCAGCTCCCATTGGCCAGGAACAGCGAATCGCGGCCACTGGGAGCTGCGAGCAGCTGTACCTGCGGACACTCAGGTAAACAAAGCGTCTCGCGGCCCACCATGGGCTTACCCCGAACAAGCCACGAACCAAGTTTGGGAACTCCTGGTGTAGGGTGACCATATTTCTTAAAGTAAAAATGAGATGGCCTGGGGCTCACCAGAACTGCCCCCACACACTGCCCAGTGATAGATCTCACCCCCCCCTGAGCTCCACACTGCCCACGACTGGGGCTGAGTGCGTAAGTCCCATGCCTCCTGGGACTGGGCTGAGCTCCATGTTGCCTGGGGCTGATTCCCCCCCCCCCAGCTCTGCGCTACCTGGGGGTGACCCCCCAAGCCTCAGTGTGCAGCATTTCACATCACCTCCACCCCCCCCCCCATAACGTTCCTCTGACTCTTTTGGTAAACTGGGCATTTGCTCTTGCCAACTGCTCAGTTGACAAGAGCAAACAGGACAAATGACCATTTTTGTCCAAAAAAAAAAGTCGGGATGTCCAGGACAGAGCTTAAAAATGGGGACTGTCCTGGCCAAAACGGGACATATGGTCACCCTAGTTAGGTGCCTAAGTATCTTTTAAGATCTGGGCCAGAGAGCTTCACACTTTGCCAAGGTCTACAAATATTTATTAGAAATGTCAACCTAAAATGTAACCGAAACCCATCAAAAGTGAAAAGCCCCAAGAGCAATGAGGAATGCTACTGAGTGCCGAAGAGTAGTTCGAACAAGCCAAGCCAACAAGCTTCTTTGTTGTGGCTTTTTTTTTTTAAATTTTTTACTGAGAAAGCTATCCAGAATGGGAGTCAATAGCATGCAAAAATTCACAGGCTGTGAAGCCTTGAAACAAACATGAAGGTCATTTTTAAAAAATGCCATTATTTGGTCCAGTGGCACTTATGAAGGTTTAAAATATGTGGGGATTTTTGAAGGTTCATTAAAACAACAATCAGATGGCTAAGAGGTCCAGGCCTCTTCTGGCTGGTGTTAAAAGACTTCATAAGATAAGTTTCATTCTTTAAAAAAGTTGAGCACCTTTTACTTCTCTGGTATTTATTTTTTTCCGATATTCGAGGCTTTTTTCTCTCTCCTGGATTTGATCATCATGCTAACGAACGGAGTTCTTTCTGCTCTAATGTGCACATGGGGATGAATCTGACACAGAAGTGTCACAAGGTTTCTCAGCTCGGTCATCACCATGGATGTGCTTTCTGCAAAGTTATCTCCGCATTGGGGGAGAAAAATCGCTACCTGGAGCTAGGAGAAGAAAACAGAACAAACTGCAACAAAGACACAAGTTCAGGCATCGATGAAATAGTCTTTTACCTGTAGGTGCCTGTTGTAGATCAGACGCACAGTGCCAGATCCTCAGCTATGCTGAACACATTCTTGGCACAGCTGAAGAAGGGGAGCTGGGAAGAGGAAGGTTGCTCTAAACGATCTTGCTGTTTCCTTTATTCTGAGGCTGCTGGGAGCAAAAAAAGGGCTCCTCTAGGCCCTTATCCAGCAAAGAACTTAAGCATGGGCTAAAATTTGAGCATTGACTTCAGTGGGACAATTTGTATTTTCAGAGTTCAGTGTTTTTTCCGGATCAGGGTCTAAAAATTCCTGTCTTCCACCCTTCCATGGGGCAATTTGCCATCATGCAATTTGCTCTTGTCAACTTGCATGCTATGGGCTAAATCCTCCTGTGGTATAAATTGACATGGATCCATTCACCTCAATGAAGCTATGCCATTTTCCACCAGCTGAGACCTTGGCCCTATATTTGAATTATGGGTGCATAGCTGAGTATTTGCAGGTGCTTCATAGACAGTGAACCACCTAGTTAGAGGAACAAGAATGCTGATTGGCACTCACACAGTTTAATATTTTATGGGCACAAATTGGAGAGAGGCCAACCTGTTGTTCAGAGGGAAATTGAGGGTCATATCCCCAGCAGGAATAAATCAGTGAAGCTTCATTGAAGTCAGTGGGCCAGATCACCAGTGCATGTAACTCCACATTTCTCCATTCAGTGGAGCTGCGCCAATTTCTACCAACTGGGGAGTTGACCTAGTGGCCATAATCAGCGTTAAAACTAACGTGAGACATTGTTAGGACTTCTGAGCCCTTATCTTACCTAACATATGGATGATATTCAGTGTTTTGGGGCCTTGTCTGCAGCCTAGACACACACAGACCCATAATCTCAATGGTATTTAGAGGTCTAAATACCTTTGAGGATCTGGGCCTAAATCCCTTGACATCAATGAGTATTTTGGGTTGTTTTTTTACCCTGCAGAATCAGGTCTGTTGGTGGGTAGACATGCTTCTGTTTGAATACAGGACCTTTACTGTGTTGGTTCTAGCATGAAACGTCTAATTAATGATGACATTTTATACTAGTCATTTTTAACCGTGGAGCTGTAAAACCTGACAAGTGGTTAATTAGCTCTCACTCTGCAAAGGATAGTAAGGAAAATATCTTCTCGAGGAATCCTCATTCTGTTGGTTCAGAAAGATCTTACCTGTGAGCTGGTTTAAGTCTTGCTAGATTTGTACTTTGAAAGATGCTTTTGTCAAAGGGCAACCCCTTGGAAGAGAGGTTTGAGGGAAAAGGTTATTTTAGTGACGTTGTTGAGAGAGTGTTACTTAGAGCTTGTGAATCCAAGGGAAATCAAGAATCTAAGCAATTCACATCCTGGATGGATTTTTCCTTCTGTTTTTAAATACGTACTCCCCTTTGTCTTCATAAATCTTTCTACAGTGCTGACATACACCACCAACAAATTGTGGATTAGAGGATGCAATTAGTCATCTTCCACACTGGGAATCCCAATCAGCCGGGAAAGAGTTTTGTTAGCAAATATTTTGATTTAAAGATAGAAGATTTCTGAGATTGGGGCTTGTTAACTGGTCTTCATATTGTTTTTTTATCCACCTATTGCCTCTTTTCATAAACTTAGATCATTAACTTTAAACATGTCAGTAGTTCCCTTGACTTCAGTAGAAGTAGCCATGTGCTTCAAGTTACTGATATTCATAAACAACAAGGAGTCCTTGTGGCACCTTAGAGACTAACATTTATTTTTGCTGTTACAGACTAACACGACTACCACTCTGAATCCTGATATTCATAAGTATTTGCAGGTTCAAGGCCTTAGATTATAAACTCTGTGGGGCATGGACCATCTTTTCCATCTAGATATGTACTGCGTTTAGCATCGTGGGGTCCTGATCTCTTCAAGAGGGGACTCTAAGCACGAACATAATAGAAACGATAAATACTACTACTAATAGCTCTCTGGGGCAAGGGATGTATCTTCTTTCTTTATGTGTGAGGTGCTAGGACACTTTGGGTCACTAGTCAAATAAAATAACGCAAAAGAGGATAAGCAGACACTTTCTTCAGCAGACAGACCCCCGCCTCCCCATGGGTTAATTTGTCATAAGCAAGGGTTTTCAAACCTGTTAAAAAATTGTTACAAATGAAACGTATTAAGGTTCCACAGCTGGCATTACAGTAATAGAGGTGACACACATACAATAGAGTTGACATTTTATTGAAAAAAAACTAACAAAACGAGGGAGGTTTTTTGGTTTCCCTTTCATCAATGACACTAAGGCACAAAAGCTTTGAATAGCCCTTGAGGTCATCAACTTGATAAAACTTCATACAACTAGAGAAGCTCAAGGAAAGTTAGTGGGAGTGAAGAAGAGCTTTGTGTAGCTCGAAAACATGTCTCTCACCAACAGAAGTTGGTCCAATAAAAGATACTGTATTCTCTCTGGGGAAAAAAATCAGTCCGCAATAGACTTGAACTTTGAGAAATCAAGGTAATAGCTTGTTCCACAGTAAAACATAACATTTAATCAATCCTTGGCCATGGCATATTATTGACTATTGTATGCAGAGTCTTGGCTTCTAGCTCTGGTTGGATGCTTTTAGCAATAAATCCAGGATAAGGAGTTCTTTCATACAGGACAATACACCATTTATTATTATGTTTATAGATGCTCTTCGCCAACTTTTGCCCTCCAGTTATACATGTGAAATTGCATTGTTTTGCATTGAATAGGCTCAGGCAGAAGAAAAGAACTATTTTGACACACCATTCACTAATAAGGAAGTGAATTTTAGCATGGGGGGAGGGAAAGCACACCAATGTGATCATAGGGAAAAGGAAATTAAAATGTCAATATTCCCTTGAATGAAACAACCATCTGATCACAACAGACATAGAAAAGAAGCAAAATCACTTTCATCCTTTTGAGCATACGGGAGATTTTTTCCTAAAAACTTTAGTGGGGCCATGTTCTCAACTGAGGTAAATCAGCATGGCTGCCCTGTAGTCAATCAAGAGAGACAGATTTACACCACCTCAGATGCATGTAATTCATACTCAGCTTCATATTAACGTAGACAATTTTCAATGGGAATTGAATTTATTCCAATTTGTTGTTGGTTGATCAAAGTTGAGCCATTCAGTAACTCCTACATAAGGCTCTTCTGATACAAGTCATCAAAGAATGAAAATGAAGACGTCCGAAAGTCTTTTATTTTGTGTCTTTTGGCCAGGTTTGCTCTACATTGTCATCCCCTTCCAAGAAAGGTTGAGATTTTGCTTTCATTTTCCCTATATCACTGGCTTGTTTTTTTTTTCTCCTAGATTCTACTCCAAAGCCAACTGAAGTTCATGGGAATCTTTCCACTGACTATAATGAACTTTGGATCAGGCCTATCGTGAGTTTCTTTTTGTTTCTGGTGAAGTTCAACCATGGAATTATCATGGAAAGGCCAGTGTACCCCTTTTCGGCACCTTTTGGAGTATTGCCAACTTTTGGGATTTTTATCATGAGTCTCGCAATTCTTGGTGGGTTTTTTCTTAAATCCCCACCTCCTGGAATCCTGTGATTTATCTGAGAACCTCAGCTTTAATTAAAAATAAGTTTCTGGGATAAATTGTTAAACTGCTACTTTACCAGTTGGTCAGCATCCTAGTTTTACAGACTTCTGAAGGTCAGTTTATGTATTTGAACTTTTATCTAACCAAACCAATTCTTTGTGGAATTGTAAAGTCAATGCTACAAAAATGTTTCTGTAAAAATTTATTGGAACTCCTGATAGATCAGATTAAAAAAAAAAAAAAAGTTTATAGCTGTCAGGGCTGCAGAGAAAAGCCTGAAAACATCACCAAAGAGAACCCTAGAAGGCCAAAAACAAGACGACAAAGGAAAAAAACATGACAATTTATTATATTTAAGAAAATCTTGATTTTTTTTTCAGTCCTTCTCATGATTTTCTGGGCCCTGACTCATGAGTTTGAAACAGGTGGAGTTGGTATTACTGCAGTCTCCTGCCAGTCTCCTAAAAGGAGAGACAATGTGATGTAGTATCCTGGGGCAAGGATCATCTTCTTGTTCTGTGTTTATACAGGGCCAAGCATAATGGGATTTTGGTCCATGAGGGCTCCCAGGTGCTATGGTAATACCAATAAGTAGTAATAAAAATGTGATGGTTCATTAGCTGGGAAGAAGGTAGAAGTGGACAAGCAGACAAATAGAAGAACTGGACCTAAGAATAAAGGGAGAAACTTCCACAGAAGGGTTGGTACCTGTCCTATGAAGCAAAAGCACAATTAGATTAAAGCAAGCAATGGATATGAAATGATCATTTCATCTTTGGAGTTGTTCATAGACATACCAGTGAGCATATGCTGTAAGGTGAGATGTAAACGCCTGAAACAAACTGGGGATCTTGCTTTTGGAGCCTAGCTGCAGGCTGTATTCATTACACCTTCAGCGGCCGTGGCCTCGCTTCAGTTCTGACCAGTTCACGTGAAAGGTGGAATGGAGTTTGGTATCAGCCATAATTACAATATCACCGCAGAATCTGGCGTGGCTGTCTTTGCTTTGGGCGAAGCCCACAATTAGTGTTAATGATATGTAAATACAAAATTAGAATGCTATTTTCAACAGTAATTGCTAAGTTTTGAACAGAACTAACATGTAGTAAAGCTAATCTCCGAAGGCTAGAAGATGAGCTGGACTCTGCCTCTATGCAGGGGAATAAGAACTATTCCTTCTACAAGCTACCTATTTAGTTATCTGAGGAACATATATGGTCCCATTACAATAGTGCCCAACTATCTCCCTCTCTTTAACGTCACAACACCCTGAAAGGCAGGGAAGTGCGATTATCCCAATTTTACAGATGTTCCAGTCCCTGTTCCACAACAAGTAGATTGAGGATTTGCACATGGTTCTCCCATATCCTACAAGAGGGTTCTCATCAATCACATATTGGGCATTCAGTGGCATGAGGGGGCCTCCCCTTCACCTCTGGCTGTGTTCTGTGAGGGGCTTGATACTATGGGAATGTTCTAGGACTGCGGTTCTCAAACTGTGGGTCGGGACCCCAAAGTGAGTCACGACTCTGTTTTAATGGGATCGCCAGGGCTGGCATTAGACTTGCTGGGGCCTGGGGCTAAAGCCCAAGGGCTTCAGCCCTGGGTGACAGGGCTCAGGTTGAAGGCCCGTTGCCTGGGCCTGAAGCCCTTGAGCTTTGGCTGCGCCCCCCGGAGCAGTGGGGCTCGGGGCAGGCTCAGGTTTTGCTCCTCCCTCGTAGGGTCATGTAGTAATTTTTGTTGCCGGAAGGGGGTCGCGGAGCAATGAAGTTTGAGAACCCGTGTTCTAGGAAAACCCACCACGGGTCCTTAAGGCATGATAGGTTAGGGAATGCCTAGTTGGAGGAACCTGACAGGACTTAGGCATGAGCTAGGTGCTGGGTATTGGGACTTGGGTGGCTTTGGTTATGCCTACAAACAGAAATTTAGGCATCAAGAAGATTTCACGAGAGGAAACATAGGCACCTGTGTGATTGGACAGCACGTGGGTGGGGGTTTTAAGCTGTGCTTAATTTGTGTCCGGGCTTGCCAGGGCCGAGCCCTGGCATCTTCAGGCTTGGCCGTTCCTAGCCCCGGCACCTCTGGGCTGGCCGCATCAGTAATGAATGTAAACAAATTGCTTGAGCCCCGGCACTTCTTTCATTACAAATTAAACCCTGGTTTTAAGGATCTAAATTTTGGATTCAGGTGCCCAAAGTGGCAGTAAGGTGCTTAAATACCTTTGTGGATTTAGCCCAGAAAGACTAAGGGTCATATGTAAGTACTTAAAGATGCAGCTAGGCGCCCCGTGGCATTTTCAAAAGTTCCTAGGTGCCTAACTCCCATTAGGAACTTAGACCTAGATCCTCAGAGGTATTCAGGTTTCTAATTCCCATTGGAATCAATGGGAGTTAGGTGCCTCAATACCTTTTGAGGAACTGAGCCCTAGGCACTCCTGAAAATTCCACTAGGCACCTATCTGCCTCCTTAAGTACCTAAATTCCATCAAAAATCTGGTCCAAAATCATACAAGAAACCCTGGGGCAGAGCTGGGAAATGAAGCCCTGTTTTCCAAGCGAATGTTCCTCCCAACCACTGGACCATCCTATTGCTCTGCTTCTTGGGTTCAGTCATACTGCAGTAAGTGGGGTGCCTGTGGACTCCAGAACAGATGGGCAGGGAGAAGGTGGGAACCATGACTTCATTCCTACACTCATTGGCTAGTGTTGGGGGTGGGAACAGAATGTAGCAATTTAGTGCTAGTATAAGTCAGCCGTAAATTACTGTCTCCTTGGGAACTCCCAGAGTCACACCACCTTCATTGGGGTGCTGCTGCCCACTTCCCCTTACTGTGGGCTGTTTCCCGTGACGTCGTCTAGTCCCAAGTCCCATCTGTCTTCTCAGATGCAGTTCTGACCTCCTCGTATATCAAAGTTTATGGCCTGTTTGTAAACATGAAAGTTACAGGTCCAGCGTGAAGCATTATTTTGACTGTAGAGAGGTCACTCAGATGAAGAAGGAATCACGGACACATGCAAAGTTAAATGTATTTAACTGAGCTGACAAATTGAAAGTTATTTCATATTAAAATTAAATTTGCCCTCTGTGAATTCAAAACAATTAAATGCAGCTGAGTAAATGTTTTCATCTGAAATATCGTCCAAAAATGTCATTTTAATAATGCTGGACAGCAAGTTTCATATGAAGCCTTTTGCAGTAATCCTTTATAAATGCACCAATATAGGATTCAAATAGATAGGACCAGATTCTCTGCTGCTGTGGAGTTCCACCGGTTTCTATCAGCAGAGACGCTGGATCAGACAATTTCATCGGTGTCAAACCGATGACTGAGTTGGAACCTTTCAAGCCCTCCTGAGATGCAAGTCACTGAGATGCTCCAGGAACAGAGCAAGGACCAAATTGTGCCTCAGGAGCAATGAAACAGGGGAACTGATAAACTTGTCCCCTAGTTAAGGAATCACTTGATGCCTTGCAGACAATTTCTGTATCAAGGTAGAAAAAACTTTGTGTTTAGCCATAGGAGAAAAAAAGATCTTTGAGCAAGACCAGCTGTGTCCCTGCTTTGTCTTGTCACTGCTTCATCTTTTGAGGCTCCCATCATCAGCACTGAAATTCACGTTCACTGCGCGCATAAAGGTACCAGCTGACCCCTAGTGTGGCACTCTGAATAGCCTCATTCCATTGTACTTTTATTGCTTTTTAATGTCTGCTCTCTTTTGCTCTGGGTTGACGCTACTGCAATTTACATCACCAATGAGAGGCAAGGATTTTCTCCACCATCAATATCCTTTATCTGATTGCTTCCTCGCTGGGTTTGTTGACCTCTCTTTTGTGGCTTTCCTTGAGTGCACAGTAGGTAGAGCTGATAAAGAGTCATGTGTCCCCCTCTTTCTTCTGTGCGTAGTGTGTGGGAGTTTGGATTTAGAATCGAGATGTTTTATATTTCTTTTGGTAATAACTAAGCTGGCTGCCTGTCATTGCAGAAGAACAGACTTACCAAAAAGGCGTATGCCTTGACCCTGCAATCACATCCATGGCGGTGGACTGGGTGCTCATGTAGAACCCTGTGGACATCAGTAGGGCTCGGAATGGATGCAGAGGTCCGCTCGCGCATGGCTCATTGCAGAATCTGAGCGGTGGTTACTATGGTGATTGTCTTTGTTCTTTGTACAGCACCCGATGCAGTGGGGTCGTGGTCCATGACTGGGGTTCCTTAGCATTACCATAATAACAGCAGCAGTAATAATAATTAATAACACAGTGCTTTTTAAACTGAATACATTTTTTAAGAAGACTACAGCTATGTCCTCCCTTCTTGACTGGTTTCTCTAAGTCTCAGGGCTTGTCTATACGGTTAGGTAATGAGCTCAATAGGGGTGGGATGTCTAAAATGCACTAACTAATGTGCTGTGCATCAATTGGACCTTACTGTTGTACATGATGTAGGGTGTATTACCCAACTGTGTAGACAAGCCTTTAGATAACAAGAATTGTTAGAAGAAATAAATGAGGATCTCAGCATCTGAAACGCTTCTCAAACCTAACGATGATAAAAAAAGTTACAAGCCCCTTATTGGTTTCTTTCCTTCTTCTTATCTCCTTTAATTTAAATAGCACATCTTCCTTCTTCTTATGATGACTTAGGCTGGTACACCCCATTGACATTTATATTTCTACGGTAATGCTCAAATGCTAAAATAGAGAGATTACGTTTTGGATCAACACATTCAGTTCTTAAACCCTGAAAGTAATTATCTTTGCTGCACGATGAAATGAAAATATTATCATATTAACAGTTAGCAAATCTATCATGTGAATACTAGGCTGTGTCATCCCTTCTAACCTTATCTGCTGTTTTCAGGAACTTGGATCATGACTCTAAAAATTCCCTCTAGCCAGAAACTTCTAGGGAAATCTCACATGACTGTCCTCTTAGTACTCATGCTTTTCATTTGTTTCAGCTGTTTGATTTACAAGGCTATTGCTAAAAGCAAAGGGCTAGATTCTACCCTCAGGTACACGCTTGCAACCACAGGTGGGTTTGACCCAATAAGGTTTGTTGAGCAGGAGTAATGTGCGGTGACATGGATTCTACACAAATGAGGTGTGACATGAGACTCCTGCCAGTCTCAAAGTGCAATTTCCCAAGTAAGACTAGGCCATATCCAGTAGCACGTTGGGGTGCTTTCTCCCTGCAGAATCTAATGTGCATTGGAGATTCACCATTGGCAGTGGGCAAGGGGGTGTTTGCACTATCATTGTCCCTCCTGACTTCCACGAGAGGGAGAGCAGCTTGAAGTAGGAGTCCTGCTGAGAAGATGTGCTGAATCAATGTATCCCTCCATGTGTCCGGGCTAGGGCACATCTCTGTCCAGTGATACCCACTTTTGGGGCAGTCTTGCCTGGCTGCATGCCCCACCTCCTGGACGGGAAATTGCATATGCTGTCGTATTGGAGGGACTAGTACATCTTTCAGGAAACGGTGTAGATCGCCATCTGAAAGAAGGCTCTACACAGCAAGCAAAAATGACCGACAACGTTGAGATTTCACATCAAACAACTGAGTATGGCTGCGTTGCTTCAGATGGAATGGGCATACACCCAGCAAGAGGGGAGGTTGCAACTAAAAGGAAAAAGCTCAATTGAAACTCAGGATCAGCATTGCAATCAGCATGCTTTAGGGCCAGATGTTCGAAAGTGCTCCACATGCAGCTGTTGCCCTGGACCACTTAATTTTGTTGCCTAAGGGGGAGCTGAGCTCTTTTGGAAACCTAGACTGAAGCTTGTCAATTGTAATGCAATGTTGAACACATTTCAATATAGGGGATGAGGAGGTTGTTTTTCGGTTTTGTGGCATGGGCAAATGGGATCAGTGGAAGCTGCTGGTTGCTGAGTATTTTGAGTATCCAGTTATTTCATCTAGGTGCTTTTTTGAAAATCTAACCATTTGTCTTGCAATGGAGGGAAAAGAATTTCAGCTTTGGTAGACAGTTCAATCCTTTCCTGCAGGGGGTTAGGAAAGGATTTCCTCCCTCAAAGTATTCTGTTTTGTGTGTTTTCCTCCTTCCTTTGCAGCACTAGAGATGACCACAGCTGGAGATTGGACACTGGGCAGGTGGACTAGTGTTCTTAAGTGGTACTGAGAATTTTCTCTCTCTCAAGGCCCGGGCCTTGCTCACTTGTTCACAGTCTAACTGATTGTCATATTTGGTATTGGGAAGGAACTTCCCCCAGAGTAGATTGGCAGTGACCTTGCATTTTTTGTGTGTTTTGTTTTGCCTTTTTCTCTGGTATGGGGAACAGGTTGCTTGGGAATATCTCACTGAATCAGTTCCCTGCCAGTGCAGAGGCCTTGAGCTTTGGTGTATCTTGATCCCTCCTTTTCTTTGCTTGTGGCACATAATAGTCTCTTGTGGGCTATAATACTTTGGTCTAATTTCAGTGGTTGGGTTTAGTGTGTGGATGGTGGGTGGTGGTATACAGGAGGTCAGAGTAGATGATCTAGTGGTCCCGTCTGGCCTTAAACTCTATGATGAGTGGATGTTTCATTAGACCAAGAAGAATTTTTGCAACATTTAGCTGTTAAATAATGAGGTGCTCATGTCTGTTTACATGCAGACTAAGCCATCAGATCTTTCCACCTGAGTTACGTTGCATGATTTGTAGGCACCCAGCAAAGCCAGATCGGCTATTTTCATAGTGAAACTTAAGGAAACAGTGGAACCCCCAAAAGTATTTTCACTCTGCAGAGTTTGCTGAGGTGCTGTCAGAAGCCAAGTGTGCTTTTTCTGAACCGAGTTCTCTTGTAACTAGCAAGATCCTAGCCTTTGCTACATATGCCGGTCCACATTCTCTCTTTGTAAAGTGCCTTTGTACCTGCAAAGCCATTCATGCAAGACAATGAACTCCTACCAGAAAGTGATGATTTTATTCAAGTATAATGAAGCATTCATTCCTCATGATCCTCTTCAAGACTCATCAGTCAAATGTGTAACTGAGGTCTGTTTAACTGATCCCAGACGTCTAGTTGATAAACCTTTCAGAACTATGCAGTTGAACTAAATCATTGAGATACCTCAAGGTTTCCAGAGTGAGACTTGATCTCAACCATGACCTTTCTTGATCCACCAAATTCAAAACCCCAGTCAAGAGAAATCATTAACATTTTCAAGAGGTTTTTGGAAATTCATGTAAAGTTTGAAAATAAGTCAATTTGTTTTTTGTGCAGATTAATTTGAGCTGTTCTGATCTGAGCACTGCTGTGTTACTCATCTGCATTTGTTTGAATTTATTCCCTGATTTATCAGATCACAAGGAGCTGTCTCACGTAGCTTTTGGGTGGTGGTAGAGCTCAGGTACGTGTGTTCTTGCTTTCAGTACCATGGACACTAACAAGATAGTTTTGCATATAACTTAGGGAAGCGGTAAGTTCCCAGAATGTTGTGTGAAGCCTATGGGGTGTGCGGATAACCAGTACCAATCTAGATCAGGGTCTTAAACCATATTACCATGTAATTAGGGAGGGAAGAGAAGAGTTTTGGTTCATCAAGTTTGACAGAGTCCCATTTCCAATTTTTTTTTTGCCAGTTTTCATGCACAAAACAGAATGCAGCATTTTATGCACAAAACAGGTATTTGTGTATCCCACTGGTGAGCATGTGTTCCAGGTCTCCGCTGTGCTGGATTCACAGAAGATGTCTGTCCCACCGCAGTTGGAGAGCCATGACTCTTTAGTGCAAGCTCGTGCTTTTAGCTCTGGAGGGCCTACTTTCAATCCCAGTTCTCTCAGCTAAGATAGTGGCTATTATATTTGCACCTATTAATGGTGTTTTAGAGACTTCAGGACCTGATCCAAAGCCCCTTGGCTCCAAAATGACCATTTGCATGTGTTTATAACCAGCTTGCACGGACAGTCATAACATTATGCGCACACATGGAGGTATCCAATTATGGGCACAATTCTATGCATTCAAGTGTGTATTTTTTAAAAAAATGTGATCTGTAAGTTCATCCAGAATTATGCACGATTCTTGTTACTACTATTCAAAATTATGATGAACCGATGATAAATGGTACAGTAATTTTTAAAATAAAGCTACTTGATATTAAAACAGACCAGAGGTCTTTATATAACTTGCACAATTTTATTTGGTTAAAAAAGCCATTTTTCACCCAACGACCTCTCTATTGATATTATGCATACAAGTCTGCACTCAACAGCTAGATAATGTGATAACATAAAATACTGTTTAAAAATGTAACACAGGGATCAATGAAAGCTTTAATAAAACAAGTGTATTAACCTAAATCTATGGGGAAATATTACAAACCAGAACATTTTCATGTGTCCTATTTTTTGTCAACTTACGGTGATTCAAACATCAGACATTCTTTCCCTTCAGCAAAATGTTCCTATTATCTTTTAAGAGACCTGAATACAATTATGAATCCTTTTTCAGCATCTGCTGTGCTAACAAATCATCACGCGTACCTCTTGGCTAGTGAATCAGGACTCAGTATTTGATTGAATGGTGCTATTCGGAATCCAGGTGTCATTCGTTATACAGACGTGATATGTATTTGCCATGTCAAAAGATCGGCATAACGAGGTCCACGTCAAACAAGTGATCAGCCCGTCATTAATGTCCAGCTCACATTTCTGGAAAAGGCCGATATTAATCATTCTTTGCTATCTGGACAGCTACACTTGTGGAGCTGCTTGTATGTTGTCCTCTTTTACAGCTACGGCATGAAATACATTAGATAAAGGACGGCTTCAGTCTATTGTAGGAGAAAAATGGTATTTGCATGGTGCTAACTGCAAATTCTTTGTAGGTAACGTGTCGTTCACAGGAATACACGGGGTTTTTATCCAGACAGAGGCAAATGACTGCCCTCGTTGTTGTTTTTTTCTTTTTAAAGCCATCCGTGTGTGGCTGAAATTCCTGGTAAAACGTCGTGGGCTCGATTGTGACTTTGGGCACAGGGATGCAGAAGGTGCTCTATCACACCACAAGAGGCAAGGTAACTCGGGCATACCACGGAGGAACAGCTTCCCCTTTGTTTCCAGGGGAGTGGAGAAGTGAGGGGAAGGTGGTAATTTTGGGGCAACAGTATCTTACAACAGCTCCAGTCCCAGTGCAGCTGCATAAGGCTAGCTAATAGGGGTGGGTGGAGCCAAGGCTCCACCCATTTCCTGCCTTCTCCTCACCCACTGGCTCCACGGAAGGAGGAAGTGGCTACACCAAATCTATTTACTCCTGTGAACCTATGCCCTGTGTAGGGGTGAGAAGGAGGTTCTTATTCCCCTGTGAGGATGTGCAGCTCAAATCGCAATCTAGCCCGTAATGCCCAAAGGTTGCATTAGCCATTGGTCCAGGCATATCAGGCAAAGTTCACCCTCAGGGCACGAGGCCGCCATGATGGAATTCAATGGGACATCAACAGAACATGACTGGCACCCCATCTGCAGGCATAGAGAAGCCAGTGGCCAAAGGGTTAATCCCTGCCCAGTTTTCTTGTTCAATGTATCTGCAGGGGGGGGGGGGGGGAAACCAAACCCTAGCATGATGCAGCTTCCACCAATCAGAAGAGTCCCCTTCTGTTAGGCTTCGTCTTTGCAGGCTGGTTTGTGCTTGTTGACAAAGATATTTCTGTTTGGAACATAGGTCAGAGCCAGCCACAGCTTCTGCAAATAACAAACCTGATTCTTCTTTAGAAAGCATCTATATGTACAGCTATATATGTAGAAAATCTTAAGAAATCTTAGCTATAACAGTTTCTTTTAGCATTGAATTTAGCAAATTCTTAAGAACCCGGTAGCATTGTGCCTGCCCCTCCCCGCTTCTAGGCTATGTGCTTTGTGTTCAGCTTTATAGTTACAAACACAATCAGGCATTTGACAATAAACACAGAAAAAAAATAATCATGAAGGTCTTTGGGATGAAATGGGGTCACCAGAGATTTCTCTGGTGGCCCTGGTAACTGGAATTATAACTAGGACAGGCAACCGTGTTGCTCTGGAGCAACAGCATGTACATTTAATCCACCAGTGACAACAGACACCTGCTGAAGGTCTCCTTGACTGAGGCACTGACTCAGGCCCATGCTTAAATACTTGCTAACTTTAAGTATGCGAGTAATCCTATTGGAGTCAAAGGGACTATTCGTGTGCTTACATTTAGCTCCATGCTGAACTGCCTTCCTGAATAAGGACCTATGTCTGCTCAGGTTAGACAAGGGGAACAAAAGAGATTAACTCTATAACCAGTGCTGAGAGCATGCGTCTGGGGTATAGAAGACATAAGTTCTTCCTCCAATGACTATTTATTTTCTACAGAGTAGAACAACTGCAACAGGAAAGACTGAGAGATACCCACCCCCTTTCCCCAGAGTACCCTATAGTCCAGTGACCAGAATAATGGGAGACCTCGGTTTGAAACCCTGCTCCACATCAGGTGTGTGGAGGAGATGCAAACCTGTGTTTCCACATCCTGGGTGAATTCTCTAGCCACAGAAAGTTATAACGGGTGTGGGTGGGAAGAATCTCCTCAATATTTCTTGGAAAATGGCTGACCTGGCTTAAGCAGCCAACTCCAGGAGAGGAACCCTGGCTGGGAATCCTGAGCAGAATTAAGCACCTCTCTCCAGCCTGGAGTTAGACACCATAGTCCCTTTGAGGGGTGGAGTTTAAGCCAACAGCCATCTCCTTGGCATTTCCTAGTAGCTAGTTGAGGTGGCTCCCCCTTCAAGTTGCTGGCTTTTGTGAATCCCGTTTTTAGTCTTCCCATGTATTGGGCAGGGAGCCTGAGTGCCGAATTCAGGGATGTGAACTCTACGGGGTGCAGGGCACTGAGTCTAAGTCCCCCTCCCCCACCCTGTGAAACCCAACCCAAGTGCCCAAGTCACTTTTGACATCAAGACTTAGGCTCTTTAGTCAGTTAGACCTTGTGACGCTGAGTGAAGCAACTCGTAAAAGACCTTTTAAAAATGTGGGCCTTAGGCTCTTTTGAAAATGTTACCGTAAGCCACGCTTCACTCCCCACTAAAATGCACATACTTGATTTTTATCTAAGGGCTGGTCCACACTAACCCCCAAGGTCGAACTAAGAGACGCAACTTCAGCTACGTGAATAACGTAGCTGAAGTCGAAGTATCTCAGTTCGAATTAAAAAGCACTTACCGCAGGTCCAGACGCAGCAGGCAGGCTCCCCCGTCGACTCCGCTTACTCCTCGTGCGGAGCAGGAGTACCGGTGTCGACAGCGAGCACTTCCGGGATCGATTTATCGCGTCTAGACGAGACGCGATAAATCGATCCCAGAAGATCGATTGCTACCCGCCGAATCAGGCGGGTAGTATAGACGTACCCTTAGGAGCTCTTTTGAATCCACCCAGTTTAGAAACATTAATGGCGGGGTAGCTCAGAGGCTTGTGTTTCATAATTCCCTCGCTCTCCCACCCCAAAGTTAGTGGAAGAAACCTTAGGAGCTTTGAAGGATCTCCTTGTTTTGACAGATGTCTACATCTACGTGAATAGAGAAGGTGCCAGCAGATGGTGCTCAAAAGTACATAGCATAGTTTCTGGGGTTTTGTAGGACCAATAAAAGTTGTTGAGCATAGCAAATGGCTTCCTGTGTGCATGTCTTTACATTGGCTTTTAACAACATGCACATGTGCTCTTTGTTGGAGAGAGGCCTCGAGCAGGTACAATATCTAAAGGTCTTTGCTATTTCCATATCCTGCTAAAGATCTGGGAACATTTAGAAGACTGGGGAAAGGGAAACGCTCCGTGTTTCGCTACAGGCCTGATCTGGTAAGTGTGTCCTCAATTCCCACTGAAGTTAGGTCGGCTCCTCTCAGAACCCCTTATGGTAACAGGCCCTTATTATTAGTTATACTACAGTAACAGATCTATTCCCCCAATGAAGATCAATGTATCATTGTGCTAGGTTCTGTACATACTCATAGGAAAAGACAGTCCCCACTCCCCAAAGAATATCTAATCTGAACAAAGTGGTGGGGAGAACAGAAATGGAGTGTTAATACCTCCATTTAACAGGTTGGGAATTTTGGGACAAAGACAGGGTTAAGTAACTTGACCAAGGTCACACAGGAAGTCTAGGCAGAGCCAAGAAGTGCTCAGGGCTACTGAGTCCCACTCCAGTGCTTTAACCACAAGACCTGTCTTCCTCTTGGCTTCAGAGAAAACACTGCATTAAGACAAATTTCCTGATGAAAAGCATCATAAATTACAGCAGGTGTTAAATGGAAAACTGAGGCTTCCCCATATTAAATAGATGGGAAAGGCCAGTGTGGAGATAATTTCTATTGTATTGTGTTTCCCAAGAATGCAGAAAACCAGTTAATGGACATTTAAATGGTCTGGATTGGCATGCTGGAATTTCAGCCTGGTTAGAGAGCTGCCTGTCAATTATTTACAAGGTGAAGTGTAACTCGGCCACTTAAGAAGAGGGGGGGAGGGAAAAGCCTCAAAGGAATTTCTGTGTCATCTAATAGAAAAATGTGTCATTGGAAACCTGCCCGTCAAGCACTGTCCAGCACTTTGGTCATGTGCCTCTCCACTCAAGTCTCTATGAAACAGTGATGTGATCAAGGCCCACCAAGTATCCTTCAGAAAACATTTGATGCGGGGAAATTGTGTGAGTTGATAAAGACGTCGATAGCGGTGTGTCTGAAGTGGAACTTAAACTAAGTGCTGAAAGACTTGGGAAAGCGCTGACTACAATTAAGCACTTAATCAGGAAGCAACGAGCAATTTTCTGAGGCTCAAAGAACAGAATCAAGAAGTGCAGATCCAGAGATATGAAGGCAAAATGCCTCCATGGCAATTAAGATCCATTCTGCTCAAAGATCGTCAATGGCATTGTTGAACTCCTTTTGTTGCACAGGTGATATGTTGCATTATCTAATATGTAAACCATTGTGCCTGAAACGCCGCTCAATAAATAAAACAACTTCTCCCATTCACCTATTAGCCATCTCCAGGAGTCAGTTTCTGATATCATCTCTTTTAATCACTACAGTTTTTAAATATTGTTTTTCCCCTCCTCCCGCAGCATATGGAAATAAGGCAGAGGTATTTACAGAACAAAACAAAGAATGTATGCTATTCACAGGAACATAGTGACTGTCAGGCTGGATCAGACCAGTGGACTCATCTAGTTCAGTATCCTGTCTCCAAAAGTGGCTTGTGCCAAGAGCTGCGGAGAAAGGTTTCAGACACACAGAAGGCAGTAATGGGGTTACCTGCCCCAGAACCTCTGTTTGACCCCCTACTGGTTTCCGACATATGCACTATAATCCATAGTTAAACATTCTGTGTGAAGTGTTGACTGAACTAAACCATACATTTGTATTTCCAATGCTCTGCTGTCCTTACACTGGAGGACCAGAGCTTGTAAGAAATTCACAACCAAAGCTTCAGAATGTCATTTTGCATTTGAAGCACCAGATCAGTGCCACATGCAAGAGGTGTTAGCTGTTAATGCTGGGCCAATTCTTTTCCAGTGGAGCAGCTTTCTGTCCAAAATGGCAATTTTGTTGAAATCAAAATGTCACGGGACCGTGCCGATTATGCTGAAACTTTTTATGGGAAAAAGTTGACTCAAACGGTGTCT
This sequence comes from Chelydra serpentina, assembly GCA_037349315.1. Classification (NCBI taxonomy): domain Eukaryota; kingdom Metazoa; phylum Chordata; order Testudines; family Chelydridae; genus Chelydra; species Chelydra serpentina. The sequence goes on from JBAIAC010000061.1 coordinate 19,786,929, forward strand.
CGTTTTGGTTTGATGATGTCAATGTTTCATTCCAGGGAGGTAAAACTATTGCTTTGACTTTATCATTTTGATGAATTTGGCCATTTATAGTATATTAAATAGTCTCTATAATATAATGTAAAAGTAAAACTAAAAGGAATGGAAATGATAAAATCGCAATGATATGTTTTACCTTAGCAAAACGATGAGGATAGTGGCGGTGATTTGGAATGTTCATTGCATGAGAAATTTTGAAATTTCAGCTTTTCATTCTGATTCGGAATACGCCCCCAAATTAGAAAATGGGAATTTCCTGCAGAACGGAAATCTGTTTCCAAACAGATGTAGTAGCCGGTCCTGCTGGTGCAGGATAGGGGAGTAAATCATTGTGCAATGATAATGATAGAATGGATTAGGAAAATGAATTCACTGGGCTGATCATTGAGGACATTGTTTGAGGAAGAAACAAATTCACCAGTCTACCCCATATTTGCTGTCTGGGGGAGAGTTGACCTATAAGTCCACCTTAGAAGATGCTTGAGGGAAGAGAAGACTGTTGCTAATGATGCTAGAACAGAGAACCAGACAATGCTAAAGATACCGGAAGATGACTACACCGAACAGGCCTTCAAAGTTTTACAGAAGACCTGCCACAGCAGGTAGGAAACAATGGAATGATAATAGTGCGGGGAAGGTTACGGTGGCCAGGTTGGAAAGGTGCTATATAACTCTTAGCTAGTCATTATTTACTATCCCCAAACATTATTGAGATGCAGAAAGGACCAGTTCAAAAGGGCACCGTGCTAAAATCGGCCAGGCCAGCCCCATTCACCTACTGTGGAAACTGGGATTGAGCTGATGCTAAAAATAACAATATGTGGAAAATGGCACGATAAAGATTGGACAAAGAAGATGACTTCATGGATATTGAGTTCCCCACGGCTAAGACTTCTCCCCCAGCCTCAAGAGTCACGTGTATCATGAATAACTTCTTGGACATGATCAACTGAGGATCTATTTCAGTCCACCTGATGGCACTGTTTAATTCAATGGTCACTCTCGGTCAGAATTTGGGATGGGGCACAACTTAGCTGAAACTATGCATATTTGGGAGGCTGCTCCTGTGAGGTGCTGCCCACCCTCACTCATGTTGGCTTCAAGTAGCTTCATTAAAGACACTTTTGAACGCCCCCCCCCCCCTTCACCTCCCATTCTGTACCATGAATGCCAGGTTTTAGAATCCTGTACTGGGATGTGCCCATTTAGGGTATATGGATCCTTCCAACGGAAGAGCTATCCTGCTGTAAGAAATGAACACTGAATGGCAAATGAATTGGGCTGAAGGTACATCTATTTTACTCTGATTTTATTTTCTCTTTTTTCTGTGTGGGGCAGAGCCCTGACTGTCCCAAAGGCTGACTCATCACAGATCTAACCATATTGTCCAATATAACTCTGTGCCTGTCCCTTTCAACCCTAACTCATTCATGTAGTTATATAATAAGTGCCACTGGAAGTACTCTGTGCTACAGCTGTTTGCTCCACTTGATATTATATCATGTTGTTGGGTTCTATTGTTAAGTTTACCCTTATGACTTGAGAGAATAACTTGTTACATCGCTAGGAGCCAATGAATGTAAAAATACAGTGCTGTCTGTATAACTAATCTATAGCTACATGCTTATCAGTTCACTGGTTGTATCATGTTGTTTAATTAGGACCTGTTTCGATGTCCATTGAAGTCCTTGGGAATCTTTCCACTGATTTCAGTGAATACTGGATCAAGATCTTAGGCCTGGTCCACACTGCGGGGCGGGGATCGATCTAAGATACGCAACTTCAGCTACGTGAATAGCGTAGCTGAAGTCGAAGTAACTTAGATCGAATTACAAAGTACTTACCTCGGGTCCACGCGACACAGGCAGGCTCCCCCGTCGACTCCGCTTACTCCTCGTGCCGAGCTGGAGTTCTGGAGTCGACGGGGAGCGCTTCTGGGATCGATTTATTGCGTCTATGTGAGACGTGATAAATCGATCCCAGAACATCGATCGCTATCCGCCGAATCGGGCGGGTAATGTGGATGTACCCTTAGATAGTAAACTCTTCAGGGCTGCATACAAAATTTAGCACAGTAGGTCCTTTATCCTGGTTGGGACCTCTAGGCTATACTGTAATAACAATAAATAATAAGTCATCCTAAATTAATGTTGGTTTGCCACACTACATGAACATGTGTTTTGTATTTGCCATGTGTGTAACTCACAATCTATGTTAGGAGTATTTTAGAGAAGTTTGTTTAATATTTTTAATTGGAATTATATTTATATTCATCTCAGTGTGAAACCTGGTGCCTTAGCCCAGATTCAGCTAGGCATTGAAGTATGTGTGTACATGTTAATAGTCCCACTGACTTCAGTGAGATTATTCACATTCTTTAATTTACACACATGCTTAAGTACTTCGCAGAATCAGGGTCAACATTCCCATTTCTAGCTCTACGTGAACGCAAAATATTAGACTTTAAAGCTGTAACATTTTTACGTCTAGAAAAGTTATGATTAAGGCTATGTTTTAGCTGGGTATTTTTAATAAAAGTCATGGACAGATCACGGGCAGCAAACAAAAATTCATGGCCTGTGACCTGTCCATGACTTTTACTATATACCAGTAACTAAAACTTGGGCCTCAGGTGCTCTGGGGCAGGGCACTCACTTTGGCTTCTGGTACTGATACTAATAAACCCCTGGGGCAGTGGAGCTCTGCACTATCTCTGCCTTAGGATAGACACAATCTATATGATGTAACCAAAATAATGAAGCTAATCTACAATCCCCAATTAACAGAAAACATAAGTAAAATTTATGCATATCCAGGCCAAGTGAATTCATGTTTTTACAGGATGAAGCAAAAATATTATGAATATGAGAGAGGAAAGCTAAAGACCTGATTGTGTAAGCTTATTCATCTGTACAGACCCCTGCACCAATGGGATTCTACTTGTGATACAGAGTTCCATACGTGATCAATATCTTGCCGGATTGAGGACAGAGGTGCTAGACTACTAGGTAGAAGTACCAGAGAAATCTAACACTCTTTCTTTCTTCAATAGCTCAGCAAGATGGAATTGATCTATTTAAACAATGCTTTCAGTCTCTGCACACAGTATAGCTGAAAATGGTGTTGGCCAAGGTAAAATTTGAAGGCTTGATTGAAGCAGCTCCCCTTCAAAAGCCTACCTCCAGATTAGAGCTGGTCAAAAAAATTTCTATAGAATAATTTTCCATTGGAAAAAACAACAGCCAGTTTCATTGAAATCTAAGCACTTCATGGGAATATGTCAATCTTGACACAATTTTCAATGGGAAAAAATCAGACTGAATTGTTTTGACTTTCTCACTTAATTTCGACAAGGTAGCATATCAGTTTGATGGTGCAATGTTTTGATTTGATAAGGTAAATTAATCATAATAATTAAGTCAAAATGAAACTTTTTTACCTTTATTGAAATGAAATGGTTTTACATTAGCAAAATTAAATGTTTTGACATTATTGCAATGAAACATCCAATGGCCCTGCATGTAAACTTTTTGGATTTTTTGTTTTGTGGGAAATTTTGATTTTATTTGTTCAAATTTAGAACAATTTTTTTCCATGTTGGAATGTCCCAAGGAACAGAGAGGATGCTTTTTGACCAGCTGTACACTATAGCAAGGATCGCATAAGAGAGAAACAATTTTCTAAGGAAAGTAAAAATTGAATAGGCTATATATAACCTAAGCCCATGCAAGATGGATGGTTACCCAGCAACTTTTTTTTATGGATAATTTGTTCTTGCAAATTCATCACTGCAGTGTCCCAAAAAAGGAGCGACATCTTGTTACATGAAGAGAGGTCTCATTACTTCAAGTTTGCAAAAAAAGGCAAAAATAGTGTACAAATTTTATTTTTTTTCCATCGGCCATATGCTCAGCAAGTGTAAATTGGTGTATCCCTACTGGAGTCAATGGAACTTTGTCAATTTACACCAGCTGAGAATCTGATGCTAGATCTTTTTTAAACGTTGAATATAAACTAAATAGCCTAAATTCCAGCAGCAGGTTTAAAATCACATCATATTAACCCTACTGACAACAATACATAAAAATGGTGTGGGATTTATACAGGGCACGAACCCTCCCAATAATACAAAGAAATGCTTTCATATGGTCCACTGAACTCAGTTATCAAACACATATACAATTGCCTTATTGTTATATGCAGAAAAGGCATTTGATAGTGTTGTGTGGCTTTATCTAGTAACAGTGTGTAGAAAATATGGTTTGGGCTCATCCTTCCTGAATAGCATTGCAATATTATGATTCTCTCTTGCATCCATTTTAGGAAATGGACATCTTTCCCCAGTTCAGTGCTGCAGGTAAGTGAAGAGGTTCTTACACCCGTGTGTGGGCATGTAATCTGAGTGCATGAAGAGAATGGAGAACAAAGTCTGAGTGCTTTTGCCTGCTCAAAAGATGCAGTTCTAAAATGAATGATGTTACCATTAAGTGACTTCTTTCTATCGTAAAATATAGTAAACAAAATAAGGATGGGTGGGGGAGAAAGGGTAACATACATATGGGGGTTTATTTTTTTTCTCTTTTTACTGGACTTTTGAAGAAGCACAACATTTGAAGACGCACAATAAATGCAGCATACATTATTTACCTGAGGAAACAGTCATGAATTATACAGGAGCCCGTCTACATTTGGTGACCTATGAAGATTTGCTAAGAACAGGAGCACATTCTAACATCTTTTTTGTGATGCTGTTGCAAAAAAAGCAAACTTGATTCTGGGCTGCATTAACAGGTGCGTTGTGAGCAAGACACAAGAAGTCATTCTTCCGCTCTACTCTGCGCTGGTTAGGCCTCAACTGGAGTATTGTGTCCAGTTCTGGGCACCGCATTTCAAGAAAGATGTGGAGAAACTGGAGAAGGTCCAGAGAAGAGCAACAAGAATGCTTAAGGGTCTAGAGAACATGACCTATGAAGGAAGGCTGAAGGAATTGGGTTTGTTTAGTTTGGAAAAGAGAAGACTGAGAGGGAACATGATAGCAGTCTTCAGGTATCTAAAAGGGTGTCATAAGGAGGAGGGAGAAAACTTGTTCATCTTAGCCTCTAAGGATAGAACAAGAAGCAATGGGCTTAAACTGCAGCAAGGGAGGTTTAGGTTGGACATTAGGAAAAAGTTCCTAACTGTCAGGGTGGTTAAACACTGGAATAAACTGCCCAGGGAGGTTGTGGAATCTCCATCTCTGGAGATATTTAAGAGTAGGTTAGATAAATGTCTATCAGGGATGGTCTAGACAGTAATTGGTCCTGCCATGAGGGCAGGGGGCTGGACTCGATGACCTCTCGAGGTCCCTTCCAGCCCTAGAATCTATGAATCTTATCCTCAGCTGGAGTAGTACACCTATAGCCCCATGGACTTTAGTGGAATGATGCTGATTTTCACAATTAGAGATCTGACCCTAGTAATATTTAAAAGCAGAAGCAAGAAGAAAGAGAATAAAATCCTTTATCCAGTAGTCTTTAAAACCCTTAACTTAGATGCAAAGCATGAGTATCATGTGAAAAGGAAGCACTAGAACTTTATTCTCAACCAAACAGAACTGACTGATTACAGGAAAATACTTTTACAACCCATTCAAAGCCATGCCTATGATTTACATTTAAGAAGGAGATAAGTATTACTGTATTATAACAGGTTTTTAAATAATAAACATAAACTATAAATGAAACGTCAAGATAAATTCTGTTTTCCAATGGTAACATTTGAATATACACCGTTAAAGCAGGTAGCCCATAATATGCTGCTGAGCTTTCTGTATTTTCATGTATTGTGAACAATCTAGAAAGACAGCAGTTCACCAGGTGTACACGGTACATACTTCAGCTTCATTTTCAACGGTGAAGTCTCCCAAAGGAAAAAGCATCATTTCATTGTTCTTAGAGACTGATCCAAAGCCCAATGAAATCAATAGATGTTTTCCCATGATTTCAATGAACTTTGGTTCACTGGGTAATACAAAGCCACTTGATTTATAGGGGATGAAAAAATATAAACGAAACATACTGGGCTATAAAAGGCACCGCTAATAATATTCATTCCTCTGCTATTTTAAATTAGATTTATAAACCATTTCATATTCTTTTCTCATTAGGTTATTACTTCCCCAGGACCTTATTTTATTCTGGTTTTGAATGTAGTTATTTTACTTTGGTAATGCAGTACACAAAACTCCTTACTGAAGTCAATGGCAAAATGCCCATTGAATTCAATGGAAGAAAGAATAGGCGCAGAATATCTTTCTTGGAATTTTTTTCCTATACCATAATCATAATTAGGTTCATTGTTATGTGTGGATTCTGTGTCGCCTTAGTTTTGTTTTCTCTGAAACACTTCCTCCCTAAAAGAGGACCAAAATATAAAAAGCTTGGAATTTTTCAGACACTGTTTGGTACATAATGTGGAATGTTAAGTTGTTTTGCTTTAGAGATTCATAAATTAAACGGTCTTCTGTAACATGCAGAAAACATCTGCTGTACAAAGTCACCATTAATAATAACATTGAATTCTCTTTTGTGATAGATTTTCATCCAGCTGTACCTAACTAGGAGAGGGACCATCAAAGGAGGCCTACACATTTTTCTGTCTGTTCAGAATCATTTCGAAAAGCATCCCTAGAGCACAAGGGAATTTTTCTTTTGACCTTTAAAATCATAAACTCTGCAAATCATTGGTAAGAACTGTGTAAAATTAACCCTTTGGCTAACTTAAAACAGATGTGCTATACTTGAGATAAATTAGAAGGGTGATCTAAACCTATTAGGTACAACACTCCTTGAGAACATATATATTATATCAGGGATCTCAAACTCAAATCACCACGAGGGCCACATGAGAACTAGTAAATTGGCCCGAGGGCCGCATCACTGAAACCTTTTCATACAATGATACAAAAGTATAGTCAAAACTGAAAACAAATGAAGAGTAATATAGTATTCTATTAAAAGTCAATGTATTAACTTTTTAAAAACTGTAATGCGAAGAGGGGTTTTAATAAAATATAAACACTCAGTAATGTCTGGAGCTTGGCTGCCAGTGAAGTCGGTGCCTATGGTGGGCCTCAGGAAATAACTCTGCGGGCCGCATGTGGCCAGTGGGCCGCGTGTTTGAGACCCCTGTATTATATAATGTATGTCGATCAGGTGAGCCATGAATAGTGACATATTCATCTGGAGAGAGAAATATATCAATAGGTACAAAGATGGAAAACTCATACATATTGAAAAGGATTTACAATATATTCTTGCTATATGGATTAATATTGTTCTCACAATTTTCTTTTTAAGGGCCTGGTTTAAAGCCCACTGAAGTCAGATGTCTTTCCACCGATGTAATAAACCTTGGATTGGGCGGCTCGTTGTTAACTTCAAAGTATTAATGTGCACAAAGCTATAATTGTAGTTGTTTGGACTGTTCTTAATGGTTTGATGTGACGAGCCTTATTTTGGTTTAGCGTTTTGCAGAATTAATTGCAAATGTTATAAAGTGTTACCTTAGATATTCTGTTGTATTGAATACATTTTCATTGCAATTGGATATTAGTGTCATCAAGACAGATTCTGTCCCCAAATCCAGCTCCTATGTGCTGCTGCTTGAGCTAGTGTGTTAAAAAGTAGTAATGGGGACATAGTCACCCAAGTAGTAGTGTGACATGTCACCCAAGGCCACGCCCACCCAGTCCAGTGGATCCAAGCTTGGGTGGGCCTTAGCCACCACCTATACTGCAACATCCACACTGCTATTTTTAGTGTGCTAGCTCAAGCAGAGCCAGGGCAAGTCAGTTTACCCATGCTGGTAATCAATAATCAGACCTCCCAGCTGCAGTGTAGACGTATCCGATATTGGGGAGCACCCCCGATATTGGGGAGCACCCCAGCTGCAGTGTATGACGTATCCGATATTGGGGAGCACCCAAACCAGTTTGGATAGGATGGGTCAGACGGAGGATATGTCTTCACTGCACAGTTACCCCAAACTCTTACCCAATTTTCAGCCCAACCCTTCCCTCCACCGTCTGTGCAGAAAAACCTCTGACTTGGGTTTGGATGTGCTCTAAGCTCAGGTTGACTTGTGCGGCTGGACGTGTGTTTTAGAGCATGGGTAACATTTTAACTTGAATTGGAACCTGCCCACTTTGCAGTGTGAACATGGGCTAAATCACTCGAGAGCTAATAGTACTCCAGTTTGGTCAAGAGGTAGCTAAGCACCTAATTCCCCTTGATTTCAATAGTAGTTAGGTATCTAAATGTCTTTGAGGATCTGGTCCTTATTGTCCCTATCTGTAAAATGCAGAGTAGTAATCCTGCCTCTGTTTTATCTTTTTAGATTGTAAACTCTTTGGGGCAGAGACCATCTCTTACTATGTCTATACAGTGCCTAGCACAGTGGGAACCCCATAGCTCTAAGCGCTACATGATGATATAATAATTAATAATAATGATTAATAAATGGTTCAGACATTAAACCCCTGAACATTAGGTCTTTTATCAGATCACTTTTTGGGTGAAAAGATCTGTAATCAGCCGGCTGTCAGAATAATAAGAGAGTATTGCTCAGTCCCACCCTGGTGTAATTTGAATTCTATAGGTACAATACATGCACTGAATACTACTTTTCATGAAATATGTATTTTAAAATAATCATATTCAATGAACCTGGAAATATTTTAGTTTAACAGGTCAGCACTGACATAATATTTACTTTGGAAAGGTTGAACACTTTGCATTGCAATAAAAGAAACTTTAAACCAGTCTGTCAAACATCTAGTTAACTAGTAGGATGGCGTCTTTCTAATATTTGCTTTACGTTAATGACCCTTGCTTCAGTTACATTATGTTTGGATACACGTCTTGGTGCATTCAGACCAGTACCTAGGTTCTTGACTTAATGGCTCACCCATCTGTCCTCCCCTTGCCCCCTCAAATAAAGCTATCACAGTGTAAAAACTCAGGGTTTTTTTCTGGTTCACAAGAGTGCACAAGAGTTCACAGTGCACCAGCAAGTTCTAATATTTGTCTCTGGCATTCCAGGCTGGAGGCACTGAAATCTCTTTCTCAAGACTGATGATGTAAATCTATCGTTAAAGCAGAAATCCTGTCAACGGGGAGGATTTGCACTTTTTTTTTGGTCTTCTTCCCATTTTGCACTTCAAAAATTGCCAACAGCTTGCATGGAGGCACAGCTAATGGAAAGTACAGTTAAGGGTTCCACTAGCGGAGGAAGGGTGAAATATGCAACCCTAATCTCTTCATGTGTTAGCATGGTTTGATTGTGGTATGTAATAATAATATAGCCTGATATGAGCATACTAATGAAGTACGCAAATACTCATTCAGAGGAGGGATGTAAGCATATGAATGCTAGTTACCATAGAATCTCACTGAACTACCGTAATTAATGGACAATATGTCTTGCCAGCTGAACCTTGGGGTATGCTTAATTGCTCAGAGCAATTTAATCTTCAACTCTACCAGTTTCAGGAAGATTACTTGTCTTTTGAAGCCTCAGCAGAGAGTTAAAAGTAAATTTGTTTAAAATGCTAGCACAGTTTAGGTTTGCATAGTGGAAGACTCTGAAACAACAGGTATTTCAACTGAAAGCCCTGGTGAACGAACAACTTGTATAACAGAAAAGTCCCTAGCTAGGGGAGAATTAGTGAAATATTCCGATAATTTAAATCACTACACAAAAGGTGAGGTGAAAAAAGGCCAATAGTCTATTTTATTCCATCCTCATCAAAATAGTATTTGAGCACCTTGAAGAAGTGAATTAAGTGACTTGACTAACATCTGTAATATATAATTATTAATTTCTTCCTACCTCTCTCCAGGGAGAAGTTGAATGTGAATTGGAAAAAAATATTAAATATATTATATGTACACTGTGCTCTGTGTTTCTATTAGCAAAGACAAGATCAAACTGATTCTAAAAATACTGGGATGGTGAGTCAGATGGTGATACCACAGAATTTATCAGATATTAATCAGAGGTAAAAAAATGTGAATGTAAGTAACCACCATGAGTGAACTTACTGAACTGAATGCAAGATTTTTGTTTGTCAATGCAGTGGTCAGTTACCACTCACCAGGCACTTGTTTTGAAAATGACATATTTTGACAATTTCAAAAAAATTTCCAGATGAAAAATTTGTCAAAACTGATGCTTTCCCATGCAAAGTTTGATTTTGACAAACTGGCATTTTCCAATGAAAAACCATTACATTGAACAATTACCAACTATCTTTACCTAAAGGTTAATTTTTCTGCCAATTTTCTCCCCAATCTCTAGGACTGCCCCCCCCCCCGCCCCCCCGCCCAATTTTCATCTTGGAAAAAACACCCAGGTTTGCGGCAGAGTGATTTTCACAACACTGGCTTGTAGCTAAGGACTTACAGCACTCACACAAGTGCTTCCCTTGTGCTTTAATTGAAAGCCTGTATTTAAAGCTAATCCCTGGAACTTTTTATGAACTGACCTCTCTTACAATTGTTTATACAGCGTTGTCTGGGATTGTTACTGAAGAAAAGATGGACATTGGTGGATTGGAGAGTAAATTGGACTTCTCAAGCTCTGGGAGAGCTGTTACCAAAATGGGTACCCAAGACGAGAGGAAGGGGGATAAATGAAGGAACCAGGAGGAGACAGGAGCTCATCTAATTGTTTCTGCTTGTTCTTTTTCTCTTTGTTTTCCTCCTCCTCTGTTTGCCTGCTTGTTTGCCATGTCCCAGAATTAATTGTGATAGATGGCTTGAGTGAAGAAGGGCTTACTCTAATTGCACTGGGGAAGGATTACATGCTCGTGTATTCAGTCTCCCTTATTGGATAAAAGAACAGAGGCCTTATCATCAAAACAAACTATGTTCAGAGGACAAGCAAAGCCACTATCCGAGCCAACATTCTATCAAGTGAAATAAAGGCGTGAACACATTGACTACCCTATGTAGTTGTTTGTCCTGGCCCTGAGGAATCAAGAGACATCAGATCTTTAAATCACATAATTCCAATTCCCATCTTGCCTCCAGCCCTACATATTCCAATTAAAACTGGATATATCCAGCTACTATTTCAACAATTGCCCCTCATCTCCAGCCACACTACCTGTCCGCACCCAATAGTGCACGTATTAGTAAGTGTCTGCTTGAATAGCATACTGGCCTGAGAGCCACTTAGTCGCAACTTTGTAGATGTTCATCAGTTTGTTAATCAAAATTCTAACTTCCTGAATAAATCCCCATCCGTGACCCTGCCCCAACGTCCGTTCAAGTCAATGGGAGTCTTTCCATTGATTTCAGTGAGCTTTGGATCAGGCCTTAGATTCACACTGTGTGAGGCTGTCTAACCTTTGAGATATGTTTGGCATGTAGGAATAAGGCTGAGCCCTAATAGTTCGCATTTTGCATGCAACACCTGATCATAACTCAGTGGATTCAGTAGATGTAGTGTCAAGTGTCCTAGACCTGAAGAAGAGCTCTGTGTAAGCTGGAAAGCTTGTCTCTCTCACCACGCTGGTCCAACAAAAGATATCACCTCACCCACCTTGTCTCTCTGGATTCAGTAGAGTCACGCTTGTTTTGAATAGTTGCATGCACTGATATTAAATTATTGGAAGTCTAATACCTACTTTGACTCAACTGCCCTTTGTTGCTGGAGTGTGTATCCTCGCATGCAGATGCCAGGAACTGCAAATTTCACACAGTGTAGAGGAACGCATGCTGGTTTTGTTTGGCATGCATAGCGGAAGGCACATCCATGCCGTGTCTACTTTATTTTTATATTCAGAGACTTCATGGTGGATCTGAGAGTTTAGCTCCATTTTTTTCATGCAGTATCTGATCTTCACTTGGTCTAGTTAGAGCTGTGTTACCTACACAGTGCATGTGGGGAAACTGCCAGCAACGAGCAACTTAAATTGAGTTTAAAATTTTCAACCAGCTCTCGGCTTGATCCTGCAATGAGCTCCATGAGAGGGGACCCCAGCTCCATTGCCAATGGTGAGTCTTCTCTGCTCTCTGACATCTCCAGGGGTATCTCAACCTTCTCTCTCTTTTCCCCTCCTGAATGACTTCCCTCTGAGATCCCCCATCTTTCTATTTTGCTTCCATGATCTTCTCACCCTGTATGTTCCCTTCTGTCCTCCCTGTCTCTGTCTCCCCAATGTCCTTTTTATTTCTGTGTCTACATCCAAAATTCCCTTGAATCTCCTTTTGTGTATGTCCCAACCAAGGGTCTCTCTGAACCCACACCTTTGTGTCCTCACCCAGCAATGTCTTTGTGGGTTCCTGGGCTCTTTTATTTGATCTTGGGGGTAACATATGGGCCTGTCTAGCTTTTGAAATATAAGCAATAACACCAGAGAGTTGGATGGACACTCTTTTATTGAAATGTAGCAAAAAAGCTAAATAAAGAACAAAGGTCGCTGTTAATAGTGCTTATTGGTAGCACTGTGTGAATAATGGATATTTTTGGTTTGCTGTCAATTCCAATAAATAATTAAAAAGAAATTTTGTGGGTTGACTTGAAAAAGAAATGTCTTCAATTTTTTTGGCCAATTGAAAAAGTCAAAAAAAAAATCGTTTCAGGTCAAATGAAAGGTTTGGTTTAGATTTTGAGCTTTTTTCCTCTTTCCTTTTAAAAATTAAACAAAATGAAAGGAAAGGTAATTTGGAAATGAAGAGTCATTTTGAATGGAAAAGTAGAAATGTTTCATTTTGAAAATGGCTCCAAACTAGCGTTAGAGGCACGAGGGGCTGGGACTGCTGAAACAGAGTAAAAGGAAGCTTTGTATGACTCAGGCTAAGGTTCAAATTAATGAAGTAAGGGTGGGGGGTAAGGAACAAATCAGCTTCCCCGCTCCCCTGGCTAGCCAATGGGTGGATAGAGACTCTGGAGGGGGAGGAGCCACCCCTGAATCCCCCAGCTAGAGCTCTCCCCTGGCTTTCTGCTGGAATTGTCCCAATTGCTGCTGGTCTCATCAAGTTTTTTAACTGTTGACGCGGGTAGGTGGCATTATTGTGCTCTGTATCACAGCCGTGCCGAATAGCTCAGCTGAGATTGGGGCCCCATTGTGTTAGGCCTGATCTGCACCTCAAACTTAGGTTGATCCAGCGATATCATTCAGGGACGTGCAGTTTCCTGTGCGACGTAGTGAGGTTGACGTAACTCCCGGTGTAGACATGGGCGAGGTTGGTGGAAGGATTCCTCTGTTGACCTTGCTACTGCCTCGTGGAGAGGGGGATTGACTGCATCAGTGGAAAACCCCCTTCCGGCAATGTAGGAAGTGTGTACACTGTAACCGCACTGTGCTAGCAGCTGCCCTGTAGACGTAACCTTAGGCACCGTGCAAACATAAGGTCGTCTCTGCCCAAAAGAGTTTACAATCACAATAGACAAAGGAGAACTAAGACACAGGTTAAGTGAAGTCTGTAGGAGAGCCAGGAACTGAACACAGACTGGGTTCTGGGTCACCAGCATACTCAAAAGACCATCCTACGGTTCTGCCGGCTAGCGTTGCAGCTGTTCTGTTGTCCATTGGAGGCTTTTCGTCTTCTGGCCTGTCAGTCTGGCCCTGTACAGGAGCACAAATGCCACTTGACAAGTGTCAATATTTTTGAAATTGCTTTTTGTACACCCGCCTTTTATGATTGCAAAAAACCACCATGTAATCGGAACAAATAAATAAAAAAAAGCCGGGAAATGGCTAAAATCATCAAGAAATATTTTCTCTTTAAAACACTGACATAAATTAATTGTTAGGTCCTTTCGCAGTTCTGTCAGCTGTGCTTGTTTTACTCTTACTGGTGTAATGTCAGAACTCCCTCGAAGTCAACGTTGTTCTTCAAGTCTTGTCTGTTTTACTTAGTTGATCTAGTTATTATAATGTTGCCTACTTTCAGTCTTTTTTAACCCTTGCCCATTTGTTGACAATTGTAAAACATTCGCTGGGAGGACAATAGGGCTGCTGGAACTTGCTTCCCTAACCTTGGTTTGAAACAGCCCAAATCTGGCCTCGTGGAAATTCTGCAAAAGAACATTTGTTTGATAGAGTCAGGAGGGGGAAGGGGAAAGCTGATGATGCATTCCTGGGGAGATTACAGGGTATATTTTGCTGCTTTGATTCGTTGGCTGGGTAGGCTCATTCGTTATTTGTGTGTGGTTTTATTTTATTTTGCTGCTGGGTGGTTACCATTCACCAATGGCAGTTGGTCCAGTAAATGATATTACCTTTCTCACCTTGTCTCTCTGTCATTTACGGCTGTAAGTCTAATTAATTGTTACATAACAATTACCAAAAGTTTTTTGTGGGAGTGTTTTTACTATTGTGTAAATCTAGGGAAATAAATTGCGTTATTATTTATTATAGTGATTTATTATTATATCTAATTGCTCCCATCAGAGCTCATCAGCGTTCCATTGGTGCTAGGCATTATAAACACAGGTGGTCTCCTACTTTCTGACTGCCTACTAAATGCCAGGTGCTGTAGAAACACAAAGGAGTAACTCCATGGCACCACAGATTTATAGCAATGTTATTGAGAACAGAATTCAGGCAGTTAGTTGACAATAGTTTGTCCTTTGGCTTATTGGCTGTCATCTTCTAGATGAGTTGCGTTGCCATGTGAGGATTCATTTAATAGAGCCCCGGTGTAAAATAGGTTACACAACATTTCAAACAAAAACCTCTCCCATTATGATGGAGTGTCCTTAACCTCAACTAGGAAAGAAATCCGTGTGAAGGAAGGAAGCAAAACATGCAAATGCATTTCTCATTTTCTTAGCATTAGAAAGTCAGATTTATTTGTCTCTGCTGTTATTTTATCACAAGAGAAACATAAAAACTTGTCAAGTATTTGCACAGGTCAAAATAAGAATTAAACAGCTTGAAAAAAAGAAAGGTATGTGTCTAGCCATGAATTCTGCATGTTACACAAAAATGTTCATTGCCTTCTCAGAGATTCCCAATTTCAGTTCACATCCATTCAATCCTTCTGAGGGAATTGAGCCAAAGAGGTATTTCCAGTACTTTACAGACTTTGGGCCAGATCCAGAGCTGGTATAAATCGGTGCACTTCCATTGAAGTCAATGAAGTGACACCGCTTTATATTGACTGAGGATTTGGGTCCTCCAGAATCTACTTTGACCTAGCTTTCAGGAGAGAGTGAATGGAAAAAAATAGGCAGTATCTTCATAGGCATAAATCCCCACCACAGGTAATGCCCTATTGCAGTGGGACCAGTAGTTCTGCCATTCAAAGGGATGGAATGAGCAAATGTTGGGTAGGCGGCAAAGATGTTTTCCCCTCCTCTGCATGGTGAGAAACCCAGTGCTGTAAGGGTACCCACTGTACTGTTGCTTAGGAGTGGGGCAGGAGGGACCAGAAGATCTGCTGCTATACGTGCCAAGTGGCCTGGGATGGCACAAATGATCTGAGTGGCTAATAGTGACTGAAGCCAACCCAACCTTGAGCGGGTGTGTTTTGGGGAAGGGGGTGTCTTGCAGGGATTGGTTCCTCACTGATATTGTCGGCAGATGACACACAAGTTGGGGAGGAGTAAATAATGTAGAGGACAAGTCACTGAGTCAGAACAATCTGGATTGCTTGGTAAACTGGGCACGTGCAAACAATATGTGTTTTTAACATGGCTAAATGTACATGTATACATCTAGGAACAAAGAATATAGGCTGCACTTACAGGATGGGGGATTCTGTCCTGGGAAGGAGTGACTCTAAAAAAAGATTTGGGGGCTGTGGTGGATAATCAGCTGAACACGAGCTCCCAGTGCGACACTGTGGCCTATAGGGCTAATGCGATCCTGGGATGCATAAGCAGGGGGATCTTGAGTAGAAGGAAGAGAGGTTATTTTACTTTTGTATTTAGCACTGGGTGTGTCCGCTGCTGGAATCCTGTGTCCAGTTCTGGAGTTGATAATTCAAGAAGGATGTTGACAAACTGGAGAGGGTTCGGAGAAGAGCCATGAGAAAGATTAAAGGACTAGAAAACATGACGTATAGTGAGAGACTCAAGTAACTAAATCTATTGAGCTTTACAACAAGAAGGTAAAGGATTACAGTCTAGAAGTACCTGGATGGCGAATAAATATTTGCTAATGGGCTCTTCAGTCTAGCAGGGAAAGGTCTAACATGATTCAGTGGCTGAAAGTTAAAACGAGACAAATTCAGACTAGAACGTAGGAGGACATTTTAAACAGTGCGAGTAATTAACCATTGGAACATTTTACCCAGGGTCATGGTGGATTCTCCATCACTGACAATTTTGAAATCAAGACTGGATGTTTTTCTAAAAGATCTGCTCTGGGAATTTTTTGGGGGAAGTTCTATGGCCTGTGTTATAGAGGAGATCAGACGAGATTAGAACAATGATCCTTTCTGACCTTGGAATCCATGAATCCATGAACATGAATGTTTCCTTTCATGGGACAATAACTCTGGAGGTTTATTAAGACAAGGCATTGTTATATGTATTGCTACCTAAATTCTGAATGGCATCATTGAGGGGATAGCTGGAAATCTCTCCTGGATGCCTATTAATTTCACGATTGCACCTGCAATGGCATTTTCTTTTAAACTAGTCTTCTGACCTGGAGACCAAAGTATAGCTCTAGACTATTAACTAATCTCTGATAAAAACTAACCTCTGATAAGCTAGTTAGGAAGTAGGGATTTGATTATAGTAGCTGAGTAGGTTCGTCAGAAGCAAATAAGAGTTTTCACAAAGAGAAACACCAATGGGATGGATTCTTCTGCATATGGGAACTAATTGAGTACCATTATTCGAGACCTCAGTATAATTGAGTTCTCAAAAGACAGAAATAGATGCCTGCTGATTGGTCACGTGACTGTTTTCAGCCAATCATGAACCAGTACTTTTCTCATCTATGCAACATTTGGCACTTATCTACTTGACCATGGTTTTCTGAGGCTTAATTAAAATTTGTAGAGTGCTTTGGATCCTGGCATTTACCTAGAGATGGACAAATTATTAATTATTGTTATTCTTGCAGTGCGATTATCTCTAATCACCAGTTGAGGAAATGGCTTCACGTTATTATTTGCAAAGTTAGGACCTGATCTAAAGTCCATTGAAGTCAGTCTGGGATGTTCTTCATTGACTTTACCAGGCTTTGGATCAGACCCTATGTGTATGGACCACCATCACAATCACCAGATTCTCAACTCAACAACGAGAGACTTCTATGCAGGCCAGGTTTTGAAATCCCCCTAGGACTGGAGGTTAACAGGGTGGTGATGGCCTTCAGTAGGTTTGGATAGTGAATATTATTAACTTTGGTATGTGACAACGGAGTAATAAATAGAAACTGGTCAATAGGCTGGAAAATCTGTTCAAAATAGATGAGAGATATGAAAATAAGACTTGCCATAGTCATAATGCTTTAAACGAGGCCTCGTTTACGGCATAAAATGATGCCTGGTGAATTGTAGTGTTGAGAATTAAGTGCAACGAGAATGATGCAAACAGACCCTTGCACTGCATGGAGCTCCATGGAAGTCCACCTGGGCATAGGGCTCTGTCCATGCTGTTCTCTTTGTAGGGTTCGGGGAGAGAGGGGAGGACTAGCAGACAACTATGGCTGCTTTTGTAGGACATTCTTTAGAGATGGTTTAAGTGCCAAATTCTGCTCTCGGCAGCGCATGTGCTGCTCCCATTGGAGTCAATGACAGTCCTTGCTGTCCATGCGAGGGACGAGTTTAGCCCTTAATCTCACAATGTAAAGCTCCATGAACTACACTAATTAGGGAATAAGACAATTTAAAGTACAGTCGGGACTTCCCAGCAAGGATGTGCACAGGACTTTTCCCATGGACGTCTTTTCTACTTATGGGGATTTCCTGGGCCCAAAGAGTCTGAAATCTCTGGGAGGTAATTTATTTTTCACTAAGGGCTTGAGAGCCTGGGGCCTCTAGTCCAGAGTGAGGTGTGGCGCACAGGAGGGTTGCCCCAGGACTTGCCTAGAAAAGAATGATGCCTCTGAGAGGCAAAGTTCCTTTTCTGTCCCCTTCTTGCTTCTGATGTGGGGAGGGTGTGTGTGGGAGCACTAACCTGCTAAGGCCCTACCTACTGGCAGATTACTACCCCCGTAACCTTCTCTGGCTCAGCTGTGATGGTCGGTGCATTGTGGAGATGGACCCACGCCTCTGCCCAGTCTCCTCCCCTCTTCACTAACCTACACTGTAGGAAGTATGGAGTGCACAGCACTGACCTTACCCCTATTATCTACCATGGAGATTCAGCGAGGCAGTGCATACAGGATATACTTTATTCCCTACTTGTGCCCCTGCTTGGCCATCAAAACCAAGCCACAATTGGTGTTGAAAATCTGTGTTGAAGTTAAGATGGGGCTGACTGGAGTTATTTTTTGACCTTCCCAGAAAATGTGTGGCTATTCCCATTAGTTACTGGTGAATTCTTGGAATACGTTAGATTCACATTAAACTGGACATGAAAAAGACATGGGGGTCAAGGTGGCCTCTGAATTCCCTGTAGCTCTGATTTTCCCCTTATTCTACATTCTTTATATGGTCACATTGATTCATTTGGTGTGTTTATGACATATGAATTCTTTGATGTTGGGTTTTTGTTTTTGCTGAACGTTACAGATTAGTATTTACTTGTTTGTGCATTTGTATTGTACTCCACTTATCTAAAAAAAAAAAATTGGGTAAAAGGGCAGAGAATACAGATTGGCCTTTCTTTCAATTATTATCATCCTTAAAAAACATATCTATTAGAACACACTGAGCTATTGTGTTTGAAGTTTAATTTTATACCATTTATTTTGGCCAGTTTACTTGCAATTTTTATTTTAAAGATATCTTTCTCTCTGTTTCCACTCAAAACCCCATGAACCATGGCAGGTTTCTATGCAGTGTCAGTCCGTTTTTTTAATGAAATTGCAATGCAACACAGATTTGAGATTTTCAAATTTAATTTTGAGTACTTCACATGTACTTCAATGGGATGATTCCTATAAATAAAGGTACACATGAGCATAATTGTTTGCAGGATCAGAGCATCCTAACTCAACCCAACCTAGTGCAGATCTGCTCCATGTTCTAGCCTCATTTATATTTAAAACTGGGACTAGTGGAGAATTTTCCATTAATATTATTTTTGACAGAAAATGGTGTTTTCTGTTAAATTTTCTTTCTACTGAAACCTTTTATTTTTCATCAAAAAAAATCAAACACCTGAAATTGGAAATATTTCAGTTTGAATGTGCTCCCACAGTGCCTCATGGGAATTGTATTTCACTGGCCTCATGCCTCCATTCTCCACTATGGGCCAGGCACCCTACCTGGACTTCAGGTCCCAGGATGTATCATGGCTAGAGACTCCCATAATGCATTGCCTGCTCTCTGCAAGAGGGGAGACCATAGTGCATCATGGAACATGTAGTTGACCAGGAAGCCTGACTGATAGAAAAAAATAAGTGCACGGTGCACCCAAACTACAACTCCCATGAGGCACTGAGGTGGAATTTCAGACTCAAAATACTTCCGTTTTCAGCCAAAAACTTTTGGTTTTCACTGAAATATTTCAGGTTTCATTACTTCCCCAAAATCTCAACATTTTCTGTGGAAAAAGAAATCCCATTAGCTCTACTTCAGCTGTATCAGCTTTCTACCCAGAAATCCTCCAAGTGACACTTTGAGGGAGTCACCAGAACTGTACACAGACTCTGAATTGGTGAGATAATTGGCGTGAACAGAGAAGAGAGGGTGGAAAAGGGTTCTTACCTTATAGCAGGGGGATCATTCCCAGTGGCATGGGCTGTAATCAAAGGCCCTTTCTGCCACTGAAACATATGCCACTGAAGACTCCATGATGAAAGATGGTGCAGAGATGACTCCATGATTAGAGGCGGAATGCGGGGCTGAGGCAAGTGGTCACTGAAGCACTAAAGGGCTACAACGGAACGGAGCAAACTCGGGTGAAGGCCCTGCTACCTAGCACCAGTCAAGCTGACATCACTGTGGGTGAGGTAGGTGATGGCTTTAATGCACTCCCCGACTCTGGGACTACTCTACCCACTGATACCAAACACCACGTGAGGAGGGGGAAAGTCACGTGTGTACAGATTATAAACTCTTTGGGACGTGGAGCTGAGTTTGTACAGCGCCTAGCACGGTGGTCCTGGTCTAGGACTGCGGCTCCTAGGTGCTGCAGTAATACAAATAAATAATAATAGTAATAATAG
This sequence comes from Chelydra serpentina, assembly GCA_037349315.1. Taxonomy (NCBI): domain Eukaryota; kingdom Metazoa; phylum Chordata; order Testudines; family Chelydridae; genus Chelydra; species Chelydra serpentina. The sequence continues at coordinate 19,807,252 of JBAIAC010000061.1, forward strand.
GCATTAATGACATGTCAAAGGGGCATTTGCTTATCAGACATTCACCCCAGAGGGTGGGGAACTGAGGTTAAGAACTAAGGCCAAGGATAATGTGGGGGGTGGGTATTTTATGTATTTTTCCTATTGATATAGCGTTGCTTTACTGTTGCTGTGCTTTCCCAAGTTGCTGCTGTGTCCCCTTGCCCCCTAATAAAGTTTTTCCTGGCATTATACACAGATTTGGTGCTTGTGAGCAGAGAGCATTGTCAGTTAAAGGTGTCCAGGGAAGGGCGTCAGTTTTGCCCAGGGTCCTTGGGGTTGGAGCCAATGTGTGTGTGTTAATTTGAAGAGGCGCCTCTCGCTATTTGAACCCAGCCCTTGTTGCTGCTGACAGCACCCGGCGGAAGGGGTCACAAGAATATATATATAATGTAGTGAAATGGAATAAGAATTCACAATGGTGAAAGTCACAGCTCTCGTGCCAGGGGCTGAAAGGCCTCACAAAAAGAAGCCAGGTGCGTCATGGACTCTACAGTTCTTGCTGACTTCTTGACCCATAACTGTCCTTCCTTGGGCAGCTTCCAGGCCAACAGTGGACTTGTCCCTTCCCCCCACCCCCGCCCTGTGGATTATACAGCAGCAAAGCCCCATGTTACCATATTCCAACTGGTATTTAACACCATGACCATCAAGGCCCGCTGTAGACACCAGCATCCTGGAAAGCACTGCAGGCTCAGTTTGCATGGAGTCATACAAACCTCCTCCTTGGTTACCACTCACAAGGGCTCCGCACCCCAAGTTTCAGTCTCACTCATGGGATCAAATGGACTCAAACAAAAAGTCAGGCAGAAGCTCCACTTCTTTACAGCGCCTCAGCCCAGACCCCATCCTGCTGCCACAAGGAAAGGCAGGGGAATCCCTTGGGTAGGGGAATCCCAGCCTGGTGAAGATCCAGTATAGCCGGGACTTTGTCACTATCTCCTGGTCTGGGGTAGGAGGTGAGGGGAGGAGGACAAACCTTGGTTGCCTGCGGAGAAGCCCAGGGGTTGTCTGTAGGTGAGGAGAAGCTAACACAGGAAGCATCATTCTGGAGCCAACCACCTATGGTCCATCCCCTACTGAGCCCTGTCTACCACAACGGTCAGCCACAGATGCTTCAGAGCTTGGTGCATGAAACCCTGCAGTCAGCAATTCTGAAATAACCTGCTACCAGGGGAATCTCCACTGAACTCCCAATAACTGGAGGATGTTGGAACACGTTTATTGCCCAGAGTCCTGTGTATGTGCAACATTTAAGATGGTGAGTGTGAAAGAGTGAGATTTGAACTCCTGGTCTCTGCTTTGTCAGCGCAAGGAACTTTCCTGTAAACCACAAAGGATGGCAGAGGAAAATGGGTGAGGGTCACTCCAGATGGGTGACACTTGACAGGCATGATTTTCTGGGAAGCCAGAGTATGGTCTTAAATGGTGACTGCCATTTATAAGCAAAGAACAAAGCCGTAGTTTGAGTCATTCAAGTGAATTAAGTCACCTAGAGAGGTGGGCAGAAAACAAAACTCAATCTTTGCACAACAGCTTGAAATTTCAAAATCACTTTTGCTTCCAAGTGGAACCTTTTTCTTGTTTTTCCCCAATTTTAGGGGATTTTTTATATTAAAAATATTATTGACAATGTCATCAACATATGGACAGACATTTTTTGTTTTCTGGAAAGCAATCTATCAAAAAAAATGTGTTTTTTAAAGCCACAAAAGTTTTCATCAGCAACAAAAAGAGAGTTGACAAGTTTTTGTGAAAAAAATTGTGTTCAGATAAGGGCCATTTTTAATTAAATAAACTTCATTTTAAACATTTTTGCCAGCTCTAGAGTGTGATCTTGCCCTGGAAGCTTTGCTGATGATTTAATAAAGCCAGAGCCTGGTAGCTGGTCACCAGGATGGGCTATATTCATCTAATTATTCAGAAGGAAAGAAAATTGTGGCATAACGTATATATTTTTAGGGAAAACTAAATCTTTAAAAGCAACTGCTCTTTCTGACGTTTGGAGAGATACTAGTACGGTTCTTAGCTTCTTCCAGAGAAGAAATGGAAACCCTTGTACTGAAGACTTATGAACCTCATGCAAGTCCAGAGAAAATTGCTGGTTGAAATCCTGGTCCCAGTGAGGTTAATGAGAGTTTTGCTACTGACTGGGATAGGGTCCAGATTTCACCTTGAGAGTCTAGTTACGAATAGACTAATATGTCTGACTAGTATAATCGGATAGGGTCAGTCCAACAAGGCAATTTTGAGGAGAAACAATGAACATCTATATTCTATTACATCACGAGCTAATTAGAGAGACAAGGTGAGTGAGGAAATATCTTTTATTGGACCAACGTCTACTGGGAAAAGAGACAAGCTTCCACAGAGCTCTTCTTCGGGGTCTTCTTCATGAAGAAGAGCTTTGTGAAACTGGGAAGCTTGTCTCTAGCCCCAGTGCAATAACAGATATTACTTCAGCCCTGTTATCTCTGTAATACCTTAAGACCAACATGGCTGCAACACAAATAAAGACAGAGAACTGAGCTGACATTTCCCCAGAATTTAATTTTTCATCAAAATTGCAGATTTCCACCTGAAATTGCAAATTTCCACCTACATTTTCACAAAGTATTTTTCTGGGTGTTTGACTAGCTGTTGGAATGTTTTGGGTTTTTTTGTGAATTTCACACAGGTTGATGAACATTTGTATCAACCGTTTTAATGTTGACAACTAAAATAAATAAACAGGGGTGTGTGAAATGTTTTCCATAGTTTTAATCCACCCTGCATATATACTAAGGCCCAAGATAAAAGAATAGTTAATAAAATGGGACCAAATATAATGAAAAGTATTAGCAGACCTGGCCCAAATCCTGTTGACTGAAATCAGTAGGGCAAATCAGTTGGGTAAGGCAAGGAGGATTTGGTGCACAACATATAAAGGTGAGCCAGTTGGTAAATTAAGCTTGGATTTGCAAAAATAATCTTTGGATTTCTCATAAAAGGCTATTAAGGAGACCAAATAATCAGCAGACAAGGGAAAAATGTGTGTCATGATTTCCCAAATGAGAAACAAGAGCAGACAGAGCGGAGACGGTTTCGTCCTGAGGGGGCAAAGACATGTATTATCATTAGTTACATTACAATCGCATGCAGAAGCCCCAACTGAGGTTGGGTCCCCGTTGTGCCGGTTGCTGTATAAACACAAAGTAAAAGCGACTGTCCTTGTTCTGACGGGCGTAGGCCTAATTTTCAAAGGCATTCAGGTACCTAAAGACGCAGCTAGGCACTTTGTGGTATTTTCAAAAGCGCCCAGGCAGGTGCGGTGCCTAACTCTCCTTGATCCCATGTTTTAGGCAACAGTCCACTAGGCAAGATAGATAATGGGCAGGAGGAATGGATTATTATCCCCATGTTACAGAAGGGATACTGAGTCACAGAGAGATAAAGGCCCAGATCCTGAGAGTTAAGCAGCTAAATACCTTTGAGGATCTGGGCCTAAGTGACTTGTCCAAAGTCACACAGGGAGTCTGTGGCAGATCCAGGACTTGAACCCGGATCTCCTGAGTCCTCCTATGCTGCATCAGAAACAGGAACAGGACAGGAGCAGTTGAGAGGTGACACCTCGGACTGAGGATGCTCTTTCATTCTTTCTGAATCCTGTTCCGGACGTAAGTGGTGAGCTGGCCGCCATTGGCCACTCCCACTGCTACTACGATGGGGCCCAGACCCTACAGCCCCCGATGACGCTGCCCAAGTATTGAATTAAAACAGGAACCTGGATGATTAAATGTGACAACGATTCATAACCTTTGCAGCTGAGCTCTATTAGCCTGGCAAGCGAAGATGCTCACTGCAAGTAAAGTCTGGGCCAGTGCTCACTGAAATCAATGCCAGTGACTCTAATGGCCTTCAGGGTGTGAGACGATCACCTGTGCTCATTAGGAAGCGAATGCAGGGGTGTGTGTGGATGTGTGAGCACGGTACAACTGGCCAGTTGCAATGTGGTCCCATGGTGCTAAGTGCTTCTGAAACACCCAGTGAGCAACCGTTCCTGCCCCGAAGAGCTCCCAAGCTAAAGAGATGCGAATGGAAGGCGGGGGGGGGGGGGGGGGGGGGGAGGGAACGCAAGTGCTCTTATCCTCATTTTACAGAAGGGAACCTGAGGCAGGGAGCGATTATGTAACTACCCACGCTCACCCAGGACGTCTGCGGCAGAGCCAAAAGTCAGTCCAACCCAATGGCTTGGCCATCCTTCCTCACTTTCACTGCAGCAATACTGGAGTAGCTGGGCCCAGAAGAAATACCCACTATAGCTCTAGCCGAATAGGCACTAAAAGATTTGGCAATGGGCCACTTGGTTCTCAGTCCAGCCGCATCCTGGGTCCACTGTAAAACTAGGGCTTAGTTCCCTGCGGCGCTGGGCCCTGTGTGAGCAATTCCACCAGTGCACAAGGGGTTTTGAAAGCTTGCCAGCCTGATGTGGTCACGTCTTGCACTCGCATTGCACTGGGGTGTACGACTGCCCCAGGCGTAGGGCAGCAGAGCCTCAGGGCTGTATTGAGTACAATGGGTGCAGGGCTGGGCCATATACAATGACCGCTCTCCTGGAATTACTCATTGGTGGGGCTCGTATTTAAGTCGACAGCGTCGGAGTTTGGCTCATGTGTAGGGCTGGATTCTCACTAAGGTTTATGGGCACTCCTCTCCCCATTCAGGTCTATGGGAGCTGGGGCACCTCGGTTGCTTTCCAGCTCTGGCACTGCCCGCCTGCGTGCCTTGGGCAAGGCCTTTCACCTCACTTTGTCTCCATAGAAAATGGGGCTCGTGACACTTGCAAAAGCAAAGCACTTAATGAACTAATTCATCCTGCTAGATTTGGCAGCAGAGCCTGAGGAAGGGAAAGCTTCATGCTCCCAGTTTTAAGCCCCTCTGCTTCACCATCTACTTGCAAGCCACCAGCCTTTCCTCCCTCCTCCTGCTGCCCCGCCCACTAGATTAACTGGGGACATTTCCACTACACGCATCTGATGAAGTGGGTCTTTGCCCACGAAAGCTTATGCTCCAATACGTCTGTTAGTCTACAAGGTGCCACAGGACTCTTTGCCGCTTTTACAGACCCAGACTAAGGGTACGTCTATACTTACCCGTCACGTCGGAGGCGCGGGATCGATGTTCTGGGTTCGATTTATCGCGTCTTGTCTAGACGCGATAAATCGAACCAGGAAGTGCTCCCTCGTCGACACTGGTAATCCAGCTCGACGAGTGGAGTAGGCGGAGTTGACGGGGGAGCCTGCGCGCCGCGTCTGGACCACAGGTAAGTTCGAACTAAGGTACTTCGACTTCAGCTACGTTATTAACGTAGCTGAAGTTGCGTATCTTAGTTCGACAGGGGGGGTTAGTGTAGACCTGGGCTAACATGGCTACCCCTGTGATACTGAGGACGGGAGCAGCTCACACGCCCGGCCAGCAGCTGAAAAGGCTCTTTGCTGCTGTGGTTCTCAGCTGAGCTTGGAGATCCTGTGCAGACCAGCTCCACTGAGCCATGTAGCAGCATAGCGACAATACCAGACACAGGGATAGCTCAGTGGTTTGAGCATTGGCCTGCTAAATCCAGGGTTGTGAGTTCAGTTCTTGAGGGGACCATTTAGGGATCTGGGGCAAAAATTGGGGCTTGGTCCTGCTTTGAGCAGGGGGTTGGACTAGATGACCTCCTAAGGTCCCTTCCAACCCTGATATTCTATGAACACTGGCAGTTTTGCTAGGGCCTGGAGTTAGAGGGCATGAGGGAACAGCCATGTGCTAAGCCATCGCCAGGGGGGCTCTGTCCCATACCTGTAAAAGTCCTGGGGAAATCCACACTAGTGGGCGAGACTGGCTGCTCATTCCTTATCCAAGTGCGCCACCCCGCGGACGGTCGCGGCATCGCCTCCCCCCCTCCAATGCTCGACTTTCCCACTCAGAGACAATACAGTAGGCGTCAGAGTTTGGGGTCAAATCCGCCGTTCTCCATAACCCGGGGGTGGGGGAAAGCGACAACAAGCGACCCCCCCCCCCAAGCTGGGAGATCGTTGCCATGAAGAGGCAGGTTCGTCTATGAGCAAATCATCAGGCAACCCAGCGTGGTTTGTGTGTTTTAATCGATTTTTAATCAACTTGCCTCACATTTTGCTTTGTGCTCGAAGTTGAAACTCAAGCGAGGCGTCACATCATGAATGGGAACGTGCGGGTTTTTTCACACACAGAAATGAGTTGTCCTAGCACTGGTTTTCCTAGAAGGAAGGATTCGTATCTTCCTTTATAGCTTCCAGGTGTAATGTTACCAGTCGCTTACTTCTTCCCTTTTGGAGGCTGCTGACTAAAGATGACTTCATAATAGTAGATCACGGACCCGGTTGTCTTCCACCCATTTTGTGTTGTGTTTTGAGTTGGGCACAAGGGGCAATCTGTAAGTAAAAAAGAGGCTGGCCATTTTCTAGTGGCGGCAGGAGCTCTGAGCTCAAAGCCAGAGGGGTTTATGATGTCAACGAAAAACCAAACCGGTGGGATCACCGACCAGCTTCTCATTCTTGTACCTCTTGAGATCACATTCTGGGCCTGGAAAGCCAAGTTAAAAAGTCTTCTCCTCCACTCTGGCCTTTGCTGACCTCAGCAATCTTTGCTTGCCTTAGTTTTGCCCTGTGTCTTCTTTCCCTACATCATATCCTACCTGTGTGTGGGCTGGAGCGTCACCTAGTCCCTCTGTCCCCCCCTTACCCCCTCCCCATCAGGCCAGTTGCAATTTTAAAGCGACCGTGTTTACATTTCCAGAGGTCCATAAGTATATTGCATGATGCACTTTTCGACCAGTCACTTTCTTCTGGTGGCGTTTAGTATTGATCAGAAACAAGCATATGGTTATAGGCCTCTGATAGTCTTCTGTGCCATATGTGTGTGGGAGCCAGCCAGCCAGCCAGCCATATATGCATACTAGAGGTATGTACACACAGACACAACCATAAATGTGTGTGTTTGTGTGTATATATATACACACACACACAGAATGAAAAAAAATACAAGATAAATAAATCTATTGAGGGTTGTGTGTTTTTTTGTTTACACCTCTATTATTTATATGTAAAGTCAACAATACAATACAACACCATAAAATAATACAAGTGGCACACACACATTGCACATGGAGGGATGCAGTCAAATCTCCCATATACACAGTGGCTGTGTGTCTGGTTTTAAAATCTATCTGCTACTCAGCCAGCAAAATCTGAAACTAGAGGCACACTTTAGAAACAGCACGAGATCAGATTTCTTGAATAAACTCACACAGTTGGTCAGATTCTTCCATTAACCATCTGAGGGGGGATACAGCAAATGGAATAAACTGGAGTCTTAATTTGCTGTAGGTGGGTGGGCGTTGATTTATGCTTCGCCACTCCTTTTTTTAAACACAATTTAGAGAGGCAGTAGCCTCAGCCTGATGCCTTTTAAATTCTCTCTCTTTTTTTGGCTGTGAGATTTTTTTAAAGGTTGTTAAACCCCCCCCCCCTCTCGGCACTGGAGATGATGTTCCATGGGAAATAAAACCATTTATCATCAGGACAGTTCAGAGCAGGGGGAGGAAAAAAACCCAGTGCGAGAAAGGAAGAGCTTTGCTGTCCCCTTGTGGTTAGAAAGCGCCATTACAATGATATTCCGGGCTGGGTAGTTCATTCCCCTTCTTCCTTAGGGGACCCCCCGCTCCCGCTCGTTTGCGATGATGCCTTATAATAACAGTGCCTAAAATCGAAGGCTGCGAGGGGCTGGGGGCGGGGGGGGGAAGGAAAGCAATAAAAACGAGATTGTTTCCTTTGCAAGATAGCACCGGCTCGCGTGCGTGGCGGGGAGATCGCGGGGTTTATTTGCAGATGCTGGGATAAAAGGCGCTGCTCCATCGACACGGGCAGCGTGTCACTCTCATGAAGCCACAAGTGCATATTTCCTGAAATAGTGCGCGCGACACTATCTAATACACACCGCCACTCCAGGGGTGTGTGCCGCGGCGCGGCGCTAGAACGGGGGGGGACACCCCCCCCCCACCCACCCACCCACCCACACACACACACACACACACACCCGCTCCTCGGTCAATATTGGCTTAGCTGGTCCTTGAAAAGGCCCGACCAGCCCACACCAGGTCTCGGCTAAGCCCAACAGTCAATAGGGACTGAAAGTCAGTTGGTTCCCGGGCTTAGCGGGGTTTCCACCTCATTACCAGGTTATCTGATTCTCCTAAATAGCTGCTCTCCAGACGAGGGGGGGGGGGTGTTAGAGAGGAGCGAAAGGAGGGAAATTAACCCTAAAGCGCAGGCTTAACGCTCATTTCCGCTGATTGGGTTGGAGCTGGGGACCGCGAGGAGTCCTCGCCTGTTCGTTCCTGGGTCAGGCCAGACTCTGGTGTTACAGATCACCGCTGGGGGTGTAGCTGTAACGTGTTACCCGGGTCCCCTAAGAGCGGAAGGGCGAACTATCCGTCCGGCCTACAACAGGCTACTTTGAAAGAGGCCAATGAACAGCTCTTCGTGGGCATTGATTTCCAGATAGCTACAGTTCATGCCTTACTCAACCCCCAAACACAACCCTTCCGAACCAACTCCTCCCTCGCGTATGAAATCCAGCCATTTCCCCTTCCCAATATCACACAAACCGAACTATGGATTGCAGATTGCGTGTGTGTGTTACCACTGCATTGCACTGTGTGTGTGTATGTGCGTTACCACTGCATTGCACTGTGTGTGTGTGTGTGTGTGTGTGTGTTTTACCACTGAATTGCAGTGTGTGTGTGTGTTACCACTGAATTGCAATGTGTGTGTGTATGTGTTACCACTGAATTGCACTGTGTGTGTGTGAGTTACCACTGAATTGCACTCTCTGTGTGTGTATGTGCGTTACCACTGAATTGCAGTGTGTGTATGTGAGTTACCACTGAATTGCAGTGTGTGTGTGTGTTACCACTGAATTGCAGTGTGTGTGTGTGTGTGTTTTACCACTGAATTGCACTGTGTGTGTGTGTGTGAGTTACCACTGAATTGCAGTGTGTGTGTGTGTTACCACTGAATTGCACTGTGTGTGTGAGTTACCACTGAATTGCACTGTGTGTGTGTGAGTTACCACTGAATTGCACTGTGTGTGTGTATGTGCGTTACCACTGAATTGCACTGTGTGTGTGTATGTGTTACCACTGAATTGCAGTGTGTGTGTGAGTTACCACTGAATTGCAGTGTGTGTGTGTATGTGTTACCACTGAATTGCACTGTGTGTGTGAGTTACCACTGAATTGCAGAGTGTGTGTTTGTGTGTGTGTTACCACGCAAATAAAGATAAATAGGCTGGTCGGTGTGTTAATCGAGTTAGTATGTTAGCCGAAACCCTTTATTTTATGTTGTTGTTGTTGTTGTTGTTGTGTTCTTTTAAATAAAAACCAAAGTTAGCCCATTCGGCTCTTTCGCTTAGCCCCTTTCGCTTCGTTCATTGTCTGCCCGCTGAAGCCGCTCTCCGGCGCGGTGGGCGGGTGGACGCTGCGCTGTCCGGGCGCGGTAAGAGGCCCAGAGTTGCAGGTCACGGAAGGGCGCCAGGTAGGGCCCGGGTGGCGCTCGCTCAGCGCCGGCACCCCTCGCCCCAGCCCGGGAAAGCCTCGCTCGGGGGTTGGCAAGGGACAGGGCCCCGCTGGCGGCTCCTCACCCTCGCCAGCCCGGAACAAGGCAGCACTATCCCAAGCAAGGGCGAGAACAACCGATGGTCAGTCCGCGGCGCTCGCCAGTTGCGCGCGGGGCGGGGGGGCTGCATAACATGACACCCCCCCTTGTGAATGAGACCTTGTTCTCCCTGCAGAGGAGAAAACACCCGCCCGGCCCCCCGAAGGCAGCGGAAGGCGCATCCCGACCGGGGCGCTGCGTTAGGGGCGAGATGTGGCCAGGCCCTGGGCAGAGGCAGGAATTTAATTTCCTGTGAAATGAGAGACCAACTTGTCAGTGGGGCTGGAGAAAAGGAGGCCCCTGTTAGCCTTCAAAGAAGGGAGGGGGGGTTTTCCCCCTCCCCTCCCCCCAGAATAGATATAGCACGAATGTTTAATTCCTCTTCCTTTCACGGCCAACAATGCGGGGTTTGAAAGCAGGCCACAATTTGGGTTTTGTGAGGGTCAGCGCAGCTGGCCATATGGGATACAGCATGTACGACACGGGGCACAATGGCTCCGAGTGACAGCCAGGACAAAACCCGGGGAGCCTTCTCCCTGACTCGGGATGCGCCGCTCCCGAGACACCCATTGAAGGGCACTAAAAAGAAGCGAGGGGGGCGGGGGGAGGCCAGCACTGTGTGTCTCTCCCCCGCCCCCCCCCCCGTCCCCTCTGTGTTCTCTCTTTCTCCCTGCCCTCCTTAATATGGACGCCTCTAACATCCTCAACTCCCAGCCTCCCCCATTGTGCTGTTTTGTGCTGCCTACTGTATATTGTGCAAAGATAGACTGCGCCAAACGGCCCCAGCGGCGTGTGAAATATAAGGCCACTGGGGGGGGGGGTGAGGGGCCACACAACTGGCTTGATAGACTTGATAGGGTCCAAGCAGAAAGTGACTGTTTGCCTCTTCCCCTCCCTCTGGCTCTGCGAGGCTGGCGGAGTTAGAAGGTGGGGGAGCTCCTTCCCTGTAAGGTGGGTTCCTTTATTAATGCCTCACCTACATCTCTGTTCACTCCGCAGAGAGCTCGGCCCTGCCTGGCTAGAGGGATGGTTAAAAAACCCCACCAGCCTCCCTGTTTGCAACAAAACTCTGCCACTGCTTATGGCTTTAGATCTCTCTGGTTAGAGCGCTGGGTCCATTCAGCTAGGGGGGGGGGCTTTAAAATAACTATAAACTTCACTGATAGAAACAGCCGGGACTTGCCACGTTGTTGATAGTTTGCCCTCGGCTTTGAGGGAACCCGGACTCAGTTCTTGGCTTTTTTTTGGAGGGGTGGGGGTCGTGTGGAATAACGTTTCCTCTGAAGCCAAACCAAAAACACCGCCCCCCCGGCTCTGCGCCTGCTGTCTGCTCATAGTAACCACTCCACATTCAGCGGGGAGGAAGGGAAGCGACTAACCCAGAGAAGATTTTAAGCGGGTGCCCATTTTGCGCCTTAGTGTATTACAACGCAGTTGCAAGAGGCGGCAGTCCCACCTGGGACTCCAGTCCCGAAGCAGATCCGCGGATGGCTAGAAGACCCCCCAGCACCGTCCACTCAGAGCTGTGGATCGCCGCCGATTTTGCTACAGATAATCATGTTTGCGCGCGATTTTGAATTAAACCTGCTCATCGACACGAGCTCGGTGGGTAATTCAGTGAGGCCGTTTGCTTTTCGTGCCCCCCCCCATCCCCGCCCCGCAGTCCCCGCTGTTTGTCCAGCTTACAGCAAGAGAAACGGGGCAGGATTTAAACCGGGAAGAGTTACAAGCGCACGGCTGGAGAGGAGCCTCTCTACCGCAGACCGAGGGGGCCAATTCAGTCTGGGTCAACTCCGGGCACAGCAGAGTATGTGTAAACCTAGAAAAAGTGTGTGCAAGGGAGAGAGAGAACAGAGTGAGAGGCGAAAAGTGTGTACCGATACACGCGCATTGCTTTCTAGCGGGATCGGTGTCTCTTTTAAAGGCCTGGTTTAGACACACTTTCCGACCCCATCCCTCCGCCTTTGGAGAATCCCCATACGCCGCGGCACCCCACAACTTGCCCAGACGTGTGATCACACGCAGGAGGGGATCTCCACGGAGCCAGGCGCCCGTGCGGAGAGGACAAATTCCGTTGGGTGAAAACAGGTTTTAGGGCAAACTTTCCATTCCCAACCCGACCGCGTTTAGGGAAATCCCCGTGTGCCCCCAACGCGTTATCTGTCGGAAAGACGGTATACACGCATTCCCCAGCCGACACCCCCCCCCCGTGCCACCACCGCCGGCTAAAGGAGGACTTAACTTTCCGCGCTCCCCCCGCCTAGATCAGTCCCCGAACACGGGCCAGCCATTGAGACGATATTGGGATCAAAAGCGTCTCCGCTGAAGGGGCACTCTTACATTTAAGTGAGTGATGGGGCTTATTTTTTTTCTCCTTTCCACAAAGTCACTCCAGCGCCTTTGTCTCTCAAGTAGGCAGAACGCAGAAGAAGAAGAAGAAATCTGCTTGTTTGCAGAAAGTTTGGGGAGGGTGGTTAAAGTTTCCCTACAAGTTCTGAGAGGGGAGAAACTCCCCTGAGCTGTTGGCTGAGAATCTGCCGCAGGCCAGGCGCGGATTTCCGATAAAAGACTCCATCATGTCCAATAAAACAACGGGCACCCGGAGAAGATCTCATTGCTCATATCATCAGGCCAGGCAGACTCCCCCTTCCTCCCCAAAGGATCACTCTGATCCATGTCCCTTTAAAGTGAGGGGTTTGCAGTTATCCCGTGTTAGCCACAAAGTCAAACAAAAACGTCCTTTTGTTGTTGGGTTGTTTTGGTTTTTTTAAAACACAGCATTTTTATTAAAATTGCTATCAAAAAATCGAAAACCGCCCCGTAGCGCGACACCTCCCCCCTCCCCGGGTTTATACACAATGATTAGGTGGAGATTTCTAGGGAGATGATCCAAACATTTCTTTTCCTTCTACAGTTTGTTTGCTTCTTTAATAGCTGGGACATCTTTGCACCCAGCCAAAAGAAGGAAATAAAATAAACCGCCCTGAATGTTACTTATGGCAACAATAACCACAAATATTTACAAAAAAATAGTTGTCAGAATTTACACACGGCCATAAATAGGTAAAGTTTCATAGAAAAAGGGCAATCCAATTCTCGATTTTTAAAGTGTCCTCCACTTGTTTTATATACGACTGACAACAGCGGCTACAGCACACAAAACGTACTTTACGAAATCACAAGCGCATACCGTGTTATTCTTATTCCTAGTATGATTTTTATTTTTAGTTGTAGGTAGACAGGACCACTTTGCAGGGCGCAAAAATTTCTGTAAACATGGCGCACAAAAAACACCCCCCCCCCCAAAAAGAAACAAATTGAACCCCCCAAAAGGAGGAAAAAATAGGAGAGGGGGGGAAATGCATCGTCATTAATAATAATAATTAATATTCATATTGTCTCCCCCCCCCCGAGGTTTGATTTTGGAGCCTCAGTCTCTTTTCGCGGCAATGTTCACCAAGTCCATTGTTGGGCTTGCACCAAATGATGCGCTGTAGGGTACGGGGGGTTGCTGGCGGAGCTGTACTGGGCGTTATATTGCATATGCTGGAGCGACTGGGCGCTATAGGCGGAGAAGGGGATCCCAGCCTGGAAGGTGGCGGCGGCTAAGTCCTGAGCTTTGAGCGTGTGGCAGGGTTTGCCGTCCCTGACTAAGACGGGCACCGCTACCCGGCGTGGGGAGGGGAGAGGAGTCACTTCCATACCTTTCTCAGCCCGGGCCCGCTTCATCTTGTAGCGGTGATTCTGGAACCAGATCTTCACCTGGGTGGGCGTGAGGCGGATCAGGCTGGCCAGGTGCTCCCGCTCCGGGGCGGACAGGTACCGCTGCTGCCGGAATCGCCGCTCCAGCTCGTAGGTCTGCGCCTTGGAGAAGAGCACCCGCCGCTTCCTCTTCTTGCCGGAGTCGCCGGCGCCCGACGTCTCCTTGTCGTTGTCCGGGGATTCGTCGGCGGAGGGGTCGGGGGATTTGGCGGAGGAGTCTTGCTGGGAGTTGCTGGAGGCCAGCCCGTGCACTGCGGAAAGGCCACCAAGAGCATAAGTCAGAGGGGTGCTGCCGGGGAGGGGGGGTCCCCGCCTGGGGGCACCTGCGGCTCTGCTCTCTACCCTCCCCTGCGCCAGCCGGGAAATACAGCGAGATCGCCCTCGCTTTCTCTCCCGTGGGGAGGCAATCTCCCCAGGGGGGCACCAGCTACGCCCCAAACCCCGCTTGGGCTGAGGGAGCATGGCTTCCCCCCCCCCCCCCAAAAAAAAATATTAACCCCGCGAGGAATAGGCAGCTACCGCCTACAATCCACCACAGCAGCAAACGCTGGAGGAAAAGTCAACTACACACCACACACCACACACCGTTCCCATGTGTGTTCCCAATGATAGCGCCAGCTGCGACACACGTGTGTTTATGTACCGCTATCAACATATAGGAACAGGTGGAGATGGGTGTTCTATCTTACATAGGGTGTGAATGTGAATATTGTATATTATACACACACACATATAGAGAGATATGTATACACACACACACTCACGTTTATAATCACACACACATGTAGACATTCTATTCTACAGATCTATTCATCCGTCGGTCTGTGTACCCATTACAATATAGCCACATCGATCCGGATCTCATATTCCTCTATTCCTCACCCAATGTTGCATCTGTTACATGTATTGGACTTTGGACCTCAAGCGAGTTGCTGGAGGCGGACAGGGGAGACGTGGATTGATTTTTAAAGGCTAATGTAACAGTCCCTTCATTGATCACCACAGCCGCCCGGCCATTTGGACATTTCTGAACTGTCTACACCGAAGCGATCCAAAATTTGTTTTGATCTCTGGCTCTGTTTGATTTAGCCAACTCGGTTTGTGCTATTTTTTTTTTAGCTCGCGGGAGGTGACTTTTGCTTTTCCTTCCCTAGCCTGGGTTTACTTCTTTCTCTCTCATTCTAAAAAAACCAAACAAATAAAAATAACCCCCCCCCCCTTGGGGAAAGAAGAGGCTTCCAACGCCGTATTTTGATACCAATCGAATCCAAACCAAAGAAATCTCTCCCTGCGGCTAGTTTGACTCCGACGAGCCTGATAAAACAACAACCACACAGGGTAAATCGGGGCGCCGATGCTTCCCGTAATAGCTAGTAGGAAGGGATAGCAGATAGGGTTTGTTATTAATTATTATCATTTAAGAATACGTCAGAGGCTGCGGCGCTGAGCGGATCGATCACCAGACAATGAAGACGGTACGTGGGATCAATGTAAGTTTCACTACTCACAGGAATACTGGATGCTTTCCGTGCTGGCCAGCCAACGCGTATAGGGATTATCACTGGTATCATAGAAAGGGTTTTTCAAAGGCAGAGTCTGAACCCCCTCCAGTGGGTTTTGCCCCAGAACTCCGGGTTTCTTGGGCGGCTCCGACGCCTCGTTCTCTTCATCGGCTCCTTCAACCAGGGATCCCTCTTCATCGTTGGTGTCAGGGAGGTCTAGGATGTCCTTTACAGAAAACCCCGTCTTTGTGTTGGTCAAAGACATATTCTGGCCAAATTTATGCAGGAAAGTTGAAGCACAAGTTTGTCAATCCGCTGTTGCACAAACCACACACCGCACACACCCTAGAAAGAGGGGAGGGTGTGTGTGTATATTGGGGGGGGGGAAGAATAAAAAATAAGGAAGGCTGGTGTAGGGGGAGACGCGGAGGGGGGGGGCGAGGAAAAATCAGCTGCGATATAGATGGATATTTGACAGACTTGCTGTGCTGCGGAGGGGAAAAAAAATCACGGAGCACCAGTGGGAACTGGCCCCTGAAATAGTTTGTAACTCCAGGAAAAATGCCAACGTGCGTTTACTTCAGGGTCTCGTTTAAACACACGGATATGCTGCCTGCTGCCTGAGAAAAACAAGCCATTGCTGGAGCGAGCAGTCCATATAAGGTTGGTCTCCACATATGAACCTGCAGAGAGGAGGGGGGGAAAAATACATTAAAAACGCCAAAGGTTGGCCACGTGTGGGCGGGTGCTAGGAGTCAAGTGGATGAAGACAGTGTTTGCAGATGTGAAATTGGGGGTTTGGGGGAGATTGGAGTCTCCACCATTGGTTCTGTAGCACATGATGAGTGGTATAACGTGTCCATTAATTACAAAGCTAGGGAGGGCCTCGCAGCGCAGTATTTACATACAAAGGAGCTCCAAGGAGCCTGATATTCCCACACTTGAAAGTACGTTTTAAACAAATTGCTTCGGGAAAAAAAAATATGTTTGCGGGCATTGTCACTCGCCGCGGATGTAAACTGCTTTGCAGCAGACTGGAAAATTGACTATTTACAGCGAGCGACTTTAAAAGGAAATCTATTCCAATTATTGGCGGTTACCTAAACAAGATGGCAAGAGCCCAACTTATGTAAACCTCCTAGGTCAATATTTTGGTTGGGGCTTAAGGCTGACGACTATAAATTAAACAGCCAGTAATTGATTCCCGTTTGCTCCGAAATCAACCGAACTGGCAATACATGTAATCAATCGGCACCCGGACGATTTCGGTGCGTTGTTTGCAGAGAACTAATTTATTTCTCTCTCTCTTCTCCCCAGCAAGATCACTTGCTAATTTGGATGGGTGGGCAGCATTTAGAAGGAGGACTGTTAGAAAGGGAACGCAGCCAGATGTGGAATGTAGGGGGTGAATTTGGAGGGTTGTTTTTAATAAGACATTTAATAAGTGGATCTCGCTCCCAGCCGTTTGCAGACGCATCTATTATAGAGATATATGAATAGCAGCGCCCGCGTTTGGAAATCCCTCCTTTAAAAATAGCAACGCTCCATAACACCCACCTATCCGCACGGTCTATAATGCTTTCTTATTGCGGCTTTATTTCACATTTCACTCCCAACCCGCCTTAAAAGCCCTGATTTCCGCCGGGGACATAGGAAACAGAGCTAATCGAAGCCGTTTTAGCCAATTCTCCATGGGCGGATTCCGTCCACACGGCTGTGGGCCACTTTCCCGCTCCGCGCTAGCGCAGGACTTTGTTCCGTTGGGAGGGGTTAATGGTCCGGAGCCCTGCCTTGGGTCTGCGCCGAGGGTCCTAGTCTCTTTTTGACCTACGAAGAGAACTAGCCCAGTGCCCCTCCCTGCAGACACCCCTCTCTATTGTTTCTCTCTTGTGATATTTGGGTGGGGTTTTCGCGCGTGCTACATTTTGGACAAGCCAACTTGATGCCACGATCCTCCAGGAGTTCTGCCCTTTAAAGGGATCTCTGTGGGGGGGTTTTTTTTGGGGGGGAATTAAAGATGGGGAGTTACACGTGAGAGTTGCATGCCCACCCCC
This sequence comes from Chelydra serpentina, assembly GCA_037349315.1. Lineage (NCBI taxonomy): Eukaryota > Metazoa > Chordata > Testudines > Chelydridae > Chelydra > Chelydra serpentina. Next base: position 19,824,301 of record JBAIAC010000061.1, read on the forward strand.
GTTCCTCCCTCCTCCCCACCCTTTGGGTTGCCTTGACTTTCCCTCCCAAGAACTGGGCATGTTTCAAAGAGGTCCTGGGGCAGAAGCAGCCCAGCGATTTATTATTGTTGATCAGTTTATTTTGCCGTCCCTCCCCCTGCCTCCCATCGAGTATGTGATGTGGGTGACAATGCCTTAGGGTTTTAGCCAGGCCCTGAGCGCATCATGGGTGGTCGGACCCGGGCAAACACAAATACAAACCGATTGCTAAGCTGCGGACAATGGGCGAAATGTAGACAAATGTCCGGCTTCTGTTGGAAGCTTTTGTCCGAGCTCAGTTTTTGCATTTATTTCAGGGGCGAAATAATACATGATTGACGCCCTCTTTCAATGGGTTCTAACTGTTTGGAATAAATCTGAGGTTGTTGCTAGTTGTCATGGCATTCAACTGCTTTCAATGGACTATCTCTTCATTCATTTCTGAATCCTTCCACAATATTAAGGAAACTCCTTCATGTGGATGCTCACTGACTCTTCTTTCCTCTGCAGGCGAGGCGTTTTCTCTCTCTCTCTCTCTCTCTCTAATTTCGAAAAAAAAAAATTCAACCCAGGACTAACCCTGCATTTATTTCTTGGTCACTTTCCTTAGCCATCTAGGAAGCGCAGTAAAACAAAGTGAGAGAATTACGTCTCGGTGTGTGTGAAAATCATGTCGTTCATAACACACATAAATAACAGCCCGGTGGACCCAACAGCTACGACTCAATAAAAGAAGCCACCTCCGATCATGATAAGCCCACAGTACAAGAATTCAAGCCCTGACGACAGCGCAGGATTTGTAGATCTGTACGGCAAAGAAAACAACATCGAATGCGGAAGATGAATTCACAGCACAATATTTGTAGGGTAGCCGAGTGCTGCAAAGTTTCCGTGTGTGTGTGTGTGAGATAAATTAATTGTAGAGAATTTCCTCTGGGGAAGACTAAACAATTGAAAGCGGGCAGGCTAACTAAAGATTTCTGAGAAGAAAACCAGGAGTAAATAGGACCTGTGTGAGATTTGATCAATATGAAACCAGCTAAACACCACACACACGCTCACTCACTCACTCTGTGATGGACCTGTTGTCTCCGCTCCCGCAGACCACCTGATAGGTAAATATTTTCCTAAGGGAAAACCAGGGCTCCTGGCCCATTAATCACACCGCAGCTAGCCAATGGGCCATGGAGAAGCACACACCGACTGAGCAGCGCAGTTGGACTGTGACCCGCTAGTCTCCTCTGTACACAAAGACCTGCCATAAGTCATAAGTTTGTCCCCCGCCCCCACTTGGTCCAACTTCCATGTTGGCTCTGGACAAGTTCCCACAGCTAGGGTGAGTAAAGACCAACCCCCATGTCCCGTGTGTTTAACAAGGTCAGTGTCATGATCTCAGGGGGCTGGAATTAGTTTGTGTTAATCTGCGTTTTCTCTTCCAGTCTCCCCCTCGCCCTCTCTTCTGGGTCTATTTTGCTTTAGCATCGGGGCAGCTTCTAAGCACCCGTGTGACCGCGTCCAAACCTAACGGTGGGTGGCGCAGTCATTTGCCACGACCAACGAACCCCCCCTTTGGAGACAGAGACCCCCCAATAGAAGCAAGCTCCAGCGAGAGAGAAGCCCCTTGTTTCAGAGAAGAAAAGTGGCTTTAGCGAGGCGACGAAGGGGAATCGCTTGTCCCTCTCCTCGCCAGAAGAGCCCCTGGCCGCCACAACAGGTGTGAGGTCCTTAGGAGTAAGGTTTATAAACTGGTTTGCTGCGGATGATGAAACAGACACACAGCACCGTGGTGGAGTCTATGTAAGGAGAGCTCTCGCCCAGCTCAATCTAGGTGCTCCACAGGAGGTATATTCAAAGACCGCCTTTCCCAGCTCCGGTTTAATAATTGTGTGTGGACGCTTGATTCGCATCGCATCTTCTTCTAAACTTTCTCCATTTGCTTTCGCTTCCCTTGTCCGATTTTTGTAAATATCCCCCCGGCATTTCTTGCCCTGGGTCCCCTTTTAACTGGATCGTCCCTTTGCCCTCTTCCCCGTTACATTTTGTCCTGACCCTCCACTTCCTACTCCGGTTCTAGGTGAGAGGGCCAGGCAGTGTGAATGCCCAGGGGGCGTCGTGAGGTCAGCTAAGTCCCCCACTTTCCTCCCGTTGAGTGTTTCGCCGAACCAGGAATTGTGGTTCTAGACACCGGCTGGCTCATTGCTGGGATTTTCCATCATCAGCTGTAGGACGGACACTGGCGCCAGAGACACATTCCGGGGAGATCCCCGCAATATCTAGACCTCCCTGCCCGTGTCCTGCTGGCATCCGTAGCATGGGTAACTCGGGGAGGTCACTTACAATATTATCTCGACGGATTAAGAGTCCATCGAGCAGCAAATCCTCACCCCCAAAAAATCAATCAATCCCGGTATAGCTACAGACACGCACCCCAAACCTCGCCACGCCTCCGCCCACTCGCCTCGCAGCAAAGGCTTCGGCTCCCCCTGCAAACCCGAGCGCCCGCTGACCCCGCTGGTGAAAAAGGCTGGAATGCGCCTCCAGCCGGCTCCTGGTGAATTTAAGCCCCGGAATTAGAGGCTGGAGGGGTTATTTGAACAACCGAACAAGAGGCTGAAAAGGAGAGATGCGTGTACACAGGATAAGTGGCGGCACTTCAGCACAAGGGCCCTCTAGGAGCGGGGAAGTGTTTACCTGTTTACTTTCACAGGTAGCTCAAACACGAGGCGTTTGGCCTTTTCCACTCCTTTCTGGAACGCGGGCTCCTGAGCCCCCCCTCCCGGGAAGACATTTGCCCAGCGTTAGCTTCAGCCGGGGCGGGGAGGAGAAGCAAAGCGCCACCTCTCTCCAGGGCTGCTGCGCCCCGAAAACGCGGGCACGCCTCGGCTCGGCTCCCGGTGCCTGCGCCCTGGGGAGAGCGGCGCGTCCGCCCTAGCGCATCCCAGGCTCAAATTCTGCAGCGTGGCAGGACTCGCCACACGTGTGAGTGGCGAGCCGGGAACAGGGCCAGGGCGGCGTGTTAAGACGTGTCAGCCCGCTCCCTATCCGCTCCCCCTGGATCCCAGGACAAGGCAGCACATCCCGGGTCTATTATCTAGGGCGAGCAAAAGAGGTGGCGGGGATTAAAACGCCCTGTCGAGACAAGGAACGACCCAGTTAAAACAACTACTTGGCCTTGATAGAGCCGACACGCATTATTCTGCTAGTGGTCAGAAGGGTTTCCCGTCATTAAAAAGTACAAGGTCTTTCCATTTATTTTAAGCCACTAATTTGTTTGACTTCATTTTCTCCCCGTGAATGAAAAGGTGTTTAACAGAAGTCCCTTTTTTCTCCCGGTACAGTATATGGGGCTGACCTCTAACCCATCGCAACATCCCATCTCAGATAACAGCCTTCAAGTGGATTAGTTTATTGTTTGATTAGAGCAAAGGTGCAAGAAATTGTTTTCATTCACTCCAGACAAACAAAACATATTGCACCTTAACGCTCTGGTGAGGATTAGTGAAGCTGACACAAAGCCTTTGTTCGGGGAGAAGGTTTATTTTATCTTTGGTTTGATACTCTTAGATAGAAGACACTTGAAATCAATGGGAAAGGAAAATATAGCCCCGTCTACTTCTGATAATTGTTATGAAGAGATTCACCTTCGAAAGATGCCAGGAAACAATACAGGCTTTGTTTTATAATGTTGAAGGGGGTGGGGGGAAAGGAGAGATGCATCCATAAGAGGTGTCATCTTTTGTGGCTGATAAAAAAAAAAGTAACATACAAGCGCTCTTCCCTTGAATAGACAACTTAAAAACGCCCGGCTTCGGAGCCCAGAAATTTATAGCCTTATTATATATCTAAGCTACATCCACCTAGGGATAAAAACCACATTTAAAGGGGCGTGCTACTTCACTTGACACCAGCATTTCTGGTTATGTTTTGCAAGGTCTAGGGCAATCAAGAGAGCGAACAATAAATAACAGCCACTAACATTCAAGTCGAAGCAGCAAGAAAGGCGACTGAAATGAAGCCCCATGTGAAATCCTTGCTTGGAGGTTTAACAAAAATCAGCGTTGTTGTTTTTTTGCCTCGGAGATGGTAGAAGAACAGAGCATCACAACCCCTTAAATTGATTTAAAAAAGGCGTCATTGACTATAATGGGGAAGGGTTAATGTTTCTGATGGGGAAATGTCCTTCTCTTTGCGTGGCTGGAGAAATTGCAGCCGCAGAGACTTTACCGGTGTTTTAAACCTAGACAAACACGGCTCTGATCTGCCACAGCTTGTATTGCCCTACTCTGCCAAGGAGTCAGAGAAATCTGCTACCCAGGCAGGGAGAATGCAATCTCCCCTTGCCTTCCTCCCAGAGAAACAATTCAATCGTGTTCAGGACATAGGCATCTCAATGAGCTTTTCATGATTCTGATTATTCTTGGGGGTTTTCCCCCTCCCCCAAGCCCCAACGATAACACATTTTCAATTCACCATCGACCCCCCCCCCCCAAGTGGTAAAATTGGAATAGAAATTATGTTTTCCCCCCCGTGGGCTACTCGGTCACATTGTGGGTTATGTCAGACCCGAGGGCACATGTTAGGACTTTGATAAATGCACTTTAATGAGATCTTTGAAATATGTTGCCAATACAAATCGTAGGACATACACACGCCCGGCCGTGTGTTCCCGCAACTTACGGAAGCAGGGCGCCAGGAGATTTGTGCTTCGCGCGGCTGGCGACACTGGGAACCAGCTAGCTGCCGATTTTTTTCTCTACAAGCTTTAAGCCTAGCCCCGGGCGTCTCCTTTCCGTTCCAGTCTATTATAACTGTTTTATTTGTAAGCCAAATGTTTGGTCCCCTCAAGCAAACCCTTCAGCTTTATTCGTTCGCATCTTCCTAATCATTAAACGTGTCCCAATGAGATTAAGCATTGTCAGCCTGTCTCAGAAGTATTCTTCCTTCCAAAGGAAGGGGGGAAAATCCAGCCCTGTTTGATAAGGGCAATTTGAATGCAGGAGATTTATAATTTCTTGATGAAATACGGCGCTGAAAGGTCTTTGCTTATCTGAATTTACTTCGCATATATCTACCCAGCAGGTAGGACTTTTTTTTTTAAAGCCAGCCACTGATAATGATTTAAAAATATATATATTTCAAGCTTAAAAGGATGGACTGATTTTGAAAGTGAAATTAATTCGAGGCACATGAAACGGAGCTCTTCAGGAAAGAAGGAGATGGGTTTGCGATTTTTAAATCGATTGCGCGTAGGACAGATTGCAAAACCCAGCTCCGAGGAAGAGCTGAGTTGCAGACAATAACAAACACCCCCAGCGCCCCTGTTGCTCCGGGATGCAAACGCAAAGGGTTAACCATGGACCAGCGCGCCTCGGGAAGTCAGCAAGGTGGAGATGAAACCACAGACGCCCCGTGCAAAGAGGTAGCGCCGACCGAGCGCAAACGGGCACTTTTGAACCATTCCTGATCCTCTGGCGGACTCTGCTGACTCAAGCGAGAAATGTCCCGGCATCCGCTTCCCCGCAAGGCGGGGAGTTTAACCCACCCCCGGCTCACCTTTCCTCCCCAGGAAAGCCACTGCCAGGGCCCGAGAGCTTTCGGGGAACAAACCCACCCAGCCGCCTTGGGCCACCGGCTTTGCTGCGCTGGCGGGGCAGCAAAGGGGGGAAAAAAGAAGCGACCCCCCCCTCCCCAGCAGCCAGGGCTGGGAAATTACTCACCCACGTTGAGTGACTGAGTGGAGGGGCGGGGGTCTGTGGGGGGGGCTCTGATCTCTCAGGTGTCTAGAGCAGGCAGGTAAATGACCTGGCGGGGTTCAGGGTTGGGGCCAAAGCAATCGGTAGCCGGAGCGCCTGGGCTCGCCACCTTCCCTCCCGCAGCCCCGGCTGGTGCCCCGGGACAAACGCTTCTTGCTGGCCTGGGCGTACACCGACGCCTCCTTCTCGCAGGGGGTGAGACTGAACCCCCCCCCCACACACACACACATCGCACCCCCCGGGGGCTGGGGAGCCTCCCCCACCCCCGGCCACGCCGCCTCCGCCCCCCTCTTCCGCGGAACTCACGAGCAGCTGCTCACCTTTGCACTGCGCAAGCCCAGGTAAAACTTTAACCGGCTCTGTGCATGGCTCCATCCTCCCTCCAGCCCCAGCAGCACCCCCCTTCCCCACCTGCTGCTTCCGGGCCCGGATACAAGAGCTGGGGGGGGGGGGGAGGAAACTCCCTCCCCGCAGAAAAGCCCCGTGGGAAGCCCGCTAGCACCTGGCACCCAGGTGATCAAACTCGGGGGCCCGTCCGCGAGTTTCCATGGCAAAGTCCCCCCCCTCCACACACACCTCGTTTGGAGGACCCAGTGCCCCCTGGAGCAGCGATGTCCGTCCGACCAGCTCCCCATCCACCTGTCCGTCCCTCCCTGCCACCCGCTCGCCAGCCAGACAACCACGTAGCCACCTCCCTCCCTCCCCCCCCAGCCAGCCACCTCCGCTCTCCGCCCAGCGGTGCCGTGTAGACGCATCTGTCCCTCCCCGATCGCCGAGGCGAATCCACCCCCGCCCCCCAATTTTCTGTACTGCGGGGCGCTGCCTGGACCCCGCCCCCCAAAGTTGCCTCCCGCAGCCCCCCCCCCTTTGCAGGGACCCCGGCTCCTTCCCCCCGCCCCATGGCCGGCGGCTCACCTGGAGCGGCTCTGCGGTGGGCGAGGCGCCGGCGAGCTCCGGAGCCGCCTGTCTGCGGCGGCGGGGCCTGCGGGGGCCGCTTTATATCAGCCACGCGCGACGCCCCGGCTCGGCGGCCCCTCACATTGTCTCCGGCGGCGCCGCGCAGGGCCGGCCCCGCGGCTCCCCCGCTCCGCCTTGCCCCGCGCTGTTTGCTCTCCTCCGCGGCGCGTGACGCGCGAGGGGCCATCTGGCCGGCGGTCATAAACTGGGGGAGCAGCGCAAACACGCCGGTTCCTGGAAGGCCCGGCTGCTCCCAGGCCAGGCCCCTTCCCACCCGGATCCCCGCCGCGCCAGGAGTTTGGCTCCTTCCCCCCCCCCGGCCCCACTCCCAACCTTGCATGGTGCACCCCGTACAATGTCCAACTCCCCCCCCCCCGCCTCCCCCCAGCCCTCCATAAATCGCTCCGTAGCTAAGACGCCGTAAAAACCAGAGAGCCAGATGTGGCACGTTATTGATGTGTGAAAGCCCGGTTTACATTAGATAGGCGGATCCAGGCTTTGATAGCACCGGGCCGGCCAGAGATTAGAGCTGGCGTGCCCACCGGCGGCCCCAGCTGCAGGCCGCTTTTGGGGGGGAAGGGGCGAGGGGTCGTGGCTGAGTTTCCCTGGAGCCCAGGCAGGAAAAGTGACCCTGGTTTGCAAAAGCCTCCTGCAAAAGGTAGAAGATGATTGTGTGTGTGTGTGTGTGTGTGTGTTGGCGAGAGGGACTTTTCTAGCCTGGGACCTCTCCCATCGCACCCCCTTAAGTAAACAATTGTGCTCCTTTTTGCACACCAGCGGGCTAGCTCCCAAAACCAACCGCCACCCGCGCATGTATCCTGCCACCCTTCCTCACCCTGAGTAGTATCTTACTCCGGGAGTAGCCCCCTCCCGGTGAAATCAGTGGGACTACTCAAGGCGTAAAACCGACGAGGCGTCCTTGTGGCACCTTAGAGATGGACACATTCATTTGGGCACAAGCGTTCGTGGGCTAAACCCCACGTAAGGCGTCGTCAACGAGAGCAAGCGTGGCAGAATCAGGCCCATGAGTTGGGTTTTTTTTTAAATCCACAGGTCTCAAACTACAATACACCCTTCCCTCCCGCCACACTCTGCCAGACTGTGATTCCCCAGGAGTGAGCAGTTACTCACCTGAGACCACTCACTCGTGGGACGCAGTATGGCCTTCCTCTGTCCCACAGCTGATTTTGCCGTGACTGAATTGAAACCAAATTCCTTCCCCTCCCTTCCATTTTTAAAGCTCCCGCCAGATCCTTGCCTTGTCTTGGAAAAGTTTCAACCTCTAGGGCAGGGGTTCTCGGCCTTTTTCTTTCTGAAAGCCCCTGCAGCACACTATAAAAACTCATGTGTGCCATAATAACTGGTTTTCTCTGTATAAAAGCCAGGGCATTAGGCGGGTAGCAACCAGGGCAACTGCCTGGGGCCCCATGCCCATGAAGCTACATTGCTCAGGCTTCGGTTTCAGCCCCAGGTGGCAGAGCTTCCGGCCCTGGGCTTCAACCCCATGTGGTGGGGCTTCGGCTTTCTAACTTGGGCCCCAGCGAGTCTAACACTGCCTGCTTGGTGGCCCCCCGAAACTTGTTCACGGCCCCCCAAGGGGCCCCGAACCCCTGGTTGAGAACCACTGTTCTAGGATAAAGAAAATAAGAACAAAATACTTGTGGCACCTTAGAGACTAACAAATTTATTTCAGCATAAGCTTTCATGGACTACAATCCGCTTTGTCGGATGCATGTTCTAGGATACACGTTCCTTAGCTAAACATGCTTCCTTTAAGGTTACACGACACTTCCCAGTATAAGACCCTGTTTTCAGTTACTTATAACTTTGTCAAACTTCAACTATTTGGGCAGCAGTTTCCCATGCCGGGCGTCTGCCTCAAGCTGAATTCTTTAAGGGGGGAAGTTCCAGCGAAAAAGGTCCAGCCATTTCTGAGAACGAGACTAGCGAAGAATGCGTTGTTTTGCCCCTGTTCAAAGAATTCTGACAGCTGTTTAGCTGAGAAGCTCTTGTGCCTCCATGCTTTGGAGCAGGGATTTGGCATTTGGGAGGAGGGGTGCGTGCCGTCAGGGATGTGTCTTGTGCCCTCCCTCTGAAGAATTGCCCAAATTTGGAAAAATCTGTGTGCACATGCTCAGTAGAGACTGGTTAGAGTTTGGCAGCTAAATTCTCTGAAGGTTCTGTCTGCACTGAGCATGCTCCGGGCCAGAGCTGCGGGGGCTGAGCAGCGTTTTCTCAGCAATTGCTGCTCCAGGCGGCTGTAGTGATGAGCACAGGAACGGAGAGCAGGGAACCTGTCTGGCCTATGCGTTAGTGCGCTCCCTGTTGGTGACCAGGCAGCATGCAGGAGGAGGCAGCCTGGCTAAGATGCAGAAGGGACCAGAGCCAGACTGGAGGGGCGTGGGAGGGCATCAGAGAGAGTTGAGTTGGACAAGGAGCCGGGGCCTGCAAGCTGGGAGTGGGGATGAAGACTGGGACTGGTTGGTCAGGGAGACTAGCACAAGACGTTGGGGTGGGGGCAGGAACTGGACAGGGGAACCGGCTGGTGGGGAACAGAGGCGGAAGGGTCTGTGATCCCAAGAGCCCACTTCCCTGTTGAAAACCCGGAACAGAGATTTCTGAGACTCACCATTCCCCTGCTGGCTGCAAATATCCGTGAAACCTGCCCACTCCATGCATCTGAAGAAGTGGGTTTTTTACCCACGAAAGCTTATGCCCAAATAAATCTGTTTGTCTTTAATGTGCCACTGGATTCCTCGTTGTTTGTGTGGATACAGACTAACATGGCTACCCACTGATACTTGCCACCACGAAAGGGTGTGTCTCATTCTCCTCTAGTGCTTGCTCAGATATAAGATGACAACCTACTGCTGCTACCTGTGTTAATTGGAGCGGCAGAAGTCGGTCCTGTGGATCGAACAGTTCCAACGTTGCCAATGTGATTCCACGTGACAGACTTTCTGGTTTTTCAGACTGTATCATGTATATGCACAAGGGTGGGGGGGGCAGGAGAAAGGGGCAAATGAAGATTGCACAGGCAATCTGAATACTGGCATTTCCTAAAGCTGATTTTGCACTCTTACTGTTCTTGTAACATCGTTTCGGATGCGGTCAATATTTGACAAACTAGAATGATAAAGGGATTCTATTTCCCATTTGAAACAATAGCAAAAGAGATTTTGGAAAGAACCAGAAAGAAACCAATCCCTGTATTAATTTAATAAATGCACTTAGGTAACATCTAAAAGTGGGAAGAAGATGTGTTTGGAGCTGGAAAAATAGACAATTCAACAGGTGCAAAAAAAAAAAAAAAAAAGCTATAAAAACCACCTTTTAACCTTAGGTTCTGAATACAAACAATGCTTCTCCAACTGCGAGTTACCTTCGGGCTCTTCACAGGGCACTAAGAAACCTTTAATTACTGCCGTAAAATCTCACGCAATAGTAAGCCCAGCAGTGGTTGTTGCTCTTGAAATGGTTACTACTGTACTTCATTCACACTTCCCCTCGGAAATTAAGTCTTTATCTGTTGTTAAAAACAGGTTACACGGGGGCTTTATTGAAGGGTGTATTTCACAAGTGGGGAGAGACGTTTTGTTGTTTGTGTGTGTGAGATCCACTTGGAGACGTTGCTTCATGTCAGAAAGGGCCAGATTCAGATACCGTTACTCCAGCTGAGTAGCAGCTCACTCCATAAGTAGCTTCAATGGGTGTACTCAGCAAAGGCTGGATAATCAGTTTGTAATCTAGCCCACAGCAAGGATTAAAACGTTGTTGGGAGCATCGCAGGTTCCTGTCGTCTGGTCTCCTTCCCGCTGTAGGAAGGGAACCCACCGCACCGGGTTGTTGCAGCACACAATTTAAGAGATGTGGACAAATGAGAGAGAATCCAGAGGAGAGCATCCGCAACGATAAAGGGTTTAGAAAACCCGACCTATGAGGAAAGAGCATGTCTGATCTGGGGAACAGAAGACTGCGGGGAGGCCGTATAACAGCCCTTGAATATGGTAAGGCCTGTTATACAGAGGACTGTGATAAATTGTTCTCTATGTCCACTGAAGGTAGGACAAGAAGCAATGGGCTTAACTGGCAGCGAGGGGGATTTAGATGAGATATGAGGCAAAACTTTCTGACTGTAAGGCTAGCTAGCACTTGAATGGGTTACCAAGGGAGGCTGTGGAATCCCCCTCGGCGGAGGTGTTTAAGAACAGGTTGGACAAAGCTGTCAGGGAGGGTCTAGGTTTATTCGGTCCTGCCTCAGCACAGACAGCTGGACTTGATGACCTCTCAAGGTCCCTTCCAGCTAGGCCTGAGGCAGTTAAGCCTCTGGGAGGGGGCGGAGTCAAAGATCCTCCCACTCCCCATCCCCTCCTGATAACCTGCATGAGTGGAGGACGTAGCAGCTCCGTGGAGCCTGCTTCCCCCTTGGGCTCCGGAAGCACTGGAATGGCAAATCGACGCCAGGGAGCACCCAATGGGAATAAGCAAGTTCTATGCAGAGTGAATAAGGTTGGCAAAACCTGGTCCTAAAATACTAGTAACATGAATAAGGATATGGGACTACTAGTAGAGGGAGGTGTTACTCCGGCTGGGTAAGGGCTGGGGGGTGTCCAAATCTGCCCGATGGGTTGGAAGACCAGTAGAGTAAGAAGGAATAAAGATCCCAACTTTCCATGAAGAGGCTCGGACTCCCCGTAGGTTCTTCTCCCATTTCAGCTCTGACCGCCTCTTAATAGCTGTCCCTCGGTCCTCGGTGGCTGTACAGAAGACACAGAATAACTCATACGTCTGAGTTTCATTAGATGTTAAGCCCGGAGGGAGTTGTCTGGTTATTATTTGTGCTGGTTCCCCTCTGTCAGATATGGTCCCTCTCACCACAATATGTGGGTGCCTCACTACCTCTAAGTGTTACCTGTGTGAGGTGGGGCTATGCCCTGATGCTCATTTTACAGATGGGGAACTGAAATATGGAGGCTAAGGGCCAGATTTTTAAAGGCACCTAAACACAGCTGATAATCCCTCTAGGCACCTGCCTGTATCTTTAGCTGCCTAAATACTTTAAGCATATCATAAAGGCCAGATTTTCAAAGTTACATAGGAAATCTGCGCCGAGGAGAGATTTGAACCCAGTTCTCCGAAGTCCCAGAGAAAAACCTCAACCAGAGGGCCACCTTTCCACTCAGCTTTCATTCAAGTTTGGAGGGGTATCCCTGGCTTTGTGAGACTCCTTGAAATGAATGATCCCAGGCCCATTAACCCACTAGGATGTGACATAAATACAGGATTTTCTTGTGTGACAGCTTGTGCCCTGGTAAAACAAAAGACACTCTGCTCATTTCCATGGGAGAAACACAGCGACACTAAGGAATTTAAGGGGATAAAAATCACGCATAACGTGAATACATTGGAAAGCATATAGAACAATGTACTTGGCATTATGTTTTGACACTTCACATTTCTGTGAAGAATAAAATGGGCACAGTTCTTGGTAGCTCCGTGGAGCACCAGGTGTGAGCAAATAACAGCATAGACAATTGCCTCGCTGAGATCTGACGTGGGTTACAGAACACCATGGCATATGGCTTTCCTGCACTTCCAGGAAGCGAGAGCTCTGTCACACGCTTGCTTTTGGACATTGATGTGCTGCTACCTTGGCAGTTCAACAACATAAACTAGCAACTAGGGGAAGTGAAATTTATGTTTGCAGCTGCTAAAGGCCTAATCAGGAAAGCACTTAAGCACGTGAGTAATCCTTCAGTGCGACTACTCATGCACCTAAAGTGAAACACGTGCTTCACTTTACTGTCTTCTTCATAGGGGTTTGCAAAGTGCCCAGCACAACTGGGTCCTGATCCCTGATCAGGGCCCTTCAGTGCTACCCTAATACAAATCACACTACCGTTCAGTTCACTAACCAGCGTGCCACACGCTGCGGCCCCTTCTCCATGTGGGAGCAGATTTTCTGTCTTGGCCCACTTCCTTTGCAATGCTCAGGTGGCACAAAGGAGATGCGACTGCCTGCAAGTGTCTTGCTGGGGAGTCCCACAGTGCAGGAGAGACTGCGGCAGGTATACAGTCAGCAGGGCCAGCATCTACGCTTGGGGCAGGGGGAGGTTTAGGGGTGAAATGGGAAGTTGCAGGAACCTGATGTGCTCCTGCTAGCCTCAGACAGCTCCTCAGGGCCCATCTACCAGCTGGTGCATGTAAGAGCAACCCTAAGCTGATCAACCCTATGATTGGGGCTAGGAAGAAAACTAGGGAGCCAGAGCCAGGTCCCTGATGGCCTCTTCCCTCTGCTGGGTACAGCAGAGACTCCGAGCCAACGTTTGTACCATGCAGTCAGATACTGCTCAGGTGTGGTGTATGGCTGACCCATAGTCAGGTCAGTGATCAGAAGCACCGTGACTGTCTGATGTTAAAATCATTGGTGGGGGATTATACCGCTCTCTGAGCGATGAGTGTATAAAACTCGTGCAACACTCACCTTACCCCTTGGTACGACGTACTTTGGACTCAGATGCTTTACGTAAATACTGGCGCCAAACCAAGGCACCTTGGATGAACAAAATGTGCTCTCACCAGGCCCAGCTATGGGGCATCCAGGCCCATAGCTGGGGCAGTTGAGGTGCATTGTCCCACCCGTTCTTCCCCACTGGCCCCTCATGCCGTAGGGGCACTGCCTCTATCACAATGGTCTCGAGCTCCCTGCTGTGTTGGTTAGGACAGCTGACTCTTTATCACCTCCTAATCTTAGCCCCAGGGGGCTGAGAATACTGATAGCAGCAACACTCAGAGAATGGGACACCAGCGCTGAATCAATAGCCTCATGGAGTACAGAGTGTGGACAGCAGAAAGAAAACAAGAAAAATACCTGTGGCACCTTAGAGAATTTGTTAGTCTCTAAGGTGCCACAGGTATTTTTCTTGTTTTCTTTTTGCTGACACAGACTAACATGGCTACTACACTGAAGAGTGTGGACACTCATTCAGTGCTGATTCCCCTTCAAACATAGGCTCTGTGCTGCTGCCCTCAGCGACCTGGGGGGCATGCGCAATGAAGATCTGCCTGTCTTTCCTAGGAGCTGAGAAAAGGTGCATCCAAATGTGGTCCTTTCTTCTTGGTCCATAAGGTAGAACAAGAGAAGGGATGGAGACAGCAAGCCGACTGCAGCAGATAGGCCCACACAAGGGGAAAAGACACAACAGTGCCCATGCAGGGGATATCAAGAGGACTGTGGCCTTCATGGTTGGCCAGCTGATGTGCAGTTATCCAAGGGCAGAGTAAAGCAAGAGCAAGGTTTGGGTGGAAGGCAAATGGCTCAGGGCTGGAAGGAAACGGAGAGCAGGTGGGTTCGACCTAGTCATCACTGAAACAAAAACTCTTGCTCATGCCCAGAAGCAAGTGGGAGGCCACCCCACTGGGCAAACAAGCTGCTGATAAGGGCACTTCATTAGCAATGATTATAATCTGCCCCTGGGAAACACACGGGATCTAGTGACAGCCTAGCACCTTGCGCAGCTCTGGGTGTGTGAGATGTGACACGGGGTGGGAGTCTGTGGGAGTGAAGCCCTCCTACGGGGTTGCAGGTCTCTCTCCCTAGGAAATAAAACCCACTCCACAGACACTTGGTGCAAGCTGTTCCATTCCGGGGGGGATGTCCTAAAGAAGTATTTTAGGGATAACTGTGACCGTATGCAGTGGGTGACTCCATCTGACATAGTTAGACCCCCCCCCCATGGAATTGTAATAAAAACTCTTGCAAATCCCTTTCCCACAAATCTCTGATATACGGACTTTCATTCATTCATTCAATTGTGGTTAACTATGAAAATACAGAAACAAGAACAATACGACAAATAGTTGTCCTATTAATTTAAATAAACATACAACAGTGTGCAGAAATCACAGACTGTTGCCCCTCTGATGAGCCGTAGCAGACGGCAGGGCCTTGCAGCAGCCATACAGTCCACATATGTCCTTAATGTAACTTGTTTATTTACACTGTATGCATCAGTCCTGGAACAGAGGTGGTCACAAACTGCACACTGGCTTCCACAATCTCAGCTCAAACACTACTGCCCAGTTCCCAGGGAGCAACTCAAGAGCTGGCTTTAGCTGGAGAGATTAAGGCAGAGAGCAAGCATCTTTGCTGCTTGCCACAGCTCCCCCCAAAAGAAAGCACACCACAAAGCTGACAACAAGGTAACATTTCAAAAAGTGTTTGCACCAAGGAAAGAAGTTGTAAGACTACATGTAACAGCATGCCCTGGGGATTCCTGCCATAGCAGTACATTCTTTGCCTATTATCATCAGAATTAATTCATCTTTGTTCTTTCCCGTTCATAAGGTGATCAATCTTGGCCATTATTTTTAAAGCTGGGTGAGCTGATTTTCAGAGATGCTGAGCACCCAACAGCTCCCACTGACCACAGGACACATAGAATGAGTACAACGAGAGCTGTGGGTACATAAAACACAGACAGCGGCAGGTGGCCTGTCTACACTAGAGCTCCCAGCCCTGCTACGTTATTGCTGGTGGAACAGCTCCAGTGATAATGCAATGGTGGGAGGTTTTCAGAAAGGTGCCATTTTCGACAAGGCCGCTGCGGTCTGTCTAGATAAAGTGTGTTGCTGAACTAGATAACTTCTTGCAAAATATATAATGACCATTTGGCAAAGCTAATCTGGTTCCAAACAACAGTCGCTCCAAAAAATATAAACAGGCATTATTATCATAGAATCATAGAATCTCAGGGTTGGAAGGGACCTCAGGAGGTCATCTAGTCCAACCCCCTGCTCAAAGCAGGACCAACCCCAACTAGATCATCCCAGCCAGGGCTTTGTCAAGCCTGACCTTAAAAACCTCTAAGGAAGGAGATTCCACCACCTCCCTAGGTAACCCATTCCAGTGCTTCACCACCCTACTAGTGAAAAAGTTTTTCCTAATATCCAACCTAAACCTCCCCCTCTGCAACTTGAGACCATTACTCCTTGTTCTGTCATCTTCTACCACTGAGAACAGTCTAGATCCATCCTCTTTGGAACCCCCTTTTAGGTAGTTGAAAGCAGTTATCAAATCCCCCCTCACTCTTCTCTTCTGCAGGCTAAACAATCCCAGTTCCCTCAGCCTCTCCTCATAAGTCATGTGCTCCAGCCCCCTAATCATTTTTGTTGCCCTCTGTTGGACTCTTTCCAATTTATCCACATCCTTCTTGTAGTGTGGGGCCCAAAACTGGACACAGTACTCCAAATGAGGCCTCACCAGTGCCGAATAGAGGGGAATAATCATGTCCCTCGATCTGCTGGAAATGCCCCTACTTATACAGCCCAAAATGCCGTTAGCCTTCTTGGCAACAAGGGCACACTGTTGACTCATATTCAGCTTTTCGTCCACTGTAACCCCTAGGTCCTTTTCTGCAGAACTGCTGCCCTGCCATTCGGTCCCTAGTCTGTAGCAGTTCATGGGATTCTTCCGTCCTAAGTGCAGGACTCTGCACTTGTCCTTGTTGAACCTCATCAGATTTCTTTTGGCCCAATCCTCTAATTTGTCTAGGTCCCTCTGTATCCTGTCCCTACCCTCCAGCGTATCAACCACTCCTCCCAGTTTAGTGTCATCTGCAAACTTGCTAAGGGTGCAGTCCACACCATCCTCCAGATCGTTGATGAAGATATTGAACAAAACCGGCCCCAGCACCGACCCTTGGGGCATTCCACTTGATACCGGCTGCCAACTAGACATGGAGCCATTGATCACTACCCGTTGAGCACAACCATCCAGCCAGTTTTCTATCCACCTTACCATCCATTCATCCAGCCCATACTTCTTTAACTTGCTGGCAAGAACACTGTGGGAGACTGTATCAAAAGCTTTGCTAAAGTCAAGAAATAGCACATCCACTGCTTTCCCCTCATCCACAGAGCCAGTTATCTCATCATAGAAGGCAATGAGGTTAGTCAGGCATGACTTGCCCTTGGTGAATCCATGCTGACTGTTCCTGATCACTTTCCCCTCCTTTAAGTGGTTCAGAATTGATTCCTTGAGGACCTGTTCCATGATTTTTCCAGGGACTGAGGTGAGACTGACTGGCCTTGTTACTGTTGTTTATGAAAAACAACAGTAACAATATTGCTGCTTGGAAATACAAAGAGCATGACCCAGATCCTCAAAGGTGCCTAACTCCCAGAGGAGTTGAGGATCTGGGCTCATTGCACCAGACTGGGCGTGAGCCTGTATTTCTCATGCTTTCTAAATTCTCACAGACATCAGCTGGAGCCCTGGGTGTGTGAGAAATGCCGCAGTAAATACACCACACTCCTGGACCTTTTTCATTGTAAGGTGAGACAAGTTAGTTTCCCCTAAACTCACTTTAGAGCCCTTACACTCACTTAGCTCTGTTCCCACTTGCAACGTATATGAGAGGATAAGATGATGTCATTTATAGATGGAGGAGCACAAAGATTGTGTAAATTAAAGTCACAGGGGAGCGAGTCAAGCGGTGTGTAACTTATACTAATTTAGACTCCCATGCATGTCAGCAGAATGGGTTTACGTATGTATGTCTGAAGGACTAGGTCTGAGTGTATCAGAGTTTAAACCAATTGAATTGGCTCGTTACCCCTCACCCGGTAAGGCAACTCCCATCTTTTCATATGCGGTGTATTTATACCTCTCTACTGTATGTTCCACTCCGTGCATCTGATGAAGTGGGTTTTAGCCCATGAAAGCTTACGCCAAATACATTTGTTAGTCTCTAAAGTGCCACAAGGACTCCTCGTTGCTGTTTTTTAGACTTTACACTGACACCACTCTACTCATATCTGAATTGGGCCAAATATGGTTAAGTACCATAAATCAACACTTACAAAAAGCCAGTCTTGCTGCTGCTTAAGTCAACGGCAAAACACCTCCTGATTTCCGTGCTCCCTATGCACATTCATGTCACACACACAAAACAACCCCCACCCTTGATTCAGGCTACCAACCTATTTGAGGAATCAGGGCAAAGACTATCTCATCTGTCACAGCCATTGAGTATACACACCTGTGATTAACAGATGGCCTCTGGCTGTCGTTGCTGGTTTAAACACATATAACAATCTGGCAGTATAAACCTGACTCTTGAAGACGGGATTTTCAGGCTAACTCTTGAAAAGTAATGCAGTAGGTCTCTGAAAAAAGGAAAACACTGGGGCTGTTCTTGTTACAGGCCTCTTCCCATTTTAGGTACGAAATATACCTCAAGTTAGATTTCCCGAAACAGTAATTTGTAGTAATTATTCTCCATTTCCTTTCCCAGCATGCAATGTCTCTGAGCTGCAGTTAGCACTGACCAGGCCTAATCGTAAATGGTAGGGTGACCAGACAGCAAATGTGAAAAATCAGGACAGGGGGTGGGGGAGTAATAGGGGTAATAGGTAATAGGGGGGTAATAGGAGCCTATATAAGAAAAAGAGCCAAAGTTCGGGACTATCCCTATTAAATCGGGACATCTGGTCACCCTAGTAAATGGTGATAATACCCAACTCTAATATGGCACTTTTTATTAGATGATCTCAAAGTGCTTTACAAAGAAGTCAGCCTCATTATCAGCCTCTTAAAGATGGGGAAACTGAGGCCGGGGGGAGGTGACTTGCCCATGGTGAGCTAGCAGCAGGGCCAGAAAAAACCACAGGTCTTCGGAGCGCCAGTCCAGTGCGCTGTCCTGCCGATCACAAGGCCTCCCTTAAGGTATGTCCCTATAACCACAGGGGTGAGTGTGGGGTCTCTGCTGCAGCCCCTACTGGGAGAGGACAGAGCTACTCTAGATTGTAAGTTCTTTGGACCATCTTACTGTTCTGTGTTTGTACAGTGCCGAGCACAATGGGGCCCTGGTCCCGGACTGGGCATCCTAGGCTCTGCTGTGTTAAAATTAATAGTAATAATCTAATACCAAGAAAATTAGGCTTTTTGCTTGGCCTGCCTGAGAAAGGAGAGTCTGGGAAGAGCTGGAAAAGCATGAGAAAGGGGAACCAAAGAGCAAGGGGGCTGGAAAAATCACCAGACCCTCACACTTACTGATATAGCTTCTCTGCCAAATGATGATGTTACAGGAACAGGGGGAGTGGCAAACAACTCCTTCAAAACTATCCACCCACAGCTCCTTGCCTGGCAAGACTAGAGAGAAGGGGGGGGGTCTCCCAGAGGTAGGTGATTGGACAACATGCTGGCAGAGTAATTTAATGTGGCCATGGGTCAGGTAATGTACATTTGACATGCTCTTCCATATTGAGAGGTCTCTGGATTAATCAAAGCCACTCAGGAACAAGATCTAGTCCCCACGGACTTCACTCCGAGTGTGAAAGAGGCGTTAGCTTGTATTCGGCGCAGAACAGAGACTCCGATTGAAAACATAAATCAGGGCTTGTATTTTATTAGTGTGCTCTCCGAGTCTTTGTTAAAACTACCAGGCCAAGTCCGGAGGCGAATCGAAGGGTGTCTACACCAGTGTAACTTCTTCTGGCCCCAAGAGGGTGTAAAAATGAACTAGTTTAAATTCCCTTTGTGGATGGTGTGACTTTAAGGGGTCACCCAGGAAATAAGTTCCCCCCTACACGTGGGAGACTGGCCAACATTTTTAAAACTAGGGGCCAGATTCTCCTTGCCCAGGGAAAGCCTCAGACAGCGCAATCAATTCTAAACTACGGGTCTGGTGTGTTAATGCAATTCCTAAGTGCCTAAATTGCCTCTGACTAGGCCCACTTTGTGGATCCGTGTTTGATGGCTGCCATCATGGCTGATTCTAAGCAGTGAGAACCTCCGGAGCTACGTGTGTGAGTCTCTATTGCTAGGGCTAAAGAACGGTGTGGCTGGTGCTGTAGCAGATTTATGTCCTCGATGGGTTACGCACCTGTGCCTGCTCTGTAACAGACACTGGCCAGTGGGTCATATCATTCTGCTGGCTGCAGGGGAGGGGGAGGGGGGAAGGCGTTTCAAAAACGCCGGAGGCAATCAATAGGCCCAGTGCTCCTAAATCCATCAGGCACTTATGAAAATCGCCCTCTTGACTTCATTTCCAAGGGCACCCTTCATGCCGTGGAGAGGAGTGCGGACTGTGGATGTGCTCAGGACATATGGGAAAATGAAAGCAGCATATGGGCCTGGAGGAAGCAGTCCATGGCAAAGTCAAATAAAGCACTGAAAGCACTAACACGAAAGGCAAATAAGAGCAGAGTAATATATTAGTGTTTGGGGTTTATATTAGCTTCATGCTGTGGGAGGTTAGACGGGATTAGCGGGGTTGATTCTGTTGGCAGGTTGCACAGAAGACCAGTCAGGATGGTTTTGCCATGTTGCGTACAGGTCACCAATGCCGGGGTCTCACGGCTCTAAGGTCGTACCTGGCCCCTTTTGCCAAGTCCAGGAGGGTGGCTGTGAAGGGAGTGGTGGGCGGGCGAGGGGGAGTGGGGAGGAGAAGGGATGTAACCTCTAGGATCCAAAGACGCACAAAGGAATAAGAACGTCGTGCGCTTTTAGGGCATTGTTCAGAGCGCCTTGCCTGGCTCGCCATATTTCACCGCAGAGGGAGCAGGGGAAAGGGGGAGGAAAGGCCCCAAAGGTTATGAAACAGTCTGTTTGTTACGGAACTGGAAACGTTTAGAAACAGTTTGACTGGCTCTAGGGTGGGGGGAGGCAATCAAAGCAATTTCACTGAAAATCCCCCCCATTTGACACTTAAAACGTTGATGTGTCAAAATTAGCAAAATGGCCACTGTCCCTACTCGCCACCCTCTCTCTCTCTCCCACCTGTGTTCCCCAACCTCTCTCTCTAGCCCTCTTTGTGCTCCCCCAATCTCCTTTCTCTCAACCCCCCAACTCTTTCTCCCCTCCCAAGTCCTCCTGCTCCCACTGTTCCCTCTAAGTTGTGTGTGAGCACACAGATCCTAAACCCCGTGCACGTGGTGAACGACTGCATGCAGAAAAATTTGCACAGAAGCACAACAATTTGCACAGAAGAAATTTTTTGCGCACATGGACTGTTAAAAATTAGAGGGAACATTGCGTGCTCCCTCTCTCTCTTCAGACTTTTCCTCTGCACATCCCTTGATGGTAGGAGGGTGCGCCTCCTGCTGGCGGCACTTGGTGCTCTTCCCGGGCTGTGCTGTGGGGTGCAAAGGTGACTTTGTCTCCCACTTGGCTGTGGTGTAGGGAGAGCCTGAGGCAGTGGCTGCGGCATCTCTCCACGTACAGCGAACTGTGTTCAGGGGACAGCAGAAAGTCGGGGGAGGATAGGGACAAAGGAACTACTGTCCCCTTGCCTGGGTGAAAGTTGTGGGGGGGGACTTATTCCCTGGGTGACCCCTTAAAGTCACACCATCCACAACGGGAATTTAAACTAGTTCATTTTTACACTAGCTATTGGGGCCAGAAGAAGTTACACTGGTGTAGACGCCCTTAATTCACCGCTGGACTTGGCCCAGGATTTTTAACAAAGACTCAGAGAGCACACTAATAAAATACAAGCCCTGCTCTGGTTTCTCCCATTGCTAGCTGGACAGCCATTCAAATCACAATTATCCTGCTGGCAAGTAAGTTAGAGGCGGCAGTATGGCCCAATGGGTGGAGCATTGACCTAGTACTCAAGAGATTTGAGTTCTGTTCCCAACTCTGCCCAAGTCATTTCACTTCTTTGTTTCTCCATCTGTAAGATAGGGAGAACTATAGGGGTCTTCTTTGTAAAGTGCTTTGAGATCTACTGAAGAAAAGTGCTCTGGTTTTATTATAAGCATCTCAGCCAGTATTTCTCAACCTTGTTTGATACCAGGGACCCGCTGATTGTCTTCCTAAACTGTGTCAGGGAGATCTCAGGGACTGACACCGGCCCATGATCCGGTCGTTGAGAAACACCGATTTGGGTGATGAGAATCAAAAGCCTATTTTTGCTCGCATGACCCACTCCCTGCCAAATGGATTTCAAAGCGTCTCTCGAACCGGCCACATGACCAGGACACAAGGTGCTGAGGGTCAGTAAGGCCTGGGCAGATGGCGTTTGCTAATTGGCCGAATCTCAGATTGCACTAGAAAAGGTAACTAAATAGGCCGCACGCACCGTATCCCATAGCAGTTGCCACGTGAGCCATGGAATACCCACCCCTGCCATGTGACAGGGGTATTAACCTTTGGAACCCCTACTATGGTCATGTGACTAGGACGAGGCAATAAAAGTTTCAGTTGATTGCCCAGCCCAGCGCGTGTCACACCCTTGTTGCAGGAGCAGGGTGTGTTCCCTCCTCGAGGCTGAGGAGAGGAACAGGTGTGCAGGTGGAGAGAGGAACCCTCTGGAGAGGTCTGTGAGTCAATCAAAGAGGGAAATTTGGGTTGGAAGAGTCTCAAGGGAAATGGTTTCTGTTTTAACCAGGATGCTGATTGAGGGGGCGTCTTGGCCCTAGGAAAAGCAGGGGACAAGGAGTTTCCCTCAGTCAGGTAAATAGTTCACTGTGGCCTAATTCTCATTTACGCTACGTCCTTTGACATCTTTCTGGCAGTGCCACGGAGCCTTAAAAAGTGATCGATGGCCAATTGGAGGCCCCTTTCCACCACCAGAGAGGAGTAAAGGGGATCCAGTGTCACTAGGAATCCGGCCTGGAGAGCTTGCTTTTAATGAAAGCGGGTGAAAAGGGAATTTGGCAGTCCCCACAAAGCAGCCTGGCTGACCGCTCTGGCTGAGGGGGAAAGACGGACTCTTGATTGCTTCGCTGTTCGAATTTCAGCACTCCGATCTATTGGTTTGTAGCCAGAGGGCCTGATTTCCCGCGAACCTGCATTTCGGCTAGTCTTTTACGCCAGTGCTGAGTGGGTGCAGGATGCTACTAAGTGGGTGCTACAGGCAGGCCCCCTTCTGTGCTCCATCCACCGAGCATTTGAGTCTGCAAAAGCCCCAGTCTGAGCGCTTTGATGCTAAAGCTGTAGAATCTCACGCCGTTCACTCAGGAAGCGCCTAGTTCAATCCCCAGTGTTGAGTGGCCAAGGCGGTGGCTGTCACGATTAAAAACCAGCTTGGTAATATTTTACAGCCACTGTGCGGTGGTGTCATTGACTCGACAGGCTGCAGGGTACATGTGAATGTGATCCAGAGAATGGTCACAGATAGATTTAGACCATGCCACAGGAGAGGTTACCAAGGACCAAGACAGCATTAGGCAATAATCCAGAAAGCCCTGGGAAGACATGGAAGCAGACACCACCAACAAATGCAGAGGACTAGCAAAAACCCAAACCATTATGGTGGGACTATTCTACACAGATTCCAGGTGGTCCAAGACTGAGACCATAGTTTAGTTTGCTTACACAAAGCAAAATAGATTGTGTTTAAGGGGAGCTGTTTGCTATTATTCTGGTGGGAGGAGCTATTGGTACACTGCGCTAGCGTAATAAAGCATCAGTTGTGCTGATTGTTCTGTATATTGTTAACACGTAATGCATAGTACACAAAGCCAAAGGAAATATATGCTATTCTTATCACAGAAGAAGACTAGTCCTGTGATGAAAGCATAGACCAAGACTCCCAAGACACGTGTTCAGCTATTGGCTCTCGCAGACTCCCTGGGTGTGATCCTCAGCAAGTCCTTTATCTCTATGAGCCTCAGTTTCCCATCTGTAAAATAGGGATAATGGCCCAGATCCTCGAAAGTATTTCAGCACCTAACTGCCATTGAAGTCAATAGGAGTTAGACTCCTAAACGCCATTGAGGATCTGAGCTATTCGTCATTTCTTTCTCTCACCTTCTGTCTGTCTCCTCTATTTAGATTATAAACTCTTTGGGGCAGGGATTGGATCTTACTATGTATTTGTGCGGTTTCCAGGGCCATGGATCCTGGATTTCATTTGGGGCTTCTGATTGCTACTATGGTGTGGCTCATACTAATAACGAGGTGATTGCTTTAAAAGGAAAGGGATTTAATTTAAGAGGGGCGTATAAATACCAAACTACAAATCTGCAACTCAAACGTTATTTCCGCCAGAGCACACTAGGTATGAAAGCTGGAAATCCACCAAAGGCACAGGCAGACTTTGAATGCCTTTGAAAGCAAACATCACAGGAAAAGACTAGCTATTAAATGGAATGAATTTATAACAAATGCTAAAATTAGTCAGAGTCCAACAACCCCTTGTCTCCAACGTTATCCAGAAAAGAAGATGGAAATACCTGGAACATGTGTTAAGAATGAAGCCAGAGCGTCTCTCACGGCAAATATACCATTGGAGGAAATCCCTTAATCAAAGAGTACTTAGCGAGGGAAAGCTTATGATACATAGCACAGGACGTGTGAAGAGTGGCCCAGGATAGACAGGGAAGGCAGAGCTTCTTTGTGTCCTAAGAGATGTCCGACGGTGCGTGAAGGATTCAGACAAATACATCTCTCTATATCGAGTAGGACGGTGTCAGCAATTCTTTGGAAAGGACAAACAGATGTTCCACCTGCGTAGTTAGTGGGAAGAGAAAGTCCATAAGAAGATAAGAACAGTGAAGAAAATTGTTTCAGTTCCCATCAAATGTTCTTTTCCTATGAAAAGAAACCCAAACAATAGAGCATTATCTGTCTATCTGTGCAACCAGGTTCTTATACGACACTCATCACCATAGTATAAGAGTACCTATGACCATGCTTGAAAAGATGACAACTTATGGTATTGGTTAATGCATTGTTTCACCGTGGCTGTCGACTACAGTATTTTTTGTGGAGAGTCAGGAATAGGGGTCCCTTTCAAAATACTTTATCCAATTTTGCTATAACCAAGGGTGCAACAAATTCTTCAGAATTTGTGAATTTGCACCAAAAAAGCAAAAACATAAAATAAAATAAAAGATTTTAAATAAGTGACATTGATACTGTACACTTCCTAAGTGACAGGTGGGCCAGCTGGTAAACCACAGATAACATGTGTGTCACGGTACATTGTATGTCAGATCCATCACTCAATCATCTTCAGACGCCACCAGCGCAGCCAGTGATAGCTGCGGCAAGGGATAAAAGAAATGGCGGCTGCACGCGTCAGTTGATTTGGCAAGCATCATGCTGCTGTCAAAACTTCCTAAGGAGATACCAGTGAGTATTTCTGAGGACTTGGGACTGAGCGCTTGGAACCACTGGGCCTTTATGTAGCAAATTCAGTGTTTCTGATAAAGGGGCCAAGAAAATTGTGCCCATCTGAAACTGATGCCAAACCTGAACCCAGAGGTCTGGAAAAGTTTGGTAGTTTTCCCCCCCTACATTAATGTTCACCTTTATGCATTCCTTGGTTCCGACCAGGGCAAAAGTGGTAGCTGAAGCAACAACACAAGAAATATTGGTGGAGGAGATCCTCAGCTGGGCTATATTGACATAGCATCAGTGGTACGTCTGCTATTTATTCCATCTGAAGATTTGCTCCATTGTTCTCATAGTATTCACCTGTCTAGATGGGAGCTTGAAGTACTGAAAATTATAGGGGAAACTTATTTGCCCCTAATTTGCAGATCCAAGAAGTTCAGATAGTTTGAATACGGTTTTCTTGTCTAGATGTTGGGTTATTAACTGAACTGAATTTACTCATCACTAATGACAATGGCCATGCTTTAAAGAGTTGCGCCTCTTTCAGGTATAAGAGCATAGCATCCCTGGGAGCAACAGTTATGAAAATGTGTGGAGAAAGAATAAATATTTGAGCCATCACTCATCGTTCAAGCCTTTTACACGCCTTCTAGATCCTCTCCACTGATTAATGTATTGAATTCAGCTCTATGCCCTGCTCTCTTAGGGTTAGATAGTCCATGTCACAGTGAGCCTGTGCATTAGATAAGAACATTTGTCTAGGCCGTGGCTTCAGCTTTTTCTCCTGTATATTCACTAAAGTGTAGCAGCTAGTCTTTGCTTGTAGGGTTCATTTTTTAAAAACAACTAACATAATTCGAATGTTCATTTACTAGATATTTATTGCCCAAAACATCTTGCAGATTTTGACAAAAATGTATTTTGACAATATGTAGTTTTGGCTGACATTTATTTTCTCTTTTTTACATTTCTTATGTTCATCAATAATGATGAGAGCGGGGTGCAAAATGGTTTTTTGTTCTCTGAGTATTTCTGAGAAAGTTTGAAAACCATTTCCCATCTCAAATTGGGACAAAAAGGTGAAATCTCAAAAAAAGATTTGCAAACCAAAAACCCCCCCCCAAATGTTTTTGTTTTGGCTCGACTGAAACATTTCAAAATTACCAGAAAGAAATGTTTCATTTGATATTGTTCTTTTTCTCTTCATGGATTTTTCTCTTTTTAGAGTATGATTAGCTTAAATTTTGAAACAAAAAGTTATCTCAAAAGGAAACACAGGATTTTTTTTTTGGGGGGGGGGGGTTTGGTTTGTTTTTGAAAATGCAAAAATGAAACACTTCAACAATTCTGAGTTTTTTCAAGTTGAGGAATTCATCAACCCCGACCCTGTTTCACATACAGCTTCGGTTTCAACAAATAGGCATTTTTCAACAAAAAAAGATTCATTGAAAAATTCCTGACCAGCTCCAGTAATGATGTTACTGATGTGGGAATTATGGGGAACAAAAATAAAATACTGAAAGGGGGGGGAAGAAAGAACAAATATAAAGTCTCTAGGAGAGAAAGAATACAGCGAATCACTCTGCAACAGTCTGGCTCTGACTAGACACTAAAAGGGTAACTGTCTCTGCAGCAGGGAGAGAGGTCCTCTCCATTTTAAAGTCTAGCCTGCAGAAAACCACATGGCAGCATCTCCTTTGAATAACATACACCACGTGTCTCATCACTCCAGATTGTACCCTCCTGGAATAGCCCTTTGGGCTGGTCTACACTAGCCCCCAAGTTCGAACTAAGATACGCGACTTCAGCTATGCGAATAACGTAGCTGAAGTCGAAGTATCTTATTTCGAACTTAAAAGTACTCACCGCTGGTCCACACGGCGGCGCGCAGGCTCCCCCGTCGACTCCGCCTGCTCCGTTCGCAGAGCAGGATTACCGGCGTCGACAGGGGAGCACTTCCTGGTTCGATTGATCGCGTCTAGACAAGACGCGATACATCGAACCCAGAAGATCAATTGGACTCCTCCGACGCAGCGGGTAAGTGTAGACTAGATTATATGTTTCAGGTATTAGACTGTTACATTTCCCTCTTACGTGACAAGATCTAATCAAAAACCTATTGAAGTCAGTGGGAGTCTTTCTATTACCTTCACTAGGCATTGGATGAAATCTTTGTATGCAGTGTTGCTGTAACCATGTTGGTCCCAAGATACTAGAGAGACAAGGTGGGTGAGGTAATACCTTTTATTGGGCCTACTTCTGTGGGTGAAAGAGATCAAGCCTCTGAGCTTACAGGAGCTCTTCTACGGGTCTGGGAAAGGTACTCAGAGTGTCACGGCTAAATACAAGGTAGGATAGATTGTTTAGCAGAAGTAGAACACATATTTCAAGGGACCTTTTGAGGTCAAGTAGCCCATTAGCACTCCTCCAGTCCCCACACCGGCCTTCACAGATCCACTGCAAACACACCAAGAAATCTGGTATCTCAGATACCACAGAATATGCTCCAAGGAAGAAAGTCTGGGATATACACCTTAACACACTTAGAACCGCCTTCACCAAACAAGGACACCACCAGAGAAGTACCATGAAACAGGCACCCAAATACCCCGAGAGATCCTGCTTCAATGCAGAAATAAAACCTCCTCCTCCTCTGGAGCTCATCCCCAGTTGGTTGGAGGAGAGGGATCTTTGCCCTGCCCACTCCGTATGACTCCTGGTCCCAGGCCCTTACAGGAGTACTAAAGGGTTTCTCTCCCCCAGTACTACTCACCCACAAGACTGCTTCCTCTTTACCCACATGTCCTATTTCTCAGATCCTGGCCTACATCATCCCTCCCCAACTCTTAAAGCACCGTGACTATGGGACAGAGGTGAGCTGATCCCCATGCCTTACTGTCCATAAAGAGCAGCCTAACCCCGTAACACGGCCCATAAGACAATAATGCCAACATTCAAATAAAAAAAGGAGCAGGGGAATTAATCCTTGGTGTAACTCTATAGACTTCAGTGGAATTATACTCTCTTGCACTAGAGAAATCCCTATTTCTGAGGATTTAATTTTTTTTTTTACACATTCACTTTAGGACATGGGTTCTCAAATTTGGGGGGTGGGTGGAGGATCAACACCCCTCTGGACAAGTTTTAATGACCACCCTTCTTTAGGGCAAGACAGGAAGGGATGGGTGTTAAAAATAACTGAAGTTGTAACAAAAGGTCACAGTCTGGAAAAAGCTGAGTGCCTAAATACAACTCAACCAAAACATTTTCCTGGAAGAGAGAGTCTTAGCACTCCCTGGGCCATATTTATTTCCACAGAAGCAGCAGCAAATCCTCAAAAACACCATTCAAAAGCAGGTCGCATTACAGACTAATCAAGATGCTAAATACTCTCCGTAAACCACCGTTTCTCATCAAAGTGAAAGGCCTGAGTGAACAGCGGAGTGAAGTAATGAGTCTCAGGGAGGCTCTGCTTTTCAAAGGCAGGAAAACTTTGATTCTCTTTAAGATAAAAGCCCGTTGTGAAAAAAACCCCTAGAAGTAAACCCAAATGTTTTAAGGCCCTTATCACAAAGTATTGTTCACACGAACGGTGCAGGGCCGATTCCCCCTTGCCCCATTGCAGACTGGATTGTATTCTTGAATCGCAAAGAGAAGGGAGTCAAGTCACTTGCCAGGCAGAATCCGAGCGGGCGTCAGAGTGGGTAGCGGCCAAAATTCCACGTTTGCTGGAAATGACCAAGGTCGAGAATTTTGATTTTGAAAATCGGGCCCTGTCAAGTGTTTCCAGCGGGGCAAGGAAAAATGGGGGCATTTGAAAATCTTGGCCTAGCGTGCAGCCCTGACACAGCCAGTCAGATGTGTTATTTTGCCAGTTACCTCTCTAAAATATCTGGCACGTTGGAGGTTAGGGGTGTGCTGATGTGAAATTCTGAAGTCTGAACTTTGCAGCAGCAAACTTACATAACCCCACTCTGGAAGAATTTGCAACACTCAACCGGGCCAAATCCTCCATGGTTTGATAAATTAGTAATTTCACTGTAATACTTATCACATGGTATTTAATTAATGTCACCTGCAGTGGAAATCATTGGAACCTCCTTTCTCTCTGCGGGTTAATTAACTGCAGACATCAAATAAGCTGTCAGAAGAAAACCTCCTTAATGCAGCGGGGATGTGTGTGTGTCTACAAACAGATACAACAATTCTCCATTCTGGTGCTCCTGGATTTGCTATGTACTGTCCCTTATCGGCAGCTACCGTGAGGATATCATGGTAATATTAGAATGCAGATGCAAAGTCAAAGTTTGCTCTCAGTCACATCAGGCTAACTGAGAGCTAGCTAGATCGAAGCTAGCGCAGGTATGGCTGCGGGAGCCGCAATCACACCCCACGACTGCAATTCAGACACATCTTGAAACACGCCCGTAACTCGGCTCTGAGGAGTACTTCCACTGAGTAAAGTTGGGTGCATGCTTCATTTATTTACTTATTTCGATTCACAGACTAATTTCCGTAAAAGAACAGCACCTAGTCTTTACTGCAGGCCTTCTACAATTCATTTTACAGATACAAAGGTAAACCGCTATTCCAATGCCAGCCCTCCCCCCCAATAAGAAACAGGTAGGCTACATCCTCAGCTAGGATCAATCGGCATAGCTCCATTGACATCCATTCTGGCCCATATAATAACCCAGCCGCTGAAATCGACATATTTCAGATCTGCACAATCTCCCCCCTCTCTTAAAGCTAGGCAGAACAAATTTAGGCCCTGCAACCTTAGGTGTTTGCAGGACTGGGGCCAACCCATTCATGCAGACGTCAGGGTTTATACTCAGTTGCAGTATTGCCATCCCCAGGCATTCAAAGCTCATAATTTGGGCCTCAGAAAAATCAGGAGATTGGTTTAAAAATCATGAGATTTTTTTTTTTTAAAGGGGGCCAAACCAAGCCAAACCAAGCCAAACTCTCAGGCAGAATAGCCGCACTGCAAGCAGTTACACCAACAAAGCTTTTGCATACAGGGATTCATTTGAATACTGAAAGCTTGACTCATATTACTACAGGATAATTAATAGTTTCAGCCGTATAGAAAAATGCTTGATTTTTTTCTTATGGTGCCTGTCAAATTTGGCCTATTACCTACCCCGCTTCGGATAACTCTCAGATGAAGCAGAATGAAACCAAATGAGCTCCTTGGAGATATTTTTGTATTTTCCCTCTGTAATCTCCAGATTTATTTAAATATTCTTGTTGCAGTTATTTTCCAAAACCCATTTTTTATTTCTAACATCTCCTGTTGAATACCTCCCCAGACACTATAATTTCAGGATCAACAATGATGCTGACAATGGAGAAAAAAATTACATTGTGAGAAACAAAGAGGAATGTATCCATATCCCCGTCTTTATGCTGGCATTCAGAGAAAGACTATATATATTCCAAATTAATTCGATGGTAAACTTTGATGTGGGTTATTTCGGTTCCCAGACGTACCAAAGGAGAGAGAAATGCACGGCTATTCTAAGTGCAAAAGTAAAATTAATGTTGTAACATGAAATGGTGAAACGTGATTTCAAAGCCAAGACTGAGGTTCTCTCCTTAACGGTGCATGCTCTGACACTTTAACAAATAAAGGCCAATATTTCCAAAACTGGGGGCCCGAAGTTAGGCTCCTAAATCCATATTTCACCTCCACATACATTTGACCAGATTTTCAAATGTCCTGAGCTGCCCTAGACTACAAGGAGAGGGGAAAGTGCTGAGCACTTTTAAAAATTAGGCCCAATGTGTTTAAGAGCCTCATTTTAGGCCCCCAT
Source organism: Chelydra serpentina (assembly GCA_037349315.1). Classification (NCBI taxonomy): domain Eukaryota; kingdom Metazoa; phylum Chordata; order Testudines; family Chelydridae; genus Chelydra; species Chelydra serpentina. The sequence goes on from JBAIAC010000061.1 coordinate 19,854,918, forward strand.
TTTTGAAAATCTAGGCCAGATTTTGAAAGATATTTAGGCCCCTCAAGCTGGAGATGGACACATAATGGAATTTTCAGACGTGCCCAGGCACCTAACTCCTATAGGTTTCCCAAAGCCTGGGCACTACTGAAAATCACACTAGACACCTATCTGCATCTTTAGGTACCTAAGCACCTTTAGAAGTCTGGGCCAAGGACTAAAAATACTGTAGCAGAAAAGGGCCAGTCCTGAAAGCGGGATTCAATGGGATCGATTATTCACGAGCAGTGTGTTACTCAGCTCCAGAAGTGTTCTTAGGATTGGAGGCCTGTGATTTTAAACCTAAATATTTCAAAATCAGATTCTTTCATTTTTTCCCAAGCTCTGAGTTCTGAGCACTGATGTGTCACAGTTGCCTGGTGGCAGGTCAGGATATTAGTATTGTTATTGTTAATTTGCGCTGTTGCACCTAAGGGCACCAGACATAGATCACGACCTCATTGCGCTAGGCACTGTACAAACCCAGAACAAAAAGATGGTTCTTGCTCCAGGGTAAATATCACAGCCAGTACTGGACTGGGACTCAGGAGATCTGGGTCTATATAGCCACGCTGCCATTTGTATTATTGTTATTGTTAGAGCCCTACCAAATTCACGCTCCATTTTGGTCAACTTAACGGTCATAGGATTTTAAAAAATTAAAATGTTATGATTTCTGATATTTAAATCTGAAATTTCATGGTGTTGTAATTGTAGGGATCCTGACCCCAAAAGGAGTTGTGTGTTTGTGTGTGTGTGGGGTGGTCACAAAGTTATTGTAGGGTGGTTGTGGTACTGCTACCCTTACTTCTGTGCTGCTGCTGACGGTGGCGCTGCCTTCAGAGCTGGACGGCCAGAGAGCACCTCCTGCTGGCCGGGAGCCCATCTCTGAAGGCAGAGCTGCTTCCAGTAGCAGCCCAGAAGTAAGGACGGCCTGGGATGGTATTGCCACCCTGACTTCTGCGCTGCTGCCTTCAGAGCTGGGCATCCGGTCGTCAGCTGCTGCTCTCCGACTGCCCAGCTCTGAAGGCAATGCAGAAATAAGGGTGGCAATACCGCAACCCCCCCCTAAAATAACCTTGCGACCCCCCCTGCAATCCCCTTTGGGGTCAGGACCCCTACAATTACAACACTGACATTTCAGATGTAAAGATCAGAAATCATGACAGTTACCATTTTTAAAATCCTATGACCGTGAAATTGACCAAAATGGACCATGAATTTGGCAGGGCCCTAACCATAACAATTATACAAATGGCAGAGTGGCGAATTGGACCCAGAGCTCCTGAGTTTGAGAAACTCTGGTCTTCTCCGTGACATCTGTATAGTATAAGGTAAAAGCACACAAAAGATCAGATTTCACGGGAGGAGACCAGTTTTCATGGTCCGTGATACATTTTTCATGGCCGTGAATTGGGTAGGGCCCTAGGTATTGCTGTTGCTGAGCCTAAGGGCCTTGATTCAGCGCATGGCCTGATAGCTAATTCCCATTTTGTTTGGTGGGAATTAGCTCAACTTTAACTGCAGACTTCCTGTGTGGCCTGGAGAGAGTCATTTCATTTCTCTGTGCCTCAGATGTCTGCCTGTAAAGTGGGGATAATCATCCTTCCATTATCTATTTACACTGTAAGCTTTTTAGGACAGCAACGGCATCCCGTATACTCTCACGGGACCTACCACACTGGGAGCCTCGAGGGATAACCATAGTACAAAGAATAAATGATTTGGCTGTTATTTGTGGTCATCAGTTTTGCCACTGGAGAGCTGGAAACTGGCTTCAAGGACGTGGAAAGTTAGGTGAAGCAGGAACTGCATTTGAAACACCACCTTTCCTTACTGTTCTAGCAATGCTCTAAGGCCACACAGTGTACGTGGTCGGGCCCACTGTGGAAGGTAGGCCAGGATTCGTAACCACTTCGACCTGCAGAGTTCAGCTCAAAGGGAGGTCCTTTCCTACTACAGTGAGATGGGCAGTTCTGTACCTATGGATCTTCACGACAGCCATCGTGGTTAGATGCAACTAGCTTGGAGTCTACTGCAGCCATAATTCTGCAGTGTAAGCGAAGCAGCAACCAATCTGCCATTCTGCAGTCTGAGAAGGAGAATTACTCATCTTCCATCTCCGCCCATGCAGCCTGGATGCTGGGAGCAAGGTTTTCCTAAGACGGGAAAGATTCCCTCAAGTTAGGTGGTTGAAATCTTATCTGGAGATCCCCAGCATGTGTAAATGGGGCTAGTTCTATTGAGTTCAGTGGAACCAGGCTGATATGCGCCAGCTGAGGATTTGGCCCTGTATTTCTTTACCTTTAATGCCTTGTTGTTCCATCTTAATTTGCTCTCCTGATATGACTTGATATTGTAGGCTTTACGGTAATTAACATGGTGCCCTGATCTCAGAACCTTTCCCTGCTTAACTTCTTCCACTTCATCCACTCTGGAAAAGGAATTTCCATACCTTTGTTGGTTTGTTTCCCCACCTCAAGATTGCTTCCATGGCCTTATTTTGTGTGTGTGTGTGTGTGTGTTTTATTTGACTTTCTGCAGTACCCAAGGAGAGAAATAAACTCACAAAAGCTCCAGCATGATTTTCTTTGACCTCTTTTAGAAATACAGCATTTCAATTAGCCTTTGGTTGCATTCCATCAGGACCCACTTAGAGAAGAACATGGTGACAATGTAAAGTCGAACATAAACCTCAACAATTGTGTGTATGCGGGTGAAAATCAATACAAACATAGGGCCCGATCCTCTCCGGGCATAGCTCCATTGAATTAATTGTTTAATTGACTTCAGTTATTTGGTTTACATCAGTAGAGGATCTCGCTCATAGAGTATTTCTATACAATAGATATATGTAGCTCCAATCATTTATTTGCCTGGTTCTTACCAATCTAAATGTTTCTGTGCTGTTAATCATTATTCATTAAGCAAAGGAAACATGTTTCATATAGTGAGCATGGCATACAAGCAGGAGGAACAGAAGGCAGGTTCAATAGCTTGTTCTTCATGTCCCGGACACCTGGAATATTTTCCTTGAACTTCCTTCAGTCAGTCAAAAGCCCACCATTATTTTTTGAAGGACATCAGAGATAACTTTATTCATAACAGAGAATAACTTCTGTGAATGGCTGCAAAAGAATAAATAAGAGAGTGATATTGGAGGACATGCAGCATGCTGCCACTGGAGAATTGTATTTAACATGCACAATCTGTTTGCTAGACTTAAGAGAACTGAGGCACTTTAAATATTGTCACCAACCCTTAACGCTACAAAAAGTGAAACAAGTGCATGACTGAGGTTGTGGAGGTCAAGTGTCTAAGCAATTTCACAATTTCATTATATTCTGGAATAGTAAACAGAAAGCAAGCCAAGAGTGGGTTTTTTTTCCAATTAATTGTGCTAGATGACTAAAAAACATGTGACAAACCCACAAAACTGCAGATAATTCAACCAACATAAAGGGCAGAATTGTCAGTGCTTTATCCTTCTGCTCCTATTCTTCCCAGTAAGACAGATACAGGCATTTTCAAACCTTGCACTGGTTGCCAATCTTCCTTTGCCAATGTGATAGGTTAATTATGGAAGCCAATGAGTCTGAAGTTGCTCCTTTTCGACCCCAATGGCTAGTGAAATTTCTGGGCCCTGGGGAATGTTCCAGTTGGAAGCAGAAATGGATGGAGTCTTTGATTCAGTCTTGTTTATTTACAAGGAATGTGTAAAGTCCTGCTAATCTAAACGCAGTAGGAACCGAAACCCAAATCAGCGATGGTGTAGCTCACAGCTGCAACCCTATTTATCTAACACACCCAAAAGCTCTCTCTAGCTTCTTCAAGGCTCACAGGGTACTGCTTGGCTTTCATGTCTTTTTGCCTCTGCCTCTCTCTCTGTCCCTATCTGTTCTCAGTTTGTGTGTGTATACACACACACATATACCCGCAAAATGCAGTGCTTGGCACAATGGAGCCCAGATCCTGCCTGGCACCTCGGAGCACTACTGTGACAATTATAGCGGCCAATGTACAGCTCCTGAGCCTTGCATGTTCTTCCCCGGTCCACGTGTGACACTTCTCTCCGATTGACGCCAGGCACGGGAAATACACCCACAAGGGGTGCGGCCCCACGTGGGTGGCAGAGATATTGCCACTGGAGTGGACAGCAGCCTTGGAATGCCAGTTCTCTCCTGGAGCTCTGAGTAACTCTCCTCTCTTGAACTGTTCTGATGACTGTATGAGTTAGACGTCTTGGCATTCTGAGGGCAGTGCGTTGAATTCTTTCGTGACTCCCTGCGCCCGTGCGGCTCTCTGCATCTATGAGATGATGAAGTGGCTCTTGGGCTCTTAGAGGTTGAGTGCCACTGCTTTAAATGATGGGAGACAGATTCGGTTAAATAAACACAGGGGCTTAGAAATAAATTGGAGGTTACGCACAGGGCTGGATCAGAATATAATGTTGTTAGGCACATCACAACACCCATGTACGAGCGTCACTCTCCAGGCATATTACTCACCAAGGTGCTCTGACATACTCCTGAAACTCATTACTCCAGCTAAAGCAATGTGCTGTTGAAAGGATGTGGGGGGAGGGAGGGAGTGGAATCTGAAATATATATAGTCCAAGAAGGGAGAGAAGGAGGAATAATTAAATGTTAGTGAGAAGCTGCCTTCCACACTTAATTAGAGGTAAGGAAATCAACAGTGGAAATAATGTCCATTAATTACTATGGGTCAGATTCTGCTGTCTGATAAGAATACCTACCTCCAATGTAGCACTTTTCATCCGCAGATCTCAAAAACCTTTACAAAGTGAGGCTGGAATCCTATCCCCTTTTTACAGATGGGGAAACTGAGGCAGAACAAGGGGCAGTGACTTGCCCAAAGTCATCAACAGAGCCAGGAACAGAATCCAGGTCTGCAGAATCCCGGTCTAGTGCTCCAGCCACTAGGTCACGCTGCCTAGCATGCCATGTGCGCTACACACACGCAACTACCATTGAAGTCAACGGGAGCAACCCATACTCTGAGAACAGAACGCGACCTTGCGGTAGTAAGTGTCTGATTTCCCTTGTATGATGCAAAAGGTGCTTTAGAAAGCGACAATCCCGCCATCGAACTAAGAGCGCCATTTTTCTACCCTGGGACATTCTTCGCATTTGACACCAGTAGTTCTCTGCACGACAAAGGCAGCACGACTTCCAGTGAATTCTGCCCTTTAATGAACATCGGTCTGGTCCGTGCACCGTTTCTGTACCAGTACAACAATTTCAGGTCGGGGAGTGAGTTTGTATGGAGATAAGCAGACTGGTACAACTCCTCCTGTGGACACAGTTATATTATATCAAGGTGCCTTATACCAGGACCGCTGATTCCCCTTCCGCATGGGAATAAGCTATATGTGTATAAGCCCTTTTATACTGGTATAACTGCACTGACATGAGGGGACGTAACGGGGCCTGGCTTCTCTCCTGCCTTCCACCCCACAGATACTCCAGTGGTTGTGCCATCACTGAACCCTTTTATTTTCAGTTCCCAGCACTGTTTCCACAACAATCCCTGTGCAACGATCTATTTACAGCACCACCGTGCTTTTTGGCCCTCTCCTCAGGACCTGAGGGGAACAGAGGTCTCCCTCCCTTGCGAGGCCCCTGCGTAACTGGGCTCACCTAGCCCTAGTTCCCTCTCTCTCCCCACTTGGCACTTCCTTCCTGCCTCTTTACCAGCCTGGGGCTGCTGGGGTAATTAGCTCCTTGTCGGGGGAGTTAGTGGTACAACTTTTGTATGTAGACCAGGCCATAGGCAGCTGACTGGAGGAGTGACCTGTAGACCTGCTTTCCAGGAATATCCCCCACCCGGTGCATATCTGGGGCTAGAATTCCATGCTGCATTTGTCCAAGGGATCTCATCCTGGTATCTAAACAAAGAACAAACTCCCTCCTCATGCCCACGTCTGGAAGTTCACAGGTCATCTTGGGAACTGCATTATCTGAAGCAAATTTATGTTTGTGAGGAAAGAATAGAATCCCAATGGATAAACCCATTGGTGTGTCCATAATGCATGATCCCCGTTTTCCAAATATATACAGCAGGTATTTTCAGCCTTGGTGGTTTGCAACGTTTCACCCCTTAAAGTGACATCATCCTGATTACCACTGCACTGGCCCCAACTTGAATTCCAATTTAGAGGTGGTTGAAATTTTTGGTGCAGAAAGTTTTCCACCAGTTTCATCGAAAAACGGCAGTTTTTCCTGAGTAAACATAAATTCTGATGAAAAATGTCAGTCTTACGGCAAGAAATGTCAAAACGACAATGTTCATTTCACATTGACATCCTGAAACAACAGGACAATTTTTATTTTTGACATAAAATATCATTTTGAGAATGAGGCTGTATCTACACTATGGAGACTATACCGGCATAGCTATGTGGTGTATGGACACCATCGCCCTGAATGACTTTAGCTACGTAGACAGAAGCATTCTTCCATCGACGTGGCTCCACTAATTAGGTGCCTGGACCCTGGAGAAGATGTACATGTAAGGTGAGGTGGTGACCTTGGTGGAATAGGGGGCAGGTGGGAGGGGGCAGTTGGGTGAGAAGAGGGGGTGGGGGGAATTTGGGACGTACGGGGCTGCGGCGACCAGAGAAAGAGGCAACTTTCCCCAGCTCCAGGGCTGCGGCTGCCGGGGAGAAATGGCCCTCCTTCCCAGCCCCAGCTCTGTGGCTGCTGTGGCAGGGGAGAGAGCCCCCCCTCCTTCCCAGCCCCAGCTTGGGGGTTGCCGCGATGGGGGAGAGAGGGCACATCCATCGCATTAGAAAGGTAAGACTATTGATATTAAAATATGAGTTGTGTGCTTTTGTTTGTAGAACAAAAAACGTTCTCATTACTTTTTTTATATATAGCACTTTTATCCACAGCACTTTACAATAGTCAGCTAATGGTTCAAACAGCATTTGGAAAGATCATTAAGTGGTCTGCCGAGACCCTCAGCAATTTTCAAGTGGTCCGTGAAAAAAAAAGTTTGAGAACCATTGTTCTAGATCATGGGCGATGTTATTTTCACACTTCTGACTTAGGCTAGGTCTACACTACCCCCCCCTATCGAACTAAGGCACGCAACTTCAGCTACGTGAATAACGTAGCTGAAGTCGAAGTACCTTAGTTCGAATGAAAAAGCACTTACCCGGGGTCCACACGCGGCGCGCAGGCTCCCCCGTCGACTCCGCCTACTCCGTTCGTCGAGCTGGAGTAACAGCGTCGACGACGGAGCACTTCCTGGTTCGATTTATCGCGTCTTGACAAGACGCGATAAATCGAACCCAGAACATCGATCGCGCGCCTCCGACGGGACGCGTAAGTATAGACCTACCCTTAGTTAGCTAGGTCAACCTAATCCCCAGTGTAGACCAAGACTTCGTGCTAGAACAATGCTGTACATCCTCTGGAATCATATCACATCAGCTTCCAATTGGTACACACAGCATTATATACCATATTAACTACACACACACACTCTAATACCTTCTTTACTTAACTTCACAGTAGCCTTGGTTGACTGTGGAAAATGGGGCTGCTTGGGATGGTGGCAGGAAAGCTGGAGAAAGAGGTCTCAGACCCAAGATCTGGAGAATATTAACTGCAATTGAAATAAAGGGTAGAAAGAAAGATGGTAAAAGGAATTAGCTGAGTTCGAAACATGGTTTTTGTCATCTAAGTTGTTACATCATCTTTGTTGGTACTGCAGATTGATTGATATAAAACTTCTCCGTAGTAATGGAACCTAAAGAAAAGTTCATGTTTGCACCCTGACTGCGATTCCTTCTCACAGCTATGTCTAAAAGGCTGTTTGAATCTAGTTCTTCTACTGTCACCACACGGACTGCTGCTAGTGCCTTATACCCGACAGCAGCCACCTGTCTCCTGCAAGCCATGCTCCTGAGCCAGGATTTTCAAAAGAGACTAGTAATTTTTTTGAGGGGCGGGGGTTCCTCAGTTTTTGGGTGCCCAAGTTGGGATGCCTTCAGAGGGCATGATTTTCCGAGGGTGGATGCTCACTGACTTGGGAAAATCGGGTGTCTTTAAGACACATCAATTTGGGTCTGATTCTGAAAAACTTGACCCAAGTTTGGGCGCATGGGATGTAGGTAGGGTGGACACCTCTGAGACGGAGAAAAACCAGCCACTGACCACCCCTGACAAGAAAAAACTGGCCACTGAACATCCTAACCCTCGCCAACACCAAGGGACCCAGTGCTGACCAGGGCTAATCATTACGAAAATGTTTCCGAGAACGATTAAAAAAACAACCCCCCCCAATATGTATATTTTAAAGTTATTTGATCATTTTTCTTATCTTCTCATCCTAACAGTGCCACCGTTTGGACTACAGGAATGTGAACTGTAGGGCATTCTCAACAGCGGCACTAATTATGGGGGGGGGGCTAGGAGGGGCAAACGCCCGCCCTCCTTCCCCAAGGTTTTTGCACTTGCTTCAAAGATCCATGGGCTGTGGAGCAGTGGTCCTGTACTAAATCAGCACAGCTGCTGTTGGAGCATCACTCCAGCTGTGTGGTCGCAATGACCCCACCACCCTTCCGTACTATTTGTATTGTACTGTGGTAGCGCGTATGGGCCCCAGTCATGGGCCATGGTTTTAGGTCCTGTACAAAGACAGAACCAAAAGATCGTCCTTGCCCCAAAGAACTTACATTCTAAGTAAGATCCTAAACTGTTCTCATTTTTGCTTCTCACACACTTCTGGTTATCATCTTTACATTTTAACTAAACTCAAGCAAACGCCGAGTCAGCCACAGTTATTCGTTATCTGAACCAGCTTCATGTTCAATAGGATCATAACATTCTTACTTGGTGCAGCCAACGCTTGCAGTTTTAAGTATAAGTCTCTTGATAATTGGCGTTCTTCAAGCCCCAGCTCCTAGAGTCACGTGACTAGGCGAGAATCTCAGCTTTCATTTTAAAAAGAGAATAAATTTCTAGCCCTTGTGTTTGGACGGAAAAGCCGGAAAATGTGAACCTTAAAAGCACAAAAGCCAGAAAGCAAATAAAAAGACCTCAAAATTATTACCTTTTAAAAATCCTGTAATATTTAGGCCAATCTCATTATTTGTGGGGGGTGGAGGGGCTGATTAGTGATTTTTGAACACAGTCAGTCAGCACTGGTTACTGGCAAATAAGAACGAGCCATGTCTGAGTCATCACATGGTCTTGTTTTCTCTTCCATGATGTCTGACGCTGTACAATCGATACATTTGCAAACACACACGTTTACTGATTGGCTTTGGGCTTCCTTCAAACACGTGTCCACCATCAGAGGAAAGGTATGAACGGTTGTGACACCCTGGGCCTGTTCATTCTATGCCAGGACAGCATGGCGTAGATGGCAGAGAATGGATGCGAAGTGGAATGGGTTGAAAGGGCAGGAACTCCAATAGCTCTGCTCCTGGGTGTCTGAGCTCTGCAACAGCCTCACGCATGCAGCAGAGAGGGCAGCCGTCTATGGCAGCCATTATATTCATTTATGCAGGTCAGGGCTACTCCCGGGGAAACGTTCAGGCTTGATTCATCAGGTGGTTTAGATGGTGGCACATAGTTGCAAAACAGCTGGCAGATTAGGGAGCCCACTTCTTGGGGCCATTAAAATAAGCGGCAAGTCTCTCATTGGCTTCGGCCGAGCAGACCCTCCAGCTAGATTGACATCCCAGTGCAGTCTGGTGGAAATCAGCATCATTCCACTGAAGCCAATGAGAGCAATGCTGATTTATTCCAGTTTAGGTGCTGGCCCTCAGAATTCTAACCTGGTTCACCATGTGAATTTCTCAAAGACACTCAGTTTGCCCGATCTCTGCTCCTGTTGACGCCAATGGGTGTTTTACTTCAATGGGAGCAGTTTGTCCAACACTTGGTGCTCTAGAAAATCCCACTTACAGGTAACCACAGCTTAAACAAAGACTTGGTTTGCCAACCATGTGGCCACGTTAGTTTGCCCGACCAATCCATGCCTAATGATCTGTTTCTTCATGATGTGGCATCTTATTTTTATAGGATAAATACCTCTGTCCACCTCACAGCTGGAATTGGGCTAGAAACCGAGATAGGGCCAAGGAGGCCAAAAATAATTTGTCCAAAATTTCCTCTGAAAAGTTCAGCTCAGTTTGCTAAATCAGTAAGGACGGTCACCTCTAAAACATTGTCATTTATTTTGTGAGTAGTATCACAACTGCCTCTACCGGCCTCAGCTGAGCCAGGGGCCCCAGTGTGCTGTATGGTGCCCCAAATTGCTTTGACAAGGATCTAAGGAGACTTGAAACAGACAAGCGGGGGAGTGGGATGAAGTCACTTGCCCAAGGCCACGCAGAACGTCAGCGGCAGAGGCAGAAATAGACCCAAGCTCTCAGTCCACTCACCCCTTCTGAGAAAAGGACAGCCATAGATTGCCCAGGACTTGTGAGAATCCAGAGGGATGATGCTAATGAAGACTCCACCAGGCCCTTCCAATCTTCTGCCAGGGCTGGGGGAAGCCCGAGGGGTTACGGAGAAGGGGAAACAGGGCGGGAGCAGGGAAGTGAGGACACTTTGGAGATGCGTCACAGCTGAAAGCGCCCGCCCCAGCCCCCTGAACTTGAGGCTACTTGCTGTTTAAATGGTGTCCCTCATTTTGGGCCCTCCCCATGGCACATCTGTGTCTTGATGGCAAGGTGAGAGGGATGCTAGGAGCAGATTTTAATGTTCAAGAAAGAGCCACTGAACAATATACCGCAGCCTGGGGAAAATACAACAATCTCTAGCGGCACCTTGTGGCAGATGGTTGCAGTTCCACCTCTAAAGGGCTAGCAAACAGTTGGAGGTGGGCTCTCTTTTATTCTTTCCAAAGAGACTCTCTAGACAGACAAACTTCATTCACCTGGCTGGGGTGGGTATGAGAAATCGACTCCAGATAACAGTTTTTCTGCAGCTGTACCAAAAATTACTGCCAAGTCCCCAAATCTGTTGAAAGACGAAGACAGAGATTCACAGATTTTAAAGCCAGAAAGGTCAATTATAATAATCTAATCTGACCTTGATTTTTTTCGTTTTATACAAAAGGTTACTTGGACACACACAGATTTTTGCAAGACAATAACCTTTTGTGGCTGGCAGTTTCAAATAACTTTTGATTTGGAGAAGGAAACTGACGAAAGTTGAACTGAACGAAGCGAATGTTTGGAAAGCACTCTTCTTCCACTTCTTTTTCTATCCTTCAGTTACAAGGACTCAGGCCAGGATCCGTTTTGGTCAGCTGTGCCAAACAGAACTCCAGGATTCAAGTCTGCTCTTGGTTACTGGAGCAAATGTGGAGTTATCTCTTTGAAGGTACTTCAGATTCACAACAGTGTGGCAGAGAGCAGAATTTTAGCCTCCGATCATTTTTTAGAAAACAAAAGAAACAAATAAATGCATTTGAGACCTTAAAAGGCAAAAACTAGTATTATTTTTCCAGATAGCATGTACCTGTATAAGGGAGAATTCTACATGGAGTTTAGCTGCAAATTAGCATCACCTTCACTCCTAAAGCCTGCCTGCCACAGATACATTGTGTCCAGCACATTATCTGCTAAGATTTAAGAGGTAAGCACTGGTGGCATTACAGTTGGGATTTTTAAGGTGTGTTGGGAAAGGAAGCATGTAAAATATCACTGCGGACTTGTCGACACAGGGAAATGTACAGCAATTGCTAATCTGATATAATTCACTTTGGAAGGCTACGTTTACACTTCACACACAGCAGCTGTGTTGCTGTAGCACTTCTGTGTAGACACTCACTACAGCGATGGGAGGGGTTCTCCCATTGCGGTAGTGAATCCACCTCCCTGAGAGGTGGTAGCTAGATTGATGGAAGAATTAATCTGTCAACCTAGTGCTGTCTACGCCGGGCTTACTTCGTCGCTCAGGGCAGTGGATATTTCACATCCTTGAGTGACGTACCTGGGTTGACCTAACTTTTTAGTGTAGACCTGGCTGAAGTGAATTAAGCTAAACTGAATGAAGGCCACTTTTATTTCAAATGAGAAGGGGTTTAATCTGCTCTAACTAATTTGGTTTAATGTCACACCTTTGTTAATTGGGAATAGTTTTCTTAGAGTCCCTGTGTAGACATGACCTGAGCCGTCTGCAACACTCCCATCTCCCTCTCTGTTTGCTGTGGCTAGGAAAGGTACGTAAATAACTCAAGAACAATATCATTAATTATTACTGCAATGTAAAAGTGACAAAGCAACTAAAAATGTGGGCGGAAAAGCCACCATCCTTAAACATACCGTAAAATATATTCAAAGAGTGGAGAATATTTTTCCCCTTACAAACCAAGACTCTGATCCTGCAAAGACTCACAGACATGCTTAACTTTATGCACTTTGAGTTCACACCATAAATATCACTGGATTAGTTTTTGGCTCTGTTGCAGTTGATGAGTGTTTTGTCATCATTTTCAATGGAACCAGGATTTTCACCCACTGTGCATATAACATTAAGCATGTGCCTACATTTTTGCCAGAACAGGACCCAACAAAGAAGGAAAAAAACACCACAAATAACTTCTAAATCCCACCAAATAACCCTCCTCCTAACACACACACACGCTTAAAACAATCCACAAATAAGAAAACCCAAAAATTCCACCTAACATAAAGCTTCAAACATTCCCCTCTGCTGAAATTACTCCAATGAGACTCATCACCAGTATAAACTCAATGCCAACCTCTTAGCTAATCATGTGCACTGAGAGACAAGGGAGATGGCAGAGCTGTTTACCGGCCAGAAAATATTGTGGCCACCATCATGTTTGGAAAGTTCTTTCTCCTATGAATAAACAAGTGATTTTTTTTGGCAGGACACTCGGATTCAGAGCGGGGGAAAGGAGGCGTGTCTGGTGGTTAAAAATTTTACAGATGTACTTTATCAGCCGAATTATAGCCAGTGGCGCAGGTAAAAATGCAGAAAATTCAGAGCAAAAATGTTATAGAAGCTCTAGTCTTCTTGTTGACTTTCCATTTGCTCCATACTTCATTGCTCCCTAGCTAGCACTCTGCTGGTTGCTCAGAAACCAACAAAGGTAGCAGCATATTGCTGAAGCACTTAAGTAAAGAGGTGTCTTTGAGATAATAAATTCTTCTGGGGGAGGGGAGAAAGAAAAAGAAAACACTTCCCCTCGCATTTAATTCAGAATCTCATTGACAAATAAAGCAGAGTTTTACCCTCACATGCAATGCAGTGGTCACGTCATGAAAGGAGACACTCTGGGCTTTAGATCTAAAGTTTGATAGACTGGATCTTTTATATATTATACTCTGGCTTTTGAAGACCTACACAAGTTTTTGGTTATTTTTATTTCTTTTCAAATGTATCTGTCACTTGCTGGGCATTTTTTTAAAATGGGGTTTAGATCCTACAAAAACAACATGCCACAGTCCTGAGAGTTTGATACCAGTTGATTTATTAATTAATTGTTATTATTATTACTGTAGGGGCTAGAGACCCCGAACAAGACTGTGCTGGGTGCTGTACAAACACATAAAAAGAGGCAGTCTCTAAAAAGCTGACAGTTTAGTGGAAGAAAGGAAATATTACTATCCTCATTTTACAGATGGGAAACTGAGGCAAGGCACAATTAAGTGACTTCTGCAAGGTCACACAGGAAATCCATGGCAGAGGCAGGAACTGAACCTAGACTGCCTGAATCACTGTTTATGGGGCCACCCTTCCCTTGTTAATGCTGGGTCCGCAGCTATGCTGAGACAATAGCAATAATGCTGATGCACAAACAAATGTTTTTGGTAACATCGACTGAACGCATGGCCAAGCCAATCAGCGATGCTAATTTCACTGACTTTCAAGTGGCAAGGAGATAAAACTGAATTGGCCTGATCCTTTGTCAGGCTTGATTTTTCAAAGGGCCCCAACCTCCCCTTCAATTTAGTGGGCCCAGTTTTGCCTGCACAAATAATCGCTCCTGCAATTAAGCGTGGGTGCAAATGATCAAGCTCTAACGGGCTGATTTCTGGGTACAAAACCGGAGGCTGTTTCTGCTAGTCAGGCCCATTGAAGACAGTGGGAGTTTTCCTGTGGCTTTAAATGGGGTTGCAAGACCCAATCCAAGGTCTGCAAAACGGGAAAGGTCAAAAGCGGAAGAGAGTTAAAAAAAGATCTATTTTAAGAGAGCAGCTTGCACACAAGGAAGAGTACGAAGCAAGCAGTTACAGCTGAGGAGAGGTCATCTAGTGGTCACCTAGTGGTAGCGCCGGCCCTGACTGGACTTAGTGATACATGGCCACTTACACCAAAAATCATACACTATTCAGGTTGCTTCCAGTCCCAAGGGACCAGTCACTTACCCCAGATCAACTGGTACCCATAGGCGCCGACTTCGTGGGTGCTCCGGGGCTGGAGCACCCACGGGGAAAAATTGGTGGGTGCTCTGCACCCACCGGCAGCTCCCCGCCCGCCCCGGACCCGCGGCAAACTCACCGGAGCACCGGGAGACATTGCGGGGCCTTGCCCCTGACGCTGGGCAATGTTGCGTCGGCGTCGGGGGCGGGGCCCAGCAACGTCACCCGGTGTCAGGGGCGGGGCCTGGTGTCGGGGGCGGGGCCCCACAACGTCACCCGGTGTCAGGGGCGGGGCCCCGCAATGTCACCCGGCGTCGGGGGCGGGGCCTGGAGTCGGGGGCAGGGCCTCACAACGTCACCCGGCATCGGGGGCGGGGCCCCGCCCCCGACGCCGGGCGTCAGCACCCACTGACGTAACAGGAAGTTGGCGGCTGTGCTGGTACCCTAGATCTTCCACCAAAGATAACACCTGTTGCCAGTCCTGCAATAAACCATTTAAAAGTTTATTAACTAGGAAAAATAAATAAAAACGTTATTTACCAGTTCAAGCAAGCAAACATATACACACAAATGAGTTACAGTGTATGATTCGCAAAGATGACAGAGATGTAGTAATCTGTCAGTTCAAAATGTCTTTCAGGGCAGACCCAGGGGTAATCCCTGGGGAGCTCTGCGTCAGTTTAGAATTTCTTGCCCTGTGAGAGTTCAAATGGCAAAGAGATGAAAAATCTTCATGTCAACTATTTTTATTTCCCTCTTCCAGCATCCAAACACCAATGGGATGAGGCCTTCTGCACATGCTTCTCCAAGGGTGTATGGGGCAGTTAAAGCTTTTGTCTTAGGACGGCCCACTTAATTTTTTGATAGTCCTGCCAGATGGCCAGTAGGGGAAGGGACGATTCCCATGCCTGGGTTCACAAGTTCAGAGCAAACATTTTCAAAGTTATATAGCAAAACATACATATTTCCTTATAGCACGGAATGCAGCCGTTACAAGTGAGGTCAATGCACGGCAGCAACTTACAAGCCATTCACAGAGTCTAACCACTACATACATTTTATCGGACTAATACCTATTTTGAACAAAACGACCAGACAGATGAGCTGGTTTGGTTTCCAGCCGTGAGTTTGTCAGTTCTTACTTAGCGCCTGTGGCCTTAGCCAGAGCTGGCACTTGGTTTACCAGCTTGGTTTGCAGAGCTTTCCAGAGGCGACCTAATAACTAGGCAGCGCCAATGTTGCTACGGAAGATTGTCCATGGAAACAGTCTCCTGGTGGGTAGATCATGGCCCAGATCTCGGCGATAGCCAAAAAATGTGAAGCACAGCTTGGGATAGGGGGTGTCAAGGTCAGCTGTGTGCTCCCCTGAACGCAGGACGGCTATGTGCTGGACGGAGGGTAATTTAGAGCAGCATGAAGGCTGTAAATTACACTGTGTACCAACCTGGAGGCTGCTCTAGATTTCACTTTCTACCAATGGCCCAAAGAGGTTGATAAGCAGCTGGGGATTGATTGGGTATAGGGAAGACCTGCCCATGCTCCTATGCTGGCAGCAGGGAAGGGGGTGATGTAGGAATAACTATGCCATATCTCTGCCCCTAGAAGGATTCCCTTACACTAAGGTGATCCTCTCCGGGCTGGCTTCAGAGGCCACAATCTGCCAGCGGTGCCAGGCGAAGCAGCCATCCTTCGCCCCAGGAGCTGAGCCCGTACACGGGGAAGTCCCTTGTCAGGCAAGGCGACCAGCGTCACCGTTTGTGAGCTCTGCCCGTGGGAGTCTAGTTAAATACGAAAGGGGGCTGGTTTTCGCCAGTTACGCTGTGGCTGCTTTACCAGCTGGTGTGTGTCTGAGGTTAATTAGTGCAATTAATAATGAATGCTTTAATTGCTGCCCTTCAGTGGGAGACTTTATTGTTATTGTTTTGTATGCAGTTGTACTGAGCACTCGGATGTCTCTCTATTACAGCAAACAAAAACCATTAGCAGGAGCCCTATCCAGGAAGTAACAATTCAGGATGGTGCAGAACAAGGGGAGTGCTTGACTCAATAACCCATTATACGCCATAGAATTAGGGGCTTTGTTGTTAATCAGGAATTGGCGAACTTGTTTTGCCTAATTTCAGAATGACTCGAACCTCACATGGCCGGATCCTGGCATGGAGTAAATCAATGTAGCCTCATTGACGTCAGTGGAGTATCACAGATTTATACCAACTGAAGACCTGCCCACTGTACGTGCGAGTGTTTTATAGCCTGGCTTCTTTTCGCCTACTAAGATCCCTGTTAAGAGCTAGCAAAAATTCAGAAGCAAAGGAGGAAGAAATGTCTGCAGGCATCTAACGTGAAAACCTAAGTGTTTCTTTGAGCAAACAGAAGAACCTCCGAATTCCTGGCGCCCTGGCTGGCTGTGGTGCTAAATGCCAGCTGAAAGGATGGGAATGAAGCAAACCGAAAATTGCAGCGTTGCGAGCTGTTCATTGAGGAGCAAGGATATTTTAGGTCAAAAAAGGGTGGTCATTAAGTCTGTGGGGAATCCCGTGAGGGAGTTAGGGGATCCAGATTCAAATAAATCCAGGCTGCAGTATGCATCAAGAGAAAATTAAAGCATAATACTATGCCTCAAAAGCCTGGGTTGGATGGACTATCATCTTATGCAGATATGTTAATGAATTTCTCTTTTAAGTGAAATTAATGCATGGATTGTGTAAGCACAGTAGCCCTACATTTTATTAGGTGATATGAGGATGTGTCGGAGAGTTTCATCTGTACTCTCTGTGCCACTATTCATACAAAATTTATCTCTTTTATGGGTTCGAAGCGTTTTCAGATACATATCAAAGGCCTTTCCCATGCCTCTAATATGAATAATATATTCTGTTACAGCTTATAATAAATCATTTCAGTTCCCTGTTCAGCACTGAGCAAAACCAGCTCCTTTAAGCACAGCGATCTGCATTTCATCCCAGTTTGACTATTTAAAAAACTTCTTGTACCTACATTCTGGAAAACTTAATACCCAAAGCTGAAGCAGCAGAAGGCAGGTAGTCTTGTGGTTAAAACCTGGCACTCAGGAGAGGTGGGTACAAGTCTAAGCTCTGCTATTAACTCCCTGTATGACCTTGGATGCGTCACTTAATCTTTCTCTGTGCTTTATTTCCCCATCTGTAAAATGGGGATAAGAACACTCCCTTCCTCCACCTTACATCTACTTTAGATCATTAACTCTTTGGAGCTGGGACTGTTTCTTAGGTCTCGTCTGCACTGCAGAGTTTGGCCCACATAAGGCAGCTTATGTGGACCTCGCTACGGAAGCGTCTACACTTAAATTTCGCTCCTGTCAAAGTAACTGCCTCACTCCACCGACTTAATAATGCCACCTCCACAAGCAGTGTAGAGTCAAGGTCGATGTAATTAGGTCGAGGCGGTGTCAGGGTAGACACTGTGTGGCTTACGTCGACTGTTACTAGCTTTCAGGAGCCATCTCACGATGTCCCGCACTGACAGTACCATCCATACAAGCCCTGCTGGTGAGGCCGCACACCGCCAACACGAGGATGAGCAATGTAATTACTTCGTCGGCTGCATGCCAACGTAAGTTAGGTTGGCTTAATTTTGTAGCGTAGCCATGGCCTTAGCCTGTGTTT
The DNA here is from genome assembly GCA_037349315.1 of Chelydra serpentina. Classification (NCBI taxonomy): domain Eukaryota; kingdom Metazoa; phylum Chordata; order Testudines; family Chelydridae; genus Chelydra; species Chelydra serpentina. The sequence continues at coordinate 19,872,957 of JBAIAC010000061.1, forward strand.
GCTCAGGGTCTAGAACAGTTGGGGCCTCTAATTCCTTGGGTAATATAAATAATAGGTATGGTTTTTTCCTCTTCTGTTGCTAACAGTGTTGTTCTGCACCGGGCGAGGAACCAGATTCTGTAGCATGAACTCCTCAGCTGATCGCAAATGGATACCTCCGGTGTGACTACTATGGGTACGTCTACACTGCAGCGGGGAGCAAACCTCCCAGCTAAGGTAGACCAACTTGTGCTAGCGTCATTCCAGCTAGCACGCTAAAAATAGCAGTGTGGACATTGTGACATGGGTGGCAGCTGAGGCTAGCAGCCAGAGTCGAAGGCCCTGGCCCAGGTCCAAGCTCGAGTGGCTAGCCACAGCCCCTGCCCGTGCCGCAATGTCCACACTGCTATTTTTAGCTGGAGCAAAGCTAGTGTGAGTCTGTCTAGCCGGGCTGGGGGAGACAGTCCCAGCTGCAGTGTAGACATACCCGATGGGGCTTGCCACACATGGCTTTTCAATGAATGGTGAGATGCTGTTGCCCAGGGGCTTTCCGCGGTGGAGAATCAGTGAGTTCATGGATGCTATTGTTATGAGCCAAACTTAACAAGATCTACAGGCCTGATTGACTCCTCCTGGGACCCACCCGTTGACCTCCAGCATTGGAAAGCCCACCTGGGGCAGGGGCACAGTACCACAAGTGACCAGCCCGTGAGATGCCTGACGCCAGCACAGCTGACAAAATGGGCAGGTCTGGCTGGGGTGGACATTGTATTCATCCCTTCAGGGCAGCATATGTCCCATACAGCCTCCTCCCAGGCTGGGGATTCAAGCTACTTTGGAGGCTTCCTGGAATTCACCCAATATCTTTAATATCCCCAGCTGGGAAAAGAAATACCACTTACCCAACAGAAAGTAATAAATAAGAACTTGGCCATCAGCATCACTTAGAATGAGAAGGTCGGCCTGATTTACCGCCTGTCATGCACCCGGTGATGTCACCCCGGTGTGATGTCGCCCCATGACGGACACCTCCGGAGCCAGACCTGGAGTGTTTTGGCATGACGTTGCCACTTGCCGTTCAAACTCAACAGGCCCCCGGTGCTGCAGCATCCAGATCCATTGCCCAAGGGGCTCTGAGCCCCCACCTGGCAGCATATTAAAAGGTCACTCAGTCGTAGAGCAATTCGGCAGACCAGACGGCAATAGAACCTATTTGTAAATGACTCATTTGGGGCCCCCTGCAGGTACAGCCATTCAGAGGGGAGAGGTGGCGTCCAGGGCTCAGTGCAAGCCCTCAAAGAAAATGGGCCAGGGGTGAGTGGTCCTGGAAGCCACTGCTGTTGTCCCCCTACATTCCCTTTTCCTATGAGGGGTACGTGTCTTCAGGACAACGGGCACCTTTGGAGCTACCAGTTGTGCTGGTATTGGCTTGTTGGTCTTCTCATGCTGTCCACAACTGTCCAGTAGCCCAGGAGGCTCCACCCTCACTCAGGGACATCAGGAGAGGGACTGTCTCCATATAAGGCAGGGAAGAAACTGGACTAGCCTAGAAGAAACTTTAGACTCTGCCTCTGGGGAGGATTGCCCAGGGGGTGTGTGACTCCAGGATTTTCTTAACTCTTGGATCCTGGCTAACTGGCTGAGCCGTGACCAGGCTCCACCTCCAGAGAGCCACAGGATCAGGAGTTGGCCCTGTCTGTTCAAGAACCGAATAAACGTGCACAGATAGCTGATAGCCACACGAAAGGTATTTTCATAAGTATTCAGCACATGCCTGGAGATACCGTCATTTGAATTATATAAAAGATTTGCCAAGCAAAAGCTTTCAGTGTCTATGATGTGATAGTATTCTTTTTTAAATCAATTATTTGGAATTTATAACGTGTATTTTCTATCACTTAGCATACTGTCGCAAGCATATCTGTTGATTTCAAGGATTTTTTTTTTATTTCACCTTGGCATGTCTTTTATCAGAAATCATTTTCAAACTTTTTAATTTATGGGCTTTTATTGCAATACTCAATTCATCCTGAGTAGTCTATTATTAAGTGTTCTAGAGGCTCTTATTGTTCTTTATCAGAGGATTGTATCGCTGTGCAATTCATCTGTAGTCATTCTTCATAGGGAAAATCTTTCATATTAGGTTTCTTTCATCATACGATGACAACTCTTGAATGCATCATTATTCAGCAATGGGTTTAGAAATTATAATCATTAGGCAATTTTTCATATAATCTGATTTTATAAACTGTTTCTTTTTATTATCTTTTGATGGAAAACAGTAAATGCATCTGTCTGTTTTGATCCTCTCTGATAACAGTAATAGAAAAACTAAGTAAGGACATCTTATTGAGGAAACAACTGCACTGGATTTCTTATATGCACAGTCCAAGAGGTTATTTAATGTGAAGTAAAACTCACTATTCTATTTAATGAGACACATTCAGCACCAATATCTAAAAGTTAATACTATGCTCCTTATGAGCAGCTGTCAAGGTTCAATTGACTTTACACTCCAGATGGGTTTATTGTGTCACTGGAGTGTGTTTGTACAATTAAAAAAAAGTAACAGGAGGGGAGAAAAACGAGACTGGATTTGATATACATTTTGGACCTGATTTTCATATACAATAAGGGCTCTTTACACCTTGCTGGCAGTGTAAAAGGGCCTTAATGTACATTTTACACACACACACACACACACACACACACACACACACACACACACACACACACACACACACACACACACACACACTTACTTCAAGGCCTCTTTTCATTGGTAGAGTGAAATTCTGGCTCCCCGGCAGTCAATTACAAAAATTCCAATGAGGCTTGTAGTTCATTCCCAGAGCAGTGGAATTTAATCCGAGGCCCGGATCCTCAAAGGTATTTAGCCATCTCACTGCCACTGCTGTGCTCAGTACCTTTGGGATCCGGGCCTTCGCGTAAATGAGAGCTTGGCCCTTTATGAACTAGGGAGCTCTTTGCCTCATGTTTTCACAGCAGTATTTTCAGTTGCCCTCGTCTGGGGTCCAGATCCCACGGTGAGCTCCATGTGGACACCTGCGGCTCAGGCTGCCTTGGTGGAGTCAGTCCCGGGCTCAGGAGCTAGGACTGTGACTGTACATTGGATCCAGTGATGGGTAGCAGGGGCAATCACTGGTGGCTGTTTTCTCCTCATGTTTCTTGCTTGCTAGGTGGATACAGTGTGTTGCACAAGGGGGACTTGCCATGTGTCCTTTACCTATCTCCCCAGGGGGTGAGTTGCAGCCGAGTGACCTGGAGGTGGGGAAAGCGTAGGTGGGAGGAGATTAGGCATGATCTACTAGCAGTCACACATACAGAACTGAGGCTATTGGTTCAACTTTTGCCCACGGTTGAGTGAGTGTCTCAGGCATCAATTCTTTCCTCCTATTCCTTGCTGCTTTTTTCTTTCCATTCCTCTATTTTTTCCAGTCTCCTTTCCCAAATTTCTCCATAACACTATTTGCAGCGTGAACCAGGTGGTTTTTTTTGTTAATAAATATTGGGTTTCTTCTCCTGCATTGAAGATGGGCCAAATCCCCAGCTTCTGTAAAGCAGCAGAGCTCCATTGTCTTCTCTAGCGCTATGCTAATTTACACCCGTTGAAGATCTGGCCCTATACAGCATGAAATCCACAGCTCCTGGAATGATTTTATTTATTGATTTGGAGTGGTGGTGTTTTTCCCCCTTGATTGTGCCTTTGGTTTTACTGTATAATTACAGATAATCTTCAGTAAACATCTTATTTGCAATATAATTTTTGAAAATTATTGAAGAGGCTTTTGTTCACCTATATGGGAATAAAATGAGATCCCAAAACGCCAAACGCAAAAATAGTTCAAATAAACCTCCCTGTTTCTTTGCTTGGAAACTTTGGAGGACATGCAGCAAGCAAGGGGGACCCTGTCCCCTGGCCAAACCTCCCTGCTGTTCAAACAAAGAGAGAGAAAAGCAAACATGCTGTTTTATCACTTCCTCGGCTGGCAGATTGTGGGGATGGTCTGGCACTGACACAGGTGAGGGATGGGTCAGACTTCTGTGGTGTTTGCTTCAGACATGGTCTCCATCTGGCTGTACTATTATCATTGAGGGAACCCTAGGTGGGGATGCACAGCTAGGCAAGCCGGGAAAAGACTTGCAACGAGAGGAGTCATCTTCAAATACACATATGCTCCAGATCCATGTGGAAACTCCCCTTCTTACAACACGCTGCTGCTTCACCCAGCAGGCCAGGAACATGGGCTGCTTCAGATCCAGAATCTGATCCCTTCACAGAGAGAGGCCGGTGACACCGGAGAGTGGCTAGGGATTAGATTAGAGCTGTGAATTTGGGCCGTTCCCTTTTCCCAGTCACTGAGCTAGTATTTTTAAAAACCATTGTGTCTCCTCCATCTAAAAAGTGATCTACCTGCGGGAGATCTTTGCCCAGAGACCCCCCTGCCATCCGCAAGAGAGAGCTCTCAGGACAGGGGACTGAAAGCAAGCTCAGGCTGAGGAAAATAACTCCAGGGCAGCTTGGATTTTGGACATATGCCGTTCTTGCCCGGCGGGATAAAAGGACATGTGTGGCAGGCTTTTTGCAGAAGCAAAGCAGGAGAGCACTAGGTGGAGTGTAACAGGATGACAGCAGGAGCAGGGTGAAAGCCAGCCAAGGTCAGATTTGAACCATGATTAGCGGACACTGTGCTGAACGTGACTCGCCCTGGTCAACGCTGCGTGGCAAAGTCGTGGTCAGCATCACATGAGCCATTTGACTCTTTACAGCTGTGACCTAGTCGGGCCCTGCAGCAAAGCCAATCTCCAGGCAGCCTCATCAGTACAGCCGGCCAGCAGCAGACCGCCCGACTGGCAGGAGGGGCCAGCAGCAGGTCGCCCGATTGGCTGGAAGGGCCAGCAGCAGGCTGCCTGATTGGCTGGAGGGACCAGCAGGCCGGCTCTTAAGCCAGCAGCAGCTGCTCGCCGGCTGCTCAGTGCTCATGCCCACCTCCGTGCCTGCTCCTGCATGACCTTGTTCCTGCTGCCCCTGCCTTGATCTGCTACCCTCCTCACTCCAGTTCCTGTCCTCTGGTTTGATCCTTGGCTCCGACTTCTGACCTCCCGGCTGCAGCTTGACCTCAGCTCCGGTATCTAGCTCCTGACCTCTGGCTTGACCTTTGGCTCCAGCTTCCGGCTACTGACAACAGCTCAGATCCTAGCGCTCGGTTCCTGACGCCGGCACCGACCACTAGGCTAGCCTGCCCTCGTCTGGGTCGCCTGAAGACATGGCTGCTAAGGAGTCTGGTGTTTCTGGTGTAAAAGAAAGCTGCCTGCCAGTTATTTTAAGCCAAATCCAGAAGACAGGCTTTGATTAAATGTGATCACTGTACTCTTCCACCCGAGGGGAACTGGTTAAGTGAGGCCCCATAGGGTCTAACTATAGAGATGCTTCGTGACTATGTGACTAGTGAATAGTTGATGCCTTCTCCAGAAAGAAATGCCATGGGAGGAGGCAGGAAAAAGACTCAGGACCCAATTCCACACAGTTTCCATTGCCTTCACTGGGGGATGCACATGTGCAAATGCGGTTGGAATGGGACCCACTGAATCCACCACAGCTACCTCTGCTGAGTCTGACACTAGGGTATGTTCCAGGCCAGAGAATTCCCTCTCTCTGTGCAGACCAGACATTACCATTATTCAGGTAAGTATACACTACAGGCACTACCATGGCACAGCTTTGGGGATGCACCTGTGCTGCTCTAATGCCCACAGTGTAGATAATTCCTACATTGACAGCAGGGATTTTTCCATCAATGTAGGAACTCCACCACCTTGAGGAGAGGTGGCCAAGTTGATGGAAGAATTCTTCCTTTGACCTAGCTGCATTTACACCGAAGGTTAGGTCATCTCAACTATGGCATTCACCGTAGCTACGTCAATCTACATTTCATGGGTAGACTAGGCATAGTAATTGCTTACCACCTGAAATGTGCTCAGTCCCTACAGAGTACAACAGGTCAACTCCTCGGCTCATGTAAACCAATGGAGCTCTGCCTATTTCCTCCAGCTAAGGATCTGGCCTAAAGGAAAGGAAAGTCACTTCCCCAGAGAGCTTGCAGTCCAAAAACATAGACATGATACATGCCTCTCTGCAGTACCGAACCCAGTGAGAAAGCCAACAGGGAGCCAACTCCACCAGCCGCAAGTCAGAGGAGGATATTCCTATGCAAGTGTAATCCCCAGGGAGCTGGTTAAGGTGGCTTTAAGACATCAAAACCTTAGCATCTAGCCTTGTATGCTTACATGCTAGCTGAGCTCGGGTGGTAGAGATCTACTATAAAACATCATTTTCCTCTGCATTCCTCTTTTCTCCACCCTGCACTGCCCCATCCCATGGCACACTTTGAGTGCCGAATCTTGCTCCCATTGATATCAATGCAAGCCTCCCTTCACCTCCACTCTTTCTTCTTGCGTCCCATTTTCTCATAGCTTCTCCCTACCGTATGCTATGGAGTGACTGCCTTGTCACTGGAGAGTTGATGCTTTCCTTTTCACTTTCCGAATCTTAGCTCTCTGCTTTTCTTATCCTTGGACCAGGACTCTCATCTGCTATTTGGAGAAGAAAAATGGAGACGTCATTTGCTCCTTTTATGTCATTCAAAACCGAACACCAAGCCGAGGACCAGACCCTGTGACTCAGCCAAGTGAATGGGACTCCCCCAGGGCCTAGGGATCTGCCACAAAGGAGCGACTTGCAGGGTTGAGTTTGAAACAATTCACACCATCCGAAAAATGGAAGATACCGTCAGTAACAAATTGGTGCGTTGTGTTCTTCCAGTGGAGGACACGGTTCGTTCTAACTTCAGCATCCCGAGGCAGGGAGGCCGTATGATTCAGTGGCTAGAGCACTGCATTGGAACTTAGGACGCCTGGGTTCTATGAGTGGCTCAGGCCTTGGCCTGCTCAGTGACCTTGACTGAGTTACTTCAGCCCAGATCTTCAAAGGCATAAATACCTTTAAGGACCTGGGCCTCAATTCTTTGGGGGCAGGAACCATCTCCCACCCTGTGTATGTACAGGGCCTAGCACAGTAGGGCCCTGGGCCTCCGGTCTAGGCACTAAGGCTCAGATCCTCCAAGGTCTTTGGGCTCCCAACCTCCACTGAAATTCAAGGTAGTTAGGAGCCTAAAGACCTTGGAGGATCTGGGCCTAAGGCAACACGAATACTACATAATAACAGTCCTGACACAAGCAAAATACCCACTGAAATCAACCAGAGCTCTGCCTGTGTTAGAACGGAAGAGCCTGATCCTGTGAGGTACTGGCACCCTGCACTCCCATTGCCTTCAGTGGGAGGAGATGAAGGTGCTTGGGACCTGGACGCAGGAGAGCTTCTACATGGACATCCAGGGTCATCCAGAAAGCATCTAGCCTGGTCTATTTAACGGTATGCTAGGGCCCCCAACAGATTTCACAGATCAAAGTCCTGAGGGGGAAGTTATACTGGACGGGTAGAAGCTAAGGTGTGACTTTAAAGCACTAGCTGCCTATGTGGACATTCTTAGGGCTGGTCTACGCTAGAAAATTAGATGGACCCAGTTACGTCACGCAGGGGTGTGAAAAATCCACCCCGCTGAGTGACAGAGTTAAGCCGACCGTCCCATGTCGACAGCGCCAGGATTACAGACGAACTCTTCCTTCGACTTAGTTACCGCCTCTTGGGGAGGGGGATTACCTGTCCCTGCTGTAAATGTCTCTACGGCGCTCAAGTGCTACATCAGTAGCCGCGGTGCCGCTATAGGAAAGTGTCGATGTAGCCTAGAAAAGAAGTGGCTTTTGAACAGCAGCAGGCTGGAATAAGAGTCCTACATGGAGCTTTAGACTAGTATAACTATAGTGGTTTAATTATACCGGTATAAGCTAGAACAGTATAACAGGTAACGCTTTCCTGTATAGACACGCCATGAGGCTTCTGTAGTTGCAGAAAGTCATGAAAGGTTCCCCTTTGTTAGCAGGTGTGCACATGAGCAATTGCGGCTCTTTATTGAGTTAGGTTTGGCCTGGCAGAATGGGCTGGATCATTTCAAAGGCAGCTAAGTCTTAGTCCCTCCCACCCCGCAACCTGAAAGAAGTGAGCTCGCTTTAAGGTCTAATAACTGAGTACTCCAGTCTCTGTGCTTTCCAAGGGAGCTGACACACAGAGCATTTCCAGAAGAGGATGGGTTGATGTCTTACTTAGCTCGTTTGTAGCCAGCCTTCAGTGACATGAACCAATAAACCACTGTTGATTCAAAGCTTAGAGGAGCTCAGGACGACTCTAATCCTACCCCAGATAGCAAACAGATAAAACAGGCACTTTAATTTTCTCTAGTTTATTTGAGACCAGAGAGGAATGAGTGCGCGGTAGGGCGAATCCACGTTATTGCTTTAAATAAAAAAAGTAGTCCTTTAAAAATGTTTAACAGCTGCTTCCCTGTGTACAATTTATCTAAGAATCCTTTAAATCTAATGGCTTTATTCCATACTTGTTTCAATGACAAACCAGAGTCCAATTTGCAATGCAGAGAGAACTTAGATGTGCAGAGGAAAGGAAAGAGTGCCATCTACTGGTAAACTGTGAAATTGCACAGCCTTTCTGGCGATTCTGGGAAGTTTAATGGTCCTTTGGATTAATCATGAACTCCTGAAAGTAGATCATTTTCTTGGGCCAAATTTGGCCCTTTGTGTTTAGAGCTCTTTAAAAGTTATATTAAAATGGTGACTTTCGTTCTCATCTCAGGAGCCAGACTCAAAGTTCTAGCAGCCAAAGGACTATTTATCCACAGAACAGAGAGAACGAGACTGCAGTGGGATGAATTAATCCTTATTGCTCGACAAATGGGACCTAAATCTATTCCAGAGGGAGCACTTCTAGGGATAAGAGGGAATCTCATCATTCTAGAGATTAATAATGACCAGAAAATTATCAACTAGCTCATGCCCCTTTTGTGTTTGCTCTTTGGGACAATACAAGCAAATGAGATTTTCTTGCTCTGATGCACAGGGTAAGGGAATTTTAAGCAGGTCCCCTTGAAAATATTCCTTTATAGGCCAGATCCTCAGCTGAGTAAACTATCCCCACTCTGTTGAAGTCAATGAAACTGTACCAAAGTTACACCAGCAAAGAATTTGGCCCAAAGAGATGATCTGAGTTCATGATCAATCCAAAGTATCATTAATTTTTAGGGCATCACCAGTGACTGTAGGCTATGGCAAAAGGACCTATGCCAATTTCCATCAGCTGAGGACCTGGCCTTATAGGTCTCCCTCACTAAGGCAGGAAAGCAACCAGGGTATTTCTGAATCTAGGACCCACACATGTCACCAACATATCATCTTCTTCTTCAGGTGTTTTGGTGATTTGCCACTTGGCCCCTCACACATGCAGCATGCAATGAGAGGCCTGTCTGAGCTGCTTTCTGCTTTCACACCTGGATCATACAGGTGGTTTCTTTTCCAGCAGGGAGATCAGTTGTCTCACCTGCCCTAATAACACTATCATCTGCAGCCGTCTTTGCACAAAGCATGGGCACTCTGCCTGCTTCAAGTTCAAGCCACCGTCTCCCTGGGTGTGAGTGGAGCAGTGCAAGGAGAGCTCCATGGTGCTTGTGCTGCTTTGATGGCCAGCGTGGAGTTCTCCTGTGTCACCACCTCTTGTTTCACCTTGGGGAAGGGAATTGGATTTTTCTGCCATAAACTCCTGGAAAAGTTGTCGTGCAGCATGTGTCAAGGACTCCCCTGAGCCCAGTGCCTGTGGAGTGGGTTTGCCTCGGGTTTTACAGAAAACAAATTAACACTGAACTCAAAATAGCTGGGCGTTAAAGCTCCTAACAAGCAATCCTTGACAGAGATCTGAGGCAAATACTGTCAGTTACTGGGTTAGGGCAGAGAGAGAGAGTCTTCTTTCCCCTGCGAGCCAATGTCTATGTTATTCATACGCCATACACCACATTCATAAGTATTAAGAGTGCGGTGTGAATATTGTATGTATGAATGTGGGGCAGTTATGCCAACCGAACTGAAGTGTTTTTCCCACAGTAATGTTCACTTGTATACCCTACAGTACGCTGGAACATCTGGCATATGTGGACAGGAAAATTAATATTCTGACCTGGAGCAGTATCTGGAATGCTAGTATCCAAAACAAAGATAAGAAAGGTACAAAACAACAACTTAAGGAACTGGGACAAACTGGTGGGTTGGATCTTAGGTGACATTTAAAGAGCTTTCTAACTTGTGAATATAAGTACAAGTGGTTTGGGGAGCGCAGACTTTGAAGCACATCTTGTGTGCAAGGTGAACATGCCGTGAGATAAGAATTGCTTCCTGGAAGGAGCGTACGTATGTCTCCTTTTCATATTGCACTGCTTTGTCGTTAGACAATACATTTGGCTAAGTTCAGTTATTTTGTCTCTTGAACATGTTTAAGAATGAACCTCAAGTGTAGTCAAAACAACTGGCTACACCTCATCCTGGCTTCCCCCAGAACCAGCACCTACCAGAAGCAGCTACTCCTTTTTATTTGGCCTGCTGGACTCTGATTGGCTTCCAACTGTTCCTGGCCCTTCTAGGCGCTGGAGGACCAACTCTTGCTTGTTTTTGCCTGCAGTTGATTAGAGTTGATCACCAATATGTAGCCTGACTCAAGACGACAGCATGTTCTTGTACTCTGCATTATTGGCCTGATTTTGCTGGCCTCTGCTTTAACTCCCACAAACCATAGGTGGGGATAATTGCAAGTATAAAACTGAAGCTTCAATTAAATACAGGCAAAATTAACATCACTTGGACATCTAAATATACAACTGTACCCACAAATCAGATACCTTCCTTGCATTTACAATAAACTGCAGGCACAAATACAGAGGCCCACTGAAGGCCTGGCTGATAACTTGGCCCTATAGATGTCGTGTTACTTGAATTAAAAAAGCAAGCCCTACCTGACCTATTTTAGAGAAAGGAGAAGAGATACACAAACTGCAGCTGTGTTATCGTCAGGGCACTGAGCTAGAATCATAGAAATGTTGGGCTGGAAGGGACCTTGAGAAGTGATCAAAGTCCAGCCCCCTGCGCTGAGGCAGGACCAAGTAAAATTAGACCATCCCTGACAGGTGTTTGTCCAACCTGTTCTTAAAAACCTCCACAGAGGGGAATTCCACAACCTCCCTTGGAAGCCTGTTCCAGAGCTTAACCACCTTTACCGTTAGAATGTTTTTCCTCATATCTCACCTAAATCCCATTGCTTCTTGTCCTACCTTCAGTGGACATGGAGAACAATTGATCACTGTCCTCTTTATAGAAGCCCGTGACATATTTGAAGACTGTTCTCAGGTCCCCCCTCAATCTTCTCTTCTCAAGACTGTACATGCCCCCTTTTTAAAAAGCTTTCCTCATCGGTCAGGTTTTCTAAAGCTTTGATCATTTTTGTTGCTCTCCTCTGGACTCTCTCCAATTTGTCCACATCTTTCCTAAAGCATGGCACCCAAAACTGGACATAGTACTCCAGATAAGGCTACACCACTGCCATTAGAACAGTCATGCTGAGTCAGACCAAAGGTCCATCTAGCCCAGTATCCTGTCTTCCGACAGTGGCCAATGCCGGGTGCCCCAGAGGGAATGAACAGAACAGGGAATCATCAAGTGATCCATCCCCTATTGCCCATTCCCAGCTTCTGCCAAACAGTGGCTAGGGACACCATCCCTGCCCATCCTGGCTAACAGTCTTTGATGGACCTATCCTCCATGAATTTATCTAGTTCTTTTTTGAACCCTGTTATAGTCTTGGCCTTCACAACATCCTCTGGCAAACGACAAAGAGTCCTGTGGCACCTTATAGACTAACAGAGGTATTGGAGCATAAGCTTTCGTGTGTGAATACCCACTTCTTCAGATGCATGCAGTGGAAAAGTCCAGGGGTAGGTATAAATATGCAGGGAAGAGTCAGGCTAGAGATAACGAGGTTAGTTCAATCAGGGAGGATGAGGCAAAGAGTTCCACAGGTTGACTGTGTGTTGTGTGAAGAAATAATTCCTTGTATTTGTTTTAAACCTGCTGCCTATTAATTTCATTGGTTGACCCCTAGTTCTTGTGTTATGAGAAAGAGTAAATAACACTTCCTCATTTACTTTCTCCACATCAGTCATGATTGTATAGACCTCTATCATATCTCCCCTTAGTCATCTCTTTTCCAAGCTGAAAAGTCCCAGTCTTACTAATCTCTCCTCATATGGAAGCTGTTCCATACCCCTAATCATTTCTGTTGCCCTTTTCTGAACCTTTTCCTATTCCAATATATCTTTTTTGAGATGGGGGGACCACATCTGCATGCAGTATTCAAGAGGTGGGTGTACCATGAATTTACATAGAGGCAATATGACATTTTCTGTCTTATTATCTATCCCTTTCTTAACGATGCCCAACATTCTGTTCGCTTTTTTGACTGCCACTGCACATTGAGTGGATGTTTTCAGAGAACTATCCACAATGACTCAAAAATCTCTTTCTTGAGTTGTAACAACTAATTTAGACTCCTTCATTTTATATGTATAGTTGGGATTATGTTTTCCAATGTGCATTACTTTGCATTTATCAGCATTGAATTTCATCTGCCATTTTGTTGCCCAGTCACCCAGTTTTGTGAGATCCCTTTGTAACTCTTCACATTCTGCTTTGGATTTAACTATCTTCATAGAATCATAGACTAGACTGGAAGGGACCTCAAGAGGTCATCTAGTCCAGTCCTTTGCACTCATGACAGGACTAATTATTATCTAGACCATTCCTGACAGGTGTTTGTCTAACCTGCTCTTAAAAATCTCCAATGATGGAGATTCCACCACCTCCATAGGCAATTTATTCCAGTGCTTAACCACCCTGACAGTTAGGAAGATTTTCCTAATGTCCAACCTAAACCTCCCTTGCTTAAATTTAAGCCCATTGCTTCTTGTCCTCTCCTCAGAGGTTAAGAAGAACAATTCTTCTCACTCCTCCTTGTAACAACCTTTTATGTACTTAAAAATTGTTTTTCCAGATAATTTATGAACATGTTGACTAGGACTGGGCCCAGTACAGACCCCTGGGGGACACCACTATTTACCTCTCTCCATTCTGAAAACTGACCATTTATTTCTACCCTTTGTTTCCTATCTTTTAACCATTTACCAATCCATGAGAGGACCTTCCCTCTTATCCCATGACAGCTTATTTTGCTTAAGAGCCTTTGGTGAGGACCTTGTCAAAGGCTTTCTGAAAATCTAAGTATGCTATATCCACTGGATCCCCCTTGTTCACATGCTTGTTGACCCCCTCAAAAAATTCTAGTAGATTGGTGAGGCATGATTTCCCTTTACAAAAACCATGTTGACTCTTCCCCAACAAATCATGTTCATCTATGTGTCTGATAATTCTGTTCTTTACAATAGTTTCAATCAGTTGGCCTGGTACTGAAGTCAGGCTTACCAGCCTGTGATTGTCAGGATCACCTCTGGAGCCTTTTTTTATCATTTGGTACAGAAGCTGATTTAAATGATAGGCTACAGACGACAGTTAGTAGTTCTGCAATTTCACATTTGAGTTTCTTCAGAACTCTTGGGTGAATATCCTCTGGTCCAGGTGACTTTTTACTGTTTAGTTTTCCAATTTGTTCCAAAACTGCCTCTAATGACACCTCAATCTGGGACAGTTCCTCAGATTTGCCACCTAAAAAGAATGGCTCAGGTTTGGGAATCTCCCTCACATACTCAGCCATGAAGACCAAAGCAAAGAATTCATTTAGTTTCTCCATAATGGCCTTATCGTCCTTGAATGATCCTTTAGCTCTTGATCGTCCAGTGGCCCCACTGGTTGTTTAGCAGCCTTCCTGCTTCTGATGTACTTACAAATATTTTGGCTATTACTTTTTGAGTCTTTGGCTAGCTGTTCTTTACATTCTTTTTTGGCCTCCCTAATTATATTTTTACCCTTCATTTGCCAGAGTTCATGTGCCTTTCTATTTTCCTCAGTAGGATTTGACTTCCACTTTTTAAAGGATGCCTTTTTGCCTCTCACTGCTTCTTTCACTTGGTTGTTTAGCCATGGTGGCACTTTTTTGCTTCTCTTACTATGTTTTTTAATTTGGGGTATACATTTAAATTGAGTCTCTAACCTTTATGGATCCCCCCCCAATTTGTTTCTCTTTCCCTCCCCTCATTTGAAATTCAACTGACATTTTTAAATTTAAAAATTGTTGGGCAGTTCTATATTGGTCCAAAAAAGTTGGTCCAAAAAAGGCTGGAGAGTATTGACAAAAAATTTTCCTTTAAAAAAAAATTGAAATGGGGATGAAGTTTCAAAATTTTAAATGGATTGCCCATGCTCCAGCCAGAAAAGACAACATACACAATGCCACTAAACGCAACCCCACTCGGTCTGCATGCCCATTCAGCTGCATCACACAGCAGAGGACATCAGATATCTCTCAGTACTATGGGTTCCATTTCCGTTTCTATTGCCGTTTGCATGAGAGGGAAGGTCTGCTGCTTTCTCTGACCCAGCGGCAATGGACGGACACGTTCGCCACACCAGGTAAATTGCTATGCTATGAGCCTTCACGGCCAAGGTAATTGATTCGTCTTCACTCAGCCCCTCATTCATTATGTACTTTTGCGTATGGCTGTCTGCGGGTCTGGGTAGCAGGCCATGAAATAATCACAGCTGAGCCAAGAAGATTAACAGTAAGGAAGACAAATTCTTATTCAGATTGCTGGGAGTCTCGTTCACATTTATCATCTTGAAACCAGCTTTTCTTTTCACCAGCTATATAACCTCCCAGTTCTCTGACATTTCCTATTGGGTTACAAACGGCCTGCTCCCCCTCATACTTCAGCTGGTTTTCATTGCTGTCCCAGACTCTCCCTTCGCTAGCTAATATCCTCCACATGAAGCACCCTCTGCGTGGCCTGACTGCACATCCCATCCATTGCCCAAAGCCAATGGGGGCCTTTCCATTGATTTTAATGGGCACCGGATCAGGTCCTGTGATGGTCTCTATAGCGTGTAGGAATCAGCTGGTATCCCTTTAAATAGCTTATGAACCTTCTAATGTGTTTGTTTTAGATGCCACCAGAAATCAGTGTGTGTAGCTAGGCATTGCCTCTTTGTGGGAGTAAGTGAACATGGTTATATGTGCCCCAACTGTGCCCAGGTGGGTTCTTCACATTCTTTGCCCAGCAAAAAAACAACAAAAGATAACAGTCTTCCCGGCTTCTATCCTAGTTATTTCCTGTTACCCTCCTGATTCTCTCTGGAGAGTGACTGCAGCTGCCTTGAGCTGTTGGTCCTCCTCTGTAGGACAGCTGGTCCACCGATGAGTCAAAGTCCATGCATTTGGGCATCATGTTGTAGCTTTCCCCTTGCTCTGAACTAGCCAAGCACACAACACAGCTGTTGTTTGAGGCCTCGCCCTACCGTCTGCATCTGGGAAAATTGCTGCATCAGACTCTTCAGACAAGAAGAAGAAAAAGACCGACCAAGCTAATGAACCCTAGCCCTGATTGTTACCAAGGAACACCAATAATTGCATGGCTCTTCCCTGAAGTTTCTCTGAACAAGGAAAAATGTTGGCTAAGGAACATGTGTATGTTAGAACTATTAGTAGTAGAAGGAGTATTGTCATAGCACCTAGGAACGCTAGTCCTGGGCCAGGGCCCCACTGCGCTAGGCACTGCACAGACTAATTGGTAAATGCCAACGTCAAGAGGCAACACCCCAGAAATAGCTCTGGCCTTCAAGAAATCAGGAATATCTTTTTCCTGGGTGTGGATAGGGGTAGGTTTTAGGGCAGGGCTCCCACTAGTTTTCTGCATGTGTTCAGCTACTTTATTCCCAGCCCAGGTAGGCAAATCCCACTGCAAATCCCACTGCAATTTCTTGATAGGGTGACCAGATGTCCCGATTTGATAGGGATAGTCCCGATATTCGGGGCTTTTTCTTATATGGGCACCTATTACCCCCCCCCGCCCCCCACACACACACACTCTGTCCCAATTTTTCATACTTGCTGTCTGGTCACCCTTTTTGTTGATCGCCTCATGAAATTCAGGTGCATCGGGGAGTTGATGTCACGTAGTGGGCCACATTCAGAAGTGATATGGTGGCGTCCATTCCACCTGGGTCAGTCGCCGTAAGCCACTCTGAGCGGGAGGAACTTGGACGCTGAGTGCATGGAAGGCAAAGGGGTAGCAAGAAAAGCAACCAACAGGAGGGTTAACGAAAGGGTGTGAGACGGGGCAAGATAAAGCTGACTGGCTCTTGCGTGCTGGGCCACACTGCCAGATCTTTGGAGGCCTGCCCATCAGTAGAGTCTGCACTCACCGCCTCCATTCACCCTGTGCAAAACAAGCCTGGCAGACTCGCGAGATGGGCTTTGCATAGGCGGAGGGGGCCAGTGGTACACTCAGGACTCGAGAGCGGAATGCGGGCACCGGGGAGAGCGTGGGCATGAGGTCAGGGCTGTAGGGCGGAGCAAGCGCGAGGAAAGATGAGAAGAAAGGAGCTCCAGGGGGACTGCTCGAGGGAGTAGCACTCTGCTGTGTGTCATGCGCTTAGTCCCCCCTGAGCACCCCTTTGGGGTATGATGGGGTCCTATGCTCACTCTGTCTCTCATCAGCCAGGTCCAGGCGGTCAGCAGTACCGGCCTGGAGATGGACGCTGGGTCCCACTGGAGCTTACCCCTTCTGGGGTTCCAGAGAAGAAACAACAAACATCTGAAGGGCCTCCCTTCTTTTGGGGGGCCTCTGGCAAGCCACAGTCTGGCTCCCTGGCCTCAGGCAAGCTACTGGAAAGCATCTTGGGGTGATCATTTACCATCCGGCCCACCTCCCTCTCAGGAGGCTCAGACAACCTGTAGTCATGTAAGCAGGCTCTGTCCTCAGCCAGGCTCCGACACAGGAGCTGGGGCTTCAAGGCCTGTCCTCCACCTAGAGTTGCCCCTGACTGAATGGGGCTCCTTGCTTTTGAGGCCCTCTTTCCAGGCCTGCCAAATTCCTAGATTCCAAGGCCAGAAGGAAGGGACCTCTGGGATCATCTAGTGTCACCCCTGGATAGCACAGGCCAGAAAACTGCCTCAGAATAATTACTAGAGCAGATCTTTTAGAAGAACATCTCATCTTGATTTAAAAATGGTCAGTGATGGAGAGTCCACCACCACTCTTGGTAAATTGTTCCACTGGTTAGTTACCCTTAAAAAATGTACACAAAAGGCCTGATTCTCATTTACACCAATGATCCCTTTACACTCAGTCTGGTGCTTTACCCCATCATAGAGGCTTACAGTGCAAAGGCTCAAAGATAACCTTACAGCAGGCCTGCACAACTCGTAAAGAGGTGAGGGCCATATTACTCCAAAGAAAAAAGCTGAGGGCCGGATGCGAGAAAAGTTGTTGAGCAAAAAAAAAGGGCCGTATGTTGTGCATACCTGCCTTACAGTATGGGATACGGATATTACACATGAGATGAATGCCTGCAGCAACTCACAAGCATTCAATAAACACAAAGCAGCGGCTTAATTTGTAATGAAAGAGGTGCCGGGACTCAAGCCATTTTTTTTTTACTTTCATAACTGACGTGGCAACCCCAGAGGTCCGGGGCTGTGAACTGCCAAGCCCAGAGTTGCCAGGGCTCAGAACCTGCCAAGCCCCGGCACCAATTAAGCACTGCTAAGCATAGTTTTATACCTATTTTACAAATTCCAACACACCGGTGAACCAGGCTGATTCCAGCTCTGCGTTTGTCAGGATCCAAGTGGGACACGGGTCCCTTGGCATGAGCTGGCACCTGGTTTGCCAGCGTCAGAGTAACCTAAGCAGAGATCAAGATCTCCAGAAAGGAAAACTCACCTGCTTTTGTCTGTTTTTATCCACACCCTTAAACAGACGAATGCATTTGTTTTTGTATTTAATATTTGTGTGTGTTACTGGGCTCCTGCTTGCATTCCATGTGACAGCGTGTCTGACTGCAATGATTGCGATGCGTTTATAGAACTAGAACTGCAGAGACTGGACATGTTCAGAAGAAACTTAGATTTTGTTCTGATTTTGCAAAGATGATAACCAGACTTTGACTGACACCTTGGCAAAGCAAAGTGTGGCAAATACCTCCCCCCGAGTGGCTTCAGTGGTATTGCAAATAAAAACTCAGGTGAAGTGCACCTCTGCGGAGCAGTGCTGGAATTAGGCTAGCCACCACCTTGTCTACGTACTGTACCATTAGGGTGAGATTTCCAGAAGTCAATAGCACTGGCCTTGCTCTGCTCCCAATGAAGGAGTCGGGGGGAACGTCAATGGAAGCAGAGTTAGGCCAATGCTGAGCACTTCGGGAAAGCCCATTCATGTTCACAGCACGCAAGGTGGGTTTTCTGGGATTCTGTTGCTTCCAGAAAGGCTGGGACGGGCACTGGGCTGTGCATTTATTAATTATTATTGTTGGCTGGCTGAGCGCAGACCCATCAGCTGCAACCTTCTGTTCGGCCCATGCCCAGGACAGCAGTATGGGGGAGCCCTGCTGCTTGGAGGGAACACCCCCTCCAAGGCCCCCATCCACACAGGAGGCAATGCCTCTGGCACCCACATACCCACCTATAGAAGAACCTCCCCACTCCCAGAGTCTCAGAGCTGTGGGGCCCAACACTTCCTCTGCCCTGGGTTGTGGAGCTCCGGGCCGGGGGACTGCAGCCCAGATGCCAGGGCTTCCCACAGGGAATGGGGTACTGGGGGCCCACAGGGCTGCATGTACCTCTCCCTGCACTCTCCTGGCTACGCCCTACCCTGGCACCAGGTGCCCAGGCTTGTCACATCCCAGTGCTTCCTTCCATGGGTGCAGCCCTGCAAGCCTGCCCTGTGGCTGGCTCTGCCCTCTGCAAGCCATGTGCCAAGCCAAGCTGTGCCCACTCTGCACCCCACTGTCTTCTCCACCCCAGGACTGGGCTCTCCCGGGGCCCCCTCTTTAGGTCAATTCCAGTTGCACCCCTGCTCCTAGGCACCCCACACCCATACACACAGTTAGAGACAGTCCCTGCCCTGAAGAGTTTGCAATCTCATGTCCATGCATTCCCTTCCCCGAGACTGGGTCCTCACTAAACAGTTGCGAATCTAGTGCGGGTATTCTCCCTTCTTGTGCATTGGGTCAACCGTTCGGGGAGCATTCCGCCAAACCTGCTGCTGATTTCCCCAGCCAGGAGAAGCTATGTGCTCTCACTACCATGGGGAGCTGGCCTTCTATGTAAGCCTGAATAAATTCACTAAGCACAATTACTAGGTCAGCTTAGGTATTTGCCATGTTGGAAGCTGGCCATAAGTATCACATTCTGTTTACTGCACAATCATCTATCAAGAGCTTGAGCATTTCAGCTTTGATAATGTGTTGTGTTTTTTTAAAAATACATCACAGCGACAGGGTCTGACTTGTCCAACTTGCTGAGCTCCCACCTTCACGTAGCTGGCGAAATACCTCTCTGAATTCTCTCGCTTCTAGACCGTAGCATGCACCAGCAGCTGTGGAGTGCTGAAAAATGTGCAGTAAAGAGCCAAGCCCATCTTTTGTTGACCTTGACTCGGTGGAGCGAGTGTTTAGAGGATCGATTTCATAACTACTCCAGAATTCCACCAGCCTTTCTTCACCCACAGACAGGGGAATTACTTAGGCTACATCTACACTGCAAATCTATGCCAGCACATCTATGCCAGCATAGCCTTCTAGTGTAGACACAGTGTAGGTGGACAGAAGTTCTACTGCTCGTGCAGGAACACCATTAGCTATACTGACAGATGCACTCTTCTGTTGGCATTGCTGTGTCCACACTGGGTTTTGTTGGCTGAGCTATGTCATTAAGGGATGTGGTTTTCCCCCCACATCCTTGACTGATGTAGCAATGCCAGTATAAGTTAAGTGTAGGTCAAGCCTTAGAAACACTGGTTCATATTCCAACCTAATGCAAAAAGATGCCGCTCCATTGTCTTTGAAAAGCTGCATCCTTTTACACCAGGTCACAATCTGTTCCTTTGTTTGGTTTAGATAAGACAGAAAATATCATATTGCCTCTATATAAATCCGTGGTTCGCCCACATCTTGAATACTGCGTGCAGATGTGGGCGTCCCATCTCAAAAAAGATAGATTGAAATTGGAAAAGGTACAGAAAAGGGCAACAAAAATGATTAGGGGTATGGACCGGCTTCCATATGAGGAGAATTAGTAAGACTAGGACTGTTCAGCTTGGAAAAGAGACAACTGAGTGGGGATCTGATAGAGGTCTATATAATCATACTGGGGTGGAGAAAGTAAATAAAGAAGTGTTATTTACTCCTTCTCATAACACAAGAGCTAGGGTGCACCAAATGAAATGAGTAAGGAGCAGGTTTAAAACAAACAAAGGGAAGTATTTCTTCACACAACACACAGTCAGCCTGTGGAACTCTTTGCCAGAGGATGTTGTGAAGGCCAAGACTATAACAGGGTTCAAAAAAAGAACTTGATAAATTCATGGAGGATAGGTCCGTCAATGGCTATTAGCCAGGATGGGCAGGGATGGTGTCCCCAGCCTCTGTTTGCCAGAAGTTGGGAATGGATAACGGGATGGATCACTTGATGATTATCTGTTCTGTTCATTCCCTCTGGGGCACCTGCCATTGGCCACTGTCGGAAGACAGGATACTGGGCTAGCTGGACCATTGGTCTGACCCAGTAGGACCCTTCTTATGTTCTCTAGGGGATGTGGATTAACTACAGTGACGGGAGAAGTCTTCCCATCGCAGCACTGAGTGTCTGCACTGAAAAGCTGCAGCTGTAGCATCTGAAGTGTAGACATAGGCTAAAAGTCCCCTAACCAGACTTTACAAGCTCAGACATGCGCTAGCCTCTTTGCAGGTCACTTTTATGCTTGATGATTTGCTGAAAGATATACATTTTTTCATAACAAATTCTAGCTCCTGTGAAGTTTGAATCGTTCTGAGGAGCGGGTTGACAGCTTTTTCCAGCTCAGCACTATGCTGATCTCAAAACATCTGGCATTAAACTTGACGCCTGGCGTGTTCACATTCTGCTCTCATCAGCATTTTTGTGTCAGCCCAAACAAACAATCTCCTGCCGCTACCAAACACGCAGCAACAAGCCACAGAGAGGAGCTGGGGCTTCCTTTTCAAAACAGCTTCTGTGTAGCGTTGATGCAGAGCATTTCTAACAGATCACCAGGGCCCCATCCTGTCATTGGATCTGAGTAGGCTGACCTAGGCACCCATCTAGAGGCAAATTGAAATCACTAGGATACCTCCAGACTTCTTCCACTCAGATCCAGTTGCAGGATTGGGGCTTTCACATGGGAATGTAGCTGGTCTGTTCATAAAGGGGAAGAGGGTATTATTTGCTTCTTAGGATGGTACTTAATTTGTGCCAGAGCTTGCCAGGGCTAGGCATGGCAGTTCATAGCCCTGGCCTCTGGGCTTGGCAGTTCATAGTCCTGGCACCTCTGGGCTGCTGCGTCAGTCATGAAAGTAAAATAATTGCTTAAGCCCCGGCACCTCTTTGATTACAAATTAAGCCCTGTTTACAAGTACAACATGCTCTATGGATGAGATCTTCAAATGCACTCAGTTTGCACTCTGTGAAGTTAACGGTAAAACTCTCCTCGACTCCAGTGGGAGCAGAGCTGGGGAAACACTGAGTGCTTAAAAAAAAACCCCATCAGCTACGCTTTTGGTGTGTGTATGTGTGTGATGTTTAACCCTGAAGCATGAACCCAACAAGCCCGAGTGCGGTTGTGACTCAGCATAGCTCCACTGATTTCCGTAGAGTTACTCTGACGGACACCAAATGAGGATCTGTCTCATTTTCTTTAATTTCATCTGCAAAGTACTAATCAAATGATCTGGAACAAATATTTAATGCATGATACAGGTGTGTGTCTGGGTGCAATGTAAGGTATGCGAACTGAGAATTTTGTGGTCTCTTGTCTTATACTCAGATCGGGACCATCTTTTTATGATGTGTTTGTACAGCGCCTAGCACAATAGGAGTCCCAGTCCATGATTATGACTCCTGCGTGCTACCGCAATACAAATAAGAATACTTGTAGTTTCTTAGTCTTTAATACTGTCTTTTAGTTATCACTGAAAGATCATTGCAATGAGTATATACAGAATAAGGTAAATGGAGTTGCCTACTTTATAAAGCATATGCCAAGGGCTAGCTGATCTGCTGTCCTATGTGTGGAAGACATGAGTATTACTCTATTGAAAAGTCCTGAGAGTGGACCTTCTGAATTGGGAGGGCATGACTCCTCTTCTCCATTTGAATCCTTATCCAAACCTCAGCGTTCCAGAAATCAAGCTGAAAATCCTACACGGTTAGCCAGGCTTGTGTGATTTCCAACTCTTCTTAATTTTGTCTGGGCTGGAAACATGAGAGCTTAAAGTAAGCCATCAATAATTCCCGTTCAATAGATCCTGACAGAGTACATATACTTTGTGACACTAGAGGGAGCTGTAGGTAGTACAGGAAAAAATAAAGAATTAGACAAATGGGTAGTGCTATGAAAGCTACGTGAATTCTCTTGATAAAGAGAATACATCAGTCTTATTGTTTAGTTACTCCAGGTAAAATGCAGCAAGCAACTTCTTATGGCATTTCAATCCTTGAACTTCTAACCGAACTGAAGGAGCGCAGAACTGTATAAACATATCCGAAAAAACCCTTTTTCAAAGTTCAGGCAAGGTTTCGGTGGATTTCTGATAAACTGCTTGACATGCCACTACCTGCTCCTAAAACGTGTGTGAGGAAAACAGCTAGTTCATAGAGGTGGTCAAAATATTGCCACAAAGGAGGGTAGTCTTTTTTTAAAATAAAAAATGGCATTTTCACTTAATGGGCATTTTTTTCCTAAAAATGTCCATTTTTGTCAAAAGTGTTTGGGTTTTCACTAAACAATATTTTTGGCAAACAATTTTTTAAAAAAAAGTTCATACATTTTCAAATGGTAAGCTGAAAAGTTGCAGGTTTCGGCTGCTAACCATCCTCCCCCACCCCTAATTTTTCAGCTTTCCAGTGAAAACCCATAATATTTTGAAGAAAAACTTTGGACAAAAGACCACCTCAATTTTGGAGACATTTTTAGTGGTGGGGAAAAGTCATTTCCTGACCAACTCTCCTTCCTCCCTTATCTTGTTCATCTGTTTTGCCATCTCCATTTGGTGACTGAGACAGTGTTTGTTCTCCTACAGTACTTGCAGTTAGCTGACAGACATGGAGCACACTGTTGTGAGGACCACTACAGCATCTCTGAAGCGCAGGGGCTGAAGAGGATGACTGCCGCTTAGATGCTACATGTGATGACTGGCCCTGTTGGCAAAATTATACCACAGGGAGTACTTGGGGTTCCCCTTAGAGTTTCACCAGAGTGGCTAGAATACACCATGGAAAGTGAATCGAGTGAAGCTAAACATTATTTAGAATTCCTGTTAATTGACAGACCAGTTCTGTTACCCCTGCTCACAGCGAGTACTTGACTCGGCCAGTTGCCCCATCAGTTGAAAATCTGGCACAGAAAAGTGGCAGTATGATCTAGTGGACAGGGCACTGAGTTTGGGGTCAGAAAACTTGACCTGCTCTGCCACTTATCTGCTGTGTGACCTTGGGCAAGTTACTTCTCCTCTGTTTCCTCATTTGCCTTACCTATTTAGGTAGTAAAGTCATAGTGAGTGGGAAACTCCCTGCCCGCAATGTCCTTGGCTGAGGCCTCTAGGTGATACTATAATACAAATAATGATAAAGTCTCCATTCACTGCACCACCCATGTTGTTTATGGCTGAACTGAAGGGAAAGCAGCTGGGATGGAGAGGGTATTTCAATTTCCATTCAGTGCCTTTGTTTCCACTCTCTCTCTAGTTTGTCAGTTTAGATTAGCCCCTTCAGGGCAGGGACAATGTATGTTCAGTGTAACACACCCTGAGGTGTTGATCTAAGCTGCAACATTGACATTAATGAAGAATCATACAGTACATTATTTTCTGCCCTCCTTTTCAGCGATACCTTCCCCAGATTTAGGGCCAGATTACAAAGTATATGGCACAAGCAAGGAGTAGAACTGGTTGAAAGTTTTTGGACTTCTGATGACTTTTTTTGGGGGTGGGGAGGGTTTGGCAAAAAAAAATATTTGCTCTTTTCCAACCAGCGGTCAAATTTTAACAAAAGGCCTGCATTTTTGGACCAGCTACAGGAATGAGGTCCTAGGAGCCGTAAGTAAAGGCTGCAGAATTGGATCAACAGGGGAAGAAATACACGTCCTGAAAAATTCGTTGATTCATAGATTATAAAGCCAGAAAGTAGCATTAGATCATCTAGTCTGACTCCCTGTATATAACAGGCCATGGAATTTCACCCAAATACCCCTGTATTGAACCCCATAGCTTGTATTTCGCTAAAGTATATCTTCCAGAAAGACATCCAGTCTAGATTTTGAGACTTCAAGAGCTGGAGAATCTAGCATTTCCCTTGGCAGTTTGTTCCCGTGGTTAATCACCCTCACTGTTAAAAATGTGCCTTATTTCCAATTTGTTTTTTGCCTGGCATTAACTTCCAGCCCTTGGTTCTTGTTATGAGACAACCTTTGATAAAAAGCAAACATTATCATTGGAAAATCTCTCCCTGTGTCTTAAGTGAATGGAGGAGCCCATATCCTAGATCTTCGTGGAAGCCTATGGACAATGCAACAACATTCATCTTTGGCAGCTAGGGCGGAAGCTGCCCCTTTTCTCGTTCCAGTAACAATCTTTCATTTGAATCACTATCCCTGGCTTTGTGCCAAATAGCACAACCACTGCATTTGCCTCATATCTCTGGAACAAGACTGACTGACAGATTTAAGGACCAGGGATGTTTTGATGGACAACTGAGTCCTTTCCTCAGCTATCTTGTTGGAGTGCTTCCATGGTGGGAGGTATTGTGGAGCAGGAGGAGGAAAGAGAGAAAAGTCAGAGAACACTGGGGCCCGGAAGAGAAAAAAGGAGAGGCCAGAAATCCATCCTGGGGCACAGGAAAAGCCTCAGCAACCTCAGAAGAGGGAAATGCAGGAAAAGTATCTGAGGAGCCAAGAAAGAGCTAAATGAGGCAGACTAAGGGCAGTGTAGACTTACAACACCACACTGGCACAGCTACACCAATTCAGCTGCACCACTGTAGTGCGTAAATGAAGACGCTCCTATGCCGACGGAAGAGAGTTAATCCACCTCTACATTTGGGGTTAGGTTGGTATAACTACGTCACTCAGATATCCCGACACAGATCAGTAGGGTAGACCTGGCCTTAGGCTCAGGTAGTCTAGGAGGGTCCAAAAAGGCAAGAGTCAGCCATAGCCAGCTACATGTCTCATTGGTAGGGCAGGCTAGAAACCAAATTCCATGTCATGAAGAATGTCAACGTTTCAAAATTTGTTTGTGTTCCAACACAATGAAATGAGACCTTCCGGAATTTTTCATGGAAAAATGTGATCAAGAGAGAGCCACCTCAAAGCGGGCCAGAGCACTCATGGGGGAGGTGAGAGATGCAGGTTCACTCTGAGTCAGGCAAAGTAGGGACTTGAACCGAGGTCCGCCCCGTCTTAACCCTAACCCCCTGGCTAGTCTCTCCCGCTCATTTTCTCACAAAATATTTGAAAGGTCTCGATTTTCGTTCTACTGCTGAATGAAAACAACTGTCAAAACCTCCATATTTGCTTTGGGTTTTTTTACAAAACCCAACTGTTGTTTTCTGGACAGCCAGAAAACATTTATATATACAAGTTGTTCTGTGAACAACTTGTATATATAAATTGCCTAGGGAGGTTGTGGAATCTCCATCATTGGAGATTTTTGAGAGCAGGTTAGACAAACACCTGTCAGGGATGGTCTAGATAGTACTTAGTCCTGCCATGGGTGCAGGGACTGGAGTAGATGACCTCTTGATGTCCTTTCCAGTCCTACAGTTCCATATAGCTGACTTCAGTGGAGCTCTGACAATATAGACAAGTTGAGAATCTGGGCCCATGCCATTCAATTGTGCATAGAACTGGGCCACTGAGAAATGTCTTTCATTCTCATTTCATTTTTGTTCTGAATTGAACAATGTCGCAGGTTCCCCATTGACAGAAACATCCCTGCGAATACACGGCATGAGCCAAAGTCTACTGAAAGCACTGGGAGTTTTTCAGCAGGCTCTAGATGGGACCACCCAACATACCTGTGCAATTCCTATTGATTTTTTTAATCTGTGGTTAAGTTTGACATCGACAAAACCCTGCCTGTATGATGGGGCACTGCTATGTATTTTAAAGGGTCATTGCTTCTATGTTTCATGCAGTCAATGAACAGAAGCTCTGCAGTAAAAGATCCATAGAAAAGAATTTAACAGAAACCCTATTTATTTACGTAAACTCGGCCATATATCCTGAGTGCACCTTAATTATCTTCAGCTTTTTGGTGGTTTAAATACATATTACAGGTCCTTTTATTGGCATTAGATACAGTCTCAGTTCACAGTTCACAGTTGTGTGAATTTTCCCACAGGGACTGGGGTCTCTTACTGGAGCCTGATTCTCAGAGGGTGGATGTGCCGCATTTTTTTAAAATCAGGCCCTTTAAGGCATCTCAGGCTAAGTACCCAAAAATGGAGGCACTCAAAAATCACATGTGTTTGACCATCTGTACAATGCAAAAGTATCGATACCATTAAAAAAAACTAAAACACAGATGTGAGAAGGGAGAGTAAATCCTGGCTCAAAAAGAGCAACTTTGTCCATGGTATTTCTGGCTGAACAGGTTTCCCTTAGACTACGGCGCATCTCAAGTTCAAAGTTCAAACTCTATTGACAAAGATTTTGCTGACAAAAAGGTGTTGAGGGATGACATATTTGTGGAAGAAGTCAGTAGGAGGTGAAAGAGATCCCTGCCAGAGGTACTGTTTTTACGGAATAAACATTCCCCTACCTTTATTTGATTTCCAAAATTTAATAGGTAGCTTCCACTGTTGCTATGGCTTGGCGTTGGGTAGAACTCCAGCATTTATAACGATTCAATCATTAGGGAAAGGGAAAGGGGTGATAATGTACTGATTAGGTTCGATTCCTGTGGGCTGTAATACTTTGCTCTAATTCTGGTTGTTGGGTTCAGTGTGCAGATGCTGGTGGCCTGTGGTATACAGGAAGCCAGGCTAAAAGACCTGGTGGTCCCTTCTGGCCTTAAACTCTATGACTCTACGATTCCTCTAATGGAACAAGAGTGAGGCCAGCCTGAAATGCAAACCCTCAAAACGAACAGAGATGGCTGAGCACCAGGACTCATCGCTGGGGACACCCAAGTGAATATAGATCTACACTCTCCTTACCCAACAAGCTGATGTTGTCTCCTACCTGCCCTGCATCATCACCAGCAAAGATGAGGGCTTCATCAAGCACTGGCTCCTCAATAGACTTGTGGATTCAGCGCATGAAAGCTGGTGGTGCCAAGCTTTGGTTCAGCCAGAGGAGAAGCTGAGAAAGCACCAGTATCTTCCCAACACATGTCTGTCAAAGCACCTCTGCCCCGAGGCTTCCAGATAGTCCCTTCTTGTGTTGACATGCTCGAAGCAGAGAGGGGTGATGATTACGGGTATCAGTCTATGCTTGGAGCCTAACCCGATGACTCCTGGTCGTTTGCAAAGCTGCCAGATCACTTTTTGTACCTTGGCTGACTTCTGAGATCTGAGGTCCAGAGCTTCCAGCACAGGAAGCTCTGGCCTTGACTTTGGTATCCTAGGGTCTCATGTGTCAAGGGTTCTGGAGCAGCTAGTAGTGCTGTCTCTGTCCAGAGCATTGTCCAAGCCCCATAATCTGGGCAATTCCAGCTGCTTGCATGGTGACACGGCAATGAGAGGTATTTGGAGTCTGAGGAGCCAAAGGACTCATTTGATGCCAAATGGGGGAACATCAGGAGAGGATCCTACCTTTCCTCCATTGTAGGGAGGAAAGTAGGCAAGACAGATTAATTTAATTTAAAACCACTCCAGGAGTTGACAGTGATCATGAGTTGAAAGGAATGCCGGGTGATGTGCCATTGGACCCTAGTTGCTCCATGCCGGGGAAGAAGGCATGATAGACGCATCTGTGATGTTATATGATTGAAATATGACCATGTAGATCATTGTTGCTACCACAGTTATACAACTGCAACAAAGTATGTCATGTACGGTGCCTAGGAAAAAGTTATGGGTTGCTGAATATGATTATCCTATTTGTATGCATGCATCATTTTTATATCTAAAGTTATGAATATTGACTGTATATGTGTATTTCAAATGTGTTCACTCCGGTAGTCACACCCACAAGGCAGCTTACTTCTAGTCTGGCCAACACACTGTGAAGAAACTATTCAAGTTGAATGGCCCATCAAAGAACACTTAACTCACAATGGACCATAAAAGAGGATTATCCCTACCTGATGGACCTTCTTGTGAACGTTCTAGCTAGAATATGGGTAATGGCTTCTGCTGTGACTTATCAAAACATGCAAGGGTATGTGACTAGACCTCATGTGGTACTAACCTCCGTCTTGCATGCCTGTAATTTTCCACACATTATGCTGAGGACTTTGTTTGGGTCAATGAAGTTTCCCTCCACACGGCAAAAGCTATAAAAGGCCCTGAAAACATCTCCATCTTTCCTGCTCTGATCTCTGGACTATGGACTTGTACTAATGGGAGCATTCTAACCGAGGGATGGAGGACCTTCCAAATCATTTGGAAGCAATCAAAGACTTAACAAGCCAGCAGTTTATTTTATTGCTGCTTTAACCCTGATCCAAGAACTTTGCAATGATTGTATGTATTTGATTCCTTTAACCAATTTTAACTCTCATCTCTTTCTTTTTATAAATAAACCTTTAGATATTAGATACTAAAGGATTGACAACAACATGATTATTGGAGAAGATCTGAGTTATATATTGACCTGGGTATGTGGCTGGTCCTTTGGGATCAGAAGAACCCTTTGTTTGATAAAATTGGCTTTAAAGCACCAGTTTTGGGGTGTGTCTGCCCTATTTCTCAGCAGTTTGTCCTGAATTTGGTGTTCTCAGCTGTGATCGATCCACTGAGGCTCAGTGACGCCATCACAGACCTGCTCCAGTCTGGAAGGTGATCAACAAAACCTGACCTTGTAGCACTGCCAAACAATGCTGTGTCTCAGGTGACATGGGGCAACTGAGGCTCCGGCAATGCAAATGATTAATATCAGGGGAGGCCATGTGTGACCCAGTGGATAGGGTATTAGGCTGGGAGTCAGGACACCTGGATTCTGTTCCTAGCTCTGCCAAGTGGAGGACAACTTGCCCAGCCTGTGCCTCTGTTTCGCCTCCCATCCTTTGGGGGCAGAGACTCTCTTATTATGTGTCTGTGCAGCGTCTAGTACAATAAGACCCTTATCTCAGTTGGGGCCTCTACACACTAGCCATACTACAAATAATAAATAATAAACATACCCATTCAAATACAGAGAAACACGAAAGAGGGAACCCATGTGATTTTTAACCTTAGGGTTTGTTGCAAGAATGGACTTGTGCTTTGTGTTCCTGGCACAACATTGCTGGGAAGCGACTGAGTCCCAGTTTGAGTAGCAGCTTTATCCAAACATACCTCTTTCTTTCGCCTGAGTCGTTATCACAAAGAAGAAGCTGCGTTGAAGACAGACGCACACAGGTTCATGCCTTCAGAGTCTAGCTTAGCTCATTTATCTGTTAAAGAAATTCAAGAGAATTCAAATTAATTTTATAGGGTCATCTAAAGATAGTGGTAATAGGAAGAGAAATGGCAGATTGTGTCTCCTTTTGAGAGGAGGATTGAAACGGGAGCAAAAGAGCCTGAATTCATTCTAGTCTTAGATTTATCCTCACGCGGCCCTTCATGAACGCTGTTTGAGGATCTTCAGCTTCTAACTCACTTGAAATATCCCCTCTGAGTGTTAGACTTAACACCAGAAAGTAGAGGTTAGGGTTTCATTGGCTCTTCTGATCGCTGCAGTTTGAGAGCCGCCGTTGGACGGGAATAGAGAAAGGCAAATCCCACGGGGTCTACATATAATTGTGGGTTTCTGTGTTGCCATGTGCACAGAAATAGGCTGTGGGTGCTGATAAAAAGACAGGGGAAAGAAAATATCCCAGGGCTCAGTTGTGCCTCGTAGGCACGAGCCCTGCGCTGAGGGCAGTTCAGAGTTGTGCCACGGCAGGGAAGGAATGTATTCCGCGAGAGCTAGATCTGGGTGCTTCATCCCCCACCCCCTAAAAAACCAACAAAACACTGAGGTTGTGAAGTCAACTACTCAAAAGGTAGGAATGGATAGCATTAATGTTGCCCGTGTGACCTAAATTCAGTCCGTCTTCTGCTATTACCCCAGTTCCCACATTTTCCCCCTCTCCTGCTCCTAACCCCTGCCTCTAGGCATCTTTTCACCACCCCCCTCCCCTCCCAGTTGCGCTGTCCTCGCTGTGCTCCCACACAGCCCCAGTCGCTCAGCGAGGACAGCGCATGTGCAGTCTGTTCTGCCAGGGGCCACATGCCGGAGCTGGAGCGCGCTCAGGGCAGACAGAACCTTTGGAGCATTTAGCTGCCAAACGCTAACAAGTCTCTACTGAGCATGTGCGTACTGAGATTTTCTCAAGGATGTTTAACTTGGCTAAGTTGACAGAGGGGTAGCACAAGACATAACCCTCACCCCAGGGGAACCCCCCGGGCCCAATTTCAAGCCCTTGCTCCTAAAGCCAGGAAGCACTAGAGCAGCTAAATGAAATAGTGATTTAAAAAAAAAAAAAACAATGGCAAAACAACTCATTTCCCCTTAAACTTACTCTCAGAACTAGCTGGACCATTTTAGCGGAATATTAACGTAATGACTGAGCCATTCACAGTCTATATTCAGACCTAAGGTAATGGTATCTAGTTTGCATATTAATTCAAGTTCCGCAGCTCCAGAGAAGCTCCAACGAGAAGCTGCGGAACTTGAATTAATATGCAATTACCTTAGGTCTGAATATAGACTGTGAATGGCTCAGTCGTTACGTTAATTGAATTTATTCCCCCCCCCCCCGGTTAAATACCCTTAACACTTTTGTGTCAACTGTCTGTAATGTGCCATGTTGATTATCACTTCAAAAGTTTCTTTCCTACTGATAACAGTTCCTTTCAATTAATTAGCCTTTTACAGTTGGTATGGTTACTTCCACCTTTTCATGTTTCTCTGAATGTATAAATATCGTCCCACTGTATGTTCCATTCTATGCAGCCGACGAAGCAGACTGTAGTCCACGAACGCTTATGCTGAAATAAATTTGTTAGTCTCTAAGGTGCCACAAGTCCTCCTTTCTTATTTTCTTTTTCCTAGAACAGTTACTAGACAAGGTGGCAGTAGATAGCACTCATGTGGCATAGTTCTGTAGGGCCAATGAAACTCGGTACATGCTGCAAATGGCTTCCTCTGTGCTGCTCTTTGCGTTATCTCTGAACACAACGGAGGCGTGCGCAATACCTTCCGGAGCTACCACACAACCTCTGGCTGCAGCTGTCCGAATTCCTTGACTGATGCGTGGTGAGTTGTGCTGCTAGGACTCTGCCTTCTGCTCACCCCCTCTGAGGCGCCACGCTCCCTACAGGGAAAATCTCTGTAACCACCTTTTGTTCTCCAAGTGCAGGGGTTGCAATTCTGACTGGCTCTCATGCTCAGAGATCAGCCCTACAGCACATGAAAAAATAACTGTGGTGTGGCCCAGATCCTGCCACCCTGACCTAGGCTAAGTAGCACCTTGCTCCACAAGTAGCCCACTGAGCAAAGCGATGGGGAACATTAGGAACGGCTGAGTGTCCTGGGCATTTCCAATCAGGGCTTGGGCAGGGGGAGGCTGCAGCTGATTGGTGCAGGACTTGGGGAAGGTGGGTCTGCTGTCCATAAGCAGGAAGCTTCTTGGTGGGTAGGAAGGGAGGTGGGCCCAGCACCCGAGAGGAGAAGTTTCTTGGGGGGGGGGGGCCTGGATTTCCTCATGTAGAGGGAGAGAGATGGGGGGAGAGGGGAGAAAGGAACTGGGGGCTCAGGGTGGGCAACAGAAGACTTGGTGGTTAAAGTGGGAAAGGGGCAAACCCACAGCTTATTTAGACAATTACCCCCTCTAATAATTTCATCCTCTGAAGCATCCGGTGCTGGCCACTGTTGGAGACAGGCTCCGGGGCTAGATGGACCTTGGCTCTGATCCAGTCCTGCAGTTCCTATGGCCGCTAATCCTCCCTCCCCGCCAGCTGTCCTGGGGTTTATTGCTTTGACGTTCTGGACCCCCGGTACCAAGGGCACAGGCAAGGGGCAGCCGGTGGCCTTAGCCAAAGCCCACTGCAGATAATGGGAGTCTTTGAATTGATTTCAATGGGCATTGGCTCAACTGTAAGGGAAGAAAGAACTGGGACCACTCAGCCTCCAAATTCCATTGCCCTCTGGCATCTCTCACTAGGCGGGGCTCAGCAGAGACCTTCTCTCTCCTACTGTTGCTCTTTCCCCTCTCGGATTCCTCCCCTCCGGGTGGCTGGAAGATGGGAAGGGAGCGGAGACAAGAGGCGTGTGCACGGCCTGGTTAAAAGCTGCTTGCCCCATCTCTCTCCCTCTTCCCCTCCTCTGCAGCAGTGCCCTACGTGACGGAGCTTTCAATACAGTGTGTGAGAACATAGTGTCCTGGGGAAGAGCAGACTATCGGAGAGGAAGGCATGGTACCCAGAGGTCCTGCAACTGAGAACTTCCTGTTTTTGTCTCCACTCATAGCACTGCCTGAGATCCACCCATCCCTAAGCCAGTGCAGCAGTAATCCTACAGGGCCCCAGCACTACACGTACACAACCCACCACCCACGGTACCTCCAATCTCCCATGCCCAGTCCTGTCCGAGCCCACTGCTGGTGGACCACAGCAGAATTCACTCTCCCTAACGTCACATCCTCAGCTTCCTTCTTGGATAGTTGCACGATAGCTCCACCTCCAGTCCAGAGAGAGGATTTCGCCTCATGGAAGGCGGGTTCTCCATAATCTCAGAGGTGGACAGATGGGTTTGTGGAAGTGAGAGGGTGAACCCGTTCCCTCTAAGCACTTCCCCACATTGTGTGTGTGTGTGGGGGAGACATAGTTTCTGTTCAGGCTGGTCCTACCATTGGCGGTGGTGGTAGTACCAGAAGTATCCTCCTCCACCCGCCTCCAACTACTGCAGCACTGCCAGGAATAAGATGGTGGGTATAGTTGATTGGATGATATCTTGCTTCTACAAGTCCCACCTCTCAAGGGCAGTGCTTCTGGGAATTATATTAAGGCAGGCAGCTATGGTTCTCCCGTGCTGTGTCTTGGATCTATTCCCTTGCAGCTGCTGCTTCGGGTACCTCCGGCTCCGACCATTCCTGATGTACCGTTTGTAATGGCGATGCAGCTTTTTTGGCAAGGGGCATCTTCCCTGAGCCATCGCATTTGGAACTGATTTAAACTCAAAAGGGATGTAAATGCAGGAAACTCAGAAAGTTTCATGGCCACCCATGTTCTACGCCCAGCCACTTCTTCCCGCGGGAGTTTTTGCTTAAGTGAACAGGCCTGGGTGGGAGAAAAGAGGTAAGTTGGCCAACAACTAAGCAGACGTCAGTCTGGGAGATTTTCATGCTGCCAGTTTTGGCTTCATGCCGGTGTGGCGCTCTATAGGCCCATTTCCCAGCTCTTGGTAACACAGAAGACTTGGGAGCCATCCTGCATGACTTATAATGAGAGAAGGATGGCTTTGTGGCTAAAGGAGTGTTCGGAGATACAGGCTCAGTTCTTGGGTCTAGGCTTCTGATGCATCCTTGGGCAAGTCACTTAATTTCTCTGCAAACCGGCCATAAGAGGTCTGCGTTGTCGAGTTAAACTGTAAGCTGTTTGAAGCGTAGACTCTCGTTTATGTGTATAGACAGCACCTAGCACATGGGGACGACTGCAGTACAAATAATAGGCCGGCTTACACAGGCTGATTACAGGTTTCTATGGACTCTATTAATTGTATTTCATTCCATTGTGAAAGGAGTGAACTGGATCCTGGGAACTCCCTAGTCAGCGGAATTGCATCGGCCTGCAGCCTGCATTCATATTTAATATGCTTCCAGGGTATATTGATTTGTTTCTTACAAATGTGGCGGGGGCCAGATCCTTAGCTCTATTGATGAGAACGGCGCAAGCCCCCTTGTCGATCTGGCCCATGGTGTTTCAATTCTCACCGGGATGCATGTCAACAGGATGTAACCCCACCACGTCAAATGTGACTTGCTTGAACTGCTTTGTTTCAGCTGCTCTGTGATGAGATGATGTAGACACGTAAGAAGCAAGTTCGTCCGCAATCGTCCTTCAAGTTTCCGTGCATTTTCTGGACCCTTGTTTGCTAAAAAGAGACCAAACACTAGAGGCTTGGGGTTCTTCCCCCTCCCCTGCAATTAATTTTGTTTTCTTCCACTCCCTTATTTTTTCTCTCTCTCCTCCCCCAGCTTTGGTAGTGCCAACAGTGGAGCAGGAAGAGTGCCTGGAGGGAGGCCAAGTTTTGCTTCAGATCATTTCTCTCCAACACACACAGGCCTCGGAAAACCAGATTCTGTTTGTCATTTAGTTTGCTCTCCCAGCATTGTGTCATTATGATGGTAATGCTGATGGATTTCGAGCTTGCCTCATAGAGCAATGCACAAGGTTTTCATAAGCACATTAATCTTAAAAGAAAAACTGTCAGATGCAAACAATGCTCCTAAGAATGATGTTGTAAAGACACACACACTAATTCTAAACATCCATTCCCAAACAATATTAAACTTACAGAGCAACTATATTTCCTCTTACTCCTTTCCAATATATATATATATATATACACACACACACCTTGAATCAGGGGTATTCCCATGTTTAAAAATTTGCTTTAAGATTTAAAAAAGTGACCCAGACAGAGTACCCTACCAGAGTATTCTTAAGCAAAATGCCACAATACGGTAATTCACATGATCGAGTGAGATGCTCAAAAGAACCGTTTGATTACATTCATTTTCAAAGAAGTAAATCTAAAGGTTTCCTAGTAAGAATCATTTGCTATAGTCTCACCTAGTTAAGCAAGGTGGAGCCAGGCACAGAACATTAAAATTGTGTTAGTTGACAAAGGCTGAGATAAGATTACTCATAAGGACCCATAGCAGAAAGAACTCACAGCCCAAGGGGGAGGGGCAAGACCCCTAAAGTGGCTTAAGCCACTTTCGAGTCCTCCCAATCCCGGGTTGCTCTGGGGGCTGGAGCGGGGAGCAGAGTAAACTTAGGTCCCCCCAGGGCCGTCTGTCAAAATCATAGCAGCCCCCCGGGGGCCCCAGAATTTCTGCAGTGCTGCCAGCTACGGCCCAACTCTTGACGCCCCTTTCTGGCAGATCCCCTACCCTAGGGCTTGTGATGGGGTCTTGGTAGGAAGGCATCTTGTGCTGGAGGAATCCTCTCCCGGCTGCAACTGCGGCTTTTCAGACCCTTTTACCCCACCTGGGGTAAAGGGGTTGAAGCAGAGATGAGGATCTCACCAGATTCAGCCCTTGATTACAATGGTGGGAATCCAGAGTAACTTCCCTGACTTAAAATGGTTACTCCAGATTTACACCAGTTGAGTGCAAGCAGAATGGGGCCCAGTAACTTTAGTCCAAACTTTCTTTTGTATGGAAATCTTTTTCACTTTAATATGGTTCTGTCAGTTGCTGTATTTTTTTCCCCCTAAGCAAGCAGCCTGTGTGGCAGGAATTAAACATCTGAGATTGCTTTAAAGTCATTTGGAGCCAGGCCAGAAACACAAGCAAGAAAAAGCTGGTAGCTTGTTTCAATTTAATGGTGTTGAAGTGTTCCACTGCAATTAAGCATCTGAAAATTAAACAGAAACAGTTATTAGGCCTACTGATACAAACCCACTACACCAGAGAATATAAATTATTGCACATGGCAAATGCCAAAGCCATGTTTATGACAGAAACATTTCCCTTATCCACGATTATCTGGTCTTTTAAATCATAAGACCTTAGTCCCAGCAAAGTTAGTGGCCAGGGATGTTTAATTTTAGAGGACTGAGCAGGTCACCTGTTCCGCCTCAGTTTGCTAATGGCAACAATAATGGTTTATTGTGAAACAGGGTCAAGATTATAGGCTGCCCATTTACCCCGGTGACACCCTAACTCAGGGTACTCCCTATACATTGTTGGCTGATACGGGGGGCTTGTCTTCACTACGTGGCTGCAGTGGTTTTGATTTAGCGGGTCTAGTGAAGCCGCGATCAGTCAATGGGAGAGCGCGCTCTCATTGACTTAATTCACCTCAACAAGATGCAGAAACTATGTCGACTTAAAGCGGTGACTACACTGTGCTAAGTCGATGTAAGTTACATCGACTTAAGTTACATAGCTTAACTAAATTAGAGCTGGTCTACACTACCTGCCAAATCGATCTTTCGGGGATCGATTTTTCGCGTCTAGTGTAGACGCGATAAATCGATCCCCGATCGCTCTGCTGTCGACTCCGGTAATCCACCCCGGTAATCCTAGGGAAACATATAAATCAAGTAAAGAGTCTGGGGAGAAGTGCAGAGGGGCCTTTCGTTAACTTTAAAATGCGGTTCCCAAAGGTGAATATAGTTATTTTTTCCCTTTAGAGTCACTTAAAAATAGAGGTTTACAGTTGAAGGATAAGATTTTAAAAGTATAAAGGGGCGTTAGGTACACAAATTAGAGCTGGACAAATAATGGATTTTTGGTGGGGGATTCATTGGAATTAAAAAAATTGGTTTTGGTTGAACTGAAAATAAGTTTTTTCTTCTTTCAGTGTTCAGTAAATTGACAAGATGAAAAAAATGTGATTTTGGGTTGAACGAAGAGGCTTCATTGTGAGCATTTTTAACATTTAAAGAAATTAAGAGGAAAATTTCTAAACAAAGCTGTTTTGAATCAAAATATTCCGGATTTCTCTGAGTCCCCCCCCCCCCCCCCCCCCCGGCCACCCCCTGAAACAACTTGGCAAACTTGACATGAATTCGCAAAATGTTTCTGTGTTGCTGTATCAGCATTTCCCACCAGAACACTAGTTTGGGTAAAAAAAAATGCACCAAACTCTAGTCCAAAACCAGGAGTTGGGGGCCTGTCCTTTGTACCTTTGAGGAAAAAAATCTCAATTTCCAAATGTGACCCTGACTGGTGATTCTGTTTACTTCAATTTTGGGGTGTCTAACATGAGCTACTGAAAAGGAGCATGATTTTCAGGAAGCACTCGGCACCGGCAAGGAGCTACATGGTGAGAGCTGCACATTGGAAGCCATTTGCAGCACCTAATAGCAGCAACTTTTATTGACCCTACAAATCCCAGGAACAGTGCAGATTTTTGAAGGCCATCTCCTCTCGCACTGCCTATTAACTATTTGCATATATACAGGCATCTCTCTTTTCTAGAGCACTCTCGTAACAACACCAACCCTCTGAGAATCAGGACCCTTTAAGAGGTCTTGATATGGGCACCCAAAAACCGAGACACCTCAAATCATTAGTCGCTTTTGAAAACATAGGCCTAGGTTTACCTGTAGTTGTATGTAGGGCCGGCAGGAAAAGAAGAATTCTGTTTCATGAAAAATGTAGAGGGCTCAATATTTGTTTTCATTCTAATGAAGAATGAAACTAGACCTTTTTAATTTATTTATTTTTCCAGAAAGAGAGAGCGAGAGAGTCCAGAATAGCTAGTAGCCCAATGGTTAGCGCACTCATCTAGAACGCGGAAGACCTAGGTTCAAGTCGTTGTTCTGCCGGATTCAGAGGAGGAACTTGACGCTGGGTGTCTTACATCACAGTTGAGTGCCCCAACCATCAGACTACAGAGTCATTCTCTCTTTCTCTCTGTGGTTTTCGCTAGAAATTCCATCCTGGACCCGAGAAACCTCTGCAATAAAAATTTTGTCCAAACCAATGTGTTTCTGTGAAAAGTTTTGATTTCAACAAATCGGCGTTTTCCAGCGTCAAAAAAAATCCCAACCAGTTCTAGCTGCCTAGTCTGTTGTAGGCTGGCCACAACTTATACAAGATGGCACATGGCCCAATTTTCCTGATACATCAAAGAACAAGACATTCTCAGAGCCTTTGCTATGTTTACATTGTAAATAATCTATAAAGCTTCGCTCATGCAGGGAAAACGTCTGAAAGATTATTGTCTTGCAAAACAGAAAGATGACAGAGAGGGAACTACAATTAGAGCCACAAACTTAACTGCACTTTAATACGCAAATAATATTTACTGAAAGGCTAAGTGTTGGTTATGCAAATTATATTTATGATATATTCTCTGACTCTAGGAAATCAGATCAAATGCAATTAAACATGTAATCTGTTATTCTTCTACAAAAATATTCCCTGCCCGCCCCACCCGCTCCGCCCCCAGCTGGCAGGCTCTCTCATACCAACAGTCTGGACTCATAAAACCTCAAATACTTTTTGGTAGCATTTCTTTTTTAATCCTTAGACGTCCTCTACTAGCCAAGTAGAGGCTTGACCCAGGCCCTGACTCAGGTAAGCACATAACCACGCGTTTAATTTTAAGCATATGCTTAAATCCATCCCTACTCAGCGAAGATTACTTGTTCCCAGAAGGGATAAGAACATAAGAACAGCCATACTGGGTCAGACCAAAGGTCCATCAAGCCCAGTATCCTGTCTTCCGACAGTGGCCAATTCCAGGTGCTTCAGAAGGAATGAACAGAACAGGTAATCATCAAGTGATTCATTCACTGTCGCCCACTCCCAGCTTCTGGCAAACAGAGGCGAGGGACACCATCCCTGCCCAGCCTGGCTAATAGCCATTGATGGACCTATCCTTCATGAATGTATCTAGTTCTTTTTTGAACCCTGTTATAGTCTTGGCCTTCACAATATCCTCTGGCAAGGTGTGTTGTGTGAAGAAATACTTCCTTTTGTTTTTTTTAAACTTGCTGCCTATTAATTTCATTTGGCGACCCCTAATTCTTGTGTTAAGCGAAGGAGTAAATAACACTTCCTTATTTACTTTCTCCACACCAGTCATGATTTTATAGACCTCAATCATATTCCCCCTTAGTCATTTCTATTCCAAGCTGAAAAATCCCAGTTTTATTAATCTCTCCTCATAGGAAAGCTGTTCCATATTCCTAATCATTTTTGTTGCCCTTTTCTGAACCTCCAATACATATTTTTTGAGATGGGACAACCACATCTGCAAGCAGTATTCAAGATGTGGGCGTACCATGGATTTATATAGAGGCAATATGATATTTTATGTCTTATTATCTATCCCTTTATGAAGGATTCCCAACATTGTTAGATTTTTGACTGCCGCTGCACATTGCGTGGATGTTATCAGAGAACTATCCACAATGACTCCAAGATCTCTCTCGAGTAGTAACGGCTAATTTAGACCCCAT
Organism: Chelydra serpentina; assembly: GCA_037349315.1. Classification (NCBI taxonomy): domain Eukaryota; kingdom Metazoa; phylum Chordata; order Testudines; family Chelydridae; genus Chelydra; species Chelydra serpentina. Next base: position 19,912,475 of record JBAIAC010000061.1, read on the forward strand.
CATTTTATATGTATAGTTGGGATTGTGTTTTCCAATGTGCATTACTTTTCATTTATCAGCATTGAATTTCATCTGCCATTTTGTTGCCCTGTCACCCAATTTTGCGAGATCCTTTTGTAGCTCTTCACAGTCAGCTTTGGACTTAAGTATCTTGAGTAGTTTTGTATCATCTGCAAATTTTGCCACCTCACTGTTTACCCCTTTTTCCAGATCATTTGTGAATATGTTGAACAGCACTGGTCCCACTACAGACCCCTGGGGGACACCACTATTTACCTCTCTCCATTCTGAAAACTGACCATTTATTCCTACCCTTTGTGTCCTATCTTTTAACTAGTTACTAATCCACAAGAGAACCTTCCCTCTTATCCCATGACTGCTTACTTTGCTTCAGAACCTTTGGTGAGAATCTGACCATTCAAATGCCCACATCATGTGGATTAAATTCCCTTACATCTACCACAACTCCAGCATCTACATGGAAAGCAGAATGAATTCTGAGCTTTGAAGGTACTATAAATCCTGAGCTGGCAACTACTTTATATGAGTAAATGAAAACATGGTATGTTTGCAGCCTTTGCAAACTGTCCTTATATTTTCTCCTAAGCTGTATACTTTCATAGTGTAGAGAGTGCAGGACAGGTTCAATGTGCTCTTGGTTGACCGTGTGCGTGAGAGGTGCTGCAGTGTACTGTACACTTCACTGGAGGCTTCATGCCCAGGTACACTGCACTGCTATCACCGGGCAATGACAGAGGTAGGGGAAACTGAGTCAGCATTTAGAGAAATGCCTGGTCAATGAGAGGCGTCTAATACCGCTTTATGGTGGAAGCCAGGCTCTGCCTTAAGGCACATTTCTGGCAGAAGCAGAAGTTTCTGGAGGAGAGCCTGCTGTTGCCAATGCCCCAGACTCAGCTGCCTACGGCTTCCTCCTCGGAATGGCTATTGCCAGAGGAGGGCAGGGTGTGGGCCGGGTCACTGAGCCTAAGGCCAGTTACAGCTTGATCCTGGGAGGTGCTTAACTTGGGCGGTCCCCTCGAAATCAGTGGGGCTGGTCATGTGTTGAAAGCGAAGCACGTGCTTAAGGGCTTCCGTGGAGCTGGGCCAGCATGCTCAGCAGCTGGCAGGATCGAGCCCATTGGGCTTTGTGTATAGTGACCCGCATGTTCAATCTCATCCAACAGTTTGCTGGCTGCCACTGCCAACGGTGGCATGAAGGTGTAGTGGCGTCCTTCATCCAGATCCACAGCAGAAGCAAGAGGCCACGTTCGGCATTACCCTTAAACGGCTGGGCGGTGCCTGCGGTTGGTTGCCGGTAAAGCACATTGTGCGGATAACACAAAGGCCTAGATAACGGAGGTGAGCATAACGTACGGACATCGCGCAACGCTTTTGTTTCTCTCTCGCAGGTGTAGAGAGAAGCTCTGCACCTAGACAATCAGCCCAGTCTGAGAAATTCAGACAGTGTAAAAGCAACAGCTTCCCGAAGAAATACACCACAACGGACAACATAGCATTTCCTCCAAAACATGAACGGAACTGATATAAGTGCCTCTAACAGAACCATCTGGTCTGGTGGCTTCCCACGAAATTACAGAGAAGTCCCTATCAGAGAGGTGCAGTCATTTGGCCAGCTGAGGGTGGAGAAAGGTCTACTGCTATCTGGTTAGGTGCATCCCTGCTCTCCAAGACTTCAGTTCATGAACCACTATGTTAGTGGATGGGTAGGCATCCTTCCATGGATAGGGTGGCCAGTTCCTCACTATGCCAGTCCACCCCCACAGCATCATTTCCCTCCTGACTGGGCTGTATGTGAGAAGTGATTTTCACACAGTTCCCTATTTTTGCCCTGCAGGGTCACTGAAAAGCAGGTTTTAGGTCTCTCAGGTGCACTCACACACACAATCCGTGGGCACTTTTGACCAACCTGTCTAAATAGATAACAGGGGCTACTTCACTGATGTTATGGCTCATTTTTGCATTTGCTTAACAAAACTCTCGAGGTTTTAGCTTAGATTAAGCTGCAGAAGAATTCCCAGTCTGCTGTACCAGAGTCTGTAGAGTCCATGCTTCAGGGCCAGTTTGGGATGATTTATCTGCCTCTGACAGAGTCACCCATATTGCTGGATACTGCTAAATTATACGGGCCCGAGATGGCTTATCTCCAGAACTCAAAAATACTTCTACGGAGCAAATGCTGGCAGATTGCAGTGTCAGATAGTTATAAAGGACCCATTTCTAATGCTCTTCCTCACCTTCAGTAGTACCGGATTCCACACGCAGTGCAATTGACTTTCACATGAGTAAGGGTATCAGAATCTGGCCCAAAATATTTCCCCCCGCAGTAGAATATTCCCTGTCAAGTCTACAAAGCCATACATACCCGTCCTCACCATTCCAAGTGACAAGCGGAACATCTGCCATTTCAGTATACTCTACTCAATATATTTTTCATGAGCAAGTTTCCAGTGAGGTAAGACTTGCTTGCCGACCCATGCTGCCTCCCTCCTTGGTTAGAGTTATGAGAAAACTGTTTAAATAAGGAAACAAATGAAACAGTCCCTCCCTCCTTCTGTCTGCAAGCCCTGGGTTTCTTGCAGACGCAAGCCCTGATCTTGCAAAGACTTATGGCTGTGCTTGACGTAAAGCACGTGCGTGAGACCTTTGCAGGATTGGAGCCTAAGGGGAAATAATTTCTGTTCTTTTCTTTCCTTTTCTGTGAATTCAGGGACCGATAGAATCCTCACTGAAGTCAATGGAAAGTCAGTGGACACTGGATTGGGTCAGTTATCTAATTGTAACTAAGGACCTGATCCCATAAGGGGTTGTGCACCTCCTGTGAGGTGCTGGGCCCCTAGAATGCCCACTGACGTCAACGGGAGATGAAGTTGCCCAGTATCTTGCAGAATCACCATCTACGTTCCCAGCATCCTCGGCCCAGCATTCAAAAGTTCTCATGTAACGTGTGGGACGGATTGTTTTGGGGGCAGTGGGGAAGGGAAGGGATCTTTCCAGATAATTTCAAAGGCCTCGACATGGGGAGAAAGAACAGAAGAATCAGGAAAATAAATGAAAGTGAACAGGGAAGCTAAAAATGGAGCTAGCAAATGAAGATGTTCTACATCCAGAGAGCCAGATTCTGCTCTCATGTACACCCCTGAAGCCCCATTGAAGACTATGTATAACACAAAGGAAGAAAAACACACTTCTCCTAGGTAGAGCGCAAATCCACCCTGTCACTAGATAGAGAAATACAGAACACACTAACTGGTATATTAGGCCCTGATTCAGCAAAGCGCTTGCATAAACTTTGACCATGTAAATAGCTGTGCGCAGTTTGGCACCTGCTTTAAGTGCTTTGCTTTAAGTGCCTTATACTATATGGGTCATTCTTTCTTATGCCAAATCATGCAGGCCTCACCTAGGGCCTGACCCCAAGCCCACTGAAGTCAGTGAAAAGACTCCCATCGATTGCAATAAACTTCAGTCCTGATGCAAAACTATAGTTGGCGTCAGTGAGAGTTCTGCTTGAGAATAGACCAAGAAAGCGTGTAACACCAAGGCCGTTATGGGTCATCTCTTTTAATCTCCTCCCTTTGTGTGTGGCTCTTGGTACCACTCTGGGGTAGCATGTGTATGTTTGGAGAGGAAATCTTGCCCCATAGTTTGTACAGAATCAAGGTGTCAGAGTTGGTTTTAAATGTGGGCTTCCTTCTTTTTTCCATTTCCTGGCCTGGCTTCCACTGGAAAGTTCTGAGATGTCACTGACACCTTTGCTTGCGTACACATGCCCCTAGTCTGAACTATGCTCTGAGGTTGGGGACCAGTGCTACTTTCGCAAGGCCTGATCCTGCTCCCTTTGTCGTTAATGGAGAAACTCCCATTTGCCTGCTGGGAGAAGGCCTGGGGAAATAATGGGCATGCAACTCTTTCCCTCCGTGATGAAAAGAGCTTTGCGCCTGCCTGCTCATCTCTGGTAGCCCCCGTTTATGGCCTGCACATGTAGCTCTCCCACATGGAATCCAGGAAGTGCAGTGAAAGAAAACTGCTCTCTTGAAAATACTTTTTGCCAATGATTTTTTCTGTAGGAGACAGTGCAGTTCAGCTCTTCACAAGCCAACCCAGCTGCCTCTCTATATTAATTATACCTTTTAGTGAAAATATTCCTGTAAACAAGCCCCATCACGTACACTTGACAGATGTGCCTCAAACCCAAACATTTACAGAAGAGAGGCTTAAATCCATCTCTTCCTTACAGACACTTCCACACTGAGCGGTCATTCTAGGTCATGCTCTGGGGGTGTTGTGATGGACAGCTTGGAAAAGAGCAGCCCCTGTTCCTACAAAGTCTTGTGAACATGCTCGGCCGTACACACTAGGTAGGAGACGTCCCTGAAATCAATGCAACGACTCATCTTTCCTAAAGCGAAGCAGGTGCATACGTCTTCGCAGGATCATAGCCTACAATTGCATAGTTGTCTCAAAACCTCAGCTGTCTAAAAAAGTTCTAATTTCATTATGTGGGATATCTAGATCTGCGTACCTTTAACCTTTCAAATAGAGATGAAAATACTACTTTATTACCAGTAAAAAAAAATAGATATGAGATACTCATTGATTTCTACAGTGTTAACACTCACACGACCACCAATGGCCTGAGATTATAATTTTTAATTAATAAATCAATTTAATAACAACAGATTTTTGGGAAAAATAAAAAAAACCCTAATTTGAAATAAACAAACTGTTAAATATTAGAACTGAGTTGATCCTGTTAGTGATAGAATATTCTCTTTAGAAATATGACTGGCATGGTGGTCAATATTTGCTATATCAAAAAAATTAAAAATCGATCCATTGTTTCAAAGGGTGGAATTTAACAGTCTCCTGGCTTGAAATGGGTATATTTGATACAGCGGCAATTGCCTTTGATAAACGAAGCTAAATCATTATTAATTACTTAACCTGTGCTTTTACCACAATGAGATCTCCGATCAAGCAAAATGAATAAGACAATATATTAAATTTTGCAGAATGATTTTACTTTTTGATCTGTCAGGGGCTAGTCTTAAGAAAAGAGAATATTTTCTTTCATGACAGCAAATTAATTCAGCTCTCTAAATCTGGCCAATAGTTAATTGCTTAGAAAATGTGTCAAAACTAATTTTGAGTTCTTTTCAGTATACCAAGACAGTCCGTAGCCTGTTCAGATAATAGACCACACTGCTCTGCAACAAACTTTATACTTTCTAGAAGCACACCCTTATCTTCGTGTGTTCTAATAGAATGTTAACACTTTGATTTCTCATAAGGGAATGTGAGCCCCTTAACCGTGACTAAACTTGGAATAAATACCAGTTATATGAGCCATATCCTTTCTATACTATTAATGAGCAACCAGTAAGCGCCATTGAAACACATGGAAACTCTCAAGGGGATAATTGACCGCTGTTCTAACAGATCTTTTGTATAAATATCTCTAGAGTATTCGAAGATGCTAGATTTCTGATAGTTTTTCCAAGATACATTTTAATAGACCAATGCAAAATTGCCCACCGAACATATGATGTTTAACTCTTTCTTGGCAGGCACCATGTGAAAACCCCTAACCCTCTATCAACTATTACAATCAAAGATTTGATTCCCCCCCCCCGAGTGATGGGGGGTAAAAAGAATCTGCTGGGGGGGGGCGGCCGCCTGAGATTCTAACAGAACATAGGGATATTTTATTGGATCTGTGATGGTAAATATGAATCGAGAGGAGGTGGATAGGATTCACCGCCCTGTAAGGCGCCATTCGTAGGAGCTTTAATTTCAGCAATAAGGAAAGGGGTGGATCAATGTAGCAGCTGCTTTGGGAAAGCCAATCGCTAGGATCTCCCCTCTCGCTGCTGAGTGAACCTCCCGAGAAACGCATGCAGCCTCGGGGATTCAGGCTCGCCCTCGAGCGAACAGACTTACCCAGCGAGGCAGTGCAGTGAACGCTACCCCGGGGCTCGGCGGGTGGCTACACTATTCGGCGGGTAGCGATCGATCTTCGGGGATCGATCCTTCCCTCGACCGGCTCCCCGTGCGCCCGTTGCTGTCTCCTGTTTTAGCTAGATCGGGGCTCTTGCATTGCCTTCAGCTGGCGTGGAACAGGCAGGGAAGGGGGAAGAAGCAGGAGAAGTGTCTCTTTGCAGCCAGTCCCCTAGTTAGAAATAAAATCACCCAGCAGATGCGGCGCGCTGCGGACGATCCTCCAGCGGTTAGCAACGCGCTCCTGGCCTGCCCTTTGAAAGTGGGGGGGCTTCCTTCCGCGCGGTGCAATGAAGCGAACCCCGGCTGCGAAGCCTTTTGCTCAGAGAAAACTCCCATTGGCTTCGGGATCGGGCGCCCATCTATTTGGCTGTAGGGTGCGCGCGGCCAGGCTAGTCCCGGGCGAATAGTTTCCCTACTGGGGCACAACCTGGCTAACGCTGCACCAGCACCGGAGTCACAGCGGGTCCCCACTAAAACGCCCTGCCCCGTAACTGCGGAGGTAGAAAAGGCGGATTAAGCCCGGCTCAAAGCAGAAGAGAAAGGACGGAGCCAACCGGGAGCTGGGACCATTCGAACTCAGCGCTCTGGGGACCCAGCTGAGCTGGGACCCGGTGCCATTGACAGAGGAGGGTGAAAACAGGAGTTCCCCGGGACAAATCGTGTAAGGAAAGAGATGGGGGGGGGCATAATGGGGCGGAGAGGGGGTTGCTCTAAAGAGATGGGGGGGACATAATGGGGCGGAGAGGGGGTTGCTCTAAAGAGATGGGGGGGACATAATGGGGCGGAGAGGGGGTTGCTCTAAAGAGATGGGGGGGACATAATGGGGCGGAGAGGGGGTTGCTCTAAAGAGATGAGCAGGAAGAAGGTTTGTAAGTACAAGTGCAGAGGAGGAAATAATCCTTCTAGCTTCTAGTTCCCAGGGCTTTGGGAACGATTTTCAAACGTGCCCAAGGCCCAGCTCCTGTCCAGGGATTTAGGCTCCTAACCGGAATTGATTTCAGTGGAAGTTAGGAGCCTAAATGCCTAGGAGGATCTGCGCCGAAGTGATTTAGGGGCCTGGGCGCCATGGACTTCTAACCAGACTTTGCCACCCAATCTAAGCGACTACGTCCCTTTTGAAAATGGGACTTAGGCTCTTTTGGCATTTTTAAACTTGATAACCCGAAGAAAGAGGAGGCTTCTTGTTCCCCAAGTCACAGCCGAGCACAGGGTGCTGGGTGAGCTTTTCAATAATGCATCGGGGGATTGATTGGGCTGAGTTAAAAATAATTGCCTACGCGTCTCTGTCAATTGCAAGTAACGGATGGGGGCAAGAAACGTCTCGCGCCTCCTTTAGGCTGAGGTTGTGTTAAAAAGTGTCCACCTACTTTGGTGGGACTTTTAACATTTGAATTATGGTTTGTGTTCTGGAGACAATGAGGAGCAAACAATGGGGAGAAATCGAGGGAAATCCTGTGATATGATTAAAGGGGGCAGTGTTCTTCCGTGCAAATTAATATCTTGCTTGCTTTTGTCTCCCCCCATGGCCACACACACGTTAGGGGCTGCACACAGAGTATATTTTAAGATCGTTCTAGTCACATGCTTGCTTTGAAGCCTTTATCCCATCTATAAATATTTGCAATAAAATAAACATTGTAATTCACCCGCGTGCCTTTAAAAGAGTCAAATCGTCGTCTCTTCAGCCCTTGCTAGTGATCCAGTAATTCCTCAGACCTGGTTGTAAATGAAGTGCGTGTTTGAGCTTCGGATTATCTTCTTAACACCGGTTCATTGCAATTCGGGGGGATTTATTTTCTATTAAACAGTTTTATCTTTGGGCAAAACATAAGACACCTGATGGCTGTCTTCGATTTTAGAGGCGAGAAGGCGGTAGATGTATTTTTAAAGCCCCGTCTTGAAAATACAGCACAAATACACTGATCGAAAAAGAAGTCCCTGAGGCATTTGCAATGTACAAAGTGCATCTACTGGATGGAAACATCATCATTGTAATCACAGGGAAGTGTATCCTAGACACACACACGCGGTTACATATTGCTTGTATGTGTATATTATATGTACACCAACATACACACTCGTTGAATCTATTTCCCCAAAGCTAAGCATCGTCACACCTTCTTGTCAACTGTCTGATATAGGCCTTCTTGATTATCACTACAAAAGGTTTTTTTTTCTCCTGCTGATAATAGCTCATCTAAATAAATGGCCTCTTAGAATTGGTATGGCAGCTTCCAAGTTTTCTATGTGTATATATACATCTTACTTCTGTGTGTTCCATTCTATGCATCTGATGAAGTGGGCTATAGCCTAGGAAAGCTTATAAATGTGTTAGTCTCTAGCACGGCTGCTACTCTGAAACATGGATAGATGTAAATCTTAATACTAGAGGTTGCTGCTAATATGTGTAGAATTCCTTAGCTAGTTCTTTAGCGAGATGATTGTTTAGCTGCGTATGTATATATGCATATCAATATAGGTGTTGAGATACACATTTTTTGTCACATCAATTTCATGTCACCTGTTTCTTAGACTGGATCCTGGATTTTCCCCTCCCCCCCTTTTTTTTGGCTGTGTAAAAAATGTATTTCAGAGTTAAAGGTATTCTTCTAAAGTAATAAGACACATTTTCCTGAAGCAGACAAATCCTCGTGTCCCAGGGCTTCGTGAAAACAAGCAAGTCTGTTCTGTGCTACACTTACTTTAAATAATCAGTGTTCCCAGAGCTGTATAAATTCATAGATCTTAAGATCACAAGAGATTAGTGAGATCACCTGGTCTGACCCTCTTCCTGGATCAGCCCGAGGTAACAGCAAATCACGTCCAACCTACATTTCCCAAACTCTCAGACTTGCTTCTGAATTAATACGGAGTGTGTCCATTTTGTATCTTTCGAACTTCCTCATCCTAGTAACCATTTCCACAGGGCATTCCCTGAGTGTCAGCAGCTAATATCAAATCAAATTACACGCCACGTCGTCTCCCCCCGTTTGCTGATTTTATGCGGTTTTGGTGATAAACCTTCCCAGCCTAGCAAATAAAACGAGATGCAACGAGCAAACCGAATGCGGCATGTGGACTATTCAGGCCGAATCACAAGGAACTGCGTCGGTGGATCCGGAGTTCGCCCGAAAGGATTGTTTATTGAGGGTAAGAATATTATTCAATGCTAATTGGCAGGCTCCTCATCGCCTCCCACTTTCAATCTGATGTGTTTGTATGTTCAGCTTTTCTCCCGCGGGTGCCCTGCGGAATAGCCCCAGTCAGCGTGTGAACGCGAGAGCCCTGTCTACAAGAGACAGCGGGCGGGCCAGGCCAACGAGCCCCGCTCCCCGGCGAGGGGGGTACACACGTGCTCTGCGGCCCGGGTCATGTATGGAGAGCGCCTCACTCCTGTTTAGGGGAAGGGGTTTCACAGAAGGAGCTTCGAGATCACGTTCTCGTTCCACTTTTCAGGCGAGATTTTTCCTTGCTCCGCATCGGCCTGGTTTTTCAGGGGTGGGGTCACGGGACCAGCTCACACCCCCCCCCCACCCGCGTTCTCCTTGGTAACGTGCCTCGTGGTTTTATTTAAACACCTGACCGGCGGCCTGTTTGCTCCCCCTCCTTTCAATCCCGGACTGGTTCGCTAGGGATGTAGTCGCTGAGGGTCCCTCCAACAACCCAATCGCCCTCATAGAGGCACATCAGAATAGCTCAGCCCGGATCAGGGGCTTCACTCCCCTTCAATAAGAGTTGCCAACGAGTTTGATTAAGAGCCGTCTGGATATATACCCCGGTGGAGACGGGGAAGCCGCTATGTACATTGGTAGATGTAAAAACAACAAGGAGTCCTTGCAGCGCCTTAGAGACTAACACATGTATATGGGCATAAGCTTTCGTGGGCTAAAACCCACTTCATCCGATGCATGGAGTGGAACATACAGTAGAGAGGTATAAATACACCGCATATGAAAAGATGGGAGTTGCCTTACCGGGTGGGGTGGGGGTCAGTGCTAAGGAGCCAATTCAATTAAGGTGGAAGTTGTCTCCATCCTGATGAGAGAGAGAGAAAGAGAGAAATGGACTGCGATAGATATGAGAAAGTGCATTTTACTCTATAGTTAGTTGTACTCTCATATATTATGAGATCAGATAGATCCTATTGTATCTATTTAATGTATAGCTAGATACGCAATATAGCAACTATATTTCTCTCTAAGGATGAGGGAGAAAGATGGGTATATATCTATATATGCAGAGAATCAATCGACTCTCATGTGACATAAAGACAGACTATATAGAGAGGGAGAAGCCTATAATATATTTCTCTCTCTCTCCAGAGATGCCTAGCTATATTTATATCTATCAGAGGGGTAGCCCTGTTAGTCTGTAGCCACAAAAACTATGAGCTGCCACCTGACTCCTTATTTATATCTAGGTTACTCTCTATTTCATCGGTCTCATTCTTGATCAGCAGGCGAAGGCCACTGATTTACAGCCCTGCCTGGAGAAAGGTTGGTCTAAGTAGCCTTTCACCAATTTCAAACTCTTGCGTTGAGACCAGCTAGGCAGCTAGCGACTGGAGAGGGTTTTGCAGCCGCTGGCTCCAGACGCTTTGATTGATACGGGCCCGTTTTTGCACGGGAGGGGAGGCGAGGCGATCCCACAGGTTAACTCGGAAAGGGTTAAGTACTCACCTCGGCCTCCATTTGTGGGGGGTGGGGAGAGAGACGTGATCAGAAGGTTTTCCCAGCGACTCAGCCAAAGTCACCCCCCGCCCTTTAGCTTCGCCTTCTGATTTCTCTCCAACCCCCCCCCCCCCCCCAATGTAAGAACCGGCCTCATCAAAACCACCGGGAGCTTCGGTTGACATTGAGATTTCTCTTGGTAACACACCTGCGCTGGCCAGAAAGAAACGATTCAAAAGAACATAAAACCGGCCCTACTGGGTCAGACCAAGGATCCATCTAGCCCAGTCTCCTGTCTCCCGACAGTGGCCAAGGCCCGGTGCCCCAGAGGGAATCAGGGAATCACCAAGTGATCCATCCCCTGGGGCCCATTCCCAGCTTCTGGCAAAAGAAAAGAAAAGTCTGTGCGGAGTCGCGCTGTATGGTTGCAAAGGGGGGAAAGTCCCCCTGGGCAGGAGTTTATACATCAGACAAACTCACTTTTGCTCTTCGGAACAGCGAGAGGTTAGAGCAGCCACCCACAGAAGCGTCAGAGGGCCCGATCCTGTTTCACCTTTACTACGCAATAACACACTGGCCCTGCAAGCACGGGGAAGGAGAGCAGGACTAGCCCCTAGACTGTATAGATATCATGTTTCCGTTGCTCTTTATTTTTCCGATCTCTCTCTCTCCTGCCTTTCATCTTCACTGTTACCTTTCCTGTTTGGGACCAAAGAAAACTTCCCTCTCTAAACGATGATCTTCCTAGAAAGTCACTGCAGTGGTTTGCACTAGTCTGGGGCTGTAAGGTCCCTGGTGTCCTTGCCCCCACCCCCGTATCAAAGCTACAATCATGCCAGCAGTCAATTCCTCTCGCCTTCAAAAGAACATACCCAGAATACGGTACCATTTCGGCTCGGGTCCATCCTGCCAAGAACTTCCCCTGGCTGGTTTCAGAGTTAGTCTGTATCAGCAAAAACAACCCCCGGAGTCCTTGGGGCACCTTAGAGACTAACACAATTCTGCGTGGAACCGTTTCAACGAACGTAAATTGGTGTCAATTTCCAGCCAGCATAGACCCGATCCCAGCACGGTCCGGTAGATGCCTTCTCTCCCACGCACGGTCCGGTAGATGCCTTCTCCCCCACGCACGGTCTGCGGCATCTCGCTATTATTATCTGCCCTAGTGTCTTCTCATCCATTCCCGGCCTTCTTCCCGGGTCTTTGCCTTCATGACAAACTCAACGGAGTGTTTCGCCCCAGCGGTTCCTTTGGCGTCTTTACCTTCCCATCAGGTAAAATCTCCGGACAAAGGCGCTGCCCCAAACCCCTGCAAAGTCGCTCACTTCGGTGGGCTGAACTGTCGCAAATTTCCAACAGAGGGAGACACAGGGTTAGCTTTTCCGCAGTGGTATTTTGTGTGGTCTCGGATGCTGCTCCCTGCTATAAGCAAAGCCCTTTCTCCCCCCCTCCCCCGCACAGAGACATGCAAGTGTTCTTATGTTTCAGCTTGTAATAAATGACCATTTCAAACTGTTAACGGCTCAGAATCCGTCTTTTTAGTGGGACGTGTATTCAAAACCCAACTAGCTTGCGAATCGGACACTTAATCGTCCTTCCTTTGGGCAATTCAGTCATCGATTCGTTGGCGATAAGGCCCTTGCTTTCGCCAGCAAGTATTTGTTCTTCTGCGCTGAAAACCCGCGGCGCGCACCCCTGATTATAAGCTATCATTGTAGGAGAGAGCGGGGCATTATACACTCAGACGCCAAATACCCTCCGTGCAAAAGGATTTGCCCCCTGAGCGAAGAAGAAAACCTTGATCAGAGAGCAGCATCCAGTCTGAAGAAAATGGCCCGGTCTGCCGCGAGCTGCCCTCAGACATGACCGGAGAGATTAAGAGCGTAGTCGTTAAACTAAATCAGAGGGAAAGGTTCTCCTTCTCAAACCCTCTTATTAGGTGTGCGGGTCCTTACTTTCGTTTGTTTTTCTCTGGAGAAGCCCATGTCCCTGCCTCAAACTACTCCGGGAAGCGACACACGTTGCGAATGAGATTCTGACGTTCAACCCCTCGAATTCAGTGTTTACACTGAAGTCAATCGAATTCAAAGTCCTTTGAACCAAAACGCGAGTGGTGGCTTTCGTTTATTTCGTCCTGTTCTGGTTAATGTCCCCTATGTTTAATCTCAGCCCGGCATGGGGTTCACGGGCCACTATTGACTCGAACAATCTGCGTCCACACAACGTTTTATTTATCTGGGGGGGCTATCCATCTACTCCAGCGTGTCCGTGATAATTACGTGGCGCTATTCGTTCATTCTCCACGCGGTTCATTGCCCTAGATCCATACAACGATTATATTTTCTTCGTTTGCGCGCTGTGGGTTTTGTCCCCCCCCCCCCTTGATCTGAAAGCTCCGAACGTGCATTCGTAATTTATTGCCCCCCTTCGTATTAATTGACATATGAATATATGCTGCTTACTCGCTAACGATTCTTTTTGGTCAAGCAAGGCGAGGTAAAAGGGTCAGAGAAAGGCTGTTATCTCGCTCCGTTCTGATCTTTTCCATCTGTGAGCCTTTGCAGGCAAAATAACCGCATCTGGTGTGCACAGGACCTGACAAATGGCACTCGCTGTTTCCTTAGTGACCCTATTAAAAGCGCACCGGAGCAGGGAACAGGACGCTAAAAGTGCGTTTGGTTCCCGGAGAATTATGGATTTTGAAAGTTCCAAAACTCTGATATTACGTAACAGCTGGTGATCCCGGTTAGGCGCTGGATTCGGAGTCAAACGGGATCTATTGGCGTAAAAGTCAGAAATGCTCCTAAGAACCACACTGGAAATGGTTCCTAGATCCCGGATTCGGTGTGAGAGCCCTTTCCAGGGCGAACGAAACAGCCGTGAAATCGACTTTGAAAACCAGCGCGGTCATAAATCTGCTTTTGGAGATTTGACTTCAGGATCGAAGCGAAATCTCCCCGTCTCATGGCTCTGAACTTTGAAAGGAGAGACGGAACAGGGTCAGATTAGGGTATATCTTTTTGGAAAATCTCGCTATCATTTCCCCATATCCACTTGCCCCAAACCTTACTAAGATGTGGTTATGAATCTTTTTAAATACAATAAAATAAAGGACAATGATCAGGTTGCGTTCTGAGCAATTAAAAATGTTACTTAACGGGTTCCAAGGAGCCCGAAGACGGCTAGGGTTTCGGACTCCGTTATGAACACCCAACATACTCCTCTTTGAGAGGTCCAGCTTCTCCAAATGGATTTAGTAGTAGCCCGGGCCAGCCAGCATTAGCCCTCACTGCTTCGAGAGACTATTTTAAGCCCAGCAATGTCTCCATCCGATTGAACTGATATTGCAAACCGCCCTTCCCCGCAGCAGGTGACAATCGGGTTTACACCGTACACATCTGTGCGTCTTTATTGTGTAAAGATCCTGTTGCCTGCACTGCTCACTCAAAGCCAGTTCAGTCCCTGGGAGTTTTGCCTGAGTGAGGACTGTGTGAGCTGGGTACGGATAGGTGAACGTGACTGGGGGCGGGGGGATTGATCCCCAGACTTTATTGATGGGGAGGCGCCCGCCGGCTTTAAAGGATCGGCCCCTCGGTAAGGCTAAAATGAACGGGGTGGAATTCCTCGGGGGGGGGCACCTGATTTTTAAAGAAATCGGCTGCAAACTCCTTTCCCCCCCCCTTTTTCTCCCCCCCTGATCCTTAGCAAAAAGCGGCCCGGGGCTCTGGCAGAAGAAAGGGGGTGGGGTGGGGAGGAGGGGAGTGAATCCAGGCGTGGGTAGGGGAGCCCCGCTCCAGACCTCTGCGCCGCTCGCCCTGTTGTTCCGGGAGGAGCTGGGGGAGAGGAGGGCGGAGAGGGGGGGGGGACAGTCCCGCCGCCGCCGCAGCCCGCTGCCCGTTCGCCAGGCCGGGAACCAATGGGATGCCAACCCCGGGCGGTGACCGCCGAGATTGACGTGGAAGACACGTCAAATGGATCGGAGCCGGCGGCCGGCTCCCGGACGGGCTGATTCCCCCCCGCGAGCGGATGAAGAGCGCTCTGGGCGTGAGTCCCCGGGCCGCCTTTGAAAGTGTCCCGGGAGCGGCGGCGGAGAGGCCGGGGCCCCGAGCGCGGGCAGCCCGCCGCCGCGGCGGGGTCTATCTCCTGGCTGGGGCTCGCCGGCAGCCCCCCTCTATGCAGCCGCGCCTGCCGCCGGGAAGACGGAGCCTGCGGCGCGGCGCGGCGCGGCGGGTGTCTCTCCCCGGGCGATGGGTAAGGCGCCGCGGGTGGGTTTGATTTCCGCGAGTGGCGGGGGTCCTGGGGAAGGAGAAAGCGGCCTTCGGGCGCGCAGTGGGGGGATTCAACCCCCCCCCCACCGGGGGAAGCGCACCCCCATTCCCACGCAGGGAGGCCTCAGGCGAAGCTTCCACTCGCCTCCTCCCCGGTAAGGGATAATGATCACAATACTCCGCGGCGCGTCCTTTCCCCGATACGGCCCAGGCGTTCCTTCGCGGGATCCAGCGCGTCTCTTCTGCAGGGATGAGCTGGGGACTTGGGGCTCTCCGTGTGGCGTGCAGGGGTGACAGAATCTCCCTCTTTCCCTTGCCCCCTTTAAAATCCTGCGGTGCTAACCCGTCCCCCCCCCCTCCGCTAGAGCAAACCTACGGCGAAGTGAACCAACTGGGAGGCGTCTTTGTCAACGGCAGACCCCTGCCCAACGCCATCCGCTTGAGGATCGTGGAGCTGGCCCAGCTCGGGATCCGACCCTGCGACATCAGCCGCCAGCTGCGCGTCTCCCACGGCTGCGTGAGCAAAATCCTGGCCCGCTACAACGAGACGGGCTCCATCCTCCCCGGAGCCATCGGCGGGAGCAAGCCGCGGGTCACCACCCCCAACGTGGTGAAGCACATCCGAGACTACAAGCAAGGCGACCCGGGGATCTTCGCGTGGGAGATCCGGGACCGGCTGCTGGCGGACGGGGTGTGCGACAAGTACAACGTGCCCTCCGTCAGCTCCATCAGCAGGATTTTAAGGAACAAAATCGGGACCCTCTCCCAGCCCGGCCCCTACGACGGCACCAAGCAGCCTCCGCCCCAGCCAGCGCTGCCCTATAACCACATTTACCAGTACCCCTACCCCAACCCCATGGCCTCCGCTGGGACCAAACTGGGCCACCACCCGGGCGTGCCGGTCACAGCGGGACATGTCAATATCCCCCGATCCTGGCCCTCGGCGCACTCAGTCAGCAACATCCTCGGGATCCGGACCTTCATGGAGCAAACAGGTCAGCGAGCGCCGCTTCGGTTGGTTGGGGTTTTTCTACCCGCCAGGGGCCCAAAGAGACTCATGGTTTGGGGGGCCTGCAGATTGGGGTGCTTGGGTTTTTAGCAGGTGGGTGCTCAGCGCTTTTTGAACACGGGGCCTCCCTCTTTGGGCCCCCAGAAAGGGAGGCCCCTAAAATCACGCGTGGCCTTTTGAAAAATCGCTTTTCAACCTGGGCGAAACAATTGCTACAAGGGCTGCGTCAATAACCCCGCGCGTTTAGGGCGGATTTGACGAGCCAGCTGGAGCAAAACAACCGACACTTTTGAATGCAAAAGGTGGGAAATGTTTTGGTGGGGACGAGAGATGGCCAGTCACACCTGCAGAGCTCCGAGTTCCGCTCACCGCCCTCCAAAAAAACAAGCCCAGCGAATTCAGATCTCGATTGCTTTTTGCCAGATCTAAGCAAACGTCTCGGACATTGATCTGATTCGCTGTGAGAAACTTCCCTGCCCTCTTAGCATTTTAAAAAGAACTTTCTGCTACAGGCCTTCTTTACTGGCAAATACAAAATCGATTGTAATGCTCACAGAATGCATCCTTCATTAGTGATCGAAACAAATGACTACAGCGCGATCAACACTGTACCGGGCAGATCTTGGCTGGCAAATTGGATCCGGGGGGTTAACATTTATCTGTCACGCGTTATTTATACAAACCCGAATTGATTAAATTAAGGTCCGGTTCCACTTTTGTTCGGAACACATCGCTTGGGGAAATGTTCTCCCTTGATCCTTTCAAACGCTAGAGGTAAATAAATCAACCGCACGCGTTTGTCTGTGAATTGCACCTTTTAAAAGCCTAAAAGTTTCCCAGTGAAACAGACAGACCTCTTGGGGGAGGCAGGAGGAGCATGTTTCAGCTGAATTGTAAGCAAAACTGGCCATAATTTAGGCCAACCGATTTCGTGTTTTATGTTCCCCAGTTGAGACGCTAAGCTACTGCCCCGGGTTCCTGCTAATTGCGCGAGCGATTGTCACGTTTATACAGCAGGTTCCCGAATGCGTCTTCGCTTCGGATTCAGCCACATGCTGGAGCCAGAAAAACGTTTCGGTCTGAAAATGTTTCCCAGTTCTGGATTCTGTCTGAACGACGCTGTTTGAATGGGGGCAGTTTCATGACTGGGGGGGTGGGGAGAGAGGAGAAATAAAACCAACCTTTCCCTCTCAATAGAGCAGAGTTTTATATTAAAGGGCAGGATCTTTATCGGGTCATTCTCGGTCGCAATTTTGAACGATTCTCATACACAGCTCCATCCCCAGGTTGAAAATGCCTCCTACACGGCGCGATTTTTAGCCGGCTCGAAGGGGCCCAGCGACCAAGATGCCTTCGCGCAGTTTCTGAACGAAAACGGGACAAACCCTGACTCGAATCCAGACTGATCTCATTGAAACCAAGCGCAAAACCCCCTCGCTGGCTCCATCCCGGAGCAGGATCGGAGCCCCGCGCGGCTTTTCACAGCGCTTAGAGCTCCCGGGTCATGGGCTAGGACAGCAAGGCGGGTGGCTAGGGAGGGGTCTGCATGCGGATGAGTACATCTCCTGTCATCTGTTCCCACCCCAGGGCCTCTGGCTGGGACAGAGGGGTCTGCCTACCCACCCAAAATGGAAGACTGGCCCAGTGTGAACAGAACGGCCTTCCCGCCCGCCCAGGCAGTCAATGGGATTGATAAAGCTGCAATGGAAGCGGACATTAAGTACCCCCAGGTAACATCTTCCAGCCAGGCGTTTGCAGCTGGGGGGGGGGGGGGGTAGCCGTGAAGAAAATGCTCGGCGTGTTTGGGGGAGGGGGGAGATTTGGGGATCACCCCTCGAAGGGAGATTGTGAGTTCGAATGGGGGAAATGTTTGTGCAACTGAAACCGATGCAATTTAAAGCACCCGGTTGTGTGGGGTGTGCACAGCCGAGGCTGTGAACATGCGTGTGCACTTCATGACTTTACACGTAACACACCAGATTATGCTCTGGTGTATACCCGCGTTCACACCCAAACACAAACGTGGATGCCTTGAAGGAATCGATTTCGGCCGAACGCTTTGTTTCGTAGCACCTCCGCTCCGAATCGGGTGTGTGTTTACACGGGCACACATAGCCAGGCGCGTGTATCCCCCCGCGGGCTGATGCATCGACTGTGTCCATCAATATTTTCACGGCCCCAGCTGGGGATTTCCTTAGGTTTTGGTGTCGCTGTGACCCCACTTGCCCCCCGCTTTTCTGTCCCCGCCTCCCGGTTCTCTGGGTTAGTTGAAGCGATTCGAATCCGCCCGATGCCCGTGGGGCTGCACCCATGGACCGGCATAGGCGTCACCTTCCAGGGGCGAGGGCGGATGATCCCGTCCCGGCCTCGGGCCCCTAGGAGACTCCGGGGCGTCTGTAATTCCCGTAACAGCCCGTCTCCCGCTTCTCTTCGCAGCCTGCCCCCGCCCTTTCCAGCTTCCTCCCGGCCTGCGCCTACCCCTCCTCCAACCAGCACGGTGTGTACGCTGGCCCCGGGGCGGGCTACATCGCCCCAGCCCATCACTGGCCGGCGCAAAGCAGCCCCCTGGCGCACCACGGGCCCGGGGTGACGGTCCCCGGGGGAGAGCTGGGCAGCGCCATGGCCTTCAAGCATCCGGCCCGGGAAGGTAAGGGGGCGAGAGAGCCCAGGGGCGCGGGGAGCCGGCGGGGGAGGCGGATCACACCCAGGGAGGGAGGGGAACCTGGTGACCTGAGCAATGGATCCTTCGCTCCTGGGCCAGGCGGCTGGGAAACGCTCCCTGCCCCGCAGCCTTTGCTCGCCCAGGGGCCTCTGGAGGGAGGCACAGGTGGCAGAATATCCCCCAGCCACTTCCATGCCGCGGGAGAACAGAGTGTGTCTGTCCCTGCGCGGATTTCCTGAGCTCCGTGCTCGGCGCTGCCACCACACAGCGCTTCATAGACCGTGGGAACGGGCTGTTCCATTGCACGCGTCATAGATGTGCAGAATAGCAGCTATAGAGATACGTGGAGGAATTCTAGAAATCGGTAATAGAAAGTGAGCTCTATGGACCAGTCCCACGTTTTTAAAAAAATGCTCTGTGCTTTAGTAGTTCTATAACAGCCTCCGAATGAATTGCTGTGTGTAGCAATGATATCAGTAAATCAATACATGAACAGCGCATACTGTTGTCTTATAATATAGTATAATTAATTAATATAATTAATATTTCGTTCTATATATATGTGTGTGTGTAATTTATATAGCTATATGGACATTCCCATGTTTATTAAAATGCTCTATGTTTGCATAGTTATATAACATCCTCAGAATTTTTATATATATATATATATATATATATATATATATAAAATAGAACATGCCTATGTTTAATATATGTATATATATTGTCTATTACACTATATAGCTATAATGGAATATGTCTATGCTTATATATATATACATATAAAACAGGCATTTCTATTATTGCTATATAGCTATATAGTGTAATACACAATTATATATGTGTGTGTAATATATATATTTTTATATATGTGTAATATATGTGTAATATATGTTTAATATATGTAATATATGTAATAATATATATGTGTAATATATGTAAGTGTATATATATAAGTGTAATGCACAATTATATATATGTGTGTGTAATATTACACACATGTATATATAATTGTGTATTACACTTATATATATACACATATATATTACACATATATATAATTGTGTATTACACTTTATAGCTATAAAAGAACATACTTATGTGTGTGTATATATATATATATACGCACACACATATATAACTGTATGTCACATACGTGTGTGTACATAGAATTTGTAAAATTAAATGAAATAATGACCTTTTAGAATGTATATATAAAATTAGTTTGTGGAAGAAAATATATAAAAAGAACATCTCTCTCTCTCTCTCTCTCTCTCTCTGTTTTACAGCCACACACACACATATAATTGTATTTCACGCATATATGTTTACATAGAATTTGTAAAATTACAGGTAATATAGAACTTTTAAAATTAATATATACAATTAGCCCGTGGAAGCGAGTAGTCTCTGTCTGTCTGTCTCTCTCTCTCTCTTTGCCTCGGCACTTGAGTTCTATCCTATTTCATAAATGCAGGATCGGGCCCTAAGCCATCTGATTTTTTCATTTCCATTGGAGGCCCGGCCCAGCAGGCTTAGCATCTTTCCATTGACTTCCGCCGGAGTTGGATCGGCCCTTGGACTTTAGTATGTTGGAGGGTGGAAAGCTCAAAGACGATGTGGAGGAATTACCCACTCTTTCGTTTTTATTCATGTTAAAAAAAAATACCAGCAGGTATAATGCCCCGTTTCACGCGCTTAGCTCGAGCTGGGCAGCATTGAGTGGGAGCCCATATTTGGTAGGAACCAAATGATAAGTAACGCGCTAGCGCTAGGATAATTTTTAAGCTGGGGGTTATGATCCTTTCCCATCAAATAAAGCCCTTTCGGGATGGTCACTGCAGTGTAGGACTCAAAACAGTGACATTCTGCTTGTTCCTTTTAAATGCAAGTGCTAGGTTTAACGGTTGTTTAAGTCCTAGCACTTCTAAACTTTTATGGAAACCTGAAAATACATTAATGAGGTCTCTCCCCCCCCCTCCCGGCCCCCAAGGGGCACCTAAAAATAATGTCAGATTGTGTCCTGGCTAAAATATCTGCTAGTTCAGAATTGTACAACCCTTGCGCTCAACATAGTTCATATTTGCTACCAGCAAAAACATCAAGATTCAACGTGGAAACCATTTTTTCCTCTTAATGTTCAATCATGTGAGCTGGAAATCTCAGAGGAAGCAGAACGATCCGGGGCACACATCCAGCTTTTAATTCTTTAAGACAAGGATCTCTTTCTTAGAGGTCATTATCTGTGCCTAGAGTGTGCATTGTGTGCAATGAAACAGAAAAGAAATGACCCAGTGATAGTCTGTATCATATAATAAATACAGCGAAGTGACAGAGGTTGAGCATTAGAGACATTCGTTTTTAGTAATAATAATTTCAGCCATATTAAATAAGTATTTTTACTGGATACCTCTGACCATAAATCTTGCAGAAGTGCTGGTGGATAATCCAGATCTAAGAAAGACACACTCATTCGATGAAAATGACTAACATTATAAATCGCTTATACTAGTTATTTTTCCCCCCTCAGGGAGTATTTAAAGTAATATACCATAGGAGTATAATAAGCGATCACATGTTTCTGATTTGAACACGTCTCTATACTGTAGTATATTTTTTAATGTTGAACATTTTTTCTTCTATTAATCACATCGGTCCATTTTGGGACGTTTTATTTCTTTGATATGTGGTTTCATTTAAAAATGCGAACTCATCTGTTCTGCTTCTATTCTTTGCCCCTTTTTCCGTTGTACGTTATAATGTCTCTAGTCTTTTTCACATTTGCAATTCATTTTCCACTTATCAGCTACTTTATGTATTACTGTTTTAATATACGACCCTTAACCATTTTTGCCTAACTAATGTAGCCTTCTGAGAGTTACAACCTCATTATTATCGCTAAGAATGAGTGGCTGTGTACAATAAGGAATAGCAATTAATAGCCATAAAAAGATTTAAGAAAGAGAAAAAGAAAGAAAGAGAATTTGGTTAAGTATCTATGCACATTCTAGTCTGACTAATTTTCTGGTCCATATCTATCTATCTATCTATCTATCTATCTATCTATCTATCTATCTATCTATCTATCTATCTATCTAAATACAGTGGCTCCGTGTGTGAGAGTGAGAAAGAGAGAACCCTTCAATTGTAATAAAAAGTATGACGAATTCTTTGAACACCTCAGAACTGAGAGTATAAAAAACATCCCTGCAATATTACATTGGAAAAGCATAGCTTCCTGTATCTCATGGAAGTTATTTTACTGGATAAGTAATGATTGTCTCAAATAACTCAGCTGTCTGAGATGTGTCTATGTAGACACACACCGGCTCTGATTCAACCCTCCTCTCCCCACCACACTTAACTGCGATCCAGCAAACAAAATTCACTCATCTAAACAGCGCGCATGCATCTAGCATATTTGGTATATTCTCAAGCTAGCTGCCGCAAAGAAAGTTTCATTTTACCGTTCTATACCGCCGGGGTAATCCTACTAAACCTGGTACTTACTGGCTGATCTGCTTGGAAACAGAAAACAAACCCAAAGTAATAACTGAAAAGGAAGTAGGTAGATTCATTTATGGACAGATTTTCTAAAATAATAATAATAATAATAATAATAAATAATAAATTGATTAATAACCAACGAGTGCTCAGCACTTTGGACAATTTTACCATTACAGTATTTGGTTAACCCTTTTATTTGATCATAATTAAACCCCAGGAACTCGACGGCCTAGGAAGCCCTGCTAGGGACAGGAAGAAATAGTGACAGATCTGGGCACCTCCGACCCTGTATACACAGGAAAAGGACGGGAGAAATATGATTTGATCACAATTAACGTGCAGGAATTTCCCGTACACGGATTAATAAATCTTACTCACAACCTAGAGATCTGCTGCTTTGAAAAGACCCATTTGCATTTGCTCAGGTTCTTGTTACCTGTGTATTGAGTTTGATCCCATTCCAGAAACAGTAACCATCCATTGTCAAAGGCGCTCCTAAGCCTGTTAGGTGCATCCCAGAGCTCCTGGGAAATTAAATCCGCACCCTTACAATCAATGGTTTCAGAGTAGCCGCCCTGTTAGTCTGTGTCAGCAAAAAGAACAGGAGGACTTGTGGCACCTTAGAGACAAATTGATTTCAGCATAAGCTTTCGTGGACTACAGTCCACTTCATCGGATGCATAGAATGGAACATACAGTAAGAAGATATTTATACCAACTGTAAGAGGCTAATAATTCATTAAGAGGGACTGTTATCAGCAGGGCAAATCCGACTGCAAAAGCCACCTTCGGCTACCTTTGTAAACGGGAGGGCTCCTCACGGGACAGGGCTGGGTTTGAACAATGCTTTTGCAAAGTTAATTTACCCTTCGCACTCAGGACAGCTTTTGCACATGGGGGGGGGGAGCGATGTGTTAAACCGGCCAATTCCCCCCACACGTATCCTCCACGTAAAAGATCACAGGGGGTCTTGGACAAAGCGTGCTTCGAAACTGCCACCTGACCCCCCCCCCCCAAATCAGCGCGGGTGGTGTCAATTCCTTGGAGAGCTCGGCCCGTCTTTGGGCATACATCGCAAGCCGGGGAAGCCGAGGGGGTGACAGCAGCACCCCCTGGTTTAGACCTGGGATCGATGGCCTAGATTCGGGCTCTGTCTGTCAATACATCCCTGCCTCGGGGGGTCGGCCCGCTCAGCGGTAAGACTCGCCGCGGAGGCTGTAAAACGCTCGGGGCCCGATCTTGCTGGTTTCGGGCAGCTTGAGTCTGGAAAATGGGCGCGTTTTGCAAACAAGACCCCCCCCCAACACACACACACACACACACACACACACACACACACACACACACACACACACACACACACACACACACACACACACACACACACACACACACACACACACACACACACACACACACACACACACACACACACACACACACACACACACACACACACACACACCCCCCCCCCCAGCAGCGGAATGGACTAGCCCCGCGGCCGACCTGGTGCCACTGCCCTGCCCCGAAGAGAGTATTTGTGGGCCCTCTAGGAAGGGAACGTGCCTCGCCACCAGCGTTCATTTGCACCTCTCGGTGTGCGCGGAATCGAAGCGGATTCAGACAAGCCCTCGCTGGTTTAAACCGGGAACCTGCCGCAGTTGGGAGAGGGGGGAAAAAAGCAAATCTGCTCTGGTCCCTCCAGACGGGAAGGGCTCTGGCGTCCTCCCCAGCCTTGCTGCTCGTTACTTGGGCTGCGCGAAGCCAGGCGCGTTGGGTGTGAAGTGTCTAGCCCCGGATCTAACACAGATCTGTGCGGGGAGAGGGGAAGCGAAGTGGATTTAAAAGACATCTTCATCACAGCGCGCGACCAGGAAGGGACCCCCCTCCCCCTCGCATTTACCCCCAAAGGGACCACGGAGGTAGAGCTTTAAGACAAGAAGCAGCCCCCCCTCCCAGCACCCCCAATCCTTGCCGGCTATTCCTCCATCGGGGGTGGGAAAAGAACTGGCTCGCTTCTAGAATAATGGTGCCTTCCTAGGCAAATAGGCCGCAATCGCTTAAGATTGGGGGGGAGAGAGGGGACCGCGATCGGTCACTGCGTTGCTGACAAACCTGGGGTCCCTTCCCGAAGCCTTAACCCGGCCCCCTAATAGCAGTATGTCCCTGGGGCTGAGCCAAATCTCCGAGGCGGACGTTTACAACCATCAACCGGGAAGATGGCTAGTCCGAAACAAGGATTAAAACAGGATCAGGCTTCGTTCGGTGCCCTTGTATATTTCCCACTCTCTTGCGAAACATGATTTGATCAGCCATCCATTGGCAGCCAGATTTGCCTGGGGCGGGGCGGGGGGGGGATTGCTCTTCTCTTTCAGACGGGCTGTGCCTTGGACGGTCGGTTATTTCAAGCCCGGAGGGTTTAGTTGTTGCAAGTGAAAATTATTATTCTGCTAAAGGTCTTGGGAGGAGACGTGTCACGGTTTCAGGGCAGAAAATGTCTCCCTTGCTTGCCGTGAAAGGGAAAGGTTCTTGGAGGATTTTTTAAAAGCAATGACTAGCGGCTATTGATCAACAAGTGTGTGAATGTGAAATTGACAGGGCAGATTCTTTGGGCCATACTGCAAGTGAGCAAACATACTGCAAGTGTAAAGCAAAACTAATCAGGTTCCATAAGAAGTCTCAGTCTGATGCCAAGTAATGAAACGAACAGAAGTGTTACAGTCAATGCCTTAGGAGTCAAGTATCAGAGGGGTAGCCATGTTAGTCTGGATCTGTAGAAGCGACAGAGTCCTGTGGCTCCTTATAGACTAACAGACGTATTGGAGCATAAGCTTTCGTGGGTGAATACCCACTTCTTCAGATTGCCTTAGGAGTATGCCAACCTACTTGCTTCTCTTTCTTTCCCTTGCTGCAGTTGTGGACAGAAAACCCTCCAGTCCTGTAGGCAAACCTCAAGAAACCCTAAATAATATACATGGACTTTCTATCCCTGCCTCGTCTTCCTAGAGCTCCCAGTGAATCATCCCAGAGAGAGAGAGTTTTGGATCAAACACCCGCAACTTCAAAAATGAAAGAGAACCTAAAAGCACAGCTGCATTCAAAGAGGCGCCTTTGGAGAGGAAGCGGCTGTATTTGAAACAACAAGCCCAGGCAATAAAAAGAGACAATGACTTTTTAATGCACAAATGAATGAGATCTGCACATTCACTGACCCTGTGCCTTGAGTGAGTGATTTCCTCAGTCAGGTTGGAAGGTGGTGATGGGAGAGAATTATTTTCTTTCTTTCTTTCTTTTTTTTTCTTTCTTTCACACAAGCGACCTCTGGATATAGAGCAGTCACAGATTTTTCACTAGTACTACCACCACTGTTCATTGCTTACGATGCCATAGACTTTATTCTGTCACTCTGATGTGCATTTACTCTAGAGAGGAGGATTCATTCAGTGTCTCCAAGGCCTGAGCCCAAGGATCTGTGCTCTGAACCGGTTTCTGCCCGTGGATAATGTCTCTCTCCCAGAGTGTAAATGGACAAATACGCAGCAACATTTTATGATATATTTTTATAATAACAAACCTTAATAAAAAGTGACTACAACCGATGCGCGTGTTTGGATTCCTTCCCTGGGGCCCTTTGCATAGCAACAGACTGTGGGCTCTAGTCATGCAGTTCTCCTCCAATCCACTAGAGCCTCAAGTGCCCCATTTCTGCTTCTCCTGAAGAAGCTTCACCAAAAGTGACATCTTCCCATACCCTTTGTCCAATGTGCGGCTACCTCTGGAAGCAGCTAGAATCCTCCTCGGGCCAGTTCAAGACGGCCTCTCTAAAATGAGTCTCTTTGCATTCATTGTAAGGGTGATCGGGTGGTTAAAAGTACTGCACTAGGACTCAGGAGACCTGCGTTCATTTCTCAGCGCTGCAGCCAGCTCCGTGCGTGGCTACGGGCAGGTCACTCAATTGTGCCTCAATTCACCATCTGTAAAACGGGGATAATAATATTTCCATTGAGTTGTCTACTTAGATTGCAGGCTCTTTAAGGAAAAGGCTGTTTCTTACTGTGTGTTCGTACAGGGCCTACCACAAAGGGGCCATAAGTGTGGTTAGAGCTACTAGGTGCTATCCTAATACATGTAATAACTCTAAGGCAGGACTGAGGTCCAAATGGAGATTATAGAAGGTTGCAAAACCCGGGAGAGCTTTGTTGACCTTACACTTGAGTATAAAGCACAGGGAGAGAAAAGAAAGAGTATTTTAAATAGGGGCGAGCTCTGCCAGGCTCACATGACATTTGTTGCACTAAACAGACTATAGTTTAAAGAGAGGCGGCCAAGTGGAAGGCAATGAAATTACATCAGAGAAGTACCTGGCCCCATTAATTTAGTTAAATATATCTTAATGGCCATCAAACCTCCTGAAATTGATCACTATTGGCCATGTTTAGTTCCCTGGAATGTCTATAGATTTAAGACTGATCTAGAATTCAGAATGGGAACTGCTTCAGAACAGAAGAATGACAGCAGCATCCTCAAAGCATGAATAAAATGAGTGTAACCTTTCCCAGACAGAAGAGTCCACTCAAAACATCACACCAAATAAAGCTAATGAGATTCTTCCTGGGAAGGGAAATGTGGAAGATGCGCATACCCTCTTTCTAGTAGGTTTCTCCTGCAAGCACATGTATTGCGTGTTGGTGGTCTGTGACGTCAGATGGGCACTTCTCGTCCACATAATTAAAAACTCATTACAGAAGATGTATAAGAAAATAGCCCTGATCCTCTCAAGCATTGGTTTCAAAATAAACACATGTAGCGCTGAGTGAAAGGGGATTGCCAACACTGAAAACCAAAGGCCTTTATGCACAGAAGTACAGGGCACGCAGTACCAAAGCGAAGAGAAGCAGTGTAGAGTATGTAGGGAAAAGGACTGGGTGTCAGGAGACCTAGGTTATGTCTACACTGAGTTGTAAACCTGGGTCTGTGGGACCTGGGCTTGTGGACTTGGTGCTTCCAAGCCTTTCCACACTGCATAATAAATCTGGGTTCACAACTGCTGGACTCAGGTCTCAGCCATGCAAATATGTCCACACTGCACTATGCAGACCTTCTGACTCACATGTGCAGCATGAGCGGTGTCCACACTGCAGAATGACGGAGCTTGGACCTGGGTCACAGTGGGACTTAGGCACTGACGCCCCCCATCCCCCAGCAGGGTCTGAGAACCCAGGTCCGGAGTGCTTGCTGCCCCGAGTCAGACTGATCTGTGTGTGGCCAGAATGGGGGCTTGGGCTCAAACCTGAGTCAGATCCCTGGGCTTAGTGAGCAGTGTAGACATACCCCTGGAGTCTAGTCCTGGCTTGGTCACTGACCTTCTGTGTGGCATTGAACAAGTCACTCCTATGCTCTCTGTCTTGTCTATTCAGGTTGTACACGCTTAGGGGCTGGGACCTTCTTTAATGATACGTTTGTACAGTGCCTAGCGCTGTCATATAAATAATAATAAAGTTTCCTCACGCTGCCCCAAGGGTGTGCCTCCTGCCCGAATTAAAGGGAAATCCCCCAAAAGGGGAAGGATAGCGCATGCTCCATGTGCGTTCAGCTCTGGCGACTTTAATGAGGCTGCCCACAAGGTGTGCTGGATAACGGATACAGCCAATTCCGATGGTGCTTTCAGTGGCGTGAATACCTGGGCCCAGATTTTCAAAAGAATTCAGCTGACGGAAGATGCAGCTAGGTGCCTAGTGGGATTTTGAAAAGCACCTGAGCATGCTAGGCACAGTACTCCCATGAGAGTTAGGCACCTAGCTGCATCTTCAGGTGCCTAAAAACTTGGGCTCTCTGCATATGGCTCGCTCTGCATCCCACACGGAAGGTGAGGCTCTGCCTTTTGCAGCAGTGTTCCTCCTTCTCAGGGACCCACAAAGGGCTCTCCATGGGGTCCATGAGGACAGAAATGGTGGGGCCCGGGTGGGCTTGGGATGGGGAATGACCAGCCCCATATTGGGTGGAGGTGAGGCTGCGGGGAATCCGTATTGCTTCTCCATTGGCCTGGGGCTGTATTACCTTTTCCATGAAGCCCTCTCCATGGAGGGCGTGGGAGTGTGTGGGTGGTAGCTAAGGGAATTCCTGGCAGCTCAGCTCCGCAGGAGTTGCACTGTCAGGAAGCCAGCACCACCAAGCTGGGGAGGAGAGCTCTCCATGTGGATGATCTTGGCCTCCCCATGGTCCCCGTGGTCCCCTTGGACCTATGTGGACAAGTCAGGGACTTGTCAGGCCCCAGAGCTTCTTGAGCAGGGGAAAATCCTGCCCCTACCAAGGATCATTGTGGAGTCTTCCTTCTTTTCTCTGCCTCTCGCTGTGGGTTTTACTCCCTTATCAGCCACCCCAGCTCTCACGTGCTTCACTGTGGCCTTTGAGATCTACATGGCTCCAGAGGAGCACTGCTGTGGCGGGGATGAATAGATCAAACTTTGGTCTTGTTGGAGCTGTGGCCTGATCCATTAATAGTTTTGCAAATTAAGCCCAAAGGTTTACGCTGGCATCAGAAGCCAACTGGGAAGGACTTAGGACATGCATAATGTGCTCACAGCAGCCTGAGCCATAGGGAAGGCAGGCGGCTGGGTTGATCCTGAGCATCATCTTGCCATTCAGCTTCAGAAACCATGAGTTAAGGTGATCCAGCCTGGAAGTGGCAAATTGGCCAGGCCCTCACCTGGTGGGAAGAGGTGAAGTACTCCCTGGCCTGAGCAATTATTCACATGAAGGTGTCACCTGCCCTGTGTGGTACCAGAGACCCAATCATAGAATATCAGGGTTGGAAGGGACCTTAGGAGGTCATCTAGTCCAACCCGCTGCTCAAAGCAGGACCAATCCCCAATTTTTGCCCCCGATCCCTAAATGGCCCCCTCAAGGATTGAACTCACAACCCTGGGTTTAGCAGGCCAATGCTCAAACCACTGAGCTATCCCTCTCCCTCCCCACCAATGTGGCAGAGAACGGTGGGAGGATCACTGTCCCACCACTGCAAGCCTCAAGCATTCAAAATCACGAGTCAGACTTAACAATCAGGAGATTTAAAAAATAATAATTCATGATTTATTGACTTCTGCTTTCTGAGACTTCGGGGCTCACATTTTTGAGCCTTTCTCCAAAGCCATGAAGACTAAAAACTTTTTTTCTGATCAACGCAAACTGAGATTTGCATATGATCACATGGCTTCTGGGGCTGGGGCATTAAGGAAAACCCAGGTATCCTGAGACCCGTGATAAAATCACAAGAGTTGTGAACACTGTATGTTTCTTTGGCAGTCATGCGGGTCAAGATAGGCCTCACGAGTCTGTTCCAGTGAGCAAATATGTAAGTAAATAAATAAAACATTCTTGGCTTGATCCTGTACTCCTAGCACATCCCAAACCCCAGTGAACTGGTTGGCTGAAGCCCCATTTTGGCAAGGTACCTAAGCAGGTGCATTTAAAGTTAAGTACCTTGCTGAATTGGGACTTGAGGGCAAAAGGCATTCAGGATTCAGCCCTTAGTCAGCTTACCTAAAACACTGAAAAAATAAATATACTGGGCAAAGTTTTGCCCTCAGATATGTGCATGCAATTCCCATTGAATTCAATGAGCTCTGGGCATGCTTAGCATGTGAGAATGTAGCCTATGAATGAGGCTAATCAAAATTACATTTATTAAAAAAAACAAACCTGAATGACAATACCACATCCTAAGAAATTTGCGAGTCTTAGATCATGGTACCGCCAGAGTGCATTTTCAATGCACATAAAAGGCAAATTTTCCGAGATAAGGCAGTGGCAGCCAGTTCAAAGAGTTTTGGCAACTCTAATTGTTGAACTAATGATTAGCAAATGGGCACCATTTTTTTTTTTTTACATAAACCTTTACATCTTAAATTCTAAACGGAACTCAAATGTTTAAGCCAAAGAAGAAAACTGTCAAAAAACAATGAATGAAATGTAGGTTTCAAAAGAACACCATCTACTTGAACTCTAGTTTCAAAAAATGAACGAAGAGGGTTTCAAGTACTGGCTAGCTGAGGTGCATATCTGGCCCCCTATCATCACAGTGTCTAATTGTTTAATGTGCTTATCCTCACAACACCCCTTAGAGGCGGGGGAGTGGTACTTTCTCCATTTTCTAGCTGGGGAACTGAACTAATGCGGGCTAGATGAATACCTAAGATAGGTAGATAGAGCGCATAAGGGTGTGTCATTTCTGAGGAAGGTCCAGGATATCTTCCTCCAAGATATTTTTTTACAAATACCTGACACTTGGTGAAATCTGGTCCTTTCCAAAGGCAAATATTTGCTCTTCAACTGTGTTTTCCATGAACCCCAGAGAAAAAGTCCCCAAGGCAGGAATGACTTAACAGTATCCAGAGAAGGATGAAGTGGATTGCAATCCAATCCCTCTTTCAATCTGGTGGTAGAAGGTTCCCAAGAACACCTTCCAGCCCATCAGCAGTTGATATCCATGGACTTGTAAAGGTTACTTTTCCAGGACAAGTCAGGGGGGGTGGAGACAGAAGCCCTGGCCTGGCTGTGCCATGCGCTTTGCTGCTAAGTGGGTGCTGCATGTATCCCCCTGCGCCCACAGGCAGGACTCCTGGTGAGCTGGTCATAGGCTCCATCCAGGTCCCTGGAGGGGACCAGACTCTTCTTCCTGCCCTTGCTCCACATCTTCCCGCCATCCGCACTCCAGAGCCTGCCCGAGCCTGGCTGGGTGCATCTGCCCAGGGAAGGGGGCTGGGCTGGGCTGGGGACGGCAGCCCTGGGGTATGTCCATACAGCATCTGGGAGTGGGCTGCTGCTTCCCCGCTGGTGTAGACAGGCACACTAGCTCTGCTCCAGCTAGCAGGCCTAACAGAGCAGCATAGTCAGGGGGCTAGCAAGGGCGGCATCTCCGCTTAGCCACCTGTGCGCAACCCCACCCAGACTTCCTGGGGATGTCCTCAGGCGGTTCACTCGAGCCACCACCCGGGCTAAGTTACGTCCCAGGCAGACGGCGAAGAGCTACAAAAGGATCTCTCCAAGCTGGGTGACTGGGCAACAAAAGGGCAGATGAAATTCAATGTTGATAAATGCAAAGTAATGCACATTGGAAAACATAATCCCAACTATGCATATACAATGATGGGGTCTAAATTAGCTGTGACCACTCAAGAGAGAGATCTTGGAGTCACTGTGGATAGTTCTCTGAAAACATCCACGCAATGTGCAGTGGCCGTCAAAAAAGTGAACAGAACGTTGAGCATCATTAAGAAAGGGATAAATAAGACAGAAAATATCATATTGCCTCTATATAAATCCATGCTACGCCCACCTCTTGAATACTGCGTGCAGATGTGGTCGCCCCATCTCAAAAAAGATCTATTGGAATTGGAAAAGGTTCAGAAAAGGGCAACAAAAATGATTAGGGGTATGGAACGGCTGCAGTATGCGGAGGGATTAATAAAACTGGGACTTTTCAGCTTGGAAAAGAGTCGACTAAGGGGGAATATGATAGAGGTCTATAAAATCATGACTGGTGTGGAGAAAGTAAATAAGGAAGTGTTATTTACTCCTCATAACACAGGAACTAAGGGGTCACCAATTCAAATTAATAGGCAGCAGGTTTAAAACAAACCAAAGGAAGTATTTCTTCACACCACACACAGTCAACCTGTGGAACACCTTGCCAGAGGATGTTGTGAAGGCCAAGACTATAACAGGGTTCAAAAAAAGAACTAGATGGAGGAAAGGTCCATCAATGGCTATTAGCCAGGATGGTGTCCCTAGCCTCTGTTTGCCAGAAGCTGGGAATGGGTGACAGCTGATGGATCATTTGACGATGACCTGTTCTGTTCATTCCCTCTGGGGCACCTGGCACTGGCCACTGTCAGAAGACGGGATACTGGGCTAGATGGACCTTTGGTCTGACCCAGTATGGCCCTTCTTATGTTATGTTCTTATGTGCTACCTCTGGGCCTGGTATTTTCAGCCTGAGCTAGCCTGGGTCTGTCTGCACACCCCGAGCTGCAGCGGAGGCGTACATTCGAGCTGGGGTGCGTGCTTCCCACATAGGCGTAGTGCCTAAAACCAGAGGCGTAGCCGCAGCAGCACAAGCAACAGGAGGGGCCAGCCGCTCCAAGTACATAGCTAGCGTCTCTGACGGGCAGGCATTGGGGACAATTAGCCCCTCCCACCACTGGCGCTGATGTGGCTGCAGCTCCGGCTTATTTTTAGCCGGCTAGCTCCATGACGGGGGCTTCTCTTTTGTTTTTCTTCCCTCTCTCTCCCATGTGACGCTAATAAGTAAAACCATTGGTGTGATTTGGGCCCCATTCTGCCACTGGCAGGTCCTGATCTGAAGCCGGCACTGAACTGCCTGTCTGGGGGGCTGGAGGCAGCCTCTGGCCTTAGCGGCTGGTGCAGCATCCTGTAAAATGTACAGATTTGAATTTGTGATGGCTGCTGGCCAACGCGCCTGTGTGTGTGTCGGGGAGGAGGCATCATTTAGACAATAGGCCGTGGATTTAGCAAAATGCCTGCACTCTTTTTCCTGCGATCCTCTGAAATGACAGCTCTGGAGACGATTTATTGAGTGGAAGTTACTTGCTGACTTTAGCTGGAATAATTTATGCTTTCGAGCCTTTTCAGTGTTATAGTCAATAAGAAGCTGTCTGGCCCCATGCCCTGATGAAGGCCTACTGAGGCCGAGACTTTGGCTGACTGCCTTGTCTGTTTAAAAAAGATGAGTTTTTTTAATATCCTGAACGCCTTGTTATTGGACCGATTTATTGAAAAGCTTTGCGAAATGGAGATCAGTAGAGCTGCCTCCGGGTTTAAATGAGTCCTTACGCATCTCAAAGCTGAACTGGAGATGTTAAAGTGAGCACTTTGGGGCATCTTGTGGGGGGATGACACTCCCTCGGAGAGTTTAGGGCAGTCCACCGAAGACAATGTTTCACCTGTCTGCCCATGTCACACCTGATTCTCAGGAGTTCCGAGCACCTGCTGCAGTTGGAGTTGTGGCTCAGAAAATCTGGTTTGCAGTTTGCATCTGTGACAGTTATAAGAAGACGCATTTAAATGCTTAGTAGCAATCATCTTTTCAAAAGTAATCAAAGTATAACTGGACACAAGCTTACAAACACAGGGCTAGGTTCTTGCTACTCTGGCAGTGAAAAGCAGCTGTAAAACCTTATTTTCTGGCTAGGGAAGGATTCTTTATGCATAGGGAATGGCCCGGGAAAAGGGGGTGTGAAGCAGTCACTCCTGCACTCTGCTGAACTCTGGCTGATTCAGTTGCCTCTGGGGGTGTGGCCAGTCAGGCATAATGTGGAGCAGCTCTGAGGCTGCTCTAAATTAGGCGCTATCTACCCATAAAATATTACAGTCGCAGCACGATGGCTGCGCTGCTGTAGCAATTCAGCGCAGACACTGACTACAGCGATGGGAGGGGTAGTAAATTCACCTCCCCAAGAGGCGATAGCAAGGTTGACGGAAGAATTTCTCTATCCGTAGCACTCTACACTGGGAGGCAGGTTGGCTTAGCTCCATCTCTCACGGATGTGGCTTTTTCACGCCCCCTGAGAGATGCAGCTAGGGTGACGTAAGTTTCCAGTGTGGACCAGCCCTTGGACTGGTCGGCCCCCCAGTTGACTGACATGTTAAGGTATCTTAAAGCTCCCCCCTCCTCATTTTGTCCATCTGCACCAGTTCTGTTTCAACTGCAGATGGGGATCAGGACCATATTAACTGCTTCTTATGGGTCAGTTTCACAGCCTTTTGTCTTGGAGTAATTCTAGTTGGTCGGGGCTGACTTTGGATAATGCACTTGAAGTCATTTAAGACCCCTGTAGTATCTTCAGTGACTGTTTCTTTAACCAGCTTCATTAAAAAGCTAGGTTTTTCGGGGGGGTGTCAGTTCAGCGGTACTTGGTGGGAGTCTGAAAAATGCTCGAATTGCTTAACACAAAAACCGAGTGGACAAAGCACCAACCCTGCACAAGCGATTTGAAAGAACATCCACCTATCCTTCAGCTGGGAGAGCTGACTTACGTCAACACAAGTCCTTCTTTTGGGTAGAGCGGGGCAAATCTAGTGCGCACGAACTTCTGTCTACCGGTGCTAAAGAATGCAAACAAAGTCTGCCTTTGGGTTGGAGCCAGTGGGCCAAAGTCATCCCTGGCATAACACCATTATATCATGCACACATTTGGGCCAATTCCTCTCCTCTCATGTACAAATGAATAAGGTTAAAAAAAAAGTGCTCCCCTCCCCAAATTACTCTCAGACAGGGCAGTGTGAAAAGCACTGATGGCTTCCGGCAAGCCAACACATAGTCCATTTCCCACGGTAATGGATAAGGAAAGGTAGCTTTGTGGTTAAGGCCTTGGTCTGAGACTCAAGAAATCTGGATTCAATCCTTGGCTTACCGCAGACTCAATGAGTGATCTTCGGCAAGTGATTTCATCTCTTTGTGTCTCTCTGTGCCATCTGTAAAATGAGGGAGCACAGCCTTTCCTTCATGTGCCTTGTCTATTTTGAGAACAAGATCTTCAGGGCAAGGGGATGTCTTTCACGATGTGTTTGTACAGCACTTAGAGCAATGGAACCCAAATTGGGGCCTGTAACCATTACTGTGTTACAAATAATCAATGACATATAATCACAACAAGCAGCCCTCACATGCCAGATCCTTACGATGCTGAGCAGTGTAGTGTGAAGGTGAAGATAGGGTGAGAAGACAGAAGAAAGTGTGAGTAAGAAAGATGCTGTTGCAGAATTCTCCTGCCTCATCCCTGGGGAGTGCCATCACTCAGAACTCATCTCTCCCATTTGTCTGATGAGTACCTGTTACTACAGCTGGTCACAGAATTTCTGTTCCTTAGGAAATTCCAACACTCCCAATTGGAACAAAAAGTCAAAATTTAATTTTTTCCCCACAGAACAGAAATTATTATTTGGAAACATCAAAAAATTCTTTTTTGTTATGTTCACCTGTTTTTTTCTGATAGTGTCAAAACATTTGAATGCAATAAATATGAAATATAATATATACCAAACATATGTATAAAACAATAGTACAATGCACATAATACAATAAGATAAAAGTCACAACTAGTATTAAAATGCTAATGTTGAAATGAAATGTTCTTACTTGATTGAAACAAAATGTTCTGTCACTGCAATGAAATGAGAAAGGCAAAATGTTTTGCCATCTAAAATTTCACTGAAATTCCCACAGAATGTTTTGATTTCGATGTAACTGCATTTTCCATTGGAAAACTGGTCTGTCTAAATTTTTTTGACCATTTCTACCTGTTATGAGGATCCCTAGCACTGTTTATTTTGAGACCCTACTGCAGAGTGGAGAATGTTACAGAACTTATTCAAAGAATTGCACTTTGTTATTGGATTCCCACCGGCAGACCACAGATTTGTTTTCGTATAAGTACGTTAAGACTAATGAACATTTTGACACATCACACTGGCTAGAAATGTTGACACATCCCACTGACTGTGCCGCAGAAGTGGGATTTGCAAACGTCTGGAGATTGTGGCTATATTCAATGGGCCTGGTTCTCCAACGCCCAAGCGAGTGTAACACACTACTGGATCAAAACGGTAGCCTTTTAGACACACTTTGCCCTGATGTAAATGATTGTATTAGGAGTGGACCAATACAGAATCAGACTCAGTATGTGTGGGAAGGCTCCACTAATAGGAATCAAATGCTAATGCCATTCAATGAACTCCTGTTACTTCAAAGCGCCATATGAATAATCCCTGATATACCTCTGCTCACTCATGTGGCATGTTTTTGCCGCGGAAAGGTGGGACAAGCTAGCGTGATAAGCTAGACTTTCCCTGTGCGCTGTACAGCCAGGAAAAAATAGTTTAATACTGATTAGCTCAGAAAGTAAATAAGGAAGAGAAATCGAGCTTTAGCTGATCACTTGATTAAGTGTAGATTTAACATATGAACAGTGGCTAAGGGAACTGTTAGTGTTACAAGACGCTCATATCTTGGGCCCGTGACTGAAGATCAAGAAGCTCATTTCATTTTCCTTGGAAAGGCACTATGGCTATGCTAGACATGCTTCTTGCAAGCACTCTGGTATTCTCCACTGATGCCCCCTAACACGGACATCGATAATCATTGTTAATTTGTTGGGGTGCTACCCCACCTGGTTTAGATACCCCCTGGAAATCTATCTCACCCAGGAGGCTTGATTCGTCTGCCTCCCAGCTGCTTGCGTGAAGGGTGTGGCCAGAGAGAACGGGGCATGGCTGGCGTTATGCCTGATCCCAACTCCTGGAACAGTCCGTTGAATTATTATCAATATTTCTTGATTTCTTCATATAAAGGAGGGCTCTCTTCCTGCGGCCCTAATGCACACCAGGAACCAAGCCGGCCTCCAGATGGCCCCAGGATCCGGGAAGCCCCTCGCCCACCATCCCGTGGTCACAACGCCACGTCTGGGCCAGTCTTTTTGCACACACTGTGTAAATCAGAGTCGCTGTAGCGGCGTCAGCGGGATGACGCCGCTTTACCCCAGAGGAGGCTCTGGCCCGCTAAGTGAAAAGACGTGTGGGATCGTTCTCAGCACGTCACTGACACGTGCAGTCGCCGTAGGGTAAAATGTTCCAAAGCGGCTAAGTGATCTAGGGACCTGTGGCAGAGCACAGGGCAACTACAGCTGAGCCAACGCGCTGCTGCTCACTGCTATTCCTATGAGTTGCTAGGGAGTAAACCGGACTATAATAGCTGGGCCGAACTGATAGATTGGAGCTGGGCTGAAGAGCTTCAAGGCCAATTAACCCAGTAATCCAGAAAGCAGAAGAGCCACAAGAAGGAAGCTCCAAGGGGGACAGGGCTATGAGCCGGGGCAGAGGCAAGTTCTGGCTCTAATTAGACTAATTAGAGTCAGTCTCGGGAGGGTTCTCCTACCTCTCCTATCTTTGACCTCGGGGGCTGAGAGATGATGTCCCATTGTCAATAATAATGCACAATGCTGGGAAGGTGATGGGGAGGGACACTAAAGAAATCACATGTGGTGTTTGCAAGCAGAGAGTGTACAAGCCATCTGGGTGCATGCAGAAGAAGACAAGAGCACAGCCCTGCCCTGTTGGAGGGCCGTAGTCCCATTTTGAAAAGCGTATTAGGGATTTAGGAGCCTTCGCCTCCTTGAAAGTCCTTGGGGCTTGGATCCTTCAGTGGGAAATGTTCAAAGGCACCAATGGTAGGTAGGGAGCCAGCTCACCCTGACTTTCACTAGGAGTTATAGGCCCAAGTCACTTCTGAAAATGGAACTTAGATACTTTTGAAAATGTTACCCATTGTTTAGGCTTTTAAAGACCCTTGCGATCAGCATTTAGCTACGGATAAGAAGAAAGTGAACTAAGTTGACTGCTTTGCTGATCTATATGGCCTGCGGCTATATACAATAGCAACGAGAAGGGAAACACAGAGTATTTTCTGAGTGGTAGCCGTGCTAGTCTGTATCCGCAAAAAGAACGAGGGGTACTTGGGGCACCTTAGAGACTAACACATGTATTTGGGCATAAGCTTTCGTGGGCTAGAACCCACTTCGTCCCTTTTGTAATTAACCGTTGAACTGCTGTTTCATGAGATATAGGAGAAAATATAGGGCCCGATTCTCATCTGGTGGTTTCCTGAACTTCAGCTCATTTACATCAGTGGAGAATCAGGCTGATAACGATGAAGTAGGCAGAGTCTGGCAAATGTAAAACGATGGTATCCAGTGTTAAAAGAAGTATTATAATACTACGTACAGACAGATGGAATGAATGAGGATGGATGGAGCCCTGCCACTGGGTGGTTATGCAGATGACAAATGTCAGCTAACAATTGCTTTTTGGGGGCAGGGGGAATGACCTCAGTCTTGGATGCTTAATTCTGTTGAGCATTCAGATTGGCTCCCACTTTGCTGTGGGCCAGCTCCTGCTCGGCTCACTCAGGAGGCGTGTGAGGGCCAGAGGAAGCAGGATGCTCGGAGAGGCTGTAGAGGTAAGAATTACACCCGTACATAAATGATGTAATTAAAAACTGTAAATCAGCCGCAAAATCCACATGCTAGTGAAGTAAATGGGAGTTTTGCCATGAAAAATTACACTGTATATTCCTGTAAGGGAAGCCTTTGCCTGTTGCTAGGCTAGTGAACTTTGCTCCCTGTCATGTGTCGCACAAATAGCCAGAGGAGGTAAGCTAGCAGCAGAGACTACATGGTCTCTGTACAGGAAGATGAAGCACAGTCCTGGACTGTGTGTGACATTATGTTATTTGTCAGTCACCTTGTAAAGACCATCTGAAGCCTTCAGCCTGCTACTCTACACCTGAAAGTAAGGAAGCAGCTACGCATTTATGCTGCTCGAATGATGCTCTAGATCAGCTGTAATGGGGAGAGAACCTTCCCCATTCCTCAAGACTGGAGTGCTGTCTCCTAAACGTAACTTTAGAGTCAGACGCTTTCGAGCGGAAGGAGCTCTCTGCTTCCTCTGTGGGGGGAAAGGAAAGGAATGGTGTTAGAGAGCCTCATTTACATATATTGCATACCCACAGTTCCACCCGGGGGCGTTGCTGACCGGCGCCGGGCTCCTTCGGGGGAGAGGCAAGAGGGCGTTCGGGGCACAGCTTGGAGTTGAGCCGCCTGCCCTTCCCAGGAGGCCTGCCGGGCATCCAGCCAGCGCTCTGGCTCTCAGTGAGGAGCTGCCCGGCCCACTCGGGCCCCTGGGACACCAATCAGCTTCCGTCCACTGGCTCCTGGCAGGAGGCAAGGGACTGTTTTCAAACGGGGGGCGGGTGTCTCCCTCGGGAGCAGGCCCCACCGTTTGAAAACCTCTGTGCTAAACAGAAGGCAGAAATCTGGAGGGAGGGGCACATAACCCCACACATGTGTCCCCCCTCCACGCGTAGTCTGTGACTGTACAGACAGTAATGTGAGGGTGTGGGGGTGGGCGTTCCCGGAAAGGATGGGGAGGTTCCATTAGCCAGCCAAAGGGTAATGTTTTAAAGCAAGAAATACCTGTCAACATCCTACGATGGCCCTCAGAGCTGAGGGCACAAATGACAAGAGGAGAGATCAGATGACACATGCGGCTACTTCAAAATGTAGCCGGAAAAACTGGAATGTAGACGAAGAAGATAGCAGGTTTTCCTTCACACACACTGCTTGAAAGTGAGAATAAAACCCTCTTTTACTGGAACTTGATCCTTGGCTAATTCTTGGCAAGATAGATGGAAATAGCCTTAAGTTAGTGCTCCGTGCCCAATTCAGCAATGCACTTAAGCATATGCATAACTTTACATGTGATGGCTGCCAGGTTGGCCGACACGTTGGGAGAGAACTAAAAGCATGAGCTACTCCATCTTGAGATAAAAAGCCAATTTTCCTTAGCTGGTGACTGTCAGTCACATCCAATGTGGATCGGCACTGACAGAGATGTGTAAAATATACTCACCGGGGCCATGTGTGTGTGTAAATAACCACAGGAGTAGTCCCACTGGCTTCAATGAGACTGCAGA
Organism: Chelydra serpentina; assembly: GCA_037349315.1. NCBI lineage: Eukaryota > Metazoa > Chordata > Testudines > Chelydridae > Chelydra > Chelydra serpentina. The sequence continues at coordinate 19,952,157 of JBAIAC010000061.1, forward strand.
TGTGCTTGAAGTTAAGCATGTGCTTCGCTGAACTGGGGGCCCTACAGGATGAGTGGGATTTATAGAGATTTAGAGCTAGAAGGATCCTCAAAGTCATCACACCCAGCCCTCTGCACTGAGGCAGGACCAAGTAAACCGAGACCATCCCTGGCAGGTGTTTGTCTAACCTGTTCTTAAAAACCTCCGGTGTTGGGACTCCACAACCTCTCTTGGGAGCTTATTCCAGAGCTCAACCACCCTTATATTTGGAAAGTTTTTCCTAATATCTAACCTAAATCTCCCTTGCTGCAGGCTAAACCAGTTACTTCTTGTCCTACCTTCAGTGGACAAGAAGAACAGTTGATCACTGTCCTCTATTAGCCCTTAAATAAAGCTGGCATAATAAATATGCTGGTACCCCTGAAATAAAGGCCCAGAATGTCTGTTTCTAACCGTAGCCGTTTTTATGGCTATGTAAGCTTTTCAGGGCATGAACTGTGCTTTGGTATGTGTTTGTACGGCATCTGACACAATGGGGCCCTGATCTTGATTGAGATCTTTGGGCACTGTTGATATAAATATTCAGAAAACAGGATGGTACATCACTATGAACAAAATCCTTAGAAGATAAAAGCCCAGAAGCGAGGTGGAGTCCAAAAGAATGAGAGTGGATTGTTGGATATCTTGAAGAATCAAGGTTGTGGACAGACTAATCTCACCCCTAACCAGAAGACCTGTAATGGATATGTCCTGCAAGTTAAATCGCAAAGAACAAAGACATGGTCCTTAATTACATATGTGTGTTATGGCAGGAGTTACCAGGTAACACACTTACACATTGCCTCACACATTCTTTTTCTTATGTGTGTGAGCAGTGTTGTTAGTTTTATTGTGCCAATTGCAGGATGGGGTTTTTTGAGGAAGCTGTTGCAAACAGCAAGAGTTTGCTCTCTGCCTTAATCTTTAACTAAGGTCAATTCTCTGAGCAGAGTTGCTTCTTGGGAACCAGGGGCCGGTGTTTGGGCTGAGATTTCTGGAAAAAGGGCTCACCTGCATGCTGTTTGTGAGCACCTCTCTTCAGGGCCTGGGGCATACTGTGTACTTAACCAAGTGACACTAAAAAGATACCAGTGATGTGGATTCGGGATTTCTTCTCCAATGGGAAGCTCACCTGATGGGTCTTGATATCTGCTATTGCTTGGTGAAGGTGTGACCGTATCTTGGTTATTAAGATTCGCAAGAAGATGGCAGCTTTGAAGTTTTCCTATGTCATTATAAATAGAATTGACTAATAGAAAGAGACACAGAATTCAACATTGATTTGAATGAAGGCCAAAACATGGAAAGCTTAGCAGAAGCAAACACTATACCTGATATTAATGTGGGTGGGAAGAACATGGTTGGGTAGGAGCTTGGAAATGTGGGTCTAGGAAAGACTTGGGGAATCTTTCATGAAGTCAGTGAGGTTTCAAAAGGAAATTGAATTTAAGGAGCATGTTTCTAAATCTGCATCATAATTCTACTTAATTTAGCTTGTCTGAATGAGCTCAACCCTGCTGTCCTTATACCGGGAACACTTCTATTGACATAAATTAGGGCCTCATTTTCACTTGCATTAAGACCTCTTTACACTACTTTGACAGTGTGAAAGAGCCCTTAACGTGGGTGTTCATTACATGTATACCCATTTTAACACTGCCATGGGCCTTTATGTACATGACAGTTTTGTCTGAATAAGGACTGCAAAATGAGGTCCAGTGTTGTAGTTGAAGTACAGAAAAGCAGTAATATAAGGAATTCTGTTGAGATACTACTTAGATTCTCTATCCTAGACTACACTGCCGTGGAAAGTCAGACATAGCCACAGAAAAAGAGATACAGAAAGAACACGCCATAAGTGAATCCAGACCGTGCGAGCAAGAGCAAGACAATGCATTGGGTGGGCTCATATTTGACAATTATTTTATGGAGAACAGTTGCATAGAAAAAATGTGCATTGTAAAATTATTAAAAGGCAACTTCTTTTACAGATCTCTGGTTCCTACTCTTAAGATTCCTTCCACAGACATGTCTACTTAGACAATTTAGTGGATGACTTCACAGAGAGACTGCTCCCAACCAGCCTGAACTCCTTTATTGATATTTTCCTTTGAAATCACATTTACATGCTGCAATCTACAGCTCTGTGCATATGAATATGTAATGGGAGATATATATATACACTAGGCACTCTGTGCTTTGTTTTGGTCTGTCATTTTCCCAGTCATCCGCCCCTTGTTTTCGTTTGTTTTGACTTGCTGATTCATACTGTTGCGGGGGTCTCATTTCAGACACATCCACTTCGCAAAGATGCTTGTTAGAGGGCTGTGTTCTTTCCCATTAAAAGCAATGTGTGAGCAATTGTGCAGCATTCAATTTCACCCAGAGTATTGCAGTTTTGGGTTTTGCAATCTTTTCTTAGCTGGATTTCATCCCATTTTGAATATAACAGAACTGGCTAGATCCAAAGCTGCTACAAGTGGACTTTGTTCCTTTTAAATCAATAGAGCGTCACCCATTTATACCAGTCAAGAATTGGGCCCTATGTCTTTAGTGGACCCATTAATACAAATGTACCCCACACACCTCCTGGGTGGTAGAGCAGACTCACTAATCTCTAAATGGTCTCAGTGCCACTAGACGGGAGAAAACACCACACCCAGGATGTGTGTGGGTTACACAAATGAAGTAGCAGTTGACCCTTCTCCTTTCTCTATCAAAAAGTACCCAAATCCAAAACTGTCCAATCTTGTCTGACATCGAATCTGAATTTAATCTCAGCTCTAGAAACAATTGATTTTACACCAAATTTTCAAAAATCTAATTGTTTTGCAAATACTCGAGATACCGCTTTGGTTTTGAGGAACAAGTGGTGTTGCTTTGGGTTTTGGAAGAACTGAGTAAGCGTGAAGGCTTCCAAACTTGCTCAGATACAAAACACTATTGTTACATGGTACACTGAAACAGCTGTGGTTTATAAGTACCATTAATGTGAAACTTTAACAAGGGGGGGAAAAACCCTTAAACTTAAAGGAGCAGAAAACATTTTATCCGTACTAATGTGAAGTTTAAACATATAGGCTTTTAAGTGAATTGCCCATAACCACAACAATATTCTGGATATGACCAGAGCATATATTGTATGCAGATGTTAATTTGGCATTTGCATGCACATGCAAAAAAAAAAATCTTTTTTTTTCTTTCCCTCCAGCACATTGGGATCATTTTAGCTTTACAAACTGATTATGAACACTAATTCCCTGAAAATATGCCGCTTGGCTTAATATGTGGCCTGTGGACTTAGGTTTTGATTTATAGAAATGTAAAATGTAGCCAGTCTTTGCCCATGTTAGTAAAAAATGATGGACATGCTGATTGCATTAACCTTTCTCCCATTCATAAATGTCCTTTATCAAGTGAGGGTGTAATGCCCAAAGTTATACTTTGAAATTTTGGGGGATAAAAAGCATGTTTCAATGAAAGCTACCACTAACTTCTGCTTTGGCCAAGGGCATGAAGGTCCTTTACATGATTCTATCCTATATTAATCCCATTAAACACATTGCAGTTGCTAGATACCAGCCGTACATAACATGTGATGTCTTAGACACAGTTACTTCACGAGAAGCCTGCTTGCCAAAATATAATGGGAATTGTTAGTTTCCAATGATTTATGAAAATAAAATAGTGTTTCCAAACGGCCCTAATGTGCCTTCTCATTCTTAATGTTCAATTGCTGAAGTTTCTTAACTGTAGGCCGTCTATTATTTCTCCGTGACCCTCCAGCGTCCCCCGTGTTGGGTTAGCACAAGGACTGGCAGAGTCCCTGGAATTCTGACACAAGCTTGGTAAAGAACAGAACGTGTGTTACCTCCGGCAGCTGGTGCTGCTAAAACCAGAACCCTTCTACTTTTCCTGGGCGGATCTGCCGTCTCTGGCTGTGCCCCACACAGACCCCCCTTTAGAAGACGACACGTCCCTCCTGGCTATGTGATAAACGACGATCAGAAGAACCAACTGAGCAGACACAATCTTCATGCCAAACTGGCATCCCAGGATACTGACTGCCACCCTCCCGAAGGAAATGTCACTTCTCCTAACCGCAGGTGCTCTGGGGTGGAACCTATCCATTTCCTGGCAGCCCCCGCAGTGCAAGTAGGGCGCCATTGCTCCACAGCGGTTCTCCGTCTTGGCCAATAGAGCTTGGCTGTTACCCGGCCGTGAGCTTCTCTCCCCCAAGATGTCTCCCGCCCAGTCATGGGCAGTATTGGCAAAACCTGGAGCACTATCAAAAGCCCAGTGAGGGGCTTGCCTGGTTTATTTGGCCAACTTGCTAAGAGATCCCCTTTGACAGGCTCTCTTAGCTTTCATCACCTCACCTGCCCCCTCTTCCCCCTCAAGGATAACCCAGACGACGTGGCAGCATGCAGTGGAATCTCCTCACATTCTGGATAGACTCAAGATGGGTGCGGCAGATGCGGCAATTCTGCATTTCCATAAACGGTTACCATATGTGCCTGTTACTCTGGGGTACGCTCATTTATTAGGGTTACTCTTCTGGGGCGGGGTTCTGTACTTCTATCAATGCACTGCTTGTGTCACTGGTGTTCTCACACGGAACACTACCCCTCCCTGCTGCAAGTTACCTCCTAATGGAGCCATTCTACAGGACCTGGGTTCCCCAGGGTTGGGTTCCTCCAGCCCTAGAATCAGATGAACACACCCACATTAACAGAGCGCGGCTGAGAGGACCGGGTTAATCAGCACTCGCAAGCTGACCCTTTATATGTCCCTGGACTCAGCAGACTGGGTCGAGCAGCACTTTCAAGCTGCCACCCTTATATGTCCCAGGTTCGGGCACGTCTCTATCCCCACTTTCTGGTAGTAACCCACTGGGTGAGCAAACCCCACCGGATTTTTGGGCGCCACAGGGATCTTTAGCTTAGCTACGAGGAGCGTTGCTGCAGAACAAATGGGGAAGCCAAAAAACACCCACGCTGGGGGAAGAGAGAGAAGCAACCAGCTTAACCATGAAAGTTATTTATTGCCAGGTGGTAACCATAAGGGAGCCAAACAAACAAAACAGTGATACTATTAAATCTGACTGAAATTTGAGTACAAAAGTCAGGTTTAGAAAACGATCACTGATCCCACCAGTCAGGGTCAGAAGGCTCTACCTAGAGAGAGCTGGGTTCTCACCGTGCCGTGAAGCTGGAATCGATCGGGGGTCCCAGGTGGTGGGGGTAGCTGAGGGTCCGGAGTGCTGGAGCCAGGCAGAGCCTGCGGCACGATCAGTCAGGAGAAGACGAAGTCCCAATGGAAGTGAGGCAGAGTTTGGATCCAGGCCTCAGAGCACCCACCCCGTGGGTAGGGGTTTTTGTGGGGAAAGAACAATGGTTCAAGGGAGAACACGACATTCGTTTGTGGGTAAATTGATGGCTCAAGGGTGGATACCCAAGTTGTTTTGTTCAGGCTAGACAATGGGAGCTGCTCATTCCTGGCTATGGGTGGTGTCCTTCCCGGGTGCCCACAATGCAGTTAGGCAGCTTCAGTATTTTGGAAAGCAGTAAAGGATTTATTACTAGAATTGGTCTGATAACTGCGGAGCTGCGTGTGTGCAGACGTGGGTTCATTAACATCTGGAGCAGAGATCCCCCAGCATGCAGTGCTTCCCTGCTTCTCTGGTCCCAGAGTTCAGTGCGGTTCTTGCCTTGGAATCTCTGGTCTCCAGTCTGTATGCTAATCGGGATGCCTCCCTGTCCCGTCTTCGATGCAAATGAGGCTAGGGGAGTTTCCTTAATCCTGTCACCCTTATCCCAGGGGTTTGGGTGCGTCTCCCACGGCCTTTTCATTGCTTTTTGTAAGTCTTTCTTCTGATCGGTTTTGGTTCAAGCAGAAGCTGGGGGATGTGTGTCTTTTGTGAGTCAGATAGGCTGGGTGCTGCGCCCTGGTTCCCCAAGAACACAGAGCTGACAAGTAACAAAGTCTTCTCGGCACAATCTGATAGGGTATGTATGGGCACCTGTGTTGGACTCTATTGATAGGTTGACCATTACTTGCTTTGTCACTTACTTCATTTACTCTCCAGAACAAAGGGAAAAAACTCCCCTCATTTACCATGCTGCTTCACAACCAGAGGTTCTCTTGCTGAATTAGTTACCTGGACAGGGTTAGCTCCCTTTGGTTTTGTGGTTCCAAGAAAACGTGCCATCCGCAACTCAAACCTTCCCAGCATCCCTCCAGCTGGCTCTGCAGTGCTCTCTAGTGTGTGATGATTTGCAATACCTGTTAACTGGGCTGGACTTACCCCTTCCTCCCTTGAGGAGGTTATTACAGCCTTCACTGGGGTATGTAGGCTCCCACATACACCACTCTCACTATTTCAGCAAGTTATCGGGATGCCTCTTCCAATTACAGCGCATGTTTTACCCCCCACACTAAGGTGAACTCCATGCCACATCAGAACATCAGTCCCAACCCGTCTCTTGATCCGAGACCTCTGCCACAACAACAATCTGCTGCAGTTCATCTGTTAATGGGACGGTTTGCAGTGTTGCACTCTGCAGTTGTACCCAGATAGCCTCTTGGCCTCCACTAGCAGTGAAGTGGTCTTGCCCTAGGCCATCCTGTCCTGCTGTGTCCCATCCCAGGTAGGCTTTTGCTGCTAGTTGCCTGAGCTGATGGCAAGAAACACCTCCAGCTGGGTGTTTCTGGTCTGCAAATGCTGCCTGAGCCCAGTCTTCATGTGAGGGAGCTCCAAGAACTCTTGCAGGGCCTGATAATCCATCAGAACCCAGGGGGGGGAGGTGTGTGCCAATGTACTGTGCCCTGTCTTGCAGCAGCAGGACCACAAACATGCGCCTTCTCTCCTTTAGGCCATTGATTCACCTCTGCAGCCTGCCACGTTTCAGGAAAGATGTGGACAAATTGAAGAAAGTCCAGAGAAGAGCAACAACAATGATTAAAGGGCTAGAAAACATGACCCATGAGGGAAGATTGAAAAAAAATTGGGTTTGTTTAGTCTGCAGAAGAGAAGCCGGGATGGGATGGGGTGGGGTGTGAAACATGATAACAGTTTTCAAGTATATAAAAGGTCGTTACAAGGAGGAGGGAGAAAAATTGTCCTCCTTAATCTCTGAGGACAGGACAAGAAGCAATGGGCTTAAATTGCAGCAAGGGTGGTTTAGGTTGGACGTTATGAAAAACGTCCTAACTGTCAGGGTAGTTAAGTCCTGGAATAAATTGCTCAGGGAGGTTGTAGAATCTCCATCACTGGAGATTTTTAAGAGCAGGTTGGACAAACACCTGTCAGGGATGGTCTAGACCAGGGGTCTCAAACTAAAATTACCACGAGGGCCGCATGAGGACTAGTGCATTGGCCCGAGGGCCGCATCACTGACCCCGCCCCCTCGCTGCCCCTGGCCCCGCCCCCACTCCACCCCTTCCATTAGGCCCCGCCCCTTCTCTGCCCCTTCTCCGCCTCCTCCCCTGTGCGCACGGCTTCACGCTCCTCCCCCCTCCCTCCCAGAAACCGCGGAGCTCTTCCCTGCAGCCTGCCGGGCTCCCCGCGCCCCCCCATTTTAAAAACATTTTTTAACCCCCAGGCAGTTCCTGCCACCAGAACAACTGTCTGGCGGCGGGAACTGCCTGGGGGTAAAATAAATAAATAAATAAATAAATAAATAATTTTTTTTAAAAATACAAGGGGGGAGGGGGGAGGGGGGGCCCGGGGAGCCCAACGGTCTGTAGGGAAGAGCTCCACGGGCTGCATGTTTGAGACCCCTGGTCTAGATAATACTTGGTCCTGCCATGAGTGCAGGGGACTGGACTAGACCTCTCTCAGTCCCTTTCAGGCCTATGACTCTATAAAAACCTTATAAGGAGGCTACACTATGTTCTGACCCAGTATAAGCAAAGTTTAGTCTTCATATTGTATGAAATATTCATTATGGGCCTGATCCAAAGGCCAATGGCACCGATGGAAAGATTCCCAGTTCACTCCAGTAGGCTTTGGGTCAGGCACCTGTCTAACTATTCATTTAATAGTCTTTCAATGTATTTTATGTGATTGAATTCAAGTTGGTTTCAGCAGGATGCTATCCCGGGAAGCTTGCAGAAAAGGAACGATTTGCAAAGGGTTTAGAGATACTGTTGTTGGCTTCTCTTTAGATCACTGGTAAAGCATGATAGGTATTTTAGACTGATTCAAAAATATTCATTGTCAAAGTCATTTTTCTTGTCAGTTCACGCTCAGCTTTCATTTGTCTACAGGGAATCATGCTGGAGTAACGTGATACACAGCAAATATCATGATTTAAATAGAACCAATCCATTGTGGATGAAGACTTCTGCTAGTAATGGGAAATGAGCACTAAAGGGCTGTTAGGTAAACACTCTTAGGTGGTGACATTATACAGGCAATGGGTTTTTGAGTGGAAAAGATTTTTTCATTATATCAGTGTTATTAATTCCATCAGCTTGAACCAGATTGGTGTATAGGTGGCGGTGTATTTCCCAGGTTCATAAATCTACATAGGCTTATTGTTCAGAAAAAAACCCTATTTCCCTCTACAAATGGCCACGAACATTAGGGATTAAAATAATTTCTTGCGAAATGCCAAATAACCAATGTTTTTATTGGTCTCATAGGAAACTCCTATGCCCAATAACACAGGAATGTAACCTTTATCTGACTTTAAAACAAAATCTGTTATCTTTTGTGGCCAGTTTCATATAATCCCCCTATCAATTTCTATTCAATTAAACAAGCGTTCTTTATTTTGTATTGCAAAATCAATGAGTTGGTTGAAAATAGAAAATCTCTTTGTAATTTTTTTTTTTTAAATTTCCCCAAGTTTTGTTCATTTTAATGTGTTTAAAACTCAGTGATTTCCAGCAAAGAAAAAAAACCCAGTAATTGTTTATGCTGGTCTCTATTTAAATAAAATAAAGGTAAAATGGACATTTTCAACAGTCATCAATTTTTAATTTCATTTAGAAAAGGCCATTTTCAATTATTTTTTTAATTTTAAAGCAAAAGCGTGGACCAGCTTTAACAATAATAATCCAAAGGAAATCAATCAATCAACCAATCAACCTACAGTTCCAGTTTTTCCTTGGAAGTGTTATTGATCATGAAAAAAAATGAAATGAACAAAATGGTTTTGTGATTTAAATTACTGGACTGGGAATTCTAAGATTTAAGGACCCTTCTCCCCCACCCCCCCAGCTCTGTCTCAGACTTCCTGTGTGACCTTGGGCAGGTCATTTAATATCTTTGGGCCTCAGTTCCCTATCTGTATAATAACCATAACTTTTTTTTGTCTATTTAGGCTATTTGTCTACATTTAAAAGTTATACTACGTTAATGATAGCATCGTTAAAATGGCAAAAAAAAACCCAAACCCTAGTGTAAATCCAGTTTTATTGGTATGAAATCTCGTATGCTGATATAGTTCATTTTGGTTCAGCAAAGGGAAATACACTATTCTTTCTACTGGTATAACTAGGACCCTACCAAGTTCACAGTCCATTTTGGTTAATTTCACAGTCATAGGATTTTAAAAATTGTAAATGTCATGATTTCAGCTGTTTGAATTTGTAATTGTAGGGTACTGACCCAAAAAGGAGTTGTGTGTGTGTGGGGGGGGGGGTCGCAAGGTTATTGTAGGGGGGGTTGCAGTACAGCTACCCATACTTCTGCCCTGCTGCTAGGGGCGGCACTGACTTCAGAGCTGAGCAGCTGGAGAGCGGCGGCTGCTGGCCGGGATCCCAGCTCTGAAGGCAGAGCCGCCGCCAGCAGCAGCCCAGAAGTAAGGATGGCCTGGTCTGGTGTTGCCACCTTTCTTCTGCGCTGCTGCCTGCAGAGCTGGGCCCTCGGTCAGCAGCCGCCGCTCTCCGGCCACCCAGCTCTGAAGGCAGCGCAGATTGTGGCAATACCGCAACCCCCCTAAAATAACCTTGCGACCCCCCTGCATCCTCCTTTGGGTCAGGACCCCCAATTTGAGAAACGTTGGCCTCCCCTGTGAAATCTGTATAGTATAGGGTAAAAGCACACAAAAAAACAGATTTCACAGGGGAGACCAGATTTCACAGTCCGTGATGTGTTTTGCATGGCCGTGAATTTGGTAGGGCCCTAGGTAGAACTGTCTGCACCAAAATTTGTGCTTGAATAACGCTAGTCTGTTGGCAAAAAGAATCACACCCTAGCTGACATAGCTATGCTAGTGAAACTTTCAAGGGTAGATCAGGTCTTAGGGCTTGTCTACAGGGAAAGTTTCATCAGTTACACAAGTCTAGTTAAACCACTATAGTTATACCTGTGTGTAATTCCCTGTGTGGGCACTCTTTTATTTTGGTCTAAGAGCACCTTTTTGATTTTAGCTTCAAACTCTTCCAAAGTGACACAAACGAAACCAAAACAGGTACTCTTATACGAGAATAAGAGTGCCCACGCTGAGACATCTGCCAGGATAACTACAGTAGTTTATATTCACACCTTGGTTGATTTTGTTATAACTTTCCTGTGTAGACAAGCACCTAGACTGCAGACTTTCTGGGGCAGAGACTGTCTAATACAATATCTCTGTATAATGCCTAGGCCAATGGGCCCTTGATCTCAGGTAGGGCCTCTGGGTGCTATCATAATTCAAACAGTGGGGAAAATTCTGGACCCTCTAAAGTCAGTGGGAGTTTTTGTCACTGATATCAGTGAAACCAGATTTTCACCCACTGACTTGATTTGTCTAAGCCTTCATGAGCTGGCCAGTCAAACATACGCCAGGCTTGCACTACAAATTATTGTGGGCAGACGAATGTTGGTCAGGGGTGTTTAAAACCTCCCCGCTAGCTTATATATCTGTGCTGGCAAAACCCATAGTGTAGACGCAGCTTTGCCAACCGAGTGCTTCTGTCAGCATAATCTGGATCTAGACTAGCTATACCAGCAGAGCCCCCTCTACTGACACAGGATTGTAATGTATACAAGGCCTAAAATAAAGGAGATAAAACCAGGGCTGGCTCCAGGCACCAGCAAAGGAAGCAGGTGCTTGGGGTGGCACATCTCAAGGGGCGGCATTCTGGATATTCCTGGGGCGGCACATTTCAAGGGCCCTTTTTTTTTTTTTTTGCTTCGGCAGCTCCAGCCACTTGGGGCGGCAAAAAAGCTAGAGCCGGCCCTGGATAGAACCACTTGTTAATTTCGCTATATGTTTGAAAGTTGGCTTAGATTACAAGTAAAAAGTTTATTAACAAAAGGAGATGAAACTCACTTAAAATCCTAAGTATAAAGGATAGAGTTAGAAATGGTTACAAGCAAGTAAAAGTGAAGAACCCTTGCTAGAGACTAAGATGCAACAAAACCATAGTCTTGGTTCAAGGTAAGATTTTTACCACTTTACCTTCCAGCAAGATGGCTGACCACCTCTCTGATCAAAATCTTCACAAAGTCCAAAGTGCTCGGTTCCTTTGTCCTCTTAGGTGAAAGATAACTTGAGGTTCTTTGCCCCGTCCCGCGAACCTTTGAAATGGATTCTTCTGAAGGTTAGCCCCCACAGTAAAGTCAATTCAAGCTCTGAGGAAGGAGACGTGGAGTCTTGTGGGAAAGGAAGTTCAATGCAAATCGATCTGTTCCTGCAATCTCCTCCCCCGGCCGTGATGCTGGGTGATTATCTCCTCTCCTTGGTATCTTGGTTGTTTTGTTGACTTTTTATGTAAATTGCATTGCCATGGTCTCTTAATGTATTTTGGAAGTACCTCTGAGGTGGCAGGAAAAAAATACCTTCACCCACAGTGAGGTAACTTTAGCCCTGCATGGCAGACGTGCTTTAAGAACATATATTACAACTGTATTGGAAATTTGCATTTGTTCTCCGTACATACACCATGCAATAAATTAACGATCAGCATGTCATTAGCTTTTCATTACTATCTTACACGATGCCTTTTGGATAAAAGTTATGACAGTGACTTGGGATACACTGAACTGGTCAGACCAGCTCAGACTCACTACCAGACACCAGTGAGCCCCTTTCCCTCTTGCATTGGGATGTGGCTAGGTTCACACTCTGACAAAATCAGTTCATCTCATGATATCTCCAGCGCTGTCCTTGCTGGAAGTCCTGTGGGAGCAGAGTGTCTCGTGGTATTTTAGCACCTTTCCAGCTAGATACTGAAAGTAAAAGAATCAAACTCTTCTGCTAACCACACCCTTTTGGGTCATGGTGCCCAGCATACCATGGCAGCTGCTGCCACCAGCACATACCCCTTATTCATATGTGCATGGCAGGACGCCCACTCTCCTTGACTTCATTGTAACATCTACAATGCTCCCTGCATAGGGATTTATTGCTGACCTTATTTTGCATGTTTTGCGGTGTATCTCTCAAAGCAAGATTAGCCCTTAAATTTGTAATTTCAACCACCGCCAATACATTCAGCTTAAGAATTTAGGCCCAGATCTACAAAGGTATTTAGGCCCCTAACTTCCATAGATTTCAGTTGGAATGCATGTGCTCTCGCTACAGAAGAGAAAAATTTCAGTGCAGTGGGGGAAAACATTCCGAGCTTAGGTTTCAGAGCTTAGCAGAGAGAGATGAGGTGCTAACAGTACTTGCTAATGAGGAAATTCAGACAGCGTGGTTGTTGTGAACTAGAGAGTCACATTCCATTCTGGGTGGATAGGAGTGGGGCAAGATTGCCTCGATCGAGGTCAGAAAGAAGGCTAAAAAAGTTAAACAAGAAGTGAAATAATAGAGGGAAACTCTAATGGTGAGTGAAGGTTGTGTGGTGAGTGTGTGGAGATGGAATTAGGCTTGTAAACATGTAAGTTATTTTTCTACCATAGATGGTCAGGAACAGGATACTGAGCTAGATGGACCTTGGCTCCGATCTACTCTAGCAATCCCTAATGCAACCATTAGATTGATGGGTCATCGTAGCTAGTTTAATAACCGTTTTGGACTCCTATCAAAGGTAGGAGTGATGAATGACTTGCTTCATTTGCAAAGACTGAACCAAAGGGGGGCTTGGAGTCCTAGCGCAGCCCCCCAAAATTGCCAGTTGGTACAAACGGTTGTGCTCCAATAAACCGGTTTCTGTGCTGTAGGGGCCCGTTTGCTGACACCACAGTGGATGTTGCCCATCTGGTGAGGCTCGGCAGAATGTTGATCTTTATGTGGACACCTGCAATAGGATTGCTGCTGACGGGGAGAAAAGGGATGCTGACCTCTGTACTGAACACTTGGGGTTGCTTTTCTCCACTGCACATCCGTGATGCCTTGCACTCCCTTTACAAGTGTGTCTTCACTGCCGAGTGAAGGCGTGATTGTAACATGGGTCGGCATACGCGTGCTAGCTTTAATCTAGGGGTAATAATAACATGAAGATGTGGCGGCACGGGCTAACAACCAGAGTACTAGTCCAGTAGGGACCCTGGGGATGTTCTTGGTTTGCCAGCCTACACTGATGGTCATGCAGCCACTTCTCTATGGTTACCTGTGCAAGGCAGGCCGTGTCCACACTTACGACGATGTGCAGAGTACATATACCGCATGCCTCCCTAGTATGGGTATAAATAGCAGTGTAGACAAAGGCCTGGCTTAGGCAAGTAGAGTAAAGACACAACAGAACCTTAGGATATATACCCTACACAGTTGTCTACATGCCCACGCAGTGTCTCCCGTATCTTCACTGTTATAGTGCAGTGTCCCTTTGCTAGAACCTTCCACGGTTGCACGTAGCTACACACCACAGTCTGGACACAGCCTGATTTCACTGTGGCGTGTAGCTACACCTACAACGCACACTGCCACTAGATTCAAGCTCGCATGGATATGCCTGCACATACGACAATCACCCATTCACTTTGCAGTGAAGACAGACCTTTAGAGCCCACGGATGGTTCTGTCATGGACCACGTTTTAGGACTGATTCTCCATAGCCCTACACCTTGTGTGGTCATTTACAATGGTGCAAATTGGTGTAAATTTCTACCATTCTGATCGGGTAGCACTTTTGCACTTGCTTTCCGCCAAGGTAAATTACTACAGATGGCGCAAAGCAACAGAATAGCAAGCCCTTTATACTCATCAATTATCTGTTCATCATATACTATAATGATCAGTTATTATGTGATATTAAATGTGAGCCTTAAAACCTTTGTTAAGTATCAGAGGGGGAGCCGTGTTAGTCTGGATCTGTAAAAGCGACAAAGAGTCCTGTGGCACCTTATAGACTAACAGACGTATTGGAGCATCAGCTTTCGTGGGTGAACACCCACTTCGTCGGATGCATGCCTTTGTTGTTGTTCTTCTATATTATTGTACGGCCTAGAGTGCCCTACCTAGATCGGGGTGCCACTGGGCAAGGCACTAATCTAGCTATATGTAATAAGCAGCAGCGTAGCCGGGGGGGGAGCAGGGGGAGCGGCCGCTCCCCCTTGAGCAGAAGCGGCGGAAGCGGCGCCTTTTTTTAGCGGCACTAAAAAAAGGCGCCGCTTCTTTTTAAGCGCCGCTTCTTGCACTCACCCAGCGGCGCTCCGGGTCTTTGGCGGCATTTTGGCGGGGGGTACCACCAAAGACCCGGAGTGAGCCGCCGAAGTGCCGCCGAAGACCCGGAGCGCCGCCGGGTGAGTACAGCGGGAGGCGCCTTTTTATAGCGCCGCTCCCCCTGCGCGCCGGACCTGGCTGTGCTACTGGTAATAAGATCTCCTTTGCCTCAGAGCACTCGCTGTCTCGGTTTATGACAAGATGCAATAGGTAGATGAAACAGACAATTGGGGAGGGAAGACAAGGAACAGTAACGTGATCATGTTTTGCATAATAAGCGTCAGTTGCCAAACCATTATCAACTGGCAAAGTTCAGCAAGCATTATGGAGAGCTTATCACTTGTATAAGGGCCAGCATGGCAGAAATCCCCAAACTGTTAATGGAAGAAGTGGATGATCAATACTGGTATTATTGACAAAACAAAGGCAAAGCCTGACAGAGCAATAAGATAAATAGACTTGGCAGAATTTGGTTTGAGGTTTTACTTTTTGTTTGTTTGTAATTTCAATGGATAACATCAATGTTTATTTTAAAGCATTTTTCCCCAGTGATTTAAATTTTCACAGTTGCTGGCAATCATGGCAGAGTCAGACAATAATTATTTAATGACACTCACCACATTTGCTTTGCTTCCTTTCCCTAGTTGTAAATGTTGATTATCGAGGGAAATGGTTTTGTCACTTGGGGCGTGTCTGGTGAACTATGTTCACTAAAGGGTTTACTGATAAAAATCGATTTCTTCTGATTCTAAACATGAGCAGGGTGGCAGTGAATCATAAAGGGGCTTAAAGGTGAAGACAAAAGCAGAATCAATTATAAGTCAAGGTGAAATGCAGTAACCACTTTTATGTTTTTTTAAAACATTCTATAAAAATGTACCATAAGAACACTGAAAAAGCAGTCGTTTATTTTAACGTGGCTTTTTTAAAATTCGAAATGATTTTTATTAAACCTGACAACTGAATGCAGCGGAGTGCTGTAGATCCTAATTCAATGTTTTATCTTTGCTGACTCAAGTGCCACAACTGGAGTTTAAAAGGCAAAAGATTCTGTCAAAATTCAGACATTGACAACACCTCATCTCCAGAAAAACGTAGATGATTTTTTTTCAGCCAACTATAGAACAGAATGAAATTTTGAAAAACCTAGCAAAACAAATGACAAATGCTGGCAAAATGGTTTACTGGTTTTCAGTCAGTTTGAGTAATAACCCTAATAAATATGTGGTTTTTCCACTGGTGTGGTAGCCATGTTGGTCCCAGAATATGAAAGAGACAAGGTAGGTGAGGTAACCTCTTTTATTGGACCCACTTCTGTTGGTGAAAGAGACAAACTTTCAAGCACCATAGAGTTCTTCTTACATTATTTTTAATAAAAGAATTATAAAATGCACTTTAGTATAACTATGATGTTGCAGTTCCTAGTAAAACTGCTTGAATAATTGAACCTTTTGGTACTTTCTCAAGTGTGAAATTGCTTCAGTGAGATTATTTGCACAGTAGGCCCCTATCATGCCAACACTTATACAAATGCTTAAATATATGCACATGAGTAGAGCCACTAAAGTCACTAAATTAAGCCTCTGGGTAAGTGTCTGTAATTTCAGAGTCCAAGGGTATTACTCAACAGGAATGGCAGAAGTGGGCCCAGGATAAGTCTACATGCATGTGTGACACTGGGGGACCAGATGCCAGCTCATGCCAAGACCCCCAGGCCTCACTGAACACCGACGAATGCAGAGCTGGAAACCAGTCTGGTTCGGCTGTGTGTTAGCCTTGTTAAAATCGATGCTAAGTTGATAAGAATATGTTTAGTGTTACCGCTTGAAGACATGCTTGTAGGATGGATGCATGCCTTGATCTCACTTATAACATCTCTAGCCCATGGTATAAAGTTTATACTGAGTGTTTGCATTGTAAACCTCTGTGACTGTGTAATTGTACAAGCAGGAAAGTAGCATTATTTAATGCAACGTGTTGCTCCTGTACACAAGAAGGCCCATTGAAACCAAATGAACCACTGTGAAATATCAAAGGACAAAGGCTTGGTTGATTTCCCCTCACCCACCCACGAAAAGGAGCCAGGCGCCGGCATTTGTTCCGTCAGTTGGAACTCTGGGGGAAGGGAATAAAAATGCCGGACCAGGAGGAGCTGTAGCTCTGGGCTGCTTGGAATTTGCAGAGGGAGATATGTCTAAGCATAAACAAGGGATCCCCAAGACGCTGAGTTTGGGTTAGCCGTAAAGGGCATGTGGAGCTTGCACATTACAGCAATTTCTATTACTTTTTGAAACCTAAGAGCGTGACTCATTTGTGGGTGTATGTTTACCTGCTTTCACCTTGTAAATAGCTCTCTAATTTCTTTTTCCCTAGTTAATAAATGTTTAGTTAGTTTATTGGAGGATGGGTTACAATTGTTGTCTTTGAGAGATCTAAGGTGCAATTGACCTGGGGTAAGTGACGGGTCCTTTGGGACTAGGCGTAACCTGGATATTCTTGTGATTTTTAGTGTAAGGGACCATCTGTCTCAAAGGCAGGCTGGCCTGGGTGGCGAGAGAGATCGGAGTGCCCAAGGGGACGCTGTGACTCCATGATAAAGCTGTCATAGATCTTGAGGTGTTCACACTTGCTATGTGGTTGGTGAAATCTAAGTATAGAACACACAGCAGTGCCCTGGTTTGTAGCCGTCTGCACCTCTGTTCATGAGCCTCTCCAAACCGTGTGACAGCATGAATAAGCACTCCTCAATGATTAAGGATCGGCAGGATTGAAATTAGGTTTTAAATGTAGTATTATTGCTATACAAATATATTGAGCTCTAATGTGTAGTGTATTTGATAATCATCTCCAGTGGAGTTCTACTTGCCGATCCATCATGGGGGTTTCCACAGAGCCGGAAAGAGAAGGATGAAAGAAAGGACATCGGCTGGGTAAAGTTCTGATTAGAATGTTGCCCTTTCAGTGATTAAATATATATATATCTCACTGAAAGGGCAACATTCAAATCTATCTATCTATCTATATATAGTCTAATGGAGTAGAAGGGGCTACATACGGTGGGGCAGATTCTGCTACCCATACTCACAATGAGTAACATTTTTCTCTGCAAGTAATCCTCACTGACGTCAATGGGGCTCTTGGTGGAACGAGGTGCTATGCAATGGAAGAGTATGAGAATCTGGCTCAGCGTAAACGACCGTTGCCTTTGTAATTGATGACGGTAATGAATGGGCTGGCCCTGTCGTTTTCTGGTAGCAGAGCAATACTGGAGGTGAATAATGGTGTTATGTCAGTTCTCAGTCCATGACCAGTTAGAACCTGTGTGATGCAGGCACTTGGATTCTTGTTAGAAGCAGGTCTCCAGCGCATTAGGTATCCTGATATCAATTTGTTAAAAGCCCCATTTAAACAACCTGGTGGCTTCATGGGAAATGCTAATAACAACTGTTAGTACACACACGGCATTTTGTTATCTCTTGCGGTTTAAATTACTCCATTCATTCATGCTTTTGAAGACAATGAGCACAGGTCAGCACCAGCACGGTAATCCTTTTACCCGGCCCTATCTGAAGTGACATTGGAATGAAGGAGAACTTTTTAGCCGGGTATCAGTTTCCATGGTAAACTCTACGAACAAGCAGACAGATTGGTAGCTTAGGAATTGCACTTCCCCGTCAATATAAAGCACACCAGCCTTACTTGTCACTTTAGCAAACAGATGAAAGGGCTACTGCACACTTAATAGATGGCTCTTATTGTGAGTTATTTACCTGCCAGTTCTTTAAACTGCAAACGTGGATTAATGGGAAGGGGGTTAGAATCAAGCCCCAAATATTATTGTTTGAAGAGACACAAGAGTTATTTGTAAGTGTTTCAAAATTATTTAAAGAGAGAGATTTATTTCCTTCTGGGCTGAGGTTCCAAACCATCCAGGTCATCTACTCAAACCTCCTTGCACTCTGCCAGGTAAGCACAATAGGTGAAATCTTGGCCCTATTGAAGTCAATGGCAAAACTCCGCTGGATTCCCAGTGGGACCAGGATTTCCCCCTGGGTTCATGTGGCTGGCGGTGCCGTGCCTTGCTGCTGCAGTAATATACAGAAATAAGGCACAGGACGTTCAGAAGTGCTCAGTGTGGTGATGTCGATTTCAATGGCAGCAGAGTTACGCAATGCTAAGTGCTTTTGAAAATCCCATTGTGGGTCCGATCTAGACGGGAGATGCGGTTTATCTTCTGTTCTCATATCTTGAGCTCTATTTCCCACTCCCGTTCGCCTCTGCAATTGTCCATTTCCAATCCACGCCATTGTCCACATACCTACTTTGCCAGTTGTCAGAGATGCTGCAATTCCTATTTGCACGTGTATCTCAATTCAGGTCAACCCCATAATTTTAGGACCATCGTTATTATTTATATTGCAGTCGTGCTTTGAGGTCCTTGCACAGGGGTAGGCACTGTACAGTGCAAATACAGAAGACACGGTCCCTACCCTGAAGATCCTGCTGTATAAACAGTCCAGGGCTTAACAAACACACAGAGCTGTATAGTGACTTGCCCAAGCAAGTCCATGGTAGAGCTGGGAATTTAACCCAGGCTTCCTGAGTCCCAGTCCGGTGCCCTCTGAAGTTCCCATTAACGCCTGGACCCAAAATTCCTTGAGCTCCATCGAACATATGGGGCATCCCAACTGCACAGGGAAGGGCACCCTCTACAGCAGCCAGGCTCAGCCGTCCGTGACTGTGGCCTAAAGATACGGGGATCTTCCTAGATGAGCAGCTCTCTCTCAGAGGACAAGCGGGGAGAGGAAGAAAGTGAATGAGCCGCCTGAAGATTAACTCTTCCAAAAGCCTATACGCCGGCAAGAGAAGGCGATTTGACAGGGGAATGAATCAGTCCGGCTGCATGTGGGCCTGCAGAAGCCTGCCCAGAACATGGCGGCGACGGGACGCTTCCGCAGGGTTTCTTGATGATGGGCATGTTGGAGCATGTGCCATCTTGGCTGACGCATCGGGGATTGAACTGGGAGTCTCCCAGGTTAAAAAGGATGCACTACTACAACTTGGGCTAAAGAGCCGAGCCAAGAACAAACTCATCTCCTTCACAGACTGGGCACGGTGACTTGTAACACGCTCACCTATGAATGACAGGAACACATCAGTCCTAGTTATTTTTAATCAAAACATGAATTTTTTGATGTATTAAAAATTGACAACTCCCCCCCCCCTTTTTTTCCCCCCTTTATGTGGCCAGCTTTACTTTTTCCTGGCTCAGAAGCAAGTCCTGTTCAGGGAGTTATTCTAGACCTACATCCGTAGTAACTCCCAGGCAATGCATCTTAGTGGGGAGGGATGAGAAACGGGAGCCATGGAGCCCAAGCGGCCGACTGCTCATTCAAGCTTGACCCAAAGCCCCGCGGAAGCCTTCTATCGATTTCGGTGGGTTTTGGATCAGGCCTCACAGCTAAGTCTCTGCCAGGAGGGGGAAGAATGAATGTATTGGCAGCAGGTCGACCCAGTTGCTGCAAATGTCAATCTGGCCCGTAGCCAGCATCTGCAGGCTGCTTTCTGGAGTTTTGAATGGCTTGTAAAGCCATAGATAATGAGCGTTAAGCTGGGCTGGTCCCCTGATATTATTGAATATCCTGGTTACTTTAAAGTTGGTTTATGTAGGAATTTTTGTTACAACGAATGGCACTGCAGACAAACTAGTGTGTAATCAATAATAATCTATGGTAACTAGCAGGGATTTGGGCTGACTGGATGAGATGCAAGAATTTGATTACTGGCTCACTTTCATTTTGGCCATTACCATCTGGAACATCAAGTATTATTCGTTAAAGATGAATGATCTTTTCCTGATGAAGCGGCTTCATTTTTATGTCACATTTAAATAGGCCACGTTGGAAATATTTCATCAATTTTTTGTTCCTCTAGTTGGTTTTTTTTTTTTTAAACCAAGCTTGACACAAGAACACAAATACAGGGTTGGAAGAAGAGAATGGGGCTGGGGGCGGATAAGAGAAAACAATAATAGTTTAAAGTACAAAAACTGAATAAATATCATAAGGAAATAATCAAAACTTAAGTCCCTCGTTCCAGATGATGATACCGAGAGTCTGAAATGTTTTGTAAATTACATTTTCAAAGAGAAAGGTGCCTTGTTTTTCCTTTAGAATGCACTGACTGCCCTGGCAGGGGTCATCCTCTGAAATGATGGGATCTGGAACTTTTAGATTCAGATGTTCAGGATGCAACCCCTGCACATGGTGATCCTGACCAGGGATATCCTTACAAGGAGTGACCCCTATGGGATTTTGAACTGCTGTGGACCCTCTTGGGGAGACCTAGGGTGACCAGATGTCCCGATTTTATAGGTACAGTCCCAATTTTGGAGGCTTTTTCTTATATAGGCTCCTATTACCCCCACCTCCTGTCCCGATTTTTCACACTTTCCCTCTGGTCACCCTAGGGAGACCTTTCCTAGTGGGAGGAGTGTGCAACTCCATGCTAACGAAGCATGTCTAATTGTTGCCCTCTTGTGTCTAGCCCATCCATCTATTAGTCTGCTACTGTCTCTGAGGCCACGTCCACACTACCCGCCGAATCGGCGGGTAGCGATCGATCTTTTGGGGATCGATTTTTCACGTCTAGTGTAGGCGCGATAAATAGCTCCCCGATCGCTCTGCTGTCGATGCCGGTAATCCACCCCAGTGAGAGGCGGAAGCAGAGTCGACAGAGGAGTGGCGGCAATCGACCCTGTGGCGTCCTCCCGGCTCGGTAAGTCGATAGAGGTACATCGACTTCAGCTATGTTATTCACGTAGCTGACGTTGCGTACCTTACATCGACCCCTGCCCCTAGTGTAGACTGGTCTTAGGTAATGAACCTGGGTCTTTGTCCCAAGCAGTAGAGGTTCATGCTTTTAGAGCCAGCGGTCCTTTTTCCAGTCTCTGTAACCCCCGGGGCATCCTACAACAATAGAGACAATTCTTTGAGTTGCTGGGGATTTTTTAATATGTAGCATGGTCACTGGAATCTCCTCAGAGTGGCCTTGTGTAGTAGAGGTGATGGTGATTTATGGCTATTACAGTAGCAGCCAGGGACCCTGTTAATGCTGCAGAGCACTACAGTGCTGGGTGCTATATAAATACCTAACGGAGAAATAGTCCTTACCCCCAAGGTGTTTACACTATGTATAAGACGAGACAACAGGTGACTACCACAAACGGACAGGGAACAATGACGGGATAATGATTGCATAGGGCTGGGTCTGCACATACATTTTTTTGACATTATCAGTGAATTTATTATTGTCAGTCAATCTAGAGTTGTGAGAAGGGGCCATTCACTTTTTTTGGAGGAGTGAAATTTTACATAACTTTGTTCTGGGACATTTTGGAAACGTCGTTTTTCCTGAGATTCCCATGAAATGGACACTGTCCAATGGAGCGCAGACAAATTCCATATTTTGCATTTTTTTAAAAAAAAATTGACAAACGGCTATTCGGCCAAAAGTACTCATCTTTGTTTAGGTACAAAAACGTAAGATGGTTTTGGAGTGAAAATGTTGCCCATTTTTACCTAGAAGTAGACTCCTTATAGAACGAAAGATACCGGTCGATTTTTAAATAAAGCATGATAACCTTGAGGTTTCTTAAAATTGAATTTCAATGTATCCCCACATCCCTACTTGAAACTATCCAGCAATTAATAGAGTGTTCGAAATGGTATTAATGATGTCAGTGGAACTCATGAGTTTACAGGTTAAGACTGCCACTTCATCTTTAATGCCCTGCATGAAAGCGGAGGGGAGTCCAGGGCGGCCTATCCCAAACGCTCAAAGAGCAGGACTCAAGCCCCCCAAAATAATGAAATTTGGCTTGAAAATCATGAGATTTAAAAGTTGATGTGATGGAGCAGATGCCCCCCACACACACACACACACACGAGCTGAGGTTAAAGGACTCCTAGGGTTGTAATCGGTCCTGACCTGCCACACCTGTAAGGCTCCTGAGGCCAGGGGGCCTGTCCTGAAAAGAGAGGAACTCCGAGCACGTGCAGACCTCCCAACAGTCCTGGGTTTCGAGGGACTGTCCTGTGTTGACCCCCAAACCTCCCCTGTACAGGTGGACGTGAACATTTCCCGCATTCGGGGCTCCCGGTGGAGGCAGAGAAAGGGGCAGTTGGGTCTCCCCCAAACCAAGTGGCTTTGCGAGCCGGCGCATGGGGTCGCAGCACCACTGAGGTTTGGCCCGGCCTCCCCTCCGTCTCTATCTATGGAACCCGAGTGGTGCTGCGTCCCGCATTAGCCCCTCGGGATGGGGGGAGGAATGCCCGTGGCACTTGCTGATATATGGGCTGAGGATGCTGTCTGCTCGGGCCCTCTGAGGAAGAGGCTAGTCTGTTTTGTTTGTGTTGAAACTAAACCCAGGTCTCCAGTCCTGCTTCCCTCTCCCTGGCAGGAAGATGAGGGTCTAGCCTCTTGAGGGCTTTAGAAGGGCTAGTCTGGACTGCTTTCGATCCCCCCAGAAGGGGGTGGACTTGCTAAGAGGCACAACTGGAGGGACAGCTGTACCTGCTACCCCACAACTGGGCCACGGGGTTTGCCATTGCCTAGAGAATGATGTAGGGGGTAAGCGAGGCACCCACCTTCACCCCAAGGTGACCTTGAGATGTAACCTTTGACCACCGGGTTCTTTTTATTTGGTTTTTGTGCCTTTAGGGGGGGTCATGTTTTCACGCTTTTCTCTGCAGCCAGGAGGGCTAGCTACTTACTTGCTTTGTAATGAGTTGAGATTCTTACATAGTCACCTGACTCCAGGAGCTGGGGCTTTATGAAAAACCCCACGGGTGAGGTTCTGTGCTGTGTCTCTACAAGGTGCAGCACAGAACTCACAGGCCAGAAGAAAGGTGAGGCTAAGGTGGCTTTGAGCTACCTTTGTGCCCTCCTGGTCCTAGGCTGGTCTGGGGGCTAGAGAGCACCCTTGAATAACTTCTACAGCCCTAGGGGTTTGTCTAAATTATAGCAGCTTCCCTTAGCTGCCCTATGGTCTGGAATCTCCCCAGCACTATGTACTGTAGCCCAGTCCTGACACACCTCTGCTGGCCCCAGTAACTCTAAGGCAATGCCTATCTAGCTAGGTTTTGTTTTTAATAAAATGTTACCTAATACATTAGAAAACAGAACTGGACAAATATATGCTTTAAACTGATCCTTTTATTTAGAAGTGAACACATATGGACTTTTAAGTTTTTCCTCTTCATAGATCAAGACACGGATCATGATATCACCACCTCTTAGCATCATTAGCCAATGGGGGTTCTGAGGATAATTTTAGGCAATTAATTGTACAATCAAGATAGCTTCATGGCTTGTGTACCATTAAGAAAAGTAACCCCACCCCCATTGTAACAACTGCTGTGTTACTGATTGATAAGGAGCGATATTAGAATTTTTTTCTAGTAAATCATTCCAGCAAATCTTCTGCAAACTTTATTCAGAGCAACCTAGAGTGCTAATTGGATTTTATCAAAACGGCATATTTCATAAACATTACATCATTTCCTTGCTTCTTTCAGCAGACGGATTCAACAAATGTTTTCTATTTTGCTGCAGGATTCTAGCATAAGATGTGCCCAATTCTTTGGCAGTAATTTACTTGCAGCTTAAATTTATGACATATTTGAACATTTATATTCATTTACAATGAAAGGCAGAGCTGCCCAAGGATTTTTCATCCTTTTTTAAAAACTAGATGTGCTAGTTCTCCCTTCCAGAGAAATTATTATATGTCTAGTTATATAGCCACGGAGAAAAATCAGTTCTTATACTTCTGGGATAAATGTATACAATTAATATCAATTTACACATCTGTAATAACATAAAACATATACACCTGAGGTTTTGTCACGGTATAAATCATAAAAGGGTCAAAGAGTTAGTTAAGAAACCTTGTCAGAGGTTGTTTTTTTTTACAAAACGTCATCAAAAATTGAATATTTAGTCTAAGAGAGACAATTCTGTCTCTGGTTTTGCAAATACTGCAAACAAACAAAAAATCAACCCTTTTTTCCCCAGTGATATAAATCTGCCATTTCTAGCCCTGATCATTTGTGAAACGTCAGACCTGAAGCAGGTAGGAAAATTTTCTTCCAAACTGTCAGAAAAAGCGGTTTCCACTAAACTGACACTTTTTGCACAATTGTATTGATTTTGACAAAATTTCCCAGTTAAAAAAATGGAAATTCTGAGCTTCGACCAGCTGTAATCAAACCTTATATTTTTCATTGTTCCAGGACTGAATACTGCCTATTCTGGACCTTGGGTCAGTATAATTCAGGGAGGAGGAGTGGTAAGGAACTCCCTTATGGGAGTTTTGCTGTTGACTTCAGTGGTCTTAGGATTTCATCTCTAGAGAATTTAACAAGAATGAAACCAGTGGGGTCCTATGGAAATTATACTAAGAACCAATGCAATTTAATACAGAATGAAAGCCTTTGTTTAGATTTTTTTAGCCACACAAAACGCTGTAGCAGGATACAATTCTTTATCCAGTTCTATAGAATGATATAAATAAACTATCGAAAGCTTGTAATTTTCTCTTGTGCGCTAGAAAACTTTTCCATAAGAGAATCACACAATTCAGAGAGGGGGGAAAAACATCTTCTGATAGGCTGTTGTTTGTTTTTAAGTGACGGCTAATTGGGACTCTCAGGAATGGTCTAGATCAGTGGTCCCCAAACTTTTTACCTTGCCCCGCCCCCCTTTACCCGTCTGCCTCCCGCCATGGAGCTGGGGCCGGGGGTACTTGGATAGGGGTAAGGGGGCTCAGGCTGGGGCACAGCTGGGGACGGGATGGGAGCAGAGCCTCATCCGGGGGCTAGGGCCATCAGCTGGGGGGGGCCCAGGCAAAGGGCTGGAGGCCAGGGCTGGGGCCAGAAGCAAAGCTGGGTGGCGCTTCCTCCCTGCCCCCTGTGGGGGCTGGCCCAGGCCCCAGCCACACCCTCTCAAACATTAACCCCACAGTCTGGGGAGCTCTGGTCTAGATAATACTTAGTCCTGCTGTGAGTGCAGGGGATTGGACTGGACAGCCTCTCTAGGTTCCTGCCAGTAGTGAGATTCTATGATTAAGTTTGAGTGTTGCAAGTATTCTCAGCAAAGATAGATTAGTGGGGCAGGGTGCAGATGCGGAAGCAGCATTACATGTCTTTTAGCACATGGTTCAGCAATTTATTACATGTCTATCACTGCTACACCCATGCTGCATATGACGATCATGGTGATCGTACTCAGCTGAGTAAGAAATAAATATCACCGTCACAAGTAACTGGTTTGCTCATTTTTTTTTGCCAAGTGGAAAAGGTATGGAAACGAGTCGACCATCTTACCAGGTACGTATATTATTTGTGCATGGCTCTTGCTTTCATCATCAAGATGGCTGCCATATGAGCAGCCAAGCAGCAGATTTTGAGAACATGGTATTTCATGTCCGGGATAAGGATCTGCATGCTGCGCTATCTATCCAGGGAGATCTGGTAGGAGCCTTAATGAAGTAAGGGGTGCTGGAATGCTGGATTTGATCACCAACCTCATGCTTGTTTTATAGCAAGAAACAATTCAATCCATCTGTGCTGGAATTAGAGATACCATATTAATTTATTACTCAGGAAGATAATATATCAGTACTTTTTTCATTAGATCTAAAGTGAATAAAGATTTTATGAATTAATACCTTATCCTGTGAATTGGAGATAACAATTCTTCCTTTCTTCCACCCTTTGTCTGTCTCATCTATTTAGAGTCAGAGCTCTTTGGGGCAGGAGCTCTGCCTTACAATGAGTATGTACAGCGCCTAGCACAGTGAAGCCCCGATCTTATTTGGAGGTGGAGCTGTGTGGATAACGGCTTCTTTCCCCCAGGTCGCTGGCAGTTCTGAATAATAAAAATTCCGTTGATTCAAAAGGGAAAAATATTTCAAATTGAATGCTACATTTTGCTTTTCATGTAGTTTCTTTTTTTATATATATTTAAACTTTTTTTAAAATGTGAAGAGCATTTCAGCCGCAAGTAGAAAAGTTTCATTTAGAAAATGTGAGTGTAAAGCATTTGGGACTGTTTCTGTTTGTTTCTGGTTTAAAAAAACGGGCAAATTTGGCACAAAATTTGCAACATGTTTTGGGTGATCCAAATCTGCATTATTATTTTTTGGCTCAAAAAGTTTCTGTTGAAAAATTTCACCCAGCTCTAGTTGGACTCTGGATGCTAGTGCCTAAGGGCTAGTCTACACTACCCGCCCGATTCGGTGGGTAGCGATCGATCTTCTGGCTATCGATTTATCGTGTCTCATCTAGATGCGATAAATCGATCCCAGAAGCACTCCCCGTCGACTCCGGTAATCCAGCCCGATGCGAGGAGGAAGCGGAGTCGACGGGGGAGCACCAGACTTCGACTTTACAGGGTCCACACCTCGAGGTAAGTCGAGCGAGGTACGTCGACTTCAGCTACGTTATTCACGTAGCTGAAGTTGCGTACCTTACTTCGACACCTCCCCCCACCGCCCTTGTAGTATAGACCAGCCCTAAGACCTGAGCTGCAATACAAATAATAAATACTTACTACTGCTACTTTTACTGGAGAAATTCCCAGCTGTCTCTAGTGGATGTAGTACATCTGCCCACTCTTTCATGCATCTTGGGCCTTGTCATTCAAAAGTGGTGAGACACAAGTAGCCCATGTCGCCCTGGCCTATCTAAGCTACTCATGCAAACACAACTGGATAGGACTTGTCATCAGGCCTTAATTTAGACAAAGTGACGCTGCAACTCACCATAGGAGCCATGCGTGAGCTGGGCGAGGTGCTGAGCCTCTAAAGCAGTAGCTGGGCCTGCTGCTGCTGCACCAGCCATTTCATGAGGTCCTCCGACCGTTGTCTCCAGTATTCCACGCTAGCACCACGTAGTAACATGGCCAGGACGGAATGAGGAAAGAAAATTCCCTGGGTGCTCAGGTTTGAAGACAAATCACCTCCCCCGTGTCTAATTTATTACAAGATTCTGGATTCATATAAGTTGACCCGGGCTTGGAAAAAGTCTCTGGCTGCACATCTCTGCCATGCCGTCGTACAAGCAGTGACCTCAACATTACAAACCAGAAAGGGGGCAGCTCCTGGTGGAGGACAATGCAGTCGGAACCCCAGCAAGCTGATCTGCAAAATGAATATGAAAAGTCTTCATGGTGGGAGGCTGTCGCTGGATTCACAGCTGGAATTAAGCAGGTGTTTGCCCACCTGGAAGAGTTCTACCAGCGAAGATTTTGCAGATGGCATGGTGAGGACAAAGAAGCCTTTCTTTATGGCCTATTATATATGTAGACAGGTTAACCTAGATCAGGGGTAGGCAACCTATGGCACGGGTGCCAAAGGTGGCACGTGAGCTGATTTTCAGTGGCACTCACACTGCCCGGGTCCTGGCCACCGGTCCGGGGGGCTCTGCATTTTAATTTAATTTTAAATGAAGCTTCTTAAACATTTTAAAAACCTTATTTACTTTACATACAACAATAGTTTACTTATATATTATAGACTTATAGAAAGAGACCTTCTAAAACATTAAAATGTAGTACCGGCACGCGAACCCTTAAATTAGAGTGAATAAATGAAGACTCGGCACACCACTTGTGAAAGGTTGCCGACCCCTGACCTAGATGATCTAGTTGTTTGTTAGAACTGGAAATTCCTCATAATTCTTTCTACATATATTCACTTGAATAAAAAACTGGATTTGCTCGGCCCGGGTCTGTGTCCCTCTCGCGTTCACTTTCTGTGAAGATGCTAGTGGGCTGGTTTAGGGGCAGGAATTTTTGCAGCAGCATCTAATTTTAAGAGAATATCAGCGAATGTTTGGAAAGGAAACGGCGACCTCTCAATGGCATTCTAACGCAAGGAATGGTGCTCATCCAATCAGGGAGGAATAACGGAACCATGTGACCTAATTGACCCATGAAAATGAATACCTTGAATTTGACTATCGAATTCTCCCCCTGACCTGATGGCAAACAACCCTCAGCTCCAGAATTCTTTGGAGAGTTGGAATATCAGAAAATAGCAAACAAGGTTGAGAAAATGGCCATCTGTTGGCAGATGATTCATGCTCCCCTCTGCTGGATGATACATGGCAGGGAACTCAGGCCTTCACATACTTCCTGTCCCCTCTGTTGATCTGGTCCTAGTGGCGGAGTATAGAATCATAGAACCCTAGGGTTAGAAGGGACCACGAGGGTCATCTAGTCTAACCCCTGGCTAAGATGCAGGATTTGTTGTGCCTAAATCATCCAAGACAGATGGCTACCCAGCATGGTGGATGCATTCCCTTTATTTCTCCATGTGCTGGGGGCTGCAAGGAGTCTGGAGAAACCTTACTTCCACCTACACCCCTGCACAGCTGTGTACAGCCAGGACACAGTGTAGCCCTTATATGGTATTTGTCCTGTTTCCAATCAAAATATTTTGGTTTGGGTAAATATCAGCAATCTATACACTGAAAATAATTTGCTTGTATAACTATAATAAAGTCATTAGGCCCTGCCTTCAATATATGTACCATATTGGTTCCATATAAATGGGCTGGTTTGTGAAAGGGGACTGACTTCAACAAAAGATAACAGGCTCCGTTACAACATATTGGTTGCAGATAGTACAAACTTTTTTGATTTAAAATGCATAAGAATTTGAATAAGAATGCATTGTTTGGAATACATTTGCATTGGTCTCCAAAAGAATATCTTGTTGCAGCTCTGTGTGGTTTGCGTTAACAGGCAAAGGATTGAAAAAATGCGTTGGTTTGAGTTAATTCTTATAATTATATAGCTTTGGTAAATGAAAATTGGTTTGCTATTATAGACCTGATTGGAAAATTACCTGTGTGAGAGGGAGAAAATAGGAGATTGTTAGACATGAATTTGAAAACTGCTGGTTCTGATTGGATACTTTGTCCTGGATGAAAGTCTGTTTCAGTAAAAATGTTGATCTGAAAATTTTGGCTTTTTGTAAGATGGTACTTGAGCCATTAAAATTGTATTGGTTTCATTCTTTGTTTGCCCTTTGCTGAAGGATATTGGTATGAGGCATGAAATAAGCATGTGTCAGGCATTACTGAGAATAACCATAATAAAAAAACACTGTAATTGTTAAAACAGATGTAAGTAACCCCATGTAATTTAACGTCATATGGCCATTGTACTAGAAAAAGAACCAGCCGGTTTTGCTGTTGTGTGCAGAAGACAAATCAGTGATTACGGACTCCTGGCACCCAGTCCTGATCCAATGAGAATTTTGCCACTCACAGGAGCAGGCCCATGGAGTTTGAGATGGAAAATATCTGCATTATTAGATCATCCAATCTACCAGCTCCAGCAGCACAGGATTCTTCCAGAGAGAACATTCCAACTGGCTTTGCCTGGCCTAAACTGGAATTATACCAGTGACTGGGATCCTGCCACTGCCCTTGGAGGACTGTTGGAGGAAATTGTCCCAGAATTAGAAAGCACAGAGCCAATAAGGGAGCACAGGGGCAGCTACTCCGCATGAAGGGTAATAACCATATGGAATGCGTGTCACTGCGGAAGGCGACCAAAGAATAAAACCGAGTACAAAAGACACCAGACTTATTTCTGAAGGAGACAATTGAGAATGTGATTGAGAAAACAGGAAGGTGGGATTAAGACAAACTTTAAATGGAAGCTTTGTTGGGCTTGGTGCCCTTTTTACCCCTTATTACTAAGATTCCATATTTTTATTGACTGTCCTAATGTGCAGTCTAAATAACAGTACCTCTCACTTTACCTTTCCTAGCAGGTAAGGTGTAACTGGATGAGTGCTTTCAAGGGGGGTGGTGTTTTGTCTAGGAGAAGACCTCCTGAGGGAAAGCTATGTCGTAGAAGTGAATTTTGCATTGAGGCCCTGATTCAGCCAATCCAACCTTCTTCAGCCAAGCGTACGCTGAACTTTTGCTGTGCGTTTAAGTCCCACGGACTTCAAGTTAAACACGCGCTTTGCTGAAGTGGGCCGTGTCGTTCTGAGCAACGTGCAGCCTGTGCTTATTCTTATCTCCTTGGGAAGCATGTTCCACAGTCCAGCGGTTTGTTCGTGAACCTCCATCCACTGGTGAACAGTTTCATAGTTCCAGTGAAATGCAGCCGTTGTGGAAGGTCCCAGTCATGGAAGGAGAAGTAGCTCCTGGAGCTTGGATCGGTATCATGGAGGCCTTCGAATTTCAAAACAGAGGCCTTGAACTAGACTGTGATGAATCAGTTTGGAAGGGGGAACTCCTGATGGGGGGGATGTGCTCATGGTGACCAGTGTGGCAAAGCACGTGGGCTTCTGATTTTTGTAGTGGTTGCAGCTTTTTCAGGATGTCTTTTTCCGCCGGGATAGACCCTTTTCATCTTCTGAGCGCCCAATGCTGAGGGATGCCGCCGTGTTCCCTCAGAGCCAGTGGGAACTGCAGAGGCTCAGCAGCTCGCAGCAGGTGGTCAGTATCTCCTAGGCTTGGCTGGGGAGCTTGCATTACCTCCCAGTGTAGTATCAGGGCTTAACTCTACAGAAGTGTCTGAGTCTGATTGTAAGCTCCTTTGGACACGGAACAAGCCCGAGAGACGTATTGTGTGTACACCGCAAAGCATGCCGTTAATGTGCAGCAAAATAATAATCACCCCAACAATTAATGCTGCTGCTAGGATAGAGCTTGCAGAACGTGGGTTGACAAAGGTATGGAAAAGACATGTGGGTGTTCGAGTGGAACTGGATAGGTGACCATAATACATTCTCCCCACTGTTAGCACCTTATTGGTGGTATCAGTAGAAATCCTACAGCAACGGCGCATGGATGTGGACAAAGGGTTCCCCTATTTTCTGCCTGTCCCTTAGGGTGCCCTGCATCACAGGCGCCGACTTTCATTTTTCTGGGTGGGTGCTCCCCTCCTAGGCCCCACCCCGCCCCTTCCCCCAAGGCCCCATCTTCCCTCTGGCTCTTCCCGGCCCCACTCCGTCCCTCCCTGAACGCACCCTGCCCTCGCTCCGCCTCTTCCTGCCCCTGCTCCTCCCTTCCCCCCCACACCTCCCACCCGCCGCTGAACAGCTGATTTATATATTTAAAATGACCTGCTTCAGATTCATTGGCTAAATGCAGCCCGGGTGGAACTCCATTCCCTTCAATGGAGCTACCCTCGCGTGCCCTGAGGCTGCATTTGACCTGTCACGATTGATTAATCCTGTTGCTAACGTTGGTCCACGAATGCTCTTTGTCGAGTTTTGGGAAAGCCCAGGTAGCCAAAGCACAAGCCGCTATCTAAATAAACCCTTTTCAGAAGTTTGAAATTCTGCCTTAATTCCTGACCTAAGAGGGTCTTCCCAGAGTGCACTTGGAAACCACGTTTTTCGGCTTCAGCAGAGCGGTCATAGATTCAAAGGGCACGGAGAATGAACGGCTCTCACAGCCTTTAAGGTTGCAGAACAGGAGTGAAATTCATCTCGTGTGTATTGTTTGATCATATATCCATTCTCATTGAGGCACGGAATGGCGGCCTGTCCTAAACAGGAGACAACTATTAAAGAAAACCACTACGGACAAACAAACTGGCTTCCACACAGCTTGAGTCCCAGTGTTGTCTCCTTTCTAGTACCAGGGGAGGGAGGACGCCCTGCCTGGAACTCTCTGCAAGCACACAGCGACATCTAGTGGTGAACTAACAGAAAGCAAACAAGCATATCCACAGCCACTTCCCATTTGGTAGACGGTTGAGCCAATGCTTGATACAAAATACTGGCTTTGAGCTGTGCCTTGAATGCCAGCAGTCTAATGTCCCTTATGGGCTAACCACAAGAATAAGTTCCACAGAGCTGCCAGTTCCTAGGGAAATGCTCTTGGGGGTTGGGGTGGGGGCGGGGGTGGAGCAGAACTTTCTTGGAACTTTGGAATTGTATCCTCTTGGCACGACTTCACGATACGCTGCAGAGCTCCTTTCTCTTGCAGTGTGTTAGGCTGATTTCCCCGGGTTAGCTTTCCTTTGTGTGTGTTCCCTTCTGGTTATGGACGGTTGGCTATCGCTAGCCTTTGGTGTCCTCCTGGCCCAATGGGGATCCACTCCGGCCGTGGCAATTTTCAGGGCCTCCACTTGCTGAGCGTGCACGCTATGGGCCCAGTTTTCAAGGACTCTTGCACACGTGCGCACGTCTGTTTTCAAAGACTTGTGGGTGCACCCAGCAGAGCTGAAAATCAGGCCAGAACTGCACAACCAGCATCTGAGAATATGTAGATTTTGGCTGCACGCGCGGCACTGGGATTTTGAATTGGGGCTTTTGTATATCATTCAGCTCCCTTGCCTACTCCTCCTCATCTATCAGGGCAGCTGCGGCTCAGAGTGACACCTTAGCACCTATTTTTGGAGCTAGAGAAAGGGATCCAGGTATGGATCTAAGCACAGAAGGAAGAACTAAGGGCAATCAAAGATGCTTCTGATCATGTTAGCCTTGTCTGACTTGCAGTATTCCACTATCTATTCCCTACCTGTGCTCCGTTTCATTACCTAGCAGAATTCCTGTCCTTCTCCTTTGTCCCCTACCACTGACTTACACCCATTACGAAGCCCCTGCTAAAGAAGAGAGCCCGGGACTTGGCCTTCAATATTTATTAATCTACCAAAAAACAGGGTATTTGTGCTAGAACTCCAGGTATCAGTAGATAAGGGAAATACTGCTGAGAGTCTGAGTCTGCAATTATTCTGCTTGTACAACTCTCCGTCATGCCCCTAGGAAATCAATCCTAGGGGCAGCTTTAGAATTAGCCCTCTGAATTAATATAGCTGATCATTAACTTACTATTCAAAACCTTTACAGTTGGTTCAAGCCGCAGCTGAGTTTCCTTTAGACTAAACTAATCTTGTTTTATTTCTTCTTTTGACACTGTTAGGAAGAGACAATGTGCGTTCACATAATATCCCACAGTCCTACGGGGCTTTTAAACGTTCGGTGTACCTGTTTCGTTGCCAGTATGATCTGTTTATTAAGCCCTTTGCTTACCAGAGAAGTGTTGAGTAATATCAATCATTTCGGAGGGCAGGATCATATCTTTAAAAAATATCTAAATTCCATCCTAAACATTTGGAAGGTTTCCACAATACCACACACTCTGTGATTGCTCTTCTGTGAATCCAAAAACAGAATTAAACTTGGCTTTGGCTCATGATTTTACTTGCTTACATGTTGCTATTCCATGGTTATAGATGTTAGCTGCCTGTTGTTGCTCTGTTCTGATTTTAAGTACAGATAAGAGAGTGAGTAATGGCCTCATAGCTGGATTGTAAGAAATGTATTGCCGACGTCAATTTGACTTTTAGTGTCTTCATTTAAAAAATATAAGTTAGATCATTTCACTCTCTGTAAGGAGAAAATCTGAGTGTGGAACTATACAACTTACTAAATATTACAGTGACACCGCAGAGTGGTTTAATGAGGGTGAGATCCAGGTAAACATTTCAATATCATGCTGTAAATAAGTGATAGAAGACATTGCTTCATTAACCGATCAATACATTAAACCCTGGTTACAAGGTTATTGACCTTCCCCTGGCTAGCACCTTAATCTACTGCTCATCTTTGAGACAAGTTAATTCTCATTTCAGACAAAGGGAATTTCAAGATGTTTTAAAATAAGTGTTGCATTTCAACTATTTCATATTGCTATATGTAGAGATAATTGAAACTGTGTAATATTTTTGTTGACAAAATGTTGCCCACCAAATTTCACAAATTCATTTCATATTACTTTTGAATCCTTACAAAAAAAAATTTTGTGGGCCTAAAAATTGCGCCCAATATTTTCACAGATCAGCTTTTGAGATTGCAAGTGACTAGGAGAAGTCATTTTTTGTCATTTTGTTATTTCATGCATTCAGAATTTCTCACTTAAAAATACTGTGCCACGCTGCTCTGGCAATTTTAGCTCGCTGAGATGGAAGGATCACCCATAGCAAGTCAGACATACGTTGATAATAGATACGCAGACCCAGACAAAATGAGGCCAGGATACAACTGGTCACAAGGCTAAGCGTAACTCACATATCTCCCTCTACTAGTGGTTGGTCCTTATAGATTAAGAGTCTACTGTAGCTATCTGAGTTGCTCCTTTAGGTCAAATAGTAATGGGTCATGCTTTTAGCACTAATGGTCCCAGATTCTCACCCCAGGTGATGACTCATGATGATGGTCATTACATAAGGACTTTAGTGCCTCCTTCAGAGGTACCAAAGTGACTTTTTCCCCACTGCTCGGAGCTGAAGCCAAAACCGGAGGACTTCAGCCCTGGACTCTGGTGCTCAGGTTACAGGCCCCCTGCCTGGGGCTGAAACCTTTGGGCTTTGACCCCCCACCGGGGTGGTAGAGCGTGGGTGGGCTCAAGCTTCAATCCCTCCTCCTTGGGCCATGTAGTCATTTTTGTTGTCAGAAGGGGGTCACGGTGCAATGAAGTTTGAGAACCCCTGGACTAGATGATCATGATGGTCCCTTCTGGCCTTAAAGTCTATGAGATGAATCTGCATTTTTGTATTTTGAAAGGGAAAATGTTTTTGTTGAAAAATTCCCAACCAGCACTACCCACATGCCATCAGACGGTCACATTTTTAGTTCCTCATCAAACAACTCTCAGACGTTGAATAGCATTTCATCTTTATAGACCCTTGTTCCAATGTCCGGGTGGAAATTAAAGTTCACTTTGGCATTGATCAAAAAGAGTAGGGGACAGCCTGGGTCTTAAACTTTATTCAATAAGGGTTCAATTTTGTGAGATGCTAAAGACTTTAAATTGGTGAGTGGGCCCACTGAAGTCAAATCTTAAGCAGGGGCTCAAGTGCATTGGTGGATCAGGACCAAAGTGCTTAGTATCTAGCATGATCAAGCCTGAAAACACCCACTATTGCCCAGATCTCTCTGTGAGCCAGCTAACTGTTGTGTACTGCACGTTTGAAACCCATTAGATAGGAAAGTTTTATATAACACCAAAATGTATTCGTTTCGAATTCTCTGCCGTGCTTGAGAGTTACAACTGTATAATAATTTTTGCACACTCTTGAGCACCTAGTGAATAGATGCAATGTGTCGGCATTCATGTTTGTTTCTAAATATAGTTGTTTACTGGTCTACAGAATAAATGTCGGCCTCCAGCAGATATCCAGTAAATGAGTCAGTCTACTCTGTCATCATGCGGAGGTGTTAAATGGAACCAATGCCCATGGCTAGTGGAGGGCTGTTTGCTGGGAAGCATGGTCTTAATCAAAAGTACATTTAAAGAAAGACTTAAAAGAAAACCAAACATTTGGATGCAAAACAATTTCAAAGTCTCACTAATGTTAGCAGCAGAATATACTTACGTCTTGTACAAAGGAGAAAAAATAATAATGTAATTGGCTATAGGTCTATTTTCCCTTTAGAGCCACAAACAAAATTTAATTTAATGGCGGGAATTATATATACACGTGCAGAGTGGGAAATAGACCCAAACTGTAGGCATTGTATTGTATTTCCTATATTGAAAACACTCTGAAATATACCAAAATAGGCCCAAATCCTGCATCAAGGTTTGCTAGCATGGATCTCTGCAAATACAATTCTTGATTAAATATCCACATAATTAAGTATTTTTAAGATAATTTTTAATGAGTACAGCTTCCTTTAAAGGTTGTGTATTATCTCCTTTGAAGAAAAAAGATAACCCTAATCTCTAAAGTACTTTGAATTATTTGCCTCCAAGCCATTCAATAAACAGATTAAACTCCTATTTGAAATGGAAGTAGATGTTTACTCTTGTAAATAAGCATTTTCCGCTGCACCTAAAGGTAAATAGATTAAAGGATTATGCTAAAGACCTTTCAGAATTTTAGTATTGGAGTCTTGAAAATGTTAGTATTAGGTAAATTCATCCCTAAAGTTACTTTTTTCTATTCAAGGAAGTTTCTGGCTTGAATTTAATTTTTAGTTTTAATGGGCCTGATTCAAATTTCCACTAAGACCCCTTTACATTACCACAATGGTGTAAATGGGCCTTAGTATAAATGAGAATTAGCCCGCAAGTCTTTATTTCTAAAAGAATCACAGTCTGGGAAGAATTTGACTTTTTTTTACTAAATACGTATATGAAAAACCAGTCCAATATATTTCATTCTCTGTCAAGAAAGTTTTGTCACTTGGTGATTTGGTTTTAATATATTAGTTTCTACACAGAAGAGCAATCAATCAATTTATTATTCATGTGATGTGTGTGTAAACTTTCAGGATGGTTGATATTAATGTACTGGCATTTGAAACGGTAAGGTACTTCTAACACTCCATACTGAAGGAATAACAATATTGATTTCATAAACCCTTTAATAATGTCCATTTATAACTCCTGCTGTTGGGAAACGAAGGGATTTTCATTTAAAACAACATTTTAAATGACATTATGAATCTAAAGTTCAGACTCTTTCCTGTTATGGCACACACTTCATTCTGACAGCAGAATGCACCAACAAAGTGCAAAAGTTGCTTCAATGTTCACATAGTAATGTTTCCATAGTGATGATCAAACTCAAATGATCACAAGCGTCACTTGAAAGAGGGTCAGTGTGAAGATGGCTTAGGCTTTGCTTTGTTCTGTTTTTTGTTTTTTGGGGGTTTTTTGTTGTTGTTAGCGTTGCATATTTTTATAACGTTTTGGATCATATCATGTCCTTATGAAAAAAAGGACTAGATCCTCAGATGGTTGAATCAGCATATCCACCCACCTGAGAATCTGGCACAAAACGCTGAAGCCAAATATTTCAGGAGATCTCCCAATACCATGAAGCTGATTTAAAATGCCATAGTCTGCCTGGAGTCCTGTCTACACTAGCACTCCCATCACTGCTTCTGGTGGTGGAGGCACAACGTGGAAAGTTTGAAAGAACTGGAATTCTGACCAAAGGGACATTCACTGGTCTTTTACTAGACCATCCAAAAAAGTCAGGTGGAGCATGATCCAAAGCCCATTGAAGTCAATGGGAATCTTTCCAATGACTCCAGTAGGCTTTGAATCAAGCCTGCACTTCACTTTTAAATTTCTTAGGGCCATCCACTGAGTTCAGTGTACTTTGGATCAGGACCTTATTTCTTACAAATGCCTAATTCATTTACATTTAGGATGAGGTTCAGGACTTCGTTAATTGTGAAAAAGATTTCTAATGAACATATGTAGCTTCTGCAATATTCACTCACCGCTCTTATCCATGGCTGGAGTACTTCTAGCTCATGGTATTATGTATGTCATCATGATGATGGTGGGAGTCTCATGTCAATCTACGAGGTTTCAGCAAACACTAGCGATGGATGTGATATGTGAGGTCAGACCGATGCCAGAACCACAAACATGATTACATGTGGGACAGACAAGGTTGTCCATTATCATGGCAGGTTGCTGTATTCTTTCTTTGCGCTGTTCATGTTTTTCATAGAAGGCGTTAATGCACCTTCCTTCAAAGCAGTTCATGGTGATATGACAAATCTGCTGCCAACTTGCTCAGCCATGGGCTGTTGCTTGCCAATTGTTGGGGCCAACCTGACATGTTTTCAGGTTTGATTTCAGTGTGTCTTTATGTCGTTTGTACTGGCCTCCATGCGAATGGGTGCCTTGCTTTAGCTGACCAAGGTTCAAAAATGACCTTGGGTAGTCTCAAGTCAGCTAGACGAACAAGAGGACCAGACCAATGCAGCCGAGTGTTTATGAGCATGCTTTCAAAGCCAGACATCCGACAATGATTAAAGATTTTGATATTGGGGAATCATACCCCACCGTTTGACCCTGCAAACAGACCAAAGAGAGCACATATGGAACTGATCAAGTTTCCTAAAGTGGTGGGGATATGTCGTCCATGTTTCACAACCATATCAAAATGTTAAAGCATGACTGCCCTATAGACATTTAGCTTAGTGCTTATTTGGGTGCCCCTATCATTCCATAGCTGCTGTGACAGCATTCCAAATGCAGAGCTAGCCGTGGCTATGCGATGGGTAATCTTGTCATCAGTTGTGGTGTTGTAGGACACCATACACCCAAGGTAGCAAAACTTCTCCATGGACTTGAGAGGAGAGCTTTGACCTTAAAAACCGGATAGACACATGCATCCCCAGCACAGCTTGGTACAGTACTTTGGTTTTCTTTGGGCTGATTGTGAAACCCAAAATGACTGTACGAGTGAAGTGATCAGTGATAAAGTGAATGTATCAATTGAGTGTGCAACTAGTGCACAGTCATCGGCAAATGAAAGCTCCTTGAGTAAGTATGAAGATTATGTCATACATCATAACCAAACTGTCTGTCTAAGGCACTTTATATGGTCCCATCACTGTGTTATCTGAGCATCTCACCATCCCCCTCTGATGGCCAGTAGTGTTATTATCCCCATTTCACAGATGGGAAACCGAGGCACAGAAAGGCTAAATGACTTGCCCAGCATCACCCAGAACATTTCTAGCAAAGTGGGAGTCGAATCTGTCTCTCCCACAGCCCAGGCTACTACACTAACCACTGGACCATCCTTCCCCTCAATACCGTGTCACTGTACCGTACATTATTATGCTATCAGCAATCCAGCGATATAGCATAGACCACATGAGCAGGAGAAAACGGGAGTGAGAGGGAAGTGATGATGGTTCTTCATACATAACATATTCATTCCAGGATATATTTCAGCATGTGTTATATATGGAGGTATTTATTTTAATTGTTTAACTTTTACCTTTTCATAGGCTTTTAAGTACAGATGGTCTCCTGCTTATGTTTCTCTAAATCAACAAAGAATTATGAGATGTCGTAACATGCTGTGGGGCAAACTAACCACAAGGAGTGGTAGCACGCAGTAGAAAGATACTGGAAACATTTTGGGAAGGTTAGCATGTCTCCATCTCTTTCAGCAGAATTTATGGTAGGCCTCGAAGTTCAGCTGCAAAAAACACAACCCATGTTTTCTCAGCTCCAAAATGAGCTGGGATATTTGGTTACCTATAC
The DNA here is from genome assembly GCA_037349315.1 of Chelydra serpentina. Classification (NCBI taxonomy): domain Eukaryota; kingdom Metazoa; phylum Chordata; order Testudines; family Chelydridae; genus Chelydra; species Chelydra serpentina. Next base: position 19,991,788 of record JBAIAC010000061.1, read on the forward strand.
TTGTAATGGTGGAAGCCAAGTATAGCATAGTCTGTTGCGTAATTCATTCTCTCCCAACTACTTTGTGCCTTCTTTCATTAAATTCCGATTTTAACCACCACACTCCTTTTGTTCTGAATTAGAACCGAGATCAGAACTTGATGTTGTCCCAGTGTTCCTGCAACAACCAAGAAGGATGATGTGATGGAAATTTGGGTGATACTATGGTTTGGTGCACTCTTCACCACTGGAAATCTAGATCCACATTATGTCACCAGTACAAATGAATTTGGCAGTGTTACCAAAGTACCCCCTAGACAAAACCATCACATCATCTGGAAGCACTGGAGATTACTGCTCCAGAGAAGCCCAATACTGGAATAACCGGGCCCTTGAAAGCAATAACCGAGACGGCCAAGGAAAGCTGTGTGAAGCTTGAAAGCATAAACTTACACCAGTGCTCTAGCTATGAAGTTCTGTATCATTTTTGGTCAGCAGACACTGTAAAAAAAGCCAACAGTTACCAAGCAGCGGTATCTGATACCGAACAGGAGGTGTGATATATTTGTTCTCAACAGCTTCCTTTAGCGTTGATTCCAAGCTCATATGCCAGATATGCTAATCCTTGCATCCGGCCACATGGAAGTGTAAATTGCTAAAAAGATAGCAACGCCCTAATTCATTCCCGCCCGACTATCTTGGCCCTTCTTTTACTACATTTAAGGATAGCAAAACCCAGCTCTGTACAAAGCCCTTTTTTGCAGCCTTGTGCAAGAACAGAGCACAATCAAGGACTGCGTGAGGCCGGCACCAATAGAGAAAACATGTCAGACGCCTCTCTATGGTCCACGGTGAATATTTAGTGACGCCCAAGCTATGGTACCATGTCGCAGAGTCTTGAGATGAAAGGCAAAACTGCTCAAATGTAGAGCAACTGAAAAATAAGCCCAGCACTTTAAAACAAGCTGATGCTTTTTGGGGAACTCTTGCCTAAGATTCTGTGCTCCTTAGTTAATTTTGCCCTGGAGTTTCATTTTGAAACTTCGTAGGGGTGAAATTATGAAGGACAAGAATGCTTAATAAAGTATATATTCGGGGTAAGGTTAATTAACGTAAGAGCTTACCATTTAAAAAACGAACCTAGCAAGCTTTACAGCACACACAGTCTGATCTTAAAACAATATGCTTTAAAGTATAGTTAGGAGCAGTCACTAAAACCATGGGAGGCATTATTTTTATTAGAATTTAGATAAAAAGATTTAATGTTTTTTAGTCTGTGAGACCACTGGAGGTTAAACTCACCATCTGAAGTTAGTTTGTGTTTTTCATATGCCATTTTTTTAACAGATCTGCTCATTTGGGGGCGAAGGGGGGGGGGAAGCAGAGGTCATCGGAGCCCACTCAGTAAAATATTTGGTTTGCCTTCATTTGGTTTAAAGAAGTGGTCTGTAACGAAACAGGAGCTGTACTGTGTTACAATCCTCTTCTGGGTTTTTAAAGGTTGTTTCCCCCCTAGATGTAAAGTTCAGCTCACAGAGTGAACAAGCATTCGAAGTCCATCCTTCAGGAGCGGTTTCGCTTGCCTGTGTTCCAATAGTATTTTATGAAGTTGTCAGCTACAGACTGCCTTATTACAGCAAAGATGAAATGATGGTTACTGGAATTCCTTTCATCCATAAATTACACTTGCCATAGACGTTTCTGCATTCATTAGAAGGAAGAATAAGTAGCAGCCAAACCATTTTCATAGAGGCTTTTATAGGCTTCTTGATGAACTGGGGCTGAAGGGGTAAAATACTAGCAAGGGGGCCAAGGCCTTAGATCGAGGTTTTGAACTCAGCTATTCTACCTCTCCAGCCAAGAAACTTGCAGTCGTATCAGAGTGCATTCTGATTTATGGGCTATACACCTCAGTCATTTCAGCCCTGATTAAAACCCTCAGGCAGGTCACTGCTGAGGAATAACGGGCCAAAGCATCAGCGGGTGTAAAACTGGCACAGCTCTGACTTCAGCGGAGCAATTCCGGTTTACACCATGTGGATCGGGGCCAGTATTTCAAAGTTAACACGGCGCCAATCATAGTGTAACATTCCCAGCGACGCTTTAGCAGCCCGGTTGGTTGGGCGTCTTTGAAAACACGCCGGTAAATGACTCGCTTTCTTTACCCCCATCTCATTTTCAGGTTCTCCACATGCAATTCAGCTGCAAATTAAAAACCATTGATCCTGCAGAGAAGCAAACCTAGACATCCAATGTAGGCAATGTAGTGCCCCTCTCCCCACGCAATTCTCTCCCGTTACATCCCTGCATGGATTACCCAGGTCTGGCAGGGCAAGTGTATGCCACTGGTGAGTGTTGTTACAGGCCTCCCTGTGTCCCTGCTGCCTGGGTTCTGAGTTTGTTCCAGCCCCAGCTAGAGAGCTGCTGCTCATGCTTTCAGCTCTGGAAGTCCCCAGTTCAGTCCCTGCTGATGCCCACATAGGAGCTGGATCTATAGGTGCGGCTGCAACCCCTGGTTTGAAGTGAGTTCCATTAGACACAGGGTTTACAGTTTGGTTCAATGCCTCTCAGCACCCCCATGATACAAATTGTTCCAGCCCCCCTGGATGCCCATCACCCAAATCCGACTGGGTGCTGCGTCCCTGCTTACTCCGCCCCTGGAGTCGGTGGGTGCAGAGTGGGTGGGGCCTGGGTGGGACCTTGGCTCCTCCCCTCAGTGCTGGTCATCAGCGCTGAGCTGGGGTGGGGCAGGTTGCAATTTGCTGTTGGTTAGAGCAAAACACAACTGCTCCCAGAGCAGGAGGGAGTCGTGACTCAGAGGGGTGTCTCCAAGTCATACTGCCCCTTCCTCAGCACTGTGCCTGAAGTCCAATTCTAGCCCAAATGGAATCCTGGACTGGACTGGAAAAAGTTCCGCTAACCCCAGGCTACCCCACGCTAGGAAATCCAAAGGTGTGTACTAAATACTTCCAAGAGCAGAAATGGAGGGTGCTGTTTCCATAGAATTGCTGACTAAGCCAGTACCAAGACTCTTGCAGGGGACAGGGGTAGAAAGCAACTATTCTCCGGAGATTTCCAACCTAAACCAAAGCAGTTCAGATAGGCCCGGAGAAGTTTCAGAGAAGCATCCCAACTTTTTGATGATGAGCTGAACCAAACCTCAGAAGGGCTTGAGGTCTTTTGCGTTACTAGTTTGTGTACCTTTCTTTGGTGTCCTTGTGCTGCTCTGCCCTTGAGCCACACAGGAGTGCTCTGTCCTTAGTAGGATCCCAAATCAAAACTTGTAAAACAAACAAACAAAGCCCCAGAGCATTTGGAGTGCAACTGTTAAAGAAACAGGTACTCGGTTCCAAAACCAGAGGGCAAATTAGAAGTATGTTTTAACATGCCAAGACACAGTGTGCTACAAAGACGTCAAAGAGAGCATTGCAGATAAAACCAGAGCTTATTAAATTAGGTACTACCCATGTTTCAATCAAAAGTTTGAAATTCATCCACGACTAGGCAATCATACAGAGTGAAATTAAGTTTAGGGAGCGGAATGCAGAAAAACTGGACATTTCTTCATTGCTTTTTTAACTATAGTAGGATCAGGCTATTTATTGCAAATGCAACAATGGTGTCACTGGTACGTATTTTAAAATTCAGCTTCACATGCGCAAAATAGCAATGTACTGCACAGTGCACTTGAAAGACAATACACTAGTTTTGAATTCTTTACTCTCTTTATTTGAAGGAGAACAATCAAGTTACTTGCCTGGGTGTTCATATGCAAATGAGATGATGCAGGGGTAGGAAGGCTGTGACTATACTAATCAGCTCGGCTCCTTCTAGTGAGAATGCTGATATTTGCTTTGCAATTTTTGCTTTCTATAAACATTTTGTGACAGTTAACTGGATCACAGAAATGTCAAGGAAAATTCACACGATAGGTAAGAACATAAGAACATAAGAATGGCCGTACTGGGTCAGACCAAAGGTCCATCCAGCCCAGTATCCTGTCCACCGACAGTTGCCAATGCCAGGTGCCCCGGAGTGAATGGACCTAACAGGCAATGATCAAGTGATCTCTCTCCTGCCATCCATCACCCCCCTCTGACAAACAGAGGCTAAGGACACCATTCCTTACCCATCCTGGTTAATAGCCATTAATGGACTTCATCTCCATGAATTTATCCAGTTCTCTTTTAAACCCTGTTATAGTCCTAGCCTTCACAGCCTCCTCAGGCAAGGAGTTCCACAGGTTGACTGTGCACTGTGTGAAGAAGAACTTCCTTTTATTTGTTTTAAACCTGCTGCCCACTAATTTCATTTGGTGGCCCCTAGTTCTTCAATTAGGAGAACAAGTAAATAACTTTTCCTTATTCACTTCCTCCACACCACTCATAATTTTATATACCTCTATCATATCTCCCCTTAGTCTCCTCTTTTCCAAGCTGAAAAGTCCTAGCCTCTTTAATCTCTCCTCATATGGGACCCGTTCCAGACCCCTAATCATTTTAGTTGCCCTTTTCTGAACCTTTTCTAATGCCAGTATATCCTTTTTGAGATGAGGAGACCACAATTGTGGTGGGTCGTTCCTGATTAAATGAATTCCCTTAAACCTTGGAATGAATATTTTTCACATCATTCCTCAAGTTCTAGTGAATTTGTACTTCCTTGCTGGACTCCCTTTCTGTACATGACACGTCTCTGGTTGATTGGTCAGGTTAAGCAGATTCTGCTACATCAACCATCCCAACCAACATTATAGGGAGGAGGCAAGAATTAGGTAAAGGCTTTTGTGTATAAAGGAGGGACACGGACTCATGTGGTGTGTCTGGAGCTGGCTTTGGAGAAAGGGTGTATCAGAAGGCTGGTATCCCTGTAGGGCAGAGTTAAGGTTGTGGCGTATGGTAGTAATGGTAATGCTAAGGTATGTGCTGAGGGTGAAGGAGAAGACAACAGAAATGTCTCAACTTTCCATTTCTTTACTTTTGTTATTTTGTGTCCGGTATGTTGCGTGTGTGTTCAGCAGGCTGAATTGCTTTGCAATGGAAGTGTTTTGTGTATTCATACACACATGCGCGCACACACACACACACATAAACAATTTTTGTTCAATAATAAAAGGGCTTATTTAACTTTCTGTACTCACTGGGCCATATTCGGAGCCTAATTACACCTGTGTAAATGAGATCAGAATCTGGCCGCCTGATTACTTTTTAAAATTAGTTCCCTTTTTAAATAACAGAAAAATTGATAAAGGAACATCTGAAGCCAACGCCTAATTGCGGTTGTAAAGCTGTATAACAGAAAACATCTGTGTAGATATAAACTATTTTAAAGAAAAAAGGAAATGTTTGTAGAGAAAATCTGTATCGTGGCTGACATTTTCTGCATTAGGTTTCCCACCTGCCGTGATTTGAAAGGGCCAAGATATAAAACGTCTAAACTGGGGTTTAAAATGGAATTAACTAAACTCTCAAGAATTGATGACCCAGAGAAATGATGGAAACTGGCTAAAGAATGTGAAGAAAACTAATGGTTGTTTTTGGAGCCTTATATTAAACACACAATCTGGTAATAGCAGAAATAATTGCTTTTCTACCACGATTGTGTCCATCTTTCTAAAACTCAGAGGGGTAGCCGTGTTAGTCTGGATCTGTAGGTGTGATCTGGATCACCCATGAAAGCTTATGCTCCAATACGTCTGTTAGTCTATAAGGTGCCACAGAACTCTTTGTCGCTTTCTAAAACTGTTACTTATGGGTACCATAGTCCCTTAGGGCCTGATCTTCCATTCCCAAATCTCCCAGTGAACCGCTGATGTTCCTCATTGCTGTGGTGTTTGGGAAACCAAAGCGGACGCTGATTTGAACATAAATGTATCATCTGAGTAGCACCTTGCAAAAATGGGAGCTGGTCCATTTGTATGACTCCTAGGTGTTACAGTAATACAAATGATAAACAGTAATAGCTCAAGATCTTATAGCCACCATAAGGACCGTGGAATTATCCCAGGTAGTTGCAGGCTCACCTTTTATGACTGGCCCTAGCCTACTTCTGATGTGTTAGAGGAGCTGAAGCAGAGAGTGATTTGAATCTCCACAGAGAGAAGTCACCCAAGTCTGTTCAGAATCTTATGGCCAGATCACCTAGACGTCATCCCAGGTGGTGGCAGATTCATTTATATGGCTGGCCACTAGAACTGGGTGAAATTTGGGGGCTGGAATTCTTTTTCAGCAAAAAATGCAGATTCAGCACCAGCAAAACATTTCACAAATTCATGGCAGTCTTTGGAAATTGTTTCAGTTCGGGGGAGGGAAAAAAAAAACCCTAACCAAAAATTTCAAATATCATCACAACTTTTTTTTTTTTTTACATTTTCAAAACAAAACACTTTGATTTTTTCATTTGGAAACAACTTTTTGTTTCAAAATTTCTTTTCACTTTATTAAAGAAGAAATTAAAAAATGATTTAAAATGGTCAAAATTTAAAATGGAACATTTCAGTTTTCTCAAAACAAAATATTTTGTCTGACCAAAAATTATTCCCCCGACTTTTCAATTAGTTGAAAATTTCAAAAAATGTCCTTTTGAGTTGGACCCCAAATGAATTATTCTCCTCAGATCTTTTGTAATTGTCAGCGAACTGAAAAATCCACTATCTGCACAGCTGTATCTGCTACACCTTAGATAGGATGTTTGGGGGAGAATTTTTGATCAGAGGAATGCATTTTGTTCCCTGTCACTGATCATTATGTCCTTTGGCTTGCGGTCAGGAGGAGTTGTCTCTCTTCTAGGTCTGTCTTCTAGGAACAATGGATCTGTTTCCTTTAGCTCAAAAGCTTCCTACTGATGTAGAAAATTTGAGTGCCAATAGCAAGTTAAGAAGAAAGTAGCACCACATTTTTTTCCTGGGATGGTGCACTATGGGCTGCTTCTTTCTGTGGTCAGTGTCCTTGTGGTACAATTTAACTCTTAACGCTGATATCAAGTGACATAAAACAGGGTGCTTACAGGGTCTTTAAAGCTGCTTTCCCCCAGAAATCTTAAATTGCGCGTTGGTTTTAAAAGATAAAATTTCGCAAGATTTTCAGTCTCAAGATGGACTCGTTTCTTTCCCTCTGTTTGGTAGAAAAGTTAAAAGAGCTGCAATATTTATATGCAAAAATAGCCACGTGCGCCCTAATTATTTTCTCGTACAACAGGTCAGTACTGAGTTAAATCCAGTTGTTCCACAGTTACAAATAATTACAAATAGGAATAAGTGTTGTGCAAATAAATAGTCAAACATTAAAATTAGACTAAAAGCATTAGGATTGTGACAAACATCTAGGAAGTTCTAAAAATGCTCAATTTTACTTATGCCCTGTAAGGCTTGGAAGAACTGGAGTTTTATCGATTTCACCATACACATGCAAATCGACGGGGGGAAAAAATGTCCATCTACAATTGAAATTTACAGATAGGCAAAGTAAGAGAAATGCTGCTTGAGAATGTATTCATTTGATGTAAGCATATTTAATTTGTGATGTTGACAATTTGTTTTAAGTTATAAAACTTTAACTTTTTGAATCTGTGCCTACTGTTATTAGATAATTGTCTGACCCCTTATAACTTCCCACAAATGTGAAAAATTAAACCGATAATTTTTTTTAAAAAATGCTTAAGACCCACAATGTACTCCAACTGAAAAATTCAAATTAATTAAAAATCAGGAAAAAATGCTTAAATAAACCAATATTATCCATCCAAATTATTTTAAAAAAAATTGAATTCTGCCCAACCCATTTCTATATCAGTGTTGCATGAGTGTAAGTGTAATTACACCCTCTTAATGGCCCCTTTATACAACCAGAGCTGAGTAAAGGGGCCATAATGTAAATGAACATTTAGGTCATTGACTAGTACCTTTCTCAATGAGTAGTCAGTTATTTCATTGGCCAGATCATGGCCCAACACATCGGGGTGGGGATATGTAGAAGCTTCGTGCCTGGAATCTCTCCACCATGCTGAAGGGCGGGGTGTGATTGGAGAGGCGTGGAGAATGGGTTGAGCCTTGCCATCCCCAAATGTAGCACACAGGCTGCAGAGCCGGCCGGGATACCAATCTGCTAGTATGGGCCATGGAGCAAGGGGGGAAGGAGTTCTGACTCTCAGGTGCACGATTCCTTCCCGGGGGTGCTCCTGGCATGAGGCAGCTAGGCACTGTCCCTTATATGGGTTGGGTTTTGTGAATAGTTTAACCCAATACGATGACTCATGAATTTTAAAAAGCCACTCAGCGCGTGGAAGGGCGATAAAATGAGGTCCATAGAAAAGCCATTTTCCAAGTACATGCCAGCAACCAGTCAAGAACAGAAGGAACCTCTTTCTCTCTCCATCACCAACAGTTCAGAAAGTAGGGTGTGATGGTCTAGGTACATGAGCAAACAAAAAGGACATTCTGGGACTTCATGCAGCAGATCCATATGGATCCAACCTTTCTGTCTCCACCAGTGTAAGATGAATGAACTTCAATACACTGTGTCACCACATTACTAGCTTAGACAACCTTACTAGGAGAACTAGTATGGCCAAGAACTCCATTGTGCTAAGCACAGAACATAAAAGCCCAGCTTTTCACTGAGATGTCTTCATCTAAAAGACTTTTTTCAACAACAAAAGGATTTTGGAAGGAAATGAACACTTTTTTAAAAAGAGAAACTAAAAATATGTGTTTTACTTTCCCCTTTCCCCCGCCCCTTTCCACTGAAGGAGGAGGAGGGAGAAAAATATCACCAAAAATTAATCAAAATGAAAATTTTCTATTTGAAATTTAAATAAAAAATTGAATTTAAAATGAAATGAAACCCAAACAAATTTTGTTTCTTTCTTTCACTGAAAAACTTCTACCACGGTGAAAATGTTTGCTTCATTCAAAAAGGTTAATGGAGAACTATTATCAGTTTTCAGTCAACCCTAATTACCAACTTATCCATTTGGCAAATTATATTTTCTTGTCCTCTTTTACAATTAAGCATTTTTATGCTTTAATTTTAGGGCGTATTTCAAAAGGCAGCAATTTGAGTTTCAAATCCTGCCAGCCTGATCTATTTTATAGAAAAGTAACAAACGATTTGAGGGCTGGGAAAAAAGCTTTATGGTGAAAGACCTCAGAAGCTCAATGTGTTTAGCTTATTAAAAATAGAGCATGAAGTGACTTGGTTATGATGCCTCAGTACCTTCATATGAAGAAAATACCGAGTAATTAAGGGCAACAGCCAATGACTGGATGTTAAAGCCAGACAAATTCAAATTAGAAATAAGGCATAAGTGTACGCTTTTCAGTGAGGATGATGAACCCCCGGAACAAACTCCCCAGGGAAGCGGTAGAGTCTCCGTCTCTTGGTGTCATGAAACCAAGACTAGATGCCTTTCTGGAAGATCTGCTGTAGCCAAACACAAGTTAGTGAGCTCATTACAGGAGTAACTGGCTGAAATTCTGTGGCCTGTGTCAGACAAGATGATCTAATGGTCCCTTCTGAGCTAAAAACCTATGGATCTATTTAAAATTTAATTTGCCCATTTTATTTAAATAAATCCAATTTATGGTACCCTTAGAGAAAAAAACTCTTCTGGCCTTTTGTGACTCTTGTCACTGCCAGCTCCTCAACTTATGCACCCTAATGTGTCCTTACTGTTTGGCAAAAATGTTGCTGTGCTGATCTATATATTTGTTTCCCAACTAGCTTGACAAAGAGCTTTCTCATTGTATTTCAAAATGAGAAATGTTCCCTCTACATCTGGAAATACTAAAAAAGTGCTTTCTTACAGTTATTTAAAAAAAAAAAAAAAAAAAAACTACGTATGGACAAGGTCCTGACCCTTATTACGGGAACTCAGATCCAGATGGGGTTTTCTAAGGTTCTTATCATTACAGGGGGATTCCCTTTTGAAGAGATGTACATCTTTAGGGACATTTTAGCTTCTTTAAAGCCATCATTTGTGGGAGGTCTGTTGGGAAGTTTTTAAATAGCTTGGGAACTTCCTCCTTTTCAAGAAGGGGTGTGTGCATGGGGGAAGGGGAGAGGGGGAAACAAGAAGGATTCTCCAAGTGAAATGTTCCCATGTTGATATTTTATATCATTTCCCTTTTTAATGAAAATGATTCTCCTTATTTTAACATGGTCTTCTATTAAGCCGTTACTCCCTCCGCCCATTAGAAATACCAAAACACAGCTTTGTATTCAATAAACACAAATGATGCTACTCATGTTGAGTTGAAACTCCAAAAATATCAGCAGTGGAGGAGTAGTTAGAGATGGTCAAAAATTTCCCAACAGAATGTTTTTACCATTAGAAAATGTTGTTTCATCAAAATCAAAATGTTCTGTGGGCACATGTTGATTTTGACAAAAATTGTGTTTAGAAAAAAAATTGAGAAAGTGTTTTCATAAGGTCAAAACAGAACATTTTGGAATGAAATATTTTAATTTGTCATTTCAAAATGACTTTTCCTTTCAATATTTTATATTCTTTTATAAATTATAATCTTTCTTTTCCTGGTGAGGGTCACGGCAGCAGCATGAGCAGTAGGGAAGACCAGATCTTCCTTTCGTCCACAAGAGAAACTTGAAACTGTAATGAAATGCTTTGATTTGATTGAAATGGAACATTTTCAATGACCCAAAATTATTTTTTTTCAAAAATGTAGTTTTGTGGGGAAATTGGCATTTTTGTTTTTTTTCTGATGCCCTGAAAAATGGAAGCATTCATTCTGATGAAAACCGGTGATATGTCAGAATGTCCCATGGGATAGAAAATCCAAGTGTTGGCCAGCTCTAAATTCAGTAATATTGCTAATACACAGAGCTAGATGTAACATTTTAACCGTATGCATTGTACATGCATAATTTGCAATTGGATGTTGCTTATTCAACCTTTAAGACTCAGACAACAATAATAAGCAGGAGGAACCTTTTCAAATGTATAAAATTGTTAAAATACATTCGTCTTATTTTCACACAGTGTCAAAACATCAGATTCTGTAATATTATGTAGTTTGCAACTAAAATATTGTGCAGAATAAATACTAAAATTGTACAGGATATTTATCTGATACCTATACTGTGTGAAAACCGATTGCCTCGGATCAATAGAAAGGATATCATTGACTCAAGAGAGAAGCATAGCAAAGCAATGAGATATGCTGGGAAAAGGATAGATGCTACTGCTGTTTCCATCTATTACTTTCCTTTGTCTCATGTGTTTTTATTGCAATACCCTACCTAGGCACCTGAACTCCTTTGTGCACTCTACAGACACACGCCAAAAAGGTGATGAGCCCAAAGAGCTTAGAAGCTAAATATAAGACAAGAGACAGCAGGGGGTGCGAGGACGAGACCTATGCAAAATGTATCTTCCTCCTGCTCTCCTGCCAACTTATCCTGTGGCTTAAGGGCTGATGTACTGCACTGGGAGCTCAGAAGTTATCGGCTTCTATTATCTGTTGCTAACAATTCTGTGACCTTCATAACCCTTCTTATTATCACGGTGAGGCTTCACAAACTGGAAACTAAATCTGGCTCTCTACCCTGACAGCCCTTAGTCTCGCCTAGATTTATCCATGCTGCCTTTCCAAAAGAATCTGCTACATCTATAAGCTTAGCTACATGGTCTATAACACAGAGCTAATCGTGCATGGCTGGCCCACAAAAGATAATCGCTTATTCCTGCAGCCAGCTCTTGTAGGGGGTCCATTCGCTCAAGTGATAGGGTTGGGGTGTGCTGCAGCACTGTAGCTCAGTGCCACAGAAAAACCCTTGAGGGAGTTCTCTACTCATTGCAGGATTTGGATGACATGCAATAAATAAGGCATGGGGGGGCCCACACATTGAACCATGCGGGGGGGGGGGGGGAATATGGAACGGCTGCTTCATTCCCTGAGCAGCATCTGTTCTTTGTACGGAATGAGGCAGGAGTCCCGGGAAAAAGATCGCATGTGATCATGTAACTAAAGACTATATTATAATGCACATTCACAAAGGGGCTAAGTTAAGGTTGCAGTGCACGGGCAACCTTAATTCTGGCACTTCCTGTCTATTGAGTGTTTGAATTTGCAACCTTAATTATTATCTTTTAACATAGCTTAATTTTGAACGTAGCCTGTGTATAGATATAGAATATTTATATTAGTGTGTAAGTAAATATACGCATGTGTATCATAGGTGGGACTGGTAGCACCGCCTATGTTAAGGTTTCCCAACACTTCCCATTAAAGAATCTGTTTTCAGTGGCTTATCATGTTGTCATATGTTAACTGTTTGGGCTGAAATTTTCCATGTTGAGGGTGAGCAAGGGGAAATCAGCAAAATGTCTGCCAAATTTTCTTTCCATTTTTCAACCAGCTCTAATAACCAGTTCAGAACCACCAGATGGAGGCCACAGGCCTGGTTCTCCCTGCCTTGCACCTTTCTGGATTCATTTACACCTGTGCACAATGAGTGTAAAAGGCTACAGTCCACTTTTTCCGGGTGTAAATGATTGCACAGAGAGCATCCCAATGGCAACGCAGACCCCTTATTTCTTATAGGATCAGTAGAAGTTGAACCATAAGCCTGATTATTATTGTGGAACCTAGAAGCTTCATTCCACTAGGAACTCTGCAAACACATTGAGTGAGACAGTCTCTGTCCTGAACAGCCTTCAGTCTAAAGGGTAAGGATGACAAATGAAGTGCTAGTCCCTCCATTTTGTGGCTAGGGAAGCGAGGTAAAGAGAGATTAAGTGACTTGCCCAAGGTCACACAGGGAGTGTGTGACAGAGCTGGGAAATGAGCCCGGAGTCCTAGTCTGATGCATCACCACACCATCACCCTTCCTGACCACAATAGAAGAATTGAAAAACTCACCCATTGTCGCGCTTCAGATATAGCACAATCAGTGTACTGAGCGACACTAAGGCATCGCATGAAGTAAGGGGGATCTAAACATCTCAAAGTCAAGACATGCTAGATAACATTGACTCACCCTGTTACTCTTCCTTGTTTCGTTTGAAGAGTAGGCCGCTTTGAGTTATAAGGGTGAAAAATATAGTGAGTGCATGTGAGAGAGAGAGTGTGTGAGAAGAAGAAAGAACAAAAAACTGTCCTTCTCTGCCTCTCCACCCCAATTCTTCTAAATTCAAAACAGCTGAACCCATTATTTTTTCAAATTTGGTGGAAACAAAGTTCTCCCAGGCCAAGACCACATGTGCCAATTTTCAGCTGAGAAGAAATTTTTGTATCCCAAGAGAAGCAGGACTGAAGTTTGAGATTTATAACAGAAGTGCCATCCCAAGCCTATCTATAGTCTGGCTGGTACACGGCTGTAACTCAAGAAACACACTTCTTTTTGTAACCACAATTGAAACCGTCCTTAAGCAGGATTCCCAGTTGACTTTGCGGTCTGTGACATCACCCTGACTTGAGGGTGCTGGAAATGTAAAAGAGAATCTCAGATTACATGAAGGCCTCAGTCCAGGAACATCCATGTGAGGAGTCCTGTTCTCTTCAGTAGGCCCGTATACCTCAATGAGATTATTCATGTGCTTAAAGATAAGCAAGTGCTTAAGTGCTTTGCTGAATCAGTACCTAATGAAGTACGTTTCTAGCCCTTTTCCTTATAAAGGTGAACTGAGGGCTAGTCAATGTGATTTCTTGAAGGCTAGGGTTATTCACAATACCCTCACAGATCTGGTCTTTGGTTTCTAGAGGGGAAAAAAGCCACGGGTTCCTGGATTTTTGGAAAGACCCGAGATCAGTTCACTGCTGTGCATGGATAGTCCATCTAGGCTATCGCTAATGGCACTTGGATCACTGTAAGTTACCTACCTGTCAGCTCCCCACCACTGAGTCATCTTCTCCTGAGCATCCAACATGACCTCTGACCACAAGTAGGGGCAGCTCAGTAGCATGAGAGGCAGTAGGGCCTAGGGGATTAAGCAGTGGTTCTAACACTGGTGTGGACTCCTTCTCTGCTCTCTGTCAAGTCACATGGGCCAATATTTTCAAACCTTGGTGCCTACAGTGAGGCACCTAACTTGAGAAAACTGAGTGTTCCTAGGTCCCATTGACTTCACTGGGAACCGAAGGCACTCCTCACCCCTGGAAATCAGCCCTCTTTTTATGTAGATGCCTACATGGAGATTTAGGTTCATAATTTTATATCCCCTAGTTTGAATATTTTGGCCTGTGCCTCTCAGTCTTCACAAGGGAGTTGTGACAATTACGTAGTTAAGTTTTCTGAAGCATGATAAGTCCTTACGCTCATCAGAATGCACAGATACTGCTTCAGTTTCTGCAGACCTAGTGGCTCCCATTCCCCTGACTTATTTGGAGAACTGTACTTGGAAAATCTTTCCTACATGTTGCCAATAATACATAGACCCAAATATAAACAGCTGGGTGCCATTCCACCAGCCATTGAAGGCCAGAAGAAGAGCTGGTTGGGAACTTTTTGACATTCATGGTTTTTTGTCGGAAAAATGCCCATTTGTTGGAACCAAAACTTTTGGGGGAAATGTGTTGGATTCGATGAAACTTTTGACAGGAAGGTTTCTCAGGTCCAAGATGGAATTTCTGGTCAGAGAATGAGAGAGAGAGAGAGAGTGAACCTCCAGAATAGCCAATAGTCCAGAGGATAGGGCACTCAGGGAAGACTTGGGTTCAAGTTCCTGTTCTAAGTCAGACTTGAACCTGGGTATTCCAGGTGGGTGCCCTCATCATTGGGCTACTGGTTAGTCAAAGTAGGGTTTGTTGCTCTGCAAAAAAAATTCAAAAGGTCTTAGTTTCATTCCGTGTTGGAGTGAAAATAAATGCCAAAAACTCAACATTTTCCATGAATCAGAAATCTTGTTTTCCAGCCAGCCCTAGCTAAAAGAAACAGGATTGGAAGACTGTTCAACACACACAGTTTACATAAAATGAGTCATTTATGCCAGTAAGGAATCAGCCGGAGCTAACTCAACATAGGTAGGCTTGGAAGGATTAGATTTTTATCGATACATTTTGGTAAACATCAATTTCACCATAGACACACAAACTGCTGAAGAAATATTTTCATCGATAATAATCGAAATGTACAGAGAGGCAAAGTAAGAAAAATGCTGCTTGAGAACACATTAGAGTGTGAGTTAAGGATATTTACTTTGTATATGTTGATGTCATGTTGACAGTTTGTGGATTAATGATTAGAAAGCTTTAGCTTTTTTGAATGTGCTTCTACTGTCATTAAATAATAATTGTCTAGCGCCCCCATATTGTTTACCCCCATCATTTCTTGCAAATTTCTTGTGAAAATTTAAAAACATTAAAATAGAAAAGTGCTTAAAAATGAACATCGATATTATCCTTTGAAATGATAAAAAAAATCCGCCGAGCCTAAATATAAGCCATTTTAAAATTGATTTAAGCATATTCACATGGGAGTCTGCAGCAGCTTAACTAAATTGGTTTAAAACACACACCTTTCATTAAACCATTGAAAGTTTATACGTAGACAAGAACATAAACTCATCAAGATATACTTAAGGCCTTTACTGAGTCAAGAAAGTTTTATAATTGCAAAGGTAGCAGTAGAACATAAACTGCCAAAAAAGCTCTATGGACTGATAGGTGAATTTGTGCATCTGATGAAGTGGACTGTAGCCCATGAAAGCTTATGCTGAAATAAATTTGTTAGTCTCTAAGGTGCCACAAGTCCTCCTGTTCTTTTTGCTGACACAGACTAACACGGCTGCTACTCTGAAACCTATAGATTCATAGATTTTTAAGACCAGAAGGAACCATTAGATAGCTAGCCCGAGTTCTTGTATAACACAGGCCAGAGAGTTTCTGGCCACTTACCCCTGTAATCAGTCCAATAATTTGTGTTCAGGTTCCTCTGAAACACTGAGCCATTTGAATGTGAGTTGCTACAAATTGGTGGTAGTTATGGGGAGAGGAAAATGTGTATGAAACATCCGCAAATCACTTGAAGAGAAAGGAGAGACTTCCATCTTGCAAAATGGCAATTTCCCAGAGATCCTTAGCCAACTGTGATCATAATGAAGACGTGCCAGGAGCACAATTTCTACGCCTTGCCAGGGAGAGGACACCGACAGAAAAAATGATGCATTTTCCCCCTCCATTATCCCATTGTCAAGAGAGGCTTCCCTGGAATTGTACCGCTCTTGTGCCTCATTCTTTGGGAATCCAGTTGCAGAGGCCACATGTTCTCAAACTATTTCTTTGCATTTCCAGAAATAGTCTGTGCAAAGATTAATCTGTGTGGCCACATGTCTGAAACATTTCATCACACGGGAACAGCTGAAAGTCATTGGTGTTTTGTACGCTCTACCTTAGCTCTTGGGCTCCTATCATGCAGGGGAACACATGTCTGGTGTTCCTGGGAATGCAGTGGTAAAATGAAACATTCTGCCTCCTATTTACTTTTCAGCTCACTTTCAGAGTGCTGAAGATCGCTGGCCACCGGTGCTTTCCATACTAATTCATCATTGCATGTGATTTGAGATAGATGGGTAGTATATTAACAGTATCTGAACAGATCCTATCCAATCCTGGTCATGTTTGTAGGCTCAATCCTACCTAGCATCATGCTTCCCCAAGGTAAAGCCTTCAGACAGCAGTAGATTATCTGTGCGTCTCTTTGTAGCGTCAAGTCCCTGGTATTACCAGCATGGTAAATGTATTCCTAGAAATGCTATCTTCCAGAACGTGTACCCTGGAGAATGAGCTGATGGCATGCCATCCTTTCACTGCTATAGGCTCAGAGGCTTGCAGGAAACAATTAATCAATCAGCAAATGGAATGGCATGCACAGGCTTCCCACCACCCCACCTCTGAATCCTTTAATTACAATCATACTGTAGCACCGGCACCTTCTCGAAAAGGTTTTAAAAATAAAAGTGCAAAACAACTGCATGCAGTACGTTTAACCGAGGGGCCGGGGAATATTTATTTTTGCTAGTGAAATAATATGAGGAGCATGTTACTGGGTCGTAAAACCATCAGGAGAGACCAACTCAGAGAAGCTCAGATAAATGACTTCAATTACAAGGCAAGAGCCTTTGCTCACGCTGTAACTAACTCGTCAACGGCGGAGAGCCTCCCCGGTCGAGACAGGACCTACCGCATGTGCTTAAGTCCCCTTGACGTCAATGAGACTTTAGCACCTGCTTAAAGTCAGGCATCAGCTTAAGTGCTTTCCTGAACTGGGGCGCAATCAGTGGCAACATGTCTCAGGCGGACACCACAGTGATGAGTAGAAATGGGCTGCTGAGTTGTGTTAGGGTGGTTCTCTGATGTTGCAATGCAATGAATGGAAACACAGGGGCACATTTTGTGTTGGCTTCAGCTGCATAGGGTGTAAGTTAAACATTATTATTGTCTAGGTAATTCTGGGGTAGCACTCAAAGGCCCAAATCAGCACTAGACCCGCCCCCCCAGTAGATGCTCTGCAAACACACAGTAACACACAGTCTCCTGCCCCTTGGAGCTTACAATAGAAAAAGACAAGCAACAGAGGAAGGGTGTGAGAAAAGGTGTATAGCACACAAGCAAAGTGATCAAGGTGATGGATAGACAGAATTGAGAGAGACCGTTAATTATCATAAAAAGTTGGATCCCTCTCCATATTAATTCATTCTTCCCTAGCCTTGAAATGTGTTATGCCCCAGCAACCATCTCCCCTCCAGTTTGGGAGGTCTGCACATGTATTCTTACAAAACCCATCCATTACCCTCCCAAAGTGGCCACAGCAAGTTCAACAGAGCAACCGTCCCCTCCCTCCAGAGGTAGAAAACACTGTCTCTGTTCCCAGCTTTCCAGCCAGAGGTCGTCTTGTACAGCAAAACATTGAACTCCAACTGACCTAGGTCAACAGCCAGCCCTGTGTGCTCATTCTTAGTGTAAAGAGAATGGTGTATTTGGCATAAGGTTTTGCAAGACGGTTCTCTGTTGCTAGCTCCAGATTCAGTCGGATATCTCTAAAGGTTAACCCTCATCACCGTGTCTGTCTTTTGGGGGGAAAAAATCTGTTAACTTTCTAGACCACACAAGTTAAAATGGTGCTAGCGAATAACTCTGCTGCCCTCTGACTTCATTTTAACAGCCCTCCGAGGAAATAAGGTCACAAGTTCACCAATGGCAGGAAAGACCTACTGGTGACTTGGATTGTCCCAAACATGACTGTACCATTCCCAATTTATAAAGAAACTACAGCAGGTTTTTTGAGCTGGATGAGCTTTCCATATGGTTTATATTTTTGATTCCTTGCACTGTCCTATTATTGCTATAAACATGTGTTACAGAACTGCCCACTGGTCCTCTCGGAGGATAATTATTTTAACTGCTGGTTTGAAACATCGCAGTGGTATACCGAGAAACTTCCTAACCAGCAACCTGCACAGTTGGCTGAACAAAAATGGATCCCTAGTCAATCAAATGCATCTAATAAGTTGTAGATAAATACATGATTTCATCACCTACAGTATGCGCATCCAAAGGGAAATAAGTGATCTCACCCAAGGTGTTGATGTCTTCCTCTAATAAATGGGTTAGCCGTACCATCATGCTAAGCAATAAATGATCTCACAAGACGTGCCGCTATAATAAACTGAAACAATAAGAATGTGCAGGAAGGAAAATACTGCCTATGGTGAGCATGACTACCCACAAACATGTCTTAACTGCTGTAGACATAAATTAGCCATTATAAATCTCATTGGTTGTTTCTTTACTGACATACATCTCCTGCCAAAATGTTAAATTCTTGAAAGGACTGTATGAGTAGATTAAATGGTTTCTCTCCTTGGGAATGTGGAAGCCTTTATTTGTTTTTGTTAAGAGACTTTTAAATATCCTCACATTATACGTCAAACAGATGTCCAGGGTAAATCCTCCTGACCCATTTAAATATTTCTTTTAAGCTGGAATTAAGGTCCAGTTTCTGCAGCTTGTATATAGTTAGATTCACTGGTCAACAGCTGACAAAACTATGAGATTGTAATGTTAAAGTTTAATGGCTGTATGGTGTGACTTTTAATGGCAACGTTGAGGAAACTAAGATAAATTAAAACCCAATTGGGGACTTTGCCAGTCTACACATATGGACCCCATGACAACATTTGGAAAGATGTTACAGTTTGGTTCCTGTTGCAACGTTTAGCATTATGTGAAGACCTAAAATCTTGTTCCATTATTTTGTTAATCTGATACTGATTTTTATTATTAATATTATTTAAGTATTTTTCAATTCAAAATAATAGAACTAAAATATTTTCCTTCTAATTGAAAAACCCGAGTTATCTAATATCTGCTAAGCTAAGGGCATCAGATATCAGTCTCCCATTGATAGGCATATTATTTTGCAAACATCACTAGGTGCCTATCTGCATCTTTAGGCACCTAAACACATTTTAAAACCTGGCCCTATGTAACTTTTAAAAAGGGGATGGTGGTTCCTAAATCACTTGGGCCTTTTCAAAATATTGCCTAGTTAGTCCCAGTCTTCCTCCTCATAGCTGGTGCAACATTAATGCCTGATCATTATCAGGAATTCTTCCTGAAGAATAGAAGTAGAGGGAATCATACAATAGATCAAAACACAGTGTCAGTGTTTTCCTTTCAGCAGAACTTTTCCCACCATGAGCATTTATAGGTGGAGGTCATAGCAACCCAGTCACTTAAAGCTACATAACACTTTTCATTATAGCTCCTGATTTTCAGTTGCTTATAGTGTAACCAGATGGGATGACATTTTCCATGCTTGGGTTTGTATCAGGCTGATTTTAAGTTTCAGCAAAAATGGTTCAGAGAAAGGTTAGGGGGAAATAGATAGTTTTGCCAATATTTAAAGATTTTCCTACTGCTTCTTTTTTTAAATGCCCCAAGGGGCTGGAATAGGAACTTCAAATTGGGCCGGGGCGAACCCTGGGGTCAGAGAGGTGCCTTTTGCTCTTCCCATGAAAATCCACTCACATTTGACTGAGCTAAAAGACTCATGCAATTACCATTTGCACATGCTCAGTAAGCTTGTTAGAGGCTGGTAGTTTAAATCTCAGAACATTTCATCTGTACTGAGCATGCTCCAGGGCCTCACCATCCATCTGCATACCAAATTCACTGGCATGCCTCCAGTTCAACTCATATAATAATAACAACCACCCTTTGACCTAGGGAATGGTGTACTGAGCTGGGAGAATACACTCATCTCTTCCCCATATTGGTGGAATTCTGTGCATCTCCCGGCCCTTATTATTAAGCAAGGCCTCATGGCCCTAATTTAGAAGCCAGACTAATAATTTCCTCCGCTTTACAGATGGTGGACCTGTTCAAAGACAGGTCTGGCTGACATGGGACTAGAGGCTCAGGTCTCTAATCTGGCAAACCCAGCTCACCTAGTGATACTGCCTTGCAAATCAGATACGCCAAATCTAGGTACCTAGCTATTTTATCAGTTACCACTAGACCACACTGGCCTTCAGAACCAGGAATTCTAATTTCCTAGATTCCTCTGCTGTCTAGCATATAGCTGAGTAAGCCACCATATGTTTTGGTGTGCTCTGGTGCCTGGTCCACAAAGAATAACAGCCTACTCCTGCTACTAGTCTTTACAGTGGATCTAAAAGTCCAGGGTTCCAATCTTGCTGATAACTCGTGTGTGTGAGAAATATTCCATATGAGAGAATGTCTTGGGGGAGGGTTGGTTCAGTTTCCTTTTTAAGAAGCCTAGGAAACTGCATACAAATCGCTATGATAAAAGGATATTAAGGTGCAGTGTCAAGCACTCAAAAGTCCGAAAATGCCTGAATTAATGTTGCCTGTGCATCTTTTTGTCTGTCTTGTCTCTTTAGTCCTTGATCCTGCATACACATATCCGTGCTTACCTTTCAGCATGTGAGTAGACCCATTGAAGTCAATGGAATTACTAATGTGCTTAAAGTTAAGCGCAGGTGTAAGTGTTTACACAGGTGGGACCAAGCCCACGTCTACACTACTGGCTAAATCAGCACCGCTCTTCTGTCGACGTCTGTACTCCACCTCCACCAGAGGCGGAAGCTATGTCGAGGGGAGAGCGGCTCCCACACACAACGTAGTGTAGACCGTTGTAAGTCAACCCAAGTTGCATCAACTTACGTAACTGAATTAGCGTAACTTAGATGGACTTACAGTGTTAGTGTAGACCAGTCCTTCGACTGTAAGATCCTCCGAGCAGGGACTCTCTCTTGCCATGTGTTTATATAGTATATGGCACAATGGCACCTTGGTCTCCGCTTGCCGACTCGAGGCACTACCCAAATACAAACAAGAATAAAGTAAGTCTCCATCATTCTGAGCAAAAAGTTTAATCATGCAAATAAATGTCAGAAATCAGAATCCAGAACCACAAAGCAGCCCTCCAAAAACTGCTCAGTAGCCTGTGCATGTAACACATCCAAATATTGTTCCCAAAGGTGCCAATGTAACTAACTCTGGATTGAAGTCTGCCAAACAGCTAGATGCTGCAGCTAGGGAAAAATATCCCCAACTGTTTGGCATAGAGCTTCATATGCTTGTCATCCAAAAAGAAAACATAAATACTATACAAATACAGGATAGTGACGCCAACTGTGTCCTTGTGCCTTATCGCTGACACTTTCAAAATATATTTGAATTGCAACTGAAATATCTCCCCTAAAATAAAGTGTTTCAAAGAGCACAGAACTCTTTTGTAGGAACCCATGGTTCTTAATTGGAAAATGTATGCCTTGAATTTACTGAAATCGAAAAAGAAAACCATATTTTCCATATTCCATATTTGACTATTGCATTTTTCTCAAGTACGGCAGGGTCTGTGTTAGGCGTCTTTTACTTTTGTCAAGCATATTTCACAGATTGCTGGAGCCGTAATATGGTTAGTTTCTTGAAAAGGCAAAATGCTAAATATATCTATATCCATACGCCAGTTAATAGATGGGTTCCACTGAACACAGATTTATGCACAAAATAAATAGAAACAGAGCCAAATCTTTAAAGGGGCCTCCGCTTGGCCTTTCATTTAGCACATGTAATCAATTGTGAGTGCAAAGGTACAGACATAAATTATAGCTTTTAGCAATTGAATTACCTTGTTTTTGGACACAATCAGGTATTTAATGATCTAAATTCTGTCATCATTGTTTGCAAACCTGTGGATGCAAAATTAAAGCCAGGGGTTCTCCTTCACAGTTAAGTCCTCTTTACACTGTTCTGGCAAGGTAAAGGGGCCTTAAAGTGGGTATAAAGGAGAAGTAAGCCTAGTAGTCTTAATTTCCTGTCCGAAATTGTTGTGTAGTGTTGCTGTGGACTTTTAAATAATTGCAACATTTCAGCCCAGAGGTGGCTGCATTTCTGTGGCAGATGAATTGGTTCCTATTTGTACATAAGGGATCAAATTCTCCACATATATTAAATGGACTTCAGAATGAGTGCACACATGCATTCTGAAAGCAGTGTTAGTGTGTAGCCCTATTCTAACACACAACAGCCTTATCTACAGTTCTATTCTCCTCTTCATGCAGATCATTCCTAAAAGATATTTAGGAATGATCTATTTTTAATGCAGGGGTTACCTGGTGAGCAGTAAAGATGCCTGGGGTAAGACATTGAATGATGAAAATAAAAATATTGAACAGCTACCCATTCCTAGAGCACTGTCCATCCTGTTCACTGAGGCTATGTCTACTCTACTGCCCGATCTATGCTCCGACAATTGATGCACCAGGGGTCAATTTAGCGGGTCTAGTGAAGACCCGCTAAATCGATGGCAGAGTGCTCTCCAGTCGACCCCAGTACTCCACCCGGAATGAGAAGAGTAAGGTAAGTCGATGGGAGAGGGTCTCCCATCGACCCAGTATGGTGTAGACACTGCAGTAAGTCGATCTAAGCTACGTCGGCTCCAGCTACATTATTCACATAGCTGGGGTCACGTAACTTATGTCGACTTACCACCATAGTGTAGACATAGCCTGAGTGAGGCAGGGTTTCCGTGAAATAATATTGGATGTGATCACGTAATTAACAACTGTATCATAATGCCTATAGGTGAGGAGGCCAAATTAAGGATGAACAGGCAACCTTAATTCTGGCATTTCCTAACTTTTGAGTGCTTGACTTTGCAACCTCAATGTTCTTTTTAACATATTTTTGTATGTAATTTCCTAACCTTTTTTTAAAAAAAAATCCAAAGAAAGAAAGAGAAATTCTATTATATGGGACCACATTGACCCACCCGTGGTTCATCAGCCGGATTTGAACGTTCTCAGATCTGAAGTTAACAGGGTAACTGTTGTTAGCAATAGGCTTTTATCTGCTACGTCGACCAGCAACAGAGGGAATGAGACACACATTTTGCCTGTAGGTTTTATCACTTTTTGTTGAGGAACGTCGGGACTTGGGAATCCCGTGTTCCATTTCAAGTTCTGGAGGTGAGTTCCACACCTTGTCTGCACCATCTCTCCCAGCTTGCCCCGTCTGTCCCTATTCCCAAGCATGTCTGCCACAGCCATTCTCCACCTCCCTTCTCTTTCTGTCCCCTGCAGCTGGCCCTCAGCTTGCATCTCTCCACTGCATGCCCCTACTACTCTGCATTGAAGCAAGGAGGAGCTACATCGTCCTCCTTCTCTCTGATTAGGGTTCAGCATGGGGGCACTGAGAACACGAGATAGATGGTCTCTCTGCACTCAGTTCTGGTGCTTGGCACCACTGCGTCCCCTAGCAACCAGGAAGAGCAATTGCAGGGAAAAGTCCTGCTTAGTCCACGCAGCGTTGGGCTAGCGTGTCCGGTGTGTATGTGGTAGGTGCCTTTTACCCCGATTGGCACGTAAGAGTCATGAGGGGATGTAGTGTGATCAATGCAGACAGACTCCTTGGAGAACGTGACTGCCAGCCTCTGACAAATCTCCACGGAACATGTGCAAACTGCGGTTTCCAGAGCTTCTAACATGGTCCAGTTTGGGTAGGTTTTCACAGGGGCAGCAAAAGGCACATCCCTGGCACTGGGACAATGCCTCATGCCAAATTTCAAATTCTGGAGCGAGACCATGGAGGTGCTAGCCAAAAGGGGAAACTGAGGCACGGTGCTCGGGCCTGTGACACCATCTCCCCAGAACAGGAAGTGCACTCCCATCCCGAATGTTCCTGATCAGGGGGTCTGTCCCAGCTGGAAGGAGCCACAGCTTCCAGGGGCTGCCAGTGGATCTGCCCTATACAACTTTGGCTCATTTCAGCAATTTTTTGTCATTTTTGCTCCTCCACACCCATTTTTAAGGGCACAGGCTGGGGCTCTGAGGGCAGGTCATTTAACATGTTAAGGAAAATGAAAGACACTTTTTGAAGAGAGGAAATAAGTGGGAAACAAAATCTATGAAGCCATCAACCCACAGCAGTTGTCGTTTATCTGGAAAATGAAAGGGAAAGGTGAAAAGAATACATCAAGTACAGAAATCTAGTTCTCTTCCTTAACAACTCATTATACCAGATGATGAGACAGAACCAGAGAGACTCTGGAATAAAGAGGCGGGGAAAGGTTTAGAAAGGGCTGTACTTTATTATTTCACTGTCCCAAGAGAGCCACTGCTCTTTATGGGTCAGCGAGGGCCTGAACCCAAAACAAATACTATGACAGTAAATTATACCAACAGGTACCAAATGTCTTCATCCAGCCTGTAAAATGGGAAACAGCAAACACAGGCATTGCATATAAACGGATTAGACTATGCTCTGCCCAGCTATTATAACATTATAATTTTCCCATTGAACAGTTAACACAAACAATAAAGTGTATTTAATATATTTTGACTTATTCAATTCCTAGATAAGCAGCAGCCAAACCAATGCGTCATGGCCTCTTTTAAATACGGGGGATACAGTGGATTTGAAAATTAGATACATATCACAGATGGTATTAGTCCATATTTGTAAAACCAGCCATAAACTCACTGGGTCATATTCTCAGCTTGTGTGAACTGATAATGAGAGACTGATATAAATAAATAAGAAGATTGAAAAGGAAGTATCGTATAGGATCTGAATCATATTAGAATGCACAGCATGGAGTGTTTGTATTTATTGATGTATTCTTAAAGGCTTTTTAAAAATGTCACAGCAATTTAAAGATGACATGGATTCAACTGCAAAGAATTGAAATACAAATAACGTAATATACAATACTCCCCTCAGATTTCAGTGACTGTATTCATTTATATGCCTGCTAGGGAAGACATCAAAGAAAAAGAGAAAATGATAAATGGAGCTTTTAGTAATAAAACTTAGCTCTTATTTAGTGCTCTTCAGCCTTGGATCTCAAAGCACTTTACAAAGGCAGTCAGTATCATTAACCCCACCTGGGTAAGCAGAGGCCCAAGGCGATAGCCACTAGCCCATGCTGCCATGTATAGTTAAGATAGGCTAAGGGTCTGCATTATAAACCACTGTTTACAGTTCCTTATACCTTTGCCCGATGTGTTTGTGCTGAGATGTTCTAAGCTCTGGGTCTATCGGGCTACATTTTTAATTAATTACTTTTTTATTTAAAATTGTATAAAAAATGGGTTAGTCATTTCCAAGAACAAGTTGAAGGGATTACACGTAGCTTTGCCAAATTTGTTTTAAAAAGCATTACGCTATTATTCTGAAGATCTCAGGCACCTCCGCGGTTTGGCGCCAAAATGTAAAGTGTAGCGTGAGGATGGTCTTGGGGTCATGAGGGTGCGTTTTGCTGTCCCCATGAAAGTTCACCTGCATTTGGCTGCCTTCTAAGCCTCTGAAAATCCCCATTTGTATATAACAAGTAGAGCTTTGAACAGCCTGGCTGGCAAAATCTCTGAGTATTCCATTGGCATCAAGCATACTCCAGCTCCCCAGAGCTCCACTACACAGCAACAGCACTGAGTATGCACCACAACCCCATATCCCGACAACAGCACTGAGCATGCCCTCGCCCCACAGACTAACATAATACATGGGCACAAGGGAGCTGAATTAAGGTGTCCCGGGCAATCTTTATTCGAGTAGTTCCTACATATTTGCCCGACTTTGCAAACTTCATCTTCTTTTAATATCATGTTTTGTACACGACTGCAATTATACACTTCTTAAAGGCACAGCCAGATCCTCAGCAGAGCTAAAATGGAGCTCACTTCAAAGGAGCCGTGCCCAATCTGACCCACCGTCTCAACCCGCGGCGGCAACCACGTAAGAAATCAATCCCTCCGGTCAGCACTAACAGAAAGAAGGCAAACATCAGTGTGCCATAGAGAAGGACAACCGGCGTGTATGTGTGTTGAACACTTCACGTTGTCCAGCAGTGAGTACAAAGAAAGAAATGTCGGCCTTTGGGAGAGCGATGGTCAATCACTCAGCACATTGGAGTCGTTCCTTAAACACCACTGTTTGGTTTTCCACCGTATGAAAACAAGCTAGTGTCTGCGTAGTGTGTGCATCTTGCCCAGCGTCGTTGGCCAAGATGACTCACAAGAATGCACCCTGCGATCACCATGCGGCTGCTGCAGGCACAGATTTTTTGTTTTGTTTTTTTAACCTGTCAGACGATTTGATCCAGGATTTATCATTGTATCAATCTCTTGACATACAGGATTATTGGCAGGAAAGAAGGCAAAGGAGTAAACGTTAATATCTTCAATACTACCTAGAAATTACTGGAATGCACTGCCAGACAGTTCTCATGAGGGGCAGACAATTTACTCAGTTATAGAGACTGAAATTCAGTCCGCCCACTGAAAAAGCAACCTATCGAGCAGGTATTAAAGATTCTTCCTCGCTTCTTTCCATGCCGGCATCTACACTTGCATACTTTGGATCAGGCAGAACTATGCCACCTTTTAAGAACTAGCCTCAGTATACAATCTCCAGACCTTCCTGTTTTAAGGTAAGACTCTCTGAGACCGTGGCAAGACAGGAATAGGGATGCAGATTATCTGATGCCTCCGGTTCACTGCTTCAGACCAAGAGAAGGAAGGATGGTCCAGTGGTTACAGCGCTACCCTGGCATTCAGGAGATTGGCGTTCCCTTCGCTGGATGGGATGGGAAAACTGCTCTAGATAATAGCACTTCCCTATGTTGCAGGTGTCGTGAGGATAAATATTTGAAAGGATTGGGAGGCCAGTAATAATGGGGACCAGAGAAGTACCTAAGGCATCAGATACACTACCTCCCATCCACAAAACCGCCAGAAACGGAGGGGGAGATTTTCCAAAGGCATCCATGTCAATTAGGTGCCCCATGCCTTTGAAAAAACTCCCCTTTAACAACATGACTTCGTTAGCCACAACGACTGTCCTAATGACAGAGCAGAGCAGGGAGACAGAGAAGGATTGTGCAGATAAGTGTGATGGGGAACTGCCTTTGTTCCGTCACCTCTCCTTCCTTCCTGGCTATTGCACGCTTCTCCCTGGGCCTGTTACAATCTGGTCCTTAATGCCGACAGACGGGACCCGAGTCTCTGCTTCTCTCACCCCACTGGCACTTGTCAGCCATCTTTCTTTCCCTACACTTGGAGCCTGAGGAGAACAGCCCAGCGGCGGAGAGCCGGCTGGAGAGGGGAGCAGACGGGTATGAAGGGCTAGAGGAAAGCAAAAGGCAGGCAGAGGCCTGAGGAAGACTCAAGGTAGGAATGCCTGGGAGTGGCTGCTCAGGAAAGAGGAGAAAACACCCCAAAGGAGCCCAGGAGAGGCTGAAGGGAGAGATAGAAAGGAGCCTGGGCGGGGTGAAAGCTGAGCCCAGCGCATGGGCAGGCGAGTTGCTTGAAATGAGAGGCAAGAAGACAGACCCGTAGGAAAGGAGGGGCCGGGCCCAGTTTGAGACCTGGGCAAAGACTCTGTGTTTTGTTTGGCTTTGGACGCCCCAGAAGGGGTGGCCTTTTGTTAACGACTTAGCCAGAGGTCCAAGTCACTGCAGCAAGTCACCTACAGCGGGAGTAGGCTGAAGGTCGTTGCAGGGAAACTGAGGCAGAGTACTGCACCACTGGATCTTGATATGGGGGTGCGTTCAGGGCGTGGTGAGCCTTGTGTATGGGGATATCAAGAGTGAAATAAAAAGGTTGGGGGTGATATGTCATCGTCCTCCACTGGTTTCACCTAGTCACTCATATGAGACGGTCTATCCTTTTCCACTAACCCCTTCTCTCGGATGTCCACGCCCCAGCTGAAGCCTCTGGGGGTACAGAGGATAAACACCACTGCCTGGAGGCTCTTGGAGAGAGGCACTTCACATCTGAGATCCCCCCATAAAAGCTGTGACGAGGTGGCGTTAAGGGATGAGTATAATTTACTGGTAAAAATTTTACAAGGATGTTGTAATTATCTTAAAAGCAAAGCTGTGACAAATCCGGCAAGTACAGAGGTCAGGTCAAACTTAAAATGAACCCCAATATGTTCAGGTATGGAAATACACAATTAAGGTACCCAAACAACTGTAACCTCATATACTCAACCGTAACTCCAGTTTAATGTAGATTGTATCTGAAAATGTCCGCTTTCCTTCTTTTATTAACAATTTCCTGGATGACCAAGAAACCCAAAGAGAGAGTCACCAGGTGACCTTTCTCATGATTTGGAGATAGGTGCTGTCCACCTTATTTTAACTTGTTAGGCCAGATTCACCGCTGTGTCCTGGCAGATCAGTTTCGGATGGCACTGACCATTCTCTGGCCGATCAGCCAGCTGGGGAAAGCTTTTGAAATTGACGTTGCTCCCCTAATGGAGCAATGGGGCTTGATTCTCTCGCCCTCCACCTTGTTTAGTCCACCTGTGGAAAGTGGCCATCAAACGGCAATGAATTGGAATGGTAGAGATCTAGGCTGGCTTTGCACTGGGGTTTAAGACAACAGGGGAACAGAAAACCAGGACCCGTGATTCCATCCCTAAGAAGAGGTCAGGCTTGGAAAGATACATAATGCCGAAAATGCCATCACAGAGCCATTGCCAATGGGATACCTCCCCACAGGAAAGGAACAGCCCTGGCGGAGCAGTGATGGAGGTGATTAGCACAAGAGATGTTGCAGTGCCGTCATGGGTGCACCAGGGGGGCACAATGCCTCTGGAGGCTCCATGGTATAACAAGACGTGCTGTCTGCTGTTACAGCCCTTAGACAATGCATCATACTCCGGGCTGCACGTTGAGTAAGCTCCACAGAGCTTCAGGGGGGAACAGCTGAGAAAGGACTTCAGGAGTTGGCTCTGTGGACCTGATCCATAGCCCACTGCAGTCAGTCAAAAGACTCCCATTGATTTCAATAAGCTTTGGATCAGAAACTATATTCCCCCTCCCACTCTGTCTGTCTTCTTTGTGTATAGTGTAAACGCCGGGCTAGGGTTGTCTCTTACTGTGTGTATATACAGCGCCTAACACAATGCTGCCCCAATCTGAGTTGATGCCTCTAGATGCTACCGTAAACACATAATAATTAAGAATAATTATGTATTTGTAAACCTTCCTTGGTGTCTAATTTACATGTGCCCATTCCTCCTAACTAGTGGTTTCAAAAAACAAATCTTTCAGCTTCTTTGTTGTGTTGCTGTGGTTTAGTCTGTTTTCAGGAATAAAATATACATGTAATTTATTAAAATAAAATTCCAGTGTGTAAGATCAACATAAAAATGACATAAAACGATGTTAAATGTTCAGACACCCCATGGAGATGGGTGGGTGAGGAAAGGCTAGCAAAATAGACTTACACCAAACACTCATACAAACAGCTCCCGTGAGGGGTAAAGCAGGAAAAGAAAGGCTAGAAAAATAACACTAAGCATTCCTATCAGGAATTTCAATACTGGGGGGTTAGTTTGAGTTGATTTCCCTCTCCCCACTCCCACATTGAGTTGGGAGCTATGAAGATTAATTTTAAAATAGGAAGTAAAATGCAAACAAGAATCCTGCTATTTTGGGGGCTGATCTGTCAAAATCAGTTGGAGTCTTTCCATCTGCTTCAACAGGCTTTGGATCAAGCTCTTGTTGAATTATTTAGAGGTGAAGTGTGTTCATTACAAGATATGGGCAGAGCCAAATTCTGCACTGAAATTGAAAAGACTTACTCCAGATTTACACCTGTGTAACTGAGAAGAATTTGGCTCATGTAGTCCAGTCATGCTCTTCCCACGAGTTTTTACGTGAAAAAGTCAAGGCGTGGTCTAGGTGAGATCGACCGGAAAAACCCAAACACATTATCCTTTGCTTGTAACTGTCTTGGCTTGCATACGAAGCGTGACTTCAGTGATGCAAATTAGTAGACAACATTTTAACACAATCAGGGAAATTATGCTTTGTTTCTCATTGTAGATTTTAACTTCTCAAACGCAGGCTATTTCATAAAGTTCTTTCAGTTATGATATTGGCAGAGCCCCTGTAAACTGTACACGACGCTTGACTAATTTGGAAAACAATTTAGAAACAGTGAGCACCCGACAAGGAAATGCAAGGCTAATAGCTGCCTGTAGAGTAAGTACACACCCTTTGGTGTCCATTCTAATGCATGTCCTGCAGACATGGATTCTTCCACTTGTGATACAGCATGGCCAGAAGGCAGCAGGAGAGTGATCTAGGATGAGGAGAAGCCTTATTCCCTGTAGATTAATTAAAAGCACCTGAAACCAATTAGAGCACCTGAAGCCAGTCACCTGATAAAATCCCCCTGCTTCAATCAGCCAGAGGAGGAGTTGGAGCAGAGAGAGGAGGAGTTGGAGCAGAGTGGTTTGGTGGTGGAGCAGAGAACAGTTTGGAGGAGTGAAGCAGAGTGGATTGGTGGTGGAGCAGAGAGCAGTTTGGAGGAAAGCGGAGGAGAGTTTTGAGAAGTGCTGCGGTGGGCTAAGAAGACCAAGATCCTAGGTAAAGGGACACCTGGCTTGTGCAGAGGGAAGGCAGGAAGCCCCACAAGCTGAAGGTCAGGAGAGGGAAGTAGCCCAGGGGAAAGAATCACTGGTACAAGTGGTTCACCTGCTATCATAGGGCCCCTGGGCTGGGACCCGGAGTGGAGGGCGGGCCCGGGTCCCTCCCTCTCCACTCCTCTTCCCTGGGATACTAGTAGGATAGCTGTTACCCCAGCTCAGGGGCAAGAAATGGCACCCTGAAACCCCGCCCCCCCAGAAGAAGAGAAAGTGCGGGACCCATCATAGTAGTGCCGGCAATTTGCCACACACTCTAGCATCCCAAGTACAGCTGAGAGGGAAATGAAAGTCACTATTTGATGTGTCAAAAAGGAATCAAGGGGAAGTAGGTGTGTGGGGCTAGGTATCACTGAGCAGTAATGCTCATGTTGGATAACATCAGTCCCTGAGGTTAGTGGATTAGATTTGCATCACAAACCCGGACTAACTGGAACTTTCGATGAGGAAGACAAGAAAAGCAATGTACGGTTCTTTGGGCAAGGTGAAATTCTCAGCTGGTTTAAATCCAACTCTAATGGAGCTATTTGGATTCACACCAGCAGAGGACCCTGCAGGCCCTTGGTCTGTAAATCAAAGACCAACATCCAAAGCCGATTCCTTTATCTGGAAATGGCATGATTTCCACTAAATAGCAAACCATGGTTTACGTCAGCAGGGAGCGGTGACGTTAATCCACGTAGCATGATCCTGCTCTCCTATTTGCCACGCAACATGTTTGCTTGTGTACGGTATAATTCGACAAGAAAAATATCGATAAGATTTTCTAGGATTAGAATGACAAGGGGAAAGGGATTCAGCTGAGAAAGGGAACAGCATTATCATAGTATATAGGAATAGCACTGGAAATAAACTCAGCTTTTCCAGTGCCGCTAGTTAAAGCTTATATACCTCTTCTGGGGTAATATCTGCCTGAAAGATGTCACACTGCCTAAAAGAGAGAAGTAGAACAGAGAGACAGTACAAGGTCCAATCGCAGCATATATTCAGAATGGGGTGGGGGGGGATGATGTATTATGGGAATAGAGGAGAAAAAGAGAGCTAAAATTGCCTGGAGGGGCGGCCAGGCCAAATTTGAGTGAGTGTCCGTGCAAACAGGTGCAAGGGATCACAGCACCACTCAGGTTTGGCCCGGCTGCCCCACCATTATTACTTGAGTGGCGCTGTGACCCCATGCACCTGACCACAATGTCTGAGACGGGGAGGCAGGGCCAGGAGCTGCTGCTGCGGCTTGCACTCCTGCTCCCCCCATCCCAATCCCCCCACTCCTAGCTGGGACCTCCCCTCCACACCAGGCTGGGATTAGGGTTGTGGCGCTGGGGCGGAGAGCGCTGCTGCAGATGGGCATTGTCCCCTCCAGCAGGTGAGTATAGTACACCCATTGAATTGGGAGGTTTCATACACCCCTGGACCAGAGCATGGGGACTGTTCTTTCTTGCCTGTCTGGAAAGCAACAATCACGGGATACTCGGGGGAGGGAGACAATAAACATATTTGCAGAAACCACACGTCATGCACTTTTGGAGTAACAAACAGCTTCATCTGACCATGGCTAGCTCCCAAATCGTTAACAGGGCAACACTCGTAACACCCTGTTCGCGGCGAACCCTTTGCCTGGTCCCACCGAAGATGCAGTAAAGGGAGAAGGGAAATGGGGTGATGGAATTTAGTTGCAATCACAGCCTAAAATGGGTAGAAAGTCCCCCAAGCAGAACCAGGCAGGAATCAGTGCAACTGTCCCTGGGAGTTATGGGGGTGTGGGAGCTAAGGAGATGTTCATCTTGCAGGTACCCCATCTGGCTGGGCCTGGCCCCTATGTGAATGGCACTGGCTGACGTCCGGTGCCCCACAGGGCAAGGAGTGCTTGTACCAGCTGCTGCTAGGGTTCCATAGGTGGAATCTGCGGAGGGAGAACAGACACTGACACCGTGTGCCCTTACCGGGAAGTGAAGGATTGAAACCTCCAGGTGCTTCTTAACTCCACCAATCCAGGCAATGAAGCAAGCCACTGCACTTCAGTTTCCAGCCAGTCATGTCTCTCAACACGCCAAGCGCAACCTCTGCTTGACTGCACGACTGCCTAATGCTACTGTATTCCCCACTCCCCCTTCTTCTGCTCTATCCCTCTTTACATGATTGTTTGGCTGGGAGGGTGGGAACTGTCAGTCAAATCCCCCCGCCTAAGCTGTTCTTAGCGACCCTGTTTGCATTGGAACTTGATTCCCAAACAATTTGGCTGATATGGAGTTGCTGCAAAGAACTTCTCCCAGCTCTCATTTGGGCATGAAAGACCTTGTGTATCAGTCTTTATTCAAGAGTAGCTTACTTCCAGCTTGAGAATTGCTGTATATAGGCCAAAATCTCTCGCACCAGTGCAACCCCACTGAAATCTTGCAGGGAAGCTTAAACACAATATTGTCCTAAATTGTTTTTAACAGAACAGTATAGGGCTACTTTGATAAGACTGAAGCACTACCCATTTGCAAACCTGCGCCTTTCTAGCAGGTTGCTAGCAAACACGTTTTTACAGTTATTGTTATTTTGCAGACCAAAGAAAAAAATCTCCCAAAATATAATAAAAAGTGGCATGCCATATTTCCTTGGAACACTAAAAAAACTTCAAACTGCATTTATGTGTTACAAATGGGATAGAATCTGATTCTAAAGGCCGACAATGTGACATTTCTTCCACTGGGAGCCAAATAAACAAAGCAATAATGGCCCCGATTTAAATCAACCGTACACAGAGGCCAGCCTCAAGCAATTGATTTGAAACCTATCATCATTAACATGCAGGGCAGCTAAAGGGAATGATACGAAAGAGAAGCACACGAAACTGTTTGATAAAGCTATCAAAACGGTTTGATCACGAAACAAAAGGAACTAATCTCACTGTCAACAACCTTATTGTCTTTGGTTGTTAAAAAAAAAGATCCATCAGTCTTAATCCAAGTGATTTTCATTTTGATAAGAATAGAATCGGTCTGTGATTTTTGCTTTGATAATGAGGCACATATGCTGAAAGTAAATTAGCTGCCCCAGCAAATATTTTACAAAGTCGTGTGGTAGCTATATATACTCCTTTTATGAAATGACACAAAAAAGATTCACTAGCAGAAACTGTAAAGGCCAGATGGAGCTATGCCTCTTTACACCAGCTGTGGATCTGGTTCTAAAAACTTAACCGAGATCAGCACTACAGGAGTAATTCACAACTGCCCTGCTGCTTGTGCAAACATTTATACCAGTGCAAGGTGGGGGTGACGTGCTACTGGATTCAGAATGGTAAAGGAATATGCTCATGTGGCACTGGGGTAAATGACTATAGAAGGTACAAAGCAATGCAGAATCAGCCCCCACTTGCCAATATATCTTATTTCATGAATAGATGGCTTAATGTGAGGATATCAAAGATATAGTAGACATTAGGGCTGGGTGGCAAATGGTTTTGCCATCCCATAAGAATGTTTGAGATTGATTTTTTTCCCCCCTGTCTTCAATTGAGCTGAAAAGTTGAAATCTTGTCAACTTTCATGAACCAACAAATTGAAAGATATTTTTCGCTTGGGGCAATCAAAATGATTCATGTTGACTAGGACCTGTTTTCTTTTTAAACATTTTAGTTTAAATTAAGAGACGTTTCTAAACCAAAAAACCCTCCCCTGAAACTTTGTTTTGAAGATGTTGAAATGGAGGAACTTCAACCATTTCAAAAAGCCTTTTTTTTCTTTTTGAGTCAGGAATTGTGCTGAAACTAATTCTGTCCCAAAACCAGTTTCAGTTTCAATGAATCAGCATTTTCCAGTGTGTGTGTGGGAGGGGGGAACGTTTAGTTGAAACTGTCCCAACCAGCTCTAGTAGATGTGTATCTTTCATATGCCTAATGTGAAATAAGTAGCATTTTCATTCATGAAGGCTTGTATTTTCAAAGGGCCCTGAAGGAGTTAATCACAAGGTAGCCTTAACATTTAAAGTAGGTACTTTAAAGAGTGTTAGCAAACGCCAGTTATTATTGCGGGCGTTTCTAAAGTCACTGAGTACCATGATGTCTTGATGCAATGGGCATCTGCATACAAACTGGGCCGATACGTATAAAATGCAGTCAGTTGAAAAGTAAGATGCCCCATGGTGTAGAGGTTCAGAAGAGCAGCAAGGACCAGATTCTACCACTCTTTTCATTGTATTCCACAAGCAGGCACTGAAATCACTGCCGAATGAGGGGCTCCTCAGCAAAGAGACACAGATGACGGTGGCTAGAGACTTTGGCTCCAGCTCTGGATGCTTTGTGCCGCTCAAGTTGCACGAAGCATCCAGATTGCTGCCCTGCATAATTGTCTCCTCCCCATCCATTCCCCTGCCCTCGACAGAGGGAGACATGCCGGAGGCGGACGGGGGAACGCATGGTGCTCTGTCACTACCGTTGCCAGAGTAATGTAGAATAAATGGGGGCCATGTTGGATGGATCTGCACAACATTCTTCTCAGCTGGAAACTCATCACAGCTGGGGACGGAGCCCTGCCTGTTGTCCTGGAAATGCCAGGCTCCTGCACATGGAGCATAGCTGGGTACAAACTGAGGTGAGCAGCAAGGATCACCACTACCTGATTCGGCGGGTAGCGATCGATGTTCTGGGATCGATTTATCGCGTCTCATCTAGACGTGATAAATCGATCCCAGAAGAGCTCTTCGTCGACTCCGGAACTCCAGCTCGGCAAGCGGAGGAAGCGCAGTCGACGGGGGAGCCTGCCCGCTGCCGTGTGGACCGGGGGCAGGGGTGGCTCTAACGTTTTTGCCGTCCCAAGCAAAAAAAAACCAAAAAACCCCAAACGCCGCCTCCCCCCAACAAAAAAAACCCAACCCCACCCCCAAAACAACCCCCGTCTCTCCCACTCGCGGGCGGCATGCCCGCGGCCCCGCTCTCCCTGCCGGAGCGCTGGCAGGGAGCGAGGGCAGGGAGCGAGCACGGTATGCCCGCGGCCCCGCTCTCCCCAGCCAGGGAGAGTGGGGCATGCCTGGGAGGGAGGGAGAGAAGCGGCGCAGGAAACAGCTCTTTTGCGCGCCGCCGCTGAGTCGGCGGCGGCGCATGAAAGCAGCGCAGAGCGGAGGTGAACTGGGGCGGCCGGCCGGGGCACATTTCTAGGGGCGGTATGGCCGGTGCCAGAATGCCGCCCCTAGAAATGTGCCTCCCCAAGCACCAGCTTGTTTTGCTGGTGCCTGGAGCCGGCCCTGACCGGGGGTAAATAATTTAAAAATCGATCTAAGATATTCGACTTCAGCTACATTATTCATGTAGCTGAAGTTGCGTATCTTAGATCGACACCCCCCACCCGCCCGCCGACACCCCATGTGGACCAGGCCTTAGTCAAGGACTACAAGCCATTTCCATCAATGCATTGGAGGGTTTTTTGAACTGTTGTACAGGAAGGCTTTGCGACCAATACTGTCATCAAGCCAATCTGCCTCCTACGGTACCAAGCAACCGGCATGCCAATGAACAAACACTGACATTTTTAATGAAAACCGGTGATGAAATATCACTTTGAGCTGACAGTGTTGAGTAAATCCATAATTAGGGCGATTTATGTTAACTTCTGTTTGTTTATAACTTACGCCTTCCTCACATAACACGAGCTGCTAAAAGGTCTGCTACCGTTAGCCATCCTGGGAGGCAGCAAAGGTCTCCCCAGCCATAGGAACATGGAAGCTGTGATGAAAGGAGGAGTCCCTGGGGAATGCCACCAGTAAGAGAGAGTTGTTTTGCAAATACTGTATATAGCTGATTGTGTTCTTTGGATTCAATTTAAATTAAGGATTAGACATGTAGATTGTTGGTTGGTATAAATCAGTGTAGCTCCACCGAAGTCACCCCAGATGAGGATTGGTCCTTTTATGTTCACACACAAGGTATCAAGGTCCGACCACTTTCTTAGGCAGCTCTTGTCCATCATAGAGTTACCTGGTCTGCCACAGAGTTTATGCTGGTCTCTGGCTTTCTACTGAAGTGGCACATGCAGAAGTCAATGGCAGATGGATGGCAATCTCTACACTCTCTCCTGTCTCTCAGCGCTTCCTGTTGCTTCCCCATTTCATAAAGCTGTAGGAAAGAGACAGGATTTCTTCTTGAAGGGGCACTTTTGACAGTAACAAATCACAGCTCCAGGCCTGCAAAGGCGCTTAATTTTACACAGGTCAACGGTCCCATTGAAGTCAATGGTACTACCCATATGGGTGAAATGAAGCATGTGCATAAGTGTTTGCAGGACTGGGACTATAATAGGCCCTGCAAAAAAATAATAATAGAGTAGTAAAAAAGCAGCAACATCTCCAGTATTTACGGGACAAGACCTTTTTCAGGGGTTGTTACACCCACGTTTTTAGAATGCATTTTAATTATGTTTGTTTGGGAAACCCAAGTTGTTTTTTCTAGTTTCTCTCAGTTACAGAGCACTCAGGTTAATTTGGAAGGGGAAATAATTCAGGCAGATGTAGGACTTAAGTTGACAGCGTTGACACAATACATTGATTTATGCTGAGGACCTGGTTTTAAAAATATATTTATGCAGCACTGCTCGGTCTAACTATAAATGCCCGAGGCCTTCATGGGATTTCCAGTTCCAACTGGTGGCACCAGCTGATGTTTGGTGTGGGAAATGTCTCCTTAACTCTGCATTTCCCAGCATTCTCACATTGGTTGCTTAGTGTGTGTCTCTCTCAAGGGACCTGTCCTCCGACCTTAACAAGGAGTTTCCTAGCTTCCCAAGGTTGCACTCCTGGGTTTTAAAGTCCCATACCCTGGAGGGCACAAAGCAGCAACCATAACTGCACCTCAGCTAAGCTTCTCAGGGTGAATGGGTGGGCCGATCT
This sequence comes from Chelydra serpentina, assembly GCA_037349315.1. NCBI lineage: Eukaryota > Metazoa > Chordata > Testudines > Chelydridae > Chelydra > Chelydra serpentina. Next base: position 20,029,553 of record JBAIAC010000061.1, read on the forward strand.
ATTTGGTAGAATTTTGCACTGTAAGGATTTTGTATGTTGTCATACCACCTTTAATTAAGTCCTTTAATTCTACTCTAATCCGTGTGGCTTTGCATCATATGAATGCCATGCATTAAGGGTGGCGTTTGCCGGCAAGTTGATATCCTTGTGCATCTGATACTTAGATTAGATAGCTTGAGGGTTGTGATAATCACGCGAGCTAACCTTCCATCATCTAAAATGTGTGGGTACAATTCTGCATTTGTATTCTCCAGGGAGGCAGTGTTGCCTAGTGGAGAGCACATCGACTGAGGTGCATGAGACCCAGGTTTTATTTCTGGTTCTGCCGCTGGGCTGCTGGGCAAGATTATTGTCCCTCTCCATCCTTCAGTTTCTCCATTTATAAATGGAGATAATGATACTAACCTCCTTTATGAAGTCCTTTGAGATCTACTGATGAAAAGCACGATATCAGAGCGAAGTCTTATTATGATCATTATCCAGCAAGTGATTTTGTTAACCCTGACTCATCACAGAACATCTTAGATTCTTGCAGGACTCGGCAGAAATCCCAGTACTGAAGAGGTTGAATGGACATTCCTGTTTGGAGGCCATAGGGTTGGTGCTTATAGCTAAAGTTGTTCAAATTTCAGTTTTTCGGGGGGGAAAGGGTATCAAATTTCAAGATTACAAAAAATCTTCGAAACTAACTAACTGCAAAGTTTCCATGGTTTTCATGACATTTTGGGTGGGGGGGGTTTCAACCTATTTTACTTGTAGGCTAAATTATCTCTAGCCCTCACCTGGCCATACCAGGGATTAAGCAGAGTAATGTACTTCTTCACTTCACTGTTGGGTAGAAGTTGCTTAGAATGCAGGTAGGTCCATTGGTGGTGGTGAAGCAGGATCTATCTACCTTATATTTTCCCCTCTACGGCAATTGGGCGGGGAGGGATTGGAAAGAGAAATGTTGGTTCTCCTTTCTGTTTCAATCTCTGCCCAGACTATCCAACTGGGGGCAGTATTCTGCATCCTAAATAGAGTCAAAGTAACTTATTTTCTTTCCCTCTCCCCATCCCAGAGTTTACGGGAAGCAGGAAAGAGTTTGAGCTACAACTGAGGCAGCTCTTATGGCTAATTAAAAAATTACAAATGAAATGTTTTCCCATTGGAAAATAGGGTTTCGCCCAAGTCAACATTTTCTGTTGGACCAAAGGTTGGTTTGAGTGGAATCTTCCACAGGGAAAATAAAAATGGAACACTGCATTTCAGGAATGTCAAAGAGTTTCATCACAACTGAAAGTGTCAAAACAAGACATTTCCATGTTTTCGACATGAAAATTTTTCAGAATTTTCTGTTGGCAAAATGTTGTGGTATTTCAACTTTCCATCCTGAATTCGAATGTGTTGAAATATCGGTATGTCCTGCGGGACGGAAATTCCATTTTTTTTATCAGCTCTGCCATCTCTATGCTGACGCTGACTCACTCTAACCCTTCAAGTTGATCCACTGTTTATGGACCTGATCCTATAAACTCTTAGCACATGAGCAATTTACTCATAGGAGTAGCCCTACTGAGCATATAGGGCTGAGCACACTGAGTATAATCCAATGCGGAAGTTACTCTCAGGCGTAAGTGTTGCAGGACTTATGATCATAGCCTAGGCTGAGGAATGGAAAAGGAACTAACTAAAATGCTTGATTTTTCTAGCATTTAATAGTGTCTCACTAGAATCATATTTCAGTTTTGTCCTTTGGCCAATTCTGCCCTATTTTGCTTCAGCCTTGTCCCTTCTTGGGATGCTGCGTGGCTAGCTGAACAGAATTGCCAAGCTCTTAGAAATGCATGACATTCTTTGGAACAATACCTCCCCCCAGGGGGGCTGTTCTCCCATCCAGGAGCAGGACGATTTATGTATATTACTCCAATTAGCAAGTGACATGTGTAAATCACCCATGGACTGAGGGAAAAACCCAGACCTCACCGAGAAATCAGAACTCAGCGCTGTGTAAATGACAAGTAACTAGGGATCATCAGAACTGACAGCAATAAAGTATTTTGCATAATGATCCGGTGCTATTAAAAGTAGCAATGGCACAAGCAGAATGGCTGTTTAAAATTAATACAAAATTACAGCCCCTCCCCCAAGGGAAGATTACATTTATTAAATAAGCCAGTTACCAGCTGGAGTAATTTAAAAAAAAAATCCTTAAAAGAAACATTAAATACTGGAAATCTGAAGAGATTTTTTTCGTAAGGGTTTAAAAGGCAATGGAGTTTCAAATTGTAAAGGCAACTTTCTGCCAAAAAAAAAAAAAAAAAAAAAGTTACATCTGGACTGAAAACCCCTTTGCCAGGTTTCAGCCTAATGTGAATTAAACTGACTGAAAACCAGGGTTAAAATGGAAATAAGATGTGTGCCAAAGATTACCGCTTGGGCCCCGCACATGCTTAAAGTTAAGTACACACATAGGTACTTTCCTGCAGTTTTAAGTCTGGGAACTGTTAAATTGGGGGCATATTCACTTCTTTTGCTGCATTTAATTTGCCAACCTTCATCTCCTTGTTGTCTATTTAGGCTGCGTGTTCCTTGTAGCCCGATGGAAGGTTGGTCCAGCACTTACTTAGCCCTTGGGAGCCCTATGTTCAGTTCTCTGCTTCTCTACAGACTTCCCATGTGACTTAGGCTCAGATCCACAGAGGTATTTAGGTAAAAAACATAAGAACGGCCATACTGGGTCAGACCAAAAGTCCACCTAGTCCAGTATCCTGTCTTCCGACAGTGGCCAATGCCTGGTGCCCCAGAGGGAATGAACAGAACAAGGCAATCATCGAGATGATTTAGTTGAGGTTGGTCCTGCTTTGAGCAGGGAGTTGGACTAGATGACCTCCTGAGGTCTCTTCCAACCCTAATCTTCTATGATTCCATGATCGAGTGATCCATCCCCTGTCGTCCACTCCCAGCTTCTGGCAGTCAGAGGATTAGGGACACCAGAGCATGCGGTTGCAGCCGTGACTATCTTGGCTAATAGCCATTGATGGACCTATCCTCCAGGTTCTTTTTTTAACCCTATTATAGTTTTGGCCTTCACATCATCCCCTGGCAATGAGTTCCACAGGTTGACTGTGCGTTGTGTGAAGAAATACTTCCTTTTGTTTGTTTTAATCCTGCTGCTTATTTATTTCATTGGGTGACCCCTGGTTCTTGTGTTATGAGAAGGAGTAAATAACACTTCCTTATTTACTTTCTCCACACCAGTCATGATTTTATAGACCTCTCTCCTATCCCCCCTTAGTTGGCTCTTTTCCAAGCTGAAAAGTCCCAGTGCCTAACTCTCTGTGGCAATCAAGGTCCAGACACTCGAAAGGGAGAAGAGGGGGTTTTGAACCCCCAGAGAATAAGCAATTGAATCAGCTGATTCTATACGATGCTATTGTACTTTTAAAATATGTGGAATAAGGTTTTTTATGAAAGCTTGTAATGTTTGAGCTTGCTAATCATTACAACTGTGGGCTCTGAATTTGTGTGTATAGAAACTGATGCTCAGAATCTGTGGTGCAGCTTCACCTCACAGCATGGCGGTGGGCAGTCAGGCAGGGAGGGTCTCTGTGTCCCCAGCCAGACGAGGCCAGCTCCAAGTGCCTAGCATTGTACGACCCAGGAAAAGACAAATGAAGGGCCATTTCGAGTTAATGAGAAGACACAGTCATCCCGGCTAGAATTTCCCCACCCTGAATTACCATGAGTCACCATAGCGGGGGGGGAATAAACGGAAAAGGGCTTTTTGAAAAGGAGACAAAGTTGAGGTCTTCAGCCAGAAACTGAGGGACATTCTCATGGCAGGTGTTGTCCATAAAACGTTGGATTCCCCTCTACAGGGACTGGCAAGGCTGTTGGGATCACTCTGCAAGGAGTAACTAGGCTGCTGGAAGTCAGGGTGAGACCATGTGCTTGTCAGCTGTTGCCCCAGAGTGCAGGAGGCACTGAGAGGGAGGGGGATTGGGTGCTCTTGGGGGTGGGGGCAGAAAGAGGCAGGAAAGAGGAGGGGCAGGCAGGGCCGGCTTTAACGGGTGCAGGGCCGGCTTTAGCGGGTGCAGGGCCGGCTTTAGCGGGTGCGGGGCCCCACGCGAAGAACGACAGCGGGGGTCCGCACCCTCCGGCCGATTCCACCGATTCCGTGGAGTGGGGTGGAGCGGGGCAGGAAGGGGTGGGGCCTTGGGGGAAGGGGTGGAGTGGGGTCAGAGCCTGGGTCTGAGTGGGTGGCTTGGGGGTCCGTGAAAAATTTTAAATCAAAATGGGGGTCCTTGGATTGCTAAAGTTTGAGAACCGCTGCCCTAGATCGTAAACTCCAGGGCAGAGGGACTTTGTTTGCAAAGCACCTAGCACACTTTGGATGCTATATAAATGAAACGATGAGCTCTTGTTGTTTCATTTAATTACTTTATAATTAAAGTATCAGAGGGGTAGCCATGTTAGTCTGGATCTGTAGAAGCGACAAAGGGTCCTGTGGCACCTTATAGACTAACAGAGGTATTGGAGCATAAGCTTTCGTGGGTGAATACCCACTTCTTCGGATGTTACCTTATTAATTATTCTGAGAACAGAACCGTCCCTTCATTATAGCAATATTCCTGGAAGTCACTTTAACGCCGAGTATGGGCCAGTCCAAAGCCCTCTGAAATCAGTGGGAGGCTTTGGGAAACAGACCCCTTGTGAAACATTAACCCCTTGATACCACTGAATTTAAGGCCTTCAGTTTTAGTGCTGCATTGTTTAGAAACAGGCATTTCTCATTAGTTTAATCTATTAAGAAATCCCCACCTCTGGTCTTAAAGGAGTTATTATTTTTTCCATCATGACAGATGAAATGATTAGTGCAGAAAGGTTCCAAGCCCAGAACAATGTTCAGGATAGGGAAAATATGCACTAATTGATTTTAAAGCGGGAAGTAAATGATTCCATATGTGCAGTTGTCACTGTGATGCCTCATAATGAGTTTGATCTGTTCAATAACTGGCCAGTGGAATGAGCACTGCATGACGTTTACAACTGGGTACAGCTTCTTGGAGGTTCACCTATCAGAGCCCAAACCGCTGGGCTCTGGTTTTATTGCTGTGTTCATTGCTTCGTCTCTCTCTCGCCTATTAGGTTTAAATGAGCCGCATCCCTTTTTAATCTCTTCTTTTTGTGGATTTGTTTCAATGCAGCACACACCTCGGGCCCTCTAGTTCGTTAGGCCCAGATCCGTGAGTATTTAGGCATCTAAGGGCTGGTCTACACTAACCCCCCAATTCGAACTAAGATACGCAACTTCAGCTATGTGAATAACGTAGCTGAAGTCGAAGTATTTTAGTTCGAACTACAAGGTACTTACCGTGGGTCCACACGCGGCAGGCAGGCTCCCCCATCGACTCCGCCTACTCCGTTCGCGGAGTAGGATTACCAGTGTTGACAGCGAGCACTTCCGGGTTCGATTTATCGCATCTACACAAGACGCGATAAATTGATCCCAGAAGATCGATTGCTTGCCGCCGAAGCAGCGGGTAAGTATAGACGTACCCTAACTCACATTGATTTCAATGGGAATTAGGAACCTAGATACTTTTGAATGTCTTGACCTTAGTCCTTAATTGATACATAAAAATAACATGGGGGCAACTCTAGCTCTCTCTTCTGAGAGACTCTGATCCAGGAAAGTACTTTAAGAACATACTTAGTTCCACCCTACTCAGGACAGCACGTAAGCACATGCTGAACTCCCATTGACTTCATGAGGATTTAAGCACATGATCCTAAAGAACAGGTCATCTACCTCCAGAGTGATCCCCTTTCCCAGTACACCTGCTCCCGGCCAACACTTTTCTCATCCTCATGCTCCAGTGCCTTTCGCACCAGGGGATCCTCCTTTATCTTAAATGTGGCCTTTTCTGGGCATACTAACTTTCTAGTGACATGGGGCAATGGAAACAAGTGAGGAATTGTGGCATAACCTAGTCAGAATACTCCCCCCAGCTGCTAAAGTCTGTGGAGTTTCTTGCTTAGTTGTATCAGAGGGGGAGCCGTGTTAGTCTGCATCTGTAGAAGCGACAAAGGGTCCTGTGGCACCTTATAGACTAACAGAGGTATTGAAGCATAAGCTTTCGTGTTCCGAAGAAGTGGGTATTCACCCACGAAAGCTTATGCTTCAATACCTCTGTTAGTCTATAAGGTGCCACAGGACCCTTTGTCACTTGCTTAGTTGTGGTCTCCATTGGGCCCTTTGACTCTGTTTCAGTACCACCGTAATATGCTGGAGTCACACAGAAATATTATAAAGTGAACTGCAGTGGCTGGACCCAATTTTGTAGACACTCCCACAAAGCCATGAATTTAATCTCATGATTTTTAACCCAATCTCATTATTGTGTCAGGGATGGGGGCGGCCTGACTTATGGTTTTTGGAACACTTGGGGTTGGCAACGCAGCATTTCCTGCTTGCAAATTTGGGGCCTGAGCCTATCCGTGCCTCAGTTTCCCCATCTGTAAAATGAGAATAATGCCACTGACCATTTTTGTAATGCACTTTGAGATCTACTGATGAAAAGAACATAAGAACGGCCATACTGGGTCAGACCAAATGTCCATCTAGCCCAGTATCCTGTCTTCCAACAGTGGCCAATACCAGATGCCCCAGAAGGAATGAACAGAACAGGTGATCATCAAGTGATCCATCCCCTGTCGTCCATTCCCAGCTTCTGGCACGTGCTATATAGGGGTCGGTGTTATTCACTGAAACTAATTGAAAAACTCCCATTAACTTTAACGGGGCAGGATCTAGCCCAGGGAAAGAATGGAGGGAGAGTAGAGGAGAGAACAAAGCAACTTAAAAGTACTGGGAGGAATGCAGTTAATGGCAGTTGGGAAAAGGGTCGTCTCCCCATGGTAACTGCAGCATACCAGCCAGTTGCAGGTTCGATATGTTTTCAGAGTCCCAGTGGTTTGTAAAAGAAGGGAATCTGGGTCAAATCTAGCTGGAAACTGGCAAAATGTTTGAAAGATAAATTAGCTTCTTCTTCCACCCCATGTTGCTGGCAGATTTTGTAACTTGGTGTAGTTTTGGGCTTACATCCAGATTTCCCGAGCTAAAGTGCGCAGAAGGTAGACCAATCTCAAGAACAATCTCTGTGTGTATTTTTTCCTCTGCCAACTGGGTAAAATTTTATACATAGCACGGCCAGATCCACGGCCAGTGTGAATCGGCGTCACTCCGTTTGCTTTAACGAGGCTGCGCCGTAGGGTGACCAGACAGCAAATGTGAAAAATCGGGACAGTAGTGGGGGGTAATAGGAGCCTATATAAGAAAAAGACCCAAAAATTAGGACTGTCCCTATAAAATTGGGACATCTGGTCACCCTATGCGCTGATTATACCAGCTGAGGATTTAGCCCAGCAGTCTTTAAGTTGTACGTGTTTGAGTAGACAGGCGTTTTGGTGCCCCCTTGAGATGACCCCCTGGCACTGTCTCTCTCTGCTCCAGAGGTACCCCAGGGGAGCAGCCTGAGTCTGTGTGGATTAATTCCCAGCAAAGGTTGAGACAATTCTGAAGGCACTTCCATCTGGTATCTGAGGCTGTTTAGCGGCAGCACCTTGCAGGACTAAGTTACTCTCCCAGAGGCGTGAGAGAGCGCTGTGTGCTGGAACCTTGTCAAGGAACTCTGGGGAAACATAAGAGTCCCTCTGTGTGGTCTGCAGAATTGCTTTCTGGGGTTTTCAGGCTGTAACGCTGCGTGGCAAGCAATGCAGCCGTCAGACACTTTCATCGCAATCCCAGGATTGCCAACCCCAGAGTCAAAATAAATAAATAGCACGAGTCAGCTCCAAAAAGTTGGGAGGTTGGCTTCAAAAAAGAAATCACATAATTTTCAAAATAGATTTTGGTTCTTTTTATTTGCCTTCTGGTTTTTTAGCGTCTAGATTTCACATTTTCAAGCTTTTCTCCTCAGCTAGCTTTTTTTTTTTAACATGAAAGCTGAAATTCCCAGGATTCCAGGAGCGGGGGCATTAAAGACACCAAATGTCCCAAGCCATGTGATAAAGTCACAAGTCCTGCACACACTTATGGATATAGGCTCTTCACAGACATAAAGATAAGCACATGTGCATTTTCAGGGTCAAAAATTACATCTGTGTCATTCTGATTAAACCACGACTCCTGAAAACCTTAGTAAATTCTCCGCTTTCGCTTCTCTGGCCCAGCCCACACACTCTAAACACATTTGTTATTTTCCAGAGGGTTTATTTTGGGTTTTAGGATAGATAATGTAATTAATGACATGGTGTTTCTCTTTAAATCAAAGATCTGCACCACTTTCTCATTACAGTATAAACAGCCTCATTGTGCATTATTATATTTTGTCTCTCTCTAGACAGTTTTGTGGGAGACAGTGTGGCCTAGTGCATAGGGAGACTCAGAAGACCTGGGTTCAATTCCATGCACTGTTACTGGTTTGTTGGGTGGTCTCGGGCCTGTCATGGCTACACCCCGTGCCTCAGTGTCCCTATCTGTAAACTGGGGATAATGATACCAAGCTCCTTTGTAAAGCATTTTGAGAAATGTGTATTGTTGTGCTTGTTTCTTAGTCAATCAAATACAAGTCCCTTCCATTTGATTTCCTTTACAGACTAGTTGTTATTCCTGAATACATGACTCTCTAGAAAGCTATTGGGGTCACTCCCACCTTTGGGTCCCAAGCCTGCAAAGCACTTAAACATATTTAATGTTCAGCATGTGCTTACTCCTTGGGTTGGAGTGGAGTCTTGATACAAACCTGTAACTCCCATTCATAATGACGCATATACATCTGTCAAAAGTAGGGTGACCAGACAGCAAATGTGAAAAATTGGGACAGGGGGTGGGGGGTAATAGGAGCCTATATAAGAAAAAGACCCCAAAATCGGGACTGTCGCTATAAAATCGGGACATCTGGTCACCCTAGTCAAAAGCCAAGGATAGACCCAGCTGTTGTTACCCTTGTTCTTGGCTCTCCATTTGACTACAAGTAGCCTCTTTACTGCACATGCTTTCCAGCAATATGCAAATATCTTGTTTCTTGCACTCTTTGTATGGAGTTTCATAGCAGGTGTTAGCTAATGCACATATTCATTTTCCACACAACCTAGCAGTGTTTAGTTGGTGCAATATTCTATATTAGGCGGTGAGCGTATTTCATTGTGTTTTGAATGTGACAATTTTCCTCCTGGATTTCATCTGATCACTCAAACATTTCAGCTGTATGCCCAGTGATCTGAAGGTAATCTGAATGACACAGGGAGGCCAAATGGTTGCTGATGACTTCCTGCTATGGTGTTGCACCAGGAAGGCTGATTATTGTTTCACTACTTGCGACTCTGGGTGCTAGTAAATAGAGTCGGTTTATTTAGACGTTTGTGGAGTAAGGGACCCGTGCTCACCCGTTTTACTTGGTCAAAGGTCTCACAGAAGTCAGTGGGGGCTTTGCCCGAGTATGGAGTCAGCCAAGCTCACTAGCTACCTTTCAAACAGTTAAATCCTAGGGGCTACATGGTGACTTTGAGCACAGCCCCGAGCAAGGGATGGGGCATAAACTCCACCCCCCAGCTGTCTTCCCAGGAGGTGCTGCACTTAATAGACCTGATTCGCAGTTCCCTCCCCCATGTTCTAGGGGGTGGGTAGTAATTTACAGACGGCCTGTGCCCACTGTCAATTACTCACTCCACGCTGACTTAATTATTCACTCCAGAGAGCGGATCCTCCCATTCTCTCTCCCTCCACTTCCAATGCCTACTCAAGGGAGGCAGCGGAGAGGCGAGCAGCCCTGCTTATGTAACACTGACAGACCCTGGTCGTCGGCAGGCAGGAATCTCTGGAGCTTAGTGCATGAGCCTCTGCTGCATGAGCTAAAACCCAACTGGCTGTTAGCTAAGGCTGTAAAGCAGACTCATTTTCTCTCTAAGTGGTCTCGGTGCCACTAGATGGGACACAACAGCACACCCAGGAGGTGTGTGGGTTACACTTCCTCTGATGCACCCAGACCCAAGCTCCAGAAAACCCCTGTAGGAACCTACGAGGGGTTCTCCTTTCCGCGCACACAAAACTCCAGATGCTTTCAATAGAAGTGCCTGGGAGGCCTACAGGATCAAGCCCCAGTTAGCTCCTTTTGGGCATTATTAGAATGGTGGCAGGACCTCGGAGCCTCAGCCTCATTGTGTAATACAAACACAGAACACAAAGATAGTCCCCAGACAGCTGACAATCTAAATACAAGACAAAAGACAACCGATTGATACAAACAGGGGAGCGCAAGGCAACGGTGAGACAATACTGGTCAGCATGGAAGGCAGGCTCCTCAGCATACCAGCAGCCGAATCATTGCCAAGTTTTACAGAGAGTTTTAAGGGGCATCCGTGTCCATGGTATATATAGCTACGGATGAAAAGAGGACTGTATGACAGTAGCATTGCCTGATACCAGCTTTTGAGCACAAGAGGTTTATTTTGAACTCTGTCGTTAGAAAAATATACATTTAGTATTGTGAACTAGTTTATGTGCATGATGCGAGTCCCTAGAGGCTTCAGTCAAAACCAGGGAGCCAGCCTTTTCTAAGAAAAAAGTGGTTGGCTTTTGGTGAGGTTTAGCCAACACCTAATAAGCAGTCCCTGACCTAAACTTGACCACTTTTCCTAGTGAAGAAAAAGCCACTGTGCTAGGTGATGTGCAAACACATAGCCAGAGACACTCTGCCCCAAAGAGTTTACAATCTAGCCTACATAAACACAGTAGAGCTGGTTGAAAATTTGACGGAACAGTGTTCCATCGGAAAGCGCAGTTGGGTTGAAAGGAAAACATTGCGGGGAATGTGTCAAAATTTGACAGAAAAAGTGCTGATATGAATCATTTTGATAAGGCAAAAACATCACTTGAACCGTTTCATTTTGACCTCTCTTCAACAGTTTATATAAATTGTTTCAACATTAACAAAGCGTTTGAACCTTTTTGAAACTAAACATTGACGGTATCAAAACAAAATGATTCAATGTTTCCAAATAATTTTTCAGAATTTGTGTTCTGTGACAAAATTTGACGTTTGTTCTGATTTGGAACAACAACAACAACAACAAAAATTTCAAGAGATCAGCGTTTCCTCCGTCACAGAAATTCCAGTTTCTGAACAGTTCTACGACACAAACACGGGGAAAGGAAACCAAGTCATAGGCCATGTCTACATGTATAGCGCTGCCAGGGCACAACTGTGCCGATGCAGCGTGTCTCATGAAGACGTTCTATGCCAATGGGAGAGAGCCCTCCCATCAGTAGAATAAAACCACCCCCGTGAACTGCAGAAGTTATGTCGGCGGGAGAAGCTCTCCCACCAATATTGCGCTGTTCACACAAGCGCTTATGTCAGTGGAACTTACGTTCCTCGGGAGCGGGGTGGTTTATTCACACCCCTGAGCGACATAAATTAAGCTGACATAGGCTGTCGTGTAGATGTAGCCACAGAGAGGTGAAACCGCTTGTTAAAGGCCACATGCATGGGAGCAGTAGAGCTGTGAAGAGAACCCAGCTTTCCCTGAGTATCAGGCCAATTTTCTATCAACTGGAACACATTCCCTGTTATAATTCACCCCTATTGCAGGTCATCTTCTGGTAGCAGTGGCTGAGTCTGCAGCGTAGGTAGGACAGGACTCAGGCATTTTTAGCAACATGTTTTCTAACCGTGCCATGAGCTGCATCATGGATGAATTACAGATCCCAAATTTACCATCAGAAGGGCAGTTCATGAGACAGACACCTTTTCTGCACTTAAACTATGAGTAATCCATAAACTGGTCTCAAAGTCCAGGCAGATATCTAGAAACTTGTAAGGTGTCTGGTTTTCCCTGTCATCATGGGGATTTTTGCTTCCCAGATACATAAATATTCAGATATACTTTTTCCAAGGGTGTGCTTTTATGTGTTCTCTATTTAATCTTTCAGCAACACGAAGAACAATATTTTGCAGAACAAGAAACCTCTCTTTCATATGAAGGAGGCACTCAGCACCCCATACACATGTCATTGGGTAAAGATCACGTCAGTAGTCATTCAATAGGTACAGACCTGGCTGATTAATGAAAAAAAGAGATATCCAATCATTTATTAGATGAACAACAAAATTTGACCAATAGATTATTCATCAATCCGTTGCAATAATAATCTCTGTAGCAGCCAGACAACAGGCAGACACGTCAGATTACACAGATAATGCTAGTTGGCTAGATAGCATGTTCCAATTTGAATGGAGAAAATCTTACATATGTCATTGGGAATGACATGAAAAGAACAATTACAACATAAAAGGCTTCCTAGAGCAGCTGACATTTGGGCCAAAATAAGTTTAAGATGATGTTCCTTTGAGCGGCTCTTTTTTTTTAAAGCTGTTACTAAATATTTTGTCATTTGCTAATTTTGGGTTCTGTTCTCTATTACTGTCTGGTTGCTGTTGTTTTTACTTAGAGGAGCTTTGCTTAAAAAGAACTGCAGAAAGGACACAATTGTACACCATTAAGATTACTGCTCGGTACTACACAGAGCAGGTTGACATTTTGAACACAACATTTTTTCCAAATGAAAATGGCCCTAAGAGAATTTTCCCCCCAAAAAATGTCTTTTATGACACTTGAAAGCAAAACAGTTGGTGCTCCCTTCCTCACCATTCTCGTTTTTCCCCCTCTCTATGCCCACTTCTTTTCCAGTGACAAAATGGAGAAAGGAGAAAAAAAGATGAAAACTTAAAAATTTTCAAATCCAAATGTTTCTAATAAAAGTTCTCTCTCTCTCTCTCACACACACACACAATTGTTCCTTTTCTAAACCTGCAAAGTGAAAGTAGAATATACAATTCAAAATAGCTTGGAACAAACAGGCTTCAGATTCTCTGAAGCACAGAAAAAGTCTCCACTAAACAGAGTGCAATTTTTTCAATCATGGTAGCATGGGTAGTGGTGCCTATCACTGCTGTATCAACATCCATCAAACAAAATGATAACATCTACTTCATTAATCCGTCAGTTGAAAGACCTTTCTTGGGGCGTTTCTCTCCAGGACTGGAAGCAGAAGTCACATGAGGTAGACACTTTGCAGACTCCAGGTGTTGGGAATGCCAAGCTAAATATAACTAGTTTGGGTGGTTATTCAAAGTCAGCCTGACCTCTCTGAACATTGCAAGGTCCACTCATTACTAAATTATATGATCAAGGTTTTCAAAATTAACTAGTGATTTTGGATTCCCAACTTGAGACACTTTCAAGAGGCATGATTTTCCAGAGGGCAAGTGGTCAGTATTCTCCGAAAGTCAGGCCCCAAAAACCGACAACCAAAGATTAAGGAACCCAAAAATCACTAGTCACTTTTGGCCTATAGAGAGCTCATATTGACTGCATCATAAAAAAGCCACAGAATTTCATTCCAAAAGGTAACATCCAGGCTGTCTGGGGACATAGCAGCTACCATGGTCAAATCTCCATAGTACTGTTTTGGAACCTTTAAAGTTCTGGTTCAGATGAGGGATGAGAAGAGGCTGGGCCAGTTTTTGAGTTTTGGGTCACTAATCCTTGCTAATCATCTGGGGCCACAAATGTGGCAGGAACTGGGACCTGTGAAAAGGGGAAGGAAGAGTCTGCTGCCCACCCACAATTAATGCTGCAGATGATGTAAGATGATAAGCTCCTAAGGTAGCTGTTTCCAGCCCCGATCACCAGCAAGGAAAGTTGCTATCCCATAAGGCCTTGAGAGAAAGTAAAGCGGAGAAAATATGCAGGAAATTCAGAGGTAAATGGCAGACCCCAAAAATTAATCTCTATTCCTTTTTAATGGGCTTGTTTCCCTGTTGTTGCATGTAACTCCCATAATAGTCGTAGTTTTTGTGTGTATGTGAAACTGTGAAAATCTGTATTGTATTTGTCAAAGATTACAAAATATCAGTCGTCTCGATCTGTTGTTGTGCTCATGTTTTCCCTAATTTCCTTTCAATTACTGTTTTTATAACTGTAAAACAATACACTCTCCCAATTAGAACTACTGGCAAACATCAACCGCCAATAGCAACCAGAGGATGCACATTCTGAACAGTGTACGATGCACGAAGGACACGGCCCTTGTCCCATTGAAGTCACCGAGAGTTTTGTCATTGATTTCAACTGGGGAAGGATCAAGCACCCCAAATCCTTCTACAGTGGTCTACAGGTTTTTGCCTCTCCATTATACAGAGTGCAGAGACTAATGAAAACACAGAGAGGCCAGAATCTTAGCTGGTGTAAATTGGCATAGCTCCATTGACGTCAACAGAGCCACATTTTATGCCATCTGAGACTCTGGTGAAATAGGTGATCCATCATTAAGTAACATTATTGAGGACAAAAACCCCAATTGCCAAGGGCCAGACTAAATGAAAACTCCGTCTGGCTTTTGCACAAACCGCACAAGCCCCGGAAAAATCAATTTTCTGGGATTTGTGTCATTTTCCACAGTACAGAAGGCAGTGAGTTTGTTCAATCTGGCCCCGAGAGAAGGGCTAGTGATGCAGTGAGAGAGAATTCAATCAATCTGAAAACATAAAACCCACGTTTTAGACAGTGAGACACAACTTGGATTCCTTGGTTAGCTTGTCTCAGAAACGTGTTAAACAATACTAAATCAACAAGACATTCCTCCTCACCAAAAAATTGTTCTGTTGAATACAGTTTTCTCTCTAAATCTAACCCTTTTGCTTTGTGTACTGAAGGAGTTAAACATCCTCCACTTGTTAGACTTTTCTGAAGTTCTCCTCTCTGATTTTTTTTTCTTTTAATGAGAATCTGACTATTCTCACTGACCTCTTGTGAGATTTTCCGTGTGACTGGACTAGCAGAAATGCATGCAAGGAAGAATATAGATGATCTGACAGAGATCTGAGGTTGCATGATGTAGAACAAAAATCTCAGACCAGAGCATGCCTTTGGGGGGAACATATGTAAATATAATAGGCTAGATCCTCAGCTGGTGTAAATCAACGTAGCTCTGTTGGCTTCAACAGAGCGATATTGATTTACATCAGTGGCACATCTGGAGCAATACAGCTGACCACAACCAAAAAAAAAAAAAAAAAGGGTTTCTGCCCATTTTCCCTGCTCTGCTGTGGAGAGCCAGCAACCAGTTAGGGAACAGAGCAAATGCAAGAATGTATGTTTAATCAGCAGTTTAGTGTAAGACAAAACGTGGCATGTTTACTCAGTTCTAATACCTGGAACTTCTGCAAAGGAACGGCTTGATTGCCAGAAACACAGGGCTAAATCTTCAACTCATGCTAATGATCTACACCAGCTGAGGACTTGGCCACTAAATCATTTGTCATGTTGCTTCCCTGGAGAGCATTGCTGCAGCCAAATAGCCTGAAATGAAAAACAAAATCTGCTGGGCCATGACAGGGGATCCTATGTGCTACCACAATACAAATAATAATAACAATAACAATGGGGTGGGACCTCTTCTCTCCCTCCCATTGGATGGCAGCAATGTAGGCTCACATCCATACAGAAGAGCCATTACCAGAAGAAAACATGAGGATCTTCGAGAAACCACTTTACCTCGGGCCCTGAAAAGCATCCCAGGAATCTGCCCACCCACTAACTCACTGAGCGCACGTGCATCGGATAACGGCACCTGCAATTATGCTAGCTTTGTGCCTTCGTGGTGTGAATAGTCCTAACGCATCTGGGGTGGACCTGTGTTGTGAATCAGCATCTGAGCAGCTTCTGCGTATGCCAACTTGCAGAGTGTGATTATTCTTATGAAGAGGAAGGATGGCCTAGTGGTTAGCCTGCACTGTGGGATACCTGGGTTCAAGTCACTGCTCCACCCCACACTGACCACGGGCAAATCAGATCTTCAAAGACATGTAGGCTCCCAAACTCCATTGAAATCCTAAGCCTAAATACAATTGAAGATCTGGGCCTTAGTCTCTCTGGGCCTTAGTTTCCCACCTGCAGAATGGGATAGAAGCACTGCCCTACCTCACAGGGGCATTGTGAGGATAAGTCCATTGAAGCTTGCAAAGCATTCTGAGATCTGCTGATGAAAAGCACTATATGAGAGCTAGTTATTTTACTATTATATATTATTGTGCCCACAGGCCCCAACCTAGATCTGGCTTCTATTGTGCTAGGTGGGTCCTCTCCATCTGGAGAGGGTGGAACTAAAGTGTGAGCTGGCCAGAGGGCTGAGTTGCAGAAAGAGGCAGATTACCATGGGACGGGAGTGACCATTAGCAGGAGGTGTTAGAGAGGTGAGACCGGCTATGCTACGCCCAGCCCAGTCATGAGGGAGAGTATCTCTGTTGTGAGTCAACTTTTGTACACACCAGCTGAGAATCTGGCCCGGAAAGTTTATATCACTGTTCAGAGTAAAGATGGGGCCCAATCCAAAATCCTGGATCTAAACATCTGCCAAACTTTAGGAATGCTCCTGTCTGAGCCATGGCTATAATGACCCAGACAAAACCTTTGCATCTAAGCATCTCCCGGAGTTTGGATCCAGACATGAACTCTTACTTCTCATGTCTATCTCTACCTCAGATATGAGGTAGGATGCACTTCAAATCAAATTTATTACCTTGGATGTCTTAAAAATGCCACAGCATTTGGACTTGTATTTCTCAGTCAAATGGAGAGTGTTCCTTTTTCTCCTCACTGCCTATTGAGCAAGATTCTGATACTCTTACACTGACTTGTTTTTTGCAACCTGACTAGTCCCACAGAAATCAAAGAGGCTACTTGGCAGGGTATAACTAACTGGAGAAGGAGATTAGGCAGATGGTCAGTGGTGTAAACTGACTTCATTTCCTACTAGCTGGAGATCTGCTTCTCAGAATCTGGCACTGTATAAATTGGACCTTTATTTTCTTTAAAACGTGACTTCTCTTCCACTGTAAACCAGTCAGTGGTGGCTTTACATGACAGATTTAATGGATTATACAATCTGCCCTGACACACACACACTCAATAACCAGCAGTGTTTGGAATGGAGAGATTGAAACAATTCATATCGATTTCTTTGGTAGGTTTATGGTACATCAGCATGGGTTTGTGTCAATACTCATGCCGTCATTGTCTATGTGCACAGCCATCAGCTTGATGATTTCATCCTCTGACCTTATTCCATCTTTCTTCAACTTGTGGTACTCCCACAAATTCAATGGGATTTTTGGGCAAGAAAACCCAACCTCCCAAGAGGAGAAACATTTCAAATGCTGTAGTGGCCCTTTAATTTCAATACTAAAATCCATTCCCAAATTATAAACTAGAAAGTAATTAAGCGTATTTTTATGGTAAAGGATATCTAAACTTATGACCCAACAGTTTAAAAAAAAACTGTTTAAAAAACCTGTTTTTAAATTTTGTTTCTATTGATCTTGTTGGAAACGGTTGTTTTTAGAGTACCACTGACTCCCAATCCTAGCTAAGGGATCAAAATGGAGCAAAGGAACCTATATGGATCCATTTGAAAACCAGGGACAAATCTGTATTTAGTCTCTTATAAGACCCCCTAAGAGCCACTTTGTTCTTAGTCTTTCTCCTTGCCATTTTGTGGATTTAAATCACTGGGGAAAGTATATTTGGGTCCTTTCTCTAGAATTGTCTGGAGTAGTTGTTTTTTAGTCATTCTGATAGGATTGGCGAGACCCATGGACAAACTACCTATGCACTTCTAAGGTCTATTAGTCTCCCCTCAAAGAAGTGTTAACAAAACAGATTGATTCTTAATTTATTTCCTATCAGGCGGTGCTAAACTTCATGCCATGATCACTGATTGATTGCTTCCCATCAACCCACCCTTTTTCGGCAGATTGGGTCAGATTCTGCCACCTTACTCCTCAAGGAGTTCCACTAAGATCAACAGACAGTTTGAGGAAGAAGATATTCTTTAATGTGAGAGTCTGGCTCTTCATAGTGAATTCTTTGAGGCAGGGATCTTGTCTTACTGGACCCCAGATTCTGAATTCAAATCAATTACACCAATGAAAATCCAGAGTAACTCCAGTATGGAATCTAGTTCATTGTCGTAATTTGTCTACTGAGGGCCTACTGGGCATTATATGGATAATAATGAACATGCCACATTACATCTATGGGTGTAATAGAGCAGAGAGCAATTGTCCCTTGCACCGGAAGCACTCTTAGTGTGTGTCTGTAGATTTCCAGTGGGATTAAGTACAGTGGTAAAAAATGTTTGTCCAAGGATTCTCAAATGAGCCACCTCTGGGGTGTTAGTTACACCAGGGCTGACAAGCACTTGGCTAATATGGAAGTGGTGGGAAATACATATTCTGCAGAGACACAGATTTGAATTTGGTGTCCTGCTTGCTACTTAGGGTTCACCAAGCTGGGAACAGCCTTCCTGTCTGTCACTGATAGAAAACCGTACTGGGGGGCTGCCAGCCCGGCTACCAACAGGAGACTTGGAAAGCTACCAATGTATCAAGCTGCGGCTGAATTTTGACTGGCTTTTAACATAATATAGCTGACCACGGACGGCCCCCCCAAAACGGCAAGATTGGAACAGAGCTCTCCACTTAAATCCAAACAGGCCCAATTCTCACTTCCACTACGGCAACTTTACACTGATCTGGCAATGTGAAGGGGCACTAAAGTGGGCACATTCATGCTCACTGTAAGGCCCTTCTGTGCTGCCAGAGAGGTATCAAGTGGCATTCGCGTAAATGCTCAGACGCGCATAGGTTTATTTGCATGCTTGGATAATTGACTCACTTAATTTTTGTAGTCACTGAAAGAAGAGAAAAAATCCACTATTCATTTTGTTAACGTCTCTACTTTTAGAAGAGATCACGATACACCAAAGAATTACTTTACTGGTCAGTCAATGCCAATTTCAACCTGCTTTTGACCTTGATTAATAGTATGTAAACACGCTCCCGCTCTTTGGGACAGGCAGCGCAGAGGACACATTGTTTTGTTTTGCCTTTGAAATGTAGTTCCTCTGCAACGCTGCCACCTACTGTAAAAATATGAAATCCTTCAAATGATTCAAGAGAGCTGTAGGAAATAAGTAACTCAACCTGTGGAAAAAAAGAAATCATTTTTCAGAAGCGACTCGGGACTGTGAGCCTTTCGGACTGGCAATGCCTTTAATGGGGTCCGAGTTTTAGAGAGAGGGTGCGCAGAACACCTGTCTTTTACGGTACATGGGTGCGCCAAACCACTCGTTACTGCTGAAAATCTTGGCCTTGAATCTTATGGCCAATGCTGGCTGGACAGTGCTGGAGAATGAAGACGGCTGATAAGCCATGAGAGGGTGAGCAGGTTATGCCATGAGAGGGTGGGACAGCAGCGGCACAGTCCCGTCCCCTAAACACACACACACACACCCCCGACAGTGCTTGACAATATGCCATATCTCTGAGCTCAAGGGACCACATCTAGGGGGTGTGGCAGTTCAGACTCCAGGCCTTTCCTTAGGCCTCGCTGCTGAATCCTACAAGAAGGGGGCTAGGCCGTGGTGGTGTTTTTTTTGTGGCAAGCATTCTATCCCCTGGAGACTGGAATAAGACCTACTGCGACACTTCTAATTCGACATGCCGTAATATACGGCACTAAACCACCTAGGGGGAGCTGAATCGCAGCAGCCAAGCAATATTTTATGCTCACTGACCTCACGTTGGCTCGTAACTGACTGTACACATAGGGCCAAATGCAGAGGTGATGCTTGAGTCTATGTAAGGCAAACCATTCACTGAGACACACGTCAGCTTACTGCTCATTATTCTATCAATGTAAAGGGAGTCTACGTTGGAGTAACTTACATGCTAAGGAGCCGGAAGGTGTTTTATTGTGTAAGTCAAAGCCGGGTGGGATCTTATTTTACCATTGGCGGCAGGTTCAACATGACTCTGAACTTCCAGTTCTCACTCAGGGAAAAACCCTAACTGACTGCATGATCAGGCCCAAAATGTCTCCTTTATTCGGCCGTTACTATTGCAAAGTGTTACGCAAAAGCCCAGTTGTGCTGCGCCTACTTGCAGCTTCCGCCACAAGCAACCACTGGCAGAGAAAGGTACCGCTCAGTGTGAATAAGAGTGATGCAATCTGCTCCTCACAAAGTGAAATACTCCGAAGTCTGGATTAGCACAACCTTAACTCTGACCCTACTACGATAGAGTCTTTGATTGTTAGCAGCTGCTATATTCGCCAGAGGCCCCCTGGTTGAAGGTGAAGGCTGGATGGTGCAGAATGAACGAGATAGCTGTTCCCCACCCCTATTCGATGGGCTCTCCCATCTCATTAGCTGCCCATCAGACAATTCCTGAGCTCGCTGAACTTTGAAACTATTTCATGATTTCCACTCCTATTTTTTCTCTCTGCTCTAAGACCTCACTTTTAAAAAGGTCACTGACCCAGGTACCCTTCGTACCAAGAGGTAGAAGGCAGAGGGAGCGCACAGAATTTTACACGGATCCTGTGGGTTGGCTATATGCACAATAGGGTGGCCTGTGAGGTCATTACCTACCATCAGTAGCCCACGGGTTGTCATAAGATCTGCAATATGTATGAATGGATAATATTTAAGGAGTTATGGATCTGTACTGAATTTTGTTCTTAAGGCCTTGGAGTGATGACAGGACACCAGGAAGTGACATACCTCCTGTCTGAAAGGAATATCTCTGAGGTAACTGACACCCATCTCCTGGTCTGGCCTTTTGTGTACTATGTACTGGATACCTACTTGCATACTGAGCCAGGTGTGGCTTGAGAGATTGCAAAATCTACCAGGGGGCAATCTGCAGGAAGAAACAAACAGCGCGGGGGGCAGGGCCAGATTCTGTTTATGAATAAGGACAAAGGACTGGTCTAGCATATCCTGGAGCTCAAAGAAACACGGTGAATCCTTCACCTAGGAGGCAAACTAACAGCCTGTCTGGCTGTGAAGAGCTGGGAGGATTTTGGGTGAGCAATCCTTTGAGACACAAGCGCATCTAGTTGATTTGTGTAGGCTCTAGAATGCATGTAATGATTTTAGTCCATATGGAACCAATCCTGCTGCTCGGATCTCTTACATTTGTTGGTGAAATGAAGTACAAGTTTATTTAACAAAGCAAAGAGCTCTCAGTTCACTGGCGCGGTGAGCTGGGGTGGAACTGGTAAGCTGGGGTGTACGGCTGCTGCGAATGCTGCGGATTGGTGAATGCTGTGAGTGTCCAGCAGAACGGGCCAAAATTGATTGGCATGTGGTTTCAGGCCAAACAAAAAGGCAATATTTTTGTTGAACAAACTGTTTGTCCAAAAAACTTTCTCCAGCTCTAGTCACCTGTATCCATACTCTACATGCCTTCAACATTATTTACAAGTAGATAGAGGGGGGAAACCCTGGCAACTTAATTAATAGCCGCTATGTCCTCTAATGTGACCCAAACCAGCAAATGAGGCAGAGAAAGAGTTCCAACTAGTCACCATCATCCCTATTCTCTTCCATTTCCAGATTCCTGGGAGAGCGGGGCCTGGGTTCCATACAGCATGCTCTGAAGCTACATTGGGACATCCTGGACGATGGTGGGGAGTACATTCCAAAGCTACTGGGCCCTCACAGAGAATCCTTCCCCACAACAGCAGCCCTTCCTGTTTATACTAACAGGGACTCCCGTTCCCACCCTTCTGCTGCCGTAGTATAGCAGGGAGAGTCCGGGTTTGGCGTAATGGAACTAACAAGCTGTTTGCGATCATTCCACTGATACCTCTGCTTGCATGTTCTCGCCCTTTCCCCGGCCCTCTGTTTGCCTCCTCTATTCAGCTTGAAAGCTGTTCAAGGCAGGGACTATCTACTGCTGTGTTTGTAGTGTCTAGCATCACAGGGGTCCTGATATTAGCTGGTTCCAGAGCACTATCATAATAAACATGATTGATTAACTAGTGGGAGAGGTGATCTCTCAGGTGGATAGGTCTTAAGTAGAGCTAATTGGGTGCGGGGGAGCAGGGGTTTAATCACTCATGTTACAACTTTCCCCCCAAAATGGTGCATTTTTGTATCAATTCTAAATGGCATGGGTTTCCCACCAGCTGTGGTCCCAAACTGCTTGCTTTCCCCTGTTTGCGCTCAATTGTTTTCCTTTTAGCTTTTCATTTCTTCACTATATGGATCATTATATGTCTTAATCAGAAGTTTCTTTCCTTACGGCTGGGTCCCTTACTCGTTTGAACAACGCAGCCTTAATTTAGAAATTCTGGGCATGCAGAGGGGGCTGTGGAGGAGAGGAATGATTGAATGATTGCTGACTTTCAGCTCCTGGGCTCTCTACCCACGTTGACAACTAGTTGTAATGCTTTTTCTTGTTTTTACACAGCTTGCACACCATGTTTCATTTTAGCAAATGACAGGTTTCTTTGACACTCAAGAGCTGTTATTTCATCGGGACTAATATAACAAGCCCCAGTGCTTCATTCTGCGGAGATTTCCACACTGAAATATCAACCAAAAAAAAATGCAATCTGAGCAGACACAAATTTAAACAAAATGCAGGTATTTAAAACTCAGGTCTGAGGACAGGATGTTCCAAAGCACTCAGTGTTGGCTTAACTTTGCTCCTATTATAAGTTAATTGGAGTTTCACCCTTGACGCCAACATGAGCAGACTTCAGACAGTGCTGTGTGCTTTCCCGTCCTGACTTTTCATATACGTATCCCACACTTTGGCTGTGGCATCACTGGGGGGGAAAGTGTGTTCTTAAGTCAGTCGACGGGTGGCAATTAATACAAAGCAAAATCTTAGTGAAGACAAGGCAACTTGGAGTTTTTCACACAGGTTGGCAGGCCAAGTTAGACTCGGCATCCCATGTAGGGTGACCAGATAGCAAGTGTAAAATATCGGGATGGGGGTGGGGAGTAATAGGAGCTATATAAGAAAAGGCCCCAAATATCGGGCCTGTCCCTATAAAATCGGGACATCTGGTCACCCTAATCCCACGTAGGGTGTGTCTTCACAGCAAAGAAAAAGTGTGTTCTTAACTTGGGTTAGCCATCCTGAGTTAAAATAGCTGTGAAGACATGGGTTAGTACCCTGACTTGAACTCCAGGCTCTGCTGTAAGCTTTAACTCAGGCTGCTGAGTTGCCATGTTTTAGCTGAACACAGGCCAGCTAACCCAATACCTTTTTGCCTAGGCTTAAGGCCTCGTTTTCACGATCTAAAAACAGGGGAACACCGAATGGGTGGTTTTTTGAGACGAGCAGGGCAGCCAGGAGTGTCCCACAGCCCTAACATCTGTAGTCTATGTGCTAGAGATGGACTATAAAGGCCATTCTGACTGAAAGCTCTCGGTGTAGGGAAAACCATAACACAACAACACCAATAGGAAGAGGATGTCGATCCAGGCTGCCCTACGCAGCTGGGATCATACGTGTTCTGTTTAGATCTTCTCTTGACCTGCCTGCTGCCCATCATTGTAAATGTATGTGATGGAGGGTCTGTCTACACAGCACAAGCTGGGCATGTCTCAAATTGGAGGTCCTGATTGGGTGAGTCTGCCCAAGCTAATTTGAATCCATCTCACATGGACAACAGCTGTGTAGACATACTCTCCAATAGAACGAAGTGTGGCACAGACCCTGGGTACATAGGGCAGCATGTAGAGTATATACCCAGAATCTGTGCCACCCTTGTATTATCTGCACTGAAGCCCGCACGGTGTTGACTTTCCTGCTGTTGTTCCCTGTGCTAGCTGGATTCCAGCTAGCTCAGGTCTGCTAGCCTGTGCAGTGTGCACAACTTTTGCTGTATAGACATGCTCAGAGTTTACTACTTCCAGGAAGAGGCTCATGCTTATGTATAGGGCCCTACTAAATTCGTGTCCGTGAACAATGTTTCACGGACCGTGAAATCTGGTCTCTCCCATGAAATCTGGTCTTTCGTGTACTTTTTACCCTATTATACTATTTTACGATAGGGTAAAAGTATAGAAAAGTACACGGTGCCTATCAAACTGGGGGTCCTGACCCAAAAGGGACTGCAAGGCTATTGTAGGTGGATTGCTGTATTGCCAAACTTACTTCTGCACTGGCTTCAGAGTCGGGCGTCTGGTCAGCTGCTCTCTGGCCACCCAGAACTGAAGGCAATGAAGAGGTAAGGGTGGCAATACTGCAACCCCTCCTACAACAACCTTACTTCCCCCCTCTTGGGTCAGGAACCCCAAATTGAGAAATGCAGACTTAAGGGCTTTACATGTTTATATTTTGCTGTTTTAAAATACATATCCATGCTTTCTTACAACACCATGAAAGCCAAGATTTTGAAAATGCTATGACCGTGACATTTACAAAAATGGATCATGATTTTGGTAGGGCCCTACTTATGTATATTGGCATCTATAGCACTTTAAGTGGCAAGCCCAGAACTTTTAAAGCGGTACAGCCCTTTCACTGAAGTGGGAAGGACTCCAATTTGCACACCATTCTGGACAAGGCCAAGTCACATAAGGGACATGACAAAGTCATATTGCAAGCCTAGTTTCTGTAAATATCTCACATTCAGAGGAAACACATAACATGTGTTGCATGAGAGTTTGAGATTTGGCTTGAGTTTTTCCTGTTAGACTCTTTTCCTTTAAATGTAAGGTACTATAATACCATCTGCTAACTTTTAAAGAGATTTCACAAGGGAAAAAAATACTCTGCAAATATTTGTATTTCAATTATAGGCATAGTAAAAGCTGATCTAAACATTTTTGTTATAATCTATAAAAAGGGATTAAGGGGGAGATTTTTTCAAAAGTGCCTGATGGGTTTAGGAGCCCAAATACATTGATATTTTTCATCAAGAAGGGCTTGTGCTCCTAAATCCCTTGGGTGCTTTTGAAAATATCCCTCTAAATACATTATTGATCACTTGAATTCAGATTCTTGAATATTGAGGCTCACAATTGCTCTGCCCCCTGTCTATTCGTTACGAGAGCTGATTGAAAAATATCACTTTTCTCATGGGAAATTTGGGGAAATTATCTCCGAAACTCTTCATGAACATATTTTAGTTTAATGAAAAACCTGACACCTGAAACTTTGTTGTTCAACAACAATTTTTGGTACCCTCAGGTTTTGATAAATATTTTCAGTTTTCTAATACCAAAACCCAGAAATTTTAAACAAAAAACCTCAGGTTTTGCTTTCCATTTTTTTGTTTGTTTGTTCGTTTGGGGGTTTTTGTTGGTTTTTTGTTTTGTTTGTTTCTCAACAAAGCTATTTTTCAGTAAAATACTCTGACTATAGCTGGTAAAAAAAAAAAGTTTTTTGTTTAACCCCAGTACAAAATGATTGGCGAGTGGCTTTAAAATCAGAATGATCAATGAGAAATAAATATGAGCGTAATGTTAATCATGTGCTTAAGTGCTTTAAGTGAATAGGGATAGATCCTGATTCTGATCTCACACTGGTGTAAATCAGGAGTAACTCCACTGACGTCAGCAGATTTAGGCCTTGTCTCTCTTTGCCAGTTGATTTTAAACTGATTTAGTTAAATCCGTCCAAAACCCTGTGTGGATGCTCTTAATTCAATTTCAACCGTACTCAGATCTGTTTAGCTGAAGCCACCAACAAATCAATAAAAACAATGAGGAATCCGGTGACACCTTAAAGACTAACAGATTTATTTGGGCATAAGCTTTTGTGGGTAAAAACCCCACTTCTTCAGATGCATTTTCTTCAGGTTGCATCTGAAGAAGTGGGTTTTTCCCCACAAATGCTTATGCCCCAAAAAATCTGTTAGTCTTTAAGGTGCCTCTGGACTCCTCGTTGTTTTTGTGCATACAGACTAACACGGCTACCCCTCTGATACAACAAATCAATGAAACCTAAATTGATATAAGCCACGTTTAAACTGATTTAAGAATATCCACATAGGAGTTTGCACTGGTTAAAATTGAATCTTAAACTAGCTTAACATAAACCCATAGAGTGAACAAGATTTGACTTTCATTTTAGAACTAACCCACTCTCTATCACCTGAAGACACGATTGTTGTCCTGAAAGCAACTGCCCCGACTGGCTGCCAGGTAGCTGGGGCACTTGGCCCATGGACAAACCTAAGGGCTAATTGTCTCTTAATGCATGCCTCCTAGGAGCCAAATTCTGAAATGTGCTGGGCTCCTTCGAAGTACGTGCTGCCCCCATCGAAGTCAATGGGATTTGTGGTGCTTAGCACCTCTCCGGATTTGGGTTTAAATGGCAAGGAAGGCTACCAGCCGGCATTTCTAAAACGGCCACTAGAGACGCGATGCAGCCACACCATCTTCTCGCTGCCTCATTTCACTAGAGCCGAAGGTCCATAGCCAGCAGCCGCACCGCCTGCTGGCTCACTTTCTCGCCTCTCTCAGCCGCGAGCAAAGCAAGAATAAGGAGCTGTCTGCAGACTGCTGCCACCCTACTTCATAGCTAGATCTGCAACTGGCTCTGGGCTAAGGGAAGGTGAGGAAGTGAGGGTTGCTAAGCAGAAGAACCCCATGCCAGTCTTCCCAGCTCAGCAGCAGTTCCCATCATCCAGTAGCCTTCTTCTGTGTTCCTGGCAGGAGTCTCCCAAACTCTTGCTCCCCAGCTCAGGGAAATTCATATGATGGATGCATGGAATTTTGGAGGCAAGTGACCAGCTTGGTGGATATTTCAACCCTTCGGACTACAGCAATGTAGCCTCTCTGAAAGAATCGAGACCCATGCTTCTGGCTCCCACAGAGTCTGGTGGCTAAGCCATCAGTCCTTCTGATGGGAATGAGCTTTGAAGTACAGGAACCACTGAGGTCTAAGAGCAGCATCCGTGCCGTCCACATACGCTTCTATATGTGCATCCAAAAAGCAGAAGAAAACTTTGCAAAACCGTAAATAATGCTAGATGTGTCTTCTGGTATAGGAAAAGTTGGAAGATGGATTCCCAGCAGAATATGAAATCTTTTTAGCAAGCAAGCTTATTTTGCATAGCATCTGTTAATATAAGAACAAAACCCATGGAATTGTGTGTGTTAATTTTGCAAAAATTCTTTGGAAACCATCAGTAGGAGAAGTTGAACCATAACTCACAGAAATTCAACTTTACTAAATGAATGTCCATTTGTGGAGTGATATTGCAAACTTAAATACAGTAAACTGTTTCTCTGATCACATTTTTCTCTTTCTGGATGTTAAAATATCCTCAGTATTTGGACTTAGTAACAATGCCTCTGCTTCTGAATCCATAATTTTTGAGTTTAATTTTCCTGTCTGCCTTTTTCAGGCAGATGTTCTTGTCAGTGACACACCTATTTCTTGTGTTAGGGCATAGCTTTTAGACTACTGATGTTTTCCAGATTGTCAGTAAAATAATTGCTTAAGAATAGATTTATTTGGGGAAAAATGCGTGTGGTTTTTTTCTTCTGTGGAAACTTTTTTTTTCTTCTTCTTTACTTTTTGTCAAATGGAAAACTTTTAGCTGAAAACTTAAAAATGTGTTTGGTTGAAAACTGAAATTTTGGGGTTTTCAGGACTCTGGTTTTTTAAATCAAACTTTTGCGGAAAGCACATTTTCAGCAAAGCTTTTCATTTAATCAAAACTCAGATTTTCCACTTTAGTTCTAAAAAAAGTTTGACAAATGTTTCACCAGTCCTACTCAGGGAGGATACAAGTGTCATACATAGTCCATCTAAACACTCCAGAGAGTCAACATAGTGTTGCAGTGAACTGTCTCTTTGAACATATTATATAGAGTGTGTCAACATTCTTTTTGATGAAAATAGCTTTTTTTTAACTAAATGAAAATTTAAGGGAAAACTTTCACTTCCACCAATTTGTTTCCATTTTCCCTCCTTCACTTTCCTTTTATTTCCCTCTCTTCCAGTGCTCAAATGGGGGCGGGGTGGAGAAAAGATAGAGGGGGGGATAGAAAATCTCCAAACCTAACATTAAAAAATAGTGTATTGGTTTTTAATGAAAAAAGAGACATTTCCATCAATTTTTGGGGGGGAAAATCAACGTTTTAACAGAAAACACTTCCGACCAGCTCTCTCTTGAATCAATGCTGCTGAATGGCCATGCACCCTCTGTTTCTCTCAGCTGTGCTCAACTTTTCCCCACCATGGTGCCTTCTTATGACATCGAGATCTCTGCAATCCTCCTCCCATGAGTTTCAGTAGCTCACCTCCCCTCTATTCATAAAGAAAGTGAGAGTGGTCGGGCTGCTCTGAAACCTCTGTGTGACCCACCATCCCCAGGTTAAGAACCCATGAATTAGACTGTCCTTTAGCTTCATTGATACGGTCCTGGGTGTTTTTCTTTTGAACGCAGGGGAAAGGGAACTGGAGGGTGAGTTCCATTCCCCAGTGCTGCCATGAAGTTGCATAAGGCCGTCATGTTGAGGACAGCAGCAGTCCTAGGCCTGGTCTGTGCTACAAAGTTCTGTTGGCTAGAATTGGGGAGTGGGGGGGGGGGGGGAAGACACCCTCTAGCTGACACCGTTTCCTGGCAAAACCCTCACTGCAACTGCAACTCTGCTGTCAGAGTGCTTTAGTCAACTTAGCAACCGTTGTTCAAGCTACGCTGGATCTACACGGGGGGATGGCTCTGTTGTGTAGACACGGCCCCAGGCAGCTGCAGATATGTTCAGGATTGAATGTATTTTTCTTTGGCTAGAGAGACGAGCAGGGATAAACCTACATAAAATTCTGGGTTCTGTGGTACACTCTGAACAAAGGGCTTAGTGGCACTGCTGTGCATTAAATGTTCCTAGATTTCTCAGGAAGTCAGAGCGGTGCAGTATTATGCCGAGAGGGGGTAGGGGGGAAATCCTCTGCAAATTAAACAGTCCTGTAAAAAGCCTCTCTTCCCCCTCAACAAATCAGCACTCGCTCCACAAGGTTTGGAACGTGATATTGCACACCGCTGTGTGGTTTTCACTCTTTCCATCCCGGGTGTGAGCCATCACGGTAGTTTAACTGGCAAGCCTGTAGATTCCACTGCCCTTTAAAAGACTCCAGCTAGATTCTCATTGGGTCAGAAACGACAAAAAAAAAAAAAAGAAAGAAAGAAAGAAATGGTCGGCAGGCGTCCAAGTCTTCGGAGAGGCAGAATTTAAGTGACTTTGCCTGCTACATGCAACCTGATGAATGTCTGGCGAAGGGGGGCCGGGGTTCAGAATAAAAGTTCATAGTTCTTCCACTCCCTGTAATTGGAAATGCTATGCCAAAAATAAAATATGTCAACAGTTCCTTCTGCCTGCCTAGCATCATGAAAGGCCAGCGGATCGTTATGCGTTAGCCTTGCGACTACAAAGAATTACAACCGTTGTGGTTACTAGGAGGGCAGCTGGTTCCCAAAGCTGCTCCAGGTAAACCTGTCAGAGCTCATGAGTAAACAGAATGTGAGTCCGGACGCTAGACTGCAAGGAGAAAGCAATTGCTTTTTCTCCAAAATAAAAGGAAGAGTGTTTTTTGCTCAGGGCAATGTGGAATAGAACGTGCAACTGTTCCATATTAGCGGCAACATTCTTTTTTTTTTTTTTACCACCCAATTTTCCTCGTACTCTCCAGTGCACAGTTGAGGTTCCCTCGTGCACGTTGGGAGTATCCAAACTGGAAATAATTAAAATATAGATTTCATTTAGAGTGGACCTTATGTGAGTGGAAGGAAAGATTGCCACAGCTTCCTGAGCATTTGATTTAATGATGTGTTCTGCATTTTCTTAATTTTCCACATTTTAACGGCCTCTGTTCCCTATTTGGAGGAGGCGAAGGGATCTTGGAGAGGCGCAGCAGACAGATTTGCTAGAAACCTAAAGATCCAAAATGTGCAGCAAGCTACAGTTGTGGGGCGGAGGGGGGCGGGGGGAGAAGAGGTCCAGGGAGGAAGAGGACTTTTTAGTTGGATTTACTCATTTATTTTTTTTAGTGTGTGTACTGTGTAGACATCAGTTCCAATGCAGCATTTTTAAAAACACATGCAAAATCGCTCATTTGAGATACCGTGATGTTAAAAAAAAAACCCATGACCCTGAGGGATGATTTCATGAGTAAGGTACTGAACTGGGACTCAGGAGATCTGGAGCCACCAGCTAGCTTTGCCATGACTTGCTGTGTGATCTTGGGCAAGCTGCTCAGGTCCAGATCCTCAGAGATTTAGGTGCCTAGCTCAATGGGAATTAGGCACTTGCATCCCTCCAAAGATCTGGGTCTCAATCTTTCTGGGGCTGATCCAAAGCCCATAGAAGTCAATGAGTCTCTTTCTGGGCTTTGGATCAGAGGCCCGGTACTTCAATTCCCCATCTGTAAAACAGCAATTATGCTTCCTTATCACTCTGGGTGGAATAACCCATTCATGTCTGCGAGTACCCATGTAAGAATTTAGGGCCAGATTCACTCAATGGGAGTCTTTCCAGTGACCTTGGATTGGCCCCTAACTATGCAGACATGTCTCTGAAGCGCTAGTGAAATATACTCCATGGCATGAAATGCTACGGCGTTCACAGGCAGTGACATTCTGCAGTAGCTTAAAATTTTCAAGGGTACTCCCAATTACAGCCAATAAGTTGGGGTGTTTTTCTTCTTAAAAGTAAATTCCAAGAGCACAGTAAAGTTAAAGGCAGAGGGACGGAGCTCTTGTGTGGGTTATCACTTCAATTCAAACTGAAAGATTTTTAAAAACATGATGAAAACAAACACTTTGAAGATCTGAAAAAATAATATATATTTTTTTTAAAAAAAATTCAGGAGTGGGCTGTGTATAATGGGCATGTCTGTTCTGTATAACTTAAATTTATATCCGTGGCAGGATGAAATCATCACGTAAAGTAAAGTCAAATGTCCATTTTTCAGATTTAATTAAGACATCGTTTTGATGGAAGCTAAGCTCGCATAAGCAAGCCAAGAAAGAGAGGATGAAGAATGAACTGAATATAAAACCTGGAGCTCGTTTGTACGCCTGAGTTGCATGACTGAAGCAGAAAACGTTAAGTGTCTTACATTTTGGTTACAAGTGGCTTTTTTTCCCCCTCGTGTCTAAATTTAAGCAGGATAAATATCAAAGGTACCTTGAAACATAATTGAGGGCCAGATTCTGATGCTTATGCTGAATAGCACCTTACTCCAGGAGTTGAGCCTGTTCATTTCAGTGGGATTTATTCATGGAACAAGGCACACTTCACGATGAGCGGGATCTGCCTATGAAAAGGAGGCTGGAGCAGCCCAGAATGGATTGATGCAACTTGCTTCAATTGTCATCGGAGAAATATAATCTACTTATTTGGGTTTATACGGTGGTGGGTAGGGGCACTTTTTAAAGCTCTCTGCCCTGACTGAGCCAAGTTGACCCCTCCTGGCAATGACCCTCCCAACCCTTACCAACCTTTCTCTCCAATTGCAAGGCGCATTTCTTAGACCTTGCCTTCCTTACATAGTTTTGTTTTTTTGGTTTTTTAAAAAAGATACACGTTGCTAACTCCTCCCCTAAAACCCTACGAAAACAAGACACTCCACTGCGCATGCTTCTCCTGGGGAGAGGATGAGAGAAAAAACCAAGGAAGATGTGAGTCACGTTGCCTAACGCATGACTAGACAGAGCTCAGATCATATGGTGAGGAGTGCAATAAATAACTCAATGTCAGCTTCTCCCTGACAGGCAATTACACTCCACTCCTTATGAACCGCAACTTCTTCCTCCCCCTTCATCAGCCCCCTTGCTCTGCTGGATTCAGAAGAGGGATCTGAATCCACATCCTTCCTCCCTGGTTGCTTAATCACCAGGTTATAGAGTCCCACTCTTTCTCTGGCCTAATGAATGTTTATGTATTGATACTAAGTTGAACCACTTCAACAGGAGAGACAGAGAGAGCCCCTCACCTCAGAATAGCCTATAGCAGGGTGGTTAGGATGGTCGCCTGGGCTGCTATCAATGGGAGTGGAGTTTCAAACCTACCCCCCCCCCCCCGGCCGCTGCCCTAACCACTGCTCCAAAAGGGTGAAAGAAAACTGTTTTTGAAAATGTAAAAACAGGACTTTTGACACTTTTTCAGAATGAAAAGTTTTGAATCTTCATTTAGAAATTTATTTTATAGTAAAAACCCTTCAGGATTAAAATAAAAAAGGAAAAGATTTCTTGAAACAAAATATTTTGACCCATAACAAATGCTTTGATTTTTCAGATGTTTTTTTTTCCCCAAAAAAATTGAAATTTTGTCCTGGGTTGGGATTAATTTTTTCAAAACCCGAATTTTTTCGCAGAATGGAAACCCAATTTTTCTGATTAGTCAATCAAAAACTCCTTTCCTCACATTTTCCCTTTCCTCACATATCCTGATTTACACCCGTGCAGGGAAACTTCACTGACATTGACTTCAGTGGATCTATGCTGATTTGCACCAGCTCAGGATCTGGCTCAGGGTGGTTAGTCACTGTTAACAAACCACTTTTCCCTTATTTGTCTCCTCACCAGGATCTGCCTTTGTAAGGGACTATGGCCAGTCATTTTGTTTCTGTGCTTCATATTTAAGTGACCAAAGAATCCTCTTTATAAGTGCTGGTATGGAGAATGTGAGGTATTCCTGACAAATTTGCATAGGACATATGGAAAGAGGAGTACACTGTAGCTTTTGTAAGCCAAAACCTCCGTCTTCCCACATTTCAGTCGGTTCTAGGGCTGGTCAGAAACCAGGCAGGAGGATTGTAAAAATGTCTGACACTTTCCCCCGATTTTATTCTAAATTTGATCAAAATTAATGTAACCCAACTTGGACACTTGAAAAGCTTCAGCCGGCTCGTGAGGTCCTGGGATATCCAGCTGAAGCTAGGACTGCACAAATGATGGTTGGTAATCTACAGGATACCCTTGTTGTTTCTGACAATAAAGACCCTTCATTATATCGGTGGCTGAGAGGAATCTGGAACTGGTCCTGTTTCACACAGTTGTCCCACATGTAGGCTGTATCCCAAGGATCTGAATTGCTGCCAGGCTAGGGGACAACTTCGCTGCATTCCTGATAACGGCAGGTATAGTCAACATACATTTGGTATGTATACTGCTAGAACGTCATTTAGCTACTAGATGTGTCTGTGTACTGTCTACAGTTCCGGAAAGGGCGGAGGCCCTCGTAAACAAAAGACAAGACTGGAACTCAAATTGCACGGAGGGATGTTTGTCTGTCTGGTTGTAGCTTTGTCCTTCAATGAACACCTCTTTGAAAGGGACTTTGATTCCATGTTTCATGACACACCCCACCCCTGCCGTATCCTGGCTGCTAATTCTTCTTCTATTGAAGTTGATTTCTCCTGCTCCTCAACCAGCCTCATTCGTTCCGCCCCACGCACTTCTCCTCACTGACAGACCTTTCACAATGGCGGCAGGCACACTTCCCTTACAGATGCTCTCGCAAATATTTATTTGCACTAGTAGCTTGAAGGGCTTGTCTTCTCCACACAAATGGCGACTGATAAGACTCACACACTTCAGTGTTTGCTCCTTCTAAGGGCTGTGGCTTATTGCCACAATTAGCTGTCAAGGTTGAGACCAAATTTGTTCGTGGCCTGATGAAAACAGAAGCCCGGAATTCACACCATGGTTGAACTGGACCCATTTCGTCTGTTCTGTCACCTCATGTACGTAACTCCTCATTAATATCGGTGCATCTGCACGGATGGAAGAAGTGTGTTAGTTTTACAGGTCTGCAGCCTTACCCAATACAATTTGTGAATCCGCAGTCACAGTTCTCGTCCTGGGGACACAGATTGAAAAGGGAAACAGGGAATAACTTAAAGTAGGTATGTGGCTACCATGTACTTTAAACACACCCGATCTGCATTTTTTTTGGATGCATCTACTCTGGGAAAAATTGGACCCATATTTTACCCTTCCCCTACCATAGGCACTGACTCCAAGGGTGCTCAGGGGCACAAGCACCCCTGGAGGGAAAAATAGGGGGTGCTCAGCACCCCCGGGGCTGGCCGGGGCTGCTGCTCTGGCGGCCCTGGGGCTGGACGCCAATCAGCTGTTGAGCAGGGCTGACTTGCCACTTGCTCCTCTCTGCCACCCCCCCCCCCCGCCCTTAAGGCAGGAGGGGACAGGAAGGAGCGAGTAGCAACAGGTCGGAGGCGGGGTGGGGGGGTGTCTTAGGGGAGGGAGTGGAGCCAGTGTGGGGCACCAACCGGCAAAACTAAAAGTCAGTGCCCAGGCCCACTGGTGCAGCCCCACCTTGGGGGCGAGGCCATCTCACAGAGAGGCTTTTACTTTGCACCTGCCATCCCCACCTTCCCGGTGTTATTTCTAATGGCTGTACATGGCTTTGTTCCCCTAACACCATTTAGCTGATGCAGATGTGACGACGGGGCAGCTCTATATTTAAGTTGGAATAAAATAATTGACATCCACGCTCAGCTGGACTGCAACCCCATGGAAGTTACTGGATAACCTTTATGGTACAAGAAGAGGCAATGAGGCCGGTATATGGCTGCAGAAAAGATGGGATGTGAGAGGGGGAATCAGACGGGAATGTGGTATGCATTCCTCTTATTTTAAAAGAAACCCTAGTCATCTTGATAATGTAACTATTTTCCCAGTGTGTAAACTGTCAAATTTTATGCAGGATTGTGTGTGGCTTGGTGGATGGGCCTATAGACAAAATGTTACGTTCGTGGGAGGCTGCGGGCCTACCCAGGGTGCTCTGCAAGAACGAGGCCCACACACTCTGAGTTATTGGCTTTATTGAAGGCAAAGTGACACATCCGCAATGGGGACTCCTGGCGTTGCTGTCACGGAGACGGGGAACCCAGCGCACCATAATCCGGGCCTGGTACGGAGTGCCCAAAAACAGGGCGGACTCATACAGCTATATACAGACATCTCATACAGAAGCAAGCAGGGGCCGCCTCTTGGCTCAAGGCCAGGCAAAGCAATTCTAACTAATTCATAACAAACTACAGCTGGCCGGCCTTGAGCTGCAATAACCGGCCCGCTGAAACGTGAGAAAGCGAACACACCCTTGCTATGCCGTAACACAATCTTCCGTGGTACCCTACACAATAGGAAAACATAACAGAAATAACAGCTGTTGTCTGTGGAACCTATATTCACTCAATGGGGCACTCTGTCACCCTCTAGGGGTGGCTAGAGCACATATAGCCATTGATGTGCTTGACGGAGGTTATACTCTAAAACATTCAAGACCTCAGTTCAAGCTTCACTGCTGACAATCCACCCAGGGATGTCCTAGGACCAGTTGGTTTGGTAGCTGGTTTGACTGGTAATATTGGCTGTGCAATGGGATGGATATTTGAAGTTGGACTCCTAAAGCCGTATTTATGAGAGCCGGTTGGGAATTTTTCAATGAAACATTGTTTTCCTGGCAATTTGAATCTGATTTTTTTTTTTTTTCAGTTTCAGTGAATTTCTCATCTTCCAAAGATGTTGGAAACACAAACCTCAAAATGATCTGTTTCAAGATTGTTGTTTTTTAAGGTTTCAGGTTTCTTGTCCGAAAGCACTTTTTGTTTTTAAACTGATGCTAATTATAGTAAAAAAATAAAATAAATACAAGATGGTATGAAATGATCTCAATGAAATATTTTGATCTCAATTGAACTTTTTTTTTCTTTTCTTTTTTTGGATTTTCAGATGATGAAAATGATATTTCAACTTTTTCCTTCCAATTTGGGACAAGAGCATTTTTTTAAATCTCAAAAATGTTCATGGGACAAGCAGCATTTCATGCCTAGCTCTAATACTTGGTTATTGAAATTGCCTGATTTTCAAAAGTGCTGAACCTTCCTAATTCAGTGGGCACTGCTGGGTACTCAGCACTCTTTGCAAACCTTAGCTGTCTTTCCACCGGTCAATTCAGAATGAATTTAAATGTATAGCTTCCCTTCAGGCGTTTTGTTTTGTTTTTTAACTCACACAGCCGTGGCAGGCCTGTATGTCGTAACTTTTACTGAGGTGCAAGAACAGTAGCTTATATAACCCTGCAGTTGGAAGGGACGGCAAAGTCTTGCAGATGGCAAAAACATAGTCTTCTCCTTTCCAGACATATGTTCTTGTTTTAATAAATCTTCACAGAAGCTAAACAAGTTGCAGTCCATATTCTGTGCACTGTTTGCACAGGTAATGGATGCTCTATGTAAAGAACTATTTTTTTCCTGTTAAAAAAAACCAAGCCCCAGTATAAATAACAGCAGCTTATTTTATTGAGTGCGAACCAATAAACCAGTGTTGTTAAATTATGTAAATTACTTCTCCTATAGAATTTAATGGAGTGAAATTAGGATAACTTTTTTTCAATCCTCAGGTGTTACTTTTCATGCATTTGATCTAGTCAGATGTCAGACAAAACTCTGCCCTCGGTTACTGCTGTGGCATTCCAATGAAATTAATTAATGTGCTAACGGGATGTATGCATATTCTTGTCAATGGACTTGACTTCAAAGAACTTTGGATCAGGTCCACAGAGAGCAGAACTTGGCCCAATCTGAACGCAGTACTATATCATGTATAATCCCCTTCATTCACTAGATCTGAAAAGAAAGGCAGTAAACAACACTAGCTCCAGAGGTTTTTAAAGCCAAAAGAGACCATTGCTTACACTAGTGGTGGAGGATTATAGGAATGGCCATCCTAGACCACAAGTGTGGTCCAGCTAGCTTGGCATCCAGTCTCCAAGAGTGGGCAGTAATTAGAAACATGCAAGAAATCCAGAGTGGATAATTTTAGAAAAATTTGCCCATATGGGAAATTGCTTCCTATGTCCTACGCAATCACTGGTTGGCTTATGTAGCATGAAAATTAATATATTTTATAGAAATTTCTTCCATAAAACGTTTTATTTGCACTAATGTGGATGGTCTCATCCATAAAAGTATCAAATCCTTTCTAAAATCTTACAAGGCTCTTTCCTCTTTGTTATCCTGTGGCAGTGAGTTCCGCGGGCTAAATGTGAATTGTATAGAAAAGTATTTCTTTTTAACAGTTTCAAATTTGCTGCCTTTCAGTTTGATTGCATTTCCCCTTGTTCTTGTTTCATGAGACGGTGACCCTAGTGCATATGTAATACATTATTTTGGGTGCCTCTACAGAGAAGCAGGATGGCCTATTGGATAGAGCACTGGATTCTGACTCAGGAGCGTGAGTACTATTTCTAGCTGTGCTATTGGCCTTTTGGGTGCCCTTGGACAAATCACTTCCCCCGCTCTGTGCCTCAGTTTACCCATCTGTAAACTGAAAACTGCTATGTAAGAGGACAAGGAATTATTATTCTAAACTTTCTCGGGGTTTTCAATCTCTTCTCCTGTGGCCGCCTTTTCATCCAGCTAATCGTTTTTGTTGCACTTCTCAGAACCCCTTCTGCATCTGCTGTCTCTTTCTTGAGATGGCTGACGGTAAAGAATAGTGGAGCGGTAACTTGCATGATGTTCCCAATGATTTGAGATGTATGGTGTCTCCTCATATTGCACTGACATTGTCTGAGGATCGTCTGATCACAATACAGAGCTTGATGTGCAGACCCTTATTCACAGAAATAGTCCAGGCACTATTCACAAGGGTTTGAGCGACTCACATGAGCCAGGGTTGCTCTTAGTCCTTTTATTTCTTCTGGAAAGAAGAATGTGAATTCAGTCGATGTGAAGCGGCTTTGCATGAGGATCCAGTGCAAAGGGGGTCGGGGGGGAGGAATGGGCAGGGCTCCAGAGGAGCTAAACAAAGGCTATTACTATAAACGATGAGCTATGCTGGTTGCACACCCGCCTGCCCTGTGGATCCAAGCATGATTGTACGGGCTGGTTATACCTTTGCTGTTCCCTCGAGCCACCTGCAACCTCCCCGTTACACCCACGAAAGGAGCCCTACTCCATGGAACGTGGCTATATAGTGTACAGCAGCTACAGAGCCCTCCTGGGCCACTTTTCCTCTGTAGTGGAACAATGGCCATTCTGCTGTACTCTGTTCCTTCAGAGGCCAATGGATTTTACCCTTGCGGTGACATCCAGTTATTAAAAAGTGTATAATAATATCCTGCCGGGTACAAAAGCGACTTGCAATATGCCAGATATCCTGGGATCTTATCACTTGGCTTCCCATAGCCAAATCCACCATTTAATCCCATGTGGGGTTGCGTTTTAAATGGAGCAAATGCCTTCAGGCCATTGTGAAGACCAGCCCTTCCAATATGGTCTGACTTGCTGCCGTGGGGCAAATGGCAATTCACCCTTATGACTTTGCAGCCCGCGCACTTTTGTTTACACCTCCCCTCCCCACCCCGGATTTATTTTCGGCACATCTGTGACAGCAACCGATATTTTTGGTACAAAACAGCATAAATATTGGTGTTTCCTATTACTGGTGGTTTTTTTTTTTAATTTGTATGTAAAAAGAAGCTGTTTAAATACAAAATTGGAAGCAGCAGTATAAATATGAGTGGAATAACTGTTCCTAATCGCCTCTGCACTTTCTTTTTTGTTCTGTTTTTGTTGTCCATGTCTAATGCACTTTATTTTTGTCCCAGTGTATTTTTCCAGTACTCAAAACTCTGCTTTTTTTTTTTTAATCCTACCTAGAAATGTTTCAGTTACATCATTTGCACAAATATGTTGTTGTTAACGCTGAAAAACCTCTTTGCTTGCAGTTGTATATTTTATTTGGCTAAAAATGTGCTCATGTCTAATACATCACATGTCCTTTGGTGATACTATTTAAGCTAGAAATTCCAAAACTCACAAATACCGAATAGCCAAATGTTCCAAAGCTATACTCGTACACTAAACATGTAATATATCTCCTCCTTCTCCAAACAGAAATAGATTTCTCTCTGATTTGTTTGATAAATTTGACCCAAGATTTCCATTTGGAGTTATTGGAGTTCCTACTGTTTTTCTGTGTGTTGGTGGGCCAACCCCTAATCACCCAAATCTCCCAAGGAGGTCATAAATTACAGCGATGAGATGGAGCTTTGTATTCCTCCTGCGGCAGAATAAGGGGAATTCGCAGCAGCGTATTTTGACAGGCATGAATTTAATTCATTGTTTTATGACAGATGGGAAAAGTGTACATGCTCCTAGTAGAGATTTATGATCATTTGGGTCTGGAGGATTCTATAATTTGCAAGTAATGTGAAAACAGATGGATAGACAGACACCAAAGTGTAGGCTGACCTGTATATTCTCACCACTAGTTACAAATGGGATCCATATGCCTACAAGTTGCTTTCCGTGAGATCTTCATTAGCACAGACTTCCAGATTTCATAAAGCACAGCTCAGTTTTTGTTTCACAAGTAAGTTGCTGAAAGTCAAATTTCTGAAGCCTTAAAATAATAGTAAAGTGTTAATACAGCACCTTCCGAATATCAAATGTGATTAAGTTTAGCATTCAAGTGGTACTAACATTAAAAATAACCACCTTTTCATTTTTAATCTGCTTTCATAATGGTAACTTCCATTTAGTTTTATCCAAATGAATTAAAGAAGATTTTTTGTTGTTTCATTTTTTTCATCTCAACTGACTTTTTAAACATCTGAATTTGCTCAGATAGCCATATCATCTCTTGTGCTTTAATTTTTTTTTTAAATTAAAGCACAAGGTTTTTTTAGGGATTGCTTGGTTTATAAAAAATATTTTACGCATTTCTCTGACAAATAAAATAAGAATGATGGACTACAAAAATGTGTGCGTTTATTCAAGATCTTCCAGATTTGACAGCTATTTATGCAGCCTGGTAAGAAAAGAAGGAAGATGTTCTGTGTTTTTTATTACTATTGACAGCCTAACACTTAGAACTTTAAATATATATATTTAGGGAATAATAGTCTAAATGATACAAAGTGGATACAATGTATATCTAATAGATCTCTGCCAGTAAAACCTCTGGTATACATTACTTTCGTGGAAAACCTCTATGGCTTAGTGCATGATTGTGCCTTCTCGTATTAGGAATCTGTGACAATGTATTGTAATTTGCTTATGGAAAAGAAATGTATAAATAACAGACTTTTAGTTTTCATAGTCCCAGACCTTGAACACGATTGTTTAGTTTTAGCAAAACTATCAGTAGTGGCATTTCAAAGAGAGACAAGGAAAATACACTCAAGTTGCTTATAAATGTTAACTTGTTTTCTGTAACCTGGTAAAATGAAACTCACAATGAAGAATTTTTAAGCTGTGTTGATTAAAATCATTAGATTTAATCCTGCATAAAGTGGAAATGTACCAAACTGCTTCACAAAGCAGCCTAACGAAGTCAACAATAAATAAAGAGCAGCTGACTCTGCTTCAGACCTGTTTACACATCTCATGACATCTGTGTAATTTGAACACAATCACCCTGAATTATGGTATAGATCGGTAGTGTAGTTGATGGTGGGTTTTTTTAAAATCATTTTACACTAATAAAGTGTCCTCTGTCAATAACTCATGCATGAGACAGATAAACCGATATCTAGTCTTTGACCCACAGTTATGTGTTTGTGCTGAGCAGTGAAACGTGTATCTTTATTTAGGGCCAGATCTTGCCACCTCTGCTCAGCCCGCATACTACCTGGTCCCAGGAGGAGCAGACCCATTGACTGAAGTGGGGACGCTCGCAAGGCAAGTGCTTAATGTGAGCAATAGCCGCGGAATCAGATTCTTAGGCAACGCTTAAGAAGCCCATTCTATTTAAATCCTCATTTTGATGGCATCATGCATGCTCCTGAGAGTCCCTTTCATCATGCTCCTCCTTGAACTGCAGTTATCTATTCTGTGCTCAATCCAGAAGTCTTTATTTAGGCAGAACTCCATTTTCTTCAGTGACTGGTTAGTAAAGATTCAAGGTCAGATCCTTAGCTGGTGTGAAACTGGTACCGACCACTCCACTTAACTCACTAACTAACATGAAACTACACCAATTTCAGCCAGTTGAGAATCTGGCCCCAAGTAAGAAACATAGAAAAGCATTCAGAAAGAAGCTGGGTAGCCATCTGTCTTGGATAGCTTAGACACAACAAATCCTGCATCTTGGCAGGGGGTGAGACTAGATGACCCTTGTGGTCCCTCCTAACCCTATGGTTCTAGGATTCTATTTAAGACCCTGAAACTATCAATTTAATCTTTGTGTTCCTAAGAATAACTCCATCCACGTATTCAGCATGCTGCAGTTCCAAGTTTCCACAAATTGTTATGCTTTTCCCATAACACCTCCAAAATGTTGCACCCCCACAAATTACCTTTATTTGTTGCTATTTATAGTGCCATTCCATCTACAAGCTCCAAATAAGATCAGGTCCCATTTTGCTGGATGCTACACAGACACCTAAGTAGATTTGGTTCAAAAACAGAATTTTCATCCTACAGGGACTTCCACTATTTAGAAAAAAATCATCCCAAATAGGACAAAAGTTTTTTTGTTGTCTTTTTTTTAAATTCAGGGAATGGAAATGCTACAAAAAACAGATTTGGAAACATTGAAATGTTCTGTTTCAACAGTATCAAATCACTTCATTTTGATAGTGTCACAACGGTTCATTTTGCTATGGTAAAAGCAATATTTTTATTTCAAAACATATTTAATATAATGCTAAAATGAATGTTATGGCACTGAAATGAATTATTTTGACAACTGAGTCTAAAGAGACACCTTCCACAAATGTGTTCATTTTTGACAAAACTGCATTTTCTGCCAGAAAACTTCTGTCAAAAACTTTTACTAATTCCAGCATACATTTGAAATAGACAAGACAGGCAGAGGGGGAGCAGCTTAACCACATTCACACAGAAGAGGTAGGAATAAAACTTAGCTGTCTAGAGCCCCACTTCCGTGTCCTTACCACTCAATGCAACAGGCTAAAGAAGCAGCATAGCCATCAGGTGTATAGGGCAAACATCCATTTCCACTATTTTTATTTCTGCCTTGTGCTGGTCTGTTCAGGCTTTTGAGTGTCACATTGATGGATCTGGCTTCTTTCTTCTGTCTTTGTTTCCTGCTGGTGTGCATGTTATCACTTGATGTGGAAATCCTGTTGGTGGCAGCCTTCAAGTGTGTCCTAAATGTGTCCATCTTCTTCTTATCATGCTTTAGAGTGGCTTCCCTCTTTAGAATTTTTGATGTTGCAAAAGACTCTTTCCAGTGACCTCTACAGGTCTTTCAGAGGCACTTGTTTTGGAATGAGTTGCTCTATCCATTTCCATCACCCTGCTCCACAAATGAGGACAGACACGATATTGGTGTTAAATTGCTATTTTTGTGTCCGGGCTAATCATGCCCCTCTTGCAAAACTTCTCAAGTTTGTGAAAGTTGCTTTACAGCTTTTGATATTCATTGCTTGACCCATCGTGACT
Organism: Chelydra serpentina; assembly: GCA_037349315.1. Lineage (NCBI taxonomy): Eukaryota > Metazoa > Chordata > Testudines > Chelydridae > Chelydra > Chelydra serpentina. The sequence goes on from JBAIAC010000061.1 coordinate 20,071,864, forward strand.
TAGTCCACAGTGAGTTTCCTGCACTCGTTACAGAGTGCATGATGTGGCATGATATATCATGTATTGGCCTGAAGTAAATTTGTGCCACTTAAGTATTTGCTCTTCTTCCTTTGCTAGCTCTCTCTGGACACAATAATTTACATCCATGCCTGTTTTTAAGCCTGCACCATTTAGTACTGTTAGCTCTTTCTATGAAATACAGACCCGATTCTAGTTGCATCACATCTCACATCAGTCCCTCATAGATTTAGAGACTATCATCTGCTGTAGAACTGTGACTATACATCTTCAGTAGTGCTCTCCAGGTGTCTTTCCCCCACCCCAACGTCTTGCTACTTCCAGCATCATTCTCTCCTAGGAGCTGCGGCAACTCTTACTCCACACATTTGTACGCCGTGCAATTGAGGGTCCCTGGAGTCTCTTCTGATGGTTACCACTTGCCACCCCCTTTTTGCCTTTGGCCTTGGGAGGCTGGTCAGGTCAGATTGACGATGAGGTCTTGTGCCCAAAGGCTTCTCACACAAGGTCTTAGGGTAGTTTCTATCACCAAGGTTAAAATTGTAGCAGTTTGCATAAAGGACCAGACAACCCCCAACTCTTCCCATTGAGGAAATCCGAAAAGACCTTCCTCTCCTACCCATTGTTCTGGCAGAGCAGGAAGGGTTTGCTGTCTTAAGGAAAACCCACCCCCAGGTTTACTGGCTCTGTGAAATGCCATTACCGCTGCCCTACTCCAGTCTCCACCCCCTCTCCACCATAGGTCCTGTGCCCCTAGTGTGTCCTCCAGAGGCTGGGAAGAAGGAGGAGACTGGAGGTGACTGAGCTGCCTTCTGTGTAGGAGATCTGCTCATGGAATTTCCTCTCCAGGCTCTGACCTAAAGGAAGATGATTCAGAGCAATGTGACTGGCTTTACAAGTCATGCTGCTACAAACCACACAAAATCCCCCAGAGCCAGTACACTGGTAACAATACTCAGCTGCTAGTAATTTCCATGGTGCCGTGTGTGTGTGCGCATTTCTCCAGCTGCTGGCGGTTCTTTCTCACATGGACTCTGGAGTCATCTCGCTTAGCTGATGTGAAAGCCATATCCACGGGTGCCAGGTGTCTTACAATAAAGAGAAGTTAGGAGTGCGGTTTGATGGGTCAGAGCAATTTTCTTCTACTTGCTGATATCAATAACAGTGGGAGAAAAATGTTAATTGTCACCGCAAAACCACAACGTTTGGTTACAGTTTCAGATTTTCCCCACAATGGAGAGCACTGGAGAGCGTCCTGCAGGAAACAGGGTCCCTGGTAAAGGTGGTCTCAGGGCACCACGTTTAAAGTATGGCCTTCAGGCTGCCCACCCTGTGACCCAGTGTACCGTGGCATGGTAGCTTAACGTCCTTCCTTCCCACAAGCCTGGAATGCAGCAGTTCTAGCTGGGCAGGCAGTGAAATTGGCCACATGATCCATAGTACCACCGCAGAAACAGGGAGGAGCTTTTGCTGTGGAGTGGCAGGCGGTAGAGTCATATGACTTAGGGCAATGGAAGCAGGAGGAGTAGCTGATGACAACGGTAGCTGAGACACAGAGCCCCTTTCAACCCCAGCCCTCTCAAATGCTTCAATCCTAGCAACCACGGCATCCAAAGATGGAATTCGAGCAGCACCTGTGCCAATCATTGGCTGTGCCAATCACAAAAGTATCCCTGGGCACGCTGATCCTAACACCCCCACATCCACAGTCCTGTGCCAACCACCATAAATGACATGCACACTCACATATGGTTTCATTGGGTTGCTGGTGAGCTTCAAAACCCCCCCAACATTTTCCTCTTTAATCAGATGGAATCTCCAGTCCCAAAATACGGGTTGACATGCTGCACGGCTCCACCAAAGGAGTCCATCACAAATATCAATGTCAACAAAGCCTACGCATTCTGCAGCAAGGGCAATCTAGCAGCTTTGGAGAGCTGCAGGATCTGCACATGGTTCCAAAAACTCCAAATAAAGTATCGCCGGTCAACAGCCAAAGGATGTGCAGGCAGCATGGGTTGCAGAATAGAAGTACTCCTCACCACAGTGTTCTGCTGCCCCCCGGAACAGCACTCGCAAAACACAAGGAAATTGAAGCAAGAGACGGATAGTGGTCGATCAAACATGTTATAACCATGAACCAGTTTAATCAGCAATAGTCTGAACAAACAGAACACTCCGAACGGCAGGTATGTAGCAACAGACCGTGAGTAACTGCGCACACCCTATGCTATGTACCCATGCACACAGGAACTGGAATGCCGAGTTCAGAGGTGCAGGAATCAGGAAATGAGGCACGGGGAGTAGGAAGGCATCACATGCACCAGTCAACACAGACTTCAGGAGCTGGGGCTTTAAGAAAAATACCAGATACCACAAAGCCTTGTGATGAAATCATGACACTTGGCAACAGGGATAGCTGGCCTGCGTGTAGGTCCCTAAATAGGTGCTGAGCTCTTGAAAAATCTGGCCCTGAATTTTGAAAAAACGAATCTGCAGGGAAGGATCTTTTTAAAACATTCTTTCCCATCGAGGGTTCTCAGCCAAGAGCTGTGGTTAGTAGAACGCTGAAAAAGATATACCAAAAACAGCTAACGCCGATGTCTGCCCATGGACCCAATAAGTTAATGAATAGGTCAGAAACCCAGTTAGCAATAAATCCATAAAAACCCTTGTATGGAAACTTAACATTTTCTGGCTTGATCCAAAGCCCACTGAAGTTAACACAGATTCCCATTGACTTCAATGGGCTTTGGATCAGGTCCTTTGTTTTCATTTTCTGTGACTGTGGGGGGAAATCTGTTTCGTAGGACGTAAATACTATATTATTTCAATATTGAAGGGAATGGCTTAGAATTTCCTGGCTTTTGCTGTTTTTTGAGTTCTGGAAGAAATTTCACTCTAAACCAGCCTTCTATATCTCTAGGTAATACAACAAGTCTCTAAGCTGTGGATGGCTCTTTACTGTCTCACTCCTATATACTCCAGTAAGTGAGGTTTGCAGCCTTATTTTTAAAGCTTTGTATTTTTTTTAAGCCACAGTGATAAGGTTAAATATTTCCTTTTTTACCTGAGGTGGAAAGGGGGGAAAAGGTGGAAAACCCCAGCCATCTGCCTTTATAAAAGAGGACGCAAGTAAACACACCAAATCCTTCACAGCCATTATGTTCTATAGCCTGAACTGGTATTTAAACAATTTTCTAAACAAATCTAAAAAAGAAAGCAAAGATGCCATTTCGAGATGTGTAAGTACGTACTTAGATGCTTATTAAAGTAGAGGATTCATCTGAATGGACCCTAGGGCTAGTACCAATAACGTATTAAGACAAATGTTTAATAATGTGTGATGTTTATTTGGTACCCCATAAAGATCTTTATGGTCTACTGATTTAATACACAATATTGTGTGTAGAAAGTGTTTGGGAAAACTCTATGGAAAATGCGGTTAGTGAATTAACACCGGAGCTGTTTATCAAAGCTAAATATCATTCTGCTTGCATTGTTGTTATTGTCTAAGTATTTAAATAACTGTGGCTTTTGACTAAAAAAAATCATCATAAAAATAAGATTTTTACTGACCAGTAGATATAGTAAATGATATTTGACTCACTGGGACTGAGAGAATTTTTTCCCCTATAAGTTTTTTCCTTATCATTATATTTAAAAATCGCATGCTTGTTGTACTGTATTTTATTATTGAATGTTTAGAATTCTAGAACATTCCTAACAGCACAACCCTATGGACCACCTAACTGTCCATACCATAGAGAAAGAGAAATGTGGGAGTCATTAATTTATTCTTCTAGCAGACGGTACTAATACTAAATCATTATGCAGCTATTTTATACTAATACAGCTCTTTTAAAATCCTGTATCTGGTTATACAGAACAAAAACATTATAGGACCACCAAAAAATGACAGAAGACAGTATTTTTCTTTTTCTATGAACTAACAGCTGGTCCCAAAAAAATTGTCCACCTTTTTTGATGCAAAATTTCCTCTCTTTTCCTCCTAAATGAGAGATTTTTATTTCATTCCTAATCTTCCAGGCTTTTGGGGGGGGGGGGGAATGTAAAATGTTCATTTTTAGGGATTTTTTGCTTAAAACAAGTGGGGAAAAATGTCATTTTCATTTATTTTTATTTTTCCACGGTAAATACTTACTATTTTCCAACTACCTATGCTGCAAAAGCAAATAAATGCAATGCTTCTCCGTGTTTCTTAAAATGAACCTCTAAAGATTCTCGCTTTTTATGTCAAACAATTCACTTCACATACTGTATATATTCTGTGAAATATGAACCCCAATTGATTCACTTAAAACAGGTCCTGCTTCTGCTTAAATATTTCTATTTACATTTAGAGTTCTTCGCATTAGTTATTGAGGTATATGGCTGAGAAGCGGCACACAATTCAGGTGTAAAACAGCAATGTATATGTTAAAACTATGCACACAGGGTATACCCTGGAAACTATGGGGCCAGGTCTTTCACTGCTCTAAATTAGAGGTATGCCGGTTTTACACTAGTTGAGGATTTGGTCCAGATTAAACTGTGAACATGGGATGCTGATATATTCTGCCCACCCTGCTAAGTATTAGGCTAGAAGTGAAGAATCCATATCTAGTAATATCTGACTGAAATATTGTGAGAAACAGACTCCCACACGCTTAAAGCAAATCTTATTTTTGTTCTCTTGTGATCACTTACCTCCACTTTTCTTTAAGTCATTAAATGGCAAACGTGCTCCTTCATAACTCCATCGTCTGAATCTTTCAAACTCAGTTCAGTCTTTTTTTTTAGAAATATGCTTGATGTCACCTAATTGAAAAAAGAAACAGCATAAGAAAACTATTGGACCCCTCTAAATCATAAAGAAATCCTGAGTTATAAAGGAGCCTTAGCTCTCTTTCTAAGTGCCTGGACCTCACACCTGCTCTCAGTGTATCATTTCACATATTTGTTTATATTTAGAATATTTAAAGCAAGGCACATTAGATTTAGTTTGCCCTGGTGAAATAGTGACAAGCCGATGGAAGCTTCATACTGTGCAAGGCACGAAGGAAGCAAATTGTGTGAGAAAAGAGACAAGGTTTCTGTGGTTTTCAAACCCAGCTCTTCACCGAGTTTCTAACGTCTGGGGTTTATGGTTTTTCAGAATTGTAAGAGTTGGGAAGGTTCTTCCACAAAACTATAATTAAGTGAACTCATGTTTATTGAGGTCTTGAGGATTCTGCTATTTCTTCAGGCAGCTTTTCAACCTTGCAAGCTCCGTATATTGTGAACTCCGTTTTACTACCTGAAATACAGCATTTTGATTACCAATCCCCCTCCAACCCCCCAACCCCCCAAAAAGGGCAGAACACATTTTTTTAAAAAGTATCAAACACTTAAAACTATGAAGACACCTTTCTGTGGGCTGAATTTTTTTTTTATTGCTCTTTGCAGATGATATTTATAACTCAGCCATATGTGGTTATAAAGATTTATTATGAGTCGGTGGAATGAGTCCTGTTAATGTGTACAGTAAACGTCCAAGTTTTTGACTTTGTAAGCCTTGGAGATTTCTAATAATATTGAAGCCATTTTGATAGAAAGCCAAGCAGTGTACAGTTGGAACAGTGCCTTGTATTGACAAAGGAGTTAGCTATGTGTTTAAGTCTATAGACACAGCGTATGTGGTTTTGTTGAAAACTTTGGAAGGCAAACCAGCTTTTTCCCCCCTCTCCCTTCCCATCTGAGCCACTCGGAGCAGTTATGAAACATAATGATTGAAGGGTAAAAATGCAAATTTAACAGTGGGCAAATATTGACCGGCCTGAAGGTCTATAATGTTAGCACAGTGCTGCCCAGCCAAGCCCAGTCACCCAGAGGTGAAACCATAGCCAAAACGTTACAACAGTTGTGCGCACGCAACTGGGAAAGCTTTTGTGAGGTTCCCAGACTCAAGCGAGTTTAAAACTTGTGGACAAGTTCTCCAACTTCGTGTGCAAAAGAAATTCTACCCTGTTTTTTTTCAGGTGAAATTACACTACACAGAATAAAACCATGTCTCTAATAGCACAACTAAGAAAGATGGAAAGTGGCCATTTTACTCAAGAATCCCCCCACACCCCCAAAAAAGCGAGAACCTGGTCCAAGTCAATGGAGCTACATCAACACATACTAGTTGAGGAGCTGGCTTGTTGCAGGTAGATAGATGTAGGATCATAGGGTGAGCCGGGACCGCTAGGGTCATCTAGTCTAACCCCTGTAGTTTAGGTTGCTCTGTGGGTTTGGTGGTGGATCAACTCATTCCCGCCGTGACGCTAAGTCTAACTGGCCTCTCACCTTCCTTGGTGTTGCTCTGCTGGTTTCAGTGGAATTAGTCCTGATTAATGAGAGAAGAATTTGATCTTCTTTCTGTGCCTGACTTCTTTTTAGGACTGTGTCCCCCCATGCCACTCCCACCTCTCCCTCTGTCCCCAAACCCGTCTCCCTTCTCCATCTTGGACCCCCTTCACTGCGCCGAGGTCCAGAGATGTCATTCTGAATTAAGCAGTCAGCCTGACCGAATCAGACCCTAGGTAGGTTCTTTTGTCCCCAGTAGCACCTTCTCACTTACGCTGGTGTAAATCAGGATGAACTCCACTTAACATCAATCAAGCTAAACTGGTGTAAAAACCAGATTGAGAGGAGAATCAGCCCGATCTTTGGCCTCTTTGCTAGCTGCTTTGCACGGCTCAGGCCACAGCAGCTGAGAATGCTGCCTACTAGGGCAGCTAGAGTTCCCTTTGGTGCGGACGAATCTCTAGGTGCTGTAAAACTGGCACACCTGGCTCCATGCCACCATCTGCCAGCCTCCCCGTGTAGGGGGCAGGAAGGGTGTAGCCAGAGAACCTGGCAGCCCAGTGACCTGTGGCCAATGGAAAGTCCCTAGAGGACTATGGCTGATATCACTTATAGTAACCCCGTGGCTGCTCTGAGTTGCACCTTTATGCAAAGAAGCCCCTGGCTGCCTCCAGATCAGGAAAAAGATTGGTGGTTTTGAGCCATTATTCTCTCCCTTTTTGTTCTGCATGGACTAGCTCAGCCCAAGCCAATGAGCCCAGGGCTCTGTGTCTTCCAATTATTGGCTCTCTCTTTTCCCCAGCCACTGTCCCCTCCCTCTCTCTGGTCTACCCCCTTCTCTCTCATCCAGGCCCCCCCTTATTACCAGCTCTAACCGTACCACATTTGCCGCCACAGCTGGTCATGTCCCCCTGTCTCTGTCATCCTCCCCAATCTATTTCTAATGAGCCCATCACAGAAGTACAGGCACCAATGGCTTCCTAGTGATAATACTCGCCAAGTTTCCACTCCTGCACTGGTTCCCTGCGGGAGGAAGGCTGGCTCAGTGGGGAGGGCACTACCTGGGACTTGAAAGAACATAATTCAATACTTGTGCTCCACCGGGGACTTCTTGTGTGACCTTCAGCAAGTCACTGGGGCTCTCTGTGCCTCAATTCCCCATCTGGGGACAACAGCACTGCCCTGTCTTACAGGCTGTTGTCAGGTGGTAATGGGGTACCTCCGCTAGCCCTACAGGCTTGAAGGAATGACTGCCTGGCGCACACAGCCTGCTCCCATGACAATTTGCAGTAACACCTTTGTGCCCCAGTTCTTCTCCTAAGTAACCCCCTCTGAAGACCAGGGAATGGGTGGAAGAATTGGTCCCCTGGGTTTCATCTATGCAAAAGCCCTACATTTAAAGGACTTAGTTGGGGGTGGGATTAAATTGTGCTTGTGATACTATTTCCCTACCTTTCCCCAACATCTACTTGCGTACCTTTCCTTTTGTCCTCACATGGCTAATACAGTTCGGGCTGTGATTTGGCTAAATGAACTCACTTGAAAAAATAATGATATATGGAATCCCCTAAACTTGGATCCTATCTCAGCTTAGCATAGTGGGTTTTAAAAGGACGTTTAAAACAATGCACAACCCATCCATATAGCTAGCTATTTATCTTCCATTTTTTCCCAACCATGGGTCCGATAAATGCAAAAACCGGGCTGAGATGTGGTATTTTTTAACGGCAAAAGAGGTGTGTGACTTAAATACTTGAACATTACAAAAATGGACCACATTCTGTTAAGCACAGCGAGATCTCAAAGCCCAGGCCAAGGTACGAATTAGAGTTTAAAATGCTGAAGAGAGAATACTAAAGAACTAAAAGAAAAGCAGTTCAGCGTTAGTAGGAAAAATTTCTGTATTCTATTTTACAGCCAACCATCACTTTCATGACATGAATTATGCTGCCTGTTATTGGCATGTTTTTCAAGTTAAATAGAAACGGTTTTGCCTGAGAGGCACTAGTGAAGCTTGTATTATGAACCACTATGTTATAGCTTTTCTGAAGTAGCTCCTTACAAAGATAGGTGGTTTGGTTTTGTGCACCCAACCACTTCACTTTCAATGACATCTGTATTGAAACTTTGTAAAAATGGGGATCCAGGATGAGGTTTGTTTGTTTGTTTGTTTTTATTGGTAACTTTTTGTAGCTCCTTCAAAGAGAGCAACCATCCTTGATTGAACCATTTTAACAATGAGTAAAGAAAACCTATCTGGGGTTGAATGCCTTAGGGGGTCTATGCACTTTAGTGTTCGCCTGTGCTTCTACATATTGTCCCCAACCCCACCATCCACACACCCAGCCCTCAAGCATATGTGTATTCATTCTTTGAACCTATACTCTCTTGCACAGCAGGCAGTATGGGTTAAAGCCAGAGCTGTGGTTTAGTTCAGGCTAGAACCTGCCCATTTTGCAGTGAAGACACTGGCAAGATCACTCAAGTTGCTGACAGTCCTCCAATGTCCTTCCCACAATTCCCCCTGGAGGACAGGCAAGTTCTCCTGCAACTGACAGAATTGACTGGGAAGGAATCTTAGAGCATCTCAGCACATGGAACTATGGGATATGCCCCCAAACACACACTGGGAAGGGTAGAAACAATGAGGACAGAGTAATGGGGTAAGATTTTGCAGGAGGAACGCTCAGACCCAGGCGCCAATGGGTTAGCTGTGTAGTGTAGACATATCCTTGGTGGCCAATGGGTAAACCAACAAGCAGGACTTTGAGCACTTTAGGCTGGATTTTCAAAGTTCTCTGCCGTGGCTTGAGTCTTGTATTTTCCAACCTTCTCTCAAGTGATATATATATATCACTTATATATAGTGATATATATATCACTATATATATATATAGTTGTTATTACTAAGTGGCAACATTTTTTTTCTTTGGAGCATAATACCATGTCACTTCCTGTATTTCACAGTTCATCCCAACAAGCGAGAAAGGAGTTAACAATGTACAGCATCCTCGTTGGTAGCTGAGCTAGCACCCACTGAAATGGTTGATGCAGCTCACACCTCAGAGCTATTGTTTCAGGCTCTCTGCAAACTCTGGCTGAACTCTCTACATTGGTTATACACAATTCATGTTTGAATGTTTTCTTCATAATCACAACAGGTACAGACTATGGGCCTGATTCTAATGGATGTTAAGGCCTATTTACTCCACTCTAGCAGTGTAAAAGAGCCCTGCAAAAGGAGTGCAGTGCAAAGCTTACTTGCAAACCAGGCCTTAACACTTTTTTTTAAATGAAAGCTAAGACTCTAGCAAGCAATTGAGAAGTCCGTCCACACCACACTTTGTCTAGTGCTTCATATTCCCACAGGAGGTTCACCCTACATTTTAGGAAACGCTGATATGCAATCAATAACTCCCAAATTAGTTGAATACATTTAATGAAGTCTATTTAGCTAGTTTATAAAGCTGATCATATAATGTAAATGATGTACTCTTGCTTCTTTCTTTCTCAGATAATCCAGGAAGTTAGCACTGAGCGGTTGCTCATGTTGGGTTATACAAGGTTCTACTCTATCGCCTCCCCTACCCAGCGTGTATATATTGGACGTCTATGAGTATGTTACAAGGGTTAGTGAAGCAATATAGGTTATTGTGTCTAGGATGTGCTGGTGACAGTCTTAGATCTGCATCTCATGCTACCTGCCCAATGAAGCCGAGCAATTTATCCAGTGCTAAATGGAAATGGGGCCTCGGATGACGGCTAGCTAGCCAAGACCCAAGCGAGGTGCAATTGAGACAGTGCTTACAGGCTGGGGAAAAGCTACCAAAGATACCCCCAGCGCCCTGGACTGAGGAGGTATAGCTACTGTTTGTCACTGAGACTCACAGATGCTGCTTGTTGTTACGGGATCTCCTTATGCTTCTGGGTGCCCAAGTAGTCATGATTTTTATCGTTTATGCTTGGCACGATGGTTGCAATTTTTTTTTTAAAACCAGCTGTGGCCATTGACATAGTTATCGGGGCCTTGTCATCTTGAGTCTGGATTACTACAATTTGATACACAGGGCGCTACACCTCAAGACCCTTCAGTAACTGACGTTCGTGCCGAATGCGGGTTCCCACTTTCATGCGGAGCTCATTACATCTGTTCTCTGCAACCTGCCTGGGCCACCAATCACTTTCCAGCTTAAGCTTTTCTCCAGGAACAATGCCAAAATGTTTCCATGTTCTCAGCAAAGAGTGGTGAGGCGGTTGTGGGTGGAAGTGGGGAAAGCTGAGCCTTCCAACATGGCCTGAAGTTTGGGGGGGTGGGATCCTTCTGCCCTGCAGCTGGTACCAAATTTCCCAGTGTAGATGCGCCCTCTGTCTTGCAGACAGAAAGGAAAACTTCATCATACTCTTAATTAAATCTGCATCTTCCCCGCAAATCCATCCATTGCGGTTAATAAATGAGGACGGTTAAAATGTGGCCTTTCTTTGCCCTAGTCTACACTGCGGGGGGATCAATCTAAGATACGCAACTTGAGCTACGAGAATAGCATAGCTGAAGTCGATGTGCTTAGATCGACTTACCGCCACGATGAGTCGATTGCTGCTGCTCCCCCGTCGACTCCGCCTGCGCCTCTCATGATGGTGGAGTACTGGAGTTGACGGGAGAGTGCTCAGGGATCGATTTATCGTGTCTAGACTAGACACGATAAATCGACCCCCGATAGATAGATCGCTACCCGCCAATCCGGCGGGTAGTGTAGACATACCCTTTGTGTGTGCAGAAACTGCCCATTGCGCAGAATCTTGCAAAAAACTCCTGCAACGTGGATTGGCTCTGCACTAAGGAATCTGCAAAATGCTTCAAGGCCTGCAGGAAACTGTAAACCATCATGTCTCCATCTCAACAGTGTACTTGCCTATTAGCCGAAGGGACCTTAACAAGAACAGCTCTTCAAGACCATAAATATCCCTTGACTTTTTCCGTATTTCCATCTCTGAAAGCCACCCTCCATTTCTGATCTGCCCATATCTTTTTGGCTTATTATACATGCCAATTGTATTGAGGTTGTTTGATCAATGGGAAAAGGCTAAAATAAATACACACACTTGGGTTTGGGTTTGGGGATTTTTTTGTTGCCACATCTATATCTACCCATCTGCATTAACCTCATAGAGTCATAGACTTTAAAGTCAGAAGGGACCATTATGATCATCTAGTCTGACCTCCTGCACAACACAGGTCACAGAATCTCACCCACCCACTCCTGTAATAAACCCTTAACCTATGTCTGAGCTATTGAAGTCCTCAAATACTTCAAGGTGCAGAGAATCCTCCAGCAAGTGACCCGTACCCCCGCTGCAGAGGAAGGTGAAAAACCCCCAGGGCCTCTGCCAATCTGCCCTGGAGGAAAATTCCTTCCCGACCCCAAAAATGGCGATCAGCTGAACCCTGAGCATGTCGGCAAGACTCACCAGCCAAACACCCAGGAAAGAATTCTCTGCAGGAACTCAGATCCCACCACATCTAACATCCACAGGCCACCTCCTTTCTTCTCTAACTTGTTTACCGATATACCTTTAGACACAGATTACATTCCCTGTTAGGGAAGTGTAACCGCTGAAATATAAAGCTATTGGGCCTGCCGCCAGAAAAGTCTCACTTGACTGCTCTCAAACTCTGCAGGGCTGGGTAGGAAAACCCACAAAGTAATAGCCTTGATCAGTGCATGCTTGGAGAAAACAAATTTATAGGCAGGAAAATGTCTTTTTATTATTATTATGTCTACAGTTCTCCTCCCTGTAATATACTTCCCTTGGCAATGTGCTCCTAGCGAATCCGCTGAACATTAAATGTGTGCTCCATCTCTTGCGGGGGGGAGGGGAAACAGGCCAGGAGGTCAGACTGGCCCACAGAATTCCCTTTGACTTGAATGGGAGCTCACCTCTTCGAGGAAAGCAGCGCAGAGCAGGCGGGCCAAAGAAAGGACATCCATTGACGGGGAGCAGTAGACCAGGCCTGTGAGATAGATGTGCCGTGTGTGTTTTCCGGTAGGGGTTCTTCAAGCAGCCATGTTGCCAGGCACGTGTAAGCTCAGAGGCCCAGGCAAAGGTTGCCACAGCTGGAGCAGGGAGCCCTAGATACAAGATATCACCACCATCTTCTCGATGATCTTTCCTCTAGCAGACGTCCCTGATCTCCCTGGACCCCTCGGCCAGACGAGGGGCATCTGTGAGTGGAAAGGATGTTGTGGGAACAGATCAGTAGCAAAGGAGCCGTAAAACTCACGGAAAGAGCTGGAACTGAACGGGCAGCTGCAGAGACTAATCATTAGGCCTCTGGCCAGAGAATGGATACTAGTCACGTGGGCCTCTTTGGAAAATCCCAGTGCTGTGTGCGTGGCCAAAAGCTCTGCCTGACTTACCCATTGCACAAAGGAAAGTTTTGGAAGCAGACACAATGTTGTGAGTTAGACAGGAAGGGTGGTCTTGTGGTTAAAGAACTCAATTAGGCCTCAGAAGATTGGGGTTCAGGTCCTGGCTCTGCCACAGATTTCCTATGTGGCCTTGGGCAAGTCACTTAATCCCAGATACTTAGTTTCCCCATCTGCAAGGAGAGCAAGGCTGCCTTTTCTATTTGGATGGTTTTTGGACCAGGGAAGGCCTCTCGCTCTGTGTATGTACAGAGAATAGCCCAACAGGGTCCTAATTTCAGTTGGGGTCTCCAGGTGCTATGGCACTGCATGCCTGGTTTATGCAGGAGTCTGAACATGTGGTCCCATGGATCTTATCTACCATAGACATCTGTTGTGACATGTCAGGACTTTCTCACGCCCCCACCCCCTGCCCATCTCCTCCTGTCTTGGGGCACCAGCCTGGGTGAGTTAGCATATTTCCCAGCCCACAAGTTTAGCAGCATGCCACACTTTGAATAGGCTCATGAATTAAATAAGTTATCGCATATCCTTGTAGCTGATAAAAATACCTATCCCAGCCCAACCTATCATCTCTCATTCACTACTGCGGGGCTCATTCCTGCCTCTAATCAGCCCACAGCGCTAGCCTCCAATGCCCGCTGAACTTTTCAAACAGTCCCCTTCATGCTTTCTCCCATGCTGCCCCTCTTGCCCGGAAGGAGCTCCCCATAAACAGCCACAAAGCTACCTCATTATCCTCCTTCAAACTCTCCTTTGCCAAGATGCCTACAAAACACTTGACCGTGGCTAGGTCACTGGTGCGCTGAGATCACTGCCTGGCATGCTGACCCATATGGTCTTGTCTTGGACTCCCCTGTCTGCCCATATCCATCTGTTGTCTTATGCTTGGATTGTCAGCTCTTTGGGGCAAGGGACCGTGGTTTGGTTCTGTGTTTGTGTGCCTAGAAAAGTGGGGTCCTAGTCCATGACTGAGGCCCCTAGGCACTACAGTGACTATAAATTATAGTTATTGCAATTTATATCAGACAATCCAGGCTTATGGGCTACGGTTCCAGGCCTTAATGGGTGAGATCTGACCTCCACGCTTAGTGCAGAGTCACTGCAAGGCAAACGACCAGAACATATGTTGCTGAAATGCAGTCATGTTCTTGTGATAGCACTATCATTGATTATGTTTAATAATGGGACGGTTGTGACCCAAACCAACAAGAGCCGGTCAGTCTGTTTCTGATCTCACATTACTTCTACACGGATATGATGACACTGATCTGAGTGGAGTTACTCCTGATGTCACCAATGTAAGTGAGATCGGAATGAAGCCCATTGTCTATCTTTGTCTTCACTTATTGGACCAAATCCTCAGGAGTGGCTCCAGGGACTTCAGTGGAACTATGCCAATTTATCCCCACCAGGGATCCGGCCCATTGTCTTTAACTCCCACTAACAATATCCCCCCATCGTTGTATGCAATATCCCCCGTCGTTGTATGCAATATCCCCCATCGTTGTATGCAATATCCCCCGTCGTTGTAGGCATTAGGGGCAGACTATTGGCCCGGCTGCTGCATTTTCTCCCTGTAGTAAGTTGCAATGCTGCATCGGGTCTGTGACAAAAGCTAGAAAACGTGGCAAGAGCAACAGCTGGTGCATATTGGAACATTTAAGGCTGAAGGGTATTTCAGTACGACAGTTAGACACTTAGCAATTATGAAGATATACTGGACTCTGGCACAATTGGCCTTGAAGCTTTAATGAAATCTGTATAAGAAAACCAAGCTATTTTATCATCAGACGAATAACCTTTCGCAAACAAAAGTAAAACGCGAACCCAGTAGATCAGCTTTAAAACTCATCCAGCCATAGAGACCAAATACCCTCATACTCCTGTGCATTCACAAGGGGGCAGAGGGTGCAAAGGAAAAGAGTCATTTGCAAGGAGAGGGGGTCAGACTGTCATACACAGGGATATACGGTTACCTTAATGTTGGTGCTACCTCCTCTCTATCTTAATGTTGGCCCCACTGGTCCATGCATTAGCCAGAAGACCTGTCTGGGGGTTGAAATGAGCAGGCACTGCCTCTGTATAAAGGGTGATGCTCCTCCCTGGCTTCCTGGAGCTCCTGTAAGCATTTTGCCTGAGTCAAGCACAATACCTCCAGGAGGTTCCAGTAGGGTAGTGCACCTTGTCACCAACCCCAATCCAGGGCTGTACCTCACAGGCACAGGGATAGCCCCAAATGTGGTGTGGATTCTCCTAAGCTGTTGGGCATTAGCAATGCACCATACAGAGATTGTGTTCAATGCATGTTGTATTAATAGTTATGTCCTGGAGCCTGGTGGAAAATGGGGCTTCTTCCTGTGGAAAATTTTCAACTTTTTATCCAAAAACATATCAATTTTTAGCAACTAAACACCAATATTTGTTTCAGTTCTCCTTTCAAAAATGAACCCATTGAAATGTTTTGAAGGAAGCAGGCACTTAAAAGAATCATTTAGTTGAAACCCCCGTGGAAAACAGTTTTGATGGACATTTTTCAGCCATCTACCACAGTATATGCTGTACCTGTACGTATCACCCTCCAGTGTGTGGGAACTGAATTCTCTCTCATTCCTTGTCAATGTATTTACATTTCCCCTTAATATTACTGTTCTGGATGATGTACAGTATTTCAGTAGTAAATCCCATCATTTACTACATGGCTGTTTCAATTTTCAGGACAATTCCGTCCAAATATTTACCATGGCCTAACAACTCTAGGCTAGTCCATCACAGCTCTTAACCATTGGACTATTCTTCTCTAGGGATGAATAAGACACTAGTCTGCGACTTTGGAGATCTGGCCTCTTGTCTCTGCTGTGCCATAGCCTTCCTGTTCAAAAAACTGGGTCTGATTAGTCTTGAGAAAAGAAAAGTGTTTGTGGGGGGGGGGGGGGACCGATAATAGTCTTCAAATATGTTATGGGCTGTTATGAAGAGGACAGTGATCAATTGTTCTCCATGTCCACTGAAGGCAGGACAAGAAGTAATGAGCTTAATCTGCAGCAAGGGAGATTTAGGTTAGAGATTAGAAAAAACTTTCTAATACAAGGATAGTTAAGCTCTGGAACAGGGTTTCCAAGAGAGTTTGGCCAATCCCCATCATTGGAGGATTTTAAGAACAGGTTGGACAAATCCTTCTCAGGGATGGTCTAGGTTTACTTGATCCTGCCTCAGTGCAGGGGGCTGGACTTGATTACTTCAAGGTTGCTTCCAGCCTGACATTTCCATGATTCTGGGTTTCTATAAAGTGTAATTTAAAATGTGACAGTTGAGCATTATCTATTGGGCTGAAAAAGAATCCAGCTGGAGTATGTAGCAGAAACAAGACCATCCGGCTGAAAACTGGGGACTTCCTTTATAAATCTTTATTGCAATCTCTTTTACTATCCTGGGAAGTGATGCATAGGAATTCAACCTCAACCAAACAACATATGCAATGTCCATACAGTAGCGTAAATATCTTAATACCATCTTAACCAACACTAGGAGTCTCATTCATTAAACTCAGAAGCAATGAAGAAGCTTTTTTCCTCTGCTATTTGCTCTTGTTGAATATTAAACTCTGTGCACCAAATTCTGCCTTCAGTTACACACATCCAGCTCTTGTTGACTTCGGCCGCATTAGTTCCCTACTTGCGTGTTTGCAAAGTTAGCTTCTGCTCCCAGATGCAACACGGTGGCCTCCAGAGAGGTTCAGAGAGCATTTAAAAGGGAGACAGTGTCAAAGAACGGGGGGTACGTTCATGATTAAAACCCCCCTTTTTAAGTGAGTGTAGTGGTTGTGGAGTCTTGAGTCTTCTGTGTATTCATGGACCCAGTATTATTTATTTATATCCGTGTCCCTGGAAATGCTGCCTCAGTTCAGAGCTCCGTTAAGCTAAACACTCAACAAGCACTTAGTCAGAGAGAGCTCCTCCTTCCCTCCCTCCTCCTGAGAGCAGATAGTCTAAATAGAAGAGCCAAAGGACGAGAGGGCAAACAGAAGCGCGGAGGGAAAGGACTTGCCCAGGGCTATCCAGCAGGGCAGTGATTAAGTCAGGAATAGAAGCCAGGTCTTAGCCCAGTGCCCTAGTCATTGGGCCACGCTGCCTCTCTGCAAGGTAAAGCAACAGAAGGGACAGTGCAAACTTCCTATGTCGACCCGCCGAGCTGTGCCTCTCATTGATTGGCGGTGCAAAATTGGAGGCGGGGTTGAGGGGCCCTTCGTAAATATGGACCAACGCACTGCATACAATGGGTGAGATCCTGAGCCCTCGAGAGGCACAGCCCAGAATTCACAGCACAGGAGGCAGGAAGGGGAAAGGGGGCGGGAGGGATTTGCCTTTCAGCCACCTTTGTGCCCTTTGATGCTAGGCTGCTCTCAAGCTGGGGGGGGACCCCTTGGTGATTCAGGCCGCCCTCCGGGCTGTCTGAGGCCATGTCTACACTACACCGCTTTGAGCGACACGGCTGTGAATGCGACACGGGCCGCATGAACGCTGTTTGCCAGCACTTTTGCCGTCAAAATACTTCCCCCGCCAATGAGCGGGGTTTGTGTTGGCAGCAGGAGAGCGCGCCTGCCGACTGCGTGGGCATCACACAGGCACTTGCCGCCAGAAAACATTTGTCTTTCCGGGGCCGGGAGGGGTTTAAGTACCTGTGAACGACAAAAGTTTTGTCCTTCAATTGCAAGTGTAGACATAGCCTAAGTGAGGGCAACCTGTCATGGAAGGGCACCACTGCCAGGAATCTCCGTAGCATCATGTGGTGTGGCCTCGATCTGGACATGTCTGTCTTGCCCCTGACATGGTCTATTCCAAGGGGTTCCTCCGAGGACAGCCCGAAGCGGCCTGCCTAAGTGCCTGGACTGGGGACAATTCTCTCCTGCCAGGAGCTGAGGCTTTGAGAGTCCCTTTCTGCCAATCCAGCCTTTTCACACAGTGTCCCGTAGCCAGAGCTGGGGTGAGACTCTCATCCCGGGTGTATAATTCAAGGCTTGCTGTGGCATCAACCCCAGATCCATACCATAAGACAATGGAATTCCTCTTAGGAGCTGGCATTGCGAGTCTTCCCCTGTGCACAGAGGCCATCCAGGATCTTCCCCTTACGCTGTCAAGGATAGCTTGTTTTGCAAACGTTGCCTTATCCCTTTGCACATCTGGATGCATCCAAGCCTTCCCTGCTTCTCCGTCGTCCTGCTGCTGAGGGGATTTGCCAAGGCACCGTTCAACATTTAGAAACATTCAGACCTTCATAAAAAGAACAGGAGTACTTGTGGCACCTTAGAAACTAACAAATTTATTTAAACATATGCTTTCGTGGGCTACAGCCCACTTCATCAGATGCATGGAATGGAACATATAGTAGGAAGATATATATATACATACAGAGAAAATGTGAAAAGGTGGAAGTTGCCATACCAACTCTAAGAGGCTAATTAATTAAGATGAGCTATTATCAGCAGGAGAAAAAAAACTTTTGTAGTGATAATCAAGATGGCCCATATCAGATAGTTGACAAGAAGGTGTGAGGATACTTAACATGGGGAAATAGATTCAATTTGTGTAATGACCCAGCCATTCCCAGTCTCTGTTCAAACCTAAGTTGATGGTATCTAATTTGCAAATTAATTCCAGTTCAGCAGCTTCTCATTGGAGTTTGTTTTTGAAGTTTTCCTGTTGCAAAATTGCCACCTTTAAATCTGTTATCGAGTGACCAGAGAGGTTGAAGTGTTCTCCTACTGGTTTTTGAATGTTGATTCCTGATGTCAGATTTGTGTCCATTTAGTCTTTTGCGTAGAGACCAATGTTCCCTCTAATTTTTGACAGGCTGTGTGCGCAAAAAATGTCTTCTGTGCAAATTTTTGACAGGCCGTGTGCGCAAAAAAAAATCTTCTATGCGAATTGTTGTGCTTCTGTGCACATTTTTGTGCGCACGGTGTTTCGTTGTGTGCACGGGGTTTAGGATCTGTGTGCGTGCGCACGCGCACAGCTTAGAGGGAACAGTGGTCGAGACTGTCCGGTTTGGGTGTCTTGCAAACATCGGGGGCTCTTTTACAGCTGGTAAATTACAGTTAATTAATGACAGGCTAAGTACTTGCCTCCTACTCTGCAGGGAGTAAAAAATCGGGCCTGGAGTATACCTTGTTCTTTTTCATGAAGGGGACCTTATAATATACGGACCTTACAGCTCATGCTGGCAGTGGTATATATATAAACTTATACCACCAAGGACCCTCTTCACTGAAAAGACACGATGGTAAAGCCTTCCCTGGAACTTTGTCAAATGTGTTGGACATCTGAAGATAGGAAAAGGATACCTTGTTCCCGAACCATCAAAGCAGGTATGCATGTGTTTAGCGTTAAAGGTGAATGGCTCTTTTGAAGTCATGTGTTTTGAAAGTGGTATTGATAACCCCAAGCCTTAAAACACCATAAGTCAGGCCCTCAAAATATCATGATATTGGTTTAAAAATATGAGATTTAAAATATAAAAATGTTTGGGTGTTTTTATTCTGGATTTTGGAGATTCTTTCAGTGTCTCATTTTCAAGCTTTTCTCTGCAACCATGAGACCTAGAAACTCCAGACAGAGTGAGAGAGAATCACAAACGTTGGCTTCTGCATGTGCATTGGCAAGATTAAGCCTCTGTCCCTCAGAATATGTGCTAACTACTTATGCTAAATAATCTGTTCTACGCTTGCATGTAGCTGTGATACCTGGAGTACCTTCCCCAGACCTGAAGGAGAAGCTCTGTTTAGTTTGACAGCTTGTCTCTCTCACCAACAGAAGTTGGTCCAATAAAATATATTTCCTCATCCATTTTGTCTCTCTCGGCTTTAGCAAGAGTAATATTCATTTTTATTTGACTTCTTTTCGTATCTCTTGCCAGCCTTGCACTTTCATAGAGTTCTCTTCTTCTTTTTTATAGCACAGCCTCCTGGGTCTCTTAAATCAACTCCCTCCATTTCGATGGTTTAAATAATAGAAGTAACCTTTATGAAACCAGCTGAATGTTGCTGTTCAAGTTGCCAGAAAGTAGGTTTCCTACCAGACAGCAGAACCCTAATCCCACTCACAGAGTTCGATACATGCCATTTTTGACAATAGGCAGAGTCTCCTTTCACCCAGCTATTAACTAGCTGCCCTTTGGCTAATGAACCTGCAGGTAGATTGGGCAAATGAGAATAGATATAAAATACAGCTCAGAAATGTGATGTGATCTTGGTTCAAACGTAAAGGGGGAAGTTAGAATTTAGGGAACTTGGATTTTGGGGGAATCTATATTTTTGAACAGAACGATTTCCTTTTTTTAAAAAAAAGCAGGCTCCATTCTTTCTCTCTCTCTCTCTCTTTTTGCCAATACCATTATTTGCCTGCAAGTTATAAAACACAACATACAAGGAGTGAATTCATCCGGGACCAGAAAACAACCTAGAACATTATGAGCCTATAAACGCAAAAGAACGTGTGGATGGAAGGCAGTTGCTTTGGGATTCCTGAATTTATCACTATGCCACATTGTTAATGGCTCGGTGCAACTAATGCCCTTGTTTGGTATTAATTAAGGCGATTCGAGTTTTGTATGGAAAGCAGAAAACAAATGACTTTTGCCTGGTTTGAGAGTTCATTACAACCCACATTTCTGGGTAGGATTGCCACATAGAGCTGGGGGAATGGGGGGGAATTGAACCAAAACTTTTGGGCTGGAGGAGGGAACTGAAATATTTTGCAAATGCAAACAAAACAAAAAAATCCAGAATTGCAATGTTTCTGTCAAAGGGTTGGCCACCTCCTGTGCACCCCCTTGTGGCCAAAGGTCATTCTGTAGCACCCTGCTTCTGCTTTCCCCTCAGAAGGGACCCTTAAGAACTTCACACGGACTTCTCTCTGGGTTAACACCACCCCTGCCTGAGGTCCATTTAATACAGAAATGGTTCTTAACAATCCGCAGGGTCCCAAAACATAGTCCCTCGCTACACAAAAGTCCCTACTTAGCTGTTCTTCTCTCATGGCTGGAGCTTTTCTTCTGTCCCAGTCTGTTCTCAGAGCTCATCCTTGCACCTCTTCCTAGCTAGAGCTCAGCCTTCTGACCCTGGCCTCTAGGCCCCCAGACTTCTAGGCCCAAACCTCATCCAGGTTTCCCCACAGGAGCCTCCTGTTCCCTGTGATCTGTCCCCAAGCTCCCATGGTGTCAGAACTTTCCCATGTAGGAGCCTCTCTCACTCCTGCAGTTTCCAGCTGACCTTTATAGGGAAAGCACCTGATCTTTCCCAGGCTTTTTATTTGGAAATGTCCTTCAAATTCTATTTTTAAAAGTTTCTAAAAAGCACAGAAACGAAATCTCTTGTTCCACCTAAGACATTGCGTGGGGGTGGGGGTTTTATAACGTTTTCGTAATGACCAATGAACAACACATCGATTATGCGTGCAGCTCTGTTGCCATGGCGATGTTGGTTTGAATTTTTTGAGCAAACTCAAGCCCAAGGTGGGTGGAATACACATTTCCCATCCCAAGAAAAGAAAAGTCCTATCCCAAAACGGGACAAAACCTTAAAATCGCCAAGATTTTTGTAAAGTGAACATCTGCCCACCCAAAAAAAAAAAATTCAGTCTGGGTCAATCAAAACATTTCAGTTGGCTAATTCGAAAGTGGTTTTTGTTTTGATTTTGACTGATTTTCAAACAAAAATGTTTTTATTTAATTACCTTACATTTCAAAAATCAAAATAGTTTCAAACCAGCAAAGCAGAATTTCTTTGTTGAGAAAAACATTAAAACAAAATGTTCCAACTATTTTCAAACTTTTTCCAACATTTTTTTGTGTCAAAAAACTCATCAAAATGGATCCTTTGGGTGAAAATTTTCAGTTTTGATGAATCTGCATTTTCCAGTGAAAAGTTGTTTAATTGGAAAATTCCCCACCGGGTCTACCTCAGTATTTATGCTGATCTAGCAGAGGTGATTGGATGATAGTAATTGCAGATCCAAGCAAAAATTGCCGCCTTGGCCATTAATCCAAGCACCACTGTGTGGTGTTTTACTCATCATCCAGAGAGCCATCGGCAAGAGGCTATTATTATAATAACATGGGTTCGATGCCAAAATTACTGGGTAAGGTTTTGTGGTCTGTGTTATGCCAGAGGTCAGATGAGATGATCGTGATGGTCCCTTCTTGTCTTAATAATCCAGGAATTATTATATTTGTAACTTTTGACCATATGGCATAAAGGATTGAATCATTTTAAACTGCATTTAAATGGTCTACTTTACATTGTTGGATTTAAGATTAGAAATTATATTTAGTAGATGACTCTTTGGATTAAAGCACCGTGAGAGATAATAGATGTTGTAAATGTAATGCTAGCAGGCAAGGCAGTTCCACTTCAATGTTTTTTAAGTACTTTGAAGATAAAGATTGCTATACGAGGCCAAATACGACCATCCTTATTCAAGAAAAAATCCATTGAAGTCCACGGAAATTTGCTTGGATACAGACATCTTATAATATTAATTTTTAATTTGTTTAACTGTCTATCTCTATTGCTGAGGCAAGATGGGTGAGGTAATATCTTTTATTGGGCCAACTTCTGTTGGTGAAAGAGACAAGCTTTCAAGAGCTCTTCTTCGGGTCTGGGAAAGGTATTAAGGGCATGTCTAGACATGATAAATAGACCCCCGAGCTTTCTCCCATTGACTCCTGTACTCCACCACGTAGCTGAAGTTGTGTAACTTAGATCGATCCCCTTCTTGCCCCCCAGTGTAGACCAGGCCTCAGTGTCACAGCTCAATATAAGGTGGAACAGATTGTTTAACATAAGGAGTTAACACATATTGTAAGAGACCATTCAAGATGAAGTAGATTGTTAACAACTCTGAAGTCATATGACAAAAAAAGAAGGGGTTAAGATGTTTGGAATAAGCCATAAATCCAGTTCCTTTATTAAGGCCTTGCTTTGTAGTGTCTAGCAGAATAATGAATTTTAGCTCCCAGATTCATCTTTGAAAGGTGTTGTGCAGGTGTCCTTTGGGGAGGTCTTCCACATTTCTGGGCTCTAGTTATTCAGATTCACATCTCAAGCCTCCTTGTTTCATTTAACAAACATCTTCACCTGAAGAAAATCTGCCCTTAGCATTTAGTTGTAGGCATGTGGCTTCTGTCATTCTCAATGAATCTGCCTCAATGTACCTTGAAGTCAATTATAGTCTTTCCATTGACTTCTTGGGTGCTGGATCATGCTCAGTACTACAGCTGGTTGGGAATTTTCCATCAAATTTTCCATCTGTTTGGCAGAAAATGAAGTTTCTGCAAAATTGAAATTTTCCATGGGAAAATTTTGATTTTTGCCACAAAAATGTAATTTTTTCCCATTTGACAAAACAAAACGAAATATTTAATTTCAGGTCGAGTTGACCCAAATTGAAACATTTTGACTCACTGAACTGAATCAAAATGTTTCATTTCAAATTAGTTTAACATTAATCTGTGTTTGTCTGGTTGTAATTCAAAGTGCCTCATGACCCCGTTCTCCATTATGGGGTTGGCTTCCCAGCTGGACTACATCTTCCATAATGCACCAGTCTTCCTCTCGTTGAATTGATGTGGTGCATCATGGGAGTCACATGGACACTGTGTATAATGGGAGATGTGGTCTTGTAGGGGAACCCAGCCCATAGAGGAGAATAGGGGCATGAGGCACAAGGGTAACTCATGGGTACACCGATTTAAGGTCAATCCAAGACAAAACAAAATGTTTTGATTCAGGTCAACAAACCAAAATGTAACACTTCGACTTGGGAATGTCAAAACATTTTGTTCCAATCGAAAATGTCAAAACAGGGTTTTTTTCAACTTCCTGTTCTGTGAAAAATCTTGATATTTTTCAACTTTTTGCCCAGATTTGGGATGAAAACTTGGAAATATTGGAAATTCCTAGAGGATGTAAATTTTGATATATTTTTTTAGCCAGCTCTAATCAGTACACACGTCCAAGAGATGTGCAGAGAATGAGACAGCTCCCACAGGCCGTACTAAGCCTGCATACTGTTCTACTCTTGTACTAAGTCTGAACAACATTTTATTGATATATGACTATAAAAATATGTTGTCCAACATGTTTGGTTTCCATAAGAGAACAGAAAGGCCAATGTTTCCCCCATCTCATTCTCAACTGGCATTGACATAACCCAAATTTCTGTGGGCATTTAATGAAGGGTTTATGCTAGCATGAATATCCTAATGATTATCTTAACTAATACTTCATGGGAACTCGGGGAATGCTATGGGGACATCTGAGTTTAGTAATAAGTAAAAAAGTAATTCTTGGGAATACAGTGTAACAAAGAGCACTCTAGTCTCTCAATGAAGAAAGCTAACCACTAATATAGTATGGCCAGAGCTCCTCAGTGGCTTTTTTTCATTATATTATTATTTTATTTATTAATATGTCTCGTGGCCAAGCAATTATCATGCTATGGGAACCCAGAGGGAACATTCTTCTTTATTACATTTTCCTTGGCATTTTGGTTTTTTTTTAGTTTCCCAGTGATTAGTTATGCTGTTTTGGCACTCAGGGAGTTGCAGAACTGGGAAATAAAGTTCCAGCATTGGGCCCCTTCCTGCTCATGAAGAATTAAATCGGAGCTTTGCCACTAATTTCACTAGGAGCAGAATCAAACCCAGGGAGCAGGACGATTCCCTCCACACAAGCATTGCCATGTTATTTCACTAGTATCTGAAGCTACGGCGCAGAGTAAGGGAGACACGTTTACTAGGTTGCATTCTCTGGTGCGCTAAGTCTATTCTGCACTGCTCAAATGACCAGAGGGGAATTCTTGATGCACAGGGGAGTTTGTTGCTTGTGGAAAGCTAGCAAAACCTGATCCACACGTAAAGATGGAGAGCAAAGTTAGGGGCCTGGTGGGGCAGGCAGGATTAGAGCAGATTTATCCCTCTGGCATAAAGTCACAGAGGGACTTTTGGCCAGTGTGAATTAGGCATATCCCTCAGCAACTCTAAGGTACCCAAAGAGCAGACCGCATGGGATCACGCTGCCTTCTCCAGGGTGCCCATCTTCCACTATATCTGAGCAAGTGTAGACTGGAGAATCTAGTCCACTGAGTTCACAGTAGCACACGATGATCATCTTAGCTGAGTTTTGACAAGGAAATCCTTCGAGCTTTCTAAAAACTAGAGCTTTGTGACAAGTTCAGACACAACGCTAAGGTGCAAACGTTTGATTTCAAAAGACAAAGAAAAACAGCTTTTTCCAGTGATCACTTTTACTTTAAGCAAATTTCCCGCTTTAAATCCACCCCAGCAACCTAGAAAATTCACATCTCAAGAAAACAATGGTAAAATTCACTGGAATGGGATGATTCTCTATCTTTCCAGTCATGGGGCCCCTTCCAGTACTGGGATAGGTCCAGTAATGGTAAATCCAGGTTTATGATGCAGTGTGGACACTCAAGTGTGGGCTTGGAAACACTGAGTCCACAGGCCGGGGTGAGGTCCCACAGTTCCGGGTTTAGAATGCAGTGTAGATATACCCAAGTTGGCCTAAAGGTAGCTGACCAAAGCATCCATTAGGTGGCAGTATAGTTTAGTGAATAGGGCAGCAGACCAGAAGTCAGGAGACCTCCCAGCTCTGCTACTGACCTGCTATATGACCTTGGGCAAGTCACTTCACCTCTCTGTTTCCCCTTCCACCCTTTGTCTATTTAGACTGTAAGCTCGTCAGGGTAGATTGTCTCTTATTCTGTGTTTATCTGTATATATGTATATTATATAGGCAAAATGCTAGGCATATATATATATATATATATAAATGCTAGATGTGTGTGTGTATTCAAATTTATATATACACACACACACACACACACACACACACACACACCCCTAGCATTTGGGGTCTTTTAGGTGCCCATAACAATAACCTTTCAAGCAATGTTTCAAAGTTATCCACAGACACATCTGGGGGAAAATAAAGAGAGATCTCTTACTTCCATTGAACTGCTAGAGTTTTTCTTAAACCACAGAGGCTCTTCATAATAATAAAAATGACCAAACAAATTTCATTATTGTGTTACACATGCAGAAATATTTGTTATGTGAAAACAATTTACAGACTATTTGAAGTCAACACATGAAAGGTGGAAGAGCTTTTTTTGAAGGACAGAGTAGGGAAAATTATAGTTGTTTTGCTAAAAATGAATCAGGATTACCCTTCCTAAATAGGGATAGCTAAAGTAGTGAAGGAGTTTTCCTGACATATCCTGGTTGCATCTTGCAAAATGATGTATTGGGGAGAGGGGAGATTTGCATTTCTGTCTGTTGGAAGAGCCATCAAATTTGTCCCAGCAAACTACATAGATTGGAAATTGGGGGGTCTAGGAAGCTGATGCAGAAAGGTTAAGTTTTTTGACCTGGCTTTTCACAACAGCAAAACTCCAGAGCCATGAGCAAAACCGATGCAATTACAGCTGGGCAGGAAACATTTTTCCCATTCAGCAAATACTTTTGACAGTTCTGATAATTTTAACCATCCCAGGAATCAGGATAAAAAACTGAAATCTCAAAAATTGGACCACAATTTTTTGCTTCGGATCAATTAAAACATCTCATTTTGATCATTACAAAACATTTTGTTTTGATTTCAACCTTTTTTTCAGTCTCAGTTTAACATTCAAAACAAAAAGTTGTTTCAAAGTGGAGAACCAGAATTTTTTGTTTTGAAAATGTCAAAACAAAATGTTTCAACACATTTAAATCACAATCAACTCAAGCAATTAACCCCCCAAAATTAATTGTGATTAAAAAAATTAATCGCGATTAATCAGTTTTAATCTCACTATTAAACAATAGAATACCAATTGAAATTTATTAAATATTTTGGATGTTTATCTAAATTTTCAAATATATTGATTTCAGTTACAACACAGAATACAAAGTGTACAGTGCTCACTTTATATTATTATTTTTATTACAAATATTTGCACTTTAAAATGATAAACAAAATAAATAGTAATTTTCAGTTCACCTCATACAAGTACTGTAGTGCAATCTCTTTATCGTGAAAATGCAACTTACAAATGTAGATTTTTTTGTTTGTTACATAACTGCACTCAAAAACAAAACAATGCAAAAATTTAGAGCCTACAAGTCCACTCAGTCCTACTTCTTGTTCAGCCAATCGCTAAGACAAAACAAATTTGTTTACATTTATGGAAGGTAATGCTGCCCACTTCTTATTTACAATGTCACCAGAAATTGAGAACAGGCATTTGCATGGCACTTTTGTAGCCGGCATTGCAAGGTATTTATGTGCCAGATATGATAAACATTCGTATGCCCCTTCATGCTTTGGCCACCATTCCAGAGAGTATGCTTCCATGCTGATGACGGTCAAAAAAATAATGCATTAATTAAATTTGTGACTGAACTCCTTAGGGAAGAATTGTATGTTTCCTGTTCTGTTTTACCTGCATTCTGCCATATATTTCATGTTATAGCAGTCTTGGATGATGACTCAGCACATCTTTCACTGCAGATTTGACAAAACGCAAAGAAGGTACCAATGTGAGATTTCTAAAGATAGCTACAGCACTTGACCCGAGGTTTAAGAATCTGAAGTGCCGTCCAAAATCTGAGAGGGACGAGGTGTGGAGCTTGCTCTCAGAAGTCTTAAAAGAACAACACTCTGATGCAGAAACTACAAACTACCGAAAAAGAAAATCAACCTTCTGCTGGTGGCATCTGACTCAGATGATGAAAATGAATATGCGTCAGTCTGCACTGCTTTGGATTGTTATCGAGCAGAACCCGTCAACAGCATGGATGCACGTCCCCTGGAATGGTGGATGAAGCATGAAGGGACATAAGAATCTTTAGCGCATCTGGCATGTAAATATCTTGCAACGCTGGCTACCACAGTGCCATGTAAATGCCTGTTCTCACTTTCAGGTGACATTGTGAACAAGAAGCAGGCAGCATTATCTCCTGCAAATGTAAACAAACTTGTTTGTCTGAGCGATTGGCTGAACAAGAAATAGGACTGAGTGGACTTGTAGGCTCTAAAGTTTTGCATTGTTTTATTTTTGAATGCTGTTATTTTTAGTACATAATTCTACATTTGTAAATTCAACTTTAATGATAAAGAGATTGCACTACAGTACTTGTATGAGGTGAACTGAAAAATACTATTTATTTTGTTTATCATTTTATAGTGCAAGTATTTGTAATAAAAAATAAATATAAAGTGAGCATTGTGCACTTTGTATTCTGTGTTGTAATTGAAATCAATATATTTGAAAATGTAGCAAACAAAATATTTAAATATTTAAATAAATATTATTCTATTATTAACAGTGCGATTAATCGCAATTAATTTTTTTAATCGATTGACAGCCCTATTTTCAACGATTAAAAAAATGTTTGCGTTGAAGTTTGTCAAAACTGGCCCTGTTTCACAAACCGTTTCAGTTTTGACAAATTAGCAGTTTTAGATGAAAAACGTTTAATCAAAAATTCCTATCCAGTTCTAGATGCAATTGTATGCATTAATGGCGGTAATTTGCACAATATTCTCGACTACATGTGAAAATAAGGTTTCTGCAAGTGTAATCGTGATCATTGCACACAGGTGTGTGATTCCATATAACTCCACTCTTCTACCTTTTCTGAGAATCAACACTATTAAGTAAACAAACAAACAAAAAACCCAGCAAAAATGTATCCTTCATGTTTTGTCACTCATGTATCAGAAAGTCCTGGGCCAGATCTGCAGCTGATGTAAATTGGTGTAACTTATTTCCGTCGGAACTGAGACAATTTACATTCAGACGATGATGTGTATCTTTTGCTAGGGAAAACAGGGCAAATTTAGAAGTGATTCATAAGGTCGGTAGACTGATTTAGATTCCCTGGCAGTCCTGAGCAGGTGTGAGTAAGTGCAAGGAAGTCTGAGTCTATGTTACCACCTTAGGCATCATTTCTTAATTTAGCCAAGTATCTAAACCAGATTTAATGCCGTTACAGAACGATCAGTTGTGATAAGCTAGACTGACCTGGGATCACAGACACTCCATTTGCGTTTCAGAGTGTAGAGCTGTTCTGGAATTCTGAGGGCTGGTCCACACTAGGGTGGGGGATCGATCTAAGATACGCAACTTCAGCTACGTGAATAACGTAGCTGAAGTCGAATATCTTAGATCGATTTTTAAAAGTACTTACCCTGGTCCACACGGCAGCAGGCAGACTCCCCCGTCGACTCCGCTTACTCCGCTCGCGGAGCTGGAGTTCTGGTGTCGACGGGGAGCGGCTCTGGGATCGATTTATCGCATCTAGACGAGACGCGATAAATCGATCCCAGAACATCGATAGCTACCCGCCGAATCGGGCAGGTAGTGCAGACTAGCTCTGAGTCTCCACAGCCATCTCTCTGGCTTGTATCGCTACTTCCTTCGGTTTCAGTTTAAACTGGTTTATTTGGCTCCGGCCTTTAATCTGCTTTCCTGGTCTGTTTACTCCTGAGCAGTGCGTCAGTTGTTGACTTTTGCCAGTCCTTCATTTCTGGCTGAACTGCTCAGCAGAGATGGGGAGTCTGGACAACAGAATGACTGGAAGATCTTTGGATGCTGCAGGTTTGATAATTAGAAACGATCTGGACATCCAGGGGCAGATCCCCAGCAGCTGTAAATCAGCATAGCTGTGTAAACCAGCATCACTGTTGGGGCAGAATGCCAATTAACACCTGCCACACCCCCCTCAAATATTATACTCTCTCTCTCTCCATAGCCTCCTTTTCCCAGATCTCTAAACCCCATCCCCTGGAACCTGACTACCCCTCCCCCCCACGGGGCCTACCGTCTCCCTCTGGCAATCCGGGTGACACCGCGATTCAGTTTCAGTAGCAATAGGACACACAGCAGGCAGCAGAGTTATAGAAAAGAGATCTTTATTAAGCACACTTAGTGGCCAATGTTATAAACTGAGGCTCCCACATTTGGGAACAAGCAGCCTATATCCCAGCTTGTGGTGCTAAGTGCCTTCTACCAGGCTCGTCCCTGAAACCTGATCCTCTTTCCTCCAGGCCCATTCCCGATGCTACACGCTCAACGGCCGTGAGCATGACCCAAAGCTCACAGCAGTCACTCAAGTCTTTTCGCTGACGGCAGAAAGCTTTGGATTTTGGCCCTCTCAAAAGAATCCTGAGGCTTGTGACAGGGGGAAGGGGACGGGGGACCTAAATCATTGAGTCACAGAGTTTTGACTATATTTGTGCCCCTCGAATAGGCCAAGATTTAGACTACCTCGTATTTGTTTTAATTCAGGTTTCCCATCCCTAATCACTTATTTCCTTCTGTTTGCTATTAAAAATAAGAGGAGGGAAATGGAATTCATTTTTCAGCGCCGCCACTTTTTGCCAGTCCTTTCCCCTCTGAGCTGCAGTCGGTCACACACACCCGCTCCTTCTGTGATTCGGGAAGGCCTGGCACAATCGGTGCAAGCCTTGATTTGCGTTCATCTCCTCTGTGTCATCGTTTTCCCTGGAAATCTAAGACCTGAGTCACATGTTCCCTCCTCGTAATGCTTAATGAAGCAGCCTGGTAGAAACCCAGCACGCAAAGCCCTGGAATGGAATCTCAGGTTACTGTTCGCTTTGGTGGGTGAAAAGATGAGGGCCAGATGTAAATAGCCCTGTGGGAATGGTACAGGCTCAAGGACGGCCCAGAGATCTAGGAGCTGTCAGGCGCGGCTTCCAGACCACTTGCCTGCTGGGGCCGTCTCATGGCAGATGGGAGCTGCTGCAGGAATGCTGCCTTTCAAAGGAGGGTTGCATCAGGAACTGGTTAGGCTTGTGGTTAGTTCTGCTGCTGTTATGAAGTGCAGCTTTCTTTGAAAAAGACAGCATTGATTTTTCTCATGATTAGAGGGTGCTTAAATAAGTGGGACGGGATAGACGCCGTGAGTCATACGCCACTGAACCGTGCCATCGTTTCTTGACCGAAATGACGGTCGAATTGCTGAACCGTTGGACACAGCGAAGAGGCACACGCGTGCCCGGGCCGTATGACCTTTTCTCACCAGACTGAGCCGTGCAAGCATTTAGTAATGAAACAAAAATACAGGGAACGTTTGAAACAGGACCCAACTTCCCCCCACCCTGATGCTTTCTAGCCCTAGCAGGCCTCAAGCTTGCCTATGTATTTTGCTGTCTCCGGACATCCTCTCTCCTCCTCTGAGATCTCTGGGAGGTGGGTGGCTGCCAACTCTTGCGATACTTGGTGATGTTCTTAAAGCTCCAGCTCCTGGAGTCATGTGAATAGAATCTCAACTTCCGCCCCACACACACACTTTCAAAAACCTAGCTAGTCATCATGCTAGCCAAGCAAAGCTTGAAATATGATCCCAAAGGCTCAAAAACCAGAAGGCAAATGAAAACAGAATATTTATTATTTTTTAAATTTCAAGATTTTTAAGCCATTCTCATGCTTTTTTGAGACCTGACTCCTGCTTTTTTGAGTGCCAGGGGCTGGCAATTCCACTCCCAGCACCACGGCCTTTCTGGAGATTGCCATCAAGCCTGCTTCCTCCCATATTCAAAGGACCATTCCCCTCACCCAATTGGTCACCACCTGTCTCTCTTTGGGAAGGGCGGTGCATCCTAGAGGATAGAACACTGGACTGGGTTCTGTACTGACTTGATAGTTGATGGTGGGCAAGTCATGTCACCGCTCTGTGCCTCAGTTTCCCCACTGGTAAAATGGCAATAATTGATGCTGACCTCCTTTGTAAAGTGCTTTGAGATAAACTGATGGAAAGCACTAGGTATTATTACTATTATCTGGGGGATATTTACAAATCCCTGTTTGCTGAATCTCTCTTTACTAGTACCTCTTTCTGGGGCTGCATAAGTCCCAGCATGCAGTACCCTGGTAGGGAAATGAGAAACCTGCAAAAAGTAATAAGGGCCTGTGAAAGGAGAGAGAGGACCCCTGGGGCAGAGGATCTCTACTTATGGTTTTGGGTGGAGCCAAGAAACGTTGCCGTTTCGGATCAATTTCCCTTTGAGGTTTTGGGGTTTGTTCAGTCCCCAGCCGGCTCAAAGCAGAGCTCAGGGGTTAACAGTGGAATTGAGCAGAAGGTTTGCATAGAGCCCTGAAAACCAAAACTGCTGAGTTTTGTACAGCTGGAGTTGCATGTTGAAAACTACACTTATATTGATTCTGTGGTATAAAACGCATCAGCTTGATACTATGGAAATACTAAACACAATCCAGGGATACGTGTGGTAATTATTAAAGGGCCCAAGGGCGCTGGAACCTTTGTAGAAGTGGGGGGGCCACCGATGCCAAAACTGGGGGGGGAAGGGTCAGAGGACCATCCCCCCCCTTTTTAACATGGGTGTAGTTTGGGGGACAGGGTGTGGCATTGCTCCCCCAAACTGCAAGCCTCAGGCTGGCTCAGAGTGACTCCGGCAGGGGCGGGGGAGCTGATCACTGTTGGGGGCGGGGGGGGGTAAGGTAATTTCTAAGGGCTCCAGGCATGGCTCAAGGCCCCATTGTGTTCGGTGCCGTATGGACACAGAACAAGAAAGGGTCCCTGCCCCGAGGGCCTTCCAATCGACTGGAGCTGAACTGATGCGGAGCCTGGTTTAACGGCAGGTGTAGAACGGAGGAGAATACGGTAACAAAACAGTTTAAAATTCCAGGATAAATAAAGTGTCTAAGCAACTGACCGGTACCAGAAGCTGAATGAGGAAGGCTTGCCTAGCGGTTAGACTGCTAGTCTGGGACTCAGGAAACCGGAGTTCAAATACCTGCTCTACCACAGACTTCTGGGGTGACTTTAGGCAAGTCTCTTTTCCCTGGAGAATAGCACTTTCTAACCTCACCGGGGTGTGGTCAGGAAAAATACGCTGAAACGTTGGGGATGCTCCAACAGGAAAGTATTGCAGTGTTGTTCTGACATTTATTTAATACAAGGTAGCTAATGAGTGGGGGAAACAGGAAAGGGGCCTGATTCACCACAGTGTTAATACAACTGAGTGAGATCAGTAGTTACAGATGCGTAATGGGAGTCCTGCAGTGGTCAAACAGGGCCAGGTTAACCGCAGCCAGTTCCTTGGAATTGCTCCGACCAGCAAGAGAGGTGTGTGAGGTGAGTAGGTGTTTCTTAAAGCACAGGTCAGTGCGGGTGATGCACTCCCTGATCTATAGTGGTCACGAGTTTGCTCCCGTCTATGGGACGTCGCACGTTAGTGCAAATCAAGCTGCCGTGCCGACCCAGGTGGCAGCCATTGCACTCATTACCAAACACCATCCAATGGCCTAGGAGCAGGTCACGTGACTTTAATTTAGCACTGCGGCGTGGCAAGCCCTAGCCACTGCCAATTCCTGCCTCTTCCTGGCTTCCAGCCTCTCATTGTCTGCTCTGAAGCAACTTCAGGGTTTCCTGCTGCTGGGCCACGTGTTTCCAGTGCCTTTGGGGTTCAACGGCACCCCAAGTTCCTTTCCACTCATTGCTTTGGAGCCAGGGCTTAATTTATAATGAAATTGGTGCTGGGGCTCAAGCAATTTTTTTTACTTTCATAACTGATCTTGCAAGCCCAGAGGTGCCGGGGGCTCTGAATTGCCAAGCCCAGAGGTGCGGGGGCTCTGAACTGCCAAGCCCAGAGGTGGCGGGGCTCTGAATTGCCAAGCCCAGAGGTGCCGGGGCTCTGAATTGCCAAGCCCAGAGGTGCGGGGCTCTGAATTGCCAAGCCCAGAGGTGCCGGGGCTCTGAATTGCCAAGCCCAGAGGTGCCGGGGGCTCTGAATTGCCAAGCCCAGAGGTGCCGGGGGCTCTGAATTGCCAAGCCCAGAGGTGCCGGGGCTCTGAACTGCCAAGCCCAGAGGTGGCGGGGCTCTGAATTGCCAAGCCCAGAGGTGCCGGGGCTCTGAATTGCCAAGCCCAGAGGTGCGGGGGCTCTGAATTGCCAAGCCCAGAGGTGCGGGGGCTCTGAATTGCCAAGCCCAGAGGTGCCGGGGCTCTGAACTGCCAAGCCCAGAGGTGCCGGGGCTCTGAACTGCCAAGCCCAGAGGTGCGGGGCTCTGAATTGCCAAGCCCAGAGGTGCGGGGCTCTGAATTGCCAAGCCCAGAGGTGCCGGGGCTCTGAATTGCCAAGCCCAGAGGTGCCGGGGGCTCTGAACTGCCAAGCCCAGAGATGGCGGGGCTCTGAACTGCCAAGCCCAGAGGTGGCGGGGCTCTGAATTGCCAAGCCCAGAGGTGCCGGGGCTCTGAATTGCCAAGCCCAGAGGTGCGGGGGCTCTGAATTGCCAAGCCCAGAGGTGCGGGGGCTCTGAATTGCCAAGCCCAGAGGTGCGGGGGCTCTGAATTGCCAAGCCCAGAGGTGGCGGGGCTCTGAACTGCCAAGCCCAGAGGTGGCGGGGCTCTGAACTGCCAAGCCCAGAGGTGCCGGGGCTCTGAACTGCCAAGCCCAGAGGTGCCGGGGCTCTGAACTGCCAAGCCCAGAGGTGCCGGGGCTCTGAATTGCCAAGCCCAGAGGTGCCGGGGGCTCTGAATTGCCAAGCCCAGAGGTGCAGGGGCTCTGAATTGCCAGGCCCAGAGGTGCTGGGGCTCTGAATTGCCAAGCCCAGAGGTGCGGGGGCTCTGAATTGCCAAGCCCAGAGGTGCGGGGGCTCTGAATTGCCAAGCCCAGAGGTGCGGGGGCTCTGAATTGCCAAGCCCAGAGGTGCCGGGGGCGCTGAATTGCCAAGCCCAGAGGTGCCGGGGCTCTGAATTGCCAAGCCCAGAGGTGCGGGGGCTCTGAATTGCCAAGCCCAGAGGTGCCGGGGGCTCTGAATTGCCAAGCCCAGAGGTGCCGGGGGCTCTGAATTGCCAAGCCCAGAGGTGCCGGGGGCTCTGAATTGCCAAGCCCAGAGGTGCCGGGGCTCTGAATTGCCAAGCCCAGAGGTGCCGGGGGCTCTGAATTGCCAAGCCCAGAGGTGCCGGGGGCTCTGAATTGCCAAGCCCAGAGGTGCGGGGGCTCTGAATTGCCAAGCCCAGAGGTGCGGGGGCTCTGAATTGCCAAGCCCAGAGGTGCCGGGGCTCTGAATTGCCAAGCCCAGAGGTGGCGGGGCTCTGAATTGCCAAGCCCAGAGGTGCCGGAGCTCAGCCCTGGCAGAAATAAAGGTAGGGTGACCAGATGTCCCGATTTTATAGGGACAGTCTGGATTTTGGGGTCTTTTTCTTATATAGGCTCCTTATACCTCCCACTCTCTGTCCCAATTTTTCACACTTGCTGTCTGGTCACCCTTAATAAAGCCCTGTTTGGAGCTTTAAAGAAGGGCTCTGAATTCAGTGACGCTATGCCAATTTACCCCAGCTGAGGATCTGGCCTACTGAATCTCTGCAAATACTGAAGAAAGTTAACAGCTACTTTGGAGAAGAAGCTGGATGGAGAGGAAGTTAGCTGTGACACCCAGATGACAAACAGGCTGGAGGAAGAAATGCTAAGGACACGGGGATGGAAGGGTTAATGATCTCTCTCTCTCTCTCTCTCTCTCTCTCTTTCAACCCTAAAATAAAACGTAGAGTGTATGAATTTTTAGATGAATGCAATTGGCCCCAGTGCTGACAAAGTGACCTCTAGCGAGCAAATACATTCAGTTCCTGCAGCTTTGGGTACTGCCTTCAGCCTCATCTTCTTACTTTTCAACCCTCAAGGCAAAAAATATCCACGACCATGCTCAGCTCCATTCAGTGTATGCATACTAGGGTCATGAGCACAGTGATAATTCTGGGTTATTTCCTTTCTAAGTGCTCATTTTAAGTGTATATAAAACAGAGATAAAGATTCACGTCTCCGTAGGTGTGTATCCAAAGTGGGCAAGGATTTCAGTGCAGACCCAGTTATGTGAAATTGAATAGGGGTCCGTTTCCCCTCTTGCTGGCTTTTTTCTTTCTTTCCTTTGCATTTCATTTCACCAACGTTCAGATGTAGCTAAACGGCATCAGATAAATCCGGGCTCCGGCGTGAGGCTTTGATCCTGCAACACTTAGCCACATGCGTACGTGATGTAAGCATGTCAGTAGCCTCATGGCCTTTGTTGATCATTGCCTTCAATGGGAGTACTCGCATGCCAAAAAGTTAGGTCGTTGCTGGATTGAGGCGGCACGCTGGCATAAAAGAGCTGAGGATTTTCAATTGAATTTAAGGGATTTCACTGGACGCCAATGAACTGGCCACCTACCTTCCTTCGATTCCTTTGAAAATACCAGGCTTTGAGGGCAAGCTCACTATATAGCTAGAGGAGTGATAGTTTTTCCCCCTTCTCCAAACTGTCACATTTTTAACCAAATCCATAATTACCTAATCTTGTGTTAATCTGAATTTGTTATGCATGTAACAGATCAGCTCTAACAGGCATAGCCTACATGTGGTTTCATGTAAGACTTGAGAACCCTGGGTTCAATTCCTTCCTCTGTCGTAGGTTTCCTGTGTGACAGTGGGCAAGTCACTTAGTCTCACAGTGCCTCAGTTTGCCATCTGTAAAATGGGAATAATAGCACTGCCCTGCCTCACAGGGGTGCTTGAGGATACATGCATTAAAGATCATGAGGTGCCGTAGATTGAGTAAGCATGGCTGAGTAATCTGTTGGACTACTCTTACTCACCAATGTGAGAAACGGTTGCAAAACACAACCCTACATGACCCCATTTAAACGTGTGTTTACGTCCATCCCAATCAGCATGCTAGGGAGGGAATGCTGAATCGGGGCCTAAAATCATATCGTTTCAATAGTTCAAAAATCCCAAATAAGCCATTTTAAATTGAACCACAGAGTTGTTTTTCTGTTGTTTTTTTTAAATAAAACATAACACACAATGTAGTGTGAAACCTTTTATTTCCAAAACCAGCAAGCATGCCAAAGTCAAGCCAACATAAACCTTGACAGAATGAACATTTGTGTTCATTTGTATTTTATGTGGCTCGCATGAACCGGTGACTCATTACATCACCATAATTTTCTCTTTCAGCAGGCGAGTGACGGCTATGCTGCTTTCGCCATGTAGTAAAACAGATACCAGTCACATCATGTAAAATCATTTGTTTGTAGACCTTTTCTTTTTCTTTTTTGTTGGTGACCACCCAGGCTTAACTCTGAGCCTTGGCGACATTCCCACTGATGAGTTTTCCAAACCCCCATCGGTGGGTTGGCAGCTAGAATGATCGGTCTCTAGGTCTCGACTATTTCAGTTGCTACTTTTGGGGGCACACGCGTGCATGTACCATGTGCATGTTTATCCTTCTTCACCTCGAGTCCTGAAAAAGTCAAACATCTGATGCACAGGTCAAGCCTGAAGGAAATGGCAATCCCAGCTGAAGACAGAGCATAGCACTTTGACGTTTAATAGCCTTCTTAATAAAGCTCGAATGTTTCCTTTCCTGGGTTAAAGCCCCTCACATTCAAACACAAGCAGAAGAACTGATCATTAAAAAAGCCAGGGGGCAAAATGCAACAAATGGCAGCTTAGTGGCTTTAAACCATTGGCATCTAATTGAATGAAAGGAATCATCGCGGCCATAAACACAAAATTGTGATTTTTCAGGGGGCCAAGGAGAAAAATATCCTTCATCGAAGCCATTGCAAAGAATCTGAGTTCATTCCAGGCTGTTGCTTTCTCGGCTCCTTTAAAACAACATGCTTCAAATTATTTGGTGAGCAAAAACAAGGTGAACAAACAGATCAAAATGTTGTTGGATTTTTCCCCCCTCCGTGTCTTCAAATATCTGTAGGGACTTTTTAAAGCTTAAAAAAAGAGAGAAACCAAAACACAAACAAAGAAACCCCCAACTTGTCTCATCTTTGGCTAAGCAAGTTCGAACATTTGGTATAGATGAAAACTGGGTAGCCATATAAGCAAACAATTTCAGTGCCTGATAGTTGTATAATATATGGCATGTGATTTCAAAGAGTGTGTTGTGTTATGTGGGTTAGCGATATATGCTTCAGCTAAGTCACCAAAATACACAATTTGAAACACAGTGAAACTTTTCCCCCAGTTAATGAAAGGTTCCTGTTTGTGACTCGTTAGCTTTGAAGTCCAAACCTCCCAAACAGAACCAGGAATTTACTGATGATTTATTACTATTTAGACAAGTGGCGAACAGAGAGTTACTATATGGAAATCCTGCATTCCATACCTGTCAAAGGGGGCTACGCAGAAATCCGGGAGACAAACTCCCCTTTTTTTCCCACCATGCAAAACTCAGGGGCTACCGATCTGTTCTATAGTGGCCCCTTAACTAACATTTTCAGGGCAACAGCTGTGTTTTCCGTCTGCGTGATCACATGGAGAATTGCAGGTGTCTTGACAGGTTGGCTTTGAAAATAAGTAGAACCCGTCCTGAGCTATTTATTATCACCCGTGAGTCAGCTCAGATGAAGAAGCTCCAGGACCCCCTGAAGGGTGCTGGGGGCACCCCGGGTGGGCTGTCACTCTGTGGATACGAACAATTTTCATAAGATAGGGCTCAGTTCTGAGCTGCCACATGTACCCGTGCTGGGGGACTAACGGGCATAAGCAGTTTGCTTTACTCCTCTGCATAGGCCACCTGCATTGCCAGTCTGTTCCCAGGGGAGAGAGCAACTTGCACCGGTGGGCGAGGAGTAGGCACAGCCGTGGCGGTGGCTCTGCCCACACCAACATACCAGCCAGCACAACTGAGCCAGCACAGAGAGGTAAGGAATTTGTGCCAGGTATAGGACTGAACTAGCAGGTTCCTTCTTCTCGGAGCAAAGGGGTAGCAAGGGACGGGTTGCAACTCTCTGACCTCACAGATCTGTGTCTGGCTTGTTCCTGGGGCGGGGTAGCTACGCACTGTCCCTACCTCTGGAGGCATGGTAATAACTCCATGCTGGAGCCCGCAGAAATGGGAAATGTTTTCTTACGCTATTTCTTGGAGGCCGCCCAAGACGTCAGCAACCAGCCTGTAGACTGGAGCCGAACCAGGGAGGTTTTTGAAATGTAGTTTCAATTAAAGTTTCCTCCTTTTCTCTCTCTCTCTCTTTTTTCTTTTTTCTTTCTTATGGGGCCCCTTTGGTTCCTGCTTTTCAAGGAGTCTTCAGCTGCTTGTAGACAAAACATCAGCTACACTTTTGTGATTTCTTTAATGAGCTGTTAACTTGAAATGCAACAACGGCCAATAACCCCTTATCAGCAGTTTGCTATCTCCTAAAAGGATCTTCCAGTCTCTGCTCCTGTATGTACTGTAATGGCTAGGGACAAGAGAATGGGTTTCCAGGTGGCTGTGTTTGCTCAGGGTTCTGCAGGTGGGATGGGGTGGATTGGAGGAAGTTCATTTCTCTTATCACAGTGCAATACAAATGATTAGACTGCAGGAGTGCCAGCCCGAGGCATGCAAAAATCATGAGTCAGGTCCCCCCCAAATCATGAGTTTTTTAAAAATAATAAATGTGGGGTTCTTTTTATTTGTCTTCTGGGTTTTGAGCTTCTAGGGGTTATGTTTTCACACTCTTCTCCACAACCATGAAGGCTAGAAACTTTTTTTTTTCCATGTCATCTCCTGAATCCAGGAGCTGGGACCAGGGCCGGCTCCAGGCACCAGCCGACCAAGCATGTGCTTGGGGTGGCACCTGGAGGGGGGCGGCGCTGAGGGTTTTTTTAAATAAAAAAAAATTAATTAAAAAAAACCAACAAAACAAAAAAAACCTGTTCCTGGAGCCCAGGCCGGGGCAGCGGGGACGCGAGCGAGCTGCTCTCCCCACCGGCGCCCCAGCCGGAGCAGCGGCCTTGCTGCGCTCCCCGCCAGCACCCCGGCCGGGAGAGCGGGGGTCGGCCATGCCACGCTCCCCACCGGGGCAGCAGGGACACGGGTGAGCCGTTCTCCCCACCAGCGCCCCGGCCCAGGGAGCTGGGCAGCCAGTGGCTTTTTTGCCTGGGGCGGCAAAAAAGCCAGAGCCGGCCCTGGCTGGGACATTAGAAAAAACCACAAAATCGCAAGGTTCAAAATACAATGGTGAGAGTTTGCAGTGCTGAGACAGAGGCACTCTAGAAGGTTTAACACAAAGTGAATGGCTGCCAACTTTTTCAAAGGTTTGTGCCATTTTTGGAAGAGAGGCAATTACAGCTGGGTGAAAGTTTTTGCACGAAACATTTGTTTTGGTGAAAACTGCAGATTCAGCAACACTGACACGTATTTTTAAAAAGTTTCAATTTCACCAAATTTAGCATTTGGAGGGGAAATTTTTTTTAAAAAAACCACTGAAAAAATCAAAATGGCCAGTGCTGACATCGTCAAAATGAGTTGTTTTGATTTTTCAGTTTGACTTGAGGTTTTGATTCAAAATATCTGTTAATTTAATTTTTTTAACATATTTAAAAAAAAAATCCTGGAAATCAAAATCAAACATTTCAGCTTTGTCAAAACAAAATGGTTTAGTCAATCAAGGATACTTTTTTTTAAACTTTCTTGATTCACCAAAAGGTTTGAAATTTTTCATTTTCGATCCCACTCAACAAATTTTCTTTGACTTTTCAAAATTCCCAAAGTACTGAAAAATCTGTTTTTCCCCAGTTCTAGAACCAATGTGATTGTATTTCCCTATTATTATTTTATTTAATTAATTTGTATTATCATAGGACCTCAGTCCCATTCCTGGACCAGCACCCCATTGTGCTAGGCGCTGTACAAACACAGACCAAAAAAAACAGTCACTGCCCCTAGCAAAGATCCCCATGCTCCTCTCCTTTCCATGGTGCAGAAAGGAGCAAAGGGGACTGATTGCCTATAAAGGGGCTGTGCTGTGCGGAGGGGAGAATAGGCTACAGAGCGCAGTCTCCCTACTGTGTAGCTACTGAAAGCTTACCCACACCAAAGCAGATGTTCTTGAGAGACGCACCATCTTGGTGTGGTAGAAAGGCAAAGTGGGCGAAGATGGAGATCAATGTCATACCCGATGGGGACCCACCGTAACATATGTGGCAAATTGCTCTTTTAAGTGAATGCTGAATATTTTAACGTTCCGCACCTGATCCAAAACTCGCGGAAGTCAATGGGAGCCTTTCTACGGGTTTTGTTTCGGATCAGGCCCTGCCTCCCTTTTCTCTGCTGCCTTCCACTGGCGGAAGGAGCACGGACTAGCAGTGGCAGCATGAAGACCGTCCTGCATGGGAGGCTAGGTTTCTGGAGCGGTAGAATGTTAGAATGTCATCTGTCAGGATGAGCGCTGTGGGGTTTCCCCCCTAATTGCCCATGTTTCTTTGACTTGTCCCATCCTCGGCAATGTGGCACCGGGGACTGTGCCTTTAAGGGCTGAGCTTCCCAGACTGCGGTGAAGCTCTTGCTGTTTTGCCCAGCCACTTGGAGCCAGACACAAAATAAAGCAAGGCTCTTGCAAGCACCTCAAGCAGCAAGTGATCGCCAAACTCAACATGGCGCCAGGACCAAAAAGAAAATAAGGAAGAACCCCGAGTGGAAGAATGGAGCAGTTAAAAACTCCAGCAGTGCTGAAATTCTCTGGGGAAGTGGATATCCCTCAGAGGCAGTTCAAACAGCACTCTGTTGACATTCCCACTGCTTGCATCCGAAGAAGTGGGTATTGACCCACGAAAGCTTATGCTTCAATACCTCTGTTAGTCTATAAGGTGCCACAGGACCCTTTGTCGCTTCTACAGATCCAGACTAACACGGCTCCCCCTCTGATGCTCTGTTCTCAGTATCTGCCAGCAGTGGGTGACCGTAAAAAAGGAAGACGTTCAGAAGGGAGCTCTGAAGCATTTGGCACGTTCAATGGTTTTCAGTTGCAAACCGCAGCGGCCTCCCATGCGGTTGCTCTGCGCTCGGACGAGGTGGTCACCCAACGGAAGGGCCGGCTCCAGGCAACAGCGCAGGAAGCACGTGCCTGGGGCGGCAAGCCGTGGGGGGCGGCGTGACGGTCGTCGTGAGGGCGGCTGTCAGGCAGCCTTCGGTGGCGTTTCTGCGGGAGGTCCACTGGTCCCGTGGTTTCAGTGGCAATTCGGCGGCGGGGCTGCCAATGGCGCGGGACCGGCGGACCTCCTGCAGAAACGCCGCCGAAGGCTGCCTGAAAGGCAGCATCAGTCGATGTAAGCAATGTAGTGTTTACACTGACACTTCGTTAACCTAACTACATCAACTTACACGCCACACCTCTCTCGGAGGTGGGGTTATTAAGTCGATGTAGTGGGCGAGTTAGCACATTTTAGTGTGGACACTTACAGAGTTCGGTCTATGTAAGCTGCTTTACATCAACCTAACTCCTTAGTGTAGACCAGGCATAAGCAAAAGATCCCCAGCTGTTTTGCCTGGGTTAGCCCTAAAGGAGTTTGCTTATTATAGAAGTTTCTATTATCTTTTGGAAACTAAGACTGTAACTCATTTGTATGTGTATGCTACCTGTGTTAACCTTGTAAATAAATCTTTTATTTCATTTCTTAGTTAGTTTATTACAGGATTGGCTACAAGTGTTGTCTTTGGTGACAGATCTGGGGTGCTATTGACCTGGGGTAAGTGACTGACTGGTCCTTTGCGACCGAATATGTTTGGAAATATACACACACAATTAGAAATCAGGCTGAACGGGTGAAAGAGTTGAGAAGCTACTTTTTGAATTTGTGACACTCTTCAGTGTAATGAAGTACAGGAAGATCATAATGAAAGTTCATAATCAGAAGTTGTGGATCTTTCAGACACCGATTCTCATTAGCGAAGTCACAAGGAAAAACTTGAGCCATGCTAGCATTTGCAAGATTATAGTAATAACTAACACTGTTTAAGTTACATTATATTTGTTTGCTTATAGGATGGTTAGTTTTGCCTACAATTATGACACTCCGTATATAATGATACTGCATTATTAAAGAGTTTGGTGTTTAGTTTGGATATATACCCAGATTTACTGTTCCTCCTTAATATTGTGCTGTGTTAACTACATCGTAATGAATAAGTATAGGAATGTTCATTTTCCCAGCTTTTTCTCCAGACGTGTGTTTCTTCTGTATCTACATTAATACATTATAACATCCTGTCTCTATTTACATACTATTTCTAAGCTCTACAGATATAAACCTTCCTTTTGGTTGGCAAGTCAGCAATATTAATGCTTTCTATTTTCAATATTTTAGGTTTTTTTCCTATTCCTATGTCAAAAACATACCTTTAAATACTTGAGTGTGCAGCTCCATCTTTAATACTAAGTATATTTGTCATTCAAAAGTAAATTTATACTTATTTATTACATAAATATACCTAGCAGTACTTTCTACATGCTAACTAAATAATGCATTCTAAATTTCTCAGTCTTAAAGAAGTCAATTACGTTTAGTTTTGATAGCAAGTAACAACTGCAGGGGATTTTTTTCTGAACCACCCCCGCAGAAAAAAAACTGGCTTTT
Organism: Chelydra serpentina; assembly: GCA_037349315.1. NCBI lineage: Eukaryota > Metazoa > Chordata > Testudines > Chelydridae > Chelydra > Chelydra serpentina. The sequence goes on from JBAIAC010000061.1 coordinate 20,115,078, forward strand.
TTCCATTCCTTCAAAATTTCCAGAAATTTTACATCTCTGTTCTGTACGCAGCCAGTTTCAACCAAATACAGGATAAACCAGATCTCTAGTAAGCACCTTAAGCAGTGAGTGACTACTGGATAAGATAAGGCAGATCTCTGAACATCACAGTTTTGGTCTGGGTTTTTTTTACCACAACGGGGTGATGCAATGCATTCTCCATAAGAACGTCTCCATAGTTGTCAGTGTCATTTTTCTCCCTTCCACACGTTATTGAGAAGGATTTTTAGGTCTGTAATACATTATCTTAAATCTTGTGGTGGGAAAAACAATACTAATATTGCAAAGTCACACCCAATCTCTGCTTGGGTGGAATTAGGGCAAATTGTTTGGGAAAACATAACAGCTGGACCAAACCTTCACTAAACCCAAAGGAATCTGTTTCTAAATTTGAAATAGTCTTCTCCATGGTTTAGGGGAGCGTGTCAAGCCTCTCCGTTGGCTTCCAAGCAACTTCCAATACTAGTTGAAGGCTTTGGTCCTAATCCTCAAAGCAATTAACTATTTGATCAAGACCAGCTACATCAAAGGTTAATTTTAGTCTGTGAACCACACTGACACTTGCACCCCTTCAGGACAATTCAGATTACAGAGTTGAGGACAAAGCATTCTTGATCAAGGGGATCCAGCTATGGAACAGTCTTCCAAGGAGATCAGGGCAGTCCAGAGACTAATCACCTTTAGGAAATGTGGTAAAACCCTCCTCTTTGAAAAGGCCATGAAAATGAGACAACACACCTCCTACCCAATAATCCTCAAAATTAAAAATAAAAACCAAAAGAAACTCCTACCCCAAGCTGAGTTTTTACCCTGAAAAAAAGGGATACCTGCCAGAGACACCATGAAATCCACTAGGGACTTTGCCATTGTTGTTGATTTTACATGGAAAGTGCTCAGATACTGTGGTGATGGGCAGTAGTATAAAACTCTAAGACAGATAAAAAGAAAACTTTGCATTACTTCTTACTCCTGTGATGTTTCATCTTCACTCACCCCTGTTTTCTACTTCCAAATACGCTTGGAAACAGAAGAACCAAATAGGCTGTTTTTGCAGGATTTCCAACTCAATTAGAAAAAGGCAGAAATCGTACACAAAGATGATGTTGCAAGATTCCCCGACCAACGTTGCAGAATACAGGCAGAAATGGTTCATATAATGCAAATAAGCAGCCACATTTTGGGTTGCTAAATCAGTTTCTGACAGACATGATGATGATGGGGGGCCATTATTAAAACAGATAGAGAGAGTGAAATGGAGAATTTAATCTAATCTATCTAATCATCTCCATCAGTAGAAATGTGTTCACCAGTCATCTTTGGTCTTTGCTTTTTTGCCTTCCAAGCACCGAACTGTTTACTTTGCTTCCAATTTGCCTTCCCCCCCCCCCCCCCCCACAGGAATCCACCTGACTTTCTGCCCCAAACTGTACTCTCATTTATCTCTATTTCAAGCACCTTTCCCCGATCTGCAAAGGTTCTGTGGATTGGATTCTATCTTCCTCTGCACTCGGACACAGTGAGTGTGAAAGGCTACTGTTCTGATCTGGTATTACTGTTTGCTAATTGTATGTTACACCCACACTCTGACTGTGCTTCTTTGTGGGGGGACCGCCTACACTGCCTGGTGATCCACTGGGATAATGTTGAGGCTTGTTGTTTCAGAGTACCATATGCTATAACAAACGGACAGAAGCTGTGTTCAGGGGATATGGAGTCTTTCCAAAGGTTGGCTTCTGTTTGTTAGTACATTTGACATCTCCCAATTTGCAGTGGCTTTGGAATGCATGGCATCATGTTCTACTGTTCCTAACTAGCCTGTGACTGACAGGGTGCTTAAACCCCACCCTGACAGGGGGCTAGGGAGGGTCTGTGGCTGAGATAGCCAGGCATGCATGATAGGAAGGAAGGCTTTAAAAGGAAGGCGCTGTGATCTAAAAGGGAGAAGTCTGGTGCAGGGCAGAACTAAAGTAGTTCCCAAAGCAGTGCAAGAAATTCCCCCCCTCTCCGCCATCATGAGCGCACACATGCCTACCTACTCCCCAGCCTTATGAAGACTCCGGCAAACTCTGAAGCCATCTTGTGAAGTCAGACAGACTGGGAGGGGCTGCCTGGGCTACTCTACCAGGGTGGCTCCAAGAGAAACCGCCACGACTTAAGGTTGCCAACCCTCAAGGAAATATAGATTATATCACGTAATAAAACCTCCAGTGATACATACGTCCAACCAAAATTGGCAACCCTATGCCACGTACGCACTCCTGAAGTAAGGAGATACCCACCACTACAGTGCAAATAAGCGATGGCCACATAAACACCACCCTATACCAGAAACCGACTGACCGCTATACTTACCTACATGCCTCTAGCTTCCATCCAGGACACCTCCGGAGCTGTGTCTTGAAACGGGGAGCTCTGCAACATGAGTGGTCTGGGAGCTATCCAGGCTGTCGAACGGTGTACTAACAGACTGAGAGGGAATAGGAGACCATTGGGCATCAAACACAATTGGACTCTGAGGGCCCAATCCAGTAGAGAAAGGTCAGTCAGACTGAAAGACAGTCCTCCCCACTAAATCCCCACCCCCGGAAAATTAAACCACTTGAGAACTCCCTCCTCTGGAGGTCAAGAGCTTTGTATAAATGATTCTCCCAGCTCCTCCATGCTCTACGGGTCCCTTTGCTTGGCCACGCCTCCACAGGCACTGGGACCACGTAGCCTGTGGGGCTTATTGAGGTCTACATGGGTGCTTGCCATTTATTTTCTCAGTCCTTGCTGTAAATGATGGGGGTTCTGGTGAAACAAGGCCTCGTTTGGAAGGCCCTGTGCTAATAAAGTTGGCTACAGGGATTAGTTCAAATTGTTATAGCTTCATTAATTAATGAATTAGGGTAACACCTTCTTCACAGGGACTCGACCCACTTCTCTCAGGGCATAGACATCCTCTTCTGTCTTTTAAGTGCTCTGCAAGTGAATAATGTGATATACAGGAGTGAGGCTTCTTATGCGCAGAAGCCGCTCACATGCATAAATGTTTGTAAGATCTAGGGTAGAATTTTCAACAGTGCCTATGTCCAGTATTTAGGCACCTAAAGATACAGATTTTCAAAAGCACTTAGATGTCTAATTCCCATTGGGAGAAGCCTATTTCCTTCTTTAGGCACCGAAATACTTTAAAAAATCTGTCCCTAAGGCACTAAAGTCCTATTGACTTTCAGTGAGACTTGGACACCTAAGTGCCTATGTCAATTTTGAAAATACGACTTAAGCTTGTAAGTCGCTTAGGCATTTTTGAAAATGTTACCCCTAGTCAGGAGCTCAGCAGTGGTGTGTACATCCCAACTGAGATTTTCAAAGCTGCCTACGGGGGGGTTGATTGCCTGATTCCAAAGAACATTATTTGGAATTGGGTATCTAGGGCCTTGTCTTCACTACCAAAAAAAGGTGTTATTAACTTGCGTCAATTGAGGTGAAATCCTACCAAAAACAGCCAGTTTGTAATTTGCACACAAGTTAGCAGGTTGAGTTAGAATAGAGGCAGTGTCTTCACTGCTAAAAAGATGTATTTTTACAGCCAGATTACTGATAGCTATCTCACTGCAAAAATCTAGTGGAGGCAAGACGTGGGTAGTTTTTGCTGCAATGTCAACTCTATACCCCTCATGTGCAGTTGACCTTCCTTAGCTACACTGCAATAAAACTACAGTGCTTTGTCTCCACTAGTATTTTACAGCAAGAGAGCTATGGTGTGTCAGTTATTGCACTGTAAAAGCATACCTTTTTTTGGCAATGAAGACATAGCCAAAGATGAGGCTTCTCCATAGACTAAGTTGACTTATCAACATGTGAAAACTGCAGACTGCCTTGTCTTCACTAGAATATTACCCCGTGCTAATTAACTAGAATTAATAACACTTTTTTTTTTAAAGACAGGCCCAGATCCCTTTGGTAGCTTTGAAAAACCTCAGGCCTTGACAAGGTTTTGACAAGCCCTCTATACCTTGTTTTTCTTTTCTTTTTTAAATCTTTAATAGCTACAGGGGTCTAACTAGAGTTGGTTAAAAAAAAGAGTAAGGAGTTTTCACCAAAAAATAATTGGAAACTCTGAAATCATTTTAATTCTACGGGTTTCAGGCACAAATGATATTTCATTTATTTGAAAATGGTTGTGAAATTTTATGTATAGAAAATGTTTGATTTTGGATTTTTTTCAGTTTTGAAAATGTTTGGATTTTGGTTTTTCTCCCTCCTCCCTCCTTTTCCCCCCTTAATGCCACAAGAGAGGGGGGAAAGGTGAGAAGAGGCAAAGGGGAGAAAGAAAAGACTGAAAATCTGAAAAGTGATAACCAATTTTTTTTTTCATTTTGGGGTTTTATTGAAAAAATGGAAAATTTTAAAAATACTTTTTTTGTTTGACATTTTCCATTTTTTTATGCAAACATTTTTCATTAAAAACCAACAATAACCCAACCAGCTCTCATTCTAATCGGTTTTAAATCAGTGGGTATTCATGTACCTCCTTAATTCAATTGTAACTAAATTTTTAAATCTGGGATTATAATATGTATAATGTATCCCTAACTACCCTACCACCAAAAAAAAGCCGCCTCTGTGGTGGAATGCAATGGTTAACAGCATACAGGGTAGCCCATATGTTGGCAGACATGAAGTAGAGTGAGATATCACCCTATTTTAGGGTGACCAGATGTCCCAATTGTATAGGGACAGTCCTGATTTTGGGGTCTTTCTCTTCTATAGGCTCCTATTACCCCCCACCCCCTGTCCCAATTTTTCACACTTGCTGTCTGGTCACTCTACCCTATCTTCTCCTTCATTCTCCTTTTTCTGCCTTTTGAAATGGACACCACTTCTGCAAAGTCCTAGGAGCTGGAGACAGGCAGAAAGTGGGTAACTGTTGCTGTTGTTTCTACTTTTCCTCCCCTCTCCTCATGCAGACCAATGTCCATGTTTGTACAGGTGTGGAGTCTTTCCTCTTTAAGGCTGATGTCAGCTCGTGAAGCCCATATGTTATATTGCTCAGCATTACTTAGCAATGTGTTGCTTGAATTCTGTGACAGTACTTTGGTATGATGTTTATCTCACCTATTTAAATGTCCTCTTTAAGGACTGGATTCCAATACCCTTACGTTGATTACCGACTGCCCTCTTGACTTCAGTGAGGCTATATATGGCATAAGGGTGTCAGAATCTGGCCCTAACATAGTAGTGTTGCCAAAGATTGTATACAAATGTGGGAACATGCCTTTTGCTCTTTACACTACATATGCAATATGAAGGAACCATACAAGTATAGTGGGGCCCAAATAACCATGTTTGCTAACTCTATATAATACACAAGGCCTATCTCTGTAGACATCCTGTAGACCCAGGATGCGGACCTCAGATACCTTGAGTGACACTTCCTTCCATGCATCTGAGGGGTAGTAGCTTAGTGCTGGCCTATACCAATAATAAATTGCGACCCTGCCATGCTCCCTACCCCTCCCACCTCTGATTTATAGATGACAGAATGAGATTACGGCTAGAGCTGGGCAGGAAATGGTTCTTTCATCCTGCTAAAGTTTACAGGATTTAGAAAAAATTTCCCATCCCGAAATGGAATGAAAAGTCAAAATCTTGAACATTTGCACAATCCAATAATCTGAAGAAAAAAAAATCAGGTCCATCAAAATGTTTCATTTCAATCATTTCCAAACGTGTTGTTTCAGTTTCAACCTTTGCTTTTAGTTTTGTTTTTACTTTCTGAGTGCAAACTAAGTAAAACTTCTAAATGAAAAGTCCTTTTGAATCGAAAAACAGAAAATATCAAAATACAACATTTTGACAATTTTGAAACTGGTTTTTTTTCAAGTTTTCAAATCGGAAGAGCCGTTGAAGCTGATCCTTTCTTGTGAGCAATTTCGGTTTGACATCGACATTTTCCTACGGAAAAACATTTTACCAGAAAATTCCCAGCCAGCTCTAATTATGGGCACAATGTAACTGATTTCAATGATAAACTCCATTTTTCTGTGGGATCCCATAACAATTTGACTTAGCATTCAATGCCTAACACGATCATGAGCTCCTCTTAAATTAAAATCATTGCATCATTCATGGCTTTTTTTTTTTTTTTTTTTTTTTTTTTTACACATTACCTTAAACCATGGAATCCAATGCTGGTTGTTTGCATGCTGCTAGCCAAATGAGTGGCTGGGAGGATAGGCTTCCATCTAGATATATGTCCCCTGCTCTCTCCAAAAGCAATAAGTGCAAAAGGAGACTCCCAAGACCTGTAGTGGATTTTCAGAAGTAATTCTGTGCTCAGCCAAAGCTAACACACATCTGGCCTGCACCTGAGGAAATCTGGAAAGTTTCTTTTCCAGGATCAGGTAAAATCTGCACCTTGCCTCCTGCCTATTAAATTCATAGAGGCAGCATCACTGACAACTACCCAATCATTTTCCTCATGAATCGGGCAGATTCCAAACAGACCTGGGCAAAGAACAGAAGAGGAAATGGCAAGCAAACTGCTTGCATTTTACTATTTTGCTGTTACTTGCAATAGTTCATCTTATCATAGGTGAGGACTGGGGAACTTGATTCTTTGTCAATATCTATCTACCAACTGACCAACCAACCACATCTTAGGTTTTTATACTGCCGCCCATCACTAGAGTATCTGAGCACCTTTCATGTGAAAAAGTAAAGTCCCTAGTTGACTTAATGGAGTCTCTGGCCCATCTACCTTTTGGGGGGTAAAGGTTCTGTTTAGGATTGTTTGTTTATTTGTAATGTTATTAATTTACTTTTACTGGGGGGTTGTTTTGCTTTAGGTTGATTTAATGGGCTTTTTTGTTTTGTGGTTGGGTTTTTCTGGGTAGACAGGGGGTGTCAGTGTTGTAAGGAGGAGCAGCCCTAGACGTTTTGCTAGCCAGGGCTGAAAACATTTTCGGGGTCCACCCACCAGCAACTGACCAAAAAAAAAAAAGTCCAGTCAATCATTGTGGAGCAAAAACAGCTGCCAATCAGGACAGAGCAAAAACGGACGGCCAATCAGAGTGCAGTAAAAAAAGAAACCCGCAGCAATACAGCTCCCTCTATATGTTGGCATCCAATACAACTGCCCTGCTTGACGATGCCTAGAACCAGCTCTGCTTGTGAGTGTCATTCTTATTATCTGCCCATTTCTCCTCCCACCTCTGCCATGTGATGGTCTGTCTCGTTTATTCTTGTGGGCCATGGCCTTATGCACCAAGGGGGAGAGGACAAAGAGTGCGGGGCGATTCCAAGGGTTAGATCATGGAGACCCTATAATCTCTGATTAAGGAGCAAAGAGAGTGTCATTGTGCTGCATCAGGAGCAAATGGTAACAGATGCCCTTTGCTCTCCTGTACAGGGCACCCATCCTCTGAGTAGCTGTGTCTGGGGAAGAGTGACCAGCGCATGGCCATCATATTCCGGTCCCAAGCATGTGTGCGGGAAAGGGCATGAAACGGATAGAGCCTTGGTTACACTGGCTGGTGCTCCAAGGATGTTCACTGCATCAGGTATAAACTTGTCACAGGGAACTTCCACCCTGGAGCAAGGAGAGGTCACATTGGAGAGTCACAAACTTTCTCTCTGTCCCTTGCTTGGACAAAGCCACGAATTGAGCCCTATGCTGGCTGGCTCGTGTTAAAAACACGGCACCGTCGTAAGTTTAAAATTCCCTTCAAATTCAAAACGCTTGCAAATAAATCCTGGGGAAAGAAAAACTCCAGAAAAGAAAGTTTTTAATTACTGCCCTTTCCTCTCAAAAGTGCCCAGAATTAGACTTTGCCCACTAGTGGTAGTACCAACACTCATTATTCAAGAACTTGTCAGAGGGCAAGTGATTAACTGGTTCTGTGTTGTCTCAAACTTAACATAAAAAGTCCCTGCAGTCCAGATACAAGGAGAAATAAAGTAGCCCAAAGAGAGACAGTGCAACATACCTGCTCCCTTCCTCATGCCAAACTTCCCAGTCAAGCCAGGCCTCTGGGAACAGAACAAGTAGAGCCAAAAGGTCAAATTGGCCCTTTCAGCTAACGTGCCTGACCCACACCCCCGTTGGGAATCTTTCTGTTGGCTTTTATGGGAGTAGGCTAAAACCGTGGTCTTTTTCAACCAGGTCTCCATTTTTTAAACTAAACAAAAATACATTTCTTGGCCTTCCCCCTGTTTTTTTTTTAGTCCCTTTGTGTCATCCATGTCATTCTTTGTACTTTATTGATCTCCGGCCTGATCCAAAGCTCACGGACATCCGAAGCTCACTGACGATAGAACGACTCCCGTTGGTTTCACATTAGATCAGGCCCTGTTGTGTATTAGTGACATTCCAACTGGTGGAAATCTTTTGAAATTTGGACTAAATTTTTTAAACCGATTGGTTTTTGTTTCCCATTTTTTCAACCAACTCTAACTGACACATCTTCTATGGCCCCTGCCTATCTATGGTACTTAGATGGGCCTCATCACTGCGCTATCAGAGCCCCTCGCAATCTCTAATGTCTTTATTCTCACAACACTCCTGTGAGCTGGGAAGTGCTATTATCCCCATTTCACTGATAGGGTATTGAGGCCCAGCGAGACTAAGGGTGAGATTTTTAAAGGTATTTAGATGCCTAAAGATGCAGATAGGGATTTTCAAAAGTGCCCAAGCACCTAAGATGCATTGATTTACTGCCTTGTCAAAGTCAAGTGGCAAATCTGTGAGAGTATAGCATTGACCTCCGGTCTTTCTCACACCATGCTAGCCGCTGGACAAGTCTCCCTTTACTACTACACACATGCAGCTAAACTAATTATTCAGTTGTGAACAATGCCTTATCGATGTCCAATAATAGGATCCACACGGCTACATGACCTCGTTTTTTATTCTTTTTCTTTTCTTGGCTACTGGTGAAGCTCTATAAAACAAAGCTGTTCAACAACCACAGAAAGAAAAGAGATCATTTGCCACCATTTCTAAAAGAAAGGAAGAGGAAAAGCAGCAGCATCTCAACACAGCAGCTGCGTTGCCGCTAGCTAATTTTTCATCCTGGCCTGGACTTAGGCTGTATTTGATGCTTCATGGCAGCAAAACTAAGGTTTCAATTTATAACTCTGGGAAAATGAAGGTTATCCCTTGGTGTGTGAATGAAATATACCATTGCCTTTCCACTACATATTCTATTTACGTCATAAGATATTTTCAATTGCTCCCATCCCACTCCCCTCTTTTGCTTTTAGTAAATAAATGGATCCTCGAAAATTGCTGCATCTTGGGGGGAGTGGGGGAGTCACAAATTACATTCTTTCTCTCAAATAAAATAAAAGATGATATTGAGTTTTGTACTAAAATGATTCTCTCTTTCACAAGCACCTTTAAAGTTCAGCTGTAGGGTTCCACTATTGAAACCATTGCAGAGGAATTGTTTGGGGGGATTATTTGACTTTTTATTAAAAAAAATCAAAACCAGGTGGCTCCTCATCCTCTGCACTTAAGTTTTTAATAAAAAGTAAAAGTTCTGGCACATCACCGATTCTCTTTTCATTTTCATTCTTTCTTCGGCCAAAGATCCGGTACATCTTTTTTCTTTTCTCCCCCCCCTCCCCCTTTTGTATGTGTGTCTACGATACAGATGCAAAACGCACATGCTGCTTGGAAGTACAGAGAAAGCCCGGGGGTTTGTGTGCAGAGGAGACCTTTCATGAATAGATCACCTCTCGCACTTACAGAAAAGGAGGGGTGCAATGTCTCCTTTCTCTGATTATTACAATGATACGACACAGAGGGTCCAGTAGGAATCAGAGCCCCTTGTGCAAGGCACTGTACACACTCCCTCCTTGTCCCAAAGAATTTACAATCTAAATAGACAAGACAGATGGATTATTATCCCTATTTTATGGATGGGGAATTGAGACAGAGAGAGCCTGACTTCCTCCAGGTCCGGTAGCAGAGTCAGGAATTGAACATAGATCTCTCAAGTCTCTGTCTAGGGCTCTGCAGATGGAGCTCTGAGGAGTTCAGGACGCAGAGGAGGAGGTGGCATACAGAAAGGGGTACTGTAGTGGAGCTGCCGTTTTCCTGGTACTATGCCAAATTATGTTGTCCCCTCAAAAATCTATTCCACTATGAAGAGGGTTTCACATAAACTCCTCCAAGAATTTTTCCTCTCCCTATGGCCCCCTCCTGGAAATTTTTCTGCAGGTGGGAGTGATCTAGCCCAAAGCCACTATCATAATACGAGGCATGTATATGAGCCAATAAAAGGGGATGTTTTTGGTTTTGTGCTAGTGCTGTTTCATTAACTCTTTCTCTGAGATTTTTTTCCCCGCTCATTTCCTGTATTCTGCTGATTGCATTTCTTCTCCGAATTTAAGAAATAAAACTTCTATGAAGCTAATAAAATGCCTATTAAATCTCAAGGAACTGCACTGAAATATCCAGCGGGGCAGATTATGGCAAAGAAAACAAATATTCATTGTAAATAAAAGACGACGATAAATGGCATTTATATTGGGGCTTGATTGTACTACAGCTCCTAGCCCTGCAGATGAGACAATATATACTTGCACTGTCCCAGGAGGAGCCAGGGATGGGAAGGAGATGTGATTTAATAGTTCTCACATAGTTAAAATAATAGTTCTTGCCTCACTCCTTTTACGAGATGCAGCTTTGGCATCAGCTCAACCAATGTTAGGTCCACCTATTCCCCACACTCTCCTCTCACTTGCTTGCAGAGTTTGAGAACCTAAGAATGGCCATACTGGGTCAGACCTCTGATCCACCTAGCCCAGTAGTCTGTCTTCTGCTAGATGCTTCAGAGCGAGTGAACAGAACTGGGCAATTTATCGAGTGCTCCATCTCCTGTCGTCCTGTCCCAACTGCTAGCTTGCTCTCACCCTTGAGACCGGGCTCATGGATCTAGGCAAGATCTAGATTTATGCCCCTTTATTCTCCTGTACAGTCACATGTGGACAAGTGACAGCCTTCCTTATTATTAGAGCTGGCTGGAAACATTTTGACGGAGCAGCTTTCCATCAAAAATTCAGTTTTGTTGGAATTAAAACATTTCATGGGAACATGTTGATTTTGACAACGTTTTTGATGGGAAAATGTAGAAATGAATCATTTTGATTTTTTTCTTTCATTTCAATAATGTTGAAACACTTCATTTTGATAAAGTAATAATATTTTGTTTTCAACTTATATACATATAATATTAAATGTTATATTAAATGTATATGAAAATATTACATCAAAGTCAACACAAAATTATTCAAAATGATAACGTCAAAATGGAACATTTTTACCTTATCGAAATACTGTACACATTTTAATCTTATTGAAAAGAAATGTTTCAACACTATACAAATTAATTCAACAATGTTTAAACAAAATTTTTCAATAGTCCTGAATCCAAAGTTTTTGGAATTTTTATTTTTTATTTTGGGGCGGCCGGAGATTTTGAAATTTCAACTGTTTGTTCTGATTTGAAATGATTTTTTTAAAAATATTGGAATTTCCCATGGAATGGAAATTCTTTCTGACCAGCTCTTCTCATAATGTCTTTCATTCGAGGATCTCAAAACCCTTTACAAACATTAATTCCTGCCTAATGTCCCTGTCAGTCCGGTAAGTAGTGTTACATGCATTGTCTAGGTGTTAGACTGAGCTTGTAGGGTTAACCATGAGTAAGATGTGGTGTGTAACTGGTCCACCCCAGGAAATAAATGTGACTCAGCTGGCTAGATTGACTTGGACTACATAGAATCATAGAACATACCCACACAGAGGTGGAAACAGGAGTAAAAGTCCTCCCCTACCTTCCCCCGCCCCAGACCTGTTGCACCCCTGTACAGGTTAGCTAGACCTTGTCACCTGCTACTTCCTGACTCCAGAGCACATGGACAGGAAGTGGATGGAACCTTGGTTCTGACCCCACAATGCAATGGCCACCAGAATTGAGCAGGCATTGGTTGGCGCTGATGATGTAATTTGTTGCTGGTATAGGCAGCTACACAGGGGTTTCATTCTTAAAGATTTATGTTACTTCTCATCATAGGGCTTGTGACCATGTCTTGTGAAACTGTAATGTTTGGAACTGACGGAGAGACAGTCAGAAATAAAAGCTAGCATCAGCTTGCAGGGCGGTCCTACTGTCCTCCCTGACTGTTGTGTTTCCACAAAGACGACTCAGGACGGCTACTGCCCGCCCATGAGCTAGATTCTGCCACAAGGACACAGACTAGAGCAAGGGCCCTTTAATTCTATGTGCCTGGACCCAAGGGCTGTGTAGCATGTTCAGGGCCATAATGGATGTTCTTACACACCTGTATGGGACCAGTCAAAATATAGCTCTTCAAGTGGAATGGTTATGCCGGGAAAAGGCCCAAAGAATAACAAGACAACAAAAATCTGCTATTTATAGATTTTCATGGATTCATGTTTCCAGTCAACTGGGGTTTTTTAATTCAGTAAATTTTTTAAATTGTGTAATTCCCCTTCTGCGTCTGCAGCTCATGCACTGCAGCACTGGGACACCTTATGAGAACCGCAAAGTGGAACCCCCTAGAAACAGACTAGTCTAGACTCACCCACTATCCAAATCTGGAAAGTAACCAAACATCCTAAATGGTGAGATGCTAAGGAGTGTTTTGAATATGCTCAAAGAATTACAAACAATTTACTCAAGAGAATATATTTACTGATGCTCATTTTATTTCCATTTGGAATGGTTTTCTTTCCCACTTGCTATGGAAGATGATGTAGACTTTTAAAAGCTCAACTTGCAATGTGTGTGTAAATACATCTCTTGGCTTAAAATTCTGACTTGTGTTCTCGCTGCAGAGTGCTAGCAAGACTCGATGAAGGTTTTGTCTGCATTGAGCTCAGCTGGCCAGCTGTGAATAGAATGTAAAAATATATTTTGTTGTTTGCAAAGAAAACCAGACTAATTTGTACATTTCTTTTGTTTGAAGCCAGTCATCTTTAAAACATTATAGTGGAAGCAGAACATCAGCTGTAAAGGAAAGAGGGGCCCCCATAGTATTCCTTAAATAGACTTGTCTGACAAATATCAGCATAGATGTACGTTGTGCCAGTATCGTGTGGTTGTATAAATATGAGTGCATAAAACAAAACCTGTATTGTTTTAATAACTTTGGCAGACTCTATCACCCGGGCTCCCGTCACTTTTCTTTAACTCTTTCTAAAGCACCAGATGACTGCGGATAGTCTTTACGTAATAAACATGCAGCGTGAAGCGTTTGTAATAATATCCTGGTGAAGTATTGAGGTCTCTCTTTGGAATGTGATACACATCTGTACAGTCATACAAATGTGACTTCTCACAATACAATCACCTCCTGAAACTCAACAGATAGAGTCCAAAACAAAAAAACCTGAGAATATCAGAAAGTGGTGCCATAACAGGAAAATATTTCCCAATAGTCAGCTTGGAAGAAATCAAACTGAATATCAGCTTTGCACAAGAGATTATCAGGAGAGCTGGGTGGGAACTGGATTTTCCATTTCATGGGAAATTCCACCATTTCCAAATTTTTCCATTCCAAAATGGAACAAAACTAAAAGAAGAAAAAAAATCAAGTGAAATAAATAAAAAAGTGTTGGGGCAATCTAAACTTCTTGTTGCAATACTTGAAACATTTTTGGTCTGATTTTGACATTTTTCAAGTTTTTTTTTTAAATTGCTTCATATTTCATAACAAAAAAATTAAAAAGTTCCATTCCAACAAGGTCAACATTTTGACATTATCAACCCATTTTTTTCTAAATGAAATTTCATCAGAATTGACTTGTTTTTCTAAATGTTTTGATTTAGATAAAAACAGTGGCTTTGGTTTGAAAAATAATTTCCACAGAAAATTTCCATCCAACTCTGATTATCACTTGAAATAAATCAGTGAAAAAAGAATAGAAGAACATTTCTGCAAAGAGCCAAAACCCCATTTTATAGAAGATCTATTTGTGACACTGGGGAAGGAACGAAGATGGCAGAGGGCTCCTGCTAAAACACAAAAAGTTCCTGAAAATATCCTTAACATCCAAAGCAAATTAAGTGTGTTCTTTGTTGTGGAAGTGTAGGAGAAAAGGGAGGAACCTGGAGGTTGCACAGAAAGTAAAGAGTGGATGGAGATCCAGCCCTACCCAAAATAAATGTAGAGTTAATAAAGGGAGTTCTGGTTCCTAGGAAAGGATTCCATGCTTGAAGAAAGACTGAAGTGATCATGACACAAGACCAGGCCAAAAGTTACCGACAATGAACCAGGCAAGCATAGAGAGCGAGCGAAAAAAAGCCCAGCTTTGTTTGGAAGTGCGCTGGTCAAAAATGATGGGGTTTGAAATGTTGATGAAATTTCATATGTCGATGAGGAGGAACACGACTTGATTTTCACACAAAAATACCTTGTTTTTCTATCAACTGTCAGGAACTCAGCTGGCTCTGAGTGCGGTCACCTGGCAACCCAGTGAGCTGGGCTGGGCCCAAGAAGCTCTCACTAAGTGACTGTGTTCCCTGATTGGACAGAAACACCACATCATCATTTAAGCACCAGACCTGCTTCCTGTACCAGTCCTTGCTCCAACCCATACCTGTCCTACTCCAGCCCTGATCTCTACCTTCCTCCAAACTCCCTGGCTCTGACCACTGGCTTCTCTCCTGACCACCATTCTGGTTCTGCCTTCTGGATTGCTCTAACCACTAGGCCTGACTCCTGTTCTGGCAGCTAGGTTGCCCCACCTACAGCCCAGCGTGGGACACTCTCTTTATTGTTATTTGTATTGTAGCCCCTGGGGACTCACCCAAGATCAGGACCTCATTATGTGAGTGCTGTACAAATATAAAGTGAGAGACCCTTCCTGCCCCAAAGAGTTTACAGTCTAAATAGACAAGGGTTCTCAAACTGGGGGTCAGGACCTCTCAGGGGGTCGTGAGGTTATTACAGGGGGGGTCGTGAGCTGTCAGCTTCCACTCCAAACCCCGCTTTGCCTCCAGCATTTATAATGGTGTTAAATATATAAAAAAGTATTTTTAATTTATAAGGGGGGGGTCACACTCAGAGGCTTGCTATGTGAAAGGGGTCACCAGTAAAAAAGTTTGCGAGCCACTGGACAAGACAAACGAAGTGTGGGAGGGGAAACCGGCTCAGAGAGGGGAAGTGATTTGCTCAAGATCACACAGACATTCAGTGGCAGAGCTGGGCTAGAAGCCGGGTTTCTTAGGTTTTAGGGCTTGTCTACACAGTGTGGTAAAGGACTCTGGAGGGGTGTGAATTTTAGAGCACTCTAACATGTTGTATCCTAACTGCCCTGTGTAGACTCTACTGGCACTCTCCAAAAGCTCCTGTTTAGACCCTGCCGGTGAGCTCTAGAAGGTATCTAATTTGCATTTAGGTACCTTTTAGAGCATGCCAAGGTGCCTTTTGGAGCATGCCAACAAGTCTACATGGGGCAGTTAGCACACTTCACAAATCACACCCCTTCAGAGCACTTTGCCCTGTCATGTAGACAGCCCTTAGACCGGTTACCTACCCGCTGGATCACACTTTTAGACTCACACCTCTCTGTAGGTGTTACCAGTAAGGCAGACACAAAGAAAAGAGAAGATATTATTTTCTGGGTTGGTGCAATGCCGAGCACAATGGGATCCTGGCCCACACCTGGAGCTCCTAGGTGCTATGATAATACAAATGATAAATAATCACTAATAATAATATCAGAGAAATTTGATTAGAGAAATTGAGAAGAAATTAGATGGCCCTAGCCAGAGCGGCTGTGTACCCTGTGTTAATATGAAGCAGCTTCTGGGGAATGCATATGTGCCAGGAAACCAAAATGACAATAGGTAAAGAGGACATGGAGACCAGTTTTCAGCAGCGTGCCATCTGTGTATGCAACACGTGTGTTGCGTGCCGCAGGACCCGCTGTGCTCATGGGATGATTTCATCCGGCCCCCAAATGTTCATGAAGGACGGTATGTCTGAGGTCACGCCACATGGAGGACACCATTTTGCATGTGAGCGTAGAACTGCACGCCTGGCTAAAAATGTCATGGCATGCTACTGTATATTTTCTTCTGTTACATACCTCTCACCTTGTATGGGAAGGAGACTAAGGAAAAATGTAAGGGATATACAGATTAGACTGAAGTTGTCTTCATTTTTGCGAGTCTTCTTTGTGAAAGGAACCTGAGGACTCCAGGCAGGCTTCTCTGGCTGCGTGGGAACATGAGAGAAGCCGAAAATCGTTGTGTTTGGGGACACTCAATTAAAGCTGAAATGGGATGTGTTTGGGCTCTTTGTCTGAAAGCCACGTGCCTGGTGACTAGTCCTTGTATCACCTGCCCAAGACAATGAGACCCCCAGTCTTTTCGGGGCATGTCTGCAATGGAAATCTGCCAGAGGACCATATTACCCCATGTTTAGGAATAAGAAGTGGCTGCTTGCTTCATGTACCCCCGCAGTGGCCATTTTTTCAGTCTAGCAGCAAGTTGTGCAATGCAAAATTGTGGCTCACCTGGTCTACACTGAAGCGTTGCACTGCTGCAGCTACATAAATTGCTGGCCACTGAAGGGTGAATCCCGAGTGTAGACAAAGCCAAAAAAACCAGAAATTGGGCATGGTCTGGTTGAAGGACAAAGCAGAGCCTTATTTCTTAAATTAGCATGGTCCAGAGCTTAGGATGATGGAGTGCAACTCTGGGAATCTGGGTGCTATTCCTGGCTCTGTCGTTGACTTGTTGTGTGACATTGACCAAGTCACTTCTTCCTTGTTTTCTTGTCTATTTAGATTGTAATCTTATCAGGACAGTGCCCATGTCTTACTCTGTGTCTATACACTGCCTGGCACAATGGGGCCCTGATCTTGGTTGGTACCTTTAGCTACTGCTGTAATACAAATAATAATGAGCAAACACAAAAAAATTCTGGTGCCTAGTAAAACATCCAGGGAATGTAGGTTTCTATATGCTCCATTATACCACATCACCCTTCCGCTGGAGAACACAAACCAAGGAACGCTGATGGCAAAAACAGATGAGCCTTCTTTCCCTTTGCTAGTGCTACCAGTGCATCCATGCTGTCTTCAGCGTTCTTATCTGAAGGGACATTTTCCATTGCACAGCATTCCCCATAGGCCCTTGGTATTTTCAACAGGTTTTAAGGACGAGTAGTCTCATTGAAGCATCTGGTGTCCAACTTATCTTGCATTATCTTTTTTGATTTCCTGGTTCCTGCAGTGGAGCCAGATGAAGGTATAGGCAATGCAGGAGTATACAACCACTGAGTTTTTCAAAAGTTTGCTAGATACTTCACTGCTTTTTTTTTGGCGTCTTATAGGACACTCTGATTTTCACCCACTGAATTGATGGGAGTTCCCGATAGAGAAGGCCAGGTTGGCAGCTTTACAGAACCTGAGGGTTGCATCCACATGGCATAAAAATCAAGCAGACTGCAAGTGCCTTCATCTTTAATAAGGAGATGCAAGCTGCATCGACATTAGTTCCTAACGTGCAATGCTACATTTTGATCTGATGGCGTCCTGCATCCTCGGAGCTGAAGTGTCCACGAACAGCTGCCTGTGGTAAAGATGAAGGCATCTGCAATCTACTCTGTTTCTGTCAATGTTCCAACTGGTTTAACCATCGGTCCTCAGTGAGAACTAGCAGTTGGTCTAGTCTTACCCTTTTGTACGACCTTATTGCTAAGTTAGCCAGTTAGTAATTTTTCCATGTGTATTATAACTTCCACCGGAGTTATTACAGAAGTTATAAGTAATCCACAATATGTCTGGGACGGGGGAGCCCTTGGAAGTCCCATGAGAGAAATAGCTCACTGAAATGTCAAGCTCTACTGGCAGAGCTTGTAAATTCCTTGAAAGAAATAACTGTTTCACATACGTTTCAGGTCCTGCTGGGGCAGTCAGAGCTGGCAACGCACCCGGGGCAAATAACCCCGTTCACACACTTACATTTTTATCTGCTGTAACTCGCACGAGGTTCCCGTCTCCTGTGGATGCCTGAAGGAGACTGTAACCACCAGGTGGGATCTCACAAAAGTCACCCATGCAGCAAACCAAGCCCTTCAATCACCAAACATTCCGGCATATGATACAGTTGATTAACCCTATAAGAATACCAGTAACATAAGGCTAGACAGAGGACAGATGTTGTTACCTCAGCTGGGAGATTTCGTAGCTGGTGGGTCTTGCGATTAAGGCACTGGGCTGGGACTCAGGAGATCTAGGCTAAGTTCCTCTCTCTGCGTGACCTTGGGCAAGTCGGTGACTCTCCATGCCTCAGTTTCCCATCTGGAATAGGGGGAATGATCATATTTTCCTTGTCTATTTAGCTTGTCAGATTTTCGGGACAGAGGCTCTCTCGCTGTGTGTGTCCAGCACAGCTAGCAAATTGAAGCCCTGATTATTATTGTACCATGAGCATCCTCCTGCTATAGACAAGACATCGCATATTGTACCGTATTCTTCAAACACAAGCCACAGATCCATTTGTATCTTCTTCACTATACAAACACAACGCCAGACACCTCACAAGCGGACACTGGAAAAGTTTAGGAAAGACATATTGCAAAGTCCAAGAAAGCACTCAGCTGGTATAAATCATTTAGAGCTTGATCCAGTGCTCCTTGGAGATAGGAAAGTCTCACATTGACTTCAGCGGGCATCAAATTAGGCTCATAGACTCAACAGGGCAGACAGGCATTTCAGGTCTGATCCTGATGCATCCAAGCCTCCCATGGACTTCACCAGGAGTTTGGGGCCCCTATCCTATCAATGGCCATGCACCGGGGCACCCTGGCACCCACATGCAACCGGTTGCAAGGGGGCCTGGCCTTTTAAAGACTGAACAATCAAATCCCTTCATGCGACATCTGGTGGGAGTCTCTAGTTGATATATGGAGAGTTAACAGAGATACTGCATGGGAGCAGAGTTAAGGTTGGTGAAGGAATCTTAATTTCCTGTTTATTTACCATTGAATGTTTACTTGTGCTATAAAAAAAAATATGTTATTTTCCCTTTGTGCTTTATTCTATAGGCAAAACTTATTCCCAGCCTTAAGGCTATGAAAGTTAAATTTTTTGTTTTTTTGGCTTTCAGTATTTATAAATTCTCCGAATACAAGAAAGCAACTGGAAACGGAGCAAACTTCAGGCCTGTGACCAAAAAAATTTCTCTCTTTTGGCCAGGCAGCGATGATAGAAAACGACTACAGAGACGAAAAGAAGGGATGCAGGCAGAATGAAGATTACTTAAAGGCACATGACACGATGAACAGCAATTTATCAACACTTTCAATGTTCAGTTCTTGTGTTTTTTCACAATGATGAATGTTTAGTGGCATGAACATTTACTAAAGAAATGAAGCAGGAACTCAGGAATATAGCTGTAAGAAACTAGCAGTGGTCCCACTTCAGCCTAACACTTAAGCACATGCTTAACTTTAAGCACATGAGTAGTCCAACTGAAGTCAAGCTGAAAGACATGCACAAGCTTATGTGCTTTGCTGAATCGGGGCCAGAAAGGACTGTTATGATTATCTAGTCTGACCGCCTGTATAACTCAGGCCAGAGAATTTCACCTAGTGGTTCCTGCAATGATAGGAATTATTCCTCTTTATACATAAGTGGATATTGCTGAGCCTAATAACTTGTGGTTGAGCTAGAGAGTAGCTTGTAGAAAAACATTTCATTTTGATTTAAAGAGATCAAGTGACAATGAATTTTCCACATCCCTGGAGAAGCCGTTCCATTGGTTAATTACCCTCACTTTTCAAAAGTTGTCTTCTTTCCAATTTTATTTTTTCTAACTTCCAGCCTTTGGATCTCCTCATGTTTTTTTCTGTTAGCTCAGAGAGCTCCATAATTATGTAGAAGATGGACTGGAAAAGTTTAAATACAAGGCACTTTAAAAAACAAAATAAAACAAGCACATTCTTAATGTTTCTTGCATTGAGGTGAAGGGAAGCAAGTTAGCAAATACTAAGTGAATAGTTTTCAAGAGGGAAACTTGATCAGCATCATATGTGCTGCATGGAGTAAAATGATACAATCCCCAACATGAAGTGGTAATGATGATATACTATACATCAGGCATCTATTAGAAATCTGAAGTTTTGACACGCTGACTGACAGCCTGTGTTTGGCAAATGAGAAGGACAGTATATTTCACGGTATTAAGAATTCAAAAAGTGGAAACATGGATGAATTGCTAAGGAGGAGTACAAAAGAATAGCACAAGAATGTAGGGACAAAATCAGAAAGACTAAGGCACAAAATGAGTTATACCCGGCAAGGGACATAAAGGCAATAAGAAGTTATTTAAATACATTAGGAGCAAGAGAAAGATGAAGGAAAGTGCCAGTCCTCTACTTAGCAGGGAAGAAGAGCTAATAACTGATGACATCAAGAAAACTAAGGTGTTTCCTCACCTGCCTATTTTGCTTCAGTGTCTGCTAAAAAAGTTAACAGTGACCAAATACTCAACACAATTAATATTAACAACAAGGGAGAAGGAACACAAGCCAAAATAGGGAAAGAACAGGTTAAAGACAATCTAGATAAGTTAGTTGTATTCAAGTCAGCAGGACCTGATGAAATTCATCCTAAGGTACTTAAGGAACTAGCAGAAACAATCTCAGAACCATTAGTAATTATCTTCGAGAACTCTTGGAGGATGGGTAAGGTGGGTCCTAGAGGACTGCAGAAGGGCAAACATAGTACCTGTTTTTAAAAAGGGGAACAAAGAGGGCCTGGGAAATTATAGACAACTCCGTCTAGGTTCGATACCTGGAAAGATACTGGAACAAATTATTAAACAATCAGTGTGTAAGCACCTGAAGGATAATAGGGTTATAAGGAATAGCCAGCATGGATTAGTCAAGAACAAATCATGCCAAACCAACCTAATTTCCTGCTTTGACAGGGTTACTGGCCTAGTGGATATGGGAGAAGCAGTAGTTGTGAAATATCTTGGTTTTAATAAGGCTTTTGACACAATCCCACATGAAATTCTCATAAACAACCTAAAGAAATGTGGTCTAGATAGAATTGCTACAAGGTGGGTGCACAACTGCTTGAAAGACTGTACTCAAAGAGTAGTTATCAGTGGTTCACTGTCAAATTGGGAGGGTGTATCTAGAGGAGTCCCACAGGGGTCAGTCCTGGGGCTGGTACTATTCAAGATCATCATTAAAGATTTAGATGATGGAGTGGAGAGTATGCTTATAAAAATTGTGGATTACACCAAACTGGAAGGGGTTGCAAGCATTTTGGAGGATAGGATTAGAATCCCAAACAAGAAATTGGACAATTGGTCTGAAATGAATAAGATTAAATTGAACAAAGACAAGTGCAAAGTACTACACTTAGGAAGGAAAAATCGAACGCACAACCACAAAATGGGGAATAACTGACTAGGTGGTAATAATGCTGACAAGGATCTGGAGACTATAGTGGATCACCAATTGAATGTGAGTCAACAAAGTGATGCAGCTGTGTAAAAGTCTAATATCAGTCTGGGGTATATTAATAGGAGTGTTGTATGTAAGACACAGGAGGTAACTGTGCCCCTCTGTTCGGCACTGGTGAAGGCCTCATCTGGAGTACTGCATCCAATTCTGGATCATAGAATCATAGATGGTTAGAGTTGGACGAGATCTCAGGTCCAACCCCCTGCTCAAAGAAGGACCAACCCCAACTAACTCATCCCAGCCAGGGTTTTGTCACACTTCAGGAAAGATATAGATAAATTGGAGAGAGTCCAGAGGAGATCAACAAAAATGATAAAAGAATTCCAAAACCTGACCTCTGAGGAAGGGTTAAAAAACAAAACTGGGTATATTTAGTCTTCAGCAAAGATGATTGATGGGGGGCATCTGATAACAGTCTTCATATAAGTTAAGGGCTATTATAAAGAGGACAGGGATCAAGTGGTCTCCATGTCCACTGAAGGTAGGACAAGAACCAATGGGCTTAATCTGCAGCAAGGGAGATTGAGATTAGATGTCAGGAAAAACTTTCTAACTGTGGTCAGATGTTTGGCTGCATGTGTGTGTTCTCTCAGCAAGGTGTACTGAGGCTCCACTGTGAATTTGGCAGAATAAATCTTAAGATTTATTGAGTCCTCAATCCAACCCTGCACTTCCCAAGAGGCTGTAAAATACACAAGAGTCGTCAGCATAAAATGCACTAAAAGTGAAAACCCGTGGCAAATGGTGCTCTCGTATCTGGAAATAAACAATAACCACCACAATGCTTGTATATTAAACGGAGGCACTGAAAAGGTGAAAGCAGCCATCATCATTTAAGTTGTGTTTGTTAATATGTGTACAGAGGAACTCTGTTTGTTTGTAGGGCCTTAGTAGAAGGTGTACTGACTCTGTCCAGATAGCCCGTACAGCAGGCTCCGATCAAACTGCCCAATCAATCCACAGACTTGGTTCGTAGCGAAGGAATTTGGTCAGGTTTATTGTCAACGAAGCACGGTCCTAATGCCCCAGCTCACTGGTTACAGGTACCCTAACACGTGTTGCAATGGACTAGCTCAGCCAATGGAGGGACTTTCCATTATCCCCTAGGCCAGCCGAAGACACTCCCGCTGAGATACATCTTTATACACAGATACAAACAAGTTACGTATTACCCCGATGTATTTGGATGCCACCCATTACCTCATACATGTTGGTTCGATCAAAACATCTCTATCCATCATGCTGTCATCCTGACCCTATCTTTAGGATGGGTCAGTGTGTTCCTGTTATTTTTGAGGAATGTGCTGGTATCGAGGTGTGCTGGTACCAACTTTCTGGAATGTGTTTGCGTACATATTCTTATGCCCAGCATTACTTAGGAATGTGTGTTTCTGCAATATCAGCCCTGTTCTTGCCCAATTCAGGGCCTTCTCTTGCTCACAACTTAACTTTGCTTTATATCAGCAAAGTTTTGACTACTTTAATCAAGGCCTTAGGCCTCAGACCAGGCCTCTGATACAAGGGCTTATGTTTCAGGTCCTCTTCCTACTATACAAATGAGTGGAAAATGAAGAGAAGAGACATCAAAGTCCAGTTTTTGGCACCTCTACTCATGGTGAGCAGCAGAACAGGACTCTCTGAGCAGCACTCTTGAAATCAGTGGCGTTAGACTCGCATAAAATTGAGGTAATACCGTGGTGAATGGAGCTGGGTATTTTCTGACCAAAAAATTTTTTTTTCATCAGAAATTCAGCAAAACCAAAACTGTTCATGAGAAATTTTGACAAATTTCCTGTTCAAAAATTTTTTTTTTTAAAAAAACCCTCAACATTTTTAAATTGTCAGAACTTGCCATTGTGACATTTTCTAAAGGAAAAGTTTGATGTTTCAGGTCAAAATGACTTTGTTTCAAAATTTGTTTATTAAAAAAATAAAAAGTAAAATATTTTTTAAGCGGTTGAAATCAAAATGAAACACTTCAGAGTTATGGCAATGATATGTTTCGGTTGATCTGTTCCAAACCTTTTTTCACTTCATGAAAATTGTCAAGACTTTGACTTGGCATTGCAGTGAGGGACAGGAAAAAATTCCAAATTTCAAAAACTGTGTGTGTAAGTGAACTCCCTCCACTTGCCCTGATGGCCAGAGTGGCCAATTAGCCTATTAGGCTGCAAGCTGGGGGATATTTAGGCTGAGAGGAAAACCTTAATGATGAAGCCCAGCTGGGGAGAACAGGTGGGGAGCTGGTAGCAGAAAAGGGGCTGCAGGTAAGTAGTTGGTAGTCACTCCCGGGGGAAGAGAGGTGTGGTTGGGGCTATAGAATTTAATCTGTAGTTACTCCCTAGAAGGAGGGAGTTTGGGCTGGCAAGTCCGGGGGAGTCAGAAAGTGTGGGGAAGACTCAGGGAAAAGGCAGCACGGTTTAGGATGGTGCAGACCTTGGCTGCTGATTAGAGGCTCCCTGTGTTGGAACCCGGAGTGGGCTGGTCCTGGGTTGCCCCGCACCAGCAGGGTAGTAAATGAGAAGACGGCCTGAGACTGTTTGCTACCCCGGAAGGAGAGGACTATAGTGACCTGGCTGGAGAGCTAGGCCATGAAGACAGAGCATCAACCACAGAGAGCAAGAGAGTGACTGCAGGGTGAGCAGCAGAAGCGGGCGCTGGACCTGGAAATCTAACTGGTCCGCAGTGGCCAGGAGGAGGCGTCCCGAGTGGTGAGTGCACCCCGTGACAGATGGGGAAGCTGTTTCTTGTGGTACCAGTTCTAGTGGTAAATCAGGCTGTTGCAATGGACGATCCTGTAAAAGTCCCATGCAAGTACGAGGTTACCAACTACGAGGCAAACATCTGGAGAGAATAACTGCTGTAAACCCATCCTTCTCAGAGTAGGCAGTGCTATAAAATCTGCTGGGAACCAAATTAAAGAAAATGAAGATGTCATTAGATGCCTTTGTTTGTGAGTGGAATGGGTAAGATGAGGATACACTTCCAATCTGGGGGGCGGAGAATTAGCTGCTCAATTCCCATTAATATTGCTAGGCATTGTGTGGCTAATTTTGTGTGCACTCATCCCTTAAAACCACTCAATTATATACTTCAACTGTATTGCAGTTTCATATGTAAAAGGGCTGGATTATGGAGATGTATGGTTGATTTTTCTGCCCCCCCACCTAGCAGCGGCCATGAAGAGAATTTTTGAGGCCAAGGAAACGTTAAAAACCTGCTCCGACACCCATCAGCATCAATGTGAGTCTTTCCAGTGACTTCAGTGTGTTCTGGGGCGATTCCTAAGCAATCCCGTATCCATACATGTGTCTCCTTCTCTGCCTTTCCTTGTGCTCGATCCCTCTTCTCACCTGTCACACACCTTGGCTTGTCATGTTCCCTTTCCCTCCAAAACCACAACGATAAACCTAGGGGGGCCTTGTTCCCCCCAGGTCAGCTGGTGGGGTGACTCACCAGAAATAAAGCTGCGGGAAATCAGCAGGAGCAGGTCTTTATCAAAACCAATTACCGTTAACATAACAAAAAATATCACCAAGCTGAGGCCTTAAGGGTATGTCCACACAGTGGGTGGGAGGTGTAATTCCTGGCTGAGGTACATGCTCATGGCTGGCTCTGCCTTAGCTAGCACCTAAAACTAGTGGTGTGGCCGTAGTGACACAGGTGACGGCTTCGGCTAATTGCCCAAGGGTGTTGGGGGAGATTGTACTGGGGTGGCTAGCCCAAGGCACTGCCTGTGCCCCCACAGACCCACTGCTGGTTTTGGGTGCTAGCCTGAGCAGAGCTAGTGTGTGTACACCTCCCCCAAGTGGGAATTACACCCCCCAGCGGCTGTGTAGATGTAACCTGCGTGTGGAAAACTGCTTCCCACAGGCACTCCCCCATCGGTCTCTGTTAGTGTCCCCAGCCATTAGAGCAGCTCTCCTGACCTCCCTTCTCTTGAACCGTCAGTCATTTAATGTCATACAAACAAACAGTATCTGTCTAAACATCCTTTCCTCTCGTCACAGCTCAACTGAAGCTGCTGTGATGTCACCGTTTTGCTCGTTCTCCATAGCTGATTTTCGGTCAGCGCTTTTTGTTTTTCTAAAAATGTCTGTCTTTGCGCCCTCCCCCACCCCCCAAAAAAGGGGGTTTTGACAAGAAGAATTTTTTTACCAAAAACGTATGCTTGCCTCAAAAAATTGAGGTTTCATTAGAAAACCAAAAACTCTAAGACGTTTCATTAAAAACTGAACATTTTTTTGGTTTTCAACAGTTTTCAGGTTAAATGTTTTGGTTTTTGTTTGCCAAAAACCCAAAACAATCATTTTTCAGCTTTGATGGGGAAAAATCAAATTATTTCCCAAAGAGAGAACCTCTTTTTCCAACCAGCAGTAGTTATCCAGTCATCAGAGAATCTTCCAGCCCGAAACAGGGCCTACACTTCTAATATAAAAAACAAGAAACATGAATAGATATATAATCTTTCAGACCTTTCTTATCCTTCATAATGAAGAAAAAAGTGACTAAGCACATTTTTCCTCCTTTGCAAGTGCCCTTTATGTAATATATAACATAATGGGGTCTTGTTCCATAACCAAGGTTCCTAGACACTCTGGTAATCATAACAAATAATAATAATTAGTAATGTTCACTAGTGTAACTGGATATACAATCTGTCCTACTGTAGCAAAACAATTAGTGTTGGGCAAAATGATTTGTTACAAACCATTTGATAGTTTTCATCATTTTCTTATTCACGAACTGTCCATGAGCAGACCCTGATTTTTTCCAGATTTGTCATTGGGAATTGTTTGCCAGATAATATCTGGTAATGATCCTTGTTCTCTAGCCTGTTCACAAGAGGTGAAATCCTGATCCTATTGAAGTCAATGGGGAGTTTTGCCATTGATTGTAATGGAACCAGGGTTTCATCTGCAGAGTTTGTTGGGAGTACTCAATGGGCATTCAGTGGCACAGTCTGAATTTTTACTAAGTCACATGGTATGGTTTGGCCCCCTGATTGGATGAATGCAATTCATGAATAAGGTTTCCGGTCGAAATTCTTATGGAAAACCCTTTTAAATCCATTCTCAGTTAATATCCTTCAGGAGTGACTAACCAGATCAGCCACACCATCACCGGTTCATTCACCTGCACATCCACCAATGTAATATACACCATCATGTGCCAACAATGCCCGTCTGCTATATACATCGGCCAAACTGGACAGTCCCTACGTAAAAGGATAAATGGACACAAATCAGATACTAGGAATGGCAATATACAAAAACCTGTAGGAGAACACTTCAATCTCCCCGGACACACAATAGCAGATTTAAAGGTAGCCATCCTGCAGCAAAAAAACTTCAAGACCAGACTTCAAAGAGAAATTGCTGAGCTGCAGTTTATTTGCAAGTTTGACACGATCAGCTCAAGATTAAACAAAAACTGTGAAAGGCTAGCCAACGACAAAAGCAATTTCTTCTCTCTTGGTGTTCACACCTCCAGATCAGCAGCTAGCAGTGGACCCCATCCTCCCTGATTGCATTAACCTTGTTATCTCAAATCTGATTCTTGCCTGCATATTTATACCTGCCTCTGGAAATTTCCACCACATGCATCTGACAAAGTGGGTCCTCACCCACGAAAGCTTATGCTCCAATATATGTTAGTCTATAAGGTGCCACAGGACTCTTTGTCGCTTTTGAATTCTCTGTTGCAATGAACATTGCAGCCAATAAACTCACTCTAGAGGATCAGTAGGTCAGCATGCTAATCATTTCCTGTGACCGAATTTTGATCAAATTACAAAACTGGTGGATGAAGGGAAAGCGGTCAGTGAAATACTATCATACATTTTAGTCTAATTCAAATGTATCTCAGCGTTGCTCAGAGAGACGGGAGTGATTATTGAGGGAAAACTAGACAAAAGTTTGCAGTACGCTATAGCAGCAACAAAAGGTGTGGCAATTTGGGGCTGGATATAATAGTCTCTCTCTATAAGGCTCTGTGACTGCACTCAGAGTATTGCATTTGATATTACCAGGAAGGTTGACAAATCAGAGGAAGGTCAGACCAGGAGGCTGGAGTGTTTGACTGGAGTTCTAGGAAAATGAGCCTTTGAAAAGTAATTAACTGACCTATTTAATGCTAATCTTACTTGGGTTTGTGCCTCATGCACTAAGCACAGCATTTGATTACAGCAAGACAAATGCTAAAACAGCCCTAAAAATCGTACGCCCAGATGAATTAGGAAGCTACAGGCACATAGAATAAACAAGAGAGAACTGAGTTGTGGGGCCATAATTCTAACCTTCCTGGGAACATCATAAACTACAAGAGCAAAGCATATGATTATGCAGTCACATTATGGTGTCATTATGTAACCACCGTGAGTTGTTTATTCAGTCACTGGAACCCAGAGCTGGAATTATAGTGCTGTAATTCAGTGCGTTCTTTTTTTATTTGATGTAATATGGGTATGAATCTCAAGTCCATTAGCTACCCAGGCTGGCTCCTCCCTCCTCCTCTTCCACTCATTTTATACCACCCCTTCCCTGCTACCCTGTTGCTAACTCCTTTTCGCCATATTCCTTCCTGGTGTCCTTCCCTGCCCGTGCCAAAAGAAGACTGGTCCTGTGACTAAGATTAGAGCTACGTGAATAACTAATTTTTGTTTTGTTTGGCCAAACTGAAAAATTGAGAGGGGAGAGAGGGACAAAACAAAAACCTGGCAAACTTTTGTTTCAGGTCAAATGAAATGTTTTGCTTCACTTTTGTTACCCTCTTTTTAAAAATAAAATTGAAGTAAAATGTGAAAGGAAAGTTGTTTTTAAACTGAACGGATTTTTTTTTTTATTATTTTGATTGAAACAGTTGGGTAACTTCATCACAAATTTGTGATCTGTTTCAGTCGACCAAACGGGTGTTTGTTGAAGAAAAATTGCCTTGGCTAAAAATTTTACCCATCTAATTACGGTGCTGGTCTGGGACTCAGCAGGTATAGATTCCAGGCTCAATCCTGCCTCTGATTCCCTGTAACCTGATGCAAGTCACATTGATCTCTCTGCTTCTGTTCCCCATCTTCAAATAGGGCTGTTAAACCTGCTGAAGGCTGTTTTTTCTAGTTGGACTGTAAACTCTTCAGGGCAGGGACTGTTCTTTCTGTGTATCTGTACAGCGCCTAGCCCAATAAGCATTGGTTTCGGTCTCTTGGTGCTACTGAAGCATACATAATTGTTATTGGCTACAGTAAAACATTGCACTGGTTAAAATACGTTTTTATCCCGTTTGCTTTGTACAGCATTGTTTTTTCTGAGTCAGTGTATAGCTCTACGTTTGCACATCACATACACAAATACTGATCATCTTTTAGAAAAGGACAATCAATATTCCAGTGAAACAGTAAAAATAGAGAACACACGAGCGATGCAAAGAATACAGGAAAACTATGCTGAAAACTCCCATCAAATGCATATGAAGGCAGCGACAGGCATATGCCATTTGAGCAGACAAAACATGATAGCTTCGGATGGTCTTTATCTTGATCTGTTTCTCTCTCACACAGATCTGTAGAGGCTCCTCATTTTCCCATTAACCTTACTTTTTCTACCAAAAAGACCCTGTCTTGTTAATTCCTTTATTTTACACACTCTGCAGCACTCTTAGACCACGGGGGTGCTTTGGAACACCCAACTACAGGGATAACATACTCTAACTGTTCACTACACAT
Source organism: Chelydra serpentina (assembly GCA_037349315.1). Lineage (NCBI taxonomy): Eukaryota > Metazoa > Chordata > Testudines > Chelydridae > Chelydra > Chelydra serpentina. The sequence continues at coordinate 20,144,344 of JBAIAC010000061.1, forward strand.
GTGGGCAGCAAGGGCAGCGAGCCCCTTTTTCCAGTGTAGGTTGGTATTTTTAAAATAAAAGGGGATGCAGGTTTGAGTCAGTTACACTCAAAGGCATTTTTAGCGGCCACCCCATTCTGAAAATGCAACGTGTGCATTACACTGCCATCTAGTGACCTGAAACATGAATGGCCTATATTGTCTAAAGCAAGGATCCGCACACTGCCTTCCTAAACTGTAGAAGCGACAGAGTCCTGTGGCACCTTATAGACTAACAAATGTATTGGAGCATAAGCTTTCGTGGGTGAATACCCACTTCTTCAGATGCATGCAACAACGAAAGCTTATGCTCCAATACATAATACATATCTCCATCTCTGGAGATATTTAAGAGTAGGTTAGATAAATGTCTATCAGGGATGGTCTAGACAGTAACTGGTCCTGCCATGAGGGCAGGGGGCTGGACTCGATGACCTCTCGAGGTCCCTTCCAGCCCTAGAATCTATGAATCTATGAATACGTTTGTTAGTCTATAAGGTGCCACAGGACTCTTTGTCACTTCTACAGATCCAGACTAACACGGCTACCCCTCTGATTTCTAAACTGTCTCAGGGAGATCTCAGGGACTGGCGCTGGTCCACGGACAGGTCATTGAGAAACTCTGCTTTAAAGCATCCTCTCTCATCTCTCTTTGTCTCCAACTTGAGCCATGAGCCTGGCTTAATTTTTCAAAGCCACTGAGCGCGGGGGGCCTCATTTGGAGCTGTCGGTGCTCAGCACCTCTGACTCTCATGTGTTTGTCAGAAACCGAGGCGACCATCGTCAACAGGCAAGTTTGGAAAATTAGGCCGAAGACTTGCTATGGCCTCAAAATGAGACAAAGATTGCTAATAACGAGGGATACGGTTACAATTTGGCCGTCGGTGGCAGTTTCCCCAACTTGTTAGCCGCTACCTTTTTTCCGCCTTAAAGATAGCTTTTTAGATCGCTGTGGATCAAAAAATCAACTCGAGGATTTGAGGTGATGGCAGGTGATCCCCCAAACGCCTTCCCTCTCCGAACGCCTTTGCTCCCACAGCATCGTGTTGTTATTTAACGGCCCTTTGATGGCTTTCAGCACTCTGACCAATATATTGTCACTCCTGAGGTAATCCGGGCACAGCTGAGGCAGCCCGTCCACAATGGGGAATTGTCTGGAAAGGGGCCGCCCCTTAGTTACTGGAGCCTGGCCCCTCAGAAGGACAGTTCTTTCGAAGGTTCTTTACCTGCTATTCCAAATGACTGTAAAAATATCTCTAGCCACAGGATGCTCCTTTTTATCAGGGTACAAGATTGTCTTATCACAGTGCTGCCCGGCCTGTGGCTGATGAAAATCCAACGCGAATTTGCTGAGCAGCTGTTGCATCCACTAGCTACCAGGAGAGGCAGCTTAATAGCAGGACAGGCCGTATGGCCTAGTGGGTACAAAGCACAGGACTGACAGCAAAGGATTCTTCGGTTGCAATCTGACACCCCTTCCCTTGGTCGAGTTACTGAGCTGTTACCGATCTAACTTTTGGGTGCCCATCTTGCAGGTGCAAGTGTCTTGAGTTGGGCACCCAGAACATTGGCCAACATTTTTCAAATGCAGGGGCTTAAAGTTCGGCCCCTATATCGCCATATTTGGGCTTGCAGATAAAGAGCCAGCAATGCTGAGCGGCCACAACGCCTATTGACTTCGATGGGAGCCGTGGGTGCTCGGTATCTCTGAACAGCAGCGCCTAAGAATTTAATGTCTGTAAAGTGTCTCCAGGGGAACTGCAGCACACAGGTACACACCTCTCCAGTGGTAGGAGTCTTAGTGACCCCCAATGCACAGCTTCTCTGAACGACTGTCCTTTGCATGGGGGGGGGGGGTGCATGCAGGGCTGTGCCCCCCTCAGATTTCTGCTTGGCCTGCTGGAAGGGGGAAGGGAAAGGGGCGCTGTCTTTCTCCTGCTGTGCCTGCCCCCAGCATGCTTGGCCCCAGTGCCTGGCAGCTGGGGCCTGGCAGGAAGCAGAGGGGGCGGGACCAGCCACTTCTCAAGCCAGCCACTCCGGGTTGCTGCTCTGTGCCGCACGGCGGCTGTCTACAAGGACCCGGCTGGGGAGGCAGCAGTGGTGGCGGGCCGGGGACAGGGGCCAAGTGAGCCGGAGTCCCCTGCCATTCCCGCCCCTCCTGCACATTTCCAGCTCCCTTGGCCCCTGTCCCAGGAGCAGCTTCCCCAGCCTGGCTCTCACAGACAGCTTCTGCACCGCACAGAGCAGTGACCAGCTTCTGCGTGGCGTGAGAAGTGGCTCCCTCCTGCTCCCCGTCCGGGCCCGCCTGCCAGGGACAGGAGTTGAACATGGGGGCTGGGGAGTAGGGTGACCAGATGTCCCAATTTTATAGGGACAGTCCCGACATTTGTAGCTTTTTTCTTATATAGGCACCTATTGCCCCCCACCTCCGTCCCAATTTTTCACGCTTGCTATCTGGTCACCCTAGGGGGGAGGCACAGCGGGAGAAGGGTAGAGCCCCCTTGCCCCCACTCCCGTAGGTAACTCTGGTGGGGTGGGGAGAGCATGGCAGCGCTGGGCAGGGGAGTCACTGTGCAGAGGAGATACAAGGGGCGGTCTCGTGTCCTTCCCTTTAGATAGTGCCCACCCCGTCTCGGGAGGCAGCGATATAGAGCCCAGCAGAAGCAACTGGACTGCAACTCTGCAATAGGAGGATGGGATATAAGAGGAAACTAGGGATCTCGCCCTGCAACACAGCTAGAAACTGAAACAGAAATTCCCAGATTAGAGCTGATGCAGGATCCTGTCTCCAGCAGTGGCCAATACTGCTGTGCAGAGCAACCGTGCACGGTTCCCCATAGTAAGCCTTCTCCTGACTCCCAACAGCAAGCAACTGCCTTATGCACTAAAGCGTGAAGGTTTATATCCCTTCCAAAACTTTTGGTTAGCAACCGTGGTAAATCTGAATGTTCTTGTTCTCCCATATAAATGTCCCGGCCTTGTTTTAGTTCTATTCAGGAACTGGAACTTCCAGTCCGAGAGAAGTTTTCCAATTTCAAAATTTGGTTTTTTGTTCCAAAACTTTGAAATTTTCCACAAAATGGAATTTTCAGGGGGGGGGGGGGGAATTGTTTCAGGTCTATCAAAACCCCTCAATAAAATCAAAGTGGATTGTTCCAATTCCTACCTTTTTTTTTTTTAAGTAATATTTAAATTAAAATAGAAAATCTGAAATGAAAAGCAGTTGCCAAATGAAAATTGAAGTGTTCTGGTCTGGTCTGCAACAAAACGTAGCCCCAATCAACATAGGCTTGTGGAAAGTTTCAACTTTAACAAATTGGCACAGTCTGACCAAAAAATGTTCAGTCGGGGAAAACTTCTGACCAGCTCTGCTCCTCGTCTGTCTGCCTTGTGACCCCTTGTGGCCATGATGCCCTGTTTTACAACCAACAAGTCAATTACGTTTTGTGTGCATCCCAATGAGTCGTTTTACTAATACGGCCTATAATCCTGATGCCTGTTCAGTGTAGTAGTGTAATCAGTCACCCCTGGGGATAAGACTGTACTAGTTTGCAGTCAATTTGAGAAATACATTAAAATGCCCAAATCTGTTAGACGGGGGAAATTTCTCAGGGGCAAAGTGGTGTTATTAACTCAATTATTACTATAATTTCTAGGTTCTCTAGTGTCTTATCTGCCTGCATTACCCAGCACAATTATTTGTCTGGATATTCAAACCAGCCTGTTATAAAGGAGGGTAACTAAAAGACTGTCTGGTGGCTTCAGTTTGAACTGGAAAGAAATTCAAGATCTAATCTGGTAGATGGAAAATCTGAAACTATTTGCTGAATTTGACCTGAATTGATGAATACTTTCAATCCCCCAAAACTGCATTTTTCTGTGAACTTCCTACTTGCCTGAAAAATTTCACCCAGGTCTACTGCCGCTAAGAGGTTGCTACTGTGGCAATACAATGAAATGCCCCGAAAAGGCTGAGCATTACAATACTTTCTTATTGAGGTTTTGGCAGATTCTCAGCCGGCATAAATGGCTTCAGCACAGCTATAGGTAATGGGGCTGCCTAGATTGACACCAGCTGAGTACATGGTTTGCACATCTGGTCAATCTACTGATGGACTTTTATTTAATAAAGTGGTCTTTATACCCAAGAAAATGCAAAGTGTGTACCATAGGCCGTGTTAACTGCTCACTTACTTAACTTCAGGGTCTTTAGGGGTTTTTTAAATTGAACTGCAGAATGAACGACTGTCCAAAGACATGAATGATCAATTCGTGACCCGCTGTTGCTCTTGGTAGGTTCTGCAGTTTCGCACCCCATAACTTTTCAGCTAATGTGATATTCTGACAAGCTGGCACTCCCAGTGACTCCTTAGCAGGTGACTTATAATGCCAGTGACAACAGTGTGGAAAAGTGCATTCCACACATTTTCTTTATAGCTCACTTTATGAATCCTGTGGCCTTTGTTTCTCAGGGAGGTATTTTGCTGTGCTCGTTGTCAGTTGAATAGATAGTTATGAACATGTGTCAAGCTACCTGGAGTTTGTGGGCAGTGGGGATAATACATTCCCTTTAGATCAGTGGCTACTGTAGGTAATTTGATCCCTATTACATTTTAGTACCTGGTGTAATGAGCCTCGTTATTAAGTACCATTGAAAGCACCATTTAAACCCAACAAAAATAGCTCGCTCTGCAGCATGGAGCAGGTTGGATGCCCTAATTAGAGCAATGCTGGTAGTCACACTGTTTCTTAGCTCTCTTTGTTTTAAAAATGTACCTTTGATCTCAGTAAACATAATTAAAAGGGTGCCATAAAAATGAAAATAATAATTTAAATGTTTTCCTGATTGTGGCATCTTAGATTAGTCAGACTAGAAGACTTGTAAAAATATATGTGTGTGTGTGTGTGTGTGTGTGAACTTAGATTAGTCAAACTAGAAGACTTGTAAAAATATATATTTGTGTGTGTGTGTAATTTACTTTTCTGCACCTAGGCTATTTGCTTCCCTTCTGGGAGCAAAGAAAAAAAAAATCTGGGACAGTCGGGGGGAGATAAACCAACTGAAAGTAGGCGAAGCTTTTAAAAAATTTAAACAGCCAGTTGTTAAACAACATTAACCATGGGCCAGATTCACCTCCCCTGGAGGTCAGTGGAAATCAGAAGAAGGAGAAATAACAAACCATAAGCCCTTATGCATCTGATCAGATTATCACAGTGGTCCCTTCTGGCTTTATAATCTGTGCCCAGTGTATGGGCTGGTGCAGACGCTCCCTGAAGCAAAGGAGTGATCTGGGACCAAGAAAGGAAGCAGCTCTGAGTAAGGAAGGGGCAGTGCCCACAGAGGATGAGAGTTTGTAACAGCCCCATCTTAAGAGCTGTAGCAGCTCATGCTTTTAGCTCTGGAAGTCCCAGGTTCGACTGCCAGTGTGTTTGGCAAGATGGCAGCCATCACAGTTGTGCTGCCTGAGGAGTAGAACAGGGGACAAGAATATAACTCCAAGTCACATCTGATTCCTAGGGCCTGCCCCTTACTCAGGGCTTGGGGCAAAGCAACAACTGAGCCTTTAACATTCATAAAGCTTCTGAATGAAGGTATGTAACTCATGAGTTTCTTGGGTAGGACCAGGTGGGGAAAATTCAGCTTTGTGCTCAAGACCCATCCTACACTGACATAACATGCGGGCACACCCCTTCTTATTGCTCGTCTTTTAGCCATGTTTATCTTCAGGTCAGGAGTAGGATAGGGGAAGAGTGGAATTGCTGGGTACTGAAAAAAGAACCAAGCAATCAATAGCAATCTGATCCAAAGCTGACTGATCTCAACAGAGAGACACCCAAGCTCTATTTGTGGAGAAAAGTACTCATCGTGGGTAAGGAAATCGGAAGCTGACACTTAATTAACTAATTAATATATTTTGTTGTAAAAAGCGGGCGGGGGGGTGACATGAAATATTCTATTACCCCTTCATCACTCCTTGGGTGAAGAAATTTCAGTTTTCTCTAACATATTAGACGCTAACTCTTGTTTACTATGCACAGATGCAGACGGAGAATTACCCAAGTTTCTGCAATAAAATTAAGCTTGGTTTTGAGAACACCTGCTTTCCACTGTTTAATAATGTTCAGCTCCTGGCTTGTATGCGCTTCTGTTTACTCTTCCACAAATTATTTTTGTTCTCGGCTGACAAAGATAAATTATGGGATTAATATATATTGGAGAAGTCCCGGCGAACAGTTTGCTAGCAGAGAGGAAGGTTTGATGTTATTTCCCTCAGGTAACACAACACAGACAAACTGGATTAAGAGTAATTTGCTATGGGGCTTATATGTGATCATGAGCCATTAGTGGAACACCATTTATGAAAATTGCTTTTTCTGAAGTAAAAATTAGACTGACATTCATTATCACGCTTGGGTCGAATGAAGAATTTTTTTTTTTTTTTTAAGTAAGAAAACAAAACAGATGACTGTACACTGCTTGGATTGCCCTTGCAGAAATCTATGAACGGCGAAATGTTACAGTGAAATATGAAAAAATATTGCTGTGAACTTTAGTTGGGAAGGTTAATTGAGGGATGATGACTAATTAACCAATTTATTTATCTCCATTCCTCTGGCACTTACCCAGAGTTCCTACCACCGCCCCGAAATTTAATGCATACAATTTCAAATCTAAAATTTCCCATTCAATACTTTAGCTCAGATTTCCAGTTAATAGCCTATTCCACAAATACCACATGAGAGGACCCTCATCTAAATCATCTTTGTCTCCAGCCCCTCCATCTATGAACCCCCAACTTCCCTGAAAGACCAATCCAGCTTCCATTGTAGCCAAAGCAGAGACTTCCATGGATTTCAATGGGAGCTGCATCATACCGTATTGATTTGACCTAAAGCCCATTGGAGTCACTTGGAAAAACTCCCAGGGATTTCAGTGGGTCTTGGATCAGGCCCTTTACAAGCCTCATCTTGGTCCCTTTGAAGTTAATGACAACTGCCATTGTCTCCAGGGTGAGCAGGATTGGGCCTTTTGTAATTATATTAGTTTTGTCTCTGGGTAACTTTTTGTTTTCTCCATTGCTGGGGGCTGAGTGTAAGTTACCAGCCTCTGAGTATCACTAGTAGCATGATAATATTATCACGGCAAGATGCTCCAATAACTGCAATAGTACAGTGAAATGTGGCACCGTACATCTGCTAACATCCATTATCACACAGCAAATGGATTGTGAATCTGAAGCCTCATGACTAGATTGTGCCCCAGGGAACGTCAAGGAAGGAGTCTCTTCTCCCCTCCCTATGGCCAGGCACAATGGTAATGAGTGAAAGGACTCTGCAAAGCTAGGGCTGCTGCGCAGGTGGGGAGGTATGGCCCAACCTCTGAAGAGCGGGTGTGGCTATGCAAGGACGTAGGGGTGGCTGGAGAGACCAAAGGTCAGACTATTTTGGAAGTCAGGGCTCTGGGCTGCAGCTCCCAGCAGATCGGGGTTACTGCGCTATGCCAAGTTTTAAATACAAAAATCACTGAATTGTTCAATATAAATTCTCCTCGCTTTGCTGCAAAGAACAAAACACACCCCTGCTGCATGCCTCCGGTATCGCCTGCCAAGCACTGACCCAAGCAGGAGTGAAATTCTAGAACAACTTTCCAATGGCAGCAGTGGGGACAAGAAACCTAACTGGCTCCGAGCTGAGCTTGCTACGTTTATGGAGGGGATGGTCGGATGAGACAGCCGACAATGGCATGTAGCTGCTCTGAAACTGCCAGCAGCAAATATCTTCAATGGCCAATAATGGGACACTAAATGGGGCGGGTTCTGGGTTACTACAGAGAATTCGTTCCCAGGTGGCTGCCAGGTGGGGCTTGCCCACATGCTCAGGGTTCAACTGATCGCCATATTTGGGGTTGGGAAGGAATTTTCCTTTGGGTCAGTTAGGCAGAAACCCTGGGGGGGTGGGGTTTCACCTTGCTCTGCAGCGTGGCACATGGGTCATTTGCAGGTGAAAACTAGAATAAATGGTGAATTCTCTATAACTTGTTTTAAACCATGATTTGAGGACTTCAGTGACTCAGCCAGAGGTTAGGAGTCTATTTCAGGAGTGGGTGGGTGAGGTTCTGCTGCCGGCATTATGCAGGAGGTCAGACTAGATCAGTGGTTCTCAACTGTGGTCCACCGCTTGTTCAGGGAAAACCCATGGCACGCCAGGCCGGTTTGTTTACCTGCCGTGTTCGTAGGTTTGGCCAGTCGTGGCTCCCAATGGGGGCTGCGGGAAGCGGTGGACAGCACATCCCTTGGCCTGAGCTGCGTCCCGCAGCCCCCATTGGTCTGGAGCGGCAAACCGCAGCCAATGGGAGCCACAACCGTCTGAACCTGTAGATGCGGCAGGTAAACAAACCGGCCCGGCCCACCAGGGGCTTTCCCTGAACAAGCGGTGGATCACAGTTGAGAACCACTGGACTAGATGGTTACTATGGTCCTTTCCAGCCTTAAAGTCTGTGAGCACAGCTAGAATAGCCAGTAGCTCATTGGTTAGGGCATTTGCCTAGAATGTAGAAGATCCAGATAGAAGACCTTGCTCTGAAGCAGACAGATCAGGAACTAGAACTGGGCTATTCTGGCATGTCTCAACATTGTTCACAAAAAAGACACAGAGAGAAAGGTCTCAGTTTCACTGTGATGAGAATGAAGACAAATTCTAAAACCTCCATTTTTCATTATATGAAATTCTTATTTTCCCACCAGCTGGTGAGGTCATATCAAATGAGTACAGATAAAACTTATACAACATGCCATCTTCTGTTCTGTAACTGCCAGATAAGTTACAGAAACTACTTTAAACATTTTTGAGAGCTTTTAAAATTGATTGCAAATATTTTTATATTACTCTGAAAGTAAAAACAGATGCCTTGGTTATTGTGCTTTCAAATGTACAGGGCTAAGAGGGAGACAAACTCAAAGTAACCAAAAATATAGAACTGACTAAATAATTCTAGCCAATTTTTTTTCTGATGGGGGGGGGGGGGGAGCCTTTCCATTTTCACCAAACTTTTGGGTGGGGAGCTGTTGAAAAATCAGTTTCAAACAAAAACTAAAACTGTTCTGTTTGTGTTTTGAAACATTCCTTGGTGGGGTACACAGGCGCGGACTTCCGGTTCCGCCCGTGGGTGCCGTCACTCGGCGTCGGGGGTGGGGCCCCACCCGATGCCGGGGCCCCACCCGATGCCGGGGCCCCACCCCCGACGTCAGGTGATGTTGCGGGGCCCCGCCACCGACGCCGATGCGACGTTGCTCAGCATCGGGGGTGGGGCCCCGCAACGTCTCCTGGTGCCAGTAAGTTTGCCGTGGGTCCGGGGCGGGCGGGGAGTTGCCGGTGGGTGCAAAGCACCCACCAATTTTTCTCCGTGGGTGCTCCAGCCCCGGAGCACCCACGAAGTCGGCGCCTATGGCTGGGGTATTAAACACTTTTTGAGGGGTTTCTTGCCAAATACCTAAAAGTTTGACACTTTTTTTTTTGACAAAACCAACAAACTAATTTTTTTCAATCTTTGGTTTCGTTTGGGGTTTGTTTGCAGGAAACCAAATCCACTTCCCAACCACCTCTACTAAAATAGTCTCTCTGTTCATAAGTGTCAAAATTAGAAAGCCCAAGGCAAAAACAAGACTCAACTAGCTAGAGACCTAAAGGGTACCAAGAAAACATTCTGACAATACATTAGAAGCAAGAGGAAGACCGAGGACAGAGTGGGCTCATTACTCAATATGGAGGTGGAGGGCAGAGTAACAGAAAATGTGGAAATGGCAGAAGTGCTAAATGACTCTTTTGTTTCAGCTTTCACCAAAAAGATTAGTAGTGACTGGACATCGAACGTAGTGAATGCCAGTGAAAATGAGGTAGGATCAGGGGCTAAAATAGGGATGGAACAAGTTAAAAGTTACTTAGATGTCTTCTAGTCACCAGGGCCTGATGAAATACATCCCAGAATACTCAAGGAGCTGACTGAAGAGGTATCTGAGCCATTCGTGATTATCTTCAAAAAGTCATGGAAGACGGGAGAGATTCCAGAACTCTAGAAAAGGGCAAATATAGTGTCCATCTATAGAAAGGGAAATAAGGACACTCCAGGGAATTACAGACCAGTCAGCTTAACTTCTGTATCTGGAAAGATAATGAAGCAAATGTTTGCAAATTGCAATTGCTTAATTACCTAGAAGAAAATAAAGTGTTAAGTAATAGTCTGCATGGACTTGTCAATGACAAATCATATTAAATGAACCTAATAGCTTTCTTTGACAGGGTAACAAGTCTTGTGGATGGAGGGGGGGAGTGGTAGATGTGGTGTATCTCAACTTTAGTAAGGCTTTTGATACTGTCTCACATGACCGTCTCATAAACAAACTAGGGAAATGCAACCTAGATGGAGCTACTCTAAGGTGGGGGCAAACTGGTTGGAAAACCATTCCCAGAGAGTGGTTATCAGTGGCTCATAGCCAAGCTGGAATGGCATAATGAGTGAAATGCATCACAAAAAGCTGCTTCAAAAATGTTAATTGTAAACTGACCCCCAAAACTTAACTTGGCCACTTTTTTCATTGTTGTGGAATATGTCATACAAAAAAACAAAGAGAAAGATAAGTTGGAATCTGAGAAGTTTGAGCTCCTCAGAGCAACACTACCTAGCTAAGGTACTTGTAATGACACCTGTCACCATGGTATCTGAGTGCCTTACAGTCTTTAATATATCTATCCCCAAAGTACCCTTGTAAGGTAGGGAAGTGTTACAATCCCCACTTTATGGACAGTCTCTGTTCCCTAAACAATGTGTCCAAGGTCTCATCGGGGAATTGTGGCAGACCAGGGAATTGAACCCTAGTCTTGTAAATCCTAGGCTAGAGCTATGACCACAGTCTCTCAAGATGTGGTAGGTGCAAGCCCCTTACAGACTTCAAGAGTCTTGTGGGAGCCATGTACCTTGTGTTGATCTTTAGTATTTGGGAGCAGAGACAAGCTTAGCTGGGGTCCTGCTCTAAGGTCTTCATTGTATTTTTAAAAAAAACAAACAAGAAAATGAACCAAACTTTAGTGATTTCACGCTATAGTTGCCACTGTGTGTGCATTCCAAGGAATATTGCCGTGAAAATGTCTAAGCATTTTAAAAGTATGGGAGTGAAATGAAGGAGAAAGTAGGCAAATTTACAAATAGACTCAATTCATACAATCTCTTAAACAAAGGTATACCATAGAGCAACATATGGCATTTTACAAAAATAACCTTAACTCTGGCCCATACACCCAATCACCATCTAGCTAAAAGGAAGAGAAGAGGCAAAATGTTAGTATCTCTGGCAAACAATAGACATCCAAACTGGAAAATCATCTGTGGGCCATATCTATCTAGATTATTTATAGGACCCACCCCCACCATTACTGTAATATCTGAGCACCTCATAAACTTGAATGAAGATGTCCTCACAGCAATCTATCTCTCATGTGACGTAGGGAAATATTAACCCCTTATAAAGATGGGAAACTGAGGCAAAGAAATATTAAGTATCTTGCCCAAGATCACACAACAAGACTGTGGCAGAACTGGGAACTGAATCCAGGGGTGAAATCCTGGCTACACTGAAGTCAGTGAGAGTTTTGGATTAGTCCAGGTCTCCAAAGTCTCAGTGTCATGTCATGCAAATCTTTAAACACAAAACCGTCCCACTTTCTTGGGACATGTAAGTGGTGCCTTGTGAGAGCTTGGGGCCTATACTGAAAACGTATGTAACATAGGGCTCAAAGGGGGAGTTGGGGCTATAGTCAGAGGCAGTATGAGCTAAAGCTCTTTTTGGAAAATACACTGTGATACCCAATGTACATTTATATAAGGGATTGGATGAACTGAGTATATCTGAATAATTATCAACCATACTTCAGTACTTAGTTCTCTTCAGAGCAGCGTGTCCAAGTGGATGAAGCACTGCACTGTTACTCAAGGAGCTAGGTTCTTTTCCCAGCTCTGCCACTTGGCTTCTGGGCAACCTTGGGAAAGTCACTCACTCTCTCTCTCTCTCTCTCTGCCTCAGTTTACCCATCTGTAAAATGGGGATAATCATAGAATCATAGAACTGGAAGGGACCTCGAGAGGTCATCTAGTCCAGTCACCTGTACTCAAGGCAGGACTAAGTATTATCTAGACCATCCCTGACATGTGTTTGTCCAACCTGCTCTTAAAAATCCCCAATGATGGAGATTCCACAATCCCCCTAGGCAATTTATTCCAATGCTTAACCACTCTGACAGTTAGGAAGTTTTTCCTAATGTTCAACCTAAACCACTCTTGCTGCAATTTAATTCCATTGCTTCTTGTCCTATCCTCAGAGGTTAAGACGAACAATTTTTCTCCCTCCTCCTTGTAACAACCTTTTATGTATTTGAAAACTGTTATGTCCCCCTCAGTCTTCTCTTCTCCAGACTAAACAAACCCAAGTTTTTCAATCTTTCCTCATAGGTCATGTTTTCTAGACCTTTAATCATTTCTGTTGCTCTCCTCTGGACTTTCTCCAATTTGTCCACGTCTTTCCTGAAATGTGGCACCCAGAACTGGACACAATACTCCAGTTGAGGCCTAATCAGCGCAGAGTAGAGCGGAAGAATTACTTCTTGTCTTGCTTACAGCACTCCTGCTAATACATCCCAGAATGATGTTTACTTTTTTTGCAACAGCGTTACACTGTTAATTCATATTTAGCTTGTGACCCCCAGATTCCCTTCCGTAGTACTCCTTCCTAGGCAGTCATTTCCCATTTTGTTTGTGTGCAACTGATTGTTCCTTCCTAAGTGTAGTATTTTGCATTTGTCCTTATTGAATTTCATCCTGTTTACTTCAGACCATTTTTCCAGTTTGTCCAGATCATTTTGAATTTTAATCCTATCCTCCAAAGCACTTGCAACCCCTCCCAGCTTGGTACCGTCCGCAAACTTTATAAGTGTACTCTCTCTGCCATTATCTAAATCACTCATGACGATATTGAACAGAACCGGATCCAGAACCGATCCCTGTGGGAGCCCGCTCGTTATGTCCTTCCAGCATGACTGTGAGCCACTGATAGCTACTCTCTGGGAATGATTTTCCAACCAGTTATGCACCCATCTTAGAGTAGCTCCATCTAGGTTATATTTCCCTAGTTTGTTTATGAGAAGGTCATGTGAGACAGTATCAAAAGCCTTACTAAAGTCAAGATATACCACATCTACCGCTTCTCCCCCCACCCACCCCCTGCCATTCACAAGGCTTGTTGCCCTGTCAAAGAAAGCTATCAGATTGGTACGACACAATTTGTTCATGATAAATCCACGCTGACTGCTATTTATCACCTTATTATCATCTAGATGTTTGCAAATTGATTGCTTCGTTATTTGCTCCATTATCTTTCCGGGTACAGAAGTTAAGCTGGCTGGTCTGTAATTCCCCGGGTTGTCCTTGTTTCCCTTTCTATAGATGGGCACTAGATTTGCCCTTTTATATATTTGCCCTTTTCCCTGTAATGATACTGACCTTTGTAAAGCAGCTTGAGTTCTACTGATGAAAAGCACCATGGGAGAGCAAGGTGGTGGTATTATTTTAAATGCTTAGGTTTTTCAAATTACGATGGTCTGTGTATTATACATATAGAGAAGGAACCTTAATTCAAAGTTAACAATATTATTGGTCTGCAAATGCTCAAGAAGATAAGACTACACTTTTCCTGTTTATCACAGCCTCAAAAATGCACATATGTATAGGATTTGTATTGAACCATTATAACGAGTTGTTTCCAAACACAGAAAGGTATATCCTTATCTTCTTTGGGCCAGGCTGTGGCATACTTAGCCACATTGAGTAGTACCTTCCTCCACAAGTAGTTCCATTGACCTCAGTGAGACAACTTCTGGGGCAAGGCACTGTTGGACTAATCTGGTGCTTCATTAACTTGTTGGGTGTGTTACGGATACAAAAATGGTTTAAACAAGAACTAGGTGTGTGCAAAGTCTCCCCATGAAAGTGAAGCTTTGGGACTCCAACCTGGCTGCTGGTGGTGTCTAGAAAAACTTTCGCATAATGAAGATGGAAAATTTTGCAAAAGGTCATGGAGAAAATCTGAAAATGTTGCTAACGGTTGGAAAATTTGCAGGGGGAAAAAAATCACACAGCAAACTTCAGCCCCTGCTAACCCAGGCAGCTAAGCCCTCCTGGTGAATTATACAGTACACTGGGGTATGTACCTTTGAGTGTCCTTATTATTATTATTTCTCCCTTAAGCTCCAGGTACAACACAGTACAGCAGTAGGTGGATTGAGACCCCCTTCCTGCTCCCTGGGCCAGCTGTTTATACCACTTGCTTTCTTCCTTGGGTTTCCCAGATTATCTCATTATATCTGCAGGCTCCCTACGGGTGTAAGTAATCCCTTCTAGTCTTCCAAACCCAATCAAACTACCTAACTCTCTCCTATCCTAACCACACCCCATGTCCTGGCTTCCAAGGGGCTATCTGTAGCTGCTAACAGTATCCTGTCACCGGCTCTATTCATGTGAGGGGCTGCTCACCCATATGACTAAGGGAGATCACAGTCTGACCTATAATGTCGATACATTTTATTTTTCCCCAACAAAGGATTGAACCACAAGAGCCGATTTTAAAGAGATGATGACGATGGTTGTCATCACCTTTTCTTCTAGCACTTTAATGTTTGATTTATGGAAATGTGCTACAGAAAACTCTAGTTTTGTGCGGCTATGCTCGGTTTGTCCACTCGGTGGCTCTCTAAAACAACTTGTGCTCCGTAGAACCTAGCAACCTCTGATCCCTGGAATATAGAGGCCTATGCTATATTTTGAGATTATTCATATATTTTGTACGTTGTGTTGGGAAATATTGTATGATTGGGCATTTTTATTTATGGTTATAATGTAGTCTAAAATATAACACTTGTGACATAAAAATAATAATTTGCACTTAGGTACTATAGCACATTCGCTTTGTGAATCTCATAGTTCTTTGCAAACTTTCATATATTTAATACACTAATACTCCTGTGTTGTAATTAACTATTATTCCCTCCCATTTTACAGAGGAGGGATCTGAAATGTTATGTTAAATAACTTCCATAAAGTTACACAGCAAGTTTGAGGCAGAGCTTGGCCTGGAATCCAGATCTCCTGAGTCCCACTCCTATTCTTTTAAAGACTGATCCATTAAACCATGCTCTGTCTCAAAGAAAGAGTAAAGTCCATCAAAACAGTATGACCAAAAATATATTTCAAAGTGAGGGCTGCAGGGAGAACATAAGACCGGCCATACTGGGTCAGACCAAAGGTCCATCTAGCCCAGTATCCTGTCTCCCGACAGTGGCCAATGCCAGGTGCTTCAGAGGGAATGAGCAGAACAGGGAATCATCAAGTGATCCATCCCCTGTCGCCCATTCCCAGCTTCTGGCAAACAGAGGCTAGGGACACCATCCCTGTCCACCCTGGATAATAGCCATTGTTAGACCTATCCTCCATGAACTTACCTAGTTCTTTTTTGAACCCTGTTATAGTCTTGGCCTTCACGACATCCTCTGATAAAGAGTTCCACAGGATGACTGTGCACTGTGTGAAGAAACACTTCCTTTTGTTTGTTTTAAACCTGCCTATTAATTTCATTTGGTGACCCCTAGTTCTTGTGTTATGAGAAGGAGTAAACAACACTTCCTTATCTACTTTCTCTATACCAGTAGTGATTTTATAGACCTCTATCATATCCCCGCTTAGTCGTCTCTTTTCGAAGATGAAAAGTCCCAGTCTTATTAATCTCTCCTCATATGGCAGCCATTCCATACCCCTAATCATTTTTGTCGCCCTTTTCTGAACCTTTTCCAATTCCAATACATCTTTTTTGAGATGGGGCGACCACATCTACACACAGTATTCAAGGTGTGGGTGTACCATGGATTTATATAGAGGCAATATGATATTTTCTGTCTTATCGGTCCCTTTCTTAATGATGCCCCACATTCTGTTCGCTTTTTTGACTGCGTGGATGATTTCAGAGAACTATCCACAAAGACTCTGAGATTGGCAGAACTTTACAATTCTCCCTTACTACTTCTCAGTGCAGGCTTGTCTTTAGGATAGTTTTGTGCGGTACTGTTTACTAGATTGCTATGAACATTGAGAGGAAATTTAAAGAGTGAGAATTTCAGGGCCGGATCCAAAGCCCACTGAAATCAATGAGCTGTCTTCCACTGATGTCCATGCGCATTGGATCAGGGCCCTACGTTGGTAGTGACAGGCAGAACGGTGGAATGTGTGCATCGTATGATGGTGTGGGCATCCCTTGGTTTCAGTGGTGATAACCTCGCCCCAGTCAGACAGTACTCTGGAGCATGATGCCCTTCCTAGGATTACTACCTTTTACAGGGGAGACGTCATCATAATCAGCAGGGTTGCAGATCAGTGGCCGCGCATGTAATGTAGGGAGACTGGGAAATGTTCCCCGACACATTTTGCGCCTTTGAGGCGCAGGACCGTGATGGTGGAAAGCCATGGCAACTCAGGGAGGGACCGTGCTTCAGATGGACACCAGCTTCCCTTTCCTCCCAAACAGTCATTGGGGCAGAGACCACGCAGGTTCTGTCGTGATTTTCTTTCCACAACACCATCTTTATTTTTTTCACAATTTCTGAAGAGCTACTGATAAGAAGGTAGGGTACCAGGTGAGAATACCTGAATGGTTATTACCCATCACTCATAAAATATTCAGTATCATAGACAACCCTGCTAACGTTTGCCTGGCTGTGCAGATCCAGGCTAAACCTCTGGAAGTGCTTCACGTGTTAATTAACGTGTAGCATTTTAATCTCTTACATGCAGTTACATCATTGGTCAAAAAATGTGAGGTCACAGTATAGGAGCAGTAATGTGAGGAAATCCGTAGGTTTTCTGTCATGTCACTGTCCTCTCAGGAGCCTGTATAAATGTAACTAGTTTTCAGTGCTTGCCGCATTATTATGGTATAATAATTCCACCAACCCTATGGATTTTGAAAACAATACTTGAAGTAATCCCTTTTGATCTGATGCTAATCCAAGATAATTGCTTTCTGACTTAATAGGAAAACTGCGTTTTCTGATGTCAGGATCGGCCTGTTTGAAAGGGGTTTGAGTTAACTAATACGGTAGGTGTTTGTTTTAACAGAATGAGTTCCATTGTTCCTGTGAATCCAAGATGCCAAGAATAATAATATAGGCCCTGATCCTGCAATTAAATGCATGTGAGTGCAGTGGTCCAACTGTGCAGGCAGAACAGGTCAGAAAAGTGGGGAAGGGATGAATTTCTATTTCTCATTTTTCAAAAAGCCATAAACTAGAGAAAAAAGTTCCGTTTTTGACGAAAACTTTTCAGTTTTGAGGATTTTGATTTTCTGGCAGAAAAATTTAAATGGTCATGAAAAGTAATAGACACTTTACATAAAAATGTTCATTTATTCAAAAACCCAATT
This sequence comes from Chelydra serpentina, assembly GCA_037349315.1. NCBI lineage: Eukaryota > Metazoa > Chordata > Testudines > Chelydridae > Chelydra > Chelydra serpentina. The sequence goes on from JBAIAC010000061.1 coordinate 20,161,872, forward strand.
TTTCATCCAAAAAAAAGTTTTGATGGAAAATTTTCAACCTGCCCTACACACAGATTCGGATCATATGTTGGAACAGGTCGGTGAACATTCCTGAAAGTAACATTTTAGTTCCTTCATCTACCAATAGGGTAGAATTAATTTGCATGTATAATCCAAAAAGGATTTTTGTGTCTCCAGACATGAGCACAGGCCCCACTGCTGAAAAATATATGCCAATTTTCCCTATCATTCATTCAGAATAGCCCTAAACAGGGGGCAGTTCATGAGAATGTTCAGTAGAGCTGAATGCTAACTACTTGCCACTATAAAATATTGGCTGTAGAGAAGATCCCCGAACTGGAAACTTTGCTTTTTACCCCTGATCGTTACAGAACTTTGGAAAACCCTGTATCTAGATATGAACTTCACATGTCTATAAACCCAGGCCAGACTGGATTAAGCACCATGGGTAGTGTGTTTGAGCAGTCTACAAGAAATTGTGTGTATCATTAATGGTATTTCATACTCTACCTATCTAATACCGCACCCATCTGGAGGTGACACACGTGATGAAGTGAGGAATAATGTGAGAACTTGCAGCGCCATGGGAAAAATGAATTTATCGTGCATCTCTGAGCGCCTCCCCTGACTCTGCCAGTGAATCCACCTCCCTGGGACTTGTTGGAACATTCCAAGCCTCTGAACAGTTTCAAACTATTATAAATCCACCTGCCCCAGAAATGCTTCCCTGGTCTCTTTCCTGCCTTCTCCATCAGCCGAGGCTCCTGTGGCTAATCAGCAAAGATAATTCCCCATTTTCAGGGCCCCTTCTCTGGGAATGCCCGCCAAGCTTTAGGACTAGAACTGGCGGGGAGGGGAGAAATAACTGTAATGTCAATGCGACAAAGGGTCCTGTGGCACCCTATAGACTAACAGACGTACTGGAGCATACGCTTTCGCGGGTGAATACCGAAGAAGTGGGTATTCACCCACGAAAGCTTATGCTCCAATACGTCTGTTAGTCTATAAGGTGCCACAGAACTCTTTGTCGCTTCTACGGATCCAGACTAACACGGCTACCCCTCTGATACTGTAATGTCAATGAAATTTCAAAAAAATATAAAAGGAATTTGTAAAAATTGGTGCATTTTTCTCCTCTCCCCCTCCCACCCCTATTAGCTCTATATGGAGACTTGGCAAGTCCCTGGATAAGCTACAAAAGGCCCTCACTCGGCCCGGTACGTTTTAGAGGCTGAGCACCACCCCACTCCTGAATCCTTCCTAAGTCTTATAAGAACGTAAGATGATTCTATTTATAGGGCTAGATCATGACGGTGGGCTCTGTTCTGCATGATGCTGAGCACAAATCCCATGAGCTTTCATGCTCCGCTCCTTGCAGGATTGAGCCCTGTATGATCCGCCCATAGAGGACTATGGGATAGCACATTGCTCTGCCCCGATGCAGCCCAGTTTCCCCACTGCTCTGGGGAGGGAGCAAAAACCACGCTGGGGATAGACCCAGCACAGCGTATGCTGCCTGACATGTTGCCGAGGGGCACGTTGGAGGCGGAGCTAACTCTTCGCTCCTTCCCCACCTCCTGCAGGAGTGGAGGAGGGCATAGCAACGTGGTCAGAGGTTGCTCCCCCTGCCAGGATGCATGTAACTGGCACAAATGAGAGCGAAGATGCTTTACAGCCCTCTGATTCCCTTGTGCCACTGCAGAGTGACCAGATGTCCAATATTAGGGGCTTGGTTTTATATACACAACTATCCCACCTCACTCTCAAAAAAGGGGTCCCGATTTTTCACACTTGTTACCAGTCACCCTCTGCCCCCGTGCAAGCTGGGCCGTGATGCAGCCTATTAGCAGTAGACCTAATTTCTATTTTAAAGTGAACTGTAAGTACGGGGTGTAAAAAGAGCCAGCTGGAGCCTGGCTGTTGGTTTAACAGAAAAGCTGGTTTTGGATGGCAGCTTGTAGGTCACGGTGCTCTCACTGCCTTACTCCTAACACCAAGAAACAAGTTGACAGCGTGCATTCTTTCTGACTAGTCTCTAAAACTCCTAAACAATAGTTTGTCCATTGTTCATTAACCAGAGGATTAAGTTGATGTGGCGTTTAAATGAATTTGAGGGTGTTGAAAAGTTGGTTACGTTAGGGGTAGGAGACACGCTTCTCCACATCTACCCCCTGGTCGAGAGAAGAACGTTCAAGTGAGGTTACAGTGATGTTAAGATGAAGTGCTCTTTTTTTGGTAGGAAAAGGGGGGGGAAATGGAATAATGTCTCTCTGAAAAGAGCGTCAATTTGTGATTGCTCTCTTCAATGGTGTAAACATCTGGCTACAATTTTCAAAAGTGATAATTGATTGAGTCCCCCAGTTTTTGGGCACCCAAACTGACACCTTAAAAGAACCTCATTTGCAAATGACAGGTGCTGGGCCCTTTCTGAAAATCAGGCCCCTTATAACTGTCTCCTATTGGGTCTCCGAAAGGAGAGGCACCCCTAATTACAAGTCACTTTTGAAAATCTTGGCCAGTTCTGTTCCTAAAATAAGTGTTGAGATATAGCCTACTCGGGTTCTTCTTCTTTTTTAAATAGTTTTACTCAGGGGAACTTTGTTTTGCAGGAAATATAGACAGCTTTGACAATATTTACTGTATGAATTTAAAAAAATAGATTGCTATTTTCAAATTCGGGACCTTAAAATTAGGCATCTAAGTTGAAATCTGAGCCCCATTGAAATCGATGGGCGGTTTGCCACAGACTTGAACAGAACCAGGATTTCATCCCTTGGAGGACATTTTCAAAGAAGTCTAAGGGTTTGTCTTGACTAGGAAACTTGGTCCAGTTTAGATCAGGCATAGCTAATCCATGCTAGCTAAACCCAACCTAAATATGACCTTTTCCCTAGAGGTAGGGTAATGCTTTTGGCTTGATTTTTTTTTTTAGACAGGCCTGTTCTAGGCTAGTAGTCTACAAATCTACCATCTAAAATCCAGCTAAAGGCATTCCTGTACAATTACATCGGGAAAAAAACTGAGTTTAGGTCTGACTTAGCTTGCATGTTCCCTTTAACCCAAGCTAACCTCAACCATTTTTCCTAATCGAGACAAATGCAGTCAACATCAGTCAACCACATCCCACTGGAATTCAATGGGATTTGGGTGTCTTCTTTGAAAATCCCAACACAAAAGCCATATTTAGGCACTTAAATAGGAATAGCTTGGCTTTCAGAAGTGCCGAACATCCGCAACTCCTATTGACTTCAGTGGTATCTATAGGTGTTCCACACTTCTGAAAATCAAGCCATTTATTATTTAGGACTGGGATAGTCGAAGACACATGAGCAGTTAGAGGCCAGATTTTCAAAGGTACTTGAGTGCCTAAATATCTTTGAATATCTGGCCGTAGTTGCTCAGCTCCCGCTGAAATCTAATTGGAAGTCCTTCTGACTAGAAATCCCTGTGTAGACATCTAGATCCATGAATAAGAGCCTAACTTTAAGCATCCACTTTTGCAAAATTGGCCTTAGCTTTTAATTGCTTTGTCCACTGGAGGGAGCATTTGACAATGTACTGGGGGAGCAGAGCGACTGAGAATGCAATCTATGAGAAGAGAGGTTTTCAACAGCAGCGTTCAGAAGCATTGTATAATGAGGGATTGGTAATGACTTTGAAATAAGTTTGTATCTAAGTTAAGGCGGGGCAAGCTTATTTAGATTTCACTGGGGCTCTGTGGTAGGTAAACAGAAGGCAGGGTGGTTAGAGGGTTCTGACTTTCCCCATCCCCCCGAAGATGCTACAGGAGGGGACTGAAGAGGAAAACTCCAAGGGGCTCGTCTCATGGAGTTTCCCCCAACTTCATTTATGGAGGGGTAGGATTTGCCCCACCATGGAACCAACTGGAGTTCCTGGCCCAGAACCCTCTGAGAGCCACATCAACCCTGGTGATCTGCCACAGTCACGGGGCCTTGTGTCTCTGCACAGGCTCACAGGGCCCTGCCCCAGCGCACCCAGCTCCACTGAAGCCAGGCATCCAGGATGAGTTGCAAGAAATGCTGACTGCTGCGGTGGCAGCAAGCAGGACAACTGTCCCGGGCACCACAGCACAGGGGGCTCCATGAAGCTAAATTGCTCAGGCTTGAGTTTCAGCCCCAGGTGGCAGGGCTCAAGCCCTGGGTCTTCATCCCCATCCACTGGTGCTTTGGTTTTCTGCCCTGGGCCCCGCAAGTCTCATGCTGGCCCTGCTTGGTGAACCCCCTGAAAGTTGTCCTGGGCCACCAGGGGGCCCCGGACTCCTGCTTGAGAACCATTGTCGTGTGGCTCCCTGATAAGGGATTTAGGGGTATATTGACAAAGATGTTTGGAGCCTAGTGGATTTTCAGGGTGCCTAAGTCAGTGGTGGGCAACCTGCGGCCGCCAGACAGTTTGTTTACATTTGCACGGCCGCCCGCAGCTCCCAATGGCCACGGTTCACCATCCCTGGCCCATGGGAGCTGCGGGAAAGCTGGGGGGAACGGTAGATACGCTGGAGGGTAGGGATAGGGTCCAGCATGACCTAGAAAAATTGGAGGATTGGGCCAAAAGAAATCTGATGAGGTTCAACAAGGACAGGTGCAGAGTCCTGCATTTAGGACGGAAGAATCCCATGCACCGCTACAGACTAGGGACCGAATGGCTGGGCAGCAGTTCTGCAGAAAAGGGACTAGGGATTACAGTGGACAAGAAGCTGGATATGAGTCAGCAGTGTGCCCTTGTTGCCAAGAAGGCTAACGGCATATTGGGCTGCATTAGTAGGAGCATTGCCAGCAGATCGAGGGACATGATTATTCCCCTCTATTCTGCACTGGTGAGACCACATCTGGAGTATTGTGTCCAGTTTTGGGCCCTGAACTACAGAAAGGATGTGGACAAATTGGAGAGAGTCCAATGGAGGGCAACAAAAATGATGAGGGGCTGGGGCACATGACTTACAAGGAGAGGCTGAGAGAACTGGGCTTATTTAGTCTACAGAAGAGAAGAGTGAGGAGGGATTTGATAGCAGCCTTCAACTACCTGAAGGGGGGTTCCAAAAAGGATGGATCTCGGCTGTTCTCAGTGGTGGCAGATGACAGAACAAGAAGCAATGGTCTCAAGATACAGTGGAGGAGGTCTAGGTTGGATATTCGGAAAGACTATTTCACTAGGAGGGTGGTGAAGCACTGGAATGGGTTACCTAGGGAGGTGGTGGAATCTCCATCCTTAGAGGTTTTTAAGGCCTGGCTTGACAAAGCCCTGGCTGGGATGATTTAGTTGGGGATTTGTCCTGCTTTGAGCAGGGGGTTGGACTAGATGACCTCCTGAGGTCTCTTCCAACCCTAATCTTCTACGATTGTAAGGCTGGAGATGTGGGAAGGGAGTGTTTAATTAACCAGAATCTGTACCCTGTTTGCGTTTGGCTCAAAATTCTGAGCTGAGGTTCAGGGGAGATTTTAGGTTTGGTTTCCTAACCCGCATTGTATTTTGCTTCCACTCCACCCCACCCCTAGTGTCTTTCTATTCCTCCTCCCTTTTCCTTCACTTCCCATGCTTCTCTTTCCCTCCTCCTCCTCTCACAAGTTAGATCCCGCTCCAGAATCTCTGGGTCCCCACTCGGGAACAGTGACCACCTTTTGTTCTGTGTTTGTACAGCACCTGGCACAATGGGGCCCCTGGTCCATGACTAGGCCTCTTAGGTGCCATCACAAAACAAATCCTTGTTCAACAGAACTCCCCCCTGAAATAAATGAGGACTTTGAGGTAATTATTGCTTGAGCAGCCAGATCCTGATCCTGCAAAGCACTCAGCGTGTCCCGCCAAGTTGCGGAGTGCCGACAATGGGCATTGAGGGTGATCAGCACCTTGCAGAATTAGACCTTAAGTGTCCGCCCCCAAAGGCTTCCACAGAAACTGTGAATGGCTCATCACCCTGAAAATCAGCCCCTTGGTTAGGTACCTAACAGGCTACAGAGCTGTATTGACCATCTGGCTCCAGTTTTGAGTACTGACCCTTGAAAAATGGCCAAGGCCCTTTGGAAAATCAGGCCTTAAGTGGCTATCGGGGTTTTCTTTAGGAAAAATGGTGCTGGTGCGTACAGAAGTGCCCTTAACGTTTGGATTGTCCCACAGAAATGTTATTTATTGTCTTTCTAGTGGGGCACAAAGATTGCCTTACATATTGTAGTTTCGTAAACAGCTTTGCTGAGCGTTTTCTTGATTTCAAAGTACGTTGCTTGTGTGCTTGATTTCACCTTTGTTTAAAAAACCCCTCTACTTTCCTCAGAGTCATAATACTTACTGCACGACTTGCCATTATTAGTACAGTAAACTTAACAATATTGATTCAGAGGATTTGTGGTTTACCAACATAGTTTAGTTGTTAGCCTACACACCACTGTGTGACTCATGAACACACATTAAGTCCCAAACCGTTGGTTTACAGTCTAAACAGTATTTTTTTTTTTTTCAGATTGCATTTCCCTTCAGACATCCACAGTTATGAAAGGCCTGATCTAAAAATCCATCGACATTAATGGGAGTCTTTCCAATGAGTTCAACAGAGTTTGGATCAGGGCTAATATGGCCCAATTTTCAGTGGGGATGAGCAAACGCAGATCCCGTTGACTTCCGTTGATCCGTGTGTGCTCAGTGCCTTTGAAAATCAGGCGCTGTATATTGTTCTGGATCTGCGCTTGTGATTGAAGCTGTAGGATCCTTAACGGGTTGTTGATTAGATATGGAGGACAGGCACAGGTGCAACTGTCTCTACTAGACTTTTTCTAGGAACAAAGACACAGGTCCCCAGAGCTATTTAGGCTCCTAACTTCTTTTAAAATAAATGGGAGTTGGGTCCCAAGACAATTTTGTGACCTCGGCCACAGGTACAAAAGCAACCACATTATACTGGATTTCAGTGTATATAAACAATCAGAATATGACGATATCATATCAGGGCCAGTTTGTAACAAAGACCATTGTGCAGATATTCCTGCACTCATTGAAGTAAATGAAAAAAAGTATCATTGAATTCAGTGGTACAGGATCACCACAATAGGAATAACGCATACACTTTTTCTGACAAAACTATTACAGTCTATTACACAACTGTTACTATTAAAAGTCCATGGGTTATTTGCCCCTCATTTACTACATGCTCTGGTACTTGTCAAGGACCCTGATTTCTTTATGGTATCCTCGTTATTATCAGTGGCAAGCTGCATGGTGGACATGTTCCAAGAAAGAAAAATTAATCCTTGCTCAGGCTGTGATTGGTGATGTTGCTACCTACGAGTCTTATTTAACATGAGTCATTGAAAACATTTAATTGTCTGAAAGCTTAAAATGTCGAAATACGCGTATTTAGTAGTTCTTAGTGGCAGTAGCACCTATGGGGCCCAGTCATGAATTGCCATTCTGCTTGGCACTGTACAAACACAGAGAGTCTCTGCTTCAAAGGGCTTCTAATCTGCGTATAAGACCAGTGACTCAAGGTTTTTGCCCAAGCGTGGCTCACCATTTTGCCAGGCTAGATACATGCACATAAAGAGATGCAATCCCTGCCCCAAAGAGCTTACAACCTAACCACACAAGATAGACAAACGTTGGGCAGGGAAACAGGCACAGTGAGTTAAGTGATTTGTCTCATAGCAGGTCAGTGGCAGAGGTTGGAATAGAATCCCAATCTTTTTGACTCCCACTTCAATGTTCTATATTGCCTGAAAGTGAGTGAATGTGTGTGTTTTTCGTTCATAATATACTTTAAATTAAAAACCAAAATGAAAATCAAGCAGAATAAAGACAAAGAAATAGGTTGGGTCAATCAAAACAATGACTTTCAATGGGACTTAGGTGCCTAAATACCTTTGAGGTCTGGGTCTTAGGAGCATAACTCCCATTGATTTCAAGGTGCTTAAATACTTTAAAAATCTGGGCCTATGCATTTTGAAAATGGTGCTTACGCTTCTAAATGACTCAGTGCATAACATTTTCAAAGGTACCCATCTACATTAGCAATTCCACACTTAGCTTATATCACGCAGCAAACAGGAGGAAACTATCATTCATTATACTGATATACCTGCAACTTTCTTCATAATACAAAAATCCCTATTGGTGTCCTTCAGGTCCTCAACCTTTGGTCGCAGTTAACATGAGAACATGTCCAGCACATGAAGTTACAGGATCATTTTTTGAATATATGCAATTTTTGAAAACGAATATCTAAATTAATCCAGTGGAAAATCTGTATGGATTATCTGTCATGCCTTGGTTTCCCTGTACAAACACACTTGTGCTTCCTGTACTGGACTCTCTCCAGTTTACATTGAAGTCAATGGGCATTTTGCCATGGACATCAATGGAAGCAGGAACAGCCTTGCTCATGCCAGATAGGATGATTTTCATTGTAAACTCAAGATGAGAATAACTGAGTAGTACACTGTCTGGAAGCCCAGATGAGAAACCTTGAAACAAGAAACCAGTAACGCTAGTCTCACATCAGGAGCTCTGTAGAAGTAGAATTGGTCTCCCAATCATTCCCTTCATTCCCCCACCAGAGAGCCACAAATGCGGAGCTCCGGTTGATATTGGTTGGAGAGCCACACTGTTCCTGGCACACAGGGTGCGATTTGGCATTTACACTCAGTGAGTCAGATTGAACCCTTCAAATAGACAGGTTCCTTCACAGTAAGAAGCTGGATCAGGAAACAAAAAGGTTCTGCTTTGTGAGTTCAGACAGCTGGCATTCACCACCCTGGCTTTTCTCTATCACTCCGTTCCTCTGACGCTGTCACCCATGCAGCCCCATCCATCTCAGACAAGCATCATCCCTCCTATCCAGTCCCATTGAGAACTCAACACAGACATCTCCTTCTGAAGATCACCTTCTATGGTAGCAGCTCTTTAGGCTCCTCCACTTGCAAAGCCAATTCAGATCCATTTGAGCTTTAGTTTTTAGTATTTTAGTTTTTACCTGGCTCTTCACGACGACAATGACAAGTGCATTCATGCTCAAGAGGAAGAATACAGAAGCTTAAAGCATACAAACTCCTGCACAGTTCGGTGCTTTCAAGAAACACGAGCAAGCTGTCCTCATGCCAAAGAAGTGACCATGTTCTCTTATAGTGAACGAGCTGCCAATGTCTTAGGAGTGCAAATGGATTTAGAGTCTGTTATTTCTGTTTTAATGACTCAGGGGGAAATGACTAAAATCCCTTTCTGAACCAGTTCTGTCCCTCTCAACCTTTATAGCATGTTGCTCAAAATCTACAGGATGTTCCAATTGTAAGACATCCTTTGTTAGGTACTTGAGTCAGTGCCAGTTGTCTGTCAGGAGTACAGAACTCTTTCCCATTGATGATCTCAGCTACTAATTTCCCTTGCTTATGCTAAAGACTCAGCTGTGTAATATTGGCTTCTGATTGATAGTTTTTTACAGCACGGCTAATACCTTTCAACTCCACTCGGATTATTCTTGTCAGACGTTCTCTCCATCACTTTGATGCCGTCCCTCATTTATGCCTGGGATTGCCGATGTACCAAGCGAATCCAGAGTCTAAAGGAACGATGGAACATCAGATCCTCTGCTGGTGTCATGTGGCATTGTTCTCTTGACTTCAGTGGAGTTATGGTGTTTTATGTGAGCTGAGGACCTGGTCTAAAATATTTTATTTAAAATACAATTCAAATTGTTGGCATTCAAATTCCTTATCCCTGACTCCTTGGGAAGATAACCCTGATTATGCTCCTTTATCTCTGCTTTTAACAGTGATGTCCCTGAACAGACATTTGAGTGCTATGAATATTGTTTGCATACAATGCTAAAATGTATATTTACAATACTTCTTAAATGATGCTCTTCAAGTACCTGATCCCATGATATGCTCACGCTAGTCGTAACTCGTATTGACTTGCAAAACTCTGCTGACTGAAACTCAGGTTCTAAAAAGGCTCCCCTCCCACACACTTTTATGTGATTGATTTCATTATGTTAAGCTTGGGCTTCTTAACTTGGGGATCAGGACTCCTCCGGGGGTGCTACCAGGTATCAGTGGATCATGACCATCCTGCCATATCCACATCGCTAAATTGCAGGGGTTTCCTAGCTGGATCCACCCTAAATCAGAGCAGGGTCCAGATATGGAAGCGGGGGCTCTGATACGGGAGAGAACCCTTGCACATTGCTAATTGCACATGCTCTGTTTCACTCGTATTTTCAGGAAACTATAAGGCGAAGTAAAAGGATACTAGCATGCGATTTTCTAAAGCCAATGGATTTTTTTTCCAAATACAATTCCACCTGCTATGGGGCTGTATTGATATGTCTTGCTGCCATTTAAGCCAATGGGAGTTTTGCCAATGACATAATGGGAGTAGAACTGGCCCCATTGTGACTATGAGTTAATGTAAAAACAACATTCTAAAACCGTCATGGGTAACCCTCTCAAAACGACAGTCATGATTTTCATCTAAACAACAGCGAAGCCGTAAGCACACATCCGCAATCAAATTAGCAGTCAAATAACCAACGGAAATTGGAAAATCGGCTAACGTATGAATTCTTCTCTAGGCTATTGGAAAATGCAACAATGCAGAAAATGTAAATTTCTCTTGGCAGTTTGAAAAAGAGCGTCATATGGATCACCCTGCCTCTGAATATAGGGAAATGGCATTGAAATAGAGGCCACTGGTTTTGTTGACCTTATTCTTTTGTTTTTTAACGTCCAAAAATTGTATTTAAAATGCTCACAGTGAGGAGAACGAAGAGCAGAAAAAACACATGGAGTCATCCACTGAGAGAACATGGCTGCTGTGATCATAAGAACTCAATTACTTATTTATGGGTGGCAGTATTATATGAGCGTAATGGGCTTGATCCTGCACCGTTCAAGTCAAACTCCCTATGTGATCTAGACGCAGAGCAAGTCACTTAGGCTAAGTCTACACCACGTACCTCTTTGCAGCATTCGTGTAGCTACACACTGCAGGGAAAAGCGGGCGGTGTCCATGGTGCAGTGTGTAGCTACACATTTCCGTGAAAGGCGGTGGCGGTGCGGGGGAATGCAGTGGAGGAAAACTCAACTGCAGGAAACTGCTGGAGCTTCTCCCCACTGACAGAGCATGTCCCTGCAACAGGGAAAGACTCCAGCAGCGGAACACTACACTGCTAAGTGTAGATGGGGGCAGCCCTGCTTGTGCCATGTAGAGCATATAACCACAGGGTGCTGGTGTGTCTTTACTCATCTAAGCAGCGGAAAAAATTTCAACCAACTCTAACTGGAGATTTTGTATTGGAGACATGCTTCCAGTGTTCTACCAAGAGGTTCACCCTTTCCCTGAAATAAAGTGTATGGCCCAGATCCACAAAGGTATGTTGGCTCCTAATTTCCATTGAAGGATGAAGGACTGTGGAATCTATCGGGTAGATTAGCGTTAGCATACAAATGCTTTCTCTTAATCCTGGGAATGGATAATGGTTTGGCAAACTAATTTATACGATGTGCACTTTGCTTGAGGTATTCATGTTCTGTCCCTGAAACTTTGGAAGGGGAGAAGAAAGTCAGAGCCTTATTTGGAGTTACGGTGGAGGGCATCCATGGCATAATCTCATTGGTATCTCTCTTTCTCTGGCTCCTTTGGACTTTTCAACATTGAACTCCAGGTAGTCTGCGGAAGGATGCACAGATTTTCAACTATGCTATTGCCCTATAACTTTTCAAGTGGCTTCTTGGAATAGCTATTCCCATGTGATGGACCACCTTCTCTCTCCTGATACAACTTTCAGGCAAAGAGCAGATTGCCACCACTTTTGCTGTTGTCTTGATTTAGGGAGCGAAAGACACTGAGTATTTAGATCTAGAGGGAAGAAAATCCCAAATGAGAAATGTTGGTTTCTGTTTCTTTTATTTTCTGGGATGCATGAATATGGTGCATTTGGAATTTCAGACAGATTTTCAAAAGAGCTCAGCTTCTCATGTAGACATCGAAATGCAGTGGCCAGATTTTCACAACGGCTCAGCACCCAGCTCACCCCCACACACACACACGTGCCACCCCATTTCCTACTTTTTCACTGGCAACAGCGGCACGGGGAATCAAAGGAAAACCAGAGGGGGTAGAAAACCAAAACATTTGAAATTGGATATTCAAAAATAGTAATGTATTTTGCTAAAAATTTAAACACCAATTTGAGTACACCAAAAATCTTTACTTTTTTTAAGCCTGCAGAATGGCAATAACTTCAACATCTGTCTAAGATTTTTTCATATCTCCCACCCTCAAAACAGTTCCACTGAGTGCTTCATTGGTCTGAGGATTGCATTACAGCCCATTGTACACTGAGACCCACTTAATGCAGAAGGGAGGACATCCTTCAAGGAGTTTGCCATGGCTCCCAGATTCTCATAGTTCATCTGCCCTGGCTCTGGCATAGTTTAGGTTAGCCTAAGGGTTGCTCTAATTTAAACCATCTGGCAGTGGCCTCCAAGGGACTCTGTTCCATCTGAGAATTCCCAAGCACGACAGCACTCAGCCCGTACCCCAACGCTGCTGAGCCAGAATGGGGGACAGCCGATGTAAGAGCCAGGCATGCTGAGAGCTGCCCCATACTAGAGGAATCTTTAATTGCCCGAATTCAGCTCGTCTCTGCCCCTCTGCGCTGCCTGAGAAGTGCAGAGTCACCCAAAGGGGCTGCAAAGAAAGACGCAGAGTTGATATATCGATATCTAGATAGTCCCAGTGCCTCAGCCTCCACACGCAGATGTTGTGTCAAAGCCCCATGTCTCCACAGACACGCCATTGTCTGCCAGTGCCCTGCTCGCTATTCTCCTCAGGTCTGTGCGTTTGCAAGCAAATCATCCATTTTGCAATCCGGATAGCATTTGTTACCCGTGCCGTTACTTGTTTGCACGCTCATGGGCATACTGTCCACGGGCCATGCACCTTTAAAAACAAAACACCACTGGCCCCATCGATATGAAAAGGATGAAAATATTGTAGCTCATATAAAAACCGAAAGTCCCAAATCTGACGGCTGCTCTTTGACCTCAATTTCAAATGACCGCTTCAGGGCGGGACCTGCCTACGGGGCTCTGTGATGAGCGTTGGCAGCACTCTGCCAAACACCCGGTTAATGGGAAAACCGCTTAAAGTCATCAGTGTGGGGTGGCTGCTTTGCCGAACTTCACACATTGCAGGGTTCTGCTCTTACATACACATGGGAATGGGAAACAGACATAAAACTGTGGCTATTTCAGGGCTTCCACAGTGAGAGAATGCCCATGTCTTTTTGTACGAATTCCAGGTTGCTCGGACTGCCTTTTACACATGAAACAGCCTGTTTGGTATTGGTTTTGCAGAGACCACTTGCCTGTTCTTTTGTACATGCTAAGCCATAAAGGCAGGTGTAGGCAGGAGGACAGAATAGGAGACAAAACTGACCTTTAGAGTTTTGTTTCGACCGCTGTGTATTACTACTGAAAGCATACTGACTTACCCAAATAACTTTCGACCTTTTGCCCTTTTTGCTTGTCTCTCAGTATTGTCCCAGAAGCATTTGTCTTCGGGCTCTGACACATTGCTTTTGTGTGTGTGTGTGTTACGGTTGAGGCTTTGGGACTGTCTAGATACTGAGTTATCATTGTTGTATCTTGCTTAGTAGCCCCTTTTTGTGAACATGGACGCGAATAATGTGGCTGTAATGAAAAAGGGGTTGTTGTTTTTTCATATAATTTTAGTTCCAGTAACACTTTAAAATTCTCTTCCCTGAAAGTCTGACTTACCCCTGTAGCTGTCCAAAGGCAAAGTAAATTATCCCATTCTGTGCACCACATCATCAGCTGGGCTAAACTAATGTAGTTCTATTTAAGTCAACAGGGCTAAGCTGACTTGTACTGGTTTAGGATCTGGCCCAGTGACTTCAATGGAGCTATGCCAACTTCCACCAGCTGAGGGCCTTGCCCCATAATGTCATAGCAAAGTGAGGTCATTCACATTTAATGTTCTGTGGACGAAGCTCTTTTAACAAACCATTTGATTTTAGGTTGTAAAAAGTTCAGAGTTCATGAGCCCTCCTACTGTTTGCATAAACCGGCCCTTGCAACAAGAATTACAGGACAGATCTTCTGCTGGCTTTGTCATTGAAGCTTCATTGACATCCGTGGAGCTATGCAATTTATGCCAGGTGAGGAACTGACCCCCTAAATGCTTTGTACAGGAGGAAGGTGTCTAACCTCTCATAAGATCGATATGATTTTTTAAAACTGCTGTAATAAGACACCGCCTGGCCAGCTGCAGGATAATTCAGATGTTGCTTTCTGTCCCAATGCATTACTGGCGGGGTGGTTTCAGCTACGAAGAACACAGCTGTTTGTGAAGTTTAAAAAGAAAGAAACAAAGGTTCCCTTTAGAACTCCTACTGTTGTTTCTTTTCAATTGGAAGACTATGTTGACAATACAAATGTGGTGGGGGGGAAGTAACATACGGTAACAGCTGTTCAGAGGTAGCAGAAGAGATGCTTCCAGTTGTCTTTGCTATTGAAAGACAGGAATAGCAAAGAAGTCAAGGTTTGGATTACAACTAAACACCTGCAAATCTTTGAGATTATAGTTTGTGGCCAAAAATATGATTCATCTGATTTTTAAAATAACATCCCAATTAAATAGTAGAGTAGTCTATTTTCATTGACATCCAATATTTACTTCTAGTTGGTTTTAATCACACTTAGGGCTAGACACAGATTGCACTAAAACTGGTGTAAATACGGAGTAACTGAGTTGACTTCATTGATAACTACTGTAGCTTCAACCTGCAGTAACTGAGATCAGAATCTGGCCTTTACCCTCATGTAACTAAGAGGGGATAGGACACTCTTGATGACAAGTAGAAGATATCACAATGTGATAAGTGGAGTGAATGAAACCAGTTCAAAGGCCTCCACGCGTTTCCATAAGCAGATGAGTAGCACTGTGAGGACCAGTGACCAGTCTAATAGTGTATCAGCGACACTGATATTAGCCCCTCTGTCAGCATGACCAGAAGTCTTTCTTCTGGATCTAGGTGTGAAGACTGACTGGGAAAGACCTCAGATCCTGACAGTTCTGGGAGCCAGCAGGCCATGGTCTGTTCAATAACTTCACTTTGGCAGGGCAGTAGATGGTGGGAAGGCTCATTGGCCATTGGCCAGACTAATTCTTGTAGGGAGGTGGCTGGAAGGTTGCTTTCTCCACCATTTTCTCAGACTCTGTCAGCAGAAGGCCTAGATTCTCCCAGCTCTCTTTCCCCAGCCAAGAGGAACACTTTCATTTTTTTATTGTAGACTCCGCTGAGAATAGGAGGTTAGGCAGTGAATCAGGTACTTCACCTGGGGCACAGTCCGTGTACCTTCACTATGCCTGTCCTGACCTGAGCTGGGAAAGTCACAGGGAAGCTGTGGTGCTCTTTAGATCCCCCCAGCTCAACAGCGCTCCGGTCTGGCAGTTCCCATGAAGTGCCAACAGCAGCCAGCATCAGATGCTTCAGAGGAAGGTGTGATAAACTCTGTAAAGGACAATTATGGAATGACCTCACGAGAGAAGAAATTTCTCCCTAACCCTGTCCGATAGCAGTTGGCTTTTGCCATGAAGCCACGAGG